>CM076992.1:15176506-25176506 GCA_039090855.1 Macrothele yani
AACTAAGGCCTCTGCGAATCTTGGAGAGGTGCCAGCTAGTTTTGTGTGACATTGGCGAAAAGACCCCAACTCACTGGGTTTTGTTCCTGAATCCTTATGTTGAATGACAAACTGGAACCCTCAGCTGTGGGCTAATCCCCCACACTGATGTTCTTACCTGATTAAAAAGACAAAAAAAAAATCAATATCGTGGACCTACCACACTTGAGAAGGACGGTCCATCACGGAATCGACCTGGACTTTCTAAACGGCGTTTGAGAAAGAGATCTCGGCTGAGTGAATGTAAGATTGGTGTATGGAATACTAGCGAGGTATAAATGGCATGATGAATGAATTGATTGAGGAGATGAATAAGTATAGACGGGATGTGCTGTGTGTAAGTGAAACCAAAAAGAAAGAAATTGGGTAGAAGAAGTGAATGGCACAGTGATTGTGTGGTCTGGAGTATTGGATAATGTGAGAGAACAGGCTAGTGTAGGTGTGATTTTAAGTGAAAAGATGAAGTACAACTTGATTCACTGTAGTTGCGTAAGCGAGAGAATTCTCTGGATTCGTTTGAAAGGGAAACTTCAGAGAATCGTAATTGTTGTAGTGTATGCTCCTTGTGACTCTGGACCTTCTGATAAGAAGGAAGATTTTTGGAAAGAGCTAAAAGCTGTTTTGAGCCAGTTTGGTGCTAAAGAAAAAGTTATTATAGCAGGGGATTTCAATGCTAGAGTAGGTGTGCAGAATGCAATTTCTGACAATGTTCTGGGTAAGTTTAATGATCATTGTGTGAATGATAATGGTGAAAGACTAATTGAACTCTGCATTGAGAATGGTTTGTGTGTATCTAATACATTTTTCAACCACAAGTATATCCACACATATACTTAGGAAAATCGTATTCTTGGTCAAAAGAGTTTGATAGATTTTGTTTTCTACGATCAGCGTCTGAAACACTTAGTTGTTGACACCCGTGTGATGAGAGGTGCGGATGTTGGTTCTGATCATTACTTAATAGTGTCACGAGTGAAACTTAATGTTGGTTGGAGGAAAAGGAATAGGAAGAGACCCAGGATAGAGAGAATAAAGGTTGATAGGCCCCTTGAAGACCATCAGCGTTATTCTGACTTACTCAGAGAACGACTGAAGGATCTGAAGTCTGGTGAGAGGGATGTAGAAAAGAAGTGGGAATGTTTTAAGAACTGTGTTGTCACTGCTGCAAAAGAGGTCTGTGGCACCACAATAGTGGGTAACAATGGAGGTGATACTTGGTGGAATAGTGAGATTGAAGAGGCAGTAAAGAGAAAGAAGGAAGCCTGTTTAGGGATGTTGCAAGGTAGAGTCTCTGTGGATGAATATCGCTTAAAGAGGCGTGAAACTGCTAAGCTGGTGTGCCAGAGTAAGGCAAAAGATAGGAAGGAGAAGGTGGAAAGGCATGAACTGGCTTTTTGGAAAGATAGGAAGTCTTTCTGCAAGTACATGAGACTCAAGAAAAATAGGGGAAACAATAGGGGTGAAGAATGAGATCTGGGAAATGATATGGAAGCCCAATGAGTTAAGTGAAAGATGGGGCGAATATTTCTGTGAGTTATTAGATCAGGAAAACAAAGATGATTCTGAGACAGACGCAGATGATGTCACAGTGAGGGATGGAAGCACAGAAGGGGTCTCAAGTGAAGAAGTGTGTAAAGCTCTAAAATCTCTTCAGAATGGTAAGGCTCCGGGAGTTGATGGCATAACTGCCGAGATGTTGAAATATGGTGGTGACTCTGTAATTGACTGGTTAACTGAAATTTCCCAGTTGTGCTCGGAGTAAGGAATTTTCTCTCGGGATTGGAAGGATGCTATTATTGTTCCCTTGTTTAAGGGAAAAGGTGATCAGACTGCATGCAAGAACTATCGTGGTATTAGCCTACTAATTGTGCCAGGGAAAGTGTTTGGTAAGGTTATTATTGAAAAGTATGTGGTCTTACATCAGGGAAAGTGTTTGGTAAGGTTATTATTGAAAAGTATGTGGTCTTACATTAGGGAAAGTGTGGGATGTTCAGAGTGGTTTTATGCCTGGTAAAGGCTGCACTAACCAGATTTTTGCATTACGCACGAAGATTGAAAAGTATCTGGCTGTTGGTAAGAAAGTTTTTGCTGCCTTTATAGATTTAGAGAAAGCTTATGACCGAGTAAATAGGACACTTTTGTGAAAGGTATTGAATGAATATGGTGTTACTGGGAATCTATTTAATAGTGTAAAAGCCCTGTATGCTGGTAGTAGAGCTTGTGTACGAGTTAATGGTGTTTTATCAAAATGGTTTTGTATTGGTGCAGGAGTTAGACAAGGTTGCGTAATGTCCCCATGGCTGTTTAATATATTTATGGATGCGTGCATGCGTGATGCCAAAATAGATTATAGTGGTTTATGTCTTGGTGATATCGTGTGCGCAGATTGCTGTATGCTGATGACACTGTCCTGTTGGCAGAGAGTAAAAGTGATTTGCAGAGTATGTTGTCTCGGATGTACGAATTTTGCATGAAATTCCAACTGAGTATAAATAACGGAAAACCCAATGTTATGGTGTTTGAGAGAGGAACTGGTAGCACTGAATGTAATGTAAGTAGAAACGGAACTGTGATTAACCTGGTGAGTGAGTTTGTGTATTTAAAAAGCATGTTTGACAGAGAGAACAAATTGGATGGTGAAATTATTGGGTTGTCGGAAAAGTCATGACGCATTTTGGCACCCGATGGCGGTCGGACGGTTTTTGAAGTACTAGAGGCATGCGCAGCTGTGTTATCGCTATGGCATTCGACAGGTGATAGTTCTAGCTGCAGTCTAAAAGAAATAGTGAGAGATTTGGTTGATTTGCGGAGATTTGACATCAAGTTGAAGATGAAGATGCCACCCCGGTGGTGCAGTGGTCTAAGCGATGGCCTCTGATCATTCGTCCGAAAGGGGTCCGGGTTCGAATCCCGGTCAGGCATGGATGTTGTGTTTGTCTTACGGCGCTGGCTCTCTCTCCCTTCCCTAGAACCAGTGACCCTAAATTAGGGACGAGCGACTGCTTATAGCCCATTGAGTTGCTCACGGTGGTCGTTAAAACTCCAATCAAAAAAAAAAAAAAAAAAAAAAAAATTGAAGATGGAAGACCAAACCGTGCATTTTCGCCATATTTTACTATTTTACTTCCGTAAAGGGAACAACGCGCGTCAAGCTTGTGAAAAGTTGCGTAAAGTGTACGGTGATAATGTTCTACAAGAACGTCAGTGCCAGCGATGGTTTGCAAAATTCCGTGCTAGGGATTTTGACCTCAACGGTGCTCCTCGGTCCGGAAGGCCAACCGAGGTTGATGACGTCCAAATCAAGGCATTGATCGTGTCAAACCCACGTTACACCACACGAGAGATTGCAGACACATTGCACATCCATCATTCAAGTGTTCACGACCACCTAAAGAAGCTGGGATACGTAAGCAAGCTCGATGTGTGGGCTCCTCGTGAACTCAAAGAAGCTCAATTGACGGCGCGTATAAACAGCTGCGATATGCTCATTAAACGTTAGGAAAACGATCCTTTTTTGAAGCGACTGATAACTGGTGACGAAAAGTGGATTGTGTACAACAATGTGCTGCGCTAAAGGTCTTTGTCCCGACGTGCTGCTTTGCCTCAAACGACATCCAAAGCAGACATTCATCAGAGGAAGGTTCTGGTCTGAGTGTGGTGGGATTTTAAAGGTGTCGTGTTTTTCGAGCTCCTACCACGGAACCAAACAATGAATTCGAATGTGTACTGTCGGCAATGGGACAGTTTGAACGAATCCATCATCCACAAACGTCCAGAGCTCGTTCATCGTAAAGGTGTTGTGTTCCATCACGACAACTCGAGACCACACACAAGTTTGATCACCCGCCAAAAATTATTGAAGCTTGGGTGGGATGTGTTGCCACACCCAGCATACTCGCCTGACCTTGCACCGCCTGACCTTGCACCGCCAGACTTTCACTTGTTTCGCTCTCTTCAACAGTCCTTGCGGAGTATAACGTTCAATTCAGAAGAGGCTGTAAATAAGCACCTTGTCCAGTTTTACGCCACGAAAGACAGGTCCTTCTATGAACGAGGCATTCTGCAGCTCACTGAAAGATGTCAAAATGTTATCGAACAAAACGGGAATTTTATCATTGATTGATCTTTGTTCTTTCTATCAATAAATGACCTTTGCAAAACATGGCTAAAATACGTCATGACTTTTCCGACAACCCAATAGTAGGCGAGTGAATTCTTCATTGAAAGTCATAGCTGCTCTGGGAGGTTTTCACAGGAATGATGGGTTCTCCAGAGAGTCCCGCATGGCTGTGTATGAAAGTGTAATTGTTCCTACTCTGATGTATGGCAGTGAAACCTGGGTACTGCAGAAGAAACATGGGAGTCGTTTGTGTGCTGGAGAAATGCGTTACTTACGGGGGTTTGTGGCACGACACGATCTGATTGTGTGAGTAATGAAGATGTGTTGCAGTTGTGTGATGTGAAGAAAGCATGTGCCTACCCAGTAAATCCCCCCCCCCCGACAGATTTACTGAGTAGGCAAATGCTTTCAGATAATGTGTCGAGTTGTAGCTGCTAAATGCTGAAAATTTCCCGATCGGACGAGAAAGCTTTCATATTTTACTTACACTTTTGGTATGCCCCCCCCCCCCCACACACACACAGGTTTGCTGAGTAGGCACATACCCTCAATTAATGTGTCGAGTTGTAGCTTGTAAATACTGAAAATCTCCCGATCGGACTAGAATTTGTTCATATTTTACACTTTTGGTATCCCCCCTCCCCCCACACCGGTTTGCTGAGTAGGCTCATGCCTTCAAATAATTGTCGAGTTGTAGCTTGTAAATGCCAAAAATCTCCCGATCGGACGAGAAATTGTTCATATTTTACACTTTTGGGATAAGTGGTATACCCCCCCCCCCTCCCACACACAGATTTGCTGAGTAGGCACATACCCTCAAATAATGTGTCGAGTTGTAGCTTGTAAATACTGAAAATCTCCCAATCGGACGAGAATTTGTTCATATTTTACACTTTTGGTATTACCCCCCCCCCTCGCCGACAGGTTTCCAGAGAGTGCACATGCGCTGAGAAAATTTGTCGAGTTGCAGCTTGTAAATGCTGAAGATCTCTCGATCGGAAGAGAAATGAGAAATTATTGATATTATACGCTTTTGGTATCGCCCCCCCTTCCGACTAGTTTCCTGAGACAGCAGATGCCCTCAGATAATTCGATGACTTGTAGCTTGTAAAAACTTATATTTTAGGTTTTAAGCCCCCACCCGACAAGTTTCCTGGGTTTGCTCATACTCGCAGAGAATTTGTTTAGTTATAGTTTATAGAAAAATATCATAAATAAGAAAATACGAAATTACGGACATTTTATGTGTGTCAGAAAACCAATCTCGAGGGACGTAGCCACGGAGCAGCCCAGACCGCAGTTTTTATACGGCCCCTTAAAATTTTTGTGACCAGTTCTCCGATGGCCACTTCTCCGGTGGCCAGTTCTCCGCTTAGTCTTAGCTCCGAAAATCATGGAAATGTCTAAATTTCTTACTGAAAATGAAATATTAAAATATATATATATATATATGAACAATAGTTGCTCAAGTAGTGGGGAATATAGCCACACGAAATTTGTTTATGCAGAACAATTTTATGGCACTGAAATTGCAATGTGTCCAGTTCTCCGGTGGCCAGTTCTCCGTACCCGGAAAAGGGTGTGTTTTGATGTGTAATCGTGATGCATTTCAAAAAGACTGGCCTTAGTTCTCTAAAAGAATAAAATTTGCATGATGAAAATTGTTTTAAAGTGCTCTCTGTTGGTATAAAATTAGGACAATTATTTCATTTGCAACGTGCACAATTGTGTTACACGCAGTAGAGAGCACTAATTTTGGTTTTACGAAAAATACCTATAGGTTCCAAAGAATTAGAATTATTAAAATGCCTATAAACCTTAGTTAATAATATGGAATTAAAAATTTAATTGAGTGCTAATATATGTTCGCAAAAGGGCCTCGAAGAAATTTTTGCGCTGGGGGGCGACATTTTCCGGTACGCCACTAGTTCCAGGGAAAGGAGGGAGGGAGTCAGCGCCGTAAGGCAAACAAAACCTCCATGCCTCACCGGGATTCGAACCCAGACCCTTCTCGGACGAATGCTCATAAGCCACCGGGGAGGCGGCTCATCTTGAACTTGGCGGGGGCCGCCTCGGTGGCGCAGTAGTCTAAGAGATAGCCTCTGATCATTCGTGCGAAAGCGGGCCGGGTTCGAATCCCGGTGAGGCATGGATGTTGTGTTTGTCTTACGGCACTGGCTCTCTCCCTTCCCTGGAACCAGTGGTCCTAAATTAGGGACGGGCGACTGCTTATAGCCCATTGAGTTGCTCACGGTGGTCGTTAAACCTCCAATCAAAAAAAAAAAAAAAAATGCCGCCCCGGTGGCGCAGTGGTCTAAGCGATGGCCTCTGATCATTCGTCCGAAAGAGGTCCGGGTTCGAATCCCGCTACGGCATGGATGTTGTGTTTGTCTTACGGCACTGGCTCTCTCCCTTCCCTGGAACCAGTGACCCTAAATTAGGGACGGGCGACCGCTTATAGCCCATTGAGTTGCTCACGGTGGTCGTTAAACCTCCAATAAAAAAAAAAAAAAAAAAAAAAAAAAAAAAAACTAGGCGGGAAAGAAAAATTTTAACCCATCCTTGCACCCCCACCCCCCGGAGACGTCCTTGCTTTGAACACACTATAAAAATTGTTCGTTGTGCTCTAGAATTTGACTGGAACTTCTGATAAGTATTCGCAAAATGTCCTCCTCATGTGAATTTAAAGGCGTTGTGAGAATCATTTAGACGATCGATTTGCAAGCAAGACAGCTGAATACGAAATATTTCTCGGACTGTGAGTTGAAATCGATGTTTCCGTAATCTCGATGTATGGATTCGATGATCAGAACAGCTTATTTCGCAAGCCACGTGTTGTTCGCGTGTGTAACGCGTGGCGCAATTTGTATCAGCAACGTGACGTCTCAAAGAGAACCATAAAAATTATTTCATTGATATAGGAGTCACATTAGAGAGGAAAAAAGAAAAGTACGCTCGCACGCCACCTGGTGGCTGTGGCAGGTAAAGGGGGCAGGCAGTCACGTTGGGACAATTAGGGGAAATGGCTCTTCAATGAAAACAGCAATCACGAAAAGCGTGATAGATGCTAGAGACAGACCGTTAGTTACGTTGTGTCCAGATGGAAAAGATGAGCCCTTGTCTGTTGTGGGCTTTTGTACGTGGATGTGTTCATTTGTGCAGAGTTAATGGGTACTTGCGCTTGTAGAGAGCTATGGGAATAGACATGGGGGACAGGTGACTCAAAAGTGGTGCCAGTCCACTGCGCCTTCCCGAACCCCTTATCGCCCCCCACTCCCCGACCTCACGGTTTCATCAAACTGAAACAGCGGGTGGGAGAATCCTGTTGCAATGTATCTTCACTGAGGTTAATGACTGTCCATAGTGGTTTTATACATGATTGAACACACATCGGCAATGAGGGGTTGTAGAAGGTAATTTTTTCGAAGACGATGCGTCATATTTGCGGATTTAAGGACATATGCGGGGGAGGTAGAAAATAAAAACAAAAAAAAAAAAAAAAAAACTCACACGCAGGTGGTACTACATGGGGCTGTACTGGAACAGATGGATATGGGAAACTAACTACAAGGTAAATAAAGTTCTTCAACGCTGAAAAGACTATCAGGAAAACATTCTTTTTGATACCATACGCTTTTGAATTTGGGTCAGCATGGATTTGAATAATGTTCCCTTAAGATCGTCACACATTTTGGTAACATTCAATCGCATGTTATAGTATGAAACCCCAAAACTGTTGGCACATGCAATCTTATTTAATGTCAACTCACTATCTTTTTCAAAGACTTCTGAATCATGTCTCGTTTAGACGACCGCGCATTTTGCTACGTTCAGTCATACGATGAGAATGGCATGTTTGGTCTAAATATTGTTGGGCGCGCAATTCTATTTCGCCCCCCCCCCCAGGTTTAAGGAGTCGCCCATCCCTAATTTAGAGGCACTAGTTCTAGGAAAAGGAGCGTAACAGAGGCACCGAAGAGCCAAAACATAATGACCTCCTACCTAATATGATGTTGATCCTCCATATGCTGCCAAAACAGCTCTTGCCAGGCGCTCTAAAATTTCTACTAAAAGTGTCTTGTGGTACCTGGTGCCATCACGTTACCAGCACATCCTGTAACTCTTGTACGTTATGTGGTTGAGCCGCCGCAGATCGGATTTGCTGTTCCAACACATACCACAGCTGCTCCATTGGATTGATGTTTGGGGGATTTGGAGGCCAGGGCAATCAATACCTGGAAGACTTCCTCTTCCTCCGCGAACCATTCTTGAACAAACCGGTTAGTGTATCATGGCTCATTATCCTGCTGATAAAAGACACTACTATACCGGTGCCATGAAAGGAAGTACCTATTCTGCGATTATGTTTTGGTAAGTAGTAGACGCCATAGTTTCCTGCACATGAGTGACTGGACCAAAAGTTTGCCAGAGCATTGCCCAAAGCATTACACTTCCTCCGCCGGTTTGTTTTCGTTCCACGGTGCATCCTGGTGCTAACACTTCCCCAGGTGAACGGCGCGCATGTACCCGGCCGGCCACATTGTGCAACAGGTAGTGAGATTCATAGGATCAGACGACCTTCTTCCAATCATTCAAGGCCAAGATTTGATGCTCGCGTGCCCATTGTAGGCGCTTTCGACAGTGAACCGAGGTTAGCATGGGCACTCGGAGGGCGACTACGCAACCCTCCGAGTGCCCATCGAACCCTGCTGAAATTAGGGCGGCTACGCAGCCCTAATTTCAGCAAGGTTCGATGTGCTGTGTATTGTGACACATTACTCCCGTCACTGGCATTCAAAGCATGCGAGTTTGGACACAGCAGCCTTTCTTTGGGTCCTTACCATACGGGGTAGCCTTCGTTCACTTCTAGCGCCGATGAATCTTTCTCGGCTCACACATTGCCGGCGGTTCGTGGTTTTCTCCTGCCCACTCACCAATGTCATAGCTTTGTACTTTCTAGACGGCCTTGACACAACCCATCTGCACGCGGGCAGTGGACGGCCGCGGGCAACGACAGAACGCGAGGAACGAGTCATTGTGAGAGCTGCACGAACAGAACCGAATTCGTCGTTCTCAACCATCGGAGGCCATATTGCCTCGTCTACAGGTACGGAAGCTGCCATCCGGACCGTTTGCCAAACGACTTGCGGCACGGGGACTACTACATTCGAGGAGGCCACTCCGCCGTCTACCCCTGACCAGCGAGCATCACCGGTACCGATTGCAGTGCTGTCTGGCCAAATCAACGTGGGATAGTCTCCAGTGGCGTTGTACTGCCTTCAGTCATGAGTCACGGTTTGCACTTCAATCCGATGATCAGCGCATACGTGTCTGGAGACAAGCCGGCCGGCTCAGGGATCCTGTGATTACCGTGAAACGGCCCACGGCTCACACACCGGGAGTGACTCTCTGGGGAGCCATTTCCTGGGATAGTCTACCCTTGATAGTCATCTGTACAACCTTCACGGCTCAACGGTATGTCGACGACATCCTACAGTCTGTTGCATTACCATTCCTGTCGCAGCATCACCGAGCAATGTTTCAACAGGATAATGCCCCGCTACACACGATAAGGCTCTCCCAGGCCTGCCTCCATAATGTCAACAGCTTTCCATGATGGCCCGACCTCTGACCGATCGAACATATTTGGGACATGATGGGACGTCACCTACACCCATCCCGGAACTTTGGCGAACTAACCAGCAGTTTAGACACCATCTGGGATTCCATACCTCAGGACAGTATCTGTTTTTGTTTTTTTAATTGAAAGTTTAACGACCACCGTGAGCAACTCAATGGGCTATAAGCAGTCGCCCGTTCCTAATTTAGGACCACTGGTTCCAGGGAAGGGAGAGAGCCAGTGCCGTAAGACAAACACAACATCCATGCCTCACCGAGATTCGAACCCGGACCCCTCCCGGACGAATGGTCATAAGTCATCGCTTAGACCACTGCGTCACCGGGGCGGCGACAGTATCTGTGAACTGTATGCCTCTATGCCACACTGGGTAATGGCTTGTATCCGAGCCAGAGGTGGCACTACAACGTGCTGACTTGTTCCACTCGTGTAGCTGTTAAATCCGAATAAATGGCCCAACTGCTCGGGAATTGCAATCATTTCCTTACATGTACGTTGCACATACCAATTTTCATTTCGATTGGATGATTCCTTCTTGGTGCTTTGTTTTTCTCAGAATAGTGTCGATTTGAAGACACTTGTTGGTAATTTTGGGAACAATACAGCAACCAAAAGGAAATTTTAATTGGACCAGTAAGTAAACAGCCCAGCAAAAACACAAGTGTTGGGAAACTGCTGGCCACCAGCTGGCAGTGATGGGTCACTGCTGGCTGAAATCTGCTGCTCACGGCCCGGTAGCGGTCCTATGGTGGCAGCGCCATCAGTTGGCAGCCATTGATGGCCCTGCAGCACTGCCATGAATTGCGGGGCTCCAAGCAAGTGCCTCTAGTGGCCTGTAGCTGGCAACAGATGCAACCCCAACACAAGGTGGAAGCAACGGGACTACGCTTGCACAGAAACAACACGTGCTGTGTCTCTCGTGGTACCAGTTATTTGAAGACAATGTTATCGCCATCGTGTTATTTTAGTGTATGTTTAGAAAAAAAAAAAAAAAGCCATATGTAGAGAGGCGAATCAATTTCCTAATGAAATGCCATGTCGACGAAGATATCAGATTAAGCCATGAAATACTAGATTGCAGCCATGAAATACTAGATTGCAGCCATGAAATACTAGATTACAGCCATGAAATACCCCCACTCCATTCCCTTGAATAACAAGAAATATTTTCTGTGTAATCTTTCGTTTTAACGTACACTAAACCGCTTGAAACAAAAGTCCTAGAAAAACATT
Source organism: Macrothele yani (assembly GCA_039090855.1). NCBI lineage: Eukaryota > Metazoa > Arthropoda > Arachnida > Araneae > Macrothelidae > Macrothele > Macrothele yani. The sequence continues at coordinate 15,187,537 of CM076992.1, forward strand.
AAGAAAACGGTATGTCGGGAAACAAAAAAGAATTATACGCGTACAAAATTTATCAATGATTTGAAAAAAAAAACAAAAAAAAACCCTATAATGTACTCATCCATGGGTTGAATACACAAGACTGGAGGAATTCGCTTCTAAAAATAACGAGAAATAGAATAAAATACCTTTCCTCTTTAAAACAAATGTAGCTTCAGACAGCGGAAAGGAAAGATACAACGTTAGAAATGTAACAGAATGTGACATGAACGGGCAAATGTATTAATTCAACAATCGCGTTTCAAGACGACAAAGACAGCACGAAACTTTGGAAAGCGCCTTTAAGTTGGTACACTCGTTGAAAATGATTGAAGTTCTCTTAAGGTAAAAAAAAACAAAAAAAAAAAAAACAATCGTTACGTTGAAAAAATAAATTTATGAATTATATGAAACTGACATTTATGAAAAATACCTCACAATATTGTAAAATTGAAAAAAAAGAGAACCATTCGTTACACATTCCATAGGAAAAGGCTCAGCTTCAAGCGAGCTCTCGCGCTTGGCAAATCAGTCCAGTTTGTAGAGCGCGCTTTTCGCACGCTGACAGTCCTTGGTTCGTTACCAACCTGATCCAAAAGTGTGTTTTTCAGGGCCTGTTGAGAAAATTTCCAGAGCGTTGTGCTATAATGCAGGAGTTTCGTAAGGCGAAAAAAAAAGTAGTTGTAACTTTGGGAAAACTACGGCTGTCCTTTAATTTTTTATGGCTACTAGTGGGAAATTGGCGGGCAAGATTTGGCAAGCCACCAGTTACATCAAGTGATTGCCAGCTGCCACTGCCGGGAAACTAGCGGACCACCTTAGGCTAGCCATTATTTATTGCACGTGCTTGTAGAGCCGCTGAAGGGCCAGTTGTGGCAGCTGCTGCCTGTGATGGATAACTGATGGCCCTGTTGTGGCATATGACAACTGATGGGGGTGGCAACTGTTGGCCAGCTGCTGGCCTGATCTGCTGGCCCTTCTGTTGGCCGCCTGGATATTTTATTTGCGGTTCGGCAGCGGCAACATAGTGCTGGGCCATTGCTGGCAGTGCTGGCCCAGCAAGACTGTTCCTGTTGGGAGATGTAGTTTCCATTAGTTTCTTTCTATTTTGTTTACACTGTATTTTAGCGTCTCGAAATTATTGAATAAATGCAGTATGTTATAAGGGTGTAGATTTGAAGACACTTGTTCGTAATTTTGGGAACAATGAAGCACCCAAAATGAAATTTTAATTGGGCCAGTTACTAAACAGATGTAGTTTTCATTAGTTGCTTTCTGTTTAGTTTGCACTGTATTTGTGCGTGTCGAAATTATTGAATAAATGCAGTATGTTTAGTACAACGAATTAATAACATAAATTTGGGGGGCGCAAGGCTTGCCTAGGGCGCCAAGCACCCTATGAGAGGTCATGATTAGCGACTACATAAGAATAAAAGTGACTCTAAAAAGTTAAAAATGGATAAAATATGAAAAAATCCAGAGCAGCGCCAGTTCATAAGCTTTTGAAGCAGAGCCACCCTTATAATAAATAAATCTATTGTTTAACTTTTGGGAAACATTTAGAGGAACGCATGCGTACAAAAATGGGGTACTATCTGTATGGGCTTGCAGGTTTTTATTTTTTTATTTTATTTGTTAAAGGATTTGAAACATCTCGGCATAGTGGCGTGCCCAGATATTTTTTTCGGGAAGGGGGTTATAAACTTATTTTTTTATACAACTAAATGTGTTATAAATGCATTTTTAAGATGTATGCAACATCCGCCCAAAATTACTTAAATAAATATTGCTGGAAATTATTATTAATATTCTTCTTACCTATATTCTTATCACCATATAATGGTTGACCACTTATATTTTGCTATTTATCTGTGCAGAGAGCAACAATACTTCACTACTTACTGTTAAATAGTTACAAGTAATTCTAGAACGAAATAAAAATTTACCTTCTAGTAAAACATTATTCATTTGTATATGGCGTTTTTTTTCATTGTACAGTAAGATCTCAATCCCTGACGCTGACGACACTCATTTCGACAAGTATTTTTTGATTTGATTCAACTCTTATGTTACTTTTACTTAGCATTACTTGAGTCGTATTTCCAGCCATCTGGGGTTTTTTTGCTAGTTCATCTTAAACTTCTTCAGCTTTCGGTGTATATTCTCGATGAATGTGAAATAATGCTAACTCACTGAGTAGCAGTTCTGATATGGCATTACGTAGATATGATTTTAAGAGACGCAGTGTTGAAACCGAACGCTCACTTTCTGAAGTTGTCACTGATAGAGTACCTAGTATGAAAAACGATGTTTTTATATTGGGTAACACCTCACTGTAGCACAGTTTTAAAGCACTTAATGCGTCTTTTGGCCATTGCTCCTTTTCTTTGCGGATGATCCTATCGTGCCACAGTTTCAATTTTGCGATTAGTTCTTCTTGTGAGCTATTCAAGTCACCTGTATGAAATTCAGTTAAAGTTTTAAAACCATCAATATCTTGAGGAGTTGGTGGCACATTGGCATTTGTTGGAAAAAGTGACCGGAATCCTGATAAGACCGATTCGTGTGCGAGAAATCGATTTTCCAAAGCACTAATAAAACTAATTTACATGTTTAAAAATGGTACATAAATTGAAATCCTGTAATAACATTCTGTGCTTATGTTACAGCGTTGGTTTTGTTTTGATGTGATTCTTGGTGTTCTAATCAAAACTCCTTGCTTTCCAGCGTGCTTTAGAGTAATCTGAAATAAGTCGTGGAACTCAAATTTGGCAATGCCTCGTCACTACAGAAAATTTCAGTGTACCCATTATTGGCTTTTCATTGCAATGGGACATTCTGGTCCTTGGCTCCTTGTCGCTTCCTCGTCTTCATCGAGAAAACACGTTCAGTTGTTGTCATGAGACATTAAAACAATTTCAAATACTAACAAAACTTTGCATAATAGCAAAAGGTTCGAATTGGGGGGTGCGCCCCCTCCCGGCACGCCACTGCCTCGGCGAATGTATTGGCCAGTTGGCTTTTCTTTAGAGACGATGTTCCTAAAACATTAGGAATCTTCACGAGTCTTGAAGTCAGAGGCAAGGATACTTTGATATGCGAGAGAGCATGTCATAACCCTAGGACGCATGGCAGTTGGATCTATAACCCCCCCCCCCCTCGCACCCCTACTCCGTCTCATTTCTTTAATCAGAAATCTTTACCCCTGGACTCCCTCAATCATTCATTCAAGTCGCAACAATGCGAAAGGAAAAACGATGAAAATGAAACAAAAAAAGAACTGGAGAAACATAGATTGGACATATTAAAACCTTTTATGATCAGCTACCTACAGAACTGCGAGGTCGAAGGTGACGACAGAACTCACCCAGGCACGCAAGAACCTTCCCCTAAGCCTCCCTACCTTTTCGCCAACCTCCATTTTCTTTGCTTTCCCTCCCCCGTGACCAAGTGGGCATGATGTATGCGTCCGGTTGTCAGGAACGTGGCTTGCCTCCTGGAACGGTGGAGCTGGTCTCGAGAATGGCAAACACCTGTTTCTTCATTCATTCATACCAGCCAAGACGGTGGAGAAATTCAGCCGAACCTCTGGACAGTTGTTTTTATTGGGTTAAGCAACTGTTTCCTGAAATTTTGTAAACTTTGCTTACAGACTAGCTTACATTACCATATTATAGCTTCAACATCGCCCCAAAATACAAAACAAACAAATAAAAATCGACGCCGAAATCTCGGGTGTAATGAGCACGTCTATGACAAAAGTACCCAACCAACAACAATTTCAGGAGCTTTGTTTTCCCTTATTTTGAATTTCCACATTAATGGGATTCGAAAAGACGTAAGTTCGCATTGAAAAACATTGAGCGTGAGTAGAAAACCGTCGTTGTGGGCCCGGTGCGGAGGCGTAACCGGACATTTCTGCGCCCGGGGCAAATCACAAAATATTGCGCCCCAATCTTTCTCTCTCTCTATATATATATATGCATACACATTACTAATTTAATAAAACAGTTGGATATAAAATAATATAGCTAAATATTATTAATAACATCTATGAAAATGCAAGTGCAAAGATTTGGCTGTTTGAAAATACAACACACATAAAAATTGGAAAGGGAGTGAGACAAGGTGACACCATATCTCCGAAGCTCTTTAATGCCATATTGGAAAATGTCTTTCAATCACTGAACTGGGAAAACAAAGAGATAAAGATTAATGGAGATTATCTAACCCACCTTCGTTTTGCTGATGACGTAGTCAGTTTTGCAACTACCCCATCAGAGCTGCAGAGTATGATCCAGGAACTTGCTGACAAGAGTAAAGAAGTGGGATTAAAAATGAACTTTCAGAAGACAAAAGTGATGTTCAATGCTTTTACAAGAAATGAAGATTTATCGATTGATGGAGAAAAGCTGGAGATAACAGACACATACGTTTATCTTGGACAGCAGATATCAAGAGAGGGTCACATTGATGAAGAAATTAATCGGCGTACAAAACTTGCCTGGAGAGCTTTTGGAAGAAACAGCATAATTTTCAAGAGCGACATGCCATTATGTCTTAAAAGAAAAGTGTTTGATCAATGCATCCTTCCAGTGCTTACGTATGGTGCAGAGACGTGGACCTTAACTAAAAGAGACATACAAAGGCTGCAGACAACTCAAAAAAGCACGGAGAGGTGCATGCTTGGTGTAACCAGGAGAGATAAGAAGAGGAACTCGTGGATCAGAAAAATGACAAGAGTGGAAGACATCATGATCAGAGTTAAATCCCTGAAATGGCAATGGGCTGGACATACTGCCAGAAGGGCAGACCATCGATGGACAGCCGAAATTTTAAATTGGATTCCAAGGGACAGGAAAAAACCCAGAAGAAGACCACATGGGAGATAGGTGGATGAAATTGAAAACAAGCGGGAGTGACATGGAGGAGACTAGCACAAGACAGACCGTTGTGGAGGAAACTTGGGGAGACCTTCGTCCAGCAGTGGATTGATAATGGTTGACAATGATGATGATGATGATGATATAGATATTAATAATGTCTTTATATAACTATAGTATTGAATTAGTAATAATGTTGGGTAGTGTGTATACAGTGTTCCTTTCAGGCATACATCTGGAAAGGCGAAGCCCCCTCGGAGACATTTTATTTTACCGAACCAAATGTAAATAAATTCAGTCTATAATGAAAAAGAAAGTTTCGTTTCTTTTGATGATACAGATATTTCTTCAACTTAGCAATTTTTTTTATATCTGTTCATGTATTGTTTATTTTGCATAAAAAGTTTATTAAGACACATGCCGTTCTTCAAAACGTAATAAGTAGACTAGTCATACATCCATAGTCAGGGAATCGCGATTCAGGATCAGAAGTATGTTGAATGCCTTTTAATATATCAGATATTCAAGCTATTCAGTGAAAAAAAAATAAAAAACAATAGTGCATAAACAAATACATTTTCCACATTTTTCCAACACACAGCAACCGAAAAAAATTGTTATTCGGTCACCGTCGGGGAATTGAATCCCGAATCTCTCGATATCTAGCCGAGCGCGTTAACCTTACAACACGGTGGCCAATAATCCACGGCGCTATGTGTGTTCTTCAGTCAGCTTCTGACATCATAAATCCGTAAGATGGGCTCAGCTACTGAGATGTCTCCATCTGGTGGGCATTAACGGCACTGGCTATATATTAATTACAGCAGTTAAATCCTCCAAATACGTGGCGTCAGTGAATAAACAAATACATCGCTCTTTCCACGTTTTACCAACACACAGCAACCGAAAAATTGTAATTGTTATTCGACGGTGACCGAATAACAATTTTTCGGTTGCTGTGTGCTGGTGAAACGTGGAAAGAGCGATGTATTTGTTTATTCACTTAAGCCACGTATTTAAAGGATTTAACAATAGTGCAACTGAGTGAAAGTGATTAAATGAACTGTCTATTATGAACTCCATGGATTATTTCCTATGCTGTATTTTTTTTATGTAAGTATTATAAACCATTTGTAAACTACTCATCCCAACTGGGGTTTTCTTTCTACAGTTTTAATTTCGTATGTGCATTTTAAATTATAATAATTAGATCAAATGAAAAAAAGTTATTTTACAGAGCTCTTCTATTCTGAAAGTTCTATTGGTGAAAACGAAATAATTTTTATAGAAAATTGGGAAGTTAAACTGTACATTTTAACTTAGTTTCCACTTATGTGGGAGCATTTAGATGATTCATCACCATCATCACTGTCAAACATTATCAATCCACTGCTGGACGAAGGTCTCCCCAAGTTTCTTCCACAACGGTCTGTCTTGTGCCTGTCTCCTTCAGGTTACTCCCGCGTACTTTCGAATTTCATCCACCCATCTCCCATGTGGTCTTCTTCGGGGTTTTTTCTTGTCCCTTCGAATCCAGTCTAAAATTTCGGCTGTCCACCGATGGTCTGTTCTTTGGGCAATATGTCCAGCCCATTACATTTCAGGGATTTTACTCTGATCATGATGTCTTCCACTCTTGTCATTTTTCGGATCCACGAGTTCCTCTTCTTATCTCTCCTGGTTACACCAAGCATGCATCTCTCCGTGCCTCTTTGAGTTGTCTGCCGTCATTGTATGTCTCTTTTAGTTAAGGTCCACGTCTCTGCACCATACGTAAGCACGGAAGGACGCATTGATCAAACACTTTTCTTTCAAGACATATGGCATATTGCTCTTGAAAATTATACTGTTTCTTCCAAACGCTCTTCAAGCAAGTTTTATACACCGATTAATTTTTTCATCAGTGTGACCCTCACTTGATATCTGCTGTCCAAGATAAACGTACGTGTCTGTTATCTCCAGCTTTTCTCCATCAATCGACAAATCTTCATTTCTCGTAAAAGCATTGAACATCACTTTTGTTTTCTGAAAGTTCATTTTTAATCCCACTTCTTTACTCTTGTCAGCAAGTTCCTGGATCATACTCTGCAGCTCCGATGGAGTAGTTGCAAAAATGATTACGTCGTCAGCAAAACGAAGTTGGGTTAGATAATCTCCATTAATTTTTATCCCTTTGTTTTCACAGTTCAGTGATTGAAAGAAATTTTCCAATGTGGCATTAAAGAGTTTGGGAGATATAGTGTCACCTTGTCTCACTCCCTTTCCAATTTTCATGGGTGCTATATTCTTAAATAGCCGAATATTTGCACTTGCATTTTCATGGATGTTATTAATAATATTAATATATTCAACTTCAATACCGCAGGATTTTAAAGCCATTGTAACTGCTGATGGTTTCACCGAATCAAAGGCCTCTTCATAATCGATGAAAGCCACGTATAACGGAAGTTCATATTCCCTCGCTCTTTCAATTAGTTCTCTCAGTACGTGGATATGATCTATTGTGCTGTAGCCACTCCTGAATCCAGCTTGTTCTCTCGGTTGTGCCATGTCAAGTGTCACTTTCAAGCGGTGTGAAAGAACTTTAGTTAAGATTTTATAAACCACTGATAGGTCTGTAGTTCTTGAGATCCTAAATGTCACCTTTTGTATGTAGCAGGATCATTGTAGCATTGTTCCAATCCTCAGGAATCTTCCCTTCATTAAGGCATCGAGTGAAAACTTGGGCGAGTACTGTTTCAATTTCTCCACTTGCTTCTTGTATGATGTCTACGTTAATCCCATCTTCTCCTGGAGCTTTTCCCTTTTTCATGTTCTTGATTGCATGTGCAACTTCTGCTTGGAGGACTGGAGGAACTCTGGTACTGGTACCTTTCCTAATGTCTGGAGTACATGTACCATTTCTTTCATATAGTTTTGAGTAGAAATATTTCACTCTTGTCAAAATTTCGCCTCTATTTCTTGTTACAGAACCATCTTCTTTTCTTAAAGCCATAATCTGTTTTCTTCCCTTACTCAGATATCCCTTTGTTCTCTTCAGGCTTTGGTTGTCTTCAGTTTCTTTCCTCACTAGCTCACAGTTGAATTTATATATGTTTATTTGGCGATTGACTATTTTTAGAATGAGATTTTGGGGCTATAGTCCAATTTGCAGGCAGTGATTTTTGAGCTGCGTCCAGGGCAGCCGGTTTGCCCCACCCTAGTTAACCCTCTGGCCCCGTAATTGAATTCGAAAGGAATTTTTTCAAATACGAGCTTTATATCACTACGTTTCGTAATGAGAACACAATATATCAAGGAAATTGGAAGCATGTGGGTTACTAATAAGTATAAAAAACGTCGTGCGGATTAATCACAAAGATAAGAAGAGTTGCCGTTAATGCACGATACATTGAAACCTAAGGCTCAAGGTTAAAATTTATTACGTTAAAAATACACAATGACGAGATCTTTAGGACCTTTAAGAAAGGTCCATCATGAGATGTAAAAACCATTGCACGGAACACAAGCTGATATACGTATACGTGAAGACAAACCTTACATGACGTAAGCCTTGCTGTAATCAGGTAATGTCCAATTATCGGGCTTGATAAGATAGTTCATGTTAGATTAAGTGTCCTTGTGGGAATGGTATTCTTCCTCAGAATACTTCTGGGAAACTCCAGAGAAAATATCCTCCAGGAGTATTTTATAGAGAAATAGTCCTCCAGGACTGTATTCCAATCTCCTGGAGGGCTATTTCCTCTGGAGTTTCCCAGGAGTATTCCGAGGAAATATGTCCAATCATTAATACAATACGTTCAATCCATTGACACTTGAGTGTCTTTATTTTGATGTAACATTATCAACTCTTGTCAATGTTTACCTCTGGGTCAAAGTAAAGTTATATTTGTTTAATAGTCTAGCTCTCGAGGGGTAACAATATATTTATGAAAAAAGCACGGAGAGATGCATACTTGGTGTAACCAGGAAAGATAAGAAGAGGCACTCGGGAATCAGGAAAATGAAAAGAGTGAAAGACATCATGATCAGAATAAAATCCCTGAAATAGCAATGGGCTGGACATATTGTAAGCAGAACGGACCACCTATGGACAACCAAAATTTTACACTGGATACTAAGAGACAGGAAAAACCCCAGAATAAGACCACGTGGGAGATGCCTAACTGACATGGAGGCTCAAGGTAGACTGTTGTGGAAGGAACTTGGGGAGACCTTCATCCAGCAGGGGATTGATAATGGTTGACAATGATGATATACAGTATATAAATACCTTATATATTGCAAAAAATAGGATATATACAAGGCAGTAGACTCACTGCATTGGGTTTTTTATATATATACGCTTTTTACTTTTTTTTTTTTTTTTTGCTATTCCTCTTGAAAGTTTTTTTCCGCAGCTTTTCTGCGCTTAGATTTTCAATGTCTTTGCAGTTTTGTTTTCTAAATTTAGTGGGGATATTTTGTACTAGTCTTGTGTGTATATACGAGGGTTGTACCGAAAGTAATGCAAAGTGGGCATAACTTTTTATTAACTGACAGAGGGCGTTGAAATTGTACATGTTGGTAGAGTAACGCTTTCTCTATATGATACAAAGTTACTACTCAACATAGTCTCCATCACAAGCGATGCATTTCACCATCGTTGAACTCAACTCTCGAATCCTCATTGAAAAAATTCAAGTGTGGACTGTTGTACTCACTTCTTCACAGCCACTTTCACCTCGTCTGTGTCATTAAATCGTTGTCCCCGGAGACTGTCCTCCATTGGACCGAGCAGATGGAAGTCGGAGGGCGACAGATCTGGGCTGTATGGTGGATAGGGGACCACCGACCAGCCTGATTTGCTGATCACCTGATTTGTTGCCAGAGATGTGTGCGGTCTCGCATTGTCATGGTGAAAATGAATCCTTTTCAGATTCTTGTTCGGTCTCTTCCTCCTTGTGGCTTCTCTAAGCTTCTTGAGTCCCTCAATGCACCGCTCGCTGGTCACGGTACGTCCACGTTCCAGAAAATCGAAGAGAATGACACCCCTGTTAACCCCCAAAACAGTCACCATGACTTTCTGTGCTGATCGCTGGCTCTTGAACTCCTTAGGCCTTGATGAAGAGGTGTGACGACATTCCATGGATTGATTCTTCGTTACCGGATCGTAAAGATACGACCACGTTTCATCCAATGTCACCAGATCAAAAAAAAAAAAAAAAAAAAAAGTGCCTTCATTGGCTTCAAACGCTTTCAGCAGGTCAGAACAAACTTCCACCCTTCTCTCCTTCAAATCGGGGTGTTGACACCCGATTTGAAGGAAAAGAGCCAGTGCCGTATGAGACAAACACAAAAATTTATGTCTCACTGAGATGCGAACTCTGACCCACTAAAGAGGAATAGTCAAGAGTCCGCGCTTAAACCACTGCACCACCGGGGTTATGTCATCGGTTTGTACGTCCGTCCGTCCGCCCGTGGACACCATATCAATGCACCTGTTAGTCTGATTTGAAAAATTCGTTTTGCATTGAGGAGCTTGAAATGTGCGAACGATGGTTCTTGCATTTTGGTATTTTTCCGATGCATAATTTCGAGGTGGAAGGTGAAAATGTAGATGTTATCGAATTCAAAATACATTTCGCTGCATATCATCGCTTCTGAAAAGCCGATTGAAAAACATATTTTTTTCATTCTATACCATTTATACTGAAGACCATTTGGGCTACAGTTTTTTTTATAAATAATGAAGGTTTTCCACCTACGAGGTGTAAATTTCAGTTAAACTGTAAAAAAATTATGAAATTCATGAGCCATTTCCGTCATTTATTTCGTGAATTACCGGAGCCTATTTCTGACACAACCTATTCTGTGAAATGACGAAAAGAAACCTGAATTTCACGGATTTTTCGTACCACGGGAAAATTCTGGATTTTCAGAAACCTTTCCGCAGTTTCTTTCTTATATTGACGGTAAATTACCGTTTTAGATACGTGTTAACGTAAAATTCTGAATTTCAGAAACCTTTTTGCAATTCCTTTCGTAAATTAACGGAAAAACTCCATTCTCACTTTTTTCGTATCCGTATGACGAGAAATTACGCGGGAATAGCAGCGATTGGTGAGAAAACTTGAGGTTTGATTAAATTTTAAATTTCAATCGCCTGTCGATATTTGAAGTTCCATAGCGAGATCGGATATTGTGGATAGCTTATCGCATGCATTTTGTTTATTGTGGCACAGGATATTTCTTCTCCTCTCCCCTATTTTGTGCACCAGCTAATTATTATGTATTTGTGTTATTGTAAGAAACCGGGTATATATACAGTATAACTTATTGTATAGATGGTTATACGATGTGTATGTATCAGTCTTTGGACAACTTAAGACAAAACCTATTATAGCTATCAAGAGTAACCCTTATATTTAGGAGTTTTTGTTTTTTTTGTTTTTTTGTGAAATAATACTATTAAAAAGTACATTTCACCTTTTTAAAAGGTAACTGAAAGTCATGGTCGGTATAAAAAAACAAGTTGCAAAGCATTTTGTTACTTCGAAAAATCAGGATGAAAAATGCTTAATTTTTTAAAACCCCTCCTACTGAAAAAATATATATTACAAACCTATTCAGAAAAACAATAAGCTCCAATAGAAAAAAAATTTCATTGTCGCGCAGTTTGTTTTACGATGGTCTGTGGCTCAGTGGTTAAAGGCGTCCGTTACCTGTTTAACCAACCCAAGCGGCACGGGTTTGGTCCTGACTGGAGAGGAAGGAATATTTGGGGAAAGGGCTGAAAAATGCCGGGCTGTCGGTTTTTTGGAATTTCAATTTAAATACGGAAAAACCTGGAATTGATTTTTCTTAAATAAACGGAATTTCTGACTACGGAAAATCTGTGAAAATACGGGAGTTAAAATAAACGGGCGCTTTTAAAAACGGAAATTTCTGAAAAACACGGACACCTACCGGCAACTTTGCTGCGCGTTATTTTCAGAAATTTTTCGTGAATTCACACCACTTATTTTTTACAGTGATAATCTTCATCCTGCATCTCTGCTTCTAAAATTCTCATTTCTGCATCCGATGTGCTTTACAGGTAAAAATGTTTTGCCCTCAATTTCTAATTTTCTTTATCTATTTGTGGATGTTTCACTGATGGTAGAAGTTCGACTTCATTTTTTTTTTTTTTTTGACCGGTTCCATTTTTTACTATGAAAAACATTGCTCACATTGCTGCGTGTATTAAGTTGCGCGAAGTTTTTCCCTAGGTGACGTAAATGCTTTCTCGTTTTCAATGAATTTTTGTTTTTGCTAAAAACGTGCTTTGAAATTTTTTTTTTCTTGTCAGAAAGGATTCGAGAAAAGTGGGCATCGAAGGAAAACCAACACTGTTAAAAATTGGTACTTAGAAATAAGCAAAATGTACTCGTTTTTGAGTACATTCTGGGCACACATTATGGAACTAGCTTCGAGTACTTGTGTCTCAATTTTGGAAAATACACTTACTCATTTTTGAGTACATACAGGGAATCAATTGTGAGTATATCTGGTATTTCTAATTTGAAATATAGTACTCATTTTTGAGTACATATATTTCAAATGCATGTACTAAAAAATCCTTATATTTCAAATATATGTACTAAAAAAAATCCATATATTTCAAATATATGTACTAAAAAAAATCCATATATTTCAAATATATGTACTCAAAAAAAATCCATATATTTCAAATATATGTACTAAAAAAATCCATATATTTCAAATATATGTACTAAAAAAAATCCATATATTTCAAATATATGTACTCAAAAAAAAATCCATATATTTCAAATATATATACTAAAAAAATCCATATATTTCAAATATATGTACTAAAAAATCCATATATTTCAAATGTGTGTGATCATTCAGTTTCTGTGCCCTTTCGGGCAGGGCACAACAACTGAAGGAAGTTAGAGCGAATTTAGCAGGATAGTTTGTAAGTGAGAGAGAGCACACTAGATGGCGCCCCAGTACGATTTTGAACATAGAAGGCAGAGAGGAATTAGAGGGGGGGGGCTTAGGAATGAACACCTTTATATGTAATAGGGGGATTCCTACTACCACCACGAAGAGCCCTCAGGTTCAAGCCTGCGGGGTAGGTTTGAACCTGGGGTCCCTCCATCAGCAGTCTGAATCTCTAACCACTAAGTTTAAATAAACGGGCGCTTTTAAAACGATCACCACATTTATCCATGTTCGTCGATTGCAATACATTTTTTGAACTCCTGCTGTCCGCCTATTCAACGCCTGCGTTTGGTTTGTGTTTGTTCCACTCTGCGCGGGAGAATGCTCGTGTCAACTGCTTATCATCGTCATCATCTATCCCTAATGTTTTGTCTACTTTGTGTACATTGTCGATTGGCAGATGCCAAGGGTTTGGCTGTATGTCAAGGGATCAAGGGATGTTTTATATAGAGCACCTCCGTTCAGACCCAAGGAGTGGTCTTATGCAAGGGTGGCGGTCAATCGAGGGGCGGTACATAGAGGGTTGACTGTATCTTTTTTTTTTTTTTTTTTTGCTGTCTGAAGGGCTTCAGGAAAAGTTTGCACCACAGGAAAACGAAAATATTTTTTTCGTATCCGAAAGAATTCGGAAAAAGTAGGCATCATCGGAAAACAAAAATCAAAAAGCATAAAAAAAAATAGAAAAAGATAAAAAAAAAAAAGATATTTTGCGTCCCATATTTAGGAATTTTCCTATGGCGAGTTTAGGTTGAATCATTATATATTTGCAGGATTGTTTTCATCTCAGGTTTCGAAGACGGACCCTATCTCGAACGGATAATCCGACGACTCGGCCACCCGAGTAGCATTATAGTATTGAAGTTCCAGAATGTGTGACCTGTAAAACTTGCGAAGAAACCATCGGACACTCAATGTTCTGCATGCAGCCGAATGATGGATTGGAGTCAAACTTTCTGTTCGTTTTAATTTAACGCGAAAAGTCTTTTCGAGTCTCGAAATTTGCTGAGAATATTTTTCGATCAAGTTGTGAAGTAATAATTAATTTAGACTCCAAATCTTTTCTTATCACAGGACAAAGCTTAATATTTATCAGGAAATAAATGTCTTAATCGGAAAGGAATTTTTTTTAACGTGAATTCATGTTTATACGAGTTTTTTAAGTTGTTTTTTTTTGAATTCGGCAACACTTCCAGGGAATTTCTCTTCCAATCGCTTGCTTTGTTTATCGTGGCAACGTCCTTTCGCATAGATTTCAGCGTTGAGGACAAACAGAAAGAGCAGGCGTTCCTAGACGCTGTTTACCAGCCACGCCCACTCCTTTCCCATTTTTATTCCTGTGAATGTTTCTGCGGTAATATTTTCTGTCCGCAGATATATCTAATTTTGTGATATTTTTTTCAGGATTTGTCGTTTTGTTTCTGCGTATAGTAGTGCGACAATTTTCATTCCGAAAATTTTCCGATTTTTCTTTCTTGGATTCGTTTTCGAAAACTGGTGCTATCAGCGGTTTCAGCAAGCGAACTTTCTGGTTGTAGGTGGCAGCTCCACCCCGTAAACTAACCTGTTTGGGAAAAGCTCGCTTAGGGAGACATAATCTCTTCTGGATTTTGAAAGTAATAATATTACGCGTAGACGAAAATAAAAAATAAAATAAAGACAGGCAAATCTTAAAGGTTATATCATCGTCATCATCATTGTCAACGATTATCAATCCACTGCTGGACGAAGGTCTCCCCAAGTTTCCTCCACAACGGTCTGTCTTGTGCCAGTCTCCTCCATGTCACTCCCGCATACTTTCGAATTTCATCCACCCACCTCCCATGTGGTCTTCTTCTGGGTCTTTTCCTGTCCCTTGGAATCCAATCTAAAATTTCGGCTGTCCATCGATGGTCTGCCCTTCTGGCAGTATGTCCAGCCCATTGCCATTTCAGGGATTTAACTCTGATCATGATGTCTTCCACTCTTGTCATTTTTCTGATCCACGAGTTCCTCTTCTTATCTCTCCTGGTTACACCAAGCATGCACCTCTCCAGGCTTTTTGAGTTGTCTGCAGCCTTTGTATGTCTCTTTTAGTTAAGGTCCACGTCTCTGCACCATACGTAAGCACTGGAAGGATGCATTGATCAAACACTTTTCTTTTAAGACATAATGGCATATTGCTCTTGAAAATTATGCTGTTTCTTCCAAAAGCTCGCCAGGCAAGTTTTGTACGCCGATTAATTTCTTCACCAATGTGACCCTCACTTGATATCTGCTGTCCAAGATAAACGTACGTGTCTGTTATCTCCAGCTTTTCTCCATTAATCGATAAATCTTCATTTCTTGTAAAAGCATTGAACATCACTTTTGTCTTCTGAAAGTTCATTTTTAATCCCACTTCTTTACTCTTGTCAGCAAGTTCCTGGATCATACTCTGCAGCTCTGATGGGGTAGTTGCAAAAATGACTACGTCATCAGCAAAACGAAGGTGGGTTAGATAATCTCCATTAATCTTTATCCCTTTGTTTTCCCAGTTCAGTGATTGAAAGACATTTTCCAATATGGCATTAAAGAGCTTCGGAGATATGGTGTCACCTTGTCTCACTCCCTTTACAATTTATATGTGTGTTGTATTTTCAAACAGCCGAATCTTTGCACTTGCATTTTCATAGATGTTATTAATAATATTAATGTATGCATCTTTAATACCACAGGATTTCAGAGCCATTGTAACTGCTGATGATTTCACCGAATCAATGGCTTTTTCATAATCGATAAAAGCCATGCACAATGGAAGTTCATATTCCCTCGCTCTTTCAATTAGTTCTCTCAATACGTGGATATGATCTATTGTGCTGTAGCCACTCCTGAATTCAGCTTGTTCTCTCGGTTGAACCATGTCCAGTGTTACCTTCAAACGGTGTGAAAGAACTTTAGTGAAGATTTATAAACCACTGATAGGAGGCTGATAGGTCTGTAGTTCCTGAGATCCTCAATGTCACCTTTTTTATCTAGCAGGATCAGTGTAGCGTTGTTCCAATCCTCAGGAATCTTCCCTTCATTTAGGCATCGAGTGAAAATTTGGGCGAGTACTGTTTCGATTTCTCCACTTGCTTCTTGTATGATGTCTACAGTAATTCCATCTTCTCCTGGAGGTTTTCCCCGCTTCATGTTCCTGATTGCATGTGCAACTTCTGATGGGAGGACTGGAAGAACTCTGGTACTGGTACCTTTCATGATGTCTGGAGTACATGTATCATCCCTTTCATATAATTTGGAGTAGAAAAGGTTATACATGCTACCGTAAAAACCCGAAATCCGTTATTTCGCGAAATTTACTAGTAAGAACGCGAAGTGCCCATGAGGATTTCGTAACTTCGGGTTGTACTAGTAACATCTAGAAATGACTAACATCCTCAGCAAAATGCAGAATAAAAGGTTCATATCAGGTATTTACTTAATTTTTTAGTCAAAACCCGTTTTCACTTAGACGCGGAACAGTAAAAATCCGAAATGATTACAATAGATATGAACTCGTATGGTAAAAAAATAAAGTACACTGAATGAAATACAGAAGATTATTTATTTGAAAATCACGAAATAAGATCACTCAATAAAATAGAGAAAAATTATTTGTTGGAAAATCATAAAATAAGAACATTACAATTTACTTGTTATTAAATGGCCCACTACTGTGGCATTTTGGAGTTACACAAAACATTATTGTTTTTACATTTGCATAACTTTGTTCTACATTTCTTTGTACACTTGCACATTGAAAAACCTTGGCTGGAACCTGTTACAGAAAAAGAAGCTGCGGGACGCAAAGCCAATTGCTTATCTTTTTTCAATTTCAGCGATATCAATAAATTTTTGTTTATAAATATCAAATTCGGTCTTTCTAGACAACAAGCGAAGAATGATTCATTTTGAAATACTAACACAGATTTTAAACTGAAAAAGTTTCTCAACACGTGTGATAAAACTCATGACTTCACTCTCTGACACACGGCAACGTTCTATGAGGATGAGTCGCAGGTTTTGCAATATTTGGATCAAATCAAACAGCTGTCGAAGCACGATAAAAATATACGATGCAGATCTCAAAGTATTTAAGAAATCCTAAAATATATACATGATAAAAAACGCAAGATCTTTCACATTACAGCCTAATGATGCATGTGCGACACATGTGAAAGATCTTGCGTTTTTATCATGTATATATTTTAGGACTTATTAAATACTTTGAGATCTGCATCGTATATTTTTATCGTGCTTCGACAGCTGTTTGATTTGACTACTATTCAGCACGAAATTTTAAATATTTGTAATATTTGGATTACTTTATGTCTTCATACGTCATGGGCGCCTACAGGGGGGGGTCACTTGACCCCCTGCAGAATTATTTTATTTTATTTATTACTTTTATTTTACACTCACAGAACTGGAACACAAGGAAAGATGAAGTTTGGGGCGTTTAATTTAATATAATAATTTTATTGGAAATTTGGAATTGGAAAACGATAACGTGATAGCGAAAAACCTAGCAAACTGTAAGGTAGTACGCCCAAACAAGTTCCGCTCAGGGTGGTGTGTGCTGAACTTAAAAGGCTTGGCGTGGCCCTGCTCGACACTCTTCATTATTTTGAAAACAGTTACCAATGTACATGATAATACATGACTATTACTAACATACACTTTCTTCAAGAGCAGCATCAATAATAATAATAGTAGTATTAGTGTTCTAGTGTAGTAAGTAAGTAGTAGTAATAGTATTAATCTTTCATTTTCACGAATTACTGTTTTCTATATATTAGCCAAACCTTAATTAATTCCACTTGACCCCCGCTGAAAAATTTCCTGCAGGCGACCATGACATACGTACCTTTACGACGAGAGCTGACTAGCATTCAAAGTATAGGCCATCGTGATGCACCATCTTTAGCCATCTGTCTGCCAGTTTTTCGATTCCGCGGCAGTACCCCAGGTGCCACCTCCTCCTGGTTGGTGAAGTGCCGCCCGCGAACGAAGTGGACCATGGACCGAAACAAGTAATAATCTGACGGGGCAAGATCCGGATTATATGCTGGGTGTGGCAACAGTTCGATGCCCTCAAGTTCCTAGAGTTTTTCCCGGATCGTTCGCGCGATATGAGGCCGAGCGTTGTTCTGCTGTAGGAGAGCGCGCTTTCTGTTCACCAGTGCAGGGTACTTCTCCTCCAAAACGACATACATCCGCTCCAGCTGTTCAGAGTAAAGATTGGCGTTGATGGTCCGACCGTCTGGAACAAATTCGTAATGGACTATCCACTCGAAATTTCACCAGACGCAGAGCAACACCTTGTGCTCAAAGCGCCCACGTTTAGCAACAGGTTCTAGAAGCTGGCCCGGGCTCAACCACTGCCGTTGTGTTTTAGGATTACGGAAATTTCAAATGTAAGAATGTAACCTAAAAATGTTTTAATATAGAATGTAATCACCTCGTACGGACAAACAACTTTCACAACGGCAATATATATCATCAGGCTGTTGACGAACTCTGGAGCCAAACCATCTCGTTCCTCGATGAGCAGGTGAGTAGTGGGGGGGGGGATTCTGGGAGAGATCTGTCGAGTTGCTACCAGAGATGGAAACGGGTCACGGGTCAACGGGTCGACAATTTCTTGCGGGTCAAACGGGTCCGGTCAAGGTATTCATGAACCAGTTTCATTTCATTTTTTTTTGTTTTTGTTTCTTTTGAAAAAAAAAAAGATTGTTTTTCTCAAGGAAAAATGTGCACTGTGAAATTTTGTGCTCCTTACTGCTGCCAGCGGACTGAAAAATGATTTGTCATGCAATATGAAAGGAGAGTGACTTCAGGAGGAAGAGTTTCACATCTTCCTGAGGGGGCAATGATGAAAACAACATCCACATTCTGGAAACTTTCAACTCCTCATAAGCTTGTGAAAATTGGTGTTGCCACATTCTGAAGCTTGTTATGTTATCAAGAAAACAGAAAAACCTGAAATTAAACATACAACAAGCTGCTTAATTCAAAATTTTTGGCTGTGGCGCTATCAAAATTAGGCGGAACAGCCTTAAAATTACTGCGGAGGGATTTTTTAACTCTTTGCAGATTTGTTTGAAAACATGTGTAAAATAGTCAGTTAGGTTATGTCATGTAAATGAAGTACGACAGCTTCAATACTTCCTGTAAGGAAGTGAGTGAATTATACGTTCCTACAATGCATTTGTTTTATTTCCATATAACCTAAGATGCCCAATGCGGAGAGATGATCATCAAATGATCATATGTAGAGGATTTTAGGAAGGGAGTGTCTGACCACAGGTTTTAAACAACCCTTAGAAATAGGAAGCTAGGAGATTTGGGCTAGAGTGACCGATAGGAAAGTCACACGGAAGCGAGGTAGAAGACGCCCTTGTTTACTACCGAGGAGACCAGTACCCAGGGTCCGACGGCTTAACGTGCCCATCCGACGCACGGCGGATATTTAGTGGATCGAGCGTTCGTACGAGCCTGTGATCGAACCTGAGGTCCTTTCCGCGGCAGTCATGAACGTTGCCCAATAGGCCACCCGCGGCCCCGATGCGGAGAGACTCTTTGAACGCCCTATATATATATTGGGTTGGTGCGAATGAAATGTCCGGCACGAACGAGCACTGGAGACAGGTCCCCCACCACAGCGGAATGGAACCACCCACAGGTGTTGCGGGTATTACGTCACAGAGTTACTATAAATAGCTAGCACGTGTGGGAAGAACAACGTTCAGGCGTGGTTCTTTGGACGTAACGTGGCTTGCAAAGGAAACGTGCAGACGCCGGATTTGAGAGTCGAAACGTTAACAAAGCGTTTAGGGAGAATACAGCCAATGAACGACCCATTCGGTGATGGTTTGTGAAATTTTGAAGCGGTGATACAGACCTTGCAAAACGAAACACATGGTCACCGACCCATTGCTGCTTCTGATGATGTTCTGTTACATGTGGTTGAAGCGGACCCCCGAAAAATGTATCGCGAGATAGTGGCAGACGTAGGTGTGCACCACACGACAATTGTTCGGAGTCTGGCTGCGCTGGGTAAGGTAAAAAAGCTGGACATGTGGTTGGCGCATGAGTTGACAACTGCCAACAAGACTAGGCGTTTGGAAGTCTGCACATCAATACTTGCCAGGAATAAACAGGAACCTCTACTGCATGGAATCGTCACCTGCGACGAGTAGTGGGTTCTTTATGAGAATCGGAAACGATCTGCACAATGGTTAAATAAGGCACAGCTTGCTGGACGACATCCTAAACCACCCTTATACACCAAGAAGATGATGCTACTTGTCTGGTGGTCCACAGCCGGGATAATTCATCGGAGTTTCTTGGCAAGAGGCCAAACCATCACTGTAGAACGTTATTGGGCTGAATTACACCAGATGCACCGGACATTTCTGCAGAAACAACAGGCTTTGGTCAAAAAACATGGTGTTCTTCTGCTAAAAGACAACACCCGCACTCATGTCGCACAACGAACGATGCTGACACTAAGTGGCTTGGGCTATGATGCACTGCCTCATCCTGGCTATATCCCTGACTTGTCTCCAACAGACTCTCATCTGTTTCGTTGCCTGGATCACTTCCTGTCCAGGAAACAGTTCACGACAGACAACGAGGTTCAACGTGCAGTTGATGACTTCTTCGGGTCCCAGCCACAAGACTTTTTTCGTAACGGGATCATGGCCTTGCCGGACAGATGGCAACTGTGTGTCGATGACGAAGGGGATTGTTTTCCCTAGGTAAGTTGTCCTACTTTTCCGTTCTCGCCGTCCACGTGTGCTGGTCCTTTGCCAGGCATTTCATTCGCACCAACCTAATATATTATAGTTCAGAGCAGATTTGTCCAGGTCGGGTCCGGGTCACTTAGAGATCCGGGTCGGGTCCGGGTCCAAACTTTCTGACCCGTTTCCAACCCTGGTTGCTACGTGTCGTCCCAGACATGCTCTATAAAGATAAAGTCCAGAGACTTGGCTGGCGAGCCCATACGCCGAATATTCTCGCTCTGCGGGAAATCATTGACAAGCTAAGCCCTGTGCGGGCGAGCGTTATCATCCATTAAAAGGAATTGAAAGCCAACAACTCCCTGAAAAAGTCTGACATAGAGCTGTAGGATCTCGTCCCGATGGCGCTCAGCATTCACGTTGCCTCCTGCAAGTACGCAAAGTGATGTACGGCCGTTGAACATAATGCCACCCCACACGAACAGACCACCTCTTCCAAAGGAGTCTCGTTAGCGGATGTTTGCAGGATTATTACGAAGTCTCGTTCGACTACGTTTGGAAGATGAAATGCCGACGAGAATCCGTTTGTAGACTGAATCTCGACTCGTCTGTAAAAAAGAACACCGGTCCACTCGTCTAGGCTACAGGAACGAGGTTGCCAGCACTAGTTCAAGTGAACTCTCCTTTGAGATGTGGTTAGCGGAACGCAAACCATGGATCTCTTTGTCATAAAGGACTGCTGCATTAAATCTTCGATACACCATTTGTCTTGATACCGCAGTCCCAGTGCCAGAGTACAGCTCCGGGGATAATTGGCGTTCTGTATAGAACATATGACGCGGTGCGGATAAAGCGACACCATGGTCTTCATGAGGTGTCGTACGCCTTAGACGACCTTGTCCAGGCCAAGGGATTTGAATATCCACCCCACCGGGGTTGATAAATTGCTGGAATAACCGTGAAAGCGCTCTGGGATGGATATTCAATTCCCTTGCTACGTGGGCCTCAGACTGTTCTGCTTCTAGTCGTCCTATAACTCTCCACCATACAGCTTTGGATGTAGGTGTATGAGATATAAGAAAAGCATTTGCAGCCATTCTTCTTACAGCCGCTATCAACGAGAAATGCCACTGCCTTCGGCTTTCAGTTCGTAACTCAATTTACATATTGGATAGCGTTTTGCTCACACGGTAAAACAAAATCTACTTAAAACTGAGAACCTGTACCTACTCGTTTTTTTTTAAGTACAATCGTATCGTAAAAGAGTACATGACATGCTCAAATATAAGTAACCATACATACTTATAAATAACTGCGTCAATAAATATAAATATAATCTCGTACTACTTCATTTTAGAGATTACAGATTTCAAGAGAAATTGTTTAATAAATGTCTACAGTGACACACATAAATAATTAGTACAACAAAGTCACTAATCATAAGTAATTTAATTATGCATGAAGTATCTCTGTGTACGTTTTTAAATTACCTATATTTGTATCAATCTCATAAATAATATATTGTCGCTTCATCACTATATTTGTCATAAAATTGTGCGGTCCATTTGCCCATCATGTGACAACGAGTATATCTATTACCCCAGATGTGCCATCTTATAATATACTTCCAGTTGATTCTATGAATAAATGAGTACGTATGGAGTACACGTATTCCAAATTTGAAATAGATCTGCGGTTGGCTTAGTGGTTAGAGATTCAGACTACTGATGGAGGTACCCCAAGTTCAAACCTAATCTGATAGGCTTGAGTCTGGGGGCTCTCCGTGATGGTGTGAATTTCTAACAACCGCTTAATATCTGACGAGCACGTTAAGTGACGGCACCCAGGTAGGAATTCCCCAGTTAAGGTTTCTAAGCCCCCTAATTTCTATCTGCTTTCTATGTGCAAAACCGTACGGTGGCGCCATCTAGTGTGCTCTCTCTCACTTAGAAACTATCCTGTCAGAATCGCTAGATTCGTTCTAACTTCCTTCAGTTTCTCCGCCCTGTCCGAAAGGGCACCGAGACTGAATGATGTTAGAGCACATATATTTGAAATATATGGATTTTTTTAGTACATATATTTCAAATTAGAAATACCAGATATACTCACAATTGATTCCCTGTATGTACTCAAAAATGAGTACGTGTCTTTTCCAAAAATGAGACACAAGTACTCGGAGCTATTGTAAGCCCAGAATGTGCTCAAAAACGAGTACATTTTGCTTAATTCAGAGTACCAATTTTTAACAGTGCACTCATATGCAAATTTCACTGCGGGCATTTGCTTCTCGTATCCATCTGTATATGTCCTATGAACAACGTAGCATTTCATCGAGAGCTTTGGATTATTTTCCCGCTGTTGCCTTGAATTTTGGACACCAGTGCAATTGATGTAGTATTGTCGAGATTTATGTACGAGAAAAACTACAGCGATTTATGTGTGGAGTTGTCGAAATGAGATGTGGTTAGCGGGACGCATGTTAGGCAGAAGAGATTTATGTACAAGAGTTGTTTTAGTTGGTAGTAGGAAAATAATTATTGTATTGAGATTGTTGCCTGGATTGAAGCCAGTGAGTTTATATTTTGGTAAGAGTTTATCTTCATGTCCTGAAGTACAAGTGTGCCGCCCCTGTGGCGCAGTGGTCTAAGCGGTGGCTTCTGATCATTCATCCGAGATGGGTCCGGGTTCGAATCCGATGAGACATGGATGTTGTGTTTGTCTTACGGCGCTGGCTCTTCCCCTTCCCTGGAGACGGGAAAGAGGCAGCATACTTCTGTGACGTATATTCTATTTTAACTTTCATTTTTAGTTCCTTTTCCTATGTAAATTTGAGTTTGTTCTCTTTTGCACTTTCCAAACTTAACGTGATATCTTCTCTCACACATGAACGTAAGTTTTTTTTTTTTTTTTTGATTGTAGGTTTAACGACCACCGTGAGAAACTCAATGGGCTACAAGCAGTTGCCCGTCCCTAATTTAGGGTCACTGGTTCCAGGGAAGGGAGTGAACCAGTGCCGTAAGACAGACACAACATCCATGCCTCACCGGGATTCGAACCCGGGCCGCTTTCGGGTGAATGATCAGAGGCCATCGCTTAGACCACTGCGCCACCGGGGCGGCGAATGTAAGTTTGGCAACACCCTGGGGTCAGTACGTAAGGTACATAGGCATGTGATAAGATCATGACGAGGGGTATATAATGGCTACGCAGTAGCTGTGAGATGGGGAGGGGGATGTCGAGGATCGCATAGCGGTCAACGTTCGTGACTGCCACGGAGGAACCTCAGGTTCGATCCCCGGCAGGTACGAACGCTCGAACCACTAAATATCCGCCGCGCGTCGGATGGTCACGTTAAGCCGTCGGACCCTGGGTACTGGCCCCACGGTAATAAATAAGTGCGTTTTCCTCCCCTTTTCTACCTCGCTTCAGTGTCACTTTCCTATCCGGCACTCTAACCGAAATCTCCTAGCATCTTATTTCTAAGGGTTGTTTAAGACCTGGGGTCAGACACTCCCTTCCTAAAATCCTCTATATATGATCTAATCTGTGAGATGGGGATTTTGAATGTGAATGTTAATGCTCCTTTGGGATACGAGATTGCTTAATTGCCGTTTAAGTATTGTTGAAGGCTACGTGTTCTACTTTAAAGACAGTGTTGTGTTTCGTAGTCAAGTGTTATTGTGGATATTAACTCAAGTTCTAGTGTTGTGTTTCATAGTTAATTGTTATGGTGGATATTAACCCACGTTTCGTTGATCTCACCTTGTTGAAGTGCAAATGATCAAGTGCCTGTTGACAGCAATAAAGGATTAAAGTAACAACTTCCTGAACTTTATTTGAGTGATTCGTATTTCAGTGTAGGTGAAGTTTTTCATCTATGTAGTGTTTCAGTAAGTCAGGTACACACAAGCGCTACACTTCGTGTAAAAAAAATGCGAAATATTTTTACTGAGGCTAGATGCCCTCTTAGCCGTGATGTCCTCCCTCAATGCGGGAGGCTGCGGGGTCTACCAGTATGCCCCTGGTTGAAAAGATGTTTAAAAAGTAAACGGCGATGCTGGCATTCGGTATTTTTTAGGTATGGGATACCTCGGTAGTTTTTCTTGAGAGTCGGCGCAGTGGTCTAAGCGATGGTTTACGATCATTCGTCCACTTTGGGTCTGGGTTCGAATCCCGGTGAGGCATGGATGTTGTGTTTTTTTTTTTTTTTTTTTTTCTGATTGGAGGTTTAACGACCACCGTGAGCAACTCAATGGGCTATAAGCAGTCGCCCGTCCTTAATTTAGGGTCACTGGTTCCAGGGAAGGGAGAGAGCCAGTGCCGTAAGACAAACACAACATCCATGCCTGACCGGGATTCGAACCCGGACCCCTTTCGGACGAATGATCATAGGCCATCGCCTTAGACCACTGCGCCACCGGGGCGGCGATGTTGTGTTTCCCTTCCCTGGAACCAGTGACCCTGAATTAGGGACGGGTGACTGCTTATAGCCTACTGAGTTGCTTAAAGTGGTAGTTAAACCCCAAAAGAAAAGAAAAATGGCCGCACAAAACAGCTTCTAGGGCTGTTTATGGATCCCCAGTGAGCAACTGGCTTAGATCATCATAATTCGCTGAAAAAACGAAACATTTTCATTGTTTCCTACTTTTGTGATTTTAAACGAATAGATAAATGCCGTCGCCTATCTATCCAATATTCAATACCCGTGCTTTTGTCAATGTTCATAATATCAATTCTACGAATTCTATCTGCAGTTGATATTCCAGCATTTTTTAAGAGCGAAATGAATTCGGAGGGTCAGCAAACTTAAATAAAAGAAAATACACGGGGAAATCTGTTTTCATTAACTCTATGCACGAAATCCAATTTAAAAGATTTCACTTCAGATTCCTATTTTGGAATCCAGTTTTGCAATGAAAACACAACACCTGCGTAGGACGGCAGTTTGGCAGGATCTGGGAAGCATTCGTCATGATCTTAATGGTCAAGTAAGGATATGATCATTTTCATTCTATGTAACAGAGCCAGTTGTCAAAACCGATAACGATAAACGACCTTCAGACGTCATGTTGTCCTGGGTTAGGGAAAATAGCACCCTGAGATTTTCCCCGGTTGCTCTTCGGAAGACTCGAACGTTATACAATTATTCGAGACACTTTGACAGGGAAATCCATCATCAACAACTCTGCACCGATAACAAAGCTATCTACGTTGGATGAAAATTGTTTTTGGCGAAATGCGGTGATTGCTAATCTCCTGGAAGGGCACCTGTGTTCAGTATTGCAATTCAAAACACGAAAATGACAATTTCAGAACTCATTTAGTTCAGTGAGTAAAGAGAACTAAGAGATAAGATAATCACTCTAGTTCTTTATTTAAAAAAAAATGCATTTTTCTAACCAACAGCATGCTCATCAGAACTTTCCGAAAGATACTTCTGGTCATGTGTGATTCCCACATTTCTTAATTTTTTTACCGGGGGTGTGACGCCCACCATTATAATTTAGGGCAATAAGAAGTCTCCCCATTTCTATTTCAGAGCCACTGGTTCCAGAGAAGAGAGTTCACCACCGTAGGACAAACTGCCACCCTAGCGCCCGAGCGGTCGAAGGCGCAAGTTCCAGGCTAATCATACAAGCTCGGCCCGGGTTAGAGTGCAGGGTAAAGCACAGGTGCTATGTTGTCCGACTTACGGTGCTGGTTCTATCCCTTCCATGGAACCTATGCCCCTAAATTAGTGAGGGACAACTCATAGTCTCAGGAGTTATCTGGAATCGTTATCCTGAAGTAAAAAGACAGACACTGCACCCATTTCCTGTCCCGGTGCTCTGTTAGATACGGCAACAAGAAGACAACGTCTTAGACCCGTACCTAGGTTAGAGTGAAGGATAAAGCATAGGGGCTGTGTTTGTCCGTCCTACGTTTCTTTTTCTGTCCCTTCCCTGGAACCTATGGCCCTAAATTAGTGAGGGGGCAACTCATAGTCACAGGCGTTATTAGGAATCGTTTTCCTGAAATAAAAAGATAGACACAGCACCCATTTTCTGTCCCGGTAGTGAATACGATGCGGCAAGAATAACACAACGCCTTAGACCCCTACCTAGGTTAGAGTGCAGGGTAAACCACAGGTTCTGTGTTTGTTCGTCCTACGGTGCTTGTTATGTCCCTTCCCTGGAATCTATGACCCTGAGCGGCAACTCATAGTCTCAGGAATCGTTATCCTGAAATAAAAAGATAGACACAGCACCCATTTCTTGCCCTGGTGCTCAATGAGATACGGCAAGAAAAAGACAACGCCTTAAACCCCTACCCAGGTTTCATATGCTCTACGATTTAACTTTTTCTGGAGTATGGTGTAATCCCGTATTCCATTCATAGTATACTGTATTGCGTAGTACAGAAACATACAGTTTTCATATGGAGAAAATCTCTTTGCAACTGAATGTTCACCTTTTTCTTTTTTAGACCACTTGCCTACCGAGGCGCTCGACATTTTCTCAGTGAAAAAATTAGTGACGCCGATTTTTCGGGTATGATGTGCAAGCCTTGTGACAGCAATTTCAGAACTAACATGTCAATTTTAAGGTATCTTTCTTTTTTTTTTTAAATACAACTGTGGAGTCAATAGGATTCCACAAATAAGACTTGGTTTCTACGCCACCTAGCGGGAAAATTTATCATCACAAACCTTGTATCGAAAATTTTACTTGTAGCTACAGCAATCGAACCCAGAAATGGTTTTTAAAATAGGACTTAAAGAAGTGCAGCTACAAGAGTGGCAAATGAAAATGCCCTGTTATGCTCGCTTGGGGAAAAATAGTGCATCTGAGAAATCAGACGGTATACGTGTTGTATTCATTGTATCCATACATCCAGCTAATGTTTAAAGAATTCTTCGAATCCAACGAAGACATCGCCGAATTAAGAAAATAAATTTGGAAGAAATGTTTTAGAGCAAAAAGGGTTCGGAAAAGCGTGAAATATTTTTCTCGTACCTACAGTTATCGGATGCAAAAAGAATTTTTCAAAGCAATCCTGTTGAAGCTGAGATGTACACTATATTGACAAAAGTCACCGGACACCAAGAAGAGAAACACAACATAGCATTTATTGACATACATTCGGACGGTGTCGTCCACCTTTGGCCTTAATGCATGCACTGGCCCTTCGAAGCTCAGTGGTTGGGTTTTAAGCTCCGTGATTTTCGTTGCTATAAGGTGTTTATTGAGTGCTTTAGTTTCTGTGGTTGCGTGTATCTTCAAGTTGAAAGTCCACGCTTTACGTTCGTGTATCTCCCAGGTTGGTGAGTGCCATATTTTTTCATTATTCACTGTTTTATTTTTCAACCGAGCTGGTCTTTTTTCGTTAAAGTCTCGCCATTGCTTCGATGGCGGAGGCAGACAAGGGTGACGCCCACATCCTTATCTTGGTAGATCAGCCAGCACCCTCTTCTTCTTCTACGGCGGCAGCTCCTGCTCAGCTAAATGAGGTGGCTCCCGAGCGTCATTGCGACGTCATGGATACCTCTTCTTCTCCAGCAATAACTTCCTCCCTTCCCACCAAGTGCGGTGGTGCCAAGTCTTCTATCTACATCTCAGCAGATGATGACGTCTCCGTGATCAGCTCATAGCTTCTACTTTTCATCAACTTTCTGATCCGCCCTCACTGCTAGGAGCCGCTTCATCGAGTTCTCGACCCATGCCTGCCCAAGCATCCTATGCTTCTGCAACTTCTGGGGTTCTCACACCCCCAGTTTCATCTGCTATGCCTTTTCCTGAATCCTATGTCACTGTCGTCGGTTCTACTGCTACAATTGACATACCAGAGGATTCCCGAGCTGGTCACCTTTTTTCCTCCACTATGGAACGGGGCGTCTATTTTGATGCGCTTCCCGACACTAAGCTGTGGCAATATAGCCGAGCCCTCAAAACTATCTTACCAAAGGATGCAATAGACTTTGTAGCCCGAAAACCCAGATCTGTCTTGGTCTATTTTAAGGATAAAGCGCATGCTGACCAGGTCCTTACGGAAGGTCTAACCATCAATGACGTGCATCTGTTAGCACAACCGGTTGCGCACCGCCCGGGGCAGGTGACCTTCAACCCCGTACCACCAGAAGTATCCGACGCTGCACTTTGCACCTTGCTCAGCAGGTACGGCAGAGTTGTTGGCTCCATAACAACTCTCTCTGCGGCTCCCAGAGATCCTGAAGACAAATCGATTCGAGGTTTTCGCCGCACTGCTCGAGTCCTCTTTTCATCTGATGCTCAGCTGAAAGCGGTTTCGAATGTTTTGCACATCCGCTGTTAACAGCAACGCCGAAGAGTTGAGATAATCACTTCACAGTATTGCACTATATGTCAGAGCGAAAGTCACATAAGGGCTCAGTGCCCACGTGCCTCCCTGCAAACAGCTCCACACACTACATCTTCTTCTACTTTGTCCACCAACGCTTCACAGACTTCTTCCTATTCGAGGAAAGTCGCGGAATCAAGATCTTCCAAAAGTCAGCTTACTGCCATTGGTCAACAAACGACTTTGATGCCTCCACCTCCTGCTGATCCTAAGAATTTTCCCAGGCTTCCAAAATCGACTCCCCCTTGTACTTTTACAACCACTGCTGATGTACATGTTGACCACTCCTCAGCTTTTACCGTTGGCTCCATGACACGAGTCACAGGTAACGCTTCGGGTTCAGACTCTCCAGACGATCATGAAGCTTTAGTGGTTGCTGGAAAACGCAGTGGTGCTACTCGCTCCAAGACGAAGAAGTCAAAGACTCTGGCGTCCCGAAGATCATCTCGCTCTTCTACCCGCTCATCCTCTCGCTCCGTCAGCTCTCGACGACCGTTCTCCAGGTCGCCTCTACACACTTCCTCTGAGACAGCATGTGAGGGTGCCTTTCCCTCACTAGAAGAATTCACAACTTTTCTTGCTGAAAATGCTTTCCCTGCTGAGCCTCTGCCATACGAGGACGTGCTGGATTGCCTTTTAGGGTCCTCTAGCCCTTCCTCAGCACGCACTTCCATTCAGCAGTATGAAGCAGCTCTTCCACAAGTGCTGGTTCAATTACACTCACCTGAAAACACTCTTCGGCGCACTGCGGACGAGGTCCCGTGGAGTGCTTGTTTTCTCCGTCGACTCCACTCCATCACTACAGCCAGTCAATTCCTACTGCATCCCACAACTAACCTAGACATTCAAGGTGGTGTCACTTAATTGTCGCGGTTTTGCGACACCTCTTGCGAATGCGCTGGTATGAGAGGATCTTGCTCCGCTGAATGCTGATATATTACTTCTGCAGGAAACAAACTGTACTTCCACCACTCAATTTCATCAATGGCGTCAGTGGGATCATACTTTCCATCACGCCTACAGCCAACTGTCGCGTGGTGGCATGGCAGTTGGTGTTCACTCACGTTTTCGTTCAACTCTTTCCTCCTTCTCAGTGAAAAACTTATGTCGAGACTTATTACAACGAGTCTCTTTCACCGTCGCAGCTGAAAAATTTCATGTATTCAACATTTATGTTCCTTGCACTCCTACTCACGTGCCAGAGTTGTTTGCAAAACTTCGACGGGCTCTGTCACGTATTCCCATCACCGACCGGGTACTTATCGGAGGTGACTACAATTGCACTCTACATCCCCTAACTGATCGCTCTTCTTCTTCCAGAGAACACCGTACGGAAGTAGTACATCTCTTACAGTCTATCACTTCAGACTTCTCACTAGTAGATGTTCAACGCCATTTGTCACCAACCCAGACTACACATACATGGCGTGCACCAAGAGCCATTGATCCTCCTACAGCAAGATTGGATCGCTTTTATGCAACTTCTTTTCTTCTACCAGCAATATCAGATTCATGCTGTACACCCACAGCTTCCTCGGATCATTGCGCCATTGCCATAACAGTTTTTGCTACTTCAACACAGATACGTACAATCCGGCCTTGGACTTTTGACGACACTCTTTTAGATGACTCAGCCTTCTGCTCATCGGTGCGAGATTTTCTTGCGGATTGGCGTACAAGGCTTCATTCTGCACCGTGCCCCCTCAACGTTTGGTTGGAAGTAAAACGCCACCTCATATTACTGGTACGAAACCTGTCATACTCGATCATGACACAACGGAGGATGCGACTTGATCATACTAGGCAAATGCTTTCTTTGCTCAATCTTGCTGATCCCCTATTTCAAGTCTACCAGGCAGAATTACATTCACTTTTGGTGCCACTTGCAAAACAAGCCCTTCAACGCCTTAAACTACCACACCTGAAACCTGATGCTTGTTCGTACGAATTCCTTACGTCACTTGAGTCAACTCGCCGATCCTCTTCTGTTCTGCAGCACCTTCGTCTTCCAACTGGAGTAGTTTCATCCGAACCAGTTCCAATTTGTTCTATGGTACGTAATTACTACATTTCAAAATTTTGTGAAACTCCTCCTCCCTCCCCTACGGCTTCTGCTCTTCTGTTCTCTTCTTTGCCTCAGGTCCCTTCTCATCTTTCAGCCAGCCTCCTCCATCCTCCCACTTTAACTGAGCTCTCTGACACTTTCTCGTCCCTCAACCCCCGGGCTTCACCTGGCCCGGACGGTCTCCCTGGTTCTTTCTATAAGGCTTTTCTTCCTGCCCTCCTTCCATTTCTCCTCTGTGCCTTTTCTACTGCCATGCATCTTACATCTCTTCCAAGAAGTTTCACGCTCGCACATGTTGTACTTTTCCCCAAGAAGGGTGATCCGCTTGACTTGGGGAATTGGCGTCCCATCTCACTCTTAAATACTGATTATAAACTCTATACTAAATTTCTGTCCCGCCGGCTTAACCCCATACTCCCTCATATTCTCTCCACTAATCAAACCTATACTGTACCCGGGCGCTCCATCTCCCATAATATTCAGCTTCTTAATGATCTAATTCACCTCGCCCGCTCTCGCTCAGAACCCCTTGCTCTTCTTTCCCTCGATCAACGCTCAGCGTTCGATAATATTTCTCATGATTACCTTCTTGCTACATTACTAAATTTCGGATTTCCTCCTTCCTTTGCTTCTCTTCTCATCTCCCTCTACCGGGACGCAGTTTTCCACGTCAAGCTGCTCAACCTTCTCACAGCTCCCATACCCTTTCGTCGCGGCGTGCGTCAGGGTTGCCCCTTATCCGGGCAGCTCTTCGCCCTCGCAATAGAACCTTTTTTACGCGCAGTCCATCGATCCTTCTTTGCTTCACTACCACCGGTGGTAGCCAGCACACGTCATCATGTTGCTACCTATGTTGCCTACGCCGACGATATTACATTCTGCATTCGGCAAGACTCACAATTTCACGATCTCCACAATCTCTACAATACTTACGCCTCATGTTCCGGAGCAGCGCTAAACACAACGAAAAGCACAGGCCTATGGACCGGTTCGTGGACTAACCGCACTGACTCTCCTTGGGGAGCAGAGTGGTCCAACACCTCTCAACGATTCCTAGGAGTCCACCTCTGAAAACCAGCAACTGCTTCACTCGTCACCTGGACGACTCTCCGGCCACGCCTACATCGCTCGGTCGCAATCTGGCGGCGCGCACAATTCTGCACCTCCGTCTTTCAAAGAGCACGTCTAACGCACACTTACCTGCTTTCAATGTGCACGTATTCCTGGTTGGCTTCGAAGCAACCAGCACTACGTCTTCTTGAACTCACCCGCTGTCAAACTCAGGTTATCTGGCCCGGCCATCACTGGGTCGGAGCACCTCAACTCAGCCTGTCTCCTTCCAACGGAGGCATTAGTCTACCCGACGTCAGATCCTATTACAAGGCTTATCGTGTGTCTACGTTTTTACGATCACTTGCGGCACCTGCTCCCTCTGCAGTTGCTGCTCGTGATGTCATAGTATCTCCGCATAACCCACGCTTTACTCTCCTTTCGTTCTTACTCATGGACCACTGTCCCCTTCTCACACTTTTCCCTCCTGTCTACAAAGAGGCTATCTCCTTTCTTCGTTCCCTCCCTCTTTCTCGCTCTCTCCCTGCCTCCACAAATGACCTACTTTCCGAACCTCTTTTTTTTTCTTCTCTGCTACACCCTCCCCATCTCCCATGTTTTGCTTTTCCTTCATGGCTCAGAGCTGGAGTCGTTACTGTCAGCGATCTTGTTACCACCGATCTTTCCTGGCTCCCCTTCTCTTCTCTACCCTCTGCTCTCCGTTTCAATGCCAACGCTCACTTTGTTCACAACTCTCTTATTTCTACTATAATCTCCCTGTTTCCTGAGCTTGCTACTCCCTCAGGTCTCATTTCTGTTCACTCTGCCTCTCTCCTTCTCCCGTTTTTTCTGTCGTCCATTGGTCCACCTCTTCCTCTTGTCTCTTTCTCAACAGCTGATCTCTACCGTTTTCTCTCTCGCTCTTCCGCACCTCTTCCCATTTCTGGTATTCCACTTTCTTCTACCTCCGCAGTGTGGTCCGCTGCGCTTTCCCCACTTTCAGCACCCCTTGAAGTCAATTCACATTGGCTTTTCTTACACAACCGCCTCCCTGTGCCGTCGATGTTACATCGCATGACCATTTTATCTTCACCCTCCTGTCCGTATTGTGGCGAGGAGGCTGACGTTCAGCATGTCTTCATGTATTGCACAGTATTATTGCCAATACTCCATCTCGCTTTCACGCTAGCGCAACGATCCTGTGAGACCGTCCTCACCTTCAGCGCCTACCGAACACTACTTCTGAACTCTTCTCGCCCTATTCACCTTCCGGCAGTCTGCTCCTACATCTTCGTGCTTGTAAAACATATAATTCACGTGTATCATCTTCAGCGTCCCCCCGAAGCTTCTACTGACATAAATAAAGTCAGTACTGCGTTACTTTGTCATTTTTGTAATCGCCTACTCTCCCGCCTTCGACTAGAACTTACCACTGCAGTTGCACGCTGCAGTGAACCACAGTTCCTATCAACTTGGTCACCAGCAACCACTTGGTTTGCAGGGTCGCCCACAACGCTTCACCTTACAGTCGGAACTTTTGTTTCACCTACCTCCTGATAGATACAATTTTTGCCATGCTGATTTGTCTTCAATCTCTGCTTCATCAGAGACTATTTTTTGTCTTTTCCGACAAATTATCATACATAAACTGTATTCTCTCACCACTATATTGAGCTTTGTGAATAGGTCGTTGCGTCAGCTACAAGCACCTGTAAATCTTCTTTTCATATGTCATTTTGAGACGATTTTTCTATACACATTTCCTGTTTTTTTCTTGCTTCGCAACTGAGTGCAATCTTGTTCCTCAACATTCACTGTACTATATTATTTGTACTCTCTATTTTATCAGAATTTTTTTGTTTCTCTCACTATTGTACATCACTTTTAGTAGATCAATTATTGTATAGAATCCTATGAATTGTTCGAAGCATGAGCTACTTATAATTGTCAATTTCTTTTCACGCTTTTTTAAGACTCTGTTCTCATCCTCTTCACATGTATCATTTCGTGTATAACTCATGTGTAAATTTTTTTGTTTTTCATTACTCATCTTGCTGAATTATGTATTCTCTCTGCGATGTCAGAGACTATTTCTTTTTACCACCTCTGACAAATCAATATATATAAATTGTAACTTCTCATTGTACAGAATCATGTATATAGGTCGTTTCACGAACCACAGACATCTGTAAACTTTGTCGTTTTTACAGTATATTCTTATCTTCAATTCCTGATTCAACAGTGTAATTTTACTTTTCAACTGTGTAAATTTGTGTTCTCCAATACTCACTGTGATGAGTTGTGTCTTCTCTCTGTATTTTCAGAGATTATTTTTTCTTTTGTATTCTCAGGAAAATTATTGTATATAACTATTTTTCATATCACCGTTGTATGTAACATGTAGTACCGCGAGCCACATTCATCTGTAAATTTTTCATCATCTGTCTTTCGAACTTTCGATTTCATGTTTGTCCCTTGATCACCTGCAACCTCCTGGTTTTCCAGGTCACCCACAATTTATCACCTTTCGGTCAGAACTTTTTTTTTTCATCAATATTGTGTAAAATTTATACTCTATAGTGCTCATCATTCTGGATTGATTTTACTCTCTGTATTACCAGAGATTCATATTGCCTCGCCAGATTTCTACTGCACTTAACTGTTGTCATGCAAACGTTGCACCGAATCCTGTAATTAACGTAGCGCAAGCTGCACATTCTGTTAATTTCTCATCACCTGTCTTTTGAATCTATGTCTGCAAGCTCGAATTCTGTATTATTCCTTGCATCAATACTGTGCAAAATTAATATTGTATAACGCTCTTCTAGCTGAATTGTTCCTATTCTTTGCTTTGTCAGAGACTTTTGTTGCCTCACCAGACACTCGAGTGTAATTAACTGTTTTTTTACTATCATCAATGTACAGAACCGTGTAAATAAGCAGTAGCGTAAGCTACAAGCATCTGTAAATATTTTTTTTTGTCATACATCATTTGAGATGATTTATTCAAGCACATCTCCTGTATCTTTCTTCTAATAAATACTGTGTGAAAACTGACCCTTTGAGACATGCTTTCGACAAGGTTTTGGAACACAGCGATAGGTATGCGCTTCCATTCAGTACACAATACTGCCGCTAACTGTTGCTTAGCAGTTGGCCTTAGTTCCAAACTACTTATGTGGCGCTCTAATTCATCCCATAGGTGCTCTATGGGATTAAGACCAGTACTCTGTGCTGCCCAGTCCACACACGATACGGAATTATCGTCAAACCACGTCGTAACAGACCTTGCTTTATGGCTCGGTGCATTATCCTGCTGGTACCAACAAGGCTCGGTTAAATAGTATTGCGACAGAGCTGGTAGGGCATAATTGTCCAGAATATCGAGGTAGACGTGCTGGTTAACAGTTTTGTCCACGATAACCAATGGACCAGGACCGTACCACGAAAGTCACCGCCACACGAGTACACTGCCAGCTTCAAACTTGACCGTAGGAACAGTAAACTGTGGTAAATAGCGCTCCCCGGCTGCCGCCGTACCTACACACGGCCATCAGACTGATGGATCGTGCATCTGGATTCATCAGTCCATAGGACCCGTTTCCATTGATCTACGGTCCACGATAAATGTTCTTTACACCATGCTAAACGACGAGTAGCATTCCGAGTGGAGATGAAAGGCTTATGAGCAGCCGCACGACCACCGTAACACATGGAATGAAGTTCTCTGCGAATGGTACTGGTACATACCGTGGTTCCAGCATTTTTACTCACCTGTACACTGATGTCTTGTGCAGTACCCCGTCGATTATCTGTAACGACTTTAATGAGGCTTCGACGTCCTCTATCACTGATTTTCTTTGGTCTGCCTGTACATTTTGCTGCTTCAGGCACGCCATGTGTCTTCCACTTATTCAGTACATCCAAAACAATTAACTTGGGTATGTTTAAACGCCTCTCGGTTTCTCTTATGGACAACCCACTAATATAACACCCAAGAATCCTTCCTATCTCAAAGTCAGTTTTCTCCCGCCGCGACATCTTCACTCAACCTCGCAGTGAGATATGATCGCGGTCAGCTGCAGGCTTGCTTTTATACCGTTTACAGCTATACCGCGCATCTTAAGAACGCAGCGGATTCGTTCATTTGCTTTTGAAGGGGTGTCCGGTGACTTTTGTCAATATAGTGTATAGCGCTAAATATTTATTTGCCAGCACATCCCTGCAGATGGTAGATCTTGTTACATCAATTGCTATAACCTCATTGTGCGTTAATATCATAGTGCATTAAAAGTGATAATTACAATCTTGCAAAACATGATGTACGAAAAAACTTATGACTTACATTAAAAACATAACGATATTCTTCAAGTGAGTTCTAAAGTCTATAAAGTTTGCATAACGAAGAATTTTTTCCAGCATCCGTCCTGCAGAATGGCGCTGCACAGACTTCACATTTTGTCCTTGATGAATGTGGCACACGGAAAATTTATAGGTTTATGATTTGAATATCATATATCTCTCTATTGATGATACAGTACAGAAACTTAGGTTGGTGAGCCTTCCTTTTCGATTTTAGAGAGATCATCTTAAAGAATGAGAGAGAGTCAGCCGTCGGGGTATACGCCATATAAGCACCAATAGATTTGTGAAAATGGTGTCATAGGAATCTTTTATGTACTTCCTGAATTTTATTTATTAGTGTTACGAGGCTAGGGTTCCAAATGATCGCAGCGTACATACTCTAGTGAAGATCTGACAGTAGACTCAAAAATGCGGAATAAGTGTCTGAGGATTGGAAAAATACTTAGAATGTCGCATGATGAATCCAAGATTTGTATACGCTGAACGCACAATTCATTGGATATGGCTTTTGAAGTCCAAGTTGGAATCAAACGTGATTCCGACTTGGACTTCAAAAGCCATATCCAATGATGTGACCAGCATTGTAGTCAAAAAGAATTGAGTTTCTTTTCGGCGAAATGGAAACGACATGACACTTGGAGATGTTGATTTGGAGATGGTTTAACGCACACCACTGAAGCAGGTTATTAACGCCAGTTTGAAGAGCAGACAGTCATCAAGAGCCCGTAAATTACGATAAAGCTTGAGATCATCACCGAACAAGAGACTAGGGCCATCAATGCAAAAAGGAAGGTC
This sequence comes from Macrothele yani, assembly GCA_039090855.1. NCBI lineage: Eukaryota > Metazoa > Arthropoda > Arachnida > Araneae > Macrothelidae > Macrothele > Macrothele yani. The sequence continues at coordinate 15,224,802 of CM076992.1, forward strand.
ATTAATGTACATTGAAAACTAAAGTGTTCCCAAATTAGAGCCTTTGGGTATTCCAGATGTGGCAACATAAGGATCAGAAATATGGTTGTTATAAATAACGGCCTGGGATCGGTTGAAAAGATAGAACTTAAATAAGTACAGCAGATAATAACTGAGGCCAAGAAAGTTCAATTTGTTGAGTAAAATGCGTAATGAACTTTCTCAAAAGCTTTAGCAAAGTCAGGGTAAATAGCATCCACTTGCAATCCTCTCAAACATAGTGATCCAATATAAATATACATCTAGATAACAGCGCAGAAATACACATTTCCGTCAAATAACGAGAAAACTAAGCTTGTGCGTCTTACATTGCAAAAAGTGCAGAACAAGTATTACATATACACTATATTGGCAAAAGTCACCGGACACCTAGAAGAGAAACACAACATAGCATTTATTGACAAACACTAGTACGGTGTCACTGCACCTTTGGCCTTAATGCAGGCACTGACACTTCGACACATGCTTTTGACAAGGTTTTAGAACAGAACGATAGTGGTAGGCTTTGGTTCGAAACTTCTTATGCGACGCTCTAATTCATCCCATAGGTGCTCTATGAGATTAAGATCAAGGCTCTGTGCTGACCAGTCCAAAAACGATACAGAATTATTGTCAAACCACGCCGTAACAGTCCTTGCTTTACGGCTTAGTGCATTATCCTACTGGTACCAACAAGGCTCGGTTTCACAGTATTGCCACATAGTTGGTAGGGCATAATTGTCCAGAATATCGAGATAGACGTGCTGGTTAACAGGTTTGTCCACGATAACCAATAGGCCGGGACCATACCACGAAAAACACCCCTACACGAGTACACTGCCACCTCCAAACTTGGTCGTAGAAACAGTACACTGTGGTAAATAGCGTTCCCCCGGCTGCCGCCATACCCACACACCGTCATCAGACTGATGGATCGTGTATCTTAGATTCATCAGTCCATAGGACCCGTTTCCATTGATCTACGATCCACGATAAATGTTCTTTACACCATGCTAAACGACGAATAGCATTCCGTGTGGAGATGAAAGGCTTATGAGCAGCCGCACGACCACGGTAACCCACGGAATGCAGTTCCCTGCGAATAGTACGTGTACATACCGAGGTCCCAGCATTTTTACTCACCTGTACACTGAGATCTTGTGCAGTATTCTGTCGATTAGATGTAACGACTCTCCTGAGGCTTCGACGCCCTCTATCACTCATTTTCTTTGGTCTGCCGGTACATTTTGCTGATTCAGGCACGCCAGGTGTCTTCCACTTATTCAGTACATCCAAAACAGTTGACTTGGGTATGTTTAAACGCCTCTCGGTTTCTCTTATGGACAACCCACTAATAGAACACCCAACAATCTTTCCCTTCTCAAAGTCAGTTCTCTCCAGCCGCGCGACATTTTCACTCAACGTTGCAGTGCCATATGATCGCGGTCCGCTGTAGGCTTGTTTTTATACCGTTTGCAGTTGTACCGCGCATCTTAACAACGCAGGGAATCCGTTCATTTGCTTTTTAAGGGGTGTCCGGTGACTTTTGTCAATATAGTGTATGTTATAGATAGCAATAGCGAAAATCCTTTTTCTAGTCCGGTTTTTGGACGCGTATATAAAATATAATACATAAACTGGTTTGCGCTACCTAGCGGAAAAGCTGTGTTTTATAAAAATGCGAAACGTGATGAATAATCCCCTCGTAATGGCGCTATCAGATGCAAAAATAATTTTTCGAATTTGAGTAGACGCATGGATATCGTTTCTGTAGGTAGACGGATAGAGTGACGCTAAAGCACGAACATTGTTTTCAAAAGCCGTACTAAAAGCAACAAACAAAAGATATGTGGAGAATAACACTGTATCCAAATTTCCTTTCGCTGAAAATTGTCCACGTTTTTATATTTAAGAACATATTATCTCTAGGAAGCTGGAGATTTCTGACAGTCACCAGAATGCGACAGATATACAACTAATATAGAGAAATCCTTGTAGAATGAGTGATTGCGGCAGAACGTCATGAGACGGAGTCTTTCGCGAAAGAAACAGCAGGTATCCATTGTTCTCGACCAATAAAATACCTTAAAGTATATGGTAGGGGCCGATAGGGGAGGATGAAGTGACTGTGGTCATTTTTTAAAGAAACACCTGGCTTAGTACTTAATCAAGTGCCTAAATGGACGGAGAAAGCTTTGCACGTTGGTAGATGCGAGGAAAGATTATCTTTGTGTTTTTTGACTCCGTTTACTACAGGCGCTAAAAGTGGGAGGACACCCAGATGAAGAACAGTGAACAATATTTCTTCAAAGCCTTCAGGAGACCCTGGCTTAAATCAAGCCTCGTTTTTGTTGGCGAGTGCCAAGTTCCAGCTTCCACTTGACAAAAGAACGTGAGAGATTGTTGCCTGTGCAGGTCACCATATTTGTCATGTGACTTCGGCAGAGGTAGCGAAAAGCCCCTGACCGCGTCATTAATTTACGGTCTCAGACTTCATCTTGCTAAAGGAGAAAGCCCAGGCTGTTCTACTTATTTATCACGAACATTCGGACCGTCCGTTTCTTTTTTTTTTTTTTTTTTTTACAGTGAAAATTGAAAGATGCAGAATGCGCCCTTCTTGTCGTTAACGACAGCAAAACAACCTTGTTCTACTTCAGAAGTAAGAGTTAATCATTCACTTCAAAGGCAGCTTAACGCTTAACGTAAGAAATGAAAAGGGACACCATTTATCATGTCACTTTCCTCTACTGCGGAATTTCTTTAATGATATCAGAACTATTAAACGAACAAAAGTGTGTCTGCTGTCTTTGAGTCATAAAAACATCAAAGTTTTAAAAGAGAAGATAAATAAGCAAGGCAAAGTTGCAGGGACATAAGGATTTACTCTCAATTACTCTCAATCATCAATTTCTTCTAACTGAATTATATAATGTGGGTCTGAGGGGTATTTCACATGCTTTACTGAGTAATTATTTAGCTGACACATCCCAATATACTATCGTTGATCAATCACAATCACCGCTTTTACCGGTTACTTCAAGGGTTCCTCAGAACTCAGTTCTGGGTCCCTTATTATTTAATATATATATCATTGATATTTTTAATATAACATCTAATAATGATATAATTCCTTATGCGGATGATACAACAATATTATTTAATGGAAACATCTCAATGAAATGGTTATTCAAGCAAATCTTCAATTACAAATTTACTCACAATGGTTAACATACAATGAACTTATAATCAATGTTAGTAGAACCAAACTTCTTGCCTTTACTAGACAGAAAATATCACAAAAACAAGTTCCATATTTACTTTTGAATAATACACCAATTGCTATAGTACAAAATTTTGAGTATCTGAGAATTATTTTAATTCTGACCGAAGATGGAATAACCTCATCAAACAGAAGTCATCGCTCTTTCCACGTTTATAAGTGAGTCACGGAAAAATTCTCATTGGCCGCCACCGGGAATTGAACCCAGGGTCTTCCAGTTACGGAAAGAGCGATGAGCTCTGATGTTCCTGGTCCACGTGAAATGTCTGTATTAATTATTCATTCGTCTTCTAGTTATTTGTTCAGTTGCTGCTTACCATCTTTGGTGAATCCCCAGCATTGTGCGGGGCTCCAAGAAGCAAACCTGCCAAGTGGCTTGGTAGTTAGTGTTTGTGAGTCTAGAGGAATTCGAGGCCACTGTGGTGTAGTGGAAGCATGTCCGGCGTGTAACTGGAAGACCCTGGGTTCGATTCCCGTTTGCGGCCAATGAGAATGTTTCCGTGTCTCACTTATAAACGTAGAAAGAGCGATGACTTCTGTTTGATGTTTCTAGTCCACGTCAAATGTTTGTATTAATGATGGAATAACCATATCGATTCAATTGCAAATCGAATCTCTAAAAATATTTGGATTGTAAGCAAAATTATATCAAGTCTAACTATTAAGACATTTAAACTTTTATACTACAAACTCATACAATCACATATTAATTACTGCTTTGTCTCATGGGGACAAACCACTGAAACCAATATCAGTAAACTACAAATATTACAGAATAAATACATAAAGTTATTAGACTTAAAAAAAATTCTGCTTCTTCTCACATGTTCACTTCTCACCATGTTCATGTCAATCCCAACCATTATGGAATTTTATCTTTTAAACAATTATTTGACTTCAAAATCGGTAAACTAATGTCCCAAAGAATAAAACAAAATTTATGCACAAATATAATTGAATTGAATTTTCATACTTATAACTATGAAACGAGACATAGATCATTATTAAGACCCATATACCCAAAAGCTCTCATGAGGAAACGGAGTTTAAATTATTTTAGTCCTGAATTTTGGAATGCACTGCCTGTCGAGTTGACTATAATAAATTACCTAACCTTATTAAAAAAAAAAAACTAAAAAAAACTTGTTAAGTTAAAATAAAAAAAAATAATAATAATAAAATATTTTTTTATAAAATAACTGACACTTAACATTACCGCTGTGTTTGATGAACCTGTGCTTGCTTGTCTATATATTTGGGAAACCAGTGCTTTTGTCAGGACTCTGTGAGGCCCTGATTTTCTGTTGCTGTTCTCTATAATACAAAATATTTATGTATATTCATAAATCCTAAATGTAACGGCAAGAATAAAATTTATTATTGTTATTATTATTATTATTATTATTATTATTATTATTATTATTTCATTATTATTAAATCAATTTGTCCTTGAGATACTACATTTCAAAAGTGTTATAAGAATAGCTGCAAATTTCCCCAAGTGAAAAATTGTAAAAATGTACAAGATGAATGCTCAGTATTGCAACATAACAGTAGTACTGTAGTATAGACCTGGCAGCCCCCGGTATGCGAGAGGTCCCCAGAAAGACAGGGACCCGATATTATTGCAATTAATAACTTCCTTAGCATTCGTTGCAACGTTAAGGTGGACGTCAAGTAATTTTGCTTCCTATACTTCCAATGGAAAAACTTCTGTATGAACATCGATTAAAATAGCTTCATTTTATAACTTGGAATACTTAATATTTTCTAAAACATAACCATAATTATGCAATCCAACATTTCTTTGTCTACTGACGTCATCAAAGTACATGTCGCGCCATCTTTTTTCTGGTTTCAACACCACCAAAGGAAAAGTTATTGATTTTTAAATATAATTATGGTTATGTTTTAGAAAATATTAAGTATTGCAAGTTATAATATGAAGTTATTTTAATCGATGTTCAAATTTTCATCCTTCGGAACACTAATTGTGAAGGAAATGTGTACAAAAGTTTTTCCATTGGAAGTATAAGAAACAAAATTACTTGACGTCCACCTTAAAGAAGTACTTTCCTTTATCACTGCATAATACTTAAATTATTTTCCCGTGAAAAATCGTTCTTACTTAAAACAGGACCCATAACTGATCTTATAACATTTTCATTGCGCAGGGCTGGGTGGAGAGGATTTACTTGTTTCCAAGGGCGGATTTTCGACTAGGCGCCCTAAGCGGGCGCCTAGGGCCCCAGTGTTTGAGGTGCCCCGAAAACGTATAAATGGATTGCCAGTTTTGTTTAGGTTTTCCGGGCCGAAACAAATCAATCCTTAAAGCGGCCACTTTGTTTGAATGGTCAATTGATATTTCACTTTCAGATATTAGTAACATACTTTTTTTCGTGCTTTGTTGATATTCCTTATTTTCTAGTTCTTATCGATTTACTTGTTTCGAAAGGAACAGTTAAAATAATTTAACCTTCCTTTTAGTGGTAAATGCAGGAAGGATTCACGCTTTCCACACTTTTATTGTTTAAGGCGAATATTTAACCGGTCTGTTGTTATGTTGGGTTGATGCATAAGTTCATGCCAGTTGTTTCACCGTACTACAGGAATGTATTACATGAGAAGGGAAAGCGGAATCAATCAACTACGTATCCCCCCATTGTTTACTATGCTGGTATCCCAACGTCTGGATATGTCGGCAATGCCATTCTTGAAAAAACGTGCAGGTTTTGCTGCGAAGAAATCGTCAAGGAAATTCTGGAGATCAGCATCATTGTTGAACGTTCTGCCACGGAGTGCATTCGACGGAGATCGGAACAGGTTGATAGTCTGATGGGTCGACATCTGGGGAATAGGCCGGATGTGAAAGGATCTCTCATTTCATGTCCTAAATGGCCATTTTGGTCATGTTTGAATTGTAAGGGATTGCGTTATCATTTTGGAGAAGGACACCATGGCGCCGATGTGGCCGTTTCTGCTGAATTGCTCCCTCCACACGGCGGAGTTGCTCACAATTGAGTGCAGAGTTGATGGTCCGATTCCTCGGCAGCATTTTCCAGTGAATCATGCCTTCCATGTCCCACCAAACACACAGCATGATCTTCCCACGATGAAAGTCATGTTTTCGACATGGCGTGGGCGTCTTGTTTGGCCTTAGCCATTCCCTCTGATGCCTTAAATTCACGTACAGGCACCACTTTTCATCTCCAGTAACAATACGTGACATAAAGGGTTTGTGTTGCTGAGAACATTCGCGATAACGGGCGAGCAAGGAACCACATATGGCAACACGCTGATTCTTGTTATCCTCGGTAAGAGTGTGAGTCACCCAAGACCCAAATTTATGGACCTTTCGCATACGTTCCAAGTGTCGCACCACTGTGGCCTGATCGCAGTCCATCTCAGTGGCCAATTCGTGTGTGGTTTGATGCGCATCCAAGTGGATGAGATGGCTCAAACGATCCTCATCAAAGTGAGATGGACGACCTGAGCGTGGAGAGTCGTTGAGCTCAACACTGCCACCTCGGAACCGCTCAAACCATTTGCGGGCTGTCCTCGGAGCAATAGCATCCTCCCCATACGCAGCACAAATTTGTCGAGTGGCCTCTACGGCTGTGGATCCCTTGTTAAACCTGTAGAGGAGCAGATGTCGGAAATGTTCATTCCTCTCTACTTGACACTCCATACTTCCGGACCTGAAAACCAAAAAACCATTAGCCCCGATCACACAACGCAATATGATTTAGATACACGGTATTACTGGCTACATTTTGATATACAATTGGCTATTGCACCGTCACTACTGACTTGGGAAACTCTCGTGAAATAAAACGGCATGAACTTATGCATCAACCCAATATAAATTACGTTTCTCTTTGGGGTAGGGTAATCAAGTTTTTTTTTTAATCCCCTTATAAACCAGCCGAAACCTAAAGAGGTAATATTTAGGCTAAAAAAAATAAAGAAATTCGAGAATATCACACTATTTATCTTTTTCTTACTTAATAGGGTTAAAAGAAATGTCTATTGTGCAACTACATTTTCTTATTACTTTCTCCTGCCCTGGTTTAATTCCGATAAAGGGTTTCTACTTTTCGATTTTCAAACCGGAACTTCTGCATTTAATTCTTTTGCTTCTGTTTGTGATAACTGCAGTGCAGGCATAAAAAAGATCTCACGCATCTTTTTGACAGAATAAAAAAAAATGTAAGCTTTCTCAATTTTCCGATGGAAATAAGAAAAATGCTTTCAAGAAACACATTTTTGCTTTCCTGAACTGACTGATTAAATTCTTACTTCCCAACTTTCTTTGTCCATGGCATTCGTCTATGCCATGGACAGCTGAATCTCTTCGATTTAGGGAATTGTTCACTACAGAAAAACTCCTTCACAAAAAGTCATCCACCCTTTTCAAGTGAAGTACTGCGCACAAATTTCATTTTACTCGAATTTTCTAATGTGGAGGACTTTTCCGGTTGCCAACGTCTTCAAGTATTTTATTTTTGCTAGATGCCATGCTAGTTGCCTACTAATTTGCTCATAACGTAAAACCAAGATGATTTTCCAAAGCTGAAACAATGGAAAGAGCACGTTTTGTAATTGAAACGCTTTCCAACTGTATGACAATTTATACGCAATGTACTTATAAATTTAGAACAAATCCATTTTCAGGGCCTTAGCTTTAAATTTGCCAAGTAATTTGCAACTGAAAAGGTTCTAATGTAATGAGTTTGCCTAACGTATCAAACTCCAAAGAACTTTTGCTGCAACTGAAATGGTCTCTTCGTAGCGTAAAGCTAAAATTTACTGAATTTCTGCTTTGAGAACGGAAATTTATGAACTAGTAGTGAAATTTAAAATTTTAAAATGGGCAAAATTTAATAATTTTTTTTTTTTTTTTTTTTTGGTTGGGGTTTAACGATCATCGTGAGCAACTTAATGGGTTATAGCCCACTTTATCATGTCCACCCATCCCTAATTTAGGGCCACCGGTTCCCGGGAAAGGAGAGAGCCAGTGCCGTAAGACAAACACAACATCCAAGCCTCACCGGGATTCGAACCCGGACCCATTTCGGACGAATGATCAGAAGCAATTGCTAGACCACTGCGCTACCGGGGCGGCTAATAAATGTTTATGTCCTATCATTCGTAAAAATAATTTTTGAAAAAACTATGAAAACCAAATTCTTTGGACTTAGCACCACTAGCAGGAAATTAACGAACTAATTGGAAATTTAAAATATTTGAGAAGGAACAGTTCATTAAGCCAACTGTTAGAGGCATAAAAATATTTTTTTCTCTAAGTTGAATGCTTTGTTCACAGTAGAATTTTAATTTCTTGAATTTTCGACTTTCACAGTCCTTGCTGGCAAATTCATATGAAGTATATGATATCAGCCTCCTATCAGTGGTTTATAAAATCTTTATTAAAGTTCTTTCACACCGCTTGAAGGTAACACTGGACATGGCTCAACCGAGAGAACAAGCTGGATTCAGGAGTGGCTACAGCACAATAGATCATATCCACGTACTGAGAGAACTAATTGAAAGAGCGAGGGAATATGAACTTCCATTGTGCATGGCTTTTATCGATTATGAAAAAGCCTTTGATTCGCGGAAACCATCAGCAGTTACAATGGCTCTGAAATCCTGTGGTATTGAAGATGCATACATTAATATTATTAATAACATCTATGAAAATGCAAGTGCAAAGATTCGGCTGTTTGAAAATACAACACACATAAAAATTGGAAAGGGAGTGAGACAAAGTGACACCATATCTCCAAAGCTCTCTAATGCCACATTGGAAAATGTCTTTCAATCACTGAACTGGGAAAACAAAGGAATAAAGATTAATGGAGATTATCTAACCCACCTTCGTTTTGCTGATGACATAGTCATTTTTGCAACTACCCCATTAGAGCTGCAGAGTATGATCCAGGAACTTGCTGACAAGAGTAAAAAAGAGGGATTAAAAATGAACTTTCAGAAGACAAAAGTGATGTTCAATGCTTTTCCAAGAAATGAAGATTTATCGATTGATGGAGAAAAGCTGGAGATAACAGACACTATAACGAAGTAAATTTCTCCGTCATTTCTGTCCACGCCAGGATTCGAACCCGGATCCCCTCATTCCGGAACAAGTCACTCTACCAATTGAGCTACGCGGACGTTTATTCTGATTGCTATGTGCCTTTATGTCGTGTGCGTCCTGCTGGCAGGTACGTCACATCTCCTGGTACGTTACAACACGTACGTTTATCTGGGAGAGCAGATATCAAGTGAGGGTCACGTTGATGAAGAAATTAATCGGCGTACAAAACTTGCCTGGAGAGCTTTTGGAAGAAACAGCATAATTTTCAAGAGCAATATGCCATTATGACTTAAAAGAAAAGTGTTTCATCAGTGCATCCTTCCAGTGCTTACGTATGGTGCAGAGACGTGGACCTCAACTAAAAGAGACATACAAAGGCTGCAGACAACGCAAAAAAGCATGGAGAGGTGTATGCTTGGTGTAACCAGGAGAGATAAGAAGAGGAACTCGTGGATCAGAAAAATGACAAGAGTGGAAGACATCATGATCAGAGTAAAATCCCTGAAATGGCAATGGGCTGGACATACTGCCAGAAGGACAGACCATCGATGGACAGCCGAAATTTTAGATTGGATTCCAAGGGACAGGAAAAGACCCAGAAGAAGACCACATGGGAAATGGGTGGATGGAATTCGAAAGTATGCGGGAGTGACATGGAGGAGACTGGCACAAGACAGACAGTTGTGGAGGAAACTTGGGGAGACCTTCATCTAGCAGTGGATTGAGAAGGGTTGACAATGATGATGATGATGATGATATGAGATATTTAATATGCCAAACTTAATATCCCTTTATTTCCTATTAACCGAAAAATATTTTTGATATATAATTATGTGTACGGGCAGACAAAGTGATTGCACCAGCACTGTTTCTTACAAAATGTTCTAATAATGTAATAGGAAGATAGAATGGCATTTTAAAAGCGTAGAAACGCTTACCTCTCACCTTTTCAAAATACTTTCTTCTTAAAGTAATGCATAGTTTTTCCGCCAGGGGCGTAGATATACACTGAGTTGCAACTTTATTATGACCACCCCCTCAGTACTTCATTGGGCCACCTTTGCCTTTAATACTGCGTCGATTCTTCGTGGCATGGACTCCACGAGATGTTGATAGGTGGTTTGTGAAATCTGAGACCATGCTTGATGAATAGCACTTTCCAGGAGTGTGAGATTGCAGGGTTGTGGATCCAGCTGTCTGATGGCTCGTTCAACTTCATCCCACAAATTCTCAATGGGGTTGAGATTTGGAGATTGTGGGGGCCACCTAAGCAAAGTAAACTCACCGGCATGTTCCTGAAACCAATCCTGTACAATACGAGCACTATGACAGGACGCATTATCTTGTTGAAAGTCATTGGGATAAACCATCCACATGACAAGATGCACTTGGACCGCACCGATGTTTAGATATGATATGTCAGTCAGACACGAATTAAAGGGCCCAAAGCATGCCAGGAAAAATTTCCCCAAACCATAACGTTGCCTCCACCAGCTTGAAGGGTTGCAGCAATGCCTTTGGGGTCCATGCTTTCGTGCTGTTTCCGCCAAATTTTCACTCGGCCATCGGCATGGTGCAACTGTAAACGTGATTCATCGGACCACATAATTTGTTTCCAATTATTGACTGTCCAATCCTTGTGCTCCTGTGCGAACTGGAGACGTTTTCTGTTGTTAACTGCATGCAGACAGCAAAGGTGTTCGAACAGGCCTTCGGCTGCCATATCCCATCCAATGCAGTGTACGGCGAACAGTGCGTGCAGAGTTCACTTGAGGGTATCCTTGATTAAGATGGTCTGTAATTTGCTGCACTGTTGCCCTTCTGTTGTCTGTTACCAGTCTGGACACTCTCCGTTCCGCCCGAGCAGTCCCTAGTCGATGACGACCACACGTTGCACGTAGAGACCCAGTTTTTTGGCTGACAGTCCAGTCTTTAAACACTTTAACAACAGCTGCTCTGGAACATTTCACGAATGCGGCGGTTTCGGTGATACGCGCTCCATGGCTCCGAGCTCCTACAATCATCCCACGTTAAAAATCCGTCAAATCGCATTTTTTACCCATCTCGTCACCCAAAAATCCCTTCTACTCCATTCGCAAGCACTATGCTTTCCCTTTTTATACTAGCCTTGCCCTCTGGTGGCAACAGCGTGCAGCCATAGCTCATTTGCTTAAAACTGTCAGGTGGTCATAATGAAGTGGCCACTCAGTGTAAATACTCAATGGACAAAACACTGGAGATACCTACGTAATAGCGTGTTGTCCCCTACTAGCGCGAAAAACAGCCTGTACACGCCGAGGTATCGACTCCACTAGATGTCGGAAGGTTTCCGGAGCTAATGTCAGCCATGCCTGTTGCAGCATTGTCCACAACTCTGCACGAGATGTTGGTCCAGGATCCATGGATTTGATGTTCCCCTCTACAGAACTCCACAGAGCTTCACCAGGGTTTAAATCCGGGGACCTTGAGTGCAACTGGATGGTTCCAAACTCAGGTGAGTGTTCCTTTAGCCATTTCTGGGTGACTGTGGCCCGGGGAGGGGGGCTCGTTGTCCTGCTGGAACAGACCATTGGCCCCAGGATGCGCGAAGGCCATGAAGCGTGTAGGTAATCAGCCAACACAGGTTAGTCGCACGCAGCGGTTAAGAACCTCTCCAGACACACTAAGGGACCTAATGTGTCCTATGAGAAGGTTCCTGAATCCATCACAGAGCTACCACAGCCTTGAACTGAGCCAACTTCACACGACGGGCCATGGCCTCATGCTGTCGACGCCACACCCGCACCCTCTCGTCAGCTCGATACGGCTGAAAACGACATTCATCAGACCACACGACCTGGCGACACTCTGCATATGTCCAGTTTTGGTGTTTTTGGCATGAAGCGAATGGTAATGTCCGATAACGAGCAGTCCACGGTGGCACACGAGTAGGGCGTCGGCTCCCGTAGCCCATGGTATGCATTGTGCGCCATACCGTTCACTCGCTGACGCAGCGTGGGCCTCCGACATTTAACCTGGATGTGATTTCGGCACAATGTCCGATGACGAGCAGCCAACAGTGGCACACGAGTAGGGCGTCGGCTCCATGAACCCATGGTATTCATTGTGCGCCATACCGTTCCCTCCCTGACACTGCTTGGGCCTCCGACACTTAACCTGGATGTGATTTGCGACGCTGTCCCCAAGCGGTCGGACTGTTCGAGCCTGGATAGTCTACGTCGAGCCCGGTCACCAATCGTGTGTGGTCGGCTACCGCGTGCTGTCTGGGTGCTGTTACGTCCGTCCATAGTATACTCGCTGTACACCCTTGATACGGTTGCCTTCGGAAATTACACTGGGGTTTTTGCCACTTGGGCTATAGAATAATCCATTCGTCGTCGATCAATTGAGCCGACAATTTATCCACGATCAAAGTAGCTCAAATCACCATTTTTACCCATGTTCGTCGATTGCGAAACACTGTTGGGAAGCCCGATTGTCAGCCTATTTATTGACTGCGTTCACTTTGGGTCTGTCACACTCTGCGCGGGAATTCCCGTGTTAACTGCCCATCACCTGTATCTTTAATATTTTGTCAACTGAGTGTATGTGCACCGAGTGATCACTGAGTTATGACCATCCTTATCAAAAGAGGGTGCGGCACGTTGACCGCGTGGTTTCGGAGAGGGCGCGATTAGTCGACCGACGTAGCGTATATAAGGTGTGAGTGGAGCAGCAGGTAGTAAAATTCAGAGCGTGCTGGGTAAACGGAAGGATTTGTCGGCCTTTGATAAGAAAGGACAGAATGTGGGAGCTCAGAGAGCGAATGCCTCGATGCTCCAAACGGCTGAACTGGTGGGTTGTTCGCGAGTCGCCGTAGTTAAAGTACACTGTAATGACAAAAGTGACCGGACACCCCTTCAAAAGCAAATAAACGGATCATCTACGTTATTAAGATGCGCGGTACAGCTGCAAACGGTATAAAAACAAGACTGCAGCTGACCGCGATCATATCGCACAGCGAGATTGAGTGAAAATGTCGTGGCGGGAGAGAACTGACTTTGAGATTGGAAAGACTGTTGGGTGTTATATTAGTGGGTTGTCCATAAGAGAAACCGAGAGGCGTTTAAACATATCCATGTCAACTGTTTTGGATGTACTGAATAAGTGGAAGACACATGGCGTACCTGAAGCAGCAAAACGTGCCGGCAGGCCAAAGAATATCAGTGATAGAGGACGTCTAAACCTCACGAGAGTCGTTCCAACTAATCGACGGGTTACTGCACAAGACCTCAGTGTACAGGTAAGTAAACATGCTGAACCCTCGGTATGTACACGTACCATTCGCAGAAAACATCATTCCATGGGTTACCGTGGTTGTGAGGCTGCTCATAAGCCTTTTGATCTCCACTCGAAATTCTACTCGTCGTTTAGCATGGTGTACATAACATTTATCGTGGGCCGTAGACCAATGGAAACGGGTCCTATTGACTGATGAATCCAGATACACGATCCATCAGTCTGATGGCCATGTATGAGTATGGCAGCAGCCGGGGGAACGCTATTTACCACAGTGTACTGTTCCTACGGTCAAGTTTGGAGCTGGCAGTGTACTCGTGTGGGGGTGTCTTTTCGTGGTATGGTCCCGACCCATTGATTATCGTGGACAAACCTGTTAACCAGCACGTCTACCTCGATAACCTGTACAATTATTCCCTACCAACTCTGTGGCAATACTGTGGAACCGAGCCTTGTTGGTACCAGCAGGATAATGCACTGAGCGATAAAGCAAGGACTGTTACTGCGATAATTCCGTATCGTTTGGCCAGCACAGAGTCTTGATCTTAATTCCATAGAGTACCTATAGGATGAATTAGAGCGCCGCATAAGTAGTTTGGAACCAAGGCCAACTACTAAGCAACAGTTAGAGGCAGCATTATGTACTGAATGGAAGCGCATACCTATCGCTGTGTTCCAAAACCTCGTCGAAAGCATATCTCGAATGGTTAGTGCAGGCATTAAGGCCAAAGGTGGACCGACACCGTACTAATGTATGTCAATAAATGCTATGTTGTGTTTCTCTTCTGGGTGTCCGGTGACCTTTGTCAATATAGTGTATATCAGGACTGATGTGAAAATAATGAAGCAACGATCCGCAGGCAAAACTGCACACTACAGCAAAAGGTTGCTGTGATAGGTGATAGCCGGATGCGACGATTGGTACAGTCCATCAGACGCAGCACCTTTTCAACAGTTGAGTACAATAGAGGTCAACACGGAACAGCATCTGGCTTGAGTATGCGGCGCACGCTCTCACGTATGGACTTGTAACAGCAGACGATCCGGTCGACATCCTCTCCTAACCATGGTTTATCGGCGCAGAAGACTCGCCTTGTGCAAAGATCATGCAAGTTGGACGTCGGATGACTTGGAAAAAGCACGTCGGTCTGACGAGTCACGTTTTTTACTCCGCTCTGTAGATGAGCGTGTACGTATTTGGCGCAAGCAACATGAGGCACTAGATCAATCTTGTATAGTCACCATAGTGCAAGTCTGTGGAGGCGGTTGTATGGTATGGGACACATTTACCAGGCAGATACTTAGAACCCTGATGCATGTGGTGCAGCATATGACTGGTGCCCACAATCGTGAATTGCTTGCTGACTCTGTACACCCAGCAATGTTGCACTGTTTCCCGAATGGTCACTGTGTCTTCCAAGATGACAATGCGCCAAGCCACAGCTCCAATTTTGTGAAGGAATGGTTTGAGGAACACAGTTCTGACTGCCAGCATATCGATTGGCCTCCGAACTCCGCCGATATCAATCCCATAGAGCACTTGTAAGACATTATGGAACAGCATATCAGGCGTCTGGATACAACAATCACCTCCATACCTGCAAAGAAGACCACATTACACACAGTTTGGTTGGTCATACCTCCCAGCTGATTCCGGCTTCTTATTGAGTCGATACCATGGGGGAAAGCTGCTACACTGAGGACGAAAAGAAGACCTACGAAGTATTAGGTAGGTGATCATAATTCAGTGATCACTCAGTATATATACGAGGTATATATATTTCTAATTTTTGCACACTAATTAAACATTTTGTTTATTGCAGATTTCATTTATAGTTTATTGCTAATTATATTTTTTAATTACAAGTATTATTTACCTTCGATTAACCGATTAGCACTTTGCGATTCACTAGTTTTAACCGGACATATAATGTAATATGCCAAATATTGCCCTCTTTGTATCTCTTATAACGAAGTTCGCATATATCGAATTGTGTTTAACTCCACGTTCAATTTCGTTAGGTGCTGGTGCGACTCTACTACTGTAAAAAAAAAAAAGAACTCAACCTGCATTTAAGTTAATAAGTACTTGTAGGTGAAATGTGCCGGATTCGGGAGGAAACGTGCTCCCCTATCGTTATATTGAGACTCGGGTCCTCGCATCTGGGCTTCATGGGTTCCCCTCTAAATTCGCCCCTGAGCTAAAGTTGCCTGTAGTCAGAAAGAAAGTATAACGTAATGTCTCTTTCGTGAGCAAGATTGACGTTACGCTAAGTCTAAAACCATTAAATAAGAATGCGATGCAACAGTTTACGGCCAGACGAAACATAAACAGAAGTCAACTTACAATAACCTTTTATTAGTCCAGCAATACTTCTGTAGATCCGACATATAACTCAGCAGGTAAACTTCACATTATTCTTAGCGATCGAACGTCTACACACACACATCCACATAAGCAACTGTTGTATCGTCCTTTTTATCTATCGTTCTTATCTCATTCATACGTCACTTTCTCTCTGACCTCAAATGTGTTGCCAACCTCATTCTTGTGAGAGAGAAGATATCACGTTAAGTTTGGAAGTATAAAGGAGAACAAACTCAAATTTACATAGGAAAAGGAACTAAAAATGAAAGTTATATTAGAATATACGTCACAGAAGTTAAAAGCAAATAAGAAGAGTTGAAAAAAATGTCGAAGAGATAAAACGAGTTTCGCCGCCCCGGTGGCGCAGTGGTCTAAGGCGCTGGCCTTTGATCATTCGTCCGTAAGGGGTCCGGGTTCGAATCCCGGTCTGGCATGGATGTTGTGTTTGTCTTACGGCACTGGCTCTCTCCCTTCCCTGGAACCAGTGACCCTAAATTAGGGACGGGCGACTGCTTATAGCCCATTGAGTTGCTCACGGTGGTCGTTAAACCTCCAATAAAAAAAAAAAAAAAAAAAAACGAGTTTCATCTAAGAAAACTTTTTCTCACTTTCTAAACGTTCTTTCTAATCAAAAACAGTGGTCTAAGCAATGGCTTATGACCATTCGTCCGGGAGGGGTCCGGGTTCGAATCCCGTTGAGGCACGGATGTTGTGTTTGTCTTACGACACTGGCTCTCTCCCTTCCCTTGAGCCAGTGGCCCTTAATTAGGGTCGGGCGACTGCTTATAGCCCGTTGAGTTGCTCATGGTGGTCGTTAAACCTTCAATAACAAACAAAAAAAAAGCCGCCCCGGTGGCGCAGTGGTCTAAGCGATGGCCTCTGATCATTCGTCCGAACGGGGTCCGGGTTCGAATCCCGGTGAGGCATGGATGTCGTGTTTGTCTTACGGCACTGGTTCTCTCCCTTCCCTGGAACCAGTGACCCTAAATTAGGGACGGGCGACTGCTTATAGCCCATTGAGTTGCTCACGGTGGTCGTTAAACCTCCAATCAAAAAAAAAAAAAAAGTTGCATCTTTTTTCGATTGGGGATTTAACGACCATCGTGAGCAACTAAAAGGCTATATACGCAGTCGCCCGTCACTAATTCCACGGAAGGAAGAGAGAGCCAGCGCCGTAAGATAAACACAACATTCATGCCACACCGGGAGAGAGACCCGAACCGAACCCACATCAGACGAATGGTG
Organism: Macrothele yani; assembly: GCA_039090855.1. Taxonomy (NCBI): domain Eukaryota; kingdom Metazoa; phylum Arthropoda; class Arachnida; order Araneae; family Macrothelidae; genus Macrothele; species Macrothele yani. The sequence continues at coordinate 15,242,088 of CM076992.1, forward strand.
AGGACCCAGCGTTTAGACAACTGCTCCACCTGGGCGACAAAAGGTCGCATCAAGCCTACTTGCTGTCTTTTTCGCTTGTGTTGCTGCACATCGTATCACAAAACTCACGAATTGCAAAAATTAATGCAACATGTAGTGCATCCGTATTCCATATCTTTTTACATTTAATTAGTTCATAGATAGCCTGTTTTTATCATTCAAAGAATCGGTAACACATCTGAATCGATATTTGAACTCTGAAAACAAGAAAAAAAGAACTGAAACCATGTACGTTTTTTATACATAATCGAGTCGTTCATCTATCCTTCACTTATTTAGAGCTAGAGTTTCCTTCACAATCTGTGAAGATAAGCGAACATCTGTGCTGTATACAAATTAAAAACAAACTGAAATGTACAGATCAAACAAGGGAATCGCAAATGTTACGTGACACTGATGAATGTATTTAGTGAACCCGATAAAGAAAGATCTGTCATGTCCTTGAAACGTACAAATCTAAAGATGATTTACTGTGGCTCAATTAGGTATTCATAACCACACTGTCTTTGTCATGAATACATAATTTCATCTGATTAGAATATTAGGAACATATGTGCTTTAATTTTCATTTGCAACATCTGTGAATCCCACGGGAAACGTTTAGTAAAATTATCTACAGAACACGCAGCGATTTGATTATTTGACTGGAGAGGTTTCGCTTTACGGCGTTAAGGTCAAAGGTGAAACAACCACAAGTATAAACCAAACTAACGGAACAAAATTAAACTGTTTGGCTTGAACCGCACTCGTAACCAGTTGATGAATTGCGCACTAGTTCATATTCTGCGCATGCTCTAATGAATTTCAAATAAATGCCCTAAACTCCACGTTGGTACAGTTTTACGGAAATGAAATAAGCTTTACCAGCTTAAAAAATACAGGTAGGAATAGTTCTGATTGAGCCGTCAGTTTGGAACGTAGGACAACAACATGCAGATCGCAGAGTTCAAATGGCCGCCCCGGTGGCGCAGTGGTCTAAGTGATGGCCTCTGATCATTCGTCCGTAAGGAGTCCGGGTTCGAATCCCGTGAGGCATGGATGTTGTGTTTGTCTTACGGCACTGGCTCTCTCCATTTCCTGTAACCAGTGACTCTAAATTAAAGACGGGCGACTACTTATGGCCCATTGAGTTGCTCACGGTGGTCGTTAAACCTCCAATCAAAAAAAAAAAAGAAAGAGTTCAAATGAGCTAGTCGAGTTCGGTTTCAAAGCGTTTATTTAACTTGTTATAGCCAACACAGGTCTATGATATGAAAAGTAGTTAACATATTTTTTATAAATAATGCTGGATACATTGCGAACACAAAGCAGATCGTCACACGAATTACCCAACGTGGTACTCTGTCTTCTTACATTCCTCATCACTTGCTCTTGCCTTTCGTTTTGATTTTCTCCACTTTTGCTTGCGCTAATTCTTCGAACTCCGCGGCATTGTCGAAAAGGTTAACCCGTTCACACGAAAACGTTTTTTTTTAATTTTAGTTTAAACCATTGCGATATGTTCTTTACACATTTGAATAGATCTCGTCGAGAGCTTTAAAACGATACCACGCACAGTCGTTTTGCACTCACGGTTGTCCAGATAAACCGCGTTATTGTGAAAAGTGTTCACTGGTTCACAAGAAAACAAGTTTTAAAATGGTCAGTTCAAACCACTGCGAAATGTTCTACGTATATTTGAATAGATCTCGTCGAGAGCTTTGAAACGATACCACGCACAGTTGTGTTGCGCTTACGGTTGCCGATATAGACTGAGTCAAACGCGGTGGCACCTCTAGAAATATTGCATCATCTCTCCCGCGCCCAGGGAGCGAGAGAAGCGTCGCGCGTACGATGTATTGCGCAGTACGCGAATTGGACTCCATGCTGTTTACGAATATGATAACACGATTAGTGTGCGGCACGTATTTTTAACGCTATAATGATTTCAATTGGGACCTATTTTTGTCACAGGCAGTCGGCCATAAGTCACTCCCATACCATCCGAGGAGTTAGACGAAGTCCTATGTCAAAACTTCATAGCTGTACAGCTGATTGAGTTCACTGTGTTCCTTATATGTGTGGGCAACAGCCTTGCAATTTCCGCTATAAAAGGTGCGTTTCACAAAAGGGTCAGATCAAGCTCGTGTGTTCCTCATGATATACAAGGTACAGTCAGTACTCACTAAATTACGACAACCGCAATGCAAAATGTGTTTACAGCCGATACTGGCACAGCGGGAAGGGGGTGTTTTGTACACTTTTAAAAATTCCGTGGTAGATTACACCAAAGAAAGGGATATTACACCAGCTGTACAGCGGTCCCGGACGATTCGTCCAACGACGATTGGTCCAATGCCGATTGGTCCAATGTCCCATTCGTCCAATGGTACGATTGGTCCAATGCCGATTGGTCCAATGTCCCATTCGTCCAATGGTACGATTGGTCCAATGCCGATTCGTCCAATGGTACGATTGGTCCAATGCCGATTCGTCCAATGGTACGATTGGTCCAACGCCAATTCGTCCAATGGTATCATCTTACCAACGGTAAACTTTTTTATTTTCCAGAAAGGAATAATAATTTAAATTATTCTCCTCTTTATATCCTTTTGAAAGATAATTTCCGTATATTTGGTAATTGTAAACATTTTACATAAACCTGGTAAAAGGCACTCAATGGAGCATTTCTCAGCTGTTTGCAAAGCACCTAGGCCGCGGGTATTTTTTGAAGATTTTAATTTACAACCTAGATATTTAGTATTTGTAAATATGTTATAAAACCTGATAAAAGGCGCTCAACCTATCATTTCTCAGGTCTTTACGAAGCACCTAGGCCCCGGGCCTTTTTAGAAGATTTTGAGTTACAACCTAGATATTTGGTATTTGTAAACATTTTATAAAACCTTATAAAAGACACTCAACGAATCATTTCTCAGCTATCTACCAGGCACCTAGGTCGCGGGCCTTTTTAGAAGATTTTAAGTTACAACCTAGATATTTGGTATTTGTAAACATTTTATAAAACTTTATAAAAGGCATTCATAAGTATCATTTCTGAGGTCTTTGCAAGACTCCTAGGTCGCAGGCCTATGAATTAATATTTCGTGCTTAAGTGAAAGCGCAGTATTATTAACTTGATTTAATATGTAAACGTTATGAATATGACATCGGTAGAATGAAAACTGTTAAAACGGCCTATGAATTAATAATTCGTGTTTAAGTAAAAGCGCAATATTATTAACTTGATTTAATATGTAAACGTTATGAATATGACATCGCTGGAATAAAAATTGTTGAAAAGGCCTCTGTCCAAACCCCGACCAAGTTTCCATTGGGCAGTTGGCGGAAAACCCCACTGCATTCTACAAACAGAAACGGAACACTAGTATTTTATATTATTTCATGCAAAAGAGAAACATTGAAGTTGATTGAACGGTCACCATACGGCAGCAAGGACAGTATAACAAGAAAACGCGATTCCAAAAAAAAAAAAAAAAAAAAATCTGTAACCACAATATTACGCATGAAATGTAACATTATTTTACATTCTTTGGACTACCGGTACTTTCGTATAACATCGGAGATAGAATCAGAACAGATGAGACGTTTATAGCACGAGTAGCACTTCGGACAGATAGGACGGAATTGGACCAATCGTCCATTGGACGAATCGTACCTTTGGACCAATTGTCCAAAGGACGAATTGGCATTGGACGAATCGGCATTGGACCAATCGTACCAGACCCCTCCCTGAAACAAAGATACACCGTTGCGTAGTGCAAACAAACCCAACATTCTGCAACTTCGCTCCACATCATGGTTCAAGTTTGCACTATGTTATTTGTTTGTTGGATTTGTTTGAACCACACAATGGTGTAATCTTTTCTCAGAAAGTGGTTCAGATGCTGTAGGAGCACTTTTTGGTGCAACCTACCATAAAATATTTTGTACTTGTGAAGCTATTCTTTTTACATCATTTTATTATTTTTTTTAAACTCAGCATCAGCGTTTTGGTTTCTAATCATAAGGTTTCTTTTTACATAATTAATTAACGGTAAAGAAAGTTTCGGTTTTGCACACACACACACACACACACACACACACACACACACACACACACACACACACACACACAAACAAACAAACACACAAGAATTACCGCAATTCCTGCAATCTTAAGAAATCACATGCAGTATTTTTTTTTCATTCAGACAACTGAAGATTATAAATGACTGCCCTGTAAACTAGAAGTACAGTAAAAGTCCGATATTACGAGTACGGCTTGTAGCGAGAATACCGCTGTTACGAGAGATTCAAAATGCACCGTCAATTTGTTAATCATAAAGATAGGAAAGATTTTGTGTATTACGAATTGTAAACCTAAGGAGCTCCCGCTGTAACCAGAGGCTCGAGAATAGAAAAATAGTGGTATTGAACAGATGTTATTGCCACCTAACTGCACTAGTGTACTTCAGCCTCTTGATCAAGGAGTTATGAAACTGGCAAAGCAAAAATATCAGACTCTTCTGGTAAATGACGCTATCACGCGAACGTCACCAGATGATAAACCAGTAAATTGGAACGTCCTTGAGTCCATTAAAGCTCTTGCCGTGGCATGGAATGAACTGCCAGGAAAGCACATTGAAGCAGGCTTCAGACATGCTGGCTTCATTACTAAAGATGATCTGAATAAGAAAATCGTTGCGGAGAAACCTGCAGAACAGGAAGCAGATGGCTGGAGCATCATTGCCAAAAAGATGGAATTGACATTTAGCTTTCAAGATTATGCCAATGCTGACGCAGATGTGGTACCCTGGAATGACATGCCTGATACAGAATTCATGGAACTAGAAAAAGAAAATTCCGAGGGAAAAGATGAGGATGATGAAGAGGATAGAAGTAAAGCGTACCATTTCATTCCTGAACTCATGTGAGCTTTAAACACAATCCGACAATTTTATAGTGCGTCAAATGCACCGATTGAAGGAACGGCAATTTTCCGTAGAGTTACGCCTTACAATCATCAATGTCAAAGAGGAAACAAAAGACTCTCGGTTCCTTGTTGACTCTTTGACAAAATCCTACTAATCTGAATTAAAAACAAACATGAGGTATATTCACTGCTGGCCACCCAAAATGCAACACCAAGACGGACACGAGATAGCAAAGCCAGATTTACTGGACACATAACAACAGATACAAAGATGAAACGATTGAGCTTACAGGCCCGTGCGACTTGCGGAACACGCAGACATCGATAGTTCGTGTGGTCCCCATGGCTGGCAATAACGGCCGCTACACGCCGCGGCATCGAACGAAAGAGGCTTTGGATGTGGGCTTGGGGTATGTCGGTCCAGGCTACTTCCACACGTTGTCACAGTTCATCAGGCGTAGCCGTGGGTGGTGCTTTCCGGGCCACTCGGTTGCCGATCAGCGACAAGACGTGTTCGATAGGCGACATATCGGGAGAACAGGCGGGCCACGGCAGCAGTGACACCTGGTGGGCCGTGAAGAATTGTTTCACGATGCGTGCCACGTGCGGGTGCCCATTGTCTGTTGAAACGTGGCCGCTGGCAGGTCCTGCAGGTAAGGGAGGACTACAGGCTCCAAAACGTCGGAGATGTGGCGGCGGCTGTTGAGTGTACCGGCGATGCGTATCAGAGGGGTGCGGGTGTTATATCCAATTGCGCCCCAAACCATAGCGCCAGGCGTCGAACCGGTATGGCGATGCATAATGCAGGCGTCATACAGTCTCTTGCCGCTTTGCCGCCCGACGCGGATCCGACTATCGTGGTGTTGCAGGCAGAAGCGGGATTAGTCGGAGAAGACAATGTCGTGCTATTCCGTAGTTCAGGTGCGGCGTTCAACGGCCCACTGCCGCCGCACTCGCCGGTGGTGTAACTTCAATGGTAATCGGAGCAATGGGCGCCGTGCGACAAGCCCCCGCTCCTGCAGACGACGTCGAACGGTATGTGCTGACACAGGTTGTTGCGCAACACACCCATATTCCTGCGCTAACGTCCGTGATGTGGCGGTGCGAGCCGTCAATGCCCGCCGCACAACATGGCGGCCCTCTCGTTCGGCGGTGTGCCGCGGCTGCGGCAATCGCTCACGTCGGTCCGTTCGTTCCTCCTGCACCCACCGAATCCATACTCGCCTCACTGTGGCTGGATGTCGTCCCACGCGGGCGCCGATGTCTCGGTACGATAAGCCGCTTTCTCAGCCACTATTCGTCGTCTGTCAAACTCCGAAACGTGCTGGAATGACTGCCGTATTCTGCGACGAGGCATCAGGAAGCTTCCCACGCAGAGGTCCGACAGCACAACACTCTTCCACTACTTACACCCGCCTTCTGTGCACCTTTCTTATAGTGCTTCTCGGTAGCCTGTCGGGCGCACATGATTTGCATATGCCCTGCAATGCTAATCGTTTGCATGTCCTCTCGCGGGCGACGCATGCTGCGAATTTCAGGCCAATCGGATGCTTCCTTCTTGGTGTTGCATTTTGAGTGGCCAGCAGTGTAGTAAGTATTGTTTTGATAACTTTTCTTTATTATGTAGTGCTGTCATTTTGATGTGTTATGTAGTGCGTACAGTAGTACGTACATGTACGGAGTATCAATAAGATTCGGCTGTAACGAGAAGTCTGTTGTAACGACAAGTTTTCGGATTTTTGTCAGCTCTTGTAATATCGGACTTTTAGTGTACTAATTAAAAACATCTGTGGAGTATTTGCGTTTTCCTTCAAAATATTTCCAACTAATACATGTTTATGATATATGTATGTATAGTACTGAGGTCAGCACACGTGCCATCCCTCGCACGCGGCAAGTTCCTGGCAGAGAGCACAGAAAAACAAAAAAATGAAACGATGGTAAATAATTATAATATTTGGCATACCATTTTTCTTTAAAACAAACCTGCTACAGGCGAACCCACATACAGCGAAACCTCCATCAGCGTACACCTCCGAACAACGGCAAGTTTTGATTGGTACAGAAGAGCTGCCGTAGGAATAATATTAACGATAACCTCCAAACAGGGAAACATCTTAACAACGGACACCCCAGTCCGTCCCGAAAGAAGTTCTAACTGACATCTTGTCCCTTTAGGATTTTATGTAGTTAATTCGGTATGAGGGATAAGATAGGAATTAAGAATGCTACTAAGAATTAAGAATGCTACTGTGCCTTGAGCTCGATGGGTTGGATTACTGAAAGTACAGTAGTGTGCTTAAATGAAAAGAAAGAAGTTCAAGTTTAGTTTTACGTGAGGCGAACTCCAGCTATGTTTCAGTCGCAATCTGGATAGGGGGTTGCTGGGGCACGAAATGTTTACCGTTGGCGGTGGTATATCTTTGATTGGTCCCTGTAGGTTTTGTTCCTATTTTTCGGCGAACGGCTAGCTAACTGTGCAGTTCCACTGCACTCTCTATCATTTGTTTTCTTTCTCTTAGCGTACCCTAAACTTAACCTCCTAGCTTGATATTTCTAAAGAGAAGTATGGGAAGTTTCAGACAACGGGTCATAGACCACTTTCCAAAAATCCTCTACAACAGTGTTTCTCAACCTTTTTTTGTATTTGTGGCCCTTTTTACCATATCAATTTTTATTGCGCCCTTCCTTCCAATCCTTTTACCAGGACTCTGCCAAAACACCACACTTGTTACTTGGTTTAGTTAGCTGTTGCTATCTGAACACTGTAACTGCGTAATTGCAGTATAATTTTTACATTACACAACTTCTTTCGTATTGGCCTGTTTAAAACATCTATTCAAATCGTCGTCCACGTCGTAAAAAATGCATAAAAGTTTGAAGATGGCAATCCGTTTTTTACGCTTTCGAACCGTAGGTTGAAGAAGCGTATATGTTTCATTTTTGTCCATCTGTCCGTCCGTCTGTCCGCACGATAACTCGCGTAAAAATGGTTCGATTCCGATGAAATTTTAGTATGTGGTAGGGGACCACCCGGGGACGAACCCTATTGAAAATGGACGAAATGGGGTCAAAGGTCACGACATGGGAGCGGGATGCATTCCATTGCTCTTATGCATCATAACTTGCGTGAATATGGTTCTATTTTGATGACATTTTAGTATGTGGTAGAGGACCACATAGGGACGAACCCTATTGAAAATGGGTGAAGTGGGCTCAAAGGTCAGGACATAGGAGCGGGATGCATTCCATTGCCCTTATGCGTCATAACTTGCGTAAAAATGCTTCGATTGAGACAAAACTTCATCATGCTGTTCCGGAAGTATACTTTGCCGGTTCTGTTGAATATCATCGAAATGAGGTCAAAAGTCAGGTCATAGGAGCGAGATTTATTCTACAACCATTATCCTCATAACTTGAGTAATAACTTGAGTAATGATTATGTTGGAAAGCGTATGTTGGAAAGCGTATCATAATCAATGCATTGCATGATTTTACTAACTTGTTTGGTGTAAATATGACAAGAACGGTTTACGGATGTTATCTGGCTTACCATCCTTGTCGTATTTACACCAAAAAACGGATTGTCATCTTCAAAATTTGTATTGTATGGTGTAATCCCGTATTCCATTCATGAAAATATGCATCACTGCAAATTTCTGATCGCCATCACTCGCCTACCGTATCGTGAATTCTTGCAAGTCCAGCCGAGCAACGTCTGACGAGAGCTGGGTACGCGTAAATTTATTGCCTCCGAGTTTTGGGAGGACTAATGCTTCCAGACATATCTCGAAATACCTGTTTCAGTTTTTGTACCAATTTTTGTTGTAAATCATAGCTCAAGTTGAGCACTTTGTTCATTAAACAGGTTTCCTTACAAACGCGAACGAGTCCGCTTTTCTTACCGTTTATAACAATCACGCTTGGGGTGCGCGTACATTTATTGCCAGGGGGAATGTATTATTTTATTTTCAGAATGTATTTTACATTTTTTCTTGTTTCACTAAATAGTTTACCCTTTATGACGAAGTAAATGTCTCCATCATTTTCATGCCAGGTGCGGAATTCGAACCGCAACTCTCGGCTCCGGAACTCCGAGTGCTATCAGCTATACTACACTGGCATCTGCTCTCACTGCTATCTACCTTTATCTCATGTGCGTCCTGCGGGGGTAGGCACGTCACATACCCCCCTCTGAAAGAGGGCCGGGGGCATGGCCCACGGGTCAGCCAGTACCATGCAATTTGGTGTGCGGAATATAACATCACACTGATTTTTTTTTTTTTTTTTTTTGGAGCACTGAAGAAGGGATTCTTATTTTTCCTGCCTCGCTGTGTGGAAAGAATTCACACCATTGAGCGAAAAATACCAGCCAGGTTATCCTGGAAGTTCGGCCGCCTATATGACGAAGTATGATCATATGATCATATGTAGAGGATTTTAGGAAGGGAGTGTCTGACCACAGGTTTTAAACAACCCTTAGAAATAGGAAGCTAGGAGATTGGGCTAGAGTGCCCGATAAGAAAGTAAAACGGAAGCGAGGTAGAAGACACCCTTGTTTACTACCGAGGAGACCAGTAGCCGGGGTCCGACGGCTTAGGCTTAACGTGCCCATTCGAAGCACGGCGGATATTTAGTGGATCGAACGTTCGTACCTGCCTGGGATCGAACCTGAGGTCCTTTCCGTGGCAGTCACGAACGTTGCCCACTAGGCCACCCGCGGCCCTATATGACGAAGTAAATTTCTCCATCATTTTTATGCCAGGGGCGGGATTCGAACCCTCAACCCTCTTGGCTCCGAGTGCTGTCTACTATACTATGTGCTCTCAGTGCTATCTGCCTTCATCTCATGTGCGTCCTGCTGGGCAGGCACGTCACTTTTCTTCGCACCTCCATTTAGATAGTTCGCGCCCCCTTATGGGCCGCGCCTAACTGGTTGAGAATCACTTCTCTACACCATGATTTTATCTTAAATTGTTACATGGAGTTTCATTCAGCATTTTATCTTTGGAGAAAGCTCCGAAACCATTTTCTTTGTGCGTAAGTTTTGTTCAGTTATTCTCTTTTTGTACAAAAGCAGCGGACTAGCAATGTTAACGTAGGTCTGACCTCCGAACAACGGCATCTCCCAACAAAGAGCAGCGATCGCTATTCGGAGGTTTCACTGTATAACGAGCTCACATAATACGAAGTTCCTTATAAATTAAAGTTTTTATAGATCCCTTGAACTTCGTAATGTCCTCTTTTGTTGTTTTAGTCACATATATTACGAATGATATTTTTTGAAGAAACCGCATATATCGAAGTTCAGCAAGGTTATCAACAAATAAAATAAGTGGCATTTATTCACCCAGAATTTTATCTCTTCCTCTTTCGCTGGAAAACTAGGAATTACCTGCTGTTGATAACAACACCCAGTGTTTCCCTCCGTTAGAGACAGGTCAGTTTGCATGGAGACAACAATGTTTTAGTTGTATTTTTTTTTGTCCTTTTTTTTTTTTTTACTTCCGGTACCCTACTCTCCCGACCTTCCATCTCCCCTTGCCCCGCGTGCATTTCTGGGCAAATGCGGTCTGTTATCCCCTCCCCTTGCAACCTTTCAGTCACTTAATCTCTGTTTAGAAAATCTTAGAGTTTATTAGCACGTCTTTAAAAAAAAAAAAAGATCATGCTTATGTTATCACTTTGTCCGTCCGTCCGTCCGCTTATGGACACCATATCTCTGCAACTATTAGTTTGATTTGAAAAATTATTTTTGCATTGAGAAGCTGGAAATATGAGAACGGCGATCCTTCTTTTTTTGGTTTTTCTACTGTGACGTATACTACGTGTCAAGACGACAAACATGCAGCGATACATTCCGTAGGTATAGTTTAGTCAGTTAGAATAACTGGCTCCGAAGCCAGGAGGCGCGGTTTCGATCCTCGTCACCGACAGATTTGTGAATTTCACATTGGCGCCCCATTGATGAAAATGCATCTACTGGCCGTTGGGTTCTTCGAAGAATGTGTGATGTTTGTTCCACACATCGTATAGAAATAATGAAAATTCCTTCTTCGCTTCAAAAAACAACAACAAAAACAAAACAAAACAAAAACCGAGGGAGATGATATGACTTACTACAGAGGTGAAACACGTGTCAAGACGACAAATCAGCAGCGATACATTCCGTCGGTGTAGTTCAGTCGGTTAGAACAACTGGCTCCGGAACGAGGAGGCGCTACTTCAATCTTCGTCACCGACAAATTTGTGAATTTCACATTACGAAGAGCATCTTCGTCACCAGAGGGCGTAAATGCACATTTTATTCAATAAAATTGCTTCCGAAGGTCCGATTTAAAACATTCTTCCATTCGATACCATTTATAACGAAGGCTATTTTGGGTACAGTTTCTTCTTCAAGTAATGCATAATTTTCCCGCTAGGGGCGTAAAGTTAAAATGATATTTCCCCGATATTTCTGGTTCTAAAAGTCCGACTTGAAACATTCTTTTTGCATCAGGTACAGCTCCTGGTGGAAAATGTTAGCCACTTAGGATCGAATTTTTGTCAAGAATGATTTGCCCACTAGGGGAGTAAGTATATTTTTCTTTCTGGCGGCATAGATATACATTGCCACCCCTGTGGCGCAGTGGTCTAAGCGATGGCTTATGACCATTCGTCCGAGATGGTTCCGGGTTCGAATCCCGGTGAGGCGTGGATGTTGTGTTGTCTTACGGCACTAGCTTTTACCCTTTTCTGGAGTCAGTGGCCCTAATTTAGAGACCGGCGGCTGCTTACAGCCCACTGAGTTGCTCACGGTCGTTAAACCTCCAATCAAAAAAAAAAAAAAGATATACATTTTATTTTTGTCAATATCTCTGCTTCTAACAGTCTGATTTGAATTGTTTTTTCTTTGTCGGAGAGCATTTTGGGAGCGAAATGTTTTACATATAATTACAAATTTTTGGTAACATGCAAGTGTACCGCTAGAAGGCTTAAATTCATGTTTCTGTTTGCAACATATTTGCAGCAACATCGGCGCGTCTAAAATCCCGATTGAAAAAAAATCCTTTTTCGGTAAGATACTACTGACTGCCAAAACATTTTCTGTAGAGTGGTTGGTCTAAGCGCTGGCTTATGACCATTCGTCCGAGATGGGTCTGAGTTCGTATGCCGGTGAGGCATGGATGTCGTCTTTGTATTTTACAGCGCTGGCTGTCTCCCTTCCCTGGAACCAATGACAAAAATAAGGGATGGGCGACTGGTTATAGCCCATCGGGCTACCCACAGTGGTCTCTAAACCACCCAACAAAAATAAATAAATGAAATAAAATTCCTAAATTCGCGCGAGTATCGTGAAAAATATTTTCAGCTTTTTTGTTGATTTGGAAATTCAACGATCACCGTGAGCAACTCATTGGGCTATAAACAGTGGCCCGTCCCTAATTTAATTTAGGGCCACTGGTTCCAGGGTAGGGAGGGAGCCAGTGCTGTAAGACAAACACATTCCATAGGATTCAAACCCGGACCCATTCTGGGCTAGTGTTTAAAAGCCAGCGCTGCCTCGTTCACAGGGGCTGCAAACTACTTTTTTCTTTCATTGGAGGTTTAACGACCACCGTGAGCAACTCAATGGGCTATAGGCAGTCGCCCGTCCCTAATTTAGGGTCACTGGTTCCAAGGAAGAGACAGAGCTAGTGCCGTAAGACAACACACAACATCCATGCTTCACCGGGATTCGAACCCGGACCTCTTTCGGACAAATGGTCGGAAGCCATTTCTTAGACCACTGCGCCACCGGGGCGGCGCAAACTGTTTTCGTTTCTCGGCTAAAACAATCGGTTCTGATGAACTGCATAGTTTTGTTGTTTAGAAATTAAAACAGCTCAATACAGTTATGCTACTGTAGTAGAAGCAATTTCATTTTGCGTAAAAAAATAATGTAGTTCCACATCCACAACATTTGATTTCATTCAAATCAGTCAGTGGTTTCCTGGGAAAACTATACAGAAAGTTAGAGTTTGATTGTATGTATTTACCCCATAAAGATAACACAGAGGTGTGACTCAATTTTATCGCGAGCAACGTGTATTTTTTTGTGTATCATATATACATATCGTGCTTTTTTTTTTGGAGAAAACTGCCGGAGGAACAATGATGATTATATACCATCATCTTCATCATCATTGTCAACCATCGTCAACCAACGATGATGATGTTATATCATCATCACCACCATTGTCAACGAACGATGATGATTTAATATCAAATTATCATCATTGTCAAACATTATCAATCCACTGCTGGATGAAAATCTCCCCAAGTTTCTTCCACAACGGTTTAGTTTTTAGCCTGTGTCCTCCATGTTACTCCGGCATGCTTTCAAATTTCATTCGCCCACCTTCCACGTAGTCTTCTGGGGTTTTTCCTGCCTCTTAGTATCCAGTCTGAAATTTCGGGTGTCCATCGGTGGTCCGTTCTTCTGGCAACATGTGCAGCCCATTGCCATTTCAGGGATTTTACTGTGATCATGATACATTCCACTCTTGTCATTTTCCTTATCCGCGAGTTCCTCCTCTCCTGCTGATCTACAACAATAATAAAACGTGTTTTGTGTTATCCTCAACAATCTGTATTAACGGATTACCTTGCTTTAATTATTATCTATATTCAAAGTTTAGAGATGGAATTCAAAAGTAAATTGCAAAAGCATATTTTAAAAAGTCAAACTCGAGAAGTTGTTAGCAATGCATTCGATATATGGCGGAAGAACGAAATTTGTAGCAAGGGACAAAAACCCCACCTCCCAGCATGAAAGCTTGAATCGCCAACTAGCGGGCGGTAGGGACCAGGTTGACGACCACTCTGTTACCACATTATTTCATATGATTTTCCTAAACCTCTTTGTTTTATTAAATTAAACTGTTCTGGATGTCTTGAAGCTTCTGTACCAGCCTTTAGCTCATGGTCTTTCGCTCGTATTTAAGACTGTTTTTTTTTTGTTTTTGTTTTTACATGTATGTATTTATTTATTCACCGTTCACAATAGGCGCGTGACTATAAAGCCCAGGTGCGAATCTATATGAATCTTGGAAATCAACTTAGCGTAATTTTGACACACTTACGGCATTTTTGAAATTTATTGGTTACTTTGCTTTTTTTTTCATTCAGTAGTGGAGAAAGTTTAAAGACAAAAGCACATGAACATAAAAAAAAAGGAGAGAGAGCTCTTTAATTTCAATATTTCTTTCCGACGGACTCACGTTTCATCATTTCACACGATGCTTGTGTGCTCTGGTATTGCAGCGCCATCTAGTGTGACCATCGTATACTTCTTACAAAATTAAACCATATATAACAGGAAAACAAAGCCGTCAGTCCGAAGTTAGAATTTTTCAATGTAAATGTACTCTCGAGAAATAATTTTGCTCAAATTTAAAATTTGTCTTGATTAATAAAAAATATTCCTTTGTGTATGTATATATAAGGAACTTTCAGTAACAGTAGATATGCCTTTTACGACAGGATACCTTCGGTTGCATTTGAAAGCAAACAGCTGTGTGTTTTCAATACTTATGTACCATTATACAGTATAATACTTACAAGCTGCTTATTGAGATTTCCTGCATGGCTCTGCGAAAACAATAGTCTGATTGATACGTTTCACACCCATAAGGAAGAAAAGTATTTAACACCTGTTCTTTGATTAATCCTGAGTATGTATACGTATTCGTAAATTAAGATGCAAATTTTCACACCTCAGAAGTATTTGCTTTATCTCAGAAGTATCGAATTTGCTTGAAACTTTGTATAATGAAAATTACTTTGTCGGGGATCTAACTCAATCAAAATTTATTATTCAAGGTTCCAGTTAAAGAACTTATAAAATAACAGTTATTATTGGGATTTGTAGAATTGAACTTTACGCTAATTTCATTAAAGCTTAGTGAATTAGCTTTACTTTAATACTAGAATTTCTTCAGTTTGTTCTTTGTAGCGTAACAATGAGTTAAAAATAAATACCGCTTTCAATATAACAGCCTAGTGGCTGACTGGCAATCCACAAACAGCCCTGGAAGCTGTTTTTTGCGGTCCTCTATTGGGAAAGAATTATCAAAGTACACAAAACGTAAAATTAATGTCATACCACCATCGTCATTTTCGTGTTTAAACCTCTTTTCAACACAAGTCTACGAATTACTGATGAGGCACAATAATTAGTTAATAACATTTTACCATTTTTCGGGAATATAGTATTTATTAGGTATCCCTAGTAAAATGTAATATTGAAAAATAAAGCCTTATTTTCTTTGGTGAAGCATTAGTCATATTATACTCAAAAAAGTATAACTATACTAAAAATCCGAAAATTCATGGCGTAGAATAGGAATAAAAGTTTCCAAGCTTTCGCACATCAACCAGATGGCTTTCTCAAGGAAGGTAGACAGCTAACTGCAAACTGTATAATAGAACGTTTCAACACTTTGAACGCAGTGACTTGACTAGACAATAAATGATTAGGAGCAAACTTGATATTTCGAAGAAACGAGGTCACGTTGGTTGGGCTCGCGGTACAATGGTAGAGAACTCAGCATTATTTGAAGAACTGATTCTAAATACGTGGCAACTCCAGAGAAACGCTATCATTGCAATCTTCGCAGCTGGTCAAGATTTCCAAGGTTTCGCGAATGGCGGTAGTGTTACAGGGCTTGGAGCTGAATTCTATAACAGCACCCTGTGTGGAGGATTCGTTTGTGCTTCCTTTGCCGTAAGTTCGGTATCGGTGGTTTAATCCGTAATTATTCCAACTGGAGCAGATAAAAACAATACAAACCGTAGAAAAGTGAATCGACTGAAGCTAAATTTTGCAGTGAGGAAAACGTTTATTCAGATCATACGGGGAATGTCACCAAGCTTCTGTCCTTTTCGTGCTTTCATTCTTTCCGTTCTCCCTCAGTATTCTACACCGCCGAAAATCCTTCTCTCTCTTTCCGGCCACTCAAAAACTATTCCTTCCTCCGTCCCTTTCGTCCCCAAGCATACTGCACTCCTGCTAAAAACTATCTTGCTTCGTCTACCCATTGCCACCGCGTTCCCTCCGGCTACACCCTAAGATGTCTCTTCTCCGAAAATCGCAAGATTCCCTAATTGCCATCTGCTGCGTCGCATGGGAAAGGAAATACTCTATTTGCCTTTCGTCCAAATGGCGGGAATTGAAAGGAAATGATTCCAATTCAGTATCACAAAAATGGCTACAGAATCTCGCTTCTGATAAATATGTAAGCCCCGGTTACAGTAGATTTGGGTGTGGAGTATGAAGCTAATTTCTTTACATCACTCCATATAGGATCGGCGGACTTGAACTTGACTTCTCTTGATAGGGCAGTGGTTATTTTCCCGTCTCTTGTATCCCTTTTATGTTAGCTGATTCTAATTCCAAACGAACGTTTGGTCATTGCAGTTAGCTGTCTACCTTCCTTGATGTGCGAAAGCTTGGAAACTTTTATTCCTATTCCACGCCAAGAATGTTCGGATTTTTAGTATAATTATACTATTTTGAGTATAATTTGGTGTACAGTTCCTACTTTTTGAACTTAGTCATATTATGCTTCCTAACAGAGATTGTAGAAATTATATTTCCATTCTTATGAATTTTATTGCGACAGCTGAATTCAGAACTGTAAAAATTCATTTATTCCTAGTGTGAAGGAAAATCCATCTGAGGCAAATTAACCTTTTTCGAAACTTTTCTATCATAAAAAATGACGAAAAGCATCTCTTTAAAAAATTGAAATTTTTTTGAATTGAAAGAACTTCATACCAAATTTGCAAGGTGAGTGGAACTGAAGAATCCGAAAATTAATGCATATTTAATTACTTTCAAATCAAACAAGCATTATTATTATTTTTTTTTTTTTTTGGTGTTACTGAAATTTTCAAAACAACAATTTAAGAATTTGTACTATTTCAAAGCCCCCAAAATAGTACATCAGATGTAGATCCTGAAAAAAAGAAAAAAAAAAGGTGATGGAAAACTATTTTTACATACTGTTATATTGACACTCATACTTACAGGTAATGAAAACCACTTTACAATAGATGCTGGAATTGTCCACCATTCTGTTGAAGACACAAATTCACCCAACAATACATGTTGGCGGACACTCTTTTCAACGTATTGGCTGGTATGTCCCTCACGGCTGTAATGATGTTGTTCCGCAGGTCCTGTGCCGTCTTAGGGTTGTTGCGGTAAACTGTGTCTTTCAGATAGCCCCACAAATAAAAATCTGGTGAGAGAGGCGGCCAAAGTTTTTTCGAGATTAATCGATCGTGGAAGAACACACGGAGCATCTCCATTGTGTCATTTGATGTGTGGCACGTTGCGCCATATTGTTGAAACGAACAGTAACGTTCGTGTTCTTCCAGCATTGCTACAAATTGATGGATGATGTCTGCATACACAGCGGAATTTACAATTGTGTCCAATAAAAATGGCCCTGAAATTTGCCGTCTAGACATGGCGCACCACACTCCAACTTTCTGACAGTGAAGTCCAACCTCATGCGTGTGGATTCTCCGCAGCTGTGACGTACCTGCCAACAGGACGCATACGACATAAAGGCAGATAGCAGTCAGAACAAACGTCCGCGTAGCTCAATTGGTAGAGCGACTTATTCCGGAATGAGGGGACCCGGGTTGGAACCCCGCGTGGATAAAAATGACGGAGAAATTTACTTCGTTATACAGCCCATATGCGAGTGTTTTGGATAATGACATATCCATTCAAATGAAACCATGCCTCGTCACTGAAAAAAGTGTTGTTAAGCTGGTTAGTCACATTGTTACCCGTGAAACTCTTAAACCATTGACAGTAGGCAATGCGCTTTTCCTAGTCCAAAGACCGTAGCTCTTGCACTACTCGAATTCTGTACAGCCGTAGCTTTGGACGTTTAGTAGCCCTCTGGCAGGCTGAATACGATGACCCTAACTCTTGAGACAGCCGCCGAAGTGACTTCCGGGGAGAGCGCTGCAGAGAAACGTGAATTTTCTCCAGAAACGTGGTCGTCACCACGGACGGCCGGCCGCTTTTAGGCTTATCCTGAACACTGCCTGTCTCGCGAAACCGGTTCACAAGGTCATACACAGTCGTTTTCTCTGGTATAGGAGCATCAGAGAAATTCCTTTGAAAGAGCTGGATGCAACGTTGCTAAGATTTTTCCGCAAAATAAATTTCTAACAAAGCGATTCTCTGTTCTTGCGTGAGACTCATGACTGACTGAACGTTACTGCTTGCCAGCGCCCGCGTAAGCGTAGTGTCACGTGGCGCTATCACGTGGCGCAGCCAGTTCCCCAAGGTCACACACAACAGCCACAAGCAGCAATACTCGGATATCTTTCATGGTTTTACAGCAAATACGTTTTAAAAATAGAGTTCGGGAACTTTTGAATCACCCTGTATGTATGTGGCACGTGAGTTTAGAATAAGCGGCCACCGGACAACTGCCACAGGAAAAGTAGCCACACACACTTCATGGAGTAGGCAGCATAAAAATGGCTCTATTCCTCCATATCTATTCCAGTGTGTCCTGTAGGCGCACAAGACCGCTTTCAAAATAAGTGCGTCTGAAGACCAGTTGTATTGCAGGACTGTTCAACTGCAATTAGCCAAAGTGCGGTGCGATACAGGAAATCAGTGGAAAGGCATGGAGCTTAACTTAGAAAGTTGGGGAAAGGGGTTGCATGAAACACAGTGTTTGGTCTAACAGACCATTTGGTTCGTACGTCTTTTTCTTTCTTTCTTTCTTTTTTTTTTTCTTTCGAAGCTGTCAAATAGGTAAAAAAAAAAAAAAATTGTCTTTTCAACATTATTTAATCTTCTTCTATAAGCAAGATGAAGTACACTGCCGGTTTCTGGGCCGGCAGGCACCTTGCTGTTTCAAAGAAAAAAAAGTGCATTTTCTTTTTTTTTTTTTTTTTTTTTTGAAAAAGCAAAGGGCCAGCCGGCCCAAGATACGGCGGCCCTTCGGAAATTCTCCTGGCGTCCCGGCGGTCCAGTCAGCGCCCGTAACGACCTGAGTTCAACAACGGAAAACTATTTACAAGGCCCAAGTCTTCTTATTGATATCCAAGTAAGTCAAACAGTCTTCCTTAAACAAGTCCTTTGTAACACAGTACGCTTAATAGAACTCAATCACTGATGTCTTGTGACGTACCTGCCAGCAGGACGCACACGACGTAAAGGCAGATAGTAGTCAGAACAAACGTCCGCGTAGCTCAATTGGTAGAGTGACTTATTCCGGAATGAGGGGATCCGGGTTCGAATTCTGGCGTGGACAGAAATGACGGAGAAATTTACTTCGTTATAGTCTCACAATAAACGTGGACTCTTATCACTCTTCGAATACAATCTGCTCATTCAATATTATCAGCTCATATCAACATTACTTACTGAGCGCTTAGTGCAGAACACTTTATTTTACGTTGGTTGCCCTTCGATCCGCTCTCAGGACGGATTTACATAAGACCATGGAAATTCAAATTTAAATTAGAATCATACGTCTCAAACTGCGATGCAATTTCTTTTCGTTTCAAAGATACGAGATGAGATATTCGTCATCTCAAATTTCTTCTGGAAATAAGGTCTGTAACGACCCTTGCACCTTTACACCTCTTTATGACTACACTTGAGGTCCCGCAAAAGTCTTTACATTTGATTTCATTTTTGTTTCGATCAACATCTGACAAGATGCTATTAATTCTTCTTTGTTCTGCTAACGCCTCTGAGGAAACTGACTTGCTTCAACACACAGAATCATATGCGTAGCATAAAGAGTCTATACTCTTCTTTAAAACAGTTAAAAATGAAAACGTTTCATTTAATTTACTCCGGTTTAGGAATTATCTCTCCGGCGATGAATGAAAGACTTTTCATAGACGTACGTACGTGTCCCCCCCCCGTTCGTACACACGGACCAGACTCCTTAACGTGCTTTTTAAAAAGCTTGTCTGTTGCCGTAGTTCCCGTAATAAGCCTTACGGCTCTATCAGCGCAAAAACCGAGGCTTTCGAAAATGAAAACGGCCTCCCGCTCTTTTCCGTCGCCAAGAACGTCTGTCCCGCAAAAAATCACGTGATCATCCTAACCAAAGAATTTCTACACTCCCCTAGTCCCAGGCACCTTGGTCCCAGGAACATTTTTAATATCCCACTTTACCAGCTGCCTGGCTACGTGTAAATTCCCCTTCAGCGCGTTTTTCCCATTCACACACCTTGAAGCTACAATCCTTTTACTAGCAGCATCAGTACAGTACATTTCAAAACACACTGGCATACTTAATTCTCAGTCGAATCTAATGCAGCTAATCTCTTGTTGAAAGCCAGCAATATCAAAACATGCTTATTTCCACAGCTCTGCCCCAAAATGGTGGAACAAAGGAATTCCACTTGTGAATATTAAACCATATTTACAACACATATATCTGAACCGGATTGAAAAATCTTGCAAGGTTGAAAAAGGAACTCGCAAAAATGTTCGAACCAAGCGTTTCTAAATTTCGGAGGCTTTCCACACAGATAAAACTATAGAAATGCGGTAAGAAATTTACTAGTACTTAAATATGCAGTTCTCGTAAAAACAAACCCACGGAGTATTTTTGGAATAAATAATTTTAAAAATTAAAAAATATATATATTGAACTCCACATCTTTTGTGTGTAGGAGAAATCGACTGTTCCGTAGAAAGAAGATTTAGGAATGAAACAATTTCAGGTTCTATTTGATTTTGTTTTTTTTTTCTAATGGAAAAAAATAAAATAAAATCTTTAAGGGTTGTAAGCAGTCTCTCGTCTCTAAGTTAGGGCTACTGGTGTACTGAAAGCCCCCGGAATTCCCCTTTGGGGGGGGGGGTTCAAGGCTAAGAGGGCCTCTAGCATCAGTAAAAAGATTTTACAGAATATTTTTAGAAAATTTCTTTTGATACTGGTTAAAAAATAGGCAGCTTTGAACAAAGTATGAAAAAGAGAAGCCATTTTTGATAGGTTTTTTTTTTCCAGTAAATAAATAAAATCTTTAGAAATCATTTACGCGGTTTTAGAGTATATAAAAACTGGATGCGGGGAATCAGCTCTTCCAAAGGACGGTCTCTTTTCACAGCTCTTTCAAATAGTAATAGTTTCTACACATGTATTCTAGAACAGGCCGCCAACGGTAACAGATAACTCGGGTACAGTTGGCAAATTTTGAGCGAAGCTATTGCAAAATCTAAGCTCATTTAGGCGTCTACTATAACAAATTCTAAAAAAAACCGAACGCGTAAAATTTATGACTGCCAGAACAAAAGTACGAAACATTCAAAAAAAAAATACCTAAAATTTATCATGAACTTTTTTCCTTCACGCCTTCACGTTGGTTGTGATCAGGTTGCACGTAGACAAAGCGGAAAGACACACTCAGATAGGGAACCACGTTTTTCATTTTGTATCGCGAAAGACAGACACCACATACACAAACTTCCTTTTATTATTATAGATAAGCAAGTGTTGAGCTAACTGGCGGAGTATTTCCATTTCTTCGTTTTTCAATTCAAACGATTTTTTTAAATGAATGTTTTTGAGCCGACTTTCGTGAAACGGTTCCAGTAAATGGCCATCTAGTTTTAATTGGAATTCCACAATGGCACGGAATTTCGGGAATTGGAAGGCGTCAAAACCTGACCATGGACGATGTCCAACCGCATGCCAAAATTCACGGTGATCGGATGTGTCATACCGTAGCTATGCCCGAACAACTAATTGTCCCAAGTCTCTTATAGAGAGCGGATTTTTTCAATTATTATTAAAATTGGTCAGCTTTTTTAATGGTCATTATTTTTATACGACACGACCAATCACCATGATACCAACCCCATGTCACTCACCATATCCTTCCCTTTCTCTGTAGCAAGTGCCACCGCGATCGGCTGAAGATCTTTGGAGAAGATAGGTAACAAACAACCCCTTCTCAAAACCCGGAAAACCCCCTAAAAAGGCAAGTTTTGGGACGACTATTCCTCAATGACACAGAATTTCCGGAATCAGAAGGTGTCAAAACCTGCCCATGGACGATGTCCAATTGCATGCAAAAACTCACGGTGATAGGATGTGTCATCTCGTACCTATGCCCGAACAACTAATTTTCCCGAGTCTCGTAAGGAGAGCTCCGCTCAATTAACAAAAGAACGTAAAAGAAACACCTGTTGATTGAATGGAATTATTATACTACAGAGGAAGTTCACACAATTTTAGAACGTTTTTGGTAAGAAATTTCAGAAATAAAAGAAGTTCAAAGAATTGAAACTGGCAACAGCGTGTTAGATGAGCACGAAAGAAACATCTTCTGCAGTTAAATATCGTCTGCTAAGAAAATGGCGCTCGTAAACAAGCTGGGGATAGAAGGTTATGTTTTTGCTCTTGACGAAGAGAAATATTCATTTTCTGTAATTACACAACTGTGAAAATCATGGAATTAGCATTTATAAATGTAAAATGAGCTGTGCTATTAATAATAGAAGAGAAAATCGTCAAGTAATGTTTTTAACAGGACAAAGAGTACCAACCGAATATCCACAGAACGTACGCAAATTTATGACTATTTCAAAAGGTCTCTGTTCTTAAGAGAAAATCCACCGATTCAAAGAGCAATCACTAAATAGTTAAAATCTCTGTATCAACTGAAAACAAGGTAATAAACAACGATTTGAATCTGTGGAAAAACAAAAACAATACGAAGAATATAATCAAACAGAAGTCATCGCTCTTTCCACGTTTACAAGTGACTCACGAAAAAATTCTCATCGGCCGCCGTGTTTTTAATCAAAACATGCGCATTTGTGTTACGCGCAATAAAGTGTGCTGATTTTGGTTTTACGGAAAATACTTGTAGGTTCCAAAGAATCTGAATTATTAAAACGCTCTTATAAAAGCTACTTAATACAGTGGATGCTCACACATTTTTAGAACGACTTTCCAGCAACATAACTAACTAGACGAAACCCGTCGGAATCGACAGTTATTTTTTTTTTTTTTTTTTTATTTTTTTTTTTTTTTTTTTTTTTTGAAAAGAATAAACTCATATGAAACAACAAATGTAAACTTAATTTGATTGACAAGTTGATCATTCAAACACTTCAGTAAAGACAATAGTCCAGGTTCGTGCCTTTTTTTTTTTTTTTTTGACTGAAGGCTTAACGACCACCGTGAGCAACTTAATGGGCTATAAGCAGTCGCCTGTCCCTAATTTAGGGCCACTGGTTCCAGGGAAGGGAAAGATCCAGTGTCGTAAGACAAACACAGCATTCATGCATCACCAGGATTCGAACCCGGGCCCTTCACGAACGAATCATCATAAGCCAGCGCTTAGAGCACTGCACCACCGGGGCGGCCAGGTTCGTGATGAGCATCACGACTGCATTCTTTTTCAGTCGTAAAATGTGAGGCGGAAGTCCACTCATCTCGATCGTGTGCAAACAATTCAATTGGATAGCGTACTCTTTCACTCTCATCTTAAATCACAACTGTGTTTGTAAATGTTGTTGGAATGAGATTCGCGTTGCGAATGCTCTTCATTCTCTCTTGTCTAAGACATATTGTTGCGACCCAATGATCGCTCACGCCTTCCAATAAGGTTCTTACGTTTTCTTTCTTTTTCTTTTTTTTTTTTTTCTGCAGGAGAGACATTCTGTTAAGGGTAAGTATGCAATAAAGTATTTACTTACTTTAGGACTGATCATAGAACACCATACACACACCAAGTCTGACACTGAACTGAGCGCCTGATGCAGATAAAGGCCGCACGCTTCTCCCATAGACTTTACATGGGAACTCCCGAACCGTTGCCCCAATCTAGACCTTTATTTTGATACCTGAATCATATTTTTACGTTCTGCCGTTCTCTCAAATTAGGTCTCACAGTAAAAAACGTTATAGAATGAAGATATAGATGGCGCAACTCAATATGTACATTCTAAATATTTTCACTAACACTGGTTAACGGAATGTTTATTTACATCTTTACATAATGTGAAACGTCTTACCTACGTGAGTAAACTGGATCGAACGAATATTAAATTGTATATATACATCACACAGTCCAACGGCATAACGCAATCAGGTCTTCAAGAGTGTTCACTGTTCCGATGAGAAGAACTTTGATACGAATGCCTGCTGTCGTTGCTTTGCGCAACGGTTCGCTCAGAAAAGAGAAGACTTCAACAGTGCGTGAGTCATCCGCACGCTTCTCCCATAGACTTTACATGGGAATTTTGCCTCCCCACAATGCCCTAACCGTTGCACTAATCTCATTTTTCGCTTCGACTGGCACATCTACACGGTAAGACCTTTATTTTGATAACTCAACCATATCTTTACGTTCAACCGTTCTCTCAAAATAGGACTCATAGTAAAAAACCTTATAGAATTAATATATAGATGTTTAAAATAAAATTATTCTTTCTTAAAAGTTCTATCTGATATCCCTTTCTCTGGATATGAACCAACATCTAGATTTCTAAGATAACAGGGCATTTCTTAAAATTAGTATTTCATTCCACTCTACCACTACTTTCCGGAGTCCAATCATTGTTTTATGTCTGTGTTTAGAAACCACTCTCTCTTTTTACCAGTACGAAGGCACAATAGTCCATTGGTGACACATCAGGGGATTTTGAAGGAATATGAGGAAAAGGTATATATCCGTCTCTTTGTTTTTAATTTTATCAAGAAATAGAGCGGTAGATTTGGATGTATGGCTAGTAGCTTTATCATGATGGAGTTCTACTCTTTGAAGACTTTGTGGATAAAGAAATGGTATTCTCTCTTTAAATACATTGCTGGCCACATAAAATGCAACACCAAGAAGGAAGATCGGCCTGAAATTCGCAGCATGCGTCGCCCGCGAGAGGACATGCAAACGATTAGTATTGCAGGGCATATGCAAATCATGTGCGCCTGGCACGTCACCGAGAAGCACTATAAGAAGAGTGCACAGAAGGCGGGGTCTAAGTAGTGGAAATATGTTGTGCTGCCGGACCTGTGCGTGGGAAGCTTCCTGATGCCTCGTCGCAGAATACGGCAGTCATTCCAGCACGTTTCGGAATTCGACAGAGGACGAATAGGGGCTTATTACGACAGCGGTTTATCGTACCGAGACATCGGCCCCCGTGTGGGACGACATCCAGCCACAGTAAGGCCAGTATGGATTCGGTGGGTGCAGGAGGGACGGACGGACCGATGTGAGTGATTGCCGCGGCCCCGGCACACTACCGAACGAGAGGACCGGCATGTTGTGCGGCGGGCATTCATGGCTCGCACCGCCACATCACGAACGTTAGCGCAGGAACTAGAGTGCGCTGCGCAACAACCTGTGCCAGCACGTACAGTTCGACGTCGTCTGCAGGAGCGGGAACTTGTCGCACGGCGCCCATTGCTCCGATTACTATTGACGTTACACCACCGGCGAGTGTGGCGGTAGTGGGCCGTTGAACGCCGCACCTGGACTACGGAATGGCACGATGTTGTCTTCTCCAACGAATCCCTCTTCTGCCTGCAACACCACGGTGGTCGTATCCGCGTGTGGCGGCACCGCGGCGAGAGACTGTATGACGCCTGCATTATGCACCGCTATACCGGTCCGTCGCCTGGCGTTGTGGTTTGGGGTGCAATTCGATATGACACTCGCATCCCTCTGGTACGCATCGCCGGTACACTCAACAGCCACGGCTGCATCTCCGACGTTTTGGAGCCTGTAGTCCTCCCTTACCTGCAGGACCTGCCAGCGGCCACGTTTCAACAGGACAATGCGCGCCCGCACGCGGCACGCATCGAGCAACAATTCTTCACGGCCCACCAGGTGTCACTACTGCCGTGGTCCGCCTGTTCTCCCGATATGTCGCCCATCGAACACGTCTGGTCGCTCATCGGCAACCGAGTGGCCCGGCAAGCACCACCCGTGATGAACTGTGGCATCGTGTGGAAGCAGCCTGGACCGACATACCCCAAGCCCACATCCAAAGCCTTTTTCGTTCGATGCCGTGGCGTGTAGCGGCCGTTATTTCCAGCCATGGGGCCACACGAACTATTGATGTCTGCGTGTTCCGCAAGTCGCACGGGCCTGTAAGCTCAATCGTTTCATCTTGTATCTGTTGTTATGTGTCCAGTGAATCTGGATTTGCTATCTCGTGTCCTTCTTGGTGTTGCATTTTGGGTGGCCAGCAGTGTACTTCCAGTTGTCGGGAAGGAATCAATAAATATATTTTCAATTTATATGTGTCAGATATTGAAATACACAGTTATTTTCTAGACATATAGCCGTAACAGCATGAAACTGTAAGAATTACGGTGCCTGATTTCTGTAAAAAATGAGGTATAAAACTGGTTTGTTTGTTTTCAGACTACCGATGGCAGCCTCGTTAACCGTCCAAATCAATAAAATTAACAGTCAAATTTTTACACTGATAGCGCCGTAGAAAAAGCACACCACAACTGCTTCGACCGGGACTCGAACCCAGACACGTGACCAGAAACCAATGCCTCAGACAACTCGGGCGCCTGGGCGGCTCAGCGTTTTCGTTATTCAGAAATACAAAAGTCGGAAAACTTCTGCTATGCCCTCAAAAATATATTCCCCTTATCAGTTTATACGCAGGTTAGAAGGTTTTCTGGCTTACTGGGTGCCAAAACACTCGCGGAATTACAGTGACTCATTTCACTAACTCAACACCTTACTAAGCTATGACTTGTGTATTTCATCGGGTGACTACTGATTAATAATTAGTAACCGCAAACGGTAATGGAATACACTGGTGTTATCTATCCGCAAGGTTGGCTCAACGACTACGCGAACTACGCGATTGCCCGGGGCGCCAAAATTTAGGTTTAGAGTTGATAAAATAGAATCAGCTAATAAATAATAAAACAAAAAATAATAAAACGATAACAATTTTATTTTCTGTTGTCCTTTCGATATTCGGCGTAACTTGCGATTTCTTAATCCTAAGTACGCGAGAAACGAAGACCAGCGCTTGCACGGAGTGCTGTAGGCTAATTAAGTAATGAGACTGAATTTCTTTTTTTTTTAATAGAAAAGCAGGAAAACTTACGTGAATATACACAGTCGAGTCACATTATTCTGACCACTTCCTACTTTTGACGTCAACAGCGCCTATTCAATGAAAGAACGCACGTGTCGTGAGCTGGCCTGAAGGGTATATAAGGTGTGCTGTAGGCATTCTAAAAACATATCACTCGTTGCTGTCATGGATAAAAGCAGTGATTTATCAGATTTGCAAAAAGGGATGATTATCGGATTTCGGGCCAAGGGTGGCAGTATTTCTGAAACAGCGCAGTTTGTGAACTGTTCGCGTGCTGCTGTGGTTAAAGTGTATCGTGATTGGAGAAATGGCACCATTGTGAATAAGCGACGTCGAAACTGCGGAGCACCATGTGCTATTGACGTGAGAGATGAACGTCGGCTTTGAAGGTGCCTCAGGGCCGATCAACACGTTACAATGGAGTAACTCACTGGCTGAATGAACCAGGGGGCTACCGGAAGTGTGTCTAAAACGACAGCGAACCCTGCTGCATATGGGGCTCCGAAGCAGACGGATGGTCACTGCACTTATGCTAACGAAGGTGCATCGGCAAGAAAGGCTTAGATTTTCACGGCAGTATCGGACCTCCGCTGATTGGCAAAGGATTGCCTTCTCCGATGAGTCACGTTTTCTGCTTCATCGAACGGATGGACGTTGGCAAATAAGGCAAGAAACATCGGAGAACAAACATTCTTTAACCACTGCTGGAAGAACACAAGCTGGAGGGGGCAGCGTTATGGTCTAGGGAATGTTTTCGTGGCATTCTCTGGGTCCACTTATACCTGTGGAAGGCACTATGGACCGAATTCGTTATGAATCCATCCTTGCAGACCACGTACACCCATGCATGCTGATTGTCTTCCCTGGGGCGGACGGGATATTCCAGCACGACAATACGACGTGTCATACAGCTAGAAATGTCCCAGAGTGGTTGGAAGAGCACGATGAAGATTTCAAAGTACTTCCTTGGCCCGCTAATTCCCCGGACTTAAACCCAATTGAGCATTTGTGGGACCGCCTCGATCGTGTTGATCGCTCTATGGATCCTCCACCACGCACTCTCCAGCAGCTGTCAGATGCACTGCAGTCAGTATGGCTCCACATACCTGTGAACACCTTCCAGCACCTTATTGAGTCACTCCCAGCCCGTCTAGCTTTTGTCCGTGCTGCACACAGCGGTTACTCTAGATATTAGCTGGTGGTCATAATAACGTGACTCGATTGTGTATTTTGTCTCGAAGTACATTCCTCCTGCGTTAATACAAGAAGTGGCACGATCAGCCAACGAAAGGAAGGACTTGCAGTGGTCATCTCTTGGTATGGAGTGAAGAGCTCATGTCACAGTTCTTTGTATGTCTTCATATTTATTCGAAGTACATTCCTCCTGCGTTAATACAAGAAGTGACACGATCAGCCAACGAAAGGAAGGACTTGCAGAGGGCATCTTTTGGTATGGAGTGAAGAGCTCATGTCACAGTTCTTTGTATGTCTTCATATTTATTCGAAGTACATTCCTCCTGCGTTAATACAAGAAGTGACACGATCAGCCAACGAAAGGAAGGACTTGCAGAGGGCATCTTTGGTATGGAGTGAAGAGCTCATGTCACAGTTCTTTGTATGTCTTCATATATTTATTCGAAGTACATTCCTCCTGCGTTAATACAAGAAGTGGCACGATCAGCCAACAAAAGGAAGGACCTGCAGAGGTCATCTTTTGGTATGGAGTGAAGAGCTCATGTCACAGTTCTTTGTATGTCTTCATATTTATTCGAAGTACATTCCTCCTGCGTTAATACAAGAAGAGGCACGATCAGCCAACGAAAGGAAGGACCTGCAGAGGTCATCTTTTGGTATGGAGTGAAGAGCTGATGTCACAGTTCTTTGTATGTTTTCAATGTCTTGACAAACCTTTTCTTTTAAGGGTAGCTTTAATTTAGCGAATAGAAAGTATATTCACACGATGAAAAATCTGTAAAATAGGGGAAATGGTTGAGTACATACACTTGTTTTCGTGCCAGAAATTGCTGTACACTGACTACTCTGTGTGCGGGTGCGTTATCGTGAAGAAGGAATCATTGCTCGTTTTTGTACTCTGGCCTGACAGGAACAGTCCTCTTCCACACTCGTTCTAGAATGGATGCGTAAGCATTGCTAGTGACAGTTTTACCTTCAAAAATGAACTCGTGATACATAATTACTTTGCCGTCGTAAAAACGCGCAAGCATTGTCTTGATTTTGGATTTCTGCAACCTAATCTTTCCTTTGAGTGACTGTGGGAACTCCCACTGAGCAATCTCACGCTTCGTTTCTATGTCTCGTCAACAGCAACAACGCTCTGGAGAAAAATTTTAATTGCTTCTGCAGTCTCCAGGATGTGTTTTGCGTGCTTCACTCGTGCATATTTCTGGTCGTCTGGCAAACCAACAAGCACCAACATTTTCCCCGTAGAATCTTGTACTAAAATTTGACGAATAATCTCCTTATTAACTCCCAGCTCACATTCCAGCATCCTCAAGCTCACACAAAGAAAGAAAGAAAGAAGCGCTTCCTTCTATCTACATGTTGGGCGTTTGCTTCGAAATGACATAGTGTAGTGTAGTGTAGTGTAGTATAGTATAGTATAGTATGGTGTGGTGTGGCAATCACACAGGGATTATCAGAACCAATTAAATGCGGGAAAAAAAGCTCTGCTAATCCATATACACATATTAATACGATCTTTCAAAAGGAGGATGTTAAACAAAAAAAGTATTCAGCAACACAAAACTAAACTCCACATAATCACACCAATAATTGAACATCAACATTTTCCAACTCCCAAATCAACTGACATCACATAGAAAACAAGTTAGTAAAATCATGCAATGCATTGATTATGATACGCTTTCCAACATACCAGAAATCATTACTCAAGTTATTACTCAAGTTATGAGGATAACGGCTGTAGAATAAATCTCGCTCCTATGACCTGACCTTTGACTCCATTCCGATGATATTCAACAGAACCGGTAAAGTATACTTCCAGAACAACATTATAAAGTTTTGTCTCAATCGAAGCATTTTTACGTAAGTTATAACGCATAAGGGCGATGAAATGAATCCCAATCTTATGTCCTGAACTTTGACCCCATTTCGCCCATTTTCAATAAGGTTCGTCCTCAGGTGGTCCCCTATTACATACTAAAATTTCATCGAAATCGAACCATATTTACGCAAGTTATGACGCGTAACGGCTATGGAATGCATCCCATTCCTATGTCGCGAACTTTGACCCCATTTGTCCCATTTTCAATAGGGTTCGTCCCCAGGTGGTCACCTACCACATACTAAAATTTCATCGAAATAGAACCATTTTTACGCGAGTTATCGTGCGGACAGACGGATGAAGCTGGAACATATACGCTTCTTCAACCTACGGTTGGATGGCGTAAAAACAAATAAATTATAACAGATATTATAAATTAAGTTAAAAGTCAAACCTAAAAAAATATATAATCAATGATATTATAAAATCAATAATAAATTAAAACCAAACTTATGAACACCATTGAATCCAAGCTTATGTAGACCATTGAATTACTAAATCATATTAAGTAATCCATTTCACTAAAAATTACAACATAATTCACTAAAAATTATAACATAATTTTAAATAACACGAACAAACAACTCAAAATGAAGGTTCCCAGTCCTCCCCCGTCTCCTCTGCAGCATCAAGGCCAATTGACGAATCTCTGAGGAAAATATTCAACAGAGTTCCGTCCCCCTCCACAAGTCTCTTGATCATGTACTATACCGTGCAAATTAATTGGGACAAGCTATTTTATTCTCAGAATTGTAATGTGATCGCCAGTTGATGTCGGAAACTCACGTAAACCGGTTTTATCAGCTGTGAGCTGGTGTGACTGTTAGAACTTGATAGTAAGAATGTGGTTTGACCGGTTTTAAACAGGAAATAGGCACTTTAGCTTCAGTTATGAGCTTTCGTGTGTGACAGGTTCGGATGTTAGGTTTTTGCGCTCTGTGAGTACGTGTTGCTTTCGTGTATTGAAAAATGGGTATTTCCCCCAAGGAAGCGTGTAAAAATAATTGCTCTGAAGGATCACACTGCTATGACAGTGAAAGATATCGCTTCTCCAGTTGGTGTAGGCAAATCAAGTGTATCAAGACTGTTTACGCGATACAATGCATCTGGATCATCGTCTCCAAAAGGGAGAGGTAAATGTGGAAGAAAACGAAAAACAACTCCACGAACCGATAAATATCTAATCAGAAATAGTAAAATGAATCCAGAAAGAAACAACCACCGACCTTCAAAGAGATTTATTGGCTAGTGGTTGTGATGTTAGTGATTCAACTGTACGCCGTAGGCTGCTGGAAGTTGGCCGGAAGGCAAGAAGACCAACGAAAAAACAATATTTGAATGCGAAAATGAAGATAAAACGTTTAGCATGGGCCAAAAAATATAAACCATGGACTGCTGACGACAGGAAAAAGGTAATTTTCAGTGATGAAACTCATTTATTGGTGCAGAGTTACCAAGCAAATGTCGTTAGACGAAGCAATTTAAGACCTGAGCATGTCAAACAAACTGTAAAACACCCTCTGAAACAGATGGTTTTTGTTTTTTTTTCACATCAAATGGCACTGGAAGCTTAGTTCCTGTTCAAGGTATGATTAATTCAGCCAAGTACGTAGAAATATTACAACGTAGGATTGTTCCATTCTTGCAAACTTTTGACGGGACATTTCAACATGACTTGGCCCCATGTCACAATTCGAAATTGATCAAGAATTTTATGCTGGAAAATCAAATTCATTTGCTTGATTGCCCAGGAAATTCACCAGACTTAAATCCCATAGAAAACTTGTGGAATATTTTGAAGAGACGTTTAGGTAAAATGGACTGTACAACCAAAGAACGCATGATAACGAATGCTATAAAAGTGCGGTTCCACGATTATGAAGTCAAAAATATGTGCACTCAATTACTGGAGTCAATGCCAAAACAAACTCAAGAGGTCATTTCTGCTAAAGGAGGACATACTTCATACTAATACAGGTATTTATCAGTGTACATGAAGGCATAGAATGATATAAAGGCATAGTTTTGGAAAAAAAGAGTGATTTTTTACTTTGTCCCAATTAATTTGCACAGCATAGTAAGAAACTGCAGCTCGGTGTCTGTTACACATGGTAACTGCACCGCAGCACGATGGACACTTAATCCCTCACACTGCATCACAAGATGGAACATAGATGCTTTATCAGATCCACAAAAACAGGTGCAGTGCTTAAGGTTAAAACGATTAAAATAGGCTGGAATTATGCTACGCTCAGTCCAAAGCTGATTTAGGAGTCTATCAGAAAGGCAACGTTTGATTTTTACCAGCGGAAGATACCCGTAAGTCACTTGACCAGTGTCACCATGTGTCCATCGCTCCTGCCATTCGAATATCATCATATCATAAACACGTGTTCTAATACTTCTAAAACTTTTCGGAATCTCCATGTCCACCCCTGGTTTCCTAGTTGCACTTTTAGCAAGATCATCAGCAAGCTCATTGCCACGATTTCCAGCATGACTCTTAATAACCGGGGGCCAATGTGAACACACATTTTTTTATCAAAACTATCTGCACTTATGTAAGAAAAGTGCCGCCGGACCAAGGATGATGTTATAAATCATTTAAGCTACAGCTAACTAGAGGAAGATGTAGATCGTTGGACTTGGACCCCAGGGTCATTGGTAGGCCCTATCCGCCAGTTGTGAGCTTGAAAGAGACACATACTTACTGTGAAAACATAAATGAGCCGGTGACGCAGATCGAAATCGCATCCTTCTACTCCAGAGCTGAATGCTTTCCCAATTAAGCTACACCAGCGGAATTTATCGCTGCAACTTTGCTATCTTGACATGTGCTTCATCTCTGTAGTAGGTCACCTCCTTGGGAAAAGCGGGGGCACGAAATCGCCGGTTTCGGGTTCGCCGCAAAACGTGTTTGAAGTTACTCTCTGTAGAAGAAGGAATTCTCACTAATTCCAGACGATGTGTGGAAGAAGCATCGCACATTTTTGAAGCGATGAAAGAATTCTCATTAATTCCAGACGATGTGTGGAAGGAATATCGTACATTTTTCGAAGAACCCAACGACCAGTAGATCCATTTCTATGGGGGCCAATGTGAACACACATTTTTTTCGGTGACGGAGATCAAATTAGCATCCTTCTGCTCCGGAGCCGAATGCTTTTCCAATTAAGCTACACCGACGGAATTTATCGTTGCAAATTTGCCGCCTTGACATGTGCTTCATCTCTGTCGTACGTCACAGTACCCATTATGATAGCCCATTATCCCCATCCCCATATCCAGATACTAACACAGAGCACAAAGCGATTCACCTGCAGAGATGTTCCGAAATCCACGTGCCACCCACATTTATCTTAAAAGAAACAACGAGTTACCAGTACTTGTTCATGGGACAAAATAACAGGTAGACTTTAAAAAAGATGCCTACTATAGAAGAAGGTACCAATACCTCGAAGTTAGCGATTAGTGACCAAATGAATACACTTATCAGACGAATATGACCACCCCCGGAATCACAGTGTACCCGCCTAGGTGCGTGACAGAGTGCACGAGACATGGTCGACCATGCAGAGATATAAGCTGCCGGCCAGGACAGATGAGCCATAGTGCTCAACGTGAGCACAAAAGGCAGAGGTAGTGATTTCACGGACGTTCAAAGAGGAGTGATCATCGGCTACCGTGCCAAGGGTGGAAGCATCTCAGAAGCAGCAGAGTTCGTGGGCTGTTCGCGAGGTGCTGTAGTAAGGGTGTGCCAAGAATTGACTGCTGGCACACCGAGTACCTTCCGACGTCATAACTGTGGAGCCCCAAAGGCCATCGACCCCAGAGGAGAACGTCGCCTCCGTCGACTGGTAAAGGGCAATCGACGCGCAACAGTGTAGCAATTGACCACGGAAATGAACGCTGGGGCACCCAGGTACGTGTCCGCGATAACAGTAGAGCGAACCCTGTTGCACATGGGTCTCCAGAGTCGACGCTGTATCAAGGCGCCCATGTTTACCCAGGTTCATCGGCAACGACGCCTGATGTTCGCATGGGAATACCGTCATTGGACAGTGGAAGAGTGGAAAAAGGTCACCTTCTCCAATGAATCGAGGTTTCTACTCCGCAGATGTGACTGACGTTGGCGGATACGGCGTCAGACACACGAGAACCAACACCCGGACACGCTTGTCGGTCAAACACAGGCCGGCGGACGCAGTGTGCATGTCTGGGGGATGTTTTCCTGGTGTGACCAGGGACCGCTGGTACCACTGGATAAGTCCCTGAACGCCAGTGACTAGCTGTCCATCTTCGCTGACTACATGCATCCCTTCATGTTGGGCGTTTACCCTTTTGGCGATGGTGTCTACGAATAAGATAATGCGCCGTGCCATGTCGCGAAGAGAGTGCGTGACTAATTCCATGAACACGACAGCGATGTCTCCGTTCTCCCTTGGCTGGCGAAATCGCTCGTCCTCATTCCCATAGAGCATTTGTGGGATTATTTGGATTGACAGGTTCGGCGTGCCGAGCTACAACCACGTCATCTCCGGGGACTCCGTGTTCTGCTGCAGTCCGAATGGGCACGTGTGCCTTGGGCAACCTTCCAGGGCCTCATTGCGTCCATGCCACGCCGTCTCGCCGCTGTCATCCGGGCCAAGGGTGGTTATTCCCATTATTAGGTAGGTGGTCATATTATTCTGATACGACTGTGTAATCATTAATTGCGTGGAAAAATTGCTATGTGGCATGTCCACATTTTAATTTCAGAATGGTTTTCATGGTGATTTAGTTGGAAATGAGATCTTGAAGAGGTTCGTGATTTTTTTTTTTTTTTTTTTTTTTCTGTGAAATCCAAATTTTTCAAAGGAAAATAATTTTCCGGTACAGCTCCCTATTTTGAAAGTTGTTTTATGCTACATGCAGATTTGTAAAATTATCTCACTGTTAAATGCTAAAATTTGTTCACGACTGAATTTTCGTTTTCCAATGCATATTTCACCAGTTCTTTTTCATCTAGCCTGTAACAGTACTTTTTTTTAGGTAAAATGAGTTGCCACGAACGTATTGATGACGGAATGAGGTGGAGAATCGTCGGTAGATTGGAGGCAGGGCAATCGCAAGTGCAGATTGCTACAGAGCTCAATGTAACGCCCAGTGTCGTCTGCAATTTTTGGAAACAGTTTAAGGACACCGGGTCCGTATCGAGAAGGCCTGGGCAAGGTCGTCCAAGAGCTATGACGGCCAATGAAGATCATTATTTTGCACTTTCAGCGAGGTGCCACAGGACTGCTACAGCTACACAGCTATCTCGTGAGCTGCAAGCCGCCACTGGAACCCGAGTTTCAAGGGTTACTGTTTCCTGAAGGTTTCATGAGATGAGGCTTTTTGCCAGAAGGCCCGCTGTTTGCGTCCCGCTCACTTCAGCACACAAGAGAGCGCGTTTAGCATAGAGCAGACAACATCAGCCTTGAACCAGACTTCAGTGGGGTAACGTTCTCTTCACAGACGTGTCGCGATTCAGGCTGGATACTGATTCTCGACGTACCTTCATTTGGAGAGAACCTGGGACCCGATACCTTTCCTCTAACATCCGAGAAAGGGTCCGCTATGGCAGCGGAGGTGTTATGGACCGGGCAGGCATCATGTTGGGGGTCTACACACCTCTCCATGTGTTTGACAGAGGCTCGCTGACTGCTAAGAGGTATAGGGATGAAATCTTACAGCCCCATGCTCGACTTTTCAAGGGCGCAGTTGGCCCTCGGTTCCTTTTTATGGATGACAACGCTCGTCGACATAGGGCTCACCTAGTCGACGATTATCTTGAAAGTGAGGATATTCGCCGATGGATTGGCCAGCCAGATCGCCAGACTTAAACTCTATCGAACATGTTTGGGATAATCTTGGGAGGAAAATTGCAGCTCGCCCCCCCCTCGGAGAACCATCCAGGAACTGAAAACTGCGTTGCTGCAGGAGTGAGACCGACTGCCACAGGGACTCATCAACTGCCTCGTTTCCAGTATGACGCCACGCTGTGAGAGCTGTACGACTGTGAAAGCTGTATGACTGTAAGAGGGGACCATACCCCATATTAGAGTCCTTTTATGTTCGATCTTGTAACGTGCATTTTGGACATTCCTGCGCTGATGAGCCTTACTGACAATCATGAGTGCGTACCATGAGTGTTGTATGGTATAATTTTTTCTCTTATACACTATCTACCAACAAGTAATTGCACACCTGTGATAGCAAAGGAAAACGAAGTTTATTCACCTTCAATAGTTGGTGGAGCCTCCACGACCGGCGATTACAGCTGCGACACTCCGGGGCATACTCTCAACCAGGCGTTGTACGACGGCTAGCGGTATTTTCTTCCACTCGGCTTGGAGAAGACAGGTCAGTTCCTTCACCGATTTCGGACGGTAGGTGCACCCCTTAAGTCGACGCTCCAACTCGTCCCAGAGGTGCTCGATAGGGTTAAGGTCCGGGCTCTGCGCAGGCCAGTCCATTCGATTAACCCCATTGTCACCATACAAAGCCATGGTGGACCTCGCAACATGACAGGTGGCATTGTCATCCTGAAAATAACATGGGTCCACCCCGTAAAACTGCCACAACGTAGGAACCACATGGTCATCCAAAATGGTGCAGTAGGTCTCGGCGTTGAGTCTACCAGGAATTGCGACCAAGGGATCCAGTGCCATACCAGCAGAAACACCCCGATAGCATAATTCCACCGCCGCCGAACTTCACAGTTGGCACAATTCATTCCGGCAGGAGGCCTTCTCTAGGCAGACGCCAAACCCAGACCCTGCCATCCGAACGGTAAAGGGTGAACCTTGATTCGTCGCTCCAGAGAACCTGTTTCCACTGTTCAACGGTCCACTGTTGACGTTCTTTGCACCACGTTAGCCGAGCAGCGATATTGGACTTGGTGATCAAAGGCTTGTGGGCGGCAGCACGTCCATGATAACCGAGCATATGGACTTCCTTACGGATGGTATTCATTGAAAGAACACTCCCGGATGCCTGTTGTAACTCCTCGCGGATGTGGCCCATCGATTTGGTGCGGTTCTTCTGAATTTCTCTGGCCAGCACCCGTCGGTCTCTAACTCCCAGTTTTGTGGGTCTGCCGTGTCGGGGCACATTCCGACAGTCACCTCTCATCTCCCACTTTCCAATCACGTAGGCCACTGTCGATTTTGGGTACTTCAACTCACTGGATATGTCACGTATGTATCGGCCATTTCTGTGATACCCGACGAATACACCTTTCTCGAAATCAGAGAGCTCCGAACTGCGTGGCATCTTGCACGCGACTTGTTGCGTTGTTGTTTCCCACACGATATTTAACGGCGGCGGCCGTGACGTGTATCAGGACCGCAGATATCGTCGATTGCAGGGGTGTCCAATTATTTGTTAATAGATAGAGTATAACTGTGTATCCATACCAAATTTCATTAAACTGTGTCCATTATTTTTCAGAAATTCGACAAAATGTGCAAATTCTCCTAATTTTGAACATCAGTGTATATGTGCAATTTGATATACGCTTAAGATCTCCTTCGGTTGTAGACAAAAGTTTACAAATTCTCGATCACCATGGACAAAAACAGTTCTTCTAACACACTGCTAATAAATAACTAGTGAATAAGAATCCGAACGCAATTGCTACTTTTCAACCACAAATGAATAGTGATTCGACTCTAGATGCTGCTTTTTAATCGCGAAGAGAATAATTATACGGCTGTCACAGGCTGCTACCAGAGCACAGCTGTGGATAACTGCTTCATTTATGCCTTTTAGACAGTAACTCCTAGATGTTCCGCTACAGTTAAACACAGTATTGTACCTCGATAAATGTTTGTAATAACATGCGAAGAAACAAATATTTCGCCATTGTTCTGCCGATAATAGGACTGCTGTTTAAATCCTAGTTTGCTGTTGTTCGAAAGATTATGCTCCAGCTTTATGCTGCTTCATTTTTTCGACATTGCCCACTCTAGGAGTTTTGAAGTTGTTGCAGCGAAAATTCTTCGAATTTCGGGCGCATTGTTTTGGAGTCTGTCATGCGCGGTTCAGAAATTGCGCTTCGTTTATTTATTTATACATGTTTTTTTTTCTTAGGCCTCACCCAAGCCTCTGCTCACGGTAGAACCATAACTTTAACTTCATCTATTACGTTACTTCTCTTTGATTTCCTCCCTTGTCCTGACCCTTTTCGCAGATTTATGAGTGCAACTGTCCAACACCCGAGGGTTTGGACTACCAAATCGGGAGAAAAAAAAACTAGGGATCTTTGCAGACTTTGGAAACCTCGTTTATACAGTACACAGATTTAGTTCTTAAGTCGAAAGGTGTTTGCGTCTAAGCTCACTAATTACCGAGCTCAGCTGCCCTTGTGGCGCTAAGGGATGGCTTATGACCATTCGTCCGGGAGGGGTCCGGGTTCGAATCCCCGTGAGGCATGGATGTTGAGTTTGTTTTATGGCGCTGACTCTCTCCGTTCCCTGGAACCAGTGGCCCTAAATTAGGGGCAGGCGACTGCTTGTAGCCCATTAAGTTGCTCACGGTGGTCGTTAAACCTTCAATCCCAAAAGAAAACAAGAAACATGACACCGAATTTTCGGGTGTAATGAGAACGTCTTTTGAATCCGTTCTGACGAAAATTAAATTTATCAAAGCTATTCAAAGTCAATGGAACCGGTATGGAAAACAATAGTATCTGACGGAAGAAAGAAGTTTTTCAATCGGGTTTTGAATCCCTCAGATATTGTTGTAAACGGAATCGTGAGCTTACGCCCTCTGGTTGCAGACTTGTGCGTTAAGAAACACATGAATTTATATGAGAAACATTTCGCACCGGAAACGCTCTCCAACACAGAAAGAATTTTTCAAATCGGACCCTTAGTTCCCTGGTGGGAAAACCATGCATTATTTTAGGAAGAAAGTATTCTCAAAAGATTTTTCCATATGAGCGGTATCGGTCCAAGAAAAAAAATTACTCGAGTTTTCAGGAGCCCAGATTTTGCTCCAAATACATCAGAAGCAGAAATTAACACTTATGCCCCCTGGTGGCCAAACCATTCTTTACCAAACATTAGAAATTATGTGAAAAATATTTTCCATCAGGTCTTGTATGCGATACAGGAAGAATTTTTCAAATTGGAGTTTTAGAAGCAGAAACAACGCAGAAAACGCAATTTACCTTTGTGCCCCCTAGCGGAAAGTCTATGATTTACTTGAAAATTTTTAATTTATAGGGAAAACTTTTCGCATTGGAAGCACTATAAAACAAAGAAGGAATTTTTCTAATCGGACTCCTAGAAGTAGAGATATTAACAAAAATAAAATATACATCTACGCCCCTGGCGTAGAAATCATGCATTATTTCAAGAAGAAGATATTCCTAAAAGGTTTGTCGACAAGAGTAGTATCAGTCAACAAACGACTTTTTTTCAATCGAGATTTTAGAATCTCATATTTTGCTGCAAATACATCAGAAGCGGAAATTAAGACTTACGCCACCTGGTGGCCAAACCATTTTTTTTACAAAAATTAGAAATTATGTGCAAAGGATTTCCCATCAAGAGCTGTATCCGGTGCAGAAAGAATTTTTCAAATCGGAGATTTAGAAGCAGAGATATAGAGGGAAACGCAATTTACCTCTACGCCCCCTAGCAAAAAGTCTATGTATTACTTGAGAATTTTGAAATTATATGAAAAATATGTCACACTGAAAACACTATCCAACACAGAAGGAATTTTTCAAATCGGACTCCTAGAAGTAGAGATATGGACAAAAATAAGATATACATCTACGCCACCTGGCGGAGAAACTGTGAAATATTTTAAGAAGAAAATATTCCAAAAAGGTTTATCGATGTGAGTGGCATCAGTCCACGAAAGAATTTTTTCAATCGATATTTTTGAAGCTCAGATTTTATGGCAAATACATCAGAAGCAAAAATTAACACTTACGCCCCCTGGTGGCTAACGTATTCTTTACCAAAAATTTGAAATTATATGCAAAAGGATTTTCCATCAGGAGATGTATCCGCTAAAGAAAAAAGTTTTCAAATCGGAGTTTTAGAAGAAGAGCTATCGGGACAAATGTAATTTACTTTTACGCCCCCTAGCGGAAAATCTATACGGAATTTGAAAAAGTAACTATATCTAAAATACTCTTCGAGATAAATGGAATCGAAAGATAAAAGAATTTTTTCAATCGATGTTTAGAAGCAAATATGTGGAATAAAACGTATTTTTGAATTCGACATCATCTGCATTTACGCCCTCTAGCGGCGAAATTGAACATCGTAAAAAAAACCGAACTGAGTGATCATCATTTGATATTTCAAGCTTCCCAATGCAAAAATAATTTTTCAAATCGGACTATTAGTTGCAGAGGTATCGTGGGTACAGGCGGATGGACGGACGGACAAACCGGTAACATAAGCACGATCTTTTTTTACAAAAGACGTGCTAAAAAGTTAACGAGCTCAAAATACTGTGTACAAATAATAACTGAACTTATGAACACATGCTAAGTTAAACAATTTGGAATTCGTCGTGTATTTATTCTGCGAGATTTTTCATATTGATTTTCTGTACTCATTGTGTTCTTCGTGACCATATATGACTACTGAAACTCATACACATGCATACTTATCGTTAAGCTGTTTTCAGAGCTTAGCTCCTCAAAGCAAGATCAGTGCTTAGCTCTGATCTTGCTTTGATTTTAAAATTTCAGAGCTTAGCTCCTCAAAACATGATCATCTGTGATCTTGCTTTGAGTGATTGACGGTGCTAGATTTTACTTACTAGCAATGAATCCAAGTTTCCATTTTACAGTGATCTTGGCACATTACTCGAGCTTACCTAACATCCTTCGCACGCCTCACACAAAAGCTTTCGTACTTTATACTCTTTATCTTTTTGCTGCAATCATTTTTTGAATCTGATCCTCCCATGATTTCCTCGGCTTCCTCTACCTCTCTTTCAGGTCACTTGGACAGAATAAAACCCTTAGTTAGCATTCCATCAGTCATCCAGCATGGCCAAACAACCTCAAAATATTTGTCTCCGCCCTGTACTAACAACATTTTGCTTCACTTTCACATTTAAGAACGCGTGTTACCTCACACGCGTCGTTAAGGTAACATGCAGAGGTGTTACTTATGTGTGTTACTTTAACGCTTCTCTCCTGCTCACAGACGACTCCCGTGTCTCTTTTACAGCACCCAGGTTTACTCCCGTGTCTCTTTTACAGCACCCAGGTTTACTCCCGTGTCTCTTTTACAGCACCCAAGTTTACTCCCGTGAGCAGTTATCTTCTTTAACCCTTTAACGACCATGACTGTAAAATCTAGTATAACTTTAAATACCATAACTCCCGAAAGTGTCTGTTGTTTCACTTCTTTGTTTAGTAACAACAATGGTGACTGACGGTAATTCCTGCTGATCCCTCATAGATCGTGCAAATTTGAAGAGCAGCTGAGGGTAGGAAATCTGACTCACTCTAGACAAGCGTTTCGGGCGGCTATGGTCGTTTGTATGTACTGGCGTTTTGGGTGTTACTGTCATTAAAGGGTTAAGCCTTTTTTCAATGACTTTTAACACTCAAAAAAGATAAAATAAAGCGTTACATTAATACGTTCCCTAAAGGAGGGATAGTTCTTTACCTGAGTAAATAAAAATTCTAAAGCAGATTTTCTTTTTAATGATAAAAGTAATTAATTTCAATGGCCGTCACCCACGACTGTAAGGGGTATTATTTAGCACAAACAGCAACACGTATGGATCTTATGGCGTTTTAGTTTTCTGAAAATATATATTATTTGATGGTATCTTAAGTTAAATCCGTCTTTCCTCTATAGTCTTCGTTCTGATAAGGCAGATGGGAAATACTCATGTGAATGACAGCGTGCTTTCACGAAATGCAATCCCTCGTTAAATTAACCCTTCAGGTGTGGTTATGCATTTTCCTCACGATGGCTTCCATTGTGCGAATTAAAAAGGAGGTGAGAAATGGATGGTTAATGATCTCATCAGCAGAAGATCTCTTGTTCAGATAAGTGGCACAGTATATTCCCTAACCAAACATTTGTTCAATGAATTCATTTACACATCATCAGCTCCATAATAAAGTAAGAATCCTTTCTGACTCCCCTTTTGAACTTCTGTTGGCGGGTAAATCACACGTACAGACGTACGCAAGCACACCTCCAGATCTCAAGATGTGTGATGTCTGGTGAAATTGAGATGGAGCATCACGATAAGGACATGATGCTTTTCCAACGCCCACTACGTAAGCACCCAGTTATCAGCACCGCCTGCAGTGCTCCTCATTATCTGAACATTTCAACACGTCAGTTAACCTGTTACAGTTGATGGAAGGGTCGGCCTCTGACGGCTGATCTTCTTCATAAAGATAAAACCTAGTGTTTATGATCTCCTGAACCATTAGTTTATTTTAATGTTAAAATTAATGAGACTCCGCTTTAAGATCATGACAAGATTGCACACGGATTG
This sequence comes from Macrothele yani, assembly GCA_039090855.1. Lineage (NCBI taxonomy): Eukaryota > Metazoa > Arthropoda > Arachnida > Araneae > Macrothelidae > Macrothele > Macrothele yani. Next base: position 15,284,754 of record CM076992.1, read on the forward strand.
CAATGCGAATCACCTTTCGGTGATTAATTATTAAGCAAAACCGAAGGACACATGTAATGCACGACAACCTAGAAGCGAGTCAAAATAGGTCTCTATGCATGAACCTCTTTTCTGCTGTTAGTAGTGATATCTTCTTCTTTAGTTCCTACCCTTGTAGATAACGCCCACCATTGATGGTGCAACCCTGTGGAAAGAGCAGACACTGAAGTTCCAAAAGCTCACCAACGTTATGCTCATTCTGAACAGGTACTTAACGCTATTTCAATGTAAAAAGAATAATTATATTACTCGAGTGAGCTTTTGCATACCAAGGATATGGAAACAGGCGAAACCTGAGATACTGGTCCAACATAATTTGACTGTTCATTATGGAGGGCGTTTTTTCCATGAACTAGCCAATCAAAATCTCATTTCTGAATGCAAAAGCTCAACAAAGAGCTTTTCTCTCATAATTTCATTTTATGAACAGACGAAAATTAAGAAAATGGATTCCGCGTTCCCTTTATTTCGATTTCGGGCATTCAAAGTGAAAAAAGAATAGAGACATGCTAAAGTCAGCACTTTTTTAACGAACTTCGTAAGTAAACTTCCTGTTTTATTTAGTTCCATTCTTATTAGCATCCGCTTTTGTTTCTTCTTTTGGACAAACTTTATTGTTTCTCTACCTGTAATATTCTTTCTCCGCCTCTCATTTTCTCTTTCTCACTGTCTGTAAACATACACATCGGTGCATTCCTGTTTCTACCATGTCTTCTATGTATCTTCATTTCTATTACTTGTCCTCCATTTTAGTATTCATTCCGGTGTTCTTTAAATCCTCAATGATCCAAATACCTAATATAATATGTACATAAACACGATAATTCTTCTCTTTCTATCTCTCCTCTATTGCATCCATCCGTCCGTGTATTTGTCTTGATTTCGCATTCTTCCTGTAGGTCTTCATAGCTCATTATTTTCTATCCATCTGCCTCTCTCTCTTTCTGTTTTCCTATGCTTCCATGTGTGATCTGACCATTTCAATTATAGTTATTTGAAAATATTTTGTGTTTTAAAAATGCGCTGATTTCAGGATGTTTTCATTATTACGCTTAAAATATGATTTTTTTCTTTCTAGCACTTTCTGACCTTCTGTCTAAAAAATACTCAACACCAGGAAGTAGTATTGCGAAACTTACTAAGTGTACAAAATATAGTAAACTAGCAGTTAATGGTGAATCTATAAATGTTTGAACATAAAATTAAAGAAAGGAAAAGTAATTAAGAAAAAAAGTAATTTAAGATCCTTAACTGTTTCACGATTTAGATTAGTGTCGTCACATCAATGCATATAGTTTTACGCAAAATGGATCATGCTTTGTCGCCCCTTAATTTTAAGTCAAAATTTCATGGAATTTTTACAGCATTTCAACGTTTCTGGCATAATTATCTTTAAACCTATCAACATGTTGAGCAGTAAAGCTGAGTCTCCCTTTTGAACTGTTTGGTTTTTAGACTTTTTTAGCTATCCGGGCTTTAAGGACTATCAGCATGCCGATTTTCAGATCTCAAGGTTATTGAGAAGTGGTCGCACAATTCGCGAAAAATTCCAGCAGAAAATGTTCCGAAGCTGCCATTTTGATTTTTTTTTTTCGGATTTTTCTAGGCATTTGGACCTTAAAACGTATCAGCATGACAATTTTCAAATTTCTAGGTCATTTAGAAGTGATCAAACAATTTGCGAAAAATTCAAGCAATGTTCCGAAGCCGCCATTTTTTTTATTTTTTATTTTCGGACTCTTCTAGGTATTCGGACCTTAAGACCTATCAACATGGCAATTTTCAAATCTCCAGGTCATGTAGAAGTGGTCGAACAATTCACGAAAATGTCAAGCAGAGAAATTTTCCATTGCCAAAATTTTTATTTATATTTTATTTTATTTTATGTCGGCGGAAAACGCCGAAATTTAAAAGCGTCGCTACGTCATCACGCATTGCGTCATTACCAGTTTGACTGTAGCCTGTTTTTTCACCCAATGACAAGAGAGTGCTAGAAATAGCTGTGTCACCATGGCAGCAGGCCACGGTGACACAGCTGTGGTTACCGTTGAAAACAGAGGAAGCCCTTCGTTCCTTTCCTTTGGGTCTTTAAAAAATGCTTAAAAATCAGAAAAGGATTTTTCCTAAAAAAAATTTTAAATGAGGGATGAGGATAGTTGCAAGCTTATGCTGTAAAAATCGCGATGCGTAATGATTTATAGTTTGCCATACATCCGCTTTTTAAAATGGATCCCATCGCAAAATAGAGAATTTTGTGAAATTTAAAAATTTAATTTCTCGTAAACTAAATCGAAATTTAAAAAAAAAAAAAAAAGGGAGACGAGGTGCAATAATTCGGCCATGGCCCTACATGACAACAAAGTTTCGTGTTTCTGTTGCTGTTAGGGTGTCCGGATCGCGAAAACTGATAGCACTTTTTTGCTTACCTTAATTTTGAAATACATAGATCTTGAAGTACCGCCAGAATCAAAAAACGGCTTATTTCAGCGTATTCTCCAAACGATGTAAATTTCATATTTATGTTTAATACGTTTTGCGCTGCGATCTAGGAAAGCGCTATGTGTCGCGAAATTCCTAAAACAACGGCAACTACGTTTTTTTAGAATATGTATTCATATTTTCCCATAAATGGATGTAATGCTGGAAAAGAAGTTTTACAGGGCCGTGTTAGCATGAAGTAAATCCTTCCGGGTGACAAATACAATCGACCACTTTCCGTGGACTAGGGCTGTAGAGACGTCATATACAGTCCTAATGCACTAACCACCACGCTACGTCGAGATGGTGAAGCATGACATCTGTTGTCGGACGTGGTTGACACAGTCTGGAAGTTTCGTTCCAGCATGTCCCAGACATTCTCTATCAGCAACGAATTCGGCCATCGCGTTGGCCAATATAGTGCGTTGACATCTCGTTGATATCACCCCGATGCATTTGCAGCATGAGGGTGAGCAATATCGTGTTGAACAATGTGTTGTTCAAATCTGCCACGAACTGTATGGCAACGTATCCAAGGATTTCTAAGAGATTCCAAGAAGCCGTCAGTTTCTGTAATAAACACTAAACTTGATCATAGGAGAAAGAAGCTCTCCAAACCCCGTTGCTTGTTATTTGCGTGATGTTGTAACGTACCAGGAGATGTGACGTACCTGTCAGAAGGACGCACACGACATAAAGGCAGATAGGAATCAGAATAAAACGCCCGCGTAGCTCAATTGGTAGAGTGACTTATTCCGGAATGAGGGGATCCGGGTTCGAATCCTGGCGTGGACAGAAATGACGGAGAAATTTACTTCGTTATAATGGCGCCCGAACTATCCGGATGACCCGACCGTTCAAAATCTCGCATTGGTGTGATGTTATTTCCACACCGCGAGATAGGAAAAATAAGAGAATCCTTTCTCCAGCACTTCAAAAAAAAAAAAAAAAAAAATAAGGGGGAGATGATGTAACGTACCAGGAGATGTGACGTACCTGCCAGAAGGACGCACACGACATAAAGGTTGATAGGAATCAGAATAAAACGTCCGCGTAGCTCAATTGATAGAAATCAGAATAAAACGTCCGCGTAGCTCAACTTATTCCGGAATGAGGGGATCCCGGGTCGAACCCTGGCGTTAACAGAAATGACGGAGAAATTTACTTCGTTATAATGTGTCTTATGGATTACTGCGTGGACTACATCGGCGCCACACGTGTTTCCGACGTCTATCCTGTTGAAGGCAAAAGTGAGATTCATCGTTGTACACACACGACGGCTTTCTTCAACCCATGCTGCTTAACGGTATCACTCTAAGTGCTAGCGGCGGAGAGTAGTCATCTGCAGTGTTCTCCACGATGGACTTCGTGCGTGCAAGTTTGCTTTCTGTAGAGGGTCTAAAATGATTTGATGCTCAGCATCGCCGCTCTTCTCATGGCTGAGAATGAGGCTGTATGTTCTGTAAGGCTTCTAGCCGATCAAACGGTATTTTCGTCCAGTAGACTTCTAGGCTGAAAGCTTCGGAATCGACTGCTGTGGACGACTTCTCTTATCTACCGTGTACAGCAACGATGGACAGCGGCACTGTGGTGGCGTACGTGCAACACAATATGCCGAGTCGACCAGCTAGCTTCATATAGAATAACAATGAGTCCTCTCTCTCGAAGTCCGTTTGCTGATGATAATCACAGCGGCGATGGGTTTTTGACTTGCTACGTGTGATGGTTTTTCTCCAGCAGTCCCTCTTTGACAATTGGTCGTAACTACTCTAGAAGACGGATCGATCTCTCCCGGATTACCGCATTTACGCTGTCATAACAGCTTCGGCATTCACCGGATGGGTTCGATAGTTAAATCATTTGAATATCTGCTCATTACAATTTTCCCTGCAAAGTTGCATTTAAACTGCAACATTACTTCCCGGTACTGCATTTTTTTGGCAGGGTGTCCACATTTGTCCGTTCCTTCCAGCTAGCGCGCTTGCATCTTTACATTTATCACGGGCTCTTTCACTACTTTTCTGAATTATACGACCTCTATCACACACTTTTTTTTTTTTTTTTTTTGCGTGTTCAGAGATTTACAGCCCCCCTTGAATACCTCGAGTTTTACAGTAATAAATCACCCGTCCTTAATTTATATAGGGTATAGGTAAATTGCTGCTAAACAGCCTGCTTTTATCATTAGATGTTCTAGGTCTTTGCAACCCCACAGAAAAATTACGGCATTAAGATTATTATCTTCTTCTCTCCTTTTCCTGTCCCTCAGACAGATGCACTTATGAACTCCCCTTGACCATTCCTACTTGATTGTGGTCAACTGCATACTTCTTTCAAGCACTGTTGCGTTTTCGTTGACAAGCTCGTAAAATGAAAGCAAGTCGTATATTTTCAGAAAAAGCGAAACATTTGTTGCTAGTAGGTGGGTTCGCAAACCGGAAGAAATGTACTTCAAAAGGTGGGGAATACTATTGGATGGGCACTGAGAAATATCTTGCCGTGCAAAATTATTTACTGTTAGAGATGTAGTTGCCAGTGGTCAGGTCAATGCAAACTGTTCATGTATTAGGCGTGTGCGAAAGTTTCCGTCGTTTTAAGGAGAAAGGAGACAATCAGGAAACCAGTACACATTTATTCAACGAAATATGGGCCGTTAGCATCAATGACCTTTTACCATTTTTCAGGTAACAAATGATTGCTTCTGTGATAGAAGGACTCGGGTTTTGAGCTGAAGAACGCAGTGACGTAATTTTCCACTTCGGTAACTGTGGTCAACCGCTGTTGGGCTAAGGAATATTGCATAGAGCGAAACAGATGAAAGTCTGAGGGTGCAATGTCCGGGGAGTAAGCCTGGTGCGGTAAAACCTCCCAGTGTAACTGTTCAAGGGTTGATTTCGTGGTGGCACCGACATGTGGTCTGGCATTATCGTGTAACAGGATGACTGGGCGGCGTCCTTTACCTGTCCATGAGCGTTTCTGTTCGATTGCGGCGCTCAGTTTCATCAACTGATCGCCATATCGTTATGCCGTGATTGTTTCACCCGGTTTCAACAGTTCAAAGTACAGCAATCCATGCATACCCCACCACACACACAGCAGCCCCTTTCTCCCGTAATATCCTGTTTTGCAGTGGATGTTGATGGCTGGCCTGGGTCGACCCAGGATCGCTTACGTACGGGGTTGTCGCAATAGACCCATTTTTCATCCCCGGTGACAACCTTCCACAAGAAATTTCCCCCTTGAAATCACTTCAGCAACGACATGCAGATGCCCAATCGTTGACCAATATTAAGCTCCGTTAAATTATGCGGAAGCCACTTACCAATTTTCTGGATCTTCCCCAAGGCCTGTAGATGCCGTACCACCTTCGATTCATACACTTTCAAACGTTTCACCAGTTACGTGGTCGATTGTGTGGCATCGTCTTGCAACACCGATTCGAGCTCCTCGTCTGCGAGTTCCTGCGGTCTACCTGCACGTGGCTTGTCTTCCAAGCTTAGATCACCTTTCTTAAAAATGGTAAACCATTTTCGACACGTTCCCTCACCCATAACCGTTTCGCCATACACCTGACATATTGAACCGTATGCTTCACTCGCACCTTTCCCTAAATTAAACATGAATAACAAACAGTGCTGCAAATGAACTTTATCGACTGCCATGTTTGGCTTCATGTACGAACTGACAGAACGGGTCGCCGGCCAGGTAGACCTCTACAGCTGTCGGCAGCGGGGAGGGCGGAAACTTTTGCAGACCCCTAATACACTGAAGAGCAATTGAATTAGAGACGGCTGACGTTATGCAAATGTGGCGCTGTGGGCGGCCCTGTAAATGGAAACGATATGACGTATGCAGCGATCCGCAATATAAGGTGTGATGCGACGGGAATCAGTAAGAGTCGGACGCAGTATGGGTAAGACGCATTTGATCGTGGGCAAATTGTCGGGGCCCGACGAATGGGTCTCTCCATCTCGGAAGTCGTGCAGGCACTGGGATTTTCACGAGCCACTGTGTCACGAGTGCACCGTGAGTATATCTAATCCGGTAAAACCATGCAAGGGCCAACTGCCGTGGACAACAGCGTGTGGATGAGCGGTGTCATCGCCGGCTAGCTCGCATTGTAACAGCGGATAAACGGGCCACCGTGCAAGAAATCACTCCACAATTTAACGCTGGTGCAGAAAAACGTGTAAGCAGCCGCACCATCTAGAACCATCTCCTCGCTGTGGGGTACAGAAGCCATCGTTCCACGAGGGCACCGCTGCTAACCGCACATCACAGGGTGCAAAGATCAGCATGGGTGTGGGAACATCGCCACTGGACCCTAGACATGTGGAAAAATGTTGCCTGGACTGATGAGTCGATATTCACGTTGGCACATGCGAATGGCAGGATACGAGTACGGCGCAAACCACATGAAGCGATGCATCCGTCTTGCCAGCAGGGTACTCTTCAAGCTGGTGGGGGTGGCATTCTCGTCTGGGAACTGTTTACGTGGAATGAAATGGGACCCCTGGTACTTGTGACATCGTCCCTCACAGGTCAACGTTACCGGGATATCTTGAACGACCATTTGCTCCCATTTGTGCGTCTTCAACATCCCACTGGGGACCTTATCCTGCAACAAGACAATGCACCGTGCCATCGCTCTAAAATTGTATCCGAATGGTTGGATGAACACTCCACCGACGTGACCTCGCTTCCTGGGCCAGCTAGGTCACCTGACCTCAATCCCATCGAGCACATTTGGGATGCCATCGAGAGAGATGTTCGAGGCTCTGACCCCCTCCATCAAATCTTCGTGAACTGTGGGAGCTTGTTCAGGGGTCGTGGATCCGTATGGCTTCCCAACGCTTCCGGTGTCTTGTCGAGTCCATGCCAAGACGAATCGCCGCCGTCATCAGGGCGAAAGGTGGTGCTACACGTTACTAGACAGGTATCTCTAATTCAATTGCTCTTCAGTGTATATTAGTTTAGGTTTCGGGGTAACCCCCTTAAATTTCAACATTTCTAAAACAAAGTGCAATTTTTATACGGCTCATAAATATTTATGTGATCAGTTTTCCTACACTAGATCGGAAACGTTCTTCGATGTTATGTATTATCTACAAATCATTCATAGTGGGCAAGTGCCTGGTGGGCTTTAGTCCAGACTCCACAGTTTCACATATGTTAACGTTCAAGAACAATAAGAGCTGGCCATTTTCGGAATTATGAAATTTTTTAGAGATTTAAAATTAATTTTACATATAGACTACAAGTATATCTTTTATTCACTTTGCTGGCAAAGTTTAATAGGAAAGAGTCCCAGAATCCTGTAGCAGATACACATTTCTGTATCCATAGTGGGCTTGTGTCCTAGTTGGCTTGTGTCCGGTGGGGTGATGTCCGATGGGCTCGCGTCCTACACCCAATTATTTACTTCAGCTGAAAATTATTCTTCAAGCTTTACTTATAAATATTGAAAATCAAATGTTCAAACAGTTCTAACAAAATTCTGTTTATTAGAACAGTTTGAACTGGCTAGAGCACTGTTTTACTGAAATTGAGTTTTCATAAATTGAGTTTGACCTCGTTTGGGGCATTTTTCCCGTGGCACTTGTCATTTTATTTTTAGGCAAATAATTGAAAAGCACAATGCACTTTTACAAGTTATTGTCAATAACAACAAGAAGTGCTAATAGATAAGTAGAGTAATTTCGGTTTTCCATGGAACAATATTATTATCATTATTATTATTTCACTCGTTAATTTTCTTTTCTCAATGCTGCTGAAGATTTTATAGTAGTAGTACACCACTGATTTTTATAATTAATTTTACATCCGATATTGTCATTTTAATATAATAATATTGAAATTGCGAACTCATGCAGCGCCCTAAATAAAAACGGAATTTAAAGTCGTGTTAACTGACAGATAAGCCGATTTTAATTTAAATATCATGAGACCCTTAAATATAGTATTTTTTTCTTGGCCGGCTAAGTAAGATTTGAATTATGGTGTTTCCCAACTCGCAAACGCCGAGACAGAGAGACTAGCAAACGAACGAACAGACATTACGAAAAAATTAGTGGAACTGTATTCAACAGACACTAAAAGCATACGTTTTCATTGAAATTTCGGAGCATTACTTTGTTATTCTTTCTTTTTCAAGGGATCAAGTGTTGCCAGGTATTTTAAGTATTTTAAGTATGGGGGTTACATAAGATTTATCCTATAACCTACAGATTTGTTATATAGGTATATTGAGCAATAAGAAAAATTACACGTGCGAAATAATAATAATAATTTTTAACTTTGTGTTGGGTGGACTTCTTTAAGAAGTTATATTTTACTATCCAACATCAAGCAGAAGTCATCGCTCTTTCCACGTTTATAAGTGAGTCACGGAAAAATTCTCATTGGCCGCCACCGGGAATCGAAACCAGGGTCTTCCAGTTACGCGCCGGACATGCTTCCACTGCACCACAGCGGCTTTGAATTCCTCCAGACTCACATACGACTAACTGCCAGGCCGCTTGGCAGGTTGCTTCTTGGAGCCCCGCACAATGCTGGGGATTCACCAAAGATGGTAAACAGCTACTGAACAAATAACTAGAAAGCGAATGAATAATTAATACAGACATTTGACGTGGACCAGGAACATCAAACAGAGACTCACTTATAAACGTGCAAAGAGCGATGACTTCTGTTTAATGTTCCTAATCCACGTCAAATGTCTGTAGTAATTATTCATTCGCCTTCTAGTTATTTGTTCAGTTGCTGTTTACCATCTTTGGTGAATCCCCAGCATTCTGCGGGGCTCCAAGAAGCAACCTGCCAAGTGGCCTGGCAGTTAGTCGTATGTGAGTCTGGAGGAATTCGAGGCAGCTGTGATGCAGTGGAAGTATATCCGGCGCGTAACTGGAAGACCTTGGGTTCGATTCCCGGTGGCGGCCAATGAGGATTTTTCCATGACTCACTTATAAACGTGGAAAGAGCGATGACTTCTGTTTGATGTTCCTAGTCCATGTCAAATGTCTGTATTAATTATAATTATTCATTCGCCTTCCAGTTATTTGTTCAGTTGCTATTTATCATCTTTGGTGAATCCCCAGCATTGTGTGGGGCTCCAAGAAGCAACCTGCCAAGTGGCTTGGCAGTTAGCGTGTGTGAGTCTGGAGGAATTCGAGGCCGCTGTGGTGCAGTGGAAGCATGTCCGGCGCGTAACTGGAAGACCCTGGGTTCGATTCCGTGGCGGCTAATGATAATTTTTCCGTGACTCACTTATAAACGTGCAAAATGCGATGACTTCTGTTTGATGTTCCTAGTCCACGCCAAATGTCTGTATTATTCTGCTATCTAAGTTGGGAGGAAATGGAAAATACGCTAATCACAGCAGCTGCGGTCTCTGGTACAGGAACAAGAGAAAGAGAATGTTTCCCCTGTTTTCGTAATTCAAGACGGAAACAGCAGAAGACGGTCTTATTAGACTGGTGCGGGGTGTGTGTGGAATGGCTCCCTGGCCATCAAGCTCTCGTTGTGTGAAACCTTGAAAGGGCCGCTGTCCCCTTCCTGACAAAGAAATTTTCTTGATGCTGTACCATACCGACCACAGAAGGGGACGTGGGACGAAAGTCTTGGCGGGAAGGAATTGTTGTATTATAGGAAACAACGATGACCAGTCATAAACTACCTGACATCTACTGTCTATCTTAATTACTACAACCTAAGAATACACCAAGTGCATTCCCCGTTCTCTCTGGGGTCGAAAGGAGATAGCAGGAAACTTTTTTTGCTCGAAGGACATCAGTGACCCTCAATATTCTGACCCTTCAAGGTCTAACCGGACTGTCAAGTAAAAAGACCAAACAATGTGAACAGTATAGGTAAAAAGAGCTAAACAATTACGGAATACCCTGGCGTGCAAAAACTAAGGACGAGACGGTTTTTTGAATATAATGTCGTGCAGAAGTGCTCCACATCGACTCAAATCATACCATAAGATCCGCAAGATGTACGAATATGAGACAAGTGAGCAAAACCGTCCAAACAAGGAACCTAAAGGATGCAAAGGCACTTTATTGAAAAGGTAGCTTCGAGCACAACTGGACAGAAGACAGAAACATCCATGTGACAGCCGGCTGCCAAGAAAAATCTAGTCTTTAGTAAGGGATATGATTACCCCTGACTGCGTTGCAGGATTTACAACGTCTGTCCATGCTGAGGACGAGGTTGTCAAGGAGCTGTTGAGGCATCGCGACCCATTCCTCTTGTAGCGCCAATCGCAGCTGCGGAATCGTTGCTGGCGGCTGGTGACGTGCTGCCAAACGTCTCTCGAGAAGGTCCCACACGTGTTCGATTGGATTTAGGTCCGGGGACCTTGCGGGCCAATCCATGCGTTGAATATCTTCACTCTCCAACAGCTCTGCGACAGCCACTGAACGACTAGGTGTAGCGTTGTCGTCTATGAAGAGGAACTCAGGACCCACAGTACCTCTAAACAGACGCACGTGAGGCAGGAGAACCTCGGTACAATAGCGGACACCAGTGACTTAACCTCCTTGGAAGATGTGGAGGTCAGTACGGCTACAAAGCATGATACCGCCCCAAACGAGAACTCCGCCACCTCCAGACCGGTCCCTTTCGATTATGTTGGAGGTGTGATTGCGTGTTCCCAGCTCTCTTCAGATGTGTATACGTCCAGAATCGCTCGTCAGACTAAATCGGCTTTAATCCATAAAGAGAACTCGACCCCATTGCTAATGTGTCCAGTTCTTATGTTCCTGGCACCACAGAAACCGCCGTCTCCGATGAGCAGGCGTTAATGCACACACCGTACTGATCGTCGTGTGAATAGACCACCTTTGTGCAGCCTCCTGGCCACGGTAAAACGCGATAACGGACGTCCAGTTGTCTGTTGCATGTGCCTTGCGATTTCTGCCGCTGTCTGCCGTCTGTCTCTTCTGGCCTGTAGGACAATATACCGGTCGTCCGCCGCCGTGGTTGCTCGTGGACGACCACTACTAAACTCTCGGACAGCTGTTCCTGTCCTTTGAAATGCTCTCCAAGCTCGTGAAACGATGCTGTGAGCGATCCCAAACTCCTCGGCCACACTAGTCGCACTTCGACCTTCTTCCAACTTTCCAATGACGCGACCTCGGGTAAAGTCATCCAGATGTCGTCTACTGGATTGCCTGTTGGCCATATCACACGGTGGCAGCAACTCGACGTCGTTCAAACCGATGTACACCGTGCAATAGGTTTCACCGAATTGCTGAGCGTACACCGACACTCAGACACTTTATACCCTTCCGACACTCCCCCACGTCATGCTGCATATATGCGCATGCCCTACCGTACCGGACCCTAGTCTATCTCCTGAGTGGTCTTTCGGCCCGTTCTGCCTGCTCGTTCTACTGTTATGCTAATTTCTCCTCTTCGTCCTTAATTTTTGCACACCAGTGTATATGAAATTTTATCGAGAATTCTAGAATGTAGGTTACGTTAAGTAACAAATCTAGGACAAGATGGTATCCTAACAAGGCAAAGGCAAAAAGGCTAATAGCCGTGGCCTGGTGTAATAATTATTACTTTTATTTTATTTTTTCCCTCGACAATCCTAAAAGTAGCTCAAACCGTGTCGAAGGAAGGGTTGAACTATTAAGAATTTCTTGCTCTGAAGAAAACGTTTTTCGTAAAAACAAGAAATAAAACAAAATACAGTTTCCGGGGCCCTTTTGGAAATACCTGTTAGGTCATTTCTGCAGGTTGCAGTTGAAGCACAGAAAATTTCATGTATGCGTAAAATTTCACTTTGAATATACAAAGAATGCAATTTCAGAAAAGGGCTCCGTCGCCTCTTTGGAAAAAACATCGTTTAAAAAGCCTTCTGTTTAGATTTCATTTAGAGTACAAAAGATATCACGTCTGATTTCCGTTGGGATTATTTGAATACACAAAGAATTACTGAATTAACTGAAAGGGCCCGGGGTTTTATTTATTTATTTTTTTTTTTGGAAATAACGTCGTTTAGAAAGCATTCTATAACGATTTCCCTTAGAGTACAAAAGATGGCATGTCTGATTTCAATTGGAAAGATTTGAATACACAAAGAAATACTAAATTTATTGAAAAGGCCCCAGCTCCTTTTTTGAAATAACATTGTTTAGAAAGCCTTCTATATAGGATGAGACGTCTGATTTAAGTTGGGATTTGAATACACAAAGAAATATGCAATTTGCTCAAAGGGATGCCGGTGCCGTTTTTGGAAATAATATCTTTTAGAAATCTTGCAGTTGAAGTAAAAAAATATCACACCCGTGATATTTTTACCTTTTGTCGTGGTGCCATTTTTCTCCTTCGCCCTTTTGGCGCATCGCTCTCTTGTCTTGCGCCCTTTTGTCGTGTCGCCATTTTGTCGTGCGCTCTTTTGTCGTGATACGGAATTCTGTTTGCAAAGCTAGTGTACAAATCTATGCAAACGAATTCGCAAAACGTTCAGTCAAGATAAAGATTCTTAAGCATGCGTTTCATTTCAAGCATTTTTATCTCGTCGTCTTTGATTGTCGCAATCAAAGCTTTAGTTTTAGCAGGAGTGTTGTTTATGTAAATTGAAATGAAAAATCGTTTTGTACTACGACGAAAGGCTTTTTTTGGGGGGGAGAAGTCACTTTTTTGTGAAATGAATTAGTAAAAACGAAAACAAAATCTTGCTAGCTGTATAACTGCAAAAATCGATATAGTGTACGCATCGCTATTATTTCTAACAAACTACTAACGAAAAACAGAATGTGGGAATTGAGATTATAAACGAAATATAAAATAAAAATTTTATAATGTTTTAATTAAATTATGATCACTCAAACCCTAAATTATCACTTCAAAACTTAAATTTCTTAAAATTACATGGTGCAACAATTTGAATACTTAACAAGAAAGATGACACCGAATTTTCGGGTGTAATAAGCACGTCTTTTGAATCCGTTTTGACGCAAATTAAATTTATCAAAGCTATTCAAAGTCAATGGAACCGGTATGGAAAACAATAGTATCTCACGGAAGAAAGAAGTTTTTCAATCAGGATTTTAATCCCTCAGATATTGCTGTAAACGGAATTGTGAGCTTTCGCCCTTTGGTTGCAGAAATGTGCGTTAAGAAACACATGAATTTATATGAGAAACATTTCGCACCGGAAACGTTCTCTAACATAGAAATAATTTTTCAAATCGGACTCTTAGAAACAGAGATATCGACAAAAATAAGATGTGACTTTACGTCCCCTGGTGGGAAAACCATGCATTATTTTAGGAACAAAGTATTCTCAAAAGGTTTTTCCATATGAGCACTATCGGTCCGAGAAAAAAAAATTAGCCGAGTTTTCAGGAGCCCAGATTTTACTTCAAATACATCAGAAGCAGAAATTAACACTTATGCCCCTGGTGGCCAAACCATTCTTTACAAAACATTAGAAATTATGTGAAAAATATTTTCCATCAGGTCTTGTATGCGATACAGGAAGGTTTTTCGAATCGGAGTTTTAGAAGCAGAAATAACGCAGAAAACGCAATTTACCTTTGTGCCCCGTAGCGGAATGTCTATGATTTACTTGAAAATTTTGAATTTATATGAAAAACATTTCGTATCGGAAACACTATCCAACAAAGTAAGAATTTTTCAAATCGGACTCCTAGAAGTAGAGATATCGACAAAAATAAGATATACATCTACGCCCTCTGGCGTAGCAGCCATGCATTATTTCAAGAAGAAAATGTTCCTAAAAGGTTTGTCGACATTAGTATCAGTGAAAAAACCACTTTTTTTTCAATCGAGATTTTAGAAGCTCATATTTTGCTGCAAAAACATCAGAAACTGATATTAAGATTTTTAGCACGTCGTACGCCACCTGGTGGCCAAACCATTTTTTCAAAAATTAGAAATTATGTGCAAAGGATTTCCCATCGGAAGCTGTATCGGGGCAGAAATAATTTTTCAAATCGGAGATGTAGAAACAGAGATATAGGGGGAAAGCAATTTACCATTACGCCCCCTAGCGGAAAGTCTATGAATTAATTGAAAACTTTGAAATTATATGAAAAACATATCCCACTGGAAACACTATCCAACAAAGAAGGAATTTTTCAAATCGGACTCCTAGGAGTAGAGATTTTGACAAAAATAAAATATTCATCTACGCCCCCTGGTGTACAAATCCTGCATTATTTAAAAAAAATGTTTCTAAAAGGTTTGCTGACATGAGTACTATCTCTCTACACACGACGAATTTTTTCAATAAAAAATTTAGAAGCTCATATTTTGCTGAAAATACATCAGAAGCGGAAATTAAGATTTACGTCACCTGGTGGCCAAACCATTTTTTTACAAAAATTAGAAATTATGTTCAAACGATTTTCCATCAGAAGCTGTATCCGGTGCAGAAAGAATTTTTCAAATCGGAAATTTAGAAGCAGAGATATAGGGGGAAACACAATTTACCTCTACGCCCCTAGCGGAAAGTCTATGAATTACTTGAAAATTTTGAAATTATATGAAGAACATGTCACACTGGAAACACTATCCAACGAAGAAGGAATTTTTCAAATCGGACTCCTAGAAGTAGAGATATTGACAAAAATATGATATGCATCTACGCCCCCTGGCGGAGAAGCTGTTGAGTATTTTAAGAAGAAAATATTCCTAAAATGTTTATCGATGTGAGTGACATCAGTCCACGAAAGAATTTTTTCAATCGATATTTTAGAAGCTCAGATTTTATGGCAAATACATCAGAAGCAAAAATTAACACTTACGCCCCCTGGTGGCTAAAGTATTCTTTACCAAAAATTTGAAATTATATGCAAAAGATTTTCCATCAGGAGATGTATCCGCTAAAGAAAAAAGTTTTCAAATCGGAGTTTTAGAAGAAGAGCTATCGGGGGAAATGTAATTTACTTTTACGCCCCCTAGCGGAAAATCTATACGGAATTTGAAAAAAGTAACTATATCTAAAATACTCTTCGACATAAATGGAATCGAAAGATAGAAGAATTTTTTCAATCGATGTTTAGAAGCAAATATGTGGAATAAAACGTATTTTTGAATTCGACATCATCTGCATTTACACCCCCTAGCGGCGAAATTGTACATCGTAAAGAAAAACGGAATAAAGGATCATCATTCACATATTTCAAACTTCCCAATACAAAAAGAAATTTTCAAATCGGACTAATAGTTGCAGAGATATCGTGGGTACAGACGGACGGACAAACCGGTAACATAAGCACGATTTTTTTAACAAAAGACGTGCTAAAAATGGAAGAGAACTGAAATAAGGACTTAGTTTTTATTTCCATCATCGCAGTAGATAAACACCTTTAAAAGCATTGTACTTTGCACAATACGCACGCATGAAAGACGATTTCAAGTCGACACTAGATGAAGATAACTAGAACAAATATTAACGCAGGTTATACAACTTGTAAAGCGATGAATAATATCATAATTTACCAGCGAGAGATACCGACAATGATAAAAATCTCATCACCTCTCTCTCACTTCACACAAAGCTTATTATTTTATTTACTTTTTGATTCGCTGCCAGTTGTTTCCACAGAGTGCGAACAACTTTTGAGAGCTCCGATATGACGTTAGGGACAGAGCGTGCGACCAAAATTTGCACAAAGAAGATGGAAACTGAAATAGGTATATGGCATATGCGCCACACGTTATTTTGTTAAAATAGGCATATGCACTACACGTTAATTTGTTAAAATAGGCATATGCACTACACGTTGTAGACCTGATGGCTCTGTCCCATCTTTGCAACCAGTAACCCTAAATTAGGGGCGAGTGATTGCTTATCGCCTTTAGTGATGCTCATGGTGATCATTAAACCTCGAAACAAAAAAAGGTGATAGACGAAAACGATGTAATAAATTATAGCGAAATAAAACCAAAAAAAAAAAAAAAAAAAAAATTGTAGATTCTCAATTTACCCTTTGGCTTTTCTAACAAATTGCTGCTGAGGGAAAATAATCAGTGAAGTCCTTCGGAAGAGAAAGAAAAAAACAATCAGATAGACAAACTTGTGGCTAATTGGATTATAAGAGACAATTAAGTGGATCAGTTATTGGCCTTTAGGATCCTTTATTAGATTGGTAGATGCGTGTTCGTCTGGAAAGGTCATTCCTGTTTCCACCCTGGGCCAGTCACTCATATGTCAGAGTGTTGTTGGATGAGGCAAAGGAGTGGTTCATTAAACGAAGCAAATGAAGAACATTGCTTCCCCCTTCTCACCTGATGAGGGTGGAAAATCCGGTCTTCGGATCCTTATCTTCCTCTTCTTTCTTTCATTTTTCTTTTTTCTTTCCTGAATCTGCACATCCTGAAGGCAATGAATGATGGGGAAGGAATCAGTTCCGGCCATGCTGCTGAAAAGGGTAACGAAATTCTCGTGGCAACATTAAACAGGATATATTTGATTAGGCTGTTATAAATATTATTTTTATTTCTTCATCCATGTTCCGTATGGGGAAATGTTCTCTTAGATCTCAAAATGGAGATATCGATAAAAGCGGGCGCACGTTCAGGAGATAAAGGCATTTGTGAGCCTCTCATTGTAAGATGATTTATGTTTCGAAGGTAATCTAATGGAACACACACACAGTCAATAAGTTGACTTACAAACAAGTCTTCGGAATTACTGGTTTATTCCTTGAGTAACTACAACTCGTAGTAAAGTAGAAGGTTTAACACCCCTTCAAACACGTAGTAACATAGAAGTTGAGTCAGAGATCTAGCATGTAGTGCACATTCGCAGGCCAATTAGCAGTGATGTAGAAGGGGCTTAGCGGCGCTAAGGAACTATTTTTCTAGGCTTAGCGCCGCTAAGTCACTTTTCGTGATTACATGGGAAGAGAATTTGGACTAAGGAACTTTTTTCAATGATCATGTATGTAAAAATAGGGCAAACTGTGTCCTGTATGCAAACATACTCGTATCTTAACCGAATGTTCATGCTACAAAAATGGCCGCCCGGGTGGTACACTGGTCTGCAGTGTACGCTTCTGATCATTCTTCTGAGCTAAGACTGAGTCCCAAATCCGGATGAGTCATGGAATGGCGTGCATAGCCAAAGGTGCTGGATCTGTCTCTTCCCTGGAACAAGTGACCCGAAATCAGGGACGGGCGACGGCTTATAGCCATACGAGTTGCACATGGTAGTTATTAAACCCAGAAGTAAATAAACAAAAAATACTGTGCAGATTAATCTACACAGTTGGATCACGCAGTATAGGGTGACATGAGATTCTGTCACAAATCATGAGATTCTATCACAAAGAGGATGTGAACTCCTTTATCTAGATGGCAGTCAAAATAAATTTGTAGGAGATGGCTACTCGGTGGGGTTAAGATTGCAGTACTCAGAGAGAAAACGCTACTGATGGGCATTTATATTAAACAACTCGCCACTGGTATTGGCTCCAATAAAAGTAATCCCCTGAGCTCAGTCTCGGACTCCTTACGGGCAACACGAAAATCTTCCACGTGTAACACACAATCTAAGCGAAAATGGCGCATTAGTCATATTGAATTGATGTTACTCTGTTAGTTCACAAATATTCCCAAATATTTAAAATTGTATAGAACGGCAAAGAGCCGCATTTAAATAAAAATTTTATAATCTTAGCTTACACAGTGCGTCAAAGAATTTTTAAGACTGGTGCTAGATTTCGGCCTACGGTGGCGCCACCAGTGTAATCGCGAATGCGTTATAAATCGTGATCATCTGCTTGCTTTCTGCCAAAAGTACTGCGCAGTGGTTAAAGTAATTCAAACGAAACGGCCGTTCATTAGAGAAGTAAAAATTTTTTTATGTTGAATTATTAAGATGGAACAAAGGGCTGTTATTAAATTTAACGCAAAACTTGGTAAAATTGCCTCGGAAACGTACCAAATGATGAAACACGTTTCCGGTGAGTTCTGTTTAAGTAGATCAAATGTTTTCCTGTGGCACAGACGTTTTTTGGACGGAAGAGATACGCTAGAAGATGATAAGCATACCGGAAGACCAAGTTCATCTAGGTTACCTGAGATTATTGAAAAAGTGCGTGATTTCGTAGCAAACAATCGATGTGCGTCACTAAGAATGGTGGAAGAGTCTTTAAACATCAACAAAGAAACGATTCGAACCGTCCTGCATGAAGATTTGGGCAAAACAAAAGTCTGTGCTAAATTTGTTCCACACACGTTAACCAATGAACAAAAATCAAGGAGAAGTGCACATTGCAGAGACATCATTTCAGCAGCTGAAAATGATCCAAACTTCTTAAAATCGATTGTTACAGGTGATGAAACATGGTGTTTTCAATATGATCTTAAAACAAAGCGACAAATTGCGGAATGGAAGTCAAAAAACTCACCACAAGCCAAAAAAACCAGAAAAGTTCCATCAAAAATCAAAACAATGCTCATTACATTCTTCGACAGTAAGGTTATTATCCACAAAGAATTTGATCCAAGTGGACAAACAATTACTGGTGAGTTTTATTTAAATGTTTTGAGGCGTTTGATGGGCAGAATTCGTCGCATTCGTCCAGAATATCGGGATGAAAACAGTTGGTGTTTGTTGCACGATAATGCACCCAGTCACACCTCACTTCTTGTTCGTAGATTTCTGGCGAAAAATAACGTCTGTGTGTTGAATCATCCACCGTATTCGCCTGATCCCTGCGACTTTTCTTTATTCCCAAAACTTAAAATGACGTTAAAAGGGTGTTATTTTGATGAAATTTCGACCATACAAACAACTTCGACGCGTGCTGTGGAGGCAATTCCGCAAAGTGCACTAGAACAGGCATTCGAATCATTATTAAATCGCTGTAACAAGTGTATTGAAGCCGGAGGGACTTATTTTGAATAACAAACCAAAACAAATAATAATTTCTTGTTTCTATTTCATTTTACAGACCCAGTCTTAAAAATTCTTTGCCACACCGTGTATGTCTCTCACGTTACATTCTTCCTATTATTTAAAATTGCTGTGATTACGCAGTTTTAATATCAATTGATATTGGTAATTAGTAATGAAAATTAAAAAATAACAATAAATAGTAAAAACAAGAATCAGATTTTGAAAATTTCGAGGGTAATTTTTCCTATTCCGTTCACCGCTAAGGCACTTTTTTTTCAGAACTACATCACTGATTATTAGTGTGAGCAAAGTTCCTAATTAATACAGACCTGCTAAGTTCAGTGGTCCCCGTATAGTAATCATCATGACTTGACTAACTGCCAACCAAAGTCCAGAGAAACAGGCACGAAGCTACGGGTGAAAGCTCACCCTTTAGCTTGGCGGAAGACCGCCACATAGGAAAACTGCCACACGTTTTTCAGCAACTTGGAAAACCGCCGCACATCGGAAGACCGCCACACAGGAAAACTGCCACATGTTTTGCATTAAGAGGCTGGGCATAAATTGCTGTTCCTCCGATGAACACTTTGAATGTGTGGCAGTTTTCCAAGTTTCCGAATTACGTGTGGCTGTTTCCCAAGGTGCCTATAGCGATGGAAAAGATACCTTTTGTTTGTCTGAATTTTTATACCGGTTCATACTTAGGGCAGCAGTCCACAGAAGTTCAAGGGGGGGGGCGATAAAGATTGCCGTTTCTTGGCCTATATTCTGAATTGAAATGGGAACTTCAAACAAATTTGGGTAAAACGTTCTATTTAAGCCAAGCGAGAATTGTTCTGTTCAGAAAGGACGATATGGTGGGATTTTTTAATAACGCTGCACTTTTACTTAGGCACTGAATATTTACATAAACGTTTGTAATACTTTTCTTTTACTTAATTAATTCACAGGCCCCATACCTTCGCCTTTTTAAAACTTGAAAAAAAGATACCTTCCCCTCCCTCAAAACTTGCTGCCTAAGTTAAACGTTGTGAATATGACACTGATAGAATAAAAACTGGTAAAAGGGCCTAAGCCTAGGGCCTGTGAATTAATATTTTGTGCCTAAGTAAAAGCGCAATATTATTAACTTGATTTGATGTGTAAACGTTGTGAATATGGCATTAATAGAATAAAAACTGTTAAAAGGTCTCGGCCTGGGGCCTATGATTTTAATATTTAGTGCCTAAGTAAAAGCGCAATCCTATTGATTTAATTTGATATGTAAACAGTATGAATATGAAGTCGGCGGATTAAAAGCTGTTAAAAAGGCGAAGGTGTAGGGCCTGTGAATTAATTAAGTAAAAGAAAAATATTGCAAACTTGACATGTTATGTAAATATACAGTGCCTAAGTAAAAGTTCAGCGTTATTAAAAAATCCCACCTTAGGGTCCTTTTCTGAACATAGCATGAATTATGGTGTAATTCTCGCTTGACTTACATAGAACGTTTTCTCGAAATTTGTTTGGAGTTCCCAATTCAATTCTCAATATAGGCCAAGAAACGGTAATATTTATACCCCCCTCCCCCCGCACACCCCTTGAACTTTTGTCGCCAGTTGCCCTAAACTCGTATGAACCGACATGAAAATCCAGGCAAACAAATGCGTTCCTTCCCGTTGTTAGACACCGTGGAAAACTGCCACACATAATTCGGAAACTTGGAAAACTGCCACAGACTCAGAGTGTTCCTCAGAAGAACAGCAATTTGTGGCCGGCACCTTGATGAAAAGCATGTGGTAGTTTTCTTATGTGGCAATCTTCCAGTGTGGCAGTTTTCTTGTGTGGCAATCTTCCAGTGTGGCAGTTTTCCTGCGTGGTGGTTTACAGCGAACTTACCCATTTGCCCCCCCCCCCCCCCCCAAAAAAGATATATATTTAAGCACTTAGAACACATGGTTAGTTCAATAACCTAAGATTTGGGGAACTTGGAAAAACGTATGTGAATTTTCGAATTCGCAGAGATTTTGTTCTGCAAAATGGATTTTCTGTTAAATTTAATGTTTAACTATTCTGTAAAATGGAGGAATTCCCTGAATGAATGTCTAGAGAGTAGTAGAAAAACACCATTTTTGTAATTATAGTTTAAAAAGATGAGAGAGAGAGATACATATTCATTATCAGGTTACAATCTAACATTCATAAACAGCCTTATGAGAACAAATATTAAATAAAAGAAAACTACGTAGGTCATTTCAAAAGTTTTTCACACTGCGCATGCGCTGCCCGGTGGATGATGCGATCGTTCCAATCGTCCAATCGTTACGCAGTTGTGAGTCAGACTTCAGTATACAAAGTTGTTTCTACGTTTGCTGGCTAATTTGTTCCTGTTCCGAAAAATTCTACCAAGAAATGGAGGAAGAAAGTGAGTCAGGTCATATCATACGTAGCGAGCAGCGATCTTACATTAAAATTGAAACTTTGCGAGGAAAATCCCGTACCGAAATTCATAAAGCTTTGTGTAAAGTTTGTAGGATTAGTGTAGTGGATCGTAGCACACAGGACCGTGACCAGCCAAGAACGCCAGAGGGGGCTTCGAAACTCTCAAGAAAAAAATAGTCCAATGCGCAGCTCAAGTGATGACGTTAAGAGCATGCCATGTCCTTCTCGTTAAACAAAGAATAAAATCTTCATCGTGCACTTTATTGCATTTAAAACAGCAAACGATCCCCCGCCCTGCGGAACTCATTTTGGTCTCTCGAAGGTTTGCATATCCCACTACGGTTGGTCCCCAGTAAAATTGCTATCGACTCGAAACGATTTTTTAATTTGTTTATTTTTCTTTAATTTAATGATGTTAAAAAAAATTAATGGTGTTAAAATTTTGAGACTTTAACAAAACTTTTGCGATTTAATAAAGCTTTATCACGCAATTAGTCGTATCTAAAACAGCAAATGATTTTGTATTTGAATTGTTTATTTTCCCTTCATTTAATTTTTTCATGCATTACTTCCAAAGCTACATCAAACACGCCAAAATAATTGGCAAATATAGATTTTTGCATCTATCTTTAGAACTATGTGTCGTAGCTCAATGAAGAAACTAGTTTCATTCGATCCAAAATGCAAAATTGCATATAAAATCATACATTGTTGGCCATTTCCCACCAAAAAATGTTTTTTTTTTTTTTTTTTTTTTGGTGAATTTTCAAAAAATGTGGGGCCCTTTTTGGGCGCCTTAGACCGATTTTACTGGTTAACAAAGACCAAGAAATTACGAAATCTGATTTTTGTACCAAAAATCAACTCAATCGGTACATAATTCTAGAAGCTACCGTGTTGACAGGCTAATAGATATACATATGGTATACATAAACTTTGAGATATTGTTCAGATTCATATTCTCCACCCTCTGAAACGTGTAGAAAACACCATTTGAGTTCAAACTCACGTTGCCGGACCAATTGTAATAGCTTGTCCTATTCTTTTTTAATAGGACAAGCTGAAAAATTTAATCATTACACAAAGGTAGTCGAGCTTTAACGATTTTGCTAACGCATTTTATGCAAATTTTAATGTAGAATAATTAAAAATGCAGCAAAATTTGTGATCATGGACATTTGAGTTTTCAAACAACGAATTTTTTTATTCAATTTGAAAATTCATACATTAGGCAGTGGATTAAGAGATTTTTATGCCTGATGAATTTTAGCTTTTAGCACAGTTACATTACACTTAAGGTTTAAGCTGTATTAACTTATTCAGCAAAATGCTACGATAATCTGATTTAGCTGAAATGCACAATTTTTCAGATCAAATGTTTGAATATTTTTTTCGATTGCTTAAACCTAGATTAGACTAAATAATGATATTTATAGGCAAATGGAATCAAGATCCATGTATTATTCAGAAAATGAACTTACCAATGTTGTTGTTGGCGACTCTTGACTTTGTAGCCACGTGGTTGGCACCTTTTTTTTTTTTTTTTTTTGCTCTGGTTTAGGCTATTTTTGCGAATAGAGTGATCATAGTAATTGCTCTGATACACAGCCTGAAATTTGTGTGGCAAAAGTTTAAAAAAGAAGAAAGGAAACAGAATGATCAAAAAGCGACAAGGGTCTTGCCATTTAAAGGATTAAAGTTAAAACTAACTCATATATTTGGCTTTTTTTTATTCATTTTAGAATAATTGCAATTTCCTGTCAGCCATATCATTGAATTTCTTCAACAGAATTGAGGAGTCCAAATATTTTGTTATATTTTTTTCAAAGCTCAATAGCACTAAATCTGCCTGTCTTTGACAAGACATGTTTTGCCACTGGGGCTTGTCGATATTTGTAAGGGCTGAAACAGTACTTTCACAGATTGCAGTGCTGCATAAAAAACACTACATGTTGCCACCAGGTCTTACACATCAGGAAAAGCTTTTTCTCATTTCATGGAGTTTTTAGATCAAGTCCTCCGTTCTTGTTTCAGATTTAATATAAATTTTTGCAAACTACTATTTCTTCTCTTTGGGGAATATTAATTCCAAGTTCTTTCAGGGCATCACACTTTTCTAAATCCCCATTCAGTTCCTCAACAGCAGTTATTGCAGCAATCAAATCTTGGTTGTTGTAAAATCTCTTATCAAATTCTTGTAGAACAGAATTAATAGTCTCATTGTAGATGCACTGCAGTTTATTACGATGACTGACTTCTGAAGGCTCATTTATGAATTCATAAACTATAAAGTTTTACCATCATTAAATTTCTTTTACGAATTCTATGCTTTTTCATTTCATCCTCCAAATTCTTAAAGAACGAATTACTCTCCTCCAGTATTGCATCAAAATTAGAAATGTTTCGAAAATTATAAATTCTGCGCAAGTGTTTGGTGCGCAGAATTTATAATTTTATTTGATGTTTCCAGTCTTACAGTACGGCTCTGTAAAATTTTAATTGCTGGATGTAAAATTCCAAGAATTTTTTCATCAATACCAAACAAAAGCAGAATGTGTCATTGGTCATTGTATGTAATAATTCAGTGCTGATTGCAACATCCTCTCCATCGAACTTTTTCTTTTCATTTAACTGAATTTCTTTTAGGGAGTTGGCAATATCATCGAAATTTTCAAACATTAATTTAACGATTTCAAAATGGCCCGACCACCTTTGTTCTAAAAGTCGTACAAGTTATTTTCCTTCATGTATGTTACGGAATTTCCTTGAGAAAATTGTATAAGGCTGTACTCTGGCTGAAAAAGTACTGAATTTCATCTACCATTACTACTTTCATTACAACTAAATGTATAATCTATGGTTGTAGCTTACGCCCTCTGGTTGCAGACTTGTGCGTTAAGAAAAACATGAATTTATATGAGAAGCATTTCGCACCGGAAACGCTCTCCAACGCAGAAATAATTTTTCGATTCGGACTCTTAGAAACAGAGATATCGACAACAATAACATGTGACTTTTTACGTCCCCTGGTGGGAAAACCATGCATTATTTTAGGAACAAAGTATTCTCAAAAGGTTTTTCCATACGAGCGGCATCGGTCCAAGAAAAAAAAATTTAGTCGAGTTTTCAGGAACCCAGATTTTCTTACAAATACATCAGAAGCAGAAATTAACGCTTATGTCCCTGGTGGCCAAACCATTTTTTACCAAGCATTAGAAATTATGTGAAAAATATTTTCCATCAGGTCTTGTATGCGATACACGAAGAATTTTTCAAATTCGGAGTTTTAGGAGCAGAAATAACGCAGTTACGCCCACTTGGTCATCTACAGCATTGGTTCTCAAAGTGGGGTACGCGTACCCCTCGGTACGCAATTGGTTAGCAACCACACATTTTTCAAACCATTTATGGACTTTCTGTGATATCAATATACCTAATTTTGCAAAGAAATATGTACAGTGAGTGATTACTGAAATATGACCACCTACCTAATACTTCGCAGGTCCTCACTTTTTACGCTTTCCAACCGTAGGTTGAAGAAGCGTATATGCTCCAGCTTTGTCCGTCTGTCTGTCGGCACGATAACTCGCGTAAAAATGGTTCGATTTCGATGAAATTTAGTATGTGGTAGGCGACAACCTGGGAAGGAACCCTACTGAAAATAGACGAAATGGGGTCAAAGGTCAGGACATAAGAGGAGATCCATTCCATCGCCTTCATGCCTCATAACTTACGTAAAAAGGCTTCGATTGTGACAAAACTTCATCATGTTGTTCCGGAGATGTACTGAACCAATTGTGTTTATTATCATCGAAATGGGATCACAGGAGCGAGATTTATTCCACAGCCATTATTCTCATAACTTGAGTAAATATGCTTCTATTGCGACAAAACTTTAGTATGTTGTTCCGGAGGTATACTGAACCAATTCTATTTAACATCATCGAAATGGGGTCACAGGAGCGAGATTTATTCCACAGCCATTATCCTCATAACTTGAGTAAAAATGCTTCCATTGCGACAAAACTTTAGCACGTTGTTCCGGAGGTATACTGATCCAATTGTGTTTAATATCATCGAAATGGGGTCAAAGGTCAGGGCACAGGAGCGAGATTTTTTCCACAGCCATTATTCTCATAACTTGAGTAATAACTTGAGTAATGATTTCCGGTATGTTGGAAAGCATATCATAATCAATGCGTTGCATGATTTTACTAACTTTTTACCTCGGAACGGCAGCTATCCGACGTGGCATCAATTCAGTAAGATGCCGGAAGCAATTAGGAGGCATGACCAACCAAGCTGTATGTGATGTGGATTTCAATGCAGGTATGGAGGTGATTGGTAAATCCAGTCGTCAGATATGCCGTTCTATAGTGTCCCACAAGTGCTCGATGGGATTGATATCGGTGCAGGTCGGAGGCCAATCGATGTGCTGGAAGTCTGAACTGTGTTCCTCAAACCATTCCCGCACAACATTGGACCTGTGGCTTGGAGCATTGTCATCTTGGAAGACACCGTCGCCATTCGGTAAAAAGTGCAACATTTCTGGGTGTACAAAGTCAGCAAGCAACTCACAATTGTGGGCACCAGTCATTCGTTGTTCCACACCCACCAGGGGTCCAAGTTCCTTCCAGATAAACATACGTCACACAATACGACCGCCTCCACTAGCTTGCATTGTGGAGACCATGCAGGATTTATCGAGTGCCTCATGTTGTTTGCGCCAAATACGTACACGGCCATCCATGGAATGGAATAGAAAACGTAACCAGTTAGACCAGCACACTTTTATCCAGTCATTCGACGTCCAAATTGCATGATTTTTGCACCAGGAGAGTCTTTTGCACCGATGAACAGTGGTTAGGAGAGAATGTCGTCGGGGTAGTCTTCTGTTATAGCCCATACGTGCAAGCGTGCAACCATGGTCATGACAGATATTGTTCCGCGTTGACTAATAGACAACTGTTGAACAGTGCTGCCTGTTGGTCAGTCATCAGACCCGACGCTCACCTCTCACATCAACATTTCGCTGTACTGTCCAATTTTGCATTCGGGCCGTTGTTTGGCCATTTTAACGCCAGTCTTGACACATTTTAACTACGGCGACTCGCGAACAACACACCAGTTCAACCTTTTGGAAAATCGAGGTACCCTCTCTTCGAGCTCCCACAATCTGTCTTTTCTCAAAGTACGATAAATCCTTCCGTTTACCCATCACGCTCCGGAATTTTACTACCTTTACTACCATATGCTACGTCGGTCGACAAATAGCCCCTCTCGAAAATCACGTGATCAAAAGGCCGCATTCACTTTTGATAGCGGTGGTCATAATTCAATGATCACTCGCTGTGTGTGTGTCTGTGTATTTGTATGTATATGTATTTTTTTTATTTTATACCCACATAAATATACACATAAGAAGTACTGGAGTAGGGAGTAAAATTTCTATTTATTAGTAGGGTGTATCATTTGTGACGTACTACAGAGGTGAAAACATGAGTCAAGACGACAAATCTGCAGCGAGACATTCTGTCCGCGTATCTCAGTTGGGAGCGCGACTAACTCCGGAGTGAGGGGAATACTGATTCGATGCCCGTCGCAGACAAACTTGTGTTTTCACACCCTAATATCTAATATGCAAGGGGGGAAAAGTTTGAGAACTAGTGACCTACAGAAATGTGTTCACCATAACTCAAATACAAAAGTAAAACGTGTAGTTACTGAAACTAAACCTGGTTTACATTTACATAAAGAGGGGTAATGTCATTAACAGTTCCAGAAATTCCTCAAATCTATTCCGTATCTTTAATGTCGTTAACGGGATCTAAAAAACACTTAAAGCACAAGCTTTGTGTCTCAATTAATCATCATTTACTTTTGATCACTCAGACAAATGTGCTCACCGTGATTCAAATGTAAGATAAAAATACGTAATTAATGAAACCCTGAATAGGGTTTACTTTTACGCAAAGAGTTAATATCATTAGCAGATTCTAAGAATACTTCAAAGGAAATCGCGTATCTCTTATGTTACTTTGTGACGTATACTCTAATTTAACTTTCATTTTTATTTACTTTTTTTACGCTTTCCAATCGTAGGTTGAAGAAGCGTATATGCTCCAGCTTTGTCCGTCTGTCAGTCCGCACGATAACTCCCGTAAATATGGTTCGATTTCGATGAAATTTTAGTATGTGGTAGGAAACCACCTGGGCACGAACCCTATTGAAAATGGACGAAATGGGGTCAAAGGTCACAACATAGGAGGGACATCCATTCCATTACCCTTGTGCGTCATAACTTGCGTAAAAATGGTTCGATTTCGATGAAATTTTAGTATGTGGTAGGGGACCACCTGGGAACGAAGCCGATTGAAAATGGGAGAAATGGGGTCAAAGGTCACGTCATAGGAGCGGGATCCATTCCATTGCCCTTATGCGTTAAAACTTAGGTAAAAATACTTCTATTGCGACAAAACTTTAGTATGTTGTTCCGGAGGTACACTGAACCGGTTCTGATGAATATCATCGAAATGGGGTGAAAGGTCAGGACACAGGAGCGAGATTTATTCCACAGCCATTATCCTCATAACATCAGTAATAACTTGAGGAATGATTTCTGGCATGTTGGAAAGCGTATCATAATCAATGCATTTCATGATTTTACTAACTTGTTCTATGTAAATTTGAGTTCATTCACTTTTAGCGTTTTTCAGCCTTAACATTATACAGGAGTTGGACAGAATAATGTGAACACCACGCTCAGAGACGTAACTTTTAATGCAGCTGCGTGCGTCGCAGTACGCAAAGATATCCACCACTTTTTGATTGTAATAGCTTTGTTTAAAACCTCAAGGTGTTTCGTATTTTAATTTGTAAATATTTATCCATTAAAGATTTTAATTATTGTGCTTAAGATAGATTGTTATACTCGACTTTTAGTTATTCCCTGCACGAAGAAATACATCGTTTTACGTCAAGGTCCTGTTTAAGTGCCTTGAAAGTGTCTTGTTGCAAAATTTCTTTCAGGGTGACGAAGAAAGGAGTGAACTAACGGACTTCGAAAGAGGGCTAATTGTCGGTGGCCGACTAGATGGTGCCTCCGTGACAACAGTCACTAGGGTAGTGGGGGTATCGAGAGTTACTGTAGATAGCTTCATGACAGTATACCCTGTTCGTGGCAAAACCTCATCTGCGATAAACAAGAGCGGCCCGAAAACGACCCTGACTGATAGAGCCAAGAGAGTATTGAAGAGGATTGTAACCCGTAATAAAAAGACCACGGGGCCGAAAATTAGTGCGGAGCTCAATTTGCGTCTCCAGACCCCAGTATCAACGAAAGAGAGAACTGCATAAACAAGATATTCATGGCAGACCTGCTATTGCAAAACCTCTTGCGATCCGGGTGAATGCACAACGGCGACGGCTGTGGTGCCAGGAGCATACACAACGTGGACTGCCAATGCATGGAAGAGGTCGGATGAATCCACATGCACGCTATTTCTCATCGAAGGATGTGTTTACGTGTGGAAAACATCATCAGAAACATACAACCCAGACTGTCTGCTCCCAACAGTGCAGCATGGTGGTTGTTCTGTCATTCTCTGGACAGTCATATCGTGCATTTCAGTAGATTCCCTGATCACCTTGAAAGGACGGATGTCTGGCAGAGCGTATGAAACCATTTTGGCTGACAAAGTCCATCCAATGGCTCAGGCATTGTTTCCCGCAGGGGATGCCATCTATCAAGACGATAACGCCCCAATTCACACAGATATCGAAATGTCCAATCATGGTTTGAGGATCATGTGGACGAACTTTCACATTTTTCTTGGCCTTCCCAATCACCAGACCTAAACATCATCGAGCCACTATGGTCTGTGTTGGAAAACAGAGTAAAATCCCGTTATCCTCCTCCTGAATCTCTCTCGGACCTGGAGCAGTTTCAGCATGAAGAATGCTGTAACATCCTGCTAACCACCATCGAGGATCTGTAGTCGTCCATTTCAAAGAGGATTCAGGCGGTTTCCAAATGTAGTCCTACACCCTATTAGGTGCGTAAAACTCTCTTAGGTGTTCACATTATTCTGTCCAGCCCCTATATCGTCTCTCTCAATGAGATTGGCAACACTTTTGAGGTCAGAGTATGGCGTATGCATGTGACCGATAAGAACTGGAAGAGATATAATGTTGACGCAGCAACCACAAGAGCGGAGATGGTGGTGTGATGTTGTAATTGTGGAGGCTGCGTTATTTTGAAGTTTGATTTACTTGAAGGCGACGTGTTAAGTGTTGTTATATCATCATCATCATTGTCAACCATTATTAATCCACTGCTGGACGAAGGTCTCTCCAAGCCTCTTCCACAACGGTCTGTCTTGTGCCAGTCTCCTCTATGTTACTCCCGCATACTTTCGTACTTCATCTACCCATCTCCCATGTGGTCTTCTTCTGGGTCTTTTCCTGTCCCTTGGAATCCAATCTAAAATTTCGGCTGTCCATCGATGGTCTGTCCTTCTGGCAGTATGTCCAGCCCATTGCCATTTCAGGGATTTAACTCTGATCATGATGTCTTCCACTCTTATCATTTTTCTGATCCACGAGTTCCTCTTCTTATCTCTCCTGGCTACACCAAGCATGCCCCTCTCCATGCTGCTTTGAGTTGTCTGCAGCCTTTGTATGTCTCTTTGAGTTAAGGTCCACGTCTCTGCACCATACGTAAGCACTGGAAGGATGCATTGATCAAACACTTTTCTTTTAAGACATAATGGCATATTGCTGTTGAAAATTATGCTGTTTCTTCCAAAAGCTCTCCAGGCAAGTTTTATACACCGATTAATTTCTTCATCAATGTGACCCTCACTTGATATCTGCTGTCCAAGATAAACGTACGTATCTGTTATCTCCAGCTTTTCTCCATCAATCGACGAATCCTCATTTCTTGTAAAAGCATTGTACATCACTTTTGTCTTCTGAAAATTCATTTTTAATCCCACTTCTTTACTCTTGCCAGCAAGTTCCTGGAAAATACTCTGCAGCTCAGATGGGGTAGTTGCAAAAATGACTTCGTCATTAGAAAAACGAAGATGAGTTAGATAATCTCCATTAATCTGTATCCCTTTGTTTTCTCAGTTCAGGGATTGAAAGACATTTTCCAATGTGACATTAAAGAGCTTGGGAGATATACACTATACTATATTGACAAAAGTCACCGGATACACCTTCCAAAGCAAATGAATGGATCCACTTTTTTTTGTAAGATGCGCGGTACAGTTGCAAACGGTATAAAAACAAGCCTGCAACTGACCGCGATCATATCGTACTGTGAGGTTGAGTGAAAATGCCGCGGCGGGACAAAACCGACTTTGAGAACGGAAAGATTGTTGAGTGTTATATTAGTGGGTTGTCCATAAGAGAAACCGAAAGGCGTTTAAACATACGCAAGTTAACTGTTTTGGATGTACTGAATAAGTAGAAGACACATGGCGTGCCTGAAGCACCGAAACGTACCGGCAGATCAAAGAAAATCAGTGATAGAGGACGTCGAAGCCTCAGGAGAGTCGTTACAGCTAATCGACGGAGTACTGCACAAGACCTCAGTGTGCATACAGGTGAGTGAAAATGCTGAAACCTCGGTATTTACACGTACCATTCGCAGAGAACTTCATTCCATGGTTCACCGTGGTCGTGCGGCTGCTCATATGTCTTTCATCTTCACTTGGAATGCTACTCGTCGTTTAGCATGGTGTAAAGAACATTTATTTTGGACCGTAGATCAATGGAAACGGATCCTAAGGACTCATGAATCCAGAAACATGATCCATCAGTCTGATGGCCGTGTGTGGGTATGGCGGCAGCCGGAGAAACGCTATTTACCACAGAGTACTGTTCCTACGGTCAAGTTTGGAGCTGTCAGTGTACTCGTGTGGGAGTGTTTTTCGTGGAGTGGGCCCGGCCCGTTGGTTATCGTGGACAAACCTGTTAACCAGCACGTCTACCTCGATATTCTGGACAATTATGCCTTACCTACTCTGTGACAATACCATGGAACCCAGCCTTGTTGGTACCAGCAGGATAATGCACCGAGCCATAAAGTAAGGACTGTTACGGCGTGGTTTGACGATAATTCCGTATCGTGTATGGACTAGCCAGCACAGAGCCCTGATCACAATCCCATAGAGCACCTATGGGATGAATTAGAGCGCGGGATAAGAAGTTTGGAGCCAAGGCCTACTACTAAGCAACAGTTAGCGGCAGCATTATGTACTGAATGGAAGCGCATACCTATCGCTGTGTTCCAAAACCTTGTCGAACGTATATTTCGAAGGTCCGTGCAAGCATTAAGGCCAAAGGTGGACCGACACCGTACCAATGTATGTCAATAAATGCTATGTTGTGTTTCTCTTCTGGGTGTCCAGTGACTTTTGTCAATATAGTGTATATCTAGCGTTCGGATTTAAAAGTGTTCTGCATACTAACGTTTGTTAATTAGTTTTGAAGTGTTGATACCAGTGTGATAACTCTAAGCTTGTTCGAATGGTAACATTCTGCATGAACCGTATTCACGAGGTTGTGACAGAATAAAGGCAAAGGTCTGTAAGTAACTATTTCTTTGGACTTTAATTCGAATGACTCCTGTTTCACTTTAGGTGAAGTATTTAAGATGAAACAAACCTACAGCTAGAAGATAAGGAAGAAATTAAAAGATGTGATCATTATAATTACCTAGGCGTTAAAATTACATAAGAAGGTCGAGATGCAATGGAATTATGAAATAGAATTGCATAGGGAAGAAAAAGCTGTTAAACGCCTGATTGGAATCTGGTGGAACGAAGAAATAACCAGAAAAAGGAAATGGGGTATTTATAATAGTATTGTTAAGAGCATCTTACTACATACACTGACGGAAAAAAAAATCCCAACACCACGAAAAAATAGTTGTAGAGGAATGAAATGGCGGCAATACATTTGTATAGGTAACATATTTAATCGATTAAGGTTTCAAGATCACAGCTTATTGTAAGCGCGAGAAGAGCCATTTTAAATGTCAAATGCTGGTACATTAATAACCGGTGTAACCGCCAGAATGTTGAATGCAAGCACGCAAACGTTCATGCATTGTGTCGTACAGGTGCTGGATGTCAGTTTGTGGGATGGAGTTCCATGCCTGTTGCACTTGGTCGGTCAATACAGGGAAGGTTAATGCTGGTTGGGGGTGACGCTGGAGTTGTCGTCCAATGATGTCCCATACGTGCTCGATTGGTGAAAGATCTGGCGATCTAGCAGGCCACGGCAACATGTCGACACTCTGTAGAGCATGTTGGGTTACAAAAGCGGTATGCGGGCGAGCGTTATCCTGTTGGAAAACACCCCCTGGAATGCTGTTCATTAATGGCAGCACAACAGGTTGAATCACCAGACCGACGTACAACTGTGCCGTCAGGGTGTGTGGGATAACCACGAGAGTGCTCCTGCTGTCATAGGAAATTGCTCCCCAGACCATAACTCCAGGTGTAGGTCCAGTGTGTCTCGGCCACAGACAGGTTGGTTGCAGGCGCTCACCTGTCCTCCTTCTAACCAACACACGGCCATCACTGGCACCCAGGCAGAACCGGCCTTTCATCAGAAAACACAACAGATCTCCACTCCGTCCTCCAATGAGCTCTAGCTTGACACCACTTACGTCGCAAACGGCAGTGGTTTGGAGTGAGTGGAATGCACGCTACAGGGCGTCTGGCTCGGAGCTGTCCTTTAAGTAACCGATTTGTAACAGTTCGTTGTGTCACTGTGGTGGCAACTGCAGCTCGATTTGCTGCCGCAGACGCGGTACGATGCGTCACGGCCATACGCCGTACACGGCGGTCTTCCCTCTCAGTAGTGCCACGTGGCCGGCCGGAACCCGGTCTTTTTGAGGCTGTATCTTCCCTTGACCACCGCTGCCAACAATCATGCACAGTGGCTAGATTCCTGCCAAGTCGTTCTGGAATATTGCGGAAAGAAAATCCACCTTCTCGTAGCCCTACTACACGACCTCGTTCAAACTCCGTGAGCTGTTGATAATGGCTTCTTCGTCTTCTTAAAGGCATTCTTGACTAACATCAACACCCTACGTAGAATCTCAACGATAACTAACGCTCACGAACGTTACAGCGCGTATTTAC
Source organism: Macrothele yani (assembly GCA_039090855.1). Taxonomy (NCBI): domain Eukaryota; kingdom Metazoa; phylum Arthropoda; class Arachnida; order Araneae; family Macrothelidae; genus Macrothele; species Macrothele yani. The sequence goes on from CM076992.1 coordinate 15,318,744, forward strand.
AGCAAACCTGCTTTGCATGTTCCGAGGGGCGCTACTAGCGCCACACGTATGCGCCGAGCGCGAAATTTGCATAGACGTCATCTTACAGATGTACTCTCACCGCCTACCAACTGTCGTTGATCTAATACATCCCCTTCTTGGTGTTGGGATTTTTTTTCCGTCAGTGTATATGGGGCCAAGGCCTGGCGATTAACAAAAGCGATTAGAAAGAAAATAACAGCTGTAGAGATGGATGCTTTAAGAAGATCATGTAGAATGTCATGAAGACAAAAAATAACGAATGAAATGATTAAAGAATTGGTGGAAGTGAAAGAAACAATTTTAAAAGACATACATAAGAAACAATTACGTTTTTTGTCATGTAATATTAGAAGATTGACCAATGAAAGACTGCCCAAAATTGCCATGGAATTTAAATCAAACAAACGAAAAAATAGAGGGCGACCTTGGAGAACATGGTCTGATGGAATAAAAAGAACACTTAGTCAAAATGACTTGATGGAAGAATGGTGCTTAGATAGAGAAAGATGGAAAGAAACTGTAGGAGATCGGAAGGTGACGTCAGACGCCATAAACCGATCATATATATATATATATATATATATATATATATATATATATATATATATATATATACATTGGAAAATGTCTTTCAATCACTGAACTAAGAAAACAAAGGCATAAAGATTAATGGAGATTATCTAACCCACCTTCGTTTTGCTGATGACATAGTCATTTTTGCAACTACCCCATCAGAGCTACAGAGTATGATCCAGGAACTTGCTGACAAAATTAAAGAAGTGGGATTAAAAATGAACTTTCAGAAGACAAAAGTGATGTTCAATGCTTTTACAAGAAATGAAGATTTATCGATTGATGGAGAAAAGCTGGAGATAACAGACACGTACGTTTATCTTGGACAGCAGATATCAAGTGAGGGTCACATTGGTGAAGAAATTAATCGCCGTACAAAACTTGCCTGGAGAGCTTTTGGAAGAAACAGCATAATTTTCAAGAGCAATATGCCATTATGTCTTAAAAGAAAAGTGTTTGATCAATGCATCCTGCCAGTGTTTACGTATGGTGCAGAGACGTGGACCTTAGCTAAAAGAGACATACAAAGGCTGCAGACAACTCAAAGCAGCATGGAGAGGGGCATGCTTGGTGTAACCAGGGGAGATAAGAAGAGGAACACGTGGATCCGAAAAATAACAAGAGTGGAAGACATCACGATCAGAGTTAAATCCCTGAAATGGCAATGGGCTGGACATACTGCCAGAAGAACAGACCATCGATGGATAGCCGAAATTTTAGATTGGATTCCAAGGGACAGGAAAAGACCCAGAAGAAGACCACATGGAAGATGGGTGGATGAAATTCGAGAGTATGCGGGAGTGACATGGAGGAGACTGGCACAAGACAGACCGTTGTTTAGGAAACTTGGGGAGACCTTCGTCCAGCAGTGGATTGATAATGGTTGACAATGATGATGATGATGATATATATATAAGAAGAACTGATTGTATGTAGTGTTCAGTAAGCCATATATACACGTACATTGCAACTTATAATACATAGTAACATTTTTGCCGGAGGTGGGTTTCGAAATAAAGTCTCCTACTCCGGAGCTGCAGTTCTCAAATTTGATCTACGCCGGCAAAGGCAGACTTATTCTGCTTGTTTATTATCAGTTCGACTCATGCGTCACTTCAGTAGTGCCTCATCTGCGTCATATCACGTACTACATTACATACTTGCAGTTTATCATTTAGAGAAATATGGTCAGTGTGATTCAAACGCAAGAATGAAACGCGTGGTTTCTGAAACTGAATTTGATTTACACTTATGTAAAGAGGTAATATCGTTAAATTGTGTACTTCTATTAATCTCTGTTTGCATTTGATCACCCAGAGAAACGAGGTTAATGTGACTCAAACGCAAGAGTAAAACACGCAGTCTTTGAAACTCAGAATTTGGTTTACATTTACGTAAAAAGGTAATATCATTAACATGTTCTACGAATGATGATATTCGTCCCACTAAGAGCGATCTAACACACCTCGTTAAAAAAAAAAAAAAAAAAAAAAAAGAACCAGCGTCTGTCCGATCCTGAATGTGCCTTTGATCCTTCACAGGTATCTCCCACCCTGATCTCAGCCACCTGGGTAATACGTACACCTCACGCGGTGAGGAAAATGGAAGTCATCAGTTAATCTGGTCGGGGATCTCCTCTAAGGTTTTAGAAGAACTATCTTTCAGTTTCACGGTACCATTGGTTGGATGATGAGGAGGATAATCTTGATGGTCGCGAGCAACCTTGGACGCGACAACAGTGAGTGCCGACGCTTTTCAGGTGTGTCGTGTGATAAGAAATGATAGTACTATTATGCGTGACGCACTTGATTAGACTTCAATACAGAATGAAAGAGGTTAAAGGTCAGTAACGCATTCTGGGAAGTGGGAGCATTAAAAGCTTTATGCAGGTTATTGTTCTAAAGGAGCTCTGGTTCGTTTCAAGATTGTGACGAATGGATACAGAATTAATAAGTGTAATGCAGATCTTAATTAAATTGCCGCAGCTGCTGTACAACGTTAATCCTACATTTATTCATCGAAATATATATATAGACATTTCATTCATTCATGCAGAGTTCATACACAGTAAAACTCAATTACATTGGGCAGCACGGGGGAAATCATTTTGCTTTTCACCTACAAAAGTAAAAGCATACAGTGAAGAGCCAAAACTTTATGACCAGCGAGTCCTTAGGCAAATATAAGCAACTGCAGTAAACGACGGAAACTGTGTAGGTGGTGAAACGATATAAATTACCCGATACTGAGCTCTCTTAAACAGTGTTATTCTTGTTCTTCTGGTGGAGCGGTCTTTAGCAAGTTTGATAAACGCTAAATCGTAATGGCCAGACGACTGGGTCAGAGGATTTCCTAGACGGCAAGGCTTATGGGGTGCTCACGACCAACCACGGTTAGTACCAGAGTTGGAAAAGGGTCAAAAATTTCGGACCCGGACAAATCTGCTTTGAACTATAAATTCAAAACTCAATTTATATATATATATATACATATAAACGTAATATATATACACTATCTACCAACAAGTAATTGGACACCCCTGCAATCGACGATATCTGCAGTCTTGATACACGTCACGGCCGCCGCCGTTAAATATCGTGTGGGAAACAACAGTCGCATGCAAGATGCCACGCATTTCGGAGCTCTCTGATTTCGAGAAAGGTGTAATCGTCGGGTATCACAGAAATGGCCGATCCATACGTGACATATCCAGCGAGTTGAAGTACCCAAAATCGACAGTGGCCTAGGTGATTGGAAAGTGGGAGATGAGAGGTGACTGTCGGAATGTGCCCCGACACGGCAGACCCACAAAACTGGGAGTTAGAGACCGACGGGTGCTGGCCAGAGAAATTCGGAAGAACCACACCAAATCGATGGGCCGAATCCGCTAGGAGTTTCAACAGGCATCCGGGAGTGTTCTTTCGATGAATACCATCCGTAAGGAAGCCCATATGCTCGGTTATCATGGACGTGCTGCTGCCCAGAAGCCTTTGATCATCAAGTCCAATAGCGCTGCTCGGCTAACGTGGTGCAAATAACGTCGACAGTGGACCGTTGAACAGTGGAAACAGGTTCTCTGGAGCGACGAATCAAGGTTCACCCTCTACCATTCGGATAGCAGGGTCTGGGTTTGGCGTCTGCCTGGAGAACGCCTCTTGGCGGAATGTATTGTGCCAACTGTGAAGTTCGGCGGCGGTGGAATTATGCTATGGGGATGTTTCTCCTGGTATGGCACGGAACCCTTGGTCGCAATTCCTGGTAGACTCAACGCCGAGACCTACTGCACCATTTTGGATGACCATGCGCTTCCTACGTTGTGGCAGTTTTACGGGGTGGACCCATGTTACTTTCAGGATGACAATGACATCTATCATGTTGCGAGGTCCACCATGGCTTGTTATGGTGACAATGGGGTTAATCAAATGGACTGGCCTGCACAGAGCCCGGACCTTTATCCTATCGAGCACCTCTGGGACGAGTTGGAGCGTCGACTTAAGGGGTGCCCCCACCGTCCGAAATCGGTGAAGGAACTGACCTGTCTTCTGCAAGCCGAGTGGAAGAAAATACCGCTAGCCGTCGTACAACGCCTGGTTGAGAGTATGCCCCGGAGGGTCGCAGCTGTAATCGCCGCTCGTGGAGGCTCCACCAACTATTGAAGGTGAATAAACTTCGTTTTCCTTTGCTATCACAGGTGTCCAATTACTTGTTGGTAGATAGTGTATATTCATCCCAATAACTGCTTGAAATTTAATAAATGAAATCCTTTTTTAATAACAAAATTTGGTTACTTGCTAAGTTTTAGTGCCACTATTTTCCGTAATCCAGAAGTAATGGCTGACCGTGACCGTGAGTATATTACAAATGGGAATCATTATTTACGATTACACAAATGTATTTTTTTAAATGTATTTAGATTGTTCACTCTTTCCACGCTTTGATGGAGGTGCGCATACTTTCATATGGTCCGTTAGATTGTTGGTTCCATAATCTTATGTTACACCGTCGACATCTTTGTAAGTATACAGTTTCCATATTTTGAACAACAAGCAAGACCAAACAAGACTGAATTATTCACCGGTTCCTTAATGAGACGAAACAATTTCCAGCATTCACTCTTCCCCTTGTGGTTTTGAATAAGCACGTATTTGTTGGCCTCGACGCCTTTCTCAACCTCCTTAATATTAAATCCATCCATATTAACATAAGGAGTTAATTTTGACATGTCATGAGAACGCAATGTTAGCACATCAATCGAAAACCTCTGAATGCTCAATGTAAAAGATGCGATGTGAAAATAACTCTTAGTCATACAGTGAACTTCGCACGGAGAGAGTGAATCAGCTGAGAAGCAGGCGAATGGCGTTTGCCTGTACCTTGTCCTGGACAATCGCACTGTAAAAGAACGCAAAGGAAGTATCTTTTTACGATATGGTGTTGGTGTGTCTGACGTCAGTCGGTGGAAATCTTCGTTGCTTTAAGAAAGAGACGACAATATTTTTGCATGGTAAATCATTATTCACACCGTGGGCACAAGTATCGACTTCAGAATTCCACAACGCGCATTTTTCTTTGAAATATATTTTTCTCTTTTCAAAAATAAAACGGGAGTAAAACCGGGTCAAAATCGGGTCAGGAACACCTTGATCCGACCCATTGACCTGTTGACCCGTGACCCGTTTCCACCTCTGGTTAGTACCATCAAGAAGTGGTCCGAGGAGAGAAACTACAAACCGTCGGCAAGGTGTGAGCCGAGCAAAGCTCATCGATGCTGGAGATGAGCGAAGGCTGTTCCGTATGGTGAGAGCTAACCGAAAGAATACTCTGGCGCAACTCGTCAGGCTGGTGACTGGAGTAATGTGTCACAATATGCAGTAAATCGAATCCTGCTGAAAATGGGGCTGCGTAGCCACAGGCCGCTCCTAAACACTGTTCACCGTCGAAAGCGCTTACAATGGTACTTGACCTTGAATGATTGGAAGGAGGTCGTCTGATAGGGTGTCAAACCTGGACCTTGAATGATTGGAAGGAGTCGTCTGGTCCAATGAATCTCGTTTCCTGTTGTACCATGTGGATTGCCGGGTACATGTGCGTTGTTTACCTGGCAAAGTGTTGGAACCAAGATGCACCGTGGGACAAAACCAAGCCGGTGTACATTGGTTCAGAACGTCCTAAAACCTGGACAAAACCTATAACTTCGAAACGACTTTGTTATTTGTAACCCGATGTAGTTAGAAATGTTAGATATGAATAGAAATGCAGTTAAGATAAGGTAAAGCATTTAATTTAAAATGAAATTGAATTTACAATCATTATTAACTAACACGAAATTAAAGGACATAGAATTAAAGAAGTTAGTAAAATCATGCAATGCTTTGACTATGATACGCTTTCCAACGTACCAGAAATAATTGCTCAAGTTATGAGAATAATGGCTGTGGGATAAATCTCGCTCCTGTGCCCTGACCTTTGACACCATTTCGATTATATTAAACAGAATCGGTTCAGTATACCTCCGGAACAACATACTAAAGTTGTATCGCAATCGAAGCATTTTTACGTAAGTTATGACGCTTAACGGCAATGGAATGAATCCCGCTCCTATGTCCTGACCTTTGACCCCATTTCGTCCATTTACAATAGGGTTCGTCCCGAGGTGGTCCTACACCACATACCAAAATTTCATTGAAATCAAACCATTTTTACGCAAGTTACGACGCTTAAGGGCAATGGAATAGATCCCTTTCCTATCTCCTGACCTTTGACAGATTTCGTCCATTTTCAATAGGTTTCATCCCAAGGTGGTCCCCTACCACATACTAAAATTTCATCGAAATCGAACCATTTGTAGTCAAGTTATGACGCATAAGGGTAATGGAATGGATCCCGCTCCTATGTCCTGACCTTTGACCCCACTTCACCCATTTTCAATAGGGTTCGTCCCCAGGTAATCTCCTACCACATACTATAATTTCATCGAAATCGAACCATTTTTACGCAAGTTATCGTGCGGACGGACAAAGTTGGAGCATATACGCTTCTTCAACCTACGGTTGGAAAGCGGAGTAAATGCTGAAATCTCTTTTGGTTATTAATTTATTTTCATTTCGAGAGATGAGCCAAGAGGATCGGAGATGTCTATCATTGGATTTATCATATCTGGTAAGTTGTCTATCCTGCTTGTTTTTCGGCTATGTCACTCCATACTGCTTGAGGTGTTTGTGTCTTGCCTCTTGAGCCTCTTCAGACATCTGTCGTATTGGTGGACGACGGAAAGTAGACAGTTGAGATGATGGAAGAGCCATGTATTAATATTTTATGAACTGAGACCGTCGTGTAAAACCAGGAGTAATGTTTCACATATAACTTTGTTGTGTTATGTGCATATTTGTCGGATGCCTCTATATCCACTTCCAACCTACAGGAAATGTTTTTTAAGATGACAGCACATCTTTCTATCAGCTTCTGGTTAACACCAGTGATCTTCGAAATCTTTTCAGGAGTTTCAAAGAACCTGCAAGCTGTGTTTCCATCATTAGTAGTTCCACTGCCACCGGCCAGTGGCTAATCGCAATCGAACTGAGTTCTTTCTTCAACTTTCCCTGAATTTCTGTCTTTCTACTGGCCACGTTTTTCTTGTCTTCGCCATTCATTGCCATTGGCACACCTCTAGTCTGTATGAAAGATAAAGGATAAATTCTAAAAATCTAATCCAGGCATATAATGTTGGCAATCCAGACTAAAATGCCCTAGGATCAACCTTCATGACTTTCACCATAATGAATATAATATTGTTACGGTATAGGGCCGAGCTATATTATTCATTCCAACGCTCGCCACCAATTGTTACGGTACCACCGCTGCCTCCAATTGATACGTCCTGTGGGTAACTATCCCACCGCTGAACGCTAGTTGTTACGATATTGTGCCGAGCGATAGTATTCATTAATTTCAATGCACGCCTCTGAGAGGCGTGTCCGAGCGATTTGATATTTGATTATTACCTGAGGCTAGGCGTCCGTACCATCCGGGAGCTGGTATGCATAGCGAAACCGTTCTCAGCTTGCTGAAACACAGGAATTATTAACAGCAGAGCCTATAGAATAAATAGAGTAAGATTACACACTTAAGAATTTTATTGTAGGCGGAGCCTATCATCCGGAACATTGGCTACGGCGTACAAATATGAGCTATTATCCTACTTTGGAAATAAATCAAGTCTGTGCTAGATTTGAAGCGACAGTTTATCGCCACTAGGCGTGTCAGAGTTCCAAAAGTCCGGAATGCTGATATATTTAGTCCGCCAGATAAATCGAAAGGAAAACAAATAAACAAAAGTACTAACTTATTGCTTGAAGTAGAATACTAATCCATGGAACGATAGCAGGTTTAAATATTTTCAGTGAAGCTGTTGATGCACACACCCACACACGGATGAGCGCTTTATTTGGCTGGTTTAGCCTTTCACCTATGTGATAAGCACGGGTGGTTGGTCACTTCTTTTACTTCACCTTTCCTCGGGGATCGGAACATGCTGCTTCCGCCCTCCGAGACTTGGCAGAGGGGACGCTGTAGAATGGACGGGGGATAGCTCTCTTTGACCCCGTAGAAACTTCGTCGTCAGCTTGTAACGAACGCTCTCTTGTGGTTTCACGCAGGTCAGCTACCTTACGCCTCCTCGGAGAAAGAGAACGTTTTCAAGGGGAGAACTTCCGTAAGAGAAACAGATGATCTTTGCTCGGCGTCCAGCGCCTTATTCCTCTCTGATGGTTTGTCGTGATTTCTTGGCTGGATGCAGGTTTATGAGAAGATCGACACTGTCTACGGGCCCCGCTCGGACAACGATGGATGTCTTCTGTAAATAAATATAGCTGCTCCCTTTCAACGGCGGTTGAATCGCTCCTCTCCGGTTCCCAGTTTGGACATTTATGGTGGTCTTACCTGGCCACCTAACTATCGTTAAGAAGTGCTTTTCCTCGTACCTATACGTCTTATGGCTGCGCGTCAGGTACCGTGGACTCTATCAGGTATCGCCGGACGTCGGGCTCGCAAATCTCTATGCTAGGGTCTTACAGCAGCGCCGATCATTATTGCATATTTTCTGTTTATGGCTGGTTCTCGCGTACAACTTACTACAGCGGACGGAGATAACCGACTCTTCTTACTTTCTTCCCTGCCACTTCGCGGAGGCGAACCAAAATTGCCTCTTTCGTCTCAAGTGCCCTCGCCCAGCTCCTTTTCTGTCAACACTTGATGTCGGCCCTCTTCACTTTCATAAAGAACGCTCATAGCTTCTGCGAGAATGGTTCCGCAACTGACCTACGCCCCTCATAATCGTAATTTTAACGCTGGATAAAAGCTTTTTCGACACATATCGCTTAAAAGTTGGCATCTTTATGAGGGTCTGGATGTCTTCGCGTCGCGACGCCGGGGGTCTATTCGCTTTTGGGTGGGCCCTCAAAAGCGATCTCACCATCCCTTTGTTTCCACCCAGTAAAAGCGAATTATCAGACTTCCCCAATTAAATGAGCTAATTTTTCCAATTAATTTTGAAATAGGCCAAATATTTAATTTAAACATTTTAAATTTGTACCCAATTTTCGCATCAATATGGGTTTTTTTTGCTCCAGGCGATTATTTGGTAAGAGATAATAAAATACAAAGTGACAAATAACATAAAGAATTCTTTTACCAACTCTACTGTGCCAATGCAACATCTTTTATAAATGTACACTTCTAGCTAGAACCTGGTATTTTATCCAAACCGCAAGTTTGAGCGAATTCTGCTTTTTGGCCCTTCAAAAGTGAAGTTAGTTCTCCTGTTACAATGTAGAATCAGAACCACAATCGTCAGCAATCATTTTATAGGTCACTGAAAATATCAAACTTTATTTCATCAAACAGCAATGTTACATATCTGCAGTGGCGTACCGAGAAAACTCGAGGTCTTCCCGCAAAAAATGTTTTCGAGACTCTTTCGCGAAAATCCATTAGCTTTCAATTATTCAAAATTTTAACTTGCATATTATTAATTAGGCTTTACAGATGTTTTAATAAATCAAATTCTTTGGAACCTACGAGTAGTTTTCGTAAAATAAAAATTATTTCACTTTATTGCCTGAAACACAAATGTGTGCGTTATACACTGCTGGCCATCCAAAATGCAACACCAAGAAGGAAGCATCCGATTGGCCTGAAATTCGCAGCATACGTCGCCCGCGAGAGGACATTCAAACGATTAGCATTACAGGGCATATGCAAATCATGTGCGTCCGGCACGCTGCTTCAGACACATGGCGTGCCTGAAGCAGCAAAACGTGCAGCAGACCAAAGAAAATCAGTGATAGAGGACTTCGAATCTTCAGCAGAGTCGTTACAGTTAATCGACGGAGTACTGCACAAGACCTCAGTCTACAGGTTAGTAAAAATGCTGAAACCTCGGTATATACACATACCATTCGCAGAGAAATTCATTCCATGGGTTACCGGGGTCGTGCGGCTGCTCATAAGCCATTCATCTCCACTCGGAATGCTACTCGTCGTTTAGCATGGCGTAAAGAATATTTATCGTGGACCGTAAATCAATGGAAACGGGTCCTAAGGACTCATGAATCCAGATGCCCGATCCATCACCCTGATGGCCGTGTGTGTGTATAGCGGCAGCCGGAGGAGCGCTATTTACCACAATGTACTCTTCTTACGGTCAAGTTTGGAGCTGGCAGTGTACTCGTGTGGGGGTATTTTTCGTGGTATGGCCCCGGCCCATTGGTTATCGGGGACAAACCTGTCAACCAGCACGTTTACCTCGATATTCTGGGCAATTATTCCCTACCAACTCTGTGGCAATGCTACGGAATCGAGCCTTGTTGGTACCAGCAGGATAATACACCGAGCCATAAAGCAAGGACTGTTACGGCGTGGTTTGACGATAATTCCGTATCGTGTGTGTGTACTGGCTAGCACAGAGCACTGATCTTAATCCAACAGAGCACCTATGGGATGAATTAGAGCGCCGCACAAGAAGTTTGGAACGAAGGCCTACTACTAAGCAACAGTTAGCGGCAGCATTATGTACTGAATGGAAGCACATACCTATCGCTGTGTTCCAAAACCTTGTCGAAAGCATGTCTCGAAGGGTCAGTGCATGCATTAATGCCAATGGTGGACCAACACCGTACTAATGTATATCAATAAACGCTATGTTGTGTTTCTCTTCGAGGTGTCGGGTGACTTTTGTCAATATAGTGTATGTAGCAAAAGAACAGATGGTGAAGTTGCAGTTTCAATTAATTTGTTATTCCCTTAAACTTACACTGAAGCTGTCTTAGCTGTCTTACTAAATTACTGCTTAAATCTCTCAGTTCTCCTGTTATTTATTGTTTACTAATTTTTTGCTCTTCCGTATTTACTCTAATTTTACGTAACTCTTTATTTTGTGTCCTGTCGTTGCCCGGGGACCCGAAAAAGTGTTCCTCTTCAAACCATCATCTCGCCACCTCTGTCCCTGTCCCACTCCTTTCCTAGACCCTCTGTCGACCCCTTAGCTCGAAGAGGAGATTTTTTCTCTTTGGCGCCTCCTGAGCAATAAACTAATTTAGCCGTCTGTATGCGCTTCTCGAATCACAATGTACATAATTGCAGCGTGGGCCAAGAAAACGATAAAAAGCACGTAACGTTTTCTGAACTTGCTCTTCAATACAAAGAAGGATTCTCTAGAAACACATTTTTACATATATAGCTAACTGCCGTTGCCGCCGTAGATAGCGTATTCGAACATTCCCGTGCTGACTGAAAAGGACGTATCGCTAAATATTCCTTACTTGGCAAAAAATTATTTCTAAATCTTGTAAAATCTCCAAATCCCTCACAACAATAGTATACTATTCCTGTAAATGAATTAAATGTGAAATCTAAAACCCTCGTAACAGTAAATCTTTCGAGAATTTGGCGATGCGCGCTAGAGCGTGAGTAGCAAAAAGGTGGTTATGACGAGATTAGCATCGAGCGAAGCCTCCGAATGAACGTTTCAACTCCAGAAAAGTTTCCATCTGCCTTGTGCCCTGGACCTTTAAATTTAAGAAACTTGACTCCAACGAATAAAGTGTCTGCAAGTAAATGAGCCCTGTGTGCTCGCCCCGGTGGGAAAGCAGTCTAAGCGCTGGCTTCTGACCATTCGTCCGATATGGGTTCGGCTTCGAATCAGTGTGTGTTTGTCTTACGGAATTGGCTCTCTCCCTTCCCTGGAACCAGTAGCCCCAAATTAGGGACGTGCGACTGCTTATAGCCCATCGAGTTGCTCAAGGTGGTCGTTAAACCTCCAAATAATAATATTAAGAAGAGTTTTGTGTGGCCGCCCCGGGGGCGCAGTGGTCTAAGCGCTGGCTTCTGATCATTTGCCCAGGGAGGGGTCTGAGTTCGAATCCCAGGTAAGGCATGGATGTTTGTATTTTTCTTTCGGTATTGGCTCTCAATGTGTTACTTGATCAGCATTGGCTCTCTCTGTGTAACTTGATCATTTGGCATACTGTTCGCTATGTACATTGTTGATGTAAACTGAATATACTGTCTATGTCTGCTTATCCTGTCACTGTATCTGTACCACCAGGTCAAATAAATAATTTTGAAAAAAAGAAAACAAGCAGTCCTCTTGCAAGGTAAAGCTTACTCTTGGCTCGCGTTGGCCAGGGGAGTTAATAAATTATTGCAGTAACTCTTACAACGAACTCTTCTGTCCATTCCCTGAAACCACTGGCCCTGAATTAGGGACCGGCGTCTGCTTATAGCCCACTGAGTTGCTCACGGTGGTCCTTAAACCTCCACAACAACAACAACAAAAAAACTCTTTCCTTGAGTCCAGGATTGGGTAACGATCATGAGCTGATGAGCGTTGAGGTTGAGTAGAAAATTCAACGTAACAGTATTTTCGTTGAATTTCTGCTTTTCTAAAAATCAGTGTCGAAATAGATTCAAGACATGCTCATTACAACTGGGAATTGTAACGTCATCATTCTTGTTAAAACAATGTTTTAAGCTGTTCTCGTAATTTAGGAGTCTCCCGTACTATTGCAGGACTTTTACTCTGACGTAATACGTACATGACATGACAGGCAGTCGTGAACTAGAGATCGTTTGAATGCCTCGTTTCTTCCAAGCGTAAGAGGTTGCTTTAGCATGTTTTGTTTGTTTCAAAGCGGGAAACTCGCAGAATTCAGTCCTCAGAACAACTTCATGAATAATTCACGAAGTTAAAAGCTGTGTAGTTCACCGGAATCCTCAGTCTGTTAGCGCATGTTGACAAACGGATTTCCCTGATAAGATCTCCAGAGAGTGAAAACACTGCGGACTCCCGCTGACGCTCAACCTCTCCTGCTGTTGATGAGGTAGAAATTGAAGCTCGACGGGACATGTAGTTTTTTTTTTTTTTTGTTTTGTTTTTTTTTGTTTTTTTTTGTTTTTTTTTGCCATGCTTTCCAATTCGCACTGCAATTCATTACCGCGTAGTTTTAGAAGAAGCGAAAAGATGTTTTGCTGCCCAATGGCCAATGATGAAGTGCGTGTGAAGCACGTACGGTCGAAGAAATGAGACTTGCGAAAATAAATGAAAAGTCTATCAATCAATTCGACCGCATGCCACATGTAATCATATCAGTTGGTATCTAAAAGCTCTTACCACATAATTCAATGATGCAATTAAACATTACGTGTATTACCATAATCTACTGCTGATATAATTATATGAAACGATAGGAGATGCGATGATTGGTATTTGTCTTCTGAATAGACTTCGTAGTGAAGTTAATTACTTTAACTAGTTAGTGTGTAAAAACAGAAAATTTGCCGATGACGGACTTCAAATCAGCGTCTCCTCGCTCTGGACCGAGTTGCTCTAAACCAACTAAGCTACATCGAATATATCGCAGCAGATTTGTCGTCTTGACATTGCTTCGCCTGCGTAGTACGTCGCAAGTTTCCTTATCTAACTTGTTCATGAATGATATAAACTAGTCCTAAATTAATTTGTTGAACACATGAGGTCGTTCAAGAAGTAAATGAACATTTTCAGCTTACCATAATTCCTGTAATCTCTCTATTCAAAGACAAGAAAGATGACACCGAATTTTCGGGTGTAATGAGCACGTCTTTTGAATCCGTTCTGACGCAAATTAAATTTATCAAACCTATTCTAAGTCAATGGAAACGGTATGGAAAACAATAGCACCTGACCGAAAAAAGAAGATTTTCAATTGGGGTTTTAATCCGGCAGATACTGCTGTAAACGGAATCGTGAACTTACGCCCACTGGTTGCAGACTTATGAGTAAAGAAAAATTTGAATTTATATGAGAAACATTTCAAAGCAGAAACGCTATCCACAAAAAAAAAAAAAAAATTCAAATCAGGTTCTTCGAAGCAGAGATATAGGCAAATATAAGACATGCACCTACGCCCCCTAGTGGGAAAACCATGCATTATTTTAATAAGAAAGTATTTTCAAACGGTTTTTCAATGTGAGCGGTATCGGTCCAAGAAAAAAACATTTTTAGTCTAGTTTTCAGGAACGCAGATTTTGCTGCAAATACTCCAGAAGAAGAAATTAACACTTATGCCCCCTGGTGGCCAAACGATTTTTTACCAAATATTAGAAATTATATGAAAAACATTTTCCATCAGGAGCTGTATGCGATACAGGAAGAATTTTTCAAATCGAAGTTTTAGAAGCAGAAATACCGGGGAAAACGCAATTTACATTTGCACCTCCTAGCGGAAAGTCTAGTATTTACTTGAAAATTTTCAATTTATGTGAAAAACATTTCGCATCTGAAGCACTATCCAACAAAGAAGGAATTTTTCAAATCCGACACCTAGAACTAGAGATATTGACAAAAATAAGATACACATCTACGCACCCTGGTGCAGAAACCATGCATTATTTTAAGAAGAAAATATTCCTAAAAGGTTTGTCGACGTGAGTAGTATCGGTCCACAAACGATTTTTTTTTCAATCGAGATATTAAACTCTCAGATTTTGCTGCAAATACATCAGAAGCGGAAATTAAGTCTTACGCCCCCTGGTGGCCAAACCATTTTTACCAAAAATTAGAAATTATATGCAAAGGATTTCCCATCAGGATCTGTATCCGGTACAGAAAGAATTTTTCAAATCGGAGTTTTAGGAACAGAGATATCGGGGAAACGCAATTTATCATTACGCCCCCTAGCGGAAAGTCTATTAATTACTTAAAAATTTTGAAATTATATAATAAACATGTCGCACCGGAAACTATCCAATAAAGAAAGATCTTTTCAAATCGGGCCATCACAAGCAGAGATATTGACAAAAATAAGATATATATCTACGCCCTCTGGCGGAGAAACCATGCAATATTTTAAGAAGAAAATATTCCGAAAAGGTTTGTCGACGTGAGTAGTATCGGTCCACGGAAGAATTTCTTCAATCGACATTTTAGCTCTGATTTTATGGCAAATACATCAGAAGCAAAAATTAACACTTGCGTCCCCTGGTGGCCAAAGTATTCTTTAACGTATTCCTGAACGGGTTGTACGGTGTGTCTGTCTTGCTTTGTTTTTGGACATGTTTTGTGTGTGTTCGGTCGTCAGGATGAGAGAGCTCGTCAGGCCTCGTGGAGGCCTTTCTCCCTCTTATTTCCCGCTTGTTGCTGTACTGATTTGCTGTACATTTGAATGTCTACTGTATATTTGTAACAACCGAAATACGAAATAAATGAAAAATGAAATAAAATCATGATGTCATCCAGTCTTGTCATGCATACAGAACATTTTCTTTCCTAGTTGCACCCAGGCTGCATCGCTCCATGCACACAGAGCATTTTCATCATGCATTGAAGTCAGCAGTTGACCACGGATCTCCGTAGAGAGGGACATTCACAGTATGTATCAATTTTAAACACTGACACACGGAAAACAAAGAAATGTTAATTTATTTCGTTTTTTATCTCGCCCTTCTATTTTCTTACAATTTCTTTAACATGAGTCACAACTGCACAATAACTCATATAGAGAGTGATACCGATTCATTGCTCTCAGTGGGAAAGAATATCTCTTATAGAAAGAATGTGGGGTGGAGTGAGGTTATTGCCCAGAAAGATAGAAGATAGGGCGAATGGAAACTCCACTCTGCTATTTTTTAACATTGTTTCAAAAGATTGATTTAGAAGCAGGTAAAAACGAGATATTTTGTTTTATTCCCTTTATTGTTTGAACCAAAATCTCGTGCTTTTTCACATCCATTTTTTTTTCCATTTCTGGTTTCTCCAATATGCATCGTGCATAATATTAAACGTAGATCTTTTATATCTGGAGACTATTAGGACATTTTTCATCCACTATCTTTCAACTCCTCGCATGTCACTTCGGAGCTTACTGCTCCTGTTTGTGCAACCACCCAAGCTGTTCCACGAGTCCATCACATTAGCGCATTGTCAGTGAAAACCGATTTCATTTGTTCCACCTTGAAGGAAATAAATGGGCTCATCGCGTTTCCAATTTTTAACAAGACTTCGCACCTACAACATCGACAGTGATTTACTGTTTCTCATCGCCATTTTCCTGGATTAATATTAGGCACAATGGGCGGAAATATCTCTACAACAGGCCGTGAAATGATGTGGTGTTGAAGGCGTGAGGCCGAAAAAATTCTGACCTCACACGGCGATGAATCCGTCATCCCGTCGTAATGTCGGTAAACCTTTCTGGAAAAAATGTACTAGGTACATATCGCATAATTCGCTGTTCTTCCAATAAGCAGCCGTTCCCTCGCTTCGAGTTCGAAGTTCAGTTACTTATGAAGGATGATACTGTTATAATTCATTGTTTTAGAATTAAGATTTTTCGTGTGTAATAAGCGGGCAGCATAATTGCTTTTTGTTTATTACCTCATGCATAATTTTGTTTTATTAACTTCCGAAAAGTGCGTTGTATAAGAGCGATGCTGAATAGTCTACCACTTTATATATTTTCTATATGCAATAAGTTCACAATGTAAAAATGTTTTTGTCTGAGTTTGAAGTTTATTTTTTGTTATCTCAGAAAATATTTTTCCACCCCTAGGAACACCGCAAACGGTTTCTTTATCATCTGAGAATATATTTTACAAAGGTGCTAATTCTACTGAGATCGTCCTAAGGAGGGGGGGGGGGGGGTTGTCATATAACTCTAGTTACACAACACAAACGAGAATAAATGGGTTAATTAGATCTTACAGTATCTTTCTTTATTGACCTTGTCTCGAAACCTAAACATTTGTAGTTGAAGAAACAAACAGGTAAAGTCGTTGATTTAATAGTTGAAAAACTATTAACAATTCAGTCGAGAAAAATGTAATGAAACGCCCTTCTTTTAAATATACAGGGTGTCCATAAAGTATTTCCCACATTACAAAAAATTAATATAAACAAATCTATGAAAGTTAAAATAAAATGGTTGCGTACATAATATATCAGCACTCATAAAAAAAAATTCTGTTCCTTAAGTGAGCGCTGCTGCTGAATACGAGAAGCATTTCATCTATAATGGCTTCCATGCAAGAAAAAGCGGCGTGCGTGTTGTGGTTTAATGAAACCAAATCAGTGGTTACTCTCCAGCGTTATTTCAGAAAAGAGTACAGACGATCACCACCGGACCAAAAAAGCATAAAAGCTTGGTATGAAAAGTTTAAAGGGATGGGTAGTGTTGGCGGTCTCCCCCAAACGGGCCGACCACCGGTTACACAAGAGACAGCTGCAGCTATTCAGAATACTTTTCTGCGAATCCCCAGGAAATCCATTCGTCGTGCTTCACTGGAAACTGGGATTCCCCGTGCCACGGTTCACAAAATTTTACACAAGCGTCTTCATCTGTATGCTTATAAGGTACAGATCGTTCCAGCTCTTCAGCCTGATGACCGGTCTCGCCGTGCTGCATTTGCGACGGAGATGTTGCAGCGCATAGCTCATGGTAGGGATTATCTGCACCGTGTCTGTTTCTCCGATGAAACCACATTCCACGTCCATGGTACAGTAAATAGGCATAATGTGCGAATCTGGGGATCAAGAAATAACCATTATGTCGTCGAAAAACAGAGGGCTAGCCCGGAAGTGAACGTATGATACGGCCTGATGTATGACAGAATCATCGGACCCTCCTTTTTTACATAGCCCACGGTAACATGTAACGTACACCTGGAAAGGCTGGAACTTTTTGTAGCACCTCAGTTGCATGCACTCCACCCTTCGGTTATTTTCCAACAAGACGGTGCCCCATCATATTGGTCAATAATATTTCTTGAGTTCCTGGATGCCACATTTCCTTACAGATGGATTGGCCGCGACGTTCCCATGCCATGGCCACCTCGATCGCCCGACATAATCCCTCTACACTTTTTCCTGTGGGGTTATGTGAAAGATCAATTTTATTCTAGTAGTGTTCCGGACGTTGAAGAACAGAATAACGGTCGTCATTGGTTCTGTCTTTGCTGAAATGTTAAACAAAACATGGCGTGAAATCGAATATAACTTAGATGTCCTCCAAGCCACAAATGTCTCCCATGTGGAGGTGTACTGACAGTGGAAAAAAACTTTACTTGTGCACCATCATTGTCGTGCAATGCCTTTCTTGTACCTGTAATACATTTTTATATTAATTTTTGTAATGGGGGAAAGACTTTATGGACATCCTGCATATGGATGCTATCATTCATCATCGCTGTCAACCATTATCAATCCACTGCTGGATGAAGGTTTCCCCAAGTTTCTTCCACAAAAGTCAGTCTTGAGCCAGATTCCTCCATGTCGTTTGTGGGGGAGGGGGTGGCATAACTCACCACGCTGATCCAGCTGGTTGGTGAGTGTGAGACAGTTATACCGTTATTTGGCTGTCGTCAGAGCCCCATTAGTGGGAACAGGATGCACCGCGAAAAGGCGGGTTTGACATTTGTCAAGGTGAGGCTATGATATGTTTGCGCAATATATGTATACGTAGGGCATTCAAAAAATAAGTTGCACTTTACACTTGACCGGGACAGCGAAAAAATATTCACAAAATAAGTTACACTTTGTGCGGACAGCGGAAAAAATCGAAGACGTGCGGAATCAGTTAAAGAAAGATCGCCGAATTACAGTGATACTTTTGGCTAAGTCGGTGGGCAACAGTAAGTCTGTCTGTCAGGAAATTCTAAGCGGGGATCCGGGAAAACGAAAAATTAATGCCCTTTTTCATTCAGTACAAATAGTATAATAAAAAATCTCTGATTATCTTCATAGATATTATATGCCCCAGGCAGACCGACATACAAGACTAAACATTCCCTTTATGCAACGCAAGAAAGAAACACCGAACCCGATTGATTAAATCACACATCAGCACTGTAATATGGCAGTCAAACCAGAAGACAGCATCAGCATGCTTTGTTTTTCTGAAACGTAAACGAGGCCGCCCCGGTGTCACAGTCGCCTGAGCGCTGGATTGTGACAATTCGCCCAAGATTGGTCAACGTTCAAGTCCCGGTGAGGCATGGATGTTGAGTTTGTCTTACGGCACTGGCTCTCTTCCTTCCCTGGAGCCAGTGGCCCAAAATTAGGGACGGGCAGCTGCTTATGGTCCATAGAGTTGCTTGCGGTGGTCGTTTAACTCACAAATAAAACAAAAAACGAGCGAATGAGGCACTTTAAAAAATTCCATAAGCACGTAGTATGCATGAAATGTAACGTTATTTTTTAACTTTATTACTCTTGATACTTTTGAATGAATATGCTTTGGGCGAGTTGTCCTTTGGAAAACTTGGTGTATTAGACCAGTCGTAACTCTGAAATAAACGGGATTGGATCAGCTATCGTTGGCGAATCGTACTGTAGCCTAGTAACTATACGCAATCATTACCAATGCAAAAGCACTGAAACGCCTGTCTCGGTGGCCGACGGATAAGTACCTGCCCAGTTCTGGCTCCTGGTTCGAGTTCCGGATGGAGTTTCGCTGATCCGCTTGGCTTACGGCGCAGTCTCTATTCCCTCCTTGGGACCAACGACCAAATGCCCTCATTTTAGAGACGGGTGACTTCTTATAGCCATAAGGTTTGCTCATGGTGGTCGTGTGAAAACAGGAATTTGTCGGTGACCAGGATCGAAACCGCGTCTCCTCGCTCTGGAGTGAGTTGCTAGATCTAACCGACTAATATACACTGACAGAATGTATCGCTGCAGATTTGCCATCTTGACACCAGAGTTGGAAATGGGTCAAAATTTCTGGGCCCGGACACGGCCGTCACATAATTGGACGCGACACGGACATGTATGCTTTGAGCTATAAACCTGAATATTTCATCATCATCATTGTCAATCATTATCAATCTACTGCTGAATGACGGTCTCCCCGCGTTTGTTCCGCAACGGACCATCTAGGACCAGTCACCTCCATCCACCCATCTCCCACGTGGCCTTCTTCTGGGTCTTTTCCTGTCCCTTGGAATATAGTCTAAAATTTCAGTTGTTCATCGGTGGTCCGTTCTCCTGGCTATATGTCTAGCCCATTGCCATTTCAGGGATTTTACTCTGATTGTGATGTCTTTCACTGTTGTTATTTTCCGTATCCACGAGTTCCTCCTTTTATCTTTCTTGGTTACACCAAGGATGCATCTTTCCATGCTTTTTTCAGTTGCGGCAGTCTCTGTATGCCTTTTTTTTAGTTAAGGTCCACGTCTCTGCCGCGTACGTAAGCACTGGAAGGATGCATTGATTAAAAACTTTTCTTTTAAGACAAAATGACATATTGCTCTTGAAAATTGTAATGTTTCTTCCAAAAACTCTCCAAGTTTTATTCGCCAATTAATTTCTTCATGCCGCCCCGGTGGCGCAGTGGTCTAAGCGATGGCCTCTGATCATTCGTCCGAAAGGGGTCCGGGTTCGAATCCCGGTGAGGCATGGATGTTGTGTCTGTCTTACGGCACTGGCTCTCTCCCTTCCCTGTAACCAGTGGCCCTAAATTAAGGACGGGCGACTGCTTATAGCCCATTGAGTGGCTCACGGTGGTCGTTAAACCTGCAATAAAAAATAAATAAATAAATAAATTTCTTCATCAATGTGACCCTCGCTTGGTATCTGCTGCATAAGGTAAATGTAGGAATTTGTTATCTCCAGCTTTCCCCCATCAATTGATAAATAAATCTTCATTCCCTGTAAAAGCATTGTACATTAGTTTCGTCTTCTGAAAGTTCATTTTTAATCCCATTTCTTTACCCTTTTCAGCAAGTTCCTGGATCATACACTTCAGCTCTGAAATATTTTTTCAAAGACCTCTGAAGGGTTCTTTGAAATATTTATTTTCTGTTCAAAAACAAAACGGAAGTAAATCCGGATCGAAATCAACACCTTGACCCGACCCGTTTGACCCGCAAGAAATTGTCGACTTGGTGACCAGGTGACACGTGACCCGTTCCCATCTCTGCTTGACACGTGCTTCACCTCTGAAATACGTCACAGTTGTTAAACATCCCTTTACAAATTAAAAAAAATACCTGAAATGGCAATGTTTTAGCCATATTGCTTTAAACAAGTTAGTAAAATCATGCAATGCATTGTTTATGATATGCTTTCTAGCATACCAGAAATCATTACTCAAGTTATTACTCAAGTTATGAGGATAATGGCTGTAGAATAAATCTCTCTCTTATGACCTGACCTTAGACCCCATTTCGATGATATTCAACAGAACCCATAAAGTATACTTCCGGAACAACATGATAAAGTTTTGTCTCAATCGAAGCATTTTTACGCAAGTTATGGCGCATAAGGGCAATGGAATGCATCCCGCTCCTATGTCCTGACCTTTGACCCCACTTCACCCATTTTCAATAGGATTCGTCCCCACGTGCGGTCTCCTACCACATACTAAACTTTCATTGAAATCGAGCCATATGCACGTAAGTTATGACGCATAACGGCAACGAAATGAATTCCGCTACTATGTCGTAACCTTTGACCCCATTTCGTCCATTTCCTACAGGGTTCGTCCCCAGGTGGTCCTCTACCACATACTAAAATTTCATCGAAATCGAACCATTTTTACGCGAGTTATCGTGCGGACAGACAGACGGACAAAGCTGGAGCATATACGCTTCTTCAACCTACGGTTGGAAAGCGTAAACAAGAAATTTTCCGACTAGATGAACGAGCGGTCAGGTGCGCGTGACTCACGTGATAGATTCACAGAAAGAAATGCCCACTGGTCCCTTTAATCCCCGCCAAAAATTAAAAAAGGAAGAACATGAGATATTCGTAAGTGAGTAATATATGACCGTAAAATGTCTGCGTGGGAAGCAGGATGTAAGTAAAACCAGTGATGATCTAGCAATGTCAGTGGACCACTAAGAGCAAAAATAAATGTATATTTATTTACTTATAACTCATGAAAGGCGTGTTCAAAATCTCCCTTGTGTTTCTCTCCTGGAGAAAGCATTCCAACGCCAATTGTTTTCCCCTGATCCATTGTTTTCTTAATCCAGTCTGTATAAGACGATACTGCAGTGTATATTCCTGGGTTCTCCTTCTCAGCGCAGCCTTCTCCGTTGGAAACAACACCAGTTAATTTCCACCTACCGACTTTTTCCATGCAGACGAGAGGGCCTCCACTATCTCCCTGTAGAAACACAAAACTTAAGCTAGGAGTGCACAACATACTCCTGAATTTCAACAAAACTTTTCATTAAAAGATCTAAGACACACATCAATGCACACCTACTTATGAACATATCGAGCAAAGTATCCGTTGAAATATTTGTGTAGGGGAAACAAAAGTCGATGAGAAAATTTAATCTACTCTGCCCTGTAGTAAATTTTGGGTTGGAAAGAAAGTAGTCTCCGAGGACGAGGTATCCGAAGTCGAAGATCCGACCACGGCGCCCATTGGCCATTAAAATTGCACAGCACCCATTATCAGGTAGGTGGCTTAATTCGGTGACAGTTAGCAGAGGCGGATTGGCCCACCGGGACACCGGGACGTTTCCCGGTGGGCCCCTTCCGTATATTTTGTCTTACTTTCTTAAAAATATTTTCAGTTCAGTTGTTTTAAACACACAACTGAACCACAATACTTTTTATAAACGAAATACACATAATGTAATTATAACAAGCGGGGGAAAAAAGTATTTTGAATTAGTAAAAAAATCCCCTCACCAGGCAACTGCTAGAATCCCAACTATAATAGATGGGCCATGTGTGTTTGCGAAATTCTGGGTTTACTTAGTAGCTGAGGAACGATAATGTACGTATGTACCGTATGTTGCGGGATGGCGGGGGCGTGTACAAGATGTTTTACTATATTCCCCAAGGAAGGGGGAGGGTGTAGATGATTTTACTCCCGTTGGTCGTAGGAGGCATTAGGGTTGTGCTCATAAGAGCTGAGTTCGGGCTCAATTTTAAGAGCCTGAGCCCGTCCGAGCCCGAAGTATGTCAGCCCTAGCCCACCCAAGCCCGAATTTTATATTTCAAGATAGAGCCCGAAAACTATGATTAATCTATTTAGGCATTAAAGAAAATCTCCTCTTCCAAACTTTCACTCCTTCCTCCCCGTGCAATAAACCGATGTCTTTCTCAACTGCGGAGTGAGGAAAGAATGTCTATCTATTTCCATAGTTTCTCTGACCATTCATTTCATCCTGAGATGTTTCGAGGGGCCCGGCATCAGAAAAAACGGGAGGCACAACAATCTACGTATGTTAATAGCATTGGGGTGGAGGCTGAACAGTTTGATAAAGTTGCAGAACAATGCTAGATAATGGTCAGTATGGGATGTACTATCCACTATATGACAACACAGAATTCAGAGTGAAAGCTAATGATATCAAGAACTTATTTTGAAATAACTGTAAGATTGTTTGCGGGGGTGTTCATATACGACCCCTTTCCCCCGAAATGTTCTACCTATGCAGCCTACGCTCCTTGTGATAACTGACAAATGCTGCAGATGAAGGCATTTACGGAAATATCATTTCAACATGAAGTTGCAAAATGTTTTGTTTACGTTATTTAGTAAGGTGTCTTTACAATATATAACCGAAGCATAAAAGCACATTTTGTAATTGAAACACATACGAATATATGATCACTAAATGAAGAATCAGTTCGCCACGATATTTAAAAATCTTTAAATTTCTAACTGTGATTGTCCACAATAGAAAAATTACAAAAATTGCAGTACAAATAGAAAATTTTTTCATGTATTTAATTTTAAAAATCATACTGATAACAAGGAACAGTACACCAATTAAGTAGTAAATAGTAACACTGTACTAGTGGTCAGATTTATTAGCGTAGAAAGTAGACACATTAGCGTTTCCAAGCTTTCGCACATCAACCAGATGGCTTTTTAGGCAGTTTCTGTCTAACTTCCTTGAAAAAGCCATCTGGTTGATGTGCGAAAGCTTGGAAACGCTAATGTGTCTACTTTCTACGCCAATAAATCGGACCACTAGTACAGTGTTACTATTTAAAGATCATGTCTTATGAGAAAGGATTTTTGATACAACTCCAACATAATTTTGGTAGTAGCAGTTCTCTCTCTCTCTCTCAAATATTTGCTGAAATTTCAGCCCACTTCGTCGAAAATTTAAGAACTGGAAGCTCAAAGTTATGAAAATCAACATTATTTTACGATCTGTCAAACATGAAAAGGCTATATAAGCATATTTTTTTTATTTAATGTTCTTACTTCAGCGTTCTTAAGAGAAAATTTTAAACAAATATAAACATTGTGTCCAAAATTAGAAGTTCCTCCTGCACAATTACATACATAACTATCTAAACTAATTATTTAAATCTGGCTATTCGCTTTTTCCACGTCAATTAAGTGGGTTTGCCACGATATGTAAATATCTTGAAATTTCTGACTGTGATTGTAAACAAGAGAAAAACTGCAGTACAATTTTTCTGCAGTAAAATCTTGGCATGGGCCGATGAAAATTTTTCCGCAACACCCACTTCAATTTAAGGATGACGGGTGTACTTTTTAACACACCTCCCCCCCCAGTACTATGCTTGCCATTGTTTCCAGAGCAACTGTACTTTTTGTTTTGTTTTTTAAATAGAAAAAGTTATTTTCAGTTGTGATACAATAGTACCGCAGAACTGCAACTCAACGGGCCCATTTGCAAAAAAATTCCTGGGCCCTTTTGCGACCGCCAATCCACCCCTGACAGTTAGTCATCAGAAAGCGGAGAGTGTAAGCGCCATACAACATGGAAGTGGACAAGGAGCACATCCGTCATTGGATGATGCACGAGTTTCGTCGCGGTAGCACCCCCGCAAGTGCTGTAAGGAACATTACCACTGTGTATCCCTATGCCATATCACATCGTCAGTGCTGTCGTTGGTTCGAACGGTTTCGACAGGGAAATTTTGATCTGGCAGACCGTTCCAAAGCCGGAAAATCCGCAACAGTGGATATTAACATGATGAAGACTTTAGTAGAGACCGACCCACGAGTGACCACGCGGGAGTTGACCGAACAGCTAGGGACTACGCAAACCATTGTCACGCACCTGCGTCAACTTGGGAAGGTGCACAAGAGGGGAGTTTTGGTACCCCATCAACTCACAGTTCAGCAGAAAGCACATCGCATGAGTGCATGAGTTTCCATGCTTACACATGACCAGGCTGAACTCTTCTTCGACCGCATGACAGGTGACGAGAAATGGATCCTGTATGACAATGTTAGCACTCAGAATTAGTGGTTGGACCCGAAACAGAAGCACATGCCGACCCCCAAAGTCGGCTTAAGGAACATTACTAGTGTGTACCCCAATGCCATATCACATCGTAAGGTCCTGCCGTATATTTGGAACGACATCGTCCCGGTTGGTGAACCTCTGTCCGTCCAGGAAATGTTGCAACAACCACCTTTTCCGGTTGTTGCAACATTTCCTGGAAGGACAGAGGTTCACCAACCGGGACGATGTCGAACGCGCACCTACTCACTTCTTTGCATCACAGTTCTACAGGGACGGTATCCAACGGCTGGCCAGACGATGGGAGCAGGTCGTGGCAAACGATGGTGACTACATTTTGGACTGATTTGCACTTGTATATACGGTAATTAGCACTTTTCTATTGCCTTGCATTTACTTTCTTTCCAATTCAATTGACATAAAAAAAGTGGATCAGAGTTTGTAAGAAAACATGCCTAAGTTTTTCCGCTCAATAGTTTTTTTTTTTTTTTTCTGAAGTACTAGGGGTGTTCAAATGAAAAGGTACGAAACAACACTGTGGGTATAAATGAAGACTTTATTCAAAGTATACACCATAGGCCGTAGCACAACGATCCCATTGATTAACGAGCCGAAAGATTCCTTGTTCCCAGAATTCCTGTGGCCGTGACGAGACCCAGTCCTGCACAGCGTCCTTGAGTTCGTCGTCCGAGTGGAAGCGCTTCCCTTTCAGATGTTTTTTCAGGGGACCAAACACATGGAAATCGCAGGGCGACATGTCCGGGCTGTAGGGCAGATGGTCAAGCTGCTCCCACTGGAACTTGGCCAGTTCCGCGTGTGTGACCCTGGAGACGTGTGAACGCGCGTTATCATAGAGCAGAACCACACCCTCCGTGAGCAGCCCCGGTCTTTTGTTCTTGATGGACCTGCGTAGGCTTCGGAGTGTCTCACAGTACACACGTCGGAGTTAATGGTTCGTCTGTGCTGGAGGAATTCAACAAGTAGTCAATTGGACGGCGCTCTTTATAAGAGCCTCTGCTCTCTCCTGCGCATGCGGGCGCCCGCGCATGCTCCGATCCACGCCGGCGACTCCAATCGCATCCCTAGATGTGTCGCTACGTTCTCCCATAGCGGCATAGGCAAATATGTTAACGGTTACGTTCTTATGACGTTTCGTACCTTTTCATTTGAACACCCCTAGTAGGTGGGAATTTACCAGTCTTGCATGTAATTCTTAAAGAATCTACAATCTACAAAAAAGGCAAATCTTTTCGTTGGGTCTGGAAGTGATTATGGCGTTCTTTGGCCTATTTCAGATTTTGCACAATATGAAATGTATAATATAGTCAGTCTCGCACTCCATTTTTTTCCTCTACTGCTAAGTTTTTGAGGAAGCATCATTGTTGGCTTTTTCTGGTGGTGGAGGCACCATCAGCAACTCTAAGAGCTGTAAGCAGTCGGACGTCCCTAATTTGGGGCTTCAAATCCCACGTTGGAAGGGATGTCTCGGCACCATGGGTAAGAACACTCATTTCTCCTGCTCATTCGGAACTCGGGCTCGGTACGGACAACCAGCAAGAGAATTCAGCGCCTCTGATCACTGCACCACTTGGGCGGCTCTCTGCTTTCAGGTTGTGTTTAGTGTAAATTAATCTGTTTCTTATTTCAGTGATACTGAACCTGTCGTACTGGAAAAATTCTCTAATATCGGCTTCACTTATGGTTAATACTAGGAGAAAGCCCGTCAATTATGACAGTTGAAAAATAAGATATGTACAGTAATTTTTTTAATAATTAGGTATTGATTTTTTTATTGGAGGTTTAACGACCACTGTGAGCAACTCAATGGGCTATAAGCAGTCGCTGTTTTGTTTGTGATGCTGAAATGTGAAAGTACATTTCATGAACATTTTTTTATTGGAGGTTTAACGACCACCGTGAGCAACTGAATGGGCTATAAGCAGTCGTCTGTCCCTAATTTTGAGCCACTGGTTCCAGGGAAGGGAGAGAGCCAGTGCCGTGAGACAAACACAACATCCATGCCTCACGGGATTCGAACCCGGACCTCTTTCGGACGAATGATCAGAAGCCATCGCTTAGACCACTGCGCCACCGGGGAGGCTTTCATCAACGTTACAACAATAGCAACAACAACAACAACAACAAAAAAAAAAAAAACAGAAACACAAGGACGATGACATCGAATTTTCGGGTGTAATGAGCACGTCTTTTGAATCCGTTCTGACCCGAATTAAATTTATCAAAACTATCCAAAGTCCTTGGAACCGGTATGGTAAACAGTAGTATCTGACAGACGAAAGAAATTTCTCAATCCGGTTTTTAATCCTGCAGATATTGCTGTAAAAGGAATCGTGAACTTACTCCCTCTGGTGGAAACACTTGTGCGTTAAGAAAAGTTTGAAATTATATGAGAAACATTCCGCAGCGGAAACGCTCTCCAACAAAGAAAGAATTTTTCAAATCGGATTCCTAGAAGCAGAAATATCGACAAATATAATATACGCAACTACGCCCCCTGGCGGGAAACACGTGTATTATTTTAAGAAGAAAGTATTCTCGAAAGGTTTTCCGATGCGAGCGGTATCGGTCAAGGAATGAATTTTTTCAGTCGAGTTTCCAGGATCTCAGATTTTGCTGCAAATACATCAGAAGCAGAAATTAACACTTATGCTCCTGGTAGCCAAAACTATTCGTTATCAAATATTGGAAATTATTGGATATATGGAAACCTTTTCCCACCAGGAGCTGTATGCGATACAGGAAGAATGCTTCAAATCGGAGTTTTAGCAGCAGAAATATCGGGGGAAACGCAATTCAACTTAACGTCCCCCTAGCAGAAAATCTATGAGTTACTTGGAAATTTTGAAATTATATGAAAAACATTTCGTACCAGAAACGCTATCCAACGAAGAAGAAATTTTTCAAATCGGACTCTTAGAAGTAGAGATATTGACCAAAATAAGATATAGATCCACGCCCCATGGCGGAGAAGCCATGCATTATTTTACGAAGAAATTATTCCGAAAAGGTTTATTGACGTGAGTAGTATCGGTTCACAAACGAATTTTTTTTAATTGAGCCTTTAGAAGCTCAGATTTTGCTGCAAATACAACAGAAGAGGAAATTAAGTCGTACGCTCCCTGGTGGCCAAATTATTTTTTACCAAAAATTAGAAATTATATGCAAAAGATTTCCTATCAGGAGCTGTATCTGGTGCAGAAAGAATTTTTGAAACCGGAGTTATAGATGCAGAGATACCGGGAAAAGGCAATTTTACATTTTATGACTCCTAGCGGAAGGTCTATGATTTACTTGAAAATTTCGAAATTATATAAAAAACGTGTCGCAGCGGAAACTATCCAATAAAGAAAGAATTTTTCAAATCTGGCCATTACAAGCAGAGATATTGACAAAAATAAGATATACATCTACGCCGCCTGGCGGAAAAACCATGCAATATTTTAAAAAGAAAATATTCCGACAATATTTATCAACGGGAGTGGCATCGGTCTACGAATGAATTTTTCCAATCTAGATTTTGTAGTAAACACATCAGAAACAGAAATTGACACTTACGCCCCCTAGTGGCCAAAGCGGTTTTTACCATAAATTAGAAATTATATGCAAATATTTTCCATCAGGAACTGTATTCGTTGAAGAAAAAAGAAATTCAAATCGGAATTTTAGAAGTAGAAATATCGGGGAAAACGTAATTTACTTTCACGCTCCTTAGCGGAAAATCTATGCGTAACTTGAAAAAGTGACTATACCTAAATTACTATTCAATTTAAATGGAATCGAAAGATAAAATAATATTTTTAGTTGGATGTTCAGAAGCAAATATATGAAATAATATGTACTTTGAATTCGATATCATCTGCATTTACGCTCTGTAGCGGAGAAATTGTACTTCGTAAAAAAATGAAACAAAGGATCATCATTCGTGTTTTACAAGCTTCCCAATGCAAAAAGAATTTTTGAAATCGGACTAATAGTGCAGAGATATGGTGTCCCCAGACGGACGGACAAACCGATAACATTTGTATGAACTTGTGTACACGAAAGACGTGCTAAAATTATCTAGCAATACCTTTGCTGGAGTAAGTTTACGGCAGAACGTATTTCTTCTTGCTACTGCTTGATACAGCGACCCAGAAGGAAATCAGATGAAGAAAAACCGCAGAAATACACCAATCAACACAAAAATAAATAAATATTTATTTATTTATATCAATGCGTGATGCCTGAAATATGTGCTTGCATACGAGAAAGTATTTCTGTTTCAAAATATTTCAAATATCAGTTTTTTGTCGTCGGATTCGCAGTTCTTTCAATCCATTCAACGTAAGGTGCCACTGCAGTGTATATTCCGGGCTGCTGCTCGTCAGCGCATATTCCTCCCGTGGAAACAATACCGGCTAATTTCCATGTTTCTTTATTTTCCAGGTAGACGAGTGGACCCCCACTATCGCCCTGTGGAAACGAGAAAATGAAGTAAGAAAGTTAGTAAAATCATGCAATGCATTCATTATGATACGCTTTCCAACATACCAGAAATCATTACTCAACTTATTACTCAAGTTATGAGGATAATGGCTGTGGAACAAATCTCACTCCTGTGCCCTGACCTTTGACCCCATTTCGATGACATGAAACAGATTTGGTTCAGTACACCTCCGGAACAACATACTAAAGTTTTGTCGCAATTGAAGCATTTTTAGTCAAATTATGAGGATATGGAATAAATCTCGCTCCTGTGCCCTGACTTTTGACCCCATTTCGATGATATTCAACAGAACCTGTTCAGCATACTTCCGGAACAACATGATAAAGTTTTGTCGCAATCAAAGCACTTTTACGTAAGTCATGAAGCATAAGGGCGATGGAATGGATCCCACTCCTATGTCCTGACCTTTGAACACATTTCGCCCATTTTCAATGGGGTTCCTCCCCAGGTTGTCCCCTACCGCATACTAAAATTTCATCGAAATCGAACCATTTTTACGCGAGTTATCGTGAGGACAGACAGACAGACTGACGGACAAAGCTGGAGTACATACGCTTCTTTAAATCACGGTTGGAAAGCGTAAAAAAATGCACGACAAAAATCTATGCACCAGGAAAATGCTATTCTTTTAAAGAACATATAATCACATTCCCACATAAACTGTATGGACACTGTAAGGAAATAGTAAAACAGTATTGCAGCGGGAACGTCCTCCATTTGCAGAGATTACAGCAGCCACCTTTACAGGTAAAGTATCCACAAGTCCAAGGAGTACGGAGAGCGGGATGTTCCTCCATTCCGCTTTGAGTACATCGACCAACTCTGTCGGCTTATAAGGTCGTGTGGGTCTAGACCTCACCCGTCGTTCAAGTTCACCCCATAGATGCTCATTGGGATTGAGGTCCGGACTCTGAGCAGGCCAGTCCATCCGCGAGACCTGATTTTCCTCATACAACTCCAATGTAGCCCTGGAAACATGACAAGTGGTATTGTAGACCTGAAAGAAACAATTGTCGTATCCGTAGAGCTGCCACAATGCTGGGAGCATTGAGCTATCCAGGATATATCTATAGAGCACGCAGTTCATGTTGCGATGAACAACAACCAGTGTAACTACACTCCGTACCAGCTGAAACGGCCCCACACCATAACTACACCGCCTCCGTGCGTCACAGTTGGCACTGTACACTTCGGGAGCAGACGTTCTCCAGGTAACCGCCAAACCCAGACACGATCGGAATAATGTGAAGTGGGATTCGTCGCCATATAACACCTGCCGCCATTGTTCCAATGCCCAATTTTTGTGCTGTTGACAGCATCGTAGCCGCGTGGCTGTATTGGACTTTGTGATGAGAGCTTTATGGGCGGCTGTTAGGCCATTATACCAGAGTGCATGGGCCTTTCTTAGAAGTGTCTTGATGGATACCATAATATCTATGGCCATCTGGAACTCATGTTCTATGGCATGCATTGGTAGGAACCTGGTTTTCCGGATCTCCCTCTGCAGCACCCTCCGGTCCCTGGGTTGCAGTTTCATGTGTCTCCCAGGACGAGGTGAATTCCTGCAATGCCCCGTCTTCTTCCACTTGTTGATGGCAAAGGCCACAGTCGATTTAGCGACCTGTCTGACTTCAGCAATGCTCGTTGTGTTCATACCTCCAACTGAGAAGCCTATTATAACGCCCTTTTCAAACTCGAATAGCTTTCTCCAGCTAGCTATTATTTCATCAGCAATTGATCTGAGCATATTCCAGTTGCCGTTTTTATACCTTATCAACCACGTGTCTGCTACTGGATCACACCATTGCCCCTGAGGCGCGGTTTTTCAATCACTTTTGTCCACAGAGTGTACATACCCATGCAAGAAAATGTTTGTTTAGTAATTTTTACATGGCTTATAACAGAAAATTCGCATTTAGCAAACTTGATCTGACGCGCACCTACATGATATTGAAAAAATCCAAAATGTCTGAAATAAATTTGAATATTAGATAGATAGATACACTATACTGACAAAAGTCACCGGACATCCCTTCAAAAGCATATCGCCCTGTGAGGTGTGAGGTTGAGTAAAAAATGTCGCGGCGAGAGAAAACTGACTTTGAGAAAGGAAAGATTGTTGGGTGTCGTATTAGTGGGTTCTCCATAAGAGAAACCGAGAGGCCTTTGAACATACCCAAGTCAATTGTTTTGGATGTACTGAATAAATGGAAAACACATGGCGTGACTGAAGTAGCAAAACATACCGGCAGACCAAAGAAAATCAGAGATAGAGGACGTCGAAACCTCAGCAGAGTCGTTACAGCTATTCGACGGAGTAATTGCACAAGACCTCAGTGTACAGGTGAGTAAAATGCTGGAACCTCGTTATGTACACGTACCATTCGCAGAGAACTTCATTCCATGGGTTACCGTGGTCGTACGGCTACTCATAATCCTTTCATCTCCACTCGAAATGCTACTCGTTGTTTAGCATGGTGTAAAGAACATTTATCGTGGACCGTAGATCAATGGAAATGGGTCCTATGGACTGATGAATCCAGGTACACCATTCATCAGTCTGATGGCCGTGTGTGGGTATGGCGGCAGCCGGGGGAACGCTATTTACATCAGTGTACTGTTCCTAAGGTCAAGTTTGGGGCTAGCACCAGTGTACTCGTGTGGGGATGTTTTTCGTTGTATGGTCCCGGCCCATTGGTTATCGTGGACAAACCTGTTAACCAGCACGTCTACCTCGTTATTCTAGACAATTGTGCCATACCAACTCTGTAGCAATACTATGGAACCGAGCCTTGTTGGTACCAGCAGGATAATGCACCGAGCCATAGAGCACGGACTGTTACGGCATGGTTTGACGATAATTCTGTATCGTGTGTGGACTGGCCAGCATAGAGCCCTGATCTTAATCCCATAGAGCACCTATGGGATGAATTAGAGTGCCGCATAAGAAGTTTAGAACCAAGGCCTACTACTAAGCAATAGTTAGCTGCAGCATTATGTGTTGAATGTAAGCGCATACATATCGTTGTATTCCAAAACCTTGTCGAAAGCATGTCTCGAAGAGTCAGTGCATGCATTAAAGCCAAAGGTGGACCGACACCGTACTAATGTATCTCAGTAAATGTTATGTTGTGTTTCTTTTCTAGGTGTCCGGTGACTTTTGTCAATATAGTGTACATTCGTGCAGATTGACAGACATGTGGGTAAAGGGACAGATGGATGCACATAGAGAGATATGGATGCTAGTAAACAGATAGCCATGCGTCACGTAGATAGATAGAAATAGATACATACATTTATGTAGAAGATTGATAGACTGACATACATTCAGATAGACTGATATATGCATGTCATAATCATTGTCAACCATTATCAATCCACTGCTGGATGAAGGTCTTCCCAAGTTTCTTTCACAACAGTCTGACTTGTGCCAGTCTCCTCCATGTCGCTCTGGCATGCTTTCGAATTTCATTCACGCATCACCCACGTTGCCTTCTTCGGGATCTTTTAATTTATTTTGTTGTCCAGTCTAGTATTTCAGTTGTCCATCGATGGTCCGCTCTTCTAGCAATATGTCCAGCACATTGCCATTTCAGGGATACTAATTTGGTCATGATTTTTTCAACTCTTGTCCTTTTTCTGATCCACGAGCTCCTCTTCTTACAGTGTATCTCCTGGTTACACCAAGCATGCATCTATCCATGCTGCTTTCAGTTGTCTGCAGTCTTTGTATGTCTTTTTTAGTTAAGGTCCATGTCTCTGCTCCGTACGTAAGAACTGGAACGATGCATTGATCAAACACTTTTCTTTTAAGACATGATGGTATATTACTCAAAAGGAAATGCTATCCCACACGCACCAGCCCGCTTGGTCAGTTTGGTGAGTTACGGCCAAACCCGCCCCAAATGATTCCACATACGATGGGTGATAAAAAAGTATCGAGACTACGTGCATAACTGTTCAATACAGCGGTGGAATAGAATGCCGTTCGGCAGGCTGAGACCATGGAACCTACTACGCATGCGCCGGTCAAGAGAACGCTATCGGCGCAGCGTCTTTTGTGCTATGGCCAAGCGTTTGGAGTCTACTTTGATCGGCATGTCGCATTAAGGATGTCTCATATCGTTGAGCAACGCATTTGCGTCAAATTCTGTCAGAAACCTGAGGATTTTTGCAAAGAAACTTATGACAAGTTAATGAGAATGCACGAGTTGTCCACGAGCGTCGGACTGATACAAAAGTTTCGAAAATGGCTGTGAAGGTATCCAAAGCGACGATCGTTGTGGAAGGCCCTCAACAAGCAGGAATGAAAGAAACGTCCAAGAAGTTCGTTCAGCTGTAAGGGGAAAATCGCAGATTTACTAACAGAGAACTTGCTGGCGACTTAGACCTTAGTATTGGATCAGTGCTCACTGAAGATTTGATGGAGAGAGGGAGCTGAACGAACTTCTTGAACTCATGCCTACCCAGACCATCAAACCATATCAGCCGTAATACGATGTTTCCGGCACAAAAGCTGAGTTATTTCGTGTGTTGGGTTCCCTCCAGATAAGAACTCGTCGATTGTCAGACTCCAGACTGAATCTCGACTCGTCAGAGAAGAGAACTTGACTCCACTCATCGTGTCCCCAACCACAATGTTTCTCACTCCAGTTTCTGCGGGCTGTACGGTGACGTGGAGTTAAAGGGACGCACACCGTTGGTCTATGTGAAAAAAGGCCACTTTAGTGAAGGCGATTGCTGACAGTTTGAGTTGACATCCTGTGTACTGTTGACAGATGCTACTTGCTAAAGCTGCGTAGCATTTTCTCGACCTGTTCCGACGGGCTGTTAACAATAGAAAACGGTCGTCCCTGGCTGTAGTTGCTCGTGGATGACCTTGATCTTGCCTTCTTCGAACGCTTCCCGTATCCTGGAATCGTGTCCACAGTGGAGGAATGACACTTCAATGGCTTTTACTATCACCCTCTGTGTCTGTCCGGCTTCCAGCGCGCCAATAGCTCTCCACGCCTTTGATTCCAGGAAATCATGCTGCTGAGACGCAGTTCGAACCCAAGACTTCAAGAAAAGAAATGTCACGATAAACGCAACAGAATAAGGGAGTCCCCGGAAAACTTTCGATTTTATCCCAATCTGTGATTTATGTGTTCTGACGTCACAGACGTTAATTTGCATAAAGATATGGATGATTTGGCTGTCTACGTCACACTCGATTTGCATTTTCCACGTTTCGGTTAGATATCACGTGATTGGCTTGCATAATGATCACATGCTCCCCTATTACTTTGAGTAGTGCGTTTTGAGGAAAGAAAACATTAAAAGAAAAAAACAAGGAAAGTCAGAACGTATATCACTTTAAGTGATTTTTGTTTAGATGTTTTTTAGCTTTTATTGTGATTGCGTGTGTGTGTGTTCTTTTTTCTTTTGGTTGGAGGTTTAACGATTACTGTGAGCAACTCAATGGGCTATAAGAAGTTCGCCGTCACTAATTTAGGGCCACTGGTTTCAAGGAAGGGAGAGAGCCAGCCCCGTAAGACAAAAATAACATCCATGAATCACAGGGATTCGCACCCGGACCCAACTCCTCGGACGAATGATAAGAAGCTAGCACTTAAACCTCTGAGCCACCGGGACCACTGTGAGCAACTCAATGGGCTATAAGAAATTCACCGTCACTAATTTGGGGCCACTGGTTTTAAGGAAGGGAGAGAGCCAGCCCCGTAAGACAAAAACAACATCCATGAATCAGAGGAATTCGCACCCGGACCCAACTCCTCGGACGAATGATAAGAAGCTAGCACTTAGACCTCTGAGCCACCGGGACGGCGCGAGCGTTTGTGTGTGTGTGTGTGTTTTCTGGATCTCCTACACAAGCTTTTAAAGTTTTATGTAACACGGCCGAAATTGATGTAGAAGTATTTTTGAATTTTATTTTGGAGAAACTGGTGTATGGTTCCTGAGAGAAACCGCCTGTGGAAAGTCTAGTTTAAAAACACTTCAGACAGATGTAGCAGGATATTTGAATTTTTATTTATTGGATTTTCCTGAATTTTATGGCTTACCCATAAAATGGTGGGATTTAAAATCCCACAGCTGAGCAAAAACCTGGACACAAAAGGGAATCTTCTTTCCTATTTGAAAATGATTACAGTATATGTATAACTGAAAAGCGCACGTAGCGTTTGGATTTGCTTGGCAACGTCAACAACTCCTCGTGAAAACTGGGATTACACATTAAAGTCATACGACAGAGCTCCCAGGCAGGAAATACAGAGTTGTGTGAAGAAGAAATTATGTCAGAGGAATAATAAGCGTACAGAGATTCCCTCACATGTGGGAGAAGTAACGTAGGACAGACAGAGAACTTTGACGCGAAGGGTTAACGTCACTAAGAAATCAGCACTTAGTCCATTCTTATTTGACATCGACGTGGATACGATAACAGCAAGAGTGAAAGAAGCAGCACTGTGCCCTATGCTGTTTGTAGATGGTGGTGCACTTTCTGTAAAACGAAACTGAAGGTACGGGGAACTAAAACAAAGTAAGTTTGCTGCAAGGGAGAAGTTAGTATCCAGAGAATCGGGGCAAAAACTGTCATCATCATCATCAATCATTCTAAATAGACTGCTGGATGAAGGTCTCCAAGTCTCTTTTAAAATTCTCTGTCTTGAGCGACTCTTTTACTTGCCTTTAATCAGCTGCTTTATCGACCTCTGTACAGCCTGAATAACGTCAGCATCCGTGTTGAATGTTACGCCACGGAACTTCTCCTTCATTGTTGGAAACAACCAGAAATCGCAAGGGGCGAGGTCAGGACTGTATGCAGCCTGTGGCATGATTTCAATAGTGCATTGCGTAAGAAACTGTTGAACACAAGCAGCCACATGTGGAGGGGGGGGCGTCATCGTGGTGTAGGGTCCATTTACCCACCAGTTCCGGTCGCGTAATGGAAATGTGTCGTCGCAGACGCTTCAAGAATGAAATGTAATATTCAGCATTTGCAGTCATCTGTGGAGGAACAGCATGCTGGTAGAATACACCTTTATGATCAAAGAAAATTATCATCATCACCTTTCCAGCTGATTTGGTTTGGCGGACGTTTTCCGAAGGAGGCGAGCCTGTGTGTTTCCAGACACTGGTTGCGCGTTTCGTGAGGGGGTCGAAATAGTAGACCCATGTTTCACCGGCAGTTATTACTATGTTCAGAAAGTTTGGATCCTTTGCAATCAACAATTGTCTCTTTTCGTGACACACCTGAACTCTGACTAACAATTGTTCTCTCGCCAGGTGATGAGGTACCCATCTGGAACACACACACGATGTAGCAGTAATTTGTCGCGTAAATTGCGGAATGCCGACGTTTTTGAAATATTAGTTGAAGCCACCATGTCTTCACACGTCATTCGTCGATCTTCTTGCAGGACTTCCCAAAGAGTGTTAACAATACGCTCCGTAACAACACATTCAGGTGGACGAGGCCTAGGAGCGAATTCTGCAGACAGACGCCCTTTTTTTGAAATCATGGCGCCATCTAAAAATCGTTGACTCACGCAAACATTTATTTTTGTAAACTTTTTTCATTAAATCAACTGTTTCTGAAGCCGTTTTATCCAAACGATTGCAAAATTTTATCGCACAAGGCATTTCACTTCTTAACTCTGAATCTCTCACCTCTATAGCTGTATGGCGAAATGCAGACGTACTTTAAACAACTGCGCAATAACAAAACCAGAATCGTCTGCCACGCCTAATAATTGTTGCCATAGGTACTTCCTTAGTTCAGTTCATACTCCGAGTTTGCC
The DNA here is from genome assembly GCA_039090855.1 of Macrothele yani. Lineage (NCBI taxonomy): Eukaryota > Metazoa > Arthropoda > Arachnida > Araneae > Macrothelidae > Macrothele > Macrothele yani. The sequence continues at coordinate 15,356,373 of CM076992.1, forward strand.
TTCTCACGCTTGCCAGAACTCGGACTTCTGTAAGTTCCTCATGCCTTCTTGTTACTTGCATTGTATGTTGTGCATTCACATCCTGTAAATATCCCATCTTCATTGTATATATCATATCCTCTGTTAATTTTCTGGGACTGTGAATGCACATGTCTCCTGTAGCCCTACTTACCTTACTTATTTGCTCAGAATAAACGATTTTGAAAGCTTAATTCAGTTAGTCGTCTGCGTAGTTATTTTTCTCCTTCGCATTGTTACCAACTCAAAAAAAAAAATACTCTCAGTTTCTTTGGCACGGCGTTTGTGTTTTACTGTAGCTTCAATCCTTTATTTATTCATTTATTGGAACTAAGATATTGCTTGGCAAATACTATTGTATTTAGTTTCTTTTTGATTTTGTCCAGTTTTTCAATTCCCACAGAAAGCATCATCTGAGCAACTCTAACTTCTCTTACATTATTTTCTTTCACACCACTGCCTTATTTTTTTTAAACTTCAATCAAGAGCTTGCGTGATGTTTCTCGTTTAATCACGAAGGACTTCTCTGCATTCAATAAATGAACTATTTGTTCCCCATGTTTTACACAGCTTCTCTGTATTTTATGCCATCATTGTGTGAAAGTATTTGTGTGAAAACAGGAATTTGTCGGTAACGGAGATCGAATTCGTGTCTCCTCGCTCCGGAGTGAGGTGACGGAGATCGAATTCGCGTCTCCTCGCTCCTAAGTGAGGTGACGGAGATCGAATCGCATCTCCTCGCTCCGGAGTGAGGAGATCGAATTCACGTCTCCTCGCTCCGGAGTGAGGAGATCGAATTCGCGTCTCCTCGCTCCTAAGTGAGGTGACGGAGATCGAATCGCATCTCCTCGCTCCTAAGTGAGGTGACGGAGATCGAATCGCATCTCCTCGCTCCGGAGTGAGGAGATCGAATTCACGTCTCCTCGCTCCGGAGTGAGGAGATCGAATTCACGTCTCCTTGCTCCGAAGTAAGGAGATCGAATTCGCTTCTCCTCGCTCCGGAGTGAGGAGATCGAATTCGCTTCTCCTCGCTCCGGAGTGAGGAGATCGAATTCACGTCTCCTCGCTCCGGAGTGAGGAGATCGAATTTGCGTCTATTCGCTCCGGAGTGAGGTGACGGAGATCGAATTCTCGTCTCCTCGCTCCGGAGTGAGGAGATCGAATTTGCGTCTCCTCGCTCCGGAGTAAGGTGACGGAGATAGAATTCCCGTCTCCTCGCTCGGGAGTGAGGTGACGGGGTCGAATTGCGTCTCCTTACTCCGGAGTGAGTTGCTCTAACGGACTAAGCTACGTCGACGGAATGCATCGCTGCAGATTTGTCGTCTTGACACGTGATTCACCTCTATAGTACGTCCCACTTGTAAAAATCCCATATCTGAAACCCTGAAATTTTTGTTGCACGTGAAGTGCAGCTACTATCGATAAAAAAAAGGGTCGAATTTCAAAAGTCAATTACTATTTTTTTTTCAAAGTTTTAAAAGATTCGGGACTAAATTGCAAAAACTAAGGACTTTTAGGACATACACGGTCGAGTCAAATCATTGTGACCACCAGCTAATATCCAGAGTTACCGCCGTGTTTTCAGCGCTGACAGCAGTTAGACGGGCTGGGAGTGACTTAATAAGGTGCTGGAAATTGTTCGCAGGTATGTGGAGCCATGCTGACAGCAGTACATCTGTTAGACACTCAATTGGGTTTACGTCGGGGGAATTAGAGGGCCAAGGAAGTACTTTGAAGTCTTCACCGTGCTCTTCCAACCACCAGGTGACGGAGATCGAATTCGCGTCTCCTCGCTCCGGAGTGAGGTGACAGAGATCGAATTCGCGTATCCTCGCTCCGGAGGGAGATGACGGAGATCGAATCGCGTCTCCTCGCTCCGGAGTGAGGTGACGGAGATCGAATCGCGACTCCTCGCTCCGGAGTGAGGAGAGATCGAATTCGCGTCTCCTCGCTGCGGAGTGAGGAGATCGAATTTGCGTCTCCTCGCTCCGGAGTGAGGTGACGGAGATCGAATTCTCGTCTCCTCCCTCCGGAGTGAGGTGACGGAGATCGAATTCTCGTCTCCTCGTTCCGGAGTGAGGTGATGGGATCGAATTCTCGTCTCCTCGTTCCGGAGTGAGGTGATGGGGTCGAATTGCGTCTCCTCGTTCCGGAGTGAGGTGACGGGGTCGAATTGCGTCTCCTTACTCCGGAGTGAGTTGCTCTAACCGACTAAGCTACGTCGACGGAATGCATCGCTGCAGATTTGTCGTCTTGACACGTGATTCACCTCTATAGTACGTCCCACTTGTAAAAGTCTCATATTTGAAACCCTGAAATTTTTGTTGCACGTGAAGTGCAGCTACTATCGATAAAAAAAGGGTCGAATTTCAAAAGTCAATTACTATTTTTTTCAAAATTTTAAAAGATTTGGGACAAAATAGCAAAAACTAAGGACTTTTAGGACATACACGGTCTAATCAAATTATTGTGACCACCAGCTAATATCCAGAGTTACCGCCGTGTTTTCAGCGCGGACAGCAGCTAGACGGGCTGGGAGTGACTTAATAAGGTGCTGGAAGGTGTTCACAGGTATGTGGAGCCATGCTGACAGCAGTGCATCTGATAGACACTCAATTGGGTTTAAGTCTGGGGAATTAGAGGGCCAAGGAAGTACTTTGAAGTCTTCACCGTGCTCTTCCAACCACCAGCTGACGGAGATCGAATTCGCGTCTCCTCGCTCCGGAGTGAGGTGACAGAGATCGAATTCGCGTATCCTCGCTCCGCAGTGAGATGACGGAGATCGAATTCGCGTCTCCTCGCTCCGAAGTGAGGTGACGGAGATCGAATCGCGTCTAATCGCTCCGAAGTGAGGTGACGGAGATCGAATTCCCGTCTCCTCGCTCCGGAGTGAGGTGACGGAGATCGAATTCGCGTCTCCTCGCTCCGGAGGGAGGTGACGGAGATCGAATTCGCGTCTCCTCGCTCCGGAGTGAGGTGACGGAGATCGAATTCACTTCTCCTCGCTCCGGAGTGAGGAGATCGAATTCGCTTCTCCTCGCTCCGGAGTGAGGAGATCGAATTTGCTTCTCCTCGCTCCGGAGTGAGGAGATCGAATTTGCGTGTCCTCGCTCCGGAGTGAGGTGACGGAGATCGAATTCTCGTCTCCTCGCTCCGGAGTGAGGTGACGGGATCGAATTCTCGTCGCCTCGCTCCGGAGTGAGGTGACGGAGATCGAATTCACTCGTCTCCTCGCTCCGGAGTGAGGTGACGGAATCGAATTCACTTCTCCTCGCTCCGGAGTGAGGTGACGGAATCGAATTCACTTCTCCTCGCTCCGGAGTGAGGTGACGGAATCGAATTCACTTCTCCTCGCTCCGGAGTGAGGAGATCGAATTCGCTTCTCCTCGCTCCGGAGTGAGGAGATCGAATTCGCTTCTCCTCGCTCCGGAGTGAGGAGATCGAATTCGCTTCTCCTCGCTCCGGAGTGAGGAGATCGAATTTGCGTCTCCTCGCTCCGGAGTGAGGAGATCGAATTTGCGTGTCCTCACTCCGGAGTTAGGTGAAGGGGTCGAATTCTCGTCTCCTCGCTCCGGAGTGAGGTGACGGAATCGAATTCTCGTCTCCTCGCTCCGGAGTGAGGTGAAGGGGTCGAATCGCGTCTCCTTACTCCGTAGTGAGTTGCTCTAACCGACTAAGCTACGTCGACGGAATGCATCGCTGCAGATTTGTCCTCTTGACACGTGATTCACCTCTATAGTACGTCCCACTTGTAAAAGTCCCATATTTGAAACCCTGAAATTTTCGTTGCACGTGAAGTTCAGCTACTATCGATAAAAAAAGGGTCGAATTTCAAAAGTCAATTACTATTTTTTTTTCAAAATTTTAAAAGATTCGGGACAAAATAGCAAAAACTAAGGACTTTTAGGACATACGCGGTCGAGTCAAATTATTGTGACCACCAGCTAATATCCAGAGTTACAGCAGCTAGACGGGCTGGGAGTGACTTAATAAGGTGCTGGAAGGTGTTCACAGGTATGTGGAGCCATGCTGACTGCAGTGCATCTGATAGACACTCAATTGGGTTTAAGTCTGGAGAATTAGAGGGCCAAGGAAGTACTTTGAAGTCTTCACCGTGCTCTTCCAACCACTCTCGGACATTTCTAGCTTTATGACACGTCGTATTGTCGTGCTGGAATATCCCATTAGCCCAAGAGAAAGCAATCAGCATGTATGGGTGTACGTGGTCTGCAAGGATGGATTCATAACGAATTCGGTTCATAAGGCCTTCCACAGGTATGAGTGCACCCAGGAAATGCCACGAAAACATTCCCCAGACCATAACGCTGCCCCCACCAGCTTGAGTTCTTCCAGCAATGGTTGAAGAGTGTTTATTGTCCTATGTTTCTCGCCTTATAAGCCAACGTCCATCCGTTCGATGAATAAGAAAACGTGACTCGCCAGAGAAGGCAATCTTTTGCCAATCAGCGGAGGTCCAATTCCGATACTTCCGTGCAAATGTAAACCTTTTCTGACGATGCACCTTCGTTAGCATAGGTGCAATGACCATCCGTCTGCATCGGAGCCCCACACGCAGCAGGATTCTCTGAACTGTCGTTTCAGACACATTTCCGGTACCCCCTGGTTCATTAGTCCAGTGAGTTGCTCCACTGTATCGTGTCGATCGGTCCCTCATGCACGCACCTTCGAACCCGACGTTCACCTCTCACATCAATGGCACGTGGCCCGCCACAGTTTCCACGTCGCGTATTCGCAATGGTGAAGTTTCTCCAATCACGATACACTTTAACTACAGCAGCACGCGAACAGTTCACAAACGGCGCTGTTTCAGAAATACTACCACCCTTGGCCCGGAAGCCGATAATCATCCCTTTTCGCAAATCTGATAAATCGCTCGTTTTATCTATGACAGCAACGAGTGATATGTTTTCAGAATGCCTACAGCACACCTTATATACCCTCCAAGTCAGCTCACGACACGTGCCTTCTTTCATTGGCTACGCGCTGTTGACGTCAAAAGTAGGAGGTGGTCACAATAATGTGACTCGACTGTGCGTAAAAGTCAGTAATAACAGGAATTTCAGCACAACTGCTTCCGCATTGAGAAATAAAGATTGAAACTTCTCGCGAATCCACGTCTACCTGCTCCGGAGACGGTTATTCTCCCAACTGAACTACACGGACCTAGGCTTATCGCTGCGAATTGCAGTTTTGACTCTTGCGTCACCTCAGTGGTACATCACGTGTATCCCTCGCCCAATGAGAATAGCGGGGGCACGAAATCGCAGGTTTCGGGTCCGCCGCAAACCATGGCTCAAGTTGCTCGCAGTAGAAAATGGAATTCTCATTAATTCCAGACGATGTGTGGAAGAAATGTTTTCTCGAACGTCACGGCCATGATGTTCATTTTTTACGTTCGGTCGCCAATATAACGAAATAAAGCATCAAACTTGCAGGTGATGGGATTTGAACAAACGTCTCCCCGCTTCGTACCCAGTTATTCTCCCAACTGAACTACCCCGCCCATGGCTTAAAGATGTAACTTGCTGTTTTGATTCTTGCGTCAACTCAGTGGTTCGCCTAAACGTTGTGAACGTGAGGGGTGAACAAAAGAGGGATTATACATACAGGGGTCCTAACAAAAGTTCTGCACACTGTCCATTTTTGTGAAAAGTGTGAAGTAACGGAGAAAACTTGCCTTATTGCCGTTCAATGTACTCCCCTCAGCTGCTAATGATAGCTTGCCAGCCGTGAGGTAAGTAATGGACGCCCCGTAGTACGCCATCTTTGTTCAGCTGTCGTATTACTGGGGTCACGTCCAATGACAGTTCGTCCAGCGATTCGTAGCGGATGCCACGGAGCCGATTTTTTAACTTTGGGAAAAGATCAAAGTCAGGTGGGCTGAGATCAGGGCTGTATGGTGGGTGCGATAAAGTGTCCCAGCCATATTTCGAAACAAGTCCCCGTACCGAAGCTGTACAATGACACGATGCGTTGTCATGCAGCAAGATCGCTCCAGCATCCGACAAGTTGGGGCGATTTTGACGAATTTTCGTTCTCAACTTTGTCCTCAGAAAGTCACTGTAATCTTGTGCGTTGACATTTTGCCCTACCGACGCTCGATCAGAGACCACAACACCCTGGGCATCGTACGCAAAGATCTTCATTTGCTTCACTTTGGATTGTTGGCGACGACACTTTGAGGGGCGTGGGGAACTTGGACGCCTCCATTCCGCTGATTGGGACTTCAGTTCCGGCTCAAAATCACGGGTCCAAGTCTCATCAATTGTGACAATTTTGTTGGGGAAGGTGTCGCCCTCCCTTTCGAACCTGCGGAGGTGACTCTGTGCGATGCTCACTCTGGCTGCCTTCTGCTCGGGGGTGAGTTGATGGGGCACAAAGCGCGCGGCGATTTTTCTTTTTCCCAGTGAGTCAGTCAAAATCCGGTGAACAGACATGGTGGACAAATTTGCCTGATGAGCAATCTCCTCGACTGTCAAATGGCGATTCCCTTCGGGAAGCGTTGCAACAATGGTGACAGATATTTTGTCTGTCACCGTTTGAGGTTGGCCTGGTCGCTGATAATCTTCGATGCTGCTTCGGCCCTCCCGGAAGTACGATGCCCATCGAGAAATTGTGCTTCGATTAAGAGTTCCTTCCCCACAAACTTCTTGCAAGACAGTGTGGATCTGTGTCGGAGTTTCTCCCCGCAGAGTTTCTATTTTTACGTGCGAGCGCTGGTCTAACGCTGTGACTCGACCTGAGGAGCTGCACGCTTCGATTTCCAAACCCTCCCACGTCCTCACAGCAATTAACAGTGCGTCGTTCTGGCACCACGGTGTTGCTAAGCGTCTGACCTTGGCATGACGCAATCATTTTCCCGATTGCATCATCTGCTTCCGTTTTAAATAAACGTGTGCATGACTTTTGTTATGTCCCTCGTAGGAGTCATTATACGGATTATATTATTCAAACATTGAATGGAATCCTACTTTCTCATTAGAAGATCAAAGTATCCTCCTGCTTCTGAAAATGTGGAAAGGTTTTACCCTCTTTTTAAATTGAGTACCTTTCACGTAAGGTTTAAGTGTCTGAAAGTTACATACGTGACATGCATCGTGTCCTCCAACTTCGTATCCAGCACAAATCATTGTTTCAGCAATAGGAAAAAATCGGTACCACTTCCTGCAGGTTTCTCTCGATACCACTGGAACAGCCGCTTGCTTTAGGACGTATTCAAAACCGGTACCTAAAAAACAAACAAAAAATGCACTTTCATAAACTTAAAATGATATAAATGAAAGAAGTACCTCTGTATCCTTGAAAATCGTGTCAATAAAAATCTTGCTTTTTATTGTAGAAGTTTTCTGACTTATTGTAGTTTTCTTTTTTCTTTAACAACAGCTGTGCGTGCTACAGTTGAGCTAGAAAGACACGTAACGCATTCTCACCTATAAAGTAGAAATAACTCTAATCGCGCGATGATGAAATGTTTTATGTTATTAATGTGAGGAAATTAATCATTTGTTGGAGCTTATTATTTTTCTCAATAGATTTGTAATACTTTCTTCCCTATAGGAGGGCTTATTACAAATTACGTATCGTTTATCGGGATTTTTCGAAGAAACAGAATGCTTTGGAACCTGAGATCTAATGATTTTCAATTTTCTTTAAGAAAAGGTGAAATGTACTGTTTTATAATATTACCTCACAAAACTTCTAAACATAAAATTTACTCTTGATAACTATAATAGCTTTATCTTACTGGTTCCACCAACTGATACACAGACATTGTACAATAAATGCGAACACACATTGTACGATAAAGTGCGTTCACGTAAATGCGAACGCACTGGACTAGTTATCGAGGGATCTGGGGTTCGATCCCTACATTGTACAATCACATGTGCAATAATTTAAGTACCCGGTTTCTTACGGTAACATAATATATAATAGCTGGTGCACAAAATGGAGGAGTAGTTAAGAAATATCCTGTACCACAATAACCAAAATTTCATGCGAATGCTTTCCACAATATCCAATCTCGCTACAGAACTTCAAAATCAAATTCCCCGACAGACGATTGAAATTGAATAGTTACTCAAACCTCAAATACCGGAAATTTTCCGTCACACGGATACGAAAAAAGTGAAAACAGAATTTTTCCTTCTTATACGAAAGGAATTGAGAAAAGGTTCCTGAAAATTCAGAATTTTCCTGGCGTACGAAAAATCCTTTAAATTTAGGTTTCCCTCCCGATATTCCACGAAAAAGGTTGAATCAGGAATCATCATCATCATTAGTGTTCTGTCTCTTAACAGGTCCAACGGTAACTCAGCAAGTTCTCTTCCTCCAGTTTCCCCTGTCTTTTGCTTCCTCCTTCAATTATTGGTACCTCCCTGTGCCTATTATATCATCAACTCGTCTCCTCACTCTTGGTCGGTTTCCTTCAATTTTCCCTTCCATCAATCTTTTCAATAGGCTGTTATGCTTCGTTAATTTATGAAAGAAATCACGGAAAACGGCTGATCACTTTCAGAATTGTTTTTACATTACGCTCTCCTGACTAGAGGGGGTTGGTTGGCACAGGAATTTGAATGCAAAAGCTAAGTGCGGAGCTCAGATTCAAGTGAAATGACGATCTTTCTGGAAACATAGTCGAAACATTGTTCCCAAACAGAACGCTGATCCTGTTTCAGACGTAATTAGAGTATCATCAGGTACGCCGGATATTGCACAGTTTGATCCACTTATGGCAGTATTGGGTGACAAGGCAAGGAAAAATTGCTATTAAAACTTACATCCTTAAAAATACTAACAGGAGTCAAATGAAACTTACATGTTTGTTAGCTCACATACAAACCGTAATTGCTGTGAAAATATTTTGTAACATCTGTACTTCCGCCCCGGTGGCGCAGTGGTCTAAGCGATGGCTTCTGACCATTTGTCCATGATGGGTCCGGGTTCGAATCCCGGTGAGGCATGGATGTTGTGTTTGTCTTACGGCACTGTTTCTCTCCCTTCCTTGGAACCATTGGCCCTAAATTAGGGACGGGCGAATGCTTCTAGCCCATAGTGTTACTCACTGTGGTCGTTAAACCTTCACTAAAAAAACATCTGAACTATATTATTTAGTTAATTTGAAGTTAGACTTTAACCTTCACTGTAGCCCGCTTTAAAGGAGAACAGTAAAACTAATAGTATGCATAATTCAAAAGCAAAAATACACCATTTATAGATATACATCGGAAAACTAGAAGTTTCGATCCGTAAATTTATTGGTGTAAAAATAAAAATGCATAAAAAACACCTAGCTTTCGCACTTCTACCGGACGACTTTCTCAAGGTCTTAAACTATAGCGTATATACACTGAAGAGCAATTGAATTAGAGACAGCTGGCTTTATGCAAATGTGGCGCTGTGGGCGGCCCTGTAAACGGAAACGATATGATGTACGCAGCGATCCGACAATATAAGGAATTATGCGACGGGAATCAGTAAGAGTCGGACGCAGTATGGGTAAGACGAAAGATCTAAGCGCATTTGATCGTTGGCAAATTGTCGGGGCCCGACGAATGGGTTACTTCTTCTCGGAAGTCGTGCAAGCACTGGGATTTTCACGAGCCACTGTGTCACGGGTGCACCGTGTGTACATCGAATCCGGTAAAACCATCCCTGCAAGGGCCAATTGCCGTGTACAACAGCGTGTGCATGAGCGGGGTCATTGTCGGCTAGCTCGCATTGTAACAGCGGATAGACGGGCCACAGTGCAAACTGGAGCAAATGGTCGTCCAGGATATCCCGGTAACGTTGACCTGTGAGGGACGATGTCACACGTACCAGGGGTCCCATTTCAGTCCACGTAAACAGTCCCCAGACGAGAATGCCACCCCCAACAGCTTGAAGAGTACCCTGCTGGCAAGAAGGATCCATCGCTTCATGTGGTTTGCGCCGTACTCGTATCTTGCCATCCGCATGTACCAACGTGAATCTCGACTCATCAGTCCAGGCAACATTTTTCCACATGTCTAGGGTCCAGTGGCGATGTTCCCGCGCCCATGCTAATCTTTGCACCCTGTGATGTGCGTTCAGCAGCGGTACCCTCGTGGGACGATGGCTTCTGTACCCCATAGCGAGGAGATGGTTCTGGATGGTGTGGCTGCTTACACGTTTTTGTGCACCAGCGTTAAATTGCCGAATGATTTCTTGCACTGTGGCCCGTCTATCCTCTGTTACAATGCGAGCTAGCCGACGATGACCCAGCTCATCCACACGCTGTTGTCCACGGCAGTTGCCCCTTGCAGGGATGGTTTTACCGGATTCGATGTACTCACGGTGCACCCGTGACACAGTGGCTTGTAAAAATCCCAGTGTCTGCACGACTTCCGAGATGGAGTGACTCATTCGTCGGGCCCCGACAATTTGCCCACGATCAAATGCACTTAGTCTTACCCATACTGCGTCCGACTCTTACTGATTCCCGTCGCATCACTCCTTATATTCTCGGATCGCTGCATACGTCATGTCGTTTCCGTTTACAGGGCCGCCCACAGCGCCACATATGCATAACGCCAGCTGTCTCTAATTCAATTGCTCTTCAGTGTAGTGTACGCTCTTTTAAATCTTGATCTGAAGATTGATGTTAGCCGAAGACCCAGCCGGGTCCCTATGCTCACTGCACGTCATCGCCAACAACGCATGAAATGGGACCAAGATAATCGAGATGGAACCGTGGATGATTGTAGGAAAGTAGCCTGGTCTGACGAATCAAGATTCCTGGTGCATCACGTAGATGGCCGAGAGCGGATACGCCGATTACCAACGGAGGCTATGGCACCTGGATGCACTGTTGGGCGGAAACAGGCCGGCGGCGGCAGTGTTATGCTGTGGACGATCTTTTCATGGGACACTTTAGGCCCCATTATCCCAATAGCACAATCGCTGACAGCTGTCAGGTATCTGAACATCTTTACCGACCAAGTTCACCCATTCACGGCAACTGTGTTCCCTGCTGGTGATGGCCATTACCAACAGGATAATGCGCCATGCCACACTGCCAGAATCGGCAAGGAGTGGCTTGAGGAACATGTTGGTGACTTTCTGTCAATACCCTGGCCTCCACATTCACTTGACGTGAACCGAACCGAACATTTGCGCACGCGCGGTATCCTGGTAGGGAGAAGGCGTTACTTGAAGAATTGGTTTCAAATTCGTGGTAACTCGAGTGAGACGTAATCATTCCAAGTGCCGTATCCAGAGAAGTCAAATTCAAATCCGCTACTCCTATGTGGGATGATATAAAGAAATTAGCTAGCTACTCTACCCCTAAATGTACAGCCGTTCGGGAAACCTTGGAGATCATTACCACCCACGATACTTGCAATGATAACGTCTCACTCGAGTTGCCACGAATTTGGAACCAGTTCTTCAAGTAACGCCTTCTCCCTGCCATGACACCACGCGTGCAACCAACGTGATGCTTTAAATTAATATAACGTCGTATATATTTATTGTCAGGTCAAGTTCCCGCGTTCAAATTGTTAATGCGTTCTATTTTTCAGTTTGCAGTTTCTGTCTAACTTTCTTGAAAAAGCTATCTAGTTGATATGCGAAAGCTTGGAAACGCTTATGTGCCTATTTCCTAAGGCAATAAATCGGATCACTAGTATAGTGTTACTACATTGACGGAAAAAAATCCCAACACCAAGAAGGGGTTGTGTTAGATAAACGACAGTTGGTAGGCGGTGAGAGTACATCTGTAAGATGACGTCTATGAAAATTTCGCGCTCGGCGCATACGTGTGGCGCTAGTAGCGCCCTCGAAACATGCAAAGCAGGTTTGCTGTAAATACGCGCTGTAACGTTCGTGAGCGTTAGTTATCGTTGAGATTCGACGTAGTGTGTTGATGTTAGTCAAGAATGCCTTTAAGAAGACGAAGAAGACATTATCAACAGCTCACGGAGTTTGAACGAGGTCGTGTAATAGGGCTACGAGAAGGTGGATTTTCGTTCCGCAATATTGCAGAACGACTTGGCAGGAATGCAGCCACTGTGCATGATTGTTGGCAGCGGTGGTCAAGGGAAGGTACTGCCTCAAGAAGACCGGGTTCCGGCCGGCCACGTGGCACTACTGAGAGGGAAGACCGCCGTGTACGACTTATGGCCGTGGCGCATCGTAACACGTCTGCGGCAGCAATTCGAACTGCAGTTGCCAGCACAGTGACACAACGAACTGTTACAAATCGGTTACTTGAAGGACAGCTGCGAGCCAGACGCCCTGTAGCGTGCATTCCACTTACTCCAAACCACTGCCGTTTGCGACGTCAGTGGTGTCAAGCTAGAGCTCATTGGAGGACGGAGTGGAGATCTGTTGTGGTTTCTGATGAAAGCCGGTTTTGCCTGGGTGCCAGTGATGGCCGTGTGTTGGTTAGAAGGAGGCCAGGTGAGCGCCTGCAACCAACCTGTCTGCGGCCGAGACACACTGGACCTACACCTGGAGTTATAGTCCGGGGAGAATTTTTTTATGACAGCAGGAGCACTCTCGTGGTTATACCACGCACCCTGACGGCACAGTTGTACGTCGGTCTGGTGATTCAACTTGTTTTGCTGCCATTAATGAACAGCATTCCAGGGGGTGTTTTCCAACAGGATAACGCTCGCCCGCATACCGCTGTTGTAACCAAACATGCGCTACAGAGTGTTGACATGTTGCCGTGGCCTGCTAGATCACCAGATCTTTTACCAATCGAGCACGTGTGGGACATCATTGGACCACAACTCCAGCGTCACCCCCAACCAGCATTAACCGTCCCTGTATTGACCGACCAAGTGCAACAGGCATGGAACTCCATCCCACAAACTGACATCCAGCACCTGTACGACACAATGCATGAACGTTTGCGTGCTTGCATTCAACATTCTGGCTGTTACACCGGTTATTAATGTACCAGCATTTCACATTTAAAATGGCTCTTCTCGCGCTTACATTAAGCTGTGATCTTGAAACCTTAATCGATTAAATATGTTACCTATACAAATGTATTGCCGCCATTTCATTCCTCTACAACTATTTTTTCGTGGTGTTGGGATTTTTTTTTCCGTCAGTGTATTTACTATTTATTTCAAATTTAAATCTCTTATTAAAATGTCTTTATTAACGAAAATAAATTGGCCGCCCCGGTGGCGCAGTGGTCTAAGCGATGGCCTCTGATCCTTCGTCCGTAAGGGGCCCGGGTTCGAATCCCGGTGAGGCATGGATGTTGTGTTTGTCTTACGGCACTGGCTCTCTCCCTTCCCTGGAACCAGTGACCCTAAATTAGGGACGGGCGACTGCTTATAGCCCATTGAGTTGCTCACGGTGGTCGTTAAACCTCCAATAAAAAAAAAAAAAATAAATTGCTTCTGAACAGTCTTCAATGTCAGCACAGAATTTTGTTTCAAACATTTCGCTTTTGTAGTCCTCGTGTTTCTAATTAAAGATTGACTTAAGTGCAGTTTATTGTCTCCTTCTTTCATGTGTTGCATGATTTTCATCTTATCATCTCGCTCACCTTTTAAACTGTAAGCGAGCAACCTAATACAGAAATCAGAGTGCAGCCAAACGTAATTCGACTTATTTATTAGCAAAGAGATGACTAGCATTAGTCTTGATGTTCCTTACAGCAAAAAAAAAAAAAAATAAAAATAATAATTGCATGCAACGAAGTTTAATGAAAAATGTATACAGAGACAAAGAAAAGCAATTAAAAATAATGATCCAGGCAAGTTCAAGGGAACGAGGTGAAGGATAAACAATGAACGAGAAACAACTCTGTGGAAGTTTTTATAATTCCTTCCGTTTGAAATGCAGACTGTGTACATTCCACATTTTTCTCACCTCCGAAGACAAGGAGGTTTCGTCATATCGGAATGTAACGACCTTTGGAAAAGTAAGGCTTGTCATATGATCGTAGCAAGAAATCTTATAATGTAATTGAAAATGGAAATAATTACGAAGCAAAGAATGAAGTATATCTTTCTCAAAATTAAATACGAAAGGAACGGGTCAGGAAAACGAAATCTTTCTTTGTAACCCGGGGTAGGAATACGTTAACAAAAATCATTTCTTCTAACGATTTTTTAAGGCATTGTTTTGATTTTTTACCACTTTGTTTCATCTCAGACTACTAAAAATTCATGGACAAATTAAATCCAAAGAATTAAATTTTCTCATTAAGCTGCTTACTACAAAGCAAATGCTAACGAAATGAGAAACCTTACGGCGTCCGTGATTATCAGAAACAAATCTGTATACAGCATGAATGGATTCTTTAAGTGGGACAAATTCGTTTTAATTCAGAGTTATATGACCTGTACTAGTTACGATGTTATCTTCTTGTCCTAGAAATTGTGTCATTTATTTCTTAAATGAAGCAAACTGTTCGCACGATTAGGCAAAGTAATTATGTGAGACGTACGAGATCACCTCATTCTACGCTTGTCTTCCTTAAATATTCCTGAAACTTGGGATGGTTCAGTGTACTGGCCCGAATGAAGGTCTCAGGCTTCACAAACACTGCCATTAGTTTGCCACACAAAGTTTCTTGGTGCATAAAACAATGATATCGTCCCAAACTTGGACGAAGTCCGTTTTAAACAGAGCGATTACTCGTTTTGATATCATGCATCTACAACATCATTGCAGATATCAGCAAGTTACTGTCATGAAACATTCAAACCTTTCAAGTTTGCAATTTTTTCTCTAGAGAGGTGTATGACGTGCGTTTTTTTTTTTTTTTTTTTCATGTTCACAGTATTAATGGCCAGGCCAAAAAATTAGAATACAGTAGAGTCTCTATATAACGAACTTTCATTTAACGAAATCTTCTATTTTACGAAAGTTTCCTCAGAATCAAGACTTTGAGCAACATTTACATATGATTTAATCTCCATATTACGAAACTCAGTTTCTATATAACAAAGTTTTTTTCGACTAAAAATTACCATTTTGTGTTTCAAAATTTTTTGTTTACAATTTTTTTAGCACGCAGATGCGAGCAAAGCGTCCTTAATGCCTTATCTTGAAACTTTTGTTCCTGTGAGGCGCGCGGAATCTTGTTGAAAGAGGGATGCCATGCGTGGAGTCGTATCCTTGAAGACTTGACGAAGCAGCTGTTTTTCCATATCTGGATAGAAAGTCCTCCGTAGAAACTGCATTTCACAGGGGAAAGCTGGCACTAACTGGTGTGGGCCCGACTCTGTAGAAGTTACGTATTCATTCTCATTCAATCAGTATACGCTTAACTCGCCTGTATTGTTCGCTCAAAATGTCAAAAAGAAAATGCCTTTCTCTTGCGCATAGAGTGAAACTTTCAGATGATGTTGACTAAGGATAAAGAAGAAAGCTGTGGCTATAAAATATTAAAATGGCAGCTAGTGGGGAAAAAAGGAAGTGTTGAAAATGGTGCAGTGCTCTCTGATTTTCCAACGTTGATGAAAACGTTGTGATCGCTGATTATCCTACAGATAATGACATCTTGGAAAGTGTTATAAAATGTAGTGAAGAAACTATAGTAAATGATGAAGTTGATGATAAAGAGGCTATCAAAAATCCTTCACATGAAGAAATGCTGAAAGCATTCAATACGATTCCACGAGGATTACAGTTTCAAGAAAGCGTTGTAAACATCGAAATGAAACATTTTCGTAAACATCGGAATGTTCCGATGCTTATAAAAACGTTACACTTTTTATGAACAAAACACTTTTTATAGGAAATTTGTACAGATCAGAATTACAGGAATTCTTTACAATTTAAAATAAGTACATATATTATTAAGATAACGAAAAGGAGATGTAAGCTTTAATCTACGCTTCTTTCTCTTCATTAATTTGGTTATTCAGAAAATATATTTTACTTCTACGGATATATGTATAAAAAGAGATTAAAACTCATTTACGAAAAGTTTCTACTCAAACGTTCAATTTACTGTCCAAATTCAACTACATTTTACGATATTTTTCATTTTATTTGAGTAAGTTTTTACAATTTAATTTAATTTCTATATAACGAATTTTCTTTATAACTAAGTTTTTAAGCGAAACGATGGGACTCGTTGAATAGAGACTGAAATGCAATTATACACACATACACTCATCGTCAAAAAAATGGTTGCACCCAGAAGGAAGCAAACCAACAGGAATGAAACTTGGTGGGTAGGTTTGACATCGTGAGACGTGCAAATGATTCAAGTACCACGCTCGGCCGCGCATGTGACGCCAGCAAGATGGGGTCGTAGCACTGTGCCTGACTGGTTATATAAGGTCGTCCCGTTGCATGTGCTTGCCATTCTGACTCGTGCTGGTGTGTTGGTTGCATCTTTTACAAGTGAAGTATGCCCCGGAGAAAAGTTTGGAAGTAATTTGAGCAGTTGCAGGTGTTCGAGAGGACCCGCATCGTCGGTCTCCGGGATGCGGGATGGTCTTATCGCTGTATTGCGGGCCATACCGGTCGTGCGGATACCACCATAACACGCTGTTGGCGGCAGTGGATAGAACAAGGCATGCAGCAGCGACAGGAACGGTTTGGGAGACCTTGACGAACCATGGAGACAGAGGACCGATGGGTCGTCCGATATGTGCGGAATGACCCAACAGCCACGATTGCTGACATTCAGCGAGCAGTGGTGCCTTCCATGCATCGTCCGATTAGTGCCAGCACCTTTGGCAGACGGCTGCACGACGTAGGACCACACGCACGCAGACTGTTACGACGACTGCCCTTAACAACAGCGCATCGTCGTCAAAGCATTGCAGTCTACGATGCGGCCCCTCTGAAACTCCTCGAACTACTCGAATTGCTTCTAAACTTTTTTCCGGGGCATACTTCACTTGCAAAGGATGCAACCAACACAACAGCACGAGTCAGTATGGCAAGAGCAGATCAGATCAGATCCTATGTAGAGGATTTTAGGAAGGGAGTGTCGGACCCCAGGTCTTAAACAACCCTTAGAAATAGGAAGCTAGGAGATTTGGGCTAGAGTGCCAGATAAGAAAGTGACCCGGAAGCGAAGTACAAAGGGGGAGGAAGACGTCCTTATTTATTACCGGGGGACCAGTACCCGGGGTCCGGCGGCTTAACGTGCCCATCCGACGCACGGCGGATACTTAGTGGATCGAGCGTTCGTACCTGCCTGGGATCGAACCTGAAGTCCTTTCCGTGGCAGTCACGAACGTTGCGCACTAGGCCACCCGCGGCCCATGGCAAGAGCGAGCAACAGAACGACTTTATATTGCAGATCAGGCACAGCGCTGCGACCCCTCCTTGCTTGCGTCACATGCGCGGCCGAGCGTGATACTTGAATAATTTGCATGTCTCACAATGTCAAACCTCTCCACCAAGTTTCATTCCTGTCGGTTCCTTCCTTTTGTGTGCAAATATTTTTTGACGATGAGTGTATGTCTTTTTTATTCAAGATCCATAAGTAAGAACTGGAAGAATGCACTGATTACACACTTTTCTTGTAAGACATAATGGTAAATTGCTCTTTCAAATGCTCTCCAGTTAAGTTTTATACGTCTATTAGTTTCTTCTTCGATGTGGCCTGTGCTTTGATATCTGTTGACAAAGTAAATGTAGGCATCGGTTACTTGTAGGATTGCTCCATCAATCACTGAAACTTCAGATCTTGTAAAAGCATTGAACATAAATTTAATAAATAGATAAATACATCGCTCTTTCCAAGTTCCAGAAACACACAGCATCCGAAAAATTGTTTTTCAGTCGCCGCTGTGGAATTGAACCAACAGAACTCTCGATATCTAGCCGAGCGCGTTACATATACGCCACGGTGGCCAACAATCCACGGTGCTATGTGTATTTTTTAAGTCAGCTTCTGACATCATAAATCCGTAAGATGGGCTCAGCTACTGAGAGGTCTCCATCTAGTGGGAATGAACGGCACTTGCTATATATATATTATAGCTGTTAAATCCAAAGGGCGAGATTCAAGGTGAAAATACTCCAAATACGTGGCGACAGTTAATAAATAAATACATCGCTCTTTCCACGTTCCAGAAACACACAGCATCCGAAAAATTGTTTTTCAGCCGCCGCTGTGGAATTGAACCAACAGAACTCTCGTTGTATTATGTCAGAAGCTGACTTAAAAATACACATAGCACCGTGGAATGTTGGCCACCGTGGCGTATATGTAACGCGCTCGGCTAGATATCGAGAGTTCTGTTGGTTCAATTCCACAGCGGCGGCTGAAAAACAATTTTTCGGATGCTGTGTGTTTCTGGAACGTGGAAAGAGCTATGTATTTATTTATTAACTGTAGCCACGTATTTGGAGTATTTTCACCTCGAACATAAATTTATTCTGTAAGCTCTTTAATACCACTTCTTTACCTTTGTCATCAAGTTCCTGAATCATACTCCGCAGCTCTCAGAAGATACTTGCAAAAATGACAATGTCGTCAGCAAAAGCACTGGGATTCGAGCGATCTCCACTAATCTTTATTCCCTTGTCCTACCGTTTCCAACTTCAATGATTGAAAGATATTCTGCACTAAGGAGCTTGGATGATATGATACCTTGTCTCATTCCCTTTCTTATTTTTAGACGTGCTGTCCTCGAACAGTCGAAATGTTTGCACTTGCAGTTTTATTGATGTTATTAACATTAACTGACCTATGTCTGTGTGTATAACTTACAGCAAAATTTTCTTGCTTGAATGGCTAAAGGGTAAATCAGTAGTAAGCTCGACTAGTCCCAAACGACCCGCGGAGGGTATATTGTGCACCACTGATACAACGAAGAGCCAAAATATTATGGCCAGCAGGTCTATACGCAGATCGAAGCAATTGCAGGTAAAGGACGATGCGTGTGAAGGTCAGGAAACGCTACTAATAATACATGATACTGAGCTCTGTTAATCAGTGTTCTTCTTGTTCTTCAGATGGGAAAGGCAGCGAGTTTGACAAAGTCCAAATTGTTGTGGCCAGACGACTGGGTTAGAGCATATCCGAGACGGCAAGGCTTATGGGATGCTCACGGTCAGTCGTGGTTAGTACATTCGAAAAGTGGTCCGACGAGGAAAACCTCACAAACCGCCGACAGGGTGTGGGCCGACCGCGGCTCATCGATGCTAGAGGTGTGCGAAGGCTATCCCATACAGTACGAGAAAACAGGACGAATACTGTGAAGCAACTCACTCGTAATTTGAATGCAGTGTCATATACATCGAGCCATGCAGAACATAAGGCAGTATAGACGTAGGCCGCTCCATGCTAACTTCGGTTCACCACCGAAAGCGCCTACAATGGGCACGTGAACATCAAAACTGGACCTTGAATCATTGGCAGAAAGTCGTCTGGTCCGATGAATCCCGTCTCACCATGTGGACGGCAGGGTATGTGTGCGTCGTTCAAGGGCGTCCGAACTGCCACCACACAAATGAGTGTGGTGGCGAAACATCACATTCGCCCCCTCAGTTTTCTTCCTTTTCAAATTATATACACTGCTGGCCACCCAAAATGCAACACCAAGAAGGACACGAGACAGCAAAGCCTGATTTACTGGACACATAACAACAGATACAAAGGTGAAACGACTGAGCTTACAGGCCCGTGCGACTTGCGGAACACGCAGACATCAATAGTTCGTGTGGGCCCCATGGCTGGCAATAACGGCCGCTACACGCCGCGGCATCGAACGAAAGAGGCTTTGGATGTGGGCTTGGGGTATGTCGGTCCAGGCTGCTTCCACACGTTGCAACAGTTCATCAGGCGTAGCCACGGGTGATGCTTGCCGGGCCACTCGGTTGCCGATCTGCGACCAGACGTGTTCGATGGGCGACATATCGGGAGATCAGGCGGGCCACGGCTGCAGTGACACTTGGTGGGCCGTGAAGAATTGTTGCACGATGCGCGCCACGTGCGGGCGCGCATTGTCCTGTTTAAACGTGGCCGCTGGCAGGTCCTGCAGGTAAGGGAGGACTACAGGCTCCAAAACGTCGGAGATGGTGCGGTGGCTGTTCAGTGTACCGGCGATTCGTACCAGAGGGGTGCGGGTGTCCTATCCAATTGCGCCCTAAACCATAACGTCAGGCAACGGACCGATATGGCGATGCATAATGCAGGTGTCATACAGTCTCGCGCCGCGGTGTCGCCACACGCGGATCCGACCATCGTGGTGTTGCAGGCAGAAGCGGGATTTGTCGGAGAAGACAATGTCGTGCCATTCCGTAGTCCAGGTGCGGTGTTCAACGGCTCTCTGCCGCCGCACTCGCCGGTGGTGTAACGTTAATGGTAATCGGAGCAGTGGGCGTCGTGCGACAAGTCCCCGCTCCTACAGACGACGTCGAACGGTACGTGCTGACACAGGTTGTTGCGCAACACACCCTAATTCCTGCGCTAACGTTCGTGATGTGGCGGTGCGAGCTGTCAATGCCCCCGCACAACATGTGCCGCGGCTGCGGAAATCGCTCACGTCGGTCCGTCCGTCCCTCCTGCACACACCGAATTCATACTCGCCTCACTGTGTCTGGATGTCGTCCCACACGGGCGCCGATGTCTCGGTACGATAAACCGCTGTCGCGATAAGCTACAATTCGTCCTCTGTCGATCTCCGAAACGTGCTGGAATGACTGCCGTATTCTGCGACGAGGCATCAGGAAGCTTCCCACGCACAGGTCCGGCAGCACAACATACTTCCACTTCTGTGCACCCTTCTTATAGTGCTTCTTGGTGGCGTGCCAGGCTCACATGATTTGCATATGCCCTGCAATGTTAATCGTTCGCATGTCTTCTCGCGGGCGACGCATGCTGCGAATTTCAGGCCAATCGGATGCTTCCTTCTTGGTGTTGCATTTTGGGTGGCCAGCAGTGCATGTTCATGATTGGAAATGTCAAACATTCGTTTTTTTTTTTTTGTTTTTTTTTTTGTTGTTGTATTTTAAGTTCATTTTGATAAAAATTGAGTATTGCTCTTCATTTTTCACCATGAACTATCTAGAAATCTGGATGTTTTTTTTAATTGCCACCTACTCCTGAGCCGCCAAGAAATGCTAGCTTCCATTAACAGTCCACAGGGCTGGTTCCTGTTTGAAAACCAGAAATGCTTTGTGTCTCATTAGGTGTAAAAAATTAGTCTTCCTCTAAAAAAATGAGTAAAAATAAATAGAGAAAATGGGAGTAGGGTGAGGAATGAGGTATAAGTTCCTTCAATGTTTAATTATAGCATGTATAGCAACAATTCTTGCGGAATTCGTACCAATCCGGAAGTATCAAAATCCTATAGTTTAACACCGTTTATGTGTTCAGTTAGTTTACACTGATGGATATGAAAGGGTTTTTTATTTAGATGAATGTTTAATCGAAAAAAGAAATTTTGTTCAACAAGTTTTCCTAATGAAGTGAGCACGTCTATTGCAGTAGGATAAATTTTATGTCTTGATAAAATATTTTGTTTTGCGACATCTTGCCCCCGCTGTCAAAAAAGAGTTCCGACGCAACTGGCGTCGTTTACCCAGGTTTGGCACCTGGATACACGGTAGAACGAAAACAAGCCGGTGAGAAAGATGTAATGTTCTGGGCAATGTTCACCTGGGAAATCCTGGGTCCAGACATTCATGTGCAGGAAATTATGATTTCTACCAACTACCTAAATATCATTGTAATCAAGGTACATTCTTTCAAGGCAAAGGTATTCCCCTCTGGTAGGGTTTTCTTTCCTCAGGATAATGGCCATGCCACACTGCCCGGATTGTTCGAGAATGGTTCGCGGAACATGAGGAAAACTTCCAGGTATTCCAAATTACCCAGACATCAATCCAATCGAGCATCTGTGGTTTGTGTTGGAACAGAAAATCCGATCTGCTCGAATTGTTCGAGAATGGTTCGCGGAACATGTGGAAAATTCCAGGTATTACAAATTACCCAGACATCAATCCAATCGAGCATCTGTGGTTTGTGTTGGAACAGCAAATCCGATCTGCGGAACATGAGGAAGACTTTCATGTATTACAAATTCCCCAGACATCAATCCAATCGAGCATCTGTGGTTAGTGTTGGAACAGCAAATGCGATCTGCCCGAGTTGTTCGAGAATGGTTCGTGGAACATGAGGAAGACTTCCAGGTATTCCAAATTCCCCAGACATCAATCCAATCGAGCATCTGTGGTTTGTGTTGGAACAGCAAATCCGATCTGCCCGAGTTGTTCGAGAATGGTTCGTGGAACATGAGGAAGATTTCCAGGTATTCCAAATTCCCCAGACATCAATCCAATCGAGCATCTGTGGTTTGTGTTGGAGCAGCAAATCCGATCTACCCGAATTGTTAGAGAATGGTTCGTTGAACGTGAGGAAGACTTCCAGGTTTTCCAAATTCCCCAGACATCAATCCAATCGAGCATCTGTGGTTTGTGTTGCAACAGCAAATCCGATCTGTCCGAGTTGTTCGAGAATGGTTCGTGGAACATGAGGAAGACTTCCAGGTATTCCAAATTCCCCAGACATCAATCCAATCGAGCATCTGTGGTTTGTGTTGGAACAGCAAATCCGATCTACCCGAATTGTTCGAGGATGGTTCACGCAACATGAGGAAGACTTCCAGGTATTCCAAATTCTACAGTCATCACCAATTGAGCATCTGTGGTTTGTGTTGGAACAGCAAATTAGATTTGCGGCGCTCAACCACGTAACTTAGAAGAGTTAAAGGATCTTCTGGTTACGTAATACAACTTTATAAATAGCGTTCGTGTCTTGCCGGGTGAGTCTTGTTTTCGTGGCACGTGGTTGACCAACATAATTTTAGGCAGGTGGTCTTTGTTTTGGTTCTTCGGTGTATACAGACAGACAAGAAGTAACTGTTCATTTTCGTAAGCACACTGTCATACATTCGTAGAAATGTTAGCTATCGAAAGCAGATATCCGAAAAAATTAGTGTACAGTATGCATCTCATTTTTTTATTGTGGGTTTAACGACCAACGTGAGCAACTCAGTGGGCTATAAGCAGTCGCCCGTCCTTAATTTAGGGCCACTGGTTCCAGGGAAAAGAGAAAGCTGGCGCCGTAAGACAAACACAACATCCATGCCTCACCGGAATTCGAGCCCGGACCCATCTCGAACGAATGGTCATAAGCCATCACTTAGACCACTGCGCCACCGGGACGGCGCATCACAGTTTGCAAGAAGATAATTTAAGAATTTTAAACATAAAAAAAAGAATAAGGAACAGAAACCATCGTAATAATCGCATGAGCTTTCCAGTTTTTTCATTCATTTTCAAAACAAAGATACAGTTCACTGTAAAAATATTGGAAAGCATCACTTAAGGGGGATCAACTTAAAATCTTTGCCTGGTATTTCCAATGGGCCAACTTCTGAAGCCATTTTCTTCGCAATTAATGCTTTCCCAAGAATGAAAATTTGAACATCGGTTAAAATAACTTCATATTATAGCCTAGTACACTTAATATTTTCTAAAATTAACCAATCCAACATCTGTTTATCTACTGACGTCATCAATGTACAGGTCGCGCCATCTACTTTCCGGCCTCAACACCACCAAAGGAAAAGTTATTGATTTGTAATATAATTATGGCTAAGTTTCAGAAAATATTAAGTATACTAGGCTATAATATGAAGTTATTTTTATCGGTATTTAAAATTTCTTCCTTGGCAACGCATTAATTGTGAAGAAAATGGCTACAGAAGTTAAACCATTGGAAATACAAGGCAAAGATTTTAGGTAGATTCACCTTAATCGGTCAGAGAATGCTTGATATTCAAACTTTGAGTACGAGAATTAATTTACCAGGAAAGCAACTTCAACGAAACAGAAAGTTATTTCGCAAAAAATGCTTGTGCTGTTGTTGTTGTTTTTTTCACTTAGGCGTTAACGCATATGTATGCAATTCACTCTTCAGACAAACCGAGTGTCGAGAAAACCAGGAATTGCAATGTGACATGCCGTAGGAAGTAAACTACTTGCAAACAAAACTGTATTGCCATGCAGAAATAAATTGCTAATGATCGTCAAAGCTTTATCATCACCTGTAGACTGATGTGTCTACTTCAAAAATGGACAACACTCAGTTTCTGTGTAAAAAAAAGAAAGTTGCATTAATTCTTCCTTTTGTTAGTTATATTTTAATTAAGACGCCTCTTCAGATAATATCAAGAATGCGCAGTGTGTATTGAAAGTATTTTCTGTTAGACAACACCATAGTCGTATAGTCTGGTAAATATCAGGGTATGCTGCACCAAAATTAATAAATAAATAAATAAAACAATGGTGCTTATATACTAATTTTTCTTAAAAGTAAGTAAGAGAATAAATAAAAATATGTTATTGTTAATCGTTATCCAATAGTACACTTTTGGACGTTTTAGAAATATAGTGCCCTTTTTTGTTTTTGTTTTATTTCAGTTTAACGACAACCACGAGCAACTCAGTGGGCAATAAGCAGTCTCCGTCCCTAATTTAGGGCCTCATTAGTGGATTTATAATTATTGACAATGATGATGATGATTCAGTATTTAAACTTTTTAAAATTTTTGCTGAGTACAACTGTAGGTCAGAAAATTAAGAATGCTATTCTGATCTGTGGTAATACCATATGTGTGGAGAATAGATGTTGTGAGCACAAAACAAAATAAAAAAAAAGAGCCTTTACAAATACATATATTTAGTGAGATGTTTGCCATACAGTGCTTACACCTATACTTACTGTAAGTGTCACCCCATCCAGTGACATAGCATAAACTTCCCGAATCTAAATCTTTTTCCTTTGGAGGCAGGCACACAGGTATTATAGAATCTGTGATGTTCACTGGCGCATTTAACTCGACGAGAGCAATGTCGTGAGATTTTCGCGTCAGCCACGGATCTGAAAGCTATAAAATTCGAATTTCATTTATTTCACTGAGCAAATTAAATCGTCAAAACATTGTAAATGTGAGAAACAAAAGTATAAATAATTCAGCTCTGGAGAGCCTTACGGAAAAAAAAAAAAAGAATGATAGATGTCACTGAATTTTCGGGTATAATGAGCACGTCTTTTGAATCCGTTCTGACGCGAATTAAACTTATCAAAGCTATTTAAAGTCAATGGAGCCGGTACGGGAAACAGTAGTATCTCACCGAAGAAAGAAGTTTTTCAATCGGGTTTTGCCGGCAGATATTGCTCTAAACGGAATCGGGAACTTACGCCCTCTGGTGGCAAACTTGTGCGTTAAGAAAAATTAGAAATTATATGAGACACATTTTTCAGCGGAAACGCTCTCCAACAAAGAAATATTTTTTCAAATCTCACTCTTAGAAGCTTAAAAATCGACAAATATAAGATATGTATCTACGCACCTGGCGGGAAAAACGGGCATTATTTTAAGAAGAAAGTATTCTCAAATGGTTTTTCGATGTGAGCGGTATCGGCCCAGGAAAGAATTTTTTAGTCGAGTTTTCAGGAGTTCAGATTTTGCTGGAAATATACCAGAAGCGGAAATTAATATTACGCCCCTTGGTGGTCAACACCATTCTTTACCAAATAGTGCAAATTATACGAAAAACATTTCCCATCAGGAGCTGTATGCGATTCAGGAAGAATTTTTCAAATAGGAGTTTTAGAAGCAGAAATATCGGAGGAAACGCAATTTACCATTACGCCCCCTAGTGGAAAGTCTATGAATTACTTGAAAATTTTGAAATCATGAAAAACATGTCGCACCGGAAATTTCATTTAATAAAAAATGAATTTTTCAAATCGGACCATTAGAAGCAGAGATATTGACAAAAATAAGATATACATCTACGCCCCCTGGCAGAGAAACCTTGCAATATTTTAAGAAGAAAATATTCCCAAAAGGTTTATCGACGTTAGTGGCATCGATCCACGAACGAATTTTTTTCAATCGAGATTTTAGAAGCTCAGATTTTGTGGCAAATACAGCAGAAGCCGAAATTAACACTTACGTCCCCTGGTGGCCAAACTGTTCTTTACCAAGAATTAGGAATTATATGAAAAAAATTTCTCATCAGGAGCTGTATCTGCTGAAGAAAAAAAATTCAGATCGGAGTTTCAGAAGCAGAGATATCTGGGAAAACGCAATTTACTTTTTCGGCCCCTAGAGGAAAATTTATGCGTAACTTGAAAAAGTGACTATACCTTAAATACTCTTTGACATAAATGGAATCGAAAGGTAAAATCATTTTTTCAATTGGATGTTTTGAAGCAAATATATGGAATAAAATGTATCTTGAATTTGATATCATCTGTATTTATGCCCTATATCGACGAAATTGTGCATCGTAAAATATACGTAATGGAGGATCATCATTCGCATATTTCAAGCTTTCCAATGCAAAAAGAATTTTTCAAATCGGTTGCAGAGATATGGTGTCCATAGACGGACGGACGGACAAACTGGTAACATAAGCACGACCTTTTTATACAAAAGACGTGCTAAAAAAGCATATAAGCTCAGTGACAAGAATTGCTGCATAAGACCCATACGGGTATAATTAAGTCGTGCACCAGCTGTTCCACAGGCGAATGAAGGCAGGTAATACTATGGAACTAATGAGGCTGGTGTAAGTGTCAGGGAGACGATCTTGTTAGCGCCCCTAGCGGCGAATTAACGAACTTAGCTCTCCGAACTCCGGAAGTATGACAGACGGAGCAAAAATGTCAATTAAGAAATCACAGAGCATCTTTCGTTTGCTGCGAATCGGTTATAAAGCATTTGGGTCAACAGGTGAATTCAAGCTGTGCACTGAATGAACAAAACATTAGAAATATCTACCTAATACCGTGTTGGTCCTCCTCTGGCGGTAATAACAGCCTGTACACGCCGAGGCATCAAATCCACCAAATGCCAGAGGTTTTCTTTAAGCAATGCCAGCCATGCTTTTTGCATTGTCCACAATACCACAAAAGACCTTGGTCCAGTATCCACGGATATGCTGTTTCGCTCCACCGCATCGCAGAAAGCTTCAACGGGGTTTTAATCCGGGGACCTGGGTGGCCACTGGATGGTTCCAAACTCAAATGAGTGTTCCTCGAGCCATGCGGCCCGGTGGGGCGACGCATTTTGCTACTGAAACAGGCCATCGGCCGCAGAATGAACGAAGGCCATGAAAGCGTGTAGGTGATAAGCCAGCACATCCTATTAGCGCGCGGAGGTGTAGGACCTCTCCAGACACACTAAAGGACCTAATATGTCCCATGAGATGGATCTCCAACCATCACAGAGCCACCACCGCTTTGAGCAGAGCCGACTTGGCACGACTGGGTCATGGCCCCATGCTATAAACGCAACACCTGAACCCACCTATCAGCTAGGTACAGCTGAAAACGCGATTCATCTGACCGCACGACGTGGCGCCACTCTGCAACTGTCCAGTTTTAGAGTTACCGGTACGAGACGAGGAGTAATTTCCGATTCAACAGTGATACACAAGTAGGACGTCGGCTGCCGTAGCACATGGTATGTATTGTGCGCCATACCGTTCACTCGCTCAAGCCGCTTGGGCCTCCGACATTTAACCTGGATGTGATTTCGGCACATTGTCCGATGACGAGCAGTCAAGAGTAGGGCGTCGGCTCCCGTACCCAATGGTATGAGTTGTGCGCCATACCGTTCACCCGCTGATGCTGCTTGGGCCTCCGACATTTAACCTGGATGTGATTTCGGCACAATGTCCGATGACGAGCAGTCAACAGTGGCACACGAGTAGGGCGTCGGCTCCCGTAGCCCATGGTATGCATTGTGTGCCATACCGTTCACTCGCTGACGCTGCTTGGGCCTCCGACATTTAACCTGGATGTGATTTCGGCACAATGTCCGATGACGAGCAGTCAACAGTGGCACACGAGTAGGGTGTCGGCTCCCGTAGCCCATGGTATGCATTGTGCGCCATACCGTTCACTCGCTAACGCTGCTTGGGCCTCCGACATTTAACCTGGATGTGATTTCGGCACAATGTCCGATGACGAGCAGTCAACAGTGGCACACGAGTAGGGCGTCGGCTCCCGTAGCCCATGGTATGCATTGTGCGCCATACCGTTCACTCGCTAACGTTGCTTGGGCCTCCGACATTTAACCTGGATGTGATTTCGGCACAATGTCCGATGACGAGCAGTCAACAGTGGCACACGAGTAGGGCGTCGGCTCCCGTAGCCCATGGTATGCATTGTGCGCCATACCGTTCACTCGCTGACGCTGCTTGGGCCTCCGACATTTAACCTGGATGTGATTTCGGCACAATGTCCGATGACGAGCAGTCAACAGTGGCACACGAGTAGGGCGTCGGCTCCCGTAGCCCATGGTATGCATTGTGCGCCATACCGTTCACTCGCTGCCGCTGCTTGGGCCTCCGACATTTAACCTGGATGTGATTTCGGCACAATGTCCGATGACGAGCAGTCAACAGTGGCACACGAGTAGGGCGTCGGCTCCCGTAGCCCATGGTATGCATTGTGTGCCATACCGTTCACTCGCTGACGCTGCTTGGGCCTCCGACATTTAACCTGGATGTGATTTCGGCACAATGTCCGATGACGAGCAGTCAACAGTGGCACACGAGTAGGGCGTCGGCTCCCGTAGCCCATGGTATGCATTGTGCGCCATACCGTTCACTCGCTAACGCTGCTTGGGCCTCCGACATTTAACCTGAATGTGATTTCGGCACAATGTCCGATGACGAGCAGTCAACAGTGGCACACGAGTAGGGTGTCGGCTCCCGTAGCCCATGGTATGCATTGTGCGCCATACCGTTCACTCGCTAACGCTGCTTGGGCCTCCGACATTTAAATTGGATGTGATTTCGGCACAATGTCCGATGACGAGCAGTCAACAGTGGCACACGAGTAGGGTGTCGGCTCCCGTAGCCCATGGTATGCATTGTGCGCCATACCGTTCACTCGCTAACGCTGCTTGGGCCTCCGACATTTAACCTGGATGTGATTTCGGCACAATGTCCGATGACGAGCAGTCAACAGTGGCACACGAGTAGGGCGTCGGCTCCCGTAGCCCATGGTATGCATTGTGCGCCATACCGTTCACTCGCTAACGCTGCTTGGGCCTCCGACATTTAACCTGAATGTGATTTCGGCACAATGTCCGATGACGAGCAGTCAACAGTGGCACACGAGTAGGGCGTCGGCTCCCGTAGCCCATGGTATGCATTGTGCGCCATACCGTTCACTCGCTGACGCTGCTTGGGCCTCCGACATTTAACCTGGATGTGATTTCGGCACAATGTCCGATGACGAGCAGTCAACAGTGGCACACGAGTAGGGCGTCGGCTCCCGTAGCCCATGGTATGCATTGTGCGCCATACCGTTCACTCGCTGACGCTTCTTGGGCCTCCGACATTTAACCTGGATGTGATTTCGGCACAATATCCGATGACGAGCAGTCAACAGTAGCACGCGAGTAGGGCGTCGGCTCCCGTAGTCCATGGTATGCATTGTGCGCCATACCATTCACTCGCTGACGCTGCTTTGGCCTCCGACATTTAACCTGGATGTGATTTCGGCACAATGTCCGATGACGAGCAGTCAACAGTGGCACACGAGTAGGGCGTCGGCTCCCGTAGCCCATGGTATGCATTGTGCGCCATACCATTCACTCGCTGACGCTGCTTGGGCCTCCGACATTTAACCTGGATGTGATTTCGGCACAATGTCCGATGACGAGCAGCCAACAGTGGCACACGAGTAGGGCGTCGGCTCCCGTAGCCCATGGTATGCATTGTGCGCCATACCGTTCACTCGCTGACGCTGCTTGGGCCTCCGACATTTAACCTGGATGTGATTTCGGCACAATGTCCGATGACGAGCAGCCAACAGTGGCACACGAGTAGGGCGTCGGCTCCCGTAGCCCATGGTATGCATTGTGCGCCATACCGTTCACTCGCTGACGCTGCTTGGGCCTCCGACATTTAACCTGGATGTGATTTCGGCACAATGTCCGATGACGAGCACTCAACAGTGGCACACGAGTAGGGCGTCGGCTCCCGTAGCCCATGGTATGCATTGTGCGCCATACCATTCACTCGCTGACGCTGCTTTCGCCTCCGACATTTAACCTGGATGTGATTTCGGCACAATGTCCGATGACGAGCAGTCAACAGTGGCACACGAGTAGGGCGTCGGCTCCCGTAGCCCATGGTATGCATTGTGCGCCATACCGTTCACTCGCTGACGCTGCTTGGGCCTCCGACATTTAACCTGGATGTGATTTCGGCACAATGTCCGATGACGAGCAGTCAACAGTGGCACACGAGTAGGGCGTCGGCTCCCGTAGCCCATGGTATGCATTGTGCGCCATACCGTTCACTCGCTGACGCTGCTTGGGCCTCCGACATTTAACCTGGATGTGATTTCGGCACAATGTCCGATGACGAGCAGTCAACAGTGGCACACGAGTAGGGCGTCGGCTCCCGTAGCCCATGGTATGCATTGTGCGCCATACCGTTCACTCGCTGACGCTGCTTGGGCCTCCGACATTTAACCTGGATGTGATTTCGGCACAATGTCCGATGACGAGCAGTCAACAGTGGCACACGAGTAGGGCGTCGGCTCCCGTAGCCCATGGTATGCATTGTGCGCCATACCGTTCACTCGCTGACGCTGCTTGGGCCTCCGACATTTAACCTGGATGTGATTTCGGCACAATGTCCGATGACGAGCAGTCAACAGTGGCACACGAGTAGGGCGTCGGCTCCCGTAGCCCATGGTATGCATTGTGCGCCATACCGTTCACTCGCTGACGCTGCTTGGGCCTCCGACATTTAACCTGGATGTGATTTCGGCACAATGTCCGATGACGAGCAGTCAACAGTGGCACACGAGTAGGGCGTCGGCTCCCGTAGCCCATGGTATGCATTGTGCGCCATACCGTTCACTCGCTGACGCTGCTTGGGCCTCCGACATTTAACCTGGATGTGATTTCGGCACAATGTCCGATGACGAGCAGTCAACAGTGGCACACGGGTAGGGCGTCGGCCCCGTAGCCCATGGTATGCATTGTGCGCCATACCGTTCACTCGCTGACGCTGCTTGGGCCTCCGACATTTAACCTGGATGTGATTTCGGCACAATGTCCAATGACGAGCAGTTAACAGTGGCACACGAGTAGGGCGTCGGCTCCCGTAGCCCATGGTATGCATTGTGCGCCATACCGTTCACTCGCTGACGCTGCTTGGGCCTCCGACATTTAACCTGGATGTGATTTCGGCACAATGTCCGATGACGAGCAGTTAACAGTGGCACACGAGTAGGGCGTCGGCTCCCGTAGCCCATGGTATGCATTGTGCGCCATACCGTTCACTCGCTGACGCTGCTTGGGCCTCCGACATTTAACCTGGATGTGATTTCGGCACAATGTCCGATGACGAGCAGCCAACAGTGGCACACGAGTAGGGCGTCGGCTCCCGTAGCCCATGGTATGCATTGTGCGCCATACCGTTCACTCGCTGACGCTGCTTGGGCCTCCGACATTTAACCTGGATGTGATTTCGGCACAATGTCCGATGACGAGCAGCCAACAGTGGCACACGAGTAGGGCGTCGGCTCCCGTAGCCCATGGTATGCATTGTGCGCCATACCGTTCACTCGCTGACGCTGCTTGGGCCTCCGACATTTAACCTGGATGTGATTTCGGCACAATGTCCGATGACGAGCACTCAACAGTGGCACACGAGTAGGGCGTCGGCTCCCGTAGCCCATGGTATGCATTGTGCGCCATACCATTCACTCGCTGACGCTGCTTTGGCCTCCGACATTTAACCTGGATGTGATTTCGGCACAATGTCCGATGACGAGCAGTCAACAGTGACACACGAGTAGGGCGTCGGCTCCCGTAGCCCATGGTATGCATTGTGCGCCATACCGTTCACTCGCTGACGCTCCTTGGGCCTCCGACATTTAACCTGGATGTGATTTCGGCACAATGTCCGATGACGAGCAGTCAACAGTGGCACACGAGTAGGGCGTCGGCTCCCGTAGCCCATGGTATGCATTGTGCGCCATACCGTTCACTCGCTGACGCTGCTTGGGCCTCCGACATTTAACCTGGATGTGATTTTGGCACAATGTCCGATGACGAGCAGTCAACAGTGGCACACGAGTAGGGCGTCGGCTCCCGTAGCCCATGGTATGCATTGTGCGCTATACCGTTCACTCGCTGACGCTGCTTGGGCCTCCGACATTTAACCTGGATGTGATTTCGGCACAATGTCCGATGACGAGCAGTCAACAGTGGCACACGAGTAGGGCGTCGGCTCCCGTAGCCCATGGTATGCATTGTGCGCCATACCGTTCACTCGCTGACGCTGCTTGGGCCTCCGACATTTAACCTGGATGTGATTTCGGCACAATGTCCGATGACGAGCAGTCAACAGTGGCACACGAGTAGGGCGTCGGCTCCCGTAGCCCATGGTATGCATTGTGCGCCATACCGTTCACTCGCTGACGCTGCTTGGGCCTCCGACATTTAACCTGGATGTGATTTCGGCACAATGTCCGATGACGAGCAGTCAACAGTGGCACACGAGTAGGGCGTCGGCTCCCGTAGCCCATGGTATGCATTGTGCGCCATACCGTTCACTCGCTGACGCTGCTTGGGCCTCCGACATTTAACCTGGATGTGATTTCGGCACAATGTCCGATGACGAGCAGTCAACAGTGGCACACGGGTAGGGCGTCGGCTCCCGTAGCCCATGGTATGCATTGTGCGCCATACCGTTCACTCGCTGACGCTGCTTGGGCCTCCGACATTTAACCTGGATGTGATTTCGGCACAATGTCCAATGACGAGCAGTTAACAGTGGCACACGAGTAGGGCGTCGGCTCCCGTAGCCCATGGTATGCATTGTGCGCCATACCGTTCACTCGCTGACGCTGCTTGGGCCTCCGACATTTAACCTGGATGTGATTTCGGCACAATGTCCGATGACGAGCAGTCAACAGTGGCACACGAGTAGGGCGTCGGCTCCCGTAGCCCATGGTATGCATTGTGCGCCATACCGTTCACTCGCTGACGCTGCTTGGGCCTCCGACATTTAACCTGGATGTGATTTCGGCACAATGTCCGATGACGAGCAGCCAACAGTGGCACACGAGTAGGGCGTCGGCTCCCGTAGCCCATGGTATGCATTGTGCGCCATACCGTTCACTCGCTGACGCTGCTTGGGCCTCCGACATTTAACCTGGATGTGATTTCGGCACAATGTCCGATGACGAGCAGCCAACAGTGGCACACGAGTAGGGCGTCGGCTCCCGTAGCCCATGGTATGCATTGTGCGCCATACCGTTCACTCGCTGACGCTGCTTGGGCCTCCGACATTTAACCTGGATGTGATTTCGGCACAATGTCCGATGACGAGCACTCAACAGTGGCACACGAGTAGGGCGTCGGCTCCCGTAGCCCATGGTATGCATTGTGCGCCATACCATTCACTCGCTGACGCTGCTTTGGCCTCCGACATTTAACCTGGATGTGATTTCGGCACAATGTCCGATGACGAGCAGTCAACAGTGGCACACGAGTAGGGCGTCGGCTCCCGTAGCACATGGTATGCATTGTGCGCCATACCGTTCACTCGCTGACGCTCCTTGGGCCTCCGACATTTAACCTGGATGTGATTTCGGCACAATGTCCGATGACGAGCAGTCAACAGTGGCACACGAGTAGGGCGTCGGCTCCCGTAGCCCATGGTATGCATTGTGCGCCATACCGTTCACTCGCTGACGCTGCTTGGGCCTCCGACATTTAACCTGGATGTGATTTTGGCACAATGTCCGATGACGAGCAGTCAACAGTGGCACACGAGTAGGGCGTCGGCTCCCGTAGCCCATGGTATGCATTGTGCGCTATACCGTTCACTCGCTGACGCTGCTTGGGCCTCCGACATTTAACCTGGATGTGATTTCGGCACAATGTCCGATGACGAGCAGTCAACAGTGGCACACGAGTAGGGCGTCGGCTCCCGTAGCCCATGGTATGCATTGTGCGCCATACCGTTCACTCGCTGACGCTGCTTGGGCCTCCGACATTTAACCTGGATGTGATTTCGGCACAATGTCCGATGACGAGCAGTCAACAGTGGCACACGGGTAGGGCGTCGGCTCCCGTAGCCCATGGTATGCATTGTGCGCCATACCATTCACTCGCTGACGCTGCTTTGGCCTCCGACATTTAACCTGGATGTGATTTCGGCACAATGTCCGATGACGAGCAGTTAACAGTGGCACACGAGTAGGGCGTCGGCTCCCGTAGCCCATGGTATGCATTGTGCGCCATACCGTTCACTCGCTGACGCTCCTTGGGCCTCCGACATTTAACCTGGATGTGATTTCGGCACAATGTCCGATGACGAGCAGTCAACAGTGGCACACGAGTAGGGCGTCGGCTCCCGTAGCCCATGGTATGCATTGTGCGCCATACCGTTCACTCGCTGACGCTGCTTGGGCCTCCGACATTTAACCTGGATGTGATTTTGGCACAATGTCCGATGACGAGCAGTCAACAGTGGCACACGAGTAGGGCGTCGGCTCCCGTAGCCCATGGTATGCATTGTGCGCTATACCGTTCACTCGCTGACGCTGCTTGGGCCTCCGACATTTAACCTGGATGTGATTTCGGCACAATGTCCGATGACGAGCAGTCAACAGTGGCACACGAGTAGGGCGTCGGCTCCCGTAGCCCATGGTATGCATTGTGCGCCATACCGTTCACTCGCTGACGCTGCTTGGGCCTCCGACATTTAACCTGGATGTGATTTCGGCACAATGTCCGATGACGAGCAGTCAACAGTGGCACACGAGTAGGGCGTCGGCTCCCGTAGCCCATGGTATGCATTGTGCGCCATACCGTTCACTCGCTGACGCTGCTTGGGCCTCCGACATTTAACCTGGATGTGATTTCGGCACAATGTCCGATGACGAGCAGTCAACAGTGGCACACGGGTAGGGCGTCGGCCCCCGTAGCCCATGGTATGCATTGTGCGCCATACCGTTCACTCGCTGACGCTGCTTGGGCCTCCGACATTTAACCTGGATGTGATTTCGGCACAATGTCCAATGACGAGCAGTTAACAGTGGCACACGAGTAGGGCGTCGGCTCCCGTAGCCCATGGTATGCATTGTGCGCCATACCGTTCACTCGCTGACGCTGCTTGGGCCTCCGACATTTAACCTGGATGTGATTTCGGCACAATGTCCAATGACGAGCAGTTAACAGTGGCACACGAGTAGGGCGTCGGCTCCCGTAGCCCATGGTATGCATTGTGCGCCATACCGTTCACTCGCTGACGCTGCTTGGGCCTCCGACATTTAACCTGGATGTGATTTCGGCACAATGTCCGATGACGAGCAGTCAACAGTGGCACACGAGTAGGGCGTCGGCCCCCGTAGCCCATGGTATGCATTGTGCGCCATACCGTTCACTCGCTGACGCTGCTTGGACCTCCGACATTTAACCTGGATGTGATTTCGGCACAATATCCGATGACGAGCAGTCAACAGTAGCACGCGAGTAGGGCGTCGGCTCCCGTAGCCCATGGTATGCATTGTGCGCCATACCGTTCTCTCGCTCACGCTGCTTGGGCCTCCGACATTTAACCTGGATGTGATTTCGGCACAATGTCCGATGACGAGCAGTCAACACTGGCACACGAGAAGGGCGTCGGCTCCCGCAGCCCATGGTATGCATTGTGCGCCATACCGTTCACTCGCTGACGCTGCTTGGGCCTCCGACATTTAACCTGGATGTGATTTCGGCACAATGTCCGATGACGAGCAGTCAACAGTGGCACACGAGTAGGGCGTCGGCTCCCGTAGCCCATGGTATGCATTGTGCGCCATACCGTTCACTCGCTGACGCTGCTTGGGCCTCCGACATTTAACCTGGATGTGATTTCGGCACAATGTCCGATGACGAGCAGTCAACAGTGGCACACGAGTAGGGCGTCGGCCCCCGTAGCCCATGGTATGCATTGTGCGCCATACCGTTCACTCGCTGACGCTGCTTGGGCCTCTGACATTTAACCTGGATGTGATTTCGGCACAATGTCCGATGACGAGCAGTTAACAGTGGCACACGAGTAGGGCGTCGGCTCCCGGAGCCCATGGTATGCATTGTGCGCCATACCGTTCACTCGCTGACGCTGCTTGGGCCTCTGACATTTAACCTGGATGTGATTTCGGCACAATGTCCGATGACGAGCAGTTAACAGTGGCACACGAGTAGGGCGTCGGCTCCCGGAGCCCATGGTATGCATTGTGCGCCATACCGTTCACTCGCTGACGCCGCTTGGGCCTCCGACATTTAACCTGGATGTGATTTCGGCACAATGTCCGATGACGAGCAGTCAACAGTGGCACACGAGTAGGGCGTCGGCTCCCGTAGCCCATGGTATGCATTGTGCGCCATACCGTTCACTCGCTAACGCTGCTTGGGCCTCTGGCATTTAATCTGGATGTGATTTGCTCCGCTGTTTGCAAGCAGTCGGTCTGTACGAGCCTGGATGTTCTACGTCGACCCCAGTCATCAATGGCGTGTGGTCCGCCACCGTTGCATGGTATATTCTCGGTACAACCTTGATACGGTTGCTCATAGAAACCTTTGTGTTCTTACCATCTGGGTGATAGAATGACCAATTCGTCTTGAGCCGAAAATGCGCCCACCATCTGAATTACTGAAATCATCACGTTTACCCACGTTCGTAGATTGCGATACACTGTTGGAAGCCCTGCTGTCCACCTATTTATCGACGTGCTTTCGATTTGGGTCTGTTCTACTATCCTCGGGGTATGCCCATGTCAACTGCGCATCACCCCTGTCTCTAATATTTTGTCTCCTGGGTGTATACTGAGAAGGGAAAAGTTTCAAGAGCATTTTTAAGCGACGCAATACCACAAGTGAAGGACCGCAAATAATGATGTGAAACCGGCGAGTAAGGTCTAAGTGTCTGAGGGCCGATCCTATCAACTCGATGTCAGTGCCCCTAGTGGCAAATTCGTGAACTTAGCTCCCGACCTCCGTAAATATGACAGATAGAGCAAAAACGTCAGTTACGAAATTGTAGAGCATCTCTCATTTGCTACGAATCGGTCATACTGAAAGAAAGCAGGCGATAAAGAGGCGGACAGCAGGGTTTCCCAACCTAGCTGTCCACAATCAACGAACATGGATAAACGTAGTGTTCTGAGAGACTTTGATCGTGGACGAATTGTCGGTGCAAGACACAGGGGTTATTCTATCGCTCAAGATGTAAGAACACAAGTATGCACCGTGAAACGAGGTATAATGCTTTAGGCAATATTCTGCTGGGGAACCCCCGAGTCCAGTCATTTATGTACAGGAAACTATGACGCCTACCACCTACTTAAACATCATTGCAGACCAGGTACATCCTTTAATGGAAACGGTAGCTCCTTTAATAGTGTCTCCTTTTTGCGGGATAATGCACCATGCCGCACTGCATAGATAGTTCGAAAATGGTTGGCGGAACATGAGGAAAACTTCCAGGTATTCCAAATTCCCCAGACATCAATCCAATCGAGCTTTTGTGGGTTGTGTTGGAACAGCAAATCCTATCTGCGGAGTCTCAACCACGTAACTTAAAGTGTTAAAGATCTGCGGCTAACATGTTGGTAGCAGATACCACAAGTCACCTTTAGAAATCTTGTAGCGTCTAGGCCTCGCCGGGCAAGAGTTGTTTTGGCGGCACGTGGAGGACCAACATCATAATAAGCAGGTGGTCAGAATGTTTTGGCTCTTCGGTGAACATACATTGATACATCCAGTGATTGGAAGTAGCATGCTATAAGTAGCGTTGCTATTGTAGCACGCTACTTTTAGAGTAGAAAGTAGTTGTAGAGGTAGCACGCTACAAAATAAAGTAGCTTGTAGCGGAAAATTACGCTACAAATTCGTGCTACTTTTTAAAAAATGGTAAAAAATTGTGTTCTTCAAATCATATGACATTTCCAGACTTCCTGAAGTGTAATTGGCTGTAACAGGGAGTCTGAGTTTGTACTGCCTATAATCACGTGCCTGACTTAACTTACACTGTGAAAGCTCGCCAAATGGTTAACTGGAAAATCCCAATTAGTCAGTGAAGACAGCGAGTATGAGGCAACCACGCAAGCGGTTTTTTTCTTCTTCTTCTTTTGTTGTTGTTGTTGTTGTTTGCAGCGTTAACGATCACAATGAGCAACTCTTTACGTGATGGGGTCCGGGTTCAAAAACCAGTGTGGCATGAACGTTGTGTTTTTTTTTTTTTTTTTTTACGGCACTGGCTCTCTCCCATCCCTGGAACCAGTTTTTTTTTAACGACTACCGTGAGCAACACAATGGACTATAAGCAGTCGCCCGTCCCTAATTTACAGTCACTGGTTCCAGGAAAGGGAGAGAGCCAGTGACGTAAGACAAACACAACGTCCATGTCTCACCGGGATTCGAACCCGGACCTTTTTCGGACGAATGATCAGAAGCCATCGCTTAGACTACTGAGCCACCGGGGCGACCCCTAAATTAGGGACGGGCGACTGCTTGCAGCCCACAGATTTGCTCACGGTGGTCGTTAAACCTCCAACCAAAAAAAAAAAAAAAAAAAAAAAAGGAACCCCGATGGGCTGTAAGCATTCACCCGTCCCTAATTTAGGGCTACCGATTCCAGGAAAGGAAGGAAGCCAATGACGTAAGACAAACACAGCATCCATGCCTCATTGAGATTCATACCCGGACCCATCTCGGACGAATGCTCAGAAATCGGAGCTTATACCACTGCACACGGAGTAGGCCACTAGCGGTTTTATGAAGATCGTTCCTTGATTGCAAGATTCGATTCTCTTATTCAAAGAAAATGATTTCCGAGATATACCAGAATGATACATGGCTTTTAATTGAATTCACTGGGCTTCTCAACTAGTCTGTCTAGCTTGAAATATGCACCACTGATAGTGTCAAAATGTGTTTCATATACAAAGATAAATTACTTGCGTAATTTACCTTGATGTGTAACTCCCGAAACTACTGAAACCAAATGCAATTATGCAGATGTGAATATCATCCTCAGAATTTGCACTTTTAATTTAAATCTAAACGGAAAAAGTAGCTGAATAGTAGCAAAACTCACTACTTTTTGAAAAAGTAGTGTAGCTAACTATTTTTCAGAAAAAGTAGTTGTAGCTGTAGCAAGCTACCTTTTCAAGAATGTAGTTGTAGCTGTAGCAAGCTACCTTTTCAAGAATGTAGTTGTAGCAGTATCAAGCTACTTTTAAAAAGTAGTTTTCCAATCACACATCCATACAGTGAGACAGGATCCCTGAAATCCTGGCTACGTCAATGAAAAGAAGAGGTCCTGTTCAAGCACACCAAACTTCAATCCCCCGAAGTTTTAACTGATATAAACTTTGTAAATCAGCAAATGAACTAAAGCGAGGAAATAAATTAAGAATAATTTCGGATAAAAAGTGATCCTTGATGAATGAGATTTCATTAATTTCGTATACGCATATCGTTGGTTGTTATGAACGTAAATGAAATACTTCGTTCCCCAATTCTTTTTGTAAAGACTAAATATATAATCTCTTGGAATTTAATTAAAGCATCTGATTTTCTTTTTCGTTCGTAACAGCATCTTTGAGATCGTTACTGATTAATAAATCATAAACGCTAAATAATAATTTCCTACGTGTGAAGCAGCAGGAATGATGCACTGAGACGCCATCTTTTAGTTCATATGGAAACTTTTAATATTATTTTACGATAATTCCAGTTTTTTACAGTATGATTTTTTAACACTTTATTAGTCCTCATATACGTCGCATTTGCACCAAATTATTATACTAACGCAGAGAAAGAAACTATACTGTGATTATTAATCCATACAAGGCCAAAATTTCCAATTTATTAGTTGATTTCAATTCTTTCTACGCGTAATATGTTTTTGTGGTTTAATTTTTATTGTAATTTCATTCTAAAATTATGGATGTTCCTGTTTACAAAAGTACAGATCACAGGGAAAAGAATTTCATTTTTTTCTGATTCCAAAACCAATATTAAAATAAAAAACTGAACTTTAAGCAACTCATTTTTCATATAATTCTTCAGGTTACGTTTAAGTTTGGAAATCATTCAGTTCGATGAGAGTTCTTATTTACCACAAAAACCGATAGAGGACGCCACTTCAATGCAGTAAAGAACCTAACTCGGCAAGGAATTGAGAGTAGTAGTAGTCTAAAAAGTTGTTTCAGAAATAGCCTTGATTCCGTAAAAATATGACACACAAACAAAAATATTTGCAATATATGTAAAACATTATTCTGGTTCTCAGGGAAGTGATAAATAATGCTTAGTAATAAATCTTAACAGTGTTTTAACGGAAAACAACGGACTTAGTCTAAATAAAAAATCAGACATAATAATAATGACGATAATAAGGAATACAGGCCACTCTGAAATATTATTTAAACGGAGAAATTTCTGAAATATAAAATTGGATCTATTCAGGCCCAGTCGCGAACCCAGGATTTTTTATGGGTGCAGCCCAAAACAGTGAAGATGCAAATTGAAATACACCGGAGAAAACATCTCACAAAATATATGGAAGCGATAAAAATATACCCCCATATTAAAGTGCACGGACGTCCCCAAAGGAGTGTGAGGGTGGGCTCTTGCCCACCCAGTCCAAGATGGGTCATTTTTCAATTTTTTTAACTTTGAAACACAATCTGGACTTTGCCAAGTAATAATGAATCTCGTGTTTTTCGTCGTCTAGCCCCACGTATTTTTCTCTAGAAAGTGCGTTTAGTTCTCTGTAGAAAGATTATCAAATTGGCTTCCCCAGGGTCATGGAAAAATTCAGTTTTTTTCCACTCTCTTAAATCTTTAGTTTAAGCTTTTTTTACATTTGCAAATTTGCAACAACGCCCCAAAATGGGGCATTATTGCTAAGCAGGGAATGCAACTTAAAATCATTGCTATCTTATCTAGTAAAAGGATTCACACTGATACTGTAAGATAACTTACCTTTGATTCAAATCCTTTGTAATCTGGGTGAACATGTATCGATTTGATGTAACGAATTTGCTGAGAATCATCCGGAATTAACTTTAAATGTTTACCAAGGTAAACGTTCCACCGTTCTGTGTCCAAGAGGCCACTGTATAAAGACAAAGAACATTTTTTTTTAATCCGGAGCAAATATATTTAAATCGAGCATTAATTTATTTATCTCAACTGTTTGGCATGTGACTTCTTTCCTACCACAAAACTGGAATTTAATGATTTTGCCAGGACAAAGTGCAATCATTGTATGTGATGTATATTATATACACAATGCGGCAATTAAGTAAGAAAACTGATTTTTTTTAATTCCCGGTAAAACACACGGGTCGGGAAAGCATAGTTTTTTGATAAGTGATTTATCAGCTGTGCGGTGGCAACAGCGTTTGCGTGAGGATTGCGCAGATGATTATTTACGTTGTGCATGACTTCATTCGGTGGAAGAACATTGCCACACTCTGTCATGGAGCAGAGAGCAAAAATCCGGTTCTATTTAAAAAACGGTAAAACTGCGTCTGAGACAGTTGAATTATTACATGATGTGTAAGAGGCTAAATGCTTATCTCCTGCACAAATATTCCAATGGTATGTTCGTTGCAAGGATGGGTGCGAAGACTTGGAAAATGACGAAAGGCCCGGGCGGCCGATTTCAGTGTGTACGTCTGAACTCATTGAGAAAGTTCGCGAAAGGATAACAACTTAGTAAAATAATGCAATGCATTGATTATGATACGCTTTCCAACAAACCAGAAACCATTACTCAACTTATTACTCAAGTTGTGAGGATAATGGCTATGGAATAAATCTCGCTCCTGTGCCCTGACCTTTGACCCCATTTCGATGATGTTCAACAGAATTGGTTCAATACACCTCCGAAACAACATACTAAAGTTTTATCGCAATAGAAGTATTTTTAGTCAAGTTATGAGGATAAGGGCTGTGGAATAAATCTCGCTTCTGTGCCTTGACCTTCGACCCCACTCCGATGATATTCAACAGAGCAGGTTCGGTATACCTCCGAAACAACATGATAAAGTTTTGTCGCAATCGAAGCATTTTTACGTAAGTTAGGACTCATAAGGGCAATGGAATGGATCCCGCTCCTATGTCCTGACCTTTGACTCCATTTCGCCCATTTTTAATAGGGTTCCGTCCCAGATTGTCCCCTACCACATACTAAAATTTCATCGAAATCAAACCATTTTACGCGAGTTATCGTGCGGACGGACGGACGAAGCTGGAGCATATACGCTTCTTCAACCTGCGGTTGGAAAGTGTAAAAAAGTGGTCGTTGTGTGACCTTGAGGATGCTGAAATTTGAGCTCGGTGTTAATAAGGAGACGATTCGTCAAATTGTAGAGCAATATTCGGGAAGGGGGGGGGGCTCTGTGTTCGTTTTGTTCTGCATGCTTCGTCCGACGACCGGAAACATTCACGAGTAGAGCAATCAAAAGACATCATGGATCCTGTAGACTGCAGAAACAATGCATAATATTCTTTAATGCATTGCGGCAGGTGACAAGACATGGTGTTTTCGTTATGATCCTGAAACGAAGTGTCAGAGTGGTCAATGGAAGTCTCCACAGTCACCCAGAGGTAAGAAGATTAGTTTACAAAAGTCCAAAATAAATCAAGACAATGCTTGTGTGCTTTTAAGAGATCAAGGTAATTCTGCATCACGAAGCCATTCCTGAAGGTACATCTGCCACTGGCAATGCTTACACATCCATTTTGGAACGATGGTGGCAGAGCATTGTTCGTGTCAAGCCTGAGTCCAAAAACAGGCAACGGTTCCTTCTCCACGATAACACACCAACACACAGAGCAGTCAGTGTACAGCAATTTCTGGCACGAAAACAAGTGTATGTACTCAACCTAGGGGCGGATTGGCCCACCGGGACACCGGAACATTTCCAGGTGAGCCCGTTCCGTATATTTTGTCTCTTTCTTTCTTACTTTCTTAAAAATGCTTTCAGTTCAGTTGTTTTAAATGCACAACTGAACCACAGCACTTTTTTTATAAACGAAATACGCATAATGTCATTATAACAAGCGGGGGAAAAAAACTGCTGTTTTGAATTAGTGAAAAAAATCCCCTCACCAGACAACTGCTAGAATCCCAACTACACTATCTACCAACAAGTAATTGGACACCCCTGCAATCGACCATATCTGCGGTCCTGATACACGTCACTGCCGCCGCCGTTAAATATCGTGTGGGAACCAACAACGCAACCAGTCGCATGCAAGATGCCACGCAGTTCGGAACTCTCTGATTTTGAGAAAGGTGTAATGGTCGGGTATACGTGACATTTCCAGCGAGTTGAAGTACCCATAATCGACAGTGACCTACGTGATTTGCAAGTGGAAGATGAGAGGTGACTGTCGAAATGTGCCCCGACCCGACAGACCCACAAAACTGGGAGTTAGAGACCGACGAGTGCTGGTCAGAGAAATTCGGAAGAACCGCACCAAATCGATGGGACACATCCGCGAGGAGTTTCAACAGGCATTAGGGAGTATTCTTACGATGAGTACCATCCGTAAGGAAGCCCATCTGCTCGGTTATCATGGACGTGCTGCCGCCCACAAGTCTTTGATCACCAAGTCCAATAGCGCTGCTCGGCTAACGTGGTGCAAAGAACGTCGACAGTGGACCGTTGAACAATGGAAACAGGTTCTTTGGAACGACGAATCAAGGTTCACCCTCTACCGTTCGGA
This sequence comes from Macrothele yani, assembly GCA_039090855.1. Classification (NCBI taxonomy): domain Eukaryota; kingdom Metazoa; phylum Arthropoda; class Arachnida; order Araneae; family Macrothelidae; genus Macrothele; species Macrothele yani. The sequence continues at coordinate 15,400,175 of CM076992.1, forward strand.
TGGCAGGGTCTGGGTTTGGCGTCTGCCTGGAGAATGCCTCCTGCCGGAATGTATTGTGCCAACTGTGAAGTTCGGCGGCGGTGGAATTATGCTATGGGGATGTTTCTCCTGGTATGGCACGAGACCCTTGGTCGCAATTCCTGGTAGACTCAACGCGGAGACCTACTGCACCATTTTGGATGACCATGCGCTTCCTACGTTGTGGCAGTTTTACGGGGTGGACCCATGTTACTTTCAGGATGGCAATGCCACCTATCATGTCGCGAGGTCCATCATGGCTTGGTATGGTGACAATGGGGTTAATCAAATGGACTGGCCTGCACAGAGCCCGTACCTTAACCCTATGGAGCACCTCTGGGGCGAGTTGGAGCGTCGACTTAAGGGGTGCCCCCACCGTCTGAAATCGGTGAAGGAACTGACATGTCTTCTCCAAGCAGAGTGGAAGAAAATACCGCTTGCCGTCGTACAACGCCTGGTTGAGAGTATTCCCCGGAGGGTCGCAGCTGTAATCGCCGCTCGTGGAGGCTCCACCAACTATTGAAATTGAATAAACTTCGTTTTCCTTTGCTCTCACAGGTGTCCAATTACAAGTTGGTAGATAGTGTACAATAGATGGGCCATGTGTGTTTGCAAACTTTTGGGTTCACTTAGTAGCTGAGGAACTATACTGTACCGTATGTTGCGGGAGGGCCGGGGTGTGTACAAGATGTTCGATACATTCCCCAAGGAAGGGGAGGGGGGTTGTTGATTTTACTCCCGTTTGTTGTAGGAGCCATTAGTGCTTTGCTCATAAGAGCTGAGTTCGGGCTCAATTTTAAAAGCCCGAGCCCGTCCGAGCCCGAAGTATGTCCTCCCTAGCCCGCCCAAGCCCGTCCGAGCCCGAAGTATGTCCTCCCTAGCCCGCCCAAGCCCGTCCGAGCCCGAAGTATGTCCTCCCTAGCCCGCCCGAGCCCGAATTTTATATTGTAAGATAGAGCCCGAAAACTATGATTAATGTGTTTAGCATTAAAAAAAATCTCCTCTTCCAAACTTCCACTCCTTCCTCTTCGTGCAATTAACCTATGTCTTTCTCAACTGCGGAGTGGGAAGGGATGTCTATCTATTTCTAGTTTCTTTGACCATTCATTTTATCCTGCAATGTTTCGAGGGGCACGGCATCAGGGAAAATCGGGAGGCACAACAATCTACGTATGTTAATAGCATTGGGGTGAGGGCTGAACAGGGCTCATTTTTTTAACTAAAGTAGTGAAAATACTCACCCATGTTTGATAAAGTTGCAGAACAATGCTAGACAATGGTCATTATGGGATGTACTATTTACTATATGACAACACAGAATTCAGAGTGAAAACTAATAATATCAAGAACTTATTTTTAAAGAACTAAGATTATTTACGGGGGTGTTCATATACGATCCCTTTCCCCCGAAATGTTCTACCTACGCAGCCTGCGCTGCTTGTGATACTGACAAATTCTGCAGTTGAAGGCATTTACGGAAATATCATTTCAACATGAAGTTGCAAAATGCTTTGTGTACGTTATTTAGTAAGGTGTCTTTACAATACATAACCGCAGCATAAAAGCACGTTGTGTAATTGAAACACATAGGAATCACTAAAGGAATAATTTGTTCGCTACGATATTTAAAAATCTTTAAATTTCTGTGATTGTCCACAATAGAAAAATTACAAAAATTTTAGTACAAATAGAAAATTTGATAGTGTAAAAGTTATGCATTTTTTTTTCATTTATTTAAATTTAAAAATCAGGTCTTATGCGAAATAATTTTTGGTACAACTGCAACATAATTTTAGTAGTAGCAGTTTTCTTTCTCTCTCTCAAATATTTGCTGAAATTTCAGCCCACTTCGTTGAAAATTTAAGAACTGGAAGCTTAAAGGTATAAAAATCAAGATTATTTTACGATCTGTCGAACATGAAAAGGCTACTATATAAGCAATTTAAAAAAATAATAATAATGTTCTTACTTCAGCCTTCTTAAGAGAAAATTAAAAAAAAAAAACATTAATATTGAGTGTGGCCAAACTTAGAAGCTTCTCCAGCGCAATAACATACATAACTAACTAAACTAGTGATTTAAACCTGGTTATTCGCTTTTTCCACGTCGATTAAGTGAGTTTGCCACGATATTTAAATATCTTGAAATTTCTAACTTGTATTGTCCACATCAGAAAAATTGCAGTACACTTTTTCTACAGTAATATCTTGGCATGGGCCGATGAGCATTTTCCCGTAACACCCACTTCAATTTAAGGATGACGGCTGTACTTTTTTTACCCCCTCCCTATGCTTGCCACTGTTTCCAAAGCAACTGTACTTTTTGTTTTGCTTCTTAAATAAAAAAAGTGTTTTCCAATTGCGATACAGTAGTAACGCAGAACTATAACTGAACGGGTCCATTTGCAAAACTTTTCCAGGGCCCTTTTGCGACCGCCAATTCGCCCCTGTTCAACCTCCTCTCCTACTCCAGATTTGTCACCGTGTGTGACTATTTTCTTTCCCTAAATTAAAGCTGCCATTAAAAGAAAAGAAAATTTCAGCTCTTCACTTCATACCAAAAGATGCCCTCTGCAAGTAATTCCTATCTTTGACTGATCGTGCCACTTCTTGTATTAACGCAGGAGGAATGTACTTCGAATAAATATGAAGACATACAAAGAACTGTGACATGAGCTCTTCACTCCATACCAAAAGATGCCCTCTGCAAGACCTTCCTTTCTTTGACTGATCGTGCAACTTCTTGTATTAACACAGGAGGAATGTACTTCGAATAAATATGAAGACATACAAAGAACTGTGACATGAGCTCTTCACTCCATACCAAAAGATGACCTCTGCAAGTCCTTCCTTTCTTTGACTGATCGTGAAAAATTCTTGTATTAACACAGGAGGAATGTACTTCGAATAAATATGAAGACATACAAAGAACTGTGACATCAGCTCTTCACTCCATACCAAAAGATGACCTCTGCAAGTCCTTCTTTTCGTTAGCTGATCGTGCCACTTCTTGTATTAACACAGGAGGAATGTACTTCGAATAAATATGAAGACATACAAAGAACTGTGACATGAGCTCTTCACTCCATACCAAAAGATGCCCTCTGCAAGACCTTCCTTTCTTTGACTGATCGTGCAACTTCTTGTATTAACACAGGAGGAATGTACTTCGAATAAATATGAAGACATACAAAGAACTGTGACATGAGCTCTTCACTCCATACCAAAAGATGCCCTCTGCAAGTCCTTCCTTTCTTTGACTGATCGTGCCACTTCTTGTATTAACACAGGAGGAATGTACTTCGAATAAATATGAAGACATACAAAGAACTGTGACATCAGCTCTTCACTCCATACCAAAAGATGACCTCTGCAAGTCCTTCCTTTCGTTGGTTGATCGTGCCACTTCTTGGATTAACACAGGAGGAATGTACTTCGAATAAATATGAAGACATACAAAGAACTGTGACATGAGCTCTTCACTCCATACCAAAAGATGCCCTCTGCAAGACCTTCCTTTCTTTGACTGATCGTGCAACTTTTTGTATTAACACAGGAGGAATGTACTTCGAATAAATATGAAGACATACAAAGAACTGTGACATGAGCTCTTCACTCCATACCAAAAGATGCCCTCTGCAAGTCCTTCCTTTCTTTGACTGATCGTGCCACTTCTTGGATTAACACAGGAGGAATGTACTTCGAATAAATATGAAGACATACAAAGAACTGTGACATCAGCTCTTCACTCCATACCAAAAGATGACCTCTGCAAGTCCTTCTTTTCGTTAGCTGATCGTGCCACTTCTTGTATTAACACAGGAGGAATGTACTTCGAATAAATATGAAGACATACAAAGAACTGTGACATGAGCTCTTCACTCCATACCAAAAGATGCCCTCTGCAAGTCCTTCCTTTCTTTGACTGATCGTGCCACTTCTTGTATTAACACAGGAGGAATATACTTCGAATAAATATGAAGACATACAAAGAACTGTGACATCAGATCTTCACTCCATACCAAAAGATGACCTCTGCAAGTCCTTCTTTTCGTTAGCTGATCGTGCCACTTCTTGTATTAACGCAGGAGGAATGTACTTCGAATAAATATGAAGACATACAAAGAACTGTGACATGAGCTCTTCACTCCATACCAAAAGATGCCCTCTGCAAGTCCTTCCTTTCTTTGACTGATCGTGCCACTTCTTGTATTAACACAGGAGGAATATACTTCGAATAAATATGAAGACATACAAAGAACTGTGACATCAGATCTTCACTCCATACCGAAAGATGACCTCTGCAAGTCCTTCTTTTCGTTAGCTGATCGTGCCACTTCTTGTATTAACGCAGGAGGAATGTACTTCGAATAAATATGAAGACATACAAAGAACTGTGACATCAGATCTTCACTCCATACCAAAAGATGACCTCTGCAAGTCCTTCTTTTCGTTAGCTGATCGTGCCACTTCTTGTATTAACGCATTAGGAATGTACTTCGAATAAATATGAAGACATACAAAGAACTGTGACATCAGCTCTTCACTCCATACCAAAAGATGACCTCTGCAAGTAATTCCTATCTTTGGCTGATCGTGCCACTTCTTGTAGTAACGCAGGAGGAATGTACTTCGAATAAATATGACGACATACTAAGAACTGTGACATCAGCTCTTTACTCCATACCAAAAGATGCCCTCTGCAAGTTAATCATTCGACCGAGATAGGACTGGGTTCGAATCTCGGGTGAAGCATGCCTTTCGGCACTGGCACACCCCACCCTGGAAGAAGTTACCCCGAATTGGGAAGGGTCACTTCCTATAGCTAGCTGAGCTTCTCACGGTGGTCGTTAAACCCCCAAACTAAAAAACTTACTACGAGAGATTATCTTTTCTTGGAGCTTTTGTTAAATTAACGTCAGTTTATAGGTACGTGCTCATCTTTAAGTAACTTACAGTAAATTAAACCGAGCTCGATTAATTTACCAGTTTAAAGTCGCTACTCTTAATCAATTTGTTAAGTCTTCACGTTCGTGTGTGTGAATACTACCGTTTGTCTTGCTGCTGTACCAGTATCTTTAGTGCATACCAGCTTAAAGAACCCATGTGCTTAGTTACAATCTCACATATCCTAACTTAAATACTCAAAATTTGGCACGTAGGTTGGATTAAAAGTAATGCCTCCACCATCACAACGCATGAACAGATGGCAGCACAGACATGCAACAATTACTGACATGCTGCCTAGGTTCTCGTCTACCACCTCAGGTGGCGGCAGGTCTTTTACAGTGAATGGTTGTTTAGTTGTTCTGTGAGACATGGAATATCGTGGAATATTGTCAGTGCGATTTACACAATGTGCTGTTATCGAACTCTTGAAAGCTGAAGGTGTCACTCCAGTGGCAATTCATCGGAGAGTTCAAGCCGTTTATTAGTGATGTTTATGTTGATGTCAGTACCGTGGGTCGTTGGGTCAACAGACGTAAAGATGGCGAGTCGGGAACATCTGACTTATGTAACAAAGTCTGGGACGACATGTGTCAGCAACCGTTGAGTTTCACAGGAAATGGGTTGACGCACTGATTAGTGACAATCGGCGGATCACTCAGAGAGAAACTACAGGCAGAATCTGCATTTCACAGGAATGTGTGGGTCACATTATTGCTTTCCTTGGATATCGGATGATTTGTGCGCAGTGGGTTCCTTGGATGCTCACGCCTGAAATTAAAACTCAGGAATTTGAAATTTGCCAGCAACTTCTGTCGCGTTATGAGTATGTAGGTAAAGCTTTTCTTCGAGGCATAGTAACAGGAGGCGAAACGTGGGTGCACCATTACGAACCAAAAACTAAGCGTCAATCCGTGGAATATCGACACTCAGACTCGTCCCAGAAAAAGAAATTCAAATCACAGGATTCGGTTGGAAAACTCATGGCAACAGTGTTTTAGGACGCAGATGGTGTTATCCACCTCGATTTCCTGGAACAACAAAAATTAACTCAGAACATTACATTTTGACGCCCCGAGCTTTAAAACAAAAGGAGGATTCGAAGGGGAAAGGGAAGTGTTTTCCTACAACACCACAATGGTTGGCCACACACTGCGAGAGCCACCATAGAAGCAATCAAGAGGCTGAATCTCATCACACTACAGAATTCACCGGACAGTCCAGCCTTATCACCCTGCGATAATGTTGGAAACTCAAAGAAGATCTTCGAGGACGTCACTACTCATCCAATGAAGAAGTTGAGAAGGCTGTCAGGGCGTGGTTGAGGAAATAGAGGGTGAACTTCTTCTGTGACGGCTTCACAAAACTTGTTCATTCTTGGCAGAAATGGTTTCAGTTATCTGGTGACTATGTTGAGAAATGAGTACAGGTTAGTAAAAGCGCCATACTCTAAGAATTATTTCTGTGTTTGATTTATTAAAATTTTCTCATCCAGTCTCGAGTAATGCTCATGGAGGCATTACTTTTCATTCAAGCTTCGTACATGTAGATAGATAGATAGATCTAGAGGTATGTCCAGCTAAGTGGATGTGATGGCGTCCATCAATTGCCAAATTTTCGCTGTAGGAAGATCTTTGTTCCGAAAAGCTCTCTAAATCTCATCCGACGGGTATTGAATTGGGTTAGATTCAAAGGATTGTGAGAATCGTTATGGCACTTAGAAGTCACTGTGTTACGAACCGAACGTTGAAGCATGGTGCATTATCCCGCTGAATTAAGAGCCCTCCATCAGCAAACGTCCTGCGCATGTACGGTTGTGCCTGGCCCGCAATGGCGTTAAGACACCTCGTGGCATCTAGAAGCTGTTTCAGAGATATCAAGTATTCTGCTGGATTAAAAGCTCTCCATCAGCAAACGTAATGCACGTGTGCAGTTGTGCCTGGTCCGCAATGGCGTTAAGATACCTCGTGTCATTGAAATGCTGTTCCATAGATATTAAGGGACCGAATGCCAGCCATGAAAACAGACCAAGGATCATTACACTGCCTCTACGAGCTCGTACAATTAACGATAAACAGTTGGGATCGATTGTTTCGTGCTGTTCACGATGCCATATCCTGGCCGGCCCATCGGCGTGTATTAACAGAAAAAGGGATACCTATTACCAGGCTACCTTTCTTCAGTTCTCAATTGTCCAGTTTAGGTGCTCTTGTGTCCACTGTAAACGAATTTGTCTGGTGTTTTTTTTTAGCAGAGACTTTTTATACGAGGGTAGGACGTCTGCCGTTATAGCCAGTTCACTCCAATGTGCGGTGGGCTGTGTACGTTGAAATTCTCCTCTTAATACCACTGTTGCATTGCGCGGTTACTGGATTCGACGGAGCTGGTTTGTTTTCTCGTCCAATCCTGTTGAGACACCATTGTTCTCGAGCATCAACAGGTCGTTACCGCACATAAGTAGATAGCTTTCTTCTTGTTTTGTCGTTTGTGCATCACTCATTGTACACATTTGATACAGTTCTTGTACAGCCGAGAAATTTTGCCGTTTCGGAGATGCTCGCACTTGCCCGCCTATAGTGCGTCGCATAAATATAGAGACAGAACAAATTCTCGAATAAAAAAAGAAACAACAACGAGCTGAAATGTACACCTCATATTTATAGCAAAAATAGCATAGGACACGCAGCTGCACAATAGTTTGACGGAAACATAACAATTCCAACGCCAAGTACAAGAAAAAAAGCAGAAATACGCTATCTCAAAAATTTAAAGACTTACTAGTTACGGGTACCTCCGGTACGAATAGTGGAGCCGTTGTTCCGAATAACACTGAAAACCCGATTGGGCATGCTGTCCACCAAGTGATGTAAGTGTTCTGGACGGAGTGCGTACCAGCTTCGTTTAATCTGCTCTTTCAATGCCACCGCACTCGAGAACTGCCGTCCATTCGCATACACATCACGAGCTAGGATACCCCAGAGGTTCTCGATAGGGTTCAGATCTGGACTGAGTGCTGGCCAATCCATTACGGTCACATGATGAGCGTTAAACCAGCTTTTCGTTGATGCAGACCGATGGATAGAGGCATTGTCTTGCTGGAACAGATAATCAATACCCGCTAGAGTTTCGGCAAACGGTAGAAGGTGGCTGCTGAGTTTGTCCTGATACGTTTCGGAGTTTTGCCTGCCTTGCAGCAAAGCGATGTCCGTTTTCCCATTGAACGCAAAAACTCCGCAGACCATCACAGATCCCCCTCCTTTCTGTCTGCTGAAGAAGGTGCTTGGCTTGCGTCGTAAATCATGCCAATAGCAGTTGCAACCGTCAGGGCCGTCCAGGTTGAACTTTTTCTCATCGGAGAAAATAGTTGTGATCCACTCGTCCATCCAGTGCATATGGCTGCTTGCCCATAACAATCTAACTTCCTTGTGGCGCCGCGTGAGGTGTGGCAGACGGCGCATTTTATGGAGCACAATGTTGCGACTTTCCTTGATTCGTCGATGAACTGTGTCCTTTGAGACGGTGACACCAACAATCCGAGAAACTTGATGTAGTGATAACCTTTGGGATGAAACTAAACGCATGATGACACGATCATCTCGTTTGGTTGTTATTCGAGGCCTTCCAGGCCGTTTTCTGGCAGTTAACGCACCGCGTTTCGATAAAGTCTTATAAATGACTGCCCTACTCTTTCCCATGGCTTTACAAATTTTCGCTACAGGCAATCCATTTGCTCTCAGACTCCAAATCTTCTGCACCTTCTCACCAGAAAATTGACTGTTGCGTGGCATTTCGACAAATGAATGTCTGACTGCAGGTCCGCGGTCTTTTGTAGGCTGGACCGAATTACGGCCCATGCGCGTGCGTACAACATGCTAATTTGTACATCTCATTTGCATGTGGACTTTACATAGTCGTCTTTATATTCATGAGACACCTAAAATAACACTATTTCACTTTGTGGTGTTCTTTTCACACAATCCGGTCATCTCGACGGATCGAAACGTTTGTTGTAGGGTTATGTCTAATTACGTACCACTTCAGCATTCTACCTATATTCGCATTGCGTTCACGGAGCAAGACTGTCTCTATATTTATGCGACGCACCTTAATAAGTTCAACTCCATAAAACAGATCGAAAGAACAGAAATATGGCAAAAATGCAATTTTACAACGAATTTGTATTACTTATAAAATTTCAAGAATGTATGATCTTAAACTTTTGAGATCGTACTCCCCAAGAGGGATTTTCCTCAGAATGTTGGATGAAAAAATGCTACTCACGCTAGCAAGGGCGATCAAATAATATAGATAATGACTTCGCTTCATCTTCCTATTTTAATAAAATTCAGGAACATCACTTCTGTAAAACGAAAGTCAATAAAATATACACTACGAAACAGAAATCACGGGATGCCTGCCTCCTGTGCAACGCGACGCTGTTACCCCTACCCCTCGAACCAAGGCGGTCTAGGAAGCACAAGGCCATGACATTAGGGAGATGAGTTCCCTCCGTTTGTGACGTCACTCTCAAGTTACACAGCCTGATATGTCGATACCATGTTTGACGCCATGCATGGCAACGTTGGAAACCAATCAGAAGCCTTGGTTTCCGAGTGATGTCGCTAAAAGAAGGAACTCCTCTTCGTAATCTGGACTGAGTGCTGGCCAATCCATTACGGTCACATGATGAGCGTTAAACCAGCTTTTCGTTGATGCAGACCGATGGATAGAGGCATTGTCTTGCTGGAACAGATAATCAATACCCGCTAGAGTTTCGGCAAACGGTAGAAGGTGGCTGCTGAGTTTGTCCTGATACGTTTCGGAGTTTTGCCTGCCTTGCAGCAAAGCGATGTCCGTTTTCCCATTGAACGCAAAAACTCCGCAGACCATCACAGATCCCCCTCCTTTCTGTCTGCTGAAGAAGGTGCTTGGCTTGCGTCGTAAATCATGCCAATAGCAGTTGCAACCGTCAGGGCCGTCCAGGTTGAACTTTTTCTCATCGGAGAAAATAGTTGTGATCCACTCGTCCATCCAGTGCATATGGCTGCTTGCCCATAACAATCTAACTTCCTTGTGGCGCCGCGTGAGGTGTGGCAGACGGCGCATTTTATGGAGCACAATGTTGCGACTTTCCTTGATTCGTCGATGAACTGTGTCCTTTGAGACGGTGACACCAACAATCCGAGAAACTTGATGTAGTGATAACCTTTGGGATGAAACTAAACGCATGATGACACGATCATCTCGTTTGGTTGTTATTCGAGGCCTTCCAGGCCGTTTTCTGGCAGTTAACGCACCGCGTTTCGATAAAGTCTTATAAATGACTGCCCTACTCTTTCCCATGGCTTTACAAATTTTCGCTACAGGCAATCCATTTGCTCTCAGACTCCAAATCTTCTGCACCTTCTCACCAGAAAATTGACTGTTGCGTGGCATTTCGACAAATGAATGTCTGACTGCAGGTCCGCGGTCTTTTGTAGGCTGGACCGAATTACGGCCCATGCGCGTGCGTACAACATGCTAATTTGTACATCTCATTTGCATGTGGACTTTACATAGTCGTCTTTATATTCATGAGACACCTAAAATAACACTATTTCACTTTGTGGTGTTCTTTTCACACAATCCGGTCATCTCGACGGATCGAAACGTTTGTTGTAGGGTTATGTCTAATTACGTACCACTTCAGCATTCTACCTATATTCGCATTGCGTTCACGGAGCAAGACTGTCTCTATATTTATGCGACGCACCTTAATAAGTTCAACTCCATAAAACAGATCGAAAGAACAGAAATATGGCAAAAATGCAATTTTACAACGAATTTGTATTACTTATAAAATTTCAAGAATGTATGATCTTAAACTTTTGAGATCGTACTCCCCAAGAGGGATTTTCCTCAGAATGTTGGATGAAAAAATGCTACTCACGCTAGCAAGGGCGATCAAATAATATAGATAATGACTTCGCTTCATCTTCCTATTTTAATAAAATTCAGGAACATCACTTCTGTAAAACGAAAGTCAATAAAATATACACTACGAAACAGAAATCACGGGATGCCTGCCTCCTGTGCAACGCGACGCTGTTACCCCTACCCCTCGAACCAAGGCGGTCTAGGAAGCACAAGGCCATGACATTAGGGAGATGAGTTCCCTCCGTTTGTGACGTCACTCTCAAGTTACACAGCCTGATATGTCGATACCATGTTTGACGCCATGCATGGCAACGTTGGAAACCAATCAGAAGCCTTGGTTTCCGAGTGATGTCGCTAAAAGAAGGAACTCCTCTTCGTAATGTCATGGTCTTGTATTTTTTAGACGGCATTGAACGAACCCACCGCTTGCCAGGTATATACACTGCTGGCCACCCAAAATGCAACATGAAGAAGGACACGAGATAGCAAAGCCAGATTTACTGGACACATAACAACAGATACAAATATGAAACGATTGAGCTTACAGACCCGTGCGACTTGCGGAACACGCAGACATAAATAGTTCGTGTGGCCCCCATTGTTGGCAATAACGGCCGCTACACGCAGCGGCATCGAACGAAAGAGGATTTGGATGTAGGCTTGGGGTATGTCGGTCCAGGCTGCTTCCACACGTTGCCACAGTTCTTCAGGCGTAGCCGCGGGGGTGCTTGCCGGGCCACTCGGTTGCCGATCAGCGACCAGACGTGTTCCATGGGCAACATATCGGAAGAAAAGGCGGCCCACGGCAGCAGTGACACCTGGTGGGCTGTGAAGAATTGTTACACGATGCGTGCCACGTGCGGGCGCGCATTGTCCTGTTGAAACGTGGCCTCTGTCAGGTCCTGCAGGTAAGGGAGGACTACAGGCTCCAAAACGTCGGAGATGGTGCGGTGGCTGTTGAGTGTACCGGCGATGCCTACCAGAGGGGTGCGGGTGTAATATAAATTGCGACCCAAATCATAACGTCAGGCGACGGACTGGTATGGCGGCGCATAACGCAGGCGTCATACAGTCTCTCGCCGCGGTGCCGCCACATGCGGATCCGACCATCGTGGTGTTGCAGGCAGAAGCGGGATTCGTCGGAGAAGACAATGTCGTGCCATTCCGCACTCCAGGTGCGGTGTTCAACGGCCCACTGACGCCGCACTCGCCGGTGGTGTAACGTCAATGGTAATCTGAGCAATGGGTGCCGTGCGACAAGTCCCCGCTCCTGCAGACGACGTCGAACGGTACGTGCTGACACAGGTTGTTGCGCAACACACCCTAATTCCTACGCTAACGTTCGTGATGTGGCGGTGCGAGCCGTCATTGCCCGCCGCACAAAATGCCGGTCCTCTCGTTCGGTGGTGTGCCGCGGCTGAGGCAATCGCTCACGTCGGTCCGTCTGTCCCTCTTGCACCCACCGAATCCATACTCGCCTCACTGTGGCTGGATGTCGTCCCACACGGGCGCCGATGTCTCGGTACGATAAACCGCTGTCGCGATAAGCCACTATTCGTCCTCTGTCGAATTCCGAAACGTGCTGGAATGACTGCCGTATTCTGCGACGAGGCATCAGGAAGCTTCCCACGCACAGGTCTGGCAGCACAACACACTTCCACTACTTGCACCCCACCTTCTGTGCACCCTTCTTATAGTGCTTCTCGGTAGCGTGCCGGGCGCACATGATTTGCATATGCCCTGCAATGCTAATACGTAGTTTGCATGTCCTCTCGCGGGCGAAGCATGCTGCGAATTTTAGGCCAATCGAATGCTTCCTTCTTGGTGTTGCATTTTGGGTGGCCAGCACTGTATTATGAGAGCAGTCCTAGTAAAATTGTCACTCAGTACGTTAAAAATATACATCTGATTCTATGCATTTCTTCTGCAAATATTACAGAATTTTATATGTCCACATTTCCGAAAAGTTGGATAAATTTACTTTTTAAAGCAGTGAGCAGCCGTGATGACCCATTGCCGGTTTACGAGAGCTCCTCCACACCAATGACCGAATGGTACCTTGTCAATTAGTCTCAAAGACACTTGCCACGGCCAACTACCAGGAATGGCATCACGACCACCGACAATCCTGTCATTTCCTAAAACAGGCTTTATCTTTGGGATTCCGCATTCTGCTTTTGCCTTCTGAAATTCTGGGAAAACGAGAAAATGCAAAACAATGAATGATAATCCGAAATCAAAACACTCATACATCTGAATCATTTGCAGACAAAATATTTACTTTGTCTTTGAAAAGAGATTATTTATACTGGTATTTAAAATATTAAGAAATTGAGCAAAATTGCTGATACAGTCCGAGGTTACCATATCGGCTTTTTTGAAGCCAAATTCCTGAAATTTAGTTGAATTGATTTGACTTTTCCCGGCTTTTTTTTCATTAGTTGCACGAAAATTACATAACACCCTCTTTCAAATTAATTTTCCTTTAAAAAAGTTATTTTTGCTCCAAATTGGCAGCACCTGAAAAACAGGGCAACCAGAAACTGGAATCTACGCAGTACAACCTTTGATTGACAGTCGACTCAAAGTTTCAGGTTAGGTTTAATATTTTGATGAATTGGGAAGAGCTAATGGCTTATTTCACAAAGTAGTGCTGAATTAGTCCAAATTTCAAAGTTTGACACCAAATTCAAAGCAAGAGTTTTACAGGAAATGATGTTAGACTACAAAAATCACTTGTTCTTCGTATTTGCGACACCTGTAGTACAGGAATTCGAAAGACTGAACAGCATTTTTCAGCAAACCAAGGATTATGAATTACACTAATAATTATTCTTGCATCAGAAAATTATTCGGAACAAACTGTTTGATGTCACTAGGCAGGAAATAAATATTCATCAAGTTGATTTTGGTATTAAATTTTTTAACAACAACAATGTATTAAGTTATTTTCCTACAGAAGAACAACAGTACTGAGGGGCTCATCTAGAAATTAAAAAAAATCAAAGAAAGATGTATGTGTATGCTAGAATAAGCTCTCAATCAAGTTACATAATGTATCCCTCGGCGAGAGTTATACACTGTCGTGCAAAAATTAAGGATGAGACGGTTTTTCGAATGTAACGTCGTGCAGAAGTGCTCCACATCGACTCAAATTATACCATAAGATCCCCAAGACGTAAGAATATGGGACAAGTGAGCAAAACCGTCCAAAGAAGGAATCCAAAGGATACAAAGGCACTTTATTGAAAAGGTAGCTTCGAGCACAACTGGACAAAAGACAGAAACGTCCATGTGACAGGTGGCTCCCAAGAAACATCCAGTCTTTAGTAGGGGATATGATCACCCCTGACTGCGTTGCAGGATTTACAACGTCTGTCCATGTTGAGGACGAGGTTGTCAAGGAGCCGTTGAGGCATCGCGGCCCATTCCTCTTGTAGCGCCAATCGCAGCTGCGGAATCGTTGCTAGCGGCTGGTGACGTGCAGCCAAGCGTCTCCCGAGAAGGTCCCACACGTGTCCGATTGGATTTAGGTCTGGGAACCTTGCGGGCCAATCCATGCGTTGAATATCTTCCCTCTCCAACAGCTCTGCGACAGCCACTGTACGATGAGGTGTAGCGTTGTCGTCTATGAAGAGGAAATCAGGACCTACAGCACCTCTAAACAGACGCACGTGAGTCAAGAGAACCTCGATACAATAGCGGACACCAGTGACTGAATCTCCTTGGAAGATGTGGAGGTCAGTACGGCTACCAAGCATGATACCGCCCCAAACGAGAACTCCGCCACCTCCAAACCGGTCCCTTTCGATGATGTTGGAGGTGTGATTGCGTGTTCACTGCTCTCTCCAGATGTGTATACGTCCATAATCGCTCGTCAGACTAAATCGGCTCTCATCCGTAAAGAGAACTCGACCCCATTGCTGATGTGTCCAGTTCTTGTGTTCCTGGCACCAACAAAACCGCAGTCTCCGATGAGCAGGCGTTAATGGCACACCCCGTACTGGTCGTCGTGCAAATAGACCACCTTTGTGCAGCCTCCTGGCCACGGTAAAACGTGATAACGGACGTCCAGTTGTCTGTTGCATGTGCCTTGAGATTTCTCCCGCTGTCTGCCGTCTGTCTCTTCTCACCTGTAGGACAATATACCGGTCGTCCGCCGCCGTGGTTGCTCGTGGACGATCACTGCTAAACTCTCGGACAGCTGCTCCTGTCGTTTTAAATGCTGTCCAAGCACGTGAAACGATGCTGTGAGCGATCCCGAACTCCTCGACCACACTAGTCGCACTTCGACCTTCTTCCAACTTCACAATGACACGACCTCGGGTAAAGTCATCCAGATGTCGTCTACTGGATTGCCTGTTGGCCATATCACACGGTGGCAACACTTCGACGTCGTTCAAACCGATATACACCGTGCAATAGCTTTCACCGAATTGCTGAGCGTACAACACCCGTGTGCTTTATGCCCTTCCGACCCCCCCACGTCATGATGCATATATGCTCATGCCCTACCGTAACGGACCCTAGTGTATCTCCTGAGTGGTATTTCGGTCCGTTCTGCCTGCTCGTTCCGCTGTTATGCTAATTTCTCCTCTTCGTCCTTAATTTTTGCACACCAGTGTATTATAACTATACCTTTATCTTAGTTACACATTTCTACTGGAATTGTTCATATTGATTCTTCACTGTGTATCTCTCGTGCATTACTCATGCACCATTGTTGTCGGTCACTTCTGTAGCTCAACTTATATCTGTGAAGATACTCATCTACTATGTTTTTATTGCCATTGTATATAGCACATCAGCATCTGTGCATTTGTCATCTTCTCTGTACATATGTCGTCAATTATGTTTTTGTTGGCCCTGTAAATAAAGGCCCTTTGTACCCTCCTCTCAGGTTTTCTCAATAAACAATTTTGAAAGCCGCAGAGTTGGTAGGGCATAATTGTCCAGAATATCGAGGTAGACGTGCTGGTTAACAGGTTTGTCCACGATAACCAATGGGTCGGGACCATACCATGAAAAACATTCCCACACGAGTACACTGACAGCTCCAAACTTAACCGTAAGAACAGTACACTGTGGTAAATAGTGTTCCCCCGGCTGCAGCCATACCCACACACGGCCATCAGACTGATGGATCGTGTATCTGGATTCATCAGTCCATAGGACCTGTTTCCATTGATCTACGGTCCACAATAAATGTTCCTTACACCATGCTAAACGACGAGTAGCATTCCGAGTGGAGATGAAAGGCTTATGAGCATCCGCGCGATCATGGTAACTCATGGAATGAAGTTCTCTGCAAATGGTACGTGTACATACCGAGGTTCCAGCATTTTTACTAATCTGTACACCGAGGTCTTGTGCAGTAGTACTCCATCGATTAGCTGTAACGACTCTCCTGAGGCTTCGACGTCCTCTATCACTGATTTTTTGGGTCTGCCAGTGCGTTTTGCTGCACCAGGAACGTCATGTGTCTTCATTACATCCAAAAGAGTTGGTTTGGGTATGTTTAAACGCCTCTCGGTTTCTCTTATGGACAACCTACTAAGATAGCACTCAACAATCTTTCCTTTCTCAAAGTCAGTTCTCTCTCGCCGCGATATTTTTACTTAACCTCACAGTGCGATATGATCGCGGTCAGCTGCAGGCTTGTTTTTATACCGTTTGCCGCTGTTACGCGCATCTTAACAACGCAGTGGATCCGTTCACTTGCTTTTGAAGGGTTTTTGGTGACTTTTGAGAATATAGTGTATATAAGAGTTTTTTTCCATCTTTTTCTATCTAAGCACCATTCTTCCATCAGGCCATTTTGACTAAGTGCTCTCTTTATTCCATCAGACCATGTTCTTCTAGGTCGGCCTCTGTTTTTTCGTTTGCTTGATTTAAATTCCATGTCAATTTTGGGCAGTCTTTCATTGGTAATTCTTTTTACGTGACCAAATCAACGCAATTGTCTCTTCTGTATGTCTTCTAAAATTGTTTCTTTCACTTCCATCAATTATTTAATCCTTTCATTTGTTATTTTCTGTCTTCTTGACACTTTACATGATCTTCTCAAAGCATCCATCTGTACAGCTGTTTATTTTCCTTCTATCCGCTTCTGTTAATCGCCAGATACCATTCAGGCATTCTTCCCTATGCAATTCTATTTCTTAATTCCATTGCATCTCTACCTTCTTGTGTAATTTTAACACCTAGGTAATTCTAATGATCACATCTTTCAATTTCTTCATTATCTTCTAGCTGTAGGTCTGTTTCATTACTTCCAATGCATAAATATTTTGTTTTATTTAAATTTATAGTTTATCTCCATTTTTCATATCCTTCTTTTATTTTTCTAGTCCTATATTCCAAATCAAATTTGTCTTCTGCAAGAAATACCTGATCAGTAGCGAATTGTAAAGTAAATACCATCCTTCCATTTAAATTAATCCCCATTGTTCAACACTTAATTTTCCATTCTTTCAAAACCTGTTAAACATAAATCTTAAACAATATTCTCTCTTATAACCCCTGTTAAAACAAAAGCAAGAAGCAAATTGCGACGGAAATTTTTTATGCTATTGTGAGAATTAGTGCAGAACTATTGCTTTCGAACAAATGTTGTAAGGATCCATCTTCAAAAATGCTAAAAGGCTTTACATCTATAAAATATTCACCGATGCTGTCGCACGTACGGTCATTCACATACATAATTTCCAAATTGCAAGTCAAGATTAAAACACTTTATTTACAATTGAAAATTAATATTTACACGCGAGATGTTTCGGGGCTGAACATAGCACCCATCATCAGGCTCCAAGCGCCACGAAACACAAGAGCAGACATTATATATTGTCAACACGACCCACAATTCACTCGGTTTTCACAATCACCGGTGATGCCATCAACAAATCGTTAAAGTCCGAAAATATATTATCAGATATATTCTCTTCTTCAGAGTTGTGTACAGAGGGGGCAACCATCCTTCTCCACTGTTTTGGAACAAATGTCGGGAGTTCAATGTTACAGCATGTTTCCCCATATGCAATAATGAAGAGGCTTTTCGTAAGGAAGACAGTACGTTTATCAACATTTGAGTTAAGTACCCTAACATTTGTCCAATCTGGGAAGTAACCTCCCTGGTTAACAGCATTAGTGAAAGCTGTGGAAACTGTTCCAGAACGAAGAGCGTATTTATGTTCACCCATTCTGACATTTACGGTTCTTAGGGTAGAACCTATATAATATTTATCTGCACTGTCTGAGTCTTCATGAATTAATGGTATGCAGTAGACGCCTGGTTTGTTAAGAGCTGGGACTCTATCATTTCTTATCAAGGAAAAGAGGTTTCTTGTGGACACTCCAAACGTTAGATTGTGTTTGTGACAGGCTTTTCTTAAGATAGACACAAGAGGTGGAATGAAATCAACTTTGCCTATGTACTTAGTAGGTTTTATCTCGGTGGACAAAGTCGTGAATCTCAGTATTTGAAATTGTTGTAAAAGTCCATGAAAGAAGTTGACAGCGAACCCAAACAATAAAGCCAAGTTTTGAACTCTAGAAAGTTCATCACGTCGAGTTCTACTTGTCGAGGAATGGGTGAAGGCACATCTTATTAGGAAACGTAGAGCTGAAGCTTTATTGTCGGGAGGGTGAGAAGAAGTGAATGGGATCATGCAAGGTATGAACGTCGGTTTACGGCTTTACATCTGATAAGGTTTATGCTTTAGATTCCATTTGTTCTAGTGAGGTGAGAATGACAGTAATAAACTAGAACTTTTCATGTTGTGTGAGTATGAAAAATATGTTTCAATAATGTTTGGCTTTTTCTGGCCTTTTTCTGGCCTTTTTCTGGCTTTTTTCTAGTATTGTTTGGCTTTAAATCAAAAATTTTGTCTAACAACCCTGATGCAGTCGAGTCCGTTTATAACGAAGTCTAAGGAACCGGATGCAATTTTCGTTATAACTCTTTGACGACTAGAGCCCTGAAATCTTATGTTACTCGGAATACCATAACGCCCAAAATTGTCTATTGCTCCTTTCAGAATTTCTCCCCTCCCTTTCACAAGTTAACAAAAGAAGGATTAGTGCTCAAAATCGCTTAACCTTTTAATGACCAGGACCCTGAGATCTTATGTCGCTCAGAATACCATAACGCCCAAAACTGTCTGCTGCTCCTTTCAGAATTTCTCCCCTCCCCTTTAAAAGTTAACAAAAGAAGGATTAGTGTTTGGTCACTACACGAAACTCCCGATTTGTAGTCTTGATGTGCATTAACCTTCTCACGTCTTCCGGGGACGATCCTCGCATTCTTCCACGAAGAAGGCATGAGATGCCATGAGAGTAAAATAATGTCGCCCCGGGAGACACCATCTCCTGCTTTTACTTATTTTGTTTAGCGACAACAACGGTGACTGAGGATGACTTCTGCTAACTCCGTAGAGGCAGTGTAAATTCAAAGAACAGGTGGGGATAGGAAATCCTATTCACTCTAGACGTGCGTTTTCGGGAGGTCGTGGTAGTTTGGACTATAGCGCGTTTCGAGTGTTATGTTCGTTGAAGGATGATGGCGTGCCCCTGATTCTCTGCTCATAAGTCTTCATCTGGAGTCACGCTGGAGAGCAAATCTGGGCTCCTCCGTAAAGAGAACAGGAAGGTACCAACGCCTGTTTTACTTATTTGTTTAGCTACAAAAATAGTGACTAATCCCGTAAAGGCCATGTACATTAAAAAATACTGGTGGGGGTAGGAAATCCTTCTCATTGTAGACGAGCGTTTTCGGGCGGTTGTGGTAGTTTGGACGTTAGGGACGTTTCGGGTGTTATGGTCGTTAAAGGGATAAAAATTGCCGTAGAGCCCGTTTATGACGAGCAGATCGGGACCAGAGAATACCCTTGCCAAATTCGGGAACTCGCTAAATCCGTTTTTGAGTGAAAATTCCCATCATCTAAAAATATGACTAGGTGATAATATGCATATACGTTCATATTATACACGGTCGTATCAGAATAATATGACCACTCCCGGAATCACAGTGTACCCGCCCAGGCGCATCATAAAGTGCACGTGACAAGGTCGACCACACGGAAATATAAGTGTCCGGCCAGGACAGAAGAGACATAGTGCGTAACGTGAACACAATGGACAGAGGTAGTGATTTGACCGACGTTCAAGAACCAATAATCATCGGCTACCGCGCCAAGGGTGGAAGCATCCCAGAAACAGCCGACTTCGTGGGCTGTTCGCGAGGTGCTGTAGTAAGAGTGTACCAAGAATGGAACGCTGGCACACCGAGTACCTCCCGATGTCATAACTGTGGAGCCGCAAAGCCCATACACCACAGAGGAGATCGTCGCCTCCGTCGACTGGTAAAGGGCAATCGACGCGCAACCGTTCAGAAATAGACCACGCAAATGAATGCTGTTACTCATGGGTCTCCGGAGTCGACGCTGTGTCAAGGCGCCCATGTTAACCCAGGTCCATCAGCAACGACGCCTGCAGTTAGCGTGAGACTACCGTCATTGGACAGTGGAAGAGTGGGAAAAGATTGCCTTCCCTGACGAATCGAGAGTTCCACTCCCCAGAAGTGACGGGGGCGGTGGCGGAAACGGCTTCAGACACACGACAACCAACACTCGACATGCTTGTCAGCCAAGTACAGGCCGGCGGTGGCGGTGTGCATGTATAAGGGAATGTTTTCCAGGTATGACCTGGGACCACTGAATGGGTCCCTGAACTCCAATGGCTACCTGCCCGTCTTCACTGACCACATGCTTCCCTTTACGTTGGACGTTTACCCTGGTGGTGATGGCGTCTACCAGCAGGACAATGCGCCGTGCCATGTCGCTAAGGGGGTGCGTGATTGGTTCCAGGAACACGACAGCGATCTCTCCGTTCTTCCTTGGCCGGCGAGATCGCCCCATCCGAATCCCGTAGAACACTTGGGGGCCTATGTGGATCGACAGGTTTGACGTGCTGACCCACAACTACGTGACCTCAGTGCTCTGCTGCAGTCTGAATGGGCTCGTGTGCCTCGGGCAACCTTCCAGGGCATCATTGCGTCCATGCCACGCTGTCTCACCACTGTCATCCGGCCCAACGATAGTTATTCCCATTATTAGGTACGTGGTCGTTACACCAAACAAAAGTTTGTGTTTTGCTCGTTAAATCCGAGATCTCGCTAAATACGGGCTCCTTATAAGCGGATTTTACTGTATTAATTAAATGCAGTAGTACTGTGTTGTCTGTATACACCGATAGATCAATGGATTATAACCACCCCTATCAAAGGTAGATGAGGCCCATTGATCACGTGATTTCCAAGAGATCGTGATTAGTCGCCGACGTAGCATATACACTGCTGGCCACCCAAAATGCAACATCAAGAAGGACACGAGATAGCAAAGCCAGATTTACTGGACACATAACAGCAGATACAAAGATGAAACGATGGAGCTTACATGCCCGTGCGACTTGCGGAACACGCAGACATCAATAGTTCGTGTGACCCCCATGGCTGGCAATAACGGCCGCTACACGCTGCGGCATCGAACGAAAGAGGCTTTGGATGTGGGTTTGGGGTATGTCGGTCCAGGCTGCTTCCACACGTTGCCACAGTTATCAGGCGTAGCCGCGGGTGGTGTTTGCCAGGCCACTCGGTTGCCGACCAGCGACCAGACGTGTTCGATGGGCGACATATCGGAAGAACAGACGGGCCACGGCAGCAATCACACCTGGGGGCAGTGAAGAATTGTTGCACGATGCGTGCCACGTGCGGGCGCGCATTGTCCTGATGAAACGTGGCCGTTGGCAGGTCCTGCAGGTAAGGAAGAACTACAGGCTCCAAAACGTCAGAGATGTTGCGGTGGCTGTTGAGTGTTCCGGCGATGCGTACCAGAGAGGTGCGGGTGTCATATCCAATTGCGCCCCAAACCATAACGCCAGGCGACGAACCGGTATGGCGATGCATAATACAGGCGTCATACAGTCTCTCGCCGCGGTGCCGCCAAACGCGGATCCGACCGTCGTGGTGTTGCAGGCAGAAGCGGGATTCGTCGGATAAGACAATGTCGTGCCTTTCCGTAGTCCAGGTGCGGCGTTCAACGGCCCACTGCCGCCGCACTCGCCGGTGGTGTAACTTCAATGGTAATCGGAGCAATGGGCGGCGTGCGACAAGTCTCCGTTCCTACAGACGACGTCGAACGGTATGTGCTGACACAGGTTGTTGCGCAACACACCCTAATTCCTGCGCTAACGTTCGTGATGTGACGGTGCTAGTCATCAATGCCCGTTGCACAACATGCCGGTCCTCCCGTTCGGTGGTGTGCCGCTGCTGCGGCAATCGCACACGTCGATCCGTCCGTCCTTCTTGTACCCACTTAATCCATACTCGTCTCACTGTGGCGGGATGTCGTCCCACACGGGCGCCGATGTCTCCGTACGATAAGCCGCTGTCGCGATAAGCCAATATTGGTCCTCTGTCGAACTCGAAAACGTGCTGGAATGACTGCCGTATTCTGCAACGAGGCATCAGGACGCTTCCCTCGCACAGGCCCGACAGCACAATGCACTTCCACTACTTACACCCCGCCTTCTGTGCACCCTTCTTATAGTGCTTCTCGGTAGCGTGCCGGGTGCATATGATTTGATTATATATAATCGTTTGCATGTCCTCTCGCGGTCGACGCATGCTGCGAATTTCAGGCCAATTGGAAGCTTCCTTCTTGGTGTTGCATTTTGGGTGGCCAGCAGTGTATAAGGTGTGAGTGGAGTAGTAGATTGTAAAATTCTGAGTGTGATGGGAGGATTTATCGGACTTTGAGAAAAGACAGATTGTGAGAGCTGGGAGAGCGGGTGCCCCGATTTACCAAACGGCGAAACTGGTAGGTTACTCGCGAGCCGCCGTCGTTAAAGTGCATCAGGACCGTCGGGAAAATTGTCAAACAGCGACCAGGAGGCAAAACTGCCCAGGACTGCAAAAGGTTGATGTGAGAGGTGAGCACGTGTCCGGGTCCGAGACTCGTACTGGCCAACAGATGCAGCACCGTTCAACAGTTGACTTCCCAATACAACAGAGGTCAAACCGGAACAGTATCTGCCATCTGCTATCACTGTGCGTCGCACGCCCGCAAGTTGGGCTAAAACAGCAAACGACCCAGACGACATACTCTCCTAACCACAGTTCATCGACGCAAAAGACTCTCCTGGTGCAAAGGTCATGCGTGTTGGACGTCGGTTAACCTGCAAAAAGTGTGCTAGCCTGACAAGTCGCGTTTTTTTCTCCGCTCTATAGATGGTCGTGTACGTATTTGATGCAAAAAACATGAGGCACTTCATCCATCCTGCATGGTCTCCACAGTGCACGCCGGTGGAGGCGGTTGTATGGTGTGGGGCATGCTTACCTGCCAGGAACTTGGATACCTGGTGCATGTGGAACAACGTATGATTAGTGCCCACTATCGTGAAATGCTTGCCGGCTCTGTACACCCCAACAATGCTGCACTTTTTCCCGAATGGCGGCGGTGTCCCCCAAGATGATAAAGCGCCGAGCCACGGGTCCAATGTTGAGCAGGAACGGTTTGAGAACCACAGTTCAGGCTTCCAGCATATCGATTGGTCTCCGAACTTCCCAGATATCAATCCCATCGAGCACTTGTGGGACCCTATGGAACGGCATGTCAGGCGTCTGGATACGCCAATCACCTCCATACCTGCATTGAAGCCCACATTATACACAGCTTGAAGCCAACCTCCCAACTGCTTCCGGCATCATATTGAATCGATGCTACGTCAGATACCTGCTGTACTGAGGGCGAAAGGAGGACCTACGAGGTATTAGGTAGGTGGTCATAATTCAGTGATCACTCAGTGTATGTTGAATCGATGCCACGTCGGATACCTGCTGTACTGAGGGCGAAAGGAGGACCTACTAGGTATTAGGTAGGTGGTCATAATTCAGTGATCACTCAGTGTATGTTGAATCCATGCTACGTCGGATAGCTGATGTACTGAGGGCGAAAGGAAGACCTACGAAGTATTAGGTAGGTGGTCATAATTCAGTGATCACTCAGTGTATGTTGAATCCATGCTACGTCGGATAGCTGATGTACTGAGGGCGAAAGGAGGACGAACGAGGTATTAGGTAGGTGGTCATGATTCAGTGATCACTCAGTGTATGTTGAATCGATGCTACGTCGGATAGCTGATGTACTGAGAGCGAAAGGAAGACCTACGAGGTATTAGGTAGGTGGTCATAATTCAGTGATCCCTCAGTGTATGTTGAATCGTTGCTACGTCGGATAGCTACTGTACTGAGGGCGAAAGGAGGACCTACGAGGTATTAGGTAGGTGGTCATAATTCAGTGATCACTCAGTGTATGTTGAATCGATGCTACGTCGGATAGCTGATGTACTGAGGGCGAAAGGAGGACCAACGAGGTATTAAGTAGGTGGTCATAATTCAGTGATCACTCAGTGCATGTTGAATCGATGACACGTCAGAAAGCTGCTTTACTGAGGGCGAAAGGAGGACCTGCGAGTAATTAAGTAGGTGGTCATAATTCAGTGATCACTCTGTGTATGTTGAATCGATGCTACGTCGGATAGCTGCTGTACTGAGGGCGAAAGGAGGACGAACGAGGTATTAGGTAGGTGGTCATGATTCAGTGATCACTCAGTGTATGTTGAATCGATGCTACGTCGGATAGCTGATGTACTGAGAGCGAAAGGAAGACCTACGAGGTATTAGGTAGGTGGTCATAATTCAGTGATCCCTCAGTGTATGTTGAATCGTTGCTACGTCGGATAGCTACTGTACTGAGGGCGAAAGGAGGACCTACGAGGTATTAGGTAGGTGGTCATAATTCAGTGATCCCTCAGTGTATGTTGAATCGTTGCTACGTCGGATAGCTACTGTACTGAGGGCGAAAGGAGGACCTACGAGGTATTAGGTAGGTGGTCATAATTCAGTGATCCCTCAGTGTATGTTGAATCGTTGCTACGTCAGATAGCTACTGTACTGAGGGCGAAAGGAGGACCTACGAGGTATTAGGTAGGTGGTCATAATTCAGTGATCCCTCAGTGTATGTTGAATCGTTGCTACGTCGGATAGCTACTGTACTGAGGGCGAAAGGAGGACCTACGAGGTATTAGGTAGGTGGTCATAATTCAGTGATCACTCAGTGTATGTTGAATCGATGCTACGTCGGATAGCTGATGTACTGAGAGCGAAAGGAAGACCTACGAGGTATTAGGTAGGTGGTCATAATTCAGTGATCCCTCAGTGTATGTTGAATCGTTGCTACGTCGGATAGCTACTGTACTGAGGGCGAAAGGAGGACCTACGAGGTATTAGGTAGGTGGTCATAATTCAGTGATCCCTCAGTGTATGTTGAATCGTTGCTACGTCGGATAGCTACTGTACTGAGGGCGAAAGGAGGACCTATGAGGTATTAGGTAGGTGGTCATAATTCAGTGATCACTCAGTGTATGTTGAATCGATGCTACGTCGGATAGCTGATGTACTGAGAGTGAAAGGAAGACCTACGAGGTATTAGGTAGGTGGTCATAATTCAGTGATCCCTCAGTGTATGTTGAATCGTTGCTACGTCGGATAGCTACTGTACTGAGAGCGAAAGGAGGACCTACGAGGTATTAGGTAGGTGGTCATAATTCAGTGATCCCTCAGTGTATGTTGAATCGTTGCTACGTCGGATAGCTACTGTACTGAGGGCGAAAGGAGGACCTACGAGGTATTAGGTAGGTGGTCATAATTCAGTGATCCCTCAGTGTATGTTGAATCGTTGCTACGTCGGATAGCTACTGTACTGAGGGCGAAAGGAGGACCTACGAGGTATTAGGTAGGTGGTCATAATTCAGTGATCCCTCAGTGTATGTTGAATCGTTGCTACGTCGGATAGCTACTGTACTGAGGGCGAAAGGAGGACCTACGAGGTATTAGGTAGGTGGTCATAATTCAGTGATCCCTCAGTGTATGTTGAATCGTTGCTACGTCGGATAGCTACTGTACTGAGGGCGAAAGGAGGACCTACGAGGTATTAGGTAGGTGGTCATAATTCAGTGATCCCTCAGTGTATGTTGAATCGTTGCTACGTCGGATAGCTACTGTACTGAGGGCGAAAGGAGGACCTACGAGGTATTAGGTAGGTGGTCATAATTCAGTGATCACTCAGTGTATGTTGAATCGATGCCACGTCGGATACCTGCTGTATTGAGGGCGAAAGGAGGACCTACTAGGTATTAGGTAGGTGGTCATAATTCAATGATCACTTAGTGTATGTTGAATCGATTCCACGTCGAATAGCTGCTGTACTGAGGGCGAAAGGAGGGCCTACGAAGTATTAGGTAGGTGGTCATAATTCAATGATCACTTAGTGTATGTTGAATCGATGCTACGTCGGATAGCTGATGTACTGAGAGCGAAAGGAAGACCTACGAGGTATTAGGTAGGTGGTCATAATTCAATGATCCCTCAGTGTATGTTGAATCGTTGCTACGTCGGATAGCTACTGTACTGAGGGCGAAAGGAGGACCTACGAGGTATTAGGTAGGTGGTCATAATTCAGTGATCACTCAGTGTATGTTGAATCGATGCCACGTCGGATACCTGCTGTATTGAGGGCGAAAGGAGGACCTACTAGGTATTAGGTAGGTGGTCATAATTCAATGATCACTTAGTGTATGTTGAATCGATTCCACGTCGAATAGCTGCTGTACTGAGGGCGAAAGGAGGGCCTACGAAGTATTAGGTAGGTGGTCATAATTCAGTGATCACTCAGTGTATGTTGAATCGATGCCACGTCGGATACCTGCTGTATTGAGGGCGAAAGGAGGACCTACTAGGTATTAGGTAGGTGGTCATAATTCAATGATCACTTAGTGTATGTTGAATCGATGCCACGTCGAATAGCTGCTGTACTGAGGGCGAAAGGAGGACCTACGAAGTATTAGGTAGGTAGTCGTAATTCAGTGATCACTCAGTGTATGTTGAATCGATGCCACGTCGAATAGCTGCTGTACTGAGGGCGAAAGGAGGACCTACGAAGTATTAGGTAGGTAGTCGTAATTCAGTGATCACTCAGTGTATGTTGAATCGATGCCACGTCGAATAGCTGCTGTACTGAGGGCGAAAGGAGGACCTACGAAGTATTAGGTAGGTAGTCGTAATTCAGTGATCACTCAGTGTATGTTTAATCGATGCTACGTCGTATAGATGCTGTACTGAGGGCGAAAGGAGGACCTGCAAGGTATTAAGTAGGTTTTTATAATTTAGTGATAACCCACTGTATGTGCCATGCCCACATTTTTTTTTCTCTTTAAGCATGAAAATATACTTATTGATAAATTGGCAAAATTCAACCATTTCACAAAAAGAAAATGAATAACTGTTATCTTTTGTTTTCATTTACATGTACTTGTCTGTTTTAGTTTCCTAATAGAAAGCATTTATAGGATGGGAAATATTTAGACCCAAAACATTAAAACACAGTGGCAGTTTTCCGTACATACAATACTTTACCAGAAAATTATTTTGAATAATTTTGATCACTCACCGCACGTTTCTTCATCAGTGCCATCACCACAATCATCCACATCATCACAGGCCAGCCGCTTATGAACACATTTTGTCTTATGTCGGCAAGTGATTTCGTCATCTCCACACTTCACTAAAAATATAAAGAATTTTTACATTTTTTTCTATTTAGTTTTTGGAGCACAGTTTTTTTTATTGATTTTGTTCTCTTTCTAGGTTGTAGCTAGCTTAGAATCATACGAGGGTTGTACCGAAAGTAATGCAAAAGTGGGCACAACGTTTTTATTAATTGGCAGAGATCGTTCAAATTGCACATGTTGGTAGAATAACTCTTCCCCTATAGTAACCCTTCTTCTTCATTGCATGTAAAAAATGAATTCCAAGCAGAAGCAACGTGCCGTCATTGCCTTCTTGATGAAGGAAGCGTGCAGGCTGTCCGACATCCACAGAAGGTTACAGAATGTTTACGGAGATGACACCATTGACAAGAGCAATGTGTACAGATGGATGAAGAAATTTAAAGAAGGGGGAACCAGCATTGAAGACAAACCACGCAGTGGGAGACCATCATCTGCGACCACTGACACGAATCGTCAGCGAGTGAATGAATTGATTCGCGCAGAGAGACGAGTCACAATCCGTGAGCTCGTTGCACAACTGGACTGTGGTCACAATACCATACAGAAGATGGTGGAAGGCTTATGGTATCGGAAAGTGTGTGCAAAGTGGGTACCTCGGCAGTTGACATCCGATTTGAAGGAGAGAAGGGTGGAAGTCTTCTCTGATCTGCTGGAAGGGTTTGAAGCCAATGAAGACAAGATTTTTTCCGATCTGGTGGCAGGGGATGAAACGTGGGCGTATCTTTACGATCCGGAAACGAAGAATCAATCCATGGAATGGCGTCACACCTCTTCACCAAGGCCTAAGAAGTTCGAGAGCCAGCAATCAGCACAGAAAGTCATGGTGACTGTTTTGGGGATGACAGGGGTGTCATTCTCCTTGATATTCTGGAACGTGGCCGTACTGTGGCCAGCGAGCGATACATTGAGACACTCAAAAGGCTTAGAATAGCCATAAGGAAGAAGAGACTGAACAAGAATCTGAAAAGGATCCATATTCATTATGACAATGCGAGATCACACACATTTTTGGAAACAAATCAGGCGATCAGCAAATTAGGCTGGTCGGTGGTCCTCCATCCACCGTAAAGCCCAGATCTGGTGCCCTCCGACTTCCATCTGTTCGGTCCAATGAAGGACAGTCTCCAGAAACAAATGGATTTGGATGACACTGACGAGGTGAAAGTGTCTGTGAAGAAGTGGGTACAACAGTCCAAAACTGAATTGTTTCAAAGAGGATTCGAGAGTTGGGTTCAGCGATGGCGCAAATGCATCGCTTCTGATGGAGACTACGTTGTGTAATACCTTTGTAAAGAGAAATAGTTACTCTACCAACATGTGCGATTTGAATGACCTCTGTCAGTTAATAAAAAAGTCATGCCCACTTTTGCATTACTTTCGGTATAACCCTCGTAGTATGAGAACATAAATACCACATTTACAGCAAACATTAGAGAACCATGGCACTCTCATTGCCTGCCAAGAAGTTTCTGTTACGCATGTTCCGTGAACCTTGTGCGATTTGGGGAGCTCGCTTGCTGTATGTACAGCAAATGTTCATTGTAAGATTATTGTATTTTCTATTATTCATGTTCTCCGTATTTGATGGATCACACCGCTCTCTGTTTTCCCCTGTTATTCATGTGCATATTGTATAACGAAGTAAATTTCTCCGTCATTTTTGGTCCACGCCGGGAATCGAACCCGAGTCCACTCATTCCGGAACAAGTCGCTCTACCAACTGAGCTACGCAGACATTCGTTCTTGCTGCTATCTGCCTTTATGTCGTGTGCGTCCTGCGGGGAAGGCACGTTACATACCCCCGAAAGAGGGCCAGGGGCATGGCCCACGGTTCAGCCGTGACCATGAATCTTTGCAGGCAGCCATCCGCTGTGGAACGTGCACTTGAGAACTCTCAGTCAATCTGGTGTGTGGAATGCAACATCACACACATTTATTTTTCGAAGCGCTGAAGAAGGGATTCTCTGATTTTTCCTGTCTCGCGGTGTGGAAAGAACATCACACCATCGCGAGATCTTTAACGGCCGGGTCATCCGGGAAGTTCGGGCGCCATTATAACGAAGTAAATTTCTCCGTCATTTTTGTCCACGCCGGGGTTCGAACCAGGGTCCCCTCATTCCGGAATAAGTCACTCTACCAATTGTGCTACGCGGACGTTTGTTCTGACTGCTATCTGCCTTTATGTCGTGTGAGTCCTGCGGGGCAGGCACGTTACAATTGTTACTCTGAGCATTTTTATAATGAGTAAAAGGCAGTAGGGATTAAAATTTTCTGGGAAAATGGCCAACTTTCTAACGGAGAATAGAGCGCTTTGAAAGCCTTACTTCCCAACTCGGCCACCTAAGAGGAAGAATAGCGAAACTGGAAAAACAAGGCAATAAAATTGCCTTGTTCGTTGGTTGGTTGAAGACTACACCAAGTTCTTTGTTTTTATTGTTCTCTTAATAACCTCGGAAATGATTTTTTGATGTAAAACTGCATCCTGCTATCAATAAATTACCGCTCTTGACAAAGGAAAGCTATTGCTTCCAGCAGAAAATATCAGCAGTTCCACTGCTTCCGAGAATCATGAGAGAGTCCAGATAGCATTCAACAACATTTCAGGAATATGTTTACGAGTTGCAGAGAAGTGGGCGAAAAGAAGAAATGCATAGATATAGTGATCATTGAATTATGACCACCCCTATCACACGTGGGCACGGCCCGTTGACCACGTAATTTCCGAGAAAACGCGATCAGTCGCCCGAGTAGCATATACACAGTCGAGTCACATTATTGTGACCACCTCCTACTTTTGACGTCAACAGCGCGTAGCCAATGAAGAAAGGAACGTGTCGTGAGCTGGCTTGGAGGGTATATAAGTTTTCCTGTAGACATTCTGAAAACATGGGCAGCGGGTGGCCTAGTGGTCAGCGTTCGTGACTGCCATAGGGATGACCTCAGGTTCGATCCTGGTCAGGTGCGAACGTTCGAACCACTAAATACCCGCCGTGCGTCGGATAGGTACGTTAAGCCGTCGGACCCCGGGTACTGGCCCCCCAGTAATAAATAAGGACGTCTTCCTCCCTCTTTCTGCCTCGCTTCCGTGTCACTTTCCTATCGGGCACTCTAGACCAAATCTCCTAGCTTCCTACTTCTAAGGGTTGTTCTAGACCTGGGTTGTTCTACTTCTAAAGGTTGTTCTAGACATATGATCTGATCTATGATCTGAAAACATATCACTCGTTGCTCTCATGGATAAAAGAAGCGATTTATCAGATTTGCAAAAATGGATGATAATCGGCTTTCTGGCCAAAGGTGGCAGAATTTCTGAAACAGTGCAGTTTGTGAACTGTTCTTGTGCTGCTGTGGTTAAGAGTGATTGGAGAAATGACACCATTACGAATAAGCGACGTGGAAACTGAAGAGCACCACCTACCCTGTTGCATATGGGGCGGAAGGGATCTTCCAGCGTGACAGTGCGACGTGTCACACAGCTAGAAATGTCCGAGAGTGGTTGGAAGAGCGCGATGAAGACTTCAAAGTATTTCCCTAGCCGCCTGATTCCCCAGACTTAAACCCAAGTCAGCATGTGTGGGATCACCTCGATCGTGATGTTCGCTCTACGGATCCTCCACCACGCACCCTATAGCAGCTGTCAGACGCACTGCAGTCAGCATGGCTTCACATACCTGTGAACACCTTCCAACACCTTATTGAGTCGCTCCCAGCCTGTCTAGCTTCTGTCCGCGCTGATCACCGCGGTTACTCTGAATATTAGCGTGGTCACAATAAAGTGACTCGAACGTGTAATAATATGTTTAAACTGAAATATTAGGCTGTTAAAGTATGTCCAAAATAACATATTTATTCGGCAGTGCTAAACGAAAAGACAAACAATTGAAATTGAAGGATGATAACCGCCAGCATGGTCCCACACAGCACAGAATATTTCGTATATGTTACAGATACGTAACACTGAAACATTGAGACTTTTCAGATACGTTGCGCAATGTAACAGTAATGTTTCTGAAACCTTACGGTTACGGCTAAATGTCCTCAAACGTTACATAACTTTGAAACATAACCGATACGTTACAGTGAAAGGTCTTTGTAACTTCAACATACCAACTTCATGTTACTGTTACGTATTTGAAAGATATTTGTGACATCATCATATTACTGTTACGTATTTACTACATTGAACATTATAGTTTGAATAAACTTTGTAAAATCACAATACAAAATATTACACTCGACAGCTGTTTCAAAACCAACAACAGTCATATTACGAGTAGTTTACATTTCCATAGGTTTAATGCAGTCTGCTGCCCATTGGGAACAGTGGCGGTGTTTATATATTGGTAACAAAATAAAAATTGGTCCCAAATGAGGGTGTCGAATTTCTATTATACATGTGGAATAGACTATATTTCAACGTAAAAAAGAAAGAAAATCAAATTCGTCATTTCTCTAAATACCTACCACTATGAAATTTCTCAGCTTCAAGTAAAAAAAACATGCTGGTATAGTATACTAATACAACAACACAGCCATCTACTTAGATTTTATAAAATGCTTTTTAGAATTTCAAAATTATAATAATCAAAACAATTACTTACTTTTAGATGACCTTGAATCAAAAAAAAAAAAAAAAAGGATGAAATATTATATCAGCTGACTCGAGTACGACAGTATCACCAAAGAATATCCCAGTAGCACGTGGAAATACGACTGCGAGAGTGTTTCGGTGAAATGGCATAAATGCGCATGCGCATCCGCGCCGTTGCCAAACCAAAAATCTTGAATATCGCCGGAATGTAACATCTAGGTAGCAGTTATGTACAGTGGAAACTACTTTTTTTTTTTTTGATTGAAGGTTTAACGAACACCATGAGCAACTCAATGGGCTATAAGCAGGCGCCCGTCCCTAATTTAGGGTTACTGGCTCCAGGGAAGGGAAAGAGCCAATGCCGTAAGACAAACACAAAATCCATGTCTCACCGGGATTCGAACAAGAGTACAGAGTGACAAGAATGCAGGGTAGATGCCATAGACGTCGATTTATGCAACTTACGGTCTATGAGAGAGGTCTGATCATCGGGCTGAAAACCACAGGGTGGTCGGCGCGCCGTATAGCCCGCCACGTGGATCGTTCTGATTATACCGTCCGACTGTGTTGGGAGCAGTAGACATGTGACGGCACTGCCACACAAAGGAGAGGCTTCGGACGGACCAGGAGGACCACCGGTAGAGAAGATCGACGCATCGTGCGCCAGGTACGAACGGATCCCAAGGGGACCTGGTCCACTATGCAGGCAGATGTAACGGCTGCAATGTGCACACGAACCATTTCCCGACGCCTCGCGGAAGTGAATCTGCGATCACAGCGCCCCTTACGTGTGCTGCCATTAACACTGGAACATTGCCGGCTCCGTATGCAGTGGTGCCAGGCCAGAGCGACGTGGAACGCCACAGATTGGTGACGTGTGGTGTTTACCGATTAGTGCCGCTTCGTTTAGGGGACAGACGATCATTGTGTCCTGGTGTTGAGGTCCCCGGGTGAAAGGCACAATCCCAACATCCCTATTGAGCGCCACACCTCCCCCACTGCGGGAATTTTGGTCTGGGAAGCCATTGCCTACGACAGTCGATCAGCTCTTTTTTTTTTTTTTTTTTTGATTGGAGGTTTAACGATCACCGTGAGCAACTCAATGGGCTATAAGCAGTCGCCCGTCCCTAATTTAGGGTCACTGGTTTCAAGGAAGGGAGAGAGCCAGTGACGTAAGACAAACACAACATCCATGCCTCACCGGGATTCGAACCCGGACCCCGTTCGGACGAA
The DNA here is from genome assembly GCA_039090855.1 of Macrothele yani. Taxonomy (NCBI): domain Eukaryota; kingdom Metazoa; phylum Arthropoda; class Arachnida; order Araneae; family Macrothelidae; genus Macrothele; species Macrothele yani. The sequence continues at coordinate 15,433,562 of CM076992.1, forward strand.
TGATCAGAGGCCATCGCTTAGACCACTACGCCACCGGGGCGGCCGATCAGATCTAGTAGTGGTACGTGGATCATTGACGGGCCAGCGGTATGTGAATGAGATCCTACCGCTCCATGTGCTCCCATTTCTGGCCGGGATTACAGGTGCACTATACCAACAGGATGATGCCCGCCCGCACACGGCTCGGGTTGCCCAGGACTGCCTAATAACATGTCCAGACACTTTCATGGCCTGCCCGCTCCCCGGACATGTCTCCTATCGAGCATGTGTGGGACCAGTTGAAACGCCACCTGCCGCCGTGCCACTCTATCAGGGATTTGGAGCACACCGACCAACACGTGTGGACCAGTCTGCCACAGGACAACACATTAGGCGTTTGTTCGCCTCCATGCTGGATCTTATTGCACCGCACGATGCTGTGCGACTAGCTATTGAAGATGACTGGACTGCGTGCCACAAATCCCTCTGTAATTATCCTGCAGCTCTGTTTTATCCATCATGTGTATCATTCATCTAGGTCATTACGTTCATAAAATTTCAGTTCAGTCCGATGCTTTCTCCTTGGTGCGCAAATTTCATTGTCCGTCATTGTACGTAATTTAAATGGATTTATGGCAAGACTCGTTCTGGTCATGTGTGTAACGAAGAGATGTCACAGCTGTGCATCGTGAAAAAATAGTTGTTAGTATGGTGGTGACAAATAATTCGAATAGTTTGGCCATGTATAGAGAATAAGTGATGAGATGTTAATTAAGAGAATTGGCAGGAAAAGGAGGTACAGGAGAACTGAGGAAATCTCTTGAAGACCAGATTCAGGAATGCCTGCAAGAGAAAAAGATAATGGTATGAAGTACAAAAGAACTTGTTTGAGACGCGTGATGGATTTCAGCAAAGCCCGAGTTGTATGCCAAGATCACTGTAAGTAAAGGTGTTTTATATATACTGCCGGCCACCCAAAATGCAACACCAAGAAGGACACGAGATAGCCAAGCCAGATTTACTGGACACATAACAACAGATACAAAGATGAAACGATTAAGCTTACAGGCCAGTGCGACTTGCGGAACACGCAGACATCAATAGTTCGGGTGGCCCCCATGGCTGGCAATAACGGCCGCTACACGCCGCGGCATTGAACGAAAGAAGCTTTGGATGTAGGCTTGGGGTATGTCAGTCCAGGCTTTTTCCACACGTTGCCACAGTTCATCAGGCGTAGCCTCGGGTGATGCTTGCCGGGCCACTCGGTTGCCGATCAGCGACCAGACGTGTTCGATGGGCGGCATATCGGGAGAGCTGGCGGGCCACGGCAGAAGTGACACCTGGTGGGCTGTGAAGAAATGCTGCACGATGCGTGCTACGTGCGGGCGCCCATTGTCCTGTTGAAACGTGGCCGCTGGCAGGTCTTGCTGGTAAGGGAGGACTACAGGCTCCAAAACGTCGGAGATGGTGCGGTGGCTGTCAAGTGTACCGGCGATGCGCACCAGAGGGGTGTGGGTGTCATATCCAATTGCGCCCCAAACCATAACGCCAGGCGACGGACCGGTATGGCGATGCATAATGCAAGCGTCATACAGTCTCTCACCGCGGTGCCGCCACACGCGGGTCCGACCATCTTGGTGTTGCAGGCAGAAGCGCGATTCGTCGGAGAAGACAATGCCGTGCCATTCCGTAGTCCAAGTACGACGTTCAACGGCCCACTGCCGCCGCACTCGCCGGTGATGTAACGTCAATTGTAATTAAGAGCAATGGGCGCCGTGCGACAAGTCCCCCCCTCCTGCAGACGACGTCGAACAGGACGTACTAACACAGGTTGTTGCGCAACACATCCTAATTCCTGCGCTAACGCTCGTGATGTGGCGGTGCGAGCCATCAATGCCCGCCGCACAACATGCCGATCATCTCGTTCGGTGGTGTGCCGTGTCTGCGGCAATTGCTCACGTCGGTCCGTCCGTCCGTCCCTCCTGCACCCACCGAATCCATACTCGCCTCACTGTAGCTGGATGTCGTCCGACATGAGCGCCGATGTTTCGGTACGATAAACCGCTGTCGCGATAAGCCACTATTCGTCCTCTGTCGAACTCCGACACGTGCTGGAATGATTGCCGTATTCTGCGACGAGACATCAGGAAGCTTCCCACGCGCAGGTCCGGCAGCACAACACACTTCCACTACTTACACTCCGTCTTCTGTGCACCCTTCTTATAGTGCTTCTCGGTTGCGTGCCGGGCGCACATGATTTGCATATGCCCTGCAATGCTAATCATTTGCATGTCCTCTCGCGGGCGACGCATGCTATGAATTTCAGGCCAATCGGATGCTTCCTTAATTCTTGGTGTTGCATTTTGGGTGGCCAGCAGTGTAACACTAGAAAGTAAAATGTAACACCATCTGTAACTCTGATTTGATAGATGACCTTGTTTTAGGTGATAACCTCTGAATCTTAAGAAACCGCTTAGTGCTGTGAATGCATGTATCCATGAACTACTGTCGATTGTGGACTCTTGGGTTGGTGATTTATAGAAAACTCGTGAAGAGGACAGGACTCACTGGTGTGAAACAGTGTTTCGAAGAGGAAAGTATTGTACATGTCTAAAAAATTATTCGTGCCATTCAATCAAAACTACTCAAATGACTACCGTCTGTGTCAATAAGCGACCAAAGACATTTGTAGGATCAGTCATGTATGATCCTAGGATAGCGTTCGCCCATAAAAGGATCTGTAAAGGACATCTCATTAATTTTGGGGAAATAACTATTAACTTGCTCTCTTCCATCAAGAGCGATCGTGATTCAGTGGGCTTAACACATAAGCATGGAGTATATACCTGATTCAGTTGGAGCCTGTGCTGCCCACGGAAACAGAAAAAGTATACATAAGATCTACTTTTCGGACTCTCAGGACTAGGTTGGCTGAACATAAGTTTGCCATAAGAATGAAAGCAAATTCGACTGCGATGTCACGTTTAGTCAGCCAGGGCTCCCACGTTCCAGTTTGGGATCATGTTTCTGTACTGAACGTTCCAATGTCCAGATCACACCTCAGGTTTACAGAAAGCATTTTCATTCATTCTTTCGGGGATAGGATGTGCAACGATAACACACCGGAACTCATACCGCTTCCTTGGAAATCGGCACTTCCTGATTACCCACCATTGTTCCCGGAGGAATTCCTGTATAAACAACTCTATGACTCCAACAACTACAATTTCCAATCAAATTTTGGATTATGTTGACTCCTCCCAGCGATCACGCCAATTATGTTGAGGGCTGTTCCCGTTGCGTATATATATATGTATATATTTTGTGTATTGCCCGCACTTTTAATATCTGATGATGGATCGTATTTTACCATCCGAAAGGTCTTATGTAAGGTTTTATCTATATCCATTAAAGGTTTTATAGTTTTTTACCCTTATTTTAATCGTGCACAGACGGTAGTCATTTGAGTAGTTTTGAAAGTATTGTACGTTGTAGAGAAATTGTTGCACAACAAGGGATCCGGATCGAGAATAATCATATTCTGCATGGGCCCCTCAAGAAACATAGCCGTCGCACCGGTTGCGCAGTGGTCTAAGCGCTGGCTTCTGATCATTCGTCCGAGATGGGTCCGGATTCGAATCCCGAGTGAGGCATGGATGTTGTGTTTGTCTTACGACATTGGCTCTCTGCCTTCCCTGGAGTCAGTGGCCCTAAATTGGGGACGAGCGACCGCTTATAGCCCATTAAACTGCTCACGGTAGTCGCTAAACTCTCAATAAAAAAAATATATAGCCACGAGACATGGTCTACCTCGGTAATTCTTCCAACTCTCTCTGGCATCGGGCGACCATCTAAACATTTACTGCGAATAAATATTTCGGGGTGTATAATTATTTGCTGGAATTACTTTAGTTACATCCATGAAATCCCTGTACGAATTGTACTGATAAAGACAACATACCTGTAGGCAGGCTATGTTCGAAGTACATTTGGAATCCGACTGTACGTGGACGTTTACTGCCGAAGAATTTCAGATGTACTTTGTTGGTTCGAGATTTGTAGACAGGAGGTATCCAGTATCCACAATATCTATCTACCATTTTTCCATCTTCATAAATCTCTAAAGCATCAAAATCACAAACTATGTTGAGGGAGAACTCTTGCTTTCGTAAAACAATGACCTACAAGAAAATGAAAATTAATTAAAATATGTTGTGATTATACTGAAAATTTCCAAATATATGCATCGTGCTTAAAAAATCGAACATATAAACATAATTATCCACACAATTTTGGAAAAAAACTACAACAGGTTTTGTAAATGTCCACAAATAACTTTTGATGAGGGAAAATGTGCCTGTCAATTGCTGAAAAGTCTACTTTCTGATTGAGTATACTGTTTTTTACGCTTTCCAGCCGTGGGTTGAAAAAGCGTATATATTCCATCTTTGTCCGTCTGTCTGTCTTTCCGCACGATAACTCTCGTAAAAATGGTTCGATTTCGATGAAATTTCAGTATGTGGTAGGGGACAAACTGGGACCGAACCCTGTAGAAAATGGGGAAAATGGGGTCAAAGGTCAGGGCATAGGAGCGGGATCCATTCCATCGCCCTTATGCATCATAACTTACGTAAAAATGCTTCGATTGCAACAAAACTTTATCATGTTGTTTCGGAAGTATACTGAACCGGTTCTGTTGAATATCATCGAAATAGGGTCAAAGGTCATTGAAATAGGGGCACAGGAGCGAGATTTATTCCACAGCCATTATCCTCATAACTTGACTAAAAATGCTTCTGTTGCGACAAAACTTTAGTATGTTGTTCCGGAAGTATACTAAACCAATTATGTTTAATATCATTGAAATTGGGTCAAAGGTCAGGGCACAGGAGCGAGATTTATTGTACAGCCATTATCCTCATAACTTGGATTGGATTGGATTGGATTGAAGATTTAACGACCACCGTGAGCAACTCAATGGGCCATAAGCAGTCGCCCGTCCCTAATTTAGGGTCACTGGTTCCAAGGAAGGGAGAGAGCCAGTGCCGTAAGACAAACACAACATCCATGCCTCATCGGGATTCGAACCCGAACCCCTTTCGGACGAATGATCAGAGGCCATCGCTTAGACCACTGCGCCATCGGGGCGGCCCTTATAACTTGAGTAATGATTTCTGGTATGTTGGAAAGCGTATCAAATCAATGCATTGCATGATTTCACTAACTTTTTTTAAGTATCATGCATCAGCACTTGGATCAGAAATTGTGGATCAAACACAAAAAAGGTTAAAATAATAGTAACAATCTTTATACACTGGTAACAAAAAATGAGGAATATTGCGGTTTCGGAGGAAAAGCGCGGTGATTTTCAAATTTAGCGACTATTAGAGATCAGTTATCAGCTTGGGTAGCTATGTCATATGTAAATTAGCATCATGACAACACAGCCCATGGCGTTTGAGCTTCGATAAAAGTACCCTGCGAGAAGTGGAAAACGGGTGTTTTCAGGGCTTGGTCTAGAAGTTTGATGAATGTGTTACCTTCGGCGTGGGATTAATCTGAAATGATAACCAGACGACGTTTAAGCATTGACAACAGAAATATGGCTGTTGGCATGTTACAGGCAAGTGTACAGCAATTGTACAGGCCGCTGAGATGTATAGCACTGACATCAGCTCACCGTCATCAAATATGCACCTGGGTCCAACAGTACATGTCATGGAATACAGAGTGGCACCATGTACTTTTCACAGATGAAACCCGTTTCGCTCTTTATCCTGATACACGACGAGGACAAGTGTGGGGAAATCCTGCACACGAATGCAACCACTCTGTGTGCAGTCCGTCCAGCCTTACCAGGGGTTCTGGTCTGCGGAGCAATATTCCCTCTAAGCGACCATGGGCAATGCGCGCCTAACCCAATGAGCTGGGCAGGCATCAAAACCACTTGGGCAAAAAATTGCGTTTTCTCAGCTTCTCTTACTAATGTAGTAGAAGTTGGAACTTGGATTGGAACCCTTATTTTTTTCTAATCCTCCCCATTTTTATCACCTTTCTTTCCGCAATTGATTTTAAATTGAAAAACATTAAAAACATTTCATTAATTTGAATTTTTATTTTATAAAAAGTGAGAAGCTCAAACTAAAAGCAAAAACCTTTTACCAGCGGCTTACAATTTAACTGACCAGAATGCCTTTCCCCCGCCAAGTTATGGTTTGCTGTGATTGTCTGGCGCTGAAGTGTTGTTTTGAGAAGAGAATCAATATCTGCCTCTTTCTCGGCGTGAGAAAATCACTAATCCGCATTCTCGCGTTCAGTATCTGTTTGCACGAGGATACATTGCAAGAAACCTTTGAGAATGAAGAGGACAATGAGACGAACGTAGAAGGAGGCGAACGGCATTTAAGAAAGGTGTTGTTTTGACTTTTGAGAGCCAGAGTTTTATTTATTTATTATTATTATTGCAGGTAATTGATTTTCGATTTACGAATATTAATTAGGGATTTGGAAATTTTTATTTAACATGCTTACTGCGCGGAGGAAGTTAAGTTGCTGCGCGCGCGCGCAACTTGGGAGGAACATTTGCTGGGGAGGAGTGTGTTCTAATGGCCGTACTTCCTTGTATGTTTTTCAAGGCAACATGAATGCCTCAGTGAGCAGAAATGAGTTGAAATGCCCGTTGTGATATTGTTTCACGCTGCTACTGGACATGGATTCCGTTTTCTCTTTTTTCGATGACAATGCAACCAGACACCGTGCCTGGAGCGTACTTCAGGAGATGGAAAGTCAAGGGATTAAATCGTTACAGCTGGCCCAGAGGTCTCCTGACTTTAATCCTGTTGAGAACATTCAGGAGGCTGGACAGCGACGTCTGACGTTCCATACCTCAATACACTGGCAGACCAGCGCAACGAGTAGCCTATAATATGGGAAGAGCTGCCTCATACACTCATCAGTAATGTCATTGCAAGTATGCCTCGTATAGTTGTGTAGACGTTCTTCGACACAGAGGGGAAGTTACAGGATGTTGAAATCAAGAGGTCGTTCGCCGAATTTATCTTTTTGTCTATTCTGCAGTGCTACTTTGTTGTGCGCAGAAATTGCACTGTAAATTGTTTTTCTAAAAGCACACTTTGTCGTTTGTGTTACGTAGACTCACTGATGTTATTTAAATGCGTGTTACTTGAATCAGATACATAAATCCTACATATCATGCAATATCTCTAACTTTTTGTGACCAATTTATTATTAATATCTTTCAGGAAAAGAAATCCCCCTAATTAGTATATCACTAAGTATTTAATTGATATCATGAAATTAAGTATCATTATTGAACGAATTAAAGTTCAGAAATTAACGAAGTAATTTATAATAAAAAATGATAAAATAAATTCCTTTAAGAATAATCATTTAAAAGCAATGCACGCACTTTGTCTTAAACATAACTATAACAGAAAGGAAATGCACTGGAAAATGTGTCTTTTGTGTGCGATATCACCTGTCTGAATGACCAATTGGGGCTGCAATTTATTTTTATTTTTTCTGGTTGCATTTTTGATTAATTTCTTAATAATAAATGTACAAGGAGCATCCTGAAAGTAATGCCTCCTCCTTAATAACTTCTGAAATTTTGAAGTGATTTTAATGAAACTGCACTGAGATATACTATGATATGTCACCAGTGTGGGAACAATTTTTTTCAGAGTCGGAAATAAAGATCATGAATGACAGAGAAAAGCAGCGAGCCGTAATTGAATTCCTGGAAAAAGAGGAATGTGAGGCTCCAGAAATCCACAGAAGACTCCTGGCAATGTATGGAGCTGCCACAATCGATATCAGTAATGTCCGAAGATGGATGAAGAGGTTTCGAGAGGGAGAAAGTTCAGTGTCGGACAAACAACTGAGTGGAAGACCCGCAACTGCAGTGACAGAGGCCCACAGGCAACGAGTGAAAGACTTCAACACAGCTGATCGTCATGTCACCATCCAGGAGTTGCAACAATAAACAGTACTCACTATGTGCAGGCATTGAAGAAGCTAAAAGAAGTTATCAGAAGGAAAAGATGTGACATTCCCCTTTACAGTGTTGTTTTACACCATGATAACGCACATCGCCGCATCTCAATGGAGACTTCACAGACTATTGCCAAAATGAGGTGGACGGTGATGCCCAACTCCCCTACAGTCCTGATTTGGCTCCCTTTAGACTTTTTCCTGTTTTCCCCTTTGAAAAACACCCTTCGTGTGGAATGTTTCAACGATGTGACAGACGTTAAACTGGCTGTGAACTCATGGGTGAAACGACAGCCCCAGGAATTTTTCCAAAATGGATTTTACCAACGGGCTCAGAAATGGCGAAAATGTATAGAAAGTGATGGACAATACTTTGAATAGGCTAGAATTATTAACAATATGTCCAAGTATTTTGCCACCAAGTTTCACGTTTTTGCTGCTACAAATAAAAATCTTATGAGGAACGAGGCATTACTTTCTAGATGCCCTTTGTACTTCCAGTAAAGAAGGAGTGCTGGTCCTGGAGTTGGAAGCTTGACCACAGACATCCACTTCGTCGGACAAATTTTAGTGCCGAGCGTCTTGTAACAGAAAATCCCTTCATCCTACCCTATCCTGGGGAGGGTTAGACCCTAGAGGTTCAGAACGAGTAGGGAGTCATTACCGAGGAGGTTATATCAACCCCGACCCTGGTTAGACGGATTCACAAGGACAAGTTTATCCCACTTTTTGTCTCAGTGAGATATATGGGCATTGGAAAAAGTCCAGTAATTGTATCGCCTGTACTCGAAGGTAAGGGTACAGATAGAAAGGCTGACCATGCACGAGCGCAAAACGTTTCCAACTTTGCCTTAGCAGCACTTAGTGGAGAGTAAAATTGAATCAAACTGAGACAGAAGCATAGGAAATAGCAAAATAGCACTGCTAACACGAATTCTAATAAAACCTCTCTGGGTTCTGGAGGGTATTTAACTCTTTAAAACCCATCCTGGTTGCTCCCCTGCTGTCTTTCATCACGAAGCCATGCACATGTTTGATGTTTTCGTCACATATGAATATGGAGTGCCGTCCGGGACGACCAGAATCATCGCAACATTCCCTGCCACAACGAAATTCACTGTACTACATGACAACTGTGGACTATGCAGATGCCGTATCATCATGGACCTCCTGCAAGGATATGCCTTTAGATACGCATTTTGTAACTGGCTTTAGTTCGATTTTCTCCATTGCGCAAATTCTTTACCATTTAGTTCACAAAATCACCTAAAAAATAAGAAAGGATGAGTGAATCTGAAGTCTTGAAAATTGATACAGTGGCGAACAAGAATATGTACGAACAGCAGAAAATATACTGCCTATTCATGTTCACTAGAAGTAGGCTAGAATACGATCTTCTGAACGCTTCTCGTAGTTTATGCAATGCAGGTAACATGCAAGCCTTGGTGTAAAACTGTAAACAATGTGAATGTCGATTTTGGTGTAACGATGCCAGTCAGTGCCGTTCCCTCAGGCGTCAGTTGACTCTCCAGTTAATTTGAAATTGGCGCCCCAATGGCGCATTGGTCTAAGCGATCATTCGTCCCAGATGGGTTCGAGTTCGAATCCTGAGGAGGCATGGATGTTGTGTTTGTCTTACGACACTGGCTCTCTTCCTTTCCTGGAACCATAGTCCCTAAATTAGGGATGGACGACTGTTTATAGCCCACTGAGTTGCTCACGGTGGTCGTTAAACTACCAATAAAAAAATATTTGAAATTGGTGCCCCCAGGGTCAGAGCTGACGTGCGCGATGTTTTACAAAGGCCGTTCCATAAAAACTGAGAGTAATTTTTTTTAAGTTGGCAACAGTGCGAAGGGGGAAATAACCACTCAGACGACTAACTGCATTAAGGAAGTATCTACGGCACAGCGATTTGCCGTAGCAGACGATTCTGGTTTTGTTATTGCGCAGTTTTTTAAGGTGGGTCTGCATTTCGCCACACAGCAATGGAGGTGAGTGATTCAGAGTAAAGAAGTGAAATGCGTTGTGCGATAAATATTTTCTATCGTTTGGGTAAAATGGCTCCAGAAACAGGTGATTTAACGAAAAAATCTTATAAAAATAGATGTTTGGATGAGTTAACGATTTTTAGCTGGCACCGTAATTTCAAAAAAGGGCGTTTGTTGGCAGAACTCGCTCCTAAGCCTGATCGACCACAAAGTGTTTTTACGGAACGTATCCTGCAAGAAGATCGACGAATGACGTGTGGAGACATTGTGGCGTCAAGTAATATTTCAAAAACGTCGGCATTCCGCATTCTACGCGACAAATTACTGCTGCAGGGTGTGTATTCCAGATGGGTACCTCATCACCTGAGGAGAGAACAATTCTTACCCAGAGTTCGGGTATGTTATGAGTGGAAACAAATGTTTCCATGGGATCCAAACTTTCTAAACACAGTAATAACTGTCGATGAAACATGGGCCCACCATTTGACCCTCGCACGAAATACGCCGCGAGTGTCTGGAAATACACAGGCTCACCTCCTCCGAAAATAGTCCGCCAAACCAAATCAGCCGCGAAGGCGATGATGATAATTTTTTATCATAAAGGTATAGTCTACCAGCATGCTGTTCCCCCAAAAATTACTGTCAATGCTGAGTATTGCATTTCAGTCTTAGAGCGTCTGCGACTACACATATCGATTATGCGACCGGAACTGGTGGGCAAGTGAACCCTACTCCATGATAACGCCCGTCCACATGTGTTTGCTTGTGTTAAACAGTTTCTAACGAAATGCAGTATTGAAATCATACCACAGGCTGCCTTACAGTCCTGACTCGCCCCCGTACGATTTCTGGTTGTTTCCAACAATGAAGGAGAAGTTCCGTGGCGCAACATTCAACACAGCAGATGCTGACATTATTCAAGCTGTACAGGGGTCGCTAAGGCAGCTTCCACAAAATGTCTTTGCCACATGCTTTGAAAAGTGGACTGAACGATGGGAGTGTTGCATATCATTCGAGGGAAGACACTTTGAGAAAGAATAACATATATTTTGCTGTATCTATATATCTTCATTTTGTGTGATTTTACTCTCAGTTTTTATGGAACGGCCTTTGTACCTATATATAGCGTGCTGTTGAATAAAAAGCATGCATTTATTGCTGGTTGAGGCTTTTTCCGCTTTCTTGGTTCTCCCAGTTGCGTTCTCTTCGTGCTATTCGGAACGGATTTTCCCGGAAACAAAATATTAGACAGTATGATTCATAATTACATTAAACGGTTGATTTTTATCATGTTAGAATCTGGAACTTTTATTTTTCAACTCTGCTTCCGCGTTTCAAGATGCCAGAACAAAATCTCATACGTTGTCATTCAGAAAGCAACCGGAACAACCGTTTGGGTAAGGACGCAAACGGAAGGTGGAATGAAAACTAGCTTTACATTAAGGTTAGCATTTCCGGCTTATTTTCATTTCACATTCCTTAATACAAGATGAATTGTTTTGTCATTCGTTTGAATCTGCCCCACGGCTGATAATGCGTTACTATTCCACTAGTATTGATCTATCTTAATGATTGATTGCAAGTATGATTAACGCAATTGGTTAAAAGTTGTGCTTAATATTTGGAGGATATACCTTCAGACGATACAAAGCAAAAGCTAAATTCTGAGAATTGCCTTTGGTCACTAAGTAAATGACAAAACACAAAACCTTAAATATATTAATAAGGTCTTGTGTTTTTTTTTAAACACGAACTTCTTAATACATGTATAAACCGAAACTCTTCTTAATATATCAAAAATTCTGTAAATAGTCATTAACACAAATTTGTGGCTAATCGTCCGCAATGTATATTGTACGCGCAAGAAAGTTTATCTTGGAGAGCAAAATGAGAACATACACTGGCGGAAAGTGAAAAAAGAACACCAAGAAGGAGACGTCTGATACCAACGACATTTATACAGCATAATAACGGAATACAGAGGATAACGTGATCAAAACATTATGGCAAAATATTCAGCAGTATTTGCTGGTAAACTGAAAAATAACATTTCTATGTAACATGGTTAGTACGAGGTTGAACCGTCATGAACTGCGTCGCAATGTGCAATTCTGGCATGGAGTCTGTCGTACAAATGTTGGATGTAAGTTTGGAGTATTGAGTTCCAAGCATCCTCAACCTGGACGCGTAAATCGGAGATGGTCGTGGCTGGCCGTGGAGACCGGATAAATCGTTGATCCATAAAATCCCACACGTGCTCAATAGGGGACAAATCGGTGAACGTGAAGGCCATGGAAGTTGTCTCACACCCTGAAGTGCATGTTGCGTTGAACGTGCCGTGTGTGGGCGTGCGTTATCTTGCTGGAAAACACCACAATGAACCGACCTTACAAATGGCACAACAACGGGCTGAATGATGTTGTTGATGTAGAAGGTGCTGTTTAACGTACCCGGTACAAACACTAGTTGTGTACGGGAGCGATAGCTGATCGCTCCCCACACCAGGAGACCAGGTGTAGGCCCTGTGTGTCGCTGGCGGATGCAAGAAGGGTGGAGACGCTCCCCTGTGCGTCTGCGAACACGCATACGCCCATCGGAGGCTCCCAAGCAGAATCTGCTTTCATCGCTGAACACGACAGATCACCATTGCGTTCTCCAGTGCAGACGTTGGCGACACCACTTCAGCCGTTCCTGACGGTAGGCTGGATTCAGAGGTACACATGCCAAAGGCACATGTGCACGTAGTCCTGCATCCAGTAGACGGTTGCGGATTTTTCGCACAGTCACCTCAGGTGCAACGGCAGCTCGGATTTGCGTCGCAGTGGATGTTCTGCTTGACAATGCCGCTCTTCTTATGCGTCGATCGGTCCGCTCATCAGTCCGTATGTGACTCCCGGTTCCACGTCTTCTCGTGTGGGAATGTTCCTCGGACCATCTACGCCACCATCGTACCACCACCGATACTTCCCGTCCAATTCGCTCCGCAATACGACGATACGACCAATCGGCCTCGCGGAGTCCGACCAGACGACCTCGCTCAAAGCCCGATAACTGCTGAAATCGTACACGTCTTCCATGTCCAGGCATTGCAGCTTCTTCAGGGTCTTCACACGTGTCCGTACGCCGACGACTGATTACATTCACTTCGCCGTACTCCTTAAATACCACCGACAATAATTTGCATATTATGCCATGCTGTGGCGTAAGCGCTCACCGGTTGGTCCCGAAATTAACATCACACCTACGTAAACTCGACCTCATTAACATATGTAAATTTCATGATCGTCGGCCAATTCCTTCTTGGTGTTCCTTTTTCACTTTCCGCCAGTGTATATAGTCACAGATCTCCAACTACAGGACGCGAGGGGTTAAGCAAGAAGTAAAAAATACTGAAGTTAACAACCTGCACTAGAGAAGGGAATACAATTAATTTTTTCCGAGGGGAATGGGGGGATCGTAGATTAACGACCAACATATGAGCAACTCGTAGGGACATACACTGAGTTAGCTTTACATTTCGATGTCGCCCCGGTGGCGCTGTGATCTAAGCGATGGCTTCTGATCCTTCGTCTGAGATAGGTTCAGGTTCGAATCCCGGTGAGGCATGGTTGTTGTGTTTGTCTTCCGGCACTGGCTCTCTCCCTTCCCTAGAACCAGTGGCCCTAAATTAGGGACAGGCGACTGCTTATAGCACACTGAGTTCCTCACGGTGGTCATTAAACCTCTTATAAAAAATGCATTTGGACCCCTTCCCCGCTCCCGTTTACGTATTCGGAGCGATAACAAAGTACCACGTGATATCAACGTCACGTGCGGTTACTATAAACTGTGCACACCTATCATCCATACGTAATCAGTAAACGTTTGCCAATAATGAAGAAACGTACAGAGTTAAGCCAATTTCACCGCGGCCAGAGAGTTGGGATCAACAGCGCAGGTACCAGTATTTCGGAAACAGCCGCACTTGTTGCCTACTCCCGTACCACTAAATCAAGGATGTACCTGGACTGAATTAACCATGCATAGACATCCAGCAGAAAGGCTAACGTTAGTCAGCAACGCGCGGTTAATTCTAGAAGAGAGTGTCACGTGTCACGCCTGGTATCTCAGCAAACAACGTGCAAAAGTCACCCAGGTTACCCACCAGTACAACAGCGGTGCAGTTCGACCTACACTGCTGGCCACCCGAAATGCAACACCAAGAAGGAAGCATCCGATTGGCCTGAAATTCGCAGCATGCGTCGTTCGCGAGAGGACATGAAAACGATTAGCATTGCAGGGCATATGCAAATCATGTGCGTCCGGCACGCCACCAAGAAACACTATAAGAAGGGTGCACAGAAGGCAGGATGTAAGTAGTGGAAGTGTCTTGTGCTGCCGGACCTGTGCGTGGGAAGCTTCCTGATCCCTCGTCGCAGAATACCGCAATCATTCCAGCACGTTTCGGAGTTCGACAGAGCACGAATAGTGGCTTATCGCGACAGCGGTTTATCGTACCGAGACATCGGCGCCCGTGTGGGACGACATCCAGCCACAGTGAGGCGAGTATGGATTCGGTGGGTGCAGGAGGGACGGACGGACCGACGTGAGCTATTGCCGCAGCCGCGGCACACCACCGAACGAGAGGACCGGCATGTTGTGCGGCGGGCATTGAGGGCTCGCACCGCCACATTACGAACGTATGCGCAGGAATTAGGGTGTGTTGCGCAACAACCTGTGTTAGTACGTACTGTTCGACGTCGTCTGCAGCAGGGGGGGACTTGTCGCACGGCGCCCTTTGCTCCGATTACCATTGACGTTACACCACCGGCGAGTACGGCGGCAGTGGGCCGTTGAACGCCGCACCTGGACTACGGAATGGCACGACATTGTCATCTCCGACGAATCCCGTTTCTGCCTGCAACACCACGATGGTCGGATCCGAGTGTGGCGGCACTGCGGCGAGAGACTGTATGACGCCTGCATTATACATCGCCATACCGGTCCGTCGTCTGGCGTTATGGTTTCGGGCGCAATTGGATATGACACACGCACCCCTCTGGTACCCATCGCCGGTACACTCAACAACCACCGCTACATCTCCGACGTTTTGGAGCCTGTAGTCCTCCCTTACCTGCAGGACCTGCCAGCGGCCACGTTTCAACAGGACAATGCGCACCCGCAAGTGGCACGCATCGTACAACAATTTTTCACGGCCCACCAGGTGTCACTGCTGCCGTGACCCGCCTATTCTCCCGATATGTCACCCATCGAACACGTCTGGTCGCTGATCGGCAACCGAGTGGCCCGGCAAGCACCACCCGCAGCTACGCCTGATGAACTGTGGCAACGTGTGGAAGCCGCCTGGACCGACATACCCCAAGCCCACATCCAAAGCTTCTTTCGTTGGAAGCCGCAGCGTGTAGCGGCCGTTATTGCCAGCCATGGGGGCCTCACGAACTATTGATGTCTGCGTGTTCCGCAAGTCTCACGGGCCTGTAAGCTCAATCGTTTCATCTTTGTATCTGTTGTTATGTGTCCAGTAAATCTGGCTTTGCTATCTCGTGTTTTTCTTAATGTTGCATTTTGAGTGGCCAGCAGTGTATTACCAGATGCACCATGCGCCGTACCTTGCTTCGGCTGGGGTTCCACAGCTGGGGACAAAAGAGATTACCCATCATGACGTTTAGTCATCGCAAATAACGCCTCGCATGAGCCAAGGAACTTCGGCAATAGACGCGCGACAGATGGAAGAAGGTCATCTGGAGTGATGATTCTCGTCTGCTGCTGCACCATGCGGATAACCAGGTTTGCATATGACATAAACAGCATGAAGCTCTATCCCCTGGTTGCATAGTTAAGGTTCAACATGCCGGTGGAGGTTGTGTTCTGGTCTGGGGAGCTTTTTCTTGGCAAGCCCTATGTTCGTTTTTTTTTTTTTTAGGTAAAGTTTCTGCTGTACAATATTATAGAAAAGTAATTAAATACTCAGTAACAATAAAATATGTGCCACAATCACAAACTAATTGTACGAATAAAGTAAACAAATTCACCAATGAAACTCACATAATGCGACAAATCACCAAAACTTTCACAATAAATACAAATTCTGCACAACAACAAAACTCATTCCATTGAAAATTAATATCAATTGTCAATATGAATCAAATATTATATGTTAGTAATAATTAAATGTTCAGTAAGGGGCCAGGAGAAACGGCTGAAATACTGATGAAGCAATAAATTCCAATATTCAATTTCTTGTCAAAAAACTGCTTAGCACTCGCTTAAATACCGGATAACGTGTCTTTGGTCTAATAATCAACGGTAATCCATTCCACTCACGCAATCCCAAAACATTGATATTATTAAACATCAAACCTGTACGAGCCCACGGAACAGAAAAACCCGACCCACCACGAGTATCATAGGAGTGAGTTGTACACCGTAATGCAATCAAGTTGGAGTATCTTCCTGTAAAAATACGTTCATGGACCATCAGCAGCAATCTGTATCAACAGAATAATTTAACAATCGGACAAACTTCCTCTGCAACACAGATAAACGAACTATGTTAGGCCTTGTAGTCGCACCCGATATTAAAAGGCAGTATGACAATACGGGAAAAATAAAAGAATAGTATAAATTAACAGAATTCTAACTGACAAAAAACCAGAAATCCGCGAAATCATACCAATGCGAGATCTTAAACATAACACAAGCTGATCCACCTGAGAATCCCATCTGAGAGATTCATGCAGAACTACATACAAAAATTTCACTGTGGTCTGGAACTGTAATGCCGTATCATTTAAGGAAATATAACTCAAGTCACAAGGACAAGGCCTGATGTTGAAAAAATAACACACCCCGTTTTAGTAACATTTAACGTTAAAAAATTGGTTATCATCCCATAAACATTAAGTGGTGGATGCTACAGGGTAGAGATGAGCTTGGGCCCGCGGCTCGGACGGGCGCAGAATTCATTAACTACCGAAAAGCCCTGACTGAACCAGGGCTCGGAATTACACGTCTTGAATTTCATAACTGTAATTAATTCAACACGTGTATGTAATTCCGAGTCCAGTTGAATTACACGTGTTGAATTTCATTGTGGATTTGTTACCATGGTGGAAGGATTTCCAATTTCTTAAGCTAGCCGCCATTGCAAAACAAATTTTTCGTAGCAAGACTTGCATTGTCCAAAGCTATGGCCCAAGCAAGGATTAGTTTAAGGAGGTCTGGTATCGAAAAACTGGGAAAAAATCACATTCCTATTTTTTGTATTTTATTAAAAACCAAGATTGGGTCATATCTTTGGCCAGTGTATAATGCATAAATGCAAGCTTTGATAGGCGAAAGTTTCCAAGAATCCGGGCCCGGGTTGGCTCGGGCTCCTAAAATTGAGCCCGAACTCATCTCTATTACAGGGACCTGTTAGTCGGTCATCTCCATCCATATCTTCAGGAGTTTTACCCTGACCACAGTGCCATTTTTCAGCAGGACAACGTACCGTGTCATCGGGCTCGTATAACTACTGAGTGGTTGGGGGAACACGACAACGAATTCGCCGTATATGCTTTTCCCAAAAGTTCCCTGACTATATCCCAATTGAACATTTGTGGGATATGCTAGAACGGAGTGAGAGAACTGCTGATCCTCCTCCAGGGAATGAGCGAGAACTAACGGAGTCGCTGCATAGGACATGGGTCAAGTTACGCATGGAGAATGAATGCTCCACACTTTGTAGGATCTGTTCCTATGTGTCTGCTAGCCGTGATTGCCCAGAAAGGTGGACCAACGCGTTATTAGGTATGTGAGACCTTCTGCTGGATGTCTGTGGATGGTTAATCCAGTCCTTGATACAGTAATACGGGGGCAGCCAACAAGTGCGTCCGTTTCCCAAATACTGGAACCTTCCCTTCGGGCCCCAACTATCTGGCATTGGTCAAATTGGTTTACGTTGCCACGTTTCTCCATTACTGGCAAACGTTTACTGATTGCGCACGGAAGATAGGTGTACACAATTTGTAGTAGAAGCACGTGACGTTGATATCACGTGGTACTTCCTTATCACTCCGAATATGTAAAACTTGGGCTGTTCCTAACGCAAAGTTAATGCAGTGTATTTTTCTAACGGGCCAAAGTTATGAGGCGGAGCTCCATCTTGATGAAATTACAGGTTTTCTCTTTCGTGCTCCGAGTCTGCATCATTCTTCGTTTCATTCCTTTGTTCTTGTACACTTATAATCAGAACTTCCTTTTTTAATGCACTATGTTTCTTTCGGGGTTACTTTTCGATTTGGGGGAGTCTTAGGGCACGCGCGCCAGTGTAAGGGGAAAGAGGGGCATTTGGAAGACCCTCCGGCATCTGGCGGAGTCCATGCCTCGGCGTGTAAAGGTTGTTATTCGCGCTAGAGGAGGACCAACACGCTATATGGTAGGTGTCTCTAATGTTTTGTCCATTGAGTGTAGTCTGTACGGTTACCCCAGCCAAAACGTCGTTCGAGAAGCGTGAAGGATACGGCCATGAACAAAAATAAGCGTGGAATTTCACTTTCACAAGAAAAGAGTCGTCAGCAAGTTATTTGCAGAAATTTTAACGCGTTCTTCAATTTCCCAAGAAAAATGTATGAGCTTTCGTTCCCACTATATTGCCTGCTTAAAACCAAAATCAAAAACAAACAAAAAATCAATATTTTTGCATTCTTTACCTTTCCTTCGGGAGCTTGAAGTGTCCATGAGCATGAAGAATTAGCTGGATAAAATCTAAAGTTATCAAATCCGGGTGACTGTAAAAAGCCGTAACTTTCGGTAATAACAAGTGGTTGATCCGTTCCACAAGCTATACTGCTGTTCGTCACCGGAATTGCTTAAAAAGAGAAGAAAAAGAATGAGAAGCGATGATTATTGATATATTTCTTAGAATAAATACAACTTTTCGTGCCGCCCCGGTGGCGCAGTGGTCTAAGGCGCTGGCCTCTGATCGTTCGTCCGTAAGGGGTCCGGGTTCGAATCCCATTCAGACATGGATGTTGTGTTCGTCTTACGGCACTGGCTCTCTCCCTTCCCTGGAACCAGTGACCCTAAATTAGGGACGGGCGACTGCTTATAGCCCATTGAGTTGCTCACGGTGGTCGTTAAACCTCCAACCAAAAAAAAAAAAAAAAAAAACTTCCCGTATTGTATAAATACACTCACGGACAATGAAATTTGCGCACATAGAAGAAAACATGCTACAACCGCGGAAATTTGCAAATAGCTAGAGTGCGTGCTGGTATGCAAATGATCCACGTTTTTTTTTTTTTTTAATTGGAGGTTTAACGACCACCGTGAGCAACTCAGTGGGCTATAAGCAGTCGCCCGTCCCTAATTTAAAGCCACTGATTCCAGGGAAGGGAGAGAGCCAGTGCCGTAAGACAAACACGACATCCATGCCTCACCGGGATTCGAACCCGGACCCCTTTCGGACAAATGATCAGAAGACATCGCTTAGACCACTGCGCCACCGGTGCGGCAAATCCACGTTTGGTGCGAGTGCGCATTACCGCACACCCTGTGATGGCGCTGCAAGCACGAACCGGCAGCCTTATAAACCGGCGTGTAGTCGATGTCCCATGAAAGCGAAAAGCACCGGCCGACGCAAGAGTGACAAGAGCGCCGGGTAGACACCAGAGACGTCGATTTACGCAACTTACGGATTTTGAGAGAGGCCTGGTCATTGGGCTGAAAACCACAGGGTGGTCGGCGTGCCGTATAGCCCGCCACGTGGATCGTTCTAACCATACCGTCCGACTGTGTTGGGACCAGTGGACACGTGAGGGACTGCCACACGGCGGAGCGGCTCCCGATGGACCAGGAGGACCACCAGTAGAGAGGATCAACGAATCGTGCGCCAGGCCCGAACGGATTCCACGGGTTCCCGATCCACTATACAGGCAGATGTAGCGGCTCCTGTGTGCTCACGAACCATTTCCCGACGCTTCGCGGAAGCAAATCTGCTATCTCAGCGCACCGTGCGTGTGCTGCCATTAACATCGGAACATCGCTGGCTCCGTGTGCAGTGGTGCAAGGACAGAGCGGTGTGTGGTGTTTAGCGATGACCATCGTGTCCGGGATGTGAAGGTCCTCGGGTCAACGGTACAATCCCAACCTCGCTATCGAGCGCCACAGCTCCCACACTGCAGACATTATGGTCTGGGGAGCCATAGCTTACGATAGCCGATCAGCTCTAGTAGTGGTACGTGGATCATTGGCGGGCCAGCGGTATTTGGGTGAGATCCTACGGCCCCATGTGCTCTCATTCCGGGCCGGGATTATAGATGCGCTATACCAGCAGGATAATGCCCGCCCGCGCACGACTCGGGTTGCCCAGGACTGCCTACGTCGTGTCCAGACACTTCCATGGGCTGCCCGCTCCCGGGACATGTCCCCTATCGAGCATGCGTGGCACCAGTTGAAACGCCGGCTGCCGCCGTGCCGTACTATCCGGAATTTGATTTGGAGCACACCGTGCAACACGTGTGGGCCCGTCTGCGGCAGGACAACATCAGGCGTCTGTTCGACTCCATGCCTAACCGTATTGCAGCATGTATCGCCGTACGGGGCATTGCGAAGACCTATTGAAGATGACCGGATTGCGTGCCACAGATCCCTCTGTAATTGTCCTGCAGCTCTGTTTTTGCCAATCATGTGTATCATTCATCAGTATCATTACGTCCATAAAATTTCAGTTCAATCCGATGCCTCCTTCTTAGTGCGCAAATTTCATTGTCCGTGAGTATACAATGTGTGTAAAAGTGAAAATCACAAACAATATTTTCTTTGTCTGTACGTTTATTCCACTTTAGTGGCGCAGTGGAAAGAGCGTTTACCTGTTTTAATTGTCGAGTCCCTGCCTCAACAAATATACTTTTTTTATGGCTGTAATGTTCATGATACTTTCACATTTGGACGTCACAAACAAAAAGAATACCAGTTTATTAAATAATAACTCTACAAATCTTATTTTGACCCGTCATTACGGGCACTCACCTAGCATTACCTATTATTTTCATCGCATATTTACATTTTCGGTGAACTTTGGGGATCACTAAAACTGGTCCCCTCCCCAAAAGGAAATCCTGCATGAATTTTACGTTAAAATCAAAATCTGTGTAAGGAGGGGTATCGCATTTTATTTTTATTCTTTTATTTTTTCTGGGCGTGAGGAGCGGGGGGGGGGGGGTTGTGACGTACTGTTAGAGGGATCAATACGACAAATCTGCAGCGATACATTTCATCCGTGTAGCTTAGTTGGGAGAGCAATTTACTCCGAAGCGAGGGGGAGCGATTTCGATCCCCGTCAAGGACAAATTTGTGTTTTCACAGGTTAAAGACTACTATGTACAACTCTTGGGACAACGAGCTGTCACCAGTCACTAATTTGGGGCCACTGACTCTAAGGACGTGTGTGACGTACCACTGAGGTGACGCAAGAGCCAAAACGGCAAATTGCGGCGATTAGTTTTGTCGTAGTTGTTCAGTGGGAGAATGTCCGATTTCGGAACCGGAAGACGTGGTTTCGAATTTCACCACCGATAAAAAGGGGTTGTTTCGCTATGTGTGATGGTTCTTTCAGACATTGTCTGTAATTAATAAAAAAAACCTTCTTCTACAGTGAGCTTCTACAAACATGGTCGGCGGGCCTGAAACCTGTGTTTTCATGCCCCCGCCGTTTTCAAATGAGAGAGTATATACACTGAAGAGCAATTGAATTAGAGATACATGTCTAGCAACGTGTAGCACCACCTTCGTCCTGATGACGGCGGCGATTCGTCTCGGCATGGACTCGACAAGACACCAGAAGCGTTGGGAAGCCATACGGATCCACGACCCCTGACCAAGCTCCCACAGTTCACGAAGATTTGATGGAGGGAGGTCAGAGCCTCGAGCATCTCTCTCGGAAGCATCCCAGATGTGCTCGATGGGATTGAGGTCAGGTGACCTAGCTGGCCAAGGAAGCGAGCCCACGTCGGTGGAGTGTTCATCCAACCATTCGGATACAATTCGGGATCGATTGCACGGTGCATGGTCTTGTTGCAGGATGAGGTCCACAGTGGGATGTTGAAGACGCACAAACGGGAGCAAATGGTCGTCCAGAATATCCCGGTAACGTTGACCTGTGAGGGACGACGTCACACGTACCAGGGGTCCCATTTCAGTTCACGTAAACAGTCCCCAGACGAGAATGCCACCCCCACCAGCTTGAAGAGTACCCTGCTGGCAAGAAGGATCCATCGCTTCATGTGGTTTGCGCCGTACTCGTATCCTGCCATCCGCATGTACCAACGTGAATCTTGACTCATCAGTCCAGGCAACATTTTTCCACATGTCTAGGGTCCAGTGGCGATGTTCCCGCGCCCATGCTAGTCTTCGCACCCTGTGATGTGCGGTCAGCAGCGGTACCCTCGTGGGACGATGGCTTCTGTACCCCATAGCGAGGAGATGGTTCTGGATGGTGTGGCTGCTTACACGTTTTTGTGCACCAGCGTTAAATTGCCGAGTGATTTCTTGCACGGTGGCCCGTCTATCCGCTGTTACAATGCGAGCTAGCCTACGATGGCTCCGCTCATCCACACGCTGTTGTCCACGGCAGTTGGCCCTTGCAGGAATGGTTTTATCTGATTCGATGTAATCACGGTGCACCCGTGACACAGTGGCTCGTGAAAATCCCAGTGCCTGCACGACTTCCGAGATGGAGTGACCCATTCGTCGGGCTCCGACAATTTGCCCACGATCAAATGCACTTAGTCTTACCCATACTGCGTCCGACTCTTACTGATTCCCGTCGCATCACTCCTTATATTGTCAGATCGCTGCATACGTCATGTCGTTTCCGTTTACAGAGCCGCCCACAGCGCCACATTTGCATAACGCCAGCTGTCTCTAATTCAATTGCTCTTCAGTGTATGTCCGACTCCGGAGCAGGAAGACAGCGATTCAGATTCCACCACCGGCAAAAAGGATTTGTTTCACTATAGCAGACAGAACCTTGGAACAAACACCAAAATTCATGCGATGTGCTATCCACAATATTGGATCTCGCTAGGGAACTTCAAAATCAGATCCTTCGGCAGACGATTGAAATATGAAAGTTAATCAAATCTCAAGTATTCTCACCAATTACAGCTAATCTCTCGTCGGACGGATATGGAAAAAGTGAGAACGGAGTTTTTCTGTTAAGAAACGGAAGAAGTTGCGTTAAGGTTTTTGAAAATTCAGAATTTTCCGTTAACACATTGCTAAAACGGTAATTTACAGTCAATATAAATAAGAAACTGCGGGAAGGTTTCTAGAAATTCAGAATTTTCCCGTGGTACGAAAAATCCGTGGAATTCAGGTTTCTTTCTGTCATTTTTTTTTAATATTTTTTTTTATAAAATTAATTTTGAAATGTAACATGGTCAAATGTAACCCCATAACGAAAAATTAATGAAATAAAATTTCATGGAAAAGATTCTATCACAAATATGCTTCGTTAATTCACGAAAGAAATGACCGAAAGTGGCTCGTGAATTTAAGAAAATATTTTAGTGTGTAGTATTTCAGCTGTTTAGTTTTTCAAAAAAAAAATGTTTTTGCTTTTATTATTATTATTTTATATTAAGAAATGACCTTGACGCCGATGAAATGTGGTGTAGCTACGAAAGTCCATCTGCTCATGCGCAAGCTAAAATCTGACCTCAAGATAGAAAGAAAAGCTCAATCGCAAGGGTGTTAGTGAAGGGAGATTCGTAACTTTTTGTCTAGAATATCTAAAGGTTACATACATCCCCTCGTGATTTGCATCATTTTAAAACTCTCGTCAATGACAGGTAACTCCATCTTGGAGGGGTCCAGAAGAAGCCAAATTTCTCTACGGCGAGCCGTTTTCAAGATATTTGAGACAATCAACCCCATCATGTTATACATCATTTTAAAGCTCTCGTCAATAGCATGTAAGACTCTTCCGTGACGCAGTGGTCTAAGAGATGGCTTCTGACCATTCGTCTGAGATGGGTTCGGGTTCGAATTCCGGTGAGGCATCGATGTTGCGTTTGTCTTACGGCACTGGCTCTCTCCCTTCCCTTGAACCAGTGACCCTAAATTAGGGACGGGCGACTGCATATAGCCCATTGAGTTGCTCATGGTGGTCGTTAAACCTCAAAAAAAAATAAAAAAAAAAACTGGATGATGTAGCCCAGGACCTTTGTTTCACGAACTGTTGCCAGGTAAAGTGTCTTCGGAAAACTCTAATATTCTTCCCGTATCATCCATTCGGCAAGTGCTACACGTAATTACTGCATTTTAGAATATTTGATTTGTGCCTTTCTCTTTACCTGGGTGAAGTATTAATTAAAACCTCTTCAATAGCACAAATAGTTTTTCGTGAAAGTGGACTGATAATTGTTTATGATGATATGTTGCAAGCACACAGCCACACAAAAATTTGAAGTTAGGCGCTACTGCAAACACACACACACACGCGCGCTTATTTATTTCTAGTATTCGAGTATTGATTTTTTATGAAAATTGCTTTGATGTTTAATTATAAGTTTGAATATTTATTTACTTATGTATTGGACTTTCCATTAAAACAAAATTCAGATGGAACAGGCGTCGTAGTGGTCTAAACGCTGGCTGCTAACCACTCGTCCGAGATGGGTCTGGGTTCAAATCCCAGTGGGGCATAGATGTTGTGTTTGTCTTACGGCACTAGTTCTCTCCCTTCGCTGGAACCAGTGGCCTTAAATTAGGGACGGCCGACTGTTTATAGACCATCGAGTTGGTCAAGATGGTCGTTAAACTCCCATTAAAAAAAATTAAAAAAAAAAAGAATAAAAAATGCTTATCTCAAAAGAAATTCCGACTTCTCAAGTGAATTATTAGGAATGTGGTTGTGCTCCTAATTCATTAAATAAGGTTACTTTTCTTTTCATTCTTTTCATTATTTAATCCAGAAAGATCTTTCCCATAGGGTTTTAGAAATCGTGATAAGCGCAAACAGATCTAAATGTCAGGAGGGGAAAAATATATTCAAGAAAAATCTTTGCTTCCATTATTTTAATTTCACGAAAAGAAAAGGAAAGAAGAAAAAAATTCATCAGCAGAAACAGGATTTCTATGTGTACGATTGTTCATCTATGAATAAACAGACTGAGTGAAAACATAATCACTTTTCCTTTTATATGACGTATAAGTTAGGTTAATAAGCATAAAAGCTGTAAAAGCAGAGTTTACTCCTTCCAGTGGATGTCATGCTCAAGAATTAGAAATATGCTAAACCTGGCACATTAATGCTTCATTAGTAACTTTACGTGTTACAACAGAGTGAATCCAGAATTTTACTCCCCAAAGGGATTCAAACTCAGCCTCTACATTTATTATTGTAGTAAAATGTGAGACATAGGAATCAAAAATGCAAGAAGGACTAAGCCAGAATTTCTTAAATGGTAATTTTTGAAGTGCAGTGAGCCGCCCCGGTGGCGCAGTGGTCTAAGGCGCTGGCCTCTGATCATTCATCCGTCTGGGGTCCGGGTTCGAATCCCGGTGAGGCATGGATGTTGTGTTTGTCTTATGGCACTGGCTCTCTCCCTTCCCTGGAACCAGTGACCCTAAATTAGGGACGGGCGACTGCTTATAGCCCATTGAGTTGCTCACGGTGGTCGTTAGACCTCCAACCGAAAAAAAAAAAAAAAAAAGAAAAAAAAGTGCAGTGACAGAGGCGTAGCGACAGGGGGGGGGTGCACGCGCCAGTCCATGGGGGTGTCGAAAAGGTTGAAAAAACCTTGCTAGTTGTTCCTATAAAGTTGGAAATGTGCCCCGGCAAGTAATTTTACAGTGTGAAAATACGTGCTCTTCACATGTAGAAAACCACCTTGAAATTGAATGCTCAATGCTTTTTTTTTCCTTTAAGTAGCTCCGAATCACAGACGAGCAGTCAGTCGCCCGTCCCTGATTTGGAGCTAATGGCTCCAGGAAAGGCAAGGATCTAGCGCCAGTGACTGGAATGGCAATGCATTTTTAATTTTTGTTTTTAATTTGCAATTTTGTTAGGTGCTATGCCTTATTGGTGCTCCTTAAATCCTCCTGGAACTGATTCATAGCATATACTCCTTTTATAGCCGTCTAAGCTAGGTTAATGTTTTTAAGAGAGTATCATGATATGAAATTAAATTTTCTTTGAAAAAACTCTCAGAATATAATCAATATTGAAAGCGAACAAACTTTTCTGGGATAGGTTCTTACCGATACTCATGTCATTTTCTGAAGCCAATTTCTGAATTACCTGTGTTATTTCCCAAAGGGGGAAAACAATTTATCTTGCCTAGGCGCGTGTCACGTTCGCTACGTCATTGAGATACAGAGCTGAAATTTTTTATTTAAAAAGTCAATTTTCTTTCGGTTTTTATATATATTTTCTTAACAATGTTTCATCATTTTGTTATTCAATTTAGTTTTTTTTTTTTTTATCTGAAGGTTTTTGGCCCTATTTGTTTGTTTATGAGGGTAGATTACTTGTATGTTAATATTCTTTTACTTACACTGCTGGCAGAACTAGTGGTGTTGGATTTATAATAAACAAGAAACTGAAGGATAAAGTTGTAGAAGTTGAAAGTTCCTCTGACAGAGCTGCACGACTTGTTATCCAACTCTCGAGAAGATACAAGTCTCAGATTCCTCAAACTTATGCACCCACCACAAGTCATCCTGAAGAAGAAATTGAAGAATTTTATGAGGAAATTCGTCATCTAAATAATAAAGGTAAGCAGCACTTGAAGATAATTATGGGAGATTTCAATGCAAAAATAGGGCAACAGCAACAGAATGAAACTTCAGTAGGTAAATTCGGTCACGGCAACAGAAACCAGCGTGGAAATACTCTCGTAGAGTTTGCAGAGGCAGAAGGGTTTTTCATCTTAAACTCCTTTTTCAAGAAAAAGCCACACAGGAAATGGACATGGAGACATCCAAATGGGATGACAAGTGAAATTGATTTTATTATGTGTAACAAAAAATTCATCATAGAAGACTGCAGTGTGCTAAACATGTTCAACACAGGTAGTAACCATAGATTGGTGAGATGTAAGATGCACCTCAACACTAAACTCGAACGTGGCAAGCTCATAAGACAAACAAGATGTATTGACATAACCAACCTTAAAAAACACCATAATACCTTCAAGTTGGAACTGAAGAACAGATTCTCTGCTTTAGAAGGCCTAACATCGGAAGAAGTGGATATTTCTGAAGTTAACAGAAAAGTAACCAAAGCTCTTATGGAAACAGCAACAAAATTAGCTGGGTCTAAAGTACGCGGGAGTGACATGGAGGAGACTGGCACAAGACAGACCGTTGTGGAGGAAACTTGGGGAGACCTTCGTCCAGCAGTGGATCGATAATGGTTGAAAATGATGATGATGATGATATATATGTAGGAGCTTGTATCGCCGATGAATGTAAAAATTTAGTTTCGATATTTTAAAAGTCTTTGTTTCCAGCGATCAATAAACTTCAGTAAAAGCAACTCGTTCGTCGCATATTGTCGACTCCTATCAATACATCCCATGGTATCTGTTAATGATATCATAGGATGTATGTATAAGTTTGATCTCGGGAGATAACAGGCAGGAAAAAGTGGAGGTGACAAAATTCTAAAAAAAAAAAAACGGGCTCGTCCGGGATTTGAACCCGGGACCTCTCGCACCCGAAGCGAGAATCATACCCCTAGACCAACGAGCCACAGGCTTCTTAGCCCTTTGAAAGGATGAGTTCTGCCACTAGTCTTTTTTTTCTTTTTTTTTTTTTTTAATTGTAGCTGTAATTTATCGTTTGCAAACTGAATTCGTGTACCACGAACTAAATGCACAATGGCTCAAGGTAAAAAATAAATGAAAGAACAAAAATGTGATATCATTAGATATATAAAAGTGAAAGGTCAACAATTAATTTGGACGTGTTTCAAATTACACGAAATAGATTTTTTACGTATGTTTTCTGAAAGTATAGGCACGAGTTTTTTGTTGTTGTTTTTTTCTTTTTAGGGCTCTTAGAAGCAATTCATATGCATTTTAGCGTTACTGGTTCCAAAAGAGACGAGGAACAGAACTATTGAACAGACCCGCGCACTGAATCAGGGAGGCGCCAAGCGGGGGTTCAATGGATGCGAAGCACCCGGGCGCCAGATTCCAGGGGGAAAGGACATCTCAACCAAATTTTACGGTTGACAAATTAATGTCAGTGATGTGGAAGACGTTAATAAAACGTTTTTACTGTGAGAAATCGTAATGCTGCGTGGCCCGTTTATTTTTCTAGTAAAAATATTCATTATATGATCCAATAGCAAACGACTTTAAATCAGAAAATAATTTTTATTGCTTTGTTCAGTAATGCATACCGCGGGCAAAGGACTAACAATCTTTTTCTATTTTTTTTTAAATCTTGAAGATTTCAGAATCATGATATGCGTGGTCAGCGCTATGACAATGGGGCCAATATGAACGTAAAACACAGTGGACTTGTAACGTACCAGGAGATGTGACGTACCTGCCAGAAGGACGCATACGACATAAAGGCAGATAGGAATCAGAATAAAACGTCCGCGTAGCTCAATTGGTAGAGCGACTTATTCCGGAATGAGGGGATTCGGGTTCGAATCCTGGCGCGGATAAAAATGACGGAGAAATTTACTTCGTTATAGACTTCAAAAAAACATAATTTCCCGATCTGAAACCCTGATGCATTTTATGTACTTTGAGCAGCTCATACTTTGAATCTGGTCGTAAATAACGACGAAAAAATTTCTCTAGATATTTTCAGCATTATTCAAGAAATATATGCTTTCTTTTCTGAATTACCTTACCTTTGGCAAATTTTAAAGAAAGAGCTTCCAGCGTTGACCGTAAAACCGTGTTCTGAAACAAGGTGGGAAATAAATCCAATAAAGGTACCGAGGTTTATAGGGAGAAAAAATTAATATGAAAACCAGTTATTTCGAATTCTGTTTTTAGTTTTATACAACTTATTTCCTATGTAAAAATATTTTTTTACGCTTTCCAACCATAGGTTGAAAAAGCGTATATGCTCCAGCTTTTTCCGTCTGTCCGCACGATAACTGGCGTAAAAATGGTTCGATTTCAGTGAAATTTTACTATGTGGTAGAGGACCACCTGGTGACGAACCCTATTGAAAATGGGACAAATGGGGTCAAAGGTCACGACGTAGGAGCGGGATCCATTCCATCGCCCTCATCCCATACTATTAAAAGAGCAATTATTTTATGCACGTAAATTTTGTTTTGAAAACTGCTCTAAGTATTTTGATGAAAGTCGTTAACCTACCGTTTTCTGATACTAGAAATCGATTCAGCTTGATCTCGACTTTAGGAAAATTCGTTTAGTGGGTTATATAACCACTCCGAATTACCACGTTTTTAGTGTCATGGTGTCGTCCCATTAGTGTTACCCATGCTTAGAAATCTTGTGACGTCACACTCTTGCGATAGAGATGTTGGCGCACGGTCACGCCATCGGTCTCATTACGTCACGCTTTGTGTGTGGATCCTATTAAAGTTT
Organism: Macrothele yani; assembly: GCA_039090855.1. Lineage (NCBI taxonomy): Eukaryota > Metazoa > Arthropoda > Arachnida > Araneae > Macrothelidae > Macrothele > Macrothele yani. The sequence goes on from CM076992.1 coordinate 15,463,119, forward strand.
TATGACGTCACACTCTTGCGAACAAATGGTCGCGATTCCCATCTGCCTCATTACGTCACGCGTTGTGCGCGTATGTCCGTCCGCACGATAAATCGCGTAAAAATCGTTCGATTTCGATGAAATTTTAGTATGTGGTAGGGAAACATCTGGGAAGGAACCCTATTGAAAGTGAACGAAATAGGTTCAAAGGTCAGGGCATAGGAGCGGGATCCATTCCACTGCTTTTATGCGTCATAACTAACGTAAAAAAGGTTCGATTTCGATGAAACTTTAGTATGTGGTAGGGGACCACCTGGGGACAAACCCTATTGAAAATGGACGAAATGAGGGCAAAGGTCAGGACTTAGGATCGGGATCCATTCCATCGCCCTTATGCGTTATAACTTATGTAAAAATGTTTCGATTGAGACAAAACTTTATCATGTTATTCCGGAAGTATACTTTACCGGCTCTGTTGAATATCATCGAAATGGGGTCAAAGGTCAGGTTATAGGAGCGAGATTTATTCTGCAGCCATTATTCTCCTAACTTGAGTAATAATTTCTGGTATCTTGGAAAGCGTATCATAATCAATGCACTGCATGATTTTACTGACTTGTTTCTATATGTATCCATATCAGTGATTTTTTGGTTAGTTGATTAGAATAGTTAAACAGATGCCCGTCATGTTCAATGTTACATGCACTATATTGACAAAAGACACCGGACATCCCTTCAAAAGCAAATGAACGGATCCGCTGCGTTGTTAAGATCCGCGGTACAGCTGCAAACGGTATAAAAACGAGCCTGCAGTTTACCGCGATCATATCGCACTGTGAGGTTGAGTGAAAATGTCGCGGCGGGAGAGAACTGAGAAAGGAAAGATTGTTGGGTGTTACATTAGTATGTTGTCCATAAAAGAAACCGAGAGGCGTTTAAACATACCTTAGTCAACTGTTTTGGATGTGCTGAATAAATGGAAGACACATGGCGTGCCTGAAGCAGCAAAACGTATCGTCAAACCAAAGAAAATCAGTGACAGAGGACGTCGAAGCCTCAGGAGAGTCGTTACAGCTAATAGACGGAGTACGGCACAAGACCTCAGTGTACACGTGAGTAAAAATGCTGGAACCTCGGTATGTACTCGTACCATTCGCAAAGAGCTTCGTTCCATGGTCACCGTGGTCGTGAGGTTGCTCATACGCCTTTCATCTCCACTCGGAATGCTACTCGTCGGTTAGCATGGTATAAAGAACATTTATCGTCGCCCATAGATCAATGGAAACGGATCCTATGGACTGATGAATCCAGATACACGATTCATCAGTCTGATGGCCGTGTGTGGGTATGGCGGCAGCCGGGAGAACGCTATTTGCCACAGTGTACTGTTCCTACGGTCAAGTTTGGAGCTGGCAGTGTACTCGTGGGGGGTCGTAGTATTTTCCCGGCCCATTGGTTATCGTGGGCAAACCTGTTAACCAGCACGTCTACCTCGCTATTCTGGACAATTATTCCCTAGCAACTCTGTGGCAATACCATGGAACCGAACCTTGTTGGTACCAGCAGAATAATGCACCGAGTCATAAAGCAAGGAGTGTTACGGCGTGGTTTGTCGATATTTCCGTATCGTGTGTGGACTGGCCAGCACAAAACCCTGACATTTATCCTATAGAGCACCCATGGGATGAATTAGAGCACCGCGTAAGAAGTTCGGAACCAAGGCCTACTACTAAGACCCGTCGGCGGCAGCATTCTGTACTGAATAGAAGCGCCTACCTATCGCTGTGTTCCAAAATCTTGTCGAAAGCATGTCTCGAAGGGTCAGTGCATGCATTAAGGCCAAAGGTGGACCGACACCGTACTAATGTATGTCAATAAATGCCATTGTTCTGTTTCTCTTCTAGGTGTCCTGTGACTTTTGTCTATATAGTGTATATTATGAAAACTCTTTCTCTACGGGAAATAGAAAATGATGTTGCTAAAAATATTTATTTCATGTAAAAATGAATAAAAATTGAAAACTATTCTCGTACAAGGAGTGGCAAATCTGGGCTTGCACCCGCGCGGCAAATGCCCTTGGCGCGACCCTGACAGCAGCTATCCGACGTGGCATCGATTCAACATACACTGAGGAATCACTGAATTATGACAACCTATCTAATACTTCATAGGCCCCCTTTCGCCCTCAGTATAACAGCTATCCAACGTGGCATCGATTCAATATTACGCCAGAAACAGTTGGGAAGTATGGCCAATCAAGCTGTGTGTAATGCGGCCTTCAACGCAGGTATGGAGGTGATTGGTATATACCTAATACTTCGTAGGTCCTCCTTTCGCCCACAGTACAGCAGCTATCCGACGTGGCATCGATTCAACATACCCTGGGTGATCACTGAATTATGACCACCTACTTAGTACTTCGTAAGTCTTCCTTTCGCCCTCAGTACAGCAGCTATCCGACGTGGCATCGATTAAACATACACTGAGTGATCACTGAATTATGACCACTTACCTAATACTTCGTAGGTTCTTCTTTCGCCCTCAGTACAGCAGCTATCCGACGTGCCATTGATTCAAGATACTCTGAGTGATCACTGAATTATGACCACCTACCTAATACTTTAGAGGTCTTCCTTTCGCCCTCAGTACAGCAGCTATCCGACGTGGCGTCGATTCAACATACACTGAGTGATCACTGCATTATGACCACTTACCTAATACTTCGTAGGTCCTTCTTTCGCCCTCATTACAGCAGCTTTCCGACGGGGAATCGATTCAACACACACTGAGTGATCACTGAATTGTGACCACCTATCTAATACTTCGTAGGGCCTCCTTTCGCCCTCAGTACAGCAGCTATCCGACGTGGCATCGGTTCAACATACACTGAGTGATCACTGAATTATGGCCACCTACCTAACGCTTCGTAGGCCCTCTTTTTGCCATCAGTGCAGCAGCCAGGCAGTTGGGAGGTATGGCTAACCGAGCTGTGTGCAATCCGGCGTTCAATGCAGGGACGGAGGTGATTGATATATCCAGACACCTGATATGCCGTTCCGTAATGTCCCACAAATGTTCTATGAGATTGATATCGGGAGAGTTCGTAGGCCAATCGATATGCTGGATGATTGAACTGTGTTCCTTAAACCATTCCTACACAACATTGGAACGACTCGTCTCATTGTCATCCTGGAAGACACCGTCGCCATTCGGGAAAAAGTGCAACATTGCTGTGTGCACAGAGTCAGCAAGCTATTCACGATACTGGGCACCAGTCATACGTTGCTCCACATGCACCAAGGGTCCAAGTTCCTGCCAGGTAAACATGCTCTATACCATACAACCGGCTCCACCGGCTTGCACTGGGGAATCCGTGCAGGAGGGGTCGAATGCCTCATGTTGTTCTTACCAAATACATACACGACCATCCACGGAGAGTGGAGTAAAAACCGCGACAGACTAGCACACTTCTTTCTAGTCAACCGACGTCCAACTTGCATTATCTTTGTATCAGGCGAGTCTTCTGCTCCAATGAACCGTGGTTTGGAGAGGATGTCGTCGGGGTCGTCTGCTGTTATAGCCCAACGTGCGAGCGTGCTATGTATTATTATGGCAGGTACTGTTCACGGTTGACCTCTGTTGTATTGGGTACTCAACTGTTGAACAGTGCTGCGTCTGTTGGCCTGCACGAGCCGTAGGACCTGGCGCTTACCTCTCACATCAACCTTTCTCTGTCATGCGCAGTTTGCCTACGGGTCGTTGTTTGACCCTTTTCACGCCAGTCCTGATATACTTTAACTACGGAGGTTCGCGAACAGCCCACCAGTTCAGCCGTTTGCGAAATCGAAGCGTCAGGGCTCCTAGCTCCCAGGATCAGAAATTACCTGGTCAACGAGCCGCATTTACTTTTGATAGGGGTGGTCATAATTCAGTGATCACTCGATGTATTGCTAAACGAGTTACATATGGTAGTCGTTGAGCGCAGAAATAAACAAACAAAAAATACTGCATAGATTGAACTATACAGTCGAATCACGCATTATAGGCCGTCTTATGAATCATAAGATTCTAGTGCAGAGAGAATATGAACTACTTTGTTTAGACGGCAATCAAAATAAATTTGCAGCAGATGGCTACTCCGTGGGGTTAAGATTGTAACACTCCAAAGTAGGGGCGCCGCAACAATATTTTGACAACGGGGTCAAGATATCAGGATATGTATTTTTTAGTCAGATCATAAAAATTATTGTGCTGTTGTGAAACCGAGCGTGATGGCATCATTACAACGTGCTACAGATAAAAAGATTATATCGATTAGAGTCAAATTGATACAGAACTTAAAACTTTATATCGATAATACGTATAGAGAGCTTTTTTTTTTTTTTTATGTTAAACGTTTTTTTTTTACTCCTATTGTAAATGATGTTAAACTATACTGATTTGGACACTTCCACATTACTATGAATTCCACAAGAACCTCAGCCCTTACGTTCTACATCAAACAACATACTATGACCTATACTCTAATTTAACTTTCAATTTTTTTTTTTTTTGAGGTTTAACGACCACCGTGAGCAACTCAATGGGCTATAAGCAGTCGCCCGTCCCTAATTTAGGGTCACTGGTTCCAGGGAAGGGAGAGAGCCAGTGCCGTAAGACAAACACAACATCCATGCCTCACCGGGATTCGAACCCGGACCCCTTCGGACGAAAGATCAGAGGCCAACGCCTTAGACCACTACGCCACCGGGGCGGTCATTTTTAGTTGTCTTTCTGTATGTAAATTTTCAGTTCCTTCTCTTTTAGCGTTTCAGTCTTAACGTAATATTTTTCTCCCCCTCACTGAATGTTATGTGGCAACAGTATTAAGGTCAAGAGTCATGTTTGACAAGCGAAGGACACGAGATATAATGTAGGGAGCTAGCAGCAAAAAAGGTGTGGTAGACATGTTAGAAAGAGCCGTGAACAAAAAAAAAAAAACAAAAAAAAAACAATAACCTACAAATTTTGCGGAATTTGGAGATCTTTTGAGCATGGAGTGGAATAAACTATGATACTGAACATATTCATAGCATGCTAAACAAAATTAGAGCTGTAATTAATGCAGGTGGTGATATAACTCCATATTAAAGAATAAAGTTTATAGTACATCCATTCGAACCTGGCAGTCGGCGAAATTGAACTCTCCCACATTTAGGGGTGATAGCGGGGACAATAATAAGCCTCGTTCCCTGTCGAACTCCCTTGAATGACAAGGTGTTAATTTGCTCTTAGGATATTGCAGTCGTTCGTGGGGTGGGATAGGGGTAGGGGTGTAGAACAAAAGGTATTTCCCTGTGTGCCAGAAAAGGACATGTTGATGCTCTAAGTATGCCCTTAACCCTTTAAGCGGCCGAAGTACCAAAACCAAAGTTGCCCCAAATGAAAATCCTCCAAATACGTGAATAAACAAAGACATCGCTCTTTTCACATTTTAGCAACACACAGCAACCGAAAAATTGTTATTCGGTCACCGCCGGGGAATTGAATCCCGGATCTCTCGATATCTAGCCGAGCGCGTTAGCCTTACACCACGGTGGCCCACAATCCACGGCGCTATGTGTGTTTTTCTGTCAGCTTCTGACATCATATATCCGTAAGATGGGCTCAGCTACTGAGACGTCTCCATCTGGTGGGCATTAACGGTACTGGCTATATATTAATTATAGCAGTTAAATCCAAAGTGAAAATCCTCCAAATACGTGGCAGCAGTGAATAAACAAAGACGTTGCTCTTTCCACGTTTTAGCAACACACAACAACCGATAAATTGTTATTCGGTCACCGCCGAGGAATTGAATCCCGTATCTCTGGAAGACTGAGCCCCGGATCTCCCCAAATTTTCTGTTCTCCCCAAACAGAAATAGTCCCACAGAGCAGCCGGTTTTACGAAGGCTGTTTGTTTTAGCTACAAAACAATCCCTTTTCCTTCTCATCTGAACAGTACTGACCAGAAAGCTGTCATTAGTTGTCAGCGCATCTTCTAGTCCATTTTTTCTGCCTCCTGACGTGACCCAAGGAATTAGGCTTAAGTCTGGGTAATTAGAGAGCCAGGGAAGTACTTTGAAGTCTTCATCATGCTTTTCCAACTACTCTGGGACATTTACAGCTGTGTGACACGTCGCATTATCGTTCTGGAAGATCCCATCCGCCCCAGGGAAGACTAACAGCCTGTATTGGTGTACGTGGTCTGCAAGCATGGATTCATAACGAATTCGGTCCATAGTGCCTTCCACAGGTATGAGTGGACACAGAGAATGCCACGAAAACATTCCCCAGACCATAAAGCTGCCCCCATCAGCTTGTGTTCTGCCAGCAATGGTTGAAGAGTGTTTGTTCTCCGATGTTTCTCGCCTTATACGCCAACGTCCATCCGTTCGATGAAGCAGAAAACGTGACTCATTGGAGAAGGCAATCCTTTGCCAAACAGCGGAGGTCCAATTCCGATACTACCGTGCAAATGTAAGCCTTTTCTCCCGATGCACCTCTGTTCGCATAGGTACAGTGACTATCCATCTGCATCGGAGTCCGCAGCAGGGTTCGTTGAACTGTCGTTTTAGAAACACTTCCGGTAGCCCCCTGGTTCATTCGGCCAGTGAGTTTCTCCAATGTAGCGTGTTGATCGGTCCTCACGCACCTTCAAAGCCGACGTTCACCTCTCATATCAATGGCACGTGGTGCTCCGCAGTTTTCGCGTCGCTTATTCGCAATCATGGTGCCATTTCTCCATTCACGATGCACTTTAACCACAGCAGCACCGAATAGTTAACAAACTGCGCTGTTTCAGAAATAATGCCACCCTTGGCCCGAAAGCCGATAATCATCCCTTTTTGCAAATCTGATAAATCGTTCCTTTTATCCATGACAGTAACGAGCGATATGTTTTCAGAATGCCTAAAGCACATCTTATATACCCTTAAAGCCAGCTCACGACACGTGCCTTCTTTCATTGGCTACGTATATATACTCCCACAATGTATGACTTTTATTGATTATGAAAAGGCCTTTAAGGCCTTTGATTCTATGAAACCATTAACAGCTACAATGGCTTTCAAATCATAAGATATTGAAGATGCATGTATTAGCATTATTACGAGTAATAACATCTATAAAGATCCAAGTGCAAAGGCTCGGCTGTTTGAGGATACAGCAACAATGAAAATTGGAAAGGGGGTGAGACAAGGGGACACCATATCTCCCAAACTTTTTAATGCCACGTGCAAAATGTCTTTCACTATTGATTTGGGAAAACAAAGGGATAAAGATTAATTGAGATTATTTAACTCACCTTAGTTTTGCTGATGACGTAGTAATTTTTGCAACTGCCCCTGTAGAACTGCAGAGTATGATCCAGGAACTTGCTGACAAGAGCAAAGAAGTGGGTACTGCTAAAGTCTCTCCAGTTTCCACTTCCGAATAAAATGAAACAATCCCACGGATATTCTCCCGAATTATATCCTCCAACAGAATTATATCATGAGTCATACTATAAAAAAAATTATTTCACTGAACACTGTGAGTTTAAAAAATCTACGAAGTCACGGCAATTTACTTTCCCAAATGAAAGCGCAATTTTCACTTGACCGCGTAACACAATTCAACAAAGCACGTTTTTGCTGCTCTAAGAATGATTAATTTATGTCAAGAGTTTCCAATTGAATTCTCATTTTACAAGTGACAATAATTTTTATTGCTGACGTCGATTTTCATAGCAATATATTTCCATTATGTAAGTGAAGTGTGCAAGAAACTTCAATTTTTATACGGCCCTAAAGTGTGTGTGGTCACATGTCCGTGTGACTAGCTGTCTAGTGACCAGTCGTCCTGTAGCCACTTGCCCTGAACTCCATTTCGATTAATTCGTTTCATTTTTTTCGAAAAAGTCGTCTTTCGGTGAATTGCTCGATCGAGGAATTCGTTTTCGACGAATTTGCCACTTCCCCAAAAAACATGGCGGTTTAAAGAGGTTCGACTGCACTTCCGCTGCGACATAAAGATATTCTATCTGTATCATTTTAATTTAAGGTTAATTTTCAGAGGAAAGAAAGCATTCAAAATCTTACTTTCTGCTAAGAAAGCTCATATCTCTACAAATTTTAACAACGCTTTATGATTATTATTTTTTACCCCCAAAGCTGTAAATTAGCAAACTGGACTCGCACGCGCGAACGAATCCGTCTAGTTAAAGATTTGCTTCGAGACATTGGTTTTTAAGTCGCGGCGTTGAAAATTTTGAGAAGGATAAGCAATTGTATTTATTTTGCTCAAAATTTCTAGGTGGGAGTTAGTCTTGTCTCGTTTTTCGATTTACGCGGTCTCAACTATGACACGCAGAACACAATGAATAACATATGGTTTAGAATAACTCACTTCCGTCTTCCGAAGTTCCACAAAATCCAAATGTGAAAGAGCTCGTTAAGAACAATAAGAAGCTGGTAAAAGCTGCCATATTTGAAGTGTTTTCTATTAAATCTTTCACGGGAAATATTCCTGAAAAATATAGTGCGTTAAGCGCCCGCCCGGCAAGAACACGACTGTGCCATCTGGGAAGAAAATTATACCCGATGAGATAACGGAGGGTGCATCTGCTCTGTCCCACGCGATTATTTCTCTTTCATTTTTGTACATTAGACAGATGCGACGCGTTTCCGACACCAGAGAAGACCTCAAATCTTTCCAAACAGATTTCTGAACAAAAAATCGAATAAATAAATAAAACAAGAAAGATGACACCGAACTTTCGGGTGTAATAAGCACGTCTTTTGAATCCGTTCTGACGCAAATTAAATTTATCAAAGCTATTCAAAGTCAATGGAACCGGTTTGGAAAACAATAGTATCTGAAGGAAGAAAAACGTTTTTCAATCGGGTTTTTAATCCCTCAGATATTGCTGTAAACGGAATAGTGAGCTTACGCCCTTCGGTTGTAGACTTGTGCGTTAAGAAAAACATGAATTTATATGAGAAACATTTCGCACCGAAAACGCTGTCCAACACAGAAAGAATTTTTCAAATCGGACTCTTAGAAACAGAGATATCGACAAAAATAAGATGTTACTTTACGTCCCCTGATGGGAAAACCATGCATTATTTTAGGAAGAAAGTATTCTCAAAAGGTTTTTCCATATGAGCGGTATCGGTCCAAGAAAAAAAAAAATAGTCAAGTTTTCAGGAGCCGAGATTTTGCTACAAATACATCAGAAGCAGAAATTAACACTTATTCCCCCTGGTGACCAAACCATTTTTTACCAAACATCAGAAATTATGTGAAAAAGATTTTTCATCAGGTCTTGTACGCGATACAGGAAGAATTTTTCAAATCGGAGTTTTAGAAGCAGAAATATCGCAGGAAACGCAATTTACCTTTGTGCCCCCTAGCGGAAAGTCTATGAATTACTTGAAAATTTTGAATTTATAGGAAAAACATTTCGCATCGGAAACACTATTCAACAAAAAAGGATTTTTTCAAATCGTATTCCTAGAATTAGAGATATTGACAAAAATAAGATATACATCTACGCCCCCTGGCGTAGAAACCATGCATTATTTCAAGAAGAAAATGTTCCTAAAAGGTTTGTCGACATGAGTAATATCGCTCAACAAACGACTTTTTTTTCAATCGAGATTTTAGAAGCTCCTATTTTGCTGCAAATACATCAGAAACGGAAATTAAGACTTACGCCGCCTGGTGGCCAACCCATTTTTTACAAAAATTAGAAATTATGTGCAAAGGATTTCCCATTAGGAGCTGTATCCGGTGCAGAAAGAAGTTTTCAATTCGGAGATTTAGAAGCAGAGATATAGGGGGAAACGCAATTTACCTTTACGCCCCCTAGCGAAAAGTCTATGAATTACTTGAAAATTTTGAAATTATATGAAACACATGTCACACTGGAAGCACTATCCAACAAAGAAGGAATTTTTCAAATCGGACTCCTAGAAGTAGAGATATTGACAAAATATGATATACATCTACGCCCCTGGTGTAGAAACCATGCACTATTTTAAGAAGAAAATGTTTCTAAAAGGTTTGTCGACATGAGTAGTATCGGTCTACAAACGACATTTTTTTCAATCGAGAATTTAGAAGCTCATATTTTGCTGCAAATACATCAGAAGCGGATATTAAGACTTACTCCCATTTATGGCCAAACCATTTTTTTTTGCAAAAAATTAGTACTTATGTGCAAACGATTTCCCATCTGGAGCTGTATCCTGTGCAGAAAAATTTTTTTCAAATCCGAGATTTAGAAGCAGAGATATAGGGGGGGGGGGCGCAATTTACCGCTACGCACCCTAGCGGAAAGTTTTTGAAATTATATGAAAAACATGTCACACGGAAAATACTATACAACAAATAAAGAATTTTTCTATCGGACTCTTAGAAGTAGAGATATTGACAAAAATAAGATATACATCTACGCCCCCTGGAGGGGAAACTGTGGAATATTTTAGGAAGAAAATATTCCAAAAAGGTTTATCGATGTGAGTGGCATCAGTCCACGAAAGCATTTTTTCTCCGCTGAAGAAATTTGTTTTCAAATCGGAGTTTTAGAAGAAGAGTTATCGGGGGAAATGTAATTTACTTTTACGCCCCCTAGCGGAAAATCTATGCGTAATTTCAAAAAGTAACAATATCTAAAATACTCTTCGACATATATGGAATCGAAAGATAAAAGAATTTTTTCAATCAGATGTTTAGAAGCAAATATGTGGAATAAAACATATTTTTGAATTCGACATCATTTGCATTTATGCCCTCTAGCGGCGAAATTGTGCATGGTAAAAAAAGGAAATGAAGTATCATCATTCGTATATTTCAGGCTTCCCAATGCAAAAAGAATTTTTCAAATCGGACTAATAGTTGTAGAGATATCGTGGGTACGGACGGACAAACCGGTAACATAAGCACGATCTTTTTTTACAAAAGACGTGCTAAAAATAATTGGGAGTAAACGCTGTTTACATTAATCTTATATTCCTCAAAATGCTTGTAATCTAAAATGTTAAATTAGCATATCTGAGTCGTTCTGTTTATTGACTAAAAAAATGGAAAAGCTCCTTTCATATGTGAAAACACAAATTTGTCCGTGACAGGGATCTAGCAACGCCCCTCACTCCGGAGTAAGTTGCTCTCCCAACAAAGCCACACGGACGGAATGTACCTCTGCAGATTTGTCGTAGTGACACGTGATTCACTTCTGTAGTACGTCACATCATCTCGTTCTTCACTTTTTTTTTTTTTTTGAAGAGAAGTAGGAATTTTTCATTAATTCCAGACGATGTGTGGAATGAAGATTCCACATTTTTCGAAGAACCCAACGGCCAGTAGATCCATCTTTACGTTCGGACGCCAATGGGAAAACACAAATTTGTCCGTGACGGGGATGGAACCTGCGCCTCCTCACCCCGGAGTAAGTTGCTCCCCCAACTAAGCTACACAGATGACATGTACCTCTACAGATTTGTCGTATTGACGCGTGATTCACCTCTGTAGTACGTCACATCATCTCCCTCTTAACTTTTCTTTTTTCTTTTTGAAGCGAAGTAAGAATTTTTCATTAATTCCAGACGATGTGTGGAATGAAGATTGCACATTTTTCGAAGAACCCAACGGCCAGTAGATCCATCTTTACGTTCGGACGCCAATGGGAAAACACAAATTTGTCCGTGACGGGGATGGAACCTGCGCCTCCTCACCCCGGAGTAAGTTGCTCCCCCAACTAAGCTACACAGATGACATGTACCTCTACAGATTTGTCGTATTGACGCGTGATTCACCTCTGTAGTACGTCACATCATCTCCCTCTTAACTTTTCTTTTTTCTTTTTGAAGCGAAGTAAGAATTTTTCATTAATTCCAGACGATGTGCGGAATGAATATCACACATTTTTCGAAGAACCCAACGGCCAGTAGATTAACTTTTACGTTCGGGCGCCAATCTGAAAACACAAATTTGTCCGTGACGAGGGTCTAAACCGTTACTCCTCACTCCGACGTAAGTTGCTCTCCCAACTAAGCTGCACTGACGGAATGTGCCGCTGCAGATTTGTCGTCTTAACACGTGACTTACCCCTGCAGTACGTCACAGTCACACATATACACCGAACAGCCAAAACATTACGACCAGTGCGTCTCCATGGAAATCGTAGCAACGGCAGGTAAACGATAGCTTGTGTGAAGGTCATGAAACGGTATAAATAACTAAATAAATACATCGCTTTTTCCACGTTCCAGAAATCCAAAGGGCGAGATCCAAGGTGAAAATCCTCCAAATACGTGGCGTCAGTAAATAAATAAATACATCGCAACCGAAAAATTTTTTGATCCAAGGTTAAAATCCTCCAAATTCCACGGCGGCGCCGGAAAACAATTTTTCGGTTGCTATGTGTTTCTGGAACGTGGAAAGAGCGAAGTATTTATTTATATACTGACGCCACGTATTTGGAGAATTTTCACCTTGGTATAAATAACATCTGATATTGAGCTCTGTTAATCAGTGTAATTCTTGTTCTTCAAATGGGAAAGGCAATGGACTTACGCGAGTTATGGACCATGGACAAATAGTAATAGCCAGACTACTGGGCCAGAGGATTTTCGAGACGGCAAGGCGCTCACGGCCACCAGTGTTTAGTACCTACAAAAGTAGTGAAGTTTTCGTGCTAAGTAAGTGACGTCACAGAATAAGCCATCTGATGTACGATTTTTCACATAAAACCACTCTTTAATATTCAAAAATTATGTTAAAAACACATTAAAAACATTAAAAAGGGACGATATTTTTCGGTGACCGCGTCGGTCCATTCATCAGGTCATACACACTAGAGCAATGCAAATGAAACCTTTAAAAAATGGTTCGAGTTCGAGGGGGGGGACCACGAACGGCCGACAAAGAGTGGGTTTTTTTTTTTTGTTGATTTTTTTTTTTATTGGAGGTTTAACGACCACCATGAGCAACTCAATGGGCTATAAGCAGTCGCCCGTCCCTAATTTAGGGTCACTGGTTCCAGGGAAGGGAGAGAGCCAGTGCCGTAAGACAAACACAACATCCATGCCTCACCGGGATTCGAACCCGGACCCGTTCGGACGAATGATCAGAGGCCATCGCTTAGACCACTGCGCCACCGGGGCGGCCAAACAGTGGGTTGACCATGACTCATCGATACTAGAGGTGAGCGAAGACTATCCCGTATGGTACGAGCCAACAGATGGGACACTACGCAGCAATTCCCCGGTAATTTGAATGCTGGTGACAGGAGTAATGTGTCACAATACCGAACTCTGCTGAAAATGGGGCTGTGTAACCGCAGGCTTCTCCGAGTGCCCATATTAACCTCGGTTCATCGTCGAAAGCGCCTACAATGGACACGCGAATATCAAAACTGGACCTTGAATGATTGAAAGAATGTCGTCTGGTCCTATAAATCTCGTTTCCTGTTGCATCATGTGGACGGCCGGGGACGTGTACGTCGTTTACCTGGGGAAGTGTTGGCACTAGGATGCATTGGGTGACGAAAACAAGCCAGTGAAGGAAGTGTAATGCTTTTGGTAATGTTTTACTGGGAAACCCTGGATCCTATCATTCATGTGCAGAAAACTATGACGTCTGCAACCTACCTAAACATAACTAACAAGTTAGTAAAATCATACAATGCATCGATTATGATTCGCTTTCCAACGTACCAGAAATCAAGTTATAAGGATAATGGCTGTAGAATAAATATCGCTCCTATGACCTGTCCTTTGACCCCATTTCGATGATATTCAACAGAACCGGTTAAGTATACTTCCGGAGCAACATGATAAATTTTTGTCTCAATCGAAGCATTTTTACGTAAGTTAAAATGCATAAGGGCGATGGAATAGATCCCGCTCTTCTGTTCTGACCTTTGACCCGATTTCGCCCATTTTCAATAGGGTTCGTCTCCAGGTGGTCCCCTACTACATACTAAAATTTCATTAAAATCGAACCATATTTACGCAAGGTATGACGCATAAGGGCAATGGAATGGATCCCGCTCCTATGTCCTGACGTTTGACCCCATTTCGTGCATTTTTAATAGGTTTCGTCCCCAGGTGTTCCCCTACCACATACTAAAATTTCATCGAAATCGGACCATTTATACGCGAGTTATCTTGCGGACGGACGGACAGACAGACAGAATGACGGACAAAGCTGGAGCGTATATGCTTCTTCAACCTACGATTGGAAAGCGTAAAAAATCAGGTTTCAGAGCAACGGTATTCCCTTCTAGTAGCGCCTTTTGTCAGCCAGATAATGTCCAATGCCACACTTCCCTCATTGTTCGAGAATGGTTCGCGGAACATGATGAAGATTTCCAGGTATTTTCCTGGCCTCCAGATTCCCCAGACACAATCCAATCGGGCATCTGTGGTTTGTTCTGAAACAGAAAATCCGATCTGCGGCGACTCAAATACATAACTTAGAAGAGTTAAGGGATCTGCTGGAAACGTGCTGGTACCAGATACCGCAAGACACCTTTAGAAATCTTGTAGCGTCTATGTCTCTCCGGTAAGAGCTATTTTGGAGGCACGTGGAAGACCTACATTATATTAGGCAGGTGGTCATAATGTCTTGGCTGTTCGGTGTAGCTTCACTTGAGATGTACTACAGAGGTAAAGCACATGTCAAGACAACAAATCTGCAACGATATACACTGCTGGCCACCCGAAATGCAACACCAAGAAGGACACATGATAGCAAAGCCAGAGACACATAACAACAGATACAAAGATGAAACGATTGAGCTTACAGGCCCGTGCGACTTGCGGAACACGCAGACACCAACAGTTCGTGTGGCCCCCATGGCTGGCAATAACGGCCGCTACACGCCGCGGCATCGAACGAAAGAGGCTTTGGATATAGGCTTGGGGTATGTCGGTTCAGGCTGCTTCCACACGTTGCCACAATTCATCAGGCGTAACCGCGGGTGGTGCTTGTTGGGCCACTCAGTTGCCTATCAGCGACCAGACGTGTTCGATGGGCGACATATCGGGAGAACAGGAGGGCCACTGCAGCAGTGACACCTGGTGGGCAGTAAAGAATTGTTGCACGATGCGTGCTACGTGCGGGCGCGCGTTGTCGTGTTGAAACGTGGCCGCTGGCAGGTCCTGCAGGTAAGGGAGGACTACAGGCTCCAAAACGACGGAGATGTAGCGGTGGCTGTTGAGTGTGCCGGCGATGCGTACCAGAGGGGTGCGGGTGTCATATCCAATTGTGCCCCAAACCATAACGCCAGGCGACGGATGGTGTGGCGATGCATAATGCAGGCATCATACAGTCTCTCGCCGCGGTGCCGCCACACATGGATCCGACCATCGTGGTGTTGCAGGCAGAAGCGGGATTCGTCGGAGAAGACAATATCGTGCCATTCCGTAATCCAGGTGCGGCGCTCAACGGCCCACTGCCGCCGCACTCGCCGGTGGTGTAACGTCAATGGTAATCGGAGCAATGGGCGTCGTGCGACAAGTCCCCGCTCCTGGAGACGACGTCGAACGGTACGTGCTCACGCACGTACCGTTCGACGTCAACAATTAGGGTGTGTTGTTGCGCAACACACCCTAATTCCTGCGCTAACGTTCGTGATGTGGCGGTGCGAGCCGTCAATGCCCGCCGCACCACATGCCAGTCCTCTCGTTCGGTGGTGTGCCGTGGCTGCGGCAATCGCTCACGTCGGTCCGTCCATTCCTCTTGCACCCACCGAATCCATACTCACCTCACTGTGGCTGGATGTCGTCCCACACGGACGCCGATGTCTCGGTACGATAAACCGCTGTCGCGATAAGCCATTATTCGTCCTCTGTCGAACTCCGCAACGTGCTGGAATGACTGCCGTATTCTGTGACGAGGCATCAGGAAGCTTCGCACGCACTGGTCCGGCAGCACCACACACTTTTACTACTTACACCCTGTCTTCTGTGCACCCTTCTTATAGTGTTTCTCGGTGGCGTGCAGGGCGCACATGATTTGCATATGCCCTGCAATGCTAATCGTTTGCATGTCCTCTTGCGGGCGACGCATGCTGCGAATTTCAAGCCAATCGTATGCTTCCTTCTTGGTGTTGCATTTTGGGTGGCCAGCAGTGTATATTCCGTCTGTGTAGCTAAGTTGGGAGAGCAACTTACTCCGGAGTGAGGGGGGCGCTGAAAATTTTGCGTTTTCACATTGACGCCCGTTGGGTTCTTCGAAAAATGTGTGATGTTTGTTCCACACATCGTCTGGGATTAATGAAAATTCGTTCTTCGCTTCAAGAAAAAAAAATTATGAGGGAGATTATGTGACGTACTACAGAGGTAAAGCACGTGTGAAGACGACAAATCTGCAGCGATATATTCCGTCTGTGTGTAGCTTAATTGGGAGAACAACTTACACGGGGATGAGGGAGCGCGTCTTCGATCTTCGTCACGGACAAATTTGTTTTCACACACTTATAATGTCATCTAAAAATGTAATAATAGCGGACGCTTTTAATTGCACTGGTATTCGAATGGTCTTTTCAATAAGAAACGTAACTCTGAATAAGGAAAACAGCTCTGACTTCAGCAAAATGTGAGTATTTCATTTTAAAATTTAATAAGGAAATTGCCTTATATGGTTTTATATCTACTGGGAATGGGTTTGTGCATATTAAACTTTTATGGCATTCACAAAATATTAAATTTTTATGGCATTCACTTCTATTTGCTTTCTTATGTTCTGTATTTTCGTATAAATCGGAAAAGGTCGTTAGACACCGTCAAACAGCCGTTACGTGTTCTATGTGTGTAACCGTGTGGCATTTCAAACAGACTGGCCTTAATTCTCTAAACGAATAAAATTTGCATGATGTGATTAACTTTGGCGTAAGTGTTTTGCAATAATTCGGAGGGTAAGTAAGCTGTCGATGCACGATAATCAACACACCATGAGAATTCAATTGCAGATAAAATGCGAACTTTATGTACAATTAAAAACACTAGCTACAATAGGTTAAAATGACACATGCGAGATCTTTCTGGCTTGCCTCAATGCCATCATCAGGCAAAACACAAATAGCACCGCGCCAACATACCACTAAATACAAGGGGCGAACTCCCAGGATGCATCAGTTGTTACGTAATATATAAAATTCAGAAGGCATAATATACATATGTGCATAAGACACTATTCGTTGTCGGTTAGAAATAAATGATGATCATATATAGAGGATTTTAGGAATGGAGTGTCTGACCCCAGGTCTTAAACAACCCTTAGAAATAGGAAGCTAGGAGATTTAGGCTGGAGTGCCCGATAGGAAAGTGACACGGAAGTGAGGAAGAAAGGGGGAGGAAGACGCCCTTATTTATTACCGGGCTGCCAGTACCCAAGGTCCGACGGCTTAACGTGCCCATCCGACGCACGGCGGGTATTTAGTGGTTCGAGAGTTCGTACCTGCCTGGGATCGAACCTGAGGTCCTTTCCATGGCAGTCACGAACGTTGCCCACTAGGCCACCCTCGGCCCGTCGGTTAGAGGTTTAGCTTTAGCAGGGTTATATACATTTTTGACATAAGACCTCCATAACTGTGGTAGTATATATGGAGAGTTGTCATTGCAGCAAATGGTCAACAAACTGCAAATGTATAAACTTTCAGTAAATAAAACAGTAAATTTATTAGAAGCAGGAGCAAGTATCTCAGTCGCTTCCCAAAGGGGTGTGTGTTGGCCCCAGCCACCAGTTTGGTGAGAGCAGTAATGGTAGCACCAGACATGATGTCGTATTGGTGTTACGCAGCACGGACACCAAAAGAACGGAGTGTCGAGCCAATGTAAACTTTGTCGCTGGTTGATGAATTGTTTGACTTCAGGGGTATGCTATACACACCATGCTTCATGACATAAGACCTCCATTACTGTGTAGTATATATACACACCATGCTTCATGGTGTGTATACGGTCTGATTTGACTAGCGTAAATAAGTTAGTTTTCCTGATGCCAAAACCGATCTGATGCCTTCGACAGGCATTGTGCAAGTGCAGTATAGCAACCACCAACAGGTGATAATCAATAGAGCCCACATAGCGAAATGGGGTGGCTTCTCGTCGTAAGGAAGTGAACATTAGTCTGCGAGTGTCACGCAACAAGCCATAAACGCAGTCCCTTGAGTATCCAAAACTTAAAGGCCGCCCCGGTGGCGCAGTTATCTAAGGCGTTGGCCTATGATCATTCGTCCGAAGGGGTCCGGGTTCGAATCCCGGTGAGGCATGGATGTTGTGTTTGTCTTACGGCACTGGCTCTCTCCCTTCCCTGGAGCCAGTGACCCTAAATTAGGGACGGGCGACTGCTTATAGCCCATTGAGTTGCTCACGGTGGTCGTTAAACCTCCAATCAAAAAAAAAAAAAAAAAAAAACTTAAGGCAATGTTGAAGATCTTCGCATTTTCCAATTGCCACAGATGAGAGCTAGACGAGAGGGAGAAGGCACGTCGGATCATAAACCTTAAGGAGGCAAGCTTGTGGGTGCCGCGGTTGGATGAGGATTGATTGATCAGAAAAGGAACATGTGAAGGCTTACGATAGACAGAAGTGCTGATGGATCCATACCCTGGGTTACGCTGGATATCCAAAAATGGGAGTGAATCATGGTTCTCAAGTTCTACGGTAATACTTGTTTTACGGTAATTCAAGTTCTACGGTATGTTTTGTAATACTTTGTATTGGTATAAAACTAGGGCAATCATTTTAATTACAACGTGCATATTTGTGGTACACGCAATAAAGTGTAAAAATTTTGTTTTTACGAAAAATACCTATAGATTCCAAATAATTTAAATTACAGAACGCCCGTAAAATCTAGTGAAATATGAAATTTAAAAATTTCAGTAATTGAAAGCAAATGTATTTTCGCAAAAGGCCTCGAAGATATACACTGAGTGGCCACTGTATTATGACCACCTGACAGTTTTAAGCAAATGAGCTATGGCTGCACGCTGTTGCCACCAGAGGGCGAGGCTTGTATAAAAAGGGAAAGCTTAGTGCTTGCGACAGTAGCAGAAGTGATTTTTGGGTGACGAGATGGGTAAAAAATGAGATTTGACGGACTCTCAACGTGGGATGATTGTAGGAGCTCGGAGCCATGGAGCGAGTATCACCGAAACCGCCTCATTCGTGAAATGTTCCGGAGCAGCTGTTGTTAAAGTGTTTAAAGACTGAACTGTCAACCAAAAAAACTGGGTCTCTACGTGCAACGTGTGGTCGTCATGAACTAGTGACTGCTCGGGCGGAATGGAGAGTGTCCAGACTGGTAACAGACAACAGAATGGCAACAGTGCAGCAAATTACAGACCATCTTAATCAAGGATCCCTTTAATGATCTCTGTACGCACTGTTCGCCGTACACTGCATCGGATGGGATATGGCAGCCGAAGGCCTGTTCAAACACCTTTGCTGTCTGCAGTTAACAAGAGAAAACGTCTCGAGTTCGCACAGGAGCACAAGGATTGGATAGTCGATAATTGGAAAAAAATTATGTGGTCCGATGAATCACGTTTTCAGTTGCACCATGCCGATGGCCGAGTGAGAATTTGGCGGAAACAGCACGAAAGCATGGACCCCAAATGCATTGCTACAACACTTCAAGCTGGTGGAGGCAACGTTATGGTTTGGGGAATGTTTTCCTGGCATGCTTAGGTTGATCAACGTCTGACTGGCACATCATATCTAAATATCGTTGCGGACCAAGTGCATCCTGTCATGTGGATGGTTTATCCCAATGGCGATGACTACTTTCAACAAGATAATGCGTCCTGCCATAGTGCTCGTATTGTACAGGATTGGTTTGAGGAACATGCCGGTGAGTATACTTTGCTTAGGTGGCCCCCATAATCCCCATTGAGAATTTGTGGGATGAAGTTGAACGAGCCATCTGACAGCTGGATCCACAACCCTGCAATCTCACACTCCATGGAAAGTGCTATTCATCAAGCATGGTCTCAGATTCCACAAACCACCTATCAACATCTCGTGGAGTTCATGCCACGAAGAATCGACGCAGTATTAAAGGCAAAAGGTGGCCCAACGAAGTACTGAGGGGGTGGTCATAATAAAGTGGCAACTCAGTGTATATATATATTGTTTTTTTTTTTTTGCGGGAGGGCCCCAAGTTTTTCAGGTACGCCACTGATGGAAGTCGAGTGAATGAAAAATAGTAAATCATCCGCTGCGGCACCAGACATTGCTCGACAAGATCCTCCAAAGCTTTTTCCAGAACTTTGTCTTCAGGGCATTTTGTGATAGAAACGATTCGACGACAAGAAGGTATAAAGGTATTAAAGGCGAAGGAATGAAAAATATTAGGTTTGTCCTACGGCACTGGCTCTGTCCCTTCCCTGGAGTCAATGACCCTAAATTAGGGACGGGCGACCGCTTATATCCAATTGAGTTGCTCATGGTGGTTGTTAAACCTCCAATCAAAAAAAAAAAAAGTAGAATATCGTTCTTTGTAGCAGCCGTTCACTGCTAGACAAGATCTTCCAAAGTTTTTTCCAAGACTTTTTTCTTGAGGGTATTTGTGGTGAAAACGGTTAGACAACAAGAACGCACAGTGGAAATTCAGGTATGGTGTCTGTGTAGAGGCGGGCTGGCCCACAGGGATACCGGGACATTTCCCTGTGGACCACCTCAGAAACGGTCCACTTTCTCATATTCTTCTTGTCTCGATTTTTGGAAGGAACGAATAATTATCTTCATCTGAGCCAAGGTGTATGAGCTTTATTTCATATCTGAGCTTTATTTCATATCTGAGCTTTATTTCTGTCTGAAAAGTTATTACCCTAAAAGAAAAAAATGAAGCAGAGCGTTTCCTTCTATCGATAGTTGCGCATTTACTCTGAAATGACAAATTAAAATTCGTTGTACATATGTGTGGAAAAGTGCTTCCGGATCAAGTACACTGTAATAAATTACAGTTAGATATAGGTTGTTGGATGACTTGTAGCCCAGAGACGTTGGTATGCCCTACCCTCCTTTTGTAATCTCGAAGGAGATACTAATACCCATTGTGATGGCCCTTCATCTTCACCTCCTTGTTCACAGACTGACACAGAACACAAAGCGATTCCTCCGCAGAGATATTCCGAAAACATTTATCTTAAAAGTAACAACGATTTAACAGTACTGGTTCATGGGACAGAATGGTGGTTCATAGGTTAAAATAATACGCAGACTTAAAACAGGTGTCTACTCAAGGAGGAGATACTAATACCATTCAGCAGTCATGACCAGCGACCAAATAAATATAAACATTAATTGTGTTGGAAAATTATTATGTGGCAGTTTTTGCACAATTCAACTTCCAGAATGATCTTCATGACGATATAGTTGGAAATAGAGTCTTCAAGAGATATTCGTGATTATTTTTCTTTTTTAGTCAAAACCAAATTTTTTAGAGGAAAACAATTATTCGGTACGACTCTTCGTTTTGAGCGCTCAATCATGTGCGAATTAAAAAAATTCTTTTACTGTTAAGGTGGACGTCAAGTAATTTTACTTCCGATACACTGAAGAGCGATTGAATTAGAGACAGCTGGCGTTATGCAAATGTGGCGCTGTGGGCGGCCCTGTAAACGGAAACGACATGACGTATGCAGCAATCCGACAATATAAAGAGTAATGAGACGGGAATCAGTAAGAGTCGGACGGAGTATGGGTAAGACGAAGGATCTAAGAGCATTTGATCGTGAGCAAATTGTCGGGGCCCGACGAATGGGTCACTCCATCTCGGAAGTCGTGCAGGCACTAGGATTTTCACGAGCCACTGTGTCACGGGTGCACCGTGAGTACATCGAATCAGATAAAACCATCCCTGCAAGGGCCAACGGCCGTGGACAACAGCGTGTGGATGAGCGAGGTCATCGTTGGCTAGCTCGCATTGCAACAGCGGATAGACGGGCCACAGTGCAAGAAATCACTCGGCAATTTAACGCTGGTGCACAAAAACGTGTAAGCAGCCACACCATCCAGAACCATCGCCTCGCTATGGGGTACAGAAGTTATCGTCCCACGAAGGTACCGCTGCTGACCGCACAACACAGGGTTCAAAGATTAGCACGGACGCATGTGAGAAAATGTTGCCTGGACTGATGAGCCGAGATTCTTTTTTGTGTGTGTGTGATTGGAGGTTTAACGACCACCGTGAGCAACTCAAATGGGCTATAAGCAGTCGCCCGTCCCTAATTCAGGGTCACTGGTTTCAGGGAAGGGTGAGAGCCAGTGCCGTAAGACAAACACAACATCCATGCCTGACCGGGATTCGAACCCGGACCACTTACGGACGAATGATCAGAGGCCAACGCGCCACCGGGGCGGCGAGCCGAGATTCACATTGGTACATGCGGATGACAGGATACGAGTACGGCGCAAACCACATGAAGAGATGGATCCTTCTTGCCAGCAGGGTACTCTTTAAGCTGGTGGGGGTGGCATTCTCGCCTGGGGACTGTTTATGTGGACTGAAATGGGACCCATGGTACGTGTGACATCGTCCCTCACAGGTCAACGTTACCGGGATATCCTGGACGACCATTTGCTTCCGTTTGTGCGTCTTCAATATCCCACTGGGGACCTCATCCTGCAACAAGACAATGCGCCGTACCATCGCTCCCGAATTGTATCCGAATAGTTGGATGAACACTCTACCGACGTGACCTCGCTTCCTTGGCCAGCTAGATAACGTGACCTCAATCCCATCGAGTACATCTCTGATGCCATCGAGAGAGATGTTCGAGGCTCTGACCCCTCCTCCATCAAATCTTCGTGAACTGTGGGAGCTTGTTCAATGGTCGTGGATCCGTATGGCTTGTCGAGTCCATGCCAAGACGAATCGCCGCCGTCATCAGGCCGAAAGGTGGTGCTACACGTTACTAGACAGGTATCTCTAATTCAATTGCTCTTCAGTGTACTTCCAATGGAAAAACTTTTGTACACATTTCCTTCACAATTAGTGTGTTCCCAAGGATGAAATTTGAATAACGATTAAAATAACTTTATACATATTATAACTTGGAATACTTAATATTTTCTAAACATAACTATAATTATATTAAAGATCAATAACTTTTCCTTTGGTGGTGTTGAAACCAGAAAAAAGATGACGCGACCTGTACTTTGATGACGTCAGTAGACAAACAAATGTTGGATTGAATAATTATGGTTATGTTTTAGAAAATATTAAGTATTCCAAATTATAAAATAAAGCTATTTTAATCAATGTTCACATTTCCATCCTTGGGAAAGCATTAATTTTGAAGAAAATGTGTACAAAAGTTTTTCCATTTTTTTTTTTTTTTTTTGATTGGAGGTTGAACGACCACCGTGAGCAACTCAAATGGGCTATAAGCAGTCGCCCGTCCCTAATTTAGGGTCACTTGTTCCAGGGAAGGGAGAGAGCCAGTGCCGTAAGACAAACACAACATCCATGCCAAACCGGGATTCGAACCCGGACCCCTTACGGACGAATGATCAGAGGCCAACGCCTTAGACCACTGCGCCACCGGGGCGGCGTTTTTCCATTGGAAGTATAGGAAGCAAAATTACTTGACGTCCACCTTAAGTTGTCAAAATCGCTAGGTTTTTTTGTTTACTGATTCACATACTAAAATTTAAAGATATAGACCGAAAAAGGCAGCCAGATCACCACTACTCAATGTGATGCTATGATCTCTGTCGTGCCGCCCCGGTGGCGCAGTGGTCTAAGGCGTTGACCTCTGATCATTCGTCCGTAAGGGGTCCGGGTTCCAATCCCGGTCAGGCATGGATGTTGTGTTTGTCTTACGGCACTGGCTCTCTCCCTTCCCTTGAACCAGTGACCCTAAATTAGGGACGGGCGACTGCTTATAGCCCATTGAGTTGCTCACGGTGGTCGTTAAACCTCAAAAAAAAAAAAAAAAAATATCTGTCGTGCCGCCCCGGTGGCGCAGTGGTCTAAGCGATGGCCTCTGATCATTCGTCCGAACGGGGTCCGGGTTCCAATCCCGGTCAGGCATGGATGTTGTGTTTGTCTTACGGCACTGGCTCTCTCCCTTCCCTGGAACCAGTGACCCTCACCAACATGGCGGCGAAGGCTGTGACGTCAGTATCGTGACGTCACGCTGTCTTCATTTTGATCACACGAGGGGAACAGCGGACACTTACTCCATCTATTCTAACCTGTTTGCGCATTCCACGGAGGTAGGAATTTACGACACGTGCTGAGCATGGATTTTGGAAATTGATCTAATGATATTCTTCCGCGCACTAGACGACATTAGAAGCATGGACTACCTTCTAGGTCGTCTTCCTTTAAAAAAATTAGAAGATGTAATTTTTAACACTTACATTTTTTAAACAATTTTTCCAGCGTAGATTTGTTTTGTGTGCGTTTGAGGCCGTACTTCAATTCATTCATATCAATATCAATTCTTCCTTGGGATCTTACAGGCAGGAGGGTCCCGCTTGGGCTGCGCAGTATCAGACGCGGTTATTTTGAAACCACGCATGACGTAGGTGTGGACGCAGGACTCTCAGTCTTTCGACTTCTTGCATCCCTGTTTGTTTACATTTGGTGTGCTGGAGTTTTCTCTATTAACGCAGTTGATTTTTCAACCACTTGAAGTTTGTATCGTATAGTTCTATGTTTATGTTTTGTTTATTTTGATATTTACACGTATTTATCACTGAAATTCGTTGCTTCTGGGTTTCGTATGAAACGCAATAATGCTGGGTTATGCAGTGGCCTGTTGTATTACGTACAATAGGAAAACCAAGAACACTGATATTATGTACCATGTATTTCCAAAGGATTTATTACTACAAAAATTGTGGATTCAGAAATGTAAGCATCAGGATTCTTTCAAAGTGTCCAATGCAAGAGTGTGTTCTCAACATTTCACACAGGATGACTACCAGCGTGACTTAAAGGCAGAGTTACTTGGGTTAACTAGCGGGAAAGTGTTGAAGCCTGATGCAGTACCTACACTAAACCTTCCCACAAGCAATAATACTGGTATTAATAAGGTAAGTTCGAGAGCCAGTGCTGACATTTCAGGACCTGAGACTACAACGCCTAGCCGCCCCGGTGGCGCAGTGGTCTAAGGCGTTGGCCTCTGATCATTCGTCCGTAAGGGGTCCGGGTTCGAATCCCGGTCAGGCATGGATGTTGTGTTTGTCTTACGGCACTGGCTCTCTCCCTTCCCTGGAACCAGTGACCCTAAATTAGGGACGGGCGACTGCTTATAGCCCATTGAGTTGCTCACGGTGGTCGTTAAACCTTCAATCAAAAAAAAAAAAAAACTACAACGCCTACTGCACTTAGATGTCATGACCGTGGAGTTCGGAAACGTGCGTTGGAAACCCTTGATAATCTATCACCAAAGAAGAGGAATGTAGAGAAACCGATGGGAACTGATCAAGAAACACAGTGCATGCTGAGTGATATGAAAACAATGGAGAAAAGAGTAAAGAAATTGGAGGAAAAAAACCAAAGGCTAAACACAGCGTGCATTCAGATGAGAGTAAGAAACAAGTACCTTCACAGTCAGCTCGTAACAACTCGACGACGTTCTCAGGAATACTTGAAAAAAATTGACACGGAGTTAGAAACCGAAGTAAGGAAAGTTTTAGCAAAACTCTTCACTGCAAATCAGGTCCGTTGTTTAATAAAAGGTAAGAAATGTGTAAAATGGGAAAGGGAAAACATCTGTAAAGCCATTACTCTTCGTGCAATGTCAAGAAAGTGCTATATTTTCTTGAGAGATAAAATGGGGTTTCCATTGCCAGGAATTTCAACACTGAGACGGTGGACTGCTCGCTCATTTCATTGTCGCCCTGGCATTCTACATGATGTCCTTCAGCTAATGAAGGCACAGGCATAAAGACTTAGTACTTTAGAGTGTACATGTGTCATTTCTTTTGATGAAATAAACATAGATAGCAGAATTTCCTATGACCAAGAAGAAGATAGGATTGTTGGTCCACACAGTAATGTGCAAGTAGTCATGGTACGAGGAGTGTTTGCAAGCTGGAAGCAGGTAATATATTTGGATTTTGACATACAGATGACAGCCTCACTGTTGAGCAAAATAATATCATCTCTGGAAGATATTCAGTATAATGTTGTTGCTGCTGTAGCTGACCTCAGTGGCAAAAATCGTGCTGTATGGAAGGAATTACAAGTAACACACAAACACATGCTTCCCTAATCCTCAAATACCAAATAAACGAGTTTGGGTGTTTGCAGATGTTCCACACCTTTACAAGCTGCTAAGAAATCATTTTCTCGATGATGGACTAACACTTCCAGGTAATAAGAAAATTACAAAAGCTACTATTGAACAGCTCCTTACTCTGGATTGCAGTGAGATGAAGATATGCCCCAAGTTGTCACTTCATCACATTAGTGTGAAGGGCCGTGACCGCTAACGTGTATATTTGGCAACTCAGCTCTTTTCGAACCACACTGCACTAGAAATATGCTTTCTTATGCCACATGAAGAACACGTCGCGAAATTTGTTCAGCTTCTGAACGACTCGTTTGATGTGCTAAATTCAAGAAGGCCTACAGATGAGAAGTCTCTGGCATGTGGATTTGGAACTCATCGTGAAACCCAAGAGAGGATTTTACGACAGCTGCATGCATGCATCCGAGGAATGAAGGTAGATAATGCAACATATCTGTTACCCTTTCAGAAAGGATTCATCACAACCATTTGCTCATTACTGGGACTCTTCACTGATCTGAAGCCTCTGAACATAAAATACATCCTAACTGCTCGACTCAATCAAGACTGCCTTGAAATTTTTTTTCACAAATACGTGGGCTTGGCCACTTCTATGATCATCCATTGCCTACAGAAGTGAAATCCCGTTTGCGTCTCTTGCTTCTAGGTGTAGGTGTAAGTGACATTCCATTTTCAAGTGCTGCTCCTGTTGCACAAGGTGGGGTGATGATGATTACTTTTTGACATCTCAATTGTTTAGTGCCGTTTTACCTGATATGTCAGAACCCCTGGCAATGATTGAAGGTGAAACTGAGATTCGGGATATTACACGACATGACTCTACAGGTATTCAGATACCACCTGCTACTCCTGGCTCTGATTGCTCTGTAGAAGGCTTTCGTTACCTTGCAGGTTACATAGCTTACCGAGGAAGAAAATATGACCGTTCGCTTGGTACGCCAACTGGCCAGCCACTTAATCCACCATCAACTACAGAATCAGTACCTGTTAGCTGGATTGAGACCCTTTCACGAGGTGGCCTGCTTGTTCCATCAGATCCATGGTTGGAGAAAGTTAGCCAGTTTGAGTTGATGTTTGCAGAAGTGCATGGACATGACTCTTTATCCCAGGAACACAAGATTGTACACAAACTATGTGTGAAAATTGGTCAGAAGTTTCCAGATGTTCCTACAGAGGTGATAAAGTTGTATGTTAGAACCCGAACCTTTATACGGCTAAGACATTTAAATGCAAAAGCAAAAGTTAGGAAGGCAGAAGAAGCACAACGCAGAAAAGCACGTAAGTGGCAGGCTTCATCAAAGTGAAAATTTCCTGGATGCACATGGCCAAACCAGATTTTTCATACCATGGAGAAAATGTAAGCAACCTGCAGGAATAATGCCACGGAATTCTGCCATCAGAAAGCAAAGTTGGTTTTTTTATTTCAATTTTTCATTGTTTCTATGCATGTATGCAAGTATTTGCAATTTTTCTGATAGCTATTATATATACTCATCTGAGAAAGAAAAGTTTTATTTCAATACATCTGTCATGGGCACATTGTGTTAAGGATCAAATCTGGTAAAGGAAAAGTTGTAGAATTTAATCAGCACAGCATCAGTGGTAATGAGTATACCAACTTATTTGCTAGTCATTAACATAAAAAATGTACCACACACATATATAGGAGAGACAAAGTTTTTAAATATGAAAATTTTTCACCATTCCTTCATGGTGTGTGTGTATATGTATGTATATATGGCGTGTGTGTATATGTATGTATATATGGTGTGTGTGTCATCATCATCATCATCATTGTCAACCATTATCAATCCACTGCTGGACGAAGGTCTCCCCAAGTTTCCTCCACAACGGTCTGTCTTGTGCCAGTCTTCTCCATGTCACCCCTGCATACTTTCAAATTTCATCCACCCATCTCCCATGTGGTCTTCTTCTGGATCTTTTCCTGTCCCTTGGAATCCAATCTAAAATTTCGGCTGTCCATCGATGATCTGTCCTTCTGGCAGTATGTCCAGCCCATTGCCACTTCAGGGATTTAACTCTGATCATGATGTCTTCCACTCTTGTCATTTTTCGGATCCACGAGTTCCTCTTCTTATCTCTCCTGGTTACACCAAGCATGCACCTCTCCGTGCTTTTTTGAGTTGTCTGCAGCCTTTGTATGTCTCTTTTAGTTAAGGTCCACGTCTCTGCACCGTACGTAAGCACTGGAAGGATGCATTGATCAAACACTTTTCTTTTAAGACATAATGGCATATTGCTCTTGAAAATTATGCTGTTTCTTCCAAAAGCTCTCCAGGCAAGTTTTGTACGCCGATTAATTTCTTCATCAATGTGACCCTCACTTGATATCTGCTGTCCAAGATAAACGTACGTATCTGTTATCTCCAGCTTTTCTCCATCAATCGATAAATCTTCATTTCTTGTAAAAGCATTGAACATCACTTTTGTCTTCTGAAAGTTCATTTTTAATCCCACTTCTTTACTCTTGTCAGCAAGTTCCTGGATCATACTCTGCAGCTCTGATGGGCAAGTTGCAAAAATGACTACGTCATCAGCAAAACGAAGGTGGGTTAGATAATCTCCATTAATCTTTATCCCCTTGTTTTCCCAGCTCAGTGACTGAAAAACACCCTCCAATGTGGCATTAAAGAGCTTCGGAGATATGGTGTCACCTTGTCTCACTCCCTTTCCAATTTTTATGTGTGTTGTATTTTCAAACAGCCTAATCTTTGCACTTGCATTTTCATAGATGTTATTAATAATATTAATGTATGCATCTTCAATACCGCAGGTTTTCAGAGCCATTGTAACTGCTGATGGTTTCACCGAATCAAAGGCTTTTTCATAATCGATAAAAGCCATGCACAATGGAAGTTCATATTCCCTCGCTCTTTCAATTAGTTCTCTCAGCACATGGATATGATCTATTGTGCTGTAGCCACTCCTGAATCCAGCTTGTTCTCTCGGTTGAGCCATGTCCAGTGTTACCTTCAAGCGGTGTGAAAGAACTTTAGTGAAGATTTTATAAACTACTGATAGGAGGCTGATAGGTCTGTAGTTTCCGAGATCCTCAATGTCACCTTTCTTATGTAGCAGGATCATTGTAGCAGTGTTCCAATCCTCATGAATCTTTCCTTCATTAAGGCATCGAGTGAAAATTTGGGCGAGTACTGTTTCGATTTCTCCACTTGCTTCTTGTATGATGTCTACAGTAATTCCATCTTCTCCTGGAGCTTTTCCCCGCTTCATGTTCTTGATTGCATGTGCAACTTCTGCTGGAAGGACGGGAGGAACTCTGGTACTGGTGTCTTTCCTGATGTCTGGAGTGCATGTATCATCCCTTTCATATAATTTGGAGTAGAAATTTTTCACTCTTGTCAAAATTTCGCCTCTATTTCTTGTTACAGAACCATCTTCTTTTCTCAGTGCCATAATCTGTTTTCTTCCCTTACTGAGATGTCCCTTTGCTATCTTTAGGCTTTGGTTGTTTTCAATTGCTTTCCTCACTAGTTCACAGTTGAATTTTCTTACGTCTTCAGTGATACTTTTTCGTACTGTCTTGCATAGCTCTATATATTCCACTTTGGAAGTCACATCTTCTTTAGTTGTCCTCATCTCTCTTCTTTTTTGCATCAACATTTTCGTTTTTCCTGATAATTTATTTACATGCAACTTGTTCTTAGACCCAGCTAATTTTGTTGCTGTTTCCATAAGAGCTATGGTTACTTTTCTGTTAACTTCAGAGATGTCCACTTCTTCCGATGTTAGGCCTTCTAAAGCAGAGAACCTGTTCTTCAGTTCCAACTTGAAGGTATTATGGTGTTTTTTAAGGTTGGTTATGTCAATAGATTTTGTTTGTCTTATGAGCTTGCCACGTTCAAGTTTAGTGTTGAGGTGCATCTTACATCTCACCAATCTATGGTCACTACCTGTGTTGAACTTGTTTAGCACACTGCAGTCTTCTATGACGAATTTTTTGTTACACATAATAAAATCAATTTCACTTGTCGTCCCGTTTGGATGTCTCCATGTCCATTTCCTGTGTGGCTTTTTCTTGAAGAAGGAGTTCAAGATGAAAAACCCTTCTGTCTCTGCAAACTCAACGAGAGTATTTCCACGCTGGTTTCTGTTGCCGTGACCGAATTTACCTACTGAAGTTTCATTCTGTTGCCGTTGCCCTATTTTTGCATTGAAATCTCCCATAATTATTTTCAAGTGCTGCTTACCTTTATTATTTAGATGACAAATTTCCTCATAAAATTCTTCAATTTCTTCTTCAGGATGACTTGTGGTGGGTGCATAAGTTTGAATAATCTGAGCCTGGTTATTCAAACTTATGCACCCACCACAAGTGTGTGTGTATATGTGTGTATATGTATGTATATATGGCATGTGTGTGTATATGTATGTATATATTGTGTGTGTGTATATGTATGTATATATGGTGTGTGTGTATATGTATGTATATATGGTGTGTGTGTGTGTATTTTTCAAGATGTCATTTTGTAAGTAGATATTCGATATAGCTTCTATATCTTCACTTCCAGAAAAAATTTCACCCTTCTTAAATGATGTGTGTGGCTGTGTACAAATAATTTTAAAAATAAAAATCTAGAAAAAGAAGAATATCAAAACCCAATCACCGAGCTATATTCTCCCCTTGATGAGGGCTAAAACTAAAAAACTGTAAACTCTAAAAGTGAGATTATAAAAGGAGACATGTAATGTTGAACATGTTGAGAATAACCACTTAGTCCTTCTTCAGGGTCAAACAGAAATGATCACTCTCTCATTCTTACAAAGATCTGAAAGTGGGTTTCTGCTACATTACATCTGCTGAAGTGCACCAAATATAAATTTTGTATGTTAATAAATTATTTGAACATTAAATTCTACTAAACCTGTAAACTACTAAAACAACCAGCTAGCACATATGCTGGTAGAAAAGGGAAAAGGTTTAAAAGTGAAAACCACATTCTTAAACTTTAAGCAAAATAAGCTTAATAAACATTACAGGAAAAAAATAATTTTGAAAAAAAAAGGCATATAATGACACTTAACTCTCTCTTTGTATCTTGGTTTTCTTGCGCTTACATTTGTTTTTAGCCTGCTTATGTGTTATATACATACACACCATGAAGGAATGTTGAAAAATCTTTCAAGAGTGAATGTATGAAGAGAGACAGAATCGTTTTCGTGTTGTTCCTAGTACGGAAGTGATTGATATAGCTGCGATACGTATTGCCGCCTTTGTTGGCATTTTTTGATGAAGTTTCAGAACTAACCTTAATACTTGTAGCTGTTTTATTTGTAGTGGCTTGGCTACCAATTTCGTTATTCAGTAAGTATTAAAATGTGAGTTCACATATATGCAAATAAATTTGGGAAATGTTGCGCTTCAAGGAAGATAAATGCTTTGAATTTATGAGATTTATTTATGTGTGAGCAGTTTTTCGCAGTTTTATTTTGTTATTATCATAATAAGTGTGATTATCACGATCGTTTCGTATGCCATAACCCCACGCCAGAATCGTTTTCGTGTTGTTCCTAGTACAAAATGTGAGTTCGCATATATGAGAGTTCACATATATGCAAATAATGCGTCCACGCCGACGTCATTTCAGCAGCCAATGAGAGGCTGACATCGTAGCGAGCCCAACCTTATACCATGAGATATATCTAAAGACCTTGTCTTACAGGGCATTTGGACGAAAACACACACACACACACACACACACACACACACACACACACGAAGTGCTAAATATCGCATTGTATCGGTCGGCGTAAAGTTTATTTATACCTCTCAAGTTACGAATTCCTACATCGTTGCATTTTATCTGTGGTAAATCGTGCTTCTGGTGGTTAATTGCCTTGTTTTGTCTTATCATGGAGTGTTTTGAATTCGCAGCAAAGTAATTTATGAAGCTGTACGCAGCTGTTTACCTAGTTTGTAACGATTTTTAGAAGTAGCATAGATTCTACATGTATGTATGACTGGATATGTATTCCACAACTAAAGAAAGAATTTCGTAAGTCGTCTGATTTTGTATCTATCAATAGATGGTTTGTTGGCAAAACTGTCAAGTACTGTTTCCATCGCAGAAGCGTACAGATGTCACATATACGGCTTCTTTTTTTTTTTTTTTTTTTTTTTGATTGGAGGTTTAACGATAACCGTGAGCAACTCAATGGGCTATAAGCAGTCGCCCGTCCCTAATTTAGGGTCACTGGTTCCAGGGAAGGGAGAGAGCCAGTGCCGTAAGACAAACACAACATCCATGCCTGACCGGGATTCGAACCCGGACCCCTTACGGACGAATGATCAGAGGCCAGCGCCTTAGACCACTGCGCCACCGGGGCGGCATATACGGCTTCATGTTGCTGGCATTGGATGAGTAAGGGGCCATGGATTCCTCTGTGTAGTTCATATATATATATATACATTATTGCCGCCCCGGTGGCGCAGTGGTCTAAGCGATGGCTTCTGATCGTTCGTCCGAACGGGGTCCGGGTTCGAATCCCGGTGAGGCATGGATGTTGTGTCTGTCTTACGGCACTGGCTCTCTCCCTTCCCTGGAACCAGTGACCCTAAATTAGGGATGGGTGACTGCTTATAGCCCATTGAGTTGCTCACGGTGGTCTTTAAACCTCCAATCAAAAAAAATATATATATACATTATTACTGAGTATGACGTTGTTATGATGTTTTACAGCCCGTTTAGATTTTGGTGGGGAAATTTTGGGGTAAAAAAGGAAATTTCAGTAAAGTTTGTGGTAATTTTCATTTTCAATTTTTGGCATCACTGTGAGGAAGGGTGGTTAACAAGTTCCGTGTTGTTGTTTTGAAACTTGTTGATTCCGGGTGCTAAAACGTGTGGGATGTGTGTCTGTTATTGTGTATATCAGGATATCTTACGTTTACGTAATGATTTGATTCCCCCAAAATTCTCATCTGATCAGCATTTTGTCACTGTGTATGTCTGTTTTCTGTTAATTATGAATTCTATGGCAGCATGAATTCAAAAGGAGCTGATCAAGAAACCGCCCTTATAGATTTTACGGAGGAAACTCCTACTACTTTAGTTAGTTCTAGTGATACTCCGAAACCAAATGACGGAACTTCTGAGGTAACTTATAGAAACCATGCTAATTCTGTGAAATCTAGTACCGGGGAGAAGGATGACTCTAAGAGTGAGGACTCCAAGAAAAATTATTCCAGGTTATGCGGGTATTTAAACAAACATACTAATCGGGGAATCTTGAAGACTTGCAGACGCAGGTGGTTTGTTTTCTCCGAAAATAACTGTAAACTGTATTACTATAGGTCACCACAAGATTTTATTCCGTTAGGTGAAATAGATATTTCTCAAGCGAGCTTTTATTTTGATGTCACAAACAAGGAAAAGGCTGGATTATTTACAATTAGGTATTTTTTTCTGTTGATATAAAACTAATTCTTTACTCATTACTCTGAATGGTGTTGCAATTACTTGAATGTTGCTGTGTTTGGTAGGATTTGGTGAACAGTATATCTGAATTCGCTTGAGAGTGAAATACCGTTTTTTTTTTGTTTTTTTTTTATGGGTCTGAAAATTTGCCACACATACATGCACATATAACAGTACCATTAAAATAATATCTGTGTGTCTTAATATGTATGGTGTGCATCAGAGAGGTGTGTTTACTGGTGTTTTTTAGTGGTGGGGACAGAACAAAATTGTCGGAGGATTGTGATTTTTTTCTACACAACAGACATTGGTTTTATGAGCAGTTCTGTAGACATTTTGGTATTTCTACTTAATTTAAATGCACGTTTTT
This sequence comes from Macrothele yani, assembly GCA_039090855.1. Lineage (NCBI taxonomy): Eukaryota > Metazoa > Arthropoda > Arachnida > Araneae > Macrothelidae > Macrothele > Macrothele yani. The sequence continues at coordinate 15,497,211 of CM076992.1, forward strand.
TGTGCTACTTGTTTCATCAGAGCATTTATGATGGTAGTCAATGCTGTCATTTCACAGCTTGCAAATAATATTTAATTTGTTTTTTCTATCCATATGCACTTGTAAACCAGAGGCATAACTAGACATTTCTGCACCCAGGGCAAACTGCAAAATATTGCACCCCTATCTGTCATTTTTATTTTGGTATTTAACAACCACCACGAGTAACCTCCACGAAGTATAAGCAGTCACCAATTTAGGGACCCTGGTTTCAGGGAAGGGATGTTTTTCTTTTCTGCAATTAAGGCCAGGCCCCAATTTAGGGCACCTGGCTCCAAAAAGAGAGATCCAGTGTCGTAAGACAAGCATACTACCCGTGCCTCACCCGGGGCCAAAACGTGGTTTCACTCACCACAGAAAACCTTTTTCACATATTTCCTGCTGATTATAATGCACAGTTTTTCCATGAGGGGGTGTAAATCTATAAAGGGCATCCTGAAAGTAATGCCTTGTCACTCATAAAAGTTTTATTTATAGTCAACAAAAATGTGAAACTTAGTGGCAAAATACTTGGACATATTGTTAATAATACTAGCCTGTTCAAAGTATTGCCCATCACTTTCAATAAATTTCCGCCATCTTTGAACCCATTGGTAAAATCCATTTTGGAAAAATTCCTGAGGCTGTTGTTTCCCCCATGAGTTAACAGCCAGTTTAACGTCTGTCACATCGTCGAGGCGTTCCCCACGAAGGGTGTTTTTCAAAGGGGCAAGCAGGAAAAAGTCTGAGGGAGCCAAATCAGGACTGTAGGGGTGGGGGTGGAGTTGGGGCATCACCATCCACCCCATTTTGGCAATAGCCTGTGAAATCTCCATTGAGGTGGGAGGACATTCGTTATCATGGTGTAAAATAATACTATGAAGTGGAATATCATGTCTTTTCTTTCTAATATCTTCCTTTAGCTTCTTCAATGGCTGCACATAGTGAGCACTGTTTATTGTTGCACTCCATTCAAGGAAAGCAGTCGAAATGACACCATATTTGTCCCAGAAAAATGTCACCATTACTTTCCCTGCAGAACGAGTTGTTTTCACCTTTCCCTGTCAAGGTGAAGATGTGCGGTTCTATTCCATTGACGCACGTTTTGTTTCTGGGTCATGAAAGAACATCCAGGTTTCATCCCCTGTTACAACATAAGAGATAAATACCTGACCCTCCCTCTCATAACAGTCCAAGAGATTCTGGCACATGTCCATCATTTTGCTCACATTGTGTTCACAGGTTATGCTTGGGATCTACTTTGAACAAACTCACTGTAGCCCAGATCCCTAATTAATGTTTCCATAGCCCTATGACCGCAATGAATTGCATTACACAACTCCTGGATGGTGACACGATCAGCTGTGATGAGGTTTTTCACTTGTTGCCTATTGGCATCTGTCACTGCAGTAGCGGGTCTTCCACTCCGTTGTTTGTCTGACACTGAACTTTCTCCCTCGTGAAACCTCTTCATCCATCTTTGGTCACTACTGATATCGATTGTGGCAGCTGCATACACTAGGAGTCTTCTGCAGATTTCTGGAACCTCACATCCCTCATTTTCCAGGAATTCAATTGAGGCTCGCTGCTTTTCTCTGTCATTCATGATCTTTATTTCCGATTCCGGGAAAAAAAAAATTCCTACGTTGGTAACATATCATAGTACATGTCAGTGCAGTTTCATTAGAATCACTTCAGAATTTCAAAAGTTATTAAGGAGGAAGCATTACTTTCAGGATGCCCTTAATATATCACATTTTTCTCAATAGATAATTTTTTTTTCATTATCTCTATATAGTTTTTCTCTATATAACAGTAGTGTGTTTGGATATTAAGCAAAAATACCAACACTTTAAAAAGCTCCTGTTAGGAAATGTCAAATAGTTATAACTTTAATAACTTCTTTTGGAAGGTTTTCCAAAACTCAAGAAGTTCTGAACAATGTACATATTGTTCCACTTAGTTTACATACAGCCTGCTTACACCCAGCATAAAGGGGCAAAGAAATTAGCTCTGCATAAATTTTATGCTGAGTATTTGTAAGGAAAAATGTTTGTTTTCAATGTTCTAATAACATAGATTGTTTTATAGACACGCACAAAAATGTGGATTTTTCATACAAAAGAAATGCAGAATAATAGTAGAATGGATGTTTCTCCAAGTTGAACCATCAGCTTGCTCACTCCAATTGCCTGTGAGTTTACTTGGACCTTCAGCAGTTCAATGCTACTAACTAGTATTCAAAAGAACATGTGCATAAAGCTAATTATGCAAAGTGCAGAAGAACTTCTGCCATAAAAAAATGAGCACATTAAAAAAAAAAATCAATTGAACTTTGCGGTTTACCCATAATTTTACTTTGATATCTAATCACATGTGCCAGTATTATCCGTAACTGTGCCTTCCTCATAAGGGGGGGGGAGTACACAGCTTAGGATATGACTGACAGAATGTCACAAAACTGTAAACATTTTTGGTCTTTAGAATTCTGTAATGTTTTTATCATAGAAAAGAGAAATAAGTGGCAAAATGTTAAAATTAGCATTAGATCCCATCTGTGCAGTGACTGTCTTCAGTTCACCCCTTGTTAAACCCCTCCTCTCAGTACAAAAAACTAAAAATTATAAAAAAAGTGTTTTGTTTTTTTTTACAATTTTTCAGTTTGCCTGTTAAGTTAAAAAAATTACAAAAAAATAATAATGTAAAATTAAAAAAAAAATTAACTATTAACTGCAGAAACCTATTTGAATTTTAACTTGCAGGTAAAGATCTCCATATCAACTACGAAAAAATAGTTTTCACTGAGAAAAGATACTTTCCATTTCTATCTCATCTATATCCATCCACCAAGTTGAAAATTATCAATTATGACACAAGTTACATAATTCTGAAAGCAAAATCTTTGCAAACAAATTACTTGCTGAATAAAATTACTAAAAAATAATTTACAATTCAAAAACCTATTTAGGAGTTATGCCTGATTTGCTTTAATAACTGAGTCATGAATAGCTAGTTAGTATAAAATAAGCCCATTCAACTTAGAATTGGTATGTTCTCAAATGCATACATGTTGTTTCTTTTTTTCCAGCACCATCTACATTGAAAATACAAATGTTAGTAATAGTTAATAATGCAAAAGAAATTACACTGTGCTCCAGCCGTGTGCTGTGAACATAACATTTTTCATAACTTTTTGTAGATGTAATGAAAAGAGTGATCTCTCTTACTTTTTTCTGCCATGCAACTGTAAATATTAATACTCCATTATTTTCTATGGAAGTAAGTTTTTCAAAGGCAAGGCATTTTTGATTGCATTTTTTCATTTTTAGTGAGATGTTTGATTTTTTATGATTTTGTTTTGGAGAAATGAAAAAAAAAATGTTTACCTTTTTATGGACAGGGTTTTGGTAAAGCACAAATGCTTATTTTTAGTAAAAACTATTTTTCTACCATCAGTTTTCTTTTCAAGTTGTATTTGTTCCAATCAAGATGGTGTCTTATGATTTAAACCCAGATATGTTTCCAATATTTCATTTGTGAGGAATTTTGAGCATTTCAGACAGCTGAGACTGTAATAATATTACTTTTGTTATTGTATTTAAAAGACTAAGTGGATAATTCTGGAACTGTTATGACATTTGGCTTGTGAAATCACTGAATAATTTTTGTAAGACTGCAGGTGGTTTTCATCTTCAGAGTGGCCTCTCAACTTATGTGACTAGCACTGTATCTGTATTTTCTCATTTTTTATTCACTTATGTGTCTTAACTCATTTGGAAAGTTTTAATTGCATAAAATAAGATGTACTAATCCACCAGTAAAATTCATGAACACAACATTTTGCCACCCCAGTGATGCAGTGGTTTACGTGATGACTACTGACCATTCGTCCACGATGGGTCTGTGTTCGAATCCTCGTGAGGCATGGATGTTGTGTGTTAGTCTTACGGCACTGGCTCTTTCCCTTTCCTGGAGCCAGTGGCCCCAAATTAGGGACGGATGACTGCCTATAGCCCACTGAGTTGCTCACGGTGGTCGCCAAACCCCCAATCATAAAAAAAAACACAAAAAAACACAGCATTTTCTATAATGAAAGCTATTTCAGCTTCTTATCACGATGCTTTGCTTCTTAAACATTCTTACGATGGTTAGTCATGTCTTTCAAACCAATAAAATAACATCATGTGGTTTTGCTTAAAAAGCTTCAAAAAGAACACGCTTAACTAATTTATTTGTCTTACAGTGAAAAAAAATGAAGTTTTGGGTTTTTATAGAGGTAGTTTTTATATACTGTATTTGGTGGTTCAAATTTTCAAAGTAAAACCTAGTTCATTGTCAGGATTATGTCACTGGAGTAGTTGTCGCCATTTGGTTGGGAGTACCCAACCACAATTATCGTTATGTGTTGCACATCTCACTATTTCCAGCTCTTCTTCAGGCTTCTTCTTTACAAAGTGTGATTGGTGGATGATTATTTTTACTGAATTCCATTTTATGGAGTGTCCACTTGCTTGTATATGTCTATCTAACCCTGTCTTGTTTGCAATATTTCTGATAACTTCCTTGTGTTCTTGCATATGGATTTCTACATTTCTCCATGTTATATAAAACCAGTAACTTCAATTTTTTCACTGTAAGATTAATAATTAGAGGTGCCATGATGCCATTGATTACTAATTTATTAGGATTTTTGGAGTCACTAGGAATTTTAAGTGGCTTAAACTAGTATGTTTTACTGATTTTATATGGTACAACTTCGTAAAAGATGAATCAAAAAATTATGCACGTAAATGAATGAATAAATAAAATATAATTTACCATTTGATTATTAATTAATAAAGGATCAGTGTGTATTATTGGAAAAATTTAACAGGTTTATTGCGGTAATTAATTGCTTAAAGCTATTTGTTATAAATGAATAGATAATTTAAGTATTTAGTTATTATTAATTTAGTATGAAATTAATAATTAAACAAGCATTTATAGTGATTATTTATTTAATATTGGTAATTAAGCAAGCATCTAACTATTTTAAGTTACTTATTAAGTCTACTGTGTGATTAGTTTCACAGGTCTGTGTAAGTATCTGTGTCAGCCATTCAGTCAGAGCATGTGAGTATGTATATCATCATCAACCATTACCAGTCCACTGCTGAATGAAGATCTTCCCAAATTCCTTCCACAACTGTCTGTCTTGAGCCTATCCCCTCCAGGTTACTCCTGCATGTGTTTGAAGTTCATCCATCCATCTCCCACATGGTCTTTTTCTGTCCCTTGGTATGCAGCCTAAAATTTCAGTTGTTCATCGGTAACTGTGCATTCAGGAATTTTACTCTGATCATGATGTCTTCCACTCTTGTCATTTTCCATATCCACGAGTTCCTCCTCTTATCTTTCCTGGATACACCAAGCCTGCATCTCTCCATGTGCTTCTTTCAGTTGCTGCAGTCTTTGTATGTCATTTTTAGTTAAGGTTCATGGCTGTGCTCCATATGTAAGAACTGGAAAGATGTGCATTGATTAAACCCTTCCTTTAATGGCATATTGCTTTTGAAAGTTGTACTGTTTCTCCCAAAAGCTCTCCAGCCAAGTTTTATGTGCCGATTCATTTCCTCATCAATGTGACCCTTGCTTGATATCAGTTGTCCAAGGTAAATGTAGGTATCAATTACCTCAAGATTTCCCCAATCAATTGAAAAATATTCATTTCTTTAAAAAGGAAAAAGCATTGTACATCAATTTTGTCTTCTGAAAGTTCATTTTTAATCCCACTTCTTTACTTTTGTAAGCAGTTCGTGGATCATGGTCTCTCATTCAAGCAAGGTAAGTATCATTCAGTCAGTCAGGCAGCCAGAATATCTAATGATACATATATTCATGCCAGTGAATTATTGTGTAAGTAGACAAAAGTTGTGTGGTAATCATTCAGTACATCAGAATATGTAAGTATAAATATGGAAGTCAGTCAAAATGAGTAAGTGTTTATGTGTGTAAGTCATTCAGCATATCTACATGCATGTGTATATCAGTCTTTCAAAATATGGAAGTGAATATAAACATCTAGGTCAGTAAGTCTAAGCATGTACGCATTCATGTGCTTATCAGAGAATGTAAGTATACATAAATGTATGTTTTGGTTGGTCAGTTGCTCAGAGTATTTAATTATAGGATTGTGTTAATTTTTTTATTTTTTTGTATGTTTGAGAAAAAAAAATGATCTGGTAATTCATTTGCTAATGTACGTATCAGTGCTTGAAAAATTTCATTCCCAGCTAGCCATGTGCAGAAAAAATTTCTCTGTCCGGGTAGTAAAGGCAGGGATGCTGATGAGAATTTATTTTTTGAGGCAGCAAATCAGAAGCATCATTTATTTTAAGTTAAGAAGTATGGTGAACTTTTTTTCATCTTTTCCTCTGCTCAATAATTAATTCAACAATCAGACATCCCTGAATTGTGTGCATTTACTGTTCATCACATAACATCAGGAAACTTGAAAATTACTTAGCCCTGTAGCTGGAATTAAACTCGTATCTTCTGATGTCCATTTGAGCATGCTATCTGTTACACTGGGTTACAAATGGAAATTGGGAGATGTGGATTTCATTCCCCCTCCAGGGTGACCTAATTTTCAATTACGAATCAAAAATAACTATTATGGGAATTTTACTAAGAAGTTTTTTTAATTAAATTGCAAATTTTCGGAGAAAACTCTTCTTCTTCAGGTTGTCTTTTTGTTATCACTTATTCTTGTCACTATTGCGGTTACGGTTAACATTGGCGGTTACGGTTAACCTTGAAGGTTACGGTTATTTGTCATCAAATCCTGCCAGATGTTAGGCAGGGAAAATCCTTTGCAGTCATTGATGGTGGAATTCTGATTTTTCTCAATCTCTATTCCTTCTTTTAGCTTTCTTTTTTGAAAATTGCTTTGGAAACTGATGACTTGAAAGGAATTCCAATCCATGCTGTGACTAGTTTCTCTAACATGCCTATCTAAACCAGTCTTGTTCGAGCAATTTTTTATAGCAGCTTTATGCTCTGCTATACGAGTTTCTAGTCTGCAACCTGTTTCACCGATGTAAGATAGTCCACAACTACATTTTACTTCATAGACTACACCTTGCATTTTTAAAATATCTTCTTCTTTTTGAACTATTTTAGGGAAATTTTTTATAACTTTGTTCTCTAAACTTGGAGCTAGCCTAATATTGTACTTCTTACTAATTCTCTTTAAAGACTCAAATAAACCTTTGTTATAAGAAATTTTTTAGTGAATTTAACTTGTTGCTTTTGTGGGATCTTTGTACCATTAAAATTCAGAAGCTTCTCAATTTCTTCTTAAGGATAGTTATTTTCTGCAACTATGACTTTAAGTTCTTTATGGGCTTCTTTCTTATCTGCTGTAGAAACTATTTTATTATTTTTTTCTAAAAACTGACTTACTACATTTTTCTTAATAGAAACTGGATGATAGGAATTGAAATCCAATAGTCTATTAGTATTCATTGGTTTTTTATACCAGCTGGTGAGGAATTTTTCATCTTCATAATAGATAGTAATATCTAAGAAGTTAATTCTTCTTTCTTTTTGAAGTTCAATAGTGAACTTAAGGGAATCATCTAATGCAACCCCGGTGGCGCAGTGGTCTAAGCGATGGCCTCTGATCATTCGTCCGTAAGGGGTCCGGGTTCGAATCCCGGTCAGGCATGGATGTTGTGTTTGTCTTACGGCACTGGCTCTCTCCCTTCCCTGGAACCAGTGACCCTAAATTAGGGACGGGCAACTGCTTATAGCCCATCGAGTTGCTCACGGTGGTCGTTAAACCTCCAATCAAAAAAAAAAAAAAAAAAAAAAAAAAGGAGTCATCTAATTCATTGAATGAGTCTAGAATTTTTTTTTTTCTGGAACAATTTCTGAGCTATCTATTATAAATAAGATGTCATCCATGTATTTGCTATATAGGCAGAAGTATGTGGGTTGTACTAGTATCTTTTCTTCTAGTTTTCCCACATAATAGTTAGCTGAGAGTGGGAAGCCCATAGCTAGACCAGATTTTTGAATGAAATTTTTTTCTCAAATTGAAAGTAGTTGTTCTGCAAAGAGAAGGTAAGCATTTCAAAAATTCGACTAATATGTTTCTATCTTTGTTGTGAAAAACTCTTAGGTCTGCCAAGTCTTCCGCTATAAAGTCTATAAGTTGATCTATATTGATGTGAGTATACATAGACACTATGTCTAAACTACCCATAATAGGAGAATCTAATTTAGGAAGATGTTCTAATTTTTTTTTTAGCTGCATTGAATTTTTAATCAAGTTAGGTGGCTCTTTTAAAAGATTCTGAAGGTGCTACTTTAAAAAGTAGTTTAGATTTGAAAGAATTGAGTTTTTTGAGTCAATTATTGGTCTAATTGGTTGGTGTTCTTTATGCAGTTTGACTGTTCCATATATTTGAGGTAATCTGAACTGTAATTTTGAGAATTGTTTATAGTTTTCTGGAAGCTAGAATCATTTCATGACTTTTCTGCACTTTTTAGTCATAAAGTAAGAAAGTGAGATAGCAGAACATCTGCACATTGTGTTAGGAAGAAACGTTTACCATTCCCTTAGAGCATGAAAAGCTGTCCTCTCTCATTAGGTTGTAGTAGAAAGTGCAGGAAATGGATAATTAGTTTATTGAAATGTGAAGAGTATGGGCAGAGATCTGTGAACTAGGCATTGGGGTAAATTTTGCAGAACAAAGAATAAACAAAAGTGGAATTTCAAAATGGCAACAATAATAGTTTCTTACAACAGGGAGTATTAACATTCTTATGGTCATTAGAAAATAAAGATTTGAAAATCCTAAAGAGACACTGGTAAACATGATGCGTTAGAGAGAGAGAGTGTCTTTAAGTTCTAGGCTCACATCCTAGCAGGTCCATGTGGAAAAATTGGTAGCTTGTGTAGAAGCATGTCGATGTTCCATTTGGGGCAAGCATTAGAAATAAGAAAAAAAAAACAACCCCAAAAACGTACAAAGCACGATATTAATACGGGGTGATAGCAAAAGTTCTGCACATGTTAATCTAAACCAAAAGTGGATGATGCAGTTGGGAAAATGATTGCGTCAAGGTCAGACTCCCAGCAACGCAGTGGTGTTAGAACAATGCACTGTCATTTGCTGTATGGACGTGGGAGGGTTTGGAAGTGGAAGCGTGCAGCTCCTCAGGTCGAGTCACAGCGTTAGACCAGTGGTCGTACGTGAAAATAGAAACTCTGCAGGGAAAAACTCCAACACAGATCCACACTGCTTTGCAAGAAGTTGGTGGGGAAGGAACTCTTGATCGAAGCACAATTTCTTTCTGAGGACAAAGTTGAGACCAAAAATTCATCAAAATCATCCTAACTTGTTGGAAGTTGGAGTGATCTTGCTACATGACAGTGCACTGTGTCATGGTGCAGCGTCGGCACGGAGAACTTTTGTCAAACTATGGCTGGGAAACTTTATCCCACCCACCATACAGCCCTGATCTTATTCCACCCGACTTTGATCTTTTCCCAAAGTTGAAAAAACGGCTTAGTGGCATCCGCTACGAATCGCTGGACAAAGTGTCATTGGATGTAACCCGAGTAATAAGACAGCTGAATAAAGATGGCGTATTATGGGGCATCCAGGACCTGTACCTCACCGCTGGCAAGCTGTCGTTAGCAGCGGAAGGGAGTACATTGAATGGCAATAAGGTAATTTTTCTCTGTTACTTCACATTTTTCTCAAAAATGGACAGTGTGCAGAACTTTTGTTTTGATCCCCGTAAGATCCTGTGGCTTATGGAACCTATGGGAACATGCACTCACACGGGTTAGGTGCCACTTGCTCCATACTCCAGCATTCCTCAATAGTATGCAATTTTTTTTTTTACAGTGAAATAGAAAAGCAGCTGGGGATGACTGTCCTTTTTCTTATGATAGCAATTTTTCCATGCCAACTTTTTTTTTTTTTCTAGTCAGATGTAGTTGCCTGTCCAAACAGCTACGGTTTTTTTCCTTACATGCTCATGCAAATAATTCACATGCCCTGGTCATCTCAGGTATAGTATTTTTCAACCCCTGTATATGTTTATTTAAGTTTTGTTTTGCATCATTTATTTGTGATGTTTGTATGTTTTCATGTGAGTACTTTCGTGAAATGAATGCTTTTTTTTTTTTTCTTTGTCAGCATTCCAGGGAGAGATTATTTTCTTGAAGCTAAGAATCGCCAAGCCTGTTTATTTTGGCTTCAGGAGTTGCAGAAATTTAGGAGAGCTAACAGCTTACGTCGAACCGAGTTGATTAAAGAGTCCCTTACATCTTGGGGTGATTCTGTTGGGGTAAGCTCACATTGATGTTTGCTGGGTGTTTGTTTGCATGATGATCCAAGGAAAATTCAACCATGTGTAAAAATAGTTACTTAAGTATATGTTATATTGATATTAGCATCATTTTTTTAAATTGCACAATTTAAATTTTGGAATTTCATATTATAGAAATATATTTTGTCATTTAAAATGATTGTATTTGGTAATGATTTGAAGAATTACAAAATGTGAGATGTTTAATTGCATGATATTTACCAAGTGTTATTTTCAGCAATCTGATTTTATTACTGAATCACTTTTAGTTCACTGAAAATGGTCTGAGGGCGATTCAGTACTAAAATTGGATTGCCAAAAATAATATACAGAGGGCGAGTCGAAAGTTTGGCAATATTTGGATCACTTTATGTCTTCATACGTACCTTTACAACGAAAGCTGACTAGCATTCAAAGAATAGATTATCGTGTTGCACCGTCTTTAGCCATCTGTCTGCCAGTTCTTGTCCTTTGACGCAAACAACTCCTTCACCCCAACTGCCACCTCCTCCTGGTTATTGAAGTGCCGCCCGCGAAGGAAGTGGGCCATGGACCGGAACAAGTAATAATTTAACGGGGCAAGGTCAGGACTATATGCTGGGTGTGGCATCAGTTCGATGCTCTCAAGCTCCTGGAGCTTTGTCCGGGTCGTTCGCGGGTTATGAGGCCTAGCGTTGTCCTGTTGTAGAAGAGCACGCTTTCTGTTCACCAATGACGGGCACTTCTCCTCCAAAACGACATACATCCGCTCCAGCTGTTCAGAGTAGAGGTTGGCGTTGATGGTCCGATCGTCTGGAACAAATTTGTAATGGATTATCCCCTCGAAATTCCACCAGACGCAGAGCATCACCTTGTGCTCGAAGCGCCCACGTTTGGCAACAGGTTCAGGAAGCTGGCCTGGGCTCAACCACTGCCATTGTGTGTTAGGATTACGGAAGTAGACCCACTTTTCATCGCACGTGACAATTATCTTAATAAAACATACATCGTCCGGGTTTCTAGGAGTTTCGTGCACACTTCCACTATGCGGTTTGCTTCAGCTGGCGTCAGTTCACGAGGAACAATGCGGCAGCTCCTGTAGACCTTGCCGAGGTTTTGAAGGTGACAAACCATGGTGGTCTATAATATGCCCAGCTCGCCTAATAATCTCCGAGTGCTGGTTGTTGGATTTGCCTCAATGACATGACACGCACGGCCTCCGAATCCACGGTTTGCCGTCTACCCGACCTTGGCTACCCATTGAGGTTTCTGTTACCTGAGCACAATTTCTTGAACCATCTGGTTGGGGTGCTGCAGTCCACAGAACCTTTCCTTTTCATATGACAAATGTTTCGTGTTGCTTGAGCAGCGTTATGACCGAGTTCAAACTTGTAAAGCAAGAGTTCCCTAATTAGCCGGTTGTGGCTGTTCATGTTTTAGGCATCCCGACCACAGACAGAACGACGACATGCAATGCTGTTCACAGCAACGACTACCACTTTATATCCCTTTCGCCTGACTGCGGTGCACGACTTGAACTAGTTTAAACACGTGACATACCTGCCGCAACACAGGCGTTTTGCAAATATTGCAAAACTTTCGACTCACCCTCTGTACTTGTGAATTTTCCATGTACAGGTAGAGGATCCCTTATCCAAAAATCCGAAAACTGAAAGTCTTCGAAATCATAGTGAGAATAAATGGCAGTGAAACACGTAACGCACAAAACATTAGAATAATTCTTGATATCCACATATAACGCATAAGTTACGCTAAAAATTATAAGTGGTGGGACGTTTCGGTAGTGACTTCTACCTTCATCAGCCATGGAATGAAACACGTGTATAAGCATCAGTTGTTGCCAGATTTCGAAATAGCTTTCCAAATGATAGGTATGTGAAAAGGTGCGCCTGTATTGCAGGTGTTAGAAGTAAGGTAGGTTTCAATGCTTTCGCAGTACCTGAAGGCTTTCCGATGGCTGAACGGAGCTATGTGTGTACCTGAAGGCTTTCCGATGGCTAAATGGAGCTATACGTTTAACATTTTGCCAATCGGGAATCGCAGATGTATTGCTGATGGTTAAAATTGAAAGGGAGGTGTAAGGGTTGCCTTTCTTAACTTCATCAACCGACGATTGGTGAAACATATTGCTGTTGGTTAAAATTGAAAGGGAGGTGGAAGGGTTGCCGTTCTTTACATCATCAACTGACGATTGGTGGAACATATCGCAAACCTTCTACCTCGCTTTCAATTTTAACCATCAGCGATATGTCCGCGGTTCCCGATTGGCAAAATGTTAAATGTATAGCTCCGTTCAGCAATCCGAAAGCCTTCAGTTACCGTGAAAGCATTGAAATCTATCTTACTCTTAACACCTGCGATACAGACGCACCTTTTCACATACCAATATCTCGGGTATCGCTGAGTTCAATCCGCCATTAGGCCTTACTGATTCCGAATCTCCCAAATGGTCCTGACGTAGGTTCTTTTGAATCCAGTTGAGTTGAACTCGATTGCTAAAATACTGAAACATGTAGTTGGCAATTACTTAATATTTAAGACAACGATTGACTCCAGTAAATAGTCTTTTGTTAAATGTAACAAAATTTAATAGATGAGAAACAAACTTCGTTCGATTAGCTATTTTCACGTGCCAGCAGGTTTCCAGATGGCGAACACTTCACTATCTCCAAAATACTCCGGAAGACCTTCCGCCACGTTTAACTTGAGTCTTTCCGTCCAAATCCCGATCGATCTCTGATTCCTGAAAAACCCTGACTATTCCGTCAGCCGAAACATAAATCCCCGAGAGGCCTAACCGACACTCCCAGCTCAAACATGCTGCTCCTGAAGGAAAAATTCCGGTCCTCGTCTACTTCAGACCACTCACCAGCCGTCCGACCACGTCGAAGGCGAAACACTACAAGCCTCCTGAGCGAGCGTGTCTCTTCCTTTTATAGCCTTCTCCTTCTCCCCCCCCCCTCCGCACTTCTGATACCCTGTTTCCATGGAGTTTGCCTCTCTCCGGGAGCGGTGACCTTGCACTGATACATTCGACCTAGTCATCCAGGTCAAGGTCAACGGATGCCACTAGGCACACGCCTGGCTCGACACTCCCTTGTACAGCGTACAAAAGAAACACGCCACGTGTCTTACACATGCGTTGGAATTTGCATTGCATTACACTTGAAATAAGCCGCCCCGGTGGCGCAGTGGTCTAAGCGATGGCCTCTGATCATTCGTCCGAAAGGGGTCCGGGTTCGAATCCCGGTGAGGCATGGATGTTGTGTTTGTCTTACGGCACTGGCCTTCTCCCTTCCCTGGAACCAGTGACCCTACATTAGGGACAGGCGACTGCTTATAGCCCATTGAGTTGCTCACGGTGGTCGTTAAACCTTCAATAAAAAAAAAAAAAAAAAAAAAAACACTTGAAATAATAAATTGATACAGAAAAGGCTGCTACATGAAAATAATTATTTGGAGCTTGACTCTGTCACCTTACACTATCACTTGAAAAGCTATTTTGATCGAGTTGCTCATGGTGGTCGTTAAACCTCCAAACAAACAAAAAAGCTATTTTGAAATCTGGCAACAACTGATGCTTATATCATGTATTTCATTCCATGGCTAATGAAGGTAGAAGTCTCTACCGAAACGTCCCACCACTTAAATTTCTGACGTAACTTATGCGTGTTATGAGGATATCAAGAATTATTTTGTCTCCGAAATCAGAAACTTTTCTTGAGTGCCGACATGACGTCACAAGTAGAAATTTCTGGAAGGCCTAAAGAGATTCTCAGGTAGCGCTCAGGTCTCTGTGCGCCCCGATGGTAATGACATGCAACTTCAGATACCCTGAGCGAGGCTCTGACACTCTGTTCTGTTGTAGCATTGGAAAACTGATTCTTTTGACTCACTAAAACATTTCGTTCACACTGATTTGTTTGTTTACTTCTTTGACATTTCCAGTGAATGGTTTCCACAAGGTCACTAATAAATTCTGAGTCATTGTTTGTTGATTCTTCTGGTGAGTAATTTCTGCAGGGAATGACTGTCACAAATCTGTTCAGAGTCCAATACATTTTTGTCGTACGTTGACTCTTCTGGTTTAATGAACAATTTTCAACCAAAATTTGTTTTCAAATCTTATGGAAAAATAAAAAAAAAGTATTAGTTTTTACAGAAGTTGGTTTCAAAATGTTCATAAAATTAATCACATTTTTTACATTTCTGAGTAGAATTGCATTTTCTGACTGAAACATGAACCTTACCAAGATACCCTGGTAAACATTTGATGTTTAGTGAAAAGTAATTTTGATCAATTATTTGAGTGAATTGGCTCTTTTGCAAAATCTATTCTTTTCAAGAAAGAATCATTCATGAATGACTGAGTTTTCTGATTCGTTCTTCTGGAATTAATCGTTTGCAGATTACTTCAATTTCTTGAAATATAAATGGATTTAATGTTTAGATTTGGTCCCATCCCCTAGCTATTTAATTCTGAGTGTGTACATTGCACCTTTATACATTATAACATACAGTATGTTATACTAGATATAACATATGCAAATACTCCAAGAACTAACAGAATCTATAATCTGAGACACTTCCGGTCCCAAGCATTTCAAATAAGGGATGCTTAACCTGTACTTGCGAATATTATTTCTTCCTTAATTTCTGTGATCATACATGATACCAGTAATTTATGACCTGGGTTTGTATTTGGATTAGAACAGTTATCAATGCTATGAGGAAACATTGGATTTCTTCAACTAGCAAAAATCTGAAGTTGCTGAGATTTGTAAGTTAGAAATGCTTAGCTTCAGTTGCTCAGAAGTTCGTTGACCTAGATGGTGTAATGGTAGTGTACTTGAATAGAAATTGGGAGTTGCCATGAGTGCTCATATAGGGGGCAAGAGGGGGCATTTGCCCTTCCCTGGAAATCCGACCATTCCCTTTCTGTTCTTGGAAGGTACTACAGAGATTTTAGCGATAACATTTATTCTAATTGCTAATTTTTCTGTAGAACTTCTAGATGCATGTGCATGCACTAAAAATTGAAAACGTTGTAGAAGAAAGCGAAAGTTTACCGTCGAAAGTAATAATGGAATTTCCTATTTGCGTATTGCAGATCACCGTACATACGTAGCGAAGAAATGAAAAAAATATTATCCTCTGCAGCACCTATTCACTGCCGAACAAAGATCTCTAGAAGAATTTGTCTTGTGGGTATTGTTTCATTGTTGATGACTAATTGAGTGAACTCTGGGGTTTTGTGGTTCATGTGAACAAAAGGATCAAAAGAACGACAAAGAAATTTCCTCATTGTCCTAACATGCTGCCTAGTTTCATTTATCCAGCTATTTTATGTAGGTTTTAGGTCTTCTGGTTTCCAATTAAATTTGTCTTGAGAGTGTGGAAAAAACAGTTAGATAAGAGGAAGGTACAGTGTAAATTTGCATATGGTATTGTGTATGTTGTTTGTAGTTACAATTTCTGTTTGCCCCCTCTTGAAAACTAAGCTATGGATGCCCATGAGAGTTGTGGATTTAATTTCTACTCCACAGTGATGTAAATTGCAAGTTTTCTGAAGAGAGGTTACATAAGCGAACAGTGAACTAAAGGGAATTCAGTACTGAAATCACAGATTGCTGAAAATAATAAACTTGCATATCTTCCATGCATTTGCAAAGATTATTTCTTCATTCATTTTTGTGATATTACAAAGTGTTATTACATTTTGTAATGAATGTATAAAGAGTGCATGTATTGCACCTTTATACATTCATATATGTATTAAGTTACTATACATTCATATATTGGAGATACTAAAACTTCAATAGAGTTGAAAGAATCAGTTAGGCATATCCAAGCTTCTTGAATCCGCCTTGATGTTCTCTTTTGTTGTTGTATAAGCCAAACATAAAGTGTTATATGATTTTAGACAGCAGTTAATGGTGAAATAAAGAAACTTCTATGAATGTTCAGGTTAAAAGATAAAAATTCAATTTTGCTATAACAACAAACAGTTAAAATTCAGTGAAATTGGATTGAAATTAAAATCATTTAAAAGATTTAAGCTGAAAGAATGAATAGATAAAATTCAAAAAGATCTGGTGAAAATTAAAACCATTGACAAGCCTAAAACCGACTAAATGGAAAGCACTGCTTCATACTATTGGCATCATCTTCTCTGACATTTAAGATATATTTTGCTCAACACTTTGCTGGTATTCTCAATGTCTCATAGTGGACAACCGTTCCTTCTGTGATAGTGACAATTTCAGGACTCCAGAGATAATGCTTATCAGAGTACCTCAAGAACTGGACAAAACAACAAAATAAAATCCTCACCGATTGATTACTGCATCAAAAATCATGCTGTTCCTGATTGGGAAAATGTAGTTATTATTGCACAACATAATAAATGGTGTGAAATATTAGTGTCAAGCAATCTGTGTTGAGAATACTAAGAATACCAACTGTAATGCTAATACACCTATGACCCTATCCCATGAAGACTTGTCATTGAAGTAGAAAAGAAACTACATAATAAGATGGAAGTAAAAAAGGAAATTGATGCTTGCAAAATAAAAAGGAAAACCACAGATTCGTAATTCAGTGTAAATCATGCTATCTGATCCTGCTAGTGATAGAGTGAAGAGCATTTCTCTCCAGTCATAGGTAAACATAAAAACTATTCTGCAGGCTTCAAGCTGAAAATGAGATTATTTTTTATTTTAGCTTTTAATAAAACATTCACATAATCAGACCTGTTTGTAATCCGGGTGTAGCTCGGAAATCCGGGGTTTTAAGTTTTAGAAGAATTTGAGGTGCTTCGGACATTTCATTTCTAAAAATGCTACGAAATGATAATTAAACTTCAAGTTCCATTTTCTTTGGGAATTACAGTGTTTGATTAAAAACACTGCCTGTCCATGCGGATGGTGAATGTAGACAATTTGTGACACCTTGTGTGTTTCTTTTGTTATCAAGCAAGCTCTCAAGATAACAGCCTGCTGAAAGGAATGCTTCTTTTCATTATTTTGAAAGTTGCATCTACATTAAATAATTTGATTATATTAGATTCGGTTAATCCAATGATCTACTTTTAGAAATTGAATGGGATCCACTCTAGGCTTCAAGTAAAACTGATCCACATAGACTGCTCAATTAACATATAAAATGAAGTGCAAAATTTGATTTCAAAGATGCAATGCTTGAATAATTTTGCACAGTGGAAGAAAAATTGAATACAATAAAAGATGTGAAGTTTAACTGCACAAGCACTAGGGCTTATTTGTTGTGTAGCTAGTTTATATGTGCGTAATATATATAAATATTCGTAATATGCATTATATGTATATTGACATTGAGATGAGAGTTTCAGGGTTTCTTGTGTCACCTCACAATCACCCCTACATAATGGTTGGATCCTGCTTTTTTCTCATAAGTCAGTGTAAAAGCACTTGAATTATGTAACAAGTATTTCATAAACAGTACAGCATTCAAATTTTAGAGCAAGGGCAAAAAAGAATTGTGTAGAGAAGGATTCCACATTTTCAGTGCTAATTATGATGCTGTGCTATATTTTGTGATCAGTTTCCAATTAAAAATAAGTAATAAAAAATAATCAAGTTTCGGATATGAATTTTCGGTGTAGGTTAAATATACCACACCTCAGTCATTCCCACGGCGACAGATGACCCTGGCAGGGGGTAGAAAGTGCTTGAGGCAGTCCATGTGGGAATGGCTGAGGTGTGTATGACCGAATGCTTTGGATATTATGGAGAAGTGTAGGGAACGGGAATTGACAGAATGACATAGAAGGCAATAAGATAAGTTGTGTGTAAATAGTTGTATATATGTTTTTAGTGTTTTTTTTTGGAATATTTGTGTGTATGTAAATAGGACATTAGTTTTAGTTGGTCAATGTCAGTTCGTGTTGGGTTAAAGAATTTTGGTTTTTGTAAATGTCAATTGGCCAACTTAGGTTGGGTTTTTACTCGTCAGTAAGAGTGGTTATAAGGGAAGTAGACTTTCTTAGGGCCAAGTGTCATTACTGCAGTGAACTTTAAGGGCTCATTCATTCATCTGGTGTTGAATGAAATGAAGACGGAGCAGGACCACTGCGCCAGAGGCTTGAACCAACGATAGACTACAAAAAGAACAAAACGTGCAGAGAAATGTATACTAAAGAAGCTGGCCTTATAACAAAAGGTAAGCTACCTATTATTATTATTAATATCAGCAGTCCTTCATGGTGTTGCAGTTTTCACGAACAGAAGTGTACATGTCTCGAGCAGGTAAGAATTTTAATGCACTAACTTACTAACTTCTACTTTAGAGGGAATTAGCAAAACTTTTGTTTCTGATTCGTTGTACTTTAAATTGGTAGGTTCAGGAAATTGCTTCAAAATTTTAGTTTCAAGTGTTTTGCATGCTGAATTGACTGCCCCCCCCCTAATTTCAAAATGAAAATACTTTTTTTTTAAATGAGTGCTGTGACTAATAATATTTTTGATGATATTGTGTATTTGTAGAATCTTCAGAGTGGGCTGCTGGCAAAGCCTCCTTCTTCGGCCGATATGCGGAATGATGCATCATGTGATTTACCTTTGATGATTCCTGTGAGTGTCCCAGATGAAGATATTGGTGATGACTGCGCATTTAAAACAGGAACAAACCCTTTTCTACTGCCCAACAAAAACTAAGTGGCTTTCGCAATCAGGTCCTGAATTCGGTTAATTCTATTAGGCAAAGTAAGCTGAAACTTCAAGCATTGTACTTGCCATCTCTGTCATTTACAGTATGAAGAATCAGTTTCTTATGATATAATGATATCTTCTTACATACTAAGAAACTGATAATGATAAGAAATCATAAGAAACTGATAATGATATCTTCTTACATACTTGTTTAAAATATGTTTGGTGTTCAAAAAGGTAACTAGCACTTAAACTGGAGTCATAGCCATTTGCTAAATTTGGAGGATCTTAATAATTCTCTTAGTATTAATGCCAGGGTGAGTCATAAGTTCATAGCATTTTGCAGTACAGGTGGAGAAACTATGATGAACAGGTGGGACAGCAACAGTAGGGTGAATGTGTCCCACGCCTGATTGGGAGATGTGCTCCGTTGCTCAGACAGGTAGGCATGCTCCGGGCCCAACTCATACGAGATGAGAATGTCGGAGGAGAAACTTGTTTGTGTACTCCTACACCATTATTTGAAAAAATGCAACAGCTGTTGTGAAGAAAATTTGTAGTTTAGAAGATGAGGGGACAGTGCCAGAGTTACCAGCTGACCGGGAAAACCCGGAAAAATCAGGGAATCCGAAAATAAGGCTAAAAATCAGGGAAAACTCAGGGAAGAATAAATAACCTGGAAAAGTCAGGGAAAATTAAACTGATAACTTTTTGCTTAATGCGTATGCAGTTACCAGAGATGGTAATTATGCGCCAATTGCGTCAGAGTGTGCTAAAACAAAAATCTTGCACCATCTTGCTACAAAAGGCAGATTTTTCACCATTGTGTGTCAGAACCACCGTGCCTGTCATCATCGTCGGTACTTCTGCATACTACGTTCTCCGTACGCACCGTTCCGCTTGACGCGGAGTAAGACCATGTGGTGGGAAGAAAGATTCAGTGATTCCAAATACTAAGGGTTTTATGTAGTTACTGTGGAAATCATTGGTCTGCTACGGACGACGGAAAATATAGAGTGTGCTATGGAAATCATCGGTCCGCTACGGACGACGGAAAATATCGCGTATGCTATGGAATTCGTCGGTCTGCTACGGACGATGGAAAATATCGAGTATGCTATGAAAATTGTCAGTCTGCTGCGGATGACGGAAAACGTAGAGTGTGTTATGGAAATCGTTGATCCGCTACAGGCGAGGGAAAACATCGAGTATGCTATGGAAATCTTAGGACCACTACGGACAACGGAAAACGTTGAGTATGCTATGGGAATCGAAAATCTCAGTGAAATAACGTTATTAAACATCTGTGAAAAGTTTATTTTCAAGATTCTAACACTTGTTAAAGATTTTCAGGAATATTTCTTGGGTGTTGAGAATGTCACGTCGTTTTCTGTTTCCGCATAATACATTTTTCGTCCAAGTTTCCTTTTACTTTTTTTCCTATGCCTGATTTTATTTTTATTTTTGATGTTTTCTGATCATGTTCCTCGTTTTTAATATCTTCGGTAATAGTGAAAAGGAGCAACCTAGTATTTTTGAAGATTTTTTTCTAATGAAATGTATGTTTCCCTATTTCTAATACATAAATCTTCAAAACTAATCAATAGAGAGAAATCGTTTTCGCCCCTTTCCCTTTTATTAAATGAAATTAAATTTCTAGATCGGTACCTGATCTGTCCGTGGTGGAATCCGCACCGTTTCCGTGCCCCATAAAAATTTCACCGCAAAGTGAGCAACGTAGTATCGATTTTTCACATTAATTTTCCATAAAATTTGTGTTTTTCCCTTTCTTAGTCACTTCTTACTCAGTTGTGATATTATTTCGTGGATTAGCAGAATTCCGCGTTTTCCGTCATCATTTGGGTTGTTCTCGAGATCGATGCAAAACTGGAAAAAAAAGTTCTTTTTTTTGGGGGGGGGAGGCTTTTTCATCAGGGAATGATATTTCATCTTTCACAACCTTCGAGAACGGAAGTTAAATGGAGTGAAGATTTCCCCATAGTCCTAATTTCTTTTTCTCACAGTGTTTCTTCTGCCCAGTGTTGTTATTAAATAACATTTTAATGCATAGGCGTGCTGATTATTTTGCCATTACTGGAAGTTCTGCATTTCCTCTGAAGTTTTGCCAGGTCAGATGGGTGGAAAATGCAGCTGTTTCTCAGCGAGCTGTTCAGGTCTTCCCAGACGTTAAAAAGTACATAGATAGTATTCGATCGCTACCTAATACCTTTACTTGTGATCAAGTTGACAAAGCTTGCATGGATAAACTTATTTTAGCAAAGTTGGTATTTTTTTCACTTGTTGCATCAATGTTAGATCCGTTTCTTAAAAAGTTCCAGACTCCGAAACCAATGGTACCTTTCCTGTATGAAGCCTTGTACAACCTGATTTCCCAGTTAAAAATTTGTCAAAAAGGAAGTTCTGGAATGAAAATCATAATCTACAAATTTTACCGGAAATTCCCCTCGAATTTATCTTTTGGAAAACTCAGGGAATTTTTAAAGCCAATATGAGTGGCAACCCTGCAGTGCACTCTGAAACAGCAAGAAAAGGATTTCCATTGCTTCCGGTCTGGAGACGCAGAGCTCGTTGACAAATTGAGGTGTGGGAGCCCAGTCACCACCAACACCGAAGCCCTGTGTCTAGCTGTTGAACAGCACCCAGAAACCAGCACCCGATGATTAGCAGAGGAGGTTCATGCATCACAAACCACCATCATTCGTCACCACAACAGTTCGGTTTTTACCCCAGATGTCCATCAATGGTTCCCCACGCGTTGAGCCCAAAGCAATCTGAGGAGCGTGTCACTCTGTGTCAAGAATTGCTGCAAAATCCATGTGACGACCAGTTTGGGCGGAGAATCATAACAAATGATGAGAAGTGGGTCTTCCTATGCTATCCTGATACCAGAAACCAATGGCTGCGGCCAGGGGATGAGGCTCAAGCAGTGGTTCAAAGAGGGCGTTTTGAAGTGAAGATAATGTTGTGTGTATGGTGGGATTTTGAAGGTCCTTTCCACTGGGAGCTTGTGCCACATGGTCGAGCCATTGATGGGAACCTGTATGCCAATCAGCTGCAATACTTATACAACGTTCTATGCCAGTGCTACTCCACAATGGTGAACCAAAGGAAGGTCCTCCTGCAATTGAACAATGCCCCATGTCATAGGTTATGGATTGTCTGCCAGAAAATTCAGGATTTGGATGGCATCGAAATCCTACCACACCCAGCCTATCTTTCCCCTTCGGATTTTCACCTGTTTCATTATATGTCACACTTCTTGGCCAGCAGACAGTTCCATTCCTTGGAGGCAGTTCCATTCCTTGATAACATCAGTGAGTTTTTTGCATCCAAGCCAGCCGTCTGGTATTGCAACGGTCTTGCATCTTTGGCTGAGCGTTGGCGAAGGACCATAGACTCTGATGGACTGCATTTGGCCGAACAGCCATATATGGTCAACATGTGGTACAGGACTGAGCATTGCACCCCAAAATGCTACGAACTTATGACTCATCCTGGTAATAAAAGTAATAATGGTGATAATAATAACACAACAACAACAGTGGTGATAATAATAATGTCAGCTCTATCCAGAAACCAAGAGATTCCTCATTGGTATTCAAGATTATGTTATTGCAACCTAGAAGTACAGAAAACACATAATGAAAAGTTGCAGTTGATGTCACCTGCCGAATATGAGAAAAAGCCAATGAAAACATAGCACACATTAGTTTAGCTGGCTGCTTTCTCCTTGCATAACGTTGACATCAGTGGTTTAATGTCGAAGGAAATAGAGGCAACTGATGGTGAGAGATGAGGCCTCTCTGAAGCAAACTTTAGACAACCCTTGATGTGATGCAAACTTCCGCTGTTGTGCTAACCCTCAGACATGGCTGTTCGATCTGCTAATGCTATACGGTGGAGATGACGGTCTTTTCGTGTATTCATCCGTCACTGGGCTCCATACCCCTCACTTTGGTACGTCACACCTTCCTCTTCCCACAGACCCCTTATTCGCATTGCTGTACTTGCATTTCGTCCTACACAAGCAGGATGGTATGGAAGGAAAGCCTGCCTTCCCACAGTTCAACACATCTGCCTCGCTGAAAATCTGTCAGCTGTACACATGGGCATTCTCTGCTGCTGTGGGGCATTCTCAGTTACTACCACTACCTTACTGCTGCAATTCCTACAAATGGACTATGGTAACTTGCCCTGTGTGTTCTGTGTATGTACCTCATACAGGATGGCTACAAGGGTGTGGCTGGCCCAAATCATTTGCATGTCCACTGTGGTTATAATCATTTGCACCTCCTCGTGTGACCTACCCATCCTGCAAGTTTCAGTCTGATCACACACGTTTTTTGTGGTGTTGCGTTTTCGACAAACAACAGTGTATGGGATTTTTTTTTCTTCAAAGAGCAGAGCAGTGAAACTGAGAAATTCTCTGAGTGGTTTTTAAAGTCATAATGTTTCACGCCTTTCGATGCTTGTCAAGACTTGTCAGAGGTTGTTAACTTCTCTTAAAGGGTTTACCATGTTTGACAACCTATCCTTACTGGGAGGTTTTACTACCTTTGACAACAGGTCCTGACAGACATTGAAAGGTCAGAAAAATGTCAGCACTTCAAGAACTACTCAGATTTTTTTTTTTTTTTTCCGTAATGATCTGAAAGTTTCTTTATATTGTTCTGCAGCCATTGAGTTTTTCATTCCCCATGTGATACACATGGTCTGACACCTCAACATATTTTCATCTACTTTGTCTTCCCAGTGTATGTCTAATGTCTGTTTAGCCAATTCTGCTATCTGTGTTTTCATGATGCTCCTATAGCCATTTTCTCATCTGGTTTGCTTCTCACCTCATCATGGAACTATTATTTTGCCTCCAGTTCTTGGCATGTGAATTATCAGCAAAAAGATTGATAAAGGGAGTGACTGTTCACATATTATCATCATTATCATCAAGCATTATCAATCCATTTGCTGGATGAAGGTCTCCCCAAGTTTCTTCCACAACATTCTGTCTTGTGTCAATCTTCTCCATGTTACTGTCACATGCTTTCAAATTTCATCCAACCATCTCCCATGTGGTCTTCTTCTGAGTCTTTTCCTGCCCTTTGGAATCCAGTTGAAAATTTGGTTGTCTGTCGGTGGTCTGTCTGCCACATATCATCATCATCATCATCATTGTCAACCATTATCAATCCACTGCTGGACGAAGGTCTCCCCAAGTTTCCTCCCACAACGGTCTGTCTTGTGCCAGTCTCCTCCATGTCACTCCGGCATATTTACGAATTTCATCCACCCATCTCCCATGTGGTCTTTTTCTGGGTCTTTTCCTGTCCCTTGGAATCCAATCTAAAATTTCGGCTGTCCATCTATGGTCTGTCCTTCTGGCAGTATGTCCAGCCCATTGCCATTTCAGGGATTTAACTCTGATCATGATGTCTTCCACTCTCGTCATTTTTCGGATCCACGAGTTCCTCTTCTTATCTCTCCTGGTTATACCAAGCATGCACCTCTCCATGCTTCTTTGAGTTGTCTGCAGCCTTTGTATGTCTCTTTTTAGTTAAGGTCCACGTCTCTGCACCATACGTAAGCACTGGAAGGATGCATTGATCAAACACTTTTCTTTTAAGACATAATGGCATATTGCTCTTGAAAATTTTGCTGTTTCTTCCAAAAAGCTCTCCAGGCAAGTTTTGTACGCCGATTAATTTCTTCATCAATGTGACCCTCACTTGATATCTGCTGTCCAAGATAAACATACATATCTGTTATCTCCAGTTTTTCTCCATCAATCGATAAATCTTCATTTCTTGTAAAAGCATTGAACATCACTTTTGTCTTCTGAAAGTTCATTTTTAATCCCACTTCTTTACTCTTGTCAGCAAGTTCCTGGATCATACTCTGCAGCTCTGATGGGCTAGTTGCAAAAATGACTACGTCATCAGCAAAACGAAGGTGGGTTAGATAATCTCCATTAATCTTTATCCCCTTGTTTTCCCAGTTCAGTGATTGAAAGACATTTTCCAATGTGGCATTAAAGAGCTTCGGAGATATGGTGTCACCTTGTCTCACTCCCTTTCCAATTTTTATGTGTGTTGTATTTTCAAACAGCCGAATCTTTGCACTTGCATTTTCATAGATGTTATTAATAATATTAATGTATGCATCTTCAATACCGCAGGATTTCAGAGCCGTGGTAACTGCTGATGGTTTCACCGAATCAAAGGCTTTTTCATAATCGATAAAAGCCATGCACAATGGAAGTTCATATTCCCTCGCTCTTTCAATTAGTTCTCTCAGTACGTGGATATGATCTATTGTGCTGTAGCCACTCCTGAATCCAGCTTGTTCTCTCGGTTGAGCCATGTCCAGTGTTACCTTCAAGCGGTGTGAAAGAACTTTAGTGAAGATTTTATAAACCACTGATAGGAGGCTGATAGGTCTGTAGTTCCTGAGATCCTCAATGTCACCTTTTTTATGTAGCAGGATCATTGTAGCATTGTTCCAATCCTCAGGAATCTTCCCTTCATTAAGGCATCGAGTGAAAATTTGGGCGAGTACTGTTTCAATTTCTCCACTTGCTTCTTGTATGATGTCTATAGTAATTCCATCTTCTCCTGGAGCTTTCCCCCGCTTCATGTTCTTGATTGCATGAGCAACTTCTGCTGGGAGGACTGGAAGAACTCTGGTACCTTTCATGATGTCTGGAGTACATGTATCATCCCTTTCATATAATTTGGAGTAGAAATCTTTCACTCTTGTCAAAATTTCGCCTCTATTTCTTGTTATAGAACCATCTTCTTTTCTCAGAGCCATAATCTGTTTTCTTCCCTTACTGAGATGTCCCTTTGCTATCTTAAGGCTTTGGTTGTTTTCAATTGCTTTCCTCACTAGCTCACAGTTGAATTTCCTTACGTCTTCAGTGATACTTTTTCGTGTTGTCTTGCATAGCTCTATATATTCCACTTTGGAAGTCACATCTTCTTTAGTTGTCCTCATCTCTCTTCTTTTTGCATCAACATTTTGGTTTTTCCTGATAATTTGTTCACATGCAACTTGTTCTTAGACCCAGCTAATTTTGTTGCTGTTTCCATTAGAGCTTTGGTTACTTTTCTGTTAACTTCCGAAATATCCACTTCTTCCGAAGTTAGGCCTTCTAAAGCAGAGAATCTGTTCTTCAGTTCCAACTTGAAAATATTATGGTGTTTTTTTAAGGTTGGTTATGTCAATACATTTTGTTTGTCTTATGAGCTTGCCACGTTCCAGTTTAGTGTTGAGGTGCATCTTACATCTCACCAATCTATGGTCACTACCTGTGTTGAACTTGTTCAGCACACTGCAGTCTTTGATGACGAATTTTTTGTTACACATAATAAAATCAATTTCACTTGTTGTCCCAATTGGATGTCTCCATGTCCATTTCCTGTGTGGCTTTTTCTTGAAAAAGGAGTTCAAGATGAAAAATCCTTCTGCCTCTGCAAACTCAACGAGAGTATTTCCACGCTGGTTTCTGTTGCCGTAACCGAATTTACCTACTGAAGTTTCATTCTGTTGCCGTTGCCCTATTTTTGCATTGAAATCTCCCATAATTATCTTCAAGTGCTGCTTACCTTTATTATTTAGATGACGAATTTTCTCATAAAATTCTTCAATTTCTTCTTCAGGATGACTTGTGGTGGGTGCATAAGTTTGAATAATCTGAGCCTGGTATCTTCTCGATAGTTGGATAACGAGTCGTGCAGCTCTGTCAGAGGAACTTTCAACTTCTACCACGTTATCCTTCAGTTTCTTGTTTATTATAAATCCAACACCACTAGTTCTGCCAGTATCTGTCCCACGATAATAGAAGAGATGTCCACTTTTTCAGTTCAATGAGATCTTCTCCTTTTCTCCTTACCTCACTTAGCCCGACGATGTCCCACTTGATCCTTTGTAGTTCCTCTTCCAATTCAAGCCTTGAATCAGAAGATAGGGAGCGTCCGTTATAGGTAGCCAAGGTCAGCATCAAATGGCAGCCTAGTCCGGTCCTCCGGGATTCTTAGCACCCTCTGCCTTCATGTCGCACTGGCCGCTGCCTTGGCCAGGTACATTCCAGCTGCCGGAGACTGAGGGCCAAGATTTAAGTTGTAGAGTCATTTTGGAGGTGTTTGGCCATAACTCACCACGCTGGCCAAGCGGGTTGGTGAGTGTGGGCACATATATGCATGTGTATGTATGTACACTATCTACCAACAAGTAATTTGACACCCCTGCAATCGACGATATCTGCGGTCCTTATACACGTCATGGCTGCCACCGTTAAATATCGTGTGGGAAACAACAACGCAACCAGTCGCATACAAGATGACACGCAGTTCGGAGCTCTCTGATTTCGAGAAAGGTGTAATCATTGGGTATCACAGAAATGGCCGATCCATACGTGACATATCCAGCGAGTTGAAGTACCCAAAATCGACAGTGGCCTACGTGATTGGCAAGTGGAAGATGAGAGGTGACTGTCGGAATGTGCCCCGATCCGGCAGACCCACAAAACTGGGAGTTAGAGACCGACGGGTGCTGGCCAGAGAAATTCGGAAGAACCGCACCAAATCGATTCGGGAGTGTTCTTTCGATGAATACCATCCGTAAGGAAGCCCATCTGCTCGGTTATCGTGGACTTGCTGCCGCCCACAAGCCTTTGATCACCAAGTCCAATAGCGCTGCTCTGCTAACGTGGTGCAAAGAACGTCGACAGTGGACCGTTGAACAGTGGAAACAGGTTCTCTGGAGCAACGAATCAAGGTTCACCCTCTACCGTTCGGATGGCAGGGTCTGGGTTTGGCGTCTGTCTGGAGAACGCCTCCTGCCGAAATGTATTGTTCCAACTGTGAAGTTCGACGGCGGTGGAATTATGCTATGGGAGTATTTCTCCTGGTAAGGCGCGGGACCCTTGGTCGCAATTCCTGGTAGACTCAACGGCGAGACCTACTGCACCATTTTGGATGACCATGCGCTTCCTACGTTGTGGCAGTTTTACGGGGTGGACCCATGTTACTTTCAGGATGACCATGCGCTTCCTACGTTGTGGCAGTTTTACGGGGTGGACCCATGTTTACTTTCAGGATGACAATGCCACCTGTCATGTTGCGAGGTCCACCATGGCTTGGTATGGTGACAATGGGGTTAATTGAATGGACTGGCCTGTGCAGAGCCCGGACCTTAACCCTATCGAGCACCTCTGGGACGAGTTGGAGCGTCGACTTAAGGGGTGCCCCCACCATCCGAAATCGGTGAAGGAACTGACCTGTATTCTCCAAGCCGAGTGGAAGAAAATACCGCTAGCCGTCGTACAACGCCTGGTTGAGAGTATACCCCGGAGGGCCGCAGCTGTAATCGCTGCTCGTGGAGGCTCCACCAACTATTGAAGGTGAATAAACTTTGATTTCCTTTGCTATCACAGGTGTCCAATTACTTGTTGGTAGATGGTGTATATGTGTAGCAACAGCTTTTTGTTGGAATTGGTGTAGGTGATAAAAACTGGTTCCCCAGCATAGTGGGCTGAGTGAGAATGACAGTCAGTGGTGTCTAACCCAGTCTTTGAGAGCATTTGCCCTCACAGATCAAAGGCTGTGTGGGTATCACTCCCACAGGTTCTGTAAGCCACAAGATCTTAATATAATGACATCATGTTTGTATGTTTTCTTTCTTTTACTTTTCATTACTTTCTTTCTTTTGGGTTGGAAAGAAAGTAATGTCTGCAAATGCAAGGCAACAGAAAAGTGCTAATTACTGTATATACAAGTACAAATCAGTCCAAAATGTAGTCGCCATCGTTTGCTACTGCCACCTCTCATTGTCTAGGCAACTGTTGGATACTGTGTGGAATTGTGGTGGCTTAGACGCAAAGAAGTGAATAAGCGTGTGTTCGACGTCTTCCTGGTTGGTAAACCACTGTCTTTCTAGGAAATGCTGCAACAACCGGAAAAGGTGACAATCGCTTGGGGCAATGTCCGGGGAATAGGCTGGGTATGGCAACAGCTCCCAGCCTAGGTCCCTGATCTTGTAACAGGTCACCCATGCTGTGTGAGGTCTCACTCCATTCTGCTGTAGGACGATGCCCTTGCGGTTCAGCTGTGCTGGTCGTTTCGATGTGAGCGATGAGTGCAGATTGTCGAGCTGACAGCAGTACACATTGGCAGTGATAGTGTTGTCCAGCAGCAGTTCAAAAAATATGACACCCTCATATCCCACCAAACAGACAGAAGGACCTTACATGGGTGTGAGCCAGCTTGGGGGTCGGCATGGGCTTCTGTTTTGGGTCCAACCACCGATTCTGGGCACTGACATTGTCATACAGGATCCACTTCTCATCACCTGTCATGCAGTCCAAGAACGGTTCAGCTTGGTCATGCGCAAGCATGGAAACGCATGCACTTGTGCAATTTGCTTTCTGCTCAACTGTGAGTTGATGGGGTACCCAAACTCCCCTCTTGTGCACCTTCCCAAGTTGATGCAGGTGAGGAAAAATGCTCATGTGGGTAGTCCCCAGCTGTTCGGCCAACTCCCGCGTGGTCACACATGGGTTGGTCTCCACTAAGGTCTTCAGCATTTCACTGTTATGGGTCTCCTGGCTTTGGGACAGTCTGACAGGTCGAAATTTTACTCTCAAAACCGTTCAAACCAATGGCAGCACTGATGATGAGATATGGCATTATGGTATACAGCACTTGTGGGGGTGCTACCGTGATGAAACTCATACAGCTTGTAATGGCGGATGTGCTCCTTGGCCATTTTACATGTTGACTGGTGCTCCCACACTTTGCCTTCTGATGGCTATTTGCCACCGACTTAAGCCACCTACCTGCTGATATCATGCTGGTGTGCTGCACAATCTCAGTGGCCAATGTTTGCCATGGCCGGGGCTTTGACTTTGGGTATCTCATCTCCAGACATTATTTTCTTTCCAATTCAATGTTTCTTATGTTCACACCAAATGGAACATCAGCATACTTTTAGGAATTCTCCTGAAGAAGAGATTTTATAGCTTTACAAATCTGTTCCATTGAGATCGCTGTTGTGCTTCCTTCCCTCTCTCTGTGACATCATCTGCTTCGACTACATTTTTGCTTTCATGTTCTGATAACCCACAGAAGTGTTCGCCCCATCTTTCACCTAACTCATCAGGCTTCCATATCATTCCCCCAGTCTGATTCTTCACACACTTAAGAACTTTATTTTTCCGAGTGATATTCTTCCTCAGAAACTCCACTTTGCAACCTCCCCAAGTATG
The DNA here is from genome assembly GCA_039090855.1 of Macrothele yani. Taxonomy (NCBI): domain Eukaryota; kingdom Metazoa; phylum Arthropoda; class Arachnida; order Araneae; family Macrothelidae; genus Macrothele; species Macrothele yani. The sequence continues at coordinate 15,527,565 of CM076992.1, forward strand.
CTTTTGTCTACCTGTTTACTTCTTTAATCTCACTCTTCCATTAAGCATCACATTTAATGCTACACAGTGTTACATTCATACTTTTCTGCACCAGAATACAATTCTCCCATGTACATGTGTGGAAATACTTGTGGTTAAAAAATGTACTGGATATACAGAACCCATTCTCAATGCGAAGTTCAGTTAATCTTTCACCATCATGAATCCCACTGGGATTATTAAACTTACCCAGAACGTTGTCAGAAATTCCACTCTGAACACCTATTCGCATTGAAATCCCATGCTGAAATAATTTTCTCTTTTGCCCCAGACTGGCTCAATTATCTTTTAGCACATTCCAGGAATCATCTTTCCTATCAGAAGGCTCAGTCTCAAGGAGCATACACCACAGCAGTCACTATTCTACAAAGTTTCACTTTCAAATGCACGCACAGAATTCTCTCACTTATGCAACTATAGTGAATTAAGTTATTGTTCACCTTTTCACTTAAAATTTCACATGGTGCTTTTTACAGGCTGTGTTGTTTTAAACTGTTCTCTGAAGCCATGGCACATTATTGCACACATTGTCTTAACATACACTGGCGGAAAGTGAAAAAAGAACACAAAGAAGGAGACGTCTGATACCAATGAAATTTATACAGCATAATAACGGAATACAGAGAATAACGTGATCAAAACATTATGGCAAAATAAAGATGTATTTGCTGGTAGACTGAAAAATAACATTTCCATGTAACATGGTTAGTACGAGGTTGAACCGCCATGAACTGCGTCACACTCTGCAATTCTGGCATGGAGTCTGTCGTACAGATGTTGGATGTAAGTTTGGGGTACTGAGTTCCAAGCATCTTCAACCTGGACGCGTAAATCGGGGTTGGTCGTGGCTGGCTGTGGAGACCGGATAAGTCGTCCCATAAAATCCCACACGTGCTCAATGGGGGACAAATCCGGTGAACGTGCAGGACATGGAAGTTGTCTCACACCCTGAAGTGCATGTTGTGTTGCACGTGCCGTGTGTGGGCGTGCATTATCTTGCTGGTAAACACGATGGACCGACCTTACAAATGGCACAACAACAGGCTAAATGATGTTGTTGATGTAGGAGGTGCTGTTTAACGTACCCGGTACAAACACTAGTTGTGTACGAGAGTGATAGCTGATCGCTCCCCACACCAGGAGACCAGGTGTAGGCCCTGTGTGTCGCTGGCGGATGCAAGAAAGGTGGAGACGTTCCCCTGTGCGTCTGCCAACACGCATACGGCCATCAGAGGCTCCCAAGCATAATCTGCTTTCATCGCTGAACACGACTGATCGCCATTACGTTCTCCAGTGCAGACGTTGGCGACACCACTGCAGCTGTTCCTGACGGTAGGCTGGAGTCAGAGGTACACATGCCAAAGGCATACGTGCACGTAGTCCTGCATCCAGTAGACGGTTGCGGATTGTTCGCACAGTCACCTCAGGTGCAACGGCAGCTCAGATTTGCGTCACAGTGGATGTTCTGCTTTACAATGCCGCTCTTCTTATGCGTCGATTGGTCCGCTCATCAGTCCGTCTGTGACCCCCGGTTCCACGTCTTCTCGTGTGGGACCATCTACGCCACCATTGTACCACCACCGATACTTCCCATCCAATTTGCTCCGCAATACGATGATACGACCACCCGGCCTCGCGGAGTCTGACTAGACGACTTCGCTTAAAGTCCGATAACTGCTGAAATCGTACACGTTTTCCATGTCCAGGCATTGCAGCTTCTTCAGGGTCTTCGCACGTGTCCGTACGCTGACGACTGATTACATTCACTTCGCCGGACTCCTTAAATACCACCGACGATAATTTGCATATTATGCCGTGCTGTGGCGTAAGCGCTCACCGGTTGGTCCCGAAATTAACATCACACCTACGTAAACTCGACCCTATTAACATACGTAAATTTCATGATTGTCCGCCAATTCCTTCTTGGTGTTCTTATTCACTTTCTGCCAGTGTATAAAGTCGGCTTATATGTGAGTCAAGGGTTTTCACAAATTTTTAGCTGTTGAAGTAGGTAGGTTAGCTTCTACGCGAGTATATATGGCATGTGTTTGTTTTACAGGTTGATATAAAAGATTTCAAATCATCCTACTTGAGTAAAAGGCATTTATGCATACACACACATATTATACTGAATGTTATTCTGTATTTGCTGTTTTCTTTGTTATATTTCTTTTGGTGGTCTTATAAATAATTTTGTTCCTTACTGTCAATTAGATCATGTAAGATTGAATTATGTCCTTTTCTTAACCAGCTCCAAGCCCAAGTAGTGAAGCATTACCATTTCCAGAAAAAGTTACTTCGACTCCATCTGTAATGGCATCTGTTTTCTTTGAGGACAGTTCAGTAGATTCTCCTGCTGATGCTGAAGCAACAACTGTTGCAAAAGCCAGATCAACAAAAAATGCTGCTTTTGGCTCTTTCCGTTTGAAGCTATCAGAATCATTCCGTAGAGCACGTCTAGGTGGAGATGGTGAATCACTGCGAAATGAAAGTAAATCACCTGTGCTTGAACATGCAAAACATAAAAAAGTAAGTGTGGTAAAAAATTAAAGGCACTTTATTTCTTCTGTTTTCCCACTAGGTGAAATATTTTAGCACTGTTGCTGATAATTTAGTCTGTAAGTGTGATGTTGGTGGTGTTTTTCAGCTCCAGTTCTTTGTCTCTTCTGGAACTAGTGCACTAAATGAAAAATGGATGACACTGCTTGGCTTTTAACCAGTGATGTATTCAGGCATCTTCTCGAGGGTGCTTAGCCCCCCCCCGGAAATCTATGAACACCCCACCCCCCGTAGGTTTTTGGGTGATCTCCCACTTATATTTAGTGTAATTGTTTTCATTTATAGCTGAATAATTGGAGAAATTAATTAAAAAACTTAAGAAAATGAGGCAAAATATTATAAAAACAAAACAAAAAAACACCAACATGGACTTTAATTTGAAATTTCTATCATTCTTCAATAAAACATTAATAGTCCTCCCTAAAGGGGTGAATTTTCAAGCACTGACAACTCGGACTACTTCCGCAATAAAAACCTAATTCCACAGAGTAGCGATGTTTGCAAAGCAATACATCATCATATTTTGGAAGCTGGCATTCAGCTTTATTTCAGTCTTTTGGATGCCGACTTTCCACGTATACGGTTAGCCTTAGTGTAGCTAACGTGATGCTAGTGCTTCCAATACAACAAAATATTTGCTACCTAATTTTTAACATACATACATACATACATACATATCACTAAACTGTTCTGTGAGATTCAGAGGTTAGCTCCAAAAAGAAATACAAACTACCAGATATTTTTACTTACTGTTGTCGTATCAAACTTCTCCATTTACAGCGATCTTGATGTACAACTCGGGCTTCACTGATATCCATTACACGCCATACACAATATCTTTTATACTTCATACTCATAATCTTTTTCTCATACAGACACTCCTGAATCTGATCCACCCATGTCTTCCTTGGCCTTCCTCTGCCTTTCCTTCCTGCCACTTGGGCTAAAAAGATTTTCTTAGTAAGCATCTCATCACTCATTCTTTCAACATGGCCAAACCACCAAAGCATATTGGTCTCCACCTTGCTAACAACATTTTGCTTCACATCACACAACTGCAACACATCTTCATTCCTCACACAATCAGACCATGTCTTGCCACAAACTCCACCCCTCCCCCTCCCGTAAGTAACGCATTTCTCCAGCACACAAACGACTTCTATGTTTCTTCTGTAGAACCCAGGTTTCACTGCCATACATGAGAGTAGGAACAATTACACTTTCATATACAGCCATGCGGGACACTTTTGAGAACCCATCATTCCTGTGAAACCCTCCCAAAGCAGCCATGACTTTCAATGAAGAATTCACTCGCCTACTAATTTCACCATCCAATTTTTTCTCTCTGTCAAATATGCTTCCTAAATACACAAACTTATTCACCTAGTCAATCACTGTGCCATTTAGACTTATATTATATTCAGTACTACCAGTTCCTCTCTCAAAAATCATAACTTTTGTTTTTCCCTTTTTTACTCAGTTGGAATTTCATGCAAACTTCGTACATCCGAGACAACGTACTCTGCAACTCACTTTTGCTCTCTACCAACAGGACAGTGTCATCAGCATACAGTAATCTGCACACATGGATATCACCAAGCCATAAACCAGTATTATCTATTTTGGCATCACACATGCATGCATCCATAAATATATTAAACAGCCATGGTGACATTACACAACCTTATCTGACTCCTGCACCAATAGAAAACCATTTTGATAAAACGCCATGTACTCATACACAAGCTCTACTGCCAACATACATGGCTTTTACACTGTTAAATAGATTCCCAGTAACACCATATTCATTCAGTACCTTCCACAAAAGTGTCCTATTTACTCAGTCATAAGCTTTCTCTAAATCTATAAAGGCAGCAAAAACTTTCTTACCAACAGCCAGATACTTTTCAATCAATATGCATAATGCAAAAATTTGGTTAGTGCAGCCTTTACCTAGCATAAAACTACTCTGAACATCCCACACTTTCTCTGATGTAAGACCCCGTATTTTTTTCAATAACAACCTTACCAAACACTTTCCCTGGCACACTCAGTAGGCTAATACCATGATAGTTCTTGCAGTCAGTCTGATCACCTTTTCCCTTATACAAGGGAACAATGATAGCATCCTTCCAATCCCGAAGGACCATTCCTAACTTCCAGCACAACTGGCAAATTTCAGTTAAGCAGTCAATTACAGAGTCACCACCATATTTCAACATCTCGACAGTTATGCCATCAACTCCTGGAGCCTTACCATTCTGAAGAGATTTTAGAGCTTTACACACCTCTTCTCTTGAGATCCCTCCTGTGCTTCCATCTTTCACCGTGACTTCATCTGATTCTGCATCTGAATCACCTTTGCTTTCCTGATCTAATAACTCACAGAAGTATTCACCCCATCTTTCACTTAACTCATTGGGCTCCCATATCATTTTCCCGATTCTATTCTTTACACAGCTTACAACTTTGTTTCTCCTATTTTTCTTGATTCTCATGTACTTCCAGAAAGTCTTCCTATCTTTCCAAAAAGCTAATTCATGCCTTTCCACCTTCTCCTTCCTATCTTTTGCCTTACTCTGGCGAACCAGCTTAGCGGCTTCACGCTTCTTACAGCGATATTCATCCACAAAAACTTTACCTTGCAGCATCCCCAAGTAGGGTTTCTTCTTTCTCTTTTCTGCCTCATTAATCTCACTATTCCACCAAGCATCACCTCATGATAGAGAGAAAAAGATTTTATTTTATAAGGGTGCTTAGAAGTATTTATTTTTTGCCAAAATTGGCCAAAAGTACTTAAAAAGTACTTATTTTTCCTAACTGGATGCATGAAATCTAGAAATTATGATAAAGTGTCTGCTGGTTGGCTGTGTTGATGACATCATGTGATGTCAACTGAAAGCCTGTGGGAGTGCACAGGGCAGTGTGAGAGAAGTAATTTGATGAAAAAGTGACAGACCATGGTCTGTACTAAACTTATCCAGCAGATTCCACCCAGTAAGCCCCATCATCCATCTCTTGATACTGATATTTTTCACTTTTGTATTTTCACTTTTTGTATACCCAGTCTTAGCATAAATACTGTTACAAACATTAACAGATAGCATGCAATTGGTGTGCAACGTCACTGACTAGCGAAGAGGCATGAAACAGCTAGGGAATCGTTGTGCATTCAGTTACAGAGGAGATAACATGTTTCGTGAAGTACTTGCCATGGAGTGGGGCGATTATGAAAATCGTGTTGCTGTAATAGGCTTTCACAAAGTTGGAAAATCAGCTTTCAAGATTTTCAACATGTTGAAGAAGCTGAAAATCAGCCGAATTTTTGTCTACCGGACCATAAAAAGGTTCTTTGAAACTGGGACCGTCGTTAACTACCCAAGAAAGGGTCGGCTGCATACCATGAAGACTGCTTGCCTGGTGAAAGCAGTGGCAGCCAGTATTTGATGAAATCCTGTCAGAAAACAATTGGTGATGGCTCATGAGCTGAACATTTCAAGAATGTCGATGTCATGCATGCTGTGGAGTGACCTAAGGGTGAGAGCTTACTGGCAGCGTAGAGGGCACTTCCTCCCCCACAACTGAAGCAGCAGAGGGTGTTAAAAGCGAAACGTTTGCTGCAGCGTTATGCACACAATCTCGACAGACAGATCCTTTTCTCTCATGAAAAAATGTTCACTATTGAAGAGGCTTTCATCCGCCAAAATGACTGGGTGTATGCATTAACCTCACGAGAAGCTCAGGAGAAAGCTTCAACGGTCATGAGGGGCCGTCATCCTGCTTCTGTCGTGGTTTGGTGGGGAGTCTCCTACGAGGGTACCACGGAGCTGCATTTTAATGAGAAAGGAGTGAAAACATCTGCCCAATTCTACCAGGACAGGGTTTTGGTGCCAGTGGTCAAAAATGTGAGTCACACCCTCTTCCAAAACAGACCGTGGAGCTTTCAGCAGGATTCCGCACCTGCCCACAGGGCCAAGTCAACCCAGGAGTGGCTTCAGGCGAATTTGCCAGATTTCATTTCTCCAGCTGATTGGCCTTCAAGCAGCCCAGACCTCAAACCATTGCCCTACAATTTGTGGGCCACACTGGAGGACATGGCCTGCAGAAAGAGACACCCCTGTATTGATAGTCTCAAATGCTCTTTGGTGTGGGCAGTAGCAGCTTTCCCTGTGGAGACCCTGTGTAAAGCTATTGATGAGTGGCCACAGAGGCTGAAGGACTGTGTGAAGGCAAAAGTATGCCACTTTGAAAAGTGATTAGTGTGATGTATCCACAAGTGTACTACTTACGTCATATCACAGGTATATTAAAATATCTTTAAATTTCTTTTGTTAATTCATTGAATACTTTGTAACAGTATTTATGGTAAGACTAGGTATACACTCAATAGGCAAAACATTAGAGATACCTACCTAATAGCATGTTGGTCCTCCTGTAGCAAAAATAACAGCCTGTACATGCCGAGACTTTGACTCCATTAGATGCTGGAGGGTTTCCAGAGGTAATACCAGCCATGTCTGTTGTAGCATTATCCACAACTCCGCCTGAGATGAATGTCCAGGATCCATGGATCTAATGTTCTTCTATATGGCATCCTAGAGAGCATTTACTATAAGAATCATAGTGAGAAGAATTGGCAGGGAAACACGTAACACACTAAACATTAGAAGAATTCTTGAAATTGTCATATCACGCGTAAGTTACGTTGAAAATTATAAGCAGGACTTATCAATCAGAAAAGCCAAACACTTACCTAAAAGCTCTTGTCTACTTTCTTGCTATACAATTCATGCACGTCAATTAGAACATCCTGTTATGTAGCTGGCCTTCAAAGGTTGAAACTTTCAGCTTATAGGGCGCTGTTTTATATATGTTCTTCTGGTCATGAAACATCGTATTTTTTTTCACAGGACAAAAACGCTGACTTCTGTCTGCCATCTGACATGTAACATAGCTCGTCATCACTAGGTGTATACTCACTATAACGTGAGTGTTGTCAACTTTCATTACGCCTATTTTTTATCTTATTCCTCTTTCACTCCCCCATATGCAACATGGCCGTAAAATTCACAATTCAAAAAATGGTACTCACTTCGAAAACACATATTCACCCACCCAACAAATACTCATATATAGTACTCTCAACAATTTACACTCCCCATAAAACCACTCTAAGGTACACTATATACAACACATTCATACACTCAATTAAAACCACTATGTACATAATTACACTATTTACATTCCATGGCAGTCAAACTGTTGTCAACTGTGACTAATGTAGTGCTCCATCTGCCTCATATACCGCACAAACCCTACAGCAAACGCCAACCTCATTCAGCCTGTCACACACAATCTCCAAGCGCTTTCAACAGTATCCCTGTCGTCCTCAGGAGGTCGATGTGTCTCTCTGCCAACCGCAGCTCAAGTGAGCAAAGTCATTGAGGTTCTGGCTTCAGTCTCAAACTCTGCATCGTTGTGTCTCTGGCGCCATCTATTGTCAGTGCTGTTCTCTTTTCTTTTTTTTTTCTCTTAATTGTTGTTCAACTTTTATTAAGGCTTTCCACTGTTCGTTTAAGTTGTTTAGTTCGTTAATGTTACACACTCTTGATCTGTTTTTTTCTATTAATACTGACTCTGCAATTTTCAACTGCCTTTCGTTTTTACAGCTCTTAATAATTTTAATATCTTTGAACTTCGGACATTGGTGATTTTCTAGACAATACTGGGTTAATGCTGTCTTAACTTCTTTTTTATTCCAATTACTCATATGCTGGTGTAATCTATACTTTAACTTGTTCTTAGTGCTGCCTATATATGACAAAGGTGGTTTCTGATTTATAGGAATCTCATATACACCTGCTCTATCTAGTTGGCTGATTTTTTCGTTTTTTATTACTATATTTTTTATAGTATGCACTTGATTTCCTACTTGTATGTCATATTTGCCACAAACCTAATTAATTTCAGCAGCAATACCTTCAACATATGGAATCGCTCTTACATATTTTAATAGTTTTTTTACCATTAGTGCCCTTATTATTTGCTTGAGTTACTTCATAAATTCATTTCTTTAATACCTGTTTAGGGTAACCAAAATCATGTGCAATTTTTTCAATATATTCAATTTCTTCTTTTTATATTGTTCTTTTGATGAGTGTGTTAAACTTCTTTTAATTAGTGTTTTAACACTATTTTTTTATGTGTTAATGGGTGCGATGACTGAAAAGGTATTAACACAGGAATATATGATGATTTTCTATGCACTCTGTAATGTATATTGTCATTTGTTTTGATTACCATAATATCCAAAAATGCCAATGTGTTATTTTGTTCCTGTTCCACTGTCAATTCAATAGATGGATATATATCATTATACTTTTTTGTCAAGTCTTTAAGTTCTTCATTTTTTAGCCTGGACAACAGAAAAATGTCATCAACATACCTGCAGTATATCAGTGGCAGATCTTCTAGTTTACTAATTATTTTTGTTTCTATGTCACTCATTATTATTTCAGCAAATAAGGTTGACAATGGTGACCTCATAGGTCCACCATAATTTTGTGTGTAAATCTTGTTATTGAACATAAAAATGTTATTTTCATATATGCAAAATAAAATTTCTTTTAATTCTTCAATTTGTACTTCATTCATTGTATGTAACATATATAATTTTTCAACAATTATGTCAATTGCTTGAGGTACTGGTGTACTAGAAAACAGAGCACGAACATCCATACTAGCCATATGATATTCACTTAAATCTTGTTTAATTACTTTAAGTTTTTTCAATGAATTCGTAAGTATTCTTCACAGTGAACCTTGTCTTCATGAACATTGGTGCCAAATAATTGTAGATATTTTTTTCCAACTTTATTAATGGGGAATTCCTTTTTGATACTATCACTCTCACGGGTGTATCAGGCTTATGAGTTTTTATTTTTGCAAACATTTTTGGTATCCCTGTACCCATAGGTGGGTACACTTTCTTTGTTTCTTCAGGCAAAGTGCTGTGATTTCTTATTCTAGCCAAGTATCTCACTTGATATTCAGTTGGGTCTCTTGTCAGAATGCTGCAATTCAAATCTTCTATTGCTCTATTCATTTTTTGATTATATTCAGCTGTGTTTAGAATCACTATTTGTCCTGTTTTATCAGCTTCACAGAATTTAATCGTTGGGTCATCTCTTAGTTTTATCATTTGTTCTTTCTCATACTGAATTTTATCTAAATGATATTTTTTATTACTTTTTTCATTCAATTCTTTCAAAACTATTCTATACAATTTACTTCTAAAATTTTCACGGTCTTCTATAGGTACACAACATGTCATTTCCTCAAGGTTAGGTATTAATTCTTCTGTCTTCGGTAAGCCACGCGGAAATGCAAATTTTTTTCCCCGCTGCAAAACGGCTCTCTGCGAGAAGCTCAAGGCCAAATTGGATTTATTCTGATAAACTTCATTTATATTCTACCGTTGTTCATGTACATTTTGGCTATCCATCATCGTATGTAACTTTTTTGCAATGACCGTTTTTGAACTTTTTTTTTTTTCATTGCAAAAAAGTTACAGTCGATGATGAATAGCCAAAATGTACATGAACAACGGGAGAATATATATCAATTTGCATAACAGACACAACCCCAGTAGCAGTCCATGTAGGATAGCAAAAGTAATCTTGATTCACAGGGTGTAGAGCTGATGAAAAGAAAAGAAGTTCTTGGAGCAAGTTGAGTGTAAGATCAGGGACAATGTGCATGACTCTGTGTTGTTTCCAGATGGTAATAGCTACACGGTAGACAGGAGGCAGATTGATCGATATATTTGGGAATCAATCCATGCAAAGAAAGAGGGCTATGGTGAAGTGATATGGAGAGATCATCACATGCATGGTGACTGTTGTATGATTCAGGTAAGTAAATATATGCTTATTTGCCTCATGTTTGCCAATCAGATCTTCATTGGACATGCTTTGAATAAGATGCAATTAATTCATCTACTTCAATTCTGATATCCGAGTCCAGTTAACCGCTAAGCTGAACAACTTCCTTCGCAGTTCTATGCAGATATTCTTTCATGTTTAAAATATTCTTAAGACATACACTTATTAGGGCATAGTTGAGGATTTGTAGGAGCTTTTAAAGATTTATTGCACATGTTTTCATTTTTCTTATTATGAGTTAATGTGAAATGCACATTTGTCAGCAGATGTATGAAAGATGGTATATGGGTTCAAATGTATAATGTATGAAAGCAGAGGACTGCCTGTAGCCCCTTTTCAGGGTCAGTAGGAATATTTTGAACAGATATTTTGCTGGTAGATGCTTATAAGACTTTATTATTATTATTATTATTATTACTATTATTATTATGTGTGATACTTGTTATGATAAACTGGAGCAAATTCTCTGCTAAGTGGAATTGATTTTTTTGCCATATCATGTTTCAGCACTTCTTAGAATCACACCACTCATAAATACTTTTGAGTATAACCAAATGTCATTAAGTCATAGAAATCACTACGTTAGAACAAATAGGTTAGATTAAGAGTTATTTTTTGCTTGGTATTATTTTGTTTGTGAAGTAGATTTTGAAACTTACACTGTCTGTAAAGGAAGGGTTTTACCTCTTTCGGTCATATTTTAACTGCCACCAAATATATCAAGAGGTAGAAAAAGTTGTACCTATTTCAAATTTAGGGTTGCGTACTAAGAAAGGGAAAAAATCAAATTTATAGAACAAATGCACTATTCACATCTCATGTGAAACTCAGACTCTGCCCATTAGCTCCAAAGAAGCACTGCAAAAATTGTACAATCTATGCAATGTTTTTGTCCTTAAATGGGTATTTGTTGTAGTTACTTTTAGGAACATTCAAGCAGGCTGCTCTAGCTCAGGGATTTAATGTCTTGATGGATTTAAATAACTGTTATCTGTTCATCTATGATAACTTTTAACAGTACTGAAATATAAACCCCTTGTAGTTAAAGATCTAATTTTCATGATGGCTTTAAATAATTTGTTAGCTGTCTATGGATTTTTATTGTTTAAAACATTTTTATTCAGTAGTATTTATGCTTTGCATTTTCAGAGCATTGAGAAGAAAGAGTCCCTTGAAGAAGAAGTAATAGCCCTCACAGATGAACTGAAAGCTAGTCAGGATGTCATAGAGGTGCTACGTGAGCAACTTGAAATCACTCTGAAGGAAAAAGACAATGTGTAAGTCAGAATGATTTTTATCTCAAAGATAATTTTTTAGCACTATTGCAAAAAGTAAAAAATGAGAATGTAAGTGTCCAGCAAACATTTTTGATTTTTGCCTATAATATTCTGTTCATCAGGTTTTTTTGGTAATTCACATGCTAAAGAAACTATTTGAAAATTGGCCTCATACACTAGTTATATACTGTATTATAAAGAATATTTGAAAATTTATGTACAGAATAAAATGATTTGAAAAAATTTCCTGCTGGGGCTTTTCTGAAATCATTTGATGCTGTAAAATTTATTTTTAAATATACTCTGTAACTAGTGCATAAAGCCAATTTTAAAATTGCTTCTTTAGCATATGATTTACCAAAAAAAAAAAAATGTGATGAACAGAATATCTGGGCAAAAATTAAAAAAAAAATGCTAGAAACTTACATTAATTCTTTTTCTTGTAATTAATTCTGTATCAAGGGGGGCATACATCTTCCCTATCCTTTTAACTGTATCCCCTGTATGTTGCAATTTAAGTTTCTTAACAATGAATGCTAAAAACAAGAGAAAATGTTTCCATTGAAATCAAGCTCGAGGCTATAAAAAGATTCAATAAAGGAGAAACAATAAATAAAATAAATGGCTTCAGAACTAGGTATAGGAGAAGTGATTGTTGGAGACTGACACCAAAACAAACAGTGCACAGAAAACATATGGTGATGTTTAAAAGATAAGTGACAATTCATGTGATATGGATTTCCATTGCTAATAACATACAACTTCACAGCACCAAAGATTTAAACCCATAGGTTTGAACCTACCTATCGTATAAAACATGTCTTGTACATTTGGACTCTGAAGTTGACCCCTATCTCAGTAAATCTTTGATTTTACCCTTATGACTGAAACATGATATTTACAAGTTAAAGCTAAGTAAAAATACTATCAAACCACAATTTTTTAATAGCTTAAACACTTTGAATAATTGAAAACTCTAATGCTACTAATTTGGAAAAATAAAAAGAAATTTAAAACAACTAAGGGAAAGGCCAACCTCAAACCTGATTACAACTTGCGCTCTGCGAGCACTTTCAGCAACACAAGTTGTCTTAATTTCTCATTGTATGGCACATTTTTATGTACATAACCAATGCAATAACACAAACTATATAACTTGGAATAACAACTCTTTTAATAACTATTACACATACACCATTACAGCATTCCTAACTGTGTGCAACTACATCATACTACAATGTCATACTACTGACATCGTACTTGTTGTTGTTCTAAAACTTGATGTGATATATGAATGATATGTTATAAATAAGATACAATGTTAACAATTCATATGTGACACAAGTTGTCATCTTCAAGCAGCAACAGCTCTCTGCATTGTTTCTAGAAAATGCTGTCTCTTCGTTTGAAGTGAGCTTTTTTGACTAAGTGAAGAAGGGTGTGGTCTTCATTCCTATTACATAAGATGAAAATCATGCCCTTCTTCACCTAGTTAAAAAGAGCTCTCTTCAAATGAAGAAACAGTGCAGTTTCTAAAATTTTTTCTGATGGCTCAGTTTCCACATTCTTATGGTACTGTCACATATTTTAGAGATGTCTGTCCACATCTTGTTGCTTGCCTGTTATCTGTCCACATTTTGTTGCTTGCCTATTCGTGTGACAGTGTTAAAGAAGCTTCTTCAAGATGAAAACCATCTAGGTGTAGCATATGTCAATATAGAGGAAGTCAAAGATCAGTCCTTCTCTTTGTCATGCTGAATACCTCCATTCTGTTTGAAAATGGTGGCAGTTCCAGCTAATACATAAAGACTGTCAATGTGAGTTGGTTTCTGACATCCAGTTATATATCTGCAGCATTGATTAAAAGCTTAGTCCAGCTTTTGGGCAAGACAAGACTCCACACTCAACATGCATATTTCTGGAACCAAGTAACCCAACACCAATGCCAAAGTTCATAATGTTATGGCATTTGCTGACCATCTTGAGTTAGGTTTCGAAGAATAGCATTTCTTGTATTAAATTTTGCTTTGATCTGTTCTATGCCAAAGAGTATGATGTAATGTAACTACAAGATAAAATGGAAATTTACTATGTTTAATTTCTTGCCACTCTGGGAAATGTTTAATTGTTTACTTGCATTTCTACTGCAGTGACAAAACAAGGTTGTCACTGTTTTAGATGGATCTGGGCATTGCTGGTTCTCATCATAGTACAGTAGAACCTGCTTATAATGAGCTTGTATTTAGCAAGATCCTGGATTTAATGAGTAAAACAGGAACTTCTGTTTAGTATAATGTTAATTTAAAGCCAGCGATCATTTTTTATGAACAACATTCAATAAAATCCCCAGATTTAATGAGGGGAAGAAAAGATGAAATGATCACTTTTAACAAGCAAAGTAACAAAATTTAATGAAATTCCATATGTGACAAGGCAGAGAAAATCAGCTACTTACTGTTCTTGATTGGAGGAATAGAAATGATGGCATACAGGATGAAATTCCAACAGTGCAGGGGAATATTGGTGTGCTAGTGAAAGGATGTTGGTAAAAAGACAGTGGGTAGTACATTAAATGCTCAGCAAGTGATTCTTGTGCAAGGGAGACTATAACCCATTACTGTTTCCACTTTGGGAGAATCACGTAAGCAGAGTTGAAAACAGGAGACTTATTCATAGTGAAACAAAGGATGGGTGGGTGTCGTGCACAAGTGTCGAGGAAGTGGATTTCTACATGACAGTTGCAGAGAGGAATAGGGAAGTAATGGAATGGTAATATCACCTAAGGGGAAACAAGAGGTAATGATTCCTGGAATTATGTCCATTGCCCCTTTCAGTCCAAGTGAGCATTGCATTGGGAGGATTGGTGCTGCTTTTGCTTCATTTGTGTAGTTTAGCTGTCAAGTAAGAAATCCAAAACTGTTATAAGTGACAAAATGTCTAAAAGAAAACTGTTATCCATATAAGACAATGTAGCTATCATTAGAGAGCTGGAAGATGGTGAAAAAAGTGTTGCAATATGAAAAAATATATGGACTCTACTCTATATACGGAAAGACGACATCAGCGACCATTTGAAGAAGGGGGAGTTTAAAAAAAACAAAAAAACATAGAATTAGTGAAACATAGATGGCACCAGCTAGGTTTAATTAAGAAAAGTATCTAATACAGCGTATCCGATGAATGGCAACGTGGGGTATCGGACTCCATTGACGAGAAATAAACCATGGACATCGGTGGAAAAGTCATCACGCTCCTGGGGATGCCCAAAGACTGGGCGAAAAATTTAGAGCGTTAATAACCGTAAAGAATTGATATTGTTGAATCCTAAAGTGAAGATCTACTGAATCTACTCAAAGTAAGCAGTGTGTTGGATGTGAAAGGTAGCTGCACGTACAACGGATAATAGGACAATAGCTTCAATGAAGACCCGAAATGTGCGAGAAAAGTGAATCATTGCTAGAAACGGAATGCTTAGGCAAGCATTATCCAACTAGAATATTTCTAAGTTTTTGAAATAATGCACGTAAAAATGAATAGTAACCTTTTCCGATTGATTTCTAAGTCGAAATATGAACTGCTAATATGAATTGTAACAGAGAATGTTTATCAGGTGCAGAAGCTAATAGTGTGGTGCGACTCCAGTCTGGGAAATGTTCACCAAGCGCAACTGTGCGGGCTAAGGCAGAAGAGGTAGAACTGATT
Source organism: Macrothele yani (assembly GCA_039090855.1). Lineage (NCBI taxonomy): Eukaryota > Metazoa > Arthropoda > Arachnida > Araneae > Macrothelidae > Macrothele > Macrothele yani. The sequence goes on from CM076992.1 coordinate 15,543,085, forward strand.
CGTACTGCGTATTTGTTCTCCGCAACACCGACTTCCACTGAACTTAGGGTGGAGCCTATGTAAGAGGTGTCCTCAAAGTCCGGGGTGTTAGACACGAGTGGAATGTTATGAACACCATGTCTGTGTAATGGATGGACCTTATCTCAGTCCTCGTGTAACAGATTAAGCAAATTATAAGTACGTATTTCAGAAGAGATGCGAAACTTGGCACGGTTATTCCTAAGAATGTTCACAATGGATGGATTGTAATCAATCACACCCACATATCGTGGGGTCTGGTACGATTCGTCCAACGACGATTGGTCCAATGCCGATTCGTCGAATGGGACAATTGGTCCAATGCCAATTGGTCCAATTCCGTCCTATCTGTCCGAAGTGCTACTCGTGCTATAAAAGTCTCATCTGTTCTGATTCTATCTCCGATGTTATACGAAAGTACCGGTAGTCCAAAGAATGTAAAATATGTTACATTTCATACGTAATATTGTGGTTACAGATATCTTTTTTTCTTGGAATCGCATTTTTTTTGTTATACTGTCCTTGCTGTCGTATGAAGTTACTGATGTACGAGCCGTTCAATCAACTTCAATGTTTCTCTTTTGCATGAAATAATAAAAAATACTAGTTTTCCGTTTCTGTTTGTAGAATGCAGTGGGGTTCCGCCAACTGCCCAATGGAAACAACTGGTCGGGGTTTGGATAGAGGCCTTTTCAACAGTTTTTATTCCAGCGATGTCATATTCATAACGTTTACATATCAAATCAAGATAATAATATTGAGCTTTTACTTAGGCATGAAATATTAATTCATAGGCTCGAGGCCTAGGCCTTTGTAGGACTTTTTATTCTACCGATGTCATATTCATAACGTTTACATATTAAATCAAGTTAATAATATTGCGCTTTCACTTAAGCACAAAATATTAATTCATAGGCCTGCGGCCTCAGAAATGATACGATGAGTGCCTTTTATGAAGTTTTATAAAATGTTTACAAATACCAAATACCTAGGTTGTAACTTAAAATCTTCTAAAAAGGCCCGCGACCTAGGTGCCTGTTAGATAGCTGAGAAATGATACGATGAGTGCCATTTATTAAGTTTTATAAAATGTTTACAAATACCAAATATCTAGGTTGTAACTTAAAATCTTCTAGAAAGGCCCGCGGCCTAGGTGCCTTGTAAAGACCTGGGAAATGATTCAATGAGTGCCTTTTATAAGGTTTTATAGAATGTTTACAAATGCCAAATATCTAGGTTTTAACTCAAAATCTTCTAAAAAGGCCCGGGGCCTAGGTGCCTCGTAAAGAACTGAGAAATGATAGGATGAGTACCTTTTATTAGGTTTTATAACATATTTACAAATACCAAATATCTAGGTTGTAAATTAAAATCTTCTAAAAATGACTGCGGCCAAGGTTCTTTGCAAACAGCTGAGAAATGCTCCATTGAGTGCCTTTTACCAGGTTTATGTAAAATGTTTACAATTACCAAATATACGGAAATTATCTTTCAAAAGGATATAAAGAGGAGAGTAATTTAAATTATTATTCCTTTCTGGAAAATAAAATCGGCGTTGGACCAATCGTACCATTGGACGAATCGGCATTGGACCAATCGTACCATTGGACGAATTGGCATTGGACCAATCGTCGTTGGACGAATCGTCCGGGACCGCATATCGTGTTGTGGGTGACTCCGATTGTAACGTCGTGAAGTGGAGGCAATTCATCCTTCTGTCCAGGCGAAATATATTGTCATGGGAATAGCCAAACTTGGAAGCAATGGTCAAAATCCTTTGAAATTCCGTATGTTGTAGACATGGGGTCGAAGAGTGGGAATAGGAGCGTTTGAGTAAAAATCTAAACGTAGCTAGCTTATGGCTTCAGGGGTGTGAAGAGTCTCGAGGAATAAGGACGGGATATGCAGATGGTTTTCTATACACTGTAAACCTGTAAGACTATGAGAAAGGAGAAAGTCCAAAAAAGGGGGAGCCCTGTACCTCCAACTCAATCGTAAACTTAATCGTGGGATACTGAGAGGATAAAAAATCTGTAAAGGAATGCATTTGTTCAATAGAGAAAGACCAAAAAACTGGAATGTCATCTACATACTGCATATACAAAAGGGGCTTATAAGGAAAAACAGAAAGAGTGGTATCTTCTAATTCTTGCAAAGGAAACTCTGCAAGAACAGGAGATCCCGTAGGTGTCCCCCCTCCCTCCCTTTTGTTGGTAGATGACATTATCAAATAAAAAAGGAACATGAGACCACGAGCTGTAAAGCAGACATTATGGCCTCAGTTTCAAGAGGAGAAAGACCAGGGTAAGTAGAAAGCTTCTTCTCGATAATGCCATGTACGACCGAGATTGGAACATTTGGAAATAATGACTGCACATCCAGAGAAGCCATAATAAATTTGCATTGAAAGGAGAAAGCCTTAATAATATCCAGGGCTTGGGTAGAACTTTTAATAGAATGTGTAGAAGACCATGTCAAAGGAGCCAAAATCTTCGCTAAAGCAGATTCTAGAGGATGAGAAGGGCTACTTGCACTGGAGACCAGAGGGTGAATTGGATAATCAGGTTTATGTAACTCGATTTTACCAAAGGCTAGCGGTATTCTGGGTCCAGGAGTCAGATGCATATTCGCAGAGATAGCCTTCGGTAAACAACGTTAACCTTTGAGTCTGGTGATGGCCGACGAGAGAGCACCTTATGAGGAATCTGTTAAATAGCTGTATGCATTTTGGTAGAGTAGTCACTGGAATCCAGGTTAACCACTTGTTGCAATTTATCAGCACAGATAACAGCGAGAGCAGGATTACAAGCGATTGCTTTAAGCTGACTTCTCTGACAGCGCAGGTAAGAACGTTCTGTACACAAAGATTGTAAGCAATGAGGCCTGGATGATTGAGAGCCATGCCTAGCTAAAATCCTGGCAATGGAGTGCCTAACAGGATCCTGATGAGTTTACGGTAAATCCCTGACAACTCATTCGACCTGGGTATTAGCATACTCATTCGACCTGGGTATTAGCTCATTCGACCTGGGGTATTAGCATATGACCCAGAGCAGACTGGAAAAGCAAATTTAAATCCATGAGATAAGGCCTTTCTTTACCTGTGGTTGAGTCAAGGGAATGGAGCTCAGGTTAATGAACGAAAGTGAGTTCGAAGCTGAAGGTTGTGCTGTACTTGAATAATGACGGGGGAGGGGGGTCGTCAGCCGAAACCAACAGATGAAGCTTATATGAATATGTGTAGCTTGAATGTGTTGTATGGTATGACTGCAGCAATCATACTACTGATAAGAGTAATTGATCTGCTAAACGTGATAGAGTTTGTGCACTTGGCAAAGATCTGATATGCCAAGTAGGTTGTGCGATTAAGCTAATCCAAATATTCACGTTTAGCCCTAATCTCCACATGCAGGTGTTTGGTCTCTGCAGTAGTAAGCACCCAGAGATCCTGTCGAGAACGAGGTTTACAAGGGAGTTTAAGAAACTTAGAAATTGCCTGTAGCGATTTGCAATTCATTAAGAAAGCTAGATGTAAGTCCTCAGTGGATAGTTTTTTTCCCGAAGATTATAAAAAATCCTGTAAGCTCGATCCATTTGTGCAAGGCAGCACACCAGGTAAAAGATGACAACCTGTCAAAAGTTTTAACAGCAGCAAGAGTTAAGTAAAATAAAACAGATGATATAATTCAAGAATTCAGAGCTGTCGAATGCACAATTAAAAGTTGATGAAGAACTTGCAATTAAAATTGACATTTATTTATAAGTTAAAACTACAGATAAAAATCACTTATAATGGCAAGCACTTTCAAAGCTATCTTAGCTTCATCATCAGGCCAAAATGCATGAAAGGACAGGCACTGGTGAGTATATACAATCACGGAGCGATACAAGTGATTAGTGTTGCCAAACTGAAAATGGTATTCTACAAATATTATAAGTAAATGGAACTTACATATCTGGAGAAAATATAGGAAATATAGATTAACTTACATATCTGAGAAACATAATATAAATATAAAATATAAATTATCTGGAGAATATTATAAGTAAGTTCCATTTACTTATAATATTTGTAGTATACCATTTTCAGTTTGGCAACACTGATAACTTGTATTGCTCTGTGATTGTATATAACCGCCTGTGCTCGCCCTTTTGTGCATTTTGGCCTGATGATGAAGCTAAGGTAGCTTTGAAAGTGCTTGCCATTATAGGTGATTTTTATCTGTAGTTTTAACTTGTAAATAAATGTCAATTTTAATTACAAATTCTTCATCAATTTTTTAATTGTGCATCTGACAGCTCTGAATTCTTGAGTATATTATCTAGCTCAAAGTTTTTATTTTACTTATATGGACTCTCTTCTTTGACTGTTTCCACAAAAATATGGACACTGATTTTCAAATGGAGAACATTGTATGCAACAGCCACTGATTGTGCTGTGGAAAATATCCAACTTTTTTTTTTTTGAAGCAAGAATCTGTGGCAATGGAAAAGTACTTAATGCAGTAAGTGTTATCTGGGGAAAAATTCAAATTAAGGAAACATAAATGTAAAATGAAACAAACAACATTATATTATTTTCATATATGCATATTTTTACATGGTGGGATTTTAGAAATTTAATGGGGTAATGTCGTAGGAACGCAGAGGAGTGTCATTCAGCAAACTTCAGACATCACAGCTCCAGTGGGGTGGGGTACCACCCTGTGGGAAAATTATGGTTGGCTGCATGGCTGTTATCTGTGGTACAGCAAAGATCTGAAGCATATCTAGGTATACTACACCAGTGACGGTATTTTCAGCGAAGAAAAGCGGTCCAGCAATCTGATTGTGCAGGAGGCCACACCCCACGTTAACTTTCAGACTATCGCAGATGTGTTCTTCTAATTCCCCAATTTACACATTGTGCCAATTCACTTTCCCCGAAATGTGAAAGTTTGCCTAGTCTGAAAACATTATGCATGATAAAAAATTTTCGTCATCAACAATGCGATCTAGTATAACAATTGCAAATGATTTTTCACTTTGGCTGGTCATCAGGTTTGATTTCCTGGAAAATATGTACCTTATAGACATGCAGTTGCAATTGATGGTGAATAACTTGATGAGCAGGCTACCGTTTCATTAGAAGTTCTCTTACTGTTTGTGTGACTGACTTCCAGGGGCTCCTCTGAATGATCTCTGCACATTTCCTACAGCCTCTATCGAAATGCCGGGATTTCGGCCATCATGTCTGTTCAACACACTACTGTTTGCCAAAAACTGATCACACCAATTCTTGATAGTCTTAAATGTTGGAGGGTCCTTATTGAAGACACAGCAAAAGTTTTATTGCACTTGGGTGACCGATTTTGTTTCCACGTAACACCACACAATTTGTGTATGCTTGCTCAGAGTCGCCAGTTTAGAAAATGATTGACTGTGGCTCTGCTGTGACTACAACTTTCCCATGTGAACTTTGTGAGTCTCTGCTTTCATTCTGTCCAGAATCACAGCTGTAAAACCTGAAATGAAAAAAATAATAGACTTTCAAAATGTTGGAGTCTCATGGTGGATACCCTACATTTCAGCAACCATTTTTGTGTTTAGAAACAGATATTGAAATGTAGTAGATTGTTCAAATCGGCGTCATCATTGTACAGACAGCAGTGCTTAAGGTAAGATCATGTTTGGACATACTATAGTAATTTATAAATGTTGTGTAAATAATTTAATGTTCCATGAAAATAATAATAGTGGTGAAGTTTGAACGAGTAGAGAATTTCGTGCTCTGATGAAATTAAATCACCCATTGCAAGTAGTGCTTTGAACTTTTAAGAAAGATTATTAAAAACTACTCATAGTTACAAAGATGATTTAAATTTATGTTAAATAGGTCTTTATGTTGTCATATGAATGCCATCAGGGCCAGATGGAGCTTTTGTGGGACCCAGGGCAAAATTTCATTGCGGGCCCCTAGAAAATAAATCTCATATTTTAATAGTCGTTATGTGAAAAATGTCACCCTTAAAGAACACACACGAAAACTGTCATAAAGCAAAATGGTTATCTCAAAGAAGTATTTGCTTTAAGCTTAAGAAAAGGGCCATAATACGGATTGAGAGTTCAGAGAGAGAGAGAGAGAGAGAGAGTGAGAGAGATAGAGAGGGAGCAAGAGAAAGAGCAGGAGAGAGAGAAAGAGCAAGAGAGAGAGAGAGAGAGAGAGAGAGAGAGGGGGGGAGAAAGAGAGAGAGTAAAAAGTGTTAAAATCTACGATTTTATTCCTGGAGAGACGAGGTTTAGGTTGTATTGTGATTCTTGTAAAAACATCCTCACAAAAGTGTAAAAAGATACCTGAGTAGTAAACATTTTTGTGTAGGAAATAATGAGGATTCCTTTAAAATAAATTCGTATAAATAGTTTTTTCCCCTGATACATGTGTTTTAGTGATTTATTTTTAATGCAAGGTGGAGTAACTGACAAATTAGTTACTTTTTAAACTTTTATATGCACTCATGCATCAAAATTGATTTTTCCCAAATTTTTACAAATGTTTTTAAAGTCACTGAATAATTGGTCTCCATATATAGCCCAAAAGCGTCTTTGATGTATATAATTTTTTTAATTTAAGAGTCTGGTTTGCACACAAATTCTTGAATATATAAAAGTAGGGGCCACAAAATGATGAAATTTAATTTATTGCACGAATCTGAAAAATATTAAGATGGTTACCATAATCAGTTGAAATCAGCTATTCAAAAGTCGAAACTGTACGATGAAAGGCGATAAGCTATTCAAAAGTGGAAACTTAAAAAAAGGGTCTCTTAAGGGTCTTGTGCCACAAAATTTACCTAAAAAAAATGTAAAAAATTCTACCCAAAATGATTTTGTGTTTGTATTTCCCAAACTGCGTGGCCCAGGGTGACTGCCTCGGTTGCCTCCTTAGTCCAGCCGGCCATGAATATCACAGTTAACTGTAATTTATGTATCTAACTTCTCAGAACTTGAAAATTGGCTAGACCCAAAACAATGTCAGGAGGCCTCTGTGTTTTTAAAAAATTTTTTTAATGTAACTAGCCTGTTTTTCCAACTACCTTTATTATTGGTAGAGTGAAAATACCAGCGTTTACCACAATAAAAGGTTTATTATACATCGACTATAGTTTCGCAGAGCTATTGGCTCGGAATTCGTCCTGATGATGCTGAGCCAATAGCTCTGCGAAACTACAGTCGATGTATAATAAACCATTTATTGTGGTAAGCGTTGGTATTTTCATTCTATCTTAACACTACAAGTTCTGTAGTCACAAATTATAAATACCTTTATTATTGTATAGCTCATGCAGAACAAGAATGTGCATCCCCTGATTACTTCTTTCTCTATGATTCTGTTTCACTTTCATGATTTACTATATTTATGTTTTTGCCCCTATAAAGTGTGTACAAATAATTCTTAACTTTTTGTAGAAGGTGGATGAAGTTAATGGTGACATTTCTGTGCCAAAAATGATATTGTCTTTACCATGAGTTTGAAATATTATTTGTTCATTAATTTCTGTGTCTTGTGAAATAAATCAACCACATTTTTCACTATGATTAAATGCTGTTTTGTTTTTGTGTTATACTTCTTTTGAAGTTGTATTGTATATCACTATACCCTAACTATTGCTTGTTTTGTGTGAATGAAAAAGTTTAATACAATTTAGTAAATACTCACAAAATGTGATTTCTTATAGGACATCATCATCTAGTAATTTACAGGAAAATAAAGAAAGCTTAGATTTACTCAGCAATGGAGAAAAAGTTAATTGATTGCTCCCAGGGAGACCAAAATCAGAGTTGTGATGCTGAAAAGTTACAGCTGCATATAAAGTAATATTACTTTTTGAATTACTTATTTTCTTTTAGAAGTATGTAATGAGAGATGCTGCTACTTTACTATAGAGTGACCTTGCTTAATTCATATACTTTTATGTAACTGTTATGTTTATTTCATACCCAGTTTTGTACTTCCTAAGAATGGTTCACAACTTAAGCTTGAAGAAACACTTTGTTATGCTTCTATTCTTCTCTTCAACCTTTGATGTTTTCAGTCTGGTTTGTCCATTATACTAGTATTTACAATCAAAGAAAAAGAGTAGCATATTCTACAAAGCAGCACAAAAACGGAGAATTTGAATTTTTATTGTTGGTGCTCAGAATGTCATATAATTGAATGAATAAATAAATAAGCATTAATACGAGGGTTAAAGTAGACCAAAGAGTGCTGGAACACAACATAAAGAAACAACTGTATTTCAGGTCATATATACTTAAAATGTATTTAAGGACTTGCAAAAATTTATTTGAACATATGAGATCAAAAAGCTTACGTGGTGTAAACTCAGTCATATCTTGAACTAGTATTTTTATGTTAATTCAAGGTAAATGTGAGACAGACCTTAACTTATTACCCTAAGTTTTTTTATTTAATTTATGTTACATAATTTTAAAATACATTAAAAAGTTCAAGAGTTGCCCTTGTTTTTTCATTATTTTCACTGTTAAAACAGATATAAAAATCCAAGACTTTACATGTACACGGTTGAGTCACATTATTGTGACCACCAGCTAATTTCCAGAGTTACCTTGTGTGCAGTGCAGACAGCAGCTAGATGGGCTGGGAGTGACTCAGTAAGGTGTTGGAAGGTGTTTACAGGTATGTGGAGCCATGCTGACTGCAGCACATCTGACAGCTGCTGGAGGGTGCATGGTGGAGGATCCATAGAGCGGACAACATGATTGAGGTGGTTTCACAGATGCTCCATTGGGTTTAAGTCTGGGGAATCAGGGGACCAGGGAAGTACTAGTCTTCATTGTGCACTTCCAGAAACTCTTGGTCTTTTCTAGCTGTGTGACATGTTGCATTGTCATGCTGGAAGATTCCATCAGCCCCAGGGAAGACAATGAGCATGTATGGGTGTACATGGTTGGCATGGATGAATTCATAACGAATTCGGGCTATAGTACCTTCTACAGGTATGAGTGGACACAGAGAATGCCACGAAAACATTCCCCAGACCATAACTCTGCCCCCACCAGCGTGTGTTCTTCCAGCAATGTTTGAACAGTGTTTGTTCTCCGATGTTTCTCGCCTTATGAGCCAACGTCCATCTGTTCGATGAAGCAGAAAACGTGACTCATTGGAGAAGGCAATCCTTTGCCAATCAGCAGAGGTCCGATACTGCCATGAAAATGTAAGCCTTTTCTGCCAATACTGGTTAGCATAGGTGAAGTGACCATCCATCTGCATTGGAGCCCTATACGCAGCAGGGTTCGCTGAACTGTCAATTTAGACACACTTTCGGTAGCCCCTGGTTCATTCGGCTAGTGAGTTGCTCCACTATAATGTGTCGATCGGCACTCGCACACCTCCGAAGCCGACGTTCACCTCTCACATCAATGACACGTGGTGCTCCGCAGTTTCCACATCACTTATTTGCAATGGTGCCATTTCTCCAATCACGATACACTTTAACCACAGCAGCACGCAAACAGTTCACAAACTGCACTGTTTTAGAAATACTGCCACCCTTGGCCCGAAAGCCGATAATCATCCCTTTTTGCAAATCTGATAAATCTCTCCTGTTATCCATGACAGCAACGAGTGATATGTTTTCAGATTGCCTACAGCACACCTTATATACCCTCCAAGCCAGCTCATGACACATGCCTTCTTTCATTGGCTACCCGCTGCTGACTTCAAAAGTAGAAGGTGGTCACAATAATGTGACTCGACAGTGTATTTACATTATCAATTTTTTTTTAAATGGACCACAAGGTCTTGAAGCATACAAAGTAGTTATTAACTTTGCGATTATTAACATTTAAAACATTTTAAAAGAGATTAAGAGCAACTAAAAATTACAAAAGAGTACGGCCTGGTCATTGTCACTTCTATAACTTCACTTGAAGGCCTTTTATCTGATTAGTACAGATGTCTTCAAAAGGGTTCCAATGTCCATTGTGGACAATAATGTACTGACACATGTAAAGCCCTTCCAAGTTCGTAGCAAAAGCGTTTCAGAAATCTGTCTTTCACTATGAACTTGGAAGGACTATAAGCTTGTGTTGGCCACAACAGACATCGGAGCTCTGTTGATAATGTCTGTACTGATCAGATGGAAGATAGTCAAGTGAAATTATAGAAGCAATAACATCCAGGCCGTACCCTAATTAAATTTTTAATTGTTCTTAATCTCTTTTAAAATGTTCTAAGTGTTAATAAGATAACTAAATGAAACCCATCAGAATCGCCAGTTAGTTTTTTTTGTTTTTGTTTTTAAGTAATAAACTCATATGAAACAACTAATGTAACCTTTATTTGATTGACAAATTCATTCAACCACTTCAATAATGACAATAGTCCAGGTTCATGATTTTTTTTTTTTTTTTTTTGACTGAAGGTTAAACGACCACCGTGAGCAACTCATATCGCCCGTCCCTAATTTAGGGTCACTGGTTCCAGGGATGGGAGAGAGCCAGTGCCATAAGACAAACACAACATCCATGCCTCACCGGGATTCGAACCTGGTAGATAAATCCTGTCGAAATCAACGATTAGTTTTTTTTTTTTTTTTTTTTAAGCCTCACCGGGATTCGAACTCGGACCCTTCATGAACGAATGATGATAAGACAACGCTTGGGCTGTAAGCAGTCGCCTGTCGCTAATTTAGGGTCACTGGTTCCAGGGAAGGGAAGAGCCAGTGCCATAAGGCAAACACAACATCCATGCCTCACCAGGATTCGAACCCGGACCCTTTACGAAAGAATGATCATAAGGCAACGCTTGGGCTATCAGCAGTAGCCCGTCCCTAAATTAGAGTCACTCCCAGGGAAGGGAGAGAGTCGGTGTCGTAACACAAACACAACATCCATGCCTCATCGGGATTCTAACCCGGTAGACGTAACCCGTCAGAATCAACGATTAGTCCCCCCCCCCCCGTAGACGAAACCCATCGGAATCGACGATTAGTTTTTTTTTTTTTTTTTAAAGAATAAACTCATATGAAACGTTTATTTACATCTTTACATAATGGGAAATGTCTTACCTATGTGAATAAACTGGATCGAATGAATGTTAAATTGTTTATATACATCACACAGTCCAATGGCACAACACAATCAGGTCTTCGAGTGTTCGCTGTTACAATAAGTACTTTCATATAAATTCCGGCTAGCGTTGTTTTGCACAACAGTTCACTGAGAAGAGAGACTTCTGACTATCTGAGTCCCTCCATACTTTTGCCATGAACAGCGTGTGAGTCAACTGCACGCTTCTCCCATTGACTTTACATGGGAACTTTGCCACCCCACAATGCCCAAACCATTGCCCCAATCTCGTTTTTCTCTTCAACTGGCACATCTACATGGTAAAACCTTTATTTTGATACCTCAACCATATGTTTACGTTCAGCCATTCTCTCAAAACTGGTCTTACAGTAAAAAACCTTATAGAATTAATACGTATATAGATTGTACAGTTAATAACTACTTTGTATGCTTTAAGACCATGTGGTCTGTTTAAAAAAATGATAATGTAAATACATGTAAAGTCTTGGGGGATTTGTATGTAAGTTTTAACAGTGAAAATAAGGAGAAAATGAATGTAACTGTTAAACTTTTTAATGTATTTTAAATATCTATTAAAATTATGTAACATGTTAAAAAAAACTTAAGATAATGCTTTGAGTTGAGGTCTGTCTTACATACTTGCAGTAAAAATTCTCATTCAAGATATGACTGAGTTTACAGAAGGTAAGTTTTTGACTGCTAGTTCTGTGTGACATTGGGGAAAAGATCCCAACTCATTGGGTTTTGTTCCAGAATCTTTAGGTTGAATGACCAACTGGGCCATCAGCTGTGGGCTAATCCCCCACACTGATGTACTTACCTGATTAAAAAGACAAAAAGAAATCAATATCCGGACTTAAGTGTGGGATATGGTGGACCTACCACACTTGAGAAGGATGGTCCACCACGGAATTGACCTGGACTTTCTAAGCGGCATATGAGAAAGAGGTCTCGGCTGAGTGAATGTAAGATTGGTGTATAGAATACTAGAGGTATAAATGGCAAGATGAATGAGGTAATTGAGGAGATGAATAAGTATAGATTGGATGTGCTGTGTGTAAGTAAAACCAAAAAGAAGGAAATTGGGATTAAAGAAGTGAATGGCACGGTGAGTGTGTGGTCTGGAGTATTAGATAATGTAAGAGGACAGGCTGGTGTAGGTGTGATTTTAAGTGAAAAGATGAAGAACAACTTGATTCACTATAGTTGTGTAAGTGAGAGAATTCTCTGTATTCGTTTGAAAGTGAAACTTCAGAGAATTGTAATTGTTGTAGTGTATGCTCCTTGTGACTCGGAACCTTCTGATAAGAAAGAATATTTCTGGAATGAGCTAAAAGCTGTTTTGAGCCAGTTTGGTGCTAAAGAAAAAGTTATAATAGCAGGGGATTTCAATGCTACAGTAGGTGTGCAGAATACAATTTCTGACAATGTTCTGGGTAAGTTTAATTATCCTTGTGTGAATGATAATGGTAAAAGATTAATTGAACTCTTCATTGAGAATGGTTTGTGTGTATCTAATACATTTTTCAACCACAAGTATATCCACACATATACTTGAGAAAATCGCACTCTTGGTCAAAAGCGTGTGATAGATTTTGTTGTCTACGATCAGCGTCTGAAACACTTAGTTGTTGACACCCGTGTGATGAGAGGTGTGGATGTTGGTTCTGATCATTACTTGGTAGTGTCACGAGTGAAACTAAATGTTGGTTGGAGGAAAAGGAATAGGAAGATGCCCAGAATAGAAAGAATAAAGGTTGAAAGGCTCCTTGAAGATCATCAGCGTTATTCTGACTTTTTCAGAGAACGACTGAAGGAGCTGAAGTCTTGTGAGAGGGATGTAGAAAAGAAGTGGGAATGTTTTAAGAACTGTGTTGTCACTGCTCACGCACACACATGCGCACGCAGACACGCACGCACATGAACCGAGAGCGGTGCTCCTGAAACAAAGGCTAAGTTTCGTTTAAGAACGAGCCGTGCAATGCGTTCCACTTAACCGGGAGAAGAGCGAAAATTAACATCGCCGATAACTTAGTTTCTGAGAGAACAGAATTCGTGTTACTTGCAGTTCATGTTAGCTGTGGATATAAGTTGTATTTAGTAATGGATATACCATGTTTTTTTGGAAAATAAAATCCAGCAATGAGAGTATATCTCATAGTAAGCAATTATGTGAAATTCCGGATCTGTCAGCGGTAGTTACAAATTCGTCTTCCGCACTGTTGAGTGACGTAATTTCAGAATTGGAATCTACATCGTTGGCAAATCTGAAACTTATGCAAGCGGACTATGATAAAGCGTACAAAAAAAAAAAAAAAAGCTGTTGCACAGTTGAAAAATCTTGGATAAAAACATTTAATTGGCTAAAGTCAAATGACAAGACTATTTATTATGTTGTGCACTGTTTGCAAAAACCATCCTAAAATTGCTGATACCACCAGTAATTTTTTCAAGCAATGTGGGGTGTCAGGTGATAATATAGTTTAATAACTAAGTGCACACAACATTAGTTGAAAACATAAGATTTGCCTTTGTTTCTAAACAACAATTCTTGGGATATTTTATGATGCAAAATTACTTTTGTTTGCACTAGAGAAAAAGGTAAATAATTTTTACATTCAAAATTGTTGTTAAAAACTACTTAAACTGCCATACAGTTAACTATGATTATTTGATTTTTTTTGTAAAACACAGGACATATATTAAAAATTCTTGAACATGGCATCATCACTAAATTTCTCAAATGCCATCGATTACCTTTCTTAAAACTTCAGATATATTCTTTTGTGCATTTTGAATACAGATACTTTAAAATGGTGATGCAAAAGATGTATAAAAAGTTTATCATAATTTTTAACTTACAAAAAATGAGGCAAGCTTCTGTTTTGTTATCTTTAAAGATAAATTTTTCTAGGCATGTAAATTTTACTTCTGGGCAAGCAAATATTTTCTGCACATGCCCTGCTGGGCATGTAACTTTTCAGATATTTTTCAAGCCCTGATGATATTGGTATTTGAGAAATTTAGTGATTCTGTCGTGCTCCTTTCATTAAAGTTTTCGCCCTTTGTCACTACACATCAGAAGCTAGTTCCATCAGAGGCATGCATCCTGTTGCTGACTATAAATGACAACATTAGGGGCAGAACTACATATGGTTCCAATTTCTGGATCTAGAGCATAATATAATTAAAGCAATGATATTTTTTTGTTCTAGGCTTTCTGTAACAATAATACAACTTTTGGAGATTACCAGTGAAATGAAGCCCGGCATGCGACAGCTGTCTTTTTTCTTGTAGTAGGAAATTCTGTTCCAAAGTTTTTAAAATTTAGTTGCCCGGACTGGGCAACTAGATTTTTTATTTACCTGCCCAGGTCAATAATTTTCATATCACTGGTATCTCAGGCATGGTATTTTTCAATCTGGAAGCACCTGTGAAAAAATACTGCAGTGATTTATTACAGTAAAGGCTTTTAAAAAGACTAAAAATATGAATGTTGAGTCCTGCTGCATGTAACAGTATTATATTTTCAGTCAAGTGAGCTTTATATCACAATAAGACGTATATCTTTTTTTTTTGAAGTGAGCTATGCCTGAATAAAAACCTAAATAAGAAATTATGTTGGATGACAGTGATTGTTTTAGTTAAAAAATTAATGTGTAACTAACTATTTTTTATGAATGTACTTCTGCTATATAGCATTCCTTATAAGATAAATAGGTGATGAACAGTAAAAGAGAGATTTCTGTTCTTTTTCCTTTATTTATTTCTATGAGCATGGGATATTTCTTACGCAGAAGTAATGAACATTTGTGAGAAAACTCTCACTACATTGTTCCTACAGTTGTTTTTTTAGCTTCTAAAACTGTGTGGCTGTGTGCAAAATGTTAAGCGTGTTAGAGTAAAGAAACTTGGAGATGGTACTAGATTTGGTCATGTGGCACCACATCTGCCTGTGATATGGACTTTATTGCATTTTATTTATTTATTCAAATTTGGTGCAAGGGTGGTAGTTGTCCAAGGAGCATTGAAACACTACATACATATATTGGGTTGGTACAAATGAAATGTCTGGCAAAGGACCAGCACACGTGTATGGCGAGAACGGAAAAGTAGGACAACTTACCTAGGCAAAATAATCCCCCTCAGCATCAACACATAGTTGCCATCTGTCCGGCAAGGCCATGATCCCGGAACGAAAAAGTCTTGAGGCTGGGACCCGAAGAAGTCATCAACTGCACGCTGAGCCTTGTCTGTCATTAACTGTTTCCCGGACAGGAAGGGATCCAGGCGACGAAACAGATGATAGTCTGTCAGAGACAAGTCCGGGGAGTAGGCAGGATGAGGCTGTGCTTCATAGCCCAAGGCACTTAGTGTCAGCATCGTTCATTGTGCGACATGAGGGCGGGCATTGTCCTGAAGCAGAAGAACACCATGTCTGTTGACCAAAGCTGAGCACAATAATGTTCTGCAGTGATGGTTTGGCCTCTTGCCAAGAAATTCTGATGAATTGTCCTAGCTGTAGACCACCAGACAAGTAGCATCATCTTCTTGGTGTGTGGGGTGGCTTAGGGTGCCGTCCAGCAGGCTGTACCTTGCTTAACCATTGTGTAGATCATTTCCAATTATCATAAAGGACCTGCTTCTCGTCGCAGGTGACGATTTGATGCAGTAGAGGTTCCTGTTTATTCCTGGCAAGCAGTGACGTGCAGAGTTCCAAACGCTTAGTCTTGTTGGCAATTGTCAACTCATGCGGCAGCCACATGTCCAGCTTTTTGAACTTACCCAGCGCAGGCAGACACTGAACAACTGTTGTGTGATGGACACCTACCTCTGCCGCTATCTCATGATAATGATACGTTTTATGGGGGTCCGCTTCAACCACATATAATAGAACATCGTCAGAAACAGCAACAGGTCAGTGACCACGTTCTTCGTTTTACAGGTCCGTATCTCACTTCAAAACTTCACAAACCATCACCGAATGGTTCGTTCATTGGCTGTATTTTCCCCAAATGCCTTGTTAACGTTTCGAGCAGCAATTGCTGCAGAATGGCCCAGTTTAAATTCATACAGGAAGATGACTCTCAAATCCGGCATCTGCATGTTTCCTTTGCAAGCCACGTTACGTCCAAACAAACCACGCCTGAACTTTGTTCTTCACACACGTGCTAGCTATACTTATAGTAACTCTGTGACGTAATACCCGCAACACCTGTGGGTGGTTCTATCCGATGTGGTGGGGGCCTGTATCCACTGCTCGTTTGCGCCCCACATTTCATTCGCACCAACTCAATATACACTATATTGACAAAAGTCACCGGACACCCCTTCAAAAGCAAATGAACAGATCCGCTGCATTGTTAAGATGTGCTGTACAGCTGCAAACAGTATAAAAACAAGCCTGCAGCTCACCGCGATCATATCGCGGCGGGAGAGAACTGACTTTGAGAAAGGAAAGATTGTTGGGTGTTATATTAGTGGGCTGTTCATAAGAGAAACCGAGAGGCGTTGAAGCATACCCAAGTCAACTGTTTCGGATGTATTGAATAAGTGGAAGACACTTGGCGTGCCTGAAGCAGCAAAACGTACCAGCAGACCAAAGAACATCAGTGATAGAGGATGTCGAAGCCTCAGGAGAGTCATTACAGCTAATCAAAGGAGTACTGCACAAGACCTCAGTGTACAGGTGAGTAAAAATGCTGGAACCTCGGTATGTACACCACGGTAACCCACAGAACTTCATTCTGTGGGTTACCGTGGTCGTGCGGCTGCTCATAAGCCTTTCATCTCTACTCAGAATGCTACTCGTCATTTAGCATGGTGTAAAGAACATTTACCATGGACCATAGATGAATGGAAACAGGTCCTATGGACTAATGAATCCAGATACACGATCCATCAGTCTGATGGCAGTTTGTGGGTATGGCGGCAGCCGGGGGAACGCTATTTACCACAGTGTATTGTTCCTGTGGTTAAGTTTGAAGCTGGCAGTGTACTCATGTGGGTATGTTTTTCGTGGTATGGTCCTGGCTCAATGGTTATCATGGACAAACTTGTTAACCAGCGCGTCTACCTCAATATTCTGGACAATTATGCCCTACCAACTCTGTGGCCATACTATGGAACCGAGCCTTGTTGGTACCAGCAGGATAATGCATCGAGCCATAAAGCAAGAACTGTTACGGCGTGGTTTGACTATAATTCTGCATCGTGTGTAGTCTGGCCAGCACAGAGCCCTGATCTTAATCCCATAGAGCACCTATGGGATTAATTAGAGCGCCGCGTAAGAAGTTTGGAATGAAGGCCTACTACTGAGCAACAGTTAGCGGCAGCATTATGTACTGAAGGGAAGCGCATACCTAACGCTGTGTTCCAAAACCTTGTCGAAAGCATGTCTGGAGGGGTCAGTGCATGCATTAAGGCCATAGGTGGACCTACACCGTACTAATGTATGTCAATAAATGCTATGTTAGGTTACTCTTCTAGGTGTCCGGTGACTTTTGTCAATATAGTGTATATGCAAAAGTTTGGCTTTGGCCATTGGGCATATTCTTGTACATTTGATATCGATTACGAAATATTTTATTGTTGTTCTCATAGTTTTAAGGTTAATTTTAGTGTTTCATGTTGTTATTAGGAAATGGTTCTTTGTACTCCATTATTATGTACATTTGTTGTTGTTGTTATTATTATTATTACTATTATTATTATTATTCAGATCCCTTGAGCAAGAAGTTAAAGACTTGCAGCAGAAGAGGGAAGTGTTTCAAGAACTTTTACAAGAAAAGATCGCATAATAATAGGACTGACTAATGAAATCTTTGACTTAGAAACTGAAAGACGTGATACTGAGTCTAATAGAAAAAGTTGTAGCAGCTGCTCTTCTTATGAAATTATTAAACCCAGTGATTATGTGGCTGACTGTGAAGATGTGGAAAAGTTAAAGGTAATGTAGTAAATGTAGCAGTTGTGCAGTTTAATTTGTGCAAAATCATAATATAATAAAATTGAATAACTGCTTTATAAATTGTTTACTTCAATAAAATTTTACACCTGTCTTATACCTTTGAGCTTTGTCTTCAATTGCATACATTTTTGTAGGCAACTCAAAGCAATGAACTAAACTTATGAAAACTTGGGCATTGGTATTGTTTGTTTGTTCTTGCAGCATAATTGAAAATGTATCATTTAACTAAGAGGGATTTCACAGATTTTCAGTAGATAAGAAAAATCACATAGAAAAAGTTTGTTTCTACCATGTAATACAAGAGAATTGCCTAGGGAGAACATATACTTTCAAAGTTTGCAGATTTAATATTATTATTTTATCATCTCAAAATTTCAGGCATGCTCCTGACTTTTTTTTCTTGACCTGTAGTTAAATGTTTTTAAATATCATTATTGGTCTGCTCCGTGGCTCTAGGGAGTCAACAAGAAGGTATTATCAGGTTTGTTGAAGAATTGTTTATAGTTTGCATTAGTTCATTGTAAAATCCTCATTATATAGCTGATTACCATATTTAAACTGGCTACTTAAATTTTTGCATTGTGTATGCTGATTAAAAACCATATGTCTGTTGGTTAGAAAGTTTTTCCTGCATTTGTGGATTTGTAGAAAGTCTCTGATAGAGTAAATAGTGTGCTTCTATGAAAGGTCTTAAAAAATTGTGGTATAAGTGGAAATTTATTGCAGTGTGTGAAAGCTATGTATACCGACAGTAAAGCTTGTGTGTTTGTAAATGGTGTTTTATTGAGTTGGTTTTCCGTTGATGTAGGAGTTAGACAATTTTGTGTATTGTGTCTATGGTTGTCATTCAGCATAACATATTTTTGGATGCTTACATGGTGACAAAATAGGCAGCAGTGGTTTCTGTCTTAGGAATTTTTGTATTTGCAGATTTTTCTATGCACAAATGTTAGCTTCCTTTTTATCTTTTTCTTTTTTTGTGAATACCTAATAAGAAACTCAGAATCTGTTTACAACACCAAATCATCCCAAACCATGATTACAGTCATCCTGGTGGAGCAGTGGTCTAAGCGCTGGCTTCTGACCATTTGTCCCAGATGGGTGCAGGTTTGAATCCAGGTGAGGCATGGATGTCGTGTCTATCTTAACACACACGGGCTCTCTCCCATCCCTGGAACCAGTGGCCAAACCTAAATTAGAGGCGGGTGACTGCTTATAGCCCATAGAGTTGCTCATGGCGGTCGTTAAGCCTTCAACCCCCCCTACCCAAAAAAAAAAAAAAGAAAGAGCATATTTACAAAAAGAGAACCTTGCTGATAGGCTGAATTTTGATCAGACCATTTTAAGCTCTCCAGTTGGTCAAAGTTAGCAGTGGTGGGTAAGAAATCATTAGTAGATGTACTATCGAGAAGTGGATCAATGTGATGACATTCAGGAGACTCATTAAATGAGTTGTCATTAATGGATTCAGTCATTAAAGAGAGAGGAAGTTTGACTTTCACGTAGAGACAAGTATTTACAGTATTTGTTTCAAATGAAAGGTGAGAAGAAATATTGCTCTCCTGAACTCTGAGTTGTTTTGTTATATGACAGGCAGTTGTGACCTCTTGCTGTTGTTCAAGGCCTGTTGTCAGTGCTTTGGAATTAGGGATTTAAGAAATAGACTTTGAAGTATTTGGGCACAACTTATTGTTTCATGTAACTTGAACTTTTATTTGTAATGTTTATTTATTATAAAGAAGCTTCCTTTATCATAAAACAGGTTCCATTGCTGAACCTTCAACTCTGTAAACTATGTCTTCATTGGGTTATGTAATCAACAGATAATTTGGGAATTGGGTTTATTTTTCATGGCTTGCCAATTAATTTTTTTTTTTCATTTTTGCAACTTGTGTTCAGGATCAGGCAATCTCTTAGTGTGAACTTTCGTGCATAGATCTTCATTTTTAAATATTATATTGTTTTGTAAAGCATTGGAGACAGGATTTAAAGAACAGCAAGAGGCAAGCACATATAGTTTGTAGTATAGTGAAGCATCTCACAGTTGAAGAGAATAGTGTTCCTTCTTACCTCTCATTTTTTCTCATTTGGATCAAATATTGTGAATTTCTAGGTAGCTTCTGCTTTAGAAATTCTGTTTTGTTATATCATACCAAAAGCTATTTTTTAAACACTGTTAGTAGGCTAAAATATGTCTGATATATGTTATACAGGGTGTGCCATATAAAAGAGGCCCAAGTATAATGAATGACAACAGTCAGGCAATATTACTGTACACAGTAAAGAATAGTTGAAATGACAGAAAACAGGAGTAATTTACCTGCGTTTACAACAATTGCTGAAAGTGCTGTCCTCCGACATCAAGACACAGCTGCACACGACGGAACATGTTGTTCGTAACACGCCACAACTAATCGGAGGTAATCTGAGCTATGTCATCCATAATGTTAACTTTTAATTCATCAAGGGTGTGCGAATTAATTGTGTACACTTGCAGAAGATAATCGGCGAATCGACTTCCGAGGGCTTTGTAACATCATTGTGCACACATCCTTGATGTTGTCTTCAGTATGAATTGTCTTGGGTTTGTTTCTTTTCCTGTTGCACACCGTGCCGGTTTCACAAAATTTCCGCACTAACTTCTGTACCACTGATTTTGCCAGTGCTGCACAATGTGGAAATTTTTCTGTAAAGAACTCATTTAAAACCTTGTATGAGTTATTTCTGAAATACTGTTCCACAATAAAAAACCGCTGTTCCGTACTTAAAACGATTTCCGTTACCTTTGTTCTCTCTTCACTTACACTTATGACCATGTACCTGCACTGCTCTGGCTGTGACTAACCACTCTGGAGAATTCCTTTTCAGCTGTACACGCAGAAACCGGTTAGAAGTGGAACAAAGCGGTTTTAACTGGAAACCTGCCAAACAGCTTTAACCCGCCTAACAACGTCTGGTCACGGGACCTCTTTTATATGGCGCACCCGGTATTTGTATTTCATCAAGTCTTATGAACTTGACATGTTTCTGATATATGTCTTTAGAACTTGATGTCTTTCTTATATATTACTTCCTCTGTGTGTGTTGCATTGTTCATATTCACCCATGGTGTATTGTTCACAAGTCATTTGTTGATTTGTATTAGATTCTGCAGGCTATTAGAATGCTTGGAATTAAAAAAAATAAGTCATTTGCACAAAGCAAACTGTTCCCACTGAAATAACACATGAAAATATTGAAATCTTTTCAAGGTTGGTTCTTCTCATAAAAGTGATAGACTTTTTTGTAAAAAAAAAAAAAATATATTGTCCCACCCAAGAAGATGAGAACTGCCCTTATTCAAATTAGTATGGGAATGCAGGACAGTGATCTATATAGATGAAAGGAAATTGTGGGTCTATCTGCATTTCAAATGAGATAAATGACACAGAATCTATTCACTGTAAGAAAGATTGTTAGTGGGGAAAAGTGGACATTGTAGATTCAAGAAACTGAATCTGATTTGTGAATCTGATTTCCATTGAAGGTTATGCTGTTTTTAATCATAGATGGGCGTTTTATCAACCTAGCTAGTTTGAGCAAGATTGTAGCATAAGTCTGTGTGAAGTAAGATGGTCTGTGCAACAAATTGTGGAGCATTTGGAATGTGACGTATAAACAGTTGGCTGCTACTGGCAGCAGTAGACATGGGAAGATGTTTTACACTATTTGGGATCCAATTGTCCTTGAGAGACTATGGATCAGGATGTTCAGCTGATTTGTTAGATGGCTATCAGTTTGAGAAATTCAACTGACCAACAGATATCCAGTGACAAATGACTGATCTAAGATTGCAGGTATACGTCAGCACCATTCGTCAACACCCGTACCAAGCTGGTATGCAAGGATGGTGCCCACTCCTTTGCATACTGCTCATTTGAAACCACAGGCATGCTAGATAGCAGTGGTGTGACAAATGAGCTCAGTGGCATGATAGATGGCAAAATCAGGGTTCGCATGGCTCCTTGAATCCTGGAAAAGTCTTGAAATTCGATTTCCAAATTTTCCAGGCCTGGAAAGTCCTTGATTTTTTATATTTTTTTGAAAGAACCTGGAATAGTCTTGAAATGTTTTTCTGGATTGAAAAACACCGACAATAAGTAACCAAAATGTTTGGAGTGATTGTGTCACACCATTCTAACTCCCTGCAGTGTCTGCTTGTAATGACATTGTTTCCTTCCATGGGTTGTGGAGATGTGATGTCCCATGTGACACTGCAGTGCAAGATGTTAGAGTGCCATATTTCCAGCGACCTTGGTGTGTGGTATAGCAGTTATATGCAGCTGGAGTCACAACGGTGTGTGGAAACCTTCCCGTTAGTCCAAGATGGCTGTTTCTTCTAGCATACACTTTCCTCACCGAAGGAGATTGATATCTGGCCTGCCTGCTGTCAATGTGTGTGGGAATAGATGACTGGGGAATAGGGAATCTTCAGTGCCTTGGAAAAATTGTTTTGTATTATTATCATTGTGCTAAGTTCCAGGCTGCTTCATGTAAGTTTTATACAGAGCAATTTTTATATGGGGAAATGTTGCCACTTAATTGAAGATGTAACGCACACTAAAGAACACTCTGTAACAGCAGAACCTATAGGACTTCATAAAAATTCTAAATGCGTAGTAAATGTTAGCCCTATTTCCAAAATATAAAACAAAGCACTATGGTTCTAGCAAAAATTTGAGCTCCTTGAATCTTTTGAAGAACTCCTGGAAAAGTCCTGGAATTTATTTTATCTAAATGTGTATGAACTCTGCAAAGGCTGCCCCGGTGGCCCAGTGGCATAAGTGCAGGCTTATGACCATTCATCCAAGAAGGATCCGGGTTCAAATCCTGGTGAGGCATGGATGCTATGTTTGTCTTACAGCGCTGGCTCTTCCCTGGAACCAGTGGCCCTAAATTAGGGACGGGCAGCTGCTTATAGCCCATTGAGTTGCTCATGGTGGTCGTTAAACCTCCAATAAAAAAAAAAAAAAAAAATCCCCCTGCAAATTTTGTTCAGTGATGAGACCTGCATTGGTGTGGACAGAACAATGGCCACACTTGTGTGTGGTGATGTTCTAGCAAAAGAGCTTTTATGCCATGTATTGCTGAGTGCCATTCAGCATCCACTGCTTGGATCCTGGTGTGGGGCACCATTTGTTATGACAGTCATCTTACATAATCATCAAGGGTTAAACCCCACCTGGTGGTATGTGGATATTATTTTCTGCTCTATCGTCTCACCATTCCATCAGAGCATGTGAGCCCTCAAACTGCACACATTTCTCAATAATGGCTGCAAGTCTACTGTACTGTCATGGCTAACCTGGTCTTTAGATCTTTGCTGATTGAATATATCTAGGATGTTATGAAATGTTGGAAAACAGAACTTGCTTCATAGCTCACAACATGACTGAGTTTCAGAGGAAGCACAGCAAATCTGGAGAACCATAGATCAGGACATTATTAGAAAACTTTATGATGCAATTCTGAATTGATTTACTACTTATATAGTGATGAGAGGTGGCCACACCTCATACCATTGATATCCTAATATCCAGTGCTTTTTTTTCTAAAGTAAAGTTTACTGGTCCTCTCTCATCCTGTCCCCTTACTCAGTTCCATTATTTTCACTGGTACAATGTAAACGATTAAAAAATTAATACATTTAAATTATTTAATAATAATAATAATAATCATAATAACAACAACAAAAATGAGTACCTTATATCAAAGCAGATTCCAAGAAGCCATCAATGCATTGTTACGGCAGTTTTCACGTGTCCTTGCCTTGCTCTTAATATCAGTTGGTAGATGTCTACTTTTCAGGAACTAGGAATTTATGTAAGGTAAAGATCGAAACACATGTAGAAGGGGACTGACCAACTTAATGAACATCGGTGAACTTTCAGTCTTCGGGTGTATTGACGTCCTTGTTGGTGTTACAATCAAATTCATTTGCGAGAATCCATGCTCACACTCGCTGGTAGAAATTGGTATGCTGTTTATTATGTTTATAAGAGGCAACAGGACGGGTGGTAATTTCTTGTCGACTAAGTAGTCTTGCCAGAGCCGTACGACGCAGTGATTGGCTCATTTGGCATGGGATTGCGTAACGTGCTAACTTTCTGCTGCTTAAAGTTAGCCTTGGTAAATTTACAAAATTTTTAATACCTTCATTGGAAAAGTTTACTGGTATGTGTACCGGCGCACACCGGCTGTGAAAAAACCCTGTTAATATCTACAGAGGCCGCTCCATAAAAACTGACAGTAATTTTGTTTTGAGTTGGCAACACTGCAAAGGGGAAAAATAACCATGCAGAAGACTAATTGAATTAAGGAAGTATCTATGGTAACAGTTATTAGCAGTGTGACAAACAATTCTGGTTTTGTTGCTGTGCAGTTGTTTAAGGTACGTTTGCATTTTGCCATACAGCTATGGAGGTGAGTGATTCAGAGTTAAAAATTGAAATGCATTGTGCGATAAAATTTTGCAATCATTTGGTTAAAATGGCTTCAGAAACAGTTGATTGAATGAAAAAAGCTTACACAGATAAATGTTTGGGTAAGTCAATGATTTTTAGATGCCATCATGATTTCAAAACAGAACTCGCTCATAGGCCTGGTTGACCTGAAAGTGTTGTTACGGAGTGTATTGTTAACACTGTTTGGGCAATCCTGCAAGAAGATTGACGAATGAGGTGTAAAGACATAGTGGCATACATAATCACTAAGCTGTTCTCTGAGATTCAGAAGTTAGCTCCAAAAAGAAATACAAACTACCAGATATTTTTACTTATTGCTGTCGTATCAAACTTCTCCATTTACAGCGATTTTGACATACAACTCGTGCTTCACTAATATCCATTACACGCCGTAAACAAGATCTTTTATACTTCATACTCATAATCTTTTTCTCATGCAGATACTCCTGAATCTGATCCACCCATGTCTTCCTTGGCCTTCCTCTGCCTTTCCATCCTGCCACTTGGGCTGAAAAGATTTTCTTAGTAAGCATTTCATCACTCATTCTTTCAACATGGCCAAACCACCGAAGCATATTGGTCTCCACCTTGCTAACAATATTTTGCTTTACATCACACAACTGCAATACATCTTCATTTCTCACACAATCATATCGTGTCTTGCCACAAACCCCACGTAAGTAACGCATTTCTCCAGCACACAAACGACTCCTATGTTTCTTCTGCAGTACCCAGCTTATCAGAGTAGGAACAATTACACTTTCAAACACAGCCATGCGGGACTCTCTAGAGAACCCATCATTCCTGTGAAAACCTCCCAGAGCAGCTATGACTTTCAAAGAAGAATTCACTCGCCTACTGATTTCACCATCCAACTTGTTCTCTCTATCAAACATGCTTCCTAAATACACAAACTCACTCACCTGGTCAATCACAGTGCCATTTATACTTACATTACATTCAGTGCTACCTGTTCCTCTGTCAAACACCATAACTTTGGTTTTTCCCTTATTTATACTCAGTTTGAATTTCATGCAAACTTCGTGCATCCGAGTCAACATACTCTGCAACTCACTTTTGCTCTCTGCCAACAGGACAGTGTCATCAGCATACAGCAATCTGCACACACTGATATCAAGACATAAACCACTATTATCTATTTTGGCATCACGCATGCATGCATCCATAAATATATTAAACAGCCATGGTGACATTACACAACCTTGTCTAACTCCTGCACCAATGGAAAACCATTTTGATAAAACACCATTCACTCGTACACAAGCTCTACTACTAGCATACATGGCTTTTACACTATTAAGTAGATTCCCAGTAACACCATATTCATTCAATACCTTCCACAAAAGTGTCCTATTCACTCGGTCATAGGCTTTCTCTAAAGACATAGTGGCACCAACTAATATTTCAAAAATGTTGGCATTCCACATTCTATGCGACAAATTACTGCTGCATTGTGTGTGTTCCAGATGGGTACCTCATCACCTGATGAGAGAACAATTGTTAGCCAGAGTTCAGGTGTGTCGTGAGTGGAAACAAATGATTGTAAAGGATCCAAACTTTCTACACACAATATAATAACTGCCAATGAAACATGGGTCCGCTATTTCGACCCCCTCGCGAAGTGATAATTTTCTTTGATCATAAAGGTGTAGTCTACCAGCATGCCATTCCTCCACAAATTACTGTCAGTGCTGAGTATTACATTTCAGTCTTGAAGCGTCTACGATGACACATATCGATTAAGCGACTGGAACTGGTGGGCAAGTGGACCCTACACTATGATAACGCCCGCCGACATGTGGCTACTTGTGTTCAACTGTTTCTTACGAAATGCAGTATTGGAATCATGCCATAACCTGCCTACAGTCCTGACCTTGTCTCGTGCGATTCTGGTTGTTTCCAACAATGAAGGAGAAGTTCCGTGGCATAATATTCAACACAGATGCTGACACTGTTCAAGCTGTACAGGGGCCACTAAGGCAGCTTCCACAAAATGCCTTTGTCATATGCTTTGAAAAGTGGACTGAACGATGGGAGTGTTGCATATCATCCAAGGGAAGATACTTTGAGAAAGAATAACATATATTTTGCTGTACCTATATTTCTTCATTTTGTTTGATTTTACTCTCAGTTTTTATGGAATGGCCATTGTATGTATCCATCTAATTTAGCTGGCTACAAGTTCAGTTATTTGTTGTTTCACTATTACCTTTTAGCACATCACTTTGTTTTTTGATGTTTCATTATGGGGTTTAATCACCACCTTGTGTAATTTGTAGAGCTATAAGCAGTTGCTTATCCCTAATATTTTGTGGCTACTGGCTCTAAGTAGGGAAGAGTGCCGACACCATATGACAGACACATCACCCATGCCTTATCTAAAACTTGAACTCAGGTCTGGTTCATACAACTGGATAGAAACCTAAGCATCAGACTACTCAGCCAATGGAGAGGTACACATCATTTTGTATGAGGTCCGATCAAAAAGTTCCAAGACTAGGCCAATATACAACAAAGTACTTACGTTACTTAAGTCGGGCTATGATCTCCCTCAAAGTAGTCTCCTTGGGCAGCGATACACTACTGCCAGCATTCTTGCCACTGTTGGAATGCTCCTTGGAAGTCCTGTTTGCGAATCATGTCAAGCACTGTCTGCGAATTGCGCTGGATCTCGTCCACGGTTTCAAAACAGTGACGCTTGAGCTTCAGCTTCATCTTCGGGAACAGAAAGTAGTCGCAGGGGGCCAAATCCGGCGAGTAAGGCGGGGAAGGAAGGGTAGTCATGCTGTTGCAGCTGCAAAACTGGCATGTTGCTAACGCTCTGTGAGCTGCTGCATTGTCGTGATAGAAGAGGAAATCGCCCCTGCGCCACATTTCAGGTCATTTGCGGTGAATGTCATCCCTAAGATGCCGCAGAACATCGCAGTAAAAAAGGGTAGTGATGGTCTGGCCCTGGGGGACAAATTCACGGTGCACAACCCCACGAATGTCGAAGTACACGATGAGCATGCATGCCGGGCTCTTCCACTGCGACGACTGTTGTGCGGTCTCCAGGTTGTAACCATAGACCCAAGTCTCATCCCCACTGATGACCCACGACAGGAACGTTGGTTCCTTCGCCACCTGCTGACGAAGATCTTCCTTCCGTTCGGGGTTCAGAAACTTTGGCACAAACTTTGCAGCAATGCGGTGCATGTTCAAAACCAACGTCAGAGTTTCTTGCACTGTTCCGTATGACACATTGAAGATGGTAGCAATGTCTTGAATGGTTCTCCAATGATCCTCATGCACCAGTTCCCTAATTTTGTCCACATTTTCGGGGGGTTTTGCTCATGGACGGTTGCCCTGACCTCTTGTCGTCTTCCAGTGCCGTTCTGCTGCTCTTGAAGTATGAGTGCCACTCAAAACACCTCGCATTACTCATTGCTTCATTGCCATAAGTCTGCCGCAACATTTCCCGATTTACCGAGTTTGACGCAGAATTTGATGTTTGCTCACTGCTGTAGTTTGCACTCCATACGGAAATCGCAGATGTGTTCTGCACGTGGTCAGCAAATATCGTGTAGCGCAGCTCCCGATGTTCACAAAACAACGCCACACAGCACAATGACTCATGAAGGTCACTGCCCTCGACCATTGCTCGCACGTCCGCGTACTGCCATCTGTTGGCACGCATCGTACCTAGTCTCGGAACTTTTTGATTGCACTATGTATTGTGTGTGCAACATTCCTTCTCATAAGGTTGGGAGAGAGAATTTTTTTTTATGAGGAATGTAAGTCTATGTACATTCCTTTTGTATATGTATTCATTTATACAATGAATATGTATACAAAAGGAAGGGTTTTGTATTAAGAAGTTTTTGTGTAAATGCTAATATCATGGGAGTCTTAACAGGTGTGTAATAGAAGCTTTATTAGTTTGGAATTTTTCCATAGTTTTCATAACAGTGAAATGCTAATTTGTAAATTACTTTATATGTGATGTTTTCCATAACTTTATGAAAGTTGTTCAGGATATTAGAAGTTTGATTAAGTATTTGAATTGTGAAAGTGTGATTTAATTTATATATCCCTTAAAATTTTGAAACATATATCATATTTATTTGTTCAAAATTTACAGGATGCTGTCCAAGCATTTGAACTTCAAAATAAGTTCCTAAACAAAGAAATTTTGGAACTAAATCAGTTGAGGAGGGAATCTGAAAGAAGGGGAGAGATTCTTTCTCTGTAAGTTGACGTAAGATTTAGCTCATAATGCAGAATATTAATGTATAACGTTTCCCTAGGTCATTATATGCCGTTGAAGTTATGTTTTAGATTTTGTGGTGTGCAGTTTGTAATCACAACCAATGATTTTCATATGGACACACAGTGGTTTTTTTGTAGATCTCTTATTAGTACTGTCATGATTATAGCTGCATTTCAGGGATTTATAGACAACCTCCTAACACCCTTCCAACCCCCTCCATTTGGAGGGGTGTAACAAATGTATACAGACAGAGGTATATACATACTTTTTAATTTTTTTTGCATTAGCTCTTTTTATTATCATATAGCACAGTTGTCAACAGCAGTTATCATGTACATGAATTCCTCAGCTTTAACTTGAAGTACCTTTTTCCATAATGGAACAATTTTTTTTTTAATTTGTAGTTCATGTATAGAGCTGTCTAATGTGTCTTTTTTAGCTTTTCTTGTTGAAATCCTATATTTAAAGTCAGTCATTACAACCGTAAAACATATGACTCAGATATAGCTCAAGTTTAGGCTATGCTTGTTGCAGGATTACATGGTAATTGTTCATAGTGTTTCCGAAAAACAAATATCGCTCTTCCAAATCTTCTGTTTCACACGTTAAATTTGAAAGCTCTGGCCAAGGAAGGCAGGGTGTGCTCAATTAGTTCTGTGAAATGGTATTATACAATTTACAATGACAATTCAAAATGCCAACTCACTGTCTTTCCATTTGAATTTCCTGCTGGCTGCTCTGTTTTTACCAATATAAGTTCATAAAACGACATTTGTCTCAACATGTTTAACAACAGCAGCAAGCAGCCTGTGGGAAATTCAAGTGGAAAAATGGGGAGTTGGCATATATATAAAATTTGCTCGATTCAGCATAGAGCTTTGTGCTGATCTGAGTAGATAATGTAATGGTGAGTTGGCATTTTGCATTGTCATTGTAAATTGTATCATACCACTTTATAGAACTAATTGAGCACACTGCCTTCCTTGGTCAGAGCATTTGAATTTAACGTGTGAAACAGAAGATTTGGAAAAGCGATATTTGTTCTTTGGAAATAATATAAAACATAAATATGTATCTCTTCATTTTAGTCTGTTTCTAGTTTTGCAGATATACTTCTGAATCATTTCAGCGAGCATAATATTTGTGAAAATATCAAGATCTACTGTTTCAGCAACCCACGTTAATACTTCTTAGCTCTAGTTTCATTTAGGGAAGCATTTAGTTAGACATGAGAGACAGAAAATAAAAACAGCACAAAAACAAAATAACCACGTGTAATTTTTGGGAAAAAAATTCCGTTAATAATTTTTAGCTACAAAAAATTCAGCAGTTCTCCATATTTAATCCAATATTTTTA
Source organism: Macrothele yani (assembly GCA_039090855.1). Lineage (NCBI taxonomy): Eukaryota > Metazoa > Arthropoda > Arachnida > Araneae > Macrothelidae > Macrothele > Macrothele yani. The sequence goes on from CM076992.1 coordinate 15,573,294, forward strand.
AGGCCTAAATATTTCACTATAAAAATTTTCAACCTTCAAAAATTTTGTTTCATCTAACTCCTTCCCTCTCAATTGTTCACCCCCGCCCCACCCCCACCCCTCAATATGAGATGCCTGGATAAACCCCTGCTGCATTGACAACTCCCTCAGCTCTTAGTACATCATCATCAGTATTGTTTTCCTTAAGGGTGAAAACACTTCAGAAACTTTTGCTACCCTTTTGCAATAAATACTCTTTTCTATCTGCGTGTGGGGTTTCTATTTTGCATGTCCATTAAACTTTTGCGTTCTTCGATCATAGGGGAACTTATCTAAAAAAAAAGAAAGTATGATGATGGAAGTTCATGCACATTAAGACCTCATTTGCATAAAATTTAATATTGCTTTTCTTTACTATCACCTTCTTTTAGGTGGAAATCATAATACACTGGTGTGCAAAACCTAAGGACGAACACTATTTTGAAAGAATTCATTTAGGGTAACTTACCATTTCATGGTCTTGCTCCCACTTCAACATTTCCAGCACGTGAGTTGTGATCACAATGGCGCATGTTTCTAGAGGTAGCATGGGGGCTCTTCACTTTTCTCAGCTGAAGTCATTCACTTTATTCTATTCTATTCTATTCTTGGTCGTATAGGGTTTTTCTCCCCTCCCCTCCTTCCAAAGGCGTCATGTAGTAATACTCAAACACTTCTTCATTTTCATACCAAATCGTAGTCACGCCTAATATGCTCATTAGATACACTTGCGGTCCTATTTACACGTCAACACCCAAAAAAACCTTTCATTTTTTTTGTCATACATACATACCACACATTCATACATTTCATTATACACTATATACAACCAACAAATGTTTCATGAACTCACTATATACATATATATATATATATACATAAGACGTTTCCACCTCGGTCAACTACATCAATGTTTTTTAACCCAGCCTTCTGCCTGCACACATCTATCTCATGACTACTCTAAAAAGGCTTTGCAAAAGGAGCTCTCCCATACCGCACTCTACCCTCAGCAACATTCCAACCCCTATACTCATGGTATCCTCAGAGCAAGTGAGTGACTCTCCCGGGGAAATATTAACTCTCGAAGCTTTGTTCTCTTGGCCGCTGTGGCGCCCTCTCTTGTTTATTTTGGATTTCAATTTTCGAACTTTTTTATTTTTCTGTTCTGTTCTTAATAAATTCTTCCAGTTGTTACATATTACATTTGGATCAGTCCCCCCTGATGATGGTAGGGGGTAGCTACAGAAAGTACTAGGGTTGGAATGTTGCTGAGGGTGGAGTGCGGCATGGGAGAGCTCCTTTTGTGAAGCCTTTTTACAGTAGTCATGAGATAGATGTGTGCAGGCAGAAGGCTGGGTTATAAAACATTGATGTAGTTGACCGAGGTGGAAACGTCTTATGTATATAGTGAGTTCATGAAGCATTTGTTGGTTGTATATAGTGTATAATGAAATGTATGAATGTGTAGTATGTATGTATGACGAAAACAAAACGGAAGTTTTTTTTAGTGTTGACATGTATATAGGACTGCGAGTTTATGTAATGAGCATATTTGGCATGACTACGATTTGGTATGAAAATGAAGAAGTGTTTGAGGATTACTGCATGACGCCTCTGGAAGGAGAGGAAAAAAACCCCTATACGACCAAGAATAGAATAGAATAAAGTGAATGACTTCAGCTGAGAAAAGTGAAGAGCCCCCATGCTACCTCTAGAAACATGTGACATTGTGATCACAACTCACGTGCTGGAAATGTTGAAGTGGGAGCAAGACCATATAATGGTAAGTTACCCAAAATGTATTATTACATTGTGATTGTCGCACGTTTAAGTTAAACCTTACGATATTGGACATGTTTCCAATGTATGGGGTATTTACTATTTTGAAAGGTTACAACCACAAAATCAGATGCAACAGCTTCTGGCAATTTGCATAACTGGGGTGGTGCACATACAAAAAACTTGAAACACCGAAATAATTGAATTTGTCTGGATGGAATAATTGAATATGTCATAACGTAAACCATTTTCTGTTGTATTGATGGCTTGATGTCTTCAGTGATGTAGTGCCTTTGTGACATTGAACTTTTGTGAGCCATCTGATCCTTCTGCAATGTAGAGTGCAGTGGAAATGCAGTCAGATTGGCTGGATGTGGCTTGAAACTGAAAAACAAAAAATTCAATTTGAGTAGATATCTGACAGATTTGGTTGAACACATTTTGTGATGATACACTATTACTTCCTTTCAGGGTTGGACTGGATACAGCTAATCAGCCTACGCGATCCAATGCAGATCAGCTTGCACACGCACACACATATTATTAATTATGTTAATATAGAATCTAAATATATTATTAATTTAAATATATTATCATATATTTTTAATTATGTTAATATAGGACAAAAATAAGCATCTAAAGCTTGCAAGAAAAGTAAATAAATTCAAATTTAGAATATCGGACCCATATGAATATCACCTACGTGACCAACTCTAAATCTGCCTTTCCTGCATTGATTACCTGTACTTCCCACGTATAAACTCGATCACCGCTGCATACCATCATTTCAAGCAATGCACTCCCCCTCATCCCTCCTTTAAAAAAGGCTGGTTAATCGGTATTTTCTTGCATCCATTAGTCGCCATTTCTTTAACGAATGCATTTGTGTCTTTAGCTTCCGAATATGATTAGCACACTGTTCAGTAAAAAGACTTACACTCACGGACAATGAAATTTGCGCACCTAGAAGAAAACATGCTATAACCGCGAAACTTTGCAAATAGCTAGAGAGCGTGCACGAACCGGCAGCCTTATAAACTCGCGTGCAGTCGGTGCCCCATGAAAGCGAAAAGCACGGGCCGACGTAAACAAGAGTACAGAGTGACAGGAATGCTGGGTAGACGCCAGAGACATCGATTAACGCAACTTACGGACTTTGAGAGAGGCCTGATCGTCGGGCTGAAAAGAGCAGATGGTCGACTCGCCGTATAGTCCGCCATGTGGATTGTTCTGCCCATACTGTCTGACTGTGTTGGGAGAAGTGGACACGTGATGGCGCTGCTACACGGCGGAGCGGCTCCGGACGGACCAGGAGGACCACCGGTAGAGAGGATCGACGGATCGTGCGCCAGGCCTAAACGGATTCCACGGGGACCTGGTCCACTATACAGGCAGATGTAGCGGCTCCTGTGTACCCACGAACCATTTCCCGACGCCTCACGGAAGTGAATCTGCTATCTCAGTGCACCTTACGTGTGCTGCCATTAACACCGGAACATCGCTGGCTCCATGTGCAGGGGTGCAAGGACAGAGCGACGTGGAACACCACAGACTGGCGACGTGTGGTGTTTAGCGATGATCAGCGTGTCCGGGTGTGGAGTTCCCTGGGTCAACAGCACAATCCCAACCTCACTATCGAGGGGCCACACCCCCCCCACACACACACACTGCAGACATTATGGTCTGGGGAGCCATAGCTTACGATAGCAGATCAGCTCTAGTAGTGGTACATGGATTATTGACGGGCCAGAGGTATGTGGATGAGATCATACCACCCCATGTGCTCCCGTTCCTGTCTGGGATTCCAGGTGTGCTATACCAGCAGGACAATGCCCACCTGCACATGGCTCGTGTTGCCCAGGACTGCCTACGTCATGTCCAGACACTTCCATGGCCTGCCTGCTCCCCGGACATGTCCCCTATCGTGACATGTCCCTATCGTGGGACCAGTTGACATAATGGCTGCCGCACTATCCGGTATTTGGAGCACACCGTCCACCACCTGTGGGCCATTTTGCCGCAGGACAACATCAGGCGTTTGTTCGCCTCCATGCTGGACCCTATTGAAGATGACTGGACTGCGCACCACAGATCCCTCTGTAATTGTCCTGCAGCTCTGTTTTTGCCATCATGTGCATCATTCATCTGTATCATTATGTCCATAAAATTTCAGTTCAATCCGATATGCTTTCTTCTTGGTGCGCAAATTTCATTGTACGCGAGTGTATTTTGCATATTGTAAGTCAGCCACTGTCTTTTTGTACCAACTTTTTTATATGAAATGTTAGCCTTGGTCTCAAAATACAAACAAACAAACAAAACTATCCTGTAAGGAGTTGATTCAGATGCACATTAAAAAAGCTGATCAACTCATTCGAGCATGGCCTCGAGAATAAGTTGTTCTTGTCCAGGGTTTATCCGCTAGTACTTTGCGTACAAATAATTTAAGATCCGGTTAAAGACCTTAGATCTCTCAAAAATAAAGTACTTGGCGAAAATGGAATTTAATTCAGCATGCTTCAAATAATTTTGGTTGTCAGTGATTTCAGTTTGCTCTATGAAATCAGTTTACTCCAAATTCAACGGAGTAAGATTTTGCCACTTCTTCAGCTTTCCTTTTAATTTATGTGCAGGAAGATTCAGCATGTTGTAGGGCTTCGAGTGCTGTTCCTGTTTGCCCAACCGAAACCGTTAACAGTTTCAGTTGGGCAAACATTGGAAGCTTAAGCTTTTCATGTTCGACTCAGTCTTTAGAGATGAAATCAATTCCTTTGGTTTTGTGTTAGTTTACAGGAAGTCACTTACTTTTTTGTCAACCTTCCTTGAAAAAGCCATGTGGTTAATGTGCGAAAGCTTGGAAAAAGTAATTTTTATTCTACGCCAATAAATTCGAATTACTAGTATAATTATACTACGTATTTTATAGCATGGGTTTCTTTTTCTTCTTCCTCTGTTTCTCTGCGCCACCTTTTTTCGTTTGCAGTTTTCCATTTTTTTTAATTAGCACAATGAGATATTACAACTGATGAAATCAATTTTTATTGCGCATTCTTTGTGAAAAATAACACATCTCTAAATTAAAAAAAAATTAAATCCAAAGCTATCTTAAATTTAGGGATCGTAGAAATTTCCTGCCACGTAAAACAAGCAGCTGAATGCAGTTAGATGACTGTGTAACTTTAATATACTATTGCCACCAGCCCATGCCTGACGCCTCTGAGTTTGCAGATTGAAAACTGAATCCTCTGCATGTGACACTTTGAGCTTTAACCTACCTATGAGTCACAAAATCATGCATGCCAGGTCTTTACATATAGTTTTTTGCCTGTCAGGCGGCGCCGGTAGCAGACACGGCACCATTAGATGGGTAGTGCTGGTTTATAGAAAAGGAGGAATGTGAGGTAGACTGTTAGTCATAAGAGTATCCCACAATAGAAGTTATGGAGTGTATAAGAATGAAAGAGTCAGAGTCCATATTGAGTATCAGCAACCCAGAGATGGAATGTGGGGCTGGAAGAATATCTCACCTTCACAGTGTAACATAAATCCTTAGTTGGCATATTATAATTTCAAGAGATGTCAGCCTGAAAAACTGTCCCCAATGGTCCGAAACCACACACACACACACAAATTTAAAAGAAAACGTGTTGCTTACCAAATTCAAATAATGCGATTAAAAAAAAAACAACCTCCAACAGCAGCCCACTGCGCGATTGTGCTAGCACGACTGGCCAATCCAACCCTGCTTCCTTTTAAACTTCAAAAAAAAAAGTACTTAGTTTGGAATTAGATGATATGAGGTATCTCCCCCCTCCCCCCAATTGATTTCTTTTAAAATTTGGCAATGTTTTCTTTGAGTGACTTACATAATATTTATTGATACATGCCGACATTATAGACCATTTGAAAACTGAAAATATGAACATTTTAGTGAATCAAACAATAACAACAAAAACTTGCTGGTTAATTTTCCTTCAGAAATGAAGAATTTTGTATGCTATGTACACTGTATTGACAAAAGTCACCAGACACCTAGAAGAGAAACACAACATAGCATTTATTGACATACATTAGTACAGTTAGGGTCCACCTTTGACCTTAATGCATGCACTGACCCTTCGAGACATGCTTTCAACAAGGTTTTGGAACACAGTGATAGGCATGTGCTTCCATTCAGTACATAATGCTGCCGCTGACTGTTGCCTAGTAGGAGGCCTTGGTTCTAAACTTCTTATGCAGCGCTCTAATTCATCCCATAGGTGCCCTATGAGATTAAGATCAGGGCTCTGTGCTGGCCAGTCCACACACGATATGGAATTATTGTCAGATCACGCCGTAACAGTCCTTGCTTTATGTCTCAGTGCATTATCCTGCTGGTACCAACAAAGCTCGGTTCCATAGTATTGCCACAGAGTTGGTAGGGTATAATTGTCCAGAATATGGAGGTAGTCCTGCTGGTTAACAGGTTTGTCCATGATAACCAAAGGGCCGGGACCATACCACAAAAAGCACCCCCACACGAGTATGCTGCCAGTTCCAAACTTGACCGTAGAAACAGTACACTGTGGTAAATAGCGTTCCCCCGGCTGCTGCCATACCCACACACGGCTTTCAGATTGATGGATCGGGTATCTGGATTCATCAGTCCATAGGACCCGTTTCCATTGATCTACGGTCCACGATAAATGTTCTTTACACCATGCTAAATGACGAGTAGCATTCCAAGTGGAGATGAAAGGCTTATGAGCAGCTGCATGACCACAGTAACCCATGGAATGAAGTTTTCTACAAATGGTACATGACATACCAAAGTTCTATCATTTTTACTCACCTGTACACTGAGGTCTTGTGCAGTACTCCGTCAATTAGCTGTAACAACTCTCCTGAGGCTTCGGCATCCTCTATCACTGATTTTCTTTCGTCTTCTGGTACATTTTGCTGCTTCAGGCATGCCATGTGTCTTCCACTTATTCAGTACATCCAAAACAGTTGATGTGGGTGTGTTTAAACGCCTCTCGGTTTCTCTTATGGACAACCGACTAATATAATACCCAAGAATCTTTCCTTTCTCGAAGTCAGTTCTCTCCCGCCGCGAAATGTTCACTTGACCTTACAGTGCGATATGATCGTGGTCAGCTGCAGGCGTGTTTTTATACCGTTTGCAGCTGTACTGCGCATCTTAACAACACAGCAGATCCGTTCATTTGCTTTTGAAGGGGTGTCCAGTGACTTTTATCAATATAGTGTATGTTTTTACATACATAGATACATATCACTAAGCTGTTCTCTGAGATTCAGAGGTTAGCTCCTCAAAGACAGTCAAAGTGCCAAAGTACACATTTAACTGATAGAACTAGAAATTACTTACTGTTGGCGTATCAAATGTCTCCATTCACAATGATCTGGGCACACAGCTCGAGCTTCATTAACATCCATCACACGCCACACACATGGCCTTTTGTACTTCATATTCATAATCTTTTTCTCAAGCAGACATTCCTGAATCTAGTCCTCCCAGGATTTCCTTGGGCTTCCTTTACCTTTCTTTCCTCCCATTTGGACTGAAAAAAATTCTCTTAGTCAGCACCTCATCACTTATTCTTTCACTATGGCTAGACCACCTAAGAATATAAAAATATTAGTCTCCACCTTACTAAGAACATTTCACCTTACATTACACATCTGCAACACATCTCTATTCCTCACATGATCAGAGCGTGTCTTACCACCACCCTTCCCCCATAAGTAAGGCATCTCCCCAGCACACAAATGACTACTATGTCTTTTCTGCAGTACCCAGGTTTCACTGCCATACATCAGAATAGGAACATTTACACTTTCATACACAGCCATTTGGAACTTCCTTGGGACCCAACATTCCTGTGAAATCTTCCTGAGGCAGCTATGACTTTCAATAAAGAATTCACTCGCCTACTAATTTGTTCTCTTTGTCAAACATACTTGCTAAATATGCAAACTCATTCACCTGGTCTATCTCTGTGCCATTAAGACTTTCAGTAAGAACAGTTCCTCGCTCAAAAACCATAACTTTGGTTTTTGCCTTATTTATACTCGGTTTGAATTTTGGCCATGTTGAAAGAATGAGTGATGAGATGCTTACCAAGAAAATCTTTTTAGCCCAAGTGGCAGGAAGGAAAGGCAGAGGAAGGCCAAGGAAGACATGGGTGGATCAGATTCAAGAGTGTCTGCATGAGAAAAAGATTATGAGTATGAAGTATAAAAGATCTTGTGTATGGCGTGTAATGGATATCAGTGAAGCCCAAGTTGTATGTCAAGATTGCTGTAAATGGAGAAGTTTGATACGACAACAGTAAGTAAAAATATCTGGTAGTTTGTATTTCTTTTTGGAGCGAACCTCTGAATCTCAGAGAACAGCTTAGTGATATGTATGTATGTATGTATGTATGTAATGTATGTAATGTATGTATGTCTGTCTGTCTGTCTGTCTGTCTGTCTGTCAAACTTCATTCATCCGGGACAGCATACACTGCAATTTACTTTTGCTCTCTGCCAACAGGACTGTGTCATCAGCATAGAGTCTGCACACACGCATATTAACAAGACATAAACCAGTATTATCCATTTTGGTATCACACATGCATGCATCCATAAATATAGTAAACAGCAGCGGCGTAGCAACCCCCCCCCTCGTGGGGGGATGGGGCACAGGCAACCAAAGGGCATACTGCAGCTTCCAGTTATAGTTTTTGGAAAAAAATTCCAACACTCACAAAGACAAACAAACAAATAATTAAAATAATTAACCCAAAGGTTCATATTTACTTTTAAGATACATTTAGCTTTGCCTAAATAAATGTCAAATTTAACTTTTAAAGCACTGGGTGTCCTACAGATTGAAGCTATTCAGCCCTTTGGCTCCGGGTTGCCATACGATCATTCTCTAATCACCCTCTGTCTGTGCTGCTAAGAAAAAGCACGAGGCCACATGGGGATTACCCATGGAGGATGTGGGGAAACAGTCTGTCAGTCACCTAGGATTACGTACATGACAGGCGCCAACGTTTATTCACAGCAGCCACGGATCTGCCATTTACAAGAGGGTGATTTCTATTTATTTTAGTTTTATTCAAAAGAATTAAATGTATTGTTAAATCTATTATTTAAAAAGTTAAAACTACAGAGCTATAGGTACCAGCATTACTTTTCCAGACACTCTCCCTAACTTCCTGATTAACCCCCTGTCCACCACACACACACCCGTGAAAAACGTATCCTCCCTCGTGCTTGAAATCCTGGGAAAATTACTGCACTTAGGGGCGCTGAAGTAAATCTTGTTGGGGGGGGGGGCGTTGTGCTAGTTAGTTACGCCACTGGTAAACAGGGTGACATTACACAACCTTGTCTGACTCCTGCACCAATAGAAAACCATTTCGATGAAACACCATTCACTCATACACAAGCTCTACTGCCATGATACATGGCTTTCACACTATTAGATTCCCAGTAATACCATATTTATTCAGTACCTTCCACAGAAGAGTCCTATTTACTTTGTCATAAGCTTTCTCTAAATCTATGAAGGCCGCAAACACTTTTTTGCCAACAGACATACTTTTCAATCATCATGCGTAATGCAAAAATCTGATTAATGCAGCCCTTACCAGGCATAAAACCACTCTGTACATCCCACACTTTTTCTGATATAAGGCCTCGTACCTTATCAATAATGAATGACCTTTCCAAACACTTTTCCTGGCACACTTAGCAAACTGATACCACAATAGTTCTTAGATTCAGTCTGATCACCTTTTCCCTTGTACAAAGGAACAATGATAGCATTCCTCCAATCCTGAGGAACCATTCCTAACTCTCAGCATTACTGGCAAATGTCAGTTAACCAGTCAATCAAAGAATCACCTCCATATGTTAGCATCTCAGCAGATATGCCATCTACTCCCAAAGCCTTACCATTCTGAAGAGATTTTAGAGCATTACATACCTCTTTTCCTGAGATTCCACCAGTGTTTCCATCTCTCATTATGACATCATCTACTTCTGCCTCAAAATCACCTTTGCTTTCATGATCTAATAAATCACAGAAGTACTTGCCCCATCTTTCACTTAGCTCATTGGGCTCCCGTATCATTCCTCCGACCCTGTTCTTTACACAGCTTAGAATTTTATTTCCCCTCTTTTTCCTATGTCTTACGTACTTCCAGAAAGTTTTCCTATTTTTCCAAAAAGCCAAATCGTGTCTTTCCTCCTTTTCTTTCCTATCCTTTGCCTTACTCTGGCAAACCAGCTTTGCTTCCTCACGCTTCTTACAGCGATATTCATTCTAAGAAACTCTGCCTTGCAACGTCCTCAAGTATGATTCCTTCTGTCTCTTTACTGCTTCTCTAACTTCACTGTTCCACCAAGCATTGCCTTTAAAGATACCCACTGTTGCATTACCACAGACCTCTTCAGCATCAGTGACAACACAGCAGTTCTTAAAACATGTCCACTTCTTTTCTGCATCCCTCTCACACACCTTCAACTCATTCAGATGTTCACTGAGTAAATCAGAATAACGCTGATGTTCTTCAGACAGCCTTTGAACCTTTATTCTTTTCACCACAGGCATCTTCCTATACCTCCTTCTCCAACCAACATTCAGTTTCACCAGTGACACTAACAGGTGATGATCAGATCCAACATCTGCACCTCTCATCACATGGGTATCAACAACTAAGTGTTTCAGACGCTGATCATAAACAACAAAATCTATTACACTCTTTAATCCCAGAGTACGATTTTCCCAAGCGTATCTGTGGATATACTTGTGTTTGAAAAATTTATTAGATACCCACAATCCATTTTCAATGCAGAGTTCAATTAATCTTTCACCATTATCATTCACACCACAATCATTAAACTTACCAAGGACATTATCAGAAATTCCATTCTGAACACCTACTCTAGCATTGAAATCCCCTGCTATAACTTTCTCTTTAGCACCAAACTGGCTCAAAACAGCTTTTAGCTCATTCCAAAAATCTCCCTTCTTTTCAAAGGGATCTGAATCACAAGGAGCATACACTACGGCAATTACTATTCTCTGAAGTTTCATTTTCAGATGTATCCAGATAATTCTTTCACTTATGCAGCTGTAATGAATCAAGTTATTATTCATCTTTTCACTTAAAATCCCACCTACACCAGCCTGTCCTCTCACATTATCCAACACTCCAGACAACACACTCACTGTTCCATTCATTTCTTCTATCCCAATTTCTTTCTTTTTAGTTTCACTTACACACAGCACATCCAATCTTATTCATTTCTTTAATCAACTCTTTTATTTTCCCATTTATACCTCTAGTATTCCATACACCGATCTTATACTCACTCAGCTGAGATCTCTTTCTCATATGCCATTAGAAGGTCCAAGTCGATTCCATGGTGGACCATCCTTTTCAAGTGTTGTAGGTCCACCATATCCCACCCTTTTTTAGCATTCTTAAAGTCTTTGTAATCAGGGAAGTACATCAGCGCGGGGGATTAGCCCACAGCTAACGGTTCCAGATGGTCGTTCCACCTAAGGATTCTGGAACATAACTCAGCGAGTTGGGGGTCTTTTCACCAACAATGTCACACAGAACTAGCTGGTACCTCTCCAAGATTCACAGAGGCCCTTGTTGCTGTTCTGTGTGCCATTGTTGCCCATGGAGCGCCCCGAGGTGGCAAACCCATCTCTCACTAAGGCCACCCATAATTTGCATACTGTACTGCCCTACTGTATTTTCTTTCGTAGAGAGCTATACTGTATTTTCCTTCATATAATCTTCAGACCCTGAATTCAGAAAATAAATAAAATAAAAATTACCACATATTCTGCATCGGTGATATTGATCTCAAACCCTAATTTCTGACATATATGTCTTGATTCACAGGATGACCCAGAAGTCCAATGAAGTGAGAGTCTTCTTATTAAATAAATTACCTGTTGACAAAAATCTGTTGTATTTTTAAGTGAATAAAGAATAAAATTCCATAGTTGTTCTTCAAAAGTGAATAAGGACCAGAAACCTCCGTTTTTGTCAGCATTACCTTAGTTCCGCAATTAGACCTAAAATCCATAGAAACTACAGCCAATCCTTAGTACTTGGAATCTCTAAAAATGTTTCAACTGAAGAGCAAATAAAAGCCTTAACTGTTGTGATTAGAGCAGTAAAAACCAATTATTAAAATTTGTGAAGTGATTACCAACTCCAACGATTACATGCTGTGAGATAGCCCAGCAGCATTTTTGTAAGAGCAAATAAGTGTCAAAAGAAGGAATCACATTCTTTGTTCCATCCATTATCTGTCATGTAGTTTTAATCCAAATTATGCAGGAAGGAATCAGTGGTGACGCCAGCTGCTCAGAACTGGGTAGGCTATTAGGGGTGCTAAGTAGGATAAGGGGCATAAATTTTGAAGTTCTTGGCAGAAATTTTGGCAAAATATTTTGTTCATGTGGGTTTTACCCAACGCTGATAATGTTATCCCTAGTCAAAAAAGTTTTCAGGTGCATACTCTATGTAGTATTGTTCAGCGTATGTAGTATGGGAAACATGTATGGCAATTACTATTTCTTCGCAATTTTAGTTTACTATTGCAGTTTTTTCTTTCTTTTCTTTCTTTCTTTCCTTCCTTTCTTTCTTTCTTTTTTTCTTTCTTTCCTTTCTTTCTTTCCTTTCTTTCTTTTTTTTTTTTTTTTTTTTTTGCTGTCATAAGGCTGTTTATGAATATTAGTTTGCAACCTGACAAGGAATATCTATTTCTCTCTCATGCATCTTTTAAACTATAATTATAAACATTGTGTGTTTCAGCTACTGTCTTAGAAATTCGCTCAGAGGACTCCCTCCATTTCCCAGAAGTACAAACACTAAATTTAACAAAAAATTCATTTTATATAACAAAATTTCTGTGAATTCGAAAACTTCAGGTATGTTTATCCAAGTTCCAAGTTCCCTAAAATCTTAGACGGTTGCACCAGCCATATGTTCTAACAGCTTAAATATTTCTTTTTTTTTTGGGGGGGGAATTAAAGGGTGGGCTCAAAGAAAAGTAAAGTGGGCTGAAGCCCACCAGTAGTTTAGCACCTGGAAGACATCCCTCCTCAGAAAGGGACTATCAACAACAATGATTACGTGCTGTGGAATAGCTCAGTAACATCCTTGTGGGGACAAATAATACCACCTTCATTTCATCACATTTTCTGTGAAAATGCTCATAAGAAAAAACAAAACAAAAAACTTTTTACCAATTCTTTGTGGGCCATGGTGGGTTAAATTTTCCTGTTGTTAACTCATTTTAGGTACTTTTCCAATGACACACCACCTTTCCTGTACAATTACTACATGGCCTTTTTAAAAGCCAAAGTGCCACGAAACCTTTTTTTAGAGCAGCATATTATCTGCAAAACCTAAATTTATAACTTTTTAAACAGATAATCTGTGGTTTATTCAACAGAAATTGTGGCAGTTACCAGGAAAGTGTATTCAAAATAGTTAAGATGTTAACTGGTATTTGCTTATACACATACCTTCTTCTGATTTAAATTAGCTTTGACTTTTAATTTCCTATATTTATGGTAACCTGTTTCTTAGCAATTGTTGTTTCATTTTGTTCGTTTGTGTAAAAAAAAATGAAAATAAGAACTTTTGCAGTTTCTGTTCTTTGCATGTATATTTTGTTATTGAATTTTTTTGGAGTACATTTGCATTTTATATTTTCAGTAAATGTAGTGAATGGGAAGCAAGGAGTTATCAAATTCAAAGCAAGCTGCTGTATTTATTGAACACACTAGAAAAAGGTAAATTCTTTTTTTATTTGAGTTTTTTTTCTTAGATGTTGTGCATTTAGTGTTGAAAACGTAAGTCTTTTGTCTGAAATTTGTAGAATCATTCGAATTTGTGGGGCTCAAGAGTAAGTTAATATAAATTAATTAAATTGTAACAAATTAAGGTGGCAAAATTTAATCTTGTGTGAGAAATTAGCTCAACCAACAAGATGTTAACTTTTTTGCCAGTAATACTAAACCTAGTACAAATCTGCTGTGCTCAGAACTGTTGTTCTCACATTTGGGGTAATGTCGTCAAAGTAAAGTTAAACCTCTGTAATGCTGTACAAAATGAGTAATTTGTCCAATCAACAGCCTTTACACTCAGTGGCATTTTGTTCCTTTCCCACTGGTGTAGAGTGGCAGCTTGTATCTTTTGTGTGTGCTACCATGTGCACAGCTCTCAAGAGTCTTTGAGAAATTATGCCTGTTGATCATGCATGGCATGATTTACTGTATAATGAGAAACAAATGATAGAATAAAAAAAGTATACAAAATTGCCACTATTAGAATATTACTACATTGACCAAGAGGGAAGTGCAGAGGCTGGAGGCATTTGAGATGTGGAGCTATAAAAGAATGGAGAGAATAAGCTGGCCTGATAAAAAGACTAATGAAGAGGTCCTGGAGAGAGTGGGAGAACCCAGGAATCTGATCAACATGTTAAAAAGAAGAAGAATGTTATGGATATGGGACACACATTGTGCCATGTAGGCCCAATTCTGAAAGTTTTGGAAGGGAAAATTCAAGGCAAGATAGGAAGAGGACGACCAAGGAATGGTTTTGTGGCACAATTACTCCAAGACACTAATACTAGGACATATTACTGTATGACTTGAAGAGAATGTTGGAGAATAGAGAGGAATGGAGAGACAGAGTACAACTACTGAACAACCAGTCCTTGGAATGAGTAACCAAGAAGAAGAAGAAGAAGAATATTACTAGAATAATAAATGTTAAAAATATTAAATTGGCTTCTCTGCCTCAAAAATATATATAGTTCCCCCTTATCCATGGTGGATATGTTCCAATACCCCAATGGATGACTAAAACCACAGATAGTACCGAACCTTATATGTATTATGTTTTTTTCCTGTACATACGTACCTACAGGGCGTGGACAACAAAACTGAAACACATGGGTTTAGGACACAACAATTTATTAGTACGGTGTTGGGCCTCCTTTGGAGGCTAATACAGCTGCAATTCATCCTGGGAAGGACCAGTACAAGTCCTGTACAGTGAGTGGCCAGAGGGATTTGAAGCCATTCCTCTTGCAGAAAAGTGGTTAGTTCATGACATGATGCTGGTGGAGGAAAACGTTTCCTGACTCGCTCCTCTAAAACACTCCAGAGTGGCTCAATAATGTTCAAGTCGGGGGACTGTGCAGGTTATGACAGATGTTCAATCTCACTTTCATGCATAGTAAACCACTCTTCCACCAGTTTGGCTCTGTGTATCGGTGCGTTATCCTGATACATGGCACCACCATCAGGGTTCAGTGTTTGAACCATTGGGTGCGTCTGGTCCTCCAGAATTGTCCCATAGTTCTTGGCAGTGATGTGCCCCTCAAGAACAATCAGTGGGCTGACAGACTGCCACAATATTGCAGCCCAAACCATCACCAATCCACCTCTGTGCTTCACTGTGGGAAATAAACAGTACGGGTGGTAAGCCTGTGAGGGATGTCTCCACATGTGAACTCTCCCAGTTGTGGGGAAAACAGTGAAGGACAATTCATCGGAGAACAATACACATTTCACACTGTCAAACGTCCACAATTTGCACTGCTGGCAGCATCGCAACCAATGTTTGGCATTCACATTGGTGATCCAGGGTTTGACAATAGCATCATGACCGTGAATGTTGACCCAGTGAAACTCCCGATGAACAGTTTTGATGGAAACAGATGAGTCGCTGTGCATATTCAACTCTGCGGTGAGTTGGGCAGCTGTGATTTTATGTTTTTTTGGGTACCATCCGTGTTAGCACCTGGGCGTCTCTGTCAGACAGATTCCTCTTACCTTGACAGTTACTCCTATTGGATGTGGTTCTTCCCTCTTGCTGGTATGTCGACATTACCCTGGATACCGTGGTTCGCTATACACCACAAAGACTTGCTGTCTTGGACACAGATGCACTGGCCGGACATGCACCAACAATCTGTCCTCTTTGAAACTCAGATATGTCTCCCATTATGTTGTGTGGATTGCACTTTTTGATGTCCAGCTGTGCTACTGCTCTGCTAATGCAACCTTCACACTTCGATCTCATTGGCCGATTGCAAATCGATGCAGCCACCAGGTAGTGCATACAGCGGCCAGCACCTCCATAGACTCTTCCTGAACTGGAGACTGTTTTCATTGAGAAGTGGTGACGGCACCCCCAAAGCTTGCTCGACAACCTCATTAATTCATTGCTATACAGGTGTGCAGCAGTCTTAGCCATTCGAGGGGACCACACACCCTACTAGAGGCCAGTTACCACCTTCAAAAAGTTATATATATATAATAAGAATAGTTAACCATAAATAAGTAGTTAGCCAATGAAGATGTGAAACAAGAGATCTACACCCAGCAGCGCAATTGCAGCACACCAGAATATGTCTCAATACAGACCAAGATACCATATACATTAAGATGGCGGAAGTCTAAAACACAAAAGAAAACCCAGCTGCATGCAAATTTTGACTTCTAAAAAGAAAAGTTCAAACAAATCACAATAATATTAGGCAACCCATTCAACACAAAGAACACCCACTCAAAAACCAGATTAAAACCCAACAATTAATGCTCAGGCTAGCAGAACATATATGTCAAAAAATATAAAAACAGCAATAAAGGTAGTAGAAGACATGCTTTCAAAAACCCCATAAATGCAAAACCTAAAACATAAAAGGTAAAAAAGTCAAAATACCATAGTATGAAGCAAATAGAAAGCCCTAAAATGAAAGAAGTAAAAGAAGACAAAGTATCAGAATGCCAATCTCAAAAATGGCTGGCTTTTGGACTTTTGAGATTGGCATTCTGATACTTCGACTTCTTTTACTTCTTTCATTTTAGGGCTTTCTATTTGCTTCATACTATGGTATTTTGACTTTTTTACCTTTTATGTTTTAGATTTTGCATTTACGGGGTTTTGAGAGCATGTCTTCTACTACCTTTATTGCTGTTTTTATATTTTTTGACATATATTGTTCTGCTGGCCTGAGCATTAATTGCTTAGTTTTAATCTGTTTTTTGAGTGGGTGTTCTTTGTGTTGAATGGGTTGCCTAATATTATTGTGATTTGTTTAAACTTTTCTTTTAGTGGTCAAAATTTGCATGGAGTTGGGTTTTCTTTCCTGTTTTAGGCTTACGATATCTTAGTGTATACAAGATCTTGGTCTCCCTCTCTATATCATTGTCAACCATTATCAATCCACTGCTGGACGAAGGTCTCCCCAAGTTTCCTCCACAACGGCGTGTCTTGTGCCAGTCTCCTCCATGTCACTCCCGCATACTTTCGAATTTCATCCACCCATCTCCCATGTGGTCTTCTTCTGGGTCTTTTCCTGTCCCTTGGAATCCAATCTAAAATTTCGGCTGTCCATCGATGGTCTGTCCTTCTGGCAGCATGCCCAGCCCATTGCCATTTCACGGATTTAACTCTGATCATGATGTCTTCCACTCTTGTCATTTTTCGGATCCACGAGTTCCTCTTCTTATCTCTCCTGGTTACCCCAAGCATGCACCTCTCCATGCCCTTTGAGTTGTCTGCAGCCTTTGTATGTCTCTTTTAGTTAAGGTCCACGTCTCTGCACCATACGTAAGCACTGGAAGGATGCATTGATCAAACACTTTTCTTTTAAGACATAATGGCATATTGCTCTTGAAAATTATGCTGTTTCTTCCAAAAGCTCTCCAGGCAAGTTTTGTACGCCGATTAATTTCTTCATCAATGTGACCCTCACTTGATATCTGCTGTCCAAGATAAACGTACGTGTCTGTTATCTCCAGCTTTTCTCCATCAATCGATAAATCTTCATTTCTTGTAAAAGCATTGAACATCACTTTTGTCTTCTGAAAGTTCATTTTTAATCCCACTTCTTTACTCTTGTCAGCAAGTTCCTGGATCATACTCTGCAGCTCTAATGGGGTAGTTGCAAAAATGACTACGTCATCAGCAAAATGAAGGTGGGTTAGATAATCTCCATTAATCTTTATCCCTTTGTTTTCCCAGTTCAGTGATTGAAAGACATTTTCCAATGTGGCATTAAAGAGCTTTGGAGATATGGTGTCACCTTGTCTCACTCCCTTTCCAATTTTTATGTGTGTTGTATTTTCAAACAGCCGAATCTTTGCACTTGCATTTTCATAGATGTTATTAATAATATTAATGTATGCATCTTCAATACCGCAGGATTTCAGAGCCATTGTAACTGCTGATGGTTTCACCGAATCAAAGGCTTTTTCATAATCGATAAAAGCCATGCACAATGGAAGTTCATATTCCCTCGCTCTTTCAATTAGTTCTCTCAGTTCGTGGATATGATCTATAGTGCTGTAGCCACTCCTGAATCCAGCTTGTTCTCTCGGTTGAGTCATGTCCAGTGTTACCTTCAAACAGTGTGAAAGAACTTTAGTGAAGATTTTATAAACCACTGATAGGAGGCTGATAGGTCTGTAGTTCCTGAGATCCTCAATGTCCCCTTTTTTATGTAGCAGGATCATTGTAGCGTTGTTCCAATCCTCAGGAATCTTCCCTTCATTAAGGCATCGAGTGAAAATTTGGGCGAGTACTGTTTCGATTTCTCCACTTGCTTCTTGTATGATGTCTACAGTAATTCCATGTTCTCCTGGAGCTTTTCCCCGCTTCATGTTCTTGATTGCATGTGTAACTTCTGCTGGAAGGACCGGAAGAACTCTGGTATTGGTACCTTTCATGATGTCTGGAGTACATGCATCATCCCTTTCATATAATTTGGAGTAGAAATCTTTCACTCTTGTCAAAATTTCGCCTCTATTTCTTGTTACAGAACCATCTTCTTTTCTCAGTGCCATAATCTGTTTTCTTCCCTTGCTGAGATGTCCCTTTGCTATCTTTAGGCTTTGGTTGCTTTCAATTGCTTTCCTCACTAGTTCACAGTTGAATTTCCTTACGTCTTCAGTGATACTTTTTCGTACTGTCTTGCATAGCTCTATATATTCCACTTTGGAAGTCACATCTCCTTTAGTTGTCCTCATCTCTCTTCTTTTTTGCATCAACATTTTGGTTTTTCCTGATAATTTGTTCACATGCAACTTGTTCTTAGACCCAGCTAATTTTGTTGCTGTTTCCATAAGAGCTTTGGTTACTTTTCTGTTAACTTCAGAAATATCCACTTCTTCCGATGTTAGGCCTTCTAAAGCAGAGAATCTGTTCTTCAGTTCCAATTTGAAGGTATAATGGTGTTTTTTAAAGTTGGTTATGTCAGTAGCTTTTGTTTGTCTTATGAGCTTGCCACGTTCAAGTTTAGTGTTGAGGTGCATCTTACATCTCACCAGTCTATGGTCACTACCTGTGTTGAACTTGTTTAGCACACTGCAGTCTTCTATGACAATTTTTTTGTTACACATAATAAAATCAATTTCACTTGTCGGGTTTGACAATAACTCACCACGCTGGTCAAGCGGGTTGGTGAGTGTCTCTCTCTATATATATTTATATATATGTATAAATACCACGCTGGCCAACCCGCTTGGCCAGCGTGGTGAGTTATGGCCAAACCCCTCCAAAATGACTCCACAACTTAAATCTTGGCCCTCAGTCTCCTGCAGCTGGAATGTACCTGGCCAAGGCAGCGGCCAGTGCGACATGAAGGCAGAGGGTGCTAAGAATCCCCGGAGGACCGGGCTAGGCTGCCATCTGATGCTGACCTTGGCTACGTACAACGGACGCTCCCTATCTTCTGATTCAAGGCTTCTTGAATTGGAAGAGGAACTACAAAGGATCAAGTGGGACATCGTCGGGCTAAGTGAGGTAAGGAGAAAAGGAGAAGATCTCATTGAACTGAAAAGTGGACATCTCTTCTACTATCGTGGGACAGATACTGGCAGAACTAGTGGTGTTGGATTTATAATAAACAAGAAACTGAAGGATAAAGTTGTAGAAGTTGAAAGTTCCTCCGACAGAGCTGCACGACTCGTTATCCAACTCTCGAGAAGATACGAGGCTCAGATTATTCAAACTTATGCACCCACCACAAGTCATGCTGAAGAAGAAATTGAAGAATTTTATGAGGAAATTCGTGATCTAAATAATAAAGGTAAACAGCACTTGAAGATAATTATGGGAGATTTCAATGCAAAAATAGGGCAACGGCAACAGAATGAAACTTCAGTAGGTAAATTCGGTCACGGCAACAGAAACCAGCGTGGAAATACTCTCTTAGAGTTTGCAGAGGCAGAAGGGTTTTTCATCTTAAACTCCTTTTTCAAGAAAAAGCCACACAGGAAATGGACATGGAGACATCCAAATGGGACGACAAGTGAAATTGATTTTATTATGTGTAACAAAAAATTCGTCATAGAAGACTGCAGTGTGCTAAACAAGTTCAACACAGGCAGTGACCATAGATTGGTGAGATGTAAGATGCACCTCAACACTAAACTCGAACGTAGCAAGCTCATAATACAAACAAAATGTATTGACATAACCAACCTTAAAAAACACCATAATACCTTCAAATTGGAACTGAAGAACAGATTCTCTGCTTTAGAAGGCCTAACATCCGAAGAAGTGGATATTTCTGAAGTTAACAGAAAAGTAACCAAAGCTCTTATGAAAACAGCAACAAAATTAGCTGGGTCTAAGAACAAATTGCATGTGAACAAATTATCAGGAAAAACCAAAATGTTGATGCAAAAAAAAAAAGAGTGATGAGGACAACTAAAGAAGATGTGACTTCCAAAATGGAATATATAGAGCTATGCAAGACAGTACGAAAAAGTATCACTGAAGACGTAAGGAAATTCAATTATGAACTAGTAAGGAAAGCAATTGAAAACAACCAAAGCCTAAAGATAGCAAAGGGACATCTCAGTAAGGGGAAAAAACAGATTATGGCACTGAGAAAAGAAGATGGTTCTGTAACAAGAAATAGAGGCGAAATTTTGACAAGAGTGAAAGATTTCTACTCCAAATTATATGAAAGGGATGATACATGTACTCCAGACATCATGAAAGGTACCAGTACCAGAGTTCTTCCAATCCTTCCAGCAGAAGTTGCACATGCAATCAAGAACATGAAGCGGGGAAAAGCTCCAGGAGAAGATGGAATTACTGTAGACATCATACAAGAAGCAAGTGGAGAAATCGAAACACTACTCGCCCAAATTTTCACTCGATGCCTTAATGAAGGGAAGATTCCTGAGGATTGGAACAACGCTACAATGATCTTGCTACATAAAAAAGGTGACATTGAGGATCTCAGGAACTACAGACCTATCAGCCTCCTATCAGTGGTTTATAAAATCTTCACTAAAGTTCTTTCACACCGCTTGAAGGTAACACTGGACATGGCTCAACCGAGAGAACAAGCTGGATTCAGGAGTGGCTACAGCACAATAGATCATATCCACGTACTGAGAGAACTAATTGAAAGAGCGAGGGAATATGAACTTCCATTGTGCATGGCTTTTATCGATTATGAAAAAGCCTTTGATTCGGTGAAACCATCAGCAGTTGCAATGGCTCTGAAATCCTGCGGTATTGAAGATGTATACATTAATATTATTAATAACATCTATGAAAATGCAAGTGCAAAGATTCGGCTGTTTGAAAATACAACACACATAAAAATTGGAAAAGGAGTGAGACAAGGTGACACCATATCTCCGAAGCTCTTTAATGCCACATTGGAAAATGTCTTTCAATCACTGAACTGGGAAAACAAAAGGATAAAGATTAATGGAGATTATCTAACCCACCTTCGTTTTGCTGATGACGTAGTCATTTTTACAACTACCCCATCAGAGCTACAGAGTATGATCCAGGAACTTGCTGACAAGAGTAAAGAAGTGGGATTAAAAATGAACTTTCAGAAGACAAAAGTGATGTTCAATGCTTTTACAAGAAATGAAGATTTATCGATTGATGGAGAAAAGCTGGAGATAACAGACACGTACGTTTATCTTGGACAGCAGATATCAAGTGAGGGTCACATTGGTGAAGAAATTAATCGGCGTACGAAACTTGCCTGGAGAGCTTTTGGAAGAAACAGCATAATTTTCAAGAGCAATATGCCATTCTGTCTTAAAAGAAAAGTGTTTGATCAATGCATCCTTCCAGTGCTTACGTATGGTGCAGAGACGTGGACCTTAGCTAAAAGAGACATACAAAGGCTGCAGACAACTCAAAAAAGCATGGAGAGGTGCATGCTTGGTGTAACCAGGAGAGATAAGAAGAGGAACACGTGGATCCGACAAATGACAAGAGTGGAAGACATTATGATCAGAGTTAAATCCCTGAAATGGCAATGGGCTGGACATACTGCCAGAAGAACAGGCCATCGATGGACAGCCGAAATTTTAGATTGGATTCCAAGGGACAGGAAAAGACCCAGAAGAAGACCACATGGAAGATGGGTGGATGAAATTCGAAAGTATGCGGGAGTGACATGGAGGAGACTGGCACAAGACAGACCGTTGTGGAGGAAACTTGGGGAGACCTTCGTCCAGCAGTGGATTGATAATGGTTGACAATGATGATGATGATGATATATATTGTTATATTGCATCATGCACATTAAATGATAATAGTGCATAAAATATGCTAATGTTCTTTTTCTTACCCATATTACTGAACATTCTACTACATCGTACATAAAAATTAATATTTTAAGTTCAACAGCATCATTCGCACATGATTATCCTTACAATATTTCTTGCTCCCCTAATTCTTTTCAGCAGGGTATTTGCCACCTTAACTATTCTGAAGATGTGATGTTTGATGTGAAGTATAATGTTGTTTGTTGTGTATTGTCAAATATTTTGATGTCGCTTGGCCATATTGAAAGAATGAGTGATGAGGTACTAACTGAGAGCGTTTATTCACCCCAAGTGGTGGAAACAAAAGAAAGAGAATTATAGAGGATAAATTTATTAAGTTACTTTACCTCTCAAATTTTCGATCTAGACACTAGATCATCTTCAGGAGTTCTTGCATCTTACTACTTCCACAAATCTGGCGACCAAGCCTGATGGATTTTACATCCAGCATGGTCATCGATGTTGCCACCTTCTGTCTTGTAAATTTCCAGGGATTCTTCTAATTTCCGGATAATTGCGTGGGATTGATGTTTGATTTAATTGTGTCGGATTGATGTTTGATTACTAAAGTAATCAAACATCAATCCCACCCAATTATCCGGAAATTAGAGGAAAGAAAGATATTAGAGGAGATTGATGTTTGATTTAATTGTGTGGGATTGATGTTTGATTACTTAATGTTTGATTACTTTAGTAAAATTTCCAGGAAATTAGAGAAATCCCTGGAAATTTTACTAAAGTAATCAAACATCAATCCCATGCAATTATCCGGAAATTAGAGAAATCGCTGGATATTTTCAAGACACAAGGTGGCAACATCAACGACCATGCTGGATGGAAAATCCGTCAGGCTTGATCGCCAGACCTGTGGAAGTAGTAAGACGCAAGAACTCCTGAAGATGATCTAGTGTCTAAATCAAAAATTTGAGAGGTAAAGTACCTTAATAAATCTGGTTTTTGCAGATGATCTTTCTTTGAAGAACTTAACCACTGAAACTTAGAGAACAGCTTAGTGATGTAGGTATGTGTGTACTTTTCACCACATGATGTGATGATTTTATTAAAATATTATACAGGAAAATGTACATACATATCTCTAAGCTGTTCTTGAGATTCAGAGGTTAGCTCCACAAAGAAATACAACCTACCAGATAAATTGTTTTTGTGGGCAGTCTTAGTGAGAGATTGGTTTGTGTCCTCAGAGCACTCCATGGACAACAATGGCACATAGAACAGCAACAAGGGCCTCTCTGAATCTTGGAGAGGTACCAGCTAGTTTGGTGTGACATTGGCAAAAAGACCCCAACTCACTGGGTTTTGTTTCAGAATCCTTAGGTTGAATGACCAACTGGAAATGTCAAGTGTGGGCTAATCCCCCACACTGGTGTATTTACCTGATTAAAAGGACACAAAGAAAGTATGCTCCAGACTCTAGTGTGGGATATGGTGGACCTACCACACTTGAGAAAGACGGTCCACGACGGAATTGATACAGGAAAAAGTTCTTTGTGTAGTTTTAATACATGTAAAAATTGTTTTGAAATTACTCATATGTTATTTTATTTTTACAGAATGATACTCTGTGTACACTGAATAATACAAAGTGGCCCATGTGTATATAAAGATGAGGGGGGAAGGGCTATATATATATATGTACCGATTTAAGTTATTAAACTATCCAGGAAATCTCTTGCAGCTTTTACCCCCCCCGGACGGCCTCTATTAAAAATGGGCGAAATGGGGTCAAAAGTCAGGACATCGGAGTGGGATCCATTCCATTGCCCTTACGCATCATAACTTACGTAAAAATGCTTCGATTGTGACAAAACTTTATCATGTTGTTCTGGAAGTATACTGAACTGATTCTGTTGAATATCATCGAAATTGGATGAAAGGCCAGGGCACAGGAGCAAGATTTATTCCACAGCCATTATTCTCATAACTTGACTAAAAATTCTTCTATTGCGACAAAACTTTAGTATGTTATTCTGGAGGTATACTGAACTAATTCTGTTTGATATCATTGAAATGGGGTTAAAGGTCAGGACACAGGAGCGAGATATATTCCGTAGCCATTATCCTCATGACTTGAGTAATAAGTTGAGTAATGATTCCTAGTATGTTGAAAAGTGTATCATAATCAATGCATTGCGTGATTTTACTAACTTGTTTTAATTTTCCTTAACACATTTTGTTGATATTTCTTTTTGTTGACACATATTTCATAAAACAACAAGTTAGTAAAATCACGCAATGCATTGATTATGATACGCTTTCCAACATACCAGAAATCATTACTCAAGTTATGAAGATAATGGCTGTAGAATAAATCTTGCTCCTATGCCCTGACCTTTGATCCCATTTCAATGATATTCAACAAAACCGGTTAAGTATACTTCCGGAACAACATACTAAAATTTAATTGAAATCGAACCACTTTTACGCAAGTTATGATGCATTAAGGCAGTGGAATGGATCCTGCTCCTATGTCCTGACCTTTGACCCCGTTTTCAATAGGGTTCGCCCCCAGGTGAGGTATCCTACCACATACTAAAATTTCTCATCGAAATTGAACCATTTTTATGCAAGTTAGATGCACAAGGGCAATGGAATGTACCCCGCTCCTATGTCCTGACCTTTTACCCCATTTCGCCCATTTTCAATAGGGTTCGTCTCCAGGTGGTCCCCTACCACATACTAAAATTTCTCATCGAAATTGAACCATTTTTATGCAAGTTAGATGCACAAGGGCAATGGAATGCATCCCGCTCCTATGTCCTGACCTTTTACCCTATTTCACCCATTTTCAATAGGGTTCGTCTCCAGGTGGTCCCCTACCACATTCTAAAATTTCATTGAAATTGAACTATTTTTATGCGAGTTATCGTGCGGATGGACAGACAGAGCTGGAGCATATATGCTTCTTCAACTTATGGTTGGAAAGCGTAAAAAACCATTGGATGTGTAAAAACCGTTAAGGATGTTGACCATCACTTTCTTACATTTGACACTTGTTTCTAACTTGTATATTTTTGTGTAATGTAAACTTTGTTTTTATGTATGAAATGTGTACCGAGATTGTGTTGCACACATATTTCTTAACTCACTGTGAGGTACAGATGTCTGTGATCTATTGGGTTGTCGGAAAAGTCATGACGTATTTTCGCCATGTTTTGCAAAGGTCATTTATTGATAGAAAGACCAAAGATCAATCAATGATATAATGCCCATTTTGTTCGATAACCTTTGCCATCTTTCAGTGAGCTGCAGAATGCCTCGTTCATAGAAGGACCTGTCTTCCATGGCGAAAAACTGTACAAGGTGCTGATTTACAGCCTCATCTGAATTGAACGTGCCTCATCTGAATTGAACGTTATACCACGCAAGGACTGTTGAAGAGAGTGAAACAAGCGAAAGTCTGACAGCGCAAGGTCAGGCAAGTATGCTGGGCGTGGCAACACATCCCACCCAAGCTCCAATAATTTTTGGCGGGTGATCAAACTTATGTGTGGTCTTGCGTTGTCGTGATGGAACACAACACCTTTACGATGAACAAGCTTTGGACGTTTCTGGATGATGGATTCATTCAAACTGTCCAATTGCCGACAGTACACATTCGAATTGATTGTTTGGTTCCATGGTAGGAGCTCAAAAAACAAGACACCTTTAAAATCCCACCACACTGAGACCAGAACCTTCCGCTGATGAATATCTGCTTTGGATGTCGTTTGGGGCGAAGCAGCACGTTGGGACCAAGACCGTTTGTGCAGCACATTGTTGTACACAATCCATTTTTCGTCACCAGTTGTCAGTTTCTTCAAAAAAGGTTCGTTTTCCTCACGTTTAATGAGCATATCGCAGATGTTTATATGCGCCATCAATTGAGCTTCTTTGAGTTCATGAGGAACCCACACATCGAGCTTGCTTACGTATCCCAGCTTCTTCAGGTGGTCGTGAACGCTTGAATGATGGATGTGCTATGTGTCTGCAATCTCTTGTGCCGTGTAACGTGGGTTTGACTCGATCAATGCCTTGATTTGGTCGTCATCAACCTCGGTGGGCCTCCTGAACCGAGGAGCATCGTTGAGGTCAAAATCACCAGCACGGAATTTTGCGAACCACCGCTGGCACTGACGTTCTTGTAGAGTATTATCACAGTACACTTTATGCAACTTTCCACAAGGTTAACATGTGTTCTTCCCTTTACAGAAGTTAAACAGTAAAATATGGCGAAAAGGCACAGTTTGGTCTTCCATCTTCAACTTGATGTCAAATCTTTGCAAATCAACCAAATCGCTCACTATTCCTTTTAGACTGCAGCTAGAACTGACACCTGTCGAATGCCATAGCGATAACAGAGCTGCGCATGCCTCTAGTACTTCCAAAACCGCCCAACCGCCATCGGGTGCCAAAATACGTCATGACTTTTCTGACAACCCAATAATATGTGCAGGTGCCCTCACTCTTTGTGTATTTCAGTATTGTCTTTGCATTGCATAGCTCCAAATCTCAAGTTGTTGCCTTTCTAAGTAGCTTTTTTGTTTGTGTGTTTGTGTTTAGCTATTTGTTAAAATTTTCTGTTATTAGTAGGAAAGTTAAAGAGTACTCTTCTTGATGTTGTCAAATGTGTATTTTTAATGAAAACTGAATTTAGGTTTTTATTTTTTATTTATGCAAAGGTGTTGAAAGTAAGAACCATGAAGCTATAAGCAGACTTTTACAGGAAGCCATGGATGAAAATGCTCTCCCAAAAAATTTGCACATTACATCATGGTCTGTGTAAGTACTGTCTTGTATTTTTTTGGCCTGTGATTTATTTTTTTTACTGTTTTTGTTAATGCTGCAACAGATTTTTGTTTTGTGACCTTCTGAAACTGAAAAATTTGAACACTGTGCTTCACCAGTGATATTTGATGTTGGAAAATTTTTATCATTGTATCTTATGTGTCAGGGTTGCTCTGGCATCAGTTGAAAATTTTTGTATTTCATTTGCTTATTATTAAAACCAATGAATTATGTTTTGTGATATTTTGTGTGATTGTTAGTTTTGTTTTGAGGTTTTAAGATAGTCTGTGTTTGTCCTTTAGAAATATTACAGTAAAACAGGTTTGTTTTGTATTTCCTTGAACTCAAATAAAATAAAAAAAAAATGTTTTGATGCTAATGTAATCTTCACATTTGCTTGTACTGCAAGAGCAGCACTAAAAATATCAATGTGTTTGCCAAAGTTGTAGTCAAATTTTCAGTCAATAAGCAAAAAATTCTTAAAAGATTAGGAATTCACAAATAATTTTTTCAAGTTTATATGCTTCGTTTACCTCACACCTTTATAAACACAAATACCAACTTCTGAATGAAAAAAAATAGAAATAAAAAGTTTTTACTTACAGAAATGAAAAAAAGTACTAGTTTATTGTCAGGTGCAGTACCTTTTGGTTCACCTATAAAAGAAACAAAGGATTGCCAAGGTTGAAATGACTTCATAAGCAATAGTGAAAAACTATTAGATGTAAAGAACATTATGACTAGGGGGGATGCCATTCAAATGCCCTCTACTTTTTCATTATATGATAGAAAATGTGATTTAATGAATGGAACATCACTTGCATTTGCTGATGTAAACTGAGATCTGGGCTGTTCCAGTATCAATGTGTGCAGAGAGATGGAGTAGAATTACTGGGGGGAGGGGGGATAAGAAGTGAAAAGAGAGCAGTTGTTTTTCATTATTAAAAGGCATGCATTATTGGAGTAGACAGGTACACTTTGCATTCTCCTTTCAATGACAGTATTCATTCAGCCATCAGTCATCTCATATGGTTCATTCAGTGACTCATAATGTTTCTATATTTGCACCTGTTGTTTATGAAGCCCTAGACTGCTATGAGCTTTAAAAATTAAACTTCTTCTTCCACTGTGTAGCTCTTATATCATACAGATGGAAAGGGATTCTCCAGAAATTTAGGCAGATTTATTTTTATTTCATATTTTTTTTTTTTTTTTTTTTTTTTGCTTTAATTGCATCTGGTTAACCAGCAAATATTTAACATGGGCCATGCATATACGAGGTAGGATTAAAAAGTTTTGGGACTTGGCGTATAGTGCCTTACCTTGAGTACTTTAAAACATCAATGCACAACCACCTTCAAAATAATCCCCTTGGGTGACGATGCACTTTTGCCAGCGCTCGTAAAGCTTCTGGAAGCATTGCTGAAAGCTACGTTTTGCAACCCCTTGGAATACCTCTTGTGTTGCTGTTCTTACCTCATTTGTTGACACAAAATGACGTCCCTGCAGATTTTGTTTCATCAGTGGAAAGAGGTAAAAATCACAAGGGACCAAGTCAAATGAATAGACAGGATGTGGAAGCACATTAGTACGATTTCTGGTAAGAAACACTGTGACCAGTAAGGACCGATCTGCAGGCACGTTGTCATGGAGAAGGTACTGTTGTCCACTTCGCCACATCTCCGGCCATTTACGATGGATTGACTCCCGTAAGTGATGTAAAATGTCCAGATAACGTTCCTTGTTAAATGTCGTGCCTTCAGGAATAAATTCAGAATGGACAATGCTGTGAGAATCAAAAAACACCTCCAGCATGACTTCCCCTTTGCTGTGATCCTGCCTGAATTTCTTTGATTGTCTTGAAGACAGTGATTTCTGTGTTTAAAAAGCACGCTTTGGCTGAATATCAAACAAGTAGTACCACGTTTCATCACCTGTGATGATGTTATCCAGAAACGTAGGATCACTATCGGCTTTGTCGATTAATTCGCCCGATATCCGCATCAGTTCACCCTTTTGTTCGGAGGTCAAAAGGTGAAGAGCAATGTGCTGACACACGCAGTTCATGTTATGATCCTCCTTCAAAATGCGCTGGCGTGTGGTCTTCAATAAGTTAGTTGTGTTAGCAAATTCCTCAATGGTTCGGCGGCGATCCTGACGAACACACTGCACCACCATCGTAATGTTTTCCTCACACCGTGCAGTCACAGGTCGACCACAGCGCTCATTATCTGCGATGGACTCTCGGCTCTCTTTGAAACGCTGACACCACTTGTACACCTTCGATCTCGCCATCATAGAGTGACCGTACACCTTTGAAAGCATTTCTAAGGTGTCTGCAGCTGTTTTACCCAAACACTGACAGAATTTAATGTTGCAACCTTACTCTTCAAAAGCCACGTTTCTCACATCGCAGAAGACAGACAACTACCCACAGCAGTAAACGTCTGTGCTCACATTCCAATCACTTTCCATGGGCCAAACCATTCTGACTATAGAGGGGAGGGATGGTGTGATGTATTTCAGACGCTGTAACTTAAACTACATGCTTGCGTTGTCACACGTAGGCCCTGTCCCCAAACTTTTTAATCCTACTCTGTATGTGTCTGCATTTCTTTTGGTTGATTATCTTTGTTTGAAAGTAACCACAAACTAAAGACATTCTATGAGCATGAAGTAACCATTAACTGCTTTTGTTGGCTTTATTACCACAGTTTGAATTTCCTTGCAGCAATCCTGTTTATGATGACTTGGGATTTAATTGGAAGTGGGGCAAAGAAAATCTTTTATCCAGTAAAGCTGCCAACTTAAAACAAAAATCAGAGGACATAACAAGTAAAGCTAAGGTATGAAAGTGATTTATTATTACATTCAGTTTGATATAGTGTATTGTGTTATGTTATGTTTTTATTCAAAGTCTGTGATTAATCGTTGTCATCATCAGCTTTTCGCACTTACACACCAAGATAGTATTCAGATTAAAGTGGCATAGAACACAAGCACAAAATTGGAAGGAAGGGGGACAATGGATATTAAGGGTGGTTTATACTACTACAAGCACTATCCAATGTGTTTGGTCCATTTGAAGATTTTCTGTGTCTAACATAGTTTTATATCCCTTCCCCCAATTGTGTTTTAGTTCTCCCTCTCAGTATTACATCTTTGAATGTAACATCTGTCAAGGTAATTTTTCATCTCCCATACAACACATATGCACTAATGATCTAACATAAGTAGGTTTTTGTAAAGTATGCCATTTATAGAAGTACCCAACAAATAATGGCAAGAAAATGTGTATACCATATTTCTTAGTAAAAATGTTTCTATACAACTGATAAGAAACTTGTATCTGATGATCTTGTGTGTGTGTGTGTGTGCGCGCGCGCGCATGCGTGCCATTTTCCATGGGGGTCAGATGTTGTTCCTAAACCATTACACCCACCTGCTTTGCTGACTCTGCTTCCAATTCTTCAGCAAACTTCCATGCCTCATAAACTGCTGATACAAAGTGTTTAAAATGCACCTTAGGACTAAAACATTATGACCTTCCCCCCCTAGGGTTGCAGTTGAGGCCTGGCGTCTGCCAAGTAAACATTTAACTGATGGAACTAGAATTTACTTACTGTTGGTGTATCAAATGTCTCTATTTAAAACGATCTTGGCACACAGCTCGAGCTTCATTGATATCCATCTCACCTCACACACAAGACGGCGCTCTTTGGCCAAACATGGCCCTTGCGCCATAAAAAATCAATCAACCAATCACACACAAGACCTTTTGTACTTCATACTCATGATCTTTTTCTCAAGAAGACATTTCTGAATCTGGTCCTTTCATGATTTCCTTGGCCTTCCTCTACCTTTCTTTCCTGTCACTTGAGCTGAAAGTAGAGAAAGGCCATCGGACTTCTTTAAATTTATTTATTCGGTTGTCGTCCGTCAAAATCCCTCAATATTGGTTTGAACAACATTCTAAAATTTGGATGCAATCGATGCATTTTCCCCACAAGGAATCATGCAGAAGGTTAGAAAATTAATCCTGCACCTGTGTCCTGACCTTTGACCCCATTTTGATCATTTTCAATAGAGTTTGTGCCCAGGCTGTTCCAAACAACATACTGAAATTTCATTGAAATTGTATGATATTTACATGAGTTATCGTGCAGACAAGCAGCTGGACAAAGCTGGAGCGTGTACACTTCTTCAATCTACAGTTGGGAAGTGTAAAAAAACTGCATTAGTCCCTATACAATACTTTAAAAATTATACATTTACAATTAGCAAACTACAAAACATATACCGTATATACTCGTGTATAGGTCGACTTTTTAATGAAATATTTAGGTCGAAATTAGGGGGTTGAACTATACATGGAAAATATTTTTGATATGTTGGAAACCAAAATTTTGATGCCTTATGGAAATGCGCATACTTAGCCCTTTGCACCATTAGTTCATTTGCAGTTGTATATTTAGTCATTTTCCGGGTGTTACTGGTACAGAAGAAAGTTATTGCTAAGAATGTTCTTGATTTTATATGTATGAGTTTTTTTTATGCACTAATAGAAAAACTCATCTCGCAAGTATGTCTCAAAGTTCGTTTTAGATCTGTTGACATGGCCTTGACTGCCTCACTGGTAAATCACCCAGAGGAAAGAGGTGAATGCGTCAGTCAGCAGTTTAAGTTGCAACGTGCTGTGGCCTACGACCGTTCTCAATTCTCGACGGGGGATGAAGAGAGAAAAGGACAGACTATTGCAAAAGGAAACCGCTGCCCCTGCTTAGCGATGGCGGAGAAGAGAGGCATGACAATCTACAGAACAGCGGTAACTTGATCAGTGCATCCCGAAAACGAAAGTGTTTAAACTTGGCCGATCGCTCAGACATTGCCACTGATAGTAAAACAGTGCATTAGTTTAAGAACCTACTTACATTTGTTATTAAATTGAGTGTGCCCTGTTGCTAAATATCAAACAAACAATAACCTTTTCTGAAGACTATAAGAGCGAGCAAAAAGGATTGCATCTTTACTGAATAGGGTGATGTTTGGTTTTGTCACTAAAGCCCATTGTTTGTCACAAACACGGTGGAGAGGGGGATGAAACTCGGAAGTAGATAAACAACCTCTCTGTTGATCACACACTCGTCCAGCTCAGCAGTTGACCAACAGCTGCTACGCTGCACAGGGTAGTGGCAGAAAATTTTATAGAACAAATTTTCTTCAATTTTTTAAATAGTTGCGTGCAAATTTACAGTGTCCATAATATATCAAAATAAAGATTCATTTTAAATTTTGAAGAAATCCATTAAAAACTTCAAAAGTTACGCATTTATTTTTTACGGCATGCATATTTTTTATGGGATAAAAAAACCCAACAGGTAGACATAAAGACCTATTTACACTTTCCAAATATGGTTGAGTAAGTTTTTTTTTCTTTTTAAATAACGATGTGCCTTATGACGTTTGGTAAATTCGTCACGATTCGTCTGCTGCGGGAGCAAATGCTTTACTCTCCATGAATGAAGTAACTGCAGAAAACTTGCTCGCCAAAAGTGGGAGGGGGGGGGCAATGTGCAAAAGTGGGTTCTTTTTTTTTTTTTTTTTATTGGAGGTTTAATGACCACCGTGAGCAACTCAATGGGCTATAAGCAGTCGCCCGTCCCTAATTTAGGGTCATTGGTTCCAGGGAAGGGAGAGAGCCAGTGCCGTAAGACAAACACAACATCCATGCCTGACCGGGATTCGAACCCAGACCCCTTACGGACGAATGATCAGAGGCCAGCGCCTTAGACCACTGCGCCACCGGGGCGGCCAAAAGTGGGTTCATATACTGTTAAAGTGTGTAACCTTCCCCTGAAAACTCTCTAACCAGTGTGGTGAGCCCTATCATCTTCCCAGAATTGTTCCTCAATTCCACCCACATTTTGCGGGAAACTGCCGCAAGCAGCATTGCGAGAGCAGCTACAACAATAAATAGTAGGTTCACATTTCCTCATGCGGGCGTATCCTTGGAAAATATTATTTTTCTTTTTAATTTATACACAAGATAGGTAGGTATACAAAAACTACAAATATTCAGATAAAAATTGGGGGGGGGTCGACCTATACACGAGTATATATGGTATTGTCTTTTGTATTTCGATAGAAATTTACTTATGGTCAATTATATTTTCGCTAATAGTCGGAAATTACAGCTGTCACTCCCCAGGCTCTATGGAGTACGATAAAAAATAGCCCATAATTTTTATGTAGGTATATTGCGTGACTTTTGAGAAAGCATTTTGCTAAATTTTAGTCAGAGGATTTGGGGGAGGCGGTACTTTCTCCCCCTCGATGAAACGCCCTTGATGAAAGTCACTTCCTGTGTTTCTAACAATAGAGAGTATTGCAAAGTTTCTGAAATTTCAAATTGCAGTTGACCCACTGCTTCAACTAATTCACCCTGCCCTGCAATTTGGCAGTTGTTGACAGTGCCAGACTGGATGCAGGAGACTGCCAGGGTACTTTTTTTAGGACTGCACACACACACACACATATATATATATATATATATAAGGTCAGGTGATGTAAGGTCAGGTGATGCGTAACATCACAGCCTCTCCTTGACAAATGTCAACCCCGCCTTCTCGTGGTGCATCCTGTTCCCACTAAAGGGGCTCTGACGACCGCCCATAGCGGTATCACTATACCATCGGGATCAGAGGAAATGCTATCCCACACTCACCAACCCGCTTGGCCAGCGTGGTGAGTTATGGCCAAACCCCTCCAAAATGATTCCACAACTTAAATCTTGGCCCTCAGTCTCCGGCAGCTGGAATGTACCTGGCCAAGGCAGCGGCCAGTGCGACATGAAGGCAGAGGGTGCTAAGAATCCCCAGAGGACCGGACTAGGCTGCCATCTGATGCTGACCTTGGCTACTTACAATGGACGCTCCCTATCTTCTGATTCAAGGCTTCTTGAATTGGAAGAGGAACTACAAAGGATCAAGTGGGACATCGTGGGGCTAAGTGAGGTAAGGAGAAAAGGAGAAGATCTCATCGAACTGAAAAGTGGACATCTCTTCTACTATCGTGGGACAGATACTGGCAGAACTAGTGGTGTTGGATTTATAATAAACAAGAAACTGAAGAATAAAGTTGTAGAAGTTGAAAGTTCCTCTGACAGAGCTGCACGACTTGTTATCCAACTCTCGAAAAGATACCAGGCTCAGATTATTCAAACTTATGCACCCACCACAAGTCATCCTGAAGAAGAAATTGAAGAATTTTATGAGGAAATTTGTCATCTAAATAATAAAGGTAAGCAGCACTTGAAAATAATTATGGGAGATTTCAATGCAAAAATAGGGCAACGGCAACAGAATGAAACTTCAGTTGGTAAATTCGGTCATGGCAACAGAAACCAGCGTGGAAATACTCTCGTTGAGTTTGCAGAGGCAGAAGGGTTTTTCATCTTGAACTCCTTCTTCAAGAAAAAGCCACACAGGAAATGGACATGGAGACATCCAAATGGGACGACAAGTGAAATTGATTTTATTATGTGTAACAAAAAATTCGTCATAGAAGACTGCAGTGTGCTAAACAAGTTCAACACAGGTAGTGACCATAGATTGGTGAGATGTAAGATGCACCTCAACACTAAACTTGAACGTGGCAAGCTCATAGGACAAACAAAATCTATTGACATAACCAACCTTAAAAAACACCATAATACCTTCAAGTTAGAACTGAAGAACAGGTTCTCTGCTTTAGAAGGCCTAACATCGGAAGAAGTGGACATCTCTGAAGTTAACAGAAAAGTAACCAAAGCTCTTATGGAAACAGCAACAAAATTAGCTAGGTCTAAGAACAAGTTGCATGTGAACAAATTATCAGGAAAAACCAAAATGTTGATGCAAAAAGAAGAGAGATGAGGACAACTAAAAAAGATGTGACTTCCAAAGTGGAATATATAGAGCTATGCAAGACAGTAAGAAAAAGTATCACTGAAGACGTAAGGAAATTCAACTGTGAACTAGTGAGGAAAGCAATTGAAAACAACCAAAGCCTAAAGATAGCAAAGGGACATCTCAGTAAGGGAAGAAAACAGATTATGGCACTGAGAAAAGAAGATGGTTCTGTAACAAGAAATAGAGGCGAAATTTTGACAAGAGTGAAAGATTTCTACTCCAAATTATATGAAAGGGATGATACATGCACTCCAGACATCATGAAAGATACCAGTACCAGAGTTCCTCCAGTCCTTCCAGCAGAAGTTGCACATGCAATCAAGAACATGAAGCGAGGAAAAGCTCCAGGAGAAGATGGAATTACTGTAGACATCATACAAGAAGCAAGTGGAGAAATCGAAACAGTACTCGCCCAAATTTTCACTCGATGCCTTAATGAAGGAAAGATTCCTGAGGATTGGAACACCGCTACAATGATCCTGCTACATAAGAAAGGTGACATTGAGGATCTCGGAAACTACAGACCTATCAGCCTCCTATCAGTAGTTTATAAAATCTTCACTAAAGTTCTTTCACACCGCTTGAAGGTAACACTGGACATGGCTCAACCGAGAGAACAAGCTGGATTCAGGAGTGGCTACAGCACAATAGATCATATCCACGTGCTGAGAGAACTAATTGAAAGAGCGAGGGAATATGAACTTCCATTGTGCATGGCTTTTATCGATTATGAAAAAGCCTTTGATTCGGTGAAACCATCAGCAGTTACAATGGCTCTGAAAACCTGCGGTATTGAAGATGTATACATTAATATTATTAATAACATCTATGAAAATGCAAGTGCAAAGATTAGGCTGTTTGAAAATACAACACACGTAAAAATTGGAAAGGGAGTGAGACAAGGTGACACCATATCTCCGAAGCTCTTTAATGCCACATTGGAGGGTGTTTTTCAGTCACTGAGCTGGGAAAACAAGGGGATAAAGATTAATGGAGATTATCTAACCCACCTTCGTTTTGCTGATGACGTAGTCATTTTTGCAACTACCCCATCAGAGCTGCAGAGTATGATCCAGGAACTTGCTGACAAGAGTAAAGAAGTGGGATTAAAAATGAACTTTCAGAAGACAAAAGTGATGTTCAATGCTTTTACAAGAAATGAAGATTTATCGATTGATGGAGAAAAGCTGGAGATAACAGACACGTACGTTTATCTTGGACAGCAGATATCAAGTGAGGGTCACATTGATGAAGAAATTAATCGGCGTACAAAACTTGCCTGGAGAGCTTTTGGAAGAAACAGCATAATTTTCAAGAGCAATATGCCATTATGTCTTAAAAGAAAAGTGTTTGATCAATGCATCCTTCCAGTGCTTACGTATGGTGCAGAGACGTGGACCTTAACTAAAAGAGACATACAAAGGCTGCAGACAACTCAAAGAAGCATGGAGAGGTGCATGCTTGGTGTAACCAGGAGAGATAAGAAGAGGAACTCGTGGATCCGAAAAATGACAAGAGTGGAAGACATCATGATCAGAGTTAAATCCCTGAAATGGCAATGGGCTGGACATACTGCCAGAAGGACAGATCATCGATGGACAGCCGAAATTTTAGATTGGATTCCAAGGGACAGGAAAAGACCCAGAAGAAGACCACATGGGAGATGGGTGGATGAAATTCGAAAGTATGCAGGGGTGACATGGAGGAGACTGGCACAAGACAGACCGTTGTGGAGGAAACTTGGGGAGACCTTCGTCCAGCAGTGGATTGATAATGGTTGACAGTGATGATGATGATGATGATATATAATCATCATTGTCAACCATTATCAATCCACTGCTGGATAAAGGTCTCCCCAAGTTTCTTCCACAGTTGTCTGTCTTGAGCCTGTCTCCTCCATGTCACTCCAGCATGCTTTCGAATTTCATACATCTATCTCCCATGTGGTCTTCTTCTGTCCCTTGGAATCCAGTCTAAAATTTCAGTTGTCCATCGGTGGTCTGTTCTTCTGGCAACATGTCCAGCCCATTGTCATTTCAGTAATTTCACTCTGGTCATGATGCCTCCCACTCTTGTCATTTTCCTTATCCACAAGTTCTTCTTCTTATCTTTCCTGGTTACACCAAGCATGCATCTCTCCATGCAACTTTCAGTTGTCTGCAGTCTTTGTATATCTTTTTTAGTTAAGGTCCATGTCTCTGCTCCATACATAAGCACTGGCAGGATGCATTGATTAAACACTTTCCTTTTAAAACATAATGGCATACTGCTCTTAAAAACTGTAATGTTTCTTCCAAAAGCTCTTCATCCAAGTTTTATATGGCAATTAATTTCTTCATCAATGTGACCCTCACTTGATATCTGCTGCCCAAGATAAATGTAGGTATTGGTCGTTTCTAGCTTTTCTCCGTCAATCAATAAATCTTCTTTTCTTGTAAAAGCATTGCACATCACTTTTGTCTTCTGAAAGTTCATTTTTTATCCCACTTCTTTACTCTTGTCAGCAAGTTCTTGGATCATACTCTGCAGCTCCGAAGCGGTAGTTACAAAAATTACTACATCATCAGCAAAACGAAGGTGAGTTAAATAATCTCCATTAACCTTTATCCCTTTGTTTTCCCAGTTCAATGATTGAAAGACATTTTGCAATGTGACATTAAAGAGTTTGGGAGAAATGGTGTCACCTTGTCTCACTCCCTTTCCAATTTTTATTAGTGCTGTATCCTCAAATATTCGAACCTTTGCACTTGCATTTTCATAGATGCTATTAATAATGTTGATGTATGCATCTTCAATACCGCAGGATTTCAAAGCCATTGTAACTGCTGCTGATTTCACGGAATCGAAGGCCTTTTCATAATAAATAGAAGCCATGCATAATGGGAGTTCATATTCTCTTGTTCTTTCAATTAGTTCTCTCAGTACGTGGATATGATCCACAGTGCTGTAGCCACTCTTGAATCCAGCTTGTTCCCTTGGTTGAGCCATGTCTAATGTTACCTTCAAGCGATGTGAAAGATTTTTAATGAAGACTTTATAAACCACTGATAGGAGGCTGATGGTCCTGTAGCTCCTGATATCCTCAATGTTACCTTTTTTATGTAGCAGGATTATTGTAGCATTGTTCCAATCCTCAGGAATCTTCCCTTCATTGAGACATCGAGTGACCACGTGGCGACCAGTTCTTTGGAATCTCTCCTGACAACAAATGACGGTCTCCTTCAAAAATTCGAGATGATAAAATGATCTCATTTGTTTTGTTTTTTCTCTCTAAATGCACATAGTAACTTATTTATTAAATTAGTTTAATCAGAGGTAGCCATGACATCTCTAATCAGTGACATGATATTTGGAAACAGGTTTGCTAGTTCAGGTGTCTCCCAAATGGCTGTCTTCTTGGGCTTTTAATGCCTAATCATAGCGAGAGTTTACTGTGTGTGGTGCAACACAGAAAACTTGAACCTGTAGACAAAATAAGTTTGTGGATCAAAGGAGTGAAATGAAGTTATTGACATGGTCATCAGTAACCCATTTGTGATGTAGTTTGATACATGAGCCATTCAGAGATGGCCCTTGGTGCACACCAATGTTGAAATCTGCAGCAATTTGGCTGTGGCCCTTCTGTTTGCTTGCATGATTCTTGCCAGGCTACTTTAACCCATCTCATCTCCCAGCTGTTTTTGCCCACAGGGCCACCAATTTGGAAGTTTTTGTGTGCTGCACCATTTATAGTTAGCCCTTGCTATAGCTGTACATGAAAAGCTGTGCAGGATGGCCATTTGGAAAACACTTGAACTAGCACACCTGGCTCCAACTATCATATCACATTCCAAATTGCTCAGATGATTCATTTTGCTCATTCCAATCCTCAATCAGATGCTAACTGATGCTCGACTAGCTGTTCTGCACACTGTGTTCACGTGCCATGTCACATGTTAGAGTGAGCTCTTTATGTGACAAGGCCTGGTATATCTAATAAACTGTCATCTCAATGTGTTTGCTCATTCATATTTAACAGCTTAATAAAATTACTTAATGGCCTTATAGTTAGTAGATTGGAAATGTGGTTTCAAAAGTGTTTTTTTTTTTTTTTTTTTTACAGAAACTGGACACAGTATGGACTGTAATTCACTAAAAGTCATCAGTTTCCAGGGCAACTATAAAAAAAAAATTAAAATAAAGAATAGAAATTGAGAAAAATCAGATTTCCATCATCAATGACTACAGAGGTTTGTCCCTGCCTAACATCTGGCAAGATTTTGTAAAAAAATAACCGTAACCATCAACGTTAACCTTAACCTTGATATACTGATGAGTCACACAAACTATATCTCA
This sequence comes from Macrothele yani, assembly GCA_039090855.1. NCBI lineage: Eukaryota > Metazoa > Arthropoda > Arachnida > Araneae > Macrothelidae > Macrothele > Macrothele yani. The sequence continues at coordinate 15,612,801 of CM076992.1, forward strand.
CGAGTAAAAGCCGTCTTTGTGTGGATAATTGAAAGTAAAATAAAACTCGGCTTAGCTTAAATCAAATTAACTCATATCATGAGACATCAATTTAATAAAACCTTATGATATTTTAAAAACAGATTAAAAGACATGAGCACTTTCGGGCCATCACATGGCCCATCTTCAGATGGAACAGCTAAATTGACAAGATCCGCATAATATATACACACACACATGAACGCAGTCAAAGTCAGTTGTTGTACATATATGCAAAGAAGGAAGACATTTCTCCCGGCACATTATCCCACGGTTACGGGTAATTCAAAGCCCCTAAGATTAGAGTTAATTAATACCTTATAGGCATTGGGGAGCTCATAAGGCATATAGTCATTACAACAAATATTTTGTGAGTGAAAAATGAACATGCTCTCAGTAAGAAGCAGCGTGCTAAGATTTTTAGGGGTAACCAGAATTTTCAAATTTTCCCAGTCCGTATATAAAATCCCTTCTGTAACTTTCCTAGGAAGTGCTGTGTTGGTACCTCCTGTCTGGATATTATATTTATGTTCCTTTACCCTGAAAGACAAATTCCGTCCGGTCGATCCTATATAGACAGATTGAGTAGTTCCGAAAACATCTTTTAATGGAACACAATAGACACCCCATCTTTGTAAAATATCCGTCAGGGTCCTGTCCTTTCTAATAAGTGGTAGGATATTAAGGGAGCAAGTGCCGAAATCCAATCCAAATTTCCGGCAAATGTTACGAAGAGGTTGAGTAATTAAAGGGATGTAATCGATGGAAGCAATGAAACGAAATGGTGTGGGCAAAAATGGTTGTAATGTAGTAGCAAGTTTACTTTTAACTCTGGAATGGATCCGGTTAAAAACGTATTCAGGATATCCAAATTGGGAGGCAAACAACGAGACCCATTGTAGTTCTGCAACGCGTGCAGTGCGAGTTGAAGAATGGGTGTAGGCTCTACGAATGAAAAAGTGAAGAGACGTTAACTTTTGGTTTTGCGGATGATTAGAGAAGTATGGAATCATAGTTGAAGTACAGGACAGTTTTCTATAAACAGCAAAGTGCAATGGTAAAATCTGTTTTGGATGACGGGTAATCATAATATCAAGAAACGGGAGTTTTAGGTCTTGTTCGATTTCTAGGGTAAATTGAATTGACAGAAATTGTGAAGAGAAAGAATTCGTGAATGCTTGTAATTCAGGTAACGAGTGGGGGCCACCCCGGTGGCGCAGTGGTCTGAGGCGCTGGCCTGTGATCATTCGTCCGTAAGGGATCCGGGTTCGAATCCCGGTGAGGCATGGATGTTGTGTTTGTCTTACGTCACTGGCTCTCTCCCTTCCCTGGAACCAGTGACCCTAAATTAGGGACGGGCGACTGCTTATAGCCCATTGAGTTGCTCACGGTGGTCGTTAAACCTCCAATCAAAAAAAAAAAAAAAAACGAGTGGGGGCCAGAGTAATAAGATATCGTCTTCATACCTGAGAAATAACAGAGGTTGGTGGGGATAAGAAGTCAAAAAGGTATTTTCAAGGTACTGCATGAAAATTTCGTCTAAAATGCCAGAAAGTGGTGATTCCATGGCCACGCCATCAGTTTGGCGATAAATTTTATCTTGGAATTGGAAATAGGACCGTTTTTAACAAACCAAAGCACATTCATTATGGCTGAAATCTCAGTAAGTGGGTGCCCTAAGGAATGAAGTTGATTTTCGATAATCTGATGTGTGAATTCAAACAGGTACATTGGGGTAGAGTGACACCAAGTCGAGGGAAGCCAGAATGAATGGTTTAGCCTGGGTTGGAAGATTTGAAAGTTTTGAAACAACTTGGGTAGAATTCTTTATAGAGTAATGGGAGTCCTGAACCAGATAGATGTGAGAGGTATTTAGAAAGGGTGGCTTCGAGGGGTCTTGTAGGACTAGACCTTCCAGAGTCTAGTCCAACAAGACAACTCAAAGTTAATTTGATTTAAGCTAAGCCAAGTTTTATTTTACTTTCAATTATCTGCACAAAGACGGCTTTTACTCGTGAGAGTTAACCTTGATAGTGATGGAAAAAGAGTGATAACAAAAGACTTCCTGAAGAAGGAGAAGAGTTTTCTCCGAAAATTTGCATTTTTTAATTAAATTGCTTTCCTAGAAGAAAAAAACCCATAGTAGATGTTTGACTAAAATTTTTTAAATGTATTTTTATGTAGTTTCTGTCACTGGCGTAAGTAGTACAACATGTGTCCCCCCGCAAGATTTACTTCAGCACCCCCAAGCATAGTAATTTCCCCAGGATTTCGATCACGAGGGAGGATGTGTTTTCCGCAATGTGTGTGTGTGTGTGGGGGGGCAATGTCAGGAAATGTGTTTTGAAAAGTAAGGGGGAAGGAAGGTACCTAAAGCCCTGTAGTTTTAACTTTTTAAGTAATAGATTTAACAATAAGTGTAATTGTTTTGTTCCAAACTAAAATAAATTACTTGAAGAAATCCTAGGTGACTGACTGTTTTCCCACATCCTCCATGGGGTATCCTCATGTGGTCTCGCACTTTTCCTCAGCAGCACAGAGAGCAAGCCATAGCCAAAGAGCCAAATAGCTTCAACCTGTAGGATATCCAGTGTTTTAAAAGTGAAACTTGACACTTATTTAGGCAAAGGAAAATATATCTTAAAGGAAAATATGAATATTTCAGTTAATTATTTGTTTGTTTTTGTGTATGTTCAATGTTTAAAACTCTAATTGGCTGCTGTAGTACACCCGTTTGTTACCTGCCCCCTCCAGCTACGGGGTCTGCGGAGGTGGTCGTTACGCCACTGGTTTCTGTTTATTTATTTACTTATTCATGTACATTTATTATTGTGGCATGTGTGTGTGTCTGACGCATAGAGTCAGTTTTCACTCTTGTAATGCTCATAATTACCAGCCTGTTCACTAAATCGCATCATTTAATAAGCATTTTCCCCTCATTATGTATTTTATTGCTTGCTTTCTGTAGGATGTGGAGCTGGCTTCGTGGCGTACAAAGTGGGATAATTTTGTTGTTGCTCTTGGATCAAAGGAACTACATCGTTCCCCGAGCTGAAAATGTTGATAAGACAAAGCATTCCACATGAATATCGAGGGAAGATTTGGAATGGGTGAGTTTTGGTACATTTGCATGTTTTCTTATGCCTGTGGAAATCCTCGTATGATAATTGGACAGTGTATTACTTGTAAAATAGAACTGTCATATTTCATTTGATTAACTGTGTGTACAAATTTACTGAAGTTATTTAAAATGTGCTATGAAAATTTCATTTGAAAAAAATTAAGTTTGAAAAATATTTAATAAACATCCCATATTCTCAAAAAATACAATTGAAAAATTCTGGTGTTTTACATATTTTGAAAAATGATGTAATGAGCATTGCAAAAGTACAGTAATTTTTGTTGTATTATCTGCACTGGCATATATTCTGCAGACCGCGAAATTCACATAAAAATTTTTTTTTCCTTCGTGTAATCTGCACAGGTGTATAATCCACAGACTGTGACATTCAGGAAAAAAAATCCCTGTATAATCCGCACATCATAGATGTTGAACCGGAAGTGGAATTTCCGACAGAAAAGTCTGTCACATAATGACCCAGGAGTCCGAAAAAGTAAGAGAAAAAAAACCCGATTTTATTAAATGAAAAAATTCATTTTTAAAGGTTACTTTTTCATATTTTTGTCTCCGGACAGATAAAGGGTGTGGCATCCATAAATCATGTTGATGCAGCTCCAGAGTATTATTGCATTACACCTTGCCAATGACGAAAAGCTGATACAGAACAAGTCATAGAAATACTGTATGAACTCGCATACAATTCGAAAGTTTTTGGAGGAAATCCTGCTTTCAGAGTTGGAGGATCGGCTTCTACGTGGGCCAAAAAAACATTTCCATGAATAATCCCGCAGAATTTACCAACGGCTTTGTTTACATATCAGATCGCGGCACAGCAGCTTTCCGCATGTTATTGCACAGTTGTTTCCTGACCTCAAAACTATCGCGCAGGGACACAATCATATCATGAATTGTGTCCACCACTTTAAGTTTAAATTTGGCAGTGTAACTGAAACGTTTCGTTTTCAAAGACATCATGAATAGCAATGAAGGAAAATAGCAGCAATGATGTCAAAAACAAAATGGCAAAAGATGAACTAAACACAAGGCAGCACATATGAGATCCAAAAGGAGGAACGCATAAGTTCGTGCAGCAAGCGCAGCGCGTACGTTCATTGGCTGGTTGACAAAAACAGAGACGGCACAACAGTCAGAGTTGTCCTTCTCAACGATTCAAAATGACCCCTGCCGTCTCTCCCCACAACATGCCCGATCTTTCATTATATGACATTCCTCCTCCCTGCTCCATACAAACTCCTGAACTGAGGAAAATTTTTCCGAGGGAGTTCCTTTTCCTGTTATACCCCCTCCCATGCACAATTATTACGCTGCAATTTTTTTTTTAAAATCGAAGTGCCATAAAAACTTTTTTTTAAAATTGGCATATTATCTGCATCAGTGTATAATCTGCAGAACCTATATTTTAAACATTTTTAGCAGATAATTCGCAGATTATATGATGGAAATTATGGTAATTCATAATCTTGAGGAAGTGGGAATACCTAAAAGTCAAGTTTCTTGTAAAACAGGCTGAAGTTAGCTGATATCCAATATGAGTAGTCTTATGCACACAGGGCATCATTAAATCTTATTTTATGGTGAAGAGATGCCACAACTGACTGTCATTTGCATAATGACTACTCAGAGAACTCAACCTCTGACATGTTAGAGTGAGAATTGAACCAGCATCTCCTTATTTCTGTTCAAGTAGGCTACCATTACATCACCAAGGACACTGCAGTTCCAGGCAGTTGAACCTGGTTGTATAGAAATATCTCTGTAGAGTTGTTGTCTAGAAGACAGTAAATCCTGGCATCTGTGTACCATAAATTATTTTAGTAATAAAAGATGACCCTGTATGTTATTACTCATAAAATTTAAGTATAAAATGGGTTTCTAAAGAATATATTAATTTTCACCTGTTTGTCAAATTTTGGAGCAGTAAACCTACCCATCTTCAGGACTTAGTAGGTTTGCTACTACTGTTATAGAATTTAACCCTTCAGATCATTTAATGTAGTTCCTGCTCTTCTCTCTGTTTCTAGACCTTATCTTATTTTGCTTTGAAAATGTGCTATTGGTGTGCAAGATTTTCCATAGAGTCCCAAATTTCTTTGTGTCCTGTATTTTGTACATGTCTGACCAAACCTGTTTTGTGTGAAACATTCTTAGTTGCAGCTTTTTATTCTACCTCTGTTGTTCTAAGTTGCCGGCATTTTTTATTAAAGATGTTTGTGATTTCTAGGGAAGGGTAACTATTTTCCTTTATAAAAGAAAAAAGAAAAAAAAAAAAGCTCACAATATGTTGTCACTTAACTAGAGAAATTAAACACCACAAAGGACTGTTTGAAACACTTCAGAGGATATGTAAAAAATTTCACATAAAAATGGCTTCAGGATTATACAATAAAGTAAAAAAAAAAATCTCCTTAACACAAAGCAAAAAGAGGAATGCATCCTAGTGCAAGAAGGTGTCATCTACAACATGAAATGTGAATGTGGTCTCAGCTACACAAGAAAGACAGGAAGCCAACTTAAAATGAGAGTGGCAGAACATAAAGCTGCGATTAAGATAATTTCTTATGAAACAGGCTTAGACAGACTTGTACAAAATTACAGGACACAAAGGGATTTGAGGCTCTGTGGAAATTCTGGTACACCAACAGCACTCAAAAAATAGGTCTAGAAATAGAGAGAACAGGAACTACATTCATTGATCAGAGAATGGGTGGATTTTATCACTGGAGTGATAATGTCTACTAAGTCTTGAAGATGGGTAGGTTTACTGCCTAAAAATTTTGACAAGTGAAAAATAATATGTTCCTTAAAAACTCATTTTACTCTTGAAATTTATGAATTTTTTTCATTGTTTTTCTATGTGATTTCTAGATATATATATATATTTTCAATTTAGTCATTAATTTTGTTGCAACAAAGCTTACCGATTATATGGAGATTCAAGCATGTTAGCTAAGTTATTTTGCTGATCTTTCAGTATGTGCTGGGGTGTCATAAAAAAATCTATATTATTACAAAAATCAATAAAACATGAATCAAGTAGCATATAATCCTAACAGTTATGGGGAAAGGGTGACAGATCAACATTTTTTTTTTTTTTTTTCGTGTCATTTATGGCCACTTGTAGTGTTTCTCCCTCATATTATCTGGAATGTCAAAAATACAGGAGTGCGCTCAGCGCATGTTGTAGTGAAGCTCAGACAAAATCTCCTATTCAAGTTCAAAGGAATTATTACACTGCATATGAAAAGACCCCTAACTAAGGCCAGTATTTATGCATGGATGAAAAAAAATTAAAGAGACAGGAAGCATTCGTTTTGGAAAAAGAATATGGTTGCTATTTGACTTCATAAGAAATGGTTGAAAATACAAGAAGTCTGCAGAAATCAAATCAGAGTTGTTGCTCAAGAATTTCGGTTGCTGAAGTCAACCGTGCATAAAATTTTGTACAAAGGGCTTAATGCCTATAAAATGCAGTTTGTGTATGCATTAGAAGCCAATGACCTTCTTCAGTACATGGCATTCGCAATTATTATGCTGGTGAGGCTTGAGACCAATGTTGATTATTTGAACAAAGTGTGTTTTAGTGACAAAGCCACTTTTCATATGTTGGGAAAGTTAAACTGGCATAATGTATCTATATGGAGTCTGAGAATCCTCACACACTGTATGAACATGTTTGTAACAGTCCAAAAGTGAATGTGCAATGCAGTTTGCTGCATAATGGTGGTGTCAGAGCCTCCCCCTCTTTTGTAGAGCAGAATGTCACTAGAACTCTGTATTAGGATCTTATGGAGTTGTTTGTGATGTCATTCAGTCCATTCTATCTTTGATGAAACATTCCCAGGACAATGTGGCATTCCCAATCACCTTACATAACCCCATTAGATCTTTTCTTATGGGGTTATATGAAGATTACTGGTTACCCCACATATCAGTACCAAACGTGGCTATCCTAAAAACTCAAATATCTGATGCAAATGCTACTGTTACACCAGGCATGCATGCTAATACATAGAGAGAAATCAAATATTGATTGGGTGACCCCCTCCCATGCAACCAAGGAAGCACACATTGAAATGTACTAATGACTGGAAAAAAACCTAAAAATCTTTGCAGGCAGATCTCCATTGTGTGAAAAACTGCTAGTTAATATATCAGGAAGTTCATTTGTTATAGAATTTCAAAATAGTATTGATCTTTTTTGGACACCTATATTTTTATAAAATATTACTTTCCAACTACAATAGATTCCGGTTAATTGGGCCATTGGTTAATCGGGACAGCCATTTATTTGGGACAATTCTTAAAGAACATCTCAAACGAGCTCTTGGGGATTAATCTCCACATAACTGAATCAGTTGCTTAATTGGGCCAAAGTGTCTAGCTCCGATGTGTCCCAATTAATCAAAATCTACTGTATACTTGAAAATTGTCTCAAGATTGTTTTTAACTTCACTGAAGCATACAGTTAAGTTCAATACATGGCTTATAGGAATAAAATATGCTGTCCAGTGGGTAAGGGGTCTAGGCTGTGGGCTTCTGACTTGTTATACTGTTGGGTGTGGGAATGAATCTTGGAGCAAAACTTTGATTATGGTTTATTCTTCCCGTATTTGTTGTCTCCCTTTGCTGGAGCAGGTTCCTTATAGCCTTAGATGCTGACAGTGGTTGTTAAACTGTGAAACAAAGAAAAAAAAATACTTTGACAGAAAGAAGAGAAATTACTTTCATATGATTTCATTATTATAATAAGCAAGTGACAGGCTGCTACATTCTGTGTTTTTCTTTTTCTTCTTTAGTTGTCATGTGCTATGAATTTCTCTGTGCCTTCTAAAATTGCAAGAGAAAGGCCCATACAGTTATTTTAAATATTAGACTACCAATTGTTCTACCCTTGGTCTACAGTTGCTTTAAGGATTAGACTACTCTTGTTCTACCTTTGGTCTACATTACTGTTTGTTGCCTTAGAATGCAACATCTGTCCGAGTAATTTTTCATTTTCCATATGTCACACATATCCAAATAATCTCAGTGCATTTTGTCTTTTACCAAAGAAGTACGACTGGATCTGATACCTGCATTTCTAACTACACTATGTTACACTTTTGAATTTATCAATGTTTTCCTGATATTCTGCTTAACATACACATTTCAGCCACATCTGACTTCCTATTGGGACTCATACTTTTGCCCCCAACCAGCTGTGTTACTAACATGATCTTTGAGCAGATCAATATTCTCTAGTTTATTTCATTGTGTCGCTCATAGGCATATTATGACAGCTTTTGTGTATCTGTTGCAAACACTACCATGTGGGTTGCTGTAAAGAGTTGTCTTCATTGAGTTTACATGGTTTAGTGCTGTACAGTGAACTCAATCACCCAACTTTCATGTATTGTGTTTAGCTGTTGTACACAACTTTCATGTATTGTGTGTAGCTGTTGTACAACTATGCTTATTAATTACCTCTCCTCTTCCCATATATATTTTTGGAAGGGGATCAGCTGATCTGCCAGATGATTGGGTGTTCGTCTACATAGCTTGAGCTGTCTGCTTATTTTCCTTATCCTGTGTTTGGGTTTCAAGCAAATGGCAGATTACGTTGTCCAGAACTAACAAAATATGTATGCAATTCATATTGAATATAAATAAGGGAAAAACTCAAGTTGAGGGTTTTTAATTTAATTTTATCCTTTCATCATTTGCAATATTTAAATCTGGTTTATAATGTCTTACTCACCTTTTTCAAAATCTTCAATTTTTTTTTAAATTTGCTCATTTGTTGTCATTTGACTAATTCATTTAGTTTAAAACTGCAGCTGTATTTGTACATTACTGTTTCCATTATTCTCAACATATATGTCTGTTAGTTTTTTGTGCATACGCCTCCACCCAAAGAGAAAAACTTTTGCATCTAGGCGTTGCGAATGGCTAGCGCTGATTTAGATTTAATGTTGTGCAAGCACTGCCTTAACATTATTATATTTGCACTTTTAAGGTATTAAACCCCTGCAAAGTGCGCATAGTTTACGTGCAATTCATAAATGATATACTATTAAAAATCACCAATCACTTACCCTAAAAATCATGGTAATTTCCATCCACAACACACTTCAAGCACGTCAATTATCGTAATGTTGTTGGCCTTCAAAGGTTTACAGACATCTTGCTTACGATTCCTTCTTCCGGGGATGAAACATCATATATTTTTTTTTATTTGCTAGACAAACAACGCTGTTTTTTTTAGCCATATGAGATGTAACCATAGCTCGTCAATTCCATAAAAACCACACAAGCATACTACTCATTCATACATTCAATTAAAAAAATATGTACATATTTATAGTACATTACATTCCCAGGTGGTTAAACCTTTGTCAACTGTGAGTAACAAAATGCTCCATCTGTTTCAAAACCCGTGCTACTCCTACTGCAAGTGTCACACTCATTCAGCCCCTCACACACAATCCTCTAGCGCTTTCAACAGGCTACTGTCGTCCTCAGGAGGCAGGTGTGTCTCACCCGCCCACCACAGCTCAAGTGAGCAGAGCCATCGAGGCACGGCTCACTTGAGCTGTGGTGAAAAACATATCAAGATTATGCAACATTAATGAGCCTAGCAACTTAAATGAACAATGGAAGGCCTTAATAAAAATTGAACAACAGCTTAGAAAGAAAAAAAGAAAAGAGAGCAGCAATGACAATAGATGGTGCCAGAGACACAAAGATTCAGAGATTGCGACTGGAGCCCGTGCCTCGATGGCTCTGCTTACTTGAGCTGCGGTGGGCGGGTGAGACACACCTACCTCCTGAGGACGACAGTAGCCTGTTGAAAGTGCTAGAGGGCCTGTTGAAAGTGCTAGAGGATTGTGTGTGAGGGGCTGAATGAGTGTGACACTTGCAGTAGGAGTAGCACGGGTTTTGAAACAGATGGAGCATTTTGTTACTCACAGTTGACAAAAACCAGCGTTGTTTGTCTAGCAAATAATAAAAAAATATATGATGTTTCATCCCCGGAAGAAGGAATCGTAAGCAAGATGTCTGTAAACCTTTGAAGGCCAACAACATTACGATAATTGACGTGCTTGAAGTGTGTTGTGGATGGAAATTACCATGATCTTTAGGGTAAGTGATTATTGATTTTTAATAGTATATCTGCCTTAACATGTTTTTGACATGTATACATAGCAACCCATATTTTCTGAATTTTCTAACCAATTTTCTACTGCTAAGATTTTGTGGAGGTGCATAGTTTTTGTGGATTTATTTTTACTCGTTTTTAACTTTATATGTTCAATACACTTCATGTTGTTCTTTATCCTGCACTCCTACTCATCACTTAGCAGTCAGCAGATGTAGAATAGAATTTAATATGGTATAAGTTATTATTGACTTTTGCTAATATATTATTGACCTGCATTCTTATTATGCTTTGTACTACTGTCATCAGGTTTTGGTAACGATGTATTACAGAAACAGATTGTGCTGTTCCTCATGTAGGAAAAGATATATGTTAATTATGCACTGTTCGTTTGTTGAACTTGTACTGATAAATGTGTTCATGTGTGCTTCCTGTTTTTGTTTTTTCATTCCTGTAGGAGGGGTAAAGTGTTTTTAAATCTAAAAGTAATTTATTGACCCCCTCTCTCTCTCATGGAGCAAGCTGAGCTTTTTTGTCCACTAGTGTAAACTTTGTACTTTGCATTAGTTGAGCTCATCAGGCAAGAAAATCGCTAATACTACAGAGAGAACTCTCCAGAGAGAATTTAATCTACAGAGAGAATTTAAGAGAGAGAACTCTCTCTCTCTCTCACACACGCCCCCCCCCACACACACACATAAGGGGTAAAAAAAAAAGTGGCTAAACAGCAGATAGGTGCTCCCCCCCACACACACACACACATATGGGGTAAAAAAAAAAAAGTGGCTAAACAGCACATGGGTCTAGCATTAAATTGCAGAAACAGTTCTTTTGCAGTTTAGTGAGGTTAGCTGTGGTGTATACATGAAATAAAGTACATATGACATACTACTGATATGCAGAGTTTTTTGTTTATATATATATATATATATATATATATATATATATGGGATGTAAGGTCAGGTGATGCGTAACATCACAGCCTCTCCTTGACAAATGTCAACCCCGCCTTCTCGTGGTGCATCCTGTTCCCACTAAAGGGGCTCTGACGACCGCCCATAGCGGTATAACTATACCATCGGGATCAGAGGAAATTCTATCCCACACTCACCAACCCGCTTGGCCAGTGTGGTGAGTTATGGCCAAACCCCTCCAAAATGATTCCACAACTTAAATCTTGGCCCTCAGTCTCCGGCAGCTGGAATGTACCTGGCCAAGGCAGCGGCCAGTGCGACATGAAGGCAGAGGGTGCTAAGAATCCCCGGAGGACCGGACTAGGCTGCCATCTGATGCTGACCTTGGCTACTTACAATGGACGCTCCCTATCTTCTGATTCAAGGCTTCTTGAATTGGAAGAGGAACTACAAAGGATCAAGTGGGACATCGTGGGGCTAAGTGAGGTAAGGAGAAAAGGAGAAGATCTCATCGAACTGAAAAGTGGACATCTCTTCTACTATCGTGGGACAGATACTGGCAGAACTAGTGGTGTTGGATTTATAATAAACAAGAAACTGAAGGATAAAGTTGTAGAAGTTGAAAGTTCCTCTGACAGAGCTGCACGACTTGTTATCCAACTCTCGAAAAGATACCAGGCTCAGATTATTCAAACTTATGCACCCACCACAAGTCATCCTGAAGAAGAAATTGAAGAATTTTATGAGGAAATTTGTCATCTAAATAATAAAGGTAAGCAGCACTTGAAAATAATTATGGGAGATTTCAATGCAAAAATAGGGCAACGGCAACAGAATGAAACTTCAGTAGGTAAATTCGGTCATGGCAACAGAAACCAGCGTGGAAATACTCTCGTTGAGTTTGCAGAGGCAGAAGGGTTTTTCATCTTGAACTCCTTCTTCAAGAAAAAGCCACACAGGAAATGGACATGGAGACATCCAAATGGGACGACAAGTGAAATTGATTTTATTATGTGTAACAAAAAATTCGTCATAGAAGACTGCAGTGTGCTAAACAAGTTCAACACAGGTAGTGACCATAGATTGGTGAGATGTAAGATGCACCTCAACACTAAACTTGAACGTGGCAAGCTCATAAGACAAACAAAATCTATTGACATAACCAACCTTAAAAAACACCATAATACCTTCAAGTTGGAACTGAAGAACAGGTTCTCTGCTTTAGAAGGCCTAACATCGGAAGAAGTGGACATCTCTGAAGTTAACAGAAAAGTAACCAAAGCTCTTATGGAAACAGCAACAAAATTAGCTGGGTCTAAGAACAAGTTGCATGTGAACAAATTATCAGGAAAAACCAAAATGTTGATGCAAAAAAGAAGAGAGATGAGGACAACTAAAGAAGATGTGACTTCCAAAGTGGAATATATAGAGCTATGCAAGACAGTTAGAAAAAGTATCACTGAAGACGTAAGGAAATTCAACTGTGAACTAGTGAGGAAAGCAACTGAAAACACCCAAAGCCTAAAGATAGCAAAGGGACATCTCAGTAAGGGAAGAAAACAGATTATGGCACTGAGAAAAGAAGATGGTTCTGTAACAAGAAATAGAGGCAGAAATTTTGACAAGAGTGAAAGATTTCTACTCCAAATTATATGAAAGGGATGATATATGCACTCCAGACATCATGAAAGATACCAGTACCAGAGTTCCTCCAGTCCTTCCAGCAGAAGTTGCACATGCAATCAAGAACATGAAGCGAGGAAAAGCTCCAGGAGAAGATGGAATTACTGTAGACATCATACAAGAAGCAAGTGGAGAAATCGAAACAGTACTCGCCCAAATTTTCACTCGATGCCTTAATGAAGGAAAGATTCCTGAGGATTGGAACACCGCTACAATGATCCTGCTACATAAGAAAGGTGACATTGAGGATCTCGGAAACTACAGACCTATCAGCCTCCTATCAGTAGTTTATAAAATCTTCACTAAAGTTCTTTCACACCGCTTGAAGGTAGCACTAGACATGGCTCAACCGAGAGAACAAGCTGGATTCAGGAGTGGCTACAGCACAATAGATCATATCCACGTGCTGAGAGAACTAATTGAAAGAGCGAGGGAATATGAACTTCCATTGTGCATGGCTTTTATCGATTATGAAAAAGCCTTTGATTCGGTGAAACCATCAGCAGTTACAATGGCTCTGAAAACCTGCGGTATTGAAGATGCATACATTAATATTATTAATAACATCTATGAAAATGCAAGTGCAAAGATTAGGCTGTTTGAAAATACAACACACGTAAAAATTGGAAAGGGAGTGAGACAAGGTGACACCATATCTCCGAAGCTCTTTAATGCCACATTGGAGGGTGTTTTTCAGTCGCTGAGCTGGGAAAACAAGGGGATAAAGATTAATGGAGATTATCTAACCCACCTTCGTTTTGCTGATGACGTAGTCATTTTTGCAACTACCCCACCAGAGCTGCAGAGTATGATCCAGGAACTTGCTGACAAGAGTAAAGAAGTGGGATTAAAAATGAACTTTCAGAAGACAAAAGTGATGTTCAATGCTTTTACAAGAAATGAAGATTTATCGATTGATGGAGAAAAGCTGGAGATAACAGACACGTACGTTTATCTTGGACAGCAGATATCAAGTCAGGGTCACATTGATGAAGAAATTAATCGGCGTACAAAACTTGCCTGGAGAGCTTTTGGAAGAAACAGCATAATTTTCAAGAGCAATATGCCATTATGTCTTAAAAGAAAAGTGTTTGATCAATGCATCCTTCCAGTGTTTACGTATGGTGCAGAGACGTGGACCTTAACTAAAAGAGACATACAAAGGCTGCAGACAACTCAAAGAAGCATGGAGAGGTGCATGCTTGGTGTAACCAGGAGAGATAAGAAGAGGAACTCGTGGATCCGACAAATGACAAGAGTGGAAGACATTATGATCAGAGTTAAATCCCTGAAATGGCAATGGGCTGGACATACTGCCAGAAGGACAGATCATCGATGGACAGCCGAAATTTTAGATTGGATTCCAAGGGACAGGAAAAGACCCAGAAGAAGACCACATAGGAGATGGGTGGATGAAATTCGAAAGTATGCAGGGGTGACATGGAGGAGACTGGCACAAGACAGACCGTTGTGGAGCTTATGCACCCACCACAAGTCATCCTGAAGAAGAAATTGAAGAATTTTATGAGGAAATTTGTCATCTAAATAATAAAGGTAAGCAGCACTTGAAAATAATTATGGGAGATTTCAATGCAAAAATAGGGCAACGGCAACAGAATGAAACTTCAGTAGGTAAATTCGGTCATGGCAACAGAAACCAGCGTGGAAATACTCTCGTTGAGTTTGCAGAGGCAGAAGGGTTTTTCATCTTGAACTCCTTCTTCAAGAAAAAGCCACACAGGAAATGGACATGGAGACATCCAAATGGGACAACAAGTGAAATTGATTTTATTATGTGTAACAAAAAATTCGTCATAGAAGACTGCAGTGTGCTAAACAAGTTCAACACAGGTAGTGACCATAGATTGGTGAGATGTAAGATGCACCTCAACACTAAACTTGAACGTGGCAAGCTCATAAGACAAACAAAATCTATTGACATAACCAACCTTAAAAAACACCATAATACCTTCAAGTTAGAACTGAAGAACAGGTTCTCTGCTTTAGAAGGCCTAACATCGGAAGAAGTGGACATCTCTGAAGTTAACAGAAAAGTAACCAAAGCTCTTATGGAAACAGCAACAAAATTAGCTGGGTCTAAGAACAAGTTGCATGTGAACAAATTATCAGGAAAAACCAAAATGTTGATGCAAAAAGAAGAGAGATGAGGACAACTAAAGAAGATGTGACTTCCAAAGTGGAATATATAGAGCTATGCAAGACAGTAAGAAAAAGTATCATTGAAGACGTAAGGAAATTCAACTGTGAACTAGTGAGGAAAGCAATTGAAAGCAACCAAAGCCTAAAGATAGCAAAGGGACATCTCAGTAAGGGAAGAAAACAGATTATGGCACTGAGAAAAGAAGATGGTTCTGTAACAAGAAATAGAGGCGAAATTTTGACAAGAGTGAAAGATTTCTACTCCAAATTATATGAAAGGGATGATATATGCACTCCAGACATCATGAAAGATACCAGTACCAGAGTTCCTCCAGTCCTTCCAGCAGAAGTTGCACATGCAATCAAGAACATGAAGCGAGGAAAAGCTCCAGGAGAAGATGGAATTACTGTAGACATCATACAAGAAGCAAGTGGAGAAATCGAAACAGTACTCGCCCAAATTTTCACTCGATGCCTTAATGAAGGAAAGATTCCTGAGGATTGGAACACCGCTACAATGATCCTGCTACATAAGAAAGGTGACATTGAGGATCTCGGAAACTACAGACCTATCAGCCTCCTATCAGTAGTTTATAAAATCTTCACTAAAGTTCTTTCACACCGCTTGAAGGTAGCACTGGACATGGCTCAACCGAGAGAACAAGCTGGATTCAGGAGTGGCTACAGCACAATAGATCATATCCACGTGCTGAGAGAACTAATTGAAAGAGCGAGGGAATATGAACTTCCATTGTGCATGGCTTTTATCGATTATGAAAAAGCCTTTGATTCGGTGAAACCATCAGCAGTTACAATGGCTCTGAAAACCTGCGGTATTGAAGATGCATACATTAATATTATTAATAACATCTATGAAAATGCAAGTGCAAAGATTAGGCTGTTTGAAAATACAACACACGTAAAAATTGGAAAGGGAGTGAGACAAGGTGACACCATATCTCCGAAGCTCTTTAATGCCACATTGGAGGGTGTTTTTCAGTCGCTGAGCTGGGAAAACAAGGGGATAAAGATTAATGGAGATTATCTAACCCACCTTCGTTTTGCTGATGACGTAGTCATTTTTGCAACTACCTCATCAGAGCTGCAGAGTATGATCCAGGAACTTGCTGACAAGAGTAAAGAAGTGGGATTAAAAATGAACTTTCAGAAGACAAAAGTGATGTTCAATGCTTTTACAAGAAATGAAGATTTATCGATTGATGGAGAAAAGCTGGAGATAACAGACACGTACGTTTATCTTGGACAGCAGATATCAAGTGAGGGTCACATTGATCAAGAAATTAATCGGCGTACAAAACTTGCCTGGAGAGCTTTTGGAAGAAACAGCATAATTTTCAAGAGCAATATGCCATTATGTCTTAAAAGAAAAGTGTTTGATCAATGCATCCTTCCAGTGCTTACGTATGGTGCAGAGACGTGGACCTTAACTAAAAGAGACATACAAAGGCTGCAGACAACTCAAAGAAGCATGGAGAGGTGCATGCTTGGTGTAACCAGGAGAGATAAGAAGAGGAACTCGTGGATCCGAAAAATGACAAGAGTGGAAGACATCATGATCAAAGTTAAATCCCTGAAATGGCAATGGGCTGGACATACTGCCAGAAGGACAGATCATCGATGGACAGCCGAAATTTTAGATTGGATTCCAAGGGACAGGAAAAGACCCAGAAGAAGACCACATAGGAGATGGGTGGATGAAATTCGAAAGTATGCAGGGGTGACATGGAGGAGACTGGCACAAGACAGACCGTTGTGGAGGAAACTTGGGGAGACCTTCGTCCAGCAGTGGATTGATAATGGTTGACAATGATGATGATGATGATATAAGTAGTATTTTATTACACCACAGATAGTTTTTTAAGTGTCAGTTATGTCGATATCCTCTGGGTTCTTACTCATCATGGAATTTAAGAACTCTTTAAATGGGCCTTTTTCTCCATATCTCACCTCGGACTCATAGAAAAGTCGTTAAATTTAATTTTTGACTCCTGGAAACGATTGCAATTTGGAATTTTTCAATGTCTTCCACTGCTCATCTGTGAGTGGGAGTAAACTTTTCCATATTTTTACAGTTTTTTTTTTTTTTTTTTCAATTTGCAATTTCCCTGCATCTAGGTTATAAGCAGTTAACACACAATAGTTATGTTAAAAAATTAAAAAACTCAGAAGTGCTTTCAACCTCCACTGAGGTTTTGATCACCCGTAAACAAACTTCATTTCCAAGTTCTTCATTTTGGATGATGCTGAATGGTAGGAGAGACTTCCAAATAATGGGGATAAAACATGGACTGTCAGAATCACAGTTTGAAGATATATATATTTCAATGCTGTCACGAAAAGGTAAAGCCCTTTTTTTTTAAAGAAAGAAGCAATGTTTTCAGTATTTTTCCTGAGGGACACTGTTGAAGTATCTGAGAGAGATAGTAAAGCTGAGGAAGAATCAGGTCTACCTTGGGTGACATCTTTTTTGTGCTCACTCAAATGTTTTGTAATGTCGCAAAAAAGTGCTGCCAATGTAAACTGTAGTGCCAGCTGAAGTAGAAATTGGAATTTTGTACACACCGGGAACATTGAGGTCTTCTACTTTATTTCTGTCCAGTAGGACAAGTTTCTTGATTGTAGTACTGAATTTGATACTGATCAAATTACTGTAGGATTTTCCTTCATCTACTGGAAGCTGTTTTGAGTTCACCTTTCCCAGCTGGCATGCACTCAGTCTTCTGCTGATGGTGTGAGCAACAGGCATAATTGTATAAACTTCGTTATGTGCCTCACCATTGCTTCAAAGAAGGCCCAGGTGCTCCAAATGCTATGGATTCTTTGTAGTCACTCCGGGAATCATTGGTCTGCTGTGAAGTATGGGAGACATTAAATAAACTATGAAAATCAAAAATCTAAGTGAAATAATGCTATTTAACTTGTGTAAAGTTTATTTTCATGCTTTCAAAGTTTCTTAAATTTATTAAACATTTGTGGGATTAAATATGATGATTTTAATATCATGACATTTCTTCGATGCTTTTTTGATAATTATTTGGATGTTTTCATGCTATAAAATACAAATATTTTGGTTAACCATTCGTAACCAAATAATCTACATGGTAAAGACAATATTAAGTAATGCAATAGTTATATCATTGCCTCTTACTGTATCACATGTTTTTCTTTATGCAAGTTATGTGGGCTATGTTTAACTAGTGACATTAAATAGAAATTAAAATGAAAGGCAACAAAATCAGAATATTTATAGAATGTGGGCTCACCTAGTAAAGGTTCAACACTGTGGTAGGCTTACAAAACATAAATTTCCTTATCAGATTCTGTCGTATGTCACTTTATGTGCCGTTGTTCGCAGACCAGTAGAAGAGTGGCATGAACGATGAAGAAATAGCTACAAGTGATTGTATAGCTTTAGGCTACTTCAGTGCAGCAGATTAAAAAATCAGTGTTTGTGACAGTGAAGGCAAATTTGAGGCATAGAATGGTATGGGTATGTGTGAAATTAAGATGAGCGGTGAGGATATGGGATTTCAACAAATTGAAAAGACATGCAGCAGACATAAAACATCAAAAAAGTTTATGAACAGTGAAAGCTTAGAAGAAGAAAAAGGCTTACGAATCATGAAATCTAAAAAGGCGGAACTTAGCTCATGTGAAGAGTGTTGAATGAACAATAAAATTCTAAAAGCTTCCCAAAAAGTAGTACTCAAAGTACATAAAAGTTCATGCCACTCTCCTACTGCTCTGAGAACAACTGCATATAAAGTGACATATGACAGAATCTGATAATAAGGAAATTGATGCTTTGTAAGCCTACCACAGTGCTGAACCTTCACTAGGTGAGCCCACATTCTATAAATATTCTGATTTTCTTGCCTTTCATTTTAATTTCTATTTAATGTCACTAGTTAAACATAACCCATGTAACTTGCATAAAGAAAAACATGTGGTACAGTAAGAGCCAATGATATAACTATTGTGTTGCTTAGTATTGTTTTCATGCTGTCCGCTGAGCAAAAATATTTAAAACCGCTGGAAATTATTGTTCTAGCAGGGATGAGAATGTTCCGTGTTTTTTGGACTTTCGAATTTTTCTGACCCTGTTGTGTGTACGTGTGCATTTTTTTTATTTCTCTTTGTGATTATATTCTTAACCTTTATATTTTTCTGATCATGTTCCTCATTTGTACATATATTTGGTAATAGTGAAAAAGATCAACTTCATATTTTTTAAGAATTTTTACTAATGAAATGCATGTCTTCCTATCTCTAACTAACAGTCTGTTTGTCCCCTTCTCATTTTTACCCTCTCCCATGTATTATGTCTGTTTATTTTACTATAAAGCCCCCATTTTTTTCATTTAGGTGCATTCATATGACAATCAAGAACTACAGAGTCAGCTTAGGTCCTGAGTACTACCCAAATTTACTAGAAACCAACAGATTGCTCACAAGTTTAGATCCAGCATCGAAGCAAGTAAGTTCCTACTATAATTGAAAATAGGCCGATGTTTGAAGGAATTTTTAATTATGTGATTTACTAATGTTTAAAATATCAGTATATTCTTCTTGTAATGAAAAATGGCTCTTACAAATAAGGTTAGCTCTGTGAATGTAAGATTTGATGACTGCAAGTTTGTAGTTCTCAACTGTGTGTGAATGGTAAGGAATGATATTGTGAGTGGTAGTAGGTTTCCTGTAGACAGAGAGGTGAAGAATAAAGTCTGAGATTAGATTTATGTTGACATCTAGGAAGTTTGTATTATTATTAACTTGTTCACTTAAGAAGTGAGCTTTATATTGGGGAATCTGGAAAAAAATAGATGACATAAGTGCCAATAATGCATTTTTCTGGTGTGGCCTTATAATGAAAATGTCATCTACATACCTTATATTTGTTGAAGGTATATGAATGGTAAAGGATTATTTTTTGAGTGGCAGTAGGTTTCCTATAGACATAGAGGCCAACAGTTAAGTCCGAGTTTTAGGTTCATTCTGCCATTCCTTTTCATCATACATGGGAAGCAATGAAAATGTGGCACTTCTGTGCTGATAATGATATTCATGATAGTATTACTATTATTGTCAGAATTGCAATATTTTCTGTATGCATGCATCATGTAACTGTCATCAGAAAATTCCAGAAAAAATGTGAAAGCATCAGGCCTGCTAAAATAGACATACAACCTGTCACACAACAAAGTGTACAAATTATTAGTTTTAGTGTGGATCAGAATCCCATTCAGATGGGGCAGGAGTAGTTAGATGTGCTGTGCCCACTGCCATCTTTAAAAGAGAGCCTACTCTATATTCATTTGCATTAGTGTTCATGTGAAACTAGAAAAACTATAAATTAGACAGGCAGAGTTCATATTAAATCAGCTACTTTGGTTCTTGGGTGAAATCAATGTTATGCCCAATCCAGATAGAGTATGTTTGGACATGATGGGATGGTCAGTTACTGATAGGTCCCAAGCAGTCTTTACTCTGATGATTGGACTTGAGTATACTGAGAAATGATGGTAGGAAGGGGATGAAAAAATGAGACTTCATGTAAAAAAGACCATGTAAAAATAACATAAAAAATGCTCCCCAAAATAGTAACATATTGGATGCATTCTTATATCCCACCAACTTGAAGTCACCTTCTTTAAAGAATTTAAACTGCTGTGTTACCAACAGGTAACTGACAAAAATAAGCTATTTGGGGAAATGCTTTTCAGGATATTATGTAATACTAAGATAAAAGATGTACTGTTGTCATGTTATGGGTATTTGATAGGATCATGAAATGAAATCTAAAGGCCTCGAGAGGCTTCCTTGGAATTCTTCTTCGGTCAGTGTCCTTTCACGGGCATTTGCATAAATTGGAAATGCGTAGCCTTGAGTTCTTTGTCTAGAGTGAGATAAAAGAACACGCATGATAGATTCATATATATATATATATATATATCATCATCATTGTCAACCATTATCAATCCACTGCTGGACGAAGGTCTCCCCAAGTTTCCTCCACAACGGTCTGTCTTGTGCCAGTCTCCTCCATGTCACCCCTGCATACTTTCGAATTTCATCCACCCATCTCCCATGTGGTCTTCTTCTGGGTCTTTTCCTGTCCCTTGGAATCCAATCTAAAATTTCGGCTGTCCATCGATGATCTGTCCTTCTGGCAGTATGTCCAGCCCATTGCCATTTCAGGGATTTAACTCTGATCATGATGTCTTCCACTCTAGTCATTTTTCGGATCCACGAGTTCCTCTTTTTATCTCTCCTGGTTACACCAAGCATGCACCTCTCCATGCTTCTTTGAGTTGTCTGCAGCCTTTGTATGTCTCTTTTAGTTAAGGTCCACGTCTCTGCACCATACGTAAGCACTGGAAGGATGCATTGATCAAACACTTTTCTTTTAAGACATAATGGCATATTGCTCTTGAAAATTATGCTGTTTCTTCCAAAAGCTCTCCAGGCAAGTTTTGTACGCCGATTAATTTCTTCATCAATGTGACCCTCACTTGATATCTGCTGTCCAAGATAAACGTACGTGTCTGTTATCTCCAGCTTTTCTCCATCAATCGATAAATCTTCATTTCTTGTAAAAGCATTGAACATCACTTTTGTCTTCTGAAAGTTCATTTTTAATCCCACTTCTTTACTCTTGTCAGCAAGTTCCTGGATCATACTCTGCAGCTCTGATGGGGTAATTGCAAAAATGACTACGTCATCAGCAAAACGAAGGTGGGTTAGATAATCTCCATTAATCTTTATCCCCTTGTTTTCCCAGCTCAGCGACTGAAAAACACCCTCCAATGTGGCATTAAAGAGCTTCGGAGATATGGTGTCACCTTGTCTCACTCCCTTTCCAATTTTTACGTGTGTTGTATTTTCAAACAGCCTAATCTTTGCACTTGCATTTTCATAGATGTTATTAATAATATTAATGTATGCATCTTCAATACCGCAGGATTTCAGAGCCGTGGTAACTGCTGATGGTTTCACCGAATCAAAGGCTTTTTCATAATCGATAAAAGCCATGCACAATGGAAGTTCATATTCCCTCGCTCTTTCAATTAGTTCTCTCAGTACGTGGATATGATCTATTGTGCTGTAGCCACTCCTGAATCCAGCTTGTTCCCTCGGTTGAGCCATGTCCAGTGTTACCTTCAAGCGGTGTGAAAGAACTTTAGTGAAGATTTTATAAACCACTGATAGGAGGCTGATAGGTCTGTAGTTCCTAAGATCCTCAATGTCACCTTTTTTATGTAGCAGGATCATTGTAGCATTGTTCCAATCCTCAGGAATCTTCCCTTCATTAAGGCATCGAGTGAAAATTTGGGCGAGTACTGTTTCAATTTCTCCACTTGCTTCTTGTATGATGTCTATAGTAATTCCATCTTCTCCTGGAGCTTTCCCTCGCTTTATGTTCTTGATTGCATGAGCAACTTCTGCTGGGAGGACTGGAAGAACTCTGGTACCTTTCATGATGTCTGGAGTACATGTATCATCCCTTTCATATAATTTGGAGTAGAAATCTTTCACTCTTGTCAAAATTTCGCCTCTATTTCTTGTTACAGAACCATCTTCTTTTCTCAGAGCCATAATCTGTTTTCTTCCCTTACTGAGATGTCCCTTTGCTATCTTTAGGCTTTGGTTGTTTTCAATTGCTTTCCTCACTAGCTCACAGTTGAATTTCCTTACATCTTCAGTGATACTCTTTCGTGTTGTCTTGCATAGCTCTATATATTCCACTTTGGAAGTCACATCTTCTTTAGTTGTCCTCATCTCTCTTCTTTTTTGCATCAACATTTTGGTTCTTCCTGATAATTTGTTCACATGCAACTTGTTCTTAGACCCAGCTAATTTTGTTGCCGTTTCCATTAGAGCTTTGGTTACTTTTCTGTTAACTTCCGAAATATCCACTTCTTCCGATGTTAGGCCTTCTAAAGCAGAGAATCTGTTCTTCAGTTCCAACTTGAAAGTATTATGGTGTTTTTTAAGGTTGGTTATGTCAATACATTTTGTTTGTCTTATGAGCTTGCCACGTTCCAGTTTAGTGTTGAGGTGCATCTTACATCTCACCAATCTATGGTCACTACCTGTGTTGAACTTGTTCAGCACACTGCAGTCTTCGATGACGAATTTTTTGTTACACATAATAAAATCAATTTCACTTGTCGTCCCAATTGGATGTCTCCATGTCCATTTCCTGTGTGGCTTTTTCTTGAAAAAGGAGTTCAAGATGAAAAATCCTTCTGCCTCTGCAAACTCTACGAGCTTATTTCCACGCTGGTTTCTGTTGCCGTGACCGAATTTACCTACTGAAGTTTCATTCTGTTGCCGTTGCCCTATTTTTGCATTGAAATCTCCCATAATTATCTTCAAGTGCTGCTTACCTTTATTATTTAGATGACGAATTTCCTCATAAAATTCTTCAATTTCTTCTTCAGGATGACTTGTGGTGGGTGCATAAGTTTGAATAATCTGAGCCTGGTATCTTCTCGATAGTTGGATAACGAGTCGTGCAGCTCTGTCAGAGGAACTTTCAACTTCTACCACTTTATCCTTCAGTTTCTTGTTTATTATAAATCCAACACCACTAGTTCTGCCAGTATCTGTCCCACGATAATAGAAGAGATGTCCACTTTTCAGTTCAATGAGATCTTCTCCTTTTCTCCTTACCTCACTTAGCCCGACGATGTCCCACTTGATCCTTTGTAGTTCCTCTTCCAATTCAAGAAGCCTTGAATCAGAAGATAGGGAGCGTCCGTTATAGGTAGCCAAGGTCAGCATCAAATGGCAGCCTAGTCCGGTCCTCCGGGGATTCTTAGCACCCTCTGCCTTCATGTCGCACTGGCCGCTGCCTTGGCCAGGTACATTCCAGCTGCCGGAGACTGAGGGCCAAGATTTAAGTTGTAGAGTCATTTTGGAGGTGTTTGGCCATAACTCACCACGCTGGCCAAGCGGGTTGGTGAGTGTATATATATATATATATATATATATATATATATTCTATAAAGAAGATACCTAAGCAAAAAAATACATATATAATTTTGACTCACACCTAATACAACATAGAAAAGGTTATGTATCTACCTGTGTGAGTAAAAGGAGAAAAGATAAAAAATAAAATAAAACAACTGAATGTAGAAGGTGTCGAGAATACTGAGCCTTGGCTTTATCAAGGACCAGCAAAAACTCTGCATTTTCTCACTTCCACAAAGACCTAGTTGGAAATGGGTTTCTGCAAGGCCATAGATGCAAGTAACATTCCCACCTAAAATAGTTTAAAAAATATATATATAAGTCATGTCCTCCGTAGAGTAGCATGACCTAGCACTAGTTAACAATTTCGCTTGCATCCATTAACCTTCATGGCCCGACCCATGCTCTTCATCTGTTACTATTAAACAGAGAGAAGAAGATTAAAGAGAACTCAAGCTGTGAGAGTGACATAATAAATAGAAATGATTTTCAGCTATAACGAAATTCCAAGTTCGTTTGAGAGAGAATTTAAACCTGAAAAACATTGCAAAAGAAATCCAAATTTTACATTGCAATTAAAAAAGGAAATGTTAATTTATAACGAACAGATTTTTGAAAGAAAACTTGAGTCTAAAACCCCTACTCTACAACTTATGACAGCACGAAAACGAGAATAAGTTAAAGATAATAATTAACTAAAGAAAACTTTGTGAAAGTTATATACCTTAAACAGTTAGTTGCAATATGTACAAAGTATTTCAGCAGTGCTTTAAGTGCATAATTAATTAGTTATTAAGAACTTAACTTCTTTGAAAAAACAGCGCATAGACAGCGCATAGAAAAGGAACAAGCTTAGCCTTCTTCTGTTCCTAGGTTCCCCAAAAGACGCTCAAAGTTACAAAGAAAAGTAAGAGTTAAAACCCGCATAAATGTTAACAGACAAACCAATGCTTAAAAGCTGAAAAGCTAAAAAACGACAGAGAAAAGGTACATAAAGTACAAACATTGAACTTATAAAACCTAGAACCCAAAAACTGTGTATCAATAATTCAGAAGTTATAGAGAGTGATTTTGATAATATCTATCCTAGCTCTCTTAACTTATGTAAAACCAACCACAGTAATCAGGAACTTGAGTTCCTAGACTTAAGCATTAAGCTCAACAGAGGTAACCCATCTATTAGCCTCTTTGATAAAAGAGTTAATTTTCCTTTCAAAGTAATTAAATATCTACACTGGAATAATAACATTTCAACCAAAGTAATTGAGAATGTACTAATTTCTCAGGTCCTAAGAATTTCAAGAATTTGCAGCAACAATTTGGATTTCAATTACCACATTAATATACTATTAGAAAGTTTTCTAGAGAACGAAATTCCTTCTTCTTTCATCAAAAGAACTTTAAGAAAAATTATTCTGAATAATAGAGTAAGGTTGGCAGATCTGCTTTAATTTTCTACACAGTTAATAATATGATTCTGACCAATCAAAGCCGTAAGGAAGTTGGCTAGAGGATGCCTATTAACTACCTAAAGGAACCTTAGTGCTATGGATATGACGGTCCTATTAAAACAAAAAATTAAATAATATAAACAAAATCACAAAAAAAGCTTAAAAATCTGTTTATAAAAGAAAATAAAAACAAATAAAAAAGAAAACTAGTTATTCATCACTAGGATAGCTATACTAAAAATAGTAAAACCAACATTAAAATTAATAAGATTCTGATTAATCTATAGAAGCTCACTAAGGTGATTTAATACATGCAAAGATTATTAAATAAACTGCTCGTGTATTTTATAATATTTCTCATGTATTCTGGAGAGTTAATTCTGCTCATTCTGATCATACAGATCCACAGTCTTATGTTTATATATATATATATTTTTTTTTTCTCTGGTTAAAATCTCCGCGCGTTGGTTTCTTGCTGTATGAGGAGGCCATCAGCCCCACCCTCACTGCCCCCAGCGTCAAGGGAGTGGCGGAAGGGGTCAGCCATGTTCTCCTCTTGTGTGGAGAAAAGTTTTTGTCACACAAGAGGTAAGCTCTCTTCCTTGTTTTTGGGTTCTAGGTTTTATAAGTTCAATGTTTGTACTTTATGTACCTTTTCTCTGTCGTTTTTTAGCTTTTCAGCTTTTAAGCATTGGTTTGTCTGTTAACATTTATGCGGGTTTTAACTCTTACTTTTCTTTGTAACTTTGAGCGTCTTTTGGGGAACCTAGGAACAGAAGAAGGCTAAGCTTGTTCCTTTTCTATGCACTGTCTATGCGCTGTTTTTTCAAAGAAGTTAAGTTCTTAATAACTAATTAATTATGCACTTAAAGCACTGCTGAAATACTTTGTACATATTGCAACTAACTGTTTAAGGTATATAACTTTCACAAAGTTTTCTTTAGTTAATTATTATCTTTAACTTATTCTCGTTTTCGTGCTGTCATAAGTTGTAGAGTAGGGGGTTTTAGACTCAAGTTTTCTTTCAAAAATCTGTTCGTTATAAATTAACATTTCCTTTTTTAATTGCAATGTAAAATTTGGATTTCTTTTGCAATGTTTTTCAGGTTTAAATTCTCTCTCAAACGAACTTGGAATTTCGTTATAGCTGAAAATCATTTCTATTTATTATGTCACTCTCACAGCTTGAGTTCTCTTTAATCTTCTTCTCTCTGTTTAATAGTAACAGATGAAGAGCATGGGTCGGGCCATGAAGGTTAATGGATGCAAGCGAAATTGTTAACTAGTGCTAGGTCATGCTACTCTACGGAGGACATGACTTATATATATATTTTTTAAACTATTTTAGGTGGGAATGTTACTTGCATCTATTATGGCCTTGCAGAAACCCATTTCCAACTAGGTCTTTGTGGAAGTGAGAAAATGCAGAGTTTTTGCTGGTCCTTGATAAAGCCAAGGCTCAGTATTCTCGACACCTTCTACATTCAGTTGTTTTATTTTATTTTTTATCTTTTCTCCTTTTACTCACACAGGTAGATACATAACCTTTTCTATGTTGTATTAGGTGTGAGTCAAAATTATATATGTATTTTTTTGCTTAGGTATCTTCTTTATAGAATGTGAATTCTGAATTTTCAAAACTGCTGCGTTGCGCGTTTTGATTTTCAGGTTATTTTGCACCCTTCGTTTTAAATTCTAAAATTTTTTCCTTAGTCTTCAGTTTTGCTCTTAAGTATATATATATATATATCTCACTCACTCACTCACTTCTATGAGAGACTGCACAATTGATTTGTTGCTACGAGAGCTGCTTGTACCTGAGATTGCCAATCTGATGTAGGTCATGCTGCTGTGAACATTGAACTGAGGAGGATGGAGTCATGTTTCGTGGATGATTCTTCTACCTGTCAGTGGATGTCAACGCAGTGTAGGGACGTCTATGCCAGAGCAGTGATGATGATGTGAATCATCGTGAATATCAGTCTACCCTCGTTGACAGTATTGATTGGACTTTGGCTTGGATGTTTTTGGTTGATTCTTGTGCCTGCTGATGTGTGACGAGACAGCACTAGGGTGTCTATGCTGAGCCTCTGCTAATGATGCTATGGACCTCCATGCATATTTAACTTTATTTGTGGACTTGGTTGAGCATTGGCTGGATGTTCCTGGTTGATTCTTCTGCCTGCTTATGTATGATGAGACAGTGCCGGGGTGTCTATGCTGAGCCTCTGCTAATGACGCTATGGACCTCCATGTATATTCATTCGTGGATTTGGTTGAGCATTGGCTGGATGTCCCTGGTGAATTCTTCTATCTGTAAATAAGTGCTAGTACAGCAGCGGGGTGCTTAGGCTGAGTTCTTGATGATGATGCAGACCGTTTGATGTATGGTTGTCCTCATTGACTGTACTTGTTGGTTTCTTTCCTTATGTTCCAGTTCATGTTGTGGAAGGACTTTTACTCAAAGACTGGTGTGTTGAATCATGATTATGTTGATGTTCATGAGCGTTTCTTCTGTTTGACTGACCATTTTAAGGTAAATGCATTTCTGGCCTTTAGAGCAAAGAGAAGTTATGATAAATTGTAACTTACTAAGGAACTACATTAAACAGTTGAACTTGATTTGTATTGTAAAATTTGTGCACTGTTGCTGTTTACTTAACTTAATTTAAGAATGTGAACAATTTAAGACAGTCCTCCCTGCAGGGGTTTTTAGCTAGCTTGGGCCGGGCAAAGTGGTAGTTGCAGGTTGGACTGTTGCACTGTTCTTTTCCAAATGCAAGCCGGTTTTAAGTAATGATGTGTACTGTCTTAAACAATTTCTCACCTTTCATATATTTACTCATGTTGTGTCATAGTATGTATTAACTATTGTTTATGCCATATAATGTATTGGGCTATGTTTCAATGTCATGACATTTATTTACTAGTGCCAGTGTCATGGAATTTGTTTGCCATTTTCAGTACTTATTAGTGATGCTGGTTTTATTTAGCCAGTGATCTGGGGGTATTAAAATGTTTCCCCCACTTACTGTTTTTCATATCTAATGTATGGCTTTAATTTTTTTATGCTAAGCAATTTCAGTATTCAGTTTTACCATTTGACTTTGTATTTTGCAGAGTTTTTGACTTGGTGTAACAAACATAGCAATCCTTCCTGTGTAGAAATGAACAAGGAAAAGAAAAAAGAAATGTATTTAATTATGAATTGAATATACATAATATCTAAGGTATTATTACCTAATATTGGCAAAGTATTTCGCACATTGTTGCTCCTCGAGGCACGTGCTCCCAGCCCGAGAGAGGTCTGTTGTTATGGGTTTTTCGGTTAGTTAATTTTTTTAATGAGTGAAACAATTAGGTTATATTATTATGAGTTCACATTCATTCGTTCGCACAATCAAACATTTGTTTGCCATTTTAACTTTCTAAGGGACTACATTAAACAGTTGAACTTGATTGTGTGAACGAATGAATGTGAACTGAGTTGAAACGTTTGATTGTGCGAACGAATGAATGTGAACTGATAATAATATAACCTAATTGTTTCACTCATTAAAAAAAAAAATTTAACTAACCGAAAAAACCCATAACAATAGACCTCTCTCGGGCTGGGAGCACGTGCCTCACGGAGCAACAACGTGCGAAATACTTTGCCAATATCAGGTAATAATACCTTAGATATTATGTATATTTAGTCTAAAGCACGTTTATAACATAAGACAACCCTTAAGGTTTGTCTCATGAATTACATATTCATAATTATGAATTGTGAAATAAGAAGAGATAAACGGTCTGAGTCTATAAAATGGCCATAAAAAGGTTAACAGTTAAACCCATTTAACTAAGTAAAAAGTGTGATCTGTACATCAATTGCAAGAAAAGCATTCTGTTAATGCTATTTTTTCATTGTAAGTGATCTCTGCAGCACCTCCAAGCACCCCGCCTTTTTTTTTTCTTTTCTTTTTACAGAAATTCTTTATGTGTTGCTTTATGTTTTAGTAATAACAAACAAAAAATGTAATGTTAGAAATCATTTCATTGCAGACAAGAATTGAATTCTGTGTTTTCCGTTCAGTGAAAACTTTTATGGATTTTAAAACTGCCTGTGTCTATGTGAAAAGTGAGGTAGAAGAATTTTTATATTTTTATTGCATGTTTTATTTTTTACCCCTGTAAGTGATATTTTGTCTTTTCTGTCTATAGATTGAACTTGATTTGTTGAGGACATTGCCAAATAATAGGCACTATGAAAGTCTGGATTCAGATGGAATTCAAAGGCTGAGAAGAGTTCTGTTGGCCTATAGTATACACGACCCATCTGTTGGTTACTGTCAGGTAGTGTGGATTTCTTAGTTTTTTCTCATTGCAAATTATGCTACAGTAATGCATTTTTTAAAGTTGATGTTAAATATTTCTTCCTGAACAGGTAGTAAATGCATTATACAAGAAATAAAGCTAATGTATTCGGCTGGGGGAACAGACAAGACATTTATTTGTTCTGATTTTTTTTTTAAATTTTTATGACCCCATGAGCATCTGAGGCTGTGAAGAAATTATCTATCCTTAATTTGGAACCACTGTCTCCATGGATGAAAGAGAATCATTTCTGAAAGGAGAAACAAAACATCCATGTATTGCCTTGATATTTGATCGTGGACCCTATTACACAAAGTTGGCAGCCTGCACCCTATTCCACTCAACCTCTGAGCAACCAAGTAAGGTCTTGTATTGGGGGTGTTATATGCAGTTATTATCAAGACACTGTTTTTATGCACTGGTCATAATGTTTTGGCTCTTTCATAATGTGTCAGTGTTTTAAAATATAATAATGTTTTGTCTCTTTGGTGTATATCAGTTGTCAATCTCTAAATTTCAAAATATAAATGATCAGTGGTCAGGTAAACGAAAAAATGGGAACAATATTCGTGTAATTTTTCTGGATTCATAAGGCAGAGAACAAGTGGCTTTGAATTCCATTTTTGACAACTCGAAACTTAAGCTTGTGAAGTTGAATTTAAAATGAACTTTTTTCATGTACTTTTGAACTGACACAGTCAGTAAATATGTGATATGCATAAGATGCTAATTAATTTTGGCAAAAATAAACACACACAACAACACAACACAACACAACACAACACACACACACACACACACACACACACACACACACACACACACACACACACACACACACACACACACACACACACACACACATAAATGAGAAACATACAAAAAGTCAGCAAGCCCCACGCAAAAACAAAGTTCATGAAAGTCTAGTCGCACAAAAGCTGCAGAAAAGAATATTCAAGAGCTACAACTCAGCAAAAAACAGAGTAATACAAACTTAATTACATGATGAACATAGCCAAAAAGTAACATGCATGCAGAAAAATGCAGTAAGAGAAGTACTGCAGAAAAGAGAGACCGTTATCCATGGCTTTATAAAGGACCAGCATGGACAATGCTCTCTCCCTCTACAGAGACCTGGAAATGGGTACTGCTACGACAAACTTGCATAGGTTATAATGCAAACATATAGGCCAAATTTGTTGGTCAAAAAACAGGAGGCTACTATTAAACAGAGGGACACTCTCAAATTCAAACTCTCCTGCATTGATTTTAGTGAAGCACATATTAATTTACTTTGGTGGTTCTTTCACTTGAGAAGTTCAACATAAAAGTTCATTCAGCTTAAGAAGTTCATTCCAGTCAGCTTATATTTTATTTAAGACTTCACTTAAGAAGTTTATTCAGCTTATTTGTTTTGCAATTTTGCCCTTCCAAATTGCTTAATCAGTTCCTTTGCTGTTACCCACATTTAGCTAAGTGTGTGTGTGTGTGTGTGTGTGTGTGTGTGTGTGTGTGTGTGTGTGTGTGTGTGTGTGTGTGTGTGTGATATGTATATACACACTCAATGGATAACAAAACATTAGAGATACCTATCTAATAGTGTGTTGGTCCTCCTCTAGTGCAAATAACAGTCTGTATACACTGAGGCATCGACTCCACCAGAAGCCGGAGGTAATATCAGCCATGCCTGTTGCAGCATTGTCCGCAACCCTGTCTGAGATGTCGGTCCAGGATCCATGCATCTGATGTTCCACTCCATGGCATTCCAGAGAGCTTCCACAGGGTTTAAATCTGGGGATGTTGGGGGTCACTGGATGGTTCCAAACTCACATGAGCATTCCTCGAGCTGTGCCTGGGTGGTTACTGCCTGGTGGGTTGGTGCACTGTTCTGCTGAAACAGACCGTCAGCTGAAGGATGCATGAATGCCATGAAAGCGTGTAGGTGATCAGCCAGCAGTTAAGAACCTCTCCAGACAGACCTAATGTGTTCCATGAGAAGGCTTCCCTAACTATCAAGGATATACCTTTCTAGGCAGGGAAAGGAACTTGCACTACCCTGTTTGAAGTGTGTGTGTGTGTGTGTGTTACCCAATGGCAGCGTTTGAATTACCCAGTGGTCCTCTGTCCATTGGCCAGTAAAACTTCCATCGAACCACTGAGCTATTGATTTTACTGGCCCGGATGGCCAGCAATTCTTTTTTTTTTTTTTCTAATTTGTCACAAGTTCAAAAATGAATTTCTATTTCTTTTACCTTGCTTGTATGGTTTTCTTTTTCAGCTGCAAACTAATGATAGGTTTAAAAACAAGTATTGGAGATAATTCCATTGAAATGATACATTATTTTCTACATATATTGTAAATATCTTTCTATTTTTTATTTTTTTTTAGGGACCAGTGGGCATTTTGGTGGACCAGTGGTTTGCAAATTCTAGTGGTCTGCTGGGCCAGTAGATGATTTATTTCTAATTCTAACACTGCAATGGTAATGTTATCTAGGATGCAGGTTTCTGACTTCTTTTACTCTTGGGTCTGAGTTCGAATATTTGGACAGAATATGAATGTTGTTTTGTTTGTCCTCAAAGTGCACACTTTTTCTTTTCTGGAACCAGTGACCACAAATTTGTGATGTGCAGTTCATTATAACCTTAGATTCTTATGGAGGTTGTTGAATCGTTTCCAAGAAAATTTCCATTTTTCATTGGGTAGTTTTGCCCCCAGGTTTTCAAAATTCCTTTTCAAGTGGATTGCAGTAAATATGACTGCCATTTTGAATTGATTTTTTTTTATATATCTGCAGTATTCTCTTGTTAGGGCTGCAAAACTTGACTTTTTTTTCTTTTCAAATATGCCTGATTACTAGAGTCCGTATTATATGCAATTGCATATTTTAGCTATTTTTGACAATAGTGCATGTAAATGCATAAAATTCTTGAATTACCCGTAAAAGTGCATATTTCAAGGTAAAAGTTTTTGTACTTTATTTGATGTGTTAACATATATATGCCTGTCCACTAAAACCAAGCAAGTGAAAACATAATGAACTACGTTCCTCCACACATGGTAGCCAGAAACATGTCTTCAGAAATGTTCTCTACCAGTCTCCAATGCAGGGGGTGGCATGCTTTGATGTTTGACCATCCTGGCTAAAATTTCCTTCCAATTTCCCCAAAAGCTAAGGTGAAATTCGTATGGAGGTGCATTCAAAAACAGCACATGGCAGTTTTGTGAACTGTTTTTCAAACCTGATAACCTTGTCATACCAAGTGTTAGCTAGGTCATATAGGCAAAATAAATCTTTAGGTACATGTGTTATCTTTAATCTGTGAATAATTAAGTCTTCTGGGAAATGCAGCTTTGATAGTGAGGTTCAATGACTAAAATGCCTAAAATTAAATTACGTAAGGAAGTTTTAATCATAGTGTGAATTTCCAACTGCAGTAAAGATTTGACTACCAATAGAAAAATGACATTGTGCGATTCATGGAAAAACATCACTCTTAGGTAAAAGTATCAAATCTATCAGCATGTAAGCATAAGAACTGCTGTTCACACTGCGAGAAAATGATAGAAAACTAAGGACTATGCAAGCGTTGTTAACAACAGTATCGTTTTCATTGTACAAAGACAGAAATGATTTTGTGTTGGATATATTCAATGCTATTGTAAGTAGCAATATTCCACTCAATAAATTAAACAACAAAAACTTAAAATTTTTTTGTAGAAATCCTGTGTAAATCAAAATGTGCCCGATGAATCAACAATCAGGAAAAACTACATTGATATTATTTACAGTGAAGTTCTTAGTGAAATTTGACAAAATATTAGGCATGACTACATTTGGATATGTGTCAATGAAACAACAGACCAATGTGGTAGTTATTTGTCTGTTGTTTAATAGATCTCCATCTCAATTATAAAAAATATGCTTAATATATATACACTATATTGACAAAAGTCACCGGACACCTAGAAGAGAAACACAACATAGCATTTATTGACATACATTAATGCGGTGTCGGTCTATCTTTGGCCTTAATGCATGCACTGACCCTTCGAGACATGCTTTCGACAAGGTTTTGCAACACAGCGATAGGTATGGGCTTCCATTTAGTACATAATGCTGCCACTAACTATTGCTTAGTAGTAGGCCTTGGTTCCAAACTTCTTATGCGGCACTCTAATTCATCCGATAGATGCTCTATGGGATTAAGATTAGGGCTCTGTGCTAGCCAGTCCACACACAATATGGAATTATCGTCAAACCACGCAGTAACAGTCCTTGCTTTATGGCTCGGTGCATTATCCTGCTGGTACCAACAAGGCTCGGTTCCATAGTATTGCCACAGAGTTGGTAGGGCATAATTGTCCAGAATATTGAGGTCGACGTGCTGGTTAACAGGTTTGTCCATGATAACCAATGGCCCGGGACCATACCACGAAAAACACCCCCACACGAGTACACTGCCAGCTCCTAACTTGACTGTAGGCACAGTACACTGTGGTAAATAGCGTTCCCCCGGCTGCCATCATACCCACACACAGCCATCAGACTGATAAATCATGTATCTGGATTCATCAGTCCATAGGACCCGTTTCCATTGACCTACGGTCCACGATAAATGTTCTTTACACCATGCTAAACGACGAGTAGCATTCCGAGTGGAGATAAAAGGCTTATGAGCAGCTGCACAACCACGGTATCCCATGAAATGATGTTATCTGTGAATGGTACATGTACATACCGAGGTTCCAGCATTTTTACTCACCTGCACACTGAGGTCTTGTGCAGTACTCCGTCGATTAGCTGTAACGACTCTCCTGAGGCTTCGACGTCTTCTATCACTGATGTTCTTTGGTCTGCCGGTACATTTTGCTGCTTCAGGCATGCCATGTGTCTTCCATTTATTCAGTACATCCAAAACAGTTGACTTGGGTATGTTTCAATGCCTCTCAGTTTCTCTTATGAACAACTCACTAATATAACACACAACAATCTTTCATTTCTCAAAGTCAATTATCTCCCGCCGCAACATTTTCACTCAACTTCACAGTGCGATATGATTGCTGTCAGCTGCAGGCTTGTTTTTATACCATCTGCAGCTGTACCGCGCATCTTAACAACGCAGCGGATCCGTTCATTTGCTTTTGAAAGGGTGTCAGGTGACTTTTGTCAATATAGTGTATATAACCATCTCATCCAGATTTGCTTGCCTGTAGAAAAAAAGAAAGAAAAGAAAGTTGACCATTCTACAATAGCTGGATTTATTAATGATTCCTTGTAGCTTTTAGGGCTAGAAAGTGATTCATCTTACAAAAATGTTTTAGTTTTTATTGTTGATTGTGCTTTTTAGATGGTAAAAGTGTTGACCATTTTAAAAAGTAATTTATCCTAACATTTTGTATGTAACTTGCTTAGTACATGAACTGCATTGAGTAGCAGAACAGATTCAGGAAATTTTCACTCCAGTTAATTCACTTACCTTGTGTATGAAAAAGTTTTTCTTAAAAGCTCTGAAGTGGATCGAAATTTATATAGAAATGTATTCTCATCTTTTTATCTCGCTACAGCACGTTTAGACTGGATGGGGAACTTGGATAAATGCAGCTTTGTTTTATGCACAAAATTTGTGATCAGTAAGTAATATTGTTATATCATTAGACAGTGCAGATGCCTCTGCCCTTTTTTCAGCTAAAAAGATGTTTTCTGACAGCTCGCTTCAAAAAATTTATTAATAATCAAGGATACACTTTTCGTGGTTACCAGCAGCATTACAAGGCTGGATTCTTGTAACATTTTATTAAGTGATGCAATAGAAGACATAAAGTTGAAAATACCATTTTCCTAATTTCTTCGTTAGATTTGCTTCATTAATTGCTTCATACACGACATTTTACTTCATAAATTACTCCTTGCCTTTTTAATGTATGAAGTAAAATGTTGTGTACTATCTTACATAAGAGAGATAGTTTGCCTACTAGAAACTTGAATAGCAGAACATAAAGCAGCTATAAAGAATTGCTCCAATAAGACAGGTTTAGATAGGCATGTGAGAGAAACTTGTCACCACATATACTAGAATTCCTTCAAAATAATCAGTTTACAAAGCAACTTTCTAAAAAGAAAATTAAAAGGAGGAATAGAAAGTGAGAAGAATTAGAATTCCATCATCAGTGGCTGCAGAGGTTTGTCACTGCCTAACATCTGGCAAGATTTTGTGAAAAATAATCATAACCATCAAGATTAACTGTAACTGCAATAGTGACAGGAGGAAAGGAGTGATAAGAAGTGATTGTCTGATGGAAAAGAAGAGTTTTCTCTAAAAACTTGCAAATTAAAATAAAGAAAAATTCCTAGAAAAAAACATACTAGAACTTTTTAAGTGTTTAATTTAATAAACCAGGAAGCCAGTTTCAAAATGAGCTTTATTTACAGAATTTTAAACATTGTTGCTTACTAAGAAAACAGTTTTGGGAAATATTACTTAATAAGGATGTTGATGAAATATGAATTTATATCAAATTGTTTTATTTTTAGGGATTATCTATTTTGGTAATAAAGCTAAGATATTGATGCCAAAACTCTTTAGTCATTATGTTAAAGGATCATTTGTAATTGCAAAGAAAGAATAAGGATCTAAAGCAACTTATGGGAATTTACTAGGAAATTTTTTCATTTATAGCAAATTTTCGGAGAAAACTCTTCTCCTTCTTCAGGCTCTCTTGTTGTTGTCACTTTTTGCTTGTCACTATCATGGTTACGGTTTACCTTGACGGTTACGGTTAACCTTGACGGTTTAGGTTATTTTTCAACAAATCCTGCCAGATGTTAGGCAGGGAAAATCCTTTGCAGTCATTGATGATGGAATTTTGATTTTTCTCAATCTCTATTCCTTCTTTCAGTTTTCTTTTTGGAAATTGCTTTGGAAACTGATTACTTTAAGGGAATTCCAATCCATGCTGTGCCCAGTTTCTCTAACATGCCTATCTAATCCAGTCTTGTTGGAGCAATTTTTTATAGCTGCTTTATGCTCAGCTATACGAGTTTCTAGTCTGCGACCTGTTTCACCTATGTAAGATAGTCCACAACTACAATTTACTTCATAAACTACTCCTTGCATTTTTAAAATATCTTCTTCTCTTTGAACTATTTTAGGGAAAAAATTTTTAACATTGTTCTCTAAACTTGGAGCTAGCCTAATATTGTATTTTTCACTAATTCTCTTTAAAGCCTCAAATAAACCTTTGTGATAAGAAATATTTTCTAGTGAATTTTACTTCTTGCTTTTGTGGGTTCTTCGTACCATTAAAATTCAGAAGCTTCTCAATTTCTTCTTTAGGATAGTTATTTTCTGCAAGTATGACTTTAAGCTCTTCTTTATGGGCTTCTTTTTTATCTGCAGTAGAAACTATTTTATTATTTTTTTCTAAAAACTGACTTGCTACATTTTTCTTAATAGAAACTGGATGATACGAATTGAAATCCAGTAGTCTTTTAGTATTCATTGGTTTTTTATACCAACTAGTGAGGAATTTTTCATCTTCATAATAGATAGTAATATCTAAGAAGTTTATTCTTCTTTTCTTTTTGAAGTTCAATAGTGAACTTAAGGGAATCATCTAATTCATTGAATGAGTCTAGAATTCTTTCTGGAACAATTTCTGAGCTATCTATTATATCATCCAGTTTCTATTATCATCCAGTTTCTATTAAGAAAAATGTAGCAAGTCAGTTTTTAGAAAAAATAATAAAATAGTTTCTACTGCAGATAAAAAAGAAGCCCATAAAGAAGAGCTTAAAGTCATACTTGCAGAAAATAACTATCCTAAAGAAGAAATTGAGAAGCTTCTGAATTTTAATGGTACGAAGAACCCACAAAAGCAAGAAGTAAAATTCACTAGAAAAATTTCTTATCACAAAGGTTTATTTGAGGCTTTAAAGAGAATTAGTAAAAAATACAATATTAGGCTAGCTCCAAGTTTAGAGAACAATGTTAAATTTTTTTTCCCTAAAATAGTTCAAAGAGAAGAAGATATTTTAAAAATGCAAGGAGTAGTTTATGAAGTAAATTGTAGTTGTGGACTATCTTACATAGGTGAAACAGGTCGCAGACTAGAAACTCGTATAGCTGAGCATAAAGCAGCTATAAAAAATTGCTCCAACAAGACTGGATTAGATAGGCATGTTAGAGAAACTGGGCACAGCATGGATTGGAATTCCCTTAAAGTAATCAGTTTCCAAAGCAATTTCCAAAAAGAAAACTGAAAGAAGGAATAGAGATTGAGAAAAATCAAAATTCCATCATCAATGACTGCAAAGGATTTTCCCTGCCTAACATCTGGCAGGATTTGTTGAAAAATAACCTAAACCGTCAAGGTTAACCATAACCGTCAAGGTAAACCGTAACCATGATAGTGACAAGCAAAAAGTTACAACAACAAGAGATCCTGAAGAAGGAGAAGAGTTTTCTCCGAAAATTTGCTATAAATGAAAAAATTTCCTAGTAAATTCCCATAAGTTGCTTTAGATTATTAATTCAATTAAACTAGGAAGCCATTTCTCAATATGAGCTTTATTCAAAGAAGAATAAGGAATCAATGCTAGTTTCTAGCTAAAAGTTCTTACTGTTATTTGTTGCATGCAGTTCTTGTTGTACTCTGTGGAACAAGAATAATGTTTTATCAATGTTTTAGCATAATATTTCTCTGAGAGACTATGTTCAGCACCAGTAGCTAATGAACGCTCATTACACTAAATCACAGGTTACAACCTGTTTCACTTTTTCAAACTTTTATACTGCCAGTTTCCAAACCTTTTGCAATTCATCTTCTATGTTATATATTGGTTTATGTCAGATGTCCACGATAACTTTTTCTGTTTTTCTTACAAAATGTTCAGGGGTTATTTCACATGTATGGTAAGCTGCGTAGGAAATTTCACGAAATTGTTTAAAAAATGAGCTGCAAAGCTTGTTAAGAAGCCAGATGATGGAATTCGTAAAGTGGGGAAATCTTATCAACTGTTTTATAAATATTTTCACTGAGAAAGTGGTTGGCCACAGAAGTAAACTGTCTTTAGACATAGCTTCTACCCTCTTCTGAGAGTTGGATGGAAAGTAAAGTGAGAGATTTGGAGCTGCTGAAATGTGAGTGATTAAAGGAGTATCAGAGAAAAGTAGGTTAATTCAGTGGGAAAAAAGAATTGGCAAAGCAGATATTGATATTGAGCTGCTGCTTCTTCAGTGGAAGAAAAAGTTAATGAGATGGTTTAGGCACATAATTGTTGGGTACAAGATGAAAGATTTCATAATCAGATGTTAAATTCTATGGTATCAGACCATGAGAAGTAACTCTTAGAACCTGGTGGATTGAGTGTGTGAAATCAGCTATTTGTGGTCGAGAAAGTGACATGGCAGACCACAAAAAGTCATGAAGTGTGTAGAAAGAGAATGTGAAAGTGTGTTGCAAAACATAATTAAGTGTCCTCCCCTTTTTTAATAGTCTGTGCTCAACATGTGTCTACTGAACCTTATATTGCTACCCAGGTATGAGACGGTAATGGTTATGTTTTCATTTTTTTTTTTTTTTTTTTTTTGCTAACAACAGTTTGCTTCACATTACTCAACTGCAACTCATCTTCATTCCTCACATGTTCAGAACGTGTCTTCCAACAAACCCCCCATAAGTAACGCATTTCTCCTGCATACAAATAACTCTTATGTCTCTTCTGTACTACCCAGGTTTCACTGCCATACATCAGAGTAGGAACAATTACACTTTCATACAGAGCCATTCTGGACTCTTTTGAAAATCCATAATTCCTGTGAAAACCTTCTAAAGCAGCTATGACTTTCAATGAAGAATTCACTTGCATACTAATTTCGCCATCTAATTTGTCCTCTCTGTCAAACACGCTTCCCAAATATACAAACTCATTTACCTGGTCAATCACTGTACCATTTAGACTTACCCTGCAGGCAGTACTAACAGTTCCTCGCTCAAAATCCATAACTTTGTTTTTTCCCTTATTTTGTTTTCCCTTTGGTTTTTCCCTTATTTCATACAAACTTTGTACATCCGGGACAGCATGCTCTGCAACTCACTTTTGCTCTCTGCCAACAGGACTGTATCATCAGCATACAGCAATCTGCACACACGGGTATTACCAAGACATAAACCAGTATTGTCCATCTTGGCACCACGCATGCATGCATCCATAAATATATTAAACAGCCATGGTGACATTACACAACCTTGCCTCACTCCTGCACCAATGAAAAACCATTTTGATATGAATGCATTTAATGTGGGACTTATTTCATAGTTTTAAATCTGTCAAGTATGTAAGCTGGTGTAGAGCTTTTTAATTTATTTGCATTTATGCTGTGACAAAAATAAATATTTTCAGGGCCTGAATCGCCTTGCTGCTATTGCTCTTTTATTCATGGACGAAGAGGATGCTTTCTGGTGCCTTGTGGGAATAATAAAATGTATAATGCCTGGCTATTTCAGCCGAACATTAGTGGCACCTCAAGTAGATCAGGTAATATTTTTGAAATATATTTATTATATGAATAGAGTTTCATCTGGCAGCCAGGCTAGAAAATTTATTTGCTTTTAATTTCATAGTATGTTTTTTTTTTAGTTTCATTAAAATGAATTTTTGAGGTTGATTTGTAATTTTAAGGCCCCAAGAATAATGACTAACTTTAAATTTCAATCATAATCATTCTGATTTTAGTGATGCTCATATGTTAATCAATAAAATATAAACACACAAAATGGGTATAGAGAGTTGTATCATAGTTATGAGGTTGTATGAAAACTGCATTTAATTGAAGGAAATGTTCTGAGAACTAGTTTCAACTAGCATATGTGTAAGAACTAATTTTAACTAATTGAGAGGTAATGAAAGCTAGTTTTTCCTGAAAAGAGAAATAAATACTAGGACTTCCCCGCTTTAGTTCCGAATTTTACTAATGCTAGTCATCAGTGTGGTTACTTTTTTTTTTTTTTTTGTCTAACCTGAAAAATGGTTTATCTTTTTGCCTTTTTTAATCTGCATATGAAGACCAGTGACAGAAAAAACTACCAGTAATGGTTTCAGTCACTTACAGTTTGTTTCTTTGGAGAGTAAGGCAGCAAATACAACTGGTGGTTACCTTGTACTCAGCAAGGGGCATAAAAGATTCTGCTTAAGTTCTGTTATGCAACATTTCTTCAAATTCAAAAGTGTAAATGAAAAATTTGTTAGCTACGGAAGCATAGTCAGCTTGGTTTAAAACTCAGGCTTCATGTGACATAAACATAGAAATCGAGCGAAAACACAGAGTCACGTATGGTAAAAAGGTTCGTTCATATAATGACCTTGATAACCCACGATCGACTGGATGGGCTGATTGCCAGAAAAACAATTTGAAATTGTGGTACTGGAACTGTTGCCAGATTTTGCAACAGATTTGT
Organism: Macrothele yani; assembly: GCA_039090855.1. Classification (NCBI taxonomy): domain Eukaryota; kingdom Metazoa; phylum Arthropoda; class Arachnida; order Araneae; family Macrothelidae; genus Macrothele; species Macrothele yani. The sequence continues at coordinate 15,654,127 of CM076992.1, forward strand.
GCTGGAACTGCTGCAAAATCTGGCAACCATTTCAGCTCCACATTTTCAAATTGTAGTTCTGGCAACCAGCCCATCCAGTCGATCGTGGGTGATCAAGGTCGTAGAATGACCGAAAGCTATCGCTGAACGAACCTTTTTACCATAAGTGACTCTGTGTGTCTTTGCTCGATTTCTACGTCTGTGCATAAGCAGCTGTTGAGGTTGTCCATGAAATTAAAAATTATGATGAAAACATTTGATCATAATAAACTACAGATCTTGTATTAACATACTTTTCATTTTAATATGAAGAAACAATGTTTATAAATGCAGCTATTTGTAACTTTAACTCCTACTATAGTTATGCATGTAAGTTTCTTGTGGAAACAGAACAGCTGTTTTTGTCATGTGTCACATATCATGTTGGTGGTTATCAGTTTTGATGAGTGTTTTCCAACAACTCATGAGATATGGCGATGAGGTTGAATCATTCACTAGGAAAGGACGGATTTGAAAAATGTGAATGGCTTCTAAAACAGTCAAGATCAAACACTGATCTGGGTTTTTCTAACAATTTTGTGTTATCAAACAGAAATTGATGGTAATTCTCCCAACAGTGCTGGGCTGTGAAAGATTTATTAGGTGCACACTTTTTAACATATGACTGGTGTTCTTTCACCCTGAATCTAAGGGATCTTCATGTCTGACCTATTCACAATAGGCCATACTAACACTGAATGTGGTAGATTCCCCAAGAATTTCTGTCAGGAATTGCATCCTTCTTTGTAGAGCAAATCATTTTAGTTACACGAGTAAAAATCACTTTGAAATTTGTTGACCTTAAGATTTTGGCTATTGTGAAGCAAATTTTAGGGATAAAAGGAAGAACTGCCATGTTTCAGAAAAAAGTCTAAACATAAATCCATCCACCTTGAACCCGATCTTTCCGAACTTTCAATGAAACATTTCAACCTTGAATGCACATATATTGGTCATCAGAAAGGAAGTAAGTGAAAATTGCAAATTTCTTTGAGGTATCATGAATGCTAAGGTATTCAACTATTTTAGTATGGTAGTCCCCAAAGTTAGTTTGGCTATGTGTAGTTTACATATACAGCATTTTATTTCACATACTATTCTTTTTGTTCAACATGCTAAATTTGTAACATTATCACTTTTGGCCACTTTGTACAGAAAAATGTGTAGTATTTTGTTTAAAAGATATATAAGGAACTGCACTCACCCATATTCCAGTGTCTAATAGTCCCAACATAGTCACTGTAAAACTCAGTTCCCAAACCCTTTAGTCTTATGGTGATAATGCTGGGTGTATAAGGTGCCAGAATATGGGTGAGTGAATTCCTTATATATATTTTTTAAACAAAATACTACTAATTCCATTGTACAGAGTAGCCAAAAGTGGTAATGTTACATATTTAACATGCTGAACAAAAATAATAGTATGTGCAGTAATGATGCTGTATTACACAAACTACACACAAATTGAATTACATAAGCATACAATTCTTTAATACTTAATAAAATATCAATATGATGGTACTTTGGCTAAAATTTTCCATTTGTTTACAGAAAATTATTAGTGTAATGTAATGCACTTCCATTAGGCAAAAAATATGAAGGTACATAATACCTTGCCCCCCTTCCCCGAAAAATTTGAGAGAGTACTCTAGTACTCTTTGTAGGTAATTTATGCTACGCATCTTTTGCATGCCAAGGTCTTTGGGGGTGTGAAATAAAATGAGTGATTCGAGAGTATACATTTAATAATTGCATATAACATATTACATTTATTCACATCACTCATGACCACACCAAGCCACAGTCCGGTACATACTAAGTGGAATTAGATCATAACAACAAACCACAAGGTTTGCTAATTCCTGACATTGAGCTGTGCATAGAAAGGTGGATTAATGCATGTTATTGTCGTAAAACTAATGAAAGAAGATATGTGAGTCACAGATGAAAATATTTACTAAACTATGGTGGTGGCAATAGTGTTTTTACTGTTTAGTTTTTCAAAAACAATATTTATAATTATTATTATTATTATTATTAGGTGTGCAAATAAGTTTTAAAGCATTTTTTGTGTGACATATACCACTAATTTACATATCCAACATTCTCCAGTGTTGTTGTCATGTGACCGTAACTGGTCCAGAGTATAAAATGTGACACAGAAGTTTGCTCAACAGTCAAACACACTTGCACATTGGTAGGTGAAAGATGGCAAGCGATACTGCATTTATTTGACACTGCACTTGTTGCGAATTTCATCAAGGAAAAAGTTCTGCAAAAGCATGTGCATCGATCTGTTCTGTTCTGGGGGAGAGTATTGTATCGAAAAGCACGTGTCAGTTTTGGTTAAGATGTTTTAAAGCAGGTGATTTTGATGTCAGCGATCGAGAACGTAGCGGCGCACCGCAGAAGGTTGCACATAAGGAACTGCAAGCATTCCCGGATGAAGATTCATCTCAAATGCAAAAAGAACTAGCTGAACAACTGGGGGTAACTCAACAAACCATTTCCAATCGTTTACATGCAATGGGAAAGATTCAGAAGGAAGGAAAATGGATGTCACATGACCTGAGCCAAAGGAACAAGGATGAGCGTGTCATGAAGTGTTTGAATCGTTGAATAAACAACACAGAAAGTATTTCTTGTGGAAAATCGTTATAGGTGATGAAAAGTGGATATGGTACAACAATCCCAAATGCAAGAAACACTGGGTAGACCCCGGTGAAGCAATGACTTCGACACCGAAATGCAGTATTTACTCCAAGAAAGTTCTGCTATGCATCTGGTGAGATATGAAGGGTGTGCTCTATTATGAACTATTGGAACAGGGTCAAACTGTTACTGCTGATCGCTACAAGCAACAATTGCTGCGATTGAACCAGGAAATCTGTCAGAAACGTCCATTCACAGGCAAAGGATTACGTCCCATGAAATTACTGCATGTCAACGCTAGGCCGCATGTCGCGAAATCGGTCAAGGAAACGTTATTGACGCTTTGCTGGTAAGTTTTGGAGCACCCGGAATATAGTCCCAACATAGCCCCTTCACTATCATTTGTTCCAATCGATGCAACAGGGTTTGTCTGCTGTACGGTTCCGGACATGTGATGAAGTGCAAAAATGGATTGACGACTTCTTTGCGTCATACGACGAAGTATTCTTCATGGCTAAAATCCATCAGCTGCCTAACCAATGGCGGAAGATGATAGATGATGGCACATATTTTGAACTAGTTAACTTTTTTTATGGGATTTATCTAGGTAAAGTCTCAAATTTCTGCAAATTTTGGAGAGAACTCCTCCCCTTCGTCAGGAAGTCATTCGTTCAGTCTCCGTCACTTTCTTCGATTACGGTTAATCTTTACCGTTATGGTGATTCTGCAAGATATCTTGCCAGATGTTAGGTAGCAAAAATCCCTTACAGTCATTAATGATGAAGTTCTGGTATTTTCCAATTTCAAGTCCCTCTTTCAATTTACGCTTCAGGAAGTTGGATTGATGTCCAATGACAATTAAAGAGTCCCAGTCCGTTCAGTGTCCTGTTTCTCTAATGTGCCTGTCTAATCCTCTCTTGTTTGAACAATTTTTTATTGCTACCTTGTGCATCATGATGTCGTAGGCTGGAAACTCGCATCGCACAGCACAAGGCAGCAATAAAAAATTTCAAACAAGACAGGATTAGACAGGCACGTAGAGAAACAGGACACTGCATGGATTGGGACCCTTTAACTGTCATTGGACATCAATCCAACTTCCTGAAGCGTAAATTGAAAGAGGGACTTGAAATTGGAAAATACCAGAACTTCATCATTAATGACTGTAAGGGATTTTCGCTGCCTAACATCTGGCAAGATATCTTGCAGAATCACCATAACCGTCAAGGTTAACCATAATTGAAGAAAGTGACAGAGATTGAACGAATGACTGACTGACAAAGGACGAGAAGCTTCTGAATTTTAATGGTAAGAAGAACCCACAAAAGCAAGAAGTAAAATTCACTAGAAAAATTTCTTATCACAAAGGTTTATTTGAGGCTTTAAAGAGAATTAGTAAAAAATACAATATTAGGCTAGCTCCAAGTTTAGAGAACAAAGTTAAAAAATTTTTCCCTAAAATAGTTCAAAGAGAAGAAGATATTTTAAAAATGCAAGGAGTAGTTTATGAAGTAAATTGTAGTTGTGGACTATCTTACATAGGTGAAACAGGTCGCAGACTAGAAACTCGTATAGCTGAGCATAAAGCAGCTATAAAAAATTGCTCCAACAAGACTGGATTAGATAGGCATGTTAGAGAAACTGGGCACAGCATGGATTGGAATTCCCTTAAAGTAATCAGTTTCCAAAGCAATTTCCAAAAAAAAAGAAAACTGAAAGAAGGAATAGAGATTGAGAAAAAACAAAATTCCATCATCAATGACTGCAAAGGATTTTCCCTGCCTAACATCTGGCAGGATTTGGTGAAAAATAACCTAAACCGTCAAGGTTAACCGTAACCGCCAAGGTAAACCGTAACCATGATAGTGACAAGCAAAAAGTGACAACAACTAGAGAGCCTGAAGAAGGAGAAGAGTTTTCTCCGAAAATTTGCTATAAATGAAAACATTTCCTAGTAAATTCCCATAAGTTGCTTTAGATTATTAAAGGAGAGAAGTTCTGTACAAAAATTTGCAGAAATTTGAGACTTTACCTAGATAAATCCCATAAAAAAGTTAACTAGTTTGAATGTAGTAATCTAGGAGCCACATAACAAAGATGAGTTTGATTTACAGCATATTTTGATTCATAAAGGTATTGTTGTTTTCTCTCAAATTACATATTGTGTTGTCTTAAAATGCTTTAAAACTTATTTGTACACCTAATGTATGTTATTCAGATTTAGACGAATGTAAGAAGCAACTGTGACACCGAAGAAATGTGATGTAGCTATGAAAGTCAATCTGCGTATGCACAAGCTAAAATCTCACCTCAAGATTGAAAGAAAAGCTGAATCGCAAGTGTGTTAGTGAGGGAGATTTGTATCTCTTCGTTTAGGATGTCTACAGGTTACATGCCATCATGTTATACAATTTGAAGCTCTCATCAACAGCAAGTAACTCTCCCTTGAGGGGGGGGAGGTTAGTGTCAAGAGGAAGCCAAATTTCGCTGACACTCCGTTTTTGAGATGTTTGAGAAAATCGACCCAGGTGTCTCACTGATTACTGCCCTTACCCATTTTCGTTACATCGAAAATTTTTACTTGGGATTTACTTTACTACTGTCAGGAAAAATGCATAGCATAACAGAAAGACAGAAAGAGAAACCTTATCTGTTTAATCATAAAATTGGCTTTACATAGTATTCTAAATAAGCCCTTTTGTTTTATGCTACTACAATGTGTTGTGATGCAAGTCAGCTATGGAGAAAAGGATGCTTAGATATAACACCGTAAGAATCGCATTCTGTAGGCTGATGTCGTAACTGAGTTTTGCTGTATATTCAGTTTCCTGAAATTTTGTTTAAACTGGTTTGTGCTTCTAATTACACAAATAGTTTATACACTCAAGAGTTTTATAATGGGGGTTCCCCCTCAAAATCTTTGCTCATTACGAAGTACATACTAAAGCTATGTCTATGCATGAAAAATTGTCAAAATATTTTATTGCTGAATTTCTTACATGTAAAATGTTTTTATTTTTTTATTTTTTGCACACCATTTTAAGTCTGTATTTCTTTTTCTCAGAGAGTCCTTAAAGATTTAGTTACAGAGAAATTGCCACGACTTCATGCTCATCTGGAATTAAACAATGTAGATCTATCTCTATTCACCTTCAATTGGTTCTTAACAGTTTTCGTGGACAACATTCCTGTTGAAACTTATTTACGAATTTGGGATGTATTTTTGTATGAAGGAAGCAAGGTATGTAAGAGTCTTATTTATGTAGTGTTGATCAGGGCAGAGGTTAAAACTATTTAGGCATGAATTGATGAATTTTGGAGTTCTAAAATATAACATATTAACTACAAATTCATTTATTGACATGTTTGGTGTGACTGACAGATGTTATCTATATCACAAAGCAAAAAGGTAACAGAAACTTTTCACGGGTACTTAAGACAGTTGTATTAGGTAAATTATTGAAATGAAAATTTGAAGCTTGACCAACAGTAGTGTGCTGCTATTTTATTTGGGAAGAACCGAAGCTGGCATAGCAAAAATGTTTTCTAGAGTATGGATACAGAGGGAGATTGAAGGGGTTCCTTTTGCTCGTAGCTTTCTTATGTTGCCTGAGAATTAGTTGAACAGGTTGTACCTCCCAGTATAGCATTTATCCCCTTTTTCTTGTATAGATAATAGCAAAATAAACTCCATGATGTTCCAGGATGTTAACAACATACCTGTTTTTCTTTACGTGTGAATACAAAAAAACAAAGTTTTTCTGATCTTTTTAGTTATTTTTGCATGAAAAGTCCATGTATGGGTGTTAACATGAAAAGAGTAAATGTGGAAAGAATACATGATTTACACTGAGTGATCACTGAATTATGACCACCCTTGTCAAAAGTGGATGTGGCCAGTTGACCACGTGGCTTCCGAGAGGGCACGATTAGATGACTGACATAACATATATAAGGCATGAGTGGAGCAGCAGGTAGTAAAATTCAGAGCATAATGGATAAATGGAAGGATTTATCAGACTTTGAGAAAGGACTGAATGTTGGGGTCCGCGGGTGGCCTAGTGGTCAGCATTCGTGACTGCCATGGAGATAACCTCACGTTCGAACTGCTAAATACCTGCCGTGCGTTGGATGGGCACGTTAAGCCATTGGACCCCGGGTACTGACCCCCGGTAGTAAATAAGGGCGTCTTCTACCTCGCTTCCGTGTCACTTTCCTATCGGACACTGAAGCCCAAATATCCTAGCTTCCTATTTCTAAGGGTTGTTTAAGACCTGGGGTCAGACACTCCCTTCCTAAAATCCTCTACATATGATCTGATCTGATCTGATGGGCACATTAAGCCGTCGGACCCCGGGTACTGGCCCCCGGTAGTAAATAAGGGCGTCTTTTACCTCGCTTCTGTGTGACTTTCCTATCGGGCACTCTAGCCCAAATCTCCTGGCTTCCTATTTCTAAGGGTTGTTTAAGACCTGGGGTCAGACACTCCCTTCCTAAAATCCTCTACATATGATCTGATCTGATCTGATGGGCACATTAAGCCGTCGGACCCTGGGCACTGGCCCCCGGTAGTAAATAAGGGCGTCTTCTACCTCGTTTCCGTGTCACTTTCCTATCGGGCACTCCAGCCCAAATCTCCTAGCTTCCTATTTCTAAGGGTTGTTTAAGACCTGGGGTCAGACACTCCCTTCCTAAAATCCTCTACATATGATCTGATGGGCAGATTAAGCCGTCGGACCCTGGGTACTGGCCCCCGGTAGTAAATAAGGGCGTCTTCTACCTCGTTTCCGTGTGACTTTCCTATCGGGCACTCTAGCCTAAATCTCCTGGCTTCTTATTTCTAAGGGTTGTTTAAGACCTTGGGTCAGACACTCCCTTCTTAAAAATCCTCTACATATGATCTATGATCTGATTGTGGGAGCTCAGAGAGTGAGTGCCTCAGTTTCCCAAACGCCTGAACTGGTGGGTTGTTCACTAGCCTCCATAGTTAAAGTGTATCAGAACTGGTGTGAAAATGGTCAAACAATAACCCGGAGGCAAAACTGTACAGGACAGTGAAAGGCTGATGTGAGAGGTGAGCGCCGGGTTACGAGTCATCAGACCCAACCAACAGATGCAGTACTGTTCAACAGTTGACTACCCAATACAACAGAGATCAACCCGGAACAGTATCTGTCATAACTAAAGCCCGGAAGTTGAGGCAGTAAAAATTCTAAAAATAGGCAGGCAAATAAGTGAAATAAAGCGTCAAAATAGGCATAAAAAATAGGCATTTACAGAAGTGGTCGAAAAATTCTGGATCATACACAGGTGTTAAGCTGAATTGGCAAAATCATTTATCAGATTATCATTTACTTATTTTTGTGGTTACACATAAGTACTAGGCATTCTTTTAAATGTACGAACGTGAAACTCTGCCTTCTGTCACTTAGGATATGTTTTAGAAGCAAAAGTGATCTTTCAACTTCTATGGAAGTAATGGGAGCGTATTTGAAACATGAGACAGTTGTATTATCCATTTCAATAGAAGTTGAACTTTCACCTTGGAGTATTTCAGCGATCACTTTGATTTTCTCCAAGTCATTATTTGCTGAAAGAACTCATTGACATTTTTCACTCACGATTTGACCCTTTCTCCCGGGAACACATTTAATTGTACTAACAACATCATTTAATATTTTCAAGGCATTCACTAACGTTTCGTTCCTTTTTTCCAGCAAAGTAATCATATCGGGCAACTGTGAAAAGTGTGCTTGAATAAAAGTTAAATCGTTACGAAAGGAATCTTTAACTAGTATCTGTTGAGCATTGCATATTACGCACGATTCATCCTCTTGAAAACTGTTAACAATTTCAGCAATCTTGTTCAAATTATTTGCGTAATATACAGCGGCTGATATCCATGTTCACCATCTTGTCAAAATCGGTTTAAGCGGTAAAGCAAGATTTGGTTCCATCTCTTTGAATAAGTGAACTCGATGAGGAGCTTTAAGGAAAATTTTCTTCACATTACTCACTAACGCATCAATATCCGGAAATAACCCATGTACTTCCTCCACTACTCTGTGGAGAGCATGAACCAAACAAGTTAAATGAAGCATTTTTGGAAAGAGAACTTTCAGGCTGTGGGCAGCCTTTTTCATATAAGGAGCTGCGTCTGTTAAAAACAATAGTACATTTTCATACTTTATTCCGCCAGGCCAAAGCACAGCTAATGAAGAGGCAAAAAGCTGAGAAATCGTGCTACTATTTGTTTTTGGAAGTTGTTCTGATGTAAGTAAGTTGATAGTTGAGGGCTGAGCAGGTTCCATTGTACCTATAACAACATTTGCCACATACCTTCCCGTGGCGTCTGTTGTCTCATCAATACTGATCCAGATATTTTGATCCCCGACATCTTCTCGTATTTCTTTCATTATACCGATGTAGCAGGAATCTAAGTATGTTTTCCGCGAAGTTGCTTCGCACGGAATATTTTCCTTTGTATATTTCTCAAAAAATTCTTCAGTGAATTATTTTCCAGCTTCCACAAAGGTATTCCAGCATCTATAAAAGCATGGCACAAACCACTTGCAAACTGTGACTGCTTGCTCGAAGTAGAAGTGAATGACGAAATCAAACATGTCTTTTTTTCACCAATCTTCCGAATAACAGCAGCTTTATGTTTAGCTGTTGCCAAATGTTGTGAAATGAAGAATTTCTTTTCGTAATTCAGTTTCGTATCACATATTTTACAAAACAACACCATTCCATCAGTGGACATGATATCACTTCCATACTCTTGAACATACCGACTTAATTTAGCACTGGTTGAAGAAGCAGTTTTTGGCATTATTGTTTCACTTGGACGCAAGGCGAGATCTATTAGGGGTAGTGAACTAACAGAATCTTCCTCCCTTGTTTTGCACTTACGTTCAAGGTCTTATGTGTGTATGTGCATTCTTGGCTTTCACTCTAGCTTGATTGGTTACAATGTTATCTGACTGGATTCGGCTACTTCCGCCATGCGCAGAAACTGTTTTCTAGGGAGAGCAAAACATAAAATGAGATGCCGACCATCGCAGACTCTGCGCATGCGTTGCCACCGCTGCTTAAATTGGGGCACCTCGTTTTGAATGTACCGATTGTACTCGTGTTTACTTTCAGATGTTTGCCGACTGTGATTTAGTTTTGGAGAAAATGCCACCTACCTTATGGTTTGTACACCTATACCCTAAAAAAGAGTTTTTAAAAGAAATGAATAACTTAAAAAAAATTACGTGTTTACCCGGAAACGCTACGTACTGCATGCTAGATTGTTATCAAAACTTTGATTTTATTGCATTCTTAAGAAGAAATCATTTTTTAATAGTGCATTTGTTGAGTATAGGCAAAAAAAAAGGCATTAAAAACATAAAAAAGGCATTTTCTTCAAATATGAGCTGAAAAGGCAAAAAGCATTTTAAGGCATTTTGCCTCAACTTCCGGGCTTTAGTCATAACCATGCATCTCACACTCTCACATATGGGCTATAACAGCAGACGACCCTGATGACATCCTCTCCCAACCATGGTTCATGAGCACAAAAGACTCGTCTGGTGCAAAGATCATGCAAGTTGGATGTCGGATGACTGGAAAAAAGTGTGCTGGTCTGACGAGTCACGTTTTTTTCTCCTCTCCGCGGACGGCCGTGTATGTATTTGGCTCAAACAACATGAGTCACTCGATCCATCCTTCATGGTCTTCACAGTGCAAGCCGGTGGTGGCTTATGTATGGTGCGGGGTATGTTTACCTGGCAGGAACTTGGACCTCTGGTGCATGTGAAACAATGTATGACTGGTGCCTATTATCATGAATTGCTTGCTGACTCTGTACACCCAACAATGTTGCACTTTTTCTCGGAATGCTGACAGTGTCTTCCAAGATGACAATGCACCAAGCCAGGTCCAATGTTGTGCAGGAATGGTTTGAGGAACACAGTTCAGACTTCCAGCATATTAATTATCCTTCGAACTCCCCCAGCAATAATCTCATAGAGCACTTGTGGGACACTATGGAATGGCATATCAGGCATCTGGATACACCCATGACCTCCATACCTGCATTGAGGACCACATTACACACAGCTTGGTTGGCCATACCTCCTAACTGCTTCTAGCATCTTATTGAATTGATAACACATCGGGTAACTGATATACTGAGGGCAAAAGGAGGACCTGCAAAGTATTAGGTAGGTGGAAATAATTCAGTTATCACTCAGTGTATTTATATCTCATACAACAGATGCACAAATAGTCCCATCCTCTTTCTGTACACACTCACCACCACAAAACCAATGGACAGATTCTGCCAAGGAAAAACTTCTTGCATGAACAGCCGTTCTGCAGTGCTTGTTGCACTTCACTGTTGAAATAAAGATATTTCTCTTTCAGGTCCTTTTCAGAATGAGCCAAAAAGGGGGAAATTGCTTGGATCTGAATTCGGGGAGTAAGAGTGAGGGGATGGAATAGCACTGTTACCACAGCAACTGTATGTTGCAGTGTTTGAGGAATAAGGAAGACATTGTCTAACGGGGTAAACAGTGCGGTTGTATCTCCAGGAATTTGGGAACTCAAGCTCAAAGTTCATAGACTTCACATTGTGTTTTCATATCAACCTTTTACAAGGAATCCACACACACACAACAACAACTCATATGCCACATATTAGGTGACAAAAAAATATGCACATTACCCAAAATATTCACTACACAGAATTCAGTGGATAACAAGTTACAATTCATTTAAAAATATTATTCAAGTTTTATTACAGCCATGGTGAATGCCTGAGTAAAGTTATAGATATCAAAACTTATTTTAATCCTGGAAATATTCAATTGATCTGTATTGTGCTTGATCTGCTCCTAGCTTGCTTAAAATTAAAACATATCCCCAATTTCTCTATGAGGATAAATAAATGCTGAAAAATACACAGTATAGTGGAACTGAATGTGGGGAGAAAGAAATGGTCTACCTCATATCTGGGTGAAGCTTCACAGGCTTAATAGTTGTCCTTCTGTTAGATGTCATGTGCTTGAGTTGAGGGACCTAACTTAAACTTTTTATGTGTATAACTCTCCTTTGCTCTCCTAGACGTTGCGTACATAGTACAATTATTCTAACACCCTGTAGCTCTTGAAGTTTGGCATGTATATATCATCATCATCATCATTGTCAACCATTATAAATCCACTGCTGGACGAAGGTCTCCCCAAGTTTCCTCCACAACGGTCTGTCTTGTGCCAGTCTCCTCCATGTCACCCCTGCATACTTTCGAATTTCATCCACCCATCTCCCATGTGGTCTTCTTCTGGGTCTTTTCCTGTCCCTTGGAATCCAATCTAAAATTTCGGCTGTCCATCGATGATCTGTCCTTCTGGCAGTATGTCCAGCCCATTGCCATTTCAGGGATTTAACTCTGATCATGATGTCTTCCACTCTTGTCATTTTTCAGATCCACGAGTTCCTCTTCTTATCTCTCCTGGTTACACGAAGCATGCACCTCTCCATACTTCTTTGAGTTGTCTGCAGCCTTTGTATGTCTTTTTTAGTTAAGGTCCACGTCTCCGCACCATACGTAAGCACTGGAAGGATGCATTGATCAAACACTTTTCTTTTAAGACATAATGGCATATTGCTCTTGAAAATTATGCTGTTTCTTCCAAAAGCTCTCCAGGCAAGTTTTGTACGCCGATTAATTTCTTCATCAATGTGACCCTCACTTGATATCTGCTGTCCAAGATAAACGTACGTGTCTGTTATCTCCAGCTTTTCTCCATCAATCGATAAATCTTCATTTCTTGTAAAAGCATTGAACATCACTTTTGTCTTCTGAAAGTTCATTTTTAATCCCACTTCTTTACTCTTGTCAGCAAGTTCCTGGATCATACTCTGCAGCTCTGATGGGCTAGTTGCAAAAATGACTATGTCATCAGCAAAACGAAGGTGGGTTAGATAATCTCCATTAATCTTTATCCCCTTGTTTTCCCAGCTCAGTGACTGAAAAACACCCTCCAATGTGGCATTAAAGAGCTTCGGAGATATGGTGTCACCTTGTCTCACTCCCTTTCCAATTTTTATGTGTGTTGTATTTTCAAACAGCCTAATCTTTGCACTTGCATTTTCATAGATGTTATTAATAATATTAATGTATGCATCTTCAATACCGCAGGTTTTCAGAGCCATTGTAACTGCTGATGGTTTCACCGAATCAAAGGCTTTTTCATAATCGATAAAAGCCATGCACAATGGAAGTTCATATTCCCTCGCTCTTTCAATTAGTTCTCTCAGTACGTGGATATGATCTATTGTGCTGTAGCCACTCCTGAATCCAGCTTGTTCTCTCGGTTGAGCCATGTCCAGTGTTACCTTCAAGCGGTGTGAAAGAACTTTAGTGAAGATTTTATAAACTACTGATAGGAGGCTGATAGGTCTGTAGTTTCCGAGATCCTCAATGTCACCTTTCTTATGTAGCAGGATCATTGTAGCGGTGTTCCAATCCTCAGGAATCTTTCCTTCATTAAGGCATCGAGTGAAAATTTGGGCGAGTACTGTTTCGATTTCTCCACTTGCTTCTTGTATGATGTCTACAGTAATTCCATCTTCTCCTGGAGCTTTTCCCCGCTTCATGTTCTTGATTGCATGTGCAGCTTCTGCTAGAAGGACTGGAGGAACTCTGGTACTGGTATCTTTCATGATGTCTGGAGTGCATGTATCATCCCTTTCATATAATTTGGAGTAGAAATCTTTCACTCTTGTCAAAATTTCGCCTCTATTTCTTGTTACAGAACCATCTTCTTTTCTCAGTGCCATAATCTGTTTTCTTCCCTTACTGAGATGTCCCTTTGCTATCTTTAGACTTTGGTTATATGTATATATACAATCCCTTTAAATTTCCATGCGGTATGGGCACACTGTCAGCTTCTCAGTCCTATTTGCCTGGAACGTGATTGACCAGGGTAAGCTGACCTATTCTTAATGCAGTCAACCACTTTCTGGATTTCTGGCCAATGAGCATCCAGCTGCCAACAACTGTTAATTCGAGCAGGTGAATTTTCCTGTAGTCTAGCCTAAGGGCATATTTTCCCTGGGTCCCAATGATTGGGTAAAATTACTGTAGCTTTTCCTTGTTAGAATCATGATTATTCTATGGCACTCTGGTATAGTTTATGATGCCTACCCGAGTCCATGTTCAAAGATGATCATAAAATTTAAGTGTCCTTATTCACCTGGCTGGGCTTAGACATGGGATTTTCTGAAAGCATGAAAGTGTCTTCCCAGAACACCCAGCTTAATTCTGGGGACACTTATTACCTGAAATATGAAACTTTTCCCCTTTTCCTCGTGCGGGGATCCTATGAAACAGAAAGGAAGAAAATATTTTGGTAACCCCAGCAAGTGTTTGTTGCTGACTGCATAGCCTCAGTGATAACTCATTAGGCCAGATCGGTGCTCTTAAAACAACTACCATAATCTGTTAAAAAAAAAAAAAGTTATAAATTTAGGCAAATGCAGATAATACTCCACTTAAAAAAAAAAAAGGCTTTGCGGCTCTTTGATTTTTACAAAATTGGCATTGTAATTGTCAGGAGAGGTTGTGTATTTGAAAAAAATTACCAAAATGGCATTAACAGCAGAAAAATGTAGTACAATACAAAGATAGCGATCTTCAAACAGTTGGAAAGGAAAGTTCCTTTTCTTTTTTTATTTTAAACTTACGAGCCTTTTGACAGAAACAGAAAATATGATGCAAAAAAGGCGGTATTAATTGCTCTTGCTGATGATCATGTGCTGCAGGATGCTTAGCATCGTGCACATTCATTGGTGCTGTAGCTGCAGTAGTGCTGAAAAAACTTGTGATTTTTGCTCTTTATGCACTTGAAAATAACACAAAAAGTATTTAAAAATGACAGTTTTTCTTTTTTTTTTTTTTTTTGTAAATAGGTCGTTTTTCCCTATTTCTTTGGACTGTTAGTTCATCCTGTGACTAGCAACTTTTCTGTAAGAAATTACGATGTAGGTTCAACATCGTAGATGTAAATTACGCAGCAATTTTTTCCCCTGATGTCATGGTCTGCAGATTATGCACTGCTGTGGATTATACGAAGGAAAATACAGTACTTCTTCCTTTGGTCAGTGCAGTTATGCTGTCATTTATCAGATTATGAAATCAGTAATTTACAAAAAAGTTGCAAACATTTTTAGGGCAGATATTTCACTAAATGTCCCATTTTTTTATTTATTTGACATGCGACACACTTTGTTTAACAAGCTCCGACTGTACAAGTACTGAGAAAGGAAGCAAAACGTGCGAAGTTATTATACAAATTTCGTATGTAGGCTTTGCTAACAAGGGCCTTTATTTATTTATTTTATTGTTCTTGAAAATCCTTGAATTTTTTCCCATCAGGTGTGTACGAGCCCTACAGTAGAATCTACTCATAACGAGGAGCTCAAGACGAATGGAAATCCTTGCTAAATCCATTTTGGGGTGAAAAATCCCATTATGTAAAAATATGGATATGTGATAATATGCATATATGTTTACATTTATATATCCATAACAACTGAACTTGAAAGATTTAATATTTCATTAGTTAACTAGAGTAGTACAAATTGAAATAAAATAAACACATGAATACATAGTAGCAGCAATTGTAAAAAAAAAAGATACTCCATAGTAGTAGCAATTTGTAAAAAAAAGGATACTCCAAGGGCATGTACAGTAAAAGCATTGGGGAGAATGTACATCAACATAGTTCCTTGGAGTGGGTGGTGAAGAGGCTCTCTTGCACAACTCACTTGTTGGGCAGTTGATGTACACTCTTCTCAATGCTTTTCTGTCAACATTCTTCCACAAGCAAACCAAGATTCCCCTACACAGTTGCAATTTCATCCTGTATGCTACCATTTCTATTCCTCCTTTCTAGGACACTGTATAGCAGATTTTCTTTGTTTCATTAAATATGGAATTTCATTAAATTTTGTTACTTTGCTTGTTAAAAAAAAAAATAGCTTTCCTGTCCCTTGTGAAATCCAGGACTTCACTAAATTTTGTTTGTTAAAAATGATCAAATTAGCTTTGAATTAACGATATACAAAAAAATAGTTCCTGGTTTTCTCATTAAATTTAGGATCTCACTAAATATAAACTCATCATAAGCAGGTTCTACTGTATTTCATTGATCCTTTTAACATTTCAGCAGTGAGGGTACATTACTTAGGGTAAATTATTGTTAGAAAACAAAAGTTGGAATATAACAAATAGTCGAATGCTATTTTAAATAGCTTCCATAAAATAACTTTTTGCACGTTGTTGTCCTTGGCGACCGATGCATCCCTTCCATTCTCTTAATAAGTGCATGTTATAAAAAGTTATGCGTTTGAAATAATTAAGACAAATGTAGAACCATAACATACCTTACAGTTGAAACTTTCATCTTTATATAATACAGCAAAATAGTATATTTTTAAAGTAATCATTGTAATTTTTGTGTATGTCTTTTGTCTTAAGTGTATGAAATATTTTGATCTACCTTTCATTATTTTAGACTGTTTTGAAGTGATGTACCCAAGATCCAGTCATGTTTTATGCCAACTTAAAAGTTCTGTATGTGGTGCTGGGTAAACAGCCTTGTTATATGTATAAAATATAAATATCTTATTTGTGAATGGAAACAGCAGAGCTTAAAGCAATTATTAAATAAATATTGAAGTACTGTGTCACTGCATTAGCCTAATGCAAGGTGCTGAAAATATTATGTGAAAGTTTTTTTTTTTTTTTTTTTTCTAAGTCAAAACATTTCTTGCTACCTCTACTCAACATATTGAGCCGCCCCGGTGGCGCAGTGGTCTAAGGGGTTGGCCTCTGATCATTCGTCCGTAAGGGGTCCGGGTTCGAATCCCGGTCAGGCATGGATGTTGTGTTTGTCTTACGGCACTGGCTCTCTCCCTTCCCTGGAACCAGTGACCCTAAATTAGGGACGGGCGACTGCTTATAGCCCATTGAGTTGTTCACGGTGGTCGTTAAACCTCCAATCAAAAAAAAAAAAATACTCAACATAAAATTGGGCTTGATAAAGCAGTTAACAAAAGTCATAGACAAGCATAGGTACAGTTTCAAATATTTGTTTTAATTCTGTGCTCTTTGAGGTGCAATATATTTTTGTGGTTTATGATAAAAGAAAAATGGACAGACAATTCAAGGGGACTTATGAAAACTATTTAAAAAAAATGTAAATTGCCTATAAAGATTAAAGATGACACACAAATTTTGCAACAACAGAGGTGACACAGTGGTAAATTTCTTTACAGCAGCATTCTAAAAGTGCACTCAAAGTCAGAATTAGGAAGTAACACTAATGTTCAAAATTAAGAGAATTTGTACATTTTGTCGAATTTCTGAAAAACTAATGGACACATTTTAATGAAATTTGGTATGGATACACAGTTATATAAGAGAAAAAATTATACCATGCAACAGTCATGGTATGCACTCATGATCATCAGTAAGGCTCATCATTGCAGGGATGTCCAAAATCCATGTTGCAAGATCGAACATAAAGTGCCTCTAATATGGGGTATGGTCCCCTCTCACAGTCATACAGCTCTTACAGCGCGACATCATGCTGGAAACAAGGCAGTTGATGAGTCCCTGTGGCAGTCGGTCCAGCTCCTGCAGCAACGTAGTTTTCAGCTCCTGGATGGTTCTCGGAGGGGGATGGCGAGCTACAGTTGCCCTCCCAAGAGCGTCCCAGACATGTTCGATAGGGTTGAGGTCTGGCGATATGGCTGGTCAATACATCCGGCGAATATCCTCACTTTCAAGATAATCGTCGACCAGGTGAGCCCTATGTGGACAAGCGTTGTTGTCCATAAAAAGGAACCAAGGGCCAACTGCACTCCTGAAAAGTCAAACATAGGGCTGCAAGATCTCATCCCTATACTTCTCAGCAGTCAGAGAGCCTCTGTCAAATACATGGAGAGGTGTGCGGCCATCCAACATGATGCCTGCCCAGACCATGACACCTCCGCTGCCATAGCGGTCCCTTTCTTGGATGTTGGAAGAAAGGTATCGGGTCCCAGGTTCTCTGCAGATGAAAGTATGTCGAAAATCAGTGTCCAGGCTAAATCGCGACTCGTCTGTGAAGAGAACGTTACCCCACTGAAGTCTGGTCCAAGCCTGATGTTGTCTGCACCATGCTAAACACACTCTCTTGTGTGCTGAAGTAAGTGGGATGCAAACAGCGGGTCTTTTGGCAAAAAGCCCTCTCTCATGAAGCCTTCGGGAAACAGTAACCCTTGAAACTTGGGTTCCAGTGGCGGCATGCAGCTCACGAGAGCTGTGCAACTGTAGCAGTCCTGTGGCGCCTCGCTGAAACTGCCCAATAACGATCTTCATTGGCCGTCGTAGCTCTTGAACGGCCTTGCTCAGGCCTGTTCGATATGAATCCGGTGTCCTTAAACTGTTTCCACAAATTGCAGACAACACTGGGCGTTACATTGAGCTCTGTAGCAATCTGCACTTGTGAATGCCCTGCCTCCAATCTACCGACGATTCTTCACCTCATTCCGTCATCAATACGTTCATGGCAACTCATTTTACCTGATTACTTATGAAATTGAACCAACTCCTGCAAGAAACACAACGAACGTCGCCGAGGAGTACGAGCGAACGAATTGCGGAAAAGCCACATGTGCTTTTCATGCCCTCCGCTGTCACAGCTCCTCCCACACGCACATGTACGCCTATGTATTCAACACTGCAAATTTGCATTCTTATTCAGCGGCATAATTTGTACCTTTGGTTCCGTACTTTTTGTGAAAATCGACAAAATGTGCAAATTCTCTTAATTTTGAACACCAGTGTAATATTGAATTGATCTTCACCCTATTAATGATATTTTATTTCATAATGTACACCTGCAGCACATGTTCATTTCACCCATGGTTAGCAGTATTGCCACAATCCCTCCATAAGTAACACATCCCTCCGGAGCACAAACAACTCGTGTACCTTTTTTGTAGAATCTAGGTTTTAGTACCATACATTAAAGTACAAATAATTACACTTTTGTTCATGGCCATTTGGGATCTTCTTGGCATCTCATCACAGTGCCGTCTTAACACTTTTGGGGGGCCCTGGGCCATCATATTGTTTGAAGCCCCTGATCTTATACTGTATATACAGAATCAGTGGAAGTTCTAGGCGGGGGGGGGGGGGCACTGTAACAGAACATATACAACATATGCTATTATTACAATAGGTGGTTATTTTTTTTTGTTCACATATGGCATTATTACATTACATACAACATATGGATATATATATATACAACATATGAGAATTATTATATACACCACCATCACCATGTTATCCCTATGAGAAGAAACATTCAATACCCAGTAACTTTTTATATACCACTTGAATGAAAAATGGTACATGACAGAAATCGTAGAACTCCATGAAGTGTAGGAAATGCATTCACATTTTGCTGCTTAGCAAATTACAAGAAAATGGGTGCTGAAAGATATGTTTCTTCTCCATTCTACAAATTATTCAACGAAAATTAAATTAAAACAAAAGAAAGGAATAAACCAATCAGTGCCGTTTCCAGACAATATGACACATACATACATACATATCACTAAGCTGTTCTCTGGGATTCAGAGGTTAGCTCCAAAAAGAAATACAAACTACCAGATATTTTTACTTATTGCTGTCGTATCAAACTTCTCCATTTACAGCGATTTTGACATACAACTCGTGCTTCACTAATATCCATTACACGCCGTACACAAGATCTTTTATACTTCATACTCATAATCTTTTTCTCATGCAGACACTCCTGAATCTGATCTACCCATGTCTTCCGTGGCCTTCCTCTGCCTTTCCTTCCTGCCACTTGGGCTGAAAAGATTTTCTTAGTAAGTATTTCATCACTCATTCTTTCAACATGGCCAAACCACTGAAGCATATTGGTCTCCACCTTGCTAACAACATTTTGCTTCACATCACACAACTGCAATACATCTTCATTTCTCACACAATCATATTGTGTCTTGCCACAAACCCCACATAACGCATTTCACCAGCACACAAACGACTCCTATGTCTCTTCTGCAGTACCCAGGTTTCACTACCATACATCAGAGTAGGAACAACTACACTTTCAAACACAGCCATGCGGGACTCTCTAGAGAACCCATCATTCCTGTGAAAACCTCCCAGAGCAGCTATGACTTTCAAAGAAGAATTCACTCGCCTACTGATTTCACCATCCAACTTGTTCTCTCTGTCAAACATGCTTCCTAAATACGCAAACTCACTCACCTGGTCAATCACAGTGCCATTTATACTTACATTACATTCAGTGCTACCTGTTCCTCTCTCAAAAACCATGACTTTGGTTTTTCCCTTATTTATACTCAGTTTGAATTTCATGCAAACTTCGTGCAACCGAGTCAACATACTCTGCAACTCACTTTTGCTCTCTGCCAACAGGACAGTGTCATCAGCATACAGCAACCTGCAAACACAGATATCATCAAGACATAAACCGGTATTATGTATTTTAACATCACACGTGCATGCATCCATAAATATATTAAACAGCCATGGTGACATTACACAACCTTGTCTAACTCCTGCACCAATGGAAAACCATTTTGATAAAACACCATTCACTCGTACACAAGCTCAACTACCAACATACATGGCTTTTACACTATTAAGTAGATTCCCAGTAACACCATATTCATTCAATACCTTCCACAAAAGTGTCCTATTCACTCGGTCATAAGCTTTCTCTAAATCTATGAAGGCAGTAAAAACTTTCTTCCCATCAGCCAGATACTTTTCAAACATCATGCATAATGCAAAAATCTGGTTAGTGCAGCCTTTACCAGGCATAAAACCACTCTGAACATCCCACACTTTCAATGATGTAAGAACCCGTACTTACCGGACAGAAATGGCGATATGGGGCCCCTGTCACTGTTATTTGTTTAAACAGCGATGATTGAAAGAATTTATGTATAAGTAGCCCAGGTGGGCAAACATACTTGCACTTCTTTTTGTGGACAACACAAATGACTGTTTAAAAGGGAAAAAATGCGATTTGTCTGTGGCCCTCATGGCTCAAGCCTCACCCACACTCGGGATCAAGAGGGAGGTCGGCTTTCTTTGTTTCTTATTTTGTCACAAAAGATCCACCCTATCACCTAACTTTCCTCCTGCCTCCTCGGGAAATTGAAGCTACGAGCAAGGTTTAAAAAATAAAAAAGGCAAAAGAACTTCCAACTTTCTGTATTGGTGTTTCTTTTCTTTAAATAAAAAACAAACAATCCTGCCAGTCAAAGAGTTCGACTTTTTGTAAACCTATAAGACTCTTGGGGTGTTGGGGGCCCCAGTTCAGGTGGAGGCCCTGGGCACTGGCCCCATTGGCCCACCCTTTAAGATGGCCATGGCTCAACAATCCATGAAATCCCTCTAAATCAGCTATGACTCTCAAAGCCAAATTCACTCACATACTAATTTCACCATTTAATCTGTTTTCTCTGTTAAATGTGCTTCCTAAATGTACTGACTGATTTTTGGCTCTGTATTATTTGGACTAATCTTGTATTCAGTACTAAACAGCGCTTTCTCAAATACCATGGTACAGCTGAATATTCTGAGATTGTTTGGCCATGCTGAAAGAACAAAATGATGAGGTGTTAATAAAAGAATGCTTTCTGTTGAAATTGTATTTCATGATTTATTCATCATGTGAACCGCAGCAAGTATTGATATTTGCTTAATAATGTCACCAGCCTCAGCAGCTTTATCATTAAAATCCAAACAGGCAACAATCTTTTCCCCCACTTCTTTTCTGTAATTTTGTTTGAAAAGGGAAATGATTTCTTGGTCCATTATTTGCAAAATCGATGTGGTGTTTGTGGCAAAAAATGAACCATTACATTTTCCGATCTCAGATTACCGTTGTGAGCTGAGCAGTTATCCACAAACAAAACAGCCTTTCCTTTCATTTTCTTCATTTGAGCGTCAAATGATATCAGCCATTCCTTAAAAAAATTTGATGTCATCCAAGCATTGGCTTTTGCTTTGTAGTGTACCAGTAAGGATTTTACTTCTCTAAAACAGTGTGGATTTTTTGATTTACCAATTATGTATAACGGAAGTTTGTAGGTCCCATCGGAGTTAGCTCAGCATAAAATTGTAAGTCTGTGTTTTGGAATTTTTCCGCCAACAGCTTTTTCTGTACGAAAAGACAAAGTTCCATCTGGCATTGCCCAGATAGAAACTGATAATAATGGGCAGTTTCATCACACTTATAAATGTACGAGGAGCTATAATCTTTCAGCAAAGTAGGCAGTACATCATTAACTCAAGAATTTGTGGCCCCAGTATCTACAACTTTTGTTTCGCTGGTAGTTTCAGTGCCGCTCTTTCCATCTGCATAGCCAGCCATTAGAAGCTTTAAAATCGGAAATGTTCAATTTATTTTTAGTGCAAGTTCCTCAGCTTTTTGACTCAAGATTAAGCCACTAATCGGAACATTGCAAACCCTTTTCTCCCTAAACCATCTTAAAAGCACACTTTCTACTTTGGTTTCTTTCTCATTACGCTTCCGTTTTTGACTAGATTTCGTACCATTTGATTTCCATTAGTTTAAAATGCTTTCTTTTCTCATACATACATATCACTAAGCTGTTCTCTGAGATTCAGAGGTTGGCTTTTCTCTTCAGCAGCATACTCACTTGGGCTTGAGAAACACCAAACTTTTTAGCAAGTTCTACTTCAATACACTTATTTTCGTCTGCATGCCGAATAACATTTATTTTTTTCACTTAACGTGAGATTTTTATGTCTTGACAACATCATGCACACGTACCATAAATGCAGAGAGAGAGAGCTGCATCTTTCCTCAAAGGACAAAAAAGAAACATTCGTTTGTCCCACCCCCAAGTTTGTTTGTCTTACAGTGAAACAAGTGTGGGGCCGACTTCCACTCTCCATGAGTCATGCTGTTTACAAGTTCTTACAATAGACCTACAGCTAAGCTTGATTGAGAGCTTCAGTAGGGTGAGATAAGGTCAACATCAAGTTTGGGGGAAATGATCACTTTAACCTGACCATTGTTTACAATTGGGAGGGGCCCGTTCTTAGCCCATCACACATTGTACATGTGTTTCTGTCTGTGAACAGTCACAACACAAATTCCAAGAAAAATGCCTTGAATAAAGAAACCTCTTTTCTCCTTTGTAACCTTGAAAGAGAAAAATTTTATTCCAATAACTAGGACTAATTCAATATTAGACGAAACCCGTTGGAATCGACGGTTAGTTTTTTTTTTTTTTTTTTTTTTTTTTTTTAAAGGAATAAACTCATATGAAACAGCAAATGTAAACTTTATTTGATTGACAAATTCATTCAACCACTTCAGTAAAGACAACAGTCCAGGTTCGTGAATTTTTTTTTGTCTGAAGGTTTAATGACCACTGTGAGCAACTCAATGGCCTATAATCAGCAGTCGCCCGTCCCTAATTTAGGGTCACTGGTTCCAGGAAAGTGAGAGAACCAGTGCCATAAGACAAACACAACATCCATGCCTCACCGGGATTCGAACCCAGACCCTTCACGAATGAATCATCATAAGTCAGTGCTTAGACCACTGACCACTGCGCCACCAGGGCGGCCAGGTTCGTGATGAACATCACGACTGCACCCTTTTTCAATCGTAAAATGTGAGGCGGAAGTCTAATCATCTTGAGCATGTGCAAAAATTCAATTGGATAGCACACTCTTTCACTCTCATCTTCAGTCACAACTGTGTTTGTAAATGTTGTTGGAATGAAATTCGCGTTGTGAATACTCTTCACCTGTCGAAATGCCCATAATATTTTCACTAACAGTGGTCAATGGAATGTTTATTTACATCTTTACATAATGGGAAACGCCTTACCTACGTGAATAAACTGGATCGAATGAATGTTAAATTGTATATATACATCACACACTCAGACGGCATAACACAATCAGGTCTTCGAGAGTGTTTGCTGTTTCAATGAGAACTTTTATATGAATGCCTGCTAGCATTGCTTTGCGCAACAGTTTGCTCAGAAAAGAGAAGACTTAGGATTTTGGACTATCTCAGTCCATCCATGCTTCCGCCTTCAACAGTGCGTGAGTCAACCGCACCCTTCTCCCATAGACTTTACATGGGAACTTTGCTGTCCCACAATGCCCAAACCGTTGTCCCAATATCATTTTTCTCTTTGACTGGCACATCTACATGGTAAGACCTTTATTTTGATACCTCTCCCATATCTTTACTTCAGCCGTTCTCTCAAAATAGGACTCACAGTAATAAACCTTATAGAATTAACATATAGATTCTTATTCTATTAACCAGAGTGTTTTATCATTATGTTCAAAGGTTGTGGTTTGGGACACAGGAATTTTATTCTTTTAAGTGAGATATTCCACTATCCGATATTCCATTAAGCGTGTTCGACTGTACAGATATAAGTTTGCATCGGTCCCTCTGACTTCTCTATAAGTGGACGTGACTGTACATGCATGCAATTTACTTAGTTATATATGTAAAACGACCGCCAATAGCGGTATAACTATACCATCGGGATTAGAGGAAATGCTATCCCACACTCACCAACCCGCTTGGCCAGCGTGGTGAGTTATGGCCAAACCTCTCCAAAATGACTCCACAACTTAAATCTTGGCCCTCAGTCTCCGGCAGCTGGAATGTACCTGGCCAAGGCAGCGGCCAGTGCGACATGAAGGCAGAGGGTGCTAAGAATCCCCGGAGGACCGGACTAGGCTGCCATCTGATGCTGACCTTGGCTACATATAATGGACGCTCCCTATCTTCTGATTCAAGGCTTCTTGAATTGGAAGAGGAACTACAAAAGATCAAGTGGGACATCGTCGGGCTAAGTGAGGTAAGGAGAAAAGGAGAAGATCTCATTGAACTGAAAAGTTGACATCTCTTCTACTATTGTGGGACTGATACTGGCAGAACTAGTGGTGTTGGATTTATAATAAACAAGAAACTGAAGGATAAAGTTGTAGAAGTTGAAAGTTCCTCTGACAGAGTTGCACGACTCGTTATCCAACTCTCGAGAAGATACCAGGCTCAGATAATTCAAACTTATGCACCCACCACAAGTCATCCTGAAGAAGAAATTGAAGAATTTTATGAGGAAATTCGACATCTAAATAATAAAGGTAAGCAGCATGTGAAGATAATTATGGGAGATTTCAATGCAAAAATAGGGCAACGGCAACAGAATGAAACTTCAGTAGGTAAATTCGGTCATGGCAACAGAAACCAGCATGGAAATACTCTTGAGTTTGCAGAGGCAGATGGGTTTTTCATCTTGAACTCCTTTTTCAAGAAAAAGCTACACAGGAAATGGACATGGAGACATCCAAATGGAACAACAAGTGAAATTGATTTTATTATGTGTAACAAAAAATTCGTCATAGAAGACTGCAGTGTGCTAAACAAGTTCAACACAGGTAGTGACCATAGATTGGTGAGATGTAAGATGCATCTCAACACTAAACTTGAACATGGCAAGCTCATAAGACAAACAAAATGTATTGACATAACCAACCTTAAAAAACACCATCATACCTTCAAGTTGGAACTGAAGAACAGATTCTCTGCTTTAGAAGGCCTAACATTGGAAGAAGTGGATATTTCTGAAGTTAACAGAAAAGTAACCAAAGCTCTTATGGAAACAGCAACAAAATTAGCTGGGTCTAAGAACAAGTTGCATGTGAACAAATTATCAGGAAAAACCAAAATGTTGATGCAAAAAAGAAGAGAGATGAGGACAACTAAAGAAGATGTGACTTCCAAAGTGGAATATATAGAGCTATGCAAGACAGTACGAAAAAGTATCACTGAAGACGTAAGGAAATTCAACTGTGAACTAGTGAGGAAAGCAATTGAAAACAACCAAAGCCTAAAGATAGCAAAGGGACATCTCAGTAAGGGAAGAAAACAGATTATGGCACTGAGAAAAGAAGATGGTTCTGTAACAAGAAATAGAGGCGAAATTTTGACAAGAGTGAAAGATTTCTACTCCAAATTATATGAAAGGGATGATACATGTGCTCCAGACATCATGAAAGGTACCAGTACCAGAGTTCTTCCAGTCCTTCCAGCAGAAGTTGCACATGCAATCAAGAACATGAAGCGGGGAAAAGCTCCAGGAGAAGATGGAATTACTGTAGACATCATACAAGAAGCAAGTGGAGAAATCGAAACAGTACTCGCCCAAATTTTCACTCGATGCCTTAATGAAGGGAAGATTCCTGAGGATTGGAACAACTCTACAATGATCCTGCTACATAAAAAAGGTGACATTGAGGATCTCAGGAACTACAGACCTATCGGCCTCCTATCAGTGGTTTATAAAATCTTCACTAAAGTTCTTTCACACCGCTTGAAGGTAACACTAGACATGGCTCAACCGAGAGAACAAGCTGGATTCAGGAGTGGCTACAGCACAATAGATCATATCCACGTGCTGAGAGAACTAATTGAAAGAGCGAGGGAATATGAACTTCCATTGTGCATGGCTTTTATCGATTATGAAAAAGCCTTTGATTCGGTGAAACCATCAGCAGTTACAATGGCTCTGAAATCCTGTGGTATTGAAGATGCATACATTAATATCTGTATTAATAACATCTATGAAAATGCAAGTGCAAAGATTCGGCTGTTTGAGAATACAGCACACATAAAAGTAGGAAAGGGAGTGAGACAAGGTGACGCCATATCTCCGAAGCTCTTTAATGCGACGTTGGAGGGTGTCTTTCAGTTGCTGAGCTGGGAAAACAAGGGGATAAAGATTAATGGAGATTATCTAACTCACCTTCGTTTTGCTGATGATGTAGTCATTTTTGCAACTACCCCATCAGAGCTGCAGAGTATGATCCAGGAACTTGTTGACAAGAGTAAAGAAGTGGGATTAAAAATGAACTTTCAGAAGACAAAAGTGATGTTCAATGCTTTTTCAAGAAATGAAGATTTATCGATTGATGGAAAAAAGCTGGAGATAACAGACGCGTACGTTTATCTTGGACAGCAGATATCAAGTGAGGGTCACATTGATGAAGAAATTAATTGGCGTACAAAACTTGCCTGGAGAGCTTTTGGAAGAAACAGCATAATTTTCAAGAGCAATATGCCATTATGTCTTAAAAGAAAAGTGTTTGATCAATGCATCCTTCCAGTGCTTACGTATGGTGCAGAGACGTTGACCTTAACTAAAAGAGACATACAAAGGCTGCAGACAACTCAAAGAATCGTGGAGAGGTGCATGCTTGGTGTAACCAGGAGAGATAAGAGAAGGAACTCGTGGATCCGAAAAATGACAAGAGTGGAAGACATCATGATCAGAGTTAAATCCCTGAAATGGCAATGGGCTGGACATACTGCCAGAAGGACAGACCATCGATGGACAGCCGAAATTTTAGATTGGATTCCAAGGGACAGGAAAAGACCCAGAAGAAGACCACATGGGAGATGGGTGGATGAAATTAGAAAGTATGCAGGAGTGACATGGAGGAGACTGGCACAAGACAGACCGTTGTGGAGGAAACTTGGGGAGACCTTCGTCCAGCAGTGGATTGATAATGGTTGACAATGATGATGATGATATGTAAAACAGAAAGACAGATGGGGGTGCAATATTTTGTGGTTTGCCCTGGGCACAGAAATGCCTAGTTGTGCCTGTGTTTAACAGATTTTGGGTGTTAGCAGTGTTTGTGCACTACTAGTATACCTCTAAAAACACCCATAAAGTCTCTGTGAAATTTTATTATTGCAATTTGTATAACCCAAAAAAAAAAAAAAAAAAAGCAATTCTGTATGACACTCTTACTTCATCTGCATATTTGGTGCAGTAATCATTAAAATTTTATACAAACCTTTTCCTGAAAGGGACCTACTAATCCCTGCAATGCCGTGCAGCAGTGCGAGCAAAAGATATCAGTCAATACTGTGCAGTTGTGCAGAATAGTAAATTATGGGTTCCATTTTAGTACATCTTTTGTAAAAAGCGATCGTGCTTCTGTTATGGGTTTGTCCGTCCGTCTGTACCCACGATATCTCAGCAACTATTAGTCCCATTTGAAACATTCGTTTTGCATTGGGAAGCTTGAAATATGCAAATGATGATCCTTTATTTCGTTTTCTTTTTACAATGTACAATTTCGCCGGTAGAGGGCGTAAATGCAGATGATGCTGAATTCAAAAATACGTTTTATTCCACATATTTGCTTCTAAACATCCGATTGAAAAAAAATTATATCTTTCGATTCCATTTATGTCGAAGAGTATTTTAGATATAGTTACTTTTTCAAATTACGCATAGATTTTCCGCTAGGGGCCATAAAAGTAAATTACATTTTTCCCGATAACTCTTCTTCTAAAATTCCGATTTGAAAATTTTTTCTTCAGCGGATACATCTCCTGATGGAAAATCTTTTGCATATAATTTCAAATTTTTGGTAAAGAATACTTTGGCCACCAGGGGGCGTAAGTGTTAATTTTTGCTTCTGATGTATTTGCCATAAAATCGTAGCTTCTAAAATATCGATTAAAACATTCTTTCGGGAACTGATGCCACTCACATCGATAAACCTTTTCGGAATATTTTCGTCTTAAAATATTCCACAGTTTCTCCGCCAGGGGGCGTAGACGTACATCTTATTTGTGTCAATATCTCTACTTCTAGGAGTCCGATTTGAAAAATTCCTTTTTTGTTGGATAGTGTTTTCCGTGTGACATGTTTTTCATATAATTTCAAAATTTTCAAGTAATTCATAGACTTTCCGCTAGGGGGCGTAGCGGTAAATTGCGTTTCCCAATATATCTCTGCTTCTAAATCTCCGATTTGAAAAATTCTTTCTGCACCGTATACAGCTCCTGATGGTAAATCGTTTCCACATAATTTCTAATTTTTTAAAAAATAGTTTGGCCACCAGGGGGTGTAAATCTTAATTTTCGCTTCTGTTGTATTTGCAGCAAAATATGAGCTTCTAAATTCTCGATTGAAAAAAACATCGTTTGTTGACCGATACTACTCATTTCGACAAACCTTTTAGGAAAATTTTCTTCTTGAAAAAATGCATGGTTTCTACGCCAGGGGGCGTAGATTTATATCTTATTTTTGTCAATATCTCTACTTCTAAGAGTACGATTTGAAAAATTCCTTCTTTGTTGGATAGTGTTTCCGATGCGAAATGTTTTTACTATAAATTCAAATTTTTCAAGTAAATCATACACTTTCCGCTATGGGGCACAAAGGTAAATTGCGTTTTCTGCATTATTTCTGCTCCTAAAGCTCTGATTTGAAAAATTCTTCGAGTATCGCATGCAAGACCTGATGGAAAATATTTTTTACACAATTTCTAATGTTTGGTAAAGAATGGTTTAGCCACCAGGGGTCATATGTGTTAATTTCTGCTTCTGAAGTATTTGTTGCAAAATCTGGGCTCCTGAAAACTCGACTAATTTTTTTTCTTCGACCGATACTGCTTATACGGATAAACCTTTTGAGAATACTTTCTTCCTAAAATAATGCATGGTTTTCCCACCAGGGGACGTAAAGTCACATCTTATTTTTGTCGATATCTCTGTTTCTAAGAGTTCGTAAGCTCATGATTCCGTTTACAGCAATATCTGAGGGATTGAAAACCCGAATGAAAATCTTCTTTCTTTGGTCAGATCTATTGTTTTCCATACCGGTTCCATTGACTTTGAATAGCTTTGATAAATTTAATTTGCGTCAGAACGGATTCAAAAGACGTGCGTATTACATCCGAAAATTTGGTGTCAACTTTCTTGTTTTCCTGCAAAATATGCTATCAGTTACAGCACTCTTTTGTAGGTTATTTTGTTGCTAATATAGAGGGAAACAATTTTAAATTCTTCATTATGTAAGAAATAGAGCAGTATATCTCTATGATACCTGATTTATTATTTATGCACATAAAACCCCCTTTTTTCTATGTGTTTTGTTGCACATGTTTTAATAAGTTATTCTTCACATGTGACTGAGGTTCTTGGGTTTTATTGCTAATCTTTTTCCTGATCTTAACATGTCATTATTTTTTTATTTACTCGTATTTTGCTGTATACTTTTTTTGAGTATGAAAACTCAACTAAAATGTTTAATTAAAAATTCTTTTTATTCAGGTTCTTTTCCGTTATTCTTTGGCTTTTTTGAAGATGTGTGAGAATGAAATTTTGCAAAAGAAGGATTACATGGCCATTAATCGTTTCCTTAGGAATATGGGTGAAGATATGACTGATGTCAAAAGGCTTAGTCACGTAAGAATAATGATTCCCTATCTTTTTCTTTTTAAATGCTTGGTTTAATTCCTTTGCCTACTCTATGTTGAGTTGTATCTCAGTTTATACCAGCTGAAGTTGTTGAAGTGGGAAAATCGTACAATTGGATCAGAATCAAGCAAAATTGTTGCTGTATTTGTGTTTTAAGTGTTTTTTTTTTTTTTTTGGCCATATTTAGACCTATTTTTTACCCCTAAGTTATTTTTGCTAATTCAAAAATGTGGTACCCATGCCAAATCTACAACACAAATTGTCATCTGTGAACATCCTTTATAAGTGGCACATTGATGTGTCATAATTCTTCACGTAATTGTCGTAGGTGTAATGCCTTCCTTGTTTTTGTGTAATAAAAGTTGAATGCAACCAGTATGTGAAGATTAACTTAAAATATGGAATATGATCAATCATTTTCAGATTTAAACATGCAGAATGATTTTTATATTTACCCATAGTTGGAGAGAAAGAAGTTTTGCACCTCACTGTATCACTAGTAGGCTCAGGACAGCATAATATATGCAGATTTGCATATCTGCAGTGCTTAAAGCAACTGGGAATGTTGAATCATGTTATCCATGCCATGCTGCAGCCAATAGTCAACTTCATGATGTTTTAAGCTCATCCTCTGCCATGGGAGCAAGGTCGCAAGGCAGCATTATGCGATGGCTTTATTATGTGGTGAAATACAGTAATTGTTCAATTTCTCTGCAGTTGTAGACCCAGAAGCATCATAAATGGTATTTTTTCTTCTAAGTTTTGCACAGCATATTAATGCAGTGTAGTGAATAATACATGTCTAACTTATAGGGAGAGAAAAGAATTTTTTTGCCTGCCAGCTCTGTCTTTACCATTTCTTCAACAGAGCTGAAAATTGTAAGTCTGCTAACCCAGAGTATTCAGGGGTGCAAGAAAATATTGATCCAGACTCAACTGTGTCACTAATCTATCTGATTAAGTTAGAGTACCAATGCACTAAGTGAAAAAAAAATGTTTCTTTATAGATTGTAAATACATGGCTTTTTTTAATGTATTCATGTTTTATCCATATTAAAATAAATTAGTTTTATGAGATTTAACTTTATGAGATGATTTCTCAAAACTAATAATTGCATAATACGAGCGATACCAGTATTGAAAAATACTTGGATAATTATGAACCTTAGACTGTACAAACTAAGTATGGGTAAACTAGAATGGAAGGGGATGGTGCTTGTGTAGCTAACAGCCTTGGAGGCTGAAGCAGTTAATGAAGAAGATGAGTATGCATGAGAAAAACTGCAACTTCAAATTTTAGGTAAACTAATGGGCATCAGTCCGTAGTTATTAACGACTCAATGCCGATGTTGGATTATGTGGTTATCATAACATTTTAATATATTGTCAGAGTATAAATACTCGTGGTTTAATTTACTGTTTCACACGTTAATATTGGTTTTAATCGTCAAGAATCAAAGTTGTACTTCATCATTTCCAGAAATTTTGTGATAAACATAAATTTGATGTTATTATTTACTGTCCTTTGGTAATAGGCTTAACAGTTATGATTCTCGATGTCATTGAGGTTAAGTGTTTCTTTTTTAGCCAAAGAACAGTTATGGTTACCTTGATGAAATCCAGGAATGTGAAGCACAGCATCGTCTTCTTAACATATTATTTCTCATACCAGTTTCAGCTTTTGATGTATAAGCCTTCTTCAGTGAGTTTTTGTGCTATCATTTTAGTGGTTGATGTTATTAGGTGCTTAGCTGCGACCTTCACGACAATGTTTTTTCATAGTTTTGTTGCTGTCAACGTTCGAATGTCTCTTCTCATGTTAGATATATAGCGTTACCATCTATCATTCTTTATTGTCATTAAAGTCTTTTTTTTTGTGGATAAATCTTTTCATAATTCATTTACTTTCTGTTATCTTTTTTTGTTTTTTCTCTTGCTCTATGAGGAATTTCCATGCAAAGGGCAATTCAACAGGAGTGTTACTGTTGCAATTATTTTCATGCGGAGATTAAAAGGCTAGAAATACCTATAGGAGAACAAATGATGGTAACTACAGAGGCAGGGCTCCAAGCCAATATACTGGTAGATAGTGGGGCAGAATTCAATTGTTTAAAGAGCGGATTATTGGGAGAAGAAAAATTGGAGGAAATTGGGAAGGTAAAATTAACAGGATTTGATGGGAGGACCGCCGTTTTTCCCATAAAAAGGGTTGGAATTAGGATTATGGAGGCAGGCCTAGAAAAGGCGGTAAGTAAAATGATAGGAATCAATGAAATTGTTTGTGCCATAGTACCTAATTTGAGTAATGAGTTTATTATTACTCCAGAAGATTACATAAAAATGTCAATGGTTAGAGAGACTAGTCCCGAGTGGGCGGTTAATTTACAGAAAACGCTAGAACCTAAACAGGAGAGTGAAGAGTGAAAATACAATGAAAGGGAGGATCTGAAAGCAGAGAATGAGGGGGCAGAAGGCCGTACCCACCGAGCTAACATCGCGGTGAATCAGGTAGTGGTCGAGGAGGAATCGGAAGCGCCTAAGGCGAGGAGCGAGCCGCCGCCAATAGAGGAGGTGAAATCTGACAGCCAATCAGGAGACGAAGAGGCTGGCGCATGGGGAGAAAATAAGCAGAAGGAGATAGCTTGTATGGGCTTCCACGAGGATATAGGAGATTCTCGGGAAGTAAGTAGATCCGATCACGTGGTATTCGCAGACCAACAGGAGGAAGATAGGACTTTATCGGAAGCTCGTAGATGTGCTAGAGAAGAAAAGAGGGGGGCAAATAGATACGGGATTGAGGTAGGCAACAGGCAGAGGCGGTTCACGTAGGCAAGTTGAGGGAGTTTAAACCCCAGATTAATGTGATGGGGGTAATTTTTGAATCAGATGGAGAGTTCGGGGAGATTCGGGAGGTGCCCATGGAGCCGAAAGATGAAGAGAAGAGGGATCCCAAGCAGCTGAATGTAGAAAGTCCTGAGATCACGCAGCAACAACTTTGGGAACTACAGGAGTCGGTAAATCGCTCAAAAGTATTTTTCTCGGGGGAAGTAGAAAGAACCACGTTAGGTAAATACAAGATAAGTGTGCTATGTACCCAGCACAGATACAAAGTGCCCCAATCTATGCAGCGGGTGGTGGATGATCAAATTCAGGAGTTATGTGACAGAGGGATGATAGAAGAGTCGGGGGAAGAGTATAATCATCCAATTGTTTGTATTGCTAAACGTACAGGGGACTTCAGATTGTGTTGTGATTTTAGAATGCTCAATGCACTCAGCGTCGCAGATACATTTCCTATGTTGCACATGCCGGATCTTTTAGCCAAGGTGGGGGCAGCAAAATACATATGGACCCCGAAAGCTCGATGGACCCCGAAAGCTCGATGGACCCCGAAAGCAAGAAATACACTACTTTTGCTACCCACCGAGGGTTGTTCCAGTGGGACGTAATGCCTTTTGGTTTGTCTGGGGCCGCTGCAACATTCCAGAGGATAATGAACAAAGTATTAAACCATCATTTGGATTATGCAATAGCTTACCTCGATGACGTTGCGGTGTTCTCCAAGAATTGGGAGGAGCACTTGCAGCATTAGAGAAGGTAATCGGTAGCTTGGTGGAAGCGGGGTTTACGGGGAACCTAGAGAAGTGCTGCTTCGCCAAGGAAAAGGTGCACTACTTAGGGCACGTGGTCGGTTCAGGGGGTCACCAGCCGGACCCAGAGAAGTTACATTCGGTCAGGGACCGGTTACCACCGAAGACGAAGAAGGAAGTGCGTAGTTTCCTGGGATTCTGCAGTTATTATTGGGAATACGTACCGGGGTTCGCCGAGATCGCGAAACTGCTAACTGATTTAACGGGAAAGAAAGCCGCTGAGAAAGTGAGTTGGACGACAGAATTGGACACCACATTCAAAAAGCTAAGGGAATGTTTATGTACCGCACCAGTACTAGCGATGCCAAGCTTTGACCGTCCGTTCTTATTGTATATGGATGCGAGTTCATTTGCCGTAGCCTGCTGTTTAGCGCAGAGAAGCAACGGGGGAGAAATCCGACTGGTAGCTTACGCCAGCCGGAAGTTAAATGGCGCGCAGGCTCGGTGGGTCGCCAGTCACAAGGAGGTCTACGCCATAGTATGGGCCCTCCAGAAGTTCAAGGGATGGATTTTCCGGCATCTAGTGGAAGTGATGTCCGATCACAATCCGCTAGTTTATTTGACTAGCGCAGCATCACAAAGCTCTAAACTACAGAGATGGAGTTTGGCCATGTCTCAATTCAACCTTAAAATAATGCACATAGCAGGCAAACTAATCCCTCACGCTGATGCTTTATCTCGGTTATCTTTTGAGGTAGGTGATCAGCATCCTGATGAACACAAGAGTATCGCTACACAGGTAGAGACTCGGTGAGGCTCGAAGGTGGTACTGTTGTGCAAAAAAAAAGAAACTCAAGTGAACAGGACTCACCATGCGAAGTAAGGACCCCGCATGTTTCGTCTCAGGGGCTGAGGCCTGTAAGGGCGAAAAATAATAATGCGATGCATATCAATTAAGATATGATCAAGTGTTAATCTATGTATATAAAAACAAGAAAAAAAGGGGGCTATGTCACGTGCAGTGGGACGACAAAATGTCGCCCGAGAAGAATGTTTGTTTTACTCAGGAAATAACTTTTTTTCATTAACTGTGTGCATATACAATACAAAATGCCTGGCGTACGTTGACAACATCAGGAGGTATATAGCTAATCCAAAGCTGCGGAAAGACATTGTTTCATAGTACATTGCTGGACACAGAAAATCTGGTCCAAGAGAATACCTGCACAAACGCAGACAATGCCCAATGGTAGAAGGGCGCCAGCTTGTCTGGGAGGTCTGAATACGTCCTTTATGTGAAAGAATGTCAGTATTGTTGTATGTTTTGTTCTGTCTGTATAGAGTCTGGTTTCCACGCGCAGAAGTCCGCTAGAAGGAATGTCAAACATGCGGTCGTCAGACACGAAGACAATAAGTGAGGGCCAGTTCGAAGAAGCAGGAACTGCTACGTTGCTGATATGAAGCAAGTTGGCCTGCGGGCAAAGGTCAGGTTTGCTCCGGAATCTGACGAGGTCAAAGGTCAGCACCTCGTGGTAGGGGGGCAGAGAAAATGATGGGTCCTCCGAAGCGAGGGGGATAAGAGACAGGGCTTCTTGCAGAGGAGAAGAGAAGTGAGCTTGGAAGGCGGATAGACGTGGGGAGTTTAGGTTCCAAGGAACGAAGTTCCTGTTTTAGTGTGAAGCCGAGTGTTTCGGGAGAAAGCATGGAGTCGGAACGACTCTGATATTAGAGTTGCCATAAGGCCACTGGTTTTTGATTGAACAATTCATGACGGACGTCGCATGTGAAATAAGTTCTTCGACACGGACATTGGCACCGGAACCAAACTCTTACCAATACTTTTGCTTCATTAAATTTATCATCTTTCTTATTCACAAAGTATTTATTGAAAGTTGATGAACTGCTTTACGGTAGCCATTCTCTCCCTTCCTTGATTTGTGGATAATTAAACAAAAAGGCAGAGGAAGAGGGTCCTGGATAATAAATTTATAATTAATAAATTACGAGAGTGAGAACCTCAGATAATTTGCTGTCAGTGGGGAGTTGTTAAAATAACTCACGGACGCCTATCGGAAAGAAGGCGGGACTTAGCAACTTAGCACGAGAGCCTATGGCTCACTCCTACAGTAACCATTAACTGTTCTTTGGCTAAAAAGAAACACTTAACCTCAATGACATCGAGAACCATAACTGTTAAGCCTATTACCAAAGGACAGTAAATAATAACATCAAACTTATATTTATCACAAAATTTCTGGAAATGATGAAGTACAACTTTGGTTCTTGACAATTAAAACCGATATTCATGTGTGAAACAGTAAATTAAACCACAAGTATTCATACTCTGACAATAAATTAAAATAATGGACATCAGACTGCTAAAAACAACTTATGTCATGCAATATAAGTCAAACTTATTTGTTTGATTGTAATGGGTTTTAAAGACATACAATGTGTACAATTTCATAACTGTATTGCTTGTAAATTTTGTTTTGCAAATAAGTAGATCAGTGTCACTTCATGTGGCAGCTCCTCAGTCTTTCCTCCTCACTAGCTTTAGACTGCAAAAATAGTGCAAAGTAAATGATAAGGAAATATTACCACAATGGTAGAAAATCAGTAAAGACAAAGGAGCATCAATGTGAAAAATTAGTGACCTGCCAAACTGTGAAATGAAACTTGCATGACAATGAGATTTTTTTTTTTTTTAATTTATAACCTTTGTTGTGATGTCCAATGCAAATCATCCAGTTCATATACAAAAAAAAAAAAATGCCTGGCATCACATTTAAAGACAATTAGTTCCTGTTAACTGATGCTTAATGTGTTGCTATGGCAGGTTTATTTTCATCCTACTGATTGAAGTACATTGTGATCCAAGTATTGTGTAGAGTTTCAGTAAAATGCTTAAAATTGAGCTGTGTACAGTGTGTATTTTTTCATGTAGGAGAGTTGTGACAAGTCCTTATTAATTTGCTTTCACTTTCCTTTTGTTAATTTCAAACAAAATAAACGAAGTATTAAGTTTTCAGTACAGCCTTTTTAAACTCAAGAAGTGTTGCGTTTAGTTTTTAAGAAAAATAATTGAATATTTAAGTAGCACTGTTTCAGACTACAGGGATGGGGTCATAGCATATGGAAACTTGAATAAATATGGTTATAAAATAATTCTGTGCTTGCCCTTGAAAAGAAATGTTGAGGCTGTTCATACTTTTTTATGAGATGGGAAATTACAGGTTCCTACATGGGTTTTAAACCATTTAGCATGAAAGACTCATAGGTTTAGAATCCCATGCGACAAGAAATTGCAAGCTTCTTAACAGTTTTTGAACCACTTAGATGCAATCACTCTTAGGTTAAAACTATTACAAGCAGAAAATTGTAAGTTTCCTCATAACTTTCAGACTATTTAGCTGCAGTCGTGCACAGATTCCTAAGCTACATCTGCTTAGCTTCAGTTGCTTGGAACTTCATTTTCCAGAGTGATTGGGTCTTCAGTTGCTTGGAATTTCATTATCCAGGGTGATTGGGTCTTCAGTTGCTTTAAACTTCATTGCCCTAGATGATTGGGTCTTCAGTTACTTGGAACTACATTGTCCTAGGTGATTAGGTATTCAGTTGCTTGGAAATTCATTGTCCATGCTTGAACAGAAATTCGAAGAAGTGGATTTGATTCCTGATCCAGAGCGATATAATTTTCAAGTTTTCTGAAGATATTTCTACATGGGGAATTGTGAGAATTCAGCACCTTTGTGTCGATAATGACAGTTGTATCTGCATTCCATGTATTTATGAAGAATTATTTCTTCAGGAGGATTTGTTTCCCACTGATATTTATGATTTTTTGCCCATTTTTACTAGTTCAGTGTTGCATTTTACATTGACACATGCCACATAGTGTAATGTGATAGATACATGTGATGTTTAATATACTACAAGCGTATTTGTCATTTACTTCAATTTCCTAACATGCATGTTGAAACATACTTTACTATAAAATAATAAAAACACAAAAAATCCTATTCCTGTTATTTTTTGGTATGAAATATATTTTTCTTTTTTTATAATGCTTAGAGATGAAGCTATTTATTTATTGATGTAAATGGTTTGCTATGTAGGTTTGAAATGTGACTCCCTGTGATCTCTGCAAATGTTCAGTAACCTATATCTCAAAACTTATTTTCAAATCATACATGTTACCACAGGAAATGTTATATGTGGTGATCAGTCAATAGTTTCTGCATGTTACCACAGGAAATGTTATATGTGGTGATCAGTCAACATATGCTGTAAAACATAATGAATTTTGAAGATTGATAGATGGATCATATTCAGACATCAGTCATTCTTAGAGGTACTGCACACTGAAAAGCTTTTATATTACAGGCAACAGGATAATTCTAGTATTCCCAGTTTTCCATATTTTTAGTAGTGTATTTGCCTTTTCCACATACCTTCTCAAAAAAGTGCTTGAAAACATGAATTCTGTGAAGGTGCTTGAACTAAAAAATGCAGTTAATTACTGTGTGACGGTTTTATAATCTCAGAGACTTTTTTTTTCACTTCTCATTAGCTATTTAATTGAAATACATTTGATGTTAAAGTGGAACCCTATTACTTTTTACATAGTAAATGAACGCACTGTTGAACTCGTTTTTCATGAGCCTTTTTGTTCAAGTCATTCACAATTAGTTTACATAGTGTCTACTTCAGAAAGGGAAGGAATAATCAATTTTACAATAAATTTTAGACTAACATAAACAATTTACTTGCTAATTTCAAAAGCAACTAATAAACTTCCAGTGAGAGTGTAACCAAAATCATGCCATAGTAGAAATATGCAATCATATGAGTGCATGCCATTTGCGAATGTAATGCAGTGGAAACAAGCAAACTTGTTGTAGGTATGTGCATTGAACTATAAATGAGTTTTAGATATTTACTTATATTTGAGTAATTTTTCTATGTATTACTTAAAATACAGTAGGTTATGTTTATATGATTTCAAACCTAGTTCAGTTCTCTGGATTTTAATTTTAAACTCCAAGAAAGTTCTGTATTCATTTCATGTAAAGTGCCATGATAAAACCTCCTGTTCGCAGGCAAAGCTGCTCAGCAAATTATCAGTTTTATTCCTTTGAATAAAATTTCCCTGGGGACTGCATTGATAGCAGCTCTCGCTAGCAGGGTTGCTCGCGAATGCAGTCTCTCGTTGGGTGGGAATGCATCGCCAGGCCTGTGTGCTTTGTTGATTAATACAGTTTTTGTGCTTCTGAATAAGAAATAAAATAGGGGAATGAATTAAAAACAATGACGAATGTTGAAATAAAGTATTAAATAAAGTATGTTTGAATGTATTACTCAACCTGGTTTTTTTTTTTCTTTCAATTTTTGGTTTGTTCTGCTTTTATTCAACGTAATAATTCTAACAACAATGTTACTTCCATCGAACTGGAGATTATTCGTGTTTGATAATAACAAATACTCAGTTGCTGGGACTTTTGCAAAAAAGGTTTACTTATATTTTCTCTTCTGGTCAAAATGGGCTTGTGAACAAATTGCGATTAAGAATACAGTTCAGTATTGAATAAATCTGAAAAAAAAAAAAAAAAAAAAAGACAGAGACTAATTTCTGCTGCGAAATACTTGCACAAAATTGATTTCTTCACTTACCAAGCACAGCGAAATTTTCGTTTTTAAACTCATGTAAATTTTTATTCACCAAAAATCATTGAAGTCACTCCACTGGGTACATTTTATTTTTCTGCTGCACCCTCCCTCCCTCTCAGAAATAAGCTGCGCATTTCAATTGAGGTAGTGCATTATACTTGATTTCTTTTAATCCTGTCGATTCAAACAGTCCCACAAGTGCTCTATGTGATTGAGTTTGGGCGACACCATCACCACCAGGGTAAACGTCCAATATGAAGGGATGCATGTGGTCAGTGAGGATGGACAGGGAGCCATTGGCATTCAGGAATCCATTCAGTGGCTGTCCCAGGTCATACCTGGAAAACATCCCCCAGACATGCAGACTGCCCCCGTCATCATTGTTTAGAAAATTTACGAAGTTGGTAAATTTTGGAAAACAAATTTTTCTACACTAAATTATTATCATGGCTTCAAAATTAAAACTGGACTGAATATGTTTGCAATCCGTTTTTATTAAAGAGAATGCTGGTGTGTGAGTATCGGAATAACAACTCATCGTGAAATTCTGGCAGACCCTTCAAAATTCCACAAAATGTTTTTCATTGCAGTCCAAGTTGCAGTGGTCGGTATCAAGTTGAAGTTTCAAAGGGAGTGTATCCGAAGAAAATATATTTGTCATATTTCTAGGGGTCACAGTGATACACTTGAGAATGCATATGTGACCTTGAGTTTGTCTCCGCTGCCACTGGGACGCGCATTAAATTTTTAAAATTTTTTGTCCTTATATATATATACATATGTGCATGTATACATAATTTACAACCACTATCAATCCACGGCTGGATGATAGTCTCCAAGTTTCTTCTTCCACAACAGTCTGCCTTGAGCCAGTTTCTTTCATGCTTTCGAATTTCATGCACCCATCTCTCTCTTGTCATCTTCTGGGTATTATTTTTTCCCTTGCTATCCAGTTCAATATTTCAACTCTCTGTCGGTGGCTCTTTCTTCTAGCAATATGTCCATTCCATAGCAATTTCAGGAATTCTGACCATAATGTCATCCACTCTTGTCATTTTCCCGATCCACGAGTTCCTATTTGTATCTTACCTGGTAACATCAAACATGCATCTCTACATGCTTCTTTCAGTTATCTGCAATGTCTGTATGTCTATTTTAGCTGAGGTCCATGTCTGTGCTCCATGCGTAAGAACTGGAAGGATGCACTGATTAATCAGTTTCTTTTTAAGAAATAATGCATCCGACCAAGTTTTATAGGTCGATTATTTTCTTCATAAATGTGGCCACGCTTAATATCTGTTGCCTAATTTAGGTATTGGTTCCTCTACATTTTCCCTATCAATCGCTAAATCTAAAATCTAAATATTCATTTCTTAAAAAGAAAGCACTTTTGATATATATATATATATATCAAAAGTGCGCCGTTTTTTTGTTTTGAAATTCGAAAGTATGCAGGGGTGACATGGAGGAGAATGGCACAAGACAGACCGTTGTGGAGGAAACTTGGGGAGACCTTCGTCCAGCAGTGGATTGATAATGGTTGACAATGATGATGATGATGATATATATATGTATATTATTATTATTATTATTATTATTATTATTATTATTATTATTATTATTATTAAACAGACAGCATCTGCACAGACTCAGTAACTTAGCTTTCGAAGTGATATCTACAAAATTAAGATGCAGCCTCTCACCTCAGCTTACCACAAGCTGGCTTTGGTTACTAGCAATCGTGCACGTTCTCCGAACGGTGAATCTATAAAATCATTTTTTGAACAAAAAACTAAAGAAAGTGAAAAGTAATTAAGGGAAAGAAAAGTAATTTAAAATCCATAACTGTTTTATTATTTAGAACAGCGTTGTGACATCAATGCATACAGTTTGACGGAAAACGGAGCTGGCTTTGGCGCCCCTTAATTTTAAATCAAAATTTGAAATTTTCAAAGCATTTCAATGATTCTGACAAAATTATCTTTAAACCTATCAGCATTTTGAAAACAGTAAAGCTAAGCCACCCTTTTGAATTTTTTGGTTTTCAGACTTTCTTTTTAGGTGTAAAAGTGAAAGAAAAATTCAAAGCGCCGTTTTTTTGTTTTGTTTTTTTGTTTTTGTGCATTTGCAGGATCCTGTAAGACCTACTAGCATGCCAATTTTTAGATCTCTAGATTATTTAGAAGTGGTCTAACAATTCGCGAAAAGTTCAAGCAATGTTCCAAAGCTGCCATTTTGGTTTTTGGACGTTTCTAGGTATCCGGACTTTAAGACCTATCAGCATGCCAATTTTCAGATCTCTAGGTCATTTAGAAGTGGTCAAACAGTTCACGAAAAATTCAAGCAGACAATGTTCCAAGGCCGACTTTTTTTTTTTGTACTTTTCTAGGTATGCGGATCTTAAGACCTATATGCATGCCAGTTTTCAGATCTCTAGGTCATTTAGAAGTGGACGAATACACTCACATTTTCCTTCTTTGCTTTTTATATATGAGGTGAAAGCCTATATTTACATAGGTATTCACATATGCCGGCGGAAAACGCCGAACTTTAAAAGTGTCGCTACGTCATTAAGCATTGCGTCATTGCCAGTTTGATTGTAGCCTGTCCTTTCACCCAATGAGAACAGAATGCTAAAAATAGCTGCATCACCATGGGACAGAAATTTCCTGTCACGGGACCAGATTTCTTTCAGAAATTTCCTGTCACAGGACCAGAAATTTCCTGTCACGGGACCAGAAATTTCCAAGGTCATGGGACCAGAAATTTCCTGTGTGGTTAACACTGAAAACAGAGTAGGCCACTCGTTCCTTTCCTTTGCGTTTTTAAAAAATGCTTAAAAATGAGAAAATGAATTTTTCTTAATTTTTTTTTTTTTTTTTTTGTAAAAGAGAGATAATAGTTGTGAGTTTATGCTGTAAAAATTGCAATGCATTATGATTTATAGTTTTCCATATATCCGTTTTTTTTAAATGGATCTCATCACGAAATGGAGAATTTTGTGAAATTTCAAAATTCAATTTCTCGTAAACTAAATTGAAAAAAAAAAAGGGGGGGGGGCAATGAGTTGCAAAAATTTGGCCATGGCCTTACATGCCTACAAAGTTTCGTGGTTCTGTTGCTGTTAGTGTGTCCAGAACGTGAACTGATAGCACTTTTTTTGCTTACTTTACCTTAACTTTGAAATACAATAGCTCTTTTGAAGTATTGCCAGAATTGAAAAACGTTTTATTTCAGCGTGTTCTCCGAACAGTTCTCTACAAACGATGTAAATTTTATATTTTTGTGTTCAATACTTTATGTGCTGCGAGCTAGAAAAGCGCGAGTGTCGCGAAATTTCTAAGACGGTGTGGCGGCGCCAGTTACTTTTTTTAGAGTAGAGAGATTAGAATGTATTATTATCTTCTGGACATAACCTTCAAATTTAGTTGTCTTACAATATGTTTATTTTAAAGTGCAGCTCTAAAACTACAGTTGAGTTTGGAAATGTCATATCCTTGGTGGTCGGTGAGCAGTAAGATAGATGGAAATCAGAATTTACAGGTTTATTTCACGTTCCATGGTAGCAGATTTTTTTATGTTTTCTGAGGAGTTGGTTGTATGGAGAAGAGCTAAATATAGCATTTTGATGCTGAAATACAGTGTATAATTTGCTGGTAAATCAGTGATTTCTGGTTAAAATCAACAAAGAAACATAAGAATACTGCATAGGAATCCTCAGTCATAATTAGTCTAAAACAGTCACTAATTGGCATAATTATTCTATATATGTACATTTAAAAAATGAATGACAGAGTTTCTTTACTTAAATAGTATAACTATACTATATATCCGAAATTTTTTGGTGTAGAATAGAAATCAAAATTTCCAAGTTTTCGCACATCAACCAGTTGGCTTTTCAACTAACTGATTTCTATTCTACACCAAGAAATTTCGTATATCTAGTATAGTTATACTATTTAAGTGCAGTTGGTGTACAGTTCCTTGTTATTTAATTAGTTTCTT
This sequence comes from Macrothele yani, assembly GCA_039090855.1. Classification (NCBI taxonomy): domain Eukaryota; kingdom Metazoa; phylum Arthropoda; class Arachnida; order Araneae; family Macrothelidae; genus Macrothele; species Macrothele yani. The sequence goes on from CM076992.1 coordinate 15,697,466, forward strand.
TAGTTTGGGGAAATGTTCTCCTTGCTTTTACTTTACGAAGTGATGTGCAAAATGTTTGAAAAGCATTTACAAACTTTCTATGCCATCACAAACATTTTGCTACATTATCGTTGGTAATAATTTTTTCTTACAGTACCCAGGGAAGTGAAAACATTTTGGAAATTAATTAATAACTAAACTGTTTTCTAGATAAAGTGTAATATTATGTGTTAGTTTTTTAATTATCAGTTGTGATATATTTAACAAAGACAGCAGTCGAACCATACAACATCCTTTGTTAAAGAATTACAATAGGAAGTTGACATCTTCGGTCATACTGTATATAGTATGCAGTCAGTGCATCTCTCTGGTGAAGAAAAACAAGCAAAAACATAATTCTTTCAGATTATGAAAACACTTTATAATTTTGTACAAAACATCACAATACTGTAAGGACAAATGCCATAAAATGTTTGCCCTGCATTTCCATATTAACACTTAGCATGCATATGTATGTATATATATATATATATATATATTGAGACCAAACATTTGAAGTTAAATATTTTCTCACTCGGAGAATAAAAGTGTCATATATGGAAAGTTTTAATTTCTTACATATGGAGGTTTGTGCTGTAGAAACACACAATTTAACACAAAACAACAGACATTGTGAAAATGATTCATTTTCAGTCTTGTGGGTAGTGTGTTCCACCCATAGCCTGATTTCCTTTCATCTCACATAAGAAAACAGTTGGTTGGATATGTATAGTAATAAATTTACCACATTGTTGAGTAGCTTGAGGATGCTAATTTAAATTCATTTTTTGCATGTTCTTGTTTAGTTTTCCCACCTGGGTTGTATTGAAGATTGTTGAACAGTGACTTTGCCTTTGAATTACCATAGACATGACCTTTACTTTTGATACGATCTTTCTTGTTACTCTTACTTTTGTGGTTTTTAGGAGCTGCAGATCTCAGTAAGGAGTGATTATTTTTTGTGTTACGTTTCTTTTCTTCTGGGTCCTTCTTCTTGCCTTTTTTCACTTTCATACCTTTTGCAGGGGAACTAAGATTTTTACCTGCAATATAAAAAAGAAATTACTGAAGTTCTCATGTATCATTTATTGCAGCAGTATTGTGTGAAATAAAAAGTTCATGTTGCATATTCTGTCCATAGTGGCAAAACAGTACTGTATATACTCGCGTATAAGTCGAGAAATTTGGGACAAAATGAGAGCTTCAAAGTAATGGGGTCGACTTATACACGGGGTCTAAAAAAATCGTAAATCCAAAAGTTCTTCCCGTGAGGCAAAAGGCAATCCATCCCAAAAGAAATAAAAATGCCGATGCGGTATTAATTACGAAATCGCAACCCTCCGAAAGAAAAAGAAAGAAAGAAAAAACGCCAATGTGGTAGAATTACGAAATCGCGAACCTCCGAATTTCTCCGCGCTTTGAGAAGTCTCCTCTCTCCTGGCTTTGCGTATCCACAGCGCAGTCACAGCCGCGCATAGAAAGCTCCGCCCTTCTGACTACCAGTTGATTGCACTGATCTTCGACGTAACGGAGCCATGCGACAGCCAGTGTTAGGTGTTGCTTGTTCTTAATCGCACGTGTCTCGCTTCTCCTATTATGGGTGACACGGATTGTGTAAAGAAACGGATGTCCTATAACGCAGGATTCAAGTTGAAAGTGGTTTCTTTTGCAGAAAATACTAACAACTGTGCTGCTTCACGTCAATTTGGCATTAACGAAAAATTGATTCGAGATTGGCGTAAAAAAAAATGGACTTGGTGAAAATCGCAAAAGGCGCTGCGCCGTGGAACGACATCTTTCCCAGAGCTGGAAAGTGTCTTGAATGATTGGATTGTGGGCTGCAGACAAAATGATTAGATTGTAACGCGAACTGGTATACGTTTGCGAGCAATGAACCTTGCAAAAGATGAAAAGTTTGCAGCCTCAAATAACACTTTTTGTGCCTCACCAGGTTGGTGCACAAGGTTCGTGAACCGCTATGGGTTGTGTCTACGCCAGTGCACCAAAATTGCACAAAAGTTACCTCGTGACCTCGAAGCAAAGATAATAGAATGTCAAAAGTATGTAATTCAAAAGAGAAAAGAGACTGCTTTTGAACTTTCCCAAATAGGGAACATGGATGAAACCGCCATGTGTTTCGACCTTCCTGGAAATAAGACGGTGAACCAAAAGGGTGAAAAAAATATCTTGATCAAAACGACTGGCCCCGAAAAATCCAGTTTCACGGTTGTTCTTTCCTGTTTGGCCGACGGCTGTAAGCTACCTCCGGTAATTATTTTCAAACGCAAAACTCTGCCGAAAAGCGTTGTCTTTCTGTCTGGTGTGCTCATTCGTGCCCATGAAAAAGGATGGATGGACGAATCCGGAACAATTGACTGGTTAAAGAATGTGTGGAACAAAAGGCCTGGTGCACTTTTGAGGAAACCTTCTCTTTTGGTGTGGGATATGTTTGTTGCACACTGTTGTGCAGAAGTGAAAAAAACTGCAGAAAATTCAAAAACAGCTCTTGCTGTCATCCCAGGTGGGTTGACACCTGTTCTTCAACCATTAGATGTCAGCCTTAATAAGCCCTTCAAGGACAATGTGCGGAGGTATTGGGCAGATTGGATAAGTTCCGATTTGCCGACTGAAACCAAGGGCGGAAATCTAAAGAAGCCGGATATCATTTTGATTGCGCGATGGGTCAAGGATTCTTGGGATGCGATACCTGCGGAAATGGTCGGGAAATCATTCAAGAAATGTTGCATTAGTAACAAACGTGATGGCACAGAGGATGATGAGATTTTTATGAGTGATGATGACAGTGATTCTGATGACACAGACATAGATGGGAATACTGATGTTTATGATGGCGCGCCGATGACGGAGAAAGACTTTTTTGAACTGTTTGGCGTGTCTGACTCGGAATCGGATTTTGAAGGGTTCCAATGAAGTTTTTGGGTATGCAAATTAAATTTAGTATTATATATATAATTTTTTTCGTTTTCAAATGTTTTTGAATAAATTCATTGAAATTTTTCTTTTTTCTCATTCCGGGATCGACTTATACGCGAGTTTCCGATTTCTTACGATTTTTTTCCTCTGAAAGTGGGGGGGTCGACTTATACGCGAGTATATACGGTAATTAAAATTTTGTGTATCTGGAGTGCCGCACATTTTTTAGAAACAGATTAAATAATAGATTTGATTTTCTCAAACATTTTGAGCTGATAACATGTGAACAACGATATAAGAAATAATCTTCTGATATTTCGTAATACTTCTGTTTCTTACGTTAAATTGCTTAAAAAGTTCGACAAGATGACACATAATGCACGACGGTAAAATAATGTATTGTAAACAGCTTCAATAGGTTAAAACCACAAGCAATATAAAATAGTTTAGCTCACCTCTTCAAATCCATTCCATGATCTGTCGATATGTCAGTAGAATATTCATTGTATTTGATTAGCAGTATGTACCATGTTTCTTCGTCATTCATGTAAGGTTAGGCTTAAGTGGTTAGGCCTATCATTTCAAGTGTGTTCTACCATTTATCAATATGTCGGTAGCACATACGAAATTTTCATCGTTGTTCACATATCATAGAAATGGGAAATGCAATGGTGAAGGGACTTAAACTAATTGAATGTTTCAAACATAGGAATGGACAGCTTCAAATTAGATATGAAAAAGGTACAAAAGTTAAAACTTTATACGAAAGATGAAGGAATAAAAATCTGAACAAGACTTTCATTAAAAAGCAAGTGCAAAATAAAAACTATGAAGGGGTAACTGAACATCGTCGCTGCTGCATCATCCAGTGTACATTCTCGACGCGTTTCGGCACACTTCAACCATGGTCATTCTCAAGGGTGCTGGTGATATTGACTTTGCGCTGAAAACTAAAGCTTATCTCATCGTTCTGTTAGTGCCAACCTTATTTTGTCAGTTATTATGCATGATACATATGTTTGAAGTGCTACCGTCTGGTGTTCTTCTGACACCCAATCCTTCTTGATGATATGCGTTTGATTGCTTAGCACGGAGAGAGCGATGGTTTTCGAGCATGGTCAAATTCTTCCATATGCTGGATAGTTGAATAGGAGTATTTGAGTTGCAATTGATCGTTTTAGTTTTTTCATTTAATATAGCCGCAGAAGTAAGAATTTTTCTGTGGGTGTTGTGAGAAATCAGAAGTTTTATGTTGTCCCATTCAGGCCCAGCATTAATATCTTGTAAGTACTGAATTAGAGATGTTCTTGTTTCATTCTTCATCCAATTACTAAGATCTTCTTTCAATCTAGTAATTATATTTCTTTTTGTACTGCCAATATATGTATAATGTTTTATTATGCAAGGAATTACTATTGTTAAAAATTGGAATTTGGCTAAGCAATCAAACGCATCTCCATGCTAAGTAATCAAACACATATCCTCAACAAGGATTGGGTGTCAGAAGAACACCAAATGGCAGCACCTTGAACATACGTATCATACATGATGACTGACGAAATAAGGTTGGCACTAACAGAACAATGAGATAAGCTTTAGTTTTCAGTGCAGAGTCAACATCACCTGTACCCTTGAGAATGGCCACGGTTGAAGTGTGCCGAAACATGTCAGGAATGTAGACCGAACAATGCAGCAGCGACGACGTTCAGTTACCCCTTCATAGTTTTGCATTTGCTTTTTAATGAAAGTCTTGTTCAGATTTTTATTTCGTCATCTTTTGTATAAAGTTTTAACATTTGTACGTTTTTCATATCTAATTTGAAGTTGTCCATTCCTATGTTTGAAACATTCAATTATAATAATTAATGACTTCATGCCTGCTTCTATAAGCATTCAATTATATAATTAAGGACCAAGGATGTTTCTATAAGCAAAGATGTGGGCTAGCAATGGGTTCTTCTTTAGCAGCTCTCCTAGCAAATTATTTTGTAAGTAAAATAGAAGAGGCCTTCCTATTGAAACCTTCAATTTTCTGCATGTATACTAGATACATGGATGATATCCTTTTCATCATAGATCAAGATTCGAGTGGATACTCATTAAAAATTCTAGAAGGTTTTAATTCCCAAGACGAATCCCTAAAATTCACTTTAAAAGAGCAAAACGAAAATAGGCTAAATTACCTAGACATTACTTTGAAGTGGGAAGGAAAATAGATTACCACAGAATTATACAAGAAGCCTACAAATACAAGAAAAATTTTAAATTATAAATCAGATCACCCTAATTATATAAAAAAAAATGTAGCTTTACAATTTAAAGAAAAAGTTGAAAAGCTGAATTCATCTTCAGTAGCTAAGGAAAAACATAAAAATAAGTTAAAATCAATCTTATTAGAAAATGATTACCCTTCAAAAGAAATTCGTGAACTACTGGAAGAAAATCCTACTAGGAACAGAACTGGCCCTACAGAGAAATTGAATATTTATTCACAAGAAAAGTCACTTATCACAAGGGACTGTTTGAATAACTAAAGAAAATCAGCACTAAATATAACATTAGGTTAGCTCCAGGTTTAAATAACAAATTAAAAAATACCATCCCTAAAACAAAAAGAAGAAAATATTTTACTTCAGGAAGGAGTCATTTATAAAATCGAGTGTTCATGTGGATTACCATACATAGGAGAAACAGGACGAAGGTTAACCACCAGAATTAACGAACACAAAGCAGCAATAAGGAACATTTCAAATAAAACAGGATTAGACAGGCACATACAACAAATTGGCCACAAAATGGACTAGGACTCCTTAAAAGTGATCAAACATCAATCCCACACAATTATCCGTAAATTTGAGGAATCCCAAGAAATTTACAAGACACAAGGTTGCAACATCAATGACCATGCTGGATGGAAAATCCACCAGGCTTGGTCACCAGACCTGTGGAAGTAGTAAGATGCAAGAACTCCTGAAGATGATCTAGTGTATAGATCGAAATTTTGAGAGGTAATGTACCTTAATAAATTTATCCTCGATAATTCCCGTTAAATATTTATAATACTGACATTCAATTAGTTTAAGTCCCTTCACCATCGTATTTCCCATTTCTATGATATGTGAACGACGATGAAAATTTCGTATGTGCTACTGACATATTGATAAATGGTAGAACACACTTGAAATAATAGGCCTAACCACTTAAGCCTAACCTTACGTGAATAATGAAGAAACATGGTACATATTGCTAATCAAATACAATGATTAGCAGAATTATCGAGGATAAATTCTACTCACATATCGACAGATAATGGAATGTATTTGAAGAGGTGAGCCAAACTATTTTATATTACTTGTGGTTTTAACCTATTGAAGCTGTTTACAATACATTATTTTACTGCTGTGTGTTATGTGTCGTCTTGTTGAACTTTTTGAGCAATTTAACGTGAGAAACAGAAGTATTACGAAATATTGGAAGATTATTTCTTATATCGTATTTTTAATCCACATATTGCTTCACTGTTGAATTAAATTCCAAAATGTGAATCTTGAATGCGAACATAAATATTAACAGGTTGTCGAAATACTCTAAGGAGATTATCGAATACTTAAAACTTTTTGGGTGATCTGTTCTTTGGAATCAATATATTTCAGTGTTTGCCCAGGTGGCATTGAAATATACTGTTTCTGAAGATTAGAACACTCAAAACGTTTTAAATGTTCGATAATCTTAAGAGTATTTTGACAGCCAGTTAAAGTTAAATCGTGCTTGCACGTTAATTGACCGCTTTAATAGAAATACCTTGCTGTTGTGTCTGTGGGAGGGACATGATCACCGGAACTCAGGTAGTGTCCTAATACAAGCAACTTTGAAATCAGCCAAAGATGCAGCGAAGTTCAGCAGTGTAGATCGTGGCTAAGACAACATCATTCTTTGCTGAACGACTGTCAACTCTTGGACCCCTAAGGGGCCCAGAGTCTGGAGAAAGAGAAAAAAGCTGGCCCCAAAAATTAACTAATAAATAAATAACTATGATTAAAATTAATCACAACATGTCTGCATAATTAATATTTCTCAAATGCTTAAAAATCTGCCTTCAATTCAAAAATGGTGTTACGAGTTTCACCAAGGATCAACAGATGGCACCGCTACGCTGTGAAAACCTCTATCATCAGGCAGACACCTGGATGTTTGCTGACCACGCCGTAACACTCGCTCTGAGGGAAGTAACACTCGTAATAAGCTCACTTCTGGATGTGCCATCACTTTGAGATGTTGCTGCCTGAGGACGGAAGTTTCAGGCTTCGGAAAGCGCTCGCAGAGCATGATTTCATAGGTTTGAGTTCCACCATCATTCCCTTTGCGGAAATTCCGTTTTAACGTAATCTTTTTTAGCATGATCTTAATTTGATGTTTTTTAACTTAGAGTTTGTTTTAATGTATGTTAAGATTTCCATGTGGTATTTATATGTCGATTGAGATACAAATTTTGAATTATGCCAAGGGGAGTGGTCGACTCGAACAAAAACATACTGAAAGTGTGTAATATAGGTATGTGTAATAATATTAGTCCTTGAGATATTAAACTTTGTCTTAGTATGTGATTTTTACAATGAAAATACTGAGATGTATCCTCATAGTACAGATTGCACCCTAAGGGGCTCGTCTGCAAACTGCATTTGTAACAGTAACCTAGGAAACACAGCCAGGATTGTCAAGGGGCGGCACACAAATTCAAATCTGACTTACTAACATTGACAGAAAAGCATCTGCACTCTATTATATAGTGTCATGACTTGTTTCATCCATGCCCTTGAACCAAGCAGTTGTTCAGCAGGAAAACGAGTGAGATCCCAAATGAGAAAAACAAGGGTCAGTGTACACAAATGAACTGATGCCAAGGGCTATCTCTGGAACAAAGGAAGATACATTAATTTAATACCACTCGTATTAAAGCTTAGAGCATATGCTATGTGTAATACATTAACAGAATGGACCCTGGGCTAATGCCAAAAAATGTTAAATGTTATTAGCCTGACAGCAGGTAGAACAGTGAGGCAACTAGTGAAAATAAAGCTACCTGAAGTGCAAGTATCTATATATTAATTCTATAAGGTTTTTTACTGTGAGTCCTATTTTGTGAGAACGACTGAACATAAAGTAATGGTTGAGGTATCAAAATAAAGGTCTTACCATGTAGATGTGCCAGTCGAAGAGAAACATGAAATTGGGGCAACGGTTTGGGCGTTGTGGGGCAGCAAAGTTCCCATGTAAAGTCTATGGGGGAAGCGTGCGATTGACATTCGATCGCCTGCGGTTGACTCATGCGCTGTTGAAGGCGGAAGCATGGAGGCACTGAGATATTTCAAAGTACAAAGTCTCTTTTCTGAGCCAACCGTTGCGCAAAACAACACTAGCATGCATTGGTATCAAAGTTCTTGTCATTGGAACAGCGAACACTCTTGAAGACCTGATTGCATTATACTGTTAGACTGTGTGATGTATATATACAATTTAATATTCATTTGATTCAGTTTATTCATGTAGGTAAGACGTTTCCCCATTATGTAAAGATGTAAATAAAAATTCCGTTGACCATTGTTAGTGAAAATATTACAGGCGACTGCTTATAGCCCATTGAGTTGCTCACTTATTGTCTTTACTGAAGTGGTTGAATGAATTTGTCAATCAAATTTGTTGTTTCATATGAGTTTATTCTTTTAAAAAAAAAAACCCCAAAAAAACTAACCATCGATTCCGACGGGTTTCGTCTAGTTTATAATTTATTAACAGCACTTAGATAAATGCTCAGAACACGTAGCAGACATGCAAGACTAGTTGGAAGCACCAGAGACCATTTTAGTAATTTGCATAAGACTGATTTTCCTGATTTGCATAAATAAATGGATTGAAACACTTACACTAAATATTTTTGGAACATGTCTCAAAATAGGGGTTTTCTTTCTGTAGATCATGCCAATATTTAGCGAAACTGTCAGGCCCGTCCAAATTAAAATTTTTTTGCATCAGAAAAGACCATGTCTTTCCATTTATCGCCAAAAGTAATATGCCTTTTTGCAAACTCTACTCGAGCACATGTATGTTTAGCATTCAGGTAGAGTTTTGGCTTTAGCTTAATGTATTGGATGTTCGAATTGCCGGCTAAAACATTTTGTACAGTTCGACCACTGCAGGGCAAGTTCAGTTCATGAACAATTTCACTGGACGACTTTTTGTTAGCACATGCAAGTTTACAAACTCTACATTTCAAGCTATTTGAAATTGATTTTGGCCTACCTGTTGATTTCTTTAGTCCATAAGAAGATTAATTTCGCAAATAATTGTTCACTACAGTCTTGGATCGGCCTATAGCTTTTGCAATTTCCACACCACTCTTCCCACTTGCATGCAATCCTTGTATTTTACCACGTTCAAAATCCGACAACTTTTTGTCCTTCGCCATAGCAATACTCAAAGCCAACACTGATGTTTCCAGATGCTCTGCTTATCAAGGCAACTGTTCCTACATATGTGTGAAACAATCTAATTTCCATAATTTTTGGGAAACGTTCCCGATCTTATAATTTTTTCCAGCTGCAAATGTAGTAGGTGTGCAACTTAATTCTCAGCCACAGGCACGACATGTTGACAGCAAATCGAATACGTACCTAATCAGGGAAATAATCCCCATCGTGTTGGATACATTTGAGCCATCGGTCAGGGAGCTGCCGAATGCCACGGCGGAAAAAGAGGGCTGTTTCGAGTTGATAAAGTCATCAATACTTGTGTGGACCTCCTCAACAGAAGTAAAGTGTGTATCACTCAGGTGATGTTGCAGGGAGCGAAAGAGGTGGTAATCCGATGGGGCGAAGTCTGGAGAATATGCAGGGTGGGACAAAATCTCCCATCCCAGATCGGTGATCGTGTTTAAAGTAATTTTCGTGGTGTGAGGACGCGCGTTATCCTGAAGCAACAGAACCGACCTTCTGCCCTTGCCGGTGTATGGCCTTTTCGCATCCATTTCATCACTCACACGAATGAGTTGCTGACAATAATGCTCAGCATTGACCGTTTCACTAGGTTTGAGCAACTCATAGTGTACGACACCACGCCAATCCCACCATATGCACAGCAACAACTTCCTGGCATGGATATTCGGTTTGGCTGTACCGGTGGTAGGCTGACCTGAATAAACCCATGATTTGCGCTGCTTAGGATTATCGTAGACGATTCACTTCTCATCACAGGTCAAAATCCTGTGGAGGAAATCCTTCTTCTTGAATCTGGAGAGCAAGGACACAGCAACATCCCAGCGCCTAGACTTGTTCGCAGCTGTGAGTTGGTGGGGCACCCAACGGCTCTCCTTCCGAATCCGTCCAAGCTTGTGCTGGTGTTTTGCAATGGCTTGCTGTGTTACTCTGAGTTCCTTGGCGAGCTCTGACTGTGTGTGACAGGGATCCACGTCCAACAGTTGCTCCAGTTCCTCATCGTCAACTTTCTGTGGCTGTCCCAGACGTTCTGCATCACGGAGATCAAAATTTCCCTGCTTAAACCACTGGAACCACTTCTTACACATACTGTATTACACAACAGCCTCACCCAAAGCAACACAGATAATTTGCTGGGCTTCCGCGGCACTTTTTTTTTAGCTGAAACGTGAACAGGAGGCAGTGCCTCAAATGTTGCTTCTCGAACGACGTTGCTTTCACTGTCAACTTTTTTGTCCCTTCTGTCACTACAGCTGTGAGCGGTTACGGTTGCGTGGAAAGCTGTTGGATGGCGCTGCAATCAGCCATTATCGCACACAGCTATTTGCATTTGCCGATGTTCTATGATCGCTTGCGGTTAGGGGCCGAGAATTAAGTTGCACACCTAACAGTTAATTTGGTTTGCTCCTTTTTATTTTTTTTTCCGCAAACATTTTTATGGCACTATTAATTTAGAAGGGCTTGAAACTTGTCTTAGCACTATTTGAACAGTTCGCCCCATTAACTTAGTCCTCTGTTGTCTGCGTTTTTGCATTTCTTTACATGACCTTAACATTTTTTCCAGCACTGTATTAACCCTTTTGGGTCTCATATTTGGAAAAATTTCCAAGTTTGTGCTGTTATTTCCAGAAATGTCCTGACTCATGGTATTTTGAATATATTTCTTTTCCTCTTTTTTAAAAGCACAGATGTTTTAAAAATTGAATCATATTTTATCCCTCATTTACAAATCTGAATCAATTTCTACTGGATTTGGATTATTTAAGGTTAAGCAGCTATCAAAATGTGTGTTAATATGATCTTTGGAAACCACATAATCATTTTGCTGTATTTTAAATGTTTGTACTGGTTGTGAAAAGGTATACTTAGCATGGGTAGAATTGAATCAAAATCTTTTAAGAATGATGTAATCTTTAAGTAGCAAATTTCTTTGCATTCAGCATATTTTCAAGTTTTCAGTATACACTCATTGTCATAAAAATCCGCACACCAAGAAAAAACTGTGCAATTAATGCAAAACTCGGCGAATAGGTACTGGGAGAGCAGACATACAAATGATTAAAGTTTCGTGCAATTCCTCATGTCTGCGTGTCCAAGACCGGCGCTTCAATCGTAATCCTTGGGACTTGTAAGGCGCCATGCATGGGACTCCACATTTGTGCCGAAGTGCATGGTAAGAGTCAGGTGAGATCCCTGAGGGATAGACATGCAAAGGAGCTGCTGTAGATGTGCGTACAGGCAGCTAACAGAGTTTGAGCGAGGCCGCATCATCGGGATGAGAAAGGCAAGGTGGCCAGCATGCCATTCGGGCCGGTTGGACAGTACAGTGTGATCGTGTTGGGTGCAATGGACACGGAAAGGCACCCAGACACAGCGGACTGGCTCTGGACGACCCAGACACATCACCAGCAGAGAGGACCATGGGATCGTGAGAGCGGCACACACAGATGAAACAATGTCCTTGTCCAATATCCAGAAACATGTGGCGGCTGTACAAGGGACTGCTGTGTCTGCCAGAACTATTTCCAGACCCCTGGTAGAAGCAAATCTGCACTCTCGATGGCCCTTATGTTTTCTGCCATTAACACCTGACCATTGTCGGCGTCGATTGCAGTGGTGTCAGCAGGTAGCAACATGGAATGCTATGGACTGGTGATGTATAGTGTTCAGCGATGAATCCCGCTTCTGTATGGGAACGGACAACCACCATGTCAGAGTGTGGAGGAACGCAGGTGAGTGCTACAATCCCAACCTTGCTGTACAGCGACACACGTCCCGAACTGCAGGCGTGATGGTCTGGGGGAGCCATTGCATATGACAGCCGGACTTCCCACGCAGTGATCCGAGGGACATTGACAGCTGATCGCTACATACAGGATATCCTGCTGCTCCATGTGCTGCCTTTCCTGGCAGGGCGGCCCGGGACCATTTTCCATCAAGATAATGCCTGTCCGCACATGGCTTGGGTTTTCCAGGACTGTCTATGTCATGCTTCGATGCTTCTGTGGCCTGCCAGATCGCCTGATCTTTCACTCATCAAGCACGTGTAGGATCAGATGGGACGCCAGCTTTTTCCATGCCCCAGTGTTCATGATTTAGAGCTTCAGTTGCAAGAAGTTGTGGCCAATCTGTCCCAGGATAACATATGGCATCTCTTTGACTCCATGCCGGACCGTAACATTGCATGTATCCGAGCATGAGGCGGTCCAACGTGGTAGTAACGTTGACCAGAATGTGTACTGTATGTCCGCAGGAAATCGTCCTGCTGCTGTGATATTGTAATCACTTCTGTCCTTGGTATGTACCATCTCACTACTAAAATCGCATTTCAATCCAATGCCTCCTTCTTGGGGCACAGATTTTTATGACAATGAGTGTACATTACATAATTTTTGAACAGTAAATGATACTTACGCCTTGTTTGCCGCTCCATAAGTGTCCCATGCTTTGTATACTCTTGCTCATCATCAACAAAGGTACTTTTATCAAAGATTGATCGAGTAACACTCTTCAGATTTGCTTGGCTAGTTACTTCTGTATGCTTGTTTCCATTTTTCCTGTTACGATTTGCCTCATTTCCCCCTGCTCCTACATCTCCACGTAAATCTGAAATACTAGGCTGCTTTGCAACTTCTGTTGTATGGTGTTCCTGAATTGGAAAAAAAAAAAATAGTTGGACTTTTAGTGCTGATGCACACAAAAACTGGTAAAAACAATGGAAAACATATTTATAAAATCATTATGTCATCATGGGCCAGATGATTATGACTTCTGTCTCTATGAGTGAACATCTCCCACAGAACATAGCAGTACCGTACTGTCAATGACTGGCTCAGAGTATGTACAGATGGCACAGACAGTCTTTGCTGTGAGAAAAGGGTAGTTCTTTTTTATGTTTGAATGGGAAGTGATCATCGGTAGGAGAAAGGTGAGGGCCAGCATCTTAGCAACTGCTGGTATTGTTAGCTGTTGGAGGACCACCCTGAAGGTGGACAAAGTGGTGCAAAGCACTCCTCTTGAGATCATATGTATGACTACTGCATTTCTTCCACTCTTGGAAGCATTTCTTGAATTACTTTTATGGCTGTCATCGTGTTTCTCTGAATGTTATTCATGTGTTAAAAATATGTAGCTTTGAGATGTTTCTTTATCAAGTGAAATTTTTAAAAAAATCCCATTTTTCAAGATTGTGTGAATGAGGAAAATGTTGATACACAGCGATCTCTTTATCAGCAAAAAATAAAAAATAAAAAAATCTAAATATTCAGTGCTGTTTGTGCAGGAGCACTATCATGATGCAAGATTCATTTGTTTACAACAAAACAAGCTCCATCCATTTTCATCTAACTTTTCTGTTGAGTTTTTATAGCACTTCTAGGTAGGGATGACTAGTTCACTGTCTGCCCACTAGGAACTGGTTTCTTGTGTGCTGTACTCTGTCCTTGAAGTAAAAGAAAAAAAAAATAATGAGCATTGCTTTCACTTTGACTTTGGCATGTGGCATTTTTTGTGATTTAGTGAGTTTTTTGTTTCCCACTGTGTGCTTTGATGCTCGTTTTGGGGATTGTATTAACAAACCCATGATACATCACCAGCAGTAATTTATGTGAGAAGGTCACCTAAAGTTTCTTTTCTCCCCAAAGGTCCCATGCAAGTTTCAAGTCTCTCTCTCTCTTTTTTTTTTTTTCTTTCTTCCATCACTCTAATTTCAAGATACATTTTTGCAAAATTTTTCAGGCCCATAGCCAGACAGAGAAGTTGGGTGTGACGGCTGATGATTGCGGTCAGGCAAAAGATGTAAAAGATGTTGGGCACTGCAGTGTTGTGTGAATCACTGGGACAGGTTAAAGGAAATGGTCAGGTGATGCCCAGCTTGCCCCTCCCTTGGCTATGTCCCTGTAAATTTTCAGTCAAAGCTTTTCTGTTTCCCTCACCATTTGCATTTTGTTTGCAATGTTAGTTGCTGGCCAGCTGCCCAGATATTCTCGATTGCAGACTTTAAGGTGGCGATTGTTGATCATCCTTGTCTGTCACCATCATGAGTGGCTTCCTCTCTTCCCACAGAAAAATGCTTGATCCACTTCTAAACAGAAGTTTTCCATAGTGTTTTATACACATATACTTGAGTAATATTTCCTGAATTTCAGGCCCAGTTATCTTGCATTTTACAAAAAAATTGAGGCTTATTCTTTGCTCAGAAACAGTATTTGGTTGTGATTGCAATGGGAAACACACTACCGCAATAACTGCTGCTGCATATATCTGTCTCAGTTGAAGTTAGTCACACAACTGAGTTAGTCAGTTTTATTCACTCATTTCAGTGCTATCACTTGTTGAACTTTAGGGCAAGTTCACAAACACAACTGGGAGATCTCTTCTATCTGTGACTGATTCTGTAGGTGGAACTGTGACTAATCCCGAATTAGTTTGCAACTTCTTGGATAGTCACCCTCCTGTTGTCAAGAATCAGTGTGCAGACTCATTCAATTTTCTGTTCAATAGTCCACACGAATGTGCAACCTGATTTTTTTCTTCATTAGTCACACTGTTTGGCCATTTTTGAGCTTGGTTGTCCATTCTTGCATTAGACATTAACGGTTTTTTACTAAAAACACATCATTTTATTGTTCTGTTCAACACGTCTCAAAAAAATTTCTTTAATCACAACACAATACAATGGTGGATATTCACAATATGATTCAATCAAAGCTGTAGATTAAGCATAATCGAACTCAATATATCCAAGTTCTAATAGTATATAACTGGAAGTCATCTTTCATTAGCTTAATTCATCTGATGTAATTGTTCATGTTATATCCTCCCTATGTATCGTCGATCACAATGCTCGCTACGCATTTCACCCGCTCGATTAGGGCATTCTCAAGTGAAGTGTGTAGAATTTGTTCCTGCTATGTTAATGTTCTTCGTTTCTGCACTGTCATGCTACTTGTCAAAGTGTTACTCTTCTAAGTTGCCATCTGTTGGGTCGTATAGTAACTAATTATTTGTTGTAATTTTTATTCTTTTTTTTTAATTATTTTATCTGTTTCAATAAGATGTTTCCAAGCTTGTGATAAGTCAAAAGGTGTGTTGTTATTGCAAACATTTTCTTCATATTTAAAAATACAAATGACTTCCACAATTAATAATTCCTTCCAAGTTTTATGCTTCACAATGATTTTCGTTTCAGTCTAGTTCGGCGTGACATTATTTTTGATGCAGTAATTGATCAGGGCAGTTTATTATCCAATTCCTAAGGTGTTCAAATAGTCTACTTTTGCAACTTCTGTGTTCAAATAGTCTAACATGAAGTTAGACTATTTGAACACCTTAGGAATTGGATCAGATCAGAAAAT
The DNA here is from genome assembly GCA_039090855.1 of Macrothele yani. Lineage (NCBI taxonomy): Eukaryota > Metazoa > Arthropoda > Arachnida > Araneae > Macrothelidae > Macrothele > Macrothele yani. Next base: position 15,713,262 of record CM076992.1, read on the forward strand.
AAAATTGTGTTCGAATAGTCTAACTTCATGTTAGACTATTTGAACCCTTGAAATTAGACTATTTTGAACACCTTAGAAATTGGATCAGATCAGAAAATAAAACTGCTCTGATCGATTACTGTATAAAAAATAATGCCACGCCAAACTGGACTGAAACAAAAATCATTGTGCAGCATAAAACTTGGAAGGAATTATTAATTGCGGAAGCCATTTGTGTTTTTAAATATGAAGAAAATATTTGCAATAACAACACACCTTTTGACTTATTGCAAGCTTAGAAACATCTTATTGAAACAGAAAAAAGAATTAAAAAAAGAATAAAAATTACAACAAATAATTAGTTACTATACAACCCAACAGATGGCGACTTAGAAGAGTAGCACTTTGACAAGTAGCATGACAGTGCAGAAACAAAGAACATTAACACAGCAGGAACGAATTCTACACACTTCACTTGAGAATGCCCAATCGAGTGGAAGAAATGGTAGAGAGCATTATGATTGATGATACATAGGGAGGATATAACATGAACGATTACATCAGATTAATTAAGCGAATGAAAGATGACTTCCAGTTATATACTATTAGAACTAGGATATATTGAGTTTGATTATGCTTAATATACAGCTTTGATTGAATCATATTGTGAACATCCACCGTTGTATTGTGTTGTGATTAAACAAAAAACATTTAAACATGTTGAAATACAATAAAACGATGTGATTTTAGTAAAATAAACGTTAATGTTGAAACTATATTCCACGTATTCTGATCACGAGCACTGGACAATGCCATTGCTTAAGATATATTTATACATTCTTGCATACTTTCATGTTGCAGACCACGGTCATCATACTGTGCTAAACAGTTGTCTGTTAACTTCTCTACTTCTTACACCTCGAGAAGAGAATCACTGCACATCAAATGGGTTGAGCTCAAAGCAGAGCATATGCACCCTCTCCAAACTGGGTTCAGACTTTGAAGTTTCTTTCTTTCTTTTTATTCTTTTACTTTGATTTTGTATGATTTAGCATATGAGATTTTTATTACACTTTGTACTTGGTAAAGATAATTCTTTGACAAATGGGTCTTGGTGGAAAGTGGGAAGGGTTGTGTGTGTGTTTATTCTGAGCTTGGGAAGCAAATGCCATAGGCTACTTATTAGTAGATTCCTGCAAAGAAGGCAACGCTTCTTCTAAGTACCGTAGATACTGGATAGTAGATACTACGCCGTCTACAAGCCATTTGAAACATTTCAGGAAGAAACAAATAGTCAAAGAAAATTGTGCAGCTGTACTATAGAAACAGATAGAGGTCCCTTACCCTGTTTGGAGACTGCAGAAGTCTGGAACAGGAGAATTTTTTTATTATTATTATTATTGACTAAACAGATTAGTCACATAGATTCTGTGGAAGAAATATTCTTCCCAAATTACGTAGAACAAGGTCATGATGTTAGCAATCAAGGTGTGCATGAATCAGAGTTTTATTTTACTGTTCAATGTGTACCACCATCACATCTGAAAACTTGAAAATTACATCACCCTGGCGCGGGAATTGAACTCACATCTCCCGATTTCAAACAGATAGCATGCTTGAACAGAAATCTGGAGTTGCAGGTTCAATTCCCATTCAAGGGCAATGCAATTTTCAAGTTTTCTTATGTGATACTTGTACATTTTGAACAGTAAAACTGGCAATTCAGGCACATCTGATTGCTAAAATTATGACCTTGTTCAGCGTAACCAGGGAAGAATAGTTTTTGCACGAAATTCATACCTAAATTACTGGTGATGAAATTAATTACACTACGAGGAAGCAGAATTTGCTTCAACTGCCAAAATCTGAAGATGTTCGGATTCTATACTCGGAACTTTGTTGTCGTGGGTTGTGTAATGGATAGCATACCTGAATGGAAATTGGGCGATGCAAGTTTGATTCCCACTCCACAGTGAGAGAAAAATGTTTTAGCCTAACTGCAAAAGCTGCACATGCACCACGTTCTTCAACTCATGGTGCCTGACAAAACATCCTCTAAATTATCCTTTGAGGAGAACCTACATTTTTTTTTAAGGAGAAACTTCAAGTTTTCTGATGTGATGGTAGTACATATTGAACAATAAAACTGGTGATTCAGTCACATCTGATTGCTAAAATCATGAGGTGAGTCACAGTTTTTGGGCTCGAACTGACATACTTTGGGCTTGGGCTCTTAAAATTGAGCCCAAAATCAGCACTGCTGCACATTGGTCATAATTTGGTACATGTAGCAAGCATTAATCCTAACGACGTCCCCACTAGTGGTGAAATACATCTGAATGAGAAATTATGTGGTTACGGATGAACATGAAATCAGGAATTGATTGAATTAGAAAAAAAAAAAAATGAGAATTAAAAGAAACGGCTCTCTTCAAAGGATGCTTTACAGCACTGGTCTCAAACTCAGACTCTTGGAAGGGCCACTTTCCAGTTTTGGAGGAATATAGGGGGCCGCATGAATATTAATAAATTTCTTATAAATAAATATAAACTTTACAAAACTACACCAATGGCTAAACACTACAGTGAAATATTATTTCTGATTATCGGTAAATAGTAAAGACAAATGCTACGTCAATCACTGAAAACAATCACTTTTGCGTAACAATTATTTTTCACTTAAATCTTAAAACAATCACATTTTACCAACTGAACATGGTACAGAAAATATTACATGTTCTGACCAGAAACTTGGACTCGCTTCTCTTTCACTTAACTTATCGATATTTGGAATAATGTAGTTTGAACATGCTACTTTTTAAAAGGGAGCATAAGGGACTGTCATTAACCTATTCCTTTTAAGACATTTTACTTGGTTCATTCTTGAGAACAACTGTTCGCATGAGTATGTTGTTCCGAACATAGACAGAACCCGTGCAGCTAGGTTATGAATGTTTACGTACTTGCCCTTTGAAACTAACTGGTAAAACTCTGTTAGATTGCAGCTGTTGAATTTTTCTTTTAGGAAAGAATCACACTGAAAGTCTATTAATTCACGCTGATGCTCTTCAGGTGCGTTGTCAGCATTATAGGAAAATGAAGACTTAAATATATTGAAAATATTTTCCACGTCTTTGAAACATTCGAACCGCCATACAGTCATATTCTTCATAAATAAACTTGTTACTTATAAAGCAGATGGCTTTGCCAAGCATTACTATATTTATATTATATTTAATATATTATAATATACTTGAAAAAAGGGGGATTTATTTTTATTTTGTAATTATTCATGCGGGGCGCGAGTTTGAGACCACTGCTTTAGAGGATGTTTTTGTTAGGAACCACAAGTTGAATGATATGGTGCATGTGCAGCTTTGGCAGTTAGACTGAAAACATTTTCTGTTCTGGAGGTAAACAAAAGCTTGTGTAGTGCTGGTCCTAGTGTGTTGAAAAGCATGGACTGGTATTACTATTATTCTTGTTGTCCACCAGTGGATGATTTTTAATAATAATACAAGGTGTTTCACTAGGTAGTACCCCCAAAGAATCAGTCGTATTTTGCAATGCACTCTACTTAGAAACATAACATATGGTTTACAGCATACCTTAGTTCATGAGAATGTAGCACCATTCACTATAGATGCTGGAAAAATCCTCCACCGACATCCAAACACACTTGAACGTAATGCTGCATATTATCAAAGGTCCTCCGCAGCATGTCCTTATCAGTAGTCCGAATTGCTGCACTGATGTTGCTTTCTCAGTCTTCTGACATGTGAGGCTTATTGTTGTAAGCTCAACACTTCAAATATCCTCATTAAAAAAATCGGGAGGAGTCAAGTTGGGTAAACAAGGAGGCCACCGTAGAAAGAGGAAATTTCCCTCATGCTCACACAAGATGTGTGCCATGTTGCTCCATCCTGTTGAAATACCCTGTTGTGAAATCGATGTCCGTTAATTGGTACACAAATTGTCTGAAAATGTTCACATATGATGCTGAGTTTACTATGCTCCTGAAGAAAATGGGTGCAATTATTCTGGTTTGGGACACAGCACACCAAACACCGACTTTTGCAGGATGTAATGGGGTTTCATGTAATTTATGTAGATTATCTGTAACCCAGATGTGGGAGTTTTGGGAATTGACATACCCATCCAATCCAAATGAAACCATGCTTCATCAGTGGACCATGTGAAATCCAAAATGTTCGTAATTGCAAGTAAAAATGTTAGGAATCAGTGACAATAAGACATGCTTTTCAAGATCCAGTTCTTGCAACTCTTGCACAGCTGGATGAAGCAACACTTTCTTCGCTGCTGTTGGCAGGTGGAAACAGAATACCCAGTTTCTTGTGATAAATGTTGTAGTGACTTCTTCAGTGATGCCAGCAGCCTGTGCTTCACCTCTTTGATTTTTTCTTCTGTTAAAGGAGGAAGTCTGCCACTGTATTGGTTCAAAACACCGCCTGTGGTCTAAAATTGCTTTACTAACCTGGTGATGTAATGTTTGTCTAGTGCTTTTCTCCCCCCCCAACTACTCCAGGAACTCACACTATGTTACCTTTACAGACTTTGTTATCCAATAACTTTTCACAATAAACACCCGCTCCGCAACGGTATACACAGCCATCCTGAACGACGTTCAATGACACAGTAAAACACGAAGATTGCCTCCAAACAGAATTAGCATGCCCTGCCATCTGGTGGAGTGAAGTCACAATGAGTTATCTCCTTACCAGGAAAATCACTACTGCACATTTCTCGAGGATCTAGGTCACTTGTAAACCAAACATCGTGTTTCTATATAGAGTGGGAAGAAAACAATAGTTGGTTCTTTGGGGGGACTACCTAGTGAAACTGCCTGTAGTATGTACAGGGTGTTTCACTCGCTACTTTATAACCGGCATTTTTGCAATAACTGGAAGAGGAATGAAGATGACGATTATGGGCAAAACACGTAACAATATTAACAAGAAAGGTGACTTGATCACGTTAGTCCGTTAACTAAAACTTTTACAAAAGCCTGTAGTTGAAGCTTTCGACCTATCTTAGGTCTTCATCATGCCAATGGAGGACTAAGATTGCCAGATTCTACATTTGAATTTTCCTATTTTGTTGCCAAAACTTAGAATTGATCTCCAGATCAACGGAATGCAGAGAGAGATTCGAGTTGCAAGTCATTGAGTTGAAAATAATTTCTATTCACGGTAATGCAGGGCAAACGATTGATCAAACGAGCAATTGTTTTGCTTCGTTCCAGCGGGGAACAGATGTGCCTTCCACGTCAAAATAGACAAGGCAGTGTTGGGATGTACTTTCGAACATCTTTTCTATGTTCTAAAATTCTATGGCTAATGCTCCTGCATGTGCTTCCACGTGGCAGTTATCCCCAGTAAATAGCAGATAGAATGCAGTAAATTTCCCAGGTTCAGGCTACTTTGTCCCTATCCTTTGTAGAAGTTTCAAGATGTTTTATTTAATAAAGATGGTAACCAAAACTTCTAAAAAGAATCTGTAACTTATAAGCATAGGAAGGATGGTAAGGAACAGAACCACAGAATTTCAGGTCTTCTTTCTTGTGAGGAAGGAGGCACTTCGATTTTCGAATGGCTTCATATTCCTTTTTATGAGGAGGCTGTACCATACAGGGAAACCATGAGAGAGCATTGCAGAAATTTTGGAGAGTTCTTCTGAAGAGAGAGTTGGCTGTTGCAAATGATATGAGCCCTGGATGTGGGATGTAGATGCTGCAGCTTGTAGAGATGCAGGGTGCAAGATTGTAGAATGATGAGTGCAGAATATTTTGATAGATGAATGAGTAATGGGAGGATCAGCGTTTCTGCAGATAGATACATCCAGGAAATTCATTTTGTGATTTACTTCCTTAGATATAGTGAGTTTAATGGGAAGGAAATTTTCTGTAATGGAGTTGATCAGTATCTGTAGCTCAGACTTCAATACAGGCTAATGAAAAATGGCGAGTCTACATATCTTCATAGGGAAGGTTGAAAAGGTGTGGTTTTAAATATGGAAACTTCACATGCTGCATGTAGATTTCAGCAGCAGAGGGGAAGAGGTGAGCTCCATGTGGAGACTAGATTTTGCCTATACACAATTTTGTTGAAAACAAAACAACTGTGTTGATGAATAGTGTGGAAACAACCATAAAGATCTTGATAAATGGAGAATCAATTTTCATGTGAGAGCATGTAGAATCAAAATATGGTACAGAGGGAAACAAAGATTCTACATCAAGCAGTATACAGATTATCATTGCAAGGAGGAAAGGAAGGGGATGTGGATGAAGTTTGAATAGAGACAACTGTATGAGGATTTGTTGGCTGCCAGGATGATTTGAGGACCAATCTTCTCAAGGTTTACTGTTGGAGAAAAAAAAAGAATATTCCACTGTGTCTGGATGGGGCTACTAAAGCTTTTATGCAGTTTCACTGTGAAGAGCATCGGGAGTTCTGCAGGAGGGGGTGATATATCACAAGGAAGGATTGAGTTTTTCTTAGCTAATGTCTAGCCAACTGAGTTTTTGAGTGAGTTGGTGGTGTCTGACTGCAGGATGCAGTTAGCAGATGTAAGAAAAGAAAGTACTTTTGGTTTAGAGTTTTCTTTAATAATGATGACTGGCAAGTAACCAACTTATCTGCTTTGCCTGTATGCAAAGCAGATAAAGTTGGTTGCCCAGTCATCATTGGTAAAGAAACTCTAAACCAAAAAGTACTTTCTTTTCTTACATCTGCTAACTGCATCCCTTTACAGTCAGACACCACCAACTCACTCAAAACTCAGTTGACAGATTAGCTAAGAAAGAAACTCTTCAATCCTTCCTTGGTGATATATCACCCCCTCCTTACTTTAGAACTCCCAGGCTCTTCCTGCAAGTGAAACTGCATAAAGCTGGTAACCCCATCAGACCTTTAGTGGAATATTCTTTTTCTCCAGCAGTAAACCTTGAAAAGAGATTGGTCCTCAAATGCAAATCCCTGGCAGCCAACCATCCTCATACAGTTGTCTCTACTTCAAACTTCATCCACAACCTTCCTAATTCCTTTCCTCCTTGTGATAATCTGTATACTCTTGATGTAGAATCTTTGTTTCCCTCTGTACCATATTTTGATTCCTACATGCTCCTCATGAAGAAATTGATTCTCCATTTTGAACCCCCCGGTCCCTCTTATCAAAGATCTTTATGATTGTTTCCACACTATTCATCAACACAGTTGTTTTGTTTTCAACAAAATTGTGTATAGGCAACAATCTGGTCTCCCCATGGGCTCACCTCTTTCCCCTCTGCTTGCTGAAATCTACATGCAACATATTGAAGTTTCCATAATTCCTCTACACCCTTTTCAACCTTCCCTATGGTTAAGATATGTAGACGACATTTTCATTAGCTGGCCACATTCCGAGTCTGAGCTACAGATACTGATCAACTCCATTACAGAAAAATTTCCTTCCATTAAGCTCACTATATCTAAGGAAGTAAATCACAAAATTGATTTCCTGGATGTATCTATCTGCAGAAACGCTGATCTCTCCATTACTCGTTCCGTCTATCGAAAACCTTCTGCAGCCACTAACATCATTCCCTACAAATCTTGCACCCTGCATCTCTACAAGCTTGCAGCATTGAAGTCCCACATCCACAGGGCTCATATCATTTGCAACAGCCAACTCTCTCTTCAAGAAGAACTCTTTCAAAATTTCTACAATAGCCCTCTCTCATGGTTTCCCTGCTGTTACAGTCAACTCCCTCATAAAGAAATATGAAAACCATTCGAAAATCGAATGCCTCCTTCCTCACAAGAAAGAAGACCTGAAATTCTGTGGTTCTGTTCCTTACCATCCTTCCTATGCTTATAAGTTACAGATTCTTTTAGAAGTTTTGGTTACCATCTTGCCATTAAATCTACCCCAAACATCTTGAAACTTCTACAAGGAGGATAGGGACAAAGTTGAAAGCCTGAACCTCCCAGGAGTTTACTGCATTCCTATCTCTTTCTTCTACTGGGGATAACTTATACATTGGAAGCACATACAGGAGCATTAGCCATAGAATTTTAGAACATAGAAAAGATGTTTCGAAAGGCAATCCCAACACTGCCTTGTCTATTTTGACAATGGAAGACACATCTGCAGTTCCCCACTGGAACGAAGCAAAACGAATTGCTTCGTTTGACAATCGTTTTGCCCTCCGTTACCGTGAAAGCATAGAAATTATTTTCAACTCAATGACTTGCAACTCCGAATCTCCTCTCTACATTCCGTTGATCTGGAGATCAATTCTAAGTTTTGGCAACAAAAATAGGAAAATTCAAATGTAGAATCTGGCAACAATCTTAGTCCTCCATTGGCGTGATGAAGACCTAAGATAAGGTCGAAAGCTTCCAACTTACGAACTTTTTGTAAAAGTTTTAGTTAACGTAACTAGCGTGATCAAGTCACCTTTCTTGAGGAATGAAGATATCGTAACGAAATTTGAACTGGACTTACCTTAGGCTGTGAGAAAGGAGATGTCATCATAACATGTGTTGGAAATAGTCACCATTTGCGTCCAGGCAGAGCTGAACACGATGCCCGATATTTTGGAGGGTTCGGGTCAGCATGTCCCCTGGAATTGCCTGAATTTCTTGAATGATGTTGGATTTCAATGCGGCGATGGATCGTGGATTATTACCGTAAACTCTTCAGATAGCCCCAGAGAAAGTAATCAAGCGGCGTCAAATCTGGCGCGGCGGAGGCCAAAGTCCCTTCGAAGTGACTCTGTTCTCGAAAAATTACTCAATTTCGGCCATGCTGTCACAGAAAGTATGGCATGTTGCTCCACCTGCTGGAAATATCCAATGGCTAATTCCTCATTGCCCAACTGATTCATGAAGGTCTAAAAAATTTCCATGTAAGCTGCTGTTGAGATGGTTGTTTTGAAGATCGGCCCAATAATGCGCCGCTGTGACACACCAAATACCGATCTTTGCTGGATATAGGGGTTCTTCGTATGTTGCGCGAGGATTGTCAGTTGCCCCAAAACGGGAATTTTGGGCATTGACATATCCAGAAAGATGAAACCAGGCCTCATCTGTGAACCAACATTAATCCAGTATGCCAGGATTTTGCTGCAGGAATGTGTGAAACCACTGACAATATACCGGTTCATTTCAAAGTTTTCTGTTCTCCGACAACACACACTCAACCGTACTGTTCCATGAGCGGCAAAACAATGACCGTACTGTGTTGGCAGACTTAGTAAACTGACAGACGCCCGCTCGTCCAGCAGGCAATGAGGAGTAGTGATACACTAGCGCTGCCACTTCTCCCTGCCCACGACACTGGCGCAACTACACGTCACTTCCGTTTGCTTTTTCACAGCCTAAGGTAAGTCCAGTTCATATTTCGTTATAATATCTTCCTTCCTCTTACAGTTATTGCAAAAATGCTAGGTGAAGTAGCGAGTGAAACACCCTGTATTATTAAAAGTTATCTGCTGGTGAGTTCTGTACTGCTGCTGTGCTAATTTCACTGACTACATTGCCGACACTGTTTGACTTTGCCTGTGGTATATTAATATTATTTTGACTTCCAAATGCTGAAGTATTGTCCTTTTTTTTTTTTTTTTTTTGAAGCAGCCAACTGTAGATACAGAATGAAGTATTTTTAAGTTTTAGCATTCTTTTCTGTATATTTTAATGTGTGCATTATCAAAAGATGAAAATCCACTGGTTTCTGGAAAACGGAAGTTCATCTTTATTCATTAATTTGCAAAGAAGTTATTTCATTACAGACAAATAAACTTACAAAAAATGTCAGATTTTTCGGTGAAGTCAAAATAATGTGACATTCTACTAATTTAATAAATGAATTACAATGGGTATTTAGAGGGGAAAATAAATGAAGAGATTATTTTAGTACCTAAAATTTTCGAATGGGACCCTCATTCGTCAGGAGGAGAGATTCTAGAGAACTGGCGAACATGTGGGATGGATTTGCCAACCTGCATTATCATTGATGTTGCCAGTTTTAGAGCGCAAAATTTCGAGCAATTCTCAAAGCTTTAAGATAATTGCACGTTGGCAAATCCATCCCACATGGCTGCCAGTTCTTTGGAATCACTCCTGATGACGAATCAGAATCTCATTTGAAAATTTGAGGTAATAAAATAATCTTGTTTGTTCTTTTCTCTAAATACCATACTAACTCATTTATTGAATTAGCTTAATCAGAGGAAGCCATAACATTTCTAATCATTTTTAATTGCTTTTATGAAACTCACTTGATATTAATATTTGCTATAAATCATGTGTGAGATGCCATGGCTACTGTACAAATATAAACCAAACAAAGATTAATTTCAGTTGGATAATACAGCAAGTTTAAAACTCAAGGGGCATATATATATATACACTATATTGGCAAAAGTCACCGGACACCTAGAGGAGAAACACAACATTGCATTTACTGACATACATTAGTACGGTGTCGGTCCACCTTTGGCCTTAATGAATGCACCGACCCTTCGACACATGCTTTCGCCAAGGTTTTGGAACACAGCGATAGGCATGCGCTTCCATTCAGTACATAATGCTGCCGCTAACTGTTGCTTAGTAGTAGGCCTTGGTTCCAAACTTCTTATTCAGCACTCTAATTCATCTCATAGCTGCTCTATGGAATTAAGATCAGGGCTCTGTGCTGGCCAGTCCACACACAATACGGAATTATCGTCAAATCACGCCGTAACAGTCCTTGCTTTATGGCTCGAGGCATTATCCTGCTGGTACCAACAAGGCTCGGTTCCATAATATTGCCACAGAGTTAGTAGGACATAATTGTCCAGAATATCGAGGTAGACGTGCTTGTTAACTGGTTTGTCCATGCTAACCAATGGGCCGGGACCATACCACAAAAAACACTCCCACATGAGTACACTGCCATACCCACACATGCCCATCAGACTGATGGATCGTGTATCTGAATTCATCACTCTATAGGACTTATTTCCATTGATCTAAGGTCCACGATATCTTTTTCTTTACACCATGCTAAACGACGAGTAGCATTCAGAGCGGAGTTGAAAGGCTTATGAGCAGCCGCCCGACCATTGTAACCCATGGAATGAAGTTCTCTGCAAATGTTACGTGTACATACCGAGGTTCCAGCATTTTTACTCACCTGTACAGTGAGGTCTTGTGCAATACTCCGCCGATTAGCTGTAACGACTCTCCTGAGGCTTCGACATCCTCTATCACTGATTTTCTTTGGTCTGCCGGTAGGTTTTGCTGCTTCAGGCACGCCATGTCGCTTCCACTTATTCAGTACATCCAAAACAGCTGACTTGGGTATGTTTAAATGCCTCTCGGTTTATCTTATGGTCAACCCACGAATATAACACCCAACGATCTTTCCTTTCTCAAAGTAAATTCTCTCCCGCCACAACATTTTCACTCAACCTCACAGTGCTATATGATTGCGGTCAGCTTCAGTCTTGTTTTTATACCGTTTGCAGATGTACCGTGTATCTTAACAATGCAGCGAATCCGTTCATTTGCTTTTGAAGGGGTGTCCGCTGACCTTTGTCAATATAGTGTATATATATACGTATATATAGAGACATGCTTTCCTACTTACTGCTTTATCACCATGGTGTCCATGAAGGAAATGTTTTTCATCACCTGAAGTAAAGGTGCCTTGCTTTCTCTCTGGTCTTTTATAATTAAATTTCCTGTGACTATGGACTTTTCCATTCTCATAGTTTTTCCACTGTAAAAAATAATTGCAATGCATGAATGTTATCAGCAATATTTACATTACCTTCCAAAATGTATCCAGACACATGTCAGTTTCTAGTTCATGGCACTGCCACTTACCTTTATAGTGTGTTAACTCCCTTTGAATTCTATGACACACTCCAATCTCATATGCAGACTTTTTACTAACCAATGATGGACTGTATTTAGTATAGTTCTCATGCAGAGTAGTGTCATATTCAGCTCCCATTGTGGAAGAAGTGGGTCTGGCCCTCACAGAGTTTGTTTAACCCCAGAGGTGTGCCACACTGTTCATATCAGGACTCTGCATCAACAAAACCAACTTGTGTGCAATTAATGTCCATAAACCAATCGATATCAGTGTTTGTGGTGTGGTAAAAAGTTATATTGTTGAAGCAAAGATGGATCTGTGCCTCGGAACTGTTGCATAACTGGGAGTATCGAATTACCCAAAATGTTAATGTAGACTTCATTATTTCTTTCCTAGTACATAAGGCCAAAGATAGTACTGTCATAAATAGCATACCACCTAATCTAAATTTAAGTGGTAACTCAAAGTGCTTTGGCAGAAGACATTTCCAACCTTTTTGCCGTGCTCACACTCACTTCTCTAAACACAAAAGGGTGTAACATGTTTCTGCACTCCATATAACCAATATCCTTTACACTATAGAGTTATTTCACCATTGTTTGCAGCATATAAGGCAAGACAGCTTATTGTAACTGGTGATGTTAGACTTGTGTACCACCACTCTTCTACGACAGCAGATTCTGTGGAGCTTGTTATATAGGGTGTTCATATAAACCTCAGCCCCTGTTGATAGGGTTCCTGGAGTGTACAAATTTTTGTGGAGTGGCTTAAATGGGGGAATTTAATGGTTTCAAGGCTCACCTTGTTATATTTCAAGGAGAAATAGAAAAATATTTGTTTTTTCTTGAAACTTTTGGGAAATAATGCCCCCAATTTTTTATTTTTTTTTTTTTTTTTTTTTTGGAGGGGCTACAAAGTTTTAAGTTTCCAGCTTCAGTCTACCTGTCTTATGATATCTGAAATTTTTGGTTGCTAAAGTGCCACCCTTCTAAGTGCTCTTCAGTCTTGTAGGATAAGCTTCTGTGACCATACAATGCATTGTTAGACATTTCTGATACTGTCATGCTTATATTTCCTGGTATCTTCACTATGGTTGACTTTGTATGGTGCAGATGATCTCCAGCTGCTCAGTTTCAAGAGCCAGTGATAACAGCCACCTACAAAATCTTTAAACTCTGCTCTATGTGCGATGATGCACGTGGCAAACTTCTGTGGCTCATACAACTTATATCTAGTTGCATTTAAGAGATGGATTCATTGGCCTGTGACAGGTAGGGTGCCTGGATACTTTTTGGAGGGTAGTATATGTGACAGCAAAATAGTTACTTATTTTATTGTTATGCACATTTACCTAAGTGTGCTGTGAAAAACTTCTGCAGCACTTTCAGTATTGATTTTTGAATATCACAATAATCAACATACATTTTTGTGATTAACATCGCAAGTGAATGCTGAAAAAATTGTTTCTGTACTTCACGGAAGTTTTTTAAAAGTAATGCTTCTGTTTGATGAAAACATAAATGAAAAGCATAAAGTAGATTTATTTCTTTGCTTTTACTTTGGTATCTTTCAAATCAGGGCACACTGCTCCCGCATCTATTCCTTCTTTCCCCCCCCACCCTTTCAAAAGACTCTTCGAGTTACAGATAATAGGGACTAAATCTATTTGAGGGTCTTCGTCGTCAGGTTGATTCTCCTGTACCGCGAATGACCTTATGGTTAGCACTTCTGCTTGCCAAAGGAAAGGTCTCAGTATCGATCCTCGGTATGTCAGATGTGTTTAACCGCAAAATATCCGCCGTGTGCGGGATGGGAACGTTTAAGCTGTTGGATCCGGGGTACCTCCACCGTTAAAATTAAAGGCGTCTGTTCGTTCTCCCACCCCTTTCTTCCCCACTGCTAGTGTATAGTTTGACGTCATAGCCCACTAGAAAGAAGAGGCCCTGAAACGAAAGGTCATGTGACTTAGTCCCAATTTTCAGCTTATTATATTTTACTACTGCCAGCAAATTATATTTATTAGTGCCACGGATATAGTAATCTAAACCCTACACAAAATTTAATATTACACCCACTTACATTTTTTTCTTCACAAAATTGGCACAAGAATAAAGTAGTTTTGACTGTAAAACATAATGCAATAAGGGTTTTTAAGAGACTTTAATCATAAGAATAATAACTGTATTCATTTCCGGTAAAAACTTGGAGAAATTTCACAAATCTGAGACCCTTTTGGTCACATGGCAACCGTTCGTTTCAGGGCCTCCTCTTTCCAGTGGGCTATGGTTTGACGTTGTGTGACGTCAGGCGAGTTAGCGACGCGCACTAGTAGGGAGGCATTCTGACTTCTTTCTGTCTACCTACTTTCATATCGTGAGCCTCCAGGTTCCGTCTCTTCATTTCTGGTACTCGGTTCAAAAGCCTGTAACAGGCATAGCTAGTATGCATATCTTCTTCTCTGTGTGTGTAAACACTACAATAATAGTTGTTCAGTCGGTGGTGGGTGGTGATCCTGGTGGGATTTGTAGCCAGTCTCTTGTCCCCCTCATGACCAGATTGATCCATTAATTGAGAGCAACGAGCAGGTTAATTCCCCTTAATGTCGCTTCCCTATGAAACAATGAAAAAAGAAAGAGGGGGGGAGAAAAAAAGGAAGTAAGAGAGACTTTACTGAACTGGTGAATATCAGCTATGGGGCTTTTCATTGGAACGTCGAATTTGACGAACCGAACCATTGTAATTTCAAAAAAATGCTACTAAACCTTCGTAAGCCGTCTCAGTGGTCTAAGGTCTGTCTTCTGAGCATTCTTGCCTTGGTTCGAACAAAGAATATCTAATGAGAAGAAGTTAAGGCTCTTTTGCCGCCCCGGTGGCGCAGTGGTCTAAGGCGCTGACCTCTGATCATTCGTCCGAACGGGGTCCGGGTTCGAATCCCGGTGAGGCATGGATGTTGTGTTTGTCTTACGGCACTGGCTCTCTCCCTTCCCTGGAACCAGTGACCCTAAATTAGGTACGGGCGACTGCTTTTATAGCCCATTGAGTTGCTCACGGTGGTCGTTAAACCTCCAATAAAAAAAGTTAAGGCTCAGCGAAACGTAACTAGCGCAGCCGTACCTTCAGGGAAAACATGCAGTGCACAGAAGCCAACATACAAGCTGATCGGCTGATGCCGGAGCAGACTGCGCATGCGTATTTCTGTTGACTTCAGTTCTTTGGGTAAAGAACAGTCAGCCGTCGGCCGAGCTACTCAGAGTCACAGCACGTGATTGTAACCTTGTCGGTAGCATAATCACTTCGCAAATCGGATATGTTAGTTTTGTTACGCCAACCGGGTTAGTTAAGCCTTTTCTTTGTTCTTCAGCTTTTCAGAAATATTTTCAGTAATGCCAAATACTAGGAGGGAATGTCTGAATTTTTTACGGATCCTTAGGCCTAACTGTAATATTTGCTGAAATTTAATTTAAATAGTAATACTAATGTTATTGCATATTTTTCTTACCAAAATAAGGGATGGGCGGAATATCAGAAAACAACAAAAAACTGTTGTAAGCAAACAGTCATCAGATCGAAGGAAACCACCGTGGATCAAAGAAAAGAGTCACTGCCGTAGTCCCCCCTAACGTGTTTTGCTCCTGAATGTTAACTTTCCTGCAGAGCATATTATCTCTGAAGATGTGGTGGCGCTGTTGCCGCCTGTTTTACGTTATCTCTATGAGAGCTGACCTTGGTTTGAATCCTGGGTGAGGCATGGATGGCACTTTTATCGTAAGGCAGCCACAGACACACACATGCTTGAATGACACGTTTGAGTGTAACGCCAGCAAAATGGGGAGAGTTTTGTGCCTGAGGCGGTATATAGCGTGGAGTGAAGATGATTTCAGGCAAGCATTGAACAGCTTCACTCCATGCTACATGCCGCCTCAGGCACAAAACTCCCATTTGCTGGCGTGACACTCAAACGTGTGTATCTGTGGCCGCCTTTACGGCACTGGCTGTATCCCTTCTCTGGAACCAGTGACCCCAGATTAGGGACAGGCGACTGTTTACAGTCGCCCGTCCCTAATCTGGGGTCACTGCCGATTCTGCTGTCTTTCAGCCGATTCTCACCGGTTCGGGCGAACCGGTTGTTGACGTTAGCGATGTTGAGGTAAACAGTGGAAGTTTTACCCTCCTCCCAGTATTTTTACGTTCCATCTCCCATTGTTTGCTTTCCTGCTGTATATATCCTGTGATTCGATACTGACGTAGCAATTTTCTGAACCACGTCAGCGTGTGGTGAACTAACTTGATTTTATCATACTGTGCTAAAATAGAGGGAGCCTTAGTCTCTCGTTCTTATTAATTTCGGTAACGGCGTTTCCTGACAGTGAGAAATTTCTTGCCCTTCAGTCTTCCGATTATCGAACGAATAAACCGTAACGTATGAAATAAGAGTACTTCTATAGTTATATTAATATCCAGTGTATTGTCGCACAGCGATTGACTCCGGAATGGAAAAAAATAGCTGATCAATAACACTCCATGAAGGATGGGTGGTGTGTTTGTCTTTTTAGGTGCAGGCAGGGAGCCCGCACCTAGAGACAAACACACCGCTCATGCCTAGAGTAGCTGAATGTAGATATACGCTGTACGCGGATAGTTTCCAAATTATTAGCGGATTTTGGAGAGTTTTTGCTTGTTGATTAAAAAATGTTATTTACAGCAATTAAAACACTTATTCTAGCCTTTACTCAGATTAATATACTTAATTGCACTTTAACTTGAAGAACTTTCAGTTATTTTTCATATCTTCTGAGTTATTTTGTTTTAACAGACGTTTCTGGTCTCTAGACTTTATCAAGGCTTGTTTGTTCTCAATGCATAGGAACTGTATCAAAAAAAAATTCATACAGAAAGAATTTTAGTTTTATTGCCGGGTTCCTCTTGCAGTTGCCAGTTATCAAAGTAAAATCTTTTCCTTATGTATCTTGTAATTCTACTATTTTTGAATTAAGTTGTTGAAAATGCTATTTATAATATTTGAAGGTTCATTGATGGAACTGTTTTTCTGGATATAAAAAATTTCTTCAATTATTCTCTTGTTTTTATGAGGTTCATAGTCTAATATTTTTCCATAAAAACAAAATAAGTACATTACAGTTGAATGGCTGCACATTCATCTGTAATGTACTTATTTTGCCCTCATTAGAATCCGCAATGTTCTAGTAATTCATTGTTTTATTAATTTTTCTTTAAATTATCTTATTCTATTGTTATTGTGGTTTGCGCTTCGCTGGCTTGCAGTACGTTTTCTGTTTCAATGTTTGTGTACGCAGATATATTTTATTTTTATACAACTCTGCCCGTGCCTCATACGGGATTCGAACCCGAGCCCAGCTCGGACGGCTGGTCAGAAACATAAAAGTATATGTCTGCCCGCCGAGGCGGCCTTTGGTAGTGAAACATTTGTGGTTAGGAATGTTAATATTTGAAATGTTGTGACATGCTGTTTTACGACTTCACTTGAGAGCGTTCTTGTGTTGTATTGTAGCGCATTTTGCTTTTCCTTTATTATTATTTTTTAATGAAGGTTTAACGACCACCGTGAGCAACTCAGTGGGCTATAAGCAGTCGCCTGTCCCTAATTTAGGGTCACTAGTTCCAAAAAAGGGAGAGAGCCAGTGCTGTAAGACAAATACGATATCCACGGCTCACCGGGATTCGAACCCTGACCTTTCTCAGACGAATGGTCATAAGCCAGCGCTTAGACCACTGTGCCACCGGGGCGGCCCTTTATTTTGTAAACTGCTTGTTGTCTTCTACATTAAAAAAAAAAAAAGGATCACCCAGTTTTGAGTTATTATTACGACCAAGTATTCACAGAAATGTTGTGACATAATGCTGTTTTTCGACTTCACGTTAAAACGAATGGCCTTGTGTTGTATTTTAGCGCATATTGGTTTCCTCTTATTTTGCAAACTGTCCATTCTTTTCTGGGTATCACACCATTCAGCAGTTGGGAGTGAAAAGCCTTAGAAGACGGCCGTTTGGAGGATGATCGAACTGGCACGCCTGGCGCCGTCTATCATGCCACGTTCAGTCTGTCAGATCACTCGTTTTGCTCATTCTGACCCTCAATCGGACGTTAATTATGCTCGACGTGCTCGTCTGCCTGGTTTATACTGCGCTCACTTGCCATCTTACGTGTTGGAGTGAGCCGTTTATGTGTCTAATAAAGTGTTATCTCAGTGCATTTTGTGCACTGCATACTTCATAATTAAGATTCTTCCGCGGAATCGCAGATTTGGTTTTTTTTTTTTTCCTCCCATCATTTGGGTAGTTTTAAAATCGCTGCGAAACTGAAGAGAAATTTTTTTTTTTTGGGGGGGGGGGGGGTTAATGAGGGGTCGTTTTCTGTCTGGGGACGGTGTTTCTTCTTTTAAAACTTTCGATAACGGAAGTTAAACGGAGTGAAGATTTCCTCCGTAATCGTAATGTTTTTTCTCGCGATGTTGCCTCTGTCCAGTATTGTAGTTAAATATAATATTATTGCATAAATGTTTGTATTTCAGCCTGATATTGTAAGCAACAATTTCCGATAAATGGAAGTTAGTCGGCTCGAAAATTTCCCTGGAATATTCAGGCATGAGATTCTTCCGCGGATTCGAGAAATTCCACCATTTCTGTTATAATTTGGGTCATTCACGCGATCGATACCCAACTGAACAGAATTTTATTTTGAGACTGGCGGCAGAAATGGGAGGTCAGTGGACGGAATTCCAACCTTCAGAACTTTCGAGAACGGAAGGTAAGCGGAGGGAAGATTTCTCCCGTAGTAGTAATTTTTCTTTCTCGCGAAGTTTCTTCTGCCACGTGTTCTTAAATATCGTTTTATTTCATAAATATTTTTATCTCAGCTTGAAAATGTTGGAAAATTTTCTGAAAACCGAAGTCGGACGGAGTGAAGATTTCTCCCGTAATCGTAATCCCCCCCCCCCCGCGCACGATGTGCTTTGTACTTATACCGTTATGTGTTGTTGTTAAATGTTATTTCCGCCCACAAATGTGTGCATTTAAGCTTGTTAAGGGAGGTTAAATTTTCCGAGAACGGAAATCACGAAGTTGGAAAATTTGTATGAATTCAAGCATGGTGTTCAAAAGTATTGATCCCGTCAAAGTTGCACCATTTATCTAAAATAGTGAAAGCTTTCATATCAGCATTCATGGTCCGCAGGCTGAAAGTGCTTTTAGCATGATGGATGGAATTATTGTCATCTGAGGGTATAAGGAAAGTGTGACAATGAAAAAATGAAACGGGAGAGATATCTGCAGAAAGAAGAAATTAAGCAATGGATGCTGTACAGTGATAGAGTCAACAAAAGGCAAATATGGACATGGAGCTCGCTCGCAAGAGGAAACTTAGCTGATGTTCCAGCAGGTACAACCAGGGCAGGATTTAGATATGGGAGAAGGGGAGGACACTTCAGGTTCGGTTGGGCTCCCTCGAACTCAGAAATCAAAATACACAGCAAAAACGACAATTCACCAAATTTACGCATCACAGCCATTTTATTTCATGTAATCGGAACTGATATATTAGTGTCCCACAGCTGACATCATGGCAACAATGTGTCCGTAAAGAAATGGATGATGCATTGTACACTGCCTGACAGAGAAAATGCCACACCACGAAGACGTGAACGCAGCGCCATGTAAATTGCAGGGTGAGTTCACACGTCCAAGTTATGCAAATGATTGCATTTGCAGGCCAATCGCACGAACGGCGCGTGGGATATAAGCGGACAACCAGCCCGTGAGGCCATCAGTCGAGACGTCGTCACGGCCGCGAGAAGTGAGTGGTTCTGCTGTAACCGTGTCTGGAGAACAAACAAGGGGTGCCAATGCCGTTAAGACGCCGTCGTACGCGTTTTCGTCAAACGGATGAGTTGACGAGAGGTGTCATCGTAGGCCTTCGTACCGCCGGATGATTCTTGCGTCGTATTGCGGAAGAATCGCAACGTGATGCCACAGTCATCGGTCGCATTTGGCGACAGTGGTTGCATGAAGGATCTGTGCAACGTCGTAGGGGGACCGGAGCAGAGAGACGGACGTTCGAGCGCACCGATCGTGGCATCCGACGTCATGCCGTAGCGGACCCACAGGCCACAACGGGCGACATTTTGCGGAGTGTACTGGGAGGCTTGGATGCTCCGATATCGACGCGGACAGTGTCGCGCCGATTGGCTGCGTCTGGTTTGCTGTCCAGCCGTCATCGCTTGACGTGATGTCGCTCCAAAGCTGCGTGGGGTGCCGAATGGAACAGTGTGGTGTTCAGCGACGAATCGCGGTTCTGTCTCACCACGGTTGATCGCCGTATGAGAGTCTGTAGGCGACGTGGCTAACGGCCGGATTCCTCCGCCATTGTAGAGCGCCACACTGCTCTACAACGTGGAATCATGGTGTGGGGTGCTATCAGCGACAACAGCCGCTCACCGTTGGTATGCATTACGGCAATATTGACGTCACGCCGCTATGTTGACTAAGTGCTGCGGCCCGTGGCACTACTGTATCTGCAGGGCGTCCCAAACGCCGTTTTTCAACAGGATAACGCCCTGTCGCATACTGCTCAGATCAGTCTGAATGCTTTACACGGTGTGCTGATGCTTCCTAGGCCAGCACGATCACCCGACCTCTCGGACACGATTGGACGTCGGTTGAGTACCCTCCCACCCCCGCAAAATGAAGATGAACTGTGGACTCGGATCAACACCACATGGTCCACGATACCGCAGAACTATTCGGACTCTCATTGCCTCAATGCCACATTGGATTCAACGCTGTATCGCCTAAAATGGGGTAATTAAATCATATCGCCTAAACGGGGTATTTATGTGATAATTAAATCATTTGTTCAGGACCTACTTGGCTATCTGTATGTGCAGTTTGGGCTATTTTCGAACATTCCTTCATGGTGTGGCATTTTCTCTGTTAGGTAGTGTATCTTTGGAAGCCTTTCTCTTCTGAGGTCCAGATATCTGAAATTTCCGTTACATACTGCAATCTAAAAAGAAGCAAAAGGAAGAAAATATAGTCATAACTATATTTTCTTCCGGCAGTGTACGGTGACGTAACTGGTCACAGTACACTGCCCGTCGTTGATGACAACAGAACAAACACCCTCGAAATTTCAAATATAATAGCAACATTAGTAACAAAAATTAAAAGGTAGGTCATTGTTAAAAATTGTTCGTCACATTTTTTATTTTTTTTAATTTAATGAAATCTTTTAATTGTTATATTTTTCTGTAAAGGGGGAAGGGGGGGGCGTTGGCTGGTGCCCCCGAAGTAATTGCCCCATTATAAATCTGGCCCTGGGTACAACCAAAACTTGTGTTAGAAGCAATATCTTTTAAAACCATTTTATTTTGTTTTAAATTCAGAAATTTCATATAGTAAATACAGTGGTGTGCTTTAGTTAAGTATTTACATAAATAAATTACAGTAAACAATTTAATCTTGGTCATGTTGTGAATGTGTGTGTGTGCATTCGCGTGCGTGGTAGGTATTAATTGACATGTAGTTTCTTTCTGATTTTTATATCCCAGCATCCCATGATGGTCCCAAATTGAGATTCCCAGATGTTGTAGAGCATAACATATAATTTTTTTTTAATTATATAATAAATTAAAGGAATTTTTTTATTATATATAAATTAAAGGAATAAATAAGTTTTTCAAAAATTGAGAAATACCCCTTTTTGAGATACGGAAGATCAAAGGTCAACGTGTTTGACCTTGAAATCAAAAATTAAAAAAATAATGTGATATATCATATGAAATGCCATATTAAATGCTTTCCAAAGATACAAGTACCAAGCCTCTGTGTCAAATAGGAAAGAAAATGTGGGCGATTTTGTAATGCACGAAACGCAAAAAAATTAAGCTTTCCGTCCATTTTCGCAGTTGTGTATTTCAGAAACTAAAAGAGATAGAGACTTAACATTGAGTATGAATTCATTTCTCCGTAGGCATCTGTGCTAAATTTCATAAAATTCTATGGGAGTCAGGTTGAAAATGTTATTTTTGGTGTTGATTTGACTTGGAATGACCCGGTTATATTCACATTTCTCGTTCGGATTTTTTACCCGGTTAAAAAGTTCAGCTTTTTTTTTCTTCGTGGGTCTCATGTATGATTATCCTATACATGCTTCTTTGATAGGAGGTCGTATGTCTTTATCATCCTCACTTTTAATCCACAAAAACTTAGCTTCCGTTGTGTGAAGGGCTTTGTAAAAGACACTGTATACCGACTAACATGCATAAAAAGTGACGCGAAATATATTCCGTATTGATCTTGGTTATCAGGAATGAAAAGTGAAAATGGTGTGAGATTTTTTTAGCCTTTCAATTTTCTTCTCCCCATCGTTGAAAGAGAAAATTATAGGTTGGGAAAGCAAATGACACATGGGAACAGATGTACGTGCAGGTGGTGAGAGGCGTCGTGGAAGATCCGCTCCTTGAATGTACAAATGTACATCAA
The DNA here is from genome assembly GCA_039090855.1 of Macrothele yani. NCBI lineage: Eukaryota > Metazoa > Arthropoda > Arachnida > Araneae > Macrothelidae > Macrothele > Macrothele yani. Next base: position 15,735,624 of record CM076992.1, read on the forward strand.
TCATGATTATAAGGAACGTATTTCGCAGAAAGAGTAGCTTAATGACATAAATGGATGTAAACAATCATGAGAGGCTGAAGTTGGAGTGATGCAAATAGATAATTTATTATTTTTAAGATTGCCCCGCATTGTCGGAAAATTGAAAGCGCCACAAAATATCCCTCTTCTGAACAAGGCTGTATTTTGTTCTGCTTTGTGTTTCTCCACGTAGGGACCTCACTCTTGTTCTCTTCCTGAGAATAACCGAATACATAGTTGCTGCGAGATCGGAGAATGCGAGAGCACTAGACGTCTTCCTTGGAAGATGGATGTTGGGTGGCCGAGTGAGTTCGGGATCGATGGTACAGTCGAAGCAGGTGCCCTATTCCCAGCCGCGTTATGAACATTGGTTATTCCCATCTCTGCTCTTACCCATTCCTTGCCATTTCTTTTGCGATACTTCACCGTGATTAAATACTGCTATCTCTGCTGCCGTAATATCGTAGCAGCTGACACATGTTTCATTGATGCTGCCGAATCTCCTAAAAAATAAAAAATATTCGAGTACCAATTATTATTGCTGAGTTAGGTAGTGAATGGCCTTTGGTTTTTGCTTATGATTCATTAGTGATTGTAGATATTAAGCGGGTTTTGTACACCCTTTATTTCATAATCTTGTAATTAGTTCTCTACAAGTGATGAAGAGTAATTAAAGAATTAGTTCAATTCTTTAAATCTCTACAACAGTATTGGGTGGCCGCCCCGGTGGCGCAGCGGTCTAAGCGATGGCCTCTGATCGTTCGTCCGAACGGGGTCCGGGTTCGAATTCCGGTGAGGCATGGATGTTGTGTTTGTCTTACGGCACTGGCTCTCTCCCTTCCCTGGAACCAGTGACCCTAAATTAGGGACGGGCGACTGCTTATAGCCCATTGAGTTGCTCACGGTGGTCGTTAAACCTCCAATCAAAAAAAAAAAACAGTGCTGTGTCAACGGCCATTCCATATCTCGTTAACCTCCATGCAATTCGGGGAAACACATGGTTCTCTCTCCTGTGTGCCATTCACTCCAAACTTCGACTCGCAAATGAATTGTAATGGTTTAAACTGTAAACTGGCCCTAAAATTCATGTAAATATGCTTTTAAAACAAATCCTAAGCGACTTCGGAGCTTCTGAAAAAATCGCAAGCATAGTTTTCTCCTTAATTCAGCCATATGTCGTGAAAGCTATCGTTAAATTTAAGCTTGAAAGCTAGAGGAGAATCCGCATAATTGTTTCCATAATGAACCCTGTATCCTGAGTACTCCCACAACACACGCGCACACACACACTCTGCCCTGCCATTAGTATTCGGACATCCTTCTATTGATAGTGAATTCGGTCTATGCAAGCACTACGTCACAACCCCAACTCGTAGGACTGTGAAGAGACAAATAGCACTACTGCGAATGCAAAATGCCTCGATCTACAGGGGTAACTGATTAGAAGCTCGGATTGATAACGATGTGCCACATAAGCAGTCGCTCTGTGCGTGGCTTTTCAGCGGCATTGAAGATTTGAAGATCCCTGGGTCGACGGTTGGTGTTGTGATATGCAAATGACAGCGGACTCGGACTGAATCTTCCAAGAAATGGTCCAGTAAACTTCCGTAGCTAACAGAACGTGTAAGGAGAGCTCTCCAAAAGACTGTCCGCTCGGAGCGCAAACCCTATATGAGACTATTTGGACTGATGTTGCCAGCGAAGTGCGCAGGACAACATGAGTTACCACTGTCGACTAGCTAACCACTTCGACTATGCCACATGCCGATTAGCGTAGCGTAAGGAACGTCAATTTTGAATTGTAGACCAATGAAAAACTTCACTTTGGACTGATAGTCACGTTACACAGTCTACCAGTTTGATGGTTGTTCGTGGGTGTGGTTGATGGCGGCAGAAAAGTCAAGTTTGGTGGAAGCAGCGTGATTTTAGGGAGCTGTTCTTCATAGTGCGTTCTGAGGCCCTTTAGTCGTTTTGAACCAAACTATGAATGCTGAGCTTTACCTAGCCATCTATGCACTTCCAACGTTGCAACGTTGTTGCAATGGGAAAGCCCATACCTCTATCAGAAGGACTGTGCACCATGTGATACTGCTCGTGTTGTAACAGATTGGTCTTAGAACATGGTCGTCGAAGGGTTGTACTGGTTAGCTCAGAATCCTGGCCTGAGCCATATACGCTGAGGTGCCAAAAAAAAAAAAAAAAAAAAAAAAGCTGAGAAGAGTGCTGCCTCCACACCCATGCGATAAATAGTATCGTTCGCAAACGACGTATATATATATAAAGGCAGATATCTCTGTAAAGTCAAGTAGTAGCATTCGCAGTTCAGACGGCAGCTTATCAGGATTTAAGCGATTTCGAACGCGGTATGATAGTCGGCTCCCGGGAGATGGGTCACTCCATCTCGGAAATTACCACGAAAATTGGATTTCCGCTGATAACAATTTCAAGTTGTACCTGGACTACACAAACTCAGGGGGAAATCCAGAGTGCGAGACCGGTGTGGCCGTAAAGAAACCCTGACGATCGTGGACAGCGGCATCTTTCACACATCGTAGCATCCACGTGGTGTGCAACATTGCCGCGAATCACTGCGCAATTCAATGCTGCGGCCAGTAATAGCATCACGTTCGGACTGTGCACCGTTCCCTGTGTTCTATGGTGACGGATCACTTTGTCCGTGTTCATTTCGTCCACGCTCACTTCGTCCAGTTCATTTCGTCCAACGTTCACTTTGTCCACTGTTCACTTTGTCCACTGTTCACTTCGTCCGCTGTTCACTTCGTCCGCTGTTCACTTAGTCCAATGTTCACTTCGTCCAATGTTCATTTCGTCCACCGGTCACTTTGTCCACGTTCATTTCGTCCTCAGAATGAATGAAAATGTTACGAATATGACGTACTTAGAATAAAAACAGCGGAAAAAAGGCTTGGCATAGTGCCTATGAAATAATATTTAGCGCCTGAGCAAAAGCACAATATTATTACCTTAATTTGATGTAAAAAATGTTAGAAATATGACGTACTCAGAATAAAAACAGTGAAAAAGGCCTTGACCTAGGCCAAATAATATTTAGTGCTTGAGCAAAAGCGTGATATTATTACCTTGACTTGATACGTAAACATTATGAATACGACATCCGTAGAATTAATATTGCAAAAAAGGCCTAGGCCTAGGGCCCATGAAATAATGTTTAGTGCCTGAGCAAATGCACAGTATACCTTGATTTGATATGTACATATTGTGAATATGACGTGATTAGAATAAAAACTGTGAAAAAGGCCGCGCCCTAGGGCATATGAAATAATATTTAGTGCCAAAAAAAAAGCGCAATATTATTACCTTGAGTTGATAGGTAAACGTTATGAATATGAGATCCATAAAATAAAACTGTTGAAACGGCCTAAGCCTAGGGATTTTGAATTAATATTTCGTGCCTCAGTAAAATCACAATTATTACCTTGAGTGGATACGTAAACGTTTTGCATATGACATCAGCAGAATAAAAACTGTCAAAAGGCCTACACATGAGGCATAGTAATTAGTATTTAGTGCCTAAGTAAGTAAAAGAGAAATATTAATAACTTGGCATCTTATGTAAATATTTAGTGCCTAAGTAAAAGTGCAGCGTTATTAAAAAATCCCACCTTAAAGACCTTTTCCGAACATAGCGTGAGTCATGCTGTAGTGATTGACATCGTACCACACAAAAGAGTTAAAAAGCACTTCAAAGTTAAGTTCCTTGTTTTACTTTAAATAACATTTCAAATCGTTTTTTTTATTTTTTTATTTATTTATTTTTATTTTTTTTGCCGTACCGGTGGCGCAGTGGTCTAAGCGATGGCCTCTGATCATTCGTCCGAAATGGGTCCGGGTTCGAATCCCGTGTGGCATGGATATTGTGTTTGTCTTACGGCACTGGCTCTCTCCCTCCCCTGGAACCAGTGACCCTAAATTAGGGACGGGCGACTGCTTATAGCCCACTGAGTTGCTCACGGTGGTCGTTAAACCTCCAATAAAAAAAATCGTTTTATTTTAACCGAGAAACCCTGACAGAAAAAAAAATCGCTTGCAAGCAATGTCCACTGACCTTTTCTTCTGCCTATAACAAAAGCTCCATTAAAACAAAAAAATTCGACGGTATTCCATTCATTCTGAGGACAAAATGAACGTGGACAAAGTGAACTGTGGACGAAATGAACATTGGACGAAGTGAACATTGGACTAAGTGAACAGCGGACGAAGTGAACAGTGGACAAAGTGAACGTTGGACGAAATGAACTGGACGAAGTGAGCGTGGACGAAATGAACACGGACGAAGTGATAGGGAACCGTGTTCTATGGGGTTCCGGAGCCGACGGCCCATCCGTGAGCTCGGGAAAACCACCATTGGACGCAAAATGACTGGGAACATGTATATCCTGATCCGACAAATCGCGGTATCAACTGTTTCCGGCAGATGGCTGACTCTGGGTGTAGCGACAATCCCACGAGGCAATGGATCCCGCATGCCTACAAGGGACAGTGCAGTTCGACGGTAGCTCTGCTATGGTGTGGGGTGTTTTTAGTTGGCACACATTAGGACCCTTCGTACGTCTACATACCGCTCTGACCGGTGGAGTCTACGTAACCATCCTTGGGTATCATTTGCACCCGTTCATGTCATGCAACCACTCCGACGTGTGCGACCGCTTTCAACACAATGCGCCACCGCACTCGTCCAGTCTCCCGATGATGGCTGGAGGAACGTACCACGGAATTTGGCCCCCTCGTTAGCCGGATTTAAACGCCATCGAATACATTTAGGATGCTGTTCAACGTGCCGTCAATGCCAGGGATCCTCCACTGGCGAATATTACGAAATTGTGGAACGCTCTTCAGGAAGCATGGTGTGCACCGTCTCCACAGTACTACAGAGAGCTTGGGGAGTTCATGCCCACCGCGTTGCTGCCGTTATCCGATCGCGAGGAGGACCAACGCGTTATTAGAGAAGTATCCCAGTTTCTTTTGGCACTTCCGTGTATAGAATATATAGATCGAATTGGGCTGTCAGGTGCGTGGAAGAAGAGATCGCCCGACAAACAAAGCTGAATTGGTCACTGCTTTGAAGACGAAACATATAGGCCGACATTTGCAGAACTGGTGGAGAATATACTATGAAGACTAGAGGTCGTCGTAAACGCCAAAGGATTCAGTTCACAATATTAAATTTCCTGTAAATAAATATAATTTGTAGACATGTAGGTGTCTTGGTGTCAATGGTAGTGTACATAGTTTTTCTGCTTTTCAAGCGATTAATTAACACGCATTATTAAACTATGTATGTCGTCTGATTCTTGAAAGTCCTAGAATTTTGAATTGCACAGAACTATGTAGCTTCTAATGTGTAATACAAACGCAGCGTCCTATTTTCTCAGGTGAACAGCGTGATCGTAGCTTATCGTTGCGTGAAATTTGGAGGTAGTGTGTGTTATCGGTTATGTGTGAATTTGTATGTAAACACACCGGACAAAAACTTAGTCACCCCTGGCAGAACTTACCTAATAACGGGTGACGGCGCCTCTTGTCTTGATAACAGCATGAATCTAGTATGGTAGACTCCACGAGGTTGTGGATGTATTGAGCATCGAGTTTTTAGCCACTCGTGCATAAATTGGTCCCGAAGTTGCGCCAGAGTACGTGGGTGTCTATTCCAGCGTTTCACCTTCTGTTCCAAATGATGTAACAGATTTTCAATAGGATTTAAATCTGGGGATTTGGCGGGCTAGTCGAAGTGAGACACTGTTGCTGATTGTTCGTCGTGCCACTCAGACAGAGTTTCAGCCCTGTGCACACGGCAATGGTCGTCTTGGAAGACAGGAGTGCCAATGTGATGTTTCTCCTGGAGATGTAGGGCAAAGGGCAACACTTCGTCATTCGGAATGCGAAGGTACACATGCTGGTTCAAATTCATCGTCACTGCAACGAGAGGGCCCATTTCGTGGCACGAAAAACATCCCCAAAACATCACAGAACCCCTACTTCAGCTTGAACAACACCTTCGACACAATCAGGATTAAAGGCTTCATTGGGCCTGCGATGCACTCGTCGCCTCCCATCACTGGAGTACAAACAAAAACAAGATTCATCAGACCAAATTGCTCGTTTCCAATCCTCCACAGTAAAGTTTTGTTACCTCTGAGCCCATTGATAACGTGCGACTTTGTGACTTGCTGTTGAAAGAGGCCTCTTCCGTGGTACTCTGCTCCAGATGTCCATCGCATGCAGTTCTCGTCGCAATGTCCTTTCGGAAATTGGTTGGAGTGGACTTTCATTGACTGTTTAGAGCAATTGTTGCCTGGTTTGAATCTGATTTGCAATTCCTTGGCGTGAAACATGGCTGCGGTCCCTGTTGGTGTGAACTACACCACTGTTTAGTTTTCAGTTGACTGCGAACTACACCACTGTATGTAGACCCGCTGGACAGTACGCTTCGACACACCAACAATTTCGGTGACTTCCTTCACTTTGTGTTCGTGGGCACGGCCAAACACGATGGCTCCTATTTACCACTAAGTAACGTCTGTCTTACGACTCATATTGCAGACTAAATTCAACACATACGTTGCTCTTTACCACTGCACGAGGCAGAAATGATCCTGTAGACCACGCCAGTGCTATGTATCTCCCACCAATGCTATCACGGCGCCCTCTGTGCAACCGGTAACTTCCTACTGTCATTTCTGTTAGGGGTGACTAATTTTTTGTCCGGTGTGCTTAGTTTATGTGGCCATTGTTTTCCAGAACAGTCAAGTGGACTGTGCTGGAAACACAGGACAGATTGGGCCGCGTTCGAATCCCGGATAAGGCATGGGTGTTGCATTTTTCCTGGTGCATTGGCTTTGTCCCTTCCCTGGAACCAGTGGCCCTAAATTAGGGACAGGCCCTGAAGTAAAAAAAAAAAATGGAAATGAAAAAAGTATTTGCACGTGATAGGACCTGGTGGAGTAAATTTAAGTTGTGGGAATTCAGTGATTGCACAATGTAGTTTTATGAGCTCATCTCAAGATGTAGAGAGAGAGAGAGTACAACACAGGATTTTGTGGACTGCTCTCAAGTTGTAATAAAGCTAACACAAAAATGTGTTCTACGGGATAATCTCAAGGTGTGGTAATTGTTGCTCAATAGAATTAATATAGATTAGGATTTTATGGACTGATCTCAGGCTGTGGTGATAGAGCGAGTACAAAATAGGGTGTTATGAAGCAAGTACCAAAGGTAGTAATGAAGCTAGGGCAGTGAGCGAATGAGAAAAGCCCATTCGCAGTCTTCTCTCTTAATAGTCCGAGTTGGGTTCGGATGAAGCATGGGTTGGCATGTTTGTCCCAAAGTGTTGACCGTTCCTGCGCTGGATGGAACAAGCCAAATTAGGGGATGCACGACTCCCTAAACTTGCTCACGCAGGTCAACCATCTCCCCCTCCAAAGAAAGAATGGAGAAAAAAGTGAGTTAAGTAATGAGCTTGGTTCCTTCCAGTGCCGCTCTAACTTAACTATGTAGCAATTAAGCTGAAGAAAACTAAGTGGGAAATAATATACAGGATGTCCCAAAAATGATAACTTTGGATACAAAACGGATATCAGCATATAATGTGGAAGAAATATTTCTCTCATAATACGTAGAAAATACGCCATGATAATTAACACAGCAATTAGACATCTCTGAACTGACTGTATTTACTGTTCTTCACGTAATATAATATAAATAGGCCTACTGTCAATTCAGAGATGTCCGATTGCTGTGTTAATTGTCATGACGAACACTATATCGACAAAAGTCACCGGGCACCTAGAAGAGAAACACAACATAGCATTTATTGACATACATTAGTACGGTGTCGGTCCTCCTTTGGCCTTAATGCATGCACTGACCTTTTTGAGACATGCTTTCGACGAGGTTTTGGAACACAGCGACAGGTATGCGCTTCCATTCAGTACATAATGCTGCCGCTAACTGTTGCTTAGTAGTAGGCCTTGGTCCCAAACTTCTTATGCGGCGCTCTAATTCATCCCATAGGTGCTCTATGGGATTAAGATCAGGGCTCTGTGCTGGCCAGTCCACACACGATACGGAATTATCGTCAAACCACGCCGTAACAGCCCTTGCTTTGTGGCTCGGTGCATTATACTTCTGGTACCAACAAGGCTCGGTTCCATAGTATTGCCACAAAGTTGGTAGGTCCAGAATATCGAGGTAGACGTGCTGGTTAACAGGTTTGTCCACGATAACCAATGGGCCGGGACCATACCACGAGAAGCATCCCCACACGAATACACTGCCAGCTCCAAACTTGACCGTAGGAACAGTACACTGTGGTAAATAGCGTTCCCCCGGCTGTCGCCATACCCACACACGGCCATCAGGCTCATGGATCGTGTATCTGGATTCATCAGTCCATAGGTTTCGTTTCCATTGATCTACAGTCCACAATAAATGTTGTTTACACCATGCTAAACGGCGAGTAGCATTCCGAGTGGCGATGAAACGCTTATGAGCAGCCGCACGACCACGGTAACCCATGCAATGAAGTTCTCTGCGAATGGTACGTGTACATACTGAGGTTCCAGCATTTTTACTCACCCGTATACTGAGGTCTTGTGTAGTACTCGTTGATTAGCTGTAACGACTCTCCCGAGGTTTCGACGTTGTGACGTGCCTGCACCGCAGGACGCACATGAGATAAAGGCAGATAGCAGCGAGAGCATACGTCTGCGTAGCTCAGTTGGAAGAGCGACTTACTCCGGAGTGAGGGGATCCGAGTTCGATGTACGGCGTGGACGAAGATGATGGAGAAATTTACTTCGTCATAACGTCCTCTAGTCCTCCATCACTGATTTTCTTTGATCTTAGGGCCGCGGGTTGCCTAGTGGGCAACGTTCGTGACTGCCATGGAGAAGACCTCAGGTTCGATCCCAGGCAGGTACGAACGCTCGATCCACTAAATATCCGCCGTGCGTCGGATGGGCACGTTAAGCCGTCGGACCCCGGGTATTGGCCTCCCGGTAATAAATAAGGGTGTCTTCTTTCCCCTTTCTACCTCGCTTCCGTGTCACTTTCCTATCGGGCACTCTAGCCCAAATCTCCTAGCTTCCTATTTCTAAGGGTTGTTTAAGACCTGGGTCAGACACTCCCTTCCTAAAATCCTCTACATATGATCATTTCTTTGGTCTGCCGGTACGTTTTTCTGCTTCAGGCACGCCATGTGTTTTCCACTTATTCAGTGCATCCAAAACAGTTGACTTGGGTATGTTTAAGAGCCTCTCGGTTTCTCTTATGAACAACCCACTAATATAACACCGAACAATCTTTCGGTTCTCAAAGTCAGTTCTCTCCCGCCGCGACATTTTCACTCAACCTCACAACGCGATGTGATCGCGGTCAGCTGCAGGCTTGTTTTTATACCGTTTGCAGCTGTACCGCGCATCTTAACAACGCGGCGGGTCCGTTCGTTTGCTTTTGAAGGGGTGTCCGGTGACTTTTGTCAATATAGTTTATTTTCCATGTATTATGAGAGGAATATTTCTTCCACATTATGTACTTGGACGACTGTTGTCATGCTTAACGCTAGATGGCAGCACAGTGGCTTCGATTAAGAATGCGGTCGGACTACTTTCCAATGCTCTTAACACTCAGGTACTTGTGACTTTCTCGTCCTGGGTGGTGTAGCGGTTAGCATACTCGAACGGTAATCGGGAGACGCGGGTTCGTTTCCCGCTCCAGGGTAATGAAATTTTCAAGTGTTCTGATGTGATTGATATTGCGTGAAGAACAGTAAATACAGTCAATTTACAGATGTCTGATTGCTGTGTTAATTATCATAATATCAGCGTTCTGTTTGTTGCAGGTGGTAAGGAATACCCCCAAGTTTTCTAGTGGTAAGGAATACCCTCAAGTTTTCTAGAAGTGTACCCAATGGATCCTGCGACGAAAGCACAGATTGTGGAGCGGGTTATTCAAATCCGATCCGAAAGGCATGCTCAGCGGAATTTCAGAACAAAATATTGGAGCAAACCGCCCACACGTAACAGCATCAGAAAGTGGTACAAGTCATTCAAGAAAACTGGTAGCGTCTTTACAAAGAAAAGCCCTGGACGACCATCGCTAGTTCCAGAAAGGGAGGAGGTTGTGAGACAAACATTCACTCGCAGCCCTCGAAAGTCAATCAGACAAGCAAGCAGCAAGACAGCTGGACATCTCCAAGTCGTCAGTGCACAGAGTGTTACGTCAGAGATTAGAAATGCACCCGTATAAACTTCAGATAACACATCACATAATCCCATATGATCATGTAAAAAGTAAACAGTTTGCTGAAGAGATGTTGCAGAATGTTTCAAGTGCCGAATCTTTCCTGAGATAACTCTCTTTCTCGGATGAGTGCACTTTCCATATTTCTCGAAAGGTTAATAAACAAGAATGTGAGAATTTGGGGAACTGAATACCCGCATTGCACAATGGAACCTGAACATGCTAGCTCAAAAGTGAATGTTTGGTGTGGCATAATGGTTGACCGTGTTATTGGACCCTTTTTTCTTTCAGGAAGCGACCGAGAGAGCTCATAATTACCGGGACATGATTGAGCAGTTTGTGTATCCCCAGTTGGATGAACTTGCAACTCTTTTCATTTTCCAACAAGATGGGGCGCCACCTCGTTGGGCTTTGATTGTGAGGAGGTCTCCGGATTCCAAATTTCCCAATCTATGGATTGGGCGTGGTGGTCCCATCGCATGGCCCTCACGTTCGCCGGACTTAACATCCTGTGATTTTTTTTTATGGGGATTCATCAGGAGTGAGGTTTACAGCACTCCTGTTGCAGACATTGCTTACCTAAAGAGGAGGATTACACACGCACTGCAGAAAGTTAATACGGGCATTCTCGAACGAACATGGTTGGAATTGGAATACCGTTTAGACATTGTTCTGGTGACAAATGGTGCCCATGTCGAATCTCTATAAAACTTCATGATCTGTTCTGTCAATTAACACAAGTTGTGTATTGAGATCATTTATATTAAAACTGTTATGATTATTTGAAATTGGTTACACCTTTATGGGACACTATGTATATTTTTTGTTGATGAGTGATGGTGTGCACCCACAGTTATTTAGACGCAAATGCTAGAAGGTTTGTTTTGTGGTGCTTTGGCGGCGGGAGTACGATTGTAGCTTTTCGGTTTGAGTCCCGGTTCCCTCTTGTCTATGAAACACGTACAGAGACAGTCTTCGCGTTTCGGGCATCTCGTACTTTCGTGTATTATACGAGTAGATTTGCACCTCTGAACCGCATTTCGTACATCAGCAGACGAATAAGCATTTTCAACTATAGGATATGAAATGTGTTCATTAAATCCCTGAAGGGTACGGAGTTCCGCCAAATATCCGCAACTACAGTGGTTGCCAGAAAATTGTGGGCACTTTTTGAAATTTTCATGTTTTGCAACTTTGCGGGCTTATAGGTAATGTTTCACAAAATGCAGATGTTTATATATCAATTGAAAGAGAATTTAATGCTGAATTCAATACGAAAAAAAGAATTCAAATATCTGCAGTACAAAAAAAGTTATCCTTCGAATACTGCAATCTTGATAAATCTACACTACAATACGATAAAATGATATCAAATACTTACGATTGCAGTGTACTATCAGTATTTAGTAGGGTAGCCTTTATTATTTAAAACAGCAGCACAGCGACGTCTCATTGAGCCAATGAGTGTGTGAAGCTCTGCCTTCGCTATTACGTGGTGCCAGGAAGTAATTATAGCTTCAATTGTCTTTTATGTGATGGACGCCTTATTTATACAAGGTTTTTCAAACGGTGCCACACATTTTCTATCAGGTTCAGGTCAGGGCTGTTTCCTGGCCAGGTCAACAATGGAATGCCCAAGAGACGCATATAGCGTATTAAATCCGTTTATTTTTGTGGTGAAGTCAGTACAAAGATTCGCCAAGCTTTCGCTCTCCACTGGAAGGCTTTTCAAGGCAATGGTAGACATAAAAATGATATTAGGCATTTTTATGTCTACCATTGCCTTGAAAAAGTAGCAGTTTGGGTTCCAGGTTGATGTCAGTGTATTTTCTTGCTTTCAGCGTGTCGTCGATTACGTTAAAGCGGCCAACATCACTTGCTGCCATACGCGGAATTCCGTTTTTTTTTTTGTCATCGTTTGGGTCATTCTCGAGACCAATGCAAAACCGAAGAGGATTGGAGGGGCGGTATTTTGTGTTTTTCGAAACTTTCTAAAACGAAAATTAAATGGAGTGAACATTTTTGTCGTAATAATTGTTTTCTCGCGATGTTGCCTCTGTCCGGTATTCTGATTGAATGCCTTTTAGTTCATAAATATTTGTATTTCAGCTTGAAACTTTTAAGTAACAATTTGCGAATACGGAGGTTAGACGACGCGAAAATTTTCCTGTAATCTTCAGGCACGAGGTTCTTCCGCCGATTCGTGGAATTTCGCCTTTTCCGTTATCATTTGGGTCATTCGCAAAACCTATGCATAACTGAACGCAAATTGTTGAGGGGGCGCGCGTTTTGCGTTGGGGAAGACAGAGTTCTAACTTTCGAAAGCGGAAGGTACACAGATCAAAGATTTCTCCCGTAATTATTTTTTCCCCTTTAGCGATGTTCCCACTCTCCTGTGTTGCTAAATGTTACTTTTCTACAAAAATGTTTGCATTTCAGATTGATAAGGTAGGGAGAAATTTCCGCAAACGGAAGTGACGAAGTTGGAAAATTTGCAAGAATTGATGCATGGTGTTCATAAGTATGTTGTTAATCATCTCAGGTGACAATAATTTCCATCCATTTACCTAAAATAGTGAAGGCTTTGATATCATGAATTCATAGTCCTCAGGCTGAAAGTTCTTTCAGCATGATGAATGAAATTGTCATCAGAGTGCATAAAAAAAAAAAAAAAAGAAAAAAAAGCAACAATGAAAAAATGGGATGAGTAAGATATGAGCAGAAAGAAAAACTAAGCAAGATGCTGTACAAGTGCAGAGTCAACAAAAGGCAAACGAATGGTAGGCCTCATTACGGTATGTTCCCACTTTCTCGTTGCTCGTTTTGAATTTTACTCCAGTTATAAAGTACAGCTTTTGTTTTTTTGTTTTGTTTTTTCTTCGTCGGTATCATGTATGAAAATCGCAAGCAATGAGAAGCTACTAACTTTCGGTGTTTATGGTATCTTTAATCGTATTTGTTAACTTTTAAGGCGACTATAAGAAAAGTTTTCTGTGTGCAATTTTTCTGTGAGAAGGCAGTACAAAATTGTGTATATAATGCCAGCAACTGAATAACAATTTTATTTCAGAATCGAGCACGTCTTAGGATATCTTTTTTTTTTCTAATTTTGTAGTCTGATGTTTTGCTTGAAAGGAAGTGATCAATTATGTTCTTACAAAACCCTGAACCACATGCATTTCTTTTAAGTCTACTTAACAGGGTGTTTATACTCCCAGCTTGTTTTAACTCGCTTGTTTCTCTAAGAAAGTGAGGCAGGCGAGTGTGAAATTGTTTGCTGCTAAGACTTTTTCCAGGTTTGTAAAAAAAGGAAAGAAAAAGTCAGACGTGCCCTCTGACGTCATTAGAACAAAATAAACATCGGTGATGAATCGTGTTGCCGTATTTCTGCAACATCTATTTTAGTTGTTTCGATGGTTTTCTGCTTTTGGGTGGAAATCGCGCGTAATGTTTGTTTGACCTGATCTCAGCGATGTTGAATGCTTTCACTTTTTTTTACCGGATAAGCACTTACTCTAAATACGTTCTACTTAGAACAGTTTGTTTTTTTTGTATAACCATTAAGAATCCCAAGTATTCTTTAGCTCTTGACTCCGGTCTTCCAAATCAAAACACATTCCTTTTGCAAGATAAACTCAAAATGGTTTAATTCTTTGAAATTACCTGTCCGGAAGCGAAAGAAAAAAAAAGCTTGTGATTCAACAAAACTTGTAGAATGTAATTCAAAGCCAGTCTTGTATCAGAAAAAGCGCAAGTATCAGATGCTTGTAAGTTTAAAAAGGCGGCGCATTTGATTTGTGTTTCAAGACTGGACCTTTGAAGGTTAAGGATCGTTCTTTGCGTGAGATGAAGAATATTTCAGTTGTTTTATTTGCGTGCGCTCTCTAGCGGAAGATGTTTGAATAGATCGGTAAATAAATAGAGAAATGTTGAAAACCAGACTCGAAATATAAATTTTGTGTTCAACTAAATGTGAAACGCGAATGAATAACAAATGAACGGACGAATAGACATAAACAACTGGTGATCTTGGGGGTGACACGTAGCTCCATTCGCTAACATAAAGGCAAAACTACGCTCAGTTTTCTGAAAAACTTTTATTATTGTTATCATTCCCAATGTGCAAAGAACCATTTGAGAGATTTATGTATACGATTTTAGTAAGGGAGTGTCTGAATCCAGGTCTTAAACAACCCGTAGAAGTAGGAGATTTGGGCTAGAGTGCCCGATATGGAGAGTCACACGGAAGCGAGGTATAGAAAGAGGGGAGGGGGACGGGGGCAGGGACGTCGCCAAGGGGATGCAAGCCCACCCAATTAAAAATGTGCCATTTTCAATATACACGGTCGAGTCACATTATTGTGACTACCAGCTAATATCCAGAGTAACCGCCGTGTGCAGCGCGGACAGTAGCTAGGCGGGCTGGGAGTGACTCAATAAGGTGCTGGAAGGCGTTCACAGGTATGTGGAGCCATGCTGACTGGAGTGCATCTGACAGCTACTCAAGGGTTCGTGGTGGAGGATCTATAGAATGAACAACACGATCGAGGTGGTCCCACAGATGCTCAATTGAGTTTAAGTCTGGGGAATTAGGGGGACAGGGAAGTAAGTACTTTGAAGTCTTCATCGTGCTCTTCCAACCACTCTCGGACATTTCTAGTTGTGTGACACGTCGCATTGTCGTTCTGGAAGATCCCATCCGCCCCAGGGAAAACAATCTGCAGCATGTATGGGTGTACGTGGTCTGCAAGGATGGATTCATAACGAATTCGGTCCATAGTGCCTTCCACAGGCATGAGTGGACCCAGAGAATGCCACGAAAACATTCCCCAGACCATAACGCTGCCCCTACCAGCTTGTGTTCTTCCAGCAATGGTTGAAAAGTGTTTGTTCTCCGATGTTTCTCGCCTTATACGCCAACGTCCATCTGTTCGATGAAGCAGAAAACATGACTTATCGGGGAAGGCAATCCTTTGCCAATCAGCGGAGGTCCAATTCCGATACTGCCGTGCAAATGTAAATCTTTTCTGCCGATGCACCTTCGTTAGCATAAGTGCAGTGGCCATCCGTCTGCACTGGAGCCCCATACGCAGCAGGGTTCGATGAACTGTCGTTTTAGACACACTTCCGGTAGCCCGCTGGTTCATTCGGCCAGTGAGTTGCTCCACTGTAGCTTGTCGATCGGCCCTCACGCACCTTCGCAGCCAACGCCCTCCTCTCACATCAATGGCGCGTGGTGCTGCGCAGTTTCTACGTCGCATATTCGCAATGGTGCCATTTCTCCAATCACAATACCCTTTAACCACAGCAGCACGTGAACAGTTCACAAACTGCGCTGTTTCAGAAATATTACCACTCTTGCCCCGAAAGCCGATAATCACCCCTTTTTGCAAATCTGATAAATCGCTCCTTTTATCCATGACAGCAGCGAATGATATATTTTCAGAATGCCTACAGCACACCTTATATACCCTACAAGCCAGCTCACGACACGTGCCTTCTTTCATTAGTTACGCGCTGTTGACGTCAAAAGTAGGAGGTGGTCTCAATAATGTGACTCGACTGTGTATTTAACTTTAAAATAGTATCTAGACTTTACCAAGTAATAAATCTTGTGTTTTATTTCATGTACCCCTACATATTTTCTCCCTAGGAAGTGAGTTGTTAACGTCTGTAAAAACGATTACTGAAATACCATGCGCAGGGCCATGAAAGTTCAACTGTTCTCCACTCATCCAATTCCTTAGTTTAAGCCTCTTTTTTATGTTTGTATGGTCAGGGGGATAATGAGGAGGGTGGATAGGAATTCACCGAGGGGATCAGTACTAATTGCTCTGCTGTGCGTTTTCTTTGCAATGTAGTGGATTTCAGCACGGAGAGTGGAGTCTAAACCTACACCAGCGCTCTTCAGACTGCCCGTCAGAGTGAAAATGCGGGAAGTGGCTAAGACTGTTTTGTAGGAGAGGAGTGCAAGGCAAAGTCGCTGGTCTCGCCCCGGTGGCGCAGTGGTCTAAACGATGGCTTCTTATCATTCGTCCGAACAGGGTCCGCGTTCGGATCCCTGTGAGGCATGGATGTTGTGTTTTTCTTACGGCACTGGTTATCTCCCTTCCCTGGAACCAGTGACCCTAAATTTAGTGACGGGCGACTGCTTATAGCCCATTGAGTTGCTCACGGTGGTCGTTAAACCTCCAATCAAAAAAAAAAAAAAAAACAAGTTAGTAAAATCATGCAATGCATTGATTATGATACGCTTTTCAACATACCAGAAATTATTACTCAAGTTATGTGGATAATGGCTGTGGAATAAATCTCGCTCCTGTGATCTGACCTTTGACCCCATTTCGATGATATTCAACAGAACCGGTTCACTATACCTCCGGAACAACATGATAAAGTTTTGTCGCAATCCAAGCATTTTAGGTAAGTTATGATGCACAAGGGCAATGGAATGGATCCCACTCCAGTGTACTGACCTTTGACCCCATTTCGCCCATTTTCAATAGGGTTCGTCCTCATGTGGTTCCTTACCACATACTAAAATTCCATCGAAATTGAACCATATTTACGCATGTTATGACGCATAAAGGCAATGGAATGGATCCCGCTTTTATGTCCTGACCTTTGAGTCCATTTCGCCCATTTTCAAGAGGGTTCGTCCCCACGTGGTTTCTTACCACATACTAAAATTTCATCGAAATCGAACTATTTTTACGCAAGTTATGACGCATAAGGGCAATGGAATAAATCCCGCTGTTATGCCCTGCCTGACCTTTTACCCTATTTCGCCCATTTTCAATAGGGTTCGTGCCCAGGTAGTTCCCTACCACATTCTAAAATTTCATCGAAATCGAACCATATTTATGCATGTTACGACGCATAAAGGCAATGGAATGGATCTCGCTTTTATGTCCTGACCTTTGACCCCATTCCGCCCATTTTCAATAGGGATCGTCCCCAAATGGTTCCCTACCACATACTAAATTTTCATCGGAATTGAACAATTTTTATGCCGCCCCGGTGGCGCAGTGGTCTAAGCGATGGCCTCTGATCATTCGTCCGAACAGGGTCCGGGTTCGAATCCCGGTGAGGCATGGATGTTGTGTTTGTCTTACAGCACTGGCTCTCTCCCTTCCCTGGAACCAGTGACCCTAAATTAGGGACGGGCGACTGCTTATAGCCCATTGAGTTGCTCATGGTGGTCGTTAAACCTCCAATCAAAAAAAAAAAAAATATTCGTCCGAACGGGGTCCGGGTTCGAATCCCGGTGAGGCATGGATGTTGTGTTTGTCTTACGGCACTGGCTCTCTCCCTTCCCTGGAACCAGTGACCCTAAATTAGAGATGGGCGACTGCTTATAGCCCATTGAGTTGCTCACGGTGGTCGCTAAACCTCCAATCAAAAAAAAAAAAAAAAAAGAACAATTTTTACGCAAGTTATGACGCATAAGAGCAATGGAATGGATCCCGCTCTTATATCCTGACCTTTGACCCTGCTTCACCCATTTTCAACAGGGTTCGTACCCAGGTGGTCCCCTACCACATACTAAAATTTCGTCGAAATCGAACCATTTTCACGTGAGTTATCGTGCGGACAGGACGGACGGACAGACGGATAGACGGCCGGACAATGCTGGAGCATATACGCTTCTTCAACCTACGGTTGTTTGCCGCCCCGGTGGCGCAGTGGTCTAAGGCCGCTGGCCTCTGATCTTTCGTCCGCAAGGGGTCCGGGTTCGAATCCCGGTGAGGCATGGATGTTGTGTTTGTCTTACGGCACTGGCTCTCTCCCTTCCCTGGAACCAGTGACCCTAAATTAGGGACGGGCGACTGCTTATAGCCCATTGAGTTGCTCACGGTGGTCGTTAAACCTCCAAAAAAAAAAAAAAAAAAAAAAAACCTACGGTTGGAAAGCGTAAAAAAAGTCGTTGGCTTGAAGGAAGAAAGCTGCGGAGGGTGGGAGGTATTTTGTCTGCTTGGCACGACGTTCATCAGGCATGAAAGACTTCCGCGGAAACGCGGAAATCCGCTTTTTTCTGTTCCGTTTTTAGTGTTACCGATATTATTCCAAAAATGCAATAAAATTTTTATGGGGGCGGGGGTTATGCCTTCCTCTTGTGGAAAGCAAAATCGTAATGACTTCGAACGACGGGATGGTTACGGCTGGGAATGACGTCACCTCTTCCAGGGATGGAAATTCTGCGCCAAAGTGTGCCAAAACAAAAGTCTTGCGCCGTCTTGCTACAAAAGGCAGGTTTTGCGCCATTGGGCGCCAGAACCTCTGTTTCCCCGTCGTCATCGTCGGGGCTTCGGTATAGTAAATTCTCTGTGCTCATTCTTGCGCTTGACGCTGAGTAAGTCCATGCGGTGGGAAGAACGATTCAGCGACTCCAAGTACTAGGAATTTTATGTAGTTACTATGGAAATCATCGACGGAAGTCGTCGGTCCACTCAGGGCCGGTCGACGGAAACCATCGAGTGTGCTATGGAAATCGTAGGTCCGCTATGGACGACGGAAAACGCCGATCATGGAACGGAAATCGAAAATTCTCAGTGAAATAACGTTATTAAACATCTGTGTTAAGTTTATTTTCGTGTTTTCAAGATTCTAACACTTGCTAAATATTTTCGGGAATGTTTCTTGGGTGTTGAGAATGTCACGTCGTTTTCCGTTTCCTCATATTAAAATTTTTCGACCAAGCCTCCCCCCCCCCCCCTCTTCTCTCTCTGCCTGATTATATTTTTATTTTTGATGTTTTCTTGTCATATTCCACGTTTTTAATATCTTCGGTATTAGTAAAAAGGAGCGACTTCGTTTTTTTTTTAAGATATTTTTCTAATGAAATGCATGTTACCCTATTTCTAATACATACCTCTTCAAAACTAATCAATAGAAAGCAATCGTTTTCGCCCCTTTCCCTTTTATTAAACAAAATTAAATTTTTAGATCGGTATTTAATCCGTCCGTGGCGGAATCCGCGCCGTTTTCGTGTTCCGTAAAATTGTTTCACTTTTCAGAGTGAGCAACGCAGTATCGATTTTTCACTTTCATTTTCCATGAAATTCGTGTTTTTCCATTTCTTAGTTACTTCTTACTCATACATGATATTATTTCGTGGATTCGCGGAATTCCGCTATTTCTGTCATCATTTGGGTCATTCTCGAGATCGATGTAAAACTGAAAATAGGCTGTTTTTTTTGGGGGAAGGGAGGGGTCTTTTCCATCTGGGGACGGTATTTCATCTTTCAAAACTTTCGAAAACGGAAGTTAAACGGAGTGAAGATCCCCTCCCCCCATAATCCTAATTTATTTTTCTTGCGATGTTATTAAATTTCATTTTTCAGCATTGTTATTACATTTCATTTTAATGCATAAATTATTGTATTTTAGCTTGAAAAACGGAGGGAAAATGTCCGAAAACGGAAGTCGGATGGAGCAAAGATTTCGCCGGCATTCGTAATCCCGCTCGCGCGACGTTCCCTCTACCCTGTGTTCTTGTTAAATGTCAGTAATTTTATACTTTGGATGCAGTGATGTGCTGCAGTTTAATATTTACATAAATAAATTTCAGTGAATCCCAAAACATGCACTTTTTAAGTTAAACAAATTCAGTGCCCTCTCAAAAATAATGAAGGCATTATTGAGTTGTTTTCCTGGCTCTCAAGTGGAAAATTCCTTTAGTATGATGGGGGATGTACTTGATAAAGAATCTATTAACATGAAAATTGAAACATTTTCATCTGTTCAAACCATGAAATATAAGCTACTGAATCAGGATAAGGATTTTTTTGGAATTTTTAGCCTTGGAATTTTTTAAGAAAAACGATTATTTGCATGACTCTGTAAATAGAGATTTATGCCAAAATATGAAATCATATTCAGAATATAAGAACTAATTACAAGATAAGGAAGAAGAAATGAAAAGAAGATGAAAGGAGCTAAATATCTCTAATAACTTACGCAGCAAATTAAAATCAAATGAATTGGTTCAAGAGAAAGAAAACTGTAGCCGGCTAATTCATAAAAGAAGGTTAGAACAAATTGTCAGACAGAAACAACTTAAGAAACTGAAATTTCATTAGTTGTGAATGACTTGTATTGTTTATCTACGAAATGCCTAACGTTTTCACAAGCATTTATCATATTTCTTCATTAATAATTTTGTGTTAAATCAAGAATGAACATTTATTCTTCATCAAACTTTTATTACTTATCAACAAACATGTCTGCAGTTTTTCAGACCTTCAAGATTTCATTTCCATACAACGTTGTTATCTTATAAAGACATTTGATTAATTTCCTCATTTGATTAAAGACATCGTTCTGTACTAAGGTGAGTGATTTTCTATGCATATGACCTCATCAGCAATTTTCCCCATTACATTATATTGTACTATATGTTTAATTTTCTTGAAACAAAATACATACATTAAATCTATTTAGTTGGCAGGCATGTGACCAATACCTAAATGTCATGGTTGTATACATTACATTAGAGAGTGAAATGCAAGATTCAACACTTTACCACCACCCTCCCCGGCGCGCTTGGAAGTTCAGCTTATTCTATCACTGCCCACTGTCATGCCTGTAAAATTTGATTTAGATAAACAAAAACGACATTTTCTTTTAAATTGCTCAAATACAGTACAATTTTTATAAGCAAAAATGCAAAAGTTTGAAAAGTAATTTAAGACAATACATTCAGGGCAAACAAAAATTTGCAGGCGACATTCTAGTAACTCTTGTATCTTGCACCAGTGGCGTAACTAGTCAGATCCGTGTACGTGTGTGTGTCCATGTGGAGGGGGTGAGGATTGCACGCATTCCTTTGTAGCAGATAGTGAAAAGCGTTACAAATTTGTTCTTTCAGTGTTTCGTAAAAAAGTTGCTATCAAGCTTGCCCCACCAAAAATAATGCTCGCCTACCCCATCGCCCGTCCTGATTTCGAAGTCTAGCGACGTCGGGGGGGGGGGCACGTATTTATAACCGGGGAGCCAGTACCCGGGATCCGACGGTTTAACGTTCCCATTTGACGCACGGCGGATATTTAGTGATTCTAGCGTTCGTACCTGGCTGGGTTCGATCCTGAGACTTTTCCGTAGTAGTCACGAACGTTGACCACCAGGCCGTCAGCGGCTCAAAGAACCATTTGAAGCCTTGCAGTCGTATTTACACAGTGCGTCTAAAAAGATCCTGGATTGATTTTTTGTGTGAAGTACTGGTAACGCCATCTGTCGGGCAGCGCTGAAACTAGAAGCATTATGTGTCATGTGCGCCAGTTTCGCCTGTGTCCGTTTTACGGACGTTCAATTGGTAGTGGTAGTGGACCAGTTCAATTGGTAGTGGTATGTCAAAATTCCGCGATGGAGCGAACGGCCGCCATAAAGTTTTGTTTTTCATTAGGAAAAGGTGCTACGGAAACTCAAGGAATATTCCAAAAAGCGTACGGCGTGCATGTTTGTCGCATGCCTGTGCTTTCCGTACAACATTTGAATGGTTCAAAAGATTTCGGAAAAGTCGAGAATCCTTGCGAGACAATGAACTGCGCGACGCTTATCAACTTGTGGAAACAATAACACAATTGAAGAAGTTCGGCGGTTAGTCTCACGGGACCGTCACATCACTTTGAGAATGGTACGTGCAAAGCTGAACAGTTAGCAAAGACACTATCCTAACAATTTTCAATTTTGCATGGTGATTTCGGAAAGAGAAAAGCATGTGAAGAGTTTATTCCGCCTTTCCTAACACAAGAGCAAAAAAAGAAGCTTTTTTTTTTTTTTTTTTAGTTTCGGGTTTTAATGACCAAAGTGAGCAACTCGTGGGCTTATAACCCGTCCCCGTCCCTAATTTTTGGTCACTGGTTCCAGGAAGTGAGAGAGCGAGTGCCGTAAAACAAAAACATCACCTAGCTCTCACCTTGGATTTAAACCCAGGTCCATCTTGAAAAAGTAGTTAGAAGCCAGCTCTAAGACCACTGCGCCATCGGTGCGGCGAGCGCTTTGATTCCTCCGTCAATGTTATTTAAATCTTTTTTTTTTTTTCTTTTAATTTAAGGCTCTACGAGACCCGCCATCTTGTATTGCTGTCTTCTCTTATTAACCAACGGGCAAGCGTATTTCACAAATTGCTCGGGCAATTTTGCACATTTTGGAACACCGTTTGTGGCTAACGCAAGATATATGATAAATAAAGAGTTCCCTGGTTTCAGAATTTTTATTGACCTTTCCCTTCATTTTTTATCTGCAGCGAAAGTCGTACCAAGGCGTCTTCCATAGTTTTATTAATTAATAAAAAATACTTAAAGGGTCCAAAATGAAAATCTGAAACCAGGGAACTCTTTATTTATCACATATCTTGCGTTAGCCTTAAACGGTGTTCCAAAATGTGCAAAATTGCCCGAGCAATTTGTGAAATACGCTTGCCCGTTGGTTAATAAGAGAAGGCAGCAATACAAGATGGCGGGTCTCGTAGAGCCTTAAGGGGGTGATTCATCGTGATTTTATTCCAGAGGGACAAATAGTCAACAGCTAGTATTATTTGGGTGTAATGAAACGGTTGCTGAACCGAATTCGATGCATTCGTGCGGGATTCCTCAGGACGAAAGATTGGTTTCTCCTTCACGGTAACGCTCCATGTCACGCCGCCGGTGGTTTTTCGCCTTTCCTCGCAGAAGATCAAGTATCTACGCTACACTACCCACCACATTGGCCAGATTTGGCGCCAACAGACTTATCCCCAAAAATTAAATTTTCGCTGAAAGGGAAACGAGGTTCCAACCACACAGGCTGTGACGGAGCAGATGAACGCAGTTCCTCCCCAGGCTTTCAGAAAAGTATCCGGACTTCATTGAAAGTCATGGCTGCTTTTGGAGGTTTTCACAGGAATGGTGGGTTCTCAAGAGAGTCCCGCATGGCTGTGTATGAAAGTGTAATTGTACGGGCGCAGTTAAAGCCCGCATCAGACGTAAAGGGAATATTGAACACGAGACTGGTAAAACTTCTCTTGTCCATACACTGTTAAAAAAGTTTTTTGTGGTATGCTGCTCCAAAAAGTGGTGCTACACCAGCTGCACCATCTTTTGGAGCAAAGGTAAACCACTGTGTGTGGTGTAAGAAACACACAAAAACATGATGCAACTATGCAAAATGTTATGGTATCCAACCTGATTGGTGCAAAGTTGCACCTGTTGCATCATGTTTCTGTGTGTTTCATGCAACACACGAGGGTGTACCTTAGTCCTAAAGGTGGTGTAGCACCACATTTTGGTGAAACTTTCCATGAAATTTTTACAGTGTATCTGTGGTTTTTTAGTATCATAGTTCGGTAACTTTTTTTACCCACTGTGTATGTTGTCATATACGAGTTAATTAATAACACTTATGGGGTAGGAACAGAGTTCGGGACGTTCTGTAACTACTTCTACTTCTGTCCCATACATGGCCTCCACTTTGAGGGAAAATTTTCCTTTTTAGGGAAATTTCATCAAAATCGGGCCTCTTCAGGAAAAAAAGTAAAAAAAAAGTAAAAAAAAAAGTGAAATTTTCGTTCAAGAGATGTAAAAAACTTGAACTGTGACTGAATTAAAAGTCGCCCAACCAAATTGTAACCGTAACTTTAATGAAGCAGATTTTATGGTTTCTGAAGTCGTATGTTTTTCCTGCGTGTATTCAATCTTTTTTCAGTAAATGTTTTGCCGGTAGGTGAGAACTCTGACATCGAGTGTTGCTTAAGATTGGTAATTAAAAATATGGTTCCTGTTACCGTCTTGTTTGTGCTTGATGCCGCTCTGGGGCCGCCCCGGTGGCGCAGTGGTCTAAGCGATGGCCTCTGATCATTCGTCCGAAAGGGGTCCGGGTTCAAATCCCGGTGAGGCATGGATGTTGTGTTTGTCTTACGGCACTGGCTCTTTTCCTTCCCTGGAACCAGTGACCCTAAATTAGGGACGGGCGACTGTTTATAGCCATTGAGTTGCTCACGGTGGTCGTTAAATATCCAATCAAAAAAAAAAAAAAAAAAAAAGATGCCGCTCTGTGGGAGTGGGAGGGCAAGCTGATGAGGGAACATCGGCCATCGGGAAGGGTGAGAAAATTCAAGTATCAGCCAAAGTAAAGAATAGAAAGGGGGGGGGGGGCACCATTTAGAGCTCACATTAATTGCCTTTGAAACTGCAATAAGCAAATTGCAAGTACACAGTAGGCAGTGTACAGCGTTAGTCCAGTAGCACCCATATGGTTTAACAGATAAGTGCTGTATTTTGAGGAACCCAGAATCGAAAATAAAAGTTAAGAAAACACCAGAAGCCTACCGATGTGAGAAAAGGAATTGCCAACAAAGTGGTAATCAAGCCTCACCATTTTGTTTGCGTTAATTGTATGTACCAATCTGCCCCCCCCCTCCCCCAGTCTCTTTCCAGTTTCTTCTCTTACCTACTATCAATTAATTTTCATTTGATGCTTCCACAGCCACCTCGCGAGACAGACAATTTTTCACTTTTTAACTTTCAAGATTGTTTTCTGATTTTAAGACGCTGACTGCGTTTTTTTTTTTCTTTTTTCTTTTTGTTTATTTGCTGCGTTAATTATTTGGAACTGTACATCAGAACTTTATCATATTCAGGTACCTATGCAACATATTCAGCATTTCATTTTGCAACTTGTAAGTAATAATTTTCTTTCTATATTTTATTTCATATACGACAAACTAAAAAACAACAACCTGGTTTTGATTTTAATTTTCACAGAAGTAGTGGCGAATTCTGAGTTATTTCTTGTTTCAGGTCTGTGATTGCATGGCAAATATTTGGTCAGGTAACGTATAGATATATCACGTTTAGCCATATCACAGTTATTTATTCTTTTCGTACAATAATGCAATAAAATATGCTTTTTGACAATGTACAGAATAATCTGGTTTGCTCTTTTAATAAAAAAAAATATTCCTTTTCCCATATAAGACAACAAGAGAAAGAAAATTCGATATACACTATATTGACAAAAGTCACCTGACACCCCTTCAAAAGCAAATGATCTGAGCGCTGCATTGTTAAGATG
Organism: Macrothele yani; assembly: GCA_039090855.1. Classification (NCBI taxonomy): domain Eukaryota; kingdom Metazoa; phylum Arthropoda; class Arachnida; order Araneae; family Macrothelidae; genus Macrothele; species Macrothele yani. Next base: position 15,760,974 of record CM076992.1, read on the forward strand.
CGCGGGCGCGGTACAGGAACAAACGGTAGAAAAACAAGCCCACAGCTGACCGCGATCATATCGCACTGTGAGGTTAAGTGAAAATGTCGCGGCGGGAGAGAACTGACTTTGAGAAAGGAAAGATTGTTGGGTGTTATATTAGTGGGTTGTCCATTAGAGAAACCGAGAAGCGTTTAAACATACCCAAGTAAACTGTTTTGGATGTACTAATTAAATGGAAGACACATGGTGTGCCTGAAGCAGCAAAACATACCGGCAGGCCAAAGAAAACCAGTAATAGAAGACGTCGAAGCCTCAGGAGAGTCGTTACAGCTAATCGACGGAGTACTGCACAAGACCTCAGTGTACAGGTGAGTAAAAATGCTGGAACCTCGGTATGTACTCGTACTATTCGCAGAGAACTTCATTCCATGGGTTATCGTGGTCGTGCGGCTGCTCATAAGCCTTTCATCTCCACTCGGAATGCTACTCCTCGTTTAGCATGGTGTAAAGAACATTTGTCGTGGACCGTACATCAATGGAAGCGGGTCCTATGGAGTGATGGATCCAGATACATGATCCATCAGTCTGATGGCCGTGTGTGGGTATGGCGGCAGCCGGGGGACGCTATTTACCACAGTGTACTGTTCCTACGGTCAAGTTTGGAGCTGGCAGTGTACTAGTGTGGGGGTGTTTTTCGTGGTATGGTCCCCGCCCGTTAGTTATCGTGTACAAACCTGTTAACCAGCACGTCTACCCCGATATTCTGGACAATTATGCCCTAACAACTCTGTGGGAATATTATGGAACTGAGCCTTGTTAGTACCAGGAGGATAATGCACCGAGCCATAAAGCAAGGACTGTTATGGCGTAGTTTGACGATAATTCCGTATCGGGTGTGGACTGGCCAGCACAGAGCCCTCGATCTTAATCCCATAGAGCACCTATGGGATGAATTAGAGTGTCGCATAAAAAGTTTGGAACCAAAGCCTTCTACTAAGAAACAGTTAGTGACAGCATTATGTACTGAATGGAAGTATCGCTGTGTCTCAAAAGCATGTCTCGAAGTGTCGATGCATGCATTATTAAGGCCAAAGGTGGACCGACACCGTACTAATGTATGTCAATAAATGCTATGTTGTGTTTCTCTTTTAGGTGTCCGGTGACTTTTGTCAATATAGTGTATAACACATTTATCTGTTTTGAGAAATAAAAGGCAGGGTGGGGAGGGGAGGGAAATTTCTGCTCCTTAAAAGTTAAAAAGTGCAGTGTATAAGTGGCAGCCCTGGTCCCATAGAAATTTTGTGCAGTGTATAAGAAACGAGGTTACATTAGGTTGAACCTAGTCTCGAATACGGCAGAGACAGTAGTACCCTGTGACAGTGCACTTGCAGCTGATTTCTCACAATTTACCTAAATTTGTCTTTTATTTATTCATTTTTCAGCTGTTGTCGTGTGAAGAGTAACTTGTTAGCGCCTTTCTGCAGAGATCCTGTCAGTTTTCTTCTGCCTCAGTACGAGCCATCATGTTTTCTCCGAATAGTCTTCTGCCGTTTGTTGATACCTACAATAGTTGCAATCAGTCAGACCTGATAGCTGTTGGCTTTGCAAGAACTCCTCCACCCAGTTTTTTGTGGTACATTTAGCCGGCAGCCGCAGGGACCATAACTGAGCACTGTTAACTGTTTCCTTACTCGTACTTTGCCGGCATGAGCAGAGCGTTCTGCAATACCTCGCGTAGTTGCCTTGCGCGCACACAAACTGCGGTTGACTTCCTGACAAACACTTTGCAACAAACAACGCTCACTTTGTTCAACAGAAGCTGGGTAGTAGACTCTTCCAGTTCACCAGTTTCTGGCCTTTGCTCGAGGCCGGTGTCCAGATGCAATTCTGCTGGATTCCTGGGCACGTTGGAATTCCAGGTAAAGTGTGCTGATGCGGCTGCTAGATCTGCTTCCTCTTTGGTTGTCACACCCTTGCTACTCTTTCATCGTGATTTACGCTTTATTGTTCACACCGTTATCGCATACCTACGGTGACTACTGGATTACGTTACGACATTATCCTCCCTCACAGGGAAGTTGGTTTCGCCCATCTACGTCATGCGCTTGCTGCGGTACATCCGGGTATTGTAGCCAACTTACGCAGTGTTCGGCGGTTGATGAAAAATGGCATCTTTTGAGCAGCGCGTTAACATTAAGTTTTGCTTTCGTTTGGGCAAAAGTCCAACAGAAACTTACGAGATGTTGAAGCAAGTCTATGGTGAAAACACCCTGTCGCGGTCACAAACATTCGATTGGCATCGACGCTTTAGAGAAGGCAGACAGGATTTGTAACTCTAACTATGTATGGACTTATGGACCCAGTTTGGGAACTTTTGAATCCTACCTCGTATAATACACAGTCGAGTCACATTATTGTGACCACCTCCTACTTTTGACGTCAACAGCGCGTAGCCAATGAAAGAAGGCACGTGTCGTGAGCTGGCTTGGAGTGTATATAAGGTGTGCTGTACGCAATCTGAAAACATATCACTCGTTGCTGTCATGGATAAAAGGAGCGATCAATCAGATTTGCAAAAAGGAATGATTATCGACTTTCGGGCCAATGGTGACAGTATTTCTGAAACAGCGCAGTTTGTGAACTGTTCGCGTGCTGGTGTGGTTAAATTGTATCGTGATTGGAGAAATAGCACCATTGCGAATAAACTAAGTGGAAACTGCTGAGCACCACGTGCCATTGATGTGAGAGGTGAACGTCGGCTTCGAAGGTGCGTGAGGGCCGATCGACAAGCTACAGTGGAGCAACTCACTGGCCGAATGTACCAGTGTGTCTAAAGCGATAGTTCAGCGAACCCTGCTGCGTATTTGGCTCCGATGCAGACGGATTGTCACTGCATCTATGCTAACGAAGGTGCATCGGCAGAAAAGGCTTACATTTGCACGGCAGTATCGGAATCGGACCTCCGCTGATTGGCAAAGGATTGCCTTCTCCGATGAGACACGTTTTCTGCTTCATCAAACAGATGGACGTTGGCGTATAAGGCGAGAAACTTCGGAGAACAAACACTCTCAACCATTGCTGGCAGAACACAAGCTGATAGGTGCACCGTTATGGTCTGGGGAATGTTTTTGTGGCATTCTCTGGGTCCACTCATACCTGTGGAAGGCACTATGAACCGAATTCGTTATGAATCCATCCTTGCAGACCACGTACACCCATACATGCTGATTGTCTTCCATGGGGTGGATGGGATCATCCAGCACGACAATGCGATGTGTCACACAGCTAGAAATGTCTGAGAGTGGTTGGAAGGGCACGATGAAGACTTCAAAGTACTTCCCTGACCCCCTTATTCCCCAGACTTAAACCCAACTGAGCACCTGTGGGACCACCTCGATCGTGTTGTTCGCTCTATGGATCCTCCACCACGCACCCTCCAGCAGCTGTCAGATGCACTGCAGTCAGCATGACTTTACATATCTGTGAACACCTTGCAGCACCTTATTGAGTTACTCACAGCCCGTCTAGCTGCTGTCCGCTCTGCACACAGCGGTTACTCTGGATATTAGCTGGTGGTCACAATAATGTGACTCGACCGTGTATAAACGTATATGCACATTATCACGTATGCATATTTTTATATGGTGGGAATTTTTACCCCGAAAACGGATTTAGCGAGCGTTCGGGTTTAACGAAGATTTCACCGGTCCCACTCACTTCGTTATCAGCTGGCTGTACTGTTGTAAGAAGGGATGACTGTAATTTAAGACCAAGATCAGCGTTTGTGATGAGGTCTCACTTTGCTGCTGTGCATGTCTCCGTCACCGAACAACAAACATGATTTAAAGACCCCCCTTTGAACCGAGGCCCGGGACATGTGACCTTCCTATTGCTCCCCCCCCTCCCACTACCATCATCTCGTGACACCCAAGAACTGCATTTTAGTCATACATGTTAGGTTTTTCTGGGTTTGCAATTTTTGTGGACTCTTAAATGAACTTAACAACATTGCTTCGAAAATCGTGGTCGGCGGAGTCTACGTTTTATATACCTCCGTTTTCGCGTTGCCAGCTTAAAGTAATTAGATTTTTCTATTTCGTAAACCCTGATGGCCTCTCCCATTTGCTACTTGGGTAAACTCATTTATTTCTTTATTTACTTGCTGCAATGCGGCAGAGTGGGTCTCTAATCTAAAGTAAAAGCTATTTATATTTTTCAATTTTTCTCGCTTGCCATCGCGTGGAAAGACACCGTTATCGTATGTAACATGCTCATAATTTTGAGATGTCTCCTCTGAAGAGTAGCCTTAACGTTCATCATTTCAGGCTTTTCAGAAACGCATTTATTTTCCTCTCTAATCTCTTTAAATTTTTCCGAAAATCGCTTTCCCTTTTCCGTAATTCAGATTAAAGGATTACGTTTTGTTTTGTTCGTATGCTTCTTTCGCTGTTGTCTTAAGAATTCGTCTCTACGCATTTATCTTTCTGTAGGATGTTTCATTTTGTTTTTCCGTAAGATTTTTTGCTTTGTTTCAAATTATGCATAATCTTAAAAACAACATTTCAGGGCCTCGATCACAAAGGTGTGTCGAAAAGGGTTTCCTTTCATCTCATTAAAGAAATGCGATTTTTCAGGAAAACGTCATGAGTGTTTAAAAAGATGTAATCTTTCAGAATTCACGCTTTTTATGCATCTATTGAAGCGATTTCCACCGACTCGAAAAAAGGGAAAATGTAATTTTAATACTTTATGCGATATACTCTGTGACAAATTTTGTGAGTGTTCTTGATTTGTCTAGCAAAAGATTATCCCGTAGCATACATTTTCATCTGAGTTTGAGCAGAGGTGACAAAGTTTTTCTTGTTAAGCACGTGGATTAGGCATTCCTACTCATGCGCTGCAACAGTTGCTTTGCTCTTTAAGATTTCCTTCTTTCCTTTTTAGCACGTCTTTTGTAAACAAGTCAGTAAAATCATGCAATGCATTGATTATGATACGCTTTCCAACATACCAGAAATCATTACTCAAGTTATGAGGATAATGGCTGTGAAATAAATATCGCTCCTGGGCCCTCCCTTTGACCCCATTTCGATGATATTAAACAGAATGTGTTTAGTGTACCTCCGAAACAACATACTAAAGTTTTGTCGCAATAGAAGCATTTTTAGTCAAGTTATGAGGATAATGGCTGTGGAATTAATCTCGCTCCTGTGCCCTGACCTTTGACCCCATTTCGATGATATTCAACAAAACCGGTTCAGTATATCTCCGGATCAACATACTAAAGTTATATCCCAATGGAAGTACTGTATTACGTAACTTATGACGCATAAGGGCGATGGAATAGATCCCGCTCCTATGTCCTAACCTTTGAACCCATTTCGCCCATTTTCAATAGGGTTCGTCCCCAGGTTGTCCCCTATCACGTGTTAAAATTTCATCGAAATCGAACCATTTTTACGCGAGTTATCTTGCGGACAGACGGACGGACAAAGCTGGAGCATATACGCTTCTTCAACCTACGGTTGGAAAGCGTAAAAAAGTACATGTTTATACGAGATAGAATCCAAACATTCCCGGACTGGGTCCGTAAGTCCATAGATAGTTAGAGTTACAAAGCTGAATCACATCCTCTTTCAAAATAAGACCCTCTTGCGACAACACACTTCTGCCAGCGGCTGTGGAGTTCGTGAAAGCTCTTCTGGACCCCGTTCTTTACAATGTCCTATCGTGAAACCAGCGATGCGTTTTTCACTTCTTCTGCGCTCGAAAGCCGATGACCCCGAAATCGACGTGTCAACTCAGGGAAGAGGTGGAAGTCGCAGGGGGCGAGGTCAGGTGAGTACGGTAGTGTGAGAGGACAACAGCTTTTTCTTTTGGCGAGAAACGAAACTCAAGAACCCAGGAGTGACCTGTGTGTCTGCGCATTGTCATGCAACAGGATCTACTATTGATCGTCCCACAGTTCAGGCCTCTTGCGAATCAACTGAAGTAAACGTCGCATGATAGCCAGATAGATCTCCTTGTTGGCAGTGCATCCTTCAGGATTAAATTCAAGATGAACAATACCCTAGATGTCGAAGAAGACCTCTAGCATGACCTTGCCTTTGCTGCGATCTCCGCGGAATTTCTGCTTGCGTGAAGACTATGTCGATTTCCACGTAGCTGATGCCTGCTTAGTCTGCAGGTCGAAGACGAAGCACCATTTTACATCCCCTGTTGTGATTCTTTTAAGAAAGTCTGGGTCTTGGTCGGAGGCGGTTACGAGATCGCCCGCCATTTCCATCCGTATGGCCAACTGATCTTCAGTTAACATGTGTGGGACGATGTGTTGACACACCCGGTGCATCTTCAGATCATCCGTTAGTATCCGTTGACACGTAGTCTCTGATATCCCAGCAACCTGTGTTATTTGCTCGGATGTCTGTTGGCTCGTACGATGGCCGCAACCTTCGAGAAGTTTTCACCCGTGCGAGCTGTCACTGGCCGCCCGCTTCGTTCGTCGTCTTCGACCTCTCATGTGCCTTCTCTGAAGCGGCGATGCCAATGGGCTATTTGTGACCGCAACAGGGTGTTTTCGCCATAAACTTGCTTCAATATCTCGTAAGTTTCTGTTGGACTTTTGCCGAAGCAAACGTAAACACTGCTGCTCAAAAAACGACTGTTTTCATCATTCGCCGAACACTGCCTAAGTTACTCACAATATCCGGATGTACCGCCGCGAGCGCGTGACGTATATGGACGAAAGCAATTTCCATGTGAGGGGGATAATGTAACGTAATCCAATAATCACCGTGGGTATGCGATACACGTACTTTGCCGTACAGACGCAGTCCGGGAACTTTGAGATTTTACTCAGATTTTTGTCAATATATATATATATATAAGATAGTACAACTGTACTAGTTATCCGAATTTATTGGCGTATATAAAATCAAGGTTTCCAAGCTTTCGCACATCAATTTTATATACGCCAATAAATTCGGATAACTAGTACAGTTGTACTATCTTATATATAGTTGGTGTACAGTTCCTTGTGTTATTATTTAATATATATACTATAATGACAAAAATCACCGGACACCGCTTCAAAAGCAAACGAATAGATGTGCTGCGTTGTTAAGATGCGCGGTACAGCTGCAAATGGTATAAAAACAGACCTGCAGCCAACCGCGATCATATCGCACTGTGATGTTGAGTGAAAATGTCGCGGCGGTAGAGAACTGACTTTGAAAAAGGAAAGATTGTTGGGTGTTATTCTAGTGGGTTGTCCATACGAGCAACCGAGAGGCGTTTAAACATACCCATGTCAACTGTTTTGGATGTACATACTGAATAAGTGGAAGACACATGGCGTGTCTGAAGCAGGAAAACGTACCGGCAGACCTAAGAAAATCAGCGATAGAGGACGTCGAAGCCTCAGGAGAGTCGTTACAGCTAATCGACGGAGTACTGCACAAGACCGCAGTGTACATGTGAATAAAAATGCTAGAACCTCGGTATGTACACGTACCATTCGCAGAGAATTTCATTCCATGGGTTACCGTGGTCGTGCGGCTACTCATAAGCCTTTCATCTCCACTCGGAATGCTACTCGTCGTTTAGCATGGTGCAAAAAATATTTATCGTGGACCGTAGATCAATGGAAACGGGTCCTATGGACTGATAAATCCAGATACCGATCCATCAGTCTGATGGCCGTGTATGGGTATGGCCGCAGTCGGAGGAACGCTATTTACCACAGTTTACCGTTCCTACGGTCAAGTTAGGAGCTAGCAGTGTACTTTTGGTATGGTCGCCGGCCCATTGGTTATCGTGGACAAATCTGTTAACCAGCACGTCTACCTCGATATTCTGTATAATTATGCCCTACCAGCTCTGTGGCAATACTATGAAATCGAACCTGGTTGGTACAAGCAGGACAATGCACCAAGCCATAAAGCAAGGACTGTGACGGGGTGGTTTGACGATAATTTCGTATCGTGTGTGGACTAGCCAGCACAGAGCCCTGATGTTAATCCCATAGATCACCTATGGGATGAATTAGAGCGCCGCATAAGAAGTTTGGAACCAAGGCCTATTACTAAGCAACAGTTAGCTGTAGTATTATGTACTGAATGGAAGCGCATACCTATCGATGTGTTCCAAAACCTTGTCGAAAGCACGCCTCGAAGGGTCAGTGCATGCATTAAGGCCAAAGGTGGACCGACATATAAATTATCTTGGAATTCACTGCAAAAAAATATAAAGATTACATCACGAGCAAGGAAATTTAGCATGTCAGTAGAAAATTCAGGAGACACACCACAATGGATTCCCGTGACTTATGAAAATCTTATTAGTAGACCGGAATTAAAATCAGTAGAATGGCAACACCAGTCTGCAATATAATGCATGATCATCTGTATGTGTCTGAAGTGTCCACCTAATGGGTTCAGCAAGAGCTGTTACTTATTCAGAAGTTTCAACGAACCGAAAGCGTTAACAACTGTTGCAGCTCGGTCCCGGACGATTCGTCCAACGACGATTGGTCCAATGCCGATTTGTCCAAAGGGACGATTCGTCTAATGGTACGATTGGTCCAATGCCGATTCGTCCAGTGGTATGATTGGTCCAACGCCGATTCGTCCAATGGTATCATCTTACCAACGGTAAACTTTTTATTTTCCAGAAAGGAATAATAATTTAAATTATTCTCCTTTTTATATCCTTTTGAAAGATAATTTCCGTATATTTGGTAATTGTAAACATTTTACACAAACCTGGTAAAAGGCACTCAATGGAGCTTTTCTCAGCTGTTCGCAAAGCACCTAGGCCGCGGGCCTTTTTAGAAGATTTTGAGTTACAACCTAGATATTTGTTATTTGTAAACATTCTATAAAACCTTATAAAAGGCACTCATCGTATCATTTCTGAGGTTTTTGCAAGGCTCCTACGCCGCAGGCCTATGAATTAATATTTCGTGCTTAAGTGAAAGCGCAATATTATTAACTTGATTTAATATGTAATCGTTATGATTATGACATCGGTAGAATAAAAAGTCCTAAAAAGGCCTAGAGCCTGTGAATTAATATTTCGTGCCTAAGTAAAAGCTCAATATTATTAACTTGATTTGATATGTAAACGTTATGAATATGAGATCGCTGGAATAAAAACTGTTGAAAAGGCCTCTGTCCAAACCCCGACCAGTTGTTTCCATTGGGCAGTTGGCGGAACCCCACTGCATTCTACAAACAGAAACAGAAACGAAAAACTAGTATTTTTTATTATTTCATGCAAAAGAGAAACATTGAAGTTGATTGAACGGCTCGTACATCAGTAACTTCATACGACAGCAAGAACAGTATAACAAAAAAAACGCGATTCCAAAAAAAAAAAAAAAAGATATCTGTAACCACAATATTACGTATGAAATGTAACATATTTTACATTCTTTGGACTACCGGTACTTTCGTATAACATCGGAGATAGAATCAGAACAGATGAGACTTTTATAGCACGAGTAGCACTTCGGATAGATAGGACAGAATTGGACCAGTCGTCCATTGGACGAATCGGCATTGGACCAATCGTCCCATTGGACGAATCGGCATTGGACCAATCGTACCATTGGACGAATCGGCATTGGACCAATCGTCGTTGAACGAATCGTACCAGACCCGTTGCAGCTATGTACATTGAACGTTGACGATTTTGTTTTGCCCAATTCATGTCAATTGCTGAGGTAGTATAAAATGAGGGCTTCTGGTTCACATAGGTTAAAATAGGCTCCGGCAGAGCCAACAGATGAGTGTGGCTGCTGCCGTGCGGAGAAGGTGGATTTGTTAGCTGAGGGTCTTGCGGAGGAAGTGGGTGTGTCATCGGAGGAAGGGTAGTGGATGACATCCGGTGGGCTGCTTCGTTGATGTTGTTTACCCGCCACATTAGTTCCCAATACGACGCTGGATTGAACCTTGTTTCTCATGTGCTGCCACTTTATTTTTTAGAAATTCGAGTGATGTTTTCTCCCAAGCATTGCGGGAATATTTATTGACTCCATGTGTCATATCCGTGACGTCACCCCTCAGGGATATTTTTCCGAACAAGTGAAAAAAGCACTCTCGTCATTGCCCAGCATCCAACCTGGGACATTTGCTTTTAAACTCAAGAGCGCTACTGCTTACTCTACGCCTAAGTTGGGCAAAATATCTCCATCTTGATATTAGCCAGCAGCACGTGAAGATAATCTGATTATTTCCTGCTGCTGGAGCTTATTATTTTTTCCATTTGGGGTTTGTAATTTTATTTTTTCAGCAGGATGACTTAATTAAGTTCTTTTTTCTCCATGATTTTTCTAAGCAGTGAATGTATCAAAACTTAAGATTTTATTTAATTTTATTAATCTGGCGAAGATTGCTTCAAACATGTTTAACGAAAGTCAATATAGAATTTCATTCCTGTTTTTCTCGCGAAATGAAGGAATTTTATACATGTGTTTTAGCCTTTTCTGTCGTGGTTTGTTATACAATTTATTCATTTATTCAACAGAAAAGCATTTATTCTTAAGGCATACCATCTGCAATATCGCACTTCCACTAATAGTTGTATGCGTAGCGACATGTTATGGAAGGTTTCCCTTTTTCCATATATGTAGTATACAATATTTTTTCTGACTCACTTTCTATGTTAATGTCTTCCCCAAACGTTACATGCAAGAAATATACAGAATTGTTTTGTGTTTCCTATTCGATTGTAACAACATTTTTTAAGACTTCTGTTTTTCTTCATACCTTTTTTTACTATTTGTTTTAGGTTTGTTTGTAGCGACCTTTCTTAACTGTGGGGCGACTTATTACAAATTTCATTCTTTTTTCTCCATGATTTTTCTAAGCAAACGGCAAAATAATAAACAATGGAAACTTCTAAGTAAAGAACGATAATATCCGTTTATTGGCGTAAGACAGCAAACAAAAGGTTGCAAGCTTTCAGCACCTACTGGTGTCTTCTTCAGGCTTAGACGTGGTTTTGGAACAACGTTAGTAATCTAAATTACTAAAGATTACTAACGTTGTTCCAAAACCACGTCTAGTCCTGAAGAAGGCACCCGTAGGTGCTGAAAGCTTGCAACCTTTTGTTTGCTTTCTTACGCCAATAAACGGATATTATCGTTCTTTACTTACTTACCTGGCGTACTACCCGTTTTTATCTAGTTTAATGGAAACTTCGTTTATTACCATAAAGGAAGACCCAAGGTTCGGGGAACGTCCAAACAGGTGATTCTCTATCTCTATCTCTTGGGCGGGGGGTGGGGGGGTGGGTTGTAAAACGAGTAGGCCTCGCAAATTACTAATCAGAGTCGCACTTTTGTTGGGAAGTATCAACTGGAATCTGAGTTACTAGGGGAAATCAAATCAAAGCCAAATAACAACAAAGATTGTTGTTTAAAGAGGAATGTTGTCTTTCTTAAGAATGTTGTCATTTTGACAGGCCGACGCAGCAGCCCTCACATCCGAGTTCCAGTACGTATTACAATGTGGTTATGAAACTATACATACACTCAAGAGCAATTGAATTAGAGATACCTGTTTAGTAACGTGTAGCACCACCTTTGTCCCTGATGACGGCGGCGATTCTTCTCGGCATGGACTCGACAAGACACCGGAAGCGTTGGGAAGCCATACGGATCCAAGACACCTGAACAAGCTCCCACAGTTCACGAAGATTTGATGGAGGGGGTCAGAGCCTCGAACATCTCTCTCGATGGCATCCCAGATGTGCTCGATGGGATTGAGGTCAAGTGACTTAGCTGCCCAAGGAAGTGAGGTCACGTCGGTGGAGTGTTCATCCAACCATTCGGATACAATTCGGGAGCGATCGCACGGTGCATTGTCTTGTTACAGGATGAGGTCCCCAGTGGGATGTTGAAGACGCACAAACGGGAGAAAATGGTCGTCCAGGATATCCCGGTAACGTTGACCTGTGAGGGACGATGTCACACGTTCCAGGGGTCCCATTTCAGTCCACGGAAACAGTCCCCAGACGATAATGCCACCCCCACCAGCTTGAAGAGTACTCTGCTGGCAAGAAGGATCCATCGCTTCATGTGGTTTGCGCCGTACTCGTATCCTGCCATCCGCGTGTACCAACGTGAATCTCGACTCATCAGTCCAGGTAACATTTATCCACATGTCTAGGGTCCAGTGTCGATGTTCCCGCGCCCATGCTGATCTTTGCATCCTGTTATGTGAGGTCAGCAGCGGTACCCTCGTGGGACGATAGCTTCTGTACCCCATAGCGAGGAGATGGTTCTGGATGGTGTGGCCGCTTACACGTTTTTGTGCACCAGCGTTAAATTGCCCAGTGATTTCTTGCACTGTGGCCCGTCTATCCGCTGTTACAATGCGAGCTAGCCGACGATGACCCCGCTCATCCACACGCTGTTGTCCACGGCAGTTGGCACTTGCAGGGATGGTTTTACCGGATTCGATGTACTCACGGTGCACCCGTGACTCAGTGGCTGCACGACTTCCGAGATGGAGTGACCCATTCGTCGGGCCCCGACAATTTGCCCACGATCAAGTGCGCTTAGATCCTTCGTCTTACCCATACTGCGTCCGACTTTTACCGATTCTCGTCTCATCACTCCTTATATTGTCGGATCGCTGCATACGTCATGTCGTTTCTGTTTATAGGGCTGCCCACAGCGCCACATTTGCATAACGCCAGCTGTCTCTAATTCAATTGCTCTTCAGTGTACATATCACTAAGCTGTTCTCTGCGATTCAGAAGTTAGCTTATCGAAACGAGATTTTCTGCCAAATTAAAGTTATTGATGGTATGGATTTTTCTTACTGTTGGTGTATCCAAACTCCATTTATAGCAATCTTGGCACACAACTCAAGATTCGCTGACATCTGTCATATGTTTTACACATGAAATTTTGTATTTCGCGCTATTCGTCTTTCTCTTTTAAATATTCCTGATTTAATCTGACCATTCCGTAATTTTCTCGGAAGTATTCTTACCTCTCTTTCCTGCCATTTCGGCTGAATAAGTTCTCTTAGTTTGCACCTCCACACACTTTTTTTAATCATGGTCAAACGATCTCAATATGTGTCTCTACCCTACTAACAAAATTTTGCTGTATGTTACATATCTGTGAAGTATCTCTCTCAGAACGAATCTTTCCACAAATTCCCGTAAGTATTGCATCGCTGCAGCACACACACCACTATTGTGTGTATTATGTAGAACCCAGAACTCAGTATCAGACAGAGTAGGAACAGTAGTTACTCCTTCGTTCACATCGTTCTCCCGTAAAGCAGATATTACTTCCAAAGGTGAATTCACCTGCTTTCAAATTTCACCATCGAATCTTTTTTTTCTGTGTCAGACATGCTTCCTAAATACGGAATTTCATTCACCTGATCTAATTATGTGTTGTTTAGACTGATATTCCGTTGAACGCTAATAGTTCCTCCGTGAAAATCCCCGGCTTTGGGTTTTCCTTTATTTACACTAAGTTTGAGTTTTATACCTGCTGAGTTCATCATTTACAACATACTCTGCAGCTCACTTTTGCTCACTGAAGACAATAGTTTGCAATCAACTTGTAACAACCGGCACATACGGAAATTCCCTGAGATATACACTGAGTGATCACCGAATGACATCTTATTGAATCGATGGCACGTCGGATAGCTGAGAGAGAAACGAGGACGTACGAAGTATTAGGTAGGTGGTTATCCGAAGGCAGTTGGGAGGTAAAGCCAACCAAGCTGTGTGTAATGCCGCCTTCAATGCAGGTATCGAATTGATTGGTGTAGCCAGACGCCTGATATGCCGTCCCATAGTGTCCCGCAGGTAACTATGGAATTTATATCGGGGGAGTTCGGAGGCTAGTCGATATCCTGGCAGTCTGAACTGTGTTCCTCAAACAATTCCTATGCCGTCCCGTTGACGCTGTGGTCTAAGCGCAGGTGGCTTCTGACCATTCGTCCGAAACGGGCCCAGGTTCGAATCCCTGTGAGGCACGGATGTTGTGTTTGTCTTCGGCACTGGTTCTGTCCCTTCCCTGGAACCAATGGCCCTAAATTAGGGATGGTCGACTGCTTATAGCCCATCGAGTTCCTTACGGTGATCGTTAAACATTCAATAAAAAAAAAAAAATCAGGTCTTTAATGGCTGCATTAGCAGACGTGCCAACTCTTCGGATTTAGGAGGGAGACTCCGGATTTTTGGCCCTTTCTTCCGCCCGCCGGACGAATGTCGAATTCTCCTGATTTTCTCCGAAAATTAGCAGTTTGAATGGTCGAAATTTCATCAACCACTATGATTTTGAACTGCCTGTGAAATCTTATTCTTTCTGCGTCGATGCAAGGCGGCATTACAGTCATGAGTTTCGTACCTTTCCTCCAAAAAGAAAAAAGAAAGCCGGCGCAGGGGTACTGTAAGCGCCTGGCTTCTGACCAATCGTCTGAGATGGGTCGGAAAAACATTTCTTTAAACAAATTTATCCCAGGCCGATTATCATACGACGCCTTCAGCAAAGAGCTCACCCGCTCTGTCACTGAAATGCCTTGGAAGGTCAGTAATTGACTGACAGATGGGAGCTGCGCTGTCTTTTCCTTGCAGTTTAGTCTTTTAACCCCTCGCCTCAATAGAGCCACGCGCATTCTAAGTGATTATAAACAGTTGAGTTGCGGCGAATTCACTTAACGACAAAAGGGAGTAGTTACAGTTGGCCGCGCCTTGTAACGAAAGGCGATGTTAGTACCATGCTTTTTGTCTTCTTCGCCTTCGCGCACAACCTGAAGAAGAAACGAGAAACCGTTGGCTACTATTTTATTCGTAAAAAAAAAACAACATGCGGGCCATTTTACGTTTTCCATTATCTTGCGCAATCGACGTACCTGAAAACGAATTTCTTTAGGGAGAGGGAGTGTTGATTTTCGCACTGTGTTTGTTTTCCAGAATTTTTAGTGGACCAATAACACTAGTTCTGGGAAATTGTTCCTATGTCTTGAAAATCTCGATAAAAAATAGTGCTCGTGTGATTTTATAAACTGTAAAAATCTCCCGAATTTCAAATTTTGAAGATTGGTATGTCTGCATTAGAATTTTGTTCTAAGAATGATGGAAATTATTTAACTGTAAGCGAGGCGATTTTTCAACACAGCTCTGTTGATATACTTGCCACCCGACTGTTGCTAAATTTTATATTTAGCGTTATCTTATCCATAGAGCCCAATTAAGCAGAAAGAAAGGTTTTACGATAGTGCTTTTGATATATTGTAAATCTCTTTAATTCAAGCGCTGTTTATTATCAACTTGCATGACCCATTGAATGCTGTTCGTTAATGTAATGCAGCAAGTGGGCAGTGTTAAAAATGTAAAAATGTTACGTTACCCTTTTTTTTTTTTTTTTTTTTAGGACTGCACATAAAGACAAACTCTTAAATTTTAGATGCGAGTTTTGAAGCGTACGGATAAAGAAAATCTTAGATAGATGCCGAGAAAAAATAAGATTTGGAGGCGAAGCCAATTTAATTTTAACATGTAACTGAATAGCGTGCGCGTGCACTCAAATTATTATTTTTTTTTTTTTTCAAATGTGTGCTTTGAAAAGTAAAATAATAGGAGAAACTAAACACACGGAGAACGAAAATGAAGAACATGGGCGTTTAATTAGTAGAAAAATGCGCTTTCGAGCGGATCAAACAGAAAAAGTTCAAATTTTTAGTCTGAAATAAAGATAAAACAGGGAAAATACGAGATGAAGCAAAAGTAAGTTCCAGAAAGTATTAACGGTAAGACTAGCAGTGGATACCAAAGTAAAATAGGCACGTAATTTGAAGGAGCAGTCGTTCCCACTAATTAATCCATAACGTTTTATTTTAGTTCGTTTATTTTTTGTTCCGGAAAGTATTAATATTTTTTATTTAGTTGTTTATTTTCTGGAGCAGAGCTTACAAACTCTGTTGCCTCTAGGTACCTGGTTAATAGGACGACTACTACCCTCCTTATGTGGGGTTTCGAAATTCCCAAGAAATTGTGCTCAAAACTGCCTCCATCCATACCTTAGCTCATACCTGTTGGCGTCATTTGTAGCACGTCTTTTGAGAGAGAGGGTAAACATGCTTTAAGCATCCCATCTTCCGTCCGTTTGTATCAACGTTTTTCCTCATTTAGAAGTCCAATTTGAAAGCAAATTGTATTTGTTAATACGAATCTTAAGAACGACGATTTTTGCATTTTTGAATTTCTGTGGTAGACCGATATTTCCGTAGCTGGCGTAGAAATATTTTTATACTTTGCACGACGTCTACACTTCTCTAAAATTGGAATAAAAAATACTTTTTGCATTCGATACCTGAAACTGAACTGTGCAAAACTTTTCAGACTAGTTTTGCGATATGCGTTTCAGAGTCTCACCTCTGGTTAGCCTAAATGTATACTTTGTGCAAGATTGCGTAAATATGTACACTGAAGTGCCAGAAAAACTGGTACACCAGTCTAATACTTGGTAGGTCCCCCACGGGAGCGCAGGACTGCAGAAATACGACAGGGCGTGGACTCCACTAGCTTCTGGAAATATGCTGTGTGCAATACACATCATACTTCCTGCAGAGCGTTTCACAATTCGGGTGTATTCCGAGGTCTCTGAATCCTGAGTTCGATAGCGCGTTGCATGGCATAAATATTGCATTTTGGATGCCAAATGTGTTCTATCACGTTCAGATATGTGGACTTGGGTGGGAATGGCAACACCCCAAACTCATATGAATGCTCCTCTAACCATAATGTGGCGTCCCGACACTTGTGTGGAGGTACATTGTCCTGTTGGAACAGGCCCAACCCATCAGCATGAATGCAGGACATGAACGGGTGTACCTCGTCAGAAAGGATGCGTACATAGCGTTGGCCGGCCACAGACGTTTGTAAACGTACCAGGGGTCCCAGTGAAGTCCAGCTAAACACACCCCATACCAGTACGGACCTCCCACTAGCCGGTACAGTTCCCTGTTGACAGGCGGGATCCATGGCTTCATGGGGTTTGCGCCACACACGAATCCTTCCATCTGCCCGATACAGTTGGAAACGCGACTTGTCAGACCAGGCTACTTGTTTTCAGTCATCAAGTGTCCAGTGGCGGTGTTGCCGTGCCCAAGCGAGGCGCATAGCTCTGTGTCGTGCACCCATCAAGGGGACTCGAGTTGGGCGTCGTCCGTTTGTCCGTATCATATCTCTGCACCTTTTACTCGGATTTCAAAATTACTTTTTTTGCGTTGGGAACCCTGAACTGACTGGAAGATTGCGTTATTTTTTTTTCCGATGCATAACTTTCCCTCTGGGAATCTAAATACAGCTGCTGTCGTATTCAAAATACACAGAGTGGCCACTTTATTATGACACCCTCCTCAGTACTTCGTTGGGCCACCTTTAATACTGCGTCGATTCTTCGTGGCTGGACTTCACGAGATGTTGATAGGTAGTTTGTGGAATCAGACCATGCTTGATGAATAGCACAGGAGTCTGATATTGCCGGGTTGTGGATGATGGCTCTGTCTGATGGCTCGTTCAACTTCATCCCACAAATTCTCAATGTGGTTGAGATCTGGAGATTGTGGGGGTCACCTAAGCAAAGTAAACTCACCGGCATGTTCCTGAAACCAATCCTGTACAATACGTGCACTATGGCAGGACGCATTATCTTGTTGAAAGTAGCCATCGTCATTGGGATAAACCATCCACATGACAGGATGCACTTGGTCCGCAACGATGTTTAGATATGATGTGTCAGTCAGACGTTGATCAACACGAATTAAAGGGCCCAAATCATGTCAGGAAAACATTCCCCAAACCATAACGTTGCCTTCACCAGCTTGAAGGGTTGTAGCAGTATATTTTGGGTCCATGCTTTCGTGCTGTTTCCGCCAAATTCTCACTCTGCCATTGGCATGGTGCAACTGAAAACGATTCATCGGACCACATAATTTGTTTCCAATTATCGACTGTCCAATCCTTGTGCTCCTGTGCGAACTGGAGACGTTTTCTTTTGTTAACTGCAGACAGCAAAGGTGTTCAAACAGGCCTTCGGCTGCCATATCCCATCCGATGCAATGTATGGCGAACAGTGCGTGCAGAGATCATTTGAGGGGATCCTTGATTAAGATGGCCTGTAATTTGCTGCACTGTTGCCCTACTGTTGTCTGTTACCAGTCTGGACACTCTACGTTCTGCCCGAGCAGCCACTAGTCGATGACGACCACACGTTGCACGTAGAGACCCAGTTTTTTGGCTGACAGTCCAGTCTTTAAACATTTTAACAACAGCTGCTCTGGAACATTTCACGAATGCGGCGGTTTCGGTGATACTCGCTCCATGGTTCCGAGCTCCTAGAATCATCCCACGTTGAAAGTCCGTCAAATCGCATTTTTTACCCATCTCGTCACCCAAAAATCACTTCTACTAGTGTCGCAATCACTAAGCTTTCCCTTTTTATACTAGCCTTGCCCTCTGGTGGCAACAGCGTGTAGCCATAGCTCATTTGCTTAAAACTGTCAGGTGGTCTTAATAAAGTGACCGCTCAGTGTATATTAGGGTGTATGCAAAAGTTACCGCCGCCCCAGCTAGCGGGCGCTGTAGCGGTCTAACCGACCGGCGACTCGTGCTGTCAGTTCGTACATGAAGCCAAGCATGGCGGTCCATAAAGTTCATTTGCGGCACTGTTTGTTATTCATGTTTAATTTGGGGAAAAGGGTGAGTGAAGCTTACGTTCAATACGTCAGGCGTATGGCGAAAGGGTTATAGTTGCGCGGACGTGTCGAGAATGGTTTGCGGGGTTTAAGAAAGGTGGCCTAAGCTTGGAAGGCAAGCCACGTGCAGGTAGACCGCAGGAACTCGCAGATGAAGAGCTGGAATCGCTGTTGCAAGAGGATGCCACACTATCGACAAAGCAACTGGCGAAACGTTTGAAAGTGGCCCAATGGACGGTGGTACTGGGTCTACAGGCCTTGGGGAAGATCCATAAGATTGGTAAGTGGGTGCCGCATACTTTAACGGAGCATAATATTGGTTAACGATTGGGCATCTGCATGTCGTTGCTGAAGAGGTTTCAAGGGAAGAATGTTTTGTGAAAGGTTGTCACCGGGGATGAAAAATGTGTCTATTGAAACAACCCCGTACGCAAGCGATCCTGGGTCAACGCCATCAACATCCACTGCAAAACAGGATATCAACGGGGAAAAGGTGCTGTTCTGTGTGTGGTGGGATATGCATGGAGTGCTGTACTTCGAACTGCTAAAACCGGGCGAAACAATCACTGCACAACCAAATAGCGATCAGTTGATGAAACTGAACGCCGCAATCGAGCAAAAACGACCCTGGACGGGTAAAGGGACGCCGCTCAGTCATCCTGTTACACGATAATGCCAGACCACATGTCGGTGCCACCACGAAATCAACCGTTGAACAGTTACATTGGGAGGTTTTACTCTCTACTTTCATCTGCTTCGCTCTATGCAACATGCCCTAACCCAACAGCTGTTCAACACAGTTCCAGAGGTGGAAAATTTCGTCACTGTGTTTTTCAGCTCAAAACCCGAGTACTTCTATCACAGGGAAATTCATTTGTTGCCTGAAAATGGCAAAAGGTCATTGATGCTAACGGCCAATATTTCGTTGTATAAATGTGCACTGGTTTCCTGATTGTTCCTGTCTCCTTTCTCCTTAAAACGGCGGAAACTTTTGCTTACCCCTAATATTTTATTCCATATCCGTGCTTCTAAAAATCCGATTGAAACAGTTCTTTATTTCAAAAGTAAGCTGCGATCGGAAAGACCAGTATCTGTAGATTGGAATATTCTACCCCACGCTGTTGAAGCTAATCCGCCGACAAGCACTCGCAAGCTGTTCTCTGAGCTAGGTTGCTCACAAGAAAATATAGCTTGGCACCTGCAGCGCATCGGTTAGGTAGTCGGATGCAACGCTGTAGCTAGAATTTTGGACGCTTATGTCCAGTGGTGTAGTGCTAATTGAAAAAGTACAGAGCGCAGTGCCATTATATCTTCAATACCTTTCCCTTTTTACTTTCTTGTATTTATAGTATAAGCAAGCATAGTTATCGGTCGAAATCAGACTTCCGGATTTGCACGTTTTGGCATTCAATGAACAGGATTTCACCATTTTGGTAAGAAAACACTGAAGTGTTATGGCCCGAATTGGGCCCGTTTTGGAGTGCAAAAACTAAAATAAGCTCCATATTATCGAGTAAGATGTTGTTAAAAGCGGAAACTAATTTAGAGTGCAACGGTGAAAGCCATTTATTACTGGGAGTCTTAGTTTGAGAGGTATTTGGATAGGGGCAGTTTGGGTACAGGAGGGACAATTCTATAGTCCGCCTGAAAACGAGAAGTGGAATAGCCTAGATATTTATTGCTACTATGAAGTTTTTCCGCCAGTGTGAAACGGACCGAAAGCTCCAGCAATCTCCTCTGCTTCCAGCTTAATTAAGGAGCGCTCGTAACTGAACTAAATTCATTGAGACTCACAACAAGGCTCCTTAATAATGACTTCTTCTTCTTCTTGGTTGCTCAGCCCAATGACTGGTTATTCAGTAGATGTACTCTGTCTCTCTATTCCTCTCTATTTTCCGCCGTTCTCTTCAAGTCATAGTATGTCCTAGTTTTGGTGTCTTGGCGTAACTGTGCCACAAAACTATTCCTTGGACGTCCTCTTCCTCTGTTGCCTTGAATTTTCCCTTCCAAAACTTTCAGAATGGGGCCTCCATGGCGCAATCTGTGTCCCACTCACTACATTCTTCTTCTTTTTAACATGTTGATCAGATTCCTGGGGTTTCCCCACTCTCTCCAGGACCTCCTCATTAGTCTTTCTATCGAACCAGCTTATTCTCTCCATTGTTCTATAGCTCCACATCTCAAATGCCTTCGGCCTTTTCACTTCCGTCTTGGTCAGTGTCCATGTCTCAGAACCGTAGAGAGCTACTGGCCAAACATATGCCTTTAAAATTATCTTCCTCAGTTTTAGATCTATATTTTTGGCTGTCAGTAGTCTTTGATTCTCTCTAAAAGCCGTTTTTGCCATCCCCAGTCTCATTCTAATTTCCTTTTCACATCTGGTATCTTCAGTAATAATTTGTCACAAAAAGCGAAATGATTTAACTTGTTCTATGTATTGTCCTTCATTTTCAAGGAAAGCTTGATTTGGATCCTTCCCTATTACCATTATTTTTGTCTTATTTTTATTTATCTTCATTCCATAGATATCCGCATTTTTGTGTATTTTTGACATCATGCACTGTTATGATTTGGCTGATCCTGCAACTATTGCCTGGTCATCAGCAAACTTAATGGGCTTAATTCTTTCTCCATTAACCCAAACTCCTTCACTGGCGGTCTCCAAGGCCTGATCCATCATAACTTCGGCATAAATACCAAAAAGGCCAGGTGACAACAAGCATCCCTGTCTCACACCTTTAAAGCTTTGAAAGCTTCATTTTCAAATAATGACTAGATTAATTAAATTCCCAATTACAATAATTTCCCCACTGCAATATCCCCACCCCAACGTTCTTAACTACAGCAGAAAAAGGAATTTCAAGGGATTGCCAAAAGTGAGAATGGATTTGGAGACTAACCCTACCTTCACATAAACATGGGACGTTAATTCCACTAATTGTGCAGTTTTCCTGTTGCATTTTTGTAGTAGAAAATAATTATAGGACACTCGTATTTAAAAAAAAAATTATGCTGTATAGTGTTTACCGGAACGTGTGCCGGCTAAAAAGAAAAGAAAGTACCTTAACGCCGTTGCGGTCCGTTCCGGCCCCACTACACCACTGCTTATGCCTATACGTTAAAACCGCGCCTTAATGAGAGAAATTGTTTTTTAATTTTAAACGCAACCATCATAAAAATAATTACGAAAGTTTAACTATGAAAAAAATACGCGAAATGTTAGTCTCTCATACCGTTTTCTCTTCTAAACAATATAGGTATAGTGTTTGATAACGAAAGTACTTTTTTACTACTTTCAGTGGGTACGTTGCAGAAACTATCAATAAGTTAAATTAACATGATTTTTCGTGCTTTCGATTTTACAAATTCATCACTAACATCATCAAATTCGGTTTCTGTGAGCTGATAATTTTCAGTTCTCTCTCCTTCCTTTTTAAGGAACCATCCAGATATCTTCCTATCTCTGTCACGTGCATAACTCACTCCTTGTCCTCCAATGGTTTGTTGACGAGGAATACAAAATACGATGGTGTTTAAAACCTAAGGACGAACATTATTTCGAAACGTAACAACCACAAAATGAGACGCAACAGCTTGTGGCAATTTGCATAACTGTAAACGTTCAGTAGAAAGCCGGTGCACATGCAGAATGTCGAATCGCGAAGAAAAGGGGATCACGCGGTATCACTTAAACGAATAAAAGAGAAAAGGGCGCGGTAGGCGACATGTGTTTGAAGGAAACTATGGACGTGGAGGCACGAAGGTACCTACTTGGAATTTATGTTATATCTCAAAGACATCAGTACGGTATGCCTGGTGCGAATACACTCTTCCGATACCTCTCCCCTCTTGTCGTTGGACACAGACGCGGCCATCATTTTCACCTAAACAGAACAGCTTTTCATCCCAGAACACGATATTGTGCCATTCGTCACGCCTTTCTCTTCCTTCGATGCAGCCTGGCAGTCAGTTGCTGCGGTGTCAAAGGTAGCCTGGGGAGGGGCCGACGGGCATGCAGTCCGAACTTTAATAACCGGACCGGCGACGTACTGTTATAGCTCACGTGGAAGAATGCGTCACAGTTAGCCACTGCTGCGCCAACGCCGTTGATCATGCAAAATGGTCACTCAAAGATATCCTCACGAGATGACGATTGTCCCTCGGTGTTGTCTGTGTAAGACGTCCAGAACCATCACTTCGTGTCGTACGCCCTTCTCCGTACCATTCCCTGCATACCAGTGCTGAGACGAGCCAAGTTGAACCCGGGCGCGAACCGGGCTCGGGCTGCACAATACTTACTGGAGCTCGGGCTCTGAGAGAGGGAGATAATTTTCACAATACTTACTGGAGCTCGGGCTCTGAGAGAGGGAGATAATTTTCTTCCTTTTTCTTTTAATGTGATTTTGTATTATTTATCACACGAGACTTTTCTACACGTTCTAGTTGTTAAAGAGAATTCTTCGGCAACTGGGTCTAGATAGGGAGTAGGAACTCGACAGGGCTATTCATTCCGGGCTAGGGTAGCAAATACCATTGGCCATTAATTACAGGATGTCTGCGAAGGAAAAATTTCTTTAAGAGCTATAGATAGTAGATAGGAAGTTGACGAAATTTTACTCCCTACCTCAAAGGGGCAGCTCCCTGCTAATTCTATTGAGCAACGTACGACGTAGAATGTTGTGCCTTCCTGATGCCCAGGCCCCCGAAACATTTCAGGTAGAAATGAATGGTCAAAGAAGCAATAGAATTAGATTGCCATCCTTTCCCCACTCCGCAGTTGAGAAACACACCGCTTAATTGCGCGGGGAGAAAAGAGTTGAAGTCAGGAAGAGGAGCTTTTTTTTTAAATGCCTAAACAGGTTAATCATACAAATTTTGAAGATGTGAATCCGTTTTATGGTGTAAATATGACATGGAATGTAAGTCAGATGATATCCGAAAATTTGAAGAATTCGTCGTCCTCGAGCGGGAATCGAACCCGCGTCTCCCGGATAGCGCCCTAGTATGCTAACCACTACACAACCCAAAACGACCAAGTTTCAAGTTTCCGATTAATTTGAATATAACCATCACAGGATTCGCTAGTCGAAGAAATCGGCATTCGTGTTTAGCGATTCTAGAGGTTAAGAATTCTATCCCGTGATTACCCGGAGGGCCAGATACATCATGAATGGAAATACGGAATTACACCATACAATACAAAGGTTAGCATACCCGGACGGTATCCGGGAGCTGCAGGTTTTTCGGTTATTATCTGACTTACCATCCATGTCATATTTACAACATAAAACGGATTCACATCTTCAAAATTTTTATTATGTGGTTTATTCCATTCAGGTTAATCATAGTTTTCCCGCTCGTTCGGGCCTTGGCTCTATTTTGTAATATAAAATTCGGGCTCGGGCGGGCTCAAGCTCTTAAAATTGAGCCCGAGCTCAGCTCTGCGGCGCATTGTTAGCACGACGGACACATTGCGCCCCATACGGACGGCAATCTACCAGAGGGAAGCATTGGATTATCTCGTGCCGATAATGCGACCTGTGTCGAACTCGCTGACATGACTGTCTTACACGACGACGACGACGCATCCTCATCCACTTCTGACCAAACACTGACATGCCGACCGAGTCACATGGCGCTTATAACAGAACAAGTTAGTAAAATCATGCGATGCATTGATTATGATACGCTTTCCAACATTCCAGAAATCATTTCTCAAGTTATTAGGATAATGACTGTGGAATAAATCTCGCTCCTATGTCCTAACCTTTGACCCCATTTCGATGATATTAAACAGAATTGGTTCAGCATAACTATATACGGAACAACATAATAAAGTTTTGTCGCTATATAAGCAGTTTTAGTCAAGTTATGAGGATAATGGTAGTGGAATTAATCTCGCTCCTGTGCGCTGACCCTTTGACTCCATTTCGATGATATTCAACAGGACCGGTTCAGTATACCTCCGGAACAACATGATAAAGGTTTGTCGCAATCGAAACATTTTTACACAAGTTATGACGCATAAGGGCAATGGAATGGATCCCGCTCCTATGTCCTGACCTTTGACTCCATTTCGCCCATTTTCAATAGGGTTCTTCCCCAGGTGGTCCCCTACCACATACTAAAATTTCATCAAAATCGAACCGATTTTACGCGAGTTATCGTGCGGACGGACGGACAGACAGACGGACAAAGCTGGAGCAAATACGCTTCTTCAACCTACGGTTGGAAAGCGTAAAAAACAGTCGGTTTTCGGACTGTGACGTTGCGTGACCTGTTTTGCGTAGAGGCACACCTGCACCTATGACGCCGTAATGCTAATTATTTCTGCGATATTACCTGATTTGCATATTCTGTAAAAATCAAAGTTGTAGCTCAGCCGACCCGGTGACGCAGTGGTCTAAGCGATGGCCTCTGATCATTCGTCCGAAAGGGGTCCGGGTTCGAATCCCGGTGAGGCATGGATGTTGTGTTTGTCTTACGGCACTGGCTCTCTTCCTTCCCTGGAACCAGTGACCCTAAATTAGTGACGGGCGACTACTTATAGCCCATTGAGTTGCTCACAGTGGTCGTTAAACCTCCAAACAAACAAACAAAAGTTGTAGCTCGAATCCTTTCAGGTGTTTTGTTTTTATGAACATGAGTGTATTTTTCTGATCATGTATCTCGTTTTTTACGCTTTCCAACCGCAGGTTGAAGAAGCGATGATCCAGCTTTGTCCGTCCGCACGATAACTCGTGTAAAAATGGTTTGATTTCGATGAAATTTTAGTATGTGGTAGAGGACTTCCTCGGGACGAACCCTATTGAAAATGCCCGAAATGGGGTCAAAGGTCAGGACATAGGAGCAGGACCCATTCCGTTGCCCTTATGCGTCATAACCAAAGCGAGTACATGATAAGCGTAGGAACTCCAATGTGAACAGTGGATCTCCGAAACCTCAGCGCCATCTGGCGGGGAAGGGGCAAACCAACATGGTCACATGATAGTTCTCAACCAGTAGGAGCAGGTTACAGTTCTTTGGTTAGAAACTGCCGTCTTCCAAAGAGAAGTGCACGTTTCGCACGTGATCTGGTGGATTAGTGTATCAATATGGTGAAACAAGTTAGTAAAATCATGTAATGCATTGATTATGATACGCTTTCCAACATACCAGAAATCATTATTCAAGTTATGAGGATAATGGCTGTGCAATAAATCTTGCTCCTGTGTCCTGACATTTGACCCCATTTCGCCCATTTTCAATAGGGTTCGTCCCCAGGGGTCCCCTACCACATTCTAAACTTTCATTGAAATCGAACGATTTTTACGCAAGTTATGACGCATCATCATCATCATCATCATCATTGTCAACCATTATCAATCCACTGCTGGACGAAGGTCTCCCCAAGTTTCCTCCACAGCGGTCTGTCTTGTGCCAGTCTCCTCCATGTCACCCCTGCATACTTTCGAATTTCATCCACCCATCTCCCATGTGGTCTTCTTCTGGGTCTTTTCCTGTCCCTTGGAATCCAATCTAAAATTTCGGCTGTCCATCGATGATCTGTCCTTCTGGCAGTATGTCCAGCCCATTGCCATTTCAGGGATTTAACTCTGATCATGATGTCTTCCACTCTCGTCATTTTTCGGATCCACGAGTTCCTCTTCTTATCTCTCCTGGTTACACCAAGCATGCACCTCTCCATGCTTTTTTGAGTTGTCTGCAGCCTTTGTATGTCTCTTTTAGTTAAGGTCCACGTCTCTGCACCATACGTAAGCACAGGAAGGATGCATTGATCAAACACTTTTCTTTTAAGACATAATGGCATATTGCTCTTGAAAATTATGCTGTTTCTTCCAAAAGCTCTCCAGGCAAGTTTTGTGCGCCGATTAATTTCTTCATCAATGTGACCCTCACTTGATATCTGCTGTCCAAGATAAACGTACGTGTCTGTTATCTCCAGCTTTTCTCCATCAATCGATAAATCTTCATTTCTTGTAAAAGCATTGAACGTCACTTTTGTCTTCTGAAAGTTCATTTTTAATCCCACTTCTTTACTCTTGTCAGCAAGTTCCTGGATCATACTCTGCAGCTCTGATGGGGTAGTTGCAAAAATGACTACGTCATCAGCAAAACGAAGGTGGGTTAGATAATCTCCATTAATCTTTATCCCCTTGTTTTCCCAGCTCAGCGACTGAAAAACACCCTCCAATGTGGCATTAAAGAGCTTCGGAGATATGGTGTCATCTTGTCTCACTCCCTTTCCAATTTTTACGTGTGTTGTATTTTCAAACAGCCTAATCTTTGCACTTGCATTTATGTTATTAATGATATTAATGTATGCATCTTCAATACCGCAGGTTTTCAGAGCCATTGTAACTGCTGATGGTTTCACCGAATCAAAGGCTTTTTCATAATCGATAAAAGCCATGCACAATGGAAGTTCATATTCCCTCGCTCTTTCAATTAGTTCTCTCAGCACGTGGATATGATCTATTGTGCTGTAGCCACTCCTGAATCCAGCTTGTTCTCTCGGTTGAGCCATGTCCAGTGTTACCTTCAAGCGGTGTGAAAGAACTTTAGTGAAGATTTTATAAACTACTGATAGGAGGCTGATAGGTCTGTAGTTTCCGAGATCCTCAATGTCACCTTTCTTATGTAGCAGGATCATTGTAGCGGTGTTCCAATCCTCAGGAATCTTTCCTTCATTAAGGCATCGAGTGAAAATTTGGGCGAGTACTGTTTCGATTTCTCCACTTGCTTCTTGTATGATGTCTACAGTAATTCCATCTTCTCCTGGAGCTTTTCCTCGCTTCATGTTCTTGATTGCATGTGCAACTTCTGCTGGAAGGACTGGAGGAACTCTGGTACTGGTATCTTTCATGATGTCTGGAGTGCATATATCATCCCTTTCATATAATTTGGAGTAGAAATCTTTCACTCTTGTCAAAATTTCGCCTCTATTTCTTATTACAGAACCATCTTCTTTTCTCAGTGCCATAATCTGTTTTCTTCCCTTACTGAGATGTCCCTTTGCTATCTTTAGGCTTTGGTTGTTTTCAATTGCTTTCCTCACTAGTTCACAGTTGAATTTCCTTACGTCTTCAGTGATACTTTTTCTTACTGTCTTGCATAGCTCTATATATTCCACTTTGGAAGTCACATCTTCTTTAGTTGTCCTCATCTCTCTTCTTTTTTGCATCAACATTTTGGTTTTTCCTGATAATTTGTTCACATGCAACTTGTTCTTAGACCCAGCTAATTTTGTTGCTGTTTCCATAAGAGCTTTGGTTACTTTTCTGTTAACTTCAGAGATGTCCACTTCTTCCGATGTTAGGCCTTCTAAAGCAGAGAACCTGTTCTTCAGTTCTAACTTGAAGGTATTATGGTGTTTTTTAAGGTTGGTTATGTCAATAGATTTTGTTTGTCTTATGAGCTTGCCACGTTCAAGTTTAGTGTTGAGGTGCATCTTACATCTCACTAATCTATGGTCACTACCTGTGTTGAACTGGTTCAGCACACTGCAGTCTTCGATGACGAATTTTTTGTTACACATAATAAAATCAATTTCACTTGTCGTCCCATTTGGATGTCTCCATGTCCATTTCCTGTGTGGCTTTTTCTTGAAGAAGGAGTTCGAGATGAAAAACCCTTCTGCCTCTGCAAACTCAACGAGAGTATTTCCACGCTGGTTTCTGTTGCCATGACCGAATTTACCTACTGAAGTTTCATTCTGTTGCCGTTGCCCTATTTTTGTATTGAAATCTCCCATAATTATTTTCAAGTGCTGCTTACCTTTATTATTTAGATGACAAATTTCCTCATAAAATTCTTCAATTTCTTCTTCAGGATGACTTGTGGTGGGTGCATAAGTTTGAATAATCTGAGCCTGGTATCTTTTCGAGAGTTGGATAACAAGTCGTGCAGCTCTGTCAGAGGAACTTTCAACTTCTACAACTTTATCCTTCAGTTTCTTGTTTATTATAAATCCAGCACCACTAGTTCTGCCAGTATCTGTCCCACGATAGTAGAAGAGATGTCCACTTTTCAGTTCGATGAGATTTTCTCCTTTTCTCCTTACCTCACTTAGCCCCACGATGTCCCACTTGATCCTTTGTAGTTCCTCTTCCAATTCAAGAAGCCTTGAATCAGAAGATAGGGAGCGTCCATTGTAAGTAGCCAAGGTCAGCATCAGATGGCAGCCTAGTCCGGTCCTCCGGGGATTCTTAGCACCCTCTGCCTTCATGTCGCACTGGCCGCTGCCTTGGCCAGGTACATTCCAGCTGCCGGAGACTGAGGGCCAAGATTTAAGTTGTGGAATCATTTTGGAGGGGTTTGGCCATAACTCACCACGCTGGCCAAGCGTGTTGGTGAGTGTGGGATAGAATTTCCTCTAATCCCGATGGTATAGTTATACCGCTATGGGCGGTCGTCAGAGTCCCTTTAGTGGGAACAGGATGCACCACGAGAAGGCGGGGTTGACATTTGTCAAGGAGAGGCTGTGATGTTACGCATCACCTGACCTTACATCCCTGACGCATAAGGGCAATTAAATGGATCCCGATGCTATGTGCTGACCTTTGACCCCATTTCGCCTATTTTCAATGGGGTTCGTCCCCAGGTGGTCCCCTACCACATACAAAAATGTCATCGAAATCGAACCATTCTTACGTGAGTTATCGTGCGGACGGACAAAGCTGGAGCATTCCTTCAACCTACGGTTGCAAAGCGTAAAAAACGTTGTCATTTTAAGGATTGTTCTATTACAAATGAGGGCAAATTGGGCCTTCTTCGATTTCCAAAGCGAAAAGATCGTCAAGTGTTCCTTTGGTATTTATTTCTTACGTAATAGTTATTTGTTATTGTTGACGAACTTACGTGGAGCTTACGTGAAGCTGATAATATTAAATCAAAATTGAATCCTATGTGCTTACTCCGAGAAGCGAAGGTTGCTGTAGAATTTGTCCGCCAGAGGAATAAACATTTTTACAGAATCAAAAAGAATAATTAATAAATAAAGTACAATAATTGTAATACACACGTAACCCTAGCTGCGGCTCGACAGGCATGTGCTCCCACAATGTATTGCGCGCATTCCGTTTTCCCCCTGGCCGATGCTTCAATTGGCACTGCAAGCGGAGAATTCTTTGGTCTCCAGGCTCTCGTTTTTAGCACGTCTTTTGTAAAAAAGATCGTGCTTATGTTATCGGTTTGTCCGTCCGTCCGTCTGTACCCACGATATCTCTCCAACTATTAGTCCGATTTGAAAAATTCTTTCTGCACCGGATACAGTACCTGATGGAAAATCGTTTGCACATAAATTCTAATTTTTGTAAAAAAAAAATGGTTTGGTCACCAGTGGGCGTAAATCTTAATTTCCGCTTCTGATGTATTTGCAGCAAAATATGAGCTTCTAAATTCTCGATTGAAAAAACATCGTTTGTAGACCGATACTATTCGTGTCGACAAACCTTTTAGAAACATTTTCTTCTTAAAATAGTGCATGGTTTCTGCGCCAGGGGTCGTAGATGTATATCTTAATTTTGTCAATATCTCGACTTCTAGGTGTCCGATTTAAAAAATTCCTTCTTTGTTGGATAATGTTTCTAGTGTGACATGTTTTCCTATAAATTCAAAATTTTCAAGCAATTCGTAGACTTTCCGCTAGGGGGCGTAAAGGTAAATTGCGTTTCCCACTATTTCTCTGCTTTTAAATCTCCGATTTGAAAAATTCTTTCTGCACCGGATACAGCTCCGGATGGGAAATCGTTTGCACAGAATTTCTAATTTTTGTAAAAAAAGGTTTGGCCACCAGGGGGCGGAAGTCTTAATTTCTGCTTCTGATGTATTTCCAGCAAAATATGAGCTTCTAAAATCTCGATTGAAAAAAAGTCTTTTGTTGACTGATGCTACTCATGTCGACAAACCTTTTAGGAACATTTTCTTCTTGAAATAATGCGTGGTTTCTACGCCAGGGAGCGTAAATGTATATCTTATTTTTGTCAATATCTCTATTTCTAGTAGTTCGATTTGAAAAATTCCTTCGTTGTTGGATAGTGTTTCCGGTGCGAAATGTTTTCCCTATAAATTGAAAATTTTCACGTAAATCATAGGCTTTCCGCTAGGGCGCATAAAGGTAAATTGCGTTTTCTGCTGTTAAAACTCCGATTTGAAAAATTCTTCCTGTATCGCCAACAAGACCTGATGGAAAATATTTTTCACAGAATTTCTAATGCTTTGTAAAGAATGGTTTGGCCACCAGGGGTCATAAGTGTTAATTTCTGCTTCTGATGTATTTGTAGCAAAATCTGGGCTCCTGAAAACTCGACTAAACTTTTTTTTCTTGAACCGATACCGCTCATATGGATAAACCTTTTGCGAGTACTTTCTTCTTAAATTAATGCATGGTTTTCCCACCAGGGGACGTAAAGTCATATCTTATTTTTGTCGATAACTCTGTTTCTAAGAGTTTGTAAGCTCACGATTCCCTTTACAGCAATATCTGAGGGATTAAACACCCGATTGAAAATCTTCTTTCTTTCGTCAGATCTATTGTTTTCCATACCGGTTCCATTGACTTTGAATAGCTTTGATAAATTTAATTTGTGTCAGAACGGATTCAAAAGACATGCTTATTACACCCGAAAATTCGGTGTCATCTTTCTTGTTGAATAGTGTTTCTTGTGTGACATGTTTTTCATATACTTTAAAATTTTTGAAGTAATTCATAGACTTTCCGCTAGGGGGCGTAAAGGTAACTTGATTTCCCTACTATATCTCTGCAAAAATGTTTTCTGCACCGGATACAGCTAATTATGGGAAATCATTTGCACATAATTTCAAATTTTTGTGAAAAATGGTTTGGCCACCAGGTGGCGTAAGTCTTAATTTCCGCTTCTGATGTATTTGCAGCAAAATATGAGCTTCTAAAATCTCGATTGAAAAAACAGTCATTTGTTGACCATACTACTCATGTCGACAAACCTTTTAGGAACATTTTCTTCTTGAAGTAATGCATAGTTTCTACGCTAGGGGCGTAGATGTATATCTTATTTTTGTCAATATCTCTACTTCTAAAAGTCCGATTTGGAAAATTCCTTCTTTCTTGGATAGTGTTTCCGATGCGAAATGTTTTTCCTAAAAATCTAAAATTTTCAAGTGAATTATAGACTTTCCGCTAGGGGGCACAAAAGCAAATTGCGTTTTCTGTGTTATTTCTGCTTCTAAAACTCCGATTTGAAAAAATCTTCCTGTATCGCATACAAGACCTGATGGAAAATATTTTTCACATAATTTCTAATGTTTGGTAAAGAATAGTTTGGCCACCAAGGGGCATAAGTGTTAATTTCTGCTTCTGATGTATTTGTAGCAAAATCTGGGCTCCTGAAAACTCGACTAAATTTTTTTTTCTTGGACTGATACCGCTGATATGGAAAATCCTTTTGAGAATACTTTCTTCCTAAATAATGCATGGTTTTCTCACCAGGGGACGTGAAGTCACATCTTATTTTTGTCGATATCTCTGTTTCTATGTGTCCGATTTGAAAAATTATTTCTGTGTTGGAGAGCGTTTTCGGTGCGAAATGTTTCTTATATATTATATAAATTCATGTTTTTCTTAACACACAAGTCTGCAACCAGAGGGCGTAAGCTCACGATTCCGTTTGCAGCAATATCTGAATGATTAAAAACCCGAATGAAAAACTTCTTTCTTCCGTCAGGTACTATTGTTTTCCATACCGGTTCCATTGACTTTGAATAGCTTTGGTAAATTTAATCTGCGTAAGAACCGATTCAAAAGACGTGCTTATTACACTCGAAAATTCGGTGTCATCTTTCTTGTTAACGTTAAGTTCCCTCGCTTACTCTTGAACTCGCTTTGGTCATAACTTTCGTAAAAATACTTCGATTGCGACAAAACTTTATCATGTTGTTCCGAAGATGTACTGAACCGGCTCTGTTTATATATAAATGG
This sequence comes from Macrothele yani, assembly GCA_039090855.1. NCBI lineage: Eukaryota > Metazoa > Arthropoda > Arachnida > Araneae > Macrothelidae > Macrothele > Macrothele yani. The sequence continues at coordinate 15,793,650 of CM076992.1, forward strand.
GGTCAAAGTTTATATATAAATGGGGTCATATAAATGGGGTCAAAGGTCAAAACACAGGAGCGAGATTTATTCCACAGCCATTATCCTCATAACTTGACTAAAAATGCTTCTATTGCGACAAAACTTTGGTATGTTGTTCCGGAGGTATACTGAACCAATTCTGTTGAATATCATCGAAATGGGGTCAAAGGTCAGGGCATAAGAGCAAGATTTATTCCACAGCCATTATCCTCATAACTTGAGTTATGTTTTTTTGGTATGTTAGAAAGCGTATCATAATCAATACATTGCATGATTTTACTAACTTGTTAATATCTTCTGTGTAATAATGAAAAAAGCGACTTCGTAGTTTTCAAGAATTCTTCCTAATAAAATGCGCTTTTCCCTGTTTCTAATAGTGTCCTCTTCAAAATCAATCAATAAAGCTCAAGGATTTTCGCCCGTCTCCTTTTATTGAGCGAAATTAAATTTCATAATCCGTACTTAATATGTCCGTGTTGGGATCTGCGTCATTTCCATGACCCGTAAAATTGTTTCACGGCAGAGTGAGCAACGGAGTATCGATTTTTCAGAATCGTTAATAGAGCAATCAGACATCTCTGAGTTTCCTGTATTTCCTGTTCTTCGCGTAACTTTAAACACATCAGAAAACTTGAAAATTAAGTCGTCCTGGAGCGGAAATCGGGACATGCGGGTTCGATTACCGCTCGAGGGCGATGTAATTTTCAAGTTTTCTGAGGTGATTAATGTTACGTGAAGAACATTAATTTTCAATTCAGAGGTGCCTGATTGCTGTATTATAACGGTTCTGACATATCTCAACGTAGCTTCTTCCACAGAATTTATCGATTTTTCACTTTCTTCTTCTTTTTTTTTTTTTTTTTTTGCTCTTAAAATGCTTGTTTTCCCATTTCTGAGTTACTTCGTGCTACATCAAAGAATCAGAGTAAGCATATTTACTGTTGCTTAAAGCAAAATTAGAGTTCAAAAGGGAAATTAAAGTTCGCCGAAATGCGTGTTTTCTACCACTTCTTGCTATGTCAACAAACAGAATTAGCGAGCAGTTTTCCTTTTGTTTAAAGGGGGGATTCTCATTTTTTACGCTAAAATTGCCGCTTTTGTTTTGGAGTGTTTATTGACGAAATTAAGCAATCAATTGATTCCAAAGTAGGTACATCTATTTATCATCGTTTCAGGTATTTACAAAACAATTTTTAATAAGTTTCATGAAGAATCACGCCCGCAAATCCCCCCGCGGTCGCTGGTTGGCATGATTTCTCCACTCCAGATGATCTGAAACAAAAAACTCGTACGGCGTTTTACTCAATACACAAGTAGTTATCGTTTGATGAACCAAGAAAAAAATATATTTATATATGAGGAAATGGTGACTTGTCAAACTCAAATTATCAATTTAGCTCAAAAAATTGACAATGTTTTTTGCTATTAAAAAAATATACATAACGTATCGCGTTTCTGGTTCATCAAACGATAAAAGGATGTTTGCTGAACATGCAGTTTTACATTTGAAGTCGATCGGACCAATAGTTTTTAAAATATCATGCCAACCATTCGCGAAAAAGCCGTTTCGAGAACAACGCGTTTAAAGCTTCAAGTACAGTTTGCGGAGGCATATCGAGTACTTACTGTATTTTTCTGCTATATCAGGGCCATACAGTGTTCTTTCCTTTGCTTCGTAGAACTCGTTTAGAGGCATTTGCTCGCTTCTACGCCTTGTACGAGCCTCTTCTATAGCCTCAAGGCTGCGTCTCGACGATCTCTGTAGACGCTGTTGATCCCGCGCGTTGGCAAATATCTCCGTTTGCTCGCCAATAACGATTCCTATCGTTGTCATCATTTTCAGGATGGCAGAAAAACCTTCATTAAAAATGCCTGCTGCTACACAAGCTGCCATTTCGATTGTTTTTGAGCCACACTGAAGATATTTGAGCGCGAACCGCCAAAGAGTAGAATTGAAACTTCCGTTGTTGTTTTGAGTGTCACCACCCAAACACCTTTCTAGCAACTCTCTTAATGACAAATCGTTGTAAATCAGCTTTATAGCATTTTCGACATCGTCCATTCAGCTTCGGCTTTGCGCCAGTTGCACGAACTCTGTGACGCCACTGGACAATAATAGATTATAACTTGGACAATTTCGCGAATTTCGACTTAAAATTTGGTACACATATTCTTAAGACCCGAAATAATAAAATAACGTAAAAAAAAAAACAATTTTTTCTCACACAAAAAAATGAGAATCCCCCCCCCCCCCCTCAAAACGAAATTAAAGTTCTCCTCGCTCACTGTGGAGAGAAAACGACTTCACGGGAAACGGAAGACTTCCGCGAAGAATTAAAGTTCCGATTTTAAACTTTCATTACTTTTTAAACAAAAGGAAAACTGCTCCCTATTTTGTTTCTTGGTATAGCAAGAAATGGTGGCAAAACATGCATTTTCTGCGAAGTTAAAGTTTAAAATTTTTTATTTTATCTCTGCCATGGAAACAAATGCTCAGGTCATGGAAATAGTGCCATTTCCAGCAAGGACAAGGTAAGTAACGATTTTGAATTTGAATTTTGCCTTCATACAAAACGAAAATGCTTGCTCAGGAGATTGATGTAGAAAGTACTGTAAGGAATAAAAAAGGAACATTTCAGTACACTATTAAAAATTTGTAGTACGTTGCACCGAAAAGTGGTGATACAGCAGCTACACCACATTTAAGACAAAGGTAAACCATTGTGTGATGCATGAAGCAGTGTTAGAATTAGGAACAAATCTTTTACTGGCCCAGCGGACCACTATAATTTGCAAACCACTGGTCCGTAAAAAAAAAAAAAAAAAACAACAAAAAAAAAAAAAACCTCAGACACACACACATATACACTGAAAAACAATTGAATTAGAGATACCTGTCTAGTAACGTGTAGCACCACCTTTCGCCCTGATCACGGCGGCGATTCGATTCGGCATGGACTCGACAAGACACCGGAAGCGTTGGGAAGCCATACGGATCCACGACCCCTGAACAAGCTCCCACAGTTCACGAAGATTTGTTGGAGCGAGGTCAGAGCCTCGAACATCTCTCTCGATGGCATCCCAGATGTGATCGTTGGGATTGAGGTCAGGTGACCTAGCTGGCCAAGGAAGCGAGGTCACGTCGGTGGAGTGTTCATCCAACCATTCGGATACAAATCGGGGGGCGATGGCATGGTGCATTGTCTTGTTGCAGGATGAGGTCCCCAGTGGGATGTTGAAGACGCAAAAACGGAAGCAAATGGTCGTCCAGGATATCCCGCTAACGTTGACCTATGAGGGATGATGTCACACGTACCAGGGGTCCCATTTCAGTCCACGTAAACAGTCCCCAGACGATAATGCCACCCCCACCAGCTTGAAGAGTACTCTGCTGGCAAGAAGGATCCATCGCTTCATGTGGTTTGCGCCGTACTCGTATCCTGTCATCCGCATGTACCAACGTGAATCTCGACTCATCAGTCCAGGTAACACTTTTCCACATGTCTAGGGTCCAGTGGCGATGTTCCCGCGCCCATGCTAGTATTTGCACCCTGTGATGTGCGGTCAGCAGCGGTACCCTCGTGAGACGATAGCTTCTGTACCCCATAGCGAGGAGATGGTGTCGCTGCTTACACGTTTTTGTGCACCAGCGTTGAATTGCCGAGTGATTTCTTGCACTGTGGCCCGTCTATCCGCTGTTACAATGCGAGCTAGCCGACGATGACCCCGCTCATCCACACGCTGTTGTCCATGGACTTTGGCCCTTGCAGGGATGGTTTTACCGGATTCGATGTACTCATGGTGCACCCATGATACAGTGGCTCGTGAAAATTCCAGTGCCTGCACGACATCTGAGATGGAGTGACCCATTCGTCGGGCCCCGACAATTTGCCCACGATCGAATGCGCTTAGATCAAATACTACGTCCGACTCTTACTGATTCCCGTCGCATCACTCCTTATATTGTCGGATCGCTGTATACGTCATGTCGTTTCCGTTTACAGGGCCGCCCACAGCGCCACAATTGCATAACGCCAGCTGTTTCTAATTCAATTGCTCTTCAGTGTATATATATAATGATTGGTAGTTTAACAACCACTGTGGGCAACTCAATGGACTGTAAAGCAGTTTCGCGTCTTTAATTTAGGGCCACCGACTCCAGGGAAGGGAGAGAACCAGTGCCATAAGACAAACACAACATCCATGCCTCACGGGATTCGAACCCGGACCCATCTCGGAAGAATGATCAGAAGCCATCTCTTAGATAACTGCGCGACAGGGGTGACGCTTAGACATTTACAATATATGCAGAAAATAGCATAATTCAATGGAATTACCTCTAATATTTCTTTACATCTAATTTGAAGCGCAACTCACAGGACAAAGAATGTTTCCAGAATAAGATTCCGATGGATTGGTGATATAGCAGAGTAAGGGCGCATTCCCAATCTGTTCTTTAAGTAAGAAGGGAAAGACGAGACTCCAAGAGTACAAAAATTCACATACTTTAGCAGACTTTTTTTATATGTTTTATTGTTTAGGGTTTTGCTTCCTTTTCCTTAGTCTAATTGCTCATCCCTCCTACTTTCCCAGGAAGTTAGTTTTAGTCCCCCATTGAACACTATTTCATGCGAATTGCTCTTTTGCAAAAATTACCTTCACACATCCAATTGACCTCCTCCGCTAGTGCTTTCTTGGGGCAGAAACAAAAACTGGCTTGTGTCTGGTGTGTATGTCAGCATCTGCCGCATTCATTAGGGTGGGCAAATCCAAGGAAGATCCGGATATGTATTTTGCTTACGTCTGCTCATTACGAATGATGTGAATGGAAGTAACAAAAAACGGCTGTTGCCGTTACAAGACAAGGACTGGGAAACTTTTCTGTATTTGTTGTTTTCTTTCACTCTTTTCAAATCATGAGGGATAAAAGAAAATAGCTGTTATCCAATAGAATTTAATTAACCTATCACTAGTTTGTAGCCTAAAAACTAAACCATAAAGCAAGGTAAAAGAAATAGGAATTCATTTTTTAACTTCTGACAAATTAGAAAAAAAAATTGACTGGCCATCAGGGACAGTAAAATCAATAGTTCAGTGGTCCGGCGAAAGTTTTACTGGCCAATGGCCAGTGGACCACTGGGTAATTCGAACACTGTGAAGTATATGTATAATTCAACGCTACCCATGATTGGTAAACACACAGCAGGTACTGTTCTGGCAAGACGCACTCGGAGTTTCGAATCAAAGGAAAGTTTACAGAACTGGCATTTGAGTTGCTTTCCTCACCCTGTGTACAGTCCGGACTTAGCATATTTCCGACTCCCACCACTTTTGCTGTATATCTCATTTTCTTCGAGGTAGTGGTTTAGAGCATTGGAGGAAATCGGAAACGGTGTCTTGAGGTTTTCGCCTTTAAAAGAGCCAAGCTTGATATCGATTCGGAATCACCCATATACAATAAAACACACATACTTACACTGTAAGGGCAAAGCATTATGACCCCCTACCTAGTATTGTGCATGTTTTCCGTGATCTGTCACCACTGTGGCCATACGACAAGGCATGGACTACATGTCTCCGGAAGGTATCCATTGGTATGCCGTACCATACCTGTATAAGCTCGTCCAGTGTCAGTTGTGGATGGTCCATACGCCACAGCTGCTGATCCATGTTTGGGTTCATGTCGGGCAACATAAGCGGCCTTAAGAGGATATGGAAGTCTTACTCGAACCAGCCCTTGACGATACGGGCCTTATAACACGGCGCGTTGTCTTGATGGAACATCCCGTTTCAGTATAGAAACACTGTCACTCTAAACGGATGGTCCTGGTCTGCCATGATGGACAAATACGCGATGGAGTTCAGGGGGCCATCCACTGAGAGTGTCCCAGAAAAACATCCTCCAGAGCATCACACCCCGCCACCTGCCTGTAACCGTGAGACAACGGCATCTTGTGCCATCATCTCCGCAGCTGTTCACCTTATAATATAAGTATAGTGTTTGATAACGAAAATACTTCACCAATACTTTAGGAGACGTGATTCATCAGAGATGGTAAATTTCTTCCACTGTCGACTTTTGATGTTTTCTGGTAAAATTCAGTAGTTGTCGCCGATGACGTGCTGTGGTGAGTGATACTTAGTTCATACGTTTACACCGTATTTCCTTGCCGTGGACGGATCGCTGCGCTGTAGATGTGGATACACTCCTCTGTGTTTCCTGATTGCAGACCATGGTCGTTGTACCAAGGTAACACGCCTGTTGTTCCGGATAATACGGCCGACACCCCCCCCCCCGACCCCGGTGACTCAGTGGTCTGAGCGCTGGCTCTTCTGACCTCTCGTCTGAGATGGGTCTAGGTTCGAATCCTGGTAAGGCATGGATGTTGGGTTTGTTTTACGGCACTTTGTCTTTCTCCCTTCCCTTGAACCAGCGGCCCTAAATTAGGGACGGGCAACTGCTTATAGCCCATTGATTTGCTCACAATGGTCGCTAAACCCCCAAACAAAATAATAATAATACGGCCGAGCCACCTCTCTTTCCGCCGCCCCGGTGGCGCAGGGGTCTAAACGATGGCCTCTGATCATTCGTCCAAAAGGGGTCCGGGTTCGAATCCCGGTGAGGCATGGATGTTGTGTTTGTCTTACGGCACTGGCTCTCTCCCTTTCCTGGAACCAGTGACCCTAAATTAGGGACGGGCGACTGCTTATAGCCCATTGAGTTGCTCACGGTGGTCGTTAAACCTTCAATCCAAAAAAAAAAAACTCTTTCCGAGCATTAAGTAGCCTTGACCGTCTAACACCCACCCACTCGTTGTGCGTTTCACCTCTTTCCATCCAGTCTCTGTACACTTTAACTACGGCATTCCGTGAACAGCATCGGTTCGCTTTTTCTCGGATACTGCCACCCTTTGCTCTGTATCTGTTCATCATGCCCTTTTATAGAGAGGTCAAATCTCTTCCCTTACCCATTACAGCCACCGTTTCAGCTCCGATCGATAGTGCACTTGTCACAGATAACGGTGCATATTATTTTGACCTTCACACGTGCGCATCGCCGCGCTGGAAACGATCCAAACGTCAGATAAGGGAGAGGGGTACAATGTTTTGCTCCTACTGTGTATAAATTACCCAGGTGTTTCTACCTGAAATCTTGAAAATAATATTAACCACAACACATCATTTCCAAGACATGTGCGCAGTGGTCTAAGGTGCTGGCCTCTGATCATTCATCCGTCTGTGGTCCGGGTTCGAATCCCGGTGAGGCATGGATGTTGTGTTTGTCTTACGGCACTGGCTCTCTCCCTTCCCTGGAACCAGTGACCCTAAATTAGGGACGGGCGACTGCTTATAGCCCATTGAGTTGCTCACGGTGGTCGTTAAACCTCCAATCAAAAAAAAAAAAAAAAAAGACATGTGTCAGTTTTTGGCGTAACTCAAGCACCGCTTTGAAATCGGTTTTGATCAGAGATGTCTCATAAAATGTTAATTATAAAAACTTTTTCTCCTTAATTCCGTTGAACTCGAAATGTCAGCGAAGAGCATAATTCAACACAGATGCAACAGAACCGGAAGCAGAGCTTTTGGATGGAATATCCAATACTTTGCTCTTAAACTCTGTTTCTTTCTGCTGGTGTTATTAAGTCGACTTACATTAGTTCGACATCTGAAATCTCCTTAATTTTGTGCAGTTACGAGAAAACCTCTGTTGAGCGTTGCCGTAGTAGTGTTGCAGCGGGTGAAGAAATCTTAATTTTAGCGGAGTGACGGCCCTTCATTACCAAATCGTGATTGAAAGTGTAAAGCTACTAATGGAAAGTAGAAGAACAAAGAAGCTGCCTTTCGTAGATAACAGGGATGCGTGGGTAATTAAACTATAGCGTTTTTAGCGCAGTAATGTCACTGTTGCCATTTCATTGTGTTAAACTGATTGACAAACCCTGCTCAGTCATGGAATTAGATTTTGTAGAAGACATTCCTATTCGTTAGCATTTTTTCACAACACTCCGCCACAGTTTTTTTGAGCGCTTGGAAAACTGAATCGCAAAGTATCACGTCAGTTTCACCAATGTTTGTGATAAAAGGTCCGGTGTAGCAGCACTGAAAAAAAAAATAAGCGATAAAATATTCCTGCTAAAAGAAACGCCAATATTCTTTATGAGCAGGAGCTATATCACGCACATACACATGTAGGAATGCAAGGGGTGAACAAAATGAAGCACAGCTGCTTTGACTTGGTGGTCTACGACTGGCTTCTGATCATTCGTCCTAGATAGGACCGAGTTCGAGACCCGGAGAAAGCATGAGTGTTTTGTTAGTCTGGTGGCGCTGGCTCTATCCCTTCCTTGCAACCAGTAGTCCTAAATGAGGAACGAGCGACTAGAATTAAAAAAAAAATGCTTTAAGAAAAAGCTGAACATTATCCTTAAGAAATGGCAGTGGTGCACAAACGTGACCATATGTTTTAGAAAAGTTTTCTATTGAAATGTCTCTTTTCTTATTCCTTATTGTTCTTCTTATGTACACTATATCGACAAAAGTCACCGGACACCCCTTCAAAAGCAAATGAACGGATCCGCTGCGTTGTTAAGATGCGCGGTACAGTTGCAAACGGTATACAAACAAGCCTGCAGCTGACCGCGATCATATCGCACTGCGAGGTTGAGTGAAAATGTCGCAGCGGGAAAGAACTGCCTTTGAGAAAGGAAGATTGTTGGGTGTTATATTAGTGGGTTGTTCATAAGAGAAACCGAGAGGCGTTTAAACATACCCAAGTCAACTGTTTTGGATGCACTGAATAAGTGGAAGACACATGGCGTGCCTGAAGCAGCAAAACGTACCGGCAGACCAAAGAAAATCAGTGATAGAGGACGTCGAAGCCTCAGGAGAGTCGTTACAGCTAATCGACGGAGTACTGCACAAGACCTCAGTGTACAGGTGAGTAAAAATGCTGGAACCTCGGTATGTACACTTACCATTCGCAGATAACTTCATTACACGGATTATCGTGGTCGTGCGGCTACTCATAAGCCTTTCATCTCCACTGGGAATGCTACTCGTCATTTAGCATGCTGTAAAGAACATTTATCGTGAACCGTAGATCAATGGGAACGGGTCCTATGGACTGATGAATCCAGATACACGATCCATCAGTCTGATGGACGTATGTGGGTATGGTGGCAGCCGGGGGAACGCTATTTGCCGCAGTGTGCTGTTCCTACGGTCAAGTTTGGAGCTGGCAGTGTACTCGTGTGGGGCTGTTTTTCGTGGTATGGTCCCGACTCATTGGGATCGTGGACAAACCTGTTGACCAGCATGTCTACGTCGATATTTTGGACAATTATGCCCTACCAACACTGTGGCAATACTATGGAACCGAGCCTTGTTGGTACTGGGAGGATAATGCACCGAGCCATAAAGTAAAGTCTGTTACGACGTGGTTTGACGATAATTCCGTATCGTGTGTGGACTGGCCAGCACAGAGCCCTGATCTTAATCCCATAGAGCACTTATGGGATGAATTAAAGCTCCGTATAAGAAGTTTGGAATCAAGGCCTACTACTGAGCAGCAGTTAGCGGCAGCATTATATACTGAATGGAAGCGCGTACCTATCGCTGTGTTCCAAAACCTTGTCGAAAGCATGTCTCGAAGGGTCAGTGCATGTATTAAGGCCAAAGGTGATCCGACACCGTACTAATGTAAGTCAATAAATGCTATGTTGTGTTTCTCTTCTAGATGCCCGGTGACTTTTGTCAATATAGTGTATATCTCCTATGACACCTGCATAAGGGCGAACATAGGAGTCCAAGACATCATCGCTATAGAGTCGAGCATTCGTAGAAATTAGAGACACACATAGAGGCCTGTTCGTACTCCTAACGAGATGCCGCCCTCATTGACCAGTGCAAGGGACACTTATGCAGGCTACCACCGTCATAAGTGTTCCTTGAAGTGGTCAAAGAGGGATGATAGCGTATCCTTTGTTCTCTCCAGATCAGAGTGTGGTGGTGTTAACTATTTCGACACCTCCTTGGCGCATGGCCTTGCGGCCAGGCAGGTCTGGAATTTTAGATTTCTTGAAATTTGGTAGTTGCTGCCACCAGCCAAACCTTCTCTTTCTAGGTTTGACGACACCACATTCCATGCACTTTCTAGTTTCTAAGTAAGGTCGTAGAATTAGTAGAATAGCTGGTTCTATAAGTGTATAGAAACTTTTATTTACATTCCCCTAATTGCAGAAGGTTGCAGAATATGCACACAATCAGATGATCCAAGTTGGTTTCGTTCCACTCTATAAATCCGTCATTTAATCAACATATGCCAGTGAGGAAACTCTTGGATCCATCGGGCGGAAACTTCTTTAGTGAGTTCGTGAAATGAGGTGACGTTTCCTCTTACACTAGGTTTAGAGCATTAGTGCTGCGAGGTGCTCTGTGTTGAATCGACTCCACTATAGCAATTTCTTGGTGTTATCTGTACTGCAGTACTTAAGTGATCTCCACTATATACATAGATATTTAATGATAGACCTCGGACACTATTGTAAATCCCGCTAGCCTGACGACTGCAGCCATCAGGGAATAATCGTCAGCATCTTTTTCTTGAAAGAAAACTAAGAGAGTTCCCTCCAAATTTCTGGAACCTAGGTCCAAAGTGCGATTTCACCCAGCTCCCTCGCCATCCGCCAATTCCGTCAGTGCACTCTCTGCAGGATGCGTGCTCCGTGGAGTCTCATAACTCACCAACTGACACCCCTTTCGGACGTTCCATTTCCGGGCAAGCTGGATGCTCGCAGACACTATTCTCTTCCTCTCTCTGTCTGTCAGACCTCCTGAAAGAGATCCCCTGCTGCACGTTATACAACATGGCGTTTCACCCCTGTCTTTTTCGAAACTGATCTCTCAAACTAACTTTTAGACGCGGGTTGCATTCCACCTCGAAGCACGCCTGGAATCGGTCTGCAAATCTAATCTGGATTCATCTGTGAAAAATACTGACCTCCGTTGGATTTCAGTTCAATTGACGTGTGAAGCCTTACCCAATTCAAACGTTCCCTCCTGTGGCTGGGGTAAGGGGCACGCAGAGTGCTGATCGTCTAGAATAGGGATCAGTTGTGAAGCCTTTCTGCGCACAGTAGAAGCAGATACTGCCTTCCTGTATCTGCATCAAGGGCAGATCGCAGCTACGTCGGGGTCGAAGTTCTGTTCTTTCGCGCAGTTAATCGGAGGTATGTCTTCCTCGGATGCCGTAGCCCTAGACCTTCCTTCGCTGTTCCTTCGGGAAGCTGATGACGTATTTTGAAATTAGTTCCACAGTCTGTCGACCACCGAAGGATTCACATGCAGCCATCTTGCAACTTCGACCTGACTGTGGCTTGCCTCTAGTCATCCGGTGGTAGTTCTGCACCATAGTTCATCTGTTAAATGATGTCTCACAGCCATTGCAACAAATTTGCTATCTCAAATTCCTTTCTTTACACTCCTCAACAGCCTCTTTTATTCTACGGCTCACTTGCACACAATACCCAGACTTCCATTACATTTCACGTCGTATACCCAAGTTTCGTGCATTTCCAACTCTTCTTTCACAAACAGACACGTCTCCCCCCTAATTTATGGAAACTAATGTACACTATATTGACAGAAGTCACCGGAACCTAGAAGAGAAACACAACATAGCATTTATTGACGTACATTAGTACGATGTCGGTCCACCTTTAGCCTTAACGCATGCACTGACCCTTCCAGACATGCTTTACACAAGGTTTTGGAACACAGCGATAGGTATGCGCTTCCATTCAGTACATAATGCTACCGCTAACTGTTGCTTAGTAGTAGGCCTTGGTCCCAAACTTCTTATACGGAGCTTTAATTCATCCCATAGGTACTCTATGGGATTAAGATCAGGCTCTGTGCTGGCCAGTCCACACACGATATGGAATTATCGTCAAACCACGCCGTAACAGTCCTTGCTTTAAGGATCGGTTCCGTAGTATTGCCACAGAGTTGGTAGGGCAAAATTGTCCAGAATATCGAGGTAGGCGTGCTGGTTAACAGGTTTGTCCATAACCAATGAGTCGGGACCATACCACGAAAAACAGCCACACACGAGTACACTGCCAGCTCCAAACGTGACCGTAGGAACAGTACACTGTGGTAAATAGCGTTCCCCCGTGTACCGCCATACCCACTCACAGCCATCAGACTGATGGATCATGCATTTGGATTCATCAGTCCATAGGACCCGTTTCCATTGATCTACGGTCCGCGATAAATGTTCTTTACACCATGTTAAACGACAAGTAGCATTCCAAGTGGAGATGAAAGGCTTATGAGCAATCGCACGACCACGGTAACCCATGGAATTAAGTTCTCTGCGAAGGGTACGTGTACATACCGAGGTTCCATAATTTTTACTCACTTGTACAATGAGGTGTTGTGCAGTATTACGTCGATTAGCTGGAACGAATCTCTTGAGGTTTCGACGTCCTCTGTCACTGATTTTCTTTGGTCTGCCGGTACGTTTTGCTGCTTCATGCACGCCATGTTTCTTTCACTTATTCAGTACATCCAAAACAGTTGACTTGGGTATGTTTAAACGCCTCTCGGTTTCTCTTATGGACAACCCACTAATATAACACCCAACAATCTTTCCTTTCTCAAAGTCAGTTCTCTCCCGCCGCGACATTTTCACTCAACCTCGCAGTGCGATATGATCGCTGTCAGCTGCACAGGCTTGTTTTTATACCCTTTTGCAGCTGTACCGCGCATCTTAACAACGCAGCGGATCTGTTGATTTGCTTTTGAAGGGGTGTCCGGTGATTTTTGTCAATATAGTGTATACATAGTGGTTCATCAAAATAAGCAGAAGTGTTCACACAGATGTGATAACCCGCGTATATTACATAATCCGCATCCAAATGCCACCGGTAAGGGGGGGGATGGAATAATTGGAACCCTGGTTGAAGCACGTGAATACCTTCCCTTGGTAATCTTATCGTTTATTGAATTTCTGAATATTTTTTTGTTGGCCAGATTCGTAATTTGTTTAAACTGTGTTATCAAATGGAATAACAGTAACAAATCCCATTTCAGTGTATACATGCACGAAAAGTATATCCGGGTTATTTGCAGAAGGTTGAGGTAACAGAGTGAAATTATTCTTACAAACTTTCCTCTTAGTACAAATCTCTAAAGATAGTATTTTTCGCAATGAAGAGTAACAAACCCAGCTTCAGTTTGGTAAACGCAGGACGCCATGTTCAGTAATTCGCTTCCTAAATCTCCGTGGAATCGTGTCTCGAGTTTCCTGGTTTATTTATTTATTTTTTTCTGTTTCATTCCATTCCGTTTGATGTTTCGAACTTTGCAGCTGAATCAACGTAAGGAAAGAAAATAAATATAGTGATCTGCAAAGTTTCTGCATGGTTTCTGAGAGCGCTTTTATCCCAGAAGCCATCATCTGGTGGAATTCTTTTCCGCTGTCTTTGCAGAGACTTAATGCACTCACTCTGCACATTATGTTTGCGTCACTTCTTTCCGATCGAAGGTTTCCTCCGCTCTGGGCCGCCGCCCTCTTGCCAGAGATCCGATCTTCCTTGACCCCTTCCGTCTGCCTGGAGCGATTTACATACATGCTCTATCCCGAAATGAGGACCTCAGAACTTCGTCGTTCGAATATTTTTTTTTCCGCCTTTGGAGGCAGAATTTATCCATTTCAAAATTCCTGGACCTAGCTAAGTCTTCGTGCCATTTCTTACTGTCGCTCTGAACGAGGCAAAGTTTCCTGCTTATGAATCAAGTAGTCAAGATAAACATTTGAGTAGAAGAAAGCGATATCTCGCTAATATTATTTAATTTATAGTTAGAAAATGTCATCCGGGAATGGTAATAGAAGTCAATAAAGGGAATAAAAATTGGAACTAAACAAAATGTGACACGGAGATGATCATGACCTTAACAGAATCGGAAGAGGTCTTTCAGAAAAGCTGTATCTATTATTTCACACAATAAAAAATAATGATATGACAATTGGCAAAACTAAAACGTTGGCTTTCAGTGGGAAAGAAATACAGCGGACCTTCGATTTAAAGAAATCGCTTTGTGACGGCCGAAACGCTATAAGAATAGTTTTTTTTTTTTTAACATAAATGCAGAACGAATTTTGGCCATAATAACTAAACTATCGACTATTGTATCATTTTAAACTTGTTAAAGATTTTATTTCTATTAAAGTTTGTGACGTTCTACAGAGGTAAAAAAAGCACGTGTCAAGACGACAAATCTGCAGTTATACATTCCATTCGTATAACTTAGTTGGGAGAGCAACTTACGCCGGAGTGAGGAGACGCGATTTTGATCTTCTTCACTGACAAATTTGTGTTTTCACAAGTTGTTTATTCGCTAAGGACTTTAACAGTAATAAAGCTAGTCTTATTAACATTCGTTGAAGTCTTTATTACTGCGGTATTACAAGTACGTGCTGTCTTCATTTGGTTTCATTTAGAACATTTTGAATTTAAAGAATAATTCAGTACTGTTTTATCTTTGCCTACATTTTGGACAGATTTGTACTTGTATATACGGTAATTGCACTTTTCTCTTGCCTTGCATTGGCAGACATTACTTTCTTTCTAACTCAATACCATCGAAGATAAAACGGGATATTATTCGAGCAATATGCCGTCTTACGTACGCACCACCAAAGGTAAATAGGCACAGCTTATTTACCTTTGACTCACTATCAGACGTTGCCAAAAAGTATAAAGAAACTTAGAGGTTTTGATGTGCCGTTCAAAGAGAAGTACACCTATGAGCCATTACATTATGACCACCTACCTAATAAGCTGTAGAACCCCCTTCAGTCAGCAAAACAACGGCCACTCGGCGAGGCATCGATTCGATGAGGTATCTGGTACCATAATGTCAACAGCAAGTCCTCCAGTTCCCATACATTTCGGGGTGGTGGTGATTTAGCGCGAACCCGCTATTCCAAGTCGAACCACTATTGTCGGATTGGGTTCATATCAGGTGAATTTGGAGACCAGAGAATACACAGAAAGTCACCAGCATGTTTCTTGAACCACTCCTTGACGATTCTGGCAGTGTGGGATGGCGCATTATTCTGTAGGTAATGGCCATCACCAGCAGGGAGCACAGTTGCCATGAATGGGTGAACTTGGTCCACAACGATGTTCAGATACATGGCAGCTGTTAGACGGTGTGCTATTGTGATAATTGGACCTGAAGTGTCCCAAAGAACATTGCCCACAGCATAACACCGCCGCCTCAGGCCTGTTTCCTCCCAACAGTGCATCCAGATGCCATTGCCTCCGTTGGTAATGGGCGTATCCCCGCTCGGCCGTCTACGTGGTTCACCAGGAATCTTGATTCGCCAGACCAGCCCAATTTCTTCCAGTCACCCTCGGTCCAATCTCGATGATCTTGGACCCATTTCTTGTGTTGTTGGCGATGACGTGCAGAGAGCATGGAGACCCGACTAGGTCTTCGGCTACGCAGGCCGCGGTGAACTGTGTGCTGTGACACAATGCCTTGATCACCACCGTTGTAGCTGCGGATGATTTGTCGCACTGTGGCCTTGTGGTCCCTGTGAACAATGCGCGACAGTCTCCGCTCCTCTCTGGCATCAATGAGCTGCTGATGACACACGGCCGGACGATGGTTCGTTGTTCAGCTATCTATGCACCACTTTTAATACGTACTCACTACAGCGGCACGGGAACAACCCACCGACCACGCTGTTTCCAAGATCGTAGCTCCGAGGTGCCGTGCCATCACAATTTGTCCTTTATCAAACTCCGATAAATCGGAAGCTTCTCCCATTCTGACTCCGAACACTCTACTAACCGAAAGCCGATCCTCGGTTTGTATATATACTGGTCTGTGAACTTCACCTGCGCCACCGTTAGTTCTCCAGGCGCGCTCATTTCTCTAGGCTGGAGGTGGTCATAATGAATGGCTCGTATTTCATCTTGTTTTGTGATTTCAACCATATCAAGCGCCATAGAACGGAAATCGTAGTTCATAACTTTTTAACTGAAGTTTTATCGCCACGACAGCAACATCAAAACTCATTGCAGGAAAGCTATTGTTGGAAATAAAGATTTTCATGTAAATTGTATGATGCATAAAAACTTGCAGGGTTAAACGCAAGTTACGTACGTTTTAAATTGACAGAATAGCTCCGTCAAAGAATCTTTAATTTTTGTGAATCATAACCCGACATGAAATAGAATATTGCATTAGCTGCTTATATGTACATAGTCTTATATTAATGAGGAATTCAAACGTCAAAATCAAGAATTTTTTTATCGCCTTTTTATTCTTTGCAAATAATATATGTCCATGTTTCTTTCTTTTTTGCCGAAGACTTTTATCGATGGTTTCAAATCAAACTGCCTAGTAGTACGTACTTCTGGATTAGATTACCATCTTTGACGATCCTCACGCTTTTCCATTTTTTGACAGGCAAGGTTCGTCAACGAATTCATATCTAATTAGCTAGAAGTACTTTTGCATAACATTAAGAAACTTGGCAGCTATCAGTCTTATTAGTTTTTTGGCGGTCGACCTGGATCACTGATTCCAAATCCGAGTGGCTGGAAGCGCTTCTTAATAAGAGAAAGGACTTTGACGTACCTCATGCTGCTCTAATTCTTCTGCTCCGCTGCTCGTTGAGCTCTAGATTTTTGCGTAGAATGGGTAGGGCGGGAACGCTGTTCTCCTGCATCAGATTCGATGCGTTAATATTGCATGAAGGTTCTCCTCCGTCGGGGACGAAGCCTACTTCCGGCTCCAAATCTGCGATCAAATTTATTTCTGGCGGCTACTCTTGAAGTTACTGCTGTTGATGTTTCTTTGCGGCAACGAAGCTTTTGTGAAATTCGTCGACACCGAAACGACAAAATCCTCGACATAAGTTTTACAAGTGGTCTTGCTGCGTTGTTTCTTTTAAACCAAGTATCCCGGGAACCTGGTTAGGTGCTATTCTTTCGCTCGAAGAGACGTCAACGAAGAAACAAGTATCGGACTTCTTGGAGAAGATGCTGCTGGTCGAACAGTCCGCGGAAGCTAACATTACGTTAATGTTGTACACCCGTATGGCAGTGAAAACCGTGTCTTGGCTACCCGCAGTGTCATCAAAGTGTCGCATGGTATCGACTGGCGTTCGCGTGCAGGTTGTTTTCCGTTGGAAACGACGCCTACGTCTAGCTGCAACTCTGCGACCAAATTTATTTCTGGCGGCTGCTCTTCATGTTTTTTTGTAGCCACGAAGCTTTCGGGAAATTCGGCGACACGGAAACAACAAAATCCTGGATAAATATTTTATCAGTGGTCTTGCTGTGATCTTTCTTTTAAACCAAGAGTTGCGAGCTAATCCAGCTCTCCGGGGCGGTGCAATGCTTTCGTTGGAAGAGTGCCACCTCTGTAACAAGAGGATGTGGCCTTTGTTAAAAGGACGATTGTCCTTCCTGACCAAGTGTTCATGGAATCCGTGGTTGTACCCATCAGCCTCCATTTTCTGAGTCGTCCTTTAGGTATTCGCAGTGTCCTCAAAGACAGCTTCGGCACCAGTCTCAAGGGATATGTCGTCGTCATCGAAAGACAGCCAATCTTCAGAAGTGGAATCACTACTTTTTCGATCGAAGTTCCACCATTAACAGCCGGTGTTGTTATCAAATGCCAATATCCTCTCATCTACTTGTTTGGATTTGTGGGCCCGTCCATCTGGCTGAGTCATATATGAAAACACGAAGAGGCGCTTCAGAAACTTCTTAACGATCGTTAAAAAGACGAAATTAATCAATTCTCCGACAAAGTCAAAGTCCTCAAAAACAAAGCCTGCCCAAGCATAAAGAAAGAGACCACATCTTCACCCGTTATTACAAGGGCAATGAACGTAATGTACCACTCGGTAGGATATCTGGAGAAGGAATGGAAATATTTATTTCGGTTAAATCTGATGACATATTCCATTACAACAACGCAAGATGCACACTATTTGGCTACTTTGCTTGTTCCCAATAGTTTAGAATGTTTTGTGAATATAACAGTAGCGTGCAGTTGCTTTCGAATTTGTTTGGATTTAAAACTCAACTATTGGGTTGGCGCTAATGAAATGTCCGGCAAAGGACCAACACACGTGGACGGCGAGAACGGAAAAGTAGGATAACTTACCTAGGCAAAATTATCCTCCTCGGCATCGACACATAGTTGCCATCTGTCCGGCAAGACCATGATCCCGGAACGAAAAACGTCTTGTGGCTGGGACCCGAAGAAGTCATCAACTGCACGTTGAACCTCGTTGTCTGTCGTGAACCGTTTCCCGGACAGGAAGTGATCCAGGCGACGAAACAGGTGATATCCTGTCGGAGACAAGTCCGGGATATAGGCATGATGAGGTAGTGGTTCGTAGCCCAAGGCACTTAGTGTCAGCATCGTTCGTTTTGCGACATGAGGGCGGTCGTTACCCTGGAGCAGAAGAACACCATGTCTGTTTCTCAAAGCCGGTTGTTTCTGCAGCAATTTCCAATGCATCTGGTGTAATTCAGCACAGTAACGTTCTGTCGTGATGGTTTGGCCTCTTGCCGAGAAACTCCTATGAATTATCCTGGCTGTGGACCACCAGACAAGGAGCATCATCATCTTGGTGTGCAGCGGTGGCTTAGGATGCCGTCCAATAGGCTGTGCTTTGCTTAACCATTATGCAGATCGTTTCCGATTATCATAAAGGACCCACTTCTCGTCGCAGGTGACGATGGGATGCAGGAGAGGTTCCTGTTTATTCCTGGCAAGCAGCGACGTGCAGACTTCCAAACGCCTAGTCTTGCTGGCAGTTGTCAACTCATGCGGCAGCCATATGTCCAGCTTTTTTACCTTACCCAGCGCAGCCAGACGCCGAACAATTGTGTGGTGGACACCTACCTCTGCCGCTATCACACAACACGTTTTTCGGGGGTCGGCTTCAACCACACGTAACAGAACATCGTCAGAAACAGCAACAGGTCGGTGACCACGATCTTCGTTTTGCAGGTCCGTATCTCCGCTTCGAAACTTCACAAACCATCCCCGAATGGTTCGTTCGTTGGCTGTATTCTCCCTAAACGCTTTGTTAACGTTTCGAGCTGCAATTCCTGCAGAATGGCCCAGTTTAAATTCATACAGGAAGATGACTCTCAAATCCAGCGTCTGCATGTTTTCTTTGTAAGCCACGTTACACCCAAACAAACCACGCCTGAACCTTGTTCTTCACACATGTGCTAGCTATTTATAGTAACTCTATGACGTAACACCTGTGGGAGGTTCCATTCCGCCGTGGTGGGGGCCTGTCTGTCTCCACTGCTGGTTCTCACCGGACATTTCATTTGCACCAACCCAACAGAACATGAAATTCAGGGACAAATTGAAATTTTTGTTATCCATGATTTTTTTTTTTTTTATGTTACACATGCTTTAAAAATTCTCAGAGAGTAATTCTTACTCCCATTTATTTCGATAATTTTCAACATATCTCCAAACAATATGTCTCACAACATGTCTATTCGCCCTAAAATATACACTGCCCTACCATTAATTAATCAGGACACATGCATATCTACGAATAATGTTTATTTACAGAAAATTAATGTTGTGTGCTGAAACCTTTGGCCCATATTCCGGCCTCTAGTCTTCGTTGAGTACTTGACACCAGTTTTTTTTTTTTTTTTTTTTTTTTTTTTTTATGATCTCCGCTATGTTCCGCTAGTCAGCTGTTACATGGATTTTGGAGATTTTAAAGGATTTTAGTATTGATTCATTTCCAAGCTAATAATTTTCTAGCGGTAAATTTGAAAGGAGCTATCTATGGCGGCAATCAGTAATTAGAGGTTGTAAAAATTTGTTTCCTAGGAAATCATTCTTTGTATAGAAGAGCCGTTTCAAATCGTTTGCTTAAATCGTTTTATTGGCCTACGCTGAGATCATGTACATTGTCTTCAGCAAGCGCATTCGAGAGGGTTAATTTTTTTATTGCTGAGGAGGCGTCAGACGCCATCCCTTTCTAGCGACATGAGAGAAGGGCAGACACACAGGTGTCAGATAGACACAGAGAGAGAGAGAGGTCTAAAAAGGAGACGATTTTCGGACAGCTAGCTGGAAAGAGGTAGAGCAGAATGGCTTCCAAACTTGAGAGCGTGAGTGATAAGAAATGAAATATAAGAGACATTAGGTAGGAGGTGCAGATGACCAGTGGAAAATAAAGTAATCGTAATTAATTCTGTAATCAATATAATTCCAGGTCATACCCAATAGGGTATGTAGATAGTAATAAAGAACTGATCTAAAACCGCAACCGATCTTGGTACTCTTGTGGAACTACAACTTTCTCAGCCGTTCATTTGCTGCGTATTTTCGGCAATGAGGTGCAACTAGGCATGAACATCGAACTCGAAAGTGTAATATAAAATCCGACCTCGTTACAACTTCGTAACATAGCCTTCAATGCAGTGACAAGTTCAGCTTTCTTTGTTGAGCGATCTCTTCTTTGAAGAACCCGACGATCTAATTCTTCCCCAAAATTTTCGATAGGGTTCAGGTCTGAACGTAGAGCTGGACAGTCCAACTTTTCAACGCCCATGTCCTCAAACAAATCTGTAGCAACGCGAGCATTTTGACATGGTGCGTTGTGCTATTGATAGAAGTATGAGCGTTCCTCAAACTACTGCCACAACTTTGGTGATGCGTAATCGCCTAGGTAGAGCTCAGCATTCGTTGTTTAGTCCAAAACGTCTCATGGGCCCAAGCCGAACCATGATAAACAACTTCATACCAGCACGCTGCTCCACCAAACTTCATTTTCGGTACAATACAGTTCGGAAGGTAGCTTTCACCCGACATGCCCCACACCCAAGAACGACTACCAGATTCGTAGGCTTTGTACCGTGACTCGTCAGTCCAAATCGCAGTATTCTGTTGTTCTATAGTCCCATATCGGCGTACCTTACGCCATGCTAATCGACGCGTGGTTTTAGTCGAAGTGATTAGAGACATGTAGATGCTGTTCGACCGTGGTGATCATGTCGTGCATCGTCCTGCACACTGTACTGACTCTAACATCAGTCCCAACAGTCTTACATAGGGTTTGCGTGATTTGAGACAATGCTGATTTGCGTTCTGAGCGGACAATCCTTTACACAGATATTCTGTCACGATCTGTTAAATTTGGGCAGGTTCAGCCCCACTCCGCTGCCATTTGCATTTCACATCACCAGCCGTCGGCTTAGGGATCTGCTATGCAGTTGTAATGTCACGTGCGTAGCGATTATTCATGTATATTACGAGTATTAATCTGAATGGTCGCTGTTATTAATCTGCGCTGGAAATCAGATAACTCTGTTGGTCGAGTCACCCTGCATTCACAGTCGCGCTATTGTCTCATCATATAGCCTTGCGAGCGTGGGTCTGTGACGTGGAGCTTGCGTAGGGCCGGATCGATTCTCAATAGAAGGGGTGTTCGTATGTTAATGGTTGAGCAGTTTATTTCTGTTTCTCACTATATCTGCGCTTCGGCGTCTTATTAAAAAAAAAACTGTGTTCGATTGCTTATGATCTTCCGTACTTTTCCAGGTTCTCTATTTCGAAGTTTCCCAGCTAGCTGACGTGAAATAAAATTTCTTTTATAGAATATAAAAGGCTACGAAGTTTGAAATTAAAAATAGAAAGTACAGAGTGCCTAACTAAGGAACCACGAATCTCATTGACATTAGTGCAACTCGTGATTCTTCTTCATTTGGATGAACTGTGGTTCGAGTTGCAGATGAAGCATAGTATTGCGTTTTTCCGGTCGTGCTGGTTCTAATCATCCTGGCCTGGAACCAGTAAGCCAAAATTAAGGACGGGCTACTGCTTATAGCTGTTAGTTTTACACATGGTGGTCTTGACCCCCCCCCCCAT
Organism: Macrothele yani; assembly: GCA_039090855.1. Classification (NCBI taxonomy): domain Eukaryota; kingdom Metazoa; phylum Arthropoda; class Arachnida; order Araneae; family Macrothelidae; genus Macrothele; species Macrothele yani. The sequence goes on from CM076992.1 coordinate 15,815,622, forward strand.
ACCAAAAAAATCCGAATGTATTTGAGTGAACTACTGTAATACGTTTTGTCTTTTGAGAATCTATTTCTTTCTTTCAACAAAATGAGGAAATCGAACAACTTGAGCTTTTTTTTTTTTTTTTTTTGGTGCTCCTAATGCTGTCATATTATATTGTAAGAAATTTGTATTTTGTCGGTTGTTAAAAATTCGTGGCTTAATATGTATCACCAATGTGCATAGAATTCTAGTCCAAATAAAGTTTTCTCATCCTTGCTCGTTTTAAAAGTGTCTGGAAATTGATTTCCTCATAAGTGTATCCTTCTTCACGCAAAGTTAGATCGCTTTCCAGGTGACCAGTCAACTCTTTTCACTTTGTTTTTCATCTCACTAAGTACTAAGGTTTTCAAGTAATAGAAAAATCCGTGAAAAAACCAGTGCCCAACTTGATGATTCTCACACAACTGAACAGGAGTTATATTATTAACCTTGATACCTGGAATTGAGAGCTGATTCATACTAACATGTTATTGGTTCCATGCTGTATCATAATAACACCTGACTGGCTCTCAGAACAATCAGTCTCATTGGTCAGTTTTGACTTAAGGAAATGCACTTCTTGTTACGTAAGGCAGTTGTGTTTTCTTTTTCTCGTTATTTGACTGTAACGTTTGGTAGAATAAATATAATTCAACACAGTTTGCTGCATTACATTCGGCATTAAATTAAATTTCTAATTAAACTCATCGTCAAATCAAAAGTTGCACTCAGAAGGACGTGTCGGATTGCAATGTTATTCGTCAGGAAGGTAAAGGTTACCAGGAACAATAAATAATTAAACATTGAGACTGATTTGGGCAATATTTATTGAGCTACACGCCAATTAAGTAGTGTCTCTCAGTATGACGTTGGGCCGCCATGTTTGCTGGAGTTGTACAGGTTTCTAATGATGCCCTGCGATAAGCCATCCTATGCAGCTTGAATCTTCTCACGCAGTTCCTGCAGATTGTGAGGTAGGGATGGAGTGTGGATAGCGCGTCCAATAGCATCCCACAAGTTTTCAGTCGGCGATAGGTCTGGCGATGCGGCTGACCATGGCAGAATGTCAGTGCCGTGATGGCAAGATTACGAAACAGCAGCAGTATGCGGATGAGCGTTGTCCTGTTGGAAAATCGCACCGGAGTGAGCGGTCAAAAAAGGTAGGGCCACTGGTTGCAGGGCTTTATTAACGTCAAAGTGCCTGTAATTAACACCACAGGTGATCTGGCATCGTAGACAATTGCACCCCACACCAGGCCTTCTAAACGTGTGACGCTCGACAACAAACCGTTCATTTTGGCGCTGACCACGGTGCGTCCACACACGGATTCGGTGGTGGTCTCCTCCAAGACAAAAGCGGGACTCGTCACTGAAGATCACCCGCTGCCATTCTGAGTGGCTCCATGACAGTCTCGCACGACATCAATGCAGTTTTTCGCGACGATGCAATGGTGTTAAGAGCAGTCGTCGTAACGGTCTGGGCCGCCCCGGTGGCGCAGTGGTCTAAGCGATGGCCTCTGATCATTCGTCCGAACGGGGTCCGGGTTCGAATCCCGGTGAGGCATGGATGTTGTGTTTGTCTTACGGCACTGGCTCTCTCCCTTCCCTGGAACCAGTGACCCTAAATTAGGGACGGGCGACTGCTTATAGCCCATTGAGTTGCTCACGGTGGTCGTTAAACCTCCAATCAAAAAAAAAAAAAAAAAGTAACGGTCTGCGTGCGTGTAGTCTTACGTCGTGCAGCCGTCTGCCAATGGTACTGGCACTAATCGGACAATGCATGGAAAGCACCACTGCTCGCTGAATATCCGCAATCGTGGCTGTTGAGTCACTCCGCGCATGTCGGGGAACCCGTCGGTCCTCTGTCTCCGTGGTTCGTGTAGGTCTCCCAGACCCTTCCTGTCGCTGCTGCGTGCCTTGTTCTATCCACTGCCGCCAACAGCGTGCTATGGTGATATCCGCACGACCGGTATGGCACGTAATACGGCGTTAAGTCCATCCCGCTTCCCGGAGCCCAACGATGCGGCCCCTCTCGAACTTCTCCAACTGCTCGAATTGCTTTCGAACTTTTCTCCGAGGGATACTTCACTTGCAAAGGATGGAACCAACACAACAGCACGAGTCAGAATGGGAAGCACCCGCAACGGGACGACCTTATATATAGCCAGTCAGGCACAGGTCTACGACCTCTCCTTGCTTGCGTCACATGCTCTGCCGTTCGTGATACTTGAATCATTTGCATGACTCACGATGTAAAACCTACTCACCATGTTTCATTCCTGTCGGTTGCTTCCTTCTGGGTGCAACTATTTTTTTTTTTTTTTTTGACGATGAGTGCATATATAATTTTATGGTATTATTCAAAAAAAAAACTGAAGCTATGAGCCATCAAACCTTAGAAATGCAAATTTTCCTAAAGGTTTCCATAGTTTTGGTCATCGGTGTATATCTTAATTAGAACTGCTGCTTTCACAGCGAAATGCTTTTCATGGAATGAACTATTTGTTAAATTTGCATAATACATCCACTTGAAAAATGTGACTGTTTATACAGTCGAAACAAAACGAAAAAAAATATTCTCATTTACGTTGGGAAAATCGCAGACACACCTTTATGTTGTGCGAGAGAAGGCCGTAGAGACTCAAAAGGTTTAAGAAGCAAAACGGCTGTGCTCGGTGTAAACTTTCTGCCAGTTTGGCTAATTCTTTGAGCATGACAAAAAAAGTGACACGCTCAAATTTAATGAAATTACCTGACGTTCTTTTTTTACAGACTGTCACTTGAATGTGATCCGTAAAAACTAGAGCCGGGAATGACTTCACGTAATTCTTGTTAAGAACTGATATCCGTATTCAAAGTCGCAGTCCCTACGATCCAAGATCGCCGTTGCGTGAACTAATCAGACGGATAATGTGAATTTCCTGCGCTTTCGATGCCGCGGTTTGTTTAATTAGCAAATCGATAATTGCTCGAGAAAAGTCCTTTGAAGTCTGCTATCTGTATTAATTAGTGACATTCTATGCAAAGTAAGGGACTAGTTGATTTCGGCAGATCATGGTGGAAAGACTGGATTTGAAATATTGCGAAAATAATTTGATTATGAAAATCCTGAACATCAAAGGTTCTGGCTGTTGTTGGTAATATTTCTGATAGAGGATTTGCATATTCGAAAACGGCTCGTGTGCGTCGTTCGAAATTGCATAAATTATTGAAATTCGTTCTTTCGTTTCGTAGGATGCTGTTGCGTATAAAAACGCTTCTTATTTTAATAATAGCTTGTGTGTGATGAACATCAGTATTAGTGTAGCCACATATGGTGAAACACTTCTATTGCACTTTTGTCAATCAGGTTTTAATATGAGCAATGTGACGTGTGGTCATTCGTGATAACACTTTTCTAAATCTTTCGCTACGTTAATGTGTTTGTCATACAGAATGCAGTCATTCATTTTATCTTGTAGCTAAATTTTGGAAGTAGTGTTTTAATCAGATTACTAAGTTTTGGACTTCCATGTCATCAGCTGGATGAGAACTTCCTGCAAGAATCTTGTCTGCTGTTGATAATTAAGCAAGCTTCATATATGAAGTGGAAAAAATAATGAAAACAACCTAAGCTGTGTAAGACTTTGACCAGAAAAAAATCTGTTTTAATGGCTCTACATATGTAGTTGGACTGGTGTCGTTCGTGTTTTTTTTTTCAGGAAGTTTACTACTAGGTGTTTCAACATAATCAACAGAATGTTTTTTTTTTTTGTTTGTTTGTTTGGGGGTTTAACGACCGCTATAAGAAACTCTTAAGGCTTTAAGCAGTCACTCATCCGTAATTTGGGGTCTCTGGTTCCATGAAAGGGAAAGAGCCAGTACCATAGAACAACCACACCACCTATGACTTACCGGGACTGGAACCCGAGCTCAACTCAGATAATTAGCCAGAAACTCATTGGGCAACAGGGGCGGCAATCAACGGAGCGAACAACCACACCACCTATGACTTACCGGGACTGGAACCCGAGCTCAACTCAGATAATTAGCCAGAAACTCATTGGGCAACAGGGGCGGCAATCAACGGAGCGAATATTCCATTCGTGTATCAAATTTCACAAAGAAATGGAAGACCTGTCGGTTTTTTCTTAAATGGGAAATTGTTGGTGCCAGTTTGAAATGTCATGCGTAACCAAAACTGCTAATTTGTTAATTTCCTCCAGCAGGTAATTTCTTCAATGACTCCAGGGAAATTTTTTGCAGACATGGATGCTTTCTCAAAACATGAAGAGTAGCATGTGCACGGACGAATAGTGGCTGAAAGCCTTACGTCACGAGAGAGGGACAAAAAAGTGCGTACAACCTGAATCTACCTCTCCACATAGTCGCTTAGGTTATTTAAACATTTATCCGAACGTGTAATTAGTTTGTCCTTTCCCTGAGAGTACAAATCTATTCCAATGACTACAAACTAGGTCAAAACCACTTCTTTGACGTCTTTCATCCGACGAAAGCCTCTATCCTCCCTGATGCTCCTTTAATTTTTCGAACAAATGGCATACTTAAAAGGAGATTTGTCAGAGCTGTAGGGTGGAGCTGTCGCTCTTTTCACTTGGAACTGGAGAAATTCTTTCTCTGCGACTGTTTTGTGGGGCGTGGTGTTTTTTCGACCCACACAGTTGGCATCACACAGCAAAGTTTCGTAAAACTCACTTCGAATTATTAAAACATCATCCTTACTCACCAGATCTGTGTGTTATCATTTGTTCACCAAGTTGCAGAAACATTTGAAGGGAACAGATGTCCCGTCCATTTCTTATGCAGCATCAGCTGTTGACACATTGTTTCATGCACAGCCATCAGATTTTTATTAGGAAAGCTTAAAGAAGCTGGAGCATGTGTCAGACCATGTCAAGTGTGTTGACCTCGGAGGCGCGTATGTAAAATAATGTATTAAAACCATTCTCTGACCCTACTGTTTCTATGAAAAGCCAAGGACTTATCAGCACCCCCTCGTGCAATGAAGCATGTGTTTTTGATGGTCCTTTCTCTCAGTGTACCAGAATTCATACCAAGGTATGGACTACATAAATTTCTAGCTGGTTAATCATGTGTGGGCCATTCCATTTAAAACTGATGTGAGGAAAATCCATCGGAAGTGATTCGGTGAAAAATGTGCATTGGTTAACGAAAAGCTGCTGGGCCCCTTGAAACTGTTATAAAATGCTTCACTATCGAGAACCGAAAGACCGTGTTAGCCCACCGCTTGACGCAGGCTTCGACTCTCCAGGACAATCTGGTAGGGTTTGGCAAAGATTGGGATTTCTCAAACTGTAACGTGTAGGCTTACCATGAGTTGCTTTCTTCGTGCTTTCTGTTTAGTTTGTTGCCGGATAGCACTTTATTAAGTACTTCTTGCTGTGGCGCAAGCGCTGAATGATTTGGTTCGCGCCTACAGGGGTTGGACAAAATAATGTGAACACCTGGAAAATAAGGGGTATGTCTTTATTAATAAGGTGTTGAATCACAGTTTACCTTTATTTAATATGGCTTCCAACCGTCGCGGAGCAGATTCATACAGCTTTTGAATGGTCTCCAGTAGAATATTGTACCATTTCTTGATCCAAACTTCTACCAGTTGCTTCAGAGATGTTGGAGTGAATCTGTTTCTCACTCTACTTTCTAAAACTACGCACGATGATATTAGAGGTCTGTGTTTAAGTTGGCCAGAGCAGATGTTCAAGTTCATCTTGGTTGTCCTCAAACTGAGACTGAACTGTTGTATGGGCGCATTATCATCTTGAAAAATGGCATCATTGTTAGGAAACAACATTTGGACCGTATAATTCACCTGATCACCTAGAATGTCCAAGTACTGGCTGGTAACTCAACCATGTAAGGTAATGATGGGACCAGCTGAATACCAAGATATGGCCGCTCAAATCATGACAGATCCAGCCCCAGGTTTGACAGTTGGAACCAGACATTCCGAAGCGTACCCTTCCTTGGGGGTTCTCCATGCGTAAACCCGACTTGCTGTAGGGAATAATGTAAATGGGTACTCATCGGACCACATCACTCGTTTCCAGTCATCAGCTATCCAGGTTTTGTGCTCATGACATCATCTGTTTCACATTGTAGCGTTGGTTTCTGTGATTAAAGGTTTAGCAATTGCAGCTCTTCCATGGATGTTAGCTTTGTGAAGTTCTCTGCGGACTGTTTTTGTGGAAACAGGGTCTTCCAGGTGGATATTGGTCAGCTCTTCCATGGATGTTGGCTTTGTGAAGTTCTGTGCGGACTGTTTTTGTGGAAACAGGGTCTTCCAGGTGAGCTCTGCTACAGTAGTTTGTGTTGCTAGGACACAGTCCTTGTTAGTGTTCGACGGTTCCTCTCATTCAATCTCGGTTTTAGCCCACTATTCTCCTTCGTCGATGAAGTCTTGCCATGTTTTGTGTAAACAGTCATAACTGTGGAGGCTATTCCTCTTGAAAAACCAAATAGTTTGGCTGTTACAGTTACAGACTCTCCTGCTAAACGGGCTCCCACGATTTGTCCTCTTTGGAAGTCTCACCGGTCACCCATTTCACCGACCGCTTGTACGAACCGCTGCTGAACTCAACTTGTACCACACTCGCATACAACCTAGAGAATATCTCTCTATTCTAAAAAACAGTTAATGCCGCCGTTGGTTTTGAAATTTCGCGACACTCTTGCTTTCCTAGCTCGCAGCGTACACAAAAATATGAAATTTACATCGTTTGTAGAGAATTGTTTGGAGAATACGCTGAAATAAATCGTTCTTCGATTCTGGCGATACTTCAAGAGTTATTGTATTTCAAAGTTAAGGTAAGCAAAAAAGTGCTATCAGTTGGCGTTCCGTACACACTAACAGCAACAGAACCATGAAACTTTGTACGCATGTAGTGCCATGACCGAATTTTCGCACCTCGTCGCCCTTTTTTTGAATTTCGATTTAGATTACGAGAAATTAAATTTTTAAATTTCACATAATTCTCTATTTCGCGATGGGATCCATTAAAAAAAAGCGGATATCTGGCAAACTATAAATCAGAACGCATTGCAATTTTTACAGCATAAACTTACAACTATCATCCCTTTTTTACAAAAAAAAAAAAATTAAGAAAAAGCCATTTTCTGATTTTTTAGCATTTTTTAAAGACGCAACCACAGAGGAACGTTCTGGTCCCGTGACCTGCTGTCATGGTGACGCAGATAATTTATTATGCATATGTTTTGTTAGTAAAGCTATCTCAGTTGTTTAACGGTTTAGCATAACGGTTTACGGAAATGCTTTTTGGGCCGCTTTTGTTTTCCTTAATGGTAAATTTAGTAAGTGCTATAAGTTCAAACAACAAAAGTCCGCCCTTCCAAAACATAACGACAGTTAAAAAGCTCGGAAACTCCGGAATGGCGGAGGAGCAAAGTCCTTCAATAAAAATAGAAGAAAAATTGAAAAAAGTTCCGGAAAAATCCAACAGGGAGTTCACCACGAGCGAAACAAAAACTGTAAACAAGCCGCCATCTTGGAATCTATACAGCGCAAAAAGTATTGAACAATTGGGAGAACATTTTCCTTTCGTTGTGATATACTTGAAAATCGGGCTGCAGGGCCCAAGCGCTACTCTGGAAACTAGCGCAACGTTTTTTTGTTTTGTTTTTTCAGTGTAGCGTACACGAATAACCCCTTTAATCATGGTGTTCACATTATTTTGTTCAACCCCTGTAAGTGATCTCGCAGTTTTTTTCAGCTTATGGGAACATGTAAGTAAAGTGTAACGTCAATGATCTTCGACTAGTTCTCGTAGTATTCATCTTATAAAGAAGGAACTGTCAGCAGCAGAAGCTGGCCATTTGGGGGAGCATGCAATTATCATCATTTATTCAATCTGTTGCGTTTACAGTGGTAACTTAGCCGCCCCGGTGGCGCAGTGGTCTAAGCGATGGCCTCTGATCATTCGTCCGAGCGGGGTCCGGGTTCGAATCCCGGTGAGGCATGGATGTTGTGTTTGTCTTACGGCACTGGCTCTCTCCCTTCCCTGGAACAAGTGGCCCTAAATTAGGGACGGGCGACCGCTTATAGCCCATTGAGTTGCTCACGGTGGTCGTTAAACCTCCAATAAAAAAAAAAAAAAAAAAACAGTGGTAACTTAACGCTGTCTCCTCATGCATTTACTAATCATATAAGGCATGCCTACCCATTTGTGCCTGCTCAGAACTGAGGATAAAGGAACTCTTTAGGGATGGGGGAATTTAAGTCCCATGAATGTAGTGCGAAAGATAGCCCTGATATCAGTACGGGAAATGCAGGATTTATTTGTTTGTAAAAAATGTTCATACCAAGTTTTACAATTTCTGAAACGAAGCTTTCCTGCAAAGCTGTGAAGCTCAATTAAAATTACATAGCAAAATAATATGGAAAGCAGCAGAAAAAAATCATTTTTATGTTGCCCATATTTGCTATCATATCATTTTAAATGGCTTGTTTTTTTTACACTTACGGGAATATCAAAAAGAAAACGCAATTTCTTGGTATTGTTATGATTCTCGGCTAATGCTAGACAAAAAACAGTGGGGAAGAAAAATAAACGAAGTTAGCAATGACGAAGGATTTTTTTTTGACTCGAATTTTTCTCAGCTGCAGAAAAGTGTAAAAATTTAAAAAAAAAAAAGTTGCATTTAATCTGGTACCTTTTTTTTTTTTTCGGTAGTCGCTAGATATTGCGTAAAATTATATGTGTAAGCTACCGTGAAAGAAATAACATTAGTGTTGACATTTTGGGGGAAAATTTACTGAGTTTGCAAGAGGGAGGATGAAAAAATATATTTTCTTCACTTCTTGAACACTTAGTGCAGTACACCAGAAAAACATTATAAAACACTTAAGGTTTTTTTTCGGAAATTAAGCCTTTTTCTCCTGTGCAATCTGTACAATTAGTGATTGAATAATTTTCATTATCGTTCATTCAAAAGAAACGTAATTCGCTTGTTACAATAGTAATATTAAGAAAACAAAATGCCTTATCGTTTTGGCTTCCGTTTTGTTTTTGTTTTGCTTCCCAATATATCCGCCCGCAGTAAATATTAGATTTACGGATGTTTTATCTCCTGTTTATTCATGAATCTAAAGTGAAACAACCCAAAAGTTTGTTTTGTTTTTATTTCTTGTGCATTATAATTACGTGTTAAATGGACTAATTTTTATAGTTTTTACTATTGTTTTCGTCTGGTATGGAGTGCCTTTTCTTTCAAATGTACTTTCAATATTACAAGGGTTTTTTTCATGTTGGGTTAAAGCACGTTTTCATCCCGTTTTCTAGCTCGTTTTTTCGTTCAAGTTTTTCTTTTCCTTTGCAAATTCACATTCCTTTTTTAGCTTCTTTCTTTTCATTAGTAAGTGTACTGAAACTTTTAAGTTTGCGTTCTTTGTCCCATGAGTATTTTCAAAGCGTCTTTCTCTCTTTTTGATCGCGTCTCTAAATTTTTTTTACATTCTAAGTAATGCTCTTCCATTTCATTGTAGAACTGCATATTCACATAGTTTTCTTTTTTACGAGGGATTCAAAGGCTAAATTTTTTCGAACTGCTTGCTCTCGAAGTACGCTGTAAAAAAAAAATATGAAATTCACAGGCTACTTTTTCGTGATTCCTTTCGTGAATTAACGAAGCATATTTCTGATAAAACCTTTTCCGTGAAATGACGGAAAAAAAACCCCGAATTTCACGGATTTTTTCGTACGCCAGGAAAATTCTGCATTTTCAGAAATCTTTCCGCAATTTCTTTCATGTATTAACGGTAAATTTCCGTTTTTAAGATATGTTAACAGAAAATTCTGAATTTTCAGAAACCTATCCGCAGTTCCTTTCGTATATTAAGGTGGTTCAACTTAAAATCTCTGCCTTATGTTTCCAATGGTAAAACTTCTTTACATATTTTCTTCGTAATTAATGTATTCCCAAGGATGAAAATTTGCTCATCGATAAAACGAACTTTAAGTTGTAGCATGGGATACTTAATACTTGCTAAAACATAACCATAACTAAGCAATCCAACATTTGTTTGTCTACTGACATCAGCAATGTACAGGTCGCGCCATCTATTAACAGGTCTGAACATTACTCAAAGAAAAATGATTGATTTTCAATATAATTATGGTTATGTTTTAGCAAGTATTAAGTATCCCATGCTATATATTACTTATAGCTAGTTTTACCGATGTGCAAATTTTCATCCTTGGGAATACATTAATTGCGAACAAAATATGTAAAGAAGTTTTGCCATTGGAAACATAAGGCAGAGATTTTAGGTGGAGCCACCTTAACAGAAAAACTCCGTTTTCACTTTTTCCGTATCCATATGACGAAAATTGCCACTAATAGGAGCGATTCGCGGGAATATTTCAGGTTTGATTAACTGTTGAATTTCAATCGTTTATCGAAGAATCTGGTTTTTTACGCTTTCCAACCGTAGGTTGAAGAAGCTTATATGCTCCAGCTTTGTCCGTCCGTCCGCACGATAACTCACGTGAAAATGGTTCGATTTCGACGAAATTTTAGTAGGTGGTGGGGGACCACCTGGGGACGAACCCTATTGAAAATGGGCGAAGCAGGGTCCAAGGTCAGGACATAAAAGCGGGATCCATTCCATTGCCCATATGTGTCATAACTTGCGTAAAAATCGTTCGATTTCGATGAAATTTTAGTATGTGGTAGGGAGCCACTGGGGACGAACCCTATTGAAAATGGGGTCAACGGTCAGGACACTGGAGTGGGATACATTCCATTGCCCTCGTGCATCATAACTTACCTAAAATGCTTGGATTGCGACAAAACTTTATCATGTTGTTCCGGAGGTATAGTGAACCGGTTCTGTTAAATATCAACGAAATGGGGTCAAAGGTCATTGCACAAAAGCCAGATTTATTCCACCACTATTATTCTCATAACTTGCGTAAAACTGCTTCTATTGCAACAAAACTTTATCATGTTGTTCCGGAGGTATTGTGCACCAGTTTTGTTGAATATCATCGAAATGTGGTCAAAGGTCAGGACACAGGAGCGAAATTTATTCCACAGCCATTATCCACATAACTTGAGTAATAATTTCTGGTATGTTGGTATGTTCAATGCATTGCATCAATTTACTGACTTGTTAAGTTCTGTAGCGAGATCGGATATTGTGGATCACATATCGCATGAAATTTTGGTTATTGTGGCACCGGATATTCCTTCCCCTCTCCCCCATTTTGTGTTTTAGCTATTGTATATTGTGTTACCGTAAGAAACTGGGTATTTAAATTATTGTACAGGTAGGTGATTGTACGATGTCTATGTATCAGCTTGTGGAGTCTTTACGACAAAAGGTATTATAGCTATCAGGAGTAAATTTTACATTTAGGAGCTTTGTGAACTAATACTATAAAACAGTACATATCAACTTTTGTTAAAGATAATTGGAAGTCATTGTTAGTTTAAAAATATTACAAGTTCTAATGCATTCTGTTGCTTCGAAAATCACGATAAAAAATACTTAATTTGTGATAAGTCCTCCAACAGGAAAATAAAATGATTACCAACCTAGTAAAAAAAATAATAAGCTCTAACTGAAAATAAAATTACTAATTCACTCGCATTAATGACAAAAAAAAAAAAATCATCATTACTGGGACTTGCGGGTCTTTCTGGTTCAGTGGTTAAGACGCGAGGTTTCTGTTGAGCCAACCGAATCCCACCGGTGCGAAAGGATTCTCTGGTGGCAAGGTTGAAAAATTCAGCTTCTTCGATTTTGCAAAATTTCTGTATAAACACCAAAAAACCCTAAACTGACTTTTCTGAAATAAATGGAATTACTGACTGCGGCAAATCTGTGAGAAAACGGAAGTTAAAAAAAAAAAAACTTTTAAAAACGTAGATTACGTTCAAAGACGGGCACCTATCAGCAGCTTTGCTGCACGTTATTTTCACAAATTTTCCGTGAATTCACATAGCTTATTTTTTTTACAGTGTACCTGTTTGAATAGTGATGTTATCGTGTGAGTGAGGCCGAGTTGAGCAAACCTGTTCTTGTATTAGCGACCAACGCAATGCGTTGCACTTTCGAAAAAGTATTATGTCGGTGGTAGCACGTTTGTTTGGCTGTTTTCGGACAGAAATGTTTAGTGTTTACCAGGACTAGTTGTAGACGGGAAATGATAGGACATTTTGCAAACTGGAGTTTCCGTTGAGGTCTGCCATCGTGAAATGTGTGAAAGGTTTAACATCCGGTGCAAGCAAAAGGTCAAATACACAGTCGAGTCGCATTATTGTGATCATCTACTTTTGACGTCAACAGCGCGTAGCCAATGATCTGAGAAGGCATGTGTCGTGAGCTGGCTTGGGGGGTATATAAGGTGTGCTGTAGGCAATCGGAAAACATATCACTCGTTACTGTCAAGGATAAAAGGAGCGATTTATCAGATTTGCAAAAAGGGATGATTATCGGCTTTCGGGCCAAGGGTGGCAGTATTTCTGAAACAGCGCAGTTTGTGAACTGTTCGCGTGCTGCTGTGGTTAAAGTGTATCGTGATTGGAGAAATGGCACCATTGCGAATAAGCGACGTGGGAACTGCGGAGTGCCACGTACCATTGATGTGAGAGGTGAACGTCAGCTTTGAAGGTGCGTGAGTGCCGGTCGACATGCCACAGTGGAGCAACTCACTGGCCGGAACCAGGGGGCTACCGGAAGTGTGTCTAAAGCGACAGTTCAACGAACCGTGCTGCTTATGGGTCTCCGATGCAGACGGATGGTCACTGCATCTATGCTAACGAAGGTGCATCGGCAGAAAAGGCTTACATTTGCACGACAGTATCGGAATTGGACTTCCGCTGATTGGCAAAGGATTGCCTTTTCCGTTGAGTCACCTTTTCTGCTTCATCGAACGGATGGGCGTTGGCGTATAAGGCGAGAAACATCGGAGAACGAACACTCTTCAACCATTGCCGGCAGAACACAAGCTGGTGGGAGCAGCGTTATGGTCTGGGGAATGTTTTCGTGGCATTCCTTGGGTCCACTCATACTTGTGGAAGACACTATGACCCATTCATGCTGATTGACTTCCTGGGGTGGATGTGATCTTCCAGAACGACAATGCGACGTGTCACACAGCTAGAAACGTCCGGGAGTGGTTGGAAGAGCACGATGAAGACTTCAAAGTACTTCCCTTGCCCCCTAATTCCCCAGACTTGAAACCCAATTGAGCATCTGTGGGATCACCTCGATCGTGTTGTTCGGTCTATGGATCCTCCACCACGCACCCTCCAGCAGCTGTAAAATGCACTGCAGTCAGCATGGCTCCACATACCTGTGAACACCTTCCAGCACCTTATGGAGTCACTCCCAGCCCGTCTAGCTGCTGTCCGCGCTACACACGGTGGTTATTCTGGATATTGGCTGGTGGTCACAATAATATGACTCGATCGTGTAATGGTCGCGACTGTAATCTTGGTGTACAGTGTGATGACATCAAATCAGATTTCGTGTCGTCGCCCATTAGTCGAGTGTTCTAGGACGCAGGCAGCTGACTTTTGTGGTATTGAGTCTTGGTTCGAAACTTGAGGTAGGGCTTTGATATTGTGCTTTCCCTTTCTGCACAGGTTCTCTCCTTTTCCTGAAAGCAGTACCTTTAAATTAGGTATAAGGGAATTCTTGTCGCCTTAGATTCCCATGGGGGTCGTTAAACTCCGTAAATGATTATTCATGGTTAGACAGTGTCACGGTCCATACATAAGATGAGCTGTATCTGACTCTGAACCCTAACCTAACAGCATAAAATGCAGGTGGCGCGGCACCAGGACAGTTCGAAAAACGGTTACTACTCGGACGAGTCCCGTTTTTTGCTATGCAGAGGGAAGCATCAGATATGAACAAAAATTGGACCCATGGATTTTATTCCGCACGTAACCACTGTGATAAAAAATACATGTACGAGGCACCACTTGGACTTTGGAATACAGACCAAGAACATATTATCTATTGTAAAGAACGATCGAGACCAAATTGCTACGAAACATCGTCGTGGTGTCTACTGCATCCCAATGAAATCAATTAATGATATAACCGATGATTCTGTATATAGGATCCAGAATCGGTCTGGTTCACTTCGTCGACAGGTTCATTTCGTCGACACTACAGTTTTCAATTTAGAACCACCAAATTTGGTATACTATCTCATTGTACTCTTACACCAACTTAGTCCATAGACGGAAGAGGTCGGGGTCAAGGGGGGCCTATACAACACTCTCGTAAAATCTACAGTTTTCGATTTAGAACCACCAAATTTGGTATACTATCCCATGATACTCTTACACCAACTTTGTCCATAGACGGAAGAGGTCGGGGCCCGGGGTCAAGGGGGGCCCATACAACATTCTCGTAAAATCTACATTTTTCAATTTAGAACCACCAAATTTGGTATACTATCCCATTGTACTTAGACCGTACACGGTTTTTGGAAGGGGTCGGGGCCCGGGGTAAAGGGAGATCGATACAAAATTTTCTCAAAAATTTCCATTTTTTACTTAAGAACTGCTACACAATTCTGCATTCCAATACCCTATCTGCGAGCTAAGTTAGACTACCATGAGATAGTATACCAAATTTGGTGGTTCTGAATTGAAAACTGTAGATTTTACGAAAGTTTTTTGAGAGGGGCCCTTGATCCCGGGCTCCGACCCCTTCCAAAAACCGTGTACGGTCTAAGTTAGAGTACAATGAGATAGTATAAAAAAATTTGGTGGTTCTAAATTGAAAACTATAGATTTTACGAAACTGTTGTAAGGGGCCCCCTTGACCCAGGGCCCCGACCCCTTCCAAATACTGTGTACGGTCTAAGTTAGAGTACCATGATATAGTATACCAAATTTGGTGGTTCTAAATTGAAAACTGTAGATTTTAGGGAAATTTTGAGGAATCTACTGTTTGCATATATAGTGTCGACGAAATGAGTTGAGTTGTCGACGAAGTGAACCAGACCCATCCAGAATACGTGCTATACAAACTAGACTAAATGAGCATAAGTTTACCATTTGTACTCACTCGAATTCCTCCTCTCTATCCAGGACTGTAAATAATGGAACTGATGTTCCAATGTGGGACGATACTAGGATCATAACTACCACGAACACATACATGCAGTTAGCCGAAAGTTTATGTATTTACTTTTTCAGAAATAGTTGCTGCAATGATGGCCTTCCTGCAGTGCTTCCATTGCCGTGGAAATCTCTTTTTTAAGTATTTTTCATTTTAATTTGATGTGTACTATTTTGATTCTACGTGGGTAGAGAGGGGGGGGGGGTGAATCATTGTAAAGAAGGATATAGGATGGTGGGGGGAGGGGTATGTAATTTGTGTGTTTTATGTTTATGTCATATAATTGATGCCATGTTTTTATGTTGTGGCAATTAATTATTTGTACACGGCTGTTTCTGTGTGACTATGAAATTAGCTTATGCACATGTGTTTTTAGAACTTAGGGCTGAAGTGTGATAAAAACCACGTTCCGGTTGTGCTTGTGTGTCAGTTCACCTGATGATGAAACGGAAGGCGTTTTGAAATATCTCGTGATTTTAACTATCATTAAATCATTTTTAAAGGATGTTGTAATCATTTAACTATCGTGTAAAGACGGCAGAATGTTTAACTTATTTTAATAGCATCAGATATGGCTAAAGCCGTATCATATTTGAGACAGTGCAGCCTGATGGCTGCAATATCATGGGCGCCGCCCCGGTTGCGCAGTGATCAAAGCTATGGCCTCTGATCATTTGTCCAAAAGGGGTCCGGGTTCGAATCCCTGTGAGGCATGGATGTTGTGTTTGTCTTACGGCACTGGCTCTCTATCCCTTCCCTGGAACCAGTGACCCTAAATTAGGAACGGGCGACTGTTTATAGTCCATTGAGTTGCTCACGGTGGTCGGTAAACCTCCAATCAAGAAAAAAACAATATACATATCATGGGCTGTGGAATTTTTGTTCTCATGGTTTTGTATGTGTGCAATTTCGCATTACTGCTGTGTGCTATCTCAAAGTGTAATAGACTACGCACGCGCGTGTGTACGTGATGTGTAGTGATTAGCACTCACCACTTGGGGTCCGGGCTCATTCTGTAAATTCTCGGTGGGGGTTTAACAACCAACCACCAGATGTGAATAATGGACGGATATGGAAAACATTTCACTCTACTTCCCTAGCCCGCAGTTTCACCGGATCTAAATCCTATCGAGCACATGAGGAGCGATATGAAATTAGCTACTCACCGTGTCGACCTACTCGCCATCGTGTCTGCTTCATGGGAGACTTAATGCGGTCCACGTGAATGCAGTATCACTTGCTGTATTCCGTAAGCTCGAAACCCCAACGTCAGGGAGTATTCAGGCATTTCTGACTGACTGACTGAAATACTTACTTACTAACTCACTTTTTTAGTATTTCAAGCAGCAGCACCATATGAGCATTAAAGGTAGGAGTCTTCCATTCTTAATGATTACTTACTGTCTAACTTGCTTACTGAGCGATTCTCTTTCTTACTTGTTCACTTACTCATTTATTTATTTTCCGGTTTAGTACAATAGTTTCTTGACGCCACTAAGCATCTCAGGCTAAGAGTCACCCATGACTAATTTACCTTTTTTGGCTATAAGAAAGGGTGCAGAACAAAAACGAACTCAGAATAATCCCTATGTCTCATGCTGGGCTCAGGACTTTGGTGTGATGAGGAATCTTCTTTATCGCTCACTTCTTGGTATCATTTCTTTAGGTTGCTACTAAATTTTTCTTCGCCTACTTAACTTTTTTATTCGTCGCAATAGTGCATAGTAAACTGCTGTTCCATACAAGGTTTTATATAATTTGACCTTCATATTTTTAGTTTTTCGTAACTCAGCTGTTTTTGAAACGACGGATTTACAAGATGAGCTAATAGGACATCATTTATCTGTACGAAATAGGAACATCAAGTGTGCTTCTCGAAGCCGGCAACTCAGAATAAAGCGATACAGCACTTGTAGAAGCAACAGTGGTATATATTGAAGTGCCAAAAAAACTGTATATCTCCGCAAGTTCAAGTAGTAACATTCGTAGTTCAAATGGCAGCTTGTCAGGTTTTAAGCCATTTTGAACGTGGTATAATAATCGGCTCCCGGGAGATGGTTTACTCCACCTCGGAAATTACCACAAAATTTGGATTTACACGGTCAACAATTTTAACGGTGTTCCTGGACTACACAAACTCAGGGGAAAAAATTCCAGATTGCGAGATCAGTGTGGCTGTAAAAAAAGCTCTGGGCGATCGTGGACAGCGGTGTCTGGCACGCATCGTAACATCCGCCCGGCTTGCAACATTGCCGCAAATCACAGCGCCGTTCAATGCTGGGGCCAGTAGTAGTAGTATCAGCGTTCGGACAGTGCAACATTCCCTGTGTTCTGTGAGGTTCCAGAGATGACGGCCCACACGGGTGCCATTGCTGGCCCGACGACACAAGGTTGTGCTACTCGCCTGGCCTCGGGAACACCACCATTAGACGCAAGATGACTGGAAACGTGTAGCCTGGACAGACGAATCGGAGTACCAACTGTTTTGGGCAGATGATCGACTCCGGTTGTGGTAACAACTCCACAAGGCAATGGATCCCGCATGCCTAGAAGGGACAGTGCATGCCGGTGGTGGCTCTATTATGGTGTGGGGTGTTTTTAGCTGGCACACATTATTTTTTGTGATTCAAGGTTTAACGACCACCGTGAGCAACACAATGGGCTATAAGCAGTCGCCCGTCCTTAATTTAGGGTCACTAGTACCAGGGAAGGGAGAGAGCTAGTGCCGTAAAACAAACGCAATACCCATGCCGCACCGGGTTTCGAACCCGTATTCCTTTTGGATGAATGATCAGAGGCCATCGCTTAGACCACTGCGCCACCGGGTCGGCAAGCACGCATTAGGGCCCCTCATAGGTCTGCAGACCGCTCTGACCGATAGAGGCTACGTAACAATCCTTGGGGATCATTTGCACCCGTTCATATCATGCAGCCACTCCGACGGGTGCGACCTCTTTCAACACGACAATTCTCTACCGTACACGTCCAGAGTCTCCCGATTATGGCTGAAGGAACAATCCTTGAAGTTTGGCATCCTGACTTGGCTTCCTCGTTCGCCGGATTTAAACACCTTCGAACATATTTGGGATGCTGTTCAATGTGCGGTCTATGCTAGGAATCCCCCACCGGCGAATATTACGGAATTGTGGGACGCTCTTCAGGCAGCGTGGTGTGCATTGTCTCCACAGTACTACAGAGAGCTCGCGGAGTCTATGTTTCGTCGTGTTGCTGCCGTTATCCGATCGCGAGGAATACCAACGCAGTTTTAGGGGAGGTCTAACATTTTTTGGGTTTTTTTTTTGGCACTTCAGTGTATAGAAAACTGCATAGAGGTTCTCTTGAAGGCAAACATGATGGCGAAGTGAGGAATGTGAAAAGTTCTTATTGAGCAAAAATTCCGATGACTGAAGTTGCAGAAGACCGCTGATGGCGTAGCAAATATGCAGTCGCAACCTGTGAAATTGGATTAATGATACCTGAAACCTGCACTGAACCTAACTTCACAAACTAGTCTTTGTCGTCGGTTGAACTTCGGCCTACATGGCAAGTAGTGTCTGATGATTGACAAGAAAAGTTACTATATACCTGAACGATAACGCTTTGTGAAGTTAGGTTCAGTTCAGATTTCAGGTGTCATTAAACGAATTTCACAGGTTGCCATGCACGCCGCAGATTGATATTTGTTTTTTGGGCTTGTGGATTACGTTTGCCCACAGAACGTCAAGGGCAGAACAAATTGTGTGAAACATCGTGAGTTGTGGAATCGCATTTCTCCCATGCCCTCCGCAAATTGGTAAACCTCTGGCTCTGGACGCTCATGGGTGCTTGGAATGCGATAGCTAGATACTGTGCGCATGCTATGTGTAACGATGTCCAAATGACTTTGTCAATTATTTGGCTCCAGGTGCAAGAAACTCAGATACCCAACTTACCAGCTTCGTGTGCCGTTGCCGCTAAACTCTAGCCGTGGTTCAGAACTCACAGGGGTTAGATTCTGCACTGCTGGCCACCCAAAATGCAACACCAAGAAGGACACGAGCTAGCAAAGCCAGATTTACTGGACACATAACAACAGATACAAAGATGAAACGATTGAGCTTACAGGCCCGTGCGACTTGCGGAACATGCAGACATCAATAGTTCGTGTGGCTCCCATGGCTGGCAATAACGGCCGCTACACGCCGCGGAATCGAACGAAAGAGGCTTTGGATGTGTGATTGGGATATGACGGTCCAGGCTGCTTCCACACGTTGCCACAGTTCATCAGGCGTAGCAACGGGTGGTGCTTGCCGGGCCGCTCGGTTGCCGATCAGCGACCAGACGTGTTCGATGGGCGACATATCGGGAGAACAGGCGGGCCACGGCAGCAGTGACACCTAGTGGGCCGTGAAGAATTGTTGCACGATGCGTGCCACTTGCGGGCGTGCGTTGTCCTGTTGAAACGTGGCCGCTGGCAGGTCCTGCAGGTAAGGGAGGACTGCAGGCTCCAAAACGTCGGAGATGTAGCGGTGGCTGTTGAGTGTACCGGCGATGCGTACCAGAAGGGTACGGGTGTTATATCCAATCCCCCCAGCATAACGCCAGGCGACCCACCGGTATGGCGATGCATAATGCAGGCGTCATATAGTCTCTCGCCGCGGTGCCGCCACACGCGGATCCGACCATCGTGGTGTTGCAGGCAGAAGCGGGATTCGTCGGAGAAGACAATGTCGTGCCATTCCGTAGTCCAGGTGCGGCGTTCAACGGCCCACTACCGCCGCACTCGCCGGTGGTGTAACCTCAATGGTAATTGGAGCAAATCGCGCTCTGCGACAAGTCCCCGCTCCTGCTGACGACGTCGAACGGTACGTGCTGACTCAGGTCGTTGCGCAACACACCCTAATTCCTGCGCTAACGTTCGTGATGTGGCGGTGCGAGCCGTCAATGCCCGCCGCACAACATGCCTGTCCTCTCGTTCGGCGGTGTGCCGCGGTTGCGGCAATCGCTCACTTCGGTCCGTCCGTCCCTCCTGCACCCACCGAATCCATACTCGCCTCACTGTGGCTGGATGTCGTCCCACACGGGTGCCGATGTCTCGGTACGATAAACCGCTGTCGCGATAAGCCACTATTCGTCCTCTGTCGTGGACTGCGACGAGGCATCAGGAAGCTTCCGACGCACAGGTCCGGCAGCACAACACACTTCCACCCCGCCTTCTGTGCACCCTTCTTATAGTGCTTCTCGGTTGCGTGCCGGGCGCACATGATTTTCATATGCCCTGCAATGCTCATCGTTTTCAAATCCTCTCGCGGGCGACGCATGCTGCGAATTTCAAACCAATCAGATGCTTCCTTCTTGGTGTTGCATTTTACGTGGCCAGCAGTGTATATACCTGAACGATAACGATTTCTGAAGTTAGGTTCAGTTCAGGTTTCAGATGTCATTTAACGAATTTCGCAGCCCAAACAGGATTTAATAACCAACAAGTCATATAGTTTCTGGAATATCTTCTTGTACCACCTGACTTGTATTCGAAATCCGTGTATCAGTTGTGTGCGTGTTTTATGGTTCTGGTTCTGTCCATAGAGCTACTAACTTTAAATTGATGATGACTCTTTAAAACTATTAAGAGTGCAGAAGTTGGAAAACTGTTAACTCAGCTTGCTGTTCAGCCGGTGTATTGGCATCACGCAAACTCTTGGTGAGTCTGCCTGTCCCAATCACCAGTGAACAGCATTTATAGTCTGCCTATGCGAAATCTGTTCTTGTGTCGTCGAACTGTTTTTCTTATCATAGCGCAAGAGCACTACGTAAACATTTCGTCAGATTTGTGGAAAAGCAATTCCGGCTTGAAAAATTTGAAACGTATCCCTTCATATTGGATGCATCCAATAATTTTTAAGCACCGATGTGTCATGTGATGATTTAAAATATTATTCACAGAAACGATGGTATCTAGCAAAGTACGTTTTCTGTCGGTTATGCGTTTTTACGCTTTCTAACCGTAGTTTGAAGAAGCGTATATGCTCCAGCTTTGTCCGTCTGTCTGTCCGCACGATAATTCGCGTAAAAATGGTTTGATTTCGATGAAATTTTAGTTTATGGTACAGGGGACCACCTGGGGACGAACCCTATTGAAAATGAACGAAATGGGGTCAAAGGTCAGGACATAGTAGCGAGATCCATTCCATTGCTCTTATGCATCATAGCATACGCAAAAACGCTTCGAGTGCGACAAAACTATCATGTAGTTCCGGATATGTACTGAACCGGTTCTGTTTAATATCATCGAAATGGTGTCAAAGGTCAGGGCACAGGAGCGATATTTAGTCCACAGCCATTATCCTCTTAACTTGAGTAATGATTAGTGGTATGTTGGAAAGCGTATCATAATCAATGAATTGCACGATTTTACTAACTTGTTGGATTTCAAACGAGTGTGAAATCAACGAGCTGTTGAAGAAATATTGGTGGATAGAAGCATTTTTAGTCAAGTTATGAGGATAATGGCTGTGGAATAAATCTCGCTCCTGTGTCCTGACCTTTGACCCCATTTCGATGATATTAAACAGAACCGGTTCAGTACATCTCCGGAAGAACATGAAGCTTTATTGCAATCGAAGAATTTTTACGTAAGTTATGACGCATAAGAGTAATGAAATGGATCCCGCTCCTATGACCCGACCTTTCACCCCATTTCGTCCATTTTCTATAGGGTTCGTCCCCAGGTGGTCCCCTACCACATACCAAAATTTCATCGAAATCGAACCATTTTTACGCGAGTTATCGTGTGGACGGACGGACAAAGCTGTAGTATATACGCTTCTTCAACCTACGGTTGGAAAGCGTAAAAAAGACATACAAATACTGCAGACAACTGAAAGACGCATAGAGAGATGCATGCATGGTATAACCAAGAAAGATAAAAAAGAGGAACTCGTGGATAAGGAAAATCAGAAGAGTGGAAGACATCATGATCAGAGTAAAATCCCTGAAATGTCAATGGGCTGGACATATTGCCAGAAGAACGGACCACCGGTGAACAACCGAAATTTTAGACTGGATTCCAAGGGGCAAAGTCCCAGACGAAGACCACGTGGGAGATGGGTGGATGGAGGAGACTGGCCGAAGACAGTCCACTGTGGAAGAAACTTGGGGAGACCTTCATTCAGCAGTGGATTGACAATGATGATGATGATGATGATATATTCGAATTTATAGTTCAAGGCAGATTTGTCCGGGTCAGGTCCAATTTTGTGATCTCTGGATCCAAACTTTTTGACCCGTTTCCAACTCTGGTTCCTGAAAGAAACGGTGTCCAAAGTTTTCTTCGCTCCCCAAACAGAAATGTTCACATAGCGTCCGGGTTTTACGAAAGCTACGGCAAAACAATTCCTTTCTTTCTCTCATCTCAGCAGTACCATCCATAAACCTGCCACATGTGATAAGCGCTCTCTTGTCCTTTTCTCTCAGCTCCATGATCCAAGGCACGATGGGGGAAGGCTAGTGTCTTTGACAAGGACACTATACCTCTGGGTAGAAGCAAGTGACTGAAACATTCCTCTCCCTCCATAGGTTTTTCGCCATTGTGTGAAAACAAATTTGCCGTTGGCGGCGCTCGGACGTGCATATTTCTGCTCCGGAGCCGAATGTTTTCCCAATTAAGCTACACCGACAAGGGCTTATTACTGCTACTTGCCGTTTTGTCATGTACGTCACAAAACATCTTAATAGAAAAAGTGAGATCGCTCGACGAACTCAAGACCAGAGTT
Source organism: Macrothele yani (assembly GCA_039090855.1). Lineage (NCBI taxonomy): Eukaryota > Metazoa > Arthropoda > Arachnida > Araneae > Macrothelidae > Macrothele > Macrothele yani. The sequence goes on from CM076992.1 coordinate 15,838,515, forward strand.
GGAAACGGGTCAAAATGTTTTGACCCGGACCCGGCCTTCACTTAATTGGACCCGACCCGGGCCTCACCCGGACAAATCTACTTTGAGCTGTAAACTCGAATATATCATCATAATTGTCAATCATTATCAATCCATTGCTGGATGAAGGTAGCCTCAAGTTTATTGCACAACAGACTGCCTTGGGCCAGTCTCCTCCATCCACCCATCTCCCACGTGGTCTTCTGAGTCTTTTCCTGTCCCTTGGAATCCAGTCTAAAATTTCGGTTGTTCATCGGTGGTCCGTTCTTTTGGCAATATGTTTAGCTCATTGCTATTTCAGGGATTTTACTCTGATCGTGATGTCTTCCACTCTTGTTATTTTCCTTATCCACGAGTTCCAAATTTTGGTTTTCTTGTCTACCCCAAGTATGCGTCTCTCCACGCTTCTTTCAGTTAGCTGCAGACTTTGTACGTATTTTTTAGTTAAGGTCCACTTCTCTGCTGCGTACGTAAGCACTGGAAGGATGCATTGATTAAACACTTTTCTTTTAAGACATAATGGCGTATTGCTCTTAAAAATTGTACTTCTGAAAACTCTCGAACCAAGTTTTATGCGCCAATTAATTTCTTCATCAACGTGACCCTCTCTTGGTATCTTCTGCCCAAGTTAAATGTAGGAATCGGTTATCAACAGCTTTTGTTTGTGCCTCAATTGATAAATCTTCATTCCTTGTAAAAGCATTGTACATCAGTTTTGTCTTCTACAAGTTCATTTTTAATCCCACTTCTTTACTTTTGTCAGAAAGTTCCTGGATCATGCTCTGAAGCTCTGAAGTATTTATTTTAAAGAACTCTGAAAGGTTCTTTGAAATTTTTTTTTATATTGAAAAATAAAACGGAAATAAAAGCGGGTCGAAATCGGGTCAGGAACACCTTGACCCGACCCGTTTGACCCGCAAGGAATTGGCGACCCGTTGACCCGTGACCCATTTCCATCTCTGTTCAAGACGTCCATCGATGCTTTGTTTGAATTCTTTCCGGAAACCTTTTACGAAGCAGTATTAACAAGCTTACAGAAAGATGGAGTGGTGTTTTAATTAATAATGGAAATTACATAGTTGATTTAAAAAAAAGGCTTCTAAAAATTGTGTTCACTTTCAAAAATCGAAATTGCGCTCCCATCAACACAATTTTTAAGTTAACATACTTCAGAAAAGTAAGCCAACTTCATCCACATCTATACAGCTCCAGTTGTATAGGGCTTCTCGTATCTTTTGTAGTTTTCTAAACAGCGGTTCGGTGAGAAATTAGACTAATTTAAGAATGCCACTTACCGTTTTGCAACGCGCTTTTGTGGCTGGGATGGGAAATATCTTTTACTGTTGAAACGCACGAATATGTGTTCTGCTTATTAGGCGCAAAACACGTATTTCTCTCTTAAAATGAAGGCTTTTTATCTCAGAATATCGGGTGGTTAATGAGAACGTATATTCAAATTTACGATTCGATGTTCGCTAATCCCGAGAAATGTCCTCCCATAAGACGTATGCCTTTTTCGAAATGGTTGTTAACGTCTTAAAAATAAAAAAAGAAGAGTGGAAGCAAACGTAAAATTGAGTTTTAATTTTTTTTTCTTGTTTGTTTCTACGCTCGATCTCCGAGCGAAAATATGTTAAACACTTCGTGTAGCTTAGTGCGTGAGGGAGAGGAGGCATTTATTTTTAGCTGGCGCGTCCTCTGCGGAAGCGTTTATTATTCAGGTCCTTCTGAAAACCCCTCCGCATGGAGGCGGATCTTCGTGAAGAGAATATTTGTTTTGCTACAAGACTTCATTTGCTCCCTTAGGGGCAATGCGAAATCGATTGGCGCCTTCCATGCCGAGAAGATGTTAAAGCCTGCACGCATGCACCCATGTATGTATGTGCTTGTGAATATGACGGCCGCTTCTAAGTCACGTGTGTTAAATTTATAATACCGTGGCCCGATATTTTGTGGCGTCCTTAGTTTTCGTCGGGATGTTGGAAGGGCTTTTATTTTCTTCCTTTCGTTTATTATCGTGTATATATACATAATCGCTCTCCCTGTGTGTGTTCCAGAAAATTTCTAATTTTCCGCGTGATTTCTTGTCGGAGCTTTTATGGCGGGGGAGGGGGATTGCGTTGTATTTGGCCCACGCTAGGCGGTGCGATAGTGAAACTTTAGCTCTGAACAACAGCGCGCTTCGATGTAATACCTGAAAATCTCAAGGACACAAGCTACATACGATTCTTGCTATTTCGTCTTCAAACAACTAAGTCTCACAGAAGACGAGAGGTTTTTGTTATTTTGTTTGTTTGGCATTTCTATCGACCACCCTGAGCAACTCGTAAGGACTAGAAGCTGTCGCCCGTTCCCAATTTGGGGCCACTTGATCCATCGAAAGGACAGAACCCAGCGCAATCCGACAAGTACTCCTGCTGTACCTCATCCGTTATTCGAACCTTGCCCATGTTCGATGAATAGTTAAGAGCCAGTGCGTTAGTTAGATCACTCAGCCTCCGGGTCGGCAAGACGAGAGTGGAGACTCTCGTATGTAATTCGCTGATGGACAAATTTGAAGGCCTGTGAATAGTCGAGTTGTCATATTTCTTTGAAGGACGAAATAAGCCTGTTCTTCTAGAGCGACCGTTTTATCATTCCTCCCAAGAGTTCAGGTCAGTCTAACAACAAAATATACGTACATATGCTGTTGTTTTTTTCTCATTTACATAGGGGTTAACGACAACCATGAGTAACTCAAAGGGTCGTAATTTTGGGCCACTTGTTCCAGGCAAGGGAAAGTGCTAGCACCATAGGACAAACTAACCACACGTGCTTCATTCGGGACTTGAAACCAAACGCACACGCACATACAGGGTGTTCGCAAAATGTTTTGACAAAAGAAGTGGGGTGATAGTACCCATCAAGACGAACAATATTTACAATGGAATCTAGGGTCGCATTCCACTCTGAGTGTCAGAAAAGAGTAAAGTTAGATGTCCAAGTTGAACTTTCAACAGTGCAAAGAAAGAGAATTAACGACATCATAAGTTGCTAAATCCCATTTATGGAGATCAGAGACAGACTCAAAGTAGATGTTCAAAGTGGCGGCCACGGGTGCCGTTGCACAATTCACACCGGCGAATGAAAGACTGGCGCACCCTCTCGAAGACTCCTGGTGTCCTGTTTATCCTGTCCGCTGCAACAACGATTATCGCGACGAGATCTTCCACGGGGTCCACAAGCGTCTCGTACACCAGTGATTTCATGTGCCCCCAGAAGAAGAAGTCCAGTGGGTTTAAGTCCGGTGAGCGTGGAGGCCATGCCACAGGTCCGCCACGTCCAATCCATCGTGAGGGATATGTGGCATTCAGGAAGTGTCTACTGCACCTTGATAAGCCAATCAGCTGCAACTGTCGATGCTGCGTCTTTTCTCTGGCAATTTGCATACGGTAAATGCTTGACGGTGATGTTCTGGCGATGTGCTACTTCTCCGGCACGAAAGAAATGACGTCTGAGGTGACGACTTGTGCTTGCTGAACGTATTTCGAAGTTACTCTTTTCTGACACTCAGAGTGGAATGCGACCCTAGGTTCCATTGTAAATATTGTTCGTCGTCATTGTAAATATTGTTCGTCCCTCTTTTACGAACACCCTGTATATTCCATTACGAACACCCTGTATATTCCAGTTGACCGAGCCATCGGTTAATCGTGGCAGCTGTTTATTTGGAACAATTCCTGAAGAACATCCAAAAAAGCTCTTTGGGATTAAAGCTTGGTATAATTGGACTTGGGGCAGCCGCTTAATTGGGCCAAAGTGTTCTAGCCCCGATGAGTCCTAATTAACCGGAATCTTCTGTATATTCACTCAATGGACAAAGCATTAGAGATACCTACCTAAATGCATGTTGGTCCTACTCTAGCGCGAATAACAGCCTGTACACACCGAGGCATCGACTTCACTAGATGCCGGTGGGACTTGAATGCAAAAGGCATGGCTGGCCAGAACAATGGCCAGCCATGCCTTTTGCAGCATTGTCCACAGCTCTGCCCGACCCTTCCGTCCAGGATCCATGAATGTGATATTCTTTTCCACGGAATGCCAGAGAGCTTCCACAGGGTTTAAATCCGGGGACCTTTTGGGCCACTTGATGGTTTCAAACTCAGATGAGTGTTCCTCGAAACATGTCTGGGTAGTTGCGGCTGCGCATTGTTCTGCTGGAACAGACCATCGGCCACAGGATGCGCGAGGGCCATTAAAGTGTGTAGGTGATCAGATAGCACATGCTGGTAGCATACAGCGGTTAAGAACCTCTCCAGATCTAATGTGTTCCATGAGAAGGCTCCCCATACCATCACAGAGCCAACACCGCCTTCAACAGAAGGCGGTGCCAGAATACAATTTTTCAGTCGCTATGCGTTGTTTAAAAAATGACGTGGAAAGAGCGATGACATCGTCCATTTACATTATCTCCACGTATTTGATATATATTAACCATTTCTATCGCCCTTTGAATTTATCAGCTACAATTAAATAGCTGTTGCGTTAAACGCCACCAGATGACGCCATCTCAGTTGCTGAGACCATCAATACGTATTCGTGTAGTCAGATGCTGACTGATAAACCACGCATGGCGCTGAGAATTGTTGGCGCCGTAGCGTAAATTCGAACGCACTCGACTAGTTATCGAGAGTTCTGGGGTTCGATCCCAGCGGTGCCGGAATACAATTTTTCAGTCGTTATGCGTTGTTTAAAAAATAACGTGGAAAGAGCGATGACATCGTCCATTTACATTATCTCCACGTATTTGATATATATTAATATATATTACAATAATAGTTTATTTAAATGCTTTGTACCCATTTTGAATAATTATTTAAGACCTCTTCGTGTTATCTTCTTTGAAGTTCTCAAAGAGATCAAGGGAACAAAACGAAATGCCAACGGGTGCAGGAGGGGAAAAAATATTGCTGCTGCGAAGCCGTAGGCCGACACCATTGCCTTTTGGTACGCGCACTGGGTTTTATTGCATGTGTAGCCCAAAGCCAAATGATTTCAACCTTAATACTTTTTCAATCCGAATTCCAAGTGAGTTAGTTCTTAAATGATATGCGAAACATAGATGACAAAAGCGGAAATTCAGGACTGAAAATTATGAACAGTTAGGTAATGCAAAGGTAAATGGTAGGTCACCAGAACGGTAAATGGTGGTTCGTTCTGGTGAACGAGTAGTGACCACAACGGCTACCATTAAAAAAAGAAAAGAAAAGAAAATGGCGCCGAATTTTCATCATTTGAATCCTTTCCGATACGAATAAAAAAATGCTTCAAAGTTATTTCTAGACAGTGGAACCCGTTACTAAAATAAAGAAAATATAAAGATAAAAATTAATCAAATTTCTACAATCGATAAAACATCGAGAAATAGAAATAGCTACTTCTTCCCATTATCGGCTGAAAAGTATGTTACAAAAATTTGGAAATTGCGCACAAAAAGTTTTCTATAGCTGAAGAAAGACCGGTGACAAAGGAATTTTCAAATCGAACAGTTATAAGAAGAGATCTAGAGAAAAACATGATATAAACTTACGCTTTCAAGCTGAACGATTTTGAATAATGGGAAGTAGAAAATAGGCAAAACTTATTCTTCATAGCAAAAGAAAAAAAAATTTCAAATAAGTCTCCTAAAAGCAGATATCTCAAGAAAAAAGTTTTGACATTTACGCCCTCTAGCGGGAAAACTGTGCATTATTTAAAGAGGATAGTGTTTCCCATCTTTACTGAAGAGAATGGCATACAGAAATAGAAAAACGAAAATTTTCAATAGGATTTTTAGAAGCAGAGATGGAGCTGCAAACAAAAATACACACTAACACCGCCTAGCCTCAGAACTGTGAATTACAAAAAACTCGCGAGGGCAGGCAAAGTGCTCCACAAGGTAAATAGTATCCGGTGTGAGAAAAATTTTTAAATCGGACTTTTAGAAGCAGAGATATAGACAGATACATATTAAAACATGTGCGCCCCTAACGGTGAAATTTTGCATTAATTTGAACAGGAAATGCACACAAAATGTTTCTGCAGTTAATAATATCTGACTGAAAAGGGTTTTTTAATCCGGTTTAAACGTGCAGATATTGCCCCTGATATGCTGTAAATGGAAACTTGAGCTTACGCCTTCTAATGGCACTCATGTACGTTAAGAAAAAATTTTATGCAGAACATTGCGCACCAGAATCGCTCTTCGACAGACAAAGAATTTTTTTTACTCGGACTGATATAGAAGCAGGTATATCGACAAAAATAAGATATGCTTCTACGCCCCCTGGCTGAAAAACTATGCACTATTTTAAGCTGAAGGTATTTTCAAAATGTTTGTCGTAGTGAGCTATGTCAGACCACAAAGGAATTTTTTGAACCTAGTATTCAGAAATGTAGATATTGCTATTATGTATATATACAGAAAAAATACTTCGCTGTTGAAGCTGCCTATGAAACCCCTGGTGTCAGGTAAATATAATTGGAAAAGCGTACAGTTTATATATATATATGCACACACGCTGGCCAAGCGGGTTGGTTTAGCTGATGACGTAGTCATTTTTGCAACTACCCCATCAGAGCTGCAGAGTATGATCCAGGAACTTGCTGACAAGAGTAAAGAAGTGGGATTAAAAATGAACTTTCAGAAGACAAAAGTGATGTACAATGCTTTTACAAGAAATGAAGATTTATCGATTGATGGAGAGAAGCTGGAGATAACAGATACGTACGTTTATCTTGGACAGCAGATATCAAGTGAGGGTCACATTGATGAAGAAATTAATCGGCGTACAAAACTTGCCTGGAGAGCTTTTGGAAGAAACAGCATAATTTTCAAGAGCAATATGCCATTATGTCGTAAAAGAAAAGTGTTTGATCAATGCATTCTTCCAGTGCCTTACGTATGGTGCAGAGACGTGGACCTTAACTAAAAGAGACATACAAAGGCTGCAGACAACTCAAAAAAGCATGGAGAGGTGCATGCTTGGTGTAACCAGGAGAGATAAGAAGAGGAACTCGTGGATCCGAAAAATGACAAATGTGGAAGACATCATGAACAGAGTAAAATTCCTGAAATGGCAATGGGCTGGACATACTGGCAGAAGGACAGACCATCGATGGACAGCAGAAATTTTAGATTGGATTCCAAGGGACAGGAAAAGACCCAGAAGAAGACCACATGTGAGATGGGTGGATGAAATTTGAAAGTATGCGGGAGTAACATGGAAGAGACTGGCACAAGACAGATCGTTGTGGAAGAAACTTGGGGAGACCTTCGTCCAGCAGTGGATTGATAATGGTTTTCAATGATGATATACATATATACCTTAGATATAAAAGTACACGTGAAGAGAATTGGTGAAAATCATATTTGAAAAATCAAAATATGACAAGGCTAATTATTTAGATAGGTTGCGCAGTTCGCAGCATACCTAATAGATCAGCAAAATAGATAGCTAGAAGTACTGACAACTAGAAAATGGAAAAACACAGAAGTTTCGATAGAATGCTCAAAAATTCGAAAATGCACAATTTCGTAAAAAGACGAATTAGAAAAATGCAATTTCGAAAAATGGCAAGAAGTTCTGACAACAAGAAAATCGGAAAAAGCAGAAATTTTGATAAAATTCTCAATGATTCCAAAAATGCACAATTTCGTAAAAAGACGAATTAGAAAAATGGAAACCAGGTTGCCTTCTTCAGAAGAGCATCAACCTCGGGGAGTGGCTTTTCTGGTGTCAGTAAACGACAGGGAATACCCAATGTCGACTCACAAATGCTCCCAAAGCCGCTATAACGAATAAACAATATAAAGCTTGCTGAAAGTACGAACCTTACTGATAAATTAAATAAAAACTTGTAGTAACCAGAAAAAACTTACTAGACAATAGCTGGAACACACCGAAAGAACAAACTCATCTGACTGACAACTAAGTTGAAAACTGGACTCTGATTGAATGAATTCCAATAAGTAGGAGGAGGAAATACACTGAAGAGCAATTGAATTAGAGACAGCTGGCGTTATGCAAATGTGACGCTGTGGATCGAAATCCGCCACGTGGATCGTTCTGACCATACCGTCCGACTGTGTTGGGAGCAGTGGACACGTGGCAGCAGTGCCACACGGCGGAGCGGCTCCGGACGGAGCAGGAGGACCAGAGCGGATCGACGGATCGTGCGCCAGGCACGAACGGGTCCCACGGGGACCCAGTCAATTATACAGGCAGATAGATGTAGCGGCTCCTGTATGCCCACGAACCATTTCCCGACGCCTCGCGTAAGCGAATGTGCGATCCCAGCACCCCTTACGTGTGCTGCCATTAACACCGGAACATCGCCGGCTCCGTGTGTAGAGGGGCACGGCGAGAGCGACGTGGAACGCCACAGACTGGCGACGTGTGGTGTTTAGCGATGAGTGCCGCTTCGTTTTGGGGATATATGATCATCGTGACCGGGTGTGGAGGTCCCCGGATCAACGGCACAATCCCAACCTCGCTATCAGGCTTCACACCTCCCCCACTGCAGGCATTATAGTCTGGGGAGCCATTGCCTACGATAGCCGATGAGCTCTAGTAGTAGTACATGGATCATTGACGGACCAGCGGTATGTGGATGAGATCCTACGGTCCCATGTGCTCCCATTCCTGGCCGGGATTCCAAGTGCGCTATACCACTAGGATAATGCCCGCCCGCACACGGCTCCGGTTGCCCGGGACTGCCTACGTCATGTCCAGACACTTCCATGGCCCGCCCGCTCCCCGGACATGCCCCCTATCCAGAATGTGTGGGACCAGTTGAAACGCCAGCTACCACCGTGCCGCACTATCCGAGATTTGGAGCACACTGTCCAACACGTGTGAGCCAGTCTGTCGCAGGACAACATCAGGAGTCTGTTCGCCTCCATGCCGGACCGTATTGCAGCATTGGCGCACGAGGCGGTGCGACGCGCTATTGAATATGACCGGACTGCGTGCCACAGATCCCTTTGTAATTGCCCTACAGCTTTGTTTTTGCCATCATGTGTATCATTCATCTGTATCATTACGTACGTAAAATTTCAGTTCAATCTGATGCTTCCTTCTTGGTGCGCAAATTTCTTTGTCCGTGAGTGTAGTTGCGTCCACTGGTAATGAAGTGAAAGAACACAGGTTGCTTATGTCTGACTGTACCGGTCCCGCTACGGCAACTGGCAGTGCCTTCTTGCAACCATTTTGCCAACAATGTCTAACTGTTTGTACATTCCGTTGCACATAGGCCGCGATTCGGCAAATCGATCAACCGGCTCCACGAAGACCAACGACCGTTCCTAGTTCAAACGCTTCGAGTTGGTTGTAGGTTTGGCTACGAGATCTGCGAGGCATCTTTGGACTTTGGATATGCTGAAGCAGTCGTTTAATACTCTGTTGTTTCGTTTCTGTTACCCTGAAGTATTGGTCACTACACGACTTCGGCGGCTGGTATTAGCCCTTTTATTTCTCACACATATTATACATTTGGCTGCATACTTAAGTAATTTACATATCCTTCCTACCTGCCTGCACACACCTATTTTTTTTTTTTTTTTTTTTTTTGTTGTTGATTGGAGGTTTAACGACCACCGTGAGCAACTCAATGGGCTATAAGCAGTCGCCCGTCCCTAATTTAGAGTCACTGGTTCCAGGGAAGGGAGAGAGCCAGTGCCGTAAGACAAACACAACATCCATGCCTCACCGGGATTCGAACCCGGACCCCTTTCGGACGAATGATCAGAGGCCATCGCTTAGACCACTGCGCCACCGGGGCGGCCCTACTAATTTTCATGCCGATACGCGACTCCTGGGCGGAGTAATTCGAGTAGTTTTTTTTTTTTTTTTTGTTCGTGTTTTTTTTTAACAACTCGATGGGCTGTAAGCAGTTTCCGGCCCAAATTTAGAGCTACTCTTTCCAGGAGAAAGAGAGAGAGAGAGAAAGAAAGAAAGAAAGAAAGAAAGAAAGAAAGAAAGAAAGCGGCAGTGCCGTAAGACAAACACAACATGCATGTCTGACATCGGGATTCGAACCTGTACCCATCTCGGCCGAATGGCCAGAAAACAGCCCTTACTTAGATCAGTGCGTCCCCAGGACGGCTCGACTAGTTATACCGCGATTAATGCACGTTTTTGCCCAGGTTTCACGAAGTACAGGGTGTTTTCCTTGTTTAGTCGACCCTGTATGTTAATCAGAAAACAAGAGTACTCTGTATTGGGGCCCTACTAGGCAGAAAGGGCTCAGATATACTTTATTCTTCCCGTCGCTGTTAAGTATAAACAGAGGTCCACATGGATACCTCATACTACAGCAAACTTACCGTTTCTGACTTTGGTAAATAAAAAAGTCTTTATTCTCAAATTAATTATTCTGCATCTGAAATTAAACAAGAATCGAGTCCCGTCCTCAAAAATCCGGCTTTTAAATCGATTCCGCTCTATTTTACTCGTAGAGTAACTCCGTTGAAATTCTTCATTAATGACGCCTCTGGATTGATCCTGTTCCGTGGCGCAGGTGGCGGATCTGACCAGTTCTATACGGAGATTTGAACATAATATTGATTGTCCGATTATCCCGCCTAAGCCAGCTGGGTTCTGTTTCTTTATCATTTATTTCTATTGATGTAGCGGAAAAAGTTGAGATTATCGTAAGTGTATTTTATTTATTTTCCCCCTCGTGCGGAGGGAAAGACCTTTACATTTCAAACAGCAGAGGATGGCGTGATGTGTGGTACTGACATATTTTTGGAATTCCTTTAGGAATTTGATTTTTCTGTACTAGCTGTTACTGCTGCCGTAGAAATCTAAAATTAGATTTTTTGCTCGTACGCGACGCATACGGGAAATGTTTTGATAGAGGAAATGTTCGACCCTAAGATTTTAACTCAGGAGTATTTTTTAAGGGCTCTTACATAAAGACCGTTTTATGTGCGCCCAAGCAGTTTTTTTTTTTCTTCCTGAGAGCATTTCGGACACCTAACCAGTTTAGTTTGTTTTCTTTCTTTCTTTTTTTTTTTTTTAACCTCGGTATTTTACTTTTACTCATTGCAGACCTAAAAGTGACTACGCTCAGGGTGGGAAACAACTGAATGAAATGTTTTAAGATTTTGTTACCATTGAAAACCAAATAGCACTTTAGTCGAAAATGCCCCCAAATTTGGCATGGTGATGGTATAACGCACAAAAAAACTTATGAATCGTGATTTTGGGCGCCCCGGTGGCGCAGTGGTCTAAGCGAACGCCTCTAATCATTCGTCCGAACGGGGTCCGGGTTCGAATCCCGGTGAGGCATGGATGTTGTGTTTGTCTTACGGCACTGGCTCTCTCCCTTCCCTGGAACCAGTGTCCCTATATTAGGGACGGGCGACTGCTTATAGCCCATTGAGTTGCTCACGGTGGTCGTTAAACATTAAATCAAAAAGAAAAAAATCGTGATTTTGATGTTTAAAAAAACATTTCACGTACTGTGGTGACCAGTGCGTCCCGGTCTATCGAAGTAGTTTAACATAGATGCCATAAATGATGATAAGTGCTTTTTTAGTGTTAATTAGTAGTGGATTTTCGTGTTTTGCTGTAGAGATGTTCTTGTGGGCATTCAACACCTCTCCATTATGAAGAACTGCGTTTCTGAAAATATTATTGTTTATATTAACATGAGGAATATTTTCAAACAGTACTCCAATGACTGCGTGATTATATTACTTTGTCACTCCGGGCAGCAATGATCTCGAAGACTGTTGCATAAGACTGCAGATGACCTCCTATCATATCCCAGAGATATTCGATAGACGACAAATTTGAGGAATGGCTGGCCAGGAAAGGCTGTTGACACCATGAAGACATGGCCTGCTGACAGTGGCAGCGGGCACTATTGTTGGCGAAAAGTATCGGTACCTCTTACTACAGAGGGTGAGTCGAAAGTTTTGCAATATTTGGATCACTTTATGTATTCATACGTACCTTTACGACGAAAGCTGACTAGCATTCAAAGTATACGCCATCGTGTTGCACCTTCTTTAGCCATCTATCTGCCAGTTCTTCGATTCCGCGGCGGTACCAGTTCTTGTCCTTCTAGGCGAAGAACTCCTTCACCCCAGCTGCCACCTCCATCTGGTTATTTAAGTGCGGCCCGCGAAGGAAGTGGGCCATGGACCGGAACAAGTAATAATCCGAAGGAGCAAGGTCCGGACTATATGCTGGGTGTGGCATCAGTTCGATGCTCTCAAGCTCCTGGAGCTTTGTCCTGGTCGTTCGCGGGGTATGAGGCCCAGCGTTGTCCTGTTGCAGAAGAGCACACTTTCTGTTCACCAATGTTTTGGAGGAGAAGTGAACACTTTCTGTTCACTTCTCCTCCAAAACGACACACATTCGCTCCAGCTGTTCAGAGTAGAGGTTGGCGTTGATGGTCCGACCGTCTGGAACAAATTCGTAATGGATTATCCCCTCGAAATTCCACCAGACGCAGAGCAACACCTTGTGCTCGAAGCGCCCACGTTTAACAACAGGTTCAAGAAGCTGACCCGGACTTAACCACTGGCGTTGTGTGTTAGGATTACGGTAATAGACCCACTTTTCATCGCACATAACAATTCTCTTCATGAAACGTTTATCGCACGGGTTTTCTATGAGTTTCCTACACACTTCCACTCGGCGGTTTGCTTCAGCTGGCGTCAGTTCGTGAGGGACAATGTGGCAGCTCCTGTAGACCTTACCGAAGTCCTGAAGGTGTCGAACCACGGTGGTCTGCGATATTCTCAGCTCGCCTGATAATCTCCGAGCGCTGGTTGTCGGATTTGCCCCTATGGCTTGAAGCACGGCCTCGGCATCCAAGGTTCACGGCCTACCTGACCTTAGCTGATCGTCGAGGTTTCTGTCACCTAAGTGAAATTTCTTGTACCATCTGGTTGCGGTGCTGTGGTCCACGGAACCTTCCCCTTTCGCTTGACAAATGTTTCGTGTTGCTTGAGCAGCGTTATGGCCGAGTTCAAACTCGTAAAGCAAAAGTTCCCTAATTAGCCGGTTGTGACTGTTCATCTTTTAGGCGTTCCAACCACAGACAGAACGACGACATGTGATGCTATTCACAGCAACGACTACCACACTTTGTATCCCTTTCGACTGACTGCAGTGCGCGATTTGAACTAGTTTAAACACGGTGACATACCCGCCGCTGCACATGCGTTTGTTTATGCCAATATTTCAAAACTTTCGACTCGCCTTCTGTACAACAGGTGCAACTGTGGATGCTAAGATATCATCGAATCGACATATCAACGATGGTATGGTAGCTAGTTAAAAACGACGCAGTCCTGCATCTGCCAGTCTTCGGGTAACGCGTTAGTTTCTTTTTTTTTTTTTTTTTTTTTTTTTGTCTTTTTTTGCGCGCAGAGAACCTATCTCGACAAGTACACTTGCTATCCACTTGCTCCAGAATTCCTTGACTGCCCCATCATTGCGACCAACATGTGGTGCTTATACGACGACCTTATCACTTAGCTTTATGCAGCCTAAAAATCGGTCCTCTCTAGTAGGCGTCTATATGGAGATATTATCGTCGAATATTTGGCTTTCCATATACGATTCTATTTTCGACAGAATTTGTGCTGCGTGGTTTCGCGCACTTCTGATGTTCGCAAACTGCAGTGATATCCGCGAACGTTTCGGCTCTTATAACGCTTGCAGACTCGTTGGAATTAGCACATTTCACCGTGTTAGGCTGGCTCGCTGATTTACATGTATATTAGACCACGGCGTCTGCGTGCGACAAGTTCTATATCACAGAATGCACGATTCCTTTGGGTGTAGGCGTGATGTATAGATGTCTTAAATTATTTATCTCAAGTAAATTTCCGAAAATGTATGTTAATATAGGAATGGGAATATAGGAATGAATTTTTCTGTGCGCGTTTTACGTGAAAATGTAAGAAAGAAAGGAGACTTACTGCGAACATTTCTAAAGCTGTGGTCATTTTGTCGTAAAATGCAGGAATGATGTGATACAGGGAGCACCTTCTTTGAAGTTTAATGAAATCATTCTGCAATATTATGTACACTGTATACTGAGTGTTCATGGAAATACGACCACCTATGCTATATAAGAAAGCATAGATACCAACTGGTACGGATTTTTCATAATATTACGGATTTTTGGTTGAAGTACGGATATGACAATGAAATTACGGAAAAACGCCATTATCACCATATGATTTTTTGGCTTCGGAAACGGGAATGAGATTCTTCCGAGGAATCGCTGAATTCCGCTTTTTCGTCATCACTTGGGGGTATTCTCGAGAGCGATGCTATACTGAATAGAATGTAGAAAGGATTAGTTGCGGTGTCGATCTCCGTAGGACGACGGAATTGCGTCTTTCAAAACTTTCGAAAACGGAAGTTGGACGGAGTGAAGATTTCTCCCGTAATCGTAATTTTCTTTACTCCCAGTGTTGCCTGTGTCCGGTATTGTTAAATATAATTTTTTGCATAAGTGTTTATATTTCAGCTTGAAAACACAGGCAGGCAACAATCTCCAAAACACGAAGTTAGACGGAGTGAAAATGTACCTGTAATTTTTAAATTCTATTTCTCACTATATTCCTTCTGCCCTCTATTGTCGTTAAATGTCATTTTATTTCATAAATGTTTGTATTTCTGCTTGAAAATGGAGGAAACATTTTCAAAAGCCAAAGTCGGACGGGAGTGAATTCTATTTTTTTCGCGATCTTTTCATTGTCCTGTATTGTTGTTGAATATTATTTTCCACATAAATGTTTGCATTTCAGTTTGATAACGGTGGGAAAGTTTTCCGAAAATGGAACTGATGAAATTCGAAAATTTTTAAGGATTATGCATGGTGCTCAAAAGTATTCATGTTCTCAAAAGTTACGCTCAGCATGATGAATGAAATTATAGTCATAAAGTCAGGAAGAATGAACATCGAAACATAGCTGGCTGTACAAACTGTGAACTACAAACTTAAAACATAGGGTAAGTCTGTAGTTCAGTTCTTTAGTAAACTGGGTTATAAGATGAGTTGATTTCGTTCGAGTTATCTTGGAGAAGTAGTGGTTTACAACTCTGCCAGAATCTGGGAGCATTAAAGCAAGACAGAGTCTAAAAGAGTTTTCCTCTAGGCAGCATTTTTAGTTTTATCACTAACAAATTATCGTTTTATGTATTTGCTGTGGCACACTGGAATTCGTTGGCATGCTACGTAGATCCCTAAATTTGCCGCTGTATGCTTAATTACTGACTGAAAAAAAAAAGTTTATTACTGAAAACTACTTCCAAGGGTTCGTACCTATGAGAGTGTTACCCCGATAGTAGCGTTACGAGGAGGAGGGTGGCCTGTAGGCTAAAGGGGTGTATATAAGGGGGTTGGTGATTCACTTCAGTGCGTTAGGGTCGCGGGTGGCCTAGTGGTCAACGTTCGTGCCTGCCACGGAGAAGACCTCGGGTTCGATCCCAGGTAGGTACTAACGCTCGATCCACTAAATATCCGCCGTGCGTCGGATGGGCACGTTAACCGTCGGACCCCGGGCACTGCCCCCTCCCCCGGTAATAAATAAGGGCGTCTTTCTCCCCCTTTCTACTTCGCTTCCGTGTCACTTTCCTATCGGGCAATCTAGCCCAAATCTCCTAGCTTCCTATTTCTAAGGGTTATTTAAGACCTGGTGTCAGACATTCCCTTCCTAAAATCCTCTACATATGATCTGATGGGCACATTAAGCCGTCGGACCCCGACTACTGGCCCCCCAGTAGTAAATAAGGGCGTCTTCTACCTCGCTTCCGTGTGACTTTCCTATCGGGCACTCTAGCCCAAATCTCCTAGTTTCCTATTTCTAAGGGTTGTTTAAGACCTGGGGTCAGACACTCCCTTCCTAAAATCCTCTACATATGATCTGGTCTGATCTGATCAGTGTACATAATCGTCCCATAACTGGACCCGACCCGGACACGTAACTGACCCAGACTAATCTGCTTTGAACTATAAATTCGAAACTCAATTTATATATATGTACATATAAACGCGATATATATGTATATTCATTTCAATAACTGCTTGATATTTAATAACTGAAATCCTTTTCTAATAATAAAATTTGGTTACTTGCTAAATTTTAGTGCCACTGTTTTGCGTAATCCAGAAGTAATGGCTGACTATGACCGTGGCCATGGAGTATATTACAAATGGGAATCATTCTTTACGATTACACAAATGTATTTAGATTGTTCACTCTTTCCACGCTTTGATGGAGGTGCGCATACTTTCATATGGTCCGTTAGATTTTTGGTTCCATAGTCTTTTATTACACCGTTGACATCTTTCTTTGTAATTATACACTTTCCACATTTTTAACAACAAGCAAAACCAAACAATACAGAATTGTTCACCGGTTCCTTAATGAGACGAAACAATTTCCAGCATTCACTCTTCCTCTTGTGGTTTTCAACAAGCACGTATTTGTTGGCCTCGACGCCTTTCTCAACCTCCTTAATATTAAATCCATCCATATTAACAAATAAGGAGTTAATTTCGACATGACATGTCATGGGAACGGGATGTTAGCACATCAATCGAAAACCTCTGAATGCTCAACGTAAAAGACGCGATGTAAAAAGTAACTCTTAATCATAGAGCGAACTTCGCATGGAGAGAGTGAATCAGCTGAGAAGCAGGCGAATGGCGTTTGCCTGTACCTTGCCCTGGACAAGCGCGCTGTAAAAGAACACAAAGGAAGTATCTTTTTACGATGTGGTGTGTCTGACGTCGGTCGGTGAAAATCTTCGTTGCTTTAAGAAAGGGACGACAATATTTTTGCATGGCAAATCATTATTCACTTCGTGGGCACCAGTATCGACTGCAGAATTCCACAACGCGCATTTTTCTTTGGAAGATATTTTTCTCTTTTCAAAAATAAAACTGGAATAAAATCAGGTCAGGAACACCTTGACCCGACCCGTTGGACCCCGCAAGAAATTGTCGACCCGTGACCCGTTTCCATCTCTGGGTCAACGCTCGTGACTGCCACGGAAGTCTCAAGATCGATCCTAGGTAGGCACTAACTCTGGAAACACTCAATATCCGCCGTTCATCAGATGGGCAAGTTAAGCCGCGTCGCACCGCAGGTACCCCCCCCCCCCCCGGTTGTAAATAAGGGCTTCTTCCTCACCCTTTCCACCTCACATCCGTGTGACTTTCTTGTTGGGCACTTTAGCCCAAATCTCCTAGCTTCCTACTTCTAAGGGTTGTTTAAGACTTGCGGTCACATACAAACAGTCCCTTCATAAAATCCTCTACATGAATCTCATGTTGACTGCGAAGTTACGGACGTGATGGGTAAAACTGAGGGCTTACCAGAGTTTACTAAAGTGTGGGCGCTTGAGAGGGTGGTGCATCCATTTCAGAAACTGAGACACTTGCTTACGGGTTATTCTAGGACCTCCGTGGTTAGAGTGTACTAGGAGTAGTGCCAAAATGGCGAAACAACCAACCAGCGACACAACTGAAAACGGGTGGCGAAAGGTAGATTTCAGAGGTGAACGGTAAGTGCGTCGCCTTGTACAAGAAAACCGATGCTGCACAGTTTCCCATTTGACTGCCCCATGTAATATACCAAAAACAATACTCCGCGCAACTATGAGTCGCATGCTGGTACGGATGGACTACAAGAGTAGACGCTCTATTACAAGATGCAACCTTCAAGGCGTGGACATTCTCCCATGCCCGCGGAACTTACCGTGTGTGTGTACAGACAACAAAAGGCAAACTCCTACTATAAAAGTACTGCTTCTTGTAATCGCTTATTTATGAACATGTAGTGATAAAAAAACCCCCCAAAAACCTTGTGTTTCTTGCAGGTAGAACGAGGACACAAGCAGTAGCTTATTTAGAGCTCATAAAAAAATCGCGCATAAGATAAAATGGCCGACCTATCTAAATTCCAAAGAGGGCAAATTGTTCGATCCCGTTTAGTTAGGGCATCGGTGACAGAAACTGTGGGTTTGTTCAATGTATTCAAAGCAACCATATTCAAAGGTGTTACTGTATTCACCAAGTCTGGAAAAACAGTATCCGAAAGGAACAATTATGGCAGAAAATCTGTGACCAAAACAGACCGTGGGGTAATGAAACGGATTGTTGCCTGAACAGATAAAACTACTGCCACGACAATAACTGCAGCAATCTAGTCTCAGCAATCCAGTTTCTACCAAAACAGATCGCCGGAAACATCATAAAGCTTAAATCTATGGCAGAGCCACTCGTTACTAATAAAAAAAGGAGCATGCGGTGATGTCACGAGCACAAAACCGGGAAACTAGATGATTAGAAACCTGTGATTTGATCCGATGAATCATCATTCACATTTTTTCCTATTCGGTGAGAGTTTACTTTTGACAAATGCCGAAGGAACGCATAATCTATACCGCCTTGTGCCGTTATTGAGGGAGCAGTAATTGTTTGGGCTGTGACCTCTTGGTATATTCTTTAGGCCCTATCGTCACCCTGAACGGCCGAGTTCCATTAATTGGATACCTTGTTATTCTGGGTGAGCAGGTTAATCCGGTGGTTGAAACTTTGTTTCCCGCAAACGATGCCATCTTTCAAGATAATGCTCGAATACCCACAGCCAGATGTGTCCCATCTTGGCTTAAGGACCATGAATTTGAAGTTAAACATCGCCTGCACAATTACCAGATTTGAACATTATTGAGCTGTATAGGGCAGAACTGGGGAGCAGAGTTAGAAGCAGATTTCCTCCGCCATCGTCAGTCAAGGAGCTTAAGACTTTCCTCCGTGAGTAGTAGTCCAGTATTCTTCTGAAGTAGAGATTGGTCGGAAATCACGTCACTGTTGCTGAAAAATCAGTCACCGTTACGACAATTATGAAATCACTGTTAAGGTGGCACCGTTTTGGCTTAGGTAACTATCTATTTCTAAGATAAATCTCCCTTCTTCTGGGGAGTTTTGCCCTGAAGGCTGTAGACTGCACAGGACAAGCTGAGCGAGATCGTTATTACTCCCAATTCCTTCTGGGTAAATGATGGGGACATGGGTGCCGTAAAACAGCTAGTCTATTCTCGCGGCAAACTAACCCGACTATTAGATGGAAGGTACTGAGTGTGTTCTTCCACTGCAAGATACATGGTGTTCCAAAAGGTTGTTGGCAAACTTAAGGAGCGTATAGAGGGGTCGGAATATAGCAGCTTTCGAATAGGAACCCGTCTTCTCTGAAGTAATCCAGAGTCAATGCAAGCCTTTGAATGAAGGAACTATATTGTGAATGTGGGCGTAATCGTACTGTGTGAAGAGGCATTAGGTTACGTGTGCTTGTTATTCGTGCGCGTAGAGGTCGGTGGGTTATTTGCGTTGTTGAGTTGAAGGCA
Source organism: Macrothele yani (assembly GCA_039090855.1). Classification (NCBI taxonomy): domain Eukaryota; kingdom Metazoa; phylum Arthropoda; class Arachnida; order Araneae; family Macrothelidae; genus Macrothele; species Macrothele yani. The sequence continues at coordinate 15,857,945 of CM076992.1, forward strand.
ACTGGTGTCTTAGTGCCTTCGTAATCTCATGCTATCCGTTAAATGGAAAGATGCACTTATGCAGAACTATGGGGCATGTATTTCGTCTATGGCGTAGCCGCTGGAAATGCACGCGAAGCCGAACGCCTGTCTTGGGAACAATATCCGAACAGGTGGCACCCACTACATACGACGTTTCCAAAACATTCACCGGCGACTCGGGAAACAATTTCCCTGCGCGCAGCGCATCATCTTGTTTTCGAGACACCGATGGACGACCCAGAAACACTTTTAGCCGAATATTTGCATCATGTGGGGTGGTCCGGGAGATGCCTGGGGTATTTGAGAGAGTGCGTCGATGCAATGCCTGCATTGCATGTGGTGGTCGCCAATTCGAACACCTTTTGTAATACATTTAATGAGTCCATGTAATCTTTGCTTACTTATTAAATTTTGTGCAAATTCAGATTATTTCATCGGTATGTTGTCCGCAGTGTAGATCGTTACATTTTAAGGCTCATACTGACTCAGGAATACTTCGAGGAACACAGGTTCCTGTTCGAAAGTTGCTCTATTCCGACCCCTCTATACGGTCCTTAAGTTTGTCAATTACCTTTTGAAACATCCTGTATAGTTCCAACCTAAAAGTTCGTATTTGAGTTTGAACTGAGACTTAAAAAAGTACATAAATATTCTAAACGTTGGGCAAACGTACATTAAAAAAAAATGAAGATCCCAGTTTCAATCGTATTTTGACGACTTCATTGACACATACGTTAGGCTGACATATGTGTTAGAAGAGCTATAATTGACGGATATTAACTGCCTGTGAGAAGGGAGAATTGTTGTGTTGGAGGGGGTCACTGAGCTTTGCTCATTTCTCTCTCATTCCTATTTTAATATACTCATTGCGTCTTGGTGGTGATAGAAGAATCAGCGGGAAGTTTCCGTTTGTCCTGCTTCTCGTCACGGTGGCACACCCTCAAGATGATGGGAGTGGTCTCGGGCACATGGTACCCCATTAATGGGAAGAAATACTGAAAAACAAGAGATATCTTTCCGGTGAGTAGGCTCTTTAACGTTAACAGTGTAACCAAGTTAGGCATGCCCCAAGTATATTTTTGCCGAATATGCCTTTTAAATTATTTTTTGTTCCATTTCGTGTTCGGTGATTTTTCCGCTCTGTCCCTGCTTCGTATCGTACCTCACACAAACTGTCATTTTGTCACTGTTACTAGTAACGTGGAGACAGCTCCGCCACCTCTAGTCTGTTCTAAAAATTTATTTTGTCAGAGTTTAAAGTCGTCGTTGCTTTCTTGGGATCAACTCTATGGCAGGAAAATCACTGCTAAGCCCACTTCTACTCTGAAGACTGTTCGAGATTTATTTGAATCTATCGACGCCGAATGCAAGCTATTGTAAAAGCGAAAGGCGGCCCGACGCCTTCTTTAACCATACCTGTAAAACTTGTCACAGGTGTTTCTATTATTCTGTTCACCCTTTGTACATTATGCACCCAAGACTTGCTCTGTGGTTTTAAATTAAGCATGTAATTTGTAAATTCCGCGCCGCCCCGATGGCGCAGTGGTCTAAGCGATGGCCTCTGATCATTCGTCCGAAAGGGGTCCGGGTTCGAATCCCGGTGAGGCATGGATGTTGTGTTTGTCTTACGGCACTGGCTCTCTCCCTTCCCTGGAACCAGTGACGCTAAATTAGGGACGGGCGACTGCTTATAGCCCTCCATATATTATAGTGAGCATTGTGTTGCTCACGGTGGTCGTTAAACCTCCAATCAAAAAAAAAAAAAATCCGCGAAACCTTTCTATGGCGAAACAAGTTCTGAATCAATGTCCACTTGTTCGAACTTTTTATGACGAACCATAATTCTCGGTCCCATCGACGTTTTCGTTATGGAGAGATTTGACTAAAACATTATTGTCGCAGGTTTTGCGTTGAAGTAATGGCAGCGGCATCTTGTTATTAGAAATTCCAATTATAATCCCTTAAATACGCTTTAACGTCCTTCTCGTGTGAGCGAGATTTCTTCTAATTCAAAAGGTGTAAACGTATGTGCAGTTAAATCCCAGTTTTCGCTGTTTTACGTTTTGAAGACTTCTAGACGGTACGTTTCTCGCAATCAACTTCATTTCCTGCTGCCTCCTTTGTGTTTTTGAACAGATGCAACGTGCTCGGAAGCAAGTGCATAAAATCAAATCGACGCTGGCACGTTAACATAATTTACGTCGTAACTCTGCTATGCCGTGTTATTTGTGGAAATTCAAAGATGTTTCTGTCAGATTTTGTTTCCGTATATTCTTTTCTAATTTCACGCTCCAGGAGCTCTCCCTCAAAGAGATTCCGCGACGCACCAACGTAATTATCTAGTTGAGCATCTTTTACGCTTTTCTTTGAAACTTGGGAGGAAAAAAATGAAAAAGAACACTTAACAGATTATGCTCACTCATAATTTCCGCTTGTAATCTGTTTTCTTGAAGAAGAGAGAATAACTTTATGCTGAAGCTGCCACAAACATCTAAGCCACTGCCTGAGCATTCCATTTTTATTCGGCTTTTAATTTTGCCCTAGGGCTTTTCTTATTTGCTTCTGTGGTTAGAAATTTTATGGTTTATGACGTCGGTAGAATATTTCTCCCAGATGAAATTTGTTGTTATTAAATGTTTTAGCTCTTACAGATGCGAAATTTTGGGAACAGAAACCTTTCCTTTTATAGATTGCGATATTTTTTATGTCTGAGTAATTTACGTAGTATAGATGTGTTTGCTCATAATTTCAAAATCAATTGCAGGCGTTTTAGAAACATTTTATGTTTCTAGCTCTCGTTTATCTTTTTATGTATGCTTGTGAAGCATAATGCTTAAATGTACTTATTTTTGTGTTGCCAGACATTTCAACGCAATAACATTCAAGAGATTATCGTCTGTACGTCTCTAGATGAAATCATAAAACATATTTCATGTTCTCATTTCTTTTGTTTTCTTCGTTGTTCTGCAGCTTTGTATTGTACAGTTTTTTCTTCCGTTCCTGTGTGCTGAGGACTTCAGTCGTTTCTTTGTACTCGCACAGCACTTCTGTTTCTTTCTTACTGCTGCGTGGCTTTATGCACTTGAAATTTTCCTTAATCCTTATTCTTTGATATTATTTTTCCACACAAAGCCATCACGGTAGGCGTTGAGAGTAATATCCGAGCCATACGATTTTTCTTGTTTTCATCTCACCAAGAACCAGAGTGTGATTCTTTTTCTGTTTTAAGCGCACATCTTTACACTTCCGTTGAACATGACATTTCGAGTGCTTCTTGTGTCCTTCACTCATAGTTCATATTCATGCCGTAATCCCGGGCCGCTGGACTCCTTATAGGAAACAAATCCCTTGAAATTGCTCCATTCAGTTTTATTTAGGCATCTTGAAGACAGCTAAGAGATTGCAGTAGTACTCCACTTTCTGGTGTAAGTCCATGAGATTGGAAGTCTGCCTTTGTCTGTGACCAGAACTAAGGATTTGAAGAGCTTGTTTTCAGAAGCCCCTTGTGTGAGCTGACGAAAACCACTTTAGTTTTTCTCTCGTGCTTTTTCGAATAAAAGATTTGACACATTCTCATTTCTGTCTTGATCGGTGTAACTTCATTTCGAATGCCAGCAGTTGTGGCGTATGCTGTAATTTAACTTTCTTTTTTGGTTCCTGTTATTTATTTAAATTTTGGTTCATTCTCTTTAAACATTTTCGGAATTTAAACGCTACATTATCTCTCTCGCTGAATTTTTTGTGGCAATCTGAACTGAAGTCAAAAGTTGAATGACGTATATTTACTTAGAAATCGGCTAGTTTATTGAGTTGTCATTTTGCTTTGAAGATAGATGTTAAGAGAATTTGATGTACCTGTTAACGTCTAATTCTTTAAAGTTGAATGTGGTACTACTTGAGATTGAAGCAGTAAAATTGTTGTCAAGTTAGTAAGACTGAAATACGCTACAAGCAGTCTGCTGTATTCAGATATTACTCAACCGGTAATCGAGTACAAATTTGGAATTATTCTTAACGTGTGTGTGTGTGTGTGTGTTTACATTTAAAGTGTCTAGAGTGGACTTAATGAAGTTATTGGATTTGTAAGTAAAAAAAATTTAATGTTCTTTAGCGTTTGGTTGTAGATATTAACTAAAAGTCTGCTCCACCAAATCTCTAGCATTACTTAATTGTAAACTCTGCAATGTTCCGTATTGTTGCGTCGTGCTCCGGATAGTTTAATTAACACAGATATCCTTAATTATGCACTAAATGGCTTTAACGGTCAGGAAAATCAACAAGTCTCGTAATCTAGTACTTACGAATCCAATATCTTTATTAGGTCCACTTTAGGCACTGTAAATGTCAACACACATGTGGGAATAATTCCGAATTTGTACTCAATTAAACGTTGAGTAATATCTTAATACAGCAGACTACTCGTAGCATATAACTCTCCTAGCCCCCCCCCCCCCCGGTGGTGCGATGGCATATGACCATTCGTTCAAGAAGGGTCCGGTTTCGAATCCCGGGGAGACATGGATGTGGTGTTAGTCTTACGGCACTGCCGCCCCGGTGGCGCAGTGGTCTAAGCGATGGCCTCTGATCATTCGTCCGAACGGGGTCCGGGTTCGAATCCCGGTGAGGCATGGATGTTGTGTTTGTCTTACGGCACTGGCTCTCTCCCTTCCCTGGAACCAGTGACCCTAAATTAGGGACGGGCGACTGCTTATAGCCCATTGTGTTGCTCACGGTGGTCGTTAAACCTCCAATCAAATCAAATCAAATCTTACGGCACTGGCTCTCTCCCTTCTCTGGAACCAGTGACCCTAAATTTGATACGGGGGACTGCTTATAGCCCATTGACTTGCTCATGGTGGTCGTTAAACCTACAATAAAAAAAAACTCTTCTAGTCTTACTAATGTGACAATTTAAGGTCAGATTTTAGCTTGTGCGTGCGCAAATAGACTTTGGTTGCTACATTGCGCGTGCGCAAATGGACTTCGGTTGCTACATTAAATTCATCGGTGTCACGGTCGGTTCTTACGTTAGTCTAAAATCTGAATAATCTAGAATAATATTAAAAATTAATATTGTTTTTGGAAACTAAACATTCGAAATACTATTGCTACCGCCGCCATAGTGTAGTAAATATTTAGTTTTATGACTCACATATCTTCTTACAATTGTTTTACGACAATAACATTCATTAATCCTCCTACCTATGTAAGTATCGCTCAATTTTTACTCAATGTCAGGAATTAGTATAAACCTTATTGTTTGTTACTATAATTTACACCGATGACCCATTACATTATGATCACCCACAGCCTAGAGAAATGAGCGCGCCTGGAGACCGAAAGGTGGCACAGGTGAAGATCACAGTGTAGTTTATATACAAACCGAGGACCGACTTTCGGTTAATAGAGTGTTCGAAAGTCAGTATGGGAAAAGCTGCCGATTTCACGAAGTTTGATGACGGACAAATTGTGATGACACAGTGCCTCGGAACTACGACAAATCACCAGCAGCTACAACAGTGGTGATCAGCGCAATGTGTCACAGCACAAAGTTCATCACAGCCTTCTGCACATGCGCCTCCGTAGCCGAAGACCCAAGCGGGTCCCCATGCTTACTGCACGTCATCGCCAACAACGCATGAAATGGTCCCAAGATCATCGAGATTAGACCGTCGATGATTGGAAGAAAGTGGCGTGGTGTGACCAATCAAGATTCCTGGTGCATCACGTAGACGGCCGACCGCGGATACGCCGATTACCAACGGAGGCTATGACATCTGGATGCATTGTTGGGTGGAAACAGGCCGGAGGCGGCGGTGCTATGTTGTGGGCGATGTTATTTTGGGACACTTCAGGCCCTATTATCTCAATAGCACAATCCCTGACAGCTGTCAGGTATCTGGACATCGTTGCAGACAAGTTCACCCATTCATGGCAACTGTGTTCCCTGTTGGTGATGGTTGTTACCAACAGGATAATGCGCCATTCCAAACTGCCGGAACCGTCAACGAGCAGTTCGAGGAACATGCTGGTGACTTTCTGTTGATGCCCTGGCCTCCAAATGAACCCAACATGAACCCAATCGAACATTTGTGGTTCGACTTGGAAAAGCGGGTTCGCGCTAAATGACCACCACCCCGAAAAGTACGGGAACTGTAGGACCTGCTGTTGATATTACGGTACCAGATACCCAAGGATACCTATCGCCACCTCATCAAATCGATGCCTCGCCGAGTGGCCGCTGTTTTGTGGTCTAAAGGGGGTCCTACAGCTTATTAGGTAGGTGGTCATAATGCAATGACTCATCGGTGTAATTTCACTCAGTATGAACCGGACTGTGACTCCGAGTGGTTGTGAAGGACGCGAATAAATGCAATGTGTTGTACGTAGATAAATCTATGCTCTCGAATCACTCGTTTTATTTCACACTCGCAAAGATCTTGGCATGGAAAAGATGCATAGCATAAATTTTCTACAAAGAGTACCAGGGTATTTTCTCGATTTATCTGGAGTAACAGGCTCATACCTAGAGGTAGTGGAAACGTTTTGACTGAAGAGTAATGCTTCGATTTTTACAATTGAGATTAATTAACCAAAGACTTCTGTGAATGAGTGATGGTCAGTTTTTGAGCGTAAAAATTGCAAATGCTCTGACTCTTGATAGTACAATTACTGTCCGTATCATAGCGTGTATTTCGATTTTTATCAAAACTGGGACAACTTATGATAAATATGACCGTAATGATACCTGGCATAGCCCATATCCCAGAGATTCCTTTATTTGCATTTTTCATCGTGATTTTTTGAAGCAACAAAATGTTTTGCAACTTGATCTTTCTAAACTGACCATGACTTTTAATTATCTTTAAGAAAAGGTGAAATGTACTTTTTATAGTATTATGTCACAAAACTCCTAAGTATAAAATTTACTCTTGATAGCTATCTATAACAGCTTTTGTTTTAAGTGATCCAAAGACTGATACATAGACATCGTATATATAATAGCTTGTACACAAAATGGGGGAGAGTAAAAGAAATATCCTGTGCCACAATAACCAAAATTCATGCGATATACAGGGTGATCCATTTAAACCAGTACCATGTGATTTACTTATAACTTTTTTATAAATAACAACAAAATCATACAGTAAGTTGAGAATTATACATGTGGTATTGGAGAATCATTTTATCAAAGCAAATGTTGGAATTGTCCTCCATTTTCTTGTAGACACAGTTGAACACGCCGCACCATATTCAGTGATGTCTCATGTAGAGTACGAGCAGTAACATTGCCAGTTTCAGTCGTGATTGTTTCACTCAATGCATCCAATGTTTTTGGATGGGTTTTGTAAACTCTATCCTTTTAGTAGCCCCCATAAAAAAAAAGTCAGGGGAAGTTAAGTCCGGAGATCAGGGAGGCCATATGTTTTTTGAAATTAATCTATCATCAAAGAAGCTGGTTATGAGTTCCATTGTGACTTTCGATGTGTGACACGTATCGCCATCCTGCTGAAAGTAGCCCTCTGTCAATTCAATGTCATCAAGTTGTTCCACAAATTTATTGAATATGCGGCAATAAACAGTCTCAGAGACAGTCTAAACAGTCTCATAAACAGTCTCAGTGTTGACAGTCTCAGAGAAAAAAATGGAGCCAATAATTTTCGTAGACGAAACCGCACACCATACACCTATACCTTTTGTGAATGCATCGGTGTTTCACACATAACGTGTTGGTTTTCGGCAGCCCAGTATCTGCTGTTTTGCGAATTGACGTAGCCTGACAGATGAAACCAAGCTTCATCCGTAAACCATGTGATGGACAGAATATCAGATCGCAAATTAAGAAAATTTTGAAACCATTTGCAGTAACTTACTCTCTTTCCCTTGTCCGGATCCTGCAGCTGATGGATTACGTGCACTTTAAATGGTCGAATATTTGCTTTTTTTGCTGCCCTTTGACAAGTTCCGTATGAATATCCTGCCTGTTGGCTTAATCTGCGCAACGATTTCGTCGGAGATTGAAGTAAACGTTGCCGAACATCGTCCATACGCGTTTGGGGCATCGGAGGGTGATGTCTACCGCTACCGCTGAGAAGAGAACCGGTTTGCTCCAGTTTTTTTGCCATCGACAGAATTGTTGACTTGCTTGGCACTTTTCGAACTCCAAACTCTCTTCGAAATGCTCGTTGCGTTTTGATGACGGAGTTGGTTACCCAATATGATTTCACTAAAAACACACGCTCTATAACAGAGTACTGCATGTTTCCGAATGCACGCAAGTGAATGACAACGCAACAACAAACAAATCACGAGCTGAGTTACAGTTACGGTTAACAATCTTCTTCACGGTGGCGGTTTTCATTCTCCAGGAGTTGCTGCTTCTATTGAAAAAAGAAGTACCTTGCGCGATCCCTTGCAAAAATGTAAGGTTTTTTCAGGGTACTGGTTTAAATGGATCACCCTGTACTATCCACAATATCGGATCTCGCTACAGAACTTCAAAAGCAGATCCTTCGACAGACGATTGAAATTTAACAGTTAATCAAACCTCAAGTATTCTCACCAATCGTTCCTATTACTAGTAATTTCTCGTCATACGGATTCGGAAAAAGTGAGAACGGAGCTATTCCGTTAATATACGAAAGGAATTGCGGAAAGGTTTCTGAAAATTAAGAATTTTTTGCCAACACATCTTGAAAACGGTAATTTACCATCAATATATTGTTATAATAAGGGAATTGTGGAAAGGTTTCTGAAAATTCAGAATTTTCCCGTGGTGCGAAAAATCCGTGGAATTCGGGTTTCTTTCCGTCATTTCACAGAAAGGTTGTATCAGAAATATGCTTCGTTAATTCACGAAAGGAATGACGGAAAGTGGCTCGTGAATTTCAGAAAATGTTTTACAATGTACCTCGGTGCTGCGTCTTCTCGCGATGATATCACTTCCTTCCATGGAGTCTGGAAGCATGATGTCATCTCATGTGACGCTGCACTGCAAGACGTTTGAGTGCCATATTTCCTGTGACCTTGGTTTGTGGTACAGCAGTTCTGTGCAGTTAGAGTCACAACAGCATGTGTTAACCTTCCCGCAAGTCCAAGATGGCCTTTCCTCCTAGCACGCGCTTTCCTCGCTGAAGGAGGATATCTGGCTTCCCTGCTGCCAACGTGCATGGGAATAGATGACCATGGAATACTAGATCTTCAGTGCCATGGCAAAATTGTTTCGTATTGTAATCATTGTGCTAAGTTCCAGACTGATTCATATAAGTTTTATACAGAGCAATTCTTACACAGTGAAATTTTGCCACACCGTTAAAGATTTAACACGCACTCAAGAACATTCTGTAACAACGGAATCCCTTACAACTTTATAAGAATTCTAAATGCATAGTACAGGGTTCCCACGGTCCTTATAAATCCTTAAAAATCCTTACTTTCTTTAGGGTGCTTAAAAGTCCTTAATTTTTGCCAGAAATTCTCCAAAATGACTTTTTTTTTCCTAACTACCTGCATGAAATGCAGAACTTACAATGTAGTGCGTACAACTTCTGCTGCTGGTAGGCTATGTTGGTTGATGGTGACGCCGTGTGAACGTCGGCAAAAAGCCCGTGGGAGACCACGTGGCGGGAGGGGCTTTCGTCAGTGACTCGTGGCGCAATTTGACTTTCTGATTTTGGTTTTACAATTCGAGCCATGAAATAATTATATGCAATATCCAAGTCTAGATGTTGTAACTTTAACCAGTTTTATGATTCATATTCTTTTTGTTGCGTATCGGATGATTCTCTCATATTGAAATTCATTTGAACAGCAGAACTGTATTTTTAATTGTATAAATTCTAGTTTATTACATTCACAAACTTGAATTATATGCAACAATACTGCAAGCTTCATCAATAGACTTTAGTTTGTATAGTTAAGTCATGTGTAAAAGTATATTTATATATGTTATTTTCGCATGTGTACTTTATAAGGTCCGTAAACGTTTTTTTGTAGGGTCCTTAAAAGTCTTTATATTTTTTGGGAGGAATTGAGTGGGTACCCTGATCGTAAATTTCACCCCAATTTGAGAAATATAAAACATAGCACACTTAGAGTCACAACAGCATGTTAAAACCTTCCCTGCCGCCACGGTGGCGCATTGATCTAAGTGATGGCTTCTGATCATTCGTACGAGATGGGTCCGGGTTCGGATCCCGGTGAGGCATTGATGTTGTGTTTGTCTTACGGCACTGGCTCTGTCCCTTCCCTGGAGTCAGTGGCCCTAAATTAGTGACGGGTGACTGCTTATAGCCCACTGAGTTGCTCACAGTGGTCGTTAAACCTCCAATAAAAAATAAAATAAAATAAAAGCTTCCCCCAATTCCAAGATGGCGGTCAGAGTTTCAACAGCATGATTCTAGCAAAAATTTAAGCTCCTTGAACTTTTTGGACCAACTCCTGGAAAAGTCCTAGAATTTTTTTTTTTTTTAATGTGTACTTACCCTGTATACAGGATAGCAATTTGTGAGAAACTGAAAGGTCGTTTTACAGAGCTTAGTAATTACTTATGTGAACAGACAAAGTCATCGCTTTTTCCACGTTTCACTTTAATTAACATACAGCAACCGAAAAATTGTTATCTGGATACCGCTGGGATCGAATCCCAGATCTCTCGATAACTTGCCGACTTCGTTCGCCTTGCGCTACGGTGGCCAACAATCCACGGCGCTGTTTGTGTTTATCTGTCAGCATCTGACATTACAAATCCGAAGGGATGGGCTCAGAAAATGAGTCGTCTCCATCTGGTGGGGCTTAACGGCATATTACATAGAATAATAACTGTAGACGAGACCTGGGTACAACATTTTGGCTCCATTACCAAACAATAATGCAGTCAGTGGAAATCCCATCGTTCCTCTACTCCGGAAAAGGAGAAAATGGCAAAAAGTGCTGGGAAGATCGTGATGATCATATTCATTGATCACCGTGGTATTGCGTACCAACATACGGTACCAAATGGTTAATGGCAACTATGATGCAGAAGTTCTGAAAATAATATTGGAACGTTTTGGGAGAAAACGTCTTATGAAAGTGAATTCTGACATTTCGATTCATCACGATAATGCCCTTCCTCACGTCTCCCATATTTTCTCTCAGAGTTCTCCCGCGTCCACCCTATGGTCCTGATAAGGTCTATGTGACTCTTGGCTATTTCCGGAGTTAAAAAAAACAATAAACGACGTTCATTTTTGAAGTGCTAAAAAGTGTATTAAGGCAACCTTGAAGTGGCATTCAAAAAATTGCTTGGATCGTGTATTTACTAAGTTGATGGAACCCTGGAAAAGTGCATTTTGCTCAAAGGGGATTACTTTGGTCATATGAAAAAAAGTAAAATTTATTATTAAGCCAGTCTCTAACATTTTGAACTCCCAACATATAAAAAACTGAAGAACTGTACATTGCGAAAAGAAATTTCAGATATCTGTCGTGCTTGATGGAAGCGCCGGAACCTATATTGTTCTTTAAATTACGAGTAAGGGCGAATTTACTGAACATTCCCCTAATTGAAAAAAAAAAAATACGGAGTGTCATTATTTTTTTTAAAGATTAGGAACTTAAACTTTTTCAGAGCGTCTATTCAGGTGATGCCTTTGAAAATATTCAATGAGTGCCATTAGGATTTTGTTTAAAGCAGCGCATTAAAAATTAATATCCCCCGTTTTTAGGTTTTCAACTCATTAAGGGTTTTAATGAACGGCTCTTACAAAAACAGCGAGACGCTTTATATTAAGTTGTAAAAACTAGTACTTGCTAATTAAGTATATCTGAAAGTTCACATTTTCGTTGCGGAAAGGGTAAAAACGTTTTAAGTTACTGCATACATACGTACCCGAACTGACATTTTCTTCGATTGTGACGGAGTTCTTCCCGAAAATTTTGAAAAGTTAAAGTGGTCTGCGATTAAATAATATTATGTCAAAACGCTTCGTTAAGTAATGGGCTTTTTTCATGACATCTCTTCAAAACCCGCAGCATTTGCATAAAATATATTAAGCAATTGTAAAATTGTGGGGGTCTTTTTTACCTATGAGGCATGCACATATTTTTTCATCTACTATCTAAATTCTGTTTGTCTGCTGTGTATGTTTGGTATGACATGCCAGTGCGTTCAAAAAGTTCCGAAACTTTTTATATTAAAAAAGAATGAGTACAGATAATACCTGTTTATGTGGTGTTTCCTTCGAAGTACTTACCCTGTGCAACTATGTATTTTTACCAGCGCTCATATAAAGATTTAAATGCAGATTGCAAGCCTTTTTTTTTGCCACATCCTCCAGTGCCTCCGTACATACCAATTGCATTTTAATCGCTATAAGCGTGAAATAATGCCAAATATCTTAATTATACCACATGAAATCGATTAAAATCAACAAATGAATCGCCGGTTATACGATATGTCCATACATTTAGTCAGTACGTTGGTACACATACTTGTCAGCTACTACGGAATGTCCGTAGTTCCTACAGATTTAGTTGTCTGACTACGGAACTCACTGCCGAAACTACGGATTCTACGAATTAAAAAAAAAAAAATAATTGCTATTATTTTATGATATACATGAGATTCTCAAGCAGATTCGCGGAATTCCGATTTTTTTATTTTTGGCATCATTTAGATATTTTCAAGATCGATGAAAAACTGAAGAGAATTTGTAGGGCGAGGGGGCCGTTTTCTACCTCGGGACGGTATTTCGTGTCTCGAAACTTTCGGAAACGGTAGTTAAACGGATGAAGTTTTTTTGCCGAAATCGTAATATTTTTTCTCCCGGTGTTGCCTTTGTGTCCAGTATTCTTGTTAAATATCATTTTATTGTATAAATGTTTGTATTTCAGCTTGAAACCGTAAGCAACAATTTGCAAAAACGAAAGTTAGACGCCGTGAAAATTACCCCTTAATCTTCAGGCATAAGATTCTTTGGCGAATTCGAGGAATTCTGCCATATTCATTATTATTTTGGTCATTCAAGCGATCGACGACCAAGTGAACAGAAATTAGGGGGTGGGGCGACTGTGGACTTGTGCGGTGGCACATTGTCGTGTTGAAAGAGGTCGTACCCGTTGGAGTGGTTTCATGACCTGAACTGGTGCAAATGATTCCCAAGGATGGTTACGTAGCCTCCACCATTCAGGGAGGTCTGCATAATGTATGGGGGTACTAATGCATGCCAGCTGAAAGCACTCCACACCCATAACAGAGCCACCGCTGGCCTGCACACTGTCTCTTGTAGGCATGCGGCATCCATTGCCTCGTGGGGTTGTCGCCAACACCCGGAGTCGGCCATCTGCCCAAAACAGTTGGCACTGCGATTCGTCGAACAAGACCCCGTTTCCAGTCCTCTTGCGTCCAATGGCAGTGCTCCCGAGCCCAGGCGTGGCGCACTGCCTTGGGTTGTCGGGTCAGCAATGGGACCCGACAACCCAAGGCTCCATAGGAGACACGGAGCGTCGCACTGTCCAAATGCTGATGCTGCTACTGGCTCCAACATTGAATGTCATTTTGATTTCCAGCTATTTTGCACACCGGACGGATGCTACGATGCATGCCAGGCGCCACAGTCCACGATCGTCCAAGGCTTTTCTAGGGCCACAGTCATTCCACACTCTGGATGTTTCCCCTGAATTTGTGTAGTCCAGGTACATCCTTGAAATTATTGACCGTGCAAATCCGAATTTCGTGGTAATTTCCGAGATGGAATGACCCATTTCCCGGGCGCCGACTATCATACCACGTTCGAAATGGCTTAAATCCTGATAAGCTGCCATCTGCTGCTACTTAAGCTTGCGGAGATATCTGATTCTTTATGTACGTCGTTTGCGGGCAATACCATTTACCGCATGGGTGTGGTGGCATGTAAAGGTAATGCCATTCCCAGTTTTGCACCTCAGTGTATATAAAAGTTGTAGATTCATGATGAAAGTAAAGACACTCAAGTGGTAATAGGTTAGTGATATTGCTAAAAGAACTGACCAACGTTCAGCAACTGAAATACTAGACTGGATAACAAGGACCAGGAAAAGACCGAGACGAACGGGTGGGAGATTACACTTAAGAGCAATTGAATTAGAGACAGCTGGCGTTATGCAAATGTGGCGCTGTGGGCGGCCCTGTAAACGGAAACGACATGACGCATGCAGCGATTCCACAATATAAGGATTGATGCGACGGGAATCAGTAAGAGTCGGACGCAGTATGAGTAAGACGAAGGATCTAAGCGCATTTGATCGTGGGCAAATTGTCGGGGCCCGACGAATGGGTCACTCCATCTCGGAAGTCGTGCAGGCACTGGAATTTTCACGAGCCATTGTGTCACAGGTGAACCGTGAGTACATCGAATCCGGTAAAACCATCCCTGCAAGGGCCAACTGCCGTGGACAACAGCGTGTGGATGAGCGGGGTCATCGTCGGCTAGCTCGCATTGTAGCAGAGCCACAGTGCAAGAAATCATTCGGCAATTTAACGCTGGTTGACAAAAACTTGTAAGCAGCCACACCATCCAGAACTATCTCCTCGCTATAGGGCACAGATGCCATCGTCCCACGAGGGTACCGCTGCTGACCTTACATCACAGGGTGCAAAGATTAGCATGGGCGCGGAAACATCGCCACTGGACCCTAGACATGTGGAAAAATGTTGCCTGGATTGATGAGTCGAGATTCACGTTGGTACATGCGGATGGCAGGATACGAGTACGGCGCAAACCACATGAAGCGATGGATCCTTCGTGCCAGCAGGGTACTCTTCAAGCTAGTGGGGGTGGCTTTCTCATCTGGGGACTGTTTACGTGTACTGAAATCGGACCCTTGGTACGTGTGACATCGTCCGTCACAAGTCAGCGTTACCGGGATATCCTGGACGACCATTTGCTCCCGTTTGTGCGTCTTCAACATCCCACTGGGGTCCTCATCCTGCAACAAGACAATGCACCGTGCCATCGCTCCCGAATTGTATCCGAATGGTTGGATGAACACTCCACCGACGTGACCTCGCTTCCTTGGCCAGCTAGGTCACCTGACCTCAGCACTTCTGTGATGCCATCGAGAGAGATGACCCCCCTCCATGAAATCTTCGTGAACTGTGGGGGCTTGTTCAGGGGTCGTGGATCCGTATGGCTTCCCAACGCTTCCGGTGTCTTGTCGAGTCCATGCCGAGACGAATCGCCGCCGTGATCAGGGCGAAAGGACGAATCGCCGCCGTGATCAGGGCGAAAGAACGACAGGTATCTCTAATTCAATTGCGCTTCAGTGTATATATATATATATATATATATATATATATATATATATAGTGGGTGAAAGTGTAAAGCATGCGGAAGTAACATGGAAGAGAATTGCTCAAGACCGAAAATAGTGGAAGAGACCTGGGGAGGCTTTCGTCCAGCAGCGGATTGAGAACGGGAGGTGATGATGTTGACGATTTTGTTTTGACTCTAATATTTTTACTTCTGCGTACTTCATCTCAAATGTGTTTATCTTAATTCTCTAACGAAACGAAGATAATCGCTTCTGGAAGGATAGAATGACTTGAGAAGGAGGGGTAGGGGTAACAGAAAAAAATGACAAAAAAAAACGTAAGCTGTGGAACATAACTAGGGATATGCAGTCAACTCCCGATTATCGAGCTGTTTATCCGCGACGCGACTTTGCGGTAATAATTTTTTTATTCGCTAAAATATCGGTAATTTTTTTTTTTTAGTCGCGGTAACATTTTTTTTATTCTGGTACGTAATAGTTTTTTTTAGTCGCTAAAATAGGTCTGAGATTCAGTTGAACCCATCACTATCAGTAGGTCGTGGGGAAAACTTCTCTCTGATGGAAATTGCGCTTCTGAAGAAAGTGGTGCGAATATGATAGAACTCACCAATTTAGTGAAATCGGTTTCCGGAGGGGAAAACGTTGATGGAACTAATATCGCCAAATGGCTGGACTGCGACATACATGACCCTGGATTTGAACATTTAACTGACGAACAGATAATTCATAAAGTTATAGGAAACGAAAACGAAGGAAGTGAAGATGAGGAGGAGATTTCACAGCTACTGGTGAATCAGGAATCAGCAGTGCAACATGTCGACGGCCTGTTCGAGTACCTTTAAGGACAAGACCATGTGTTTATTATCTGATAAGCTGGTTTTGCGCCGTCTGCAGTCCCGAATTTAAAAAAAAAATGTTTTGCCGTAAAAAAATAGAAGCAAGTAACTGATTATTTTAAGAATAAACAGGTAACTTTTCAGTTTGTATTATGCTTGCAATAATAACTACTAGTCTGAATAAAACATAACACTGTTATGCGTGTAATTTGTAGATTAATTTATTTTTCCTGTAAAAGTTTGGATTATCCCCGAAACTCGTGCTGCCCACTATCGCGGATAATCGGGAGTCGACTGTACGTATCAAACTTAGCTGGGCATCTTTATTTTAATCAAAAATTTGTCAATTGTGTAACTGGAAAAGTACTATTTGTTTACAAAGTAATTTTTTCACTTAGCAAATGCCGTGGTGAAATTTTCCAATAAAAAGCATAAAGCCATTAATAGTACATGCTGTGATATTTGAAGTGAACAGAGCTTGAAAACTGCCTTTACTAATTTAGCAGTTATGAAGGATTTTTTTACCTTGTGTTAAAAACACGGAACCTTAAAACACAGAATTCCAAAATATGCGTTTGCGTGAAACAGTTACGTTCAGTCAACTGATGTCGATTTCTCAAATCGATACGAATAAGCTAAAAACTTTAATTGGAGAATTTAAAACACATCAAAGGGCAAAGATTAGCCAATAATTGTTGTAGGAGGTCGTGATAAACGATTCTTCCACGGCGGACACTTTTTCCATGAAAAAAGGAATAATAAATGAAACAAATTTTTCGTACACGCAATTGATTAATTACTCACAGCGAAAGTATTAATGGTTCCAGTTTTATAAAATGAATCTCTCTCTCTCTCTCTCTCTCTCTCTCTCTCTCTCTCTCTCTCTCTCTCTCTCTCTCTCTCTCTCTCTCTCTCTCTCTCTCTCTCTCTCTCTCTCTCTCTCTCTCTCTCTCTCTCTCTCTCTCTCTCTCTCTCTCTCTCTCTCTCTCTCTCTCTCTCTCTCTCTCTCTCTCTCTCTCTCTCTCTCTCTCTCTCTCTCTCTCTCTCTCTCTCTCTCTCTCTCTCTCTCTCTCTCTCTCTCTCTCAGATTTCCATTTATTCAGTTAATAGAGTTTAAGAATGTATTTGTAAATTCAAACTACTTGTTATGAGGCAAAAAGTGCTTTAAGTCTAGTCTAGTCTAGTCTAGTCACTCTCTCTCTCAGATTTCCATTTATTCAGTAAATAGAGTTTAAGAATGTATTTGTAAATTCAAACTACTTGTTGTGAGGCTAAAAGTGCTTTAAATTTAGGGTCGGCGTCACACGTCCATATCTATTTCTTGGATATGTTCGTGAATGAAATACCAGTTCATGTTTGCTAATTGTGTAAAGGAAATTTGAAACCTAAGATAAAGTACAAGCGAATCGTAACTTAAGAGGATGACGTGTTCTTTAAAATGTGTTTGTAAGTTTAATGTTCGTTACTTATTTTTTTTTTTTTCACGAGATATACTGTTAAATTTATTAACGTGTTTCTGAAATAAATTAACTTTACGCAAAGATACAAAACATAGATCATTAAAGAAAAACTAATTTGTTTCGTAAAAAAGTTTATTGTAAAAACATATACTTTGAAAGGAATTAAATTTATTTCGAAAATATTACAGTCAACCCTTGATGTACCGTTTGTTACAGTACATTGCGGCGTTATATCAAATTTCCAATTATTTTTAAGTAATCCAAATTATGATAATTATAGTTAATCGAAAATCATAATTAGCTTTGAATTAAAAACATATCAATTAGAAAAAAATGCAATCATATATGTTATGTACTTGGAAAAGGACACTTCTCACTGTAGTTCGAAATGTCCGTTTTCATCTCTGAAGCTTTTGGTATGCATTATAAATGCGGAAGTTTAATTTGCACAGTAGGAAGACGAAGTTGGCAGTTTAATTATAAGGAAATATATATTATAATCATGGTACGTTACTAACACTTTATCAAATGAAAATTAATAGCATTACACAAAATAACTTTACATATCTTACGGTGTAATAAATAAGTGGCGTGAATTCATGGAAAATTTCTGAAAATAATGTACAGCAAAGTTGCCGGTAAGTGTCCGTCTTTTATCGAAATTTCCGTTTTTAAAAGTTCCCGTTATTTTTTTTTTTAACTTGCAGATTTTCCGGTAATTCCGTTTATTTCAGAAAAAGCCCGTTTTAAGTTTTACCGTAATTATACAGAAATTTCGCGAAATCGAAAAACACTGAAGTTTTTCAGACCTCACGCCAGATAATCCTTTCGCCCCGGTAGGGGAGATCGAACAGACGTCGTTTGAAATTGAAACCGTGCGTTTTAACCACTGAGCCAGAATGTCTTAAGAATGGCCCTCACGAGTTTCAGGTAAAACTTATTGCGTGGTGATTTTTTTTTTTAATGTGAGTACTTTAGTAATTTTATTTTCTGTTGGAACCAATTTTTTTAATACGTTCGTAATAATTTTATTTTTTTCTGTAGGGTGACTTATCATAAATTAAGTTTTCTTTTTTCGTGTTTTTTTCGAAGCAACAGAATGCTTTGAAACTTAAGATATTTTTAAATTGATAATTACTTTAAATTGTCTTTAAGAAAAGGTGTAATGTACTGTTTTATAGTATTATTTCACCAGAATCCTACATATAAAATTTACTCTTTAGAACTATAATAGCTTTTACTTAAGGACCCCACTGACTGATACATAGATGTCTTACAAATCACCTGTACAATAATTTAAGTACCCGGTTTCTTACGGTAACACAATATATAATAGCTGGTGCACCTAACTTTTCTGTACTTTCTTGAAGAAGGTAACACAATATATATATATATATATATATATTCTATAAAGAAGATACCTAAGCAAAAAAAATACATATAAAATTTTGACTCACACCTAGTACAACATAGAAAAGGTTATGTATCTACCTGTGTGAGTAAAAGGAGAAAAGATAAAAAAATAAAATAAAACTACTGAATGTAGAAGGTGTCGAGAATACTGAGCCTTGGCTTTGTCAAGGACCAGCAAAAACTCTGCATTTTCTCACTTCCACAAAGACCTAGTTGGAAATGGGTTTCTGCAAGGCCATAGATGCAAGTAACATTCCCACCTAAAATAGTTTAAAATATATATATATGTCATGTCCTCCGTAGAGTTGCATGATTTTGAAAACCTATATACTAATCTGCCTCTATCAGATATAATCACTACCTTTAAAGAGCTGTATGCAGAATTTAAACTTAACCATTTTGTTAATGTAGGAACTTGGAACTCTTATCTCAATTGCTGCATAGAAAATAACCATATCTTATATAATAATACTCTCTATAAGCAAGTGAACGGTATTCCCATGGGAACATCAACGTCCACGAATATCGCTAATCTATTCCTGTTCTTTAAGGAATATAAATTCATTAAAAATCACCCCACCTGCTCAGATAACTACCTTTACACTTTTAGATATATTGATGATCTGCTGTGTATCAATAATTCAGAAGTTATAGAGAGTGATTTTGATAATATCTATCCTAGCTCTCTTAACTTATGTAAAACCAACCACAGTAATCAGGAACTTGTGTTCCTAGACTTAAGCATTAAGCTCAACAGAGGTAACCCATCTATTAGCCTCTTTGATAAAAGAGTTAATTTTCCTTTCAAAGTAATTAAATATCTACACTGGAATAATAACATTTCAACCAAAGTAATTGAGAATGTACTAATTTCTCAGGTCCTAAGAATTTCAAGAATTTGCAGCAACAATTTGGACTTCAATTACCACATTAAATATACTATTAGAAAGTTTTCTAGAGAACGAAATTCCTTCTTCTTTCATCAAAAGAACTTTAAGAAAAATTATTCTGAATAATAGAGTAAGGTTGGCAGATCTGCTTTAATTTTCTACACAGTTAATAATATGATTCTGACCAATCAAAGCCGTAAGGAAGTTGGCTAGAGGATGCCTATTAACTACCTAAAGGAACCTTAGTGCTATGGATATGACGGTCCTATTAAAACAAAAAATTAAATAATATAAACAAAATCACAAAAAAAGCTTAAAAATATGTTTATAAAAGAAAATAAAAACAAATAAAAAAGAAAACTAGTTATTCATCACTAGGATAGCTATACTAAAAATAGTAAAACCAACATTAAAATTAATAAGATTCTGATTAATCTATAGAAGCTCACTAAGGTGATTTAATACATGCAAAGATTATTAAATACACTGCTCGTGTATTTTATAATATTTCTCATGTATTCTGGAGAGTTAATTCTGCTCTTTCTGATCATACAGATCCACAGTCTTAAGTTTATATATATTTTTCTCTGGTTAAAATATCCGCGCGTTGGTTTCTTGCTGTATGAGGAGGCCATCAGCCCCACCCTCACTGCCCCCCAGCAACTAGGGAGTGGCGGAAGAGGTCAGCCATGTTCTTCTCTTGTGAGGAGAAAAGTTTTTGTCACACAAGAGGTAAGCTCTCTTCCTTGTTTTTGGGTTCTAGGTTTTATAAGTTCAATGTTTGTACTTCATGTACTTTTTCTCTGTTGTTTTTTAGCTTTTCAGCTTTTAGGCATTGGTTTGTCTGTTAACATTTTTGCGGGTTTTAACTCTTTCTTTTCTTTGTAACTTTGAGTGTCTTTTGGGGTACCTAGGAACAGAAGATGGCTAAGCTTGTTCCTTTTCTATGCGCTGTTTTTTCAAAGTAGTTAAGTTCTTAATAACTAATTAATTATGCACTTAAAGCACTGCTGAAATACTTTGTACATATTGCAACTAACTGTTTAAGGTATATAACTTTCACAAAGTTTTCTTTAGTTAATTATTATCTTTAACTTATTCTCGTTTTCGTGCTGTCATAAGTTGTAGAGTAGGGGGTTTTAGACTCAAGTTTTCTTTCAAAAATCTGTTCGTTAAAAATTAATATTTCCTCTTTTAATTGCAATGTAAAAATTTGGATTTCTTTTGCATTGATTTTCAGGTTTAAATTCTCTCTCAAACGAACTTGGCATTTCGTTATGGCTGAAAATCATTTCTAATTATTATGTCACTCTCACAGCTTGAGTTCTCTTTAATCTTCTTCTCTCTGTTTAATAGTAACAGATGAAGAGCATGGGTCGGGCCAGGAAGGTTAATGGATGCAAGCGAAATTGTTAACTAGTGCTAGGTCATGCAACTCTACGGAGGACATGACATATATATATATTTTAAACTATTTTAGGTGGGAATGTTACTTGCATCTATGGCCTTGCAGAAACCCATTTCCAACTAGGTCTTTGTGGAAGTGAGAAAATGCAGAGTTTTTGCTGGTCCTTGACAAAGCCAAGGCTCAGTATTCTCGACACCTTCTACATTCAGTAGTTTTATTTTATTTTTTTATCTTTTCTCCTTTTACTCACACAGGTAGATACATAACCTTTTCTATGTTGTACTAGGTGTGAGTCAAAATTTTATATGTATTTTTTTTTGCTTAGGTATCTTCTTTATAGAATGTGAATTCTGAATTTTCAAAACTGCTGCGTTGCGCGTTTTGATCTTCAGGTTTTTTTGCAACCTTCGTTTTAAATTCTAAAGTTTTTTCCTTAGTCTTCAGTTTTGCTCTTAAGTATATATATATATATATATATATATATATATATATATGTAGCTTGTAAAAGGAGAAGAAATATCCTGTGCTACAATAACCGAAGTTCATACTATATGCTATCCATAATATCCGATCTCGCTAATGAACTTCAAAATCATATTCTCGACAGATTATGGAAATTTAACAATTAATCAAACCAAGTATTTTCGCGAATCGTTCCTATTACCGGAAAATTTTCGTCATATGGATACGGAAAAAGTGAGAACGGCGTTTTTTCATTAACAAACGAGAGGAATGGCTAAAAGATTTCTGAAAATTCCGAATTTTCCTGGCGTACGAAAAATCCTTGAAATTCAGGTTTCTTTCCTTCATTTCACGGAAAAGGTTGTATGAGAAATATGCTTCGTTAATTCACGGAAAGTGGCTCGTGATTCAGAAATTTTTTTTACAGTGTAGTTTCTGTTAAGAAACTCGTCTCTTTTTATTTGTCTTTTAGATTTTAGCCCAATTGTTTCCAGGGCACAATCTTATTTAATATGTGCGTTTGAAATATCGCCATCCTGCGAGTTTGCGTCAAAGAATCTTCTTAATGTTTAAAAGCCACTGATTCGAATCTTTGACTGAAACAGCTTCTTTAACATTAAGTTTCGCCACAAGTGCATCATGGTCGGAAAAGGTGAGAAAATAATTCTGAGACAGCTTCCAATTAAGTGGCTGTACCTCAAGTGCATTTTGTATTGGGAAAGGTAGGTTGGCGCTGTAATATATGCTGGCAGTATGGCGGTATATTGAGGGATCAAGGAAAGTGCTATATAGAACACGTCTGTTCGGTCCCAAGGGGTGTTGTGTTTTGCAAGGGTGGCGGTACATCGAGGGTTGGCTATATTTTTAATTCATACATTATGTACTACTGCGCAGAACCGGTCCCCGGATTAAGATCCAATATGGCTAGAGTTTTTCTGTACTTTCTTGAAGTCTTAAAATCAAAGTTGCACACAACACTTTTATTTTGTCATTTCTTTGTAGGAGGCCAGCTCTCTGTTGATACCTTTGCAGACTGTAGAACT
Organism: Macrothele yani; assembly: GCA_039090855.1. Taxonomy (NCBI): domain Eukaryota; kingdom Metazoa; phylum Arthropoda; class Arachnida; order Araneae; family Macrothelidae; genus Macrothele; species Macrothele yani. Next base: position 15,880,772 of record CM076992.1, read on the forward strand.
TTCGTTATTTGAATCACTATCCTCTAGTGCTTTTAAAGCCACCCTAATTTGACTTTAAAGAATGTGCAAGAAGTTTGACTGTCAAAACCCTTGTAACTGTTTTCGTTGTCATCATCCTCTGCCACTTCTCTGAGTTCCTTCAGTACTTGTCTTAGTTCATCCTTTGTAAGTTCAGCTGAATGAGACTCAACTGACTCTTTTACATCTTGAAGCGTCCATTTCGATGTCCAACTGCAATACCATTTCTACAACTTTCTGTGTCATATGCTCTTCAGTTTCTTCAGAATTCTGTGAACCAGAAACAAACTGTGAATACGTTTTTTTTAAAAGAGGTTCATTGTTGTTGGCTTTATTTCCTTCCAGCATTCCAGCAATATCTGTCACTCATCGTAAAATGTTCGTATGCTTTGGGTTCGTTAAATGAATTGCGAGTCCCCATTTATTTGTTCGTGCAATGTTCGTAAATACGAATTGTTTGTTCATTAGTAGAAGGTTCGCTAGTACTGGAATGTCCTAATTCAGCGCTTGCCATTTTCCTTTAGTGACTCTCTGTTGGAGCGCAAGAACTTTAGTTTTAGAGTAGTCTTTTTATTTTATTTTGTTTTTACCGATTTTGGAAGATTTCTTTTTCTTTCGTTTCGAGGTTTAAGGTGGACGTTAAGTAATTTTGCTTCCTATAGTTCCAATGGAAAAACTTCTGTACACATTTTCTTCACAATTAATGCGTTCCCAAGGATGAAAATTTGAACATCGATTAAAATAGCTTCATGTTATAACTTGGAATACTTCATACTTTCTAAAAAATAACCATAATTATATTAAAATCAATAACTTTTCCTTTGGTGGTGTTGAAACCAGAAAAAGATCGCGCGACCTGTACTTTGATGACGTCAGTAGACAAGCAGATGTTAGATTACATAATTATGGTTATGTTTTAGAAAATATTAAGTATTCCAAATTGTAAAATTTAGCTATTTTAATCGATGTTCAAATTTTCATCCTTGGGAACATATTAATTGGGAAGAAAATGTGTACAGAAGTTTTTCGATTAGAAGTATAGGAAGCAAAATTACTTGACGTCCACCTTAGCGACCACCTTAAGCAACTCTAACGCCTATAAGAAGTCGCTCGTCCATGATTTAGGGCTATTGGCTCCAGGTAAGGGAGAGAGCCAGTGGCGTAAGACAAGCACATCACCTATGCCTCATCCAGGACTTGAATGCGGGCCCACTCGAACGAACGGTCAGAGGCTCTCAGACCACTTCTTCACCGGTGCGGCCGAGAGATTTCACATTAGTTTGCCAAAGAAATCCCCAACGAGATACTTGATTAAACTAATGGCATTCTCTGCTGTTAAATAATCTTTTCAAATATTCTCAGGAGTGTTTACAAAAAACAGTGTTGTCAAATATAAGCAAGAACGGTGGCTTTTGGACAGATGTCTCAAACCTACTGCTGCAAAACCGTCCCATTGACTGAAGGAGTCAGAGGCGCGGACGTCTGGTCAGTCGGCCGAATTGGGTCCAAGCTTTAGTCCCGCATGAGGCATGAATCGTGTACTTGTACTCCCGTAGCTGGTTCTGTCCCTTCTGCAGAACCAATGGCCCACAAAATAAGGATGGAATACTCTTTATAGCCTTAGATATTCACGGGGTGGCAATCCCCTTCCAGAAAATAACCACTATTCCAAATTCAGCGGGTTTTTTTTTTTATTATCATTTTGAATATAGATCTTGTAGTCAATCGTATTTTGTAAAAACAAAACTGGAAATTACGCTCTTTTAGGAAAATAGTGCGTTTTAGACAATCTACGCAGAAAACGGTGACATGTAAGATGCATCTTATCATAAAACTTGAACAACGTAAGCTCATAAAGCAAACTAAAAATATTGTCATAACAAATCCCAAAATACATCATAACACTTTCCAATTGGAACCGTGTAACCGATTCTGTGTACTCAGAAGGTTTAACAACAGAAGTTGGCATTAGGAAAGTTGCTAAGACATTATGGAAACATCGAAGGAAATAATGGGTTGTACTAAGGACAAAGGCCACATGAAGGAAATATCTGAGCAAACAAAAACGATGACGCCGAAAAGAAGGGAGATAAGATAAATAAAGAAAATGTGACTTCCAAAATGGAATGTATTGAACTGTGTAAGACTGCAAAAAGTATCATGGAAGGCATACGAAAATTGGTTTGTGAACAAGTCAAAAATGCAACTGAAAACAGCCAAAGCCTGAATAAAACAAAGGGTCATCTCAGTAATGGAAGAAAACAGATTATAGTACTCAAAAAAGAAGATTGTACTGTAACAAGAAATGGAGGCGAGATGTTTAGGAGAATTAACGGGTACTTACAAAACTGCACTGCAGGAAAGGAACAATACATCGTCTGCTACAGACATAAAGAAATATACAGTCTCTAAATTGTGCCTCCTGTATTGCCGGTAGAAGTTGTCCATGCAATTACGAGCATGAAACAGGAAAGAGCTCCAACGAAAGACGGAATTACCGTGGACGTTATACAGGAAACCCGTATGGTTTCAAAGCGTTTATTTAATTTGTTATAGCCAACACAGGTCTATGATATGAAAAGTAGCTTACATAATTTTTACAAATAATGCTGGATACATTGCAAACACAAAGCAGATCGATATATGATTACCCAACGTGGTGCTCTGTATTCTTGGGCTTCTTACATTCCTCATCACTTGCTCGTGCTTCTCGTTTTGATTTTCTCCAGTTCTGCTTGCGTTCGTTCTGCGAATTCCGCGGCATTGTCAAAAATGTTAACCCGTTCACACGAAAACAATTTTTAAAAATTTTAGTTTAAACCATTGCGATATGTTCTTTATATATTTGAATAGATCTCGTCGAGAGCTTTAAATCGATACCACGCACAGTCGTTTTGCACGCACGGTTGTCCAGATAAACCGCGATATTGTCAAAAGTGTTCATCGGTTCACAAGAAAACAATTTTTTAAATGTTCAGTTCAAACCACTGCGAAATGTTTTTCGTATATTTGAATAAATCTCGCCGAGAGCTTTAAAACGATGTCATGCACAGTCGTGATGCGCTGACGGTTGCCAAGATAGACTGAGTCAAACGCGGCGGCACACCCAGAAATATTGCATCATCTCCCCCAAGCGAGGGGAGCGTCGTGCGCACGATGTATTACGTAGTACGCGAATTGGACTCCATGCTGTTTACGAATATGCTAACACAATTAATGTGCGGCACGTATTTTTAACGCTATAATGAATTCAATTGGGACCTATTTTTGTCACAGGCGGTCGGCTGTAAGTTTCCCCATATTATCCACGGAGTTAGACCTAGTCCTACGTCAAAAAGAGGGTACGTCAAGGATCTCAGAACTACAGACCATCAACCTCTTATCAGTTATTTACAAAATCTTCATTAAGGTATTGTCGCATTACTTGAAGGAAACACTGAACATGGTTCAACCAGCAGAACAAGCTGGGTTCAGAAGTGACTACAGCACTGTAGATCATATCCATGTACTGATAGAACTAATAAAACAGCCTGTGAATATGAACTCCCAGTATGTGTGCCTTTTACTGATTGTGAAAAGGCTTTTCATTCCATGTAGCCATCAGCAATTATGTCTTTGAAATCCTGCTGTGTTGAAGATGTACACATTAATATTGTTAATAACATCTCTGAAAATGCGAGTGCAAAGGTTCCATCTTTCGCGGACACAGCTCATGCAGAAATTGGAAAGGGAGTGAAACAAAGTGACAATATAACATCCAAACTGTAAAATGGCACATTGCAGAATATCTTTCAATCATTGAACTCGAAAGACAAGGGCATAATGATTAATGGAGATAGTTTAAGACACTGTCGTTTTGCTGACGACATAGTTACTTTTGTAAATGCCCACTCAGAGCTACAGATTATGATCCAGGAACTTGCTGACAAGATTAGAAAAGTGGGATTAAAGGTGAACTTACAGAAAATGAAACTGATGTACAATGCTTTTACAAGAACTGAAGATTTAAAAGTTGATGGGGCGAATTTTGAAGTAACTGGTGCCCATCAGGACCTTGGAGAACAGGTATCATGCTGTCAATGACATCAAGACCTTGGACAACTGGTATCATGCTATCAATAACATCAGGATCTTGAACAACAGTTGTCATGCTATCAGTGACATCAGGATCTTGGACAACAGGTGTCATGCTACGAGTATCAATGCCATCAGAAACTTGGAGAAAAGGTATCATGGTATCAATGACATCAGGACCTTGGACAACAGGTATCAAGCGAGGGCCACATTGAAAAAGAAATTAATGGGCATATAAATCTTGGGTGATGTGCATTTAGAAGAAACATTGCAATTTTCAAGAGCAATTTACCATTATGTCTGGAAAGAAGAGTGGTTAATCAATGCTTGCTTCTAATTCTTTGCGGAGCAGAGACATGAACCTGACTAAAAAAGACTTATAGAGGCTTCTGACAACTCAAAGGAGAATGGAGCGATGCAGGAAAGGTGTAACCAAAAAAGATAGGAAAAGGAACTCATAGATTAAGAGGTAGACCTTCATCCAGCAGTAGATTGAAAATGGTTGATGACGATGGTGATGATTGCGATATACATTATATAAGGTAAAATGTTTGATGTTCAGATGCACGGATTTATTCAAGAAAACACTCCTTTCATTTTCTTTGGAACAGCTGCTTTGGTAAAGCGGAAAAAAAACAAATGACAGCGACAAGTTACTTTATTCCGAGGGTTCTGCCTTCATTCGGGTGAGGTCAGAATTGCTAATGTAACAAACGTTACAACATTTGTTTCACATGATTACATCGTTGGAGGCGGACGTGTGGAGCGTGCTGCAGGAAGCAGAGAACAAATGATCCAGGAAGGGACTAATAAAAACAGAACACTGGCTGACGGAGTTTGTTTTTCTTTATTCTTTTTTTTTTTTTTCTATGGAGGCTCCGTAGATTTTTCTGCCCCAAGCACTTCGATTTTCCTGTCAATATATTCCGTATTTTCTGTAATTGGTGGACAGGCTGAAAGAAACATCAGATGACTCGTACAAGATTTCAATTTCTTATACTCTTTCATGTTCTTCGCCTCCAGGGCCATGAAGCCTGCATCACATTTTCATCTTTATCTTTTCCTGTAATACTTTGGCCGCACATACAGAATAAATGCATTTATTTCCACACTAATCACATATGTCAAGGAAGTTCGAGCATTTCTGTTGCTTTGTGTCTCTTGACAGACACTGAGCGCGAAACTTGAGATGTGATATTTACGGCTGGCGAATAAAATATCGTGATACATTTGATTCTGAACCAATAAAAATTCAATAATAATGTCAAATGAAATACGTTTTTCGTAATACTAGGGTGCGTCAAAAGTCCTTCCCGTTTTGAGCTCCTCGTATTATTGGACCTCCACTCCTGTGCGAAACGCCAGCCAGAGTCGACTGGGCACCGCGATGACGTGTATTTGGCAACCACATTACGTTATCAGGTGATCAAATTTTGGAGGTCGACAAACGTGCTGTTCGGGTGCTCCTGGGCTATTATTGGGGAAAAGTGTTAAACGCAGCAGCGCGAAAAAATTATGCAGTTGGAGGCGAAGAAATGGTGGACAGCAGTACTGCACGAAAATGATTGCGTCGTTTCAAAGCTGAGGATACCAGTCTTGAAGACAAGCCGAGGTCAGGACGTCCAACGACTACCAACACTGACACCTTGGTCGAAACTGTGACACCGAACCCCGGTGCCAGTGCACCACAATTGACAGTTGAGATGAGGTTTTCCCAATCCATCATCGTTCGTCACCTGCACCAGCTGAGTTTCTTCTCAAGGCGCCATCGAATGGTTTCCCATGCATTGACACCCGAACAGGCAGGACAACGTATCGCTTTCTGTCTCAGATCGCTGTCAAATCCACAGAACGATAGGTCTTGGCGTCGCATCGTCACAGGTGATGAAAAGTGGATATTTCTACGTTATCCTTCTACTGCGAACTAGTAGCCAGGCGGTATTACCTGGCTAAGGCAATGCCTGGATACACAGCCAGTAGTGCAAAGCCAATAGCGACATAATACCGCCTGGGGACGGTACTGCGTCTTTCAAACTTTGAAAAACGGAAGTTGAACGGACTGAAGATTTATTCCGTAATTATATATATTTTTTTCTCGTGATACCTCCAGAGTGATCCGCTGAAAACTGTAGGAATTGCTCAAAACCTGCCGAGTGGTGCCGCCGTGAGATCGTGGCTCTGATGGAGCGTTGGAAAAGGACTGTACAAAACAGCGGCCTGTACTAGAATGAGGTGAGCGTATATGCCTTTCTTTCATCATGAAGCTGTTTAGCTGCAAACGGGCCGAACGTTTGATTGACCATGATATATGGAACGCAGTTCCCTATCACTTTGTCCATGGTAATTTCGTCCACGTTCACTTGGTCTAGTTCGTGTCGTGCTCTGTTCATTTTGTCCGCTGTTCATGTAGTCTCTGTTCATTTCTTCCACGGTTCACTTTGTCCACCGTTCATTTAGTCCGCTGTTCATTTAGTCCACTGTTGATTTCGTCCACGGTGCACTTTGTTCACCGTTCACTTTGTCCACATCCACTTTGTCCACATCCACTTTGTCCGCTGTTCATTTCGACCACCGTTCAATTTGTCCGCCCTTCATTTAGTCCACTGTGCATTTCGTCCACGGTTCATTTTGTCCACCATTCATTTAGTCCATTGTTCATGGTTCACTTTGTTCACCGTTCACTTTGTCCACATTTCTTTCGTCCTCAGAATGGATGGAATACCGTGGCAATTTTCTTTTTTGATGGATTTTTTTATTAGGCAGAAAAAGATAGGTTATACCGGACATTGCTTACATGCGATTTTATTTTTGTTTAAGTTTTTCGATTAAAATATAACGATTTTAAATGTTATTTAAAGTAAAACGAGAGACTGAACTTTGAAGAGCTTTTTTAATTATTTTGTGTGGTACGATGTCGATCACTGTGACATAAATCAAAGTTTATTCCAATGGCCATAAATGTGTTGAATTGAAGAGAAAAAATTTAAACCCTCTTTGTCCTTTATATAAAAAGTCTATATTTTTCTTCTCTCACACCGCAAATTCACAGTAAATATCAATCTAAACTTCTTTTCACTATTATACATTATGGAGTTTGTTCTCAAGTCAAGTAGCTATGACACAAATAAAAAGCATCATTATAGTTCATTCGTATGAAAATTAGTGATACGGAAATTGTAAAAAATTAATCAAAATAAAAAATAAATATACTGAAAATTTAAGAACTACATGAAAACAATATACAAGATATTTATATATACAAACGATGTATATATATATATATATATATATATATATATATATATATATATACGAACGATGAAGAACTGGTTTCTGTACGCCAAATTAGTGAGAAAACGATAAAAAGTGAACTCCGTTTGTTAGGCGTATAAACGATAAAAAAATAAAGAGATGCTAGCTTTCGCTACCTTCAGGTAGCTTCATCAGGAATTTAGTAGTTAAAATCGTAGAAAACAACTGAAAAAAATACTTCTAAGAATACGGTGGACGAAATGCGCAATGGACTAAATGAAGCAAATTTAAAATAAGCAAGACACTTGTGCGATGTCTCGAGTGGTTTGATCCCAGGGCCGGGTGCTCACGTGCAACTTCAAAAAGCAGGTGCCATATCAAAGGAAGGCTCGTGGTTACGTCCTTGTTGCACACATTTCATCGCGTGATGATCTCAATGGTTTCGCGGAGCGGAGTAGCTCTTGCGCTATCGTAAGGTGCTACTAGTTTCTTAACGTCTCTCCATCTGGGTACTGCCCACTCAGTTGCAACATCACGGGCTAGGGCCGTCGTAAGTTTTCCAGCCTTAACGTCCCTTTGGTGCCCAAAAATACGAATCTGGATCGATCTTTTTGTCATCCCGATGTAGAACTTAACGAATGCTTCAGGGTAATCTAAAGGAATAGCATAGACCCCGGCGTCAGATAGCGTAAAAGGGGATGCGCGCTGGTCTGTTGTGAGGTTATCAGACAAAGGTCTAGGCAAGGCCCTCACGCCGATACCGTAACCCAGTCTTCGGAGAGTATTCTTCAGGAAGTATGTTAGCCTAGGAATGTAGGTAATCGAACCCACGAACCGGGCTGGCTGCGCTGTGGGGATGGCACGAGGCTGTGTACGTGCAGTTGTTGCTACTTTTCTGACTATGTGGTCGATTGTGAGCATGTCGTACCCCGCTGCAGCCGCTAGGTTTCTAAGGCTAGGGATTTCCTCCTGGCATGTGGCCTTGTTCAATGAGAGTTCGAAGGCTCGCTTTGCTCGGTACCTGAAAAGCGCATATTTGCGTGCGGCCGGGCCTGCTGAGTCAGGCAGTATGTGGTTGTCCATGTGGGTGGGTTTGTAGTAGACCTCTGTGCTAAGTGCTACAGAGGGTAATCTTCTTACCAGTACATCCAGAAAAGGTAACGCACCTCCGGATTCATATTCAGCCGTGAATTTAATGTTCGGGTGCGCAGCGTTCATTCCGGCGAGAAAATCACGTAGGCTGGCTTGTCCATGCTGCCAAATAAAAAAAATACCGTCAGCGTATCTCAACCAGATTTTAGGCACTCGGGCCGACGATTGCAAGAGGTCATTTTCGAGAGGCCGGAGGACTGCTTCAGCAAGGTCCGCCGACATCGACGACCCCATAGGTACCCCTTTGTTTTGTTTGTAAATCCTGGATCGGAAGCTGAAGAAATTTATATTCTTAGAAGTATTTTTTCCAGTTGTTTTCTGCGATCTTAACTACTAAATGCCCGATGAAGCTACGAGGTAGCGAAAGCTAGCATCTCTTTATTTTCTCATCGTTTATACGCCTAATAAACGGAGTTCATTTTTTATCGTCTTCTCAATATACAAGATGTATTTCAAAACATTAAATGATTTTTGTAAAACTTTGATTTATGTCAAGAGTTTGACATCGTACCACACGAAAGAGGTAAAAAGCTCTTCAAAGTTCAATTCCTCATTTTACTTTAAATAACATTTAAAATCGTTATATTTTAATCGGAAAACTTAAACAAGAAGAAAAATTGCTTACAAGCAATGTCCGCTTACCCTTTTTGTCTGTCTTGTAACAAAAATTCCACGATATTCCATCCATTCTGAGGACGAAATGAATGTGGACTAAATGAACAGCAAACAAAGTGAACGGTGGACGAAATAAATTGGACCAAGTGAACGTGGACGAAATGAGCATGGACAAAGGGATCCGTCACCGTGGAACGTTACTTCTATGAGGTTTGATACAAAAACGAGCCCAAAATTGTTCCTTTGTGCCCCCCCCTTCCAATTCTTAAGGGAAATATCACTGCAATTTGGGCAAGAAACAAAGTCCGTTAAACTTTACTAATGATTACTGTTTGTAGCCGAAAAACCTGTCAGGTTTTAGTTTAGGTGCCACTTTTTCTTTTCTTGGATTTGTGGACCAAACCGTGTCTATAAAACTTCACTGAAGGTACAAGTACCCCTTTCTGCGTTAAGTAGGACAATGTTTGAAAAGTATGTGTAAAAGCAGCGCCTTAAACAACCAAGTTTGCCCCAAAAATTAGGCATCTGACCATCGTGCAGAGACTGAAATCTGCAGAAAATATGACCCATATCAACCGCAATCATTTACCCCCCCCAAAAAAAAAAAAAAAAAAAAAAGAATTCCCAAATTTTATATATTTTCCATAAAAGAAAAGAAAATTAACGTGAAGAATGTTACGAGTATTTAAAATACGAGATTATCTTATTTTGTACGCAATTAACATCCAGTCTCCACTTTTTTTTGTTGTTTTTGCAATTTTTTTGGACTGACGCACAGTGGGGTATTTGCATCGAAAACCTGGCCAAAAGTCGGTTTTGCCAATGTTGCCATAGACGTATAATCCTTGCCACAGAGGAAACTGAATAGAAAAGGAACGACGGGGCGTGATTTTTTTTTTTTTTTTTTTTCCCGCCCGTGCGCCGATATGGCGCGCTGCTCAGTCGGAAGTTGAAGATTGCTAACAGTGCATGTATCTCTTCTAGGCGGTTTCTGGGACATCGCACGTGTATTAGCGATTTGTATACGTTTCAAAGAAACAGCGTGAAGTGTTGCATTATGAAAACTTCTGAGGCACTAATGTATTACACTTTTGAAAGCTTTTTACTTTTATATCATTTATCTTTATGTAGTTACCGCGCTTTGAAAATAGTCAATAATTCAGTAATTCTTTTTCACGAATGCAACAATTCACGAATGATTTTCTCGTACTTCAGCGTTTGTCCTGATGTTTTTTCTCATGTTATTACAATGAGTAAAACTTTATTTATAATACCAAAAGAATTAGCCGCGGAATCGCGTGGTGTTATTTATTTAAGTGTTTGCGTCACAAATACTGATTTTCACATTTTTGTTAAGTTTACAAGATTTTTTTTATTTCTTAAGCCTTCCAGAATCCAATTAATGATACGGAGACAATTATACGATATTATGCTACAACTCAAAGACGAGGATATCAACAAGAAATTGGAATATATTGAAAAGTTTTTGCAGAGCCGAGAGAAACATTCGTAGGAACAGTACAAAATGTTTAAGCACAAAATATCCTACATAAAGTCAGAGTTTAAACGCAGGTGGTTGGCTGCGCACAAGGAAGATGAGACATTAAAAGAAAAGAATGAAAGTTGGCTGCAAGTGACTTAAGAAATATCCGTGGCAACAAGTCAATCGGGGTGACCAAAGACGTCTTTCAGCGACTCAAGCGAACGCATTAAGAAGAAAGATGGAAGAACTCCGACAAACACTGGATACTGAAGAATTTACTTTGGCCACCCAAATGAAGTTGTGAGTCTCTGGCAAGGCAGATGCTTCAAAAGTTCTCAAAGAAATTACTGAATCTCCTAGACAAGCAATGAAATACAGGTTTGGAAACACCAATATTAGGAATACCAGCCGAAGATTTTTTATGGATCCCGAGTTTTCGGTTTAAATAGCGGGTGTGGTCGTTCAACTGATATATCGTTTTAAAGTAACTTTTAGAGGTTATATCAAGTGGGCATAAAATTAACACACATAAATTCGCTCCCTACGCCATGGATACGGCAGAACTGTATGTCCAGCTGCATTCATGGTACCCGATGATTCCCACAATGCACATTTTTTTAATTCATGGCAAAATTGTAATAGAACATGCCTGTTGCCAATTTGGCAACTGTCAGACAAAGCCGCAGAAGCCCGAAATGAGCACTTCCGTTTATACCACCTAAACTATGTCAGGACGTTTTCCAGGAATCATGCGATATGGATGTCATTAACAGGCTTCTGCTTACCTCGGATCCTCTTTTGACAAGCATGAGGCCAATCCCGAGGAAGAAAACGAAACCATTCATAAACACACACAAACACACACACACACACACACACACACACACACACACACACACACACACACACACACAATTGCTACTTCCTTCTCAATTTACAATTTCTGTGGATCAAACTAAAGCACCTCCGGGCAAAGTTGGTGCTTATATTTATCCACAGAAATTGTAAATTCAGGAGGAAGTAGCAATTGAAGCAGATCAGATCAGTAGCAATAAGAAATTGAAGCACCTCCGGGCAAAGCTGACTGTTGATGAATATTGGGAAACACCGTCTGATTGAAGTTATTGAAGGTTTTTCTTTCATATACAGCGTGTTCAATGTATGTTTAAGTCCAGTATACATAATATTTGCATTGAATATATTATTTTATTTTTCTACATCATACATACATACATGCATACAGTATATCACTAAGCTGTTCTCTGAGATTCGGTGGTTAGCTCCAAAAAGAAATACAAACTACCAGATAATTTTTACTTACTGTGCCGTATCAAACTTCTCGATTTAGAGCGATCTTGACATACAACTCGGGCTTCACTGACATCATCACGCGCCGTACACAAGATGTTCTATAATACTTCATACTCATAATCTTTTTCTCATGCAGACACTCCTGAATCTGATGCTCCATGACTTCCTTGGCCTTTCTTTCCTACCACTTGGGCTAAAAAGATTTTCTTAGTAAACATCTCATCACTCATTCTTTCAACATGGCCAAACCACCGAAGCATATTAGTCTCCACCTTCCAAACAACATTTTGCTTCACATTACACAACTGCAACACATCTTCATTCCTCACACAATCAGAACGTGTCTTGCCACAACCATCCCTCCCCCGTAAGTAACGCATTTCTCCAGCACACAAACGACTTCCATTTTTTCTTCTGTAGTACCCAGGTTTCACTGCCATACATCAGAATAGGAACAATTACACTTTCACACACAGTCATGCGGGACTCTCTTGAGAACCCATAATTCTTGTGAAAACCTCCCAGAGCAGCCATGACTTTCAATGAAGAATTCACTCGCCTACTAATTTCACCATCCAATTTGTTCTCTCTGTCAAACATGCTTCCTAAACACACTCAGGGACAATTAAATTTGCGCACCTAGAAGAAAACACGCTACAACCGCAAAACTTTGCAAATAGCTAGAGTGCGTGCTGGTATGCAAATGATCCACGTTTGGTGCGACTGCGCATGACCGCACACCCTGTGGTTGCGCTGCAAGCACGAACCGGCAGCTTTATAAACCGGCGTGTAGTCGATGCCCTATGAATGCGAAAAGCACCGGCCGACGCAAGCAAGAGTACATAGTGATAAGAATGCCGGTAGACGCTAGAGACGTCGATTTACGCAACTTACGGACTTTGAGAAAGACCTGATCATCGGGCTGAAAACTACAAAGTGGTCGGCGAGCCGTATAGCTCGCCACGTGGATCGTTCTGACCATACCGCCCGACTGTGTTGGGAGTAGTGGACTTTTGACGGCACTACCAGCCACACGGTGCAGCGGCTCCGGACGGACCAGGAGGACCATAGGTAGAGAGGATCGACGGGTCGTGCGCCAGGCACGAACGAATCCCACGAGGACCTAGTCCACTAAACAGGCAGATGTAGCGGCTCCTGTGTGCCCACAAACCATTTTCCGACCCCTCACGGAAGCGAATCTGCGATCCCAGCGCCCCTTACGTGTGCTGCGATTAACATCGGAACATCGCCGTCTCCATGTGCAGTGGTGCCAGGCCATTGCGACGTGGAACGTCACAGACTGACGACGTGTGGTGTTTAGCGATGAGTGCCACTTCGTTTTGGGGGCAGATGATCATCGTGTCGGGGTGTGGAGATCCCCAGGTCAACGGTACAATCCCAACCTCGCTATCGAGCGCCCCACCTCCCTCTCTGCAGGCATTATAGTCTGGGGAACCACTGCCTACGATAGCCGATCAGCTCTAGTAGTGGTACTGTACGTGGATCATTGACGGGCAAGCGGTATGTGGATGAGATCCTACGGCCCCATGTGCTCCCATTCCTGGCCGGGATTCCAGGTGCGCTATACCAGCAGGATAATGCCCGTCCGCACACGGCTCGGGTTGCCCAGGACTGTCTACGTCATGTCCGGACACTTCCATGGCCTGCCCGCTCCCTGGACATGTCCCCTATCGAGCATGTGTGGGACCAGGTGAAACGCCAGCTGCGGCCGTGCCGCACTATCCGGGATTTAGAGCACCCCGTCCAACACGTGTGGGCCAGTCTGCAGCAGGACAACATCAGGCGTCTGTTCGTCTCCATGCCCGACCGTATTGGAGCATGTATCGCCGCACGAGGCGGTACGACGCGCTATTGAAGATGACCGGACTGCGTGCCACAGATCCCTCTGTAATTGTCCTGCAGCTCTGTTTTTGCCATCGTGTGTATCATTCATCTGAATCATTACGTCCATACAATTTCAATTCAATCCGATGCGTCCTTCTTGGTGCGAAAATTTCATTGTCCGTGAGTGTAGACAATCTTGCTCACCTGGTCAATCACTGTGCCATTTAGACTTACACTACATTCAGTGCTACCAGTTCCTCTCTCAAAAACCGTAAGTTTGGTTTTTTTCCTTATTTATACTCAATTTGAATTTCATGCAAACTTCGTACATCAGGAACAACATACTCTGTAACTTCCTTTTGCTCTGGGCCAACAGGACTGTGTCGTCAGCATACAGCAATCAGCACACACGGATATTGCCAAGACATAAACCAGTATCATCACGCAATGAACGCATCCATAAATATATATTAAACAGCCAGGGTGACATTACACAACCTTGTTTGACTCCTGCACCAATAGAGAACAATTTTGATCAAACACCATTCACTCGTACACAAGCTCTACTGCCAGCATACATGGCTTTTACACTATTAAGTAGATTCCCAGTAACACCATTTTCATTCAATACCTTCCAGAAAAGTGTCCTATTCACTCGGTCGTAAGCTTTCTCTAAATCTATGTAGGCAGCAAAAACTTTCTTACCAACAGCCAGATACTTTTCAATCATCATACGTAATGCACATATTTGGTTAGTGCAGCCTTTACCAGGCATAAAACCACTCTGAACATCCCACACTTTCTCTAATGTAAGATCGCGTACTTTTTCAATAACGACCTTACCAAACACTTTCACTGGCACACACAGTTGGCTAATACCACTGTAGTTTTTGCAGTCAGTCTGATCACCTTTTCCCTTATACAAGGGAACAATGATAACATCCTTCGAACCCCGAGGGACCTAGTGACCTAATCCCCTTATTACTTCTTAAACTAATAAATTATCTCAATTTTAAATGCGATTAAAGTACAATAATTTTGGCCAACTTTTCGATGCAAATACGCCACTGTGCGACGGACAAATAAGCATCGCGTATCCGCAGACATGATATCTCTACATCTATAATATATGTTCGAAAAACTTTTTTCTTCATCAGAGAGCGCTAAACATCACGATCATGATCCATAAATTTCTGTGATGCACAGTTTTGCAGCTAGGTTGCGTTAAAGTGTTTCTGTGTTTTGCATAATGAATCCACTTCTAAAGGTTGGGCCGAAAAAAATTATTTTAATATTAGCCAGCTTCGGCTGTCATCAGTGTAATATGTCATCATCAACCATTCTCGAGAACTGCTAGATAAAGGCCTTCCGAGACCTCTTCCGCAACTCTGCCTTGAGCAGTTTTTTTCCCGCAACTAACAGTTACCTGAAGTTGTGAAAATTGCAACAATCATAAGAAAAAGAAATTCGTGTTGTGCATGCTAAAATAATAGCAGAATTTATGTGCAGTAAAGACTAAGAGCCTGGACAGTTTGAAACGTCTTGTATTCACGCTTCATACAAGTGTTGACAAAGTTGCTGGTTTTCTAAGAAGATAAAAATAAATGTACACACACCGGCCACTGAACTAAAAACGTTTATGCAGATGTACGTAAACGCCACTTAATTAGAAAATCAGAAACATTTATGCTGAATTAGAAACGTTTATGCAGATGTACGTAAACGCCAGGTAGTCACGTATGTGACCACGTGATCTAGGCAACAATTTAAGACTGCTGCTCGTCAGTTATCTTCAGTAGTGATGATCGCAATGGGAAAACCAAAGGATATTTTGATGTTCGATAAAGGGCTTATTGTGTTGATGACCGTCTTGCTGGAGCGACGATTTTGAAAACGACTGGTTCCTCAAAAGGAACCAGTCATTATTCCGGGTCTTTAATCAATGGGAAAATAACCCACATGGCTTCTCTAAGACTCTTAACTGTGGTGCAACTACAGTCTGTCAGGAACGAAATCGCCGTCGTCTGAGAAGGATTGTAAGAAGAAATAGGACTTCCAGTGTACAGCAGTTGACCGAGGCATTCAATTAAAGCTGCTCCCGACCCACATCTCAGCGAAATATTCTCAGAAATTGAAGAGCATCGGTATTGGCAGGCGCATGTTTATACGGAAACCACAGATTTCTGCGAAGAACCGGAAAGTTCGTCTACAGTGGTTTCAGGAACACTGTGACTGGACACTGGAGAAAAGTCATCTGGTCCGTCGAGCCGTGGTACACCTTGTGCTGTACCGGCGGTAGGCAGAGAGTTTGGCGGGAGCCCATAAAGCAATGGACCCAGCTTGCCTTGTAAACGCAACTCAAGGAATTTGTAAACACAACTCATGGTGTGTGGCGGGGCACGTTTTTTTTGTTACGGAACAGGGCCTGATATTGCTGGAAGGTCGGGTGTCCTCCAAGGATTATCTAGACATTGATGCCGATCAAATTCACTCTGCAATGGTTACCTTTTATCCAACAAGTGACGGATGTTTCATGGACGACCATACTACTGCCCATCGCAAAAGATATGTTCAGAGTGGCTCAGCGAGCATGACAGCGACTTCCACCATTTTTCCTGGCCATCATCACAAAGCATACCTAGTCTTACCATAAATACTGTTACAAAATATTCAGTGAAATAGCGAAAGAAATTTAAAGATATTTTAATATACCTGTGATATGACGTAAGTAGTACACTTGTGAATACAAAATGGCATCCTTTTACCTTCATTCTCTATGGCCACTCATCAATAGCTTTACGCAGGGTCTCCCTAAGGAAATCTGCTACTGCCCGCACCAAAGAGCGTTTGAGACTGTCAATACTGGGGTGTCTCTTTCTGCAGGCCATGTCCTCCAGTGTGGCCCACAGCTTGTAGTCCAATATGTTGAGGTCTTGATTGCTGGAAGGCCAATCAGCAGGAGAAATGGAGTCTGGCAAATTCGTCTGAAGCCACTCCTGGGTTAACATGGCCTTGTGGGAAGGTGCGGAATGCTGCTGAAAGCTCCACTGTCGGTTTTGGAAGAGGGTGTGACTCACGTTTTTTTACCACTGGCTCCAAAAGCCTGTCCTGGTAGATTTTGGCGGATGTTTTCACTCCTTTCTCACAGAAGTGAAGCCACGAGGTACTCTCGCAGGAGACTCCCCACCAAACCATGACAGAAGCAGGATGATTGCCCCTCATGATCCTTGGAGTTTTCTCCTGAGCTTCTCGTAAGGTTGGCGCATACACCCTGTCATTTTGGCGGCTGAAAGCCTCTTAAATAGTGAAAATATTTGCATCAGAGAAAAAGATCTGTCTGTGGCGATTGTTTACGTAACGCTGCAGCAAACGTTTCGCTTTTAGCACCCTCTGTTGCTTCAGTTGTGGGGTGAGGAAGTGCCCTGTAAGCAGCCGGTAAGCTTTCACCCTTAGGTCACTCCGCAGCACTCGTAACATCGACATTCTTGAAATGTTCAGCTCACGAGTCATCATTGATTGTTTTCTGATAGGATTTCGTCGAATACGGGCTGCCACTGCTTTCACCAGGCGAGCAGTACTCACGGTCAGCGACGGTCCCAGTCTCAAAGAGCCTTTTTATGGTCCGGTAGACACACATTCGACTGATTTTCAGCATGTTGAAAATCTCGGAAGCTGGTTTTCCAACTTTGTGTAGCGCTATTACAGCAACACGATGCTCATAATCGCCCCACTCCATGGCAAGTACTTCACGAAACATGTTATCTCCTCTGTGACTGAACGCACAATGATTCACTAGCTGATTTATGCCTCCTTGCTGGTCGGTGACGTTGCACACCGGCTGCGCGATATCTGTAGAACGTTTGTAACAGTATTTATGCTAAGACTGAGTAGAAGTGAACCCCATTGAGAATGTATGGGACATGTTAGAAAAACAGATCGGGGAGCAAAGTCCTCTTCCGTGAAATCTGAGCCAGTTAAAGGACTGTCTAAGGAATCCCTGGTATGCTGTAGACGTAGATGCACTCCAACACCTTGTAGAATCTATGCCAAACCGCATAAGTGCTGTAATTCGGGCTAAAGGAGGTCCAACCCGGTATTGAATAAAATTTTCTAATTCAGTGGCCGGTATGTGTATAAATTACAGGTGTCGTGTTTAATCTACGATGAATAAGAATGGTCCTTATCGAATTACACAGAAAAATAAATATGTACTAGCGCTTCTCCTATGCACATAAATACTTCCAATAGATAGGTGCTTTTTTGATGATATCAGGAATGCAGTTTGTAGGAAACATAACACAAGCTGGGGCATTTGAAATAGGTTTCTGCTGAGAAATATAATTCATTTCTAATCACTCACGAAAATGAGGCTGCTCGGGGGAAAAAAAAAGTTCCAAACATTTTTATTCTGTGAATCGAGAAGAATTGTCCAAACGACGAAGAAGAATGAAAAATTTTGAGTGTGGCATTTTCCTGAGCAGAAAACCCTTTCATTGATTCGAATATTTCTGTTATTTTTCTTAAGGGATTACAAATGAGCTACAGGTACGCATGATTAAAAAGAAAGATCGATCTTGCGAGAATGTTCGTAGGGTTTTCCGATAATTCGTTGAGAGTTTCAATAGTCTTCGATTACGTTTTCTTTCTGCTTTTTTTTTCTTTCTTCTACTGATAAATTCCAACAGTGAGGTAAAGAACATCAATGATAAAGTGCCGTGGTGATATAATCGAATTCTTTCGTAAGCGTAATATGAAATTCAAAAGTAAGGAAGAAGCGTTTCACTCCTGTAGCTCAGGAGAGCGTTGTAAGTATTTCCCTCCTACAAGAACACGTATGAGCCATTCCATTGACCACCCTCAGCCTAAAGAAATCAGCGCGCATGGAGACCAATCGGTGGCGCAGGTGAAGTTCACAGAGCAGTATATATACAACCCGAGGACCGACTTTCGGTTAGTAGAGTGTTCGGCGTCAGAATGGAAAAAGCTGCCGATTTATCGGAGTTTGATAAAGGACAAATTGTGATGGCACGGCACCTCGGAACTACGATCTCGGAAACGGCGTGGCTTGTGCGTTGTTCACGTGCTGCTGTAGTGAGTACGAATCAAAAGTGGTGCACAGATGGCCAAACGACGTACCGGCGTCCAGCCTTGTTTCGTCCACAGCTTATTGATGCCAGACGGGAGCGGAGACTGTTGCGCATTGTTCACAGCGACCGCAGGGCCACAGTGCGACAAATCACCCGCAGCTACAGCAGTGGTGATCAGCGCAATGTGTCACAGCACACAGTTCATCGCAGCCTTCTGCGCATGGGCCTGCGTAGCCGAAGACCCAGCCAAGTCCCCATGCTCACTGCACGTCATCGCCAACAACGCATGAAATGGGACCAAGATCATCGAGATTAGACCGTGGATGATTGGAAAAAGTGGCCTGGTATGACGAATCAAGATTCCTGGTGTATCAAGTAGATGGCCGAGCGCGGATACGCCGATTACCAACGGAGGCTATGGCACCTGGTTGCATTGTTTGGCGGAAACAGGCTGGCGGTGTTATGCTGTGGGCGATGTTCTCTTGGGACACTTTAGGCCCCATTATCCCAATAGCACAATCCATGACAGCTGTCAGGTATCTGAGCATCGTTGCTGACCGAGTTCACCCATTCATGGCAACTGTGTTCCCTGCTGGTGATGGCCATTATCAACAGGATAATGCGCCATGCGACACTGCCAGAATCCTCAAGGAGTGATTCAAGGAACCTGCTGGCGACTTTCTGTTAATGCTCTGGCCTCCAAATTCACCTGACATGAACCCAATCGAACATTTGTGGTTCGACTTCGAAAAGCGGGTTCGCGCTAAATCGCCACCACCCCAAAATATACGGGAACTAAAAAGCCTGCTGTTGACATTATGGTACTAGATACTCCAGCATACCTATCGCCACCTCATCGAATCGACGTCTCGCCGAGTAGCCGCTGTTTTGCGGGCTAAAGAGCGTCCTACAGCTTATTAGGTAGTCACTAAAATCTGTTGGTGATCGTGGTATTCCATTTATCCGTGTCTCACTGGACGTCGTGTCACTGGATCCGAGCGTCCCTATTACCATCGTGCATGAAATCATCGAAGACAAATTAGTTTCAATGGGGTATATCCCACAAGTTGAGATCCGAGCCGTAATCGATGCACTCAAGTTAGTTGCTAAAAGGACTTATTTCCGCTTCAATAATGTTCCGTACCACCAGAATGGTGGAACCCCCATGGGCTCTCCACTCTCGGCAGTTATAGCGGAGATTGCCAGGCAAGTTCTGGAAAATGACATTCTGGCTAACTACAGTCAAGGCCCTTTTCTATATATGCGTTATATAGATGACATCCTGCTTCTTTGGCCTCATTTTATTGAATCTCTGCATGTTATCCAGATTCCCCTCTATCAATTTTACCATGGAAGTTGAGGAATCATTTTCATTACCTTTTTTAGATCTACTTATCCAGCGAAATCCAGCCACCAACCGTTTAAGCTTCCCTGTCTACCGGAAGCCCTCAACTTCGCCGGCTATTATTCCAATGAGTTCCTCACACCCCCTTAAGCAAAAGCTAGCTGCCTTGAGATATTTGGTCCAACGTGCATATTCGCACTCATCCACAGTAAAAGCTCGTAACTTAGAACTTCAGAAAATATATACTGTAGCCACCAGACACGGCTTCAACGAAACTTGTGTAAAAAAAATTATTAATCGATACAGACGTAGTAAACTTACAACTATGAAACGTGATGGTTCAACTGTAAAGAGATACGTTGGGTCAATGACTTATCTCCCAACTGTGGCACATCTCTTGCACAATGCATGTAAAAAACAACATTTGGACTTTGGAGTTTCAACATCAAATCTTGTTTCATTTATTAGGAAGGACCAAGACAAAATGGATGAATTACAAAAATGTGGAGTATATTGCGTTCCCATGAAGAGTAATAATCCAGCAGCTGAGGGCAAAATGTACATTGGATCCACCTTGCGTAGCTTAGGTGTCAGATTGTCTGAACATCAGTACAACACCAGACAACGGTCCTCTGCCACCGCGCTATCCCGGCTCGCAAGTGGAGGTACCCACACACCGGTCTGGAAGGACGCATATATCTTACTTTGCACGAAAACTAAAAGACTTAACTTTATTTGCAGAAAGTTTACTGATTCACAAATACAGTAAACAATGTTGTAATAATGAATTACCTTAATACGTACCGTTGCCTTGGAGACGCCTTATACAACAGCATGAGTCCAGGTGCCATCAATTGTATTTTATTCTATCCCCTGACTTTAGCACCTCTAGTGCCAAAACTCGAAACCTAAGAGAAAAATTGAAATTGGTATTCGTATCATGTTTCTTCTTTCCCCTTCTTTGCTCGCACCTAGAGTCAAGATACGACACGTAGGTAAGAAATACGAATGTAGTATTTGCGCTTGGATTGTGGTTCTCCCCTTGGTTTGTTGGTGCCTACGCACAAGTGGTTTGAGACCTAGGTGGGAAACATAAATATAGTGTTTGGATTGAGGTTTTCCACCCATCTTCATTAGCGCGTTGCGCCAAAGTTAAGTCCAATTAGCCGCCCCGGTGGCGCAGTGGTCTAAGCTCTGGATTATGACCATTCGTCCGAGAATGGGGGTTCGAACTGTAACTTGATTACAGTCTTACGTCACTGGCTCTCTCCCTTCCCTGGAGTCAGTGGCCCTAAATTAAGAACGGGCGACTGCTTATAACCCATCGAGTTGCTCCCAGTGGTCGTTAAACCTTCAATAATAAAGATGAAAACGTCCAGTTCGGAAATACGTAACATTTGAGTTCATATTTAAGTTGTGTCGCGTTAAGTGTTTAGCTCTCAGGGCTAACCTTGAAACCAAGGTGACTATTTGTAACGTGTACTCTAATTTAACTTTCCTTTTTGGTTCCTGTTATCTTATATAAATTTTGATTCATTCTCTTTTTGTAGTTTCTCATCTTAACTGTACATTTTTCTCTCTGTGAATGTTGGTTTGGCAACCTGACGTTAGGTCAATGGTGGATGACCTACAGTCATGTTCATAAAAAATAGCGCACCTGAAAGGAGTCGATTTACCACTCTGATTTTTGTATGATATGGTAATCAGGCAATATCGCAGAAATGATTAGTACATCGGCGTCATAGGTCCATGCGTACCGCGTCTGCGCAAATCAGATCACGCAACGTCACAGACCGGAAACCGGCTGTTATTTTCTGTTATAAGCGCCATGTGGCTTGGTCGGCATGTCAGTGTTGGGTCAGCAGTGGGTAAGGATGCCTCGTCGTCGTGTAAGACAGTCGTACAGTCACATCAGCGAGTTCAACAGAGGTCGCATTATCTGCACGAGAGAATGCAATGAATGCTTCCCTCCGGGAGATTGTCGGTCGTATGGAGGCGCAGTATGTCCGTAGCAAGAGTGTGCAGGGAATGGTAGGAAGAAGAGCGTAAAACACGAAGAAAAGGTTCTGGCTGTCATACACAGACAACGGCGAGGGACTACCGTCATCTCGTGAGGATGTCTTTGAATGACCGTTCTGCATCATCAACGGCATTGGCGAACTGTGACGCATTGTCACATGTTAGCTGTTACAGTACGTCGCTGGTTACTATAGTTCGGACTGCAGGCTAGTTGGCCCCTCCTCAGGCTAACTTTGACACCGCAGCAACGGACTTCCAGGTTGCAATGGTGCATCGAACTAAGGCAGTTGCTTGACGAACGGCACAATATCGTGTTCTGGGACCAAACGCTCTTCTGTTTAGGCGAGAATCACGGCCGCAGCATCTGTGTCCGCCGACGACAAGGGGGGGGTGTCGGAAACAGTGTATTTGCACCAGGCATACCGCACGAACACCAAGCATTATGGTCTACGGTGATGTCGGGTACAAAAGCAGATTACATCTCGTGAAAGCCCGTACCACTATAATGAGTGTCCGTTACATCAGTGATATTCTACGGCCCGTCGCCCTTCCGTGCCTGCAGGACAATGCCACACCGCATGTTGCAGCCACAACACGTGCCTTCTTCAGGGATAACAACGGTCCACTTCTGACATGAACGGCTAGATCGCTGGATATATCTCCCATAGAAAATCTTTGGGACATGCTCAAACCTCAGGTGCAGCGATACGACATTACGCCAGCATTTTTGATGAACTTTGGACTCGGGTCAATACAGCCTGGATGGCTATTCCACAGGACACCATTCACACATTATTTGATTCAATACCTCAGAACGTATGACCGTCCAATAACAACTCTTCATGAACATTGGACGCGGGTCAATTCAGCCTGGATGGCTATTCCACAGGACTCCATTCCCACTTTATTTGATTCAATACCTCAGAGCGTACGACCGCTCGCCAGCAACTCTTAATGAACTTTGGACGCGGGTCAATACAGCATGGATGGCTATTCCACAGGACACCATTCACACATTATTTGATTCAATACCTCAGAGTGTACAGCCGGTGATACAAGCCAGGGGTGGCCACATCGATTATTAGCTACATCGACGCATCTGATGCGTATGACACCGACATGCTAATCATTTGTTCTGTATTGCCTAATGAACATATACAGCAGGCGATACAAGCCAGAGGGGGCCACACCAAGATGCTAATCATATGTTCTGTATCGCCTAATGAACATATACAGTAGGTGATACAAGCCAGAGGTGCCACGCTGATTATTAGGGGTACGTATGACACCGAGATGCTAATAATTTGTTCTGTATTGCCTAATAAACATATACAGCAGGTGATACAAGCCAGGGGTGGCCACACCGATTATTAGCTACATCGACGAACCTGGTACGTATGACACCGAGATGCTAATCATTTGTTCTGTATTGCCTAATGAACATATCCTGTAAAAATCAAAGTCGCAGCTCGACTCCTTTCATATGTTCTTATTTTTTATGGACATGAGTGCATGTGAACGAGACTGATAAGAATGCTTTTTACAGAAATATCAGAGCTTGTTGAGAGAGCTCCGATTGCATTGATGTAGTACGATTATAATTTGATGTTATTACAAATTGATTGGATCTTTCACGTTGAAGGTCAGGTTTGCTTTTTCGTCGAAGTCTCAAATTTTTATTGAGTCAAGTAAGGCTTGATGAGGAATCTATATTATGAATATCTGCTGTATTCAGATACTGCTCAACCGTTAATTGAGCACAAAATTGGAATTATACTCCAGATGAGATGTTGTGCCCGCATTTATGTGACTGACCTAATAAATAAATCTGATACTGTCAGTACGAAACTTTTTATTTTGGCTGTAAGTGCCTAATTAGCTTTACGTGTTGAATATTGAAGCTATCCGGAGCACAAAGTTAAGCTGTACAGTGAAACTAAGTTCTGCAATGGAATTATGCTTAACTCAGAAAGTGCTTGACAGTGAAGTTAATTTTGGGTTTTGGTGTGAAGCAAACAATTAACAATTTTCCATGTATTAAGTGTGCAACTTAATTCTCGGCCACAGGCACGACACGTTGACAGCAAATAATAGCAAAGCGAATACCTACCTAATCAGGGAAATAATCCCCGTCCTGTTGGATGCATTTGAGCCATCTATCAGGGAGCTGCCGAATGCCACTGTGGAAAAAAGAGGGCTGTTTGGAGTTGATAAAGTCATCAATACTTGTGTGAACCTACTCGACAGAAGTGAAGTGCGTATCACTCAGGTGATGTTGCAGGAAGCGAAAGAGGTGATAATCCGACGGGGCGAAGTCAGGAGAATACGCCGTGTGGGAAAAAATCTCCCATCCCAGGTCGGTGATCGTGTTTAAAGTCATTTTCGCGGTGTGAGGACGCGCGTTATCCTGAAGCAACAGGACGGACCTTCTGCCCTTGCCGGTGTATGGCCTTTTCGCCTCCATTGCGTCACTCACACGAATGAGTTGCTGACAATAACGCTCAGCATTGACCGTTTCACCAGGTTTGAGCAACTCATAGTGTACGACACCGCGCTGATCCCACCATATTCACAACAACTACTTCCTGGCATGGATATTCGGTTTGGCGGTAGGCTGACCTGGATAAACCCACGATTTTCGCCGCTTAGGATTATTGTAGAGGATCCACTTCTCATCCCAGGTGAAAATCTTGTGGAGGAAATCCTTCTTCTTGAATCTGGAGAGCAAGGACACAGTAACATCGTATCGCCTAGACTTGTTCGCAGCTGTGAGTTGGTGCGGCACCCAACGGCCCTCCTTGTGAATCCGTCCAAGCTTGTTCAGGCGCTTTGCACTGGCTTGCCGTGTTACTCCGAGTTCCTGGGCGAGCTCTGACTGTGTGTGACAGGGATCCGCGTCCAACAGTTGTTGCAGTTCCTCATCGTCAACTTTCTGTGGCTGATCCGGACGTTCTGCATCACGGAGATCGAAATTTCCCTGCTTAAGCCGCTGGAACCACTTCTTACACGTACTGTAGGGCACAGCAGCCTCACCCAAAGCAGCACAGATCATTTGCTGGGCTTCCGCGGCACTTTTTTTCAGCTGAAACGCGAACAGTAGGCAACGCTTCAAATGTTGCTTCTCGAACGACATTGCTTTCACCGTCAACTTTCGTCCCTTCTGTCACTACAGCAGTGAGTGGTTATGGTTGTCTGGAAAGCTGTTGGATGGAGCTGCAATCAGCCATTATCGCATACAGCTATTTGCATTTGCCGACGTTCTATGATCGCTTGCGTTTAGGGGCCGAGAATTGAGTTGCACATCTAATAAACATTAAAATCTTGAGTTAGTATTATTTTTTTTTGTATAAGGTTTAACGACCACCATGAACAACTCAATGGGCTATAAGCAGTCGCCCGTCCCAAATTTAGGGCTACTGACTCCAGGGCAGGGAGAGAGCAGAGCCGTAAGACAAACACAACATCCATGCCTCTCGGGATTCGAACCCAGACCCATCTCAGACGAATGATCAGAAGCCATCGCTTAGACCATTGCGCCACCGGGGCGACGAGTTAGTATTTGTGCTTGGGATTTTATTCTGTCCATTCTTTGCTCGCCCTCAAGAAGAAGAATCGAAACGCAGCTTAGAAATCTGAATGTGCATTTTGATAGAGGCATTTGGCATAGCGTCTTGTTAGAAACGCATGTTACGATTACGGAGTATTGCGAAGTGTTATATGAAATGAAGCCAGCAAGTTTGTATTATGGCTAATGTTGGTCTACATGTGTTCAGTCTGAAGTGCTTAATTGAGCTGTTCTGAAGTGCCAGTGAACAAAGAATAGAATTAGACTCATGTAAATTGTTTCATCTGATTCATTACCTTCGCCGTTAGTGATTTCTGTATTTCCCAGTGCTTTACACACTGAGATAGCTTAGCATTAGGTACATCACCAGTTTGACGTATTCGGAGCGATAACGAAGGACCACGTAACAGCAACGTCACGCTACTATAAATTGTGCACACTTATCCTCTGTACTCCATCAGTAAACTTTTGCCAGTAATGGGAAGCGTGGTGACGTAAGCCAATTTAACCTCGGCCGGGTAAGGAGTCTGAAGGATAGGTGCCAGTGTTCGGAAACAGCCGCACTTGTTGGCTGCTCCTTTACTACTGTATCAAGGGTGTACCAGGACTGGATTAACCATGCACAGACATCCAGCAGAAGGGCTCACATTGGTCAGCCACGCGCGGTTGATCCTAGAGGTGAGCGTCGGGTGTCACAACTTGTATCTCAGTAAGGACGTGCAACAGTTACCCACCAGTACAACAGCGGTGCAGTTCGACCTTCTGCCGCGTACACCATGCGCCGTACCTTGCTTCGCCTAGGGTTCCACAGCCAGAGACCAAAGTGATGACGCCCAGTCATCGCAAACAACGCCTCACATGGGCCAAGGAACGTCGGCAATGGACCCTCGGCAGATGGAAGAAGGTCATCTGGAGGAATGAGTCCTGTTTCCTGCTGCTGATGGCCGAGTTCGCATATGGCGTAAACAGCATGAAGCCCTATCCCCTGGTTGCATAGTTGGGGTTCAACAGACTGGTAGAGGGGTGTTCTGGTCTGGGAAGCTTTTACCTGGCAAGCGCTAGCTCCGTTGGTTATCATCCCACAAACACTGAATGATGGACGTTAGAGGGACCTGTTAGCCCATCATCTCCATCCATATGTGCAGGAGGTTTACCCAGACTACAGTGCCATCTTTCAACAGGACACTGAGTGGTTGGAGGAACACGACAACGAATTCGCCACATTACCTTGACCCCCAAACTCCCCTGACTGTAACCCAATTGAACATTTGCGGGATATGCTAGAATGGGGTGTGAGAACTGCTGATCCTCCTTCACGGAATGAGCGTCAATGACGGAGCTGCTGCAGCGGACATGGGTCAAGTTACGCATAGAGGATGTTCTCGACACCTTAAAGAATCTGTTCCTAGGCGTCTGCGAGTCGTGATGGCCGAGAAAGGTGAACCAATGCGTTATTAGGTAGATGTTCCTAATGCAAAGCTAACTCGGTGAGTTTATGTTCTCAACTTCAGAGACCAAGTTGATAGACTAAGCAACAATAAGCTTTTAATTAAACATAAACCTTAAACCATACAGCTTCTGCAAACCTTAAAATCTATATGTTTTTTACTGTGAGTCCTATTTTCAGAGAACGGCAGAACGTAAAGATATGATTGAGGTATCAAAATAAAGGTCTTACCATGTAGGTGTGCCAGTCGAAGAGAAAAATGAGACTGGGGCAACGGTTCGGGCGTGGTGGGGCGGCAAGGTTTCCATGTAAAGTCTAGGGGAGAAGCGTGCGTTTGACATTCGATTGCCTGCGGTTGACTCACGCGCTGTTGAACGCGAAAGCATGGAGGGACTAAGATAGCCCAAAGTCCGAAGTCTTTTCTGAGCGAACCGTTCCGCAAAGAAACGCTAGTAGGCGTTAGTATTAAAATAGTTCTCATCGGAACAGCGAACACTCTCTAAGACCCCCGCACGGGGATAACTGGTTTACCAGTTTTTTGGGGAGCGGCGCCCCCACGGCCCGAGCTGACCTTGTGACGGATCATTTTGTCATTACGACTTGAACGATTACATCACCGAAGGGACAGCTGTTCATCCAGCTGATGGGGGATGGCGTCCCCACGGCCCGAGCCGACATGTACCAGATGTGAATTTTCACTTTTTTATGTTTTTTGTTTTTTCACTTGACACGCTCCCGCCTCAGTTGTAGGTTGCTGAGGTTGTGATTATGCGCCAGCTCCGGATTTTAGTTTCTAGTTTTCTTTCCTGTCTTCTCCATTTCATGTTCCGTTCTTTGTTTTTCCGAGCTGGTTAGCTAGACCTGCCTGCACGTTTGCCGTGTGCGGTGACCCGTAAGGTGGAAAAGGGGATGCTGGAAGCTGAGGTTTCTGGAGGCCTGGGTGTTGTTGTCGCCAGTTGCCAACACTCCTCTTTGCCCCCTGCTTCACCCTAAACGGGCGGCTGGGAACTAACCCACTCCTAGTCAATGAGGTCTGTGGCCGAGTGGAGCCCAGACCTCTAACGGCTTGTCGTCTCGTACGACAGGGTGAGTCTGGGGATAATGTGGGCATGCCAAAGGGGTGTTTCCCAGGCATGGGAAAGTCTGGGTGCATGCCGAGCGCATGTCTGCCCTATCAACTTGCTATATCCGCTTGCTATCCCTAGAGCCGTGTCCTGCGTCCACTTGGGCTTGCGGACCTCCGGCTCTCCCTCGTTGGGCTCGATTGTGGGTGGGGAAGTCGGCGGACGAATTATTAAAACTTCTATGGATGAAAACAAAATTTCCCAAGAACCAAAAAGCAAAAGAGGTATAGAGGAAGGCTCATCCCCTTCTGCCAAAAAACATGTCCCTGATTGTTCAAATGCTCGTTTCTTTTTTGTGCACTCATTGGACCCTTCAAAGCCTTTGAGTGCCAAAAGTCCATTTTGGATAAATAAAGCTCTTCAATCCATCGCAAGCTCTCCTAAGAGAGTAAAGAAGCTCCAATCTGGAGATCTTCTTGTAGAAATGTCCACTGTGGCCTACAGCTCTACACTTCTTAACACCACCACGCTGCTTGAGACTCCGGTCAAAATAACACCTCATGGATACCTAAATTCATCTCGAGGTGTTGTCTCCTCTCAGGACCTCGTTGAGTGTGCTGAGGAAGAATTACTTGAAGAACTGAGGAGTCAACACGTTACGGGTGTGCGGCGTATTCTATTCAGGCGGAATGGGCAGTCCGTCCCATCCCGGAACATCATTTTAACTTTTGATAGCCCTTCCCTGCCTACATCCATCAAGGCAGGGTATCTCCACCTCGAGGTACGCCCGTACATCCCTAACCCTTTGAGATGTTTTAGGTGCCAGTCTTATGGCCATTCTCAGCAGTCGTGCAGGAGTAATCCTAGGTGTGCACGCTGTGGTGCCACAGAACATCTTCTGCAGGAATGTGTGGCCGAGGCCGAGTTTTGTGTGAACTGTAAGGGTTCACACGCGGCATCAGCCAAAGATTGTCCCAAGTGGAAGGAGGAGAAGGAAATCCAACGGATCAAAACGGTGGAAAATATTTCCTATCCTGAGGCCAGAAGAAAAGTGGTTCCTGTTACATCTGATCGGCGATCATACGCTTCAGTGGTGGTTGCCAAATCTACGGTTGCCACTCAGACCGACATTGAGATCCCACTAAAATGTCCATTCAATGTTAACGACATCATCGCAGCCGGACTGGAGGCACTCCAGTCTCGAGCTAGGGGTCTGAAAGCGCCACCCACCACTTCGCCGAAGCAGACTCATCCCACCCCCAACAAGGGAACTCAGGCCACTTCTTCTAACAAAAAGACCAAAGCCCAGGATAAGAAAAGCATTTCTTCTCCTCCAAAATCTCAGGAAACGACTCAACGTCGTGCGCCTCCCGGTAAGACACTTAGGACAAAACATGCTCCCATCTTAGCCCCTGGTCACACGCCTCCAGATCTGGGGGAACCCCCAGCAGAGGCGATGGAGCCGGACTTTGTTTGATCATTTTCATTTTCATTTCACTTATAACCATGGCTTCAATCATTCAGTGGAACTGTCGGGGTTTTCGGACGAACTTTGATGAAGTGAAACATCTGCTTTCATTTTACTCTCCGGTGTGCCTTTGTCTACAGGAGACGAAGCTTAAACCATCGGACCTGCTTTCAGTTCGAGGCTACAGTGCATTTCGGACAGATAACTCGTCTGGAAATATAGCCTGTGGGGGAGTCGCTATTCTCGTCCCTCACAGGGTTCCGGTATCTTCCGTCGCGGTTTCCACAACTGTGCAGGCCGTGGCGGTTCGTATTTCTATGCCTGTACCTCTTACTGTCTGCAGTGTCTATCTGCCGCCGGACGAGAACGTGAGCGTCTCTGTACTGGAGAGATTGGTTGATCAGCTGCCTTCACCCTTTCTAATACTAGGTGACTTCAATGCCCATCATCATTTGTGGGGTAGTATCAGCATCAGCACGAGAGGTCGTCGCATAGAGTCTCTTCTGTCCTCGGCCTCTTTGTGCCTTTTTAACACCGGTGCTGACACGTACTTCCATGAACCGACACGATCCTTCAGTGCGATCGATTTGACCTTGGGATCACCATCAATTATTGCTGACTGGTCGTGGGCGGTGTGTAACGACCTCCACGGGAGCGACCACTTTCCCATTGTCCTCTCGCATCATGCGAACATGCCATCTTCTGCCTCCCGCCCTCCTCGTTGGAGGATGGAGCGTGCGAGATGGGAGGTCTTCACACCGTCAGCTTTGATATTTTCTGCAATGGTGACCCAAGAGTCAATCGACGCAGCGGTTCTTGAAGTAACAAATTGTATTCTTCAGGCAGCTGATCTTTCTATACCAAAAACATCTACGACACTCTCCAGAAGTCCGAAACCTTGGTGGACCCCTGAATGCGCAGCGGCTAGGAGAGCTCAACATAAGGCCTGGTCTACGTTTCGGCGTTATCCAACCGATGCTAATCTCGTTACATTCAAACGAGCAAAATCCTATGCTCGGTTGGTGCGTCGACGTAGCAAGAGGGAGTCTTGGATCCAGTATGTTTCATCTCTCACTTCACGTGCCAGTTCGAAAAGTGTGTGGGACAAAATTCGTAAGATCCGGGGTAACTACAGCTCTCACCAGATCTCCATTCTCGAGAGTAACAGCTGCACATATGCTGGAGTCGGGGAGATTGCTGATTGTTTGGGGGAGGCATTTGCCTCCGTGTCGAGTGACCTGGCGTATCCTTCCTCCTTTCTGAAGATTAAATCCACTGCGGAACGCCAGAGAATCTCCTTTGCGCCTTTTCTCGACACTGGATATAACTCCCCCTTCAGCATGGTTGAACTCAGGGTGGCCCTGCATCGGTCCGGCGCTACATCGGTCGGTCCCGATGGCATCCATTATGACATGCTCCGTCATCTCTCGCAGTCGTCTCTCGAGAATCTCTTAATCTTGTATAATCGTATTTGGTCGGAGCACAGTTTCCCGGAATCTTGGCGAAACGCTTTTGTTCTGCCTTTTCCCAAACCTGGCAAGGATCCCAAGTCTCCCTCTAGTTATCGTCCAATTGCTCTCACTAGCTGTCTGTGTAAAGTTCTTGAACGCATGGTTAATTCCCGGTTAATTCATTTTTTAGAATATCATCAAGTACTTTCACCATCACAAAGCGGCTTTCGCCGTCATCGTTCACCTCACGATCATCTCCTGCACCTTGAGACATCTGTGCGCGAGGCGTTCGTGCGTAGGCAGCACCTGGTTTCTGTATTTTTTGATATTGAAAAAGCTTATGATCGAGCGTGGCGGCACGGTATTATCCGTGACCTCCACGCATGCGGATTGCGAGGAAATCTTCCGACATTTATTTTAAATTTTCTTCGCAATCGGGTGTTCCAGGTGCGCCTGGGTACGACGCTATCTGCAACATTCCATCAAGAACAAGGTGTTCCTCAAGGTTGCATTTTATCTGTCACATTGTTCATCCTTCGCATTAATTGTCTCCTCACAAATCTTCCTCCTGTGGTTTCGGCTACAGTTTATGTTGATGATTTACACATTTTCTGCTCGTCATCCAGCATGAATTTTATTGAAAGGCAGTTGCAGTCTGCGATTAACCAGATCTTTAAAGCGGCGAATAGCAATGGTTTCGTTCTTTCTCCCGACAAGACAGCGTGTGTCCATTTCTGCCGGAGGCGCGGCATCCATCCTGACCCAGAGCTGTTTTTAGACCGTGCAGCCATACCAGTTTTGCCGGAGACCAAGTTCCTTGGACTGACCGTCGACCGTGCGCTTACATTCCGTGCGCACGTTCGGCGGCTCAAGATTTCCTGTCTGCGGGCTCTATCTATTCTTAAGATCCTTTCGAGAGTCTCATGGGGCGCAGACAGGGTGTCGTTGATTCGCATTTATCATTCTCTAATACGGTCAAAACTAGATTATGGTTGTATCGTGTATGGCTCTGCTCGTCGTTCCGTTCTCCGGCCTTTGGACACTATTCACCATCAAGCACTGCGTCTTTGTTCGGGAGCATTTCGAACATCTCCAATTCCCAGCCTTTACGCTGACGCGAACGAACCATCGCTTGAATTACGCCGTCTGCAGCTGTCTATTCAATTCTACTTGAAACTTAGATCTCTTCCAGACCATCCTTTATACGATGCAGTTTTTCATCCTCAGCATGCTCGTTTATTCGGGAACCGGCCCTCCTGCATTTCAACTTTCGGTCTTCGTATGGCGACCATAGCCCGTGATGTAGGGCTCGACCTGTCACTTGTTGGAGAGACCAGGGGCTTTGGGGATCCTCCATGGCACCCGCTTGGTGTCATGGTTGATACCACCTTTACATCTTTCGATAAATCCTCAACCCCTGCGTCAGTGTACCAGCAGCTCTTCGCTGAGCACCGTGACCTCAATTCTGACTACACTCCCATTTTCACTGATGGCTCCAAGATGCATGGAATTGTTGGATCCGCGGCTGTCTGTGTAGATGATGTGTCAGTAGCGCGGATCCCAGCTGAGGCCACGGTGTTTTCAGCGGAGATGCATGCTGTGTATCTTGCATTGCTTCATGTTCAGTCGGGCTCTCATCAACGGGCTGCGGTGTACACTGATTCTTTGAGTGTTGTACAGTCACTGTCATCGTTGGACTGCTGTGACGACCCTTTTCTTCTTACCGTACGAAGGCTTCTTTGCTCGAGGCCGGTGTCCAGATACAATTTTGTTGGATTCCCGGGCATGTTGGAATCTCGGGTAACGAGTGTGCTGATGCGGCTGCTAGATCTGCTTCCTCTTTGGTCGTCACACGCTTGCCACTGTTTCATCGGGATTTCCGCTTTCTGGTTCGCGATCATATCAAGCGAACGTGGCAAGGTCTGTGGGACCAACAGGTGGAAAATAAACTGCATCGTATCAAACCTAATCTTGAAATTTGGAAATCCACATATCGTCGGAACCGTAGGGAGGAAGTGGTGCTTGTGCGTCTCCGCATTGGGCATTGTCGTTTCACTCACCGCTTTTTGCTGTGTGGCGACACTGCGCCGATGTGTGAGACGTGCAATTGCCGACTCACCGTCACTCATCTTCTGTGTACCTGTGTTCGTTTTCGTGATGTACGTTTTCATTTCTTTCATTCTCATTTGTTGACCGAGGACGCTGCTACACTGCAGCGGCTCCTCAATGACCACTGCAATACTGTTGCTGTTTTTTCATTTTTTAAACAAATTGACTATTTTAAACGTATCTAGATTTTAGCCTTATCATCATCCTCATTTCTCAGTTTTACTGTATCAGCTAGATTTTAATCATTGTATCATGTTTTTAATATTGTATGTTTCATTATCTTTTTAGCCCTTCCATCGTTCTCATTTTTCAGTTTTACATGATCAGTCAGATTTTAAGCTTTTTACCACACTTTTAATACTATTTGTTTGTCTTGTTTCTGGCGCTCTTTGGCCAACCATGGCCCTTGCGCCATAAAAATCAAACAACCAACCAACCAACTCTCTAAGACCTGACTGCGTTACGCCGTTGGACTGTGATATATATATATATATATATTAGGTGTGCAACTTAATTCTCGGCTCCTAACTGCAAGCGATCATAGAACGTCGGCAAATGCAAATAGCTGTGTGCGATAATGGCTGATTGCAGCGCTATCCAACAGCTCTCAAGGCAACCGTAACCGCTCACACCTGTAGTGACAGAAGGGACGAAAGTTGACGGTGAAACTAATGTCGTTCGAGAAGCAACATTTGAGGCACTGCCTCCTGTTCGCATTTCTGCTGAAAAAATGCCGCGGAAGCACAGCAAATGATCTGTGCGGCTTTGGGTGAGGCTGCTGTGTCCTACAGTACGTGAAAGAAGTGGTTCCAGTGGTATAAGCAGGGAAATGTCGATCTCCGTGATGCAGAACGTCCGGGTCAGCCATAGAAAGTTGACGATGAGGAACTGGAACAACTGTTGGACGCTGATCCCTGTCGCTTACTGATGATGTATAGAGCTCGCCCAGGAACTCGGAGTAGCACGGCAAGCCATTGCAAAGCGCCTGCACAAGCTTGGACGGGATTCACAAGGAGGGTCGTTGGGTGCCCCACCAACTCACGGCTGCGAACAAGTCTAGGCGCTACGATGTTGCTGTGTCCTTGCTCTCCAGATTCAAGAAGAAGTATGTATTTCCTCCACAAGATTTTGACCTGTGATGAGAAGTGGATCCTCTACAATAATCCTAAGCCGCGCAAATCGTGGGTTTATGCAGGTCAGCCTACCGCCAGTACCGCCAAACCGAATATCCATGCCAGGAAGTTGTTGCTGTGCATATAGTTGGATCGGCGTGGTGTCGTACACTATGAGTTGCTCAAGCCTAGTGAAACGGTCAATTCTGGGCGTTATTGTCAGCAACTCATTCGTGTGAGTGACTCAATTGAGGCGAAAAGGTCATACACCGGCAAGGGAAGAAGGTCGGTCCTGTTGCTTCAAGATAACGCGCGTCCTCACACCGCGAAAACGACTACACGATCACTGACCTGAGATGGGAGATTTTGTCCCACCCGGCGTATTCTCCAGACTTCGCCCCGTCGGATTATCACCTCTTTCGCTTCCTGCAACATCACCTGAGTGATACGCACTTCACTTCTGTCGAGGAGGTCCATACAAGTATTTATGATTTTATCAACTCGAAACAGCCCTCATTTTCCCGGAATGGTATTCGGCAGGTCCCTGACCTCTTGCTCAAATGTATCCAACACGACGGGGATTATTTTCCAGATTAGGTACGTATTCGATTTGCTATAATTTGCTGTCAACATGTCGTGCCTATGGCCGAGAATTAGGTTGCTCACCTAATACAATTTAATATTCATTCGATCCAGTTTATTCACGTAGGTCAGACGTTTACCATTATATAAAGATGTAAATAAACATTCCGTTGACCATTGATAGTGAAAATATTACGGGCGACTGCTTGTAGCCCATTGAGTTGCTCACGGTGGTCGTTAAACCTTCAGTAAAAAAATCACGAATCTGGACTATTGTCTTTATTGAAGTGGTTGAAAAAATTTGTCAATCAAACTAAGTTTACATTTGTTGTTTCATATGAGCCGTCGATTCCGACGGGTGAAGAGTATTCGCAACGCGAATCTCATTCCAACAACATTTACAAACACAATTGTGACTGAAGATGAGAGTGAAAGAGTGCGCTATCCAGTTGAATTTTTGCACACGATCGAGATGAGTAGACTTCCACCTCACATTTTACGACTGAAAAAGGGTGCAGTCGTATTGCTCATCGTGAACTGGCCGCCCCGGTGGCGCAGTGGTCTAAGCGCTGGCTTATGATGATTCGTTCGTGAAGCGTCCCGGTTTCGAATCCCGGTGAGGCATGGATGTTGTGTTTGTCTTACGGCACTGGCTCTCTCCTTTCCCTGGGACCAGTGACCCTAAATTAGGGACGGGCGACTGCTTATAGCTTATTCAGTTGCTCACAATAATCGTTAAACCTTCAGTCAAAAAAAATAAAACAATTACGAGCCTGGACTATTGTCTTTACTGAAGTGGTTGAATGAATTTGTTAAATAAAACAAATTCATTCAACCACTTCAGTAAGACAATAAATAAAGTTTACATTTGTTGTTTCATATAAGTTTATTCTTTTCAAAAAAAAAAAAAAAAACTAACCGTTGATTTCGACGGGTTTTGTCTAGTTAATTAAAACTTTATAGTGCTGTTTACATTGTTTACTACTGCCGATACAGATGGATTAAAATGAGTTCTAGAATTTCTTTTATCCTTATTAATTTTTAGATCGTGTGAGATGTGTAGTTTCATTTAGTTTCTGGCTATCTAGAGTTTTGTCAGATCACAGTCGAAGTATTTGTTTTATATTTATGTTTTCGTACCTACAGGGACGCTGTTATTGAATTCAGTTGTGCGAGATTATCAAATATAAAGAAAGTCGTCTTCGAGTTCTTGGAGTTCATCCAAACAGAATAATCAATTTGCGACTTTTTTGTTGTTTGTTTTTGTTCTGTGCGATTCAAATTCATACTGTTTCCGTTAAAAACCTCTCAGCACTTTTTGTTTCCCCCTCCTCATTTTATTCCGTGATCTCAGTGCTTTTATTGCATTTCGCTAAAGTAGAAATGAATCTTTATGTGTTCCTCGGTACTTTTTCTTGTTTTATCAAGCTAAGTTCTTGACTGGTGAACAAATAATGTTTTATGTATTTCGGAAGTGAAAAAATCGTTGCTATATATATTTGTCCTTGTTTTTTTTTTTTTGTTTTTGCTCTACTTTCTAACTGCGTAATATATTTATCTCGCTTTTAATAAGATTAGTGTTTCTTTTTTCCCAATTTAAAAAACGCGACAGTCGTATGTCCTAGTCCATAAATATTCATTGGATTCTGTAAAATTTGGTTGTTTGCCACAAAATGTTGTTACAGATATGAAATGCTCATGCAGAAGTATCGTTCGAAGTGAAATAAGGAAGGAGAAATGTGAAAAAAATTCCATTGTATCGAAGGTGATAAAAGAAGTATGTTATCAAACCAACGATTTTCCTTTAAAGACAAGCCTGATTAAAAGAACAGTGCAGAAAAACAACAAAAAAGCAGTCGGTACATTGTTGTGTGTTGTGCTTACATGTTGCCTCACGGCTGTGTGATATACAGTGTTTCTTTTTTTATTGTTGTCGTTGTTATCCTTTCTTTACTGGAATTATCTACCCCATGAGTTTTTATATCTGCGAGGTGCCACCCGACCTTAACTAAATGTTACTGAATAGAAAGAAAACGTCGGATAAGCACAACCCTTATTTTGACCTGGCACCAGTGGCCCTAAATTAGGGACGGGCGACTGCTCATATAGCCCACTGAGTTGCTCACGGTGGTCGTCAAGCCTCCAATCAAAATAAAAAAAATAATAAAATAAAGATAAGTCATCCGCTTGAGAAGTTCGCCATACTAAACATTTATTATTTTTAGCTTGTCTTTTGTTGAAAAAAAAAACACGTGCTTATAGTATCACTTTGTCCGTCCGTTCGTCTGTGGATACGATATCTGTGAAAATCCTCCAAATACGTGGCGTCAGTGAATAAACAAAGACATCGCTCTTTCCACGTCTTATCAACACATAGCAACCGAAAAATTGTTATCCGGTCACCGCTGGGGATCCGAATCCCAGATCTCTCGATATCTAGTCGAGCGCGTTAGCCTTACGCCACGGTGGCCAACAATCAACGGCGCTATGTGTGTTTTTCTGTCAGCTTCTGACATCACAAATCCGTAAGATGGGCTCAGCAACTGAGACGTCTCCATCTGCTGGGCATTGGCTATATGATAATTATAGGAGTTAAATCCAAAGGGCGAGATACAAGGTGAAAATCCTCCAAATACGTCAGTGAATAAACAAAGATATCGCTCCTTTCATATCTAGCCGAGCGCGTTGCCGTAAATCTAACGCGCTCGACTAGATATCGAGAGATCAGGAGTTCGGTTCCCCAGCAGTGACCGGATAACGATTTTTCGGTTGCTATGCGTTGTTTAAAACGTAAAAAGAGCGATGTTTTTGTTTATTTACCATAATCGTACAACTATTATTCCGAGACCAGACGTGGATACGGTGAATGACCAGAGGAGGTGAATAACACTGGGGATTGGGTATGGAGGGGGCAACTCATGTTTCTTATATTACCTTAACGTTATATTCGCCTTAATATACTGTCTATTGAATATAACACTAAAGATCTAATTTAGTTAGCATGTTGTTTTTTAGATCCGTTACTTGTTTTCTCCTCACCTTGCTGCTGTTATTATGTGAATGCTCTTGGCTTGATTTATACATAGGGAGATCGAACCTAAGTCCTAAGCCCTCTACGAGGCCTTTTCCCTGATCTTCCTGTTGTTATTTTTAGGCTTACATGCAATTGTTCAGAATTATTACCTTATTATGTAACAGCAAGATCGATAAATGAATTGAATTTTAAAAAATTCTTTCTGCGTTGGAAAACCCCAAAATGTGAGAACGATGATCCTTGTTTTCCGGTTCTTCTCTGATGCATAACTTCGCCGCTCGAGAGTGTAAATGCACTTGCTGTGGAATCCAAATTATGCTGCATCCTACACGGTCAAGTCACATTATTGTGACCACCAGCTAATATCCTGAGTAACCGTCGTGTGCAGCGCGGACAGCAGCTCGACGGGCTTGGAGTGACTCAGTAAGGTGCTGGGAAGGTGTTCACAATTATGTGGAGCCATTCTGGCTGCAGTGCATCTGACAGCTGCTGCAGGGTGCGTGGTGGAGAATCCATAGAGCGAACAACACGATCGAGGTGGTCCCACAGATGCTCAATTAGGTTTAAGTCTGGGGAATTAGGGGCCAGGGAAGTACTTTGAAGTCTTCATCGTGCTCTTCCAACCACTCTCGGACATATCTAGCTGTGTGACACGTTATATTGTCGTTCTGAAAGATCCCATCCGCCCCAGGGAAGACAATCAGCATGTGTAGGTGTACGTGGTCTGCAAGAATGGATTCATAACGAATTCGGTCTATAGTGCCTTCCACAGGTATGAGTGGACCCAGGGAATGCCACGAAAACATTTCCCAGACCATAACGCTGCTCCCAGTAGCTCGTGTTCTTCCAGAAATGGTTGAAGAGGGCTTTTCTCCGATGTTTCTCGCCTTATACGCCAACGACTTATCGGAGAAGGCAATCCTTTGCTAATCAGCGGAGGTCCAATTCCGATACTGCTGCGCAAATGTAAGCCTTTTCTGCCGATGCACCTTCGTTAGCATAGGTGCAGTGACCATCCGTCTGCATCGGAGTCCCATACGCAGCAGGGTTCGCTGAACTGTCGTTTTAGACACACTTCCGGTAGCCCCCGGGTTCATTCGGCCAGTGAGTTGCTCCACTGTAGCGTGTCGATCGGCCCTCACGCACCTTCGCAGCCGACGTCCACCTCTCACATCAATGGCACATGGTGCTCCGCAGTTTCCACATCGCTTATTCTCAGTGGTGCCATTCTCCAGTCATGATACACTTTAACCACAGCAGCACGCGAACAGTTCACATACTGCGCTGTTTCAGAAATACTGCCACCCTTGGCCCGAAAGCCGATAATCATCCCTTTTTGCAAATCTGATAAATCGCCCAGTTTATCCATGACAGCAACGAGCGATATGTTTTCAGAATGCCTACAGGAAATCTTATATACCCTCCAAGCCAGCTCACGACACATGCTTTCTTTCATTGGTTACGCGCTGCTGACGTCAAAAGTAGGAGGTGGTCACAATAATGTGACTCGACTGTGATATCATTGCTTACAAATATCCAATTGAAAAAAATGTTCTTCCCTTTGGTACCATTTATAACGAAGTTTGTTTTGGGTAGAATTTCCTCTTCAAGTAACGTACAATTGTACCTTGTCCCGTGGGGGTAGGGCGTAATGTAAATTGCGATTTCCTCGATGTCTCTGCTTCCAAAAGTTCGATTCAAGAAATCATTTTTTGCGTCGGATAGAGTTCTGGCTGGGAAATGTTTTGCATATAATTTCTAATCTGTTTAAAAACATTAGTTTGCCACTAAGGGGACAGGGGTGAGTGTGTATTTCTGTTTCCCATGTTTTTGCAGCAATGTCTGCGATTTTGAAAGCTCGATTCACAAAATTTCTGTGCGGTGAGATACCGCTCAGGAAAGAAATCATTTTGCGTATATTTTTTGCTTTAAATAATCAGTTTTTCCTCTAGATGTGTATCTTGTTTTTCCCGGTATTTCTGCTTCTGACAATCTGATTTGAAAAATGTTTTCTTTCTCGGGCAGCGTTTCTGGTGTGGAATGTTTTGCATATGATTTCAAATGTTTCTTAAAGTTGAACCCTAGAGGACATGAGCTCACGTTTTCGTGTACAGGAAATTTGCGGCAATATCTGCGCGTATAAAAACCCCGTTTCCAAAAAATATTTTTCGGTCAGATACTGCTAACTACGGATATATTTCATTCGCATTTCCTGCCGCAGATCATACACAATTTCCCCGCAAGGTGCCTGATATTTAATTTGCTTTTCTTAATATCTCTGCTTCTAAAAGTCCGATTTAGAAAATTAAAAAAAAAAAAACTTTTTTCGGCCAGACGCTGCTAACTACGGAAATAATTCATTCACATTTCCTGCCCCAAATCGCAGACAATTTCCCCGAAATAGTGCTCAATATTTAATCTGTTTTTCTTGATATCTCTGCTTCTAAAAGTTTGACTTAGAAGATTCTTTTAAGACCGGATACCGTTCACGTTCCATGGCATTCTGCATGTACTCGTGGGTTTTTGTAGTTCACAGTTATGGTGCTAGGTGATGTTAATGTGTATTTCTGTTTGCAACTGGATCTCTGCTTCCAAAAATCCTATTGAAGAATTTCTTTTGTTTACCTTTCGCTAGAGTAAAGATGGAGAACGTTATCCCATTTAAATAATGCATAGTTTCCTTGCTATGCTGCGTAACACTATGAACAATTCTTCTGGCATGGCGTATTTTAAATTATGCGCACTTTTCTCTGTACTCGAGGCAAAGCTAACCTGATTACACTGTTAAAGTTGTAAAACCGATTCACCGACATGAAATCTCTAGTTTATCAGTATTTCTGCGCGCACTAATGGGCTGCCATGTGTCGTGGATCCTTCCTCCTAAGGTAACTGAAGGCGAGACAAAAGGGAACTTCCCGCGTTCCATCACGATGTGTCCCTCCATCCCCACACCTTCTTAACCTTGCCGACCACCAGACAAACGATTTCTGAATAAGTATTTTAAAACAGCAACCACGAAGAAAGGAGTAAGCTCATTACAGTGACCGTCAAGCCATTATCTCCCCGCCTCCGGCTAACAATTATCCCATCCTAATCTCAGTAAATATTCTCTTGTTAACTGCATAGTCTCTCTGAAGCAAAACAGAAGTGACAATAACGCCGCCAAAACGCTACTATTTGTATTTCTTAGAAACGCGACCAAAACTGGGATCTTCGTTGTTGTTTTTTTGTTTTTTGTTTTTTTAATGTGCGTACGTATGACATTTAGAACATCTATATATCCATGTGCTTTGTTAGGTCTCCGTTCAAGCTCGAACACGACTTTTAGACTGGAACCGTGTTATGCAGTGGAAGTACACACTCCATAGCTTAAACTCCGTAGTCAGGTTAGCCTTGCCCCGAGTATAGATGGTGTAAGTGTATTCTCTTTTTTGCTGAACTTTTCGATTTTCTAAAATTTTGCTTTGAAATTATATTTTTATTTTTTTTTTTTTTATGTCGGAAAGGATTCAAAATACGTGCTCATTACAACCGAACATTTGGTGTCATCTTTCTTGTTTTCTCTTTGAACCGCAGTGAGCATCTAAAGCCAGTCGGTGTCACCCACCCCAATTTAGGACCAGTGGATGAACTGGTGTAGAGCCCAACATTCATGTTTTACCAGGATATGATCCTAAACTGAAGCAACTCGGGTAGCCACCGCAGTATATCGCTCTACTACCGGGCAACTCGCTGTACGTACGTGATGTTTATAGTAAACTTACCCTATGGTGGCTGTCTACAGTCATAATTTTTAAAATCATAATAATTTGAACTGTTTTCCAACTTCCAGATGGGACAAAAATTCTATGAGTCGCACACTGATCGATTCATAAAGAATAGAAATATTTGCCGAAAGCGGCAGCTTTTTTTTCTTCTTCTGAAGTGCTGTAAGAGAACTTGGTACGAGATTTAATGTTTGTACTTATAACGAAACAACTTTTTACCGGTGACGGATCTCGGAATCGTATCCTCTTACTCCGGAGCCGAATGCCCTCCTAATTAAGCTACACCAACGGAATTTATCGCTGCAACTTTGCCGTCTTGACATGTGCTTCGCCTCTGTAGTACGTCACATATCCCCCCCCCCTTGAGAAAGGCGGGGGCACGAAATCACAGATTTCAGGTCTGCCGCAAACCATGCTTGAAGGAATTCTCACAAATTCCCGACGATATGTGAAACGAACATCACACATTTTTCGAAGAATCCAACGGCCAGTAGGTCCATTTTTACTTTCGGGCTCCAATAAAGCGAAACAACTTTTTGCCGGTGACAGGGCTCGAAATCGCATCTTTCTGCTCCGGAACGGAATGCTTTCCCAATTAAGCTACACTGACAGATATGTGCTTCACCTCTGTAGTACGTCATAACACCGTCATGACCGATAACTAATTAACTCGTTGAGAACAGTTACAGAGGAACATTTGTTATGCGACTTTCAATTACACCTGCCAACATAATTTTTACCTCCAGAAATATTTTGACAGTTTTCAGTCTCTTTTTATTCGTATATTTCAGAAAGTATGATAAAATTTCACATCACGCGTCATAATTTCTGTATGTATAGATTTTTGTGTTTACGCATATCTTACTATGATTTAGTTAAGGAAATACGGCACTGATCTGTTGTATGCATGTATAGTAAATATGTTCGTGTGATACTGAT
The DNA here is from genome assembly GCA_039090855.1 of Macrothele yani. Taxonomy (NCBI): domain Eukaryota; kingdom Metazoa; phylum Arthropoda; class Arachnida; order Araneae; family Macrothelidae; genus Macrothele; species Macrothele yani. The sequence goes on from CM076992.1 coordinate 15,923,511, forward strand.
CTGCTGTATAACCAAATGTTGTTCGTATTTGCTCATTGAGAGCAGTAGTGTCTCGGATTTATTCCATTATGGAGTATATGTTTCTGTAAGATATTAAAATTCCTTATTATATAACCAGGTATTGACGACGACAATCCTAATGAATGGTGCATATTTATTGATGCTTCGAAATAAAGTTTGAAATCAGTTCTACTGCATAATCGAAATAAATATCCACTAGTTCCTCTACTTCATGCCTGCGGGTTGAAAGAAACGTATGAAAGTATACCAGAGATTTTCTGAGTGCAGTAACTACACTCACGGACAATGAAATTTGCGCACCAAGAAGGAAGCATCGGATTGAACTGAAATTTTATGGACGTAATGATACAGATGAATGGTACACATGATGGCAAAAACAGAACTGCAGGGCAATCACAGAGGGATCTGCGGCACGCAGTCCGGTCATCTTCAGTGGCGCGACGTACCGCCTCGTGCGGCGATACATGCTCCAATACGGTCCGGCATGGAGGCGAACAGACGCCTGATGTTTTCCTGCGGCAGACTGGTCCACACGTGTTGGACGGTGTGCTCCAAATCCCGGATAGTGCGGCACGGCGGCAGCCGGCGTTTCAACTGGTCCCACGCATGCTCGATAGGGGACATGTCCGGGGAGCGGGCAGACCATGGAATGGTCTGGATATGACGTAGGCAGTCCTGGGCAACCCGAGCCGTGTGCGGGTGGGCATTATCCTGCTGGTATAGCGCACCTGGAATCCCGGCCAGGAATGGGAGCACATGGGGCCGTAGGATCTCATCCACATACCGCTGGCCCGTCAATGATCCACGTACTACTTCTAGAGCTGATCGGCTATCGTAGGCAATGGCTCCACAGATCACAATACCTGCAGTGGGGGAGGTGTGGCGCTCGATAGCGAGGTTGGAATTGTGCTGTTGACCTGGGGACCTCCACACCCGGACACGATATCATCTGTCCCCAAAACGAAGCGGTACTCATCGCTGAACACCACACGGCGTCAGTCTGTGTCGTTCCACGTCGCTCTGGCCTGGCACCACTGCACACGGAGCCGGCAATGTTCCGGTGTTAATGGCAGCACAAGTAAGAGGCGCTGGGATCGGAGATTTACTTTCGCGACGCCTCGGGAAATGGTTCGTGGGCACACAGGAGCCGCTCCGCCGTGTGGCAGTGCCGTCACATGTCCACTGCTCCCAACGCAGTCGGACGGTATGGTCAGAACGATCCATGTGGCTGGCTGTGCGGTGCTCCGACCACCCTGCGGTTTTCAGCCCAATGATCAGGCCTCTCTCACCGTAAGTTGCGTAAATCGACGTCTCTGGGGTCTACCCGTCATTCTTGTCACTCTGTACTCTTGCTTGCGTCAGCCGGTGGTTTTCTCATGCATCGACTACACGCCGGTTTATAAGGCTGCTGGGTCGTGCTTGAAGCGCCACCGCAGGGTGTGCGGTAATGCTCACTCGCACCAAACGTGGATTATTTGCATACCGGCACGCACTCTAGCTATTTACAAAGTTTCTCTGTTGTAGCATGTTTTCTTCTAGGTGCGCAAATTTCATTGTCCGTGAGTGTATGCTGTCATGTCTGTGTGGTCTTAAAGTAATTAGAATTCTTGCGGGATTACAGGAAGTTTGCAGAAAACACTGTTGTTTTCTATATTTGTATGTCGGGTAACAGAAAAGCATTTATATTGTACAGCACTTTGGAAAGAGAAGCACATGTGTTCCCAGGAGAAGTAATGTAAAATATGTTCCACTGGTTGAACCAATGCAGTTTCTTCTTCCACCTTTACATATAAAGCTTAATGAAAAATTTCGTTAAGGCCTTAGATGAAAAAGGAAATGGATTCGCCTACCTCGGAGACGTTTTCCCCCATATAACAGATACCAAGCTAAAATAAGGAATTTTCAATAGTCCCAAATAAAGGAAACTCCCAATAGATGATATATTTGAGACGAAGCTACGGGATACTGAACTGGTAGCTTGGCGTTGTTTTTCTGAGGGTGAGTCATAGATATTGATACAGTGGAATACATGGAAGGCGTAAATGCATACTGTTTTTTGCAGATATTTTCCTCTAAAAATATGCTTTGAAATATATTTTTCGTGTCGGAAGGAATTCAAAAGACGTGCTTATTACACCCGAGAATTTTGTCTCATCTTTCTTGTTATTAAATTCCGTGAATTCTTTCTCCTATTTATTTAAAATGTGGTATGGTGTATGACATTATAAATGTAGTTTATATAATATCTTGCGGGAAGAATTTCAAGTATTTGTCTCCCGCGATTCATCCTGATTCCATTTCGCCTTTCTCTAAATGAAATGTGGCAGCGTCATTTAACGCGGCATCTTGGTATATGTTTCTGTTCTGGCAGACGTCTTATATCTCACCCGGGGAAAAAAAAGAAACATTGATCGGTTTTGTTCCGACGCCCTATTTGCAATTCTATAAGGTAACAAACGGTGACGTGGGGTTATCAGGGAATCTTTTTTTTTTCCTTCCTTCTCGGACGCGACAAAATTCCAAATAGTACTTCAGCGAAACTATTTTTCAAACGTTTCTTCTACGTCTTTCGGAATCCAGTTCTCATAAAATGAAATTGAAAGAGAGATTATCGCTTGACAAATCTTTTGATCCTCTTCGAAATCCGCTTATCTGCAGCGTATCCCTATATGTATTACTTCTGTTTCTTTGTCTACGGCATACGTAAGCATTCTGAAAATGGATTATAGTTTGTAACATGTCAAAACAAAAGTATCTGAAATTCTAAAGAAATTCTATCGACTGAAAAACAAAACAACCGAAAACGAATTATATTCTGAATAAGGCGCGTAGTTTCTGTGTTTCAACCGAGAACAACATTCAAACGTCAGTTCGCTTTTCTTTCATTGCGATTTCACAACTCATGTGCAATGTTTTATCGGTATTCATTGTAATTGTCTGTTATTGGCGAAGGGCAAAGCTAAAATACGTTTAACAATGCACTGATTTGCGTTAATTCAGCAACACGTCGGGGGGGGGGGGGGGCGTGATGTCGTAAAACCTCCATAATGGAAGTTACGGAAGTGTAAATTACAACTCAGATTGAAATACAGAGGCTGTGCATAAAAGAATCTCACGAAAGGAAAAAATTAAAAGCTCGTAAAGTAATGCACATACCCATATTTTTCTGTAGGCTAAATACAGATGGCAAATACGAGTTTTGGTTGTTGGTATTTGCAATTCTATAAGGTAACAAACGGTGACGTGGGGTGAGCACTTTTAGTTGCTCGAACGGTATCTAAGCGATATTTTAGTTCATTCTAAGTGCGCTCAAGAATATTAGGCGCGATCATGTCATTGGCGATTCTGATTGGAAGTTCTAAAGGATCCTTCACTGGAGTGGAGTACACGATGGCTTTCGCATATTCCCTCAAGAAGAAATCCAGTAGGGTTAAATCCTATGTTCCTTCTAAGCTGCGCACCCGGCCGCGCAGTAAGCATTATAGATTAAAATTCCCAAATCCCTAATTAGTTTTCATAAATCGAAAATCAATTACCTGCAAAAATAATAATAAATAAATAAAATTCGGGCTCTCAAAAGTCAAAACAACACTTTTCTTAAATGCCGTTCGCCCCATTCTAAGTTCGTCTCATTGTTCTCTTCATTCTCAAAGGCTTCTTGCAAAGTAGCCTCATGCGAGCTGATGCTGAACGCGGAAATGCAGATTAGGGATTTTCTCACGCGAAGAAAGAGGCAGATATTGAGTCTCTTCTCAAAACAACATATCAACGTCAGCCAATGACAGCAAACCGTAACCAAGTGCATTGTACTAACTAATGCACCCATGCTAGTTGGAGGGGAAGGCATTCTGGTGAGTTAAACTGTAAGCCGCTGGTAAAAGTGTTTGCTCAAAACTTTGTCAGATAATAAGACAGATTTCTTCCAACGTCGAAGACGCTGAAAGACGCCTTATGTTTGCGTTCAAGTTCGTTTTTGTGCCGTATTTTTTGTTAAATTTAATAATGTCTGAACGAAAGAATCAGAGTTGTTTAGAACCACTAAAAAGTCTGCTGTTGCTTTTAATTCTTCATGGTTGAAACAACTTGTAGAGACTGACTGTGTTGATTCGAAAACGCTAAAACGTTTAGAGTTAGGCAGCGTTTTTACACTGCTGGCCACCCAAAATGCAACACCAAGAAGGACACGAGATAGCAAAGCCAGATTTACTGGACACATAACAACACATACAAAGATGAAACGACTTGTCGCACGGCGGCCGTCTACGTGATACATCAGGAATCTTGATTTGTCAGACCAGGCCACTTTCTTCCAATCATCCACGGTCCAATCTCGATGATCTTGGGCCCATTTTATGCGTTGTTGGCAATGACGTGCAGTGAGCATGGGGACCCGACTGGGTTTTGGCTACGCAGGCCCATGCACAGAAGGCTGCGATGAACTGTGTGCTGTGACACACAGCCCTGATCCCCACTGTTGGAGCTGCGGGTGATTTGTCGCACTGTGGCCCTGCGATCGCTCTAAACAATGCGCGAAGTCTCCGCTCCCCTGTAGCGTAAGTGAGCTGCGGACGACACATGGCTGGACGACGGTTCGTCGTTTAGCCATATGTGCACCACTTTTGATACGTACTCACTACAGCGGTCGTGAACAAACCGTGTCATTTCCGAAATCGTAGTTCCGAGGCACCGTGCTATCACAATTTGTCCTTTATCAAACTCCGATAAATTTGCAGTTTTTCCCATTCTGACTCCGAACACTACTAACCGAAAGCCGGTCCTCGGGTTGTACACTATCTACCAACACGTAATTGGACACCCTTGCAATCGACGATATCTGCGGTCCTGACACACGTCACGGCCACTGCCGTTAAATATCGTGTGGGAAACAACAACGCAACCAGTCGCATGCAAGATGCCACGCAGTTCGGAGCTCTCTGATTTCGAGAAAGGTGTAATCGTCGGGTATCACAGAAATGGCCGATCCATACGTGACATATCCAGCGAGTTGAAGTGCCCAAAATCGACAGTGGCCTACGTGATTGGCAAGTGGAAAATGAGAGGTGACTGTCGGAATGTGCCCCGACCCGGCAGACCCACAAAACTGGGAGTTAGAGACCGACGGGTGCTGGCCAGAGAAATTCGGAAGAACCGCACCAAATCAATGGGCCACATCCGCGAGGAGTTTCAACAGGCATCCGGGAGTGTTCTTTCGATGAATACCATCCGTAAGGAAGCCCATCTGCTCGGTTATCATGGACGTGTTGCCGCCCGCCCATTAGCCTACAGAAAAAACGTGGTGCAAAGAACGTCGACAGTGGACCGTTGAACAGTGGAAACAGGTTCTCTGGAGCTACGAATCAAGGTTCACCCTGTACCGTTTGGATGGCAGGATCTGGGTTTGGCGTCTGCCTGGATAACGCCTCCTGCCGGAATGTATTTTGCCAACTGTGAAGTTCGGCGGCGGTGGAATTATGCTATGGGAATGTTTCTCCTGGTATGGCACGGGACCCTTGGTCGCAATTCCTGGTAGACTCAACGCCGAGACCTACTGCACCATTTTGGATGACCATGCGCTTCCTACGTTGTGGCAGTTTTACGGGGTGGACCCATGTTACTTTCAGGATGACAATGCCATCTGTCATGTTGCGAAGTCCACCATGGCTTGATATGGTGACAATGGGGTTAATCAAATGGACTGGCCTGCGCAGAGCCCGGTCATTAACCCTATCGAGCACCTCTGGAACGAGTTGGAGCGTCGACTTAAGGGGTGCCCCCACCGTCCGAAATTGGTGAAGGAACTGACCTGTTTTCTCCAAGCCGAGTGGAAGAAAATACCGCTAGCCGTCGTACAACGCCTGGTTGAGAGTATGCCCCGGAGGGTCGCAGCTGTAATCGCCGCTCGTGGAGGCTCCACCAACTATTGAAGGTGAATAAACTTCGTTTTCCTTTGCTATCACAGGTGTCCAATTACTTGTTGGTAGATAGTGTATATACGTATACTGCTCTGTGAACTTCACCTGGCCGCCTCGGTGGCGCAGTGGTCTAAGCGATGGCCTCTGATCATTCGTCCGAACGGGGTCCGGGTTCGAATCCCGGTCAGGCATGGATGTTGTGTTTGTCTTACGGCACTGGCTCTCTCCCTTCCCTGGAACCAGTGACCCTAAATTAGGGACGGGCGACTGCTTATAGCCCATTGAGTTGCTCACGGTGGTCGTTAAACCTCCAATCAAAAAAAAAAAAACTTCACCTGTGCCACCGTTCAGTCTTCAGGCGCGCTTATTTCTCTAGTTTGGTGGGTGGTCATAATGTAATGGCTCATCGGTGTATATGCATCTGCTGTGAATTCATCTAACCCCTTTTTTTAAACCACTTTATGCAATTTTAACTGTTATGTAAGCAGTCGCCCGTCCCTAATTTAAGATTACTGGTTCCAGAGAAGGAAGAGAGAAAGTGCCGACAGATAAACGCACTGCGCTTTCCTCATCCAAGCCATGAACCCCGGTCCAGCTCGGACGGAGGATTAAAAGTGCCAGCGCCTCATACCACTCGACCACCGGGGCCGGGTCTTCTCTTTTGATAAATATGCAAGGGGTTTTTTTTTTCTCCTCCCTCAGGGGCAGCTAGGGATCAGAGACCCGTAGTGACTACTACGGATTCTCCGTAGTCACTACGGAAATCGTCGGTCCGCTTCGGATTACGTAAGACATCAGATATATTACGAAAATAGAATATCTCAGTAAAATTACCTTTTTAACGATGTGCGTAAAGTTTGTTTTCATGTTTTCTAGATTCTAAAATTCAATAAACACCTTGGAGAGTCAATGAATGAACTACGGGATTACTCCATTGTACAATACAAATTTGAAAGATGTGAATCCGTTTATTGGTGTAAATATGACATGGATGTTAAGTCAGATAATATCCGAAAACTTGAAAATTTCGTTATCCTGGAGCGGGAATCGAACCCGCGTCCTCCGGATAGCACCCGAGTATGCTAACGACGAAAATTAACCGCTCCAGGACGACGAAATTTTCAAGTTTTCGGATATTATCTGACTTAACATCCATGTCATATTTACACCAATAAACGGATTCACATCTTTCAAATTTGTATCTTGGAGAGTGTTTCTTGAATATTTTCAATATCCTTGCATTTCTTCCGTGATGTTTCAATATGTTTTGGATGTCTAAGTGCAGAGTTATCACGGCCAATGAAATCCTGCGAATGTCCTGAAATTTTAGGTCCCTTACCAGAGCTTGAAAAGTCTTTAATGTTTCGTATTTTTGTGTAAGCTCCTGGAGTAGTACTAGATTTCTTTCTTGCACTGAAAATTTTTTTGTTCATTGCAGGAAAAAAAAAATTCTTTACATTCTCTTTGGTATTTGAAGACGACCGTTAACAACTTTTATTCTGTGTAGGCACTTACTTTGTTTCCTGTGAGGTTCTGTTGGAACATACATTGATTTTTGAGGTAAACTAAAAAAAAATATTGGAGCCATTTAGTGTTTCTCACAAAATGCCTTCAATTTATGGACAACTTTTTAAACAAAAATGTTCTGTTTTTATGTATTTACGCTGTCATTCTACTGCTCTGGCAATTTGATTTTTACTGAGTGTAATACAGTTTTATTCATTAACACTAAAAAAACGCTGAAAATTACGGATTTCTGTAGTTTTCACTACTGAAAAAAAAACTAAATTTCTTTAGTATTTACTACTGTAAATTTCAAATCAGGGTTGGAGTTTCTGTACCATGAACAACTCGTCGGGTTTCCTGATTTTAAATTTGGTAACAGACTCCAAGCTGTGATGTGTGAAAGTGAAACTTCACTCATTCCTGTCATCAAGGTAATGTGGAATGAAAGGAAGTCAGCAATAGTTCGCGTTGTCTCGAACGCAATGTCATTGATGTTGTTAACGAGAGAGTCCAAGAGAAGGAATTTAGCGTGTATATAGTGTAAAAGTTATTTTAAAGTATATTGAAAAATTATATAGCAATGCATTTCGCGCATCCTCTTTGCTTTTCATATACACGGAAGATTACGAATAAATTACCTAACATACCCCTCCTGAAAGGGGTTTGCTTCATTCTGAAAGTGAATTTTCAGTTTAGCAAAGGTAGCCGTTTTAAGAAACTCATTAATTAGAATATATGATAATTCATCCTTTCTCCCTTGTTCGTTTCTTTTTTTATTCCTTCCTCCTTTCTGTCGCTCTTCCGGGAATTTTTGATAGTCATCTGAAGTAATTAATGCATGTCTGCATGTTGAAAGCTTTTCACGCGCCGTATCGTAGCTGTTTGCTTTTGGTTTTGGTTCGCTGTGGTCCTTTTACGATTAAACAGGATCTCGATAAGCTTTCCTTAGAAGAGCGCCTCTCCCCTGCCTCCGAGGGTAGCACAAGCGGTATCTAAACGATTGTAAAATGGTATAAAAGCGCTTATCGCTAAAAGACTCCACGTTTTGTTTTTAATTTTGAAAAGAATTGCATTTAATTACCATAGCGTCGTCACACACCCAGCAGAGATTGCGTTCCGACCAAAATTAAGTTAAAAATCGTTAGTTGTTAAGCAGGCACGGGAAAGCATAATACGTTGCGCTACAATTTTACTCCGTCGCTTTAATAAAATGCAGGGGTAATTTAATTTGCTAAAATCGGCCTCCCAACTGGTTTGTTCATGGTAATGTGGTAGTCTGGGATTTTATTGTTCAACGCAAAACTCTTTTGTGTTCTTTCTCTTTTTTTTTTAATAAAAGAAGTGTTTTTAAATATGCAAATTGTAAAGGTGTTCCCTGCAGGAAATAATATCTCTTATGGCACAGTGATGTTTACTAGAAAATGTACTGCGTTTTGGCTAACCCTTATCTGTTTTACTTTGTTTGTGATTCACTTCTCTTGAAAGTATACGTCCTACAAATGAGAAACAACATTTAAGCTGTATGTGCAAGTACAAAAATAATGAATAATACCGATTTCCATAATACCACCACTCCCATTAAAAACGGAAAAACCTTTACAGTGAACAACATTGACATCACTAATATTTTCTTCATTGCATTTAAGAAAATAACTTCTGTTGTAATCTTGGCATGCATTTGCTTCTGGCTAGGTAACACAGTGACGAAAAAAATAAAGACTATAGCTATTGTTTGCTTTTCGGGAACTGCAGCACGCAACGCGAAGATGCACAACCATGCAAAAAGACGTGTGTTACTTATTAGGAGACATGTAAATTGTGGCAGTTGTATCATTGGTTGATACGTGAGATTCTGTTTGTATTTCAGATGGACTGGCATTCAAAGAGGCATGCGTTACTTATTCTGAGGTATGGAAATGGTTGTACGTGTATGGTTGGTGGAAACGTTAACTTCCTTTTATACGGCAGATGAACTACCATGCAAGAAGGCATGTGTTACTTATTCTCGAGTATGGAAATGGTGATACTTGTATCGTTGGTGGAAACGTGGTCTTCCTTTTATACGGTAGATGGTTCAAAATCGCTTTATTTATCTAAAGGAAACGGGAGACGAGCACCACTGGGACGTCTCAAAGAAAGTATACTTAGTTCAAGGTATGCTATATACAATCATATATACAGAAATGGGATGTAAGGTCAGGTGATGCGTAACTTCACAGCCTCTCCTTGACAAATGTCAACCCCGCCTTCTCGTGGTGCATCCTGTTCCTACTAAAGGGGCTCTGACGACCGCCAATAGCGGTATAACTATACCATCGGGATTAGAGGAAATTCTATCCCACACTCACCAACCCGCTTGGCCAGCGTGGTGAGTTATGGCCAAACCCCTCCAAAATGACTCCACAACTTAAATCTTGGCCCTCAGTCTCCGGCAGCTGGAATGTACCTGGCCAAGGCAGCGGCCAGTGCGACATGAAGGCAGAGGGTGCTAAGAATCCCCGGAGGACCGGACTAGGCTGCCATCTGATGCTGACCTTGGCAACTTACAATGGACGCTCCCTATCTTCTGATTCAAGGCTTCTTGAATTGGAAGAGGAACTACAAAGGATCAAGTGGGACATCGTGGGGCTAAGTGAGGTAAGGAGAAAAGGAGAAGATCTCATCGAACTGAAAAGTGGACATCTCTTCTACTATCGTGGGACAGATACTGGCAGAACTAGTGGTGTTGGATTTATAATAAACAAGAAACTGAAGGATAAAGTTGTAGAAGTTGAAAGTTCCTCTGACAGAGCTGCACGGCTTGTTATCCAACTCTCGAAAAGATACCAGGCTCAGATTATTCAAACTTATGCACCCACCACAAGTCATCCTGAAGAAGAAATTGAAGAATTTTATGAGGAAATTTGTCATCTAAATAATAAAGGTAAGCAGCACTTGAAAATAATTATGGGAGATTTCAATGCAAAAATAGGGCAACGGCAACAGAATGAAACTTCAGTAGGTAAATTCGGTCACAGCAACAGAAACCAGCGTGGAAATACTCTCGTTGAGTTTGCAGAGGCAGAAGGGTTTTTCATCTTGAACTCCTTCTTCAAGAAAAAGCCACACAGGAAATGGACATGGAGACATCCAAATGGGACGACAAGTGAAATTGATTTTATTATGTGTAACAAAAAATTCGTCATAGAAGACTGCAGTGTGCTAAACAAGTTCAACACAGGTAGTGACCATAGATTGGTGAGATGTAAGATGCACCTCAACACTAAACTTGAACGTGGCAAGCTCATAAGACAAACAAAATCTATTGACATAACCAACCTTAAAAAACACCATAATACTTTCAAGTTGGAACTGAAGAACAGGTTCTCTGCTTTAGAAGGCCTAACATCGGAAGAAGTGGACATCTCTGAAGTTAACAGAAAAGTAACCAAAGCTCTTATGGAAACAGCAACAAAATTAGCTGGGTCTAAGAACAAGTTGCATGTAAATAAATTATCAGGAAAAACGAAAATGTTGATGCAAAAAAGAAGAGAGATGAGGACAACTAAAGAAGATGTGACTTCCAAAGTGGAATATATAGAGCTATGCAAGACAGTACGAAAAAAGTATCACTGAAGACGTAAGAAAATTCAACTGTGAACTAGTGAGGAAAGCAATTGAAAACAACCAAAGCCTAAAGATAGCAAAGGGACATCTCAGTAAGGGAAGAAAACAGATTATGGCACTGAGAAAAGAAGATGGTTCTGTAACAAGAAATAGAGGCGAAATTTTGACAAGAGTGAAAGATTTCTACTCCAAATTATATGAAAGAGATGATACATGCACTCCAGACATCATGAAAGATACCAGTACCAGAGTTCCTCCAGTCCTTCCAGCAGAAGTTGCACATGCAATCAAAAACATGAAGCGGGGAAAAGCTCCAGGAGAAGATGGAATTACTGTAGACATCATACAAGAAGCAAGTGGAGAAATCGAAACAGTACTCGCCCAAATTTTCACTCGATGCCTTAATGAAGGAAAGATTCCTGAGGATTGGCACACCGCTACAATGATCCTGCTACATAAGAAAGGTGACATTGAGGATCTCGGAAACTACAGACCTATCAGCCTCCTATCAGTAGTTTATAAAATCTTCACTAAAGTTCTTTCACACCGCTTGAAGGTAACACTGGACATGGCTCAACCGAGAGAACAAGCTGGATTCAGGAGTGGCTACAGCACAATAGATCATATCCATGTGCTGAGAGAACTAATTGAAAGAGCGATGGAATATGAACTTCCATTGTGCATGGCTTTTATCGATTATGAAAAAGCCTTTGATTCGGTGAAACCATCAGCAGTTACAATGGCTCTGAAAACCTGCGGTATTGAAGATGCATACATTAATATTATTAATAACATCTATGAAAATGCAAGTGCAAAGATTAGGCTGTTTGAAAATACAACACACATAAAAATTGGAAAGGGAGTGAGACAAGGTGACACCATATCTCCGAAGCTCTTTAATGCCACATTGGAGGGTGTTTTTCAGTCACTGAGCTGGGAAAACAAGGGGATAAAGATTAATGGAGATTATCTAACCCACCTTCGTTTTGCTGATGACATAGTCATTTTTGCAACTAGCCCATCAGAGCTGCAGAGTATGATCCAGGAACTTGCTGACAAGAGTAAAGAAGTGGGATTAAAAATGAACTTTCAGAAGACAAAAGTGATGTTCAATGCTTTTACAAGAAATGAAGATTTATCGATTGATGGAGAAAAGCTGGAGATAACAGACACGTACGTTTATCTTGGACAGCAGATATCAAGTGAGGGTCACATTGATGAAGAAATTAATCGGCGTACAAAACTTGCCTGGAGAGCTTTTGGAAGAAACAGCATAATTTTCAAGAGCAATATGCCATTATGTCTTAAAAGAAAAGTGTTTGATCAATGCATCCTTCCAGTGCTTACGTATGGTGCAGAGACGTGGACCTTAACTAAAAGAGACATACAAAGGCTGCAGACAACTCAAAGAAGCATGGAGAGGTGCATACTTGGTGTAACCAGGAGAGATAAGAAGAGGAACTCGTGGATCCGAAAAATGACAAGAGTGGAAGACATCATGATCAGAGTTAAATCCCTGAAATGGCAATGGGCTGGACATACTGCCAGAAGGACAGATCATCGATGGACAGCCGAAATTTTAGATTGGATTCCAAGGGACAGGAAAAGACCCAGAAGAAGACCACATGGGAGATGGGTGGATGAAATTCGAAAGTATGCAGGGGTGACATGGAGGAGACTGGCACAAGACAGACCGTTGTGGAGGAAACTTGGGGAGACCTTCGTCCAGCAGTGGATTGATAATGGTTGACAATGATGATGATGATGATGATGATACAGAAATAATTATGATATGTACAGATGAGAGGAAAGGCAATATACAGGATGAAGTAGCAAAGTGCGAATAGGTATGTAGGACGAGAAAGAAATGTACAAGTCTCTGAGGAGTCACAACACGGAGAAAACGTCAGCAGGAAAAGTCAACATACCGTAAGTCGGAGAGGTGCAGACGGGACAGCAAACCACGGGAGAGACGGAGACCAGGTGTTGAAGAAGTCTCGTTCCCGGTGATTAGCGAGTGCAGACATATGCTCCAGGCGAAGCATACGGTAGATGGACTGGCATGCAAGAAGGCATGTGTTACTTATTCCGTTGTTGGATGCAAATGATGGTACTTGTACCATTTGTGGATGCGTGGGGTTCTCGTTGAATGGCAAATCGACTGCTAAGTAAAAAGTCGTGTTTAACTTATTCCGTGGAATTAATGAAGTGTGTTCAAAAGAAGAAGTGAATCCTTTCTTCCCTCGTCATTGGCACCTAGGTTTGAAGTACAGACCAAACGATTTCATCTGCAATAAGGAGCAAAATGGGAAGCAGGTGTTAAACTTCAAGCACAGGAATTTGAATTGCCGGACCAAAAATTTATAGATGTTCTTAGGTACTGTTTTTTTACTATCACATTTGTTGCATTTGCTGCTATTTATATCATTTACTAGCAATTTCCTACTTGCTGTTGGCCAAATTCGCGCTGTGCTAGTCGGCATAAATTATGTAGACTAAAGTTTCATACATGCGCATTTTCTTCTCAAATTTTAATGTTTTGTTTGCTGTGATATCTTTTGTTTCGTGTGTCTCTGGCGTTGTCTTGTTCGCTATGCATGTATTTAGTGCATCACCACAATTTTATCTGATTTTTTTTTTTTATTTAAAATGGTAAAGACAGCGAGTTTACAACGTTTTAAAGAAGACTTCAGCAGCGGCAAATACTAAACAGTTACGTGTTAATTTTTAAAACGTAAACACACATTGTATGGCACCGTAGTTAAGAAGCTCATTTTCACAAGTCAGTGCCTTTATCGAATCACAGTTCTGCGAAATGATTGTTCTGAAAAACAGCTGACCTTGATGAAATCAGCTTGGATTATCGAATTGAACATCAATTATTTATCGACTGTAGAAAATATGTACAGTTATATATACGCGTACATACACACACGCATATACATTCATGTACACTGAACTGCCAAAAAAACTGGTGCACCAGTGTAATACTTGGTAGGTCCCCCACGGGAGCGCAGGACTGCAGAAATACGACGGGGCATGGACTCCACTAGCTTCTGGAAATATGCTGTAGGCAATTATGCACACCATACTTCCTGCAAAGCGTTCCACAATTCGGGTGTATTCCGAGGTCTCGGATTCCTGTGTTCGATAGAGCGTTGCATGGCATCCCAAATGTGTTCTATCACGTTCAGATCTGGGGACTTGGGTGAGATGGCAACACCCCAAACTCAGATGAATGCTCCTTTAACCATAATGTGGCGTCCCGACACTTGTGTGGAGGTGCATTGTCCTGTTGGAACAGTCCCAACCCATCAGCATGAATGCAAGATATGAACGAGTGTACCTCGTCAGAAAGGATGCGCGGATATCGTTGGCCGGTCACAGACCTTTGTAGACGTACCAGGGGTCCCAGTGAAGTCCCGCAAAACACACCCATACGGACCACCACCAGCTGGTACAGTTCCCTGTTGACAGGCGGAATCCATGGCTTCATGGGGTTTGCGCCACACACGAATCTTTCCATCTGCCCGATACAGTAGGAAACGCGACTCGTCAGACCAGGCTACTTGTTTCCAGTCATCAAGTGTCCAGTGGCGGTGTTGCAGTGCCCAAGCGAGGCGCATAGCTCTGTGTCGTGCACCCATCAAGGGGACTCGAGTTGGGCGTCGGCTACCAAAGCCCATATCGTGCAGGGTACGTTGCATAGTCCGGACGCTGATGCTTGTTGAGGCTCCAGCATTGAATTATGATGATACCTGAAGAGTGTTGCACGCCTATCACGTGAAGCGATTCTTGACAGCCAACGATGGTCACGTTCACCCAATGTCCTTTTACGGCCACACTGGTATCGTTGGTTGGAGATTTTGCCGGAATTCTTGTAGTCACGGTACACCCTTGCAATGATCGTCCGTGAAAATCCGAACTACATTTCTACATCTGAAATACTATGTATGGCCCATCTCACGAGCGCCTACTATGACACCGCGTTGAAAAGTGCTTAAATCGTTATTACTTGTCATTCTCATGCCGAAAACAGCTCTGACAGCTGGAAAGGATGTCTATCGCTTTATATACGCACTGGCAGACGCAACCTAATACGCGCATGGGTGACGTTGCTATGTATTTTGAATAAAGCTTGTTTGTACCAGTTTTTCTGGAAACCACATGGAAGATGGTTGGATGAAATTCGAAAGTATGCGGGAGTAACATGGAGGAGACTGGCACAAGACAGACCGTTGTGGAAGAGGCTTGAAGAGACCTTCGTCCGGCAGTGGATTGATAATGGTTGACAATGATGATGATATACTATATTGACAAAAGTCACCGGATACCCCTTCAAAAGCAATTGAACGGACCCGCTGCGTTGTTAAGATGCGCGATACAGCTGCAAACGGTATAAAAACAAGCCTGCAGCTGACCGCGATCGTATCGCACTGTGAGGTTGCGTAAAAATGTCACGGCCGGAGAGAACTGACTATGATAAAGGAAAAATTGTTGGGTGTTATACTGTATTAGTGGGTTGTCCATAAGAGAAACCGAGAGGCGTTTAGACATACCCAAGTCAACTGTTCTGTATGTACTGAATACGTGGAAGACACATGGCGTGGCTAAAGCAGCAAACTGTACTGGCAGACGAAAGAAAATCAGTGACAGAAGACGTCGAAGCTTCAGAAGAGTCGTTACTGCTTCAGGAGAGTCGTTACAGCTTATCGACGGAGTACTGCACAAGACCTCAGTGTACAGGTGAGTAACCATGCTGAAACCTCGGTATGTACACGTACCATTCGCAGAGAACTTCATTCCATGGGTTACCGTGGTCGTGCGGCTGCTCATAAGCCTTTCATCTCCACTTGCAATGCTTGCTACTCGTCGTTTAGCATGGTGTAAAGAACATTTATCGTGGACCGTAGATCAATGGAAACGGGTCCTATGGACTGATGAATCCAGATACACGATCCATCAGTCTGCTGGCCGTGTGTGGGTATGGCGGCAACCCGGTGAACGCTATTTACTACAGTGTACTGTTCCTAAGATCAAGTTTGGAGCTGGCAGTGTACTTGTGTGGGGGTGTTTTTCGTGGTATGGTCCCAGCCCATTAGTTATCGTGGACAAACTTGTTAACCAGCACGTGTATCTCGATATTCTGGACAATTATGCCCTACCAATTCTGTGGCAATACTGTGGAACCGAGCCTTGTTGATACCAGCAGGATAATGCATTGAGCCATAAAGCAAGGACTGTTACGGCGCGGTTTGACGATAATTCCGTATCGCGTGTGGACTTGTCAGCACAGATCCCTGATCTTAATCCCGTAGAGCACCTATGGGATGAATTAGAGCGCAGCATAAGAAGTTTGGAACCAAGGCCTACTACTAAGCAACAGTTAGCGGCAGCATTGTGTACTGAATGGAAACGCATATCTATCGCTGTGTTCCAAAACCTTGTCGAAAGCATGTCTCGAAGGGTCAGTTCCAGTTCATGCATTAAGGCGAAAGGTGGACCGACACCGTACTAATGTATGTCAATAACACCGTACTAATTGTGTTTCTCTTCTAAATGATCGGTGACTTTTGTCAATATAGTGTACACACACACACACACAACCAACCAACACACTGTAAAAAATAAGTGGTATGAATTCACGGAAAATTTCTGAAAATAACGTGCACGAAATTTGCCGGTAAGTGTCCGTCTTTTAAGGAAATTCCCGTTTTGAAAAGTGCCGATTTTCACAGATTTTACGTAGTCAGTAACAGTGGCGGACTGGGACACAAAGGCCCGAGGTGCTGCGTACTACTAGGGGCCCGGACTATATATACATGGTGTGTGTGTTTGCCGAAATGCGAAATGTTAGGAATATACGTGAATACGACGGTGCTGTACGAAGTCGTCGCTGTAGGTGTCCTTCCCCCCAATCCCTTAAGGATAAGGCCCGGCCTTAAGCCTTCATTGGGCAAAAGCACGGCCAGTGGAGTTTCAACACCACACGGCGTTAAGAAAATGTATAACAAATATATCATGGTGAACACAGAAAAATATGGAACTTACCTCTACTGTTGATCTTCTTAGCAAAATATAATTTTTCCATCGCACTTCAGGGTCAGGATATTAAATAGTCAAAAGGAATCGCTAACCATCATTTTTAAATCGATGTACAAATCATTCAGTTCTTTTAGAATAAATTATCAACGTTTATTCACAATTAAATGTTTCATTAACATCGACTATAGTTTCGCAAAGCTATTGGTTCGGCTTCATCCGTACGAATGGAGCGTAAACATTCAAATCATTGTGACATCATCATAGTTTTGACGGTCATGGTTTTTGGTGAGTTGTTACCACGCGCTTGAAAGAAATGGCCGAGATGTCATGTCGTTCACAAGTCGTGAAGAATTCCGGTATATGTGGAAAGCGTGTAATACATTAAGCTTGTTAGTCGAATCTGGTTTATCAAATAAGCATAGCGTTTATCAAACGCTATATACACTGAGTGGCCACTTTATTATGACCACCTGGCAGTTTTAAGCAAATGAGCTATGGCTGCACGCTGTTGCCGCCAGAGGGCGAGGCTAGTATAAAAAGGGAAAGCTTATTGCTTGCGACAGTAGTAGAAGTGATTTTTGGGTGACGAGATGGGTAAAAAATGCGATTTGACGAGATGGGTAAAAAATGCGATTTGACGGACTTTCAACGTGGGATGATTGTAGGAGCTGGGAGCCATGGAGCGAGTATCACCGAAACTGCCGCATTCGTGAAATGTTCCAGAGCAGCTGTTGTTAAAGTGTTTAAATGCTGGACTGTCAGCCAAAAAAACTGGGTCTCTACGTGCAACGTGTGGTCGTCATCGACTAATGACTGCTCGGGCGGAACGGAGAGTGACCAGACTGGTAACAGACAACAAAAGGGCAACAGTGCAGCAAATTACAGACCATCTTAATCAAGAACCCCCTCAAATGATCTCTGCACGCACTGTTCGTCGTACACTGCATAGGATGGGATATGGCAGCCGAAGGCCTGTTCGAACACCTTTGCTGTCTGCAGTTAACAAGAGAAAACGTCTCCAGTTCGCACGGGAGCACAAGGATTGGACAGTCGATAAATGGAAACAAATTATGTGGTCCGATGAATCACGTTTTCAGTTGCACCATGCCGATGGCCGAGTGAGAATTTGGCGGAAACAGCACGAAAGCATGGACCCCAAATGCAGCATTGCTACAACCCTTCAAGCTGGTGGAGGCAACGTTATGGTTTGAGGAATGTTTTCTTGGCATGCTTTGGGCCCTTTAATTCATGTTGATCAACGTCTGACTGGCACATCATATCTAAACATCATTGCGAACCAAGTGCATCCTGTCATGTGGATGGTTTATCCCAATGGCGATGGCTACTTTCAACAAAATAATGCGTCCTGCCACAGTGCTTGTATTGTACAGGATTGGTTTCAGGAACATGCCGGTGAGTTTACTTTGCTTAGGTGGCCCCCACAATCTTCAGATCTCAACCCCATTGAGAATTTGTGGGATGAAGTTGAACAAGCCATCAGACAGCTGGATCCACAACCCTGCAATCTCACACTCCTGGAAAGTGCTATTCATCAAGCATGGTCTCAGATTCCACAAACCACCTATCAACATCTCGTGGAGTTCATGCCACGAAGAATCGACGCAGTATTAAAAGCAAAAGTTGGCCCAACGAAGTACTGAGGGGGTGGGCATAATAAAGTGACCGCTCAGTGTATGAGCATAGCGTTTATTAAACGCTATATATAAGCATAGCGTTTATCGAACGCTATGCTATGTTTAGTCTAATCAGGTTTATCAATAAGCATAGCGTTTATCAAACGCTATGCTTATTGATAAACCTGATTCGACTAACAAGCTTAATGTATTACACGCTTTCCACATATACCGGAATTCTTCACGGCTTGTCAACGACATGACATCTACGTTATTTCTTTTAAGCGCGTGGAAACAACTTATCAAAATCCGTGACCGTCAGAACTCTGATGATGTCACAATGATTTGATTGTTTACGCTCCATTCGTCCTGATCATGTCGAGGCAAACGCTCTGCAAAACTATAGTCGATGTTAATAAAGCATTTAATTGTGAAAAAACGTTGATAATTTATTCTAAATCAACATCACAAGTGTGTAGTCTTGAATTATATATAACATCAGTTCTTACTTAACAGTTTTATAATGAGCTTCGCCGGTTGCTGACATAAGAGCGTGAAATTTCAAATTTTTTCCGTCACTTCACAGAAAATGTTCTATCGGAGATATGTTTCGTTAATTCAAGAAAGAAATCAGGGAAAGTGGCTCGTGAATTTCAGGGAATTTTCTACAGTAAATCGATGTTATTTTATTTTTAAAGCGTTTCCTTTTGTCTGATCCCTTGATTTACAGTCATCTGTAATGACTGTAAATCAAGGGATCAGACAAAAAAGCAGGTGTCGGGAATAAATTTTGACCAAAATGCTCCAGTAAAAGTGGAATCAAAAATGTACACCGAAGAGCCAAAACATTAAGACCATTTGCCTAATATGATGCTGAATCTCCACGTGCTGCCAAAACTGCTCTTACTTGGCGAGGGATGGGCGCTACAAGATTTCTAAAAGTTTCTTGTAGTGTCTTGTCACCATCAGATCATCAGATCCTTTAACTCACGTCACCATCAGATCCTTTAACTCATGTAAGTTACGTGGTAGAGCCGCCGTAGATTAGATTTGCTGTTCCAACACAAACCATAGATGCTCGATTGGATTAATGTCTGGAGAATTCGGAGGAGGGTAATACCTGGAAGTCTTCCTTGTGTACCGCAAACCATTCTCGAACAAACCGGGCAGTGTGTAATGATGCATTATCCTTCTGAAAGAAAGCACTACTAGAGGGGTATTCTGTTGTTATGAAAGGACGTACCTGGTCTGCAATGATGTTTAGGAAGGTGGTAGACTTCATAGTTTCGTGCACATGAATGGCTGGACCCAGGGTTTCCCAGCACAACATTGCCCAAAGCATTACACTCCTTCATCGGCTTGTTTTCGTTGCCATGAAAGTATGTACCTGGTCTACAGTGATGTTTAGGTAGATGGTAGACGTCATAGTTTCCTGCACATGAATGACTGGACCCAGGATTTCCAAGCAGAACATTGCCCAAAGCATTACACTTTCTCCATCGGCTTGTTTTCATTGCCATGAAAGTATGTACCTGGTCTACAGTGATGTTTAGGTAGATGTCGTAGTTTCTTGCACATGAATGACTGGACCCAATGTTTCCCAGCAGAACATTGCCCAAAGCATTACATTTCCACCAATGGCTTATTTTCGTTCCACGGTGCATCCTGATGCCAGCACCTTTCCAGGTAAACGACGCACCGCCCACAAGGTGCAACAGGAAACGAGATTCATCAGACCAAACGACCTTCTTCCAATCATTCAAGGTCCAGTTTTGATACTCGCGTGCCCATTGTAGGCGCTTTCGAAGGTGAACCGAGGTCAGCATGGGTACACAGAGCGGCCTGCGGCTACGCAGTCTCATTTTTAGCAGGGTTCGACGTACTGTGTATTGTGACACATTACTTCCGTGATTAGCACTCAAATTATCGGCGAGTTGCGCCACAGTATCCCTTCTTTTGGCTGGTATCATGCGTGCGGTATAGCCTTCGCTCTCCTGTATCATCGATGAGCCGTGGTTGGCCTACGTAGACCTTGCCGGCGGTTCATGGTTTTTTTCCTTCCTCGGACCACTTTTTCTAAAGGTACTAACCACGGCTTTCTGTGAGCAACCACACAAGCCTTGCCGTATCGGAGATGATCTGACCCAGTCGTCTGGCCATTACAACTTGTCTTTGTCAAACTCGTTTCCTTTCCCATTTGAAGAACTAAAATAACACTGATTAACACAGCTCAGTATCAGGTGTTATTTATACCATTTCATGACCTTCACACGCGCCGTCCTTTACCTGAAGTTGCTTCGATTTGCATAAAAAAGGCGCTGGACCACTTCCTCGGACCATTTAATATTAATACTATTTTGGCTCTTCGGTGTATAGAGGATCTCTAAAACCTTTACTTTCGTATGGATCGGATACCTGGGCAACAGTAAAAAGGAACAAGAACCAGAAATAACCGAAAATAGCGTTTTTAAATGGGTGAAATGAATAACAAGAAAAGAACTTGAAAAAATGAGTGTAAAGTTTAGTATTCCTGGTCAAAGATGTCCCTGACATGTCTAGGGAAATGACGAAGAAAACCCATTTCGAAATGTAGCTGAAGCCAGGAAGTAGAGGAATAGAAATGCCAATAAAAAGATGGTGGGAAAAATAGTGGAGAACAGAATGAACTTTCTCGTCCTAAAACTGCCGAAAAAGAAGGCTACGTGGTTTCGTTATCGAAAAATGAAACACTGAAGCTATTCTGATGCGCATATCGGTAGACCGTACTTAGTAAAATCCGTGCGGCAAGCAGAAGCTTTTTTATAGCAACGCAGAACGTTCGTAAGATCTCGGGTGATTATTTTCAAAATTTTCGACTATATTTTTGAAGCGATTTGTGTGAGATTCATCTGTTCTGCGGGAGAAAATTCTCAGAGTACTCTTATGTTTTTGTACGCCGTACGAGATCAGTACGTCTTATATTCTGCCTCTCCACCAGATTTTGTTTAATAAAAAAAAATCCTTTTGCTTTCTGTTGTGCTGGCTTTCTGCTTGAGTGAGGAGGAGAAAACAAGGAAGCTGCTCGTTCTAAATAAAGACCTTATCAAGTATTCTTGACGTGAGAGAACCCCGCTCAAGGAGATTATTCACCTTGAAATATTTTTATTTTCCCCCCTTATTTATTTCCAGCATGCATGCACCAATACGCGGCAGAAAAACTCATTTTATGTTTTGAAGTATACGATGATGTATCGAAATGCAAATTTTATGCTGCGACTCTGGAGTAAATATACTGAGGAAATTTCCATTCCGATATTTTTATTGCTCCTGTCGTCCAAAGAATGTTTTAAATTTGATCAAAAAAAAGTACCGCCCTTTTGAGTTCGTAGATTTTGTTTCAGATCCGAATTTCTATATTTCATTCGGCTTTTGAAGATACGTCCACAGTTCCTAGTCATTCCTTGTGTTTGGTAAATCGTTAAAAATTAAGGCAAAAGTATATATTTGTGCATTATATTCTCGTTCGTGACCGTGTTCAGGTTCAATACACTACACGATAGGCAGCGTTCCTGAAATTATATTTGCTCTGCATTTCGCCTATTTCCAACAACAGAGGTGTTGATGCTCCGACTTTGGTAGGTCGCGTAAAAATTGTTCAGTTGCGAATTTTTAGCTTTTATGTAACTGTATCATGGATATTTCTTTCAAATCGTTTGCATGGCTTAAGACGAAAACCTGTCAAAACGCTAATATACTGTTTTTGTAGCGTTATCTTATAAACCTTTGCATTTCTTTATCTTATAATTCGTCTCCGTTTCCTACAAAATTTAAACTGAATGCTGATAAGTCTTTGGCTTTCACACCTTCCTCTTTTTCCCCACAGATGAAACAAAAGTCACATTAAAGTGGCTGGAAAAAATAATGTAAACACATGGGAAATAGGCCGTATGTCTTTATTTATAGGGTCTTGGGCCACCATTTGCCTTTAATACAGCTCCCAGCCTTTTTGGAATAGATTCATAAATATAGATTTTGAATAGTCTCCAGTAAAATGTTATGCTTTTCGTCGATCAGAACATCAGCCAATTGCTTCAGAGATGTTGGAGGGAATCTGTTCTCCAAAACTGCCCACTGGTTTCGATGATATTCAAGTCAGGTGATCGAGCTAGCCAGGGCGATGTCGAAGTTTATCTTGATGCTCCTCCAACCGAAACTGAACTGTTCTGGCTGTGTGTATGGACGCATTGTCATCTTAAAAAATGGCGTCATTGTTGGGAAACAACATTTGGACCGTAGGATGCACCTAATCGCGTAGAATGTCCAGGTACTCGCTGGCAGTAACTCGACCATGTAGGGTAATGGTGGCGTCAGCCAAATACCAAGATATGGCCGCCCAAATCATCACAGATCCACCCCCTTGTTTGACAGTTGGAACCAGGGACTCCAAATTGTACGCTTCCTTGGGGTTCTCCATACATGAATCCCATACATTTGATTCTTCCGCGGATTCGCGGAATTCCGCTTTTTTTTTGGTCATCATAAACGAAATATCATTCCCAGACCTAAAACGCCCCCCCCCCAAAAAAAACCCCTTCGAAAACGGAAGTTAAACGGAGTGAAAAAAATTCCCGTAATCGTGATTTCTTTTTCTCGCGATGTTTCTTCTGCGCTGTATTATTGCTAAATATAATGTTTTTCCCTTAAACATTTGCATTTCAGCTTGAAAATGGAAGAAAAACTTCCGTAAACGGAAGTTAGATGGCGTGGAAATTTTCCTGTGATCTTCAGGCACAAGGTTCTTCAGTGGATTCAAAGAATTCCACCTTTCCCATCGTCGTTTGGATGGTTTTTGAGATCGATGCAGAATTGAACAGCAATTTGGGAGGGATTGGAGGTGGTAGTGATAGTGGTGGCATCGTTTTCCGTCGATGGGCGGAATTTCGACTTTCAAAACTTTCGGAAACGGAAGTTAGATGGAGTGAAGGTTTCTCCTGTAATCGTAATCCTTTTTTCTCGCGATGATTTTCTACCCAATAGTGTTGTTAAATATAATTTTATTCCATAAATGTTTGTTTTGTAGCTTCCAAATGGACGAAAACTTTCCTAAAATGGAGATCGGACAGACCTTAGATTTTGCTGATAATTATATTTTTTTTTCTCCGTGATGTTATATTTATCCTGTGTTGCTGTTAAGTGTAAAAAATATATATATACACTGAAGTGCCAGAAAAACTGGTACACCAGTCTAATACTTGGTCCGTCCCCCACGGGAGCGCAGGACTGCAGAAATACGACGGGGCATGGACTCCACTAGCTTCTGGAAATATACTGTAGGCAATGCACACCATACTTCCTACAGAGCGTTCCACAATTCGGGTGTATTCCGAGGTCTAGGATTCCTGTGTTCGATAGCGCGTTGCATGGCATCCCAAATGTGTTCTATCACGTTCAGATCTGAGGACTTGGGTGGGAATGGCAACAATGCTCCTCTAACCATAATGTGGCGTCCCGACACTTGTGTGGAGGTGCATTGTCTGTTGGAACAGGCCCAACCCATCAGCATGAATGCAGGACATGAACGGTGTACCTCGTCAGAAAGGATGCGTATATAGCGTTGGCCGGCCACAGACGTTTGTAGACGTACAAGGGGTCCCAGTAAAGTCACACGTTTACAGTCATCAGCAGTCCAGAGTTTATGCTCATGACATTGTCTTTTTCGCATTGTATCATTGATTTCTGTGATTAAAGGTTTAGCAGTGGCAGCTCTTCCATAGATGTTGGATTTGTGAAGTTCTCTGTGGGCTGTTTTTGTGGAAACAGGGTCTTCCACGTGGATATTGAGTTCTGCTGTCACTTTTGCTGCAGTAGTTCTGTGTTTGAATAAAATATTTGTTAGTGTTCGACGGTCGATCTCATTCAATCTCGGTTTTCGCCCACTATTCTTCTTCGCAGATGAAGTCTGGCCATGCACCTATTTCAACGACAGCCCGTACGAACCGCTGCTGAGCACACCTTGTACTACGCTGGCATGCAACTTAGAGAATATATACAAAGAAAAGATACACAAAAGATAATCACAACGTTCTTTTTCAGTGTAGCCTACAAGAAACCCCCTATAATCGTGGTGTTCGCAATATTTTGTCTAACCTTGGGTCACTTTTGACCCCATTGACGTCACTTTTGACCATTGGGGTCACTTTTGACCCCATTGTGGCATGTATAACTAGTTCATTTTCATGTTGGAAATATAGATGATGTCTTCTCAAATAGAGTTCACAGCGAAGAACAGAGTGGTAATTAAGTTCATGGTCTTGAAAGTAAAGACAGTGAAGGAAATCCCCAGCGAGAAATGTCGGAGATACTCGTATTGTGTGATCAGTGTTCTTCTTATTTCACAGTTAAAAACTGAGTTGCCGAATTTAACACAGGGCATTTCAGCTCTATGACCATCCAGCTAGACCATTTGTGGTCACCGTTGTACAAAATGTGTATGCCGTCCACAAAACGACTTCGGAAGGCCGAAGAATCTTTACAAAAAAGATAGCGTGAACGTGTTAGATTGATCATTCACGAGGTGTTGTGGATGAGGAAGCTCTAGGCCAAATGGTTACCTTCAATTCCTTACTGTGATTCAGAAGAGGCGTCGGATTGTAGCAGCTAAGGTATAAGGCAATGTTGCAGCGTTGTCAGCACAATGCGGACAGGTTTTTTTTTATTTGCTCGATTAGTAATCATGGATGAAACGTGGATACATGTGTGTATTATTCGTAGTCCCAAACAATGGAGACACAGCGAGTTCCCCTTGCCCAAATTGTCTCCAGCACAGAAGTCTGCAGCAAAGATGATGGCGTCTCTGTTCTGAGACGAGGATGGGTAGTCTAGCAAGGTAATTCACGGTTCTGCGAAAAAATGTCCGTCTTGACAGGTAACTGCTTAATAGAGTGGTTCAATTTGCTAAAATATCTCCTATCCACACTTGAAATTAAAATAACAAGTTAGTAAAATCATGCAATGCATTGATTATGATACGCTTTCCAACATACCAGAAATCTTTGCTCAAGTTATGAGGATAATGGCTGTGGAATAAATCTTGCTCCTGTGCCGAAAACATCTCCACAGTTGTGAGATAAAATGGAACAAGTATTTCGGTAATCAGTCTTCATCAGGAATAAAGTGCCACATGTAAATCCCTCAAATATTTTACTTGTCATTTTTTGGAAGAGGATTGGCGTTACGCTACTGTACATTACTGATACTTTAATTCGTTGGACGGGAAGATAGCCGCTATGAAAGCGATAGAGAGAAAATGGTAGAGCTGTAAATCTTTATTACTTATCTTTATTAGCCGCAGAAGTCTGTGACCAACTTTTCCCGTGCTTTTGATGTTATGAAAGAAGCTGTCTTTTGTGTCGTCATGTAGATGCAAGGTAGCTAAAAAAAATGACGCAATAATTAAAAATATATTTATTTACTGGTGTTAATTAAAAACTGGTATCGTCTGCGCTTGAAATTTCGTAAACTGTGTAAAGATTAGAAACGCAAAACGCGATGCCACTCGGAGATGTGGGCGCATGCTGAAGCTTCTTGCCCAATTATATTGAATATCTCTGTAGCATTTCTACGCTTTGCACAGAACTTTGTGGAAACCCGCTGGCACTCCATCTCTGCTTGACAACGAACTATACGCGAATTGCCGTATCAAACCAGTCACCGCCAAATGTGTATGAAGAGATCCATTGAGAAATATGCATGGATATAGTATTTTCTCTATCTATCTTTATCTCTTTTTCTCTCTTTCGTACTGACCCACTCACTCAAAACCTTGAAACAGAGGCGTGGCGAAAAAGCTGAAATTAGTGTCGCAGATGTTCTTTAAAAAAATACAATGGTACGTAGAGTAAATCTAGCACCGTCACCTATAGAATGCATTTAGTAAGCATTTCGTATACAATCCATATAACCCATTTCTTTCTCTGGGCGCAGTTGGCCTAATGGTTAGCTCTCACGTGCCACCAAATTCCCTTCGTGGTTTGGAAGTAACGTTGAGCCGTTGGCCCTGGAGTAGAGACTCCTCTTTTCAACAGCGAAGAACTTCATTAACATCATCGAAAATTTCTGCATGCGTTGATATTGTTTATCTCAAAAATTGAAAAAGGAGATAGACAAGAGTTTACAAAGGTCAGCAGATGTCAAAGTTTTTCTCATCCTGCGCGTGTCATGTTGGTCTCACTGTCCAAATCTTCTTTTAGTTGCTCCTCACTTGAGTCCTGTATCTTAAGGCTGCTTCCTTTATTAAGGTCTTTTGAAAATTGTCTTTCCTACCCGGCAATTTGCAGATTTATTTTTGGAGCGAACTAATTTTCTTTGTGGTGGATATACCTAAAACTTATGCCTGGTGAGTGCACTGCAGCAACGTGTCCGAATTATTATTTGAACATCAAACGGAACGATATTCATTGCAGTCGAATCTCGATAGCTCGAACTTCCATAAGACGAAATTCTTGATAACTCGAAAAACTAAGATTCTCTGAAATTCTTGATAACTCGAAAAAGTAAGATGCTCTGAAATTCTTGATAACTTGAAAAAGTAAGATGTCTTATGTGCATTATGTATTCTCGATATCTCGATTTTTTTCACACTTCCTTCAGATTCGACTTATCAGGAGTCGACTGTACAATCAGTTTTGCGCCGCCACAGGTGGCGCCGTGGTCTAAGCAGTTAGTTCGGACCATTTGCTCGAGTGAGCCCTGGTTAGATTCCAGGATGAGAAATGGATGGTGTGTTTGTCTTATGGCACTACCTCCATCCCTTCCCTGAAACCAGTGGTTCTAAATTAGGGACGGGGTACTGGTTATACCCATAGAGTTGCTCACGGTAGTCGTTAAACCCCCAAACAAAACAAAATAGGTTTTGCGAAAAACGAAACTACGTAACATTTTACAACTGCGTTGTAAAACAGTTGACAACTGCAGGGAAATAAATTCATGTGTTTTCTCAGAGCATATTTGTTTTTAAATAACCAGTTACAAATTCTAACAAAGCACTGAATGCGTTTTACTTTCACCTTTTAATTAAGTAATTTGTGGAATGCTGCTGAGATGCTTATTTGTGTGGTGTAAAGAAATTTACGAGATGTCAGCAATATACAGGTATGAGATTCTTTTGCGGATTTGCTGAATTTCGATTTTTCGTCATCGTTTGGGTAATTCTCGACATCGATGCAAAAGTGAAGCGGAATTGTTTTGAAGATTAGTGGTGGAGGGGTCGTTTTCCATCTGCGGAAGGTATTTCGTCTTTCACAACTTTTGAAAACGGACGTTTGACGAAGTGGAGAGTTATCCCGTAATCATTTTTTTCTTTCGCGATGTTCATTATGTCCAATATTATTTTTAAATATCATTTTACTTCATAAATGTTTGTATTTCAGCTTGAAAATGTAGGCAACAATTTCCGAAAACGGAAGTTAGACGGAGCGAAAATTTATCTATAATCTAAAGTTCTGTTTCTCATGCTCAGTATTGTTAAATATCATTTTCTTCCCTAAATATTTGTATTTCAGCTTGAAAATGAGCAAACATTTCTGAAAACGGAAGTTGGACGGAGCGGAGATTTCTTCCGTAACCGTAATTTTTTTCCCCTCTATGTCGTTGTTAAATGTTATTTTTCCCATTAATGTCTGTCTTTCAGCTTGTTGAGGGAACAGAAAATTCCGAAAGCGGAAGTGAAGTAAGAAAATTCGGAAGAATTGATGCATGGTGTTTCAGAGTATTAATCCTCTCAACGTTGCACCATTTATTCAAAATAATGAAAGCTTGGATATTATGCATTTCTGGTCCACAGACTGAAAGTTATTTCAGCACGATGGATGAAATTATTCAGGAAGAATAAACATCGGAACGTATTCAGTTATACATACTATGAACTATATACTTTTAAAACACAGGGTTAAGTCTGTAGTTCAACTCTTCAGTAAAATGTGTTATTTGGTCGAAGCAGTTGATTCCAACTTCACCAAAATCTGAGGATAAAAAGTCAAATCCGTTTGAATCGTACATGGGAACACTGGATTAATCTTTTTACCGAACTTCAGAAAATCATTGCGAAAATTATTTTGAAAAATATAGCAAGAAGAAATGTTATATAAAACAAAACATAGCAGTTACAATGCACATACCAATTTATTCCCTGATCCTACTAGCTGCTCAACTGTAGCATACATCCTCAAACTTTGTGAAAATACAAGTTTGTCCGTGACGGGGATCGAACTTGCGCCCTCCTCACTCCGGAGTAAGTTGCTCTCCCTACTAAGCTACACGGACGGAATGAATCGCTGCAGATCCGTCGTCTTGACACGTACTTTACCTCTGTAGTACGTCACATCATCTCCCTCTTAATTTTTTTTTCTTTTTTTCTAAAGGGAACAACGAATTTTTCATTAATTTTAGACGCTGTGTGGAACAAAAATCACACATTTTTCGAAGAACCCAACGGCTAGTACATGCATTTTTACGTTTGAGCGCCAATGTGAAAATACAAAGTTGTCTGTGACGGAGATCGAAACCGCGGCTCCTCACTCCGGAGTAAGTTGCTCTCCCAAGTAAGCTACACGGACAGAATGTATCCCTGCAGATTTGTCGTCCTGACAAGTGCTTTACCTCTGCGTCACAACTTCCAAAATCGTGCGTCGTGCTCAAGTTTTTTATAGCTGGGAAACTTCTGAATAAAATTAAACGAGTGAAGTTAATCCTATTGATCACCAGAAAGAGCACTAACGCTATAAGGGAAGATTCTGTCGTTGAAAATGCTGTCTTTAGGACACTAAAAGTTCACCACGGGACCGACTGCCGGAAAGAGAGGAATTTGGATACAGGAATTTCGTTTCTGTCGTTTAACTCTCACAAGGGCATTACTGCTTTATGAAATGGCGGCAAAACCTACCGTTTTCAGCAAAGCTCGAAGTAATTAAAGGGGGCGAAAGTGGTGAAAAAAAGTGTAATGTAGCAAATCATTTTTACGCTTTCCAACCGTAGGTTGAAGAAGCGTATATGATCCAACTTTGTCCGTTTGTCTGTCTGTCCGCACGTTACCATTAAAATTATATCATATCGCGTAAAATGGTTCGTTTCGATGAAATTTTAATATGTGGTAGGGGACACCCTGGGTACAAACCCTGTTGAAAATGGGCGAAATGGGGTCAAAGGTGCTGTCTTTAGGACACTGAAAGTTGAATCGAAGCATTTTTGCGTAAGTTATGACGCATTAGGGCGATGGAATGGACCGGAATCCATTCCATCGCCCTTATGCGTCATAACTTGCGTAAAAATGCTTCGATTGCGACAAAACTTTATCATGTTGTTTCGGAGATATACTGAACCGGTTCTGTTGAATATCATCAAAATGGGGTCAAAGGTCAGGGCACAGGAGCGAGATTTATTCCACAGACATTATCGTCATAACTTGACTAAAAATGCTTCTATTGCGACAAAACTTTATCATGTTGTTTCGGAGATATACTGAACCGGTTCTGTTGAATATCATCGAAATGGGGTCAAAGGTCAGGGCACAGCAGCGAGATTTATCCCACAGCCATTATCCTCATAACTTGACTAAAAATGCTTCGATTGCGACAAAACTTTAGTATGTTGTTCCGGAGGTATACTGAACCAATTCTGTTTAATATAATAGAAATGGGGTCAAAGGTCCAAGGCACAGCAGCGAGATTTATTCCACAGAGATTATCGTCATAACTTGACTAAAAATGCTTCTATTGCGACAAAGCTTTATTATGTTGTTCCGGAGGTATGCTGAACCAATTCTGTTTAATATCATCCAAATGGGTCAAAGGTCAGGGCACAGGAGCGAGATTTATTCCACAGCCATTATCCTCATAACTTGAGTAATTACTTGAGTAAAAATGCTTCTATTGTGACAAAGCTTTAGTATGTTGCTCCGGAGATATACTGAACGAATCAATAGTCAGGGTTGGGAGGAGGGTTTGTCTGCGCGCGATTTCTGGTATGTTGGAAAGCGTATCATGATCAATGCATTGCACGATTTTACTTACTTGTTTGGCATACCAAAGAGAATTAGAACAATTTTAAAATGTGAAAATATGAAAAGGAAATCTAGTAAATGCCCGAAGTCCGATGATGCAAAGCCTATACGTTATGCATCATTAAAGTTTGGACGTTGGTAGAAGAAGCCCTTCGTAGGTAATTATCGACGTCAGAGTTTTGAACACATTCCAGTTTCCAACTCAGTGAAAGTCTAGACCCTACAGCCTAGTGTTATGAAATAACTACAGCTACAGTAAATGCTTACAATGCGCGTATTGAGTTCTACTTATCAAGCATTTCGTGTATGTCGAACAATAACGACTGTCCTCTTAAGTTCGATATAAATGGGTTCGACTGTAAAAGCAAAAAAACAAAGAGAATGGGAGGATATAAACAGTGAGAAAATTTAGCAATGGATGCTGTACAGCCACAGAGTGGACAACAAATATGGCTGTTGAAATTGTTGAGAAGAAAGTAAGGCTTCCTCATAAGAGGAAACTTAAGCTGATGTGCAAGCAAGCACAATAACAAAACAAATCAAGAAAAAAAACTGTGTTTAAGGTAACGTGTTTTAAATCCATTTTATTTTGTTTTGAATTCAGTAATTTTATATTGTGAATACTGTGAAATACTCCAGTTTAATATTTACCAAATTTAAGACCTGGGGTCCGATACTCCCTTCCTAAAATACTCTACATATAATCATTACCTCTCTGTTCTACCTGATGATGGGGTAAATGTTACCCCGAAAGTGCTGGTGGGTATTTTAATTGTAAATATTTTTCGTCTTTTATTAAATATCGTACATCTACGGTGGAGTTTTATCTTATTTTATTTCAGGGAAAGCTCAACAAGTTTTGCTAAAACTAAGATTAGAAATAAATGTAATCTATCATCAAGAAAACTTTCATAAATATAAGATAATTCAGAATGATTGCCCCTATTACAAATGACAATGACGTGTTTAATAAATAGACAGTTGATGTCCCTACGCAAGAAAGAAGGAAGTTTAGAATTTTATTGAAACCTACTGCTGTATTGCTATTGTGATGTAGGAAAGTGCCCGTGCGCCAAAGCCAGTGGGAAGAAATGGCGTTGTGCGCAAGACAACAGGGTTTTCTGCAAGTGGCCCTCCAGGTCTCCGGATCTTACCCCTTGTGACTCCTTATTGTGGGGGTATGTCAAAGGCCATGTGTATCTGCCACTTATACTCCACTAGAACACTGCAAGAACTAAAGACGCGCATTCAGCTTGCACTGGCATCAGTGACTACTGAAATGCTTCATAATGTATGGCGTGAACTGGATTACCGTTTAGATGTTGTCCGCGTGATTCAGGGGAGTCACATAGGACATTTGTAAGGTATGGAAACAAAATTCTAAACTTCCTTCTTTATTGTGCAGCAATGTGATCTCTGTATCTACACTGCTGGCCACCCAAAATGCAACACCAAGAAGGACACGAGATAGCAAAGCCAGATTTACTGGACACATAGCAACAGATACAAAGATGAAACGATTGAGCTTACAGGCCCGTGCGACTTGCGGAACACGCAGACATCAATAGTTCGTGTGGCCCCCATGGCTGGCAAAAATGGCCGCTACACGCCGCGGCATCGAACGAAAGAGGCTTTGGATGTGAGCTTCGGGTATGTCGGTCCAGGCTGCTTCCACACGTTGCCACAGTTCATCAGGCGTAGCCGCGGGTGGTGCTTACCGGGCCACTCGGTTGCCGATCAGCTACCAGACATGTTCGATGGGTGACATATCGGGAGAACAGGCGGGCCACGGCAGCAGTGACTCCCGGGTGGGCCGTGAAGAATTGTTGCACGATGCGTGCCACGTGCGGGCGCGCATTGTCCTGTTGAAACGTGGCCGCTGGCAGGTCCTGCAGGTAAGGTAGGACTACAGGCTCCAAAACGTCGGAGATGTAGCGGTGCATGTTGAGTGTACTGGCGATGCCGTACCAGAGGGGTGCGGGTGTCATATCCAATTGCGCCCCAAACCATAAAGCCAGGCGACGGACCTGTATTGCGATGCATAATGCAGGCGTCATACAGTCTCTCGCCGCGGTGCCGCCACACGCGGATCCGACCATCGTGGTGTTGCAGGCAAAAGCGGGATTCGTCGGAGACGACAATGTCTTGCCATTCCGTAGTCCAGGTGCGGCGTTCAACGGCCCACTGCCGCCGCACTCGCCGGTGGTGTAACGTCAATGGTAATCGGAGCAATAGGCGCAGTGCGACAAGTCCCCGCTCCTGCAGACGACGTCGAACGGTGCGTGCTGACACGGTTGTTGCGCAACAACACCCTAATTCCTGCGCTAACGTTCGTGATGCGGCGGTGCGAGCCGTCTATGCCCGCCGCACAACATGCCGGTCCTCACGTTCGGTGGTGTGCTGCGGCTGCGGCAATCGCTCACTTCGGTCCGTCCGTCCCTCCTGAATTCACCGAATCCATACTCGCCTCACTGTTACTGGATGTCGTCCCACACGGGCGCCGATGTCTCGGTACGATAAACCGCTGTCGCGATAAGCCACTATTCGTCCTCTGTCGAACTCCGAAACGTGCTGGAATGACTGCCGTATTCTGCGGCGAGGCATCAGGAAGCTTCCCACGCACAGGTCCGGCAGCACAACACACTTCCACTACTTACACCACGCCTTCTGTGCACCCTTCTTATAGTGCTTCTCGGTGGCGTGCCGGGCGCACATGATTTTCATATGCCCTGCAGTGCTAATCGTTTGCATGTCCTCTCGCGGGCGACGCATGCTGCGAATTTCAGGCCAATCAGATGCTTCCTTCTTGGTCTTGCATTTTGGGTGGCCAGCAGTGTATGTTCATAAACTAGGAATTGTCATTTGTAATCGGGGGAAATCATTTTGAATTACCCTGCGAAAAAAGGAAAAGATATGTAGTTCGAGAGCATTCAGTGAAATTGCTTTAACCAAAATATATCGTTTGAGAGTAACATAAAATTAGATTAAGTGCATTGTAATTTTTAAAACCGCCGAATACAAAAAGAACATATTTAATTAGTGGACACAATATATCTCATGTGGAAGTGAAAGATATGTACTAGCTTAAAAACTTGTTTTACGGGGATTACACGCAACTCAAAAGAACCTTGGATTGATGCATGCAATTGGAAAAGATTCGAAAGGAGATTTTAGGATCATTGAAATTGCAAACGTCGCTGCCAATAAAAAGACTTCGGAATGACAGAATCCTGCGCAAAAGGAAAATAAAGGGCCAGATGAATTCAGCAGCTTTGAACAGCAATGATAATGGTTGTTTACGAAGAGCAGAAGACACAAAAAATAACATGGGAGATGGATAAAGAAAATTGGTAAGCACGCAAGAACAATATCGAAAAGATACGTTTTGCACGGAAAGTAGAAGAAATCGTCATCATCAAGCATTCTCGATCCCCTACGGAATGAAAGATTTTCCGACCTTTTTCCGCAAACTTGTATCTCGATCATTTCTTTCGTGTTGCTCGGTAATGCTCTCTAATTCCATCTGGCTCTGTCTGACATGGTTATCTTTCTTTTGCGATTTTGGTATTTGATGAAGTATTGATGTTGGGAGCACTACTGAGTTTTAGCGATGTCCAGCCTGTTGCTACTCGCGCGCGCCTTAAAATTGGTCGTACTTTAATCTCAACGGTTCTCTAACAATATTTTCCGTTTCGTCATAATGTATGCATCTACGTATGCTTGAGTTATGAGTAGTGATAAGTATGTATCCTATCTATTTGGAACCAGTCTTCTTTATGAGACGTAATAAGGTCCATGTCAGTAAGGCATAATGATAATTCATTCGTGAAAATTACCTTATTTTTGTTTCATGCGTTCCAGCTATTTTGATTTCTTTTTTGATGCGATTCTATTGATGCCCAGTACAATAATAAAAATGAGCAACATAATATTGTTCTGCTCATGGCTGGGGTCTTGCGACCTTCGAAATCAGATTGCGCCTTCAACAACCGCCCGCCTTTAAGCAAAGGATTGGTTCGAAATTCGCATCTACACTGTTAAAAATTTTGTGGTAGGTTGCACCAAAAAGTGGTACTACACCAGCTGCACCATTTTCTGAGAAAAATACACCACTGTGTGGTGCAAACAAAACCCAAAAATATGCTGCAACTTTGCACCACGATATTGTACAAGTCTGCACCTCATTGTTGGGTTTTGTTTGCACCAAACAGTGGTTTATCTTTTCTCAGAAAGTGGTGCAGCTGGAGTTGCACCTCTTTTTGGTGTAATCTACGACAAATTTTTAACAGTGTAGTAGCTCTAAAAGCTGTTAAGTACGTGTAAAATATGGAAGAAATATTCTTCACTAATACATGGAACAACTACAAGATTATTACACGGCAATCAGAATAGCCTAAAATGCCTAGTTTATTGTTCATGTCAGAAAACCTGAAAATGTAGTATTTATTTGTAAGTACATCCCTACAGATGGTATATCTAGTTACAGGAATTGCTATGGTGATATTTAAATTGCCAAGTGATATTTACAGTCTTGCAAAACACGCTGTATGAGAAAATTATTACTTACATTAAAAATATCCGGACATTCTTCAAGTGAGTTGTAAAGTCCATACATTTTGCATAACGGATAATTTTTTCCAACATCAGTTCTGCAAAATGACACTGCAAATCGTTCACATTTTGTCCTCGGTAAACGTGTGACACGGAAACTTAATTGGTTTACAATTTGAGTATCATCAATTTGTCCATGATGATAACGTACAGGAACTGGAGTTGGATGGCCTTTCTTCCCGATTGCAAAGAGGTCATCTTGAAGAATGACAGGTCAGCCGTCGCGATGTCCGCTATATGAACACCATCGATTTGTAAACAAGTTAGTAAAATCATGCAATGCATTGGTTATGATACGCTTTCCAACATACCAGAAATCATTACTCAAGTTATGAGGATAATGGCTGTAGAATAAATCTCGCTCCTGTGCCCTGACCTTTGACCCCATTTCGATGATATTCAATGGAATTGGTTCAGTATGCCTCCGGAACAACATGCTACAGTTTTGTCGTAATAGAAGCATTTTTACGTAAGTTATGACGCATAAGGACAAGGGAATTGATCCCGCTCCTATGTCCTGACCTTTGATCCCATTTCGCCCATTTTCAATAGGGTTCGTCCCCAGGTGGTTCCCTACCACATACTATAGTTTCATCGAAATCGAACCATTTTTACGCGAGTTATCGTGCCGACGGACAGACAGACAGACGGACAAAGCTGGAGCATATACGCTTTTTTCAACCTACGGTTGGAAAACGTATAAAGGATGTCTAAGATTTTTTTTTGAACTTTCTCGATTTGATTTACTAGAATTACGAGTCTAGGGCTTCAAATGATCGCCGCATACTCCAGAGAGGATCTGACCGTAGTCTCAAAAATGCGAATTAGTGTCTGAGGATTCGAAAAATTCTTGGAATGTTTCATGATGAATCCAAGATTTCTATACGCTGTCCGTACAGTTCTTTTGATATAACTTTTGAAGTCGAAGTTGGAATCAAATGTGACTCCCAAGTCCTGGACATCGTTTGTCCGGCTAAGAGAATAGTCGTCAGCTTTATACTCAAAGAGGAATCGAACCTGCATCTCCTGATTTCCGTTCGAGCATGCGGTCATTTACACCGCCCAACAAGTATCCGATGAAGAATATGAACAACTTCAGATTTTCACCAGTCGTTCTATGTACACCCATATTCATAAAACACAGAACACCTGAATGAAGTATATGTTCATTAGGCAATACAGAACAAATTATTAGCATCTCGGTGTCATACGCATCAGGTGCGTCGATGTAGCTAATAATCGGTGTGGCCACCTCTGGCTTGTATCACATGCTGTACGCGCTGAGGCAACGAATCAAATAATGTGTGAATGGTGTTCTGTGCAAATGCCATCCAGGCTGTATTGACCCGCGTCCTAAGTTCATCAAGAGTTGCATGTGGACGGTCGTACGCTCTGAGGTATTGAATCAAATAATGTGTGAATGGTGTCCTGTGGAATAGCCATCCAGGCTGTACTGACCCGCGTCCAAAGTTCATGAAGAGTTGCTGGCGAACGGTCGTACGCTCTGAGGTATTGAATCAAATAATGTGTGAATGGTGTCCTGTGGAATAGCCATCCAGGCTGTACTGACCCGCGTCCAAAGTTCATGAAGAGTTGCTGGCGAACGGTCGTACGCTCTGAGGTATTGAATCAAATAATGTGTGAATGGTGTCCTGTGGAATAGCCATCCAGGCTGTACTGACCCGCGTCCAAAGTTCATCAAGAGTTGTTGGCGGACGGTAGTACGTTCTGAGGTATTGAATCAAATAATGTGTGAATGGTGTCCTGTGGAATAGCCATCCAGGTTGTATTGACCCGCGTCCAAAGCTTATTAAGAGTTGCTGGCGGAGTGTCGTACCGCTCCACCTGTCGTTTAAGGATGTCCCAGAGACTCAGCTGTTGTGTGCGTTGAGGCATCGAATCAAATAATGTGTGAATGGTGTCTTGTGGAATAGCCATCCAGGCTGTATTGACCCGCGTCCAAAGTTCATCAAGAGTTGCTGGCGAACGGTCGTACGCTCTGAGGTATTGAATCAAATAATGTGTGAATGGTGTCCTGTGGAATAGCCATCCAGCCTGTATTGAACCGCGTCCAAAGCTTATTAAGAGTTGCTGGCGGAGGGTCGTACCGCTGCACCTGTCGTTTAAGGATGTCCCAGAGACTCAGATGCGCTGAGGCATCGAATCAAATAATGTGTGAATGGTGTCCTGTGGAATAGCCATTCAGGCTGTATTGATCCGGGTGCAAAGTTCATCAAGAGTTGCTGGCGGACGGTAGTACGTTCTGAGGTATTGAATCAAATAATGTGTGAATAATGTCCTGTGGAATAGCCATCCAGGTTGTATTGACCCGCGTCCAAAGCTTATTAAGAGTTGCTGGCGGAGTTTCGTACCGGTGCACCTGTCGTTTAGGGATGTCCCAGAGACTCAGCTGTTGTGTGCATTGAGGCATCGAATCAAATAATGTGTGAATGGTGTCTTGTGGAATAGCCATCCAGACTGTATTGACCCGCGTCCAAATTTCATCAAGAGTTGCTGGCGGACGGTCGTACGCTCTGAAGTATTGAATCAAATAATGTGTGGTGTCCTGTGGAATAGCCATCCAGGCTGTATTGACCCGCGTCCAAAGTTCATCAAGAGTTACTGGAGGACGATCGTATCTCTACACCTGTCGTTTGAGCATGTCCCAGAAATTTTCTATGGGCGATAAATCCGACGATCTAGCCGGCCACGGCAGAAGTGGAACGTTGTTGTCCCTCAAGAATGCACGTGTTATCTCTGAAACATGCGGTGTGGCATTGTCCTGTTGAATTATGGCACCAGGGATGTCCTGTTGGTGCGGAAGGGCGACCGGCCGCAGATATCGTTGACGCAACGGTCACTCGTTATGGTGGTACGGACTTTCACGAGAGTTGATATGCTTTCGTACCCGATAACGCTCCAGGCCATAGTGTCTCGTGTTGGTGCGGTATGCCGGGTGCGAACACATTCTTTCTGACGCCTCTCCCTCTGTCGTCGACGGACACAAATGCGGCCAACATTTTCACGTAAGCAGCTTTGTCCGATATATTATGCCATTCGTCACGGCACTCCCTTCGTTCAATGCACCATGGCAGCCTGGAAGTCCGTTGCTGCAGTGTCAAAGGTAGCCTGAGGAAGGGCCGACGAGCCTGGAGTTCGAACTGTGATAACTGACAACGTACTCTTACAACTGACATGGGAGAACGCCCCACAGTTCGCCATTGCTGCTACAATGCCGTTGGTGATTCTGAACGATCATTCAAAGACATGGTGTCTTTCAGCGTTGTCTGTGTATGACGTCCACTTTGTGTCTTACGTCCTCCTTCGTACGATTCCCTTCGGACTCTTGCCACGACGGGCACACCGTACCTCACACGACCGGCAGTCTCCCGACGGGGAGGATTGCAGTTTTTTATGGCGATAATGCGACCTCTATCGAACTCGGTGATGTGACTGTACAACTGTCTCGCACGACGACGAGGCATCCTTACCCACTGCTGATCAAGCACTGACATGCCGACGGAGCCATGCGGCGCTTATAACAGAAAAAGTTAGTAAATTAATACAGACAACTGACGTGGATTAGGAACATCAAACAGAAGTCATCGCTCTTTCCACGTTTTTATAAGTGAGTCACGGAAAAATTATCATTCCCGGTGGCGGCCAATGAGAATTTTTCCGTGACTCACTTATAAAAACGTGGAAAGAGCAATGACTTCTGTTCAAGTTAGTAAAATCATGCAATGCATTGATTATGGTACGATTTCCAACATACCAGGAATCATTACTCAAGCTATGAGGATAATGGCTGTGGAATAAATCTCGCTCTTGTGCCCTGACCTTTGACCCCATTTCGATGATATTCAATAGAATTGGTTCAGTATACCTCCGGAACAACATACTAAAGTTTTGTCCCAATAGAAGCATTTTTAGTCAAGTTATGAGGACAATGTCTGTGGAATAAATCTCGCTCCTGTGCCCTGACATTTGACCCCATTTCGATGATATTCAACAGAACCAGATCAGTATACCTCCAGAACAACATGATAAAGTTTTGTCGCAATCGAAGTATTTTTACGTAAGTTATGACACATAAGGGCGATGGAATGGCTCCTGTGTCCTGATTTTTGACCCAATTTCGCCCATTTTCAATAGGGTTCCTCCCCAGGTTGTCCCGTACCACATATTAAAATTTCATCGAAATCGAACCATTTGTACGCGAGTTATCATGCGGACGGACAAACAGACGGACAAAACTGGAGCATATACGCTTCTTCAACCTACGGTTGGAAAGCGCAAAGAATGGCGTTTTCTGATATGTAACGTTGCTCGATCTGATTTGTCTAGATGCACGTATGATGCCGAAAAGCTAATCATTTCTGCGATATTGCCTGATTAACATATCCTGTAAAAATCAAAGTCGTAGCTCTCGACTCCTTTTCTGTTTTTTATGAAGATGAGTTTATTGGTGTGAAGGACATTTCCTCCATAATTTCCATACCTGAAATACTGGCGCTTTTATCACGCAACGAGGAAGCATTGGATTGCTTCGTCTGGTGAAAATCGGACGTTCTCATAATTCTTCATCTTCAGATACTTTCAACGTCACTGACCTGGGTGGTGTAACGGATAGCCTGCTCGAACGGAAATCGGGAGATGTGGGTTCGATTCCCGCTCCAGGGTGATGTAATTTTTATGTTTTCTGAAATGGTGTTTGCATCTATTGACGAGGAAACTGAGTAACTCAGGCTCTTCTGGTTGCCATGTTAATAATCCTGATACATGCAGCTTGTGCATGGCTTTTGAAGCCTCTTCCTCTCTTTCCCCCTGCACCTTTTTTTTTTTTTTTTTTGTCTTGACGAAATATCTTTTTTAAGCTGTCAGCATTTTTCCGTTATATGCAAAAAAATGCTTCTATATAACCTCTGCCACTCCTTCCCTACATCTTTCTTTGAAGAAACATTTTTTCGAGTTTTTAGCATTTGCCCCAGTTATAAGTTTAAAAATGCTTCTATCGTATTACAGCCTCTTCCTTTCTTTCCCTGCAAATTTTCTTAAAGAAATATTTTTTAAAATTGTCAGCAGTACCCCTCCCCCTCCCGTTATACACACAAAGTGTTTTTATCATATTGCTGGCTCTGCCTCCCTGCAGCTTTCTGTGAAGAAGTATTTTTTCAAATGGTCAGCATTTTTCGCTTATACGTATGAAATGGTTCCATCATCAACGAAGTCTGAATCTAATTGCTCTTTAACACTGCTTGCTGTTCGTTCTGTTCTCGAATTGTTGAGTCAGTTTTTGTTATAAGACTAGGTTTTTGAGCCATAAAGGGACAATAAAGGAAACGAAAATTGATTTATGCGAATTTCGATGCATATAGCAGTTTTACCAAACTTTCTGCGGTGAAGTCGTCGAAATTTTAGCCAAGGCTGTGCACCTTTTTGTACCAAAGAAATATCTGCTCGTGATGTTTATCTGTGGCCCAGATAAATGAAATGACGTACTTCCCCTTTCTCGAAATCATGCACCGTGTCTTAGTTATCGAAATTATTTTTAAATTGATTCGGCGACCACGTTTTCGACATTTCCTGTCGGTTCTTTTCAGAGGCAGGCTCGTTTCCTCATCTTTGATGGTTATTAACGCAAGGTTCTTACTCTTCCAAGCAAAATAAATTCAAGCACTTTTCAAGGACTTTTTAAAACCAAATTATCGTATGTGTGAGCTGTCGGTCGGTCAAATAGGTAGGTATTTTAGCAAGTTCAAGCCATTAAACTTATCTGGGACGGGCACACTTTCAATGAACTGCCTGTTACCCCCTGTTGGTTTATTTTATTAACTTTGAATTGCCCCTTCGTTTTGGTGCTTTTCGAAATCACTTTATTTTGTGGAATATTTTGAAAGGGCACATTAATTTTGTTATTCACCTTCCAGTAAGAACGCGTCCCTAACCCCAGTAAACAGAAGCCAATCACGATTCGCGAATACATCATTTCAGTTATTTTACTCCCATCCCTGAAGTTTTACTCTGTAGTGATGTCATGGCCAAGGTACCAGATGTCCACGCGCTCACCTCAGTTGAACGTAAGTTCTCCCCTTTTGATCAGCTCGGTGTTTTTTTTTATCGGAATTGCACAGAAATCTCCTACACAACTTTTTAGCACAAACAATTATTTTACACATGCTCCTTCGTATCATTGCTCAAAAAACCAAAAAAATAAAAATTTCAAGTATTATTTACGGAGTATTAAATTTTTTCAAGTACTGAAAATGAACTTTATTTCTTCAAGGACTTTTCAAGGTTTTTAAGGAGCGTACGAGCCATGTAACCCTAAGCTCCCCTACCCTTTCATTCACTATCCCTACCCCCACCCTATACCCCCACCCTTTCATTTTAACTATCCCCCTGCCTTTTCATTCACGGCCTGTTATACCCGGCCCTAAGGTAATGACGGTAGATGCAGAGGCCGGTTAACCGGCCATATTAGGTACATGCTTCGCTTTTTCAGGCCGGTTTTCAGCCATATAGGGTTCAAAGGATTAATACTATATCATCAGCATATGTCAGATTGCTTATTATTAACCCTCCAATCTTTAAAAAAAAAATTCTCGTAATGTTCTCGCTGTAGAGAATAAAGGGATCATGAGAAAGAACACAACATTCTGTTACTTCTTGCTGCATTTCCAACAGTGAGTATCAACTACTTCTGATCTCTTCAAAACACAAACTTCCGTTTTCTAGATAATCTTTCCCCAAACGTCATCACTCAATTCGACAGATAATTGAAGAGCTACGAAGAAAAGCTTGCTGGCTGGGAGCAATTTAACATGAGCTTGAATCTAATATAGTGATTAGCCCATCCTAAGACCAATTATTCTGTTACAGATTTTCTTTCTTTTAGCGTAGTAAATACGAAAAAAGAGCTGATTAAATAACAGAATGCATGACCTAAGAGATCTCACTTTTATCTCCACCACCCTCCCCCACCCTCTACCTCTCTCTCTCTCTCTCTGGGAATGAAATCGGTTCTTTTGTTTGTAGTTTGGGGATAACTTTCATGGATGTAATGTGGAATTAAGCCTATCGCTAACGTAGCTATGTGAAAGGGATTAGCTTGAAACTCCGCAAAAAGGATTAACTTGAAAGTACTTGTCTAGCGTTTTATTTTCACTGACCAAAAAAATAAATAATAATAATAAGAGTAATGAAATGAGGGGAGAAAAAGACAGAAAGGAATAGAAAAAGAAATAGTTTCCTTTGAAACGCTTATAGCGTAGTAAATCCCCTTATTTCCTGGTGAAATACGCATGTATATAGAGTCGCAAAGCTTTCGCTCTCCACTAGGTGGTTTGTTCAAGGCAATGGTAGAAATAAAATTGTCTACCATTGGCTTGAAATTTTAGGTCTATCATTGCCTTGAAAAAGCCTTCCAGTAGAGAATGAAAGCTTGGCGACTCTATATATGCGTATTTCACCAGTAAATAAATTGATTTACTACGCAATAAGCGCTTCTTGAGTGTGCACGGTCTGGTGTACTTCGAACTTAACGTTTCCTTTTGATGTATTCTAAATCCGAAACCGTTGGTTCCACTGTTTAAGGCTGTTGAATAAAATTTTCGCAGCTGTAATTTGAAATCGGGACCAGTAGTTGAATGGTCTAGGGCACAGGTTTCGGAACTCTCATACTTCGTGGTCTTGGTTCAAATACCGGACAACACACGAGATGTTGTGTTAAGCCTTCCGGCCACGCCCGTACCAGGGATGGGGCAGTTTGGGCGCCGCCCGACGTGCGTTTCTTTTTGCCCGTCCTAGCGATTATACATACAGTATGCAGTGCTTTTTTTTTTTTTTCTGGATAAATGGCGCCGGTACTCTTGA
This sequence comes from Macrothele yani, assembly GCA_039090855.1. Classification (NCBI taxonomy): domain Eukaryota; kingdom Metazoa; phylum Arthropoda; class Arachnida; order Araneae; family Macrothelidae; genus Macrothele; species Macrothele yani. The sequence goes on from CM076992.1 coordinate 15,966,755, forward strand.
ACATAAGTTGCTAAAAAGAGGGATGTTTGATCTAATAAAATGCAAATCAATTTCTTGAACATTGTTCCTGAATCTTCGTTATTGCTGCATGGTGCAAAAGCATGACTGACATGTTCATATTAACAGTCAAATCTCAGTAACTCGAATTTCGATGAGACGAAATTTTTGATAACTCGAAAAAAAGTAAAATTCCCTGCACCTAATGTTTTCTCGGTAGCTCGAATTTTTTCTCACTCCCTTCGGATTCGACTTATCAAGAGTCGATTGTATATTAAATTATATTAAAAAACCAGTATTCCGAAACAGTTTTATAATATGTACAGAGGATGTTTACACATTTTTAAAACTATTTTCCAGCAATGTAATTAATGTTTAAAATAAAAATTAAATTGTTTCTTTTTTAAATGATCTGTCTGATAGCACTTTCTCTGAACTGTGAACCTAGATCTCGATTTCCAAAGATAACAGGGCATTTCTTAAAATTGGTAGTAGTACTTTATTCCACTCCTCTTCCACTAGTCCAATTATTGTTTTAGGTCTCGTTTAGAAAGCGCTTTTTTTAGCAGTCCGAAGGCGCAATAGTCCATTGGTGACATGTTAGGGCACTTTGAAGGAATATGAGCAAAAGGTATAGACTTAATACCTGTCTCTTTTCTTGTTTTTTTTTTTTTTTTCAAGAAATAGAGTGGTAGACTTGGATGTATGACTGGTAGTCTCCTGATGGAGTTCTACTCTTTGAAGGCTCTGTAGATAAAAGAATGGTATTTCCTCTTTAAACATCGGAGATAAAGCATTACTTTGGTAATATGTAAAATTGATTTTAACATTCTTTTTAACTTTTCTTAACTTTTAATTTCCCATTGAACGAGAAACCAGCAGTAATCCTGAATACCTTAAAATCTTCCTTGGAACCAAGTTTGTAAGTCTTTTTCAGCCCTTTTGCGATGGTAAATGGTCTTTTTTTACGCTTTACAACCCTAGGTTGAAGAAGCGTTTGTGCTCCAGCTTTGTCCGTCTGCACGATAACTCGCGTGAAAATGGTTCGATTTCGATGAAATTTTAGTACGTGGTAGGGAACCACCTGGGGACGAACCCTATTGAAAATGAACGAAATGGGGTCAAAGGTCAGGACATAGCAGCGGGATCAATTCCATTGCTCTTATGCGTCATAACTTGCGTAAAAATGGTTCTATTTCGATTAAATTTTAGTATGTGGCAGGGGATCACCCGGGCACGAACCCTGTTGAAAAATGGGGTCAAAGGTGACGGCATACGAGCGGGATCCATTCCATTGTCCTTATGCGTCATAACTTGCGTAAAAATGGTTCGATTTCGATGAAATTTTAGTACGTGGTAGGGGATCACCTGGGGACGAATCCTATGGGAAATGGAGTCAAAGGTCAGGACATAGAGGCGAGATCCATTCCATCGCCCTTATGCGTCATAACTTACGTAAAAATGCTTCTATTGCGAGAGAACTTTAGTATGTTGTTCCGGAGGTATACTGAACCAATTCCGTTGAATATCATCGAAATGGGGTCAAAGGTCAGGACACAGGAGCGAGATTTATTCCACAGCTATTATCCTCATAACTTGAGTAATGATTTCTGGTATGTTGGAAAGCGTATCATAATCAATGCATTGCATGATTTTACTAACTTGTTTTTCTTTATAGTCGTTTAGATAGATCCATCCTTTATCAATAGTCACAATAAATTTCCATCTGTCTCCGGATAAGTGATTTTCATAAATAAGTCTACACCGTGTTCTGCGCTTAGCCATGCCCAGGCTAAAAACGGCAAACATTATGTTTGTTTTTTCCCAGATTGAAATATTTTTTATCACGTTTTTTACAGCTGACACAGAGATTTTTAACGACTTAGCGATTGCTCTTTGGGTCAGTGGATTTTTTTAAGATCAGAGACCTTACTTTTGAAATAGTCGTAAAAGTACGTACCGTCTGTGGATATTCCTTTGATGTTCTTTTTCCTGTTAAAAGCAATGCTTGATTATTTCCCCCTCTATTATGAATAATATTGGTTATTTTACATTTAGAAATGCTAATTCCATGATTTTCACAGCGTATTTTAATTACAGAATATGAATATTTCTCTTCGCAAAGAGCAAAAACATAGCCTTCTATCCACAGCTTGTTTACGCGCGTTTTTTTCTTAGCAGACGATATTTAACTACAGCAGATGTTTCTTTCGTGTACACCTAACACGCTGTTGCTAGTTCCAATTCTTTGAACTTCTTTTATTGTCTGTAATTTCTTATCAAAAACGTTCTAAAAGTGTGGGAACATCCCCTGTATTTCTACCGTTCTCGTCCACTTCTTGATTTTCGTATCCACTGCCGAATGATGTGCTCAAAGGAGCCACGATAACGCGTATTGTGAGATAAACCTGTGTTAGTGGAGGCCCAATAATTTTTATGAATAACAATAAGGTTATTGCTGTGATTGAAAGAGCTGGGATTATTATCAGATTCATCTGAGAAAATCCCCTTTCACAATCTCTGGGAGATAAATAAAATTCTCGTATTTTTTATGTTTTGCAAAATTCTCCGCCAACCAACACGCGCCCATGGTAGGGTAAGTGCGATCAGTAAGAAAGACTGAAGAGTAAACATTCTGTCCATTAATGCAATCTTTCCAGCATTCATCGCAGGTGTTTAATTTCATACGTGAATTTTTGCGTTTTATATTTTTAATGGAAATCGTTCAAACGGCGAAAAATAAACCTGCTGCTATATACCAACGGTATCAGTGCCGGCAGCATAGGAAAAATAAGCAAGATGTTATTAGTTGGTTATGCATAAAAGAAAGAACTAATAATTGCAGAGGACCATTAAAAAATAAAGACGACATCGTCGTGAATGTATCTCCTCACCTTGTAAGCCAGACATTGCGATAACGGAAGTGAACAGAAGCGTCTCACAGATCATTACATCTGTGTACGGAAATGGCACTAAAAGATCTGGATGTGTACAGAAATGGCACCAAAGTCTGGATGTGTACAGAAATGGCACTAAAAGATCTGGATGTGTACAGAAATGGCACCAAAGTCTGGATGTGTACAGAAATGGCACTAAAAGATCTGGATGTGTACGGAAATGGGATGAAAATTCCTTTGTAGGGAAATGAGAAGACACGGCTGATTGTCTCCCACTCCCGTACGTACCATTTCCGTACAAAGGAAATGCTGTCCCATTTCCGTACGTAGCAGATCATTTAGTGCCATTTTCGTACAGTTGCACTACCTGGTATCAGACGTGGAAAATGCTAATAAGAGAGAAAGTAAATGCTTACCCAATTCCTCCGACTTGGGAGGAATTGGGTAAGCAGTTACTTTTTAAGGGAGGAAGTTAATCCCCTTACCCAATTCCTCCGACTTCAAAGTGATCACTGTTTTCGCCAGCCAATAGGCGCCCATGGTAGGCTAAGTACGAACAGCAAGAAAGACGGAAGGGTAAATGGGCTGTCCATTAATGCAATCTTTCCAGCGACTTGTCTGTCTGTCTCCGGCTTTGGTTCTCCTTTCTTGAAGTGAATGAATGACTTTAAATTAGGGATGGTCGACCTTTCACACTTTAGGAGTCTTATGAAAAATCATTTAATCGAAAAATAAAATAAAATTGGCAGCGTTTCACCCAGACAAACATACCGATGGGGGAGAGGCTTTGCGCTCCGCAGAAGGTTGATGTGATTCGGAACATAAGAGTTTTCCATGATGAAAAGCTTTATGCCCCCCCCCCTAAATTTTCATTTTCCTCTAATTGCGGAGAAAATGTTTAGGAGTAAACACTGAATTTAGGGTCTCATCATATTTAATGTGTGTGCGTGCGAGGCCGTAGCTACCGGGCGGGAAGCGTTTCCCCTTCCAGAATGGGCATAATAGGGGCGTGAATTTAATTTATGCTCTGAGGGACATAAAAAATAGAAATGCCCGATGTGTGAATGAGTTTACCGAAAATCGTAACTGAAAGAGAAAGTTATACGCTTCAGTATTTTCTTTTTTAAAGACTTTTGGTTAGCAGCATACAGTATTCTTGCGCAGTTAACAGGATAGCCTAGCCTGTAAGGTGCGGACCCCACCTTGTATGCACAAAAGGAATTGTCCGAAACATATAGGAGGATATTATGACGATGCCTTACGAACCGTTAATTTCTCTTACCTCCGGACTATTACCGGGGTATGAAGGTATGAGAAAATAAAAACTGATTATTTGAGTAGGAGTGGTATCATGTTTGAACTCGAAGGGGCATTATTTCAAGTTTTCGGACCCCCTTCCCCATTAATAAAAAGTTGCTGTGTGTTTAACAGTCGAAAGAAATGAGTCTTCTCGTGTGTTTACGAAATTATCATAACTAGACAAAACCCGTCGGAATCGACGGTTAGTTTTTTTTTTTTTTTTTTTGAAAAGAATAAACTCATATGAAACAACAAATGTAAACTTTATTTGATTGACAAATTCAGTCAACCACTTCAATACAGACAGTCCAGGTTCGTGATTTTTTTTTTTTTTTTTTTTTTTTTTGACTGATGGTTTAACGACCACCGTGAGCAATTGAATGGGCTATAAGCAGTCGCCCGTCCCTAATTTAGGGTCACTGGTTCCAAGGATGGGAGAGAGACCCAGTGCCGTAAGACAAACATAACATCCATGCCTCACGGGATTCAAACCCAGACCCTTCACGAACGAATCATCATAAGCCAGCGCTTAGACCACTGCGTCACCGGGGCTGCCAAGTTCGTGATGAGCATCACGACTGCACCCTTTTTCAGTCGTAAAATGTGAGGCGGAAGTCCACTCATCTCGATCATGTGCAAAAATTGAACTGGATAGCGCACTTTTTCACTCTCATCTTCAGTCACAACTGTGTTTGTAAATGTTGTTGGAATGAGATGCGCGTTGCGAATATTCTTCGTTCTCTCTTGTCTGAGACATATAGTTGCAACCCATTGATCGCTCACGCCTTCCAGTAAGGCTCTGAAGTTTTATTTTATTTTTTTCTGCGGGAGAGACGTTCCGTTAATGGCAAGTATGCAATAAAGTATTTACTTACTAATTTAGGACTGATCATAGAACACCATGCACACACCAAGTCTGACACTGAACTGAGCGCCTGATGTAGATACGGGCCGCAGGCTTCTCCCATAGACTTTACATGGGGACTTTGCTGCCCCGCCACGCCCGAACCGTTGCCCCAATCTCAGTTTTCTCTTCGACTGGCACATCTACATGGTAAGACCTTTATTTTGATACCTGAACCATAGTTTTGCGTGGCCGTTCTCTCAAAATAGGTCTCACAGTAAAAAAAACTCAATATACACATTCTAAATATTTTCACTAACAATGGTCAACGGAATGTTTATTTACATCTTTACATAATGGGAAACGTCTTACCTACGTGAATAAACTGGATCGAATGAATATTAAATTGTATATATACATCACACAGTCCAACGGCATAACGAAATCAGGTCTTCGAGAGTGTTTCGCTGTTCCGATGAGAACTTTGATACGAATGCCTGCTAGCGTTGCTTTGCGCAACGGTTCGCTCAGAAAAGAGAAGACTTTGGACTATCTCAGTCCCTCCATGCATCCGCCTTCAACAGCGCGTGATTCAACCGCAGGCGATCGAATGTCAGCCGCACGCTTCTCCCATAGACTTTACATGGGAAGTTTGCCGCCCCACAACGCCCAAACTCATTTTTCTCTCAGACTGGCACATCTACATGGTAAGACCTTAATTTTGATAATTCAACCATGTGTTTACGTTCAGCCGTTCTCTCAAAATAGGACTCACAGTAAAAAAACTTATAGAATTAATATATAGATGTTTTTTGTCTTAACATATATCAGGTTACATTATAAAATATATACCTCCTTTTTCTATATCGGAATGCGATTTCTGATGTAAGTATTCAAACCAAATATTTGTGATGCATCTAAATCTGTTAACAGTGTTTGTTAATTTGTGTATGGCCAGAATTTTTAATTGTTGAAAAGTGTTTAAATAATTTTCCATAAAAATATGTTTAAATAATTTTCCATAAAAATATGTTTAAATAATTTCTCATAAAAAGCATGTTTAACAATATCTCTTTTTTGATTCCACATACACACACCCACAAAAGGACCGATTTTCTCGTGTATGCCCAAGAAAAAATAGAAACGAGGTAATTAAAGCGATGTTTGTGTTAATGTTATTTGGTGCGAATTTAAATAAATTTCCTCCAATTATTTAATTAGTAAGATTACTGTCATTTTTGAAAGCGTCTGTATTTTCGTAAATAAGTGATACTTAACTAGCATGGTTTTGACCGCGGGTAACCTGCTAGGTAACACGCACAACTTGAGGGGGGGGGGGGTCACGGTTAGTGTCCTGGTTCCGCCAAACACCCGCCGTAGATCAGAAGTAACATTAAGCAGTTTTCCTGAAGCTATTGACGCCTTGTTTATAAGCAAGTATACTTTCCTCCTCTTGGGGATTTTGACATGGGCCCAGGGCCTGATTTACGGGAGGGCATTCGGGGCACGTGCCCAGAGCCCCGATCTTTGAGGGCTCCCCCAAAATATAGTTATATATTACTCGCTTTGCATCAAACCGATTCGCAATGTTCATCCACTGAAAAAAGTTAAAATGGTAATTTCAGATTTGTACATTGAACACATGGAAATGACAATTAAAATTTCCACAAATAAATAGAATACCATATTATTGGCAAATAATGTCTTAATCTGCCAATAATAACTATGTAACCGGTCCTTAATTACACGCACATAACACGAGATGCCCGGGGCCTCTTGTCCAGAGCTCCGAACTGTCTTAAGTCAGTCGCTGCCTGGGCCATTACTCCTATTGTTCTACGCACGTAGTAGCTGGCAGGGATCAACAGCCAACTAATATGCTTTTTCCTCACTATTGGGGGGGGGTAAATGGCCCCCTTAAGCTAGAAGCAATCACCCGTTTCAAATTTAAAGCCACTGGGGCCACGGACAAGAGCGAACCAGCTTTATAAAGGACAAACGAAACATCCAGGTTCGAATCCATTTATCTGGATTCGAACCTGGACCTGGCAAAAGAAAAATTCGAAAACAAGCACCCTAGACTACCTGATCGCTCTGCTAGTGCACTTGTTTGCTTTATCTTGAATTCTTTTGCGCATTTTTTCTTTGAAACTGTTTTCTACACTAGTTGCTTACAATACAAGGATAAAATAGAATATGAAATGTTTCAGCGTAGGCAGATTTTTTTTTTCTTAATGTGAAATATAAGCTTCATACAATTCTTTCCTGCTCTATTCTATATGTGTCATACGTATTGTTGAACTCAGATTTTTTTTTAGCAACCTGACGATAGATCTTCTCTCATATTGAATTTAGAGTTACCCTGTAAAATGAGAGACCTGAAGTGTAGAAAAAATAATCTTATCTTAGACTCGAACCTTAGCGCGAAACGTTAGTCACACTGACTGGAAGTTCACCTGATAATAATTACTTACATCGTGTTTGTTTGTTTTTTTCTTCCAATGCTTAACACCTGTTTCCTGGATTCACGTAGGCGTTTTAAATATCTCCGTGTTTTCTGGAATTATATATGCGATTTCGTAATGCTTTCCATTTATAATTGAGTGCATGCGGCCTTCATGCAAATTGCGAAGTGAAGTAAATTGATGTGGAGTAAAAATTGGAATGACATACCTCCTTGACTGACAGGACGACGCATAGGAATGAAAATGCGAGCAATAGGAAGAGGAAACGTGTGGGCTCTCTCATATTTGCTCCTGCCGCCGTTCGATCGCGGAATTCGCTTCTCTGAGTATGTGCTGAGGATTCTCCGTGTCAACAAGAACTGACGAGCTTCACCCTTCTCCCGGTGGCAGGATTTCTACGGGATTTTCTATCTACTTCCCCGCCCAGATGGCGCTGCGTGAGCGAAATTTGTAAGAACTTATTTGTTTATTCCAAAAAGAGGTCCGCGTTAGTACGTAGTTACATACAAAAGATGATTTGATTTCATTCACGTGCGGAAAAGCAGAACTGCTCATAATTTTATCTGACAGCCGCACAAGACTTATACTAAATGAAGAGGTTTCTGATTTTTCTCCCCGATTCTGCTGTTACAGCGAAGGACAATTGTAAGTGCGCGGCTGAATAAAAAGAAAAGGGTGCTGCAAAACAATGTATTAATTTCTAGTCGCCTCCCCGTTGGCGTACTAGTCCAAGTGCTGCTTTCTGATCATTCGTCGGAGATGGGTCCGGCTTCGAATCCCGTGAGGTATGGACATTGTGTTGATTTTACGGCATTGGCTTTCTCCATTCCCTGGAACCAGTGACCCTAAATCAGGGATTGACTACTGCCTATAGCCCATCGAGTTGCTCGCGATGGTGGTCGTTAAATCTTCAAAAAGGCGCAGTGGTCTAAGCGATGGCTTCTGATCGTTCGTCCGAAAGGGGTCCGGATTCGAATCCCGGTGAGGCATGGATGTTGTGTTTGTCTTACGGCACTGGCTCTTTCCCTTCCCTGGAATCAGTGACCTTAAATTAAGGACGGGCGACTGCTTTATAGCCCATTAAGTTGCTCACGGTGGTCTTTTAAACCTCCAATAATAAAAAAAGAAAAACCTCAAAAAAAAATCTAGTACTTCATGTAACGTACATATGCACACTGCCGTATACAAGGGTCCTGGCAAGGCGAGGACTTGCCTTCTCCTTCCACCTCACCCCAATTTTTTTCTGTCGTAAAATTCACGTAATGCTTGACTGGGACTATTTTAAAAAAGATTAGGCTGCGCAATTTAGACATATCAATGCTTGGTATATTTTTGTTTCTATCATACAGTATATCATACAAAGTCATAAAAGGAGCCATAGCAATATATGAAATTTTAGTGAAGCATATTCAACATCTGTTATCATAAAATGGTTAAAAAACACTCATTGTGATAAAAATAACATGACGCACTGTTCGAAACTTACATTTTACAGTAACGTACAGGTTTTACTGTAACCAACCACCTACCCTAGCGCAGGCCATCTAGGCTAACCACTATATACGGCCTTGCATGGGCACTGCTTTGCCATTAATCTCCAGACCCCTCTCTATTGTTAGTGAGTCATAGCACAACTCTGATTCAAGATTCTTCGATTTATCGAGTTCACTAATTTCCAGCTCGGATTGATAATAGGGTGCCTGCGAAAACACACTTTTTGCCGGTGATGGAGATCGAACCTGCATCCTTCTGCTGCGGAGCCGAATGCTTTCCCAATTAAGCTGCACCAACGAAGTTTGTCGCTGCAACTTTGCCGTCTTGGCATGAGCTTGACCTCTGTAGTACGTCCTATATATCCCCCTCTTGAGAAAGTGCTGGGACGAAGTCATTATTTTCCGGGTTAACCAGCAAACCGTGCTTGAAGTAGCTCGCTGCAGAAGAAATTCTTATTAAGTGTTGAAAAGCATCGCACGTTTTTGAAGTGTTGAAGAAGGAATTGTGTCATTAATTCCAGATGATGTGTGGAATGAACACACATTTCTCGAAGAGCCCAACGGCCGATAGACCCGTTTCCACAGTCGGGCGCCAATGTGAAGACACGCTTTTTACTGGTAACGAGGACTGCACCTGCTCCGGAGCCGAATGCTTTCTCAGTTAAGCTACACTGACGAAGTTTGTCGCTGCAACTTTGGCGTCTTGACATGTGCTTCGCCCTTGTAGTACGTCACATGCCACAAAAGTAATCCCTGCGTTCGTGACATTTCAGCGGCGCTGAAGATCGTAGGTCGATGTTTGGGAGTGTGATACTCAAATAACAACACACTGGGGCTCAATCTGTCAAGAATCGACCTGGTAAACCTCCGAAAGTAACGGATCGTGACAGAAGAGCTTTGCAAAGGACTCTCCGCTCAAAACGCGAATCAACATTGTCTCAAATCATGTAAACCCTATGTCAGACTATTGGGATTGATGTTAGCACCAGTTCTGTGTGCAGGAAGTTCACAGTTAAGCAGCCGTCTTCAAGCCGCTAATCATTTCAACTAAATGCCACACGCCGTTTCGCGTGGGGTAAGGAACGTCGATCTTGGACTTTAGACCAATGGGAAACTGTGCTTTGAACTGGCGTGTCACGGTAAACTGCCTGGATGCGGTGAATGCCGGGAGAAAGTTACCTTCCGGTCCGTATCGCACCAATAATGAGATTTGGGGGAGGCAGCGTTATGGTATTAATAGGACGAAACCATGAACGCTGAGCTCTACTTAGATACCTTGGACAATTATGCCCTACCAATGTCGTGGCAGTACTTTACAGAAGTCCCGTACATACATGTATATAAGAAGGACAACGCACCATGTCATATTGCGCGCGTTGTTACATATTGGTTTGAGGACATGGACGTTTAAAAGTTGGACTAGCCAGCCTATAGTCCTAACCTGAACCCTATAGCGAATCTGTGGGACGAATTGGATTGTCCGGTGCGTAGAAGGAGAGATCGCGCAACAAACAAAGCTGAAGTGGTCACCGTTTTGAAGACAGAATGGCGAAACATATCTGCTAGCGTTTACAAAAAACTGATTGAGCATATTCCACGAAAGCTAGAAGCCGTCTTAAGGGCCAAAGGTTTCAGCACACAATATTAATTTTTCTGTAAATAAACATTATTTGTAGACATAAAGGTGTCCTGATATTAATGGAAACGTGTTTCAACATCGTTGCTGATTGAATTCATCCAGCCAAAGTAACTCTCAGCCCCCGTGGTGATGGATACTTCCACAAGAACAATGCGCCATGCCATAATACCCACACTGTCTCGGGGAGTGGTTTCACCAACATGATGGGTACTTTTCCGTGCTTTAATTGCCACTTCACCCTCCGATCTAATCCAATACAACATTTGTACAATGAAGATGAGCGAGACATAGAACTTCTTGAATCCACTGATATATAATCTGCGTGAAATGATGGATATTATTCGTTTGCTTGCATGTGTTGCTATACTTCTACCTTAGGAGAGAAATTAAATAGTCGTATAGGGTAAGATGGAATAGCTTCTGACCAAAGTTTTCCGAATGTATTTCCAGCTGTTTCAAGGGCTGATTTTTTTCCCCCGTAAGGTGGCACAATGTTTTCCAGTACTTGTCACAATATTCCTGATTTTAGAATTTAAAAAAAATCTTTTCGGATAAGATGAGGCCTCGCACAATTTCACCTTAAGGTGTCTGAATTATTTCTTTGCATTTGTCAGTGTTCCGGTCTATAAGAGCGATTCTAGAAAACAGATTTGGTGGTAAGAAAAATTAGGCCTACCCGTTATTGTTTACGTTTTATCCAACCCTTACGCGTGCGCAAACCTCCCCTACTTTCCCCCAAGGTGGTGCATTTTTTTTTTTTAATTTCTTGTATGTGTCGTATTATTCTCTTTTTTAGTAAGAGATCGAAAGAACTGCTTTTCGGTAGGCTAGACTAGGCCTACCCAAGGTTTACCATTTGTTTTTTTAGCTCTTCGAAGAGTGCGCAAGCATTCTCTGTGGTGACGCAGTCGCTCAGTTGCGTTTACCATGAAGACGTACTGGGAAGATTATTTCTGCGTTACATACAAGCACGCACAATTAAGATTTTCTTTGAGGTAACATTAACTTGCGATTAAAAAAAGGAATCTGTACGTTTACTAAAAAAATACACAATCGAGTCACATTATTGTGACCACCTCCTACTTTTGACTTCTACAGTGCGTAGCCAATGAAAGAAGACACGTGTCGTGAGCTGGCTTCGAGGGTACATAAAGGTGTGCTGTAGGCAATCTGAAAATATATCCCTCGTTGCCGTCATGGATAAAAGGAGCGATTTATCAGATTTGCAAAAAGGGATGATTATCGGCTTTTGGGCCAAGGGTGGCAGTAATTCTGAAATAGCGCAGTTTGTGAACTGTTTGCGTGCTGCTATGGTTAAAGTATATCGTGAATGGAGAAATGGCACCGTTGCCAATAAGCTACTTAAAAACTGCAAAGCACCACGTGCCATTGATGTGAGAGGTGAACGTCGGCTTCGAAGGTGCGTGAGGGCCGATCGACAAGCTACAGTGGAGCAACTCAGTGGCCGAATGAGCCAGGGGGCTACCGGAAGTGTGTCTAAAACGACAGTTCAGCGAACCCTGCTCCGTATGGGACTCCGATGCAGACGAATGGTCACCGCACCTATGCTAACGAAGGTGCATCGGCAGAAAAGGCTTACATTTGCACGGCAGTATCTGAATTGGACCTCCGCTGATTGGCATTGCCTTCTCCGATGGTTCACGTTTTCTGCTTCATCGAACGGATAAACGTTAGCATATAAGGCGAGAAACATCAGAGAACAAACACTCTTCAACCATTGCTGGCAGAACACAAGCTGGTGGGGGCAGCGTTACGGTCTGTGGAATGTTTCCCTGGGTCCACTCATACCTGTGGAAGGAAGGCACTGTGGACCGAATTCGTTATGAATCCATCCTTGAAAACCACGTACACCCATACATGCTGATTGTCTTCCCTGTGTCTGATGGGATCTTCCAGCACGACAATGCGACGTGTTACACAACTAGATATGTCCGAGAGTGGTTGGAAGAGCACGATGAAGACATCAAAGTACTTCCCGGGCCCCCTGATTCCCCAGACTTAAACCCAATTGAGCATCTGTGGGACCACCTCGATCGTGTTGTTCGTTCTATGGGTCCTCCACCACGCACCCTCCAGTAGCTGTCAGATGTACTGCAGTCAGCATGGCTCCACATACCTGTGAACACCTTGCAGCACCTTATTGAGTCACTCCCAGCCCGTCTACCTGCTGTCCACGCTGCACACGGCGGTTACTCTGGATGTTAGCTGGTGGTCACAATAATGTGACTCTATCGTGTATATTGGCTTCTAAACTTCAGTATAATTTTTTGAAAGAACTGCATACATTCGTGTGCTTTGATTTGCCAGCAGCAAGACATTCGGGGTTTTTTTTTTCGCCGTTTTATTTTTTCTCTCTTATTTCTCGTGCCACCGTCATTTCATGGCGTTTTAGAAACACCTGCGTACTCTTCATAACAGGTGCGTGTGTGGTTGGGGGGGGGTATATATAGTTCGCACCAGCTATCACTATAACGTGATACCATGCTTTCTTTGCTGTAAACATATTAACGTGCCGTATGTATCAAGAAAAAATCACGTAGTAGTAAGAAGTTTCTTCAGTTGTTTATTTAAAAGGTCTGGTGGTGGTTTCTTTGTTCGTAGTTGTTTAACCACATGGCTTTTGTATCGGTCAGCGTGCACTCATGCTGAACTTGAAAGAAATACTTACTGCTGTGGAGGTATTATACCTCTACAGCTGAACGAATATCTGCTCAAGCGAAAGAAACCCTTTGTAAATAGCACTGCTTTGCCGCCTCGCTGGCTGAGTGGTCAGAGGCGTAAGGACGGAGTTTTGTTCTATGCTCGTCTCAATTGTTTGTGACGATATTTAAAGGTTATTGTGCTTAAAATATTATAATGTGGACCCTAATTACATAATTTTATTTTCGAACTATTTTATCGCAGTCGTCTGATAGCATTCTGAGGCTGCTCCGATACGGGTGGAGCGTTTGTCTTACAGCGCTGTCTCTTTCCCTTCTGTGGAACCAGTGGCCCTAAATTAGGGACGGGCGACTGCTTATAGCCCTAAGAGTTACTGGTAGTGGTCGTTAAACTTCGAACACACATGCAGCCAAATTGCACTTTGAGCTGTGTGACGACAAACAACGTGCACGTGTATCTTAATACTTTTACATAACTTGCAATGCTCGCGATCCACCCCGTTGGTGCAGAGTTCTAAGTGCTGGCTTCTGAACTTTCGTCCGAGATGGCTCCGGGTTCGAATCCCGATGAGGCTTAAATGTTTGTGTTTGTCTGGCTCTCACTGGCTTACTTGATCAACACTGGCTCTCTCTGTGTAAATTGATGATTTGGCATTCTGTTTGATTGTACTGTTGATGTAAGAAAAAATTATGCATATACTGTCTATGTTGGCCTGTCAGTACTGTACGACAATGACTGTTTGTCCTGCCATTGTCTCTGTACCACTTTGTCCAATAAATCATTTTTGAAACCTCGAACACACACGTACCCAAATAGCACTTTGAGCTGTGTGACGACAAACAACGTGCACCTTAATGCGTTTACATAACTTGAAACTTGGTGCAGAGTTCTAGGCACTGGCTTCTGAAATTTCGTCCGAGATGGGTCCAAATTCGAATCCTGGTGAGGCATGGATGTTGTGTTTCCCTTGCGGTACTGGCTCTCTCCCTATCCTGAAACCAGAGACCCTAAATTAGGAAAGTGCGACTGCTTACAGTCCACCGAGTTGCTCACGGTAATCGTTAAACCTCCAAACTGAAGCAACAAAATGCTGGCGATTTACCACCCTTCTTGTCAAGTGCTTAAACGAGTTTTCGTCATCACAAAATGTCACTGACAAATTGAAAAATAATAACAGATGCATGCAAACATTGGTGTCCATGAGTACTCAAATGCAATTGTGTCAAGTTTGAATTAGGCAACATATTATTACTTCGTTTAGGTCTGTCAGTAGCAGTTGGCAAATTCACAAAATAGCAGTCAGTGAAAGACGGCTTATTGTGACCTTTCGTCAAGTGGAAACCGAAACAAGCATTTGTATCAAAATATCGTTTTGGGCATGTCCCATGATTAATCGCGTGTGGACGTGGAAACAAAAGCTATATATTGGTTCCGTCGTCATGCAGCTTGAGAGTTCTTTCCCATTACCAACCTCTTATCGCGCAGTGCAGCCCTCAAAATAGCCGAGGCGTGTTTTATGCAACCGGTGACATTTAGTCCCGATTTTCACACTTATAAACATGAGAGTGGCTTTTAAAAATAACGTAGGGACTACTTCCGTGTTACTCATTTTCCCCAGTTATTCGAGATGTGAACTCCTCTTATATTTCAATTTCTTTGGAAAGGTATTAGCTAAACAAAAGGAAATGTATTCCTCGTGTGGTTAACGTTTTTTTTTTTTTTACTTTCACTAAGGGTTCTGTAATTGTGCTGCGTAGCTTTCCCTATATGGTGCGTTAAACTGAATAAGTATCAAGCTAGATTTTCTTTTAGAAGCTCTTTTGAAAAAAAATTCTTGATTATAGCGTTATTTTGTCCTTCTGTCTTTAGACATGGTATCAACATTTATAGGTCTGGCCGCACCGGGCCTCGCCGGGCTTTTTGTTGTTGTTATTGTTCCTCCGTTAAGTAAAACATTACTAGAGATACTATAATCTCTAGTAAGCAGAACGATCAGTAGATAATTCAAAAGCTGATCTTAAAAAAATACATTTGTGTAATCGTAAATCATTATTCCCATTTGTAAAATACTCACGGTCATAGTCAGCCATTACTTCTGGATTACGCAAGATAGTGGCACTAAAAATGGCACTAAAATTTAGCAAGTAACCAAATTTTATTATTAAAAAAGGATGTCAGTTATTAAATACTAAGCAGTTATTGGGATGAATATTTATAAAATGTGTATATGTATATATATATAAATTGAGTTTCGAATTTATAGTTAAAAGCAGATTTGTCCGTGTCAGTTACGGGTCTGGATAGGGTCGGGTCTAGTCAATTCATCCATATTGACAAATATGGATGAATTTAATATTAAGGAGATTGAAAAAGCAGTCGAGGCCAATAAATACGGGCTTGTCTTTTATATTATAAATGCGTTCATGTTCCGTAGCCCGCCCCGGTGACGCAGTGGTCAAAGCGATGGCCTCTGATCACTCGTCCGTTAGGGGTCCGGGTTCGAATCCCGGTGAGGCATGGATGTTGTGTTTGTCTTACGGCACTGGCTCTTTCCTTTCCCTGGAACCAGTGGCCCTAAATTAGGGACGGGCGACTGCTTATAGCCCATTGAGTTGCTCACGGTGGTCGTTAAAACCTCCAATAAAAAAAAAATCATGTTCCGTAGGCTAAAAGTTCATCATTATGAATGAAATCACTGTCATCTGAGGACATAAAAAAAAAAAAGTAAGAACAGCTACAATGAAAAAATAGGAAAGGAAATATATCACCAGAAAGAGTATTAAATAATGAATTCCATGCAGCTGCAGAGTCAGCAAAGGACAAATATGGCTCTAGAACTTGCTAGAAGGAAACGGCTTGTTTTCAAGAGGAAACTTGAGCAAATGTTCTAGCAGTAGAGCAAAACAAAACAAGAAAACATTTTATTTTGTTTTGAATTGTAATTTTATATTGTGAATACAGTGATGTGCTCCAGCTTAATAAACTACTGTTTGTGAAAATTGCAACACCATGAAGGAATGATGGTAATCACGTGAAACTTACAGGATATACAGAGCAGAGTAGGACATGCAAATGATTAGAAGTGCAGAGTCATTGCGCATGTCTGGTCCCGACAGCGCTCTCTGGACAGTCGAGGGAGGCGTATAAAGAGAGGGCTGTTTAGGATATACACCAGTAGTGCATCGCGGACAGCGAATTGTAAAAAAGTCTCCAGGATTCAACAATTCCTCGGCGGCGACGAAGGGCGCAATATCACCATACGGCAGAGTTTGAACGGGGACGAATGATTAATATGCGTGAAAGTGCATTTTCGTACCGCGAGGCCGCGGGTGGCCTAGTGGTTAGCGTTCGTGACTGCCATGGAGATAACCTCAGGTTAGATCCTGGGCAGGTACGAACGTTCGAACCACTAAAAACCGCCGTGCGTCGGATGGGCACGTAAAGCCGTCGGACCCCGACTACTAGCCCCCCCCCAGTAGTAAATAAGGGCGTCTTCTACCTCGCTTCCGTGTGACTTTCCGATCGGGCACTGTAGCCCAAGTCTCCTAGCTTCCTATTTCTAAGGGTTGTTTAAGACCTGGGGTCAGACACTCCCTTCCTAAAATCCTCTACATACGATGTTACATATGACCTGACCTTTTGTACCGCGACATTGCGGCTCGGACGGGACGTAACGCCACGACAGTGATGGGCGTGTGGCGGTAGTGGACAGAGGAGAACCAGGTGCATCGACAATGCGGCAGTGGACAGAGAAATGTGACGACACCGCGGGATAACCGATACCGCATCCGCATCTTCCCAAGTGTTAGCACAACAGTGGAGCACTGCAACAGGTGTGACATTGTTTTCCTCCACAGTTCGACGCCGTCTTCCTCTCAGAGGACTGGTTGCACGCACCCCTTTGCGGCGGCTTCCTTTGACCCTGAACCATGGACGCCTCAGGCTGGAATGGGGTTTTCAATACAGATAATGGCGTGCTGATTGGCAACATGTCGTGTTTTCGGACGAGTCCTGATTCAATTTGGACTACCATGATGGCACACGCCTTTTTCCAGCATGCATTGTCGATCGTCATACGAGCCGAACGCCAAGTGTTATGGTGTGGGGTGTCATTGGGTACCATTCGCGATCTCGGCTGCTATGACTTGAGGGAAATCTCAACAGCGACCGCTACATCAGGGAAGTTGTACAGGCAAAAGTCATACCCTTCCTTCCGAATACTCCTGGCGCTATATTCCAGCAGCGCAATGCCCGATCACATGTTGCCAGAAATGTTCAAGTCCTTCTCGCAACACCGCAGATACCTCTTCTTCCCTGGCCTGCACGTTCCCTAGATATGTCGCCTGTTGAACATTTCTGGGATATGGTCACTCGGCAACTGGCCCATCAAAGTCCTCCAGCGGTCAGTACCAGTGATCTGTGGACTCGCATACATGCCGCCTGGCAAGCAATTATCCAGGACACCATCATTCGCCTTTTCGATTCAATGCCACGACGTCTAGGATCTCTTATTGCAGCTTGCGGAGGCTTCACAAGGTACTGATTTTTGCAGGTAAAAAATTGTATTGTTCTGAAAATTAAAAAACTCATGTACAGTCACATCAGTAATGTGTGGTATAAATTTCATTCGAATCGCATGGTTCCTTCTTAGCGTTTCAATTTGCACAAACAGTAGTGTATTTACATAAATAAATTGCAGTGAACGATTTCGTCTTGCTCATGCTGCTTTACATTCATTCACACCTTTTCGCCGCACTTTTTGACTTTTCACATGGTTAAAAAGTTCAGCTTTTTTCTTTCCTCATCAGTCTTATTTATGTATAACTAGGAATGTACTTAATAGTGTGAAAGCTATGTATGTATGCTGGCGGTAGAGCATGTGTACCAGTGAATGGTGTACATCAAAATGGTTTCCTATTGGTGCAGGAGTCAAGAGAAGTGCAATAATTTCACCATGGCTGGTGTAATGTATTTATGGATGCATGCTTGCGTGATGGCATATTGACAATGTATATCGATGAGCCATTCCATTATGACCACCCCCTGGTTAGAGAAATCAGCGCGCCTGCAGACCGAATGGTGGTGCAGGCGAATTTCACAGATTCGATGATGATCATGATCATATGTAGAGGATTTTAGGAAGGGAGTGTCTGACCCCAGGTCTTAAACAACCCTTAGAAATAGGAAGCTAGGAGATTTGGGCTAGAGTGCCCGATAGGAAAGTGACACGGAAGCGAAGTAGAAAGGGGGAGGAAGACGCCCTTATTTATTACCGGGTGGCTAGTACCCGGGGTCCGACGGCTTAACGTGCCCATCCGACGCACGGCAAATATTTAGTGGATCGAGCGTTCGTATCTGGCTGGGATCGAACCTGAGGTCCTTTCCGTGGCAGTCACGAACGTTGCCCACTAGGCCACCCGCGGCTCTCACAGATTTGATGTATAGATGACCATGTATATATACAACCGTGTCTGGTTCACTTCGTCGACAACTCATTTCGTCGACACTTTACAGTATATGCAAACAGTCGATTCCTAAAAAACCGAAAATAAGTTCAGAACTACCAAATTTGGTATACTATCTCATGGTACTGTAACTCAGATCGTAGACGGTTTTTGCAAGAGGTTGGGCCCGGCGTGAAAGGGGCCCCATACAAAATTTTTGTAAAATCTACAGTTTTCAATTTAGAACCACCAAATTTAGTATACTATCTCATGGTACTCTAACTTAGACCGTACACGGTTTTTGGAAGGGGTCGGGGCCCGGGGTCAAGGGGGAGGCCCATATAACATTTTCGTAAAATCTACTGTTTTCAATTTAGAACCACCAAATTTGGTATACTATCTCATTGTACTCTTACACCAACTTAGACCATAGACGGAAGCGGTCGGGACCCGGGGTAAAGGGGCTCCATGCAACATTTTCGCAAAATCTACAGTTTTCAATTTAGAACGACCAAATTTTTTGTACTATCTCATTGTACTCTAACTTAGACCGTACACGGTTTTTGGAAGGGTCGGGGCCCGGAGTCAAGGCGCCCTATACAACATTTTCGTAAAATCATCAGTTTTCGATTTAGAACCTCCAAATTTGGTATACTATCTCATTGTACCCTTACACCAACTTAGACCATAGAAGGAAGGGGTCGGGGTCAAGGGGGCCCCCATGCAAAATTTTCGTAAAATCTACAGTTTTCAATTTAGAACCACCAAATTTGGTATACTATCTCATGGTACTCTCTCTAACTTAGCTCGCAGATAGGGTATTAGAGTGCAGAATTGTGTTGCAGTTCTTAAGGGGGGGGAAGGATTTTTTTAGATAATTTTCTATGGGGCTTCCTTTACCCCGGGCCCCGACCCTTTCCAAAAACCGTGTACTGTCTAAGTTAGAGTACCATGCGATAGTATACCAAATTTGGTGGTTCTAAATCGAAAACTGTATATTTTACGAAAATTTTGTATGGGGGCCCTTGACCCCGGGCCCCGACTCCTTCCGTGTATGGTCTAAGTTGGTGTAAGAGTACCATGAGATAGTATACCAAATTTGGTGGTTCTAAATTGGAAACTGTAGATTTTAAGAAAATTTTGTATGGGGTCCCCTTGACCCCGGGCCCCGATCCCTTCCAAAAACCGTGTACGGTCTAAGTTAGAGTACCATGAGATAGTATACTAAATTTGGTGGTTCTAAATTGAAAACTGTAGATTGTACGAAAATTTTGAGGAATCGGCTGGTTGCATAAATAGTGTCGACGAAGTGATTGTCGAACAAATGAACGATACCGATACAACCCGAGGACTGGCTTCCGGTTGGTAGAATGTTCGGAGTCAGAATGGGAACAGCTGCCGATTTATCGGAGTTTGATAAAGGACAAATTGGGATGTCACGGCACCTCGGATCTACGATCTTGGAAACGGCGCGGCTTGTGGGTTGTTCACGTACCGCTGTAGTGAGTACGTATCAAAAGATACTCGGTTGGCATGCAATGATAGCACTGGTGAAGGAATTTTTAAAGCTATAAGTGATGAATTTGCCAAAAAAGGGTTGCAGTGGTATAATTGTATTGCATTTGGATCTGATACCAGCTCAATGTTTGGCAAAAGAGGTCTAAAAGTTTCCCCTTCAATGTGTAACACATTTATGGCCATTGGAATAAACTTTGATTTCTTTCATAGTAATTGACACCGTATCGTACAAAAGAGTTAAAAAGCTCTTCAAAGTTCAGTTCCTGGTTTCACTTTAAATAACATTTAAAATCGATATATTTTAATCGAAAAACTTAAAACAGGAAAACGCCGCCCCGGTGGCGCAGTGGTCTAAGCGATGGCCTCTGATCATTCGTCCGAACGGGGTCCGGGTTCGAATCCCGGTGAGGCATGGATGTTGTGTTTGTCTAACGGTGCTGGCTCTCTCCCTTCCCTGGAACCAGTGACCCTAAAATAGGGACGGGCGACTGCTTATAGCCCATTGAGTTGCTCACGGTGGTCGTTAAACCTCCAATCAAAAAAAAAAAAAAAAAACAGGAAAAGAATCGCATACAAGCAATGTCCGCTAAACTTTTTTTCTGCCTAGTAATAAAAATTCCATCAAAACAGAAAATTGTCACGGTATTCGATCCATTCTGAGGACGAAATAAATGTGGACAAAGGGAACGGTGGAAGAAATGAAGATTTGGACTAAATGAACAGTGGGCAAAATGAACTGTGGACGAAATAAACTTGACCAAGTGAACGTAGAGAAAATGAAAAGTGTACAAAGCGAACTGTGGACTAAATGAACAGCGGACGAAGTGAACCGTAGACGAAATGAACTAGACCAATTGAACGTGGATAAAAGGAACTAGACCAATTGAACGTGGACAAAAGGAACTAGACCAATTGAACGTGGACAAAAAGAACTAGACCAATTGAACGTGGGCGAAATGAAAAGCGGACAAAGTGAACTGGACCAAGTCAACCGTGGACGAAATGAAATGCGGACTAAGTCAACCGTGGACGAAATGAACTGGACCAAATGAACATGGACGATATAAACAGTGGACTAAATGAACAGCGGACAAAGTGAACGGTGGAGAAAGTGAACTGGACTAAGTGAACGTGAACGAAATGAAAAGCGAAAAAAGTCAACCGTGGACGAAATGAACTGGACCAAGTGAACGTGGACGAAATGAACACCGACAGAGTGTTATGAAACCGGGGAATATGCTTCGTTAATTCACGAAAGGAATCAAGGAAAGTGGCTCATGAATTTCAGAAATTTTTTTACTGTGTAGTTTAAAGTTTCAGGCCTGTCATCATTTTTCGGATCTCCGTCAAAGGTGCGTAGTGTAAACCAAAGGCAAGCATCATTTGGTGACGCCGTTATTTGTACGCAATGCAAGCTCTAATGCTCCTTAAAGCCCTTAATTAATATTCCTTATGTACTCTGGATGCCTGTTTACTCAGTGAACATCTAGTAGCAATGTTTCGTGTACCTTCTGCATCAAATTACTCGCCGATAATCTCAGGTGTTCATTGGAATGATGATCAGATACGACCCGCGATTTAATATAGCAGCGAAGATCATTATGAACCCCCTTCTCCTTGTATTACGAACCCAGGGCTTTAATGTGGAAGTCAATTCGTGTGTGTTAGCTGAGCTGCCAAAGTAAATAACAACTTAGGGACCTTAGAGGTTTTGTATTGCTAGCATAGAAGTGTTGTGGAGAAACGGTAATGGTGTGTGTGATCTTATGGTAATTTTCAGATCTTGCTATTGAATTTCAATGCAGCATCCCACTGTTTAATGCATAAAAGAAAATTAATATCTTTCAAGAAAGTAGTGGTGCAATTTGAAGATTCATTAGGTAGTGGGAACATTCGAGCGTAATTATGAGAGAATTCGAGTAGGTGGTATCGATTTTAACGTTGTGTGTTCCCAGACGTTGCTTTTCCTATGTGTGTAGGTATACCTCTAACCATCACCCTCCCATCTCTGCATAAATCTTCTCATTGTTCTCAAAAAGCCTTTAACCAAACTTAACCTATGCTAGATAGATATGAGTACTAAATGCAGAGCAATACAAAACAAGAAGGACGACACCGAATTCTCGTGTGTAATGAGCGCGTCTTTTTTTAATCCTTTCCGACACGAAAAAATTTCTTAAAGCAGGGTTTTGTAAAAGAAAAAACAAATCTTCCAAAAAAGAGAAAGCATTTATGCCCCCTAAATTTAAAAATTCAGCATAATTTAAAATACGCAGTGTGACCACCTTGGATGGAACCGACAGGGCCGTGGCTACCGGGAGTGCAGGGAGGGTGGTTGCCCTCCCAGAATGGTCATACCAAGGGTGTAAATTCATGCCCTGAGGGGCGAAAAAAACAGAAATGTACGACGTTTTAATAAATTTACTTAAAACTGTTATTCAAAAAGAAAGTTATTCGCGGAAGTGCCAAAAGTCGGTGGGATACGTATCTAGTATCGTGTAGGACCTCCTGTAGCCTGGCGAAGTGCAGCAACTCAACGTGGAATCGATTCCACAAATAGCCAGAAGGCTTCTGGAGAGATTTTGAACCATGCCGTCTGAACAGCCGCCCACATTTGCCTGGTATTTGTAGGGGCAGAATCTTGGTTGCGAGTGGACCTTTTCCACCACGTCCCATAAGTACTCTATTGGGCTCATGTCGAGCGAATGTGGTGGCCACACCATCCGTCGGAACTGTCCAGAATGCTCCTCGAACCAATTTTGGACAACTTGGGCCCGATGACATGGTGCATTATCCGCCTGGAAAATCCCATCTTTGTTGGGGTACATGAAGGGCTGCAAATGGTCACCCAGCAGAGCAACAAAGTGATTACCGGTTAATGACGTGTGTAGGAGGACTAGAGGCCTAAATCGTGCCACGTGAAGACACCCCACACATTTATTGAACCATTACCAGCTTACCAGCTTGCACAGTGCCTTGTTGACAGCTTGTGTCCATAGTCTCATACGGTCTACGCCACACCCGAACCCTACCATCAGCTCGTAACAACTGGTAGCGTGACTCATCGGACCATGCCACTTGTTGCCAGTTTTGCAGGATCCAATTACCGTGTTCACGAGCCCAGGTGAGGTGCTGTGTCCGATGTCGTGGTGTTAACAAAAGCACTCTGGTGGGTTTTCTGCTCCCATACCGGATAGACGCTAAAGTAAGCTGCACTGACCTAATGGACATGTCTCTGGTACCTCCTGCAATGAATGTGGATGTTATTTGAACCAGTGTTGCTTGTCTGTCAGCAGGGACATTCCTGGTCAGACGCTGCTGGACAGGTCATTCAGCACCCGTGGTCGGCCACTGCGCTGTTCACGATGGGTGGTAATGCCTTCCATGAAGTATTCTCGGTACACACGTGACTCCGTGGTTCGAGAAATGTTGAATGCTCGCACAGTTTCGGAAATTGAATGTCCCATCCATATGGCTCCCACTACCATGCCTTGTTCAAACTTCGACAATGCACGTCGGCTTGCTATAATCCTACTGTCGGTTGTTCAACCTTACTCACGAGATTACACCTCGCAACTGATAAAAATCTTAGCGTGCGTCGAAGCCTTTATACAAGGGCAGCGCGAGTTAAGAATTTGCATACTGCTATCCCATGACTTTTGGCACTTCAGTGTTCTGTATCTCATTATTTTATTTTTTTAAAGGCTTGCGTTAGTCTCATACAGTATTCCGCGTAGCTAACTACTGTGCATATAACCTACTCTGTGAAGCTTATGCGAATATGCCTAACCTCAGTAACCTTTCTGAATACGTTGTAGAGATGAAGAGATATTTAGTCGCCTGTGCTGTGTCGCAGAAAGGCACTGCGAGTGTTTGGCCTTGAATGGAGTTTTTCCAAGCCCTACCCCGAAAGTATCTTTCTATTGTCACATTCACTATCTGATACTCATACATTCTGCGCTGGTTGGTACTTCGTTCAGCAGTGTACTGTGTTTTCGTCGTTTGGAACTTACGTTTTGCTTAATATTTACAACTAATGGCTTTTGAGTATCCATCTAATTTTAACATTTTTAGTAGAATTATGTCAATAACCGGAGGTGCGATTTTTGAGCGATCATAATTCTTTATTTTAAGAGTGGTAGGAAGTAAAAACTGCTAAGGAACTTTTCAACGCTTATTTTTTACAGTGTGCTGGCCCGGCCAAGCGCCATTTCCCAGACTTTTCCCCAATACGAAACGTGTGGGACGTCATTGGCAGACGACTTAACGCCTCTGCGCGACCCATTCGCAATGCCAATGAATTGTGGATACAGGTCGACGACGTCTCACGACACCATCTGGGGACTTTTGCCAATTATATAGCCCAGCGTGGCGGTTATACGACGTATTAGGGGATCGATTTCCCAGGATATTACTGACAACTCCAATGTTTCTAGATATCTTATTGGATAGATTTTCGATACGTTTGTTCCATTTTAAATCATGTTGAATTATCGTGCCTAGGTAAGTGTGTTTTTGAGTAACGTCTATAATAGTCCCATGTAGCAGTGCCGTTTGTTTTAAAATCATCAATTTAGTTTTGTTTTTGTTAACTACCGGTTCATTGGCGTTCAGCCAGTTAGTTTTTAACGAAAATCTATATATTAATTCTCTAAGGTTTTTTACTGTGAGTCCTATTTTGAGGGAATGGCTGACGCCAATAAACTGAACGAACCGGTTGCGCAAAGCAATGCTAGCAGGCATTGGTATCAAAGTTCTTCTCATCGGAACAGCGAACACTCTCGAAGACCTGATTGCGTTATGCCGTTGGACTGTGTGATAGAGATATACAATTTAATATTCATTCGACCCAGTTTACTCACGTAGGTAAGACGTTTCCCATTATGTAACGATGTAAGTAAACATTCCGTTTACCATTGTTAGGTGGCTTACTTAGGCCACTGACTCCAGGGAAGGGAAACAGCCAGTGCCGTAAAACAAACACAACATCCATGCCTCACGGGATTCGAACTCTGACTCTTTACGAACGAATCATCATAAGCCAGCACTTAGAAACCACTGCGCCACCGGGCGGCCAGGTTCGTGATGAGCATCACGACTGCAACCTTTTTCAGTCGTAAAATGTGAGGCGGAATCGTGTGCAAAAATTCAACTGGATAGCGCACTCTTTCACCCTCATCTTCAGTTATAACTGTGTTTGTAAATGTTGTTGGAATGAGATTCGCGTTGCAAATACTCTTCACCCGTCGAAATCGACAGTTAGTTTTTTTTTTTTTTTTTTTTTTTGAAAAGAATAAACTCATATAAAACAACAAATGTAAACTTTATTTGATTGGCAAATTCATTGAACCACTTAAGTGTTCCATTTTAAATCATGTTGAATTATCGTGCCTAGGTAAGTGTGTTTTTGAGTAACGTCTATAATAGTCCCATGTAGCAGTGCCGTTTGTTTTAAAATCATCAATTTAGTTTAGTTTTTGTTAACTACCGGTTCATTGGCATTCAGCCAGTTAGTTTTTAACGAAAATCTATATATTAATTCTCTAAGGTTTTTTACTGTGAGTCCTATTTTGAGGGAACGGCTGACGCCAATGAACTGAACGAACCGGTTGCGCAAAGCAATGCTAGCAGGCATTGGTATCAAAGTTCTTCTCATCGGAACAGCGAACACTCTCGAAGACCTGATCGCGTTATGCCGTTGGACTGTGTGATAGAGATATACAATTTAATATTCATTCGACCCAGTTTACTCACGTAGGTAAGACGTTTCCCATTATGTAACGATGTAAGTAAACATTCCGTTTACCATTGTTAGGTGGTTTACTTAAGTGGTTCAATGAATTTGCCAATCAAATAAAGTTTACATTTGTTGTTTTATATGAGTTTATTCTTTTCAAAAAAAAAAAAAAAAGAAAAAAAAACTAACTGTCGATTTCGACGGGTGAAGAGTATTTGCAACGCGAATCTCATTCCAACAACATTTACAAACACAGTTATAACTGAAGATGAGGGTGAAAGAGTGCGCTATCCAGTTGAATTTTTGCACACGATTCCGCCTCACATTTTACGACTGAAAAAGGTTGCAGTCGTGATGCTCATCACGAACCTGGCCGCCCGGTGGCGCAGTGGTTTCTAAGTGCTGGCTTATGATGATTCGTTCGTAAAGAGTCAGAGTTCGAATCCCGTGAGGCATGGATGTTGTGTTTGTTTTATGGCACTGGCTGTTTCCCTTCCCTGGAGTCAGTGGCCCTAAATTAGGGACGGGTGAATGCTTATAGGCCATTGAGTTGCTCACGGTGGACGTTAAACCTTCAGTCAAATTAAAAAAAAAAATCACGAACCTGGACTACTGTCTTTACTGAAGTGGTTGAATTAATTTGTCAATCAAAGTTTTTTGGTTTTTTTTATTGGAGGTTTAACGACCACCGTGAGCAACTCAATGGGCTATAAGCAGTCGCCCGTCCCTAGTTTAGGGCCACTGGTTCCAGGGAAGGGAGAGAGCCAGTGCCGTAAGACAAACACAACATCCATGCCTCACCGGGATTCGAACCCGGACCCCGTTCGGACGAATGATCAGAGGCCAGCGCCTTAGACCACTGCGCCACCGGGGCGGCCAATCAAAGTTTACATTTGTTGTTTCATATGAGTTTATTATTTCCAAAAAAAAAAAAAAACTAACCGTCGATTCCGACGGGTTTCGTCTAGTTGGCAACTCATTTCTGTTTCGAAAATTGGTTTCTGACCAATCGTCCGAGGGTTCGGGTTTAAATCCCGTTGAGGCATGGATGTTGTGTTTGTCTCACGGCATTGACTATCTCCCTTCCCTGGAACCGGTGACCCTAAATTAGGGACTGGCGACTGCTTATACCCCATTGAGTTGCGTATGGTGATCGTTAAACCCCCATTAAAAAAATGCAATCACTTCTTTCGCGCATACTTCTCTATTAAGGGTATGCAAAAGTTTCCGCCGTTTTAAAAAGAAAGGAGTCAGGAACAGTCAAGAAACCAGTACACATTTATTCAACGAAATATTGGTCGTTAGCATCAATGACCGTTTGCCATTTTTCAGACAACAAATGAATGCCCCTTGCGATAGAATGACTCGGGTTTTGAGCTGAAGAACGCAGTGACGACATTTTCCACCTCTGGAACTGTGGTGAACCGCTGTTGGGCTAGGGCATATATTGCATGGAGCGTAACAGATGAAAATCTGAGGGTGCAATGTCTGGGGAGTAAGCAGAGTACGGTAAAACCTCCCAGTGTAACTGTTGAAGGGTTGATTTCGTGGTGGCACCGACATGTGGTCTGACATTATCGTGTAACAGGATGACTGGGCGGCGTCCTTTACCTGTCCATGGGCGTTTTTGCTCGATTGGGGCGTTCAGTTTCATCAACTGATCGCTATATCGTTGCGCAGTTATTGTTTCGCCCGGTTTCAACAGTTCGAAGTACAGCACTCCGTGCATATCCCACCACACACACACAACAGCACCTTTTTTCCGTGGATATCCTGTTTTGCAGTGGATGTTGATGGATGGCCTGGGTCAACCCAGGATCGCTTGCGTACGGGGTTGTCGCAATAAACAACCTTCCAGAAGAAATTCTTCCCTTGAAACATCTTCAGCAACGACATGCAGATGCCCAGTCGTTGACCAATGTTACGCTCCGATAAAGTATGCGGAACCCACTTACCAATCTTCTGGATTTTTCCCAAGGCCTGTAGACGCCGTACCACCGTCAATTGAGCCACTTTCAAACGCTTCGCCAGTTGCGTGGTCGATTGTGGCATCCTCTTGCAACAGCGATTCCAACTCTTCGTCTGCGATTTCCTGCGGTCTACTTGCACGCAGCTTGTCTTCCAAGCTCAGATCACCTTTCTTAAACTTGGCAAACCATTCTCGGCACATCCGCTCACTCATAAGCGTTTCCCCATGCGCCTGACATATTGAACCGTATGCTTCACTCGCACGTTTCCCTAAATTAAACATGAATAACAAACAGTGCCGCGAATGAACTTTATTGACCGCCATTCTTGTCTTCATGTGCGAAGTGACAGCACTGGTCGCCGGCCGGTTAGACCCCTACAGCGCCCACTAGCAGGGGCGGCGGAAACTTTTGCATACCTCTAATAAATCATGTTGAATTATCGTGCCTAGGTAAATGTGTTTTTGAGTAACTTCTATAATAGTCCCATTTAGCAGTGCCGTTTGTTTCAATGAAATAGGGGATAGTCTGTTAGAAGAAATCAATGCAGTTTTGTTTGTGTTAAGTACCAATTCATTGGCGTTAAGCCAGTTAGTTGTTAACGAAAATTGGTAACTGATTTCTGTTTCGAAAATTGGTTTCTGACCATTCGTTGATTCGAACCCCGTTGAGGCGTGGATGTTGTGTTTATCTTACGGCACTGGCTCTCTCTCCCTTCCCTAGAACCGGTGACCC
Organism: Macrothele yani; assembly: GCA_039090855.1. Classification (NCBI taxonomy): domain Eukaryota; kingdom Metazoa; phylum Arthropoda; class Arachnida; order Araneae; family Macrothelidae; genus Macrothele; species Macrothele yani. The sequence continues at coordinate 15,995,472 of CM076992.1, forward strand.
TAAATTAGGGTCGGGCGACTGCTTATAGTCCACTGAGTTGCTCACGGTAGTCGTTAAGCCCCCAATCAAAAAAAAATTAAATCACTTCTTTCGCACATACTTATCTATTAATACATGTGTGGTAAGTGTGTCTTTTTATGCATCCCTTCATGGTGGTGCATTTTCTTATGTTGAGCAGTGTACTTTAATTTTCGTTATTTCCTGGCGTCCGTTAAAAGAGCAGCTGCTATTTTATCCCGCTTTGGGAAGCACTTATTTAAAGTTTTATGTACTTCATATAAATGATGTATGCGATCTTTTTATTATTACTATTTCTTATATTATACCTGTCATATAATGTCTGGTTGGCGTCTTATCAGAAAGTTATGCATAACTGCAAGTCTGTGTTATCGCGTGTTTGTCACGGTTATAGGAAGTTCTTCAGTTTTTGTTCGTCTTTCATTTTTTGATGAATGTGGGAAATATCACGTGCTGAAAAGACATTAAAGATATTTCTTCAAGAACATATCCATTTAGATAAAATAAAATATCGAATCGTTAAAATGGTTTGTGTGTGTTCGATAACAATCCGGCATATTTCGTGTATTCATTTATATTGTCTTGTGCTCCCTTTAAGAAGTGCGCTTTATCTTCTATCGTGACTGGACTTGGAGAGTTCCTTCCCCCGCGATGCTTTCGTGTTTGTGAGCTTGGATCACTTTGCTTTGTTTGCCGAGGCTTTTGAAATGCGTATGTGTGAGCGCTGGAAAAATGGTTCTCCGTGACATTCAAATTTATGTCAGCATCAGCTTCATGGCGGTGTATCCGATGATGCGGAGGCCGATGAGAGAAACTCCCTCGTGATGCCATTTCACAAGCGATAGCACACTACCTCTTGATTGGAGAAATAAATCACGCCGAGCGTCGGCATGCATCTCTGAGAATATTTTCTCCTAGAAAATTATTTTGCTCTCAGCGCTAGGTGTTATTAGATTGATGATGAAGGATGAGATCAATAAACGACCAGTGTTATGAATCTGTTTTCTATTTCATAAATAGAGTGAATCTCACTTTTATTGCACGTTTGTATCTTGAGTTTACCTTGAAATTACATATCAGTAAGAGTTTCATTCATGCTTTTGCTTCCGCTTTGCTGTTTCGTGAAATTCCATGTTATATACGAGTGAGAGTAGGACTTGAAAAGTTCTTAAACTCCCACCGAAAGAATGTTGTGTGCCGCGCACAATTGTGTAAGCTCTACCTTCTAACCATTCGTCCTACATGGGTCCAGGTTCGATTCTCGGTCGGTCATGGATGTTTTTTTTTTTTTTTATGCAACTGGCTCTCTCCCCTTCCCTGGAGCCAGTGACCATAAATTAGGGGCAGGCGACCGCTTATAGTCCATTGAGTTGCTCACTGTGGTCGTTAAACCTCTAAATAAAAAAAAAAATAATAAGAAAGATTACACCGAATTTTCGGTTGTAATGAGCACGTCTTTTGAATCCTTTTTAACGCGAATCAAATTTACCAAAGTTATTCAGTCAGTGCAACCGCTTAAAAAGTCACCACCGGATTTCTACAATCAATAAGACGTTCCAGAAATAGAACCAGCTACTTACTTCCACCAGCGGCTAAAAGTATGTTTTGAAAATTAACAAATGGCGCACAAAAAGTTTTTTTTAGCAGAACGAAGGTATCGGATTCAAACAGATTTTCGAATCCAGCCGTTAAAAGAAGATATATACAGGCATGAAAGACTTCCACGAAAACGCAGAAATCCGCTTTTTTCTGTTCTGTTTTTGGTGTTACAGATATTATTCCAAAAATGCAATAAACTTTTTATGGGGAGGGGGCGGTATGCATCCCTCTTGCGAAAAGCAAAATCGTAATGACTTCGAACGACGGGATGGTTACGGCTGGGAATGACGTCACCTCTTCCAGGGATGGAAAGTCTGCGTCAAAGTGTGCTAAAACAAAAGTCTGGCGCCGTCTTACTACAAAACGCAGGTTTTGCGCCGTTGGGCGCCAGAACCTCTGTGCCCCGTCGTCATCGTCGGGACTTCGGTACAGTAAATTCTCCGTGCGCACTCTTCCGCTTGACGCTGAGTACATCCATGCGGTGGGAAGCATGATTCAGCGACTCCAAGTACCAGGAATTTTACGTAGTTACTATGGAAAATATCGAGTATGCTATGGAAATCGTCGGTCCGCTACGAACGACGGAAAATGTCGAGTATGCAACGGAAATCGAGAATCTCAGTGAAATAACGTTATTAAACATCTGTGTAAAGTTTATTTGTATTTTCAAGATTCTAACACTTGTTAAATATTTTCGGGAATGTTTCTTGGGTGTTGAGAATGTCACGTCGTTTTCCGTTTCCTCATATTAAATTTTTCGACAAGTCTCCGTCCCCTTTTTTTCTCACTCTCTCTCTCTGCCTGATTATATTTTTATTTTTGATGTTTTCTTGTCATATTCCTCGTTTTTAATATATTCGGTAATAGTGAAAAGGAGCGACTTCGTTTTTTTTTTTTATTTAAGATTTTTTTCTAATGAAATGCATGTTAGCCTATATCTAATACATACTTCTTCAAGACTAATCATTAGAGAGCAATCGTTTTCGCCCCCTTTCCCTTTTATTAAACGCGTTTAAATTTCTGCATCGGTATTTAATCCGTCCGTGGTGGAATCCGCGCCCTTACCGTGTCCCGTAAAATTGTTTCACGGCAGAGTGAGCAACGCAGATTGAATTTTCAGTTTCATTTTCCATAAAATTCGTGTTTTTCCATTTCTTAGTTACTTCTTACTCATGCATGATATAATTTCGTGGATTCGCGGAATTTCGCTTTTCCTATCATCATTTGGGTCATTTCCGAGATCAATGTAAAACTGAAAAGCAGCTGTTTTTTTTTTTTTTTTTTTTTTTTTTTTTTTTTTTTTTTTTTGGGGGGGGGGTCTTTTCCGTCAGGGGACGGTATTTCATCTTTCAAAACTTTGAAAAAACGGAAGTTAAACGGAGTGAAGATTTTCCCCCATGATCCTAATTTATTTTTTTCCTGATGTTTCTTCTGCCCAGTATTGTTATTAAATTTCATTTTAATGCATAAATATTTGTATTTAGCTTGAAAAACTGAGGGGAAATGTCCGAAAATGGAAGTCTGACGGAGCGAAGATTTCGCCGGTAATCGTAATCCCCGCTCGCGCGACCTTCCCTCTACCCTGTGTTGTTGTTAAATGTCAGTAATTTTATACTTTGGATGCAGCGATGTGCTCCAGTTTAATATTTACATAAATAAATTTCAGTGAATCCCAAAACATGCACTTTTTAAGTTAAACAAATTCAGTGCCCTCTCAAAAATAATGAAGGCATTATTGAGTTGTTTTCCTGGCTCTCAAGTGGAAAATTCCTTTAGTATGATGGGGGATGTACTTGATAAAGAATCCAGCAACATGAAAATTGAAACATTTTCATCTGTTCAAACCATGAAATATAAGCTACTGAATCAGGATAAGTCAGCCTTGGAATTTTTTAAGAAAAACGATTATTTGCATGATCCTGTAAATAGAGATTTATGCGAAAATACGAAGTCATCATATTCAGAATATAAGAAAGAATTACAAGATAAGGTAGAAATGAAAAGAAGATGAAAGGAGCTAAATATCTCTAATAACTTACGCAGCTTATTGTCGCCAAGGATTCGGTACCTCTAGTTTAGCGTTAAGCACGGGCTCTTTTTTTCAGGCCCGGGTCGGTTACATCTTTATTTATGGCTGGCCCGGGTTTGAATATTTGTGCAAATTTTCCTAATGCGAATAAGGACAAAAATGAAGCATATTGTTTTACTTCTATTTATATTTTCATCATCAGATAAGAATGGTAGTGTTTCTCGTTAATGTCGACCCCCCCCCCAAAAAAAAAAGAGTAGAACGTTTATTATTAAGTTATGTGCATCATATTCAGGTAACAAAACGTTCTTCATTTTGTTCGTTTACCAAATTAACTGTATTTATGTATTTTTTTCAAATTTAAATATTGATTTTGAACTCTTAAATTTCATTACAAAATTTTATAAAACCTATGTCATTTCTGCATGACATAACTGCTCATTCCTGTTTTGCTGACGGATTAGGTCCGATTAAGTACTGGGTAAATGTGCATGTGTAGGTCGTACCGCTTTTTAATACATAGAAATTTATATTATTAGCTCTACTAGGACAGAGCTGGTTTTGGCATTTATTTTATTTATTATTTGGTGAAACTGTCACACGTACTCTTATTTATAAATATAAGAACCTTTATTACCAAATTATTAAATTTGACTTTTTTCGGAAAATTACATATAATGCAGTATGGAACTTATTAATCCAGTGGTTTAGCTTTACTCAGGCTGCTCTGTATAAATAAATTATATAAAAATACAAGTACAGCACTGAATGCTTCACAGTGCAACTTAAAATTGTTTGTGCTATGTATATACAATTCTGGATATCCTTGTTTCCTCGATGTCAGATGTATGTGTAGTGAAATGGAAAATTAACTTGAGCCCGGGCCCGTATGGTCCCGGGTTTCAGTTGAAGATTCGATGTAAGAGCCCGCCCGAGCCCGTGCTCATTTCCACTCTGGTCAGAATATCTAAATCAGTTATTAGATGATGATCTCCGCTTCCGTGGGGTGTTCCGTTCTCTACAGTGTTATGTGTACAATCTTCTTAGAGGAGAAGCTGACTAGGAGTTAAAATTTTTTCAAGGTAGTGAGTGAAGCACACGGGGGGAGGGGACCTTTAGTTCTTCTTAGATTTCGAACAAAAAACGTTTTGAAGATAACGCTTATTGATTGTACTTTCAAGGTGCATCGTTATCCTTAAATTTTTTTTTCTAAATCTCGCATATTTATTTTTATCCAGATATCGTGTGCCTCATGGGTTTAAAGCTAAGTGCGAATCTGAATTCATCATCTTTGTGCAGCGTGGATGCAGTTTTAGTTACATAGAAATTTAAACAACTCAGTCACGCATGCAACACCGCCGGGAAGTGTTATACAGCTTATAATACAGAGTGTCCACCAGGAGACTCCAACGTCTTGAAATTCTGTTATTTTTTCATTTCAGGTTTTAGAGCTATGATTCTGGACTTAACGGAAGCAGAAAACGAAGTTCACGTGAAAATGTTGTAGTGCGCAGCAGAGCCGCGGTGGCGCTGCAGTCAATCGTTTTCTAAAATGGCGACTCCGAGAGAGCGTCCACAGGTTGTGCAATCAGATTGTTGGACCATTTTTCTTCGTTGCAAACACCGTCACTGGCGTGGTATACCTAGATATGTTTCAGATTTTTGCCGTACTACAGGTTGCAGCCAACCATAATTTTCCAGAAGGATGGTGCCCCACCGCAGTGGAGCTGTCACGTCCGAAATTTCCTGAATGACACATTCTCCAACCGTTGGATGGACCGCGATGGTCCAATTCCCTGGCCTCTGCGCTTCCCCGACATTACCCCATTAGATTTCTTCTTTTGGGGGTAGGTCAAAGACAAAGTGTTGTCTACGAAAGTTACCAACATAATGAATTTGAAACAGCGCATAACAGGTGCCATAAGCACCGTCACTGAAAACATGTTGCAGAACACATGGCGTGAGATTGAGTACAAATTAGATTTTCTTCGTGCCACCAAAGGCGCCCATGTGGAGGTCAGCGGAACTGAACTGAACTGAAAACTTTGTATCACTATCATTTTTATGTTTGGTAATGGTTGTTTACATATTTTCCTTCAACCTGTATGTGCGTAAAATGTTGGAGTCTTATGGTGGACACCCTGTATATTTATAGTACACATTGCAAGGCTTCACATAATGAATGTGAAATAATCGTTTCTTTATAAAAAAAAAATGTCTCTGAGCTTAGTAATATCAGTCAAAAGTGCACAGTTTTAATTAATAAATTTACCAAATTATGAAAGCATATGAGCGTGGAACGTCTGCGATTATCTTTCCTAATAAGGTTGTGTGTGTGTGTGTGTGTGTGTGTGTGTGTGTGTGTGTGTGTGTGTGTGTGCTTGAATGGCATTCAAAAAAAGCATTTATATAAAATATACTCTGATGTAATTTCTTAGGAAACTAATCCGACCATAATAACTTATATGCATATATATTTTTTTCCTTTAATCAATATTTAAAGAGAGGATTTTTGAGATGGGGAATTAAGTTCGTATATTTGCCAATCAGTATGCTGGTAATTTGGTTAATACTTTGTGTGTATGTTCATTGTGCACAACCTAAGATGCTTGCTTCCTTCTGTACATAAATATTTTCATTCGCCTCTAAAATAATAAAAATGTATGTGAATAAATAATGGTTAGACTTCAGCAGTTATATAAGCCTCAAAATCATCGGTAATTAATTGCAGATAAAAGGGTTGAGTAGAATAAATAATGAATGAGTGTACGTGGTACCTTATGGAGTGAATTAGGCTGGCATTCGTGAACTAATATAATTAAGAGTTCAATTGAATTCGCTCGAATTCTTCAAAAACTATAAAATTAAGACAGGAAAGCAAATGCATCACAAATATTGTGGCCTGACTTCATTGTGCGCTACCCACTGAAAAAACTTGAATCCAGAACGTTTTCATCAAAATGAATAAGCTTAAGGGCTATTAGATTAGCGAGAGATAAAGTGTAATTATTTATACCAATGAGCACCAATACAATAAGTACCTCGCAATGTTATTACATCATTAAATTCAGGCGTACAAGCATTTTCTTCAGAAACGTGTAAATCAATGCTATTCAATCTTTTTTTGCTTGCGTACCACAATACAAATTATCTTAACTTTGTACCCCCAATATTTTTTAATCTATGAATTACCAAATGGAATAATTTAATACTAAAAATACATATTGATTGTCAAACAACATTGTTTAATATTATAAATATATATGAATTGGGAAACGGCAATGCTTATTATGAATCATACCAAAAATACGAGCAATATTAATCTTATTATGAAATATTCATTTAGTGAGAAGGCTGGGCTTGTTTTTTCGAAGCTAGAAATTCAGGGAAGAATGTTAGTGAGTGCAAAGATAAGGGCCGGCTCTGTATCAAGGCAGTTCCTCTCCTTAGTTTTGATTGATGTTAGTGCAGAAAAGCCGTGTTCACACAAGTAAGTCGATGGAAATGGAAGAAGCTTTGAAATAGCAAGGTCAATTAACTCCATGAACTCTTTTCGAGATGCTGTCCAAAAATCGGAGATTGACATGTTTTCGAATGTTGCTTTTAGTGTGCTATCAGCAGACATTTCAATTAAGTCCTCTTTTAATTTGATGGAAAGATCAGATGAAGTACATGCAATAGTATTAAAGAGATTTGTAACCCAATCGTGTGTTTTGTCCTCATTCTCAATCTGTGGAAAGTATTTAAAAAATGCTTCATTCAGCCGGACCAAGTGGCATTTAATGATTCCCACCACGATATTACTAACAGCGACTCCATTTTGTTTAGTAAATTCATAAAGAGTTAGAAAAATCGCAAAATTTCCATCACTAATGCAATTTAACCAAAACAAAACTTTGTTATGAAACCCCTTGATCTTGCTGTGTGTCTGAAAAATATTTGTATCAAACCCGTAGAGCCGTAGCTGTAGACATTGCTGAAGAAATCGAGTCAATCGACTTCCGAGGAAAAATCAGCAGGCTTATTTGAAGATTTGGAAGATGAGTTTGAAATTCATGATCCAGATGAAATTTGTAAGTATGTGGAATTGCGCATGGGCGAAACACATCTTGAAGCTGTGGATTTGTTACCGTAGTGGAAGAATTCTTAATTTCCTAAGCTAGATGCCATTGCGAGACGTGTACTATGTATACCAGCCAGTAGTTCTGCAAGCGAGGGAGTGTTTAGTGCAGCAGGTCAAGTTTTAGAGGAAAGAAGATCAAGGCTAAGCGCTGAATCATTAGATGCGATCCTTTTTTTTTTTTTTTTTTTTTTAGGAGTTTCGAGAGGCTTAAACGGTAAGCAGTTTTCATGATGAACTTGCTGGAAACTGCACACGCTTAGAATAATATCCTGGTTATTATACTATTAAGTGCAATGCTTTGTTAATGTTACAAAATGCAGAATAATCTAGTCTGGAATGATCATACGTTCTTTTTTTTTCCTTTTGGAAATTTTCTTGCATGCTTTTTTTATACTCTACTACATCACTGTAAACTATCTTTACCAGTTAGCATATATGTAAATTATATTGCAAAGTTACGATTCTAGAGTCAAAATTTAAATTACGTGCGACTGTCTGTAAAAAGTTGTACGTTTTTTAATGCAATTTATTCAAAATAAAAGTAAAATTAGAAATCCAAAAGAAATAACGAATGGAATATTTTGTGTTTCTACAAGACTTCCTTATCTTCAGCTTTTGGCAAAATTACTGATTTCCCTGGTATAGTCGAATGGCATGTGCATCGATTATTTATTTATTTTCTAGTCCACATTTTAGAACATTTGCTTTTATGTCTAGTGTTTCGAAAAACATAATAATATAAAGTGGATTAACTGAAGTGAACTTTTTAAAGTAATGATTTTTAAACTAATCCTTGATTGAGCCATAGCTTTGGCCTGTGCATAATGCAAGCCTTGCTAAGCAAAATTTTCTGAGAGCCCGGGCTTAGCAAAGACATGTATTCAAAGAAAGCGGGCTGGGCCCGGGCTCCTAAAATTGAGCCCGAACTCATCTCTAACCCCAACGTGCTGACACCGCTGGCCTTGGGACAAAAAAAAAATTACTTTCATCGCTGAACAACACGTTTTTTTTTTTTTTTTTCGTGTTCCTTGGTCCAGCGTTTGTATTAGAGATGAGTTCGGGCTTGGTTTTCGAAGCCCGAATCCGTCCGAGTCCGAAATGTTTCGGCCCGAGCCCGGCTCAGCCCCATGACGTCTGTGTACTGTGGGGCCGAGCTCGACTTTTCCAAGTGCTGATCCTGTTATTCGATTTTTACATGAAACAGGAAGGAGCATAGAATATGATGCTTAGCATTTATGCGTCTCATTAGCTCATTAGGAAGAATACAACCTTGAAAGAAAATTTATATTTTACAGTTTCACAGAAAATTTTGCAGTAGCTGGTATTTTTTTCTTGTCTACGAAAAAGGAACTGTCTACCTTTTTTGTGCATGGAGAGGAGATGGTCTTCACGCATGTTTTGACATGACGCAAAGGTCTGCTAGATCCTGAAGAACTTTTATATTTCAAAATGCGTTCACATTTCTCACACTGAACATAATCCAATTTTGCGTTGGTCGTGCAATCAATAATTTAGGGGAAAAGGTTTCCACACGGTAGATTTTCCCACTTCATTTTTAACTGTTTTCAGTATTTAACTTTTTCGTATAACTTCAGTATACGGATCATTCATATTGTAATCCGCAAATGGATAAAAAGAGTAACTCAGCTTTAAGGGATGAATATTGAGTAGAGGCGACAGTAACAGTTATTAGAAAAGCTTTGTTTAATTTGTTGTTCCTTTGCCGCCTTTTACACGATGTTTGGTTTAAAGAGGCCCTCTGAAATACTGGGGATGAACTTCCGTCCTCAGAGCTGAGATCTAAAGGCCGGCTTCTCACAGGCGGAACAAATCCGTCGAAGCAATAAATCTCCCGATTGTCCTACCGATGGTTTTCAAGCGGACTATTTCATCTGGGGAATTTACTTTGATTCGCACTTTAACTCTCATCATACCGCAGATCTATTCTTCACAACATAGTCGAACTGCATATCTTTAACCACCCTCTACGTCGTAATTTATAACAGATTTTTCTTCTCCTGTGCATTACGTTTCAACGACAAATTTATGACACTAGCGGCTTTTCCTTTTCTCCTCCCCATCTGTTTTATTGCGCATGGTTCTTTTGAGAATTGAGGTTGTCTTCTGGGATGTGTCCAAGGGCAATTTTATCTGGCCACAGAACTGACCGTCCTACTGCGTCTGTGCAAAGGTGGAGTTCCCTAATCTCTGTTTCCGCTGCCTCAACCCTTTACTTTCCTAGGCTAATTACTCTCTTAAAAAGCACTTAAGCTATCACACAATGACGCATCAATTCCCTCCCCATGCAATCAGGATTTACGGTACACTGCCGGAAAAACAAACTAATTCCTCTTCCTAAAACTCACAAGACAAAAACGGAAAAGAAAGACTCTCGGTATCTTTTCCCTTTCATCAGTTCCGTCGTTGGGCCTTACGACCATGTGCCAGTCGTGTATGTACAGTTGAAGAGTTGACCTCTATCCCTTTCTGTTTCAGATCTCTGTTCACTTGTGTTCCGAGAGTCTTCTTTATATTTCCGAATCAAGTAGGCGTCGTTTCTTGGCGTTGTTCTCGTCTTTAGTCCACATTTGCCTTTTCGACTTGGAGAAATCGATCCGGGTTGGTTCTTCAAACTGATGACACGGCTGACAGTTGCGAGGCTGATACTGACTGTTTTCACAATGTCCTTGAAGGTCTTAGATTCGTGTGCGCTTTCTTGGTGCCACGTCCATCACGAACGAAGGTTCTGAACGTCTAATGTAAAACTGATGTTGTTGTGACTGCAGCAACAAACCCTTACATGTGCATGCGCTTTTGGGAACTTGCCAACCAACGCGGTTGCAGCAGGTTGTTAAACGCCTCCGGTGAACAAATATTATATTGCTTATATTGGGATATATTTCAGCGTGAGAAATCCAATCGAATGAAAAGAAGCAAAAACAATACTTTGTTTCAATTAATTTGCACAAGAATGTATATGTGTTGTGAGTTTCGTCTTATTCCGTGCATGCCTTCATGGCATGGCATTTTCTATGTCGAGCAGTGTATATAAATATCGCGTTCCATCGCTCTTTAGCCAAGTATTGGCTTTACGCTAGTAAATTTGAATAAACAAATTGCCCAAGGGTAAAAGTGAGTTGTTGCAAAGCATGGTATCCAGGATGAACGAAGTATGTACGACATTAAAACTAAGTACAAATGAGGGAAAGCCCAAAGTTATGGTTTGTGAACGAGGATGTGTTAGTATTGAATGCAAGATTATTCTAAATGATACAGAAGTAAACCAGGTGAGTTTGTGTATTTGTAGAGCATGCTTGACACGAAAAACAGATTTGATAATAAAATTTGTAGGCGAGAAAATGTAATTTTGAAAATCATATCTGGTTTTGAAGAATTTCACAAGACTGAGTAGACGTCACAAAGGTTCCTAATGGCTGTACATGAAAGTGTAATTGTTCCTACCCTGGTGTACTGTTACGAAACGTGGGTGTGCAGAAGAGGCACAAGCGTCGTTAGTGTGTTAGAGAGATGCGTTACTTACGGAGAGTTTGTGGCAAGACTTATTCTGATCATTTGTAAACGATGTGCTTCAGGTATGTAGTGTGAAGCAAATTGTTATTAGTAGGGTGCAGACAAATATTATGAGGTGGTTTGGCCACGTTGAAAGAATTAGTGTTGAGATACTAGTACCATAAAGATAATGAGTATGTGTACAAATGGGGATTTGTGTCAGTTATGTGTTTGATGTTAGCGTAGCTCGAATTGTGCGCCAAGATCGTTGTAAATGGAGACGTTTGTTACGTCAGCAATAAGTAAAGTCTATAATATCATGAGTAACTTTGATTTGGCAGATAATCTTGCTTTGAGGAGATAATCTCAGAACCTCAAGAGAGCAGCTTAACCCCCTGACGTACATACATGGTGCCCAGTAAAGTCCTTTCTCAGCCCCGTAACTTTCGAACGCCGACAGCTATAGCCATAAAAACGGTGTCTAGGTATAGTAAAGTGGCTATGCGCTATTCGATGAGACCGCTTACAGCGCCTCTTAGCGGCAAAGTCGGGAGTTAGCGTGCCGATCTATATATAGGAATCCAAAGGATACAAAGTGCCTTTGTATCCTTTGGATTCCTTGTTTGGACGGTTTTGCTCACCTGTCCCATATTCTTACATCTTGGGGAACTTATGGTATGATTTGAGTCGATGTGGAGCACTTCTGCACGACGTTACATTCGAAAAACCGTCTCGTCCTTAATTTTTGCACGCCAGTGTACAACAAACTCAGTGTAGTGGCCATGGGAGGTACTACGACAAATATACACGGGACAGTAGGCAAGGAACACGCGAAGCCCGAGATTACTCGGGATACATTAGGGTTTAATGATGTGTATATCAAAGCGCGTGCTATACCACTGATTGAATTAGGCATTAGATGTTCCTCACACATAGAGTTTTGTAGCACATGTTCCTGCAGAGCATGGTCTTACACAATATTCGTTATGCGTTGAAGCTTGACCATGAAGCTTCAGTGGCCGCCCTGAATATCAACAAAGCGTGAGGGTAACGTACCTTTCCAGGACGAATGGCACACTTTTAGTTAAGTAAATCCCGTTCCGTGGGTACAACTTTGGAATTTGGACGATGGCTTACGGGAAGCTGCACCGTTGATGTCAAGCGTTTGAATAAAAAAATATAAAGCAGTCTGTCCGAGACCTTGGCATGTACATTATTCCTTTGTTACCGGACACATAAACAGCGTTAGGAAATGTGAAAGAAATTGTCGCGTTGTTTTCCTTCATCATTTAACTGAACAAAATCAACTGTTTTGGCTTTGCTTCGTTATTTCTCCACAACAAAAGTGAACTGTTTTCGAATATCATCATCACACGCAATTAGAAGAGGAAACAAACTGATCAACGTATGTTTAGGAACGAAGCTCCAAGGAAAAGGCCAAAGCCAGACCTTCATCCGCGAAAGGGTAATAGTCTCTGCCTAGTGGTCGAAGAAAGGATCAATCCATCATTGATTTCTACAAACAGATGAAACGATGGCATCGCAGAAGGTATTGCACTTAATTAGACATCGTTCGTTAAAGACTCGGCAAACAAGAGCAAGCTTTGATAAACCGTGAAGTTCCGATATCGTTCCGAGACAGCGTTCCATCTCGCCAGAGTGAGCATTCAAAAGATGATGGGATCGAAAAAGTTTAGATAATTGCCTAAACTTTCACGATAAACTTGTTAAAATGCCACCAGTCAAATGGTAGAGCAAAATGCCTTGTCTAATGATAAAAGACATTGGACGATTGATTGGAGCGCAAAATTTGCAAGCTTTCTGAGGTTCTGAAGTAACGTCGGAAACAACGAAAAGTCAAGATCTGAGTTTCAGAAGTTCAGGGAAAAAGAAAAGAAGCCGCAATGAACTCATCAATGTTGGGAGAGATACTCTGTTTTTCTGGGTGATCCATTTAAAATCCAACTTACATAGCGTGCACATGATTTGCTTACGCGTGACAATGAAATCAGTTAAAAAAAAATGATATCTCTTTTTTTTTTTTTTCGTTCCTTTATACACTATCTACCAACAAGTAATTGGACACCTGTGATAGCAAAGGAAAACGAAATTTATTCACCTTCAATAGTTGGTGGAGCCTTCACGAGCGGCGATTACAGCTGCGACCCTCCGGGGCATACTCTCAACCAGGCGTTGTACGACGGCTAGCGGTATTTTCTTCCACTTGGCTTGGAGAAGACGGATCAGTTCCTTCACCGACTTCGGACGGTGGGGGCACCCCTTAAGTCGACGCTCCAACTCGTCCCAGAGGTGCTCGATAGGGTTAAGGTCCGGCCTCTGCGCAGGCCAGTCCATTCGATTAACCCCATTCTCACCATACCCAGCCATGGTGGACCTCGCAACATGACAGGTGGCATTGTCATCCTGAAAGTAACATGGGGTCCACCCCGTAAAACTGCCACAACGTAGGAAGCGCATGGTCATCCAAAATGGTACAGTAGGTCTCGCCGTTGAGTCTACCAGGAATTGCGACCAAGGGTCCCGTACTATACCAGGAGAAACACCCCCATAGCATAATTCCACCGCCGCCGAACTTCACAGTTGGCACAATACATTCCGGCAGGAGGCGTTCTCCAGGCTGACGCCAAACCCAGACCCTGCCATCCGATCGGTAGAGGGTGAACCTTGATTCGTCGCTCCAGAGAACCTGTTTCCACTGTTCAACGGTCCACTGTCGACGTTCTTTGCACCACGTTAGCCGAGCAGCGCTATTGGACTTGGTGATCAAAGGCTTGTGGGCGGCAGCACGTCCATGATAACCGAGCAGATGGGCTTCCTTACGGATGGTATTCATCAAAAGAACACTCCCGGATGCCTGTTGAAACTCCTCGCTGATGTGGCCCATCGATTTCGTGCGGTTCTTCCGAATTTCTCTGGCCAGCACCCGTCGGTCTCTAACTCCCAGTTTTGTGGGTCTGCCGGGTCGGGGCACATTCCGACAGCCACCTCTCATCTTCCACTTGCCAATCACGTAGGCCACTGTCAATTTTGGGTACTTCAACTCGCTGGATATGTCACGTATGGATCGGCCATTTCTGTGATACCCGACGATTACACCTTTCTCGAAATCAGAGAGCTCCAAACTGCGTGGCATCTTGCATGCGACTGGTTGCGTTGTTGTTTCCCACACGATATTTAACGGCGGCGGCCGTGACGTGTATCAGGACCGCAGATATCGTCGATTGCAGGGGTGTCCAATTACTTGTTGGTAGATAGTGTACCTTTGATGCATGAAACATGAGAGGTGTGTTCGTACTCTTCTATTTAACCTTCGTTTTGAGTTTCTGTTTTCTTATGTAAATTTCTTCTCGTTAAACGTTTTCCTCACTGAACGACACATTACCTTACCAAAAGTTTTTTTTAAATTGGCAACGCTGACAGTGAGTCAGATATAGATAAGAATGGCAACATTGAATGTTGCTGAGAGAGTTGAACGAAAAGAGTAATTAGTTCCATATAGTTGATGTGTAAAGTTATCGAGAGATTTAAACACTGAGTGGCCACTTAATTATGACCAACCCCTCAATACTTCGTTGGGCCACCTTTTGCCTTTAATACTGCGTCGATTCTTTGTGGCATGGACTCCACGAGATGTTGATAGGTGGTTTGTGGAATCTGAGACCATGCTTGATGAATAGCACTTTCCAAGAGTGTGAGATTGCAGGGTTGTGGATCCAGCTGTCTGATGGCTCGTTCAACTTCATCCCACAAATTCTCAATGGGGTTGAGATCTGGAGATTGTGGGGGGCCACCTAAGCAAAGTAAACTCACCGGCATGTTCCTGAAACCAATCCTGTACAATACGAGCACTATGGCAGGACGCATTATCTTGTTGAAAGTAGCCATCGCCATTGGGATAAACCATCCACATGACAGGATGCACTTGGTCCGCAACGATGTTTAGATATGATGTGCCAGTCAGACATTGATCAACACGAATTAAAGTGCCCAAAGCATGTCAGGAAAACATTCCCCAAACCATAACGTTGCCTCCACCAGCTTGAAGGGTTGCAGCAATGCATTTGGGGTCCATGCTTTCGTGCTGTTTCCGCCAAATTCTCACTCTACCATCGGCAGGGTGCAACTGAAAACGTGATTCATCGGACCACATAATTTGCTTCCAGTTATCAACTGTCTAATCCTTGTGCTCCTGTGCGAACTGGGTGCGTTTTCTCTTGTTAACTGCAGACAACACAGGTGTTCGAACAGGCCTTCGGCTGCCATATCCCATTCGATGCACTGTACG
Source organism: Macrothele yani (assembly GCA_039090855.1). NCBI lineage: Eukaryota > Metazoa > Arthropoda > Arachnida > Araneae > Macrothelidae > Macrothele > Macrothele yani. Next base: position 16,011,057 of record CM076992.1, read on the forward strand.
GCGAACAGTGCGTGCAGAGATCATTTGAGGGAATCCTTGATTAAGATGGTCTGTAATTTGCTGCACTGTTGCCCTTCTGTTGTCTGTTACCAGTCTGGACACTCTCCGTTCCGCCCGAGCAGTCACTTGTCGATGACGACCACACGTTGCACGTAGAGACCCAGTTTTTTGGCTGACAGTCCAGTCTTTAAACGCTTTAACAGCAGCTGCTCTGGAACATTTCACGAATGCGACGGTTTCGGTGATACTCGCTCCATGGCTCCGAGCTCCTACAATCATCCCACGTTGAAAGTCCGTCAAATTGCACTTTTTACCCACCTCGTCACCCCAAAATCATAACTACTACTGTCGCAAGCACTAAGCTTTCCCTTTTTATACTAGCCTCGCCCTCTGGCGGCAACAGCGTGCAGGCTATAGCTCTTTGCTTAAAACTGTCAGGTGGTCATAATAAAGTGGCCACTCAGTGTATACGGTAGAGTTATAGTGGTTTATGTGTGTCGAGAGTTGTTGTTGGAAAGTAGACTGTTAAACGATATTTTAAAGCCATTGAGATCGAAGTCATCGAGGAACGAATATAATCATTGATGAATGTAGTGTATGAGTACCCTGACTTTCCAGTACTGGACGAATAAATGACGTGGCACTGTTCTTAACATGGCTCTCACTCTTCCGTCGTGGGGCCGGATCCGCCTTTTGAAAATTTTCCTATTCTTTTCCCTCAGAAAATTATGCAACACCGTATTTCTGTAATCACTAAAATTGTGGAATTGCACCACATGTTTTAAAACTAATCGAAATGTTTTGAAAAGTTCGATGCAATTCCATACCTGCCAAGTTTTTCGGATTTTGTCTACCAGTCGGAAAGTGCTTTTTTTCCCCAAATGTTTTAAAAGTGATCGAAATGGTTTGAAAAGTTCGACGCAATTGCATACCTGCCAAGTTTTTCGGATTTTGTCTTCCGGTCAGATAGTGTTTTGTTTTTTGTTTTTTTCGCCAAATGTTTTAAAAGTAATCGAAATGTTTTGAAAAGTTCGATGCAGTTGCATACCTGCCAGGTTTTTCTGATTTTGTCTTCCAGTCGAAAAGTGTGGGGTTTCTTTGGGTTCTTTTCAAATGTTTTAAAAGTGATCGAAATATTTTTTGAAAAGTTCGACGTAGTTGCAAAACTTTTTCCGAAAAGTTTTTAAAGTGGTCGAAATGTTTTGAAAAGTTCGACGCAAATTCATAACTGCCAAATGTTTCGGATTTTGTCTTCTGCTCGGAAAGTGTGTTATCCTTTTTTTCGAAGTTCGCCAAATGTCGCTGTACCGATTTTTTTATTTTTATTATTATTTTTTTTTTCAATCGGAGGAAATGCTCATTCCAGTGCGATGAGAATGTTTCGTGATTTTCTGACGAAGTTTGTTTTTTATTATTATTTTGTATTTCTCTTCCGGGGTGTATTTCCTATTTTTAATTGTTTCCGATAATGTTCTTGATTTCTTATTTTTTTCGTAACGGTGCAAAAGATCGACTTCGTATTTTTTGAAGAATTTTTCTGAATGATGCATGTTTTCCTATTTCGTAGAACCTGTTCATCGCTATCTCTGCTTCCAAGCGACATAGTTGATAAATTATTTTTCCTTAATATGGCTTTTGCTCTGAAAAATACCTTTCACATATTTTCTACTTTTCCATTATTCTAAAGTCTTCCGCTGTGGGGCGTAAAGTTGTATTATGTTTTCCTCTATATCTGTTCTTCTAACTGTTTGATATAAAAATTGCTTTGTCTCTGATATGTTCCTTCAGCTTAGAGAAATTTTTTAGCACAATTTGTTAATTTTCGCAGCAGATCTTTCAACCGCAAGTAGGGGAAAGTAACTGTTTCTAGATGTTTTATCGATTACAGAAATGCGATTGATTTTTTTTTTTTTGTATTTTTTATAATGGGTTCCATTGAATATGAAATAACTTTTAAATATTTTATTCGTGCCGAAAAAGGTTCAAAAGACGTGCTCATTACAACCGAAAAAAAATTCGGTGTCATCTTTCTTGTTTTTCATATCTTGAATTTCTTTTTTTTTTTTTTTACGACATGAAGAAATTGTTCGCTAGTGAAGAAAATTCACAAAAAGGAACATGAATACAAAGCAAAACTGGCATCTGTATTCGTGGATGAATGCAGTTTGTCTGTGGACACTGAGCCCCCAGATGAGTCTTCTGCCCCCTAGCCCGGTTCTGAGATCTAGCTACGGCCCTGGCTAAGCGATTAGAAAATTTTGTGGTGCAGCTCTTGTGCCAGTGCGGTTCTTATAATGATTGTTTCCTGTATAGCGATTTTTGTCAGGTGTGGTGCTTACGCTGAAAATTACGGTAAGTGAATAAAAAATAACGGCCAGACTGAAAGAATCAGCACTTACGTGTCACGGCAACTTGTTTATTGTTATTAATCAAACATCACTTGTCATGTGCTGGTGTGGCTGACTTAGATAAGAAAAAGTGATATTGTTTCCTTCTGGCGCATGTGCACTCACCACGTGCTTCATCTCTTCGTCTGTGGAGAACACAGCAGAAAACTTTGCTTAGCTTGTCACGGCTAGTAATTGCCTAACCGTGACAAGCTACATGGAACACGTACGCACGTCTGGCAAGTAGAAATCCTTGCTGCATACCCTAGCTGCTCCCTGTGCCGTTTCAAGAAGTTATTTTGGTTTTTTAGCTATTTTATGTGTCGGAAGTGAGGTTTCGTAAATTATTATTGCATTTGTTATTTTATTCAATAAAGTTAATTGATGTGCGTTAGTAAAAAACGGCACTTTTCACGGTTCATTTTAAAATGTTCGTTCTGCGTTAAGCCATTGTATTTTTATGACGTTGTTTTGCACCTTGATAATACATTTTTAGTTAAAGTAAACAAAATACTGTCGTTTGTTCCTTATCTCTTTGTGACTGGCATAATATCTGTGAATCTTGATTAATGCGCTTCAAATATGTATCACATCATGCTGCTTCACTTAGAATTTTTCAAGTATGCGTGAGTTGGTTTTGATTTAATTTCTGAACAATGACCAAAATCAAAAGTGAGTGGTAGGACAATTGTTAAAAAACACCATTCCAGCATAAACGTTTCTGCGAATAAATACTGTATTTGTAACAGTTGTTGTAAAATAATTTCAGCACAAGAATTTAAACGAATATAGAAATGCAAAAATTTGTAAAAAATTCGAACTGTCGCAAACGCCATTTTGGCATAAGGCTTTTTATGAGTAAAGAGACGTAAGAAAATACACTCATCGCTAAAAAAATAGTTGCACCCAGTAGGAAGCAACCAACAGGAATGAAACTTGGTGGGTAGGTTTAAATCGTGAGACAGGAAAATGATTCAAGTATCATGCTCGGTCGCGCATGTGGCGCAAAGCAAGGAGGGGTCGTAGCGCTGTGTCTGATCGGCTATATAAGGTCGTCCTATTTCGCGTGCTTGCCATTCTTACTCGTGCTATTGTGTTGGTTGCATCCTTTGCAAGTGAAGTATGCCTCGGAGAAAAGTTCGGAAGCAATTTGAGCAGTTCGAAAGGGGCCACATCGTCGGGCTCCGGGAAGCGGGATGGTCTTATCGCCATATTGCGCGCCATACCGGTCGTACTGATATCACCATAGCACGCTGTTGGCGGCAGTGGATAGAAAGAACAACGCACGCAGCAGCGACAGGAAGGGTCTGGGCGACCTAGACGAACCACGGAGAGAGAGGACCGATGGGTTGTCGAATATGCGCGAAGTGACCCAACAGCCACGATTGCGGATATTCAGCCAGCAGTGGTACCCTCCATGCATCGTCCGATTAGTGCCAGCGCCACTGGCAGACGGCTGCACGAAGTAAGACTACACACACGCAGACCGTTACGACGACTGCCCTTAACACCATTGCATCGTTGCCAAAGGCTGCATTGTTGTCATGCCAGACTGTCATGGAGCCACTCAGAATGGCAGCGGGTGATCTTCAGTGACGAATCCCGCTTTTGTCTTGGAGGATACGACCACCGAATCCGTGTGTGGAGGCACCGTGGTCAGCGCCAAGATGAACGGTTTTTTGTCGAGCGTTACACGTCCAAAAGGCTTTGTGTCATGGTGTGGGGTGCAATTGCCTACGATGCCAGATCACCTTTGGTGTTCATTACAGGCACTTTGACAGCCCAACGTTACGGTAATTAGGTCCTGCAACCAGTGCCCCTACCTTTTCTGAACGCTCACTCCGGTGCGATTTTCCAACAGGACAAATCTCGTCCGCATACTGCTGCTGTCTCGAGAGCTTGCCTTCAAGGCACTGACACTCTGCCATGGCCAGCCGCATCGTCAGACCTAGCCGATTGGAAATGTGTGGGATGCTATTGGACGCGCTATGCACACTCCACCCCTACCGTACAATTGCAGGAACTGCGTGGGAAGATTCAAGCTGCATGAGATGGCTTATCACATGACACCATTAGGAAACTGTACAACTCCATGCCGAGATGTCTGGCATGCTGTGTGAGCAAACATGGCGGCCCGACGCCATACTGAGAGACACTACGTATTGGCGTGTAGCTCAATAAATATTGCCCATATCAGTCTCAATGTTTAATCATTTATTGTTCCTGGTAACCTTTACCTTCCTACCGAATAGCATTGCAATCCGACACGTCCTTCTGGGTGCAACTATTTTTTTGACGATGAGTGTATATACGAGTATATTTCTAGAAAAATCCGAATTGCGTACCCAGATGTAAATATTACAACACGCCAATGTACATTTTTGTCCCCTGCTCATCATACATCACGTAAAAAGAAATGTTTGAAAAGCTTTGCGCATAAGTTCAGTTTTGAAATACAAAAAGTAATTTCAGGTATATCGGGTGCGACAAGGAACTTTTTGAATCTCGAAGTCACACAGTAGGATTAAAAACTCATGACCCTTCCCCCTTATGTGACGTTTGGATTGTTCCCTGCCCGGCGGCGTACACGTGTAAAGATCAAGCGTGGTTGCAGTGGGTAAGAGACGAGAATTTATCACATTGGTAAAGGGAATGATCATAGGATGTAGAGTAAAGAGTGGCAGTATCCGGGAAACTGCGAAAAGTGTCGGCTGTTCACGGGATGCCGCTGTTAAAGTGTACCGAGGGTGGATGGAAAGAGGCGCAACGCATAACAGGCGTGTGGGTGTTTGACGGCTGCTTAATGCTCGGGGAGATAGGCAGCTCGGCCGTGTTGTCCGGAACAATGAGCGTGTTACCATGGCACAGCTGACCAGTCTGCAATTATAGAGCACAGAGGAGTGTATCCACAACTACAGTATGATTCCATCACCGTATAAGTCCATGGTGCAAACGCACTGCCACAGCACGACCATCGGCGACAACGACTGAAGTTTGCCAGGAAACATGGCGAGTGGACCCCGGAAGATTGGAAGAAAGTTACCTCTTCTGATGATTCACGTTTCCTTCTACATTGAGTGGATAGACGCTGGCTGGTAAGGTGAACAGCTGGGAAAAGTTGGCACAAAATACCGTGACCCTATGGGTACGAGAAGCTGGCTGGGTGTGATGCTCTGGGGGATATTTCCGAGAGACACTTTCGGTCTCGTGGTAGCGGTGGATGGCCATCGTTGCAAACCAGGTTCATCTGCTTATAATAGCAGTGTTTCCAGCTGCCCCGGTGGCCGTGTGGTATGAAGCGCTGGCTTTCTAGGTATTAGTCCGAGATAGGTCAGGGTTCGAATCCCGTGTGAGTCATGGATGGTGTATTTGTCTTACAGCACTGATTCTCTCCCTCTCCTGGAACCACCGGCCCCAAAATTGGGGCAAATGACTGCTTACACTATATATAGCATATTTAGTGGCTCGCGGTGGTCTTTAAAACCTCAAACAGAAAAAGAAAGTGTTTCCAGACCGAGATAGGGTGTTCCAACAGGACAACGCGCTGTGTCATAAGTCCATCTGGGCCTGGTTCGAGGAACACAAGGATGACTTTCATGTTTTCCCATGGCCGCAAATGTCGCCTGACGTGAACCGGAAGTGAACACATTTAGGACCATATGAATCGGCAGCACCTATAGGGAATATAGTACGGCATACCAGTGGACACGTTTCGAGTTCTTCTGGAGTAGATGCCTCGTATCATAATCGCGAATCATGGAGGAATTACACAATGTTAGTAAGTGGACAATGTTTTGTTCCTACACTGTATAAATGCAGAGGTATCCTGATAAACAGACCGACAATGTGATATTATAAGCAGTGGCATCGGAACCGCGGGTGCAGAGGGGGCAGCTTCCCACGTATTCATTTGCGTGCAGGGGTGAACCATCACATTTGCCCCCTCGCTTTTTTCCTTTTTAATTACGTCCGAAATTAGAAAAACATTTTGATTATTTTATTTCCTGCCATTTAAAATTTCTTTTGGTTTAACTAAATATTATTTTCTATTTGAATTATTAAACATCTAGAACCTTGAATTTTTTAATGCCATTTCTGAGGCGCTGGTTAAACTTTCTTCGTTTGTCCAGTATGAGAGGGAAAAAAACGTTTCACGAAGTACCAGTCTTATTATAAAAACATTTATCCTGAAATTATCTTGAAATATTTCAATATTGAAAATAGAAATATTTGAAAATTTCTAGTTATCCTGAACGATGTGTTTTTTACAAGAAGTTTTCTTTTTCATTTAAGAATAATAAAATCAGTTTTTCTTTAAAGAAAGAAAATGGTAGAGGAAAAAAGGAATGAGGTATAACTTCATACGCATGCTGTTTGATGTATAACTGGGACATCTAGTGAATTTGCTCCCTGTACTGCCAATAGAAAAAATTCGACCCTGTTTCCTCAGCGAAGAATGATTTCCCATACATCAAAATTGGCTCATTGATAAAAAACATCCTAACTTAGATACATTGCACAATCAGTGTTTTTTGCAAAAAAACGTTCCTGAACTGTATTAAAAATCAATAACTTTACTTTGATGTAGTTATGATACTTGCTTACAGGTGGCGCCACTCTTCCATACCACTACATCAAAGTAAAGTTATTGATTTTAAATATAGTTCAGGAAAGTTTTTTGGAAAAAACACAGATCGTACAATCTAAGTTAGGATGTTTTTCATCAGTGGGCCAATTTTGATGTATGGGAAATCTTTCTTCACTGAGAAAATAGGGTCCAAATTTTTCCATTGGAAGTATAGCGAGCAAAATCAGTAGTGGTTCTGTGAAATTCATACTAGTATTGGGTGTCTAAATTAATGCAGTTTAACTAACATCTTTTACAATGTGAGTAAACTGTTTTTTATCAAAAACCCTATATTATAGATATACAGTCAAACCCCTATTTAACGGACTGCGATTTAACGAATTCCGCGATTTTACGTACATTTTTTACGGTCCCGACATAATCACATTGAAATTAATGCTTGTCGTTTCCCGATTTATTGAACACATTTCCTCAATTTAGCGAACATTTTATTTTTTTAAACCACAAAACTCTGTTAACCAGCATTTTCACGTTAAAAGTTAGCCCAGATGCAATCCCTTGAGGATGTTTTCGATGAACAGATTGGACTAAATGCATCAGATTCTGATGGAGAAGATGAAACAGAACTGAAAGTTGGCTGCTTTAGTGATGCTGGTAACAGTATAGAATGTGCTAAAAAGTACTTGATGCCCTTTGATATTAATGATGATGTTTTTCATGCACTTCATAAAATTGAAGCTGAAATTTATAAAGCTAAACGTTCAGAAAAAAAATATTTTCTAAAGCATTTCTTTTCTACAATGTAAAAAGGTAATCAACGCATATTCTGTTTTTACAAGTTAATTAGTACTAATTGATGTTCTGTTTCATGCAGTTTAAGACACTGATTTATTTAAGAAGCTAAATGCTTAAGATAAAATCTACTGTCGTATTTTTCTCGCAATTTTAAAGTACGCTTAAATTTTGATGCTATATATCGAAGTCTAATATCTAGGAATTATGTATTTAATATGCAAAGTAAATGTGTACGCATTTTTGATAATAAATTCGCAATTAAAAGTACTATACATAATTTAAATGTCACTGAAAGAAACAGAACATAGCTGCTTAGGTTTTCTATTATGAACAGTAGCTTAATTTGAATGTTTCATTCGAAAAGCTTCCGCGATTTTACGTACAAAACTGTTGGTCCCTTGAAGTTCGTTAAACCGAGGTTTGACTGTATAACTCAAATTCTATATTAATTTTGATTCTATCGATATAATCTTTTTTGTAGTACGTTCTAGTCATGTCACCCAAATATACATATCCTGGTATCTTCCTCCCGTTGTCAAAAAATAGTTCCGGCACCGCTGATTATAATATAAGTTCGTGCCGTTTTTCAAAACACGTGGTAAAAATTATTGATTACGATGTCCTTTTTTATTTTTATGTGAACTGATCATTAGAGGCATGATCATTTGATGTAATAATTTCTACAACAAAACACTCAGGTGCACTTAGTGCTTTTTTTAGGTTGCTTTTATTTGATGTTGAACGGTTCACTCTGTAAGTTGATTCATTTATTTAATCACTTAAAGCCAATTAATTTAAGTAGTAGCCAATTAATTTGTTCCTTGTTTTCTCTCTGTTCCAGATTGCTTTCAACGAAATGAACCCATTTCCAATGAAGTCTATAGATTCAAAGCGTGCTCACCATATGCAGATTGTTCAGGTATTTTTCTTTCATAAATTAAGTTCAAATGCCAATATGAAACATCATTTCGGATTTTCTAAAACTTGTGTACATAATTGTCATTCATAAATTGTCTTTAACTGGTAATTCATAATACAGCCATTTGACTAAAGTTTATTTTTCCTTCCCCTTCCCTCTATTTTAATTTCTAGTTTTACCGCTTTTTCGTACGTCTTTTGTGAACAAAAAAAAAGTACGTGTATGTACGAGGGTTGTACCGAAATTAAGCAAACGTGGGCGTCACTTTTTTATTAACTAACAGAGGTCGTTCAAATTGCACATGTTGGTAGAGTAACTCTTTCTCTATACAAAGGTATTACTCAACATAGTCTCCATCACAAGCGATGCATTTTTACCATCGTTGAACCCAACTCTCGAATCTTCGTTGAAAAAATTCAGGTGTTTACTGTTGTGCCCACTTCTTCACAGCCACTTTCATCTCGTCTGTCATCAAATCATTGTCCCCGTAAACTGTCCTTCATTGGACCGAACAGGCAGAAGTCAGAGGGCGCTAGATCTGAGCTGTACGGTGGATGGGGACCACTGACCCGCCTAATTTGCTGATCCCCTGATTTGTTGTCAAAGATGTGCGGTGTCTCGCATTGTCATGGTGAATGTGGATCCTTTTCAGATTCTTGTTCGGTCTCTTTCCCCTTATGGCTCTTCTAAGCTTCTTGAGTGTCTCAATGTACCGCTCGCTGATCACGGTACGGCCACGTTCCTGAAAATCAAGGAGAATGATACCCCTGTCATCCCAAAAAACAGTCACTATGACTTTCTGTGCTGATCGTTGGCTCTTGAACTTCTTTAGGCCTCGGTTAAGAGGTGTGATGCCATTCCGTGGATTGATTCTTCGTTTCCGGATCGTAAAGATAAGCCCACATTTCATCCATTGTCACCAGATCGAAAAAAAAAAAAATACGTTTTTTCATTGGCTTCAAACGCTTCCAGCAGATCAGAGCAGACTTCCACCCTTCTCTCTTTCAAATCTGCAATGAAGAAGAAGGGTTTCTATAGAGAAAGAGTTACTGTACCAACACGTGCAATTTGAACGACCTCTGTCAGTTGATAAAAAGTTATGCCCACTGTTGCATTACTTTCGGTACAACCCTCGTAGTATCACTTTGTCCGTTCGTCCGTGAACACTATATCGCTGCAACTATTAGTCCAATTTGAATTTTTTTAATACATTTTATTCCATATATTTGCTTCTAAATATCCGATTGAAGACATTATAACGTAGTACGTCTTTTCGTACTGCTACGTTATTTTAAAACATCACCATAAGATGAAAAAATTCCTAAATAAAACCTTGACAGCCAGACGAAACATTTAAACACAGAAGTCAAACTTACGAAATTGATGCTTTATTCAAGATGTTTTCTCCATGATCGTGATCATATGTAGAGGATTTTAGGAAGGGAGTGTCTGACCCCAGGTCTTAAACAACCCTTAGAAATAGGAAACTGGGAGATTTGGGCTAGAGCGCCCCACAGGAAAGTGACACGGAAGCGAAGTAGAAAGGGGGAGGAAGACGCCCTTATTTATTACCGGAAGGCCAGTACCCGGGGTCCGACGGCTTAACGTGCCCATCCAACGCACGGCGGATATTTAGTGGATCGAGCGTTCGTACCTGCCTGGAATCGAACCTGAGACCCTTTCCGTGGCAGTCATGAACGTTGCTCACTCGGCCACCCCCGGCCTCATGTTTTCTCCAACACATCGTAACATAACATATCGGTATCAACACTCCACATTAAACACACCAACAACGCTCTACATTAATCGCTTCACAACACTCCACAAACAACTGTTTACTCGTAGTTTATATCTCTGGTTCTTATCTAATAACAGGAGTACGTCACGTTCATTCCACTTCAACTATGTTGCCAACAGCATTCGTTTGAGAGAAAAGATATCACGTTAAGTGTGAAGTATAACTGAGAACAAACTCAAGATTTACATAGTGAAAGAAACTAAAAAGGAAAGTTAATTTAGAATATACGTCACAGCATTCTTTTCTCCTTTCGATGCCATTTATAACGAAGACTGTTTAAGGTAGAGTTTCTTTTTCAAGTAATACATGGATTTTCCGATCGGGGCGTAAAAGTAAATTTCCATTTCCCCGGTATCTCTCTTTCTAAAAGTCATCTATTTGAAAAAATATTTCTGCATCGGATACAGCTCCCGGTGGGAAATGTTTTATATGTACACTGATGTCCAAAATTAAGGTCACAAACCTTAATTTTTAAACATTTCACTGGTTACTATTTTGAATTTTTTTACAATAATCCAATATAGTAACCAGTGAAATGTTTAAAATTGCTGTCATATATACTTTGGGGAACGGTGAATCTGATGTAAGGGCCGTGGGTGGCCTAGTGGGCAACGTTCGTGACTGCCACGGAAAGGACCTCAGGTTCGATCCCAGGCAGGTACGAACGCTCGATCCACTAAATATCCGCCGTGTGTCGAATGGGCACGTTAAGCCGTCGAACACCGGGTACTGGCAGCCCAGTAATAAATAAGGGCGTCTTCCTCCCCTTTCTACATCGCTTCCGTGTGACTTTCCTATCGGGCACTCTAGCCCAAATCTCCTAGCTTCCTATTTCTAAATGTTGTTCAAGACCTGGGGTCAGACACTCCCTTCCTAAAATCCTCTACATATGATCATGAATCTAATGTAAGCATCCATTGTTTGTTAAACGGTTAACAGGGTGAGTTTTGTAATAGAACGTGAAAGTGACCGTTTTCTGCATCTGCGAATTTCGTCTTCAGAGTTGTGTTTCTTGCAAGACAAATCACAAGATTGACTGATTTCAGTTGGAATGAGTGCTCGGAATCATTTAGACGATGGATTGAGGTGGAGAGCCATTGGCAGGCTTGAAGCTGGCCAGTCCCAAGCAAAAGTCGCTCGATGGTTACAGGTGTCACGAAAGGTGGTATCCAGGTTATGGCACCAATTCCGAACAACGGATACCATCACCAGGAGGCCCGTCCAAGAGCCACGACACCTGCGGAGGATTGTTACGTAGCATTAACTGCCAAACGCCATAGTCGGATGACGGCTAGAGACCTCTCTCAGGACCTCGCTGCTGTGACTGGAACAACAATTTCGAGGCAAACTGTATACAGTCGCCTAGCAGAGAAGGCCCTTTACGCCCAGAGACCTGTGGTATGTGTCCCCCTCACCAAATCGCAGAAGTCTCTCGTGGAGCCAAACACATCTTTCTTGGGCACAGCAAGATTGGGGCTGTGTACTTTTCTGTGATGAGTGGAGATTCAGTACACAAAGTTATTCTCGACGAGTCTTTATCTGGAGACAGCGTGGGGCCCGCTATCATCCCTCCAACATAACGGAAGTCCACCACTTTGGTGGAAGTGGAATCCTTGTGTGAGCAAGCATCATGTTGGACTGCCGTACATCACTGTACGTCTTCAATGGGGGCAGTGTGACCGCACAGCGCTATAGGGATGAGGTCCTTGTGTGAGGCTTTTCCTGGGAGATGTCCGACCGAACTTCATTTTTATGGACGATAACGCGAGGCCACACAGAGCTCACCTTGTCGACGATTCCTATAGAGCATGTTTGTGATGCTCTATGAAGAGCCATTGCACGACGTCAACCCCCCCTCCCCCCAGACCCTCCAGGCGTTAGAATCCGCACTTTTAGAAGAATGGGATTTGTTGCCACAAGCTGTTATCAACAACCTCATTTACAGTATGAGGGCTCGTTGTGCGACTTGTAAAGCTGTGCGGGGTGGCCACACTCCCTATTAGCCGGACCGTTTTCGAGATATGATGCATCATGTTTGGACCGTTTTGGGTCTAATTTGCATATCGCACGCAATTTACCTCCTGTTCATTTTGTTATGTTGCTGTTGCATGTCTCATAGTATGGGGCATCTATGTACTAAATTCCATTGCAATAAACCATTTAGTTTTCAAGATATCATAGAATATGCGTTTGTGACCTTAATTTTGGACATCAGTGTAATTTCTGAATTTAATATAAGATAATTCAGCCAGTAGGGGCGTAGGTTTTTCTTTCGGTTTCTGATGTATTTTTGTGTGAACAGTAGAATGGGCCTTATACATATTGTGAGCACTACCTGCCCAACATCTTAGCAACAAGTCAGTTTAGAACATTTTTGCCCTGATGAATTGAAAGGGATGTTAATGTGAAGCTGAAATGTCTAGGGGCAACAACAGTGTAATCGAGACTGGTAGGCCACGTAAAATGACAGAGCAGGACTGCCGAATAGTCTCATGGTAAAACGTGCTTCTAACTGAACAAATGAAATAACAAACGTATCACGTAGCATTCAGAATGCTACACACACGCGAGGGTGTCCTCGTGCAGTTTGTTGGTGGCCCGATGATGCAAACTATGAGTTTGCAAAAGCGCTCGCCGATACAACGGTTTGACGGAGTGTTTTTGAGTGAACCGTGCCTCCCAACCCGATGAGTTTTGTTTGTTCCTAAAGTGGTATAATTTTAATTATTAGATATTTTTAGACGTATGAATGTTTCAGGTAGTATGTGTATAATTGCGAATTGTAAATTGATATTTTAAGTAAAAGTTTTAATTTTTAAATAGTTTAACTAACCAGGACTTGTTGCGTAAATTAGGCTTCTCTCGGGGTGGGAGCACGTGTTTCACGAGTGTGTAACGTGCTACATATGGTTCAACATTAGGTACGTGATACCTTTGTTATTGCATTTGTTACTTTTCTTGAGTCATGAAAGTCATAAATATACATCAGTGTGGAGGATTCCACCTAAGGGTATTGGAACAAAACCCTGTGAGTTGGAGTCTTATTGCCAGTGCTACACAGCTCTATCTGGTACTTCAACAGTATTTATCCCAAATCTTAATTTTGTGTCAGCTTCTCAGATTTACAGAGATCCTTGCTGCTGTGTGGACGTAAACCGATCTATCACTACAGTCGCTCGAGGAACAAAGATGTATTGCAGATGTGTAATGTAAAGTAACATGTTGTTAGTAAGGAGGAGAAAAATACACAGTCGAGTCATATTATTGTGACCACCTCCAACTTTTGACGTCAACAGCGCGCAGCCAACGAAAGAAGGCGCGTGCCGTGAGCTGGCTTGGAGGGTATATAAAGTGTGCTGAAAACATATCATTCCTTGCTATCATGGATACAAGGAGCGATTTATGAGATTTGCAAAAAGGATAATTATCGGCTTTCGGGCCAAGGTTGGCAGTATTTCTGAAACAGCGCAGTTTGTGAGCTGTTCGCGTGCTGCTGTGGTTAAAGTGTACCGTGACTGGAGAAATGGCACCATTGCGAATAAGCGACGTGGAAACTGCGGAGCACCTCGTGCCACTGATGTGAGAGGTGAACGTCAACTTCGAAGATCCGTGAGGGCCGATCGACACGCTACAGTGGAGCAACTTACTGGCCGCATGAACCAGTCGGCTACCGGAAGTGTGTCTACAACGACAGTTCAGCGAACCCTGCTGCGTATGGGGCTCCGAAGCAGACGGATGGTCACTGCACCTATGCTAACGAAGGTTCATCGGCAAAAAAGGTTTACATTTGCACGGCAGTATCGGAATTGAACCTCCATTGATTGGCAAAGGATTACCTTCTCCGGTGAGTCACGTTTTCTGCTTCATTGAACGGATAGACGTTGGCGTATGAGGCGAGAAAAATCGGAGAACAAACACTCTGCGCAGCCCCGGTGGCGCAGTGGTCTAAGCGATGGCTTCTGATCATTCACCCGAAAGAGGTCCGGGTTAGAATCCATGTGATGCATGGATGTTGTGTTTGTCTTACGGCACTGGCTCTTTCCCTTCCCTGGAAGCAGTGACCCTAAATTAGGGATTGGCTACTGCTTATAGCCCATTAAGTTGCTCACGGTGGTCGTTAAACCTCCAATCAAAATTAAAAAAAGCCACTCTTCAACCATTGCTGGAAGAACCTAAGCTGGTGGGGGCAGCGTTATAGTCTGGGGTGTGTTTTCGTGGCATTCTCTGGGTCCACTCGTACCTGTTGAAGGCACTATGGGCCGAATTCGTTATGAATCCATCCTTGCAGACCACGTACACCGATATGTGCTGATTGTCTTCTCTGGGGCATATGGGATCTTCCAGAACGACAATGCGACGTGTCACACAGCTAGAAATGTTCGAGAATGGTTGGAAGAGCATGATGAAGACTTCAAAGTACTTCCTTGGCACCCTAATTCCCCAGACTTAATACCCAATTGAGCATCTGTGGGACCACCTCGATCGTGTTGTTCGCTCTATGGATCCTCCACCACGCACCCTCCAGCAGCTGTCAGGCGTACTGCAGTCTACATCGCTCCACATACATGTGAACACCTTCCAGCACCTTATTGAGTCACTCCCATCGCGTCTAGCTGCTGTCCGCGATAATGAGTATGAAGTACAAAAGGACTTGCATGAGATGTGTGATGGATGTTAGTAAAGCTCGAGTTGTGTGCCAAGATTGCTGTAAGTGGGGGTATTTGATACATCAGTTGCGTAGGCGCAGTCTTTGGGCGTTCGAGGCACGTTTCAAACCATCAGTATTTCGAGCATTTTTCGTGATGCATGTGTCATACGTGTGAATGTACATAGATTTTATTTCGCTTGTTTTATCAAGGTTTGTATAGAAATTTCCAACTCATTGTTTTTTGCCCCAGACTTTTCTCAAAAAAAAAAAACAACAAAAAAAAAACACTAGTGTTATCAATGGAAAAAGGCGGTTGTTATATAAATCTAAGTCCTTTGACAATTTGCTATCCCGAAATCTTACAGATTTTGACGGCGTTGTAAATTTCTTCGAAGAGGACGTATTCCTAGCCAATAGGCTATTGGAGTTTGTCAAGTTCATTCGTATAATTTTAAGTATACCAGTGTCGACCTGTACAGCAGAGATCTCATTTGAAGGTTTCGTCGTGTTAAATCTTTTTCCTGATCGACCATAGCACAAAACCGCCTTAATTATCGATATGGCCATTCTGCACATACATCTTGAACTCGCCTCAAGTGTCGTAGACGATGAAGTTGCAGACGAGTTCATCAAACGAAATGATCAGCAAAGAAAAACATTTGCCTTGATTTATAAAAAAGTATCAGGTAAGCACTTAAGATCCTCCACTACTCTAATATTCGGGTAATGAAGAGTGAATTAAATTTTGACATAACATTTTTAGAATGTTGCTGCACTTACAAAGACAAAATAAATAATACAAATATTTAGGAAATAAAACACTATGCCTTTCATAAATTAATTGTATTTTTTAATTATTTCAGGTAGCCTTTGAGTGTTATAGAATCTGATAACCTAAGTAAAATTTAAATGAAACTTAAATCATTGAAAACTGCATAGGTAGTTCCTTTTTTACGCTTTCCAACCGTAGGTTGAAGAAGCGTATATGCTCCAGCTTTTTCCGTCCGTCTTTCCGCACGATAACTCGCGTAAAAATGGTTCGATTTCGATGAAATTTTAGTATGTGGTAGGGAACCACCTGGGGACAAACCCTTTTGAAAATGGGTGAAGTGGGGTCAAAGGTCACGACATAGAAGTGGGATCCATTCCATTGCTCTTATGCGTCATAACATGCGTAAAAATGGTTCGATTTCGATGAAATTTTAGTATTTGGCAGAGGACCACCTGGGGACGAACCCTATTGAAAATGGGTGGAGTGGGGTCAAAGTTCAGGACATAGGAGCGGGATGCATTCCGTTGTCCTTATGCGCCATAAAGTGCGTAAAAATAGTTCGATTTCGATGAAATTTGAGTATGTGGTAGGGGACTACCTGGGGACGAACCCTATTGAAAAAGGACGAAATGGGGTCAAAGGTCAGGACATAGGATCGGGATCCATTCCATCGCCCTTATCCCATACTAATAAAGGAGCATTTCTTGTATGTATGTACATTTAATTTTGAAAACGGCTCTAAGGATTTTGATGAAAGTCGTTAACCTTCCGTTTTCTGGTATAGAAATCGATTTAGCTTGATCTCGACTTTAGGAAAATTCGTTTAGTGGGTTAAATAACCACCCCGAATTACCGCGTTTTTAGTGTCATGGCGTCGTCCCATTAATGTAACCCATTCTTAGAAATCTTGTGACGTTAGACTCGCGATTGAGATGTTGGCGCGCGGTTACGCCATCTGTTTCATTACGTCACGCGTTTTGTGTGAATCCTATTAAAGTTTTATGACGTCACACTCTTGCGAGCAGATAGTCGCGATTCCCATCTGCCTCATTACGTCACGCGTTGTGTGCATATGTCCGTCCGCACGATATCTCGCGTAAAAATCGTTCGATTTCGATGAAATTTTAGTATGTGGTAGGGGGACACCTGGGAAGGAACCCTATACTGAAAGTGAACGAAATGGGGTCAAGGGTGAGGACATAGGAGCGAGATCCATTCCACTGCTGTTATGCGTGATAACTAACGTGAAAAAGGTTCGATTTGGATGAAATGTTAGTATGTTGTAGGGGCCTGCCTGGGGACGAATCCTATTGAAAATGGGCGAAATGGGGTCAGAGGTCAGGACATAAGAGCGGAATCACTTCCATCGCCATTATGCGTCATATCTTACGTAAAAATGCTTCGATTTGGATGAAATGTTAGTATGTTGTAGGGGCCTGCCTGGGGACGAATCCTATTGAAAGTGGACGAAATGGGGTCAAAGGTTAGGACACGGGAGCGGGATCTATTCCATAGCCCTTATGCATCATAACTTACGTAAAAATGCTTCGATTGCGACAAAACTTTATCATGCTATTTCTGAGGTATACTGAACCTGTTCTGTTGAATATCATCGAAATCGGATCAAAGTTCAGGGCACAGGACCGAGATTTATTCCACAGCCATGATCCTCATAATTTGAGTGATAACTTGAGAAATGATTTCTGGTATGTTGGAAAGCGTATCATAATCAATGCATTGCATGATTTTACTAACTTGTTAATAAATTGCAGGCACGACACAACAAATTTTTAAGCACTTCTTCATTGAACATTACACATAATTTTAAAATTTCCTGAACCTTCCAATAATTTTCAAAGTTGTCGCCTGTGATCAAAGGTAAGTAAAATCTAGCACCATCTGTTTTAAATTTTTATTTGGCATATGGCCTTTAGCTTTTAGTGATATGTATGTATGTTCAAAATCAAAACCTAGCCTATGGATGAAAAAATCTACCGATACCAACTCTAAAATTCAGAAAGTTTGGTGAATGAATCCCACGTTGCCCTTTTTTTTTTTTATCAGCTCTTAAAAAATAATTATTTCCACATTGCACATGCCCTCCCACAATGGTCATTCCATGGGTGTTAATTCTAGCTCTGGGTAGTCTGACCATACATACCGTTTTGAACGGGACAGTACCGGTTTTTTTTTTTTTCATATTTTCCGGCCACCCCGTCGTTTTAATAAAAATGTCAATTTTGTCCCGTTTTTAATAAAAACCATAAATATACTTGTATATTGGTCAAGCAATTTTTTCAGAAATGAGCGAAAACGACTAGAAAACATTCCTGTATCTGATAGATGGGTGCAATTTTTTTCTGAAATGAGCAAAAAACGCCTAGACTTTCAGGACTTTTGTAATATTGTAGAGTTTATTATTTGTCTTCCAGGAAGTACAGCACCTGTTGAGAGAATATTTTCTGTTATGAACAGTATGTGGTCAAAGGAGAAATCTAGGTTAAATGTTGAGACAATGAGAGCTATGTTAGTTGTAAGACAAAATTGTGTCATGGAGTGTGAGAAGTTTTATGATAAGGTGTTGAAAGACCGAAGTTTGCTGCGTAAGATTACCCGATCGGAGAAATGTTCATGGTACGATCGTGGTGAAATACAGTCCCCCGCTAAGTGTACCTAAATTTTTGTATGGGTTCTGTCACTGTTAACTGAAGAATAATGGTAAGCTCAATATGTTTAAATAATAAAACTTTTTTTATCGTTTTACTTTTTGGGTCCCGGTTTTGTCATCCCAATGTCCCATTTTTGTCTCGAGGAAATATGGTCACTTCGGGGGGATGTAAAGAACAGAAATTGTAACTAAAAAAGTGAATTACACCCTTCAATGTTTTCTTTTTAAAGACTTTGGTTAGTCTCTTACAGTATTCCATATAGTTAACCAGAGGGTACAGAATAACACACTATGAGGTGTGAGCATCTCATGTCCATGAAGGCAATTTTCCAAAACAATGAATGGAGGCATAAAAAGCAATATGCTTATATGTCTAACCTCCATGACCTTTCTGAACATGTCGTTGGAATGAAGAGCTAATTAATTGTCTGTGCTCTGTCACAGAAAGTACTCTGAGCGTTTAACCTTGAATGAAATTTCTCCAAGCCCTACCCCTTAAAGCTTCTTCCTATTGTTACATTCACTATACAAAACTCATTCGTTCTGTGCTGGTTTGTTTTTCGTTCCTTCATTTCTGTGGCGTGTTGTGTTGCAGACATTCGCACAACCTTTATGCTTTACTTTGTATTTACAGCCTGTGGTTCTTAGGTATTTACCAAGTTTTTACACTTTTAATAAAATTGTCAAAAACCTGAAGTGCGATTTTTTAACGATCACAATACTTTCTTATAACGATGGTGTGTGAGAAAGTAAAAACCATGTATTATTTGAGTGCAGGAATGTCGCTAGGCATCGAAATCAGGATGGGCGACGGGTGGGCGAGCATTATTTTGGTGGGGCAAGCTTGACAGCAACTAATTTTTCTTTTTTTTTTTTTTTTTTTACAAAACACTGAAAGAACGAATTTTGAACGCTTTTTCTTTTTATTACTGGTGTAATGACCACCGTGAGCAACTTAATGGGCTATAAGCAGTCGCCCGTCCCTAATTTAAGGTCACTGGTTCCAGGAGAGGGAGAGAGCCCGTGCCGTAAGTCAATCACAACATCCCTGCCTCATCGGGATTCGAACCCGGATCCTTCTCGGGCGAATTGTCATAAGCCAGCGCATAGAGACCACTGCTCCACCGGGCTGGCTTTAATGCTTTTCACTACCGGCTACAAAGGAATTCGTGCAATATCCACCCCTCCTCCTGGACACACATACATACACAGATTTGACTAGTTACGCTACTCGTGTAAGACACAAGTGTTGGTAGAATGTCGCCTTCAACTTTTTACTTGTTCTGAATGCATTGTGTTAAATTGTTCTTCGAAATTTTGCATTTTTTTGCTTACGAAATTCGTACTGTACTTGAACAATTTATTTAAAAGAAAATGTCGTTTTTGCGTTTTTTGTTTATCTAAATCAAATATTTAACGTCGTGCCACGCAGACACAATACCCCCTCCCTCCTTAACTCCCTTCCTTCAAGCCAGCGACTTTGCCTTGCACTCCTCTCCTGCAAAGCAATCGTCAGCCACTTTGTGCACTTTCGCTGTCCCAGGACAGTACTAAGAGAGCTAGTCTGGCTTTAGACTACAGTTTTCCGTGTTGAAATCCATTATTTCGTTAAGAAAACAGAGCGCCGCCCCGGTGGCGCAGTGGCCTAAGCGATGGCCTCTGATCATTCGTCCGAAGGGGTCCGGGTTCGAATCCCGGTAAGGCATGGATGTTGTGTTTGTCTTTCGGCACTGGCTCTCTCCCTTCCCTGGAACCAGTGACCCTAAATTAGGGACGGGCGACTGCTTATAGCCCATTGAGTTGCTCACGGTGGTCGTTAAACCTCCAATCAAAAAAAACAAAAAAAAAACAGAGCAATTGGTAGTGACCCCCTCAGTGAATTCCAATCCATCCTCCTCATTAGCCCCCCTGGTCATTCAAACATGAAAAAAAAATGTTAACTAAGGAATTGAAAGAGTGAAGAACAATTAAATTTTCATGACCCCGCGGGTGCTATTTTGATAAGTTTTTTTGTAGACGTAAATAAAGCACTTCCTAGGGGTAAATACGAATGAAATAAAACACAAAACGTATTACTTGGCAAAGTCCAGGTTATATTTTAAAGTTAAATATTCTGAAAAATGGCACATTTCGAACTGGGTGGGCAAGACAAATTTCAGCCCACCCTTGCATCCCTTTGGGGACGTCTCTGTTTCAGTGGAACTCGAAGGGGCATAAATATAATTTTTTATCTCGAAGGGGGCGTAATTTTCAACTTGAAGGGGCGTGATTTCAAGTCTCACCCTCCCAAATAAGAAAAGCTTGCTATGGTCCTGGTGTGTGTGTGTGTGTGTGTGTGTGTGTGTGTTTCTAATTTTCAGAGCTGGCTCAAGCCAGTAAACCAGGCATTGTGCTGCCATCTCTAGGAGGGTGGCTTTGACAACGCAACTGTTGTAACATTTTAAATGTTGAATAGCGTGCGTGAGGAAAATGCACCGTATTTTTCCGTGTATAAGACGCCCCCTACTTTTTCGATACGAAAATTAAGAAATCTGTATTTTTATTACAGAAAAGGACACATTTGAATTTTTTAGAAATTAGGTAATATCATTGAAGTACATTTAGAAATTAGATAAAATCACAAACAAAGTCTGTGGCAATATATAAAAAAAAAGTTTTGAAATTATATTATTTAGAAATTAGGTAATGTTTTAAAGATACAAACTATGAAATTATGCATCACTTTCTTCAGCACTATGAGTTCCAGACATGTCACTTTTTTCAACCTCAACTTCATCACTGCTGTCGTCTGAGTCACTCTCTATATATAGATCATCTCAGTTCTATCCATGGCATTGCTGATTCCACATTTCTTGAAGGACTTCACAACCACTTCTTGCTTGACTCCATTCCATGAGTTTAGGACCCAGTTGCGGACCTCAATAATGGTTGGTTGTTTCACTCTTTCTGTCGGTGTCAAGTTATTACCTGCTTTTGCATCCATTTATTCCATTCTTCCTTCATCAGGGCTTTGAAGGGCTTGTTGATGGAAACATCTTGAGGCTGTAGCTGACCTGTAAGTCCACCAGGAATAACTGCTTGTAAGTCGTAGTGGGGAGAGGGGATAAGAGGTACTGCCAGTTTCGCCGCGGTAACCCTGCAGGGTTCTGTCAACCGGTTACCCCCCGTTTATCGTGTGATAGTCAAAAACAAGATGTGGTTTTTACCCAAAAGCAGCTCTAACCAATTTATCCTGCCTTTCTCGTTGGCCACAAGCTATCGTGCTTTGTGTCAACGTATCTTCTTTCCCTTTCACCTCTTCCTTTTTCTGAGGAAATGAAACGTAGTGTTTATTTCCTGGAAGACCCCCTCCCACTCCCCACCCTCTGCAGTGCGGTATTTCCCATTACACAAAGGTAGCGGCTTCTTGGAGCTTCAATTAACGGTGGTGCGGCATTTTGCTCTCTAAAAATTTCACGAAGCATCTTTTTTTTTTTTTTTTTCTTTTCGCATGAATAAACTGTAGCGGGCATATTGCTTACGTAATTTTACCTCAGCATTCTGAGTAGAGAGAAGCATCAGGTGCGCCGATCCGGCTGGGTGAAACTAGTACACCGAATAACTTTACGAGGGGAGCAGTTTGTATCAATATTTTTTAATGTGAATGAAATCACCAATTTTTCCCGTGTCTATTTGTGTGACTAAGTATTTGAAAGATACTAAAACACCTTATCTCTAAATTTTGGAAGGAGACTGGGGCATAACAGCCAAATGCAGGTGAGTATGATGATACATTCGAAAACATCATGTAAGTTTTCTCCAGCGAAAAGTTTACATAGGGTGCGCTGAAGGGGCATTTTGCATCGGGGTGCAAACATACCTTGTGCCGGCTCAGCTAATAATGCTAATGAAAAAAGAACACTTCTCCCACTTACTTTGCAGTCTGAATTTTGATTGTTCATAAAATATTTTGATATAATTTAAGAGTTCGGTATTACAACGAAAATTATTGGTGTCATTTTGGTAAATTAAAATCATTGAAATTGTGCATGGTTTCCTAGTTAGGAATTCAAATGCCGTTAGTATTTAAAGAAAAGAAAGAGAATTGAGAGAGAAATCTGATGAAGGTTTTCATGAAATGACATTGAATGTCTGCAGTATTGGGTTGATGCATGGGTTCATGCCGTTTTTTTTTCACCGCAGTACAGGAATGTATTACATCAGAGGAGAAAACGGAATCAATCAACAATGTATTTCCCCTCAATGTTTACGATGGTGTCCTAACGTATGGATAGGTTTGCAATGCCATTCTTGAAAAAATACCTGCAGGGTTTGCTGCAAAAAAATCATCAAGGAAATTCTGAAGATCAACATCATTGTTGAACGTTCTACCACGGAGTGCATTCGACAGAGATCGTAACAGGTGATAGTCTGAAGGGGGCGACATCTGGGAATAGGTCGGATGTGGAAGGATCTCCCATTTCATGTCCTGAATGTCCATTTTGGTCATGTTTGCACTGTGAGGGCGTGCGTTGTTATATTGGAGAAAGACACCATGGCGCCGATGTGGCCGTTTCTGCTGAATTGCTTCCTCCTCACGGCGGAGTTGCTCACAATAGACTGCAGCGTTGATGGTCCTATTCTTCCGTAGCATTTCCCAGTGAATAATGCCTTCCGTGTCTCACCAGACACACAACATGATTTTCGCAGGATGAAGGTCATGTTTTAAACGTGGTGTGGGCGTCTTGTTTGTGCTTAACCATTCCCTCCGATGCTTGAAATGCACGTACAAGCACCACTTTTCATTTCCAGTAACAATACGTGACACCGCCCCGGTGGCGCAGTGGTCTAAGCGATGGCTTCTGATCATTCGTCCGCGATGGGTCCGGGTTCGAATCCCGGTGAGGCATGGATGTTGTGTTTGTCTTACAGCGCTGGCTCTCTCTCCCTTCCCTGGAACCAGTGGCCCTAAATTAGGAACAAGCGACTGCTTGTAGCCCACTGAGTTGCTCACGGTGGTCGTTAAATCTCCAATAAAAAAAAAAAACAATACGTGACAAAAAGCATTTGTGTTGCTGAGAACATTCGTGATAACGGGTGAGCAAAGAACCACATATGGCAACACGCTGATTCTTGTTCTCCTCGGTGAGAGTGTGAGGCACCCAATACCCGAATTTCTGGACCTTTCCCATACGTTCTACGTGTCGCACCACTGTGGCCTGATCACAGTCCGTCTCAATGGCCAAATCGCGTGTGGTTTGACGCGGATCCAAGTGGATGAGATGGTTCAAACGATCCTCATCAAAGTGTGATGGACGACCTTATTGCCACCTCGGAACCGCTCAAACCATTTGCGGGTTGTCTTCGGAGCAATAGCATCCTCCCCATACACAACACAGATTTGTCGAGTGGCCTCGGCGGCTGTGGATCCCTTGTTAAACTCGTAGAGGAGCAGATGTCGGAAATGTTCATTCCTCTCTACTTGACACTCCATACTTCCGGACCTGAAAACCAAAAACCCATTTGCCACAATCACACAGCGCAACATGATTTAGATACACGATATTACTGGCTACATTTTGATAAACAACTGTCCATATGCGCCGTCGCTACTAACCTGGGAAACACTCGTGAAATAAAACGGCATGAACTTATGCATCAACCCAATATATTGGTTCCTTGTAGATTTGTAAAATTGGAACGACTTCATCGAGTTAATGCACTCCTCCTTGGTTCACGTATGTGTCCTTCAGTTTTGGTGTTTATTTATTTGTGTATTTTATTTTTGATTGATACTCCCCTTTTCTGAATTTTACAAAACAGCCCGTTATTGTTTTGGAAACAGAATTGTATATCTATCCCCCCATTCATTTATTCATGCTTGTTCCTGCTGTGCACGTTCGCTAGTGAGAATTTTTTTTATTTCATTTTTAGAAGTTTCCATAGCATCGTACTGTATGTCTTAGTGTAATTGTGCAAATTACGGAAATTGTAATTTGTAATTTATTCTCCTGTTTTCTTTGAAATTGGCGTTCCGCGATGTGGACAGATTGTTAAAGATAATAGTATGGAATCGTAGTTCTAAAGCATTTTAAATAATGTTTCGTCGTAATTTTATGAACCTGTTTTTTCGGAATGGAAATCCGTGAAATTGTTAAAAATATTTTTAAAGTCGTAATATCGTGGAGCCCACTTTAGCAATACCTTTGCTGAAAAGCTCATAGATGGCGGCACAATGCAGATGTAGTGTATCTATTGGTTTTCTTTGATTCTTAATTTACAAAATGCGAATATAGGAAGTGATTTCTCTAAAACGAAATTTGCTGAAATAGCTTTAGAAATTGGAAAAACTGCTACTATAAGTTAGTAGAAATTATATTGTTGTGTGTCTTTTGAGTTATTATTTTTTACTATTTCAACTGTATAATCATTACTTTTAATTGATGAAATCTGAGATTCTGAAGTGTTTGAATTGGGATTTTGATGTCATCTTATTATCACACTTTTCAAAGAATTGAAATTAAAAAGTTTCGGAGGAAAAATCTGTTGCACTTTGAAAACAGTACTTATCACGTTGTTTCGTTATTGAGATCGAATTCCGAGTGCTATAGTTATTTTATGAAATTCATGGAAATAAGTTTTTTGGAAATGTTCCTTTCCTTTATATGAGAGTTTGGGCTTTTTCTTAACATGTTACTAACTCGTTCTTAAACTCGGCCACCCAAAAAAGTAGAGGTACCTGGTATACAGACAGGGTTACAAGGAAAGTCCTTGATCAGTCCAATATCTCACGAACTATGGCAGTTAGCGATTTACTTCTTGTGCAGTTGTATAGGAAATCCCCTATGGCGCACACAGTAACACCACGAGGGATCCCCTCGCCCCCTCTTGGGGGCTATTGCGCCTTCTTTGCAAATACAGCAAAAAAGTCAATTACAAAATAGTATATAAATGTTTTTGTCCCATAACAAAAGATGGAAGGGGACCGGGAATGTGGCCCAAAGAAAATCCCAACATCCAGAAGCAACGACTGAGTATTTAGACAAGAACTTATTGCTTAGAACTTATCTAAACTGGTAAGCTCCAAGTAAATGAAAGCACAAAGGAAAAGTTTTCCTGCAAACCTTATCAACAGTTCTTGTTCTGAAATAAAACGCAGTTCCTTGACATATTCAATATCAGACTTTGATGTCTAATACCGTAAAAAATAAATACACTGAGAGAAGGGGAAATAGCATAAAGTGGTGAAACACTCATCCAATAGGAAAACTGTATACACATCTAATTGACTTACGTACGTGGCAAAGCTTTCGACTTCCCGTCACTGGTTCACGAAGTGTTGGCAAACCGACCACGCATATAATTTTTGTATTCTGACGACGGAGCAGAAAGGACATTTGAAATCCATGCAAATATGCTTCGGACACAGCAACTCAGGTAGCTTTCGGCTTTTTTCGCATTTGGAGAGTCCCCTTCCATCTTTTGTTATGGGACAAAAACATTTATGTACTATTTTTGCCTCGCTGAACAAGTTTGTAATTGACGTTGTTGCCCTATCTGCAAAGGGGGGGGCACGATAGCCCTTCACTCCCCCCCAAGGGGGCGATGTGATCCTTCGTGGTGTTATTGTGTGCGCCATAGGAGGTTTCGTATACAACTGCACAATAAGTAAATCGCTAACTGCCATAGTTCATGAGATATTGGCCTGATCACGGACTTACCTTGTAACTCTGTTTATCAATACATGGAAATATGTAAATCGGGTTGTAGGAGTAATTATGGGAGTTTCGAAGCGTATACGCCCCACATCAATTTTAATCTCTTTATTTCCATAATATGGTTCTGCGAATGCTATTCATTGCCTTGTATAGAGTGATGTCAGCCCCTGTCGTACCTTTATTATAGCCAACTGCTATAATAAAGGTATTATTATAGCCTTTATTATAGCCAACTGCTATAATAAAGGTATTATTATAAGCCTTTATTATAGCCAACTGCTATAATAAAGGTATTATTATAGCCTTTATTATAGCCAACTGCTATAATAAAGGTATTATTATAGCCTTTATTATAGCCAACTGCTATAATAAAGGTAAACCCAAAGTCTATCTCATGCCTCACCGTAACATTGATGAGGCATGGGAGAGACTTTTGTCGGATAGCGCTGGCTCTGTCGTTTCTCTGGAACCAGTGGTCTCAAATCAAGGACAGCCAGTGGCCAGCAGTGTAGTTCTGGTTTAATGACTACCGTGAGCAACACGTAGGGCATTAGCAGTCACCTGTCCCTGATTTGAGACCACTGGTTCCAGAGAAACGACAGAGCCAGCGCCATCCGACAAACGTCTCTCCCATGCTTCACCGGGACTCGAACTAGGATCCATCTTAGACGAACGGCTAGAATTCAGTACCTCAGATCACTCAACCAGGGGGTATAAGTGGGGTTTGTGAGTGAATTATGTAACTGTCTGGAGTACGAACATTTGGTTAAGATATTAAGTATGTTTGTACGAAAAACACAGTTTTCCCTATTTTTGTATATTTGATCATCTAAAAAGTTTCCATTTCCCAACTTTTCTTTCCACATAACCTCAAAAGCAGCTTTAGCGCCGCTAAGCCTAGAAAAATAGTGCCTTAGCGCTGCTAAGGCGCGCTAAGCCTCTTCTACATCACTGCTTGAAATTCTTGTGTCTACTTCCAGTATCAAAACAGCAGTGTCTACTTCCAGTATCAAAACAGCAGATGTATCTCAAGTGTCTACTTCCAGTAGTCTGAATTTGGTTTAGTTTTCTTCCTATAGGATCTTCTGTTACTGTCGGACGAGGCCTTTGCGTCTTTCCTGCTGCCCTGATTGTCATTTCGTTGTACTTTAGAACCTAATGCTTCAATATTGTGGGAGGAAAGGGGTATGACACAGTAAATAAAGTATTTGAGCGAGGTTTCATTTCTTGTCCCAAACGGAAACTGCACTTTACGCTCTTTAATTGGATAGGAAGAACTTTAGCAAATGGGGGAGGGAGATTACTCAGCAGGAGAATTTTGTGCATTTCACATATTCTTACATTAAATATGTTCTAGGCAGTCACCCGAACTGGATGCCACTTCGTGCGGTAAAATGCAAGAGGAGAAGGCGGTAAGATTCGCAACTAGTCTGAGATGGGTATGTTTTCAAATATCGGTGAGGCATCGATGTTGTGTTTGTCTTACGGCACTGGCTCTCTCCCTTCCCTGAAACCAGTGGCCCTAAATTAGGGACGGGCGACTGCTTATAGCCCACTGAGTTGCTCACGGTGGTCGTTAAACCTTCAATCAAAAGAAAAATTGTTGGAAATAACCAGAAATTGAACGAAACGAGGTTAGGACTGTATGCAGGCTCTGACACGATTCCAATACTGCATTTCGTAAGAAACTGTTGAACACATGCAGTCACATGTGGGCGGGCGTTATTATGGTGTAGGGTCCACTTGCCCACCAGTTCCGGTCTCTTAATCGATATGTGTCGTCGCAGACGCTTCAAGACTGAAATGTAATACTCAGCATTGATAGTAATTTGTGGAGGAATGACATGCTGGTAGACTTCGCCTTTATGATAAAAAAAAATTGATCATCATCACCTTCGAGCTGATTTGGTTTGGCGGACCTTTTTCGGAGAAGGCGTGCCTGTGTGTTTCCAGACACTCGTTGCGCTCTTCATGAGGGGCTCGAAATCGGCAGTTATCATTGATGTTTCATCGGCAGTTATTACTGTGTTTAGAAAGTTTGAATTCTTTGCAATCAATTGTTTCCACTCACAACACACTTAAACTCTGGCTAACAATTGTTCTCTCGTCAGGGGATGAGGTACCTATCTGGAACACACACAATGCAGCAGTAATTTGTCGCGTAGAATGCGGAATGCCGCGGTTTTTGAAATATTTGTTGATACCGCTATGTCTTCACACGTCATTCGTCGACCTTCTTGTAGGATTGCCCAAATAATGTTAGCAATACGCTCCGTAACAACACTTTCAGGTCGACCAGGCCTAGGAGCGAGTTCTGCAGACACATGCCCATTTTTGAAATCATGGTGCCATCTAAAAATCGTTGATTTACCCAAACATTTATCTCTGTAAGCTTTTTTCATTAAATCAACTGTTTCTTGAGCCGTTTTACCCAAACGATAGCAAAATTTTATCGCACAACGCATTTCGCTTCTTAACTTTGCCTCACTTCCATAGCTGTATGGCGAAATGCAGACGTACCTTAAACAACTACGCAATAACAAAACCAGAATCGTCTGCCACGGCTAATAACTGTTGCCATAGATACTTCCCTGATTCAGTTAATCGTCTGCATGGCCATTCTTTTCCTTCACACTGTTGCCAACTCAAAAAAATACATACTTTCATGTTTTATGGAACGGCCTTTGTAGATTACTAATTCATCTGTTATACAAAGATCCTCCGTTGTATTTTGTTAAAACCTAGAACATTGGGAAAATGTCGATAGTAAAATATTTGTGTTAGTGTTTCTTTTAGTATAGCACTTATTTCACGTACTTTGAGAACATCTGGGTATCGTTTAGTTAGAAGTGTAAGTACACTCATCGTCAAAAAAATAGTTGCACCCAGAAGGAGTTGTCGGATTGCAATGCTATTCGGGAGGAAGTTAAAGATGACCAGGAACAATAAAGGATTAAACGTTACGGCTGATATTTGCAATATTTATTGAGCTACACGCCAATAAGTAGTGTCTCTCAATATGGCGTCTGGCCGCCATGTTTGCTCACACAGCATGCTAGACGTCTTGGCATGGAGTTGTACAGGTTTCTAATGGTGTCCTGCGATAAGCCATCCCATGCAGCTTGAATCTTCTCGCGCAGTTCCTGCTGATTGTGCTGTAGAGGTGGAGTGTGGATAACGCGTCCAATAGCATCCCACACGTTTTCAATCGGGGATGGGTTTGGCGATGTGGCTGGCCATGGCAGAGTGTCAGTGCATTGAAGACAAGCTCTCGAGACAGCAGCAATATACGGACGAGCGTTGTCCTGTTGGAAAATCGCACCGGAGTGAGCGGTCAGAAAACGTAGGGCCGCTGGTTGCAGGACCTCATTAACGTAAGGCTG
The DNA here is from genome assembly GCA_039090855.1 of Macrothele yani. Lineage (NCBI taxonomy): Eukaryota > Metazoa > Arthropoda > Arachnida > Araneae > Macrothelidae > Macrothele > Macrothele yani. The sequence goes on from CM076992.1 coordinate 16,040,712, forward strand.
GGCTGTCAGAGAGCCTGTAATGAACACCAAAGGTGATCTGGTATCGTAGGCAGTTGCACCTCACACCATGACACCAGGCCTTCTGGACGTGTGACGCTCGACAACAAAGCGGTCATCTTGGCGCTGACCACGGTGCCTGCACACACGGATTCGGTGGTCGTCTCCTCTAATACAAAAGTATGACTCTTCACTGAAGATCACCCGCTGCCATTCTGAGTGGCTCCATGACAGTCTGGCTCGACAACCTTGCAGTCTTTAGCGACGATGCAATGGTATCAAGAACAGTCGTCGTAACGGTCTGCTGCGTGTAGTCCTACATCGTGTAGCCGTCTGCCAATGGTGCTGGTACTAATCGGACGATGCATGGAGGGCACCGCTGCTCGCTGAATATCCGCAATCGTGGCTGTTGGGTCACTCCGCGCATGTCGGACAACCCGTCGGTCCTCTCTCTCTCTCTCCTTGGTTCGTCTAGGTCTCCTTGGTTCGTCTAGGTCTCCCAGGCCCGTCCTGTCGTTGCTGCATGCCTTGTTCTATCCACTGCCACCAACAGCGTGCTATCGTGATATCCGCACGACCCGTATGGCGGGCAATACTGCTATAAGACTATCTCGGTTCCCGAAGCCCGACGATGCGGGCCTCTCTCGAACACCTGCAACTTCTCGAATTGCTTCCAAACTTTTCTCCGAGGCAGACTTCACTAGTAAAGGATGCATGGAATGCAACAGCAGGAGTCAGAATGACAAGCACGCGCAACGGGACGACCTTATATAGCCGGTCAGGCACAGCGCTACGATCCCTCCTTGCTTGTGTCACATGCGCGGCGGAGCGTGATACTTGAATCATTTGCATGTCTCACGATTTCAAACCTACCCACCAAGTTTATTTCCTGTCGGGTGCTTCCTTCTGGGTGCAACTTTTTTTTTTTTTTTTTTTTTTTTTTTTTGTTGTTGATGAGTGTATAGAACTATTTGTTTTTAGTAAGGCAACAAGTGGTGTCGATACAACTGTGATTACATTAAATGACAAACGCCATCATTATTTACACCATTGGTTTCAATGGTGTGCGTTACTTTATGAAGCTGATCACCAGTAATATCTTTAAAAAAGTGAGTAAGGATTCTATTGGTTTAAATTTTCATTCTGGTGTTTAATCGTAGTTTGTGGAGTACTGGTATTATTTGAGATACCAGCAGATTTAAAAGTCCCTTCATATTGAGATTGTATCCAATGCTGCATTACATTTGACAGGTGGTGCATATTTCAAGTAAAAAGAACCTGATGTACTGATGTTTTGAGCTCTGGTATACTGATTTCAGGTAAAAGTCTCTGGCAACACTTTACGGACACTAATGGTTATCACTACCGGTGATACTTAGCATCTGTTGAGTTCGAACCTCACCCGAGGCACTTATTGTCAGTTGATATTAAGACGCTTCGGCAATGGTTTCATTTTTATGTACTTTCTGCCCGTCCATCTATTCGGAGATACTACAAAGAAGAGAAAGTTTGAACTGTTTTATTTTTTACTTGCGTGCAGGATGTGTGAACTGCAGTGCGAAAAAGGTTCCACCGATTGTTTACTCTCTTCAGGCACCAGATCATCTACTAGCGATTATCTTAATTTCAGTGATGTGCAAAAGTATTTGATCACCTGTAAAACCTGCAAATTTTTAAGTTTAACTCTTTTTTACTAACTAATTTTCATAGTTATTTCATCGTTTATATGTCATTAGATGCGAAATTTAATGGAGATTTCAAAAATGTCTTAGTTTTTCCTGTAGCTACTGGTGATATTAAAAATATGCGTCGCAGTGGAAGGCCCAGGTACACTACAACCAGGCAGGATCTGCAACCAGGCAGGACAGAGGGCTCAGAAAGCTAAGCTTGGCAGACAGGAGGCTCAGTTCATCTGAATCGCTTCAGAGATGGTCTGATGTTACTGTTAGTGCATCTACTGTTAGGAGGAGGCTGCTTCACTATGATTTATGTGGCTGCAAAGGCAGGCATAAACCACTGTTAACTGCAACTCAAAGACAGCGTTGACTTCAGTGGGCAAAACAGTATGTCTCATGGACAACCACACAATGGGAAAATGTTCTTTACAGTGTTGAATCAGAATTTCGCCTTAATCGGAATCATAGTAGTACCTATGTAAGGAGATTCAAGCATGAAGAAATCCATCCAAGTGGTTAGTGATTACTGTTAACCATCGGGTGAAGGTCATGGTTTGGAGTTGTATGTGTGTACATGGCGTTGGGAACCTCTGTGTTGTCGATGGTACGGTAAATGCCCATAATGCATCTGGATATTAGAAAACAAGATGCTACCATCATCTGGAAGACTTTATGACCTCAATTTTATTTTTCAAGATGACTATGATCCCTGACATCGTGCTAAAGTGGTGAAAAAGTGGTTTCAGAAAAAAATGTTCAGCACCTTGATTGGCCACCACAGTGACCGAACTTAAACCCGATCGAAAATTTGTGGTTCAACGTGTCATATGAACTATCTAAAAAGAAGCCAGCAACCAAAAATTCAACTCATTGAAGATGTAATTCAGATTTGGAATCATATTGTTCAACCCAATCTTTTACAAAACCTTGTTCACAGTATGTCATCAAGATGCAAAGCTGTGATTAAAGATAAATTCTGGGCAACGAAATATTAGGCACATGATAATTTCGACTCGATCGTGATTTTTGTAATGTATCTTAAGAACAGAAGTAGCTTCAGGAAAAACTAAGACATTTTTGAAATCTCCATTAAATTTCGCATCTAATGACATATAAATGATGAAATAATTATGAAAATTAGTTTGTTAAACAAAGAGTTAAACTTAAAAATTCATGGTTTTTGCAAGTGATGCAATACTTTGGCACACCACTGTAAAATTATTTTGAATGTCTCACAATGCTGTGATGAAATCCTAATTGAAATGTTTTGAATATTTAACTATGGTACAAATTGTCATTGTTGTCGCTAAAGATCAAAGAGTATTTTGTTTTCATTCCCATGATAATGTGCTTTTTACTTTTAAATTGCCTATGTGTTACTAGCATATTTTCTTTCTTTGGTTTAGGTGGAATCATTGTATAACCATTAATGTAGATAAATTTCTGGTTTTATTTTCTTTTTTCCCCTCTTAGGCCCAACTGGAGGAACTAAACACAATTCGCAGTTCTTTGACAAAATCCAGCCGAGACGAATCCAAATTGGACTGCCTCAGTGAAGAAGATTGAGTCCCGCGTTCGAATTTCCATTTTTTTAAGTGTTCCTTTAAATTACTTTACGTTGTATCTCTCTTAGCGGACCAGTGTCATATCTTATTTCTGCTTGCCGATTTGTTGTTTACACATAATTTAAAACAAGAATACTAATTGATATGTTTGATTTCCTTACCTAGTCACTAGTCTCTCTCTTCGTTATATTTTGTCCAACTTTTCAGCTTTTCAATTTCTGTACAAACTAACGTCATTACCGCGTTTTGTTATCAGTGAAATATTTAGTAATTTATTAATATTTACTAAAGCATATTTTGTTAGACTTTCATTGTATAAATTTTTTCTTTGTGATATGTGTAAAGCGTATAGTATTTTAGTGGATTTTTAAATTGATATACTTTTTGCTTTTAATTTTGAAAGAGCGTTTTGTGGCTGATTGTCATTTTCGTTGATCTCTAGTTCGTAATTAACGAAATTTAGTGAGAAAAGCTTATTTTAAATCTATATTCGTTTGTACCTGTGGTGTTGAATGAACATCGCTGAAATTGTTATGTGAAATTTCTTTGATTTAACGTGAAAAACTTTTAGGTTATCGTTCCAGTCGCATTCCTTTTGTGTGTGTGTCTGTGTGTGTCTGTATTATTATGAGTGGGAATTCTCTGAATTGTTTTATCTTCAGATTACTTCTCTAATGTTTTTGTAACTATAAATATTGCATGCACAAAGTCTGGATCGTTTTACATTCAGTCATTATTTTCATTTCAATATTTTGATACCTGTGATGTTTGTATCTTACGTATATGTGATTCTTCTTCTTCTTCTTTTTTTTTTTTTTTTGTTCAGTCAGTCATCTTAAAAAATTAGCAAGGTCATTAAAAACTAGTGATATGCCAGTTTACTCATAATGCTGAAACGCGGCACAATGATTACCTCACTCTATAACGTGAAAAGTCGAATGCTCCCATTTCCGAATGTTAGTATGTATATATGGTACTGTTATTGTAGGATTAATAATATTAAGAAACCAAATGTAACTAGTGGACTAATGATGAATGGAGCAGTAGTAGACTTGTATGACTCAGTCGAACAGCAATATTTTGAGCTCATAAACCCTTGTACTATTATTAATTGGCAATGGAACATAATTCGAAGTCTTGGTGCACCATAATTTTGATTTATTCTACACATTCAGAAACTTGTTGGACTCCTTAAACTGCAAAACATCAATCAATTAGTGGCAGAAAAGCCTCAAAGATTACGAAAAATAAGTTTCATTCATTTTGATTAGGCATTTTATTTTTTAAACTGTTCACGCTGGGTTTCCCTTAGAAAGAGATGTGAAAAACGTGATTGCCATGACATCTCTATAGTTAACGAATGATTAAGAATTAAAATCTATCTAATCTCTTTCTCCAAAATGACAAAGTAGAATACGAGCCAACACATGCAAAGTAGCAGCAGTTATTGTAGAAATTGTTTTCGCTGTGTTGTTTTAATTTCTTTGCATAAACCAGAAGATTATGTTCAACGCTTAAAAAAGTAGTCACAAATGTGCCGTATTCCTCGGCTAAGTCGATATGGAGTATTAGTCGAATGGGTTAAATGTCTTGATTTCCTTATCTTCGTTCATATTGTTACGACTTTTTAGGTACTGAAATGAATTCCATTAGCAGGTTTGGCAATAGGCGGGAACAGCATTAATTATTGGGTGAAAATTAACAGCTAGTGGTTTCCCGCGTTGCAAAAGAGGAGAACACAGATAAGAGCCCTTTTTCTTGGAAGGGAGAAATCCTAGCCTGGTGTGGGGAACACGATGCGTCGCCCCCTTAGTGCGTGTCGGTCAAGTTGGATAGCCATTAAAGTGTCAACAGATCAGGAAACTTATGGCGTTTGCTACTCCGAACCTTGGCAGGACAAAGGAGTGTTAGTTAAGTTATGTGTTTTCTGTACTTTTCGGGAAGTGGACCCACCACATATTCCGAATGCAGAGGCATGTATTTCATACCACTTCACCGCGCCAAATGCTTTGACGCTGACAAGAGAGTTTAAACAGACCCCGAAGAAGAAGAACAAGGAATCTGTGAATGATGTAAACAAGCGAAAAAGAATAGTCTGGTTCCGAACCGTGAAGGGAACGAGTCTCGGTGAAGCGGACCCAGCTCGAAGGAAGAGCTTCGGACCGAAGATGCCGGCCAGCTATACAAGGAGCGGCCGAGCGGTTGATATTACCGCGAGAAATAAGAGAGAGGACGATACCTCTTTTCCTGGTGCTAGATTGCACGTAAGAGGAAGCCAGCATCCCGGAGGTCACACGATGTGATGGAATTACAGCCCCGAATGACGGAGATGCCGACCGGTGATGTATGCGAGAATCACCTTTGGAGAGACGAACGGATCCTTCTACACGTCAGCGGCTTCGTTCCACCACGACATTGGTGCGCATAAATGCGTCCATGATTTCATTCAGGTGAATGCAGTGCACGAGAGAAAGTGGGAGATGGGGTTCGACTCCCTCTCCATTGGGGATAGTGCCCGCTCTGAAATGGGCGTGTCATCACACAGGTGCGCTTCGAATATAAATACATCAAACATGGATACCTAAGGAAACAGCATATCTGTAAGTACAGAACTTATGTATGCATGCCAGTTGTGATTAGATTGGCTCCGGTCAGCCAATAGACTCTCGTCGGCTGAGAACTGTATTTTTAAAGCCGGACTGTATAGGCCAACAAATAATCATTGACTTTAATGATAAATTCAGCCTCAGAGCTATCCCGAAAGGGGCGAGTCTACTTGACGCCCCTCCTTCACAATCCTCTGTACATAGACGCCTTCATCATTATCCTCATATTTTTTGTTAATTGATTAAATGTCTGTTGTCTCGTGCCAGTCCTGAAGCTGCATGACTAATTAATGAGTGTCAGAATTTCTTGGTTTTAATTGGCTAAATTGCAGGATAAATTCTTTTCACCAGTAGTGAGTACATAAGATTTCGGCAATAAAAAGAGCTCACAAATATTTATTCTAAATTCTAATGTCTATTTCCGGGTCGTCAGCCATTGCCTGACATCCTGACATCTAAATTCTAAAAGCTTATTATTTTTATTCGATCATCCGGCGACCCGGGGGTTGCAACAATATGTACGTCGATCCTGAGTGCAAGATGAATGAGGCTTGAACAAGTACAGTTAGTCTTCCGAAATTCTGTAAATATATTTTTAATGTTTCAGTAAATATTAAAAGCAAGAGAAAATGAGGCATTCTGCATTTCTGTCTTCAGCAAAGAGTTGAATTTTGTAAGTTTTTTTTTTTTTTTCTTATGAACTGACGTCACCCGTATTCCTTCTCTCTCACCGAGTATTCGAAGAATCCGCCTTGTAAAGGTTAAAAAAAAAAAAAAAAACAGGCCACACAAGTGTGCTAAATGAGGGTGATGTTTGCAGCGTAGGTTATCGTTCGTTGCTTTCTCACAGAGTCCGATTGAAATCAGAAACCAAAACAGGTTTTTATTTCAATCGGAAACATTAAATAAATTTAGATAAGCGTAATGATTAGCACCAGCAGTTGATTTTAATTCAGTTGAACTGTTGAGAGATTGATAGAGCAAAAAATAAAAAAAAAGTCTTCGCTAGCCGCCAGTGGTCATTACTGTTCCTAAAGCGCAAGCGCAGCCGGCTGTCAACACGATTGTCACCAGCCCATCAACTGCATGGCAGCGACATGTTTCACAGCTTTAATCGTTGCGAGCTAAAAGCGGTGCAGCCACCATATATATATATATATATTTTTTTTCTCATTGAGAAATTTTAATGACCAATGAATAGATAAGTTGATGTGGTATATATGTCGAGTCCCGAACTTCTGAAAAAAAGTGTCTCGTCTTATACGCCGAAATTACGATACTAACCCTTATTTTCTGTATATGACGTGTCAGGTAATGGTTAAGTTGTCTAATGTATGACGTAGTGAAAGTTTGATCTTCAAGAATTGCATTGGAATATTTCTCGTTCAAAAGTTTAGTCAATTGACGCGTGGTGGTTTTTCATTTGACTATTATTAAAGAAAAAACTATATCTTAGTGATTTTATCCTGCTGGAGTTCATTGGGCTAACGATTTTTTTATCTAAGCTTCTTATCAAGTGTTGATATAAGATTGCACGAAGTTTAAGTGAAGAACCTAACTTGCCTTCTTCAGAAAGTAAGACCTGTGGCTGCGGAAAACTTTCTGTAAGTCACTTCTAGTATCTCGGTGCTTAAAAATTAATAAATAATTGACTGCTAGTTTCTTCGATTTCTGTGAACGGTGTATCACTTGCAAATGCTGTTTTCGTATAAAAGCGGATGACGTTGGTGAGAGACCGATATCAGAAAAAGTCGTTAAATTCTGTTTCTACAACTAAAGGCCAAATTTGGGAAATTTAAGTTATGAGAAACAAACAGCATTTAGATACCGTCGTGATTTAAGTACTTAATCCTGAAAATATAAGCCGCTCCCCTGTTGATATTAAGAACAGGTCCTCAAAAATGTACAAATACCGTATACATAAAAGCTAATCTATTGCAATGCTGAAAGTTAAACTTCGTGCCATTTTACAGCACAGGATATAACTAATACTTTAATTCTAAGTGCTACAGAGAAGATAAAGAATGGTTCTCCTCTAGACATAATAGTAAATTCAAGATTAAGTAAACACCTGCTGAATGCTTACAAAAATTTCATGTACTTCTGTACAGGAAATTTTCGGAAAACTTTCAATGAGTACTCCAAGTTAAAGCCTTAAGGCAAATTTTGTGCATTTTTTAAAAGGCTCGTCCCAGATTCTAGAAGAGTATTTAGTGGGGAGGGGTCTACATATCAGTGTTCAACAAAAGCATCCTTTGCATTTAAACTTTCTTCAATTTGAAATTTTCTATCGCTATATATAAACAGTCGCAAATCGAAAAGCCTTACATTCTGTGTAGTAAATGTGAAAAATTACCTTTATAATTCTATCCTATTTCAATGGTAATAATGATTTATTTCCAAAAATGAAATCGCTGGATCTTTTTTTTCTGTACTAATATTGCTTTGGCAGTTCTGATTTCTTTTTTTTTATATAAATTATAGAGGGATGTGGTTTAAGTGTGTATGCTGTGTTTATGCGTTTTCGGCTTTACAATGTTTAAGTTTTTCTTTTTCCATGCCAACTAGAAATATGATATGTGCCGTAAATATGGAGTTTTAAACCTGTTTCTGTTATTTCACGTGTGTGCGAATTGAAGGACGTAGATGGAATACTGTGAGTTCTCGTTTTTTCTTTATCTGTACTTCTGGGATTATTGTATGGTGTTCCATGGGCGCCCTTAGAATTTTTTCCGAAGAGGGTGGGGGGTGGGGGAGGGTCAAAGGTAAGTTTCAGCATCAGAAGACCTCTCTAAGCTCTAAATCGTTTAAGATAAATGACAAGAAATACAATATCAGACTCGCTGTGTAAAGGGAAGTATATTTATTTATTAAGACAAAGAGAAAAAAGTGTTAGTGTATTTAATGGCAATTTTAGTAAAAATAATTGAATAAATGTCGTGAAACGCATTTAGCTATATAGCAAAGAAGACTTTCTTACGATAGTTAAGCTGGATGATTATGGGGCCACTCCTGGTTGGAAGAAAATAAAAATTGTAGTTTGCCCGAATCGGTCGAGAACCTTTCTCATAAAATCTGCAGTTCCGTACCCCAAATTCGATAGACATTTATTATATATAGACAATCTAGTCTCTCCTCGGTCGTGGTTGATCTCACACAAGACTTCAGCTCTACGCAGGGTATTAAAAGATTTCAACAGTTACATGTTGTTAAGGAGAGTGTGGCTGCGATTTGTGGTGCCCCTCAAACTGGGGTAAAGTTTTTCCGCTTCTTGCGTACTTTCTGAAGGGAACTCTTTTTCGCTATCGACTTGTCTTTTTTTTTTTTTTTTTTTGATTGGAGGTTTAACGACCACCGTGAGCAACTCAATGGGCCGACTTGTCTTTCCAAAAGTGGAACGACGATCTTGATTATGCGTTTAAACTATCAAGATACCCATACATTGCTGAAATGTCTTTGGGCTGCTCCGGTGGCGTATTGATCTAAGCGCTGACTTATGACCATTCGTCCGAGAAGGGTCCGGGTTCGGATCCCGGCGAGGCATGGATGTTGTGTTAGTCTTACGGTGCTGGAACCAGTGGCCCTAACTTAGGGACGGGCGACCACTTGTAGCTCATTGAATTCCTAACGGCTGTCGTTAAACCTCTAATAAAAAAAAAACAATGTCTTTGACTGACAAATTAAATTAGCCTCATCAAGTTTACTAATATTTTTGGAAAGTAGAGTTAAAAAGAAAAAATGGAGGTTCTTTCTCTTTCGAGAATCTACTTTCCAGAGAAGTTATGAAAGAATGCACATGTATGACTACGTGGGTGAATGGGTTTAGCGTAGCGAGTAAAAATAACCGAAATTTATCCCTTCTGTAGAATGCCTTTATTTTAGGGGGGCGGATTGCAATTTCCAGCGGGGGTCACCTGACCCTCATTGCGGCCCTCCATGTTCAGAACCATATTTTTTTTTTTTTTTTTTTTTTTTTTTTACAGTGTGTTAGTAATATACTCTGTAAAGAAATTATAAATGCACAGAAATATTCTTGGTATTTCTTGATTACATGCTATTGAATGATAGTTGCAACATGAAAAAACATCTCATATATAAGTAATTTGTATTATAGGAGAATGTTTGGCTGTATAGTGTTTCAAGATGTTTATTACATCATTAAACATAAGTAAAAGCAACGCCAACAAGCACATTTTTCTGTAAAGAAATGATAAATACACATCAGATATTACAAAGCAGAAAATAATATTTCCTGAATTAATAATTTATGGCATTTCCATTTTCCTTAATTAGTGAATAAATTCTGTTTGGCATTGCTGTTACCAAGTCTTTTAACGTGCAAACGTTAATTTCGTCCCATCACCGATATATTGGGACTTAAATGATCGTCCCATCACCGATATATTGGCTCTTGATGAAGAATATTTCTTGGTTTTTTTTTTTTTGTTTTTTCATGGACATGCCTGACAAGTAACGACCAGGCATTTTTTTTATCGGGTTTAAGCCTGGGCTCCGAGATGGCCAGTCCATTCTATCTATTTTTTCATTTATTAACCAATGTTTTGTAGAATTAAAAGCCTGGTAGGGAGCGTTATCTTGTCGGAAAATCCAACTGTTTCCACCTAGTAAGGGTCCAACTGGAATTAAATGTTCATACAGCATAGCCTGGTAACTCGTGGATGCCATACGGTGATAGGTGATTACAATGTCCAATTTATCACCATAGCAGAACGCCACCCACACCATCACACCACCTTCTCACATTTGTCTGCTAAAAAATTCAGGTTTCTTCCGTAAATCATGCCAGTAACATTTCAATCAAGGCCCATCTCAGTTAAATGTTTTCTCATCTGAGAACACAACACTTTTCCATTTTTCAGTCCATGTCATTACGTTTTTGGTCCAGTCCAGTCCAGTTCACTTATCTGGGTTTATGTTCACGAGTGAGTAAAGGCTTTGCCATCATTTTAATGTACGCAACATTTTATTGTTTTGTTTTAGAGTTTTTGCGACTGTCCTATGAGGCACTTTTTTAATCAAAGATCAAGCAATTTGTCGTGTAGACATACACTGACGGAAAAAAAACCCAACACCACGAAAAAATAGTTGTAGAGGAATGAAATGGCGGCAATACATTTTTATAGGTAACATATTTAATCGATTAAGGTTTCGAGATCACAGCTTAATGTAAGCGCGAGAAGATCCATTTTAAATGTGAAATGCTGGTACATTAATAACCGGTGTAACCGCCAGAATGTTGAATGCAAGCATGCAAACGTTCATGCATTGTGTCGTGTACAGGTGCTGGATGTCAGTTTGTGGGATGGAGTTCCATGCCTGTTGCACTTGGTCGGTCAATACAGGGTCGGTTAATGCTGGTTGGGGTGACGCTGGAGTTGTCGTCCAATGATGTCCCATACGTGCTCGATTGGGGAAAGATCTGGTGATCTAGCAGGCCACGGCAACATGTCGACACTCTGTAGAGCATGTTGGGTTACAACAACGGTATGCGGGCGAGCGTTATCCTGTTGGAAAACACCCCCTGGAATGCTGTTCATGAATGGCAGCACAACAGGTTGAATCACCAGACCGACGTACAACTGTGCCGTCAGGGTGCGTGGGATAACCACGAGAGTGCTCCTGCTGTCATAGGATATTGCTCCCCTGACCATAACTCCAGGTGTAGGTCCAGCGTGTCTCGGCCGCAGACAGGTTGGTTGCAGGTGCTCACCTGGCCGCCTTCTAACCAACACACGGCCATCACTGGCACCCAGGCAGAACCGGCTTTCATCAGAAAACACAATAGATCTCCACTCCGTCCTCTAATGAGCTCTAGCTTGACACCACTGACGTCGCAAACGGCAGTGGTTTAGAGTAAGTGGAATGCACGCTACAGGGCGTCTGGCTCGGAGCTGTCCTTCAAGTAACCGATTTGTAACAGTTCGTTGTGTCACTGTGGTGGCAACTGCAGCTCGAATTGCAGCCGCAGTACGATGCGCCACGGCCATACGCCGTACACGGCGGTCTTCCCTCTCAGTAGTGCCACGCGGCCGGCCGCAACCCGGTCTTCTTGAGGCAGTACCTTCCCTTGACCACCGCTGCCAACAATCATGCACATTGGCTACAATCCTGTCAAGTCGTTCTGCAATATTGCGGAAAGAAAATCCACCTTCTCGTAGCCCTATTACACGACCTCGTTCAAACTCCGTGAGCTGTTGATAATGGCTTCATCATCTTCTTAAAGGCATTCTTGACTAACATCAACACACTACGTCGAGTCTCAACGATAACTAACGCTCACGAACTTAACAGCGCGTATTTACAGCAAACCTGCTTTGCATGTTCCGATTCCGCGCTCGGCGCATACGTACATCTCTTAAAGATCTTCCTATTAACTTTGCAATTTATCTATAATATTTGTTTTGGCCAAGATAAAATATCACTTTCTGACCTCTTCCTCACATAACTCTGTACCCCTCGGCATGTTAACGCAGAATGTAGTAGAAGGCTATTTACTTGCAACAAAAGGAATGAGGAGGATCTGTGTAGTATAAGTAATATAAGTTACATAAGCAAAATTTACATATGTCGTTCTTTAAATAGTATTTATTTTTCTAAATAGTATTTATAATTGTTTTAAAGTGATTCTGGACTGAATTTTCTATTTTTAAAAAGTAAGTAGATTTTTATAACCTTATTTGCTTTCAGTTATTGAACACTTGTTTTCTAATTAAAGTAAAGAAACCCCGCGCTTTTTTTCTTCTAACGACTCATCTATTCGCCGAATAAAAAACGTCACGGTGTTTATAATTTCTTTACACAGTGTAAAACATTAAAAAAAAAGCTGCTACTTTTGCTTTGCAGAATGAATTTATTAACCATTTGTTGTTTTATCCAAGTATGTTACCAACAAAAAATGTTGTACAAATCATCAGGGTAAATTCTTTTCCTTCGGTGAGGCGACTGAAGAAAGGAGTACGGCAGTTTCGTAGAAGCTGGTAATCATCCACTGAGCATGTGAATCTTGCCATATATCGCCGCAAGGAACAACCGTCATAGTGTCGTGCACAGTGCAGTACACCTGTCAGCGGGCATTTACACGGTCGAGTCACATTATTGTGACCACCAGCTAATATCCAGAGTATCCACCGTGTGCAGCTAGATGGGCTGGGAGGGACTCAATAAGATACTGGAAGGTGTTCACAGGTATATGGAGCCATGCTGACTGCAGTGCATCTGACAGCTGCTGGAGGGTGCGTGGTGGAGGATCCATAGAGCGAACAACACGATCGAGGTGGTCCCATAGATGCTCAATTGGGTTTAAGTCTGGGAAATTAGAGGGCCAGGGAAGTACTTTGAAGTCTTCATCGTGCTCTTCCAACCACTCTTGGACATTTCTAGCTGTGTGAAACGTTACATTGTCGTTCTGGAAGATCCCATCCGCCCCAGGGAAGAAAAACAGCATGTATTGGTGTACGTGGTCTGCGAGAATGATTTCATAACGAATTCTGTCCATAGTGCCTTCCACAGGTATGAGGCGACCCAGGGAATACCACGAAAACATTCCCCAGACCATAACGCTGCCCCCACCAGCTTGTGTTCTGCCAGCAGTGGTTGAAGAGTGTTTGTTCTCCGATGTTTCTCGCCTTATACGCCAACGTCCATCTGTTCGATGAAGCAGAAAACGTGACTCATCGGAGAAAGCAATCCTTTGCCAATCGGTGGAGGCCCAATTCCGATACTGCCTTGCAAATGTAAGCCTTTCCTACCGATGCACCTTCGTTAGCATAGGTGCAGTGACCATCTGCCTGCATCGGAGCCCCATACGCAGCAGGGTTTGCTGAAATGTCGTTTTAGACACACTTCCGGTATCCCCCTGGTTCATTCGGCCAGTGAGTTGCTCCACTGTGCTTGTCGATCGGTCCTCGAGCACGTTCGCAGCCGACGTTCACCTCTCATATCAATGGCACGTAGTGCTCCGCAGTTTCCACGTCGCTCATTCGCAATGGTGCCATTTCTCCAATCACGGTACACTTTAACTACAGCAGCACGCGAACAGTTCACAAACTACGCTGTTTCAGAAATAATGCCACCCTACCCTTGGCCCGAAAGCCGAAAATCATCCCTTTTTGCAAATTTGATAAATCGCTCCTTTTATCCATGACAGCAGCGAGTAATATATTTTCAGAATACCTACAGCACACCTTATATACCTTCCAAGCCAGCTCACGACACGTGCCTTCTTTCATTGGCTACGCGTTGTTGACGGGTCACAATAATGTGACTCGACCGTGTAGTACACTAAAAATAAAGATAAGCATAATTGTTGCCGCCCCGGTGGCGCAGTGGTCTAAGCGATGGCCTCTGATCATTAGTCCGAACGGTGTCCGGGTTCGAATCCCGGTGAGGCATGAATGTTGTGTTTGTCTTACGGCACTGGCTCTCTCCCTTCCCTGGAACCAGTGACCCTAAATTAGGGACGGGCGACTGCTTATAGCCCATTGAGTTGCTCACGGTGGTCGTTAAACCTCCAATCAAACAAACAAACAAACAAACAATAAGCATAATTGAAAATGAGGAACAATATGAATGAAACTTATTATGGATTATGATTATAGCTTCACAAAATTGTAGACTCATATTGCAACATATTTAAATAACAAGTATGAATTACACATTTACCGTAGTAGAAAAATTATAATAGAGGTTATTCATTGGTCATGCTTGTTATGTTGTGCAATGCGGAAAATATTTATGTTATTTAAAAGGAAGGCAAGCATTTATTATTGGTCTCCAAAATCTCAGCTTTTGAGCCTAACGTGAAGAAAAATGTGTTAGCGCCTTCATCATTTCATTATGTCAGTACATAGCATAATGAAACTTCGATGTTCAATGTAGTTAGTTCAACAATTTACAAGACTCAGAACGTTACTCAATTCGAAGTACTTTCAAAAGTGTATATGTGTCTTGCATGTACAGTGTAGTCACGGTTTGTACTAGTTTCTTTGTAAGGATAACTTCAAAACGCTATTTTTACCATATTTTCATAGTACATTGAAAGTTAGTGATATTATATAGTGTGTATGAAATGAAAATATACTGGTTTTCAAAACTTAAGCAACACTCACAAAAAAGGGACATGTTCCCATGCAAGTGTTTGGCTCAAAATTGGCACAATGATACTATATTATGAACATTATGGATTACGAAAAGAATTATTACTATACATCGCACTCAAACGTCAATGCAGGCGCAAAACGGTGTGCCTTGTGGAATAGGAGATAAAGGTCAATAAGAGATGTAGCTACCTCTAAGTCCAAATACAGGATTCTCAGTTATTGTGCGTGCTATTTTTGAGGCTGCTGTGAAAATAATAGCCATTGTTTTCAATGGCATATCTTGAAAACAATGCCACAAATTCACGGAGAGTTTGTGGCAGAAGTTGAAGGGTAGCAACTTGTCACCATAGAGCATGCTAAGTGTGTTTTATCGGATTGAAATCTGGATATCGTGCTGATCACTCCATTCGCGGCCAATGGTGTTTACTTTTAGATATTCGTCAATCAATCACACTCGGTGAAGTCAGGCAGTATCATTTTGTAAAATTGAATGTTTTCCTATTGCATCGAAATGGGGGCTTAGCACCTAAGCTAATCTTTATGCCACTGAGCTGTCACACTGTCTCTTGGTACTGCTACCCAATGAGATGCCTCCCGAAACTATGACACTTCCCGCACCATAGTCTCTCTGTCTCTCTCTCTCTCAGTGGTGTAAAAGGGATGTCGGCATGATCCAGGTTACCACCACATTAGTACACGTTGAGTCACTCTGTATAGAAAATTGCGACTCATCAATGAAGAATGCACACCTCCGTTGCTTCTGTCCATGTCACATGCTCTGCGTCAATTCAGCTGAGCTCACTTGTGACATGGTACCTCATGGACACACACCACTGGACATCTGGCATACGGCCGTCTTCTTGCTGCCTCCTACGTATGGTTGTTGCGGAAAACAGAAGTTCTTGTAGCTACGTCTAGTCAGCACGCAGTTCAAAGGGTGTTTGTTAGTCTGTACTTTTGTGCTGTAAGTTGAAGATGCTTGTATTCACGTGATGTAATGGCCCTAGGTCAACTCCCGCCGGAACGTCTGGCAAGTATCTGTTTCTTGGAAGCGTATCCAAAGCCTATGCACCACGGAACGATCAACATTGAGCCATCTGACATCTTGGAACCGTCCGGCCTCAAAACTTGTAACGGATCTCCGTCGCAAACCTGTAAACAGATGATTCCTGTGGCACATGTTTAACATGAACGCGATGTTACTGTAAACGGTAGCTAGGTTGCAACGCGAATAAGCTGGTCTTCCTAGCTGCTGTTTTATAAAGGACAGTCAAACGCAGACCAGTTGCTCCAACAAGCTACTCAAATTTGCATGTAGTCTCATACACGCAGTAGCATTGTCAGTTTAGGCTGTCATACAGGTTTCACGGTGTTCGTCCCATATATGTGATAAAAATTGCCAAAAATCTATGTGTTGCTTAACTCTTGGAAAGCAGTGACTTGAAACAAGAGAAAAGTAAATTATGTTCAGAATGGGTCACGTAACATTCCTCTGTTTTAGCAATTCCAAGATGTGCTCCTTCTGAAAATCGTACTCCAGATGCATTATTGAAACAGTAACTCTAAATATAAATATAGCAAATAACGTTTTTTCTACTTAATTGTATGTACAGATATATTTTCAAAGTGCGTCTTATATATATTTATACATGCGTTCTGGCAAAATACTTGTGTTTGATTTCCGAAGTGCTTCCTCATTTGTATTGTGTCCTGCCTCATAGTATTTATATCACATAATTAGGGTGAAAGATGTGTGTTATTACTTTCCGTATGTAGCACATGATATACAGTATATGCTGAGTTGTGATGTAATACCCCTTTTGTACGCTCTGTATTATATATACCTTTAAAAATTCATTGTACATATTCTATTCGTGGCAATCAGATATACTGCGAAATTTTATCACGCCCACAGTTGAAAGAACCCATGTGAATGTTGTATCAGCTAGTCCTTTGATTCCATTTCTGTGTAATTCCTAAAATCTTAACGCCAATGCTTTGGCATTACTAGAGTACAAAAAAATAATTTTATTTTTCGTTTATTGAAGTGTTTTATGCGTATTCCATGCATAGCGAATGGGTGAGTTAATACAAGGCGAAGTGGTCTAACGACGGCTGCTGATCATTCGTCCGAGATGGGCCCGGGTTCGAATCCCGTAAGGCATGGATGTTGTGTTTGTCTTACGGCACTGGCTCTCTCCCTTCCCTAAAACCAGTGGCCCTAAATTAGAGACGGGCGACTGCTTATAGCCCCCTGAGTTACTCACAGTGGTCGTTAAACCCTCAATCAAAGAAAAAAATACAAGTTCCTTTACCATTCCGGTGGGCTAGTGGTCAGAGGCGCGGGCTTTGACTAATCTTTGGAGTTTGTGCTCGGTTCTAATCCCGAATGGGGCATGGATGGTGTGTTAGCGCTGGTTCTACCCTTTCTGTGGAACTTGTCCTAAATTAGCGCCGTAGGAGCATACGGAGATCATTGAATTCCAGAACTAAAACAAAATAAGTTGTTTCCTTATTTTGTAAGCTGATTAGATTCATAACTGGATGAAATTTTTCGCCATTTCTCTTTGCCCCTCTCTTACAGTTTCTTTTGGTGTCCCAGTACGGAGTTCCATATAGTCACGCTACTGGATCATCTGCTCTGTAGGCTAAATGACCTGCTCATTTGCATGTTTGGTGTACATAAATTCATTTTCTGTTTTAGTTTGCTATCTTATCAAGTAACTCTCTCTCTCTCTCTCTCTCTCTCTCTCTCTCTCTCTCTCTCTCTCTCTCTCTCTCTCTCTCTCTTTTCCAGTCGTACTAAGTTTTATGTCACATTGCCTTTCCTTCATGTGACAAGTATATTTTCGGACTGCTTTGCGGTTAATATTGATGCGAAAATTGGGTCTAAATTAGTAACTATTAAAAAGGGGGACGGTCTTAATAGGCTTGGTTAAATTATGTTGATAATTAAATTAAATATTTGGCCTATTGCAAATTAATTGGGAAATTAACTTATTTTAATTAGGGAAGTGTTGTAATTCTCTTTCTCTGAATGAGAACAAAGGAATTAGTGGATCATCTCTGGGGGTCTGTGAGCATCATGGGACCACACCAGACGGCAATTGAGAAGCACTCAGACTCCCATAAAGACGATTTCAAGAGGGACATTAATGCCAAAAATCGGTAGGGAACGGAGAAATCTTAGCCTGGGGTGGGGAACGCGATGCGTCGCCCCCTTAGTGCGTGTCGATCAAGTCGGATAGCCATTAAAGTGTCAACATATCAGGTAACTTATGGCGTTTGCTACTCCGAACCTTGGCAGGACAAAGGAGTGTTAGTTAAGTTATGTGTTTTCCGTACCTTCAGGAAGTGGGACCCACCACATGTTCCGAATGCAGAGGCATGTATTATATACCACTTCACCGCGCCAAATGCTTTGAGGCTGACAAGAGAGTTTAAACAGACCCCTTAGAAGAAGAACAAGGAATCTGTGAATGACGTAAACAAGCGAAAAAGAATAGTCTGGTTCCGAGCCGTGAAGGGAACGGGTCCGGTGAAGCGGATCCAGCTCGAAGGAAGAGCTTCGGACCGAAGATGCCGGCCAGCTATACAAGGAGCGGCCGAGCGGTTGATATTACCGCGAGAAATAAGAGAGAGGACGATACCTCTTTTCCTGGTGCTAGAATGCACGTAAGAAAAAGCCAGTTTCCCGGAGGTCACACGATGTGATGGAATTACAGCCCCGAATGACGGAGATGCCGACCGGTGATGTATGCGAGAATCACCTTTGGAGAGACGAACGGATCCTTCTACACGTCAGCGGCTTCGTTCCACCACGACGTTGGTGCGCATAAATGCGTCCATGATTTCATGCAGGTGAATGCAGTGCACGAGAGAAAGTGGGAGATGGGGTTCGACTCCCCTCTCCATTGGTTATAGTGCGCGCTATGAAATGGGTGTGTCATCACACAGGTGCGCTTCGAATATAAATACATCAAACCTGGATACCTGAGGAAACAGCATATCTGTAAGTACAGAACTTATGTATGCATGCCAGTTGTGATTAGATAGACTCTCGTCGGCTGAGAACTGTTTTTAAAGCCGGACTGTATAGGCCAACTAATAATCATTGACTTTAATGATAAATTCAGCCTCAGAGCTATCCCGAAAGGGGCGAGTCTACTTGACGCCCCTCCTTCACAATCCTCTGTACATAGACGCCTTCATCATTATCCTCATATTTTGTTGTTAATTGATTAAATGTCTGTTGTCTCGTGCCAGTCCTGAAGCTGCATGACTAATTAATGAGTGTCAGAATTTCTTGGTTTTAATTGGCTAAATTGCAGGATAAATTCTTTTCACCAGTACATAAGATTTCGGCAATAAAAAGAGCTCACAAATATTATTCTAAATTCTACTGTCTACCTCCGGGCATTCAGCCATTGCCTGACATCCTGACATCTAAATTCTTAAAGCTTATTTTTATTCGATAATCCGGCGACCCGGGGGGGGTAGCAACAATTGGTGTCAGAAGTGGGATGTGGAATGTTCGTAAAATTCACGGAATGTAGTTTAATTTTTATAGGTTTAATGCAGTACTTGTGTAGAATGTGTGCCTTATTCGGTTAGTATTTGGGTAGTACTAGTGTTTGTAAAGTGTTGGTACAGTGTGGGTGTAGAATTTGTGGAATGTGTATAGTAAATAATGGTTTAGTGAAAGAATTTTCGGTATCGAGTACTTGTAGTAAAATTAGTGAAAATAATCCCTTGGTAGAATCGTGTAGTGTTAGTGGAATTTTGTGTAGTAACAATTTAATTTACCGTGTAGTGTTGTATTGGGGATGGCTCCGGAACAGAGGTGAGCAAGATAATTTATGCAAATATGCCAGGTATGCGGGGATAGCAGGGGATATCTCAATGAAGTCAGTGAGGCGACGCCAGAAACTTCGGGAGAGCCAATAAGAGGTTTCTCGTATGTTAGGCATGGATCAGTATTGGTCAGAAGTCCCAAGCAAGTAAAAGGCGAACGCTCGGGACGAGCTTTTTGGTAAGGAGGGGGCAATGATGCGAAAATTGGGTCTAAATTAGTAACTATTAAAAAGGGGGGACGGTCTTAATAGGCTTGGTTAAATTATGTTGATAATTAAATTAAATATTTGGCCTATTGCAAATTAATTGGGAAATTAACTTATTTTAATTAGGGAAGTGTTGTAATTCTCTTTGTCTGAATGAGAACAAAGGAATTAGTGGATCATCTCTGGGGGTCTGTGAGCATCATGGGACCACACCAGACGGCAATTGAGAAGCACTCAGACTCCCATAAAGACGATTTCAAGAGGGACATTAATGCCAAAAATCGGTAGGGAACGGAGAAATCTTAGCCTGGGGTGAGGAACGCGATGCGTCGCCCCCTTAGTGCGTGTCGATCAAGTCGGATAGCCATTAAAGTGTTAACAGATCAGGAAACTTATGGCGTTTGCTACTCCGAACCTTGGCAGGACAAATTAGTGTTAGTTAAGTTATGTGTTTTCCGTACTTTCAGGAAGTGGGACCCACCACATATTCCGAATGCAGAGGCATGTATTATATACCACTTCACCGCGCCAAATGCTTTGAGGCTGACAAGAGAGTTTAAACAGGAATCTGTGAATGACGTAAACAAGCGAAAAAGAATAGTCTGGTTCCGAGCCGTGAAGGGAACGTGTCCGGTGAAGCGGATCCAGCTCGAAGGAAGAGCTTCGGACCGAAGATGCCGGCCAGCTATACAAGGAGCGGCCGAGCGGTTGATATTACCGCGAGAAATAAGAGAGGACGATACCTCTTTTCCTGGTGCTAGAATGCACGTAAGAGAAAGCCAGTTTCCCGGAGGTCACACGATGTGATGGAATTACAGCCCCGAATGACGGAGATGCCGACCGGTGATGTATGCGAGAATCACCTTTGGAGAGACGAACGGATCCTTTTACACGTCAGCGGCTTCGTTCCACCACGACGTTGGTGCGCATAAATGCGTCCATGATTTCATGCAGGTGAATGCAGTGCACGAGAGAAAGTGGGAGAAGGGGTTCGACTCCCCTCTCCATTGGTTATAGTGCGCGCTATGTTTTTTTTTTTTTTTTTTTTATTGGAGGTTTAACGACCACCGTGAGCAACTCAATGTGCTATAAGCAGTCGCCCGTCCCTAATTTAGGGTCACTGGTTCCAGGGAAGGGAGAGAGCCAGTGCCGTAAGACAAACACAACATCCATGCCTCACCGGGATTCGAACCCAGACCCCAGACGGACGAATGATCAGAGGCCAGCGCCTTAGACCACTGCGCCACTAGTGCGCGCTATGAAATGGGTGTGTCATCACACAGGTGCGCTTCGAATATAAATACATCAAACATGGATACCTGAGGAAACAGCATATCTGTAAGTACAGAACTTATGTATGCATGCCAGTTGTGATTAGATTGGCTCCGGTCAGCCAATAGACTCTCGTCGGCTGAGAACTGTTTTTAAAGCCGGACTGTATAGGCCAACTAATAATCATTGACTTTAATGATAAATTCAGCCTCAGAGCTATCCCGAAAGGGGCGAGTCTACTTGACGCCCCTCCTTCACAATCCTCTGTACATAGACGCCTTCTTCATTATCCTCATATTTTGTTGTTAATTGATTAAATGTCTGTTGTCTCGTGCCAGTCCTGAAGTTGCATGACTAATTAATGAGTGTCAGAATTTCTTGGTTTTAATTGGCTAAATTGCAGGATAAATTCTTTTCACCAGTACATAAGATTTCGGCAATAAAAAGAGCTCACAAATATTATTCTAAATTCTACTGTCTACCTCCGGGCAGTCAGCCATTGCCTGACATCCTGACATCTAAATTCTTAAAGCTTATTTTTATTCGATAATCCGGCGCCCCGGGGGGGGTTTAGCAACAATATGTTCCACGTATCTCCTGCGTATGTTAAGATTGGAAGTATGCTCCGACTTGAGACCTTTCCTTTGAGAGAAATTTGGAACGTTGTTTCATCTCTTTTCCCAGATTTCTGGTACTGGTACCAGACAATTAAACGAACTTTCACATGCAGGGTAATTGAGTCAGTTGTAGTGTATCTCTCAGTCCTGTATTTATGGTTTTCTCGTTTAACTCATTCATTTGTAATGTGGTCAGCATTTCTTTAGTGGTTAATCCCTTCGTTGCCTATTTTGATATCCTCATCGCTCTAGTTCTTTAAACACATGTTGTAGGACTGTACTGAGGAGTTTTAGGGGATTTGAAATACCCATGTGTTCATGTTTTTTAGTTTAACGACCACCATGGACAACTCTTTGGGTTATAAGCAGTAACCCGTCCCCAGATTGGTACCAGGAAAGGGAGAAAGCCAGCGCTATCAAACAAACATGCCATCCGGGACTCGAACTCGGAGCCGATCTTGGACGCCTTATCCAAAGCCAGCGCCTTAGTCCACGAATACCCACCGGGACGGCTATTCTTCTTTTCGTATTTAGTGTTATTATTGCACGAACATTATAATTACGTACCTAATAGTGTGTTGGGCCGTCTTTTGCAGCGATAACCTCTAACGCCCGGCTGTGCCCAACTCCACTAGACCGCGGAAGGTATCCTCGGGTATTCTCTATCATCTGGGTAAAATGACGTCCCATTCTTGCCCAACTCAGGCGTTGTACACGGGGCGTTGTTTTCTGAAAAAGTGCCTTCCGGATACACGGTCACCTCTTAGTCTGACACAATGCCTAGGTAGGATGAGGGGATTTCGTGATGTCGCTGAGAAAAATTCTCATGCTATCCTGTTTCCGTCCAATCATGCAGTCACGTTGAAGTTCGTCGAAAATGAACCTGTTCATTGTTTGGTATTGAAACTTGGACTAAGTGATTTTTTTCCAGTAGTCCACTGCAGGCGGAGTTGACGATAGGTCGACATGGTCGCTTGAACGTGCCGCTGACTTCTTAATCCCATCCACAAGAGGAAACGTTTGTTTGTGCGCCCTGATTGTAATTCGCTGTTAGTTGTCTCCTCTTTCCGGTACGTTGGATGAATGTGTGTCCTTATTGGGACTATTTCCGCCACTCCTTCACCATGGCGTACCTCCAACAGCGCCTGCTGAGAAATGCTAGCCCCCGCCTTGCTTCTCGCCGATAATCATTCCTTAGTCAAGCTTCGACAAGTCCTTCTCTTTCCCAATTGAAAGGGCTTCGTACCAACACTCCGTGAATGAATGGTGTTGTTGAGGATTTTAGGAAGGGAGCGTCTTATCCCAGGTCTTAAAAAACCTTAGAAGTAGGAAGCCGATATGAAAGCTACATGGTAAAAGGGCACTTAGAACAGATGACCTTATATGTAACCTGGGGTCGAATACCGCTGATCTGCCATTAACGCGCTCTGCGAGGCATGATGGATGTTTAGTGGTTAGGCGTGATTGTACTTCTTGCAATCGAACTAGGATCGAACCGGATTCCATATGGTTTGAAGCCGGTTGCTCTAACCATACGGCTATCTGCCGCTTTTGACATTCCCTACCTGTGCCTTCTACATATATGCCGCGCCTGTCGGTGACATCAGTGCTACATGCCGTGGGACGCGCCCATTCGTGGAGGCGGGGGTGGTCATAATGATCTGGAATAAAATGATGTATATGCGTCACATTCTCTTCGCCATCTCATAGCAGGCTAAAGTATATACATGGTCTCATATTACAACCGAACGGTATACACCTGTCATCCCTGTCTGCTACGTGTATACTTACTACTCGTTACCTTTTACCCGTATAGTACCCGTAGCAAGTGAAAATACTCTGACCTTAGGTGACGATAAAATGCGGGTACCTTATTTGCGAAAAATGTGTGTGCTATTTAATTTCAAAGGAGTTATTTACTAAGGTTTGTTGAGAGGTTTTAACCGTGGGCAGGTGAAGCCGAATAAAATTTTTGTTACCGACGAATGTTTTGTATTTGTTACTGCCGGTGAAGCGCTTTCTTTTTGTTTAAGTCTTGTAAAGAACTACTGCTTGTAACAGTTGTCTCCAATGCATGAAACAAAACAGGGTTTTTTTTTTTAGTGTAGCGTTGGTTAAGGTGTATCCAGCTAAAAGCTTTGCCCGATGTTTCCAATGGTAAAGACTTCTGTAGGTATTTTCTTCGCAGTTAATTCATTCCTAAGAATGAAAATTTGCACATCGATAAAAATAACTTTATATTATAGTCTAATGTACTTAATATTTTCTAAAACTTAACCATAATTATATTAAGAATCAATAACTTTTCCTTTGGAGGTGTCGAGACCTGCAAATAGATGGCGGCACATGTACATGCGACTTGTTAAATGCAATCGCATCGCATTTTTTAAAATAATTTTAATAAATTTCGGAATGGAATCAACACTTGAGTGTATCCAAGCGATAATCTGGAATGCTCAGAATAATTTGAGCCACTTAAGATTAAATTATCTGACAACAATTTAGCTGAAAATGTCGCACAGTGAGCTTGCTGGTTTATTTCGGAATTAAAAATCAGCAGTACCTACAGTTCTGTGAACATTTTCTTCTAAATTATTGTCAGAAAAGTTAATCTAAATGGCTCAAATCATTCTCAGCATTGCAGACTATCGCATGAATAGACTCAGGTGTTGATTCCAATCCGAAAATTAATAAAATTATTGAAAAAAGGGGACGTTTAGCAAGTCACATGTACATGTGGCGCAATCTATTTGCAGCTCTCGACACCCCCAAAGGAAAAGTTATTGATTGTTAATATAATTATGGCTAAGTTTTAGAAATTATATATACTAGGCTGTATAATAAGTTATTTTTATGGATGTGCAAATTTTCCTCCTTGGGAATGCATGAATTGCGAAGAAAATGTCTGCAGAAGTGTTTACCATTGGAAACATAGGGCAAAGTTTTTAGATGGATCCACCTTAAATGCCATTTGTGTGTTTCTGTGGTGTAATAAGGTTATGAGACGAATTAGCAACTTTTCTAGGGATCATGTAAAAATCTGCATGATCACACTCAGAGAATCAGAAACACACTGCAGATTCATGCTATGTCATATAGTTTCACCTAACACAGAAATGAACTTAACCTATCCGCAGTATCATATCTGTTGTTCGGATGGCTAGGCTAATTTGTTTATAGTATTACTTAGACCTTTTGAATTATATCAGTATGTTTAATCCATAGTGTTCAAGCAAATATTATAGCACTGTGCTGATTCTTTTTTTATGAATTGCTCGTAATTTAATTTTATTTACATTTTTACCATAGTGTTATCTGTCAAAACTTGCTGTTTACTTCAAATATGGAGTTTCTCTACAGCACAATTTTGTTGAAACTCGATGACTTCAAGAACCAGGAACAGGAAGAAACAAACTTAACTCAAAGCACAACGGGAGTAGAGTATTGTATCTGTTTGAATATTATTTTGTACTTAGTAAATCATAAGTGAATACGTGGTATGTGAAATGTAATATACAGTTAAAATGTTTAGTACTTTAATTCATATCTGATACTCAGAAGATGTCTCGAAATCAATTTTTAGGTATTTATAAGCCTATACTGGCAGAAGGAAATCCGTGTTGTATCTATGAAATAAGAATAAATGTATTGAAAATAGTTTAACCCTTTTATGACCATACCTCCCAGAAGGCCCATAATGCAGACAACCCACTACCACCCGAATCGTCCGTCTGGAGTGAGTAGAATTTCTTTATCCCCACGTGTGTTTTTTTTTTTTTTTTTTTTGAATTTGCGCGGTCTCTGTGGATTAGCAGAAGTCACCCTCAGTCACTGAACAAAGAAGTGTGCCCGCCAGTGGAACAGTGCTTTAAGCTTTGGTGTGTGACCATTTGTCCGAGATGGGTCCGGGTATGAATTCCGGTGAGGCATGGGTGTTGTGAATGAATCATTAGTTGATTTCTCCCGGAGCGATATAATTCACTCTCATGACATCGCATCGCTTGTCCGTGAAAGAATGCAGTGATTCCCAACGGAAACATCTGAAGGTCAGTTCATAGCAAGCCTACATACAGATCGGAAGTTTTGTGAGGAGACCGTGCCCTAATCCTTCTTTTGTTAACCTGTAAAATTAAAGTGGGGTGGAAGAAAGAAATAACAGAAGTAGCAACAGGCAGTTTGGGGCGTTATGGTATTGCGGGCGGTACACGATTTTAGGGTCTGGGCTTTAAAGGGTTAAAAAAAGTAAAACCCTTAGGAACATGTACGAGTACAATTAATTTAATGATCTCATTTTCACGCCTCACAAGTCCGTGAAGTGCCATACGATTGCAATTATGCTTCCATCGTCGTTCGGTCTGGAAAACTGGGCTTACGTCACTGTTTATGAGCTTTTATTATTGGAACTTGTGGTACCAGGCTTTTCCGTTGGTGTGGTCTATGCTGAAAAAAAAACTCGGTATGAAGTAGCAGTTTCAAAGAATTAATCGATTAAATTCATCATAAGAACAAATTTTACGCTCAATTATTTCTATGAGATACAAAAACTCAAATAATTAAATAATTATTCGAAAAAATTGCAAACATAGAAAAGGGAAACTGAGCAGGATTTTTTTTTCAACTGCTAACAACAGGGTCCGCACGGCCCATGGAATCTTGGAAAAGTCCTGGAATTTGATTTTCCTTTTTTCAGTCTTGGAAAGACCTTGATTTTTCAAAATTTTGTGAAAGGTCCTGGAATAGTCTTGGAATTTTTTCTTGCAGTGAAAAAAAATGGTCAAAATGTTTGGATTGATTGAATTAGTTTGTTCATGTTCAGTGCTGCGCATGCTTGCGATGCCATCGCATCACTTCCTTTCGTGGAGTCTGGAGGCATGATGTCATCTCATGTTACGCTGCAGTGCAAGACGTTTGAGTGCCATATTTCTAGCGACCTTGGTTTGTGGTACAAGCGGTTGTGTGCAGTTTGAGTGCTCGATGGCCTTACTTTTTTGTACGCGCTTTTCTCACTGAAGGAGATTGATATCTGACCTCCCTGCCGCCAGTGTGCGTGAGAATAGATGACTATGGAACAGGAAATCTTCAATGCCATAGCAAAATTGCTTTGTATTATTATCTTTGTGCTAAGCTCCAGATTGCTTCGTATAAGTTTTATACGGAGAAATTGTGCCATTTCACTGAAGATTTAACACACACTGAAGAACACTATAACTGGAACTCATATAGGATTTCATAATAATTCAAAATGAATAGTAAATTTCAACCCAATTTGCGAAATGCAAAACAATGAACTATGATTCTAGCAAAAAATTCAAGCTTCTGGAATTTTTCGATGAACTCCTGGAAAAATCTTGGAATTTATCTTTTGTAAATATGTATGAACCCGTAATAACTGTTGGAGCTCACAAATTGCAATGATTATAAGTTATAGCTTTCAATGTTCTGTAAAAATTCATAATTTCTTATCAAACACATAGTGATTTTCGTATCACAGAACACAATCTACTCAAAGAAAAAGATCTCTGAATACGCGCATCGGTTGCTGCACTCGTAACTTGTGGTACCTGGCTTTCCCGTTTACTGAAGCGTAGGGATGTATATCTTCTGTACTTCCGGTTAACTCTCGTCCAACAGGAATTACAAATTGTGTTGTATTATACGCTAGTCTGAAAAAGACTTCCTGATTTTGAGAGGTCGTCTTGAATTGTGAGTTACGTTGGACGCTGGACAGGCAGTGGTGGTTACTTTGAACTGCTTAAAACAAAGGTGGAGAACATTTTAATGTTGGAAGGCCGCATTAAGTTAGCTGTAATCTAACAGGGCCACACTCATGAAACTTCAGTTAGATATACTTCGAGATGTACATTATTTTGTGAAAATCTTAATATGTACTAACTTCAAAAAATGAAAAAAAAAAAAAAAAAAGGATGTTAATTCTCAAGTTAACTAACCTTTTAATGACTTTGTTGTGAGTGCTTTTTGTTGGATACCATTTTAGTTTTTGGTTGCAACGTGGAGGTCCGCACTTTTAACTGATCCTCTAGATGGGTATCCCTCATTTGTGACCTTAAGGACGTCTTGATTGGGATTAGGTAAGAGAATGTAGATTCGTAGCAATAAGTGGTTGAAAATCAAGAAAGCATTTTTCGTGCATGTTGCCGAAGGCGTGGGTATTTATTCTATTGCATTTTTCCATATTTCAACTGGATCTTTCTTAGCGTCAAATAAGGACTTTAAAATGTCATCTTCTGTGAGCTCAATCAATTCCATCTCTAGTTCTTTAGGAGCCATAGAAGGAAATCATGAGCGTAGTAGTTGTCAAAATAGCCCTTATGACTTATTAATAGTTTTAAGTGTGGCCGTCAGTCGGGGAGGATTGTTTCGTTTAATCTTCTTTTACTCTTTGGTATTTTAAATACAGTCATTTTAAGATTAAAATAAAAATAATAAAAGACGAACGAAAATATATTGATGAAAATAAAAGGGTTTGTTCTGCAAAATGTGAATTCACTCAAAAGGCCGCACTTAATGGCTTAGTAGGCCGCAGGTTCGCCACCCCTGGCTTAAAACATACTTTTCAAGTTTGTTTTTTTATTCTGCAGAAATAGTAAAATCCCTGGTGGATAGGAGAATAAATCCGCGGATTGTCGGTGAAAGGATTTAAGAATTGGGATTTTATATTTAAACCTCATTAAAAAAGAAAAAAGGCAGGGAGAAACATGCAGTTTGTCACCTCTTGAAACTTTACTGTCCGCTCGCATCTTTCACAGGCTTATCAATCAGATCAAATTATCTGTTCGACTGAGAAAATAACTTTCTTTTAAACACCACTTAATATCAGAGCTCTGAGGGAAATGACTAAAAGCGAAGAAACGAATAATGTTTGATCGCTATTGGTTGAAACATGAGCGTGGTTTCTTCTTTAAGAAGTTTCTGTGCTGCTCCTGCACATTAATAGGAAAAATGCTCTATTATTAATTTCAAAGTACAGCCAAACCTCTGTTATGCGTTTTTCTTGGAGGTGGCCTTGAAAAACGTATAAACGAAATTTCCAAATGTTAAATACTATTGTAAAATTTAAGCTTTAAAAAAGGAGTATAAGATGTTCCTTAATAAGGATTTATTTAAAGTCAGATCGGAAGCGAAAGAAAAAAATGCGTTACACATTATAATCTTCTTTTATCATCTTGCAAAAATCATAAAGAAGCCTATGAAAATCAGACTTCTCATTTCACGATACTATCTGTCTATAAAAATCCTGATTCTAAATTAAGTCCTTACAACTAAAAATCTGAGACCAGTGCTTAAGTATGGAACTCATGAATTAATAGTTGTTGTTTTTTCCTTGGGGATCCTGAGTGCATACATTTGAAACCAGAATGTTGAATATTGATGATACATTTAGGATTCTGTTATACTACGCAGCGAAATAGTGGAGCCATAAAGTTACGTCCCGGAGATTTCAGTTTTTAAATAGCGCATATGTGTATGAGTCATGAAATACAAAACTAATTGTTCATCCAAACCGCTTCTCTGATGGGATCAAAGTTCGACTTTGGCTGCACCAAGAAGGAACACAACAACGCTGTCTCAATTCTCTCAAAGTGGTGACATACGTATAAAACACAACCAAAGAATCGTGTATTTTTTATAATCTGAAATTCAAATTTTTACGTATAATCGCAAAAAACGTATAAATGAGTTATGTATAACCGAACCGTTTTTTTTTTTTTTTTTTGTGTGTGTGTAAATATGACAAGGATGGTAAGTCATATATCCGAAAACCTGAAAATTCCGTCGTCCCGGAGTGGGAATCGAACCCGCGTCTCCCAGATATCGCCCGGGTATCCTAGCCACTACACCACCCAGAACGACCAAGTCCCAAGTTTCCGACTGGTTAGCATACCCGGGCGCTATCCGGGAGACGCGGGTTCTATTCCCACTCCGGGAGGACGAAATTTTCAGGTTTTCGGATATTATCTGACTTACCATCCTTGTCATATTTACACCAAAAAACGGATTGTCATCTTCAGGGATATATAACCGAGTTTAAAAAACGTTAGAAACCACAGTAAAATATCGGGACTTGCGCAGGATTGCGTATAAGAGTGAAAAACATGTAACCAAGGTTTCACAGTATATACTATAACGCGAAATAAAAATCTCTTTGTACCTTTTAAAAAAAAAAAAATTTTTAGGTGAAATTTATCTCGAGACATTGCGCACAGCACTCATGTTTTCTAAAGAAAGCTTCTGGATAGTCCTAGTGTATACTGCTTACTGTCTTTTTAAAATCGGCTTTTTTCCGTGGATGTGAGTAACGAATTTTTTATTTGTCGGTAAAACAATATGTTGTCAGCAGGGCTTGAAAAATATCTGAAAAGTTCCATGCCAGACGGGCATGTGCGAAAATTTTTACCTGCCCTGGTAGTAAAAGCTGGATGCCCAGGAAAATTTATCTTTAAAAAAAAAAAAAAATCAGGACCCTCGTTTCTTTAAGTTAAAAAATATAAACTTTTTTTTTACATGTTTCGCATTTCCGTTTTAAGGGTCTGTATTCAAAATGTTCAATGCACAAACGCGTGCATCAAGACTATGATGCTGAAATTGGTACAGAATGATATGATGATGAAATTGGTATTTTAGAAATTTAGTGATTCTGCCAGGTTCCATTCTTTCAAGTTTTCGCTCTTTGTCATTAAACACCGGAGGCTAGTTCCATCAGAGGCATGCATGCCGTCGCTGACTATAAACAACATTTGGAGCAAAACTACATACGGTTCCAAATTCTGGACCCAGAGCATGATATAATTAAAGAAATGGTATTCTTCTGTTCCTTGGCACTCCGTAACACTGATACAACTTCCGGTGATTATCATTGAAATGAAACATGACATGCGACGACTGTCTTTTTTCTTGTAGTAGAAAATTGTATTCCAAGCTTTTTTATTTCAAGATTTTGCTGCACCGACCGGGCAACTAGATTGGGTATTTTTACCTGCCGTATCTAATAATTCACATGCCCCGGGCATCTCGGGCATGGTATTTTTCAAGCCCTGTATGTGTGTAATCGTAAGTCGTGCCATTTATTCGTACTTCGGAACTGACTTCTGCTTATAGTGAAATAAAAGCTGCTTCTACGTGTAGAAATTATTATTATATAACTTTAGTGAGTTTTTACTGTGTGCAGAGCCTTTTTTCTGGCGGAACGTCGTCCCGATACCCTTTACAGCACCAGATTTTTGATTTTGGGTTTTGTAATAATTATTTAATTAAAATAACGTAATTTAAGCAGCGTAATAACCGTAACTTGTGAGGGAGAAATGTGGCAGGAGTTAAATGTAAGGAGAGGGATGGGGGTGAGACTCACCAATGTGCCCAACTGCATTTTACGAGTCTCAAAACATTTACAGTCAAACCTCGATTTAACGAACTTCAAGGGACCAACAATCGTGTACGTAAAATCGCGGAATTCGCTAAAGCGAGGAAACCTTTCGAATGAAACATTCAAATTAAGCTAGTGTTCATAATAGAGTACGTAAGCAGCTATGTTCTCTTTCTTTCAGTGATTAACTTTTCTAGTGCTACCTGTGTTCATCAAAACTTTGTCCGTAAACCAGCTGTGTTGTTTAATCTGAGCTGTAGATTTAACACTGAGACGAAAAAAAAAAAAGCGCGATTTAGCGAAAAATTCCAGAGGTTCAGGAATGGGTACGTACCATGTGTGTCTCTGACTTCACAGAGTGCTATTGTTCTGTCTGTAACTGGAAACAAGAATCACCAGGGTACTCTAGATTTCCTCCCCCATACCGCCTTTCATTTTCCAGCTTCCCACTCATGCAAGGAAACGTTGTGCTCCTTTGGAACTTGTTGGTCATTTGCTTCGCCTGTAAGAAGCTTACGCTTGATAGTCGGAGGAAAGGCGAACTGATTTATGATTCTGTCAAGCTGTGTCGCAGATGGTGTTCTTTAAAACGCTGGTTAACTGCATGTGTAAAATTTTCCTGTTACGCGAAGCTCTCTTTCTAGCTGACTTTTAACGTGAAAATGCTGGTTAACATAGTTTGGTTGTTAAAAAAAATGTTCGCTAAATTGAGGAAATGTGTTCGTTAAATCGGGAAACGCCAAGCATTAATTCCAATGTGGTTCGGTCCGGACCACAAAAAATGTACGTAAAATAGCGGAATTCGTTAAATCGCAGTTCGTTAAATAGGGGTTTGACTGTACTGAGAAACGCTGCGCTTTCCAGTGAAGACTTCAATTTGCTAATCTGTTAGATGCAAATGATCCCAAATGTACTTGTTTATATGTGAAGAAGAATTGACTAACAGGTTTCAACTCAACGAAAAGAGGTCGTTGTTTCAGAGAGTACCCACGACTTCAAGGAAACGAAATATCCAAGTATCGTTTACAGCTGAAGCGTACTTTGGAAACCATTGCTGCATCTTCTAGCACCGAGGTGGACAACCCTGTTGCTAATTGGCATAAGCGTCGTATTGGAGTTGGGCAATGGGCAGCTCCCACAGTAAATCAGATTTTTTCGTGACGGCGTGTGCTGGTTGTAACGTGATATTTCCTGCATATCATTGGAAGCATTCCACTTTCTGAATGAGTAATTGACGCCACATGTCATCAATTTACGTCAAACCCAAACCTGAGGTCTTAAGTTGTCGCCATATTACAAATTCAAAGAAATGTTCACCTTTTTGTCTTTGGACAAGTGCGGGTTTGGTGATTTGCTCTCTCTTCCCAGTCTGGAACAATTTTACCAGAATTTTTCAGTCACAGACATGTGGGAATCCATTCTGACTGACAACGATCTCCCAATTTTGAAATCGGGCATTTCGAAATTATTGTCCATGTTTTGATCAACGTGGGTGTTTGAATTGACGTGGGGTTCATCAAGTCAAAATACAGATCTCTAATTGTTGATGTCAATTTGGAGGCAGAACTAAGACGTGTATATTGAGTTCAGTTATTCAGCCAATGTTTCTGCAACTTATCAGACAAAAGGATTGTCAAATTTCGCATTAAAATTTCTTACATTTTCAATTTAAACAATGTTCATCATTTGCGTCTGAGGCAGTTGTGAATGAGTAATCAAAGTGTACGTGTTTTGAAAAAACTTGTTCAAACAGTGTGTGTTGTTTTAAATCATTTAAAACAACACATTTCTCAAGTTTTACGTGGTGTGGCGAATTTCACTCGTAATTTGCCACACCTGGCTGCAATGAAAACTTGGCTGCCCACCTATTATAGCGAATGTGAAAGGGGATTTTCTCAGATGAATTTGATAACCGCAGTTAGGTCTACTCTTCTTAACTTCATTATTGTTCGTAAAAATTGTTGGGCCTCCAATAACGCACTTTGATCTACGAAAAGCAAAGTGCGGATAAAATCAGTAAAAAAAAATTATCTGGAGTTAAAATAAATTAGACTGTATTTTAGGATCAAAATGCAGTTTCCTCCTGTTCCTAGTGCAAAATTAACTCTTATTTAAATTACTAATGAGAAACTGTACACCAACTATAGTAAAGTAAATCTATATTAAAAATTCGATTTATTAGCGTACGACAATAAATAGGTGTTTCCAAGCTTCCGCACATCAGATGGCTTTTTCAAGGAAAATAGACAGAAACTACAATCTGAATTATAGAACGCTACAAGAATTTGAACGCGGTGACTTGACAATAAACAAATTGCATCGTATCTATTTGTTTATTGTCAAGTCAACTCACCGCGTTCAAATTATTTTAGCGTTCTATTATCCAGATTGCACTTTCTGTGTTATCTTCCTTGAAAAAGCCATCTGGTTGGTGTGCGAAAGCTCGGAGACGTTTATTTATATGGTCTTACGCCAATAAATCGGATTTCTAGTATTGTTTAACTCTGATTCGTGGGTAAATTTCAGCATTTGCTTTGTATTATAAAAATGTTACAGAATACTAGCCTTTTAAATATAATAGAATATGAGCATGTAAATTGTGTTTTTTCATTTTGTACTGTAATAATAACAAAGATTAAAGAACAATGTTCAAGAAATTGAGTTGCTTTTTATTAGGTTAGTATTGTTTGCTCCATAAGTTTAAGAGTTCCGAAACCTTGTTTTCCAAATAATAAATAATAATAATAATAACACTGCTTATATATTGGGAGGGGTAGAACTTCGTGCTGTTATAACCAGAATACGGGAAAAGTCTCATTATTGCGCTTTTCGAAAGATGAACTTTTCCCAATGTCATCGCTGCCGAGAGTATCGTTTGTGAAGTCGTTTTACTCTGATAAAAATTTGGTGCTATTTTTTCCCATATATTGAAAAAAAAAAAAAAAAGCAACAACTCTAGCTTGTATTATGAAGAACAACACTTCCTGTGTGTTTTCCATCAAAGGATATTTGTTGTAACTTATATTTACTTGCAAAACTGTGCGTGTAGTATTTTTTACAGGAATATTGATAACATATGCAGTTTATATACGATATTATACTCAGAAGTGCAAATTATTTCTACTTTAAGTGTTTTAATAAATAGTTTGACGTGTTCCTGGTGAGCCTGTGTGACTCAATAATTGTGTCTTTTTAATTGTCTAAAAACGTCTGTAACAAAAAGACTCTAAATATGATTCCATTTGGATAACTGTTTCTCAATTTCTTCTACATTATTGAAGAATTGTACTTGTGAGTCACTTTTGTCTGAAAGTGAACTAACGTTCATCACGTCATTTCTTTCGACGCGAAATATTAATGCACGCAATTTTCAGTAGCACAATTTTATATATACTTATATGTAAAAGAGAGAACAAAAATAGTTTTATATTAAGTCATTTAATAAACTACACAATTTGTAACTTTTGTATCTGCACTACTTCGAAAAAATTGTAACTCAGTTTATTTTCTACCTTTGTGTGTCAATAAAAAATCCTGAAATGCAAATCACTGTGCCTTTCTGAACGCTTTTTTGTATTATTGTCGTGGAATAAAACATATACAGTGCACCAAATAAGTAATGAGACTGAATTTAAAAACAAAGAAAGAGAAAATCAGGAAAACTACGTGAATACAACGATGAGCCATTACATTATGACTACATACCTAATAAACTGTAAGACTTCCTTTACCCCCCCCCCCCCGAAAAACACCGGCCACTCCGCGAGGCATGGATTCGTTGAGGTGGCGATAGGTTTCCTGGGGTATCTGGTACCATAATGTCAACAACAGGTCCTCCAGTTCCCGTACATTTCGGGGTGGTGGTGATTTAGCGCGAACCCACTTTTCCAAGTCGAACCACAAATGATGTCAGGTGTATTTGGAGGCCAGGGCAATAACAGAAGTCACCAGCATGATCCTCGAACCACTCCACGATTCTGGCAGGGTGGTATGGCGCATTATCCTGTTGGTAATGCCCATCACCAGCAGGGAGCACAGTTGCCATGAATGGGTGAACTTGGTCCGCAACGATGTTCAGATACCTGACAACTGTCAGGGATTGTGCTATTAGGATAATGGGGCCTAAAGTGTCCCAAGAAGACATCGCCCAAAGCATAAAACCGCCGCCGATGGCCTGTTTCCACCCAACAGTGCATCCATGTGCTATAGCTTCCGTTGGTAATCGGCGTATCCGCGCTCGGCCGTCTACGTGATGCACCAGGAATCTTGATTCGTCAGACCAGGCCAGTTTCTTCCAATCATCCGCGGGCCAATCTCGATGTTCTCAGGCCCACTTCATGCGTTGTTGGCGATGATTTTCAGTGAGCATGGGGACCAGGCTGGGTCTTCGGCTATGCAGGCCCATGCGCAGGAGGCTGCGAAGAACTGTGTGCTGTGATACATTGTCCTGATCACCACCGTTGTAGCTGCGGACGATTTGTCGCACTGTAGCCCTGCGGTCGCTGTGAACAATTGAGCTGCGGACGAGACACAGCTGGGCGACGGTTCGTCGTTTGGCCATCTGTGCACCACTTTTAATACGTATTCACCAGTGGCGTAGCCAGAAATTTCTTGAGGAGGGAGGGGGGTCCATGGGTTTGCATGGTTCGTACGCTCCTTGAATAAAAAAAGTCCAGTCCTTGAAAGTACTTGAAAAAGTTTAAGGCACTATAAATAGTACTTGATTTTTTTTAAGCAATGATATGAAAGAGCATGTGTAAAATGATTGTGCTAAAAAGATGTATATGAGATTTCTATGTAGTTCTGATAAAAACACCAAGCTGATCAAATAATGCAGACCTTGCATTCAACCAAAGTGTGTATGGACAGCTAGTGCCTAGGCTATGATATCACTACAGAGTAAAGCATCAGCCATGTGAGTAAAATAAGTGGAATGATGTATTCGCAAATTGTGATGCGCTTCTGTTTACTGGGATTAGGGACGCGTTCTTGCCGGAGGGTGGAACTTGCAGGAATTTCTTATGTCATACCAGCAGATGAATACGAAAATAATGTAGCCTTTCAAAATATTCCACGAAATAAAATGATTTCGAAAAATACCAAAACAGAGGGTCAATTCAAAGTTAATAAAATAAACCAACTGGGGACAAGAGGTAACAGGCAGGTCACTGATGATGTGCCTGTTCCAGCTAAGATTAATAGTCTGAACTTACTAAAATACCTACCTACTGACCGACCGACAGTACACACATATGATAATTTGGGTTTAAAAGTCCTTGAAAAGTGCTTGAATTTAGCTCAGTCTCTCCTCAAGGGGAGTTCACCCCCCCCCCATCCTCTTGCTACGCCACTGGTACTTACTACAGCGGCACGTGAACAAGCAGCACCGTTTCCGACATCGTACTTCCCAGGCGCCGTACCATCCCAATTTGTTCTTTATCAAACTCCGGTAAATCGGCAGCTGCTTTTCCCATTCTGACTCCTAACACTTTACTAACCGAAAGTCGATCCTCGGGTTTTATACACTATCTACCAACAAGTAATTGGACACCCCTGCAATCGACGATATCTGCGGTCCTGATACACGTCACGGCCGCTGCCGTTAAATATCGTCTGGGAAACAACAACGCAACCAGTCTCATGCAAGATGCCACGCAGTTCGGAGCTCTCTGATTTCGAGAAAGGTGTAATCGTCGGGTATCACAGAAATGGCCGATCCATACGTGACATATTCAGCGAGTTGAAGTACCCAAAAGGGACAGTGGCCTACGTGATTGGCAAGTGGAAGATGAGAGGTGACTGTTGGAATGTGCCCCGACCCGACAGACCCACAAAACTGGGAGTTAGAGACCGACGAGTGCTGGCCAGAGAAATTCGAAAGAACCGCACCAAATCGATGAGCCACATCCGCGAGGAGTTTCAACAGGCATCCGGGAGTGTTCTTTCGATTAATACCATCAGTAAGGAATCCCATCTGCTCGGTTATCATGGACGTGCTGCCGCCCACAAGCCTTTGATCACCAAGTCCAATAGCGCTGCTCGGCTAACGTGGTGCAAAGAACGTCGACAGTGGACCGTTGAACAGTGGAAACAGGTTCTCTGGAGCGATTAATCAAGGTTCACCCTCTACCGTTCGGATGACAGGTTTGGCGTCTGCCTGGAGAACGCCTCCTGCCGAAATGTATTGTGCCGACTGTGAAGTTCGGCGGCGGTGAAATTATGCTATGGGGGTGTTTCTACTGGTATGGCACGGGACCCTTGGTCGCAATTCCTGGTAGACTCAACGCCGAGACCTACTGCACCATTTTGGATGACCATGCGCTTCCTACGTTGTGGCAGTTTTACGGGGTGGACCCATGTTACTTTCAGGATGACAATGCCACCTGTCATGTTGCGAGGTCCACCCTGTCTTGGTATGGTAACAATGGGGTTAATCAAATGGACTGGACTGCGCAGAGCCCGGACTTTAACCCTATCGAGCACCTCTGGGACGAGTTGGAGAGTCGACTTTAGGGGTGCCCCCACCGTCCGAAATCGGTGAAGGAACTAACCTGTCTTCTCCAATCCGGGTGGAAGAAAATACCGCTAGCCGTCGTACAACGCCTGGTTGAGAGTATGCCCCGGAGGGTCGCAGCTGTAATCGCCGCTCGTGGAGGCTCCACCAACTATTGAAGGTGAATAAACTTCGTTTTCCTTTGCTATCACAGGTGTGCAATTACTTGTTGGTAGATAGTGTATATACTGCTCTGTGAACTTCACCTGCGCTACCGTTCGGTCTCCAGGCGCGCTCATTTCTCTAGGCTGGGGGTGGTCATAATGTAATGGCTCATCGGTGTATATTTTATTCAAAATACATTGCTCTTGCATCAATACAAGAAGTGGCTCAATCAGCCAACGAACCTGCGGAGGTCATCTTTTGATATGGAGTGAAGAGCTGATGTTACAGTTCTTTGTATGCTTCAATGTCTTAAAAAGCTCCCTTTTAAAGGCAGCTTTTTTTTTTCTTTGATTGGCGTACGGGGCCGCGGGTGGCCTAGTGGGCAACGTTTGTGACTACCGCGAAAAGGATCCCAGGTAGGTACCAACGCTCGATCCACTAAATATCCGCCGTGCGTCGGACCCCGGGTACTGGCCCCCGGTAATAAATAAGGGCGTCTTCCTCCCCCTTACTACTTCGCTTCCGTGTCACTTTCCTATCGGGCACTCTAGCCCAAATCTCCTAGCTTCCTATTTCTAAGGGTTGTTTGAGACCTGGGGTCAGACACTCCCTTGCTAAAATCCTCTACAAATGATCATTTGATCATCATTTTCTTTGATTGGAGGTTTAAAAAAAATATATTATTGGACCTGGTGGTGCAGAGACAAGACAAACAGGCAGACAGAGACAGGATGCAGATATTTCACATCAACAAAAAACATATACATGGTTTACAGCATGCCAAATGATCAATGTACACAGATAACCAGTGTTGGACAAATAACATATGAAGAGCCAGTGCCGAAAGACAAACATCCATGCCTCACCGGGATTCGAACCCGGACCCCTTTCGGACGAATGATTAGAAGCCATCGCTTAGACCACTTCGCCACCGGGCGGGGCAAAGGCAGCTTTAATTTAAGAAATAGAAAGTCGCATGGTTACAAATCTCGAGAAAAGGGTGGATGGTTGAGTACACACACTTGTTTATTGGTGTACACTGACTGCTCTGTGTGTGGGGTGCGTTATTGTGAAGAAGAAACCATTGCCTGTTTTTGTACTCAGGCCTGACACGTACAATCCTCTTCCGCAATCGTTCCAAAATGGATGTGTAAACATTGCCAGTGACATTTATACCTTCAGGAATGAACTCGTGATGCAGAATTCCCTTGCTGTCGTAAAGGCCTCACACGTACAATCCTCTTCCACAATCCTTCCAAAATGGATATGTAAGCATTGCCAGTGACAGCTGTACCTTCAGGAATGAACTCGTGATGCAGAATTCCCTTGCTGTCGTAAAGGCCTCACACGTACAATCCTCTTCCACAATCCTTCCAAAATGGATATGTAAGCATTGCCAGTGACAGCTGTACCTTCAGGAATGAACTCGTGATGCAGAATTCCCTTGCTGTCGTAAAGGCCTCACACGTACAATCCTCTTCCACAATCCTTCCAAAATGGATATGTAAGCATTGCCAGTGACAGCTGTACCTTCAGGAATGAACTCGTGATGCAGAGTTCCCTTGCTGTCGTAAAGGCCTGACACGTACAATCCTCTTCCACAATCCTCTTCCGCAATCCTTCCAATGTGGATGTGTAAGCATTGCCAGTTACAGTTGTACCTTCAGAAATGAACTCGTGATGCAGAATTCCCTTGCTGTCGTAAAGGCCTGACACGTACAATCCTCTTCCACAATCCTTCTAAAATGGATATGTAAGCATTGCCAGTGACAGCTGTACCTTCAGGAATGAACTCGTGATGCAGAGTTCCCTTGCTGTCGTAAAGGCCTGACACGAACAATCCTCTTCCACAGTTCATTTCAAAATGGATGTGTAAGCATTGCCAGTGACAGCTGTACCTTCAGGAATGAACTCGTGATGCAGAATTTCCTTGCTGTCGTAAAAGCACACAAGCATTGTCTTGATCTTGGACTTCTGTAATCTGATCGTCTTTCCTTTGGGTGACTGTGTTGACTTCCACTGAGCACTCTGACGCTTCGTTTCAGGATCATAACGAAAACACCATGTCTCGTCACCTGCCACCATGTTTTGGAGCAAATGTTGCATTATTCCTGCAGTCTCCAGAATGTCTTTTGCGAACAACACTAAATCACCCGGAAATGTCCGAGACCTGGAGGACCTGCTGTTGACATTATGGTACCAGATACCCCAGGATACCTATCGCCACCTCATCGAATCGATGCCTCGCCGAGTGGCAGCTGTTTTGAAGGGCTAAAGGAGTTATTAGGTTAGTGGTCATAATATAAAGGCTCATCGATGTATATTTTACTGTATGTTTTACTTAATGAATTGAGTGCTATAATTTGCTTGTGTATGTGGTTTGTACGTAAATTTGCGAAACTTCTAGATTTGATTGAAAACAGTACTTGGAGTTTTAGAAATCCGTGCATTTATGACAACTTTTACTTCTTGTTTGGAGACGCAAAATCTTCTGTAAGGTCTTTTATCTGGGTAATGTCTTTCCTTATTATCCAACCCAATCCCAAAAAATGACCGTCTGTCATTCCGAATGGAAGCGGTCATGTGAAAAATGTTCGATACGAAGACGTAAATCATGAAAAGACTATGCGTATGCCCTGGAGCTACAGCCAGAATCACGCGGTTGTATTCATGACTCTCTAAAAAAAAGTATACGTTTTGAACTTTGCAATCCATTACTGGAATTGAATAAATTACCGAAGAACACCTGGGCCCTTTTTTTGTGTAAGTAGAAGATGTTTTTCGGTGCTTCCTGATTTCTTAAAAGTTGTTTCACAAAACTATTCTTTTCCCGAAATATTGCCGTGTTTCAAGCAGGAATAATGATTTGAAAAAACTGAAACTTTCTGTGAGGAAGAATGCGATTTTTTGTTCACTTTTAGTTTTTCAGATATATTTTGGCAGAGCATCCGCTTTAGTTGAATATGAATCATAAATTCCTCCAGCCTGTTCTTCGAGAAACCGGCAGAAATCGAAATAAGTAGTTGGAATAAATAGGTTAAAGAAACATGAGTTTCGAGAAGAAGCGGGTTTTCAGTGATGTTACGAGCCTAACAGAAATCTTATTACGGATTTGCCAGTGAGAAAGAGATCTAGAAGCTCGAAATGATATGAGGGTTTTTTGGGGTTGTTTTTTTTATCGAAGATTTAACCACCACCGTGAGCAACTCAATGGGCTATAAGCAGTCGTCCGTCCCTAATTTAGGGTTACTGGTTTCAAGGTAGGGAGAGACCCAGTGCCGTAAGACAAACACAACATCCATGACCCACTGGGATTCGAACCCTGACCCTTCACGGACGAATGGTAATAAGCCATTGCACCACCGGGGCGGCATATGAATGTATAACTAACTTATGAGGGTATATCTAAGAACATAGATATGGGTAAATTAGTTATGGGTAAATTAGTTATGGGTAATTATGGTTACAAATTAGTTATGGGTAATTACGGTAATATGTTATTATTTATGGGTAATTACGGTAATATGTTATTATTTATGGGTAATTATGTTACTAGTTATGGTTATTAGTTTTAATTATAATATTATATAGTATTATGGTAATTATGTTTTGAATTTTTTATGGTATGTTAATTATGTTATTAGTTATGGTTATTAATTATTAGTTATAATAATTACTTATAGTTATAATATTATATATTATGGTTATTATATGATAAATTATGGTTATCGTATATAATATACTATGGTTATTACTTATAATTATAATATGTTATTAGTTATAAATTAGTTATTAGTTATGGGTAATTTTTTTTTTTTTGATTGGAGGTTTAACGACCACCGTGAGCAACTCAAGGCTATAAGCAGTCGCCCGTCCCTAATTTTGGATCACTGGTTCCAGGGAAGGGA
This sequence comes from Macrothele yani, assembly GCA_039090855.1. Lineage (NCBI taxonomy): Eukaryota > Metazoa > Arthropoda > Arachnida > Araneae > Macrothelidae > Macrothele > Macrothele yani. The sequence goes on from CM076992.1 coordinate 16,082,572, forward strand.
GAGAGCCAGTGCCGTAAGACAAACACAACATCCATGCCTCACCGGAATTCGAACCCGGACCCCTTACGGACGAATGATCAGAGGCCATCGCTTACACCACTGCGCCACCGCGGCGGTATGGGTAATTATGGTAATATGTTATTAGTTATGGATAATTAGTTATTAGTTATGATTATTAATTATGGGTAATTATCCCTAATTTAGGGTCACTGGTTCCAAGGTAGGGAGAGGGCCAGTGCCGTAAGACAAACACAACATCCATGCCCACCGGGATTCCAACCCGGACCCTTCACGGACGAATGGTCATAAACCAGCGCTTAGACCACTGCACCACCGGGGCAGCATATGAGAGTATGTCTAAGAACACAGTGCTGTCCCGGTGCCAGAATGGCCTGAGGAGCTAGCTTCTGACCAATAATCTGAGAATGGTCTGATTTCGAGTCCCGGACAAATTGGCAGTGAGCTTGTTTTACGGCGATGACTCTTTCCCTCTATCCCTTAAGGAGTAGCCTGCCGCCCCGGTGGCGCAGTGGTCTAAGGCGCTGGTCTCTGATCATTCGTCCGTAAGGGGTCCGGGTTCGAATCCCGTGAGGCATGGATGTTGTGTTTGTCTTACGGCACTGGCTCTCTCCCTTCCCTGGAACCAGTGACCCTAAATTAGGGACGGGCGACTGCTTATAGCCCATTGAGTTGCTCACGGTGGTCGTTAAACCTCCAATAAAAAAAAATAATAATAAGGGGTAGCCTCAAAGTAGTGACAGGCGACTAGCCTGTAGCCCTTAGAGTTGCTCATCATCATCATCATCATTGTCAACCATTATCAATCCACTGCTGGACGAAGGTCTCCCCAAGTTTCCTCCACAACGGTCTGTCTTGTGCCAGTCTCCTCCATGTCACCCCTGCATACTTTCGAATTTCATCCACCCATCTCCCATGTGGTCTTTTTCTGGGTCTTTTCCTGTCCCTTGGAATCCAATCTAAAATTTCGGCTGTCCATCGATGATCTGTCCTTCTGGCAGTATGTCCAGCCCATTGCCATTTCAGGGATTTAACTCTGATCATGATGTCTTCCACTCTTGTCATTTTTCGGATCCACGAGTTCCTCTTCTTATCTCTCCTGGTTACACCAAGCATGCACCTCTCCATGCTTCTTTGAGTTGTCTGCAGCCTTTGTATGTCTCTTTTAGTTAAGGTCCACGTCTCTGCACCATACGTAAGCACTGGAAGGATGCATTGATCAAACACTTTTCTTTTAAGACATAATGGCATATTGCTCTTGAAAATTATGCTGTTTCTTCCAAAAGCTCTCCAGGCAAGTTTTGTACGCCGATTAATTTATTCACCAATGTGACTCTCACTTGATATCTGCTGTCCAAGATAAACGTACATGTCTGTTATCTCCAGCTTTTCTCCATCAATCGATAAATCTTCATTTCTTGTAAAAGCATTGAACATCACTTTTGTCTTCTGAAAGTTCATTTTTAATCCCACTTCTTTACTCTTGTCAGCAAGTTCCTGGATCATACTCTGCAGCTCTGATGGGCTAGTTGCAAAAATGACTACGTCATCAGCAAAACGAAGGTGGGTTAGATAATCTCCATTAATCTTTATCCCCTTGTTTTCCCAGCTCAGCGACTGAAAAACACCCTCCAATGTGGCATTAAAGAGCTTCGGAGATATGGTGTCACCTTGTCTCACTCCCTTTCCAATTTTTACATGTGTTGTATTTTCAAACAGCCTAATCTTTGCACTTGCATTTTCATAGATGTTATTAATAATATTAATGTATGCATCTTCAATACCGCAGGTTTTCAGAGCCATTGTAACTGCTGATGGTTTCACCGAATCAAAGGCTTTTTCATAATCGATAAAAGCCATGCACAATGGAAGTTCATATTCCCTCGCTCTTTCAATTAGTTCTCTCAGCACGTGGATATGATCTATTGTGCTGTAGCCACTCCTGAATCCAGCTTGTTCTCTCGGTTGAGCCATGTCCAGTGTTACCTTCAAGCGGTGTGAAAGAACTTTAGTGAAGATTTTATAAACTACTGATAGGAGGCTGATAGGCCTGTAGTTTCCGAGATCCTTAATGTCACCTTTCTTATGTAGCAGGATCATTGTAGCGGTGTTCCAATCCTCAGGAATCTTTCCTTCATTAAGGCATCGAGTGAAAATTTGGGCGAGTACTGTTTCGATTTCTCCACTTGCTTCTTGTATGATGTCTACAGTAATTCCATCTTCTCCTGGAGCTTTTCCTCGCTTCATGTTCTTGATTGCATGTGCAACTTCTGCTGGAAGGACTGGAGGAACTCTGGTACTGGTATCTTTCATGATGTCTGGAGTGCATATATCATCCCTTTCATATAATTTGGAGTAGAAATCTTTCACTCTTGTCAAAATTTCGCCTCTATTTCTTGTTACAGAACCATCTTCTTTTCTCAGTGCCATAATCTGTTTTCTTCCCTTACTGAGATGTCCCTTTGCTATCTTTAGGCTTTGGTTGTTTTCAATTGCTTTCCTCACTAGTTCACAGTTGAATTTTCTTACGTCTTCAGTGATACTTTTTCTTACTGTCTTGCATAGCTCTATATATTCCACTTTGGAAGTCACATCTTCTTTAGTTGTCCTCATCTCTCTTCTTTTTTGCATCAACATTTTGGTTTTTCCTGATAATTTGTTCACATGCAACTTGTTCTTAGACCCAGCTAATTTTGTTGCTGTTTCCATAAGAGCTTTGGTTACTTTTCTGTTAACTTCAGAGATGTCCACTTCTTCCGATGTTAGGCCTTCTAAAGCAGAGAACCTGTTCTTCAGTTCCAACTTGAAGGTATTATGGTGTTTTTTAAGGTTGGTTATGTCAATAGATTTTGTTTGTCTTATGAGCTTGCCACGTTCAAGTTTAGTGTTGAGGTGCATCTTACATCTCACCAATCTATGGTCACTACCTGTGTTGAACTTGTTTAGCACACTGCAGTCTTCGATGACGAATTTTTTGTTACACATAATAAAGTCAATTTCACTTGTCGTCCCATTTGGATGTCTCCATGTCCATTTCCTGTGTGGCTTTTTCTTGAAGAAGGAGTTCAAGATGAAAAACCCTTCTGCCTCTGCAAACTCAACGAGAGTATTTCCACGCTGGTTTCTGTTGCCATGACCGAATTTACCTACTGAAGTTTCATTCTGTTGCCGTTGCCCTATTTTTGCATTGAAATCTCCCATAACTATTTTCAAGTGCTGCTTACCTTTATTATTTAGATGACAAATTTCCTCATAAAATTCTTCAATTTCTTCTTCAGGATGACTTGTGGTGGGTGCATAAGTTTGAATAATCTGAGCCTGGTATCTTTTCGAGAGTTGGATAACAAGTCGTGCAGCTCTGTCAGAGGAACTTTCAACTTCTACAACTTTATCCTTCAGTTTCTTGTTTATTATAAATCCAACACCACTAGTTCTGCCAGTATCTGTCCCACGATAGTAGAAGAGATGTCCACTTTTCAGTTCGATGAGATTTTCTCCTTTTCTCCTTACCTCACTTAGCCCCACGATGTCCCACTTGATCCTTTGTAGTTCCTCTTCCAATTCAAGAAGCCTTGAATCAGAAGATAGGGAGCGTCCATTGTAAGTAGCCAAGGTCAGCATCAGATGGCAGCCTAGTCCGGTCCTCCGGGGATTCTTAGCACCCTCTGCCTTCATGTCGCACTGGCCGCTGCCTTGGCCAGGTACATTCCAGCTGCCGGAGACTGAGGGCCAAGATTTAAGTTGTGGAATCATTTTGGAGGGGTTTGGCCATAACTCACCACGCTGGCCAAGCGGGTTGGTGAGTGTGGGATAGAATTTCCTCTAATCCCGATGGTATAGTTATACCGCTATGGGCGGTCGTCAGAGCCCCTTTAGTGGGAACAGGATGCACCACGAGAAGGCGGGGTTGACATTTGTCAAGGAGAGGCTGTGATGTTACGCATCACCTGACCTTGCTCATAATAGTAGTTAAAAAAATAAATAAATTTCTGAGAGCTGCCGTTGTTAACCATTTTTGTACGAATGTCGCATATTAGCGACAAACTAAATATATTTATTAAAAGGATAGTTGTACTTTTATAAGCTTCTCACCGGTTCGCGCAGATACTGGACATATGATACATTCGTCTAAAATGGTGTCCAAAATTAACGTTTTTTTTTTTTTTTTTGGTTGGAGGTTTAACGACCACCGTGAGCAACTCAATGGGCTATAATCAGTCGTCCGTCCCTAATTTAGGGTCATTGGTTCCAGGAAAGGGAGAGAGCCAGTGCCGTAAGACAAACACAACATCCATGCCTCACGGGATTCGAACCCGGACCCCTTTCGGACGAATGATCAGATGTCATCGCTTAGACCACTGCGCCACCGTGGAGGCAATCACGACCTTAATAAATGTTATGCTCGGCGGAATGCGGCGATTGAAGCTTCAGTTGGACTGTTAGCGCAAAATGGCTCCGCACCATCGCTTAGAAGACACTTTATGGAGGAGAGTAATCGGTAGATTGGAAGAAGAGCAACCGCATGCTGAGGTAGCAAGATGACTAAATGTGTCGGGGCAAGTGGTCTCCAATCTCAAGAGACTGTTCCAGGAAACCGGAACAATACCCAGAAGGCTGGGACAAAGATTTCCAAGAGCCGCAACAAGTCCACACGACCGGTATTTGTCTCTAACAGTTCGCCGCCATAAGAAGTTGACAGCCAGACAACTCTCAAAGGAACACTTCTCTTCTACGGAAACCGCGATATCGAAGCAAACAGCTTACAGAAGGTTCCACGAGAGAGGTCTGTGTGCAAGAAGGCAAATGACCTGTACTAAACTCGCCCCATCGTACAAAAGGATCAGTCTGAATTGGGTCCGACATCATCACCCCTGGACCGCCTCATCAATGAGCCTGCGTTCTCTTCAAGAACAAGTACATGGATTCTCGACATACGTACAGTTGAAAACAGAGGCGCGAAGCTGAAATCTTCCCTCCAACATTAGGTAAAATTACCACTACAGTGGTACGGTAGTGGAGTACTGCTGATCTGGTCTGACATCATGCTGGATGGACGCACGCCGCTGCACGTGTTTGCAGGAGACACCGTGATTGCTACACGCTAAAGAGATGACACCCCAGATCCCTATGTAGAACTTTTCAGGTGAGGTGTTTGGCCCCCCAGTTCCCTTTTATGAACGCTCACACCCGTCTCTCGACAACTACCTGAAACATGCAGACGATGGAGTGGCCTGCGAGATTTCTGTACCTGAGCTCGATAGATCATGTCTGGGATGTCGTGCGAAGAACAATTGCATTTGGGAGAGAATACACCATGTTGTGAACTTAAGTTTAATCTGTTTTTAACTTGAATCATTTTAATTAGTACTTTAACATTCAGTCTAAAAAGGGTTAATCATCATCATCATTGTCAACCATTACACTGCCCAACACACATTTTGGTGCCTTGAAAGTTAAACCTATTCTTGGATATATTTGGGACGCTGATTCCAAAAATGGCTTCAGGTTTGCCCTATCAGCTCTATTTTTCGAGATAGGGCATACCTACCCTATATGTTGATTCCACCGGTCATCCGTCAAATTTCAAGATCCTACATCGCATGATGTGCTATTTTTGACATGATCTTGACAAATATTGATAATATATACATACTATTGAAACCAGCACATATTACTAAATCTGTATATTTCAACAAAAGTGCATATAAACTGATCAGTCATTCAACATATGCGAAACGTCTTTTATAGGACTTTCTAGTGTGAGATCTACGAGGACAGTCCCGCAGAAGGTTCCAGCAGTCATCTGCCATCATGGGTATCCCACTTACCCTGGTATCTGTCTTCGATAGCTTTTATGTCCTGGTGAAATCTTTCACCTTGCTCTTCGCTTAAATCACCAAGGTTTATGTCCTTGTTTCAATAGTATGTACAGTATACAGTATCAATATTTGTCAAGATCATGTCAAAAAATAGCAGATCATGCGATGTAGGATCCAGAGATTTGACGGATGACCGGTGGAATCAGCATATAAAGTGGGTATGCCCTATTTCCAAAACTACAGCAGATAAGGCAAAACTGATTCCATTTTTGGAATCAGCGCCCCAAATATACCCAAGAATAGGTCTAACTTCTCAGGCACCAGAAAGTTTTGTTTGTTTTTGTTGTTGGGCTGTGTTATCAATCCACTGCTGAATGAAATAAGTTTCTTTTCCAACGTTAGTCCCGAGCCTGTCTCCTCCATGTCACTCCGCCATGCTTTCGAATTTCATCCTTCATGATCTTCTTCTGGGTCATTTTCTGTCCCTTGGAATCTAATCTAATATTTCAGTTGTCCAACGGTGGTCAGTTCTTTTATCTCATTGCCATATTTTGGGGGAAATTGGCCATAACTCACCATGTTTGCCAAACAGGTTGGTGAGTGTGGGATAGCTTTTCCTTTAACACCGGCGTTATAATTATACCGCTAGGTAAAGTTCCTCAAAGCCCCTTCAGTTGGAACAGGATGCACCGAGAGAAGGTATAGGGTTGACATTTGACAAGGAGAGGATCCCGTATCACTGTTGCTCGTCTCCTCTGTTTTGTTACATTAAAGCGATTCTGAAACCACCTTTGGCCTTACTGACCCTTCGAAACATGCTTTCGACAAGATTTTGCAACACAGCGATAGGTATGATCTTCCATTCAGTACATAATGCTGCCGCTAACTGTTGCTTAGTAGTAGGCCTTGGTTCCAAACTTCTTATGCGCAGCTCTAATTCATCCCATGGGTGCTCTATGGAATTAAGATCAGGGCTCTGTGCTGGCCAGTCCACACACAATACGGAATCATCGTCGAACCACGCCGTAACAGTCCTTGGTTTATGGCTCGGTGCATTGTCTGCTGGTACCAACAAGGCACGGTTCCATAGTATTGCCACAGAGTTGATAGGGCATAATTGTCCAGAATATCGAGGTAGATGTGCTGGTTAACGAGTTTGTCCATGATAACCAATCGGCCGGGACCATACCACGAAAAACACCCCCACACGAGTGCATTGCCAGCTCTACACTTGACCGTAGGAACAGTAAACTGTGTTAAATACCGCTCCCCGGCTGCCGCTATACCCACACACGGCCATCAGACTGATGGATCGTGTATCTGGATTCATCAGTCCATAGGACCCGTTTCCATTGATCTACGGTCCACGATAAATGTTCTTTACACCATGCTAAACGACGAGTAGCATTCCGAGTGGAGATGAAAGGCTTATGAGCAGACGCACGACCACGGTAACTCATGGAATGAAGTTCTCTGCGAATGGTACGTGTACATACCGAGGTTCCGGAATTGTTACTCACCTGTACACTGAAGTCTTGTGCAGTACTCCGTCGATTAGCTGTAACGACTCTTCTGAGCCTTCGACGTCCTCTATCACTGATTTTCTGTGGTCTACCGGTACGTTTTGCTGCTTCAGGCACGCCATGTGTCTTCCACTTATTCAGTACATCCAAAACAGTTGCCTTGGGTATATTTAAACGCCTCTCGGTTTCTCTTATTTACAACCCACTAGTATAACACCCAACAATCTTTCCTTTCTCAAAGTCAGTTCTCTTCCGCCGCGACATTTTAACTCAACCTTACAGTGCGATATGATCGCGGTCAGCTGCAGGCTTGTTTTTAATACCGTTTTCAGCCGTACCGTGCATCTTAACAACGCAGAGGATCCGTTCATTTGCTTTTGAAGTGGTGTCCGGTGACTTTTGTCAATATAGAGTATATTGAACATATATTGGACTTTGTTGACAAATATATACCGTATAGACATTCTGTGTGTCAATGTACATAGGTGAACAAGGAACTCAGGGAATAATACCCCGAAAGACAAACACAAACAACCATGCCTTACCGGAAGTCGAACCCAGACCCCTCAGTTGGGGGAATGATCAGAAGCCATCGCTTAGACCACTGCGCCACTGGGGAGGTATCCAGTAGTTGCATAGAAACGAAATTCGGGGAAGAGCCGAAGGGCGGGGAAACCGCACTTTTTGACGCTTTCTCACTGCTAGTGTAACATCGGGGCACGGATGCAACGAAAACATGTCACACTTTGAACGCTTATATCTTCGAAACTAATAATGGTAGAGTATTAAATAATACATCATTAGATAGTTTAGAGTCCCATTTATAACAAAATAAGTTTCAACCCTCCACCCCTAAACCTTTCGATACGGTAGCGTTAGAAAGTTAAACTTTGCGTGATTCTGTTTCGCCCCACGCCGTTTTAAGATTGATAACTAGTGAATAGATAATGATAGCGATGACCTCAGCACCGCATTCCGTAGCTGACGGTCAGAGCTAACGGACGTATCTGATAATCCGAAATATAGTGGATATAAAATTTATTTATTTATTGGATAAAAAAAAATTGGTGACGAAAATTTAGAAATGCCCCCAAAATTCAGGGAAAATTACTATAAGAACCGACGAATGTTAAAGAAACGGCTAGAGGAGAATGAGAGGAATCCGAAAAGGCCCGCTAAGTCATCAACCGAAAGGTCACGAGAATGTAGGGAGCTTCAAAAATTCGCGCGCCAGGATGCGTTTCACCCAAGTTCAACTCTAAAGCCAAAATCTTCCACTTCAAGTGCACAAATTGAGCCTGAACAACATGAACAGATGGAGATTGATGTCATCGATCCAAAGTTTCAAATGGAGCATGGAATACCAATGTGCATCGCCAGTCTTCACAACTTCGTTGGATAATGAATGTATTAAGCGGTCCGGGTTCGAATCCCAGTGAGGCATGGATGTTGTGTTTGTCTTACGGCACTGGCTCTTTCCCTTCCCTGGAACCAGTGACCCTAAATTAGGGACGGGCGACTGCTTATATAGCCCATTGAGTTGCTCACGGTGGTCGTTAAACCTCCAATCAAAAAAAGAATCTAGACAAGAGCAAGAGCAACAAGAAGAAGAGTACATTAGGCCAGAGACGTATCGTCAAATTTATAACAAGGCAACCAAGGAGTTTGAAAAATTGTTTCCGAACAACGATTTCTTCAGAGACAATTTAAGCAATAATTCTCTCTCTCCCCTGAGAAAGATGGTACTACGCCTTCTTAATTTATAATCAGCATAAGTTGCTATGAATTGTAGGCTATATAGAATAAGTTGATTTTAAGTAAATAAAGTAAAACATTTCTTTCGTTTTATTTCTTAAAAAAATTATATCTGAGAGAAATCAAATGGGCACAGTAGCAACTGTGCCGCAACCTACAACGTAGGTCTACGTCAACTGTCCTTCGCTGAATACTTGAAGGACGTAGAACCAGTGTTATAGTGCCACGAAATAGTGACAGTTGGCGTAGTTCTACGTTGTAGGTTGTGCGGCACAGTTGCTACAGTGCCCCTTCGATTTTTTTTTTTTTTTTTTACCGTAAGACTGCGGCTCTTAGTCCGAAACTTACGATACTTCGAGTCACTCCTCAATTAATAAGAATTATCAGAATCAGTGAAAATCTTAAATTCCTTGAATGACAGTAAAGCACACGAAGTCTGAGACGGTACGCTGTAGAAAATAAGTGGCGTGAATTCACAGAAAATTCGTGAAAATGATGTGCGGCAAAGTTGCCGGTAGGTATCAGACTTTTAACGAAATTTCCGTTTTGAAAAGTTCCCGCAGAAACTTCAGTATTTTTACAGATTTCAGTTTTCACTAATTCTGTTGTTTTTTGTTTTTTTTTCCAAAAACTTTTTTTTTTTTAGTTTCCAAAAACTGCGAATTTGACTTTTCCAGCCCTTTTAGAACGGATATTTTTCCTGATGTACGAATTGAAACAGCTCTTTCTCTTTGCCCCTGGTGGGGATCGAGCACGGGGCGGAATGGAAGCCAGCGAGGAGCGCTACCGACTGACCTTCAGCGACATTAGCCACTTCATCACGTTTAAGTTAGAAATGAAGATGACTCAAATCGCGCGATGACGAAATGGTGTTCGCTATCAATGAGGGTTAATTAGTCATTTTATTTTCCGTAGGAGTTTATTATTTTTCTGAATAGGTTTATAATAATTTTATTTTTTCTATAAGAGGATTTATTACAAATTACGTTGTTGTTTTTTTTCATCGTAATTTTTCGAAGCAACTGAATGCTTAGGAACTTGAGATCTTTTTAAAATAACAACGATTTTCACTTATCTTTAAGAAAAAGTTAGATGTACTCCTTTATTCCCCAAAATATCGAAATATAAAATTTATTCTTGATAGCTGCTATAATAGCGTTTGTGTTAAGAGGTCCATAGATTGAGATATGGAGATCATACAATCACTCGTACGATACCTTAAGTACCCGATTTCTTACGGTAACAAAATATACAATAACTGGTGCACCAACTGCGGGGTGGGGGAAGGAATATCCGTTCCCACAATAACATGAAAATACCATGGGATATCACGATACAGAATTTCAACACCAGTCACTCCAACTGACGATTGAAATTCTAATAGTTAATCAAATCTCAAATATCCCCGCAAACTGCTCCTGTTACAGGAAATTTTCCGTCATTATGGGTACGGAAAAAGTGTGAACAGAGTTTTTCTGTTTTTATAGTTAACTTCAGTGAGGAACTGCCACTTGAACGCAGATTTCAACCTTCATAAATTGAATTTATATGAATAAAAACTCTCCAAAAAATAACTAGTGAGTACAAACTGAAAAAATGAACAATCATCTGAATTTACGAAATCCTAGGTTTAATTCCATTGAGGAAAGTTGAATCCAAGAGGAAATAAAGAATAAAAACGAAGGCACTTTTAGTCTGTTGCTATCGGAAGAAAAGAAAAGAAATGGGATATTGAAAAAGTTCAAATTGAATCAGTCTACATTGTTCAACGTCGAGGGAAAAGGAAGAGGCAGAACAAATAGTGAGGAAAATGTGATCGAAACAGTAGACTTCAAAGATCCTTTTTCGAATTTAAATTGGTCAGAGAGACTATTGGATGAAAAAAAAAATTATAGACTCGTGTCTTAATGTAAATCTTCCGAAATATAAGTGAAAATTGTAGTGATATATACGACGTTTGAACTGTCTTTTTAAAAAATTTAAGAAGCGAAAGAATTTGCAATAGCTCCCATGCAAAAGTACATCATTCACTACTGATCTGTTCACTCAATGGACAACAGAAATGAAGTAGCATTTTTCTTCGTATAATCCGCAAACCGTGAAATTCAGGAAAAGAAAAACAATTCCTCCGTATAATCCGCTGCGACAAATAATCCGCAGGCCTTGAAATTCACGGGAAAATCGGCATATAATCCGTATCCGCGATGTTGATCCTGAATGGAAATTGCGTACAGAAAAGTCGCGATTCGCGGAATAATCCAACAGTCCAAAGAATAGGGGTAAAAGATGTATTAAAAAAGTAACTGTTGCTTTTAAATGCTTTTATATTAGTTTCAAGTGAACAAAGGGCAGAAATTTTGAGTTTTTCTGCATTACCACAGTTCCATATTTAGACTTGTATATTCCGTAGTCCGTAGTATGAATTTCGAAGTTAGACCTGACAGCTTTGTAGTTATATTCCGTTGTACGCAGTTTCCTTGTTAGACCTGACAACTCCGTAGTTATATTCCTTAGTATGCAGTTCCATAGTTAGACCTGACAGCTCGGTATTTATGTTCCGTAGTATGCAGTTCTGTAGTTAGACCTGACAGTTCCGTAGTTAGACTCCACTGCTCCATAGTATGCCGTTCCGTAGTTATATCAGTAGTATGCAGTTTCGTAGTTAGACTTGACAGCTCCGTAGTATGCAGTTACGTAGTTAGACCTCACAGCTCCCTAGTTATATTCCGTAGTTTGCAGTTCCGTGGTTATATTCTGTAGTATACAAGTTCCGCAGTTACACCTGCCAGCTCCGTAGTTATGTTCCGTAGTATGCAGTTTCGTTGTTAGACCAGACAGCTCCGTAGTTGTATTCCGTAGTATGCAGTTAGACCTGATAGCTCGGTAGTTATGTCCCGTAGTATGCAGTTCTGTAGTTAAGCCTGACAGCTCCGTAGTTATATGCTGTAGTATGCTGCACTAACTAAATTTTCGCATTACGTTTGATGATTGAAAAGTATCTATCTGTTGGTGAGAAAGTTTTGGTTGCCTTCATAGATTTAGAGAAAGCTTATGATCCAGCAAATAGGACTCTTCTATAGAAGGTACTGAATAAATATGGTATCACTGGGAATGTACCCAATAGTGGGAAAGCCATGTATGCTGCCAGTTGAGCATGTGTACAGGTAAATACTGTTGTATGGAAATGGTTTTATATCGGTGCAGGAGTCAGACAGGGCTGTTTAATATATTCATGGATGCATGCATGGGGATGTTGCAAGGTAGAGTTTCTGGGGATGAAAATCGCTGTAAGAGTGAAAGAATTCGAGGTGGGGTGTTTTAGGGAGTTACGGGAGGGGCAGAACGCTGGACGGTGTTATGTTTCGAGGGGTCAGAAGAAAAGCTCAGGTTCTCGGAATGGGGCAATTACCCGCTAATTTCCTTAGGTGCTTGTGCTTGCTTGTCTTTGTAACCAACAGACAGTCCTGCGAACAGTCGCTCAATCTACTTCTGGTTTTAAACCTTTTCTTCCAGTGGACCTGTGCAGTTCGGTGTTTCTTTACTTCCTTCAGTCGGCCTGATTTTATATGCTTATATTACAGTTGGCTAATGGAGAAGAAAGAGCATTTTTTTCGATTGGAGGTTTAACGACCACCGTGAGCAACTCAGTGGGATATAAGCAGTCGCCCGTCCCTAATGTAGGGCCACTGGTTCGAGGGAAGGGAGATAACCAGTGCCGTAAGACAAACACAACATCCATGCCTCACCAGGATTTAAACCCGGACCCCTTTTGGACGAATGACCGGAAGCCATCGCTTAGGCCACTGCGCCACCGGGGCGGCCAAATAGAAACTGAGAAAGCGAGTTTAAGAAGCAGTTGAAAAAAATACCCAAACTGACTGCGTTTTTTGCTTCAGAGGAAGTGAATGAACCATCAGCTTCCGCGCAGTGATACTAGTGAAGGAAATTCAAGTCGAATTCAATCTATAATGACCACTAGTGAAAAAAGACAGACCTGTGCTTTTTTTAGTTTACAATGTTTTTATCAGTTGCCAGTGATATTTAATGTGCTGCTGGGCGTACCTTATTCGAAAAAGTAGAACTTGAGGTCCGAATTAAATACCTGTGAAAATTTAATAATAACTTGGCATGAAGAAAAGGCTTTATTTAGGAAAAATATATTAAATCTTCCAGAGATATTTGAGACTTGATGCATTTTTTACGCTTTCCAACCGTAGGTGAAGAAGCGTATATGCTAAAGCTTTGTCAGTCTGCCCGCACGATAACTCGCGTAAACATTGTTCGATTTCGATGAAATTTTAGTATGTGGTAGGGGGCCACTGGGGACGAACCCTATTGAAAATGGGCGAAATAGGGTCAAAGGTCAGGACATAGGAGCGGGATCCATTCCATTGCCTTTATGCGTCATAACTTACCTAAGAAATTCTTAGAGTGCGACAAAACTTTATCATGCTGTTTCGGAGGTATACTGAACCAATTCTGTTTAATATCATCGAAATGGGGTCAAAGGTCAGGGCACAGGAGCGAGATTTATACCACAGCTATTATCCTCATAACTTGACTAAAAATGTTTCTATTGCGACAACACTTTAGTATGTTGCTCCGGAGGTACACTGAACTTGTTCTGTTTAATATCATCGAAATGGGGTCAAAGATCAGGACACAGGAGCGAGATTTACTCCACAGCCATTATCCTCATAACTTGAGTAATGATTTCTGGTATGTTGGAAAGCGTATCATAATCAATGCATTGTATGATTTTACTAACTTGTTTACAGTTTTCTGATGCGTGAAGCGTATTGAGTATTAGTTATTACTTTCGAAAAAAATGTGAGAGTTCTGAAAGGATTCATAATCCTGGGACACAGTCATCTAGTGTTCAGTAGCGCGCGGACGCTTCAGTTTCTTCGGAATGGGTGTCATTCCTTTTACGTAGGGGCCTTAAAGATATTTTGCGAGGTGTGAGGGGGGGAGATAAAATTCATGCTGCGCCACTGTGCAGAGAGTGAGGTGAACTTTGTATTTCCAGTTATGGACAGTTCGAGGTCAAGGGCCTACTCTCTTTTGGACTGCACCGAGCATTTCATTCGCCACAAGCCCAGTTTCGTAATTTCATAGCCGTACCTCGCCGCCCCGTTTTCGCAGTGCCCTAAGTGCTGGCTTTTGACCATTCGTCCGAGAACGGTCTGGATTCGAATCCTGGTAAGGCACGGATGTTATGTTTGTCTTAAGTCACTGGCACTGTCCCTTCCCTGGAACCAGTGGTCCTAAATTAGGGACGGGCACTACTTATTCCCTATTGAGTTGTTCACGGTGGTCGTTAAACCTCCCTCCCCCTCAAAAAAAGTAGACGAACCTCCCAATTTTGGCATAGTGATTTTCATGAGAGACTCTACAAAAGTGATGGCATTTTTCAGATGAACATGTCCCATGAGCATTTAATGCTACAATGTTAACAAAAAGTCAGGGATATCGCGGTTTCAAAGGGAAAACGTGGTGATATACAAATTTAGCCTCTACTGGAAATCGTTTATAGGCGTAGGTAGTACGTCATATGTAAATTAGCATCATGCCAATACCGCAAGTGTCGTGCGAGCTCCGATAAAATATCGCTCTAGAAGTGGAAACGGGTCGCTTCACCGCGTGATCTAGAAGTTTGCTGAATGCATTGCCTTCAGTGTGTGATTTTATTTTTAATTGAAGTTTTAACGACCACCGTGAGCAACTCGATAGGCTATAAGCAGTCTCCTGTCCTTAATTTAGGTTGCCGCCCCGGTGGCGCAGTGGTCTAAGCGATGGCCTCTGATCATTCGTCCAAAAGGGGTCCGGGTTCGAATCCCGGTGAAGCATGGATGTTGTGTTTGTTTTACGGCACTGGCTCTCTCCCTTCCCTGGAACCAGTGACCCTAAATTAGGGACGGGCGACTGCTTATAGCCCATTGAGTTGCTCACGGTGGTCGTTAAACCTCCAATCAAAAAAAAAAAAAAAAAATAGGTCACTGGTTCCAGGGAAGAGAGAGAACCAGTGCTTTAAGACAAAACCAGCAGCCTTACCTCACTGGGATTCGAGCCCGGACCCGTCACGGACAAATGGTCAGGAGCCATCGCTTAGACCACTGCGCCACCGGAACGGCTCAGTGTGGGATTAACCTGAAATTATTTTTTTTTTTTTTTTTTTTTTTTTTGATTGGAGGTTTAACGACCACCGTGAGCAACTCAATGGGCTATAAGCAGTCGCCCGTCCCTAATTTAGGGTCACTGGTTCCAGGGAAGGGAGAGAGCCAGTGCCGTAAGACAAACACAACATCCATGCCTCACCGGGATTCGAACCCGGACCCCTTTCGGACGAATGATCAGAGGCCAACGCCTTAGACCACTGCGCCACCGGGGCGGCAACCTGAAATTATGTCCATACGTCGTTTAAGGATTGAGAACAAAAATAGGGCTGTTTGGCATATTACAGGTAGGTGTACTGTATGTGGCTGATGCCTTAAGAGTTTCGCAAAGTGTGCTACACAAGATTTTTACGGCATGCAGTTGTGGTCGCCCGAGGCTAACTACTAGAACGCAAGATCGCTAGCTGGCGGTAAGTGCTCGGAAAATGCCTAATATCACCAGCTCTGGAAATCTCTTCGAGCTGCTTCTGGTGTCACAGTATGTACTCAAACTGTACGAAACTGTCTTCACGGATACGGACGCCGCTGAGATGTATAACATTGCAGTCAGCTCACCATCGTCAAAGATGTACTTGAGCCCAACCCCAACAGTAAATGTCATGAAATACAGAGTGGCACCATGTACTCTTCACAGACGAATCCCGTTTCGCTTTTTATCCTGATACTCGACAAGGACATGTGTGAAGGTGATCCGGCACACGAATTCAACCACACTATGTACAGTCCATCCAGCCTTAGGAGGGGCAGTCAGTTCTGGTCCGGGTAGGAGTGTGTTTAATGGCCGTACTTCCTTGTATGTTTGTCAAGGCAACATGAATGCCTCAATGTACTGAAACGAGATCACTGTACCCATTGTGACACTGTCTCACCCTTCTACTCGACATGCATTCCGTTTTCTCGATGACAATGCAACCAGTCACCGTGCCTCAGGAGCTGGAAATTCGGGATTGAATCGTTACAGCTGCCTGCAGGCAGCTGTATTGACCTTATTCCTATTGAGAATATAGCTGCCTCAGAGGCAGCCGATTGACCTTAATCCTATTGAGAACATTTGGGACACTGTACAGCGACGTCCGGATAACCACGTTCCATACCCCAGTTCCCTGGCATACCTCCGTAACATGTCTTTAATATTGGAAGAGCTGCCGCAGACACTCGTCAGTAATGCGTTGCAAGTATGCCCCGTAGGGTCAAAAGTTTCTTGGAAACAGAGGTAGTGTTACCGGGTACTGAAATGGATTTCAGTACCCGGTAGCACTATGGACATTCTCCGAAGTTACCATTTTGTCTATATTGCAGTGCCACTTTGTCGTGAGCAGAAGTTGCACAATTATTGCTTTTTGCAAACCCACTCTTTATCGTTTGTGTTACGTAGCCTCACTGATGTTATTTTAATGCGTGTTACTTGAGTCAGATACATACACTGAAGAGCAATTGAATTAGAGACAGCTGGCGTTATGCAAATGTGGCGCTGTGGGCGGCCCTGTAAACGGAAACGACATGACGTATGCAGCGATCCGACAATAAAAGAAGTGAGGCGACGGGAATCAGTAAGAGTCGGACGCAGTATGGGTAAGACGAAAGGTCTAAGCGCATTTGATCGTGGGAAAATTGTCGGGGCCCGACGAATGGGTCACTCCATCTCGAAAGTCGTGCAGGCACTGGGATTTTCACGAGCCACGGTGTCACGGGTGCACCGTGAGTACATCGAATCCGGTACCATCCCTTCAAGGGCAAACTGCCGTGGACAACAGCGTGTGGATGAGCGGGGTCATCGTCGGCTAGCTCGCATTGTAACAGCGTATAGACGGCCTACAGTGCAAGAAATCACTCGGCAATTTAACGCTGGTGCACAAAAATGCGTAAGCAGCCACACCATCCAGAACCATCTCCTCGCTATGGGGTACAGAAGCCATCGTCCCATGAGGGTATCGCTGCTGAACGCACATCACAGGGTGCAAAGATTAGCATGGGCGCGACCCTATACATGTCGGAAAATGTTGCCTGGACTGATGAGTCGAGATTCACGTTGGTACATGTGGATGGCAGGATACGAGTACGGCGCAAACCACATGAAGCGATGGATCCTTCTTTGCCAGCAGGGTACTCTTCAAGCTGGTGGGAGTGGCATTCTCGTCTGGGGACTGTTTAAGTGGACTGAAATGGGACCCCTGGTACGTGTGACATCGTCTCTCGCAGGTCAACGTTACCGGGATATCCTGGACGACCATCCGGATATCCTGGACGACCGTTTGTGCGTCTTCAACATCCCACTGGGGACCTCATCCTGCAACAAGACAATGCAGCTCCCGAATTGCATCCGAATGGTTGGATGAACACTCCACCAACGCAACCTCGCTTCCTTGGCCAGCTAGGTCACCTGACCTCAATCCCATCGAGCACATCGGGGATGTCATCGATAGAGGTGTTCGAGTCTCTGACCCCCCTCCATCAAATCTTCGTGAACTGTGGGAGCTTGTTCAGGGGTCGTGGATCCGTATGCCTTCCCAACGCTTCCGATGTCTTGTCGAGTCCATGCCGAGATGAATCGCCGCCGTCATCAGGGCGAAAGGTGGTGCCACACGTTACTAGACAGGTATCTCTAATTCAATTGCTCTTCAGTGTATATCCTTTATTCCATGCAATATCCCCAACTTTTTGTGACCAGTGTAAAACAGTCTCACGACCCTAATTGGGGTTCATTGGTTTCCGGAGAAGGATAGAGCCAACACGATAAGACAAACGTATCTCCCGTACCCAACTCAAGTGATAGCCAAAAACACGTACCTTTACACTGAAGCAGCGTCATGTTGTTAAGCAGTAATGAGAAGACGACACACACTAAAATAAATATGCGTTTTATTTTCATTCAGTTGCATACATAATTTAAAAAATATCCAAGTACATGCCAGGAGCCATCTCCCCAGCAGATGATGGCACACTAGAAAGGAACAAAAAGTACAAAACGTGCGAACTTCTCATAATCATCTCATTTCAAATTAATGGAGACACATTCAGCGCAGAGGCTGAATTTTGAATCATTTAGCGCAATAAGACGAGTTGAGAACTTCGAATTTTTTTCCCAGTCATACCCGAAACATTACAAACATTTCTTAATGAACACTGAGGTTTAACAAAAATTCCTAACGTTGTGGGTACCTTAATGTAAGTAAATAGTTTACGCTGACTGAAAAGTAGGAAAACTGCGTGACTGATACACTTCCCCAACTAAAGAAAAAACAAGAGGTGTAATTTAATTTACAGACACTGAACAAATATTTCTATGACATTTCCATTTGAAAATGTTAGTTTTTATGTTTCAATATTCTGGAAGCAAGTATTCCTAAATGAAGATCCAGCCTCATTTACGAGAAATTCATTATGTACAAATCATTCTCGTTTACACGAACTTTTGTCTAGCGAAATATTTTGTGCTACTTCTTGAGCAAGACTTACAAAACTCTGGTGCCCATTTTTCTCACATATGCTTTATCAGCGGTACATTTTATCACTACTACAAGCGTTTGCACAAATGTTATCAAATGCATACATCTGCTTCTAATATTCAGCACATTTTAGCGCATTCCTGCTAAGCACTTGGTTCTACACTAATTTGCTAACAATATTTTTGTTTGTTTGGGGGGGGGTAACGGCCACGGTGAGCAACTCGATGGGCTATGAGCAGTCGCCCGTCCATAATTTAGGGCCACTGGTTCCAGGTAAGGGCGAGAGCCAGTGTCGTAAGACAAACACAAAATCTATGCCTCGCCGGTATTCGAACCCGGATCAATCTCGGATGAATGGTCAGAAGCCAGCGCTTAGACCACTGCGCCACCGGGATTTGAACCCGAACCCATCTGGGACAAATGGACAGAAGCCTGTGCTTAAACCCCTGCGCCATCGCTAACAATATGTAGGGTGTGCGTCTTTATTATACCTTACCCCAGAGATGCAAAGACAATTTTTTTTTCAGGTTTTTTAAATAATGATCAAAATGTTAGAATTCAGGAAGATTTCATCACTTCGTTTTGCGATTTCGAAGAACTAAAATATCGAATAATAAAAAATGGGTGGGGGATCATTCTTTTACTACTATAGCAAAGCTCTTACCGAGTCCCCTAGGTCAAGTAAAAAAACGTTCCACCAGTTGCCTACGTAATTAAGTCAATGGCAGTCTATTTCCGCCTGTTTTTTATTTTTTTTATTTTTAGGGTTTAATTCCCCCTCGTACACCGAGTGACATAAGAAATCTCCCGTCCCTAATTTGGAGCTACTGGTTCCAAGAAAGGGACAATGGCTCTGACCACACTGCTACTGTTTTCCCCATTTACCTACTCAGCATCGAAAGCTGGACCTGTCTGTTATAAGATAGTACCTCCCTAAATAACTGGTATTCTACGCGCTCTTACATGGGGAACAGAAATTTCCATGTGATGACAGTGACAGAACGGCTGTTATTCAGAACTAATACCTGTAGGTTGTGGGATTCGCAGGCTAGGGTGTAGAGCCTAACCTGCCAGGTTCCGCAGGCTAGGCTCAGCAAAGACAGTAACTTTTGCTGTCCAAAACGGATATCCCACGTACACAACTATGTTCCTATTTCTTAGCCGTTACCTAAAGATCTTCAAATTTAGTTCTCCAAAAGCACTGTTCCCTTTAATATCCCTTTCCTGTCTAACACTTTCAAGGATTGCGTTGCGGCTTTAAGAAATATTGCAATGAAATCCAATTGCTTCAATATTTCAAACGAAACTGGTTATTTCTAACATCTGTGTGAATAGAAGACATTATGTGTAAGTAACCTAAGTTCTAAAACAGGCTCAAGATCCCATGTGTACCGTTAGTTATGGACAGAAAAATAAATGAATATGTTGTGAAAACACATGATCTTATTATGTGCGGTACCCCCACCTTCTAAATAGCTAAACAATCCGTATGAGTATTGAAAATTACGGAATCAAAATCTTTAATTCAGGTTAACTGATTGCTGAGAAATAAAATCCCAGCAAATTTGCTTCACCAAAGACTCGCGAAGCCACCCGTGATATTGATGGTAGGCACACGAAAATAGTGCTTCTTTGAAAGGCTACAATCTCTAGTTTACAATCATCCGTATTTTTCATCAAGAGTTTTGTTTCGTTCAAATTAGGTATTAGCTACACTGCTCAAAATAATTAAGTGAGCATGTGAGTTTGGCGACATTATTCAAGCCAATCGTATTTTATTTTATGAAAACGCAGGTAGAGTGTAACATAGACAGCCGAATCATGCGTATCCTTACGCAAATTAGCGTCTGTGACGTCAGAATGCATACATCACAGATTGGGATAAAAACCAAGGTTTTCCAGGAGCTCCCATACTCTTCCCCGTTTATCGTGACATTTCGTTTCTTGAATTCTTCGGTTCGAACGATGTCTCAATAGCATGATTTACCGGAATCAACAACGTGGAGAGCTATTGGCAGGCTAGAATTGGAGTGTCAATGAAGTGTCATTTGCCGACTGTGGGAACAATTCGAGGATATGAAAAGTGTTCAAAGAAGGCAAGGTCAACGCCGTCCACGAGCAATTACAGTAAGGGACGACCGTTATCTATTGTTAACAGCCCGTCGGGACATGGGGCGAAATGCTACTCAGCTCCAGCGAGAGCTTCCCGTGTCAACAGGACTCAGGGTGTCAACTAAAAAATCAGCAATCGCCTTCATCAAGGTGGTCTTTATGCACGTAGACCAATGGGTGTGTGTCCATTTAACCTCACGACACCATACAACCCACAGAAACTGGGATGGGGAACATGACGAGTGGAGTACAGTTCTCTTCTCTGACGAGTCGAGATTCCGTCTGGCGTCTGACAATCGACAAGTTCTTATCTGGAGGGAACCCGACACACGATATAACCCAGTTTTAACGCACGAAAGATCACATTTCGGCTGACATGGATTGATGGTCTGGACAGGCATAAGTATCGGTGGACGTAGGAATCTGTACGTCATCCGAAACGGCAGTCTGACGACCCAGAGTTATAGAGACGGGATTCTCAGACCAATTGTCATGCCGTATGCTGCAGCCGTCGGCGATTCGTTCCTTTTCATGGACGATAACGCTCGACCTCATAGAGCTCGTCTAGTGAACAACACCCTTCAGGAGGAGGAAATAGAGGTTATGGAGTGAACAGCAGGCTCCCCTTACTTGAATCCAATTGATCGTACTTCCATGACATAAATCTAACGGATTGATCATACTTCCCTGACATAAATCTAACGGATTGATCATACTTCCCTGACGTAAATCCAACTGAGCATGCTCGGTTCGGTTCAGGCTTTAAATTTTATTTATTCATTCATTTTTATTGTGAATTTGCATGATTCAGCATGCGAGACTTTTATTCCACTTCCTAGTTAGTAAAGAGAATTCTTCAACGTCTGGGTGGGGAGGGCTATTTATTCTAGATTTCGGGAGCAAATGTCATAGACCACGCATTAGTGGATTTCTACGGATATGGAAAAGCTTCAAGAACTGGAGGTACTAGATACCACGCCGTCGAAATTTCACTCCCTCTTTCTACGCTGCAGCTCCCTGTTCGTTTTATTGAGCAACGTAAGCAGATTGCAGCGCAGCCCAATTTTGCCGGAATTCCTGAGCATTTCAGGAGAGAACGAGTGGTCAAAGAATATCGTACTGCTATACTATAAAAACATATATACGTCCCTCCTTCCCTTCCCCAGTTGAGAAAGACATCGGTTAATTTCAGGGGAGGAAAGAGTAGAAGACTAGATTTTTTTCTTAGTATTAATGCCTAAACAAGTTAGTTTTCGGGCTCTTAAAATTGAGCCCAAACTCAGCACTAGGTATGCCTAAATAGTTCTATAAAAAAAAGTGAGAAAGAAACCCCGATACGTGAAGTTGAAAGTGTGCTCATCTTCGCACATAGATTGTACAGAAACTCTGTATCGCAAATGATATAAAAACGCTTGTTCATCGAATTTTCGTCAGGCATTCTTGCCGACAGCATAAACATAAATTCATGGACAATCGAGTCATGCATACTCTGAAGTAAGTTTTCTAGCTCACAAAAATTTACCTTTATTAAATTTTTAAACTTAAATACAGTCTGCGAAGGCAACAAATATATAACGCATTTCAAGAAGGTTTACGTGCTTTCAAAAAAACAACTAATTTAGTTTGAAGTTTAACTCTTTAATGTGGGGATCTTATTTCCATATACCTTCTGGGAAGACCTCGGGTTTTTTTAACTTGGTTAAAAATACTTTACCGACGAAAGATGCGAATTCAATGATTCAAACAAAATTTTCTGGGTTATCACGCTGAGACTGTCGATCGTTTTTCAGCAAATCAAGAGCCGAAATTCTTCTGTCCTTTCACGGTAGGTGTGGGATTTTTTCTTATGCAGATCCTAGTAAAGGCACGCAGCACCGAGAACGCAAGGAACTCTTGATCATAAGAACAAAACATGGTTCACAGTTTTATTCTTATGATCAAGAACTCTCGAGCGTATACTGCCAAAACGTAAAAGTTTCCAGGCAATTTCGGAGTAGATAGTAGCAATCCTATCAACAGATTAATTTGGCAATTTAACGCAGTTATAACATATATCTGCTTAATATTTTAATGAAGAAGTGCCTGTACAATAAAATATTTCTGTTAATTGTGTTAGGTGAACATAGGCAAAATTACATTTTTGCGTTAATGAGCTCAGCTGCTAAATCAACATTTAACAACATAGCTGCCAGTTATATTTAATGATAGCACTGGCAACAGAAGAAGTCTCATGGCAACAGCGATTTTCCTCTGTATTATTAAGAAAAAAACAACTTAAGAAGTTAATTTTAATATGATCTAATTTATACTCTGACGGCATGTTGTAAAAATATTACCCCAGTTGTATTCCCATTTGTAAATCTGTACTGAGATCTTAAATATGTGCCGACCATACTCCTGTATTTGATGAAAGCACTGCCTTTTTTAAAAGAAAATAAGAGGGGGTAATAGCTGAAACGTACAAAAAAAAAAAGTCAATCTGCAGTCTTTGCTTTGTTAAACTTAAAAACTAATCGCTTATAATACATAATTTTCTTGTTAGCAAACTCACTGTGCATTCCCGCGCAGGGGACTCTCGTGACTTACATTTTTTTTTTTTTTTTATATAACGTTCTTACACTTCAGAATATTTCTCATTGCAAATGAATGGAACTGATAACGCAATACAGACATTAAACACACATTTCGATGACTTGCAGTTAGTAAGGGGCTCACAGAAGTTTACTTTACAGAGTACAGATTCCATCATTCACATTTTCTACAACTAAAAAAACAAAGTTATTTCCTCATGAACAGGGTAGCTTCGTTTTAATTTCACACAATGTAGAAAACTGGACACATTATCGCTCACAAATGTGACGGTATCTTCGGGAGAACGTTCTTTTCATGTTGCTGTTATTATTTAAAGAATGTACTACCAACAATGAAGTTACCTCAAAATGCATAGGTTCCACAGCCTTTCTTGGTATTTGGTAGTACAGTCTTGCTTTGTATTTAGTCTTAAAAGTTATCTGGTAAAGTAGAATTCGCAGAGAAAAGCTATTCGTATTATTAAAAAGAAATGCGTTTAACAAGATAAGTCGCCTAAGTAAAAGAATAAATAAGGACGAAGTTATCAGCAAACATTCCAATAAATTACACACAGGAATAGGAACTCATAAGAGAAATAATCACATTTTAGCCTTAACCTTTTCAACAAGCACAAACATAAGTATAATAACGTAGAACATTAACAAGCAACAGGATGTTTTCCTGCGACAACAGTTAGAACAGATGTCTGTCTGTAAAATCAGTAAATTTAGTTCATGGACTGATTTCATAATGACAGAAGTTAGTTTAAATACCACCATACTTTACAATTAAACAACCACAATTTGTTTTCGGTGTAGATCGTTTCTCAGCAACAAACATACTTTTCTCTTGCTGAAGAACGCGTGCCATTTTGACGATAATTAAAATTTTCCGTTCTCACGGCTGAAGTAAGGTTTTCAGCGTCACCGTCTTTGAAACTGTCTAGGAGAGAACGAAAACTGAAGGTTGTGATGAAGCACGTCATGGAAAACAAATTAGATGGATTTTCGTGGCAGTCTTTGTATCTGCCATTACATTTCAAGTAAAAATATTAGTGCACAACCAACGTGATGATGAAAAAATAATTTTCGTTCTTCGTTGGTCTCACTCTAGTTCGTTTCTCCTCTTGTGAATTCACACATAAAAAACACTGCTGGTGCACATTGCAGTTTCTAAATTGTCACTTCCTTTAAGGTAAATCTTGTTCGGAATGGATGTGGGAAATAAAAACCTCAGGTTTTTGAGGCTTCAGTTAAAATTGTTAACGATACGATATCTCCCTCTTCTCACACCACGCAACATCAATCTGAAAAAGAGATAAATGAAAACTTGTTATTGTGAATGGCAAACATTTTTTTAAAGGTATCAATGGTAAATAGTGCCTTACTTCAGGCTAAAATGAACAACAAAAGAAGTACTTTGAATACGGCTAAATCTTATATCTAAGTTCGGCAATAAATGTAGTGCGGCAAAATCTAACTGAAAGGACTATACCTCAAATAGAGGTCATCGCTCTTTCCACGTTTATAAGCGAGTCACAGAAAAATTCTCATCGGCTGCCACCGGGAATCGAACCCAGGGTCTTCCATTTACGCTCCGGATATGCTTCCACTGCACCACAGCGGCCTCGAAATTCTCCAGTCTGGAAGAATTTCGAGGATAATTTGAGAGTCTGGAGCATTTCAAGGCCGCTGTGGTGCAGTGGAAGCATATCCGGCGCGTAACTGGAAGACCCTGGGTTCGATTCCCCGGTAGCGGCCGATGAGAATTTTTCCGTGACTCGCTTATAAACGTGGAAAGAGCGATGGCCTCTATTTGATGTTCCTGGTCCACGTCAACTGTGTATTTATCAAGGACTATACCGTTGGGCGAAAAAAATCTGATTTTGTTTTCAGTTTTCTTTACTGATTTGCTGTATTACGAACTCTTAAAAAAATATATTTACTTGAGCTGATAAAAATGTTCACAGCTAAACAGAGAAGAAAAACGGAAATAAAAATTCTTATATACTTGTTAAAAATAAAGTCACTGTCAAATGGCACGCTTGCGTGTCGTGTTGGTTTAATTTTTTTGAGAGATCTGTAATCACATAACCGCCATTCAAAGCATCTTGCTTTTCTAAATATACTAGGGGCATCCTGAAAGTAATAAATACCTCCTCAATAACTTTTGAAATTTTGAAGTGATTTCAATGAAACTGCACTGACATGTGCTGTGATATGTTATCAATGTGGGAACAAATTGTTTTCAGAATCGGAAAATAAAGATCATGAATGACATATAAATAAAGAAGATAGCTGTCTAAGCACGAACACTTTAGCTCAAACCAATTACAACACTCAAATGAAGCTAAGACGTATCACCGGTATCAAAAGTATACACAGTTAAAACCATGACGACACAAATAACTCATTCCATTGAGGTTTAAAAAGGTTTAATGTTAAAAACTTGCTACCTCAATGGAATGAGTTATTTGTGTCGTCATGGTATGAGTTATTTGTGTCGTCATGGTTTTAACTGTGTATACTTTTGATACCGGTGATACGTCTTAGCTTCATTTGAGTGTTGTAATTGGTTTGAGCTAAAGTGTTCGTGCTTAGACAGCTATCTTCTTTATTTATATATCAATCAGCACGATAGTCTCTTCATCATGAATGACAGATAAAAACAGCGAGCCGTAATTAAATTCCTGGAAAAAGAGGGATGCGAGACTCCAGAAATCCACAAAAGACTCCTGGCGGTGTATGGGGCTGCCAAAATCGATATCAGTAATGTCCGAAGATGGATGAAGAGGTTCCGAGAGGGGAAAAGTTCAGTATCGGA
The DNA here is from genome assembly GCA_039090855.1 of Macrothele yani. Taxonomy (NCBI): domain Eukaryota; kingdom Metazoa; phylum Arthropoda; class Arachnida; order Araneae; family Macrothelidae; genus Macrothele; species Macrothele yani. The sequence continues at coordinate 16,108,815 of CM076992.1, forward strand.
CAAACAACGGAGTGAAAGACACGCAACTGCAGTGACAGATGGCAACGCGTGAAAGACCTCATCACAGCTGATCGTCGTGTCACCATCCAGTAGTTGTGTCACGCAATTCATTGTGGTCATGGTGCTATTGAAACATTAATTAGGTATCTGAGTTACAGAAAAAATTGTTCAAAGTGGATCCAAAGAAACCTAACCCGTGAACAATGTTAGCAAAGGGTGAACATGTGCCGGAACCCCTTGGACTGTTTCGATAGGGAGTGTGAGGTATTTTTCTCTAATGTTGTGACGGGGCATGAGATCTGGGTGTTCTTTCATGACCCAAAAACAAAAACGTGTGTCAATGGAATGTCACCGCACATCTTCACCTCGACAGAAAAAGGTGAAAGCAACTCGTTCCGCAGAGAAGGTGATGGTGACAATTTTCTGGGACAAACGTGGTGTCATTTTGACTAATTTCCTTAAACGGGGTACAACAATAAACAGTGCTCACTATGTGCAGACATTCAAGAAGCTGAAGGAAGTTACCAGAAGGAAAAGACGTGACATTCCATTTCATAGTGTTGTTTTACACCATGATAACGTTCGTCCTCACACCTCAATGGTGACTTCACAGGCTATTGCCAAAATGGGGTGGATGGTGATGCCTCAACTCCCATACAGTCCTAATTTGGCTCCCTCATACATTTTCCTGTTTGCCCCTTTGAAAAGCACCCTTCATGGGGAATGTTTCGACGATGTGACAGGCGTTAAACTGGCTGTGAACTCATGGGTGAAACGACAGCCTCAGGAATTTTTCCAGAATTTTACCAATGGGCTCAAAGATGGCGGAAATGTATAGAATAATGATGGACAATTCTTTGAGTCTTCTTCTTAGTTACTCAGTCCAAGGACTGGTTGTTCAGTGGTTGTACTCTGTCTCCATTCCCCTCTATTCTCCGAACGTTCTCTTCAAGTCATAGTTTGTCCTAGTATTAGTGTCTTGGAGTAATTGTGCCACAAAACTATTCCTTGGTCGTCCTCTTCCTATCTTGCCTTGAATTTTACCTTCCAAAACTTTGAGAATTGGGCCTACATGGCGCAATGTGTGTCCCATCCATAACATTCTTCTTCTTTTTAACATGTTGATCAGATTCCTGGGTTCTCCCACTCTCTCCAGGACCTCCTCATTAGTCTTTCTATCGAGCCAGCTTATTCTCTCCATTCTTCTGTAGCTCCACATCACAAATGCGTCCAGCCTCTTCACTTCCCTCTTGGTCAATGTCCATGTCTCAAAACCGTAGAGAGCTACTGACCAAACATATGCCTTTAAAATTCTCTTCCTCAGTTTTAGATCTATATTTTTGGATGTCAGTAGTCTTTGATTCTCTCTAAAAGCCGTTTTTGCAATCCCCAGTCTCATTCTAATTTCCTTTTCACATCTCGCATCTTCAGTAATAACTTGACCCAAATATTGGAATGATTTAACTTGTTCGATGCATTGTCCTTCAAGTTTCAGGAAAGCCTGTTTTGGATCCTTCCCTAATACCATTATTTTTGTCTTATTTTTATTTATCTTCATTCCATAGATATCCACATTTTTGTGTATTTTTGACATCATGCGCTGTAATGACTTGGCTGATCCTGAAACAATTGCCTGGTCATCAGCAAACTTAATGGCCTTAATTCTCTCTCCATTAACCCAAACTCATTCGCTGGCGCTCCCCAGGCCCTGATCCATCATAACTTCGGCATAAATACCAAAAAGGGGCAGGTGACAACAAGCATTCCTGCCTTACACCTTTATTTATTGAGACTGGATCAGTCATTCCCTCTAGAATTGAAATCAATGCTTTCGGATTTACATAGGGATTTTTGATAGGCTGGATACTGTTATTATCCATGCCAAGTCTCTAGGATTGGAAAAAGTTTTGTCCATGTCACTTTGTCGAAGGCCTTCTCTTAATCAATGAAACAAATGTAGAGGGAGCGCCCCCTGTCAATCATTCTTTCTGCCAGGAATCTCAGGGTGCCAATCGCATCCCTAGTACCCTTTCCTCTTCTAAATCCAAATTGGTACTCTCCCAAAGCCTCTTCGCCGCCCCGGTGGCGCAGTGGTCTAAGGCGCTGGCCTCTGATTGTTCGTCCGTAAGGGGTCCGGGTTCGAATCCCGGTGAGGCATGGATGTTGTGTTTGTCTTACGGCACTGGCTTTCTCCCTTCCCTGGAACCAGTGACCCTAAATTAGGGACGGGCGACTGCTTATAGCCCATTGAGTTGCTCACGGTGGTCGTTAAACCTCCAATCAAAAAAAAAAAAAAAAAAAAAAACGCCTCTTCCACCTTAAAATTCAATCTCTTTTTAATAATCTTCAGCAGAATCTTGAGTAGGCTGGCATTATTAGCAATATGTCCAAATATTTTGCCACCAAGTTTCAGATTTTTGCTGCTGCAAATAAAAATCTTATGAGGGACGAGGCATTTCTTTCAGTAAGCACTTTGTAGAATTACAAATCAGTTATTGTTAAATTAATAGCAGTGATACAGTCAACCATAGATGTACCGCTACCATTACTTTCATTACATTGTGGCGTTACACCGATGGTGGCGCCAAAATGATGTTTCCAACCATACAAAGCAAATTTGCCAGTTATTTTTAAGAAATTCAAATTTCTTTAATTACTACTCCCAAAAAATCATAATTAGCATTAAATTAAAAACATTAACTAGAAAAAAATAACATATGTTGAGTACTTAGTGTGGCACTGTAGTTCAAAGTGTCTGTTGGCATTAAATGCGTAAATTCACTTTGCATAGTAGGAAGACAAAGTTATTATTTCAATGGAAATCAATGAAAAATGGGATGCCCGGTGACGCAGTGGTCTAAGCGATGGCTACTGATCGTTCGTCCGAAAGGGGTCCGGGTTCGAATCCCGGTGAGGCATGGATGTTGTGTTTGTCTTACGGCACTGGCTCTCTCCCTTCCCTGGAACCAGTGGCCCTAGACTAGGGACGGGCGACTGCTTAGCCCATTGAGTTGCTCACTGTCATCGTTAAACCTCTAACCAAAAAAAAAATGATGTGTTATTAAAACTTCAAGCAAAAATTAATCGCATTACGCAAAATCACTTTAAATAACTTATTTTCTTTCTTTTCAAAATATCGTCTATTTTTATTTGTGTTTTAGATTTCAATCCAGTTTTCAGAAAACAATCTGATATAACAAATGTGTTTGGAAGATCGCCATCCCAGACTTTTTTTTTTTTTTTTTATTGGAGGTTTAACGACTACCGTGAGCAACTCAATGGGCTGTAAGCAGTCGTCCGTCCCTAATTTAGGGCCACTGGTTCCAGGGAAAGGAGAGAGAGAGTCAGTGCTGTAAGACAAACACAACATCCATGCCTCACCGGGATTCGAACCTGGACCCCTTCCGGACTAATGATCAGAAGCCATCGCTTAGACCACTGCGCCACCGGGGCAGCTCCTCGAGTTTGCTTCAGAAATCTTCGTAATGTTAGAAGACACTGATTCTCACCTTGACTGAATCAGTGTCTTTAACATCAAGGTTTGACACAAATGAATCACAATCCGAAAAAGAATGGAAAGATAATTCCCACACGGCTTGCATGTGGCGGCGTATCAAACACGTTTTGTGCTGGAAAAGGCAAGTTGACGTAGTAATACACATTGGTGGTTGGCAAGGTTGTGGCGGTATATCAAGTGACGATTTACATAGCGGACGTCTGTTCAGACCCAACAGTGGCGTTATGCAATAGAAATTGCAGGGAGCGAGTTCCGTGTAATATGGCGGATGGAGCCATTCCCACGCCCAGATGAACAGTTGCTCATTTCGAAGTAAGTCATATAATCGAGGGTTGACTGTATAATATATGAATACCGTTAAAATAAATTAACCAGATAGATGCAGAGTGAACAGTTCCTATAAGCAGTAAGGGATGGTACATAAATTTCGTCTGTTCTTTGTAATTAGATGCACGCCATGCTTCGATAGTAGGGTTGTTGCTTCGTAAGTTTGGAGACTGGAGTTGCTATGAGTAAACCACAATTATTACTGCCTATCTGCAACTATTCCCTTCAAAATATGATCATTTTCAATACAAGAGCTCCACTGTTTCGGCCACTGTTCAAACACATATTGCCATTCCTTTCTTCGACACTGTTAAGATACCCATCACAGCATTATTTAGCGGCGCAGTGGACTGGAAATTAGACCTCTTAGAAGTTTCTAAAGTTCAAAAAACAAACAAATGGCAAGGAGCGCGTTCCGTGGAATATGGCGGTGGAATCATTTCCACGCCCAGATAGGCAATTGCTCATTTCGCAATTTGAGAGCGACGAGCTGGAGCGTTGTGCTAATGGAGAACCCACCCCGTAAGCTCTAAATCTGACCGCTTTTGGGTAACTCAGCTCACTCTGCATCTACACTGACGGGAAAAAAATCCCAACACCACGAAAAAATAGTTGTAGAGGAATGAAATGGCGGCAATACATCTGTATAGGTAACATATTTAATCGATTAAGGTTTCAAGAACACAGCTTAATGTAAGCGCGAGAAGAGCCATTTTAAATGTGAAATGCTGGTACATTAATAACCGGTGAAATGCTGGTACATTAATAAACGTTAATGCATTGTGTCGTACAGGTGCTGGATGTCAGTTTGTGGGATGGAGTTCCATGCCTGTTGCACTTGGTCGGTCAATACAGGGACGGTTAATGCTGGTTGGGGGTGACGCTGGAGTTGTCGTCCAATGATGTCCCATACGTGCTCGATTGGTGAAAGATTTGGTGATCTAGCAGGCCACGGCAACATGTCGACACTCTGTAGAGCATGTTGGGTTACAACAGCGGTATGCGGGCGAGCGTTATCCTGTTGGAAAACACCCCTGGAATGCTGTTCATGAATGGCAGCACAACAGGTTGAATCACCAGACCGACGTACAACTGTGCCGTCAGGGTGCGTGGGATAACCACGAGAGTGCTCCTGCTGTCATAGGAAATTGCTCCCCAGACCATAACTCCAGGTGTAGGTCCAGTGTGTCTCGGCCGCAGACAGGTTGGTTGCAGGCGCTCACCTGGCCGCCTCCTAACCAACACACGGCCATCACTGGCACCCAGGCAGAACCGGCTTTCATCAGAAAACACAACAGATCTCCACTCCGTCCTCTAATGAGCTCTAGCTTGACACCACTGACGTCGCAAACGGCAGTGGTTTGGAGTAAGTGGAATGCACGCTACAGGGCGTCTGGCTCGGAGCTGTCCTTCAAGTAACCGATTTGTAACAGTTCGTTGTGTCACTGTGGGGGGCAACTGCAGCTCGAATTGCTGCCACAGACGCGGTACGATGCGCCACGGCCATACGCCGTACACGGCGGTCTTCCCTCTCAGTAGTGCCACGTGGCCGGCCGGAACCCTGTCTTCTTGTGGCAGTACCTTCCCTTGACCACCGTTGCCAACAATCATGCACAGTGGCTACATTCCTGCCAAGTCGTTCTGCAATATTGCGGAAAGAAAATCCACCTTCTCGTAGCCCTATTACACGACCTCGTTCAAACTCCGTGAGCTGTTGATAATGGCTTCTTCGTCTTCTTAAAGGCATTCTTGACTAACATCAACACACTACGTCGAATCTCAACGATAACTAACGCTCACGAACGTTACAGCGCGTATTTACAGCAAACCTGCTTTGCATGTTCCGAGGGGCGATACTAGGGCCACACGTATGCGCCGGGCGCGAAATTTGCATAGACGTCATCTTACAGATGTACTCTCCCCGCCTACCAACTGTCGTTTATCTAACACAACCCCTTCTTGGTGTTGGGATTTTTTTTTCAGTCAGTGTATTTGGTTCCTTTTGTTAACATTTTTTGTTTGAGGTTATCCTTGAGGACATATGCACAGTAGGAATCAGTGACAGTTTGTCCTTGTGGAATGTGGTGGCAGTTTTCCCTTGTGGAATGCCGTAGATCACACCTGTTTTGTCAACAAAAACCAGGTGCATCTACTTTCTCGCGCTATGCTGCATATTTTCTTTCTTGGATCGAGAGCTTCTATTGCGACAACTCTCACTTTATCTGAGGATCGATATGATTGCCCATTCCAGAAAAGCATAATCATGTGTTTACCCATTCCAGAAAAGCAGAGTCATGTGTTTACCCATTCCAGAAAAGCGTAATCGTGTGTTTACCCTTTCCAGAAAGCAGAGTCATGTGTTTACCCATTCCAGAAAAGCAGAGTCATGTGTTTACCCATTCCAGAAAAGCAGAATCCTGTGTTTGCCCATTCCAGAAAAGCGTAATCATGTGTTTACCCATTCCAGAAAAGCAGAATCATGTGTTTACCCATTCCAAAAAGGAGAATCATGTGTTTACCCATTCCAGAAAAGCAGAATATCTGTCACCCATGCCCGCTCACTTGAGTGTGACATCAGGGCATGCAGGGCCTGTAAAAAACATTATGTGTATACAGTCGCGCCATTTTGAACAAAGTCGTTTATAGCAAATTTACGGTTATAACAAAGGAACTGCTATTCTTCTGGATTTAAGTAGAAAACTGCATGGTAAACGAATTATTTATAAAAGCAAGTCAATTTTTTTTTATTTTTGATTGCAGGTTTAACGACTACCGCGAGCAACTCAATGGGCTATAAGCAGCCGTCCGTCCCTAATTTAGGGTCACTGGTTCCAGTGAAGGGAGGGAGCCAGTGCCGTAAGGCAAACACAACATCCATGCCTCACCGAGATTCGAACCCGGCCACTTTCGGACGAATGGTCAAAGGCCATCGTTTAGACCACTGCGCCACCGGGGCGGCCAGGTCAAAATTCCAGGTTACGGTAATTACGAATTGTTGAAAACACCTTACGGTGTTGCCTCGGTTGGGAAACAGGGACTCAGGAATGTTTGAAAAATAAAACAAGGAAAATCAGACTTCTGATATCTGTAAGTTGCTTTCCAGAGAAGGAGTTTTTATTGGGTTACGGTGGGAATGATGTAGTTAAGTAATGTCCGGGACAGCTGAAGGAACCCTTAGCACTAAGCATGCAGAGATGGGTGTTGAGGAAGCAGATCCTAAACTCGTTCAAATGTGGGACAAAATTGTGCAGAACGAACTAATCCAGAGAAGGAGTTTTTATTGGGTTACGGTGGGAATGATGTAGTTAAGTAATGTCCGGGACAGCTGAAGGAACCCTTAGCACTAAGCATGCAGAGATGGGTGTTGAGGAAGCAGATCCTAAACTCGTTCAAATGTGGGACAAAATTGTGCAGAACGAACTAAACGACAGATCGAAGTTCCAAAACTTTTGCGTAAGTCCACTTCTGGAAGATGCTGAGATCGTGTATCAAATACAACGGAAGATGACTGACATTTCGAGCACTGACACAGAAGAAGAGGAAGCAACTACATGACCGACATTATCGTCTGCACCTCCAATATTTTCGTTGAACATCGTAGCAAGACTTTTAATGTCACACAACATGTATACTTCTAGTGCAGCAGAAAAATGATTCCATAGAAAAATTAGCACTCGGCATGCAGAGATGGGTGTTGCGGAAAAACACCATCTTTTCCACATACTTTTGAAGAATCTAAAGAACTTTTCTTCCTTATTCTTATGTTGCAAAGAAGAAGCAAAGTTCTTTAGATTCGTGTATATTAATGAAGAGTCGAAAGTGAGTTTTCTTGTCTATATGAACATCATAATTATCAATCCACTGCTGGATGAAGGTTTCCCCAAATTTCTTCCACAATTGTCTGTCTTGGGCTTGCTTCCTCCATGTCACTCCAGCATACTTTCGAATTTCATCCTTCCATCTCCCATGGGGTCTTCTTCTGGGTCTTTTCCTGTCCCTCGGAATCCAGTCTAAAATTTCGGTTGTCCATCGATGGTCCGTTCTTCTGGTAACATGTCCAGCCCATTGCCATTTCACTCTGGTCATGATGTCGTCTACTCCTGTCATTTTCCTTATCCACAAGTTCCTCTTCTTATCATTCCTGGTTACACCAAGCATGCATCTCTCCATGCATCTTTGAGTTGTCCGCAGTCTTTGTATGTCTTTTTTAGTTAAGGTCCGTGTCTCTGCTCTATACATAAGCACTGGCAGAATGCATTCATTAAACACTTTTCTTTTGAGACATAATGGCATACTGCTCTTAAAAATTGTACTGTTTCTTCCAAACACTCTCCATCCAAGTTTTATACGCCGATTAATTTCTTCATCCATGTGACCCTCACTCGATATCTGCTGCCCAAGATAAATGCAGGAATTGGTTGTCTCAAGCTTTTCTCCATCAATCGATAAATCTTAGTTTCTTGTAAAAGCATTGTACATCACTTTTGTCTTCTGAAAGTTCATTTTTAATCCAACTTCTTTACTGTTGTCAGCAAGTTCTTGGATCATACTCTGCAGCCCTGAAGGAGTAGTTGCAAAGATGACTACATCACATACCTATATACTGTTGTTATATACACTATATTATGAAAAGTATTCGGACTCTACCAAATATTTGCATAAGTGCAAAGAAAGCTTGCACAGGAAAGCGCGCTGTGAGTGCGGAGGTACGTGTATAAAGATAAAGCTGAGATGTTCTGTCTTTGAAGCGGATTTTCCGAATTCCAGCGTGAGCAGGTCATAGGATGTCATTTAAGTAACGTTTCCATACGGAGCATTGCAGATAAACTAAACATGCCAAAATAGACTGTTAGTGATGTCGTGAAGACATGGAGACAGGACGGTGCAACAACAGCAAAAAAAAAAGTTCGTGAAGGCTTCACAAACTGAAGGCATGTGACACAAGAGACATGGTAAGAAATATTAAGAAATCCCATTCTTCCTCTGCCGTTTCCATTGCTGCTGAAGTAGGAAATGCTATTATGGCTCGGTTAGTACCATAACTATCCGCAGAGAGTTACACAGTGCGAGTTTTTATGGTAGAGCAGCGGCACACAAGCCACACATTAGAGGCTGGTTGTTAAATTTTTATGGCGCAAAGGCTATGTGTAGCCAAAGAGCGCCAAACACAAGGCAGTCAGACAAACAGTATTAAAAACATTGTATAATGATTAAAATCTGGCTGATTCAGTAAAAGTAAAAAATGAGAATGATGGAAGGGCTAAAATCTAGATACGTTTAAAAAAGAATGCCCAATGCGGAGACGTGCAAGCACCACTTCCTCCCTACGGTTCCGACGATATGAGGATTTCCAGATTCCAAGAATAGGTTTAATACGATGCAGTTTATTTTTCACCTGTTGGTCCCACAGATCCTGCCACGTTCACTTGATATGATCCTGAACAGGAAAGCGGAAATCCCGGTGAAACAGTGGCAAGGGTGTGATGACCAAAGAGGAAGCAGATCTAGCAGCCGCATCAGTACACTCGTTACCCGAGATTCCAACATGCCCAGGAATCCAGCAAAAGTGAACCTGAAAACCGGCCTCGAGCAAACGACGAAGCAACCGTCTTACATCCAAGAGAAAAGGTTGGTCAGGGCAATCAGCAGATGACAAAGACTGCAAGACACTTAAGGAATCCGTATTGACCATAGCACGATGATGAGAACTCGACTGAACATGGAGAAGGGCGAGATACGCAGCATGCATCTCCGCCTAAAACACTGTGGCCTCAGCTGGGATCCGCGCTACAGAAACGTCAGCAGCACAAACAGCTGCGGATCCAACGACTCCATGCATCTTGGAGTGAAAATTGGAATGTATTCAGAATTGAGGGAACGGTGCTCAGCGAAGAGCTGCTGGTACACGGAAGCAGGGGTTGAGGATTTATCGAAAGATGTAAAGATGGTGTCAACCATGACACCAAGTTGTTGTCATGGAGGATCCCCAAAGCCCCTGGTCTCTTCAACAAGTGACAAGTCGAGACCTACATCACGAGCTACGGCAGCCATACGAAGACTGAAGGTTGGAATGCTTGAGGGCCAGTTCTCAAATAAACGAGCATGCTGGGGATGAAAAACTGCATCGTACAAAGGATGGTCTAGAAGAGATCGAAGTTTCAAGTAAAATTGAACAGACAGGTGCAGACGGCGTTATTCAAGAGATAATTCGTTCGCGTCAGCATAAAGCCTGGGAATCTGAGATGTTCGAAATGCTCCCGTACAAAGACGCAGTGATTAATGATGAACAGTATCCAAAGGCCGGAAAACGGAAACACGCGCAGAGCCATACACGATACAACCATAATCCAGTTTCGACCGTATTAAAGAATGGTAAATGCGAGAGAGATCCTGTCTGCACCCAAGAGACCCTATGGAAAGAATCTTTAGAATAGACAGAGCACACAGTAGAGGTATGCACGAGCCTTAATCTGGAAAGCCCGGCCCGGCCAGTATATTTCTCCTGTTTCCAAGGCTCGGGCCGGCCAGTAAAATTTCAACAATTACTAAAAGTAAAAACACGAATTTAACACCTGGTGTGCTCGGTGATTCGACTCCTGAAGAGTTTGTGTTTTCTTAATTGCTACACGTCTTCTATTACGATAAACGTTAATTCGGAATATTTCTGTGACTTTGTATAAGTCACGTGACGTCTGAGGATAGGGGGGACTTATATACTCAAAAAATATTGCGTGGAAACGACAGTTTCCATGCCTTTGAAATTTTCTGGGTTTTCAAATTATCATTTCCTACCGCCGGACCCGGAATATCCTTGGGGATAAGAAGGGTAATTCGAAAAGCAGGAAATATCCAGAATTATGAGTCCGATCGTTCTACTTTGCATTGCCTAGAAGCACATATTCTCCAGAAGCGATATTTTCGCGAAAATCTTTCGCTTTCTTAAACTCCATAATAAGTATGGAAGAGTATTTATCAGCAACACTGAACTGAGCATATTCAAGGGAAAACAACGACAGACTGCTTAGCTAACCAGTGTCACAGAAGTTTTGAAAATGGCTGGGCTGGGATACCTAAGGGTTCATTTGCGATCTGCTGACTCTCTGAGAGCACAAATCGGAAAAATATGGCGCAGATTTACACACAGAAATAAGTTTGTCCTAGCCCATTTCTCCCGTGCCATTTAAGACAACTTAAAAGCTTTTCACACATTTAGAGAACAAAGTGCCGCCGACCAGAACAATAAAAAAGATCGTCTGCGAGTGGGTGGCTCGGTTTATAAATGCTGCAGTTAATAGCCTGCCCTGAAGCATGAAAGGAAGGTGAAAGTTAGAGAGAGAGAACTTATGGTGTCCGAATACTTTTGATAATATAGTGTATATACTGGACTGCGTTCTACTACCGCATTTAATCAATAGGTTTTTTATAACGAAGTTGAGGATATATGTTACTACGTCAAGCTCCGCTTGGGAACTTGAGGGTGTAAATATATCGAAGTTTTAATCAGGTCCCTTGGACCTCGTTACAAACGAGCGCACGACTTTATATTAGGTGTACAAACAAGTTTTAAAGCGTTTTAAGACAACGCAACATGTAAATTGAGAGAAAACAACAATACCCTTACGAATCAAAATATGCGCCGTCAATTATCTATCACCTTCCGCCATCGGTCGGGCAGCTGACGGATTCCAGCCATGAAGAATACTTTGTCGTGTGACGCGATTAAGTCGTCAACCCATTTTTGCACTTCGTCACATGTCCAAAACCGTACAGCAGACAAACCATGCTGCATCGATAGGAACCAATGATAGTCTGAAAGAGCTATGTCGGGACTGTACACGCCGGATGTTCCAAAACTTTCCAGACAAGCGTCAATAACGTTTCCTTGGTCGATTTCGCGACATGCGGCCTAGCGTTGTCATGCAGTAATTTCACGGGACGAAAGCCTTCACCTGTGAATGGACGTTTCCAACTGATTTCTTGGTTCAATCGGAGCAATTGTTGCTGGTAGCGATCAGCAGTACCAGTTTGACTCTGTTCCAATAGTTCATAATAGAGCACACCCTTCATATACCACCAGATGCACAGCAGAACTTTCTTGGAGTGAATATTGCGTTTCGGTGTCGAATTCATTGCTTCACCGGGGTCCACCCAGTGTTTTTTGCGTTTGGGATTGCCGTACCACATCCACTTTTCATCACCCGTAACGATTTTCTACAGGAAAGACTTTCTGTGCTGTTTATTCAACAGTTTCAAACTCTTTATGACACGCTCATCCTTGTTCCTCTGGCTCAGGTCATGCGGCACCCATTTTCTACCTTCTGAATCTTTCCCATAGCACGTAAAAGATTGGAAATGGTTTGTTGAGTTACCGTACCCAGTTGTTCAGCTAGTTCTTTTTGCGTTTGAAACGAATCTTCATCCAGCAATGCTTGCAGTTGCTCATGTGCAACCTTCTGTGGGGCGCCACTACGTTCTTGACCGCTAACATCAAAATCACCTGCTTTAAACCGCAACTCACACGTGCTTTTCGATACAATATTCTCCCCCAGAACAGATCGATTCACATACTTTTGCAGCACTTTTTTCTTGTTGAAATTCGTAACGAATGCAGTGTCGAATTAATGCCGAATTTTTTATTTTTTTTTATTGAGGGTTTAACGACCACCGTGAGCAACTCAGTGTGCTATAAGCAGTCGCCCGTCCCTAATTTAGGGCCACTGGTTCGAGGGAAGGGAGAGAGCCAGTGCCGTAAGACAAACACAACATCCATGCCTCACCGGGTTTCGAACCCCGACCCATCTCGGACGAATGATCAGTAGCCATAGCTTAGGCCACTGCGTCACCTGGGGCGGCTAATGCAGTACCGCTTGCCATCTTTCACCTACCAATGTGCAAGTGCGTTTGACTGTTGGGCAAACTTCTGTGTCACATTTTATACTCTGGACCAGTTACGGTCACATGACAACAATGCGGGGGAATGCTGGATATGTAAATTAGCAGTATACGTCACACAAACAACGCTTTAAAACTTATTTGTACACCTAATATATTTAAGAAGAAACAGCGGTACAGGAGTGTTGGGATTCAGAGTGATAATATACGTATATAAAAGGTCGAAAATAGAGCCTTCCTTACGGCTTGCTTCGAAAGATGAGATTTTCATGACAGTGCAGCAGAAATTTTTAAGGCCATAAACATAAAGAAATGAAGCAGATCATCAGCGAAGGACACTCGACATTGCCAGATGGACAGTGATCTAATTCATTACATTTCTTGAAGTTTCGTTCAAAATAAAGTTCTGCAGAAGGAATTAATCGCGATCAGACGGATGCGATTCAGTGCTCGGAGAAATCAAAAATCGCTGACGAGAGAAAATTACAGTAATTTTTCTGTGAACTGCAGTTAATTCTAATTTCACCAGATGCTTCTTTTCGTGGTGTTTTAAAAGTATTGTGAATATCTCTCCTTATCACGAATCTTTCCACTGGAATCTTAGAATCCGAACAAAGCATTTCCTTTCGATTACATTTTAATCACAGTCTGAAAGATTCTATCATGGTTTTTCCCATGGTACAGAATTAGCAGAGCCATGAAGATTTCTTGTTTACACAGAATAGCGAAGTCAGTCCTTGAAATTCCATTTGTTTCGCGCAGATCTCCGTGGAAATAGGACAATTATCATGACGGCTTTGAGATCACGTCAAATATATATTTTTTCCAAGAACACCAGATCGCACACCTGAACTCTTATCATAACTTTTATTGAGGTGTGCCTGTATTTGCTGAGTTTCCAGGAAGAAAAGCTATTAATTCCAATTTCTGAATTTAGTAAAATGCACTGGGCCAGTCAAAAATAAAAGAAAAAAAAACTATTTTCTCTTCAAAACCTGTCATACGCTTTGATAAAGGAAAACTAAAAAAAATAGTCTTCCTTTTTTTTTTTTTTTAAAGAAAAAAGATTATAGTGAAACGCCGCGCTATTGAGAGAAACAGCGGTTACGTGGGTCTCCACTTCAATGAATCAACTAAAAAAACTCTGTGAAAAAATAATGCAAAGGAACTGCTGAATTAAAATTTCGTCTACTTTAGCACATGAGCTATAGCGGAATTAATGAATTTCCCTTCGCGTCTTGATTGTAAATTGATTATGAACTTACTTTGGGTGCATTTTCATATTGCCCCTTTTGCGTATCGCTAGTCTAGTACGTCAAGGATAAGACCCGCGCCTGAATCACTGGGCCTTAGCATAAAAGTGATTGCTCCACATTTTTCTGCCAAGCAACGAAGTGCGTAGGAGAAAAATGTAGTACCGTCTAAATTAGCTTATTTCTTTTTTTACGTTTTTTTTTCACCTGATATGCTGCCCTAGTTTCAGTCTCTAATAAAGTCTGAAAACTTAATTAAAACGATTTGAATAATTACGGTGAATTTAATATCTTGTCTTGATCAAAATTATATGTAAATCTATGAATTCCAGAGAGTATACTGATGAAAGGCATCAGCAACTTGAACCTCATCTACCATACATTTTTCCAGTTCAATGCTTAACTTATCCTAAAGTAAAAAAGTTCGACACGTGACTTGCCGTTTTTATATATTACTGGAAAGTGGGTTGTCTGATTTTTTCGGGAAACTTCAGTGGGCCAAAATGAGCCAAACACCAGTGTGAGCCACGAAAACAGAAAAAAAATAAATAATGCAACCCGGAAACAACGCAATCTGAACAAATGGATACACTAATACGACATTAACCCTTTAAGCGGCCGATGAAGCCCAAATTTTTCTGCTCTCCCCAAACGCTAATGTATACCACATAGCGACCAGGTTTTACGGAAGCTACGACAAAACAGTTTCTCCCCCTACCCCCGACCTCAGCAGTGCCGGCCAAAAACCTGCCACATGTGATAAGTACTCCCTTCTAGTCCATTATTCCCTGCTCCATGACATGATGGGGAAGGGCACGACTCCCTGACGCGTACATCATGCCACTAGGCCGGAAAAAATGACCCAAACATCTCGCTCTACACCTTTTTAGCAGGTAATCAGTCAGAAAAGGTTAGGATCAGCCATCTCCCTAAATGACGACTTTGAATAAAGCTCAGAAGAAAGAAACGCTTTCTGATACGCAGTTTTACGCTTCGGAGCAGCGTTCGGCCCACTTCTTAGACAGCGAATACACACTCATCGTCAAAAAAAAAAAATAGTTGCACCCAGAAGGACGTGTCGGATTGCAATGCTATTCGGGAGGAAGGTAAAGTTTACCAGGAACAATAAATGATTAGACATTGAGACTGATATGGACAATATTTTTTGAACTACACGCTAATAGGTAGTGTCTCTCAGTATGGCGACGGGCCGCCATGTTTGCTCACACAGCATGACAGACGTCTCTGCACGGATTTGTACAGGTTCCTAATAGTGTCCTGCGATAAGCCATTCCATGAAGCTTGAATCTTCTCACGCAGTTCCTGCAGACTGTGTGGTAGGGGGTTGAGTGTGGATGGCGCGTCCAATCACATCCCACACATCATTTTCAATCAGCAAGAGGTCTGGCGATGCGGCTGGCCATGGCAGAGTGTCAGTGCCTCGAGACAGCAGCAGTATGAGGACGAGCGTTGTCCTGTTGGAAAATCGCACCTGAGTGAGCGGTCACAAAAGGTAGGGCCACTGGTAGCAGGACCTCATTAACGTAACGCTGGGCTGTCAAAGTGCCTGTAATGAACACCACAGGTGATCTGGTATCGTAGGCAACTGTACCCCACTCGATGATACCAGGCCTTCTGGATGTGTGACGCTCGACAACAAACCGTTCGTCTTGGCGTTGACCATGGTGCCTCCAGCACAGACTTATTCGATGCTAGTGTCCTTCAAGACGAAAGCGGGACTCGTCACTGAAGATCACCCGCTGCCATTCTGAGTGGCTCCATTACAGTCTCGCACGACGCGATTGTAAGTCTTCGGCGACGACGCAATGGTGTTAAGGGCAGTCATCGTAACGGTCTGCGTGCGTGTAGTCCTACGTTGTGCAGCCGTCTGCCAATGGTGCAGTCACTAATCGGACGATGCATGGAAGGCACCACTGCTCGCTGAATATCCGCAATCGTGGCTGTTGGGTCACTCCGCGCATATCCGACAACCCATCGGTCCTCGCTCTCCGTGGTTCGTCTAGTTCGCCCAGACCCTTCCTATCGCTGCTGCGTGTCTTGTTCTATCCACTGCCGCCAACAGCGGGCTATGGTGGTATCCGCACGACCGGTATGGGGTGCAATATGGCGATAGACCATCCCGCTTCCCAGAGCCGACGATTCGGCCCCTCTCGAACTCTCTAACTGCTTCCGAACTTTTCTCCGAGGCATACTTCACTTGCAAAGGATGCAACCAACACAACAGCACGAATCAAAATGGCGAGCACGCGCAACGGGACGACCTTATATAGCCGGTCAGGCACAGTGCTACGACCCCTATTTGCTTGCGTCACATGCGCGACCGAGCGTGATACTTGAATCATTTCCATGTCTCAAGATGTCAAACCTACCAACCAAGTTTCATTCCTGTAGGTTGCTTCCTTCTGGCTACAACTATTTTTTTGACGATGAGTGTTTTTGATCCGTTTGATTTCTGCGAATTCTACTGAACCCGAGTTAATTTGTTCCAGCCCAGGTTTTTAAAGGGCTAACATATTAAAAGAATAGACTACACAAACCAAAAGGTACGAGAACACTAGATGAGTAGTGAGTTTAAGTTTTCATACATTAACTGAGCCAGATCAGATCAGATGTAAAGGATTTTAGGAAGGGAGTGTCTGACCCCAGGTCTTAAACAACCCTTAGAAATAGGAAACTAGGAGATTCGGGCTAGAGTGCCCGATAGGAAAGTCACACGGAAGCGAGGTAGAAGACGCCCTTATTTACTACCGAGGGGCCAGTACCCAGGGTCCGACGGCTTAATGTGCCCATCAGATCAGATGTAGAGGATTTTAGGAAGGGAGTATCGGACCCCAGGTCTTAAACAACCCTTAGAAATAGGAAGCTAGGTGATTTGGGCTAGAGTACCCGATAGGAAAGTCACACCGAAGCGAGGTAGAAAGCGGGAGAAAGACGCCCTTATTTATAATCGAAGGTCCAGTACCCGGGGTCCGACGGTTTAACGTGCCCATGTGACGCACGGCGGATATTTAGTGGTTCGAGCGTTCGTAGCTGCCTGGGATCGAATCTGAGATTTCTACGTGGCAGCCAGAACGTTGACCACTAGGCCATCCGCGGCCTTATTATCT
Organism: Macrothele yani; assembly: GCA_039090855.1. Classification (NCBI taxonomy): domain Eukaryota; kingdom Metazoa; phylum Arthropoda; class Arachnida; order Araneae; family Macrothelidae; genus Macrothele; species Macrothele yani. The sequence continues at coordinate 16,125,932 of CM076992.1, forward strand.
AACATTAACTGAGCCATGGACACCAGAAGCCTTTATGCATAAATACTTTTTGGTGAGAGTTTTAATATACCAGACTCCCTTATAATTCGTTCCATGAATCTAAAGATATCTACACCATATACAGTACATGATATTTAAAAAAATCTAAACCTGTTGCGTTGGCAGAAACAAAAGATCAGAAAAAAATTATAACTTTAAAATGTTAGAATTACGTAATAGGGTAATCGAAAATGGCAACAGCTAGTTCTTTTTTTTTTTTTGATTGGATGTTTAACGACCACCGTGAGCCCCCAATGGGCTATAAGCAGTCGCCCGTCCCTAATTTAGGGTCGCTGGTTCCAGGGAAGGGAGAGAGCCAGTGCCGTAAGACAAACACAATGCCTCACCGGGATTCGAACCCGGACCCCTTTCGGGCGAATGATCAGAGGCCATTGCTCAGACCACTGCGCCACCGGGTCTGCCGTCCCACTTCCGTACGTGCCATTTCCGTACAAATGATTTTTTTTTCAATTGAAGGTTTAACGACCACCGTGAGCAACTCAATGGGCTATAAGCAGTCGTCCGTTCCTAATTTAGGGTCACTGGTTCCAGGGAAAGGAAAGAACCAGTGCCGTAAGACAAACACAACATCCATGCCTCACGGGATTCGAACTCGGAACCCTTTCGCACGAACGATCAGAAGCCATCACTTAGACCACTGCGCCACCCGGGCGGCTTGTTTGAGATTACCAAGAATATGTGAAAACACAAATTTGCCGATGATGGAACTCGCATCCTTCTGCTCCGGAGCCGAATGCTTCTCCAATTAGGCTACACCGACAATTGCTTATCGTTGCTACTTGCCATCGTTACTTGTGTCTCCTTTGTCGTACGTCACATATATATCCTTCCCTTGAGAAAGGCGGAAGCACGAATTCCAGACGATGTGTGGAACAAGCGTCACACATTTTTTTGAAGCGAAGAAGGAATTTTCATTAATTCCAGACGATGTGTGGAAGGAACATCACACATTTTTCAAAGCGAAGAAGGAACTTTCACTAATTCCAGACGATGTGTGGAAGGAACATCACACATTTTTCGAAGCGAAAAAGGCATTTTTATTAATTCCAGACGATGTGTGGAAGGAGCATCACACATTTTTCGAAGCGAAGAAGGAACTTTCATTAATTCCAGACGATGTGTGGAAGGAACATCACACATTTTTCGAAGAACCAAACGACCAGGATATGCATTTCCACAATCGGGTGCCAATGTGAAAACACAAATTTGCCGGTGGCGGAGATCGACCCAGCATCATTGTGTTCCGGAGCGGAATGTTTTTCCAATTAAGCTACACCGACAAGTGCCTATCACTGCTACTTACGGTCTTGACATGCGGGTCACAACTAGATATGTACAAAAACATTTGTATAAACATTGTTTAAATCAACCACGACTGTATAAAAATGTTTTAAAACTATATAAATCGCATCGACAAAACACGCCATTCTTTGTAGATTATTAAACAAAATGCACTATACTTTGTAGAATATTAACACCCACTTGGTATCCAGGTACGTAATATTACGTTAACGAATGATAGTGCAAGAAAATCGAGAACCGTAATATTACGGCCGCACTGATGTGAGGTAGGGCGCCATGTTTTCGCATATATCACAAAAATATCGTCTTTTGAAATAATTGTCCTTTCATTTCCTTCCACACGATGTGTACTGGAACTTTCGTTTTTTGTTTTATAACTACCAGAACGATGCCCGTAATATTACGGATCAGGATTTCGTCGTGTTTGTTTTTCACAGTGTACTGCTGCTCATTACTAATTTTTTTTAAAACATGTTTCACGTACGTTCATTGTCTGGAATCGAGCTACTTATATAAGCTTGCAAAAAACAACTGCGTTTTTTTTACCGGTTTTTTTAATTTTCCTTGGGATCTTAAGTGGTTAAGGATGCATTTCCTTGTGGAGAGTGAGTCCTTAACACTCCCTAAAAAGCACATGAGGAATGTTATGGTGCTTAATATTTAAATCGCATCAACAAAACGTCATCTCGATAAAAACGGGCTCGAAAATTTCTCTTGGGCAGACTCGAAAATTTAAAATAACGCTGTAAATTTTCCAAAAGCAAAATGCCGCCTCGGCGGCGCAGTGGTCTAAGCACTGGCTTCTGATCATTCGTCCGAAAGGGGTCCGGGTTCGAATCCCGATGAGGCATGGATGTTGTGTTTGTCTTACGGCACTGGATATCTCTCTCTCTCTCTCTCTCTCTCTCTCTCTCTCTCTCTCTTCCCTGGAACCAGTGGCCCTAAATTACGGACGGGCGACTGCTTATAGCTCATTGAGTTGCTCACGGTGGTCGTTAAACCTCCAATTAAAAAAATATATATATATATATATACATATTCGTTTTATTTCCTTTTCGAGAACCTGCTTCTTTAAGACAAACGATGAGACGAAAATTGTTAGGTTCCATTTCCGGGTTGTAAGGTGGATGTGGAAGATCCTCAAAAGTTGGTTTAAATTGTTGCCATGATTATAGCCGCTGCATGGGGGTGAGCGTTGGTCGAGGTAAAAAGAAAACGGGCTTCATAAAAATCTTTTGTTGCGAAATGCGGTTTCAGTTTGTTTAACATGGGCTCAGAGTGCCCGTGGTAAACTCGGTTGACCGTCGAAAGCATCTACAGTGGGCACGCGAGCAATAAAACTGGGCCTTGAATGATTAGAAGGTCGTCTGGTCAGACACATTGCTAAATACACCGAAGTGCCAAAACATTATGACCAGCGCGTCTTTATTACAAACCGAAACAACTGCTGGTAAACGATGATGCGTGTGAAGGTCATGAAACGGTATAAGTAGAACCTGATACTGAGCTCTGTTAATCAGTGTTATTCTTGTTCTTCAGATGGGAAATGCAGCAAGATTGACAAAGGCTAAATTGTAGTGGCCAGACGACTGGGTCAGAGCATAACAGAGACGAGAAAGCTTGTGGGGTGCTCACGATCAACCCTGATTAGTACTTTCAAAAAGTGGTGCGAGGAGGGTAAACCACAAACCCCCGACAAGATGTAGGCCGACTACGGCTCATCGATGCTAGGGGTGAGCGAAGGTTATCCCATATGGTCCGAGCCAACAGAAGGGATACTCTGGCGCAACTCGCAGTTAATCTGAATGCTGGTGACAGGAATAATGTGTTACGACACACAGTACATCGAACTCTGCTGAAAATGGGGCTGCGTGGCCGCAGTCCACTCCCAGTGTCAATGCAAACCTCGGTTCACCATCGAAAGCACCTACAATGGTGACGCGAGCAACAAAACATCACCTTGAGTGATTAGAAGAAAATAGTCTGGTAAGACGAATCTGGTTTCCTCTTGCACCATGAGGGCTGCTGGGTATGTGTGCGTCGTTTATCTGGGGAAGTGTTGACACCAGCATGCACTGTGGGACGAAAACAAGCCGGTAGAGGAAGTGTAATGTTTTGGGGAATGTTTTGCAGGGAAATCCTGGGCCCAGTGACTCATGTGCGAGAAATTATGGCGTCTAAAACATCATTGCAGACCAGGTACATCCTTTCATCGCAACGGTATTCCCCTTTAGTAGGCCCAGAAGGATAATGCGCCAAACCACACTGCACGAATTTTTCGGGAATGGTTAGAGGAACGTGAGGAAGACTTCCAGGTAATCCAAATTCCCCAGACATCAATCCAACCGCGCACCTGTGGCTTGTATTCCAACAGCAAATCCAATCTGCGGTGGCTTAACCACTTAACTTACAAAAGGATCTGCTGGTAACGTTTTGGTACCAAATACCACAAGGCACCTTCAAAAATCTTGTAGCGTTCACTACTCGCCGGATAAGAGCTGTTTTGGTGGCACGAGTGGGACCAACATCATATTAGGCAGGTGGTCATAATGTTTTGGTTCTTTAGTGTATGTTGCACTGTTAAAAGATTGTCAGTGTATCTAAAAATGTCCTAAACAGGCCCATGCATATCCCAAAACAAGGTGAACAAGATCTTTTTCTGTCAGAGGGAACACTTTTTTGCTGGCAATGAATAGTGTTTCCACTCCATACTTTATTTTTGCTTTCAGAGTCAAAATGAGCACCAACATCTGGTCTGCAGTGACAACCCTTTCCAATGAACCTAGAAAGGGTTATCACTGCAGGTGAGATCTGGGTGCACCATTTTGACCAGGTACTGGGTGGAAATCTCCATATGCTGTTGTTTGTGTTGAGCGGTCAGCTCCTTTCAAGATCAATCTGAAACAGAAGTTCCAGTATCTAAGTCGACAAGCACCATTGCATAGGCAGAACCATAAATTATGTCTAATACACAGTCGAGTGACGTTATTGTGACCACCTCCTACTTTTGACGTCAACAGCGCATAGCCAATGAAAGAAGGCAAGTGTCATGAGCTGGCTTGGATGGTATATAAGGTGTGTTGTAGGCATTCTGAAAACATATCACTCGCTGCGGTCATGGATAAAAGGAGAGATTTATCCGATTTGCAAAAATGGCGATTAGCGGCTTTCGGGCCAAGGGTGGCAGTATTTCTTAAACAGCGCAGTTTGTGAATTGTTCGCGTGCCGTTCTGGTTAAATGTATCGTGATTGGAGAAATCGCACCATTGCAAATAAGCGACATGAAAACTGAGGAGCACCACGTGCCATTAATGTGAGATGTGAACGTCGGCTTCGAAGGTGCGTGAGGGCCGATCAACACGCTACAGTGGAGCAACTCACTGGCCGCATGAACCAGAGGGCTACCGGAAGTGTGTCTAAAACGACAGTTCAGCGAAACGTGATGCGTATGGGGCTCCGATGCAGACGAATGGTCACTGCACCTATGCTAACGAAGGTGCATCGGCAGAAAAGGCTGACATTTGCATGCTAGTGTCGGAATTGAACCTCCGCTGATTGGCAAAGGATTGCTTTCTCCGGTGAGTCACGTTTTCTGTTTCATCGAACGGACGGACGTTGGCGTATATGGCGAGAAACATCGGAGAACAAACACTCTTCAACTGTTGCTGGAAGAACACAAGCTAGTGGGGGCAGCGTTATGGTCTGGGGAATTTTTCCTGGCATTCTCTGGGTCCACTCATACCTGTGGAAGGCCTTATGAACCGAATTCCTTATGAATCCATCCTTGCAGACCACGTACACCCATAGATGCTGATTGCTTTCTCTGGGGCTAATGGGATCTTCCAGCACGACAATGGGACATGTCACACAGCTAGAAATGTCCGAGAGTGGTTAGAAGAGCAAGATGAAGACTTCAAAGTACTTCCCTGGCCCCCTAATTCCCCAGACTGCAACGTAATTGAGTATCTGTGGGAACACCTCGATCGTGGGATTCGCTCTATGGATCCTCCAAAACGCACCCTCCAGCAGCTGTCAGATGCACTGCAGTCAGCATGGCTCCACATACCTGTGAACACCTTCCAGCACCTTATTGGGTCAGTCCAGCGCGTCTAGCTGCTGTCCGCGCTGCACACGACGGTTACTCTGGATATTAGCTGGTGGTCACAACAATGTGACTCGACCGTGTATATCTGCCAAAGCACAGACACAGACCTTCTTGAACGGGAGTTCTCACGATCAACATGATCTTGAGTTCTCGAAGTTGACGGGAGGCCAGATGCAGCTTCGTCAGTCAAACTTGTTGTTTTCCAAATTTAAACCTTTTTACCCATTTGATAACTTTTCTCTGGACCATACATCTTATCACATTAATGTGCCACAATCATTTTGTTAATTTCAGAGGACTTGACCGTACTGTCAAAAGAAATCTTATTACGGAATGCTATTCAAACAGAAGTGCAATTGGGAAGAGGAACTACCATGTTTACACACTCAGCACCAGAGTCACACTGACGTGTAAAGTTGTGTGTGTTCCAGCTGGTCGAACTACCGATATACAAGTATGCTAACGCTGGTCGGCTGCTGCCGCTTGCGGTATTTTAATTCACAAGTTGCGTGCTTTTACTTCCCAATCTACCCTCTTATATTGAAACAAGAATTTGAAACACAGTTGTTATATGGAAAAGTGTCGTACGGTATAAGAAGCGCAGTGTATTACAAGAAATGAAAACTGAGAGAGACGTACCGCAATGTAAGCAGTTACCAGGAATTAAATACATAGCGTCTATGACCTTCATTCTGAACTTGCACATATTTGCTTTGATGGGCGAACCAATTTCAAAACAATTTCTCATGAAGGTGAATATTTATAAATAAGAAGAATACTGACAAAGCTCGAGAGAGAGAGAGAGAGAGAGAGAGAGAGAGAGAGAGAGAGAGGGGGGGGAGGAGAGAGAGATGGATGGGACTGCGCACAAAATTCAGCGAGTCTTCTGAATTAGTTTCTAAGCATTTCTTCGTCTCTGTTATTAATCATGTCAGATTTAACCTCGTGAACATCATCCATGATGTCCAAATAAATGGGAAATGTATTTCAGATCCATAGATCAGTCTCCTAATAACCGAAGTTGTGGATACTCTCAAAGGATTTCTTGCGTGGTTATCAGATGAATAGGGATTTCATTTCTGATGGGGCCTGTCAATATTTCCACGGCCATTCCTCAAGCCACAATACCGGAGAACATTTCTCCGCTAATTCCAACACAAAAATGTGAATTCAAACTGTAAACACAAACCACCCCTGCAATACACAATTGGCGATGGAAATACCTACTGTTTCTCTTGACTGTCTCTATTAAAAGAAAAATTGGATGTGACGCAGGAAATAAAAAAAAATCCAAGAAAGGTGACACCGAATTCTCGGGTGGAATGTCTATTGAATCCTTTCGGACATAATTTTCAAATCGAACTTTTAGAAACAGACATATCGAGAAAACTACTACAGATACACTGGCGTGCAAAAATTAAGGACAAGACGGTTTTTCGAATGTAACGTCGTGCAGAAGTGCTCCACATCGACTCAAATCATGCCATAAGATCCCCAAGATGTAAGAATATGGGACAATTGAGCAAAACCGTCCAAACAAGGAATCCAAAGGATACAAAGGCACTTTATTGAAAAGGTAGCTTCGAGCACAACTGGACAGAAAACAGAAACGTCCATGTGGCAGGCGGCTGCCAAGAAAAATCCAGTCTTTAGTAGGGGATATGATCACCCCTGACTGCGTTGCAGGATTTACAATGTCTGTTAATGCTGAGGACGAGGTTGTCAAGGAGCTGTTGAGACATCGCGGCCCATTCCTCTTGTAGCGCCAATCGCAACTGCGGAATCGTTGCTGGCGGCTGGTGACGTGCTGCCAAGCGTCTCCCGAGAAGGTCCCACACGTGTTCGATTGGATTTAGGTCCGGAGACCTTGCGGGCCAATCCATGCGTTGAATATCTTCACTCTCCGACAGCTCTGCGACAGCCACTGTACGATGAGGTATAGCGTTGTCGTCCATGAAGAGGAACTTAGGGCCCACAGCACCTCTAAACAGACGCACGTGAGGCAGGAGAACCTCTGTACAATAGCGGACACCAGGGACTGAACCTCCTTGGAAGATGTGGAAGTCAGTACGGCTACCAAGCATGATACCGCCCCAAACGAGAACTCCACCACCTCCAAACCGACCGGTCCCTTTCGATTATGTTGGAGGTGTGATTGCGTGTTCCCTGCCTTCTCCAGATGTGTATAAGTCCAGAATCGCTCGTCAGACTAAATTGGCTCTCATCCATAAAGAGAACTCGACCCCATTGCTGATGTGTCCAGTTCTTGTGTTCCTGGCACCACAGAAACCGCCGTCTCCGATGAGCAAGCTTTAATGGCACACACCGAACTGGTCGTCATGCAAATACACCACCTTTGGGCAGCCTCCTGGTCACGGTAAAACGCGATAACGGACGTCCAGTTGTCTGTTGCATGTGCCTTCGATTTCTCTCGCTGTCTGCCGTCTGTCTCTTCTCGCCTGTAGGACAATATACTGGTCGTCCGCCACCGTGGTTGCTCGTGGGCGACCACTGCTTAACTCTCGGACAGCTGTTCCTGTCGTTTGAAATGCTCTCCGAGCTCGTGAAACGATGCTGTGAGCGATCCCGAACTCCTGGGCCACACTAGTCACACTTCGATCTTCTTCCAACTTCCCAATGACGCGACCTCGGGTAAGGTAAAGTCATTCAGATGTCGTCTACTGGATTGCCTGTTGGCCATATCACACGGTGGCAGCAACTCGACGTCGTTCAAACCGATGTACACCGTGCAATAGCTTTCACCGAATTGCTGAGCGTACACTGTCCGTGTGCTTTATACTCTTCCGACCCCCGCCCCTACGTCATGCTGCATATATGCGCACGCCCTACCGTACCGGACCCTAGTCTATCTCCTGAGTGGTCTTTCGGTCCGTTCTACCTGCTCGTTCCGCTGTTATGCTAATTTCTCCTCTTCGTCCTTAATTTTTGCACGCCATTGTACTTACTCTTCCTAGCGGAGAAATTGTGATTAGTTTTGAGCAGGAAATATGGACCAAACACTCTCCGTAGTGAATGGTATTTTACCAAAATATAAGTTTTCCTTAAATAGAATCTTTGATAGTAAAGACTGTAATATATAAGCAATTTTGAATTCAATAACATGAACATTTACACCGCCAGCAGTGAAGATATGTATTGGGAAAAGAACAAAGGCATGTGTCATCGTCTCCACAGTTTTAAGGAATATTACAGATCGGACTAATCGCTGCCGAGTTTTTATGGTGCCCACAGACATAGGCACCTTTGCTTCAAAAGATGCGCTAAAATAGCTCAGATAAGTAAAGTCATTTGGCACCAAGAGAGCATGGGCAATTTGTCCATGTGGAGTTACGAACTTCGAAATCACTCCCTCCCTGTGACGCTAATGACAAGAAAGCAGAGGTTAACAACTGATACCTTTCATTTGTGTACTCACAAAGAAACACAGAATAAGTCTCTACGGATGTCAATGCCTTTACCTATTACTATATGCTAAATTTAAACTTCGTTTTTACAAACTACTATATAAACTAACACCTAGAAACAATTTTATTTCATTCATTTATTATTATTTTTTGATTCGGAATTTAACGACCATCATGAGCAACGCTGAAGGCTATAAGCAGTCTCCCGTCCCTAATTTAGGGCCACTGGAGTCCCGGAAAGGGTAGAGATCCAGTGCTCTCGGACAAATACACCACTCATGCCCATCTGGGAGTCTAACCTAGACCCAGCGCGGGCGAATGAACAGAAGCCAAACGTCTCAAACTACTACGCTACCGCTGAATTACAGCAGAGCCCACTTATAACGGGGAGCTCGAAACCGGCGGAAATCCTAGTTAAATTTGAGCGCTCGCTAAATCCGTTTTTGGGTTAAAAATTCCCACCATGCAGAAATATGCATACACAATAATATGCATATATGTTTATATATTACACACCGATGAGTCATTACATTATGACAACCTACCTAATAAGCTGTAGGACCCCCTTTAGCCCAGCACAACAGCTGCCACTCGGCGAGGCATCGAATCAATGCGGTGGCGATAGGTATTCTGTGGTATCTGGTACCATAATCTCAACAACAGGTCCTAAAGTTCCCGTAAATTTCGAAGTTGATGTATCGCGAACCCGCTTTTCCAAGACTAAAATTAAATGTTCGATTGGGTTCATGTCAGGTAAATTTGGAGGCCAGGGCATTAACAGAAAGTAATCAGCATTGCTCCTCGAACCACTCCTTGACAATTCTGGCAGGGTGGCATGGCGCTTGATCCTGTTGGTAATTGCCATCACCAGCAGAGAACAGAGTTGCCATGAATCGGTGAACTCGGACTGCAACGATGTTCAGATACCTGACAGCTGTCAGGGATTGTGCTATTGGGATAATTGGGCCTAAAGTGTCCCAAGAAAACATCGCCCACAGTTTAACACCGCCGGCCTGTTTCCGCCCTACAATGCATCCAGGTGCCATAGCCTCCGTTGGTAATTGGCGTATCTGCGCTCGGCTGTCTGCGTGATACACCAGGAATCTTGATTCGTCAGACCAGGCCACTTTCTTCAAATCATCCACTATCCAATCTCTATCATCTTGGGGGCCCTATCATGCGTTGTTGGCGAAGACGTGAAGTGAGCATGGGGACCCGGCTGGGTCTTCGGCACCTCAAAGCCCGTGCGCAGAAGGCTGCGATGAACTGTGTGCTGTGACACATTGCCTTCATCACCACTGTTGTGATTTTGTCTCACTGTGGCCTTGAGGTCGCTGTGAACAATGCGCGACAGTCCCCTCTCCCCTCCGGCATCAATGAGCTGCGGACGACACACGGCTAGACGACTGTTCGTCGTTTGGCCATCTGTGCACCACTTTTGATACGTACTCACTACAGCGGCACGTGAACAAGCCGCGCCGTTTCCGAGATCGTAGTTGCAAGGCGCCGTTCCATCACAATTTGTCCTTTATCAAACTCCGATAAATCGATAGCTTTTCCCATTCTGACTCCGAACACTCTACTAACCGAAAGTCGGTCCTCTGGTTGTATATATACTGCTCTATGAACTTCACCTGAGTCACCGTTCGGTCTCCAGGCGCGCTCATCTGTCTAGACTGGGGGTGGTCATAATGTAATGGCTCATCGGTTTAGATGTATTTCTCACAATAGGCTGTAAACGGCAATTTGGTTTTGGGAATATTTTTGATCAGCTATTGTTTTCATTGCAGCGTCAATCGCTGTGTGAGAATACAATGGTTACTAGTAGAACTATAGAAGTACTTTTCCTTTCGATCTTACGCTGAATTCGCTTGATAATCGGACGACTGAAGGGCTAGAAATTTCGCACGGTCTGGCAACACCGGGACTAAAGTTAACAAGAACGAGAAGCTACTTTTATAGCACCGCAAGATCAAATCGAGCCTGACGACGTTCAAAATGTTGGTACTTCACTATAGAAGCAAATAATAATACAGCTCAGGAAAGTAAACAAAGGGAGATAGAAAGCAAAAACATTTGGAAGAGGGGAAGATTTACATTATTTACCCCAATATCGTTAACATTAACAACCGGTTCGACCAAACTGGTCTATTTTTAACAACCGGTTCGTCCGAACCGGTGCGAACCGGCTGAATGACATCACTGAAGTCCTATGGGTTCCAGTGTTAAGAGTTTTTTCTCGAATGCCTGTTAGATCTTCAAAGTAGTGGCAAAATTTCCCCGTTATAAAACTTGTGCTGTAAAAATGCCACTCAAACATTTTGCACTGCAGCGTCACGAGATGACATCCCGCCTCCACGGTCCATGGAAGGAAGTAGTTTCAGGGCGAACAGACTATTCAGGGAGCCAGAATAATGTGGTGCAATCATTCCAAACACTTGGACCAGTTTGGTTTTTCATTGAAGGAAAAATTCCAGGACTATTCCAAGACATTTAAAAAAAAATATGGAAAATCAAGATGTTTCCAGACTTGGGAAAAAGTGCAATCAAATTTCAGGACTTTTTCAGGATTCCACATGCAGTGCGAACCCTGTACATAACGTTGAATTTTCTTTTTTTGGGGGTAAGATCGTGCAGCAGAAGATATAAAAATTATAATTCGTTTAAAACTCGTGTCTATAGAGATCATGTACATTTAAGAGCGAATGACCAATATTATATTAAAAAAATTACACTGCATGTAACTGCCAGTTTTACGGCTTATAACTATTCCTTCACAGCAAATTACTCAATATGGAACTAAGATTTACGGTGCATAAGTACTCCTTCATAGTTGTTATCTGTAAACAATACAGCATAAGACTGTTAGTTTTACGGTTTTGCGATGGCAACCGTGTTAATGTTAGAAAAAAAAATGTAAAATTTACATTCAGACTTTTTATAGTGAATACGATCTTCGATAATGATATTTTTTTTAAATAGAAAACGTGAAAGATAATAGTGAATTAATGGGCATGTATATTTGGCAGAGGGGAAGGCGTTCTACAATAAATGGTTCTCAAAATCTTCTCATTCTGTTCCAGCATTTTCTCACCAAAGCACACATTTGTAAACTCTTTAAATATCATAATTGATCTTCGTACAATTACCAGCTTTTCATTAATAACAACTAAATGCAGGAGGCACACTATTTTTGGTATCATAATTCGATTATATTTTGTGAACCTAAGTAGTGTACTACCAGCTTGGAATTTGTCAATACATTCCCATAGAAACGGTTCATAGGAAAGAAAAATTTGTCAGTTGATTAGTTTCAGTTTTTCTATAACACAATGCACTAGCTTAATGACTGAATGGGCTTTTGTTCAGAGAAACATGTCGCAAGAGAACCAACAAAGGGGTTTGATCCATTGGTTTGTTGGTTCTCTTGCGATGTGTTTCTCCAAGCAGAAGTGTATCAGGCCGTTGTGCCTAATTGCTTTCATGTTAAAAGACATGAAGCAAACTGTCTACAGAGACTTAATAAAATCATAACAGGAAATTTTGATAATTTTTTAATGGAATTAAGGTAGTTCCTCCTAAAATCTCTGCCTTATATTTCCAATGGTAAAACTTCTTTACATATTTTCTTCGCAATTAATGTATTACTAAGGATGAAAATTTTCACATCGATAAAATTAAGTTACAGCATGAGATACTTAATACTTTCTAAAACATAACCTAATTATATTAAAAATCAATCATTTTTCTTTATGTTCAGATCTGTTAATAGATGGCGCGACCTGCACATTGATGACGTCAGTAGACAAACAAATGCTGGATTGCTTAATTATGGTTATGTTTTTGCAAGTAATTAGTATCCCATGCTATAACTTAAAGTTAGTTTTATCGATGTGCAAATTTTCATCCGTAGGAATGAATACATTAATTGCGAAGAAAATATGTAAAGAAGTTTTACCATTGGAAACATAATGAAGAGATTTTAGGTGGAGCCACCTTAAGAAATATGTTGAAAGTGAGATATCAAATTCTAGATGGGCAGTAAAAAACTAAAGCTGGAAATCTGAAAGAAAAAAAAACGAAATAAAAAAATCCTGATTTTTCAATGCCTGAGAAAGGATTTGGATCTTTTTTTATGAAAAATGAATTTTCCCTGATTTTTGGAAGCACTTTCAAACTCCGAGAATTCCAGTATTTCCCTGTTTTCCAGATTGGGTTGGAAACTTGTTACTCTTCCATGCATCAATGCCGTGTATTGGATGTATGTACGTGTAAGCAGTTCATACCCAGTTTATTATAGAAATCAGTATCACAATTTCTTAAGTATCTCTCTGTACTTCCCATACATATTGATTTTACATTACAATCCTTCTGCTCGGAAATTTCACTAGTTTTTAACACAATTTTTCTTCTTTTAGCACAGTTTTTGGCTTCATATGGACTCTTCAGGCAGTTCTATTCCTCACGCCACTTGTCATCTTCATCGAGGTAGGTAGCAGGATCCAAATTGCGCACGCACCCCGTACCTCTGTTATACTCCAAGTCACCCTAAAAGTGTACTGTTGTTAAAGGAGGGAGAGCCTTATCACGACTCGTCGTGGAACGCAAGAACGGTATCCATCCGCGTTAATGTGCTCTCCTGCTGTTTCTTTTCGGATCCCCCACCCACCATCATACATGCAGTGGGGATTGTGAATGGGGATCTGCTGGAGTCCGAACTTCTTCTCCTACAGCCTGTTTAAGTTACCTACGCTTCCAGTTTCCCCGACTGTCAGTTTGTTATCTCTCTATTGTGAATTTCGGGAGAGGTCTTCCACCACTTCCCCCTTCTCAGAGTTGTATCCCAGATGGACAGAAACAGCCGAAAGTGCGAAGCTCTTGATAGAGTGCTTTAAGAAATAAATTTGATATGAGAAGTTGCTCAAACTTCTGGAATATTTTTTAGATAGCAATTTTGTCTGATAAACTGCTGAGCAAACAAAAATGGGTTCCTGAGCAAAAATTCTGTTGCTTTTCGCACTAAACGCTAGGGACTATTTTTTGTAGCGGAGTAGCTGTCTTGTACCCTACATAGTGGTACACTCTTAGGCTGACTCGGAGTGTAGTCTCCTGTGAAGGACAAAACAGAAAGCATCAGCTTAGCTTTCAGTAGATTGCGAGTGGCTGGCTGACGTGCACATATCATGTACATATGGTAAGCAGAAATTTTGCTGCATGCTTCTCTCTAACGTTGGCGCCAGTTCTTTTGCTTTTTTATCTGTTTTTCATCGGGACACGTAAGAGTTTAATATTACAGCATTCGTTATTTTATTCAAGGAAGTTATTTGATGTGAATGAAAAAGTAATTTTACAGTATAGAAATATTTTTCTTCTGTGTTGAGCCAACGTAAGTGTTTCAGTTACTCTGCTTTCCGTTTTGATACTACGTTTTTAGCTAAAGCAAACAAAAAAGCGCATTTCGTGCGGCATCGTTTTGTATATAATTAACATAGTATTTCTGAAACTTAATTATTGCATCTCAAAAATGTCCCACATCACGCTACTTCACTCAGAATTCCTCACACATACGTGAGCTTAATTTTGATTTCATTCCTGAGTAATAACCAATTTTTATGGTAGAACATTATTTTGTTACTAACACTTTTCTTGGGCATAAGAGTATGTCAGAAGTTTACAAACACAGTTTTGGCAGAACAATTTCAACAAATAAATAGGTGTAAAACCTTGCGAAAAATTTGAAGTCCCCCCCCCTAACACAAACTTTTTTTTCATTCAAATTTACTACGCCACTTCATCTTTACATTGCCTTGCCCATAGTCTCACAGTACTCGCGCGAACACACTAATCCCCACAAACTTCTGCAGTGAGGAATTCAAGGTTAAAGAGATAGTCGTGCTAAAATATCTAATAGGAAAAATAATGCTGTCTTATACCAGTGTGTTTTTAACATTAAAACTATTTTAATTGTGTATAAGACGGCATTATTTTAACTATTATTGAGGAATTCACTGGCGTCTGTACAGCGCTCGGCTGTAACTTACACTGGGCAGGAACTGCTGAAGGAACCGCGCGCACACACACACACACACACACACACACAATATGGTGGAAGTGGGAACTCGTATGGCTGCCCGAAACGGGTTTTATCTGGATTTCTCCACTCTTTCTCAGAATGCTGCACTCAAAGAATATATTCTTTGGCTGCACTGGAGGCAAACCTTTTCAGCCAGTCGATACATTACAGACTATTTGGCCACCTGTCAATACGTTACAATCCAATCGACTAAACAGACAATCATAAGTGTTACAGAAAATGTGGCGAGTCCAAATCTTTCATGTTCACGACTGGGTACAGTTATAATGGAAAGTTACAAATCCATAATGTATAAAACAATGACAAAGTGAAATCGCCATACTATGATAATGAGACAAGCGTGACGAAACCAATGCATAGTTGTCCTAAACGCGAATTTAGCTGGACAAAAATCACTTTGGTCACTCTTGAAAAAATAAGTAAAAACAGTTCAGTAATATTGTAAACATATTGCCCTATCATGATTCAACCTTTAAACAACACTAATCTAAAATGTGACTGCGTAGCTGAGCTTCAAAGTTGAATGTTAAGATCGCTGTCCTTGCGTCTGGCGTCGGAAGGTTCATGTCTGTGTAACATTAGTTAGTGGCTGCAACAGAGTGGAAACTTTTATTCCTACTGGATATTTTAATTAAGGGTATGTGTAACCTTTCGGTAAGATACTTAAACATATACTGAAGAATTGTGTGTCCATGCTATTAACTAGCATGATTTATGGAGAAAATGTTTAAGAATTCATTTTTTTTTCTGAAACTTTAAACTGACTTTAGAAAAAAAAAAAAACATGTCCGAACATATCCATAAAAAATAAGTATATTAGAGAAATCTGTGGGCTATAAGGGGCTTTAAACCGCAAACGTGCGCTGCTTGCGTCTTTTTCTGATATTTGTCTTTCTTTCCAAAGTGATGAACAATAAAAAAATCCTACAACCAGGACTTGATTTTTTTTTTTTTGATTGGAGGTTTAACGACCACCGTGAGCAACTCAATGGGCTATAAGCAGTCGCCCGTCCCTAATTTAGGGTCACTGGTTCCAGGGAAGGGAGAGAACCAGTGCCGTAAGACAAACACAACATCCATGCCTCACCGGGATTCGAACCCGGACCCCGTTCGGACGAGTGATCAGAGGCCATCGCTTAGACCACTGCACCACCGGGGCGGCCAACCAGGACTTGCTCTTTATCGAGAGCAGGACGTCAGATCAGTAGCATACCAAATCGACACAAACCGGCAATAAACCCCTTGTAAAAGTAAATATGTTTATTTAAGTAAACGCAACCATTAAATTTAATTTACATTAACTTAATACGTCGAAATCACAGTGTTTATCTTGGAGTAAAAGTTAAATTTATCGTATTAAAACCGGGATTTTGATGTTTTCATAATGCTTATTAAACTATTATTTACTATTACAATTTTTTTCAAATTTTTATTGGGTTGGTGAGAAAGAAATGTCGGGCAAAGGACCAGCACACGTGGACGGCGAGAACGGAAAAGTAGGACAACTTACCTACGCAAAATAATCCCTCTCGGCATAGACACATAGTTGCCATCTGTCCGGCAAGGCCATGATCCCGGAACAAAAGAAGTCTTGTGGCTGAGACCCGAAGAAGTCATCAACTGCACATTGAACCTCGTTATCTGTCGTCAACTGTTTCCCGAACGGGAAGCGATCCAGGCGACCAAACAGATGATAGTCTGTCGGAGACAAGTCCGGGTAATAGGTAGGATGAGGCAGTGCTTCATAGCCCAATGTCAGCATCGTTCGTTGTGCGACATGAGGGAGGCCATTGTTCTAGAGTAGAACACCATCATGTCTGTTTACCAAAACCGGTTGTCTCTGCAGCAATTTCCGATTTATCTGGTGTAACTCAGCACAATAACGTTCTGCAGTGATAGTTTGGCCTCTTGCCAAGAAACTCCGATGAATTATCCCGGCTGTGGACCACCAGACAAGGAGCATCATCATCTTGGTGTGTAGGGATGGCTTAGGATGCCATCCAGCAAGCTGTGCCTTGGTTAACCATCGTGCAGATCGTTTCCGATTACCATAAAGGACCCACTTCTCATCGCAGTTGACGATTCGATGCAGTAGAAGTTCCTGTTTATTCCTGGAAAGCAGTGGCGTGCAGACTTCCAAACGCCTAGTCTGGTTGGTAGTTGTCAACTCACGCGGCAGCCACATGTCCAGCTTTCTGACCTTACCCAGAGCAGGCAGACGCCAAACAACTGTCGTGTGGTGGACACATACATCTGCCGCTATCTCATGACGCGTTTGTCGGGGGTCCGCTTCAACCACACGTAACAGAACATCGTCAGAAACAGCAACAGGTCGGTGACCACGTGCTACGTTTTGCAGGTCCGTATCTCCGCTTCGAAACTTCACAAACCATCGCCGAATGGTTCGTTCGTTGGCTGTATTCTCCACAAACGCTTCAACCACACGTAACAGAACATCGTCAGAAACAGCAAGAGGTCGGTGACCACGTTCTTCGTTTTGCAGGTCCGTATCTCCGCTTCGAAACTTCACAAACCATCGCCGAATGGTTCGTTCGTTGGCTGTATTCTCCACAAACGCTTCAACCACACGTAACAGAACATCGTCAGAAACAGCAAGAGGTCGGTGACCACGTTCTTCGTTTTGCAGGTCCGTACCTCCGCTTCGAAACTTCACAAACCATCGCCGAATGGTTCGTTCGTTGGCTGTGTTCTCCACAAACGCTTCAACCACACGTAACAGAACATCGTCAGAAACAGCAACAGGTCGGTGACCACGTGCTACGTTTTGCAGGTCCGTATCTCCGCTTCGAAACTTCACAAACCATCCGCGAAAGGTTCGTTCGTTGGCTGTATTCTCCACAAACGCTTCAACCACAAGTAACAGAACATCGTCAGAAACAGCAACAGGTCGGTGACCACGTTCTTCGTTTTGCAGGTCCGTATCTCCGCTTCGAAACTTCACAAACCATCGCCAAATGGTTCGTTCGTTGGCTGTATTCTCCACAAACGCTTCAACCACACGTAACAGAACATCGTCAGAAACAGCAAGAGGTCGGTGACCACGTTCTTCGTTTTGCAGGTCCGTATCTCCGCTTCGAAACTTCACCAAACCATCGCCGAATGGTTCGTTCGTTGGCTGTATTCTCCACAAACGCTTCAACCACACGTAACAGAACATCGTCAGAAACAGCAAGAGGTCGGTGACCACGTGCTTCGTTTTGCAGGTCCGTATCTCCGCTTCAACCACACGTAACAGAACATCGTCAGAAACAGCAAGAGGTCGGTGACCACGTTCTTCGTTTTGCAGGTCCGTATCTCCGCTTCGAAACTTCACCAAACCATCGCCGAATGGTTCGTTCGTTGGCTGTATTCTCCACAAACGCTTCAACCACACGTAACAGAACATCGTCAGAAACAGCAACAGGTCGGTGACCACGTTCTTCGTTTTGCAGGTCCGTATCTCCGCTTCGAAACTTCACAAACGATCGCCGAATGGTTCGTTCGTTGGCTGTATTCTCCACAAACGCTTCAACCACACATAACAGAACATCGTCAGAAACAGCAACAGGTCGGTGACCACGTTCTTCGTTTTGCAGGTCCATATCTCCGCTTCAACCACACGTAACAGAACATCGTCAGAAACAGCAACAGGTCGGTGACCACGTTCTTCGTTTTGCAGGTCCGTATCTCCGCTTCGAAACTTCACAAACGATCGCCGAATGGTTCGTTCGTTGGCTGTATTCTCCACAAACGCTTCAACCACACATAACAGAACATCGTCAGAAACAGCAACAGGTCGGTGACCACGTTCTTCGTTTTGCAGGTCCATATCTCCGCTTCAACCACACGTAACAGAACATCGTCAGAAACAGCAACAGGTCGGTGACCACGTTCTTCGTTTTGCAGGTCCGTATCTCCGCTTCGAAACTTCACAAACCATCCGCGAAAGGTTCGTTCGTTGGCTGTATTCTCCACAAACGCTTCAACCACAAGTAACAGAACATCGTCAGAAACAGCAACAGGTCGGTGACCACGTTCTTCGTTTTGCAGGTCCGTATCTCCGCTTCGAAACTTCACAAACCATCGCCGAATGGTTCGTTCGTTGGCTGTATTCTCCACAAACGCTTCAACCACACGTAACAGAACATCGTCAGAAACAGCAAGAGGTCGGTGACCACGTTCTTCGTTTTGCAGGTCCGTATCTCCGCTTCGAAACTTCACAAACCATCCGCGAAAGGTTCGTTCGTTGGCTGTATTCTCCACAAACGCTTCAACCACAAGTAACAGAACATCGTCAGAAACAGCAAGAGGTCGGTGACCACGTTCTTCGTTTTGCAGGTCCGTATCTCCGCTTCAACCACACGTAACAGGACATCGTCAGAAACAGCAACAGGTCGGTGACCACGTTCTTCGTTTTGCAGGTCCGTATCTCCGCTTCAACCACACGTAACAGAACATCGTCCGAAACAGCAACAGGTCGGTGACCACGTTCTTCGTTTTGCAGGTCCGTATCTCCGCTTCAATCACACGTAACAGAACATCGTCAGAAACAGCAACAGGTCGGTGACCACGTTCTTCGTTTTGCAGGTCCGTATCTCCGCTTCGAAACTTCACAAACCATCGCCAAATGGTTCGTTCGTTGGCTGTATTCTCCACAAACGCTTCAACCACACGTAACAGAACATCGTCAGAAACAGCAACAGGTCGGTGACCACGTGCTACGTTTTGCAGGTCCGTATCTCCGCTTCGAAACTTCACAAACCATCGCCGAATGGTTCGTTCGTTGGCTGTATTCTTCACAAACGCTTCAACCACACGTAACAGTACATCGTCAGAAACAGCAAGAGGTCGGTGACCACGTTCTTCGTTTTGCAGGTCCGTATCTCCGCTTCGAAACTTCACAAACGATCGCCGAATGGTTCGTTCGTTGGCTGTATTCTCCACAAACGCTTCAACCACACATAACAGAACATCGTCAGAAACAGCAACAGGTCGGTGACCACGTTCTTCGTTTTGCAGGTCCATATCTCCGCTTCAACCACACGTAACAGAACATCGTCAGAAACAGCAACAGGTCGGTGACCACGTTCTTCGTTTTGCAGGTCCGTATCTCCGCTTCAACCACACGTAACAGAACATCGTCAGAAACAGCAACAGGTCGGTGACCACGTTCTTCGTTTTGCAGGTCCGTATCTCCGCTTCGAAACTTCACAAACGATCGCCAAATGGTTCGTTCGTTGGCTGTATTCTCCACAAACGCTTCAACCACACATAACAGAACATCGTCAGAAACAGCAACAGGTCGGTGACCACGTTCTTCGTTTTGCAGGTCCGTATCTCCGCTTCAACCACACGTAACAGAACATCGTCAGAAACAGCAACAGGTCGGTGACCACGTTCTTCGTTTTGCAGGTCCGTATCTCCGCTTCAACCACACGTAACAGAACATCGTCAGAAACAGCAACAGGTCGGTGACCACGTGCTTCGCTTTGCAGGTCCATATCTCCGCTTCAACCACACGTAACAGAACATCGTCAGAAACAGCAACAGGTCGGTGACCACGTTCTTCGTTTTGCAGGTCCGTATCTCCGCTTCGAAACTTCACAAACCATCGCCGAATGGTTCGTTCGTTGGCTGTATTCTCCACAAACGCTTCAACCACACGTAACAGAACATCGTCAGAAACAGCAACAGGTCGGTGACCACGTTCTTCGTTTTGCAGGTCCGTATCTCCGCTTCGAAACTTCACAAACGATCGCCGAATGGTTCGTTCGTTGGCTGTATTCTCCACAAACGCTTCAACCACACATAACAGAACATCGTCAGAAACAGCAACAGGTCGGTGACCACGTTCTTCGTTTTGCAGGTCCGTATCTCCGCTTCGAAACTTCACAAACCATCGCCAAATGGTTCGTTCGTTGGCTGTATTCTCCACAAACGCTTCAACCACACGTAACAGAACATCGTCAGAAACAGCAACAGGTCGGTGACCACGTTCTTCGTTTTGCAGGTCCGTATCTCCGCTTCAACCACACGTAACAGAACATCGTCAGAAACAGCAACAGGTCGGTGACCACGTTCTTCGTTTTGCAGGTCCGTATCTCCGCTTCGAAACTTCACAAACCATCGCCGAATGGT
Source organism: Macrothele yani (assembly GCA_039090855.1). Lineage (NCBI taxonomy): Eukaryota > Metazoa > Arthropoda > Arachnida > Araneae > Macrothelidae > Macrothele > Macrothele yani. Next base: position 16,147,056 of record CM076992.1, read on the forward strand.
TCGTTCGTTGGCTGTATTCTCCACAAACGCTTCAACCACACGTAACAGAACATCGTCAGAAACAGCAAGAGGTCGGTGACCACGTTCTTCGTTTTGCAGGTCCGTATCTCCGCTTCGAAACTTCACAAACCATCCGCGAAATGGTTCGTTCGTTGGCTGTATTCTCCACAAACGCTTCAACCACAAGTAACAGAACATCGTCAGAAACAGCAACAGGTCGGTGACCACGTTCTTCGTTTTGCAGGTCCGTATCTCCGCTTCAACCACACGTAACAGAACATCGTCAGAAACAGCAACAGGTCGGTGACCACGTTCTTCGTTTTGCAGGTCCGTATCTCCGCTTCAACCACACGTAACAGAACATCGTCAGAAACAGCAACAGGTCGGTGACCACGTTCTTCGTTTTGCAGGTCCGTATCTCCGCTTCAACCACACGTAACAGAACATCGTCAGAAACAGCAACAGGTCGGTGACCACGTTCTTCGTTTTGCAGGTCCGTATCTCCGCTTCGAAACTTCACAAACCATCGCCAAATGGTTCGTTCGTTGGCTGTATTCTCCACAAACGCTTCAACCACACGTAACAGAACATCGTCAGAAACAGCAACAGGTCGGTGACCACGTGCTTCGTTTTGCAGGTCCGTATCTCCGCTTCGAAACTTCACAAACCATCGCCGAATGGTTCGTTCGTTGGCTGTATTCTTCACAAACGCTTCAACCACACGTAACAGAACATCGTCAGAAACAGCAAGAGGTCGGTGACCACGTTCTTCGTTTTGCAGGTCCGTATCTCCGCTTCGAAACTTCACAAACGATCGCCGAATGGTTCGTTCGTTGGCTGTATTCTCCACAAACGCTTCAACCACACATAACAGAACATCGTCAGAAACAGCAACAGGTCGGTGACCACGTTCTTCGTTTTGCAGGTCCATATCTCCGCTTCAACCACACGTAACAGAACATCGTCAGAAACAGCAACAGGTCGGTGACCACGTTCTTCGTTTTGCAGGTCCGTATCTCCGCTTCAACCACACGTAACAGAACATCGTCAGAAACAGCAAGAGGTCGGTGACCACGTTCTTCGTTTTGCAGGTCCGTATCTCCGCTTCGAAACTTCACAAACGATCGCCGAATGGTTCGTTCGTTGGCTGTATTCTCCACAAACGCTTCAACCACACATAACAGAACATCGTCAGAAACAGCAACAGGTCGGTGACCACGTTCTTCGTTTTGCAGGTCCGTATCTCCGCTTCAACCACACGTAACAGAACATCGTCAGAAACAGCAACAGGTCGGTGACCACGTTCTTCGTTTTGCAGGTCCATATCTCCGCTTCAACCACACGTAACAGAACATCGTCAGAAACAGCAACAGGTCGGTGACCACGTGCTTCGTTTTGCAGGTCCGTATCTCCGCTTCAACCACACGTAACAGAACATCGTCAGAAACAGCAACAGGTCGGTGACCACGTTCTTCGTTTTGCAGGTCCGTATCTCCGCTTCGAAACTTCACAAACCATCGCCGAATGGTTCGTTCGTTGGCTGTATTCTCCACAAACGCTTCAACCACACGTAACAGAACATCGTCAGAAACAGCAACAGGTCGGTGACCACGTTCTTCGTTTTGCAGGTCCGTATCTCCGCTTCGAAACTTCACAAACCGATCGCCGAATGGTTCGTTCGTTGGCTGTATTCTCCACAAACGCTTCAACCACACATAACAGAACATCGTCAGAAACAGCAACAGGTCGGTGACCACGTTCTTCGTTTTGCAGGTCCGTATCTCCGCTTCAACCACACGTAACAGAACATCGTCAGAAACAGCAACAGGTCGGTGACCACGTTCTTCGTTTTGCAGGTCCATATCTCCGCTTCAACCACACGTAACAGAACATCGTCAGAAACAGCAACAGGTCGGTGACCACGTTCTTCGTTTTGCAGGTCCGTATCTCCGCTTCGAAACTTCACAAACCATCGCCGAATGGTTCGTTCGTTGGCTGTATTCTCCACAAACGCTTCAACCACACGTAACAGAACATCGTCAGAAACAGCAACAGGTCGGTGACCACGTTCTTCGTTTTGCAGGTCCGTATCTCCGCTTCAACCACACGTAACAGAACATCGTCAGAAACAGCAACAGGTCGGTGACCACGTTCTTCGTTTTGCAGGTCCGTATCTCCGCTTCAACCACACGTAACAGAACATCGTCAGAAACAGCAAGAGGTCGGTGACCACGTTCTTCGTTTTGCAGGTCCGTATCTCCGCTTCGAAACTTCACAAACGATCGCCGAATGGTTCGTTCGTTGGCTGTATTCTCCACAAACGCTTCAACCACACGTAACAGAACATCGTCAGAAACAGCAACAGGTCGGTGACCACGTTCTTCGTTTTGCAGGTCCGTATCTCCGCTTCGAAACTTCACAAACCATCGCCGAATGGTTCGTTCGTTGGCTGTATTCTCCACAAACGCTTCAACCACACGTAACAGAACATCGTCAGAAACAGCAAGAGGTCGGTGACCACGTTCTTCGTTTTGCAGGTCCGTATCTCCGCTTCGAAACTTCACAAACGATCGCCGAATGGTTCGTTCGTTGGCTGTATTCTCCACAAACGCTTCAACCACACGTAACAGAACATCGTCAGAAACAGCAACAGGTCGGTGACCACGTTCTTCGTTTTGCAGGTCCGTATCTCCGCTTCAACCACACGTAACAGAACATCGTCAGAAACAGCAAGAGGTCGGTGACCACGTTCTTCGTTTTGCAGGTCCGTATCTCCACTTCGAAACTTCACAAACCATCGCCGAATGGTTCGTTCGTTGGCTGTATTCTCCACAAACGCTTCAACCACACGTAACAGAACATCGTCAGAAACAGCAACAGGTCGGTGACCACGTGCTACGTTTTGCAAGTTCGTATCTCCGCTTCGAAACTTCACAAACCATCGCCGAAAGGTTCGTTCGATGGCTGTATTCTTTACAAACGCTTTGTTAACATTTCGAGCGGCAACTCCTGCAGAATGGCCCAGTTTAGATTCATACAGGAAAATGGCTCTCAAACCCGGCGTCCGCATGTTTCCGTTGCAAGCCACGTTACGTCCAAACAAACCACGCCTGAACCTTGTTCTTCAGATCAGATCATATGTATAGAGGATTTTTAGGAAGGGAGTATCTGACCCCCAGGTCTTGAACAACCCTTAGAAATAGGAAGCTAGGAGATTTGGGCTAGAGTGCCCGATAGGAAAGTGACACGGAAGCGAAGTAGAAAGGGAGAGGAAGACGCCCTTATTTATTACCGGGGGTGGCAATACCCGGGGTCCGACGGATTAACGTGCCCACCCGACGTACGGCGGATATTTGGTGGATCGAGCGTTCGTACCTGTCTGGGATCGAACCTGCGGTCCTTTTCGCGGCAGTAACGAACGTTGCCCACTAGGCTACCCGCGGCCCAACCTTGTTCTTTACACACGTGCTAGCTATTTATAGTAACTCTGTGACGTAATACGCGCAACACCTGTGGGTGGTTCCATTCCGCTGTAGTGGGGGGCCTGTCTCCCCTGCTCATTCGTGCCGGACATTTCATTCGCACCAACCCAGTGCTTTATTGTTTAAGAAAATAGAAAAATCAGAATTTTTATTTACAATGGTGGACGGCAAAATATGCAATGCTGTAACTGACACTTCTTCGCAGACATGTTATATTTGTGATGACACTCCCAAATACATGAATGAAGACAAGAGAAAGGATGTAGTCGATATTACTTTATATACTGGTGTGCAAAACTTAAGGACGAAGAGGAGAAATTAGCATAACAACGGAATGAGCAAGCAAAACGGACCAAAAGACCACTCAGGAGATAGACTAAGGTCCGGTACGGTAGGGCATACGCATATATGCAGCATGACGTAGGGGTGTCGGAAGGGTATAAAGCACACGGGCGGTGTACGCTCAGCAATTCGGTGAAAGCTATTGCACGGTGTACATCGGTTTGAACGACGTCGAGTTGTTGCCACCGTGTGATATGGCCAACAGCCAATTCAGTAGACGACATCTGGATGACTTTGCCCGAGGTCACGTCATTGGGAAGTTGGAAGAAGATCGAAGTGTGACTAGTGTGGCCGATGAGTTCGGGATCGCTCACAGCATCGCTTCACGAGCTTGGAGAGCATTTCAAACGACAGGAAGAGCTGTTCGAGAGTTAAGCAGTGGTCGTCCACGAGCAACATCGGCGGCGGACGACCGGTATATTGCCCTACAGGCGAGAAAAGACAGACGGCAGACAGCGGGAGAAATCGCAACGCACATGCAACAGACAGCTGGACGTCCGTTATCGCGTTTTACCGTGGCCAGGAGGCTGCACAAAGGTGGCCTATTTGCACGACGACCAGTACGGTGTGTGCCATTAATGCCTGCTCATCGGAGACGGCGGTTTCTGTGGTGCCACGAACACAAGAACTGGACACATCAGCAATGGGGTTGAGTTCTCTTTACGGATGAGAGACGACTTAGTCTGACGAGCGATTCTGGACGTATAAACATCTGGAGAGAGCAGGGAACACGCAATCACACTTCCAACATCACCGAAAGAGACCGGTTTGGAGGTGGCGGAGTTCTCGTTTGGAGCTGTATCATGCTTGGTAGCCGTACTTACCTCCACATCTTCCAAGGAGGTTAAGTCACTGGTGTCCGCTATTGTACAGAGGTTCTCCTGCCTCACGTGCGTCTGTTTGGAGGTGCTGGGGGTCCTGAGTTCCTCTTCATGGACGACAACGCTACACCTCATCGTACAGTGGCTGTCGTAGAGCTGTTGGAGAGTGAAGATATTCAACGCATGGATTGGCCCGCAAGGTCCCCGGACCTAAATTCAATCGAACACGTGTGAGACCTTCTGGGGAGACGCTTGGCAGCACGTCACCAGCCGCCAGCAACGATCCCGCAGCTGCGATTGGCGCTACAAGAGGAATGGGCCGCGATGCCTCAACAGCTCCTTGACAACCTCGTCCCCAGCATGGACAGACGTTGTAAATCCTGCAACGCAGTCAGGGGTGATCATATCCCTTACTAAAGACTGGGTTTTTCTTGGCAGTCGCCTGTCACATGGACGTTTCTGTCTTCTGTCCAGTTGTGCTCGAAGCTACCTTTTGAATAAAGCGCCTTTGTATCCTTTGGATTCCTTGTTTGGACGGTTTTGCTCACTTGTCCCATATTCTTACATCTTGGGGATCTTATGGTATGATTTGAGTCGATGTGGAGCACTTCTGCACGACGTTACATTCAAAAAACTGTTTCGTCCTTAATTTTTGCACGCCAGTGTATAAATTTGGCTTCTATTTCGCATGCCTGGATTAGATTTTCTGAATGCTTACTCCTCATTTCATGCAGGCTGCTTCTGAAGAAGTGGCAGATTAGAGGAAAGGAGAAAAGGTTTCAATGAAAAAAAAAAAAAGAAAGAAGTTATTCCCGAAAATTTCAAAAAGGAAATGGGATTGATTGTAGGCCAACCGACTCTCGAAAGAAGTGGAAATTCCGATGGCGGCAATAAAGCTCACCGCTCTTTTCAGAACCCGTAACTTTCTGCAGAAATAACTGGCATTGATCAAAATTTAATACAGAGATTTGGAACCATTCTGAGAATTCTTTTTCTGGCTTCTCAGTAAGTCCTAAAATATTTGACTTTTACGCACGTGAAACAAAAAATCTATTCTTAAAGCTGTATCCATGGTTTTATATGCCTGCCACTGTGCATAAGGTACTTATACGTAAAGCACACGTCATTTAGTATGCAATGTTACCGATTGGCATGCTTTCCGAAGAAGTGCAAAAGGCTAGGAATAAGCGCATGAGAAAATTCCGCGAGAGCCATGCACGAAAAACTTCACGGAAAGACAAAACACAAAATGTTCTGAAGCTACTGTTGATCATCACTACAGATCTTTTCATCTCAGATATACGAGTACGTACTTCACCTCATAAGAAGAAATCTATTTTGCCCTTGGAAGTCCGACAGCTCCTGAAAGAACCGCACTTAATTAAAAGAAAGACGAAGGGGAAGAGAAAAATACAGCACCTTCAGAAGATGAAGAATATGACGAAGACGATGATGAAAAAGAAGAAGAACGAAGAAGAAAAGTTTTCTATTAATAATGAGGAGGAAAATTATGAAGAAATTTATGCAACTGATGACCGCGATGAGAATATCTGGTAATGATATACGTAGTCATATTTGCTATGTAAGAAAGAGCATATGTATTTATCAGGAGATAAGAAAGGAATGTTATAATTAATAATGTATCATATTATACACGGTCGAGTCACATTATTGTGACCAACTAATATCCAGAGTAACCGCCGTATGTAGTGCGGACAGCAGCTAGACGGGCTGGGAGTGACTCAGTTAGGTGCTGGAAGGTGTTCACTGGTATGTGGAGCCATGCGGACTGCAGTGCATCTGACAACTGCTGAATATTGCGTGGTGGAGGATCCGTAGAGCGAACAACACGATCGAGGTGGTCCCACAGATGCTCAATTGGGTTTAAGTCTGGGAAATTAGGGAGCTAGAGAAGTATATTTTGAAGTCTTCATCGTGCTCTTCCAACCACTCTCGGACATTTCTAGCTAAGTGACACGTCACATTGTCGTGCTTTAAGATCCCATCCGCCCCAGGGAAGGCAATCAGCATGTATGGGTGTACGTGCTCTGCAAGGATGATTCATAACGAATTCGGTTCATAGTGCCTTCCACAGGTACGAGTGGACCCAGAGAATGCCACGAAAACATTCCCCAGACTATAACGCTGCCCCCAGTAGCTTGTGTTCTTCCAGCAATGGTTGAAGGGCGTTTATTTTCCGATGTTTCTCGCCTTATACGCCAACGTCAATCCGTTCGATGAAGCAGAAAACGTGATTCATCGGAGAAGGCAATCCTTTGCCAATCAGCGAAGGTCCAATTCCGATACTGCCGTGCAAATGTAAGCCTTTTCTGCCGATGCACCTTTATTAGCATAGGTGCAGTGACCATCCGTCTGCATCGGGGCCTCATACGCAGCAGGGTTCGCTGAACTGTCGTTTTAGATACACTTCCGGTAACCCCCTCGTTCATTCTGCCAGTGAGTTGCTCGGCCCTCACGCATCTTCGAAACCGATGTTCACATAAATGGCACGTGGTGCTCCGCAGTCTTCACGTCGCTTATTCGCATGGTGCCATTTCTCCAATCACGATACACTTTAACCACAGCAGCACGCGAACAGTTCACAAACTGCGCTGTTTCAGAAATACTGCCACTCTTGGCCCGAAAGCCGATAATCATCCCTTTTTGCAAATCTGATAAATCGCTCCTTTTATCCATGACAGCAACGCGCGATATGTTTTCAGAATGTCTACAGCACACCTTATATACCCTCCAAACTAGCTCTCGACACGTGCCTTCTTTCATTGGCTAAGCGCTGTTTACGTCGAAAGTAGGAGGTGGTCACAATAATGTGACTCGACTGTGTATATTATGTCATAATATATCATTATATTAGAATATATGATATTATATCATATACTATATTATTTTACTTTATTCATTTCCTATGATGTATTACATTTGTTTTTAAATTTAAAGTATGATATAAACTGTGCCGTGCAATTTTTCCAGAGTGATTAAATTATTGATTTTTACATATCTGTCATCATAACTAATACAGTTAATAAAAAAATCAACATGCAATTTCACTATTTTGGAGATTTTCTTTTTTTTATGCTACAAGATCTAGCAATTTCAACTTACAAATAATTTTGTCCCGCTTGATTCTCATTTGGGACCACTGTGCAATATAGCGGCACTGACTTCCTGACTGGCTGCTAGGAGACAAAAGTTCGCTACGACTACCGCAGATATCTTCAACGGATGGAGGAAGAAATAGAAATCCAATTCTATACCATTCCATTAGCTGCAAAATCACTGGATTCTTCCTCCGTGCACACTTCGCGCTTTCACAAACCTTTTAAGCGGGCTTTACCAAAAGGAATCTTTCCTACTGGAAATGACAGTTTCATAGAAGCTTACAGGAGTAGAAGGTTACTGTCACAATTATTACATAACATGGGCATCAGATAAAGCATGATAAATGTTGACGCATATCCACATGTATGATATGCTACTGACCTCTGAAAACAACCCAGTGTTATGCAATCAACATCAGCATTCGCGACCAGCGGCGTCGAAACCGCGGGGGCAGAGGGGGCAGTTGCCTCCGCACGCAAGTGAGTGTGGGTGGGCAAAACATCACATTTGCCCCCTCAGTTTTCTTCCTTTTCAAATTACACATGTTTGTGATCGGAGATCTTAAACATTAGTTTTTTTGTTAAGTTCATTTTGATAAAAATTGAGTATCGCTCTTCATATTTTACCATGAATACAGAAATCTGAATATTTTTTTTTTAATGTCACTCACTCCTGAGACGCCAAGAAATGCTAGCTCCATTAAACAGTCCAGAAGGCTGTTTCCCGTTTGAAGAATGCAATGTTGTCTCTCATTAGATGTAAATAATTATTCTTCCTCAAAAAAACTGAGTAAAAATAAATAGGGAAATGGAAGTAGGGTGAGGAATGAAATATAAGTTCCTTCGATGTTTAATTATAACGTCTACGACTTCAATTCCTGCGGAATTCGTACCAATCCGGAAGTACCAAGATCTATAAGTTCAACGCCGTTCATGTGTACAATTAGTTTACATTGAGAAACTATATGGATATGAAAAGTGTTTTGTTTTATAGATGAATGTTTAACGGGACAAAAATTTCAGAAAATTTTCGTAATGAAGGCAGCACGTTTTCTTTAACAGTAGTACGATAAATTTTATGCCAGAGTAAAACATTTTGTTCACCGACATCTTTCGCGACTAGCATATTCATTGATAAGAGATAATCAGAAAGATACAAACGGGCATTGCCAACCAGGCCGACCTTAGTACTTTGGTGGCCTTGGGCAAAGATTGACTTTGCAACCCCTAATACTACAGCATTTTGATTGAAACACGTGAATGCTCTTTAATCTTTAAAATATAAATTTTCAATCAGATTTCAGTAAAAAAATTGTTTCCCCTCGATGACAGGAAATAAAAAAATTATAGGAAATGTATACATGTTAATGAATATATAAATTTAAGGCTTACCTGTAATCTTCTAAGCTTCTCCGAAGGCTGCTTATAGTATGCTTATTTGTAAGTGCCAGTGTACTTTTCTTGTATGATTAGGATTGCAAAAACTTATGGTTTAATATTAAACTCATTGTTTACAATGTTGAAAACTCAAACGACAAAAAAGAAATTCTTCTGTAGAGTTAAATTTTATAATATACACCTATTGTAATCTTCGCGCAGCCACCATCTTATTATTATTATTTTGATTGGACGTTTAAACGACTACCGTGAGCAGCCCAATGGGCTATAAGCAGTCGCCCGCCCCTAATTTAGGGCAACTGGTTCCAGGGATGGGAGAGAGCCAGTGCTGTAAGACAAACAGAACATCCATGCCTCACCGGGATTCGAACCCATACCCATCAGGGAGAATGATCGGAAGCGAGCGCCTCAGACCATTTGGCCATCCGGATGGCACGACTACATATTCCCCCTCTGTAAACTTTCGCAGCAAAGCAGAAAGAAGAGGAAACGCTGTTTGTTATATAGCTTCACTAAGCAAATCAAGCAAAGGGGGGGGAAGCGAAGAGATACTTCGACTGTTCATCTTCTTAATAATATTATTTCTCTTTTATTTTTTCAAAGGAAATACAGATTGAAAATTAGACGATAAAAACCGACACATGATTAAAAAAAAAAAACACACAGCGGCGCCTAGAAATGGCGGTCCTATGCTACAGGCTGGCCAATTTACTAATGACCTTCAATAGCACTTTCAATCTAAACTTCAAGCAAAGTCTGATCACATCGCGTCTAAAGAGACATAAGCAATTCAAACTGCATTTTTTTTTAATGCATAACAAAAAGTCACACCAGAGTTCATGCGTTCCTAAAATGACCCACGGATCCCCATAACTTTATAACAGCAATTACAATGAGCTATGTACTTCTTCGAAGAGCACTGTCTTCGTAAAATTTACTTTACTAGTTTTAGAAAGAGAGGGGAACGGAACTGACAAATTTTGACACGTGCGAAGTTATTTTGTACACAAAAATTCATCTTACCTGAACGAAGGTTTAATAATGTCGGGACGAACTTCGTGGATGGCTGTACAATGTATCATAAGGTGTGATATCCGACCTATAAGGATTTTCTAGCCCATATGGCTCACTGTAGCTAGGTTCCCCTACAATAGGAGAGAACAAAAAGAAACAGTTTATGCAAATGAAATATTTTCAGCAAGGAACAGCATATGTTCCGCAAAACAGCTATTCGAAATGTTGTAAATGCTTGTTTAATAACTAAATAACTGCCAAGCACTCGAAACTAAGTCTCGAAAAAGGCAAGAAAATTTGAGTTTCATTTAATTGGGCAGCTAAATTTCAGTGTCGTATTGTTACCTGCATGAGTTAAGGCGAATCAAAAGAAAATAGGAATGCCAGAACACATCCCGTCAACACAAATTATCTTGCTACAATAAAATCCCATGACGGATTTTTGCATATGCTCTCATTATTATATCTGAAGAAACCTATGCGAACCGGGTTTATTTTATCAGTATAAACACCATGCTTTTCATTTTTTTTCAACACTTGTTTCGCTATTTTTTTGGGCAAGGCAGTTTTTAGTGAAGCAGACCAGAGTTGGAAAAGGTTCAAAAATTTCGGACCCGGATCCGACCCGTGCGTCCCACAACTGGACCCGATCCGATCCGGACCCGTAACTCACCCGGACAAATCTGCTTTGAACTATAAATTCGAAACTCGATTTATATGTATATATACATATAAACCTAATAGATATATTCATCCCAATAACTGCTTGATATTTAATAACTGAAATCATTTTTTAATAATAAATTTTGGTTACTTGCTAAATTTTAGTGCCATTTTTAGTGCCACTATTTTGCGTAGTCCAGAAGTAATGGCTGACTATGACCGTGACCATGAAGTATATTACAAATGGGAATCATTATTTACGATTACACAAATTTATTTTTTTAAATGTATATTTAGATTGTTCACTCTTTCCACGCTTTGATGAAGGTGCGCATACTTTCATATGGTCCGTTAGACTTTTGGTTCCATAATCTCTTATTACACCGCCGACTTCTTTCTTTGTAACTATACACTTTCCACATTTTGAACAACAAGCAAGACCAAACAACACAGAATTATTCAGCGGTTTCTTAATGAGACGAAACAATTTCCAGCATTCACTCTTCCTCTTGTGGTTTTCAACAAGCACGTATTTGTTGGCCTCGACGCCTTTCTCAACCTCCTTAATATTAAATCCATCCATATTAACAAATAAGGAGTTAATTTCGACATGACATGTCATGGGAACGGGATGTTAGCACATCAATCGAAAACCTCTGAATGCTCAACGTAAAAGACGCGATGTAAAAAGTAACTCTTAATCATAGAGCGAACTTCGCATGTAGAGAGTGAATCAGCTGAGAAGCAGGCGAATGGCGTTTGCCTGTACCTTGCCCTGGACAAGCGCGCTGTAAAAGAACACAAAGGAAGTATCTTTTTACGATGTGGTGTCGGTGTGTTTGACGTCGGTCGGTGGAAATCTTCGTTGCTTCAAGATACAGACGACAATATTTTTGTGTGGCAAATCATTCACTCCGTGGGCACCAGTATCGACTACAGAATTCCACAACGCGCATTTTTCTTTGGAATATATTTTTCTGTTTTCAAAAATAAAACGGGAATAAAATCGGGTCAGGAACACCTTGACCCGACCCGTTGGACCCGCAAGAAATTGTCGACGCGTTGACTTGTGACCCGGTTTCCATCTCTGAAGCAGACATGGGGGGGGGTATGAAAATTACACCGAATTCTGGCGTGTAATTGTGTACGTATTTTGAAGCCTTTCCGAAGCGAAACAATTTTTCAAGGCGCACTTTTACAAAAAGAAATAGAGAAGCAGCGAAAAAGAAAATGCTTTTGCTACGCCTATTGGGAAAAACTGCGTATTATTTAAAATGCACAATGTGCCCAGTTCCTTCATTTTCTGTTTTTTTTTTTTTTTTACGGCACGTGCTACACTAGGGTGGTCTTCAGCCCACTCTTTACCTCCCCCCTCCCCCCAAAAAAAAAACTTAGAACTTCTAATACATTCTAAAGAAAAATTTATTATGATCCTGATGTGAAGCAGTATCTTCAGGGAAGATTAAGAAAGGGATTTGTGAAGATTGAAATTGCTGATTCAATGAAAATTTTGGAGACCGACCGATAAAGAAGCTGCAACAAAACCCTACATAAAATATTACTTTCACAGTAATAACAATTAAACCTAACAATATAAGTCTCGTGCTAAAATCCAATGGTAAAATAAAAATCCTCTAAGCACGAAATACAGTATGAGATGATAAATTAAAATACAAGTGAGATCTTTCGGACCCTGCCTGCAGGGTGCATCTTCAGACTAAAAGACAAATGGAACAAGGTCGCCAAAGACGCAATTTTGATAAGTATACTGTGAAGGAACAATTCATGATCTGCCCATGTCAGGTATTAAATCGAACGCTGTCATAGTGATTTGAGATACACTTGAAAATTGTAACATATTATAATATCAGCATTACAATACCCATAATTAACTTAAGTGTAATGCACCACTTCAATGTGAAAGTAAAAATGTAATTATTAACATATAAAGGTAAGTCTTTCAGTCCAAAATAATGTTCCGATATGAGGAGACCCTTTTAGCGATGTCGACTAAATTCGCGCCCGTCACCGTCGAGAAGCTAGTGGACTCGATGCCGGCCCGTTGTGCAGCTGTTATTAAGTCTCGTGGTTATCCCACTAAGTATTAGTTATTGTTTTGTCGTTTTCTCGTACTTGTTTTCTGTTATCGTTGCATTAAATGAATGTGATACACAGCTACTTTGTTGGTCAATTTGTATGATCTTTGCGATTAAGCTCGATACCTGATCTGTGTTAAGGTTTCCGATCCATCTGCAAATGGGTCATGTTTACAACTGAAAAACACATATCATATTGCAAAATGACCCGGTTTGGTCCAGCAGAAAAAATTATGGTCGAAAAAGTGTTTCGCCAAATACTTTTGTTCGCTACTGTAAGTGTCCGTCTTTTAACGAAGCTTCCGTTTCATCTTACTTCAGTATTTTGACAGAATTTCCGTATTAGTAATTCCGTTCATTTCAGAAAAGTCCGTTTGAAATATTTTCTGAATTCATACAGAAATTTCGCAAAATCGAATACTCTCAATTTTTCAGCCCTTACGCCAGAGAAACCCTTTCATGCCGGTGATTGGAATCGAACTGAGGTCGTTTGGGTTACAAACCGCGCGTCTTAACCACTGAGCCAGAATGTCTTCGGAATTGCACTCACGTTCAAGGTAAAACTTAATTGCACGACGATTAAATTCCCCCCCCCGGGAATGCGATTAATTTAGTCTTTTTATTTCCTGTTAGAGCTCATTAGTTTTTTAGAATATGTTTGTAATAATAATTTTATTTTTTCTGTATATATATTTCTTATATATTTTTTTTTCATCGCGATTTTTCGAAGCAACAGAATGCTTGAGATTTCTTTTTTTCACTGACAGTAACTTTCGATTATCTTAAAGAAAATTTTTTTTTTTTTTTTTTGATTGGAGGTTTAACGACCACCGTGAGCAACTCAATGGGCTATAAGCAGTCGTCCGTCCCTAACGTAGGGCCACTGGTTCCAGGAAAGGGAGAGAGGCAGTGCCGTAAGACAAACACAACATCCATGCCTCACCGGGATTCGAACCCGGACCCCTTTCGGACGAATCATCAGAAGCCATCGCTTAGACCACTGCGCCACGAGGGCGGCAAAGAAAAAGGTTAAATTTACTGTTTTATAGTATTGTTTCACACAACTGCTAAATATAAAATTTATTCTTAATAACTATAATAGCTTCCTCTTAAGGACTCCGCAGTCTGATACATATAGATATCATACAAATCACCTTTGCAATAATTTAAGTACCCGGGCTCTTACGGTAACACAATAATAATAGCTGGTGCACGAATTGGGGGAGAGAAGAAATATTCTGTTCCACAATAACCAAAATTTATACGGTATGCTATCCACAATATCCGATGTCGCTACAGAACTTCAAAATCAGATTCTTCGATAGACTATCCCAGTAAAAATACAAGTGCTGGGAAACTGCTTGCCACCAGCTGGCACTGATGGGTCACTGCTGGCTGAAATCTGCCGCTCACGGCCCGGTAGTGGTCCATTGGTGGCAGCGCTATCAGTTGGCGAGCCATTGATGGCCCTGCAGCATCGCCGTGAATTGTGGGCCTCCAAGCAAGTGCCACTAGTGGCCCGTTGCTGGTAACCAATGCAACCCCAACAGCAGGTGGAAGCAACACTTGCTGTGTCTCTCATGGTACCAGTTAGTTGAAGACGACGCTATCGTCATCGTGTTATTTTAGTGGATGTTAAGAAAAAAAAATCCATATGTAGAGAGGCAAATTAATTTCCTAATGAAATTCTACGTCGACGAAGATATCAGATTAAGCCGTGAAATACTAGATTACAGCCATGAAATACACCCACTCCATTCCCATGAATAACAATTCATGGAATGGAGTGAATGAATAACAATAAAAAATTTGAAACCGCTTGAAACAAATGTCCTGGAAAACATTAAAACTACGTTTGTTGGAAGAAAAAAAAAAAGAATTATCCGCGTACAAAATTTATTAATTATTTGGAAGAAAAAAAGAAAAAGCAACGCTATGTGGTGTACTCATCCATGGGTTGAATACACAAGACTGGGAGGAATTCGCTTCTAAAAATAACGAGAAGTAAAATGAATTATCTTTCCTCTTTAAAACAAATGTAGCTTCGGTCAACGGAAAGGAAAGACACAACGTTAAAAATGTAACAGAATGCGACATGAACCCGGGTAAATATATATTATTCAACAATCTCTTTTCAAGACGACAAAGACAGTACAAAACTTTGGAAAGCGACTCTAAGTATGTACACTCCTTGAAAATGAGTGAAGTTCCCTTAAGGTAAAAAAAAAAAACTATCGTTACGTTGAAAAAATTAATTTATGAAATATATGAAACTGACTTTTATGAAAAATACCTCGCAATATTGTAAAATGAAAGAGGGAAGCATTCGATTACACATTACGTACGAAATACATAGCTTCAAGCATACGCTCGAACGTGGCAATTTAGTCTGGTCGGTAGAGAGCTCAGCTACCTCGCCAACAGCCCTGGTTCAAATCCACTCAGATAAAAGCGGGTGTTTTTCCGGTCTGTTGAAAAAATTTCCCCAGCGCAGTGCGATAATTCACAAGTTTCGTAAGGGTAGAAAAAAAAATTGTAGCTTTGGGAAACTGCGGTTATCCTTAATGTTTTTTTATATATATTATGGCTACCACTGGGAAATTGGCGGACAAGATTCGGCAAGCCACCAGTTACGTCACGTGGTTGCCGTCTGCCACTACCGGCAAACTAGCGGACCACATTAGGCTAGCCATCATTTCTGGCACGTGCTTGCAGGGCCACTGAAGGGCCACTTGTGGCAGCTTCTGCCTGTGATGGACAACTGATGACCCTGTAGTGGCATATGACAACTGATGGGGTGCCAACTGTTGGCCTGAACTTCTGGCCCTTCTGTTGGCCGCCCGGACATTTTATTGACGGTTCGGCAGCGGCAACATAGTGCTGGGCCAGCAAGACTGTTTTTGCTGGGATGGAAATTTAACAATTATAATCAAACCAAGTATTTTCACGAATCGCCCCTATTACCGGAAAGTTTTCGTCATATGGATACGAAGAAAAGTGAGAACGGAGGTTTTTTGAGAATTGCGGAAAGGTTTCTGAAAATTCAGAATTTTTTTCCTGGCGTACAAAAAATTTGTCCCGTCATTTCACGGTAAAGGTTGTATGGGAAATATGCTTCGTTAGGGCTGTCTTTGAATAAGTGTTAGGGTTCTTCTGCGATAGATGGCGCAAAAAATCACTCCTTGGGCGTGACTTTAACGTCTTGAGGGACTGTCCCAGAAGTTGGCGTCTGCAAATCACTGCAGACCTCGCCATATTCAGAATGGAAGCGGTCTCTCGTTGGTTCCACAATGAAAAGACAAAATATGCGCTGTTACGTTTTAACCAATGACGTTATTGACAGTTCAGTAAGTAGGCGGAATTTCTATAGTTAAAATTCAGGGGTACCGAGTGAAACGATTCTGCCAGCGGATGCACTGATTCATTACAGTTTAAACCAACAAGTCAGCAGTGATGTAGAAGGTTCTTACCGATGCTAGGACACTATTTTTTCTAAGCTTAGTGACACTGAGGGTCTTTTCGTGCTTACCTGGAAAGAAAAACAGGGCAAAGGAATTTGTTTTGATGATCATGTATGCAAAAAACAGAAAAATGTTTTCTGTTTGCAAACATACTATACTTCGATTCACCCTAAGAATACACTGAAAGGAAAGGTACAAGAGCCTCCGGGGACGGCCGAAAGTTATGTTCATCTGCGTCACTCCCCACTGCGTCCTGCTGTTTGCAGCTGTCAATCACTTTCCCCATCAACTCATTGGCACCGTCACTCACACTCTCTCCGGTTTAATTGTTGCTGATGAGGGCGTTTTAAGGGGCAGATTTTTGTTTCTCAATAATGCTTGAAATTCGTTGATATTTTATCCTATGATGTTTAGCAACAGTCTGAGCCTACCTTTTTAAATTTCGCCCGAATATGTTGAAAACTTCCGGAGTTAATTATTTTTCCCATCTTTTAAACTTTTATCGGCGATTCTTTCGATGCCGCTCTTATGATTACTATTTTTTTTTATTAGGATGAATCAAAGGGGGAAATTATGGGAAACGCGGATGGATACCTTCATTCCATTCATATGACGCTCGGTAAGTTGCTGGCATATGAAAATGCTGCGCTCGTTGACGCCATCGCTATCGTTTCGATCACAAAATAAAAAGATAAGACCATAATTACAGAAATGACTGAAACGCGCAGTGAAACAATGAACTGCGTTTCACTTGTAGATTTTAAAATATTATAAAATACAAGCTACTGTTTCCTTCCAATTGAAAAATCAAAGAATATGAGACTAAAATACCAGTAAATGAGAACAGCGATGTGAATGATGTGAAAGTCGGAAAAAGAATGAATGAGTTACTGAAATGACATGCACAACCCCTTCTTGGACAAACTGTTTCGGCACAACGATTTGAAAAATTCTTTGTTGGATAGAGATTCCAGAGACATGTTTTATAAATAATTTCAAATTTTTCAAGTAATTCGTAGACTTTCCGCTAGGGGGCGTAAAGGTAAATTGCGTTTCCCCCGATATCTCTGCTTCTGAAACCCCGAATTAGAAAAATTCTTTCTGCATCGGATACAGATCCTGATGGGAAATCCTTTGCATATATTTCTAATTCTGGTAAGAAATGGTTTGGATACCAGGGGGCGTACGTCTTAATTTCCGCTTCTGACGAATTTGAGGCAAAATTTGAGCTTCTAAAATCTCGATTGAAAAAATTCGTTTGTGGACCGATGCCACTCACGTCGATAAACCTTTTTGGAATATTTTCTTCATAAAATATTGCATGGTTTCTACGCCAAAGGGTGTAGATGTATATCTTATTTTTGTCAATATTTCTACTTCTAGGAGTCCGATTTGAAAAGTTCCTTCTTCGTTGGATTGTGTTTCTGATGCGAAATGTTTATCATATAATTTTAAAAATGTTCAAGTAAATCATAGACTATCCGATAGGGGGGCGCAAAGGTAAATTGCGTTTTCTGCGTTAATTTTGCTTCTGAAACTCCGATTTCAAAATCATTGCATACAGCTCTTGATGGAAAATGTTTTCTGCATCGCATACAAGCTCTTGATGGAAAATGTTTTTATATATAATTTCTAATATTTGGTAAAGAACGGTTTGGTCACCAGGGGCATAAGTGTTAATTTCTGCTTCTCATGTAATTGCGGCAAAATCTGAGCTCCTGAAAACTCGACTGAACATTTTTTTCTTGGACCGATACCGCTCACATCGAAAAACCCTTTGAGAATACTTTCTTCCTAAAAATAATGCATGGTTTTCCCGCCAGGGGGCGTAGATGCATATCTTATATTTGTCCATATCTCTGCTTCGAAGAATTCGATTTGAAAAATTATTTCTTTGTTGGAGAGAGTTTCCGCTGTTAAATGTTTCTCATATAAATTCAAATTTTTCTTAACGCACAAGTCTGCAACCAGAGGGTGTAGCTTACGATTCCGTTTACGTCAATACCTGCGGGATTAAAAACCCGGTTGAAAAACTTCTTTCTTCGGTCAGATACTATTGTTTTCCATACCGTTTCCATTGACTTTGAATAGCTTTGATAAATTTAATTTGCGTCAGAATGGATTCAAAAGACGTGCCCATTACACCCGAAAATTCGGTGTTATCTTTCTTGTTTGTTCTTGAGACTGCTGGAAATGATCGTTCAGCAGAACAATTCGTGACTAGTAAGGTTAAAAACATTATCAAAGCTATTTCTAAGTTCGGAAATGTACTCTGAAGATTGTTATCAATGATGAACATGTACATATCCCGTGGTGTGTTTCAAGTCTTTGGCCTTCATATATGACTGAAAATGGAGACTACAGTTGCTCAGAAAGTTTTCTATGTCTTCTTGGTACCTATGAACAAGTTTATTTGATCTAGCCTCTATATCACGAGCAATGGTCTCTTTCAAATCCTTGAAAAATTCAAACATTTCCAGAGCAACTTCGTATGATTTCCTCGTTTTTGCTAAATTACTGATTAAAGAATCCATAATCTTAAAAAAAACGTGTTTACTTTTGCTCAGTTAATGCTCTCCGTCCATGCATATCGAGTGACAACTACAAAAAATATAGGTTTTAAAAAGTAATAAAATTTGTAAAATTATTTAAGTAAAAATTTTCGTGGGTGGCGGTGCTGAAATCTTCATAAAAAAAAAAAAAAAAAACTATTCGAGCTCGGCGGCGCCCCCCCCCAAGTCTGGCGCCCTGGGCTCGGGACCGTTGCTTAAATCGGCCCTGCACGAATCATAAGGATTCTAGTGCAAAGAGAATGTGTACTCCTTTGTCAAATGACAATAACAATGAAGTTATAGGTGGTGCCTAATTGGGGTTAAGACTGCAGTGATAGGAAAGAAAACAGCGAAAATTTAAACAGACCTGAAAGCCGAGTGATAAGTGTTCCACGGTCGTGAAAGGCATTTCAACTAATCTGCTCACCATCGGCTAGAATAAAAAATAAACCCCTGAGATCACTCTGATTCTTTGGAGTAATGGAAAAGAAATCTTTTCATAATCTTAGGAAAACCGACGTATTAGTTACACTGAATTGTTGTAACTATATTAGTTGTAACTGATATGTATTATTCAAGGGTGTATGTAGAATATTTTTCGGGTGGGGGGACGAAAACATGGAAGTTTTTGAAATCCTCTAAGACAAAATGAAAGTTTAGTGAAAAATAGAAGAGAAAAAGTACAGCATATTTTTTATAATGTAAGTTGATGCATTTTTATTAAAATAAAACATTTTTTATCGCATTTTAACGAAAAACAAAAATGAAACACGGGCTCCCCCTCTCTAAATAGGTCCCTGGTATTATTCTTAGTAGAGGAATCGTGTAGAAGACAGTGCGGTATTTGAATGAAACTCCGATATTCTTATAGCGAGTGTCACCTGAGTAACATTATTTTATTTAAAAATACTCAAATTAAACAATTTTGATGTAAACTGATAATTGGTGATGAAATTTTGATAAAAACAGTACTCCGTAATAAAAACAATAAATCAAATTTTACAAGGCTTTTGAAAATTTCGAAGGTTTTCCTAAGGGTTGATTTTTTCCTAATCCATTCACCGCTAAAGCGCCTTTTGATTTAGAACTAAATCACTGCAATTCAGGCTTTAAGATTCGAGTCTGAAAAGGGACGGTTGATTTCTCGCAAGGTTGAAATCAAATTCCGTTTTCACGTTGTTTTCTTTAGCGACTACAACACGTGGCCTTTTTTTCTTCTTTTCCAAGAAATGTTTACATGAACAGCGTTATCAGGTTCTCGAAACCAAAACGAACTTCTTGGCGCCATTCGTTGCTACAGCGGAGATGAGAAAGTTCGAAGGATTTGTTTACATATTTGGAGATCGAGGACTACCTTGTTTGTATTTAAGTGTAAGAAGAGGAGGAAAAGCATTTACATTTGTATCAGAAGCATGTAGTGTTAGGCAGAAACGCCAACCGTGAGGCCTACAAGAAATGGCTCGGCGCTCTGTGTGACATTCCCTCTACAATTACGATAGTTTTGCGTTCAGTACAGCGCATTTGTTTCTCTAAATACCTGGGGTTTTTCAAACTTTTCTTAATCGCGGACCATGTGGCAGAACGAAATAGTACTCGAGGGCCAGCCACATGGAGAGAAAAAAAAAGTAAAAATGCATGTGTTTATTATGAATATCGATCATTTCAGAGAGGGTTGGAATCCCAAACTTAACTTTCGGAAAAAGAAACGATGTAGTAGTTAGCCTGATATTCATATTACTAAGCATGTGTGTGAGTGAGAGAGAGAATTCATTTCTCCATTTCGAAAATGCATTTTCTTCCGTTTTAGAATTTCCTTTGTTGGCAACGTCTCGCGGTCCATTAAAAGTCTTCAAAAAATTCCTTTCATCCAACATCTCCCCCCCCTCCATATGAAATTCCTAGATAAACCCGTGGTGCGGTGGCTCCCATCTAAAAAAAAAAAATCTACTTCGTGAGAGGATCACATAAACGCGTGCGCCTATGTACTGGCTCATTGCACAGATTCTGAAACACTTTTTCCATCAAAAAGATCAGTTGCATTGGTGGCCTAGTGGTACCAATCATTCGTCGGAAATGGTTTCGATCTCGGGTAAAGCACGGATGCTGTGCCTGTCTCATGGTGCTGGCTCTCTCCCTTCCCTGGAACCAGTAGCACCAAATTAGGGACGGACGACCGCTTATAGCCGATTGAGCCGCTCACGGTGGGCGTTCAAACAAACAAAACACTCTAAATATTTAAATCACAAAGCGCGAACAACTGAAAATTCATTACTATTTTCATGGCATTTAATTGTTAATTCTGGAGGAAACGATCTTGGAGCTTTTTTTTAATTTCATTTCCAGATAAAATCTGTCATAAAAAAAGTTCGAGATCTCCTATTTGAAGAGTTATCGTGTTTCTGAACTTCTAGTTATTTTTTTTTCATTCCGCTGAAGTAAGAACAGAACATTTTATCTGCAAATTTTAATTGTTGTAAAAACTTTCACGAAAAAATCTATGCATGTATATTACTATAATTTTACAAACCTATATACAATAATTTTTCACGATCTTAGCCACTTAAAATGGAGAAATCTGCTTTGGCGGAGGGGGGGGCTCCTGCTGCATCCGCCACTGATATGTGTGTATGTTGTAAATTTGATTACACTTGATTATTCAGATGCCGGAAATCAGCTGAAAAAAACGGAGCTTATGTTTGAAATTCGGGGGGGGGGGGGGGATAAGCATGAAAAACAGTGATTGGCTCAACCAGCGCCGTAGGTACCGAGAGAGGTTGGCGGTTGCCCTCTCAGAATTGTTCATACCAGGGGCGTAAAAAATATAAAAGCACAACGTGTGAATAAATTTACAGAAAATTGTACCTGAAAGAGGAAGTTATACATCAGTATTTTTTTAAAGATTTTAGTTAGCAGCAGGGCCGTAGCTACCGGAAGGGCAGGGGGCGCGGTTGCTTTCCCTCGATAGATACTAGGGGCATAATTTCATACTCCTAGGAGCGTAAAAATTAGAAATGAACAGAGTGAATAAATTTGCTGAACATTTTAATTCAAAAACAAAGTTGTACACTTTAGTATCTTCTTTTGTAAATAATTTGGGTAGCCGCATACACTATTACACGCAGCTAACCAGGATACAGAACTTACACTGTGAGTTGTGACCATCTCATATGGATGGACAGCATTGTCCGAAACATGGCGGTACACGTAAAACAATATGTTGATATATGACTAACCTCCGTGAACTTTCCGAATACGTCGTAGGGATGAAGAGCTAATTGGTAATTTGTGCTCTGTCACCGAAAATTTCTCTGAGTGTTTAAACCTTGAACAGAAATTTTCCAAGCCCTACTCCGAAAGCATTTTCCTATTATTACGTTTACTATCTAATGTCCATTCGTCCTGTGCTAGTTTGTTTTCATTTTGAATTTCTGCACGTGTTGTGTTGTTTACATAACTTTTACGTTTCACTTGATGTCTAAAACCGTTGCATTCATCTAATTTTTAAATTTTGAGTAAAATTATGTCGGAAACTGGAAGTGAGATTTTTTAACGATCATAATACTTTCCTATAGGCTATAGCAAAGGTAGGAGAAAGTAAGAACTGTTTACTATTTGAGTGAAAGAGAGGAACTTTTGAACTCAAAGGGGCGTAATTTCAAGGCTCGCCCTTCCAGATAAGAAAAGCTTACTACGGTACTGGTAAACAGCATTCCGCGCATCTAATCAGAGTACAGAGCAACGTGCGAAGTGAGGCGTTAACCACTCATAAGCATTAAAGTAAAAATCAAAAGCAGTGGATGGAGGCATATAAAACGTTATACAGATATGCCTAACCTTCATGACGTCTCCGAGCACGTAGTAGGGAGCTAGTCATTTGTGCTCTGTCACAGAACTACCTTGAAGCGTTTAACCTTGAACAGAGTTTTTCCAAGTTCTACCCCGAAAGCATCTTCCTATTGTTATCTTCACTAACACCAATACTCATTCGCTTTGCGCTGTTTCGTTTTCAATTCCGCATTTCCTCCGAGTGCTGTGCTGTGCTGTCGGCGTTCACGGAACTTTTACTTAATACAGAGGGTGAATCGAAAGTTTTGCAATATTTGGTTCACTTTATGTCTTCATATGTATCTTTACGACGAAAGCTGACTGGCATTCAAAGTATAGGCCATCGTGTTGCACCGTCTTTAGCGATCTGTCTGCCAGTTCTTCGATTCCGCGGCGGTACCAGATCTTGCCCTTCGAAGCGAAGAACTGCTTCACCCCAGCTGCCACCTCCTCCTGGTTGTTGAAGTGCCGCCCGCGGAGGAAGTGGGCCATGGACCGGAACAAGTAATCCGACGGGGCAAGGAAGTGGGCCATGGACCGGAACAAGTAATCCGACGGGGCAAGACCCGGGCTATATGTTGGGTGTGGCATCAGTTAGATGCCCTCAAGTTCCTCGAGTTTTGCCTAGGTCGTTCGCGCGGTATGATGCCGAACGTTGTTCTGCTGTAGGAGAGCGTGCTTTCTGTTCACCAGTGCCGTGTACTTCTCCAAAACGGCATACATCCGCTCCAGCTGTTCAGAGTAGAGGTTGGCGTTGATGGTCCGACCGTCTGGAACAAATTCGTAATGGATTATCCCCTCGAAATTCCGGTGTCGTGCGCCAAGCGACCCTGTTAAATTTTACCGTGGACGAAGCGACCCTGCTAATCGAATCATTTTATTTACTTATATATATATATATATATATATATATATATATATATATATATATACACAAATCGTAGTCAAATTACTTACATCTAATTAATTAATTACTTACATCAAGTTTTTATACTAAACACAAGTTTTTAATATCATTATATATATACACTATCTACCAACAAGTAATTGGACACCTGTGATAGCAAAGGAAAATGAAGTTTATTCACCTTCAATAGTTGGTGGAGCCTCCACGAGCGGCGATTACAGCTGCTACCCACCGGGGCATATTCTCAACCAGGCGTTGTACGACGGCTAGCGGTATTTTCTTCCACTTGGCTTGGAGAAGACAGGTCAGTTCCTTCATCGATTTCGGACGGTGGGGGCACCCCTTAAGTCGACGCTCCAACTCGTCCCAGAGGTGCTCGATAGGGTTAAGGTCCGGGCTCTGCGCAGGCCAGTCCATTCGATTAACCCCATTGTCACCATACCAAGCCATGGTGGACCTCGCAACATGACAGGTGACATTGTCATCCTGAAAGTAACATGGGTCCACCCCGTAAAACCGCCACAACGTAGGAAGCGCGTGGTCATCCAAAATGGTGCAGTAGGTCTTGGCGTTGAGTCTACCAGGAATTGCAACCAAGGGTCCCGTGCCATACCAGGAGAAACACCCCCATTGCATAATTTCACCACCGCCGAACTTCACAGTTGGCACAATACATTCCTGCAGGAGGCGTTCTCCAGGCAGACGCCAAACCCAGACCCTGCCATCCGAACGGTAGAGGGTGAAGCTTGATTCGTCGCTCCAGAGAACCTGTTTCCATTGTTCAACGGTCCACTGTCGACGTTCTTTGTACCACGTTAGCCGAGCAGCGCTATTGGACCTGGTGATCAAAGGCTTGTGGGCGGCAGCACGTCCATGAAAACCGAGCAGATGGGCTTCCTTACCGATGGTATTCATCGAAAGAACACTCCCGGATGCCTGTTGAAACTCCTCGCGGATGTGGCCCATCGATTTGGTGCGGTTCTTTCGAATTTCTCTGGCCAGCACCCGTCGATCTCTAACTCCCAGTTTTGTGGGTCTGCCGGGTCGGGGCACATTCCGACAGTCACCTCTCATCTCCCACTTGCCAATCACGTAGGCCACTGTCGATTTCGGGTACTTCAACTCGCTGGATATGTCATGTATGGATCGGCCATTTCTGTGATACTCGACCATTACACCTTTCTCGAAATCAGAGAGCTCCGAACTGCGTGGCATCTTGCATTCGACTGGTTGCGGTGTTGTTTCCCACACGATATTTAACGGCGGCGGCCGTGACGTGTATCAGGACCGCAGATATCGTCGATTGCAGGGGTGTCCAATTATTTGTTGGTAGATAGTGTGTATATATATATATACAAATCGTAGTCAAGTTATTTACATCTAATTAATTAAGTACTTACATCTACTGAATTTTGTAGCGTTAGTCCTTAGTCCAACTTGGTAAGATAGCATAATTCATTCAGGCATTTTTTAAGGTATTTAAATTTCCAAATTTGACGTGTGATGTACAAACAACAATTAAAAGAATTAGGAGAACTTGGTCCAAAAAGGAAGAAAATGTGTATATAAGTAGAAGAACGCATTCGTAATATCATGGCGGAATTTGGAAATTCTAAAGACCTTAAAAAATACCTGAAAGTATTAAGCTATCAAAATTCAGAAAATGTAAGTACTTAAAAAATGTCTGAAAGCATCAAAATTCAGAAGATGTTAGTACTTAATTAATTAGGTGTAAATAATTTGACTACGATTTGTATATACATATGTAAAATGATATTAAAAACTTGTATTTAGTATAAAAAAACTTGATGTAAGTAATTAATTAATTAAATGTAAATAATTTGACTACGATTTGTATATATATTAGTAAAATTATTCGATTAGCAGGGTCGTTTCGTCCACGATGGAATACAACAGGGTCGCTTGGCACACGGTCGCTTCCCGCACGTCATCGAAATTCCACCAGACGCAGAGCTGCCAGAATCGTCAAAGAATGGTTCGAGGAACATACTGGTGACTTTCTGTTAATGCCCTGGCCTCCAAATTCATCTGAAATAAACCCAATGGAGCACTTGTGGTTCGATTTGGAAAAGCGGTTTCGCGCTAAATCCCCACCACCCCGAAATGTACGGGAACTGGATGACCTGCTATTGACATTATGGTGCCAGATACCCCAGGATACCTATCGCAACCTCATCGAATCAATTCTTCGCCGAGTGGCCGCTGTTTGGCGGGCTAAAGGGGGGGTCCCCTACAGCTTATTAGGAAGGTGGTCACAATGCAATGTCCCATCGATGTATATACAGTTAGAATAAGGCCTGCCGGCCCAGTCGGCGCCTGAAAAAATCGTTTACTTTTGCGTCTTGTGAGGGTAGTTAGTATTCAATGATGTAGTGCTAATTGAACTTAACGTCATCAATACATTTTTCTCCCCCCCCCCTAGCCCACTTTACTTTCTTATATTTGTAGTATAAGAAAGTATAATGATCGGTTGAAATCAGACCTTCGGATTTACACGTTTTGGCATTCAAGGAAAAAGATTTCACCATTTTGGTAAGAAAACACTGACATATTTGAGCCGTTTTGGGCGCAAAAATTAAAATCAGCCCCATATCATTGAGTAAGATGTCGTTGGAAGCGGTAACTAATTTAGAGTGCAGTGGTGAAAGCCATTTATTACTCGAAGTCTTAGTTTTCGAAATATTTGAATAGGGGCAGTTTGGGTACACCACATGACAAATTTCAATACAAATTGTCGAGCAAGATTTCCTTTTAAGCAACATTTTATGGAGAGAGCATTGGTGAAAATCTTGCATTGTACGGAGTCTTAACTCTGAAGTTATTTGGGGAAATGTTGATGAAATATCTTAATCACGTGACTGTTTCGGCGGATGAAACGGCAGTCTGAAGCGCTTGCATAGGGACTTAAGGGTGTACTGGTAGCCCCCGCAGTGCGGGGCGAGGACTCATGGTTGAAAGGGGCCTCTAGCCTGAGCAAAAAGATTTTACAAAAATTTTTGCGGAAAGTTCGTATGAAACTGGTTAAAGAAATAGCCAAGAATTAAGGCAGCTTTGAAGTTTTAAGTATTTTTTTTTCTCAGTAAATATGTAAAATCTTTAGAAATCATTTTCGCAGCTTCTGTTCATAAAAAAACTGGATGACGAGAAAGCAACTATTCATAAAAAAGGAAGCCCCTTGTAGTAGCCCTTGCAATAGTTTCTATACAGGTACAGTAACAAGGGAATGTGAAAAAAGAGCTGAAGTTTTATACCAATGAGGATAAGGTGTTATGTATTACAGTTGTTTGCACATAACTATGCATCCCTCGAATAGAATGAACTGAAAGGTGTTGTTCGTGGGAGCGAAAAATCATTATAACAGTCAAAAGATTTTTTTTTACTACGTGCAAAACATTGTGACATTATGTTAAGTGTGTTTTTTATATTCTAGAGTAAATACTTTAAGTAGTTTTACATTTTTTATGCTACAGTTCTTAATCGTTACTTAGTTATTCGCTTACTTATGTGTGACATTTCGTATAAATCGGAAAAGGCATTAGACCCTGTCACTCGGAAGGTCCACGTTTTGTATGTGCCTCACGATTGTGAGGCATTTCAAAAAGCAGGCCTTAGTTCTTTAAAATAATAAATTTTGCATGATATGATTAACTTTGAAGTAAGTATTTTGTAGTAATTTGTATCGGTAACCAGGGCAATCATTTTAATTACAATGTACAGACTTGCGTTTTATGCAATAAAGTGAAATAATTTTGATTTTACGAAAAATACTCGTAGGTTCCAAAGAATTTGATTTATTAAAACACCCGTAAAGCCTAGTTAATAATATGGAAGTTAAAATTTTGAGTAATTGAAAGCTAATGGACTTTCTTTTCACAAAAGGGCCTTGAAAAAAAATTTTGCGAGGGTGGGGAACTAAAATTTTCCTGGTACGCCACTGTAGGGACTCAACCTTATTTTCACCAAGTCCTGGATGTACATCCGCTGGGCAGCTATTCACCTCTAAAACACTTAATTCCGAAACCATGAATACAGGAGAATCAGTTTAACTATGTTGTACGCAAGGCCGTAGCCAGAGAGACGTTTGGAGGGTTTAAACCCTCCCCGAAATGTTTAAAATGTCTCAAAAATAAAATAATTGTTTAATAAGTTTTATAAGTGTTTGTAAGTAATATAGCATATGAGTCAGTATTTGAAAAAAGAGGAGTATTAAATAGAAAAATTTCGTGTGCAAATAATATGTGACAGAAAAAACTCTACATTAATTTTCAAATTCAGAAACCCTCCCGAAATTTCTTTTTGGCTACGGCCCTGGTTGTAAGTGAGTTTTAGCTAAATCAGTTGTTAACAAGCGACGTCGCATATTATTAACCACATCATTATTAACTATACTCGTTTTAACCATAGTCCGCCTGAAAACGAGCGGTAGAACAACCGAGACATTTATTGCTTCCATGGATTTTTTTCTGTTTGTGTGTAACGGGCCAAAAGCTCCAGAGAGAAAAGTACATAATCTCCTCTGATAACTAAGGGACACTCGTAACTGGACTAAATTCCCTTAAACTCACAACTAGACTCCTTAATAATGACTAGATTAATTACAATAATTTCCCCACTGCAATATTCCCACTTCAACGTTCTTAACAATAGTGGAAAAAGGAGTTTCAGGGGGCCAAGTGAGAATGGATTTAGAGACTAACTCTGCCTTCAAACAAATACGAGACGTTAATTCCACTAACTGTGCAGTTTTTCTGTGGCATTTTTTTTTTTTGTACTGAAAGAGAATTACAAGATATTCGCATTTAAAAAAATATATATATGCTGTATCAGTGTCGTACCTTGCGTCCGAGACCTGGGATTCTCCCCCCAGTACTGTTGGGTTTTTTTAATTGCGAAGTTCAATTTTTAATTGTTCAGTAATAGAAGTAAATTTATTTTTTCTAAATTTTAGGTACATGCTGTTGCTACCATGATATCAAATAATCATGAGGATTAGGATTTAAACACTTATTTGTACATGAACTCCATTCTTCTTCTGAATAGTGTATCTGTACATGAATTCCATTCTTCTTTCCCTTTGTGTAAACTTGAGGGTTACATTTTCATAAAAAGTTCCTTCCGAATACTTTTTCATATTTAAAAAGAATGGTTTTCTCTATTGACAAAACAGCCAAGTTGCTCGATGTACAATATCCTTGTGTGGTTCTAAGATATATCTTGATTCTTTTAAATGCAGAAAAAAGTCTTTCGGTGGCAGTTGTTGATGGAAACTTTAATATCAGGTCTGCTAATTTGTACACCTCACTAAACACTATGTCCAATTTATTCAACTTTATATAACAAGTAATGTCTCTTACTGATTTGTTTTTGTATTCATCAAGGGAATAAAACACCTTCAGTTCATTTTTTAGTCGAGCTGTATCAAAATTTGAAGCATAGAGTTCTTTAAGTTCTGATAGTAGACGTTCAGGGAAGCTTTCACAAAATTTATCAAAACAGTTCGAATCCAACAAAGCCACGAATTTAAAATATAATAACACTGATTTTAATTTATTGACACTTCACACAAACTGAAAAAACTCTGGCGAAACACGTGCTGTTACGGGCGGAGCATGCGAGTGGATGAGGTAGTCTAAGTTTTCTCTTTTCTGAGCGAACCGTTGCCCAAAACAGTGGCCCATACCCCTCCACCCGCTCATTCATGTTGTTATGGAAATGCTAGCAGGGGATCGTACGAAGGTATTCGAAACAGAACAGCGAAGACTTTGAAAGAGCTGGTTGCGTTACGCCGTTGGTCTCCGCCCACTAGACTGAGTCAAAGCGAATCCGCACGTATTTTTTTCGCAGCAAAAACATCGACATATCTTAATACCGTATAAAAAAAAAACTATGAACGAATTTTATGTAATAAAAGTAAATTATAATTGACTTTTATTTGTGTATATTTAATTTACTTTTATTTGTGCATTCTGTGGGCTTCGCAGCTAGCTTAGCAAGCCTCGAATATATACTACTGCTGTATAGGGTTCACCAGAACGCGTACCTGCTAGAAAAAAAAAGAGGCTCCACTCTGGAAGACTTGGGAAAGCTGGCGGGAACTACTTTCACCGCGGAAGAGTACAAACTCGATTTCACTTTGTTAGTGTGGGACAGCGACTCCTCTGAATTCCTCCTCAGTCAGAGCTTTTATTCCTCCTGCAGTGGTAGGTGCCGTTCCGGTACTGCTTGATTTCTTAAGTTCAAGACTGGAGAGGCGGTCTTTTAGTTAAGCACGATAGCTGCAGAGCGTTTGTTTATGTGTGTCCGTTTTAAAATTCAAGATCTCGGACATATATTTTTGTTGATCCTGCTATCCGTGATGGCATGCAGAATGACCCGCGGACGAAAAGTTTTCACAATGGGTGAAGGAACACCCTCTCACTACTGCTGAACATGCAGATTTCACTGTTGTTTGAAGTAGACGTCGTCCCACCTGCAAAAGTTTCACTTGCAAAAGATGTGGAACTACAAATTTGGTGAACCCTTACAAACACCAATTCGGTGGGATGAGTATCAGTGAAAAACAATATGAACAATGGAAAAAAGACATGGATGAACAACTCGATGAGTACAGATCAGAAGACCCCAAGAAGAAGAAAAATCTGGAGAACTGAATCCGTGGAAACTGCTGGGCCTCTGCTGTGGATTATATACGTGAAAAAAATAAACAGGATCAAGAGGATACTGCTCCGTAGAAATCTGTATGTAGTAATATATAACACTTTTTTTTTTTTTTTTTTTTTTGGTGTAGGATAATTTGTGCTCTGTAGAAATCTGTAAGTTGAGCTGTTAATTACCTTTGATGTAAGCATGATATTTCTGACCGTTATCTCTGTTTCATGAATCCCCAGAATCGGCAAAGAACTCCGTTGTTGTTGTTTTTTTCTTGCTGTTTAGATTATATCTTATTATTTTGTTGTTAAACTTCCACAGTAGCAATGTAAATTATTTTTGTTTTCTTTCTTTTCTTCAAACGTTACCAAATTTTTTATATGTAGCATTTTCTGAGAAGAACATTATCTGAAAGTAAGAAATTACCATCGCAGGAATAAACCGCTAAAGCTGTTCTGGGTACCCCCATAGAGCTGCGAGCCCACCAAAATAGTTTTATTAACACCTAACTAACCCCCACCCCCTTCCCTTCTCCCTATAAAATTGCGTCGGTATATTTACATTTAATTATACACAATAGAAACAATTATTTAAATGTCTAAAACTGAGATTGCAAAATTTTTCTAGTGTTAATTGAAAAATGCTGTTTCACAAAGCTAATTTGGGTAATAACACCTGTTATAACTCTGGAATGAAAGTAACAGATTTTCCTAAATAGGTCCCAGCTTGTTTATTTTGTGTCACGGAGAAAGTTCATTTCAGAATTTTTGTTTTTAATTGCCCTTTTGGAGAAGCCAAGGAAAACTTTTGACGTTGAGCAAATGCATAGAAACACCTCTGTGCCTTCGAAAGACCATTTAAAAAAAAAAGACGGAAGCGATCACATGGGAGATTGGTGGATGAAATTCGAAAGCATGTTGGTGTGACATGCGGAGATCTTCAACCATCAGTAGATTTATAAACGAGTACATACAAAGGCAATATATTAATTTCTGTTACATACACACGATTAGAAACATTGTTGCAATAAGCACCAAATTTTTAATAGATGTTATCAACATGTCGTTCTGTGTTTTCTTAACTAATCATGTATACAACTTAGTGTTTCTCCAAGAAAAAAATTCCAGTGTAAGCATTCTCTCTCTACGTCAATTGATTCTGGTTTTGAATTGAGAAAAAAATATGCAGTAGAGATTTTTTTTTTTTTTTTTTTTTGTTATGCGGTTTACTTTCGATTTTTTGTACATTTAATAAAACATTTGTTTCGGAGATTATTAAAACTGTTTCGTGTAAAGACATTAGAATAATCATTTGTAGTTGAAAAAACAAACAAACAATGAAAAACTACCCTTATCTATTTTAGAGAAAAGGTCTAGTCGTTTAGCCGGCTATCAGGCAAATTTGCATGCTGAAAGGATCTCCACCGAAAAAATAATAATAATAATTGATGGCTGAACTTCTTTGCAGTTTGTGTTCTACGACGTTCGTGGGAAGGAGTGGCGGACAACGATTTTTCCTTGACTTAATTTGTTATTTTTGGTTCTCTTCCCAAACGAAGAGGACCAAAATTTCTAAATCGTTTCCAGATTTCACGCGAAAAGAATCAATTGAATGCACATTCATCTACTTACTACGCCCTCCCCCGAAAACAACAAAGAGTTGTCCTATTTCATGAATATGTTTTTATTCCGTCACCCTAAGCGTATATGTATTTAATTAAGCAAATATTTGAACGCATGTACGTGTCATGGCGAAAATTTTAACCTCTGGTGAATTTCAGAAAGACTTGATCAATCTTCCTGTTGGTTTATCAGGGATTAATTAATGCAAAATTTTCTCCCATGACATACGTTAGAAGAAAATTCCTGGTTGAAAGGCAAAGGAATTCGTGCGCAAAATTCGCTTGTCTTAATCACAACCAGGAAAACAAAAAAAGGGAAAATAGAATAATATTTGATTTAACTGACTTTGGGGTTTTGGAAATAATTAATTTATCTGTTCTTTTATCGCGATAGGAAAAGGCGAGTAGGTGTGCAGCTCAGAGAATCAAAATTAATTTTAGTTTAACATCACGGAACGAGAGAAAAAGAAAATTAAAATTAGTGATTTTCTGCAAAGCAAGAATTCGCCATTTTGCGTTCCTGTTTCCCAACGTCGTGAAAAGTCGCCCAAAAGCGCAACATCTTTTCGTCTTTTGGGTAAGAAATTCAGCAACAGAATCTATTTTTAGACCTCAGGGTCAAAGGGCTTGGTCCCTACGTGTGAAGGTCAGAGTGTCA
This sequence comes from Macrothele yani, assembly GCA_039090855.1. Lineage (NCBI taxonomy): Eukaryota > Metazoa > Arthropoda > Arachnida > Araneae > Macrothelidae > Macrothele > Macrothele yani. The sequence goes on from CM076992.1 coordinate 16,179,684, forward strand.
CCCCTGGCTTGCGTGGGAGTGAAATTCCGTTGGGAAGCCGTTAGTTGCTAGGCTGAAGTTTCGACCAATGGGAGGGGTCAGCGGTTTCAATCACCCCAGAGTTTTATCCATTGAGAGAGGACACTTTGTTTCTGGTCGCTGCGCTAGCTGGTCGGCAGTTAACAGCGGAAAGCTAAATTTTCTCTCCTCGCCTTTTTGGCAGGGTAGGGGGCAGCAGAAGAAAAAAAAAACCAGTTGACGGGCAATCCCGTCAGCCGAGCTCTTGGACCTGACCGGCAGTAAGGACTATAAGAATGGCTGGCCACTTTGTTCTCGAGGCGTGGGGACGTTTTTTGATTTTGCAGCCTGAATCTGACGTCGAGAAAAAAAAATGCAAGGACTTAATGACTGGAGTAGAGATGTTCATTGATTCATCCCTCCCATAGCGGAAGCCTGCAGTGTTGGGCTACAGGAGAATTGCCTTTGCAGTTCTGGTCGACAAGGGAACGTCTGAGACATCGAGAGGAATGTCCAGCTAACTGTTCTTAGCCAGGGACCAGTCGATGCGTCATCAATGGCCGCCATTATTCAGGAAGAGGCCAACACATTTCCGAGGTTTGCTGTCATCCGTAGCAAGAAAAAAAAGTAATCTAATCCTGTCAAAACCATCCTCCTTAAACCCTGGCTACAGAAAGAGGAGAGACAGTGTTGTTTCGCCCCCACCCCCTTTTGTTTTGGGGAGTAAAAAAAAAAAAAGAAGAAGCAGAACAAAGCTAACTTTTTCTTGTTGTGAGCCAAAGTGAGCGGTGCTGCCTGCGCATAGGGAAAAAGGTAAAAAAACTTTGTTTTTGGCATTTCAAAGGGGGAAAAGAAAGAGATATGATAGGGTTACTCTAAAATATTTTAACATGTAAGATTTTGACAGTGGTTGCAGTTATAATCCATGCTTGGATCAGTAGAACTAAAGTAAAAAAAGTTGTAAATGTTTTCATTCAGGTTTTTTGTATGTTAGTGTTCTTGTGTGCTTAGGGAATGAAACCACCTGAGTTAATGTTAGGCAGTGACATTTTCTGTGAGTAGTTAAAAGAAAAAAAAATTAAAAAAAAAAAAAACACAACAAAACAAAGAAGTGAAAGTGGATAATTTTCTAGGTCATGTAGGGATAGATGATATAATTAGTATATTAAGTTATTTCGGAACGAACAGCTCTCCAGACCAGTATTTCTCTTAGGTGAAATTTAACTCTTTTTGTGCTCGGTGATTTTTGTATTTGTGAAGTAGAATTTATATTTATGAACTTAGCGTAGGTGCCATGTAGTTGGGAATTTTTCTTGTAGGCTGGTAATTATTTTGGTTTAGTGTTTTGGTAAATTTAGGTGCTAAATTACTCTTTAAAATTTAATTTTTGTATTAGTGAGGGCTAGTTTCAGCCCGTAGATTAGAAAAACAGGTTTTTATGGGGGGAAAGAATATAAGAATTGGGCATACAGGCAGATATGAGCATATGTATAGTGTGACTAAAAAAAGAACCCGAATAGCTGTTGTGTTTCTTCAAGAGGTGATGATTTTTTCAGGAAAAGAGTGATCTAGGAAGTATGGTGATGTATAGATTTTTTCAAGAAATAAAGTAAGGTTTGGTATAGTGTGTCAAGTATGGAGTTATGGAGCTTTCTGGGAAATAAAAGATAAGTGATTTTCTGGGAAATGAGTGTGTTCCTGGGAAAATAAGGATATGAAGTGTGTTCCTGGGGAAAATAGGATAAGAAGTAATTTTCTGGGAAAAAGGGTGATGTATTGAATTTTCTGGAAAATAGATGAAGAGATATTTTGGGGACAAGAGAACTCTTGTGGGATACTTTACCCTATGTAGACAATGCCGCGGGGTCTGAAAGGGTGCACGAAACAAATTGAGGTATTTGTTTTCTGCCAGAGTAAGCTTGTTCGGTCCATAGGAGGTGGTACCTATGAGGGGAGTGATGTGGGTTGTCCCCAAATCAGAGTGAAGGAACAGAAAAGGGTTAGGTCGCACTATGCTCCACTACACTGTATAAGCTGGGGATGGATTCACGACCCATTCCCGCCTTGAGACTCAAACTTTGTTGTTCCTGCAGTGAAATTGTGTTTTTCGAGGCAATTGGAGTTCGTTGAGTGAGATGATTGTTTGGCTTTAATGCCCGAGTTTAGTTCTACATGGGTGCTGGTAGATTTGGAGGACTTATAGTGGGGAATTTTTGAATAGTTGGATTTGTATTATAACTTGTGAGTAAATTGAGTAGAGTATTTAGTGTATTGGGTTTTGTATAGTGTCGAGAATTGGTTCAGTGTCAGGTAATGCTACATGGTTAGGATATGTAGATTTTAAGACAAATGTTGATTGAAGGCAAGGTTGTTGATTTTGAGACAAATTTTCCCAGAGATGTAGAACCTGGTATAAAGTAACTTTTCATTATGTAAAATTTTGGCAGTTGATATGTTAGTTAAAAAGTTAAAAGGTGAATTCAGAAGACTGGTCTGAGAGGGTTGGTTTTAGCGATTAGAATAACATAGTGTAAACATATGCATATAATATTTTTTTTTCAAGAGAGAGAGAGAGAGAGAGATTTACCTTCCACATACTTAAGTTGCACACCATGCTAAAGCAAGTGTTTGTGCTGTGCTGTGTAATTCAATGGAATTCTGGTATTTATATTTTGTTTTGGTACTGCGACTGGTGCGATATTTGCTAAGCTGTCGGATGTTTATTGTTTTTAGGCCCAGTGGCCGGGTGTGAAATTGTGTCAAAATTACTCTCACACTTGTTAAGTTTTACAATAAATATAGGCCAAGTGGCCTTTCAAAAACCTAAACCTTAGTGCAGTGAAGTTTTAGATATTTTCAGTTTAAATTTTCATCACATGGTTCAAGTGCATCCCCCTCAGCAATGACTGAGGTGGGAAAGTAATCTGAGGCTATAGTGGTAAAATCAGTGTTTTTGTCCTAACTAGCTAATTTGATCATCGCCACTTCCAAAAGGTTATTTACACGTGTACATTGTATACCATTAAAATTTATTGTTTACAAATTTGGTACACATGCAAACAATAGTTACCTTTTGTTACACTTTCAGGTGTATCTACTCAGCAAACGCAAACAATACAATAGTAACTTTTGGGAGTTACCAAATTCAGTGGTGCATTTTATTTTATTTTTCTATTTTGTTTCATGGCCGTATTCAAAATTTCAGTTTTGTTTCGAAATGCATCCACCCATCTCCCAAATTTAAATTTTCTATAATTTCCATATAAATTTCAATATCAGCATAAAAGACATTCAAAAAAATAATTTTCCCCATAACATACGTCAGCTAATGCTTCCCGTTAAGTACGTTTTTTTTTGTCTTCCGTCTCTCATTCGTACTTGGGTGTGGCAGCTCTCATGACAGCTGCTGAAGTCAGTCCAGTGCATGTAACTGAGTTCCTCCTGTGGAAGTACGGTTTGTTTTTCCTGCTGTTTAAGTTCGCATTTGGAAAGATTTCTTCTGCTCATCGTGATTTTTCTTGTAGAAAGAAAAATATCAAACCATTGTGCGTCATAGGGAGTTGTGATACTGATCGATGGCAAAACAGCTACAAGCTAATGGCTATCACTTCTGGAGTTCCCTCCCACAATGGAATATCAGAATCCGGTGAGTGTTTCAGCCAGCCACTGCGTATTATGCACACGAACTTAATATGCGTCGCGTACATGAACGACGCTTTCTGACATTCTTTTTGCCCTGTTCATGCCAAGTTTTTTCACGATGTAAAATCCCAATCGAACAAACACTGCATTATTTAGATTGAGTAGTGGCACTTGGCCTACCCGGATTTTCACGAATTTTATGCAGTATTGTGTTTTGAGTCGGGGCCTTAGCCTACCCAAAAGCGTTTCATATTTTAATGTTTTTGGTTAAATGCGACTTATATTAGTAAAAAGTGCTGCAATTTTAAAAAAAGTGCAACAACTTATATTAGAAAAAAAAACTTTAATTTTGTCTTCTTTAATTAACTATCATTTCGTTGTGGTGGATTTCAAAAATTTCCATTTTTCTTGCCCTATCCCCCGAAAAAATAGTCTATATACGCCCTACAATATCGTGTGATTATTAAAACATTTTCATATCTGTGTCTTTTAAACATCATATTTTCTTCATTTTGGCATGGTCAAAATGTACAAATGTCATGTGTAGCAAAACATATCAACTTAAAGATGTCTACCATAAAAACCAGCATTTACGTTATTTTTAAAGTTAACCCTAGCAGTGGTGTAGCCAGAAATTTCTTGAGGGGGCAGGGGGTCCATGGGTTTGGTTCATTGGTTAAAGCCTCATATCGCTTTAAATTAATGCTCAATCCCCTCACCCCCGGCTACGCCTCTGAACCCTAGCCAGTTATTAACTACTATGACTCACTCTTTCGTAGTAGGAATAATTAAACATCCAGCCAGGTGGATTTCCAATTTGTACAAATCCATCAGCAAAATTCAGCAATGCTGCTAAGGTATGTGATTGGGATTTAAGATTCCCTCAATTGGTGTAAGCACACGCACACACAAATAATCCATGTACGTTAGCGATATCTTTACCCACAACACAAAATAAACAACTTTGTAACATTCTGTAAGCTAAAAAATCCTCAAAAATGTACAAAAATTTCACTGTTAATCACACAACAAAAGAAATATATTCAAGAAAAAAATTATGTTTAAGTCTGATTGATCCTACACTTGTGCTGAAAATAAATGAACTGTAAAATATTAACACAAGAAAATCTATAGCACCCATAGGTGAAAATACACAAAATGATTGGGGGGAAGGGGCAAAGCATTAAAAGGGCACATACACATTTCCTTATTTGAAAAGCATAAGAATGTATAAACAATTTTTAATCAAGAAATAAACTAATTTAAGGAAAAAAACAATTCTAAAAGTTTTGTTCATGTGCATTATATGGATTCCATGAAGTGAATCACATTATAATCAGACGATGCTTATTTCTGATACCCAGCATCAGAGGGGTTAGTTAGAACTAAAATGCAGGGCTCGCTGCAGTAATGAAGAACCTGACAAAAACTGGAACTACTGCATAAAAATGAAGGAATGTACACCACACGTGATCATAAGGAGCAGTAAATAAATATTTACTTACCGAAATACTCTGCACGTTTGCTTATGACAGTACTCCACTGCTAAATAACACTAATGCCATGCACTAAATATCTTGAATGCTAAAGCCTACAGATGTCATATAGATGCTAAACTAATGATCTCATAGATGCAAAACACTAGAAGCAGAGCCCATTTAAGAGGGGGCTGCAGTCTCGGGCCCTCAGAATTATGCACGATGCTTGAAGAATTGACTGAATTCTACAGGTGTTTTTTTTTTTTTTTTTTTTTTTTTTGTGGTAAATAGCACAGCAAAAACAGTAAGCAATTGCCTTGTGACTTTTTTTTTTTTTATTTCTTTCCCTTTTTTTAGGATTCTGCAAAAAGTATAGTCACCCCCAGTCCATCCTTAAATCTTTCGAAAGCATTACAGATGTTTTTTTTTTTTTTTGGTTTTTTTATTTACACATCTGTAATTGAGGGAAATTTTCATAGATTGAGAATTTGTTTGAATCATGATATCATATTATTTTGCCCACTACTTCGATAAAATTTCAACTAGCTGAACCCATGGGTGTTTGGGGGGAGGGGTGGTATTAAAGCAGAACTGAACTGGTGTCTGTTTTTCAACCGTGCATTTTTACATTTTCTTGCTAACACTGATTTATCCATGAATCATGGGATACACACTTCAATACGGTGGGGATATTTTTATGGCTCCCTCGTCATATTTTGGGAATGTTTTCTCGTAGATATTTTTGTTCAGCGACGCATAGTGAAATCCTAGATGTGCCACTAATACTGGGGACCCAAAAATACTGCCCCCCCCCCCCACACACACACACATCTCTTTAAATTGGCTCTGACTAAAAGAGCAAAACACTAAACACAGAATGAGTGCAAAATACTAAAATTATTGTTAATGCAAAACACTTGGGATAATTGTAAATAGAGAATGCTTGAAATTATTTTAAGTGTGACATCTGTAATTAACTGGAATGATATTCACTATTCCATAGACAACTAGCTTATAATATAAAATAAGCACCGAATGACTGAAAGTCTGTCCCTACATGCAAAATATATGGCAGAATTTAGATAAATCCCATAAAAAAGTTAACTAGTCTGAAAATATATTGGTTTTTCATTATTTTGTGCACTTAATTTTTAATAATGGTTATGTGCTCTCACAATATCTTGAAGCAACACATTACTCAAATTTCTGTTCTTATATCTTTGGCGGCAGAAAGAGTTTGCATACATTGAGTCATCGTAGCTTTATAGGTCATAGCAACATGGCAAAGTGATTGTTTCAAACAAAGGTTAATTTATTTTCTTGTTTAATTATTTAACTCCATAAAAATTACTATGGAAACTTTGAACATTTACTTTCATTTTAAACCTACTAAATGAAGACAAGCAAGCCCCAAAAAAAAAAAAAAAAAAAAAGCAGTTTTCTTAAAGTGTAGAGACTTGTTTTACAGATTGTTTTATAGGTAAAATACTTTTTGACAACTGAGTTGTTTTTTTACCTCTGAAAACCCATAAAGCATACTATTCACTATAATTAAAACATATAACTGTGTTTGTGTAGTTCAAATATTTGAAGGCTAAGAGAGATCAAGTATTTTACCCCTAAAAAAAAAAACCCATAAAACAAACTTGGTCATGACAATTTCGAAAATTTACAGGTACCATGACTTTATTTATTATGAAAATATTTTGTCTCAACATATTCTATGTATAATGCTGGTATGTTCATGCAATGTAGAGGCAACATGTGTTACCTAAGTAAATCACTGGTCAGACTATTGGGCTTTTATGTTATTATGGTCACTTTAAAAAAAGTTTCAACGGCTGTAAAGGTTGATCCAGGGTTTTTACACTATTTGTTAGAACAAAAAACAGTTTTAACTTTGTCAAGTAGTTTGCAATTGCACTGTGAGTGTGTAAAACAAGGTGATCAGGTTGGTTTACTATTTTCTACCAAGCTGAGCTGAAGATGTATGACTGACACAGAACTTTTTTTTTTTCATTTCATTTCATTTATTACATTTTTAGTTGTTACAGTAATAATACATACATGGTACATACACAAAGTGATATAATGTGGTAACAACATGGAATGAGGAGGGAAAAGGCTAAATTGGCCTGACTCAGCCATCTTCTCCCAAAATAACAAGAGTGCTCTTAAGAGAACAAAAAGTCAAGCTGGCATGCTACTGAAGGGCGGATGAAAGTGTAACAACATTTTCTGGTAGGCTCTTTAGCCTATTTTTACTTAATTCAACACACAGAGGCCACTCCATCAAAAGTAAAAGGAATTGCCCACTTATTTGAGTGAATGATGGACAAATGGCAGTTTTACTTAACCAACTGGCTACAGGAGAAGTTTATGTAGACACATCATGTAAAATGATTTTCCATATACACAGAAACAGTTTGGTAAATGAAGTTATTTTATTTATTTAATTATCAAAAAAAGGTTACTTATTTTTCACCCATTTACCAACATTTAATCACTAAATTATACTAAGTGTTTAATTTTCAATTTTACCAACATCCATTATACTTTGTGTTTACCTTTCTCATGTACCAAAAAAAAAAACAAAAAAAAACACACAGAATCTTAGGCATTTTAGCATAAGAAATTTTTTACCACAACTCACTACCCACCAACTAATACAAAATAAAATACTCCCTAACATATTGTAAGCTGAAAATGTCAAACATGTGCTCATTACTCTGAAAATGACCTGTTAATTATATACAAAAGAAAATGTGTGCCACCAAAGAAATTGAAATCTTAATATGTAGGATGCAGGATCACTGATTTCACCAAATTATTGGGGTGGGGGGGGGGGGACCAGTGTGAAGAGATCAGACATGGGAGGGGTACATCTCTTCCATTATCTAGAAGGGGTAAAAAAGGGGCAAAAGATAAACTATGAGATTTGATGTGCATTTTAAAAGGCAATTGTAATTGTTCAGCAAATGAACAAGGAAACAGAAATACTCTTTTGCTGAACATTAATATTTTTAAAAATGAAATTCAGCCTGTGATTTAATAAAAATATAAAAAATATATATCCAAAGATTTTTTTTTCCAAACATTTATAAATTAGAAATTAGCTATGTTACTTAAACAAAGAACAAGAAGTGCCAAAAATAAATAGATAAATGAAGGCACTGCTGATTATACATTTCTGTATTATGATTTATTTTATTTTTGATAATTGTTCTAAACATTTACCACATATCATGAGAACATGTCAAACACAATACATGGCTGGCAATCCAGTTTCTTATCAAATGAGCAAAGATGAATATGAGAAAAAAGTTTGCTTATTTTGTTATTGTTTTTTTTTTAAATAAATTGCTTTGGCTTCATAAGATGGAGCTTGGTTCACCTTATGAAGCAAAAGCGATTAATTAAACAGGACGAAAAATATTGGGTAGACACTGTCCCCCAGTAAAATTATTGAAGGGGCAAGATTCACCTTGCCCTCCATATAGTCGGCACCTATGGTAGGATGTTATGTGGGATTAATCCTAAACTTCTAGTAAATGTAAATAAATGTGTTTGACTCAAGAAAATCTACAATGTCCATACACGAAACTACACAGAATCATTAGAAAGTGCATGAGACCAGAAGGGGGGGGGGGGTGTAAATTTATTTATTTGAATGAAAACAGAATATGTCAACAATTTTTTATCAATAAATTAGCTAATTTAAAAAAAATTCTAAAAGCCCAAAAGTTTTGTTTATGTGTATTCAACTCTATGAAATGAATTTCAATACAATCATAAGTTCTAATGCCTCTGTGGTGATGAAAGGCTTGATAACAACCAAGAAACTACTGCTAAACAATGAAAAATGACACACATGATCATAAGGACAATAAAGAAATTTATTTACTAAAACATTATGTAGTTTTTTGTATGACAGCACCCTGCTATTAGTAACATTAAATATACTGAATGAATGCTAAGCCCTACAAATGTCACAGATGCTGAACACTTATAAATCACCTATAGTGGAAAAGACTGGAAGTATCATCTAAGCAAAACACTTTCATGTATGCAAAACAATTGGGATAATTACAAATGCAAGTATGTGACACACCTGTAATTACTGGAATATTTTGTACTGATTCAAAGATGAGTGACTGAAAGCCTATCTATGCAGTAGTGCACCCAGAAATTTCCCACAGGGAGGGGGCTTATGGCACACAGAATTTTCCCAAGGTGGGGCTTGACCCCCCCCTCTAAATTTACCTGGGGAAATTGTCGGGCTCCATAACAATTAAGAAGGAGGTTGACTTTTGTACTTTTATTTTTATCCAGTTACTAGTAATGTTACAGGACAAGTAAGTTAAAGGATTAGAAGAAGCAGAAGATAAAATTCTTTTTCTGGTTAGATTTTTTAAAATTTACTTAAAAGAACTACTCCCTTATAATTATTGTATGTTATAATTATACGATACATGATTAAGAAGTATGTGTAGATCATGTATCGTGATATTTTGTTTCAAACTTCAACGTAATAATTATCTGCTCTGTCAGCCCAGGGGGTAGGGTCATTGACCCTCCCCATGGGTGTACCACTGAGTACATTGCAAGAAAAGAATGTCATTCACATTGTTGAAGATTCTCTAGGGGCTATTTTATCACTACTGCGACTACGAGCCATGACTTCCAGCTGCATTTGTGTAACGTGGGGTCTGAAGGCCGAAACAATTGGAAATAGCCATAGAAATGGGCAGTCTGTCTGACATGGAAGCTATGGAAGAAATTTTGGGAGACCTTCATCCAGCTGTGGATTGATAATGACATATATATAATGGGGGATGCAATATTTTGTGGTTTGCCTTTGATGCTAAAGTGCTTAGTTAGACCTCTATGTTTGGTGTTTACATATATTGAGTTATAGCTTATATCTCGGAGATCACAACGGCCAATTATGTTGAAGTGATAATGGTTTCAAAGAACAGTTAATTTATATCCTCATTTATTTCTTATTGAACTATTTACCTACAACAAAAAATTACTAATGAAAATTTTTCTCCTGTATTTTCATTGTATACAAACTAAATGATGACAAGCAAAAAAAAATGTGAATCTATGGTTTGTTTTAAAAGTAAAATAGTTTTCTGACAACTGAAATGCAAAATGTTTTACTTCTAAAAAATCCCATAAAATGAACTAGGCACTACAATTTATTTATTTTTATTTGTGTGTAGTTCCAAAAATCTGGCAACTGAAATGTGGAAAAAGTGTTTTAGCTAAAAAAAAAGCCTAGTGAAACAATATAATTACAACTTCAAACACTTAGAGGTGCCATGACTCTATTTGTTCAGCAAATATTTTGTCTCAAAATACTCTACTTAGAGGGAAAGCCTGTTCATATTTTCAACACACATTACCCAAATAAGTAAATGGTTGCACTGCTGGAATAAACATATGTTATTACTGTTCCTTCCTAAAAAGTTACTCAACAGCCATGAATTTTGTACCATGGTTTTAACACTATTTATTGAAGCAAAGCAAGAAATAAATGACTTAACTTCTTGTCTGTCCAGTGCTTTGTAACTATTGCAAGTGTACAAGATAATGTGACCACATTGGTTTCCTATCTCCACCAGTCTGAGCTGAAGTAAGCTGTATGACAGACTCCTTACATGAAATCACACAGTATCACAAACTGATCCTGCCATGGGACATGACTTTTTTTTTCATTTTTTTTTAAAGGTTATACACCCTACTTTTGCTGCAATACAAGGAACACCCCCTATCAAAAATAAAAGGAATGACGGGAAAAAAAATTAGCTACTGATTATTAAGATTGACAATGGATCTACAACCTACTTCTTTCTGTGAATGACACCTGGATGATAGTTTTATTTTATATACATTGTATAAGGTCGCCCAAATGAAACTGAGACTGATGGTTTTTTGTTGTAAGGGTTATAGGTTGGAATATGTGAACATGCAGAAAGTAAGAGTGATGCATGGGCTACATACCCACTACACGGTCACCTTGTCAATTCAAGCAAGTGTCCAAGCGTGGCACGAGATTGTGGATACCCTGAGCAAAGTACGTCCCTGGTTGGCTGTGGAACCAGTCTTCAACGGCGGCCCTTGAGAGCTTTTTTCAGTGGCCCGAAGATGAGGTAGTCACAGGGCATCAGATCGGGGCTATAGAGGGGATGGTCGAGGACCTTCCAGCAGAAGCTCCACAGAAAATCTTGGTACACTGTCGCCACATGCGGGCATACATTGTAGTGCAGCAGAGTAACCCCATTTAATAACATATCGGGTCGCTTACGCTTGATGGCCATTTTGAGGTTGCATAACGTATTGCAGTATGTGGTGTCTTGATCGTACTGCCTGCATCCAGCCAATCCAACAGCAATGGGCCATTCTCATTGAAGAAAACCGTGAGCAACACTTTTCCAGCTCTTAAAGAGGATTAAGCTTTTTTGGGCATGTAGAGTTGAGATGCTGCCATTCCATACTCATCCGTTTTGTGACTGGATCGAAGTGGTGGTACCAAGTTTCCTCTGCGGCCACAATTTCGGAAAGGAACCACCCGCTGCATGGTAACGATGCAGATGCTCCAGGTAAGCGCCCATTCGCCGAGTCTTCTGCTCCTCTTGGAGACCCATTGTGTGCAAACCTTGCTGTATCCCAATCGGCGATGGAGAATGGTGTTAACAGTTCCCTTACTCACGGACAATGTTGCTGCAAGCTCGCAGGTTGTGATTCTGTGATTCTGCTTTGCAAGGCTGTCCACAGCAGCAATTAATTCCATGGTGATGGCCACGTGCGCTTGCCCAGTCTCGACATGTCCTTCGTGCTCACACGTCCTTTACGAAATTCATTACACCAGCGGAACACTGTACACCGTGACTGACACTCATTCCCATACACATCCTTCATATAATGATAAATTTCAGCTCCACTAACACCTGCCATCAAAAATTACATAACTGCTAGCTGGGCCTGTTTGGACGAATCCATGTCATGACCCTACATAGTCAACTTGCCTCCGCACATGCAAACAGGACACTGACACGTGCCGCCGATAATATTGTGTTTCCTGGCATGACACGCCATTTACTGGCGCAGATGTGTAGTTATACAATGACGCTATTACATAAGTCTGACTTTCATTTGGTTGACCCTTATGATCAACTGGCTACAACAGAAGTTTACCTAGATACATCATTTAATACGATTTGCTGTATACACAGAAGCAGCGTGGAATTTGTTGGCAAGCTGTGATGAACAACTAAGGTACATGACGTCATCAAATAATTTGCAGTTATTGTGACCTTGATACTTCTTATTTTTTCATGGTATAGAAACACTGAAGATAGAAAATCAGTTTAAACATTAAAGTCATTCTAATTTGGTGTACAGACCTTTTCACTCAATTATCATGAGGTGAAGATGAAAATTACTTAAGGGACTGACAGGTGTAAGTGAATTTACATATGACCTCCCCTGACAGTGTTTTATAGCTTCTGGTTATTAATACTGTTGCTGATACTATGGCTAACTACTCTGAGTAGCTAAAGGACGACATATGGCTTTTTTAGAAGTTATTTACTATATAAAGTTGAAGTAAATATAGGATGAATGACATGAGTTCTGTTATGTGGGGGAGGAGGATAAGAATGTTATTTAATATATTGCTCTTCAAAAAAAAAATTTTTGTGGTTCATATTATTTATTTCATTACCAAAACAGTTACTTGTGTTTTATTCATTCACCAACATTTAATGACCAAAATATGTTGTTTACTTTCACACACCATACATAAAAAAAGAAAATCAGTGATAAAGTTATTATTTCTCTTAAGTGACAGAAAAATCACACAAAGGAAGGATACCCTCTTCTCTCTCACTCTCTTCTGTTAGGCCTAGTTAAATTTTAGTCATCATTGAGGAACATGTATGCAAATAAATAACCAACACTTGATATGCCTCAGTAAATCGGTGTAGCACTTTAGGAGATACATGAGCAGGGGTAGACAAAAACCCCAAATTTTTAGATGCTGGCTCTTTTTTTCTTTGGAGCCAGAACACTGTTTCAACAGATATGAGAAGAAAACCACAAATGATCTAAACAAAAACTACACATACAGAATTGAGACCAACGGTCCAAAATTAATGTATTATTTCTTAGATATTACTCAATAATTTGGTGCAATATCCACATCTAAAACTAAGGAACATTCTATACGCCTGTATTAATAGCTACATTTCAAAATAGGTTTACATTTCAGTAAACTCAGCTTTGTTTTCTGGTATATAACATTCAATAAAGCTCCCTCTTCAAATTGAAGGGGACCAGTTTGGGTTCCTGTGATCCTCCATTACAAGGCTTAAGAGAGTGTTCTCCCCGTAGTTTTTATTTTATTGCCTTTGAGGAATTAACCCCTCCCCACTCCCACACATGCACACAAAATTTTCAGAGGCTACACATACAGAATTTGGCTTGCACAATTTTGCCAAATGCACGAGGGGACTATATGGCTTCACACCTAAAAGTGCACTATCCATTTTCACCAATTTTTGGAGCCCACCAAGTTTGCACCAGACAACTCACCTTGCACAGGCTGGCTTCAGATTGTGTGATCACTTCTCTTCCAGCATTTCATTCTCGGAGAGGGGCGGGGGAGGGGGGGGAATTTACCCAGTCATCCATGTGCGAGTATGTTTGTCCAGCTCTCATGACAACTGTGACACTAGCTGCATGCTTTGACCCAAACACTTACAGATTTTTCAGCATCTCTGGCTGAATGTTAATCCTTAGGAATAAGTAAAATTCCCCCACCAGTCATCCATAAAGGACTTGCAGAGCCATATAATTCATAGAGCCTTTGCCACACACAACCTAGGAAATTTTGCCCACACTCTTTTTCCCTGCAAATTCAGACTTATTTTGCTTGACCTGAAAGTAAGAGAGCAACATAAAATTGAAAGACCAAGGCTGCTTGAATGTCTTTGTAGAACTTTTGCTTTCTGCCAGATGCCTATGCAGGGTGTCAACTGGTCATGTAAATTATGGGAGTAGTGAATTCAGAAAAAAGCCATGAAGTAGTCAAGGATTTTGCTTTAGAGTCATGGATTTTTTGAAATTTAGTAATTGTTCATTTTCTGGCAACCATCCAAGTAATTATCTGTACACCAACCACATAAGAAGTAAATGCAGTTCCCGTCTAACGATCCATGTGCCAAAGGGGAGGGGGATGATCTTGTGCCCTCCCCATGAAGAAAACTGTTAAAGCAAACAAAGTTTTAGAATAGAAATATATGTGCAAAATGTTAACAAAAGTTTGAAATCAATTTAGAAATGAAAATTATGCCGTTTATGAAGTCTTTACATTTTTCAGGAATAAATGGTAAAGAAAGGTGTATAAGGAAATTGTATAACAGAGTGTTGAGTATTTCAACTAATTTTAAGCACAGTCAAAATATGATGAGTCAGATTTTTGTTACTAGCAGAAGGGAAGGGGAATTTTTTCCATAGAAAAGAGGGGGGGGTTCTGTATTTAATATTACATATATATTTAAAAATGGTCATGAAATTGCATTTCCAAAATTTGGTAGACACCCTGCTACAGTTACTTTAAGTGCCAATGGCTAAGTCTTAATCCAGTCTTCACTGAGAAGTAATGGGGGGGGGGTGTATTATATATATACACATTTATATTACCTAGATTAAGAAGACTTTTAGAAGTTCCATAGTGGAAATACTGAAATTTTTGCTGTATGCGAATTTTCACTACTGCTGATTGCAGCTGTTTTTGATAAAAAGACAAATTTCAAAAATGAATATATTTTCAAAATAGCAAAAACTAATTATGTTCAAGACAAAAAAATAAAAATCAAGAATTTTAGGGCAACTCCTACCCCTCAATTAGTTTTGATCTCCTAAAGGTGCAGAGATTTGTTTTTGATGTGCAGATAGTGGGGGGGGGGGGGATCCAGCATGGTATGTCTGTTCCAATTGAAGAAAATAAGTGATTGTCCTGGTTGGAGAAATATTTGAAATTCCAGGTTAGAACCACAATTGTTAACCAAGTAGTTGAAAAAGGTGATACAGAGGAATCACTAAAAAAATGCATTATAAGAGTAATGTACCTACACATATTTTTAGTCAGGCAGCAAATGTTACTGTTCCCTACAGTCGTGAAAAAACCATTCAAGTTCTCATTCCACTGAACACACTGTGTTCTATATGTATAAAGCAAAGTGGGAAAGTGCGAGTGTTTCCTTCCGTGAATTGTTCAACCACTTCTAAATGACCAAGAGATCTGAAAATTCGCATGTTGATCGGTCTTAAGGTCCAGATACCTAGAAAAATCTGAAAAAACAAAAATATCCAAATGGCGGCTTTGGAACATTGTACGCTTGAAATTTTTGCATAACTGTTCGACCCAAGACCAGCTTACATAGATATGACCTGCCCATTTCACACAGCTCCATGACCGTCCTTGCGAATAAATTTGCCCCTAGATGGTGCTGCATTTTGATGGTTCTAAGAAGCTTGCATTTGCTTTAAACGTTAGTTTCTATGAATTTATATTAGAATATTTTCCACTGTTAGCACAACAAAATGTCCCAATGTTCAGTGCCATTCTGTAAATAAAAAAAAAAAAAGAATGTTAAGGGTATTCAATTTTTTTTTCGCAAGTTCCTTTGCAATCATGACCAACTTCATCATCATCATCATTGTCAACCATTATCAATCCACTGCTGGACGAAGGTCTCCCCAAGTTTCCTCCACAACTGTCTGTCTTGTGCCAGTCTCTTCCATGTCACTCCCGCATACTTTCGAATTTCATCCACCCATCTTCGATGGGTGCATGACCAACTTAATTTCCTGTTTATCCATTTTAATTGACAGAATGGCACTGAACTGTATATTTTGTTGTGCTAACAGAGGAAAATATTCTAATAGAAACTGAAAAGTAATCTTTTCTAAAAATTTATAATTTGCTCGGAAAAGTCATCTTTCAGAACATGTGCTTATGCCACTGGCGCATCTCCTTGGAGGGCTTAGGCTTTGGGGGCTTCAGCCCCTCCAAGGAGATTAAGAGTGACGTACGTCACAAATTAAACATTCAGAAATATTATTTTACATGTTCAAAAAATTACAGTGCCTTCTATTACATGGTGTCTTCTTCCCAAAGAGATTAAGTGCGACATACCTCTCAACCGTACATAAAGTATTGACATACACTATATATACATATATGTGTGTGTGTGTGTGTGTGTGTGTGTGTGTGTGTGTGTGTACATACATTGTGTACGCATAATATACATATATATAGCCCCTCCAACAGGAATTCCTGGGTGCGCCACTGGCTTATGCACACAGGTGAAAAGTCTTACTAATGTGATGCACGTTCCAAGCAATTTGCTCGAAAAAGTCATTTTTCACAGCATATGCACACAGGTGAAAAGACTTACCAATGTAATGCATGTTCCAAGCAATTTGCTCGAAAAAGTCATCTTTCACAGCATATGCTTATGCACACAGGTGAAAAGACTTACAATGTGATGTATGTTCCGAGCAATTTTTTCGAAAAAGTGATCTTTTACAGTATATGGCTATGCATACAGGTGAAAAGCCTCATCAATGTGATGTGTGCTCAATGTAATTTGCTCAGAAAAGTATTCCTTCAAGGCATATACTTTTTCATTCAGGTGAAAAGCCTTACCAGTGTGATGTATGTTCCAAGCAATTTCCTCGGAAAGTGTCCTAAGTCAGCGTTGACTTGAAGTTTTTGTTATATTAATTTTCAAATAACACACCCTACTTTCAAAAATAGAAACAGAACTGAAGAGAAAAAAACAAAGTTATCCTGTGCTTCACGACAAAGTTGTAAACACAAGACCAGTAAACACTACTTGCTTTCTGCCGTAACTCGATTAGAAAACTGGTCTTGTAGTAAATTTGAAATGTACTGCCATTGCGGAAAGCACAAATTTACAATTGATAAGTTGGTCTAGTTAGGCCCAATTGTTTTTTTGTTTTTTTTTCCTATTGCTTCAGACAGATCAACTGCTAGCTTCACTAATGTGTAAGTACACAATATGGTATGACAAAAAGTACCGCCATCTGGTGACAAATAAATGCTACAGGGGCGGTGCAGTTTCAGGAAGGGTGCCTCTAAATGGGCAGGTCATATCCATGTAAGCTGGTCTTGGTTCAACCATATCTAAATGACCCAGAGATCTGAAAATTGGCATGCTGATTTGCTTTAAGGTCTGGATACCTAGAAAAGGTTCGAAAATCAAAATGGTGGCTTTGGAATATTGTCTGCTTGATGTTTTTACCACTTCCACACCTGGAAAAGTCTGAAAACCAAGGAATTCAAAAGGGAGGCTTAGCTAAAATGCAGTTAGGTTTAAAGATAATTATGGCAGAAATGTTGAAATGCTGTAAAAAAAAAAATCATGAAATTTTTATGTAAAATTAAGGTGCGCCAAAACCTCGGTTTACGTCAAACCATAAGCATTGACAAAATTGAAGTACGCAACAACCCTGTTGTAAATCATAAAAACAGTTGTGGATCTTAAATTACTTTTCTTTCCCTTAACTACTCTTTTCTTTAATTTTATGTTCAAAATATCATAGATTTGCCGTTAGGAGAATGGGCATAACTGCTAATTACAGAGTATTTCTAAGTGTCAGGTAGTAAAGCACATTTTTGTTAAAAACATTAGGACATTTTGTTAAAAAAATTGTTAAAAACATTAGCTTTCTTGCCATCAGGTGAAGTAGTCTGTAATGACCAATATAAACCAGCTCTTTGACCTGAGATTCCACAACATTCATAGCAATTTTTTCAAATGGGAAGCTAGGTAGCTCTGCTCTTACTAAGGGCGGGCCTCTTTTTCTAGCTTTTTACATGCCCTCCTACTTAAGCAACTATGACAACTCTCCACCTTTAACTACTGAGTATAATTGTGGAACAGACTCAACATTTTTTTTTTTTTTTTTTTTTTTTTTTTTTGTGGAATCAAGGGTGTGCCACTGTTCCTTACTCTTAACCCTGCTTCAAGATTTTAATTACCATAGTTTTGGGAATTGCCAGCTGCTCATATGGATGATTCTGGTTTCTCCATATCTGGGTAACAATAGTCCATCTTGTAAATAAAACTCATCCGAGACTGTGTTACCTCAATTCTCCCTTATATTCATAAAATTTCTGTTTGGACCATCTGTGATCTCATCGCTGCAGCTCCCTTACCTGTTCCTGAGGTTTTTCCGAAACTGATCGTTCCACCATTTTTGTGGCCTGAACATTCCTTGAAAGGTAGTCTGATCATGTTTGACTTACTGTGCCTGTGCTCTATAATATAATTAAACTGCTGGAGGAACATACACCTGTAAATCTGCAAAGTGGGATAGCTAAATTTAAATACACAGGATAGGATAGGCTAGCTTGATCTGTAATTATGTGAAACGCCTAGCACAAAGACAAAGTAATTCATGGCAAAAATAACACTGAACATCTCTTTTTCTCAAAAGCATTTTGAGCTTCCAGTGTTCAGCGCAGCTTATCCTTGTAGATCAACATTTTTAAAGGTAAAGCCAATTTAGCATAGTTTATTATGAACCTCTATAGAACCCTGCAAGACATAAGAAAGCTCACACTGTTTCACTGAAGTAAGAATTTTAAAATTTTTGACTGCTTCTAAATTTCTGGAAACAAGCTTTATTCTATCATCACTGATCCCATATATTGAATACAGGATTTCAAAAAGTAACATTTGCCTGGTTTGAGGTTGTGTTGTTGCAACCTGTTGGAAAACTATTTTTAGCGTGTATAGGTTCTCCTTGAAAGTTTTGCTGACAATAACTGTACATCAGTATAAATGCCAATTTGCAAAAGTTTAAGACCTGATATTACTTTCATTAACCTCTGAAAACTATATGGGCTATTCCTTATCTCAAATGTTACTCTCAACCACTCGTACAAACTTTCATTCGTGAAGAAAGCTGCTTATTGAACATACGCAGGGTGTACTTTCGTTTCATAGAACTAAGATGTCAAGTCAAGTGAGCTGAAATAGGTGGCTCCTTTTTAAGGTGTCCACCATTTCTACACAATTTGGAATAGGAAATGAATATGGTACAGTCTTAATATTTAGCGTGGCATACAAAAGTCCCTTCAGAACCAGTAACTGTCACCAGACTCTTTTTTAAAAACAAGGAATATAGAGGCCTAATATGGGCTGTCACTAGGATGTATAATGCCTATATCCAAAAGCTTATTAATTCGCCTGATTTTGTCTCACAGCGTATAAGGAACCCAATAAGCTCTTTGGGTCATAGGAATGTCATTTGTCAGATGAGCCTGATACAACAGGGTATCACATTCACCCAACTCAGCTGCATTTTTGGCACAAGTGTTTCTGTCTGCATATAAAAATTTTGACTGTTTGGAAAATGCGATAAATCAAATTGATTTGACCGTATGTACCAGTTATCAATCCATAGTAGCAACAGAAGTAACCTATAATAGTTTAGCCATAATATTTTCTGAATATTTGTTGACATGAACAAGTGTCATGACTTTCACCAGAGCAACCTCCTCTTTGGTGTTGTTTACTAAATGACCAATCCAAAGTGAGTCATTTGTGAAAGTATTTACAGGTTATATTTAGCATCACATCTCCTACCTCTGCATAATCAGATACATATAATAAGATTATTTTTTCTGATCTTGGGGGTATTATTTCAGGTAAAAAACTTTCCTGATGTGTTTACCTGTGCTTCATGATGTGACCCTTATAAGTAATACCTTTCCACATCATGTGTTCAGTGGGAGTGACAACTTGTGTGTCTTTCTCATGACTATAGGGTGTATGGGATTCTTACCATTTGAAAAACTGAGTCTTCCCTCAAAGATCGAACATTTGTTCTCTTCCTTTGGAACAAACATACTGTATGTCATGCTGGATTCCCATCTATCTGCACTGCATTAAAAACAAAATCTATACCTTCATGGGATCAAAACTAATTCAAGGGTAGCTGTCATCCTGAAAGTCCTTAGTTTTTGCTACTTTATCCTGCAATTTTCAAATTTGACCCTTTGTTTATCAAAAAAGAGCTGCAATCAGCAGTAGTAAAAATTTTCATTCAATGAAAATTTCAGCATTTCTAATATGGGACTTCTACGAGTACTTTCTGACACTGACAGCATAAATCACAGAAAAGCTGTGCAAAACTTGAACAAATAGCTGATTTATTGAATGTAGAGAAGTCCTAGGTGATTGAACAAGATTCATCACATAAGCATACTCTTGGTTGAAGCTTCAAAAAAACTAGAAAGTGGTGTTAAAGAAAATAGGGAAGTTAGAGTTGCCCAAATGATGCTGTCTATGGAAAGTGACTAACTAGACAGAATCACAAAGAAACTAAGTAATATTTGCCAAGCAATATTCAAATTAAAAAACAAACAGACTTAAAAAGCCACAATGGAATGGATCGCTACAACCACGGTGTGAGGTTGCCTTGCTAGGATCAACTTACCAACAATTTTTGTTGAATATCTGTGATGTCCCATTACGTATAATTTGGAAGTGTAGTTTAAGAATAAATATTTTTTTTTCCTTGGTCTATTTTCATATCCACGAAAGTAGAGGAAAATATGATCAGATAAAATAATGTTTTTTTTGTGCAAAATTTCTGCATTCCAGATAATATCCACATGGTGATTGCCAGGGAAGGATGTATTATTGGAAAAGTACCAAAAGTTAATAGTAGAAAATTTTAATGCAAAAAGTCCATAGTGACCCATATTGTATGTCCTGCAATTAAAAAAAATGTTGTCCCAATATTTTTTGTCACTCCTAACCCTGCTAATTATATCATAAGTAGATGATAAGTCAGCCTGGGTGCAAACACTTAGTTCTTGTGTAGAACTGGAGTTTTGTTTAGATGGGATAAAATTTAAACTATCATCAAGGAAGTCTCCCAGACACACATTTAACCACTATATGTGGGAAGTCAATATAATTTTTATAACCAGGGGTGGCAAAGAGCTGAGACTATCCTTAGCAATAAGATCATAAGACTAACTGATGCACCTGTGTCAATGAGTAACTTCATTGACACAGGTGCATCAGTCTACGAACAATGCCTTCAAAGACTGGCATGCTAATTAAATTACTGGTTCGACAAGTGTGGAGGTTCCAACTGATAACTATTGGCAGAAGGTGATTCCAAGGGCCTTCTCTCCACTATTAATTTAAAGACCTAGCACCACTTTGACTGCTACCCCTACTAGCATTCCTATCAGGCCAAGTATGTTCACTCTGGTTTCTTGGATTCCCTTGATGATACTGACTATTGCATGTCCTTGAACTCTACAGTAATTTTTCTGGCAATCTCTCCTTTTCAAGAAAGGGTTCCTACTTTGGAATTCTCTGTTCCAAACTTTCTCCTCCTTTCTGTGTACTTTCCTGTTGCTGTCAGGATATTAATTCACATGATGTCACACACATTTGCACCTATATAGCAGGTCATTGTATGCCTATTAATTTCCCTAATTCCATCCCTAAATGAATAAATGGGAGATCTGTGCCTACCATGGATATTATATCTTTCATGTAACTGTGCATATCCTTAGATTCTCTTGGGGTGGAAGGCAACTTCCTCTGGCTGGGGTATAACCAGAACACCCTTTTAAGGATGAGACACCGACGGGGAAGACCTAATAGGTAAATTTCACTATCGCTACAGTTCTCTATCTTGAAATGCTTCACTAGTTGTTTCAACTCTAACTTTATCGACCAAAACACTGATTACTGCTATAAGTGGGAATGCAAATCATCCCTAGGTGTATTCTCAATGCCATTATCGTCTATACTAGCAAATGACACTCTACGAGGAGAGCTGGACATACATATGCTTTACTATTTTATTCCAAAAGAACGTTTTGTTAAGCTTTGCATGTGTTTGGGGATTGTGTGACAATACTAATAACTTCAGCTTAGGGCCTGACCCTGACAAAATCTGTGACAAACTTCTGTTTCTAATTTCCCTTACCGCCTCTGAGTTAGAGTGATCCTCTAGATAATCAAATCCTATGCACTCTACCCGAGCTATGAACTGCTTCACCAGTTCTCTCTCTAAAGTTGAATGCAAGTGTGAAATCTCTATTTGAACAGTGATGGACTTTGTAGACAAGAACCAAGGAATATGTGCAGTTTTTAATACACAGTAATTAAGGTCCCTCTCGTTTCAACTGACAAATCCGTAATAAGTTGCCTAGCTTCACCATTATATATCATTACCACATATTTCTAGTCATCCCCCTAATTACCTATCAAAGCTGCATTTTCCAATGACTCAAAAAAAGAACTCGTTCACTGAAACATTGTCAGCACCTCCTGGAAATTCCATCACTAAACCCATGACAGCTGGAATACTCCACAGCTCCTGTTTACCTCCTCTTCATTCAGTGACTTACATATCCTGTGTATTGGCTCGCCTGCATTGCACCTTGTTCTATCTACTCCCAGAAAGCAAACAAAAGAGAAGATATCATATCCTAATCAGTACAATGCATGAAGAATTTCTCACAAACACTATACTAATATTATTCTTGCACTAACTGTATTATGTACACACTAAGCAAAATTCAGAAGGAATGCATAAGGTATTCTGATTAAAAACTTTTTTTTTTTTAATTTGGGGTTTGATGACCACCATAGGAATGGAGAGTGCCAGTTCCGTAGGGCAAAGCATCCATACCTAACAGGGATTCGAACCTGGACCCATCTCAGACAAATGTTTAGAGGCTAGTGCCAAGTAACACTTGGCCAAAAAAAAAATTAAAAAAATGACGTGTTTGCTTTCCATGCTTGAAGTGACTCCATATCAGCTGTATGTTAAAACTCATAGCTGTTAAATTGCAACAACCAAGAATAGTATCGATTTGCATATTTTAAGCTGGTATATAGTTTCCATGATCCAAATTTTAACCGGAATTAAAAAAAAAAAAAAAAACCCTGAGAAGGACGTGATTCCGAATTCACAGACGACATGAGCAATTCTTTTGGGATGAAAAATATCTAAACGCATTTCTTGAGTTTTCTTTTATATACAGTGAAACTTCCATTAACGGACACTTCTTAATAGCGGACATCTCTCTATAACGGACAATTTTTTTATTCCCCGGCAGAAATGCATGGCTTCTTATGGGGCATTCACTTCTTAATAGCGGACGTTCTAAATAACGGACGCGGACACAAAGTGCAATATAACGGACAATTTGTGCTTTCGATTCTAGGAATTCCTAGGGGTGTGATTCGCCTAAACTCGCATTTTTTTTTTTCATTTTTGTTATTTTACTCTTCCTCATTCTCTCTCCCGAGGCCTAGTAAATTTTAAGATGCCAAGTGCTATGCACCCTGGGTAAGTGGCCGGAATCGCTGGAAAAAGGATTAGCGTTCGTGCTAACGAGACAGTTCGACCCTCTCTTTGCATACATACATCTGACCAGGAGAAACTGCCTTCTAGCTCTTCAGGTGCTCCCAATGGGGTGAGACCTCAGAAACAGGGACCAGCGCTCAGGACCGGCTAATTTGGGAACGGTAATAGGATTGAAACACATGCAAACACAATTCAAGTGTAGGTGGAAGGGACTGTTTCTTGTTTGGTAAGGTCAAGGTCAGTGCAGACTATATGTCCATATTACTAGAAATCACATTTGTTTGTGACAATCATGTCGGTTTTTCTCACCAAGCGAACTGTGAAGCAAAGATTTCTCAAACATCCATCTTAAAGTGTCACACAAACGTAAGCGCTTGACTCTAAAAGAAAAAGTTGAAATAGTGGAACTGAGTGAAAGGGAAAGATTAAGTGTGTGCTTTATAGAAGATAAATTGGGCATTGAAAAAACTCAAGTGAGTGAAATCTTGAAGTCTTGGCAGGATTGTAATAGCAACCAGAAAATTAACAGAGCTTTCCTTAAACCTGATGATTTAGCTGTGGACACTCTTACCTATGAATGGTTTTGCCGTGCTAGAGCCAACAACAATACTTTTTTTTTTTTTTTTTTTGATTGGAGGTTTAACGACCACCGTGAGCAACTCAATGGGCTATAAGCAGTCGCCCGTCCCTAATTTTGGGTCACTGGTTCCAGGGAAGGGAGAGATCCAGTGCCGTAAGACAAACACAACATCCATGCCTCACCGGGATTCGAACCCGGACCCCTTCCGGACGAATGATCAGAGGCCAGCGCCTTAGACCACTGCGCCACCGGGGCGGCAAACAACAATACTTTACCAGGGACTTTATTAATTCGCCAAAAGGCTTTGAAAATCACAAATGAATTAGGATTCACAGAATTCAAAGCTTCAGGTGGCTGGCTAGAAATTCATTTAGAAAACAAAATTTCACAAGAATAAACAACAATACTTGATTATTTTGCTTCTTAGGTTTTGATGGATTTTTAAATAAAGGTTAGTATAACTTACATAAGTAAATCATCATCATTGTCAACCATTATCAATCCACTGTTGGACGGAGATCTCCCCAAGCATCTTCCACAACAGTCTGTCTTGTGCCAGTCTCCTCCATGTTACTCCCGCATACTCTCGAATTTCATCCACCCATCTCCCATGTGGTCTTCTTCTGGGTCTTTTCCTGTCCCTTGGAATCCAATCTAAAATTTCGGCTGTCCATCGATGGTCTGTCCTTCTGGCAGTATGTTCAGCCCGTTGCCATTTCAGGGATTTAACTCTGATCATGATGTCTTTTACTCTTGTCATTTTTCGGATCCACGAGTTCTTCTTCTTATCTCTCCTGGTTACACCAAGCATGCACCTCTCCATGCTTCTTTGAGTTGTCTGCAGCCTTTGTATGTCTCTTTTAGTTAAGGTCCACGTCTCTGCACCATACGTAAGCACTGGAAGGATGCATTGATCAAACACTTTTCTTTTAAGACATAATGGCATAGGCCTATTGCTCTTGAAAATTATGCTGTTTCTTCCAAAAGCTCTCCAGGCAAGTTTTATACGCTGATTAGTTTCTTCATCAATGTGACCCTCACTTGATATCTGCTGTCCAAGATAAATGTACGTATCTGTTATCTCCAGCTTTTCTCTATCAATCGATAAATCTTCATTTCTTGTAAAAGCATTGTACATCACTTTTGTCTTCTGAAAGTTCATTTTTAATCCCACTTCTTCACTCTTGTCAGAAAGTTCCTGGATCATACTCTGCAGCTCTGATGGGGTAGTTGCAAAATTGACTATGTCATCAGCAAAACGAAGATGAGTTAGATAATCTCCATTAATCTTTATCCCTTTTGTGTTCCCAGTTCAGTGATTGAAAGACATTTTCCAATGTGGCATTAAAGAGCTTGGGAGATATGGTGTCACCTTGTTTCACTCCCTTTCCAAAATTTATGCGTGTTGTATTTTCAAACAGCCGAATCTTTGCACTTGCATTTTCATATATGTTATTAATACAGATATTAATGTATGCATCTTCAATACCACAGGATTTCAGAGCCATTGTAACTGCTGATGGTTTCACCGAATCAAAGGCTTTTTCATAATCGATAAAAGCCATGCACAATGGAAGTTCATATTCCCTCGCTCTTTCAATTAGATATCTCAGTACGTGGAATATGATCTATAGTGCTGTAGCCACTCCTGAATCCAGCTTGTTCTCTCGGTTGAGCCATGCCCAGTGCTACCTTCAAGCGGTGTGAAAGAACTTTAGTGAAGATTTTATAAACCAGTGATAGGAGGCTGATAGGTCTGTAGTTCCTGAGATCCTCAATGTCACCTTTTTTATGGAGCAGGATCATTGTAGCATTGTTCCAATCCTCAGGAATCTTCCCTTCATTAAGGCATCGAGTGAAAACTTGGGCGAGTAATGTTTCAATTTCTCCACTTGCTTTTTGTATGATGTCTACAGTAATTCCATCTTCTCCTGGAGCTTTTCACCACTTCATGTTCTTGATTGCATGTGCAACTTCTGCTGGGAGGACTGGAAGAACTCTGGTACTGGTACCTTTCATGATGTCTGGAGTGCATGTATCATCCCTTTCATATAATTTCGAGTAGAAATTCTTTCATTCTTGTCAAAATTTCACCTCTATTTCTTGTTACAGAACCATCTTCTTTTCTCAGTGCCATAATCTGTTTTCTTCCCTTACTCAGATGTCCATTTGCTATCTTTAGGCTTTGGTTGTTTTCAATTGCTTTCCTCAGTAGTTCACAGTTGAATTTCTTCAAGTCTTCAGTGAAACTTTTTCGTACTGTCTTGCATAACTCTATATATTCCACTTTGGAAGTCACATCTTCTTTAGTTGTCCTCATCTATCTTCTTTTTTGCATCAACATTTTCATTTTTCCTGATAATTTGTTTACATGCAACTTGTTCTTAGACCCAGCTAATTTTGTTGCTGTTTCCATAAGAGCTTTGGTTACTTTTTTGTTAACTTCAGAGATGTCCACTTCTTCCGATGTTAGGCCTTCTAAAGCAGAGAACCTGTTCTTCAGTTCCAACTTGAAGGTATTATGGTGTTTTTTAAGGTTGGTTATGTCAATACATTTTGTTTGTCTTATGAGCTTGCCACGTTCGAGTTTAGTGTTGACCTGCATCTTACATCTCACCAATCTATATGGTCACTACCTGTGTTGAACTTGTTTAGCACACTGCAGTCTTCTATGACAAATTTTTTGTTACACATAATAAAATCAATTTCACTTGTCGTCCCATTTGGATGTCTCCATGTCCATTTCCTGTGTGGCTTTTTCTTGAAAAAGGGGTTCATGATGAAAAACCCTTCTGCCTCTGTAAACTCTACGAGAGTATTTTCATGCTGGTTTCTGTTGCCGTGACCGAATTTGCCTACTGAAGTTTCATTCTGTTGCCCTATTTTTGCATTGAAATCTCTCATAATTATCTTCAAGTGCTTCTTGCCTTTATTATTTAGATGACGAATTCGTCATAAAATTCTTTAATTTCTTCTTCAGGATGACTTGTGGTGGGTGCATGAGTTGGAATAATCTGAGCCTGGTATCTTCTCGAGAGTTGGATAACGAGTCGTGCAGTTCTGTCAGAGGAACTTTCAACCTCTACAATTTCATCCTTCAGTTTCTTGTTTATTATAAATCCAACACCACTAGTTCTGCCAGTATCTGTACCACGATAGTAGAAGAAATGTCCGCTTTTCAGTTCAATGAGATCTCCTTTTCTCTTTACCTCACTTAGCCCGACGATGTCCCATTTGTTCCTTTGTAGTTTCTCTTCCAATTCAAGAAGCCTTGAATCAGAAGATAGGGAGCGTCCATTGTAAGTAGCCAAGGTCAGCATCAGATGGCAGCCTAGTCCGGTTCTCCGGCGATTCTTAGCACCCTCTGCCTTCATGTCGCACTGGCCGCTGCCTTGGTCAGGTACATTCCAGGTGCCGGAGACTGAGGGCCAAGATTTAAGTTGTGGAGTCATTTTGGAGTGGTTTGGCCATAACTCACCATGCTGGCCAAGCGGGTTGGTGAGTGTGGGATAGCATTTCCTCTAATCCCGATGGTATAGTTATACCACTATTGGCGGTCGTCAGAGCCCCTTTAGTGGAAACAGGATGCACCACTAGAAGGCGGGGTTGGCATTTGTCAAAAAGAGGCTGTGATGTTGCGCAGCACCTGATCACCTTATATCCCTATAAGTAAATATAAATATGTATATATTGCATTTACATACTTATATTTATTTATCTTTTAAACTGCTTTTACGTTATAAGCACAGCATGCTGTCATAAAGCATGATTTTCCCAACAGCGGACACTTCTAAATAACGGACAGTTTTTTTCCCCTCTTCGATGTCCGCTGTTCGGAAGTTTTATGGTATTACTATTATTTTAAAAATCGTGTTCCACAGTAACTTTCTAACAACAACAACGAAAAAGGTAATTTTGCACCACCTTCCGGAAAAGTTGTGCATAAAAGCTGCGAGATATATACAAGGTGTTTCCAAATTCGTGCGACAAACAAAGAGGGGTGATAGTACACATAAAGACGAATAACGTTTGTAGTGGAACGCTTGGTGATACTCCTCTCCTAGTGCCCGAAAAACGTTAAGTGCCATGTCCACGTTCATCCTCCAACAGTGAAAAAAAAAACACAACTTACCTAAATTATTGGGTTGCACTCTTGCGTTGGTGAACGTAGAGGGAGAGCAGGACTCGAAGGAGATGCACTAAGTGGCGCCCGAGGGCGTCGTTGCATAGCCCACGCCGACGGATGAAGGATTGTCGCACTCTCTCGTAGACTCCCTGTGTGGTGTTGATCTGTTCGGCAGTGACAACGATCCTCACGATGAGATCTTCCGGTGACTCCACAAGCGTCTCGTACACCAGTGTTTTCAGGTGTCACCAGAAGAAGAAGTCCAGTGGATTCAGGTCCGGAGAGCGTGGAAGCCAAGCTACTGGTTCGCCCAGTCCAATCCACCCGCCGGGATACGTAGCATTCAGGAAGTCTCGGACCGCGGTGAATAAATGTGCAGGGGCCCCCCATCATGTATGAACCACATGTCTCTCTGAGCATTGAGCAGAACACTCTGAAACAAACCGGGAAGCACTTGCTCCAGGAACACACGGTCCATGGCGCCGGTCAGACGTTGTGGCAAGATGTACGGTCCCTCCAGCCAATCACCAAGGATACCTGCCCAGATGTTGACGTCAAACGTCTGCTGGTGGGGATGGAAACCTTTACGTTCACCAACGCAAGTGTGCAACCCATAATTTAAGTAAATTGTGTTTTTTTCCACTGTTGGAGGATCAACGTGGACACGGAACTTAACGTTTTTCGGGCACTAGGAGGGGAATGCCACCCTACGTTCCATTGCAAAAGTTATTCGTCTTTATGTGTACTATCACTCCTCTTTGTTTCTCGCACGAATTTAGGAACACCCTGTATACACAAAACCCTGGTTGCTCAGCACGGCATTGTAAAAAGAAGTCTCGAATAGGTATGTTTAGACGCGTAGATGTTCTGAGCCAGTGGCGTATATTCGAGGTTAGCTGCGAAGCCCAGAGAATTCACAAATAAAAGTCAATTATCAACGGTATTAAGATATGTCAATGCTTTCGGTGCGAAAAAAAATCGAGCGGATTCGTTTCTTTCGATTATGAGAATCAGTCTGGCGAGCGATGATCAACGGTATCAACCTAACACAAATAGGTCTTCGAGAGACTTCGCTGTTCTGATGCGAAGAGCTTCAATGCTATAACCTGCTAGCGTTTCCATGACAACATGAATGAGCCACGGAGCTCGTGAGTGGCCATTGATTTGGCCAAGGGTTCGCTCCGAAAAAAAGAAGCCTTCGTACTACCTCATTCCCACCATACTTCCAGAAATTCGTGGCTTTGTTGGATTCGAACTGTTTTGATAAATTTTGTGAAAACTTCCCTGAACATCTGCTATCAGAGCTTAAAGAACTCTATACTTCAAATTTTGATACAGCTCGATTAAAAAATGAACTGAAGGTGTTTAATTCCCTTGATGAATACAAAACAAATCAGTAAGAAACATTACTTGTTACATAAAGTTGAATAATTGGACATAGTGTTTATTGAGGTGTACAAATTAGCAGATCAATATTAAACTGTTCATCAGCAACTGCCGAAAGAAGTTTTTCTGTATTTAAAAGAATCAAGATATATCTTAGAGCCACACAAGGACATGCACATTTGAGCAACTTGGCTGATTCGTTAATAGAGAACAACATTATTTTTAAGTATGCAAAAGTACTCGGAAGAAACATTTTTGTGAAAACGTAACACTCAAGTTCACACAAGGAAAGAAGAATGGAGTTCGTGTACAAATAAGTGTTCAAATCCTAATCCTCATAATTATTTGGTATCATGTTAGCAATAGCATGTACCTAAAATTTAGAAAAAAAAAATGTTAATTCTATTACTTAACAATTAAAAAATAAACTTCGCAATAAAAAAAAACAGTACTTGGGGGGGGGGGGGGTGGAGCCCAGGTCTCGGACCCAAGATACGCCACTGGTTCTGACAAAATATATTATTACTTTCCCTAGTGAGAAAATAGCACATCAGGAAAACTCATGATGGAAGGAATATTAACCGCAAAAGAAGCAACAAGTCCCCAAAAGTTTTTCCCTATTTTGATCTACGCAGATGGTGAGACGTCAAACGGAAAATTCGAAATTATCGCAAACTGAAGGAAATGTTTTTCACCAAGGAGTTGTAAAGTTACGCGGGGAGGGGTAAGAGTGAACACGTCGCCACTGCCAGCCAAACACTCACGGCAACGGTCTCTTGGGACTGTCAGAGTTTGCTTCTGTTTGATTTACTGGACCTTGATTCAACCGTAATTGCCGAACGCTAATTACGTCAGACGCTTGACATGATGAGCCTTGCCAGTCGCCACCGAATACTGTCACAATGTGGTGTTACAGTGTGCTGCTGCGCGACACTGTCACACCACATTCGGCCCAACGCAGAGCTGAGTGGTTCCAGTGGAGCCTACATCTCTGAGCTCTTCTCACCTTACGACATCTACTTGTTTGGCTGGCTAGCATTTTGCTATACAGCAGCAATTGTGATAGGACATAACAGCGTGGATGCACCAACAGGACCACGAATTCTTTGCTGCCATACACGAATTTCTATCACCATGCATGGGATATTTGTTTAAATCGCCATGGTGACTTTGTGGAAAATTAAATAACACAAGCAGTCAGTTACCCTTGTGGATAATGTACTCCATTCAACTCAAAAATGCTTCGGAAAAAGGAAGTTTTACTTTATTTTTTGGAACAACCTTGGTAATATTGCAAATACAGCATATATGTATTTTATAGGTAAGACGGAGGCGTAAATGGGCATTTCTGCGCCTGGGGCGAACCACAAAATATCGCCCCCCCCCTAAGTCTTTTTGTTTTATTTCGGGGCTTAACGACCACCATGAGCGATTCTAAGAGCCATAAGCAGTCTCCCATCCCTAATTTAGGGCCCGTGGTACCAGGGGTCCTAAATTAGGGACGTTTATTACCTCTAATCGTGCGTCCGGACTCGAATTCCGGATGAGGTATAGATGGTGTGTCTGTCTTACGGCACTGGCTCTCTGCCTTCACTGGTGCAAGTTGCCTGAAATCAAGGACAGACGACTGCTTAAAACCCATTGAGTGGCTTGCTCACGGTTGTCGTTAAACTAACCATAAAAAAAAATCAAACTTCGACTGTTTGTGCAACTTTTTTCAACTACTTCGTACCATCGGTACGACTGTACCACACCAAACAGACCGAATACAGCCTGTGTCTCTCCGCCGCGATAATGATAGAAGCCCTCGAAAAATCTTCAACAACGTGAACTTACCTTGCGATACATTTACAACCCCTTCATTTCTAAATGTGAGCAACTAACAACCGCGAATATTTTGAGGAAGAAATGTTATTTTTAAGTTGACAAAGGCTGCTGAAACTGGCAAAACATTTATAAGCAATTTATATAAACGGGCAAATGACAAAGAACGGTGCGAAAAAACTGTAACAAAAACTGGTCCCAGGATTTCATTTCAAACTCCAATCATATTGTAAACAGAGATTTTTGCGCCCTCTCTTGAGCTGCACCCAGGGCGCCCGCCCTTCCCTAGTCACGCCTCAGTAGGTATAACAAAATGTGCAAAAACGCCGCTATTACAAAAATGCTGCCATTATAATTTGCCGCTCCCTTAAAAATATTGATAGCCTAGTTTGCCGACAACACGCCTCTAGTTTTAGGAAAGAAAAAAAAAACAATGCCGTCAGACGAATATAAGTTCCGTGTTGTTACCTCAGATTGGAATTCGGCCCAGCAGCAGAAGCTAAAACCCAAGTGGGCAAATTCATGGCATTCTGGCTAATTTCCCGAGTTCGGACCAGATTTGAGTTCTTGACAATGGGCAGAGTGATGGCACTGGCTCTGTTCCTTACCTGGTACCAACGGCTCTAAATTATGGCCTAACTACTCCTTATACCCTTAAATGGTTATGGGATCGTTAAACCAGCACAACAATAGTCTGAGTAGCCCCCCCTTCCCCCACCAAAAAACAAAAACAACAACAACATGCGACCACAAAGTATCTGACGTATAGTCGAACACAGCTTAAACCGCGTACGCTAAATGTATAAGTTGTATGTTTTCTAACAGGAAACTATTTCTATATGTGCAGCTGAGAAGTGTTTTCACCCCCTCAAACGGTAGATAGCTATTTCCAAGGATGTTAGAATATATGAACTCAGGGTCAGCTGGTCCCCTTGTGTACCAAAATGAAGCCACCGAAACGTCACGAACATGAAGACTCTGCAGCCATGTTGGTGAGAGGAGTCGCAGCCAATCACAGCCTCTGTCGCCATATTGGCGAGACGATTGAGAAATAAATATAACATTGAAAAAGTACAAGCAACGTCGCACTCGGCGTGGCCATCAGCTACGCCCGTGGCTGCTCAAAGTGCTTCAAGTTTGTGACGTTATCCTTTCTCAATCTATTCTAACCTCCTTATTACCTACACTGTAGGAAGGAGTGAGGGTAACATTTCCGAACGCTCCTTAAAAGAATGTGTTTTGAGTTCTCGTCCTCCGAGGCGAAATGATTTAGTCCAGTCAAGACGTATGTTATTCAAGAGCGAGACTTGTGTTTTACGTCAGTCTCATTCAAATTGTGCATTGAAGTTTCAGGTTTCTGTAGCTAGTTATTTTCCTGTGCTGCAGTGAGAGTCCTCCAGTGTCTAGTGCAATTATGGATTCATCACGGAATAATTTTATGAGCCCTGATGCTCAGTTCGTAATGTGGGCCAAAATGAACCCTGGAACCACTTGCCCTCCTGAAGCTGATAAGTGCAGCATGGATCCTCCATCTATGACAAAGAGATTGCCTCGCCCTAGCTATGTATGCCGCAGATGCGGAACTACAAATACTGTTAACCACTACAGATGTTTTTACAACGGACGTCTAATTAGCGACATTGAGTACATGAAAATCAAACAGCGTCTTGATGATCAGTTGGAAAAATACATGGACGCCTGTCCAAAGAAATGCCATCAACATTAGCTTGATCCGTCATCAATAATAATGTATAATGATGCTAACCTTATGTAGCAGTTACTACTGTATATGCATTGACAGCGCCATCAAACTGGAATAAAAGCCGTAAGTCGCAGAAAGATCATGTATCTATTAATTCCTGTTCTATGTGCATTCATTTGTTGCGATTACGTAATTATTACACTGTTTACATTACTCTTAAGAATCGTAACAGTTGTTAACAACAGCCATTGAAACTGTAAAAAGAGTTTTGTTTGCACAACAATGCAAGAAGGTAAAATGAACCTGGGAAACTGTGGTCGGAAAGAAGGAATTCAAAGTTCATAATGGGAAACTGTTGCAGCGAAATCAAACGAGGAAATTTGTTTTCGAGACTATGTCGTTTTTGTTTTTTTATACATATGATGCTTTCAATTTTGTGTTGCTTACAGAAATTTCTTCCGGTGCAAATCATTAGGCTATCAATGTACTGTTCTGTGTTTTGA
Source organism: Macrothele yani (assembly GCA_039090855.1). NCBI lineage: Eukaryota > Metazoa > Arthropoda > Arachnida > Araneae > Macrothelidae > Macrothele > Macrothele yani. The sequence goes on from CM076992.1 coordinate 16,213,375, forward strand.
ATTTTTTTATTCTTTTGAAAAAATGCAGTAGAGATGCATTGTGGTAAGATAACTCGTTATTTAATACCTATGGCAAAAAAATTTGTTCCGTTAATATTATTCGAATGGGTCGTATGAATGCTTCACTTTGCCATTTGTAGTTGAAATAGTCTATTGAACAAAGTAAGTTACTGAAAATAGGGAAGATTTTTTTTTTTTTCTAGCGGAGAGCCATCTTTTTAAACGTTTTAAATTTATGTGTTAAAAACATCTGAACAAGAATTAAAAAAAAAAAAAGTTAAAATCTTATGTTCTATTCATTTAAACTTCGACTGATTTGACAGATGTTATCTCTTTCCAGTCAGGGAAACCTATCCCTGCTTCTAAGTTTCACTTTACAGGAAAGGAGAAGCTTTCAGTTAAAGGTACACACGTACCATTTAATCACTCTTTCCCTTCCAAGAAAAAAAAAAAGTGATCGCATGGTTCATCACTGACCTGCCATTGGTGTCCGTAAAGTAGGGAACGCCACAATTCATTTTCTACTTCCGTGGAGCCGATGTGTCGCCGCCTGTTTGTGTCGAAGTCTGGAGGGTGTAGTTCAGTTCTCGTAAAGTTAAGGCCTGTAATGCTGCTTTTGTTAGTTTTGGAGTTCGGTTCGTAAGGAAATGTATTCAAAAGAATAATTAAACGGTCTTTTGTTTAGAAATTTACCATGGTCCATGTGCACGCGTATTTTTTTTTTCCAACGGAAAATGATCTAAATTATTAAATCGGACCTAGAGATATAAAGAAATAACAGTAACTTCACGGATTACCGATTTTGTGTACTTGTTGACAAACTAGACATCAACTGAACACATTTTTTTTTCCTGTTTGTTAGAAACTCTCTCGCTCTCTGCTGATGAGTATTCCCCTCACACATACAGATATTTAGAAAAATCATAAACATAATATTCTTGGCAGTTAAACAAAAGGTTTCCAGCAGGCATATACTCGTACAGAAACTAAACTTCTACGAAGCTGGGGAAAAGTTGAAAAAAAAAAAACAAGATCGAAAAATTAATTGCATACAAAATCCGAAAAACTTATTTGTAACTAGTCAAGGGCGCCCATAAGGGGGGGGGGGTGTCCCCACACAAGCCGTTGGCATAGCCAAATTTTTGATAAATTTAAAACACTAAAATAGACGAAACCTTTTTTAAACATTAAAAAAAAATAAGATATTAATATTTGATTGCAATTGTCAAACTTCTTTTTGTTGTATTTTAGTATCTTGTACATTTAGTAGAATGTTCGACAGCCTTGAAGGAGGTAAGGATTTGTCTCCCCCTCCCCCCCCCCGAAGGTACTCACATGGGCCCCACTGTAACATTGCAAACTGGACTGTATCAAGGGATTGCCAATATAGAAATACCACTTTTACAAGGAAGCAACCAAGAGCCAAACGGTCAAAAGCGACATTTCTTTAATTTAGAATTTCTGTACAAATATTAACTCAGTTATTCTTTAAATTATCAAACAGCCAGGGGCGCCGACTTCTCCAAATTATTGGGGGGGGGGGGCTAGGCGTGAAGAGAAGACGTGGGAGGGGCATATCTCTTTCATTGTCACGAGGAAAATAAAAAAAGGGGGCAAAAAGATAAACTATGAGAATGAGATTCCACGTATGTTTTAAAACGCAATTGTAGTTGCTCATTAACAAATGAACAAGAAAACAGAAATATTCTTCTGCTGAATATTAATATTTCTAAAAATAAAATTCAGCCTATAAAAATATCCAGAGAGATTTTATTTCCAAAGTTTAGTAAAAAATATGAGAAATTAGCTGGGTTACTCAAACAAAGAACAAGAAGTGCAAAAGATAAATAAAAGCGCTAGAGATAATACATTTCTGTATTTTTATTTTTTTTATTTTTGATAATTGTTTTAGACATTTATCACACATCACGTGAACATGTCAAACCCAATACGGGGCTGGCAATCCAGTTTCTTATCAAATGAGCAATGCTGAGAATGGGAAAAAAGTTTAATTATTTTGTTATTTACTAATTTCTTGGAAATAAATCGCTTTGGCCTCATAAGGTAGAGCTTGGTCCACCTTATAAGGCTAAAGCGATTATTTAATTAAATAGGATGAAAAATATTGGGTGGGCACTGCCCTCCCCAGTAAATTTCACCTTACCCCCTATAGTCGGCGCCTATGCAAACAGCAATACCAAAATAAAAGAAATATTAAGTAATTTAGGAAACAAAACGAAATTAAAAAATTAACAGCTTTTACTGTAAAAACTTTTTTCCTACAGTTTTATTATTTTTGAATTTATTTTCAACTGATAATGCAGTCGACCACATATCTATGTATATATCAATTCCAAATTTATACCATTTCCCACTGCTGCAAAATTACTGTGTTTCGTGATTTGAGAGGTTTCGTATGGACATGGTAAGGAATATTGATTTTATACAGTGGAATGGGAATTTTTAATTTATCTTTCAGAAAGAAGCGTGTTGCCCCAGCCTCTGTTTTCATGCAAAGCAGGAAGATGGCAATCTTGGAGATCACTCACGAAAAGTGCGAATTAGACAACCCAACATCTTAAAGCGGGAAAGGTTGCATTATTTATTTGAAACAAAGAGCACATCACCATTAAGTACATATTCTATAACAATTGTTTTTTTATGGAAGAAAAAATACAAACGGGTAAATTATTGTTTCTGAGGTAGTAAATCGACGTTAAGTCATTCTACTGATTATATATAATGCAGTCGAACATTTATATAACGAAGTCAATGGGATAGTTAAAACATTCGATATATGCGAACTTCGTTATAACTGAACATATAAAAAAAAAGAGGCTATTTTTGGGATATTATATTATTTCATTAAGGTTTAAACCAATCAACTAGCGTTTCACCAAGATAATTTTTCGGGGGGGGGCAATTACAAATTTTGAGGGGCTGAAACTTTGACTGATTATACATATAATCACAATTTTGTTATTTATATATACGTTAAGATATACAAAAATTTTAAATAGAGTAAAAAATTTTCATATATGCTCGTAATCGCAAATGCAAATTCCAAGAGATTTACACATACAAGTGATTAAAGATGTAAAACTGTTATACTTTTGCTTTAATTCAGTAATGCACCACGGATTTCATCCTGAAGTGATGCAAAATAATGAGGATGCTATTAAGATAACGATGTGCTGGAGAAAATCACCCCCTCCCCCAAAGAATAAAAGCATTAGGAGTGGTAAAAATGTTCTCACCTTACTACAGCGTGTTTCTGATTATTAAGGAATCATTACAATGTTACCTGAAAACGTATGGTGTAAACCATTCCCCTGCCATTTGGTTCCAGGCCTTTTAGGTTATTTAGTTTAGCACATAGTAGTAAAAAAACAACAACTTAATTTATTTGGAAAACTGCCACACATAATTCAGAAACTTGGAAAACTGCCCCACCGGAAGACTGCCACACATTTAAAGTGTTCCTCGGAGGAACAGCAATCTGTGCCCGGCCCTTTAATGAAAAACATGTGGCAGTTTTCCTGTGTGGCGGTTTACAATGAACCTTGAAAAATGTGTACCTTACGTTTTATATAAGAGAATGTTGTAAATCAGAGATATGCAAATGATTATAGTCTATAGCACATGCTTACAAGACTAGATGTCTGCACTCGCCTGTGTCAGGTTTTACTTGTATATATATTTTAAAAATAAACAGCGGGTTCAGGCTTTTATTTCTTTAAAGCCAAATCGGACTTGTGAAATTCAGTATTTTGCTACAGGATTAAACGCAAAATAAATATTGGTGCTTGCAAAATAAAAAGTGACGTGTAATAATAAGTTTTTCCTGATATTACTTTTCCCCTACTACCAAATGTTTTGTACAGAAAGAGTCAAATTTAATTAAAACTCGAAAGGTGATTAAAAATGCACATATTTAAAAAGGAATATGTCATTTAGATTTTTGTATAGACTGCTGCAATATACCCTTCTTGAAAAAAGCACAAACCATACCAAACCCGCTGTCCTCATCCATTTGATTCTGGAAGTTAATGAAATTTAAAGGTGAATTCTGGAAATTTCGTAATGAAAACGTGGAAGATGTTCATGAATTGCGCAAGTTTCTTTATTACAAATGAAATTTGGTGCCGGGGCTATAATATAACGCTGGAAACGGTTAATTACTGTATTTGCCAAAAATAAAAAAAAAAGAAAAAAAAAGTAATGAACTTGCGTGTATTTGTGTGAATATTTTCTTAATTTCAATCTTAAGTGGGAGAAATAATTGCTGAGGCTATATGAGAAGTGCTACTTCATATAAAAACGTTTCTAGTTACTTCCATTTCTGCAGGATTTGTGTCCAGAGGAACATAAAATGCCTTTTCTGAAGTATTGACTTTTTTGTTTCGGAGTTGAATGACCACTATGAGCAACTCAAAAGGGTATAACTGTCCCCCCATCACACTAGGTACGTGCACAGGTTGTCTCTGACCATGGAGATGCCATGCCCCATTGAATGAAGAAACCAGCACATTCCCAGCAGTTATTACGTGTTCTCAGAAATTTCGCTCTTTCCACTAGACAAGATGCTTACAAGACTAGATGACTGATGACATTCTGCTCCTCTGTTATAAATTTCTCAGTACCAAAATGCTCAGACTAAACAGAAAAATGGACCAATCCCATTCAAATCTACTACATGAGGTTTAACTAGGAACGTCCACAGAAACACAGACTACTTCTTTCATATCATGTAACGGCGTTAGGCTTCTTAAATCAGTGTTTTGCATTTGCCACAGGAACTTGTCCAGCACTCTCATGTCAGTACAACACTGTCCTTCATGCCAATGAGAGACTGCAACTGGCTCCAAACCCTACGAAACTCACTGCCCTTCATGGCCATCAGACCCCCATCCCGACGAACAAGCCAATGCTTTGTGTCCGGATGTGACACATTTTCGAAATATCTTCACAGCTTAGGTGTATCTAATCTTTGTTTGAAAACTTCCTCTCTGCAAGATGCTGGTCACTTCCTTTTTCACTCGGCGTTGCACTATATTCGTCACATACTTCAGACCTGGAAACCCACAGGGATATTTGCCCCCATTACTGGCACCAAAATCTCTGCGTAGGACACCGAAGCTTTACTTGAATGACGGCCATTCATTTCCACATGCACAGTTTTAGCACAGTTTTAACACAGTTCTAATATGGTGAAGTTCGTATGGTAAGAACTTCACCACATTAGGCATCAACACATCATCCAAAAAATCAGCTTGCACGTACCAAAACTCCCATGCACGAAAGTACAGATGTTATGCTGCAAAGGAAGTATGACATCTGTCCTTCAGTTCAGCAAGAACTGTCACAACACACTTTTGCTAGTTGAAGCACGTGAATGTTGGAGGCTGACAAGACCTGAGTCGTTTAAGTACAACCATACAGCACCGCGGATCAGCGTCAGTTCAACAACTTGCGTCTCACTTCAACCACAACCAGCGATAAACTGAAAAGCTTGTCATCAAGTATGGAAACTGCCGTAAAAGTACATTTCGAGTTCTGCATTTAGTTAGTCACACTGCAAACTGTTTTGTATACACGTACAAATAAAAAAACATACTGCACTGTGCACAGCGTATTCATGGTTTAGAGGTGAAACATATATTTAACATTTACAATGTATTAATTATTTTTAAGCCGTTTTAGGTTCGTGCGTTGAAATAGAACTAAATGCTTAAACACATTATTTATAGTACGACTAAGGGTTTCAGGATCGAAATGGCAATAAAAATAAAGACATAACTTACAAAGGTTTATTTGCTTCCTGATTGGAGAATTACACTCGTAATCACATTTCCTGTTGGAACACTTGACAGAGATTCGTTATCACAATACCAAATTCATCGATATGACTATTTTAATGTAAAGATCATCAAGATAGCGTTAATCAAAATACAGTCAATAAATCATTGTACTAATACCTCACACTTTTTACTCTTGGCGTGTCCTTATTTACCTTTGACCCACTGTCAGTTGTTGCCGAAAAGGATAACGAGATTCGAGGAAGTGGCGGGCCGTTCAGAAAAAAAAAAATCGAACGGAAAGTAATAAATTCACATAAAAATAGGAATTCCAAAGGAACGTTAAATTAGAAATATAGTAAATCACCCACAGTAATAAAGTCGTCTATACAAATTGGTATGAGGTGGTTCCGTGATTTTCCTTAAATTCTTGTTCCAGAAAATTCGACGGGTTCTGAATTACACCGATGTGGGTGTAATTGACTGTTTAACAATCAGTTGCCATGGGTTAATTCTGGAAATTACTGAATGACATTGTTAGTTACAGCAAAATAAATAAATAAATAAATAAAAATTTTGGCTTACTTCTGAGTGAATATATTAAATCGATGCTTCGGCTATTTTCGCTTCTCAACTTTTCCCTGTTCCGTGTTCGTTTGTGCCACACAAAAGCCCAAGCAAGGAGAACCACTAGTTGAGCCAACAAGAACAAAGAGCCTGCAATCACTATACCAGCTGTATTTAGACACGATGAACTAGTCTCATTGGCCGCTGGAAAAAAGCATTAGAAAATATGTGAAGCTCTAAAATTAAGAACCAGTTAAAATCACAATTACCCTGAACCAACATCACAAAAAACACTAAATTTACGAAGAAAACGATAAAGTTCGCAACAGAGAAAAAGGTTTTCATTGAAATCTAATTCTGCTAGTCTAGTATTACTGGAAGAAACAATATGGTTTTTACTAGAAGAAACAATTTTTAATAATTTGAAATTATAGTTTTTTTTTCTAAAAAGTCAGTAAACCTGAATGTAATAAATAGTGTTTCGTTAAAATGGATAATGCATTTTTTAATATGTCGATGTTTCTTTTTATAAGTAAGCCTACTGTTCAAAGCTTAAAACTCTGACCGAAAGTGAAGAGAATAATAAATGCAGCTGTAACTTCTGTTCCAACTAATATATACACCGATGAGTCATTACATTTATGACCACCCCCCAGCCTAGAGAAATGAGCGCGCCTGGAGACCTAACCGGGCACGCAGGTGAAGTTCACAGAGCAGCATATATATATGACCCAAGGACCGGCTTTCGGTTAGTAGAGTGTTGGGAGTCAGAATGGGAAAAGCTGCCGACTTATCAGAGTTTGATAAAAGGAAAATTGTGATGGCACGGTGCCTCGGAACTACGATCTGGGAAACGGCGCAGCTGGCGAGTTGTTCACGTGCCGCTATAGTGAGTACGTGTAAAAAGTGGTGCACAGTCCAGCCGTGTGCCGTTGGTAGCTCATTGATGCCTGAGGGGAGCGGAGACTGTCGCGCATTGTTCACAGCGACCGCAGGGTCACAATGCGACAAATCACCCGCAGCTACAACAGTAATGATCAGGGCAATGTGTCACAGCATACAGTTCATCGCAGCCTTCTGCGCATGGGTCTGCGTAGCCGAAGACCCAGCCGGGTCGCCCTACCGACAAATGCATGAAATGGGCCTAAGATAATCGAGATTGAACCGTGGATGATTGGAAGAAAGTGGCCTGGTCTGACGAATCAAGATTCCTGGTGCATCACGTAAACGGCCGAGCGCGGATACGCCGGTTACCAACGGAGACTATGGCACCTGGATGCACTGTTGGGCGGAAACTGTGGACAATGCTTTCTTTTTACACTTTAGGCCCCATTATCCAATAGCACAATCCCTGACAGCTGTCAGGTATCTGAACATCGTTGCGGACCAAGTTCACCTATTCATGGGCAGCGACAAACTGCGAGTATCGAGCGGCTGTGAGAGCCACACGAAAAAAACGAATTCGTTCCTCTCAACCATCAGTGGCCATGTTGCGTCGTCTACAGGTACGGAAGTGGCCATCCGGACCGTTGCCAGACGACTTGCGGCACGGGGACTACAGTCGAGGAGGCCACGCCGTCGTCTACCACTGACAAGTGAGCATTGCTGACACAGATTGTAGTGGTGTCGGGCTCGATCAGCGTGGGATGGTGACCAGTGGCGTCGTGTTGTCTTCAGTGATGAGTAACGAGCCGACTCCACGAGGTTACATAAAATTTATGGAAATCTAACACCAAAATTTACATGAATGATTAACAGAACGTACCCCGACTCACGATACTTCTTCACAACCTCTTCCTACTCATCTATTAATTCTGGGGGAATCAAGCTGGTAAAGGTATTCCATTCATTTCATTAAGGTTTCAACTTTACCATTCCATTTATCTTGCTCTCTATTTGCTAAACAACTAAATTCTCTGGTTCCGCAGAAGAATCCCTTTTTCCAATTCGTCAGCTCTACTTGATGTCTCATAGTGTGTATCTAAGGTGTGCAGCGACCTCAAAAGGTCCACAGAACCTCGAACTACCTTATCATGTTCTTCACGACTTAAGCATTCTAGAGTCTTATTTTTGGCAACTGACACAAGATCTTGCTGCACACTTTCCGCTACACACTGCCCTTCATTATGGTTAGGCATTCCAGCATCCCGACACGGGGCTGAAGAACAAACCGCAGCTTCATGGCCTATCTCACTTTTGGCATATATTCAGAACTTCAGCGTACGTAATCCACGCTTGCTAACTTTCTTCCACACTAGATGACACTACCTTCTCATGCACAGTTTTACAACACGAATTCCAGACATCAGGAATGAAAACTTCGGCAAGGGGATACACTTCCTTTCGATTGGTTCCACAATATCTATGTAGAACACAAGAGCTCTGGTGGTAAATAATACACTCATGTACTATGACAGGGTTTTAATGCAATGAAGTCTTCCAGGACCTATCGTATCTGGCGATATTTGCCACGTAAGGCATCCCTGAAAACTTCACTTGCAACAGTTGTTCGACGAAATTCTCATGCACGAATGTACTGTATAACACGGCGATTAATTACTCAATAAAAGCTTTCAACACTGCCTCTCTACTCCAAGTTTTCGCATTCCAGACTCTTGCTGATCTCAGTCGTTCATGCCCAACCATTATTGTGCAATGTATTCGAATTCCCCTCTTGATCGTATGAAAATTATCAGAAAAAAAAATCCTATGAGATACTGCACGTTTACGTACACTTCAAGTATGGATATAAACACAATGCGACTTTTTAGACCAGAGTTTTACAAAATTTGGAGGACAATCAGTACGTCGCCCTATTTTGCAACAGCTATTCTGAGATTGAATGCGATATTCATTTCCGTTCGACGAGACAGGTATATATAAAAAAATAAGCTCACTCGTCGATTATTTACGTGTTTTTAACTCTAGTACGACCCGAAAATCAAAACCGTTGAGTGCGGACTTTCCTTCAGGATGCGACACCGATAAGCTTTATTTAATCTACGTTTATTTAATTTCACAAACAGAGTTTCTTAATATTTAATTGCAGTTTTTGGCTAAAATCGTTCACTTTGCCTCCAAAGTGGATAAACATAACGTACTGAAGCTTAACAACAACGGAAGGATGATGCTCCCAAGGTACGGCTGGAAATTTACGTGAGCAAATGGTTAAATCTGCTTCCGAGGTTTACTCTCCTTTGTGCTACATTTGCCTTATTTCATACGAAATCAAATTTACCAGCATGCTGATATAAGGAAATCAACAATACTTTCTTTAGATTCAGTACCTAATCCCCGGCTATACAGCTACCTTTGAATGAAGAGAAAAACCATTCCAAGTGCAGGGATCATAGCATACTTCTGGAAAATTTTAGGTAGGAATTTTAGGACTTTTTAGGAAAATTTTAGGACTGTATTTCAATAAAAACTAGATGTATATTTGTATACATCTAGTAAAACACCTTTGTATATATTGTAAAGAGTTTGCTTCACACCCTTCAACCATATATACTGATAGACTGCACATGACATCAAAATTTCTGGCTCCAACATAAAATCACATGACAACAGTCAAAAAGATGGGTTACACCTGCTGTGCTTATGGTTGCTCTGAGCGATATAGTAAAGAAAGTTCTATGATTTTTCATGGGTAAGAAACGAATTAAATACCTAAGTCAATAAAGTTCAATTACTTAACCAGAAACTTGCAGCTATTGATATAAAAATATAGTAACTTAAGAAAAAAAAATGGAATGCATGTTCCAAATTCTTCGCAAATGTTCATCACATTATAAATCACAAAATGTAAACAACCCGATCATGCATGTATATAGCTCATAAGTAAACTTACCTGAAGAGTTTACATTATATATGAGGCGCATTCACATAATACACCAAAAACACTGAAGTTCTGCAGCGTAAATTAGTAATCATAACAGCATTTTTACACGAAATTTGGAGTCTGATGATGACGTGCCCAATGTTTGAGCCATGGCGGCTTTGATGCAGCTATTGCCAATGCGCAGTCCATTAGTATATATGGTCGAAGTTCACACCCAAATTTTTTGCATAACGTCTAATGTCTAAAGTTTAAGTATGATTTACTTCTAATGTTCAGTTCTTATCTTTTCACGTGTTATTATCATATTCAAGTATATTTACAACATTCAAGTTTCACTTTGAACATTAATATGCTGTTGAACCAGAAGCAATTCACGATTTTCACAGTAAAGTTTTCAGGTTTCACATTAAATTATAATATCCTAAAAAGGTAATTGAAAACCAAGAACTATGTACAATTGTTCACTGAATTACTTTTTCATATTATTGTTTTAACCTTTTCCTGATTAGCCTATCTTTTTCTGCTTCCACCACAACTAATTTACTTTCAGTTTTCTTTATTTCAGCTGAACCTTGTATGATCAAGTTAGAGGCAGCTGCTATTTGAACAGTATTTTGTTTTTCTACAGCTTTTCTCATTCTTTCTGTTCCCTCTTGAATTACTGCTAGGAGGCTTCTTTATCTTTTTTAAGTCTATTTATTTCTGCACCATTTTTTTTTATTTTGTCATCAAACTCAGCTTTTCTTTTTTTCTCTAGCTGCTTTTCCTTACTTTCCCTCTCTTTCTGCTTCCTTTCTTTTACCTTTTTTGATTCTTCTTCCTTCAGCTTATCAACATACTCTTTATAAAATTTATGTGAATCACGAACACTATTTAACAAATTTCTTGTTATGGGAACTTTACTTACACATCCATAGTGTTTAATGGCCCCTTTAACTATTCTTAAAGATGTTTTAGTTGAGTCTTTTAAGTTAGCCTTGTCCTTCCTTAACAGAAAGAGCAGTGTTAACCGAAAATCCCCTTTCTGCATCAGCATTACCATGAGGTAAAACTAAAATTGACTTGATGAGTTTAGCAAGATTTGAGTATTTTTCTTTTCCGCTAGAGTCTTTAATACTAAATATATTACGCCAGTAATGATCAATCCGCACTGGAATATGCCCTTCCTCTGAAAATTTCACTAGTTCATCTAGAGTTGGCTTATCGCAATTTAAAAGTTTCCACTCTTCTCTTACTCTATCAATTTGTTCCTCAGAAAGATGCAAAACACTTGAAATTCTGGTTATTTCCGAAAGTCCTTCAGTGACTGAAAGTTGAGTTGACTCTTTCTTTGGTTCTTTTACCTTTAAAACTTCTATGTCTCTTAGCTTTTGATTGCAGAATGGCAAATTTGACTTTAAATATTTTGTGGTTGCAATTAGTGATGATCTTACATCTAAGAGAAATAATTTCTGCCTGGTCTCCTGAACATTCCTGAGGAGATTTTTTGTCTTCATACCAACTTCTAACTCCCCTAGTTTTTTCCATGAATTTTTGTTTTCAAAATCTACATTCTTTAGGTCTTCTCCAAATTTCCCTGCAATAACATCATCTTGGATAAACTGAGCCATAACATTCCTCATTAAAGTATTTAAATCAGAATATAACTGGTGTATTTTTGGTTCTTCACTCTGATAACATAATGAAAACTTTTCAAAATTTTGACGTGAAAATGAAATTAATGCTAAATAGCAAGGAGTTAGCTCATTTTTCAGGAAACAGTGAATTCTTTTATACCTTGCCGAATTGCGTAGTTGTTTTTCAAATATTTTTTGAGATGGCAAGAAGTTTAAAAATATTCTGTAATATTTAGCCATTGATCCAAGAGCCTCTGGGCTACAGAACCAACGGTTAACCATCTGTTGCTGACATGACGCAAAAGAAATTTGGCAGTGACCAATGTTATATCCTCGACAGATTTATAATCCTCTCGTCTTGCAGCACTACTCTTTAAAAAGTAATGCATATCAGTAGCAAATTCGTCAAAATCTATATTTAACCTTGTCAAAAAAATTTTAAATGCATTACTAACAACATGCAGGTTGCAAAAACCTAGTTCCAAAGATTTCTGGCCTGTTTCTTGTTTTACAACTTCATTGAATTTGCGTAAAAAGCACTTATTTACATTTGGGCTGTCCATGGATACACAAATAATTCTGTTCGACGAAATATTGAAGGATGATAACACATCAAGAATTTCTTTTAGCAAAATATCTGCTGTTGCATGACCCAGAAAAACGCTCGTTAGGTATTGGCAAGAAACTGAATTTATTTCTGAAGACCAGTACCTGAGATACACATCCAACTGCCGTTTCACTTGTGTATTTGTAGTTTCATCAAATGCTATAGTAACCTTTCCTGGGCTACTAGATGCAATGTCTTTTTCAAATCCTCTTCAAAATATTTTGACAATCCATGTGATATCACATAAGCAACTTTTTTCTTTAAGTTGCATTTTGGCTGCAATAGCAGAATCAGGAAACATTTCTTTGAAAAGTTCAACTGTTTCAGTGCATGAAACAAAAGACATTGTCCTTAGCAACTTTCATGGCCCATAATGCTTCGGCTTTAGCCAACTGTAAATCATGACTCAGTACTTCACTAATATTTGTTTTGGGCTGAAGATTCCGTCCTCCAAAGGCTTTCAGGATGGACTTATTTTGAAATTTACTTTGAAATTTCTGCAAATGTTTTTTTCCTTTATGATGCGCTTTTACTTGTGAAAAGCCACTATTAGAAATGTTGAAAATTTCTGAACACAATATACACTTAGCAGAAAATATTGCTTCAGTTGCAGAACACCATTCTTTCAACTTCACTCCGTCCAATTCTTTGGCAAGCCACGCATCTTGAAATTTCGTTTTAGATTTAGGCATCTTAAACACTTGCATTACTAACCAGAAAATGAAAGGGAAGTACAAAAACACGTTCCAATATTGCAAAACCAGATAACTTCCCGAAATTTGGCTGCGAGGATGTCACAAGATAGAAAAAAAAAAAAAAAAAAAAAAAGCAGGTCACCACTAGAGAATTGAACCTGCACAGAGAACACCATAAAAGACACAAAACCAGAAACTGTCACATGTCATCTCACGCAAGTTCAGTCAAAGCGAGTCGGAGCCGAGATATATTGCGCATTGAAGGTTGCTGTCGCCGACGCACGATCGAAGGTCAATGATCACGTGCTCTACTGCCTGTCATGATAACACTCAGCTACCATCCCATCGTCATTACCGGAGGTTACGGAAGGAGATCACATGTTTCCTCTTTGCTTCCACCCACCTGCGGTTTACAATAACAAAACATCAGCAGAAAGAGGAGGTTCCACAAGACATGTACAAAAATAAAGTACGATCTTCTGCGTGCCACGGAGTTCGTCTGCAAAGCGCAAACCAGGGGTGAAAATGACCCCTCCCCTTTTCCCTTAGATCTCTTGTTACTCTCGAAAACTGTCCGAAGGCAAAAAAGTGGAGCGCCCGCCCCGAAGCAAGTGCATCTCGATGACATCATTTTCCCTCCCTTCAGCAGCACAGCATATAGGCCGTGTTTCTACAATAACAGGTCTTTTTACTTTACCGTAATGGTAAATTTATTGGCGTTAATAACGGTTGTGTTTTTAATAAATAATCTTACGAAAATTTTAGGATGAATAGCAAATTTTAGGTATAATTTTAGGAATTTAAGGAGGGTCACAAAATATTAGGAATTTTAGGAGGAATGCGATCCCTGCAAGTGGCAAAAATTGAGATGCTGGTCAGCATTGTTGGTCTAATCAAAGGATAAGTCGATGCTGCTTTATACACTGCTGGCCACTCAAAATGCAACACCAAGGAAAAAGCATCCAATTGGCTTGAAATTCGCAGCATGCGTCGCCCGCGAGAGGACATGCAAACGATTAACATTGCAGGGCATATGCAAATCATGTGCTCCCGGCACGCCACCGAGAAGCACTGTAAGAAGGATGCACAGAAGGCGGGGTGTAAGTAGTGGAAGTGTGTTGTGCTGCCGGACCTGTGCGTGGGAAGCATCCTGATGCCTCGTCGCAGAATACGGCAGTGATTCCAGCACGTTTCGGAGTTCGACAGAGGTCGAATAGTGGCTTATCGCTACAGCGGTTTATCGTACCGAGACATCGGCGCCCGTGTGGGACGACATCCAGCCACAGTGAAGCGAGTATGGATTCGGTGGGTGCAGGAGGGACGGACGGACCGACGTGAGCGATTATCGCAGCCGCGGCGCACGACCGAATGAGAGGACCGGCATGTGGTGCGGCGGGCATTGACGGCTCGCACCGCCATATCACGAACGTTAGCGCAGGAATTACGGTGAGTTGCGCAACAACCTGTATCAGCACGTACCGTTCGACGTCGTCTGCATTAGCGGGGACTTGTCGCACGGCGCCCATTGCTCCGCTTACCATTGACGTTACACCACCGGCGAGTGCGGCGGAAGTGGGCCGTTGAACGCCGCACCTGGACTACGGAATGGCACGACATTGTCTTTTCCGACGAATCCCGCTTCTTCCTGCAACACCACGATGGTCGGATCCGCGTGTGGCGGCACCGCGGCGAGAGACTGTATGACGCCTACATTATGCATCGCCATACCGGTCCGTCGCCTGGCGTTATGGTTTGGGGCGCAATTGGATATGACACCCGCACCCCTCTGGTATGCATCGCCGGTACACTCAACAGCCACCGCTACATCTCCGACGTTTTGGAGCCTGTAGTCCTCCCCTACTTGCAGGACTTGCCAGCGGCCACGTTTTAACAGGACAATGAGCGCCCGCGCGTGGCACGCATCGTGCAACAATTCTTCACGGCCCACCAGGTGTCACTGCTGCCGTGGCCCGCCTGTTCTTCCGATATGTCGCCCATGGAACACGTCTGGTCGCTGATCGGCAACCGAATGGCCCGGCAAGCACCACCCGCAGCTACGCCTGATAAACTGTGGCAACGTGTGGAAGCAGCCTGGACCGACATACCCCAAGCCCACATCCAAAGCCTCTTTTGTTCGATTCCGCGGCGTGTAGCGGCCGTTATTGCTAGCCATGGGTCCACACGAACTATTGATGTCTCCGTGTTCCGCAAGACGCACGGGCCTTAAGCTCAATCGTTTCATCTTTGTATCTGTTGTTACGTGTCCAGTAAATCTGGCTTTGCTATCTCGTGTCTTTCTTGGTATTGCATTTTGGGTGGCCAGCAGTGTATTTGCAGCAAAATTCTAAAACCATTGGATTTCGTCAATAGCTGTAAAGGGTCAATAAAATATTCATAGATTAATATTTTGCTACTCAAAATATTAATCTATCATTTACTGTTAAAATGCTTAATTACTTTTCCAATCTCAGTCTAGAAGTGCTAATTTCGAAAATATGGTTTTATTCCTGCACAACAATGCTCTTCGTGTTGTAATAATCTTGGTATTTTTATTGATTCTTTGAAATTTTGTAATCTTTGTACCTTGCTGGCCTGGTCTGTGCATTAGGTCGGGAATGTTAATAGATGTTTCAGTTATGTCACCCCTATAAGCCTGCATGTATTTTTAATAATCTATTCAAATTTCAAGAACATTAATCTATGAATATCCTACTGACCCCTTTACAGACTATTTTCGGAACCCAATGTTTTTAGGTTCTTGCTGTAAATATAGAGCACTATTAGCTAACATTTCTGTGGTAAGCCCAGCACAACATTGATCTATGTTTAAAGCATCTTAATTTTTGTCAGTTGGAATAACTTTTCTCTTCATTCAAAGGTGGCTTAAGCCAGGGGTGAAAAAATTGAGACCGAAAGAAAATATTGTCGATTCGCTTGCATGCTTTACAGTAAGTTCTTTATAGTTCCTGTCTCTATAAAATTTCCTTTTGATGTAGAATGTCTTATGGTACGATGCAGATTATCGGTGGATGCGACATAATTGTGCGACAGATTTCAGCTAGCAAAAACTCTGGGGTTTTCGGGGGCGTGGCAATGGCGCTAGTTTCGTTTGATAGCGCATAAAAGACATTTAGTGACAATTATAAGTGGGGGGGGGGGGGCAGGAGGATCAATTGCAGTCCGTGACAGCGCGCCGAAGTGGATGGTCATTTTTGTGCTCTGCGCTGTGCGAGTATACTTTTCGTTTTCAATACTTCTGAACTAAAGGTGATTGAACATTGATTTTGGTATGTAATTAATGTTAGCATAGTGGATTAGTCGTGTGAACTGAAAAAATTGCAATGCAACTGTTAACAATAAGAGTAGATGGTAATGTACTTTATTGTTATTGCTCTGCTTAAATGGGCAAAAAATGCTTTATCGTGAATCTCTACTAGTAGCCACAAATCACACCTAAGCGAGCACGACAGTTCATGCTGCGAAACTTGGCTTGTTACACACACAAGTTTGCACATATATTCAGTAACTTAGACGAGTTACGTTTGCGGAACCTACCAATCATTCTTACCGGAGATTTCAATATAGACATCAGCAAACCGGACAACCATTGGTTTCTCGAGTTTATGCACTCAGAGTTCCAAATGAACCTAGCGACTTCTTAAAATAATGCATGGTTTCTACGCCAGGGGGCGTAGATATATATCTTATTTCTGTTAATATCTCTACTTCTAGGAGTCCGATTTGAAAAATTCCTTCTTTGTTGGATAGTGTTTCCGATGCGAAATGTTTTTCCTATAAATTCAAAATTTTCAAGTAAATCATAGACTTTCTGGTAGAGGCGCAAAGGTAAATTGCGTTTTCTGCGTTATTTCTGCTTCTAAAACTCCGATTCGAAAAATTCTTCCTGTATCGCATACAACACCTGATGGAAAATCTTTTTCATATAATCTCTAATGTTTAGTAAAGAATGTTTTGGCCACCAGAGGGGCATAAGTGTTTATTTCTGCTTATGTATTTGCAGCAAAATCTGAGCTTCTGAAAACTTGACTGAAAACATTCTTTCGTGGACCGGTACTGCTCAAATCGAAAAACCTTTTGAGAATACGTTCTTCTTAAAGTAATGCATGTTTTTCCCGCCAGGGAGCATAGATTCATATCTTATTTTTGTCGATATCTCTGTTTCTAAGAGTCCGATTTGAAATATTCTTTCTGTGTTGGAGAGCATTTCCGGTGCGAAATGTTTCTCATATAAATTCATGTTTTTCTTAACGCACAAGTCTGCAACCAGAGGGCGTAAGTTCACGATTCCGTTTACAGCAATATCTGAGGGATTAAAAACCCGATTGAAAAACTTTTTCTTCTGTCAGGTACTACTGTTTTCCATACCGGATTCAAAAGACGTGCTTATTACACCCGAAAATTCGGTGTCATCTATCTTGTTTTAAATTAAAAATGTTTTGCACAACTTTGTTTTCTACTTGGCTTTTTTTTTCGATTAAAGAAATAAAACTAATTTAAATCAGGGTTCGACAACCACCATAAGCAATTCTAAGGGATGTAAGCAGTGGCCCGTCCCTAATTTGGGACCGTTAACTCCAGCGCAGGGAGAAAGCCAGAGCTACAGCACAAACATATTACCCGTGAATCAACCATGAAACTCGAACTCGGGCTCATCAGCTTGGACCACTGGCCAGGAACCAGCACCTCTGACCACTCGGCCGCAAGGCAGGCAAAAATACAACGAAGAGCCAAAATATTATGACCACCTGCCTAATACGATGCTGGTCCCACTCGTGCCACCAAAACAGCTCTTATCCGGCGAGTAGTGAACGCTACAAGATTTCTAAAGGTGCCTTGTGGTATCTGGTACCAAAACGTTACCAGCAGATCCTTTAACTCTTGTAAGTTGTGTGATTGAGCTGCCGCGGATAGGATTTGCTGTTTAAACAGAAATCACAGATGCTCCATTGGATTGATGTTTGGGGAATTCGGAGGCCATAGCAAGATCTAGAAGTATTTCTCATGTTTCGCGAGCCATTCACGAACAATCGGGCAGTGTGTCAGGGCGCATTATCATGTGAAAGAATGCACTACTAGAGGGGGAATACCATTCCCACAAGAACCTAAACATCATGAGAACTGCTATCCACAATATCCGATCTCGCTACAGAATTTCAAAATCAGGTCCTCCGACAGACGATTAAAATTCAATATTTAATCTAACCTCAAGTATTCCCACAAATTGCTCCCATACCGGTACAAGGTTCGTACTCTTCCAAGCAAAATAAATTCAAGCACTTTTCAAGGACTTTTAAACCCAAATTATCATATGTGGGTACTGTCGGTCTGTCTGTCAGTAGGTAGGTAGGTATTTTAGTCAGTTCAGACCATTAATCTTAGCTGGGGCGGGCACACCTTCAAAGTCCTTCCTGCCAGTTATCCTTTGCCCTCAGTTGGTTTATTTTATTAACTTTGAATTGACCCAATCTTTTGATGTTTTTTGAAATCATTTTATTTCGTGGAATACTTTTATATATTATTTTCCTATTCATCTGCTGGTATGACCCTTATTGTTTGCTTTCATTTTTTCTTTTTTTGATGCACGACTTTGATGCAGCCAGGAGACGAAGGGTCCATACATGAAGCACCAGCAATTCCTGAAAGTTCCACTACGGCAAGAAAGCGTCGCTAACCCCAGTTAATTTAACAGAAGCCCATCACAATTTGTGAATGCATCATTCCACTTAGTTTACTCCCATGGCTGACGTTTTCTCTCTGTAGTGATGTCATAGCCAAGGTGCTAACTAACTGTCCACGCGCTCCCCTGGGTTGAACGCAAGTTCTGCGCTATTTGATCAGCTTGGTGTTTTTATCAGAACTACACAGAAATCTCGTATACAACTTTTTAGCACAATTATTTTACACATACTCTTTCATATCATTTACTCAAAAAGCAAAAAAAAAAAAATCAAGTACTATTTACAGAATTTTATACTCTTTCAAGTACTTTCGAGGACTTGAACTTATTGTTTTCAAGGACTTTTCAAGATTTCAAAGGAGAGTACGAACCATTCCGTAAATTTCCATGATATGGACAAGGAAAAAGTGAGAACAGAATTTTTCTGTTGATATATGAAAGGAACTGCAGAAAAGTTTCTAAAAATTGGGCACAATAGAAAACAAGTTAGTAAAATCCTGCAATGCATTGATTATGATATGCTTTCCAACATACCAGAAATCCTTACACAAATTATTACTCAAGTTATGAGGATAATGGCTGTGAAATAAATCTCGCTCCTGTGCCCTGACCTTTCACCCCATTTTGATGATGTTCAACAGAACCAGTTCAGTATACCTCCGATACAATGAAAAATTTGTGTCGCAACCGAAGCATTTTTACGTAAGTTATGACGCATAAGGGCGATGGAATGGATCCCGCTCCAATGTCTTGACCTTTGACCCCATTTCCAATAGGGTTCGTTCCCAGTAGTCCCCTACCACATACTAAAATTTCATCGAAATCGAACCATTTTTACGCAAGTTATGACGTGCATAAGGGCAATGCAATGGATCCTGCTCCTATGTACTATGACCCTATGACCCCATTTCACCCATTTTCAGTAGGGTTCGTCCCCAGGTGGTCCCTTACCACATACTAAAATTTCATCGAAATCGAACTATTTTTACGCGAGTTATCGTGCAGACGGACGGACAAAGCTGAAGCATATACGCTTTTTCAACCTACGGTTCGAAAGCGTAAACAAGGAAGATGACAACGAATTTTCGGGTGTAATGAGCACGTCTTTTTAATCCGTTCTGACTCGAATTAAATTTATCAAAGCTATTCAAAGTCAATGAAACCGGTATGGAAAACAGTATCTGACCGAAGAAAAAGTTTTTCAGTCCCGCAGATATTGCTGTAAACGGAATCGTGAACTTACGCCCTTCTCGTTGCAGACTTGTGCGTTAAGAAAAATTTGAAATTATATGAGAACCATTTCGCAGCGGAAACGCTCTCTAGCAATGGAAGAATTTTTCAAATCGGACACTTAGAAGCAGAAATATGGACAAATATAAGATATGCATCTACGTCCTTTAGCGGGAAAAACATGCATTATTTTAAGAAGAAGGTATTCTCTAAAGATTTTTCGATGTGAGCGGTATCAGTCCAGGAAGAAACGTTTTTAGTCGAGTTTTCAAAAGCTTAGATTTCGCTGCAAATACATCAGAAGCAGAAATTATGCCCCCTGGTGGCCAAACCATTATTTACCAAATATTAGAGATTGTATGAAAAACATTTCCCATCAGGAGCTGTATGCGATACAGGAAGAAGTTTTCAAATCGGAGCTTTAGAAGCAGAAATATCAGGGAGAACACAATTTACCTTTGAGCTCCCCCAGCGGAAAGTCTATGATTTACTTGAACATTTTGAAATTATATGAAAAACATTTCGCACCGGAAACGCTTTCCAACAAAGAAGGGATTTTTCAAATCAAACTCTTAGAAGTAGAGATATCGGCAAAAGTAAGATACACATCTACGCGTACGTTTATTGGCGGAGAAACTATGCATTATTTTAAGAAAATATTCCTAAAAGGTTTGTTGACGCGAGTAGGTCCACAAACGAATTTTTTCCAATTGAGATTTTAGAAGCTCAGATTTTGCTGCAAATACATCAGAAGCGGAAATGAAGACTCACGCCCCCTGGTGGACAAACTATTTTTTACCAAAAATTAGAAACTGTGTGCAAAGGATTTCCCATCAGGAGCTATATCCGGTGCAGAAAGAATTTTTCAAATCGGAGTTTCAGAAGCAGAAATATCAGGGAAAACGCAATTTACATTTACGCCCCCTAGCGGAAAGTGTATGAATTACTTGAACATTTTGAATTTATGAGAAAAACATATCGTATTGGATACTCTATTCAATAAAGAAGAAATTTTTGAAATCTGACCATTAGGAGCAGAGATATTGAAAAAAAGATATACATCTACGCCCCTGGCGGAGAAACCATGCAATATTTTAAAAAGGAAATATTCCGAAAAGGTTTATCGACGTCAGTGGCATCGGTCCACGACCGAAATATTTTCAATTGAAATTTTAGAAGCTCAGATTTTGTGGTAGATACATCAGAAGCAGAAATAAACACTTACGCCCCCTGGTGGCCAAACCATTCTCTACTGAAAATTAGAAATTACATGCAAAAATTTTTTCATCAGTACCTGTATCCTCTGAAGAAAAAAATTTTCAAATCGGAGTTTTAAAATTAGAGACATAAGGGAAAACGCAATTTACTTTTACTCCCCCTAACGGAAAATCTATGTGTAACTTGAAAAAGTGACTATACCTAAAATATTCTTCCACATAAATGGAATCGAAAAATGACAGAATTTTTCTAATCGGATGTTTAGAAGCAAAATATAGAATAAACTGTATTTTGAATTCGATATCTGCATTTACGTCCTCTAGCGGCGAAATTGTACATCGTGAAAAAAAAAAAAAAAAAAAACGAAATGAAGGATTATCATTCGCATATTTCAAGCTTCCCAATGAAAAAAGAATTTTTCAAATCGGACTAATAGTTGCAGAGATATGGTGTCTACGGGCGGACGGACAAACCGATAGCATAAGCACGACTCTTTTTTTACAAAAGACGTGTGACGTGCTAGAACATTTTGGATTAGATACCAAAAAATCTTCGATATCGGGTATCAAACTAGTAAAGGCATTTCATCAGGGTCATTTTTACGGGTGATAATGCTTTGTTACCGGCGTGAAATAAAGAAGTAAGTATCACTGTTCACGAAAAGTGGGAGATAGTCATTATATCGAAGTACACTGTTTCTGCCGTCTGTGAAATTGTCTATACGCAATTTTGAAATAATGGCAAAATAATGTTCCAATATCTGCTGATTTATCGCATCTAAGATATCAGCTAAAGCATTCGCAGATTCCCTCATTTAAAAAAAGTAATAGGTGGAATGTGAGCAAAGTCATACTAATAGTTGCCCAAAACTAATCGCATCAATTTAAAGGAAATTAAAATTAAGTTAAAATAAATACATGGAGTTTTTTTTTTTTTTTTGGAACAGTAGTTGGCTGTAAAACTGATGACTTGAATTTTTGATTTTTAACTAAACTAGCGTAGTCAAAGGAAAATATTACTATTGGTAATTTTACAGTTTATATTAGTAATTCATTGTTTCCCTAATGGCCGCATAATTAGCAAATTTTCGCAAAACAACAATATCCGGTGAAAGGACAGTTCATTAAAATATAACACCATCATTAAATTAATATCACAATCACAAGTTCCATATTTACGAGTAAATAAATTCATCGCCCTTTCCACGTTAAGCAACGCACAGCAACCGAAAAAATTGTTATTCGGCCGCCGTCGGGGAATCGAATCCCGAATCTCTCGATATCTAGCCGAGCGCGTTAGCCTTACACCACAGCGGCCAACAATTCACGGTGCTATGAGTGTTTTTCTTTTTCAGTCAGCATCTGACATCATAAATCCGTAAGATGGGCTCAGCTACTGAGACGTCTCCATCTGGTGGGCATTAACGGCACTGGCTATATATATAATTATAGCAATAATACAAAGGGCGAGATCCAAGGTGAAAATCATCTAAATACGTGGCGTCAGTTGAATAAATAAATCCATCGCTCATTCCACGTTAAGCAACGCACAGCAACCGAAAAATTGTTATTCGGCCGCCGTCGGGGAATCGAATCCCCGACGGCGGCCGAATAACTGAGACGTCTCCACCAGATGGAGACGTCTCAGTAGCTGAGCCCATCTTACGGATTTATGATGTCAGATGCCGACTGAAAAAGAAAAACATACGTAGCGCCGTTAATTGTTGGCCGCTGTGGTGTAAGGCTAACGCGCTCGGTTAGATATCGAGAGATTCGGGATTCGATTCCCCGACGGCGGCCGAATAACAATTTTTCGGTTGCTGTGCGTTGCTTAACGTGGAAAGAGCGATGGATTTATTTACTCAACTGACGCCACGTATTTAAATGATTTTCATCTCCATATTCACGTACTTTTGAATAATACACCTATTGAAATATAGTACAAAGTTTTGAGTATCTGGGAATTATTTTAAATTCTGACCTTAAGATGGAATAACCATATAGATTCAATTGTAAATCGAATCTCTAAAAATACTGGGATTTTAAGCAGAATTATATCAAGTCTAACTATACTAAAACACTTAAGCTTCTACACTGCACACTCATACAATCAGATATTAATTTATTGTTTTTCTTCATAGGGACAAACCACTGAAACCAATATCAATAAACCACAAATATTAAAAAATAAATACATAAAGTTATTAGACTTAAAAACAAATTCTGCTTCTCATACAAACTTCCCACTTTTTACTTATCATATCATGTTAGCCCCAACCATTATGGAATTTTATCTGTTAAACAATTATTTGACTTCAAAATCGGTAAACTAATGTTCCAAAGAATAAAACAAAATTTGCACACAGATATCATTGAATTGAATTTTCATAATTCTAACTATGAAACGAGACGTAGATCATTATTAAGACCCATATATGTGCAAAAACTCTCATGATGAAAAGGAGCTTAAATTATATTGGTTCTGAATTTTGGAATTTATTGTCTGTCGAGTTGACTATAATAAATAACCTAAACTTATTCAAAAATAAACTAAAAAATACTTAAGTTAAATTAAAAAGAATAATAATAAACAAATTATTTATAATATAACTAACACTTAACGTTACTGCTGTGTTTGTTGCATCTATGCTTGCTTGTCTACGTATTTGGGAAACCAGGGCTTTTGTTAGGACTCCCTGAGGCCTTTTCCCTGATTGTTCCTTGCTGTTCCCTATAATACAAAATGTTGCTGTATATTCATAAATCTTAAATGTAACAGCAAGAATAACAAAATTATTATTAATTTATTTATTATTAAATTCGGAAACCCATAAGACTACCAGTTTAAAAATGAATTATTCATTCACGAAGAAAAAAATTCATCGAACAGGGAAAGAAACGCCCATGATATAGTATCAAAATTCCCATAATACTGTGAATAACTTTTATTAAACGCCAGAGGTTAAGCATTTTTTTAATGAATGAATAACAAAACAATTCATCTTCCAGCACACAAAAACTCGGAACCACATTCTAAGTTTGGTTTTCCTACGAATATACTCTGTTAGGTCCATTTTTCAAGATTTAAATTCAGAAAAATGAAAGACTGATGTTATTAGAATATCCTTGGTTCTTCTTATTTTGCTTTCCGAAAATAGATCAAAATGTCAGTAAAATGTATTAAAACAAATGGACTTCAATATGCAGCAGATGCACGGACTATCCATGTAAATGATGCACTCGTGTCTCTCCTTTTCTTTCACAATACACAAAAGTTAATCTTATTATATAAAAATTCAGGTGTGTGTTTATTTAAAAACTATTTACAAGTTTTAGGAGCTATGCAATGCTTTAAGAAGGTATAAGCCGGCAAAAGTTCGCTCGTATGTCTCAAAGAAAAATAATAAAAGATGTTTTTCCCTTACCTCCGTTGTCTACGGGATTAAATTCTTCAAACTTTTGGTTCTGTTCATCGGATTTGTCAAAACCGAACTTATCCGTGATGTGTATGGATTGAACAACTACAATTTCATCAGTCTCTGTCGTTGATCTTACTTTCCTTTCAGTGCTATCGGTGAGATTCGCTGAAAGAGATCTCCGACGTCGTTTTCCGAGAGACGCTATTGTGAGGGAACTCCCTTCAAAAGTTCGAGCTGAACACTCTGCCTGAAAGAACACAAACAAAACAGAAAATAACACTCACACAGAGAAAGATTTTTACACTTCCTTTTCACTAAGTACGATACAAAATAAAGTTACCAAAAGCGCATTCACTTTACAGATAAAAACCTCGTTCAACTCAAAAGGAAATTTAGAACACTGCTCCCTGAAAAGCAAGGGTTGACATGACGCGATACAGAAGAATAAATAGCCTTCACGCGAAAGGAAGAAAGAAAAAAAAGTGTATAGGAAGAAATAACAGCTCTGAGATTTGTAATACATTATCACGAACTAGAATGGTTACAAAATTTCAAAGTGTCGGCAACAAGTACATTGGAGTACATAAATTAAAGTTCCAAGTTTTAGCGGGTTTTTTTTCTTAAATTTAGTTCAGCCACAATTAGCATACACGTACACCGAGGAGCCATTGCATTATAACCACCCCCAGCCTAGAGAAATAAGCGCGCCCAGAGACGGAACGGTGGGGCTGGTGAAGTTCACAGAGCAGTATAATATACAACCCGAAGACTGGCTTTCGGTTAGTAGTGTTTGGAGTTAGAATGGGAAAACCTGCCGATTTATCGGAGTTCGATAGAGGAAAAATTGTGATGGCACGGCGTTTAGGAACTACCATATCTGAAACGGCGCGGCCTGTTCACGTGCCGCTGTAGTGAGTACGTATCAAAAGTGGTGCACAGATGGCCAAACGACGAACGGTCGTCTAGCCGTGTGTCGACCGCAGCTCATTGATGCCAGAGGGGAGCGGAGACTGTCGCGCATTGACCGCAGGGCCACAGTGCGACAAATCACCCGCAGCCACAACAGTGGTGATTAGGGCAATGTGTCACAAGCTCACGGCTAATCGCAGCCTTCTGCGCATGGGTCTGCGTATCCGAAGACCCAGCCGGGTCCCTATGCTCACTGCACGTCATCGCCAACGACGCAGGTCCCAAGATCATCGAGATTGCACCGTGGATGATTGGAAGAAAGTGGCCTGGTCTGACGAATTAAGATTCCTGGTGCATCACGCAGACGGCCAAGCGTGAATAAGCAGATTACCAATGGAGGCTATGTGGCACCTGGATGTACTGTTGGCGGAAACAGGCCGGCGGCGGCGGTGTTATGCTGTGGGCGATGTTTTCTTGTGACACTTTAGGCCCCATTATCCCAATAGCACAATCCCTGACAGCTGTCAGGTATCTGAACATCGTTGCGGTCCAAGGTCACCCATTCATGGTAGATGTGTTCCCTGCTGGTGATGGCCATTACCAACGCGATAATGCGCTATGCCACACTGCCATAGTAGTCAAGGAGTGGCTTGAGGAACATGTTGGTGACTTTCTGTTAATGCCCTGGCCTCCAAATTAACCTGACATAAATCCAATCGAACATTCGTGGTTCGACTTGGAAAAGCTTGTTCGCGCTAAATTGCCACTACCCCGCGAAATGTACGGGAACTGGGGGACCTGTTGTTGGCATTATGGTACCAGATGCCCCAGGATACCTATCGCCACCTTACTGAATCGATGCCTTGTCGAGTGGCCGCTGTTTTGCGGTCTAAAGTGGGTCCTACAGCTTATTAGGTAGGTAGGTGGTCATGTGGCTCATTGGTTTATGTCTTATTCCAGTGAGTACTGAAATCTTATGCAAACGTTCTGATGTTGCATCGAATATGCAAATTAGGGACACATTTAAAGAAAGCTCTCCAGGCGTCTGTCTTTCATTCGTGATTTAAACATCTTTTCTTTGCGCGAAGGGGGGGGGGGGTGAGCGACCACAGTCAGCAATTTGATGGGCTGCAAGCAGTTGCCCGTCCCAAATTTAGGGCCACTGGTTCAAAGAAAGGGAGAAAGCCAGTGTTGCAAGACAAACACAACATCCATGCCTTACCGGGATCCGAACCCATCTCGGGTGAAGAGATAAATGTCTTCGTGCTGAGAATTGCTAAAGGTTGAGTGTAATTTGCTGTCTGAAGTACGATAGTTAAAATCTTCAATGAATAAAATATTTACAAGTTAAAAAACACAAACACGAGAGCTTTCACAAGGGCGACCCTTGCATAATCAGGTGAAGACTACTTTTGAGCATACTTAGTGCGAAGCTTTAAAGTGTCAGTGTCTTGACGTCATGATGTACAATGCTGTTCATTAGTTGATGACGATTGGTCCCTCCTATTGGACTTCTAATGATACGTAGTTCCGTCTTTAAAAGGTGGTATTCGATTCCAAAGCTCCGGCAATTTAGCAAGAATTCCAGGTGGGCACCCTCAAGTAGTAAGTAGCCTTCGTCGGAACTTAAGGAAAGTAGACACTGACTTCGTTAAAGTAGTCCAATTACAAAAGAAATGGTAGAAATTACATACCATTTTTCAGGATAGTTGCAGCTGTCACACATAAGAGATAAATGTTTTCGTGCTGAGAATAGCTAAAGGTCGAGTGTAATTTGCTGTCTGAAGCACGATAGTTAAAATCTTTAATCAATAAAATATTTACAAGTTAAAAAATACAAACACGAGCGTCACCGGGTCGACTAAGAGGAACACAACGTCCATGCCTCACCGGGATTCGAACCCAGACTCATCTCGGACGAATGGTTTATTCGTGATTTAGCGACATCGCGAAATACGAATAAACCATTTTCAGGAGTTCGCAAAAAATTATAGTCGTCTCCTGTCCATCCTCAAATCTTTCAAAAGCATTACAAATTTTTTTGTACACATCTGTAACTGGGGGAATTTTCATACGTTAAAAATGTGTTTGAATCATATTGTTTTGTCCACTACTTCGATATAATTTTCAACAAGCTGAACCCGAAGGGGGGGGGGGGGTATTAAAGAGAACTGAAATCCATTTTTCAACCGTACATTTTTACATTTTCTTGCTACCACTGATTCGTCCACGAATCGTGGCATACAAACTTCAATACGGAGGGAATAATTTTATGGCTTTCTCGTCATATTCATACAGGAGATTGTCCAAGGAACAAAAAAGCTGAACTTTTTAATCGGGCAAAAAAATCAGAACATGCGACAAGAAAGTGTGAAAAAAAGCAGCAAGAGCAAGATGGAATTGTTCACTGTATTCACAATATAAAATTACTGAATTCAAAACAAAATAAAGTGATTTTAAAAGACACTGCGTCAAACATCTCTCTCTCTCTCTCTCTCTCTCTCTCTCTCTCTCTCTCTCTCTCTCTCTCTTTGTTTTGTACTTGCTAGAACATCAGCTTAATTTTCCTTTTCTGTTGCTTTCTTCTCAGCAAGTTCCATGGCCATATTTGTCTTTTGTTGACTCTGCAGCTGCACAGTAATCTTTGCTTAGTTTTTCTTTCTGTTGATATAATTCCCTTCCTATTTCTTCACCACTTTTCTTTCCTCATCCCCTTTTATTCCCTCAGATGACAACTTATCCATCATTCTGAAAGAACTTTCAGCCTGAGGACCACGAATGCACGATATCAAAGCTTTTGCTACTTTAGATAAATGGTGTGACTTTCAGAATATGAATACTTTTGAACACCATGCATCAATTCTAACAAATTTTCAAACTCCGTCACTTCCGTATTTGGAAAATTTCCCCACCTTTATCAAGCTTAAGTGCATACATTTATGGGGGAATGTAACGCTTAACAACACAGAATAGTAAGAACATCGCGGGAAGAAAAGAAAAAAAAATGCGATTTCGGGAGAAATCTTCGCTCCGACTGACTTCCGTTTTCGGAAACTTTTCCTTCCCTTTTTAGGTTGAAATGCAGTATTTGTGGAATAGAAGGATATTTAAGAACAATACTGGACAGACCATCGCGAGAAAAAAAAAAAAAACTTACGGGAGAAATCTTCGCTGCACCTAACATCCGTTTTCGAAAGTTTCATAAGACGGAATCCCGTCGTCAAACGAAAAACGAATCCCTCTCCCCCACCATTACCACTCAAAATTTCTGTTCAGTTGTGCATTGATCTCGAGAATGACCAAAATGATAACGGAAATGGCGGAATTCTTCGAATCCACGGAAGAATCTTTGCCTGAAGACTACAGGGAAATCTTCGCGCCGTCTTAACTTCCGTTTTTGGAAATCGTTGCCAACAGTTTCTTGCTGAAATACAAACATTTATGCAATAAAATGACATTTGATAACAATATTGGGAACAGACAACAATGTGAGAAAAAAAAATTACGATTACGGGAAGAATCGTCACTCCGTTTTAACTTCAGTTTTCGAAAGTTTTGAAAGACGAAATACCATCCCCAGACGGAAAACGACCCCTCCCTAACCCCCCATTTCTCTTCAGTTTTGCATCGATCTCGAGCATGACCCAAATGATGACAAAAAAAAAAAAAAAAAAAAAGCGGAATTCCGCGAATCCGTGGAAGAATCTCATGTATGCATATTTTGGGAATGTTTTCTCCTGGGTATTTTTATTCATCCACCCATAGTGAAATCCTAGATGTGCCACTACTACTGGGGCCCCAAAATACTGTCCAGCCCCCAGGCTCTTGAAATGTGCTATGCCTACTCAAAAACCAGAAGCTCTCAGATTCCCACCCATAAACACTTTTCCCACACATACATCGCAAAGCAGTGAACAGGAAAAAGTTGTCTCGCTGTCTTGAACAAAGATTTCTCTTTGTCGCTGTTTTACATCGACTTGAGGAATACACTGAGCTAAAACGTTCCCACGACAACACTTCTCTGTATAGGCAATTAACCACCTGGGAATTTTTTCAACAGCAGCTTAGCATTTCATTGTCACTTACCAAGTGACGAACAGTGCTTCAACGGCAGACGCAACTACGCTTCCACCATTTTTTCTTTCTTTGCTAATGTTCTTTTATACGACCCCCCCCCGTCAAAAAAGAAAAGAAATATTTATCGGTTCCCTGTTCCTTAGCAACAACAAGGGTGTCCATGTTTTAGAGAATCGTTGGCACAACTGTTCCTACTGATTCATCTCGAGAACTAATTTCTTTTGAGTTTTCCTAGCGTCCGTGCTGCGTAATTTCAATTTTGCTTTTTATAAAACATGCAATATTCGAATAAATATGGTAAAGTATTTATGCTTATAATGAAATCAAAAGAAATTTTTATAAATCCACCAAAAATAAAAGGTCAGAGAATTTACAACAAATGCATTTTTCATGGAGAGTGGGGGAAGGGCCCATGCTAGCTACGTCACTGACGTGCACGACACCAAGCAACAATAACCGACAGGCTGCTAAAAAATGGCGCCAGTGGGCCGCAGATGGCCTAGTGGTCAGCGTTCGTGACTGCCATGGAGATAACCTCAGGTTCGATCCTGGGCAGGTTCGAACCACTAAATACCCGCCGTGCGTCGGATGGGCACGTTAAGCCGTCGGACCCCGGGTACTGGCCTCCTGGTAATAAATAAGGGCGTCTTCCTCCCCCTTTCTACCTCGCTTCCGTGTCACTTTCCTATCGGGCACTCTAGCCCAAATCTCCTAGCTTGCTATTTCTAAGGGTTGTTTAAGACCTGGGGTCAGACACTCCCTTCCTAAAATCCTCTACATATGAAAATACTCCAAATACGTGGCGACAGTTAATAAATAAATAAATACATCGCTCTTTCCACGTTCCAGAAACACGCAGCATCCGAAAAATTGTTTTTCAGCCAACCGCTGTGGAATTGAACCAACAGAACTCTCGATATCGGCGCGATATCGAGAGTTCTGTTGGTTCAATTCCACAGCGGTTGGCTGAAAAACAATTTTTCGGATGCTGCGTGTTTCTGGAACGTGGAAAGAGCATTTATTTATTTATTTATTTATTATCCTCTACATATGATCTGATCTGAAAAGCGGCGCCAGCAACTTACACCTAGTACGAACGGACGAATGACTTACACGTGCTACGTGTATTGCTCGTGAATTTCAAAGTAATTTGAAATGGCAGTCCGCGCCACACTTTACGATTTAAAACCAAATATCTGGGTTCTGACATATTTGACTCACAAGTGGCGTACAACTTGCCCCCACCCCCACTTCTCAAGTAAAACATTTTAAAGCACTTCTGAGAAACTCTTAGCTTTCAATTACTGAAACTTTTGAATTCTATTTTATTAATTATGGGTGATTATAGGTGTTTTAATAATTCAAATTCTTTGGAACCTACGGGTATTTTTCGTAAAACAAAAATTAGTACACTTCATTCGCATAACAAAAATGTGCACGTTGTGATTAAAATTATTACCCTAGTTTTATACCAACACAATATACACTACAAAACACTTATGTCAAAGTTAATCTACCATACAAATTTAATTCTTTAACGAACTATGCCTCATGATCACACACACACACAAACATAAGTAAATAAATAAATAAGCAGCAATTAACAATTGTGGAACAAAAAAAAGCAAACCTTCATAAATTCTTTTTACTAAAATCTAAAAAAAC
Source organism: Macrothele yani (assembly GCA_039090855.1). Taxonomy (NCBI): domain Eukaryota; kingdom Metazoa; phylum Arthropoda; class Arachnida; order Araneae; family Macrothelidae; genus Macrothele; species Macrothele yani. The sequence goes on from CM076992.1 coordinate 16,244,714, forward strand.
GCTTAACATAATGCCACAAAGTTTTGCACACAGTAAAATATTTTCTCTTGACTGTTATAAAAAATGACACCCGTCTTTTATTGTTTGCCCCCGCGAAGAACATCTTTTAGTTCATTTTATTCTGAAGGATGCGTTGTTATATGCAAACAACTAATACATAACACCTTATCCACATTGGTAAAAAAAAAAAAATTGATACATTGAACTGATATTTCTTTCACATTCTCTTGTTAACAAAAACATGGCTGTGGAAAGAAGGCTCAAGACCTCTGGATACTCGCTGAAAAATGTGCTCCGTCAACTCACAGATTTAGCACGTAATATCTGAAATTTACGAAGTTAAATTTAATAAGTTACTCTGTTTAACTTGTTATTTTGTGTGTCCACATGTCCAAGGCCGGCATTAGACATTTGGCGGCCTTACCAGAAGGGTCCCGGACCCGAGAAATCTCTCCCCCTTGGCTACGCCTATGAACGCTAGTGTAGGAACTGTAATCCTGTTAAATTAGCAATTCTGATACGTTCTACTTTTCATTCAACCCAAGAAACTTGGATTTGGAGTTTTGTTTATTGACTACCCAGTCTTCCTTTAAGTCGGTGGGAAATAGCAACCTTCGCTGCAAAGCACAAATGAGGGAAAAAAATCTGCTTTCATATAGCTACACTTAATAACATCTTGAGAAAAAAAAATGGCACAAAAAAAATGAAAAGGCGTACTTCAACTGTTTACTTTTTTAGTAATTTTATTTCTTTTTCAAATTTAGTGCAGATTAAAAATCAGATGATAAATCTGTATACAGTTAAACACCAGTGCCCCTAGAAACGGCAACCCCAGACAGCCACCTTGCTCGCCTATGCTATAGGCCTGCCATCTGTTGTCCACCCTCTCGCATAGAAATTATTTTACGCATTTCGTTCTTCGGAAGCCTGTAGGTTTTTCTTGGCAACCCGATGTTCTGCATTTGTCATTTTTAAAGAGTATTGCATTGTGGCGCCATCTGTTTTCTTTTTGACGAGCTTTTAATTATTCTATGGCCACCGTTTGATACAATACATTGTGGCGTTACATCAAGGGTGGTGTTAATTTTTTTAATTACGGCTCCTCGAAAATCAAAACTAGAATTAAATTAAAAACGTGTTAATTAAAAAAAGATGGAGTTATACTTTGTGTGCACTGTAGTTCGATGTGTCAGTTTCAATCAGCAGCATCGGAACTCTTTTTTGACAGCGGGGGCAAGATGTCGCAGAACAAAATATTTTATCATAGCATAAAATTTATCCTACTACTGCAGACTTGCTCACTTCATTAGGAAACTTTGTTGAAAAAAAGTTATTTTTTCGATTAAACATTGATCTAAATAAAAGAACAACTTTCATATCAATATACTGTAGTTTCTCAGTGTAAACTAACTGAACACATAAACGGCGTTAAACTATAGATTTTGATACTTCCGGATTGGTAGGAATTCTGCAGGAATTGTAGCCGTAGGTGCTATAATTAAACATTGAAGGAACTTATATCTCATTCCTCACCCTACTTCCATTTTCCTATTTCTTTTTACTCATTTTTTTAGACTCATTTTTTACACCTAACGAGACACAAAACATTGCTGGTCTTCAAACGGGAACCAGCGCTCTGGACTGTTTAAGGCCTCTCATTTCGTGGCCTCTCAGGAGTGGCATTAAAAAACATATTAGATTTCTAGATAGTTTATGGTAAAAAATGAAGAGCAATACTCAATTTTTATCAAAATGAACTTAAAAAAAAACCCCGATTGTATGAGATTTCCAATCACGAACATATGCAATTTGAAAAGGAAGAAAACTGAGGGGGCAAATATGATGTTTTACCCCCAAACTCATTTGGGTGCGTGGGCAACTGCCCCCCTCTGCCTCCTCGGTTCTGCTGCTGCTGTTAGAGTTGATAAAATTGAATGAGTTAATGAGAAAAAACAATGATAAAAAAGATAGACTTTTTTCCTGTTGTCCTTTCAATATAACTTGAAAATTCTAATTCGTTGAGTAAGCGAGTAACTGAGACCTGCGCTTATCAGACTCGGTAAGTCAGCCTGAAGTTATTCCGACACCCATGCGCAAATCTGTCGAAAAACTGCCAGAAATCTCTGTAGTATGCAAGTCAGCGTCGCCTGAGGGCGGTACAAAATTTAAGAAAAATGGATTCTGTCTTATGCGGCTTTCAGAGGAAATATCAAGACTGTTCTGTAACAACAGTGGCGATTCTCAGCTCTGTATGTATATTTTCTTCCCAAAAAAATTCACAAATTGGCCGCTAGATGGCGCAAAAGCTAAATCTGTTTTTCTCAATATCTCTGCTTCTACTTGTGCGATTTAAAAACTTCTTTCAACATCGGATTTCATTTACCTTGTGGAACAATTTAAGTTTGTATTTGAGGAGTTTCATAATTCATTGTTTACAGCTGCACCTCCGCTTCCAAAAATACTATTGTGAAATTACTTTACTGTATGTCATTCACTACAATAGAGATGTGGAGAATTATCCTCTTTAAATAATGCACAGATTTCCCGCTAGGGTGCGTAAAGTTTGAAACCTTTTTCTCGCTATCTCTGCTTCCGGGAGACATATTTGAAAAGTGCTTTCCTCTTAACATAGCTTTTTCAATGAAGAATATTTTTCGTCTATTTTCAACTTTTCCATTATGCAAAATTCTTCAGCCAGAAGGCACAGAGTTATATCATGTTTCCTTCTATATTTCTTCTTTTAACTGTTCGATTTGAAAATCTCTTTGTCTCTGATACTCCTTGTGCTATGAGAAACTTATTATGCGCCATTTGTTAATCTTCGTAACATACCTTTTAGCCGCTGTTGGAAGTAAGTAGCTGTTCCTATTTCTGGACGTTTTATCCATTGTAGAAACTCGGTTGATTGTGTTCCTAACAGGTTCCGTTGACTTTGAATAACTTCGATAAATTTAATTCGCGTCAGAAAGGATTCAAAAAACGTGCTCATTACAACAGAAAATTTGGGTCGTCTTTCTTGTTTTTAACGTACGTAGCGCCCAGCGTTTAGAACAATTATGTACTCTTTTTTTCCACAGTTCAAACTCGAATACCAGCTTTTAGACTGGAACTATTTTTTTTTTTTGATTGGAGGTTTAACGACCACCGTGAGCAACTCAATGGGCTATAAGCAGTCGCCCGTCCCTAATTTATTGTCACTGGTTCCAGGGAAGGGAGAGAGCCAGTGCCGTAAGACAAACACAACATCCATGCCTCACGGGATTCGAACTTGGACCCCTTGTGGACGAATGATCAGAGGCCATCGCTTAGACCACTGCGCCACCGGGGCGGCAGACTGGAACTATACTATGCAGTGGAAGTACACTCTCTGTACCTCTAATTCCGTAATGAGGTTAACTTTCCCGCGAGTACAAATACCTTGCTTAGTGTCACTCAGCCGCCGGGGAGGTGAATTTAACTTAAAATTCCACACGTAGATCTTCGAGCTGCCAATTAGAATCCTTAATATCCCATGAGAATTAAAAAGACCAAAGTAAGTCAGTGTTAATTTTCTAATGAAAACAGGGGTAAAAGTAAGAGGCGCTACTACCACTAAATTAATCTCGCTGGAATTTTTTAGGGTTATATACGTTGTCGGTCGAACAAGAAATTGCTCGTTACCTAGATTTCAAGGCATTTGTTGGTAATTTTGCGAATAAAGTATGCTAAATCAAATTTCAATTTACGTTGGACCAGTTAAGTAAATCGATGTAGTTCCCATCAGTTTATTTTTCATTTAGATCACATTGCATTTTTTTTTTTTGTATCTTGAAATTATTGAATATATACTGTGATGCCACGCAAATGAATTACATAGATTTTTTGAGCCATTGTCTAAGGCGCAAAGCAGTCGAGCTCCGGTCCTGGATGGTAGAATTTGAGGCAGAAAATGCATAAAAGCATGTTATTACCCAATTTAAAAATCATTTTTTTTTTTACTTCATACTTATGTCAAAACAAAGTCTGCTCTCTACCTTGAAAGTTTAGGCGAGCTTGGAAGATTTGCGCATGTGCATTCAAGCTGTTAGATACAAAGTATTTTGTTGTTTAAAATCACTACTAAGAGCGTAGACTTGTCTCAAAAGTTGGAGGAGGGCTTGGCGGTTACTATGATAAATTTGGGGGACGGGAGCAGTTATAAAATCATATTTTGTTCCTTATCAAAACTGCGGTACTAATTTTAAGAGATGTGAGCAATATTTTGTTTTATTCACACAACTAATGGGCATAAGTTTTGCAAGGTAAAGGTAATTAAAAATGTTTATGGAAATATGTATTTTTCTACGAAACATTTCCAATGTTAAGTCTCCTTTCAATCAAACTTGGTAAGATTAAGTAAAAAAATATAGGTAATGCTTGACTGCACCTGACCCTCCACCCGGAAATTTCAGCTGGTGGCGTTATTAAACCTCACAATCCCCTGAAATTATATTTCACACTACGGAAGCTTGAGAGCAATTTTTAAAATATCTAGCCACGGATAAATTTTAGCTCACTCTACGCCACTAGTGGCTGTTTGTGGTGGATCTCTCTCTGTGTCTCGTACAACCCTGCCGAATTACCTAATCAAACCGATTAATTGCAGATCGCAGAAATTCCCCATTTGTACGGAATTATTTTACACAGGGACAGCCGGAGAAAATTTCGATATTTGCGTCCCATCTAAGTTTCAGCTGCGTTTAAAATGTAGTGCCTAAAACACATTACAAATTTTTTTTTTATCGTATTTCTTGAGATGAAAAGGATAAGATATCTGGCAATATTTTTTTTTTTTTTTTTTGATTGGAGGTTTAACGACCACCGTGAGCAACTCAAATGGGCTATAAGCAGTCGCCCGTCCCTAATTTAGGGTCACTGGTTCCAGGGAAGGGAGAGAGCCAGTGCCGTAAGACAAACACAACATCCATGCCTGACCGGGATTCGAACCCGGACCCCTTACGGACGAATGATCAGAGGCCAACGCCTTAGACCACTGCGCCACCGGGGCGGCCTGGCAATATTTTCAAATTTTAGATGAAATGGAATATTTTGTATGTTAATGCGCGGTACGGAAGGGGGACCTCGTGCCACCACACCCCGGGGGTCTCAGAGGTTCTTAAATCGTTCTTGGAATTAAGGCCTTAGTGGGGCCCTAGACTAAGACATCTGAGTGGGGCCCTAGACTAAGACATCTGAGTGGGCCCCTAATAACTTACGACGAAAATTCGTTGATGTCCGTTAAAACACGCAATGCTTGTGATAATAGGTAGTGCATTCCTCAAACTAATAAATTATCTGCAGCTTTCATAAAAAAGTCACTATTTTGCAAGTTTTCTCACAAGAACATGAGTTTGAAAGCTTAAGATTCCTAGATTTTGTCTTGGAATTTAATAATTTAGCATTTTATACTTTTCTTGGTGCATCTGTTTCGTTATGCAATGTGAAGTCACAGTGGATTTCGTCCATTAACGGTTCCAAGTGCAAACACGAAGGTATGGGTGGATAGTAGCACAAAATCTGAAACTGTCTCGCCGACCCCGCTGTACACAGCGACACGAAACGTTTGCCCTTACAAACTCACTGCCTTGAAATATGTTCTAGTTACTTTTTGTGATCGAGTGTTATAAGAGAGAAAAATTGTTTTACACTTCTCTCTACATACGTATATACATGTATGTCGTATTATTATTTGCGACGTAGTGGCCTGCCTCCTGGGCCTATGGCACTGGTGGGCCCCTAGCTACAGATCTGTTAATCCCCCCCCTTAATTCGGTCCTGGCGTTGCTCCTGGTACATGGACCTTGCCGCGGATGGCCTAGTGGTCAGCGTTTGTGACTGCAAAGGAGGAACCTCAAATTCGATCCCAGGTATGTACAAACGTTCGAGCCACTAAATATCCCTAATCTATCTAGGGTTTGACTTTTGTAGTGTATTTATTACCGCTTACAAGACTAAGCGCTTTCAGAATCTGCCTGCAGAGAAAGGCAGATTCTGAAAGCGCTTAGTCTTCATTTTTCTCCGTTTTTAAAGGTTATAATTTTCGGTAATTCTCAAAGTTTAGTTAATATTTTTAGTCTTACATTCAACTAAATATTTTCAATAATATCTCATTTCATTATTTAATTTTCACATTTTAATAAAATACACTGGCGTGCAAAAATTAAGGACGAGACGGTTTTTCGAATGTAACGTCGTGCAGAAGTGCTCCACATCGACTCAAATCATACCATAAGATCCCCAAGATGTTAGAATATGGGACAAGTGAGCAAAACCGTCCAAACAAGGAATCGAAAGGATACAAAGGCACTTTATTGAAAAGGTAGCTTCGAGCACAACTGGACAGAAGACAGAAACGTCCATGTGACAGGCGGCTGCCAAGATAAATCCAGTCTTTAGTAGGGAATATGATCACCCCTGACTGCGTTGCAGGATTTACAAGGTCTTTCCATGCTGAGGACGAGGTTGTCAAGGAGCTGTTGAGGCATCGCGACCCATTCCTCTTGTAGCGCCAATCGCAGCTGCGGAATCGTTGCGGGCGGCTGGTGACGTGCTGCCAAGCGTCTCCCGAGAAGGTCCCACACGTGTTCGATTGGGTTTAGGTCCGGGGACCTTGCGGGCCAATCCATGCGTTGAATACCTTCACTCTCCAACAGCTCTGCGACAGCCACTGTACGATGAGGTGTAGCGTTGTCGTCCATGAAGAGGAACTCAGGACCCACAGCACCTCTAAACAGACGCACGTGAGGCAGGAGAACCTCGGTACAATAGTTGACACCGGTGACTGAACCTGCTTGGAAGATGTGGAGGTCAGTACGGCTACCAAGCATGATACCGCCCCAAATGAGAACTCCGCCACCTCCAATCCGGTCTCTTTCTATGATGTGGGAGGTGTGATTGCGTGTTCCCTGCTTTCTCCAGATGTTCATACGTCCAGAATCGCTCGTCAGACTAAATCGGCTTTCATCCGTAAAGAGAACTCGACCCCATTGCTGATGTGTTCAGTTCTTGTGTTCCTGGCACCACAGAAACCGCCATCTCCGATCAGCAGGCGTTAATGGCACACACCGTACTGGTCGTCGTGCAAATAGACCACCTTTGTGCAGCCTCCTGGCCACGGTAAAACGCGATAACGGACGTCCAGTTATCTGTTCCATGTGCCTTGCGATTTCTCCCGCTGTCTGCCGTCTGTCTCTTCTCACCTGTAGGGCGATATACCGGTCGTCCACCGCAGTGGTTGCTCGTGGACGACCACGGGTAAACTCTCGGACAGCTGTTCCTGTCGTTTGAAATGCTCTCCAAGCTCGTGAAACGATGCTGTGAGCGATTCCGAACTCCTCGACCACACTAGTCACACTTCGATCTTCTTCCAACTTCCCAATGACGCGACCTCGGGTAAAGTCATCTAGATGTCGTCTACTGAATTGCCTGTTGGCCATATCACACGGTGGCAGCAACTCGACGTCGTTCAAACCGATGTACACCGCGCAATAGCTTTCACCGAATTGCTGAGCGTACACCGCCCGTGTGCTTTATACCCTTCCGACCCCCACCCCGTCATGCTGCATATATGCGCATGCCCTACCGTACCGGACTCTAGTCTATCTCTTGAGTGGTCTTTCGGTCCGTTCTGCCTGCTCGTTCCGCTGTTATGCTAATTTCTCCTCTTCGTCCTTAATTTTTGCACACCAGTGTACAATAGAAAGACAAAATAATACCAAATGACCTGAATAAGAGCTGCAATTGATGGGCCTTGGCCGGGTTGGGCCTTAAACACCCGGGCTTGGGACGGGTCGGGCTTATCAAATTAGGCCCGTGCAGACCTCTAGGTGGCATTATGCAAGGGTGGCGTAAATTAAGGTGCTGGAGATAAATCTGTATCTATACAGAACAATTACAATCATACACACAGAGATACAAATAGAATATGCGTTTCCATGTGTAAGGAATAACGAAAGGTGAAGTTTTGATCTTTGATTTAAAACAGATGACTGTTTACTTTTCTGTAGGGTGAATATCCTTAAATTTTCTGTCCTCCAAAATCCTCAATATTTGGAGTTGCTTTGATCATTACGCAGTATCAAACGTCAGCAGTTAAGTTCTCAGTTTCTAAACATGTGAGCAAGTTCCTTTTAGGGATGCCTATATTGAAAAGTCTGTCTTCTCTCTTTTTTGTTAGAAATTAAACTTCGTGGTACATGAAAAAATTCTTAGTATGCTTAACAAATATGAAAATACAAACTGTTATAGTCATACAACTACCTACAGCATTACCTAATTTTACATGATTTTAGAAACTGAAAAAATATAGCAGAAAACATATCTAGCTAGCGTTCTTTACCATTTGAAATCAACGTTAGCAGTTCGTTATGGATCAAACACGTTGGGAAATACTAAACAAGAGTTAACAACAGACAAATGCTCTGCAGATCTAGACAGGGATTTGTACACACACCAGCTCAAACATCCTCAGACACCAACAGTTAGAAAAACTTCTTTTTGATTTGAAGGTTTAACGACCAATCTGAGCAACTCAATGGGCTATAAGCAATCACCCGTCCCTAATTCAGGGCCCACTGACTCCAGGGAAGGGAGAGAGCAAGTGCCCAAAGACAAACACAACATCATGCCTCACCGGGATTCAAACCCATCTTGGAAGAATGATCAGAAGCCACCGCTTAGACAGACCACTGTGCCACCGAGGCGACAGAAAAATTTCAAACACCTCAATTTGAAGGTGTGTAACACACACACGCTCTTTTAAATGCTTAAGTATTAGTCTTTTTATTATCATATAGTATAGTTGTCAGAGCCAGTTAGCATTTGCATGAATTCCGCAGCTTATTATGAAGTATCTTTTTTTTACTATAATGCAATGTATATATATATTTTGTTGGAAGTCTATGGATATAGCAGTCTTTTTAAATGTATGATTGTTTAAAGCATGAGTTTCAAGTCAGTCACTGCAATCACAAAACATATGCATCTTTTCACTTTAGTCTGTCACAAATTTTGCAGATGTATTTCTGGATTCTTTCAGAATGAACAAGATTTTTAAAAATATCAAAATCTGCTGTTTCAGCAACGCATGTTAATATTTCTTTGCATTAGACTTGTTTAGGGAAGCATTTAGATATGAGAGGTAAAAAATTAAAACGGCGCAAAAACAAAATAAACCGTGTGTAGCTTTGCAAAAAAATGACCTTGTTTTAACCATTCTCAACTATAAAAAAATTCAACAGTTCCCCCATTTTTGATCCTAGGCTTAAAAATGCTTATTTTTGGAAGGCTGACATTTTTTATATTTCACTATAAAAACAAAATTCAGTCATCGAAAAATGGGCTTTTATTCAAACCTCCACTTTAACTTTTTATCTCACAGCAGTCCCCCAATTTGACATTTTGGATAAACCGCTAGACCTAAATAATGACGATCAAACACTGAGGTTTATTGATTAACATGGTAGCAGTCACAAATATCTTCATTAAATGTATAGGTTTAACATTTTTCTGTCAACAATGAGACAGTTGTGGAGTCTCAAATATCTATTTGTTTTGCTAATATAGTAGCAGCCTGAATGGAATAGCATTTATGGAAGACATAATTCACTGTTTATCACTTTACATCATCTTAAAATAATTTTAATGCGTGCTTACTTTAAAAACACTGTTCAATACGCCTGTGGTGTATAAAAAAACACTTCTCTAAGTATTTTTCTGCAAGTTTTGGCATGTTAGATGATTTAGGGCTCTTTATGTTGTTCTCATTTATCGATGTATAAAATAAGCTATTTTTACATTAAAACGTAAGACTTGCAACGAATAACTTAATTCCGTGTAACGTCTATAAAACAATTTAAACGCTCCGATACTGTGACGACACGAATTAAAATGTAATGCTTACATTTTACGTTATGTAACAGTATTTATGCAATAAAGGTGTAAACTACGTATGCATATAGTTAAATAAGTGAAAAGGTTCTTTTCAAGAACATTGCTTTAATCAAATTAATCAAATGATTTAAGAACACTGCTTTAATCAAATGATTTTATCCATATTTATGCGAGTTGTGTAAGGCTATGAAAGGTGTGTAACACCTTTCATAGAACTTTTAGTCTGTGATAAATTACTGAAGCGTTTTATGAAAGGCATGACACCTTTATTTCATGACATTTTGTAACAACCTGAGGCCAACGAGGTTGCATGATTCTAAGGCCTATAATTTTGTTAGGGTTTTTCATTTATTCCTGTTTTCGGTTCACTGGAGTTTCAAACGGAATAAGGCAGTATCCAAGACAAAGGCTCTAAAACATATTAGACAAAGAGCTTTCCGTAAAGAAGCTCTCTGTGTGTGTGTTACTTGCTGCCAGATTATAATGAGTTGTATACACGATTCCTTGCTTCAGATCTGTAAAAATTGCGAAGTTGAAAAAGAAAGTGCTTTTATCTTTACCTACAGTAGAGCAGATATTTTTCTGTGTTTACGTACAGTCTATTCCTATCAAGAAATTCCGAAGCTCTTCAATTCCTCGAACGCTGCAAAATTAGCATCGGATAAACAAGCGGCTGCGGCTCTCAGCGAATTTTCTGAGTAGGACTAGCATGCTATTTATTTCATGCTTGGGTTTCGTAGCTGCGCATAAAGATAATCTTAGACGCAGCTCCTTCGCAGTTTTAAGATAGACTTTCTTAATTATAATTATGCATTAATCTCTGCTTCTCTCTTACGTAATCTCGGAAACTAAAAAAAATTGAAGTAAATATAGTTTTCATATCTTGGAGAAGCCAAAAGCTTTCACAACATGTAGAGTAATTTTTACCGTATACTAAAATTCTGGTTTGCAAATCAAGAACATGTACACAGTTATGATCAAAATATACAACACATACCTCACGGAGGTCTATGATTGCACACTCTCAATGGAACAATTAAATACCAAATAAACAATTTCAGACAAAAACCTCCACAAATAAGACAGTTCAGAGCCAATACCTGTATAAATAATTTTGTCACGAAACTGAACTCATCTGTTCATCTCTGATATTTCTCTAACAACTTTCACATTGTCTACATTTATCCGGCTGATGAGATTCTTACTTCGCATCCAGCTCTCACTGGAGTCTAGGTCTAAACAGCCAATTGTGTATACAACCAGCCAAAAATTTACCTTAGGTGACCCTCAATCCATTAACTTTCACAATGAATTTAGAGTTTCTATTGCAGACAGTTGATGGCATAGGTGATTATATTGTATTTATTATTAAACTGCAACCTGCAGCTGGCAAAATCGGATTGAGGTAGAGAATATCACCCCAAAGATAAGCGGCTTAAATTCGAAAGTCGAGAAAGGATGTATCAAAACAGTGTTTGGCTCAACAGGACAGTTGCTATGTAGATTTTTTCCCCCGAAGCATAAAAGTGGTAAGCTTTTCAGTTTCCGTATAATTTGGTTTACTACTACGAGAATATTGAAGTATGTATGTACTTTTTTCTTTTTCTTGAGTTAACAAAAGTTCTACCGGCTCAGAATATGGCTTCCAACCGGGAATTCTACCGGTATCACGGCGGCCCAGTCCGCGCCTGGTTACAAATCAGCTTCGGCGAAGGCAATTATTCGGAACCTGGAGGCCTCCATCCACGCCGCAGTTCTGTGTTTCAGTTTCTCATTCGTCAGCGCGGCTAACAAGAACTCAAAAGCTCCCGTTGGAAGTCAACTCTGAACCCTAAACATAATCTGCCTGTACAACAGGGGAAATGTCACCCTCCAGCTCTTTTATGCCCAGTACAGAGTTGCATTTGTTTCGAAGGTCCTCGCGGCCTACAACCAGTTCACGCCTGTAATTTGAGACGCTACCAACACAAATGACCTTTCTTCTTTTGTTTTTGGTTCTCTTTGGAGCTATCAATAAAAAAACCTCTTGGTTGGTGGTTTTTTTTATGGCGCAAGGACCATGTTTGGCCAAAGAGCGCCAGACACAAGACGAAAAAAAAAAAAAAAAAAAACCCTCTTGAGCTTCAAAATACGACAGTCTGGCTTCCAAGTGCCTGTCTGGGACGCTGCCACGCCGAAAACCATCCCCACACGCATTCTTTGAGAGGGTGAAGGGGCATTTTTGGGGAATTATTTTTGCAGCGTGCATTAGCAGCGTTAGACTTCTGGATCTTAAATATCTCCCCCCAAAATGCCTTTTTCCCCTATATCCCAAATCATATTCGTAACACGTGTAATTGATATTTTGATATACACAGTAGCGTAACATCAGATTTAGGGTTCAGATGCAGGAGCTTGAGTTGTCGGCCCTACCTCTTAAAAGACAAGCAAGTGAAAACATGTTGACTTAGTGGCAAACTGTTGCCTATTGCAAAGTAACTCGTATTATATAGAGGGTACCATAGGCGGCGGGCCCGGCCAATAAATTTCAACCACATTTTTTCTGTTTTTACATGAGTGCATGGCTATTATTATGTGCATTTTACATACAATCTTTTCTTGTGCGTGTGCGCAATGTTTTGTATCTTAGAAGGTAGCATACATTTCAGAAGTGACGCTCAAACTTCTCTGATGTCGTAAAGCACAAACGTCTAGACTTTCACAAATCAAGATAGGAGCAAGGCTCATGAATGGAGGGGCGGAGGAAGTGGGGTTAGTGATCGAATGTCGACTTAATTTTATTTTAATTTCACCCAAACTACAATGACAGAGTACAATTAAATAAAATAAAGTGATTGTTGACTCAAAATATTTTTAAGAATTTACAGAATTCGTTAATAAAATAGTAACCCCAAAGTAGTTAATGAAGTCGAACCAGGACCCACCTCTGACGAGTGGTAAGAAGTCAGCATTTCAGACCACTAGGCCACGGGGTTGACTAAGTATTGAGTAGCCATGCCTATATGCGATACATTACTCCACGCAATGCCAGATGACAACTGTTACCACAGCAGTCGTCGTCTAGCATTTCCTGGAGTAATGTAGAGTTTGTACGCAGCTGACCTAACATGGTAACCGTGGGCATGCAGTTTCCGACTGAACTCGTCTGGTGCAAATGAACGTCGCAGGCCAGGTCTGTGTTAGAAAACGTGCGTGCCTTCTTCGCATATAATAGCAAGCTTCGTTTGGTACGATCAGGCAGTTTGCGCGGCCTCCCTGTAGTTGCACCGTCTGCTTTCCGTCGATGAAGACCATGAGGGTCAGTGGATTTGGAGAATCTCAGAAGAGCGGCAATGCTACGCCCTTATTGCTTACTCAGGTGGTATCGAAATCAAACCACCACGCCCCTTTCAAAGCATATCAGTTTAGTTTAGCGCGACACAGTCGCTTCCAATGAGGTCTGTCAGGTGTGCCAACGCTCCCCTTTATATGAAGCACCCAACACACTCCCGCGAGTTTGGTTCTGAAAGCGCACGCTTATTTGCATATGTGGAGGTATCCGAACATTTTTTGTCTACACAGTGTATTTCACAGTGCAATTTGCTTCGAGAAATTATGAAACTTAGCTGATTTAGAAATTATTTGAATTTCTTAAACATACATTTTTTACTGGAAACTCCTTGTTACAAATTGTAAAGAACAATTTTCCAGCTTGTTTGTTAAATGCTTTTCAGGAGATGTCAGAAAAAAGAAGCAATTGTACTTATGAAATGTTTTTAACGAAACACGGCGAAAAGAAAATCCACAAAAGGGCAAGAGCCTGCGCCGAGGATGCAAGAGAAAAACGAAGCCGAAACAGAATTCTTTCGATTTAAACAGAGTGCGAATCGTTGTATCTAGGAAGTCACAGGAGGCTGTTGACAGTTGTAATCACTAGCTCATACTTTCCCATTACTCCGGTACGAAGTGGTAAAAAATATATATATATATATATATATATATATATATATATATAAAACTGGGGGCGCAAACCGAAAAAGAAATAGTTCCGCTTCATATAATGATGACGCTGGCAGAAGCCATAAAATGTTTTCCTTTAACTTCAACAAATGGAAAAACACCTATAAAATGGGGAATTTCTTGTGTAGAATGCTTCAGCGCTCCGATGGGGGGCATAATGCTCTAAAAGCTTTTCTCTGTGTTCTTCACATTTTAGTCGCCTATGTCAAAGTTTTTAGAGGACTAGGAACTTCAGTCGAAAATGCATTTATTTTATTTTACTGTTTTCCCTCTGATCAAGCACAGCCGCTATGTCCTAGGGATTCGTGTGTCAAAGGCAAGCTCAGATGGCCAATACCAAGGGAAATTCTTGAGATACTAGGAGAAGTTAATAAGTTTCGGTTTTATGATTGACGATTTCCCCTAGGAGCAGAGGTCTTTTCAAATGATCAATCCATAATAGTTAACTTTAGTTAATTTCATCGTACGGTAATAAATACGAAGTACTTAATGCTTGAATATGCGGAATGGAAATAAATATAATGTTGCCGTACTTAGTGTGTACATATGGAGATATTATTTGAACACTGAGGGATTATCGGGACGAGGTTTCTCTAAAGTACTTGCAAGCTTAGAGAAGAAAGTTTACCGCTGGACCTTATCATTAATCAAGAAGAAACAAAGTACATGCGTATCGCAAGAAATGATCAAGATCCAGCTGACCTCACAATTGGAAACTATGCATTCGAGAAGGTATATCACTTCAAATACCTGGCAGTAAACATAAATAGCAAAAATGATATGCAAAAGGAAATTACGGAATAGGTGGCTAGTGCTGATGAAACTCCTCAAATCAAAAGTGTTATCAGAAAGATCAAAAGAAATATTATACATAAGCTGTGTATCGCCTGTGCTTACATATGGCTGTGAAACCTGGTCAACAACAAAAGCTGATGACAGACGTCTTTATGACATTTGAAAGGAGAGTACTGAGGAAGATATAAGGTTCTCTATACAATGTAGAGACGAGAAGATATGTGAGAAAGCATAATGAGGAACTTTTAACAGCTCTGATTGGATAGACATGCTCTCATTTGTTCAAAGCAAGAGATGGGAATTGTTTGGACAGATAAATATCTATTGAGAGAGTACGGACAAGTTGTGAAGGAAGTACTGGTAAACAAAATAATTAAGACAAGACCGAGGAAAAGAGCTAGAATGAAGTGGATGAACATTGTGCTTGGGGATCTGAGAAGAATGAATGCAAAACCTGACGAGACATATGATCGATAGCGATTGAATGGCTTGGTGATGGCAACATTTGGTCTAAACGGACAGTCAAGCTGACAATGAATTTCATCGTACATTGTGCTACAACTCGTACTTTACCAGCTTCTAATTCAGTCACTTTTTTGTTGTTTCGGGGTTTAATGACCACAGTGAGAAACTCGTAGGGTTATAAGCAGTAGCCATCTCTAATTTGGGGACACTGGTTTCAGAGAGGACAGAGAGCCAGTGCGGTAGAACAAACACGCCACCCTTGCCTCCTCCGGGACTCTTATCTCAGGGTGTCCAGCATCTCTGACCACTAGCCCCTCGGAGTGGCTCGGTAACGCTCCCTTGTTTACGTTTAAAGCTCTTCAGACTTTGAATCTGTTGAAGAATAATACGGATCAGAAGTCAAAGCAGCGCTGAGAAGTGCAGTGCGTTTACCTTAGCTTCTGTGCTGGAAGCAGATATCTTGGAATCATTGGCAAGCAGTACTGCGTTAGGGACTCATGTTCCCTTTAATGAGGACCATGGAAAACTCCCCCTTTTCTCATAAAAGCATAGAGATATTTGCCTCCCCTTCAACTTGAAACTACGAGTAAATACAAAGATTTTACAAAGCATAAAAAAACCCTGTATAAAGAATTTAGCGGATGTATTTCAATTTTTCTAACTCTTTCGAGAATGCCCCCCCCCAGACTCTTCTAATAGTGACAGAAAAGACGCCCGGAATTCGAATTGTAAAAGAACATGATGTGATGCACTACGATGTCATCACTACAGAGACTTCCTCCAGTAAAGAGTACTAGAATGTAAATAAATTATCTGTAGGGTAGACACCTTTAAGCTGACGTCTTTTCAAACTTCCTCATACAACCACCAACAGTACACACAAACTACTAATGCCAATAATTGCATTCATCAGCTCCCCATTTAAAAAAGCAAAGTAAACAGCAAGCATGTCCGAATGCTTCGATGACTGACTTCAGTAAGAATGATACGTTGAGGCCCTGCCGTATGAGGATGTGGAAAATTCTGGAAATGATGTTAAAGCTCTAGTGATAATATCACATCTTCTTCCGGGCAGCAAAAGAAAAGACAGGGTGAGGCCGCTTTACACGACCATTAAACAATTAAATTGACTCCGCCAGGTTAGGAAAATGAACCCGCCACCATCTTAAATAGTATATCCAAAATTCAAGGTTTTTTCTTTTTTGATTGGGGTTTTAACGACCACCGTGAGCAACTTAGTCTGCTATAAGCAGTCGCCCGTCTCTAATTTAGGGCCACTGGTTCCAGGGAAGGGAGAGAGAGCCAGTTCCGTAAGACAAACACAACATCTATGCCTTACCAGGATTCGAACCCGGACCCACCTCGGACGAATGGTCAGAAACCAGCACTAAGACCACTACGTCACCGGAGCGGCAAAGTCCAGATGTCATCCAGCCTAGATATTTGAATGGTATCATAGGTACGCTTCCAGACCTTGGCAAGTGCACTTGCGAGTTCTCTGGAAGCACTTAACTCATATATTGAACCTAAATATGATTTAGAAAATGAGGGAAGGAAACAATAGTACATTATTGTAACATACATGGAACGGAAAATTAAGAACTTCTACATAAAAATAATAATCAAAGGGTGGACGACTTTAATTCACCAGGAACTCAGGCTGAAGCTTCTCGGACCTGTACCCTGTAGTGGGTACCATGCCATTTTTCCTGTAGTCACTTATATGATATAAATAAAAAAAAATAGTAGGTAGTTTTATTTGTAGCACGCTACAAGAGTTACGTAGTTTGTAACTATAAAGTTTTCACTATTTTTTCCACTACTTCCCGTTCTTCACTCTACGAGTAATAGCCCGTTCCTGAGATATGTATCACTAGCTTCATAACTACTGGTATTATCAGGATTATGAAATATAAAATTCGCGACAATCTACAAGAAAACATGCCTAGTGTTCTGGGCCAGGCCGAACTTTTGCAGTTAAAGGGCTGTTTGTTCCAGGAATCTACAGTCTACACCGAAATTTTAAGTAGAATACCTAAACATTGAATGTTGATCAAATATTACTAATTGCCTATGGCAATTCTGATAAAAACATGCCTGGTATTCTGAAACAGGCACAACTTCTGCAGTTAAAGTTGTTGCCCCTGGAATACACATTAAGTTGTTATCATAGTAAACCTGAGAAATACAGTATTTGCCACAGATGATTACCAGTAACCCATGGAAATTCAGATGAAAACATGCCTGCTGCTTTCGACAGGCACAACCTCTAAAGATAAAGTGTAGTCATTGGATGAAAACATGCCTGTTGCTCTGGCAAATGTATAACCTTTGCAGTATTACTTTAGTCAAAATTGAATCTTGCACTGTATAAAATAAGGGGTCTGACTTCACCGAAAATTTTCGAAAATAATGTGAAAAACAGTTACCAGTTTCTAATAACGGAAACATTCGGTGTTTTGAAAGATTTTCAGTTTTATCACATTCAGTTTTTTGTACAGCAATGCCAGTTTCAAGTTTTTCCTCTTTTATACTGAAATTTCCCGAAAACTTCGATTTTGAATTTTTCAGTCCGTAAACAGACTTTTAGAGAGAAGAGGGGGGGGGAACTACAACCACCAACCCCTTTCCCACAATTGACTTCACGTAACGTATCCCGCTGTCCTGCGAATATACGAGTCTCACTACAGGAACTGGCGCGTCGAGGGAGGAGCTTTTAGTTTCTTAAGAAGTTAAGCAAATCCTTTCCCTCGACGAGGTTCGAACCTGAGATGGTTTGTACGATGTAAGGAGCGCTGTTGACAGAGATACCAAGATACATCCATCAAATCACGTTCAAGGTAGAACCCCAAAAGACACGAGTTGCGCGATGATGAGATGTTTCTCGCTATGAATGCGGATTTGTCATTTTATTTCCTGTAGGAGCTCACTAATTTTCTGAATATGTTTATAATAATTTTAGTTTTTCTATAGAGGGACATATCACAAATCGAATTTTTTTTTGTCATGATTTTTTAAAGCACTCGAGATGTTTCTGAACTGATAATGACTTTCAATTATATTTAAGAAAAGAAGAAATGTACTATTTAATAGTATTATTTCACAAAACTAAATACAGAGTTTGCTTTTGATAGCTATAATAGGTGTTTTGTTAGAGCAAGGCCGTCTAGAAAGTACAAGGCCATGGCATTAGAGAGATGAGTTCCCTCCATTTGTGACGTTATTCTCACGTTACACAGACTGGTACGTCGGTGTCGTGTTTGACGTCACACAAGAGTGGTGGAAACCAGTCGGAAGCTTTGGTTTCCGCGTGACGTCACTAAAAGATTGAATTCCTGTCTCTAATGTCATGGCCTTGGTTAGAAGGTCCACAGACTGATACATGGACATCATGCAACCACCTGTACGTAACATACAATAGCAGGTCCACCAACTGAGGGAGGAGGCCACAATAACTTTAATATCAGGCGATATGCTGTAGCGAATGAAGCCTTGTAATGTTGTCGGGTGTAAATTTGACATTTTTTTCTCAGTATTGCAATATCCGATTTCATTACAGAACCAGAAAATTGGGTCCACCAACAGACGAGGATATAAGTGTTGTCACCATTTTTTTTTAGATTTAACGACCACCGCGAGCCGCCCCAGTGGCGCAGTGGTCTAAGCGATGGTCTCTGATCATTCGTCCGAAAGGGGTCCGGGTTCGAATCCCGGTGAGGCATGGACGTTGTGTTTGTCTTACGGCACTGGCTCTCTCCCTTCCCTGGAACCAGTGACCCTAAATTAGGGACGGGCGACTACTTATAGCCCATTGAGTTGCTCACGGTGGCCGTTAAACCTCCAACAACAACAACAAAAAAACGACCACCGTGAGCAACTCAATGGACTATAAGCAGTAGCCCACCCCTAATTATTTAGGGCCACTGTTTCCAGGCAAGGGAGAGAGCCAGTGCCGTAAGACAAACACAACATCTATGCGTCTCTGGGATTCGAACCTGGACCAACCTCGGACGAATGGTCAGAAGCCAGCACTTAGACCACTGCGCCACCCCAAAAGTGTTTCAGCAGGTGTGACGTATATTCTAAAATAACTTTCATTTTTAGTTCCTTTTCCTATGTAAATTTAAGCTTGTTCTCCTTTATGCTTCCAAACTTAACGTAATATCTTCTCTCTCACAAGAATGAGGCTGGCAATACATTTGAGGTCAGAAAGAAAGTGACGTATGAATGTGATAAGAACGATGGATAAAAAGGACGATACAACAGTTGCTCAGGGGTATGTGTGTAGACGTTCGATCGCTAAGACAAATGTGAAGTTTACCTGCTGTGTTAGATGTTGGATCTACTGAAAGAGTGCTGGACCAATAAAAGGTTATCGTAAGTCTGACTTCTGTATATGTTTATTCTGGCCGTAAAAGCTTAATTAGGAACTATTGAATCATATTTTTATTTAGTTCAACATTCCATAGTCATGGTTTTAGACATAGCGTAGCACCAATCTTGCTCACGAAAAAGACATTACGTTATACAGCGCCTTTGCGATTGGAACTTCGGAGGGCGTGAAAATGATGAGTGATTCAGCAGAACTATTGAATTGAAATTTAATAGTTAATCAAACCTCAAGTATTCCCGCTAACAACTCTTATTACCGGACATTTTCTTGCATGTGGATACCCTCGAAAGTAAGAACATAATTTCTCCATTAATATACGAACGGCACCACGGAAAGGTTCCCTAAATATTTAGGTTTTCCTTGTAACACCTCCTAAAAACGACGGCTTACCCTTTTTAACCGGGGAAAGAAGAACAGGAGTATTTCCAAGTCACGTATGAAAAACCAGTGAAATTAGACCCCCCCCTCGCCCTGTCATTTCATGGAAAAGGTTGTGTCAGAAATATACTTCGTTAATTTCCGAAAGGAACCACGGAAAAATGGGTAGTGAATTTCAGAAAATCTTTTACAGCGTACAGGCGTCTCAAAAACATTACCAACTTCTTGTAATAAATAGCTTTTGTTATTATATTTTTTAGTTTCGGGGTTTAAATACCCTTAAGACATAAGGAGTCTCTCATTCCTTATCTAGGGTCACTGGCTACACGGTAGGGTCAGAGACAACGCCTTCAAACAAATACATCACCCATGCCTCATCGGGGATCTCTGACAATTAAGACAGAAACACGTGCCTCTGACCACTCAGCCTCCAGGAGTGGCTATTAAACAGACTTGATACAGAACTGATAGTACATGATTGGTTAATATTTTTTACTAAATGAAACTAATTACCTCCTTTATAACATCTTTTACTAAACACGGAAGTTCAAAGATTGCGTTCTTGTCGTTGAGTGAGTTCCCACACACATCGATGGTAAAATATTTTCGCTAATTTGCGTACTTCGGTTACTAAACATACGCTAATCAGGAAAACTGTAATCTTTCAGCTTCCGTAAATTAATGCTTGTATATGTTACCGGCAATATATGAAAACCAGGCATTCAGTAAGAATGCCTAGGCAATGTATAAGCAATGTATAAAGTGATTTATTAAAGTATGGAATTTTCAAATATTATATATATTTTACCTAGGCATTCTATAGAAACACTAATACTATTTAGGCAAAGTATTAAAAGAGATTCATGAAAAGGCTTTTATTGAACAGACGTATATGAAAAAGAACGAAAACAGAAAATATGAAATAAAATACAGAACTTTCTAACCTACTTGTTGCAACAAGAAAGGCTTGTATGGCATTTTGAATTGCACTTCATTCCTTTTTTTACACGAAATCACTTCATGTTTTGGCACTGTGTCTTACACATACACTTGACAAATCCTTGGCCGCTTCCCGTGGACTGAGCAATAGCGGCTGACCGGAGAGGTATTTCGTGATGAGGAATGTCTTCAATTGTCAGTAAATTCCTTGGGCATAAAGTGATTTGTGATCTCGCATATAGGTTATTTTAAAATTCCTTCAGAAGTTCCAATTCGGTAAAAACCGTCTTCTGTCACACTCATAACAACTCCCAACAAATTGCGCGAATCGCCTCGTCCCTTGTCGACGTTAGGAATAGGAACTCGCACAGTAGCTCCCAAAGAAGCAGCAGGAAATTTTTTGTCAGAATTCATTTTCATTTTTTTGGCCTGTATATCTAGATTGGGATGTAAGGTCAGGTGATGCGTAACATCACAGCCTCTCCTTGACAAATGTCAACCCCGCCTTCTCGTGGTGCATCCTGTTCCCACTAAAGGGGCTCTGACGACCGCCAATAGCGGTATAACTATACCATCGGGATCAGAGGAAATGCTATCCCACACTCACCAACCCGCTTGGCCAGCGTGGTGAGTTATGGCCAAACACCTCCAAAATGACTCTACAACTTAAATCTTGGCCCTCAGTCTCCGGCAGCTGGAATGTACCTGGCCAAGGCAGCGGCCAGTGCGACATGAAGGCAGAGGGTGCTAAGAATCCCCGGAGGACCGGACTAGGCTGCCATTTGATGCTGACCTTGGCTACCTATAACGGACGCTCCCTATCTTCTGATTCAAGGCTTCTTGAATTGGAGGAGGAACTACAAAGGATCAAGTGGGACATCGTGGGGCTAAGTGAGGTAAGGAGAAAAGGAGAAGATCTCATTGAACTGAAAAGTGGACATCTCTTCTATTATCGTGGGACAGATACTGGCAGGACTAGTGGTGTTGGATTTATAATAAACAAGAAACTGAAGGATAAAGTGGTAGAAGTTGAAAGTTCCTCTGACAGAGCTGCACGACTCGTTATCCAACTATCGAGAAGATACCAGGCTCAGATTATTCAAACTTATGCACCCACCACAAGTCATCCTGAAGAAGAAATTGAAGAATTTTATGAGGAAATTCGTCATCTAAATAATAAAGGTAAGCAGCACTTGAAGATAATTATGGGAGATTTCAATGCAAAAATAGGGCACCGGCAACAGAATGAAACTTCAGTAGGTAAATTCGGTCACGGCAACAGAAACCAGCGTGGAAATACTCTCGTTGAGTTTGCAGAGGCAGAAGGATTTTTCATCTTGAACTCCTTTTTCAAGAAAAAGCCACATAGGAAATGGACATGGAGACATCCAATTGGGACGACAAGTGAAATTGATTTTATTATGTGTAACAAAAAATTCGTCGTCGAAGACTGCAGTGTGCTGAACAAGTTCAACACAGGTAGTGACCATAGATTGGTGAGATGTAAGATGCACCTCAACACTAAACTGGAACGTGGCAAGCTCATAAGACAAACAAAATGTATTGACATAACCAACCTTAAAAAACACCATAATACTTTCAAGTTGGAACTGAAGAACAGATTCTCTGCTTTAGAAGGCCTAACATCGGAAGAAGTGGATATTTCGGAAGTTAACAGAAAAGTAACCAAAGCTCTTATGGAAACAGCAACAAAATTAGCTGGGTCTAAGAAGAAGTTGCATGTGAACAAATTATCAGGAAAAACCAAAATGTTGATGCAAAAAAGAAGAGAGATGAGGACAACTAAAGAAGATGTGACTTCCAAAGTGGAATATATAGAGCTATGCAAGACAGCACGAAAAAGTATCACTGAAGACGTAAGGAAATTCAACTGTGAGCTAGTGAGGAAAGCAATTGAAAACAACCAAAGCCTTAAGATAGCAAAGGGACATCTCAGTAAGGGAAGAAAACAGATTATGGCTCTGAGAAAAGAAGATGGTTCTATAACAAGAAATAGAGGCGAAATTTTGACAAGAGTGAAAGATTTCTACTCCAAATTATATGAAAGGGATGATACATGTACTCCAGACATCATGAAAGGTACCAGAGTTCTTCCAGTACTCCCAGCAGAAGTTGCTCATGCAATCAAGAACATGAAGCGGGGGAAAGCTCCAGGAGAAGATGGAATTACTATAGACATCATACAAGAAGCAAGTGGAGAAATTGAAACAGTACTCGCCCAAATTTTCACTCGATGCCTTAATGAAGGGAAGATTCCTGAGGATTGGAACAATGCTACAATGATCCCGCTACATAAAAAAGGTGACATTGAGGATCTCAGGAACTACAGACCTATCAGCCTCCTATCAGTGGTTTATAAAATCTTCACTAAAGTTCTTTCACACCGCTTGAAGGTAACACTGGACATGGCTCAACCGAGAGAACAAGCTGGATTCAGGAGTGGCTACAGCACAATAGATCATATCCACGTACTGAGAGAACTAATTGAAAGAGCGAGTTAATATGAACTTCCATTGTGCATAGCTTTTATCGATTATGAAAAAGCCTTTGATTCGGTGAAACCATCAGCAGTTACCACGGCTCTGAAATCCTGCGGTATTGAAGATGCATACATTAATATTATTAATAACATCTATGAAAATGTAAGTGCAAAGATTCGGCTGTTTGAAAATACAACACACATAAAAATTGGAAAGGGAGTGAGACAAGGTGACACCATATCTCCGAAGCTCTTTAATGCCACATTGGAAAATGTCTTTCAATCACTGAACTGGGAAAACAAAGGGATGAAGATTAATGGAGATTATCTAACCCACCTTCGTTTTGCTGATGACGTAGTCATTTTTGCAACTGCCCCATCAGAGCTGCAGAGTATGATCCAGGAACTTGCTGACAAGAGTAAAGAAGTGGGATTAAAAATGAACTTTCAGAAGACAAAAGTGATGTTCAATGCTTTTACAAGAAATGAAGATTTATCGATTGATGGAGAAAAACTGGAGATAACAGATACGTATGTTTATCTTGGACAGCAGATATCAAGTGAGGGTCACATTGATGAAGAAATTAATAGGCGTACAAAACTTGCCTGGAGAGCTTTTGGAAGAAACAGCATAATTTTCAAGAGCAATATGCCATTATGTCTTAAAAGAAAAGTGTTTGATCAATGCATCCTTCCAGTGCTTACGTATGGTGCAGAGACGTGGACCTTAACTAAAAGAGACATACAAAGGCTGCAAACAACTCAAAGGGGCATGGAGAGGTGCATGCTTGGTATAACCAGGAGAGATAAGAAGAGAAACTCGTGGATCCGAAAAATGACGAGAGTGGAAGACATCATGATCAGAGTTAAATCCCTGAAATGGCAATGGGCTGGACATACTGCCAGAAGGACAGACCATAGATGGACAGCCGAAATTTTAGATTGGATTCCAAGGGACAGGAAAAGACCCAGAAAAAGACCACATGGGAGATGGGTGGATGAAATTCGTAAATATGCGGGAGTGACATGGAGGAGACTGGCACAAGACAGACCGTTGTGGAGGAAACTTGGGGAGACCTTCGTCCAGCAGTGGATTGATAATGGTTGACAATGATGATGATGATGATATCTAGATTGAATTTAGAATAAATTTTACCTTCGACAACATTCTTATTTTTAAAGCAAAGGGCGCACAATATATCTATTTCCTCATGTCCATCATCTTTACTGGCATGGCCACAGAATATATGAATTTTTCGACGACAAGGTCATATTAGAACCATCATTAGCGAAAATATTTTATACTTTGCCGGTTTCTGTTTAGGCATTGTATTAGAATGCCTAGGAAATGTGTGAAATATTAACAATTTCATACTTTGTCTAAAAACGCCAGCAATTCTATAAAATGCCCGGCTTTCATACATTGCCGGTAACATATACATAATTTCTTTTACATTCCTAAAGGCACCAGCCCTGCAGGCGGGAGAAGAACGGTTGAATCCGAAGCAGTTTTACGATCTATTCATCCTAAAACTTAGGGACGTGATGACTTTTGTGATAACTGTACTACTGAAAGGAATGACGAAACTGTATATACTACAAAATTTTCTCTAAGCTTCTAACAAATACTCACCTTAAGTAGTTTTCAACAAAGTATTCAGATGTTAAAAAGTTATCTTAAATATTTAACAGATCAAAAAGAGGAAGCTAAATTTGTTACCGTTCGGTCTTTAAGCTTTTCAATAGAAAATAAATTATTCTATGCGGTTAAAAGCAATTTTTTTCAAACGTGAAGCTACGTATCATCGAACGTTGAAAATTCTTGATTTTGGTGTCCAATTTTGAGCGTGACATTTTAAATCTTTAAATTTAAGAAAACATTAACAATGTAAACCAAAATGTTTTGAGCTTTTCAGAATCTATAAAGCATATGCTTTTTATGAAGCAAAATCGTTCAAATCACGGACTGAATTTTAGTTTAGGTTTCAAAAGAATTATCGGTAACATTAGAACTCGTACATCAAGAGTTTAAAAGTAATAGACATATTATCTCAAAAGTATTTGCGGCAACTTGAAAGATGTATTTAAAATTAATATTTCACATGCCTTGTAAATATACGTTTTTAAAGCTACGAATAAAAAGATGCAATCTCTCAAAAGCTGGTAACTTGTGATTCTTATTTCGATTAACTAAAAGAAAGAATGAGCATTGACGTGCTCTTTAAATGTTATCAAGAAGTAAATCATCCCAAAAGATGGCATGTTAGATTCATGGAATTATTTCTTGGAGGAAAAAAAAATAAAGCTCAAAAAGCACTGGAGTGTGCTTCAGAGTAATTTAGAATCAATATTTTGAAATTTAATTATTACCTTGGATTTTACTGAAGTTGCCAGTATCAGCAGCAAGTAAAGAAAGATTGTGTTCTAGATTCTAAAAACTACAAGCCCCAAAAGTTTGCTTAGACTGGAAGTGGTAGTTACATCTGCTTCAGTTACATAGCCTGGATGGACTTCCTGAAAGCCTTCCTTACCTGTTTATTCTCGTGCATGAACCATTTCGAAAACTGTACCTGTATCATTTGATATATATCCTGGGTGAAATTTCTGTGACAGCCATTTGTCTCAATTTGTATACAGCTCCATGTCGGACTTACTGTAACAGCTGAGCCTATTTAATCTACTGGCTGCGATATGTTTCAAAGACAAACCTGTTCAACAACTTGGTTGAAATATACATACCTGTTTCAGTTGATATACCGTCACCGGTCTGACTTACTGTTACATCTACGTATGACAATATAACCTTTTGATTTTACTTTCTGCTTACCATTCCACAGTACATTTCGTGAAAATCGCTCTTGTTTTGGTTGAAATAAAACTCCTGGTTGAACTTCCTGTGATTTTCATATTCCTCTCAGCTGATACAGAGTTCGGACGACTTGCATTGCTCTTACCTGTTTAAGAGAGTCAGATGCGTTGGTCTTACCTGCCTAAGATACTCAAATGCGTTAGTCTTACCTGTTAGATGTGTTAGTCCTACCTGTTTAAGATAGTACACAGTATTTAATCTTCAGTGATACTTTCTGGAAAAACCATACCTGTTTACTTAGCATCTCCACTGTATTTCATGCAGTACCCATTCCTGTAAGTTTATACACAGCTCCTGGTTGGATGTTGGGTGATAGCCATAACCATTTATGTTGATATAAAACTACTCGTTATTTTGTCTTGTTTTACTTTCTGACTGAACGTTTAATAAAAGCGGTAACTGTTTTAGTTGGTACAGAGCTCTTGATTGTTATAACCATGCCTGTTTAACTTGTTATACTGCATATATAATCAAACCTGTTATAACGAAGTAAATTTCTCCGTCATTTTTGTCCACGCCGGGCATCGAACCCGGGTCCCCTCATTCCGGAATAAGTCGCTCTTCCAACTGAGCTATGCGAACATATGCGCTCTCGCTGCTATCTGCCTTTATCTCATGTGCGTCCTGCGGTGCAGACACGTCACACTGTTTAACTTGTTATACTGCAACTTGCTATGCTTAATGCCGTGGAGCCGCCCCGGTGGCGCAGTGGTCTAAGGCGCTGGCCTCTGATCATTCGTCCGTAAGGGGTCCGGGTTCGAATCCCGGTCTGGCATGGATGTTGTGTTTGTCTTACGGCACTGGCTCTTTCCCTTCCCTGGAACCAGTGACCCTAAATTAGGGACGGGCGACTGCTTATAGCCCATTGAGTTGCTCACGGTGGTCGTTAAACCTCCAATCAAAAAAAAAATGCCGTGGACATGTTCTGAAAATCCCCAAAAAGTTAAAGACGGGGAACACATTTTACTCTAAAGGATAACGCATATTGAGGAAGAACCGTCCCCATACTTCTTTGTTACCTAAGCGTGATGCCGCTTCGGATTTTTCAACGTTCCAGATTCAATGGAACAAATGAGAAATAGGTTCTACATTGTCCTCATTCTTCATCATTGTTATCTCTAAAATCAGCTTCTTTTCCTAATGGCTTAGTACTAGATAACAATTAGACTGTATACGGTGTAGCAGTCTAAAGCATCTTGAAAACCATGCTCAACTTGAGCTGAGTTATCTCCTAGACGGCTAGAAAACATCAGACTATTTATTGTATTAAGACAGACACCCTTCGTAACGTGTCTGCTGCAAATCCTTCTGTGTGTAAAATGGTAAATTCTAGACGTTTGTAAAAGGGTGAGACATACCGCTCCACATATCTGATTTTTGGGAAGGTACTGTATTCACTGGGTTGCTTGGGATGACTCCTTTCCGCGGAGTAACTCTGTGTACCAACATACCTTGGGATGGTAAAAAGCACGCGGTGTTTCCAAGAGGACAACCAAATGCGCACTACTTAACCGCTCATAGACAGAAGTTGCTTCCGTGATCTGACGATAACATATGCTTCTTAGATTGGTAGCGACGCTCACAAGGGATTAACACAATACCCATCTTCTAACCGGGACTCTAACCCGGACTATCGCAGTAAGAAGCCATCGTATCTTCTGACCGTTCAGTTGTTTGCAATAAGATCAATACTGTTAAGGAATGAATGTTATCTGAATGCATGAATCTTTGAATTCATGCAAATTTCAAAATATTGCTCATATTCAGCTTTATTTTTATCTTTTATAAATTTACATGATTATTGTTAATAATTTTTTTTGTACACAAAGCTTCATGGCTGACAAACGTAGCTTCCACCAGCCAACAAACACTCGCTTTTGAAGCCTTGCGGTTCATGTTCAAGGTATGAACAGAGAGGGAGGGAGAGAGTAGTCCTTAAGTCTGTCTGATAGCTGTTCCGTCAGCATCTTATTTTTTTGGTGCAGATTTATTGCTTATTCATCAGTGAATATTATTCTGTGCATCTTTAGCAATTGGGGAGATATCCAGTATTTTTTTTTTCTCACCAGGGTTTCATCAGCTGTATACAATTTTTGTCGCCAGTTAAACAAGAGTGAATGTACTGGGGCTTTTTTTCTCTTCAAGTCAGACTTTATTTTAATTCCAGTCAGACGTGGCACGTTGCTTTCGATGTACAAACTATTCAGTTATACGCCTCTATATTAGCAAACCGGAACAGTACTTCCACGAAATGAAGAATTCGAAGTCTATAGATAATTTAGACTTTACCCTGATTTCTGATAATGCCTCCTACTTACTAATACATCGCTTTCACATATTGTGATTTTTTTCCACCTAACTGTTCTTCTTGACATCATATTACCAATAAAGTTCAATACAATTGATCCCATGACGTCTCTGACATCCCTAAGGGCAGTACATACGGCTCATAAAGACGCCAGAGCCCAGCAGATGCCATTACTGGTGATTTACTACACAATTTCTGTTGCTGTTAATGCTGCCGTGTGGAATTTTGAAATTCGAAAGACATTGGGGCAGAAAAGTTTGCGTTGTACAACACTATTTCGCTCGCTGTTAATACAACTGCATGGAGTTCTCGAGAGAGGCCACCATTAGGATAAAAAAACTGGCAACAATAATTCATCCTTCATGAACACAGAACAAAGCTAAAATTTCACTGAAAATAAAGGAGTGTCGCTCATCACTTGAGGATCTGGTGCTGTTAAAGCAATGGGCATAACTCGCTAAGCAATTGTTTTTACCATGGCTAAAATTACAGAAAGTGAGCTGTACCTTTTAAGCAGGCTGGTCTTTTAAAGTGGGAAATGCCTGGTGCTTTTAAAATAGCCCGAAAATTATATATGGTGCTGCACGTACTTATAATTTAGTAGGCTCGAGCAAATATTATTCAAGTGAACCCCATTACCTTGCTGAATCCCTTATTTTATACCCATCATACCCTTTTAAGTAACTCGTACAATGTCGAAAGATGTGGCCTTAGCGTTGGGTAAAATTTAGCGAAGATCAGAAAATATTTTCTTTCGATGTACGGTTATTAAAATAAAGTCAGCAAAAATTTAAACTTGCATTAACTAGAGAGTTAATGTCATAAACATGGTGTTCGTTATCCAACCTTAAAATTTTGTTATTTTTGCTCAGGGTACACCTAAAAGAGAGAAAAGAAAGTACTTAGAACATATTTCAACCGTCAGAAATTCAAACTACGACTATGACATTGAATCTCTATTATCAAAGTTTAAAGAAATTTTACTATGTCCATCATGATCTTCAGGTTAAATGCAATGAAAAAAAAATATACTCAACGACAAAGTGCACCGATGACTTTAAAATGCAACCGATAAAATAAAAACGCATTATTTGGAATTTTTCTTTTTTAGGAAAAGTATTACCCAAACCCCAAGATCTGAGAAGTAATTGCAATTATTTGCACAACTGCAATGAAAAGATTAATATTTTCTGCTTTATACAAATATTCTGCTTAGGTATGTCCTTATTTTAAAATATAAAATAACTGAGTTTCAGTTTTCCTGTTTTAAACCGGAAAAGAGAGAGAGGGGTTTCTTAGTACTACATTGTATGTTATGCAAAGAAAGTTATTTCCTCATAAAACGGCACTGAACGTCAAGTCTCGCAATATTCACCCCCCCCCGAAAAAAAACCAGTCTTTCTTTTAGAAAACAATTCAATATAAATCCATTACGTTGAGTGTATGTATGAGTTTACCAAGCCATCCAAGTTCTGAAATACAGCAGACGTGATTGATTATCGAACTCGGAAAGGGAACACCATTTACTCTGCCTGCATCTGGGGAATCTCATGATAGAGGAGATGTGAAGGGGGCTGCTTAGCAGAAGGTTTGTAGACTTAGTTTACGAAGTTGGAGTTCTTTATGTAGCACTGAATTTGTCACGCATAAAAATAAAATGTCAGAGCTCTTTCGTAACAGAATATCTTGCTGTAAATAACGTGCTTTAAATATTCTGAAAATTGCTATCATAGTTGTAGGAAAACATCATACACAAAAGAAAATAAGTGATTTTTTTTTCGGAGTTGAACGACCGCCGTGATCAACTCTAAGAGTTATACTGTATAAACAGTCGTATGCCTCTAATTTGGAGCCACGGGTTCTAGAAAAGCGACAGAGCCAATGCCGTTAGACAAACTTATCGCTCATGCTTCATACGAGATTGGAAACCAGGCCCACTCGGAGGAAAGCTTAAAAGCCAACGCTTAGACCACTGAGTCACCGGGGCGACTGAGATATTATTAAAGTCACATGGACGATGATGTGATTATAAATGAACTGCACATATGTCCTTTATTTTTGTAAGCTGCTTAAAAACTTGAACAGGTACTGGTATACTAATACAGTGATGGCCAAAAGTACCATACTCTAGTTGTTACGACGCTTGTTGTTCGTGCCCCAGATGAGACGCAGGTGTTCTGTTTGTTCTTCAGTGTTCGTTACTCGCCGTCCTATACAGGGTGATTCAGCTAAGCGTGTACAAACTTCTGGGCGGGGTAGGTTGCACAAAGACAAATCGGAATCACATAGCAACGCAGGGTCGGAAACGCCATCTTCATGCGGTAGATGGCGTTGTTCGGCAGCGAGACTGTTCATATGTTTTTTCAGGATACCGTCATTTGTAAACCGCCCGCAGAGGTAATAGGATGGCTGAGTTCACGAACGCGGAAATCGCTGATATGCACCTCGCATACGGAGCTGCATACGACAACGGACGAGCCGCCGTGCGACTGTACCAGGAATGGTACCCGATGAGACGAGTGCCAAACCACCAAGTGTTTGCACGGCTGCATCAGAGGTTATGCGACACTGGTTCTTTCCAGAGGGCCTGCCAGGTGTCGGGAACGATGGGTACGCACACCTACAATCGAAGAGAATGTGTTAAGTCATGCAGCAGACACTCCAAGTGCCGCCACACAAAAAATTGCCCACCGGCTCGGTCTGTCCTAATCCACCGCATGGAGGGTTCTGAACGAAGACCAATTGCATCCATATCATGTGCAGCGCGTTCAGCGCTGAGGGGTAATCCCTGAGGATTACCCTCAGCGCATTTGTATTGGCGCAATGGTACCTGCAGAAGAGTGCGACAGAACCCCAATTTCCTGCTTCTGTGCTGTTCACAGACGAAGCGTGCTTTACACGGGAAGGTAGTTTCAATGCACATAACGCGCATGTATGTTACAGCTCATGGTTACAATTTTGAACACCTACTGTGACCTCAATGCATTCCGCAAATGTCTTGTAAGTAATAAAAAGCATTTTGTTCTGTTACGTGCTGCTCTTTTCATTTCTCGTCCTCTCTGTACACTAGCACATGAAGATGGCGTTTCCGACCCTGCATTGCTATGTGATTCCGATTTGTCTTTGTGCAACCTACCCATCCAAGAAGTTTGTACACGCTTAGCTGAATCACCCTGTATATAACAATTTCTTTAAATTCGGAATAGATAACTTGTCGCAGCCGCTGATGCTCAAGGAAACATTAAACTAAAAAGAAAAAGATATTAATCCATATTCATAGCGATGCATATTCAAACTGATATTACTTTCGAAACATCTCTGGGATGAAGCGATCATGCCAGATAAATTTCAAATCAATCTGATATGGATCTGCCACAGGCAGCTGTTTACCAATATAAACAGTTGATGAATTTCAACAAAAGATTTTTTGTTCCCAAACGTCAGCACAATACTGTCTCAATTTTTATGTTTACGTAATGTTCGCCATGATATAACACGAATAAATATATTTTTATAGACTTCATATCAATGCGTATAATTCAAGGAAAACTGTATTTGGAAAAAATATACTTGTATTCTCTACGTGCAGTCTTCATGCGTGAATTCATCGCGACTTCAACTCTTATTTATGTACAAAGCGGATGGAAGAAACTATGGGATTTTTTGTTTTGCCTGTTCTTCCGTCTGTCGACTCCTAAAACGATGTCCCCGATTTCAAATATGTGCTTGCAAAAATTCTGTGTTGGACAGAGAGAGAAACTTGCACTAGGTCTGAAATATATCGATCTTTCTATTCATCCGGTCAGTCAGTCTGCAAAATATATTTGGTCTGAGCGATGAAATTCATTGTGTCTATACTAAAGGAAAGAACGCGAATGGGAATATCGGCATCTCCGTCTTTCCTCTAAGCCGTCAGTGACTATGTTCGCAAAAACGATGTCAAAATACTGAAATAATTTTCGCGCTTTATGGATGAAGGCATGTCTGCCTTTCGGTTTAGCACTTGATCAAATGGTCAGACAGACTGGTAGAAACATAGATACTGACGAATAACGGAAAGGACGAACACGCCGAAAATCTTTCGCCTGGTATGTAGCTACGGTTAGAAAACGGGACGAATTGACATCGGAGATAAATTTTTCCGCGACACTTGATACATTGGACAAATTCGGATGAAGGTCGGACATATTACTACAAGCTTTCATTCTTGCAACTGTCGTATAAATGTCCTGAGGATTATCTTCTCAGTATTTTGAATAGAGCAGCTAAATACGCACTCAAGAAAACATATCAGGTATAGTTTGTCTTAAATCTTTAGAAGCGGCTTTGAAGAATTCGTGTGAAACTAAAACTTCAAAAACTTTAACCAGCGAAAAGATTCACACTTATAAATCCTTCATATAGGCATCATTTGCCGAATATGATAAAAGCTAATAAGTTTAAATCCCAGCAAGTTTTTTCCCCGTTGGAGAAATAAAGGTTTTTATTTATGCTCGTTTGTGTTTCAAGTCTGAACTCCATCAAAGTGACTGTGCTTCGATGCAGGTACAAAGCCATGTCCTACGTATTGATTTGCTGGTGTATTTAACGCTCTCTTAAAACATTTTTGTAACATAAAGTTCTATAATGTTTACTAAAATCAGTACTGGAATACTCTTCCACACATGCATGTACACATCGGGAACAGTAACGTGAACATTGTATTGTTGATAGACCCTACGGCTGGTCGGGAATATAACGCACAGGAATGGAGGAACACCATTCGCAACCATATTCCGATATTCTTCAGCATTCAAGCAGCCTTCGTATACGTATCAAAGAGCGTCAAGAACTCAAAAAAAAAAAAAAAAACTCCCCACACCATTGTAAGACTGCAATCTTCCTGAGAGATCTGCATTACGCAAGTAGATTCTATGGCCTTGTTTTTGCAATTGCAGAGCCTGTGGTCCTCATGATGCAACATATCAAGAATCATTAGGGCATCAAACCTTTTACGCGTAATTGACGTCGCGCCGTTGGTTTTTGACGTTAAGCCAACCACAGCTGTTTGGACAGTGAGAACATGATAGCGAATGGGCCGTAACTATATCCCAGCTGTTTCAGCATCCTAAAGAGCGTCCAGGTGGAAATTAGCCTGTTGTTTCCTAAACTGAACTGTACTAGACTGCCATGGCGTTCAAACTGATCAGTCTATCAGGATTCACCAGTCGTTCCAGTCTGCTCTTCTCCTGTGTGGTCAATGAGAGTCCCCCCCACTATTCGAGTGATGCGCTGCTGTTTTTCTTTATTTGTCTACGCCGTAAACACCTTCACAAATAGTGCTGCGTGCATTGCCAGTCAGACCTTCAACGTCCGAAGTATGGGCTCTAAAAGTTTCGACACCAACTACCATCCCTCTTCTAAACTCCATCAAATTACATTTTCGTTTCACAAACTTGCCGTGTCGTCACAATCAGACCAGACGGCAGTTTCTACTTCTGGAATGCGAGCCAGCTCAACGATTTCATTGTCGTTGGACATTCCATTCGATTCTGGTCCAGGAAGAGTGGTGATCAGAATTGTTTTCTAAATCGCCAAATAACTAGGGTCAGTGCTGCAGGACGGCTGAGACCTGAATGTAGAAGTGTACGTCAAAGTGCAAACAGGATGGAATAATTGGAGAAAAATATCAGGCGTACTTTGTGATACAAGGTGCAATTAAGGCTGAATAGTCAGATTTTCGAAGCTGAAGTTAGTATAGCAATCCTATAATATGGTTGAGCTTTGGCCAATGACACGATGTTTGATGAAAAAATTAAATGTTGTTGAAATAAAGACTCTGAGATGGATGTGTGGTGCCACCAAAAAGGACAGATCTGGAAACGCGAGGACAAGAGCAACTGTTAAAGAGATAAGTTTTAGTAAATGCCCAAAAACAACATTGAGGTGGTATGGTCATAGGTTTCAGGAAAGCTCAAAGAAACAACATTGAGGTGGTATGGTTATCCTCTCAGATGGGACAGAGAATGCGAAGGAAACAAAATTTCGCGATGAAAGATTCTTGGAAAGTGAACTAGATGCAGACCTACAAGTGAGATGGAAGGACTTTCAACAATGACATGAAAAAATAAACTGGAGAGCGAGTTGACGCAAGTCATAAATGAGAGGAGAAAGTCTATCCGTAACAGTGACCAAACCTAACATTGCTTCATTAGAAGTAATATACGTTATAGAGCAAATAAAAACAGTGCATCAGTGCATTTGCTTCGAAATATTACCACGATTAACCATACATTGGGTTATGATAGCTGGAGGAATAAATATTATATCCCATTTGATCTGATCGTCTATCCAGTGGGATGAGAAGCATGCCAGATCATCCACCCTCAATGATCTATAAATTTTATGCACTGCTGTCCGAAACTTAAGGACGAACACAAAATTTGATGATTATGGAGCGTCATGGAAGTAAAAGAGTTTGCTAACATACGCACACGAGTGCGGTGTGACGCACGAAGACATTCTATGATGCGCAGAACACATGCAAATTTGCTATGAGTACGTGAGAGCAGCCGAAGGTGCATATAGGCAAGGTGGCTGAGTCGTGCTTCACAGTAGTTCATTCTGTTTTCATATGTTTCAGCGACAGGGTGAGAAACTGTGTCTAAGGTTACAAAAGGATATCTCGCAGACATCATATGAAACATTTTACCCGAAGCCGAATTATCGGCAAGCTCGAAGGCCCGAGTCTAACCGATATCGGCAGAATATGGAGTAGGATTCCACAGTTTGGAGTCCTGATAAGGACTCCACAGCATAGTGTCGCGGCTTTGATCAACGTTCAGGAGACACAAAACCGCTGTCAGATGTTTTGCTGGATGGGGTATTTGCTGTACAAGCAAGCGGGATGACAGTTACATGGCCATAAAAGCAAAACGAAGTCGGAAAAGTACTGCGGCCCAGTTACCACATCGTCTTCAAGAAAGAACAGGTATGGGAATTTCGCGACAAACCATGTCAAGACGTCTAAATGCAGCAGGACTATATGCCTGGAAACCTGTAAGCTCTCTACCATCATTCTGGGCGAATCGTACATCCCGGCATTAGTAGTGTATGTACCATTGCCTTGACTCAATGATCTGACTGATCTTCAGATCATTGAGCCAAGGTAATGGTCACAGATGAAAGCCGCTTCAGTCTTTCTTCGGATTTCAAATTGCAGTTGATCCGGATGGAACGTGGGACTGCATGTGATGCCAGGAACATTGTTGAACAGAACATATATAGCGGTTTCTATGGCATTTGTTTGGGCTGGTATCTTGGTCAATGGATGTTCTGAACTGTAGATGATTGATCAAGTGATAATCACCAGGCAGCGGTACTGCAGCGAGGCGATTATTCGCCACTTTATTTTTTCTGTGGTGCTATGGGAACAGAATTTTCATTTTTATGGATGATAATCCCAGCAAAGCAACTGCGGAAGAAATATTGGCTAGTAAAGATATCCGTCGGATGGAGTACCCAGCGTGATCCACTGATCGTAAAACCAATCGAACACGCATGGCACGCTCGGGGGAGACGTATTGCGCAAAGAAATCCCCGCAAGAAGCCATTCAAGCACTTATCAGGACTCTCCAAGCCGGATTGCGACAATTCACCCCAAGAGCTCCTAAATCACTTCGTGCTAAGCATGAGACTACTTAGACTAATGAATAGTTTATCGACATTGATTCGATGAATTGTCGTGAACCAGGATTCAGTCTTTCAGGGTGAAATTCCCTGATCGACTGGTAGTTACTTGAAAGGGAATGTGCTGTTCGAAGCTCTCAAATTTGGTTTGAGTTGGTCCATATGGTGTTGGGCAAGTTTATTGTTTGGGTTGGTTGTTTGTAAATTGAAATTGTTTAATTACTCGTATTTTAGAATTCTAGTGTTTGCAGTTTGAGATGTCCTTGTAATATACACTGCTGGCCCCCCAAAATGCAACACCAAGAAGGAAGCATCCGATTGGCCTGAAATTCGCAGCATGCGTCGCCCGCGAGAGGACATGCAAACGATTAGCATTGCAGGGCATATGCAAATCATGTGCGCCCGGTACGCCACCGAGAAGCACTATAAGAAGGGTGCACAGAAGGCGGGGTGTAAGTAGTGGAAGTGTGTTGTGCTGTCGGACCTGTGCGTGGGAAGCTTCCTGATACCTCGTCGCAGAATACGGCAGTCATTCCAGCACGTTTCGGAGTTCGACAGAGGTCGAATAGTGGCTTATCGCGACAGCGGTTTATCGTACCGATACATCGGCGCCCGTGTGGGACGAATCCAGCCACAGTGAGGTGAGTATGGATTCGATGGGTGCAGGAGAGACTGACGAACCGACGTGAGCGATTGCCGCAGCAGCGGCACACCACCGAACGAGAGGACCGGCATGTTGTGCGGCGAGCATTGACTGCTCGCATCGCCACATCACGAACGTTAGCGAAGGAATTAAGGTGTGTTGCGCAACAACCTGTGTCAGCACGTACCGTTCGACGTCGTCTGCAGGAGCGGGGTCTTGTCGCACGGCGCCCATTGCTCCGATTACCATTGACGTTACACCACCGACGAGTGCGAGGGCAGTGAGCCATTGATCGCCGCACCTGAACTACGAAATGGCGCGACATCGTCTTCTCCGACGAATACCGCTTCTGCCTGCAACACCACGATGGTCGGATCTGCGTGTGGCGGCACCGCGGCGAGAGACTGTATGATATGCATCGCCATACCGGTCCGTCGCCTGGCGTTATGGTTTGGGGCGCAATTGGATATGACACCCGCACACCTCTGGTACGCATCGCCGGTACACTCAACAGCCACCGCACCATCTCCGACGTTTTGGAGCCTGTAGTCCTCCCTTACGTTCAGCACCTGCCAGCGGCCACGTTTCAACAGGATACTGCGCGCCCGCACGTGGCACGCATCGTGCAACAATTCTTCACTGCCCACCAGGTGTCACTGCTGCTGTGGTCCTCCTGTTCTCCCGATATGTCGCCCATCGAACACGTCTGGTCGCTGATCGGCAACCAAGTGGCCCGGCAAGCACCACCCGCGGCTACGCCTGATGAAGTGTGGCAACGTGTGGAAGCCGCCTGGACCTAAAGCCTCCTTCGTTCGATGCCGCGGCCACACGAACTATTGATGTCTGCGTGTTTCGCAAGTCGCACGGGCCTGTAAATTCAATCGTTTTTATCTTTGTATCTGTTGTTATGTGTCCAGTAAATCTGGCTTTGCTATCAGCAGTGTAGATGTAGATATTGGTTTATAATTTTGCATTTTGGTACAAGGGCAGCATGTGTGTGTAATTGTACCAAGAGGGGTTTTCAAGAGTATTTTTGATGATATATTGAAATTCTAATCTTCATCTTTTGATTTTGTTAATTTCGAGTTTGAAAATGCTGATTTCTGAGTGTCTCAAGCGGAGATCTTGATTAGTTGGTTGTGTGTTATTGATATCTGTAATTGATCGTGATATTTTAATGTTCATAATTGATAGTGTATTGCATTGGGTGTAAATAGCGGTATTGTTGGCAAATGCTCCCTGTGATTTTTAATGAAAATTGTTTGAGTATTTATCTTTGGGTGTAAATAAATTTTGTCAAGGTTTGAATTCTGCACTGCTGCAATTTCATCAATTCTTAATCATTGTGTTATTATTTTTGGATTGTCGTGATAGATTGTATTTAATTCGGGATGGTAGTATTGATAGGGTTACTTGAAGATGTTTTGCAGTTAGGTAAGTTTCGTAAGAGAATGAATATTTATTACTACAATGTAGAAATGTTAAATTAATTGAGTTGAATTGTAAATTTCTAATTGAAAGTTTTCTCAAGTATTAATAACATGCATTGTGTACCATTTCATTTTTTGAATAAAGAACCAAGTTGGTCCCGTTCCGGGAGAGCGTCTGGATCGCAGTGTGGTGGCAGGTCGGGTCTCGGCGATGGAGTTTCGCGGTTTTGCAGATCGCGCTAGCTGGGTTGCCTTTGAAATCTTCCTCTTTAAATTGTTTCTTTAATCTCTGTTATGCCCTCTTGAGGCGATAGCCGATCATCTCTAATGTGTTTATGCAGTGCTGAAGGAAGTGTGTCACTGGACGATAGGTGAGATTGTACCTCCTTCGTAACATTTGGTTTTGTTTCTATCTTTGGGACTCCTGGTTCAGTATATGTTTCGAAGCACGCTGTTCGAAATACCTACTGTTGGTTGCTTGAACGATAACACGATTTTTTATATAAAATTCTTCCATTCTTCCTGTACTTAGTACCATTGCTAGACTGGCATAGACGCGCATTTTCCTCACATTTTCGAAAAAAAAACTTTGTAAGTAGCTAGAGTGCGTGTTGGTATGGAAATGATGCACGTTTGGTGCGATTGCTCATGACCGCACTCTGTGGTGGCGCTACAAGCACGAACCGGCAGCCTTATAAACCGGCGTGTAGTCGATGCCCCATAAAAGCGAAAAGCATCGGCCGACGCAAGCAAGAATGCAGAGTGACAAGAATGCCGGGTAGACGCCAGAGACGCTGATTTACGCAACTTACGGACTCTGAGAGAGTCCTGATTATCCGGATAAAAACCGCAGGGTGGTTTTCAGCCCGCGCGCCGTATAGCCCGCCACGTGGTTTCGGACGGCGCGCCGTATGGCCCGCGACGTCGATCGTTCTGGCCATACCGTCCGACTGTGTTGGGAGCAGTAGTTACGTGACGGCACTACCACACGGCCGAATGGCTCCGGACGGACCAGGAGGACCACCGGTAGAGGGAATCGACGGATGGTGCACCAGGCACCAACGGATCCCACGGGGACCCGGTCCACTATACAGGCAGATGTAGCGGCTCCCGTGTGCCCACGAACCATTTCCCGACGCCTAACGGAAGCGAATCTGCGATCCCAGCGCCCCTTACGTGTGCTGCCATTAACATCGGAACATCGCCGGCTCCGTGTGCAGTGGTGCCAAGCCAAAGCGACGTGAAACGCCACAGACTGGCGAAGTGTGGTGTTTAGCAATGAGTGCCGCTTCGTTTTGGGGACAAATGATAATCGTGTCCAGGTTTAGAGGTCCCCGGGTCAACGGCACAATCTCAACCTCGCTATCGAGCGCCACACCTCCCCCTCTGCATGCATTATGGTCTAAAGAGCCATAGCCTACGATAGCCGATCAGCTCTAATAGTGGTGCGTGGATCATTGACGGGCCAGCGGTATGTGGATGAGATCCTACGGCCTCATGCGCTCCCATTCCTGGTAGTGATTCCAGGTGCGCTATACCAGCAGGATAATGCCCGCCCACACACGGCTCGGGTTGCCCAAGACTGCCTACGTCATGTACAGACACTTTATTGGCCTGCCCGCTCCCCGGACGTGTGCCCTGTCGAGAATGTGAGGGACCAGTTGAAACGCCAGCTGCCGTCGTGCCGCACTATCTGGGATTTGGAGCACGCCGTCCAACACGTGTGGGCCAGTCTGCCGCAGGACAACATCAGGAGTCTGTTCGCCTCCATGCAGGACCGCATTGCAGCATGTATCACCGCACGAGGCGGTACGACGCGCTATTGAAGATGACTGGACTGCGTGCCGCAGATCCCTCTGTAATTGTCCTGCAGCTCTGTTTTTGCCATCATGTGCATCGTTCGTCTGTATCATTACGTCCATAAAATTTCAGTTCAACCCGTTGCTTCCTTCTTGGTGCGCAAATTTCATTGCCCGTGAGTGTAAATTTTTCATTTTTTTGCGAGTTGCATGGGTCCATTTCAAGTCAAAATCCCATTGAGGGAGGGGCTTTGTATAGGCAAAAATATTTAACATGCTACCCAGTTATGCCATTTCCCCGGGAACCAGACACACAACCGAGAATGCTCATGATACCTTGAACGTTCCTGCGCTGCCTGCTAGCTTGAAAATGTTTGTGACGTGTTCATTGTGAGAAACAAAACAGCTTCACTTATTTGGGCATTGTTATTCTATCAGAGGTCGGAAATTTTCCTGGCGACGAATGTACATCGCTCTCCCAATGCATACAATTCTTCACTACCGGCCTCGAGCTTAGTATGCTATTTAACCTATCGTTCAGAAAGAATTATACAAGGTGCGTTTGTCGAACTCATTTTCATTACATTCATTCTGAAAGCGGAAATTCATGGCTGCAGCTAAAGCAATGGAAACAGAAGAAACGAAACGACCGAGAAAAGTAGCATTTTATCACCAAACGGAATGCGGAATAACGTAGTTTATAAAGTGGTATTACGAACTCATAACCGAATTTTTTCAGTAGTCATGCATTCTAAAATTTATTACTACACTGCTTTTAAGTTTCCACACAGAATGCATCAAAAACAAAGAAAGTCGTGCTTATGGCGTTGAGATTTTACTCGCAAAACAAGCATTCACCTGAGTAAAAATCAAAATATACAGATTGCATCTTAAACTTCAGCAATACAGTGCTGGGTACTGTTCAGCTGGCGGTAAAATAATGTTTCCGATAAGACCTGTAGAACAATACGTATCTTCCCTCCCCCCATAAGGAAAGGCACGGAAAATTATAGTTCTGGCTGTACCAATAGAATTCATAAATAATTATTTGAATCGAATTTCAGCAGATATCGATCAAAATGCAGATAAATTGCGTAGCTTCCTATCGCGAAAATACTGTAGTGAAGGTAGAAAAATAAGATGAGTTATATTAATCATAGCAAACGCGAGCAGATCATGAAAGAGTTTTCCCAATTCGAGGATTAGAAACGAACATATCGTTTAACTTAAT
The DNA here is from genome assembly GCA_039090855.1 of Macrothele yani. NCBI lineage: Eukaryota > Metazoa > Arthropoda > Arachnida > Araneae > Macrothelidae > Macrothele > Macrothele yani. The sequence continues at coordinate 16,286,040 of CM076992.1, forward strand.
ATTTAAATCACCGTGGGCTTTCTGATCAAGTAATTAGAGAAATGTTTGCATCAGAAATGCATGGGAATAATAATATCGTAATTAGTCGTCGGATGTAGAAAAAAAAATGAACAATTTGCAATCGGATTGTTAAAAGTGGAGAAGGAAAGCAAATATGCATATTAAACCCCGTCTAACTATTTAAATGCTGCGAGAAATGAGGGGGAATCTTTGTTCATAACTTCCAGCTATCAAACGCAGAAGGAATTTTTCCAACTCGAATTTTATAAGTCCGGACATCGAGCTAAACATGCGGTCATTTTACGCCATCTAGAGAAAAAAGCTGTTGATCACAGAAATTCGAAAACACGTGGATCAGCGTCGTCATGTTAAACTGTATGCAATACAAAACGAATATTTGGAATACACTTAATTGATGTAGACATGCCTATGGGCACACAGGCAATGTGATACCATTGTTGGTACAATATTCTGTAGCTCCTGAATGAGCAACTAAGGGCTATAAGCAGTTGGTCGTCCCTAACTAGTGGCCACTGTTTCCAGGAAGAGAAGAGAGTCAGCGCCGTAAGACCCCCCCCTCATACGGGACCAGCTCGGACGACTAGCCGGAAATTTACGGCTCTAACCACTCGGGCACCGAGGTAGCATACAATATCTTAATGCAGAAATCTTAGAGTCATAAGCTCTAACAGTTGTGCGTTAAAACAAACCGGCCGGAACTAGTGGCCCATATTTAATTTTGAGCCACTAGTTCTGGCTAAGGAAAAGAGCCAGCGCCGTAAGACAAACACACACCACTCATGCCTCATCCGGGACTCGAACCCGGACTCAGATAATGATGATACTTATCCCGACTTTAGGAAATTATCTGACATTTTTAGAGTATTTAAATGTAGCTATGATAATAACGTTAAGCGGATTGAGCAGTTGGAATAGGCAGTTTCAAACTGGAAGGATGCCATACACTGATAGTTGTAGCGAAACATAAATTTGCCGGTGGGGATGCTCGAACCCGCAGCATTCTTTTTTTTTTTTTTTTTTTTTTTTTTGATTGGAGGTTTAACGACCACCGTGAGCAACTCAGTGGGCTATAAGCAGTCGCCCGTCCCTAATTTAGGGTCACTGGTTCCAGGGAAGGGAGAGAGCCAGTGCCGTAAGACAAACACAACATCCATGCCTGACCGGGATTCGAACCCGGACCCCTTACGGACGAATGATCAGAGGCCAGCGCCGTAGACCACTGCGCCAACGGGGCGGCCCGCAGCATTCTGCTCCGGAGCCAAATGTTTTCCCAATTAAGCTACACCGACGAAGTGTGTCGCTGCAACTTTGCCGTTTTGATATGTGAGCCACCTCTGAGGTAGATACATCACATATTCCCCACCCCCACCCCCGAGAAAGGGGTGGAACGGAATCGTAGGTTTCCGGGTCTGCCGGCAAACCATGCCCGCTAAAGAATGAAACTTCATTAATTCCAGACCATGTGTGGAAGGAACATCACACATTTTTTTAGAACCCAACGGCCAGTAGATTTATTTCCACAATCGGGCGCCAAAGTGAAAACACAAATTTTGACGGCGGCGGGTATCGAACCAGCATCGTTCTGCTCCGGAGCCGAATGCTTTTGCGATTAAGATACACCGACGGAATTTATCACTGCAACTTTGCCGTCTTGACATATTCGCCACGTCTGAGGTAAGTACATCACATAGTATGAAGGATTAGGAAATGTCAGCGTTCGAAGAGAACACTAAAATGCAAATGTATTCTCTAAGGTTTCCAACACATTTTCCATTAAAACGAAAAACTAATATTCGGTCCGCAGTGCCAAACCAAGCAAGATTTTATTCTTCTGAAGATGTTAGTTCCAGTAGAAGTATAATGTTTTTCTTGGTCTGCCTCGCATAACCTGCATACACAGAAAGATAAAAAAAAAATAGCACTGCAAAACGAAAAAGAGTAAGGAAGCTACGAAAAGAAGGAGAATATTTGCAGGGGCTAAGCAAACAGAACCTCGGGTTCGTTTGATTTTTCGAGACGCACAAAGAGGACTTGGCACTCAGTCTTCCATTAGGCAGAACAAATATCCTGCGGCTCATCGACCGGAGCGGTGACGTTATGGTTTTACGAAAACATATGTTTATGAATTATGTTTCGTTCTGAGATAAATACCTTCCTTTTTTTTTCCTTATGGGGATACAAATAATGCTTCGAAATAAATTAGAACTAAGCTTCTCTGAGTCAACATTATTCAGGCAGAAAATTTAATAATGAAGTATTTAAACTTCTTCGACCACAACAAATCACTCGTTGTCTTTCCCTTAGCAAATCGCGGCATGATTTGATTAGTCTAGTCATAATGTAACAAGAAAATTAAATAAACCAAGAAAATTAAATAAACCAAGAAAATTAAATAAACCAAGAAAATTCATTGTCAAGTTTCTGATAAAATATGGTCTTTTGTTTATACAATTTTTATTCACTGCTTCAAAATAAAGATTCTACCCAGCGATGAGCGCATTATTTTTGTTTCCAATGCCACTGTCATTTGAGTATCATAACAAAATAAATAATATTTCGAGTTTTCCAGTTTTTGGGAAGTAACGATGCAATTTTGATGTGCTTTTTTAAAGAAAAATGTTAGAGATGAATGCGTGAAATAGCGAACGTAAGGAAAATACGAATCTTCTATGAAATCCTTTAAATGATTTAAATAAAAAAAGCCTAGCTATCACTTAAAAATCAAAATTGCAAAATTTGTACGTCACATACGACATTTCGGGAACAAAACTCGTCTTATTTCTATACTTAGTGTCAAATATTTCACGTCGTAGTAAGGGAATGTAAAAATGAGGTTCAAAATTTCCTATGGCTTAGTCACCTGATTTGAGTACTATTGAGCCCCTCTGGTTAGTTCCTGAAAATTGGAAGAAAATCAAGAGCTTCCTCTTTTATTCACAGAGTTTGAAAGTTTCCTTTTTAGCGTAGTTTTCTGGAGACAGTTCAACAATTATTCGTGTCCATTCCAGGCCAGCAGGGAGAGTTGAGTTTTCGAGAATAATTTCCCTGGTACCTACGTTAAACGGTGCCCGATCTTCTCAGGAAACTCACAATTTAAATTTTTTCATATTGAATTTGTTGGAACCTGTCAGTTTGTCTCTATCTTGTTTGTTTCCTTTCAAGTATTTTTGTTAATACCTTTTCTTCAGTTACAGTTCTCCATGTTACAATGGAAGTTATTCTTAAAAGTTGCGATTTCAGTGAGGATATTTTTCGAAAGTTTCTGTTGCCATTGCTAAGTGAAATGTCAGAAAAGTGAAGTTGGTTAATAGTTACGATCAGTAATTTCACACAATGGGCAGAGAGATTTTCCAGTCTCGAGCACTGAGGCTAATTCAGCTTGGCAAATAGATTGCTGACGTTTGCACAATAACTTTTTGGTTAAAAAAAAAAAGCTCAAAAAGTGGTGATTGATCTGAAGCTATTAAATCACTTCGAAGTGAGTTCTTTGATTTAAGTTATACAACTGAGCATTGAAACTATCTTTAATGTTCGGAACAGTTCGAAATACAGGCCATGAAGGGCCAATGGTAAAAACCTTTCCTGAGGTTCATCTACACTTTTTGTGGCTCTGACCCATTTCACGCAGAACAGAAGCTGTATTAAAAATATAGGCGAGAAGGTGGGAATATGAAACAGGGTGGTAATATGAAATGGGACTTATTTTCTCAAGTAAGTGCTGCCATTTGTCGATAACTTAAATAAACATAATCATTACGGTCCGTATAGGCCACCAGAGGGCTCAGGTGTCAGTGTCACGTTGTGTACATAGTACAGAGGAGGTGCGCTGTTTTCTTCCGCGTCAACAAATTTCGTTAGGTGTGCAACTTAATTCTCGGCCACAGGCACGACACGTTGATAGAAAATTATAGCAAATTGAATACGTACCTAATCAGGGAAATAATCCCAGTCGTGTTGCATACATTTGAGCCATCGGTCAGGGAGCTGCCGAATGGCACTGCGGAAAAAGGAGGGCTGTTACGAGTTGATAAAGTCATCAATACTTGTGTGGACCTCCTCGACAGAAGCGAAGTGCGTATCACTCAGGTGATGTTGCAGGGAGCAAAAGAGGTGATAATCTGACGGGACGAAGTCTGAAGCATACGCCGGGTGGGACAAAATCTCCCATCCCAGGTCTGTGATCGTGTTTAAAGTCGTTTTCGCGGTGTGAGGACGCGCTTTATCCTGAAGCAACAGGGACCGACCTTCTGCTCTTGCCGGTGTATGGCCTTTTCGCCTCCATTGCGTCACTCACACGAATGAGTTGCTGACAATAACGCTCAGCATTGACAGTTTCACTAGGTTTGAGCACCTCATAATGTACAACACCGCACTGATCCCACCCTATGCACAGCAACATATACACAGCCTGGCATGGATATTCGGTTTGGCGGTACTGGTGGTAGGCTGACCTGGATAAACCCACGATTTGCGCCGCTTAGTATTATTGTTGAGGATCCACTTCTCATTACAGGTCAAAATCTTGTGGAGGAAATCCTTCTTGAGTCTGGAGAGCTACGGCACAGCAACATCGTAGCGCCTAGACTTGTTCGCAGCTGTGAGTTGGTGGGGCACCCAACGGCCCTCCTTGTGAATCCGTCCAAGCTTGTGCAGGCGCTTTGCAGTGGCTTGCCGTGTTACTCCGCGTTCCTGGGCGAGCTCTGACTGTGTGCGACAGGGATCTGCGTCCAACAGTTGTTCCAGTTCCTCATCGTCAACTTTCTGTGGCTGTCCCGGACGTGCTGCATCACGGAGATCGACATTTCTCTGCTTCAACCGCTGGAACCACTTCTTACACGTACTGTAGGACACAGCAGCCTCACCCAAAGCAGCACAGATCATTTGCTGGCCACTATTTTTCAGCTGAAACGCGAACACGAGGCAATGCCTCAAATGTTGCTTTTCGAACGACATTGCTATCATCGTCAACTTTCATCCCTTCTGTCACTACAGCTGTGAGCGGTTACGGTTGCATTGCAAGCTGTTTGATAGCGCTGCAGTGAGCCATTATCACACGCAGCTATTTGCATTTTCCGACGTTGTATGATCGCTTGCGGTTAGGGGCAGAGAATTAAGTTGCACACCTAATAAGATTACAGAATTTTTTGCTAGCACATTAGCTATAGTGTGTCGATTAGTCAGAAGATGAAACTTTAAAACGGCAGGGTTAGTTATTTGAAAATATTTTTTCTACGTTGAGATTCGTTGGGTCGTTTGGAAAATGGCAATGGGTGGTAATATGGAACTAGGTATTCCATATTACAACTATTCTTCTTTTTCTTTCTTAGGTGTCACAATGCCAAGAAGAAAATTAGGACCTGAAAAAAAGGGACTAAGACAGACATGAAGGGCGGAAGACTTGTTAAATGCTATAAGGGCAGTTCGTAACAAAACGAAAACGTTGAATGAAGCTCCACTGCGCTACAGTATTTCTCCTCAAACCGTAAACAACCTGTTGGAGATGTACCTGGCAAAGATGATGCGCAGTGTATATTTTTTTTGCGAGACATTCAGTACGTCCAAATCTGGAGAGCTGTGGTTTCAATGTATAGCGTGCCAGGAATAAGCTCACATCTTATGCAGCGGATGTGAAAGTGGCGTTTTTATTTGCGACTTCTGTTCATCAGCCTAAAGGACTCATACTTTCTATAGGAATTTCTTTTATTTTCATTTTTAAAGTATCATTAATTGTTTCGCAATGAAAGCGGCATTCAATAAAAAAGTTGTTCTAATATCAATAACTTTATAATCGAAACACTGAGGTTTTTTTTGTTTTATTTTCATGCTGTTTCATATTACCACCCCCATTTTCCAAGGCTCACTTTTTGCAATGTGTTTAAAAAATTGTGTGCTAATTAAACAGCGATATTTATTTTCCTAAAAACTATACATACATTATGAGAAATATATATGCTAACACTTTTGACTTATTTTTATGCAACTGTTACATTTAAAATTGAGTTAATATGGGCCACTTTTCGTCTAAAACAAAAAGTGGTCCATATTCCCACCTTCTGCTCTACGCACAAAAGATGGTCCAACACCATATAAATATACACATACTGCTGATATTACTGTTATTCTAAATATTGTGTTTTTCCTGTGTGCAAACACAGCAGTTCATGTGTATAAGGATGCAACGATAATTCAATCGATATCCAAAATACAGGGTGATTACAAGTGATCTTTCCGAAAACAAAACATAATATGAAGGAACAATTAGGTGCTGATCCAAGTTGCCGGTACTACGTGAAATAACAACTCTCTCTCTCTCTCTCTCTCTCTCTTTCTTTTCAGCGCTATTGTAATTACGTAGATCCACCAATAGGTGTCACTAGTTTGCAGCACAGAAGAAAAGTGGCGAATCAGCGGGAAAAGTTCTGTGGTCTGGAATTCTACTCTTGTCAATCGGAGATTACCGTCCAGCGAAGTCTCCCTGTGGGACTTCATTAAAAATAAAGTTTACGCACCACCATTCCTTACAGCCATTGACGACTTGAAGGTTCGTTCCGCAAACACATTTGCCATGATTCATTTGGACTCACTGAAGAATGTTTGCCACAAAAACGAATAACGTTTTGATATCTGCCACGCTACAAAACGTGCACACGTTAAATTTTAAGAAACAGAAAAAACAGAGTTGCTCTTTCTATTAGTGTTTGTATTGAATTTATAAGGCCTATACTTTCCCCCTTAATAAATACGCGTATTTGTAATCGGAAAGATCATTTGCAATCGCCGTGTAGTGACTGTCAGCATTTCTGCTTCTAAAATATGATCATGAGTAGCATTGTACGAATTCATTTTACTCGTGAGCCTATATGGTATTTTTGGTTACACAGAAGCTAAATAGAGTTTCAACTGCTTGCAGTTTAATGCATAGAGTTCAGTAATGAGGAATTTCCTAGTTCTAGTAGTTCTCATCATTTGCTACTGAAGCTTGTTTGAAATTTGTTTTCAGTATTTAACAACTCCGACATCTGAGTTTATTAACCCTTTAACGACCATGACCCCAAAATCTTCCATCACTCTAAATACCATAACGCCCGAAACTGTCTTTTGTTTCATTTCTTTGTTAATTAACACCGATAGTGACTGAGGGCGACTCCTGCTGATCCCTCATAGGTCGAGCAAATTTGAAGAACTGGTAAGGGTAGGAAATCTGACTCACTCTAGACAAGTGTTTTGGGCGTTATTGTCGTTAAAGGGTTAAGAGCAGCACACACGTAATATAGAATCAGTGATTCTGTGTGAATGAAGAGACCACGAGGCCCAACGTAACATCCATGTTATCCCCTGGATTCGAACTGGTCCCTGGATTTGAACTGGGCAACGAAAGTACTGTCCATTCCAAATTGTCAAAAGTTTTCACTTTTTCTGCAAATGTTGAAATTATTTTATTTCAGTGAGCATCAAACAGAGCTGGTTCTTCTAAAATCTAGGAAAACAGACCGCAAGTTTACAAAGGGTGAGTCACCAGCCGTGTTACCTGTATGGTAAATAACGTTTATTACAAAAATATTACGTTATATAAGGTAAGTTAAAAAAAATTCTCGGAATCGTCCTCAACTGTAGGAATTAAGAATAGCGCAGGGATTTTCGGTTTCAGAGGTGGTTAGCACCCATGACGTCGTCGGAGGGCAAGTGGCGCCACCCCATTTCTCGTCGGTGAGGAGCACCAATAATTTATTTGTTTAACGGGGGTTTAGTATCACCGCAGTTGAAAATATCGGCAAATAAAGCAACGTGCAAACATCGAATTCCGTGGTTTGCTTCGAAAATCACCACCAGAGACATTAGCCATGCTTCAGCAAGCATACGTTGAAATTGCAAGTTTATGTGTGGCATAAGCGTTTTCCTGATGGATGTGTGAGTGTTGGTGATGACGCCCTGTATCTCAACTGCCGAAAAGATTAAGTGTGTAAGCAACATTGACCGACGTGACCGAAGAAAAACTGTAAAGTAAATAGTATCAAAAGTAGAAATATCAGTTGAAAGTATTCACAGAACTCTCCAAGATGATATGAACACGCATTACGTTTGTCAACACTTGGTTACAAAAATTTTGACTCCCGAACAAGAAACACAAGTGTCCCATGCCGGATACCTAATCACTATGGAGCCGCCCCGGTAGCGCAGTGGTCTAAGCGATGGCTTCTGATCATTCGTCCGAGATGGGCCTGGGTTCGAATCCCAGTGAGGCATGGATGTTGTGTTTGTATTACGGCGCTGGCTCTTTCCCTCTCTGGAACAAGTGGCCCTAAATTAGGGACGGGCGACTGTTTGTAGCCCAACGAGTTGCTCACAGTGGTCGTTAAACCTCCAATGGGGAAAAAAATCACTATGGCGGATCAGGACATTATTCTAAGCAACATAACCACAGGAGAAGAGACATTGTGTTTTCTATACGATCCACAGCCGAAATATCAATCCTGTAAACGGAATCATCGCCTTAAAAACATAAATCCCCTTTTCACAAAAGAAAAGTAATGCTGGAATTTTTCTTATTCCAGAAGGGAGGACTGTGTTTAAAGAAATGTACTTCGATATCCTTCGTTGCCTCAGGGATACAATCTGGAGGAAACACCCGGATAAATGGGCAACAAACACTTTATTTCTTCTTCATGATGCTGCGCCTGCTTATCAATTCCTATTGGTCAAATCTCACAAAGCACCATGTGACATCAGTGGAGCATTCTCCATATTGTCCTGACTAGGAACCACCTGATTTTTACTTGTTTCCAGTGTTGAAATCTGCCCTAAAAGGACGACGATTCACGAGGGTTGAGGACATCATCGGCAACGCGACAAAGGCGCTAAAAGATGTTTCAAAGAATGGATTACCGGAATGCCTAAAATAGCTTTACGGACGTTAGCAAAACTGTGTAGCCGCCCAAGAATATTACTTCGAAGAAAATGAGGTGTAAATAACGGTAATGTTATTGCTTTCTCTATAAAAAGGAATTTCCGGGAACTTTTAAAACCTACTTTGTATATTCCAAGGGACAGGAAAAGACCCAGAAAAAGACCACATGGGAGATGGGTGGATGAAATTCGTAAATATGCGGGAGTGACATGGAGGAGACTGGCACAAGACAGACCGTTGTGGAGGAAACTTGGGGAGACCTTCGTCCAGCAGTGGATTGATAATGGTTGACAATGATGATGATGATGATATTACATTTATTAAATTAAACTTCCAGACGCACGAAAACTGTAAAACATTCGTGAAATGGCTATTTCCATTTACGACAGAGACCAGGGTGTCTTATTCGAAATGCTTTCTGCGACCATGCAACAGACCGCGATGCGAAATAATGAACACCTGCTGCTGTTTCTGGGAAAACTACGTGCCAATCGCTCACTAATTAAACCACTACTGCCAACAGACGGGTGACGTAACGCTTCGGCGGGCAATGAGAAGCTATTATGATGCTCAACTGGCAGAAACAAACAGACTATCCCCTCCCATAAGAAAATGTGCATTCACATAAGCTGAAATTATGGGTAAAGAAACCTTGGAATCACTTTGTACGAAATATCTAGAAAAAAGGATGACGCTGAATTTTCATGCACTGTAAAAAACAAGTAGTGTGAATTCACAGAAATTCCTGAAAATAATGTGCAGCAAAGTTGCCGGTGGGTCTCCGCATTTAACGAAATTTCCGTCCTGTAAAGTTTCGGTTCCTAACTTCAGTACTTTGACAGATTTTCCGTTGACAGTAAAAAGTTGTTTTTCTTTTTCTTTTTTCTTCTTTTTTAAAAAAAGTCAGTTTCGGGTTGCTCTGTTTTTACACAAAAATTTCACCAAAACTTCGATTTTGGCTTTTTCATTCCTTTTAGCAGAGCTTCTTTCCTAGCGTATGAAGTGAAAGCATCCCTTCCCCTTGTGTGGATCGAACCCAGTACAGCTCGGATGCCAGAGAGGTGCGCTGTCGACTGATCTAGAAGAACATTTATCAGTTGATACAGGGTGCATAGGAAAGTTCCTTTAGCCTGGAATAACTTGCGAACGGAGAGAGTTACAGTTATGCAAGGGAGATAACGGTATAGTAAAGCGACTACGCCCGACCGATTGCAACAAATAGCAGCGACCCTAGTGGCGAAATGCGGAAGTTAGCCATTGCAAATCGAAAACGAAAAGAGATAGAGCAAACTTTCCAATTGCAAAGCTGTAGAGCATCAATTAATTAGTACAAAACGACATTTGTTTTACACAGATAAGATAAATTGTCGCCTGAATGCCCTACAATGTCCGAAATGGATGCGCGACGATTCGAATCTCCATATTCACATTTGGCAAATGTAGCCGTATGCAAATGCAGATTGTGACGTTGTACCGCACCTACGATATAAAAAGCAGTAGCAGGATGTACCCTGATCAGAAGTTTAGGTCTATATACGTACACTGTGTGAGAATGGCGAGCTTGGATTTCTAGGGTTACGTAAAAAATCAGGTGTATGCAACAGCGTCTACAAGTCTGCTGGATCTACGTCGTCGTGTTACAGATGCTAGCAATAGTGTGACACCTTCCGTGTTGAGGAATGTGCATGCAGAGTTACTTTCACGAATACAAATGCGTATCGTGGGCAATCGCAAACTCTTCGAACATACTCGACATTAACTTTTTTTCACTGTGCGCCAGTTTGCCTTTTTTGTTTTTGTTTTGTCTGACGTCATCAAACTGTATTGGCATAAGTACGCATTTATGCAGTAAATTGTGTGTATTTGCTCATACCTATGCCTGTTCCCTTCAAACGTTCACACAAAAGGTCGCGCATCGATTTCAGACATTGTGGAGTATTCAGGCGACAATTTATCTTATCCGTGTGAAACAAATGTGGGTTTGTACTAATTAATTGATGCTCTACAACGTTGTAATTAGAATTTTTGCTCTCTCTTTTCATTTTCGATTTGCAATGGCTAACTTCCACATTTCGCCACTAGGGGCACTACTATCGGTTGCATTCGATCAGGCATAGTCACTTTATTATACCGTTATCTCACTTGCATAACTGTACCTCTCTCCGTTCGCAAGTTATTCCAGGCTAAAAGGACTTTCCTATGCACCCTATATATGAAGACGATTCGAATGCACGATGATGTAATGTTTTTCGTTTTTGGTGCAGGTTAATTAGTCATTTTGTTTTCTGTAGGAGCCTATTTTTCTGGATTGCTTTATAAAAATTTTATATTTTCCGTAGGAAGGGTTGTTACAAATCACATTTTTTTATAGTGATATTTCGAAGCAGCAGAATGTTTCGGAACTCTAGATTTTTTAAACTAACAATGACTTTCAGCTATGTTTAAGAAAAGGTGAAAGGTACTGCTTCATGATGTTATTTCACAAAAACCCTAACTATAAAATTTTCTCTCGATAGCTAAAGAAGGTGAGTCGAAAGTTTTGCAATATTTGGATCACTTTATGTCTTTATACGTACCTTTACGACGAAAGCTGACTAGCATTCAAAGTATAGGCCATCGTGTTGCAGTGTCTTTAGCCATCTGCCTTCCAGTTCTTCGATTCCGCGGCGGTACCAGTTCTTTTCCTTCAAGGCGAAGAACTCCTTCACCCCAGCTGCCACCTCCTCCTGGTCGTTGAAGTGCCGCCCGCGAAGGAAGTGGACCACGGACCGGAACAGGTAATAATCCAACGGGACAAGATCCGGACTATATGCTGGGTATGGTATCAGTTCGATGCCCTCAAGTTCCTGGCCGGGGTCGTTCTCGCGGTGTTAGGCCAAGCGTTGTCCTGCTGTAGGAGAGCGCACTTTCTGTTCACCAGTGCAGGGTACTTCTTCTCAAAAACGGCATACATCCGCTCCAGTTGTTTAGAGTAAATGTTGGCGTTGATGATTCTGATCATCTGGAAGAAATTCGTAATGGATTATCGCCTCGAAATTCCATCAGACACAGAGCATCACCATGTGCTCGAAGCGCCCACGTTTGGCAACAGTTTCTAGAAGCTGGCCCGTACTCAACCACAGTCACTGTGTGTTAGGATTACAGAACTACACACACTTTTCATCGCACGTAACAGTTCTCTTAATGAAACGTACATCGCGCGGGTGTTCCCAGGAGTTTCGCGCACACTTCCATTCGGCGGTTTGCTTCAGCTGTCGTCAGTTCGTGAGGGACAATGCGGCAGTTCCTGTAGACCTTGCCGAGGTCCTGAAGGTGACGAACCACGGTGGTCTGTGATATTCCCAGCTCGCTTGATAATCTCCAAGTGCTGGTTGTCGGATTTGCCTCTACGGCCTAGAGCACGACTTCCGAATCCAAGGTTCGCGGCCTAGCTGACCTTGCCTGATCGTAGAGGTTTCTGTCACCTGAGCGAAATTTCTCGAACCATCTGGTTGCGGTGCTGTGGTCCACGGAACCTTCCCCTTTCGCATGACAAATGTTTCGTGTTGCTTGAGCAGCGTTATGGCCGAGTTCAAACTCGTAAAGCATAAGTTCCCTGATTAGCCCGGTTGTGGCTGTTCATCTTTTAGGCGTCCCAAACACAGATAGAACGACGACATGCAATGTTGTTCACAGCAACGACTACAACTTTATATCCCTTTCGACTGACTGCAGTGCGCAACTTGAACTAGTTTAAACACGTGACATACCCGCCGCAGCACATGCGTTTAAGCAAATGTTGAAAAACCTTCGACTCACCCTCTGTATAATAACTTTTCTTTTAAGGGGTCTACAGACCGATGCATAGACATCATACTATCACCCGTACGACAAATGCCCGTTTCTTACGGTGACGCAATATACAATAGCTGGTGCACCAAATGGGAGAGGGGACGAATATCCGTTGCCACAATAACTAATATCATGCGCTATGCCATCCACAATATCAGATCTCGCTACAGAACTTCAAAACCAGGTCAGCCGACAGCCTATTGAAATTTAATAATTAATCAAAGTATTTCCGCGAACAGCTATTGCCGGAAATTTTCCGTCATATAGATATGGAAAAGTGAGAACAGAATTTACCCGTTCATCTACGAAAGGAATTGCTGAAAGGTTTCTGAAAATCGAAAATTTTCTATGAACGCCTCTTAAAAACGGAAATTTTCCGTTATTAAACGGAGAAAGATGAACAGGAGAATTTTTGTCAATTCACGAAGAAAAATCGTGCAATTTTGGTTTTTTCCGTCATTTCAAGAAAAGGTTTAATCAGGAATATGCTTCCTTAATTCACGAACGGAATCACGGAAAATGTCTCTGGAATTTCCGAAAAAAAAGTTTACAGCTCGTGTAATGGCTAAGTCATTTTACAAAAATCTCTAACCAAATACACCTAATTTTATGTTGTCGCTGATTTCTGGGAACAGTTTTCGCCAACAACTGATATTACACAGCATCATTTCGCTATGATTACTGCATTTACTCAGTCATGGACAAAACCTGCGTATCCCATGATGCCATAATCCACAGACATGGTCCATGCCCGAGAAACTACACCTACAGGGGTTGGACAGAATAATGTGAACTCCTAGGAAAAGGAGGTTTTACGTACCTAATAGGATGTGGGACCACCTTTGGCATTCAAAACCGCCTGAATCCTCCTTGGAATGGACACATACAAATCCTGGATGATGGTTAGTGGGATGTTACACCATTCTTCATGCAGAAACTGCTCCAGGTCCTTGAGAGATGCAGGAGGAGGATAACGGTATCTTACTCTGTTTTCCAACACAGACCACAGTGGCTAGATGATGTTTAAGGCTGGCGATTGGGAAGGCCTTGGAAGGTGTGAAAGTTTGTCCTCATGTTCTTCAAACCACGATTGGACATCCCAAGATTTGTGAATTGGGGTACTATCATCTTGATAGATGACATCCCCTGCAGGAAACAATGCCTGAGACATTAGATGAACTTGGTCGGACAAAATAGTTTCATATGCCCTACCAGACATCTGTCCTTTCAAGGTGATCAGGGGACCTTCTGAAAATCACGATATGACAGCCCAGAGCATCACAGAACCACCACCATGCTGCATTGTTGGAAGCAGAGAGTCTGGCTGTACCGCCCCTGACAGTGTTCTTCACACGTAAACACGTCTTACGGTGGGAAATAATGCGAATGTGGATTCATCCGACCACATTTCTAGCTTCTATGCATCGGCAGTCCCCGTTGTATGCTCTTGCCTGCACTGTCATCGCCGATGTGCATTCACTTGGGTCACCAGAGGGTTTGCTATAGCAGCAGCTCTGCCATAAATATCTTGTTTATGCAGTTCCCTGAGCAGTGTTTTGGTTGCTACTGGGGTCTGGAGATGCAGATTGAGACCCGCACTAAGTTTTGGTGCCGTGGTGTTCTTGCTACGGGTAACAATCCTCTTTAATGCTCTCCTCTCTCTATCAGTCAGGGTTGTTTTCCGGCTGCGCTTGTGTTTCGCAGACGAGGTTTTGCCACGAACACGGTATACCGTCATGGCGCTAGACACAGTAGCTCGCGATACCCCCACTACCCTGGCGACTGTTGTCACGGAGGCACCGAATAGCCGGCCACCAACAATTAGCCTTCTTTCAAAGTCCGTTAGGTCACTCATTTCGTCGTCACCCTGAAAGAAATTTTGCAACAAGACACTTTAAATTCACTTAAAGAGGACCTTGAGGTTTTAAACAAAGCTATTACAACCAAAAAGTGGTAGATACCTTTGCGTATTGCAACGTACGCAGCTGCACTAAAAGTAATTTCTCTGAGTGTGGTGCTCACGTTATTCTATCCAAACCCTCTATATCAATGCTGTTTTTTTCAAAATCTTTTAATCGTAGGACTTTTTTAATGGATTTAACTTCCCCCTGAAAGAAAAATTCACACAAGAAGATGCATACAAATATTTCGTGTGTACAGAAATCGAATATAAATAGCAAACCTGTAAAAAAAAAAAAAAAAGGATGACAACCTGTGAACACCGCTATATTAGCTACGTGCGTGAACTTTAAATCAGATTTTCAGAATGACATATATACTTTGAAACTCTAATACAACGCAACGCCCCTGCATCTCGCTCAATCGCAGGAAAACAGAACATCTGAAAAATCAGAATGTTTGTACACTACAATGACCGTTGCCAAAACAAACTAACGTTAAAAGAATGTTTCCCAATTTTTCAACTAGTAACCCAAATGTCGCTGAGCTAAGGATCTGAATTCGCGTCGCCTAGTGGGAATATTTTACAGCAAAAAAGGTTCAAAAATGTATAAAATATACGATGTATTATCTACAGAGACGGGATGCGAAACGCATTTTCAAAAATGATCTGTTCAAGCAGCAATATCTTGCCATATGAAACTATACATTTACGTAACTTCTGGAGATATTGGACCAAATACTTAGGCAACCAGGGAAAACAAAATAGAAAAAACAGAATCCAGGATGCTTAGATGGATGAAAGGAAGGAATGAGAACATGATTTGGAATTAGAAGCAACTAAGAAAGAGTCGGTTTAAGATAGGCCGGACTTATCTGAAGAAAAAAGGAAAAGAAAAATGGAGGACCGAGAAAATCGAGTCGGAAGACCATGAAAAAGATACTGGGGCAAAATAGAGGATGGCATGTAGGAAACAAATAAGGAAAGACTCACAGGACAGAAAAAAAGTCTTGTACCAGCGGCAAAACCTAGTACTGCCTGGAACTGAAGCTGCAGAAATTGAGAATACGAAACTTCCGGAACTGCACACATGCATAGGATAACTTTAAAGCTGTCGGCATTGTATATCACAAAAAATGCACGCCAAGTTTTGTACATACTAGGGCCGTTCTATAAAAACTGAGAGTAACGCTTTTGATTTGGCAACAGTGTGAAGGAGAAAAATAACCAAGCAGACGACTAACTGAATTAAGGTAGTATCTATGGAAACAGTTATTAGCCGTGGCAGACGATTCTGGTTTTGTTACTGCGCAGTTGTTTAAGGTAAGTCTGCATTTCTCCACAGAGCTATGGAGGTGAGTGATTCAGAGTTAAAAAGTAAAATGCGTTGTGCGATAAAATTTTGCTATCGTTTGGGTAAAACGCCTGCAGAAACAGTTCATTTAATGAAAAAATCTTACAAAGATAAATATTAGGGCCAGTCAACGATTTTTAGATGGCACCATGATTTCTCGCTCCGCTCCTAGGCCTGGTCGAGGAAAAGTGTTGTTACAAGATTTTTCTCGCTCCTACGCCTGGCCGACCTGAAAATGTTGTTACGGAACGTATTGTTAACACTGGGAAATCCTGCAAGAAGATCGACAAATTACGTGCGAAGACATAGCGGCGTCAACTAATATTTCAAAAACGTCGGCATTCCGCATTCTACTAGACAAATTACTGCTGCACCGTGTCTGTTCCAGATGGGTACCTCATCACCTGACGAGAGAACAATTGTTAGCCAGAGTTGAGGTGTGTCATGAGGGGAAGCAAATGATTACAAACGATCCATACTTTCTAAACACGGTAATAACTACCGATGAAACATGGGGCCACTATTTCGACCCCCTCAGGAAGCGTGCAATGAGTGTCTGGAAACACACAGGCTCGCCTCCTCCGAAAAAATTCCGCCAAACCAAATCAGGTGGGAAGGTGATGATAATTTTCTTTGATCATAAAGGTGTAGTCTACTAGCATGCTATTCCTCCACGAATTACTGTCAGTGCTGAGTATTACATTTCAGTCTTGAAGCGTCTGCGACGACACATATTGATTAAGTGGCCGGAACTGGTGGGCAAGTGGAGCCTACACCATGATAACGCCCGCCCACATGTGGCTGCTTGTGTTCAGCAGTTTCTTATGAAATGCAGTATTGAAATCGGTCCACAGCCTGCCAACACAGTCCTGACCTCGCTCCGTGCGATTTCTGGTTGTTTCCAACAATGAAAAAGTTCCGTGGCGCAACATTTGACGCACATGCTGACGTTGTTCAAGTTGTACAGGTGTCGCTAAAGCAGCTTCCACAAAATGCCTTCGCCACGTGCTTTGGAAAGTGGACTGGGACCGTTGCATATCATCCGAGGGAAGATACTTTGAGAAAGAATAACATATATTTTGCTGTACCTATATTTCTTCATTTTGTGTGATTTTACCCTCAGTTGTTATGGAACGGCCGTTGTTGATTCATCTGTAGAATGCAAATAGAATTTGTTCAATCGGAGTTAGAACTCTGCATCACAGAACTGAGAAAACGCATTAAGTATCACTGTCTTGTTTGTCACTACCTGATGCAAAATAATAATAATAATAATAATAATTTGGCCGCCCCGGTGGCGCAGTGGTCTAAGCGATGGCCTCTGATCATTCGTCCGAAAGGGGTCCGGGTTCGAATCCCGGTGAGGCATGAATGTTGTGTTTGTCTTACGGCACTGGCTCTCTCCCTTCCCTGGAACCAGTGGTCCTAAATTAGGGACGGGCGACTGCTTATAGCCCATTGAGTTGCTCACGTGGTCGTTAAACCTCCAATAAAAAAAAGAAAAAATTATTTGTCGAATTGGACTAATAGATGCGGAGATACTGTGTCCACAGAATGGCCAAACGCTAAAGTGATGATATACGCATGATCTTTTGTTTTGTCCAAAAGAAAAAATACCGAGCAAAAATATTACCACACCATGGTACATAATTCCCTTTTGGGCTAGTTTAATACTGATAGAAGTCATTACATAACTGACAATCATATTGGGAACAAATAAGAACCCAACTTCAGTAGGGCTGTGCAAAACAACTTGGTTGGTCTCATACACCGATCCGCCCATTAGTACCGCAATCGTGCATGCGTAGAGAAAGGGGGGGGAGATTGATATTACCAAATACGCTTGTTAGAAATCATACCTTTGGTGCTATCTGTTCTGCACCCTAGATAAACAGTTTCCTTAATCAAAAGCGCTCTGCTTTATTAATTTATTCATTAAGCGCAAGTGGCAAACGAGCGCTTATTCTGATCAGATGCTCACAGAGATGGACGGAAGTTTCGTAAATGGAATTCTTAAAGCTTTATTACCCAATCGACAAACTGTGATCAAATAATTAATGCTTCACTTCAAAGGATGCAAAGGCATATATTATAGTCAAATCAAATTTACTCTTCCATTTCAAAGATGAAAGAGAACGGGGGAAAAAAAAGCATTCGGAAATATTTACAGGAGGAAAGCCATTCGTGACGGAGATTCTAGTGACGATATAAAGCTATATGGGTTAAGACAACCTTCTAATGAACATCGCGACGATGCATTTAATTTAATTTCCCTCCAAGAAGTTCTACCATTTCATTAACCTTTGATTTCGATCCGTGCCACGAGGATATGCAAATTAATTTTTTATGATGCGAACAGAGAGAAGCATTTGTGAGATATCTGTCGGGGCAATTTTAAGTTTCTTCAATTACCAGGCACCGAAAAACGAAACGTATTTCTGCAATGAAAGGAAAATGTCACTGTTCATTAGGAGTAGAGAAGTTGCGCACCTTTCCTAGTGCAGCTCATTGGGTTTTAGTGCTCGTTATGCCTGTTTCAGAAAATTAAAAGAAAAAAAAATGGTACGAACGTTCGAAGGAAAAATTCTAATGAAACCCGTTTTTGTTTCCTTTTATCTACACAACACAATTAATGAGAATACCGACGGCAGCCATGATGCACGTGTGAAAGAGAAAACAATAAAAAACGTGGACTTAATTACCTGAAATGATCATGAGAAGAATAAATATACCTGACCTCTATGCTCGGCTAGAAACTGAATCCCTTGAAATTTTGCAGCATCAGTCTCTTTATCCCTATGGCCTTAATTCCACTCTATCTGACAATAAGCATAATCAGCATAAATTTTCAATTCGTGAACTGTTCTTTCTTGTTAATAATAAGAGCTGCTCTAGAGGTAATAGAGGACAGAGGTTATTTCGCACATCAAGCAAAGTTGATTTTGCTAACTTGCTAAAAACTCTGGAAAGCTTTAAAACTGGCACTAATTTTGTTAAAAATACTTACAAAATTCTCAAGTCCTTCAAGCACTCTGTCCTTAAATGTTTTTTCAAATTCTGGAATGAAACTGATGACCATGTTGATAAGCATGTTTTTGCTTTGGTTCTGGACATTCTTAAACATATTCTTAAAGATAAAATTTCTCTTAAAGAATTTTCCAGTAATTTTGTTACCATCAGGTTCCTCAATAAAGCCTACGATAATCTCAATGTAAGGAAGCTGTTCTACAATAATGCAATTTTTTTTCCCATCCACAGGCACCAGTCTATTGTAAGTTTTAAATATGTTAAGACCTTAGGGTCAATAGTTAAAAACTACAAACTTAACTCTTCGAGCTACATTCCTGTAATTACTTCTTGTTCTTGTGATGAACATAAAGAAACAGTTCACTATGATAAGAATTACAACCATATTATCACCGGAAACTTGAGTTATGTTGAAAATGAAAAGCTTAGGAATTTATTAGAGTATGGCTCTAAATTCAGACCTTCCTTCACAATTTCCAAAGAAAGGATTCTTGAGAGCTTCACTCAAGATGTAAATAAGTACATCGTAAAAACCAGTTTGACGTACAATCAGCCTATTGAGGCCTTCGCAGAATGGAAATATAATATAATCAATAGCTTCACCGGTGAGTTGGCAGGTCTGGACTTTTGTTTCGACAGAAATCTCTTTTTCTCTGGAGAAGCTAAAAGGTCACTCTCCAAACTACAAGACCAATTTATTTTTACCACTACGGATAAAGCTAGCAATAATTTTGCAATTATCTGTAAGAAGTTCTATTTTGAATTGTTAACTATGGAACTCAATAATAGAGTAACATACGAGCCCGTAAGTTATTCTACCAAACAGTTAGAAAATCGGTTTAAGGCATTCTTCAAGAAACTTAAAATTCCACAAACTAGAAGTTATGGGCCTGAATTTCCATTTCTTTTTGCAACGGTTAAGTTTCATAAGGATCCTGTGAAGTTCAGGTTCATAGCTAGTGGAGTAAGGAGTCATAAAAAGAAAATAGATCTTGCTTTTGAAGATGTCTTAAAGAAGGTTTTGAAACACATTAGAAACTGTTCTAACTTGATGTACAGAGATTTTTGGATAATTAATAATAATGCAGAAGTAATTTCTACTATACTCAAAGTTTGTCCCCTAGATATTAATAGTTATGATTTTGAAAACCTATATACTAATCTGCCTCTATCAGATATAATCACTACATTTAAGGAGCTGTATGCAGAATTTAAACTTAACCAATTTGTTGATGTAGGAACTTGGAACTCTTATCTCAATTGCTGCATAAAAAATAACCATATCTTATATAATAATACTCTCTATAAGCAAGTGAACGGTATTCCAATGGGAACATCAATGTCCACAAATATCGCTAATCTATTCCTGTTCTTTAAGGAATATAAATTCATTAAAAATCACCCCACCTGCTCAGATAACTACCTTTACACTTTTAGATATATTGATGATCTGCTGTGTATCAATAATTCAGAAGTTATAGAGAGTGATTTTGATAATATCTATCCCAGCTCTCTTAACTTATGTAAAACAAACCACAGTAATCAGGAACTTGAGTTCCTAGACTTAAGCATTAAGCTCAACAGAGGTAACCCATCTATTAGCCTCTTTGATAAAAGAGTTAATTTTCCTTTCAAAGTAATTAAATATCTACACTGGAATAATAACATTTCAACCAAAGTAATTGAGAATGTACTAATTTCTCAGGTCCTAAGAATTTCAAGAATTTGCAGCAACAATTTGGATTTCAATTACCACATTAATATACTATTAGAAAGTTTTCTAGAGAACGAAATTCCTTCTTCTTTCATCAAAAGAACTTTAAGAAAAATTATTCTGAATAATAGAGTATGGTTGGCAGATCTGCTTTAATTTTCTACACAGTTAATAATATGATTCTGACCAATCAAAGCCGTAAGGAAGTTGGCTAGAGGATGCCTATTAACTACCTAAAGGAACCTTAGTGCTATGGATATGACGGTCCTATTAAAACAAAAAATTAAATAATATAAACAAAATCACAAAAAAGCTTAAAAATCTGTTTATAAAAGAAAATAAAAACAAATAAAAAGAAAACTAGTTATTCATCACTAGGATAGCTATACTAAAAATAGTAAAACCAACATTAAAATTAATAAGATTCTGATTAATCTATAGAAGCTCACTAAGGTGATTTAATACATGCAAAGATTATTAAATAAACTGCTCGTGTATTTCATAATATTTCTCATGTATTCTGGAGAGTTAATTCTGCTCATTCTGATCATACAGATCCACAGTCTTAAGTTTATATATTTTTTTCTCTGGTTAAAATCTCCGCGCGTTGTTTTCTTGCTGTATGAGGAGGCCATCAGCCCCACCCTCACTGCCCCTCAGCGTCTAGGGAGTGGCAGAAGGGGTCAGCCATGTTCTCCTCTTGTGTGGAGAAAAGTTTTTGTTACACAAGAGGTAAGCTCTCTTCCTTGTTTTTGGGTTCTAGGTTTTATAAGTTCAATGTTTGTACTTTATGTACCTTTTCTCTGTCGTTTTTTAGCTTTTCAGCTTTTAAGCATTGGTTTGTCTGTTAACATTTTTGCGGGTTTTAACTCTTACTTTTCTTTGTAACTTTGAGCGTCTTTTGAGGTACCTAGGAACAGAAGAAGGCTAAGCCTGTTCCTTTTCTATGCGCTGTCTATGCGCTGTTTTTTCAAAGTAGTTAAGTTCTTAATAACTAATTAATTATGCACTTAAAGCACTGCTGAAATACTTTGTACATATTGCAACTAACTGTTTAAGGTATATAACTTTCACAAAGTTTTCTTTAGTTAATATTTATCTTTAACTTATTCTCGTTTTCGTGCTGTCATAAGTTGTAGAGTAGGGGTTTTAGACTCAAGTTTTCTTTCAAAAAATCTGTTCGGTATAAATTAACATTTCCTTTTTTTTTTTTTAATTGCAATGTAAAATTTGGATTCCTTTGCATTATTTTTCAGGTTTAAATTCTCTCTCAAACGAACTTGGAATTTCGTTATAGCTGAAAATCATTTCCATTTATTATGTCACTCTCACAGCTTGAGTTCTCTTTAATCTTCTTCTCTCTGTTTAATAGTAACAGATGAAGAGCATGGGTCAGGCCATGAAGGTTAATGGATGCAAGCGAAATTGTTAACTAGTGCTAGGTCATGCTACTCTACGGAGGACATGACTTATATATATATATTTTTTAACTATTTTAGGTGGGAATGTTACTTGCATCTATGGCCTTGCAGAAACCCATTTCCAACTAGGTCTTTGTGGAAGTGAGAAAATGCAGAGTTTTTGCTGGTCCTTGATAAAGCCAAGGCTCAGTATTCTCGACACCTTCTACATTCAGTTGTTTTATTTTATTTTTTTATCTTTTCTCCTTTTACTCACACAGGTAGATACATAACCTTTTCTATGTTGTATTAGGTGTGAGTCAAAATTATATATGTATTTTTTTGCTTAGGTATCTTCTTTATAGAATATATATATATATATATATATATATATATATATGCACTGTAAATTCTTTTGTACACATTTTCTCGAAGACTATTACTTTGTAGTGTTTGAAATTTTGAGCACAAATAAAAACGACCCATAGCTAATATATGCCACAGTTATTATTCCGAAAAATTTGTTAGATTTTTTTTAATTCAATTTATCTGACTCGAAAGCATTCCAATTTGGCGCTAGATGGCGTGATAGGTTAGCATAGCAGTGTTTCCGTCTGGAAGCAGCGAGAAATCTCTTATTTCTGCCAGATTTTTCTAATTATCTGAGCCAAATAGAAATCAATGAATAGGGGTAAACGTGAGATTGGAATCTTGTCTTCTATAGATCATCTTAAATCCTTTTGTGCGTTCATTTTTGGAAGAGAAAATGTGTACATTAGCAGATAACCCCCGGATTTGAGTTACAGAAACTCCCCTACTTACTGAGCTCCACCCCAAAGAAAGTCATCGGTTAAAACACGCAACAGCGCGTATTTTGTCTTTTCATTGTGGAGCCAACGATGGACCGCTTCCATTCTGAATATGGTGGTGTCTGCAGAGATTCGCTGACGCCAACTCCTGCGGCAGTCACTCAAGACGTAAAAGCGACGCCCAAGGAGTGATTTTATGCACCATCTATCGAAAAACACTCATTCAAAGACAGCCTTAAGATACCGATACTTTAAGAGTTTATTATGAATTATCGATATTTCAGGATTTATTACCAGTACATTTTAGATCTTATCAAAAGGAGCACTAAGTCGTCTGTAATTCGTAATCTTGTAATACCTGGAGGATTGCTTCTTGGTTCTTGAGGTTACATGTGGGGACAACACACCATTTTACAATCTACAGTTATCGCGTAAAATTCTATCAGGAAGCCTATACTGACTGAAGGTTTCGAGTTCTCTACTTTCCATTTGTGACAGCACCGAAGTACATTTTAAAACTAATTCTCATGTTCTCGCTGCAACATAGTTATGTACTAATCAGAATTCAAACTGCACGTATTATGGACATTTACCTAGGTGATTGTGGAGACAATTCTGGCTCGCAAAACTGCTGCTATATTTCGCAGAATGTATTGGATGAGGTGCTGGAACATTGCCTCCCTTCGAAAGATACAAAAAGCATGTATTACAGTCAGTGTATAGCATTAGTGTACGGTGGAGAATTGCAATGCTCAACAGCGCGTTCTAAAGATGATCCAAGTGATTCAAATCTGGAGAGCTTGGAGAACAAAACAGGACACGAAAATAACGGAATGCTCTTCTAGAAAAGCTTGGAGACATCAGGAAAAGTGGCACGATGCATTGCCTTGCTGGAATACACCATCAACGGAAGGAAAATGCAATGCACGGGAACGCGTGCAAATGATCTTGAATTATGTCGCGACAGCCCTCATCGTTTCATTGGTCTTCCATGCTTATTGGAAGGTATAAAAAGTCCCAAAACGCGCCACGCTGTAACGTGACAACAAACTTTTGGGGAGTTCTGCATTACGCACGTAGAGTGCAAGATCTGGTCCTGTTTGCTCCAAATAGCGAGACTGGTGACTGTTCGACGAAGAAAATATATGGACCCGCCAGACAAATGAACTTTTTGCTACTCACGAATAACTCAGTGCCGGTGGTCGGGACACAAAGGCGGCCACATTTTGTTTGTTTCCAGCAATCAGAACATGTCGAATGGCCGTTGATTTTCGTACCCCAACCGTTGCAGTGTACGATGCAATGTTCTTTTTTTTAATTTTCTTTTGTTTCGGGGCTTAATGACCATCATGAGCAACTCTGTGGGCTATAAGTAGTCGTTCGTCCCTAATTTTTGACAACACGTTCCAGAGAAGAAACAGAGCCATCGTCATCAGATACGCACACTACACATGCCCCATCTCGAACTCGGTTCCAACTCGGACGAATGGACAGAAGCCATTGCCTCAGAATGGGAGGACGACGACGCAGTGTTCAGGGGGAAATTACCCAGCTGGGTTAAATTACGAAATATGAGATATATCTTAAAAAAAAACAAAAAAAAAAAAAACAAGAGTGTGGTAGGGTGCACAGCAGATGTTCTCTTTAAAATAAAAAGAATAGCGAAATCCCATTTTTTACGATTAAGAGAAAATGTGCTGTGTACTGATCTGAAAGACTAAGAGAGGGTGGGTCAGAGATAGCAGCGCGCGCGGCGATATTTGGAGAGAATATTATTAGAGAGGGAAAAGAAGAGTTAGATTTTCTCAACAGCCCAGTTTTCACACACACACAGAGAGTGCTCCTCCTACCGTCCACTCCACGCGAGCGCTGGGATAATTGCACAAAGTGAGTTGAAAATATACTAGCTATTTTCCGGCAAAGAAAAGGTGTCGAAGGATGCATGTTTTCACAAAGATCTAATTCGCTAACCACTCCACGCGATCGTAGGGAGAATTTCATGAAAGTTGAAAACATAATACCTGCTCTTTCTAGCAAAAAGCAGGTGCCAGGGATGCATGTATTCGATAGGAAATGTAAGGACGCGACGACTGCAGGGAGTCAAGGGGTGTCATGAAAGAATACCGATGTAACCTGAGGGCAAGCAGAGGATTTAAGATTCCTTGAACTGCATCTACTGCCGACGAAAATTACGGGAACAAAACATTAGGTTCTTTAATAAATTTTTAACGTAATGTTTGCTTCAGGATACTCTGCTGCTCTCGTGCAGACATAAGTTTAATTTTAATATATAAAAATGTACTTCAACTACATTCTTTGAAGTACACAGAATCTTTACGGATATATACATACATTATATTGACAAAAGTCACCAGGAACCTAGAAGAGAAACACAACATAGCATTTATTGACATACATTAGTAAGGTGTCGGTCCACCTTTGGCCTTAATACATGCACTGACCCTTCGAAACATGTTTTCGACAAGGGTTTGGAACGCAGCGACAGGTATGCGCTTCCATTCAGTACATAATGCTACCGCTAACTGTTGCTTAGTAGCAGGCCTTGGTTCCAAACTTCTTATTCCGCGCTCTAATTTATCCCATAGGTGCTCTATGGGATTAAGATCAGGGCTCTGTGCTGGCCAGTTCACACACGATACGGAATTATCGTCAAACCAAGGTGTAACAGTCCTTGCTTTATGGCTCGGTGTATTATCCTGTTGGTAACAACAAGGCTCGGTTCCATAGTATTGCCACAGAGTTGGTAGGGCATAATTTTCCAGAATATCGAGGTAGACGTGCTCGTTAACAGATTTGTCCACGATTACCAATGGGAAGGGACCATACCACGAAAAACACCCCCACACGAGTACACTGCCAGCTCCAAACTTGAACGCAGGAACAGTAGTACACTGTGGAAAATAGCGTTCCCCGGCTGCCGCCGTACCCACACACAGTCATCAGATTGATGAATCGAGTATCTGGATTCATCAGTCCATAGGACATGTTTCTACTGATCTACAGTCCACGATAAATGTTCTTTACACCATGCTAAACGACGAGTAGCATTCCGAGTGGAGATGAAAGGCTTATGAGCAGCCGCACGACCACGGTAACCCATGGAATGAAGTTCTCTGCAAATGGTTCATGTAAATACCGAGGTTCCAGCATTTTTACTCACCTGTACACTGAGGTCTTGTGCAGTACTCTGTCGATTAGCTGTAATGACTCTCCTGAGGCTTCGACGTCCTCTATCACCGATTGTCTTTGGTCCGCCATTACGTTTTGCTGCTTCAAGCACGCTATGTGTCTTCCACTTATTCAGTACATCCAAAACGGTCGACTTGGGTATGTTTAAACGCCTCTCGATTTCTCTCATGGACAACCGACTACTATAACATCCAACAACCTTTCCTTTCTCAAAGTCAGTTCTCTCCCGCTGCGACATTTTCACTCAACCTCACAGTGCGATATGATCGCAGTCAGCTGCAGGCTTGTTTCCATACCGTTTGCAGCTGTACCGCGCATCTTACCAACGCAGCGGATCCATTCATTTGCTTCTGAAGGGGTGTCCAGTGACTTTTGCCAATATAGTGTATATGCACATGAATACATTTTCACATATTGTAAATTTTCATCCTCAAACAGATAGAGCCTTTTTGTCTGTCTGGAGCTCTCAGTTAAAAGAAGGGTTTATTGTATTTTTGGCACTTCAAAACCAGGAAAAAAATCCTTAAAATTAGTAGAAAGAAAACAATAATTTAGAGTTATTCAGGAATTAGTATTTCTCCAATAACGCTTATTTATACTCTCTTACTAACAAGATAGTAGGTATTATTGCACCTGCTCTAGTTTCGACTAATGCATCCAAGTACATATCAGAGAATCTAGCAAATTGCGTAATCATCATTCGGCGACTATAGCGACATCTCAAATAAACTGCTAAAATGAAATAAAAATGAACAAAAACTCTCCCCTCGAAATAATTTCCTAGCGATAATATCGGTATAATCGCCTCCTAGATCAGCAACAAAACCTTGAATCTGGAAATGAGACACGATTTCACACTTCGATGATTATTCCACTTAAATTGCACATCCACGGGAATGCACAGTCATAATGAGTAACTCATTAGAAGGGGAGGGATGGCAATAAAATGGATGTAGTCAAACTTCAAAGAGCCATTAAAGGATGATTGCAAATATTATGCACTGCGCTGACTTTCCCGAAGTCTGGCAGACATATTCACAGTCCACACTTAATGTGAGGCTGAATAGCGGACACCGCAACTGATTATAGAACACGATAGTGCGTTTCGAATACAAATGAAAATGACAGCAATAATTTCATACTTACGGGCTCACAGCTTGGCAAGCATGGGGTGACCAGAGCCTTAAACTGTACCACTTCCGAAGTGGGAAATTTGAAAGCATCGAAGAACGCTTGAAGAGTCTTGCCATTATCTCCTACCTTTGCCATACCTCCCATAATGAGAGTATCAGTTGGACAGCTATCGTTGGAAAAATAATTTATGCAACTTCAAGCAAAAGCACATTTCACAGAGCCATTACATTAATAATTAGAATACGCATTGTAGTAAAAGGGAAAATAATCATAAGTAAAAAGAGCAACAAGAAAAGCGTGCACACTAAATATAGAACACTGAGTTACACTTAAAATCGTAACCAAATTAGCAACCCTTAGTTTTGCAAGGTGAACATTAAATTTATTGAACTGGTGGGTAAGTTATTGCGGTGATCGATTTAAACATACCATAATGAATCACTTGTCATGACTGGATATATTCAGTAATTTTTAAACACCGCATCATTTTGTTGAGACGTTCAGTTCACTGGATGCTTTTTGACAGAAATGGCCTCTGGAAAAGAATGAGTTTTCGGTCGATTGTGCTTTTTGAATCTAACAAAGACGTGAATCCAGTAAACTGCAAATAAAAAAAATATCTTATGTGTTAATGTGATAAAAGTACGCACATGCCAACTTTACTCAAATGACAAAGCTTGTGTTGTTAGGCTATCTTTGCTTGGTTACGCTTTACAGCATATTTGCTTGGACAAAATATATGGTAAATATCCCGGTAACTTGGAAAAAGGCTTAATGCTAATAACTCTATAATGGTATATGAAGATAATCCAAAGGGTTAAGAGCTATATAAAAAAACAATGTACTGATTTAGTACTTGCTTTATATTCCTTTTCGTGAACAAAATTAGTTTTGAGTAGATTTACCTCCGGTGATGAAAAACGGCTGCTGTGCAACAATGCGATACGGAAAAAGACGTTTTGTCAATGGTTTGCTAGGATTGTACCCAAAGAAGGTTGTGCCATGTTGCTTGTGGGATTGTACCCAAAGAAGGTTGCATCATGTTGCTGATGGAACTGTACCCGAAGGAGGTTTTGCTGTGCTGCTGTTGGAATTTTACCAAAGGACATCATGCTCTATTGCTGATGAGACTACACCCAACCGAGATCATGACATGTTACTGTGGGGTTCCCAAACTGTTGTGTAATACGAGCTACTAAAACGTGGTCAGACAGTTTTGAACAAATTGGAAGAGACACATAAAACTTTCAACGGCTACATTTGGTGAAAAGGCTCTGAAATAATGCTAGAACCCATGTTACAATGAACAAACAGAAATTAAGATAACTTGAATGAAAAACTACCCTTCGTCCTCCGTATTCACCAGGCATAACCCTTCTGACTGTCATTTGTTTCGTTCTTGGAGGAACCTTCTCCCATTGGTAAAAGAACGAATCATCCGATGCTGTCGAAACGTGCATGGACGCCTTTTTTAAGGGTCAAACACGGAAACTCGTTACTAGAGCGATATTAGCAAGATTATATAAAGATGGAGTGCTGCTATGAATAACAAAGTATGTCATATAATCACTTATATTGAAATATAGTGCTAAAACTGTTTTTATGCCACAAGCAAATTATTAAGTTTTTCGGGAAGTACACGACCACATTTGTTGACGTACATTTCGCTAACATGAAATGGTAACACGGGAGATGTTTACGGGTTGCGTAGTATGTACGTCGTACTCATTTCGTGCCCATAGATCGTGCAATGAAAGTTGTACAACGATATGCTCTATCGCTTAGAAGATTAATGACAATAGAAGAACAGCACGTTCTTTTAGAAGTTTTATGCCTTATTTCAGCATTTAGAGGGGATGTTACGAAGTCTTCTGCGGAAAGCAGTAGGCGAAAATGCTCTGAAGAAAATGGTGGTATACAGCTGGACGCCAGAATATAAAGAAGGCAGGGCATCACTCAAAGATGTTTAAGATACGGTCAATCGATTTCGGCTTCCAGACAAAAAGCCAAGCGACGTATCCAAGAGGCTTTACATCAGTCGTGTAGGGTGAGTATCAATGGTATCACCACATAATTGGGTTTCTCTCACACAACAGTTTATACAGTGCTGACAGAAGATTTTGGCCTAATGAGCAAACTAGGAACGTGTGACAAAATGACCACGACACGGAAGGAATTCCGCTACGAAATTGCACGTAGTAATCTTGCGTGGTATTGTCGCTATTATAGTGGACTGCTCACAAAGTTTCTCTGCTTAGGTGAAAGTTAAACGGAATTTTACACACCCGGGCAACGACATCAGTCACGGTCCTGTTTTAACACAGCACTTCCGCGACTCCTCTACCCCAGGTAAATTTGCAGTAGAGTAAAATCTTACAAATTGTCGTCATGGATGTTCGCAGCGTGGCTTTTTGAAAGACGTATTAGGAAAACATCACCATGGCATAGTGGAGATATAAGACGTTTCTAGAGAATCATATCCCGGCATGGACAGCGCATGGCCGCGCAACGCCTGAACTGTTTGGGTACTCATTGCACATAACAGTTGGATGCAGCAGCCTGCAGTTTGAGAACGTATTATTGACAATGAGGGGAACAACTAATAACTACCCTCAAATATTGTAATAATTACTTTTCTAGTAAAGAAATTATGATAAGCTGAAAGCTTATCATAATCATATCTCTTACTTTCCAAACGACGTAATACTTCAAAGGAGTATTTACTAAATATGGTGAAAGTACACTGATGGAAAAAATCCCAACACCAAGAAGGGGTTGTGTTAGATAAACGACAGTTGGTAGGCGGTGAGAGTACATCTTCAAGATGACGTCTATGCAAATTTCGCGCTCGGCGCACACGTGTGGCGCTAGTAGCGCCCCTCGGAACATGCAAAGCAGTTTTGCTGTAAATACGCGCTGTAACGTTCGTGAGCGTTAGTTATCGTTGAGATTCGACGTAGGGTGTTGATGTTAGTCAAGAATGCCTTTAAGAAGACGAAGAAGCCATTATCAACAGCTCACGGAGTTTGAACGAGGTCGTGAAATAGGGCTACGAGAAGGTGGATTTTCTTTCCGCAATATTGCAGAACGACTTGGCAGGAATGTAGCCGCTGTGCATGATTGTTGGCAGTGGTGGTCAAGGGAAGGTACTGCCTTAAGAAGACCGGGTTCCGGCCGGCCACGTGGCACTACTGAGAGGGAAGACCGCCGTGTACGGCGTATGGCCGTGGCGCATCGTACCGCGTCTGCGGCAGCAATTCGAGCTGCAGTTGCCCCCCACAGTGACACAACGAACTGTTACAAATCGGTTACTTGAAGGACAGCTCCGAGCCAGACGCCCTGTAGCGTGCATTCCACTTACTCCAAACCACTGCCGTTTGCGACGTCAGTGGTGTCAAGCTAGAGCTCATTGGAAGACGGAGTGGAGATCTGTTGTGTTTTCTGATGAAAGCCGGTTCTGCTTGGGTGCCAGTGATGGCCGTGAGTTGGTTAGAAGGAGGCCAGGTGAGCGCATGCAACCAACCTGTCTGCGGCCGAGACACACCAGACCTACACCTGGAGTTATGGTCTGGGGAGCAATTTCCTATGACAGCAGGAGCACTCTCGTGGTTATCCCACGCACCCTGACGGCACAGTTGTACGTCGGTCTGGCGATTCAACCTGTTGTGCTGCCATTCATGAACAGCATTCCAGGGGGTGTTTTCCAACAGGATAACGCTCGCCCGCATACCGCTGTTGTAACCCAACATGCTCTACAGAGTGTTGACATGTTGCCGTGGCCAGCTAGATCACCAGATCTTTCACCAATCGAGCACGTATGGGACATCATTGGACGTCAACTCCAGCGTCACCCCCAACCAGCATTAATCGTCCCTGTATTGACCGACCAAGTGCAACAGGCATGGAACTCCATCCCACAAACTGACTTCCAGCACCTCTACGACACAATGCATGAACGTTTGCGTGCTTGCATTCAACATTCTGGCGGTTACACCGGTTTTTAATGTACCAGCATTTCACATTTAAAATGGCTCTTCTCGCGCTTACATTAAGCTGTGATCTTGAAACCTTAATCGATTAAATATGTTACCTATACAAATGTATTGCCGCCATTTCATTCCTCTACAACTATTTTTTCGTGGTGTTGGGATTTGTTTTTTCCGTCAGTGTATTCTGCTTAAAAATATGCATCAATTTCTGAATTCGGTTATTCTGATAACTCACGTACCCACGTAAGTGAAACAAGGCTTTTCCTGGAAAGAATATAAAATTTACAGTCAAGTTTTCGTTTCGGATGAAGACAATGTGTCTTGCAGTATTATCACTGCCATTATGCGGAATTTCACTCACAGTACGTGTACAACAGGAATGATGTTAAAAATGTCTAAGAGCACTTCGAAGAACCAGACAGGAGTTCCAGATGACTTACCTTTTCAAAGACTTCTTGTCACAAGCAACTGGAGGAATTATTACTCATTCATTTTCATGTTCAGTTAGACACAAAAGTATTGTGCTTCATATTGCATTCAACCTTTAAGAATTCACTCTGAACATATGACGGTATATTCCAAGATGATTATTTACGGAAAGTGAAGTACAACTCAGCAATTTACTTATTTAAGAGTTTCTGTCAAAAAGGCTGGGTACGAAAGGACCATTGAAGAACAAATGAGTGTGAACAAAGATTTAGGTTTCTAACACGGAACAGAGTTTTTTAAATAATTTGATTGAATGGAAGAGTTTCAGACACCTTTTACTTTGCCTTCATTTACAACTCTGAATTCACTGGCTGATTTCCCTAACCACTAAGGAATGCAAGAACGATTTTTTCTTTATAGGCCATGCAGAAAGCAAGAGTGTATAATGTATAAAAGCAATCGAGTGTCTATGTAATCGAATTATAAAAACACCGCAAATTAAAGTTTATTCCATATAAGTTTTCTGAAAGCACATAATTTGGAGTTGCTGCAAGCTTACGTATATTTTCACAAATAGCATTTTTATAATTCATCTAATATTTCGGTTCAAGTTCACATAGAACAGAGACGCAACAGGACCAGTGGACCAGTGGCGCTCTATTTTGTCGGAGACTTGCTAATAGCGTTACCGAAGAACGTTGCATCACTCGACCTTCCACTTCCTTACTTGGTGGCATTATGTCTCCTTTCAGACGAAAGGTGCGCTTACACTTACTAATTTAGTAGTAATTTGAAGTTATTAAATTATAAAGAGCCAGTTCGCCTATTCTTAATTATTGTACAAATACGGCTACAACATAAAGTTCGGACGAGATTCGAAAATCATCTGAATTTTGCTGTCAGTGTACGGTTGTCTTTGTTCCCAAGCTCGTAGTAACAGGTCAAGAATGAAAATAACCCCGCATTCTTTTTTGTAAACACTTAGGTTTAACTTTAGCACTAATTTCTTTCTGTCAATGCAAAACAAAATCCATACCATAATATAGAATTCATTGAACACTCATACCATAATACACTGAAATTCGTAATATACATAATATATTATGACACTGAAAATCATAATATACCATATATTATTCATATATACATAATATATGATAACACTGAAATTCATAATATACCATAATATAGAATTCCCTGAACACTCGAATTCATAATATAGAATTCACTGAACACTCAAATTCATAATATACCATAATATAGAATTCACTGAACACTCAAATTCATAATATACCATAATATAGAATTCACTGAACACTCAAATTCATAATATACCATAATATAGAATTCACTGAACACTCAAATTCATAATATACCATAATACAGAATTCACTGAACACTCAAATTCATAATATAGAATTCACTGAACACTGAATTTACTGAAATTCATAATATGGAATTTATATTATGTATATATGAATAATAATATATATTATACACACACTCAACACTCAATATTTATTTCCTTCACTGTTTCAATACAGCTTTAAAAAAGCTGAAAGCTCATTAATTCCCATTTAGTTTACTTTTCTTTTTGCTTCCCCGAGTCTTCATTAGTAAACTGTATTTATAACCCGCTCTCGTTCGTACAGTGACTCATTTCTTACGCTTTCCAACCGTAGGTTGAAGAAGCGTATGTGCTCCAGCTTTGTCCGTCCGTCCGCACGATAACTGGCGTAAAAATGGTTCGATTTCGATGAAATTTTAGTATGTGGTAGAGGACCACCTGGGGAGGAACCCTATTGAAAATGGGGTCAAAGGTCACGACGTAGGAGCGGGATCCATCCATTGCCTTTATGCGTCATAACTTGCGTAAATATAGTTCGATTTCAACGAAAGTTTACTATGTGGTAGGGGACCACATGGGGACGGACCCTATTGAAAATGGGACAAATGGGGTCAAAGGTCAGGACGTAGGAGCGGGATCATTCCATTGCCCTTATGCGTCATAACTTGAGTAAATATAGTTCGATTTCAATGAAATTTTACTATGTGGTAGGGGACCGCCTGGGGACGAATCTTATTCAAAATGGGTGACGTGGGGTTAAAGGTCATGACATAAGAGCGGGATGAATTCCATTGCCCTTATGCGTCATAACGTTAGTAAAAATGGTTCGATTTCGATGAAATTTCAGTATGTGGTAGGGGACAACCTGGGGACGAACCCTATTGAATGTAGACGAAATGGGGTCAAAGGTCAGGACATAGGATTGCGATCCATTCCATTGTCCTTATCCCATATTATTAAGGTGGACGTCAAGTAATTTTGCTTCCTATACTTCCAATGGAAAAACTTTTGTACACATTTCCTTCACAATTAATGTGTTCCCAAGGATGAAAATTTGAACATCGATTAAAATAACTTTATTATAACTTGGAATACTTAATATTTTCTAAAACATAACCATAATTATATTAAAAATCAATAATTTTTCCTTTGGTGGTGTTGAAACCAGAAAAAAGGATGGCGCGACCTGTATTTTCATGACGTCAGTAGACAAACAAATGTTGGATTGCATAATTATGGTTATGTTTTAGAAAATATTAAGTATTCCAAGTTATAAAATGGAGCTATTTTAATCGATGTTCAAATTTTCGTCCTTGTGAACGCATTAATTGTCCAGAAAAAAGATGGCGCGACCTGTATTTTCATGACGTCAGCAGACAAAAAAATGTTGGATTGCATAATTATGGTTATGTTTTAGAAAATATTAAGTATTCCAAGTTATAAAATGAAGCTATTTTAATCGATGTTCAAATTTTCATCCTTGTAAACGCATTAATTGTCCAGAAAAAAGATGGCGCGACCTGTATTTTCATGACGTCAGCAGACAAAAAAATGTTGGATTGCATAATTATGGTTATGTTTTAGAAAATATTAAGTATTCCAAGTTATAAAATGAAGATATGTTAATCGATGTTCAAATTTTCATCCTTGGGAACGCATTAATTGGGAAGAAAATGTGTACAGAAATTTTTCCATTCGAAGTACAGGAAGCAAAATTACTTGACGTTCACCTTAAAGGAGTAATCTTGTATGTATGTATGTACATTTTATTTTGAAACCGGCTCTAAGGATTTTGATGAAAGTCGTTAACCTACCGTTTTCTGGTACTAGAAATCGATTTAGCTTGATCTCGACTTTAAGAAAATTTGTTTAGTATGTTAAATAACCACCCCGAATTACCAAGTCTGTAGTGTGGTGTCATGGCGTCGCCCCATTAGATGTTGGCGCGCGGTCATGCCATCTATCTCATTACGTCACGCGTTGTTTGTGGATCCTATTAAAGTTTTATGACATCACACCTTGGTAGCAGATGGTCGCGATTCCCATCTGCCTCATTACGTCACGGGTTGTGTGCGTATGTTCGTCCGCACGATAACTTGGGTAAAAATCGTTCGATTTCGATGAAATTTTAGTATGGGGTAGGGGAACGCCTGGGAAGGAACCCCATTGAAAGTGAACGAAATCGGGTCAAAGGTCAGGACATAAGAGCGGGATCCATTCCACTGCTCTTATGTGTCATAATTAACGTAAAAAAGGTTCGATTTCGATTAAATTTTAGTATGTGGTAGGAGACCACCTGAGGACAAACCCTATTGAAAATTGGCAAAATGGGGGTCAAAGGTCAGGACATAGGAGCGGAATAACTTCCATCGCCATTATGAGTCATAACTTACGTAAAAATGTTTCGATTTGGATGAAATGTTGGTATGTTGTAGAGAGACCTGTCTGGGGACGAATCCTACTGCAAATGGGTGAAATGGGGTGAAAGGTTAGGACACAGGAGCGGGATCTATTCCATAGCGCTTATGCATCATAATTTACGTAAAATTGCTTCGATTGCGACAAAACTTTATCACGTTATTTCGGAGATATACTGAACCAGTTCTGTTGAATATCATCCAAATGGATCAAAGGTCAGGGCACAGGGGTGAGATTTATTCCACAGCCGTTTTCCTCATAACTTGAGTAATAGCTTGAGTAATGATTTCTAGTATATTGGAAAGCGTATCATAATCAATGCATTGCATGATTTTACTAACTTGTTAAATATTTATCCACTTCATATCAGTGTAGCCTTACACATTAAATTCATGCACGACCTACAGACAAAGAATGCAGGTGAAGCCGTTTGGTCTTCCTAAGAAATTGCATAGGCACGCATTAGATTCATGAAGTTGTATTTTATAAGTTACCAATTTTTGAGTTTGTCTTTTCATTGGTAATACATGGAATAGTATTTCCTTTAATGCTGTTTAGATGACAGCAATGGTATCCCTTTGACTGCCATAACGGTAGAGACTCCTGAACTTGCAGATGACCACGTTCCACCCGAATGGTCCCGAGGGCAAAGGTATAACCGTCTACGCCTTAAGGGATTAGTGTGATATTATTGAAAATCTCCTACCGTGATCGTTGACTTTGCCCTTTACGAAATCACGTCTACTTCACAAGCTACACCAGGGCAAATATCTAGCCATTCTATGCATATCAAGACCATAGATTACTGTCCCCGTAATGATTCCCCCTTTTTCGTTAATCTCTGCAAGGGGAAAGAAATTTTGAAGTTGCTACAGAAGATATCGGGATTTCTAGGTTAAAGATTTTTTTGTGGCTTATGATTTATGGCAGTACTAAAGGTTATTAATAAAAGCCAATAAAAGGCTGGAGAACTTTCCTGAGGAACATCGAAGACTGCTACTTGTCGGACGAATTCAGAAATAAAACACTTCCTGTGGACTGAGCAATATCAGCTGATCTAAGAGGAATTTCGTGGTCAGGAACGTCTTTAACTCTGAGTAAGTCCTTTGGTCATAAAAGTGAATTGTGACCTGGCATAAAGTTGGTTCAAAATTCCTCGAGTAGTTCCAAGTCGGTAAAAATCTTCTTCTGCCACACTCATAATAATTGCCAACAGATTGCGCGATTACAATCTGTTGGCAATATAATATAACACATAATGGGCTAACGTCTACTGCACAGATTGGAACTCGGGTGTTTCGTCACTGACGAACAAAGACAGAATTACAAATGGCACTAAACACTCTTGAACCGAGCGTTTAACGTCGCGTGCTTCGCCAAGCACAAAAAAAAAAAAAAAAATCATAGGTGGCGCTTAACGCGAGCATTGAAAGTCACGTGTGTCGCCACGTGAAAAAAGTGTCACTGGCGGGAGTATTTTATACTTTTTTTTCATTGCATAGAATGCCTAGAACTCATACTTTGACATCCCATTTTCGGCATTCTACAGATTTCCTAGGAATTCTGTACAGTGCCTAATTTCAGACATTGCCGGTAACATATACATCAAAATCTTGAAGATTCTTAATGCAAAGTTTCTTGAAATCTGATTTTTTTCCCCAGAAGAAAATCAGTTAGAAGCTGGTAGATTTTTTAGATTGGATTCCAAAAAAGCTGGTAGATTTTTGTCCGGTACAGTCACAGTTTCCGTTTTGTTTATTTCGGTATAAAAAGCCACAATATTTGCCTGTGCATCCACATTTCCATACAACCGAGTGAAATAAATTCCCGTAAACACTTTTGTGTCTCCTGTCCACACCACCTGATTCTCCTGTTAAAAATCAAATGATGATTCATATCAGTTTCTGTTAATTGCAGGTCTATTTAATTCTCTTACTTCTCCCTTGAACGCAATTTTCTCCTTAAAATCAAATTAATGTCAAAGATGGTAAATCTTGAATAACAAGCAAATCACTCAAGAACCCAAATGTATTGTTCTCTCATCTCAAGCTTTTCTTCTGGGAAGCTCACTTACGACCTAGACATATGAGAATGCTGGATAGATTTACACGCAGCTTGCAACACTCAGTCATTTTGGACCCAGCGTGTAACCTGCAATTAAAGTGAATCTTCATACGGCTGTAATATTAAGATCTGCTTAACATACGCGACATGTTTCTTATCTCTAAACGAAAAAACGCAATAGTGTTATCTCAGAAACCTAACGTTGCAATGTTAAAAAAATTACAACATCTGAATGTTGATTTTTTAATTCAATTCTAATCCAAACGAGTAAGAAATTACCTATTATCACCGTAAAATGTCTGATGTTCAAAGTAGTGCTGCTTTCTGCAAATGCGCTGCTCTTTCTTCCAAGAGTCATAATACTTGTAGAGATGTTTTTGCATGTTTTTTTCTGGTATTGCTCCCAGAGTCCTAATTTTGACCTGCAGTGTTGTAGTTCCTTTGTTCCAAAGAATTGCACTCTCCAAATACCAGTATTTATGTTTTTTTTGCATGCTTTATTTTCTATCCTGTTTCCTCCAATATATTTTTCATTTAAAATCCACATCAGTTTTCTTCCCACTGCTGGGATATCAAGCGTATTGTGTTCTACAAATTGTAATTTCGAAGTCACAATCTTTTTGTCTCATATTTACAACAACGTTTTCCAGCTATACGTACCACGTTTCGTGCAAGTTGTGGTTAGACCACGTCTGTCTTGAAATCCCTCTAAACAACTTTGCTTCTTGCACTTATTACGTGATACACTGTCTCATTCTTGTCTTTACATAATTTGCACGATTTGTTACTGCCGGCCATCTCCATTTTTACCTTAATTGCTTTTCATTTTGATTACTTTTTTAGTTCGGGGTTTAACGATCACTGTGAGCTACTCTAAGGGCTATATGCAGACGCCTGTCCCTTATTTGGGGCCACTGGCTCCAGGGAAGAGAGAGCCATCAGACAAGCACACTACCCATGACTCATCCGAGACTTGAAGCTGGAGCCATTTCGGACGAATAAACCGGACCTCTCAGCCACCTAGGCGGCTTTCTAAAATCAAAGCGTGTCCCGTTTTGAGTTCGTAGTAATGTGTTAAGTTTCTAGACTGACTGACTGTTCATAAAGACTGAATCTGCAAAATATAAATTGCACTTTTAATATTTTTAGGAAACAAGGAGTTTTTAACTTTTCCTTACGAAGTGTTTTTCTTCAAAGGACCAGTTTTTTTTTCAGGATACTACTGAAGGTCACAATAGCAGGCACCGGATTCCACACCAATAAATGTTATGGCTCTTTGTTGCAAACCTTTAATAAGTGAAGAAAGTATGCTGGAGAATATGAAAATCCCATTTCATTTAATCTTCAAAATTGTAATATAAAGAAACCACAGGAATTCATATAATGTTATCTTTATTCTAACGCTGTATTAATCACAAATATTACACGATAGGAGGTAATGGAATTTGTTCGAAACGCTTCAAGCAAAGTGAAGTTTGCCGTATGAGAAGGTAAACCTTCAGAAATAATTCAGCTCTTTACTTTGTGACACATAATTTAGGTATATTTAAAATTTCCTGGCGGGTTTCTATTGCATTACTCCCAGTTAATAGTTCCTATATAAATAATGCTAATGATTTGTTTGATATTAATAGCGTTTATTCTGTAGGAAGTTTTTAAAATGTCATTTTTGTCATTAAATTCGTAAAAGTATATAATGCCAAACATACGTTTGAATTAAAAGCGCTATTAATACCTTTTTACATTTTTATTTCTTCTGCATTAATGCAGTAATAAAAAAAATAAGCGCCGTCACATTCTATAATATCCTCAATTCGTTTTGTATCACGAATATGCTTATTCAAATGGTGTGGCATTCTTGAGTAATTTGGAAAAGATAGATCAGCGCTATGATTTTAATTTACCTCGTAGCATAAAATTTCAAGTTAATTTTAACATTAAACCCCTCATTGAAAGGTCAAAACAAAAATAACGCATTTTGGTAATTTCGGCAAAGCTGATATGAAGACCTTCTATAGACAGTTACTTGCACGTTATTCTTATCAGTATGATGGAGTGTGGACAAACATTTCTCCAAATACTCTCATTTAATTGCCATAGACTGATTTCCAAAGTGAGAATCTTCCAAATACGCGGCGTAAGTGAATAAACAAAGACATCGCTCTTTCCACGTTTTAGCAACAATTTTTTATTTTTTCGGTTATTTTATAATTTTTCGGTTGCTGTGTGTTGCTAAAACGTAGAAAGAGCGATGTCTTTGTTTATTCATTAGACTGATTAAAATGTACGTAAATTCGACACTGTGTCTATTTAAAACAGATTTTAGTTTACAAGTACAGTTTTGTAAACTTGAATGCAGCATATACGCAGTGAAACATCACAAACATTAAGTAATTGAATCGTTTGCAGAGGAAAGAGAATGTAAGGGTTTCCTAAAATACGATGAATTTTCGTATGAGAAAATAAATTTATCGCGGGGATATGAAGCAGTGTGTCAACAATTCAGTGCCTTCAGTTTTATTCCTAAATATGTTCACTGATTGTTTGCAATCAAAATCCATATAATAATGAATTCCAGACTGAAACAAACAAAAAGCAATGTTCAGATGTGTTTACATAGTATAAAAATATTTGAAATAAAAGTAGTGCGCTGGAGATTACGCTATGTTCCTTAATTGTAAGAATCCTTTTTAAAAATAGTGATTTAAAAATATTTTGCGCATGGGTGTGTAATTTAACCTGCATCATATTGCATTTTACAACACCGAGTTGCTATAGATTTTGTGCAACATAATATTGCGATGTAAGTTTCAAAGCTGCTCAATGATTAAATATTACCTCAGCTGTCTTCTCTCATTCCGCTTTTATTAAATGATACTTTTTTTCTGCCAACAGAAGTGAGCACACATCTCGTCTTTCAGATTTGCGATAGCACGTGCCACAATGGAATAAAGAATGCAATGTTAATACAATTGCTCGTCGTGAATTGCTTGAGAGGCAGTCACTGCACTAAAGGCCAAATTCATTCATTCGTTTCTGATCAACTAACATACTCTTCCACAGGAATGGGATGTTTCCAAATCTGTTTGGCTGTGGAATTCGCCGGACTTGAAACAATTCGAATCCATGAGAATATATGCTACGGAGAACTACATTACTCCTTATGCAAACTTGTGCCTAATCGTTTATATTCTTCAAATATATAGACCTTAAATGGAAAAGTGGGAAGAGCTTTCTGTACAATGAACTTGTGAAAACTGATTGCAGAAATATAAAGGACTCCGAGACTTTAGATGCTGGTCTCGGATAACACTGAAGCACCTTAAACTCAAAAGCTTTTAACACAGCGTCAGCTAGACATATTTTTCAGAAACAAAGACGTTCTAATACTTGTATAAAGCCATGTAGCAGAAAACACGATATTTTGTTTTTGCTTCGGGGTTTAACGACCACCACGAGCAATCCGTAGTACTAGAAGCAGTTGCCCGTCCCTAATTCAGGGCCCCGAATTTTAGGGAAGGAACATAACCAGTGCCATCGGACAATAACACCACCCATGATTTATTCATCCGGGACTTGAATCAAGCCCATCTCCGAAAAATGATCAGAAACCAGCGCCTGGGACCATTTCGCCACGGCAAATCAGAAAACGATTCCGAAGTATTCCACCTACTAAAACTACATCAATTATGTCTACTCCTTCTGGAATCCCCCACCCCTTTTTTTTTTTTTGTAAGTAAACGATTCTTCTTTCATTTAGTCACCGATAAATTACATTTTCCATTTCCAAAGTGCTGTTTTTCTGAGTGGTTCTTTCAGTTTTATGACAAGTAAAACCATTAAGTATTTTAAAATGGACATCAAAGAAAACCATCCTAAAAATTTGAATGTTATGGCAGAAAATATTTCCAAGGACTAATATCTCCATTAGTATTGAGGCATCCCATAGATCACGTTTTTTTTTTCTCTTTATCGAAATAAAATAAGAACATTTAGAGGTTAATTTTAATCAATGATGTATTGCCCACCGTTATCAATGACAGCTTGCCATTTATTCAAAGGATTTTCAATGCCATTTTGAAACAATTCTTGAGGCTTTGAATTAAAAAAAAAAAGGCAGACAGGGTACTTTTGACCAGTAGCGCACACATAATTTCATAAAAGGTGGGGTTCAACAAGAAATTTACTAGACAAGCAAAATGCGCTATATTTTTCATGTACATACATTTAAATCTTATTCTGACTACGGCTATATATATATATATTCTATTAAGAAGAGACTGAAGCAAAAAAAAAAAAATTAACTCATACCAAGTACAACATAGAAAAGGTTATGTATTGACCGGTGTGAGTAAAAAGAGAAAAAATAGAACTGAATGTAGAAAGTGTCGAGAGTACTGAGCCTTGGCTTTATCAAGGACCAGCAAAATCTCTGCATTTTCTCACTTCCACAAAGACCTATTTGGAAATGGGTTTCTGCAAAGTCATAGATGCAAGTAATAAGCCCACCAAAAAAAAAAAAAAAATTAATTTTAAAATATATATATATGTCATGACCTCCGCAGAGTTGTATGACCAAGCTTTAGTTAACAATTTAGCTTGCATCCATAACTTTCCTGGCCCAACCCATGCTCTTCATCTGTTACTATTAAACAGAAAGAAGATGATTATAGAGAACTCAAGTTGTAAGAGTGACATAATGAATCAGAAATAATGTTCATCAAGAACAAATTGCTAAGTACGCCTGAGAGAGAATTTAAACCTGAATAGCAATACAAAAGTATTACAAATTTTAAACATTGCAATAAAAAAGGAAATATCAATTTTTTTCTAAAGCACAGATTCTTGAAAGAAAACTGGATTATAAAAACCCCCTACTACATAACTTCTGACAACACAAAAGCGAGAATAAAATAAAGACAATAATAAACTAAAGAAATGCTTTGTGAAGGTTATGTGACATAAACAATTAGTTGCAATATGTACAAAGTATTTCAGAAGTGCTTTAAGTGCATAATTAAGTTTTAGGTTTTCCGAGTTTAATGTTTGAACTTCTTGAACATTTTTTCTTTTTGCTTTAAGCATTTAGGCACTAGCAAGTCTATTAACTTTTTTGCGGATTTTAACTCTTTCTTTTCTTGGTAACTTTGCGCGTTTTTTTAGGGAACTAAGGCAAAGCAGCCGGCCGTTTCATTGTTCTTGTAGTCTGCGCTGTGTTTTCAATGTAGTTAAGGTCTTAATAACTATTTAATTATGCACTTAAAGCACTTCTGAAATACTTTGTACATATTGCAACTAATTGTTTATGTCACATAACCTTCACAAAGCATTTCTTTAGTTTATTATTGTCTTTATTTCATTCTCGTTTTTGTGTTGTCAGAAGTTGTGGAGCAGGG
The DNA here is from genome assembly GCA_039090855.1 of Macrothele yani. Lineage (NCBI taxonomy): Eukaryota > Metazoa > Arthropoda > Arachnida > Araneae > Macrothelidae > Macrothele > Macrothele yani. The sequence goes on from CM076992.1 coordinate 16,328,989, forward strand.
GGTTTTTATAATCCAGTTTTCTTTCAAGAATCTGTGCTTTAGAAAAAATTAATATTTCCTTTTTTATTGCAATGTTTAGAATTTGTAATACTTTTGTATTGCTATTCAGGTTTAAATTCTCTCTCAGGCGTACTTGGCAATTTGTTATTGCTGAACATTATTTCTGATTCATTATGTCACTCTTACAACTTGAGTTTTTTATAATCATCTTTCTGTTTAATAGTAACAGATGAAGAGCATGGGTCGGGCCAGGAAAGTTATGGATGCAAGCTAAATTGTTAACTAAAGCTTGGTCATACAACTCTGCGGAGGTCATGACATATATATAAATTTTTTAAAATTATTTTTTTTTTTTTTTGGTGGGCTTATTACTTGCATCTATGACTTTGCAGAAACCCATTTCCAAATAGGTCTTTGTGGAAGTGAGAAAATGCAGAGTTTTTGCTGGTCCTTGATAAAGCCAAGGCTCAGTATTCTCGACACTTTCTACATTCAGTTGTTCTATTTTTTCTCTTTTTACTCACACCGGTCAATACATAACCTTTTCTATGTTGTACTTGGTATGAGTCGGAAATTTTTTTTTTGCTTCAGTCTCTTCTTAATAGAATGTGAATTCTGAATTTTCATAACTGCTGCGTTGCGCGTTTTGATCTTCAGGTTATTTTGCAACTTTCGTTTTAAATTCTAAAGTTTTTCTTATGTTTTAGGCTTTGCTCTTTAGTATATATATATATCATCATCATCATTGTCAACCATTATCAATCCACTGCTGGACGAAGGTCTCTCCAAGCTTCTTCCACAACGATCTGTCTTGTGCCAGTCTCCTCCATGTTACTCCCGCATACTTTCGAATTTTATCCACCCATCTCCCATGTGGTTGTATGACATCGGCAACACGTCGAGGCATACTATCAACGAATTTCCGATAGGTCTCGAATGGACTAGCTCCCCATTCTTCCTGTAAATCTGCAGCCAGAGTGGAGAGCGAAGACAGTCGTTGTGATCGATTTCGTATCAGTCACTCATCCCAGAGGTGTTCTTTGTGATTAAGATCAAGACTGTAAGCAGGCCAGTCTAACAATATCCCCTCATTTTCAAGAAACCAGTCCTGCACACGCCATGCAGTGTGGTAGGGCGCCGGATCGTGTTGGAAGAGACAACTGTCATTTCCATAATATTGTCACATTGTTGGTAGCGCAGAATTATCCTGAACGTCGAGGTACACTTCAGAGAGTATGGCTTATGGTACACTTCAGAGTGTATAACCAACGGGCCGTGTCCCATCCACGAAAAACAACTCCATACCTTTATGGAACCTCCGCCGAACTTAACAGTTGGAAGAACACAGTCCGATGAAAATGGTTCGCGGGCTGTCACCAAATCTAAACACGTCGACCAGATTGGAGGAATTAAAAGCTTGATTCATCACTCCAAAGAACAGCTTTCCAGTCGCCAACAGTCCAGGGACGACACACCACTCCAAATGGCACTTCGCATACATAGTAGTGACGTGCGGCTTGTGTGCCCCTGCTACAGAATAATAACGAATGTCACACTGTGCAACTCTCTGACGGGATTCCTTAACATTTCTTACCATGGCTTTTATGTCACGTTCCATCAGTTTGTGCGGCTTTCCTGAACGTGTTTTTACTCTCGTTGCACCGTCCTGCTACCATCTCTTCACGACATCATTTACAATTGATTTTGGTGTTTATTTTAGCTGCAATGCTCCGTATGGAAACGTTAATCAAATGACATCCTATGACAAGCCCACGCTGGAACTCAGAAATTTCACATCCACGCGGCATATCTATTCAGAGTTATTAATAACAGGACAAATCATCTCAGCTTTATATGTAGTATATGTACCTTCCCACTCATACAGCGCAACCGTTCTTTGCATTTATGTAAATATTTGGTAGCGTCAGAATACTCTTGATAACATAGTGTATGAATGTACGTTCTTAATGAATATTAGCAAAAATCAACACAGATGAACACACAGATTAAAAAACTTCTCTGAAGAAGTAAGATAAATCCAGTAATCATTGAGCATAAGACGTTCATAAATATAACGATCATTACGAAAACTAAGACTGACAAAAAAATAATTGATCATAACGAAAATACTAAATTTATAAAACCATGCGCAGAATTTTTTTTTTTTAATTTCAGCCATAGTCGGAATATATTTTAAAAGAAAATAATTTGTTTTAAGGACTCTGGCCTTTTTGGGTGGGTCCGAACCCGGCTGACCCTCTCCGTGTGTGGCCACTGCTTTTGACATCATTGTAATTTCCAAGTGTTTACATCTAGATACCTCTGCGAGCTTCGGAACACGTGGCCATTTGTTGGAGCAAGGTTAAGGAAATAGGGAAAGTTTTTCTCTGCGAAAATTCTCCAAGTAGGCAGACGTCAATTTAGAGCTATGATGAAGCAGCGCGTCGTCCTTGCGAAATACTCCTCTTTTCAGATTCATCAGCGTAGGACTGTTATTTTCATGGCATCATTAAGTCTCTGAAGTTGCTGACAATACACAACGGCTGTAATAGTCTGTTTATTTAAAGTGGATCACACCTTACCAACTAACCAGACACAAAGCAGAATCTACTTGCGATGTAAACTTCGTTTTGCCTGTGGTGTAGTAGCTTGTTCTGGACTTCTCCATCGGCGCTTTCGCTGCACAATCTAACACAGAATCCATCTGATCGCCGTTTACTAATCGATGCAAAAATGGCTTTTTAAGTTGGCGAGAATGCAGAGCAATGTAAGTATCCAAGTGTGGTGTCAGACTGACATCAGGCAAGTCCAAAGGAAGACACTGTCCAAATGTTTTCGCCAAACCCAGCTATGTCATGTATCGATGAACGCTGGAATATGTCGAATAGATCTTCTGGGATAGTTCTTCAACACTTACACTGCAGCAGGATCTTCTTGCAAAGCAAATCGCAAAAGCTTATCACCCGACTCAACAGGTAGGCCTCGACTCGGGTCTTTCAGTCGGCTATAGTCATCAGACCTGAAACCCCATCGTTAACACTTCTCCACACACACCCTCAACATTTTGTTTGGCTGTAGTGATATAACCTTTCTTGAATTCATAAAGCATTATCTGCCTGATATGTTCTTCTTTCTGACACCTCCAACTCGCCATAAGTACCGTGGCCAAACTATTCATATTTCAGTGCAGAAATATTTACACGTGAAATGAGCATGAGTAATGTCGTTACAGCAATATTTAGCAGCATACACCGTGGCTCTACTTACGTCCAAAACTAAATGTTATGAAAAACTGACATTGCATATGGGATGACCCAATAACTATTTCAAATAGTTTTTCATCACCTAGGACTAAGGCTAATGAAATACTGACAAAAGCAAGAAATTTATATACTAAATAAATTACTGCATACCACGTTTGGAATACAAAATTTTCTCAATGATTTTCATCCTATTTAGAGGTAATGCCCCTTTCTGAAAAGGAGTCGAAGACCAGCAGTTTACTTTGCGTTTTCTTAGCAATTTGCACTATCTCCCCGGACAGTTATACATAATAGAAAACATTTCTTATTAGACTGATAAAATATTTTTGATATTTACCCTAAGGCGTCAATCAGAAGGATTTCGCTGCTGTCAATGCCATCCATAGCTATAAGTTCACGAACGAAAATTTCGTAGGGACCTGTGGAAGAGAGAATTCATTATTGTTAATGTTAAAATTACGATATAACATAGGCATTTAAAAATGACAAAAATACAATTCGTCAAATAATCGAGTTGTTTTGGTCAAATATATCCATTCTAAATACTCGAATTTAATACAGCAACAAGTTAGTGAAATCATGAAATGCATTGATTATGATACGCTTTCCAACATACCAGAAATCATTACTCAAATTATGAGGATAATTGGCTGTAGAATAAATCTCGCTCCTATGTCTTGACTTTTGACCCCATTTCGCCCATTTTCAATAGGGTTCATCCCCAGGTGATCCCTACCACATACTACAATTTCATTGAAATCGAACCATTTTTACGCAAGTTATGACGCATAAGATCAACGAAATGGATCCCGCTCCTATGTCCTGACCTTTGATCCCATTTCGCCCATTTTCAATAGGGTTCGTCCCCAGGTGGTCCCCTACCACATACTATAATTTGATCGAAATCGAACCATTTTTACGCGAGTTATCGTGCGGACAGACAGACGGACAAAGCTGGAGCATATACGCTTCTTCAACCTACGGTTGAAAAGCGTAAAATAACTTCAATCGGAGCTATTTTTAACTTTACGGAACACCTACTAATTAATTACAAACTTGTAGAAAAGATTCTCCTAAGTTCCTGTCTAGATTCCTTCTTTATAATGAGGAAATAAAATGCCATTTGTAAAGAACGTCGGGCAAGATGCTAGCGTGTATAGGGTCAACTATGATATGGAGAGCTCGCCGCGCTTCAAACTGAATAGTTTCCGGTTTAAAAACTCACATGAACCGCCCATCCCTAGTTAAGGGCTATTGTTTCCAGGAAAGACTCTGGCCCAGCGCTGCAGGGCAAATACGTCACCCATATTCTTCATCCGGGACTCTAATATAGATTCGTTTCGGAATCCTGTAACCTTGACTACGTTTCAGATTACGCTCACAGACAAGGATGATTCATTTCAAACCGCATCCAGTATAGAACACATTTAACATCAAACTGAATACGAAAGGTTTGGATGAAGAAAAGTAAGTGAAGCATGCTGGAATTTTTTGCTCTTACTTTGGTAACGCAGAAGAAGTTTTGAAAGGTAACTCAGAATTTTTAAAAGTGTCTGCCGTGTTTAAACTGTTGATGGTGCATATAAAAAAATATTGTATAATAGCAGGACGTGTATTTATCAGTACATCCGTAGCAGAAAGCTGACAAAATTGTTGGTCTTCACCCGATGTCCTTAAAAGTGGTAAGACTGAGAAATCTGCTATCTGGCTCGAGATAGAGAACAGTTACACACCACCAGTTATTTAGTCCTAAGAAATAAAGTGTCCTACCAGTGGACGGGTTAGGTAAAGACAACCCGGAAAGAAAACCTTCAAAAATTTCAGAAGGAATTTAAGATTCAATTTGTTGTTTATACCATTTAGCATTTTTATTAAATTTTATTACTAATTACTTTATCATTTTCCCTCACAGTTGCTGAATTTCGGCCATTTTGAATAAAAGAATGTTACGTAGGAGGTTGATGCTAAGAATATTAAGTTTTGTTTTTTAATTCTTCACTTTTTGCTAAGATTACGGGTGGGAACAAAAGATACTATTTGTGTTATTTTTGTTTGTTTGTTTGTTTCAGAGGTTTGGTTTTAACGACAACCTTAGGTATTTAGGGCCATGGCGAGTCCCCCGTCCCTGATTTGGTACAATTGGTTCCGCGGAGGGGAAGCAGGAACACCGCCAGATAAGGATCTGGGCCCATTTTGAGCGATTAGCCAGAAACCAGATCGTCTTACCACTGCCCATTTGTATTGCCGATAAGGAATCGCAGAATGGGCTCAGCGAATTGCTTTCGTTGGAGTTGGTGGGGAATTTAATATAAATGCCCTTATCAACAATGAAACACTAGTCATTCTGCCTACATGCCTGTTTAATTTTTCTGTGTTAATTTCCATCCTAACAGTGCAGGAGAAGCCACCTCTGGCATCTCTTTTTTTGTGAGGACTGCTGTCTTGATAACGGACTTCCTATTGTCTTTAGAACTTTTGTGGTCATGAAGCACCGTACTGCGTGATTCTACAGTTTAGTCTTATCCTTATAATACGAACATTCGGTTAAGATGAGAGTCATTTTGAATAAAAACACAGTATTCCTTTTCCATGATCACCTAACAAAACTCCTTTGCTCTGCTTATCTTTTCAGCTAACCACAAAAAGTTGCAACATATATTCTAATATAACTTTCTTTTTTTGTTCCTATATACATGCAAATTTTGTTTCGTCCTTTTTAAGCGGTTTCTAACTTAACGCTGTATTTTCTCTCCTGACTGAATGTTTTTTGGCAACTCCCTAATTTAGGGTCACTGGTTCTAGGGAAGGGAGAGAGCCAGTGCCGTAAGACAAACACAACATCCGTGGCATAAGATAAACACCACATCCGTGCCTCAACGGGATTCGAATCCGAACCCATCACGGACGATCGGCCAGGATCCAGAGATTAGACCACTGCGCCACTGGGGCGGCGAAGTTCATTTCCAATTAATGTTCACTGGCTGATTGGCTTAGGAGCTGTGAAGTTGATTATAGTCTGTTTTATGTTTAAAGCCTGGTGTTACGAGCTTGACTGAAGCGTATATTGCCGCCCCGGTAGCTCAGTGGTCTAAGCACTGGCCATTCGTCCGATATGAGTCCGAGTTCCAATCCCGTGAGGCATGGATGCTGTGTTAGTCTTACGGCTGCCTTCTCTGGAACCAGTTGCCCTAAATTAGGGACGGACAAATGCTTATAAGCCCATTGAATTGCTCACGGTGGTCGTTAAACCTCCAATTAAAAACAAAACGAAACGTATATTGAAAGGGGCTTCATTATTATTGAAGTGACAGTCGTTATCAACATGACGTGGATATTATTGTGTGCTATGAACAGTCTTTTATTCTGCTACTGAAATAATGGCCGAAGTTACTTCTGATTTGCTAACGTAAATGAAAATTTAGCTGCAAGTAGCTCTCTCTTGAAGATTTCTTGAAGTGATATTGCTGTGTTCAGTTAACGACGTTTCTTGTTAGCCTATCAAGGATTTCAATTAAAACGAACCAAGCTTCACGTAATTTTAATGTTCTGGTTAAACTGACTTTTTCAAATATACGAGTAGTTACATGCCTGGAGAGCTTTTGGAAGAAACAGCATAATTTTCAAGAGCAATATTCCATTATGTCTTAAAAGAAAAGTGTTTGATCAATGCATCCTTCCAGTGCTTACGTATGGTGCAGAGACGTGGAACTTAACTAAAAGAGACATACAACGGCTGCAGACAACTCAAAGCAGCATGGAGAGGTGCATGCTTGGTGTAACCAGAAGAGATAAGAAGAGGAACTCGTGGATCCGAAAGATGACAAGAGTGGAAGACATCATGATCAGAGTTAAATCCCTGAAATGGCAATGGGCTGGACATACTGCCAGAAGGACAGACCATCGATGGACAGCCGCAATTTTAAATTGGTATCCAAGTTACAGGAAAAGACCCAGAAGAAGACTACATGGGAGATGGGTGGATGAAATTCGAAAGTATGCGGGAGTAACCTGGAGGAGACTGGAACAAGACAGACCGTTGTGGAAGAAACTTGGGGAGACCTTCGTCCAGCAGTGGATTGATAATGGTTGACAATGATGATGATGATGATGAAATTTTTAAAACCTAAGAAAATTTCAGAGTGCCTTACTGCTGCTAAGGCTCTCTTACACCACAGCGTAACACGAACATTACACATCAGAGTAGACAGGCATCTGATTACAAAGAAAGGTAGACAAGACAGCACAATTTCTCCTAAATTTGGGTAGTGTAAAGGAGAGATAAAACGGTTCCAGTCTAGTCCAGATTAGGATTATATAAGATTATGTGGGCAGATCGTGAGACAAAATTAACAGAGTACATTAAATTGGAATAATTTCGAATAAGACTAGAGAACAATAGGTCAGTCTGGATTAGATTAGGATAACATGAACAAGAGCAGTCTAGATAAAGATTAGACATATTTTTCTCTTCTAGATTAGGGTTAGTGATAGACACACATGACAGATATATTTGATGGAACGACAGGTTAGGTTACATTAGATAGAGTAGAAAACAAATCAGCTCAGCATTCAATACTAAAATCAACTCCGATAATTCAACGGTGTTCAACTGTGATGGAAAAATAAACCAAAGGAAGGATACTGAAGGCAACTGTTCGCAACAGAAACATGGCTAAGATTCACTGTGAAAAAGATTTAAAGAATATTATGTATCATACATTAAACATGGACTTGGTACATAAAATAGTTTACTTCCCTTCATTCCCTACCTACAGCATACAAATAATTCAAGTTTATAAAAAACGTAAATGTTTCAGTGAAGAATAATTCATGACCATCGATTTTCTATTAGATGCTCTGCTGAAAGTTTGTGTGTGTACATTTAAAAGTAGATACAGATTGGAGATATTATTTACGAGCATTGTTGTGTTCCACAACGATACTACACGCGATATCTGGAAGAGAGAAGGATTACATGGGCCTTATTCAGAATACGAAATTCTGAATGCATCGAATCTGTCTTTTGAGAAAAATCCTGAGACGCATAGTTAGAAACTTTAATCGTAAAATGGAGATATGTCAAAATGAAAGATAAATTGCAGAGTTTTGCTTTCCTTTGAATGAAAAATGTTACGCCCTTAATGAATAAATTACCCAAACCAAATTTATCCGACTTTCCGTTGTGAGAAGTGTCTTTATTAAACGGGTTTATCTAACCACCTACTCTAATGGGGGCTCTGTGTCTGAAGCGAAATAAATGATGCGCAGAAAATACTACGCAGAAAGTCCTTCTACGTAGTAGCACTATAGGGAGAATATTGGAATACCCAGGAGTAGAACAATTATCGGAATGTCCTTACGAGAGAACGAAGCTGCAGACAAACTAATTACGCAAAAGATATTCATTTCCGATAAAGGCGCAGTGGCAAAAGTAATACTCTGATAAACTGTGTCTAGAACTTTTGAAATATGGATAACTAAAGTTCCTTTTGGTGGGAATGGGCAAACAATGTCGTTTTAGGTTGAGTTTAATAAGAGTGTATAAGATTCATTTCAGAATAAATGTTGGAAATATGGTTTCTCGCGAATTAAAAAAGTATGCACAATGCATAATTTCTTCCGTTGTCCATTCTTAATGTATCTCTTTCCATGCAGCTTTATTTATTAGCGGGCGATCATCGTCATCATGAGAAAAACGAAAGCAACTCTTATGGATATTTCGTTCCATTTGTCACTTCTGTAAGTCATGAATTTTGTGGATAATAATGTCTATGCTAGTGAGATGAATGTATAATAATGTAAACACGAAGGATCTTTATTTATTTGCAGCACTTCATTTGAAAGAAAAGAAGTACGTGCTTGAAGTATCATGTCTGTCGCTGTGGACGCCATAGCGCTTCAAATATTATTTCGCTTTGAAAAATTCTTTTTTCATTCGAAAGCCTGAACTGCGAAGACAATGATCCATACGGTTTAATTTTCTGATGCCTAAATCTTTACTAGGGGGCGTAAATGTACATGCTATTAAATTCAAAATATATTTTATATCGGGTATTCCATATAATTGCTTCAAAAACAAAAAAAACATTTTCACCTTCCGATACCTTTTACCAAGGCCATTTTAAATATATTTTCTACTTAAAATAACGCATCGTGTCACCGCTAGGATGCGTAAATATATGTTGTATTTTTCCAGAAGTCTCGGTTTCTAAAAATCAGATTTTAGAAATAATTTTTGCATTAGATATAGGTCACTACGACAGATATTTTTGCATGCATTTTACAATATTTTGAAGCAAAATGCTTTGCAACTAGTGGTCGTAAGCGAATATTTCTGTTTTAGATATGTTTGCAATCTTATCTTCCTTTCTAAAAATGTGGAAAAAAATATTTTCTGTCAGACGTAAGCGTTAATGTAAAACTCTGTAACGATATGTCCGCTTCTACAACCCCTGGCAAAAATTATAGAATCAGCACCACATTAACTTTGAGGCGCATAGTTGGTAGTACGTAGAAACGACACAAAGGAAGTAGGCGAAACGAAGACATTGTTTAATGAAAACCGCACATCTGAGTTACAGTTAGCAGGACTCATAAAGGAATGTACAATATCTGACTGAAATACATAATAATGTGTAGCAACACGTGTGGGAAATAATTGTAGACTCGCCGACATCGTAGGAAAAAATTATGGAGTAATCGTATAGGTTGAAAACGGAGTCTGGCAATAGCACGCGTTCGGAATATGCAAATTAGTGTGGCGATAAAAAGGAGGAGCAGTGGCTGTGAATCAGCAATATTACACTGTTGCTGCAGTAACAGCATGGCGCCTCGGAGGGAGTTATCAATGGAAACGAGGGACAGGATAGTTTAAAGTCTTTAAGAAGGAATATCGACAAGAGGCATGGCAAAACATGATAGTTGTTCGTAGTCGGCTGTCTTGAAAATTTAGTTGAAATATAAACAGAATGGGACGGTTATAAGAGTAAAACGTACCGGTCTCCTAAGGAAAACATCAAAGAGTGAGGACAGAAAATTAAAAGATATACACTGGCGGAAAGTGAAAAAAGAACACCAAGAAGGAGACGTCTGATACAAACGAAATTTATACAGCATAATAACGGAATACAGAGGATAACGTGATCAAAACATTATGGCAAAATACAGCTGTATTTATTTGCTGGTAAACTGAAAAATAACATTTCCATGTAACATGGTTAGTACGAGGTTGAACCGCCATGAACTGCGTCCCACTGTGCAATTCTGGCATGGAGTCTGCCGTACAGATGTTGGATGTAAGTTTGGGGTATTGAGTTCCAAGCATCCTCAACCTAGCCGCGTAAATCGGGGATGGTCGTGGCTGGCCGTGGAGACCGGATAAGTCGTTGTCCCATAAAATCCCACACGTGCTCAATGGGGGACAAATCCAGTGAACGTGCAGGCCATGGAAGTTGTCTCATACCCTGAAGTGCATGTTGCGTTGCACGTGCCGTGTGTGGGCGTGCGTTATCTTGCCGGAAAACACCACGATGGACCGACCTTACAAATGACACAACAACGGGCTGAATGATGTTGTTGATGTGGAGGTGCTGTTTAACGTACCCGGTACAAACACTAGTTGTGTACGGGAGTGATAGCTGATTGCTCCACACACCAGAAGTCCAGGTGTAGGCCCTGTGTGTCGCTGGCGGATGCAAGAAGGGTGTAGACGCTCCCCTGCGCGTCTGCGAACACGCATACGGCCATCGGAGGCTCCCAAGCAGAATATGCTTTCATCGCTGAACACGACAGATCGCCATTGCGTTCTCCAGTACAGACGTTGGCGACACCATTGCAGCAGTTCCTGACGGTGGGCTGGAGTCAGAGGTACACATGCCAGAGGCACACGTGCACGTAGTCCTGCATCCAGTAGACGGTTGCGGATTGTTGGCACAGTCACCTCAGGTGCAACGGCAGATCAGATTTGCGTCGCAGTGGATGTTCTGCTTGACAACGCTGCCCTTCTTATGCGTCGATCGGTCCGCTCATCAGTCCATCTGTGACTCCCGGTTCCACGTCTTCTCGTGTGGAAATGTTCTTCGGACCATCTACGCCACCATCGTACCACCACCGATACTTCCTGTCCAATTCACTCCGCAATACGACGATACGGCCACCCGGCATCGCGGAGTCCGACTATACGACCTTGTTCAAAGTCCGATAACTGCTGAAATCGTACACGTCTTCCATGTCCAGGCATTGCAGCTTCTTCAGAGTTTTCGCACGTGTCCGTACGCCAACGACTGATTACATTCACTTCGCCGTACTTCTTTAATACCACCAACGATAATTTGCATATTATGCCGTGCTGTGGCGTAAGCGCTCACCGGTTGGTCCAGAAATTAACATCACACCTACGTAAACTCGACCCCATTAACATATGTAAATTTCATGATCGTCCGCCAATTCCTTCTTGGTGTTCTTTTTTCACTTTCTGGCAGTATATATCTTCAAAACCGTAAATATACAACAACACAAATGAAGACACAGTTGGCAGACACAGATGTTAATGTTTGTGACAGAACAGTAGAAAATCGTTTGAAGGAGATGGATTTTCTTACAGAAAAACAAAACAGAAACCAGCTTTTGACAACTAAAAAAAAAGAAAAGACGTTTACAGTGGGAGAAAGGAAAGCAATCGTGGGCTGTACAAGATTGGATGAAAGAGATATTCAGTAATGAATCACGGATGTGCAGTGATCACGGAAATGATGCTGGAACGTTTGTCTCGCGACGCGCTAATGAAACCTATAAGAATAACTGCTTCAAGAAAACTGAAGTTTCTTCAGACAGTCATGATATGGGATTGCATGTCAGGTGAAAGATCTGGTGAGACAACAATCATCACAGGAACAGTCAATGCGCAGGTATACTTTGACATTTTAGGGAATTTTCTTATGCCATCAATTGAAAATATTTTTGGAGATTATGTGATATTTCAAGACGATAATGCCTCATGTCACAGGGCCAAAAATGTGCAGCCATTTCTTCAGGAACGACATATAAGTACAATGACATAGCCAGCAAACAGTCCAGATCTAAATCTCATTGAGAATGTTGGTGCAATTGAAGAAGTTAGTCCAGGCGAAATCTCCATGTTGCAAAGCTGATTCGGTGATTGCTATTCGGGAATGTCGGAAAGTGCTTAGTGACTATTGTGTTTCATTAATGACATTATAATGTAACGCTTTTTCGTGTGCGAGGTTGGTGTTACGCTATGTCTAAAACCATGACAAAGGAAATGTTGAACTAAATGAGAATACGATGCAATAGCTGCACGAAATAGCTCTAATTAAGTTTTTACGGCCAGAAGAAACATATACAGAAGTCAAACTTACATTTAACCTTTTATTGGTCCAGCAATATTTCATGAAATCCAACATATAGCACTGCGAGTTTTACACTTCACATATGCCATAATTATCTGTCGTATAATCTATCTTAACAACGATCGAACATCTCCACACACACACACACTAAGCAACTGATGTATCGTCCTTTTTATTTAACGTCCTTATCACATTCATTCGTCACTCTCTCTGACCTCAAAAGTGTTGCCAACCTCATTCATGTGAGATAGAAGATATCACGTTACGTTTGGAAAGTGCAAAAGAGAACAAACTCAAATTTACATAGGAAAAGGAACTAAAAATGAAAGTTAAAGTAGAATATACGTCACAACATCTATGCCTCAAAGGATCCAGGCTGTCATCAAAGCTGGTGGAGAAGTTACAAAGTATTCAAGTGGATAAATACCGTATCCCATATGCACTGATTCCATAATTTTTTCCTCTGATGTCGGCGAGTCTGCAATTATTTCCCACATGTGTTGTTACACATTTTTAGTCAGATATTGTACGCTCCTTTATATGAGCCCTGCTGCTTGTAGCTTAGATGTGCAGCTTTCATGAAAATGTTTTCGTTTCGCCTACTTCGTTTGTATCGTTTCTACATTACTCCATACTATCCGCCACCATGTTCATGTGAAAGCGATTCCATCATTTTTGCCAGGGGTTGTAAAGGACCGATTTAAAAAAATTGATTTTGCTACTGATAGTGTTTTTAGCCAGGAATATTTTTCATATATTTTCCGATCTTTTGTACCTCATACAGAGTTTTGGCACTCTAAATGTTCAATTCTGTACCGTACTTGGAAAGTGATTTGAAAAATACTATGTGTATTGGATATCTTCCGTTATAAGAAATGTTTTCCGCATAATTCGGGATTTTTCGCTGCACACATTTCAGCCGTTAGTCGCCAAAAGTAGCTATTCTGTTTGTGGATGTTTTACTGATTGTGTAAAAATCTTGTCGATTCATTTTTGTAATCGGTTCAATACACTATGAAGAACATTGTTTACATTGTGTAATATAACTTACCTTTTTAGTTCCTGTATCTATGTAAATTTGGCTCGTTCTGTTTAAACAGTTTATAACTTAACGCTATATTTTCTCTCGGCTGAATGTCTTTTGGCAACGACAAAATGAGGTCCGAGGTTGTGTGACGTAGGTAAAATGACGAGATAAGGTTGTTGTTTTCAATTCATGTTTGCTGGCTAACTTGGCTTACGAGCTGTGAAGTGAGGCTGACTTTCGTTAGGCTGTATTATGAACTGATTTGGAGTGGTTAATTTGATGTTGCCGTTTAGTTATTTCACTTTATCACATTTGTTTAATCGTCAAGGATTTAAGATAATTTCAAGTTAATGTGATTTGGAAATTGTAGGATATTTACGACCAATGTGTTGTTTAGCTACTGGAGTGTTTTCGTTGTGATTCAGTTGGCAAAAATATGAAATTGTAAGTACATATATTGTTTTTCACTGAATCTTTAGACGTATTTTGAAAGTAACATTCTCTGAGCTTAATTAAAGGGCATTAAAGGTCCTAGTCCGGGTTGTTCTACTAAAACGAACCAGCTACGATTGTCGTCAAGTCTCACGTAATGTTGGTGTTCTAGATTAACTGACATTTTTCACTTCTATTTAAGTAATTAAAACGAAGAACAACACAATTGCGCATTTTAGGTTATGCGAACACTTTATTCAAGGGACGTAAGTGTTTATCACTGAATTTTTTCTTCTAAAAATTTGCTTTCAAATACCATTAGACTCGAGAATCCGGTGTTATGTTTTTTATTAAGACTTCTTTTCGTTCTTTACTTTGCTGGCTGTTCACTTTGCTATAATAATCTTTTAAGATTTTAGTCTTACTCTTTGCAGGTTGTTTGTTATAACACAGTCACTTGCATACTAACCACCTAGAGAAATAAAAAGCTAGAGTTCAATCGGCTAAGAAACTACTTGCATAGAAAATTTGTTCTTTATTCTTCGTTACTTGCCAAAATAAAGCTTTTACACACAAGTTCACAATAACACCAACAACGTATCCATTATCGAGAGATGTCACTTTAACATTTATTCGGCGTAAAGATCATCTTTTTCCCCGGGGAACAGCGAGATTCTTTGACCTTATGAGTGTGAGCTAAGCGAACGAAGAGCAAACGAAAACAGTCGTAGGTCGACTGTTTTCGTTTGGTAAGTACGAAGGCTAACCGGCTACCCTGTGCATACTAGAAGGTAGAGCAGCAGAATCTCAAACCAAACAAAACAGCTCTTTTTCAGAGCTTCAAACGTGCTCTTCAGTCAAAGTAATCTTGTATTGCACTTCCCCGGGCTCCGGTGACCTTGTCGCGGCCTTCCTAAGGAAAGGTTCAACATCGGAGCCAAACAAGAGCGACTTCGCTTGGATTGTTTTCTCGCAAAGAAAGGAAGAAAGACAGTAACTTGTGGAGTGCCAGCTACCGGAAAAGGAGCGCACTCTTCTAAATAGATACCAAATCCAAGCCCTGAGCCAGAAAGGAACTTTGAGAGATTAAAGGAAAGGATTGTCAAAGATGGGTCAAGATGAAGCAACCACAATAAATCCAGAGGAAGATACAATAAATGGACTATTCACAGAAATAAATGAAATTCTGAACAGCTCAACCTATGTGACCAACACTACAAAGGGCGTCTCTGTGCCTGTGGAAATGTATTACTCAAGAATTGTGAAATTTTCGTTGCAGTTTAAATGTGATTTTTTGTGTCTTGACCGTTGCGTCCGTCCCCTGCTAGCACCACTCGTCCACAGGTCCGAACCTGCGGCTCACAGAACGGGGATATTACCGTAGTAAACATGCCAAGTGAGATCCATTTAACCCTGTTAAGTCTGCCTTAGGTGGTACAGCATTATGGTTTTTAGCTCAGCTCAGATACAGATCTTTGATTCTGAAAATGTATAGATAGCATGTGGTCCTACTTGAAGCAGTATATCATCTTATATGCACACACACACACACACACACACACTTTACGTTGAGCGTGGATTTCTATATACCTCTGAATGACTATCAGCCGTAGGGTAAAGAGAAACTGAGATTTTGGCGAGCCGTTCAGAAAGAAATATAACGAAAAAATTGCATAATTTACGTAACTTAAAAAGAGAGGTTAATTCAGAGATGTACGTCACACCATGTTTAACAGCGTATATAGTCATCAAAACTTCCGGCTCTTTTTCAATAACATACGTTTCCATTCCAAAACTCTTCCTTTTCTCTATTTCAATAACATTCTTTAGTACCAAAACTTCTCTCTTCTTCAGTACCATACATTTTCACCACTGTTTCACCCTCTTTTTCAGTACCACACATCTCCCTCAAAACTTGATTTGTCGATGGCGCAGTAGTCTAAGCGCTTTTGACAACTTGTCCAAGATGGGTCTGGGTTCGAATCCCCGGTGAGGCACGGTTGTCTTAAGTCATTGGCTGTCTTCCTTCCCTGGAACCAGTGGCACTAAATTAGGGACGGCTGACTGCCTATAGCCCATTGAGTAGCGCACGGTGGTCGTTAAACCTCGAAACAAAAAGAATTTGATTTTCTTTACTGTTTTACATTACATTTCCATCGAAATTTCATTTTCTTCAAGAGCATGCGTTTTTGTCAGTGCTTTATTCTCTACTGCATTTACGGTGTAAGACGGGGGAGGGATTGCCTAATATATTTTTTTCGCTTTTTTAAATAGTTTTTCGTTCTACCCAGCGAAAGGTATAGTTATCTCGAAACCTGCTTACGGAAGAGCTGGAAAAAGTAGGTTTTGTATCGTACCGAGGTAAGCATTATATCATCATCATTGTCAACCATTATCAATCCACTGCTGGACGAAGGTCTCCCCAAGTTTCCTCCACAACGGTCTGTCTTGTGCCAGTCTCCTCCATGTCACCCCTGCATACTTTCGAATTTCATCCACCCATCTCCCATGTGGTCTTCTTCTGGGTCTTTTCCTCTCCCTTGGAATCCAATCTAAAATTTCGGCTGTCCATCGATGATCTGTCCTTCTGGCAGTATGTCCAGCCCATTGCCATTTCAGGGATTTAACTCTGATCATGATGTCTTCCACTCTTGTCATTTTTCGGATCCACGAGTTCCTCTTCCTATCTCTCCTGGTTACACCAAGTATGCACCTCTCCATGCTTCTTTGAGTTGTCTGCAGCCTCTGTATGTCTCTTTTAGTTAAGGTCCACGTCTCTGCACCATACGTAAGCACTGGAAGGATGCATTGATCAAACACTTTTCTTTTAAGACATAATGGCATATTGCTCTTGAAAATTATGCTGTTTCTTCCAAAAGCTCTCCAGGCAAGTTTTGTACGCCGATTAATTTCTTCATCAATGTGACCCTCACTTGATATCTGCTGTCCAAGATAAACGTACGTGTCTATTATCTCCAGCTTTTCTCCATCAATCGATAAATCTTCATTTCTTGTAAAAGCATTGAACATCACTTTTGTCTTCTGAAAGTTCATTTTTAATCCCACTTCTTTACTCTTGTCAGCAAGTTCCTGGATCATACTCTGCAGCTCTGATGGGCTAGTTGCAAAAATGACTACGTCATCAGCAAAACGAAGGTGGGTTAGATAATCTCCATTAATCTTTATCCCCTTGTTTTCCCAGCTCAGTGACTGAAAAACACCCTCCAATGTGGCATTAAAGAGCTTCGGAGATATGGTGTCACCTTGTCTCACTCCCTTTCCAATTTTTATGTGTGTTGTATTTTCAAACAGCCTAATCTTTGCACTTGCATTTTCATAGATGTTATTAATAATATTAATGTATGCATCTTCAATACCGCAGGTTTTCAGAGCCGTTGTAACTGCTGATGGTTTCACCGAATCAAAGGCTTTTTCATAATCGATAAAAGCCATGCACAATGGAAGTTCATATTCCCTCGCTCTTTCAATTAGTTCTCTCAGCACATGGATATGATCTATTGTGCTGTAGCCACTCCTGAATCCAGCTTGTTCTCTCGGTTGAGCCATGTCCAGTGTTACCTTCAAGCGGTGTGAAAGAACTTTAGTGAAGATTTTATAAACTACTGATAGGAGGCTGATAGGTCTGTAGTTTCCGAGATCCTCAATGTCACCTTTCTTATGTAGCAGGATCATTGTAGCGGTGTTCCAATCCTCAGGAATCTTTCATTAAGGCATCGAGTGAAAATTTGGGCGAGTACTGTTTCGATTTCTCCACTTGCTTCTTGTATGATGTCTACAGTAATTCCATCTTCTCCTGGAGCTTTTCCCCGCTTCATGTTCTTAATTGCATGTGCAACTTCTGCTGGAAGGACTGGAGGAACTCTGGTACTGGTATCTTTCATGATGTCTGGAGTGCATGTATCATCCCTTTCATATAATTTGGAGTAGAAATCTTTCACCCTTGTCAAAATTTCTGCCTCTATTTCTTGTTACAGAACCATCTTCTTTTCTCAGTGCCATAATCTGTTTTCTTCACTTACTGAGATGTCCCTTTGCTATCTTTAGGCTTTGGTTGTTTTCAATTGCTTTCCTCACTAGTTCACAGTTGAATTTTCTTACGTCTTCAGTGATACTTTTTCGTACTGTCTTGCATAGCTCTATATATTCCACTTTGGAAGTCACATCTTCTTTAGTTGTCCTCATCTCTCTTCTTTTTTGCATCAACATTTTCGTTTTTCCTGATAATTTATTTACATGCAACTTGTTCTTAGACCCAGCTAATTTTGTTGCTGTTTCCATAAGAGCTTTGGTTACTTTTCTGTTAACTTCAGAGATGTCCACTTCTTCCGATGTTAGGCCTTCTAAAGCAGAGAACCTATTCTTCAGTTCCAACTTGAAGGTATTATGGTGTTTTTTAAGGTTGGTTATGTCAATAGATTTTGTTTGTCTTATGAGCTTGCCACGTTCAAGTTTAGTGTTGAGGTGCATCTTACATCTCACCAATCTATGGTCACTACCTGTGTTGAACTTGTTTAGCACACTGCAGTCTTCTATGACGATTTTTTTGTTACACATAATAAAATCAATTTCACTTGTCGTCCCATTTGGATGTCTCCATGTCCATTTCCTGTGTGGCTTTTTCTTGAAGAAGGAGTTCAAGATGAAAAACCCTTCTGCCTCTGCAAACTCAACGAGAGTATTTCCACGCTGGTTTCTGTTGCCGTGACCGAATTTACCTACTGAAGTTTCATTCTGTTGCCGTTGCCCTATTTTTGCATTGAAATCTCCCATAATTATTTTCAAGTGCTGCTTACCTTTATTATTTAGATGACAAATTTCCTCATAAAATTCTTCAATTTCTTCTTCAGGATGACTTGTGGTGGGTGCATAAGTTTGAATAATCTGAGCCTGGCATTATATATATATATATATATATATATATATATATATATATTTCTTGTCTCTTTTACATGGAATTTATTCTCTAGCAGCAGTACTGTCTACAACAATTAAAAAAATGAACTTATACGGAACTACTTATACCTAGAAGGAAAATCTGCCGTAGTGAAATATTCCGAAAGATTCGATGTGATTTCATAGCACGGTGCGAGGTTTTAACCTTGCAGAAGCTTTTTACAAGAACCGTGCTCCTCTGCCGAAACATGACTACATGTATAATTTAAGATGCTTGTAATTTAAGTCGATTCATCTTTATTGGGTACTTCAAACATTCCATACAATACATTTTTGCTGTGAGTTGTATCTAAAAAAAAAAGGGGGGGGGGGGCAGTTTGACCGAAGATAAATCCTCTAGGGTTTTGTTTGGTTCTAAATGCTGTTCACTATAAAACAAATAAGATATAGACAATCCTTTTCTGGCTCTAACGAGAAAAATAAGCTTAAATATATTCTCAAACTGAAAAAGAAAAAAATGTATTCGTATTACGTTTAATCATCCTCATTTTCACTGAAATTCGGTAATAGCCGCCCTCTCTAATTCAGAAAGCTCTGGCTTCTGGCACCAGAGAAAACTATAGAGGTAAAAGCGAGCACAATGTTAGAACCCAGGACCTGCAGTACGAGGACCCAGAAACCCACTCAACGATCATCACTCCCAAAGAAAAAGAAAATGCAATTTCCGACTTATGGAATTGTAAACTAATGCTTCCATTCAGAATTTAGTTGCATAGGTACTTCATGTTTTGCAAGCTCTGTATGTGTGTTTTAAATAAGGTGCGTTCAGAAATTCCCTCCGGAGTGAGTGCGGAGCGCCAGCCCTACACACACACGTTCCGTCACCCCATCCCTCCCTACTCTTCCCCGATACGCAGGATAGTATGTCCGAAAATGTCTTTTTGCAGGTTGTTTTGAGTACCCCACAGCAAGTGTCTGTCGGACGTCGATAGAGTTAACATCATGCATGAATAGCGTCGCTGAATATGTTAACCACTGAGGTTAAACACGAAGGCATTTTTAGTTGAGTACGTGTTTTGAGCAGGCAACAAATACACAGACGCTGTGAAACAGAAGTTGAGTTTTCTAGAATACGTTGTTTCACATCGCGATACTATGCGAGATTTATTCAGTAAATTTCGCAGTACTGGTTTGGCGGCAGATGCAGCAAGAAGTGGGAGACTCAATGTGTTATCCAAGAAAAACTTTCTCGATAAATCTGAAAAGATGATGGCAAACCCATCAAAATCAGTAAGAAAACTGGTATATGAGATAGAACTCAGCTTAGGAACTATACATGCAGTTATAAGACGAAAACTCCAGTTTTGTCCGTGAAATCATGGCCGCGTAGAAAGTGAAAGGTAATGGCATAAGAGAGATGAGTTCCCTCTCTTCGTGACGTCACTCATGTTACATGACCTGATAAGTCGGTGTCTTGTGTGACGTCATACACGTCACCGACTTAGCTGAAAAGATGGATACCAATAGGACGCCTTGGTTTCCTTGTAACGTCACTAAAGGAGGGAACTCATCTCTCTAATGTCATGGCCTTGGTACTATACATTTGTGTCGGTTGAACAAGAATTAAAACCATCGGATCATGAGAAGAGAAAGTATTATTGTGAGCGGTTTCAGAATTTCGTACAAGATAAGGGAAACGAAGTACTAGATGAAACATTTCACTCAGAGACGAGGCTTGGTTCCACTTATCAGGATACGCTAACTCCCAAAACACTCCTTTATGGAGATCAGAAAATCCATATGAAATTCATAAAAAAAACCATTGCATGACCGGAAAATTGGTGTTTGAATAGCAATTTGAAGACGACGAATTGTGGGTCCCATTTTTTTTCATAAGAAAACGATAAACGCAGAGCTATGTTGTTCAGGAATTCTGTATCCATTCAGTGCACCGCTCAATGAAAATGCAATACCGAATGCTTAATTTCAACAACATGGTGTCACCGCGCACACCCCTCACTCTTCAATGGCGATCCTTGAAGATGTCTTTTGCGGACCGGATAACTTCAATTCAAAAGGGACTTTGGCCTCCATGATTATCCGTACTTCGACTGCCCAACTTTTACTTCTGTGGGGAATAGTAAAAGGAGTAGTGTATAAGGACCGCTCCAAAACAATTGAAGAATTGGAAACAGCAATATCCACGAAAACTGCTTCTATTATACGGAAAAATTTTAAAGACGTGCTTGATAACAAGTGTGGAAGAGTTGCATTATTCCTTAAAAATGGTATGGAAACCATGCGATAAGGGTAATTACCTTTTTAGCGCACAACGCTTAATGTAAAGTCAAAGGTAAGAACGAACGTGCTGTGACATGAAATGCAGTCAAAGTATAAAGTGTTATTAAAATATAATTTAGCACGTTCACAGTGAAGGGACTTTATTGAACGCATTGTACAAGCACATTTGAAAAATAGACGGTGTTTCAGTTACAGCCCCATAATTGTTCTCGCGAATAAAGTTGCTTTTAATGGCGCCAAACTAATGAGCATGATCATTCGCGGGACACTCACAAAACTTTTTAATCTATTTAAACATTAAAAAAAGCCTGAGTTTCAATATTGGCAACATCTCAAATGCCAATATTGAATGCCCCATTCTTAATTAGTTTACAAGATAATCTGTCAAAATATAGAATGATAGAAAAGTTATATACAGTATGTTAGCCAATCGCCAGTAACAACTGCAGTTTTGCTTACTCCCTTTGCGCTTGCCTCCCCCAAAGTTAATGCTGAATCCTCAAGTGTCGTGTGGCACATTTATTCTACGCCTAAAATAATTTAATTTCTGAAACTGCGTGACAGCATACGTCACTCTCACGCAGTCTGAGGAAAAGGTTGTCACATATCTCACTTCGAACCACAGAAATACCACGAAACACAAAATATTTTTGATATATATGATGAGCTTCGCAAGATATGTAAGAAAGCAACATTGTCATGAAGATCCTGATCGATCGTCTGCTGATGGATTTGGGAACTGAACAGATTAAGTGCAGCGGCTAAAGCACAACTCGAGCATCCAAGTAGCAATTTCAGACTTACGGTAGTCACATTATCCTGATTGCGCAACCATAACGGGATTAGAGGTGACTGGTAATGAAGGACCGTTTTTCCTTGTTCTGAATGAAAAACCGCAACTTCGTCGGTTGGTCTCAGGGGACCGGAAGAATGTAGGTATGGAAACCATGCGATAAGGGTAATTACCTTTTTAGCGTTACACGCTTTTCAAATAAGTAGAGATAGATTGTGGTTCTTTTGACTGAGAATTTGCTAGATTTGAAAAATAGAATAGTGAGTTGAACCAGGCATCTTCACGGAATATATATATATTTATTCAACAATAAAATACCACCAAGAATCTGCCAACTGGAGAGCAAAGAAACTGAAGCGGTAAAGTCTTACATTTATTTAGGACGACTTATTATTAGGTGTGCAACTTAATTCTCGGCAAGCGATCATAGAACGTCGGCAAATGCAAATTGCTTTGTGTGATAATGGCTAATTGCAGCGCCATCCAACAGCTTTCCAGACAACCGTAACCACCCACAGCTGTAGTGACAGAAGGGACGAAAGTTGACGGTGAAAGCAATGTCGTTCGAGAAGCAACATTTGAGGCATTGCCCCCTGTTCGCGTTTCAGCTGAAAAAGAAAGTGCCGCGGAAGCTCAGCGCAAATGATCTGTGCTGCTTTGGGTGAGGCTGCTGTGTCTTACAGTACGTGTAAGAAGTGGTTCCAGCGGTTTAAGCAGAGAAATGTCGATCTCCGTAATGCAGAACGTCCGGGACAGCCACAGAAAGTTGACGATGAGGAACTGGAACAACTGTTTGACACAGATCCCTGTCGCACACAATCAGAGCTCGCCCAGGAACTCGGAGTAACACGGCTAGCCATTGCAAAGCGTCTGCACAAGCTTGGATGGATTCGCAAGGAGGGCCGTTGGGTGCCCCAACAACTCACAGCTGCGAACAAGTCGAGGCGCTACGATGTTGCTGTGTCCTTGCTCTCCAGATTCAAGAAGAAAGATTTCCTCCACAAGATTTTTACCTGTGATGAGAAGTGGATCCTCTACGATAATCCTAAGCGGCGCAAATCGTGGGTTTATCCAGGTCAGCCTACCACCGGTACCGCCAAACCGAATATCCATGCCAGGAAGTTGTTGCTGTGCATATGGTGGGATCAGCGCGGTGTCGTACCGCATGAGTTGCTCAAACCTGGTGAAACGGTCCATGCTGAGCGTTATTTTCAGCAACTCATTCGTATGAGTGACGCAATGGAGGCGAAAAGGCCATACATCACGGGCAAGGGCAGAAGTTCTGTCCTGTTGATTCAGGATAACGCGCTGCCTCACACCGCGAAAACGACTTTAAACATGATCACCGACGTGGGATGGGAGATTTTGTCCCACCCTGCGTATTCTCCAAACTTCGCCCCGTTGGATTATCACTTCTTTCGCTCCCTGCAACATCACCTGAGTGATACACGCACTTCACTTCTGTCGAGGAGGTCCACACAAGTATTGATGATTTTATCAACTCGAAACAGCTCTTTTTTTCCGCAGTGGCATTCGGCAGCTCCCTAACCAATGTCTCAAATGTATCCAACACGACGGGGATTATTTCCCTGATTAGGTACGTATTCGATTTGCTATAACTTGCTGTCAACGTGTCGTGCCTATGGCCGAGAATTAAGTTGCACACCGAATACGTAGAGCATTCAGATACCAAGGAGAATTTCATTACCATCCGAGAACAAGTCAACGTGTGTGAACAGGCACGCATTACAATAAGTTGTTCGCATTGTAATAAGTTCAAACTTGCGAACAGCACTACTGCCCACTTTCACTTCAGTCAATTGCAATCAAGATGTCGGACGAAGAAGTACCTAAGAGTGTATCATTAGGAACTTCTTGGTCCAACTTGAAAAGCAACGAAAATCCCTCTTTGAAACTGGAATTAAGAAGATTCCAAAACGTTGAAAGAGTGATAATTATCAAATTTCTCACGGAGGAATACGTCTCATTCTCATCGAAACCTTTACGGGCTTGGAGCCCAGTTTGGGAAATATTATTTGTCTCAAGTAAGTGTATGCAATTGAGCCAAATCATTCCGAGAAGAACAGTGTCGAAAATGAACCTAGACAATCATCGGATTACAGTTCGTGAGCTCTACAGGAAATATTGAAGTTGTGCACAACGAGCTGATACTCAACAAAGTGAGCTCAGTGGAGTCCCACTACTTCTGACGCACAGCACAAGGAAAGACGTTTTGGTTATCGTTACTGAAATTCTGCAGCCAAGCGCACAAAAAAAAAATAAAAAAAAATGAATCAACTTTTTAGATTCTCTTGGCCCCTGTGATGAGACTTTATTTATTTTTTTATTTCACTCCCGAGTCAAAACGTGCGAGTACACAGGAATTATTACGGCGTAAAAGATTTCGAGACAATGATAGGGTCAATGCAGCTGTGCAAACTCTGAGAAGCAACCAAAATCCTCCTTTGAAACTGGAATTAAAAAGATTCCAGAACGTTGGAACAAGTGCACTACAGTTAACGAGAAGTACGCTGCAAAGTAGTATGTACGATTTTTCTATTTTGTTGTGAATAAATCGTTTAGAATAAAATTCTCGTTTATATTTAAATGTCCCTTGTAAAAGCAACAGGGATGGTAGAAAAAATGAGATCAAGAATATGGCATCTTGAAAAATGAGACATTTCTGAAATATAGGTTCTACTTTGCTTGAAAACGACAGCATTTGATCAGTGTACGCTACTTGTGATGACTTACGAAAGTGAGACATGGTTTGTGAATAAAGAAAATATGAATAACTACGGAACTACACAAAGAAGAATGGATAAAAGTATGATGAGTATTTCACTGAGAAACTGAAAAACAAATGGATGGATTAGATCAAGGGCACGTGTCATAGATGTTATCCAGTATATCAAGAAACCCAAATGGAGATGGTACAGTCTACGTGACCAATACAAAAACACAAGGAATACAAAGGTGGCATCCAAATGCTTAATGTGATGGAAAAAAAAAACCGCAGGAAATTTCTCTACAATGTGCGTACTTCGATGCACGTTGCAAAATACATACGTAATAATTAAATATCTTACACTTTAACTTTTAAAATATACGTACCTACAGCTCAATATTTAATTAAATCAGTCAGCAAGTTTTCACTGAAAAAAAATTGATACAAGTGTGCTTCTTCTTTTGCGATTCGTAGCCCATTTTTCAATGTCTTTTCGAATTCTATAGCCTTACCCTACTTTGAAGCGTCGGCAAGAATGAGCACACTGAACTTTTGCTTCTCAGCCACATTTTAGATTGAGATTTTTTTTTCTCGACGCCAATAGTCTTCTTTTTGTTGCCATTTTCAAAACCAACAAGTTATTCAATCAAAAATTTCGCACATTCGCTACGAGCACAAAATTACAATGCGACTGAAGGGAAAGTGACAGTTGACAGCAAAACGAGATAGTGAACTGATTCACTTTCAGAAAGGGGTGGTCAGCTACATTGATCCTTCATGTTTATGGTCTCATGCTAGTTCTCCAAAGAAGGGGAAAATATCGATCACAAAATGAGCTTTAGACCCTATTGGGAGTAACTTGCTGGCGTTGGTAACAAGACTAGCAGAGTTGTAACGGGGATGTTGAGGATAAAGTCACCCTGTGCGCGCTTCGGTTCAAAGAAACTACAGAAAATCTTTGCGACAAAAATTTGTAGAATTTTTTTCCCTTTAACGAATGCGTTTTTATCTGTTTTGAGGCCAAACTCACTGCCCGTTATTTGGAGAGTCCATATTTGGAGGAAAACACACTATGTACTTTCGGTCTGGGGATCACAAAACTGTCCGCTAAATGATGTTCACTATTCGGGAATGTCTGTTAAAGAGGTTTTACACGTATCGTTGTCAGCATATAGATGCCGTACGTTTTTACTGTTTCCCATGTAGCCATCCTTCAGAAAACTATTTCGCTTTGAACGGGACTCGAAACCGCATCTTCCGATTTACGTTCGAGCATGTTTATAAAAGAGATTACTTCAAACAAAACTTTTTATTTTGTTTTGTCGGACTTGCTTGCACATCAGCACAAGTTTCCTCTTGCGAGCAAGCAATGCTTTCTTCACAACAAGTTCCGCAGCCATATTTGTCTTACAATGACTCCGCAGCGGCACAGTATCCAGTGCTGTTTTTTTTTTCTGCTTATATCTTTCCTTTCCCATTTCTTTACTTTTTCTTTCTTTCTCTTGTTTTTTGTTCTCAGATTTTGGCAAAGTTTGAAAGAACTGCCTCCGCCAAATAACCCATTTTACTGAAGAACTGAACTGCAGATTTAACTGCTTTAATTTGGTAGTTTACAATTTGTGTAGCCAAACAGGTTTCAAGGTTCATTCTTCGTGGCTATAATTTCATCCATCATGCTGAAATAACTTTCAGCTTAAGTGTCATGAATGCATGGTATCAAAGATTTCACTATTTTTGAAAAATAGTTTGACGTGGAGAAGATGAATACTGTTGAATACCATGCATCAATACATAAAGTTTCTAATTTCACTTCCATTTTCGAGAAAAAATTTCCTTTATCAAGCTAAAATGCCAACATTTATGAGAAGAAATAGCATTTAACAACAAAACGGATTTGTAAAGAAATCGTAGGAAAAAAAAGTGACTTACAGTAACAGTCCCTCGGCATTCAACTTCCATTTTCGAAAATATCCCCTCCATTTCCAAGCCGAAATACAAATATTTATGGTATAAAATAATATTTAACAACAACAGAGGGCAGATCGCTACAAAGAAAATGTAAGATCACAGGTCCCCGTTTAACTTCCATTTTTGGAAATTGTTGCCTCCATTTTCAAGCTGAAGCATAACCAATTATGCAATAAGAGGATATTTAATAACAATGTAGGTAGAGGTATATCGCGAGAAAAAAAAAAAGAATGAATGTTAAGAGAAAAATGTTAATTCCGTTTAACTTCTGTTTTCAGAAAGTTTTGAAAGACGTCCCCAGACAGAAATTACTGGGTTACTCACCATTAATTACTGGGTTCAAGAATATTAGGGGGTGGAGCATAAACGCATAGAACTCCTGATTTCCGCTCTTCCACATTTTTTTTTCGAGGGGCTACAAGAAGTGGCCCCTCTTTAATTTAGGGCCATTGGTTCCAGGGAAGAGAGAGCCGCAACATCCATGCCTCACCATGATTCGAACCCATCTCTGACGAATGGCCAGAAGCCATTGCTTAGATCACTTGCCACCGGGGTGGCACAGTTCTTCTTGCCTACCGGCGCCCACTTTCAACAAAACAGTGTATTCAACTGGAAACTGCTAACTTATATGTCATTTACTTCCCCATATACAGCCCATATTATATGCAAGGAGTTTTCTGTAGAGTGACGCCACACCTTCCAACCTATTCCCCAAAGTTTCTCCTTAGTTTTACATCTATATCGCGAATTGACCTAATTGATGACGGAAAAAGCGGAATTCCGCGGAAATCTAATGCCTGTTATATAACGAAGTAAATTTCTCCGTCATTTTTGTCCACGCCGGGGATCGAACCCGGGTCCCCTCATTCCGGAATAAATCAGTCTACCAATTGAGCTACGCGGACGTTCGTTCTGACTGCTATCTGCCTTTATGTCGTGTGCGTCCTACTGGCAGGTACGTCACATCTACCCCCAGCCCCCAAGAGGGCCGGGGTCATGGCTCACGGGTCAGCCGCGACCATGAATCGTCGCAGGCAGCCATGAGATGTAGAACGTGCTCTTGAGAACTCCCGGTCAATCTAGTGTGTGGAATGCAACATCACACACTTTTTGTTTTTCGAAGCACTGAAGAAGGGATTCTCTTATTTTTCCTATCTCGCGGTGTGGAAATAACATCACACCATTGCGAGATTTTGAACTGTTGGGTCATCCGGAAAGTTCGGGCGCCATTATAACGAAGTAAATTTTTCCGTCATTTTTGTCCACACCGGGGCTCGAAACCGGGTCCCCTCATTCCGGAATAAGTCACTCTACCAATTGAGCTACGCGGACGGTCGTTCTGACTGCTATCTGCCCTTATGTCGTGTGCGTCCTACTGGCAGGTACGTCACACTGTATAAAGAATGAAATCCTTTAATATACTCTCCCAAAAGAACCTCGAAAAGTGTGTGTGTGTGTGCGCGCGCGTGTGTGTGTGTGTGTGTGCGTGTGTGCGTGCGTGCGTGTGTGTGTGCGCGCGCGTGTGTGTGTGTGTGCGTGTGTGTGTGCGCGTGTGTGTGTGTGCGTGTGTGTGTGCGCGTGTGTGTGTTTGTTACAATTGCTTATTTACAAATTGATTTGATAAATAAATCTCACTTGCCAAAATAATCAACGTGCGAATGTTTTCTCAAATTCGCACCATGCTTACGTCGGCGTATCTTACACTAGTGCAACCATTTTAATATATCGCATTTTCTAGTAATTTAGTGGATAAGGCTCACTGATGCTTGGAATAAAGTGGGATTAATTCCTTTCAGTGTTTGAACAGCACTTTAACTCCTCCTATTAGAGAGAATGTTCACGCCAATAACTGTGCCAACCCGAGTAGACAGGAGTTCGCGAAAATGCACACGTGCTGGTTATCGATCATGAATTTATCCGATGGTGGAAGACGAGTGAGAGAGAAAGTTTGTGTGTGTGCCATCTTATCGTCACGATCTTCACCTTGGCCTCTGGAGAATTTGTAGAAATCGCGGGGAATAGGAGAAAATAGAGATAAATGATGTAATGCTCTGAAATGGAGAAAATTATCTTTTGTTGCTTTTTTTCATAATCTGATGCGGTAAAATAAGAAGGAAAATAATTTTTAAAAATGTGCTACGTGTCCGCAAGAGCATAAGCAAGGTAACTCGAAGATGATTAAGAAATCTCAAAACCTGTGAGTAGAAGGAAATGGAGAAATGAGCATCGTTATGCGAAATCTAGAAATAGATTTTAGAGGGGAAAAGAAAGATCCACAACATTAATTTTTTATCATCTCATCTGGCAGAGTGCGCTTTCTTGCCCAGGAAATGAAGCACTTTTTTTTTCAGAAGGAACCAAACAGAATGTACTTTTTTTAAATACGTTCTTTCGAATACTGAGATGTTCGTGTATTCTGGAAGTACCACCGAACTTGGATTTCTGTTTCAGGAAAATAGTAATTATTCGCATCTACATTTTGGCTATTAACTTAAGTGCTAATTTTATTGCTGACATTTTCTGAACTCACGGCTTGTTATTTAATGATCAGCTGAAACACATATATAGCTTTTGTAATTCCCTATATTCTACCCTTCGATTCTTGAATGCAGCCAATCACAACTTCCGTAGGCATTATTTGCCAACTGGAGGGCAAAAGACATTTCAGATGAGATACAAATTTAGTACCTACATTAATAAAATTAACATGTCTGTCGCTTGTAGAGGAAACTACTGAACGTAGAGACTAGAAATTTGGTATGGACAAAGATCGGTTGAGGGGGCATGATGCAATGCGCACCTTAATTTTTGAAATTCGAATTCACTGTGTAACGTGCCAGGAGATGTGACGTACCTGCCAGAAGGACGCACACGAGGGAGATGATGTAACGTACCAGGAGATGTGACGTACCTGCCAGAAGGACGCACACGACATAAAGGCAGATAGGAATCAGAATAAAGCGTCCGCGTAGCTCAATTGGTAGAGCAACTTTTTCCGGAATGAGTGGACCCGGGTTCGAATCCTGGCGCGGATAAAAAATGACGGAGAAATTTACTTCGTTATAATGGCGCCCGAACTATCCGGATGACCCGACCGTTCAAAATCTCGCAATGGTGTGATGTTATTTCCACACCGCGAGATAGGAAAAATGAGAGAATCCTTTCTCCAGCACTTCAAAAAAAAAAAATAAGGGGGAGATGATGTGACGTACCTGCCAGAAGGACGCACACGAGGGAGATGATGTAACGTACCAGGAGCTGTGACGTACCTGCCAGAAGGACGCACACGACATAAAGGCAGATAGGAATCAGAATAAAGCGTCCGCGTAGCTCAATTGGTAGAGCAACTTATTCCGGAATGAGTGGACCCGGGTTCGAATCCTGGCGCGGATAAAAAATGACGGAGAAATTTACTTAGTTATAACTGATTTATAATTAATTTATGAGTTTTTAAAGCATGAAACCATTGTTGAAATTTGATCGTGCGGCACGCAGTCTGTCCTATTAAGTGATGCAACAACAGTTAAGTTCATTGTTACTTAACGATATATTTCACTAAAGCAGGGGTTCCCAAACGTTTTGAGACAGAGCCGCTCCTTAGATGTCACATCTTCCGTGCGACGCCCGTGTACCCAAAATTAAAAAATTAAATTTCCCAAATTCGAGCTTGTGGTATTTTTTAAAAAGAAAATAGTCATTTACATTCTAGCTTGTATTATTTTTAATGTAAAAATACAAAATTAGAATAAAATTAAATTACTGAATAAGAAGAAATTGATGAGATTGGCATATTTTCACAATGGTTAAACTCTTCATTTGGCTTTCACATTTTTACAGTAATTTCAGAAACTACTTAACAGAGGTATTTGCGTCTTAATGGGACGAGGAGCTTGTTTCTCGTCACACAAAACATCGAATCCGGGGACAATGTTCGATACAGCTATGCGGATCTCCTCCTCAACGTTAACTTTGCTTCTATATCTGGATTTTATTACCGCCAGAGCTGAAAATCCTGCCTCGTAAAGGTAGAATGTGGCAAAAGGGAGAATTGCTCTCACGGCTTTCTTACTCAATTCTGGGTACTCCTTTGTCACACTGTTTCAAAACTGTGACAGAGTTCCGGAAGGAAATGTCATTTTCAGTGTGGAGTATGAAGAAATGCTTATTAACTGTTCCTGCTCAGCATTAGTAAAAGTTGATGGTGAATCTGGTGCAAACGGGTCTATAAACCCACTTGTGTTGATCTGTTTGTGGAGGAGAATACCTGGCGTGCAAAAATTAAGGACGAGACTGTTTTTCGAATGTAACGTCGTGCAGAAGTGCTCCACATCGACTTAAATCATACCATAAGATCCCCAAGATGTAAGAATATGGGACAAGTGAGCAAAACAGTCCAAGGAATCCAAAGGATACAGAGGCACTTTATTGAAACGGTAGTTTCGAGCACAACTGGACAGAAACGTCCATGTGACAGGCGGCTGCCAAGAAAAATCCAGTCTTTAGTAGGGGATATGATCACCCCTGACTGCGTTGCAGGATTTAAAACGCCTGTCCATGCTGAGGACGAGGTTGTCAAGGAGCTGTTGAGGAATCGTGGCCCATTCCTCTTGTAGCGCCAATCGCAACTGCGGAATCGTTACTGGCGGCTGGTGCTGTGCTGCCAAGCGTCTCCCGAGAAGGTTCAACACGTGTTCGATTGGATTTAGGTCCGGGGACCTTGCTGGCCAATCCATGCGTTGAATATCTTCACTCTCCAACAGCACTGCGACAGCCACTGTACGATGAGGTGTAGCGTTGTCGTCCATGAAGAGGAACTCAGGACCCACATGACCTATAAACAGACGCACGTGAGGCAGGAGAACCTCGGTACAATAGCGAACACCAGTGACTGAACCTCCTTGGAAGATGTGGAGATCAGTACGGCTACCAAGTATGATACCGCCCCAAACGAGAACTCCGCCACCTCCAAACCGGTCCCTTTCGATGATATTGGAGGTGTGATTGCGTGTACCCTGCTCTCTCCTGATGCGTATACATCCAGAAGCGCTCGTCAGACTAAATCGGCTCTCATCCGTAAAGAGAACTCGACCCCATTGATGATGTGTCCAGTTCTTGTGTTCTTGGCACCACAGAAACCACCGTCTCAGATGAGCAGGCGTTAATGGCAGACACCGTACTGGTCGTCGCGCAAATAGACCACCTTTGTGCAGCCTCCTGGCCACGGTAAAACGCGATAACGGACGTCCAGTTGTCTGTTGCATGTGTCTTTCGATTTCTCCCGCCCTCTGCCGCCTGTCTCTTCTCGCCTGTAGGACAATATACCGGTCGGCCGCCGCCGTTGTTGCTTGTGGACGACCACTGCTAAACTCTCGGACAGCTGTTCCTGTCGTTTGAAATGCTCTCCAAGCTCGTGAAACGATGCTGTGAGCGATCCCGAACTTCTCGGCCACGCTAGTCACACTTCGACCTTCTTCCAACTTCCCAATGACGCGACCTCGGGTAAAGTCATCCAGATGTCGTCTACTGGATTGCCTGTTGGCCATATCACACGGTGGTAGCAACTCGACGTCGTTCAAACCATGATCATGATCATATGTAGAGGATTTTAAGAAGGAAGTGTCTGACCCCAGGTCTTAAACAACCCTTAGAAATAGGAAGCTAGGAGATTTGGGATAGAGTGCCCGATAGGAAAGTGACACGGAAGCGAAGTAGAAAGGGGGAGGAAGACGCCCTTATTTAATACCGGGGGCCAGTACCCGGGGTCCGACGGCTTAACGTGCCCATCCGACGCACGGCGGATATTTAGTGGCTCGAGCGTTCGTACCTGTCTGGGATCGAACCTGAGGTCCTTTCCATGGCAGTCACGAACGTTGCCCACTAGGCCACCCGCGGCACCATGTCGTTCAAACCGATGTACACCGTGCAATAGCTTCCACCGAATTGCTGAGCGTACACCGCCCGTGAGCTTTATACCCTTCCGACACTCCCCCCCCCCTACGTCATGCTGCATATATGCGCATGCCCTACCGCACCGGACCCTAGTCTATCTCCTGAGTGGTCTTTCGGTCCGTTCTGCCTGCTCGTTCCACTGTTATGCTAATTTCTCCTCTTCGTTCTTAATTTTTGCACACCAGTGTATTTGTCAAATTGAACGTTGAGTTGAGATAGGTGCTCCAAAATCTGCGTGTTTGAATGTTGTGTTTCACTATAAATTATGTTTTTCCTTATAGTCGCGATGCACAGATTGGGAACCTCTGCACTAAACTATCGTTGAACATTATTTCATCACGTTTTATATAAACGTTGCAACATCTCATTGCAATCTGCGTAAATTACGAGAACCTGATGCAAATGTAATAAAAGCCAATACAAAAAGGAGTTTTTTTGTTAATTACCGTAGCAACTTATATGTGCCAAACTTTCACATATTTACAGATGGCTTTATCGAGGCAGACTAATACTACAGACCTATGAAGGAGAACACCTACGGCACAATAGAAGCGGCGATATTAATAGGTTGTGCCGAAATTTCTTGTGATGCACTTCCGAAGTCTGACGTGCATGATTTCAACGCAGTTGCAAGCGCGTTTAAGATTTAGACCGAGGCTAACCGTGTGTCACCACGCACTATAAGAAATTCCAAGCTGTTTCTGCGGGGTTTTTAAAACGTCTCTTTAA
The DNA here is from genome assembly GCA_039090855.1 of Macrothele yani. Taxonomy (NCBI): domain Eukaryota; kingdom Metazoa; phylum Arthropoda; class Arachnida; order Araneae; family Macrothelidae; genus Macrothele; species Macrothele yani. The sequence goes on from CM076992.1 coordinate 16,362,461, forward strand.
CCATTGTTTCGAATTTGACATAACGCGAGGGATTTACAATTTGATCTTGCTGTTTACTCTGTTAGGCTTCGGAAGTGTGTCCTTCCTGTATTTGGCATGTGCTGAAGACTACCACCGTGAACCAGTAGATTACAGTAGTGTTTCCGGTGTTTTTCAGTGAGAGATAGGAGTCATATTTTTTTAACAACCCTTCCACTACTAACATCTTACGTTTTACCGCCTTCATGAGCATCTGAGGCTATAAATAGTCGCATGACACTAATTTCAGCCCACTAGTTCCAGATAAAGCACAGAACCAGGGCCATACGGCAAAACAACCATCTGTCCTTCAGACGGGACCAGAACAAGGGCATAACTAATTATCTACATCGATGAGCTATTACATTATGACCACCTTCAGCCTAGAGAAACAAGCGCGCTTGGAGACCGAACGATGGCGCAGATGAAGTTTTTTTTTTTTTTTTTTTTTTATTGGAGGTTTAACGACCACCGTGAGCAACTCAATGGGCTATAAGCAGTCGCCCGTCCCTAATTTAGGGTCACTGGTTCCAGGGAAGGGAGAGAGCCAGTGCCGTAAGACAAACACAACATCCATGCCTCACCGGGATACGAACCCGGACCCCATTCGGACGAATGATCACAGGCCATCGCTTAGACCACTGCGCCACCGGGGCGGACAGATGAAGTTACAGAGCAGTATATATACAACCCGAGGACCGGCTTTCAGTTCGTAGAGTGTTCGGAGTCAGAATGGGAAAAAGCTGCCGATTTATCGGAGTTTGATAAAGGACAAATTGTGATGTCACGGCACCTCGGAACTACGATCTTGGAAACGGCCAGGCTTGTGGGTTGTTCACGTGCCGCTGTAGTGAGTACGTATCAAAAGTAATGCACAGATGGACAAACGACGAATCGTCGTCCAGCCGGTGTCGTCCGCAGGTCAATGATGCCAGAGGGGAGCGGAGACTGTTCACAACGACCGCAAGGCCACTGTGCGACAAATCACCCACAGCTACAACAATAGTGATCAGGACAATGTATCACAGCACACAGTTTATCGCAGACTTCTGCGCATATGCCTGCGTAACGGAAGACCCAGCCAGGTCCCTATGCTCACTGCGCGTTATCGCCAACAACGAATAAAAGGGGCCTAAGATCATCGAGATTGGACCGTGGATGATTGGAAGAAAGTTGCCTGGTCTAACGAATCAAGATTCCTGGTGCATCACGTAGACGGCCGAGCGTGGATACGCCGATTACCAACGGAGGTGATGGCACTTGGATGCACTGTTGGGCGGAAACAGGCCGGCGGCAGCGGCGTTATGCTGTGGGCGATGCTTTCTTGGGACACTTTAAGCCCCATTATCCCAATAGCACAATTCCCTTACAGCTGTCTGGTATCTGACCATCGTTGCGAACCAGGTTCACCCATTCATGGAAACTGTGTTCCCTGCTGGTGATGGCCATTACTAACGGGATAATGCGCCATGCCACACTGCAAGAATTGTCGAAGAGTGGTTCGAGGAATGCTGGTGACTTTCTGTTAATGCCCTAGCCTCCGAATTCACCTGACATGAACCCCCTCGAACATTTGTGGTTCGACTTGGAAAAGCGGGTTCGCGCTAAAACACCACCACCTCGAAATACACGGGAACTAGAGGACCTTCTATTGACATTATGGTGCCCGATACCCCAGGATACCTATCGCCACCTCATCGAATCGATGCCTCGTCGAGTGGCGGTTGTTTTGCGGGAAAAAGGGGGTCCTACAGCTTATTAGGTAGGTGGTCATGATGTAATGGCTCATTAGTTCAGAATCCCGCATCTCTGTCCATCGAGGTGGAAATAAATATTTTTTCTGCAGTGGTTCGAATTTTGTTTCAGGATAAAGCAACACTTGCGGTAGTAATAAAGTGGATGGTATTAAGCCATCTGTGTTGCAAATTAAAGCAGTGCTTGGACTGCTGTTAGAAGGAAAGGTATTGAATTCAGGCTCTAAAGATTCTCGTGCATATAGCTTTTCCAAATCGTTTCCGTAAGCATATGGCATGGTGATATTTTCCTTTGGCCTTTCATGCAGTTCTTACCACCTTAATGACACCTTTACGCTGCGGGTCTTGTCTGGACAACTGACCCAGCAAAACTAGTGTTGGGTCAAGTAACCCAACCCAATCCAATTGAACCCGTATTTAATTTATTTTATCAGGAGAGGTTCTTTTGCTGTCTTAAGGACTTAAGAAATTTAAAGATTGAACTGTACTTGTTACGAAATTGCAAATTTTTCGCTGTGGAAAATTTTCACCGAAATTGCAATTTTTCACTGAAATTGCAGTTTCAAGATAAATTCGGTTTTCATTTTAAAGGAACTGGGTGGAAAAAATATTTTCTACTGTTGTTGGTGTTCTACATATTGATAGCACCTGACGATGAAAACTGAAAATGGTAGTTTTAACTAGAATTTCCAGAAATGATTTAAATATTTTATAATTCGATTTGCTTCAAAAGTTAAGTATATTTTGCTTGAAATTAAAAACGATGTGGAGCTCTCGTGACTACATAATAGTATTTTCCTCCCAGTAACAAAATAAAAACTAGAAGCATTAATTTGGGTCGTTAGTCGCACTTAATCGTTACAACTGATTAACGTTTGGGAACCTTGTTCAAGGCAAAACAATGGATTCTTAGAAAAGAAAAAAACAAGGAGCTCAAGTTCTTTATGTGTCCCCTACAGGCTAAAATTTACTGACCTAACCTGACATTTGAGACCAACCATTTAAACGAGCACAATGAGTAGCGCTCTAATTACTGCAAGTTAAAAGTTGTTAAATTCAAAACCTCACCGTCTGAGCAAATGCAACTGCTTCGACGTCGTGTGTGTTCAAGAAATTCGCCCATCATCTTTATCAGTGCCTCAGAGTCGGCTTCTTCCCCCCTCAGCTCTCAGACGCCTGCCTGCAGCTTAACACAAACAGGGAAACATTCCCCTGAGTCTGGTTTCCACGGACTATTTACGCTCACGTAGGTCAAACGACTTTCGCTTCCCCGAAACGTACAGGTGTGTTACTGTCCTCCAACTGAAGGTTTTCGCGAAAAGCCGTAAGCTAAATAATTCCTTAATCTTTATCAACATATTTTGAGTTCCGGAGCACGTCGGACAAAAGTGCAATATTAATCACTTACCACACGTGCAGCCAGACAGAGAGAAAAGGAAGAGTAATAGAATCAGGAAAAGGGAGAGAGAGATAGGAGAAAAGCAGAAGACCGGAAAGAGCAAGAAAGACAGAATGAAAGAGAAAGAAACAGAGGAGAAAGTAGAAACATACACATAGGGAGACCGAAAATAGGATACAGAGAGGGGGTGAGAGAAGAATACACAAAGAGAAAGAAGGGTACAGAAAAACAGACGCACAAGGAGGGAGAGAAAGTGAAAAAGATAAGACACAGAGAGGGGAAAAAGAGAAAGATAAGAAGGACAGGGAGAGGTAGAAATAAAAGAAGACAAAAACAGATGAAGATACATGGAGAGAGCGCGACTGAGAATGATAAAGAAATAGGTAGGAAACAATACGAAGGACAGAAGAACGAAGAGAAGCAGGGCTATCTATATACAGGTGTTCAAAATTAAAGCAACGACAACGAAAACCTAGTTTACAGAGGAACTGCCCCGAAATCACACGGAAGTGGTACACAAGAAGCCAATTATATAAATATATATATATATTTATTTATTGGAGGTTTAACGACAACCGTAAGCAACTCAGTAGGCTATAAGCAGTCGCCCGTCCCTAATTTAGGGCCACTGGCTCCAGGAAAGGGAGAGAGTCAGTGCCGTAAGACAAACACAACATCCATGCCTCACTGGATTCGAACCCAGACCCATCTCGGACGAATGATCAAAAGCCATCGCTTATACCACTGTGTTGCATCACTCGGGAGCGAGTGCGCACCTTTTCACTGTATTGGAAATTGAGAAGTAATCGGAAAAGCGGAAAAGAAATGGAAAAAAAAATTAATCAAATGAATGGGAGAGATTTTGGGGAGAATTATTAAAATAAGGATTTAAGAATTATTAAAATAAGGATTTTAAGAATTATTGTAAGAATTATTAAAATTATTGTAAGAAATAAAGTAAGAATTATTAAAATAAGGATTTTATAAACTTCACGCTCTTCAGACGCTCTGCATTTCACAATTTAATTTTCCCCTTAGATTTTCTTCCGTGGGTTCGCGCCTAGGAAGGTCAGGAAAGTACCGCTCTTCCCCTTCACCCCCACCCCACCCTCTCTCTCTTTCTCTCAGAGTCGAAGGGTTTCCAGCAGTCCGCTTGCTGTGGCATGGGACCGCGGGGCATCCTTTCCCTAACTGCTACGAGCCAGCAATATTGGGTAAGACATAGTAATTCAAGTCAGAGAAATAGCGGGTAGACATTTTATTGGAGCTCGGCGCCAGTCGTCTTGAGATTTGATGCACCAGGTCTGGAAGAAAAGAATAGCTTGACGCCAGGCCAAGGAAAACTATAGCAGTTTTATGATAGTAAGATTTACGACCTCAGAGATCAGTAGGCAACGAAGTTCCTAGAATTTGAGGGCGGACACAGATTTTGGACGGGGCGAAGGATGGCAAGTCAGAGAAATGGCGGGAAACCCAGAGCAAATCAGATCGGGAAATGATAATTGTTTGACCAATCTGTAAATTGGTAGGAGGATCCGGGAAGAAAAAATTTTTGGTAGGTCAGGAAGAGGAGCGAGAGAATTATATCAGTCGGCATGAATACTTCGAAAGAAGGATGACAGAAGTCAGAGTTGGCATAAGCACTTCAGGAAGAGAGGAGATAGCATGAATACTTCGAAAGAAGGATGACAGAAGTCAGAGTTGGCATAAGCACTTCAGGAAGAGAGGAGATAGCATGAATACTGCGAAAGAAGGATGACAGAAGTCAGAGTTGGCATAAGCACTTCAGGAAGAGAGGAGATAGCATAAAAACTTCGCTAGAATGATATTCCAGCCCTCATCGTGGGATAGAAGGTAGGATAATCCGACCTTAAAGTTTCCTCTTGTTTACATAATTAGTATGTTGAACCGAAAATTAAAGAAGAGCATAGTAGACTAAGTTAAGGTTGAAAGTAAAACCAGCTCTAAATTAATGCTGAGAAAAGTAGGGCAGAAATAGACTAAGTTAAGGTTGAAAGTAAAACCAGCTCCAAACTAATGCTGAGAAAAGTAGGGCAGAAATAGAAGAATAATGAAATGGTTGAGTAAAGTAAATACCATTGATCAGAGCAGGAAATTGTGTAGTATAGGGAATCATTTTTAGTAAATTATGTTTCGAAATATTTCAGAATTATATTAAATGAAAATAAGAAATTAAAGTTAACCTTTAAATAAATAATTTTGCTAAAAGGGTCTTCAAACATTTTCATATGAATGAGTGTATATTTTACTAGATTTCAAGCCTTCATCAGGCAAAATAAACATATTTTATTTTCCCGTTATTATGAGTCGGCTACATTTCATTTGAGTGTACAATTTTGTAAAGTAAAAAAAAGGTTAATAACGATTGAGTGTTGGATGTGTGAATAAATGATTTGAGATGAATGTTCAGAAAAATCCTCCAGTGCAATACTGAGTAACTTACGCATCAGTGCTAGTAAACAAATCAAAATTTGTAAGTTAACGAATTATTCAAAAAGAAATGAAAAGCTAGACGATTACTTTAAAACATTGCGGCACTCAGCGGACCCCGATACACGGAACGTCGGCTGGGTGAAACACAACGCCCATCCTCGAATAGCGAGCCTGTGTTTTCTCTAATACTGGGAAAACATAGTTTTTGAGATTCGAGTGATTACCCTTATTACTAATAATGACGCGGGGCAATCCAAAAGCCCCCCTCAGCAACTGCACCACCGGGGCTGCGAAGCCAATTACATAACCGGCTTCTAAACTAGCAAATGCTGTGGCCAATAAAGGAACAAAGGCACTATAGAAGGAAACGGGCCAGAAAAATTTGCATTTGCCACACGCAACTGAATTTTGTATATAAGCGGTTGGAGTAGAATACATGGGAAATTTTGGCTTTTGCACTATCAGGAGCAGTGATAAGACATTATGTTTCAGAGAGTTCGTTTAGATTATTCATAGCGGTAGAGAGCTGTAGGGAGATCAGAAGCAGGACTGTCTCAAGCAGGCGCGCCCAGATAGTTGAATCTGGATTGATCCATTGCCTTCCGCCTCTGAAGACAATTTCAGGACACTGAAAACATCTCGAGAAGACCTGGGCAAGGTCGTCAAAGGGTCATTTCTCAACAAAACCGCTTATTGGTGTTAACCGCTACATGCAATCCAAGCAACACGGTAGTGCAACTCATTGGACTGCATCCCGAAGATTGCACAACAGTGGTCAGTATTCAAAGACAGAATGTTTTGTGTGTGTTCCCTTGAGCGTATCCCAGATAAGAGCTTACTTCGAATGGTGTCATCAACATGTTCATTGAATCCACCAAGAATGTGCACGCGTACTCTTTACCAATGAGAAAAGATTCTGTTTGCAATCAGATTCTTAGAAAATATTCATATGGTGAGAACGTGAGACTGGGTATCAGCAGATGAACGTTTGGGGACGGGACTATTACGAAGGTGGAGGGATAATGGTTTGGACCAGAATGTGTATCAATAGTCATTCGCCTCTCCACGTAATAACCAGGAAAAACCACTGAGATCTAACGGCTGCCCGACATCGCGACAAGATTCTATGTATATCCCAGTGTCTTGTGCACACCCACGTTCAAAGTATTATTCGGCGCTGTGAAGCTTACACTGCTGTCTGATTAGGTTCCGTATTCAAGACTGTGGTGCCATTCTTTCGATGATATACGTGATACCGTTTCAGGACTTGCCATTTTCACAGGCACATAATTTGAGGGCGCACATTTCCATACATCTCAGTTATGTTGGGTTCACAAGTGTGAAACACTGTACCACACACATCATACATGACGTTCCTTGACATTACTTTATCGGTTAATTAGGTTTCTATGGCTGTAGCTTGCACCACTACGTACGCAGACGCACACATAAACAGCAGACAGAGAGAGATATAGAAGCCAGCCAGAGAGGGATTGAAAGTGAAACTGATAGAATAAAGTGTAAAGGAGCAAGATATGTAAGAAGACGCGAAATGTAAAGTAGCGAGGGTTGTAATGGCACGAAGAAAGTGTAAAGGAGTGAGGGATGTAAAGGAACGTGTTGGTATGGTTCGCGTTTCTGTTATTTAAAAATGACTGACATTCCCAGAAATTAAAAATAATATTTCAGGACTATAATCCAAGTGTGAAAAAAACCTATTTCACGCAATACATTAACACGAATTCTTTCTACTTGAATGTCGTTGTCAATCATCACAGATAAGTCGCAACAACCTTATTACAAAAAAAAAAAAAAGAAAAAAACACCCCGCTGATTTTGCCAAAATGCTGATGCCACATCATTTGACGAAAGGAAGTTCATTTTAAGATACGTGATAGGAGAGAAACAAATGACACGGGAGCTTTTGCTCCTGACGAAAGAGAAACGCTTTATAAAGGAGGCGACTGTTGAAACTGAAGCATATTCTTCGATATTGCTTAACATTTGGTTTGAGTCTTATCCTATCAACTTCTGTGTCACGAATGCTCACACTTTATTATTCCTTTGCCTCCATTTTTCCCTCTTTCAAACAGTTTCCTTTTTTCCCCATCATACTCACAGCTATGTAGCATTGACGGTTGGGTTCGATAGCTGCATAGGAAGTCGATTGCTCTCAATATATACATAGGTACATATATATCCATGTTCATCCAGCAGTCTCCAAATAACCATTCCTGGTGTTTCTGAATTCGTATTTATGCTCCTTGGCTTTTTATTTTCATTTTTTTTATTTACGTGTATATGCGACAGGCTGTTTATGTTCCGAAGTTACGTTCAGCGCCTGCAGGAGTAAATCACTACAAACGCAATCCTTTTGTTTATGAGTATCGATCAATACACGGCATTTTTGCTACTCTGTTGGGTCTCCTGTATATCTTCGGGCACGAACTGACTCTTACAAAATGGAAAGCTGGTTTCGTTCGATACAACAAAGAAAAAAATCCAACTTTCCATTTCTTCGCTATACGGCAAATATCATAGCAAACAGGGTGTCACCCCCCCCCATTTTCATTCAAAAAAGAGATACACGTTAGAAAGAGCGAAAATCCTAATGATGAACTAAAAGCGCTCCACACTCTCCGTGCAAAAATCTATTATGGGGATTATTATTTACTTTTGGAAGTTTCATAAATATCAGCGAAACGTTTGTCGCTGTGGTATGCATTCTACCGAGAAGTGGGGCGAGTTATTGAAGGCAACCGGACAGCTAGTTCTGATTTGAATCTCAAAAGAATGGAAAGTTTGTCAACTGGAATTTTTGGCGCACGAGCTTTAGACACATATAAGTTACAAGGCCAGTTCTAGCCGTGGTAACACCAACCCTCAGTTCTAGCCGTGGTAACACCAACCGTACCAGGCCCGAATAACGTCACCTCAACAATTAAAATGTTGCAGCTCTAGAAATAAGGTATACAAAAAACAGGAAAGTAATGACGAAGACACTTTAATCTCTTCTGTAGAATAATGATATGGATAAGTTTGTCAGGAGATGAAATAAAGCTTAGTTAGATAAAACTTGCATGATGGCGTTATTAGGAACAGTGGTCTACACAGTTAACTCCACCTACAGGGGTGGACAACAAAACTGAAACGTATGGGTTTAGGACACAACAATTTATTATCATAGTACAGTGTAGGGCCTCCTGTGGAGGCCAATACAGCTGCAATTCGTCATGAGAAGGACCGATACAAGTCTTGTACAGTGGCCAGAGGAATTTGAAGCCATTCTTCTTGCAGAAAAGTGGTTAGTTCACGACGTGATGCTGGTGGAGGAAAACGTTTCCTGCTCGCTCCTCCAGAATACTCAATAATATTCAGGTCAGGTGACTGTTCGGGCCATGAAAGATGTTCAACCTCACTTTCATGCTCAGTAAACCACTCTTCCACCAGTTTGGCTCTGTGTATCGGCGCGTTATCATCCTGATACACGGCACCACCATCAGAGTACAATGTTTGAACCACTGGATGCGCCTGGTACTCCAGAACTGTCCGATAGTCCTTGGCAGTGATGAGCCCCTGAAGAACAATCAGCGGGAAGATTAACTACCGCGATATTGCGGCCCAAACCATCACCGATCCACATCCGTGCTGCACTGTGGACAATAAACAGTCCGGGTGGTAAGTCTGTGAGGGATGTCTCCACATGCAAACTCTCCCGGTTGTGGGAAAGACAGTGAAGGACGGTTCATCGGAGAACAATGCACATTTCTCGTTGTCCAACGTCCACGATTTGTGCTGCTGGAACCATTGCAACAGACGTTTGTCATTCTCACTGGTGATCCAGGATTTGGATCACCAGTGAATGTTGACCCGACGAACAGTTTTGATAGAAACAGGTGAGTCGTGGTGCGTTATTCAACTCTGCGGTGAGTTGGGCTGCTGTGGTTTTATGTTTTTGGCTACCATCCGTGGTAACACCCAGACATCTTCCTCTTACCTCGACAGTTACTCCTATTGGATGTGGTTCTTCCCTCCTGCTGTTATGTCGACATGACTCTGGATACAGTGGCTCGCGATATGTCACAAAGATTTGCTGTTCTGGACACAGATGCACTGGCGACACGCGCACCAACAATCTGTCCTCTTTGAAACTCGGATATGTTTCCCATTATGTTGTGCGGATCGCATCTTCTGACGTCCAGCTGTGCCACTGCTGTGCTAATACAACCTTCGCACTCCGCTCTCGTTGACCGACTACGAATTAGATGCAGGCTGGATACCAGGTAGCGCGTACAGCGGCGTGACACGTAGGGTGCTATTTGCGCAGGTGTTTCTGTCTCGTTGTCCATCCCATGTATATTCTTTAGCATGACATTACGACATATTTCCACCCCAAAACTAACGTTACCCAGCAAAAACAGTCTTGCGGGGGCCAGCACTGCCAGCAATGGCTCAGCACTATGTTGCCGCTGCCGAACCGCCAATAAAATGTCCGGGCGGCCAACAGAAGAGCCAGCAGTTCAGGCCAACAGCTGGCCAACAGTTGGCACCCCATCAGTTGTCCACCACACACAGGAAATGCCACAAGTCCATCACAGGCAGTAGATGCGACGTGCTTACAGTTCTGCGGCTCTGCAAGCACGTGCCGGAAATGATGGCTAGCCTAATGTGGTCCGCTAGTTTGCCGGTAGTGGCAACCGGCAACCACATGACGTAACTGATGGCTTGCCGAATCTTGTCTGCCCATTTCCCAGTAGTAGCCATTTAAAAAAAAAAAAAAAAAAAAAAAATCAAGGATAACCACAGTTCCCCAAAACTAACTTTTTTCTACCCTTACGAAACTTGTGAATTATAGCCCTGCTCTGAGGAAATTTTCTCAACAGACCGAAAAACCGCTCGTTTGGATCTGGGTGGATACGAAACAGGGCCGTCTGCGTGGGACCTGAGCTCTCTACCGACCTAACTAATTTACCACGCACGCGCGTGTGCTTGAAGCTGTCTGTTTCTCACGGAGTGTGTAATCGAATGGCTCCCTCTTTCATTTTACAATATTGCGAAGTATTTTTCATAAAAATCAGTTTAATATAATCCATAAATTTATTTTTTCAACGTAACGATAGTTTTTTTTTTTTACCTTAAGGGAACTTCCACTCATTTTCAAGGAGTGTACACACTTAGAGTCGCTTTCCAAAGTTTTGTACTGTCCTTGTCGTCTTGAAAGGAGATTGTTGAATTAATATATATTTACCCGGGTTCATGTCACATTCTGTTACATTTTTAACGTTGTGTCTTTCCTTGTCCGAAGCTACATTGTTTTAAAGAGGAAAGATATTTTATTTTACTTCTCGTTATTTTTAGAAGCGAATTCCTCCCAGTCTTGTGTATTCAATCCATGGATGAGTACCTTATATCCACATAGCGTTGCTTTTTTTTCTTTCAAATAATTAATAAATTTTGTACGCGTATAATTTTTTTACCAACAAACGTTTTTTTAATGGTTTTCCAGGACATTTGTTTCAAGCGGTTTCAAATTTTTTCTCGTTCATGGAATGGGTGTATTTCATGGCTGGAATGGGTGTATTTCAGAATGGGTGTATTTCATGGCTGGAATGGGTGTATTTCATGGCTGGAATGGGTGTATTTCATGGCTGTAATGTACTATTTCATGGCTTAATCTGATATCTTCGTCGACGTGGAATTTCATTAGGAAATTAATTCGCCTCTCGACATATGGATTTTTTTCTTAACATCCACTAAAATAACACGAAAGCGATAGCGTCGTCTTCAAATAACTGGTACAATGAGAGACACAGCAAGTGTTGCTTTTGCGCATGCCCGTTGCTTCTACCTGTTGTTGGGGTTGCATTGGTTGCCAGCAACGGGCCATTAGTGGCACTTGCTTGGAGACCCACAATTCACAGCGATGCTGCAGGGCCATCAATGACTCGATAACTGACAGCGCTGCCACCAACGGACCGCTACCAGGCCGTGAGCGGTAGATTTCAGCCAGCAGTGACCTATCACTGCCAGCTGGTGGCCAGCAGTTGCCCAACACTTGTGTTTTTGCTAGGTATTTAACCGAAATGCCACAGTAACAAATTTGAGTTCATAAAACATCATCAGTATCAAATTCGAGTTCGTATCAGTTTGAGTTCATAAAACAAAATGATAAATATTCACTCAAAGTTTTTCTTTGTCTGCAGCTGGAACAACAGCTGTAAAAATATGTCATCAACTTACTGGGTTATTAAAAAAATGATATGGGATACTAAAATACAGTACAATCTTTCACGCAATACGAACAATGTCTTAGAAAAGTTTGAAAATAAATAAAAGTTCCATTCTTCACATTCTGGGCATCTGTAAGTTGAAAATTTTCTGTTCCTTCTGATGCCTTCACACTTCTGTAAATACCTCAAGCAAAATTTACACAAAGGCATGTTCTCTACGCGATTTTCGTCACAAATAAAACACATCCAGCCTTTGCTTATGCTTGGTTGTGTCTCAACCTCTTCAATTCTGGTTGGGACTGGTTAATAACTTTTTTGGGATTTCTTTGCCGTATGTTTCGTCAGTGGCTTCGCATCTTTAAAAACGGAAGTCTTGATTACGCTTGCCTTGTAGTTCAATGATTTACGTGTGATCCTCTGACAAAACGGAAATGACTTTAACATGACTAAGTTCTACGTAAGTGTCGTGAATAACCAAAAAAATCTGGTATGTACAACTTCAACGCCAACATGGCGTTTCATGGCTACCGAGTATTTGATGGTATCTACATCTGTTTCTGGAACATTTCGAAATTTTAAATAAATCAACTAACTTTTCTCTACAGACGAAGCTTCAAACATCAAGAACATGTATAGTTTTAGAAAGTTATTCTTTACGGCATCTACAATACAAAATCACTTCTTTTCGCTTGCCTCGATATAGTAGCAGACTTTCAGTTCCGTGACTCAAGAGCAAATGGCGGATATACCGCTTCGCCCGTAAATGATAGCGGACTTCTAACAAATTTTCTCGCTACATGGCATATGAATGCAGACCTGTACGGTAAAGCCGCTGTCTGGTACCGTTACAAGGAATTCGTTTGTGGCGATAAAGGGGTACATGGGGTTATTTGGCGTAAGTACCTTACGCTCCTTCTGTGCTAAAATATCTTCTCAAGAAAGCCCGTATTTAATGCGCTGGCAATTTAAAATTTCATTTAGTTTTATGATATCTGTCCATGCAATCGAGATTCTGTATTTGTCTCTATATCATCGAGTGCTACTAAAATGACAGGCATAAGGCAGCTGAATTTATTAATCTGTTCAATTTTCTCAGAGCTAGTCAAGATGCTTAAAGTATCTGGTTCTAAATCAATCTTCATAAACTTGGTTTTGGCAACATTGATTGCCATAAAAAATATTCACATGGGATATGAAGTTTGATTATCAGTCTTAGAAATCGTATTTGGTATCCACCAAAAGCACCACGACATCTGCATATCTTAGTAGTGTTCCTGCAATTTATCTGCAGTCCTCGTTCTTGATCCAGTGCCTTCCTGAACGCAGACTACAGCACTTTGAACAACAGTCATCGACTTTCACAGTTGCAATTTCAACGTAGCATGGCTCCATCGTATGGGATGCTTTTCTCACCTCAGGCGTCAATGCAAAGCCCGAAAACTTTGCCTACAAGAAATGTTCGACGAAGCACTCATGCATAAAGATAAAATCGAAATCATTTTCAGTTACATGCTGTGGTCTAAATACAAAGTATTATGTTCACCTGTTAATTCGGCAACAGCTTTTAACTGAGTACTCAATGTGTCCGCATGCCAGACACGAACAGATCTGGGTCACCTAACCTCAAACATTACTGCATATTGGGTTGGGGAGATACCACAACTTACGTTCGATTACCGTCGCAGCCACGACAGCTTTACTGATAATGTTAATATTTATCACCGTAAGACAGATTATTCAGTTTCGTTTTAATTTAGTTTACAGTTTAATGACCACCCGTGAGCATCTAAGGCTACAAGGAGTCACTTGGCTTAAATTTAGAACCACCGGTTCCAGGAAAGGGACAAAATGAGCGCCGTATGTCAAACATACCGACCATGGCTCATCCAGCACTGGGACGATTAGCAGAAGCTCGCGTCTCTGACCAATTTGATTTCCAGCATGATTGTTCGATGATTTCATGCAATAGTTTTGGAATATTTCAGATTAAATATCTGGAGACTGCATACTGAGAAAAGAGTACTTTACCCCAAACATCGTGAGCTCGAATTCAGAGGTGTAATGTAGCAAAGATATCCAAAGCGGGGTGTTAACCATGAATGTATGTAAAATGTGTTAGTATGATTTATGGTGCAAGAATCATATGGCCATATCGTACAGTGCAAAACTTAGAATGGGTTAAAATTGGCAGTATACTGATTCCACGGTACGCAACTGACCAGTTAATTTAAATTACATTGAATTCTGTTTTATTTCTGATGATGGCGGCGCGTGAGTGAGATACAAAGTTCATTGCATCAAGAGCCAGATGTGGCAATAGTTCTAAACATAAGACAGGAGATATTAGCTTGAGCCATGACGTTGCAACCACAAAATCAGCTGATTTAATTTTTTTCTCTAGAAGGGAAGAGAGAGGACATAGGGTGGCGAAAAAGCTATTACTTCTTTAGAATTCCAATTACGACTCGGTGATAATAGATAATCTTACCAATCACTACGCCGTAATGTCGACTTATGAAAGCTACAGAAATCTAAAGATCAAAACGTCCTTGGTGTTCAAGGCTATTCAAAGAAGGCCTATATAGAGTCCCTTTTTTTAATGGCTTACTTAATATTCTAAACGCGGTTGTTGGAAGAAAGACTAATCTTTCTTTAATGGCTCCAGCTCAACAACCACAATTTCTCATCAGTTATAATATTGTGAGGAGACATTAACCTTGATACTTTAAAGTAAGGTATATTAATCACATGACTGTTCCTCGAAAGCGTTTCAAGAATTTTGATTGATAAAACATCATAGTTTTACAGTTCTTATCTCAATGAAATTATTATACGGACTATGATTTGTAACATGGGGTCCACGATTTTTTTCTTACATTGTGTACTATTTTCTTAACTGATTTAATAATGATACATTATCTCTGTGGTCTAAACATGAGTCATCCAGGTTCACTGATATGTTTTTATTTTATCCTACAATAATAATAATAATAAGAGGCGTAAAACTAGGGCAGGGCAGGGCAGGCGGGGAGGCTGCACCGGCGCAGATCAAAAGAGGGCGGGCACAATAATCACTGCTTACAATCAGATCAAAATCAGTATTAAACCTTTTGCCCCAGTTTTGGGTACAGCTTTCTTACCGAAATTTATAACTTTCCTATTTACAGAATTTGCTTAAATATGCTTCGCCAGTTTCGGCAACTTTGGTAAATTAGAATAATAATTTCCTCAAAATGCTCAGGGGGATATTAGTTGCTCACATCCAAAAATGAAAACGAGACTGTACGCATGTTACAAGAGAAACTGTCGTTCACATTGCTGAAGATTATCTGTTCGTTACTGCGAGCCACGACTTCTAGCTGCATTCAGTCCGTTTAAAGTGATACCGTACCAAAATCTAAGGCAGTTCAAAAATGCCTTACAGTTAGTCAGTCTCATTGTGCTTCCTCCGAGTGATGCTATTATGATGTGACGCTAATTTTGTTCTGTCGAGAAATTGGCGCGCGCGCGCGCGTGTGTGTGTGTGTGTGTGTGTGTGTCTGTTTGCGTGTGCGTGTTTGCGTGTGTACTAATTACTTATATAGGTTTGTAGACTAGTGGCCAAAATTTTGAAAACCTTCTGGAAAATAGGTATTTTTGAGGTCTGATGTCATTACATCAGTCTTTTTTAGAACAGCGACATAAAATTATATATCATTAGAAAGATAATTTAATGCAGAATGTAATATGCAGTACACTATTAAAAATATTGCATTTTAAAAGACGTTATACAAAGAAAACCATGATAAGGCGCATTTCATAACTTCTCACCATAAACGTAAATGGCCGCACTGGTGGCGCAGTGGTATAAGCGATGGGTTCCTTTTTTTTTCTTTTTTTTTATTGGGAGGTTTAACAACCACCGTGAGCAACTCAATGGGCTATAAGCAGTCACCCGTCCCTAATTTAGGGTAACTGGTTCCAGGGAAGGGAGAGTCAGTGCCGTAAGACAAATACAACATCCATGCCTCACCGGGATTCGAACCCGGACCCCTTTCGGACGAATGATCAGAGGCCAAAATTTTGAAAACCTTCTGGAAAATAGGTATTTTTGAGGTCTGATGTCATTACGTCAGTCTTTTTTAGAACAGCGACATAAAATTATATATCATTAGAAAGATAATTTAATGCAGAATGTAATATGCATTTAGACCACTGCGCCACCGGGGCGGCTAAGCGATGGCTTCAGATCATTCGTCTGAGATGGGTCCGGGTTCGAATCCCTGTTAGCGCCATGGATGTTGGGTTTGTCTTACGGCGCTGGCACTCTCCCTTCCCTGGAACCAGTGGCCCTAAATTAGGGACGGACAACTGCTTATAGCCCATTGAGTTGCTCACTGTGGTTTATAAAACTTCGTCATCGTTGGCAACCGGTGGTTTTAAAACTTCGTCATCGTTGGCAACCATTATCAATTTACTGCTGGATGTCCAAGTTTACTTCCACGGCGAAAATGTCCAGTCGTGAAGAACAAATACACCAATATGTCTTGAGCTAGTCTCCTCCATGCCCCACCGACATGGTTTCGATATTTCCTATATAAGGAAACTGAAAAATTCGAGTCCTGAAGAATAAATAAATTGATAAACTTGAAGATACTCTTCGCTCAAAGTTAATAATAGACAACAGCAAGTTAAAAACAAGAATTTATTTTATTGGCCTAAAATAATTCTGCACACCAAATCATGCTCAAAAACTAAAAGAAAGCCATTAAACACTTCAGCGCCCTATACAGTGCTGTACTTGCGTGGTATTTTGAAATCCTCAAAATGGTCCAGTACGGATCAGCCACAACTAGATAGGTTCAAAGAAAAGTCTTTTTGTAAACCTATCAGTTGCAAAGCTATACTTAACAAGAGGATGGTGAAGAGCGGATCAATCAATACCTTAGAGATTTACCGAAAACAGAAAAGGAGACCCAGTCTTCGAGTAAAATAACGCCATCACTGCGCTAGTATTGGCAGTTGACGAATGCGACAGTCACAACTAAATTTCAGTAAGAACCATGGTAAAGCAGGAATAACAAATCTGTACATAGAAAATATTCGAATTCCCTGGAACAGAAAACCAGACCAACACTCATCACTTATGCTGTTAAAATTGAGGTGTCTTACTCTTTATCCAGAAAGCGGAGGAATCTTTATTGGGATTCCGGACAATGTTACAGTAATCTGGAACCACAAAAGTACGCAATAAAAGTTTTAGAGGGTGATTCCTGTAGAAAGTGTGGTAAAACCCCTGAAGTCGTAAAAAGCACATCTTAGCTGTCTGTTCTTCATTCCTATGGGAACACCCGAACAAGCACGGGAAGGTGGATATGATCCTCTGTAACACTGCGTTAATTGTGACCTAATCCAAAGCTGCCATCCCACCTTATTGCAGGTACCAACTAAAACCTATGCAAGGAAATCAAAACCACATCATGTGTTAAGACCTAGCTATCATCACAAATAAGACCAATTATCACATTCAACTTCCCAGTCTTAGCATAAATACTGTTACAAACGTTCGACAGATGGCGCACAATCGGTGTGCAACGTCACCGACCAGCCAGGAGGCGTCAAAAGAGCTAGTGAAGCGCTGTGCGTTCAGTCACAGAAGAGATAATGTGTTTCGTGATGTACTTGCCATTGAGTGGGGTGATTATGATAATCATGTTGCTGTAATAGCGCTGCACAAAGTTAGAAAATCAGCTTCCGAGATTTTCAACATGCTGAAAAACTGAAAATCAGCCGAATGTTTGTCTACCGGACTATAAAAAGGTTCCTTGAGACTGGGACCACCGCTGACCGCCCCAGAAAGGGTCGGCTGAGTACCATGAGGACATCTCTTCTGGTTAAAGTAGTGGCTGCCCGTATTCGACAAAATCATGTCAGAAAACAATCAGTGATGGCTCATGAGCTGAACATTTCAAGAATGTCAATGTCACGAGTGCTGCGGAGTGACCTAAGGGTCAGAGCTTACCGGTAGCATACACTTCACTTCCTCACCCCACCACTGATGCAGCGGAGGGTGCTAAAAATGAGACGTTTGCTGCAGCGTTACGCAGACAATCGCCACAGATAGATCTTTTTATCTGATGAAAAAATTATCACTATTGAAGAGGCTTTCAACGGCCAAAATGACAGGGTGTATGCGTGAACCTCACGAGAAGCTCAGGAGAAAGCTCCAAGGATCATGAGGGGCTATCATCCTGCTTCTGTCATCGTTTGGTGGGGAGTCTCTTACGAGGGTACCACCGAGCTCCATTTCTGTGAGAAAGGAGTCAAAACATCCGCCAAAGTCTACCAGGACAGGGTTTTGGAGCCAGTGGTCAAAATTATGAGTCACAGGCTCTTCCAAAACCGACAGTAGAGCTTTCAGCAGGATTCCGTACCTGCCCACAAGGCCAAAAGTCAACCCAGGAGTGGCTTCAGGCAAATTTCCCAGACTTCATTTCTCCGGCTGATTGGCCTTCAAGCAGTCTAGACCTCAACCCATTGCACTACAAGTTGTGAGCCACACTGGAGAGCATGGCCTGAGAGACACCCCAGTATTGATAGTCTCAAACGCTCTTTGGTACGGGCAGTAGCAGTTTTCCTTGTGGAGACCTTGCGTAAAGCTATTTTTGATGAATGGCCCCAGTGACTGAAGGACTGTGTGAAGGCAAAAGGATGTCATTTTGGAAAGTGATTGGTGCCATGTATTCACAAGTGTACTACAGTACTTACGTATTATCACAGGTATATTAAAATATCTCTAAATTTCTTTTGTTATTTCATTGAATACTTGTAAGAGTATTTATGGTAAGACTAGGTATACAAATGATCTAGTGAAAAAGTGATGAGAAACGCAGTTAACAGGCACGGTTCATATTACTGAGAATATCCGAAGAAAGTGTTTGTTTGAGAGAAAAAAACAAATAGGATCCACGAATGGAAATTCAGATAATCTGGAAACGATGAAAACGTAGATCATACCAGGTGTCATTTCGACAAATTACGTGGTGACTACCAACTTCCAAACTTACTTGGCAGCACTGGGATTGCCACGACATCTGCTGCACCCAGTACAAAAGGCAGACATTCTTCAGTCCTCCTATGCCATTCAAAAATCTTTAAACGTCTAGGCCTGAGATGAATTTCTCTGGGTTTGGATCGCCGGATGACGCAGAGGAAATCAAAAATACAAATTATATAAAAAAAAAATGCTGATTGATGTAAGTGATTGTTCCGCTGAATAGCATCCTACGGAGGACCTGTTAAAAACGTGTTCTGGTTTTTCAAATCAGATTCCACTGGAAACGTGAAAGCACGTAGATTCATTCAATTATTACCCGAAACAATCCATGAAAGAGAATTCCATAAACCTCATCGAATTAAATTTAACAAAGGATACATAAAAAACTCATACAAAAATCTGTTCTTCTAAACACCTGATGCATTTTCCGTAATTTTCCGCAAACTGAGAACCGCTTGCCGGTGAGTCCGCATTCTATAATATGCCACGATTTTTCCTTGAATAAAATCAATAACAATAATAGGGTTTCTTTTCCGCAAGTTGTTGTTGCTCAGTGACCGAGAAACTTTAAGCTATCGTTCCAATGAATTTTTAGCGATGGCTGCTACAAATTGCGTGCTTCAACATTTCTTCTCTTCCACTTTTGTTTCCATTAGAGTTGAAACTACAGTGCAATGAATAAGACAAAAACAAAATTTGGCTTCCCTTTTTTTTTTTTTTCTCTCTCCCTAAGACGTTCAGCTGAAAATTCCAGAAGCAAAATTTCCTTTTTGCCCGGTAGTTTTCTGTTGTTCGAAACTTTAGTAAGCTGTTGTTTGAATCATTAAAATTCTTGCCTCGTTGACTCCTAGGGAGTAGCTTGGCGAAGCCATTTTAAAAAGTCCCAGGCCACGGTAGAATCGTTTCGACTGGGAGTAACGACGCAATGAGAATGAGGGTCAAAGGCGCATAAAGGGACGCTATCCCTCTCATTTCATGGCGATGGGACTTGGTCTTTAAAATAAAAACGGCTTTCGCGTTCTCTCTCCATCAACCGAATCTTTAAAATGGGGAAGCACACAAACCAGCAGGAAACGTCTGGTTATTTCAGTCACCGATAACCTAGTGATCTAGCAATAAAAATAAAATTGAATGCACGACGCAGCAAAAATAGAACGGTCATTTCCTAATTCGCACTTGATCCATAAACGTCTCCTTAGGGAGCATATCAGTTTACTTTTAAATCTTTCAGATTTAGACACGTAGGAATTTAACATTTTCAATCGCTTAGAACTTGCTTGAAGATTACGATTAGTTGGTCAGAGTTTAGTGGCGCAAGAGCCTCGAAGGGCCAAAGAACGCCAAGTCTAATGTTTTAAAATTCACAAACAACCCAAAAGATAGCAATATGAAACAGAACAAGGGGTGTAAAAGGCCAAGAAAACAGCAACACAAGGAATCATATGATAGAAAGTCAATTTATTCGTGTGCTGAAGGATACTAAAAACACAGATTGCCGTCTATACACTATTATAAAAATTACAGTTAAAAATATATATACACAAAGTTAAAACATCAGCACTTTCAAGTCCACTGTGGACCCGTCATCATATTATGTATTTGCGTTATGCCTTGGAAGGGTATATACATTACAGTATATTGGCAAAAGTCACCGGACACCTAGAAGAGAAGCACAACATAGCATTTATTGACATACATTAGTACGGTGTCGGTTCACCTTTGGCCTTAATATGCATGCACTGACCGTTTGGGACATGCTTTCGACAAGGTTTTGGAACACAGCGATAGGTAGGCGCTTCCATTCAGTACATAATGCTGCCTTTAACTGTTGCTTAGTAGTAGACCTTGGTTTCAAACTTCTTATGCGGCGCTCTAATTCATCCCATAGGTGCTCTATGGGATTAAGATCCGGGCTCCGTGCTGGCCAGTCCACACACGATAGGGAATTATCGTCAAACCACGCAGTAACAGTCCTTGCTTTATGGCTTGGTGCATTATCCTGCTGGTACCCACAAGGCTCGGTTCCATAGTATTACCACAGAGTTGGTAGGGCATAATTGTCCAGAATATCGAGGTAGACACACTGGTTAACAGGTTTGTCCACGATAACCAATGGGCAGGACTGATGGATCGTGTATCTGGATTCATCAGTCCATAGGACCAGTTTCCATTGGTCTACGGTTCACTACAAATGTTCTTTACACCATACTAAACGACGAGTAGCATTCCGAGTGGAGATGAAAGGCTTATGAACAGCCGCACAACCAAGGTAACACATGGAATGAAGTTCTTTGCGAATGGTACGTGTACATACCGAGGTTCCTGCATGTTTACTCGTCTGTACACCAAGGTCTTGTGCAATTACTCCGTCGATTACCTGTAATGACTCTCCTGAGACTTTGACGTCATGTTCCACTGATTTTCTTTGGCCTGCAGGTACGTTTTGCTGCTTCAGGCACGCCATGTGTCTTCCACTTATTCAGTACATCCAAAACAGTTTACTTGGGTATGTTTAAACGCCTCTCGGTTTCTCTTATGGACAACCCACTAATATAACACCCAACAATCTTTCCTTTCTCAAAGTCAGTTCTCTCCCGCCGCGACATTTTCACTCAACCTCACAGTGCGATATGATCGCGGTTAGCTGCAGGCTTGTACCGCGCATCTTAACGCAGCGGATCCGTTGATATGCTTTTGAAGGGGTGTCCGGTGGCTTTTGTCAATATAGTGTATATAGTAAGCACATTGACGAAACAGTATTGTTTGACATGCGCATGCTCATTACGTAATCATGTGGTTACACATTGGAGATTGGGCCGTTGCCGGTATTGTCCGTTTCGTTGTAGTAGTTACAAAACAGTTTCCATGGTATAGTGTTCAACGGTATAGTGTTCCCTATCACTATATCGTTACCATGGAAACTGCTTTGCAACTACTACAACGAAAGGGACAATACCGGCAACTACCCAATCTCGAATGTATAACGATATGATTACGTAATGAGCATGCGCATGTCAAAAAATATTGTTTCGTCAATGTGCTTACTACACTGCTGTGCAAAAAATTAAGGACGAAGAAGAGAAATTAGCATAACAGCGGAACGAGCAGGCAGAACGGACCGAAAGACCACTCAGGAGGTAGACTAGGGTCCGGTACGGTAGGGCATGCGCATATATGCTGCATGACGTGGAAGGGGGGGGGGTATAAAGCACACGGACGGTGTACGCTCAACAATTCGGTGAAAGCTATTGCACGGTGTACATCGGTTTAAACGACGTCGAGTTGCTGCCACCGTGTGATATGGCCAACAGGCAATCCAGCAGACGACATCTGGATGACTTTACCCGAGGTCGCGTCATTGGGAAGTTGGAAGGAGGTCGAAGCGTGAATAGTGTGGATCCTGCGGGGCAGGCACGTCACTATCCCCCCCAACCGAAACAGGGCCGGGGGCATGGCCCACGGACCAGCTGGGACCATGTGCCGCTGTAGGCAGTCATCCCATGAAGAACGTGCATTTGAGAAATCCCAGACAATTTGGTGTGTGGAACGTAACATCTCACTGATTTCTTTTATCGAAGCACTGAAGAAGGGATTCTCATTTTCCTTATCTCGCAGCGTGGAAATAACATCACACCATTGCGAGAAACATAACAGCCGGGTCATCCTGGAAGTTCGGACGCCAATGTAACGTGCAAGTTTGTCCGCGCCGGGCATCAAACTCGGGTCCCCTTACTCGAGAGTAAGTAGCTCTCCCAACTGAGCTACGCGGACATGTGCTCTCATTGCTATCTGCCTTTATCACATGTGCGTCCTGCGGGGCAGGCACGTAACAACTCCTACAGAAAAAATAAAATGTTTACAAATCTATTTGAAAAAATAAGCTCCAACAGAAAATAAAATGACTAAATCACTCACATTAATGTCAAAAAAAAAAAAAAATCACCATCGCGCAATTATTTTTAAGATGAACGTGGCTCAGCTTTCCGGGTCAGTGGTTAAGACGCGCAATATCTGTTAAACTAAACCAAATGACGTCAGTTCGATCTCCGCCGCGGCGAAAGCATTATCTGGTGTAAGGGCTGAAAAATTTAGCGGCTTCATTTTTGGCGAAATTTATGCATAAATACGGAAACACCTAAAATGCACTTTTCTGAAATAAAAGGAACTTCTGATTAGGGAAAGTCTGAGAAAATACGAAGTTAAAAAAAAAAAAAAAAAAAAAAAAAAAAACGGGCGCTTTTATAAACGGAAATTTCGTTAAAAGACTGACACCTACTGACAACTTCGCTGCAAGCTATTTTCAGAAATTTCCCGTGAATTCACACTACTTATTTTTTACAGTGAACAATAATTATGAATGGTATAATACAACTCGAAAACTATAGCTCGCAAGGTTGATTAGCGAATTTTACAACAGCCAACAACAATCCATTAAATTCACCCCAAATCCCCTGAACTCTGGTCACAGCAGTTTTTATTACCTCCGAATCGCGACCTTTCACCCCTCTAGCTAACAGCCAGCGTTGCCGAACGTAACAAAGAAACTGGAGTTACAGAAACAAGTTTAGTAAAATCGTGCAATGCATTGATTATGATACGCTTTCCAACATACCAGAAATCATTACTCAAGTTATGACGATAATGGCTGTGGAATAAATATCGCTCTTGTGCCCTGACCTTTGACCCCATTTCGATGATATTAAACAGAACCAGTTCAGTATACCTCCGGAACAACATGAAGTTTTGTCGCAATCGAAGCATTTTTACGTAAGTTTTGACGCATTAGGGCGATGGAATGGATCCCGTCCTATGTCCTGACCTTTGACCCCATTTCCAATAGGGTTCCTTCCCAGGTTGTCCCCTACCACATACTAAAATTTCATCGAAATCGAACCGTTTTTAAGCGCGTTATCGTGCGGACAGACAAACAGACGGACAAAGCTGGAGAATATACGCTTCTTCAACCTACGGTTGGAAAGCGTAAATGAAGAACACAACCAATAATTAACACAACTCATACAGGAAAGCAAACTCAAAGTGAAAGTTAGGTCTAAAAGTATACGTCACAACCACTCAATTGCTAAGATTTCTTTCTTTACTGAAGAGCTTGCGATCCACTGAACTATATAAGGAGGTTCTCAATCCCTAATTTAGGGTCGCTGCTTTTTGGAAAGGCAGAAGCAGAGTAGTAAAAAGGAACACAACCGTGATGTCTTTTCCAGGATTTAGCCCGGCAGGACAGGAAGCCCCAGCCCCCTGGGACACTTTACTAGTGATATATCAAAGTTTCTTAAATGCCATTTCTTTGGATGATAATGTTTTATCAAACATCCGAAACAAAAGTATTTAATAATTCTTGCGGATGTTACTGGTCTCTTTGTTATATTTTGACGCACGTCTCTTTAGGGAGACCTGAAAAGTCGCATCTGAAACTTAAAATGTCGTGGACATTAATGAATAATACGCATTCGGGAATACATGGCAAGCATACAGGCATATTTTTTTGGAGGGGGGGCATTATTACCATAATATACTCTTCTTCACGGAGCCAACTCCTGAAAAATTTCATCTCTCTGAAGTAGAAAACGAACCCACGTCCCTTGATATACGTCAGTTACATCGCTACTACCAGTCTAAGCAAAAAATGCAAAGATTAAATTGGAAAAAAGTACCGTAGCTGCCATAGAAATTGCATCACCTGTAAAATGATACAGAAATATGTTTATTTTATAAATTAAAAAAGCACTGTGCTGCAGGCCTGCAAGAAACAGTAAAGATAGCATCATCCATGACATCAGAACGCTTTTCATTGGCTGCCAAAGTCTATTGCAGCAATGTTTCCGGTGATTGGATCATCTTTGCTATCAAACCCCATGCGAAGGCGGTTCACTGTTATAAGCAATATGGAAAGTTTTTGACAGTTAACACCGCTAAGAAGTCGGAATTGTTACTTCGAATGTTGAAGGTTTACCTTCGCGTGAAACAGCACAAAGAGTTCATTGTCATCAATCAACAATTGTGCGTTTGTTACAAAGGATTCGCGAAAATGGCAACGTGGAAAGAAAAGCTGGATCAGGAGGTAAACATGTGAGTACGTCCTGCCAGGATAAGAGTCTGAAGCGTCTCTGCCTGCAAGAACGTATAGCTAGTTCGTCCAAACTGAAGGTACGGTGGAAACAGCACACAAGCGTAAAGGCGAGTGAACCAAATGTGCGACGTTGTCTGTGCAACATGAGTCACGTAAGAAGCCATTACTGGCGAGTAAAATGCGCAGACTAGCGCTTACTTGGGCTAAAGAGCATGCGCAGTGGACCGTGCACATATGAGATTATGTTATGTTTTCGGATGAATCGAAATTTAACCTGCACGGGTTCGACGGCAAACCCTATGTTAAGGGTAAAAAAGACGAGGCCTTTAACAGTGATTGTTTGATGCAGACAGTAAAGTTACCGGGGAGTCAAACGGTGTGCACATCCAGTAAAGGTGTCGGCAGACTACACTTTATAAATGGGTCTGTGGATGCAGAGTACTACTACATCTGCTCATCTAATTTCAACAATCCAGGAACAATTTGGTGACACTGAATCCTTCATCTTCCAGGACGACTCTGCACAATATCATGGCGCCAGGTAGGCGAGGAAATTTTCGTGTAATGTCTGTATGGTCTGTTAGCATTATTGTCACTTGACCTGATACGCAATACTTGTGTTTAGGTCAAAAATGTCCTACAAGAGGCCAAGGTCAGATGCCTAAATTCGCCAGGTAACAGCTCCTGACCTTAACTATTGAGAACTGCTGGTACATAATTGGCAAAGAAAGCTGCAGAGCAGAGTCCTTACAATAAACAAGAACTGCAGGTATACAAGGGTTCGGTATCACGAGCTTGGTACAGAATATTTGAAGAAACTCATCCACTCCATGCAGGAGCGCTGCAAAGCTATTTTTAATGCGCGAGGTGGCCCTATGAAGAATTAGGATACCACGAAATGAGAAATAACTGTTCATGTTATATTTTGTAGGCTTACCTACGCTATGAACCCTTTTTCTTTTCTTCCAGAACTGTGAAAAGCACGTTCTTACGACAGTGTTCCTTAAGAGTATTGGTGAGTCTGTGGTGTGAAATTACACTTATTTCAGCTAAATGTAGCATTATATGTAATAAATTGCATTTCTTTGGTTTATTCTTCTTGGTTTACTCCCCGTAGTAGATATGCTATTACAAATTGCGGTCATGGTTTAAATATACTGCTTTGCACATCTATTGACTGACTTTTGGTATATCTCATATGTGATGCAATTTTCATGGCCTCTACTGTGTGTGCATAAAAGATCTGCCTGTCTGACAGAGAATTTCTGTATAATCCCGTTTTCAGAATCGGAGTTATCTTTCTCGCTGAGAAGCTGACAGACTGACTCAGTGATAAAGATATAGACATGTCAGATCTTGCGCACGCCACTTCATTTTATCCCCAAAAAGAACTTTTTAGGTCTAATAATATGAAAAGTATTTTTTTTTTTTTTCAAATGGAGAAACAGATGTGTAATCATGTACTATATGACTTTTGCTAGATAATTATGAAGCAAATGGATCGTGTAAATTGGCAAACTATCTTTTTGCAATATAACACGCTCGGTTTGTCCCCGACGAATTGGATGCATGGCCAAAAAATTCAAGATTCCTTCTGTGTCGGTATTTGACTCTGTAATACAGGACTTTCAGGGTTTGCCTTGGAAACTGCGGAGACTATTTATTTATTAATGTATTCTTATTTCTTCGCGCAAAAGCCGTAGGTGGCCAAAGATATCCGGCACACGATTTAAATATACACAAAAAAAGTTGGCTCGGGTCGTAGGGACGCCTACCTCCGATCAAATGAAAATTGCTGAGACAAGGTTATTTGAAGAAAAAAGCATTTAAAGTACGATTTTTCTTCTTGTTTTCTCAAAGGTTTGTTTCTTCCTAAAAAATATTTTTTGAGTCATTAACAATTAATCACACAAATATACAAACGTGAAAATGTTATGGAAAATAAGGTGTTTTCTCTTAAAATATATAATATTATAATATCACGGTTTTTGGCTGTATTGATAAAATGTTTTCGGTATCATTACTGAATGTTTATAAGCTTAATTTAGTTTCAGAATTCAATTAATCCAGTTTTATTTATTTTAACAATGAGAATTACTGGTCTCAAATGAGAGGAATCACACCATACTATGCTCCACGCGTTCAAAATGCACGCGAAGCTTTAAACCTCCGCAAAATCTTTGTAAAAAAAAACTTGCACAATGTATTATATATACACTCTTAGCCAAAATAAATAAACAAATACGAAGCACCAAGAAGGAAGAAGGAATCATCCAATCGAGATGAAAATTAATATGCGCAATGTGCATGTATAGGAAAGGAAATGATTGCAATTCATCTTTTTTCATGTATAGAAAAGGAATGATTGCAATAAATGGTCCAAGTGTATTCAGAACACGTGGACCATTTATTCGGTAAAACAACTACACAATTGGAACATGTCAGTAAGTTGTAGCCCCACCACTGGCTCAGATACAAGCAGTTACCATAGACGGATACAGTTAACGGACACTGTCCTGAGGTGTCCAAACTGCGGGGCAGTTTGCCGGCATTCCGGAATGGGTGTAGTTGGCGTTCCATCAGGTACCAAACATGTTCGATCGGTGAGAGGTCGGGCGATGCGGCTGGCCACGGAAGGCTGTCGACATTACGAAAGCAGGCCTGGGAGAGCCGTGCCGTTTATGGTCGGGCATTATCCTGTTGAACAATTTCTCGGTGATGCTTCGACAGGAATGGCAGCACAACAGGCCGTAGAGTGTTGTCTACGTGCCGTTGAGCCGTGAGGGTGGTACGGAGGACTACCGAGGGTGCCCGGCTATCCTAGAAAATGGTTCCCCAGACAGTCACTCATATTGTGCGAGCCGTGGGCCGTACCATGGTAAAGGCAGGATCCGTGCGCTGGCCGGCTAGTCTCCCGACACGTATGCGCTGGTCATCTGTGCCAATTGCAAACCGTGACTCGTCACTGAAGACAACACGACGCCAATGGACACTATCACACGTTGATCAGGTCCGACACCACTGAAACCGGTGCCGACGATGCTCGATAGTCAGTGGCAGGCGGCAAAGTGGCCTCCTCGAATGTAGTCCTCATGCAGCAGAGCTGAGACGGGCAGAGCCCGGGCCCGAATCGGGCTCGGGCTGTACAATATTTACTGCGTTCCGGGCTCGGGCTCTAAGAGAGAGCGAGATAAAATTTTTTATACATAAATGGGATTTTATATGATTTAGCAAATGAGACACTTTATAGTTTATGACGAAGTAAATTTCTCCGTCATTTTTGTCCACGCCGGGCATCGAACTCGGGCCCCCTTATTCCGGAATAAGTCGCTCTCCCAACTGAGCTACGCTGACGTATGTTCTCGCTGCTATCTGCCTTTATCTCATGTGCGTCCTGCGGTGCAGGCACGTCACAAGTTGATAAAGGGAATTCCTTCGGTAACTGGTTCTGGTTGGGGTCCGGGCAATCGAGATAGCTTTTTATTCATGGCTTGGGTAGAAAATACCATAGGCCACGCATTAGTGTGTTTCTGAAGAGATGAAATATTTTTTTCAAGGACTATAGATATTGGATAGTTGATAGCTTACCAACGAGAATTTACCACCTATTTCCACGCAGTAGCTTCCTACTAATTTTATTTAGCAACGTACATATATCAGCGCATTATGGCACAATAATATTAGCATTATTTGAGCAACATACAATTGCAACACCGCCCGATCATTTTAGATTCCCGTCCTGCCGAAGCACTTCAGGTGGAAACGAACGGTCAAAGGAAATCGTACAGTTACACTATAAAAATAGATAGAGGTTCCTTCCCCACTCCCCGTTTGAGAAATACATTGGTCAATTGCAGGAGGGGAGGAGAGAGTGGAAGTGTAGAAAAGGAAATGTTTTTTATTAATGGTTGAACAGGTTAGCCAGTTTTCGGGCCCGGCCTCTATCTTGAAATATTAAATTCGGGCTCCGGTGGGCTCGGGATGAAATACCACGGGCACGGACTCCGAAAATTGAGCCCGAACTCAGCTCTGTCGTGCAGCAAGTTGTCTGGCAACGATCCGGATGGCCATTTCTGTACCTGTAGCCGACGCACACGCAACATGGCCACGAATGTTTGAGACTGAAGAATTCAGTTCTGTTCGTGCGGCACTCACAATCTCTCGATCCTCGCGTTCAATCACTGCTCTCGTGTCGCTGGGTTGTGTCCTCCTCGAGCCATTGGCGCCAATATCGTCCGATCGCCAAGTAGCTTCGACCCAAATGCCTGGCGATACGACGACTTGAGCAACCGGCCTCTCTCAGCCCAATTATACGTCCTCTCAAACTCGCTCAACTGCTCGTATTTTGTATGGATCCGATGTCGATGCATCCTCACAGTTCGTGGAGGTTAATGCAACCGCAATCATCTCTCACAATTGTCCCTATGATCAAATGATCATATGTAGAGGATTTTAGGAAGGGAGTGTCTGACCCAAGGTCTTAAACAACCCTTAGAAATAGGAAGCTAGGAGATTTGGGCTAGAGTGCCACGGAAGCGAGGTAGAAAGCGGGAGGAAAACGCCCTTATTTATTACCGGGGGCCAGTACTCGGGGTCCGACGCACTGCGGATATTTAGTGGATCGAGCGTTCATACCTGCTGGGATCGAACCTGAAGTCTTCTCCATGGCAGTCACGAACGTTGCCCACTAGGCAATCCGCAGCCAATTGTCCCTACGAGCTTTGCTCTTGATATACCCTCCTCGATGCGCGGTTGCCATGCGCAGTGGAGAGCTACTATTTAGTCATTGGTCGTTATTTTTTTAACCATTTGTATATTTGGGCTCTGAGGTACTTGCATGCGGAGTTTCATCAGGATAGAACGATTTTCTCGGGGTGCTTCGTTCTTTTTGGCAAAGAGTGTATATATAGCGAGCATTTCAGTTACTTGTATGGGATTACTAAAAGTCAAACTGAATTCACTACGTTGGAAAAAACAGTTGTAAAACAATATATGAAAGGCTTATAACTTCCAGCATAAAATACCAGAAAACCATCAGTATGTTACATTTTTAAATAATTTCTTTGACAGTAGGAATTTTTCTTTGCTACTGGATTTAATGACCACCGTGAGCAACTCTAACGGCTACATAAGAAGTCACTGTCCCTGATTTAGGGCTACTAATACACGGAAAGGAAGAGAGTCAGTACCGTATAAGTCAAACACACCATCCATACCTAATTCGGAAGTCGAACCCGGGCCCGATTAGAGGAACGGTCAGAAGCCAACTCTAAGAACACTGCGCCACCGGGGCGGCCAAGATATTTGCGTAATATCTTCGAATTACGCAAATATAGTGGTAAAAACTGTGCAACTATTTAGTCCATTCAAAATATTTCCTTCCCTAGTTTCACTACAATTCTATGATTTACACACTTATATAAATATCGGAACAGAAACCGAATGTAGGTCACGAGTTTTAAATAATTTTTAACGAATCAAGATCAGGACGGAAACTTAAACTTACGTTTTCAAACTTAGATGTTATATACTATGTCAATTATATGGTGCTAAGCATGAACGGCTACTAACAGTTTTGTTAGGTTTTGCAGTTTTTCTATGAAAATGCAGGCATGATACATTCATTCTCTCTCTCTCTCACACACACACTCGTACGTGAACATGGTGGTGAACTATTTTTCACAGCAATGGGGCTGTATGAAACTGAATGAAATTATGTGCACATTCAGCAGCGTTGAGGTTGAGCTTTTAATTCCATGATCTGCATTTCTTACGAAACCTACATACATTAGAACTCTTGTAGAAATTGCGTCATCCAAGAGCAAAATAATTGCTCTGCACACAAAACTGTTTTGATTGTTTAAGTTCCTTTAGAGCTCTATAGAATTCTCATTCTAAACATCGCTAAAGCAAACTAAACTAGAAAATAGGCTGAGAGAAATTACACAATGTACGAGATGCTTGATAAGATTCTTTTATGCTTCGAATTAATAAAACAAAATATAATCAGAGATAGCCCATTCTACACTTTCAATTTTCTCTCGCATGCCTTTTCTCATTTTTCGAAACGCAAACCATTAAACTCATTTAATATGAAAAATACTTTTTATTTTCAGTTACTGTTGACAATACTGTTTCCCTTGATTACTCCCGGTTGTGGAAAGCGATTTTTAGTTTCAGAGTTTAACCGCTGTTCCCGCTAAGTGCTGTAATTCAAGATGAATATTAGGTTAATTCGGGAACAGGGTAGTTTAAAAAAAGTTAGATACTCATTATACCTATTTGCTATTCAATTTTTTTGGGGACGAGAGAAATGGAAATACTCCGCCACAAAACGCTTTTGGAAGACACACATTTAATGACGGAATTATTTTACACAGATGAGATAAAAGGAATTAAAGTCAGACCAAAATTAATGTTGTGAAGAAATGAACAAATTAGAAGAGATGTTCCGCTTTCAACGCATTTGTGGCATGCCAAACATTTACTGAGAGTAGGGAAACGTGGGTAGCTGTCCGAAAATAGTGCCTATGAAGGATGAAACTATCTCAACCATCAAAACATGGAATTGAAGTTTTACATTTCACTATCGCTTGATGCGATTTCTCTTGCAAAAGTAATTAACAACGCAAAAGAGCGTCAGAATAAAAGTGTTTAAACATTCAGAATAGTGCGAAAGACTGGGTGTATATATATGCAAGACGGTTGCAATTTCTGACGTGATGGCAAAAACACGGAGACAACACTAGGTGGATTAACCCACACGAAAAATTTACTATGAAGACACTTTTTGTTAGTCTTGCAAAGATCACGTTTTCACGAAAGATTTCCACGGCTTCCTTTAAACTCGAATATAGCCATAACGATGTTACGAGTTGAAATGCCAAAAACGAAAAGTTAAGATTTTTACAAAGCGAAAAGTTAAGACGTAATTTTTTCACATTTCTCATTCCCATTTTTGAAACCATAAATGTATTTAAAAATAATGCAACGTGCTTTCGGTGTGTGTGTGTGTGTGTGTGTGTGTGTGTGTGTGTGCGTTACCTTCTTTATTCTAATTTCCATTTGTGGTTATTATTCTTCCTCCAGGCATATTCTTGTGGCTCATGCAATGCGTGGAAAAATAATTGTCTCCAAGATTCGGAAATGTGGGCAAAACGACTTACAATTTTCCTGACATCAAGTGCTGGTAATGTGTTCAAGGTAATTTTACACAGTGACAATTTACAGCAATTTAAGAACATCTAGAAGGAACACCTTTTCAGAGATCCGTATCACGGATATCTCAAAGCCACAGTGGAAAATACCACCGTTGCTATGACTATGTGGGAAAAAACCCCTGCTCTCTCCGCATCTCTTTTACTTCACCGGCTTTATTCAAGACATTTACTCTTCCAGCACGAATATGTGAAAGAGGCACGGAAAATACGAAATACTAGTTTTCCTACAGCTTTCAGCTAAAAAGCGCATGTTTCCAAATCTAACTAAGAATTTTGTTTTTTTATATAATCCCATACTAGAGCTCAAATTGACAAACATTCAATGTACAGGTTAGTACAACAGCTGGAAAACTGTAATACACACTAGCGTATACAGGGGTTATCCAAAATAGTGGAAACACTTTCAAACAACAGGTGTTATGCACCTAATATGGCGTGGGAGCACCCTTGGCATTTTAAACTGCTTGAATCCTAATTGGAATGGACGCATACAAGTCCTGGATGGTGGTAAGTGGTATGTTGTACCATTCTTCCTGCAGAAACTGCTCCAATTCCTTGAGAGACGCCGGAGAAGGATAACGGGATCGCACTCAGTTTTCCAACACAGACCAAAGGGGCTCAATGATGTTTAAGTCCGGTGATTGTGCAGGCCAGGGAAGGTGTGAAACTTCATCCTCATGTTCCTCAAACCAAGATTGAACAGTTCGACTTCTGTGAATCGGGGCATTATAATATTGAAAGGTGCAATCCCCTGACGGAAACAATGTCTGCGCCATTGAATGCATATGGTCGGCCAAAAGAGTGACATCGTTACCGCCAGTGATCCGTCCGTGTAAGGTAATAATAGGACCTGCCGCAAACGACGAGATCCTGGCCCAAACCATTACGGAACCGCCCCCATGCTTCACTGTAGGAAGGAAATAAGTCTGGGTTTAAGGCTTCTGCGGGGGTTCTCCAC
Source organism: Macrothele yani (assembly GCA_039090855.1). Taxonomy (NCBI): domain Eukaryota; kingdom Metazoa; phylum Arthropoda; class Arachnida; order Araneae; family Macrothelidae; genus Macrothele; species Macrothele yani. Next base: position 16,395,618 of record CM076992.1, read on the forward strand.
ACGTAAACCCTTCCTGTGGTGGGGAATAGTGAGAAACTTGATTCATCGGAAAATAAGACATATTTCCATTGATCCGCAGACAACGTTTTATGTTCCTGGCACAACTGTAGTCTCCGTTTCATATTCACCTGTGACACCAGGGGTTTTATAATCGCAGCTCTGCCGTAAATATTGTGGTTATGCAATTCCCTTCGCACGGTATGGGTCGATGTGCATTAAGCTCAGCAGTCACTTTCGTCGCCGTGGTCTTCCTCCTTGCGGCCATAATCCTCTTTAATGTCCTCCTGTCTCTCGCAGTGAGTTTGGTTTTCCTTCCACAGTTGTGTCTCGCAGATGATGTTGTGCCGTGAACATTGTATACTGTCATGACCTTCGACACTGTACCTCTCGATACCCCCAATACCTGTGCCACTTGCAGTTACCGACGCACCAACCAGACGGGCTCCTACAATCTGCCCTCTTTGGAACTCCGACAGGTCATTCACTGTGCCTTCACCTAGAACGAAATTATGCAAAGGCCGATTTACAATGCAATCACACAGACCCTTGAGACTATAAGCAACACTTTTTTACAAAAAAATTGTAGCTACATGTTCGTTTTACTCAAAAAGCAGCACATACCAAAGTCGCTGTTTTCAGCGAGGTGTTTCCATTATTTTGGACAAGACGGAAATATGAATAAACACACATTCTTTAAGACCATGGATGAACTCAAAGTTCCCAGCACCCGGACAGTGTAGTGGACGATCATGGAACTTCGGAAGATTCAATCAGCCTTGGTGAGACGTCATAATATGTTGGAAAATCCGGTGATGCATTGCAGTACCAACAAGAGTTTGCATAGTCAATAGTTTTAAATCAGTTCGTTGTTAGTAGATTGAATTGTGCGTTGTAACCTATCTTACGCCGACCGTGGAATTCGAAACCACATCCTCCTACACTGGCGCGGCTGTTCTCCCAATTGAACTACGCCGGCAGGCTTGTCGCAGCTTCATTGCCCATTTGTTCTGTACGTCTCAACCGATATAGCCGGAAATAATTTTTGACCTAAGACAAATGTGTTAACAATGCTGTACAAGTCAGAGACATGAATACAAGTTCCACACGTTCCACATCGTACTAGTTCTCTAAGCTAAACTTAATTTTAAAAATTCTGTACTTACTCCTTGAATCAACAATTTCAAATCGTAGGGACAGGGGGTCCCCAACTTGAGCAGAGATCAAATCATGCCCAAATCGATCTGTGATTTTCATAGTTACGTTTGGAGATCCAACTGAAACTTCTTGTGTACCTTGTGTGTCCACATCACTAGAAATCATAAACAAAATAGTATTTTCAGGAAAATATTTCACCAAGTATAGATATTAATAATGGTCCTATGAAAATTATTTTCAACAGGTGCAGAATTTTTTCAAAAATTTGAAAGAATTTATCACTGTACTTCATATATGTATTAAATGATTGGTCATGTCAAAATAGCAATACAAAAATTACGAGTGAGATCACTGTATGTGAACTACATACAAAATTACGGGTCCGGTTCACTTCGTCGACAGGTACATTTCGTAGACACTATACAGTATATGCAAACAATCTATTCCTAAAATACCGAAAAAAGTTCAGAACCACCAAATTCTGTATACTATCTCATGGCATCCTAACTTAGACCGTACACGGTTTTGGAAGGGGTCGGGGCCCGAGGTAAAGGGAGCCCCATACAAAATTTTCTCAAAAATTTCAATATTTTACTTAAGAACTGCAACACAATTCTTTACTCCAATACCCTATCTGCGAGCTAAGTTAGAGTACCATGAGATAGTAAACCAAATTTGGTGGTTCTAAATTGAAAACTGTAAATTTTACGAAAACGTTGTATCGGGCCCCCTTCACCCCGGGCCCCGACCTCTTCCGTCTATGGTCTAAGTTGGTGTAAGAGTACAATGAGATAGTATACCAAATTTGGTGGTTCTAAATTGAAAACTGTAGACTTTGCGAAAATTTTGAGGAATCGACTGTTTGCATATACTACGTATATAGTGTCGACGAAGTGAGTGTCGACGAAATGAACGAGACCGAAAATTACGGGTGAGACTAACAGTGAAGAATAAGTCATGCGAACTGTACACGACATTAAGTCTGGGTTTCCTCACTTTGCCCTATTCCTTAAAAAAATAGAAAAAAACGTTCTTTACTGCCGCGCATCTCAACTTTATCTTTACTTTCTCGTACTAATGTATTATAATCGCAAAAAAAAAATCTACTTCGAGATTTCAAAAGAAATATGCAATTTTAGATTCCTAGAACATGATTTGACTACTTTTACAGTGCTCTCTTCGTGTAAGGTTTTTGCCGCCATAACTAAAAGTCTATTATAGCTATCAAGACGAAATTTGATGTTTAAGAGTTTTGTGATACCCTAATGGGGAAAAATAGGGGAAGTTACAAGTGGAAAAGCCTTTAAAGGAAGTAAAGTCGGAACTTTTGTACACTGAAGTATGCATTTCATATGTTACATACATACGGTTAATTCATGACACTGCTTTAATTGCTATTTAAGCTACGTGCAGTGAGGGATCTGCTGTCGTATGTAATCAGATTCCATTCCACTAAACGTTCATCTAAAGATCCCGAATATGGATGAAATCTAGTAACGTGTCGCATAAAACCAGCATTTCCAATGCTGGTTTTATGCGTACAGTAACAGTCTTGTGCATGCCTCTTAAACTGAACTGAATGAAGGAAAATAAATTTTAAGGGAAAGATGGACGGTAATATTAAGTACCAAATTGAAAAGCAAAATGTTTATTGCATTCTGAGCAACCAGAAATAACACACAAATCTCTGAGCTCAGTTGTAGTGTAGTATTAAGTAACGTTACTCTCAAAATGTGTTTGTGCAGATTTCAGTCAGCCTGCATTTCAGCTAGTAGATTATACTAGTTGATGATATAGTTCGTGTTTCGGGCGGAATCACGCTCCTTAAACCCAAAACATCGAATTTATCTCCACTCTCTTTATTTTATTTTATTTTATTTTATTTTATTTAGTTAGTTATCTGGATTCACCTTTGGGTAAATCCAGATAACTAACTAAAGGGAGGCCACAAAAATGTAAATTAAACTTGCAGAAACGAAATAATATGATTCAATACCGAAAGGGCATCATTTGAACATAAATGAATATTCAAGCAAAGCAAACTGAATTAGCTTGTACCATTTACTAGTCCTCCATGTAACACTTCTCAGAAAACCTGAAAATTTCATCGTCCTAGAGCGATGAAATTTTCAAGTTTTCTGAGAAACGTTACATGGATGACCAGTAAGTGAGCGGTCCAAGTAAATTCAGTTTGCTTTCCTTGAATATTCTGTCGATTTTCCATGTATTATGAAGAATATTTCTTCCTTCATTGATGAACAAAATGAATTTCTTTATAAAGTGTCTGCTCATGGGTTGAAATAGAACTGAAGAAAACTATCGAAATTAAAATTATTGCAACATGTACACAATACTGCACTTGTACCAAGTAAAAAAATCCAGTTTAGTAGTCTAGACAGGAAGTCCATGGCCATTACGGCCTCCTCTAGTTATGTATGCATATGCGCCATGTTTTGTTTTCCGGTTCCTGGGATTAACAAGCATCATGAGCAACTATATAGGATATAACCAGTCTCCTCTCCCTAATTTAGAGCCACTTTCTCGAAGTAAGGTTCACAGTCATGGCTATAACAAGCACACCAACTGTGTATGCCTCGTCCGGGACTCGAACCGAGGCTCTAGGTAATAGCTGGATGCAGAGTTCGTATTTTTCATTACGTGTGCTGTCTTTCCATGCATATATTTCTTCATCATAACTTATTTTCGGGGAGAAGTGGGTTATACCCCGATGATCCATTACATTATGATCACCTACCTAATAAGCAGTAGGACACCCTTTAGCCCGCAAAACATCGGCCACTCGGCGAGGCGAGGCAACGATTCGATGAGGTGGCGATAGGTAACCTGGAATATCTGGTACCATAAAGTCAACAGCAGGTCCTCCAGTTCCCGTACATTTCGGGGTGGTGGTGATTTAGCGCGAACTCGCTTTTCCAAATCGAACCACAAATGCCCCATTGGGTTCATGCCAGGTGAATTTGGAGGCCATGGCATTAGCAGAAATCACCAGCATGTTCCTCGAACCATTCCTTCACGATTCTGGCAGTGTGGCATGACGCATTATCCTCTTGGTAATAGCCATCACCAGCAGGGAACAAAGCTGCCATGAATGGGTGAACTTGGACCGCAATGATGTTCAATTACCTGGCAGCAGTCGGGGATTGTGCTATTGGGATAATGGGGCCTAAAGTGTACCAAGAAAACATCGCCTACAGCATAACACCGCCCCCGCCGGCCTGTTTCCACTCAACAGTGCATCCATATGCCATAGCCAGCGTTGGTAATCGGCTTATCCACGCTCTGCCGTCTGCGTGATACACCAGGAACCTCAATTCGTCAGACCAAGCCACTTTCTTCCAATCAACCACGGTCCAACCTCGATTATCTTAGGCCTATTTCATGCGTTGTTGGCGATGACGTGCAGTGAGCATGGGGACAGGGCTGTGTCTTCGGCTAAGCAAGCCCATGCGCAGAAGGCTGCGATGAACTGTGTGCTGTGACACATTGCCCTGATCACCGCTGTTGTAGCTGCGGGTGATTTGTCGCACTGTGGCCCTGCGGTCGCTGTGAACAATGCGCTACATTCTCCGCTTCCTTCTGGCATTTATGGGTTGCGGACGACACACTGCTGGACGATGGTTTGTCGTTTGCCACCTGTGCACCACTTTTGATACGTATGCACTACAGCGGCACGTGAACAATACACAAGCCACGCCGTTTCCGAGATCGTAGTTCCGAGGCACCCTGCCATCACAATTTGTCCTTTATCAAATTCCGATAAATCGGCAACTTTTACCATTCTGACTCCGAACACTACTAACCGAAAGCCGGTCCTTCGGTTGTACATATACTGCTCTGTGAACTCCACCTGTGCCACTGTTCAGTCTCCAGGCGCGTTCATTTCCCTAGGCTGGGGGTGGTCATAATGTAATGGCTCATCGCTGTAGATTAACACGAAAATCTCCTACCGGGGCAAACGTCATTTAGCAATTAACACAACTTCCATCTTTAAAGAGAGAGACCGCCACGAGCCACACAAAAATGACAGGCAAATACAAAACACTGGCCAGTTACCAAGGAAAGCATCACTGATATCTCGAAAGAGTCATGAAAATGCATGAAGTAATTTTTGCACTTGAACAGGAGGCAAACAGATTAACAATGATTTAAGGAAAGGTACTTTTGTTTTAAAATGTACATTTTAGAGATTTAGTGTACCCGTGCGAACTTGTCCAATTGACTTCAATTTTTCGTACTCACAAAAACAAAAAAATGCAGAGCCCTCCACAACTATTGGTGAATTGATTAGCTGTATTTTAAGTTCAATATTTTCAGAGCTTTGCATCTCTTTTATGGATTCACGCAAATAGAACGTCCTCTGTATGTAAAGAAATTTAGAAACTTATACGAACATCATTTTCAGAAAGAACAACTAATACCAATTTACTAGAACTAATGACCGTAAATATAAGAATATACAGTACAGACAATCCACTATATACAACTCTTTGAACAAAAGCAGAAAACGCAATGGAGAGAGAAAGGGGACTCCAAGAAATTGAGACACTCAATTATGATTTCCAAAGAACGTTATATTTTATCCAGTTTCTGTGTTAAGCACATATTTCGAGACAGCTCCATAAAGATCTATTAGATACCATAGACTATGACACTTCGCGCAGTAGGTAAGATTATTACTTCTTCTGAAAGAGCATTTCTGCATTCTCAGAAAGCTCCGGAGGCAACCCAATAATTAATGCCGAGCTTCCTTGAATATCAGAAACATCGTTAGTTGTAAATGAGATAACCTAATTTTTTTTTGTTGTTGTTGTTAGGGAGTGCGTGGGTTAAACGACTACCGGAAGCAACCTAAAGCTATAAAAAATAACTCATTCCTAATTTAGAGCCACTAGTTTTGGGAAATGAAAAAACAAGCACCAGAAGGGCAAATACTATATGCCACTGGATTTCGAACCCAGCCGTAGCTGTTCGAGGTCAGAAGCTTGCGCCCTAGACCACTCGATCACGGGGTTACAAGATATATCCTGCATCTAAAACGAGAAGTCACCATTGTTTCAGCAGGAGCTTGAAATTCTTGCATCTTGGTCAGTTCCGTGCTCCAAAATTTTCATATGCTAAGTTGCTTCACTTACAATAAGGCTGCTTTTGATTTCTATTTTTTTTTTTCGAGGGGTATAAAGCTTTTTTGTGTGATACAGACTTATCTGAAACCAAAGCTTTAGATTTTTTGTAACACTGGTATTTTAATTTTGAAGTCTATTATTCTATTTTTTTGTTTTTTTTGTTTCGCGGTTTAACGACCGCGATGAGCAACTCTACTAGCATTCGCCCGTCTCTAATTCAAGGTAACTGGCTCCAGGAAGACAAGCACAGGCGCTGGACATATAGAGAAATATGTCCAGCGCCGTAAGACAAGCACACCACCTATGCCACATATGATTCGTAAAAAAGCAGTAGCCAGTCCCTAATTTAGCGTCATTGATTAGAGGGAAGGGAGAGAGCCAGTGCCGTAAAACAAACGCACCACCCATACTCATTCGGTACTCGAACTCGGGACGAACGGTCCGAAGTCAGCGTTTAGGCCATTACGCTACCTAGATGACCACTACATCTTCAACAAAGAAGCTCAACAAATCTTCTTTTGGGTGTTTTTGTTAAATAATTTTTAATATTACTTGAAGGCTACTAGTAGAAACATGATTGTGATTTCCGAAAAGCTACATTGCTCTTTCTACACGTTAAAAACGAAACCAAACAAAGCAGTCTAGAATTTCCAAGAGCATGTTCAAAATGCAAAACTATATTTCTTTTGCCTGCCTCTTTTAAAAAAGAATTCCACATGAAGGTTATATTTCAACATTGCTACGCCAGTTGACTTTCCAAAGAAAGCCTCCCGGGTTAACCTGTCCCGGTTCAATCGAGAATCTACAGAATGCCAAGAGTGCAGTCAACGCTAATGCGATCGCTGCACCGTGCAATGGTAGCCATTTGATCTCAAATAATCCCTCATTAAGATATGTAAAGTAGCAATACAGCCATTTACTGCATCCATAAAAAACATCATCAAAACATTTTACTAAAACATCAAAATGGCAGGACAAGCGAAATGCAGACGATTTACGTCCTATCTCAATAAAGACCAAGAAACTAAAACTGCGTATATTAAACAATCGCTTGTATGATAGACAGAGGAAGTTAAATGGTCCACTTTCTACCGGAAAAAAATAGCTATGGCAAAAGGTCAACTGTACGCAGCCATCCGTGAATGCTTCACAAACACAGAAAAGGAACTGTTCGAAACTTTATCATGAAACTTTGGAATGAGATTGCTTCATTTTGAGAAAGCAGGAAGTCGAAGAGAATGCTTAGAACGAGAATTTAAATGCTCTGCGTTTGAAGAGAACGGAATCAAGAAGGTGAGGCCAAGAAGTTATTTTCTTTAATAGTGTCCCACAACAAGCCAAACAGGTACACATGGTCCACAATAGGTTAAATCTGCTTTGTTACATAGGAAACGTTTAGCGTTTTATAGCAACAAGTAACGCATACGTAGAGGTGGCGTCTAACGCACTTTAAAATAATGTATGTTAATTTATATCTAAAAATTCTTTAGTTATTTACGCATCTTTGAATATCAAAGCTTTTGCGGTGTAAAATAAACTTGAAAGACAACTAGTATTATTTACCTTTTTCAATCTCGCTTTACACACTGAAAGATGTAATATAATACCCGATACTTCGGTAACTAAAACAATTTAATAACATGGATATACGGTGGTCAGTTTTCTAGATATACACTGAGCAAAAGAGATTATCACTGATTACAGTCTATTATCCAACCAGAATGGACAAACAATAAAGCCACAACGCTGTCTTTTGCTCCAGAAGTAGATAATGGCGATTCACTTTTTTTCTTTTGTTTCAGGGAATAATGACTCCCGTGCTCCCAATTTAGGCCCACTGGTTCCCGGTAAGGGAGAAAACCAGCGCCGTAGGAAAATATAACCACCTAAGCCTTATCTGGAACTCGAATACAAGCTTAACTCTGACGACAATCCAGAAGTCCAGGAATCTGACCACTCGGTCAACGGAATCGGCGTCAAGTGGTTGTGGCTGGGTCGAAAACTCGTAGGACGAAATTCCTGAAACATCTAAATCGTGAAACTCAAAGACACAGTTCGGAAACTGCAACACACAAAATATTATACTATTTTCTTTTTGCATACTAGAAAACGAGAAAAGAGCTCCTATTGTATATCAGGAAAATTTGACCACATGCGCAGATACACTTACTTGGTGAACGGGAAATAAACAAATTGGCTTCGTCGCATCAGCTACATACAGCAACAAAAAGTAAATAAATTAAACACTCTGCCAACATTCGAGTCGTTGCTAAAGCCGATCCCGACCGACCAACCGTCGCTGTTCAGCTGCACCCTTTAGAACGGCCAGTCAATTGGTGCTATTACTAGCATCAGATAGCACATGCAAAGTTAGGAGGGTTTCCATTTTTACGCTTTCCAACCGTAGGTTGAAGAAGCGTATATGCTCCAGCTTTGTCCGTCCGTCCGTCTGTCGGCACGATAACTCGCGTAAAAATGGTTCGATTTGATGAAATTTTGGTATGTGGTAGGGGACGAACCCTATTGAAAATGGACGAAATGGGGTCAAAGGTCACGGCATAGGAGCGGAACCCATTCCATTGCCCTTATGCGTCATAACTTGCGTAAATATCATTCGATGTCGATGAAGTTTTAGCATATTGTAGGGGACCACCTGGGAATTTACCCTATTGAAAATGGGTGAAGTGGGGTCAAAGGTCATGGCACAGGAGCGGGATCCATTCAGTTGCGTCCTAACTTGCGTAAATATGGTTCGATGTCGATGAAATTTTAGTATATTGTAGGGGACCACTCGGGAATGAACCGTATTGAAAACAGGTGAAGTGAGGTTAAAGGTCAGGAGTAGGATGCATTCCATTGCCCTTATGCGTCATAACGTGCGCAAAAATGGTTCGATTTCGATGAAATTTTAGTATGTGGTACGAGACCACCTGGGGACTTACTCTATTGAAAATGGACGAAATGAGGTCAAAGGTCAGGACATAGGAGCGGAATCACTTCCATCGCAATTATGCGTCATAACTTACGTAAAAATTCTTTGATTTGGATGACATGTTAGTATGTTGTAGGGGGCTGGCTATAAAATGGGCGAAATGGGGTCTTTTTTTTTTTTTTTTTTTTTTTTGATTGGAGGTTTAACGACCACCGTGAGCAACTCGATGGGCTATAAGCAGTCGCCCGTCCCTAATTTAGGGTCACTGGTTCCAGGGAAGGGAGAGAGCCAGTGCCGGAAGACAAACACAACATCCATGCCTAACCGGGATTCGAACCCGGACCCCTTACGGACGAATGATCAGAGGCCAGCGCCTTAGACCACTGCGCCACCGGGGCGGCCGAAATGGGGTCAACGAATCCTGTTGAAAAGGGGTGAAACGGAGTCAAAGGTTAGGACACAGGAGCGGAATCTCTTCCATAACCCTTATGCATCATAACTTACGTAAAATGCTTCGATTGCGACAAAACTTTATCATGTTATTTCGGAAGTATACTAAACCAGTTCTGTAGAATATCATCGAAATGGGATCAAAGTTCAGGGCACAGGATCGAGATTTATTCCACAGCCATTATCCTCATAACTTGAGTAATGATTTCTGGCATGTTGGAAAGCGTATTATTATCAATGCATTGCATGATTTTACTAACTTGTTAGTTATGTCACTGGCCATCCCAGGTAACAGGGATATTAAAGACAATTTTGTGACCAATGCTTAAGTCTGCCGCGGATGGCCTAGTGGTGAAAGTTCGTGACTGCCACTGAAAAGTCTCACGATTGATCCCAGGCAGGTACGAACGCTGAAATCACTAAATATCCGCCGTGCGTCGAATGGGAACGTTAAGCCGTCGGACCAGGGTACTGGCCCTCCGATTATAAATAAGGACGTCTTCCTCCCCATTTCTACCTCGCTTCCATGTGACTTTCCGGTCGGGTAGTTTCCAACGCAACAAAGCCTTTCATCTGCAGAAAAAGTGTTGGGGCGGTGCCCCACTGTGCCCTACCCGACTGAAGCACTGGTTATGATTCACGAGTACCAGTATTAGCAAAAGACCCTGTAACGTCCTCTCATGAACGTCGTATGACAGTACAGAGGGGATTTCCATAAGAACTTATCGAACTTTGGGAACGTGTTCTATTGCGCAGTGATGAAAAAAAGTTCTTATGAATATTGGACCACAAACACTTCCCCTTCTAAGTTACAGCACATTTTGAGAGTTCAAATAGAAAAGCATATGAAGTTAGTGTTAATTTCTGTCATCACAATATACTGTACGTGATCAATGATAGCAATTATGTAACTACACTGAAAAATAATTTTTTTGAAATTCACGAGCCACTTTCCGTCATTTCTTTCGTGAATTAACGAAGCATATTTCTGATGCAACCACGTGAAATGACAGAAAGAAATCTGAATTTCACGGATTTTTCGTACCACGGGAAAATTCTTAATTTTCAGAAACCTTTTCCATAGTTTCTTTCTTATATTGACGGTAAATTACGGTTTTAGAGATGCGTTAACGGGAAATTCTGAATTTTCAGAAACCTTTCTGCAATTCCTTTCGTATATTAACGGAAAAACTCTGTTCTCACTTTTTCCATATCCGTGTGACGAGAAATTACCGGTAACAGGAGCGATTGGTGAGAATACTTGAGGTTGATTAACTTTTAAATTTCAATTGTTTCTAGAATTTTGAAGTTTTTTTTTTCTTGATTGGAGGTTTAACGACCACCGTGAGCAACTTAATGGGATATAAAGCAGTCACCCGTCCCTAATTTAGGGTCACTTATTCCACGGAAGGGAGAGAGCCAGTGCCGTAAGACAACCACAACATCCATACCTCACCGGGATTCGAGCCCGGACCCCTTTCGGAGGAATGATCAGAGGCCATCGCTTAGACCACTGCGCCACCGGGGCGGCTATTTTGAAGTTCCTCAGCGAGATTGGATATTTTGGATAGCATAGCGAATGAATTTGGTTTATTGTGGCACAGGATATTTCTTTTCCTCTCCCCTATTTGGTGCACTAGATATTTATTATATATTGCGTTACTGTAAGAAACCGGGTATTTAATTTATTGTGCATATGATTATACGATGTCTATGTATCAGTGTTTGGACAACTTAAGACAAAAGCTATTATATAGCCATCAAGAGTAAAATTTTACGTTTAGGAGGTGTGTTTATTTTTCTGTGTGTGAAATAATACTATAAAAAAGTATGTTCCATCCTTTTTAAAGATAACTGAAAGTCATTGCCAGTTTTAAAAAAATCAAGTTGCAAATCATTTTGTTGCTTCGAAAAATAACAATGAAAAAGGCTAAATTTGTGATTAAGTATTCCCTACAGAAAAAAAAATACCACAAATTTATTCCGAAAAATAATAAGCTCCAACAGAAAATACAAATGACTAAAATCACTCGCATTAATGATAAAAAAATCATCGTCGCGCAATTTGTTTTACGATTTACATGATTCGGACTTCTGAGCGTTTGTGGCTCAGTGGTTAAAATTCGGACTTCTGAGCGTTTGTGGCTCAGTGGTTACCTGTTGAAGCACCTCAAACGACGGGGGCTCGATTCTGGCTGCAGCGGAAGTACCCTCTCGCGTAAGAGCTGAAAAATGCAGATTCGTCGATTCTGCGGAATTTTAGTTCAAATACGGAAAAATCCGAAATTGATGTTTTCTGAAATAAACGGAATTTCTGACTAAGAAAAATCTGTGAAAATACGGAAGTTAAAATAAACAGGCACTTTTAAAAACGGAACAGAAATTTCTGAAAAACACTGACACCTACCGGCAACTTTGCTACACGTTATTTTCAGAAACTTTCCGTGAATTCACACCACTTATTTTTGACAGTGTACATCAGAACAACTGTTCAAAATAGCCTCTCGCAGCAGTAACACATGCCTCACAGCGTCTTCTCAGCGACTGTCGGACATGTTCGAAAAGTTCTGAAGTGTTCTGAATTCTCTAGCGACCATACACGATCCATTCGCGAAGAGCTTGTGCGTTAGGAACCGGGATAACGTAAACATCAGCCTTAGGTATCAGACTACGTTTGGGGCACTTTTTTTTTTTTTTTTTTTTTAAATGCAAGAATGAGTATTTTGATTATGTTTTTTGAAAGGTTAACGTACAAAAATACACACGATGAAAAAAGAAATATCAATATAAATGAAATTTCAGGAAATTGGGAAATGTTTGAAACAATTCAATGATATTTGTCGTCTACGGTAAACGCTCTAAATGCAAAAGTTACGGATGTAGGATAGTCATTTTTCATTAGTATATACACAGTGCGTCAAAGAATTTTTAAGACTGGCACTAGATTTCAGCCTACGGTGGCGCCACCAGTGTAATCGCGAATGCGTTATAAACCGTGACCATCTGCTTGCTTTCTGCCAAAAGTACTGCGCAGTTGTTAAAGTAACTCAAACAAAACGGCCGTTCATTAGAGAAGTAAAATTTTTTTCATGTTGAATTATTAAGATGGAACAAAGGGCTGTTATTAAATTTAACGCAAAACTTGGTAAAAGTGCCTCAGAAACGTACCAAATGATGAAACAAGTTTACGGTGAGTTTTGTTTAAGTAGATCAAATGTTTTCCTGTGGCACAAACGTTTTTTGGACGGAAGAGAGACGCTAGAAGATGATAAGCCTACCGGAAGACCAAGTTCATTTAGGACACCTGAGATTATTGAAAAAGTGCGTGATTTCGTGGCAAACAATCGCTGTGCGTCACTAAGAATAATGGACGAGTCTTTAAACATCAACAAAGAAACGATTCGAGCCATCCTGCATGAAGATTTGGGCAAAACAAAAGTCTGTGCTAAATTTGTTCCACACACGTTAACCAATGAACAAAAAATCAAGGAGAAGTGCACACTGCAAAGACATCATTTCAGCCGCTGAAACTGATCCAAACTTCTTAAAATCGATTGTTACAGGTGATGAAACATGGTGTTTTCAATATGATCCTAAAACAAAGCGACAAAGTGCGGAATGGAAGTCAAAAAACTCACCACAAGCCAAAAAAACAAGAAAAGTTCCATCGAAAATCAAAACAATGCTCATTACATTCTTCGATAGTAAGGGTATTATCCACTAAGAATTTGTTCCAAGTGGACAAAGAATTAGTGGTGAGTTTTATTTAAATGTTTTGAGTCTTTTCATAGGCAGAATTCGTCGCATTCGTCCAGAATATCGGGATAAAAACAGTTGGTGTTTGTTGCACGATAATGTACCCAGTCACACCTCACTTCTTGTTCGTAGATTTTTGGCGAAAAATAACGTCTGTGTGTTGAATCATCCACCATATTCGCCTGATTCAGCACCCTGCGAATTTTCTTTGTTCCCAAAACTTAAAATGACGTTAAAAGGGTGTTGTGTTGATGATATTTCGACCATACAAACAGCTTCGACGCGTGCTTTGAAGGCAATTCCGCAAAGTGAACTGGAACAGGCATTCGAATCATTATTAAATCGCTGTAACAAGTGTATTGAAGCCGGAGGGACTTATTTTGAATAACAAACCAAAACAAATTATAATTTCTTGTTTCTATTTCATTTTACAGACCCAGTCTTAAAAATTCTTTGCAACACTGTGTATGTATGACAATTATTGATACAATGAACTAAAAGCTACGTGATATTCCCAAACGCTGTTAAGACAGTCATTCATTTATGCATTAGTGTGAGTTTTCCACAAATTTCTTCACTATTTTGAATGTAAATAGCTATAACTTGACTTTGAACTTACATAGGACACAATTTTTGTTATCGCATGCACAACATTGAAAGAAAGAAATATACCAAGTTTCATCAATTTATATGCACACCTTTGCCGTACAAAATTCGGGACGAAAATTTCATTCTTAAAAAAACTAACGCGTTTAAAGTTTAAAATACAGTTCTTCGCAAACATAAATTGCATCAAATAAATGTGTTGCTAGATCTGTAAACACTTATAAAAAGAAATACTTGCTAGTTTTAACTATCATTTGATGCAAAAATAGTAACAAACCTAATTATTTCCAAACTTCTGGTCTTTAAAGTGACACTTGCGGTTCTTTTGACAGCTGTGTTTTGATATTAAAATTGCATTAACCCTTTATCTATTCATCGTAGACATGAAACAAAGGCAGATTCTTTTTTTCTTTTTAGTGAAGGTTTAGCGACCACCGTGAGCAACTCAATGGGCTACAAGCAGTCACCCGTCCCTAATTTAGGGCCACTGATTCCATGGAAGGGAGAGAGCCAGTGCCGTATGACAAACACAACATCCATGCCTCACCGAGATTCGAACCCGGACTCTTCTCGGACGAATGGTCATAAACCAGCGCTTAGACCACTGCACCACCGTGGCGGCAAGGCAGTTTTGGAATCCTAAAGAATGGGGCATTAAAATGAAAGAATTTTTAAAGAATGCGAAATTTTTTCCAAAACTACGTTTTTAACGTAGTCTGATTTCTTAAGGTATCCTTATAAGAAATCCTTGTCTTGTGTCTGGCGCTCTTTGGCCAAGAAATCCAGCTGATTCCTATGAGGAGAGAATGAAATTGGTCCAGCCCTACTAATTCAAGGAGCGGGACTCCTCCGTTTTTTATACGAGCAGTAAGGATAAAAGGTGGTGTTGCCCGTCCAACACAGACAACATGCGACGGCGTGCTGCTAATAGAACGTCTTCCAGAAATACAGGTAGTTCGGCAGGTCAACTTCTGCAGCTCTGCACTTTCAAGTAGTTTCCAGCTTCGCGTGTACAGCGCGCTCTGCGTTGTTTACAGACGCATTAAAGGGCAGTGAAAGTTGCTAAACATAAATTACACACGAAGTAATTCTTTTTAGAATAAAATAATTACAGCGCTATAACATATTTCTATACGAAGCAATACGAAAAATGCGGATTTTATTATTATAGGGAAAAAATATACAGTATAAAAACAATTAAACTTGTTTTTCGGAAACGATGCTTTTAGTGCGAAGCTGCTTTCTGTGTTTCTTGCTACGTATGTGGAGTATTTTTTTTTTTTTTTTTTTTGTGGACGCTTGTGCGTGGACCTTTGGTGCGGCTTTTATATTAAATATCAATTTGCACGGACTGATGTCAGAGGCCACTCCATATTTGGATACATGTGCGAGTTGTTCACGCATACCTCCAAGTCAGAAAATTTGACTGATTGAAAGCTGAAGTTTTTTTTGCCGTACGTTCATACTGAATCATTTAAATTCATTTTATGAATTAATAATAGTAAAAAAAATAAATAGAATGGAAGATATAAATGTGAAAAACTCGTTTTCATTTATTTGTTGAGCCGTAAATTTCTGTTCTACATTTCATTTATTCATGCATCTGCTCTTCATTTTGTGTTAATTTCCTGTTTTGTCTTACACTGGGGGGGGGGGGGGGGCCGCGCCGAGCATAAGATTTTTTGTTGAATGTTTATATGGTCCTCCTTTAACGACAGAGCTATTTCCTTTGCCCCTTAATGCTAGAAGTAAGCAAACCATCTGAAAAACGCAGGGTGATGCACACGAAGTTGAGAACTACTCGAAAGCGCAGAGATGCAGAAGTCCACCAAGGACTTCCGAAGTGGAGAGTGAGGGAAACAGACTAGAACACGTCAAGCAAGAAAGACTTACAAAACCCGTGGACACGTCAAAGCGAGTCGCATAACTTGAGTAAAGAGAGCTCTGAGTAAAAGCTTAGACAAAAGTCCTCTTTACTTTATTATTTGCTTGAGTAACCCTTTTCTAGTGGTATCGTGAAATGACGTTAACGAACTTTCAATGTCCTCTGCAGAAAGGTAGGCAAAGAAAACTACATATAATAATGACCTAATGACACATTCAACGATGCATCAGCTCCTACAGATAGGATTGGCAAAATTCTAACCTTGATAGGTATTATCTGCTTCATTTTCTGATATTGCAGATTCACTATTTTCCCACCAGGGAGCGTAACAATATAAGTGAATTTTGTGCTAAAATTTCGTTTCAGTGTTTGACGAACCGTGTGAGCATTTTCTATATGTAACACTCACGCGAGTCGCCTTTCTCTACGGAACAACTACTTTCGCTACGAAAATTAGTCCCTAGCGTTTAAAAAAAAAAAGGGGGGCAACAGAATTAGTGCCCATACTATTTTTTTTTTTTTTTTTTTTAGGCTCAACAGTTTATTGGGAAAAACTGCTGTTTAAGACAAGGTTTTCCAAATAACAAAGCATTTTAGAAATAGATTTGACACGAATCAAGAACCTCGCAATTTCTGCCGCTGATTATCCCGATGGGAAGAGTAACTTTGAGGAGAAGAGGACTAGGTGGAAGAGATAGAATACTTCTTCCAACATTCGCAACACAGAAACGATAAATTGATAACCAGGAAAATGCAAGAGAGGGTGTACTTAAACAGTTGTAGGGGAAACATTTCTTCAAAGTACGGACGCTAATCTATGGCCAGTGCAAGAATAATGCTTTACAGCAAGGACACAGCAGGAGTGAGTAGTCATGCGTATTGATATTATTCTTATGTTCCTCCAGAAACGCTGTGAGCAGACTGCCTTACCATCCAAAATAGCACACTCTTAAGTTGACTTTGAGTACAGACTCAAACCCTAGCACAAATCGAATCATTATCCAGTAACCCGCGTTTTTGACCACACAATCACGGGCGGCATTTCGTCCCTCCATCCAATTACTGTAACACTCTCAAAGATGCTTCAGATTTTCGATGGTATATTTTTCTGCTATGAAAATTTAGAAAATGCCTAAAAGTATATTTCACGAATAAGTTTGAGAATTCTTAAAATACATGTTCATTACAGGTGATAACCGATATCACGGTCTCCTCTCTCTCTCTCTCTCTCTCTCTCTCTCTCTCTCTCTCTCTCTCACTGTCTCTCACTCTTCATTGGTTTTGTTGAAATCGATTTCGCCAATAAAAAATTACGCAAAAAATAAGTTGTGTTTTCGGAAACATCACAGACCATACTTTAGAACATCATAGCATTCCTTGGAAATGATGCGAGACGTAGTGAGGAAAGAACAATTCCACTATTATGAAGTATGAACCTTCAGATTCGGTGAATATATCCACTGTTGAAGTCACAGTTTCGTTCTACTGTTCCAGTGCTATGGGTTCGTGTTAAACTTTGATTTAGTTAGCAGGTTTTTCACAAGTGCCGTCTCTACACTGTAAAAACTAAGTGGTGTGAATTCACGGAAAATTCCTGAAAATAACATACAGCAAAGTTGCCACTAGAGTACGTGTCTGTCTTTTAACCGAAATTTTCGCCTTTAAAAAGTTTTCGTCTCTCCTAAATTCGGTATTTTGACAGAATTTCCGTACTCAGTAATTCCGTTTATTTCAGGAAAGTCCTTTTCGGAGTTATCCATATTAATACAGAAATTTCAGAAAATCTTCAACTTTGACTTTTTCAGCCCTTTGACGAAACTTTCCGCTTTGCCCCTTGTGGGTCTCGAATCAGGGACATTTTCTACAAGAACCGCGCGTACTACCGTTGAGCCAGAAATACACGTAAACCACAGTCATGTATAAGGTAGAACTGTAATCGTGCAATAATGATTTTTTTTTTTGCTATTAATGCGGCTGAATTAGTAATTTTATTTTCTGTTGGAGCTCATTTTTCAGAACAGATTTGTAATAACTCTATTTTTTCTATAGGAGGACATATTACTGAATGCTTATTTTTTCATCATGATTTTTCGGAGCAACAGAATGCTTTGGAACTTGAGATCTTTTTAAACTGACAATGAATTTCAATATCCTTAAGAAAAGATGAGATGTACTGCTTTACAGTATTATTTAACAAAACTAAATATATAATTTACTCTTGATAACTATAATAGCTTTTGACTTAAGCTGTCCACAGACAGATACACAGACGTCATGCAATCACGTGTACAATAATATGAAGTACCCGGTTTCTTACGGTAACACTATGAAATACCAGCGCACGAAATTGCAGCGAGGAGAAGGAATATCCGGTGTCACAATAACCAAAAGTTTAGCCGATATGCCATACACAATCTGCAATCTCGCTACAGAACTTCAAAAACAAATCCTCCGACGACTGAAACTTAATAGTCTGTCAAACCTCAAGTACTTTCCCGCGAACCGCTCCTCTTGCCGGAAATTTTCCGTGATATGGATACGAGAAAAGTAAAAACAGAATTTTCCTGCTAATGTACGAAAGAAAGTTTCCGAAAATTCAGAATTTTCCTGGCGTACGAAAAATCTGTTAAATTCAGGGAGGTTTTCTGTCATTTCACAGAAATGGTTGTATAAAAAATATGCTTCGTTAATTCACGGAAGGAATCGGGGAAAATGACTCTTGAATTTCAAAATTTTTTTACAATGCAATACAATTCAATTTTATCGGATAGCACAGTTACACTACGAAACAAATGAAAAATCGCAATTTCTTTTTGTCCTGGGTAGAAGACCAGTCATGAGACACACATTTAAATTTTACTACCTTATTTAATTGTCAGCATTTTTTTTTTAAATAAACCATTTTTTCTCCGTCAGGTAAACGTATATCTGCATGTTGGCTTTTTAATGAAACAGAGAATGTCTCAAAGATTAATTCATTCCAAAAATTGGTAAATTAATTAAATCAAGTTCTTTAATATTCTAAAGAACTGCTTTAATGCAGCTTACATCACGCAGAAAATATATATAGCAGGCAAGTCTCTAACATAAAAATAATTGGAATCTTTTGAAAGGGAGCAAAAATTGCTAGTTGCTGGCAAAGCACTAAGGATTTAAGGAAAGAAGGCTGAAAAGGCAGAGGACATTCCACGAAGCGGAAAGATAAAAAGAAAAGAAAAATCTGCCATACAATGGATGCCATTAGGTGAAACAAGATGTCAACGAAGATCTAAGAGAAAGGAGACTGGGATTGAATATCATCCTAGCAGGAATTCAAGAAGAAAAGAGGATCGATATTTTCATGAAAAGGGTTTTGTGGAGCAGTAGACAGATATGTGGCGTCAATAAGAACCATTCAGCTAACCCTTGTACCTTCTCATATCTGCTACGTATTGGCCGTAAATAACGAAGAAAATATGCATTCTAAACATACTGATCTGCACTTAAAAGCTAAAAAAGAAATTCATAACACTTCAGATAAGTTCGTCCGATTACAGTAAACTGAAACTTTCCAAATATTTCCTTTTGCAACAAATGATGATATGAGACAAACATGTTAATGGCATACTCCTATTTTCATACATGGCGATCAGAGTTACATCAATCCCAGTATTTAGTTTAAATTTTGTCATTTATCTATTTAAAAATAAGTACACGGGTCTTTCAGTCGCTGAGCTGGGAAAACAAGGGGATAAAGATTAATGGAGATTATCTAACCCACCTTCGTTTCGCTGATGACGTAGTCATTTTTGTAACTACCCCATCAGAGCAGCAAAGTATGATCCAGGAACTTGCTGACAAGAGTAAAGAAGTGGGATTAAAAATGAACTTTCAGAAGACAAAAGTGATGTTCAATGCTTTTTCAAGAAATGAAGATTTATCGATCGATGGAGAAAAGCTGGAGATAACAGACACGTACGTTTATCTTGGACAGCAGATATCAAGTGAGGGTCACATTGACGAAGAAATTAATCGTCAACTTGCCTGGAGAGCTTTTGGAAGAAACAGCATAATTTTCAAGAGCAATATGCCATTATGCATTAAAAGAATAGTGTTTGATCAATGCATCCTTCCAGTGCTTACGTATGGTGCAGAGACGTGGACCTTAACTAAAAGAGACATACAAAGGCTGCAGACAACTCAAAAAAGCATGGAGAGGTGCATGCTTGGTGTAACCAGGAGAAATAAGAAGAGGAACTCGTGGATCAGAAAAATGACAAGAGTGGAAGACATCATGATCAGAGTTAAATCCCTGAAATGGCAATGGGCTGGACATACTGCCAGAAAGAACAGACCATCGATGGACAGCCGAAATTTTAGATTGGATTCCAAGGGACAGGAAACGACCCAGAAGAAGACCACATGGGAGATGGGTGGATGAAATTCGAAAGTATGCAGGAGTGACATGGAGGTGACTTGCACAAGACAGACCGTTGTGGAGGAAACTTGGGGAGACCTTCGTCCAGCAGTGGATTGATAATGAATGATGATGATGACACGGGACAAAACATTAGTCACCCCTGTCAGAACTTGCCTAATAACGGATGACGGCGCCGCTTGCCTTAATAACAGCATGAATCCGGTGTGGTAGAAACTCCACGAGGTTGTGGGTGTATTGAACATCGATTTGCAGCCACTCGTGCGTCAATTGGTCCCGAAGTTCGTCCAGAGTACGTCGGTATCTATTCCGGCGTTTCACCTTTTGTTCCAAATGATCCCACAGATTCAATAGGATTTAAATCTGGGGATTTGGCGGGCCAGTCGAGGTGAGGCAGCATTGCTGATTGTTCGTCGTGCCACTCAGACACAGTTTTAGCCCTGTGAACACGGCAGTTGTAGTCTTGGAAGACAGGAGCGGCAATTTGATGCTGCTCCTAGAGATGTTGGGCAAAGGGCAACACTTTGTCGTTCAGAATGCAGAGGTACGCATGCTGGTTCAAATTCATCGTCACTACAACGGGAGGGTTCATTTTGTACCACGAAAAACATCCCCAAAACATCACAGAAACACCTGCAGCTTGAACAACACCGTCGACACAATCAGGATTACAGGCTTTACTTGGGCCTGCCATGAACTCGTCGCCTCCCATCATTGGAGTACAAACAACAAGTTAGTAAAATCATGCAATGCATTGATTATGATACGCTTTCCAACATACCAGAAATTATTACTCAAGTTATGAGGATAATGGCTGTGGAATAAATCTCGCTCCTGTGTCCTGACCTTTGACCCCATTTCGATGATATTCAACAGAACCGGTTCAGTACACCTCAAGAATAACATACTAAAGTTTTGTCGCAATAGAAGCAGTTTTACGCAAGTTATGAGAATAATGGCTGTGGAATAAATCTTGCTTTTGTGCAAAAACCTTTGACTCCATTTCGTTGATATTCAACAGAACCGGTTCACTATACCTCCGGAACAACATGATAACGTTTTGTCGCAATCGAAACATTTTTTGGTAAGTTATGATGCACAAGGGCAATGGAATGGATCCCACTCGTGTCCTGTCCTTTGACCCCATTTCCAATAGGGTTCGTTCCCAGTGGCTCCCTACCACATACTAAAATTTCATCGAAATCGAACCATTTTTACGCAAGTTATGACGCATAAGGGCAATGGAACAAATCCCGCTCTTATGACCTGTCTGATCTTTGACCCTATTTCTCCCATTTTCAATAAGGTTCGTGCCCAGGTGGTTCCCTACCACATACTAAAATTTCATCGAAATCGAACCATATTTACGCATGTTATGACGCATAAAGGCAATGGAATGGATTCCACTTTTATGCCCTGACCTTTGACCCCATTTCGCCCATTTTCAATAGGGTTGGTCCCCAGGTGGTTCCTTACCAAATACTAAAATTTCATCGAAATCGAACCATTTTTACGCAAGTTATGACGCATAAAGGAAATGAAATGGAATCCGCTTTTATGTCCTGACCTTTGACCCCATTCCACCCATTTTCAATAGGTTTCGTTCCCAGGTGGTTCCTTACCACATACCAAACTTTCATCGAAATCGAACCATTTTTACGCAAGTTATGATGAATAAGGGCAATGGAATAAATCCAGCTCTTATGCCCTGCCTGACCTTTGACCCCAATTTGCAATAGGGGTCGTGCCCATGTAGTTCCCTACTACATACTAAAATTTCATCGAAATCGAACCATATTTACGCATGTTAAGACGCATAAAGGCAATGAAATGGATCCCGCTCTTATGGCGTGACCTTTGACCCCACTTCACCCATTTTCAATAGGGTTTGTCCCCTGGTGGTCCCTTACAACATACTAAAATTTCATCGAAATCGAACCATTTTTACGTGAGTTATCGTGCCGACAGACGGACGGACGGACAGACGGGAAAAGTTGGAGCATATACGCTTCTTCAACCTACCGTTGGAAAGCGTAAAAAACGAGACTCATCAGACCAAATTACTAGTTTCCAATCCTTTATAGTAAAGTTTTTGCCTCTGAGCCCATTGGTAACGTGCGACTTTGTGACTTGCTGTTAAAAGAGGCCCCTTCCGTGGTACTCCGCTCTAGATGTCTATCGCATGCAATTCTCGTTGCAACGGCCTTTCAGAAATTGGTTGGAATACACTTTAATTGACTGTTTGGAGCAATTGTTGCCTGGTTTGAAACCGATTTGCAGCTATTAGGCGTGAAACATGGCAGCGGTCCCATTTGGGGAGAACCGTTTTCCGGCCACAGTTACGTCGCTGATTTTCAGTTGACTGCGAACTACACCATTGTTTGTAGACCCTTTGGACAGTACCCTTCGACACGCCAACAAATTGGGCGAATTCATTCACTTTTTGTCCGTGGGCACGGCCAAACACTTTGGCTCTTTTTTGCCACTCAATAACGTCTGTCTTACGATTCATATTGCAGACTAAATTTAACACACACGTTACTTTTTACCACTGCACGAGAGAGAAATGATCCTGTATATCAGATCATATGTAGAGGATTTTAGGAACAGAGTGTCTGACCCCATGTCTTAAACAACCCGTAGAAACAGGAAGCTAGGAGATCTGGGCTAGAGTGCCCGATAGGAAAATGACACGGAAGCGAGGTACAAAGGGGGAGAAAGACGCCCTTATTTATATCCTGGCCAGTACCCGGAGTCCGACGGCTTAGCGTGCCCATCCAACGCACGGCGGATATTGAATGGTTCGAGCGTTCGTACCTGCCTGAGATCGAACCTGAGATTCTTCCGTGGCAGTCACGAACGCTGACCACTAGGCCATCCGCGGCCCATAGATGATCCTGTAGACTATGTCACTGCCATTCATCTTGCAACAATGCTATTACGGTGCCCGCTGTGCAACCGGTAACTTCCTACTGTCATTTCTTTTAGGGGTGACTAATTTTTTTGTCTAGGGTGCTTACTTCGTGTGGTTGAAAAGTAAATCGCCTGCTCCACACAAAGAGCATTTCTGGTCAGATTTTTTGTACCTATTAAGTCATCGCTGTTTTTTAACATGCACCCGATTACTGACTGCGGTCCTAGGTAGTCTTATAACTTCAGTAATTACAGTCAATTCAGTGATATCCGATTGCTGTGTTGATTATATCATTCATAATATTTTGGGGGGACCTTTTCACATAGACAATTCAGTTTTTCTTTTTTGGATTTTTTATTAATATTTTTTGTTTCAGATCAAATTTTTTAGGGGGATACAATTTGCAATAAAATAGTTAATAACAAACGTCGATAAGCACGTAAATTATTCTCAAAGGAAATAAAACAGAGGGGCAAGAAAATTAAAAACAGTAAATGAAACTAAAATTAGCACAAGATAAATAGAATGCCATCGATATCAAAAGCAGTTTCCTTAATAAAAGTAGGAGTTATTGAATTATAATACCGACAGAAAAGAATTAATAAAAAGGCTGCAAATAAAAATACGAACATGCGGAATTTCAGTGTCTCACATTTGTAGTTTCTTCGTAAATACGCTTAAATGATTTCTTTCTTGGCTTTAAGAGCAGCAAAGGCTTTAATGACGTCGGAAAAGTCAAGTACTTGTGTTAGTTATTTGTCATTATTGTCCATTGAACGTGAACTAAGCCTGGATCCTGTCATAGGATTTCGTAACGCGGATTTAATTATCTTGAGTTTGTAGAATGATCGTTCATCCGTACTTATCACTGAAAGAACCATGCGAACTGAAATTCCAATGTTTGCAAAAGTCGACTGCAAGCCATAATTTTTAATTGTGACAAAATCTGAGAAATTGAAAACGAGCTCACATTTGCTCTTTTAAAATAACGCTTAATTTGCTGGCATTCCAGAAACAGCTCTTCCGTTTCTAAGACATTTGAATAAACATCAGCAAATTGATAACACTTTTGCCTTAAGGCTTTGTCATCTGTTTCTTGAAGCTCAAAGAAGAAGCTAAATAAATTGTTTAATTTTTCATTAGCTCCTGCTTCTCCATTAATTTCACTGTTGATTGCATCTATTAATGGGGAAAATACACCGTCGCAATGTTTCGCTTTCACAGCGAATTATTTTCTCCGCTTCGCAGTCATAAAATTTCATCTTAAAACTTTGCTGGGTTTTTAGTTTTGTGTTATCACTGCAGTCGACATTCGGCAGTTTCTGTTTAGCCTTTTCTTCATATTGCGTATACTGTTTCTCTTAATTCTTGAATGAAAACTTCCAGAGCATAGGCGTGGGGTTTTGTAAATATCAGGATACGCTCGAAAAAAAAAAAAAAAAAAGAAATGGCGCTTATATACTAATTTTCTTTAGAAAAATAAGAGAATAAATAAAAATGTGTTATTATTAATCGTAACTCAGTAAAACTTTTGAACATTTATGAAAAAGTGCCAGTTTTCCATTCAGTCTTTATGCTTGTGAATAAATTTGAACACGTTGTGGGTAAAAGATCAAACTGGTGTAGTACAGAAATTCTTCATACTAAAATAATATACAGACTGTCCATAAAGTCTTTCTGACCTTACAAAAAATAATATAAACAAATCTATGTAAGTTAAAATAAAATGGTTGACAACATACACTCCCGGACAATGAAATTTTGCGCACCGAGAAGGAAGCATCGAATTGAACTGAAATTTTATGGACGTAATGATACAGATGAATGATAAACATGATGGCAAAAACAGAGCTGCAGGACTATTACAGAGAGATCTGGGGCACGCAGTCCGGTCATCTTCAATAGCGCGTCGCACCACCTCGTGCGGTGATACACGCTGTAATACGGTCCGCAATGGAGGCGAACAGACGCCCGATGTTGTCCTGCGGCAGACTGACCTACACGTGTTGGACGGTGTGCTCCAAATCCCGGATAGTGCGGCACGG
This sequence comes from Macrothele yani, assembly GCA_039090855.1. NCBI lineage: Eukaryota > Metazoa > Arthropoda > Arachnida > Araneae > Macrothelidae > Macrothele > Macrothele yani. The sequence goes on from CM076992.1 coordinate 16,420,922, forward strand.
CGGGAGCCGGCGTTTCAACTGGTCCCACACATGCTCGATAGGGGCCATGTCCGGGGAGCGGGCAGGACATGGAAGTGTCTGGACATGACGTAGGCAGTCCTGGGGCAACCCGAGCCGTGTGCGGGAGGGGATTATCCTACTGGTATAGCGCACCTAGAATCCCGGCCAGGAATGGGAGCACATGGGGCCTTAGGATCACACCCACATACCACTGGCCCCTCAAATGCTCCATGTACCACTACAAGAGCTGATCGGCTATGGTACGCAATGGCTCCCCAGACAATAATGCCTGCAGTGGGGGAAGTGTGGCGCTTGGTAGCTAGGTAGGAATTGTGCCGTTGACCCGGGGACCTCCACACCCGGACACGATGATCATCTGTCCCCAAAACGAAGCGGCACTCATCTCTAAACACCACACGGCGCCAGTATTTGGCGTTTCACGTCGCTCTGGCCTGGCACCACTGCACACGGAGCCGGCGATGTTCCGATGTTAATGGCAGCACACGTAAGGGGAGTTGGGATCGCAGATTCGCTTCCGCGAGGCATAGGGAGATGATTCGAGAGCACACAGGAGCCGCTACATCTGCCTGTAAAGTGGACCGGGTCCCCGTGGGACCCATTCGTGTTTGGAGCACGATGTGCCGATCCTCTCTACCGGTGGTCCACCTGGTCCGTCCGGAGCCGTTCCGCCGTCTGGTAGTGCCGTTACGTGTCCACTGCTCCCAATACAGTCGGACGGTATGGTCAGAACGATCCACGTGGCGGGCTATACGGTGCGCCGACCACCCTGCGGTATTCAGCCCGATGATCAGGGTTCTCGCAAAGTCCGTAAATTGCGTAAATCGACGTCTCTGGCATCTACCCGGCCTTCTTGTCACTCTGTACTCCTGCTTGCGTCGGCCGGTGCTTTTCGCTTTGATGGGGCATCGACTACATGCCGGTTTATAAGGCTGCCGGTTCGTCCTTGCAGCGCCACCACAGGTTGTGCGGTCATGCGCACTCGCACCAAACGTGGTTCATTTGCATACCATCACGCACTCTAGCTATTTGCAAAGTTTCGCGGTTTTAGCAGATTTTCTTCTAGGTGCGCAAATTTCATTGTCCGAGAGTATAATATAGCAGCACTCATGCAGTTTTTTTTTCTGTTCTTTAGGTGAGCGCTACTGCTGAATAAGAGGAGCATTTCATCGATAATGGCTTCCATGCAAGAAAAAGCGGCATGTGTGTTGTGGATTCACGAGACCAAATCGGCTGTTACTGTCCAGCGTCATTTCAGAAAAGAGTACAGACGATCACCACCGGACCAAAAAAGCATATACATAATCTCGATATGAAAGTTTAATGGGACGGGTAGTGTTGGCAGTCTCCCTGAACGGGCCGACCACCGGTTACACAGGAGACAGCCGCAGCTTTTTAGGAGACTTTTCTGCGAAGCCCTAGGAAATCCCATTCGTCGTGCTTTACTGCAAACTGGGATTCCCCGTGCCACGGTTCACAAAATTGTATGTACACTTTATTTATTTTTTTTTTTTTTTGAGGTTTAACGACCACTGTGAGCAACTCAGTGGGCTATAAGCAGTCGCCCGACCCGAATTTAGGATCACTGGTTCCTGGGAAAGGAGAGAGCCAGTGCACAACAAACGTCTTCATCTGCATGCTTATAAGGTACAGATCGGTCAAGCTCTTCAGGCTGATGACCGGCCGCGCCGTGCTGCGTTTGCGACGGAGATGTTGCAGCGCATAGCTCGTGATTATTTGCACCGTATCTCTTTCTCAGATGAAGCCACATTCCACGTCTCTGGTACAGTAAATAGGCACAATGGGCAAATCTGGAGATCAGAAAATCCCCATTATGTTATCGAACAACAGAGGGCTAGTCCAAAAGTGAACGTATGGTGCGGCCTGACGCACGACAGAATAATCGGACCCTTCGTTTTTACAGATCCCACGGTAACATGTATGTAACATGTACCTAGACGTGCTGGACTTTTTTAGCACCTCAGTTGCATGCACTCCAACCTTCGGTTATTTTCCAACAAGACAGTGCCCCACCACATTGGTCAATAATGGTTCGTGAGCTCCTGAAAAGGCCACATTTCTGGACAGACAGATTGGCCGCGACGGTCCCATGCCATGGCCACCTCGATCGCCCGACATAATCCCTCTACACTTTTTCCTGTGGGGTTATGTAAAAGAACAAGTTTACTCTAGCTGTGTTCCGGATGTCGAAACGCTGAAGAAAAGAATAACGGACGTCATTGGTTCTGCCTCTGCTGAGGCGTTAAACAAAACATGTCGGGAAATCGAATATTGCTTAGATGTCCTCTGGGCCACAAATGGCGCCCCTGTGGAGGTGTACTGACACTGCAAAAAAAAAAAAAAAAAAAAAAAAAACTTTACTTGTGCACCACCATTGTCGTGCAATTCCTTTCTTGTGCCTGTACTACATTTCTTATAATAATTTTTGTAATGAAAGACTTTATGGACACCCGGTAAATCTAACATATTATTCTACAGTGTAATTTAGTACTAACTGATGTTCTGTTTCACGCAGTTTAAGATACTGAAATTATTATTTAAGAAGCTTAATGCTTGGGAAAAAATCACCTATCGTATTTTTCTCCCAGTTTTAAACTACGCTTAAATTTTGATGCTACGTATTGAAGTCTAATATCTACGAATTATGTATTTAATATGCAAAGTGAATGTGTACGCATTATAACATTTTCGATAATAAATTCGCAATTAAAAGTATTATTCATAATTTAAATGTCACTGAAAGAAAGAGAACATAGCTGCTTGCGTATTCTATTATGAACAGTAGCTTAATTTGAATGTTTCATTCGAAATGCTTCCTCGATTTAGCGAATTCCGTGATTTTACGTACAAAACTGTTGGTCCCTTGAAGTTCGTTAAATTGAGGTTTGACTGTATTATCTGTGTTGAAAGTTTAGAGATGGAATTCAAAAGTAAATTGCAAAAGCATATTTTAAAAAGTCAAACTCGCGAAGTTATTAGCAATGTATTCAATATATGGCGGTAGAACAAAATTTGCAACAACGGACAAAAAACCCACCGCCAACCATGAAAGTTTGAATAGCCCACTAGTGGACGGTAGGGACCAGGTTGACAACCACTGCTTTAGAGAAATATTTCGCCGAGACATGCACATTAGTGTGATTCGGTATTTGTCGTTGTACAATGTGTTCTGATTGTGCAAATGTTGTGTCCTGTTTGTGATAAAGTAAATGTAACGCATAACATGTGCACTGTCTGCCTCAGAATCACATCGAACGTCCTTAATTGTCTTAACTGACAACATATCGGTTGTTCATTTTTAAATAGATTTGCAGATATGTACTATTTGCGGACGTTAGCGCTGCACATGTTCGGTGCAGGTAAGCTGTCATACGCCCAGAATTCCAATTACCGATGTCTCAATGAAATATTCCTCTAAAGTAGTGGTCGTCAACCTGGTCCCTACCGTCCACTAGTGGGCTATTCAAACTTTCATGTTGGATTGGGGGTTTTTGTCCGTTGTTACAAATTTTGTTCTACCGCCATATATTGAATACATTGCTAATAACTTCGCGAGTTTGACTTTTTAAAATATGCTTTTGAAATTTACTTTTGAATTTTATCTCTAAACTTTGAACACAGATAAAAAATTAAAACAAGGTGATCCGTAAAGCACAAAACGTGTTTCGTTAATCACGCACAAAATAATATAAGAAATTAAATTATATATTTCAGTTGCAAAAACATTGTATCATTATTTATCGAAAAACTTGATCTTCTCCGTCATAGTCTTTTGAAGAGAGAATTTCATCAGTTTCCCGAATTGTCATCTACTGTATAAAAGATGATGTAACTCCAGAGGAGATTGAAAGGTTAAGTAGCCACCTCAACGAACTTAAATTGGATATGGAAAAACGATTTAAATATATTTTGAACTTGAAGACGTATGACTGAATGATAAATCCTTTTACTGCAAATTTTGCTGAAGCTGATATAACTTTCCAAGAAGAACTATTAGAACTTAAATATGATGGAGAGCAAATATAGTTTCGATAGTGGTGGACACCAAAAACTCTGGCAAAATAAAAGAAATGCCTGCGTTGTATCCAAATATGTGGAAAATGATATTTAATTTATTGATACCTTTCCTTACCTCATATCTTGTAGAATCAGGCTTTAGTGCTGTTAATCATATCACCAAACATAGAAACTGTCCGAATAACACCGGAAGAGGAGACCTTCGTTTGTTGCTTACGAAAATCGAAACATATATCAAATATTTAGTCTCGCAGCATCAGCCTCAAGGATCTCATTAATTAAAGGTCATTTCAATAAACTTTGTTTTCACATTTAACTTTCATTTTCTTAAATTTAAGCAGCTCCCGCACTAGTAGGCGCTGTATCGATGGAGGTGCAGAAATTCATTAAATTGAAATTATCTATATATGCATAAAGTATAGATAAAAAGATAAATTTAAGAACATAATTTTTACAAACTCTCCCCCCTAAAAATTACGTCTCACTTGCGCTAAATTGAGTTACCGCGGTACCGGTGGGCGGTAATGAAATTTTACCATCAACAGAGATACAAAAGTGGGAGGTAGGTATTTAATGACGACCCCTGCTCTAAAGCGTCCGGGTAAATTTCTTTCCCCCTAATACGGCGCGGCGCGTTTTGTACTGGTTGACTTTCGTTTCTTTGGGGGGCCGTATAAATATTTAATTTTCGTATTTTTCGGAAATTATCCATTCCTGTGGGTGCAATTATCACAAATGAATTGGCCTCTGTTTGCTGCGTATTTTGCATTTTTTACTTTACTGCTACGAACAATCGTTACTTTCCTAAATCTTTCGGACACTCTTCGTGAAACACCCTTATACGAATTGTAAACAACGGGTAATTTTGTTCGCCCCTGCAGAAATCGGGCCATGTTCACCATGTCCTGATTTCTACGGGGATGTTCTACAGTCAGCAACCGAACGTGCCTGTAGTCGGTGCCTATGTTTAATAGTATCCAGCATATTGACGACCACAGATGAATTAATATTTTTTGTTGAAAGGTTTTCGGGTTGCAACTATTGAAACGCTGAAAAATATACTAAAAATACAGGAGGAGGGCAGTTTCTGGTGTGCCGCTTTTTCTGATGTCAGTGAGAAGCCTGCAGTTTTGCTTCCCCTGTATCACTGGACCATGAAGAGCTGCTTCTATGCTTTCCCTCCCATCGCATAAAGTCTTCAACCGTATTACAAGGGGGTGGGGGGGGGGATCAACCGGTATAGCATAATCTAATAAAATTTGGTTGTGTGTTTTATCAAAGCGTCTACTCTATAAAATGACGAAGAAAAGAAAGGCTAGCTGCTGAACACACACAGTCGAATAATATGACCACCCCCGGAATCAAAATGTACCAGCCCAGGCGCGTCACAGAGTGCACGTAACAAGGTCGATCACACGGATATATATGCGGCCGGCAAGGACAGATGAGCCCCGTTACGTAACGTGAGCACAATGGGTAGAGGTGGTGATTTGACGGACGTTCAAAAAAATGATCATCGGCTTCTGCCCGAAGGGGGAAACATCTCAGAAACAGCAGACTCCGTGGGCTGTTCTCGAGATGCTGTAGTAACGGTGTACCAAGAATGAACCGCTGGCACACCGAGTACCTCCCGACGTCATAACTGTGGAGCCCCAAAGACCATCGACTCCAGAGGAGAACGTCGCCTCCGTCAACTGGTAAAGGGCAATCGACGCGCAAAAGTGCAAAAATTGACCACGAAAATGAACGCTGGGGCACCCAGGTACGTGTCCACGATAACAACAGCAGAGCGAACCCTGTTACACATGGGTCTCCAGCGTCGACGCTGCATCAAGGCGCCCATGTTTACCCAGGTTCATCGGCAACGACGCCTGATGTTCGCATGGGACTACAGTCATTGGACAAAGGATAAAGGTTGCCTTCTCCGACGAATCGAGGCTTCTACTTCACAAAAATGGCGGGCTGTGGCGGATACGGCGTTAGACCCAAGAGAACCAACACTCGGACACGCTTGTCGGTCAAGTACAGGTGGGCGGTGGCAATGTGCATACCTAGGACCGCTGGTACCACTGGATGGGTCCCTGAACGCCAATGGCTACCTGCCCATCCTCGCTGACAACATGCACCCCTTCATATTGAAAGTTTACCCTGGTGGTGATGGTGTCTACCAAAAGGACAATGCGCCCTGCCATATCGCTAAGGGGATGGGTGAGTAGTTCCAGGAATCACATGACCTCAATCCCATAGAGCACTTGTGGGATTATATGGATCGACAGATTCGACGTGCCGACCCACAACCACGTTATCTCCTGGACTTCCGTGCTCTGTTGCAGTCCGAATGGGTACGTGTGCCTCGGGCAACCTTCCAGGGCCTCATTGGTTCATACCACGCAGTCTCGCCGCTGTCAATCGGGCCAAGGGTAGTTATTCCAATTATCAGGTAGGTGGTCATATTATTCTGGTAAGACTGTGCACATCAGAGCACAAAGAAACAGCATGAACACATATAAAATTTTAAGAGAATGCCTTACAATAGCATCTTCATTTACGTTGAACATCGCTACGCACTTCCCAACCACATTTGAAGTACTGTTATACGGCTGTCCTCGCAGGGCTATACGACTCATTGTCATACGACTGTCCTAGCAGCCTACGGCCCCCGCTGTTCCATAGTGTCCTGCAGCGGTCATCTGATATCTGACATATGCTGGACGTATCACCTCGCATTCAGTCAATATAAGGGTTGATCTCATCCGAGATGTCTGTTACCCACCTTTCATTTCTTACATTTTTCTATATCCTAAACTGCTTACCAGAAAACATCTCTGATTAATCTCCCGCATCCCCCCTTCCGATTTATACAGCTGAATTTCAGAATTTTTACGTACAGACAAGTTATTCCCATTCTTAATTTAAGAATTTCGGCTTGGAAATAATCTCGCTCGGTTTTTCCGAAGTTGCTTATTCTAAGTGTACACCGAACTAATTATTCATAGTACCACTACCTGTGTCAAATCTTCGTGGTTTATATTTTTACCACTAAAACTTGCTCTATAACAGACCTGAACTTTAATCTGGTAGCACTTGGGGGGGGGGGAGGAAGGGATCAGCGAAACGTGTGGAAACAGAGCCCAAACATATCTGAACTTGGACTTACATCCACATCTCTACAAGGCTAAAAGCTTCCAGTTGGAGTTGTCTTTGCACTGAACAGTTCTATGCAGTTTTTGTGTCTGGTTTTAACGCAGTGAATAGTAGTTTTTGTCAGAATGGCTACATAAGGAGGTGCTAACTGCCCAGACAGTTTCTGTTATACATGTGGGGAAACAAGATTTAAACGAGTCTAAAATTTTCCTTTAAGGGCGTTAGCACTAATACTTAATATTAACAGAGCTAATTAATAAATAAAAACTGTACACTAATTATACTCAAAATAGTATAACTATACTAATGATCCGAATTTATTGGCATAGAATAGAAATCAAAGTTACCAAGCTTCGCGCATCAACCAAATGGCTTTTTCAAGGAAGGTAGCTAACCCGCGTTCAAATTGTTGAAGTGCTCTATTATTCAGTTTGCTGTCTACCTTACTTGAAAAAGCCATCTGGTTGATCTGCGAAAGCTTGAAAACTTTGATTCCTATTCTACGTTAAGAAATTCAAATCATTAGTATAGTTATACTATTTTGATTAACAGAGCTTTCGCACTTCACCGGGAGGCTTAGTATGGGATTATTTTTCAGAGTATAGAGCAGTAGTAGACAGCGTTGTCTACTGCTCTATGATCTGAAAGTAGACTGCGTTGTCCAGAGGCACACGGAGTGGGGGTGACCCAAGCCTTCCTATTAGGAATCACTTGGTCCTTCATTGTTGTCGGCTGCTTATTTTGAAATTTATACGTCCTTTAATATACACTGCCTGACAGAGAAAATGCCACACCACGAAAACGTGAACGCACAATTGCAGGACGGGTGCACACGTATAAGTTATGCAAATGATTGCATTTGCAGACCAATTGCACGAACGGCGCGCGGGATATAAGTGGACAACCAGCCCTTGAGGATCATCAGTCGAGACATCTTCACGGCCGCAAGAAGTGAGTGATTCTGCTGTAACCGTGTCTGGAGAATGAACAAGAGGTGCCAATGACATTAAGATGCCGTCGTACGCGATTTCGTCGAACGGATAAATTCACGAGAGGTGTCATCGAAGGCCTTCGTACCACAGGATGGTCCTTGCGTCATATTGCGGAAGAAACGCAACGTGATGGCACAACCGCCGCTCGCATTTGGAGACAGTGGTCTCAGGAAGGATCTGTTCAACGTCGTGGGGGGAACGGAGCACTAAGACGTCCGTCCGAGCGAACCGATCTTCGCATCCGACGTCATGCCATAGCTAACCCACAGGCCACAACGGGGGACGTTTTGCGGAGTGTACGGGGAGGCTAGGATGCTTCAATATCGACGCGGACAGTTTCGCGCCGATTGGCTGCGTCTGGTTTGCTGTCCAGCCTTCCGTTGCAAAAGCTACCCTTAACAGCGAGCCATCGACGTCACCGCTTGGCGTGGTGCCGCTCCACAGCTGCCGAATGGAACAGTGTGGTGTTCAGCGACGAATCGTGGTTCTGTCTCACCACGAATGATCGCCGTGTGAGAGTCTGGCGGATTCCTCCGCCATTGTGGATCGCCACAAGACCCGAAAACATGGAATCATGGTGTGTGTGTGTGTGGGAGGGGGTGTCAGCGCCAACTGGCGCTCACCGCGCTGGCACGCAGTACGGGCACATTGACAGCACGCCGCTATGTTGACGAGGTGCTGCGGCCCGTGGCCCTACGGTATCTGCAGGGCATCCCAAACGCCGTTTTTCAACAGGATAACGCCCGGCCGCATACCGCTCGGATCAGCGTAAATGCTGTACACGGTGTGCGGATGCTTCCGTGGCCAGCACGATCCCCCGATCTCTTGCCTATCGAGCATCTGTGGTACGCGATTGGACATCGGTTGAGTACCTTCCCATCCCCGCAAAATGTAGACCAACACCATATGATCCACGATACATCAGGACTCTATTCGGACTCTCATTGCCTCGATGCCACGTCGGATTCAACGCTGTATCGCCCAAAATGGGGACCACACTTCTTACTGATGGGCTGTATATTCGGTCACTGGAGCCTAGTCTGTATGTAACAATTAAATTATTTTTTCAGGACCTACGTGGCTATCTGTGTGTGCAGTTTGTTCTGTTTTAGAGCATTCCTTCAGGTGTGGCACTTTCTCTGTCAGGCAGTGAATATTTCACGAATCATTAGAAACCCACTTCAATATGGAGAAACATTTTGATCGTTTCCAAATATTTATTTTGGAAGATGTCTTCTCAAGGGTGTTTTCATTTGCATCTTCAATATTTGGCTCCCTCCCCCCAAAAAAAATTCTGGGTGCCCCATTGGCTTTGTCTACTACTGTTCTGTGCTTTGAAAAAAATTAAAAAAAAAACAGACTAAGCCTCCCGACGGAGTGCGAAAGCTCGGCGAATATTAATATGTGTTTAAGCCATTACAGGAAAATCTTATTAATGTAAGTTTGTGTTATAATACGGTGATGGTGTATGCATTGCGTAATATGTGGGGACTTTTTCATTAAAAAGCAAAAAAAAGGAACATTACAAACTCTGCAAAGAAAGTTGACTATGCATCCTTTGGAGTAAGATTTGGGGACCCGGGCAAATCATGGGTTGTGCTGTTTTGTGCTGAGGAAATGAGGCAGTGGAAAAAATGAAACCATGCATTTCGGTGCACTAGTGACCTGGAGGTAACCATAAAAAAAACAAAAAAACTACAGTGATGGCTGCTACTTTTGCTCTGGTAATGTACAGTGATGACAGTATACTAAAAATATTTACACCAGTGGCCAAAATTATGGTGCAAACCTTTCGGAAAATTTGCGTTTCTGAGGTTTGATGTCTCATAACATCAGTCTTTTTTAGAGTAATACCATAAAATTAAATATTAGAAAGATAATTTAATACAGAATATCATGCAGCACAATTTATTTAAAAAATTGCATTTCAAAATAAGTTTCAACAATCATGATAAAGCGAATTATATGACTTCTCACCATTTCTGTTGGTATATAGTCGGGAAACCTTTTGCCGCAATTACAGCCTTACAACGCCGTCCCCATGGAATGAACCAAGCGTTTTAGTTCATCAGGCGTTGTAATGTGAAACCAAGATTGTATGATTGCTTCTACCAATTGTGTCGTATTCCTTCGTTGCTTCTGACCAGAGTTGGAAACGGGTCAAAAATTTTGGACCCGGACGTCCCATAACTGGACCAGACCCGGACCCGTAACTGACCCAGACAAATCTGCTTTGAACTATAAATTCGAAACTCAATTTATATATATATATATATATATATATATATATATATATATATATATATATATATATATATATACGAAAGGGATGTAAGGTCAGGTGATGCGTAACATCACAGCCTCTCCTTGACAAATGTCAACCCCGCCTTCTCGTGGTGCATCCTGTTCCCACTAAAGGGGCTCTGACGACCGCAAATAGCGGTATAACTATACCATCGGGATCAGAGGAAATGTTATCCCACACTCACCAACCCGCTTGGCCAGCGTGGTGAGTTATGGCCAAACACCTCCAAAATGACTCTACAACTTAAATCTTGGCCCTCAGTCTCCGGCAGCTGGAATGTACCTGGCCAAGGCAGCAGCCAGTGCGACATGAAGGCAGAGGGTGCTAAGAATCCCCGGAGGACCGGACTAGGCTGCCATTTGATGCTGACCTTGGCTACCTATAACGGACGCTCCCTATCTTCTGATTCAAGGCTTCTTGAATTGGAAGAGGAACTACAAAGGATCAAGTGGGACATCGTCGGGCTAAGTGAGGTAAGGAGAAAAGGAGAAGATCTCATTGAACTGAAAAGTGGACATCTCTTCTATTATCGTGGGACAGATACTGGCAGAACTAGTGGTGTTGGATTTATAATAAACAAGAAACTGAAGGATAAAGTGGTAGAAGTTGAAAGTTCCTCTGACAGAGCTGCACGACTCGTTATCCAACTATCGAGAAGATACCAGGCTCAGATTATTCAAACTTATGCACCCACCACAAGTCATCCTGAAGAAGAAATTGAAGAATTTTATGAGGAAATTCGTCATCTAAATAATAAAGGTAAGCAGCACTTGAAGATAATTATGGGAGATTTCAATGCAAAAATAGGGCAACGGCAACAGAATGAAACTTCAGTAGGTAAATTCGGTCACGGCAACAGAAACCAGCGTGGAAATACTCTCGTTGAGTTTGCAGAGGCAGAAGGATTTTTCATCTTGAACTCCTTTTTCAAGAAAAAGCCACACAGGAAATGGACATGGAGACATCCAATTGGGACGACAAGTGAAATTGATTTTATTATGTGTAACAAAAAATTCGTCATCGAAGACTGCAGTGTGCTGAACAAGTTCAACACAGGTAGTGACCATAGATTGGTGAGATGTAAGATGCACCTCAACACTAAACTGGAACGTGGCAAGCTCATAAGACAAACAAAATGCATTGACATAACCAACCTTAAAAAACACCATAATACTTTCAAGTTGGAACTGAAGAACAGATTCTCTGCTTTAGAAGGCCTAACATCGGAAGAAGTGGATATTTCGGAAGTTAACAGAAAAGTAACCAAAGCTCTAATGGAAACAGCAACAAAATTAGCTGGGTCTAAGAACAAGTTGCATGTGAACAAATTATCAGGAAAAACCAAAATGTTGATGCAAAAAAGAAGAGAGATGAGGACAACTAAAGAAGATGTGACTTCCAAAGTGGAATATATAGAGCTATGCAAGACAACACGAAAAAGTATCACTGAAGACGTAAGGAAATTCAACTGTGAGCTAGTGAGGAAAGCAATTGAAAACAACCAAAGCCTTAAGATAGCAAAGGGACATCTCAGTAAGGGAAGAAAACAGATTATGGCTCTGAGAAATGAAGATGGTTCTATAACAAGAAATAGAGGCGAAATTTTGACAAGAGTGAAAGATTTCTACTCCAAATTATATGAAAGGGATGATACATGTACTCCAGACATCATGAAAGGTACCAGAGTTCTTCCAGTCCTCCCAGCAGAAGTTGCTCATGCAATCAAGAACATGAAGCGGGGGAAAGCTCCAGGAGAAGATGGAATTACTATAGACATCATACAAGAAGCAAGTGGAGAAATTGAAACAGTACTCGCCCAAATTTTCACTCGATGCCTAAATGAAGGGAAGATTCCTGAGGATTGGAACAACGCTACAATGATCCTGCTACATAAAAAAGGTGACATTGAGGATCTCAGGAACTACAGACCTATCAGCCTCCTATCAGTGGTTTATAAAATCTTCACTAAAGTTCTTTCACACCGCTTGAAGGTAACACTGGACATGGCTCAACCGAGAGAACAAGCTGGATTCAGGAGTGGCTACAGCACAATAGATCATATCCACGTACTGAGAGAACTAATTGAAAGAGCGAGGGAATATGAACTTCCATTGTGCATGGCTTTTATCGATTATGAAAAAGCCTTTGATTCGGTGAAACCATCAGCAGTTACCACGGCTCTGAAATCCTGCGGTATTGAGGATGCATACATTAATATTATTAATAACATCTATGAAAATGCAAGTGCAAAGATTCGGCTGTTTGAAAATACAACACACATAAAAATTGGAAAGGGTGTGAGACAAGGTGACACCATATCTCCGAAGCTCTTTAATGCCACATTGGAAAATGTCTTTCAATCACTGAACTGGGAAAACAAAGGGATGAAGATTAATGGAGATTATCTAACCCACCTTCGTTTTGCTGATGACGTAGTCATTTTTGCAACTACCCCATCAGAGCTGCAGAGTATGATCCAGGAACTTGCTGACAAGAGTAAAGAAGTGGGATTAAAAATGAACTTTCAGAAGACAAAAGTGATGTTCAATGCTTTTACAAGAAATGAAGATTTATCGATTGATGGAGAAAAACTGGAGATAACAGATACATATGTTTACCTTGGACAGCAGATATCAAGTGAGGGTCACATTGATGAAGAAATTAATCGGCGTACAAAACTTGCCTGGAGAGCTTTTGGAAGAAACAGCATAATTTTCAAGAGCAATATGCCATTATGTCTTAAAAGAAAAGTGTTTGATCAATGCATCCTTCCAGTGCTTACGTATGGTGCAGAGACGTGGACCTTAACTAAAAGAGACATACAAAGGCTGCAGACAACTCAAAGAAGCATGGAGAGGTGCATGCTTGGTATAACCAGGAGAGATAAGAAGAGGAACTCGTGGATCCGAAAAATGACGAGAGTGGAAGACATCATGATCAGAGTTAAATCCCTGAAATGGCAATGGGCTGGACATACTGCCAGAAGGACAGACCATAGATGGACAGCCGAAATTTTAGATTGGATTCCAAGGGACAGGAAAAGACCCAGAAAAAGACCACATGGGAGATGGGTGGATGAAATTCGTAAATATGCGGGAGTGACATGGAGGAGACTGGCACAAGACAGACCGTTGTGGAGGAAACTTGGGGAGACCTTCGTCCAGCAGTGGATTGATAATGGTTGACAATGATGATATATATATACGAAATATATTCATCGCAATAATTTCTTGATATTCAATAACTGAAATTATTTTTTTATTTATAAAATATGCTTACTTGCTAAATTTTAGTGCCATTTTTAGTGCCACTATTTTGCGGAATCCAGAAGTAATGGCTGACTATGACCGTGCCCATGGAGTATATTACAAATGGGAATCATTATTTACGATTATACAAATATATTTTTTTAAATGTATTTAGATTGTTCACTCTTTCCACGCTTTGATGGAGGTGCGCGCATACTTCCATATGGTCAGTTAGATTTTTGGTTCCATAATCTTTTATTACACCGTCGACATCTTTCTTTGTAATTATACACTTTCTACATTTTGAACAACAAGCAAGACCAAACAACACAGAATTATTCACCGGCTCCTTAATGAGACGAAACAATTTTCAGCATTCACTCTTCCCCTTGTGGTTTTCAACAAACACGTATGTGTTGACCTAGACGCCTTTCTCAACCTCCTTAATATTAAATCCATCCATATTAACAAATAAAGAGTTGATTTCGACATGACATGTCATGTCATGGGAACGGGATGTTCGCAAATCAATAGAAAACCTCTGAATGCTCAATGTAAAAGATGCGATGTGAAAAATAACTCTTAGTCATACAGTGAACTTCGGACGGAGAGAGTGAATCAGCTGAGAAGCAGGCACGAATGGCGTTTGCCTGTACCTTGCTCTGGACAATCGCACTGTAAAAGAACGCAAAGGCAGTATCTTTTTACGATATGGTGTCGGTGTGTCTGACGTCGGTCGGTGGAAATCTTCGTTGCTTTAAGAAAGAGACGAAAATATTTTTGCATGGCAAATCATTATTCACTCCGTGGGCACCAGTGTCTACTACATAATTCCCCAACACGCATTTTTCTTTGGAACTTATTTTTCTCTTTTCAAAAATAAAACGGAAATAAAACCGGGACAAAATCGGGTCAGGAACACCTTGACCCGACCCGTTGAACCCGCAAGAAATTGTCCTCCCGTGAACCGTTTTCATTTCTGCTTCTGACTAGCATGTTTCTTTAATCGGCTCCACAGATTTTCCATTGGATTCTGGTCAGAGCTATTACCTGGCTATTTTAGCAGTGTAATATGATTTTCCTGAAACCACTTTTTGCACACAGCAGCAACATGACTAGGAGCTGAATCCTGTGGAAATGCTGTTCATAGTCTTCATTATCCTGAAAATTATCACGTGCCGAAGGCTTCAGTTTTGGCTCAAGTATATAAACGATGTATTTTTTGCCATATCAATATATCATTAATTCACACAAGTTCCTTGATGCTACATGGTAGCTGTAATGCATTCAGGCAGCAAATCTCTCCATTTCTTTTTCTTACATACTTTATTCCATCACTGCCACAGGGTTTCTATCCCATTCTAATCTCTTCTTCCTGTTTGGGAGATAGTAAAAGCTTTTCCCTTTGAATTCTAGAATTTAAACCAAAGTCTGTGTATAACTGTCCCAGCACTCATCTTCAAATCACATTGAGACAATTCATTTTCAACTGATTCAGATGATTTTGTTCTGTTACTTAAATAGTCTTAAACCCTCTATCACCACCTGCTGTTATGCACCTTTTCCTGCATTTACCAGTTTGATTTTGAATTGACTATCTGCTGATACTCTCGCACAGTTCAGAAATACCTCCTCTGGTTAGATTTTCCCTTACTTTTCTTATATTGACCTCATAAGTGAAGCCTCCTTCATGCAAAGTTAGTATTTTACATCGTTTTCTAGGTGACCAGTCAACTTTTGCACTCTGTCATCTTAGTAAATTACACAGCTTACTGAGTTACCAAGGAATAGAAAAACCCGTTAAAAAACCTCATACAACTGAACAGGAGTTCTATTATTACCTCTGATGCCTGGAAATGAGAGGTGACTCATACTAACTCCTTATTGGTTCCATACTGTGTCATAACTTCTGATTGGCTCTCAGAACAATCACTCACATCGTTTAGTTTTTAGTACAATGCTTTTACTAAAACTGTAAGAAACTGAAGATTTAAAAAGGCGACGAGTCTATTTTCAAATTAACTGATGCCTAAAACTACCTTGGACAACAAATATTAAGCGAGGGCCACATCGAAGAACAAATTAACGGGCTTGTGAAATTTCGCTGAAGTGCATTTGGGAAAAACAGTACAATTTCCATGGGCAATTTACACTGAAGAGCAAGTGAATTAGAGATACCTGTCTAGTAACGTGTAGTAACGTGTAGCACCACCTTTCGGCCCGATGACGGTGGTCTTCTCGGCATGGACTCGACAAGACACCGGAAGCGCTGGGAAGCCATACGGATCCACGACCCCTGAACAAGCTCCCACAGTTCACGAAGATTTGATGGAGGGGTGTCAGAGCCTCGAACATCTCTCTCGATGGCATTACAGATGTGCTAGATGGGATTGAGGTCAGGTGACCTAGCTCGCCAAGGAAGCGAGGTCACGTCGGTGGAGTGTTCATGCAACCGTTCGAATACAATTCGGGAGCGATTGCAAGGTGCATTGTTTTGTTGCAGGATGAGGTCCACAGTGGGATGTTGAAGACGCACAAACGGGAGCAAATGGTCGTCCAGGATATCCCAGTAACGTTGATCTGTGAGGGACAATACCACACGTACCAGGGGTCCCATTTCAGTCCACGTAAGCAGTCCCCAGACGAGAATGCCACCCGCATTAGCTTGAAGAGGACCCTGCTGGCAAGAAGGATCCATCGAATCATGTGGTTTGCGCAGTACTCGTATCCTGCCATCCGCATGCACCAACGTGAATCTCGACTCATCAGTCCAGGCAACATTTTTCCACATGTCTAGGGTCCAGTGGCGATGTTCCCGCGCCCATGCTAGCTAATCTTTGCACCCGGTGATGTGCGGTCAGCAGCGGTACCCTCGTAGGACGATGGCTTCTGTACCCCATAGCGAGGAGATGGTTCTGGATGGTGTGGCTGCTTACACATTTTTGTGCACCAGCGTTAAATTGCAGAGTGATTTCTTGCAATGTGGCCCGTCTATCCGCTGCTACAATGCGAGCTAGCCGACGATGACCCCCTCATCGACTTGCTGTTGTCCACGGCAGTTTGCCCTTGCAGGGATGGTTTTACCGGATTCGATGTACTCACGGTGGACCCGTGACACAGTGGCTCGTGAAAATCCCAGTGCCTGCACAACTTCCGAGATGGAGTGACCCATTCGTCGGGCCCCGACCATTTGCCCACGATCAAATGCGCTTAGATCCTTCGTCTTACCCATACTGCGTCCGACTCTTACTGATTCCCGTCGCATCACTCCTTATATTGTCGGATCGCTGCATACGTCATGTCGTTTCCGTTTAGAGGGCCGCAAACAGTGCCATATTTGCATAACGCCAGCTGTCTCTAATTCAATTGCTCTTCAGGGTATTATTATTTCTCAAAAGAAAAGTGCAAAATCAACGCATCCTTCCAGTGGGTTTTTATGAATCAGTGACATGGACCTTAACTAAAAGGAAAACAAGTTAGTAAAACCATGCAATGCATTGATTATGATACGCTTTCCAACATACCAGAAGTCATTACTCAAGTTATTACCTAAGATATGAGGATAATAGCTGTGGAATAAATCTCTCTCCTGTGCCCTGACCTTTGACTCCATTTCGGTGATATTCAACAGAACCGGTTCAGTATACCTCAGAAACAACATACTAAAGTTTTGTCGAAATAGAAGCATTTTTAGTCAAGTTATGAGGATAATGGCTGTGGAATAAATCTCGCTCTTGTGCCCTGACTTTTGACCCCATTTCGATGATATTCTACAGAATTGGTTCAGTATACCTCCGGAACAACATACCAATGTTTTGTCGTAATAGAAACACTTTTAGGTAAGTCATGACGCATAAGGGCGATGGAATGGATCTCGCTCCTATGTCCTGACCTTTGACTCAATTTCGTCCATTTTCAAAAGGATTCCTCCCCAGGTTGTTCCCTATCACATACTAAAATGTCATCGAAATAGAACTATTTTTACGCGAGTTATCGTGCGGACGGACGGACAAAGCTGCAGCATATACGCTTCTTCAACCTAAGGTTGGAAAGCGTAAAAAAAAAGGAAAAATCCTACAGAGGCTGCAGATAACTCGAAGACATTAATGCTTAGTGCAACCAAGAAAGATAAAATTAACTCATGGATCAGGAAAATGGCATGACTGGAGGACATGATCACAGTCAAGATCCTCATTTGGCAATGGGCTGGACATATTGCTAGAAGAACTTGGGCAACTGAAATACTAAACTGGATATCAAGGGACAGGCGTGGGAGATGGGTAGATGAAATTTGAAAACATGCTGGAGTGACATGGAACAGAATTGCTCAGGACAGAAAGTTGTGAAAGAGACTTCGGGAGACTGTCATCCAACAGTGGACTGAGGGTGGCTGATGACGACTAACACATGCAAAGTCAAAATAGTTGTAATTCTTCGTTTATCGTTAAGCTTATTAATACACGAAATTTTGTAATGTTATTTGTGGACTTATTCGCTGTACATCGTTTTCGTTGATTTTTGTCTTAACAATTATGATGCAGGCTCATTGATGCAGCGTAAGTAACAAATAAAGAATGGTGAAACACTGTTGCAAGATGCGTAATATCTCATTTAATTGCAATGTTTTTTTTAGTTCTCAAATTTCATAATATTGTCATGTCAAAATTGCTGTCCCAGGGCCCTTCCCGGACGTCTTACTAAAAGAACGGCGATTATTTGAACACCTTGTACAGGAAGATGTCATAAGGGGAAAATAAAAACGTTCCTCTCACTTTCTTTTTCTACAGCACACTGAAATGAGGTTACTAGGGCATCAAATCCCTAAAGGTTGGACGGAATTACCTCTTAACCGTAAGAAAGAATTTCGCTTGCTATTTTTTTCTACCATCCATAGCTATTTTGGCTGTTATTGTTTCTATTCCCGAGTGTCGTCTCTTCCACGGTATTCTGTCTTTGGGCTGAATCAATTAAGCTTACTCATCTGGTCGTGAAGAACGCTGGCATGCATTATACTTAACACTGTTCCCGCTGCTTTGATGAGCGACGGGCGTTTATTAGTGGACGATTCACGCAAGACTGGCCACAGCAGAACATCCCACCCCTACCGCCCCCAACCCTTCCACGACGAAACCGCGTTGCATATTAGGATGCCTTCCTATTTCTCGGAGCTCCACTCACTTAACAAGCAAGGTGCAATACATTTGCGCCAGCGGGAGAACCGTTCCCCAGTGATGGCCGCAAATGTGGGCCTGACAGCAGTCAGCGGGAATGCAATTGTCTGCCTCGATCCAGTAATGTCACTGTCAAAGAGTGCAGGGGGCAGACGGCACAAAAGAAAAGAAAAAGCAACAGAAGCTAACTTTTGGGAGGAACTGAACAACAACTCGAACATTATTTGTTCGCTCGTTGCCTCGTATCCGTCGAGCAAAAACACGAGTTTCAGCTGAAAATCTCCAAGTCCGGCGTTTTTAGAAAAACTGAAATTTATTGATTTTACGCCATGCCAGAGGCGAAACGAAACGGGATTACCTGCCCTAGAAATTCCTGACACTGCTTTTGTCTGTTGTAAACAATTTTAACTCTGATATTCTAAAAGCCTTACTTTCAAAGGGCGAAAATGCATGCTTGCACATGACTTGTGGAAAAATGCATGCTTGCACATGATCTACGTGCACATACGATAAATATTATGCAAATAGTGAGCGTAGAGGTGGATAAAGGAGGTTTTTTTTCTTCTTCGGGGTCATACGACCATCACGACCACCCCCAGCTTAGAGAAATGAGCTCGCCTGGAGACCGAACGGTGGTGCAGATGAAATTCACAGAGCAGTATATATATACACCCGAGGACCGGCTTCCGGTTAGTTGAGTGTTCGGAGTTTGAATGGGAAAAGCTGCCGATTTGTCGGAGTTTGATAAAGGACAAATTGGGGGGATTGAAGGTTTAACGACCACCGTGAGCAACTCAATGGGCTATAAGCAGTCGCCCGTCCCTAATTTAGGGTCACTGGTTCCAGGGAAGGGAGAGAGCCAGTGCCGTAAGACAAACACAACATCCATGCCTCACCGGGATTCGAACCCGGATCCCGTTCGGACGAATGATCAGAGGCCATCGCTTAGACCACTGCGCCACCGGGGCGGCAAGGACAAATTGTGATGGCACGGGTTGTTCATGTGCCACTGTAGTGAGTAAGTATCAGAAGTGGTGCACAGATGGTCAAACGACGAACCGTTATCCACCCGCGTGCCGTTCGCAGCTCATTGATACCAGAGGGGAGAGGAGACTGTCGCGCCTTGTTCACAGCGATCGCAGGGCCACAGTGCGACAAATCACACGCAGCTACAGCAGTGGTGATCAGGAAAATGTGTTACAGCACAAAGTCCATCGCAGCCTTCTGCGCATGGGCCTGCGCAGCCGAAGACCCAGCCGGGTCCCCACGCTCACTGAACATCACCGGCAACAACACATGAAATGAGCCCAAGATCATCGATATTGGACCGTGGATGATTGGAAGAAAGTGGCCTGGTCTGACGAATCAAGATTCCTGGTGCATCACGTAGACGGCAGAGTGTGGATACGCCGATTACCAACGGAGCCTATGGCACCTGGATGCACTGTTGGGCGGAAACAGGCCGGCGGCGGAGGTGTTACGTTGTGGGCGATGTTTTCTTGGGACACTTTAGGCCCCATTATTCCAATTGCACAATCCTTGACAGCTGTCAGGTATCTGAACATCGTTGCGGACCAAGTTCACCCATTCATAGCAACTGTTCCCTGCTGGTGATGGCCATTACCAACGCAATTATGCGCCATGCCACACTGCCAGAATCGTCAAGGAGTGGGTCGAGGAACATGCTGATGACTTTCTGGTAATGCCCTGGCCTCAAACTTTACCTGACATGAACTCAATCGAACATTTCTGGTTCGACTTAGAAAAGCGGGTTCGCGCTAAATCACCACCACCTCGAAATGTACAGTAACTGGGCGATCTGCTGCTGACATTATGGTACCAGATACTCCAGGATACCTATCGCCTCCTCATTGAATCGATGCCTCGCCGAGTGGCTCCTGTTTTGCGGGCTAAAGAGGGACCTACAGCTTATTATATAGGTGGTCATAATGTAATGGCCCAACGGTGTATAAGCAGTCAACCGGTTTTAATTTTTAGGAACTAGTTCCAGGAAAGGGACAAAACCAGCACCATCAAACGAACACACCATCTATGTCTCATCCAGATTTTAACCCGAGACCATCTCGGCAGACTGGTCAGAAGCCAGTGGCCTCAGACCATTCGGCGGCGGGAGAACGGTGCTCCCCTAATGAAATAGACGGGAACAAAGGTATGAAAAAAATAAAACAAAAATACGCTACTGAACTAATAGAGGAAATATATATTTCTTCTTTTTGATTCAGCAGTTTTCCGAACATTTTCATGTTTCGGGGTTTAATAACAACCCGTAGGCATCTGTAAGGAGTCTTGCGCTCCTAACTTAGAGATACTGGTTCCAGGGAAGGACATAAACCCCGTGTAGGACAAAGATGCAACACCTAGGCCTCATCTTTGACTCGAACTCGGGCCAGACTCGGATGATTATACATAATCAGGCTCCTCTGTCAACTCTGCTGCTGAATATGGGGGGCTACGGATGTTTTTTTGTCGTGGCAATGAAATTTTTCCTTCAGGCTGGAGTTTACATTTGACTGTTTTGCCTTCGCATCACATCCTGCATAAAACCATAAGGAAAACTGTTTCAAGTGTTGCTACGTAGCTTTAGAACATAGAACTCCAAGATGAGAATATTAAACGAGAGATATTATGTAAGATTAGGTAGGGAAATAGTCAGTGGAATTTTAAATTCTGCTCTGAACAGAGAAGGCTTTGTATCAAATTTAGTGTCAAGCTGAAACCGCCATTTTTTTTTATTGTTTTCTTACATTAAACGGAATAAAAAGTACACACACACATCATCATCAACTATTATCAGTCCACTGCTTGACAAAGGCCTCCCCAGGTTTCTTCCACAATTGTCTGTCTTTAGCCAGTCCCCAGGTCACTACAGCATGCTTTGGCATTTCATCCCCCATTTCCCACGTGGGCTTCAGCTGGGCATTTTTTTTCTTGTCTCTTGGAATTCAGTCTAGTATTTCAGTTGTCCAAAGATGTCAGTTCTTTGCCATTTCAGGGGATTTCACTTTGATCATGAAGTCTTCCACTCTTGTGATTTTCCTGTTCCACGAGTTCATCTTATCTTTCCTAGTTACACCAAGCATACATCTCTCTCCATGCTTCTTACAGTTGCCTAATCCATCTGCATATTTTTTTTTTTTATTTAAGATCCACGTCTCTACTCCATACGGAAGAATTGGGAGGATGCATTAATTAAACCCTTTTCTTTGTACTGTTTCTTCCAAAAGCTCTCCAACCAAGTTTTATACGCCGATTAATTTCTTCTTGGATATGGACCTCGCTTGATATCTGTTGCCCAAGATAAACGTAGGTATTAGTTACTTCTAGATATTCCTCATCAAAAACTGTATATATCTTTCTTTTGTAAGAAGGTACCGATATTTCTGTGGGATTCACAAATTTGCCAGTGACGGAGATCGTACTCGCATTTCTCCACTCCAGAGCTGAATGCTTCACTAACTAAGCTATACCGACAGAATTTATCGCTAAAACTTTGCCATCTTGACATGCGCTTCACCCTCTGTAATACATCACATCGCCCCCCCCATTTTTTTTTTTTTTTTTGAGGCGAAGGAATTTTCCTTAATTCCAGACGATGTGTGGAAGACACATCACACATCTTTCGAAGAACCCAACGGTCAGTAGATCTATTTCCACAATCGGGAACCAATTTGAAATTCGCAAGTTTGCCGGTGAGAGGGATCGAATCTGAATCCCTCCGCTCCGGAGCCCAATGCTTTTTTTTTTTTATTGATTGATTGATTGGAGGTTACGACCACCGTGAGCAACTCAGTGGGCTATAAGCAGTCGCCCGTCCCTAATTTAGGGCCACTGGTTCCAGGGAAGGAAAAAATTTATGTACAGAAAAACAGTTCCATTAATGAACCTTCAAAAGTTATAAGTAGCATTTTCAACAACTTAATTGAAAAATAGTAGACTTACAAAGTACATAAGATTTTAGTTTAGTAACTGGCAACTGCAAGAAGAACCTGGCAATAAAATATAAATTCTTTCTGTGTAAACCGAAACTTTTGATAGAGTTCCTGTTCATTCAGAACAGACGTTGATCAAATCTAGATTCCAGAAACTTCTGTAAAATCAAAAGAACTCAGAAGATGTGAAAAAATAATTGAACGTTCTTCAAGTCAAAACAGAATTAAGGATATTAATCTGAGTAAAGCCTTCAGTAAGTGCTTTAATTACAGCAAATAACATTTTTTTAATCTACATGCAGAAACTATCTGCAAAATCTGCTAATGATTTGGAAACTATCCGCATACGGCTTACGCGCGTACGTCTACATTCTGCTGCTCTGGTATTAGGTGTGGATGGACACTGTGGATTTCATACTTTTCATTGTTCTTACGTACACGTGTGAAATCAATATTGGGACGTGCCAGTTTTAGCAAATAATGCACAGACTTTTGTTTGAGGGTTTAACGACTACCGTGAGCAACTCGATAGCCTATAAGCAAATTTAGGTTCACTGGCTCCAGGGTAGGGAGAGAGCCAATGCCGTAAGGCAAACACAACATTCATGCCTCACCAGGATTCGAATTCGGAGAAATCTCGGACGAATGGCAAGCGCTTAAAATACTGCTCCACCGGGACGGCGCAACGGCTATTGATTCAACCTCATTTAAAAAAAACTATGTTCAGCAAGAAATAACGCAAACAGTCAAAATTAAAAAAAAAACTGCATACAGGCAACTACAGTAAAAGAAAAAATAGAATATAGATATGAAATAAAAACTAGAATACCACAAGGAATTGCGCCTAGTCAGACACTATTTAATATGATAGTGGATGACATCATTAATCAGTTGAAAAAAACGAACATTAAAAGAATAAATACTTGTGTGCAAAGCCTGCAGTTACTGTGCGCTACGCAGACGCTGTAATAATAATAATTAGAAAAAATGAATATAACCAGGAAAGATTATTTACATTTAAAAAATTAACAGATGAATTTTTTTAAAACAAAGCATGAGGCTATTCAACGAGAGCAGTAAGATGTAAACTTAAAATAGAAAATACAGAAATAGGATAAGATTTCATGTATTGAAGATTTAATACTAATAGTGCAAGATCAATCGAAGAAGTGCGTCAACGAAGAAAAGGTATCACAAAATTTATCAGGATGCTTGAATGGTGAACAAAAATATATACATACAGAAATGAAAAAATATGGAAGATAATAATGCGACTAATCATAGCAAACGAAACACGAGCTGTCACAGATAAATGTTGTCTTAAAAGAGGTTAAATTTTGTGGTCCAAATTCATGTTTAATGAAGGCTAAACTCTGTCTGATAATGGCCTTAACAATAATTAAGCTGTGGTGAAATAATGATCAAAATGTTGTCTGAACATAGGTTAAACTAAGGTCTAATATTGTTGGTTAAGGCTATAAGGAGTCACTCATCCCTAATTTAGGGCCACTGATTCCAGGAAGGAACAGAACATCACCCATTCTTTGAAATAGAGCCTAATTCGGATCATTAGCCAGATGCCCCCACCTAGGGGCTTATCCAGGAATTTCAAATAGGGGGTCTCCAAACAAATGTACGCGCGCGCGCGTGTGTGTGTGTGTGTGTGTGGGGGGTATGTTTTTTACACACCTTTTGAATGGAAGGGTGTTGACTGTTTTTATGGGGGTGTATACATCCCTGCTCCCGCCCCTGATCACCCGGACAATAGACAGAGGTTAAACTAAAGTCTAATAGTTTTCTAAATGCTGCATTACTAGTAGTTAAACTGATGCGCAATAGAGGTGAAATTACTGTCTTAACATAAGTTAAACTGTTTCGTACCAGTGCGAAAGCAGAAATCCGCTCGATGTGGAAAGACTATCTGCTAGTGATTGAATGGCAGTGTACTAAAGGTTAAATAACAATCGAACTTCGTAACATGAAATGCTGGCCAGTTTGAAATTCTGCTGCGGTCATGGATGCATCACTAACTAACTAACGAGTGAATCAGTTGCCTGCGAAAGGGCATGTGCATTCTGGCATACTGTGAGCTCACCTGCCAAATGATTATATTGATTAGGAGACGGACATAATCGCGCAGGGTGCTTTAAAATTAAACCTTGCCTTAAACATGCTGTAAGAGGCAAAATGCAGTTCCGGCTTTATGCATAATTGCCCACCGCCAAGCTCAAGAGACATTGCTGTTTCCAAACAATTTAAATCGGGAGCCTGAATGCTTTTCGATCACACACGAATTCATCAAATCCCTTCTCGATCTGTGCTGGCGTAGGTTGACAGTAGCTTAAAGCGAAATGCTGGTTTTCCTGGTCTGCAAAATCAGATCTGCAGTTGTCATAGTTTCGCTGGAAGGGAATTTTCGAAACCTGATTAGGAACATCCGTGAAGTGAATTGCACGAAGATTTTGCGTGCCTTGCTCCTGGCTGATGGTTATTAGAGGGGGGGGACCATGAAAATGCGAATGTGGACATTTGCGTGCAATTGAATACCGTGATCGATTGGGCGGTTGTGCTGATGAAAATGCTCTTCGACCGACAGAATGTCATTATGAATCCTCATATTAAAAGTAGATTACCCGTTCACTAAACAGAAATACGCGCCGTACACACACCCGCGCACAAATGTATGCACTTCTACGAAAGACATGTCAATAAAGCAAACGGCAAATAATTGGAGCAAACTTTTTCCTCCGCTCCAGTGGCTGAGTGGACAGAGGCGCTGGCTTCTTACCCTTCGTCCGATATGGGTCCAGGTTTGGGCACCGGGTAAGACATGGGTGGTGTGTTTGTTCTACGACGCCCGCTCTTTCTCTTCCCTGCCCTAAATTAGGTACGGGCGACTGCCTATAGACATACTGTTTGTTCATGGCAGTCGTTAAACCCCGAAACGACATACACACGCACACAAATCTATTCCCGTATGTCGACAAGGGTGGATTCAGTATATCATAACGTTTTTATACACTGAGTGGCCACTTTATTATGACCACCTGACAGTTTTAGGCAAATGAGCTATGGCTGCACGCTGTTGCCGCCAGAGGGCGAGGCTAGTATAAAAACGGAAAGCTTAGTGCTTGCGACAGAAGTAGAAGTGATTTTTGGGTGACGAGATGGTTAAAAAATGCGATTTGACAGACTTTCAACGTGGGATAATTGTAGGAGCTCGGAGCCATGGAGCGAGTATCACCGAAACCGCCGCATTCGTGAAATGTTCCAGAGCAGCTGTTGTTAAAGTGTTTAAAGACTGGACCGTCAACCAAAAAACTGGGTCTCTACGTGCAACGTGTGGTCGTCATCGACTAGTGACTGCTCGGGCGGAACGGAGAGGGTTCAGACTGGTAACAGACAACAGAAGGGCAACAGTGCAGCAAATTACAGACCATCTTAATCAAGGAACCCCTCAAATGATCTCTGCACGCACTGTTCGCCGTACACTGCATCGGATGGGATATGGCAGCCGAAGGCCTGTTCGACCACCTTTGCTGTCTGCAGTTAACAAGAGAAAACGTCTCCAGTTCGCACAGGAGCAAAAGGATTAGACAGTCGATAATTGGAAACAAATTATGTGGTCCGATGAATCACGTTTTCAGTTGCACCATGCCGATGGCAGAGTGAGAATTTGGCGGAAACAGCACGAAAGCATGGACCCCAAATGCATTGCAACAACCCTTCAAGCTGGTGTTATGGTTTGGGGAATGTTTTCCTGGCATGCTTTGGGCCCTTTAATTCGTGTTGATCAACGTCTGACTGGCACATCATATCTAAACATCGTTGCGGACCAAGTGCATCCTGTCATGTGGATGGTTTATCCCAATGGCGATGGTTATATTCAACAAGATAATGCGTCCTGCCATAGTGCTCGTATTGTACAGGATTGGTTTCAGGAACATGATGGGGAGTTTACTTTGCTTAGGTGGCCCTCACAATCTCCAGATCTCAACCCCATTGAGAATTTGTGGGATGAAGTTGAACGAGACATCAGACAGCTGGATCCACAACCCTGCAATCTCACACTCCTAAAAAGTGCTATTCATCAAGCATGGTATCAGATGCCACAAACCACCTATCAACATCTCGTGGAATCCATGGCTCGGAAAATCGACGCAGTATTAAAGGCATATGGTGGCCCAACGAAGTACTGGGGGTGGTCATAATAAATTGGCCACTCAGTGTACAGGGTGCATAGGAAAGTCCCTTTAGCCTGAAATAACTTGCGAACGGAGAGAGGTACAGTTATGCAAATGAGATAACGGTATAGTAAAGCGAATACGCCCGATCGATTGCAACCAATAGCAGCGCCCCTAGTGGCGAAATGCGGAAGTTAGCCGTTGCAAATCGAAATCGAAAACGAAAAGAGATAGAGCAAAATTTCCAAATACAAAGTTGTAGAGCATCAATTAATTAGTACAAAACGACATTTGTTCCCCACGGATAAGATAAATTGTCGCCTGAATACCCTACAATGTCCGAAATCGATGCGCAACCTTTTGTGTGAACGTTTGAAAGGAACAGGCATAGGTATGAGCAAATACACACAATTTATTGCGGAAATGTGTACTTATGTCAATACAATTCAATGACGTCAGACAAGACAAAAACAAAAAAAGGCAAACTGGCGCACAGTGATAAAGAGTTAATGTCGAGTATATTCGAAGAGTTCGCCATTGCCCACGAGCCGTCTCACTACACTTGCGATGGTAACCGCACTTGGATGTAGCCCAGCTGGAAAACGAATGGCATATTCCCGTGCAGCTAGCGCCGCGTTTCGTTGGCATTCGTCGTAAATAAGCGCCATCTCTCAATATTGGGAGTGAGTGAAGCTCGCCATTCTCACACAGCGTGCGTAGACCTAAACTTCTGATCAGGGTACATCCTGCTACTGGTTTTTATATCGTAGGTACGGTACAACGTAACAATCTGCATTTGCATACGGCTACATTTGCGAAATGTGAATATGCAGATTCGAATCGTCGCGCATCGATTTCGGACATTTGGTATTCAGGCGACAATTTGTCTTATCCGTGTGAAACAAATGTCGTTTTGTACTAATTAATTGATGCTCCACTGTACAACTTTGTAGTTGGAAATTTTGCTCTCTCTCTCCCTCTCTTTTCGTTTTTCAATGGCGAACTTCCGCATTTCGCCACTATGGGCGCTGCTATCAGTTGCATTCGATCGGGCGTATTCGCTTTACTA
Organism: Macrothele yani; assembly: GCA_039090855.1. Lineage (NCBI taxonomy): Eukaryota > Metazoa > Arthropoda > Arachnida > Araneae > Macrothelidae > Macrothele > Macrothele yani. The sequence continues at coordinate 16,449,041 of CM076992.1, forward strand.
TACCGTTATCTCACTTGCATAACTGTACCTCTCTCCGTTCGCACGTTATTCCAGGCTAAAAGGACTTTCCTATGCACCCTGTATATTCCATTATACACGGAATTCTTTGTTAAATAACTACATCATATGATCATCAATAAAATCACAAAATACGGTACAAGTTTGCTTTAAATTCATTTCAGCCGATCAAGATATTCCTAACGTTATTTCTGTAAGTGTTGTTTCAACCGTACTGTCTCCTATCAGCATATTTCGTAGTGGCTTAAAAACAAATCTTCCTTAGAATGCGATGTGCATCCAAATTGATTATCGAAGTAATAGAGTTTTGAAAACAAAACTGCATTTTTTTCATTGAAGTCTAGGAGTATAATGTGGCTGGAAATCGCAAATTGTTAATCAGGAAGGAAAATCACGACCAAGTGATGATACCGTCACAATTTCTATAAAAAATATGAAAAAAATCTAATTTGGTTTCCTTCGAAGTTTACATTAGAAACGCTTTTTCGAAATGTGTTGATCATTTAGAAACAATTTCAGAACAATCGTTATACGCTTGTCAAAAGTCGGGTGTAGTTCCAGTGGCGTAACCCTGCTTCAAAATTTGGATGGGAGGGGGTCCAATCACACACAATACATGTATACATATATATACAATATTATATTTATACTGTATAAGATAGAGTTTCGGATCCCCTCCCCCTACACATACGCAGGAGCAAAGCAGTTGCTGAGGCGCGATCTAACGGGCACGACATAGGCGCCTCTGTTGGGGAATTCTGGAACTTAGCTAACACAACTGTAAAACTATGATAGATAGCGCAGAAATGTAAATTACAAAGTTGTAGAACTGATTTTGCTTAGTAGGAATCGATATCGATGTTTTATTAAGTACACGTCAACACGTGTTTGCATTCTACGAAAAATTATCTTATATTAAATTTATTTGGTTCACATCATAAAAAAGTGCGCATGATATCATTATATTCCCGAAAAATTGGGGGGGGGGTCTCTTACACATTGGGGATCCTCGACTCTGAAAATCTGGGGTCCTGACCCCCCCCCCCAGTGGTTACGCCTATGTGTAGTTCTAATGATGTAACATTCCAACGAGGAAACGGGGCTTCAAAACAATATTAAGGTATTTCTCAAAGAGCCATTGTTTTGTTTTATATGTTAGGGAACTGATAACGAAGAAGAGTTGTATAACTACACTGCTGGCCACCCAAAATGCAACACCAAGAAGGACACGAGATAGCAAAGCCAGATTTACTGGACACATAACAACAGATACAAAGATGAATCGATAGAGCTTACAAGGCCCGTGCGACTTGCTGAAAACGCAGACATCAATAGTTCGTGTGGCCCCCTTGGCTGGCAATAACGGCTGCTACACGCCGCGGCATCGAACGAAAGAGGCTTTGGATGTGGGCTTGGGGTATGTCGGTCCAGGCTGCTTCCACACGTTGCCACAGTTCATCAGGCGTAGCCGTGGGTGGTGCTTGTCGGGCAACTCGGTTGCAAGATCAACGACCAGACGTGTTCGATGGGCGACATATCGGGAGAACAGGCGGGCCACGGCAGCAGTGACACCTAGTGGGCCGTGAAGAATTGTTGCACGATGCGTGCCACGTGCGGTCGCGCATTGTCCTGTTGAAACGTGGCCGCTGGCAGGTCCTGCCGGTACCTACCAGTGGCCACGATTACAGGCTCCAAAACGTCGGAAATGGACCACAGGCTCCAAAACGTCGGAGATGTAGCGGTGGCTGTTGAGTGTACCGGCGATACGTACCAGAGGAGTGCGAGTGTCATATCCAATTGCGTCCCAAACCATAACGCCAGGCGACGGACCGGTATGGCGATGCATAATGCAGGCGTCATACAGTCTCTCGCCGCGGTGCCGCCACACGCGAATCCTACCATCGTGGTGTTGCAGGCAGAAGTGGGATTCGTTGGAGAAGACAATGTCGTGCCATTCCGTAGTCCAGGTGTGGCGTTCAACGGCCCACTGCCGCCGCACTCGCCGGTGGTGCAATGTCAACGGTAATCGGAGAAATGGGCGCCGTGCGACAAGTCCCCGCTCCTGCAGACGACGTCGAACGCTATGTGCTGACATAGGTTGTTGCGCAACACACCCTAATTCCTGCGCTAACGTTCGTGATGTGGCGGTGCCAGCCGTCAATGACCGCCGCACAACATGCAGGTCCTCTCGTTCCGTGGTGTGCCGCGGCTGTGGCAATCGCTCACGTCGGTCTGTCCGTCCATCCTGCACCCACCGAATCCATACTCGCCTCACTGTAGCTGGATGTCGTCCCACATGAGCGCCGATGTCTCGGTACGATAAACCGCTATCGCGATAAGCCACTATTCGTCCTCTGTCGAACTCCGAAACGTTCTGGAATGACTGCCGTATTCCGCGACGAGGCATCAGGAAGCTTCCCACGCACAGGTCCGGCAGCACAACACACTTCCACTACTTATACCCAGCCTTCTGTGCACCCTTCTTATAGTGCTTCTCTCTGGCTTGCCGGAAGCACATGATTTGCATATGCCCTGCAATGCTAATCGTTTGCATGTCCTCTCGCGGGCGACGCATGCTGCGAATTTCAGGCCAATCGGATGCTTCTTTCCTTGGTGTTGCATTTTGGGTGACCAGCAGTGTATTAAATGATGATGATGGAATTGAATTATGCGGAAAATCGAATCAACGTGAACACGTGTCCTTAAAAAAACGAAGGAATTAGGAGTTTCTGAATCGAGCTCAGCGTCCTTCAAGTTTGAGGAGTTAGTACTATTATGTTTAATCGATGTTAGCCCGTCGAAAAACCGGTACTGGAAAAGTAAAGTGAAATATTTAAGTTCATCGAAATATTTCTTCGTAAAATGTGTGTGGTAAACTAAAGACTACCATCAATGATCCTTCCCTTGGTCCGAAAGCGGGTGAATCAGTTTTGTTTGCAGGACATTCTTTAGTTTCGAAAAGGCGACATAACGCTCATCAGCTTCGCATGGCCAAAGATTTTGATCTGCGGTTTGCTGTCTCAGAAAACACAAAAAAGTTTAGAAATTGCCTACGTTTTAGAATAAATTGCCAATTGACGCCGATTGGTGCCAGATCTATAGTCGTAAGGAAAATAATATCTCAACAGTGAGATTTGGAGATAATTTCTTTGCACAAATATTTCTCGAGATACTTCTCAAACGAGCTATGGATTTTAAAGTGCTGATGTGCATGCCAACGCCACTGTCTTAATTTATTCAATATAAACTTTCTTGAGGAATCTATGAATTTTGACGCAAGAAATTATAAAACCACAGTAAATATCCCTTGCAAATGCAAAATGCATAAACTGTACCATTGAAAGATCAGTTTCAACAACAGATTGATTCTATGAAATAAGACTCAAAAATGAAGCGTTGACTCTAATTTGGTGTGAAATTGTTTTATCAAAACTTGTTGCCTATGATTGTCCAGTAAGATATTCTTTAACCATGTAAACAATGAACTGAAATCTTAATCGAAAAACAAGTAATTTAATTGAATGCTATTACGGCGTTGTATACCTAGTCATATCAACACATAAAATTAACACAGCGGATTCCAGTTAATTGACACACATCGGGACTTGAACACTTTGGCCCAATTAAGCGGATACCTGAATTATGCGAAACATTAACCCAAATAGCTAATTTGGGATGTTCGAATAACAATAATTGTTCCAAATTAACGGCTGCCCCGATTAATCGATCGCCCAATTAACCGGAATTTACTGTACTTATGAGCTGGCAACTCCATCGCTTCGACTCGTTTGCATTGTAGCATTCAACTTGGTATGGAATAAGCTTTCCACCACAGAGGTACGCTTCTATTCTGCAATACATTTCGATCAGCATTAGTACAGTGTGTACAGTGTCGTATCAGAATAATATAACCACCTACCTAATTAATAGGAATAACCACCCTTGTCCCGGATGACAGCGGCGAGACGGCGTGGCATGGACGCAATGGGGCCCTGGAAGGTTGCCTGCGGCACACGTGCCCATTCGGACTGCAGAAGAGCACGGAGGTCCCCGGAGATGACGTGTTTGTGGGTCGGCACGTCGAACCTGTCCATCCAAATAGTCCCACAAGTGCTCGATGCGATTGATATCGGGCGATTTAGCCTGCCAAGGGAGAACGGAGACATTGCTGTCTTGTTCCTGGAACCAGTCATGCACCAGCTTAACCACATGGCAGGGCTCATTGTCCTGTTGATAGATACCAACACCACCAGGGTAAATGTCCAACATGAAGGGATGCATGTTGTCAGCGAGAATGGACAGGTAAAAGTTGACATTCACGGAAACATCCAGTGGTACCAGAAGTCTCAGGTCATACCAGGAAAACATCCCCCAGACATTCACACTACCACCACCGGATTGTACTTGACCGACAAGCGTGGCCGGGTGTTCGTCCTCGTGTGTCCGACGCCGTATCCGCCACCGTCCGACACATCTGTGGAGTAGAAACCTAGATTCGTCTGAGAAGGCAAACTTTTCCCACTCTTCCACTGTCTAATGACGGTAGTCCCATGCAAATTGCAGGCGTCGTTGAGGATGGACCTGGGTAAACATGGGCGCCTTGACGCAGCGTCGACTCCGGAGACTCATGCGTAACAGGGTTCGCTCTACTGTTATCGGGGACACGTACCTGGGTGCCGCAGCGTTCATCTGCGTCGTCAATTGCTGCACTGTTGCGCGTCGACTGCTCTTTACCAGTCGAAGGAGGCGATGTTCTTATGGCCTATGTGGCACCACAGTTATGGCGTCGGGAGATACTCGGTGTGTCACGGTTCATTCTCGGTACACCCTTACTACAGCACCTCGCGAACAGCTCACGAAGTCTGCAATTTCTGAGATGCTTCCACACTTGGCGCGGTAGCCGATGATCATTCCTCTTTGAACGTCCGTCAATTCACCACCACTACCCATTGTGCTCACGTTACGCACTATGGCTCATCTGTCCTGACCAGTCGCTTATATCTCCATGTGGTCCACCTTGTCACGTGCACTCTGACGCGCCTATGCGTGTACACTGTGATTCCTAGGGTGCTCATATTACTCTAATACGACTGTATATAATTTATTGTATAGATAACGTTCATTCGAATAAATTCATACAATAAATAACATACATACTGCACTAGCGCTGACTTGGTTAATTAATTTAACATATGAACAGCTTCCAGAACCGAGTTATCGAGATGGAATAATTAAAAAAAAAATGAAAACAAATGAAAATCGTATGTACAAAAAAAAAAAAAAAAAAAACCTCTCTCTCTTACACACACGCACAAACTTGCTCAGCAATTAACCAATCGTGAGCCCATGATAACAAGAACCTGTAAAAGTTTTCCATTAATCAAAAATAAGTCTACGCCTGATGGGACTTCAACAGGAGACAAATTCTTACGATGGAAGGAAGGAAAATTTCAGTGCTGTATTAGCAGTACATAGAAAACGTTGTGCTACATTAGAATAAAGAAATAACTGAGTTCAAGCAACGGAAAAAAAAGATAAATAAATGATATTCACCGTATCAGTATTGATTTTAAGGACACTGAGGGGCAAATTCTTTCCTTAATGAAAATAAGTATAAATATCTTCCCTGTATTTACCGTAAATCTTGAAATATCTCAGGAAATTGTTCTGAACAGTTCCAATTTTCTTCACATACACTGTAAAAAATAAGTGGTGTGAATTCGCGGAAAATTTCTGAGAATAACGTGCACCAAATTTCCCGGTAAGTGTCTATCTTTTAACGGAATTTCAGTTTTCAAAAGTTTCCGTTTTTTTTTGTTGTTGTTTTTTGTGTAACTTCCGTATTTTCAAAGATTTTCCGTAGTTAGTAATTTTGTTTATTTCAGAAAAGTCCGTTTCAAGTTCTTTCCGTATTTAGACAGAAATTTCACAAAATCCAATATGCTGAATATTTCAGCCCTTACAGAGAGAATCTTTTTGCGCCGATGGTGGGGATCGAGCCCAGTCGTTTGGGTTGAAACCTCGAGTTTTAACCGCTGAGCCAAAAAGTCACATGAAGCAGACTTACGTTCAAGGTAAGACTAATTGGGCGACCATGATTTTTTTTTTTATTAATGCGAGTGATTTAATCATTTTATTTTCAACTGGAGCTTATTATTTTTTGAATACGTTTGTAATAATTTTATTTTTTCTACAGGAGGTCTTATTACAAATTATGCAAATTTTTTCATCGTGAGTTTTCCAAGCAACAAAATGATTTGGTGTTTCAAATCTTTTTTTTTTTCTTTTTTTATTGGAGGTTTAACGACCACCGTGAGCAACTCAATTGGCTATAAGCAGTCGCTCGTCCCTAATTTAGGGTCACTGGTTCCAGGGAAGGGAGAGACCCAGTGCCGTAAGACAAACACAACATTCATGTCTCGCAGGGATTCGAACCGGGACCCCTTTCGGGCGAATGATCAGAACTTCAAAAGAGCATTTATTTACAAAAAAGACAACATACAAACACAAATTTTCACCGGGAAAAAAATTGCACAATAACTCACCGGCAACGACAATAACAACACACAATCAATATCGCAATAAACAGAGTACTCTACAGGAAGAAGCAGACGACATCAGAGCAAGTTGAAGAATAACACACGGCAAGATAAAAAGAAAACAGTTGCACAACAAACAATACATACAGGACAGACCACTAATGAAGCAAGGCGGTAAAGAAAAGTCAGCCGAGTTTGTCAAAACTGTCAAGGGAAAAAAAAACACACACACACACGGTCCGACAACAAGCTGCAGCCGGAAAAAAAACAAAACCTGGTAGTTCGGAGAAATGCGTTGACAAATGGCTGTAAGCCGACGAACAACAAAAATTTACATTTAAACCGTATCTCGGTCAGTAAGACCGACAGCAACACAGAGAAAAAAACAACCACTAGAAACTAACACCCCGTACCATTAACACAACACACAAAGCACAATATTCAAATAACACCAAGAAATTAACACACAATGCACAATATACAAATAGCACCATGAACACAATAAAGAATGCACAATACACAAATAACACCATGAAAACTTTGTGAAAAAGAACACAGGAGTTAAACTTGCAGACAAGCATCACCACCAAATAAATTCGGGTCGAAACAGTGAATTCGCACTGTATGCACAGCACTAACCACAAAAATAAACACCGATTACACAAACAAAATCAAGAAACACGTCGGTAAGGTTCAGAACCAACACACAAAAAAACCATTCGGTACCACGCGCCAGCAGTACCCGTTCAGCAAGAAAAAAAAAATTAAAACAAAAAAATAAAAACAACCACAACATTAAACACAAAACCGTGCGACAGTAAACTGTGTGAAACCGACGAGTAATAAATATAAAATAGGTGAACGACACCAAAAGCAAACTAGAAAAAAAGCCGACACTTGAGCAACAAAAAACAAAACAAAAACACATCAGACAATGTGCATGCCACAGCAAAAATGCAATCAACATCAACAAAACAACATAAAACACCTTGGTAACAGTAAACAATAAACAGAAAATACCAAAACGCTTAGCCGGCACACAAAAAAGTTTGTCGACCAAACGGCTTGAGGCCGACGGAAAATAAAATAAAAGAAAAGAAAAAGTCAGTAAACGCTACCGACAACAAATTAACGGGAATGTGTGTGCACGGAAAGCAACAAGAAGATAAACTAAAGGAGACACTAACCCACTGACACAGATCTACGGTATGTACAAAAATTATGCACTAAACAAAAAAACACCAATAAAAAAAATATAAATATAATAAACTCTGGCTATGGGAGGAGAGCAATAATGCCTGCAGAAACATGAAACCATGACAAATATGGAGACCAGAGAGAGAAAAAGGCAGGCACATCCTGCCGAACCCGCGCCATGTCATACTCAAGTTGGAGGACCGATCTGATGGATGATCGGTACCTCCTGCACAAAAACACCCGGGCCGGATGATAACGCCGGAGAGAAGCTCGATCCACGCTTGAGTGGTAAAACAAATAAATCGTCAACTTCGCTTGGAGAATGATGAATGCACAAACAGAACTGTGGACATCTACAGGGGGAGAATGGCGTCGGAGGAAATAAAAATGGAACATTGTATGAGGACAAGGGCAAACTTTGGAAAGAAGGGAAAACATAATCGAAAACAAGGGCTGCAACACCAGACAAGAATCATAGGAATGTGACACATCACCAAGTGTAGAACAAAAGAAGCAAAGCGGGGAAGCCAAATGACGAAAACGATGAAGGGTACGCGGAGTGAGCAACCGACGGTGTAGGTGCAGCCAATGAATGTCCCGGGCTTTCGGGGAAGCCAGGGAAGTCGATGGATCACTCCATGTACCTGGAAGATCTGTAGCTGAAACAGAAGGAATTGCTAATGGAGCTGTGAAATTGGTAAGAAAATGCGAATAAAGAAGCTTGGCTGTAACTTGATGGGGTAAAAATGGAGAATCGTTTAAGTAGAGAAGAAAGGGAAGACTGAGCGACGGGGCGGAAGACTGAATGAGGCCAATAGAATTGACAAGTAAAGGATAAAGACGAATAAGACAGGATTGAATAAGACAGAACTGTGCACGATGCTGAGGGGTATCAAGTAACAGAGGGGAAAGGCGATCAAAAGATTTCCAGTGAAGAGAAGAATCAAAAAGTTGAGAAACCTGAACGACGCCACTTGCAAACCAAGTGGAGAAGTTCAGGTACTGAGAATTTGGAGAACGAAGGGCAGAGGAGAAGAAAAGTGGTTCCGCAAGGAGATCGTTAGTCGAAGCTGGGGGGAGGCGGACTGGACATAAGGAGTGCCAGAGGGAGAAAACGGTACGGTAAGTAGCGGGAAAGTGATTGGGAATGAGTGGAAAGAGGTCCATGCGGATAAAAGTAGCTAGAGAAAGAAAAGGACTTCGTTGGAAAGAGCAAAGTGTCAATTATAGTAATCGAAGAACCGCAAGGAAGGGAAAAAATCCTCAAAAAATGTTGGAGATGGAAAGCGTTCGATTTAAGGGACAAATCCGGAAGGGCAAGACCACCAAAAGAAACCGGAAGGACAAGCGTGGATCGATGAACCCAATGTACGACATCCCAAATAAAATTTGTAAAAAGACATTGAACGTGACGAAGAAAGAGGGGAGGAGGGAAATGAGCAAACCAAGTATGAGAAAGGGCCGGAAGAAGAAAAGCGGAAAGAAGATGCGACCTGCTAAAAAAAGAAAGAAACGGTTTCAAACGGCGAAAAGGGGCAAGGCGTCGATTCATGTCCTGCACCAAAGGGGACCAAGTGGCGGCAGCAACCGCCACCGGGTTCCCGATGAACACTCCTAGAAGTTTGATGACCGTGGTCGACCACCGGGCACCCCAAGGGCGGTCGCCGCGGGACGACCACGAGCCAGCCCACAAGCCAACAGATTTAGAGGTATTAAGGGCCGCACCTGAAATTGAAGCATACTCAGTATAGGTAGATAAAACAACACCAAAAGCCTGTTGGGAACGTAAAAAAAGAGTAAGGTCGTCCGCATAGGCCGACAAAACCACGCGATGGTGCCGTGTGGAGGCCACACCACGCGGAATGCCTGCCAGCAAACGAGATCGAAGGGAAATAAGAAGTGGTTCAAACGTGAGGGCAAACATTTGACCCGACAGGGGACAACCCTGCCGGATACCGCTTGCAAAAGGAATAGCAGCCGTCATAAAAGAAGAGGTCCGAACACGAAAGTAAGAATGGGAATATAGATTGGAAAGTGCCTGACAGAAAAGGAGAAGGAAAGCCAAAGTGACGAAGAACAGAGAAAAGATAAGAATGATGGACAGAATCGAATGCTTGTTTCTGATCTAGGTTAAAAATAGCAAGAGGTTCAGAAAGACGGGAAGCAAGAGAGTGTAAATCACGGATGGTAGTGATGTTAGTTGCAATCGAACGGGAAGGGATCGTATAAGTTTGGTCAGGATGAATAATAAATTGTAGAACAGGGTTAAGGCGAAGAGCCAGAATTTTTGCAAAGATCTTGTAGTCGGTGTTAAGAATCGAGATGGGGCGCCAGTTAGATAGAAGACCAAGATTACCAGTTTTAGGAATTAGGCGGAGAAGAGCAAAAGCAAAGTCAGAAGAAACGAAAGTCGAAGAAGAAAAGATCGAGTTGAAACAAGCAACGAGAAGAGGAAGCAGAGCAGGAAGAAAGGTTTTATAAAAAGAAAGTGGAAGACCGTCAGCCCCAGGGGCGGAGCGGTCATTCAGACTAGAAATGGCAAAACGAACCTCCGAGGGAGAGATCGGTGAAACCAAGGAGGGGGAAAAAAAGACGGGACCTGAGGAAGATGTGATAATAATGGAGAATTCTCTGCAGGCGGCAGGACCCGCAATCGAAACCGATCAGTGAAGTACTGAAAAGTTCGATCACAGATCTGCACTGGATCAGAAACAGTTGAGCCATCTGGAAGCGAGAGAAAAGAAATGTTGGAACTCAGAGCACGGTGGGATTCAAGATGTCGAAGGTGTTGAAACGGGTCATCATGAAAATGTAACTTGGAAAACTTTAACCGGGTAAGAGACGAAGAAGCAAAGGAAGATAGAATGCTATGAAGTTGTGATTGAAGAGCTGCAAACGATGGGTCTGAAGGAGAAAGGAACTGTAGTTTACGGTGAAGAATAGTTAAATCATGAAAGCGGTGAAAACGGGACGAAAAAGAGAACTGACGTGCAAACGATAGGATAGAAAGTTTGGTGGAAAGCCACAGAGCTGCTGGGTCAACCGTGAGAGGAAGTTCAGAAATGGATGAAGAAATAATCGAACGAACTTCGGCCTGAAACGTGGGATCGGAAAGGAGAAAATCATCGAGAGACCAAACCGGGGAGGGGGGACAGAGAAAGAGGACAAAAATATTTCCAGAAGAACAGGACGATGGTCGGAGGAAACAGAAGGATGATGGGTTACTTCAACAAGGGAGGAGTGGAGGAAACTAGAAACATAAAACCGGTCGAGGCGAGCCGCAGCATGCGCTAAGGCGGCCGGAGGAAACCATGTGAATTCACGGGACAGAGGGTGGATGGTACGAAATGCGTCAATGAGACAAAAATTACTAACTAGTTGAGACAGTTGGGAGGAAAGGTTAAGGCGACTCTCCCCGGAACCATCACGGTCAAGACCCGGTTGGAGAGTGCAGTTGAAGTCACCACCAATAAGAACGATTTCAGAAGGAGGAATTTGGGAAAGAAGGGAAATCAAATGCGAAAGAAGAGCATCAGCATCAACCGATGATTGTGGCATATGCAAATTGAAAACATGAAAACGACGGGAAAGATAACTAAAGGAGATACCTTGAAAGGAGCCCAGCAGACTCTGTGACTCAACGATATCTGAAAGAAGAGAATGAAACCGAGTACGGAATGCAATCGCTGTACCGGACCCAATGTGCGTCCGGTAGTTGTGATAAAAAGCGTAGGGCCAGCGTCTCCAGCAGGAATACCCGGTCGCCAAGGAACAGTTCGTCTCCTGGAAGAGGAGGATATCTGTCCTCAGGAAACGAACGTCCTCGAAGACCAAAGCATTCGCGGCTGAAGACGCAAGGCCTCTACAGTTAAAGCAGAGCACATTTAGGGAAGGCATCACTGGGGCGGCTGCATCCAACCTTCCAGTTCTGCCTTCAAAACTTTAAGTAAATACGCCAACCGGCGAGCGTACTGCTCTGTCCCGGATGGCAGATCAACATTTAATAAGAACTCATGCAGGAACGTCAGTTGGGTTAGCATCTCCGGAAGGTGAGAGAGTTTACTTGCTATACAAGGGAGAGTAATCAATTTCGCCCGTCTGGGGCGAGCAATCAAGGCATACAGATCTGTGAATGAGAGGGGAGTTAAGGGTACCTCAATGTCAGCAAACATAGAGGTGATGTCAACCAGAGAGGGGGCAGGAGAGTCGTCATCAGATTCATCAAATAAAGTTTCTTCAGAATCGGGATCGGTAACGTCCATGGAATCATCGTTCGGCAAACAGGTAAAACGGTTGTAGATGGAAACTGAAGAAGTAACAGGAGCCGGTCCAGGTGAAGGTGACGAGGATGTAGCCGTCTTCCTGGATTTCTGGCGGTCCGAGGAACTCGCACGACGGTTCGCTGAGCCAGGGGAGTTTTGCCTCTTGGTCCGCTGAACCTTGGGGGTGGAGGCCCCTTCAGACGCTGGCAACGGTGGAAATTCCTGCAGGTCAGTGGATGCCGAAGCAACACGGACCACTGGAGGTGATACGACAGAGGTGGAACCAGGATCGGCAGCTGGAACAGATTGAGTGGGGAGGGTGGGGGAAGAAACCGGAGCGGTGGGCAGAGTCCCCGCTGGAACAGCAGCATCAAGTGATTGAGTTGGAACAGTAGCAGCTGTGGAATGTGGGCATGCCGATGCAAGGTGACCTTCACCCTTGCATCGGAAGCACTGAACGCCAGCAAACAGATTGAAAATGTAGGTCCGGGTTTCAGTTATGAGTTCCAGGGTGGTTGGCCGGTTAACTATTGCTTGTGGGGTTGGAAAGATGACTCTGTATTGACGACGACCGCCCTGAACATGTTTCAGGGGGAGTCGCGAGCAGCAGCTGGGAGGTACTTTGTGGTACCAACCACTCACCCCATGGTGTTAAGGGCATCAATTAATACCGAGTCAGGCACAGCTGTGGGTACTGGAGACAAGGTGACAGTCACTGGTCTTTGAGCTGCTGCAACTGGTTGGAGATGTACGGAACCAATGTCCAAGCCAAAAGCAAGGATTTTGTCCACTGCCTGTTGATGAGTGAAGTGCACGACAACACCCCCTCCCAAGCGGATAATAGACACAATGCTTTCTCCGGGTACAACTTTAGAAATAGCATTTAAATATTGGGGGAGGGGGTGTCGCGCAGAGCAGGAACAAATACACTTAAAAGTAAGGCAGACGAAAGTTCCTTACCTTGAGGAGAGTCGAGTGGTAATGTTATCCTTAAAGCGGAAGCAACACGTGTAAACTCTGGTCGCGAAGACACAGAAGCACTATGTAAAGTAGAAGTCGCACTCACAGCCGCGGCGAACGAACGAGACACAGGAATAGAAGAGCTGGGTACCTCTGACCCAGCCTCCGGCACATTTGTAACCAGCGGTACAGTTGGCGACGAAACCACAACACTATTTGACTGAACACCATTCATGGTGGTCACGGAAGATACAGACGACGAAGAAAGCGCAGAGGAAGGAGATATAGACGGGTATATGGCACTCATGCTGGTGGAGGTAGTAGCCAGCCCGGCTACTAACCCTCGCGGCTCGAGCGTTGCAGCTTGCAACACTCAAGAACAGGCAAAAAACGAAAAAATAAGCACGTACAGCTTGTACGCCTCACTACTTGCGAGGAAGGAACTCAGGTAATAACAACACACTAACTGTCAAAGAACAAACGCAAAAAAAAAAAAAAAAAAAAAAAAAAACACAAACTTCACACGAAACTTCTAATACTGGCAGGAGCTCGAAAAAATGCGACTGATCAGTCAGAAGCCATCGCTTAGACCAGTGGTCGCCAACCGGTGGTCCGCGAGAAAATTTTGGTGGTCCGCAGAAATATCTGGACATTACATTATTTGCATTTTTTTTATGTTTTATCAATAATAAAACAAAAATAATATTCTAAGAAATCCTTACATTCTGAAATCTGAATGACAATTTTCGCTTTTATATTGCACTAAATTCACGAAATGTACTAGACTCTAGTACAGGGCTCGTGAAATACGACACGCGAGAGCTATATTTTGTTCAGTTTCCAACAGTCACCCCGATGCGCCGCGTGTGTCCTAGTGGTCAACGTTCGTGACTGTCACGGAGTACACCTCAGGTTCGATCCCAGGCAGGTACGAACGTTTGAGCCACTAAATACCAGTCGTGCGTCGGATGGGCACGTTAAGCCGTCGGACCCCGGGTACTGGTACCCCGGTAGTAAATAAGGGCGTCTTCTACCTCGCTTCCGTGTGACTTTTCTATCGGGCACTCTAGCCCAAATCTCCTAGCTTCCTATTTCTAAGGGTTGTTTAAGGCCCGGGGTCAGACACTCCCTTCCTAAAATCCTCTACCTATGCATATATAGTCACCCCGCTCCGCGAATACAGATTCTCATCCGATTGTTTTATTTTATTTGTATATTGTTTGTAACTGTGTATTTTCTTTAACTGTTATATTTAATGGCATCAAATAGTTTGACTTTAATAACTATCATTTATTGTTTGGTTTCAGATTCGAATGCAATAAACCCATAATGAGTGAAAAAAAGCAAAGGAATATTTTGCATTTCTTTAGTAATACAAAAGATAATGTAACTAATGATAATAGTAACAAAAGTAATATGTGTACTGCACTAAACCGTGAGCTGATCAATGATTCAGAGCCTCCACAGTCCTCGTCAGGCACCATTACGAAGAACATTCGAACTGGAGGCGGAGAGAAGAAACAACTCAAAGTATCAAGAAAATATGATTCGAAGAACCTGGTAGTGAGCTGCATCCACGGCCGCTTTGTGTTCTGTGTTTTGAGAGTTTATCCAATGATGCCATGAAACCTTCGAAACTCGAAAGACACTTGCAATCAAAACACCCGGATTTAACTAAGAAACCACTTGAATATTTTCAAAGAATGCATGAAAATATGCAAAAACAAGTAATTGCTTTAAGAAAAATGACTGTTGGAGATAAGTCCTTATTAAAGGCTTCTTATCTGATAGCACTTCAGATCACGAAAAATTGAAATCAGATCCGATTGGAGAAGAATTAATTAAGCCTTGCATGTTACAAGCCTGTGAAGAGGTTTTGGGAAAGCAGGCTGTCCAGAAACTGAAAGTAATTCCTATGTCCGCTAACACTGTCAAGCGCAGAGGACATGGCTGAAGATATTGAAAATAAAGTTTTAAAAATGGTGAAAAATTCACCATTTTATTTAATTCAACTTGACGAATCAACGGACGTAAGTAACAAGGCACTTCTTTGTTTTGTGAGGGTTGAGTGTGAAGGAGAGTTACAGAAAGAACTACTTTGTTCGCTCAACTTGCCGGGTAGAACAACTAACGCTGATATTTTTAAAGCACTTAATAGTTATTTCCTGGAACACGGAATTGAATGGAAGAAAATGTATTAGGATATGTACAGACGGTGCCGCAAACATGACTGGACATCTCTCAGAAATTGTTGCAAAGGTGAAAAATGTTGGTCACCCAAACATTTTGTCTACACACTGCATTTTACATCGTGAGCAACTTGCAGCGAAAAATATGTCCCCAGAACTACATGAAGTATTATCAGATGTTATTAAAATTATAAATGAAATTCGACACAAAGCGACCAATTCTCGAATATTTGAGGCACTTTTTGAAGAAATGGGTTCCCAGTATACTCACCTTCTTCACGCTGAGGTGAGATTGCTGTCGAGGGGCAAAATACTAACCCGACTGTTCGCCCTGCGTGAAAAAGTCAAATTATTTTTCCAGGAGCAAAATAATCCGAAATTTCAAGAACTCTTTTCCGACGATGAGTGGGTAGCCAAGCTTGAATACCTGGCAGATATTTTTTCGCTGTTAAATGAACTAAACATATCCTTGCAAGGACAACTTAAGGACGTGTTCACACTACGAGGTAAAATGGATGCTTTTCAATGGCAAACGCGGTTGGCTGAAAAAGATCTGCAAATGTTTTCAAATTTTGATGAATATACACTGAAGAGCAATTGAATTAGAGATACCTGTCTAGTAACGTGTAGCACCACCTTTCGCCCTGATGACGGCGGCGATTCGTCTCGGCATGGACTCGACAAGCCATACGGATCCACGACCCTTGAACAAGCTTCCACAGTTCACGAAGATTTGATGGAGGGCGGTCAGAGCCTCGAACATCTCTCTCGATGGCATCCCAGATGTTATCGATGGGATTGAGGTCAGGTGACATAGCTGGCCAAGGAAGCGAGATCACGTCGGTGGAGTGTTCATCCAACCATTCGGATACAATTCGGGAGCGATGGCACGGTGCATTGTCTTGTTGCAGGATGAGGTCCCCAGTGGGATGTTGAAGACGCACAAACCGGAGCAAATGGTCGTCCAGGATATCCCGGTAACGTTGATCTGTGAGGGACGATATCACACATACCAGGGGTCCCTTTTCAGTCCACGCAAACAGTCCCCAGACGAGAATGCCATCCCCACCAGCTTGAAGAGTACCCTGCTTGCAAGAAGAATCCATCACTTTACGTGGTTTGCGCCGTACTCGTATCCTGCCATCCGCATGTACCAACGTGAATCTCGACTCATCAGTCCAGGCAACATTTTCCCACATGTCTAGGGTCCAGTGTCGATGTTCCCGCGCCCATGCTAATCTTTACACCCTGTGATGTGCGGTCAGCAGCGGTACCCTCGTGGGACGATGGCTTCTGTACCCCATAGCGAGGAGATGGTTCTGGGTGGTGTGACTGCTTACACGTTTTTGTGCACCAGCGTTAAATTGCCGAGTGATTTCTTGCACTGTGGCCCGTCTATCCGCTGTTACAATGCGAGCTAGCCGACGATGACCCCGCTCATCCACACGCTGTTGTCCACGGCAGTTGGCCCTTGTAGGGATGGTTTTACCGGATTCGATGTACTCACGGTGCACCCGTGACACAGTGGCTCGTGAAAATCCCAGTGCCTGCACGACTTCCGAGATGGAGTGACCCATTTGTCGGGACCCGACAATTTGCCCACGATCAAATGCGCTTAGATCCTTAGTCTTACCCATACTGCGTTTAACTCTTACTGATTCCCGTCGCATCACTCCTTATATTGTCGGATCGCTGCATATTTCATGTCGTTTCCGTTTACAGGGCCGCCCACAGTGCCACATTTGCATAACGCCAGCTGTCTCTAATTCAATTGCTCTTCAGTGTATGAGAGAGAAGGATGTCAACCGGCAGTTGGTAACCATTGTTCAACAGCACTTACAATCACTCACAGAATCTTTTGGTCGTTATTACCCAAAGAAAAAAGATCCCAGACATGTCAATATGTGGATAATAGATCCATTTGCAGGAAACATTGAAGATAGCAATTTAAGCATCAATGAAAAAGAAAGCCTCATCGATCTATCATCCGACGACAGTCTCAAAGCTAAATTCCAGTCATCCTTATCAAGAACTCATTTTTGGCTCTCCATAAAAATTGAATACTCATTGTTGAGTGAAAAAGCAATGAAACTTTTGATTCAATTTTCAACAACATATTTCTGCGAAAAGACATTTTCATCTGTCACAGCAATTAAAACTCGGTACCGGTCTCGGCTTGAAATAAATACTGCTCTCCGTCTTGCAGTAACGTCAGTGGAGCCAAAAATCCATAAGCTTCTTTCAAACAAGCAGGAACAAATATCACACTAAAAATGTGTAATACTTAAATAAGCTTCAATTGTTTTGTAATAATTAAACTAACTTTAATAATTTTGTTACAATTGAACAACCTTTAAAGATTTTGTTATGATTAAATAAGCATTTATAATTTTGTTATATTAAATAGGTGCATTTCATATTAATAAAATGGAAGTTCTCTGATCATTATTTTACAAATGTATTTATAATTTAAAAAAAATATTAGTGGCCCGCGGGATTTAAAATTATGAATTTAGTGGTCCGTGAGGTCCGAAAGGTTGGCGACCGCTGGCTTAGACCACTGCGCCATCGGGGGCGGCTTCTTTTTTGTTTTTTCAACTGACAATATCTTTCAAATTTTTTTAAAGAGAAGATGCAATGTGTTGTTTTATAATAATATTTTTTCGCAAAACTTCTAAATATAAAATTTACTCTTGATAGCTATATAGCTTTTGTCTTAATGACCCCAGAGACTGATACATAGACATCGTACAATCACCTGTACAATAAATTGAGAGCCTAGTTTCTTGCGGTAACACAATATATACTAGCTGGTGCACAAAATAGGAGAAAAGAGAAGAAGTATCCTGTGACACAATAAAAAAATCATGCGATATACTATCCACAATATCCGATCCCGCTGCAGAACTTCAAAATCAAATGCTTCGACAGATTATTGAAATTTAACAGCTAATCAAACCCCAAGTATTCCCGTGAATCTGTCTTATTACCGGAAATTATTCGCCAAGTGGATACGGCAAAAGTGAGAACGAAGTTTTTTTTCTGTTAAAATAAGAAAGGAACAGCCGAAACATTTCTGGAAATTCAAAATTTTCCGTTAACACATGTTGAAAGCGGTCATTTACCGTCAATATACGAAAGGAATTGCGGAAAGGTTTCTGAAAATTCAGAATTTTTTCTGGCGCACGAAAAATTCGTGAGATTCATAGTTTTTTTTTTCGTCATTTCACGGAAAGAATTGCATCAGAAATATGCTTCGTTAATTCACGAAATAAATCACGGAAAGGGATTCGTGAATTTCAGAAATTTTTTTACGGTGTAGGCAAGAAAGTGATTCTGTGAGTATTATAGAAGCTGTTTTATGAAAGAGTTTCTTGTCATTAAATGCAAACTTTTCATCGCTGCAGAAGTGATTGCGTTATACGCAATATGTAATCATTTCACGGAACTATTATTTCGTACGATTACAATGAATGAAGATCAAACAGTTAAGAATGGAACTGAACAACAAATGAGTTGATATGATTCCTATTAATTGACATGTCGTACGAAACATGACTAATTTACATTCTTTGGTTTGTTAAATACAAATCGAAACAAGAAATTGAAGATTTTTTTTCCTGTTATTAAAAATGTATTTGTGACAACTAAAACCAGGCTCACGTTGTCTAACGTGTATCACTAACAATGGGCAGAGTTTAGAGTGAATCAGTGGCTTTCCCTTTCGAAAGAACTAAGAATAAAAAGAAATTATCTCTCTTTTAGCTCCACGATTTCGCCTGAGCTCAGGCTTAGACGCAATTAGGCAATTCAAAGGGGAGCGTACCCAAAGACATTACGGGGGAATGCGAAGTAGCACTGATTCATTTTTAAGTACCTTCCCCTTTTTTTTTCAGCCTTTTAAACCTATTTTTTTGTTCTCCTGTTCAGCCATAAAGTGAGTTCTCTTCTTCAGCAGGATTTTCCACCTGCGTCGATAGGTACGAGCTTTCCTGAGCGCCGAAGAAATGGGATTTACCTTATCTATAAAGCTTAAAAGCTTCCTCTCAGTTGCCCTTCATGTTATTAGCATCCGTGCATTATTAGCAGTTCGTAAGAAATTTCAAATGACGATGTTTCAGTGCAGTAGTTTCACAAGAACAGATCCAATGCTTATAATATCATAAAAGGTTCAATAATTTAACATTACCAGATCTGACTGAATTACTGCTGTATCAATATCCCGACATTCTTATCAAACTTCTCTTGCGATTATTTTAATGAAACAGAAGCAAATACGTAATTTCATATGAAAACACAGGAAGGATTGTCACTGCTTACTGGAATTTGACTAGCGCAAGAAAGTGAATAGACAAAGTCATTGCTCTTACCACGTTTTCTTTAATTAACGCACATCAACCGAAAAATTATTACCCGGACACCACTGGGACCGAATCACGGATCTCTCGACAACTAGCCGAGTGCGTTGGCCTAACGCTACGGTTGCCAACAATCCACGGCACTATGTGTGTTTATCTGTCGGCATCTGACTTCACAAATCCGTAGAGATGGGCTCAGCAACTGAGACGTCTCCATCTGGTGGGGCTTAACGGCACAAGCTATCAAATTATAGTTAATAAATCCAAAGGGCGAGAGTGATATTGAAAATCTTCCAAATACGTGGAGACAATGTGAATAGACAAAGACATCGCTCTTTCCACGTTTTTCTTTAATTAACACACAGCAACCAAAAAATTGTTATCCGGACACCACTAGGAAAAATTGCTATAAAAACTTATCTGCACACCGCTATAATTTAATAGCTTGTGCCGTTAAGCCCCACCAGATGGAGACGTCTCAGTTACTGAGCCCATCTCTACGGATTTGTGAAGTCAGATGCTGACAGATAAACACACATAGCGCCGTGGATTGTTGGCCACCGTAGCGTAAGACGAACGCACTGGGCTAGTTATCGAAAGATCCGGAGTTCGTTCCCAGCGATGTCCGCAAAACAATTTTTCGGTTGCTGTGTGATAAATAAAACCAGAAGGAGAGGTGACTTTGTCTATTCACATTGTCTCCACGTATTTGGAAGATTTTCACTAGCACAAGAAAGATATTCGGCTATAGAACACCAGGAACAAAGCTGTCACAAGATCAGCTCGGGCACTAGCGGCGCCAATCTTCAGTTAACAGCTATACCAGCTGAACCTTCGTTGTTACAACACCGAATGCGTTTCAGCAAAAGTTGCGTTAAACCCTCGTACACAAATATCCAATCTCGCAAATCAAGTTGTTCTGCAGGTCAAAAAGAGTTTTCGAATTTGGGTAACTTTTCTACTTGATGAAATGTTCAACTTCCCCACTCCGCTTCACTTATTCAATACTTTGCAACGAAATTGTGTATTTCCGAGGAAGATGAACAGAGATTCATACTGAATGCAGTATTTGGTGTGACCACAGAAACGTTCGCTAATCAAATCTCGCAACTTTCAGATTTCTTAAGTAATTTCTGTCAGCACGATCCGAACAAACTTTTTATATTCAGTATAACATTTGAATAACGGTCACCGCTCCGAAAGATAAAAAGAAACTGTTCTTGGGATGTGGTATTTTGTTCGGAGGTGTCTTCCTATGGAGTTTGCTCGAATTTAAGTTTGTATGTGATATCACTCTCACAGTAAATATTTGGTTGATGCATAAAAGTTCATGCTGTTTTTTTCGCAGCACTACAGGCATGTATATTACAGCAGAAGGGAAAACGGAATCAATCAACTGTGTATTTCCCTTCAATGTTTACGATGGTGTCCTAACGTCTGGATAGGTCTGCAATACTATCCTTGAAAAAACGTGCAGGTTTTGCTGCGAAGAAATCATCAGGGAAATTCTGGAGATCAACATCCTTGTTGAACATTCTGCCACGGAGTGCATTCGACAGAGATCAGAACAGATGATA
This sequence comes from Macrothele yani, assembly GCA_039090855.1. Classification (NCBI taxonomy): domain Eukaryota; kingdom Metazoa; phylum Arthropoda; class Arachnida; order Araneae; family Macrothelidae; genus Macrothele; species Macrothele yani. The sequence goes on from CM076992.1 coordinate 16,470,141, forward strand.
GTCTGAAGGGGCGACATCAACGGAATACGCCGGATGTGGAAGGACCTCCCATTTCATGTCCTGGATGGCCATTTTGGTCATGTTTGCTCTGTGAGGGCGCGCGTTATCATGTTGGAGAAGGACGCCATGGCGCCGATGTGGCCGTTTCAACTGAATCGCTTCCGCCCACACGGCGAAGTTGCTCACAATAGAGTGCAGCGTTGATGGTCCGATTCCTCGGCAGCATTTTTCAGTGAATAATGCCTTCCATGTCCCACCAGACACACAACATGATCTTCGTAGGATGAAGGTCATGTTTTAGACGTGGTGAAGGCGTCTTGTTTGGGCTTAATCATTCCCTCCGATGCCCGAAATTCACGTACAGGCACAACTTTTCATCTCCAGTAACAATACGTGACAGAAAGGGTTTGTGTTGCTGAGAACATTCACGATTACGGGCGAGCAAGGGACCACATATGGCAACACGCTGATTTTTGTTGTCCTCCGTAAGAGTGTAAGGCACCCAAGACCCCGATTTCTGGACCTTTTCCGTACTTTCCAGGTGTCGCACCACTGTGGCCTGATTACAGTTAATCTCAGTGGCCGATTTGCGTGTGGTTTGACGTGAATCCAAGTGGATGAGATGGTTCAAACGATCCTCGTCAAAGTGAGATGGACGACCTGAACGTGGAGAGTCGTTGAGCTCAAAGTTGCCACCTTGGAACCGCTCAAACCATTTGCGGGCTGTCCTCGGAGCAATAGCATCCTCCCCATAGACAGCACAAATCTGTTGAGTAGCCTCGGCGGCTGTGGATCCCTTGTTAAACTCGTAGAGGAGCAGATGTCGGAAATGTTAATTCCTCTCTACTTCACACTCCATACTTCCGGACCTGAAAACCAAAAAACCATTAGCCACAATCGCACAACGCCATATGATTTAGATTCACGACATTACTGGCTACATTTTGATATACAACTGGCCATCTGCACCGTCACTACTGACCTGGGAAACACTCGTGAAATAAAATAGCATGAACTTAGGCATCAACCCAATAGCTATTAATGTCCCACAGTTGTTGAACAACACGTTTACTCCTGTAAAGTTATTGAGAACGAGAGGAAGACCCATCATGATTATTTTTACCAGGTAACTTGTCCTTTCAACTTACAAAACTGCACTGAGCAAAAGTTTTAGAAAACAGCGAAATCTATCAAAAATATCGAAATTCAGCGTTACTTTACTAAATGTAATATTAATCAGAAACAAACCAATTATCAGACCTTGAGAGCTTAAGAGTCGTCAATACCCCGTATTGTTTCAATTCCGCAGAATGCGAAATTGAAACAAATATAGCATCATGCAGATTGAAAAATCTATGTATCATATCACTCGTATGTATTCCCAAATTTTTATATTTCGAGAGAAAATATCAAACTATTTTTCTGCTTTTTAATCTAGCAGATATCAAAATTAAAACTTTTTAAAAATAATTGTCAATCGGCCCATTATTTTACACTTTTGGGATAATAATTAAAATAATACTTCGCAAAGTGACGCTAATATAGAAACGCAGAAAAGTGGTTCAATGTTTATTCTACATGTGAAAAAAAAACCGGATTTCTAAATTGTTTTTTTACATATGTAATTTCGTTCTGCAAATGCGTGTTTTGAGTTATTTTTCACGAGGTATGGAGGACCCTTAATAATTTTTATTAATGCAACTCGTAACGTATTTTAATTGTCAACAAAAGTATTGAACTTAAAATAATACAAGTATTCCTATTTAATGACAGCAGCTTGCAGAAATTTAAATTTCCTGCACCGTAAAGAAATTTCAGAAATTCACGAGCCTCTTTCCACCATTTTTTTTTTTTTTTTTTGTGTGAATTAACGAAGCATATTTTTAATACAATTTTTTTCCGTAAAATGACGGAAAGAAACCTAAATTCCACGGATTTTTCGAACGCCAAGGAAATTCTGAATTTTCAGAAACCTTTCCACAATTCCTTTCGTACATCAACGGAAAAACTCCGTTCTCACTTTTTGCATATCCGTATGACGAAAAATTTCCGGTAATAGGAGAGTTTCGCGGGAATACTCGAGCTTTGATTAACTGTTGAATTTCAATCGTTTGTCGAAGTATCTGATTTTGAAGTTGCATAGCGAGATCGGATATTGTGGATAGCATATCGTATAAACTTTGGTTATTGTGGCACAAGATATTTCTTCTCCTCTCCCATTTTGTGCACCAGCTATTATGTATTATGTTACCGTAATAAACTGGGTACTTAAATTATTGTACAGGCGATTGTACATTTTCTATGTATCAGTCTGAAGGTCTTAAGACAAAAGCTATTATAGCTCTATAAATATTTTCGTGCAGCTAAAAACATTAAAGTAAAACACAAGGCAGCTCACCTTTGTGCAAGATGCGTCAAGCGTCAATAAAAGCAATCCATGGTTTAAAACCTTAGTTGATGCACCATAAATTTAATTATGTTCAATATACAAGTTAAAACCTGATGATAATTAAAAACACTTCATAAGAACTATCGGGCACCCTGGATCCCGTCTTCAGATGGGAAATACAAATGCAAACATAAGACAGAGTTTCTGGACTTTACGCTTGAAAGGGATACTGGGGCAAATACTTTAAATTATTCTGTGTATCGTAAGCCCAATTCAAGCTCATCCATCATTCCCTATAACTCGAATCATCCACATTCCTTCAAATTAGCTGCTACCAGATTTTTATTACGTAGAGCTTTTACCCATTCCTTCGGATGAAACTTGGCGACACAAAAGAAATCAATAAGGTGTTTCGGATAACCAGGCAACATGGTTTTCCGGACCATATTGCGAGGTCGGTTTTAAGAAAACTCCCAAATAATTCCACTATCCCCTTACAAAGCGTAAAGAGGAAACCTAGATACGTAGGTTCTATGGCATTCCACCCTATCATCACTCCAGATTTAAAAAACCTCTGCAGGAGATTTGATAAAAACTTTGGGTCAAAGACTTGCAATATTCTCTCTTTGGTCAAAACAGATCGAGACAAAGTCCCGATGTTGAAAAAAGGAGGTGCCTACTCCATCCCGTTAACCAGTAGCGATACACGGAATCCTAACTTAGCATACATCCGATCAACACGCCGTACCTTGGGAATAAGATTTAAAGAACATAAATACGACATAAAAAAATGGGCTACCGACAACCGCACTCTCTAGACTGGTTAATTCTAGTACCTACTCTCCGATCTCGGAGGAAGCACATGTTATGTCTTCCCTGATACACCACTATTCTTTGCGGAAAGCCTTGCTATATTCCAGACGGGAACAGGATGCTGTAATAATGACCTGCCTCAATTTATTTCGACTGCTTGGAAACATTATTTATCGACATTACGGTAAGCATCTTTTGTGACTCGATTTTTTTTTATACACTACATCTGTTTATATTGATGTGATATGAGTTTTACATATGATATGGGTATACACTACATCTGTTTAATATATTGATATGAGTTGTACATTTTCCGTATGTTAGTTACATTCCCAACCTTTTGGAGCCTCTTTTCCGATAACCTATTCCACCTCTATCACCCCCCTCCTCCCCATACAACCCGTTTTTCCCCAGGTACCTTTTAACTGCTTTTCGTACTTATTATACCTTTCCTACATATACCCCCTTCCCAGTCAAACTATTTGTCTCACTTTGATATCAGTTAACGATGTAGATATCCTGGTGTCCGCTAGGGGACCACTACACATACGTCACTGTCGAGACCTATAAATTAATGTGTTATTTTTTCTTATGTTTGCATTTGTATTTCTCATCTGAAGACGGGACCCAGGGTGGACCCGATAGTTCTTATGAAGTGTTTTTTTAATTATCATCAGGTTTTAACTTGTATCTTGAGCATAATTAAAGTTACGGTTCATCAACTCAGGTTTTAAACCATGGATTGATTTTATTGACGTAACATAATGCACCAAGGTGAGCTGCCTTGTGTTTTACTTTAATGATATTATAGATATCAAGGGTAAATTTTATATTAAAAAGTTTTGTGAAATAATGGTATAGAACAGTACATTTCATCTTTTCTCAAAGATAATTGAGAGTATTGTCAGTTTAAAAAGATTTCAAGTTCCAAAGCATTCTGTTGCTTTGAAAAATCACGACGAAAAAAAACTTAATTTACGATAAGTCCCCCTACAGAAAAAATAAAATTACAAATGTATTAAAAAAAAAGCTACAACAGCAAATAAAATGACTAAATCACTCGCATTAATGGCATAAAAAATTTCATCATCGCGCAATTAGATTTTAACCCTGAACGTTTGAACGAGTTCTGAGTCTTTCTGGCTCAGTGGTTAAGATGCGCGGTTTCTGGTGAGCCAACCGAAACAACATCGGTTCGAGTACAACTGGTGCGAGAGGTTCCTCCGGCGTAAGGGCTGAAAAATTAAGCGCCTTCGATTTTGCGATGATTCAGTATAAATGCGAAAAAGCCTGAAACGAACTTTTCTGAAATAAACGAAATTACTGACTTCGGAAAATTTGAAAATACGGAAGTTAGAAAAAATGGGAATTTTTAAAAACGGAAATTTACTCCAAAGTCGGACACTTTGCTGCACATTATTTTCGAAAATTGTCCGTGAATTCACACTACTTATTTCTTTACAGTATTGAGTTTGCTTCCTAGCGCATGAACTTTGTAGTGGCATATATCTTCCATTTGTACACCTTAGTTTTTTGGTCGTTTCCTTCACATGTACCAGCTTTTTCTTTCAGGAAGTGACAGGCTAAATTTGGCTGTCTCTTCCTTTTAAAGGTGTACTTTCTCACTATCCACTAATACACGACGTTGCTAACAGACTGGTGACTCTCTTTCGTTCTCTGCCCAGTTGCGAGGTTAAAGCCAAGGACAAGAACTACAAAATCAGTTTGGGAGACATTTCTCTCAGACATGTCACAACCTACAGCACTTCTCAGACTTTAATGTTGTTCTAGAAAACAAGGTTAAAACTGTTATGAAAACTAGCATTCGTGGTTTACACACAGGCAGTAAAAATATTAGGTGTGCAACTTAATTCTCGGCCCCTAACCGCAAGCGATCATAGAACGTCGGCAAATACAAATAGCTGTGTGCGATAATGGCTGATTGCAGCGCCATCCAACAGCTTTACAGGCAACCGTAACCGCTCACAGCTGTAGTGACAGAAGGGACGAAAGTTGACGGTGAAAACAATGTCGTTCGAGAAGCAACATTTTAGGCACTGCCTCTTGTTCACGTTTCAGCTGAAAAAAAGTGCAGTGGAAGCCCAGCAAATGATCTGTGCTGCTTTGGGTGAGTGTCCTACAGTACGCGTAAGACGTGGTTCCATCGGTTTAAGCCGGGAAATTTCGATTTCCGTGATGCAAAACGTCCGGGACAGCCACAGAAAGTTCACGATGAGGAACTGGAACAACTGTTGGACGCGGATCCTTGTTGCACACAGCCAGAACTCGCCCAGGAACTCGGAGTAACACGGAAAGCCATTGCAAAGCGCTTGCACAAGCTTGGACGGATTCACAAGGAAGGCCGTTGGGTGCCCCACCAACTCACAGCTGCGAACAAGTCTAGGCGCTACGATGTTGCAGTGTCCTTGCTCTCCAGATTCAAGAAGAAGGATTTCCTCCACCAGATTTTGACCTGTGATGAGAAGTGGATCATCTACGATAATCCTAAGCGGCGCAAATCGTGGGTTTATCCAGGTCAGCCTACCACCAGTACCGCCAAACCGAATATCCATGCCAGGAAGTTGTTGCTGTGCATATGGTGGGATCAGCGCGGAGTCGTACACTATGAGTTGCTCAAACCTGGTGAAACGGTCAATGCTGAGCGTTATTGTCAGCAACTCATTCGTATGAGTGACGCAATGGAGGCGAAAAGGCCATACACCGGCAAGGGCAGAAGGTCGGTCCTATTGCTTCAGGATAACGCGTGTCTTCACCCCGCGAAAACGACTTTAAACACGATCACAGACCTGGGATGGGAGATTTTGTCCCACCCGGCGTATTCTCCAGATTTCGCCCCGTCGGATTATCACCTTTTTCGCTCTCTGCAACATCACCTGAGTGACACGCACTTCACTTCTGTCGAGGAGGTCCACGCAAGTATTGATGCCTTTATCAACTCGAAACAGACCTCTTTTTTCCGCAGTGACATTCGGCAGCTCCCTGACCGATGGCTCAAATGTATCCAACACGACGGGGATTATTTCCCTGATTAGGTACGTATTCGATTTGCTATAATTTGCTGTCAGGTTGGTTGGATAATTTTTATGACGCAAGGGCCATGTTTGGCCAAAGAGCGCCAGACACAAGACAAACATAATTTGCTGCCAACGTGCCTGCCTATGGCAGATAATTAGGTTGCACAATTAATACTTTCAATTAAAAATAGAATTGAATTTTATTTCTCCTTTCCAGCACGTTTCTGCTTCATTTATTTGTACTCTTTTCACGAACATTGTTCTATGAAGAATGGCTATTTAATATTTCTCACTTTATGTTCATTCAGATATTTTTAATAGAGCAAACCAGTTTTGCAATTGAAAATAACACCGGTAATTCATGCCGTGAACTCCCTATTCACAAGCTGGAATTCATATTAAGTATCATCCTCTAACGAGGACCACGCATTGAGGAGGGTATATTAAGAGCAAAGCTCACAAACAGGGACAATTGTGACAGCCAATTGCGGTCATGTTAACCTTCACGGACTGTGAGGATGCCCCGACGTCGGATCCGTGCAAAATATGAGCAGTTGAGCGAGTTTGACAATGGACGAATAATTGAGCTGAAAGGGGCCTGTTGGTCAAGTCGCCGCATCGCCGGGCATTTGGTTCGAAGAGACGCAGCAATCGGACGAAGTTGGCGCCAATGAGTCGAGGAGGGCAGAACCCAGTGGTAGGCGAGAAGTGGACGACCGAGGGCAACGACAGAACGCGAGGATCGAGCGTTTATGAGAGATGCGCAAACAGAACCGAATTTGTCGCTCAACCATCCGTGGTCATGTTGCGTTGTCTACAGTTACGGAAGTGGCCATCAGGACCGTTGCCAGCCGACTTGCGACACTGGGACTACATTCGAGGCCACGCCGCCGCCTACCGCTGACCAGCGAGCATCGCTGGCACCGGTTGCAGTGGTGTCAGGCCAGATCAACCTGGGGTAATGTACAGTGGCGTCGTGTTGTTTTCAGTTATGAGTCACGGTTTGCACTTGGCTCCTATGACCAGCACATAGGCGTCTGGAGACGAACGCACTGATCCTGCTTTACCGTGGAACGGCACACGGCTTAAACACCAAACACGACTGAGTGGGGGCAGTTTCCTGTAATAGCCGGACACCCTTTTTTTACTGGAGGTTTAACGACCACCGTGAGCAACTCAGTGGGCTATAAGCAGTCGCCCGTCCCTAATTTAGTGCCACTGGTTCCAGGGAAGGGAGAGAGCCAGCGCCGTAAGACAAAACCAACACCCATGCCTCACGGCATTCGAACCCGGACCCATCGCGGAAGAATTATCAGAAGCCGTCGCTTAGACCATTGCGCCACCGGGGCGGCCGGACACTCTTGGTAGTCTTCCGTACCGCTATCACGCCTTAACGGTACTTCGACGACATTGTACAACCTGTTGTGTTGCTGTTTCTGTCGCAGCATTATCGATAAATTTTTAACAGGATAATGCCCGGCTACATACCGTTGCCAGCAGACTTCTCCTAGGCCTGCCTACGTAATGTCGACACCCTTCCATGGCCAGCACTATCTCCCGACCTCACACCGATTGAATATGTTTGGGACATGATAGAAAGCCATCATCGCCCATCCCGGAATGTCAGAGAACATAGCACCCACATAGGGGTGGGGGGAGGGGCAAGATGGGGCACTTACCCTTCCCTGGAAATTGAACTATGCCCTTTCTCTTTTTGCATAATACTAGGGATATTTTAGCTATTACACTAATTCTGATCGCTTTTCCAGTAGAACTTCTGGATGCATGTGTATGCAGTAAAAGGAAAACCGCTGGGGATTTCCAGCAAAAAAAAAAAAAAAAAAAAAAAAAGCGAAATTGTACAGTAGAAAGTAATAATAAAATTTCCCATTTCATGTTGGAGTATGTACGTACAAGTATGGAAAAGTATGAAAGGCGAAGAAATGAAAAAATGTATTATCCTCTGCAGCAGCTAATCACTGCTGGAAAAAGATTTCAAAATTTCCCCCAAAATTTATCTCATTCTTGGTGATCAGTTGAGTGAGATCTTGTTTCGTTGCTCATGTGACACAAATGGCCAAAAAGATAAAAAGAACGACAAAAAAAAAATGTCCTTATTTTCCTAATATGCTATATAATTTCACTTATTCATCTTTCTTTTACGCAGTTTTTGGGTCTTCAAGTTTCGAATTAAGGTAAAAACGGCTTTAACAAGAAGGCACAGCGGAAAATTTGCATATGGGGTTTGTATATGTTATTCGTAGCTACTCTTTCTCTTTGCAAACTCTTGAAGCTATGGGCGCCCATGGTGAACTGGCCGGTAATTTGAACACCATCTGGCATGCTATAACTCAGGATAGTGTCTATGAACTGCATATGCGTCTATGCCACGCCAGATAACCGCTTGCATCCGAGGCAGTGGTGGTCCTACTACGTACAGACTTGTTCCACCCGTGAAATTTTTTTTTCCCCGAATAAATGGCCTAACTGCACTGGAATTGCAATCGTTTCCCTTCCTATACATGTACATTGAACATACTAATTTTCATCTCGATGAGATGATCCCTTATGGGTGCTTCGGTTTTTTCTTCTTTTTTTTTTTTTTTTTTTGGCCAAGAGTGCATGACACGTCTGGAATATTCGAGTCGTTGATTATGTTAAATACGCGGCAGTACGTTCGGTAAAAAAAAAAAAATTGTATTTTTGTTTTTCGGTGTTTAACGAGCACTCAGAGCATTTAAGGTTACGAAACAATCGCCCATCCCTATTTATTCAGTGGTTCCAAGAAAGGGATTGAGCTAGCGCCCGTGCCTCGTCCACGACTTACATAAGAGCTTAACACTGATGATTAGTCAGAAGCCAGCACCTATGACCACACAGCCACCGGGGTAGCCAACATCAGCTTAACTGTATATGGCTACTATTATTAAGTGTTTTTTCAAGGGTTTTTATAAAACAAAGTTTCCATCATTCTGTGCAACACCAGCATTTCTCCTGGCGTACTTTTTCTTGTCAGTAATGTACGCAATGTCCAAATAAGACGCTCAGTAACTATTACAAACGGATAAATGCGACTTACAGCACTGTAATTCCCATTATTCTATAATTGATTAGTTCTATTAGATCTACAGCTTATCGGTTTGTCGGCCACTGCAGACATTTTTATATTAATCATTGTTTCTTAGCTTAAAGCTGGCCTACATTGCCTTCTATTAGTGTAATGCTTAACAGCAGCTTGAACTGCAGTTTTGCAAAAGGACTTTCTTTTATACGGGAAATGAGGGCTTAACGACCCCAATAATCATCTTAAGCCATAACTGCATATGCGTCTATGCCACGCCAGATAGCCCATCCCTAATTTAGAGCCACTGGTTCGAAGGACGAGGAAAGAGAAACAGCCTCCGAAAGGACAAACGCCTTACCCATTGGGCGACTACTCATATACACTGCCGGACAATTGCTAAGGACGGATGACAATAGCAACCATAAAATGAAGGCAGAAAAATGTGGAAATTAGCATAAGTGCGGGATACAGTAAGACGTGTTGTGCGTATGCAAATTTTGGATTGCCGAACTAGTTCGTGACGTCATAGCGCTGATAAGAGATATAAAGGGTTTGACGCGTATTGACCGTTGTTGTTCAAACGCAAAGTTGAAAGGGAAAGAATCAATTTACGAACTTGCAATTTTCAGTATGTCTTCCCGACATCACCTAGATGATTTTACGCGTGGCCGTATTATTGGCAAGATTGAAGAAGGGCGAAAAATAACAGATGTTGCCAGGGAGTTCGACGTCAGCCAGTGTTGTTTCAAGGCTTTGGAAATCATTTCAAACAAATGGAGAGTGTAGCAAACGTCCCGGGGGAGGTCGTGTTCGCAGTACGACACCTGCAAAAGATCGGTACATAGTGCTATCAACAAAAAGACACCGGCGCAGCACAGCTAGTGAGGTAGCAAATCAGTTTATGGCTGCTACTGGCAAGCGGATCTCCTGAAAAACTGTCGCCAGACGTTTGCATGAAGGAGGACTATACGCCCGCCGTCCTGTTGTGTGCATCCCATTGTCCAGACGTCACCGTACCGCCCGTTTGCAATGGTGCCATCAACATCGCAATTGGACTGAAAACGACTGGTCTGCTGTCCTCTTCTCAGATGAGAGTAGATACAGTCTATCGTCTGATTGTCGACAACTGATCTGGCGTGATAATGCTACTGCATATTGTCCAGCAAACATACAGGAAAGGGACCGATATCCGACATGTAGTGTCATGGTATGGGCTGGCATCATGATCAATGGCCGTACGTCCCTCTATGTGCTTCCAACTGGGACTATGACTGGCCAACGATACATTAATGATGTTCTGCTACCTCATGTTCGCATGCTCCGTGGTGCTGTCGGTGATAGATTCATTTTCATGGACGACAACGCAACATGTCATCGAACAGTCGCTGTCCAGGAGTGTCTTAAGAGCGAGGATATTCAACGCCTCGTATGGCCAGCACGTTCTCAAGATCTGAATCCCATTGAAAATGTGTGGGATGCTTTGGGGAGGAGTCTTGCTGGTCGCCAATGCCCTCCAATAAACAAGGACACCCTCATCCGTGCACTGACAGAGGAATGGGATAAATTACCCCAACAGCTGCTTGATAATGTTGTGCAAAGCATGACACGACGTGTGGAATCTTGCATCGCTCTCCATGGTGGCCATATCCCGTATTGACATCTTACGCCGGAACGCCTGCGGACGGTAATTGCATTTTTTTCACGTTTACGTATTCTGCACAAAATGGCCTGTTTGTCCCTTGAACACGTCCCAAAGCCTTCTGGATTTCAGAGCACAATAAATTGTCTTTCTTGTAATGTCCTGGCATTCTGACATTATTTTATTTCACTTGGCATCCAACCACACTTACTGTTTTATGCGCTATATAGCCGTTTATGATCCGTCCTTAGCAATTGTCCAGCAGTGTATAATTATTTCGCCTCTAAAAAGATATTAAAATTAACATTACGACTAGCGATTGAAAGATTCTCGCGACAGGCTTATTTGTATGACAACCACAATCATTGGCTCCCCCGCCCTTCACAAAAAATGACAGCACCTTAAATGCGTCATCGCAAATTTATGAAATTTCAGTATTTATTCACATTTTATGCATTCTCTACCTACATTATCTCTGAATGTTCTCCACTTCGTGTGAGAAACCGTGCTGCATTTCAACTTTCAGAGTGAAGAATTTTTATTTCCTTTTCGTCCTCTGACGTTCAAGCAAAATAAGAAGAGATGAGATCAGTCCATCTGTTCCATTCGGCCTCGCAGTGTTCATCTGCTCGTGAACTGATGGAGGAAGAAAGAAGAGCGGAAAAAGTAAAACCAAAGAATCAGCGCCTCATGATGTTGAAAAATGATCACATGTAGTGCGGAGTATGGCATGGCGCAAGATGCTATACAACGTATTTGTCGGAAGATTAACTACTTCCGCATGATAGATTAAAAAAAGAAATCTCAGCATTAATGCTCTACCACCTCCTCCTTTACGTAACTGCTTTTGACCTAGTTTCTCCACTCAGCTCTGTTTAAGATACAACTTTAAAGAAAATTCTCAGTGTCACTTAAAATATTGCTCCTACAGACATCCGAAAGAGCGTAGCTACGATATTTCTTTAAAGAAAACAAGATGTATATAATCTCAAAGCTGATTTTGCTGTCTAATAATATATAATGCAACGAGTTCTAGTACTTCGGCATTTTTCTGCGCATAGCGAGAGCCATTTCTCGTACATGGTTCTACTAAACTTGTTACAGTCAAAAAACTTAACAGATGTTTCGACTGTAACAGAAATCGAGCGTACGTTTGACTAGCTAACAGTCTTTTGTTACAACGACATAACGTTTTTTACATCAACTTAAATTCCCTTATGAGTTTAAATTCCTCTGGCATAAGCTCTTATTTTCTTTTACTTAAGAACAAGTCACGTTTGTTTTGAAGTACAATGTATATCAAATATATATAGCAAATAAACGTATGCACTTAGCGGTCCAATATTCTAACTTAGTAGAAAAACGAAAAGAGCTATAATTTATACAAAGTTTTCTTACCATATGCTTTGCGGTGATTTCAATTAGAATCCGTACGCAGAGTTGAATAAAATAAAAGAAAATTTTGTTACATTATCATAGCACGCTGTAGCATAAAAATATTTGCCGCATGATTTCCAACATTTTTACTCACAAAAAAAAAAAAAAAAAGAAAAACCCAGTCTGTCTACAAAAGCGACCAACAAATAACTGCGTCATCGCATCTTCTTGAAAGCAGAAGATTCAGTTCAATGTTTGCTATGCTGTCTGCCTCTTTTTGCCACGCAGATGTTCCGTTCTGTTTAAGGAACATTATGACTAAGAGTCCGCAGCAATTCGAGAAATGAAAGCACGTTCACGCTATCCTTACCCGCGATTAGTTATTTAACATGAAGGATAAATTTTTAACCATAGTTTCAGAAATCTTAGTTTATTGGATAACGAGTTCAGCTGCGAATACATTTATTGAAATCGACAGAATGGTAAATATTAGTTTAATAGATGAGTATTGTAGTTTCAAAATAGGTTTTTTTTTAAATAGGAAAGGATCACAATTCTTACACAGCTTTTTTTTTTTTTTCTTTTTCTTGGCTAACACTTTTTTACCTCCTTTTGATTTTCAAAGCTTTTCGGTTACGAAAGAATACTTGCCTGTTACGAAAGGTCTTATTTCGTAACAGGCAAGTATTCAGCTGCAAAATAATCATTTATTCAAAATATAAAAGCTCTTTTTTTGAAAATTTATGTTTAATAAGGATCTTGTTTCGCAATTTAATATTTAATTTATTAGACAAGCACTGTTGTTGCAAATTCATGTTTTAAAGCAAAAGAGATCTGTAAGCAGTAAAGTATTTTTTTCTAAGGATTAGCTTTTCTATAAACAGTTTCAGCGAGTGAATATTTTGGATAATATTTCAGATTGCAAGTAATTGCACGAAAAAAGCGAAATTTGATGTGTCAATCTATGGCTCCTGGGCTTTGAATTTATCGCTTTAAAGTGACATACTTTTACTCGACATATTCGCGCCTTAATTATTTTATTTTGCTCATTTCTGATAAATATCTACAGGGTAGAAATCTTATGTCTTAAATAACGAACTTTACGACTGGGATTATAATAAGCAAATGCCAAAAAATAAAATAAATACATTTACGACTGAAGAGAACGTCTCAGAAAACAAAATCCCTTGGAAACGGGGGGAAAAACCCGCTAGCGAGATTTTAGGTCAGTATACAAGGGTTTCCGAAATTGCGTCACTCTCCAAGTATTATGTTGTTTTCCACTTCAGTCTTGTAAACCTCAACAGAATACACAAATAAGAAAGATAGCTGTCTAAGCACGAACACTTTTGATCAAACCAATTGCAACACTCAGGTGAACATAAGACGTATCACCGGTATCAAAGGTATACACAGTTAAAAATTATGAAGACACGAAATACTCATTCCATTGAGGTTTAAAAGGTTTAGTGTTAAAAACTTGCGAGATCTTTCGAACCTACGACTTATAGGTTCATCATCAGGCACCAAAACTCGCAAGGTGCACATGAAACGCAGTGGTTATACACGTGTGGTTATGGGCAGAGACCACGCATGCGTACAAATCGGAATAGGATGAGGTCATAAAATACATACATTTGAAATAACATGTAAGGTAAAAACACATAATGGTTGTCATAAATATAAACAAAATATATAAAATGAAGGTCAAAGTTCTTCTCCTGAGTTTTACATATGTACCATAAAACACACAAATACAGTGTTCGTACACATGCCTCAACAACTTCTTTAGCACGGGAGGTACTAAAAGGAGAACTATATCCTGACTGGGACAATGTAAAACTTATCGACGACCAAAACCAAAAATGGCCTGTTGTTTCTCGAGAGCTTGTATATTTATCATTTGAATGAACAATGTTGTAATGATGAAGTTCCATCCAATATACCAGCACCTTGGATATACCTACTGAAAAACCAAGAAACAAGGTCAGACAACACTTGATTTTATGGTACATATATAAAACTCAGGAGAAAGAACTTTGACCTTCATTTTATATATATTTTTTTATATTTATGACAGCCACTATGTGTTTTTACCTTACATGTTATCTCAAATGTATGTATTTTATGACCTCATCCTGTTCCGATTTGTACGCATGCGCGGTCTCTGCCCATAACCACACGTGTATATAACCACTGCGTTTCATGTACACCTTGCGAGTTTTGGTGCCTGATGATGAACCTATAAAGTCGTAGGTTCGACAGATCTCGCAAGTTTTTAACATTAAACCTTTTAAACCTCAATAGAATGAGTAATTCGCGTCGTCATAATTTTTAACTGTGTATACTTTTGATACCGGAGATACGTCTTATCTTCACCTGAGTGTTGCAATTGGTTTGATCAAAAGTGTTCGTGCTTAGACAGCTATCTTTCTTATTTGTGTATCAATTAGCACGATAGTGTCTTCATCATACCTCAACAGAATGTTTTAAAATAACACAGCTAACAAAGTGTAATTCATGAGATAGAAATACTTACTCGTTTTCAGTTCATGAGTTTACAAAATACTGCTCACAGTCCTTCATGCACTGTATACAAAACCCAAAATTTGCCGCTGGAGGTGCTCGAACCCAGATTTCGGGTCCTCCGAAAAGCAACTCTGCGTAGAAGGAATTCTTATTAATTACATACGATGTGTGGAACAAGCATCATGCATTTTTGGAAGCGTTGAAGATGGAATTCTTATTGATTCCAGATAAGTGGAACGAACGTCACACATCTTTCGAACAACCTAATGGCCGGTAGACCCATTTCTACGTTCGGGTACCAATGTTAAAACTCAAGTTTCTGCCTGTCGCGGGGATTGAATCCCCATCCTCTTGCTCCTGACCCAAATGCTTTCCCAATTAAGCTACATCGACAAGGGGCTTATCACTGCTACACTTGCCGTCTTGACATGTGCGCCATCTCTATAGTACGTCACATACACAGTTGAGTCACATTGTGACCACGTCCTACTTTTGAGGTCAACAGCGCGTAGCCAATGAATGAAGGCACGTGTCGTGAGCTGCGTTGGAGGGTATACAAGCTATGCTGTAGGCAATCTGAAAACATATCACTCGTTGCTGTCATGGATAAAAGGAGCGATTTATCAAATTTGCAAAAAAGGGCTGATTATCGGCTTTCGGGCCAAGGGTGGCAATATTTCTGAGAAGCACAGTTTGCGAACTGCTCGCGTGCTGCTGTAGTTAAAGTGTATCGTGATTGGAGAAATGGCACCATTGCGAATAAGCGACGTGGAGACTGCGGAGCACCCACGTGCCATTGATGTGAGAGGTGAACTTCGGCTTCGAAGGTGCGTGAGGGCCGACAGACACGCTACAGTGGAGCAACTAACTGGCTGAATCAACCAGGGAGCTACCGGGAGTGTGTCTAAAACGACAGTTCAGCGAACCCTGCTGCGTATGGGGCTCCGATGCAGACGGATGGTCACTGCACCTATGCTAACGAAGGTGCATAGGCGCAGTGACGGCTGTACCGGAATGGGACGTCCGCTGATTGGCAGAGGATTGCCTTCTCCGATGAGTCATGTTTTCTGATTCATCGAACGGATGGACGTTGTCGTATAAGGCGAGAAACATCGGAGAACAAACACTCTTCAACCATTGCTGGAAGAACACAAGTTGGTGGAGGCAGCGTTATGGTCTGGGGAATCATTTCGTGGCATTCTCTGGGTTCACTTATACCTGTCGAAGGCACTATGGACCGAATTCATTATGAATCCATCTTTCCAGACCACGTACACCCATAGATGCTGATTTTCTTCCCTGGGGCGGATGGGATCTTCCAGCACGACAATGCGACGTGTCATACAGCTAAAAATTTCTGAGAGTGGGTAGAAGAGCAAGATGAAGACTTCAAAGTACTTCACTGGCCCCCTAATTCCAGAGACTTAAACCCAATCGAGCATCTGTGGGACCACCTCGATCGTGTTGGATCACCCTTCAGCAGCTGTCAGATGCGCTGCAGTCAGCATGGCTCCAGATACCTGTGAACACCTTCCAGCACCTTATTGAGTCACTCCCAACCCATCTGGTTGCTGTCCGCGCTGCACACGGCGGTTAGTTTGGATATTAGCTGGTGGTCACAATAATATGACTCGACCGTGTATAACCGACACGGGTCCTCCGCAAACTGTACTTGTAGACGAAGGAATTCTGATTAATTCCGTACGATGTGTGAAAGAAGCATCATATATGTTTCGAAGCGTTGAAGAACAAATTCTCATTAATTCCAGCTGATGAGTGGAACGAACGTCACACATCTTTCGGAGCAACCTAATGGCCGGTAGACCCATTTTTACGTTCGAGCGCCAATGTGAAAACCCAAGATTTTGCCGGTGGTGTGAATCGAATCCCTAACCTTCTGCTCCGGAGCCAAATGCTTTCCGAATTAAGCTACACCGGCAACGGCTTATCACTGCTACTTGCCGTCTTGACATGTGCGTCACTTCTGTAGTACGTTAAAACTGGTGTGAAAAATTAAATGACAATCTACAAAATCCTTCGGTACTGCCGATGGAAAAAAGGAAATATAAAGAAATCTGACAAGAACTTTAATTGAGACATATTACAAAATTTCCGTATTCTAGAATTTCGCAATTAAGTCAAACAGGAAATATGCATATAGGAACAGGAAGAGCAAAATAGTTCTCTCTTGTCTTTGTGCGGAGCAGTCAGTAAGGCGTATGATTGTCTCTAACAGACATACTCAACGTACCGTTAATGAGACTGTCAATTAAGGCTTGTGGAATTAACCGCCACTCCCCTAAAAGGGACGCTCAGCAAGGTCCGGGTGAAAATGATTGCCGCATGGGAGGGGGGGGGGGGGAGTGTACTCGTACCAGGTATACCGCACTAACACAAGGCATTAGGGCCTAGGGTGCTATCGGGTGCGATGGCAGATCCCCTCTCGTTAGAGTCCGTACTACCATAACGTGTGCCCGTTACGTCATTGACGTTCTACGGCCGGTAACGTCCTGTACCTGCAGGATGTCCCCGAGGCCGTATTTCAGCAGGACAGTGGCCGGACAGCATGTTGCAGCGACAACATGTGCCTTTGTCAGAGATAACAACGTTCCACTTCTGCCGTTGCCGGATTTATCACCCACTAAAAATCTCTGGCACATAATCAAACGACAGGTGCAGCAGTAGGACCGTCCGTCAGCAACTCTTGAACATTAGACGTCGGTCAATACAACCTAGATAGCTATTCTCCACAGGACACAATTCACATATTATTTGATTCAATGCCCCATAGCGTACAGAAGGTAATACAAGCCAGAGGTAGCCACAACGATTATTAGCTACATCGATGTATCTGCTACGAATGACACCGATATGCTAATCACTTGTTATGTATTGCCTAACAAACATATTCTGTAAAAATCAAACATGTAGATCGACTCCTTTCAAATGTTCTGTTTTTTGTGAACATGATTGTACACTCAGTAGACGAGAGAGAGAGAGAGAGAGAGAGAGAGAGAGAGAGAGAGAGAGAGAGAGAGAGAGGAGATGGGCAGTTGACTTGCGCACCCCCCACGCAGAGTGGAACAGACCCAAACCGAATGCAGGCGATAAATAAGCTGACAGCAGGGGTTCCCAACAGTGCACCGCAATCGACGAACATGGGTAAACGTGGTGATATGAGAGACTTTAATCGTGCACGCGTTATCGACGCAAGGCAGATAAGTTATTCTATCTCCCAAGTGGTAAGAACCCCGGGGTCCTCAAGGGCAACCATAACAAGGGTGTACCGCGAATATACCATCGCCCAGAGAGCAAGAGGTGGCCGACCACACGCCATTACACTGGATAGTCTACATTACCAGGGCCGATGTAAACTATCCAGGCTCGTACAGACCGACCATTTGGCAACGGTGGCGCAAGTCACATCCAGGTTAAATGTCGGAGGCCCAAGCAGCGTCAGCGAGTGAGCGGTATGGCGCACAATGCATACCATGGGCTAAGGGAGCCGACGCCCTACTCGTGTGCCACTGTTGACTGCTCGTCATCGGACATTGTGCCGAAATCACATCCAGGTTAAATGTCGGAGGCCCAAGCAGCGTCAGCGAGTGAGCGGTATGGCGCACAATGCATACCATGGGCTACGGGAGCCGACGCCCTACTCGTGTGCCACTGTTGACTGCTCGTCATCGGACATTGTGCCGAAATCACATCCAGGTAAAATGTCGGAGGCCCAAGCAGCGTCAGCGAGTGAACGGTAGGGCGCACAATGCATACCATGGGCTACGGGAGCCGACGCCCTACTCGTGTGCCACTGTTGACTGCTCGTCATCGGACATTGTGCAGAAATCACATCCAGGTTAAATGTCGGAGGCCCAAGCAGCGTCAGCGAGTGAACGGTATGGCGCACAATGCATACCATGGGCTACGGGAGCCGACGCCCTACTCGTGTGCCACTGTTGGCTGCTCGTCATCGGACATTGTGCCGAAATCACATCCAGGTTAAATGTCGGAGGCCCAAGCAGCGTCAGCGAGTGAACGGTAGGGCGCACAATGCATACCATGGGCTACGGGAGCCGACGCCCTACTCGTGTGCCACTGTTGACTGCTCGTCATCGGACATTGTGCAGAAATCACATCCAGGTTAAATGTCGGAGGCCCAAGCAGCGTCAGCGAGTGAACGGTATGGCGCACAATGCATACCATGGGGTACGGGAGCCGACGCCCTACTCGTGTGCCACTGTTGACTGCTCGTCATCGGACATTGTGCCGAAATCACATCCAGGTTAAATGTCGGAGGCCCAAGCAGCGTCAGCGAGTGAACGGTATGGCGCACAATTCATACTGTGGGCTACGGGAGCCGACGCCCTACTCGTGTGCCACTGTTGACTGCTCGTCATCGGACATTGTGCCGAAATCACATCCATGTTAAATGTCGGAGGCCCAAGCAGCGTCAGCGAGTGAACGGTATGGCGCACAATGCATACCATGGTCTACGGGAGCCGACGCCCTACTCGTGTGCCACTGTTGACTGCTCGTCATCGGACATTGTGCCGAAATCACATCCAGGTTAAATGTCGGAGGCCCAAGCAGCATCAGCGAGTCAACGGTATGGCGCACAATGCATACCATGAGCTACGGGAGCCGACGCCCTACTCGTGTGCCACTGCTGACTGCTCGTCATCGGACACTGTGCCGAAATCACATCCAGGTTAAATGTCGGAGGCCCAAGCAGCGTTAGCGAGTGAACGGTATGGCGCACAATGCATACCATGGGCTACGGGAGCCGACGCCCTACTCGTGTGCCACTGTTGACTGCTCGTCATCGGACACTGTGCCGAAATCACATCCATGTTAAATGTCGGAGGCCCAAGCAGCGTCAGCGAGTGAACGGTATGGCGCACAATGCATACCATGGGCTACGGGAGCCGACGCCCTACTCGTGTGCCACAATTGACTGCTCGTCATCGGACATTGTGCCGAAATCACATCCAGGTTAAATGTCGGAGGCCCAAGCAGCGTCAGCGAGTGAACGGTATGGCGCACAATGCATACCATGGGCTACGGGAGCGGACGCCCTACTTGTGTGTCACTTTTGACTGCTCGTCATCGGACATTGTGCCGAAATCACATCCATGTTAAATGTCGGAGGCCCAAGCAGCGTCAGCGAGTGAACGGTATGGCGCACAATGCATACCATGGGCTACGGGAGCCGACGCCCTACTCGTGTGCCACAATTGACTGCTCGTCATCGGACATTGTGCCGAAATCACATCCAGGTTAAATGTCGGAGGCCCAAGCAGCGTCAGCGAGTGAACGGTATGGCGCACAATGCATACCATGGGCTACGGGAGCCGACGCCCTACTCGTGTGCCACTGTTGACTGCTCGTCATCGGACATTGTGCCGAAATCACATCCATGTTAAATGTCGGAGGCCCAAGCAGCGTCAGCGAGTGAACGGTATGGCGCACAATGCATACCATGGGCTACAGGAGCCGACGCCCTACTCGTGTGCCACAATTGACTGCTCGTCATCGGACATTGTGCCGAAATCACATCCAGGTTAAATGTCGGAAACCCAAGCAGCGTCAGCGAATGAACGGTATGGCGCACAAAGCATACCATGGGCTACGGGAGCCGAAGCCCTACTCGTGTGCCACAATTGACTGCTCGTCATCGGACATTGTGCCGAAATCACATCCAGGTTAAATGTCGGAGGCCCAAGCAGCGTCAGCGAGTGAACGGTATGGCGCACAATGCATACCATGGGCTACGGGAGCCGACGCCCTACTCGTGTGCCACTGTTGACTGCTCGTCATCTGACATTGTGCCGAAATCACATGCAGGTTAAATGTCGGAGGCCCAAGCAGCGTCAGCGAGTGAACGGTATGACGCACAATGCATACCATGGGCTACGGGAGCCGACGCCCTACTCGTGTGCCACTGTTGACTGCTCGTCATCGGACATTGTGCCGAAACCACATCCAGGTTAAATGTCGGAGGCCCAAGCAGCGTCAGCGAGTGAACGGTATGACGCACAATGCATACTATGGGTTACGGGAGCCGACGCCCTACCCGTGTGCCACTGTTGACTGCTCGTCATCGGACATTGTGCAGAAATAACATCCAGGTTAAATGTCGGAGGCCCAAGCAGCGTCAGCGAGTGAACGGTATGGCGCACAATGCATACCATGGGCTACGGGAGCCGACGCCCTACTCGTGTGCCACTGTTGACTGCTCGTCATCGGACATTGTGCAGAAATAACATCCAGGTTAAATGTCGGAGGCCCAAGCAGCGTCAGCGAGTGAACGGTATGGCGCACAATGCATACCATGGGCTACGGGAGCCGACGCCCTACTCGTGTGCCACTGTTGACTGCTCGTCATCGGACATTGTGCCGAAATCACATCCATGTTAAATGTCGGAGGCCCAAGCAGCGTCAGCGAGTGAACGGTATGGCGCACAATGCATACCATGGGCTACAGGAGCCGACGCCCTACTCGTGTGCCACTGTTGACTGCTCGTCATCGGACATTGTGCCGAAATCACATCCAGGTTAAATGTCGGAGGCCCAAGCAGCGTCAGCGAGTGAACGGTATGGCGCACAATGCATACCATGGGCTACGGGAGCCGACGCCCTACTCGTGTGCCACTGTTGACTGCTCGTCATCGGACATTGTGCCGAAATAACATCCAGGTTAAATGTCGGAGGCCCAAGCAGCGTCAGCGAGTGAACGGTATGGCGCACAATGCATACCATGGGCTACGGGAGCCGACGCCCTACCCGTGTGCCACTGTTGACTGCTCGTCATCGGACATTGTGCAGAAATAACATCCAGGGTAAATGTCGGAGGCCCAAACAGCGTCAGCGAGTGAACGGTATGGCGCACAATGCATACCATGGGCTACGGGAGCCGACGCCCTACTCGTGTGCCACTGTTGACTGTTCGTCATCGGACATTGTGCCGAAACCACATCCAGGTTAAATGTCGGAGGCCCAAGCAGCGTCAGCGAGTGAACGGTATGACGCACGCTGCATACCATGGGTTACGGGAGCCGACGCCCTACCCGTGTGCCACTGTTTACTGTTCGTCATCGGACATTGTGCAGAAATAACATCCAGGTTAAATGTCGGAGGCTCAAGCAGTGTCAGCGAGTGAACGGTATAGCGCACGCTGCATACATTGGCTACGGGAGCCGGCGCCCTACTCGTGTGCCACTGCTGACTGCTCGTCATCGGAAATTACGCCTCACTTGGTGCCGGGAACTTCACAACAGGATTTCTGCGGAGTGGCGCCACGTTGTGTGGTCAGATGAATCCCTTTTTCAGTTGTACCAAGCTGAACGGGTGGGTGCGGGTGTGGCGTCAACAGCATGAAGCCATGGCATCGTCGTACTAGGTCAGCTCTGTTCTAGGTGGTGCTGGTTTGGGGAGCCTTCTCATGGGACACATTAGTTAGCTTAGTGAGTCTGGAGTGGTCTTTTACCGCTGCACGCTAACAGCACGAGCTGGCTGATCACCTACACGCTTTTATGGCCTTCGCACATCCTGCAGCCGACGGTCTGTTTCAGCAGGATGCGCCGTCCGACTGGGCCGCAACCACCCAGGTATTGCTCGAGTAACACTCATCTGAGTTTGGAACCATCTAGTGGCCCTCAAGGTACCCGAATTTAAACCCCGTGGAAGCTTTCTGAGTTGCGGTGGAGCAGAACATCAGATCTATGGATCCTGGACAGACGTCTCGGGCGGAGTTGTGGACAATGCTGTCACAGGCATGACAGGCATTGCCTCCGAAAACCCTCCGGCATCTGCCACAGTCGATGCTTCGGCGTGTACAGGCTGCAATGCGCACTAGAGGAGGACAAATGTTATTAGGTAGGTGTCTCTAATGTTTTGTCCAATGAGTGTATATCTCATATCTTACTTTTCTCAGTACCTATTTACAGAGGGCGAGTCAAAAGTTTTGCAATATTTAGATCACTTTATGTTTTCATACGCACATTTACGACAGCTAACTAGCATTCAAAATATCGGCCATCGTGTTGCACCATCTTTAGCCATCTGTCTGCCAGTTCTTCGATTCCGCGGCGGTATCAGTTCTTGTCCTTCGAGGCAAAGAACTCCTTCACCTCAGCTGCCACCTCCTCCTGGTTGTGGAAGTGTCTCTTGCGAAGGAAGTGGGTTATGGACCGAAACAAGTGAAAATCGACGGACTATATGTTGCGTGTGGCATCACTTCGATGCCCTCAAATTCCTGCAGTTTTCCCCGGGTCGTTCGCGCGGTGTGAGGCCGAGTGTTGTCCTGCTGTAGGAGAGCGCGCTTTCTTTACACCAGTGCTGGATACTTTTCCGCCAAAACGGCATACATCAGCTCCAGCTGTTCAGAGCAGAGGTTGGCGTTGATGGTCCGATCGTCTGGAACAAATTCGTAATTGATTATCCCTTCGAAATTCCACCAGACACAGAGCATCACCTTGTGCTCGATGCGAACATGTTTGGCAACAGGGTCAGGAAGCTGGCTCGTGCTGAACCACTGCCATTGTGTGTTAGGATTACGGAAATAGAGCCACTTTTCATCGCACGTAACAATTCTCTTGATGAGACACTTCCACTCGGTGGTTTGCTTCAGCTGGCGTCAGTTCGTGAGGGACAATGCCGCAGCACCTGTAGACCTAGCAGAGGCCCCGAAGGTGACGACGAATAACGGTAACCTGTGATATGCCCAGCTCGTCTGATAATCTCCGAGTGCTGGTGGTCGGATTTGTCTCTACGGCCTGGCGCACGGCCTCCGAATCCACAGTTCGCGGCCAACCTGACCTCGGCTTATCGTCGAGGTTTCTGTCACCTGAGCGAAATTTCTTGAACCATCTGGTTGCGGTGCTGTGGTCCATGGAACCTTCCCCTTTTGCATGACAAATGTTTCGGGTTGCTTGAGCAGCGTTATGACCGAGTTCAAACTCGTAAAGCAAAAGTTCCCTAATTAGCCCGGTTGTGGCTGTTCATGTTTTCGGCGTCCCAACCGCAGTCAGAACGATGACATGCAATGTTGTTCACATCAACGACTACCACTTTATATCCCTTTCGACTGACTGCAGTGTGCGACTTGAACTAGTTTAAACACGTGACATACCCGCCACAGCACATGAGCTTATGCAAAAACTTTCGACTCACTCTCTATAATTAACACGTGTGGTACGCATTAAGTATGTTTTAAATGAAAAGAAACTTTTTTTTTCGCTATTGCTGATAGTGCGCATAATGATTAAACATTTACATTTGTAACGAAACGGAAAAGCTTGATTTCTTGTTTCCAAAATTATTCTGGTTAATTTTCAGGCTAAATTAGTAAAATCTCATTTGGCACTTAACGGTTGCATTACCGGTATTAAAAAGTTCTGTAGGTTTTCTGAGAAACACACTTTTTTTCTTGTAAATGAAACACACATAAAAAGAAATTACTAGAAGAATTAAAAAAAAAAAAAAAAAAGAAATCCTGCCGGCAAGCAGGTTTTATTTTTTTTTCCTTTTTTGCGAGCCAGGCATGCAGTGAAAGCGGGCAGACGGAACTTAAAAATTTGGGACTGAAGCTGCTTTAATGAAAAGAGCAACTGTGGCGATGCAGTTTGCTTAAAAAGTATTTCAATAAAAGGAAAAACCTGCATTTTTAGCACTCAGTCTGAATTGTTGGTTCAAACTGGGAAGAACATGGGACTGAGAAAATAGACAGGAAGTGATATTAAAAAGCTATGTACCTATTGAAAATTAACTTTCTCAACAACTGAAACTGTAAAACAGTTTCGGCGTAAATGCGCCCACCGACAGACAGTTAAAGCAAGCAAGCAAAAATCATTTTAGTAGATATACCGTAACAAATAAGTGGCGTGGATTCACGGAAAATTTCTTAACTCTTTAACCTGCCGGGACGAGTTAACTCGGGGTTAGGAAAATGGGTTCATATCATCTCGGAAAAATATATTCCGTATCTAAGAAGTAGGTCGAAACTACATGTAACGAATTCGCTCGGGGTCAAGTGTAGTTGTCTCAACGCCGTACAAACTAATGATTTGCAAAACCAGAGCATCAAGAAACGTTGCTTTCCCATTTCGGTTTGTTATTCAGAGTGGTTACTTCCGGGGATGATTGACACTAATACTAACTGAGTGATTACCTTCTAAAAACGCTATAACAATGGCAACGAGCCTAAGATATGAGAGAGAAAATGTCTGAATGCCATGGCATTTTCTGATTAATGTCTTGGCTCATGTATCAAAAAAAAAAAAAAAACGTTTAAAGGGCGCTTAGCACCTGTGACAAGTTTGCGGTCGTTTAACTACCAAGCAAAATTTAAACACTGTTGATACGGACTTTAAAAAATCTCAAACACTCGTACTCTGCAAATACTTTTTACTTAACAAGCATCACCCGCGAGGAATTATTAAAGGAACTGTATCAAATCAAATCCAGTTCTGGTCCAGGACCAGATGATATTCACCCCATGGTAGTTAAGCATGTGGCTGAAATAATTGTTGATCCTCTACTTGTAATTTTTAGTTTAGTGCTTCAAACAGGAATTTTTCCTGATGCTTTGAAAATTACTAAAGTAGTACCTAAATATAAATCAAGATAAAAAAAAATGACAATAATTATCGACCCATTGCGAATCTTTCCATATTTTCTAAAATTCTGGAAAAATTACTTTATAACAGCATGGTTACATATCTAGAAAAATATAAAATTATTAATCAAAATCAATTTGGTTTTCAACTAAATAAATCTACTGAATTAGCTGTATTGCACATTCAGCAAATAATACAATTTTTTTTTAAATAACCTCATTACACTACCTATCTTTTTGGACCTTACTAAAGCATTTGATACACTAAACCATAACATTTTATCGTCAAAATTACATAATCTAGGTTTTAGATGTTCATCTTATATTTTGTTTAAGAACTATCTCAGTAATTGATCACAATATACTCAAATTGATCAATTTATTTCCCCCATCGCAGATATAAAATCAGGAGTTCCACAAGGACCTGTACTTGGTCCACTATTATTTAATATACACTGAGTGGCCACTTTATTATGACCACCTGACAGTTTTAAGCAAATGAGCTATGGCTGCACGCTGTTGCCGCCAGAGAGCGAGGCTAGTATAAAACGGGAAAGCCTAATGCTTGCCAGTAGTAGAAGTGAATTTTTGGGGACGAGATGGGTAAAAATGCGATTTGACGGACTTTCAATGTAGAATGATTGTAGGAGCTCGGAGCCATGGAGCGAGTATCACCGAAACCGCCGCATTCGTGAAATGTTGCAGAGCAGCTTTTGTTAAAGTGTTTAAAGACTGGACTGTCAGCCAAAAAACTGGGTCTCTAGGTGCAACGTGTGCTGGTCGTCATCGACTAGTGACTGCTCGGGCGGAACGGAGAATGTCCAGACTGGTAACAGACAACAGAAGGGCAACAGTGCAGCAAATTACAGACCATTTTAATCAAGGATCCCGTCAAATGGTCTCTGCACGCACTGTTCGCCGTACACTGCATCGGATGGGATATGGCAGCCGAAGGCCTGTTCGAACACCTTTGCTGTCTGCAGTTAACAAGAGAAAACGTCTCCAGTTCTCACAGGAACACAAGGATTGGACAGTCGATAATTGGAAACAAATTATGTGGTCAGATGAATCACGTTTTCAGTTGCACCATACCGATGGCCGAGTGAGAATTTGGCGGAAACAGCACGAAAGCATGGACCCCAAATGCATTGCTGCAACCCTTCAAGCTGGTGAAGGCAACGTTATGGTTTGGTGAATGTTTTCCTGGCATGCTTTGGGCCCTTTAATTCGTGTTGATCAACGTCTGACTGGCACATCATATCTAAACATCGTTGCGGACCAAGTGCATCCTGTCATGTGGATGGCTTATCCCAATGGCGATGGCTACTTTCAACAAGATAATGCGTCCTGCCATAGTGCTCGTATTGTACAGGATTGGTTTCAGGAACATGCCGGTGAGTTTACTTTGCTTAGGTTTACCCCACAATCTCCAGATCTCAACCCCATTGAGAATTTGTGGGATGAAGTTGAACGAGCTACCAGACAGCTGGATCCACAACCCTGCAATCTCACACTCTTGGAAAGTGCTATTCATCAAGCATGGTCTCAGATTCCACAAACCACCTATCAACATCTCGTTGAGTCCATGCCACGAAGAATCGACGCAGTATTAAAGGCAAAAGGTGGCCCAACGAAGTGCTGAGGGGGTGGTCATAATAAAGTGGCCACTCAGTGTATATATTAATGGCATCTTTAATATTGAATCAAACTCAATCCTTATTCTTTACGCCGATGATACAACACTCTTCTTTTCGGGACCAACTATTAGTGAAATAATAATTTTTATCCACTACTGAGTTATCGAAGTACACTGACTGGTTGTCCTCCAATGAATTAGCAATTCATTACAATAAACTTAAAACCTTACATTTTTTCCAGACAAAAACCTAATCAAACTATTAATTTTAACTTTTCCATTCAAAATAATCAGATTGAGTTAGTTAATAATCTTACTTATCTGGGTATTGTTTTTCACAATGATTTAAAATGGAATCTGCATATAGACATTTTATCAAAAAGTATATCCAGAAATATAGGAATAATTAGTCATATACTAGCAAATCTATCTGTTAAAACATTAAAATTATTATATTATACATTAATTCATCCACACTTCGATTACTGCTTACTATCCTGGGGTCAAACAACACTTACTAATCAATTACAAATTCTTCAAAATAAATACATTAGATTAATAGATTCAATATAATTTAAATGGTGACAACTTACTAGGGCAAAATACGTTCAGATATTCTAGAGCCAACTCGAACAAACATAATATTCTAAAAATTCGGCAACTGCTTCACTTTAACTTAGGCAAAATTATGTACAAACGAATTAAATTGAACCTTGGACAGAAGCTCATAGAAATTAATACTGCTACGTACCGTTATAATATTCGTAACCAAGCTTTGTTGAGACTAACTACACCTAGAACACAAACTACTAAACAAAGCCTAAATTAATCTGGTCCGGAGTTTTGGAACTCTTTGCCTGCAGAATTAATATCTATTAATGACTTCAATTTGTTTAAAAAGAAATTAAAACACTTCTTACTTAACAACTGACATCCATTTGTTAGTAAAAGATGGGAGGTTGATTGACAGGGATTATTCGACTGAGGGGGAATGCGAGGGACTTACCAGGTGAAGATTCAGTGACCAAGCGACGGCGGGGGGATCTATACAATGAGTATTGGGTAGGGGGGACATCTCATATTTTTCATTACTTTATTATTATTTTTTCCCTTGATATGATGTTAATTCAATATTATGATTAGAAGTTTAATTTGATATCTGTTTGCTTTTTTGACTCTGTTGCTGTTATATGAATGTTCTTGTTTTGACTTAAATCTAGGGAGATCAAGGCTGGTCAAGTCTCCTCGAGGCCTTTTCCTTGATCTTTCCTGCTGTTATTTTTATGTTTATGCTGAACTATTCAGAATTATTAATTTTAATATGTGACAGCAAGATCAATAAATGAAATGAAATGAAATAAGAGGGAGAAAGGAATTGTTCTGCCGTGGAAACAACCACTTTCGTCAAACCTGGCCATTAAACGGCCATTTAAGGGGTTAAAATAACGTACAGCAAAGTTGTCTTTTTCAGAAATTTCAGTGTTTAAAAGTGCCCGTTTTATTTTTAACTTCCGTATTTTCGCAGATTTTTCGTAGTCAGGAATTCCGTTTATTTCAGAAAGGTCTATTTAAGGTTTTTTCGTATTTAATCCTTTAAGCGGCTGGAAGGAATTAACTCGGGGTCAGCAAAGTAGGCTGAAATCAGCTGCAAATATATTCCCCGTCGAAAAAGAGACTGCAACAACTACATCTGCATATCAGAAAACGCTTTCCCTTTAGCTTTGTGGTTCAAAGAAAATGGTCATTTACGGAGATGATTGACACTACACTGTTAAAAAAATCTACTTAAAAATGAGAACCTGAACCTACTAGTTTTTTTTTTCAATCGTATCATAAACGAGTACATGACATGCTCAAATATAAGTAACCATACGTACTTACAAAAAAACTGCGTCAATAAACATAAATATAATCTCGTATTACTTCATTTTAGATATTATACATTTCAAGAGAAATTATTTAATAAATGTGTAAAGTGACACACATAAATAATAATTAGTACAACAAAGTCACTGATCACAAGTAATTTAATTATGCATAAAGTACTTTTGTGTACGTTTTTACATTAAGTGTCAATCTCATAAATAATATATTGTCGCTTCATCACTATATTTGTCATAAATTTGTGCGGCCCAGCATGCGACAACAAGTATATCTATTATCCCAGATGTACCATCGAATAATATACTTCCAGTTGATTCTATGAATAAATGGTGGGGCCGCGGGTGTCCTAGTGGGCAACGTTCGTGACTGCCGCGGAAGGGACCTCAGGTTCGATTCCAGCAGGTACGAACGCTCGATCCACTAAATATCCGCCGTGCGTCGGATGGGCACGTTAAGCCGTCGGGCCCCGGGTATTGCCCCCCGGTAATAAATAAGGGCGTCTTCCTTTCCCTTTCTACTTCGCTTCCGTGTCACTTTCCTATCGGGCACTCTAGCCCAAATCTCCTAGCTTCCTATTTCTAAGGGTTGTTTAAGACCTGGGGTCAGACACTCCCTTCCTAAAATCCTCTACATATGATCATTTGATCCTTTATGAATAAATGAGTACGCATGGAGTACACGTATTCCAAATTTGAAATCGAGCCGCCGATAGCTTAGTGTTTAGAGATCCAGACTACTAACGGAGGGACCGCAGGTTCAAGCCTAGCTCTGTGGTGGTGTGAATTTCTAACAGTCGCTGAAAATCCGCCGTGCATCGGACGAGAACGTTAAATGACGGCCCCCGGGCAGGAATGCCTCGTTTACATATAAAGGTGTTCAAACTGTTCATTCCTAAGCCCCCCCCCCCCCCTCCTAATTTCTCTCTGCCTTCTATGTGCAAAATCGTAAGCTTGTAGGTGGCGCCATCTAGTGTGCTCTTTCTCACAAACTATCCTGTCAGAAGCGCTCTAACTTCCTTCAGTTTCTGTGCCCTGCCCAAAAGGGCACAGAAACTGAATGAAGTTAGAGCACATATATTTAAAATATATGGGTTTTTTGAATACATATATTTGAAATATATGTACTCAAAAGTAAGTACATATATTTCAAATTAAAAATACCAGATTTACTCACAATTGATTCCCTGTATGTACTCAAAAATGAGTACGTGTATTTTTCAAAAAATGAGACAAGTACTCGGAGCTATTTATAAGCCCAGAATGTACTCAAAAACGAGTACATTTTGCTTATTTCTAAGGACCAATTTTTAACAGTGTAATCCTTTCTGACGATTACTTACTAAAAGGGCTATAACAATGGCGAAAAATTTGCGAAAGGAGAAAGAAGAAGTTTAAGACTCTTGCTTTTGCCCAGTGGCATGATGTCCGTATCAGAGGGACTATGCCTTCCCCATCATGCCTTGGATCATGGAGCAAAGAATATAGGACTAGAGGGGATATCTTTTCACGCATGACAGGTTTACGGTACGTGCCACTGAGATGAGTGGGGGAAAGGAATCGTTTTGCCGTAGTTTTCGCAAAACCCGGCCGCTTTGTGAACATTTTTGTTTAGAGAATGAAGAAAATTTTGGGCACTATATGGTTCGGGTATTTCGGCCGCTTAAAGGGAAATTAAACTGAAATTCTGAAAAATCGACTACCCTGCGTTTTTCAGCCCTTACCCCATGTAATCCTTCCGCTGCAGTCAGTATCGAAACCCCCTCGTTTCGATTGGTTCAACAGGTAACGCACGCATTAAACCACTGAGGTACAACGCTCGGAAATCCGAATCACGTACATCGTAAAACAAACTGCGCGACGATGAAAATTTTTTCTTGGTCGTTCATGCGAGTGATTTAGTCATTTTATTTTCTGTTGGAGCTTATTATTTTTTTAAATAGGTTTGTAATTTTTTTCTATAGGAAGACTTTTCACAAACTGAAAATCCTCCAAATACGTGGCTCAGTAAATAAATAAATACATCGCTCTTTCCACGTTCCAGAAACACATAGCAACCGAAAATATGTTTCCAGCCGCCGCCGTGGAAATGAACCAAAAATACACATAGCACCGTGGATTGTTGGCCACTGTGGTGTAAAGCAAACGCGCTCGGCTAGATATCGAGAGATCCGTGGTTCAATTCCACGGCGGCGGCTGAAAACAAGTTTTCGGTTGCTGTGTGTTTCTGGAACGTGGAAAGAGCGATGTATTTATTTATTTATTTTCACAAATTAAGCATTTTAAAAGCTGCTAATATTCGTTGGGGTTTGTTCCTAATTCTGGATGAGACATAGACGGCCGTAGTTTCTTAAAAAACAGGAACTGACAAACGCAACTGCCTGCTTTCCTGGCCCAATGGATCTAAAATACGCATCATCCACCTACAGTTGGTTGAGACGGGTTCATGCTGCGGGATTCTTGCGATCGTCATTATAAGCTTATGAATTAAAGAAAAGTTAGCGTTACAACAATTCACAATTGCATACCTTTAAGACAGTATTACCACACCACTGGTGTTTTACGTTACTTGAATTTAGTTGGTTGTTTCGAAGAGGACAGAGGAACAAAAAATTAAATCTCTCTAAATGTTTTCTCATGTACATTTAACGAGATTCAGATTATTAAAAAACTAACTTTGAGAGCATTAAGCAGTACGACCGTATTAGCATTTATTCTTATAAAGTCTTTAATTTCATTTGGTATTGCTGTTGTACCCGGAAATTCGGAAGCATCAATTTATTTAAAGAAATTCGTTCTGAGAAATAAAAGTATAAAATATTAAAGGAATAAGATGTCTTACGTCCTCGTGGACGCTCTGACTGTCTTCGGCTCTAAACCTTGAAAAGGAAAGGAGGGATGGGCAAAGCAATAAAGTCGGAATTCTAGAAATGGGTAAATTGGTTTATGTAGAACTTTCTACATAAGGAGGAGTTAGGCGCGATGAAAGTGGATAAAGTAGGAAAACCTACGCAGTCTTCGTACCAGCGGCTAAATTGCAACGCAAATCAGTTATGCAAAATAGGAAGAAACTAAAGTACTAAAAGCAAAGAACCTTCTTTTGTGCACAGTCTTTTACAAATTTATCTCCTCCATTCTATTTCGAACACGTTTTTACGCAGCCGATGGTGTTGAAATCAACTCCAGATAAGAATGGAACTTTTAGATAAGCTTCGCTTCTTCGCTTAATTCGTTATGCAAAACCTCGGAACAAAATATGCTAATCAAATTATACTCATCTTTCAACGTAGGCACAGTCACGGGGCACTCAAATTCCTCGGGGAATTAACGGGAACAGTAAATATATGGAAATAATGCTCAAGTGAATGTTATAAATGAATAAATAAAACACAAAGAAATTTGTGTTTCCCACTTTCCCTGAAAAACGAAATCTTTAACGTTAAGTTTCCTTATGAGTTTTGAGTAAACAAGCATTAAAATACTTTTGTGTGTAGAAAAGCAGCCTTTCTACTTTCGGACCAAATCACTACGCAAAACAAGTATCTCAATGTTTGCTTACTCAAAACTTCTGTATGTAGAAAAAAAAAAGCTTCAGAAAAGCAACATAAACTCATCAAATCATTAAGAAAAAAGTTTATTCATTTCGTGTATACATATGTATATAACATACAGATATCAGTTTTAAGGTGGAGATAAAGGCAAATCAAATGCAGCCTTCGATTCACAGATGACGCTGAAAATCGCGCTTTTTTTGTTAGACCCCTTCTTGAGGAAGTCTTAGTTTTGAATTTCGTGGTCTTTCCCTTATCAGATGGTGATTTCTGGAAAAACTTCTGTCAGCATCTAATTTCTAGAACATCTCATCATACACATCGTTCAAAGTGTACAATTATAGTTAACTCTTTAAACGTTACTCTTCAAGAGCTCTGGACTAGTGCTGTTTACGGATTTCGGATATGCGGATATTTTAGTATCCGATAACCGGATTTTCAGCATTCGAATAGTTCGAACTCCGGTTAACCAGATTTCGAACTTCGGAAGTGCTGTTCACGGATTTCGGATTTCCGGATATTTTACTTTCCGAAAACTGGATTTTAGCATTCGAATAGTTAGAACTTCAGATATCCATTTTGTGAACTGCGGATATCCGGATTTCAAACTTCGGATTTCCGGATTTAGAATACCGAATATTCAGAGATCTCAACAACATAGATCTATCTGGCCATGATAGACCGCATGCCTCAGGTTGTTGAAACCTTACACAGCAGTTTGTGAACGTGCGTTTTTTGCTGTACGATGTCCGTTTGATTAGACAAAGTGATCTTTCGTGACATTGATATTGTACTAAGTGAAGGGATAATAAATAAAATTGCACTGTTTTATCCTGTAACAAACTCATGCGGCAATCCAGATTTCCGATTTATGATATTTCGGATATTTTGAAATCCGAAATTCAAAATATCCGGTTTTTGATAGCCCTGGCCGGATATCCGAATATTGAAATTCAGATTTCAAAATATCCGGATTTCAAAATATCTGGTTTTTGATAGAACTAACCGGATATCCGAATATCCGGATTTTGAAATTCGGATTTATGATATTTCGGATATTTTGAAATCCAGATTTCAAAATATCCGGTTTTTGACAGCACTACTCTGGGCCACAAGTCAAGAAAATAAAACAAGTTTAACAAATACCTTAATTAATAATAATAATAATAATCAGGTCCATAAGGAGTTTAGCAGGTTGGAAGATTCTTCATTCCGAAGCGTGCCAACCCAGGAACTACCTTGACGAACGTAGGTCTCAGTAGTTTGCACAGATTGGGGAAGGTACAGTGGCGCACCCAGGAATTCTTGTTGGAGGGGGCTGTATGTATGTATGTATGTATGTATGTATATATATATATATATATATATATATATATATATATATATATATATATATATAGTATACGTACATAGTGTGTGTATATATATAGTATAGTATACGCCTATAGTTATATATACGGTTGTGACGTACGTCGCTCATCCTTGGAGGGAGCTTAAGTCCCCTCCGTGGGTGCGCCAATGGGAAGGGACCCAGATTGTAGAGATCAGAATGATGAAAGGGAAAGAGGTAGTGTTCTAGAGAATATGCTGCAGACGTGAGCCTGAGCTAAGACAGCCAAAGTGGCCACACTCTATCTCACATCCCTACACATAAAAAGGTACTGGCTAGTTGGGTATTTCCCGTGTTTAGGGTCGTATCCAATTTAGTATATTGGCCGCGGGTGGCAGAGTGGGCAACGTTCGTGACTGCCACGGGAAGGGCCTCAGGTTAGATCCCAGGCAGGTAGGAACGCTCGATTCACTAAATACTCGCCGTGCGTTGGATGGGCACATTAAGCCGTCGGACCCGGGGTACTGGTCCCCCGGTAGTAAATAAGGGCGTCTTCTACCTCTCTTCCGTGTGACTTTCCTATCAGGCACTCTAGCCCAAATCTCCTAGCTTCCTATTTCTAAGGGTTGTTTAAGGCCTGGGGTCAGACACTCCCTTCCTAAAATCCTCTACATATGATCTGATCTGATGGGCACATTAAGCCGTCGGACCCCGGGTACTGGCCCCCCGGTAGTAAATAAGGGCGTCTTCTACCTCTCTTCCGTGTGACTTTCCTATCAGGCACTCTAGCCCAAATCTTCTAGCTTCCTATTTCTAAGGGTTGTTTAAGACCTGGGGTCAGACACTCCCTTCCTAAAATCCTCTACATCTGATCTGATCTGATCTGATTGGCACATTAAGCCGTCGGACCCCGGGTACTGGTCCCCCGGTAGTAAATAAGGGCGTCTTCTACCTCTCTTCCGTGTGACTTTCCTATCGGGCACTCTAGCCCAAATCTCCTAGCTTCCTATTTCTAAGGGTTGTTTAAGACCTGGGGTCAGACACTCCCTTCCTAAAATCCTCTACATATGATCATGATCCAATTTAGTATTGATAGTAACAGATACTACACTTTGGTTTTAGGTGTGCTTTTTTTATTTTTATTTTGAAAGTGTAGGTTGTATCAAGTGCTATGCTGATATGAGTTGTTACTTTTTTATTAACTAGGAGCCGTCTGCTTTGTGCTAATTATTTCTTTGAGTCATTTTGGAGTATTGAGATGATTGGGTCAGTTACTGCATTTTGGCTATTGATCCTTATGCTGCTCTTTTGTCATTATTTTGCGATTATATTTGGAGCTGGTACCTTTGGTGGTGATCTATTTTAGTTTTTCTCTTTTCTTGGTGTGCAGGTGAATGTTTAGAATGGTTTGTTTCTTATGTCCTGGGTGGACTGAGATGCGTAATGCTTAAGTTGTTTTGTTCCTTATTATGCACTTGCTGTTGTTGCTCTTGTTTTTTGCCGTGACCTACAGTGTGGGTTCTGTCTCAATATGATGTGATGTACGGTCAACGAAGGCTTAAAATGGGCAAATATAGGAAATAAATATGAAAGTTTTAAAACTCGGCACACTTGTTTATAGGTATCTAGTGAATATTATATTAAAAGTCCTGACGAATCAAAGGTGAGCTCTAGCCGCCATCTTGAAAAATAGGTACTTTTTTTGGTGTTTCGTGAATATCTCAAAAAACGGTTGGTCGTAGCCCAAAAATACTATTTACAAAATTGAAGCTTACAAAATTTCCTACAAAAAAGGTTTGATTCAATTTTTTGGTATCTCTAATAGTTTCTGAGATAATCGGGTGTCAATGTTTTACTGTTTCGCTGATCGCTACGTTATCACTAGCTTATTTGTATGAAAAATCGTAGTGATAACGTAGCATTCAGCGAAGCAGTACAACATTGACACCCGATTATCTCAGAAACTATTAGAGATACAAAAAAAGTGAATAGAACTTTTTTATTGTAGGAAATTTTGTAAGCTTCAATTTTGTAACT
This sequence comes from Macrothele yani, assembly GCA_039090855.1. Lineage (NCBI taxonomy): Eukaryota > Metazoa > Arthropoda > Arachnida > Araneae > Macrothelidae > Macrothele > Macrothele yani. Next base: position 16,506,036 of record CM076992.1, read on the forward strand.
AGTATTTTGGGGCTACGACCAACCGTTTTTGAGATATTCACAAACTAGAGCTCACCTCTGATTCGTCAGAACTTTTGATGTAATCTTCACTAGATACCTATAAAACAAGTGTGCCAAGTTTCAAAACTTTCATATTTATTTCATCTGAAAACCCTATTTGACCGGACTAATAAGGACAGATACTACCTTTTGGTTTTGCTATTGCGATGTTTTCTGTTTTGTCTCACAGTGTGAGTCGTAGTGGATTTTGATGTGATTTAGACATATACTACACTTTGTTTTTGGATGGAGTGGGAGCAGATACTACACTTAGATTAAAGTATTTCATTTTTTATCAGTGCGTGTCTTATTCCGTTTTGTGGTATATATTGTACTTAGGTGTCATTTTGGTTGTTTTAGTTTTTTACGCTTTCCAACCGTAGGTTGAAGAAGCGTATATGCTCCAGCTTTGTCAGTCTGTCCGCACGATAACGCGCGTAAAAATGGTTCGATTTCGATGAAATTTTACCTGGGGACAAATTTTATTGAAAAATGAGTTTAATGGGGTTAAAGGTCAGGACATAGGACCGGGATCCATTCCATCGCCCTTATGCGTTATAACTTACGTAAAAATGCTTCGATTGAGACAAAACTTTATCATGTTGTTCCGGAAGTATACTTTACCGGTTCTGTTGAATATCATCGATATGGGGTCAAAGGTCAGGTCATAGGAGCGAGATTTATTCCACAGCCATCATCCCCATAACTTGAGTAATGATTTCTGGTATGTTGGAAAGCGTATCACAAGCAATGCATTGCATGATTTTACTAACTTGTTATTATTATTATTTTTATTTCTTGTTGTCTTGACCCACAGTGGGAGTCGTAGCAAATATTCAGGTGATCGGAACAGTTTGGTTGTGTGTTTTTCCTTATTTATATCAAGAAGCACCCCCCCCCCCTTCCTTTTTTGTATACTATTAGTAGAGTTTTATGCTTTGTGTAACAGTTGTCATGAGGTTGTTTGATATTTGGTGTGATATATGGCGTTGGGGCTTTCGTTGCTTTCTTTGTGTTCTTGACTTTTGCTGCTATTCTTTTCTTGGGACTACAAATGCCTTAAGATAAAATAACTATTTTATACTGAACCACAAGAAGATGTGAGAGATGCATTATTCACTACCACTGTCGACACAGGGTCCATAGGTATCAGCCAACTGTACATGACTGTGGGAGTGGTTTCGTAAGATAGAAATACATACAGTGTCTCCCCCTCAAGATAGCATGCAAATAAAGTTCGAGTAAAAAAACTGTCTATGGTAGCGTGGCTTCGGTTGGGGACTATTTCGAAGGCGATGAAGTTTCAGATCAGTAAGTCTTGTATTTTTTGTTTCAATAAATCCAATTTCGATACTTTTTAATCGCACCTAACATTAGCAGACATTCAGGCGAACGTGACGACTCGGCTGCGGACGATAACGCAGGAGGAATTTTCGGTAACTTCCAGGGCAATTATACGAACGATGCTGAAGTGTATTTTCACCTGGGGAATTTTTTGAAACCAAGTCAAGCAAGTTTTTTTTTAATTTAAATATTACCTGTTCACTTTTACCGCGCATTCACCGAACTTCATTGACACCATGCAAGTCCATATCAGTAATAAACATCTCTTCATAAGTTTTATTAGTTTTTCGGATTATCTATAAACAGTGGCGTATATTCGAGGCTAGCTGCAAAGCCCAGAGAATGCACAAATAAAAGTCAATTAAATATACACAAATAAAAGTCAATTATCAACGGTAGTAAGATGCCAATGCTTTCGGTGCGAAAAAACACGAGCTGATTCGATTATGAGAATCAGTCGGGCGAGCGATGATCAACGGCATCAACGTAACGCAAGTAGGTCTTCGAGAGACTTCGCTGTTCTGATGAGAAGGGCCTCAATACTATCTTCTGCTAGCGTTTCTATGACAACATGAATGAGCTGCCGAGCTCGTGAGTGGCCATTGCTTTGGCCTAGGGTTCGCTCCGCAAAAAAGAAGACCTACCTCAGTCCTTCCATGCTTCCAGCGCGTGTTTCGCGAGAGTTGTTTCAGCTTGTGTGAAGTGTCAATGGATTAAAATCAGTGATATTATATCTTAAATTCGTGGCTTTGTTGGATTCGAACTGTTTTGATAAATTTTGTGAAAGCTTCCCTAAACATCTACTATCAGAGCTTAAAGAACTCTATGCTTCAAATTTTGATACAGCTCAATTAAGAAATGAACTGGAGGTGTTTAATTCCCTTGAGTACAAAACAAATCAGTAAGAAACATTACTTGTTACATAAAGTTGAATAATTGGACATAGTGTTCATTGAGGTGTACAAATTAGCAGATCTAATATTAAACTGTTCATCAACAGCTGCAACTGCCGAAAGAAGTTTTTCCGTATTAAAAAGAATCAAGATATATCTTAGAGCCACACAAGGACATGCACATTCGAGTAACTTGGCCGGTTTGTTAATAGAGAAAAACATTATTTTTAAATATGAAAAAGTACTCGGAAGAAACATTTTTGTGAAAATGTAACACTCAAGTTCACACAAAAGGAAAAAAAGAATGGAGTTCGTGTACAAATAAGTGTTCAAATCCTAATCCTCATAATTATTTGGTATCATGTTAGCAATAGCATGTACCTAAAATTTAGAAAAAAATATTATTTCTATTACTTAATTAAAAAATAAACTTCGCAATTTTTTAAAAACAGCACTGTGGGGAGGGGGGCGATATAGCCCAGGTCTCGGACCCAAGATACGCCACTGTCTATAAATTTCAGACGACAAAATTCAGTTTGATAAAAAAAAAAGTGAAACGTACTTGCAGTTAGTATAAGGTGACCAGATTTTTGAGAATGCAATTGAGGACAAAATGACATTTGTCCTCAATTTCAATGCAAAATTGAGGACAGTCTCGTTTCAAAATGAGGACATAATTGAGGACACCATCTGAAACATTATGGTAAAACCAAAGGTTAGCAAAGAATGTTATGAAATGTCCCATAATTGTCCAGTTTCATTGAAAAACATACGTTGAATCGGGAAATGATTTTCGTGTGAAATACAGTAAGTATAAAATAGCAATAAAATACTATCATGCAGAATATTACTTTCGATACATTTTAAATCTTACTTGTAGGGGGGAAGCACTTGGAAACAAAGTTACATTTTGAATTTGTCCTGAAATTTCATTGTAATTCTGTACAAGAATAGATATCTGAAGCCAGAAAATTACTATGCGCTGACCGAGTAGAGATCATGGAATAGCTGTATGTTATATCTATGAGAAGGGATATTCCAAGTCCAATAACCTCACTTAAAGAAACAGTTTAATGAAAAATGTACTGAACAAAAGTTGTGGAACTCTCAATGGAATCTATCAAATGTAACCAAATTAATTACATCAATTAGTTATTTTGTTGCAAGGAAGTTGATGCTGAGAAAGATTAGATTAATTTCCCATCCTAAAAATATTTTAGTTAAATCCAGTTAAAATAGAAAAGAAATACTTAAAACAGAAACAAAATCGTAACACCACATTTATCGAGATGACTTTGTTTAATGCTTCAGCATGTCTCCCATTAATACCACATGATTTCTAACTTAATTCAAAGAAAAAATCCTCCGCTTCGGAAAATAGTTCCATACCTTTGGAATGGAACTATTTAAAAAAAAACGAGTTTACGGAATGTTTTAATATTTTACTAGTAGGAAGAATCAAACTACCACCTTAAATTAAATGTGTGTTTAAAAAGTTTAATTTATTATTAAAATACTGAAATTACTTAGAAGCCACAACTGAATAAAAACAGTATCATATATACTGGATGACGAAGTTGATGAAATTTGAATTTCTTTTTATTTCTTACTAAAAACCTCGCCTTGACATGTTTCGGATATGATCGTTCAAATTTGGTTTTACTTCATTTTCCTAAAAACATCGAATTAAATTTCTACTGCTAAGAATTGTAAAACAAAAAAAATTACAAATTATATTCCAGATCTGAGTGCGCGGAGCTTATGAATTATTTAGCTAAGACAGAATTAAATCAGTTTGTTTTCATAAAAAAAATATTAAAAAAAAAAAAAAAAAAACGAGTCCGCGGAATTTCAGTTCCATGAACGGAATATTTATGAAGTACTTTGAGATTTTCATCGAAGGTAAATTTTTCATTTCGTAAAGTAAATCACAACACTATGTACAGACACATATCGAAGTAGCAGGAGTATCCAATAGCAATCAGACACGTGCCAACGTCACTTACATAAGCAAATATAACGTTCAGATGGCTTTACAAGCTGCTCACTGCAAAGGCTACAGACGTTTCGTAAGCTTAGATAGCAGCAACAGGGGAAAGACCCGTGATTTAAGGGACTTTAAAGGAGGCATAATCGTGGGCGCTATGACGGCAGGTGCAAACATTTCAAAAAACGGCAAACCTTATCGGCTATGCAAGAACAACTATACTGCATCTACGGTTGACATTGGTTGGTGCAAAAAAATAAAAAAGAAAGAACAAGTTAGTAAAACCATGCAATGCATTGATTATGATACGCTTTCCAACATACCAGAAGTCATTACTCAAGTTATGAGGATAATAGGTGCGGAATAAATCGCGCTCCTGTGCCCTGATCTTTGACCCCATTTCAATTATATTAAATAAAATTGGTTCAGTATATCTCGGGAACAACATACTGAAGTTTTGTCACAACAGAAGCATTTTTAGTCAAGTTATGAGGATAATGGCCGTGGAATAAATCTTGCTCCTGTGCCCTGACCTTTGACCCCATCTCGTCCATTTTAAATAGGGTTCCTTCCCATAGGATGTCCCCTACCACATAGTAAAATTTCATCGAAATCGAACCATTTTTACGCGAGTTATCGTGCGGACGGACAGACAGACAAAGCTGGAGCATATACGCTTCTTTAACCTACGGTTGAAAAGCGTAAAAACGATAAAAACAAGCAGACAGCTGCCCTCCTCTGAAGAAACTACTGGACTCCATTGTTCAGGGGTGATGTTGTCGGGACCAATTCAGACTGACCCTTCTGTCCGATGCTGCGAGTGGGATACAAACAATTGGCCTTCTTGCGTACAGACTTCTCTCCTGGAGTCTTCTGTAAACTGTTTCCCTCGATATCGCAGTTCTCGTAGCAGAGGAGAGCTCCTGCGAGAGTTGCCTAGCTGTCAACTCCCCGTGGCAGCGAGCTGTTAGAGACAAATACCGGTCGTCTTGACGTGTGGCTCGTGTGCATCCTTGTCACAGCCTTCTGGTTATTGTTCCTGTTTCACGGAACTGTCCCCAGATATTAGAGACCACTTGCCTCGGCACATTCCGCCATCTTATTATCTCAGCTTAGAAAGGGCCGTGCTTCCAATCTACCGATCGCTCTCCATCGTAAAGGGTCTTCTAAGCGATGGCGCGGAGCCATTCTTCTACTAACAGTCCAACTCAGGCTTCAATTGCCGCACCCCTCTGAGAACAACGTTTATCAAAGTCGCTTACCTTCCAGCTTGATGACGTAGGGTCGTCATTTGCATATTTTTATAGGCCCGAGCACAATGTTGCTTGGGTGCGACAACTTAACGTTTTGCTTTGCACATGTCTCTGAAAAATGTTTGCAATAGGTCGTCTCGTTTGTTACATACACCGATGAGTCATTCCATTATGACCACCCCCGGCCTAGAGAATTGATCGCGCCTGAAGACCGAACGGTGGCGCAGGTGAAATTTGGAGAGCAGTATGTATACAACCCGAGGACCGCTTTCGGTTAGTAGAGTGTTTGGAGTTAGAATGCGAAAAGCTGTCGATGTATCGGAGTTTGATAAAAGACAAATTGTGATGGCACGGCTCCTCGGAACTACGGTCTCGGAAACAGCGTGGCTTGTTCACGTGCAGCTGTAGTGAGTATGTATCAAAAGTGGTGCACAGATGGTCAAAGGACGAACTGTCATCCACAGCTCATTGATGCCAGAGGGGAACGGAGACTGCCGCGCATTGTTCGCAGCGACCGCAGGGCCACAAATCACCCGCAGCTACAACAGTGGTGACCAGGGCAAAGTGTCACAGCACACACTTCATCCCAACCTTCTGCGCATGGGCTTGCGTAGCCGAAGACCCAGCCGGGACCTTATGCACACTGCACGTCATTACCAACAATGCATGAAATGGCCCAAGATGATAGAGATTGGACTGTGGATGATTGGAAGAAAGTGACCTGGTCTGACGAATCAACATTCGTGGTGCATCACGTAGACGGCCGAGCGCGGATACGCCGATTACCAACGGAGGCTATGGCACCTGGATGCACTGTTTGTCGGAAACAGGTCGGCGGCGGAGGTGTTATGCTGTGGGCGATGATTTCTTGAGACACTTTAGGCCCCATTATTAAAATAGCACAATCTCTGACAGCTGTCAAGTATCTGAACATAGTTGAGGATCAAGTTCACCCATTAATGGCAATTGTGTTCCCTGCTGGTGATGGCTATTACCAACAGGATAATGCGCCATGCCACACTACCAGAATCGTCAAGGAGGGGTTCGAGGATCATGCTTGTGACTTTCTGTTAATTTCCTGGCCTCCAAATTTTCCTGAGATGAACCCAATCGACCATTTGTTGTTCAGCTTGGAAAAGCGGGTTCGCGCTAAATCACCACCACCCTGAAATGTACGGGAACAGGAGGACCTGCTGTTGACATTATGGTACCGGACCCCAGAATAACTATCGCCACCTCATCGAATCGAAGCCTCGCCGAGTGGCCGCTGTTTTGCGGGCTAAATGGGGTCCCATAGCTTATTAGGTAGGTGGTTCTAAAAGTAAGGGCTCATCGGTGTATTTCCGAATTTGTACTTGTTATGTTCATTTTGGTCACCAATGTATATTGGAGCTTTAACATACTGCTGGGGATGTCAGTAAAATACATATGATTAGTGAGAGCCGCTAGAAGACGGTTGGATGAAGAGTTAAGTACAAGGATATTATGGGACTTTGGCGATAAGAAGGCTGCGAGTTGTTTGAAAGCCTCAGGATAAAAGGAAAGATATAATTCAAAGGGTTGTCTCATGAAGGCAAACGACAGCAGACGAGAGGAAGCGGACGAGTGGCACAATACGAGGACCAGTGAGGAAGTAAAAAAAACAACAAGCAGCTCTCTGTCTCATTGACCCCTACATGAAATGATCGCGCGTAAATAACATGTAAATAAGTTTTCACCTAATTTATAAGAAAAGATTGGCGTTTATTTGAGTGAGCTAGTCATTGCTGTGGGTTCTGTTGTGTCTGAAGTAGTATATCGTAGATCAAAATAAGGCATTGCTAAATTCAAGTACGACGCAAAGGTTTTTAGAACCCCAGCACAAGGGAGACTTGAAATAATCTGTCATGATCCTAACCTAACAATTGAATTATAACGTGCACACACACACACACACATTATGACTTTGTATTGCATACAGGCAAGCAAGCCCTAAAGAAACATACCAAAGTAGGTATAGATCTGATAAGGTGTAAATCAAAAATGGATTCGGGCGAGGAAAATTGAACATATAGAATTAAGCCAATTGAAGAGGGTGACTGGGTCTAGTAGTCAAGAAGGAGTAATCTAGATGAGGAAGAAAGCGGCTTCAAAGAAGAGAGGTAATTAGTCGTCATTAGTAAGGATAAGGAACAAATAACATTCTTTGTACACTGAAATACAGATGCGGCTGTCTAAGGATTTGCAAGAAGCTACTTCATTAGGTGAAGGTTGAACGTGTCCATGTGAAGATACTACGAGACTGGCGAAAAGACTGTCGGGTTTGTTTTACAGTCTGAGGATTAAGGCCGACCAGTTGTAATTAAGAGGAAAGTGGTTGCACTCAGGAGAAAACAGACAGAGAGGACGAACAGGTGGAAAGAGAAATGGCAGGGACGAGTTAAACAGATAAAATGGGTACTCTGAAACAAAGAAATTATCTCGCTTGTACTCCCCGAAGAAATGATCGAGTGTAAAGAACAGGTAAATAGTTTTTGCCTCAGTTGTTATGGGAAACATTGAGTGAGCTAGAAATGGCTGGGAAATATGACGAGTCCTACTCTGTGGGAACTGTTATAAAGTATCATGACAACACGTTCCAAGGTTCTTTAACAATGTTTTCTCTTCTAATTCGATGCAAATAAGATTCGGTGGAGCTGGTATTTTTCTAGAGTCCCAACATGAACATTAAATGGCTTGTGTTTCCTAAGTTAGGATGGGCAGCTTCTTAAAAAACGCCGCCCATCCTTAATTTAAGAAAATTATTGGGTCGTTTCATAATTATTGGCCGATACCCACAAGGCGAATTTGCATAGCCGCTTACAAGAGACGCCTCGTAGGAGCAAATGCCCATGCAAATTGAATCGGTTCAGTCCACGTGTATAAAACGGTATTTCAGACATATCTCAGAAGCTGGGGACGTATTGGAGCAACCCGACGTGAGATCAGTGATTTTGCACGAATTCAAACGTGGCCGGAATGTGTCCGAAATGGTCGCAAATGTCAATAGAGCGTGCGTGGGTTGTCAGAACGACGAGTGACAGAACTGTCAGTAGACTGTTTTCCAAGTTCTATGCCGGTGATGTTGCCATCGACCATAAGCCAGGAGCCGGTCGACCGGTTCTGTGAGACACTGTACATTTAAGGCGGAAAGTGGAAGAAAAACCAACGTCCACAGTACATGAGCTCAGTGCCGAATTTGTCGTATCATTAGCTACAGTTTCCAGACACCTGGCAGCTATGGGCAAGGTTAAAAACTGGATACCTGGGTTCCACACGAACTCACCTAACAGCAGCAGATACTGCGTCTGGAAACATGCATTGCCCTCCAAAAACGTGAGGCTAGTGCTCCCTTTCTGCATCGGATCCTTACGGTTGATGAAAAATGGGTGCTTTATGACAAAAGGAAACGAACAGCGCTGTGGCTCGATAAAGGGGGACCACCCAAACACATGTCCAAACCCGAGTTGCACCCACAGAAGGTTCTGATCTCTGTGTGGTGGACTGCCAAAACTGTGGTTCATTATGAGTTTTTTTCCACCGTTAGCGATTCCTCGGACTACTGTGATGTTAGTTTCTGCCACCGTGGCATTTTTGCACTGAAAACACGTTGGGCACAGTGTATTGCTGCCGAGGGCAGAAATTTTTCGGAATAAAATGCATTTCGTCGTATGTTACTGCTGTTTGTTTCTTTGTGTTCTAATCGGCCAATAATTATGAAACGACCCAATACAATAAAAAAAAAAAAAAAAACTCTTGTTACGTCACCAAAAAAGATATTGGTGTATTAATTTTTGCATATTGAGCCAATATATTTGCTCAATATATTTATATATACAGGGTAGGTTGCATTAGGCCAAATCGGAATCACGTAGCAATGCAAGTTAGGAAACGGCATCTTCATGCGGTAGATGGCGTTGTTCGGCCGCGAACCTGCTCATACGTTCTTTCAGGATACCGTCATTTGTAAACCGCCCGCAGGGGTTATGAGTTCACGAACGCGGAAATGGCTGATATGCACCTCACATACGGAGCACGAGCCACTCCTTGACGATTATGGCAGTGTGGCATGGCGCATTATCCTGCTGGTAATGGCCATCACCAGCAGGGAATACAGTTGCCATGAATGGGTGAACTTAGTCCACAACGATGTTCAGATACCTGACAGCTGTCAGGGATTGTGCTATTGGGATAATGGGCCCTAAATAGTGCCCCAAGAAATCATCGCCCACAACATAACACCACCACCGCTGCTGGCTTGCTTCCGCCCAACAGTGCACCCAGGTGCCATAGCCTCAGTTGGTAATAGGCGTATCCGTTCTCGGCCGTCTACGTGATGCACCAGGAATCTTGATTCGTCAGACCAGGCTACTTTCTTCCAATCATCCACGGTCCAATCTCGATGGTCTTGGGCCCATTTCATGCGGAGTTGGCGATGACGTGCAGTGAGCATGGGGACCCAGCTGGGTCTTCAGCTACGCAGGCCCATGCGCAGAAGGCTGCGATGAATTGTGTGCTGTGACACATTGTACTGAACACCACTCTTGTAGATGCGGATGATTTGTGGTACTGTGGCCTTGCGGTCGCTGTGAACAACGCGCGGCAGTCACCGCTCCCCTCTCGCATCAATGAGCTGCGAACGGCGGCTGGACAACGGTTCGTCGTTTGGCCATATGTGCACCACTTTTGATACGTACTCACTACAGCGGCACGTGAACAACCCACAAGCCGCGCCGTTTCCGAGATCGTAGTTCCGAGGCGCACAATCTGTCCTTTATCAAACTCCGATAAATCGGCAGCTTTTTCCATTCTGATTCCAAAAACTCTACTAACCGAAAAGGACCTCAAGTTGTATATATACTGCTCTGTGAATTTCACCTGCGCCACCGTTCGGTCTCCAGGCGCGCTCATGTCTCTAGGCTGGGGTAGTCATAATGTAATGGGCCCTCGGCGTACGTGCGTCCGCATAAAGGTTTCTAATTCAGTGGCGGGTATGTGTATATCTCCAATCTCTGTTCACATGGAAAGGCAAATTTTTGCTTTCCTAGTAAAAATAATGACGCAACATAAAAAATGACTACTTTCCAGCTACACTGTGTTTCAGAAATGTTCCAGAGTAGTCAAGCATTAAGAAAAGACGCCGTTTTTACCACACGGCAAAATCAGGACAGCACCCGAGAAAGTTGATGCTTTACGTTTGATTGGATTTCAAGGGAGAAAATTTTCTCAGAGTACTCAGTTACTCTGGAAGCTTCAGACCCAAAGAAATCAAAGTGGAGAAGAATTGCACTCCGCTGGCGAAACTGAAGCTTGCAATTGATTTTCAGCTAAAGAAAAGGGAAGCGATAATTTTCCATCCAGTCAATACGCCACAATATTTACCGATTGGAGTCTGCTACCACGTACTGTCTTATGTCATCGCGAATTTATCTAAGAAGTTACAAAGATTGGTTAAGCTTTACAACTCTATAATATTTTGCACACGAATTCCCCTTCCTAAAATATGTGTAGTGTGCGACCTAATTTTTAGGCACTTCGTTTTCAAAACCGCAGTTATTAATATAGCCATTAAGGACTTGAACTGGAAGCGCACTGCTTTTTACTGTTTCTTAATGTAGTTTCTCCTCCTCGAGTTAGAGGCACTATTACCTTTTAGTACGTAAATGGAAATATCAGGGCCGTAGTTTGGGTGGTGTTTTTTTTGCGGAGGGAGGGAATGTCTGAGGAAATTTTTAGGTGTGTTAGAAGGGTGTTTGAGGTGTGTGTTTAAATCCCAGAGTGGGGGCACTTGTTTGTTTGTTTGTTTGTTTGGAGGTTTAACGACCACCGTGAGCAACTCAATGGGCTATAAGCAGTCGCGTGGGGGCACTTGAGATTTGATTAAGAAATTTCAATCGTCTATTATTGGCAGACTTGATTTTTAGGTTCCGGAGCGACATCGGAAATTGTGGATATCATATCGCATGATATTAGGGTTATTGTGGCATCAGATATTCCTCCGTCTGCCGGTTGCACCGGCTATTGTATATTATCTAATAGGTAAAGTTGTTTGTTTGTCCGTTATGCAAATCTACAGTTTTCAATTTAGAACCCCCAAATTTGGTATACTATCTCAATCTCATGCTATTCTAACTTAGACTGTAGACTGTTTTTGGAAGGGGTCAGAGCCCGGGGTCAAGCCACCGACCCCACACAAAATTTTCGTAAAAACTTCCATTTTTTACTTTTTTATTTTGAATTCGAATTTATTGTTTGTTCGTTCGTCCTCCACGCAAATCTACTGTTTTCAATTTAGAACCACCAAATTTGGTATACTATCGAGCCGGAGCCCGAGGTCAAGGGGCTCATATACAAAATTTCCGTAAACATTTCCATTTTTTACTTTTTTTATTTTGAGTTCGAATTTAATACTTTTTGTTGTTCTACAGTTTTCAATTTAGAACCACCAAATTTGGTATACTATCTCATGGTACTCTAACTTAAACCGTAGACGGTTTTTGAAAGGAGTCTGAGCCCGGGGTCAAGGACCCCCATACAAACTTTTCGTAAAAAGTTCCATTTTTATTTTGAATTCGAATTTAATAACTTTTGGTTGTGATGACACAGTGCAAGAATTGATTTTTTTGTGACAAGTGCTTTCCAGTGAAAAACTGCAGCGCAATTCAGCATCGGAACTGAAGGTAAGTAAACAACAAAAATCAAACGGAAAAACTAAAAATACTGTGTGCCTAAAAGACTCTACAGAGAATAAAATTCAAATTCGATGAAGAAATGAAATACAGAATTAGGTTCGATTCATGCCGTGAAAAATTAATAGTTTTCATTTGATTTGTACAAAATTAGATAGTGAATTATCGCCAAATTTTCCCTAGCAACGCCGGGCAATTCAGCTAGTGTTACAATAAGAAACCGGTACTGGAAATGTCGCACGGGTGATTGTATGTCTATGTATCAGCTCGTGGACCCGCTAACACAGGAGGCTATTTGTAGCTATCAAGAGTGAACTTTATACAAAGGAATTGCGTGAAATACTACTACCAAGTAGTTAATTTCAATTTTCCTTAAATATAATTGAAGACTTTACGGCAATAGCAAGCTAACCCACATTTTGGAAAAATACTTTTGCATTCTTTTTTTTTTCTTTTTTTGAGGTTTAACGACCACCGTGAGCAATTCAATGGGATATAAGCAGTCGCCCGTCCCTAGTTTAAGGCCACCACTGCTTCCAGGGAAGGGAGAGAGAGTCAGTGCCGTAAGACAAACGACATCCATGCCTCACCGGGATTCGAACCCGGACCCCTTCCGGACGAACGATCAGAGGCCATCGCTTAGACCACTGCGCCACTGGGGCGGCCACTGTTACATTCAGCGGGACACATTCAGAGCTAGACCGGAATATAGCATATTCCAATAGATACCTAGAGATAACAGTGGGTTAGCCCAAACTCTGGGACAAATAGAGGGCGCGATCGCTCATCCATTTCCACCATTATCATATGTTCTGCTGCGTCGTTGGTTAGCCAATTGTTGCAGTAAGGTCTTCAATTGAAAGTCACTGTCAGTTTAAAAAATAATCTCGACTTCCAAAACATTGTTTCTTTGACAAATCATAATAAAAACAAATGTAATATGTGATAAATCTTCCTACAGAAAAAAGGAAATTTTAAGCCTATTCAGGAAAATAAGAATCTACAGAAAATTAAACGGCTAACCCGAATTTATAGCGAAAAACCTTTCATTTCTCGACTCCAGCCCTCTTAGTTTTTATCTTAAACGTGATTCGAAGTAAGTGTCTTGCTAGCTTAGTCAGCAGTGCTCCTTACTAGCGTGCGAACCGTCGTTGGCTCCAGCCCCACGATGGTTCGCACGCAAGTAACGCGAGCCACCGTACTGCTAACCACAGGAGGGTTTTGAAAGTCGAGATTTGTAAAAAAAAAAAAAAAATTCTCGACTTTCGAAACATTGTTTCTTCAAAAAAACGGAATAAAAACAAATGTAATATGTGATAAATCCTCCTACAGAAAAAATAAAAATTTTAAGCTTGTTCAGAAAAGTAAGATTTTACCGAAAATTAAATGGTTAACCCGCATTTATAGCGAAAAACAATTCATCACTTCTCGACTCCAATCCTGTTAGGCCGCCAGGGTGGCGCAGTGGTCTAAGCGATGGCCTCTGATCATTCGTCCAAAAGGGGTCCGGTTTCGAATCCCGGTGAGGCATGGATGTGGTGTTTTGTCTTACGGCACTGGCTGTCTCCCTTCCCTGGAACCAGTGAACCTTAATTAGGGATGAACGACTGCTTATAACACATTGTGTTGCACACGGTGGTCGTTAATAATTACGTTCGCATCTCTTCGTTCACTGTCAAGTCAACTCACCGCGTTGAAATTGTTGAAACGTTCTATTATCCTGTTTGCTGTCTACCTTCCACGAGAAAGCCATCTGGTTGATGTGCGAAAGCTTGGAAACCTTGATTTTATATACGCCAATAAATTCGGATAGCTAGTATAGGTGTACTATCTTATATATAGTTGGTGTACAGTTCCTTTGCGTTATTATTTAAACCTCCAATCAAAAAAAAAAAAAAATCCTGTTCGTTTTTATCTTAAAAGTGATCCGAAGTAAGTGTTTTGCTAGCTCAGTCAGTAGCGTTCCTTACTCGCGTACGAACCACCGTGGGCTCTAGCCCCACCGCGGGAGAAGAAAGATTTTTTTTTTCACTTCGTAGATTAGGGAAAAGTCCTGCAATGCCACTGATGCATTTAAGCTGGGGGTGGGGGAGAGTGTCAATTGAAGTTTCTGGAAGAATTCGAAGTTTTCGGAAACTTCTGTATAAAAGCAAAAACACCCGAAACGGACTTTCTGTAAATTAAAGAAAAAAAAAATGTAACACCTTAAAATCCACCAGATTATTAAAGTTTCCATTATTAGAAGCGGAAACTTTTCAAAACGGAAATTTCGTTAAAAGTCAGATCTACTGGCAACTCGTTATTTTTCAGGAATTTTCCGTGAATTCGCACCAGTTATTCTTTACAGTGTAGAAAGCAGCAGCTCGCACAACTCAGCCGCCGGGGTGCTTTTTCTGCAATAGCCTTACTTTTTTTTTTTTTCCTTAAGCAGTTTATATGCAAACACAGAAGCTTTTAAAAGTATTTCACTCCCACTCATAACCACACATCAATTTACAAAGATCGATATTTCATTCCTCACGTTCGTAATGTCTCATATTTCGTAAAAGCGAAAGCAAAATTTGGCAAGGAAAAACAAATCATTAGGAAAATGTGGAGAACAGTAAGGCTTGAACGAAGAAAGAGAGCAGGAAAAACTTCGGAAAAACTGATGACAAATGGACTTGCAGTCGTCGATCGTTTCAGAAGAAAACAAACACGGACACATATACAAACGACTTTAGCAATGGCATAAAAAAAATGGCATTGGAAAACAAAAGACTAGTCAATGGGGAAAAAATGATCGCGAAGAGATTCACATATGAAACTTGAGCTTCCAAATGGTTTTTAAGTCTAGACTAACATGCAGACCCCTTTAAAATAGAGAACGTGAAATTCTTGGTCTATGGTCCATGTAATGCATTCGTAAAAAAAAAAAATAATTATATTCAAAACAGTACAGACATCACGTGAAAAAGTTTGCTATTAATGGCTACAAAAACAGAACGGCAGATCACATGTCTTCGTCTGGGAATTTTGGAACATTAAAAAACAAAAAAAAAAAGACTAAATCGTAGAAATATCTACTTTTTTTTAATATCCTTGGTTTTTATTCTCTGCCCATACTATGTCGCATTATACAAGTAGTTTCGTGAAAAGTTGGCAATGCATTTCCGATTTTTTTTTTTTCAAAAGGTCGGAAAATATCAACAGAAAATAAAGCTCCCCCCCCCCACTGTTAAAAACATCTTAACTTGGCAAAGATGTGTGTTTTTCTTTAGTCTGGGAACGAAACGCTCTCGAAGCGAAATTCCTCTGCATTTTACTTAAATATCAAATGATCAGCATTCCTAATGCGAATAACGCATTAGTCATATGCAACCAGATTTACCTGCCCCGATCTTTTACTGCTATCATTTATACAGGTTTCATAAAATATTTATTTCCCCTAAGACCTGGGGAATCGCAAAATTCACACGAAACTTGTTGGAAAACTCATTTGAATTTTGATGATAAATATTCCCTTGCAAATCCACGCGGATCATATTTTTTTTCTCCTGAAAAAACAACTGCACTGCCTTATTTACGCGAAATCTTGTTTATTATGAGAAAACATTTATTCTGATCTTTGTTTTCACAACAGCACGAATTCATGGCAAACAACAAGTAAGCAATATTATTCATTTATCAACGGAAACATGTAAAATATTTCAAAATACCTCTGTCTAAAGACTAAGCACATATCAAGATGAGGAATGAAATTAATATGCCATTGCTTTTATTCGATCGCATGTATAAAGATTAAAACTATATAAAAATTAGATATATTCAAAACAGTACAGACATCACGTGCAAGTTTGATATTAATGCTACAAAAACAGAGAAATAAGTTATTAACAAAACAAAGAAATAAGTTATTGGAAGTTCTTATGATGTTGGCCCCAACTTATTAAAAAACAATTAATACACTTTTTGAATTAAAAAAAAAAAGAAAGAAAAAAAACCGAAGCACTCCGAGAAAGTTGTTCGATCCTGATGAAACTCGGTATGCAAGTACCTCAGGGCCGAATGTGTACATGCATAAAACAAGAAAGATGACACCGAATTTTCGAGTGTAATAAGCACGCTTTTTTTTAATCCGTTCTGACGCAAATTAAATTTATCAATGCTATTCAAAGTCAATGGAACCGGTATGGAAAACAATAGATCTGACGAAAAAAGAAGATTTTCAATCGGGGTTTTAATCCCTCAGATACTGTTGTAAGCGGAATCCTGAGCTTACGAACTCTTAGAAACACAGATATCGACAAAATTAAGATGTGACTTTACGTCCCCTGGTGGGAAAACCATGCATTATTTTAGGAAGAAAGTATTCTCAAAAGGTTTATCCGTATAAGCGGTATCGGTCCAAGAAAAAAACATTAGTCGAGTTTTCAGGAGCCCAGATTTTGCAACAAATACTTCAGAAGCAGAAATTAATATACATATGACCCCTGGTGGCTAAACCATTCTTTACCAAACATTAGAAATTATGTGAAAAATATTTTCCATCAGGTCTTGTATGCGATACAGGAAGAATTTTTCAAATCAGAGCATCAGGAGCCGATCTCTGTACACCTTTGACTTCAAGTAGCCCCAGAACCAAAAATCGTACCATACTCCAAAATCGTGCAGTACCATCGTCTCATACCTCGCATTGAACGCAAAGAGCGCAATGCTACACTTGCACTTTGCGAGTTCTGATCAAACAGTTTAAATAACAGTGCTTTATCACGTAAAGATAACATGCTTACGCGCAGCAGTAGTAACTTACCTGGCTCCTATTTTTCCCTTTAACATGCAGCTCGCCGTGTTCATCAACAGCAGGAATTTTACTCACAGCCCAATCAATCCCACAATACTGATAACTCGCTATACCCCCGCATTGCGGGTTCACGCACGGGGCATCGGCAGGTAATTACAAAACCCACACTGATAAGTTCACCACAGTATTTGTCATTTTCTTGTAGGACTTCCGTCCACAGTGAGTAGAGTTTAGGTCCCAACCACCTACAGCGAGATCGCCTTTTGGGCAGGACATAGAAACGGAAGGAATGAGAGAAGGTCTAGCGACTTTGAGAGAACAGTTTTAGTGAGATTAGAGTACAGTAGATGGCGCCACCGTACAAGTACGATTTTGCACATAGCGGGGTGAGAGAATTTCAGGGGGGGGCATAGGAAAGGATACCCATTTAACCAGTGGGTCCAGCCTGGGGGCCGTCACTTAATGTGCTCGTCTGATGCACGGCGGATATTCAGCGATTGTTAGTAAATCACACCATCTCTGAAAGATCAGCCCAGGTTTGAACCTGAGGACCTTGCATTGATAGTCTGACTCGCTAACCACTAAGCCATCCGCGGCTCACACTGATAAGTCAGTCAGAGATTGTTTAAATACCACCGTTCAGTTGCTCTCGGATCCCTACAGCGCTATCTGGTGGTCAGAAATGTAACTATTCCGGTATTAAATTTCTGCGTTACGCACAAAAAATCCCACGTCTTTCTGTGCATTTCTGTGAAAACCACATCTGATTACTGTAAATAATTTGCGAATTACTGATTTTTTCCAATTTTCTGTTACTTTTGGATCACCCGGTATATATATGTATATTTCTTTCAATCACTGAACTGGGAAAACAAAGGGATAAAGATTAATGGAGATTATCTAACCCACCTTCGTTTTGCTGATGACATAGTCATTTTTGCAACTACCCCATCAGAGCTACAGAGTATGATCCAGGAACTTGCTGACAAGAGTAAAGAAGTGGGATTAAAAATGAACTTTCAGAAGACAAAAGTGATGTACAATGCTTTTACAAGAAATGAAGATTTATCGATTGATGGAGAAAAGCTGGAGATAACAGACACGTACGTTTATCTTGGACAGCAGATATCAAGTGAGGGTCACATTGATGAAGAAATTAATCGGCGAAATTTAACTTGCCTGGAGAGCTTTTGGAAGAAACAGCATAATTTTCAAGAGCAATATGCCATTATGTCTTAAAAGAAAAGTGTTTGATCAATGCATCCATCCAGTGCTTACATATGGTGCAGAGACGTGGACCTTAGCTAAAAGAGACATACAAAGACTGCAGACAACTCAAAGTAGCATGGAGAGGTGCATGCTTGGTGTAACCAGGAGAGATAAGAAGAGGAACACGTGGATCCGAAAAATGACAAGAGTGGAAGACATCATGATCAGAGTTAAATCCCTGAAATGGCAATGGGCTGGACATACTGCCAGAAGGACAGACCATCGATGGACAGCCGAAATTTTAGATTGGATTCCAAGGGACAGGAAAAGACCCAGAAGAAGACCACATGGAAGATGGGTGGATGAAATTCGAAAGTATGCGGGAGTGACATGGAGGAGACTGGCACAAGACAGACCGTTGTGGAGGAAACTTGGGGAGACCTTCGTCCAGCAGTGGATTGATAATGGTTGACAATGATGATGATGATATATATACATTTATACTATGTGCGTATACACACATATGTAAATATACATCTAGCCCCCCCCCCCCCCCCAAAGGGAATTCCTCGGTGCGCCACTGGAGTGAATTATTCATTTTATATTTTCTGTCTGAGCTGATTTTTCTGAATAGGTTTGACATAATTTTATGTTTTCAGTAGTAGGACTTATCACAAACTAAGTATTTTTTTTCATCATGATTTTTCGAAGCCATAGAATGATGCTTTAGAACTTGAGATCTTTTTAAACTGACAATGTCTTTTAATTATCTTTAAGAAAAGGTGAAATGTACTATATTATAATACTATTTCACAAAACTCCAAAATATGAAATTTACTATTTTATAATACTATTTCACAAAACTCCAAAATATGAAATTTACTCTTGATAGCCATAACAGCTTTTATCTTAAGGGGTACACAGACTGATACATACCCTATATTGATAAAAAGTCACCAGACACCCCTTCAAAAGCATATGAATGGATCCACTGCATTGTTAAGATGCGCGGTACAGCTGCAAACGGTATAAAAATAAGCCTTCAGCTGACCGCGATCATATCGCACTGTGAGGTTGAGTGAAAATGTCGCGGCGGAAGAGAACTGACTTTGAGAAAGGGAAGATTGTTGGGTGTTATATTAGTGGGTTGTCCCTAAGAGAAAGCTAGAGGCGTTTAAACATCCCCAAGTCAATTGTTTTGGATGTACTGAATAAGTGGAAGACACATGGCGTGCCTGAAGCAGCAAAACGTACCGGCAGATCAAATAAAATCAGTGATAGAGGACGTCGAAGCCTCAGGAGTGTCCTTACAGCTAATCCACGGAGTACTACTGCACAAGACCTCAGTATACAGGTGAGTAAAAATGCTGGAACCTCGGCATGTACATGTACCATTCGCAGAGATCATTCCACGGGTTACTGTGGTCGTGCGGCTTCTCATAAGCCTTTTATCTCCACTCGGAATGCTACTCGTCGTTTAGCATGGTGTAAAGAACATTTATTGTGGACTGTAGATCAATGGAAACGGGTCATATGGACTGATGAATCCAGATACACGATTCATTAGTCTGATGGCCGTGTGTGGGTATGGCGGCAGCCACGGGAACGTTATTTACCACAGTGTACTGTTCCTACAGTCAAGTTTGCAGCTGGCAGTGTATTTGTGTGGAGGTTTTTCTCGTGGTATGGTCCCGGCCCATTGGTTATCGTGGAAAAACCTGTTAACCAGCACGTCTACCTCGATATTCTGGACAATTATGCCCTACCAACTCTGTGGCAAAACTATTGAACCGAGCCTTGTTGATACCAGCAGGATAATGCACCGAGCCATAAAAGCAAGGACTGTTATGGCGTGGTTTTTTGACGATAATTCCGTATCGTATGGCCAGCACAGAGGCCTGATCTTAATCCCATAGCGCACCTATGGATTGAATTAGAACACCGGATAAGAAGTTTGGAACCAAGGCCTATTACTAAGCAACAGTTAGCGGCAGCATTATGTACTGAATGGAAGCACACACCTATAGCTGTGTTCCAAAACCTTTTTGAAAGCATGTCTCGAAGGTGACCCTTCGAGACATGCTTTCAAAAAGGTTGAAAGCATGTCCTGCATGCATTAAGGCCAAAAGATGACCGACAGCGTACTAATGTATGTCAATAAATGCTATGTCGTGTTTCTCTTCTAGGTGTCCAGTGACTTTTGTCACTGTAGTGTATATAGACTGTACAATAATTTAAGCACCCAGTTTCTTACGGTAGCATAATAAATAATAGCGGGTGCACAAATGGGTGAGAGAAGAAATATCCTGTGCCATAATAACTAAAATTCATGTGATATGCTATCCACAAAATCCTATCTCGCTACAAAACTTCAAAATCAGATCCTTCGACAAACGATTGAAATTCAACAGTTAACCAAACCTGAAATATTCTCGCAAATCGTCCTATTACCGGAAAATTTTCGTCATGTGGATACGGAAAAAGTGACCACAGTTTTTCCGTTGATATGCGAAAAGAATTGCAGAAAGGTTTTCGAAAATTCATAATTCCTGACAATTCCGGGGAAGACCACTTTGGTGAATATTTCCAGACTCCAGATATTACAAAATAAATTTGTCAGACTTTTGGAATTAAAAAATAATTTCACACCTACAAATGAAGCACAATTTAGTTTTCGACATTTCGGTAGAGTACACTTTGGGAAATATGGTTTTTTGACTATTAGCTAGTTATATAACTTTAATTTAGGCAAGATAATGGTACAAAACGATTAAAATAATATTAATAATGAATTTATACTTATCTCTAAATCTGTACATAGCTACAATACTAGGAATCAGGGCTTTGTGAGACTAGTCTTTCCCAGAACTAATTATATGAGGCAAAGTATAACTTACATGGGACCACAACCCTGGAACTCTTTACCTCATGAGATTACTGATTTGAATAATTTGAATATTTTTCAGAGGAAATTAAAATTTCATCTATTGTATAAAAATTAGAAATGGGGGGGATTGTTAATATATGAAGGTAGGGAAAATGTGAGCTATAAGGTGAACGTAGTGCGAGTAAAGGGGGGGACCTTTTTGCATTTACATGTTGTTGTTGTTTTTTATTAATTTAACATGTTAACTAACTTACATTTAATAATTCGGATTGCTGTTTCTGTGGTGCTTGACTAGATGACTGAATATAGGGAGACTGGGGCTATGGCAGGTGGGTGCTTGGCCTTTTCCCTTGTCTTCCTAGCTGTTTCTATTACACTGAGAAAAACAAACGTTTTATTAATTCAACAAAAAACTTTGTCAATAACAAAAGATTTTGTTGAATTTGCAAAATTATTCTGTTGAAAATTATCATTGATTTAACAAAATTTATTGTTATCACGACAAAACGTTTTGTTCATTTAACAAAATGATTAGGTCGATACTTCAGAATTTGTTTGATCCAACAAAACATTGTTGTAGTAACAAAACTTATTGTGTCACGATAACAATATGTTTTGTTGCAGCAACAAAACATTTTGTCATCATAACAATATGTTTTGTTGGATCAAACAAATTCTCAAAAATAGACCTAATCATTTTGTTAAATGAACAAAACGTTTTGTTGTGATAACAATAAATTTTGTTAAAATCAACAATAATTTTCAACAAAATAATTTTGCAAATTCAACAAAATGTTTTGTTGACTGTATATCGGCAAAGTTTTTTGTTGAATTAAAAAAAACTTTTTTCTCAGTGTAATAATTATAATAATGGCAATTTATTTTAAATGCATTTGTATTAAAACAGCTGAAGTAAAATGAATAAATAAATAAAATTCATATTTTTTTCAGTCATTTTACGGAAAGGTATAAATATGCTTCGTTAATTCACGAAAGGAATCACGGAAAGTGGCTCGAGAATTTCAGTATTTCTTTTTTTATTGTATTTTCAAGTAATTATAATAAAAAGAAATATTTTTGCTTCATTCTTTGGCATCACGCGCATAGATGCCATTTGAGTAAGAGGAGAATATGGCAGTTAAAATTTTAAATGGAGCTTAGGTTCCAGAACTGCTTACGACTAGCAGCGAAGAGTTTGTGCATATAAAAGCAGTTCTCTGTAGTAAATGGAAAGCGAATAATGCAACAATAGACCTTTCTGATATGCTACAGTAATTTAGTATTCAGTAACTTCTGCACCACTTTAAAAACTCTTCTGAGAGCTTTTAAAGTTACTGTACCTAAAAAGCAACTTCCTTAATGCACTAAATACGGGGTTTGCGTCCGAAATCTCTCTATGGAATTTAACTGTTAGGTAAATATATAAATATTCGTTGCGTCAGGAACCACTGATGTAATTCTATTCATATTTAAAGTAGCCCTTATGTGCGGCACATTTTTGTAAGATAAAGCGATTTAAAAGCACATTGTTAGTGATGTCGTGCGGACCAAACTCATCCTGAAACGACGATTTCCGTAGTATTAATCTCTGCATGCATCCTTTGTTCTCGGATAAAAACATATCAGCATTGTTCTTGGATTACAAATATGTCAGGAAGTAGAATGGGAGCCAAAAAGTATGTCCAGAAGTTATGCCGAGTGTGCTTACTGGACCGCTTTCCACGAAAGACGATTAAAAGAACTCGCTAATTTAATCTTTGTCCTCATCTTTGATGACGCAGTTACAAATACTTACTACGTACGTATGGAATTTTCCGGATAAGGTTTCGCATATTTTGTTTTAATCCAACCTTATTGTAATTTGTTTACCTGAAAACCATTTCAACGGCTCAAGCTGTGAGAGCTATGTATTCACGATTAGTCGCCAGGGTCGTAACTAGGTCCCGGAACCTGGGTCTCAAGAGTGTTAGGGGGGGGGGGGTGAAGAGTCATGGGGTGGGGCTTCAACTACAAACTGCATTTTTCCACGAATATAGGCGCAAGTTTTGCTTGCTTTTAATATCGCTTTGTTAATTTACTTCATTAGCGAATAATTATGCCAAAAAAGTAAAAAAAAACTACATAAAATACAAAATGAAAGTCACAGGGGCACAGTAGCAATTGTGCCCAACCTACATTCGTGGAACAACGTCAACTATCACTATTTCATGGCACTGTCTCACTAGTTGTACGTCCTTAAAGTATTCAGCGAAAGACAGTTAACGTTCCAGGTTGCGGAACAGTTGCTACTGTGCTCCTTTGGTTTTTCCAGGTATAAACTTTTTAAAGAATAAAACGAAACAAATGTTTCACTTTATATACTTAAAAGCAACTTATACTGTATACAATTCATAGTAACTTATGCTGAATATAAATTAATGTTAGTAGAAGTAGAAGGTGTAATACCATCGTTGTCAGTATAGAGTTATTGCTTATATTGTTTCTGAAGAAATCGTTCTTCAGAAACTAATCCTTAGTTGCCTTGTTATAAATTTGTCGATACGTCTCGGGTCTAATACATTCTTGTTGTTGTTGCTCTTGTTTAGATTCAAAATGCATCGGCGGTGTAAAGGTTTGAGACATAATACATTCATTATCCATTCCAGCGAAGTTGTGAAGACTGGCGATGTACACTCACGGACAATGAAATTTGAGCACCAAGAAGGAAGCATCGGATTGAACTGAAATTTTAGGACGTAATGATACAGATGAATGATACACATGATGGCAAAAACAGAGCCGCAGGGCAATTACAGAGGGATCTGTGGCACGCAGTCCGGTCATCTTCAATAGCGCGTCGCACCGCCTCGTGCGGCGATACATGCTGCAATACGGTCCGGCATGAAGGCGAACAGACGCCTGATGTTGTCCTGCCGGATAGTGTGGCACGGAGGCAGCCGGCGTTTCACTTGACTCTACATGCTCGATAGAGGACATGTCCGGGGAGCTGGAAGGCCATAGAAGTGTCTGGATATGACCAAGGCCTAAGAAGTTCAAGAGTCAGCGATCAGCACAGAAAGTCATGGTGACTGTTTTTTTGGGATGACAGGGGTGTCATTCTCCATGATTTTCTGAAACATGGCTGTACTGTGACCAGCGAGCGGTACGCTGAGACACTCAAGAAGCTTAGATAAGCCATAAGGAGGAATAGACCGAATGAGAATCTGAAAATGACCCTCATTCACCATGACAATGCAAGACCACACATATCTTTGGCAACAAATCAGGCAATCAACAAATTAGGCTGGTCGGTGGTCAGCATCCGCCGTACAGCCCAGATCTGGCGTCCTCCGACTTCCACCTGTTCGGTCCAATGAAGGACAGTCTCCGGGACAACGATTTGATGACACAGACGAGGTGAAAGAGGCTGTGAAGAATTGGGTACAACAGTCCACACCTGATTTTTTTCAAAATGGATTAGACAGTTGGGTTCAACGATGGCGCAAATGCATCGCTTATGACGGAGACTATGTTGAGTAGCACCTTTGTATAGAGAAAGAGTTACTCTAACCCAAATCTGCAATTCGAACGACTGTCGGTTAATAAAAAAGTTATGCCCACTTTTGCATTACTTTCGGTACAGCCTTCGTATTTCAGTATAGCTAGTTTCAGTATAACGAAACAATTTTGTAGTTCATTACAATGGAATTTGATGTTTATACTAATTCACGAACTTAAAATAAAAAGCTAACTTTGGAGAGAAATAGGTTGCTTAATCAAGTTATTGACGTTGAAAACTCGCGGATACATAAGGAGAAAAAAATAGAAAAATATCCTCAAAAACACGTTAGTCGCGTGAATACATAATCTTAAATGAAACGTACAGTTACATCTTTAAAGCACACGCCAAATTTTGTACTGGCACAAAAATTTACAAATCCATATTTCTATTAAATAAAAATGTATTCTAACTAAAACAGCAATTTTTTCCATTAAAACTGATGTCAAATTATTTTCACAATTTTTCTTTTGAAAAAAAAAATTAGCAATCCCTAGGTCCCCTTAAAAAATTTTTGAATATAAATAACTAGCAAAAAAAAAATGAAATTGTGCACACAGTCTGAGGGCGAATTTCTTAGCAGTTGGGGGGGGAGGCATTGTTTTAAAACTAGGAAGATAACTCAGGTGCACATTTTATTTTCAGAGCGTGAGGAAGGAAAACTTCAGCAGCTACTTGTGTACACAAAGTAAAACTTAAAAACGTTATTTTCCACGTCAGTTATATTTATAATTAAGGATTGAATTCAGAATCCATTTTCGAGTCAAGTATTCACATCCCTCTTCTCCAATGCGCAGCCACGTTTAAATTCTAAATTACGCAAAGTGTGTCATAGAAATACACCATGCATATTTACTTCCCCTAGTTTGCATTCCGTATTAACTCCTTTTAAGCATTATGGTAATTCCACATCGCAAACTAATTAGTGGCTGCAGCAGGCTCTTAATTAAACATCGTCTACTTAACACATTATAACAGTAATAAACTTACTAAAAGATTATGAAAGCGGTCCTCGTGAGGCTATGAGAATTTATGCTTAGTTGAAAACAGGTTACGCTAAAATTGAAGTAAAATATCACACTCAGAACACGATACTTTCACAAAAATTAAGAGTATTGTTGCCTAAATATTGTGTTTCACTGTAAAGTGCCGAGTTCGTCGATCGAAGTCAATGTACACCGTGCTTTTAAGAGATAAAAATCACATTTCATCACGGCAAACTACTTAATGAATTTCAAAATCAAATGTACCGGACCGTTTTCACACGGCTGTTTATTCCAGAGATTTGTTCTTCAACTAGGAATTTAGTTTGAGTTTGAATTAGAAATGGGCTTAAAAAGCCAAAAAACGTGTTCACACATTTCTAGTACGTTTTTGATCAGAAATTACAGAAAATAAAGAACTGGCAACATCGTGTTATACTAACACGAAAGTAACATCTGCTGCAGTTAAATACAGTCTGCTAAGAAAATGGCGCACGTAAACAAGCTGTGTACAGAAGGTTATGTTTTTGCTCTTTACGAAGAAAAATGTTCGTATTCTGTAATTAAAAAACGCTGTGAAAATCATGGAATCAGGATTTCTACATGGAAAATAAGCAATATTATTAACAATGGAAGAAAAAATTGTCAAATAACAGAAAAAAGAACACCAAACAGTATCTGAAGATGATACGTACTTTTACGACTAATTCAAAAGTAAGATCTCTGGTCTTAAAAGAAAATCCACCGACCCAAAGAGCAATCGCAAAGTCGTTAAAAATCTCTGTATCAAGGTAATAAAGATTTGAATCTAAAAACAACAACAAAACAAAACGTAATGTTGACCGCGTTTTGCGTAAGCACGTGGCTGAACGCAGAACACGGTGTAGACTTCTATATAAAAATTCCCTAGCCGGAGACAGATGGAATTTCTTATAAATATTGATGAAATATTGATTTACCTAAACGACTGTAACAAAAAAGGTCTATTGACTACCGCAAAAGAGCAGAAAAAAACCCTACAAACTTAGTTCCAAGAATCCAAAGAATGTTTCAGTAAGCCGCATGGGTGGCGCAGTGGTCTCTTTTTAGGGTGATGGAAAATATCTGACGAGAAGTTAAGGCTCGGCGAGACGTAACTAGCGCCGCCATATCTTCAGAGAAAAAAAAATGCAGTGCACAGAAGCCAACATACAGGTTGATGCCGGAGTAGACAGAGCAGACTGCGCATGCATATTTCTGTTGACTTCAATTCTTTGGGTAAAGAACAGTCAGCCGAGCTACTCACAGCACGTGATTGTTACCTTCTCGGTAGCATAATCACTTCGCAAATCGGATGTGTTAGTTTTGTTACGCCAATCGTGTTAGTTAAAATTTTTATGCCAGTACAAAATTTGACCTTCAGTTAGTTTTTCAGAAACATTTTCAGTAATGCCAAATACTAGGGAATGCCTGCATTTCGTACGTTTACGTAGGCCTAACTGTAATATTTGCTGAAATTTAATTTAAATAGTAATACTAATGTTATTGCATATTTTTCTCACCAAAATAAGGGATGGGCGGGATATCAGAAAACAGCAACAACAAAAAACTGCTCTAAGCAAATAGTCATCAGATCGAAGGAAACCTTCGTGGATCAAAGAAAAGCTTCACTGCCGTAGCGCCCCCCCCTAACGTGTTTTGCTCCTGGATGTTAACATTCCCGCAGAGTATATTACCTCTTAAGATGTGGTGGCGCTGTTGCCGCCTGTTTTACGTTATCTCTATGAGAGTTGACCTTCTTTACGCGTTAGATATTATTTGATGGAATCATCCCGACCTTTCGGCACGTTTCAGTCTTAATGTAACTGAGTGTCACAGAAGAAAGTCTCCACGCTCTGGGAAGGAGAAAGGTTTCCCGTTCCCTTACGGGGCAGTAAGCTGTTCTCTGTATTGTGTTGTAGTCGAAGGTGAAAGAAACGGATAATTTATGGGCATGTGGGAGGCATGGGCATAGATAAAGACACGCTTGTAGACGCGACCCTCCGATGGCGTGGTAGGGAGAGCGTCTTTCCTTGAAGTTCTAAACTCGCAGCCAAAGCTTTTTGATGTTCCATTTGGTGCGAGCATAAGAAATAGGAGAAAGAAAAAAAAAAGGAACATGCAAACACGATGCTTGCGAAACCGGGTGCACTGCTCACACAGCCTTTGATTTGTGAGGGCAAGTGCCTCTATAAGTCCTCATGATATATAGTACCAATGCGATCAGGTGACCCTTCAGTGAAATGTATGTACCTTTCGGTCTGGTGATTTTCGGTGAAGTAATCTTTCGTTCAAGGGAACGATACCAGTTTTTTTAGATTCCGGATTAACTAGGCTCTTCTGTTGGTTTCTAACCTGTCTCTCATTTGTCAGCCGTCAAAAGGGACGACCTTGAATTAAAATTTGGCGCCAGGCTGAGACCCAGGATGTCGTGAAGGAGATAAGAGGTCCACCCTGAAATATTTCTTGCGCACCCTGTTTTTTCCCCCGCAAACTGGACTTTGCCAAGTAATGATGAGTCTGGTGTTTTTCGTCGTGTAGCCCAACGTATTTTCCAGTGGCGTCGCGTGCCCATTTAGAATGACTGTAACGGGGAGGGGGGACATGCAAACATTTAATTATGTATCCCCAGCTGAAAAATTTATGCATTGATTTTGAACATACGAAAGTGCTTTTTATTTATTTATTTAGTGTTTGTTGAATTAAATAATAAAATAAAAAAAGAATGAATTTTGTTGTCACATCCTATATGGATAACAAAATTTCAAATTCTGTTTTTAAATCTGTGCTCATAAACACATCGATTCACACTGCGACGAAAAGACAGGAAAACTGCCATTCGTGGTTACGTTGAATTTAACCATAACTCCATGCGATTCCAAACGCAAACGTAGGACCAGTAGTGCTTTTTAGGCATGCTGCTACTACCGTATTTGTCATTTTCTTGTAGGACTTCCGTCCACAGTGAGTACAGTTTAGGTCCCAGCCACCTACAGCGAAATCGCCTTTTGGGCAGGACACAGAAACGTAAGGAATGAGAGCAAGTCTAGCGACTTTGACAGAACAGTTTGTAGTGAGATTAGAGTACAGTAGATGGCGCCACCGTACAAGTACGATATTGCACATAGAGGGGTGAGAGAATTTCAGGGGGGCATAGGAAAAGATACCCATTTAACCAGTGGGTCCAGCCTCGGGGCCGTAACGTGCTCGTCCGATGCACGGCGGATATTCAGCGATTGTTAGCAAATCACACCATCTCTGAAAGATCAGCCCAGGTTCGAACCTGAGGACCTTGCAGTGATAGTCTGAACTGCTAACCACTAAGCCATCCGCGGCTCTAGTGCTTTTTAGCCGCGCACACGCTGGAAGTTAAGCCTCTGCGGAAATAAAAAATGTCACTTGCAGCGCCATCTAGAGAGCTTTGTATCACAGTTGCTTTACACGCCTGGGGTGAAGTTCACTGGCCAAACAGGACACTTACGGATGTGAATACTACAAAACTATGTTTTGATTACTCAGCAAAGCAACGAACCTTTACCACTTTAAGAAAACACTGTATAAGGAAATTAATTTTAGCCACCACACGAAGCCTTAGGGCAAACTTTGGTGAGTTTTGTTATCTAAAAACATAATTTAACAGCAACTCGTATCACAACGTTGAATTGCGTTGTTCTATGGGATTGAAGGGGTGCTCTACTTGGCTAGAGCACCCTGAGAGATCAGCTGTAATGTTTGAAACCACAGGGAAATAAAAACGTTACCTGCAGCGCCATCTAGGGAGCGTTTATACCACAGTTGCTTGAAAACCATCGGATGCCCTGTCGGGAAACCGCACACCCGAGGATTTGAGCACGTGATATTATGCTTAATGAACGAACCTTTTCTTAATGGAAACATTGTGTGCTGGGGGAATTAATTTTAGCCATGACTCGAAGCCTCAGGACAAACTCTGGCGAGTTTTATTAGAAATAAATCCCTAAAATATAATGCTGATAGTATAAGTTAAATAAATTGCGACGACTCTGTGCGGGTGTGCGCCGAACACCTAGCACACCCCGAATATTCACCCCTGGATTTTTCCAAGGAAGTGCTTTGTTTACTTCTCCTTTGGAAAGTTATCAAAATAGCATCTGCAAGGACATGCAAATTTTATTGTTCTCCACTCTTCAAAATCCTTAGTTTACGCCTTTTTTTATGTCGATATGGCCAGGGGCGAATGAGCAGGGTGGTGGGGAATTCACTGGGGGAGGTTGCTCTGCAGTTTATTTATGCTAAGTAGCGAAATTTACATGAAAAGTGTAGTCTAAAGCTTAACCAGCTCTCTTGAGCCTTCCCCAGGGCAGTGAGGGAGCAAAACGTGGTTGAAGAGATGAGTGTAAGGCAAGGTTGCTGGCTTGGATGAAGGGAATTAAGGAAGGGAAGGTATTGTGTCTGCCTATTCTTACTTCCTTTCAACTTTCATCCAGGAAAACCATTTACTTTCAAGACCCTTCTCCTAGGCATTAAATTTCCTTTTTTAATCAGTGCGTTCTACTGGTGCTGGTGACAGTGTGTCATATTTGGTAAATGGTATGTAACTCTTCAGGTTTTACTAATTTTATTAAAATTGGATGAACAGAACTTTAATAAAAAAGAGGATCCCAAGTTTTGGATCCTTTTATTTTCCAAAAAGGGCAAAAACTTCAAGACAGTTCCAATACCAATGAATATGTATCCAAGGAAGGGGGAATTGCACGAATTCCTTTACAGCCTACAAGAAGCATTAAAAAATCAAAGGGGCACAGTAGCGACTGTGACGCAACCTACAACGGAGAACTACGTCAACTGTCACTATTTCATGGAACTATCTCACACGTCCTTAAAGTATTCAGCGAAGGACAGTTGACGTAGCCCTACATTGTTGCTACCGTGGCCCTTTGATTTTTTTCATATATAATTTTTTTAAAGAAATAAAACGAAAGAAATGTTTTACTTTATTTACTTAAAATCAACTAATACTACATACAATTCATAGTAACTTATGCTGATTTTAAATTAATGTTAGCAGAAGTAGAAACCGAAGTATCATCGCTGTCAGTAGTTATTACTAAAATTGTTTCTGAAGAAATTCTTCAGAAACAATTTTTCAACCCGTAGTTTCCTTAATATATATTAAGATAATACAACGTTTGCGACAAATATTTATTTTTTCAAGCCGACAATGGTTTCGCAGGGTATTGACCTAGTTTCATCCGGACGAATGGCACGCAAATATTCAAATTGTACATGATATCATAAATGGTGTTTACAGTAACGGGTCTTGGTTAGTTGTTTCCACGCGCTTGATAGAAATGGTGTGGATGCCATGTCATTAACAAGTTGCGAAGACTTCTGATATATGTATATGGAAAGCTTTCAAAATATCAAGTTGGGTGGTTGAATCAGGCTTGTCAATTAATTTTGCTTCTTCAAAGAGAATTATATGGTCCTTTTAATAACAGTGTTTAGCCACCGATGAATTCTTTAGGTCACAGTTCCGAATATAGGCCTTATGCTGTGCTCCTTCAATCGAAAACGCATGACTCTACAGGTCTGTCCTACATATGAAGGCCCACATTCACATAGAATTTAATAAATTCCCCACGAGTTTTTGCCTTCAACATAGTCCTTTGATCCTAAAAAGTTCATTCTGTTTACAGGTTTAAGAATCGCTTCAAAATTAAAGGTATTGAGAATTCTTGAAATTTTGAAGGCAATGCCACAGGAAAATGGAATAATGGCAAAATTCGCTCGTAATGGGCGCATCACAGGAGTTAATGTGAAGATAGGCTTCGGTTTCCGGAATTTTGTTAGAGCCTTGTCTATAATGGAAGGGTTGTACAATGTTCGCTGTACTGCAACAGGTTTAAAGAAATCAAGTTAGTTTCCAAAATGTCCTTATCCGAACATACACTATATTGACAAAAGTCACCGGATACCTAGAAGAGAAACACAACATAGCATTTATTGACATACATTAGTACGGTGTCGGTCCACCTTTGGCCTTAATGTATGCACTGACCCTTCGAGACAGGCTTTCAAGGTTTTGGAACACAGCGATAGGCATGCGCTTCCATTCAGTACATAATGCTGCCGCTAACTGTTGCTTAGTAGTAGGCTTCGGTTTCAAACTTCTTATGCGGCGCTCTAATTCATCCCATAAGTGCTCTATGGGATTAAGATCATGGCTCTGTACTACACACGATACGGAAATTATCGTCAAACCACGCCGTAACACTCGTTGCTTTATGGCTCGGTACATTATCCTGCTGGTACCAACAAGGCTCGGTTTCATAGTATTGCCTCAGAGTTTGTAGGGCATAATTGTCCAGAATATCGAGGTAAACTTGCTGGCTAACAGGTTTGTCCACGATAACCAATGGGCCGGGACCATACTACGAAAAACACCCCCACACGAATACACTGCCAGCTCCAAACTTGACCATAAGAACAGTGCACTGCGGTAAATAGCGTTCCCCGGCTGCCGCCATACCCACACACGGCCATCAGACTGATGGATCCTGTATCTGGATTCTTCAGTACATAGGACCCGTTTCCATTGATCAACGGTCCACGATAAATATTCTTTACACCATGCTAAACGACGACTAGCATTCCGAGTGGAGATGAAGGCTTATGAGCAGCCACATGACCACGGTAACCCATGGATTGAAGTTCTCTGCAAATGGTACGTGTGCATACCGAGGTTCTAGCATTTTCCCTTACATGTACACTGAGGTCTTGTGTAGTAAGTACTCCGTGGATTAGCTGCAACGACTCTCCTAAGGCTTCGACGTCCTCTATCACTGATTTTCTTTGGTCTGCCAGTATTTTCTGCCACTTCAGGCACGCCATGTGTCTTCCACTTATTCAGTACATCCAAAACAATAAACAAAGACATCGCTCTTTCCACGTTTTAGCAACACACAGCAACCGAAAAATCGTTATTCGGCCACTGCTGGGGAATAGAATCCCAGATCTCTCGATATCTAGCCGAGCGCGTTGGGTCTGGTACGTTTCGTCCAACGACGATTGGTCCAATGCCGATTCGTCCAATGGACAATTGGTCCAAAGGTACGATTCGTCCAATCGTACGATTGATCCAATGCCGATTCGTCCAATGGGACGATTGATCCAATGCCGATTCGTCCAATGGACGATTGGTCCAATTCCGTCCTATCTGTCCAAAGTGCTACTCATGTTATAAAATTCTCAACTGTTCTGATTCTATCTCCGATGTTATACGAAAGTACCGGTAGTCCAAAAAATGTAAAATAAAGTTACATTTCATGCGTAATATTGTGGTTACAGATTTTTTTTTTTACTGTCCTTGCTGCCGTATGAAGTTACTGATGTACGAGTCGTTCAATTAACTTCAAGGTTTCTCTTTTGCATGAAATAATATAAAATACTAGTTTCCTGTTTCTGTTTGTAGCATGCAGTGGGATTCCGCCAACTGGCCAATGGAAACATTCTGGTCGGGTTCGGACAGAGGCCTTTTCACAATTTTTATTCTAGCGATGTCACATCCATAACGTTTACATATCAAATTAATAATATTGCGCTTTTACTTAAGCACGAAATATTAATTCATAGGCTATAAGCCTAGGCTTTTTTAGCACTTTGTATTCTACCGATGTCATATTCATAACGTTTATATATTAAATCAAGTTATAATAATATTGCGCTTTTACTTAAGCACGAAATATTAATTCCTAAGACCTAGGCCTTTTTTACAGTTTTTATTCTACCGATGTCAGATTAGCAATGTTTACATATTAAATCAAGTTAATAATATTGCGCTTTTACTTAAGCACAAAATATTAATTCATAGGCCCTAGGCCTTTTTAACAGTTTATATTCTACCGATGTCAGATTAATAATGTTTACATATCAAATCAAGTTAATAATATTGTGATTTTACTTAAACATGAAATATTAATTCATAGGCCCTAGGCCCAGACCTTTTTAAAAAAAAATTATTCTACCGATGTCAGATTAATAATGTTTACCCATCAAAGCAAGTTAATATTGCGTTTTTACTTAAGCACGAAATATTAATTCACAGGCCCTAGACCTATGCCTTTTTGACAGTTTTTATCCTACCGATGTCAGATTCATAACGTTTACCTATCAAGAAAACTTACTAATGTTATGCTAGTATTTTTAACTATACTTACACCTTAGAATATGACATCAGTAGAATAAAGTGTTAAAAGGCCTAGGCCTAGGTGCGTGTAAAGAGGTAAGAAATGATATGATGAGTGCCTTTTATTAGATTTTATAACATATTTACAGATACCAAATACCTAGGTTGTAACTTAAAGTCTTCCAAAAAGGCCCGCGGCCTAGGTGCCTGGTAGAGAGCTGAGAAATGATCCGTTGAATGCCTTTTATAAGGTTTTATAAAATGTTTACAAATACCAAATATCTAAGTTTTAACTTAAAATATTCTAAAAAGACCCGCGCCTAGGTGCTTTGCAAACAGCTGAGAAATGCTCCATTGAGTGCCTTTTACCAGGTTTATGTAAAATGTTTACAATTTCCAAATATACGGAAATGATCTTTCAAAAGGATATGATGAGCAGAATAATTTAAATCCTTATTCCTTTCTGGAAAATAAAACAGTTTACCGTTGGTAAGATGATACCATTGGACGAATCGGCGTTGGACCAATCGTACCATTGGACGAATCGGCATTGGACCAATCGTACAATTGGACGAATCGGCATTGGACCAATCGTACAATTGGACGAATCGGCATTGGACGAATCGGACATTGGACCAATCGGCATTGGACCAATTGTCCCTTTGGACGTATCGGCATTGGACCAATCGTCGTTGGACGAATCGTCCGGGACCGGAGCGCGTTAACCTTACACCACGGTGGCCAACAATCCACGGCGCTACGTGTGTTTTTCTGTCAGTTTCTGACATCATAAATCCGTAAGATGGGCTCAGCTACTGAGACGTCTCCATCTGGTGGGCATTAACGACTCTGGCTATATATTAATTATAGCAGTTAAATCCAAAGGGTGAGATGCAAAGTGAAAATCCCTCAAATACGTGGCTTCAGTGAATAAACAAAGACATCGCTCTTCCCACGTTTTAGCAACACACAGCAACCGAAAACTTGCTGTTCGGCCACTGCTGGGGAATCGAATCCCGGATCTCTCGATATCTAGCAGAGCGTGTTAGCCTTACACCACGGTGGCCACCAATCCACGGCACTATGTGT
The DNA here is from genome assembly GCA_039090855.1 of Macrothele yani. Taxonomy (NCBI): domain Eukaryota; kingdom Metazoa; phylum Arthropoda; class Arachnida; order Araneae; family Macrothelidae; genus Macrothele; species Macrothele yani. The sequence continues at coordinate 16,540,933 of CM076992.1, forward strand.
GTTTATCTGTCAGCTTCTGACATCATAAATACGTAAGATGGCCGAATAACAATTTTTCGGTTGCCGTGTGTTGCTAAAACGTGGAAAAAGCGATGCCTTTGTTTATTCACAGACGCCACGTATTTGGAGGATTTTCACATCCAAAACAGTTGACCTGGGTATGTTTAAACACCTCTCGGTTCCTCTTATGGACAACCCACTAATATAACACCCAATAATCTTTCCTTTCTCAAAGTCAGTTTTCTCCCGCCGCGACATTTTCACTCAACCTCACAGTGCGATATGATCGCGGTCAGCTGCAGGCTTGTTTTTATACAGTTTGCAGCTGTACCGCGCATCTTAACAAGGTAGCTGATCCGTTCATTTGCTTTTGAAAGGATGTCCGGTGACTTTTGTCAATATAGTGTATATGTATCGCGCGATATACGCACCTGTAAAAGGCACTAGGTTTTTGTTGCTAAGGGTGATTGGACTTGGTATGTGGCAGTCAGAAAACAGCGAAAGTCTTCCGACAAATTGTGGTTGTGAGAGATCCATTTGAACGAGTAACCAGTACGTCAAGGAATGGTAGTTATCCATTATTTTCAGTTTCGGAGCTGAATTGAATGTGAGGATCAATAGAATTTATAAGTTTGACTAATTCCGGAATTTCAGAATTTTTTCCTTTCCATAGAACGAAAGCATCTACATATCGTATCCATAAATCAAATTTAAAGAGTTTGAAAAGTTTTTCTTCAAATCGACGCATGTAGATTTCACATAATATAGGTGTCAGTGTGCTGCCCATGGCTAGACCTTCCGTCTGTTCATAAAACGTTCCACGGAAAGTAAAACTGTTGTTTTACGCAAATGTCCACTAATCTTGTTATTTCCTCTACTTCAGGTTGGCTGTAAAAAATTCCTGAACTGTAGTTTCCTTGTTCTAAATTTGGCGATACGTCTCGGGCTTAATTGTACTGTTCTTGTTGTTGTTCTTTAAATTCAGAATGTATCGGCAGTGTAAAGGTTTGAGACGCAATACATTCATTATCTAGCGAAGTTGTGAAGACTGGCGATGTGCATTGGTATTCCATGCACGGTGTAAAAATTTGGATCGATGACATTAATCTCCATGTGTTCTTTGCTGTTCAGGCTCAGTTTGTGCAGTTGAAGTTTGTGGCTTTAGAGTCAAACTTGGGTAAAACCCACCCTGGCGCTCGGACTTTTGACGCTCCCTACATTCCCGTGACCTTTTGGTTGATGACTTAGCAGGCATTTTCGGATTTTTCTCGTTCTCCTCTAGCTGTTTCTTCAACTTTCGTCACTTTTTATAGTAATATTCTCTGGATTTTCGCGGCATTTCTAAATTTTTGTCACCAATTTTTTTATCTAAAAAATAAATTTTAAATCCACTTTATTTCGGTTTATCAATACGACCGTTATAGCTCTGACCGTGAGCTACGAGATGCGGGGCTAAGGTCATCGTTATCATTATCTATTCATTAGTTATCAACCTTAAAACTGCATGCGGCGAAACAAAATCACGCAAAATTTAGCTTCACTTTCTAACTTTACTGTATCGAAGGGTTAAAGGGGTGGAGTGTTGAAACTTGTTTTGTTATAAATGAGACTCCATAAACTATCTAATGATGTATTATTTATTACTCTACGATTATTAGTTTTGAAGATATAAACGTTCAAAGTGTGACATGTTTTCGTTACATCCGTGCTCCGATATTACCTCTTACCCAGCATGGAGAAATGCGTAGTTCTACGTCTAATTTCTTTCTTTTTTTCAGTTCTGCGAAAATAAAGTTGCTATCAAACTTGTCCCAGCAAAAGCAATATTGCCAACCTATTGCCCAGCCTGATTTCGGATTCTAGCGATGTCCCGGCTGAGACCGTTCTCACTTAATCCTGCACCTCTTCTTAAGGCAGATGGTCCCATTCCATATTGATCTTGGATTATAAAACCCTGTTTTGACAAGCCCTTCTCTTGACCGGCTGGTACGCTGCAACAAAATGTCCAAGCGTCTTCGGAGAGTGGAGATATTCATGCGATGGACGGAAAAGTCTCCCTCAGGAAAACTCCCCCCACATTCGGAAAAGTCCCCCAGATTGGAAAAGTTCCCGACAGGAAAACTCCCCCCTCATTCGGAAAAGTCCCCCAGATTGGAAAAGTTCCCCACAGGAAAAGTCTGCCACATTTTTCAGTCAGGGACCGTACACAAATTGCAGTTTACACAAAATATCGAATGTGAGGGAGATTTCCGTGGTCACCATTTCCCATTTTCACGCTGTTTAAAACAAGATGCAGCCGTACAATGAGCACACATATGTGGAAGAAATTTCCGGGGTCGTCATTTCAACTTTTACGCAGTTTATAGTAAAAAAATGGTCTCACAGGTAGCTAAATGGGGTGGGGGAAATTTCCAGGTTAGTATTTCGACTGCTACCACGGTTTTTAGTGAAAAACGGTCCTACAATTAGCAGGCTGACAGGGTGGGGGAAAATTTTCGGGATCGGGATTTCGATTTTTACCGGAGTTTAGAGTAAAAAATGGTCTTACAATTAGCAGGATGGAGTGGGGGAAATTTCTGGGGTCGACATTTCGACTTTTACGCAGTTTAAAACAAAATGAAGCCGTACAAGTAGCACACATATGTGGGGGAATTTTTCGGGGTCGGCATTTTTATTCCATCGTTCTCATGTTCATAACGTTTTCGTAACATGTCAAATTAATAATATTGCGATATTACTCAGGTAGAAAATATTGTTACGTCTAACATCTAGGCCCTCCTAAAAGTTTTCATTCTGTCATTCCCATATTCCTAAACTGTACATAACATGCCAATAATATTGCGCTTCTACTTATGCTCCATTCATTGATTAATCGGCCGTAAGCCTAGGGCTTTTCAACACTTATTTTTTCGCCGATGTGATATTCGTAAAGTTTACAAAAAAAGTCAGGTTAATAACTTTGCGCTTTAACTTAGGCGTTCAATACCAATCACTAGGCCTTAGGCCTACGGCCAATGAATTAATAATTAGTGCCTAAGTAAAAGTGCAATATGATTAACTTCAGTTCATGCATAAACGTTATGAATATGACATCGTTAGAATAAAAGCTGTTAAAAATGTTTCGGCCTAAGGCTTATGAGCTCATATTTAGTGCCTAAGTAAAAGCAAAAGATTATTACCTTGACTTGTTATGTAAACGTTATTAATATGACATCGGTAGAATAAAAATTGGCGAAAGGGCCTAGTAATTAATATTGAATGCCTAAGTAAACGCGCAAAGCTATTAGCTTGGCTTTTTTGTAAACTTTACGAATATCACATAGGCAAAGAAAAAAGTGTAAAAAAAGCCTAGGCCTATTAATAAATGTATGGTGCATAAGAAGAAGCGCAATATTGCGCTGCTTCTTATATATTGCGCTTCTTCTTCATTATATATTGCGCTTCTTCTTCATAATATTGCGCTTCTTCTTATGCACCATACATTTATTAATGATATTACTTGTGATGTAAATTTTAGGAATATGAGAATGACGGAATGAAAACTTTTAGAAGGGCCTAGACGTTAGACCTGATAGTATGTTCTGCTTGAGTAATATCGCAATGTTAATAATTTGAAATGTTACGTAAACGTTATGAACATGAGCATGATGGAATAAATTATGCCGACCCTGGAAATTTCCCCCACATATTTGTGCTACTTGTACGGCTTCATCTAGTTTTAAACTGCGTAAAAGTCAAAATGCCGACCCCGAAAATTTCCCCACCCCAACCTGCTGATTGTAAGACAGTTTTTCACTAAAATCCGTGGTGACAGTCGAAATACTAACCCGGAAATCTCCCACACCTCACCTAGCTACTCGTAAGACCGTTTTTTACTATAAACTGCGTAAAAGTCAAAATGCCGACCCCGACCCATGCAGCTAATTGTAATTCTGAGTTTTACTATAAACCGCGGTAAAAGTTGAAATGACGACCCCGGAAATTTTGCTCCACATATTTGTGCTCGTTGTACGGCTGCACCTTGTTTTAGACAGCGTGAAAATGGAAATGGTGACCCCGTGAATCTCCCCCACATTCGATATTTTGTGTAAACTGCAATTTGTGCACGGTTCCTGACTGAAAACGGTAGGGGACTTTTCCTGTGGGGGGGCGTTTCCTATGGGGGACTTTTCCTGTGGGGGCGTTTCCTATGGGGGACTTTTCCTGTGGGGGACTTTTCCTGTGGGGGACTTTTCCTAATGTGGGGGTAGTTTCCCTGAGGGGGACTTTTCCTGTGGGAGAGTTTTCTTGTGGGGTAGTTTTCCGATTACCACTCATGCATCCCTTATATAAAAAGGGGCAATAAAAATGCAAGAACATGAAAAAAGAACACGCGAACATGGGGCTTACTAAGATCCGGTGGCTTGCAGAACCCGTGGGCCAATGTCCACACAAACTTTGATCTGTGGAGGTAAGTGACCCCATATTGTCCTCACGAGTTAGGCGCCAATGCGATCAAGTGATCTTTCAGGGAAATGTTACTTTCGACCTGGTGATTTTCGGTGAAGTGATCTTTCGTTCAAGGGAACGATATACCAGTTTTTTAGATTCTGGATTAACTAGGCTCGTCTATTGCTTTCGAACGTGTGTCTTCCTCGCAGGTGTCAAAAAGGACGAGGTTGAAATAAAATTTGACGCCAGGTGTCTTGCGAGACAGTTTGCCGTTAATCCTACACCTCCATTAATGACATACATCAGCCGAACGGTCCCTCTCCAGGTAGATGGTGGCTTCTTAAAGAGACCAGTCCCTTTTTAGGCTTCGCATGTTAACCTTATATGAGGTCTCGATGTACTTAGGTACATGTTTCTCACGATAGACTTGGCCTATCAATTACAAACTTGGCATGCATTTTCCTAAGGATATTTATACACCACCTGAACTAGAATTATCGCAATCGGTCAATTAATTAATTTTGTATTAATTAATCAAAATTGCTGTCGATTTTGCTGATGTTTTCATTAGCAATTGTATTTATTATTTTAATTGAGTACATTATTTAGTCATGATTCTAGTTCAGGTGGTTGTTGATATATACAGTAAGGTATAAAAAAAATTCAAGCCATTATCTTCAGTGGTTTATGAGAAAAATGTTCCTAAATGTACAAAAGCACAACTTTTCAGGGGAGACCAATAAACGAAGAAGACCTGTGACTAGAAGCCTCCCGCGTCATGCTCCTTTTCCTCTGCTTTGCTGAACTTCAGCTTTCTGCTCGCCGTCTTCATTTGCTTTCCCGCACCTTCTAGAATCTGTTTTTCCTTCTTCCCAGGATGACGACAGATATTCGACCGTCTCACGTTTGCTCAGATGTGGCTGGTCACGCCTACTTGTGCAGCTTGTACGCCTAACTTCGAACATTTTTTCGCCTACAAATTATTTTCTGTTTATCAAGTGTCATATAGCATTCGATTCAGCAAACTCTGTAGAAAAAGAAAATTGAAATAAAAAAAGAAAATTACCTTTTTTTTTGTTTTGTTCAGGACTGGTCCTCCTTAAACCACTTTTTGACAAAATGTTCAAACCCCTCTAGGGGTTTGAAGATATCCATGTATTTCTAATACAAGATGCAATAAAGTAGGAAAAGAGATCTAAGTATTTGTGCCCTACGATTTATGAGAAATTAAATAAACAAATCATGCTTACGGTGTGTAAAAAAAAATAGTAGCTTCTATAGTATGCTATAGAAATCAAATTCTTTTAAAACTCGCAGCACAACTTTCACTGCTCTTTAAGAGAGTGAAATCTTCACGATACTAGTTTCTTTTACCTCAGGGTCAGAATTCCCGTTTCAACATCAGCGACCTTTCATCTACCAAACCGACTCTCAGGGTTAGCGCCACTCCTGTGGCCTTAGGACATGGCCTCCGCATGACCGTTTTCAGACTGTTAACCTCTTGACCCCTGCCTTACCTAGTATGTTAACTTTCTCCCGGCTATTTCCCGTTATGCGCATTACTTCCGGAATGAGCTCTCACTTTGGCCTCTTCTTGCCTACGGATACGAAAAGGAATTTAAACGATGTACAGAAGTCATCGTACGTGATGCGAAGCAGTAGGAGTGTTGCCAAGTTGGGGGGAAAAGTCTCCAAAGTTTGGAGATCTTGTATTGGAGTTAGCAACAAAAACAGTGCTTTGGGATTAGCGGACTTCGTTATGTTTTGAACGATTTCAGCGACTGAAGGATTTGAAATGAGGTTTTTGAGAATTAGGAGAATAATTTCTTCACTTTCCGCAGTTATGTAATAACCATAACGATAATGCTTGCAGAATGCAGTCTTCTTTCCCCGTTCCTTACAGCTTTTGTTTTCATTTATCGCAAGCATAAAGTAAGGGTGAATGAACCAGCTGAGTTCGCCTGAGATTCAGGGCTGTTTCTGATACAGGGGGCGCTGAAGACTTATCTGGGGGAAGGGGGGTCAATTTAATTCACTAGCAAACACTTCCTCCTCCATACCGAAAAGTCAAAAAAATTTAAATTCAAAATATGAAAAACGGACAGGGGGAGAAAAATGAACTCTTTTGAAATATGAAAAATAAATCGCATTATCAGAATTTGTTTGACACTTGTGAAAACACTAGTTTGTCCGTGACGGAAACCGAAATCACGCCCCTCTCACTCCCGAGTAAGTTGCTCTAAAAACTAAGCTATACAGACAGAATGTATCGCTGCAGATTTGTCTTCTTGATATGTGTTTTATCTCTGTAGTACGTCACACAGTGCTTCAGTTGCATTGTTATTGTTGCAGGAGGAATGATACCTTCCAACTGGCATGAGAAAAACTATTCTTTTGTTTACTCTTCTGGTTCTTTTCCGTAGATCCACGCAGTGGCATCAAGGAGTTATTAATGCCTAACTTTGGCTCTTCTCCATCTTCAATTGTAGTACATTTTTAAAAATCGCGCATTCTTGTTGGCTGGTGCTCCGAGCTAGCCTCTTCTTACCATAACATTCCCCACTAAAACGAAAGCCTTCAGATTCCCGCCAGAAAGCACTTCTCCCACACATACTCGTACGTTGCAAAACTACTACTGGCGACAAAACAATGAACACGAAGAAGCTGAAAGGCTTTCTCTCTGTCTCGCACAAAGATTTCTCTTCAGCACTGTTTTACATCCGGCTACGGAGAACTGGCTACATTGCAATTTCAATGCCATACAATTGTTCTGAATAAACAAATATCGTGTGGCTATATTTCCCACTACTTGAGCAATTGTTGTTCACAAAACATTTTTTTTTTTTACTATTTCATTTTCAATATAGACATTTTCATTATTTTCGGGCCAAAGACAAAGTGGAAAACTGCCCCCATGAGAACTGACCGCCGAAGTGGCCACCCGGAGAACTGGCCACAAAAATTTTAAGGGGGCAATATAAAAATTGCGTTCTTGACTGTTCCGTGGCCACGTCGATTGGCGGAAAACCTCCACACAGGAAAACTGCCACACGCTTTTCATTAAGGGGGCCGGGCACAAATTGCTATTCTTCCGAGGAACACTTTGAATGTGTGGCAGTTTTCAAGTTTCCGAATTATGTGTAGCTGTTTTTCAAGGTGCTTAACGACGGGAAGGAGCTCTTTTGCTTGGCTGAATTTTCATGCCTGTTTATGCTTAGGGCAACAGGCCACATTGTAACGTACCAGGAGATGTGACGTACCTGCCAGAAGGACGCACACGACATAAAGGCAAATAGGAATCAGAATAAAATGTCCGCGTAGCTTAATTGGTAGAGCAACTTATTCCGGAATGAGTGGACCCGGGTTCGAACCCCGGCGCGGATAAAAATGACGGAGAAATTCACTTCGTTATAACATAAGTTCAAGTGTGGGGGCGGGGCGGGGCGGGGCAAAGATTGCTGCTTCTTGGCCTATATTGAGAATTGAATTGGGAACTCCAAATAAATTTCGGGAAAACGTTCTATGTAATCCAAGCGAGAATTGTTGTGTTCAGAAAGGACGATATGATGGGATTTTTAAATAACGCTGCACTTTTACTTAGGCACTAAATATTTACATAACATGTCAAGTTTGTAATATTTTTCTTTTACTTAATTAATTCACAGGCCCTACACCTTCGCCTTTTTAACAGCTTTTAATCCTCCGACTTCATATTCATAACGTTTACGTATCAAATCAAGTAAACAGCATTGCGCTTTTACTAGGGCGTCAAGCACTGTGAAGCAAAGTTCCTTACTATGAATTGTTGCTTCACACTGCTTACAAGTTACAACTGGCCTCGACACAAGACTGGAAGTGATAGGCCTAAAAACAAATTTTCGTTGAATTCCTAGTAAGCGCATGCAATTCTTACAACGGAACTCGGGGTGTTTGGTGGATGGCAGTGAAGGAGCATTGTATGTAAGTAGTGTATATTTGTTGAACATTAAAATTGAATTGTATATAGTAGGTTAATCACCACCATGGGCTGTAATTAACTGAAACGTGAGCAACAGAATATAGAAAGATGATAAACGTCTTTAAGAGGATTTACAACTTATTCGGAATAAACATGTTCCTTGGCGGTATTAGTCAGAACTTGATCTCCTGTTGTCTTAGTATATTACTTGAGGAATGCGTAAAGGCACGTTTCAAAAGGGGACTGAGTGATGATATTTTGTAGGCCCACAGGGGAGCTGATGAGAATGGTATGAGTGATGTTTCCGCGCGTTTGGTTTCCTATATACTGAATGGAGCTGTTATTCGGATCGAAATAAAGTTTAACCTCGAGTCTTGGGTTTTAATGATATCGTACATTAACGGCAATTTCTATTATCTTTATAAATTTCTTTCCCCGTAATTCGGCGCGGCGTTTTTTTTTTTTTTTTTTTTACTAATTGACTTTGGTTTCCATTTGGGGTCGTATAAATATTTAATTTTCGTATTTTTCGAAAATTATCCATTTTCTGGGGGATGCAACTATCATAGCTAAATTGTCCTCTTTTTGCTGCGTATGTTGCATTTTTCACTTGACTGCAACGACCAACCGTTACTTTCCTATTCCTTCCGGACACTCTTCATGAAACACCCTGTATAGCCTACAAAAGACAACATAACGAGAAACGGTGTAAATGGCCGACAATCGGGCAACGGACTACACAAAACGAAAGACATAGGTAGAGAACCCTCATTACTTTCAGCAATGGAAGGAAAAAAAAGTTTCGTGCAGAATGAGAGCTGGTGATTGTTGACATCATACAATGATAAGCCTATTTTCTCTCTTTACAAAAGCACCCCACTCCGTAATACTCCCCAAAGTATTCAGAATTATACACAAACCAAACTATTTAATGAGAGTGTACTCATCGGAGTCCACATAATAATCTGGTCACCTTGTTACTAATGTAAAGTGTCAATGTTCTTAACGTAAAGTAACATTTGTAGCAGCACTACGGTGCTTTCAACTGTTCAAATTATGCCCAATCTGTTCCGCGAAGTTTTGAGAATCGCACTCAAAAACGAAAAGTATGATTTCAAGCAAGGTTAGTGAAGCGGTAGATTGCGACTTTCTCATAGAACCAAACTTCCGCATTTTCACCTGAAGACTAACGTGACGCACAGAAGACTCTCTCGGCACTCGAGCATTTGGACGAACAAACTGAAGAATACAAAGGGATGTTTAGAGCGGTGATTGTTCAAATAATGGCCCGTTAAGTAACATTACCCTCGAAGATTTCGGAAAAAAACAGGCAATCCGCGGCGATTTGTCTGAGGTCAACATACTCTTCTACTAGAAGAATTCTTTCACAAATCCGCAATTCTGAAATTCAGATTCTTAGACAAAGTTTGTTCTGCACAAACACTGTTCACGAAATATACATAAAATCAAGAATGTTTAACACAAATTTTGCTGTCGGTAGACTAGTTATTGTTGAAGAGCATCTGAACAAGGATCATTACTTCGGTTGATTTTTCTTCATAATTCACTTCGGTAAGTTCGGGAAGACAGACCTAAGTGGTGTTTCCCAAAATGTTAATCCTACCCCAGGCAAATATAAAAGAATTTGGTTTTAAGCCAGAAATTAAAATTCAACTGATATTCTACGTTCCAATGACTTGCGTTTTATTAAAAAATCAATATGCCTGCATTTTTGTTTTCTTTTTGAAGTATACCTAAAACACTAACAACCAAGGGATTTTATTGACGTGGATTTTTCTAAATGTGCTTCCAGAAAATTAAACATGTACTTCGTGAAATGTCTTCTGAAATTTAAATTAGTAGTGTTAAAATAAAACAAGAAAGAATACATCGAATTTTCGGTTGTAATAAGCACGTTTTTTGAATTCTTTCTGACGCAAATAAAATTTATCAAAATTATTCAAAATCAATAGGACTGGTTACGAAAAAAAAAAAAAATACAATCGAATATCTATAATCGATAAAAATATCCAAAAATAGAAATAGCTACTTAATTCCACCAGCGGCTAATATGAACGTTACGGAGAAAAAACAAATGGCGCACAGAAGGTTTCTCATAGAAGGAAGGTATCAGAGACAACGCGATTTTCAAATCGAACCGTTAAAAGAAGAAATATAGAAGGAAACATGATATAACTCTACGCCTTCTACCGGAAGAATTTTGCATAATGGAAAAGTTGAAAGAAGGCGAAAAATACTCTTCATGGAAAAAGCAGCGCTAAGGAAAAGGAACTTTTAAATACGTTCAAATACGAACTTTTAATGCAGCTAGAAAAAGGTTTGACCTTTACTCCCCCTAACGGGAAATTTGTTCATTATTTAAATGAATAATGTTCCACATCTCCATCGTAGCGAATGGTATACAGTAACAGAAAAAAATATCAATATGGTGGCAGATACTGCTGCAAAAAGTACACAAACACCACCTAGTGGCAAAACTGAACTATAAGACTCTTCAAACACAAGCCGAAATAAAGTGTTCTACAAGGTAAATGGCATCCGGTGTTGAAAAAATGTATTAAATCGTACATGTGGAATCAGATTAAATACTAACGCCCCTAGCGACGAAATTTCGCATTATTTTAGGAAGAAAATACACACAAAGTTTTCATAGTTATTAGTACCTGTACCGAAAAAAATTTTCAATCGGGTTTTTAGTCCCACAGATATTGCTGTAAACGGAAATGTGAACGTACACACTTGAGCGTGAGAAACATTCAGAAGCAAATATATGGAATAAAACGTATTTTGAATTCGATATCATTTGCATTTGCGCTCCCTTGCGGCAAAGTTCTGCTTCGGAAAATAAACCGGAATGCAAGGATCATCATTATCACATTTCAGGCTTCGCAGTGCAAATTTGTTTTTTTTTCAAATCGGACTAACAGTTGCAGAGATATGGTTCCCACAGACAGTCAGTCGGACGGACGGACGGACAAAGTGACAATATAAGCACGATATTTTTTTAAAAAGACGTGCTAAAAATGAACATCAATTACTTCACTTTTGCTGTCTGTATACTTTCGAATCGGATAACGCTATTTGTTAACGGTTCTGTAGGTAAACGATTTTCAACAGATCTTTACTTGTAAACTTACAGGCAGTTTTAAAAAAACCACTATTAACTATAAAAAATATATTATCCGAAATTTATTGCCTTTTATGGTAACAACATATCACATTAACAGCACACAAGCATATTATTCACCCAAACGCATCACTCAGTGTCACACGTGTGCGTAAAAACTCTAAGGAATGCACTAAAATGTGGTAACAGAATACATAATTCACGTAAATATTTTTTTTTAAATCTTTACTCACCCATTGACCTCCAAACGTACTCCATGTGATATACTCTTATTGGACAAGTCGTACTGGCAGTGTACTGAAACTCCAAGATCTTGATTGGTGACGATCATGTCATGGTGTTGAATAACAATATCATTTGCAAATTGATTGTTCCCCTACAACAAATAGTACATATTTAAACACGTAAAAATTATACTAATTTAATCAAGAAAATTTCCATTTTTTTTCTTAAGAAAAACACTGAGGCAGAAATAATCAACTTTATTTGTTCACTTAGTAAAAGGCTTCAATGGAGCACATTTTGAAAAACACCCAGGCAGTTTTAAAAAGAAATGCGAGTGTGTCCGTCCGCGAAAACGTACGAAAACAGAAAAAAAAAAAAAAAAATTAGAATGGCGGCTTAAGAGCATTATCTGCTTCAATTTTTCGCTAACTGTTTGACCGCTTCTAAATGACCTAGAGGTCTGAAAATTGGCATAGTGATAGATCTAAATGTCCGGATACCTAGATAATACCGAAAACAAAACAAATACAAAATCAAAATGGCGGCTAATATGGGTTTAACGACCACCGTGAGCAACTCAGTGGGCTATAAGCAGTCGCCCTTCCCTAACTCAGGGTCATTGGTTACAAGGAAGGGAAAGACCCAGTGCCGTAAGACAAACACAACCTCCATACCTCACGCGATTCGAAACAGGACTCACCTTGGACGAATGGTCATAAGCCAGCGATTAAACCACTGCGCCACCGGAAGCTTCAGAACATGTGTCTGCTTGAATTTCTCCCGAATTGTTCGAGCACTTCTAAGAGACCTAGAAGATCTGAAAATTGACATGCTGATAAGTCTTAAGGTCCAGATACATAGACAAACAAAAACAAAAAAAAAATCAAAATGGCTGCTTTCAAATATTGTATGTTTGAATTTTTCTATCACTTCTACACCTAGAAAAGTCTGAGAACGAAAAAATTCAAAAGGATAGCTCAGCTTTACTGTTCAAAATGCTGAAAAGTCTTTAAGGTCCAAAAACCTAGAACAGTCCGAAAACAAAAAAAGGCAGCTCTGGAATATTGTCTGCTTTAATTTTTCTACGACTTCTACACCTAGCAAAGTTTGAAAACGAAAAAATTCAAAACGGTGGTGCTTTACTTTTCAAAATGCTGATAGAATTAAATATGCTTAGGCCAGAAACGTTGAATTGCTGTAAAAATTCTACGAAATTTTAATTTAAAATTAAGGCGAGCCAATGCCTGCTACCGTTTTACGTCAAACCGTATGCATTGGCGTCACGACCTTGTTCTAAATCGTAAAACACAGTTACGGATTTTAAATTACTTTTCTTTCCCTTAATTACTTTTCCCTTTCTTTGGTTTTATGTTCAAAAACGATTTTATAGATTAACCGTTCGAAGAACGGACACAACTGCTAGTCAGTTATAAATCATGCAGACCCGCGCTCGGCGAGCATGAGTTAGCTGTCGACTGACGTGCGGAATGGACAAAACAAGCAATCTGAACGACATTGGACGTGTCATGATAATTCGCACCAGGTGTAATGTATATAGTAATATAGATACATAACCACACGTACTTGCGGTTCAATAAGTCCAATTTTCCAAAAGCAGAAAATAATTGGAGTTTCTGGGTGCAGTAATCTCTCTACCAGGAAGCAGCTGCGGAGGGGTAGTAGGATGGAGTTGGGTGTGTCTTGACTGAAATTAGCCTGTGAACAGGGAGAGGCTGTGAATACAACTGACCAACACCCTTTGCACAAACCCTGGTTTATCGCATGTTTACATGAGTTACTACAGCGGAATATGTATGCTGCTTATATAAAGGACAAACAAAAGAAAAAAAAAGATAGCCACAGTTCTGATTGAGCAGTCAGTTTGGAACGTAGGACTACGACTTCCAGATCGGAGAGTTGAATAGAGCTAGTAACGTTTATTTAATTTCTTATAGCCAACACAGGTCTATGATATGACAAGTAGCTTACATAATTTTTACAAATAATGCTGGATACATTGCGAACACAAAGCAGATCGATACACGAATTACCCAACGTGGTGCTCTGTCTTCTTGGGCTTCTTACATTCCTCATCACTTGCCCTTGCCTCTCGTTTTGATTTTCTCCACTCTCGCTTGCGTTCATTCTACGAATTCCGCGGCATTGTCGAAAATGTTAACCCGATCACACGAAAACAATTTTTAAAAATCTTAGTTTAAACCACTGCGATATGTTCTTTACATATTTGAATAGATCTCGTCGAGAACTTTAAAACAATACCACGCAGTCGTTTTGCACTAATGGTTGTCCAGACAAACCGCGATATTGTCAACCGTGTTCACAAGAAAACAGTTAAAATGTCCGGTTCAGACCACTGCAAAATGTTCTTTAAAATAGATCTCGTCGAGAGCTTCAAAACGATACCATGCACAGTCGTGTTGCGCTCACGGTTGCCGAGATAGACTGAGTCAAACGCGGCGGCACCCCCAGAAATATTGCATCATCTCCCCCGCGCACAGGGAGCTAGGGGAGCGTCGCGCGCACGATGTATTGCGCAGCACGCGAATTGGACTCCATGCTGTTTACGAATATGCTAACGTGATTAACGTGCGGCACGTATTTTCAACGCTATAATGGTTTCAATCGGGACCTATTTTTGTGGCAGGCGGACTATTAGCGGAGTTAGACGTAGTCCTTCGTCAAAAAAAAATGTGGGCAGCCCGTGTGACTTACATTTTCACATATGAGCTTTTATTAGCTGTGATCGTCCTATAAACGATCACAATTTTTTGGTCAGTGCGTGTATTCAACGAATCGCCATTTAATTTCCGTTGAATCGATACTACAGCTTGATTTCGTGGCTCGAAAACGGAATTTCGTAGATCAGAATGAAGAATGCTATTAAACCGTGCTGTTGGGCTGATAATCCTACTGTATAAATAAATCTTAGTATTTTCTTGTTGTGCAGCGGGCTTATATTTGAAGAATATGCACTGGTAAGGGATGTTGGAAAGCACATTTTTGGACATCAGCTGAGGATAGTTCTTCGTGTCTCGTGCAACTTTCCCCATTTTCACCTTCCCTTCGAAGAATATTGCTGCTATAGATTAGGTGAGTCGAAGATGTATGGGGAGGTTTCCCTCGTCTCTTTTGGGTTCCCTTTCGACCGACACCCATCAAGGTAGTTTCCGCAGTTCGCTTTCAGCTCAAACAAACGCCATGACTTGCGCAAACATTTATTGCACCCAGTCATGAAAGCTTTCTTGAGAGTTCGAAAACCCATTTCCACTGATTTACAGCAACGATAAAGGACGCATCGACATACAGAAGTTACTATTTCAGTCCTACGATCTGCTGATGCTAAGCTGAGGGTGATTTGAAGAACCAAATTTCTTTTTCGATTCTCAACTTACCTATCATTTTTAACAAGTGCTCTCGATTCCAGTTTTCGGAAAAACATTTCGGGAGGTAAATCCAACCCCTTTCTTTGTGAGCTTTGTAAATTTTGGTTAGTCTCCCGCACATAGCCAAAGGAAATTATCTACCACTATGAGTTGGAAGCAGGGCCTGCTCAAGCCGGTTAGCGGGCATTGGGGTTTCTTATCCAGGAGGGCACTTTTGACAACGCAACAGTTGTAAAAATTTAAATCTCGAATGGCCTGTGTAGATAAAAAATTTCTGGAGCTGTTGTAGTTTTATTTCATTTCATAGCCGAAGACAAGTACACTGTAAAATGTAGTGAAGAAAAAGTTTTCTGCAGGTGTCCATCTTTTAACGGAATTTCAGTTTTTTAAAATTCCCGTTTCTTCTAACATCCGTATTTTGACAGATTTTCTGTAGTAATTAGTAATTCAGTTTATATCGGAAAAGTCCGTTTCGGGTTTTTCTGTATTTACAGAGTCGTATCAGAATAATATGACCACCAGACTAATAACGGAATAACCACCCTTGGCCCGGATGACAGTGAAGAGACTGCGTGGCATGGACGCAGTGAGGCCCTGAAAGGTTGCCCGAGGCACACGTGCCCAATCGGACTGCAGCAGAGCACGGAGGTCCCGGAGATGACGTGTTTGTGGGTCGGCAAGACAAACCTGTCGATTCAAATAGTTCTACAAGTGTTCTATGGGATTGAGGTCGAGCGATTTCGTCGGCCAAGGGAGAACGGATACATCGCTGGCGTGTTCCTGGAACCGGCCACGCACCCCCTTAGCGACATGACAGGGCGCATTGTCCTGTTCTCAGACACCATCACAACCAGGGTAAACGCCCAACATGAAGGGATGCATGTGGTCATCGAGGATAGACAGGTAGCCATTGGCGTACATGGACCCATCCAGTGGTACCAACGGTCATACAGGAAAACATCCCCAAGGAATGCAGACCACCACCGCTGGCCTGTACTTGTCCGACAAGCGTGTCCGGGTTTTGGTTCCCGTGTGCGACCGTCACTTCTGTGGATAGAAACCTGAATTCGTCGGAAAAGGCGACCTTTTAAAACTCTTCCACTATCCAATGACGGTTGTCCCATGAGAACTGGGTTAACATGGGCGCCTTGACGCAGCGTCGACTCCAGAGACCCATGCGTAACAGTGTTCTCTCTGCTGTTACCGGGGAACCGTAGCTGAGTGCTACAACGTTCATTTGCGTGGTCAATTGCTGCACTTTACCAGTCGACGTTCTCCTCTGGGATCGATAGCCTTTGATGCTCCACAGTTATGACGTCGGGAGGTACTCGGTGTGCCAGCGGTCCATTCTTGGTACACCCTTACTACAGCACCTCGCGAACAGTCCACGAAGTTTGCAGTTTCTTAGATGCTTCTACTCTTGGCGCGGTAGCCGATGATCATTACTTTTTGAACGTACGTAAAATTACTACCTCAGCCCATTGTGCTCACGTAACGCACTATGGCTCATCTGTCCTGGACGGCCGCTTACACCTCCGTGTGGTCGACCTTGTCACGTGCACTCTGTGACGCGCCTGGGCAGACACTGTGATTCCGGAGTGGTCATATTATTCTTATAAGACCGTGTACACAAAAATTTCGCAAAATCGAAGATTCTACAATCTTCTACCTTTTCAACAAGAGATTTCTTTCCCTTCGTTAATGGTGGGATTCCATCCAAGGTCGTCTGAGTTGATGCAGCAGAAGCCGCGTGTGCTTACGCTCAGAGAGAGGAAGATACAGGAAACACACTAGCGTTCAAGGTAAAACAAATTGCACGATGATTTCTTTTTTTTTCTTATTGTTAAATCAGGTGAATCAGTCATTTTATTTTCTGTTGAAGCTTATTATTTTTCTAAATAAGTTTGTAACGATTTTTTTTATAGAAAAAAACCGTTACAAACCATGGGGCATTCAATTTCTGAAGTTGTGCGAACATTCCACATTCCTCGATTCACGGCGTCACGTGTGTACCGAGAATACCTCATTAAAGACATTACCACAGACCATGTACAACGCAGTGCCGGACCATGGGTGCTGAATAGACAAGCGACAGTGGCTCAAAGAACATCCACATTCAATGCAGGAGGTACCAGAGACATATCCATCAGGTCAGTGCAGCGTAATTTAGCGTTCATGGGGTATAGGAGAAGAAGACCCACCAGAGTGCCTTTGTTAACACCAAGACATCGGACACAGCGCCTCACCTGGACTCTTGAACTCGGTAATTGGACCCTGGAAGACTGGCAATATGTGGCGTGGTCCGACGAGTCACGCTACCAGTTGTTAAGAGCTTATGGTAGGGTTCGGGTGTGGCGCAGACCCTAGCTGTCAACAAGGCACTGTGCAAGCTGATGATGGTTCCATACATGTGTGAACGTAGCACGGTTTGGGTCATCTGGTTCTTGTAAACACGTCATTAACCAGTAATCACTTTGTTGCTCTGCTGGGTGACTATTTGCGGCCCTTCATGGACTTCATACTTCATGTACCCCAACTAAGATGGGATTTTCCAGCCGAAAAATGCACCATGTCATCGGGCCCAAGTTGTCCAAAATTGGGTGGAGGAGCATTCTGAACAGTTCCGACGGATAGTGTGGCCACCACGTTCGCCTGACATGAACCCAATAGAGCACTTATGGGACGTGGTAGAAAAGTTCATTCGCACCCAAGATCCTGCACTTAGAAATACCAGGTAACTGTGGGCAGCTGTTCACACGGCATGGCTCAACATCTCTCCCGACCTCTTGTAGAATCCATGCCACGTCGAGTTTCTGCACTTCGTCGGGCTAGGGAGGTCCTACACGATACTTGGTACGTATCCCATGACTTTTGGCACTTAAGTGTATTCTGTTGAAACCTACTATTTTTCAGAATGCGTTTGTAATTTATTTTTCGGTAAGAGGACTTACTACAAATTACGAATTTGTTTCATCGTGATTTTTCGAAGCAAAAGAATGCTTTGGAATTCGAGGTCTTTGTAAACTGACAATGATTTTCAAGTATCTTTAAGAAAAAGCGAAATGTACTGCTGTATAGTTTTATTTCACCAAACTCCTAAACATAAAATTTTCTCATGACAGCCATAATAGCTTTTTTCTTAAGGGGTTTACCGACTGATACACATACATCATACAGTCACCTGTACAAGAATTTAAGTACCCGGTTTCTTACAGAAACACAATATACAATAGCTGGTGTACAAAGAGGGGGAGAGGGGAAGGAATACCTGGTACCACAACAAAGATAACTTCATGAAATATCACCATCATCATTGTCAACCATTATCAGTTCACTGCTGGACGAAGGTCTCCCCAAGTTTCTTCCCCAAAGCTCTGTCTTGTGCCAGTCTCCTCTACATTACTACCGCATATTTTCGAATTTCATCTCTCCCATGTGAGTCTTCTTGTTGGTCTTTTCTTGTCCCTTGGAATCCAGTCTAAATTTTCGGTTGTCCATCGATGGTCTGTTCTTCTGGCAATATGTCAAGCCCATTGCCATTTCAGGGATTTTACTCTGATCATGATGTCTTCCACTCTTGTCATTTTTTTGATCCACGAGTTCCTCTTCTTATCTCTCCTGATTACACCAAGCATGCATCTCTCCATGATTCTTTGAGTTATCTGTAGCCTTTGTATGTCTCTTTTAGGTAAGGTCCCTGCACCATACGTAAGCACTGGAAGGATGCATTGATCAAACACTTTTCTTTTAAGACATAATGACGTATTGCTCTTGAAAATTATACTGTTTCTTCCAAAAGCCCTCCAGGCAAGTTTTATACGCCGATTAATTTCTTCATCAATGTGACCCTCACTTTATATCTGCTGTCCAAGATAAATGTAGGTATTGGTTATCTCCAGCTTTTCCCCATCAATTGACAAATCTTCATTTCTTGTAAAAGCATTGTACATCACTTTTATCTTATGAAAGTTCATTTTTAATCCCACTTCTGGGTCATACTCTGCAGCTCTGATGCGGTAGTTGCAAAAATGACTAGGTCATCAGCAAAACGAAGGTGAGTTAGATAATCTTCATTAATCTTTATTCCTTTGTTTTCCCAGTTCAGTGATTGAAAGACATTTTCCATTGTCGCGTTAAAGAGTTTGGGAGATATAGTGTCACCTGTCTCACACCCATTCCTACTTTTATGTGTGCTGTATTCTCAAACAGCCGAATCTTTGCACTTGCATTTTCATAGATGTTATTCATAATATTAATACATGCATCTTCAATACCGCAGGACTTCAAAGCCATTGTAACTGCTGATGGTTTCACCGAATCAAAGGCCTTTTTATAATCAATGAAAGACATGCACAATGGAAGTTCATATTCCCTCGCTCTTTCAATTAGTTCTCTCAGTACGTGGATATGATCTATTGTGCTGTAGCCACTCCTGAATCCAGCTTGTTCTCTCGGTTGAGCCATGTCCAGTGTTACCTTCAAGCGGTGTGAAATAATTTTAGTGAAGATTTTATAAACCACTGATTGGAGGATGATAGGTCTGTAGTTCCTGAGATCCTCAATGTCACCTTTTTTATGTAGCAGGATCATTGTAGCATTGTTCCAATCCTCAAGAATCTTCCCTTCACTAAGGCATCGAGTGAAAATTTGGGCGAGTACTGTTTCAATTTCTCCACTTGCTTCTTGTACGATGTCTACGGTAATTCCATTTTCTCCTGGAGCTTTTCCCCGTTTCATGTTCTCGATTGCATGTACAACTTCTGCTGGGAGGACTGGAAGAACTTTGGTACTGGTACTTTTCGTAATGTCTGGAGTACATGCATCATCCCTTTCATGATCATATGATCATATGTAGAAGATTTTAGGAAGGGAGTGTCTGACCCCAGGTTTTAAACAACCCTTAGAAATAGGAAACTAGGAGATTTGGGCTAGAGCGCCCGATAGGAAAGTGGCACGGAAGCGAAGTAGAAAGTGGGAGGAAGACGCCCTTATTTATTACCGGGGGGCCAGTACCCGGGGTCCGACGGCTTAACGTGCCCGTCCGACGCACGGCGGATATTTAGTGGAACGAGCGTTCGTACCTGCCTGGGATCGAACCCGAGGCCCTTTCCGTGGCAGTCACGAACGTTGCCCACTAGGCCACCCGCGGCCTGATCATCCCTTTCATATAGTTTTGACTAGAAATCTTTCACTCTCGTCAAAATTTCACCTCTATTTCTTGTTACAGAACCATCTTCTTTTCTCAGAGCCATAATCTGTTTTCTTTCCTTACTGAGCTGATCTCATAAAATATACTATCCACTATATCCGGTCTTGCTTCAGATCTTTCAACAGACGATTGAAATTTAATATGGTAGTTAATCAAACCTCAAGTATTTCGCGAATCGTTCCCATTACCAGAAATATTCTGCCATATGGATACAGAAAAAGTGAGAACAGAATGTTTCCTTTAATGTGCGAAAGGAATTATTGCGGCAAGGTTTCTGAAAATTCAGAATTTTCTTGGTGTACTAAACATTCGTGAAATTCAGTCGCTTTTTTTCAGTCATTTTACGAAATAGCTTGTATCATAAATATGCTTTATTAATTCACGAAAGGAATCACGAAAAATGACTCTTTATTCTCGGAATTTTTTTTTTTACGGTGTATGAACATAGCTACGTAAAGAATTCCCCACCCCGAATTTATAGCCGTTGGCTATAGGAAACGGTCACAAACAGGGGTATGAGAACAAGCACAACATCGCGCATGGATTCGAACCGAAATCTAGATGTTACACGATTCGCAAGCCCATGTCCATGGCCATCCGAACGTTAGAATTTGAATCCAAGTGTCAACTGTATAGCTATTACAGTTGTAAGTCTTCGACCCTACCTCAGCGACATCAATTGTTATACTTAAGAAGATGGTCTATCGAGTATTTGGAAACACATCAAATAAGTCTGGCATTTTCTGAAATTTGTCTCCGAGCTGATCTTGTCAGAAATGCAAAGTAGAAAATAACAGGATGAAAAAAAAAAAGTATATGCGTTTACTATGTCCCATTTTTTGAAGAAAAGTTAACCAATTAAGTAACTAATAACATTATAAAGATACTATCGTAGCAGAACCTTATCAAGATCTCGATTGGTTGTACAATTTTTAAGAAGGCGTGTCTGTGGCAATCTAGTGACCCCTATTCTCCATAGTGCCCTTGACACTCTATAAAGGTACACCAACGTGTAACGAATTTTAACTAGCATTTCAACCCCTAAAATTTTGGGAAAAAGGAAAAGAGTTACTTTCACAATGTGATAATTAACGAGTGATTAAATGCAGACAAAAATAAAGCAGGATGTGAAAAAATGACTGACGATGATTTAATCCGAAGTGTGTAAGAACCGAAGCCAACGGCAGGATTAATACTTTCTCTCGACGAGGACAATGATGAGATACTACAACCAGCTTACACTGAAGAGCAATTGAATTAGAGATACCTGTCTAGTAACGTGTAGCACCACCTTTCGCCCTGATGACGGCGGCGATTCGTCTCGGCATGGACTCGACAATACACCGGAAGCGTTGGGAAGCCATACGGATCCACGACCCCTGAACAAGCTCCCACAGTTCACGAAGATTTCATGGAGGGGAGTCATTTCTCTCGATGTCATCCCAGATGTGCTGAGGTCAGGTGACCTAGCTGGCCAAGGAAGCGAGGTCACGTCGGCGGAGTGTTCATCCAACCATTCGGAAACAATTCGGGAGCTGCATTGTCTTGTTGCAGGATGAAATCCCCAGTGGGATGTTGAAGACGCACAAACGGGAGCAAATGGTCGTCCAGGATATCCCGGTAACGTCGACCTGTGAGGGACGATGCCACACGTACCAGGGGTTCCATTTCAGTCCACGTAAACAGTCCCCAGACAAGAATTCCACCCCAACCAGCTTGAAGAGTACCCTGATGGCAAGAAGGATCCATCGCTTCATGTGGTTTGCGCCGTACTCCTATCCTGTCATCCGCATGTACCAACGTGAATCTCGACTCATCAGTATAGGCACCATTTTTTCACATGTCTAGGGTCCAGTGGCGATCTACCCGCGCCCATGCTAATCTTTGCACCCTGTGATGTACGGTCAGCAGCGGTACCCTCGTGGGACGATGGCTTCTGTACCCCATAGCGAGGAGATGGTTCTGGATGGTGTGGCTGCTTACACGTTTGTGTGCACCAGCGTTAAATTGCCGAGTGATTTCTTGCACTGTGGCCCGTCTATCCGCTGTTACAATGCTAGCTAGCCGATGGTGACCCGGCTCATCCACACGCTGTTGCTCACGGTAGTTGGTCCTTGCAGGGATGGTTTTACCTGATTCGATGTACTCACGGTGCACCCGTGACACAGTGGCTGCACGACTTCCGAGATGGAGTGACCCATTAGTCGGGCCCCGACAATTTGCCCACGATCAAATGCGCTCAAATCCTTCGTCTTACCCACACTGCGTCTGACTCTTATTGATTCCCGTCGCATCACTCCTTATATTGTCGGATCGCTGCGTACGTCATACCGTTTCCGTTTACAGGGCCCCCCACAGCGCCACATTTGCATAACGCCAGTTGTCTCTAATTCAATTGCTCTTCAGTGTACAAAGTAAGTGGTACAGAGGATGTTCAGAAAGTAATGCTTCCATATTTATATACAAGCCCAGTGGCAAGGTATTAAATTGAAACAACAAGAAAAATCAGAATTTCTACTTTAACTTACATATTTCATTTTCTCCATAGTCCCCCTGACGCTCGATACAGATACACCAACGTTTAACAAGTTTTTTAAACCCGTCTCTGTAGTAGTCTTCAGGTTGTTCTTGGAATCATTTACTCGTAGCGGCATGAACATCTGGGTCACAGGTGAACCGAATTGTTTTCAGATGTCTCTTGAAAGCAGAAAACAACCAGAAGTCGGACGGCGCCAAATCTGGGCTGTAGGAAGGGTGTTGAAGAACTTCAAACCCTATTTTCGATATGGCCTTTGAAGTGAAAGCACTGGCGTGGGGTTTGGGGTTGTCCTTCTGCAGAGTCGTTGGCATTTTCCCCATGCGCATTCTTTACTGTAACTTTTTTGAGGTGTATGCACGTAGCCCTCAGAGTTGATAGTCGTACCTTTGGTCATGTACTTCTGATGAATAATGCCTCTGTAGTCCCAGAACACAATGAGCATGCACTTACTGGCTTAGAATGTTGAGTTTTTAATTTTTTCACTCGAAAAGAAGATGGGTGTCGGTATTACAGATATTGATTTTTCATTTCTGGGTCATAATGACGAACCCAACTCTAATCACCAGGCACACTGCTTTGGAGAAACTCTATATTTTGCATAGCGAGAAAGCAACCTTTGGCATGTTTCAAGTCTTGATTTCTTCATTTCAGTTCTTAGGTGACGCGATACCAAACGAGCACACACTTTGTTGTACCCTAAAACGTTAACAATGCCATTGACACTACCTAAACTAATATTCAGCTTACATGCTATGTCATCTGAGTTATTCTTCGATTTTCCCTGATGAGCTCATTGACTTAGTGGAAGCTCTGTACCACAAATGCTAACAGTGGTGCCTAGAGAGCCAGCGAGTTGCCCGGCATCCTGAGCTGTGGAAGTGGAGACGGGCGTAAAATGGTAGAGAGGGGCGGCAGCTCTGGGGTATAGAACACAGGGCGCGCACGTGAAACGTTTGAATGAAACGTCAGCAAATGGGGAGGTTTGTACCTGGGGCGGCATGTAGCGTGGGGTGAAGAGGATTTCAGGCAGGCGTTGAAAAGCTTCACTCCTGCTTCACTTCACGCTACATGCCGCCTCAGGCACAAAACTCCCCATTTGCTGGTGTGACACTCAAACGTGTCATTCAATCGTTTGTGTCTGTGGTTGCCTTTAAGGTGGGAAAAGGGGATGTCATGGATGAACCCTGACATGAACCCCAGCTTCTATAATCCTATTGAAGGTTGTTCAGCCTGACTCACGAGATTACACCTCACAACTGATAAATATCGTGGCGTGCGTCGAAGCCTTTATTCGACGTATTGCTATCCCATGGCTTTTAGTACTTCAGTGTATAAAATGACTAATTCACTCCCATTAATAATAAACATTTAATCATCGCGTAATTGGCGTTCTACCTTATACATGACTATTGGTTAAGAGACATTGTGGCTGAACGGTAGCACGCGCGTCTGCTGTTGGAAAAGTCCCTGGCTCAAATCTCACCAGTGAAGACAATAAAGTTCCCCTTAGCTTTGTAATCTGTGAAAGAATCTCTCCTAAAATAATTGAAAAAGTGAAGATCCAAGTTTTGGCTAAATTTCTGTATAAGTACGGAAAAACCAAAACGGAATTACAGACTACGAAAATTCTGTCTAAATTCTGACGTTAGAAGAAACGGAAACTTTGAAAATGGAAATTTCGTTAGAAGATTGCTGCACGTTATTTTCAGAAATGTTCAGTGAATTCACACCACTTATTTTTTACAGTGTTGGTGTTGTTAAACCCCCAAACAATGAAATAAATCCTAAAAGAAATGGTAAGGATAGAACTGCACAATCAAAAGCTGAACGCTGAAAAAAAATACTTTGGGGAAAGCTCAAACAACATAAAAATCAAAATCCCAGAGCATAAATAAATTAAAAGAAAATAAACAAATTGAACAAATCCTTAGGAATTTTAATTTCAAAGTCGTTTTTAAACTCATAAACAAGATACATTTTTTGCGGATCAAAAGACTACGTTGAAGATATAAATTCCTAGGGAATTTATCAGATACCTTGTGAATGTGGACTTTCATATATAGGACAGACCCGCAGTGCTTTAAGTTTCCGTGTGAAGAAACACAAGACCTATGTACGGAACTATGAACTAAAGAAGTCGTCTATAGCCCAACATTGTCACGAAAATAACCATACATTTTTATCTAGAAATGCTGCGCTTATTGATAAACCTGATTCGACCATCAAGCTTAATGCATTAGAAGCTTTCCACATATACCGGAACTCTTCACGCCTTGTCAACGACATGACGTCGACTCCATTTCTTTCAAATCTCCTAAACTAGAGTTCTGAATGTCATCTCAGTAAGAAACTTGAAGAACGAAGCATATGAAGGTTAAAGAAGAAAGATTAGTATCACAAAATTTTTTTTGTAAAATAGAAAATGTTTCAAAGTTGGATCTAAAAAGCTTCAGAAATAAATGTTTCGCGCTCTCTGTGGTTAAGACGTAGCATTCATGTGATGAAAACTCAATGGAGAGAGGAGGTATACCGGACAAAATCGAGATTAATTACCAAGGCAATTAGATGGAGTCCCATAGGCTCATGCGCGTCGAAGGCAAAGTTTGAAGCTTAGATCACTCCTGGAAATGATATCGCAGCATCAGATGTGATACAGTTGAAAAAGTCGCATTGAAAGAACCAGAGAAATTTCATTAGAAATTCGAAACCTATATCGAAACACCCCATGAACTGAACAATCAAGCCGCTCTAAAAGAAATACACGATCGCGCGGCGCAGAGGAATTCCGTGCGTGGAATTTGCGATCAGTACATCCAACTCTGTCCTACTGACAAATCTCCTCCATTCGGACAGAATTCTAAATTTGGATTCTGTGAGCGCTGCAGTGCTTCAAGCAACGAATCATGGTATCTATCATGTAGTGGCGAACGGGAGAATGGTAAAGCTCAGATATTCGACAAAGTGTTCTTGGACAGTAAAAATTAGATTGTTTAGTTATAAGAAACAGATGGCAGGTTTTTTGTAAAAACCACGACGGATTCTGCAGCTGCTGGAACAGTGTGCAAGCCTGTGGAAGATAGGAAGAAAACATGCAAGCACTGTATTAAACCGGAATGTAAAACAGCAAGAAACCCTTTTTTCATGGTGTTAAAACGTGGGAAATGGTTTTTGAAAGCCGTGGATCAAGGGAATGGTGGAAAAATCACGTCTGGCAAATTCTACCGTTTACTAAATGTTACCAGCCTGCAAGTGCATACACCAAAATTGATAATGTCCGTCCTTGCTCTGAAATTTTTACCGTTCTCGTAAAGAAAAGAGGGAACAATCAGACATAATGTGTTGTGCGAAAACACAAGTTTGTCAGCAACGAGCATCGAACCCGTGTCCCCCTCACTCCGGAGCAAGTCGCTCTCCCAACTGAGCTACGCAAACGGAATGTCTCGCTGCAGATTTGTTGTCTTGACACATGTTTTCACCTCTGCAGTACGTCACATCATCTCCCTCTAAAGTTTTTTTCTTTCTTTGAAGTGAAGTACGCATTTTTAATTAATTCCAAACAATGTGTGGAACAAACATCACACATTTTTCGAAGAACCCAACGGCCAGTGGATCCATTTTCCACAATCGGGACCCAATGTGAAAACACAAGTTTGTCCGCGACGGGCATCGAACCCATGTCCTCTCAGTCCAGAGTGAGTCGCTCTCCCAACTGAGCTACGCGGACAGCATGTCTCGCGGCTATCTGCCTTTATCTCATGTGCGTCCAGCGGGGCAGGCACGTCACAGTTGCTACACGGAGAGTGAAAGTTACTAGTGCTTCACGTGGAGGGATTAACTGGATTAACTATTATGCCGACCAGCAAATTAAGCAGAACGAAGAGCAGCAGCGAACAAGTCTAATCAGACAGTTTAAGTGTAATTTACAATGAAATCACCATATCCTCTAGAACTCAAGATTGTAAGAGTACAAACTCTTTTTCATATTCTGAGGCAAAGGTTACATAAAAAACTTAAATTATTTAAATTGTAAAACGAATGGCATAAAATGTTATTATACAGGATGCATAGGAAAGTCCCTTTAGCCTGAAATAACTTGCGAACGAAGAGAGGTACAGTTATGCAAGTGAGATAACGGTATAGTAAAGCGAATACGCCCAATCGAATGCAACCAATAGCAGCGCCCCTAGTGGCGAAATACGGAAGTTGGCCTTTGCAAATCGAAATCAAAAAAGTGATAGAGCGAAATTTCCAATTACAAAGTTGTACAGCATCAATTAATTAGTACAAAACCACATTTGTTTCATATGTATAAGATAAATTGTCGCCTGAATACCCTAAAATGTCCGAAATCGATGCGCGACGATTCGAATCTGCATATTCACATTTCGCAAATGTAGCCGTATGCAAATGCAGATTGTGACGTTGTACCGTACCTACGATATAAAAACCAGTAGCAGGATGTACCCTGATCAGAAGTTTAGGTCTACGTACGCTGTGTGAGAATGGCGAGCTTCACTCACTCCCAATATTGCGAG
Organism: Macrothele yani; assembly: GCA_039090855.1. NCBI lineage: Eukaryota > Metazoa > Arthropoda > Arachnida > Araneae > Macrothelidae > Macrothele > Macrothele yani. The sequence continues at coordinate 16,568,382 of CM076992.1, forward strand.
ATGGTGCTTATTTACGGTGTCCCACCGTACCGGATTACTAAACCGACACAACGCCCAATACTGGGCGATGGAAAATCCCTATTGGGGACGATCCACCAGACATCAAGTGCGTTGGTCCATTAACGTGTGGTGCGGTATTTGGAAGAACCGCTTACTAGGACCTGTGTTCTACGAAGGCACATTAAACGGACAGAGATACCTCCAACTATTACAGGATAACATACCTGACTTTTTAGATGACATTCCCCTGTCCGCATTACGTTCCTTCTGGTTCCAACATGACGGTGACCCTGCTCACCAGCCAGCTGCAGTGCGACGCTTTCTCACAGATTGTTTTGGGCAACAAATCATCGGGTATGGTGGGGCTGTTCACGATTGCCGGATCTCACTCCGTTGGATTTCTTCCTCTGGGGTTACGTAAAAAATCAGGTGTATAAAACAGCGTCTACAAGTCGGCTGGATCTAATATTTGAAACGGGCCGGGCCAGACTGGGCCTTAAACGCACGGGCTTTGGCCGGGCCGGCCACATCAAATAAGGGCCGTGCAGACCTCTACAATACGGTACTTAGCAAGAAACTACAGCACAAGGTGCGATGCATGGGCAGGCGGGTTTTCATGGTGAAGTTGCCACACACATGCAATGGCCGCCTTTTTCGTCGAACTGCGCTCATCAAACATCGCAAAACTTGACAGTAGAACTCCCTTTTGATTGTCTGGCCTGAGGCAGCGTATTCATGATGCATAATTCCTTCATGATTGAAAAACAAACAATCAGGATCGTTTTGTCATTGTTGCAGCTCTGTCGTGCTTTTTTGGGTCTGGAAGAGTTTTGGGGTCTTCCACTGTGCACACTGGGACACCGTTTCAGGGTCATACCCGTAAACCCACATTTCATCACCAGTTATGATGGTTTTTAAAAAGTTTTCATCGTTTTCGACGCACTCAAGCAGGTCACGAGCAGCTGAAACACAGGCATATTTTTGCTCAGCTCAGAGCAATTTTGGCACGAAATTGGATGAGACGCGTCTCATACCCAAATCGACTGAACTAACGGAAACTAACGTTGGCGTCTTTAATGTAGATTCACCTAAAAATCTTTGCCTTGTATTTCCAATGGAAAAACTTCTGTAGCCATTTTCTTCACAATTAATGCGTTCCCAAGGATGAAAATTTGAACATCGATAAAAAATAACTTCATATTATAGCCTAGTATACTTAATATTTTCTAAAACGTAAACATAATTATATTAAAAATGAAAAACTTTTCCTTTGATATTGTTGAGACCAGAAAATAGATAGCGCCACATCTGCATATGACTTACTAAATGCTATCATGTCTCATTTTTCAATTATTTTATTAATTTTTGGACTGCAGTCAACATGCAATAGTCCGAAATGTTTAGAATGATTCGAACCATTTTGATTAAATATTCTGACACTAATTTAGCTGAAAATGTTGCAGAGCGAGCTTGCTGGTTTATTTCGGAATTAAAAATCAGCAGCATCTACAATTCTGTTAACATTTTCAGCTAAATTATTATCAGAACATTTAATCTAAGTGGCTCAAACCATTCTAAACATTCCAGACTGACGCATGGATACACTTATCGATGCACTGATTTCATTTCGAAAAGTAATAAAATTATTTAAAAAAAATGCGACATGATAGCATTTAGTAAGTCACATGTAAATGTGGCGCCATCTATTTTCTGGTCTCAACACCACCAAAGGGAAGTTATTGATTTTTAATATAATTATGGTTAAATTTTAGAAAATATGAAGTGTACTAGCCTATAACATGAAGTTATTTTTATCGATGTTTAGATTTTCATAATTTGGAACGCATTAAATTGTGAAGAAAATGGCTACAGAAGTTTGCCCATTGGAAATACAAGGCAAATATTTTAGACGGATCCACCTTAACTCACTAATAGTGATTCGGCGAGTTTCCCTGTACAGCTGTGGGCACAAGTATAACATTGTTTCACTTTTGCTGGTTACGGGCCTTCCAAACCGTTCATCACTTTCAGCACTTCCACGACAATCTTTAAAACGATTATGCCATCATAAACTTGTGCACGACCCATGCAATCCTTCATATAGACTTTCTGTAACTTTAAGTACGTGTCTTTCCAAGTTTCGCTGAGTGTTTGACAAAATCTGATGCAAATTCGTAGATCAACTTTTTCCGACATGACAAATGCGAAGAATAGCTTCATACACGTAAGACATAGCACTATTGTATAAAATATCCGGACACACAGGGGTGACGTGACTCAGCACATGCGTAGTAGGTACCTAGGTCAACCTGTGCTAAACCGCTTCCTGCTGTTTCGGGAGATTCCGAACTTCTACAACCAGTCTAAACACTTTTATCACACTTCGTATTTTATTGAAATACGCAAGAAATATTTCGATTGCACAAAATATGTAACTGAAAATATATCTCATATTTATGTAAGAAAAGTTTTATAATACGTAAAATAATGACCAACATTTCAACTAGAATTTGTCCTCCACTTACCTGCTGCTTAACGTCGCAGTTTAGGTCATGGTAAGCCATTCTGATTTCAAAATCCAAGCTGTTGACAACGTCAGTGACGCACGAGTTGGGTCGGGATTTGACATACACTTTGCCGTTAAATAATTTGGTGGTCTTCACGAAAGCAACCATCTCTCGAGAACGACACTGGATAGTCACTGAAATCAGAATTAAAGCTTTCAGAAATTGCAATTCAAATCGGAAACTGTAGGTTTGGTTCATCATGGGTTTTAACAAGTTTCAGTGCAACATTATTTCAAGCATATTTTTTTTAATGTATAACATTTGAAATCAGGGACGGATTGGCACACCGGGACATTTCCCGGATCACTTGAGAAATGCCACACTTTCTCGGATTCTTTTGTCTGGGATTTTTAGAACGAATGAAAAATTATTTTGGTATTTATGAATAATTATCTCTAATATAATTTGGAACTCCTCTTCCCGATTGCATCGCTACTGAACGCTAGCGTGCCGTAATAAGTTTTCTTTTGGTAGAAGGAGTCAACTAGCCTAAAATTTACAGAAGCATGGTAGCACCCTATGGGAACAAAGACAAGCGGAAATTTACGAATCGTAGAAAGGTTTAAATCTAGGAAGGACAAGTGAGTCGCCGCCCCGATGGCGCAGTGGTCTAAGGCGTTGGCCTCTGATCATTCGTCCGAAGGGGGTCCGGGTTCGAATCCCGGTGAGGCATGGATGATGTGTTTGTCTTACGGCACTGGCTCTCTCCCTTCCCTGGAACCAGTGACCCTAAATTAGGGACGGGCGACTGCTTATAGCCCATTGAGTTGCTCACGGTGGTCGTTAAACCTCCAATCAAAAAAAAAACCAAGTGCGTCTTACGAAGCTCGATCAAGAAGCCCGTCAACATCGCGAATTCAAGACCATGTCGATCGTGTGAACTTCTTCACTCAGAAATACCTACGGTTTGCTGTGGGATCATACCTTGAAGAACCAAAACATTATGACCAGCGCGTCTATCTGTAAATCGAAGCAACTGCAGGTAAACGACGACGCGTTTGAAGATCATCAAACGATATAAATAACACCTGTTACTGAGCTCTGTTAATCAGTGTTATTCTTGTTCTTCAAATGGGAAATACAGCAGACTTAAGCGAGTTTGACGAAGGCCAAATTGTAAAGGCCAGGCAGAATATTTCCAAGACGGCAAGGCATCAGGATCAGCCAAATCATTACAGCGCATGATGTCAAAAATACACAAATTTAATATTTACCATATGTGCCCTGGAGCGGGAATCGAACACGCACCTCCCGATTACCGGTCGAGCATGATATCCATTACACCACCCAGGACAAGGAAGTTCCAACCAACTGAAGCATAAGCAATTAATACACACATTTGACGTGGACTTGGAACATCAAACAGAAGTCATCGCCCCTTCCACGTTTATAAGTGAGTCACGGAAAAATTCTTATTGGCCACCACCGGGAATCGAACCCTGAGTCATCCAGTTACGCGCCAGATATGCTTCCACTGCACCACAGCGGCCTCTAATTCCTCAAGACTCACATACACTAACTGCCAAGCCAATTGGCAGATTGCCTCTTGGAGCCCAACACAATGCTGGGGATTTACCAAAGATGGTAAAGCAGCAATTGAATAAATAATTAGAAGGCGAATGAATAATTAATACAGACATTTGACGTGGACTTGGAACAACAAACAGAAGTCATCGCTCTGAAGACCCTGGGTTCGATTTCCGGTGGTGGCCAATGAGAATTTTTCCGTGACTCACTTATAAACGTGGAAAGAGCGGTTACTTCTGTTTGATGGTGAAGCATAAGCAAATAACTTAGAAATCTGAGAACATTTCAGATTTGCGCTAGTCGAAGCAGCTATAAGCTTCATCGTAGCACCCCAACGACCTTTTCTCACATCCGGGGTCGGATGTAGGTCTTTTAATTTCCAGTGCTTCATAGAACATGATACATTAATGGGAAAGGAATTTCCCCGAAGAAATAATTATTCTCAAATACATGGAAAGCGATACAAATGTAATCTTTGGCACTAATGTGCCGTATTTTCACTGTTCTGCATGTACCCTTCAGAAAACTTGAAAATTACATTGAAGCTTTAGTTGCTTGGAACTTCCTTCTCCTGGGTAGTGTAACGGATAGCATGCTCGATCGGTAATCGGGAGGTGCGGGTTCGATTTCCATTCCAAGGCAACGTAATTTTCACGTTTTCTGAAAAGGTGGCTACACGGAGAACTGTGAAAATACGGAACATCAGTGCCAAAGATTACATTTGTATCGCCTTAGATGTATTTGAGAAGAATTATTTCTTCGGGGAAATTAGTTTCCTATTTATGTATTGATGTTTTTCATTTATGTTGCTTGATCTAAAGGAAAAGTCAAATAATTTTAATCCAGGTAGTTGGGAATTTTAAAAGCAATTTTTATTTTTTTATTTTATTGCAATCTTAGAGACCACTCGGCGTCATTGGGTTTAAAATTGATACATGCCTTGCTAGAAACACAGGAAAAAGAAACGTACTTGCAGGCAGCTTATTATCATTTCTTGATTGAAGGTTTAACAACCACCGTAAGAAACTTGCTTGGCTATAAGCAGTAGCCCGTCCCTAATTTAGTGCCACTGGCTCCAAGGATGGGAGAAAGCCAGTGCCGTAGGAGACAAACACAGCACCCATGCCTCACCGGGTTTCGAACCCGGACCCAACTCAGGCGAATGATCACTTAGACCACTGCGTGATCCCTTGTAAAATTAATTGATGTTAAAACGGGTGCCAGTGCCTAAATTTTTTTTTTTTTTTTTTGGTTGGAGATTTAACGACCACCGTGAGCAACTCAATGGGCTGTAAGCAGTCGCCCATCCCTAATTTAGGGTCACTGGTTCCAGAGAAGGGAGAGAACCAGTGCCGTAAGACAAACACAACATCCATGCCTCACCGGGATTTGAACCCGGACCCCTTTCGGACGAATGATCTTAGAAGCCATCGCTTAGACCACTGCGCCACCGGGGCGGCCCAGTGTCTAAAATACTAAAATACATCACAGCCGCGGAACGTGCAAGCTCTACTTAATCATCAAGTGTGAATAAAGATTAAAAATTCAGATATGACAAAAATTCGCGAGAAACGGGTAATGCTTCATTCAGAGGATCTGTTCATTTTTGTTCTTTTCGAGATAATTAAGAAAATTAACATACATAATACATGAAAATTGTTGCTCAACGTACTTTCACTTAAATTACGTAAGATTACTTTTTCAAAGGTGAGAAGAGTAAACTGCAAGAAAAAAAAAAAAGTTGCGCTGTAAGAAAAATTTACCCATTCCAACGCCAAAGCCGTGGTGCTTCTTTCGAACTAATCATTGCATGAACTTTTTTTTTTTTTTAGTTTCAGCAACGTACTTACGAACACTTGCTCAACGATTGTGAAAGCGTGTTGAGAAATATAAATTATGATTGAAAGTCAAGGTACAAAAAACGTACACATTTTACGGTGTTCGGAAATATATGCTCGTTACGCATACAACTTTCGCTCGCTCTAGATGAAAGGAAATATTCCTTCTCTTGCTCAAGCTATGAATAATAGAAAAGCAACTGATATTAAAAGGCTACAACGTTATCGATTTTAGGATTTGAAAAATCGCATTTTATGCAAAGAAGTAAAGGATTTTCACTTAGGCTTCGATTACCACACTACGTAGAAATGTCCTCTGCAACCGGAGGACTCGTAAAATAAAAACACTTTCTCCATTTTTTTTTTAGTGATGCTATCCAATTTTGTTTGCAGCAGCTTTGATTCGCGGCACAATACCCAACATCAAGTAACACTTAAAAAAAAGAAGAAATATACATACATGACATACACTGAGATAAACGTTTTGTTAATTCAGCAAAAAAAAAAAAAAAAAATGTTGAATCAAACAAAAATTTTTGTCGATGTGCAGTCAACAAAAATGTTTGTTGAATTAACAAATGTATTTTGCTTAAAATTATTGTTGATTCAACAAAATTTATTGTTATCATGACAAAACGTTTTGTTCATTTAACAAAATGCCTAGGTCGATTTTTGGGAATTTGTTTGATCCAACTATATGTATTATTATCGTGATAAAACGTTTAGTTGAATCAACAAAATATAGCCAATGAAATAATTTTGTGTTGCCAACAACACAATTCCGATGGAGTTTGGCTAAAGCAACAAAATAAATCGACAAAACAGCTTAACAAAACTATTTTGTTGTTTCAAACAAACTTTTTTCTCAGTGACAATAGAGAAGGATTTATTAACTAATCAACGGTATACTGTATAATAATCATCAGGGGGTGAATAAAGATTTTTTCGCCGCCCCGGTGGCGCAGTGGTTTAAGCGATGGCCCCTGATCATTCGTCCGAACGGGGTGCTTGTTCGAATCCCGGTGAGGCATGGATGTTGTGCTTGTCTTACGGCACTGGCTCTCTCCCTTCCCTGGAACCAGTGACCCTAAATTAGGGACGGGCGACTGCTTATAGCCCATTGAGTTGCTCACGGTGGTCGTTAAACCTCCAATCAAAAAGATTTTTTTCTCCGTGAAGGGGAGACAAAACTAAATGGAAGTTCTTATAATCCACCAGGACAAAATAAAAGTTAATGAAAAATAGAAGAAAAAGCTAAAGCATAATTATCTAAGGTAACGTGATGCATTTTTATTAAATTAAAGCACTTTTTCCTAATGTAAGTAGGATTTTAACAAAAAAACAAAAAGAAACACTTTCGGGAGAGGCCAAGACTCCATTTCCTCTTGACCAGCATTGTAATGACACGATTGGGCCCAGATAACCGCACTTCCGAATTCGCCGCCAGACTTCTCGATCTTCCGTCCGTTCTGTCCAGTCTATTCTCTCCCTTGTTGATCTCACATCTTACCACCTAATCCTTGATCATGTTAACCTCCAAACGTACCTACTTTTCTTCATAAATCTGTTCAAAATTCACTTATGTTTTTTATAACGGTTTTTTGATCCATGCGAAAAAATGTTGCTCTGGCTAATACTACACTCAGTAGACAAAAAAATTAGAGATAGGGTGATGGGCAGTTGACATTGGTATCCCCTCGCAGAGTGGAACAGACCGAAACCGAACGAAGGCGAAAAGTAGGTGGAGGGCAGGGCTTCCCAACAGTGTATATCTCAATCGACGAACTTGCGTAAACATGGTGATCTAAGCGACTTTGGTCGTGGACCCAGTGTCGGCGCAAGACAGATGGGTCATTCTGTCGCCCAAGTTGCAAAACCCTTAGAGTTCCCAAGGGCAACCATATCAAGGGTGTACGTGAGTATACCGTCAATGGACATACCGACATCAAAAGAGCAAGCGATGGCCGACCACACGCCATTGATGACTGGGGTTGACGTAGTCTATCCAGGCTCATAAAGACCCTCTACTTGACAACTGCGGCGCAAATCACATCCAGGTTAAATGTCGGAGGCCCAAGCAGCGTCAGCGAGTGAACGGTATGGCGCACAATGCATACCATGGGCTACGGGAGCCGACGCCCTACTCGTGTGCCACTGTTGACTGCTCGTCATCGGACATTGTGCCCAAATCACATTCAGATTAAATGTCGGAGGCGCAAGCAGCGTCAGCGAGTGAACGGTATGGCGCACAATGCATACCATGGGCTACGGGAGCCGACGCCCTACTCGTGTGCCACTGTTGACTGCTCGTCATCGGACATTGTGCCGAAATCACATCCAGGTTAAATGTCGGAGGCGCAAGCAGCGTCAGCGAGTGAACGGTATGGCGCACAATGCATACCATGGGCTACGGGAGCCGACGCCCTACTCGTGTGCCACTGTTGACTGCTCGTCATCGGACATTGTGCCCAAATCACATTCAGATTAAATGTCGGAGGCGCAAGCAGCGTCAGCGAGTGAACGGTATGGCGCACAATGCATACCATGGGCTACGGGAGCCGACGCCCTACTCGTGTGCCACTGTTGACTGCTCGTCATCGGACATTGTGCCCAAATCACATTCAGATTAAATGTCGGAGGCGCAAGCAGCGTCAGCGAGTGAACGGTATGGCGCACAATGCATACCATGGGCTACGGGTGCCGACGCCCTACTCGTGTGCCACTGTTGACTGCTCGTCATCGGACATTGTGCCGAAATCACATCCAGGTTAAATGTCAAAGGCCCAATCAGCGTCAGGGAGTGAACGGTATGGCGCACAATGCATACCATGGGCTACGGGTGCCGACGCCCTACTCGTGTGCCACTGTTGACTGCTCGTCATCGGACATTGTGCCGAAATCACATTCAGATTAAATGTCGGAGGCGCAAGCAGCGTCAGCGAGTGAACGGTATGGCGCACAATGCATACCATGGGCTACGGGTGCCGACGCCCTACTCGTGTGTCACAGTTGACTGCTCGTCATCGGACATTGTGCCGAAATCACATCCAGGTTAAATGTCGGAGGCCCAAGCAGCGTCAGCGAGTGAACGGTATGGCGCACAATGCATACCATCGGCTACGGGGAGCCAACGCCCTACTCGTGTGCCACTGTTGACTGCTCGTCATCGTACATTGTGCCGAAATCACATCCAGGTTAAATGTCGGAGGCCCAACCAGCGTCAGCGAGTGAACGGTATGGCGCACAATGCATACCATGGGCTACGGGAGCCGACCCCCTACTCGTGTGCCACTGTTGACTGCTCGTCATCGGACATTGTGCCGAAATCACATCCAGGTTAAATGTCGGAGGCCCAAGCAGCGTCAGCGAGCGAACGGTATGGCGCACAATGCATACCATGGGCTACGGGTGCCGACGCCCTACTCGTGTGCCACTGTTGACTGCTCGTCATCGGACATTGTGCCGAAATCACATCCAGGTTAAATGTCAAAGGCCCAATCAGCGTCAGGGAGTGAACGGTATGGCGCACAATGCATACCATGGGCTACGGGAGCCGACGCCCAACTCGTGTGCCACTGTTGACTGCTCGTCATCGGACATTGTGCCGAAATCACATCCAGGTTAAATGTCAAAGGCCCAATCAGCGTCAGGGAGTGAACGGTATGGCGCACAATGCATACCATGGGCTACGGGAGCCGACGCCCTACTCGTGTGCCACTGTTGACTGCTCGTCATCGGACATTGTGCCGAAATCACATCCAGGTTAAATGTCAAAGGCCCAATCAGCGTCAGGGAGTGAACGGTATGGCGCACAATGCATACCATGGGCTACGGGAGCCGACGCCCAACTCGTGTGCCACTGTTGACTGCTCGTCATCGGACATTGTGCCGAAATCACATCCAGGTTAAATGTCAAAGGCCCAATCAGCGTCAGGGAGTGAACGGTATGGCGCACAATGCATACCATGGGCTACGGGAGCCGACGCCCTACTCGTGTGCCACTGTTGACTGCTCGTCATCGGACATTGTGCCGAAATCACATCCAGGTTAAATGTCGGAGGCCCAAGCAGCGTCAGCGAGTGAACGGTATGGCGCACAATGCGTACCATGGGCTACGGGAGCCGACGCCCTACTCGTGTGCCACTGTTGACTGCTCGTCATCGGACATTGTGCCGAAATCACATCCAGGTTAAATGTCAAAGGCCCAATCAGCGTCAGGGAGTGAACGGTATGGCGCACAATGCATACCATGGGCTACGGGAGCCGACGCCCTACTCGTGTGCCACTGTTGACTGCTCGTCATCGGACATTGTGCCGAAATCACATCCAGGTTAAATGTCAAAGGCCCAATCAGCGTCAGGGAGTGAACGGTATGGCGCACAATGCATACCATGGGCTACGGGAGCCGACGCCCTACTTCGTGTGCCACTGTTGACTGCTCGTCATCGGACATTGTGCCGAAATCCCATCCAGGTTAAATGTCGGAGGCCCAAGCAGCGTCAGCGAGTGAACGGCATGGCGCACAATGCATATGGGCTACGGGAGCCGACGCCCTACTCGTGTGCCACTGTTGACTGCTCGTCATCGGACATTGTGCCGAAATCCCATCCAGGTTAAATGTCGGAGGCCCAAGCAGCGTCAGCGAGTGAACGGCATGGCGCACAATGCATATGGGCTACGGGAGCCGACGCCCTACTCGTGTGCCACTGTTGACTGCTCGTCATCGGACATTGTGCCGAAATCACATCCAGGTTAAATGTCGGAGGCCCAAACAGCGTCAGCGAGTGAACGGTATGGCGCACAATGCATACCATGGGCTACGGGAGCCGACGCCCTACTCGTGTGCCACTGTTGACTGCTCGTCATCGGACATTGTGCCGAAATCACATCCAGGTTAAATGTCGGAGGCCCAAGCAGCGTCAGCGAGTGAACGGTATGGCGCACAATGCATACCATGGGCTACGGGAGCCGACGCCCTACTCGTGTGCCACTGTTGACTGCTCGTCATCGGACATTGTGCCGAAATCACATCCAGGTTAAATGAGGGAGGCCCAAGCAGCGTCAGCGAGTGAACGGTATGGCGCACAATGCATACCATGGGCTACGGGAGCCGACGCCCTACTCGTGTGCCACTGTTGACTGCTCGTCATCGGACATTGTGCCGAAATCACATCCAGGTTAAATGTCGGAGGCCCAAGCAGCGTCAGCGAGTGAACGGTATGGCGCACAATGCATACCATGGTCTACGGGAGCCGACGCCCTACTCGTGTGCCACTGTTGACTGCTCGTCATCGGACATTGTGCCGAAATCACATCCAGGTTAAATGTCGGAGGCCAAAGCAGTGTCAGCGAGTGAACGGTATGGCGCACAATGCATACCATGGGCTACGGGAGCCGACGCCCTACTCGTGTGCCACTGTTGACTGCTCGTCATCGGACATTGTGCCGAAATCACATCCAGGTTAAATGTCGGAGGCCCAAGCAGCGTCAGCGAGTGAACGGTATGGCGCACAATGCATACCATGGGCTACGGGAGCCGACGCCCTACTCGTGTGCCACTGTTGACTGCTCGTCATCGGACATTGTGCCGAAATCACATCCAGGTTAAATGTCGGAGGCCCAAGCAGCGTCAGCGAGTGAACGGTATGGCGCACAATGCATACCATGGGCTACGGGAGCCGACGCCCTACTCGTGTGCCACTGTTGACTGCTCGTCATCGGACATTGTGCCGAAATCACATCCAGGTTAAATGTCGGAGGCCCAAGCAGCGTCAGCGAGTGAACGGTATGGCGCACAATGCATACCATGGGCTACGGGAGCCGACGCCCTACTCGTGTGCCACTGTTGACTGCTCGTCATCGGACATTGTGCCGAAATCACATCCAGGTTAAATGTCGGAGGCCCAAGCAGCGTCAGCGAGTGAACGGTATGGCGCACAATGCATACCATGGGCTACGGGAGCCGACGCCCTACTCGTGTGCCACTGTTGACTGCTCGTCATCGGACATTGTGCCGAAATCACATCCAGGTTAAATGTCGGAGGCCCAAGCAGCGTCAGCGAGTGAACGGTATGGCGCACAATGCATACCATGGTCTACGGGAGCCGACGCCCTACTCGTGTGCCACTGTTGACTGCTCGTCATCGGACATTGTGCCGAAATCACATCCAGGTTAAATGTCAAAGGCCCAATCAGCGTCAGGGAGTGAACGGTATGGCGCACAATGCATACCATGGTCTACGGGAGCCGACGCCCTACTCGTGTGCCACTGTTGACTGCTCGTCATCGGACATTGTGCCGAAATCACATCCAGGTTAAATGTCGGAGGCCCAAGCAGCGTCAGCGAGTGAACGGTATGGCGCACAATGCATACCATGGTCTACGGGAGCCGACGCCCTACTCGTGTGCCACTGTTGACTGCTCGTCATCGGACATTGTGCCGAAATCACATCCAGGTTAAATGTCAAAGGCCCAATCAGCGTCAGGGAGTGAACGGTATGGCGCACAATGCATACCATGGTCTACGGGAGCCGACGCCCTACTCGTGTGCCACTGTTGACTGCTCGTCATCGGACATTGTGCCGAAATCACATCCAGGTTAAATGTCGGAGGCCCAAGCAGCGTCAGCGAGTGAACGGTATGGCGCACAATGCATACCATGGTCTACGGGAGCCGACGCCCTACTCGTGTGCCACTGTTGACTGCTCGTCATCGGACATTGTGCCGAAATCACATCCAGGTTAAATGTCGGAGGCCCAAGCAGCGTCAGCGAGTGAACGGTATGGCGCACAATGCATACCATGGGCTACGGGAGCCGACGCCCTACTCGTGTGCCACTGTTGACTGCTCGTCATCGGACATTGTGCCGAAATCACATCCAGGTTAAATGTCGGAGGCCCAAGCAGCGTCAGCGAGTGAACGGTATGGCGCACAATGCATACCATGGTCTACGGGAGCCGACGCCCTACTCGTGTGCCACTGTTGACTGCTCGTCATCGGACATTGTGCCGAAATCACATCCAGGTTAAATGTCGGAGGCCCAAGCAGCGTCAGCGAGTGAACGGTATGGCGCACAATGCATACCATGGGCTACGGGAGCCGACGCCCTACTCGTGTGCCACTGTTGACTGCTCGTCATCGGACATTGTGCCGAAATCACATCCAGGTTAAATGTCGGAGGCCCAAGCAGCGTCAGCGAGTGAACGGTATGGCGCACAATGCATACCATGGGCTACGGGAGCCGACGCCCTACTCGTGTGCCACTGTTGACTGCTCGTCATCGGACATTGTGCCGAAATCACATCCAGGTTAAATGTCGGAGGCCCAAGCAGCGTCAGCGAGTGAACGGTATGGCGCACAATGCATACCATGGGCTACGGGAGCCGACGCCCTACTCGTGTGCCACTGTTGACTGCTCGTCATCGGACATTGTGCCGAAATCACATCCAGGTTAAATGTCGGAGGCCCAAGCAGCGTCAGCGAGTGAACGGTATGGCGCACAATGCATACCATGGGCTACGGGGAGCCGACGCCCCTACTCGTGTGCCACTGTTGACTGCTCGTCATCGGACATTGTGCCGAAATCACATCCAGGTTAAATGTCGGAGGCCCAAGCAGCGTCAGCGAGTGAACGGTATGGCGCGCAATGCATACCATTGACGTCCTGCTCGTTTGCCACTGGTGACGCCTTACCCCTTTGCCGGGAACCTCAAAACTGGGTCTTTGCAGGGTGGCGCGGCGTCGTGTGGTCAGACGAATCTCGTTTTCAGCTGTACCTAGGTGACGTAATTGTGCGGGTGTGGCGTAGACAGCATGAGGCCATATCCTCGTCCTGCCATTTCGCCATCAGCAGGGAAGGTTATGTTTACAATGTTTTGGGGTTTCTCAAAGAGAGCTGGAAGCCCATTTCCAGAAGCGAGGTGAGAATGTGAATGCTGCATCTCTGAAAACACAAGTTTGTCCGTGACGGTAATCGAAGCCCCGCGCCCCCTCACTACGGAGTAGGTTACTCTCCTAACTAAGCTACACGGAGGGAATATATAGCTGCAGATTTGTCGTCTTGACACGTGCTTTACCTCTGTAGTACGTCCCACATCGTACTGCGAAATTCGAGCAGTTGAAGCTTCGGGATGTAATTCGAGAAAAACGTCCAAGTCTACCGACTAGAGGCGTACTGTTCCACCACAACGCCAGACCTCACACGTCGCGATTAACCCAGCAGAAAATCGAACAACTAGGGTGGGAACTCTCGAACATCCGCCTTACAGCCCCGACTTAGCCACGAGAAATATTCACCTGTTTAGTCCGCTAATAAATCCTAGACGGCAAACGTTTCGCCGATGGCAAAGAGGTTGAAGGTGAAGTGGGAGTGTGACTGACACAGCAGACATAAGACTTCTACGCTGCAGGTTTTGCCGCACTGACAAAACGATGGGATAAGTGTATCAATATTGAAGGGAATTATGTTGAGAAATAGGAGGAAATATAAAGATAATAATGACCGTTTTTTACGCTTTCCAACCGTAGGTTGAAGAAGCGTATATGTTCCAGTTTTGTCCGTCCGTCCGTCCGTCCGTACTCACGTGAAAATGGTTCGATTTCGACGAAATTGTAGTATGTGGTAGGGGACCACCTGGGGACGAACCCTATTGAAAATGGGCGAAACAGGGTCAAAGGTCAGGACATAGGAGCGGGATCGGTACTTACGTATTAACGCCACCGCAGCAGAAGTTGTGCTAATAATAAATTTACACCTAAAATTTTTGCAACAAATCATAAAATAAAACACTTTATTTAAAAACAAAGTAGTCAATCGGATTTCGGTGGAAAATGGGCCGATATAGAGTTCAACATAGATTCAAAACAGTCTCTATTTTCTTTCACCTGATGCTGTCGCCATATGAACGTATTAACGCCACCGCAGCTACAGATAAAACACTTTATTTGAAAACAAAGTAGTCAATCGGATTTCGGTGGAAAATGGGCCGATATAGAGTTCAACATAGATTCAAAACAGTCTCTATTTTCTTTCACCTGATGCTGTCGCCATATGAACGTATTAACGCCACCGCAGCTACAGATAAAACACTTTATTTGAAAACAAAGTAGTCAATCGGATTTCGGTGGAAAATGGGCCGATATAGAGTTCAACATAGATTCAAAACAGTCTCTATTCTCTTTCACCTGATGTCGCCATATGAACTCTGATAAATAAGATTCCAAATGATGTCTCGCTGTCCCCCTATGTCTCTTGTTCCTCCATTTAGCACTGCCCCACATTCTCTCAACTGTTTGTGTATGAACTCCTGTATCAGGATCAATAAAATTGTATTTATGATTAACTTTAGCATATAGGAATCCTTCTATTTCTATTCTATTTGTTTGGTAACCTTTCCAACTGTCAGAATAAATTGTGCTACCATCTGCAATGTTTTCAATAATTTTATCAAGAAGGGTACAGCCAGTTCTATTAGGAACAGTTACAACAAACGAATCTTTTGTTTCTCTACATATACCACCAAACACCCACTGTTCGGGTAATACTCGACCACAATTATTTTTACGTTTAGTAAACAAACTTTCATCAATTTCCACAATGCAATCTGGTCCACCTAACTTCTTGTTTGGTTTATTCTAAATATCCAAGACACATAATTCACGCATGTAATTGTTCCAATCTATAACAGTTTTATCTGATAAATCAAGTTGCTTTTCACAAAATTTAATCGACGTCAACTCCTCGCACCAGCAGTATATGAATCTCAAAGCTGAACAAAATGGAATTCTGCTTCCCCCAAACCAGTTGTCTTTTCTAAGTCCCACTTGCTGATCACACTGTCTTAAATTACATTTCCAAAACTTACGTTTACCGAAATAAAGTTTCATGTCATGGGAATTGGTACATTTTCGTTCCTTTGGTAAAATATTTCGCTCCTGAAAAAATAAAATTGCATCTTGTTCTGTTTTTGGCAAATTCCAAATGCGCATTTTCGTAGCACTAAAAAATGGCGTCAAAAATCAGCAAACAAAAAAGGCAACAAAGAATCCAAAATATAAATGCCTGCGCGTGCGAACAACAAGATTGCTCTTTATTGGCGCATTAGCACAACTTCTGCTGCGGTGGCGTTAATACGTAAGTACCGCGGGATCCATTCCATTGTTCTTATGCGTCATAACTTGCGTAAAAATGGTTCGATTTCGATGGAATTTTAGTATGTGGTAGGGAACCACCTCGGGACGATCTCCATTGAAAATAAATGAAATGGGATCAAAGGTCAGGACATAGGAGCGGGATCCATTTCATTGCCTTTATGCGTCATAACATGCGTAAATATGGTTCGATTTCGATGAAATTTTAGTATGTGGTAGGGAACCACCTGAGCACGAACCCTATTGAAAATGGGCGAAATCTGGTCAAAGGTCAGGCAGGGCATAAGAGCGGGATTTATTGCATTGCCTTTATGAGACATAACTTGCGTAAAAATGGTTCGATTTCGATGAAATTTTGGTATGTGGTAAGGAACCACCTGGGAACGAACGAACCCTTTTGAAAATGGGCGGAATAGGGTCAAAGGTCAGGACATAAAAGCGGGATCCATTTCACTGCCTTTATGCGTCATAACATGCGTAAATATGGTTCGATTTCGATGAAATTTTAGTATGTGGTAGGGAACCACCTGGGCACGAACCCTATTGAAAATGGGCGAATGGGGTCAAAGGTCAGGCAGGACATAAGATCGGGATTTGTTCCGTTGCCCTTATGCGTCATAACGTGCGTAAAAATGGTTCGATTTCGATGAAATTTTAGTATGTGGTAGGGAACCACCTGGGCACGAACCCTATTGAAAATGGGCGAAATGGGGTCAAAGGTCAGGACACAGGAGCGAGATTTATTCCACAGCCGTTATCCTCATAACTTGAGTAATAATTTCTGGTATGTTGGAAAGCGTATCATAATCAATGCATTGCATGATTTTACTAACTTGTTCAAGTTTATATCTTAGTATTTTTTAAACAACTGTTTTGTTACTTATTTACCGACTTTCCCTCGTACAAACAGGGGTGGACAGATTAATGTGAACACCTAGAAAAAGAAGGTTTTACGTACCCAATATAGTGTGGGACCACCTTTGGCATTCAAAACCGCCTGAATCCTCCTTGGAACGGACGCATACAAATTCTGGATGGTGGTTAGGGGTGTTGCACCATTCTTTATGCACAAACTGCTCCAGATCCATGAGAGATACAGGAGGAGGATAACATGATCTTCCTCATTTTTCCAACATAGACCACAGTGGCTCAATGATGTTTAAGTCTGGCGATTGGGGAGGCCAAGGAAGGTGTGAAAGTTCGTCCTCATGTTCCTCAAATCATGATCGGACATTCCGTGCACCATGTCATGTGGCCCAAGTTGTCTGAAATTCGTTCAAGGAGCTTTCTGCACAGTTCCAACAGATGGTGTGGCGACCACGTTCTCTCGACATGAACCCAATAGAGCACTTATGGGACGTGGTGGAAAGGTTCATTCACAGCCAAGATCCTACACCTACAAATACCAGGGAACTGTGGGCGGCTGTTCAGACGGCGTGGCTCAACATCTCTCCAGAAGTCTTCCGGCCGCTTGTGGAATCGATGCCACGTCGAGTTGCCGCAATTCGCCGGGCTAGAGGAGGTGCTACATGATACTAGGTACGCATCCCATCACTTTTGGCACTTCAGTGTAATATAACCTCGTTTATTATACGTTTCGCATACGTAAAATATCGCTGATCCAAAAATTTTGAATTGCCCTTATGTTAAATTTTCGCCCTTTCGTGTATCTGGTTTTTCAATTATTCGTCAATTTTACTTTGTCCCTTGAAAAAATGTATAAAAAGGGTTCTGCCTTCTTCGCTGAACGTGAGTGATTAACATTCCTTGACTATTTGAAGAAAAAATGCGAATGTTAAGATCTACTGAAACTGGCGAAACGTATTGTAAGCAAATTCTTTAAATGGACAAATAACGAAGTATGGCGCAAAATTTTGAATTTCAGTTTTAATCAGATTGTAAGCAGTGAATGCCCTCTCTTATGTTTCCGCTACAGGTTTGAAACACACATTACGTGGAAGAACTTTACGGCAAAACTGATTTTTAGAGGAGGAGAAATAGTGTTTGTGTTTCGAACTGCACTAAAAGTTCACCATTCGAAGTGCTGCTAGTCTATCCACGATACAGGAAAAATGACGAGGAACAAAAAATCTCATCAAGAAAATCAAGTAAGATCCGTGGCATTCATCTGCTATTGTGGTGTAATGCCTAACCGTCATTACACTGCAGGGATCCGTGACTGATTAAATTGGCAACAGTGCAGAGAGTCGCTTGGATCGTCTCATTCACTCAGCCTGGCGACCATCGACTTCCTTGCAATGCATCTGCGTGTCCCTTACACTCAGAGGTCGCAAACACAATTACGGAATCTCTGGTGAAGGAAACGTCATTCTTACTAAAGTCCGTCACCCTTTGAGAGAGGGAAAGAAGAAAAACAGTGGGAATTTTCTCCATCTTTCTTACCTCATTTTTTTTTTTGTTCACTTATGACTGATTTTGCGGTCCGGGTACAAAAAGTATACGTTACATGCCAACCTACCGTAGTACTCGTTTTTAAAAAAAATAATTTTGCACTCTGCTTAAAAGGACTTCCTCAGGTTTCCTTATTGATTCTATAAAAACAAACGAGGGCTACATTTTAAAGCACAGCTTGTTGCAAAAGTCCTGCAACACCTCATGTAAACATGTATTTTACTCATATGACCACATTTTGAAAAGTAACACCAATTCCAAACATAATAAATAGTACATGATTTTAAAGATTTCGTAAGGAATTAAAAACTTTTTTTACAGATTTAACATATCTACATTGTTGCACATGTAGTGAAAGAAAAAGACAAAAATTGTAAAGCTAACGTAAACTTTTTTTTTTTTTTTAATTTCTGGTAAACTACAAGAAACTGTTTAAAGCCACCAGAAATAAATTTGAAATTCGTTAAATCTTTTTCATTTAGACAATGAATGCTAAGCCTTTGTTTTTAATTACTAAGCCATCTTCTGGACATACTGCTCACAAGGGTTCAAAGCTCATTCATTATGGTTACATGATACCAGCTTGAAATGATAGCTTTAACCGTACTTTATTTGTAGTAGGATTCTTTGCACTCACCTTCTGTTTCACCAAAAGTTTTCGACTAATTACGATCCGGCGATTGTGGAGACCATAGCTATCTCCGGACTAATTTAGAAACCAACCATCCGTCCACTATTCGTGCCCGATGGCAGGGCGCGTTGTCATTCTGGAAGATGAAATCACTGTTTGGGAACATATTGACAGATGAAGGAAGCATTATTTTCCCCAGTTCGTGGATATACTGGACAGCATTCATGTTACCTTCAACGATATGCAGATATCCACTCCATGAGGTGAGATGCAACACCAGATCATAACAGCAGTAGGGTGCTTTACTGTTTCAACAGTACAGTATAGGATTTGAATCTAACATTTTGTCGGCGTACAAATGTCTTTCCTTTGTTTGGTGTCAAAGAAATTGTTGTTTCGTCACACCGGATGACTTTTTGTCAATGATCCACAGTCCATCCTTTGTGATCGCGTGCCAACTGTAGACACTTTGCCCTCTGTTTGTTATTAACCCTTTAACAACAACCATGACCCAAAAATATTTTATCACTCCAAACACCATAATACCCGAAACTGTCTATTGGTACCCTTCTTTGTTTAATAACAACAATAGTGACTGAGAGGGACTCCTACTGATCCCTCATAGGTCGAGAAAATTTGAAGAACAGGCAAGGATAGGAAACTGACTCACTCTAGGCAGGCGTTTCGGGCGGCTATGACCGTTTGTATGCACGGGTGTTTTCGGCGTTATGGTCGTTAAAGGTTTAATGAAAGGCTTCTTCTCAGGATTGTGGGCTCCTAAGCCATATTTAACGCTTTCCAACCGTAGGTTGAAGAAGCGTATATGCTCCAGCTTTGTTCGTCTGCCTGTCCGCACGATAACTCGCGTAAAGATGGTTCAATTTCGATGAAATTTCAGGATGTGGTAGGGGACAACTGGGGACAAACCCTGCTGAAAATGAGCGAAATGGGGTCAAAGATCAGGACATAGGAGCGGGATCCATTCCATCGCCCTTATGCGTCATAACTTATGTAAAAATGCTTCGATTGCGACAAAACTTTATCATGTTATTTCGGAGGTATACTGAACCAGTTCTGTTGAATATCATCGAAATGGGGTCAAAGGTCAGAGAACAGGAGCGAGATTTATTCCACAGCAATTATCCTCATAACTTGAGTAATGATTTCTGGTATGTTGGAAAGCGTATCATAAAAAAGCATTGCATGACTTTACTAACTTGTCATTCAGCCCGCGACTTACAGTCCCACCTGGAAACAGTAACTGAACTACATAGCTGCCTTTTAACGGCTTAATTTCTCACAGCTGTTAAGCCGGTTTTGGCCGCCCCAAAGGCGCAGTGGTCTAAGCGATGGCCTCTGATCATTCGTCCAAACGGGGTCCGGGTTCGTATCCCGGTTTATCTTATGGCACTGGCTCTCTCCCTTCCCTGGAACCAGTGGCCCTAAATTAGGGACGGGCGACTGCTTAAAGCCCATTGAGTATCTCAAGGTGGTCGTTAAACCTCCAATCAAAAAAGAAAAAGGGGCTTGCAAACTCAACAGAATAAGACTGCGGTCATTTGGCACGAATTTTCTTCTTGGTCTTCGCTTTTTGTGTCGATCTTCCAAACTGTTAGTCATATCGAGTGGTGACCTCCACATTTCATGGCACTTTGGTGACAGGACATCCCTTCATTATGCAGAGCAATAATCTTCGGACGTGTGAGCGTTTTGTCTGCAGGCAACATATTTTAAATTAACAAATAAATCCTTCAGAAGTATTACACAGCCTATGTATAAGGCTCTCAACTACGAAATGACAATAACACGCGTCAGGAACACGTTATATAAGCAGAAATAGGACATCAAGAGAGCTATGGCGTACTGAGCTAACAGATTTCACCATTTGTTGGTAACTTGTGTTTATCAAGAGTAATTCTTTTTGTCATAACTGTAAAAATAACGCTGATATGTTAAATCTGTATAAAAAGTTTTGAATTCCTTACGAAATTCTTTGAAATGATGTACCACTACTTATTTTTGGAATTGGTGTTACTTTTCAAAATGCGTCAAATGCTAAAATAAATGTTTACATTTCAGGACTTTTGCACCAAGCTGCATGTATTACAGAGTATTGAGAACATTATAGACGCCAAACTTCTATCGATCCTGGCACACTTCACAAAAAACGAAAACTACAATAGATTTAACAAAAATATACTTCACACAGAATTCATATACACTAGAACGCGCTTATAACGAAGATCTTGACGGAAATTTTCGTTAAATCCAGGCGCTCGTTAATCCATTTCAGGACGAAAAATACCACAATGCATTTGCTTCCCGCTGTACCTAAATCACTGCTTAAACCGGAAGACTCGGACATTTTATGCGTGATGCGTTGCATTTTCTTATTGGCTGCTCTGTATTTTATGGCTTCTCCACGAGTTCTCATCCGGTTTTCTCAGAAACCCTTTTAAGCTTTTGACGGTAATAGTGAGCGTTCAGGAAAATTATATTCATTATCCTTCTAAGAGACACACCTTAATCTGTTTTACAATTGGGTTGTATCCTCATTCTACCAAAGGATTAAAAAGCCAGTTGTTGTCGTAAAGAATGATTACGTATAAAAAGTCAGTCAGTGCAAAAAATATCTTTGAGGTCCTTTTGCGAAAAAATATATTTACTTTCAATTAACGAAATGTTTAAATTCCATATTATTAACTAAGTTTTACATTTTGAACTAAGTTTTAGTATTAACTAAGTTTAATAATTCAAATTGTTTGGAACCTGCAGGTATTTTTCGTAAAACCAATATTGTTACATTTTATAGCGTGTAACACAAATAAATGTACACGTTGTAATCAAAATGACTGCCCTAGTTTTATACCAAAACAGTATTACAAAGCACTTAAGCCAAAGTTAATCATATCATGCAAATTTTACAGAACTAACCCCAGCCTCTTTGAAATGCTTCACGATCACACACACCTAACAGCGTCTAACACCTTTTCCGATTTATACGAAAATAAAGAACATAAGTAAGCAAATGAAAAAGTAACAATTAAGAATTGTGGCACGATTAGAGTAAAATTACTTAAATTATTTACTTTTGAATATAAAACAAGAAAGATGACACCGAATTTTCGGGTGTAATAAAACACGTCTTTTGAATCCGTTCTGACGCAAATTAAATTTATCAAAGCTATTCAAAGTCAATGGAACCGGTATGGAAAACAATAGTATCTGACGGAAGAAAAGTTTTTCAATCGGGTTTTTAATCCCTCAGATATTGCTGTAAACGTAATCGTGAGCTTACGCCCTCTGGTTGCAGGCTTGTGCGTTAAGAAAAATATGAATTTATGTGAGAAACATTTCGCACAGGAGACGCTCTCCAACACACAAATAAATTTTCAAATCGGACTCTTAGAAACAGAGATATCGACAAAATTAAGATGTGACTTTACGTCCCCTGGCGGGAAAACCATGCATTATTTTAGGAAGAAAGTATTCTCAAGCGATGTATCCATAAGAGCGGTATCGGTCCAAGAAAAAAAAAAATTAGTCGAGTTTTCAGGAGCCCAGATTTTGCTACAAATACATCAGAAGCAGACATTAACACTTTTGCCCCCTGGTGGCCAAACCATTCTTTACTAAACATCAGAAATTATATGAAAAATATTTTTCATCAGATGTTGTATGCGATACAGGAATAATTTTTCAAATCGGAATTTTAAAACCTAAAATAACGCAGAAAACGCAATTTACCTTTGTGCCCCCTAGCAGAAAGTCTATGATTTACTTCGAAATTTTGAATTAAAGGAAAAACATTTTGCATCGGAAACACTATCCAACAAAGAAGGAATTTTTCAAATCGGACTCCTAGAAATACAGATATTGACAAAAATAAAATATACATCTAAGCCCCATGGCGTAGAAACCATGCATTATTTTATGAAGAAAATATTCCTAAACCGTTTGTCGCCATGAGTAGTATCGGTCTATAAACGACTTTTTTTTCAATCGAGATTTTAGAAGCTCATATTTTGCTGCAAATACATCAGAAGCGGAAATTAAGACTTACGCCACCTGGTGGCCAAACCATTTTTTACAATAGTAGCTGTATCAGGTGCAGAAAGAATTTTTTCAAATCGGAGATTTAGAAGCAGAGATATAGGGGGGAGGGGGTAACAATTTACCTTTACGCCCCTAGTGGAAAGTCTATGAAGTAGAGATATTGACAAAAATAAGATATACATCCACGCCCTCTGACGGAGAAACCATGGAATATTTTAAGAAGAAAATATTCCGAAAACGTTTATTGAAGTGAGTGGCATCAGTCCACGAAATAATTTTTTCAATCGAGATTTTAGAAGCTCAGGTTTTATGGCAAAAACATCAGAAGCAAAAATTAACACTTACACGCCGCATGGTGGCAAAAGTATTCTTTACCAAAAATTAGAAATTATATGCAAAAGATTTCCGATTAGGAGCTGTATCTGCTGAAGAAAATGTTTTTCAAATCGGTGTTTTAGAAGAAGAGATATCGGGGAAAACGTAATTTACTTTTATGCCCCTGGCGCAAATCTATGCGTAACTTGAAAAAGTAATTGTACCTAAAAATACTCTTCGCCATAATAGGAATCTAAAGATAAAATAATTTTTTGAATCGGATGTTTAGAAGTAAATATATGGAATAAAATGTATTTTGAATTCGACATCTGCATTTACGCTCTCTAGCGGTGAAATTGTACATCGTAAAAAAAAAAAAAAAAGACGAAGGATCATCGCATATTTCAAGCTTCCCAATGCAAAAAAAAAAATAATTTCAAATCGGACTAATGGTTGAAGAGATATGGTGCCTAGAGACGGATGGACAAACCGATAACATAAGCACGACATATTTTTACAAAAGACATGCTAAAAAAAAAAAAAAAGGTTTTAGCTTTCTGGAAGTCGTTTTATTTAACGACTGTGTACTACGCTTTTGAAGAAGTGTCGGTCAGATGGAGCGATATGGTGCAGGCAAGTCCTATCGTAATCCAGAAAGAATTACTGGCAATTAAGGCATTTAAAGTTGAAGAGCTTGCGCGCGCTCGCTCGCTCACACACACACACACACACACACACACACACACGCATACACAAACACACACAAGCAAAGTGCTCTTCCTGTTCCCGACGGGTTAAGTATGGGAATGTTTCCAATGAAAAAAAAAAAATTCCAAACACTCCTAGAAGTTCGGCGTACCACTACATCAAAATTTCATGACTAGGTACATGATAAATGAGAAATTAATGCCAAGCTCATCCATATTAGCTTTGCCCTTAGGGATGAGGCGTGCACCTCTGAAAAGGATCTTTAAACCACCAGTTGCTACGTCTTTTGAAACATAAGTCCTATGCCCTTCTGAATCCGGCCGACGAGTTTCGGGAACAGTAAAACTTAAATTGGCTTCATCACACCATGAGCAGCATTTAAAAAGCAAGTTAGATTCACCAAAGTGAAATATATGATTACATTGTTAAAATAAAAATCGCCCTCATAAATCATTTCAGTTGACGGCTGTCTCGAAGCTAGTGAACTACAAAAATGAAATTAACAGCGACTCTAAAACAAAAAAGCCTGAGAATTTAAATCTATTTTTCAGATGAGCGTAATCGTATGTAACTACCTCAAACATATACTCCACACTTTTTAAAAATTGAGGCGTAAGCTCTGAAATGAGGATACCTTTTTTTTTTAACTCATCTGTAAACTAATAGCATCTGCTCTCGGGTTTTTTTTTTTTTGTCATCAAGCTGTTAGCACTGGGTAAGGGCGTAAGTTCTTGCGGTTTAAGGTCTACCGGAAAGGAAGCGTTACACAAGGCAGCACCGTGCAGTTAGCTAGCTGGAGCTTCCTTGCAATAAAAACAGCAGCGTTGACAGTTACAACTCTTTCATTTTCTTTTGGATTCTGTGACGTGCCAGCCCCACAGGACGCACATGAGATAAAGGTAGATAGCCATGAGAGCACATGCCAGTGTTGTATAGTTGATAGCACTCTGAGCTCCGGAGCCGAGAGTTGTGGCTTTGAATCCCACCCCTTGCATAAAATTGATGGAGAAATTTACTTCGTTATATTGGCGCCCGAACTTCAAGAATGACCTGGCTGATAGGCTTCTCGCAATGGTGTGATGTTCTTTCCACACAGCGATACAGGAAAAGTTATAATCCCTTCTTCAGTGCTACGAAAAAAAAAAAATCAGTGTGATGTTACGTTCCACACAGCAAATTGTCTGGGATTTCTCAAACGCACGTTCTTCATAGGATGACTGCCTACAGCGACATTTTTTTGAAGGTTTAACGACCATCGTGAGCAACTCAATGGGCTATAAGCAATCGCCCGTCCCTAATTTAGGGCTACTGGTTCCAGGGAAGGGTGAGAGCCAGTGCCGTAAGACAAACACAACATCCACCCCTCCCGGACGAATGGTCATAAGCCATCGCACTGCGCCACCGGGGCGGCACGGGCTGACCCGTGGGCCATGCTCTCGGCCTTCTTTTGGAGGGGGGGGAGAGATGTGACCTGCCTGCCCCGCAGGACGCACATGAGGTAAAGGCAGATACATGCCAGTGTAGTATAGTGAAAGCACATGCTAGTGTAGTATAGCACTCGCAGCCGAGAGTTGTGGGTTAGAATCCCGAAAAGGCATGCAAATGGAGAAATTTACTTCGTCATAATTCTCAGTGGGCTATAAGCAGTAGCTTGTCTCTAATTTAGGGCCACTAGTTCCAGGGAAGGAAGATAACCAGAGCCGTAAGACAAACACAACATCCATGCTTTACGAGGACCCATCTCCGACGAGTGATCAGAAGCCATCGCTTAGACCGCTGCGCCGTGTGCAAGAGAGAGAGATTCCATCTGCTGCTGGTATATTCGTCGTTATTTAATTTTACTCGGTCTTTATGAATTCCTCTCTGGTGTTGCATCGGGGATTCAGTGATCTTCTAAGCTACCTTAGGAATGTTTTCTCAGCGGGCTTTTCCATTTTTGGAACAGATTGGATTATATTCTTTGCAGATACGGAGGTAAGGGTGGAGGAAGCAAGAAGAAAGAGAGTAGTCCAAGTTGAGGGGAGTTACATTTTGCACACGAGATTGAAGGGAGATGGACTCATACATAGTACATACGCACCAAGTCGGGCAAGAGACAAAATTAGGCCAATTATTTTGGCAAATTTGGTCGCTGTGCGTTTTGTCAATTTTCAGGATACTTATTTTATATATAAACTTACTGAATACGTATTTTAGGTGCGT
This sequence comes from Macrothele yani, assembly GCA_039090855.1. Classification (NCBI taxonomy): domain Eukaryota; kingdom Metazoa; phylum Arthropoda; class Arachnida; order Araneae; family Macrothelidae; genus Macrothele; species Macrothele yani. Next base: position 16,594,787 of record CM076992.1, read on the forward strand.
TTTGGGGTTGTTTTTTTCTAAGGGCCGTGGACGTAAAGAACCGAGGTGCGATCGCACCCTAGTATCCCAGACCAGTCCGCTCCTGGTCATTACACTAATAGGAATTTTCTTTTTCTTAATTGGCTAATTTCCTAACCACGAATTTCGCCTCATTCTCGCGCTGGAGTCCGATAATGTGACTAAAGTGGTGGATTCAGCTGGCCCTGCCAGCAGCCAATCCCAAATTTTCTTTTGTGCTATTGCCTCCTCTTATGCAACAGTGAATGTACGTTCATTGGTTGTCGAGTTTTCTTTGATTTTTGCATTATAACGAAATCTCGGCTTTCTGGGAAAATTAGCCACAAACTCTACATAAAGGGGATTTTATTGAGGATTTTTTTAGTGGGGAGGGACAGTGATATTACTTTTCTCTACTTTTATTAAAGGCCTAATTTAGTATTACAATTAATTTAGTACGTATCATTTGAGGAGGTAAGAGTTTTGATCAAGTGCACATTCGCCGCTTTTGGCATTCGATAGAAAAAGCACGGTAGCCGAGGCACACAGGGACATATGCGCTGTACACGGGAAGGACGTTTTATTGGATTGTCGGGAAGTCATGACGTATTTAAGCCATGTTTTGCAAAGATCATTTATTGATAGAAAAAACAAAGATCAATCAATTATATAATGCTCGTTTTGTTCGATAACCTTTTGCCATCTTTCAGTGAGATGTAGAATGCCTCGTTCATAGAAGGACCTGTCTTTCGTGGTGAAAAACTGTACAAGGTGCTGATTTACAGCCTCATCTGAATTGAACGTTATAACACGCAAGAACTGTTGAAGAGAGCGAAACAAGTGGAAGTCTGACGGCGCAAGGTCAGGCGAGTATGCTGGGTGTGGCAACACATCCCACCCAAGCTCCAATAATCTTTGGCGGGTAATCAAACTTGTGTGTGGTATCGCGTTGTCGTGATGGAACACAACACCTTTACGATGAACGCGCTCTGGAAGTTTCTGAATGATGGATTCGTTCAAACTATCCAATTGCCGACAGTACACATTCGAATTGATTGTTTCGTTCCGTGGTAGGAGCTCGAAAAACAAGACACCTTTAAAATCCCACCACAATGAGACCAGAACCTTCCGCTGATGAATGTCTGCTTTGGATGTCGTTTGAGTCGAAGCAGCACGTCAGGACCAAGACCGTTTTTGCAGCACATTGTTGTACACCATCCACTTTTCCTCACCGCTTCAAAAAGGATCGTTTTCGTCACGTTTAATCAGCATATCACAGATGTTTATGCGCGCCGTCAATTGAGTTTCTTTTAGTTCATGAGGAACCCACACATCGAGCTTGCTTACGTATCCCAGCTTCTTCAGGTGGTCGTGAACGCTTGAATGATGGATGTGCAATATGTCTGCAATCTCTCGTGTCGTGTAACGTGGGTTTGACTCGATCAATGCCTTGATATGGTCGTCATCAGCATCGGTGGGCCTCCCGGACCGAGGATCATCGTTGAATTTTGCTAACCACCGCTGGCACTGACGTTCTTGTAGAGCATTATCACCGTACACTTTACGCAACTTTTCACAAGCTTGACGCGCGTTCTTCCCTTTACGGAGGCAAAACAGTAAAATATGGCGAAAATGCACAGTTTGGTCTTCCATCTTCAACTTTATGTCAAATCTCCGCAAATCAACCAAATCGCTCACTATTCCCTTTAGACTGCAGCTAGAACTGGCACGTGTCGAATGCCATAGCGATAACAGAGCTGCGCATGCCTCTAGTACTTCCAAAACCGCCCAACCACCATAGGGTGCCAAAATACGTCATGACTTTTCCGACAACCCAATAAGTGAACAGTTAGTAAAACTGGCGTTTCATGCAGTGGTGTAGCGGAAAAACTCGGGGCCCTCCCCCAAAAATATCTTCCAGGCCATTTGGCGAAAATCTATTAGCCTCTAATTACTGAAAATTTTAAATTCCATAATATTAACTAGGTTTTATGGACGTTTTACTAATTCAAATTCTTTGGAACCAACAGGTATTTTTTGTATAACCAAAGTTACTGCACTTTATTGCTCGTACCACAAATGTTCACATGGTAATTAAAACGATTGCATTTATGTTATACCAATATAAAGCATTACGAAACAGTTACGCCAAAATTAATCATATCACACAAATTTTATTCTTTTAGAGAACTAAGGCCAGTCTTTTGAAAAAAAAATGCCTCACAAACACAAAACATGTAACTGCTGCCGTGTGACAGTATCTGATGCCCTTTTCAGATTTGTACGAAAATACAGAAAATAAGTAAGCAAATAATAATAATTGGGGTAGAAAAAAAGTAAAGCTACTTAAATTATTTACTGTTGAATATAAAAAAAACATGCCACAATGTTTTGCACATAGTATTTTTTTTTTCTTGACTGTTATAAAACAAATGACACAGGACTGTGTTTCTTCGTTTCCGCGAAAAAACACCTTTCTGTTCCTTATATTCTAAGAAAGAGTGCAAATAACTGTAATACGTAACACTTTACCCTCACTGGTATAAAATTTTCAAACTAATATTTCTTTTACGTTTTCTAGTAAATTTGCATGCATAGGAACTATTGCTATAACTGTGAAAAGGGTCTTCAAAGACCTTTGGAATGAATGCTTTCTCCATCATCCAATTTCTGTAAACTAAAACCTTCGCGGCCCCCTCCCCCCAACAAAAATGACAACAAAAAACAAAATTGCTTTTCTTTTTTTATACTTCATTTAAACCTACCGTCAAAAATCCCTGTCTACTTTCTGTAACCTGATCCATATGGAGTTTCCACAAGATTTTGTAAAATCCTTTTGCTAAGCCTATCTTTAGCAGAGTAAGCCCCATCCCCCAGCAACCCGGGGGTTGCGGAGGCTATCACTATGCACCTGGATTCAAGCATGTCTGATTGCTAGGTTACAAATAGCTTAAATGAAATTAAAATCTGAAATATGGCTTGGCCATTCCTTAAGCAGTTATGAAGTCAAATCATGACGCAGGCAGAAGGTAAGGAGCCATATTTTGTATTGGGTACGCGCAAAAGTTCTACCCATTTTTGTAATAGATGCAAATAACGATCGGAGTAGTTCGGTCACAGAGGACGCTGCGATGCCAAATTTTCGGCCAATAAAGCGCAGAGCATATGGAGGCACTAGGTTTGTCCCCGAGTAAGTCATTCGTAACGGAAATCACGGTCGGTGTAACATGGCATGCGATAAGGAGCACATTAGACATCGTTTACTGTACGAGTTCGATAAAGGCAGTACTGCAGCCGCGGCTTGCCGCAACATCTGTCAAGTGTATGGGGAGGATGCAGTTGAATGTCGCCGTTGGTTTCGGAAATTCCGGGACGGAGACAGAAGCTGTAAATATCAACCACGTCCTGGACGTCCATCCGTGGTTTCTGACATGGATGTGGACCAATCCATAACAAATGGCCCATATATAACCGTTCAGGAATTAGCGGAAACGTTGTCGGTACACAGAACAACACTGTCGAAAGACTGATGCATGCGCTTGGGTTCATTACTAAGTTCGATACCTGGGTTCCGCACCAGATTTCTGCAAAGCAACGAGAGGAGAGAATCCGTACCCGTGTTTCTTTGCTTTCTCGTCACAGAAATGAACGCTTTTTGGGACGAATTGAAACGGGTAATGAGAAATGAGTACTGTACCGTAATGTAAAGCGTCGACGGACTGTGTGCCAAGGTGCAGAGGTTGTTTCATCGACCTCAAAAAGAGGACTGCATCCCAAAAATGTTTTGTTGAGTGTTTGGTGGGATGTCCAGGGTATAATCCACTGGGAGGTGTTGGCACCTAACCGAACGATAAATGCTGACCTCTACTGCCAACATTTGGACAGATTGCGAGAACAACTGACATCGAAGCGCCCAGCACTTGTGAATCGCAAAGGCGTGATCCTTCATCATGATAACGCCAGAGCTCATGCTGTTTTAATCACTCGGAAAAAATTACTGGACTTTGGTTGGGAAGTGTGATCTCACCCGGCGTATTCCCCTGATCCGGCACACCTACGGACTACCACCTTTTTCGATCGTTGCAGAACGCCTTCGCTCTCTGAACCTTCGATGTGAAAACGGCATGACATGACTTTTTTGACTCTAAAACACAGGAGTTTTTCCAGCGTGGGATTCGCCTACTAATAGACAGATGGCAAGTGGTCATACAGATTAATAGCAATTAAGTGAAATCCTAGGTATGTTATCTGTTGTGTTCTTTTTTTGTAGCCTACAAAAAAACACATGTAGAACTTATGCATGCACCCAATAGTTGATTAGAGCCACGTATTTTTACGTTAACAATTACTTGAATGCGAGATTGGAAGTCAAGTACGTATGTGTCCTACTTTCTGTCGCCTAAGTATCATACAGAAGTAAGTTTTTTTTTTTTTTTTACTTATATCAATAATTGTATTCTTGCTCTGGAAACTTAAGATTTGAAGTGGTAGAAATGTAGGACATGAAATAACTTACCATTGTAGCAGGAAGATATCTCGAATGTTGAAGCACCGGATATTTCCAAGTATGGATCCTGAATATGCGTCAAGGAAGCTGAAGACAGGTGACTCAGACGACACACACTTGTAGTTGGGTCACCGAGGTCAAAAGAACTGCATCGATAATTGACACTCAGGCACTTTTTTCGACATTCTTCTAAAGAAGTCACGCCCTGAAATACTGCGTCCACTGTCTTCAAGATTTTCCCATTTAGTTTCCGAAATTCACATAGCCTCACGGCCTCTGAAACGAAATCATTTATAACGTTAAGAACATAAACTGGTGGATCTTAAACAGGGTAGAAACGATTAATACTTATAGTAAAAATATTACAATCACACTGAAAATTACCCGTTAACTGCAAGATAAATTTCTTGTTGGATAAGCATTTTTTAGAAAACTGGAATTGACACTTAACAGAAAGCACATACGAGGAAGTCTGATCCTTATACAGCAGTCAGTCTATCTATCTAAAATAGAATGTCTGTCTGTATGTTCTCTATAAACTCCTAAACCGATCTGGACCAAATTTTGCATTGTTAGAGTCTAGGACCCTGCGAAAGATATAGGATGCAATGAAACCTGGACAACCCACTTCCTCCCTCCCTCTGATTTCATCCACTTGACAGTTTGTGCCTAAACCCTCTCACCGATCTGGACCAAATTATGTATAGTTACCGTTTTCGCTGGCCAAGGCAGAACGGAGACATCGCTGTCGTGTTTTTTGGAACCAGACACGGTCCCCCTTAGCGACGTGCCACTGCACATTGCTCTGTTGGTAGACAACACCAGGGTAAACGTCCAACATGAAAGGATGAATGTCAGCGAGAAGGGACAGGTACCCATTGGGGTTCAGAAACTCATCCAGTGGAACCAGCGTCCCAGGTCATACCAGGAAAACATTACCCAGACATGCACACTGCCACCGCCGGCCTGTACTTGACCCACAAGCGTGTCCGGTTGTTGGTTCTCGTCTGTCTAACGCCGAATCCGCCGCCTCCCGTCACTTCTGTGCAGTAGAAGCCTCGATTCGTCGGAGAAGGCAACCTTTTTCTATTCAACCACTGTCCAATGACGGTAGTCCCATGCGGACTGCAGGCGTCGTTACCGATGGATCTAGGTTAACATGGGCGCCTTGACGCAGCGTCAACCCCGGAGATCCATGCGTAACAGGGTTCGCTCTACTGTTATCGGGGACACGTATCTGGGTGCCCCCAGCTTTCATTTGCGTGGTCAATTGCTGCACTGTAGCGCGTCGATTGCCCTTTACCAGTCGGCGGAGGTGACCTTCTCTGGGGTCGATGGCCCTTGGGGAACCATAGTTATAACATCGGGGGTGCTCGGTGTGCCAGCGATCCATTCTTGGTACACCCTTACTGCAGCACCTCGCGAACAACCCACGAAGTCTGCTGTTTCTGAGATGCTTCTGCTACCGGGGTTTCTGGATTGCCCCGCGTCATTATTAGTAATAAGGGTAATCACTCGAATCTCAAAAACTATGTTTTCCCAGTATTAGAGAAAACACAGGCTCGCTATTCGAGGATGGGCGTTGAGTTTCACCCAGCCGACGTTCCGTGTATCGGGGTCCGCTGAGTTTTTGATTGGATTTTTTTTGATTGGAGGTTTAACGACCACCGTGAGCAACTCAATGGGCTATAAGCAGTCGCCCGTCCCTAATTTAGGGTCACTGGTTCCAGGGAAGGGAGAGAGCCAGTGCCGTAAGACAAACACAACACCCATGCCTGACCGGGATTCGAACCCGGACCCCTTACGGACGAATGATCAGAGGCCAACGCCTTAGACCACTGCGCCACCGGGGCGGCGTCCGCTGAGTGCCGCAATGTTTAAAAGTAATCGTCTAGCTTTTCATTTCTTTTTGAATAATTCGTTAACTTACAAATTTTGATTTGTTTACTAGCACTGATGCGTAAGTTACTCAGTATTGCACTGGAGGATTTTTCTGAACATTCATTCCAAATCATTTATTCACACATCCAACACTCAATCGTTATTAACCTTTTTTACTTTACAAAATTGTACACTCAAATGAAATGTAGCCGACTCATAATAACGTGAAAATAAAATATGTTTATTTTGCCTGATGAAGGCTTGAAATCTAGAAAAATATACACTCAGTCATATGAAAATGTTTGAAGACCCTTTTAGAAAAATTATTTATTTAAAGGTTAACTTTAATTTCTTATTTTCATTTAATATAATTCTGAAATATTTCGAAACATAATTTACTAAAAATGATTCCCTATACTACACAATTTCCTGCTCTGATCAATGGTATTCACTTTACTCAACCCTTTCATTTCTTCTATTTCTGCCCTACTTTTCTCAGCATTAGTTTAGAGCTGGTTTTACTTTCAACCTTAACTTAGTCTATTTCTGCCCTGCTTTTCTCAGCATTAATTTAGAGCTGGTTTTACTTTCAACCTTAACTTAGTCTACTATGCTCTTCTTTAATTTTCGGTTCAACATACTAATTATGTAAACAAGAGGAAACTTTAAGGTCGGTATTGTCCTACCTTCTATCTCACGATGAGGGCTGGAATATCATTCTAGCGAAGTTTTTATGCTATCTCCTCTCTTCCTGAAGTTCTTATGCCAACTCCTAATTCTCTCTGAATTCTGTCATCATTCTCTCGCAGTATTCATGCTATCTCCTCTCTTCCTGAAGTGCTTATGCCAACTGTCTGACTTCTGTCATCCTTCTCTCGCAGTATTCATGCTATCTCCTCTCTTCCTGAAGTGCTTATGCCAACTGTCTGACTTCTGTCATCCTTCTCTCGCAGTATTCATGCTATCTCCTCTCTTCCTGAAGTGCTTATGCCAACTGTCTGACTTCTGTCATCCTTCTTTCGAAGTATTCATGCCGACTGATATATTTCTCTCGCTCCTCTTCCTGTCCTACCAAAAAATTTTTCTTCCCGGATCCTCTTCCTGTCCTACCAAAAATTTTTTCTTCCCGGATCCTCCTACCAATTTACAGATTGGTCAAACAATTATCATTTCCCGATCTGATTTGCTCTGGGTTTCCCGCCATTTTTCTGACTTGCCATCCTTCGCCCCGTCCAAAATCTGTGTCCGCCCTCAAATTCTAGGAACTTCGTTGCCTACGGATCTCTGAGGTCGTAAATCTTACTATCATAAAACTGCTATAGTTTTCCTTGGCCTGACGTCAAGCTATTCTTTTCTTCCAGACCTGGTGCATCAAATCTCAAGACGACTGGCGCCGAGCTCCAATAAAATGTCTACCCGCTATTTCTCTGACTTGAATTACTATGTCTTACCCAATATTGCTGGCTCGTAGCAGTTAGGGAAAGGATGCCCCGCGGTCCCATGCCACAGCAAGCGGACTGCTGGAAGCCCTTCGACTCTGAGAGAGAGAGAGAGAGAGAGAGAGAGGGTGGGGTGGGGGTGAAGGGGAAGAGCGGTACTTTCCTGACCTTCCTAGGCGCGAACCCACGGAAGAAAATCTAAGGGGAAAATTAAATTGTGAAATGCAGAGCGTCTGAAGAGCGTGAAGTTTATAAAATCCTTATTTTAATAATTCTTACACCAGCTCCCCAAAAATCTCTCCCATTCATTTGATTAATTTTTTTTTAATCCCATTTCTTTTCCGCTTTTCCGATTACTTCTCAATTTCCAATACAGGGAAAAGGTGCACACTCGCTCCCGAGTGCTGCAACACTTCCACCCTTGGCGCGGTCGCAATGATCATTCCTTTTTGAACGTCCGCGTCCGTCAAATCACTACCTCTGCCCATTGTGTTCGTGTAATGTACTGTGGCTCATCTGTCCTGGCTGGGCGCTTATATCTCTGTGTGGTAGACCTTGTCACGTGCACTCTGACGCGCTTGGGCGGGTACACTGTGCTTCCGGGATGGTCATATTATGATACGACCCTGTATCTAGTCTAAGAGTAAAAACTGGAGGTGTTGAATCAAAGACTGTCACTTGATTATAGCTATATACATGGTAGAGTCACATTATTGTAACTACCAGCTAATATCCAGAGTAACCGCCGTGTGCAGCAGCCAGACAGGCTGGGAGCGACTCAATAAGGTACTGGAAGGTGTTCACAGGCATGTGGAGCCAGGCTGACTGCAGTGCATCTGACAGCTGTTGGTGGGTGCGTGGTGGAGGATCCAACACGAACGAGGTGGTCCCACAGATGCTCAATTGGGTTTAAGTCTGGGGAATTAAGGGGCCAGGGAAGGACTGTGATGTAAGCCTTTTCTGCCGATGCATCTTCGTTAGCATAGGTGCAGTGACCATTTGTCTGCATCGGAGCCCCATACGCAGCAGCGTTCGCTGAACTGTCTCTTTTGACGCACTTCCGGTAGCCCCCTGGTTCATTCGGCTAGTGAGTTGCTCCACTGTAGCGTGTCGATCGGCCCTCGCGCACCTTCGAAGCCGACGTTCACCTCTCACATCAATGGAACGTGGTGCTCCGCTGTTTCCACGTCACTTATTATCAATGGTGCCATTTCTCCAATCACGATACATTTTAACCACAGCAGCACGCGAACAGTTCACAAACTGCGCTGTTTCAGAAATACTGCCACCCTTGGCATGAAAGCCGGTAATCATCCCTTTTTGCAAGTCTGATAAATCGCTCCTTTTATCCATGACAGCTACGAGTGATATGTTTTCAGAATGCTTACACAGCACACCTTATATACCCTCCAAGCCAGCTCACGACACGTGCCTTCTTTCGTTTGCTACGCGCTGTTGACGTCAAAAAGTAGGAGGTGGTCACAATAATGTGACTCGACTGAGTATAATCTAGTGACAGTCTTTGATTTGCTACAAATTTTGTGAAAGTATTGCGCATTATCAAATACCAACGAAAGAAAACCAACTAACTGGTACACTTGGGGTTACTAAAATTTCCTGTAGAACTTAAATCGTATTAGCAATCAATGTTATTATCACAACGCAGTAATCACTCAAATGATCTGCACCGTCACGTGCACCTAACCCAAGCAATCACCTCATTAATATAGTTTTTTATTTCCATTCTGTTCACATTTTTAAAATACAATATGTGCAAATTACTTAGTAATTAAGCATGATTATATTATTTTTCACAATACGATTCATTCTTTAAAAAACTGTTTTCCCCTGATGGCCTTTGGAATTTTAGGTATTGGTGGTACTTAAGATAATTAGAACATGAGCAGTGGAACATCAGTAGAAAAACTTTGTGGTCAGACGAATAAATTGCTCTAAGACATTAGTCTTTTTTCTGTTTCTGTACGTATAGTTTAGTTCTGTGCCAGTGGCAGAGCTGTAATACCATATGTCATTAAAAACTAACTGTAGGTGGCATACAGAAATGGTCTTACCCTATTTACTTGCTTATTCTTTCTGCTATGCTGTTAATTTTAATTCTTTGAGTATGTGGAGGAGCACAATTTCTTGATAAAGGAAAGAAAATTCGACAGCAGATTAAAAACGGGGTGAAGAGAAAATTGAGTAACAAAGTTGATAAAATACGAAAGAAGTTCAAAAAACCTAAAAAAACATGCAAAAGTAACTGGCAAATATCGATAAAATCTGATGTTGACTAAAATGTTCTAGAATAAATTATGAATGTTTATTCACAATTAAATGTTTCATTAACATTGACTATATTTCGCAGAGCATTTGGCTCGGCATGATCAGGACGAATGGTCCTGTTGATGCCGAGCCAAACGCTCTACGAAATATAGTCGATGTTAATGGAAACATTTAATTGTGAATAAACGTTGATAATTTATTCTAAATCAACATCACAAGTGCGCAGTCGTGAATTATATATAATAAAATGTTCTACCCAGAAAGCAAGTTACATATGTAAAAAAACAGATTGCAAGTCCCCTGACCTCTACCTAAACGCGTTTGGGTACCCTAAACTATACGTGAGAAACAGAAAAAAGACGAATGTCTTAAGGCAATTTAATCGTCTAACCAGAAAGTAAAATCTGCCACGTAATACGATATTCAAGTTACTCAATGCGAATAACTTGGTCAAAATCATATCAGGAGAAAAATGTTGAAAAACAGTGTTTTACAGGTGAAATGTATTCATGACTAATGCATTCTTCAAGTATTACAGGATTCAGTGACACACAAATGACATCTATCTCCCACTTTTAAAATCTTCAGGACAGATCTTTGAAAATTCGACTGCCTCGATATATATATATTTTCCACTTTTGACGTTAATACATAACACTGTAATCGCAGTTTCAAGAATATTGTACACAAAAGAAATAACATTCTAGCTATCATAGTCTTCAAGATACTGGCATGGTTATTGACTTTCCTTGACACCCAGTATATTCTTCATACACCATACATTATGCTCAGGGCCGTAGCTATTAGGAGAGCAACCGCCCTCCCAGTATGGTCATATCAGGAGACGTCATTTCACAGTCTGAGGAGCGTAAAAAATAGAAATGAACAGAGTATGAATAAATTTGCCTAACATTTTAACTCAAAAACAAAGTTATACACTTCAGTATCATGTTTTGTAAATACTTTAGCTAACCGTGTACACTATTACGCGCAGCTAAACAGCGCACAGAACTTCCACTCTGAGTTTTGGAACACCTCATATGGATGTCTGGAATTGTCCGAAACAGTGGATGGATGGATGTAAAACCATATGCATATAGGCCTAAATTCCGTGACTTTCCGAATACGTCGTAGGGAAGAAGAGCTATTAATTGGTCATTTGTGCTCTGTCGCCGAAAGTTCCTCTGAGCGTTTAACCTTGAACGGAAGTTTTCCAAGCACTACTCCGAAAATATCTTCCTATTGTTACGTTTATTATCTAATACTCATGCGTTCTGTGCTGGTTTGTTTTTATTTTGCATTTCTGCACGTGTTTTGCTGTCGGTGTTCACATAACTTTTACATTTTACAACCGTTGCTTCTTGGGTATTCACCTAATTTTTAAAGTTTAAGTAAAACTGTGTCGATAACCGGAAGTGAATTTTTTAAAATATCATAATGCTTTCTTATAACGAAGGTATGAGAAAGTAAGAACTGCTTCTGTATTTGAGTGGAAGTAACGAACTTTTGAACTCATACTGGCATAATTTAAAGTCTCGCCCTCCCAGACAAAAAAAAAAAAAAAAAAAAAAAAAAGCTTGCTACGTTCCTGATTATGCTTAAAAAGACAAGGCGGATAGTTCATTAAATCATTTTACATTTCATTTGAGAAAGACAGTAGGGCAAAGCGCTGGCGGGAAGAAAAAACGGAACCACTTGCACACATGTCGCCAAGAGAACAAATACACACCGCATTCGTACCGTTAATAGTTATTTTAAAAAAGAATTGCCTAGGCTGAACAAAACATTGTGTTGCACTGAAGATTTAAGAAATTATGATTCCATAAACAAAACATATGTTAAAAGAAAAGATCCATCCGAAAATTAAATTTTGCACTCGTAAAATTGTTTGCTTGCATGTTTGAAAGAGGCGGAAAGGCCAGCTGAAAACAGTATCAGACTTTTTCATACTGCTCCAAAATTTGCCGCAATTATTAAATCAGTTCTCAGCTTCGAAACTTACCGACGCTGTTGGAGAGAAGGCAAATAAAAGAAACCCGTCTAGCTCGAATTAATAGCGACTCTGCGAGAAAACAGGACATAAACTTCCCCGAAATTTAATAAACACGTCTTCAGAAGCAGCGGTGAGACAATTCCAAGTGCTCCAGACAACATAAAATGATTACGTTCAAGAAGCTGCTGTCACTTAAAATGCATCCACGCAAAATAAAAAATGGTCCGATATTGTAATCGGAGAGAAAGTTTGATTTACTTAGAAGATTAACGGATTCGATGTCTTGGAGTAGCCAACATTCTTCGGTCATACGTAATTAATCAATCGCGGATGAAAGGCTTCATTCGTTATACTTTATTCGGTCAACTTAATTTCCGAAATGCAGTTTTGTTGAATAGGAATTGCGTTGGATTATTTGGTATATTTACTCACACCTACGAACTCAAATACTTCTCTATACTTATAAGAGATAACCATTCTTTTAACCTGTAATATACCAAGTAATCTGATGATAGAAATACTGAAAATGAAAAAAAGGGGTGTTATACGAAGAAGAGTGCGCAGTTATTTTAGAAAATTATTCTGGCATTCAACTAATACCATGCTATGGTGAAAACTCTGGAAAAAATGACTGAAGAGTTAAAACTACGAAACGGTTTTTTAGAAGCTAAAAAACTGAAAAATATTTATTTTTTTGTGTTACCAACTTCAAGAATATTTGCTAAAAACAGAAAATATTTGTTAAAAATAAAATATTTGCTAAAAACAGAAAATATTTGTTAAAAATAAAATATTTGCTAAAAATACAAATATATTTTCTTGAATGATGATGTAGTTAGTTATTTTTTGTGATAAAAAGAAAATAGCTAATCACGTTGAAGTAAGTCGGTACTCAATCTACTAATCTATTAATTTTTTATTTATTTTTTGTAAGCATATCGCTACAGGAATTGCTATAATACTGTGTTATTAACATCATAGTGCATTGAAAGTGATAATTACAATCTTGAAAAACATTCTTTAGGAAAAAAATTATAACTTACATTAAAAACATCCGGACATTCTTCAAGTGAGTTGTGAAGTCTATATATACATTTTGCATAACACAGAATTTTTTTAGCATCAATCCTGCCGAATGTCACTGCAAATCTTTTTTTTTTTTTATTGGGAGTCTAACGACCACTGTGAGAAACTCATCGGGTTATAAGCAGTCACCCGTCCCTAATTTAGGGCCACTGGTATATTGCCCTGCTCTTGAAAATTGTACTGTTCCTTATAAAAGCTCTCCAACAGAGTTTTGTACGTCGATTAACCTCTTCATCAATGTGAACTTTGCTTGATATCTGTTGTCAAAGGTAAATGTAGGTATCGGTTATCTCCAGCTTTTCCCCATCAATCGATAAATCTTCATTTCTTGTAAGAACGTTGTACATCAGTTTTGTCTTCTGGAAGTTCATTTTTAATCCCGCTTCTTTACTCTTATCAGCAAGTTCCTGGATCATATTCTGCAGTTCTGAAGGGGCAGTAACAAAAATTTATAACGTCATCAGCAAAACGAAAGTGAGTTAAATAATCTCCATTAATCTTTATTCCTTTGTTTTTCCAGTTCAATGATTGAAAGACATTTTGCAATGTGGCGCTGAAGAGTTTGGGATATACGGTGTCACCTTGTCTCACTCCCTTTCCAGGTTTTATTGGTGATGTATCCTCAAATATCTGAACCATTGCATTTGAATTTTCATAGATGTTATTAATAATGCTACTGTAAGCATTTTCAGTACCACAGGATTTCGAAGCCATTATAACTGCTGATGGTTTCATGGAATCAAAGGCCTTTTCATAATCAATAAAAGTCATGCATAATGGGAGTTCATATTCCCTCGTTCTTTCAATTAGTTGTCTCAGTACATGGATATGATCTATGGTGCAGTAGCTACTCCTGAATCCAGTTTGTTCGCTCGGTTGAGCCATATCCAGTGCTATCTTCAAGCGATGTAAAAGAACCTTAGTGAAGATTTTATGAACCACTGAAAGGAGGCTGATAGGCCTGTAGTTCCTGAGATCCTCAATGTCACCTTTCTTATGTAACAGGCTCATTGTAACATTATTCCAATCCTGAGGAACCTTCCCTTCATATGTATAAATATATCACTTTAAATTCGTAAATTCCTACTCAATCCCCTTGAGGGGGGGGGTGTCCGGACCCGAGGACTCCCTCGGCTACGCCTATGCTTGCGATGCGTAGCGCCAGAAAACTTGTTACACAATGTGAAGCGAAATTTGGAAAACTCATCAGGGGAGGGTTTTGCCGAGGATATAAGTGAATAGATGGTAAATGATCTAAGAGTAATTCCTGGGCTGTAAAATTAATTGATGATCCTTCTTGTGTGAAAGCAGGACAGAGAAATTCCTCAAGAGGAAAAGAAGAGCACAGGCACCCTCCCTTCCTTTTAATTCGCTGTCTAAGTTAACAGCTTCTCAGTTATCCTTTCTACTCTCTTAATTTAATCGAATAAAACATTCCATCTATCGGGACTAAATGGGCGATTAAAAATGCTGAAACAAAGTTTGATGCCAGAGGCAGTGCGCGGGAAAATGCTGCAACCCTAATTTGCCGTGAAAAAAAAAAAAAAAAAAAAAGAAAAAAAAAACGTTTGGCCGGGAAATTGTCTGTTCACGGATTTATTAGGAGCGGAATTCGAGCATTTAGTGCTTTTTCACGGAAGCTTTTATTTAATCACCGGAGTTTCATAATGAGTTTAGATGAGCCTGAAAAGGGTATGGGCCCTCCTACGGCAGAAACTGCACTTCGTCTTCATCTAGCCGCAAGCAATGGTAGAAATTTGTTACTTCTGGACGCACTTTTATCTTTTTATACAGATTTCGTCTGAACACTAAGTGTCTTAAGCATATTTCTAGGGGGTAAATTCCGCTACGATATAAAACAGTTGATAGTAGTTTCCCTGGCACTTTGCCAAATGAGTGCGTTAGGGGCAATATGTTACGTTTCCCGGAGAAAGACATCAGTAGCCCATTACGTAACAGAAAACTCTTTTACGTCTGCCTACTTTTCAAAGCTTTCTTTCTTTCGAAGAAAGAGATGTCAGAAATATGGATTCTACATTTGTAAATATTTTAGCTCGCAGATTTCTATTTCGCCTTAAATGGAGTGGGATGCAAAGGAGGCAATTCGAGTCCTTCTAAGATTAATTATTCACAGAGTGGAATTTAAAGTCTCGTTTCCGGAACACAACAGATCTCGAACGGAAGAAGTAAACAATCGAAAATAAATCTTGCATTCCTAATAAAGTTAGAATGAGCTGTCACCATGTATTTTTATTATACTGAGCACGGAAACTGGAATTCAAATCAGATTCTAAAAAAAAAACCAAAAATACCAATTTTTTAAAAAGACAACTAAGACCTGTCTTTCACGATCACTTTTAATCAGAAATGAGAAAAATGGCGGTTATCAAAATAAACTGTGCGGTGTTTTGAATAACCTTTTTGAGTTTGATTTCTTATGTAAATTTAGTTACTAAACAAAGACATCGCTCTTTCCACGTTGTAGGAACACACAGCAACCGAAAAATTGTTATGCGGTCACCGCTGGGGAATCGAATGCCAGATCTCTCGATATCTAGCCGAGAGCGTTAGTCTTACACCACGGTGGCCAACAATTCACGGCGCTATGTGTGTTTTTCTGTCAGCTTCTGACATAAATCCGTAAGATGGGCTCAGCTACTGAGACTTCTCCATCTGGTGGGCATTAACGGCACTCGCTATATATTAATTATAGCAGTTAAACCCAAAGAGCGAGATCCAAAGTGAAAATCCTCCAGTGAATAAACAAAGACATCACTACAAACCCAGATCTCTCGTGGCGGCTAGATATCGAGAGTTCTGGGATTCGATTCTCCAGCGGTGACGGAATAACAATTTTTCGGTTGGTGTGTGTTGCTAAAACGTGGAAAGAGCGATCTCTTTGTTTATGCACTGACGCCACATTTGGAGGATTTTCAAATTTAGTTACTTTTCGGTTAAACGTTTTCTCACTGAACAGCACATTACTTCTCTGAAATGCTTTTATAACCATATTGAAATTTTTTTCCGAAACTCACGAGCCACTTTCTGGGATTTCTTTCGTGAATTAACGAAGAATATTTCTGATAAAATTTTCAAGTTTCTTCGTAGCCCAGGAAATTTCTAAATTTTCAGAAACCTTTCCACAATTCCTTTCGTATATAAACGAAAAAACTCAGTTCTCTCTCCCTACCCATATCGTGAAAAAACATTCCTGTAATAGGAGTGATTCGCGGGAATACTTGAGGTTTGATTAACTACTAAATTTTAATCGTCTGTCAAAAGACTAATTTTGAAGTTCTGTAGCGAGATCGCGTATTGTGCGTAGCATATCGCATAAAATTCGGTGTTGGTGAATTGCGAGAGCCACCGGTGGTCTCAAACCCCATAGGTAAATGGTGTCTATAGCCAGAGGCGGATTGGGACGACCAAACCAGGTCGGGAATTTCGGTTTTGCGGTCTATTATAAAATCACACATATCTACAGAGGTATAATAAATTCTCCTCATGAAAAAAAAAATATGTTGGATCCTGGATGAAAAAGAACTGTTGAAATATGCGTTGTAAAACGATTCAATCGTTAGCACATTTTAACAATTTAACGGTGAAATAATTTTAAAAATCTTTTCGTGATTGAATGTAGCATCAAAACACACTCAGAAAGGGGTGTATTACCAGAATTTTTTTTGCTTTAAAAAATTTGGATTTTGGAAGAAAAAATAAATAAATCGAGTTTTCTAAAGACCTTCAAGCTAAATCACTGTGAAGATTATTCTGAAAGTTAAAATTTGCATATGCAACATAGCAATTTTCCTACACAATGAATTTTTACATTTATTTCGTCACTGATGGCAACAGACCAATGGGCTAGTACTGGTTAACCGTTGTTTCTTTTATGATACAGGTGGGTGTGTGACACACACATTTCGGAAAAAGTTCTGCCGAAGAATCACTTCCTGCTCTGTGTCGTTCTGTGGATAAGTGTGTGGGGACGTTAGACCAAATAATATCTAACACTTAAAGAAGGTCAACTCTCATAGAGATAACGTAAAACAGGCGGCAACAGCGCCACCGCATCTTAAGAGGTAATATGCTCTGCGGGAAAGTTAACATTCAGGAGCAAAACACGTTAGGGAGACTACGGCAGTGAAGCTTTTCTTTGAAACACTATGGTTTCCTTCGATCTGATGACTATTTGCTTAGGACAGTTTTTGTTGTTGTTGCTGTTTTCTGATATCCCGCCCATCAATTATTTTGGTGAGAAAAATATGCAATAACAATAGTATTACTATTTAAATTAAATTTCAGTAAATATTACAGTTAGGCCTAAGGATCCGTACAAAATGCAGACATTCCCTGGTACTTGGCATTACTGAAAATGTTTCTGAAAAACTGAAGAACAAACAAAAGCCTTAACTAACCCGATTGGCGTAACAAAACTAACATATCCGATTTGCAAAGTGATTATGCTACCGAGAAGGTAACAATCACGTGCTGTGAGTAGCTCGGCTCACTGTTCTTTACCCAAAGAATTGAAGTCAAAGATTGAAGTCAACAGAAACACGCATGCGCAGTCTGCTCCGGCATCAGCCTGTATGTTGGCTTCTGTGCGCTGCAGTTTTTTCTCTGTAGATATGGCGGCGCTAGTTGCGTCTCACCGAACCTTAACTTCTCGATAGATATTCTTGGGTTAGACTATCAAAATGAGTACTGGTCCCTCCAAAATTACAAAAGAAGAGTAACACATACCAATGCCCCTGGGGTCCCAACTTTTAAGTCCAGCAGCTTACGTGTAACTGTAGATCAAGGTAGTTAGAATGCCCATTCGAACTACCTTGACTGTATGTAGCCTTAGCTTAATTTATAACAGCTTGCTTTGTCAGGAGGCACTTTTCTGATGGACGTGCAAAGAACTTTGCCATTTTATTTTGGTGCCAACGCGCAACTTAAATAAAAGTTTTTATTTTCTTTTTTTCTTATGTAAATAACTTTTAGACAGAAATAAAGCTCAAATGGAGTTTCCCATCATATCATTCATACGCACCAAAATAATTATTCGTACCAAAAAAAAAAAAAAAAAACAAGAATAGGAGAAGTGGGACATTTTTCGAATGGTCCACCGGGAAATGTCCCGGTATCCCGGTGGGCCAATCCGCCTCTGGCTATAGCCTAAGGGAAGGGTAGATGACAGTGGCTTAGGATTTACCTGCAACTCCATAGGTTAATTGCAGCGGAAGCTTACGGGAAGGGAAGACAACATTAAACATAATAGCCTACATTTTTATTGCAATGAATATCAACTAATATTTCAAAGTTAAATATCTGTTTATATGGTTGCTATAAAGAGGAATAAAAAAAACTTTTGCCTTACCGTTACTGAAGAGAGAAAGAGGAAGTAACACTGTCATCACATATACAAAACTTGAATATGCATACGTAGTTAATTATTGCTTTTGAGGAAAGTTGAATATAGA
Source organism: Macrothele yani (assembly GCA_039090855.1). NCBI lineage: Eukaryota > Metazoa > Arthropoda > Arachnida > Araneae > Macrothelidae > Macrothele > Macrothele yani. Next base: position 16,613,447 of record CM076992.1, read on the forward strand.
TAATTTCATTTCTCTTTCAGGTGTCAACCTCAGCTTACCCAAAAATTAATACAATGTGATCAGAATCGACCGCACAATAAACCTACCGGACGATTCCTCGTGGAGAAAGAAGCCGAAAACAGTTGCCCGATCGGACGTCGAATTCCGGAGTATACGCGCCGAAAGTTTCGTGACGTCACATCCGGTAACGCACATGCTCGTTGAAGAGCGACGTGGATAGTTATACAGACACACGTATCACAAGGCAATCAAGCCGCCCCTGTGGCGCAGTGGTCTAAGGCGATGGCTTCTGATCATTTGTCCGAAAGGGGTCCGGGTTCGAATCTCAGTGAAGCATGGATGTTGGGTTTGTTCTATTGCACTGACCCTTTCCCTTACCTGGAACCAGTGGTCCTAAATTCAGGACGGGCAACTACTTATAGCCCACTGGGTTGCTCACGGTAGTCGTTAAACCTCCAATAATAATAATAAAAAAAAAAAGAGGCAGTCAACATTTAAAAATGTGACACGGGGTGGGTATGCACATTCGAAGGACGTGGTGGCGTGAAACCATCAGTTGAACGCCTAAGCGATACGACAGGTAGGGATAAAAAGGGTTGGCGACGGTAGCAGATAAGCTCATACTGCGTTGGTACATTTGAGAGTAGTGTGGGTAGCGATATGTCGTACAGTTTGAGAGAGTATTGTGACATGTATCTCCTATTGGGGGAATGCCATGGTTCAGCATTGCATTCAGTAAGGGCCTGCAGCGAGCGATACCCAGCACGACGGCACCCGGACGCCCAGGTCATACGGCAGCTTGACGCTCGAATGCGCGACACAGGCAATATTGCACCACGTACAAGTGTAGACAGTGGTGCTGGACTCTCTGTTAGAACACCATCCCTCGAGGACGCCATGCTAGAGTTCATAGAGGAGTAGCCAACGACCAACAGCCGTGAGACCGCGCGACAGTTCGGTGTGCACCAAAGTGCCGTACTTGCCGTTCTACACGACGAAGACCTGCATCCATATCACATCATACGGATGCAAGGCCTATTACCACAGGATTATCCTCGGAGACAGACATACTGTGAGTGGCTGCTACAGCAACATGCTGCCGATAATAGTTTCATCCGCTGGATTTTGTGGACTGATGAAGCAAGGTTTACTCCGCAGGGTATCTGCAACAGCCATAATAGTCATGTTTAGGCATTGGACAATCCGCGTGCAACACGTGAACACGCTCACCAGGTCCGGTGGGGTGTTAATATCCGGTGTGTTATTGTAGGCGATATCCTAGTGGGACCATATCTTCTTCCCGAACGTGTCACAGCTGCCAACTACATGGTGTTCCTACGTAATGTTCTGCCGGACTTACTGGAAAACGCACCATTGACTGTTCTCAACAATTTATAATTCCAGCATGATGGAGCACCGGCACATTACGCTTCAAATGTTCGCCAATGGCTGGATACGGAATATCCCGGTCGATAGCTTGGCCGTGGTGGTCCTGTTGCATTACCCGCTAGATCGCCGGATCTTAACCCATTGGACTTCTTCCTCTGGGGGTCATCTAAAGAAATTTGTATATCGACGGCCTGTACGACCTAGTGGCCAACTTACACGCGGCCTTCACAACTGTAAATCCTGCTATGCTCCAACGCTTGCAGATGCCTGTTCCTCGGCGGGCTGCCGCCTGTTCCGCACTACAAGGTGGTCATTTTGAACACATGCTGTAATCTGACACGGATCCACGTGTTTTATCATTTGCGCTGTAGTGGTACACATCAATAAATTTCATGTTTTCTGACAAAGTGATTGGGTAAGTTATTTCTAATGTCTGTATTCTTACCGGATGTGAAGTCACGAACTTTTGGTGCGTATAGCTCCCGAATGCGACGTCCGATCGGACAACAGTTTTCGGCTTCCTTCTCCACGAGGAATCGTCCGGTAGGTTTATTGTGCAATCGATTCTGATCACCCTGTATATTGAAAAATATGACGCAAATTTCTCCAATTCAAGTCTGGTTATACATCCTACTCTCAGTAGCTTAACAACCACCCTCGCAGCTGCAGATAACGAAGGAGCGTACTGCAGCTGCCAGTTATATTTATGAAAAAATCCGAACACGCACAAAAACAAACAAACAAATAATTGCCCCAAAGATTCATGTTTTCCTTTAAGATGTACAGTATTTAGCTTTGCCTAAATAAACGCCGAGTTTCACTTTTAAAAGACTATGTCCTACAGATTGAAGCTATTCGGCCCTTTGGCTGCAGGTTGTAACACGATCGCTCTGCAGTGGGATTTGTAAATAATACGATCGTTCTCCAATCGCTATCTCTCGGTTTGCGCTGCTGAGGAAAAGTGCGAGGCCACACGGGGATTTTCCGTGGAGGATGTGGAAAAACAGTCACCTAGTATTACGTACACAGCAGACGCCAACATTTATTCACAGTAGTCGCAGACTGCAATGTATAGGAGGGTGATTTCTTCATTTTTTTTGTTTGTTTTAGTTTTGGACAAAAAAATAAACGATGCTATTGCTTTTAGTTCTTCCTAACAGTAGGTATGTCTGTCTTATTCACTGTATGGAAACTCTAATATACAAGGGAAAGACATTCATTTGCAAATGTCACAAAAGAGTCCACGTGGTGCACAGTTTCGAAGAAAGAAAAAAGGAGGGAGCGCGAAGGAACTTCCAAAATTCTACCAGTTCTTTTTGCCGCAGAGTCAATTAATCTCAGGTGCCGTTTCTGATGACAAAAACACGATTATTTTTTTAGCTCGTCAACTCTTCAAAGTTTAGAAACAGAGAGTTTCACTTTTTTTTTTTTTTTGATTTGAGGTTTAACGACCACCGTGAGCAACTCAATGGGCTATAAGTAGTCGCCCGTCCCTAATTTAGGGTCACTGGCTCCAGGAAAGGAAGAGAGCCAGTGCCGTAAGACAAACACAACATCCATGCCCGACCGGGATTCGAACCCGGACCCCTTACGGACGAATGATCAGAGGCCAGCGCCTTAGACCACTGCGCCACCGGGGCGGCAGAGTTTCACTTCAGAAACAAGTGAAAGTAAAATGGGTGATTATGAAGTCTTATTAGTTTTATTAACCGTAACTATTTAAATATATTTTGCCGAATTTGTTTCTTGCCATAAAATGTATGTTCATGTTCAGGCATCGGTCCGCGCACCATTTTAATCCTGATTCGCTGACTAATAACCTTTGCATTATGTACTTTTGTTCCAAAAATCACTTAAAAAGTTAAAACTACAGCGCTCGCGGTACATCTCGTTACTTTTCCAGACACTGTCCTTAACTTCCTGAAACCCTTAACTCCAACCCCCTTCCCCCCAACCCGCACACACACCACGAAAAACACATCCACCCTCGTATTCGAAATCCTGGGAAAATTACTGTGCTTAGTGGTGCCGAAGTAAATCCTGGGGGGGGTCGCACCCTGTGCTCGATTCCCCACTGCCTGCTCTATAATCGCTTATTTTCATAGGCAGCATTTCTCTCCTTTTAATGGGAGTTTTGGATTTTTCTCCGAGTGAAATCCAAAAACCTGAGCTTCGGATTTTAATAAATGTTTGAGTTTGAAAAATTTCAGAGCTTCTCTAAAGTTATGTAAGTTTGGATGGGGATGATAAAAGTGAGTATTAAACCGAGCATGAAAAGATTCGCATGCATTCGTCGTGTGTTCTCTGTTGATGCCTGGCATTCAGCATTTTTTTCTTTTTTTAACTGAAGAAATATCCTTTTCTGTGAGGGTCTCCGAAGCGCCAGAATTTTCTTCCATAGCATGCGTTTATTATCTTTGATGGACGTTCAGAAATATCCTCTTCAGCTTTTCGTCGCAACTTTCTTGTGGGGTTGCAACGACCTAGAACGTCTAAGGATTAAAAAGCATTATTTAGCCGCAATTTGCCTACACCCCGTAAAATTTGGTTATTGTGACACATGATATTTCTTCTCCTCTCCCCCATTTTGTACAGCAGCTATTATATGTTGCGTTACCGTAAGAAACCGGGTACTTAAATTATTGTGCAGTTGATTGTACGATGTCTATATATCAGTTTTCGCCGTCCTTAAGACAAAAGCTATTACAGCTATCAAGAGTAAATTATATAGGTATTATGAAATAACACTGTGAAACAGTACATTTCACCTTTTCTTAGAGACAATTGAAAGCCATTGTCAGTTTAAAAAGATCAATTTCCAAAACATTCTGTTGCTTTTACTCGCACTAACGACAAGAAAAAATCATTGCATAATTAGAGTTTTACCTTGAACACGAGTGCGATTTCTGAGGCTTTGTGGCTCAGTGGTTAAGACTCGCCGTTTCTGTTGAGCCAACCCAAATGACCTTGGTTCGAATCCCACCAGGGCGAAATGATTCTCTGGCGTAAGGGCTGAAAAATTTAGTGTCTTCGATTTTGCTAAATTTCCGTGCAAATACGGAAAAACCTGAAACTGACTTTTCTGAAATAAACGGAATTACTGACTACGGAAGATCTGTGAAAATACGGAAGTTACGGGAACTTTTAAAAACTGAGATTTCGTTAAACGACGGACATCTACCGGCAACTTATTTTCGGAAATGTTACGTTATTTTTGGAAATTTTTCGTGAATTCACACCACTTACTTTTTAGTGTTGGCAACATTGACAGTGAGTCAGAGCAGCATAAAGGGACTTAATTGAATGCATACATAGGAGAGGTAGTAAAGAAGAGAGTTGAGAGGGATAAACGTGGATAACTTTAGGTGGGGTTCATGAAAAATAGTGACCGACGAACGAGTGTCATTGTATTAAGATTGATGTCTGTTCAAGCCAGCGATTTTATATTCTCTAAGAGATTATCTTGAAGTAAAAGTGATTACGGAATAAATTGGTGGACTAACTAATACACACAATTGACGTGGATTAGGAACATCAAACAGAAGTCCTCACTCTTTCCACGTTTATAAGTGAATCACGGAAAAATTCTCATCGGCCGCCACCAGAAATCGAACCCAGGGTCTTCCAGTTACGCGCCGGACATGCTACCACTGCAAAGTGGTTTGGCAGTTAGTCGTACTGCTCAGTTATGTCACTGAACCAAACAGCTTTGTTTTTATCGTTTACTCAGATTTGTGACGTGAAATACCATAAACAACGATTTTATGTAAGCAACTGCCGTTCTATCTGTTTATGCTCTGCTTATTCTCGTGGATAGACGAACAGGAGAAACGCAAATGTGGTCCACCTATGATGTCGTCATAAACAAGTCAGGCTTTCAGCTACGGGGGCGTTGCACCAGCACAGAAGCATGCCTCATCTGGAAATCGAATTCTGACCATTCGCATGAAAACCGCGCTGTTATATGGAAATATTCAAAGTTGGACGTTAGGGACGGCCTTCTCTACGCTTTTCCCGCCAAATCTGTTCCTATCTTATGTGGCTACTAGCCCGCGTGAAAATCTCTTTCTACCTCGTCCCGTGCTAAAGCGTTTTTCCTGCCTTGCCTCCGAGCAAAATCCTTCCTACTTTTCTCCTCGAGATCTCCATGAAGACTCCTCTCTGTCTCATTCCCTTACACGTTCTGTTCTTGACGTAAGAAGAAATTCTTAATTGCTTGGTACTTTTGTACCCGCCGGCTCTGAGAGAGATTCTGGCGACGGCTGGGGGAAAAAGGGGGTGTCATTTTGTCCGTGGGAGGGGTTCGACGAGAGAATGACCTTTCTCCGAAATGAATCTGTGCTGGGAGTCTTTTTGGCTGGAGAGGAAATTTCTCACTATCGTTGGCACACAAAATGACAAACGTTACAATTTAAATATAGCTGTAATATTTCCATATAACAGCGCCTCTTACCATTCAGCCAACTGATAGGCAGGAATCCGAGCTTTTTGCTGTACATAACACTTTCCCTTTCTTTGAGAAATATAACTTACATCAACATGTTGTCAGGAGTATTCGTAGGAACTTACATGTGGGATTTAAATTATAAATAGTGAAAAACAAAGCCGACATAGTTAATGAAAAAGACTGGTCAAAAAGCGGACGCATAAATACGTAGAAACTGTATCAGATTTAAATTTTACTTACGGTCAACGCAGTTATTTTCTAAATATGCTGTCTTTCCCTCTGTTGATAAGAAATACTTATGGGATGAAACGGACTGCCGATCAACATCACTTAAGAGGCACTCCTGTTTGTCGAACTGATAATTGGCAGAACGACATTCGAAACTGTTTTCTTCCAGGCATAATTCCATGCACTGTTCAATCGTCTTCGCATTGACCTTTTTCCTTGCCCTGTCCAATAGTTCATGACCCGACACTCTTTCAAACATCCACTGGCGATCGCAGGAATAACTTTCTGTAAAGAAATGAAAAGGTTCAGCATCTTCATATTGAACGTGCTCATCAATAACTTGCATACAATTAAATACTTTTTTTGCGTATCTTAAAAACATTTGCTTTACATACAATACAGGGTGTTTCCTCATGAGGAGAGTCTTCAGTCTTTGAGCTGAAATTTCTAGGAGGAGTCTAATTTCGTGCAGAACATCTAAACACAAAATTCACCTACTATATCACAAGCTGACCGCATTTCAGAGGGGGTAGTTTATTGGTTTCCAAAAGGGCTGAATAATCGATTGTTCGTAGTGCGCAGCACGAGGGCCATAATATTAAGGAGGTAAAGAAAAGGCCCTTTTAAGGGCCAAATGAAAAAGAACTACCTTCTTCGTACTAAACAGCAAGAAAAAAATATTTATTTTATTCATCAGTACTACTAGTAGTAGACTGCCGGTGATGTCGCTACAGATGTAAAGCATCTTGACGATCGAGAAAAAAATTCTAGAAAACGCATAAACTTATGATTAGAATGTGTTTCGGCCACTGCGAAAATATTTCTAAGTCCAAAAGGTTAGATGTTCCTGGTGCTCTTACATTTGTAACTGCTATTTCGCCCTCGGCGAGCAATGGTGGTAAAACGAAAGGGTGACCCCCTCCCCCAAGAAAGTGTTCCTTTTAGAGCCGACAATGAAAAATTTGGTGTTTTTCGCAGAGCTATTTTAAGATGTTCTCTTATTTCCCCCTCTAGGTTTCTCATTTCTGTTGCCCGATATGCTGGAAATTTGGAAGTCAGTTGCAGTCAGCTAACTATGTAAACTATATTATAACTCTCTCCGTTTAGCCCTTAATGGGAAACCATATACCTCTAAAAATTAATATTTAATTGCTTTTATTTTGGGAATTTCCCTATCAAAGCACACTGTTCCCTCTTCTATCTTTTACCCTTTTCAAAGGACACATTGCGTTGCAGATTGAGACTAAACCTATTTAGAGGGTAGTCGTGGGCTGTGATAACTCAGCAGTACATCGATGACGGCAGCAGTGTTTGGGAGAAGGAACGACCGGTAGCCGGCCAGAGACTGGAGTACGCAAGAAGAGTACACCATGTAAAGACAGTCTGATCCAGCAAGAGGCTTTCTCCACCTCTACATACGCACATATCCATATACTTGAAGTCGCTCCGTCATAAGAGAGACACCATTCCGACAATCGGTGGAGACAGGACTTAACGCACGTCCATTGTCCCCCACGGTCTGGGGTGTTGCCGTGACCTGTCAGGCAGAATGGCGTCGTGTGAACTTGAGCAACGACTCTCGTTTCTGTTTGGGATCCAATGATCGCCAAGTTCGCGTCTGGAAATGACGGAGAGAACGAAGCAATATTCCTGCGGCATACAGCGAGAGCAGCAGGAGTCACGTTCTGGAGAATAATCAGTGGTTATGACAGTCAAACATCCGTATTATTCCTCATCAGAAGTTTGGCACCTCGGTGGTACGTGGAGAATAATCCTGGATACGGTTGCTATCTCTTTCGTATAATGGGAGCACCTGGCAGCATGTTTCAGCAAGACAATGCGCGTTCGCATATTTGAAAAATATCCAGGTAGGTTGTACACAAAAATTTTGAGATTGCTTGGTCCTGCTGAAAGAATGAGTGATAAGGTACGAATGCTAACTAAGAGAATTTACTCGTTCAAAGTGGAAGGAAAGACGGTAAGGGACGGCCGAAGAAAACATGAGAGCACCAAGTTCAACAATGCCTACAACGTTAAATAAGGAGTATGAAGTTCGAAAGAACTTGCGTGAGACATGTGATGAAAATCAGTGAAACTCGAGCTGTGTGCCAAGATCACAGCAATGAAGTTTGGTGCATCAACACAGTAAGTAAAATCTAACATGATTAGTAACTTTAATTTGTCAAATGATCTTGCTATGAGGATCTAACCTCAAACTCCAAGAACATCTCAGAGACACGTATACTGATTGCTAATTGAATTGCAACCACCCTAATACAAAGTGATTTAGAAAAGATACTTGGCATAAGGAAGATAGTATAATCTGTAGACTAATGGGGTGTGAATAAGACGTTAGTGGTTCAGTTGACAGCGAAGTTACGGACGTGACGGGCAAAATCAAGGATTTCGCGGAGTTGACGAATGCCCCAAATTTGGAAACACGAAGGGTTGGTGTGTTCATTTCAAAGTGTTTAAGAACCTCTGTGGTTCAAGGGTACCAGGAGGGGTGTTAAAGTAGCGAAACTACTAACCGGGGTCGAATTTTTATTCCCTGACGAAGAATTCGACATGCATTACCTGTGAATAAAATGTCTACACGACACCTGGGTGGCATCGCACTGACGCGCCATCTGTCTAGTAGTGGTGTCACCGCAGACAGCTTAAGCGAGGAAGTCGAATGAACATGGTGTACTCAATTGAAGAGCGTGTGCTCACTGTGCGTCAGTACTGGGTAACAGCGGCGATAGGTGGATTTCAGAGGCGAAGGACGGGTGGATCGCCTTGTGCAGGGCAATCGGAGCAACCCAGTTTTTCATTTGACGTATGAGTCCACCAGAAACAATATCCCGCGCGACTATACGTCGCAGTCTGGCACGGATTGGCAATGAGAACCGACGCTCTATACGCCACCCTCTCCTAACCATCGACGTAAACAACTCTCCTGGTGCCAACAGCACGAGGATTGGACGATAGAAGATTGGAAGTAGGTGTGTTGATCCGATGAATCATGATATGTACCCCATTCTGCAGATTGTCAAGTCCGTATATGGGGTCAGCAGCATGATGCTACGGATTTCTGACGCATGGCATTGACTATCCACGCCGGTTGTACATGTTGATTCACTCGGGACCGAACACTTATGTGGAATACATGCGATGGGGAAATATACGATGAGCGTGAAAGCCGAACGTAGCGGTTCTTCATTCCATGGGGAAGATGTCGACATGCATTCATTACCTGTGAATAAAATGTATCCCGGGCAGCTGTGTGGCGTCGCACTGACGCGCCATCTGTCTAGTAGTGGTGGGGGAATAGCATGTCACCGCAGACAGCTTAAGCAAGGAGGTCGAATGAACACGGTGTACTCAATTGAAGAGCGTGTGTTCCTTGTGCATCAATACTGGGTAACCGGTTTCTTCAAACAACGTCAGACAGAGTTTCTGAAAAAATGTTGGTGGGCGTAAACCATCCACCAGGGCCACTATTACGAAATTAGCGAAGAAGCTAGAGAGAACGTGAAGCTTCGTAGATCGGCATACGGGCGGACGACCTCAGATGACGGAGGACACAATAGAGGATGTGAAGCAGCGGTTATTGGCATCACCACGAAAATCTATTCGGCGGCTATACCAAGAGTGTGGAAGATCGTATTCGACATGTCAAAGAACAGTCAAACAAACGAAGATTAAGTCGTACTGTATCACGGCAATGAACGAGTTACAGCCACCGGATTTTGCAAAGCGATTGGCATACGTAGGTTCAATGGTTTGACAAAATGTTCGCTGAACACCCCGCCCTGTTGGACACAACATTGCTTACTGACGAAGCATAGTTCCATTTATCCCGCTATGTAAACTCGCAAAATACACGGATGTGGGCCAGTGATAATCCCCAAGCCATCTATGAAGAGCCACTGAATCCAGTGAAAGTTGGTGTCTGGTGTCCCGACGTCGTATCATTGGGCCAATCTTTCTTAAAGACAGCGTGAATACCGACCGATACTTGGAAATCTTTAATGAGTTTGTGAACCAGATGGATGATCAGGAACTCGCAGATGTTACTTTCAACAGGACGGTGCAACATGCCACACCTCCAATAAGAGCATGGCAGAAATTCGCAGCTTTTTCCAGGACAGGATTATCTCCTAAGAACTGTGGCTGCCTAGGTCTCCCGACCTGACACCCCCAGGATTTCTTTCTACTGGGACTTTTAAAAAGCAAGGTTTATGCCAACAAGCCAAGGTCGATTGAGGAACTGAAAGGCAACATCACACGTGAAATTACTGCCATCGACGTCGCTACGCTACATCGCACATTCGCCGGGTGAATATGTGCCTGGACGCTGGCGGTGGGCACTTCCAGCATCTTCTACGAGACATTCCTTTTTGTCATGGATATGTTTTACATTCATTTCATTCAAATGTGCCTTTTCAATCGTGAGTTCATTAAAAAAAATAAGTGTTCAGTCCCGAGTGAGTCACTCTGTATGATATGGGGCATGTTTGGTTGGTATGAACTTAGACCCCCTAGTGAGTGGGGCCAACGTATAGACGCCAGGGCAGAACCAGGCACTGCTTATGGACCATGTATATACCCCACAAAATTGTACTTCTACCCAGAAGGTGATAGTCCTTTAAGGATAATATAATGTCTCAGGCCATCGACATCCCATTACGCAGGAATTGTTCGACGAACAGTGATGGTATGAGACAACCAGCTCCAAAAGGCTCCTGATATGAGTTCAATTGAACATCAGTGGGTCATTGTGGAACGCTCGGTGTGGCTGGTGGGTACAACACCTACCTCAGTCGAAATTGTCCAGATTCCAGAGAAATTATGGACTGCTATACAAACAGGTTGGTTGCGAATTTCAACATAACTGTATAGATGCCGGGTTGAGCCAGTTCTTCGGGCGAAACGAAGGCACAAAGTATTAGGAAAGTGGTCGTGATTCCATGACATCATCATTCACGTTCATAGTTAAATTTCTGCATTACGAACTGTAAAAAAATTCTGAAATCCACTAGTCATTTTCCGCGATTCCTTTGCTGAAGCCACGAAACATATTTCTGATTCTACTAAGGGTGAGTCGAAAGTTTTGCAATATTTGCATAAACGCATGTGCTGCGGCGGGTATGTCACGTGTTTAAACTAGTTCAAGTTGCGCACTGCAGTCAGTCGAAAGGAATATAAAATGGTAGTCGTTGCTGTGAACAGCATTGCATGTCGTCGTTCTGTCTGTGGTTCGGACGCCTAAAAGATGAACAGCCACAACCGGCTAATTAGGGAAATTTTGCTTTACGAGTTTGAACTCGGCCATGACGCTGCTCAAGCAACACGAAACATTAGTCATGCGAAAGGGGAAGGTTCCGTGGACCACAGCACCGCAACCAGATGGTTCAAGAAATTTCATTAAGGTGACAGAAACCACGACGATCAGCCAACGTCAGGTATGCCGCGAACCGTGGATTCGGAGGTCGTGCGCCTAGGACGTAGAGGCAAATCCGACAACCAGCGCACCGTAGTTAGTCACCTCCATGATCTCACCAAGGTCTACAGGAGCTGCCGGATTGTCCCTCGCGAACTGACGCTAGCTGAAGCAAACAGCCGAGTGGAAGTGTGCAGGAAACTCCTAGAAAACCCGCGCGATGCACATTTCATCAGAATTGTTACGTGCGATGCAAAGTGGGTCTTTTTGCGTAATCCTAACACACAACGGCAGTGGTTGAGCCCTGACCAGCTTCTAGAACCTGTTTCCAAACGTGGGCGCTTCGAGCACAAGGTGATGTTCTGCGTCTGGTGGAATTTAGAGAGGTTAATCAATTACGAATTTGTTCCAGACGGTTGGACCGTCAACAGCAGCCTCTACTCTGAACAGTAGGAGAGGATGTATGTCGTTTTGGAGGAGAAGCACCCAGCACTGGTGAACAGAAAGCGCGCTCTCCTGCAGAAGGACAACGCTCGGCCTTATACCACGTGAACGACCCGGGCAAAACTGCAGGAATTTGAGGGCATCGAACTGTGCCACACCCAGCATATAGCCCGGACCTTGGCCCGTCGGATTATTATTTGTTCCGGTCTATGGCCCACTTCCTTCGCGGGTGGCACTTCAACAACCAGGAGGAGGTGGCAGCTGGGGTGAAGGAGTTTTTCGCCTCGAAGAAGAACTGGTACCGCCGCGGAATAGAAGAACTGGCAGACAGATGGCCAAAGACGGTGCAACACGATGGCCTATACTTTGAATGCTAGTGACTTTCGTCGTAAAGGTACGTATGAAGACAAAGTGATCCAAATATTGCAAAAATTTCGACTCACCCTCTGTAGAATCGAAGAACTGGCAGACAGATGGCTAAAGACGGTGAAACACGATGGCCTGTACTTTGAATGCTAGTCAGCTTTCGTCGTAAAGGTACGTATGGAGACATAAAGTGATCCAAATATTGCAAAACTTTCGACTCACCCTCTGTAGAATCGAAGAACTGGCAGACAGATGGCTAAAGACGGTGCAACACGATGGCCTATACTTTGAATGCTAGTGACTTTCGTCGTAAAGGTACGTATGAAGACAAAGTGATCCAAATATTGCAAAAATTTCGACTCACCCTCTGTATAATCGAAGAACTGGCAGACAGATGGCTAAAGACGGTGAAACACGATGGCCTATACTTTGAATGCTAGTCAGCTTTCGTCGTAAAGGTACGTATGGAGAGATAAAGTGATCCAAATATTGCAAAACTTTCGACTCACGCTCTGTACCTTTTCCGTGAAGTGACAGAAAAAGAAAGATGCTGTATTTCACGGATTTTTCGCACTCCGGGAAAATTCTGATTTTTTTTTTTTTTTTTTTTTTGATTGGAGGTTTAACGACCACCGTGAGAAACTCAATGGGCTATAAAGCAGTCGCCCGTCCCTAATTTAGGGTCACTGGCTCCAGGGAAGGGAGAGAACCAGTGCCGTAAGACAAACACAACATCCATGCCTCATCGGGATTCGAACCCGGACCCCGTTTGGACGAATGATCAGAGGCCATCGCTTAGATCACTGCGCCACCGGGGCGGCGGAAATTTTTCTGTAACAGGTGCTATTCGGGAAATACTTGACATTTGATTAATCATTAAATTCAATTGTCTGTCGGAGGTCCTGTTTTTGAAGTTCTGGAGCGAGATCGGATATTGTTCATAGTATTTTGCGTGACATTTAGGTTATTGTGGATATTCTTTCTTCTGTGCTCCCATTTGGTGTTGCGTTGCCGTAAGAAACCTGGTTCTTAAATATGAAGAAATTAACTCGTGCACCAAAAGCTATTAAATTGAAAACAAATCCCGTCTCCTGCACGATACACTTTAATGATAAAAACTATGTACAATTAAAATAAGTATATGCTTAAGACCTTTCAACGACACAACGGCGTCATCATCAGAAATAATGCAGCAGTGAGCACAGAAGTGAGTGGCCTATATTCTTTAACAACACAAATAGCAGTTAATGTGCATGTGCAATAACGGCAAGTCAAAATCAAGTTCAGTGGGTGCAAGCGTAGTTGGTGGGCGTGACCTGGCCCAAAAGTGTTCTCCAAAGAAGAGGGATAAACACTGGGGATTCGTCGTTGAAACATCTTTCGCCATTGACGAATATGTGAATACTTTTGGAAAAAAGTGTTGATCGACGATTCCTGGGAGAATCCAGGATAATGGTGTCATTCCAACATGGTAGTTAAGACCCATTTAAATAAAGTCTCGAGAAAGATGTAACACGAGGATGCGTTCTAAGATTATATTGATGTTCGTAAATAACATAAATCGGGCTCAGCAGGGTTAGTAGATTTTATTGGAAACAGGGTTAGTAGATTTCAGTTGATTTATGTTATGTGGGCTCTGCCACTCGTAATTTGACGCGCCGCATTTACGAACATCAATATAATCTTATGATGCATTCTCGTGTTACATCTTTCTCGAGACTTTGTTTAAATGGTTCTTACCTACCATGTTGGAATGACACCATTATCCTGGATTCTCCCAGGAATCGTCGATCAACACTTTTCTCCGAAAGTATTCACATGTTCGTCAATGGTGAAAGATGTTTCAACGACGAACCCCCAGTGTTTATCCCCCTTCCTTGGAGAACACTTTTGGGCCAGGTCACCCCCACCAACTACGCTTGCACCCACTGAACTTGATTTGGACTTGCCGTTATTGCACATGCACATTAACTGCTATTTGTCTTGTTAAAGAATATAGGCCACTCACTTCTGTGCTCACTGCTGCATTGTTTCTGAGGATGACGCCGTTGTGTCGTTGAAAGGTCAAACATATATTTATTTTAATTGTACATAGTTTTTATCATTAAAGCGTATCGTGCAGGAGACGGCATTTGTTTTCAATTTAATAGCCGATTCTTAAATTATAGTGAAGGGTGTTTTGTACGATGTCTATGTAACAGTCTGTGGACCACTCAGGACAGAAACAATTGTAGCTATCAAGAGTAAATTTTATATTTAGAAGTTTTGTGCAATAATACTATGAAGCAATACGTTTCGCCTTTTGTGGGACATAATTGAAAGTCATTATCAGTTTAAAAATATCTAGAGCTCCAAAAACATTCTGTTGCTTCGAAAAATTACGATGAAAGAAATGTAGTTTGTGGAAGTCCTCTTACAGAAAAAATAAAATTATTACAAACCCATTCGAAAAAATAATAAGCTCCAACAGAAAACAAGTTAGTAAAATCATGCAATGCATTGATTATGATACGCTTTCCAACATACCAGAAACCATTACTCAAGTTATGAGGATAATGACTGTGGAATAAATCTCGCTCCTGTGGCCTGACCTTTGACCCCATTTCGATGATATTTAACAAAACCGATTCAGTATACCTCCGAAACAACATGATGAAGTTTTGTCGCAATCAAAGCATTTTTACGTAAGTTATGACGCATGAGGGCAATGGAATGGATCCTGCTGTTATGTCCTGACCTTTGACCCCATTTTGCCCATTTTCAACAGGGTTCGTCTCTAGGTAGTGCCCTACCACATACTAAAATGTCATCAAAATCGAACCATTTTTACGCGAGTTATCGTGCGTGCGTACAGACAGACAGACTGACTGACTGACAAAGCTGGAGCATATACGCTTCTTCAACCTACGTTGGGAAAGCGTAAATAAAATTACTAACCGCATTAATAGCGAAAACATTTCATCGCGAGAATTCAGTCATGACAATTTCTACTTTATACGCAAGTTGAAAGGATTTGTTCACTCCTTACTCCAGGAAAAAATCTCTGGTAAAAACTCTGATGATAAAGTCAAACTCGAAGTTTTTGCGAAATCTGTTCAAAAACGGAAAATCTGCCACAGTACTAAAGTTAGAAATGGATGCTTTCCAAAACAGAAATTCCATTAAAAGACGGAGACCTGCCGTCAACTTTGCTATATGTTATTTCCAGAAATTTACCGTGAATTCACACCACTTATTTTTTCCAGTACACTTTAATGACATCGCACCTTGTACGCAAAATAAATTAGGTTTCACCACGAAGACTTAAGCTTCTGAAACTGATTCTCCATTGCAACTTAAAATTTTTATTGAAATCGAAATTTTGCAAAACATGCTAAACAGCAAGGGAATGAGAACAAATTTATTTATCCTAAAGGGTATTACATTTTATTAAGGGAAAATTACTAGCTGTGCTAAAATAAATGTGAAAACAGGGATAAAATTTGCAAATCATATACAACAAGGAATGCGGTGACGATGATCTGCTGAATATGTGAATATTTTAATGATTAAATAAAATCTAGTAAACATGCACATTCCGTGTCTGCGTGCTTGACATGTTTCCGTGTCTAGTCAGACTGTGAAACGCCCAAGGCCAACAAAAATTTGACTCTGCTCAGTTAGAGACAAACGTTTTGAATATCGATTCCCTCCACGTTTACTGAAAAAATGATAACAAAAGATAAACCTTCGAATGCTCAATTCAGGTTTACGGAGAGACAAGCTATAGCAACTGTAATTCTGTTGAGAGAAGTCAGATTTCATTGACTACAGTTTCCTTGAAGGAATGGATTTCTCAATAAGTTGTTTACTGCATAACAAAAATGCAAGTACCGCATATTTTATCCAGGTCACCGATTTTGCTCTAAAATGTATTATGATACTGGAATATCTTCCGTATGTTATCATGTGGCAAAAAACCTCTCCGTTGACATCCTGTGAAATCTCCGGGACAAGATGGCCATCTGTTTCATGATGAAGTGGATAATATCTGCAACACGTGTCCTTTATCGAATCCATTCATTTGGTCTCTCACTGTAATACTTCTCTCTATTCTTCTTTTGTAGCCATTGTTTTTTCGTCGTTACCTTAATCACATTTTTGTAAGTTACTGCAAGTACACTGGTTTCCATTAATAAAAAAAAAAAAAACAAGTTAGTAAAATCATGCAATGCTTTGATTCTGATACGCTTTCCAACATACCAGAAATCTTTACTCAAGTTATGAGGATAATGGCTGTAGAATAAATCTCGCTCCTATGACTCGACCTTTGACCCCATTTCGATGATATTCAACAGAACCGGTAAAGTATACTTCGGGAACAACTTGAAAAGTTTTGTCTCAATCGAAGGATTTTTACATAAGTTATAACGCATAAGGGCAATGGAATGAATCCCGATCCTATGTCCTGACCTTTAGCCCCATTTCACCCATTTTCAACACGATTTGTTCCCGGATGGTCCCCTACGACATAGTAAAATTTCAGCGAAATCGAAACATATTTACGCAAGTTATGACGCATAAGGGCAATGGAATGCATCCCGCTTTTATGTCCTGACCTTTGACCCCACTGCACCAATTTTCAAGAAGTTTCGTCCCCAGGTGGCCCTCTACCACGTACTAAAATTTCATTGAAATCGAACCATATTTACGCAAGTTATGACGCATAAGGGCAATGGAATGCATCTCGCTCCTATGTCCTGACCGTTGACCCCACTTCACCCATTTTCAATAGGGTTCGTCCCCAGTAGTCCGCTACCACATGCTAAAATTTCATCGAAATCGAACCATTTTTACGCGAGTTATCGTTGTAAAATACGAACTTCCACGCACAAAAGTGCGGAATGATACATTGACATTTAATGACTTGAGCGTGTGGTGAGTGATGTGGGGAGTTGCGTGAGAGTTATTGAAGGAGAGGACATGCCGAGCTTTGGCTAAGACAACAAGTTCAGTTTGTACCGCGGAGTGTATTCCAGTTTATGTTTTTGTGTAAAGAAATAAATGTTTTGTGTTGTGATCGAGTGTCTGGGATGTTACATCGTGCGGAGAGACGGACGGAGTTGGAGCATATAACGCTTCTTCAACCTACGGTTGGAAAGCGTAAAAAAAAACCCCAGAAAAATCGAGATAACCAAAAATACGTAATGAAATATGAAATTTAGTGAAAACAAGGAGCGGACTGGGCGGCCGGGGTATTCCCGATGGGCCGCCAAATTCTAACTCAAGAAAAAAAACAAAGAAAAAAACAGATATGCACTTGTACTTCAATATTCTTTAGAAGAAACCTGGCAAAGTTTGTTTACGGTAAAGTTTGTTTACCACTTTGAAGCCTTCATAAAAAAAAAAAATCGAACTGCATAGAAAATGTTGCGTTGAGCCAAAAACTATTTTTGATACACGCCCTTTCCCTTTCTCGGCTTGCAAATGTAAGCCCCGTCCGTTTGGGACGCAGTGGCTTATATTCGAGGCTAGTTGCGAAGCCCAGAGACAGCACAAATAAAAGTCAATTATCAACGGCATTAAGATATGTCGATGCTTTCGGTGCAAAAAAACACGAGCGGATTTGCTTCTTTCGATTATTAGAATCAGTCTGGCGAGCGATGACCAACGGCATAATGCAAGCAGGTCTTCCAGAGTCTTCCCTGTTCTGATTCGAAGAACTTCGACACGATCGCCTGCTAGCGGTTCCATGACAACATGAATGAGCGTATGGAGGGGAAAGGACCACTGCTTTGCCCAACGGTTCGCTCAGAAAAGAGAAGACTTCGGACTACCTCCGTCCCTCCATGCTTCCGTCTTTAAGATCGCTTGTTTCGCGAGAGTTGTTTCAGTTTGTGTGAAGTGTCAATGAATTAAAATCAGGGAGATTAGATCTTAAATTCGTGGCTTTGCTGGATTAGAACTGTTTTGATAAATTTTTTGAAAGCTTCCCTGAACATCTACTGTCAGAACTTAAAAAATTATATGCTTCAAATTTTGATACAGTTCGATTAAAAAATGAACTGAAGGTGTTTTAATCCCTTGATGAATACAAAAAGAAATCAGCAAGAGACATTACTTGTTACATAAAGTTGAATAAATTGGACAGTGTTTATTGAGGGGTACAAATTAGCAGACCTAATATTAAACTTTCCATCAACGGGTCTGGTTCACTTCGTCGACAGGTACACTTCGTCGACAGGTACACTTCGTCGACACTATACAGTATATGTAAACAGTCGATTCCTAAAAAACCGAAAAAAGTTCAGAAACACCAAATTTGGTATACTATCTCATGGTACTGTAACTCAGATCGTAGACGGTTTTTGGAAGAGGTCGGTCCCGGGGTGAAAGGAGCCCCATACAAAATGTTCGTAAAATCTAGTTTTCAATTTAGAACCAATAAATTTGGTATACTGTCTCATGGTACTCTAACTTAGACCGTACATGGTTTTTGGAAGGGGTCGGGGCCTCCATACAACATTTTCGTAAGATCTACAGTTTTCAATTTAGAACCACCAAATTTGGTATACCATCTCATTGTACTCTTACACCAACTAATACCATAGACGGAAGAGGTCGGGGCCCGGGGGCAAGGGGGCCCATACAACATTTTCGTAAAATCTACAGTTTTAAGTTTAGAACCACCAAATTTGGTATACTATCTCATGGTACTCTAACTTAGCTTGCAGATAGGATATTAGAGTGCAGAATTGTGTTGCAGTTCTTAAGTAAAAAATTGAAATTTTTGAGAAAAGTTTGTATAGGGCTCCTTTTAACCCGGGCCCTGACCCCTTCCAAAAACCATGTACGGTATAAGTTAGAGTACCATGAGATAGTATACCAAATTTGGTGGTTCTAAGTCGAAAACTAGATTTTGCGAAAATTTTGTATGGGGCCCCCTTGACCCTGGGGCCAGACTCCTTCCGTATATGGTCTAAGTTGGTGTAAGAGTACAATGAGATAGTTGACCGAATTTGGTGAATCTAAATTGAAAACTGTAGATTTTACGAAAATTTTGAGGAATCGACTGTTGCATATATAGTGTCGACGAAATGTACCTGTCGACGAAGTGAGTTGTCGACTAAGTGGCGTCGACGAAATGAGTTGTCGATGAAGTGATTGTCGACGAAATGAACGAGACCGCCATCAACAACCGCAGAAAGAAGTTTTTCTGTATTAAAATGAATCAAGACATATCTTACAGCCACACAAGAACATGTACACTTGAGAAACTTGGCCGTTTTGTCAATAGAGAAAAACATTCTTTTTAAATATGAAAAGTACTCGGAAGAAACTTTTTATGAAAACGTATCACTCAAGTTCACACAAAAGGAAAAAAATGGCGTTCATGTATAAATAAGTGTTCAAATCCTAATCCTCATAATTATTTGGTATCATGTTAGCAATAGCATGTACCTAAAATTTAGAAAAAAAAAATGTTACTTCTATTAGTTAACAATTAAAAATTAAACTTCGATATTTAAAAAAAAAAAAAAACCAGTATTGTGGGAATATGGTGAGATAGCCCAGGTCTCGGACCCAAGATACGCCACTGTTGGGTTGATATTCTTTACCTTTCCTCTATAAGACCCGTAAAACAGTTATCTACACAGCAATATACACTGGTGTGCAAAACTTAAGGACGAAGAGGAGAAATTAGCATAACAGCGGAACGAGCACGCAGAACGAACCGAAAGACCACTCAGAAGATAGACTAGGGTCTGGTACGGTAGGGCATGCGCATATATGCAGCATGACGTGAGGGGGGAGTTTGGGAAGGGTTAAAAGCACACGGGCAGTGTACGCTCAGCAATTCGGTGAAAGCTATTGCACGGTGTACATCGGTTTGAAAGACGTAGAGTTGCTGCCCCCATGTGATATGGCCAACAGGCAATCCGGTAGACGACATCTGGATGACTTTACCCGAGGTCGCGCCATTGGGAAGTTGGAAGAAGGTCGAAGTGTGACTAGTGTGGCAGAGGAGTTCGGGATCGCTCACAGCATCGTTTCACGAGCTTGCAGAGCATTTCAAACGACAGAAACAGCTGTCCGAGAGCTTGGCAGTGGTTGTCCACGAGAAACCATGGCGGCAGACGACCGGTATATTGTCCTACAGGCGAGAAGAGACAGACATCAGGAGAAATCGCAAGGCACATGCACCAGACAACTGGACGCCCGTTATCGCGTTTTACCGTGGCCAGGAGCCTGCACAAAGGTGGTCTATTGGCACGACGACCTGTACGGTGTGTGCCATTAACGCCTGCTCATCGGAGACGGCGGTTTCTGTGGTGCCAGGAACACAAGAACGGGACACATCAGCAATGGGGTAGAGTTCTCTTTATGGATGAGAGCCAATTTAGTCTGACGAGCGATTCTGGATGTATACACATCTGGAGACAGCAGGGAACCCGCAATCACACCTCCAACATCATCGAAAGGGACCGGTTTGGACGTGACTGAGTTCTCGTTTGGGGCGGTATCATACTTGGTAGCCGTACTGATCTCCACATCTTCCAAGGAGGTTCAGTCACTGGTGTTCGCTATTGTACCGAGGTTCTCCTGCCTCACGTGCGTCTGTTTAGAGCTTCTGTGGGTCCTGAGTTCCTCTTCATGGACGACAACGCTACACCTCATCGTACAGTGGCTGTTGCAGAGCTGTTGGAGAGTGAAAATATTCAACGCATGGATTGGCCCGCAAGGTCCCCGGACCTAAATCCAATCGAACACGTGTGGGACCTTCTCTGGAGACGCTTGGTAGCACGCCACCAGCCGCCAGCAACGGTTCCGCAGCTGCGATTGGCGCTACAAGAGGAATGGGCCGCGATGTCTCAACAGCTCCTTGACAACCTCGTCCTCAGCATGGACAGACGTTGTAAACCCTGCAAAGCAGTCAGGGGTGATCATATCCCTTACTAAAGACTGGATTTTTCTTGGCAGCCGCCTGTAATATGGACGTTTCTGCCCAGTTGTGCTCGAAGCTACCTTTTCAATAAAGTGCCTCTGTATCCTTTGGATTCCTTGGACTGTTTTGCTCACTTGTCCCATATTCTTACATCTTGGGGATCTTATGGTATGATTTAAGTCGATGTGGAGCACTTCTGAACGACGTTACATTCGAAAAACCGTCTCGTCCTTAATTTTTGCCCGCCAGTGTATATTAATCTAATCAAATATGGTGTCAATAATCTGGGATAGAAACTCGAAATTCATTGTGTACGTTAATGCATTGAGGTTCAAAACTACGGTAAAAGTTTTGAATTGCACCCCTTTTTTTTTTTTTTTTTTTTTTTTTGGAACGAGATATGCATCTCTTTTACTTCTTTTCGGGCCTTACACGAATTCTTGAACTGCAGTTCTGGAAAGAAAAAAAAAAAAAACAGTTTTTCATTTGAAAGCAGTTAAATAAAAATTTTTGCATTCCTTAATTTCTTTCACTTTATAAATTTGAACTGAAATCCTTAAAATTCTAGACATTCAGTTCTTTTTTCACGAGATTTTTTCGTAAATATTTCATTATTGATAGCCAAGTCTTGAAAAAGAGAAATTAGTTTTTGGCACATTTGGATTTCCGTTGATGCTCATTACTATAAAGATGTAGGCTATTATGTTTAGTGTCGTCTTCCCTTCAATTAGGCTAAATTCGCAATTTACCTATGGGGTTGGAAACCACTCGTGGCTCTCGCCACAATTTACCAACACCGACTTTTGATCTGATAGTGTACGTTGCCCTAGACACGTACCTAATGCTGCTCTGTATAAAAACCCAACCCCATTGTTTTTACTTCTCTAAAATTAATATGACGTAGGATCAAAAAGTTCGAAGAAACTGTAATCACCACAAGAAAATGCTTGACCGGATCCCAGAAAAGCTATTATAGCGAAACTGATTCTTGAATTGGTTGTGTTGTATTTACTGAAAGATGAAAATCTCTCTTCCGTAACATATCACAGTCATGAAATATACATTTAAAGAAAAATTTTGGAAAATGGATCGTCTCATTCAGTATACTTCAATATCAAAGAGAATCTAATAAATAATTCAAATAAAACTAAAGATCAAAGTAGATTAAAAAATGTCAATCCCTCCGAGTCTTTTACATTTTAATGAATGTCGAAATGTTAAATTCGCTGCTACAGAAAATATTTCTGATGTTCGCACAAGAGCGGTTGCGAATTTTAAAGTCTACTTTGAAGTATTACAAGGGGGCATCCTAAAAGTAATGCCTGCTGCTTAATAACTTTTGAAATTTTTAACTAATTTTAATGAAACTGCACTGACATGTACTACGATACGTTACCAATGTGGGAACAATTATTTTTCAGAATCGGAAATAAAGTTCATGAATGACAGAGAAAAGCAGCGAGTCGTATTTGGATTCCTGGAAAAAGAGCGATACGAGGCTCTAGAAATCCACAGAAAACTCCTGTCGGTGTATGAAGTTTGCCACAATCGATATCAGTAATGTCCGAAGATGGATGAAGAGGTTTCAAGAAGGAGTAAGTTCAGTGTGTGACAAACAACTGCAGTGACAGATGGCAACAGGCAATGAGTGAAAGTCCTCACCACAGCTGATCGCCGTGTCACCATCCAGGAGTTGCAACAATAAACAGTGCAGATGTTCGAGAAGCTAAAGGAAGCTATGAGAAGGAAAAGACGGGACATTCCACTTCATAGTGTTGTTTTACACCATGATAACAACGCACGTCCCCATACCTCAATGGAGACTTCACAGGCTATTGCCAAAATGGGGGTGGATGGTGATGCACCAATCCCCGTACAGTCCTGATTTGGCTCATTCAGGCTTTTTCTTGTTTGCCCATTTGGAAAACATCCTTCGTGTGGAACATTTCGACGATGTGAGAGACGTTAAACTGGCTGTGAACGCATGGGTGAAACGACAGCCTCAGGAATTTTTCGAAAATGGATTTTACCAATGCGTTCAAAGATGGCGGAAATCTATAGAAAGGGATGGACAATACTTCGAATAGGCTAGCATTATAAACAATATGTCCAAGTATTTGCCACCAAGTTGCACATTTTTGCTGCTACAAATAAAAAATCTTATGAGGGACGAGTCATTACTTTCAGGATGCCCTTTGTACTATCATTTATGAATTGACTATTACTTCTGTAGTGACTAAAGAGACGCCCAAGCTAAAATGGATGAGATGATTTACATTTACCACTTTTGTTGTTCTTGTAAATGGAGTTCGTCGTAATCTTCTTTAAAACAAACAACCGGGGGTGATATATAGTCAATGTTCATCAGCCGGCGACCTGTTCACATTTACAGCGGGTAAAACCTTCATTTTTCACCGTTAAAACCATCAAGGGGATCCCTTCCTACACTGAATCCTGTTATTAGCCTCAGCTGAATGATAGCGAAGTAAAAGATTCCGGGATCTTTCAAACGAGAAGAGATTATCGTCATTTCTCATTTGCGTAATAGCGCAGTTAATTTCTTTGTAGGCTGCTGCAGTACCTCCATTTTTGTTATTTGCGTGGGCACGGAGTTTCGAAGCAAAATACTACGTCCTGAAACCCATAAAAAACGAAATATAACTAACAACAATTTTTGTTGAAATTTACGGACATCTAAATGAACGGGTCTCACCGACGAGACGAAAGGTAACGGCGCCATTAGTTGCGACGAATGATGAAGCAGCTCGTGCGGTGAACTGGTTATCACTGTAATAATATTAAGGAATGCATAATTCCAATAATTTAAAACATTTGCTTTGCATGCAAAAACCACAACTGCGTTTTCTTCAGTTCGCATACAGAACCAGTTTCTACGAGGTGCCCTTGATAATTACAGCGATAGCCGAACGCTCGATAAAATCACATAAAATATCGACTTAGGAATCCGTGCCAGAATTAATTTCTCATTTGCTCTGTTTTAGCAAAGGAAAGGGGTTCATCACGTAAGTCAATAAATTCTAACCTCCTAGCTCCAATCGCGCAATAAGGAAAAGGTTTCAAATTTATGGCCGTCCTGGCTACCACAATCGCTGCTTTCTGGCTAGCCGTCCGATGTAATCGCCCGGATGAGGCATGGATGTTGTGTTTGTCTCACGGTGCTGGGTCTCTCGTTTCTCTGGAACAAGTGGCCCAAAATTAGGAACGGGAGACGTCTTATAGCCCAATGAGTTTCTCACGTGATCGTTAAGGTGGATCCACCTAAAATCTTTGCCTTGCATTTTTTTTTTGATTGGAGGTTTAACGACCACCGTGAGCAACTCAATGGGCTATAAGCAGTCGCCCGTCCCTAATTTAGGGTCACTGGTTCCAGGGAAGGAAAAGAGCCAGTGCCGTAAGACAAACACAACATCCATGCCTGACCGGGATTCGAACCCGGACCCCTTACGGACGAATGATCAGAGGCCAGAGCCCTTGTATTTCCAATGGGCAAATTTCTGTAGCCATTTTCTTCACAATTAAGGCGTTCCCAAGGATGAAAATTTGAACATTGATAAAAATGACTTCATGTTATAGCCTAGTATACTTTATATTTTCTGAAACGTTACCATGATTATATTAAAAATTAAAACCTTTTCCTTTGGTGGTGTTCAGACCAGAAAATAGATGGCGCCACATCTACATGTGACTTACTAAATGCTATCACGTCGCATTTTTTCAATAATTTCATTCTTTTTCGGACTGCAATCAACACCACCTTTGTCCATCTATACGATAATCCGGAATGTTTGGAACGATTCGAGCCATTTAGATTAAATATTCTAACATTAATTAACTGAAATGTTGCAGAGTGACCTTGCTGCTTTATTTCAGAATTAAAAATAAGCAGCATCTACAATCCATTTAACATTTTCAGCTAAATTATTACCAGAACATTTAATCTAAGTGGCTGAAATCATTGTAAACAATCCAGAGTGTCGCATGGATGCACTCAAATTTTGATTACATTCCGAAAATTAATACAATTATTGAAAAAAAAATGCGACGTGATAGCATTTAGTAAGACACATGTAAATGTGATGCCATTTATTTTCTGGTCTCAACACCACCAAAGGAAAAGTTTTTGATTTTTAATATAACTATGGTTAAGTTTTAGAAAAGATTAAGTTTTCATCCAAAGATCAAATTTTCATCCTTGGGACATTAATTGTGAATAAAATGGCTACAGAAGTTTGCCCATTTGGAAATACAAGGCAAATATTTTAGGTGGATCCACCTTAAACCGTGAACAAAACAAATAAATAAATAAATTACGGATTGAGACATATTATAGCGACACCGTGCTACAAAAAATACTTTTCCACTTCCATAGACGGTGTCACTAAGCGAGACAAAGGAATATTTGTTTATTTCGGAGTTATACCGAGCGAGAACGTAATTTGGCTATACAGAAATGGGCTCCCTAGCATAAAGTTCCTGGTCAGTCTGCGACAGATATACTGCCACATAATCATCTCCGGGTGATCACTCGGTAACATAACTACTAGATGCAAAAAACAAAAGATTTGCACAGGTAGAAATTTAAAAAAAAAAGAGGGAGAGAAAGAACTATCCAACTTATATTTTTCTACGCTGTAAAAACTGAGTGGTCTGAATTCACGAAGAATTTCTAAAAATAACGTGCAGCAAAGTTGCCACTAAGCCTTTTGACGAAATTTTCGTTTTTGAAAGTGCCCGTTTTATTTTTGTTTTGTTTTTTTAACTTCGGTATTTTTCAAAAATTTTCCGTAGTCAAATTCAGTTTATTTCAGAATTTAGACAGAAATTTCGCAAAGTCGAAGACACTGAATTTTTCCATCCGTAACGCAAGAGAATCCTTCGGGCCAGTAGAGGGGATCGAACTCACGCCGATTGGGTTAGGTCTACACAAGCCGCGCGTCTTAACCACTGAGCCAGAATGTCTTACGGACTGCACTCACGTTCAAGGTAAAACTAATTTTGCGATGCTGAATATTTTTTTTATTAATGCGAGTCACTTAGCCATTTTATTTTCTATTGGAGCTTATTTTTTTTTAATGCGATTGTAATAATTTCGTCTTTTCTGTAGGAGGAATTATTACAAATTAAGTATTTGTGTTTCAGCGTGATATTTTGATGCAACATAATGCTTTGGAACTTGATTTTTTTTTAACTGAAAATAACTTTCAGTAACCTTAAAGTAATGGTGAAATGTACTGTTTTATAGTATTATTTCACAACACTTCTAAATATAAAATTTACTCACGATAGCTGTAATGGCTTTTGTCTTACGAGTTCCAAAGATTGATACATAGACATCGTACAATCACCTGTAAAAAAAATTAAAGTACCCGGTTTGTTACAGTAACACGATATACGATACTTGGTGCACAAAATGGAGGAGAGGAGAAGAAATATCCTGTGCCATAATAACCAAAATTCATGCGATATCCACAAAATGCGATCTCGCTACAGAACTTCAAAAGCAGATCCTTTGACATACGATTGAAGTTTAACAGTCCGGTGACGCAGTGGTCTAAGCGCTGGCTTCTGACTGATCAGTCGCATTTTTTTCGAGCTCCTGAAAGGATTGGAAGTTTCGTGTGAAGTTTGTGTTTTTTTTTGCGTTTGTTCTTTGAAAGTTCGTGTGTTGCTATTACCTGAGTTCCTTCCTCGCAAGTAGTGAGGCGTACAAGCTGTACGTGCTTATTTTTTCGTTTTTCGCCTGTTTTTGAGTGCTGCAAGCTGCAACACTCGAGCCGCGAGGGTTAGTAGCCGGGCTGGCTACTACCTCCACCAGCATGAGTGCCATATACCCGTCTATATCTCCTTCCTCTGCGCTTTCTTCGTCGTCTGTATCTTCCGTGAATACCATGAATGGTGTTCAGTCAAATAGTGTTGTGGTTTCGTCGCCAACTGTACCGCTGGTTACAAATGTGCCGGAGCCTGGGTCAGAGGTACCCAGCTCTTCTATTCCTGTGTCTCGTTCGTTCGCCGCGGCTGTGAGTGCGACTTCTACTTTACAAAGTGCTTCTGTGTCTTCGCGACCAGAGTTTACACGTGTTGCTTCCGCTTTAAGGATAACATTACCACTCGACTCTCCTCAAGGTAAGGAACTTTCGTCTGCCTTACTTTTAAGTTTATTTGTTCCTGCTCTGCGCGACACCCCCTCCCCCAATATTTAAATGCTATTTCTAAAGTTGTACCCGGAGAAAGCATTGTGTCTATTATCCGCTTGGGAGGGGGTGTTGTCGTGCACTTCACTCATCAACAGGCAGTGGACAAAATCCTTGCTTTTGGCTTGGACATTGGTTCCGTACATCTCCAACCAGTTGCAGCAGCTCAAAGACCATTGACTGTCACCTTGTCTCCAGTACCCACAGCTGTGCCTGACTCGGTATTAATTGATGCCCTTAACACCATGGGGCGAGTGGTTGGTACCACAAAGTACCTCCCAGCTGCTGCTCGCGACTCCCCCTGAAACATGTTCAGGGCGGTCGTCGTCAATACCGAGTCATCTTTCCAACCCCACAAGCAATAGTTTACCGGCCAACCACCCTGGAACTCATAACTGAAACCCGGACCTACATTTTCAATCTGTTTGCTGGCGTCCAGTGCTTCCGATGCAAGGGTGAAGGTCACCTTGCATCGGCATGCCCACATTCCACAGCTGCTACTGTTCCAAGTCAATCACTTGATGCTGCTGTTCCAGCGGAGACTCTGCCCACCGCTCCGGATTCTGCCCCCACCCTCCCCACTCAATCTGTTCCAGCTGCCGTTCCTGGTTCCACCTCTGTCGTATCACCTCCAGTGGTCCGTGTTGCTTCGGCA
Organism: Macrothele yani; assembly: GCA_039090855.1. Taxonomy (NCBI): domain Eukaryota; kingdom Metazoa; phylum Arthropoda; class Arachnida; order Araneae; family Macrothelidae; genus Macrothele; species Macrothele yani. Next base: position 16,641,542 of record CM076992.1, read on the forward strand.
TCCACTGACCTGCAGGAATTTCCACCGTTGCCAGCGTCTGAAGGGGCCTCCACCCCCAAGGTTCAGCGGACCAAGAGGCAAAACTCCCCTGGCTCAGCGAACCGTCGTGCGAGTTCCTCGGACCGCCAGAAATCCAGGAAGACGGCTACATCCTCGTCACCTTCACCTGGACCGCTCCTGTTACTTCTTCAGTTTCCATCTACAACCGTTTTACCTGTTTGCCGAACGATGATTCGATGGACGTTACCGATCCCGATTCTGAAGAAACTTTATTTGCTGAATCTGATGACGACTCTCCTGCCCCCTCTCTGGTTGACATCACCTCTATGTTTGCTGACATTGAGGTGCCCTTAACTCCCCTCTCATTCACAGATCTGTTTGCTATGAATGCTCGCCCCAGACGGGCGAAATTGATTACTCTCCCTTGTATAGCGAGTAAACTCTCTCACCTTCCGGAGATGCTAACCCAACTGACGTTCCTGCATGAGTTCTTATTAAATGTTGATCTGCCATCCGGGACAGAGCAGTATGCTCGCCGGTTGGCGTATTTACTTAAAGTTTTGAAGGCAGAACTGGAAGGTTGGATGCAGCCGCCCCAGTGATGCCTTCCCTAAATGTGCTCTGCTTTAACTGTAGAGGCCTTGCGTCTTCAGCCGCGAATGCTTTGGTCTTCGAGGACGTTCGTTTCCTGAGGACAGATATCCTCCTCTTCCAGGAGACGAACTGTTCCTTGGCGACCGGGTATTCCTGCTGGAGACGCTGGCCCTACGCTTTTTATCACAACTACCGGACGCACATTGGGTCCGGTACAGCGATTGCATTCCGTACTCGGTTTCATTCTCTTCTTTCAGATATCGTTGAGTCACAGAGTCTGCTGGGCTCCTTTCAAGGTATCTCCTTTAGTTATCTTTCCCGTCGTTTTCATGTTTTCAATTTGCATATGCCACAATCATCGGCTGATGCTGATGCTCTTCTTTCGCATTTGATTTCCCTTCTTTCCCAAATTCCTCCTTCTGAAATCGTTCTTATTGGTGGTGACTTCAACTGCACTCTCCAACCGGGTCTTGACCGTGATGGTTCCGGGGAGAGTCGCCTTAACCTTTCCTCCCAACTGTCTCAACTAGTTAGTAATTTTTGTCTCATTGACGCATTTCGTACCATCCACCCTCTGTCCCGTGAATTCACATGATTTCCTCCGGCCGCCTTAGCGCATGCTGCGGCTCGTCTCGACCGGTTTTATGTTTCTAGTTTCCTCCACTCCTCCCTTGTTGAAGTAACCCATCATCCTTCTGTTTCCTCCGACCATCGTCCTGTTCTTCTGGAAATATTTTTGTCCTCTTTCTCTGTCCCCCTCTCCCCGGTTTGGTCTCTCGATGATTTTCTCCTTTCCGATCCCACGTTTCAGGCCGAAGTTCGTTCGATTATTTCTTCATCCATTTCTGTACTTCCTCTCACGGTTGACCCAGCAGCTCTGTGGCTTTCCACCAAACTTTCTATCCTATCGATTGCACGTCAGTTCTCTTTTTCGTCCAGTTTTCACCGCTTTCATGATTTAACTACTCTTCACCGTAAACTACAGTTCCTTTCTCCTTCAGATCCATCGTTTGCAGCTCTTCAATCACAACTTCATAGCATTCTATCTTCCTTTGCTTCTTCGTCTCTTACCCGGTTAAAGTTTTCCAAGTTACATTTTCATGATGACCCGTTTCAACACCTTCGACATCTTGAATCCCACCGTGCTCTGAGTTCCAACATTTCTTTTCTCTCGCTTCCAGATGGCTCAACTGTTTCTGATCCAGTGCAGATCTGTGATCGAACTTTTCAGTACTTCACTGATCGGTTTCGATTGCGGGTCCTGCCGCCTGCAGAGAATTCTCCATTATTATCACATCTTCCTCAGGTCCCGTCTTTTTTTTCCCCCTCCTTGGTTTCACCGATCTCTCCCTCGGAGGTTCGTTTTGCCATTTCTAGTCTGAATGACCGCTCCGCCCCTGGGGCTGACGGTCTTCCACTTTCTTTTTATAAAACCTTTCTTCCTGCTCTGCTTCCTCTTCTCGTTGCTTGTTTCAACTCGATCTTTTCTTCTTCGACTTTCGTTTCTTCTGACTTTGCTTTTGCTCTTCTCCGCCTAATTCCTAAAACTGGTAATCTTGGTCTTCTATCTAACTGGCGCCCCATCTCGATTCTTAACACCGACTACAAGATCTTTGCAAAAATTCTGGCTCTTCGCCTTAACCCTGTTCTACAATTTATTATTCATCCTGACCAAACTTATACGATCCCTTCCCGTTCGATTGCAACTAACATCACTACCATCCGTGATTTACACTCTCTTGCTTCCCGTCTTTCTGAACCTCTCGCTATTTTTAACCTAGATCAGAAACAAGCATTCGATTCTGTCCATCATTCTTATCTTTTCTCTGTTCTTCGTCACTTTGGCTTTCCTTCCCTTCTCTGTCAGGCACTTTCCAATCTATATTCCCATTCTTCCTTTCGTGTTCGGACCTCTTCTTTTATGACGGCTGCTATTCCTTTTGCAAGCGGTATCCGGCAGGGTTGTCCCCTGTCGGGTCAACTGTTTGCCCTCACGTTTGAACCACTTCTTATTTCCCTTCGATCTCGTTTGCTGGCAGGCATTCCGCGTGGTGTGGCCTCCACACGGCACCATCGCGTGGTTTTGTCGGCCTATGCGGACGACCTTACTCTTTTTTTACGTTCCCAACAGGCTTTTGGTGTTGTTTTATCTACCTATACTGAGTATGCTTCAATTTCAGGTGCGGCCCTTAATACCTCTAAATCTGTTGGCTTGTGGGTTGGCTCGTGGTCGTCCCGCGGCGACCGCCCTTGGGGTGCCCGGTGGTCGACCACGGTCATCAAACTTCTTGGAGTGTTCATCGGGAGCCCGGTGGCGGTTGCTGCCGCCACTTGGTCCCCATTGGTGCAGGACATGAATCGACGCCTTGCCCCTTTTCGCCGTTTGAAACCGTTTCTTTCTTTTTTAGCAGGTCGCATCTTCTTTCCGCTTTTCTTCTTCCGGCCCTTTCTCATACTTGGTTTGCTCATTTCCCTCCTCCCCTCTTTCTTCGTCACGTTCAATGTCTTTTTACAAATTTTATATGGGATGTCGTACATTGGGTTCATCGATCCACGCTTGTCCTTCCGGTTTCTTTTGGTGGTCTTGCCCTTCCGGATTTGTCCCTTAAATCGAACGCTTTCCATCTCCAACATTTTTTGAGGATTTTTTCCCTTCCTTGCGGTTCTTCGATTACTATAATTGACACTTTGCTCTTTCCACGAAGTCCTTTTCTTTCTCTGGCTACTTTTATCCGCATGGACCTCTTTCCACTCATTCCCAATCACTTTCCCGCTACTTACCGTACCGTTTTCTCCCTCTGGCACTCCTTATGTCCAGTCCGCCTCCCCCCTGCTTCGACTAACGATCTCCTTGCGGAACCACTTTTCTTCTCCTCTGCCCTTCGTTCTCCAAATTCTCAGTACCTGAACTTCTCCACTTGGTTTGCAAGTGGCGTCGTTCAGGTTTCTCAACTTTTTGATTCTTCTCTTCACTGGAAATCTTTTGATCGCCTTTCCCCTCTGTTACTTGATACCCCTCAGCATCGTGCACAGTTCTGTCTTATTCAATCCTGTCTTATTCGTCTTTATCCTTTACTTGTCAATTCTATTGGCCTCATTCAGTCTTCCGCCCCGTCGCTCAGTCTTCTTTTTCTTCTCTACTTAAACGATTCTCCATTTTTACCCCATCAAGTTACAGCCAAGCTTCTTTATTCGCATTTTCTTACCAATTTCACAGCTCCATTAGAAATTCCTTCTGTTTCAGCTACAGATCTTCCAGGTACGTGGAGTGATCCATCGACTTCCCTGGCTTCCCCGAAAGCCCGGGACATTCATTGGCTGCACCTACACCGTCGGTTGCTCACTCCGCGTACCCTTCATCGTTTTCTTCATTTGGCTTCCCCGCTTTGCTTCTTTTGTTCTACACTTGGTGATGTGTCACATTCCTATGATTCTTGTCTGGTGTTGCAGCCCTTGTTTTCGATTATGTTTTCCCTTCTTTCCAAAGTTTGCCCTTGTCCTCATACAATGTTCCATTTTTATTTCCTCAGACGCCATTCTCCCCTGTAGATGTCCACAGTTCTGTTTGTGCATTCATCATTCTCCAAGCGAAGTTGACGATTTATTTGTTTTACCACTCAAGCGTGGATCGAGCTTCTCTCCGGCGTTATCATCCGGCCCGGGTGTTTTTGTGCAGGAGGTACCGATCATCCATCAGATCGGTCCTCCAGCTTGAGTATGACATGGCGCGGGTTCGGCAGGATGTGCCTGCCTTTTTCTCTCTCTGGTCTCCATATTTGTCATGGTTTCATGTTTCTGCAGGCATTATTGCTCTCCTCCCATAGCCAGAGTTTATTATATTTATATTTATTTTTTTTGATTGGTGTTTTTTTGTTTAGTGCATAATTTTTGTACATACCGTAGATCTGTGTCAGTGGGTTAGTGTCTCCTCTAGTTTATCTTCTTGTTGCTTTCCGTGCACACACATTCCCGTTAATTTGTTGTCGGTAGCGTTTACTGACTTTTTCTTTTCTTTTTATTTTTTTTTCCGTCGGCCTCAAGCCGTTGGTCGACAAACTTTTTTGTGTGCCGGCTAAGCGTTTTGGTATTTTCTGTTTATTGTTTACTGTTACCAAGGTGTTTTATGTTGTTTTGTTGATGTTGATTGCATTTTTGCTGTGGCATGCACATTGTCTGTGTTTTTGTTTTGTTTTTTGTTGCTCAAGTGTCGGCTTTTTTTTCTAGTTTGCTTTTGGTGTCGTTCACCTATTTTATATTTATTACTCGTCGGTTTCACACAGTTTACTGTCGCACGGTTTTGTGTTTAATGTTGTGGTTGTTTTTATTTTTTTTGTTTTAATTTTTTTTTCTTGCTGAACGGGTACTGCTGGCGCGTGGTACCGAGGGTTTTTTTTTTGTGTGTTGGTTCTGAACCTTACAGACGTGTTTCTTGGTTTTGTCTTGTGTAATCGGTGTTTATTTTTGTGGCTAGTGCTGTGCATACAGTGCGAATTCACTGTTTCGACCCGAATTTATTTGGTGGTGATGCTTGTCTGCAAGTTTAACCCCTGTGTTCTTTTTCACAAAGTTTTCATGGTGTTATTTGTGTATTGTGCATTCTTTATTGTGTTCATGGTGCTATTTGTGTATTGTGCATTGTGTGTTAATTTCTTGGTGTTATTTGAATATTGTGCTTTGTGTGTTGTGTTATTGGTACGGGGTGTTAGTTTCTAGTGGTTGTTTTTTTTCTCTGTGTTGCTGTCGGTCTTAGTGACCGAGATACGCTTTAAATGTAAATTTTTGTTGTTCGTCGGCTTACAGCCATTTGTCAACGCATTTCTCCGAACTACCAGGTGTTGTTTTTTTTCCGGCTGCAGCTTGTTGTCGGACCGTGTGTGTTTTTTTTTTCCCTTGACAGTTTTGACAAACTCGGCTGACTTTTCTTTACCGCCTTGCTTCATTAGTGGTCTGTCCTGTATGTATTGTTTGTTGTGCAACTGTTTTCTTTTTATCTTGCCGTGTGTTATTCTTCAACTTGCTCTGATGTCGTCTGCTTCTTCCTGTAGAGTACTCTCTGTTTATTGCGATATTGATTGTGTGTTGTTATTGTCGTTGCCGGTGAGTTATTGTGCAATTTTTTTTCCCGGTGAAAATTTGTGTTTGTATGTTGTCTTTTTTGTAAATAAATGCTCTTTTGAAGTTCTGATCATTCGTCCAAGCCCACCCCGGTGACGTAGTGGTCTAAGCGCTGGCTTATGACCATTCGTCCGAGAAGGGTCCGGGTTCGAATCCCGCACGGATGTTGTGTTTGTCTTACAGCACTGGCTCTCTCCCTTCCCTGGAGTCCGCGGCCTTAAATTAGGTACTGGCAACTGCTTATAACCCACTGAGTTGCTCACGGTGGTCGTTAACACCCCAATATAATTAAAAAAAACAAATACAGTTAATCATACCTTAAGTATTCCCGCGAATCCCTCCTATTAACGGGAATGTTTTTGTCCTACGGAAAAAGTGAGAACGGAGTTTTTCCGTTATAATATACGAAAGGAATTGCAGAAAGGTTTCTGAAAATTCAGAATTTCCCTTTCAGTTATTTCACGAAAAAGGTATCAGAAATATGCTTCGTTAATTCACAAAATAAATCACGGAAAGTGGCTCGGAATTAAAATTTGTTTTTTTAAACTGTTCCTGAAAAAAGTCTAGCCTAGGTATTACAGCAATTGCAATGGTAACGAGGGTCAAAAACACACTGCTCCATAATTTTTTCTAAAATTTTGCTTCCATTTTTAAGCTAAAACAAAAATTTATAAAATAAAATGGTATTTAACAACAATACAGGACAAAGGGAACATAGCTAAAAAACATTACGAATATGGAGGGATCGTCGATCCGTCCAACTTTCGTTTTCGAAAAACATTTCTCCGTTTTTAATCTTAAATACAAGCATTTATGTAATGAAATTGCATTTAAACAATAATATAACAAAGGGATAAAGATTAATGGAGATTATCTAACCCACCTTCGTTTTGCTGATGACGTAGTCATTTTTGCAACTACCCCATCAGAGCTGCAGAGTATGATCCAGGAACTTGCTGACAAGAGTAAAGAAGTGGGATTAAAAATGAACTTTCAGAAGACAAAAGTGATGTTCAATGCTTTTACAAGAAATGAAGATTTATCGATTGATGGAGAAAAACTGGAGATAACAGATACGTATGTTTATCTTGGACAGCAGATATCAAGTGAGGGTCACATTGATGAAGAAATTAATCGGCGTACAAAACTTGCCTGGAGAGCTTTTGGAAGAAACAGCATAATTTTCAAGAGCAATATGCCATTATGTCTTAAAAGAAAAGTGTTTGATCAATGCATCCTTCCAGTGCTTACGTATGGTGCAGAGACGTGGACCTTAACTAAAAGAGACATACAAAGGCTGCAGACAACTCAAAGAAGCATGGAGAGGTGCATGCTTGGTGTAACCAGGAGAGATAAGAAGAGGAACTCGTGGATCCGAAAAATGACGAGAGTGGAAGACATCATGATCAAAGTTAAATCCCTGAAATGGCAATGGGCTGGACATACTGCCAGAAGGACAGACCATAGATGGACAGCGGAAATTTTAGATTGGATTCCAAGGGACAGGAAAAGACCCAGAAAAAGACCACATGGGAGATGGGTGGATGAAATTCGTAAATATGCGGGAGTGACATGGAGGAGACTGGCACAAGACAGACCGTTGTGGAGGAAACTTGGGGAGACCTTCGTCCAGCAGTGGATTGATAATGGTTGACAATGATGATGATGATGATATCACAGTGAAAACACTGCACGTAAAAAAAAAAAAAAAAAAAAGTGAAGATCACAGGAGAAATCTTCGCTAAAACCAACTTCAGTTTTTGGAAATTGTTACCTCCATTTTCAAACTGAAACACAAACATTTATGCCATAAAATGATATTTCACAACAATATTGGTTTCTACGATTAACTTTCTATTCAAATTTGGAAAAACAGCTGGTTCGTAAAGTCTCCAATGGATAAGACTCCTCGCGTGATATCTCTTCCAACAACATTCCTTACGCTACACAGAACCAAATGTTTCAAGAATGGGAATTAAAGACGTTTTGCTGACATCTGCATGCTAAAAAAATTGTAAAGCAAAATTTTTGAAACACACAATGCAATTTTTAGTCGGAAAAACTTCGTTATATAGAAATTGATATTCGTAATATGGAGATTAATTTTCGTCTAAATGTCGTTCAAAGTAAAGGTTCTGCGGAAAATTTCGTTAAATGGAAGTTCGTTATACTATAACGAAGTAAATTTCTCCGTCATTTCTGTCCACGTTAGGATTCGAACCCGGATCCCCTCATTCCGGAATAAGTCACTCTACCAATTGAGCTACGCGGACGTTTGTCCTGACTACTATCTGCCTTTTATGTCGTGTGCGTCCTGCTGGCAGGTACGTCACATCTCCCCCCCGAAAGAGGGCCGGGGCATGGCCCACGGGTCAGCCGTGACCATGAATCGTTGCAGGCAGCCATCCGCTGTAGAACGTGCACTTGAGAACTTTCAGTCAATCTGGTGTGTGGAATGCAACGTCACACACATTTATTTTTCGAAGCGCTGGAGAAGGGATTCTCTGATTTTTCCTATCTCGCGGTGTGGAAATAACATCACACCATTGCGAGATTTTGAACGGTCGGGTCATCCGGATAGTTCGGGCGCCATTATAACGAAGTAAAATTCTCCGTCATTTCTGTCCACGCCAGGATTCGAACCCGGATCCCCTCATTCCGGAATAAGTCACTCTACCAATTGAGCTACGCGGACGTTTGTTCTGACTACTATCTGCCTTTTATGTCGTGTGCGTCCTGCTGGCAGGTACGTCACAATACGTATATAGAGACTACTGTATATCGCAAAGGAATAGTTGAGAAAGCTGCAGTTTCAAATAACTTATTTGTTTAAAATTACAGTGCAGGTTGTCCTGGATTGGTCTTAGTAAATTATTACTTGCATCTCTCAATTCTCTAGCTACTTATCCTGTTTCCAAATTATTCGCTCTTTCGTATTTACTCTAATTCTCTAACTTTTCATTCTGCTGCGCTGTGCTTGACCAGAGATCAGAAAAAACGTTCCTTCTGAAACCATCATCTGGCGACCTCTCCTTCTCAACTTCTTTCCTAATCGTCTGTCGTTCGAGCTGCTATAGACACCTAACTCGAAGGGGAGAGAGTTTCTCCGACGCCTCCTGAGCAATAAACTAATTTAGCCGTCTCGATGCGCTTTCCGGATCACAATATACTAAAAACTGCGTAGGCTAATATATTCATAAATAAGCACTTAACATTTTCTGAGCAGACTCTTCAACACAAAGCATGATTGCCTGTAAACCCTTATTACAAATCTTGCTAATTTCCCTCGCTGCCATAGATAGCCTCTTCGAACATTCCCATGCTGACTGAAAAAGACTTACCGCTAAATATTCTGTGAGGATCTCCGCGGACGAGAGGCCTCTATAAATATTTTAATATGTTTTATGTGTATTCAATTGATGTATTATTCAAATTTGCCTTACAGTGATGAATATGATTTGTGTGTGTGTGTGTGTGTGTCCAAGTAACGGCAGTGTAAAATATATTGTAAGAAAATGGACAATTTATTCTTACAAAAACATTGCTGGATATTTTATGAAACTTCTCCTAAAAGACGCCATGTTGTTCGGATCGTCTAAGACAGTCCTTGTTAAATACATGGTGATGTTCTGTAGGCCTTCTTACAAGCTTGGAGGCGGAACGAAAGTGACATTCGTTACGAGGTGTCAACAATGCGACCCCTGAACGTATAAACATGTATATCCTGAATAAATAATCGAACCTCATATTAAGGGATTCCTGAAGCTATTTCAAATAAGGGCCTACTTCATTCATTCTACTGTAAAGGATAAAACGAACCGAAATATGGAGCCTGATAGGAGAAATAACTGCCTGGGAGAACTTCTGCTACATATTCCTTCTTGGAAAAGAATTAATTCTAAAACCTATAGATCTCCAGATATCCGTAACAAAGATTTAGTGTTGAAGGTGCACAAATGCACGGAACCTACGACTTTTTTTTTTTTTAGTTTAACGCCCATTAAGGACAGCTCATCTCTAATTTAGGGCGCTGGTTCCAAGAAGGCGACAGAGCCAGTAATTCCTCACGGATACTCGAACCCTGGCCACCCTGGGGCAAATTGTCAGAAGTCAGTGCCATAGATCACGCGGCTTGAAGCAAGATTGTACAAAAGAGTTCACATCGGCGCCACAATAATTATGCAAACCAAAAATAAAGTGCATCGTTGACTTAATACACGTAGTACAAGCAGCTGGGCTTTTGTTTTTGAAAGAGCAAAACCGATATCATGGAAAGTTGTTTTCTTTAACATTAGGTTGTGAAAACAGGAGTTTGTCCGTGATGATGATCGAAGCCGGTCCCATTACTCCGGAGTAAGTTGCTTTCCCAACTAAGTCTCGAACGGAATATATCGCTGCAGATTTGTCGTCCTGACACGTGCTTTACCTCCGTAGTACGACACAAGGTTCAAAGGTTCATCATAATCCAATGCAATTTCAGGGGACAAATGAATCTAATTTACAACAAATACTTATTTTTTACCTCGTTCATACTTTAACTAACTAACTTCATTCACAAGATGTGAAATATCTCTTAGAATACTTTACTTAATAGCACTTATTATCACGTACTATGTTTAATGACATTTAAATTCAAAGATGTACAAACGATTTTTTTCTGATTAAAGCTCTTCAAAGCTTTCAAGTTGCAAACAAATTCGGTCCTAATTTTAAAATAAAATGGGCTGCTAATCCAAGATGAAAAGCAGCGACAGCATTAAAATAAAAAATAAAAAAAAGAGGGGAGGATCGGGGGAAAAAGCAGTTATAGCAAATAATTTTTTTCTTCCTATTTCTTAATGCAGCATTTTAATTGCAGCATAGGACTGGATAAAAATGTATATTCATGGTATACAAATTGCTTTAAAATGAGTTTATTTCTTTTCTGTCCAGCACTTAACATATTCCAAGCTTTTATTATTCATTCAAAATGCATAAGTGGTCAAGTACTCTTCCAATACATAAAAAAAACGACATGGCAGCGAGCTTTCTTCGCCTTTCAAGGAAGAAAAAAGAAAGCTCAATAAACATGCTAATCGTGGAAACTTTTCATGCTTTCGTATTATGCGAGTATGTATGCTCTTCTTTTTGTTCAATATTTTATTTTTTCCATACATTCGTTTATTCATTCCCCTACGAAAGGGAGGTCCGCTGTTCGTTTCCTTCATCAATGTTTGATTCAAATATGGAAAGGAACTTTCAAGAAAAGTCAAGAAACAGGCTGTACAAAAAAAACGATACATGATTCTTCTTTTTTTATGCACAGATTATCTGCTGCTTCGGTTCTACTTTAGCACAGCTTTCACCAGCGCGTTCTCAGCAACGCTACAGTGAAATTTACATCCAAAAGTGAATTTACATAAATTTTATCTTTATGCAGCTGTTCAAGAATTAAACAGCCACCTGAGAACTTATCTGTATCATAAGCAAATCCTCATCTGTAGAGTTCTTCAATCTTTAAAACATTTACGTGCAGCTTTGGGAACTACACTGTAAAAAACAAGTGGTGTGAATTGACGGAGAATTTCAGAAAATAAAGTGCAGCAAAGTTGCCGGTAAGGTAACGAAATTTCGATTTTAAAAGTGCCCGTTGTTGTTTTTTTTTTTTTAACTTCTCTATTTTCACAGGTTTTCCGTAGTCAGTAATTCAGTTTAATTCAGAAAATTCAGTTTCGAGTTATTTCTCTATTCATACCGAAATTTCCCCAAATCGAACACACTGAATTTTTCAGCCCTTCCGCTAGAGAACCCTTTCGCGCCGGGGACAGAACCATGGTCGATCGAGTTGGGTCGACACAAGCCGCGCGTCTTAACAACTGAGCCAGAAAGTCTTAAGAATCGCACTCGCGTCCAAGGTAAAACTAATTGGGCGACCACGAATTTCTCTCTCTCTCTCTCTCTCTTTCATTAATGCGAGTGATTTAGTAATTTTATTTTCTGTTGGAGCTTATTTTTTTAATACGTTTGTAACAATTTTATATTTTCTGAAGGAGGACTCATCACAAATTAACTATTTTTTTTTCAACGTGATATTTCGAAGCAACAATTTGCTCTGGAACTTAAGATCGTTTTAAAACTGACAAGGGAAGCCTTTCACTCTCCAAAATTGAAGAAACGTGGCCAGGAGATAATACTAAGAGCAAAAACCAATTGGTGTATTTCCGTTTTGGCCCAAATGAACTAACAAAGGTGAACGAGTGGTCTGAGAATGGCCTTAGGGCACAAGTGGAGAAAACCATCTAACATGTGTTGTGGTGCGTGCTATGTAACCCCAAATATCAGCTATGTCTCAATGATTCAAAATAAGCTCATGTCATACAAAAAGCAACAGAAACCTTTATTACAGGTGTAAACGAACATGTGTGGCATTAAACACGTGACCGAAGCAAAGTAATTTTTAACAATGAGAACAACGCGAGATCCCAAAGTTCTCACAGTACTGAAAATTTTCATTGATATCTGAAAAACAAATATGTTGAACATTATCAAAAGAAGCGTCATCACTTTCACAGTACCCAATTTTTATCCACGGATATAACAACATGTTGTTAAATTTTTCTGACTGCCATTGATTGCTTATTGATACGTTCGATGATTTTCTCCGCTTGTGCTTCTAAGGCCATTTTCAGACCACTTGTTCACCTTTGTCAGTTCATTTGGGCCAAAACGGAAATACACCTGTTGGTTTTTGTCCTTAGTACTATCTCCTGGCCACGTTTCTTCAATTTTGGAGAGTGACAGTTGAAAGGCTTCCCTTGTCAGTTAAAACACTCGTTCACCTTTGTCAGTTCATTTGGGCCAAAACGGAAATACACCTGTTGGTTTTTGTCCTTAGTACTATCTCCTGGCCACGTTTCTTCAATTTTGGAGAGTGACAGTTGAAAGGCTTCCCTTGTCAGTTAAAACACTCGTTCACCTTTGTCAGTTCATTTGGGCCAAAACGGAAATACACCTGTTGGTTTTTGTCCTTAGTACTATCTCCTGGCCACGTTTCCTTAATTTTGGAGAGTGACAGTTGAAAGGCTTCCCTTGTCAGTTAAAACACTCGTTCACCTTTGTCAGTTCATTTGGGCCAAAACGGAAATACACCCATTGGGTTTTGTCCTTAGTACTATCTCCTGGCCACGTTTCTTCAATTTTGGAGAGTGACAGTTGAAAGGTTTCCCTTGTGAGAATAACTTTCCGCTATTTCTAAGAAAAGTTGGTATGTACTATTTCATAGTATTACTTCGCAAAACTCCTAAATATAAAATTTACTCTTGATAGCTAAATAGTTTTTGTCTTAAGGGGTCCAAAGACTGATACACAGACATCGCACAATCACTTGTACAATAATTTAAGTACCAGATTTATTACGGTAACACCATATTATAATAGTTGGTGCACAGAATGGGGGAGAGAAATATCCTGTGCCATAATAACCAAAATTCATGCGTTTTGCTATATCCACAATATGCGATGTCGCTACAAACCTTCAAAATAAATTCCTTTGACAGACGATTGAAATTTAAGAGTTAATCAATCCTCAAGTATTCCCGCGAATCTCTCCTATTACGGATATGCTTTTGTCATATGGCTACGGAAAAAGTGAGAACGGAGTTTTTTCGTTAATATCAGACAGGAATAAAGGTTTCAGAAAATTCAGAATTTTGCCGGTGTACGTAAAATCCGCGGAATTCAGGTTTCTTACAGTCATTTCACGGAAAAGGTAACAGAAATACACTATATTGACAAAAGTCACCGGACACCTAGAAGAGAAACACAACATAGCATTTATTGACATACATTAGTACGGTGTCGGTCCACCTTTGGCCTTAGTGCATGCACTGACCCTTCGAGACATGCTTTCGCCAAGGTTTTGGAGCACAGCGATAGATACGCGCTCCCATTCAGTACATAATGCTGCCGCTAACTGTTGCTTAATAGTAAGGCCTTGGTTCCAAACTTCTTATGCGGCGCTCTAATTGATCCTATAAGTGCTCTATGGGATTAAGATCAGGGTTCTGTGCTGGCCAGTCCACACGCGATACGGGATTATCGTCACACTGCGCCGTAACAGACCTTGCTTTATGGCTCGGTGCATTATCCTGCTGGTACCAACAAGGCTCGGTTCCGTAGTATTGCCACATAGTTGGTAGTGCATAATTGCCCATAATATTGAGGTAAACGTGCTGGTTAACAGGTTTTTCCACTATAACAAATGGGCCGGGACCATACCACGAAAAACACCCTCACACGAGTACACTGTTGGCTCCATACTTGACCGTAGGAACAGTACATTGTGGTAAATAGCGTTTCCCGGCTGCCGCCATACCTACACACGGCCTTCAGACTACCTGATCGTGTATCTGGATTCATCAGTTCATAGGACCCGTTTCCGTTGATCTACGGTCCACGATAAATGTTCTTTACACCATGCTAAACGATGAGCAGCATTCCGAGTGGAGATGAAAGGCTTATGAGCAGCCGCACGACCACAGTAACCCATGGAATGAAGTTCTATGCGAATGGTTCGTGTAAATACCGAGGTTCCAGCATTTTTACTCACCTGCACACTGAGGTCTTGTGCAGTACTCCATCGATTATTATCTGTAACGACCCTCCTGAGGCTTCGACGTCTTCTATCCCTGATTTTCTTTGGTCTGCCGGTAAGTTTTGCTGCTTCAGGCACGCCATGTGTCTTCCACTTTTTTAGTACATCCAAAACCGTTGACTTGGGTATGTTTAAACGCCTCTCTGTTTTTCTTATGAACAACCCACTAATATAACACCAAACAATCTTTCCTTTCTCAAAGTAAATTCTCTCCCGCAGCGTCATTTTCACTTAACCTCACAGTGCGATATGATCGCGGTCAGCTGCAGGCTTGTTTTTATACCGTCTGCAGCTGTACCTCGCATCTTAACAACGCAGCGGATCCGTTCATTTGCTTTTAAAGGGGTGTCTGGTGACTTGTCAATATAGTGTATGCTTCGTTAATTCACGAAAGGAATCACGGAAAGTGGTTCGTGAATTTCTGAATTTCTTTTTTTTTTATCTCAGTGTACGTAAAGTTTGTTCTTATTATATAATGTGTGTATATATATATATATATATATATATATATATATATATATTTTGATTCGGTGAAACCATCAGCAGTTACAATGGCTCTGAAAACCTGCGGTATTGAAGATGCATACATTAATATTATTAATAACATCTATGAAAATGCAAGTGCAAAGATTAGGCTGTTTGAAAATACAACACACATAAAAATTGGAAAGGGAGTGAGACAAGGTGACACCATATCTCCGAAGCTCTTTAATGCCACATTGGAGGGTGTTTTTCAGTCGCTGAGCTGGGAAAACAAGGGGATAAAGATTAATGGAGATTATCTAACCCACCTTCGTTTTGCTGATGACGTAGTCATTTTTGCAACTAGCCCATCAGAGCTGCAGAGTATGATCCAGGAACTTGCTGACAAGAGTAAAGAAGTGGGATTAAAAATGAACTTTCAGAAGACAAAAGTGATGTTCAATGCTTTTACAAGAAATGAAGATTTATCGATTAATGGAGAAAAGCTGGAGATAACAGACACGTACGTTTATCTTGGACAGCAGATATCAAGTGAGGGTCACATTGATGAAGAAATTAATCGGCGTACAAAATTTGCCTGGAGAGCTTTTGGAAGAAACAGCATAATTTTCAAGAGCAATATGCCATTATGTCTTAAAAGAAAAGTGTTTGATCAATGCATCCTTCCAGTGCTTACGTATGGTGCAGAGACGTGGACCTTAACTAAAAGAGACATACAAAGGCTGCAGACAACTCAAAGAAGCATGGAGAGGTGCATACTTGGTGTAACCAGGAGAGATAAGAAGAGGAACTCGTGGATCCGAAAAATGACAAGAGTGGAAGACATCATGATCAGAGTTAAATCCCTGAAATGGCAATGGGCTGGACATACTGCCAGAAGGACAGATCATCGATGGACAGCCGAAATTTTAGATTGGATTCCAAGGGACAGGAAAAGACCCAGAAGACGACCACATGGGAGATGGGTGGATGAAATTCGAAAGTATGCAGGGGTGACATGGAGGAGACTGGCACAAGACAGACCGTTGTGGAGGAAACTTGGGGAGACCTTCGTCCAGCAGTGGATTGATAATGGTTGACAATGATGATGATGATGATATATATATATTTTTTTTTTTATTTCACCAAGGAAAACACTTTTAAAACAACCAAATATCAAACCACAAGAACCACCTAGTAAACAAAAGAAAAACCTTAAATTTTGAATCATTATAACAATGAAAAATAGATACAAATACAAAAGGTAGTCAGGAGTCGGTGACCACTTTTCAGAGAAAGACATCATCGACCACTGACCACACCAGTTCAGGTTTCATGTGGGTGATTGTGTTTCCCTGAAGAGTGGTCACCGACTGCTAACTACCTTTTGTATTTGTATCTTATTTTGATTGTTTTAATGATTCAAAATTTAAGGTTCTTCCTTTTGTTTACGATGTGGTTTTGTGGTCTGGTATTTGGTTGTTTTGAAGGTTCTTTCTTTGGTGTTTTGTGTGTTCGTGGGCGTTTTGATTTGGAGTGGACATGAAGCCTTTGATATATTCCGTTCGTAGTTCCTGCAGCACTGCGCGGTACTGGAGGGTTTTTGTAATATTGGTCTGTTTATTCTAATTTCATTTAACACACACACACACACTGTCTGGATGAAAAATACCGCTTACACGTTAAAACAGCTACGATTATTGATAACGCACCACACTTTGTCTGCTGGCTCCAGACATTGTATCTCGTTCTTAGCTTGTCAAACATGTACACATCATACATTCTTGACCTCAAGACTGCTGCCATCATAACATTCCATAAGTAAAAAATCATGATGATCAAATGTAGAGGATTTTAGGAAGGGAGTGTCTGACCCCAGGTCTTAAACAACCAGTAGAAATAGGAAGCTAGGAGATTTAGGCTAGAGTGCCCGATAGGAAAGTGACACGGAAGCGAGGTAGAAGACGCCCTTTTTTACTACCGGGGGGCCAGTACCCGGGGTCCGACGGCTTAACGTGCCCATCAGATCAGATCTTATGCAGAGGATTTTAGGAAGGGAGTGTCTGATCCCAGGTCTTAAACAACCCTTAGAAATAGGAAGCTAGGAGATTTGGGCTAGAGTGCCCGATAGGAAAGTGACACGGAAGCGAGGTAGAAGACGCCCTTATTTACTACTGGGGGCCAGTACCCTGGGTCCGACGGCTTAACGTGCCCATCCGACGCACGGCGGATATTTACTAGGCAACCCGCGGCCCTGTGAGAGAACTGACATAAGTAAGAAAATCTAATGTTAAGGTTGAAATGCTAAAAGAGAACGAACTCAAATTTACATAGAAACAACTAAAAAGGAAAGTTAGAGTTTACGTCATACACCAACGATTCTTAATCCACCGCTGGATGGCGGTCTCCTCCACCAATCCATGTGTTCGGCAATTCTCTTCCACAGCATATTTTTGAATTTAATCCATACATTTTTCACGTGGCCGCCTTCTGGGTTTTTTCCTGTCCCTCGGTACCAAATTTAGTATTTCAGATGTTCAACGGTGATCATTTCCTCTAGCGATAAGTCAAGCCCATTACCATTTCAGGGTCTTTACTATGGTCATGGTGTCATTCACAGGGGCGTACTGATAGCTCCCTGCATTAGGGGAGGGGTGGGGGGTCACGGCTAAGAGGGCTGCTAGCATCAGCAAAAGATTTCACAAAATTTTTAGATGAAATTTCATATGAAGCTGGTTAAGAAAATAGCTGGGAATTTTGAAGGCAGGTTCGAATGAAGTATTAAAAACGGTATCATTTGAAATCATTTTCGCGGTTTGAGTTTATAAAAACAGGAAGACGGGAAAGCAGCTACTCAAGAGAACTTGAGGCCCATTTTTCACAGCAATAGTTCCTATACATGTATATTAAAATAATGATGTGAGAGAAACATCAGTTCAATAAATGAAATCTGTATACCCGTGGGGATAAAGAGTTGTGTATTGCAGTCGTTTGCACACACACGTACGCATCCTTCAGAATATGATGAACTAACAGATGTTCTTCAAGGGGACTTTTTAACTACGTGCATAATGCTGTGGCATCATGCTTTTATATATATATATATATATATATATATATATATATATAAATATATATATATATATATATATATATATATAAGGGACAGGAAAAGACCCAGAAAAAGACCACATGGGAGATGGGTGGATGAAATTCGTAAATATGCGGGAGTGACATGGAGGAGACTGGCACAAGACAGACCGTTGTGGAGGAAACTTGGGGAGACCTTCGTCCAGCAGTGGATTGATAATGGTTGACAATGATGATGATATATATATATATATATATATATATATATATATATATATATATATATCCAAGAGTAAATATTTTAAGAAGTGTTTTACGTCTTTTGTGCCACAATTCTTAACTGTCTCTTATTTATTCGCATACTTACGTTCTATATTTTAATTTAAATCGGAAAAAGTCCTAAGTCACTCACACGGAAGTTACGGGTTTTAAGTGCGATCGTGAGGCATTTCAAACAGGGATAAAGTTTCCAAAAGAAATGAAATTTACGTATAATTAACTTTGGTGTATAATCGTGGCCAAAAGTCCTACACCAGTAGACCGACAGTCAGTTTTTGATGTTTGAAGTCAACTTATACAGCATAATGGTAAAGTCAGGAACACATATTTATACATCATTTTAAAGGAAATTTTAAGCTGAATTCAAATATTATTTTTACAGAATGTTGTTACCAGTAATGGAAGTTACACACAAAAGTACAGCGTCTAGTCATAAAAAGCAAAAAATAGTGTGTGAAATTAGTGTACAATGCATTTAACGTAAGATTATTGTATACTATTTTATTGAAACTTGCAGGACACTTGAAATAATTTACCAACAAGCAAAATACACTTTACTATTTAATTTGATAACCACGGTTTCTTAGTAACAAAGTGCACCTTCTTGGCATGGAACTAATGAGCTTCTCTAGTTGCCCATTGGTGATAACACGGTGCCATACTACCATTACAGGCTCAATTAATGCTGTTTTAGATGTGGATCCTTGTTGACCGTTCTTTTGCTTCAATCTCACCCACATATTCTCTATGGGATTAAGAACCAGTGATTGTGCCGCCCACTGAAGTTTTCTTATAACTTTTCGATTAAACCACTCGTCAACCAACTTTGACCGATGGCATGGCGCGTTATCGTCCTGAAAGATAAAATTCCGCAAACCCATGTCTTGCGCAGATGGTAGCAGTTTGGACTCCAAAATATCCACATATTGCGATCCATTCAATGTGCCATCAACAGTGTGCAGACGGCCAACACCACTGACTTAAATACAGAACCATAACATCACCGAACATGGGTGCTTGATTGCTGCCTGGGTGCAGCATGCCTTATATCTTTCAACCAGCCCGACGACGTATATAATTATTTCCATTACTAGCGGGAATAGTAACAGTTGTTTCATCACTGAACATAACATTTTTCCATTCATCAACAGTCCAATTTCTTGTGTGCCTTGGACCAAGCAATTCTTTTGAGCCGTTGTTGTTCAGTAAGGAAAGGTTTTCGTGCAGTTAGTCCATTTTCTTGTAGCCTACGACAAACTGTACGTGCAGATGCAATAATGTCTACTTCATTCTCCCACTCATTTCTTAAATCAGTGATCAGTGGCTGTTTTAAACCTTGATTTTAAGGAACGATGAATTAACATGCGATCATCGCGTTCAGTACACAGCCTTGGTCGACCAGTTCTTTTTCTGTTTCCCCACACATCCAGTTTCTGCAACTCTTTTAATGGTGCGCAAGACAGTGGAATGATCACAGCCACATTTAAAAGCAATTTTGGCACCGTGTTATCACCAATAGACAACTGGAGAAGCTCGTTAGTTCCATGACAATAAGATGCACTTTGTTACTAAGAAACCGTGGTTATCTAATTAAATATTAAAGCATATTTTGCTTGTTGGGTTATTTCAAGTGTCCTGCAGGTTTCAATAATGTACCGTACAGTAATTTTACGTTAACACCAATTCCACAAATTCCACTATTTTTTGCTTTCTATGACTAGACGCTGTACTTTTGCTTGTAACTTAACTTCTGTTACAGGTAATAACATTCTGTAAAGATATTTGAATTCAGCATAAAAAAGTTCCTTTAAAATCATGTACAATTTCTATTCTTGACTTTACCAGTACGCTGTATAATTTAACTTCAAACATAAAAAATTGACTTTTGGTGCAGGACTTTTGGCCACGACTGCAAGTGTTTTGTAGTATTTTGTGTTGGTATAAAATTAGGACAGTCATTTTAATTACAACGTGCACATTTGTATTACACGCAGTTACAAAAAATACGTGTAGGTCCCAAAAATTTGAATTATTAAAACGCCCATTAAACCTACACAGTGAACATTTTTCTGACCCACTTTCCGTGATTCCAACAACCGCCAGTAGGATTACGGCAAGCTGACGTGAATTATCGGAGTTTGAAAGAGGCATGGTAGAGGGAGCCAGACGGACGAGACATTCAATTTTCTAAGTTGTGCGAACATTCAACTTTCCTCGATCCACGGTGTCACGTGTGTACCGAGAGAATACCTCGTGGAAGGCATAACCACACACCGTGGACAGCGCAGTGGCCGACCACGGGTGCTGAATGACTGTGACCAGCGGCGTCTGACCAGGATTGTCCATGCTAACAGACAAGCGACACTAGTTCAAATAACATCCACATTCAATACAGGAGGTACCAGAGACATATCCATTAGATCAGTGCAGCGCAATTTAGCGTCCATGGGGTACGAGAGCAGAAGACCCACCAGAGTGCCTTTGTTAACACCACGACATCGGACACAGCGCCTCGCCTAGGCTCGTGAACACTGTAACTGGACCCTGGAAAGCTAGCAACATGTGGAATGGTCCGGTGGGTCACAGTACCAGTTGTTACGATCTGATGGTAGGGTTCGGATGTGGCGCAGACCCCACGGACCCAAACTGTCAAAAAGGCACTATGCCAGCTAATGGTGGTTCCATATATGTGTGGGGTGTATTTCTGCGGCACCGTTTGGGTCCTCTGGTCATCGTAAACACGACATTAACCGGTAATCGGGTTGTTGCTCAGCTGGGTGACCAATTTGCTGCCCTTCATAGACTTCATATGTACCCCAAACAACGATGGGATTTTCCATGCTGACAATGTATCACGTCATCGGGCCCATGTTGTCCAAAATTGGTTCGATGAGCATTCTGGACAGTTCCGACGGATGGTGTGGCCATCACGTTCGCCCGACATGAACGCAATAGAGCACTTATGGGACGTGGCGGAAAGACCCATTCGCACCCAAGATCTTACACATACAAATACCAGGGAATTATGGGCGGCTGTTCAGACGGCATGGCTCAACATCTCTCCAGAAGTCTTCCGGCCACTTGTGGAATCGATGCCACGTCGAGTTGCTGCACTTCGCCGGGCTAGAGGAGGTCCTACACGATACTAGTTCAGTATTCCATGACTTCTGGCACTTCAGTGTATTGTGTTACTGTAAGAAACCGGGTACTTAAACTATTGTACAAGGGATTGTACGATATTTATGTGTGTCTTTAGACCCCTTAAGATAAAAGCTATTACAGATATCAAAAGTAAATTTTATACTTAAGAGTTTTGTGAAATAATACTATGAAACAGTACATTTCAACTTTTCTTACATATAATTGGAAGTCATTGTCAGTTTAAAAAGACCAAGTTCCAAAGCATTCTCTTGCTTCGAAAAATCCCGAGGGGGAAAATGCTTAAATTATGAGACTCCCTCCTACAAAAAAAAAAAAAAAAAAAAAAATATTACATGTGTGCTCAAAAAATAATAAGCTTCAATAAAAAATATGACTGAATCACTCGCATTAATGACAAAATAAATATTCATCATCGCGCAATTAGTTTTACCATGAACGTGCTTCAGATTTCTGAGATTTTCTGGCTCAGTGGTTAGGATGCGCGTTATCTCTTGAACCAAACCAAGTGACATCGGTTCGATTCCAACCGCTGCGTGAGGATTATCTGGCGTAAGGGCTGAAACATCCAGCGTCTTTGGCGAGATTTCTGTATAAATACAGAAAAACCTGAAACGGACTTTTCTGAAATAAATTGAATTTCTGACTACGGAAAATCTGTGAAAACACGGAAGTTAAAACAAAGGGGTACTTTTAAAAACGGAAATTTCGTTAAAAGACGGACACCTACGGGAAACTTTGCTGCAAGTTATTTTCAGAAATGTTCCCTGAATTCACACCACTTATTTTTGACAGTGTAGTTAATAATATGGAATTAAAAAAAAATCAGTAATTGAAAGCTAATAGATTTTTGCAAAAGGGCCCCGAAGATATTTTTTTGCGGAGGGTCCCCAAGTTTTTTACTGTACAGCACTGGTCGCCCATTTAGTTATTCTCCGAAACGCGTTCTTTTTCCAATCTTTTCTTAGTTCCAGCAAGCATGTATCTTTCCATGCTTCTTTAAGTAGTTTGCAACCACCTGGATATTCTTTTCAGTCCATGTTTCTTATCCATGAGTAAGAACTGGAAGGGTGCACTGATTAAACACTTTTAATTTCTTTTTCTGTTATCTTCTTCCCAATTTTTCATTGGCGGTTCTATTTTTATGCCCTCAGATGACAGTAATTTCATCCATCGTGATGAAAGAACTTTCAGACTGAGGGACCATGAAAGCATTATTAAAAAAGGCTTTCACTACTTTACATTAAGGATGTAATTTTGAGAATATGAATACTTTTGAACACCATGCATCAATTTTCAAAAAATTCGTAGTACTCAGTCGCTTCCGTTTTTGGAAATTCCCCCTCCCTAATCAAGCTTAAACGCAAACATTTATGGGGTAAAATAACATTTAACAACAACACAGGACAAAGGAAATAGAGGGAGAAAAAAATACGATTACGAGAAAAATCTTCGCTCCGTCAGACTACCGTTTTCTAGCTGATATACAAGCATTTATGGACTAAAATGATATTTAATAACAATGCTGGGCAGAAAAAACATCACGAGAAGGAACCATTATGATTACGGCAGGAAACTTCACTGTGTCTAGCATCCAATCTTGAAAGTTTGGTTAGACGAAAAACGACCCCCTCCCCCAGTCTCCGACACACACCACCACCGATTCCTCTCAAATTTCTATACAGTCATACATCGATATTGAGAGTGATCGTCATGACGACGAAAAAGTCAAAATTCCTGGAATCAGCAGAAAAATCTCGTGCCCAAAGATCACTGGGAAATTTTAATTTCCGTTTACGGAAACTGTTGCCAACAGTTTCAAGGTGAAATACAAACAGTACGCAATAAAAGGATATTTAACAACAGTACTTGACAGAGGTAACATTGCGAGGAAAAGAAATTTCGTTTACGGGAAATTTCTACACTCGAATCAACTTCCGTTTACGAAAGTTTTGAAAGACGAAATACGGTCCCCAGACTGAAATAAACCCCACCTGCACCCCCAAAAAATTCTTTTTCAGTTTTGCATCAATCTCGAGAATAACCCAAACGATTAAAAAGAAATAGGGGGGGGATTCCGCGAATTTGCGGAAGAACCTCATGTTCACTCGCTCCAGTCGCGATTACTCCCCCCACCTTTTAACAAATATTTTCGTTCGAGCTGATTTCAGCACAATTTTTCTGACCCCAAGTTAATTTATTCAAGCCGGTTAAAGAGCAAGACCATTCTATTACACTGCGTGACCGAAATCAAGATAAACGAAAAATACCTTTCTCTCAATAAAGATGTACACTGAATCGCACTTCCAAGAAGTGGCTGAAATCAGATGAAAATCTCATATAAAACAGATATTTTCCTCCCAGCGTCTGTACTTAATAAATCTAGACCATCTCCACCTTTATGAGTGACAAAGGCAATGGGCACCAAACCTTTATTATCTCTTTTTGCGGAAGTACTCTAGGTCTGCAATGCAATCTTGCATTCTATCTGGAAGTATTCCTCCCTCTTTCAGCACTTTTTTTTTATCCTTTAGGGCATCTTAAAGACGATATTTACGACCACAAAGACAGCAAAGGATTACGGAAGCGAACCTTTGGATGAAGGAAGTGCTCAGTCATCCATTTCTATGGGAACAGCACTACAGAGAGAAGTTTTTACGAGCGATTTTCATATTGAAAAGGAGTCTGACTTATATATATTTGATTTATCCACTTTATAGCGTGACTGCAGCATTCAAGCAACGCTTCCTTTGCCATATCTTTTCGAATTTAGAATGCTTATAAACGGAAAGCCTGAGTACTTGTATTCAAAGCTTACAGGTCACCTGCTTGCGACGGGTAGTCTTTAGTTCTTTCTCGATATCAACCGTCTTCAAAAGTAAGAAAGCTACTGAAGGTTGTCATCATGCGCTATATCTCTTCCCTCCCCCTGTATTTTATAAATTAAGAACTGCTTCGAGAAGGGCTAGTGATAAAAGGTTTACTTAAGTATATCTGTTTTTTCTTCTACGTTTCAGTCAGGGCTCTGTTCATAGTTACAATTTATCAAATATATGTACTAAGATGCCAGTTTATTTGGTACACCTGCATTTCTCACATAAATAGCGCACTCGGGAAATCAAAAGTGCAGCTGTAAAATCAAAAGGAAAGTTGATTACATTTAAAACATTTTTAGTTCTGACGTGGAAAAAAATCTAAACTTACGCCACTAGCGGGAAAATTGTGCACCAGAAAAACCATGGTGATTTGAAAATCGGAGGCAAAAAGAATGGTGCAACTTGGGCTTCACTGTGCCAAATAGAAATACGCATTTTTATTACCTCACAGAAGCAGAGTTATGCTACCTAGCGTAAAAAGTTCACAATAAATAAATACTTTGCGGAAACTTTTCTTCCCAGATTTCGAACGCAAAAAGAATTTTTCAAATACATTTTTCTAAAATGCTGATAAACATGTACGTCAGCTGACAGGAGAGAACTGTGGAAAAGAGAAATTAAATTCGAAATGAATGACTTAACTCGAATTGATAAGCTCTATCCTGTGCATTCTTTTTTTTTTTATCCGAAACCTATAGACGTTCAGACAGGGGTCGCGCTCCCTATCGCATTCTTCACACTTTGTGAAAAAAATAATAATTTTGGCAATGGAAAAAAGTTTTGGCGAAAATATTGGCGATTACCTTTTTGCATTATCTTAACACTTTAGCGAAACAAAATTGAATTTGGCGAATGGGTTGGCGGGAACTTTGAAAAAGCCAGAACAAAAGCTGCGTCCAGACATCGTGGTTACAGGCAGACACACGGACAAAGCTATACTCTGAACACGAACTCCTTTTTCAGAAGAAGTGTTAAAAATATGGTATTTGTTCTTAAATGCTTTAATTAGGTACCGTTCGCAACTTAAAAATTTTTGAACATGAAATTATTTCTTTTTTTCATATAAATAAGAATGGGAAAATTGATAGCCAGGATCAACAGAAATACGCCGCTCCTCTCAGACAGTCGAGTGGTCATAGGCTCGGGGTGCCTGTCTAAAGGCACTTCTTCCCTGGAATCAGAGTGTCCATAAATTTGTGGCGGGATACTAGTTCCAGCTTGAGATGCTCAAAGGATCGTTAAGTTCTGAAGTTTCGGTTTATCATTCTTTTATGTTAATTAGCAGGTTTTTTTTTTAAAGATGTTTCTGTTTGCACTAGCAAAAAGGGGACAAATGAACTCGGCCGCCTGGGTGGTGCAGTGGTCTAAGCGATGGCTTCTGATCATTCGTCCGAGATGGGTCCGGGGTCGAATCCCGGTGAGGCATGGATGTTGTGCTTGTCTTAAGGCACTGGTTCTCTTCCTTCCCTGGAACCAGTAGCCCTAAATTAGGGACGGGCGACTGCATATAGCCCATCGATTTGCTCACGGTGGTCGTTAACTCCCAATCAAAATAAATAAGTGAACGCATAAACGCAAACTTGAAAACGGAAAAATGGGGGGGGGGGCAATTGACTTTTGAATATACACAGGCCGTTCCATAAAAACTGAGAGTAATTTTTTTTAAGTTGGCAACAGTGCGAAGGGGAAAAATAACCACGCAGACGATTAACTGAATTAAGGAAGCATTATATGGCAACAGTTATTAGCCGTGGCAGACGATTCTAATTTTGTTATAGCGCAGTTGTTTAAGGTACGTCTGCATTTCACCATACAGCTTTGAAGGTGAGGGATTCAGAGTTAGGAAGTGAAATGCGTTGAGCGATAAAAGTTTGCTATCGTTTGGGTAAAACGGCTCCAGAAACAGTTGATTTAATGAAAAAGCTTACAAAGGTAAATGTTTGGGTGAGTCAACGATTTTTAGATGGCACCATAATTTCAAAAAAGAGCGTTTGTCGGCAGAACTCGCTCCTAAGCCTGGCCAACCTGAAAGTGTTATTACGGAGCGTATTGTTAACATTGTTCGGGCAATACTGCAAAAAAATCGAGGAATGACGCGTGAAGATGTAGCGGCGTCAACATGGGCGTACTGATAGCCCCCGCAATTCCCGCACTGCGTAACGGGAGGGGGGGATAAGAGGGCCTCTAGCCTCAAAAGAAGGATTTTCCAAATTTTTGTGGAAGCTTCATATGACGCTGGTTAAATAAAATAGCCAGGATTTTTGACGGCAGCTTTGAATGAAGTATTAAAAAAAAAGGAATTTTTGGTATTATTGTTTTTTAGTAAATAAATTCTTCGAGAAATCTTCGCTTTAGTTTATAAAACTGTATGACGACGAGCAAGCAGCTATTTCAAAAGATTTGAGGCTCCTTTTCACAGACATATCAATAGTTCCTATGCATGTACAATAATAAGAGCAATTGAATGAAATTTCAATTGAATAAAGGAAATTTTTATATCAATGAGAATAAGGCGTTATACTTAGGTATATTACACTGGCTTGCACATAACTACGCATACTTTAGAATATAATGAAGCTAAAAGCTGTTTTTCGCGGGAACGAAAAAACTTAGACCTGTGTCATTTTTTTTTTACATAACAGAGTCAAAAGAAGAATTTTACTGTGTGCAAAATATTGTAACATTGTGTTAAGTGCGTTTTGTTTCTAATATTCAAGAGCAAATGATTAAAGTAATTTTATTCTTTCCATGCCACAATTCTTAATTTTTACTTTATTTGCTAACTTATATCCTGCATTTTCGTATAAATCGGAAAAGGTCATTAGACACACACTATAACGCGGCAGTTTTGTGTGCGTGATCGTGAGGCATTTCAAACAGCCTGGCTTTAGTTATCTAAAAGATTAAATGTGCATGATATTATTAACTTTGACGTAGGTGTTTTGTAATATTGGTATAGAACTAGGATAATCATTTTAATTACAACGTGTACAATAAAGTGTAAAACCTACTTAATAATATGGAATAAAAGTTTTAGTAATTGAAAGCAAATAGATTTTCGCAAAAGGGCCTCAAAGATATTGTTTTGCGCGGGGGGGGGGCATCCAGCTTTTCAGGTATGCCATTGTGGGCGTCAACTATAATTTCAAAAACGTCGGCATTCCACATTCTGCGCAACAAATTACTGCTTCATCGTCTGTGTTCCAATTGCTTCATCGTCTGTGTTCCAATTGCTTCATCGTCTGTGTTCCAATTGCTTCATCTCCTGTGTGGCGCAACATTCAACACAGATGCTCATCACCTGACGAGAGAACAATTGTTAGCCATAGTTCAGGTGTGTCATGAGTGGAAACAAATGATTGCAAAGGATCCAAACTTTCTTAACCCAATAATAATTACCGACGAAACATGGGTCCACCATTTCGAACCCCTCATGAAGCGAGCAACGAGTGCCTGCAAACACACAGGCTAGCCTCCTCCGAAAAAAGTAACCCAAACCAAATCAGCTGGGAAGGTGATGACGATTTTCTTTGATCATAAATGTGTAGTCTACCAGCATGCCGTTTCTCCACAAATTACTATCAATGCTGAGTATTACATTTCAGTATTGAAGCGTCTGCGACGACACATATCAATTACGAGACCGGAACTGGTGGGCAAGTGGACCCTACACCATGATAACGCCCGCCGACATGTGGCTGCTTTTGTTCAATAATTTCTTACGAAATGCAGTATTGAAATCATGCCACAGCCTGCCTACAGTCCTGACCTCGCACAGTGCGATTTCTGGTTGTTTCCAACAATGAAGGAGAAGTTTCGTGGTTCAACATTCAACACAAATGCTGACATTCAAGCCTTACAGGGGTCGCTAAAGCAGCCTCCACAAAATACCTTCGCCACATGCTTTGAAAAGTGGACTGAACGATGGGACCGTTGCATATCACCCGAGGGAAGATACTTTGAGAGAGAATAACATATATTTTGTTGTACCTATATTTCTTCATTTTGTGTGATTTTACTCTCAGTTTTTATGGAACGGCCATTGTAGATTTTACATTTGCAAACAGATGACTTTCAAACAATACATTCTTGTTAAAACTAGAGTCCCCAAATTTCTTAAGATTACATTGAAAATTTATTGTTCAATCGCCAAAGAAAAAAATTATCTTTAAAATTTCTTCATGTCTGGTATTTCTTAAAGGCAAATCTGGAATTTGTAGCTTTCCTTTCTTCGTGAATTCTAGATTTTATTTTTTTTTAAATCTCTGAAGTCGTGCTCTTGATGCCAAACTTGGCGTTCGCTCTAAAAATGCCAGACAACACATTTCGTTTTTTTTGTTTTGCAGTTTCAACCATTAGATATTCTCATCCGCTAGGTCGGCAGTAAAAGTTACAAAACGTCCTCAAGAGGGGCAAATAGCCAATCAACACTGTACTTCCTCATTGTCAGAAAAGCAGTTTAAAAGTAGGAACATTTCCTTCTTTAGCATATTTTGGTGTGGTAACTACCTTCAACTCGGTTGGGTCCAGTAAGTCGTTTAGGTCTCGGAATTCGGTATCACGTTCCCTTGATGTGCAGCCAGCAGGGTACACACGCACATCTGCCTGTGGGGAGGAAATGAACGTCTTGTTACCGTGCAGCTGCCACCAGAACAGGTTCTTTTTAAGTGGCAGATTGATTTCTTCGAATTTGGCACTATTTATAGGTGATGAACAAAAATGTCTGCTATCAAGTGCAACATGCGTGTTCGTAGGGTAAAGCCAGTTTCAGTGCTAAAGAAAGCAGAGATCCTTGGCTTAATATCGTGCGAGGTAAGAGTTAAATCAAAACACCTCCCATATCTTCTTTTCATATTTCCCTTTATCAGTACGATAGGACAAACAGAAATACAATAGATGTTTAAAATGAGAAGAGTGCTTATCCTGTGATGTACTTAGGCTTTAAGAATGTAAATATATGTGAAAATGTCAGTTAACCTAGAACACCAACATTACGTGAATACTGATTAGCTATACTACTTGATTAGTTTTAACTGAAACCCAGAAAAGCCTAAAATTAAATGTCTTTAATCAAGCAGGAATCTCACTTCAAGAATACATCTAGAGATTCAGAACTTAAACTTTTATTCAGTCCTTTAAGGCAGGGCCGGACCAAGGCCTTAGTGGGCTACCAAGGCAAACACATTTGACAGGGCCCCCAAAGAACTTATGACGGAAAATCATTATTGAAACTAGAGTTCTGCACAGGCCGGGCTTTTTTCCAGACAATCACGGCCGGGCCAAGTCGACCTATTCTTTTTATTGCGGTGATAAAGAAAAAAATCGTTTCCCGATTTACTGGTCTATTTAACTGTTTTGCTGACTTTACTCACTTTCATGATACAGCCCAGAACGTAATCACAGAGGCGAGGAAAGGCACTGTTTTTACTATCTGTAGGTATAAAGATGGTAAAAACACTTTTGGGCTTATTCACAACAAAAAGATTCGAACCCAAGCGAGTGTGTGTGTTTGTATGAGAAAATGGAACGGCATCGATTGTTTTCCTATCACTAATCCCGTACAGGGATTGACTTTTGTAGTGTTACCGCTTACTAGTTTAGAGAAAGGGCGGTTTTGAGCGCGCCTAATCTTTTTTAGCACGTCTTTTGTAAAAAAGATCGTGCTTATGCTACCAGTTTGTCCGTTCGTCCGTCCGTCCGTCTGTGGACACCATATCTCTGGAACTATTAGTCCGATTTGAAAAATTCTATTTGCATTGGGAAGCTTGAAATATGCGGATGATGATCCTTCATCTCGTTTTTTTTTTTTATTTATGATGAACAACTTCACCGCTAGATGGCGTAAATGCAGATGATATCGAACTCAAAATACATTTTATTCCATATATTTGCTTCTAAACATACAACTAGATTGTTTTTTTTTTACCTTTCGATTTCATTTATGGCGAAGATTATTTTAGGTATACTCACTTTTTGAAGTTGGACATAGATTTTCCGTTAGGGAGCGTAAAACTAAATTGCGTTCTCCCCAATATCTCCGCTTCTAAAACTCCGATTTGAAAAATTCTTTCTGCAGCGGATACAGCTCCCGATTGGAAATCCACATAATTTCTAATACTTAGAAAGGAATGGTTTGGCCTCCAGGGGGCGTAAGTGTTAATTTCTGCTTCTGATGTATTTGAAGCAAAATCAGAACTCCTGAAAACTCAATTGAAAAAATTATTTCGTGGACCGATACCGCTCACATCGAAAAACCTTGTGAAAATACTTTCTTCCTAAATAATACATGGTTTTCTCGCCCGGGGGCGTAGTTGCATATTTTATATTTGTCGATATCTGTGCTTCTAAGAGTCGGATTTGAAAAATTCTGTGTTGGAGGGCGTTTCAGCTGCGAGATGTTTCTCATTTAATTTAAAAATTTTCTTAACCCAGAGGGCGTAACTTCACGTTTCCGTTTACAACAATATCAGCGGGATTAAAAACCCGAATGAAACACTTCTTTTTTCGGTCAGATGCTATTGTTTTCCATACCGGTTCCATTGACTTTGAAAGCTTTGATAAATTTAATTCGCGTTAGAATAGATTGAAAAGACATGCTCATCGTAACCGAAAATTCGGTGTCATTTTTCTTGTTTTTTTTTTTTTTTTTTTGTCTTTAAAAGATTACATTCTTCGATATAACTGCCAAATTTTAGTTAATATTTTTAGGCTTACGTTCAACTAAATGTTTTCAATAATATCTCATTTCATTACTTAATTTTCACAATTTGATTAAATACAACAAAAAGACAATACAAAATGACATATCACGGGCCGGGCGTAAACAATAGCTGCAATTGACGGGACTGGCCCAGTGTCTAATATCTGAAACGGGCCTGGCTGACGCAAACTATTCTTCGTATTGAAGAAAAATATTCAAATAAATGGTATGCAAAATATTCCTCTTTGCAAAACGCATCGAAAGAAAAATGTTTTTTAATCAGTGCTTGAGAAGCAGTGATATGGAATAACAAGTTTTGCATTCCATAACTTTTGTATGTACGCCTCCTAGCGGCGAAGTTAGGTATCGGAAAAAGAAAAAGCAAGAATAGTCATTCTCACAGAGAGAGAGAGAGAGAGAGAGAGAGAGAGAGAGAGAGAGTTCACGCTTCTCCATGAAAAAAGAATATTTTAAAATTAAATTAATGGGTGCAAATATATGGTGTCCACAGACTGACTTTCGTGATAACATGCCCCCCCCCCCCCAAAAAAAAAAAAAAAAAACGTGCTAGCAGGTTGTATGCACCACGCAAAATCTCCCCAACCCTGCCAACCAATTTTCCGATGTTTTTCAATTCCTGGTTTCCATCGCGGCTTGTACTAAAAAATTTTTATTAAAAAATTAATGGACAAACTGCACTCACGTTATTCGACGAACAATTATTGTAGTTCACATTCTCAGACCGTTCAGAAATGATCAGCTAGTCATCAGCAAACAGCAGATGGCGAACTGAAGTTCAGAAAATGTTAAAATTTCATTGCGCAATACAACTCTTATTGATTTAATCCGTGTATTATTAGCGCGTCTTTTGCATAAAAAAGATAGTGTTTATGCGTGCGTACTTTGTGCGTGCGTCCGTCAGTCTGTCTGTGGACACCATATCTCTGCAACTATTATTAGTCCGATATGAAAAATTATTTTTGCATTGGGAAGTTTGAAATGTGAGAATGACGACCTTTGCATTCCGGTTTTTTTCTGACTCACAACTTCGCCGCCAGAGAGCGTAAATGCAGATACGAAATTAAAAACACATTTTATTCCATAAACTTTCTTCTAAATATCAGTTTAAATTTGTTTTTTTCTTTTCGATGCCATTTATAGCGAAAACTATTTTAGGTATAGTGTCTTTTTCAAGAAATGCAAAGATTTTCCGCTAGGAGGAGGAAAGGGCAAATGGCGTTTCCCCCGATATCTGTGCTTCTAAAAGTCCAATTTGAAACATGATTTCTGCATCTGATACAGCTCCTGGTGGAAAATGTTTTGCATGTAGTTTCTAGTTTGTGGTACAAGATGGTTTGGCCACCAGGGGGCGTAAATATTTATTTCTGCTTCCGATGTATCTGAAGCAAATCTGAGCTTGTGAAAACTCGACTGAAAAAATTATTTCGTGGAGCGATACCCCTCACCACAAAAAACCTTTAGAGAATATTTCTTTCTTAAAGAAGTGCATAGTTTTCCCGTCAGGACCTGTAGATATATATCTTATTTTTATCGATATCTCTGCTTCTATAAAAGAGTGATCTGAAAAATGCTTTGGGGAGAGCGCTTCCGGTGCGAAATGTTATTCACATAATTTCACATTTTTCTTAACGCACAAGTGCCCGCTAGAGGGCGTAAGCTCATGTTTCCTTTTACAAAAATGTCTACGGAGCTAAAAGCCCGATTGAAAAAATATTGTTTTTCAATGAAATACTACTAAATATGAAAACTATTTTTTTCTTCCCAAAATAACACACAATAACGCCGCTAGGGGCGCAAAAATTTAATCTGTTTTTCTCAATATCTCAGCTCCTAATGTGAGATTTTAAAAAATCTGAACATCTTTCTTGTTTTATGTTATTGTGTGGTTGTGTGTATTGGATTTCATGAATAAGATTTAATTTTAATATCATTAATGCACATTTCTCCAAAAGTTTGGTTTCGCATTTGTCCCCGTCCAATCAAGCTAAAAAAAATACTATATTCTATTCAGATTAATTTTAACATGTGTGTGGAAACTATTACTACATCGACTCGCTTAATACCTTTCTTTTTGTTTTACCACCATAAATAATTAGAGGGGATATTTAAAATGTGGAAAGAAAAGTGCTACCAATAATAAAAAAGGCAAACAATAGTCCAATTCGTATATTTTGGAGAGGAGTGCGATACAGTGTTGTCATATTAACAGCATCAAAAGCGCAGTTCTCATTAAATAATTTCGCTCAACACAAAATATTAATCCGTGTCCTTTTTGTTTCCTCCGAAGCGATGCAACAAAAACCAGACTTAATCTATTTAAGCTGAGAAATATTTCAATGAACGCTTCCCTCCCCTCACCCACCTTTGTAATTAATTTCCCCTTTACCGTGGCGCTTCTGTAATTACTTTACTTAATTAGTACCGTGAACAATAATAATCTGGATAAAATGCATTTCGTGCAGATTATCAGTAAACAAACTACAAGATAAATGCTTCTTCTGCCATATTCTCGTAAAAAAAGAAATAGCAAAAATTGCTAAACGACGATGGAAATATTTTAATCAATAATTCCTCGCGAGAAAGATTCATTATTGCGCATCAAAACAAAACCAATGCACTTCCCCGCTGTTTGCAGCTAACAGAAGATGTTAAACGCATATTATTCTATAAATATTTTAAACACGTGGTATGAAGTAGTCTAAAGCGGAGAAGAATTAAGAGCAATACAAGAAACTTTTTCTTTGGGGGAGGGGGGGGAGCAAAAGAGGGAAGAAAAACTAATGCGAAACATTTAGGACCAAGAACAGCGTTATAAAGAATCAACCACTTTTAGCGATTGCCCTGAGATTCAACGTTTTATGACATTGGCCACACGGCGAGGTTTTGATTCGAAGAGATGGCGATAGGTATCCTGGGGTATCTGGAACCATAATGTCAACGGTTGGTCCGCCAGTTCTCCTACATTTCGGGGTGGCGGTGATTTACCGTGAACCCAGTTTTCCAAGTCGAACCACAAATGTTCGATTGGGTTCATGTCAGGTGAATTCGGAGGCCAGGTCATCAACAGAAAGTCACCAACATGTTCCTAGAACCACTCCTTGACAATTCTGGCAGTGTGACATGACGCATTATACTGTTGGTAATAGCCATCACCAGCAGGGAACACAGTTGCCATGAAAGGGTGAACTTGGTCCGCAATGATGTTCAGATACCTGCTTAGCTGTCGGGGATTGTGCTATTGGAATAATGGAGCCTAAAAGTGTTCCAAGTAACATCATCGTCGGCTTATGTCCGCCCAACAGTGCATTCAGGTGCCATAGCTTCCGTTCTTAATCGGCGTATCCGCGCTCGGCCGTCTACGTGATGCACCAGGAATCTTGATTCGTCAGACCAGGCCACTTTCTTCCAATCATCCACGGTCGAATCTCGATGATCTTGGGCCCATTTCATCCGTCGTTGGCGATGACGCACAGTGAGCATGGGGACCCAGCTGGGTCTTCGGCTACTCAGGCCCATACGCATAAGGCTGCGATGAACTGTGTGCTGTGACACGTTGCCCTGATCACCACTGTTGTAGCTGCAGGTGATTTGCCGCCCTGCGGTCGCTGTGAACAATGCGCGACAGTCTCCCTTCCCCTCTGGCATCAATGAGCTGCGGACGACGCACGGATGGACGACGGTTCGTAGTTTAGCCATCTGTGCACCACATTTGATACGTGCTCACTACAGCGGCACGTGAACAACCCACAAGCCGCGCAGTTTCCGAGATCGTAGTTCCGAGGAGCCGTGCCATCACAATTTGTCCTTCATCAGACTCCGATAAATCGGCAGCTTTTCCCATTCTGACTCCGAACACTCTACTAACCGAAAGCCGGTCCTCGGGTTGTATATATACTGCTCTGTGAACTTCACCCGCACCACCGTTCGGTTTCCAGGCGCGCTGATTTCTCTAGGCTGGAGGTGGTCATAATGTAATGGCTCATTGGTGTACACTAGCAAAAGTACAATTCACTAGGAAAATTTTAAACCTTCTCTGAAAAGTTGGGCCTACACATAAACCATGTCAAGATAGAGTACCTTTTTGATGCTATGCGCTTTTGACGACAGCACTAAAGTAAATTTCCAGCAAAAACGTTCGATGTAACGAAAATGAATAACGGTGCGTCAATGCCAAAACCATTGTTGAATCCTAATCGTGCCGCATGCTGTACCATGATGTGACGCAACGATAATTAATGTCATTAACTATCGTTGCGTCACATACCAACGAAAGTTAATCTCAACGACATATTTACTAAACTATCGCCAAACATTATTTCATCACGTTTTACAAATTTTACATCTCATTGCAATCTGTACCGTAAAAAATAAGTGGTGTGAATTCACGAAAACTTTCTGAAAAAAAAAACAAAAAACAAGAAAGTTGACACCGAATTTTCGGGTGTAATAAGCACGTCTTTTAAATCCGTTCTGACGCAAATTTAATTTATCAAAGCTATTCAAAGTCAATGGAACCGGTATGGAAAACAATAGATCTGACCAAAGAAAGAAGATTTTCAATCGGGTTTTTATTCCCTCGGATATTGCTGTAAACGGAATCGTGAGCTTACGAACTTTTAGAAACAGAGATATCGACAGAAATAAGATGTAACTTTACGTCCCCTGGTGGGAAAACCATGCATTATTTTAGGAAGAAAGTATTCTCAAAAGGTAAATCCGTATAAGCGGTATCAGTCGAAGAAAAAAAATATTAGTCGAGTTTTCAGGAGCCCAGATTTTGCAACAAATACTTAAGAAGCAGAAATTAACACATATGACCCCTGGTGGCTAAGCCATTCTTTACCAAACATTAGAAATTAGGTGAAAAATATTTTCCATTAGGTCTTGTATGGGATACAGGAAGAATTTTTCAAATCAGAGCTTTAGGAGCAGAAATAACGCAGAAAACGCAATTTATCTTTGTGCCCCTAGCGGAAAAGTCTATGATTTACTTGAAAATTTTGAATTTATAGGAAAAACATTTCGCATCGGAAACACTATCCAACAAAGAAGAAAATTTTCAAATCGTACTCTTAGAAGTAGAGATATTGACAAAAATAAGATATACATCTACGCCCCCTGGCGTAAAAACCATGCATTTTTTTCAAGAAGAAAATTTTCCTAAAAGGTTTGTCGACATGAGTAGTATCGGTCAGCAAACTACGTTTTTTTCAATCGAGAATGTAGAAACTCATATTTTGCTGCAAATACAACAGAAGCGGAAATAAAGATTTACGCCCCCTGGTGGCCAAACTATTTTTTTTACAAAAATTAGAAACTATGTGCAAACAATTTCCCATCAGGAGCTGTATTCGCTGCAGAAAGAATTTTTCAAATCGGAGATTTAGAAGCAGAGATATAGGGGGAAACGCAATTTACCGCTACGCCCCCTAGCGGGAAAGTCTATGAGTTACTTGAAAATTTTGAAATTATGTGAAAAACATGTCACACGGAAAACACTATACAACAAAAAAGGAATTTTTCAAATCGGACTCCTAGAAGAAGAGATATTGACAAAAATAAGATGTACATCTACGCCCCTGGCGGAGAAACTGAAATATTTCAAGAAAATATTCCGAAAAGGTTTATCGATGTGAGTGGCATCAGTCCACGAAAGAATTTTTTAATCTATATTTTAGAAGCTACGATTTTATGGCAAATACATCAGAAGCAAAAATTAACTCTTACGCCCCCTGGTGGCCAAAGTATTCTTTACCAAAAATTTGAAATTATATGCAAAAGATTTTCCATCAGGAGATGTATCCGCTGAAGAAATTTTTATCAAATCGGAGTTTTAGAAGAAGAGTTATCGGGGAAAATGTAATTTACTTTTACGCCCCTTAGCGGAAAATCTATGCGTAATTTGAAGAAGTAACTTTATCTAAAATACTCTTCGACATAAATGGAATCGAAAGATATAAATTTTTTTCAATCGGATGTTTAGAAGCAAATATGTGGAATAAAACGTATTTTTGAATTCGACATCTGCATTTACGCCCTCTGCCGGCGAAATTGTACATCGTAAAAAAAAACGAAATAAAGGATCATCATTTGCATATTTCAAGCTTCTCAATGCAAAAAGAATTTTTCAAATCGGACTAATAGTTGCTGAGATATCGTGGGTACAGGCGGACGGGCAGACGGACAAACTGATAACAGAAGCACGATCTTTTTTTACAAAAGACGTGCTAAAAATGTGCAGCAAAGTTACCAGTAAGTGTCAGTCTTAACAGAATTTCCGCTTTTAAAAGTTCCAGTTTTCTTTTTTAACTTCCGTTTTTTCACAGATTTTCTGTAGACAGTAATTCCGTTTATTTCAGAAAAGTCAGTTTTAAGCGTTTCCTTATCTATACAGAAATCTCGCAAAATCCAACATGCTGAATATTTCAGCCCTTACGTGAAAGAATCTTATTATTGCAAAGGAGGTGGGGATTTTTTTTTTTTTTGGTTGGAGATTTAACGACCGCCGTGAGCAATTTAATGGGCGACAAGCAGTCGCCCATCCCTAATTTAGGGCCACTGGTTCCAAGGAAGGGAGAGAGCCAGTGCCGCAAGACACACACAACATCCATGCCTCACCGGGATTTGAACCCGGACTTCTTCCGGACGAATGATCAGAAGCCATCGCTTAGACCACTGCGCCGCCAGGGCGGCGTGATGGGGATCGAGCCCAGTTCGCTGGGGATGAAACCGCGGGACTTAGCCACTGAGCCAGAAAGTCACAGGAATGAGACTCACGTTCAAGGTAAAACTAATTGGGCGATGGTGATTTTTTTTTCATTAATGTAAGTGATTTAGTCATTTTGTTTTCCATTGGAGCATATTTTTTTTTAATACACTTGTAATAATTTTATTTTTTCTGTAGGACATCTTATTACAAATTACGTATTTTTTTCATCGTGATTTTTTCGAAGCAACAGAATGATTTGGAGTTTGAGATTTGGTTTTCTTAACTGACAATAACTTTCACTAATCTCCAAGAATGGGGAAATGTACTGTTTTATAGTATTATTTCACAAAACTCGTAAATATAAAATTTATTCTTGATAGCTATCTGGTCTTAAGGACTCCTGAGATTGATACATGGACATTGTACAATTACTTGTACAACAAATCAGAGATGGAAACGCGTGACGGGTCAACGGGCCGGTTATTTCTTGCGGGTACAACGGGTCGGGGCAAGGTGTTCCCGAACCGATTTTGACCCGGTTTTATTTTAGTTTTATTTTTGAAAAGAGAAAAATATATTCCAAAGAAAAATGCTCCTTGTGGAATTCTGTAGTCGATACTGGTGCCCACGGAGTGAATAATGATTTA
The DNA here is from genome assembly GCA_039090855.1 of Macrothele yani. Classification (NCBI taxonomy): domain Eukaryota; kingdom Metazoa; phylum Arthropoda; class Arachnida; order Araneae; family Macrothelidae; genus Macrothele; species Macrothele yani. The sequence continues at coordinate 16,679,826 of CM076992.1, forward strand.
CCATGCAAAAATATTGTAGTCTCTTTCTTAAAGCAACGAAGATTTCCACCGACCGACGTCAGACACCATATCGTAAAAAGATCCTTCCTTTGCGTTCTTTTACAGTGAGATTGTCCAGGGCAAGGTACAGGCAAACGCCATTCGCCTGCTTATCAGCTGACTCACTCTCTCCGTGCGAAGTTCACTGTATGACTAAGAGTTACTTTTCACATCACATCTTTTATATTGAGCATTCAGAGGTTTTCGATTGATGTGCTAACACCCCGTTCCCATGACATGTCATGTCGAAATTAACTCCTTATTTGTTAATATGGATGGATTTAATATTAAGGAGGTTGAGAAAGGCGTCGAGGCCAACAAATACGTGCTTGTTGAAAACCAGAAGGGGAAGAGTGAATGCTGGAAATTGTTTGGTCTCATTAAGGAACCGCTGAATAATTCTGTGTTGTTTGGTCTTGCTTGTTGTTCAAAATGTTAAAAGTGTATAATTACGAAGAAAGATGTCGTCGGTGTAATAAAAGATTGGAACCAAAAATCTAACGGACCATATGAAAGTATGCGCACCTCCATCAAAGCGTGGAAAGAGTGAACAATCTAAATACATTTGTGTAATCGTAAATGATTTCCATTTGTAATATACTCCAGTGTCACGGTCATAGTCAGCCGTTACTTCTGGATTACATAGTGGCACTAAAAATGGCACTAAAATTTAGCAAGTAACCAAATGTTATTATTAAACAAGTTAATAAAATCATGCAATGCATTGATTATAATACGCTTTCCAACATACCAGAAATCATTACTCAAGTTATGAGGATAATGGCTGTGGAATAAATCTCGGTCCTGTGCCCTGACCTTTGATCCCATTTCGATGATATTCTACAGAACCGGTTCAGTATACCTCCGAAATAACATGATAAAGTTTTGTCGGACTGGAAGCATTTTTACGTAAGTTATGATGCATAAGGGCTATGGAATAGATTCCGCTCCTGTGTCCTAACCTTTGACCCCATTTCGCCCATTTTCAATAGGATTCGTTGACCCCATTTCATAGGCAGACCATTACAACATACTAACGTTTCATCGAAATCGAAGAATTTTTACGTAAGTTATGACGCATAATGGCGACGGAAGTGATTCCGTTCCTATGTTCTGACGTTTGACCCCATTTCGCCCAATTTCAATAGGGTTTGTCCCCAGGTAGTCCCATACCATATACTAAATTTTAATCGAAATCGAACCTTTTTTACGTTAGTTATGACGCATAAGAGCAGTGGAATGGATCCCGCTCCTATGCCATGACCTTTGATCCCATTTCGTCCATTTTCAATAGGGTTCGTCCCCAGGTGGTCCCCTACCACATACTAAAATTTCATCGAAATCGAACTATTTTTACGCGAGTTATCGTGCCGACAGACGGACGGACGGACAAAGCTGGAGCATATACGTTTCTTCAACCTACGGTTGGAAAGCGTAAAAAAGGAGTTCAGTTATTAAATATCAAGAAGTTATTGGGATGAATATATATTACGTTTATATGTACAGTATATAAATTGAGTTTCGAATTTATAGTTCAAAGCAGATTTGTCCGGGTCAGTTATGTGACCGGATCGGATCGGGTCGGGTCGGGTCCAGTTATGGGACGTCCGGGTCCGAATTTTTTTACCCGTTTCCAACTCTGCAACTAATTAAGTGCCCGGTTTCTTGCAGTCACACAATATATAATAGCTGGTGTACAAAATGGTTAAGAAAAGAAGAAATACCCTGTGCCACAATAACCAAAATTCATGCGATGTACTATCCACAATATCCGATCTCGCTATGGAACTTCAAAATCAGATCCTTCTACTGACCAGATCCTTACCACTGACCAGCGAGCATCGCTGGTCAGTGGTAAGCGGTGAAGTGGTCTCCTCGAATGCAGTCCCCGTGCCGCAAATCGTCTGGCAAACCGACCGGATGTAAGCTCCTGTACCAGTAGACGACTCAACTTGGCCACGGATGGTTAAGAGCGACGAATTCGGTTCTGTTCGAGCGGCTCTTATAATCTTCCGATCCTCGCGTTGCCCTCGGCTGTCCATTGCCCGTGTATCGCTGGGTCATGTCCTTCTCGACTCATTGGTGCCAACATCGGCCGATTGCCGCGTAGCTCTGATCCAAATGTCTGGCGATACGGTGACTTGACCAACCGGCCTGTCACAGCTCAATTATAGATCCTCCTTCGAACTCGCTCAACTACTCGTATTGTGCACGAATCCGACGTCGAGGCGTCGTCACAGGCCATGGAGGTTAATGCAATCGCAATCCGCTGTTACTATTGTCCCTCTGCGTACGAGCTGTGCTCTTGATATTCCCTCCTCGATGCGTGGTTCCCATGCGCTATGGTGACCACTATTTAGTCATCGGTCGTTATTTTTAATCATTTGCATGCGGAGTTTCATCAGGAACGAACTACTTTCTCAGGGCGATTTTTTTTTTTTGGTTTTGTTTGGCAAAGAGTGTGTTTCCGTTTGTGAATGTTTTATCGATTATGTAGAAATGCAGTGGATTTTTTCTCGTAACTTGGTTCAATACATTACGGCTAACACTGCTTGCATATCGCGCATTTTAAATTCTGAGGACATCTTCTCTATGAGCAGTAAATGCGCTACCTTTTTTTACGCTTTCCAACCGTAGGTTGAAGAAGCGTAAATTCTCCAGTTTTGTCCGTCAGTCCGTCCGCACGATAACTCGCGTAAAAATAGTTCGATTTCGATGAAATTTTAATATATGGTAGAGGACGACCTGGGGACAAATCCTATTGAAAATGGACGAAATGGGGTCAACGGTCAGGACATAGGAGCGGGAACCATTCCATTGCCCTTATGCGTCATAACTCGCCTAACGATTTCGATGAAATTTTAGGATGTGGTAGGGGACAACCTGCGGACGAACCCTATTCAAAATAGGCGAAATGGGATCAAAGGTCAGGATATAGGAGCGGGATACTTTCCATCGCCCTTATACGTCATAACTTACGTAAAAATGCTTCGATTGCGACAAAACTGTATCATGTTATTCTGGAGGTATACTGAACCGGTTCTGTTTAATATCATCGAAATGGGGTCAAAGGTCAGGGCACAGGAGCGAGATTTATTCCACAGCCGTTATCCTCACAACTTGAGTAATAACTAGAGTAATGATTTCTGGTACGTTGGAAAGTGTATCATAATCAATGCATTGTATGATTTTACTAACTTGTTACTGAGCTTTTTCTTCTAAAAATCTGCGTTAAAATAATCTTTTTCTGTTGAAAAGCGCACACACACACACACACACAGAAAAAAACACGTGCTCATAACGCACGATGATTCGTTGCAATCTGTTTTCTTTTTAATTCGTTTTTAAGTAACACCATGCAAGTGCGAAGTTATAATGCTGATGTTAACCCAAACTTAACGGGAATGCCAAATCCGAAATATCTGCCATAAAATTGCTGCGCACGAACGAGAGAGAGAGAGAGAGAGAGAGAGAGAGAGAGAGAGAGAGAGAGATTGTTGGAAATCTCATGATTAATTGAGTTTAGCATATCGCGCATAAAAATAACTGCTGGAACAATGAGCATTTATTTTATCAATTACTTCGAACGGTGAATGATATAATTACTCCTATTTTCAGGAATAAGCACTTATCTGCTGATTTTCCGGCGTTAATTCCGTAACCTTAATTTGAATTAATCATGTAACGAATCCTGAAATGCAGCCGTTTCTGGTATTTTTATTAGTGAGGTGCGAAAGTTCCAGAACAATTACCAAGCCTTTGGCTAAGCGAGAAATTCAATTTCCTTGTCTCGATCAAGTTCCCCATGCACGATTTGTTTCGCTTTCTAGATGAGAAAAGGCATTTGAGCCCTTTTAATTAACATTAAAATGCGCTCGGTATGCTCCCAATGAAAAAAAAAAAATTCAAAATGCCAACATATCACCAAAACCATTGTACTTCATGGAAGCGTAGTAATGGGTCTATTTTGGTCTTTTTTTTTTTTTTTTTTGATTGGAGGTTTAACGACCACCGTGAGCAACTCAACGGGCTATAAGCAGTCGCCCGTCCCTAATTTAGGGTCACTGGCTCCAGGGAAGGGAGAGAGCCAGTGCCGTAAGACAAACACAACATCCATGCCTCACCGGGATTCGAACCCGGACCCCGTTCGGACGAATGATCAGAGGCCAGCGCCTTAGACCACTGCGCCACCGGGGCGGCTATTTTGGTCTTCCTACAAACAGGTACCAGTATAGGAAAGATACTATAGCCACAGATGTTTTTGGTCTGATGTGATTCCGAACTCCTCTTACCTAGAAAGAATAGAATCTCGAATGAACTCAATAATAATAATAATAATAATAATAATAATAATAATGTCATTGTCATCTCTGTCTCCATTTTACTACGAAGTGACTAAAATGAAGACAGAGATGACAATGTACAGGAAGAGATGGTATGACAAATGGCAACAGCAATACCTAGACATTCAAGTCAGCGAACAGCGACTAGCAGATCAGAGACGGACCATTGCCACGAAGAATATGATACATACCATCTGTCGTCCTGGAAGCCATCAAATAAGAATTAGGTGATCAACCACAGAGTAGCTAGCAGCACGCTGCAGAAGGGAATGCAATGTCTGATGACAAATATGAGACAGAGTCAGAAGACCTGACAGAACAAAGCCAGCGGGTGCCATCAGCGGTTGCCAACGAATTAAGGACAGCCGTCCTAGAGTTCAAGCAATGGACCCTACCATGAGAAATAGAATACAGAGGCAAAGACCTAACAGAAACCCATGGCAAATAACAGAACATCTCAACAAGTCTGTGCGCTACCCAGCCTACCTAGAAAAAATGGCACCACGTTAGAATCAATCCACACCGCCGTGTACTGTGCCGCAGTTGCCACGGCACAGTACAATAATATTTTATTCTGAGGAAACATTGGAACAAGTTTTGTTCAATTTTTGGTTTCATGTTCATGTGTACGTGTCCTGGATATTATCCAGTCCATTACGCCAAACATATTTCTTTTGAGAAAAATAATGTTTGGCAACAAATAAAAAGATATATGGTTGATCAGGCAGTATTTCCACGAATAAGAGAGCATGTGAAGTTGTAGTTGTAGCTATCGTCGACGGACGCCACCCTAACTCCATGTGTAGTAATAGCAGAAAATGGCGACATGTTTCAATAAATAACTTTGAAACATCATATACCTTCCTATGGCATAATTCTAGCAGTTTACCTAAACTTCTGGTGATCAACTGTATAAAAACGTGATTGAAACTAGAATTATGAGGAATGGTTTAGTGCATTATATCGTGTTTTTTGATAAGAAAAATTCGTGTAAAATCATAACGATTCTAAACTGCGCCATTAGAGACAGGAAAGGGGTATGAGACAAATTCATCAGTTGCACATGAAAATGTGTATGAAAATATTAAATATTTGATCCATATATGTTTTGAGATATGAGTTTTATTTTAGTAAAAATGTGAAGTTCAAAATTTAAGTTTTCTGCTAACGGATATGCTTTTTCTTATATCTTTTTCTTAAGCAACTAACCTTATGATATTTTTAGAAGGAATGTGGTGATCGACCAATCGTGTTGCGTCATTTGGGTGCGGTCGACGCGTTTAATTGGATAACTTGCAAAAGTTTGCGATCAGCCTGTACTTGGACACAGATGTAATAACATCTACGAATGTTCCGTGCCCGAGATTGTTCGGCGGTTTTATAGCAGCTCTTGCTGCTGGATCCTGACCTATTCGCCTTCCCAACCAACGGAGCTGAAACATACGGATATTTAATGATATGAAATCATGATAAAGATTATTTTTAGTTCTTTTGAACATTATTTTACCGAGGTTGTAATCATATAGTTGCTTGACAGTAAGAATGTTGCAATCATTCAGATTTTCTTTAATCAGTTGAAATGTATAAGGTTGAAAGTTATCATGTAATTTTAGATCTATTAGTCTAATATATTTGTTTTGCACCACTTGAAGTTTGTTAAGATTGTAGTGTGTCGTTTTGCCCCAAGTTAGGATGCAATAGTTGATATGCGTTAATGCAATAGTTGATATCGATGGAATTCTGCGGTATTAAAAGTTTATACATTAATAACATCTATGAAAATGCAGATTTTGGACTGTTCGAGGACACAGTACGTATACAAATTGTAAAGGGAGAGAGACAGTGTGACGCCTTATCTCCTAAGCTCTTTAAATGCTAAATGGTAGAATGTTTTTCAATCATTGAACTGGGAAAACAAGGGAATAAAAATTAATGGAGATCATTTAAACCACCTTCGTATTTGCTGACGACATACAAAGTTTTCCAATTATTCCCTCAGAGCATCGAAGTCCACGAACTTGCTGACATGAGTAAAGAAGAGGGCTTTAAAATGAACTCACACTGAACAAAATTGATGTCTAATGATTTTACAAGAACTTAAGATTTAGTGATTGATGGCGCAAATCTTAAGGTAGCCGGCAATGCTACCTAAGGTTACAGTGGACAATAAATATCAGGCAAGGGCCATGTAAAAGAAAAAATTAGTAGACGTAAAAAACTTGGTCGGAGAGATTTGGAAGAAACGGTATAATTCTCAAGAGCAACATATGTTTCTCCATATTTCATTTTCTCTTGGAGAGTTGTGTCCGCAACATCCGTCATGTTGTTACGGCTGGCACAACAACTCTGTGCCAGATTCCGCCGTATTTTATTATCCCATCTTCAACTGGAGTTCAATTCTGCACTTGATCACAATAAACTAGCGCAGTTCCACTTCCGCTGGCTTCATCCACTGGTTGGTTCTCAGACCATAACAGAATTGGACTCACCAAATTTAGCCTGCTGAGTGGTTTTCTGTGTTAGAGTCATCTTCCTTGCCATAATTTCGGATGATTTTCCTGGTTCACGAGACTACATCCTCATCTCCATACTTGAGACTGATGAAAGAACAAAGAAGCTGAACTCTTAAACCGGGTAAAAATCAGTAGGCGTGATGGGAAAATGTGAGTATAATACAGCATAAGCAATATGGAAATGTTCACTGCAATTTATGTAAATACTAACGGAGGTACCCGGCGTTGCTCGGGATAGACAAAGTTTGTTCTCAAGTAAAAATATAAATTGCACTACAATATCTTCTTATGTTGTGTAGAAAATGCTTCGATTCTGAAGTACTTCCAGTCATATAAGAAAGAAGTTCATTTGCTGGTGATTCCAGAGCTGGAAGTTTAACTTTTCCATGCCCGCAGCACATTCCAAGAGGCTCTGTTTTAAACTTCTTGGCGTGGCAGTAACTCACATTTTGTCCATTCTTCCAATAATAACATTCGGATGTTGATCATAGTCCTTGTAAATATCATAGAGAAAACCTTTCAGCAAGAAATTGGAATGTCTTGCCATCCTTGATGCTTTGACTCTTTCCCACATTACCTGAAGTCGGTTCTCCCGCTGGTCGGTGGTCTCCGACGCCCTTGATGTAGCGGTTCCTTTCTCTTAATTTGAATTCGAGCCTCTTGCTGTTCCGAGGTCACTGCAGCCCTTGATGTACTGGTTCTTCCCCGCATTTCTTCAAGTCTAGCCTCACGCTGTTCCGAGGTCTCTGCCGCCTTTGATACACTAGCTCTTTCCAGCTGATTCATTAGTCGTCGATCACGTTGTTCGGTTGTCTCACTCGCTCGAAGTAATTTCACTTTCTTTGCTTTTGGCTGAACTTGCCTGATGGGTTTCCGTATTTTTGGAGGCATTGCACCACACTTGATGAAAAGAACACTTCAAAATTATTCACCACGCTGAATTACAACGCAGTACTTTATTTGCATCTGCCGTTCTGACACCTTATCACAATTTATAATGGCTGTTCTGAGCCCTAAAAACTCGAAATAGCAAACATGTACAACAGTACACTTCCTGCACTGCGCATTCAGCTTTCTAGAATGTAGAGAAGGCACTTTCTAGCAAATCGCTTAGAAAGCCGTTGAGAATGATGCGTAACCATTCGGACTCTTCCCCGTATGCCTGAACCGAGGAAGCTTGAGAGGAGAGAGGCGTCACCGGACGACCGTAGCTCTGAAACGCGGAGTAATACCCCAGCAGCCGACTTTCACCCAGTCTACAGAGGGCTCCGTAAAAACACATTTGGCCTTTTTTTACTCTCTTAGGGATGGAACTGCGCACTTTAACTCGCCCTATAAACTCGAAATAGCAGACATGTACAACAATGCACTTCCTGCAGCCCCGCATTGGGGAAATGTGTTTTTTTTTCATGAATTTTCCAAAATCGGACCTCGTTCATTGTTTGCATTCTCTCGGAAATCGATTTCTCGGCTTTTTTTTTAAGCATACATCGCTGGGAATGGGATTTCCGTATGTTCCGCTAGAGGTTTTTTTTTTTTTTTTAGGAATTTTCAAAAATCGAACTCTTCTTCGTATTCCTGAACCGCGGAAGCTTGCGAGGAGTAAGGCGTCACCTGACGACCGTTGCTCTGACACGCGGAGTAATACCCCATCAGCCGATTTTCACCCAGTCTATAGAGGGCCCCGTAAAAACACATTTCACCCATTTTGACACCCTTAGGGATTGAATTTCTAAAAATCGTCCCGCCTGAATTTCAATCTGGGTGATGAGTATGTATGCCAATTTTGATGCAAATCCAGCAAACCGTTTAGGAACCGTACGAGGAACAAACATACAAATATTTTGATTTTATTTATTTCATTTTAGTTGTCGCATACAAATTACATAGATTTAGAGAAGGTGACTATAGAGCACATGAGCAACAACAGGGATGAAAAGAGAGAAAAGGCCAGATGGGCCTAACAAGCCCTCTTCTCTCAAAACAATCCTGGAAACAAACATCAAGTCAAGCAGACGTACTAGTGATTGGCAGCCCTGAGAGACAGTCATCATTATAATTTCAAATTAACTGTCGAAGAGTCTCCATCCGATATCATTTTATCTATATTAAAAATGTAAGTTATAACAATACCACTTAAGATTGTACCAGATTAGTAAAAAGTCCGAGTAGTTATGTTCAGCATTAGATTGCCTGTAATATCAAACAGTTTGTTTAGTGATTCAAGGGTTACAATCATTATTATTGGTATATAATATTAAATTTAAGAGCTTGTAATCAAAGTGACTGTTCCAATTTATTTATGAAATAGCTGCTACCTTAGTAGAAAAAGGAATAAAAATAATTACATTGAGGCTGATCGTAATAAATATTGTTTAAGGTTTTTTTTTTTTTAAATAAACAAATGTTATTTAGGTTTGTTAAGTCATCAGGCAAAGTATTCCAAAAGGTTGGTCTGGCATAACTAATATGTGCTCTGGAACGTTCTGTTGGTACAAACATAGGCACTAGTTTAGTTTTATTTCTAGTAGAATGTTGACGGGTGTGGAAATTTAGTGAAATTAAATCGCGATAAAGATTGTTTTTTATTATCTTAAACATTAACATTTCCTAAGTTATAATTATATATAATTGTTCAATAGTTAGGAGATTAAAATCATTAGGATGTAGGCCTAATCGGGTTGTCAAACTTCGGGAATATCTGTTTTGAATTTTCAACTCTAGTAATCTAATGAATTTATTTTGAAATCGTCGTAAAGTATTAATTATATTATATTTGGAGGTTTTTCCCTAGGCCAGAATACAGTGATTCAGGTAAGTTTGAATTAGAGTAGAATACAACTGTAGCATCAGTTTTGGAGATAGATAGGTCACAACATTACAGACATACTTTCACTTTTATATATAAAGATTAAACTGGAGCACATCACTATATTCACAATATAAAATTACTGAATTCAAAACAAAATAAATTTAAAACACATCGTTTCAAACGCAGTTCTTTTTTAAAATAATCAAGAGCACAGCTCGCATGCAGGGACAATTGTGACAGCGGATTGCGGTTACATTAACCTCCACGGACTGTGAGGATGCCTCGACGTAGGATCCGTGCGCAATACGAGCAGTTGAGCGAGTTTAAGAGAGGACGTATAATTGAACTGCGAGAGGCTGGTTGGTCAAATCGCCGTATCGTCAGACATTTAGATCGGAGCTACGCGGCAAACGGATTAGCACCAATGGGTCGAGGATGGCATAACTCAGCGGCACGCGGGCAATGGACGGCCGAGAGCAACGACAGACAACGAGGATCGAGCGATTGTGACAGCCGCACGAACAGAACCGAATTCGTCGCTCTCAACCATCCGTAGCCATATTGAGTCACCTACAGGTACGGAAGTGGCCATCCGGGCAGTTGGCAGACGACTTGTGGTACGGGAACTACATTCGACGAGGCCACTCCGCCGCCTATCACCAACCAACGAGCATCTCCAGCATCGGTTGCAGTGGTGTCGGGCCCGATCAACGTGAGATGGTGGCTAGTGGGGTCGTTTGTCTTCAGTGATTAGTCACAGGCGCCTGTAGCAGCGCATACGTGTCTGGAGTCGAGCCGGCCAGCGGACGGATCCTGCCTTTGCCGTGGAACGACACACTGCTCGCACACCTGGAATGACTGCCTGGGAACCCTTGGGTAGTCCTCCGTACCACCCTCATGGCTCAACGCTACGCCGACGACGTTCTACAACCTGTCGTAGCATCATCGAGCAATTTTTCAACAGGAAAATGCCCTGCCACAAACGGCACTGCTCTCTCAGGTCTGCCTCTGTAATGTCGACACCCTTTCATGGCCAGCCCGATCTATCACCGATCGAACATGTTTGGTACGCCACTTATGCCCATCCTGAAATGTCGGAGATCGGGCCCGCAATTTGAACACCATCTGGCGTGCTATTATACCTCAGGACAGTATCAGTAAATTGCATGCGTCTCTGCCACGCAGGATAACCGCCTGTATCCGAGCCAAAGGTAGCGCTAAAAAGTAGTGACTTGTCCCACTCGTGTAGATATTTTATCTGAATATATGGCCAAACTGCTCTATAATTGCAATCATTTCCTGTCCTATATATGTACACTGGTTCGCCAAATTAAAAGTCGTGCATGTTAATACTTCGTGGGACCACCGTTAGCACGAATTAGAGCACGCATTCGGCGTCGCATGGTGTCTACGAGCTTATGCACCGTCTTCCCACTGATTTGTGGCCAGCTTTGCAATAACATTTCGCCAAGATCCTTGGTTGATGACGGCAGAGTGGAATTACTCCTTAGATTCCTCTTCAGTACATCCCACAGACCCTCAATGGGGGTTGAGATCAGGACTTTGTGGTGACCGATCCAAGTGTGCGAATGATGCCTCGAACCAATCTTTCAGAATTTTAGCAAGATGAATCGTGGCATTGTCATCCTGGAATAGACCATTGCCTTCAGGGAAGAAAAACTCCATTGATGGAATAAGGTGGTCATTCAGTATGCTGAGACACCCAGGTGACTTTATTTTATTGCTGCATAGTGTTGCTGCGCCTAGACCAGCCGAACAGAAGCAACCCCAGATCATAACACTTCCTCCTGAGGTCTGTACAGTAGGTTTAATACAGGAAGGGTCCAATACTTCATTGGGTTCCCTTCGAACCCTGATGCGACTCATAAGACCACATGACTCTCCTCCATTGCTCAGTAATATCTCGACTCATAAGACCACATGACTCTCCTCCATTGCTCAGCAGTCCAATCTTTATGTTCCGTGGCGAGTTGGAGTCTTTTTTTCTGATTACTCTCACTAACCAGTGGCTTCCTTTTTGCAACACAGCTGTTTAATCCCAGTCCTCGTGCAAGTGGTCTTGCTTCCACTATTGAACATGGTTGTGCGTTCTAGTGTCGTTTTTTTGCGAGGCGATTTCACTAAGCGTTTTAATGATCTTCGGTCACGATTATTCAGGACTGTTTTCCGACCACACATTTTCCGCGAAGTTGATGCTTCACCGCCATCATTCCACGATTTAATAATGTGTTGGACAGTTCGTAATCCGGTGCCAGTGATTTCAGCAATCCCCTTGAAGGTCTTCTGCCCTTGCCACAGGCCAACTATTTGGCCCTTTGTGAACTCTTGTCAAATCTTTTCCGCGAACGCGTATAACTGATGAGCTGCACGCTCATCCCGTTCCATTTAAAGGTTGTATTGACCTCAGCATTATGCAAATATTCGAAATGCATGCCCTCCTCGGTATTTGCATGCTTCCATTCACACCGCGACTTTTTTTTTTTTGGCGGAAAACGTCTTACCCCGCGGGTCTGGTATGGGGGAAACTATGCGAAAATCGATGTTACGATTTTGTGTATACCAGGCAAATCTTAACTTTAAAACTATACCGCATATCGAAATAAACAATACACGGTTTAAAAGAGCAAGGATGAAAGAATACCGTGCGACATTAGCCTTGAGCGCGTGACGTCACACGCCGCCACAAGATGGTTGCCAAGATGGAGTGGAAAATTACCGGTTCCCCGCGCGGCAAAATTAGTATAGCTCGAGAACGCGTACGCGTAGGACGTTGTGTGAGGTGTCGTTTAACATAGCTTGAAGAGAACTATAAAATAAAACATTCATAGTGACAATAATGAAAGAACTTGAAAAAAAAATACAGTGACAAAGTGTTGAACTTGGACAAATTTTCGTTAAAATCTCAAAAATTTCGAAATATCTTCAAAACAAGAAGGTAAATGCCTATCGTAAACACTTACAAAGTGAAAGAAGAATAAATGAGGAACCCAAGAAGGCCCCTATGACAGCAGCAGAATTAATGCGGAGGATGAGGCAGCGTCGACAAGTTGAGGCGAGTACCAGTCGCGCAGACACCGCAAAGCCTAACGCCAGTTCACAAGCAATGAATGTCGACAGTGAAATAGAACCGATTGAATGCGACGAAATACAAGCAGATTAGACGTTAGAGAATCGAGATTTAGCGTTTATAAGCCATTGGAGTATGGCGACGGAACACTTTTGAAAAGTCGTTCTATGGTAACAAGTTGGGTTCTGTTTGTGGAGTTTGTGATCGCATATGGTTCCAAAATGATTTAAAACGGCTCAATGCAGCTATGTTGTAGATATTACAACAGGAATTCTCAGATGAAGACGTCCAATCTCAAGAATCAGAAAACGTGAAAATGAAAGCGAATCAAGAATAAGAAAAAGTGAAAATGAAAACGAATCAAGAATCAGAAAAGTCTTTAAGAATCAGAAAACGTGCAGGGCTCATGTCGCTAGACCCGTTCCCCGACGGCCATTACCCAAGTATTCTGGATTCAATTGTCTACAGGACGTTCACGTCGGCGAAGGTGTACTAGTGGAAGTTGAGATACCCAACCAATTCAAATTCGTTCTAGTGTCAGTCTATATTCATCCACAGACACCACTCAACTACATCGAGATATTTCTTTTTCAACTAATGTTTTACTACACAGAGAATGTCAGAACAATAGTTAGCGACTGGCTCTGCGATCCCAACATACCGCTTCTGCTCACCGGGGACTTTAACATTGAGGCGTCGAACGATCGTCTGAAGCAGTTTCTGAACGACAAGTTCAGATTGGTGTTGGCCACGGATTCAACTGACTTCACAACTTTTAAGCATACCACGATAGACTTAACGTTCTCTAGAGATATAAGTGTAGCAAGTAAATCGTACTAATCGTACCATTGTCCTGTCTTCAACAAAATTTTACAAATTAGTCAGCATTGTGAGAAATAAATAAAATAAAAGACATGCAAGTTCGTTGCGCTCATTTCTTTCTTACCAACCCTACAAACACCCCGCCCCGACGACACCGCCAGGGTAAGACGTTTTCCGCCAAAAACCTCAGCGGAAGTGATCCCGACACTACCTACCTACCCCGTGTTTTGTGGACAGGCAGTGTACATTGCACATACTTATTTTCATCTCGATTGGATGATTCCCTTTATTTGGGAGGCGGGGAGAGCAATGAGAGTAGTAAGTTCTGTGCCATAATGCGTTCTAATTTATTGGCTGCATATGATAACTAAAATAATTTTTAACCATTTAGCCAACTATAGTCGCTAGGATCATCATATGTATTTACATCTCAAAACAGACTTCCTTAAAATTTCCCATTGCAGACTCTTCTGCGATCTGCAAAATTTATGGCTTCGTAAGCAAACACTATGGACATCATAAGATTCCCCATACACAGCAGTATTTGTGTCCCTCAGGAGTTTTCGTGATTTAAAGTCGAGATTAAAGAGAATTTAGTTATGTCGTGCCCTCTTCGCTTGTGCAAATGGCAAAGAGTGGAATGACAGGTATCCCGATATCACAGGATCTCTACGACAACGGTGAGGGAGAAACTGACGCGCTTTGGGGCGTAAAATGAAGTTCAGTCATCCATTTACAACTAATGATCGATATCTGAACGTGTGTTCGGCGTCTACGTCACCTGCCTAGAATGAGTTTAATCATTAAAGAACTCGGTTTAAATTATTACCTGCTAAGCGAGGTCGGGCGTTCATCACTGGAGCTAAATCCGAATTCAGCTATCGCTTCTGTCATGTTAATTTCCACAGAGTTGTCTATTCAACAATCTATTAACTACCGCATAATGTGGTTTGCAAAAAACCAGGCTTTACTTAAAACTGTTTGCCAAATCATTTTGCCCTCGGATAATGATTACATTAAAAACTATTACTTGCATCTTTCGCATAAAAGAGGCATTAAAAGATCGCCTTTCGTTTAGTGCAAGAAAACTATTTTTTTTTCTTTGTGAACAGAAAACCATTTTGAAAACAAGTTAATAACGAGGAACTGTACACCAATTGTGTAATAAATAGTAAAACTATACTAGTAATCCGATTTATTGGCGTAAGAATATATAAATAAGCGTTTCCAAGCTTTCGCACATCAACCAGATGGGTTTTTAAAAGAAATTAGACAGAAACTGCAATCTGAATAACAGAACGATTTAAACATTTTAACGTGGTGACTTGACTTGACACTAAATAGATACGGCATTATATTCATTTAAAGATACGAGGTATCCCGTTGGTTGAGCAAGCGGTTTCCTGGTGGGAAGAAAGCGTTATTTGAAGAACTGGCTCCAAATTCGTGGTAACTCGAGTGACACGCTATCATTAGAAATACTGAAAAAACACCTCCTACCAGCGAAACAGATGTTTATGCGATCCCCCTACAATATCCGGACGGCTCTAAACGGTACTACATTGGAATGACCAAGCGTTCCTTTAGAATCTCAGTCAACGAGCATACAAGGGACACAAAATACGGTAAAGTAACCACGGCCATATCCAGAGAAGTCAAACTCAAGTCCGCTACTCCTATATATGATGATATAAAGAAATTATCTACCTACTCTGTCCCTAAATTTGCAGCCATTCGGGAAACCCTGGAGATCATTACAAACAGTGATACTTGCAATGACAGCGTCTCATTCGAGTTGCCACGATTTGGAACCAGTTCTTTAAGTAACACCTTTTCCCTACCGCGTGCACAAACAACGCGATACCTGGTATCTTTAAATGAATATAACGCCGTATCTATTTATTTTCAAGTAAAGTCACCGCGTTCAAATTGATAAAGCGTTCTATTATTTGGATTGTAGTTTCTGTCTAACTTACTTGAAAAAGCGATCTTATTAATGTGCGAAAGCTCGGAAACGCTTATTTTTACACTATATTGACAAAAGTCACCGGACACCTAGAAGAGAAACCCAACATAGCATTTATTGACTTTAGTACGGTGTCGGTCCACCTTTGGCCTTAATGCATGCACGTACTCTTCGAGACATGCTTTCGACAAGAATTTGGAACACAGCGATAGCTATGCGCTTCCATTCAGTACATATGCTGCCGCTAACTGTTGCTTAGTAGTAGGCCTTGGTTCCAGACTTCTTACGCGGCGCTCTAATTCATCCGATAGCAACTTCATGGGATTAAGATCAAGGCTCTGCGCTGGCCAGTCCACACACGATACGGAATTACACGTCGTAACAATCCTTGCTTTATGGCTCGGTGCATTATCCTGCTGGTACCAACAAGGCTTGGTTCCATAGTACTGCCACAGAGTTGGTAGGGCATAATTGTCCAGAACATCGAGGTAGACGTGCTGGTTAACAGGTTTGTCCGCGATAACCAATGGGTCGGGACCATACCACGAAAAACAACCCCACATGAGTACACTGCCAGCTCTAAGCTTGACTGTGGGAACAGTACACTGTGGTAAATAGCGTTCCCCCGGCTGCCGCCATACCCACACAAGGCCATCAGACTGATGGATCGTGTATCTGGATTCATCAGTCCATAGGACATGTTTCCATTGATCTACGGTCCACGATAAATATTCTTTACACCATGCTAAACGACGAATAGCATTCCGAGTGGAGTTTAAAGGCGTATGAGCAGCCGCACGACCACGGTAACCCATGGAATGAAGTTCTCTGCGAATGGTACGTGTACATACCGAGGTTCCAGCATTTTTACTCACCGGTGCACTGAGGTCCCGTGCAGTACTCCGTCGATTAGCTGTAACAACTCTCCTGATGCTTCGACGTCCTCTATCACTGATTTTCTTTGGTCTGACGGTACGTTTTGCTGCTTCAGTACGCCATGTGTCTTCCACATATTCGGTACATCCAAAACAGTTGACTTGGGTATGTTTAAACGCCTTTCGGTTTCTTTTATGGACAACCCACTGCTATAACACCCAACAATCTTTCCTTTTTCAAAGTCAGTTGTCACCCGCCGCGACATTTTCACTCAACCACAGAGTGCGATATGATCGCGGTCAGCTGCAGGCTTGTTTTTATACCGTTTGCAGCTGTACCGCGCATCTTAACGTAGCGGATCCGTTCATTTGCTTTTGGAGGGGTGTCCGGCGACTTTTGTCAATATAGTGTATATTCGTACACCAATAAATCGGATTACTAGTATAGATTTTCAATTTATTGACAATAAGGATACTCAATTTTCGGGAATAATGAGCATGCTTTAAACTGAAGTCTGTTCCCCCAATTTCAAATACCATAGAATTGCTTATTTTACAAGGAGACTGAAAGAAGGATTTAACGGCGCTTACACCAATACATTTTCTGAAATTCATGAGCCATTTGCTGTGATTCCTTTCGTAAGATAACGAAGCGTATTCCTGATTCAACCTGTCTCGTGAAATCACGGAAAAAACTTAATTCCACGGATTTTTCATACGTAAATTGACAGAAATGTTCCTGCTCATTTTTTTTTTTTTTTTGAGGGATTGACGACTACCATGAACAACTCAATGGGCTATAAGTAGTAGCCCGTCCCTAATTTAGGGCTACTGGTTCCAGGGAAGGGAGAGGGCCAGAGCCGTAAAACAAACGCAACATCGATGACTCACCACGATTCGAACCCGGACCCCTCCCAGACGAAATGTCAGAAGCCACCTCTTAGACCACTGTGTAACCAGTTCATCTTCCTCCAGTTAAAAACGAAAAACGCCGTTTTTAGGAATAGTTATAAGAAAAACCTGAATTTTAGGAGAACCCTTCAGAGATTAACGGGAATATTCTGTTCTTACTTTTTTCCGTCTCCACATGACCTTTGCAAACCTTTACCATGCAATACGGTATGGAGTTCTGTTTATTTTATGTCTCTTACATACACATCATTAAAGCTGTACTTCGAGATTCACAGGTTAGCTCCACAAAGAAATACAAACTACCCGATAATTTTTACTTACTGTTGCCGTATCAGACTTCCCAATTTACAGCGATCTTGACATACAACTCGTGCTTCATTTGAATCAATCACATGACGTACACAAGACCTTCCATGCTACATACTCATAATCTTTTTCTCATGCAGACACTCCTGAATCTGATCCTTCCATGACTTCTTGGCCTGCCTCTGCCTTTCCTTCTTGCCACTTGGGCAAAAAGAAATTTCTTAGTAAGCACCTTATCACTCATTCTTTCAACATGGCCAAACTACTGAAGAATATCAGTTTCCGCCTTGCTAACATTTTGCTTTATATAACACAACTGAAACACATTCTATAAAGAAGATACCTAAGCAAAAAAATACATATATAATTTTGACTCACACCTAATACAACATAGAAAAGGTTATGTATCTACCTGTGTGAGTAAAAGGAGAAAAGATAAAAAAATAAAATAAAACAACTGAATGTAGAAGGTGTCGAGAATACTGAACACATCTTCATTCCTCACACAATCAGAACATGTCTTGCCACCCCCCTCCCGTAAGTAACGTATTTCTTCAGCACACAAACGACTCCTATGTTTCTTCTGTAGTGCCTAGGTTTCACTGCCATACGTCAGAGTAGGTACAATTACACTTTCATACACAGCCATGCGGGACTATCTTGAGAACCCATCATTCCTGTGAAAACCTCTCAAAGCAGATATGACTTTCACTCGCTTACTAACTTTACCATCCAATTTGTTCTCTCTGTCAAACATGCTTCCTAAATACACAAGCTCATTCGCCTGGTCAATCACTGTGCCATTTAGATTTATATTGCATTCAACAGTTCCTCGCTCAAAATCCAAAGCTTTGGTTTTTCCCTTATTTGTAATCAGTTTGAATTTCATGCAAACTTCGTACATCCGGGACAACATACTCTGCAACTCACGTTTGCTCCAGGACTGTGTCATCAGCATACAGCAATCTTCACACACAGATATCACCAAGACATAAACCAGTATTATCTATTTTGGCATCACGCATGCACGCATCCATAATTATATTAAACAGCCATGGTAACATTACACAACTTTGACTCCTGCACTAATATTGGGTTGTCGGAAAAGTCATGACGTATTTTAGCCATGTTTTGCAAAGGTCATTTATTGATAGATAGAACAAAGATCAATCAATGATATAATGCCCGTTTTGTTCGATAACCTTTTGCAATCTTTCAGTGAGCTGCAGAATGCCTCGTTCATAGAAGGACCTGTCTTTGGTGGCGAAAAACTGTACAAGATGCTGATTTACAGCCTTATCTGAATTGAACGTTATACCACGCAAGGACTGTTGAAGAGAGCGAAACAAGTGGAAGTCTGACGGAGCAAGGTCAGGCGAGTATGCTGGGTGTGGCAACACATCTCCCCCAAGCTCCAATAAATTTTGGCCGGTGATCAAACTTGTGTATGGTCTCGCGTTGTCGTGATGGAACACAACACCTTTACGATGAACGAGCTCTGGACGTTTCTGGATGATGGATTCGTTCAAACTGTCCAATTGCCGACAGTACACATTCGAATTGATTGTTTGGTTCCGTAATAGGAGCTCTAAAAACACGACACCTTTAAAATCCCACTACACTGAGACCAGAGCCTTCCGCTGATGAATGTCTGCTTTGGATGTCTTTTTAAGGCGAAGCAGCACGTCGGGACCAAGACCGTTTGCGCAGCACATTGTTGTACACAATCCACTTTTAGTCACCAGTTATCAGTCGCTTCAAAAAAGGATCGTTTTCCTCACGTTTAATGAGCATATCGCAGATGTTTATACGCACCGTTAATTGAGCTTCTTTGAGTTCACAAGGAACCCACACATCGAGCTTGCTTACGTATCCCAGCTTCTTCAGGTGGTTCGTGAACGCTTGAATAGTGGATGTGCAATGTGTCTGCAATCTCTCGTGTCGTGTAATGCGGGTTTGGCTCGATCAATGCCTTGATTTGGTCGTCATCAACCTCGGTTGGCCTCCCGGACCGAGGAGCACCCTTGAGGTCAAAATCACCAGCACGAAATTTTGCGAACGAACCACCGCTGGCACTGACGTTCTTGTAGAGCATTATCACGTACACTTTACGCAACTTTTCACAAGCTTGACGCGCGTTCTTCCCTTTACGGACGTAAAACAGTAAAATATGGCGAGAATGCACAGTTTGGTCTTCCATCTTCAACTTTATGTCAAATCTCCGCAATTCAACCAAATCGCTCACTGTTCTTTTTAGACTGCAGCTAGAACTGGCACATGTCGAATGCCATAGCGATAACAGAGCTGCGCGTGCCTCTAGTATTTCCAAAACCGCCCAACCGCCATCGGGTGCCAAAATACGTCATGACTTTTCCGACAACCCAATCCATTTTGATAAAACACCATTCACTCGTACACAAACTCTACTGCCAGCATACATAGTTTACTCTTTTAAGCAGATTCCCAGTAACATCATATTCATTCAATGTCTTCTACAAAAGTGTCCATTTACTCGGTCGTAAGCTTTCTCTAAATGTATGAAGGCAGCAAAAACTTGCTTACCAACAGCCAAATACGTTTCAATCATCATGCGTAATGCAAAAATTTTGGTTAGTGCAGCCCATATCAGGCATAAAACCGCAAGACAGGATTTTCCTAAGCTGTGTGCCAAAATATCATATGATTTGGTCTCACAAAATAGAAAAGAAAACAAAAAACAAAAAAAAAACTGTCGATTTCCATGTGAAGTGAAAAATATTCTGTTTAATATTTTCCTATATTCAGAGATCGGAGATCAGAACAAAATTTCTTTTTTCCTTTTGAAAAGAATGATGTGGTTTCATGTTCATGAAGGAAACAAAATAAGGAAAAGAAAGTCAAATTAACAGAAATTCGAACTTTTGTATCCCAATGCTGTTCACAAACAACATTTTGTATTTGAGGAATGAAATGTTATGAAAAGTTTTCAGTGTTAGTTTTATTATTACAAGCCCAAAACACCACAAAAACCCGAAAAAAAGTTTCCAATTTCAAAAATAAAATTTTGGGCTGCAAAAGGTTAATGAAAGCTGATCATGAGGGATTCATAAAGAATTCTTAAGTATTTTTTTTCCTGAACCACATTTAAACACATCTTTTACTCCCTTTCCAGCCATTTACTTAATCTAAAGATTTATCTAAAAATGCGAAATTAATTTAAGCTACTATTTTGCAGAATAGATAGAAAACTATAAACGAATTCCTGGGTTAAAAAACCAAAGAACACCAACTTAAAATATTTCTCACAGCCATTTTATTTTCTGTTGGAGCTTATTATTTTTTGAATACGTTTATAATAATTTTATTCTTTCTGTTTGTAATAATTTTATTCTTTCTGTTTGTAATAATTTTATTCTTTCTGTATCACAAATGAAATATTTTTTTCATCGTGATTTTTCGAAGCAACAGAATGTTTTTTTGTAACTTGAGATCTTTTTAAACTGACAATGACTTTCAATTATCTTTAAGAAAAGGTAAAACGTAGAGTTTTACAGTATTATTTTACAAAACTCCTAAACAAAAAGTTTACTCTTGATAGCTCAATAGATTTTGTTTTAAAGGGTCCAAAGACTGCTACACAGACATCGTACAATCCACATGTACAAAAATTTAAGAACCCAGCTTATTTCAGTAACAAAATATATACAGTATAAAAGGAATCGCGGAAAGGTTCCTGAAAAGTCAGAATTTTCCGTTAGCACATCTTAAAAACGGCCATTTACCGTCACTGTAAGAAAGGAATTAATGAAAGGTTTCTGAAAATTCAGAATTTTGCTGGCGTACGAAAAATCCGTGAAATTCAGGTTTCTTTCAGTCACTTCACGGAAAGGTATCAGATACAGAAAGGAATCAGGGGAAAAAACCCGTGAAGGCGCAGGAATTTTTTTAGGGTATTTCAAAAATGTTCAGAAGTTTGTTACTGGATAACAATTACCACATTTTTATGAATTCTCGTATTTTGATTTTAGTGTTATAGATGCAGTTTTTTTTTTTCGCCTATGCCCTGAGATTTACAAAACTCTTTGCCTATGATGTGAACTACGAAAGGTCATGTGTGAAGCTTAAATTTAGAATATGAATGAAGATGATTGATACTTCATGAGTAATTAAAATTAACTATACCATCTTTACTTGACGAGCCAACATCTGAATCTCAGAAAATCTTATTGTCCACACCCGCAACGGTGCGGAGAAATTATTTTCCAATTTCGGGTACTTCGCAGAACTGCATAGAACACATTTTCTGAAACAGATCACCGTGAAATGCAAAAACCAACCACTCAATGAGTTTCAATTTCACGAGTAAAACTCTGCAATCCGTTACGTCACGTAAGCAATTGTACAATGGCTGCGAGCGCAAATAAATAAAAAAATAAATGTATGTTATGTAAAATGAACCGCATCGTAAATGAGAAAGAAAGTTGAATTGGTCTGGAATCCAATCAAAAGTTTGTTTTTATCGGTCAGATACACCAAAAATGACCCCTAAAAATTACGGACTAACATTTTCTGAAGGCATAAAGGTATTTTTCTTTCGGCATCTTACTCTTTTGATTAAAATTCCGAAATGAAATCCACCGAATAACAGTAAGGTAGTTCGGCGAAAACGCTCTTCCTGGTTCTAACCGAACAACTCCCATTTACAACCGACGATACCTGTTTACGAAATTGCATGGAAGAGATTTCCTGAGCGTTATGCTTGTCACGTATATCTTAACATAACCAACTCAACTTGAATATGCCTAATGGATGTCTTAGAGAAATCTGCCGGTTACTTTTTGGAATAAGTGGTTTTTCTGGATGCTTGAAGGCAGCAATTTAGAATCAGTCACTTTTGGCACTTAACAGCAATATCTCTTGAAACAGGACGCTGTTCTTACACACTTGACTGAATTTATGATGTAAAGTGGTCTAGGCGCACTTTGTTTCCGAATATTTGCGGTTAATTTTCCCGACGTGGCGGCAAAAATCGAGTGGCATTATAAAGTGACAGGTTCCTTGATCGATGCTTCCGCGAGGACAAAAATGAGACTGGATATCGCTTTCTCGTGTTCTTTAAGACTGGGGCGCAATTTATTTTTCCTTTCTTATTCCCACCAAAAAAATAAAGGCAGCTACAAAAAAAAAAAAAAAAAAAAAAGATCACGTCACCCATGTGTTTCGCTAGCGTACATACTCTTGCTTCTCTTATTTTTATTTTAGTCACATTATACCGGAATAGCGTTCCAATTGTTATTTCTTTTTAACTCAAATGAAATTTTCAGATTTTTTTGCAGAATAATTTAGCCTCACGGAAATACTTTTACTTTTTAAAGGAATTCATCCATATCTGACTGATCACTCCTACAGATCCGGGAGCGTTCTAACTTGGCATGTAGACACCCAATGGTGTATAAATATTGCCTCCTAGATGGTTTTTTTTTTTTTGTTTTAGTTGGGGGTTTAACGACCATCGTGAGCAATTCAATGGGCTATAGAAAGTCGCCCGTCCCTACTTTAGGGCCACTAGTTCCAGGAAAGGGAGAGAGAGCCAGTGCCGTGAAACAAACATCCATGCCTCACGGGATTCGAACCCGGACACATCTCTGATCATAAGCCAGCGCTTAGACCACTGCGCCACCGGGGTGGCCCTCTATGTTTTCAGGAATGGTATTCAACATACCTTAAAGTTGTCAGCCAAGAGAATCAGAATAGATTACCTGGTCGGAATCATTAATCCCTTCCTCAACACAATATCCCTTCTAGATCTGACGCTCAGAAATTAGTTAATACTACCTACCTTTTTTTTTTTTTTCGGCGATAGGGGATTTAACGACCACCAGGAGCGGTTCTAAGGGCTGTAAAGAAGTTGGCTGTTCCTAAAACAGGGCCACTTTTTCCAGGGAAGGTGCAGAGCTAACACTTTTGGGCAAAGCTGGAAAAATACCGGCCGCCGCCAGGGCTAAATTTTAGTCGCTGGCGCTCAATTTTCTTCTTCTCTCAAGTTCCGCAATTTGCAGTAAATACCGTAATTTTCATCGGTATAATCAGCTAATTGTCAGTTAAAAAATTGTAAATTTAATCAGAAGTTGAATTCTAAATCCGTTTTAATGGTGCAGAATAAAAGTAAACAGACAGCAAGCTTTTACCTCTCACGGGTGGCATCATCAGGCATAACTGAGATAAACACCCGAAATAACAGAAAGTGAAGAAATTCTTAGTAATTCAAACTTAAACATATAACTCCTAAGCTAGCATGGGTGATGACGTGAATCTTTTAATAGCATTCGCCAGATATAGGGGAGCTCAGTTAATGTTTCTTCATTGCAGAATGCAGGCATCCATGCTGGTTATTTCTTCTACTGATTCTCCTATTGTTGTGGCCTTAGGAGTTGTGTAAGAAGCTATTTTTCGAATTTATTTCCAGTCAGGTTTAGCTGCATTGTTCTTGACTACCCAGATGGCTCCAGGAAAAGGTACATAGAAATGACTAAGCGCTCCCTTAAATTGAGACTGTAAGAACATAAACGCGATGTCAAACTAGGAAAGCTTACCACAGCTCTAGCAAGAGAAGTAAAGAACAGTTTTCTGTTACTGATACATAGGCAACGTATTATTACCTCTACAATAAATGAAGTACCCAATTTCTTACGGTAACTATAATATAATAGCTGGTTCACAAAATGGGAAAAAGGAGGAAAAATATCCTGTGCCACAGTAACCGAAATTCATTAGATATACTATCCTCAATATGAGATCTCGCTACAGAACTTCAAATCAAATACTTAGAGAAACTATTGAAATTTAATAGTTAAAGCCCCAAGTATTCCGGTGAAGCTCTCCTATTTTTCGCCATATGGATACGGAAAAAGTGAGAACGGAGTTTTTCCGTTAATATAAGAAAGAATTGCGAAAAAGTTTCTGAAAATTTAGAATTTTCCGTTAACACCTCTTGCAGATGGTAATTTACCGTCAATATAAGAATGGAATTGCAAAAAGGTTTCTGAAAATTCAGAATCTTCTGGCCAACGAAAAATCCTTGAAATTCTGATTTTTTTCCAGTGATTTCAGGGAAAAAGTTGCATCAGAAATATGCTTCGTTAATTTACAAAAGAAATCACATAAAGTGGCTCGCGAATTTCAGAAAAGTTTTTACAGTGCGACGACCTATGCCAAACTGAGCCAGAAATCTTCACCCCTGACCCAAGCTTTCTTTTTATTGGAGATTTAACGATCACCGTGAACAACTCAATATTCTGTGGAGCCAGTGGGCCACTCAATACAAGCTTAGTCTCACTGGCTCCAGTGCCATTAAAGACAAAAGACACCATTCATGTCTCATTGGGATTCGAAGCCAGATTCATCTCGGACAAATGGTAAGAAGCCAGCACTTCGACAACTGGGCCACACGGGCAGCTCTCATTCTAGCTGTAATTGACCTAAATATACGTCCGATCTGGAAGTCACGGAAGTTTCTTAGCAACATGCTGACCATTAGAAGTGAGAGATATTAATGAGAGACTTTGAAAACGGATAGTTATCAATTCCAGGGTCTTTACACTCGCGTGGAAACTACTTAAAGTTTAAGATACATAGGTCGACGCCATCATTCCACTTTTCTTGGCTCTGGGAGAGTTTGAGGTCTCCAACTGTGAAGAATGGGACTTAGTTTCAGGGTCACACCCATAAACCCACAATTCATCACCAGTGATGACAGTTTTTAAAATGTTTGAGGCGTTTTCGACGCACTCACGCAGATCACTAGCAGCTGAAACACGGGCCTGTTTTTGTTCAGCTGAGAGCAATTTTGATACAAATTTGGCTGAGGAGCGACTCATACCCAAATTGTCCGTAAGAATAGACTGAACCGAAAATAATGCTGACGTCTTCAGATAACTCACGAATAGTGATTCGGCGATTTTCCCGCACAGCTGACAGCTGTGCGCCCAGGTTCGACATTGTTTTACCTTCTCCTGGTTGCGGACCTCCCATACAGTTCTTCACTCTCAACAATTTCACTCCTTTAAAACGTTTATGCCACTCAAATACTTGTCCACGACTCATACAATCCTCCCCACCGACTTTCTGTAACTTTAAGTAAGTGTCTTTGCAAGTTTTGCCAAGTTTTTGACGAAATCTGATGCAAATTCGTTGAACATTTTTTTCACGACATGAAAAATACGACGAACAGCTTCACACACCTAAGAACAAAGCACTACTGTAAAAAAGCCGGATGAGCCAGGGAGAAGTGACTCACAGCACATGAGTTGTAGGTTCCAAGGTCATCCTGTGCCAAAGAGCTTCGTGTTCTGTCGCGCGATTCCGAACATGTGCAAACAGACTGGGTACTTTTTCGATCACATCGCGTGTGTATACGTATGTTATATATACGGTGCTGTCTAAAACAAACCCGACATCCAATGATTGCAGAGCATCATGGGGCTAAACAGAGCTTGCTAATACACGGTAGAGTCATATTATTGTGACCACCAGTTAATATCCAGAGTAACCGCCGTGTACAGCGCGGACAGCAGCTAGACGGGCTGGGAGTGAATAAGGTGCTGGAAGGTGTTCGCAGGTACGTGAGGCCATGCTGACTGCAGTGCATCTGACAGCTGTTGGAGGGTACGTGGTGGAGGATCCTTAGAGCGAACAACAGATCGAGGTGGTCCCGCAGATGCTCAATGGGGTTAAAGTCTGGGTAATTAGGGTGACAGGGAAGTAATTTGAAATTTTCATCATGCTCTTCCAAAGCATTCTCAGAAATTGTTATCTGTGTGACAGGTCGCATTGTCATGTGGAAGATCCCATCCACTCCAGGGAAGACATTCAGCATGTATGGGTGTACGACGTGGTCCGCAAGGATGGATTCATAACGAATTCGGTTCATAGTATCTTCCACAGGTATGAGTGCACCCAGAGAATGCCATGAAAACATTCCCCAGATCATAACGGTGCCTCCACCAGCTTGTGTTCTTCCAGCAATGGTTGAATAGTGTTTGTTCTCCGATGTTTCTTGCCTTTTACGCCAACGTCCATCTGATCGACGAAGCAGAAAACGTGACGCATCATAGAAGGCAATCCTTTGCTAATCAGCGGAGGTCTGATACTGCCGTACAAATGTAAGTCTTTTCTGCCGATGCATCTTCGTTAGCATAGGTGCAGTGACCATCCGTCTGCATCGAAGCCCCATACGCAGCAGGGTTCGCTGAATTGTCGTTTTAGATACACTTCCGGTAGCCCCCTGTTCATTCGGCCAGTGAGTTGCTCCACTGTAGTGTAGAGAAACTCACTGGCCGAATGTACTTCGCAGCCGACGTTCACCTCTCACATCAATAGCACGTGGTGCTCCTCAGTTTCTACGTCGCTTATTCGCAATGGTGCCATTTCTCCAATCACGATACACTTTAACCACAGAAGCACGCTAACAGTTCATAAACTGCGCTGTTTCAGAAATACTGCCACCCTTGGCCTGAAAGCCGATAATCATCCCTTTTGGCAAATTTGATAAATCGCTCTTTTTATCCATGACAGCAACGAGTGAAATGTTTTCAGAATGCCTACAGCAAATCTTATACACTGAGTGGCCACTTTATTATGACCACCTGACAGTTTTAAGCAAATGAGCTATGGATGCACGCTGTTGCCGCCAGAGGGCGAGGCTAGTGTAAAAAGGGGAAAGCTTAGTGCTTGCGACAGTAGTAGAACTGATTTTTGGGTGATGACATGGGTAAAAAAATGCGATTTCACGGACTTTAAACGTGGGATGATTGTAGGAGCTCGGAGCCATGGAGCGAGTATCACCGAAACCGCCGGATTCGTGAAATGTTCCAGAGCAGCTGTTGTTAAAGTGTTTAAAAACTGGACTTTCAGGCAAAAAACTGGATGTCTACGTGCAGCGTGTGGTAGTCATCGACTAGTGACCGCTCTGGCGGAACGGAGAGTGTCCAGACTGGTAACACACAACAGAAGGGCAACAGTGCAGCAAATTACAGCCATCTTAATCAAGGATCCCCTCAAATGATCTCTGCACGCACTGTTCGCCGTACACTGCATCGAATGGGATATGGCAGCCGAAAGCCTGTTCGAACACCATTTGCTGTCTGCAGTTCGCACAGCAGCACAAGGATTGGACAGTCGATAATTGGAAACAAATTATGTGGTCCGATGAGTCACGTTTTCAGTTGCACCATGCCGATGACAGAGTAAGAATTTGGCGGAAACAGCACTAAAGCATGGACCCCAAATGCATTGCTACAGCCCTTCAAGCTGGTGGAGGCAACGTTATGGTTTGGGGAATGTTTTCCTGACATGCTTTAGGCCCTTTAATTCGTGTTGATCAACGTCTGACTGGCACATCATATCTAAACATTGTTGCGGCCCAAGTGCATCCTGTCATGTGGATGGTTTATCCCAATGGCGATGGCTACTTTCAACAAGATAATGCGTCCTGCCATAGTGCTCGTATTGTACAGGATTGGTTTCAGGAACATGCCGGTGAGTATGCTTTGCTCAGGTGCCCCCCCCAATCTCCAGATCTCAACCCCATTGAGAATTTGTGGGATGAAGTTGAAAGAGCCACCAGACTGCTGGATCCACAACCCTGCAGTCTCACACTCCTGGAAAGTGCTATTCATCATGCATGGTCTCAGATTCCACAAACCACCTATCAACATCTCGTGGAGTCCATGCCACGAAGAATCGAAGCAGTATTAAAGGCAAAAGGTGGCCCAACGAAGTACTAAGGGGGTGGTCATAATAAAGTGGCCACTCAGTGTATACCCTCCAAGCCAGCTCACGACACCTGCCTTCTTTCATTGGCTACGCGCTGTTCACGTCAAAAGTAGGTGTTCACAATAATGTGACTCGACTGTGTACATACGTACTAGTGCTGTGTAGAGTGTCTGTGTACATACGTACTAGTGCAGGACGAAGCAAGGCTGTAGCCAGGGAGTGTCAGATCGGGCGTTGCCTGACCTGCATTTCCTTTTGCCCGTCCTAGCCACTCACATTACAGTCCAGTGCTCGACCTCTTTTAAATCTTTTGACCGACCTCAGTCATCAGCCGCCCCACTCAATTTCGCTGTGTGACCACGGGTCTGCAACGAAGACATTTCACGATGTGCAACCATATGCAAATTTGCTCTGAGCACAAGGCAGCAGGTGAGCGTACGTATATTCAAGAGTGGAATCGCGTCTCATATGAGTTAATTCTGTCTTCCAGCGACGGAGCGAGAAACTGTGCCTCTGATTGTAACGAAAGGACATCTCGCAGATACCACATGGATGATTTTAACAGAGGTAGAGTCATTGGCAGTCTTGAAGAAGGCCGGACTCTGACCAATATCGCCAAAGAGTTTGGAGTAGTACGCATCCTAGTGTCTCGGCTTTGATCAGTGTTTAGACGAGACACAACCGCTGCTAGATGTCTTGCTAGAGGACGAGGTCGTCCTCGCTGCACGAGCCAGTGGGATGATCGTTGCCTGGCCATAATGGCAATACAAAGCAAGGCTAATTATCCTCTGCAAATATTAGCCAGTTGTCTAATTGTCCTCTTCAAATATTAGCCATTTGGCTAATCGTCCTCAAACAAAAACAGTTGTCAGAATTTCGCGACAAACCGTATCAAGAGGGCTACATGCAGAAGGACTATACGCCCGGGTACGTTGGCTACCATTAACCAGGACGAATTGTACAGCCCACAATCAGCGGTGTATGTCTCACGTCTCAAGATCAATGGGCCAAGGTAATGTTCACAGATGAAACCCACTTTAGTCGAATTCCACAAGCAGCGGTTGGCCTGGAGGGAACGCGAGACTGCATATTATGTCAGCAATGCTGTTCAGCGGGACAGTTATGTCGGCTGTGAAGTCACGGTGTCGATCGGTATCAAATTCAAGGGACGCACCGAACTTTATGCACAGCATCAAGAGACAATCACCAGTACTGCAATCATGTGGTTCTTCGCCACCTTCGTCTGTTCCATGGTGAGGTGGGCGTAGATCTCTTTTATACGGACGCTAACGCCCGTTCTCACAACACAGGAGCTGCGGATGTACTATTGGCTAGTGAGGATATCTGTCTGTAGAGAAACCAGCACACTCCTCTGATCTCAATCCAATCGAACAAGCATGGGAAGCTCTGGGGAGAAGTGTTACGAAAAAGAATATCCCATCAGAAACCATTCCCGCACTTATTAGCGATCGGAGTGGGACAATTTACCCCAATAACTCCTAAACCACTTGCTGCTTAAGCACAAAACTCCGGGGTCAAACATGCATTGCGTTGGGGGATGGATATATCCCGCGCTGAGGACTGAGCCCTTAACATTTCTCTCTCCCCATCACTTATTACTCATGATATTTTATGTCGTACATTTCATTATACTGTTTCTATTACCGTTGACATCATTTGCAAAACAGAATTTCTTTGGTTTTGACTCCTGAAAATGTATGTCGTCCTTAAGCTGTCGACGGAAGTTTGTGTGTGTATGTGTAGGGGGGGGGGCGATTTAACCAGAGTTGGAAACAGGTCTAACACTTTGGACCCGGACGTCACATAATTGGACCCGAACCGGATCTGTAACAGATTCGGACAAATCTGTTTTTAACTATAATATATATACACTATATTGACAAAAGTCAACGGACACCTAGAAAAGAAACACAACATAACATTTATTGACATACGTTAGTAAGGTGTCGGTCCACCTTTGGCCTTAACGTATGAACTGACCCCTTCGAGACATGCTTTCGACAAGGTTTTGGAACACAGCGATAAGTATGCGCTTCCATTCAGTACATAATGCTGCCGCTAACTGTTACTTAGTAGTAGGATTTGGTTCCAAACTTCTTATGTGGACCTCTAATTCATCCTATAGGTGCTTTATGGGATTAAGACCAGGGCTCTGTGCTGGCCAGTCCACACAGGATACGTAATGACACGTCGTAACAGTCCTTGTTTTATGGCTCGGTGCATTATCCTGCTGGTACCAACAAGGCTCAGTTCCATAGTATTGCCACAGAGTTGGTAGGGCATAATTGTCCAGAACATCGAGGTAGACGTGCTGGTCAACAGGTTTGTCCACGATAACCAATGGGCCGGGACCATACCACGAAAAACACTCCCACAAGAGTACACTGCCAGCTCCAAACTTGACCGTAAGAACAGTACACTGTAGTAAATAGCGTTACCCCGGCTGTCGCCATACCCACACACGGCCATCAGGCTGATGGATCGTGTATCTGGATTCATCAGTCCATAGGACCCGTTTCCATTGATCTACAGTCCAAGATAAATATTCTTTACACCATGCTAAACGACGAGCAGCATTCCGAGTGGAGATGAAAGGCTTATGAACAGCCGCACGACCACGGTAACCCAAGGAATGAAGTTCTCTGCGAATGGCACGTGTACATACCAAATTTCCAGCATTTTTACTCATATGTACACTGAGGTCTTGTACAGTAGTACTCCGTTGATTAGCTGTAACGGGTTATCTATCTTCCTCTATTACCGATTTTCTTTGGTCTGCCTGTACGTTTTGCTACTTCAGGCACGCCATGTGTCTTCCACTTATTCAGTACATCCAAAACAGTTGACTTGGGTATGTTTAAACGCCTCTCAGTTTCTCTTGCGGGCAACCCACTAATATAAGACCCCCAAAATCTTTCCTTTCTCAAAGTCAATTCTCTCCCGCCGCGACATTTTCACTCAACCACAGAGTGCGATATGATCGCGGTCAGCTGCAGGCTTGTTTTTATATGGTTTGCAGCTGTACCGCGCATCTTAAGAACGCAGTGGATCCGTTCATTTGCTTTTGAAGGGGTGTCCGGTTACTTGTCAATATAGTGTATATATATTTGCAAGACATAACCTAACTGTTTTACACGTTTTCAAACACATCAGCGAGAGTCAAAAAGTCTCTCCGCAGTAATGATAAGGCTGTTCCCTAAATTTTGATGGCGATACAGTAAATGTTTTTGAATTAAGCAACTTGTATGTTTAACTTCAGTGCTTAATGTTTTCTTGATAACATATGAAGCTTCTTGATATGTTTCACAGCAATACCAATTTTCACAAGTTTATGATGAGTTAAAGGTTTCCAAAATGTGAATGTTTTCATCATTGCCTCTCAGAAGGAAAGGACACTCTTCCTTCATATTGCATGACATTTTTTTTCAGTCCGAGGACACCAGTATCGAGCAGAAAATTCCACAGTGTGCATTTTTCTTTGAATATTTTTCTTTCGCTTTTCAAAAATAATAATAATTAACCCCCCCCCCCGGGTCGAAATCGGGTCAGGAACACCTTGACCCGATCCGTTTGACCCACTAGAAATTGTCGATCAGTTTCCACCTCTGGATTTAACTACCACCATAAGACAGTAGGTGAGCTATACGCAGTCTCTCGTCCCTAATTTAGCGCCACTGAATGCTGGGTGAGAAAGGGCACAACCAACGTCAAACAAAAACGCCACCTATGCCTCATGCGGGACTCGAACCCATCTCCGACGAATGGCCAGAATCTAGCGCTTCAGACCACTCTGCCAGCTTGGCGGAGTGAACAGTTTGTTTCTTTAGACTATATGGGAAAACAGTACGGTCCATGTATGGGAGTTGTCTTATTTCCCGTTTTGGCTTGCTCTGAGTTAAACCGATTGTTTCTTTTCTCACTTGTTTCTATCGCTTCCTGTTTTTCGTGTACGTATAGTAGGGAGCAATCAACATATAACTATTGTTGCTTTCCTCCATTTAATTTCGCTCCCGATGCTTCGACCACTTGGAAACATCATTGTATTGGTGAAGACCCTTGAAGAACAACTTCTAAATAGAAATTTCATACTTCAAATGAAGGAGTGGGAAGGGGCAATTGAATTTGTTTTCCTTTGCTTCCTCACATAAGTGATGTCAGAATTTTATTTTCTGACAAGATAACAGAAACCGCGTACCAGAACTTAACTCTCAAAGTTAACTGTATGTTACAGGTACGTGGGTTTTTGCCAGAGATGACTGCAATGTCATATCTCCTGACATTTATATTTAACTGTGCTTGACCGTTAATGTGAAAAGAAATGTCGCACTCCGCTTATCACATCTTTTTTTTTTTGTATAGGTCACCAGCTGAATTTGCTCAAATCATTATGTTCGAAATAGAATAATGTCGCGATTGCTGCAGTTAAGGAGAACATTAAGGGTTTAGCACAAAGTTTAATCATTATTACCTTTTGAGGAAATCAACCCGATGTTAATACTGCAGATAATAAAGTTCGCATTCAATTCGATCGTGCTTTCTGTAAGTAAAGACGGAACTATTTCTGGGGAAATAACAGACCTGGATATTTTGTAATCTTCTGATCCCAAGACAGTCTTGTTGGGGCATTAGTAGTACATAGAATATCAGTTTGCACTATAATTGGACAGACTCTGTCAAATTAGAGCTCTTGGTAAGAAGATTAGTATACTTCTAAGAATTGGGAACCGTATTAATTTACTGTGCGAAGTAAAGCAGTCGTATTTATTCACTTAAGTTGATGACAGAGAAGACAGATATGCTGTGTAGAGCGTGTCGGCAATGAGAGCTCATCAGACAAAATCGATCTTTAGATCTGAATTACCAAAATGTTTCCTTCTTATCCCGTCTTTTAAACACAAGAAGTAAGTTCTTACGTTATTGCTAAGTTCGTCAGTCGCATTCCCTCACTGCCTGTCTGTGTCTACTGTCACTCCGTGCCTCTGTCTGTCCCTGTTTGTGCATACCATACACAGCTCAGTAAATAACAGTAAATAAATTATGACCACCTGTTACTATGAGTATGACCTCCTCGTGCTGCTAATATTGCAGATATCTGGCGTGGCATTGATTCATTGAGGCCTTTGAACGTTTCTGTAGGGATGCTATGCCATGAAGACACCAGAGCTTCAAGTATATCGTCAAGATCCATACGTCGAACCTATTGGTCAAGATAGTCCCACAGAAGTTCAATGGTATGGATGTCCGGCGAGTATGGTGTCCAAAATAATAAATTAAAATCACTGGAATGCTCCCAAACCATTCCCGCACACAAATAAGGAAAGGGCAAGGGCTGCTTGGAAATGGCAGTCTTACTGGAAGCAACCCGTGGCATCGGGGTAGACAGTCATGAATAGGAGCACCTGATCCATTACAACGGATAGGTAGCCTGAAGTTCAACGTGCGATCGAGGTGGATGATTGCTCCCAATGCTTTACAGGAAAACATGCCCCACACGAGCACAACCACCTCCTGCCAGTTTCTTCTCGAGCATCGTGTCGGGATGATTTCTGTCAGCAGTGCTTCTCTGTAGTCTCCATCGACTATCCATACGATAAAGCAGAAAACGTGATTAGTCTAAAAAGGAGACTTTCTTCCACTGTTCGATGTTCCAGTGCCTCCTCTCAGGGGAAAATCCACTCCGTAATCATCGATGTCTGGCAGTCAGTATGGGTACCTTGAGTGGACGGCGGCTCGGAGACCCATAGAGAGCAGAGTTGGTTGGACTGTGGTCTGCGATACGCTCCTCAATGTGGCTGCATTAAATGCTCTGGCCAGTTGCTCCACTGTGGCCCGTCTGTTGGAGTCGTACTAGTCGGGATAGCCGTCGCTGCTCACGGCTTTCAATGCTCCGTGGGTGTCCACTGTTAACCCCGATTACTGCAGGTCTTTGCGGTTTTCTTACATTACTGGAATACTTTAACAACTGCACCACTTGAACAGCCCACAAATCGGCAGTTTCTGTAATGCTACCACCCTTCAGTCGGTAGCCAACAATCATTCCTTTTTACGCTTTCCAACCGTAGGTTGAAGAAGAGTATATGCTCCAGCTTTTTCAGTCTGTTTGTCCGTCCGCACGATAACTCACGCAAAAATGGTTCGATTTCAATGAAATTTTAATATGTGGTAGGGGACCACCCGATAAAGAATCCTGTTGAAAATGGGCGAAATGGGGTCAAATGTCAGTACATAGGAGCGGGATCCATTCCATCGCCCTTATGCGTTATAACTTATGCAAAAACGCTTCGATTGAGACAAAACTTTATCATGTTGTTCCGGAAGTATACTTAACCGGTTCTGTTGAATACCATCGAAATGGGGTCAAAGGTCAGGGCATACGAGCGAGATTTATTCTACAGCCATTATCCTCATAACTTGAGTAATAATTTCTGGTATGTTGGAAAGCGTATCATAATCAATATGGTACGCTTTTCAACATACGAATACCCAAACGTAATTACTATTTACAAATTTTCTCTCTTAATGTACCAAAATTAATGTGGAAACACCTAAATGTGTTACTCGGAAAAACTAATACTCCAATAATGCCTGAACATTTAACAAACTCAGACGACCAAAAACTTACAAAGGTGAAATGGCCACCATTTTACATTATTATTTTATATCTATCACACAAGTTATCAAACAAAATTTGAATATATCTAAGCACCCACTTTACTCAATATTTATCCGGTACATACAGATCTAATACATTTTATATGCAGGAAATTACAACAACTGAACTTTTACATATACTTAAACAAACTAACATCAACTCTGGACCAGGTTATGATTTTTACCCCAGGGTTATTAAGTATGTTGCAGACGTCATTGTTGAGCCATTACTAACAATTTACAACTCCATACTTCATTCAGGAATTTTTCCAGATGCTCTAAAAGTAACCAAAATCGCTCCTAAATTCAAAAATGATTCAAAAAATGAAGCAAATAGTTATCGTCCTATAGGAAACCTTTCAATTTTTGCCAAGATCCTTGAAAAATTAATTTATACTCAACTTATTTCCTACCTTCAAAAACATAAGATACTCAGTCAGTATCAATTTGGGTTTTTAGCAGATAAATCAACAGAATTGGCATTTCTATACCTTCAAAATGCTATACAAAATAATTTTACTAAAAATATACAGCAATAGCTTTATTTCTGGATTTATCAAAGGCATTTGATACTTTAAATCATGATTTTCTTTTTTCTAAATTACAAAATATAGGAATCAGGGGTAATACTTATTCACTTTTTAAAAATTACTTGACTAACAGACAACAATATACACAAATTGAGCATTACCACTCCTCATTTCAAATTATGAGATCAGGAGTACCTCAGGGTTCTGTCCTCGGCTCTTTATTGTTTAATATATATACATTAATGATTTATTTTCGCTGTCAACTCATATGGATCTTTTTCTGTATGCTGAAGATACAGCTGTTCTTATAAAAGGAAAAAACTTAGGTGAAATACTAACACAATAATACACAGTTGCAAACTATTTCTGACTGGTTACGTTCTAATGAATTAATAATTAATGTTAATAAAACTAAAGCAGTGATTTTTTCTAATACGTTACCTCCTTTATCACCAAATGCACAAATATCCCTTAATAATAAAATAATTGATATTGTACCTACCTTCATTCAACTACCTGGGAACTACAATAAATTTTGACCTCAAATGGAATAAACATATCGGTTTTCTTTTAATTAAACTATCTAGAAATTTTGGTATGGTGAGTAATATCCTGACTGATCTAACAACTGAAACATTGATCTCATTGTATTACACACTATTTCAAACTCATTAATTACTGCATACTATCATGGGGACAAACTACACCGTACAATATTAATAAATTACAAATTCTACAAAATAAATTTATTAGACTAATTGATCTCAAATCACATCCTAATTGCTCGACCTTTAATAAATTTTAGAACAAAAGTATATCCTAATAAATATGATATACTTACTATTACTCAACTATACTATTTTAATCTTGGTAAAATTATGTTCAAACGAATTAAATATAATTTATATTCAGATCTCATATTTCTTAATACACATGCACATTCGTATGAAACAAGGAATAAATTACAATTACAACCTATTTTTCCAAAAACGGAATCAATTAAACTTACTCTAAATAACAGAGGCCCTCAATACTGGAATTCTTTACCTAGCAACCTGACTAGCTTAAACAATTTTAATTTATTAAAAAAATCAAACTATCTTCTTCAATAATTAATAAAAAAAGGGAAAATATTGGCAAAACGTCTGATTGTCTGACTTGATGTGTCTATCTGTTGTTTCATTTGTTTCTTTTACGGGAAGTATAGGGCTATGTCAGGACATTTTGGCCTTTTCACTTGTCTTCCCTGTTGTTACAGTCTATGTTCATCATTCATGTATTGTCCATTTTTTTTCCACTCTTCTTCTTTTTTCTTTCTTTTCTTCTAAGAGCACGTAACAACAAAAATAAATAAATAAATAAATGCATTGCATGATTTTACTAACTTGATCAAACTCTGTTAGGTCACGTCCTTTTCCCATTTTCACGCGAAACTGCATACCCGGAACAAACGGCATAATGTCGCTTCCGAACCATGCCAGGTGTCCAATAGCAGCAGCTACCGAACCGGGAAACCCCGCACTCCAATTCCAGCGTTAAACACTACGCTACTCAGGCTTTTTCTCGGGTGACGAAATAATTCGAAAGAATGTTCTTATTTGTTAATTTCCTTCTTCATTCAATATATGTTTTTACAGGAAAATAAGACACAGTCATGAAAATAATGACTAAAACGACGTCCTGTAATAAAACTGTTCTTTTTATCCATCGATTCCGCACACGAAAGTCGTGGGTGACGTTCTTCTAGGCTTGAGAAATTCTTTTTATGTGAAAAATTTCCCTAAAGTGGGAAAAAGTTTTGTACCTCGATAAATACGAATGAGTGCGCATTAAGAATGACATCGAAAAAGTTTTTAATGAAAACCCACCGTCAGATGTGAAAATATACAATAAAAATGCACCTGGAGCATAAGTTAATGAGAGAAACTTAAGCTACATCAAATCTTGGGCTTTGGAAAGATAGGTAAAACATCATCTGTTTTTGCTTTACTACTGTGGAAGCGATATTTTTGAGGTATGTGTCCTCCACGAAGAATACGTGTTCTGAAATCACGCACTGAGTAGTACTTCCCCACTCGCTACAGCAAAAATGAGGAAGCCCGGTGGCGTAGTGATCTAAGTGATGGCTTCTGATCAATTCGTCCGAGATGGGTCCGGGTTCTAATCCCGGTGAGGCATGGATGTTGTGCTTGTCACACGGCACTGGCTTTCTCCCTCCCCTGGAGTCAGTGGCTCTAAATTAGGGACGGGCGACTGCTTATAGCCCATCGAGTTGCTCACGGTGGTCGATCAACCCCAATCAAAAGAAAAAAAAAAAAGATGGGAAACATTTTCTGTAAAGAATAATTTTCCCGCTAGGGGTGTAAACATTGAATTTTTTTTTCCTCGCTATGCCTTCTCCGAAAAGAGGTATTTGGATTTTTTTTCCTTACTTACCAATTACTATGAAGAATGCTATTCATATATTTTCTGCTCTTCAACTATTAAAAATTCTTTGGTTACAGGCGCATAAAGTTATAACATTATTTCCTCTTCACCGATAAGCCACTACATTATGACCACCTACCTAACCAGCTGTAAGACCCCATATTTCAGCCCGCAAAACAGCGGCCACTACGCGAGGCATCGACCCGATGAGGTGGGGATAGGTATCCTGGAATGTCTGGTACCATAATGTCAACATCAGGTCCTCCAGTTTTCGTACATTTCTGGGTGGTAGTGATTTAACGCGAACCAGCTATTCCAAGTCGAACCACAAATGTTCGATTGGGTATATGTCAGGTGAATTTGGATGCCAGGGCATTAACAGAAAGTCACCAGCATGTTCCTCGAACCATTCTTCGACGATTATGGCGGTGTGGCATGACGCATTTTCCTATTGGTAATGACCATCGCCAGCAGGGAACACAGTTGCAATGAATGGGTGAACTGGGTCCACAACGATGTTCAGATACCTGACAGCTGTCAGGGACTGTGCCATTGGGATGATGGGGACTAAAGTGCGCCAAGAAAACATCGTCCATAGCATGACACCGCCGCTGGCGGCCTGTTTCCGCCCAACAGTGTATCCAGATGC
The DNA here is from genome assembly GCA_039090855.1 of Macrothele yani. NCBI lineage: Eukaryota > Metazoa > Arthropoda > Arachnida > Araneae > Macrothelidae > Macrothele > Macrothele yani. The sequence continues at coordinate 16,718,532 of CM076992.1, forward strand.
CATAGACGCCGTTGATAATCGGCGTATCCGCGCTCGGCCATCTACGTGATGCACCAGGAATCTGGACTCGTCAGCCCAGGCCGCTTTCTGCCAATCATCCATTGCCCAATCTCGATGATCTTGGGCCGATTTCATGCGTTGTTGGCGATCATGTGCAGTGGAGCATGGGGATTCCGGCTACGCAGGCCAATGCGCAGAGGGTTGAGATAAACTGTGTGCCGTGACGCATTTCCCTGATCACCACTGTTGTAGTTGAGGGTGATTTGTCACACTGTTGCCCTGCGGTCGCCGGGAACAATGCGCGACAGGCTCCGCTTCCCTATGGCTTCAATGAGCTGCGGATGACACGTGGCTGGACGACGGTTTGTTGTGTGGCCATCTGTGCACCACTTTTGATACGTATTCACTATAGCGGCACGTGAACAACCCACAAGCCGCGCCGTTTCCGAGATCGTACTTCCGAGGCGCCCTGCCATCGCAATTTGTCCTTTAACAAACTCCAATAAAACGGCAGCTTTTCTCATTCTGACTCAGAACACTCTACTAACCGAAAGCCGGTCCTCGGGTTTGTATATATACTACTCTGTGAACTTCACCTGCGCCACCGTTCGGTCTCCAGGCGCGCCCACTTCTTTAGGCTGGGGGTGGTCATATTGGAATGATTCATCGGTGTATATCTCGTCTTTTAGATTTAAAAAGGCCTTAGTCTCTGATATCTTCCTTGAGTTGTGAGGAACTTTTTGCGAACAATTTGTTAGTTTTCGTGACATACTTTTTAAGCATCTTAGGGAGTAAGAAGCTACTTCCATTTCTGGATGTTTTATCTATCGTAATGTAACGCGAGGGGTTCCATTCACTATGAATAACTTTCAAATACGTATTTTATTCGTGTCTGAAAGTATTCAAAAGATGTGCTCAATAGAACCGAAATTTCGGTGTCATCTTTCCCTTTCTTTGTTTTCAGCATGACCAACTAACATATCAAGGTTTTCTAGATATAGTTTCCTGGGCCTTAGGAATCACGGTAGACTTCACTGTCTTTGTCACACGGTCCACAGACATTTTAAATGGAGCTGGAACAGTAATCATCTACGGAAGCATCGTTGGAGAAGAGCACCACCAGCTGTTATAAAACTGTTTCCGCTTTACGGTCTAAATACGCGTGGAAAACGTCTTTTCTTTCCTCTTCCTATGTCCTCTACAAATTTAATAGACATGCATTTTTAGTGTCTTCAGCTGACGACAGGAACCAAAACAAAGCAGAGAAAATCTGATTTAGGGGGTGGAGGCCACGAATTCCTAATCGCCAACACGTAAGGATCAGTAGCATTAGTCGTAAACCCATAAAACATTTTAATTTAGACAGGAAAGCATATTTTTTAAATCACCCTTCGTTTTAGCCTGCCACCTGCACAACAGAGCAGAGTTCGGGCTCAATCTCAGAACCAGAGCCCACCCAAGCCCGAATTCTATATGTTGCAAGATAGAGCCCGGGCCCGAAGGAGCCTAAAAACTGGCTAACCTGTTCAACCATTAATAAAAAAATCCCTCCTTTTCCACACTTCCACTCTCTCCTCCTCCTGCAATTAAGCAACGTATTTCTCAAATGGAGAGTGGTTGGTAGGGACGTCTATCCATTTTTACAGTGTAACTGTACGATTTTCTTTGACCGTTCGTTTCCTCCTAAAGTACTTCGGGCAGCCGGCATCCAAAATGATTGGGCGGGGCTGTATTATCGCGCCATAATGCGCTGCAATATGTACGTTGCTAAATAGAATTAGCAGGGAACTACTGCGAGGAGTTAGGGGGTAAATAATCGTCGGCAAACTATCAACTATCCAATATCTATATAGTTCTTGAAAAAGCTTTTACTTATCTGCAGAAACACACTAATGCGTGGCCTATGGCATTTTCTACCCAAGCCCGGAATAAATAGCCATCTTGAATGCCCCTCTCCTCAACTAGCACCAGTTGCCAAAGAATTCCCTTTCCCAACTATAAAGTGTATCATTTGCTAAATCATATAAAATCCCACTTACATATATAAAAAATTATCTCGCTCTCCCTAAGAACCCGAGCCCGAACAGCAGTAAATATTCTACAGCGCGAGCCCGATTCGGGCTCTGCCCTGCTGCACAACTTTCTAGCGATATTAATATCTCCTTCAGTTGAACTGTAATAAAGGCTTTACCCTGCGAGAGGCGTTAATACTGCATCTACATAGGATGTTCCCACATTTTTGGAACGTTTTTGATAAGAAACTACAGTAAATCAAATTTCAAAGAATTAAAACTGGCAACAGCGTGTTAGATGAACACGAAAGGAACATCTGCTGCAGTTAAGTATCGTCTGCTAAGAAAATGGCGCACGTAAACAAACTGAGTAGAAAGGTTGTGTTTTTGCTCTTTACGAAGAGAAACACACAGTCTTATCAGAATAATATGACCACCTACTTAATAATGTTAATAACCACCCTTGGCCCGGATGACAGCGGCGAGACTGCGTGTCATGGAAGCAATGAAGCCCTGGAAGGTTACATGAGGCAAACGTGCCCATTCGGATTTCAGCAGAGCAAGGAGGTTCCGGAGATGACATGGTTATGGGTCGGCACATCGAACCTGTCGATTCAAATAGTTCCACAAAGGCTCTATGGGATTGAGGTCGGACGATTTCGCCGGCCATGGGAGAACGGAGACATCGCTGTTGCGTTCCTGGAACCAGTCACGCACATCCTTAGCGACAGGACAGTGAGCATTGCCTTGTTGGTAGACACCATCACCACCAGGGAAAATGTCCAACATGAAGGAATGCATGAGGTCAGCGACGATGGACAAGTAGCCGTTGGGGGACCCATCCAGTGATACCAGAGGTCCCAGGTCATACCAGAAAAGCATCCCCCAGACATGCACACTGCCATCGCCGGCATGTACTTGACCGAAAAGCTTGTCCGGGTGTTGGTACTCGTGTGTCTGACGCAGTATCCGCCACCGCTCTTCACTTCTGAGGAGAAGAAACGCCGATCCGTCAGGGAAAGCAACCTTTTCCCATTCTTCTACTATCCAACGACGGTAGTCCCATGCGAACTGCAGGCGTTGTTGCCGATGGACCTGGGTTAACATGGGCGCCTTCACGCAGCGTCACCTCCGGAGACCCATGCGTAACGGGGTTCGTTCTACTCTTATTGGGGACACGTACCTGCGTGTCCCAGCGTTCATTTGCGTGGTCAATTGCTGCACTGTAGCGCGTCGATTGCCCTTTACCAGTCGACGGAGGCGACGTTCTCCTCTGGGGTTGATGGCCTTTGGGGATCCACAGTTTCTGGAGGCACTCGGTGTGCCAGCGGTTTATTCTTGGTACGCCCTTACTACAGCACCTCACGAACAGCCCAAGTCTGCTGTTTCTGAGATGCTTCCACCCTTGGCGCGGTAGCCGATGGTCATTAATTTTTGAACGTCGGTCAAATCACTACCTCTGCCCATTGTGCTCACGTTGCGCACAATGGCTCATCTATCTTGGCCGGCCGCTTATATCACCATGTGGTCGTCCTTGTCACCTGCACTGTGACGCAGCTGGGCAGGTACACTGTGATTCCGGAGGTGGTCATATTATTCTGATACGACCGTGTATTCGTATTTCGTTAAACATCTCGGTATCAAATGTAAACAAGGTAATAAAGATTTGAATATGAAAAAAAAAAATGTTCAGCCCCTTTTGCCTAGGCACGTGGCAGAGCATGATATGGACTTTTTAAAGAAAATCACTTAGCCACATCTCTGTTCATAAAATCTTAGTTTATTTTGTATCTACACTGCTGGCCTCCCAAAAATGCAACACCAAGAAGAAAGCATCCGATTGGCCTGAAATTCGCAGCAGGCGTCGCCCGCGAGAGGACAATGCAAACGAATAGTATTGCAGGGCATATGCAAATCATGTGCGCCCGGCACGCCACCGAGAAGCACAATAAGAAGGGTGCACAGAAGGCTGGGTGTAAGAAGTGGAACTGTGTTGTGCTGCCGGACCTGTGCGTGGGAAGCTTCCTGCTACCTCGTCGCAGAATACGGCAGTCATTCCAGCACGTTTCAGAGTTCGACAGAGGACGAATAGTGGCTTATCGCGACAGCGAATTATCGTACCGAGACATCGGCGCCCGTGTGGGACGACATCCAGCCACAGTGAGGCGAGTATGGATTCGGTGGGTGCAGGAGGGAGGGAGGGACTGACCGACGTGAGCGATTGCCGCAGCCGCGGCACACCACTGAACGAGAGGGCCGGCATTTTGTGCGGCGGGCATTGACGGCTCGCACCGCCACATCACGAACGTTAGCTCAGGAATTAGGGTGTGTTGCGCAACAACCGTGTCAGCACGTACCGCTCGACGTCGTCTGCAGGAGCGGGGACTTGTTGCACGGAGCCCATTGCTCCGATTACCATTGACGTTACACCACCGGCGAGTGCGGAGGCAGTGGGCCGTTGAACGCCACACCTGGACTACGAATGTCACTACATTGTTTTCTCCGACGAATCCCGCTTCTGCCTGCAACACCACGATGGTCGGATCCGCGTGTGGCGGCACCACAGCGAGAGACTGTATGACGCCTGCATTATGCATCGCCATACCGGTCCGTCGCCAGGTGTAATGGTTTATGGCGCAATTGGATATGACACCCACACCCCTCTTTTTACGCATCGCCGGTATACTCAACAGCCACCGCTACATCTCCGACGTTTTGGAGCCTGTAGTCCTCCCTTACCTGCAGGACCTGCCAGCGGCCACGTTTCAACAGGACAATGGGCTGCCGCACGTGGCACGCATCGTGCAACAGTTCTTTACGGCCCACCAGGTGTCACTGCTGCCGTGGCCCGCCTGGTCTCCCGATATATCACCCATGGAACAAGTCTGGTCGCTGATCGGCAACAGAGTGGCCCGGCAAGCACCACCCGCGGCTACGCCTGATTAACTGTGGCAACGTGCGGAAGCAGCCTGGACCAACATACCCCAAGCTCACATCCAAAGCCTCTTTCGTTCGATGCCGCGGCGTGTAGCGGCCGTTATTGCCAGCCATGGGGGCCACACGAACTATTGATGTCTGCGTGTTCTGCAAGTCGCACGGGCCTGTAAGCTCAATCGTTTCATCTTTGTATCTGTTGTTATGTGTCCAGTAAATCTGGCTTTGCTATCTCGTGTCCTTCTTGGTGTTGCATTTTGGGTGGCCAGCAGTGTAGAAACATCTTAACCACAGCAACAAAGGAAGATTAGAAACATTTAAAACAGCAATCATATCAAACCCAAAACAAGCAAGAATTGGCTTATATATCCGACGTAACATGTAATAGGTGAAATTTCGAATTTTTGCCAGTTACTTTATCGTTTTCATTTGCTAAATGTTTTACTTACTGCAGATCACACTCATTATTGTGTTAGCTGTAGTTCTCAACTAAAAAAGCTGGCCCTTGCGCCAATAAAACCCATACACCAACCAACCAACTAAAAAAGCATTATTTACCTTCGATTAATTGATAAATGGTTTATGATTGACTAGTTAGCATAATATAATGTAATATGCCCAAAATAGTCATTCTTTTCATCTGTCTGGCAATAACGAAGTTCGCATGCATCAAATGTTCCGGATTCTTCCTTCAACATCGTAACATACAGTTTCGATTGTATTGCTGTCGAGAAATTTAAACGTACAAAACGATTTAGCGAAATAGTAGAATTAAAAAAGTTTGTCTATCAACGACAAACTATGAAATAACGAGAGCAACCGAAAAGGTCTTATTACGAGAAAATCAGGTAATGAAAGGTTAGATTAGATTAGATGCAAGTGAGGAGAGACGACTAAGAAAAACCATACTAGCTGAAAGGCCACTAAGTGGCGACAAAGGGCAGTTACATATACCGAGGAAGGAAATGAGCACGGAAAGCACTTACTGCTCAGGCAGATCTTATTAGCGTAGATGGTGAACACGGGAAACTGGGAAGGGTTAAGTGCTGTTGGTCGGTCTTTGGCACTAGAGCTGAAGAGAACGCACAATCCTGTTTCGAAGTTGACAGCTTCGCAGGAGGAATTTTTGCGGCAGTGGCTAAGGCAGTCAGTGAGGTGAAGTGTGCCGGGAAGCAACTCCAAGGTGTCGTCAGGGGCAGTGTACACATAACCAGTTACCAATACAAACGTCACTTGCTTCTCCGGACATGCTGAAAAGAAAAGAATAAGTTTCTGTTAATATAATTTCACATTAACATCATCCTTCACTGAAGTGATAGGACGACATTAAAACATCTTTACTGAACAGTAGAGAAAACACACTGGTTACAAAAGGTTAGTGATACTGCATGAAACGAAGGATGTATGCATACCTGCGAACTTTCAGGAACTGAAATCCGTAAAAAAAAAAAAAAAAAAAAAATCTACGTATTCGATGAATACGTCGATTACGTCGAATTATGAATAGATTATATTTTTAATCGACGTATTCGATGAATACGTCGTATTCGATGATTGAATTACTGCGCTATTGATTAAAGGTAGCGAACATAACGATTAAATAACGATATGTTACCCAAATCAAGTAACTTTTAATCGATATGACTACAGATCTGCACATTTATGTCGATTAAAAATATAATCTATTCATAATTTCTTATTACTATGTTGAAGGTGATTAACCACGGTGGTTTGTATATGCCCAGCTCGCCTGATAATCTCTGAGGACTGGTTGTCGGATTTGCCTCTACGGCCTGGCTTACTGCCTCCGAATTCACGGTTTGCGGCCTACCTGAGGTTGGCTGATCGTCGAGGTTTTGATCTCCAGAGCGAAATCTCTTGAACCATCTGATTGCGGTGCTGTGGTCCACAGAACCTTCCCCTTTCGCATGACAAATGTTTGGTGTTGCTGGAGCAGCGTTATGGCAGAGTTCAAACTCCTAGAGCAAAAGTTCCTTAACTAGCTTGTTGCGGCTGTTCATCCTTTAGGCGTCCCAACCACAGACAGAACGACGACATGCAATGCTGTTTGTTCACAGCAACGACTACCACTTTATATCCCTTTCGACTGACTGCAATGCGCGACTTGAACTAGGACTCATTCTCTGCACAAAGTATAACAACACTAACGGCTACGCCATACGTTGCAACAGAATAATATGCTATCATTAACGAAGGAAACGTGCCGTGCTTCGTATATACGTTTTTTTAATAGTACGTAAATTTTACTTGCCCTTTTCAAAAACGTATAAACGGGGTTTCACTGTATTTGTCAGACGCCGAAATAAACAAAAAAATAGAATAAAGAAGGCAATACACAACAGAGATCCTAAAACGATTAACGTTATCTATTTTTTTGGAACTGATACATTTTCTGCTCCGTAATTTTTCTTTGGGCTAAAACAATATCTTTTCATCAAGCAAGCATGCGTGTATATTATGTATTCAGAGACAATTTCAGTGGCCTTTCGAAAGTGAGCCTGATCTAACATGGGGACAGTTTGTTGGTTACTCTCGGGAAAAACAAAACCGACCTCACAGCTGCATAGGCATTCTGTGTTGGTTCTTCATGAATACAAATGAGTAACGTTTGATTCTAAGCTGCTAACTTGTCGTCCCCGGCACGCAACAATAAACAATCGAAATCGATGGAGTTCTTTCTTTCGCTTTGGGACTTAACTAACATCTGCCGGTCGGAAAACTGATGGGGTCGATCACTATCGTCCGATGTCTTTTGTTTGTTCCTGCATGGGCCATTGATACCGGATTTGGGAAGAATATTCCAACCATTTTACATAACATTCTTGTATTTTTCATGGTTGTATGTTCGGCAGCCTACCAGAAAAGTAAGAGATACGATAGCTTTGTGATCGGAATTCTAATTTGGAATGCAGCGAACCGACACTTAAATCCGCTTACGGAGTCTGTTTCTGAAACTGTAACTCTTGAGAACTTCTTTTCAAAGCCGCCTTTCTTAGACGTGAAGAATCCTTCCTCATTGGGTAAATATTTAACTGACGACACCCTTTAGCGCAATGATTTTCGCTCTAATCAGAGAAGGAAGCTAATTAAATCAGTATAATATCCAGCATACTGTCGACTAATATCATTAGATTTCAACGTAATTAGAATCTTTCATTTCCACCAGGGAAATTTCTCAACGGAGATGATTTTGTTTTTTTTATATAAGACAATTCTCGAATTACAATCTGCTGACAAATTAGCTCAGATGTTTGTAAAACCCTTAACTAAGCTCAAAGGAATCAGTAGATTTGTAAACCTGAAATCATTTTCAGATGCATTTTATATATCACAGTTAACCAAAAAGAGAAAATACCTAAGTAAACTTGCTGCTCATTAACATGCAAATTCATATGGAAACATCTAAACAAAAATGGGAAATATTATGGCTTTCGATATCAAGTTATTAATATTGGGTTGGAGAGAATGAAATATCCGGCGCGAACGAGCAGTGGAGACAGCCCCCCCCCACCACCACCACAGCGGAATGGAACCACTCACAGGTGTTGCAGGTATTTCGTCACAGAGTTACAATAAATAGCTAGCACGTGTGTGAAGACCAAGGTTCAGGCGTGGTTTGTTTGGACGTAACGTGGCTGGCAAATTATACATGCAAATGCTGAATTTGAGAGTCATCTTCCTGTATGAATCTAAACTGGGCCATTCTGTAGGAATTGCCGCTCGAAACGTTATCAAAGCGTTTGGGGAGAATACAGCCAACGAACGAACCATTCGGCGATGGTTTGTGAAGTTTCGAAGCGGAGATACGGACCTGCAAAACAAAGCACGTGGTCAATGACATGTTGCTGTTTCTGACGATGTTCTGTTAAATGTGTTGAAGCAGACCCCCGGAAAAACGTGTCGTGAGATAGCAGCAGAGGTAGGTGTCCACCACTCGACAGTTGTTTGGCGTCTGGCTGTGCTGTGTAAAGTCAAAAAGCTGGACATGTGACTGCCGCATGAGTTGACAACTGCCAACAAGACTAGGCGTTTGGAAGTCTGCACGTCGCTGCTTGCCAGGAATAAACAGGAACCTCTACTGCATCCAATTGTCACCTGCGACGAGAAGTGGGTTCTTTATGATAATCGGAAAGGACTGCACAATGGTTAAGCAAGGCACAGCCTGCTGGACGACTTCCTAAGTCACCCCTACACACCAAGAAGATGATGTTCCTTGTCTGGTGGTCCACAGAAGAGATAATTCATCGCAGTTTCTTGGCAAAAGGCCAAACCATCACTGCAGAACGTTATTGTGCTGAATTACACCGGACATTTCTGCAGAAATAACCGGCCTTGGTCAACAGACATGGTGTTCTTCTGCACCCAGACCCTCATGTCGCACAACGAACGATGCTGACACTGAGTGCCTTAGACAATGAAGCACTGACTCATCCTGCCTATTTCCGGGTTTTTCTTCTCCGACAGACTATCATCTGTTTCGCTGCCTGGTTCACTTCCTGTCCGGGAAACAGTTCACGACAGACAACGAGGTTCAACGTGCAGTTGGTGACTTTTTCGGATCCCAGCCACAAGACAGTTTTCGTTCCGGGATCATGACCTTGCCGGACAGATGGCAACTATATGCCGATGGGGATTATTTTGCCTATGTAAGTTGCCGTACTTTTCCGTTCTCGCCGTCCACGTGTGCTGGCATTTTGCCGGACATTTCATTCGCACCAACCCAATAGCTACGACCAAGACATAAATAGAACTGAACCACTCTTGATTTGGGAACATTAAAAATATCAAATACTGTAGAACCAGCTTAAACAAAGAGTTGGACACCGACGGAAACCAGCGTTAAATTCGGGCCCTCGCTAAATCCTTGTTCTGGTGAAAATCCCCACCATGTATATGCATACGTGATAATGTGCCTATACAGGTATATGCACATTATCTTAAATAAAACTAAATAAAACTCACGGAGTTCGAGTTACCCGGTGGCTGGCCATTGGTTGGTAAAAAATCCATCGGACCACTGAAAAATTTATGTTACTGGCCCGGGTGTCCAGTAAGTTTTTTTTACTTGTTTTTTTTCTTCAGTTTGTTTTTGAAATTGTAAGTTTATAAAAAAGTGAACCAGATTTCAAAATATCCTGGTTTCCGCTACGGCAGGTTTTTTTTTAAGTAATCCATGTTTCGCTATGGAAGTGTTTTTTTTTAAATAATCCAAGTTTCACTATGGATTTTTTGAAATTCTTATATTTACTATTCAAAATCTGAATATCGAATTTGCAAACCAATATTTACTGCTATCTTCCAGAACAGAGAGTGGGCTTCATTACCCCAGAATTCTGTAGTTATTGGCATATTTTCACTGTATTCCATGTAACCAAATCCTTCAGGAAACTTGAGAATTACATAGTCTTGGAGCGGGAATCGAACTCGCACCTCCCGATATCCGGTCGAGCATGCTAGTCATTACACTACCCGGAACAAAAGAGTTCTGTTCTGAGTAGTGTATTCTAGGGCCTCACCAGGCGATTATTTAAGTGACCGAGTAGTTGGGGGGGGGGGAGCGTAGGGATTATGTCAACTTTGGAAATTACAGTAATATTGCTACATTTAACTTTATTTGTAAAACAGGAATCCACATGCAAGATTTTTGTTTGAAACCCAATTTGTGAATTGACCACAGTTTCAAGAAAATTTTTGTCAATTTATGAAAATGTGATTGGAGCATTTTCATTGACATAATTAAACCACATAATATTAAAGTGAGAAAAACGGCAAGGGTTCTTTGTAAAGCAAAAAAAAAAAAAAGCTTTTTACCTCATCAATCTCAGATGACTCAGGGTAAGAAACTTGCTGTTAATGCACGGTGTTCAAACTTGCTGACTAAAAACACACGCAAGTTAAAATAAATATACATGGTTAAAATAATGTTATTTTAACCATGCATATTTATTTTAACTTGCGTGTGTTTTTAGTTATTAAAGTTTGCCTATAACTGGAACCATTCAGCAAGTTTGAACACCGAGTATTAACAGCAAGTTTCTTACCCTGAGTAGTCTTTGTGGCACGAAAACCTTGTTTTATTATCAATCTCAGATTCAACTATTTGAAAGAAAATAATAACTAGAAAAATTAAATAAAAATTCCGACCGTCAGCTTCCGGAAAAGCGCGTAATACGGCCTTGGAAACGAAGCAGAGGGCGTTAAAAATGCGTAAAAATATGATTTTAGTAAGAATCCGAGATAAAGTAATCTGGAAGTAAAAAAATAAATAAACAAAACGCGACTGTCAACTTCCGAAATGCCGCATGGCCGCGGAAACGGAAGGGAATGGTGCAAACGCTTAATAAATATGGATTTTGTAAAAAAAAATGAAGAGGAAGAACAAAAGAAAAACACTTTATCAATCTAAATGAAATGAAGCTATGTGGAAGTAAAAAGAAAAGAGTTGCGATGTCAACTTACAAAATGCCGACGGCCGCGGAAACAAAGAAAACGCTTTAAACATATGGCTGTTGTACAAAAAATCGCCTTAATTTAACTTTCAGTTAGATTAAAATTTAGGCATACACACACAAAAAAAAAAAAAAAAAAAAAAAAAGAAAGAAAGAAAAGAAAAAGGAAAAATTGCAACCATTAGGTTCCGAAATGCCACATCAAACGTGCGTAGTGCGTTCAAAATGCATAAAAATATCGCTCCCAAGATTCAAAGCTGAAGAAAAGCAATTATATCTCATCAAGTTGAAGTCATCTGTTTGAAAAATATGGAAGAATGAAAGCTAAAATAAAATGGGTGGGGGAAAACAGTTGTCTGCGTGATCTATCGATTAGAGCTTTACATCTTGAACGGGAGCCAACGTTAAAAACGCGTGAAAATTTCTTTTCCTTTGTTTTAAAATTTAAAGAAATTTTAAAACCAATTAATGTTAAGAAAATAGAAAAACAGTCTGCACACCTTTCAGTAAATCTGCGACGGGCGTCTCGCTGTTTCTGCTCCCTGGCACGAGCCCAGCCCAACTCTGAGGAATAACAAGAAATCATAGCTGTGACCACTCGGACAAATGAGGGACATCTCTAGTTTAGAACCAGCGGCGGAAAGTCAATACAGCAAAATGTGACGTCACGAGATTTGAACCCAAACCCAGCAGTCAGAGCCTTGCACCCTCAAGCACTGCATTTCACTGAACATAACCAGAATGACGCAGCGCTCACTAAACATGAAAATATCAAAATTTGAATTCTCTAAACATGCTGTAAAAGGAGATGCAGCTTTTTGGCGTGCTATGCTGCGTTAGAAACCTTAGTGTCATTTATCAGAAACAATGGGAATGCAAACGCATTCTTTTCCTCATTTATTTTAATCGTACTTCATCAATAAATTTTAATTCCCCAGAATTTTCTTTTCCTTCTCCCCATTCATTTGAGGATCGTGTTATTTAGAGTAACGAGCAGTAGGAGACGTCCCAGGGGCACCATTGTTGAATCGAAAATAATGTTTCCCTGGGAATAGTTTGATCCCTTTCCTGCATGCGCGCTCTGAGTTCCTGAAGCTTATTGTTCGCAGTCCCCAAAGCAGTTAATATGTAAAATAGATTGCCGGACTGCGATGCCTGGAAAATTCCAATTTGTAGGACCACTTGGATCTATCTCAGTGCAACGCTGGAGAGACAAAGACGCTACCCACTGAACGAAAATATTTAACCAAAGTTAATTAGAAGGGTAATTCGGAACTCGTTTCAAATGAGGATTGTAACAATGGAAGTTTGGAGACGTAAGTCATTTTAACTTATCCAACGAAAAGAGATATAATTATCAGAAATACACGCAGGGGTTAGCTAAAATATTATAATCAATATAATTACTCAATTATTATAACTTATATCCGTTGTAAGACCGCATATATCAGCTCAACACATGGGAACTCAATACATCATTCCTGACAGTAGTAAAATTAATCCGAAGTAAAAATAAAAAAAATCGACCGCTCCGGTTGCGCAGTGTTCTAAGCGATGGCTTCTGATCATTCATCCGAAAGGGGTCCGGGTTCGAATACCGGTGAGGCATGGATGTTGTGTTTGTCTTACGGCACTGGCTCTCTCCCTTCCCTGAAACCAGTGGCCTTAAATTAGGGACAGCCGACTGCTCATATTCCATTGAGTTGCTCACGGTGGTTGTTAAACCTCCAATCAAAAAATTTCGATGCAACGGAAATAGGTAACGTAAGTAGTCAAATTGCAATATGAGTTGCAAACTATTTCCGACTGGTTAAATTCAAATGAATTGATAATCAATGTTAATAAAACTAAAGCAATGATTTCTCTCTAATTCGTTATCTCCTTTAACATCAAATGTACAAATATCACTTAATAATAAAAAAAAATTGATATAGTACCTTCATTTAATTACCTGGGAACTACAATAAATTTTGACCTCAAGTGCAATAATCATATTGATTTTCTTTTAATTTTCTAAAAACATTGGTAAACATATTGAATCAATATGTTATTATTTGTCCCCATTTACGGCAGTGAAGACATCTTGCGTTTCTTTGCAGTTTTTTCATCCACAACCATGAAAATTCTGCTTCAACCATGAAAATTCATGCAAGGTTTTTCATCCACAACCATGAAAATTCTGCTTCCCGTGAGCCCAATCTACTGCAGCTCAGAGCATTTGGGTATGCACAGTAAAGCAATCTGCTGGAAGCTAGCCGGTGCTTGGTAGACATGCATCGGAGCTTATTTCCACGTAGCCCATTCTCGTTTTCTTACAGGGGAAAAAACGCAATCGCCGCGCGTGTGTGTGCATGAGTCTCTGCTCTGCCCTGTTCGGTCTTACGTTAGTTACTGGATTATTTTAGTGCCATTTTTTTGTTCCATTGGTGGAACAGTGTCAGTGATAGATTAATATATTTACATACATAATGAAAAGTGAGATGCTAAGGTGCCGTAGACCACGATGTCTGCGAAAACGTATCCGATCATCATGGTGCATCAAGTTGAATCGTGACCCGTCAGAAAACCCGACCTGTTGCCAATTAGCGCTTCCACTGTGTTCGAAACCCCATTAAAGCCTAAATGCGGACATTGGGCTGCTGGAGACTAGTTTTCTGTTAAGCAGAAGACGTCGAACTGTGTTGGAGAACGAAGCCTGACCTGTGAATGCTCTACTGCTACGCTAACACCGTGGATGTCGTTGTGCGATCGGTAACTGCCATGCGGTATATTTATCTGTCATCCCGTGCAGTCGTGCGATTTTGCAGTCAGAGACTCATCTCTCCACTGACGTCACCACGTTCGCACCACTGTACTGGCGTTTTGTCCCGTACGAGTATCAACATCGTGCTAAAAATCCAGCTTCTCTCATCCCAACAATCCTTCCTTGCTCTAAGTCTGTCAGGGGTTAATAATGCTACCTTTTACGCCGACGGGCATAGTGAGATACAAAAAAAGCCCTTTACGGCTCCATGTCGGTTCTTCACTGATCGCAACATCTTGTTTGAGCCAGCTCTTTATACCCCAGATCGAACAGTTCAGAAGGCGCTGTTCCAAACCCGCATTTTTTTTTATTTGATTGAAGGTTTAACCGACCACCATGAGCAACTTAATGGGCTATAAGAATTCGCCCGTTCCTAATTTAGGGCCACTGGTTCCAGGGAAGGGAGAGAGCCAGTGCTGTAAGACAGACACAACATCCATTCCTCGCCGCCGATTCGAACCCAGACCCATCTCGGACGAATGGTAATAGGCTAGAGCTTTAACCAATGCGCCACCCTGCACATTTTCACTGACATTTAATCATTTGCATATCCCAAATAATATCCGGGACCGCGGATGGCCAAGTGGTCAACGTTATGACTGCCACGGAGAAACCTCAGGTTCGATCCCAAGCAGGTACGAATGCTCGAACCACTGAATAGCCGCCGAGCGTCGGATGGGCACGTTAAGCCGTCGTACCCCGGGTACTGGCCCCTCGGTAGTAAATAAGGGCGTCTTCTACCTCGCTTCCGTGTCACTTTCCTATCGGGCACTCTAGCCCAAATCTCCTAGCTTCCTATTTCTAAGGGTTGTTTAAGACTTGGGGTCAGACACTTCCTTTCTAAATTACTCTACATATGATCTGAAATAATATCCTGTTCAAAACACACACAATAATACGGACGGTACGAATATTGTTTCGTTGCTTGGATTCAGAGTTCCTTCTGTTAGATTTAATCCCACGCCGTGTTCGGTGCCATTAAACAGAACTGAGGTCTGTCATTCTCCTGTATTTGGATTTTGCGCACCGCATATCGAATTCCTTGAAAAGCAAAGATAATTTTTCGATGAATGGAACAACGTTTTTAAAGTTACTAGTCATCAAGGGCTCAACATCGGGTCCTTTTTGTACAATGTTAACTTAATTTTCCCACAGTTCATAATTTAAATAGAATATAGAAAGTGATTGCATGTTGTTTGGCATGTGTATATTTCTTTATATATATTTTCTGTTTTAATTACTCCATTTCTTTAATTTAGTTACGAATTTTTCGAGCTACGTGCCCCTTTCTCACCACGTTTTCTGGTGAAAATGCTACTAAAAAACACAGAAATACTTCGACTATTTCTTTCTGGTTGGGGAGTTTTGACCACCGTGAACAGCTCAATGGGCTACAAGCAGTCACCTGTTCCTAATTTAGGGCCACTGGTTCCAGGGAAGGTAGACAGCCGGTACCGTAAGACATACGCAACATTCGTACCTCACTGGAATTCGAACACATACCCACTTTGGACGAATGGTCAGAAGCCAGCGCTTAGAGCACTGCACCACCGACTGTTTTCCCCATGAAAAACTTTGTTTATCGTATACGCAAAGTTAATTTGAAATGATGCACTGAGCAAGCGAGAAAGTTATTCACGTTTTATTATCAAAAAACAAAAAAAACAACAACAGAATATTCTACCTTTGTCCCTAGATGTCTCACATGGATATAAATTTTCGTCATACATATTTATACCAAAATATTTTTGCAGTATTATTTCCCCTCTGGTGTCGTTTTCTCTGCAGTCATTGAATAACCTAGTTTCATACATAACGGGCAGTGACTTCCCCAAATTATCGAGCAGTTCGCCAGACACTTTATCCTTAAAAGCCACTTCTAAATTCTCGAACAGAGTAACGCGACGTTTCCAGGAACAACGCTCACAGTGACAAGCACACAGACAAGAAACAAAATTTAAATTCAGAGATTCACTAACAAAAAAAAAAAAAATGGATATAACAGCGATATCCAAACAGGTCATTACAACGCCAGTAACAACAACAAAAGCACGTCACCTGTTTAAGAGGGAACAAGTGAATAATAAGGAGTAAAGGAAAATGTTGCAGCCAAAAAATAAAACGATCACCGACAGACAGTGTTTCGGTTTCATTTCATGTCCCTGACAAAACCTGCTTGACATGAAAGAATAAAATTGAATGTGCTCCTGTTTCAGAATAGAAAAGCTATTGTGAAAAAGGAGCTTGACGCCTTTAAAAAATATTATAGAGTTAAATAAATCATGTTCAAAATTCGATTTGCTGTTGCTGTTGAGAGGTTTATCGTCCACCATGAGCAACTATCGGCGCTATATAAGGCAGTCGCCCGTTCCTAATATACACCCACAGGTTACAGAGAAGGAACAAAGTCAGCGGCATAAGTTAACAAGTTAGTAAAATCATGCAATGTATTGATTATTACACGCTTTCCAACATACCGGAAATCACTACTCAAGTTATGAGGATAATTGCTGCGGAATAAATCTCGCTCCTGTGTCCTGAATTTTGATCCTATTTCGATGATATTCAACAGAATTGGCTCAGTATACCTCCGGAACAACATACTAAAGTTTTGTCGCAATCGAAGCATTTTAGGTAAGTTATGACGCATAAGGGCAATGGAATGGATCCCTCTCCTATGTCCTGACCATTGACCCCATTTCCAATAGGGTTCGTCCCCAGGTGGTCCCCTACCACATACTAAAATTTCATTGAAATCGAGCCATTTTTATGCGAGTTATCGTGCGGACAGGCAGACAGAAGAATAAAACTGGAGCATATACGTTTCTTCAACCTACGGTTGGAAAGCGTAAACAAACACACCACCCATGTCTCATCCGGGACTCGAACCCATGCTCATCTCCGATGAATGGTCAGATGTTACCGCCTCAGAGAAATCTGCCGTCAAAGATTTCCTAAACACAAATCTAGACCGATGAGCCATTGCATTATCACCCCCCCCAGCCTAGAGAAATGAGCGCACCTAGAGGCCGAACGGTGGCGCAGGTGAAGTTCACAGATCAGTTTATTTCAGTGTAGAAAGATGGGCCTTCTAGAAAGTGCATGTTTATGTCAGTAGAAAAACGCAAAGAAAAATTGCTCGTAATCTTTAATAAATAACTACTACAGTAAAAGTCCGATATTGCGAATACGGCTTATAGTGAGAATCCCGCTGTTACGAGAGATTCAAATGCACCGTCAATTAGTTAATGTTAAAGATAGGAAAGATCTTTGTGTATTACGAGTTTTAAATCTAAGGAGCTCCCGCTGTAGCGAGAGGCTTTCATTGCCAATCTTTTTTATTTCAAAGAATTCCAACAAAATTTCTCCTGAAATTCCAGGAAGTGGTGGGGAGATAAACGCGTACAGTTGCACACAGAGATGAGTCACCAGTGGTTCATTTGCTTGGCTGTTTGGATGCTGTGCCCCCCCCACCCCCCACCCTTCCGCGCTTTCTTCCACTCGTTTCCACAACGGTGGAAACTCGAAAAAAAATTTGTGAGTGTACGTCATGTGTTTTCTTTCTCTAAATGGAGAATAAAAGGAAAGGTTTGAACTTGGAAACAGTTAAAAGTTTTGTATGAATATGAGAAAAGTTTGAAGTCGAACAGTGAGATCGCAAGAAAATTTGGTCTTGCATCATCAACGATGTATACAATTTTAAAGAACAAAGAGAAGATCAAGGAGGCGGCTTTGAAGAATAACGCACCGGCGAAATCTATAAAGTTAGGAAGTTGTGAAAATAAGGAATTGGAGGAATCGTTATTTACGGAGTTTTGCCATAATCGAGACAAAAACATTCCTGTTAGTGGACAGGTGATAAAAGCTAATGAATTAAGCGTCGAAATGAAGATCTAGAATTTTAGTTCTTCGAACGGTCGGCTATACCGATTTAAAACTACAAAAGGGATAAAACTAGATTGCAAAAAATATTTGGAGAATCTGATGATACAGAAATCATGGAATCAGAAAAATAAAGCTCAGAAGAAGATCGGGATGATGAAAATTTGAAAGGAAAGCGTACCATCTCAATCAGAACTCATGCAACCTTTACACACAATCGCACAATTTTATAGTGCGTCGAATGCACCTATATTGAAGAAACGGCAATTTTCCGTCAAGTCGAGAGTTACGTGTTACAATCATCAATGTCAAAGAGGAAACAAGAGACATGGTTCTTATTTTTTTTTTTTTTTTTTTGTAAAAATTCCAAATTGAATTAAAATCTAATATCAGGTATGTAACATGTATTTTATGATCACTTTTCTTTGTTATGTAGTATTGTTATTTTTATGCGTTATGTAGTGCGCGTACATGTACGTAGGATTTGTATAATCTAGCTATAACGAGAAGTCCGTTTTAACGACAATTTTTCCGATTTTCGTAACGTCGGACTTTTACTGTACATAACAATGGGCACTAAACAAACGAAACGTTAAATGACTAATTGCAAAAAAAAGCCTTTGAAAGAACTTTCCTTTTTTAGCACGTCTTTTGTAAAAAAAGATCGTGCTTACGTTATCGGTTTGTCCGTCCGTCCGTCCGCCTGTACCCACGTTATCTCTGCAACTATTAGTCCGATTTGAAAACTTCTTTTGCATTCGAAAGCTTGAAATATGCAAATGATGATCCTTTATTTCGTTTTTTTTACGATGCACAATTTCGCCGCTAGAGGGCGTAAATGCAGATGATGTCGAATTCAAAAATACGTTTTATTCCACATATTTGCTTCTAAACATCCGATTGAAAAAAACTTTTATCTTTCGATTCCATTTATGTCGAAGAGTATTTTGGATATAGTTTCTTTTTCAAATTACGTATAGATTTTTCGCTATGGGGCGTAAAAGTAAATTGCATTTTTTCCGATAACTCTTCTTCTAAAACTCCGATTTGAAAAAAAAAAAATTCAGCGGATACATCTCCTGCTGCACAATCTTTTGCATATGATTTCGAATTTTTTGGTAAAGAATACTTTGATTACCAGGGGGCGTAAGTGTTAATTTTCGCTTCTGATGTATTTGCCATAAAATCTGAGCTTCTAAAATATCGATTGAAAAAATTCTTTCGTGGACTGATGCCACTCACATCGATAAACGTTTCCGGAATATTTTCTTTCTAAAATATTCCACAGTTTCTCCGCCAGGGGGCGTAGATATATATCTTATTTTTGTCAATATCTCTACTTCTAAAAGTCCGATTTGAAAAATTCCTTCTTTGTTGGATGGTGTTTCCGATGCGAAATTTTTTCCTATAAATTCAAAATTTTCAAGTAAATCATAGACTTTCCGCTAGGGCGCACAATGATAAATTGCGTTTTCCGCTCCTAAAACTCAGATTTGAAAAATTCTTCCTGTATCGCATACAAGACCTGACGGAAAATATTTTTCACGTAATTTCTAATGTTTGGTAAAGAATGGTTTGGCCACCAGGGGTTATAAGTGTTGATTTCTAATTCTGATGTATTTGTAGCAAAATCTGGGCTCCTGAAAGCTCGACTAAATTTTTTTCTTGGACCGATACCGCTCATATAGATAAACCTTTTGTGAATACTTTCTTCCTAAAATAATGCATGGTTTTCCCACCAAGGGACGTAAAAAGTCACATCTTCTTTTTGTCGATAACTCTGTTTCTGAGAGTTCGTAAGTTCACGATTCCATTTACAGCAATATCTGAGGGATTAAAGACCCGATTGAAAAACTTCCTTCTTCCGTCAGATACTATTGTTTTCCATACCGGTTCCATTGACTTTGAATAGCTTTCATAAATTTAATTTGCGTCAGAACGGATTTTTTTTTTTTTTATTGGAGGTTTAACGACCACCGTGAGCAACTCAATGGGCTGTAAGCAGTCGCCCGTCCCTAATTTAGGGTCACTGGTTCCAGGGAAGGGAGAGAGCCAGTGCCGTAAGACAAACACAACATCCATGCCTGACCGGGATTCGAACCCGGACCCCTTACGGATCAGAGGCCATCAGAACGGATTCAAAAGACGTGCTTATTACACCCGAAAATTCGGTGTAGTCTTGTTTTTTTTTTTTTTTTGATTGGAGGTTTAACGGCCACCGTGAGCAACTCAATGGGCTATAAGCAGTCGTCCGTCCCTAATTTAGGGTCACTGGTTCCAGGGAAGGGAGAGAGCCAGTTCCGTAAGACAAACAAAACATCCATGCCTCACCGGGATTCGAACCCGAACCACTTTTGGACAAATATCAGCGGCAATCGCTCAGACCACTGTGGGCGGCGAACTTTCCTTTTGTTGAGACTTCAATCCAGAGCTTAACTTGCAGTTGTACAATAACACGCGAGAGATCTAATTTCTGTTATTTAATTTTACTGATTTAGATGTAAGATTACAATAATTCAATACAAAATTCAATGAGGAAGCTGCCGCACTTCAGTTTTCAAGAATGCGAATTCCTTAATAACGGAAGTATGATTTGCTATTGAGGAATCATTCGTAAAGCTGCAAGGAGTGGAAAAGCCTATGAGGGACGGATGACGTCAATCGTCACATGTCATCAAGAAGACTCCCCCATGGTTAACTACAACCATGAACTACCGTAAGAGTTATAAGCAAACACCTGTTCCTAACTTAGCCACTGATCCCATGGCAGTGACTCTGTACACTAAAAACAAAATAATAATAATAAAAACAAAACAAGTGGTGTAGATTCACGGAAAATTTATGAAAATAACGTGCAGCAATGTTGCCGGTAGGGGTCAGTCTTTTTCAGGAATTTCCATTTTTCATACACGAGACTGACGAAGAAAAAAAAATGCTAAACTTTCTAACCTGGTGAAAAATAAGAACGTGCTGCGAAACCGCGTGAATATAACACGGCATGAGTAAGACAGAATTGGCCGCCCCGGTGGCGCAGTGGTCTAAGCGATGGCCTCAGATCATTCTTCCGTAAGGGGCCCGGGTTCGAATCCCGGTGAGGCATGGATTTTGTGTTTGTCTTACGGCACTGGCTCTCTCCCTTCCCTGGAACCAGTTACCCTAAATTAGGGACGGGAGACTGCTTATAGCCCATTGAGTTGCTCACGGTAGTCGTTAAACCTCCAATCCAAAAAAAAAAAAAAAAAAAAAAAAAAAAAGACAGAATTGTTCACTGAAATTTATTTATCTAAATATTAAAACTGGAGCACATCACTATATTAAAAAATATATATATTTTTGTTTTCTACATTTAAGAACAACACAGGATGAATGAAACATCGCGGAGAAAAAAAAAATTACGATTATGGGCGAAAACTTAGTTTTGTCCGACTTCCGTTTTAAGAAAATTTTCCTCCATTTTGAAGGTGTAATACAAATAATTACGATTACGGGAAAAACCTTCAGTCCGTCTAACTTCAGTTTCCGAAAATTTTGAAAGCAGGAATTCTGGTCCTCTGACGGGAAGCGACCCCCCCCCCTCCTCCCAAATTTCTGTTCAGTTCTGCATTGATCTCGGAACCATCGAAATGATGATGGAAAAGGCGGAATTCTTCGCATTCACCGAAGAATCTCGTGCCTGAAGATTGCAGGGAAATTTTCGCGACGTCTAACTTCCGTTTTCGGAAATTTCTCTTCCATTTTCAAGCTGAACTTCATGATAACGCAAAACCACATACCAAGTTGTCAGTCCAACAGTTCCTGGATCACCATCAAATCACTGTGTTGCCACATGCGCCGTATTCCCCTAATTTATCGTCCTGTGACTTGCTCCGTTTCCTCCAGGATAAAACGGGCACTAAAATGACAATATCATGCAGACATTACATCTATCCAATTAGCCGTGACAAAACAACTTGGGGACGTCCCGGAAAGTGCCTTCCAGAACTGTTTTAGGAAATGCTGGAAACTGTGTTGATTCAGAAGGGCGGTATTTTGAAGGTGACCAGCACTTATTATGAATATAGTACATTTTTATATTCTTTACTGCGTCAGTCCTGGAACTTTTCCGACGTAGGTCGTATAATTAGTTTTAATACCGAAAGTTAACACCCATTTGTGCTGAACAGAGGCATTTTTTTTTCTTTTTACTAGATACACAATACATTTTCTTGAAATTCTTACGGACTACTGACCTTAGGGAACAAAATGCGAGTAAAGATCAAGAAAAGAAAACCCATAATAACCTCGCAATCTCCGCATATCTTACCCTAAACAATTCGAAATTTAATTTACCGCTCAAGTTGCCGCAGAGGTTTATTTTAATTCGGAACTCGTGAGACAAATCTACGCTTGATGTGTGGTTTTGCAAAGATATCAGCGAGAGGTGTGCCTGGCTTCACAATAGCCGCTATCTGACGTTCTCATCAGAGAGTAAACAGCGTTCTTTCACGGGACTGGCATACCTCAGTAACTTCCACTTCTTAATGACCGGTGGCATTAGTCGTCTTTTATCTGATGCTGTTTAGGAAGTAAAGCATGCCCCAGGAGCATTCGTGTGAGGCATGTGCCCATGTTCACGGTAGTACCTTTCGCTAAACTACTTGCAATGAACTTATAAGGAGACTTTTCTTTGTAGGTTTGTCTGGCCGCACGATCGTCCTAAGAAAAGAAAGATCTAATATAACCGGATCTCTAAACTTTGTTTAGCGTTGACCCCGCCGTTACATCCAAATGGATGGTATAAGTCTATAACGTATTCACCAGTGGCGTCGCGTGCCCATTTAGGTTAGGTGTGCGCTGTTATGGGAAAAGACACGCAAACATTTTATTATGTATCCCGAGCTGCAAATTTTGCGCATTGATTTTGAACATACGAGAAGAAGTTTTTTTTTTATTTAGCTGTCGTCTAATAACTTACGGTAATAAAGAATTGTCTTACACTCCATTTTAAGAAAAATCTGAATTTCCTGCACAAATACTAGAGCGATGAACGAATTTTCGGTAACTTTTTCTTTATACACTGACGGAAAAAAATCCCAACACCAAGAAGGGGTTGTGTTAGATAAACAACAGTTGGTAGGTGGTGAGAGTACATCTTCAAGATGACGTCTATGCAAAGTTCGCGCTCGGCGCATACGTGTGGCGCTAGTAGCGCCCCTCGGAACATGCAAAGCAGGTTTGCTGTAAATACGCGCTGTAAGCGTTCGTGAGCGTTAGTTATCGTTGAGATTCGACGTAGGGTGTTGATGTTAGTCAAGAATGCCTTTAAGAAGACGAAGAAGCCATTATCAACAGCTCACGGAGTTTGAACGAGGTCGTGTAATAGGGCTACGAGAAGGTGGATTTTCGTTCCGCAATATTGCAGAACGACTTGGCAGGAATGTAGCCACTGTGCATGATTGTTGGCAGCGGTGGTCAAGGGAAGGTACTACCTCAAGAAGACCGGGTTCCGGCCGGCCACGTGGCACTACTGAGATGGAAGACCGCCGTGTACGGCGTATGGCCGTGGCGCATCGTACCGCGTCTGCGGCAGCAATTCGAGCTGCAGTTGCCACCACAGTGACACAACGAACTGTTACGAATCGGTTACTTGAAGGACAGCTTCGAGCCAGAAGCCCTGTCCTAGCGTGCATTCCACTTACTCCAAACCACCGCCGTTTTGCGACGTCAGTGGTGTCAAGCTAGAGCTCATTGGAGGAAGGAGTGGAGATCTGTTGTGTTTTCTGATGAAAGCCGGTCCTGCCTGGGTGCCAGTGATGGCCGTGTGTTGGTTAGAAGGAGGCCAGGTGAGCGCCTGCAACTAACCTGTCTGCGGCAGAGACACACTGGACCTACGCCTGGAGTTATGGTCTGCGGAGCAATTTCCTATTACAGCAGGAGCACTTTCGTAGCTATCCCACGCACCCTGACGGCACAGTTGTACGTCGGTCAGGTGATTCAACCTGTTGTGCTGCCATTCATGAACAGCATTCCAGGGGGTGTTTCTAACTGGATAACCCTCGCCCGCATACCGCTGTTGTAACCCAACATGCTCTACAGAGTGTCGACATGTTGCCGTGGCCTGCTAGATCACCAGATCTGCCACCAATCGAGCACGTATGGGACATCATTGGACAAATACTCCGGCGTCACCCCCAACCAGCATTAACCGTCCCTGTATTGACCGACCAAATGCAACAGGCATGGAACTCCATCCCACAAACTGACATCTAGCACCTGTACGACACAATGCATGAACGTTTGCGTGCTTGCATTCAACATTCTGGCGGTTACACCGGTTATTAATGTACCAGCATTTCACATTTAAAATGGCTCTTCTCGCGCTTACATTAAGCTGTGATCTTGAAACCTTAATCGATTAAATATGTTACCTATACAAATGTATTGCCGCCATTTCATTCCTCTACAACTATTTTTTCGTGGTGTTGGGATTTTTTTTTTCCGTCAGTGTTTATAAGTTGTAAATACAGCGCGAGGCTTACTTTCTTTAAACCTCTTTACACAATCTGCAAAATCTCTGACAAAAATGCGACACTTAGTACATCATGAACATAAATGGATGTCAAAATTCAATTGTATCTGTACTCATAAACACACCGATTTACACAGCGACGAAAAGATCGTCGCTGTTTGAATAATACCTCATAGCAGAAGGATGAAGTGTGTTTATGACTCCATGCTATTCCAATCGCAAACAAATATGACCAGTGGTGCTTTGTTAAGCGCGCTCACCCTGGGTATTTAAACCTCTGCATTGGATCCACGAGGAAATAAAAACATGACCTGTAGCGCCATCTAGAAAGCTTTGAATTACAATTGTTTTCACGACTTAAGGTGTCCGCTGTCAAAATAGCACTCCTGCAGCTGCAAATATTATTTATTACGTTTTGTTTACTGCACGAAGCAACGAATCTTCTCATCCCGAAAATATTGCACAAGGGAATTACGTTTTGCGGACAAACTTCAGCAAGTCTTACTGGAAATACGTATTTAAAAAACAAAACAATATAACAGCAACTGGCTGCTTCGTGAGACTCAAGCAATGCTGATTTTGGGTAGCACACCTTGAGAGTTCCGCTGGTACGTTTGAGACCACAGGAAAATAAGAACGTGACCTGCAGCGCCGTCTGGTGGGAGCGCTTGTACCACAGCTGCTTTGAGGTCGTCGGATGTGTGCATGCAAAACAGCACACCCCGGGATTCTAGCGCAAATGTGATACGCTTACTGAACGAACCTTCTCTTCTAAATGAAAACATTATGCGGGAAAATGATTTTAACCACTACTAAAAGCCTTAGGACGAACTATGGCGAGTTTTATTAGAAACAAATCCGAAAAAATGATATCGATAATATAGGTTAAATTGAGACTCTGCGTGGGTGTGCGCCGCACACCTAGCACACCTCGAATATTCGCCCCTGGTATTCACAGTGGAGTACCTGAAAATCTCGCCTCCGCCGCCCCTCTCCCGCGCAAAAGGATATATTCGAGGCTTTTTTGTGAAAATCTATCAGCTTTCAATTATTGAAATTTTTAAATTCCATATTACGGTTTTACGGGCGTTCTCTAATTAAAATTGTTTTGAACCTATAGGTGTTTTCCGTAATAACAAAATTGCTGTACTTCACTGTGTGCAACACAAATGTATACATTGTAATTAGATCAGATGTAGAGGATTTTAGGAAGGGAGTGTCTGACCCCAGGTCTTAAACAACCCTTAGAAATAGGAAGCTAGGAGATTTGGGCTAGAGTGCCCGATAGGAAAGTGATACGGAAGCGAAGTAGAAAGGGGACGAAGATGCCCTTATTTATTACCAGGGGGCCAGTACCCCGGGGCCGACGGCTTAACATGCCCATCCAACGCACGGCGGATATTTAGTGGTTCGTGCCTGCCTGGGATCGAACCTGAGGTTTCTCCGTGGTAGTCACGAAAGTTGACCACTAGGCCACCCGCGGCCTACATTGTAATTAAGATAATTGCCCTAGTTTTATACCAATGCAAAGTAAAGTAGAGCGTCGAAAATCCAAACGTCAAAAATCCGAACAAGCTCCCCTCCACTTTATTTTTGTGGTGGTGGAAAGTTTAAGTACAGTCCGTTCATTTTAACTTGGCACTTGATGATAATGGAATCGCCTGATTTTGGGGGTGCAAGCATTTTGGGGGCGACGTGTCGAAGGTGGAAGTTACTTCTGATACTCAGAGACAAAAGGCAAAAACTTCCTTAGTCACTTGTTCCCTACAGGGCTAACACTTTACGACGCATTACCACTGCAGTACCACCCCTTGTTTCATCTCTCAACCCCATTGTTCACTGCGAGTCGGAAGGAAAGTTATTCTCCCTGCACTCAGCATAAAGTACACCCTTGGCAAACGGAACCAGCTGGTAATGATTGATGGTAAGTTTTGGAATTTGTACTTTATGTTTAAAAACTTCACAGCAGTAGTAAAAATGGCAAACTTGTTTCGTATTGCATAATAACAAAAATAATCTTTATCTTATATTAATTTTTTTTGTATACTGTGACTTCTTTTGGGTGCATGTATTTGGATAATATAATGCAGAAATGTCAGCGTATTTGTATTGTTTTACATGTTCGATAATTATTGGATTATAATCCAAACACTTCGAAAATTCGAACTACCAGTAGTCCCCATTAGTTCGGATTTTCGACGCTCTACTGTATTACAAAACACTTACGCCAAAATTAAATCACATTATGCAAATTTTATTATTTTAGAGAACTAAGGCCAGCCTCTTTTTTTTTTTTTATTGGAATTTTAACGACCACCGTGAGCAACTCAATGGGCTATAAGCAGTCGCCCGTCCCAAATTTATGGTCACTGGTTCCAGGGAAGGGAGAGAGCCGGTGCCGTAAGACAAACAAAAACAACATCCATGCCTCACCGGGATTCGAACCCGGACCCCTTTCGGACGAATGATCAGAGGCCATCGATTAGACCACTGCGCCACCGGGGCGGCCCAGCCTCTTTTAACTGCCTCATGATCACACATACAGAACACGTAACCTGCAGTGTGACAGAGTCGAATGACCTTTTCTGATTTATACAAAAGTACAGAACGTAAGTAAGCAAATTAAAAAGTAACAATTCAGAATTGTGGTACAAAAAGTGCAAAATTACTTAACCCTTTAGTCGGCTGGAAGGAATTAACTCGGGGTTAACAAAATATGCTGAAATCAGCTCGAACGAATATATTCGCTGTCTGAGAAGTGGGCCAAACGTGACAGGAGCGGGTGAACCCCTGCATCAGAAAGCGTTGCTTTTACTTTACGTTTATCGTTCTAAGTGGTCATTTGGGGGTTATGATTGTCATTAATCCTTCATATCTGATTATCTTTTCCGCTAAGGATGCTAAGAAAAGAGCGACGAACCTAAGAAAGAAGAGAAAAGATGTTTGAGTAACTTGTTTCTACCCATTGGCATAATGTCCGGGCCACTACAGCTTCCAAATAATTCTTTGGGTAATGCAGCAGAGAAGAAAGGACTATAAGGGAATCTGACTAAATACTGTAAGGCTAACGACTGTAACGGAACACTTACAACCAGCGACAGATTTATAGTCGGTACACTGTAAAAAACTGCAAGATCAAATTACGGTAGATACACCGGTAGCTGAGTGACCAGTCAATAAACCGTAATCTTACAGTATCATACCGTAATGTTCATTAACATGTCTAATGACCGGAAAATAAAAACGTCTAATGACCGGGAAATAAAAACGTCTAATGACCATAATGTTCATTAACATATCTAATGACAAATAAATAATAATACATGTAATGTTCATTAACATGTCTAATGGGAAATAAAAGCGTCTAATGCCGTTATGTTCATTAACATGTCTAATGACTGGGGATAAATAATACGTTTACTAACCGGAAAATAAAAACTTGTTGCCCACAGAGGTGTTCCCAGTCGACTAACATGTCTAACTGCACATGAAAAAAAAAACACAAGCAGTGTTAGAATTAGAAATAAATCTTCTACTGGCCCAGCGGACTACTAGAATTTGCAAACTGGTCCACCAAACTGCCCATTGGTCCGTAACAAAAAATAAAATAAAAAAATTAAAAACATTTACAGTATATGTAGAAAATAACGTATTTCAATGGAATTATCTCCAATATTTGTTTTTAAACGTATCATTAGTTTGCAGCCTAAGAAGAAAACCATACAGCAAGGTAAAAGAAATAAAAAAAATAATATTTTTTTGACTTGTGACAAATTAGAAAAAAAAAAAAAAAAAAAAAACACTTACTAGCAATCCGGGCCAGTAAAATCAATAATTCATTAGACCGACGGAAGTTCTACTGGCCAATGGCCAGCGGACCACTGGGTAATTCGAACGCTGACAACTATATAACCACTTTAAGAAAAACGTTGCCAGATTGTCAATGTTAAAATACAGTAACAGTTCAAACACCGTGAACATTTATTTATCTACCGAAAATTTATGATTGACCGCCAGGTGGCGTGCTTACGATCTATAGACCGTCTTAATCCGGGTGAAACACTGACTTTTCTCGGCAATTTTTTACAGTGTACACCTGAGATCAAAGAAAGGAAAGCAATTGGTTTGCCGTAGCTTTTGGTTTCACCGGGTAGCAGAAAAATTTGGGCAACATTTGGTTCAGGTATATCGGCGCGAATGTAAAAAAAAACCCCAACATACTGAACATCAGGATGTTTTGCACATAAGCTTTTTCCTTTGACTGTTATAAAAACAAAAATTGACACAGGTTCTCGCGAAGAACAACTTTTAGCTCATATTCTAAAAAATGCGTAGTTACTGTATGTGCAAACAAGTGTAATATACAACGCCTTATCATCATTGACATAAAAATTTCATTTATTCAACAGATATTTCATTCACATCATCATCATCATCATTGTCAACCATTATCAATCCACTGCTGGACGAAGGTCTCCCCAAGTTTCCTCCACAACGGTCGGTCTTGTGCCATTCTCCTCCATGTCACCCCTGCATACTTTCGAATTTCATCCACCCATCTCCCATGTGGTCTTCTTCTGGGTCTTTTCCTGTCCCTTGGAATCCAATCTAAAATTTCGGCTGTCCATCGATGATCTGTCCTTCTGGCAGTATGTCCAGCCCATTGCCATTTCAGGGATTTAACTCTGATCATGATGTCTTCCACTCTTGTCATTTTTCGGATCCACGAGTTCCTCTTCTTATCTCTCCTGGTTACACCAAGCATGCACCTCTCCATGCTTTTTTGAGTTGTCTGCAGCCTTTGTATGTCTCTTTTAGTTAAGGTCCACGTCTCTGCACCATACGTAAGCACTGGAAGGATGCATTGATCAAACACTTTTCTTTTAAGACATAATGGCATATTGCTCTTGAAAATTATGCTGTTTCTTCCAAAAGCTCTCCAGGCAAGTTTTGTACGCCGATTAATTTCTTCACCAATGTGACCCTCACTTGATATCTGCTGTCCAAGATAAACGTACGTGTCTGTTATCTCCAGCTTTTCTCCATCAATCGATAAATCTTCATTTCTTGTAAAAGCATTGAACATCACTTTTGTCTTCTGAAAGTTCATTTTTAATCCCACTTCTTTACTCTTGTCAGCAAGTTCCTGGATCATACTCTGCAGCTCTGATGGGGTAGTTGCAAAAATGACTACGCCATCAGCAAAACGAAGGTGGGTTAGATAATCTCCATTAATCTTTATACCCTTGTTTTCCCAGCTCAGCGACTGAAAAACACCCTCCAATGTGGCATTAAAGAGCTTCGGAGATATGGTGTCACCTTGTCTCACTCCCTTTCCAATTTTTACGTGTGTTGTATTTTCAAACAGCCTAATCTTTGCACTTGCATTTTCATAGATGTTATTAATAATATTAATGTATGCATCTTCAATACCGCAGGTTTTCAGAGCCATTGTAACTGCTGATGGTTTCACCGAATCAAAGGCTTTTTCATAATCGATAAAAGCCATGCACAATGGAAGTTCATATTCCCTTGCTCTTTCAATTAGTTCTCTCAGCACGTGGATATGATCTATTGTGCTGTAGCCACTCCTGAATCCAGCTTGTTCTCTCGGTTGAGCCATGTCCAGTGTTACCTTCAAGCGGTGTGAAAGAACTTTAGTGAAGATTTTATAAACTACTGATAGGAGGCTGATAGGTCTGTAGTTTCCGAGATCCTCAATGTCACCTTTCTTATGTAGCAGGATCATTGTAGCGGTGTTCCAATCCTCAGGAATCTTTCCTTCATTAAGGCATCGAGTGAAAATTTGGGCGAGTACTGTTTCGATTTCTCCACTTGCTTCTTGTATGATGTCTACAGTAATTCCATCTTCTCCTGGAGCTTTTCCTCGCTTCATGTTCTTGATTGCATGTGCAACTTCTGCTGGAAGGACTGGAGGAACTCTGGTACTGGTATCTTTCATGATGTCTGGAGTGCATATATCATCCCTTTCATATAATTTGGAGTAGAAATCTTTCACTCTTGTCAAAATTTCTGCCTCTATTTCTTGTTACAGAACCATCTTCTTTTCTCAGTGCCATAATCTGTTTTCTTCCCTTACTGAGATGTCCCTTTGCTATCTTTAGGCTTTGGTTGTTTTCAATTGCTTTCCTCACTAGTTCACAGTTGAATTTCCTTACGTCTTCAGTGATACTTTTTCTTACTGTCTTGCATAGCTCTATATATTCCACTTTGGAAGTCACATCTTTAGTTGTCCTCATCTCTCTTCTTTTTTGCATCAACATTTTGGTTTTACCTGATAATTTGTTCACATGCAACTTGTTCTTAGACCCAGCTAATTTTGTTGCTGTTTCCATAAGAGCTTTGGTTACTTTTCTGTTAACTTCAGAGATGTCCACTTCTTCCGATGTTAGGCCTTCTAAAGCAGAGAACCTGTTCTTCAGTTCCAACTTGAAGGTATAAACATTCACATACATTCTCTTATTAATACACATGTATAGTAACTACTGCTACGGCTGTGAGATGGGCCTCAAAGTCTTCTGGAATAGCGGCTTTCTCCCCTCGTCACCCAGTTTTAATAAACTAAAGCGAAAATGACTTCTTAAAGATTTAACTTATTTACTGAAAAAAAAATGCTTTTCTTTTTAATTACTTCATTCCAAGCTGCCGTCAAAAATTCCTGGCTATTTATTTAACAAGTTTAATATGAAGTTTCTGCAAAAAGGTTGAAAAATCCTTCTGCTGAGGCAAGAGGCCCTCTTATCCATGAGCATGACCCCCCTCCCCCGCCCGCACTGCAGGGGTTATCAGTACGCCCATGCATGGTGTGATTTGATGGCATAAGAAGGAAATGATCACGCAGCGCTAAATGTTAACAAGAGCACTTTAATTTTGACGACACCGTGATATTGTTAGTGTAATGTAATCTGAATGGGTACCTCAAGATCCATTTTTGGTTACAAATCACCAGCGTAAGTCTACACGGGTCGCGAGGAACAGCTGCCGGGTGATTCCTCATTATTTCAGCAACACTGTCACTACTTACTAATCCACCTAAAAACTTTACCCTATGTTTACAACGGTAAAAACTTTTGTAGACCTTTTCTTCGCAATTAATGTATTCCCAAGGATGAAAATAAGCGCATCGATAAAAATAACTTTAAATTATAGCCTAGTATACTTAAAATTAGTTTAAACTTTTTTTTTTTTTAGGTTGGAAGTTTAACAACCACCGTGAGCAAACTCAATGGACTATAAGCAGTCGTCCGTCATTTAAGGCCACTGGTTCCAGGGAAGGGTAATAAGCAGTACCGTAAGAAAAAATACAACATCCATGCCTCACCGGGATTCTAACCCGGACAACTTTCGGGCGAATCATCAGAAGCCATCGCTTAGACCACTGCGCCACCGGGGCGGCCTGTTTAAACTTGTTACAATATCAGTTCAACTTTCGTCTTTTGTTGCTTTCTTCTCAGCAAGTTCCATGGCCATATTTGTCTTTTGTTAACTCTGCAGCCGGACAACAATCTTTGCTTAGTTTTTCTTTCTGTTGATATCATTCCCTTCCCATTTCTTCACCACTTTTCCTTGTTTTTTTCCCATTTTATTCCCTCAGATGACAATTTATCCATCATGCTGAAAGAACTTTCAGCCTGAGGACCACGAATGCATGATATCAAAGCTTTCGCTGCTTTAGATAAATGGTGTAACTTTCAGAATATGAGTACTTTTGAACGCCATGCATCAATTCTAACAAATTTTCAAACTTCTCATCTTTTCTGTTTTCGGAAAATTTCCCCTCCCTTATCAAGCTTACGTGCAAACATTTATGGGGGGGGTAGCAAGTAACATTTAACAATACCACATGATAGTGAGAACATTGCAGAAAGAAAAAAATACGATTACGAGAGAAATCTTCGCTTCAACAGACTTCCGTTTTCGGAAACTTCTTCCACCATTTTTAAGGTGAAGTGCAGTATTTGTGGAACGAAAGGCTATTTAACATTAATACTGGACAGAAAAAACATTGCGAGAAAAAAAAATACGATAACTGGAGAAATCTTTGCTGCGTCTAACTTCCATTTACGAAAGTTTCGAAGGACGGAATTCCGTCATCAAACGGGAAAACGAATCCCCCACCATTCCCCCAGAAAATATTTGTTCAGCTGTGCATTGATCTCGAGAATTCCCAAAACGATAACGGAATTCTTCGAATCCATGGAAGAATATCATGCCTAAAAAGACTACAGAAAATTTTTCGTGCAGACTTAACTTCCGTTTCCGGAAATCTTTGCTCACAGTTTCATGCTGAAATACATGCATTTATGCGATAAAATGATATTTAACAACAATACTGGTCACAGGCAACATCTTGAGGAAAAAGAAATTACGATTGTGGAAAAATCTTCACTCTGTTTAACTTCCGTTCTCGGAAGTTTTGAGATACAGTCCCTAAACAAAAATAACCCCTCCCTACCCCTCTAAAATTTCTCTTCAGTTCTGTACCGAATGATCCAAATGATGACAAAAAAAACGGAATTCTGCGAATTCGCGGAACACTCTTATGTATGGCTGTACTTTGCGCCATTTATTATTAGTGCCTCTTGTACCAGGGGCTGGGCCTTTTACAAAGGAGCACTGGATACACACACAGCAGTCATGCACTTTTTGCCGTGGTCAGTCAGCATGCGATTTCTTGAAGGATCATATGGTGCATTTTGTGTTCAGATCAAATGTGCAGCCGTCGAATGTCTGTACCGCCCTTCTCGACAACCGACGATGTAAAATTCATAGAACACTCACTGGAAGTTAATGCACCCATAATTCCCTACATTTACCAATGTACATTTATCCCAGCTTTAATTTAGTAAACATCCGAACGGTACTGAACTGAAAACTCCGAATCCAGTTAAAAAAAGAAAGACATCCCATGCGATGAAATACAAAGGGCATCATGAAAGTAATGACTCGTCCCTCATAAGATTTTTTATTTGTAGCAGCAAAAATGTGAAACTTGGTGGCAAAATACTTGGACATATTGTTAATAATGCTAGCCTATTCAAAGTTTTGTCCATCACTTTCTATACATTTCCGCCATCTTTGAACCCAAATCCATTTGGGAAAAATTCTTGAGACTGCCGTTTAACCCATGAGTTCACAGCCAGTTTAACGTCTGTCACATCGTCGAAACGTTCCCCACGAAGGGTGTTTTTCAAAGGGGCAAACAGGAAAAAAAAATCTGAGGGAGCCAAATCAGGACTATAGTGGGGTTGGGGCATCACTGTCCACCCCATTTTGGCAATAGCCTGTGAAGCCTCCATTGAGGTGTGGGGACGTGCGTTATCACGGTGCAAAACATCATTATGAAGTGGAATGTCACGTCTTTTCATTCTGTTAGCTTCTTCAATCTCTGCACATAGTGAGCACTGTTTATTGTTGCACCCCGTTCAAGGAAATCAGTTAAAATGACACCACGTTTGTCCCATAAAATTGCCACCATCACTTTCCCTGCGGAACGAGTTGTTTCCACCTTTTTCTGTCGAGGTGAAGATGTGCGGTGACATTCCATTGACACACATTTTGTTTCTGGGTCATGAAAAAAGGTCTAGGTTTCATCCCCCGTCACAACACTAGAGATAAACCCCTCACCCTCCCTCTCATAACAGTCCAACAAGTTCCGGCACATGTCCACCTTTTGCTCACGGGTTAGGGTTTGCTAGGTTGCGATGGTAACAATCACAATCTTGTGACGCTTGAGACCTTTACCCGTGATGCATTGCTGTACTCTTATAAATTTCCGCGAGTATCACATAACCTCTGTTCCACCTGATGACGGGGTGAATGTAACCTCGAAAGTATTAGTGGGTTTTTTTTTAATTGTAAATATTCTTCATCTTTTAACATTAAATATCGTACACAGACGGTGTTGTTTATGTGACATATTGTAAGAAATTTCTTTTATCTTCACGGGTTAGGTTTCTTAGGATCCACTTTGAACATTTTTTTTTTGTAGCCCAGATCCCTAATTAATGTTTCCATAGCCCTATGACCACAATGAATTGCACCACACAACTCCTGGATGGTGAACACGACGATTAGGTGTGATGAGGTCTTTCACTCGTTGCCTGTTGGCATCTGTCACTGCAGTTGCGGGTCTTCCACTCCGTTGTTTGTCCGACACCGAACTTTCACCCTCTCGAAACCTCTTCATCCATCTTCGGACATTACTGATATCGATTGTGGCAGCTTCATACACCGCCAGGAGTCTTCTGTGGATTTCTGGAGCCACACATCCCTCTTTTTCCAATAATTCAATTACGGCTCACAGCTTTTCTCTGTCATTCATGATCTTTATTTCAGATTCTAAAAAAATGTGTTCCCTCACTGGTAACATATAGTACATGCCAGTGCAGTTTCATTAAAATCACTTCAAAATTTCAAAAGTTATTAAGGAGGAGGCATTGCTTTCGGGATGCCCTTAGTATTGTCCACAAAATCTAACATTCAACCAGATGTAAAACTTTACGTAGTGTTTGAGAATTAATTAAAATTAATACATTACAACTCAATGAATGAGCATTTCATGCTAAGTTAATCCAGAATATCATTGCGGAACTCCTACGGAGGTCGAGCTGTACGTCTCAGGTTTTTGTGGTCGGAAAAAGAAACAATTCAAATTAAGATCGATTGAGATTAACCCAAGAAGTGTCCCGTCTATCAATCACAGAGGGAAAAGTGCGCGACGAATCTGTGTCAAGGTTCTATCAAAAATCAATCCCGTAAGCGAGCAGCAGAACTTCGACTAACACGTTCCACGTTGAAGCAACACATGGAAGCTATCCTGAAGAGAAATTCTTATTGATCTCTTCATACTCTGAAGCTCAATGACACGGATCTGGATCGGATAGAGCATGCATATGAGGCACTGCTGAGCTTTTCGATATACTATTGATTAGTGAGATGGCAACATTCAGCGATGAGGGTAGCACAAATAAAAAGTCGTTTCTCGATGAGGAATGCTATTTGTTTTGTTGGAGCATTGCGTAGGGTATTCCAAAACAATGGGAACAGTTTCAAAAATTCAATAACGAAAGCTTCGCTGATATTTGCTTACTGCACCATGCTTAGAAAAATATGAATCTTTTTATAAATATCAATCACATCCAATATTACAGTCATGCAGTCAGGGTTGCCTTCCTTCGCACACACACCCAGTGCTTTATCAATGATATTGTTTGCAGAGTTTTGCTTGGATGTTCTAAAACTGATGGCTGGTTGAAGTTTAATGCCGCAGGAGACTCAATTTGCCAAGGAGAGCCAAGTCCCACGGTTTACCTCAGTAACAAAGACATTCAAACACAACCATAAAGCAGAGTCAAGCAAAATCGTAATTGATTAATGTTATTACATGGTAATTGCAATGACATGTAGCAGCTACCCATTATAATCGTAATGGTTAACTACACTGACGGAAAAAAATCCCAACACCACGAAAAAATAGCTGTAGAGGAATGAAATGGCGGCAATACATTTGTATAGGTAACATATTTAATCGATTAAGGTTTCAAGATCACAGATTAATGTAAGCGCAAGAAGAGCCATTTTAAATGTGAAATGCTGGTACATTAATAACCGGTGTAACCGCCAGAATGTTGAATGCAAGCACGCAAACGTTCAAGCATTGTGTCGTACAGGTGCTGGATGTCAGTTTGTGGGATGGAGTTCCATGCCTGTTGCACTTGGTCGGTCAATACAGGGACGGTTAATGCTGGTTGGGGGTGACGCTGGAGTATTCGTCCAATGATGTCCCATACGTGCTCGATTGGTGGCAGATCTGGTGATCTAGCAGGCCACGGCAACATGTCGACACTCTGTAGAGCATGTTGGGTTACAACAGCGGTATGCGGGCGAGCGTTGTCCTGTTGGAAAACACCCCCTGGAATGCTGTTCATGAATGGCAACACAACAGGTTGAATCACCAGACCGACGTACAACTGTGCCGCCAGGGTGCGTGGGATAACCACGAGAGTGCTCCTGCTGTCATAGAAAATTGCTCCCCAGACCATAACTCCAGGTGTAGGTCCAGTGTGTCTCGGCCGCAGACTGGTTGGTTGCAGGCGCTCACCTGGCCTCCTTCTAACCAACACACGGCCATTACTGGCACCCAGGCAGAACCTGCTTTCATCAGAAAACACAACAGATCTCCACTCCGTCCTCCAATGAGCTCTAGATTGACACCACTGACGTCGCAAACGACAGTGGTTTGGGTAAGGTGAATGCACGCTACAGGGCATCTGGCTCGGAGCTGCCCTTCAAGTAACCGATTTGTAACAGTTCGTTGTGTCACTGTGGTAGCAACTGCAGCTTGAATTGCTGCCGCAGACGCGGTACGATGCGCTACGGCCATACGCCGTACACGGCGGTCTTCCTTCTCAGTAGTGCCACGTGGCCTGCCGGAACCCAGTCTTCTTGAGGCAGTACCTTCCCTTGACCACCGCTGCCAACAATCATGCACAGTGGCTACATTCCTGCCAAGTCGTTTTGCAATATTGCGGAACGAAAATCCACCTTCTCGTAGCCCTATTACATCACCTCGTTCAAACTCCGTGAGCTGTTGATAATGGCTTCTTCGTCTTCTTAAAGGCCTTCTTGACTAACATCAACACACTACGTCGAATCTTAACGATAACTAACGCTCACGAACGTTACAGCGCGTATTTACAGCAAACCTGCTTTGCCTGTTCCGAGGGGCGGTACTAGCGCCACACGTATGCGCCGAGCGCGAACTTTGCCCTAGACGTCATCTTACAGATGTACTCTCCCCGCCTACCAACTGTCGTTTATCTAACACCTTCTTGGTGTTGGGATTTTTTTCCGTCAGTGTATATGTTTATAATTAACCAATAAGTTATGGGTAACAATACAACGTGAATAAACCAGCAACCAGTACACCCTTTCACGTCGTGTAGGTTATTTGACAATTGTTCCACACCTCGGACCTCAAATGCGTGTATGTAGGTATTGGAGATTGCATGTGTATGACATGAGTAGTTGCCCCATCTTCGCCGCAAATAAAGTGATTTGAACGAAATAATACATATGAAGTAAGTACGAATGGGATGTTTATTTCGGTTAGAGATACTCATTTCCTCCATCTCCAGTACAGTATTCTCGTCCATCACATACGTTTCACTGTCCAAAATAATTACCGCACTATAGCCACAAGCCCATATTAGCACTACACTCACAGTTCAGGAACTCAGTGTACACTACCGAATATTACAGAAATTTGCGAAATCGACATTTTTGCCGTACATCTCAACTGTTGTTGTCCATTACTTGTCCGATACGAACACTGGACTAGCGAGCGACAGGACCAGAAACTTCTGGAATATTCTCGATTTACACAAAGCTCTCCAACTTCCCACTGCGCGATCATTCTGGAACATTGTACAAAAGTCTCACCCATTCTTGACGCTTCTAGAACATTCTACACGACACTTCGGTCTCTGTCTGCTATGTTACATGACTGACTTTTCTAGACATAGCTTTTGACAAAAGTGCATTTCTAGAAACTATTAGTAATGTAATTATTATCTGCAAATTGTGTAATTTCGTTACCAAATAATTCCATTGCGTTTGAATGGCATTATTAAATAATTGAATTAAATGCTTCGATTGAGACGAGACTTTATCATGTTCTGGAAGTATACTTTACCGGTTCTGTTGGATATCATCGAAATGGGGTCAAAGGTCAGGTCATAGGAGCGAGATTTATTCTACAGCAATTATCCTCATAACTTGAATAATGATTTCTGGTATGTTGGAAAGCGTATCATAATCAATGCATTGCACGGTTTTACTAACTTGTTTAAGTATACTATAATATGTTAAATATAATATGAACATAGTAATGCTTAGCAAAGCCATCCTCTTTACAAATAAGTGTATTTACGATGAATATAATTGCATTAAGCAAAATACATATTTACAATATATTCAAGTCTCCATTTCCCTATAATGCTGGCAACGCACCTGAAGAACTTCAGCTTGAATTTTTATTTATTTATTTATTTATTTATTTATTTATTTTGTAAAATTTCTGCTGTACAATATTATAGAAAAGCAATATAATACTTAGTAACTATACAATATCTGCCACAACCGTAAACTAATTATACAAATAAAGTAAAACTCACCAAAGAAACTCACAAAACACTACAATTCACCAAAACTTTCACAATAAATACAAATTCTGCAAAACAACAACAAAACTCAGTCCATTGGAAATTAATGTCAATAATTGTCAATATGAATCAAATATTATATGATAGTAATCATTAAATGTACAGCAAGGGGCCAGGGAAAAAATCTGAAATACTGCCTGACAAGCCCTTGATACCCTCTAAATAAAAACAAAATATTCCAGTCCAGTCAAAACAACGAAAGTAATTTTACAATACCTTTTATTTATTTATTTATTTTTTAAATCATAAACAAAATTCCAATATTCAATTTCCCGTCAAAAAACTGCTTAGCACTCGCTTAAATACCGGATAACGTGGCTCTGATCTAATAATCAACGGTAATCCATTTCACTCACGCAATCCCATCAACACATTGATATTATTAAACATTAAACCTGTACGAGCCCACGGAACAGAAAAACCCGACCCACCCCGAGTATCATAAGAGTGACTTGTACACCGTAATGCAATCAAGTTGGAGTATCTTCCTGCAAAAATACGTTCATGGACCATCAGCAGCAATCTGTATTTATGCACTTACTCAATAGTTAAATATCTGAAAAGGACGAAAAAGGACCTCCGATCAAACAGAATAATTTAACAATCGGACAAACTTCCTCTGCAACACAGATAAACGAACTATGTTAGGCCTTGTAGTTGCACCCCATATTAAAATGCAGTAGGACAATACAGGAAAAATAAAAGAATAGTATAAAATTAACAAAATTCTTACTGATTAATAGACTTTCAGCGTGATTCTTTCCTAAAAGAAAAATTCAACAGCTGCAATCTAACATAGTTTTACCAGTTAGTTTCAAATGACAAGTACGTAAACTTTCATAACTTTGCTGCGCGTGTTATTTCTATGTTCGGAACAACATATACATGTGAACAGTTGTTTTCAAGAATGAACCAAGTAAAATGTCTTGAAAGGAACCACTTACGCTCGATTTTAAAAGTAGCATGTTCAAAAGACATTATTCCAAATATCGACAATTTAGTGACAGAAAATCGAGCCCAAGTTTCTTCTCAGAACATTTAATATTTTCTGCACCGTGTTCAGTTGGTAAAATGTGATTGTTTTAAGATTTAAGTGAAAATAATTGTTACATAAAAGTGATTATTTTCAGTGGTTGATGAAGCATTTTGTTTTTTACGCTTTCCAACCGTAGGTAGAAGAAGCGTATATGCTCCAGCTTTGTCCGTCTGTCAGCACGATAACTCGCGTAAAAATGGTTCGATTTCGAGGAAATTTTAGTATGTGTTTCGAATTTCGTTCAGCAACTCAATGGGCTATAAGCAGTCGCCCGTCCTTAATTTAGGGTCACTGGTTCCAGCGAAGGAAGAGAGCCAGTGCCGTAAGATAAACAAACATCCATGCCTCACCAGGATTCGAACCCGGACCCCTTTCGGACGAATAATTAGAGGCCATTGCTTAGACCACTGCCGGGCTCATACAGTTTCATGATTTTCACACGCGTCGTTATTTATCTGCAGTTGCTTCGATTTGCATAGACACACTAGTCATAATATTTTGTCTCTTCGGTGTATATAATTACGCCACCAAGGGGCAGGAATGCGAGTCAGAGAAAATAAAGTGCGCATCACCTTTCGCATATTTTCAGTTACCTAACTGGAAAGAGAATTTTCAAATCTAAGAGGTGCAAAGATACGATCGCAGACGTATTTGGCTTCGAGTTTTCTCCTCGAGAAGTGTAAATTTGTAAGAACGGTCACGATATACAGTATTAATGTTATTAAATACCGTTAATTTTCTTTTCTGTTATCCTACTGTTACCCGTGACGGCGTTAAGATTTAATAACCGTGTTCCTCTGACGATGCGTTCGTTATCACTTCGTACACGAATGATATGTCAGAGTTTGAAAAATGGCTGCCTCGTTTTTAAATTCAACTTAACGTACTCCTTTCGAGAACTCACGAACAAAATAATGACAGTCATTCCACGCTATCAGGAGGCAAAAAATTACATACATTAGCCATCTACTTCATCATCACTTTCTTGCTGATGGTTGTCACCTGATACGAGAGCTGTTATTTTAAACGGCTCGTGCAACCGCACTTAGCCTGAGATGGCCGTTTTTTCTCGCTCACCATGAGAGCAGATTCAATAGAAGAGCCCATTATTTAATGAACACTTCTCGTAAATAATAACTCACATCCGTTGAAAAACCAAATAACGAACAATTAGCACTGAAAGCCTGCTACTGATAGGGGAAAAAGTGGAGTACATCTCGAAAGAATCGTAGGACATCATACGCTCCCTTCTGTGACATTTATTTCGGTTAGAATAATTGTTCAGATGAAGAAGCAGAGGTGATCGTGAGATGAAACAACCTCTGAAACTGGACTCAGTGCTAGAGGTCTGCACAGGACTTAATAAGTGAGCTCGGCTCATATCCGCC
Source organism: Macrothele yani (assembly GCA_039090855.1). Taxonomy (NCBI): domain Eukaryota; kingdom Metazoa; phylum Arthropoda; class Arachnida; order Araneae; family Macrothelidae; genus Macrothele; species Macrothele yani. Next base: position 16,759,811 of record CM076992.1, read on the forward strand.
AATTGTAACTGTTATATAGGCCCGGCCCAGGTCCGTCAATTGTAGCTGTTATTTAGGCCCGGCCCCGTCAACTGTAGCTGTTATTTAGGCCCGGCCCAGCCCATGATGTACCATTTTGTCTTGCCTTTCAATTGTATTTTATTAAATTACGAAAATTAAAACAAGAAAGATGACACTGAATATTCGGGTGTAATAAGCACGTCTTTTGAATCCGTTCTGACGCAAATTAAATTTATCAAAGCTATATGAAGTCAATGGAACCGGCATGGAAAACAATAATATCTGAAGGAAGAATGACGTTTTTCAAGCGGGGTTTTAATCCCTCAGATATTGCTGTACACTGAATTGCGAGCTTACGCCCTCTGGTTGCACACTTGTGCGTTAAGAAAACATGAATTTATATGAGAAACATTTCGCACCGGAAACGCTCTCCAACACACAGAATTTTTCAAATCGGACTCTCAGAAACAGAGATATCGGCAAAAATAAGATGTGACTTTACGTCCCCTGGTGGGAAAGCCATGCATTATTTTAGGAAGAAAGTATTCTCAAAAGGTTTTTCCATATGAGCGGTATCGGTCCAAGAAAAAAACATTTTTAGTCGAGTTTTCAGGAGCCCAGATTTTACTTCAAATACATCAGAAGCAGAAATTAACACTTATGCCCCCTGGTGGCCAAATCATTCTTCACCAAACATTAGAAGTTACATGCAAAATATTTTCGATCAGGTGTTGTATGCGATACAGGAAGAATTTTTCGAATCTGAGTTTTAGAAGCAGACATAAAGCAGAAAATGCAATTTACCTTTGTGCCCCCTATAGCGGAAAGTCTATGATTTACTTGAAAATTTTGAATTTGTAGGAGAAACATTTCGCATCGGAAACACTATCCAACAAAGAAGGAATTTTTCAAATCTGACTCCTAGAAGTAGAGATATTGACAAAAATAAGATATACATCTGCGCCCCTTGGCGTAGAAACCATGCATTATTTCAAGAAGAAAATGTTCCTAAAAGGTTTGTCGACATGAGTAGTTTCGGTCAACAAACCACTTTTTTTTCAATCGAGATTTTAGAAGCTCATGTTTTGCTGCAAATACATCAGAAGCGGATATTAAGACTTACGCCCCCTGGTGGCCAAACCATTATTTTACAAAAATTAGAAATTATGTGCAAACTATTTCCCATCGGGAGCTGTATCCGGTGCAGAAATAGTTTTCCAAATCGGATATTTAGAAGCAGAAATATAGGGGGAAACGCAATTTACCTTTACGCCCCACCCCGCCCCGCCCCGCCCAGTAGCGAAAAGTATGAATTACTTGCAAATTTTGAAATTATATGAAAAACATGTCACACTGAAAACACTATGCAACAAAGAATTAATTTTTCAAATCGGACTCCTAGAAGAAGAGATATTGACAAAAATAAGATATACATCTACGCCCCCTGGCGGAGAAACCATGAAATATTTTAAGAAAATGTTCCGAAAAAGTTAAGCGACGTGAGTGGCATCAGTCCACCAAAGAATTTTTTCAATCGATATTTTAGAAGCTCAGATTTTATGGCAAATACATCAGAAGCAAAAAAATACTTACGCCCCCTGGTGGCCAAAGTATTTTTTACCAAAAATTTCATGCAAAAGATTTTTCACTAGAAGCTGTATCAGCTGGAAATTTTTTTTTGAAATTGGAGTTTTAGAAGAAGAGTTATCGGGGAAAATGTGATTTACCTTTACGCCCCCTAGCGGAAAACCTATGCGTAATTTGAAAATGTAACGATATCTAAAATACACTTCGACATAAATAGAATCGAAAGATAAAAATTTTTTTACAATCGGATGTTTAGAAGCAAATATGTGGAATAAAACGTATTTTTGAATTCAACATCATTTGCATTTACGCCCTCTAGCGGCGAAATTGTACATCAAAAACAAAAACAAAAACGAAATGAAGGATTATCATTCGCATATTTCAAGCTTCCTAATGCAAAAATAATTTTTAAAAACGGTAATAGTTGCAGAGATATCGTGTCTACAGGCGGACGGACGGACAAACCGATAACATAAGCATAATCGTTTTTTACAAAAGACGTGCTAAAAAAGGAAATGAGATATTGAAAGTATCTGGCTGAATGTAAGCTTAAATATATTAACTAAAATTTACCAATTATATCGGAGAATATAACTTGTAAAGAGAAAAAAAGAAGCACGTTCAAAATCTCCTTTCCTCTGAAGCAGCAATCGGTAGCACTAGAAAAGTCAATCCCTATACAAGCATAAGAGAAAATCAATGTCGTCGTGCTGTCGTACACACATCCCCAGTCGCCCGTGTCGTCCCACTTCGGTACGTGCCATTTCCGAATACATCCAGATCATCTGCCATTTCCGTGCACAGACATTTGATGATCCGTAAGCGGTGAGATATGCGAGAAGGAAGAACGAGGATCAGAGAGAGAGGAGCATAGTGATAGCCCCGTAACCCCCTCTCTTATCCCCTACCCACTGCAAGAGGGTTCACGGCTATAAGAGCCTCCGTGACGTCCCACTTCCGTACGTGCCAATTCCGTATAAATGAATTTTTTGCCCCACTTCCGTACACATCCAGATCTAGTGCCATTTCCGTACAAAGATTTGATGATCCATAAGCGGTGAGATATGCGTGAAGGAAAACAGAGGAACGGGTTAAAGACATAACCTGGAATTTTTGATGGCAACTTTGCACGGAATGTCAAAAAAGAAAAGCAATTGTTTTTCGCGGTTTTGGACCTGAACAACTGCAACTAATGCTGAAGACCGTAAAGATGGTATTAATTGACAGCCTGTCTGCATTTCAGTTTTAATTGCTGTGCCCACTTATCGTATCCTGAGCGCCTATTGGTTAACGAAAACAACGAATGATGATCTCTGACGTCAGAGGAATTCGATAGGAGACCAGCATTTACTCTCTCCTTTAGCATTCCCTGCGTCTGATGGCAGGCGCGGTGAAATTGTACGAAAGTGGCACATACTGAAGTAGGAGACAATCCTGTCGACTACTCCACACAACGCATACACTCTCTTGGGGTCTAATCTGTTTGTTCTCAACAAGCCGCAAAGTGGTTTTACCATCTTAATACCTACAGATGGTAAAAACACAGTGCCTCTCCCAGCCTGTGATTACGTCCTCGGCTATGTAATGAAAGTAAGTCAGCAAAGCAGACCAGAAAATCGGGAAATACGACTGTTTTTCTTTATTTGCCACTGCGATAAAAATAATGGGTCGACTTGGCCAGGCACGTTGCTTTGTTCTATAAAGTAAAAAAAAGCCCGACCCAGGCCGTACAGACCTCTACTCAATGCCTTATATCACTATATTGACAAAAGTCCCCGGACACTCCTCCAAAAGCAAATGAACGGATCCGCTGCGTTGTTAAGATGCGCGGTACAGCTTCAAACGGTATGAAAACAAGCCTGCAGCTGACCGCGATCATATCACACTGTGAGGTTCAGTGCAAATGTCGCGGCTGGAGAGAATTGACGTTGAGAAAGGAAAGATTGTTGGGTGTTATATTACTTGGTTGTCCATAAGAGAAACCGAGAGGCGTTTAAACATACCCAAGTCAACTGGTTTAAGTGGAAGACACATGGCGTGCCTGAAACCGCAAAACGTACCGGAAGACCAAAGAAAATCAGTGAAAGAGGACGTCGAAGCCTTAGGAGCGTCGTTGCAGCTAATCGATGGAGTACTGCACAAGACCTCAGTGTACAGGTGAGTAAAATTTCTGGAAATTAGGCATGTACACGTACCATTCGCAGAGAACTTCATTCCATGGGTTACCGTGGTCGTGCGGCTGCTCATAAGCTTTTCGTCTCCACTCGGAATGCTACTCGTCGTTTAGCATGGTGTAAAGAATATTTATCGTGGCCCGTAAATCAATGGAAACGGGTCCTATGGGCTGATGAATCCAGATACACGATCCATCAGTCTGATAGCCGTTTGTGGGTATGGCGGCAGCCGGGGGAACGCTATTTACCACAGTATACTGTTCCTACGGTCAAGTTTGGAGCTGGCAGTGTACTCGTGCGAGGGTGTTTTTCGTGTTATGATCCCGGCCCATTGGTTAGCGTGAACAAACCTGTTAACCGGCACGCCTACCTCGATACTCTGAACAATTATGCCCTACCAACTTTGTGGCAATACTATGGAACCGAGCCTTGTTGGTACCAGCAGAATAATGCTCCTAGCCATAAAGCAAAGACAGGTACGGCGTGGTTTGACGGTAAATCCGTATCGTGTTTGGACTGGCCAGCAGAAAGCCCTGATCTAAAGCCCTGATCTTAATCCCATAGAGCACCTATGGAATGAATTAGAGCACAGCTTAAGAAGTTTGGAGCCAAGGCCTACTACTAAGTAACAGTTAGCGGCATCATCATGTACTGAATGGAAGCGCATACCTAACGCTGTGTTTCAAAATCTTGTCGAAAGCATGTCTGGGAGAGTCAGTGCATGCATTAACGCCAAAGGTGGTTTCAGAATCGTTTTATTGTAACAAAACAGAGGAGACAAGCAATATGGAACCGTCTCAAAAAAAAAAAAAAAAAAAAAGAACACGAATGATACAAACTGATAAAAGCGATGATATGTACATTGAATGAGTAATGACAAATTTACAACGTGATGCAAACAGAGCAATGCTTGAGGAAGAACAAAATGATCACAGGCGAGGCACCGCAGAGCAAAGGAACATCAAAAAGTTAACGCAGAGTCTTAACTCACCGTGAGATGTAACGGACTTGGTGTAACAGCGAACCACGGGGTCACTGGTGACCACGTAGCATAGAATGAGCTTTCACGGCAAGCGGAGATGGCTGACTGATACCCCTGCTGTACCACCGTGCACAGAGTAACAAAAAACATGGTGAAAGGTGAAGTCACAAGTACGCCATATATATGAAAAAGTGTCGAGGAGTGGCAGTTCGTCTCTTGCAGGAGTAAGTCGGCCTCAAGAGGCGAGAGATCTTCCAGAACGAGAGCGTTAACGAGGGGCTAAAACCTCCCCTACAATTCAGAGTGGCGACCTTGAATGGGTAAGTCCAACGTCGGAGCAGCTTTCTGGAAATGTGTCGAGGCGATTGATGATACCACGACACCACAAGACGTAGTCGGGTTGCTTGGCATTATGCCGGAGGAATTTGAGGATGGAGGTTGCTTGGTCGAAGACCTCGGGAAGAACTGCTTCAAACTGCTGTAAAGAGATGAAAGAAGCTTCCCGATTGGTTTTATGAGTGAGAAACTCGTAAAGTTGTTCTTCAAGGGAGACAGGTTCTGAAGGAACAGAGGCATTGGTAAGCAGAGTCAAGAAATCTTCAAACGTTGGCAGAGGACCTTTGGACTTTGAAGAGGAAGAGCTAGAACGTGACAGGGGATATTTGGAGCCTGCTAGACGGGTGGAAGGATGTGGGCGGCCAGTCGGAGATGGTGATTTCTTCTTTTTCCTCCGGGCCTCGGTACTGGTAGTAGAGCGGCGTTTGCCGTGTATCGACGACACACGAGATGTGGAATCAGAGGAAAGGTCCACCTCATCGCCGGGAGCAAAAGTGCCGACGGTGAATGAAGCTTGAAGATCAGCCGTGATGTCCTCTGATGGAGAGAGAACACGGGAAGGCAAGTAGGAGTCAAGCGGAGGAAAATCCGACAGAAGGGAGAAAGCAACATCGGAAGACGCGTGTTGATCGAAGGCTTGAATCAGATTTTCGGCAGAACTGGGTCCAGGAAGTGCAAACGCAGGAGGCGGCATGACAGCAGAAACAGATGAAGAGGTAGAATGCTGCCTTGGAGCTGCAGGAGTCAGTGGCTCTGCATGGGGGCATTGAGCCTGCTGATGGCCGTAAACCTTGCAGCGTGAGCAATGAGCAGAGGTGAGGAGCTCAATCCGGCGGCGCTCGTTACCGCAACGAACATCGAGGAACCGTGGCAACTTTATGAGATGCTCTTCCGACGGCAAGATGATGCGAGCAGTTCTACGGAAGCCACAGATATATTTATCATCGGGGTCAGCCGCATCGATTAAGTGCAGCACACAACATATCATCAGAGATAACCGGAGGGGGGTATAGAGAGACCCGAACAGTACGCTGGGCGATGGATTCGGCTAAGAGGTGACAATCGCCAATTGATAGGCCCCGAGACAAGAGAAGCTCGGCATATTCTTTCTTCGAAAAATAAACAATCACAGTTCGTGGCTTTCGAGTAAGGTGGGTGATGGCACCAGAAGGAAGCATTTTCTTGAGAGCGAAGCTGTACTGCTTCAAAGGAGTGTTGGGCAGCGCATCAAAACAAACCCCCAACTCGAGGGTCGAATGAAGACGTTGACCAGCAGGAGAGTTCTCGGGAATGTCAAATAAGATGGTGTCACCGTTGAGAGTAACGTAAGAATCCATAGGGGGCAGACGAGACTAGGAGCAAGCCGGTGGAACACCAGAGGCAGCCGCAGAATGCGTGCGTGGAAAAGCGCCTCCTCTGGGAGGCATTGACGCAGCATGATACAATGTACTGGAAGCAGAGGCAGGTAGAAACTGTAGAAGGCAGATTAGCAACGCCATCAGAGACATTCATCATCGTCAGCAGAGGCCAGGGACGTCACATGCACGTTCTCAATGGCAGAGTTGGAGACCTGAGCAGGAGAAGACGTGCAAATGACAGGAGAAAATTAAGAGGCTCTCCACTAGCAAGCGAAGATGATTGATCGGCTGCGTCTGTGGTGTAAGAGGCGACGCGTGGAGCTGCAGCGATGTGGGCGGGAACAGTGCCCTCATGGGCAGATGCCATAATCAGTGGCAATTGTTAACGAAGAAAAACGACCAGCTCGGTGTGGAAATTAAAACACTGACAATGAAAAAAAAATAAGCACTCACCAACTCGAGAGGGATCTTAAACGAAAGCACACACCTTTAACTTTGGCACACACACAGAAGAACAATGATGGGACACACAAAACACGTACGTGAAGCACTCAAACACGGAGCTCGTGAAGACACGTGTAGGCGGACCGACATCGTACTAATGTATGTTAATAAATGCTATGTTTCGTTTCTCTTCTAGGTGTCCGGTGGCTTTTGTCAATATACAGTAGTGTATATCCTATTGGGATGCCTCCATGTCAATTTCCTATGTCGCTTTTTTTAAGGATTTCTTGATGAAAAACTTTTCTGCCTCTGCAAACTCCACAAGAATATTTCCACACTGGTTTATGTTGCCTTGAGCGAAGTTACCTACCAAAAGATTCACTGTGTTGCCTTATTTTCGCATTGAAGTTACCCATAATGGTATTCAAGTGCATGTTATTTAGAAGCCGAATTTCCTCGTAAAACTCTTCAGTTTCTTCGTAAGGATGACTTGTGAATGTCTAAACCTGAATGATCTCAATCTGGTATCGTTTCGAGAGATGGATAACGAACCGTGCAGCTCTATCTGAGGAACTTTAAACTTCTTGAAAATTGTCCTTTAGTTTGTTGTTTATTATACGAGGGCCATTCAGAAAGTAAAGAACGTTTGGTTATAAAAGCTGTATACTTTCAAATTTTTCAAATAATTTATTTACAATTTTTAACTCTAGCCTATTTTTGTATTTAGTCGCCCTGGATATTGAGGCCTTTGTTATATATCTAGGGATAAGTTTAAGTACCCCATCCTCATAGAACTCCACCGCCTGCCCTTTGAAGGGAGTCCATAACAGCCTCCTTTAGCGCACCATCATTAAAATGTTGTCCAACAAGGAACTGCTTTAAATTGGGGAACAATGGTAGTCCGATGGTGCCAAGTCCGGGGTTGAAGCTGGATGCTCAAAAACTTCCCTGCGAAACTCATAAGCAGCTTCTTTGTCTTCCAGGCAATGTCTGGGCGGGCGATGTCGTTAAACTTTTGTTTGTGGTGGTCCGTATGAGAGAGAGAGGTACGCCCTGACGTCTCCTCGTCATGAACGTTTATTCTTCCACTTTTAAACAGTACGCACCTCTTTCTGACACTGATTTATTCATAACACCTTCTCCATACACTTGAACAAGTCTCCGATGAATGTCAATAGGCCTGGTGTTTTAAGCAGTCAGGAAACTGATAACTGGTCGAATTTCGCATTCGGTGGGACTTTCCATGGGCGTGTTCATTTCGAAAGACAGTAATTTAACAAAAACGGATAATGTATGCCCGTCAATGGTGCCAGGAGACAGCCAACAGTGCACTGGGACTCGATGGCATTTATTGAGCGCCGGACAGGAAACTGCGCAGATAATATGCGCAAGGTTCCTGTCCGACGTTCTTTACTTTCTGAATTACCTACGTAAATCCAACACTAGTTTTTCCAATATCTGTCCCGCTGTAATAGAAGAGATGCCCACTTACAGTCGATCCACGACGGGTAACGCCAGTACTCCTAGAGAAAGTAGGATCCCCGAATAAGTAGGTGGTCGTAAACCAGTGAGCACTCCGTGCATGACCGTAAGAATCCACATAATAAGCACAATTTTCTCCTGCTATTTCAAACAGGTTAATACGCCTGAACACGAAGTTTTTTGTAGAGCGTGCATATACACAATTTTGAGAAAAGTCACCGGACACCCCTTCAGAAACAAATTAACGGATCCGCTGCGTTGCTAAGATGCGCGGTACAGCTGCAAGCGGTATAAAATCAAGCCTGCAACTGACCGCGATCATATCGTACTGTCAAGTTCAGTGAAAATGTCGCGGCGGGAGAGAACTGACTTTGAGAAAGGAAAGGTTGTTGGGTGTTATATTAGTGGGTTGTCCATAAGTGAAACCGAGATGCGTTTAAACATACCCAAGTCAACTGTTTTGGATGTATTGAATAAGTGGAAGACACCTGGCGTGCCTGAAGCAGTAAAACGCACTGGCAGATCAAAGAAAATCAGTGATAGAGGACGTCGAACACTCAAGAGAGTCGTTACAGCTAATCGACGGAATACTGCACAAGACCTCAGTGTACAGGGGAGTAAACATGCTGGAACCTCGGTATGTACACGTACCATTCGCAGAGAACTTCATTCCATGGGTTACAGTGGTCGTTCAGCTGCTCATAAGCCTTTCATCTGCACTCGGAATGCTACTCGTCGTTTAGCATGGTGTAAAGAATATTTATCGTGGACCTTAGATCAATGGAAACGGGTCCTATGGACTGATGAATCCAGATACATGATCTATCAGTCTGATGGCCGTGCGTGGGTATGGCGGCAGCCGAGGGAACGCTATTTACCACAGTGTACTGTTCCTACGGTCAAATTTGGAGCTGGCAGTGTACTCGTGCGGGGGTGTTTTTCGTGGCACGGCCCAGGCCCATTGGTTATCGTGGACAAACCTGTTAACCAGCACGTCTACCTCGATATTCTGGACGATTATGCCCTACCAACTGTGTGACAATACTATGGAACCGAGCTTTGTTGGTACCAGAAGGATAATGCACCGAGCCATAAAGCAAGTGCTGTTACGGCGTGTTTTGACGATAATTCCGTATCGTGTGTGGACTGGCCAGCACAGAGCCCTGATCCTAATCCCATAGAGCACCTATGGAATGAATTAGAGCGCCGCACAAGAAGTTTGGAGCCAAGGCCTACTACTAAGCAACTGCTAGCGGCAGCATTATGTACTGAATGGAAGCGCATACCTATCGCTGTGTTCCAAAACCTTGTCGAAAGCATGTCTCGAAGGGTCAGTGCATTCATTAAAGCCAAAGATGGACCGACACCGTACTAATGTATGTCAATAAATGCTATGCTGTGTTTCTCTTCTAGTTGTCCGGTGACGTTTGTCAATATAGTATATCTTATGGAGCAACTATCGAAAACAGGTTGTACGAGAAAATATGCTACTAATCTCGTCACTGGTGTGTTACTAAATTCGTAGTACAACAAGTAATCACTGAATTATGACCACTCCTATTAAAAGTCGATGCGGCCCGTTGAAAACGTGTTTTGCGAGAGGGCGTGATTAGTTGACCGACGTAACTTATATCAGGTGTCAGTAGAGCAGTAGGTAGTAAAATTCGAAGCGCGATGAGTAAACGGAAGGATTTGTCGGACTTTAAGAAAGGACAGATTGTGGGAGCTCGCAGAGCGGGTGCCTGGGTATCCCAAACGGCTGAACTGGTGGGTTGTTCGCGAGCCGCTGTAGTTAAAGTGAATCAGGCTTAGCGTGTAAATGGTCATACAACGACCCTGAGGTAAAATTGCACAGGACAGCGAAAGGTTGATGTGAGGGGTGAGCGCCTGGTTCGACGACCATAACAGTCCAACAAAAGCAGCACTGTTCAACAGTTGACTACCCAATACAACACAGGTCAACCCAGAACAGTATCTGGGATGAACGCACGCTCGCACTTATGGGTTATAACAACAGACGATCCCGACGACATCCTTTCCTAACCACAGTTCATCGTCGCAAAAGATTCGCCTTGTGCAAAGATCATGCAAGCTACAGGGAAAAAATGTGCTGATCTGAGTGTTTTTCACTCTACTCCGTGGATGGTAGTGTACGTACTTGCCAAAAAAAAAAAAAAAAGTCATCATGTGGCACTCGATTCATCCTGCATAGTCTCATCAGTGCAAGCCGGTGGAGACGGTTGTATGGTGTGGGGTATGATTACCTGGCAGGAACTTGGATCCCTGGTGCATGTGCAACAACGTATGACTGGTACCCACTATCGTGAATTGCTTGCAGACTCTCTACACCCAGCAATCTTACACTTTTTTCCGAATGGCGACTGTGTCATCCAAGATGACAACGCGCCGAGCAACAGCTCCAATGTTGTTCAGGAATGGTGTGAGAAACACAGTTCAAACTTCCAGCATATCAGCTGACCTCCGTACTCCCCCGATATCAATCCCACAGAGCACTTCTGGGACACTATGGAACTGCACATCAGGCATCTGGCTGCAGGAATCACCTCCACACCTACATTAAAGAGCTCACTACACACACCTACAATTGAAGGCCGCACTACACACACCTTGATCGACCATACCTCCCAAATGCTTCCGGCATCTTATTGAATTGATGCCACGTCGGATAGCTTCTGCACTAAGGGCGAAAGGAGGACCTACGAAGTATTAGGTAGGTGGTTCATAATTCAGTGATCACTCAGTGTATGCTGAATCGATGCCACGTCTGATAGCTGCTGTACAGAGGGCGAAAGGAGGACCTACGAAGTATTAGGTAGGTGGTCATAATTCAGTGATCACTCAGTTCCTTTTATCCCAGAGAAAGAAAGTAAGGTAAATGCATCGCTTCAGTCTCTCACGGATGGAGAAGTTTTGCTCTTTAGCGACAATCTCCTGAATTTTGATTTGTACAGAACGGATATTAGAGTTGTACTCCCACGTGGAATGATGCCTATCCCTAGCTGCTGTTTCAACCTGGAGTTGGATTGTCAACAGAAGCGATAATGAATGCTGCATTAGGTGATGTGTTGGTAAGGAAGCTATATTCGAATAAACATTACGCTACACGGAAATCCCGAGGATATCACGCCCGGGTATGTGTATCGAACTGCAACTAAATCCCATTCTCATCGTCATTGTAATCTATGTCCACGCTTCGACACACACTGCGAGGTTATTGGGAAGACTTATTAAATCTGAGGCTTCAGATGTAATATCGAACGCCTTTTAACAGGACGGTACATTCCAAAGTAGTGAATTCTGCGATTTTAATGTGAATGATAACATTTTAACAATTGAAGAGGTCTTACTTCTACGTCATATAAACTTAGATAAACAGAGTGCTTCACTACACCTTTGTGTTTTGCCCACTGAGATCTTAGTACGCGCTGTAAAATATTTCCTTAAATACACGAGCTATTTTCCTTTCGTGAAATAAAGCATATTCCTGACACAACCTTTTCCGCGCAATGACGGAACCGTCCCCCCCTGAATTTCCCGGATTTTTCATTGACAAATATATTCAGTTTTCCCCAGAAAATTGCCGGGTTTAAAGAGGGTGTTAACGAGGAAAAACCTTACTTTTCAGCAAACCTCACCACGATTCCTTTCTTGCATTAACAGAAGAATTCTGTTTTCACGTTTTGCGCACCCATATGTCGGAAAAATTTCCGGTAAAAAGAGCACTTCGCTGGAATATTTCAGGTTAGATTAACGATTAAATTTTAGTCGTCTCTTGGCGATCAGTAGCGCGCGCCCATATGAGTACTTTTAGGGTGGGAGGGGGGCTAAGAAAAATCCTTACCTCTTTCAAGGCTGTCAAACATTTTAGTAAATGTACAAGATACTAAAATACAACAAAAAAAAAAGAAGTTTGATAATTGCAATCAATCATTAATATCTTATTATTTTTAAAAATGCTTTAAAAAAAGGTTTCATTTATTTTAGTGTTTTAAATTTTAAATTTATTAAAAATTTGACTATACCAACGGCGGGGGGGGGGGGGGGGGCTCGAGACTTCCTGATGGGCGCCCTAGCTTTGCGTACCTGATTTTCAGGTTCTATAGTGAGACAGAATAATGTCTATAGCATATCGAATGATATTAAGGTTACTATGGCAACAGATATCTCCCTTCCCCATTTGGTGCATCTGCTATTTTATTCTGTGTTACCGTAGAAACAGAATACTTGATACACTATGTGAAAAAAAGTATCCTGACCCCAGTGCTTTTCATGGAATACCGCATTTATGGCAAAATCAATAAGGAGCGGGTCCCCTTTGGCTACAATTATATTGTTCACTCTCCTTGGAACATTTTCAATGAGATTCTGGTTAGTAGTAGTAGGTATATGGTCTTGGGATGAGAAACATCCCAAGACCAGGTGTCATGGTCTTGGGATGTTTCTCGTGGTTCCATTGGTTCCATTCCTCCCGCAAAGCAGTGGTAAGTTCAGACAGAGAAGTTGGACGTGTCGTTCTAGCCCGAATCCGACGTTCAAGTTCATTCCAATGGGTCTCTATAGGATTGTGGTCGGGCCTTTCAGCTGGACCCCAAATTCTGCACACCCATATCTTCAAACCATGTAGAAATGGATAGTACCTTATGGGAAGGCGTGTTGGTTGCTGAAACAAGAATGGCCCGTCTCCATGATACTGGTAAAGTGTAGGCAGTTCAGTGTTGTTTAGAAAGTCCCAGTACTTCGTGGCGTTCATGTTTCCATCCACAAGCACCAAAGGTCCGAGTCCACATCACGAGAAACATCTCAAGACTATGACAGTGCCATCACCAAAATTAACAGTTGGGATGACATTCTAGCCGATACAGTTCACCTAGCAACGAGCATCGGATTTAAAAACGGAGTGACCTGATTGGTCACTCCATGACACTCGTTTCCACTGGTGGCCCATGGACAATGTGCTTTGCAGCAATCAAGTCGCTTACTCGCATTCTTACGAGTTATTAACGGCTTGTATGCAGCAGCTTGTCCATGGAAATGTAACTTGTGCAGTTCCTTACGAACAGTCTTAGGGCACACACTCATTCCTTCTGAATCCTGAAATTCTTTGGTGATGATTTGTGCAGAGAAATGACTGTACACGCGGACGACACGTTTCAGAGTTCTCTTGTCCCTTTCCGTCAATTTTCTTATCTTTTCCAAACGTTTCTTGGCAGTCTAAGTCCCTCAGGCTAATAACGTCTTGAAAAATTGACCGTCGGTGTCGCAATTGTTCGGCAATTGCACGCACGGGCAGGTTGCTGATATGACACTCTATAACTACCTCGTTGGAAGTCAGTAAGCTCAACACACGCGTGGCCATGGCTCACGAGTAGACGATACACGGCGTCTGATTAGTTTTTCTGCAGCTTTAAAGGAACACGTGATCTATTGGAATGCTCCATTTTTGTGGCGAAAGGGGATGTCCGGAGACTTTTTTTTACACATAGGGTACGCTGTACGGATAAGTGCATGATGTATATGTATCAGTCTGTGCCCCTTTAACACAAGCGCTCTTATACAGTAGCTATCAACAGTCAATTTTATATTTAAGGGTTCTGTGAAATAATGCTTTAAAGGATGTGACCGAAAAATGGTTTTTCCAGTCGGGCATTTAGACGTGCAGATCATCATCATTGTCAACCATTACCGATCCATTGCTGGATGAAGATCTCAAGTTTCTTCCACAACGGTCTGTCTTGAGCCAGTCTTCTCCATATCATTCCGACATGCTTTCAAATTTCACCCACAGTCTCCAACCTGGTCTTTTCCTGTCCCTTGGAATCCTTTCTAAAATTTCGGTTGTCCAGTGTAGTAAAGTTATCTTCTCTGTCAAGTGGAGATTCTGTATGGCCACCGACAATCAACTAGTTCTTATCTGTAGGGAACCAGGCACACGAAAAACCCAGCTTCTGTGCAGGAAACGTCACATTACGGCGGACATAGATTAATATACTCTGCAGGTGTAAGTATCGGTGAACGTACGGACCTGTACGTTACCCGAAACTGTAGTCTGGCGGCCCACACACAGAGAAGAGATTCTCAGACCTGTTTGTCATGCCGATGCTGTGGCCGTCGGCGAATCGCTTCTTTCCATTAACGAGAAGGTTCGACTTCATAAAGCTCGGTCTAGGAGACAACATGCTTTAAGAGGAGGGAACTGAGCGTATGGATTGGCCAGCATGCTCCCCTGTTTTAAATCCAATGGAGCATGCCTGTCTGGAACTAACTTGGCAGCCGCTATGCAGCTCGACCGACACCTCCTTTGATTTTTCGTGAACTGGAGAGCCCTCACTGAGGAGTGGCGAAGATACCCCCAAACACCTCTTCGATAACCTCATCAATTCCATACCACACTGGTGTGCAGCGGTCTTAGCTGATCAAGTTGATCACACATCCTACTAGAGGTCAGTTACCATCTTCAAAAGGTAACTTTTTTTTTTTTATGTTGTTGTACAGATATGAATATTGGTGTGCAGGGTGCGGTAGCGTTCATAGGGTAATTTGCCGCGTGTCGTACAGTGATGTCATGTATCAATGCGCGCCAGATGACGCGGTTTTCTTATGTCAATGAGCTGCCATTTTGTTTTTTGTTCGACATGGCGAGCTGGACGGCAGAGCATCGTGATTTCACAGTTGAAACGTATTTCAAGAATAACTATTCTATATTTGCTACATAACGTCTATTCAGGCAACATTTCAAAAAGGGACGTCATGGGAATATGCCAGATGGTCGCACCATTACAAGGTGGGAAAGTTCCTTTACATTAACAGCATCGGCTTGAAATCTTAAACCAGGAGCTAGCGAAAGGACTGTGCGCGAACACCGGAAATGATTGAAAATGTTCATGCTGCAATCTTGCTTAGCCTTAGAAGATCTGCTCGGCGACACTTTACAGCTTTGCACATTTCCGATCGTTCATTCAGGAGAATATTGCACGAGGCTCTCCATTTTCACCCTTATATAAGCTCCGAATTGTGGAAGAAATTAAGCCACAAGATTTGGTTGCACGCGAACAGTTTTGCAAAACCACGTGTGATCCCCTTCATGAAAATCCCCAGTGTTACACATCTTGATTATGTCAGATGAAGCACACTTCGAGTTATGTGGTTCGGTGAATACATTACTCCAATAACGCACATTTTGTTTAAACCAGGGCCAACTGCACATGAAGCCCTTGCACAGCGCCCGTGTCACTGTCTGGTGTGGAGTTGCATCCTTTGTAATTATCGGGCCGTATTTTTTCGAGGACGATGAAGATGTCGCTGTAACTGTCACTAGTGAACGTTATCTACTGATACTGCAAGACATATTTTGTTGCCTCAATTACGGATGCTGAACGTGGATATGGGCCATTTATGGTTCCAACACGACGGAGCGACCGCGCACACGGCCCCCATATGCATGGATTTTTTACGACAGACCTTTCCACATATATTAATTTCTCGTTATGGTGACATTCCTTGGCCACCCCGGTCCCCTGATTCAACATGTGCTGAATTATTCTTATTGGGGTATCTCCAGTAAGAGATCTTCCAAACACGTTGCGCCGCCATATTGGAATTGAAGGGCCGTATCAGAGCTGCCGTCACCAATATTCCTGGCGGTGTTACGACGAGTAATTGACTCCTTCCAACGCCGCTTAGAAGAATGTGTGGTGCAGCGGGGCCGCCATTTGACAGGGGTCTTATTCAAACATTGACTGATCAATGGCATTCTTATAACTACTATTTGACATAGAGAGTAATAAATAAAAAAGACATTTGTTCGCTTACGGTGAGATTTTATTGATGCGCTATCAACACTGCCGCCCTGTATAATATACCGCATCATGTGCATTAAATTATAATATTGCATACAGATTCGCTATGATTTTTTATCCGCATATTACTGAGAACTCTACTATATATCTTACATAAAAATAATATTTTATGTTCAAAAACGTCAGACGTAGACGATTTTCCTTACAATATCTTTTGCTTCCCAAATTCGTTTGAGCAGTTTATAAACTACATACTTTATATTTTCAAAAGATGTGCTAAAAAGGAACAACCATTCAGATGTACTTCACAAAAGCTTGCTTCCGGAGAAAAAAATCCGGATTGTGTTCTGAAACAGTAAGTTTACAACGTTGATTACCAACGTAGCAAAGTGTAATAAATGTGGCAATGACATTTAGTCGCGATTACACTGTAAAGTTGTGAACTCCGGCGTGGTTTAGTTGAAAGCGCAATTTCCCTAGCAGCATGACTTCAGTGAAGCGTGCGGGGTTTGATTCTCAGTAACCTCCCCCCCCTCCCCTAAAGGAAGCTCGTGCTTTGGCTATTTGTAAATTTCACCTGCTTGAAATTTACTGAGAAAACGTAATGAGTTGTCAGCGTGCAACAACTTGGTTTGTTGCAAAAGAATGCGGAACAACGTTCATGCATGTGAAATCCGTACTCGTAGCTTTTGGCCTGTTTCTATGCAGAATGGTAATCTAACATCAAGTGACTTTTCATCAAATTCTTAGCCCTCAAGGAATATCACGGAGGAAACATTTCAGTGAGAGTTACGGCAGCGGCTGTTCTGACTCATACCTCTAATTTATATTTCCTTTTGAGTTTCTGCGTTCTCTTGTACACTGTACAAAATTTTCTGAAATTCACGAGCCACTTTCAGTCATTTCGTTCGTGAATTAGCGAAGCATATTCCTGATACAACCTTTTCCGTGAAATGACGGAAATAATTCTGAATTGCACGGACGTTTCGTATGTTTTTCATACGCCAGAAGAATTCTGAATTTTCAGTAACCTTTCCGCAATTCTTTTATTACATTGACGGTAAATTGTCGTTTCTGAGAGGTGGCAACGGAAAATTCTGAATTTTCTGAAGCTTTTCCGCAATTCCTTTATTGCATTGACAGTAAAATTGCCGTTTCTAAGAGATGGCAACGGAAAATTCTGAATTTTCAGAAACCTTCCCGCAATTCTAATACATTGACGGTAAACTGTCGTTTCTAAGAGGCGGTAACGGAAAATTCTGAATTTTCTAAAGCTCTTCCGCAATTCCTTTATTACATCAACGGTAAATTGTAGTTTCTTTTTTTTTTGATTGGAGGTTTAACGACCACCGTGAGCAACTCAATGGGCTATAAGCAGTCGCCCGTCCCTAATTTAGGGTCACTGGTTCCAGGGAAGGGAGAGAGCCAGTGCCGTAAGACAAACACAACATCCATGCCTGACCGGGATTCGAACCCGGACCCCTTACGGACGAATGATCAGAGGCCAGCGCCTTAGACCACTGCGCCACCGGGGCGGCTAAATTGTCGTTTCTACGCAGTGGCAAGGGAAAATTCTGAATTTTCAGAAACCTTTCCGCAATTTCTTCATTACATTGACGGTAAATTGTCGTTTCTAGGAGGTGGTAACGGAAAATTCTAAATTTTCGGAAACATTTCAGCAGTTCCTTTATAACGAGTACATTGACGGTAAATTGTCGTTTCTAAGAGGTGGCAACGAAAAATTCTGAATTTTCAGAAACCTTTCCGCAATGACTTTATTAAATTGATGGTAAATTGTCGTTTCTAAGAGGCGGCAAGGGAAAATTCTGAATTTTCAGAAGTGTTTCCGCAATTCCTTCAATACATTGGCGGTAAAGTGTCGTTTCTAGGAGGTGGTAAACGGAAAATTCTGAATTTTAAAAAACGTTTCCTTAATTTCATTCGTACAGGTATATTAACGAAAATTCTTTTCACTTTTTTCGCATCCATGTGACGGAAAAATTCCGCTAATAGGTACTTTTCGCAGAAATGCTTGAGGTTTTATCTATTAAATTTATTGTATGATGTCTGTGTATTAGTCTGTAGACCGCTTAAAATAAAACTATTACAGCTATCAAGAGTAAATTTTATGTATAGGAGTTCTGTAAAACAATACTATAAAACATTACATTTCACCTTTTCTTAAAAAGGTATTAGAAAGTCATTATCAGTTTAAAAAAATCTCAAGTTCCAAAGCATTCTGCTTCTTCGAAAAATCATGGGGGGGGGGGTAATGCGTAATTTTTAATGAGTCCTACAGAAAAAATAAAATAAAATTAGTACAAACGTATTCAGGAAAATAATAAGCTCCAACAGAAAATAAAATGACTAATTCACCACCCACATTAATAACAAAAAAATAAAAATCATCTAGCAATTAGAGTTGTACCTTACACGCGAGAGGTCTTAACGAGAATTCCTGGCTCAGTGGTTAAGACACGTACTTCTCGTTCAGCAGATCGCTGGCTCAAATCCCACCAGGGACGAATAAGAAAGGGCAAGTTAAGTTCGTACGCCGGGAAAGTTACCGACCGAAAAATATGAAGATTTTGCGAAATTTCAGTAAAAATACGGAAAAACCTAAAAGGGATTTTTCTAAAACAAACGGAATTTACTGACTACGGAAATTCTGAAGTTAGAAAAAACTGAAACTTTTAAAACGGAAATTTCGTTAAAAGACTGACACTTAAATGCAACTTTGCAGCACGTGATTTTCAGGAATTTTCCGTGAATTCACACCACTTACTTTTACAATGTAAGTTTTATTTCTCGTTAAATATTTTCTGACTTAACGCCACACAGCAGGAATATTTAATGTAAGTATAATCATATTGAATGGAATGTTCAGAAAGGCAATGTTCGACGCCCAATGTTCAGAGAGGAAGATACCAGATCGTACGAGCAATGTTGAGATAGATGAAAGGCAAATTAGAGCAATATTCAATGCGCCACATTTCAGGTCGTTTGCGGCGAATGTCCTCCCTAAGACGCAGCAGAACACCGCAGTAAAAAAGGGCGGTGACGGTCTGGCCCTGGGGGACGAATTCACGGTGAACAATCCCACGAATGTAGAAGAACACGATGAGCATGCTTTTGGTTGCGCTCCGGACCTGTCGGGCCTTTTTTTTTTTTTGGAGGGTTGGAGGTTTAACAAACACCGTGAGCAACACAATGAGCTATAAGCAGTCGCCCGTCACTAATTTAGGGTCACTGGTTCCAGGGAAGGGAGAGAGAGCCAGTGCCGTAAGAGACAAACACAACATCCACGCCTCAGCGGGATTCGAACCCGGACCCCTTTCAGGCGAATGATCAGAGGCCATCGCTTAGACCACTGTGCCACCGGGGCGGCCCTGTTGGACCTTCTTCGGTCGTGGAGATGCCGGCCCCTTCCACAGCGGCGATTATTATTTGGTTTCCGGGTCGTAACCGTAGACCCAAGTCTCGTCCCCAGTGATGACCCGCGACAGGAACGTTGGTTCATTCACCACCTGCTGACGAAGATCTTGACAGAGTTAGACACGGGGCGCCTTCCGTTCGGGGTTCAGAATCTTTGGCACAAAGTTTGCAGCAATGCGGTGCATGTTCAAAACCGACGTCAGAATTTCTTGCACTGTTCTGTATGACACATTGATTATGGTAGCAACTGCTTGAATGGTTCTCCGATGATCCTCATGCACCAGTTCCCTAATTTTGTCCACATTTTCGGGGGTTTTGCTCGTGGACGGTCGCCCTGAACTCTCGTCGTCTCCCAGTGCCGTTCTGCCGCTCTTAAAGCTAGAGTGCCACTCAAAACACCTCGCACGACTCATTGCTTCAATACCATAAGCCTGCAGTAACATTTCGTGCATTTCCGTTCCCGATTTGCAGAGTTAGACGCAGAATTGGATGTTCGCTCGCTGCTCTAGTTTGCAGTCTATACAGAAATCGCAGCTGTGTTCTACACGTGGTAACCAAATATCGTGTAGTACAGCTCCCGATTTTCACAGAACGACGCTACTTGGCACAATGACTGATGAAGGTCCCTGCCCTCGACCGCTGCTCGCGCATCCGCGTACTACCATCTGTTGGTGCGCTACGTACTTAGTCTCGGAACTTTTTGATCGCACTACGTATTACAACAGTTGCCTACTGAGCAATGAGAAATGTTATGCAAGCCATGTTCTGAGTAACTGCTGATTGATATGTGAAGTCAATATGACGAGAACGACATGTTTTGGGAAAGACTGGCGGGCTGACTGAAGAAAAAGTGGATATGGTTCGTAAACACTTGTGACGTGCCTGCAGCAGGACGCACACGACATAAAGGCAGATAGCCGCGATAACGAACGTCCGCGTAGCTCAATTGGTAGAGTGACTTATTCTGGAATGAGGGGACCCGGGTTCGAGCCCCAGCGTGGACTAAAAATGACTGAGATATTTACTTCGTTATACACTGCCGAATAACTTATTCTGGCCGTTTACTTGAAATGCTTACTTAGAGCTTTTATTCTTAATTCGATGCAGACAATTACTTGCAGAGAATCACTCTAAAAAATATGTTCTGCGGAGGATTCTATTTCAGACAATTCTGTTCTGCTTTCAATTTTTTTTCCAATTTCCTTCAACAGTCTCTGTATAAAAGAAATACTGTACAGTATTATTTTATATGCTGGTGGGTTTAATGGCCACCGTGAGCAACTCAACGGGGTATAAGCCGCCGTAAGCCGCCGCCCGTCCCTAAACTAGGGCCACTGGTTTCAGGGAAAGGACAGAGCCCCACAACACAAGTATACATCATCCATGTCTGAACTGGATTTGAACCAGACCCATCTCGGACGAATGATTCGAAAACAACGCTTCCTACCACTCTGCCACCAGAACAATAAAAAAAAATATTTTTACCACAATATTTTTAAAAAGAAATTATAGACTTGAACTAAGCAGTTAAAAATGTTTCCAGTTAAGAATAAAGATTTGATAGGCATTTTTTCTCGACAAAGGCAATGATCACAGTAGTAAAAAACCGCCAGGACCACAATCATTCACTAACAAATTTCCTCAGGGTCTACAACCCAATTACTGGGATGGGATAGTTGGAAAAATGCGAAGAATAAAGTTAATACAAGACATAAAAAACATATGAACAAGAATTTAAAAGTAGAAAGCAATCCGTCACAGAGTCTGAGCAGTTTAAAAATTTTTTTAGTTCATTGCGAAAATGTGCGTGCCCTTCAGAGAGTTAACAGGGGACAATGAAACTAACAAGAAAGAAGAGATAACTTCTATCTGTTGGCACGTGGAATACGCCATGGGACATGACAGCAACAGAAAACACACTGAATTCGCGCAACGGTGTTTCTATATCGTGTTACCAACTGTTTCACTTGAGATAGCTAAAGTTTTGGAAAAATCTCGAGAAATTTCCAGATTATTTTGTGTATAAAATCTCTTTTATATGTACACGGTCGTCTCAAAATAATATGACCACTCCCGGAATCATGGTGTACCCACCCAGGCGCGTCACAGAATGCACGTGACAAGGTCGACCACACGGAGATATAAGCGGTCGGCTAGGACAGATGAGCCATAGTGCGTAACGTGAGCACAACAGGCAGAGGTAGTGATTAGACGGACGTCCAAAAGGAACTATCATCGGCTGTCGCGCCAAAGGCGGAAGCACCTCAGAAACAGCAAACTTCGCAGGTTGTTCGCGGGGTGCTATAGTAAGGGTTATAACAAGAATTGACCGCGGGTAAACACAGTACCTCCCATGGTCATAACTGCGAAACCTCAAAGGCCATCGACTCCAGGGGAAAACGTCGGCGGCTGGGACTTAGTGTACCATGTTGCAAGATAACTGTCGTGTTCATCAAGCTAGAATTGGGCTGGATTGGTTTGAAGAATATGAGAGAGACGTTCCACACCTCAATGGGCCTGCAAATTAACCCGATATACACAACACTGAAGAGCAATTGAATTAGAGATGCCTGTCTGGTAACATGTAGCACCACCTTTCGCCCTGATGACGGCGGCGATTCGTCTCAAGACACCGGAAGCGTTGCGAGGCCATACGGATCCACAACCCCTGAACAAGCTCCCACAGTTCACGAAGATTTGATGGAGGGGTCAGAGCCTCGAACATCTCTCTCGATGGCATCCCAGATGTTATCGATGGGATTGAGGTCAGGTGACATAGCTGGCCAAGGAAGCGAGATCACGTCGGTGGAGTGTTCATCCAACCATTCGGATACAATTCGGGAGCGATGGCACGGTGCATTGTCTTGTTGCAGGATGAGGTCCCCAGTGGGATGTTGAAGACGCACAAACGGGAGCAAATGGTCGTCCAGGATATCCCGGTAAAATTGACCTGTGAGGGACGATGTCACACGTACCAGGAGTCCCATTTCAGTCCACGTAAACAGTCCCCAGACGAGAATGCCACCCCCACCAGCTTGAAGAGTACCCTGCTGGCAAGAAGGATCCATCGCTTCATGTGGTTTGGAAGTGCAGACGCAGGAGGAGGCATGACAGCAGAAACGGATGAAGAGGTAGAATGCTGCCTTGGAGCTGCAGGAGTCAGTGGCTCTGCATGGGGGCATTGAGCCTGCTGATGGCCGTAAACCTTGCAGCGTGAGCAATGAGCAGAGGTGAGGAGCTCAATCCGGTGGCGCTCGTTACCGCAACGAACATCGAGGAACCGTGGAAACTTTATGAGATGCTCTTCCGACGGGAACCACCGTGAATCTCGACTCATCAGTCCAGGCAACTTTTATCCACATGTCTAGGGTCCAGTGTCGATGTTCCCGCGCCCATGCTAATCTTTGCACCCTGTGATGTGCGGTCAGCAGCGGTACCCTCGTGGGACGATGGCTTCTGTACCCCATAGCGAGGGGATGGTTCTGGATGGTGTGGCTACTTACACATTTTTGTGCACCAGCGTTAAATTGCCGAGCGATTTCTTGCACCGTGGTCCGTCTTACCGCTGTCACAATGCGAGCTAGTCGACGATGACCCCGCTCATCCACACGCTATTGTCCACGGCAGTTGGCCCTTGCAGGGATGGTTTTACCGGATTCGATGTACACACGGTGCACCCGTGACACAGTGGCTCGTGAAAATCCCAGTGGCTGCACGACTTCCGAGATGGAGTGACCCATTCGTCGGCCCCCGACATTTTTCGCACGATCAAATGCGCTTAGATCCTTCGTCTTACCCATACTGCGTCCGACTCTTACTGATTCCCGTCGCTTCACTCCTTATATTGTCGGATCGCTGCTACGTCATGCCGTTTCCGTTTACAGGGCCGCTCACAGCGCCACATTTGCATAACGCCAGCTGTCTCTAATTCAATTGCTCTGCAATGTCTACTGACAAAAGTCACCGTAAACCTCTTAAAAAGCAAATGAACGGATCCGCGGCGTTGTTAAGATGCATGGTACAGCTGCAAAAACAAGCCTGCAGCTGACCGCGATCATCTGTGAGGTTGAGTGAAAATGTAGTGGTGGGAGATAACTGACTGTGAGGAAGGAAATTCTGTATATTGTTCGATGTTATATAAGTGGGTTGTCCATAAGAGAAATCGAGAGGCGTTTAAACATACCCAAACCAACTGTTTTGGATGTACTGAATAAGTGGAAGACACATGCGTACCGGCAGACCAAAGAAACTCAGTGATAGAGGACGTCGAAGCCTCATGAGAGTAGTTACAGCTAATCGACGGGGTACTGCATAAGACGTCAATGTACAGGTGAGTAAAATGCTAGAACCTCGGTATTTACACGTAACATTCGCAGAGAACTCCATTCGATCGGTTACCCTGGTCGTGCGGCTGCTCATAAACCTTTCATCTCCACTCGGAAAGCTACTCGTCGTTTAGCATGGTGTAAAGAACATTTATCGTGGGCCGTACATCAATGAAAACGGGTCCTATGGACTGATGAATCCAGATACACGATCCATCAGTTCATGGCCGTGTGTGGGTATTACTGCAGCCGGGGGAACGTTATTTACCACAGTGTACTGTTCCTACTGTCAAGTTTGGAGCTGGCAGTGAACTCGTATGGGGGTGTATTTCATGGTATGGTCCCGGTCCATTGGTTACCGTGGACAAACCTGTTAACCAGCATGTCTACCTCGATATTCTGGACAATTATGCTCTACCAACTCTGTGGCAATACTATGGAAATGAGCCTTGTTGGTACCAGCAGGATAATGCACCGAACCATAATGCAAGGACTGTTACGGCGTGTAATTCCGTATCGTGTGCGGAATGGCCAGCACAGAGCCCTGATCTTAATCCCATAGAGCACCTATGGGATAAATTAGGGCGCGGCATAAGATGTTTGGAACCAAGGCTTACTACTAAACATCAGTTAGCGGCAGCATTATGTACTGAATGGAAGCACATACCTATCGCTCTGTTCCAAAACCTTGTCGAAAGCGTGTCTCGAAATGTCAGTGCATGCATTAAGGCCAAAGGTGGACCAACACCGTACTAATGTACGTCAATAAATGCTATGTTGTGTTTCTCTGCTAGGTGTCCGATGACCTTTGTCAATATAATGTAAATGTGATTGAGAAAACCTAGGACATTTTAGAAAAGGCGTTTGAAAAGGTAAAACACACCCTGTAAATTTGGGGGAATTAAGTGATCTTTTGAGCACGGAATGGAATAAAGTTGATACGCATGTGACACTGATTCATGTTGATAGCGTGCCAAACAAAATTAAATCTGTTGTTAAAGCAGGTGAAGATGTAACTCCATATTAAGGAATAAAGTTTGCATTCAGTAATTTTTTTGGTCCGGTGTGTTTACAATCACATTTTACGTACAAGTAGAGCACTTTTTCTTCGCACACGACACAGCAGTTATGAGTTCTTTCTCTATTCGGAAAGTAACTGCCGCTGTTTTAGAAATTTCGCGACACTCGCGCTTTCCTAGCTCGCAGCACGAAAGGTATCGAACACAAAAATATGAAATTTACATCGTTCGTAGAACAGCTGAAGTAAACAGTTTTTCGATTCTAGGTATACTTCAAGAGCTATTGTATTTCAAATTTAAGGTAAGCAAAAAAACTGCTATCAGTTCGAGTTCCAGACACACTAACAGCAACAGAACCACGAAACTTTGTAGACAAGTAGGGCCATAGCCGAATTTTTGCACCTCGTCGCTCTTTTTTTGAATTTCGATTTAGTTTAGGGGGAATTAAACTTTTAAATTTCACAAAATTCTTTATTTAGCAATGGGATCCATTTAAAAAAACGGATATATGGCAAACTATAAATCATAACGCATTGCAATTTCTACAGCATAAATTCACAACAATCATCCCTCTTTAAAAAAAAAATCATTTTCTGATTTTTAAGCATTTTCTAAAGACGCAAAGAAAAGGAACGAGCTCTGTCTTCAGCGGTTACGACACAGGAAAGTTCTGGTCCTGTGACCTGCTGCCATGGTGACGCAGCCATTTTTAGCGCTCTCTTCTCACTGGGTGAAAGGACAGGCTACAATCAAACTGGTAATGACGCAATGCTTAATGACGTAGCGACGCTTTTAATGTTTGGCGTTTTCTGCCGGCATACGTGAATAACTATGTAAATATAGGCTTCCGGCTCGCGCTTTCCTAGCAATCATGCCACTTTGAAAAAAAAAAAAAAATACGTACGAAAAAAAAAAATTAAAAGAATAAAATATTTATACAAAACAGGATTTGCAAACGTGAAGAAGATAAGTTAGAATAGACACGTACTGCTAATAGGGCCGAAAAAAGTGTCAGAATATAGATTAATGATTTAAAATATTACTCTACGTATTTTATATTATCCCGTCATTATTGACGGGCTTTCACCTAGTTTTTAAAAAAATAAAGAAGCTTATTCCTGTTGCATCACTGAACTACCAACGCTACGCCATATCTCAACTCAGTGGGGATCCTCTAAGGTCCAATGGGTTGAACCGACTGTTTAAAGAATTCTGACCCGAGATGCAGAAGTTACCTGGAAATGAATAAGCCCATTTGTCACTGTACAAGTGGTGATAATGCCCCAATTTGTATGCCAAGCTTCTGCAAACAATAAGAACAGGCGAAAAAGGCACGTAGTTTCCTGTACCTTTCATCAAATCTTACTTCCCTTTCCTCCTGTCACGAGCGTTGCCTATTTATCACGCAACAACGATTTCTTTTGCAAATATTTAGATTTATGGTTATTCTGTGTACGTATCTAGAAATGGTATTATATAATTTTCTTCTGCTTAACAAATTTCGATAGTTCTAACAAGGTGGGAAAATGCAAATCTTTAGAAGTACGAAAATATCTCGAACAAAATTATGTTGAAACAAGGTAGAAATGCACAGAGAGTTTCATCCATGAAGTCTGAAGCGATCGTGAGCTTGAATTCTTTCATCAACGAACTAAACAAATAATTGAGGAAGCCGTCACAAAAGAAACACGGTGAACAGACAAAGGGAATTATTTATAAGGATAAAATATGTGCAGCTTTTTAAGGCAGTGCGCAAGCTGCTTTTATTTTTTCAAATTAATTACCATATATTATTCAACGGATAATGCCAAAAACGTGCAAGGGTTTTTTTCATTCTGCTATATTCATACAACAGTATTTTCATTGTAAAGCATATACTGCATCAACTCTCTCCTTTGATACGCAGTGTTGTTTCAGTAACCGCAAAAACCGAGTTATTAATATTCAGCATCAGTTTAGACGGTCATCAACCCTTGAACTTTACTCGATCGGAGGTCCATTATCGTAAAAAAGAACTCTCAAGTTAAATGCAAAGTTATTCTGTATTTAAATATTCTCATGGTATCTGCCGCGAAGTATATAATACTTAGAATTTGAAATGTGTGGAAACGAAAACAATCAGAGTGCTGAGAGAGAGAGAAGTTTTTACCCAAATATATCGGGTGTCCATAATTAAAACTCACATTCGGCGGTACAGGTCGAAGTATTGCGCGGAATGACTACCAATTTCATATGAGGACTCATGAGGCGATGGAATTTTGTTTGATAGAAAAAAAAAAAAGTTCCGAAACTCGTCTTCCCGAGGGATAAGTTGCGATTTATTACAGTAGAAGAAAATGCAAAAAGCTTACAGGACAGAAGGCACATTTTGTGTTTGCGCAACATGTTCAGTGTAGAGATGAACTCAGGCCCGGACTCGGGCGGGCTCAGGATTAAATGAGAGCAGAAAAACAACCCGCGTCCGGGCTTGGCATTACACATGTTGAATTTCATTACTGAATTCTTCATATATATCAAATTCTATTGTTTATAAGTTATCTTCACGAAAAACTAATTAAAAAATAATTCCCTGGATATTATTATTATAAACTAGTTACAAAAAAATTAAAGAATTTCTAGTGTTAGGCGCACGGGTGGTGCCACTTCTAGATATGTAAGCTTGATTTCTTCAGCAATGATTTTTTTCATTTTTCTGATATTTTTTTCCGGGAAAAAAAAGCAGCAGTCTTATTTGAAGATGAGTTTGAAATTCACGATCCTGATCCAGATGAAATTTGTAAGAATGTGGAATTGCGCCTGGGAGAAACACACCTTGAAGCTGTGGATTTGTTACCGTGGTGGAAGAATTCTCAATTTCCTAAGCTAGTTTCCATTGTGAGACGTGTACTATGTATACCAGCCAGTAGTTCTGCAAGCGAGGGAGTGTTTAGTGCAGCAGGTCAAGTTTTAGAGGAAGAAGATTAAGGTTAAGCGCTGAAGGATTAGATGCGATTCTTTTTTTGAGGAGTTTCAAGGGCTTGAACAGAAAGAAATTTTCATGATGAACTTGCTGGAAACTGCACACACATAGAATAATATCGTGGTTATTATACTATTAAGTGCAAAGCTTTGTTAATGTTACAAATGCAGAATAATCTGGTATGGAATGCTCATACGTTTTTGTTTTGTTTTGTATTTTCTCTTTTGGAAATTTTGTTACATGTTTTTCTTATACTCTACATCACTGTAAACTATCTTTACCAGTTAGCATATGTGTAAATTATATTGCAAAGTGAAAAGTGAGAGCGCACAAAAACGCAGCAGGTAGAGCAGTGAAAATTACTCCTAGTAAGACACAATTTAAAATAGATGTAACTTGATTATTTATTACGATAATAAAATCTATTAAACAAACAATTAAAAAGAATGGAATTCGGCGACAGCGCTCGAACACAACCTTACGCTGAGAAGACAAAAACAGCTCTGATAATACTTTTGTCGTTACAGAACAATGCGTGACATTATACAGTACATATATACCTCACTTGACTTGAATTACATTATACAATAACAGATGAATAAATTACGTCATTACATGAGAATAAATAACAAATAAGGATTGATTTCCAACACAAAGTTTAGCATTCTAGAGTCAACATTTAAAGCACGTGCGACTGCCTGTAAAGAGTTGTACGTTTTGCAATGTAATTTATTCAAAATAAAAGTAAATGTAGAAATCCAAAAGAAATAACGAATGGAATATTTTGTGTTTCTAAAAAGATTTTATCTTCAGTTTTTGGCAAAATTACTGATTCCCTGGTATAGTCGAATGGCAGTGCATATATTATTTATTTTCTAGTTCACATTTTAGAGCATTTGCTTTTAATGCATAGGGTTTCGAAGAACCTATTAATATCATGAAGTGTATTAACTGAAGCAAACTTTTTAAACGAATGATTTTTAAACGAATCCTTGATTGGGCCATAGCTTTGGCCTGTGCATAATGCAAGCCTTGCTAAGCAAATTTTTCTGAGAGCCCGGGCTTAGAAAAGGCGTGATAAAAAAAAAAAAGCGGGCTGGGCCCGGGCTCCTGAAATTGAGCCCGAACTCATCTCTAGTTCAGTGCCCTCGGTTTTCTGTAACATGCTGAACCACAGATCGAAGTGTTACACTGAAAAGGTTGTGGATATGACGCGTTATGCTTGCCTTGAGCTCCATCACGCTGGCTGTCACCACGAAAGACTATGTATGCTCTTTGCATGTGCCCAAAGCCAAAAGAAGAGCACATTTCAGGAGACAGGAGGCCTGGGGGATGGACAGTATTTTGGAGTCCCAGTATTAGTGGCACATCTAGGATTTCACTATGGGTGGATGAATAAAAAATACCCAAGAGAACGCATTCCCAAAATATAATGAGGAAGCCATATAAATATCGCCGTCGCGCCGTATTGAAGTGTGCATCCCATGACTCATGGACGAATCAGGGTTAGCAAGAAAATGTAAAAATGCATGGTTGAAAAATGGATACCTGCTCAGTTCTCTTTTAATCCCCCCCCCCCGGGGGATTTAGCTTGTCGAAATTATATCAAAGTAGTGGGCAAAGTAATATGATCCAAATGTGATTCAGACGAATTCTTAATACACTGCCGGACAATTGCTAAGGACGGATGACAATAGCAACCATAAAATGAAAGGCAGGAAAATGTGGAAATTAGCATAAGTGCGGGACACAGTACGACGCGTTGTGCGTATGCAAATTTTGGATTGCCGAACTTGTTCGTGACGTCATAGCGCTGATAAGAGATATAAAGGATTTGACGCGTATTGACCGTTGTTGTTCAAACGCAAAGTTGAAAGGGAAAGAATCAACTGACGAACTTGCAATTTTCAGTATGTCTTCCCGACATCACCTAGATAATTTTACGCGTGGCCGTATTATTCGCAAGATTGAAAAAGGGCGAAAAATAACAGATGTTGCCAGGGAGTTCGACGTCAGCCACAGTGTTGTTTCAAGGCTTTGGAAATCATTTCAAACAAATGGAGAGTGTAGCAAACGTGTCGGGGGAGGTCGTGTTCGCAGTACGACACCTGCAGAAGATCGGTACATAGTGCTATCAACAAAAAGACACCGTCGCAGCACAGCTAGTGAATTAGCAAATCAGTTTATGGCTGCTACTGGCAAGCGGATCTCCCGAAAAACTGTCGCCAGACGTTTGCATGAAGGAGGACTATACGCCCGCCGTCCTGTTGTGTGCATCCCACTGTCCAGACGACACCGTACCGCCCGTTTGCAATGGTGCCATCAACAGCGCAATCGGAATGATAACGACTGGTCTGCTGTCCTCTTCTCAGATGAGAGTAGATACAGTCTATCGTCTGATTGTCGACGACAACTGATCTGGCGTGATAGTGGTACTGCATATTGGATTGGAGGTTTAACGACCACCGTGAGCAACTCAATGGGCTATAAGCAGTCGCCCGTCTCTAATTTAGGGTCACTGGTTCCAGGGAAGGGAGAGAGCCAGTGCCGTAAGACAAACACAACATCCATGCCTCACCGGGATTCGAACCCGGACCCCATTCGGACGAATGATCAGAGGCCATCGCTTAGACCACTGCGCCACCGGGGCGGCAACTACTGCATATTGTCCAGCAAACATACAGGAAAGGGACCAATATCCGACATGTAGTGTCATGGTATGGGCTGGCATCATGATCAATGGCCGTACGTCCCTCTATGTGCTTCCAACTGGGACTATGACTGGCCAACGATACATTAATGATGTTCTGCTACCTCATGTTCGCATGTTCCGTGGTGCTGTCGGTGATAGATTCATTTTCATGGACGACAACGCAACATGTCATCGAACAGTCGCTGTCCAGGTGTGTCTTGAGAGCGAGGATATTCAACGCCTCGTATGGCCAGCACGTTGTCCAGATCTGAATCCCATTGAAAATGTGTGGGATGCTTTGGGGAGGAGTCTTGTTGGTCGCCAATGCCCTCCAATAAACAAGGATACCCTCATCCGTGCACTGACAGAGGAAAGGGATAAATTACCCCAACAGCTGCTTGATAATGTTGTGCAAAGCATGACACGACGTGTGGAATCTTGCATCGCCCTCCATGGTGGCCATATCCCGTATTGACATCTTACGCCGGAACGCCTGCGGACGGTAATTGCATTTTTCACGTTTACGTATTCTGCACAAAATGGCCTGTTTGTCCCTTGAACACGTTCCAAAGCCTTCTGGATTTCAGAGCACAATAAATTGTCTTTCTTGTAATGTCCTGGCATTCTGACATTTTATTTCACTTGGCATCCAACCGCACTTGCTTTTTTTATGCGCTATATAGCCGTTTATGATCCGTCCTTAGCAATTGTCCAGCAGTGTATATGAAAATTTACCCCAATAACATGTGAACTAAAAACATCTTAATGCTTTCGAAAGATTTAAGGTTGGACTGGGGGAGACTATACTTTTTGCGGACTCCTAAAAAAGCGGAAAAATAGAAAATTTATTTTTCATAGGATGGTTTCTTATAGTTTTTGCTGTGCTATCTGAAAAAAAAACTGTAGAACTCTAATTCTTCAAGCACCATGCATATTTCTCGGGCTCCTTGAAAATGTGGTGCCCGGGGTTGTAACCCCTTCCCCCTCCCCTCTTAAATGGGCTCTGGCGAAAGGTCGCACGCGTTCAGTCCGGGGAGCGCGTTGGCCAAGTTATAGGAAACTGACGGCTGATTTTTTTTTTTTTCATTGGTAAAATCTACTTGCAGCAACTGCTTGACAGGCGTTGCTATTACATATGAGTAGGAGCAATTAGATCGAGGCCCTGACGTTGTTGAAGTGTTGGAATCGCCTAGTTCTCCAAAGAGATGCATATTGTTGGCCACTGACATAGCATGTAACGAGACCAGCAGGACTACACATCTTTTCAGCACAAACAATTATTTAACACATGCTCTTTCATATCATTACTTAAAAAAAAAAAAAAAAAAAAAGAAAAAAAAATTAAAGTACTATTTACCGAGCCTTAAACTTTTTCAAGTACTTTCAAGTATTTGAAAATGAGTTTTTTATTCAAGGACTTTTCAAGTAGTGTACGAACTATGAGTCAGTGATCACGCGGTGTGTATTGGCGGATGCCAAGGGTGTGGAGGTATTTCAAGGGATGTCTTATGTAGAACAAGCCCGTTTAGACCTAAGGGGTGGTGTTATTGCAAGGGTGGCCGGAAGCGAGGGGCGGTACGTCGAGGGTTGATTTGGAAGCAGTCCAGTTTCGCGGGTTATTTGCATCTTTTCGCCTTATACAAAATTACGAAGTCACCTAACCGTGAGAAATCGCAGTCAAAAGACAACGTCTCTCGCACAAAGATTTCGGTAAAGGGGAGGGGGAGGGTTTAGTGAGGTATTTTGAGTTTTCTACAGATCTCAATATTATTCCTGTCAGAGGAAGTTTAAATGAAACCTAGGTTTCGACTTTTTTAACCGTTTCAAGTAAGCTATTTTGAACTCCACAGATAACCGCGTGGCTTTAGAGAATTTTAATGAATACATTTAAAGCCTTCTCTTAACCCCCCCCCCCACAAAGATCTTTACTCAAAGGCTTTAAAAAGGTACGTCGGAACGGTATGAAGAGTACTCTGAGCACCCCACGTCTTAGAAGAAAGGGCTGTAGCAAACACAAGCTGCTGAGACAATTTGTGCATAGTGATGCTTAATAGCACCTTTTCGTGCCGAAAAATTTCTCCCCTTTCTCAAAAACAAAGAATTTTATTGACTTCCCGCCATTTTTCACGCTGAAAAATGAAGCGGAAAGCCAGATCTGAGGTTTTATAAAACCCTGCCTGCTACATGAATTAACTTCCAAAGAGCTGCAAGGACTTTCTTTAATGTCTTGAAGAGAACTGCGTGATTCATCGCAGGGCCTTTAAAAGTAGCTTCGGAATAAAGGAAAACCAGAAAAATATCTTGAGTAAATATCAAAGTCAACTTCCTCATCGTAGCATGATGTTGCGGCCGTTTAAGGGAACAATCGATAAGTGTTTTCAAACTTCATTCTCATTTTCTTTTTCGTTCGCCTATAATTCTTCGGTAGGCTTCTCTGGAATAAAAAAAGAGAGGTAGAAATAAAGAAAAAAAAAAAAAAAGGTTTGATAAATGATGCGGCTGGCCAGTGATTCTTTTAGAGCTCGGCAGATGCCACGGCAACTCCTGTGACAGATTGCACACATGCAGTACAATGGAGGAAGATTCTTCATGTCAACCCTCAAGTCAACAATAATAGCCTTTTTTTTTTTTTTTTTTTTTGTTGTTGTTCTGTTTTATCTGCCACCCCATGTGATATGCGCGAGCTCAATATATTTTGCCTCCTAGCAAGAAAACCGATGTTACGAAGATTACTGTTCATAAGTAAATGTGTGTGCAGGTTTTAGGGCAAATACAGAAAAAGCACAGCTTCACACAAAAGTGAGTTTTATTTATGGGAAGCTTCTAATGCTCGTATGATTTCAGTTTCTTTGTAACCGACGTAAGAGCAGCAGTTTGGTGGACCCATGAGCCATTTATTTGATGACACCCCATTTAGGTAATGATGCCACCAGCGAATAAATCGTATTTTGAATTAATAGACTGCTTCAGGTAAAAATGGGGACGAAAACCAACTGCCAGCTTTAAAAAAAGGATTTTTTTTCCCAGTGTGAGCTTGTCATCATCGAAATGAGTAATTTAAAAGAGTTATTTTTGGTTAAATTGGAATCTTTTTGTTTCAAACTTGAAAAGATACAAATGAAGAGTAATTACATATGATCAAATTTCTTTGTTTTATCCTAGAAAATTACTTTAAGAGCAATTATGTGGGAATCCGAAACAAAAGAATTATGCACTGAGAGCATATAGAAAGCGCATCCTGAAAGTAATGCCTCGTCCCTCGTATGATATTTTTTTTGTTGCAGCAAAAATGTGAAACTTGGTGGCAAAATAATTGGACATATTGTTAATAATGCTAGCCTATTCAAAGTATTGTCCATCACTTTCTAAACATTTCCGCCATCTTTGAACCCATTGGTAAAATCCGTTTTGGAAAAATTCTTGAGGCTGTGGTTTCACGCATGAGCTCACAGCCAGTTTAGCGTCTATCACGTCCGAAACGTTTCCCACGAAGGGTGTTTTTCAAAGGGACAAACAGGGAAAAGTCTGAGGGAGCCAAATCAGGACTGTTGGGCGGTTGGGCATCACCGTCCACCCCATTTTGGCAATAGCCTGTGAAGTCTCCATTGAGGTGGGGGTACGTGCGTTATCATGGTGTAAAATAACACTAATAAGTGGAATGTCAAGTCTTTTCCTTCTGAGAGCTTCCTTTAGCCTTTTTCAATGTCTGCACATATAAGTGAGCACTGTTTATTGTGGTAACTCCTGGATGGTGACACGACGATCAGCTGTGACGAGATCTTTGACTCGTTGCCTGTTGGCATCTTTCACTGCAGTTGCGGGTCTTCCACTCCGTTGTTTGTCCGACACTGAACTTTCTCCCTCTCGAAACCTCTTCATCCATCTTTGGACGTTACTGATATCGATTGTGGCAGCTCCATACACTGTCAGGAGTCTTCTGTTAATTTCTGGAGCCTCACATCCCTCTTTTTTCAGGAATCCAATTACGGCTCGCTGCTTTTCTCTGTCATTCATGATCCTTACTTTCGATTCTGAAAAAAATGTGTTCCCGCATTGGTAACATATCATAGTACATGTCAGTGCAGTTTCATTAAAATCGCTTCAAAACTTCAGAAATTATTAAAGACGATGCATTACTTTCAAGATGCCCTTTGTAATTTATTACACACATCGCACTTATCCACAAACTTGCCCTATCACAAGAATGCCGTCAGCGAAAACCCCGACGGGCTATATACGTAGGTCAGATATCTTCCTGTTATTCGGGGGCAGCTTACCACTTTACACAATTCACAAGAAATCATACTTCTAAAACTCCCTTACTTTCCTTCAGGATTGTTGTCACTTTAATTTCTACATTCGTGTTTAAATTAAAATGTCAAATACAAATTCGAGAATAAGTCAAAAACGAAGCGACCGATTGTAAAGACTTTGTGCAAGGGGGAAACGCTAAGTTGACGTACCCAAGCAACATTGTGCTCCCTCCTATGGAAATATGCAAATGATGACCTACGTCATCGATCTGGCAGGCACGTGACCTTGATAAACGTTGTTCTGAGTGGAGTTCGGCAATTGAAACTTGAGTTGGACTGTTAATGGAAGAATGGCTCCGCACCATCGCCTAGAAGACTCTTTACAGTGGAAAGCGATCAGTATATTGGAAGAACGGCAATCGCAAGCTGAAGTAGCAAGATGGCTGAATGTGTCGAAGCAAGTAGTCTTTAACCAATGGAGACAGTTCCAAGAAACTGGAACAATGACAGAAGGTAAATTCTGTTGAAGAAATATTTTCCCTACAATACGTGGAGGTATGTCAGAATCGTTAAATACAGCAATCAGACATCCCTGAATAGCCTGCATTTACTGTTCTTCATGTAACATTAATCACATCAGAAAACTTGAAAATCATATCGTCTTCGAGCGGGAATTCTACCCGCAGAATTTACCTGATAGACTAGTGATTAGAATTTACCTGATAGACTAGTGATTAGAATTTACCTGGCAGATTGGTTATTAGAATTTACTTGGCAAACTAATGATTAGAATTCACCTGGCAGAATAATGATTAAAATTTACCTGGCAGAATAATGATTAAAATTTACCTGGCAGAATAATGATTAGAATTTACCTGGCAGACTGGTGATTAGAATTTACCTGGCAGACTGGTGATTAGAATTTACATGGCAGACTGGTGATTAGAATTTACATGGCAGACTGGTGATTAGAATTTACATGGCAGACTGGTGATTAGAATTTACATGGCAGACTGGTGATTAGGATTTACATGGCAGACTGGTGATTAGAAATTAGAATTTACCTGGCACATTGGTGAACATAATTTACCTGGCAGACTAGTCATTAGAATGTGCTTGACAAACTCATTAGAATTTACCTGACAGACTGGTGATTAGAATTTTCCTGACAGACTGGTGATTAGAATTTTCCTGACAGACTGGTAATTAGAAAGAATATTTCTTCCATAGAATTTACCTGAAAGACTGGTGATCAGAATTTACCTGACAGACTGGTGATTAGAATTTTCCTGGCAGACTGGTGATTAGAATTTAGCTGACAGACTGGTGATTAGAATTTAGCTGACAGACTGGTGATTAGAATTTAGCTGACAAACTGGTGATTAGAATTTAGCTGACAGACTGGTAATTAGAAAGAATATTTCTTCCACAGAATTTACCTGAAAGACTGGTGATCAGAATTTACCTGACAGACTGGTAATTAGAGAAGAATATTTCTTCCACAGAATTTACCTGAAAGACTGGTGATCAGAATTTACCTGACAGACTGGTAATTAGAGAAGAATATTTCTTCCACAGAATTTACCTGAAAGACTGGTGATCAGAATTTACCTGACAGACTGGTAATTAGAGAAGAATATTTCTTCCACAGAATTTACCTGACAGACTAGTGAAGTACTTAGCGCTATGAGGAAGCAGAATTTACTTCGACTGGTGAAACTCAGATAATGTTCTGATACTTAACACTCAGATACTTGGGACTTGATCGTCCTGGGTGGTGTAACATATCATGATCGAACGGAAATTGAGAGATGCGGATTCCATTCCCACTCCAGGACGATGTGATTTTCAAGTTTTTTGATGTGATTAGAACAGTAGATACAGGAAAATTCGGAGATGTTGGATTGGTGTATTAACGATTATGGCCAGAAGGCTGGTACAAGGACGCCCACGAGCCACAACATGTCAACATGGCCAGTATTTCTAACAGCTCGTCGCCATAAGGAGTCTACAAGCCAGGCAAATATTGCAGCAGCTCTCGTCTGCAACGCGAACCGCGATAACGAGACAAGCAGTTTATGGAAGATTCCACGAGAGGTAAGCCAATGGCCTGTATCCCACTCGCAACACCGCACAGAAGGGACCATCTGAATTGGGCCCGACAACATCACTCCTGGACCCCTGATCAATGGGCCAGACAACATCACTCCTGGACCCCTGATCAATGGGCCAGACAACATCACTCCTGGACCCCTGATCAATGGGCCCGAGTTAACTTCAGCGACGAAGCGGTACAGCCTAAACAAGGATTCTCGACCTACGTACATTTCGAAAGACGCAGGAAGCCGAACTTTTTCCTTCAACATTAGGGAAATAGATCACAACGGTACTGGACTGCTCTTGGTTTGGGTTGCGTTCATGCTGGATGGACGCACGCTGCTGCACGTGTTTCTAGGAGACACCCTGATGGATGCACACTACAGGGATGACGTTTTACAGTCCTATGCATGGCTTTTAAGAGCAGCTGTTGTCCCCCAGTTACTTTCTATGGGTGACAATGCCCGTTCTCAAAAGACTCTGCAAGTCGACGAATACCAGGAGAGTTAGGATATTCACATGATTGAGTGGCCCGGATATTTCCGGATTTGAACCCAACACAACATGTCTGGGATACCCTGGGAAGAGCAATTACAAGCCATTGGAGTTCCGAGAGGGTTCTGGATGTGCCATTGCCCACTCCCAGAACCCTCCCGAGACTCCAATGTGCCTTGGTGAAGAAATGGTACTTATTGCCTCAAACTCTCATTCACACACTTGTAAACAGCATGAGGGCTCGTTGTGTGAGCTGTATCGCTGTTCGGGGTAATCACACTCATTAGCCCACTTGAAATCAGCGCCACTTGTTGCAGTACCTTTGGGCTGTCCTTCTCCCACCTTATGCGGGGATGGCATTTCTTTTCTGTGGCGTATTGCTGTGTTATCGATATATGCATGTCCGTACCAACTGTCATTAAACCCTGCGATATGGATTTTGCGTTATACATGATTTTATGTTTGTCACGTTAATTTTGGACACCAATGCAATTATTTCTCTTTTTCTCCCCTTTCCAAAAGCTCAATGAGTCGTCGGTAATTTTGACTAAACCTAGTTTTAGGGTCTTCGTCAGTCAGACTGATTTACAGCGTTTGAAAAGGTCTCCCTATCAAGGCTTAATCAGTCCTGTGTTGCTAAGGCAGTCATTCCTGACAAACAGGTAGGTTTACGGGCCAAGCGTACCACGACCCACCAGTTTATCAAACTCGACGAATTCGTCTCTTAAGGATGACAAAAGAGTAAGTATTCCACTGCTATCCTCCTGGATATTACAAAGATTTTGACCGTGTGCAGCATGGTGGACTCTCACAATCTGCAGGAGCTCGATTACTCCCACCCATTTGGTGAACTGATTGAATCTAGCTGCAGCTTCACTGTTAGGGTTAGCAATGAGCTTTCCTGCGAAAGGTAGATAGAGGCTGGTGTCCTTCAGGGTTCGGTTCTTGGACCAATTCTGTTATCCATATATCTGCAAGACTTGCCTTGTACGGCCAGGTCATGATGTACGAAGATGACACAGCTCTTGCCATCGGTTCTCTCAATAAACTCAGCGGGGTGTTCACCCCCAGAACTTTGAGCTGGAAATTTACTACACACTGGCGAATCGAAACCAATCCGTCTAAGAGCAGTGTGTTGTTGTTCTCTGGGTGTCTGCAAGAAGTGAAGGGACTGGAAATGTTCTAAGTAACTATCCCATGGGTTACTTCTGCAAGTTCCTGGGGTTTGCAAATAGGCTTTCGCGGGTACTATTTCACGAAGAGAGCTAGGCAGAGCATCGGGCAATTAGCTCTACTCTTCCACCGGAGAAGCTTCATTACAACACTTCAAAAAATACCATTGGGCAAAACAGTTGCCAGGCCAGTATTGATCTATTCTGCCCTATCTGGGCAGGAGTGAGAAATACTCAGAGTTAAAAGATTCAAGCTGGTGCAGAACAGAGCACTCTGAATGATCATTGAGACTCCGCCGTGGACCCCTACTCAGAATTTGGGGAACAAACTCGGTATCGAGACGGTACGAAAGTTTACAATCGGACTCACCAAGAAATTCATGAAAGCTGCTTTTCATCCAATGAACTTGTTAGAAGTGCGGTTGACTATGACTCCAGTGTAGTCCTTAAGCATCAACGACCCAAGAGGGTGGTCCGCCATAATGGGAACATAAGGAGAGTGACACTGTTGAGTACTGTTCTTGTCTCGGAAACATAACTGGATCAGATGAGAAGTCTTTGTGAAGTAACAAGGTGGTGACAGACCACCAGACCAGTGCCTGGACTAGAGAGATGTTCTGTTCCTTTTCAGGTTCGTGAGAGACAGTCTGGATGCTGCTTCAGCTCCCGTGGTTTTGAGTGGTTTAACTCCACCCGAAGGGACGGTGGTGGTTCCTTGGTGTTCTGTGTGATCCTCTTCCTCCCTTGACGAATGCTTTGCCTCCTTTCCATTGGACTTGTTTAAGTGGAGACTTCCCCTGTCTCTACACATTTCTATTTGTCTTTCCTATTGCGTTCTCTTACACATGTGTTTGTACCCATAGCCTAGAAACCAATAAAGGGCCTTGGCCCCATACACCATCGCAATGGCGAATAAATCTCCCAGCCAGATGCAAAATTAGAACCCCCGGCCTATAGCCACGTCACACGTTCAGGCTATGGTAAAGGGGCGGGAAGTGTAGGTCCCGAGAGGGCGGCAGACCCCTGTCGGTCTTTGGATCTATCTTGTCCGGGTGAAGGACAGCCAGATCCTGGCAGGATTGCTCTTGCAACGCCTTCACTATCAAATTTCGAGAAGGTTCTGTCTATCCCTGCGGAGTCCGCATTTGCACGGTGCAGGTAATGGTAATCAGTTAGTTTACCCAACACCACTGCTTCAGCTCCCGTGGTTTTGAGTCAAAAGCACGAGAGTTGAAGCAGTCTTTTGATAAAAGAAAAGTTTTAAACATGGGATCGCGGACATTCTCTTACTAAAACTACTTCACACTTTACGCAGAATTGTGTATATCGTACCAACGACTGTGATGATGGGTAAAAACTGCGACCTATGCAATTTCGATCATGGACAGATAGTTGGGGCGACGCAGATTGTGTATTTCATTTCCGCGACTCAAGATACGTGTGTACCAGGACTATATCAAAGTTGGCAGCAGCCATCAGACGGGTAGCACACAACACGGGGCGAGGAGGCGGCCGGCAAGAGGGAATAAGGAGGTGATGACCTTATTTTTAACGGGGGATTCATTGCTCCTTTTCCATCTGCTCAACGCGCTCGCAAAGGCGCGATGGGTTTTTCAGAACCCACTACAGCAGAACCTCTCTAACCCGCAACCATCAGGTTGACAGTCTGCTGCTCGAACTACTAAGATACCCACAACTGACAACCAAGCGACGAGGAATTTGTTCAGTTTTAGATCATACTTACATCTCAGAACATTTCTTGGAGTATGACGATTCCGGAAAGATTTCTTTCACATAAAAACGTATA
Source organism: Macrothele yani (assembly GCA_039090855.1). NCBI lineage: Eukaryota > Metazoa > Arthropoda > Arachnida > Araneae > Macrothelidae > Macrothele > Macrothele yani. Next base: position 16,800,245 of record CM076992.1, read on the forward strand.
CAGGGTGTTTCAGAACTAATGGAACAAACTTTAAGGGGTGATAGAACACACCGAAACAAGCACTTTTCGCCATAGAATGCATGGTCTCCAGTTATGCAGTTAGGCACTAGAGGGCGCTTTCCGTTTCCCCGCACATGCCCTCTTTCGCAACGCAAAGACATGAATGGCACAACAAATCAAAACAAAGCTTTATTGCAGACAAAATAAAAAACAAAACGTGACATCACAAAATTACATCAGATTTGCGAACATTAATAAGCAAATACTGAAACTAATTACATTTACAAAAGCTGCTCAAAAGGGCGACAGCCACTCCTGATACACCCTTCGCATCGTCGACGTCAAGATGCCCGTATGTTGTGGAAAATACCAGGCATTTCCCGGACAGCGGCAGCAGCGACTGAAAGTCTGGAGACTAATTTCCTCATTGGAATCAATGTGAGTGTCGTACATTACGGAAATTAAGATGTCCCCATAAAAAGAAATCCAGAGGGGACAGATCTGATGATCGTAGGGACCAAGCAATAGGTCCACCTCGGCCAATCCACCGGCCTGGAAATGTGGCGTTCAAGTAATCACGCACCTGAGTGCTGAAATGAGCTGGCACTCCATTTTACGGCGGACGGCTGCTGGTACAAGCTGGATCAATTCAGGCAAGTCTTATTCAAGGAAAACAAAGTACGTCCTCCTATCAAGACGTTCCGGTAAAAGATATTGGTCTTTGCGTTGCGAAAGGCGGCGTGTGTGTGGGGGAAACGGAAAGCGCCTAACCACGTAACTTGCGACCATGCATTCTATGACGAAAAGTGCTTGCTTCGGTGTGTTCTGTCACCCCTTAAAGTTTATTCAATTAGTTTTGAAACACCCTGTAGATTGCGATAGTACTTCCTCGAAGAAAAGGAATTGCTACAAGGGGAGAAAGTGGCTCAGAACGGGAGGTGCGAAATCCCTTTCAAACTAAAAGGAGATGACATGGCCGGCTCGAAATGCAAGTTTACTTCATGCTAGAACGACAAGACTTGCTCAAAACCGGAGGCCAAGTCCATTTCACTGCACCACAGAAGGAAGGAAGTGGCTCAGATTATTTCTAACAGAGCTAGTGTTTATTATATTTTCCCCGACGGCTTCTCTGGTAATTATCCATGGTAGCCGTAAAAGTAATTACTGTCGTGGCATTTATCACAAATTTTATTGAGGATTATGCATTATAGCCGGTAATCATTCATAATTACCGATTAACCACTTTTAGGGTAAGGAATACACCACAAAAAAAGAAACTGAAGGTTTTAAGTCACAAAGTAAAGATGGTCATTTGAGTTCGGAGCGTACCAGAGATGTAGGGGTGGGGGGAGGGAGAGAGAAAGATGCATGCAAGGTAAGGAGTAAGAAAGGGGAAGTTCGTCCGCAGGGTTTTCACACATTATCATTTGTTTGGGAATGTCCGTGTGGTCTTTGTCGAAGCACGCGACGAAGGGCTTTGGAGATCCATAATTGCCTCAGGAGCGGGTAATGTTCGTCTTGGGGCAGATCAGCGCACTTCTTTTGTGAACATTTCAGTTTCCGTGACAAATGGGGATTTCTTTTAGTCTCAAAGCAGAATATTTTCTGCATAGGATAATATAAATCAGGAAAGTGGGCTGTTTCTTGTTGGAAGATTTTATTCTGAGCTCTATACCGTGAGAAATTTTATATCTGGACCATCGGTTCTTTTCTTTTAAACAAGCCAAAATAAGACCAGCTCTTTTGAAATAATGTGACAGATTTTGTATGAAGGGAAACAGGAACGTACGGTGATGCAAAATAAAGGATGACACCCTATTTTCGGGTGTGATGAGCTAGTCTTGTGAGATTTTTTTTTTTTGATTGGAGGTTTAACGACCACCGTGAGCAACTCAATGGGCTATAAGCAGTCGCCCGTCCCTAATTTAGGGTCACTGGTTCCAGGGAAGGGAGAGAGCCAGTGCCGTAAGACAAACACAACATCCATGCCTGACCGGGATTCGAACCCGGACCCCTTACGGACGAATGATCAGAGGTCAGCGCCTTAGACCACTGCGCCACCGGGGCGGCACTTGTGAGATTTTACTAACCTGTTAGTAGCATAGTTAGTAATACTCGAACCCTGATGCAGAATCATGCAGTGGACACCGGTGCTCGCGCTAGAAATTTACCGTACAGTTATGTCAAGTCGTATTGCCGCAAATTTCATTTTGCATACGGAGTTTTCTTACATACTACACTCATCATGTAATCGGAAATATAGAATACAGAGGTGTGCAAATTATTAGACTCAAACCCAGTTTTGTTACATTTTGATAGTTATGACGTACTGGCCTCAAATGAAGACTGAAATTATAATGCAGTGAGGTTTTTTCATCTGTTGTCTATCCTGGTAGGGCCTCTATTTAGGAAAAAATTGGCAGGGAGATTTTGTTTTATAGAGTTACTCTCAAAGGTATACAGGTTTGCTCATTTAGATGTACACCTCAGCTATTTCGTTTCGTCTATTGATATATGTTTCATTTCTTCATTTTAGGTTCCTTTGCGTGATTTTGATTCAAATTGATCACTTTAAGTGTTTTCCGTGCTACTTCAACGTTTCTTAGTCTCCTATGATATATTTTTTTTAGGCCACTTGTTCAGTCAATGTTCTGACTCTTGAAAAGTGAGGCTATGGGAATTGAAAGAAAATAAGCGCTTAGAAGAAATAGAACATCCAGCTTAACGTTTATTATAAACCGACCGCAGTACCGAACCTTGTCCCTCCTGATTCGCACTGCCCAAAAGAGTACAAACTTTCCGCATTTAGACCATGGCTCTACAGAGCGTATAACGTATGCAAACCCGACCACCTAAATAATAAAGAAATTGATAATATTTATAACAAAGGTCTAAAGGCTGGATATAAGAAGGATGGCATAGACAGAATACACAGGACTGTAAGAAATCGTATAATGTCAGCAATAACAAAATCGCCTAGTAGGACGATGAGATACGCAGGACCCATCATATATATCCCAAGCTTTACATATTGGTTAAAGAATTTATTACGCAAATACAACATCTCAATAACAATGAAGTCCCCGACCCCGTTATCACATACAATATCAAGTTGCAAGGAGAGACAGTGTGAGAAAGAAAAGGCGGGTGTGTACGCTATACCGTTGCTATATCCTGACAACACGGAAAATATATACATCGGAATGACAAAGCAGCAATCCTTGGACACCAGATGTAAAGAACACGTGCGAAGTGTGAACAGGACATACAGAATACAGCCCTCGCCAGAGAAGCCATGCACTGCTCGGCCGCTCCTGTATGGAAAAATATTAGAAGAATTGCCCTTTACAGGAATTTTAAAGAGACTGCCATCAGGGAAACAGTGGAAATCCTATCCAGCAAACTAGCATGCAATGATATAGTCTCTACTGAACTACCAATTGTTTGGCATGCGTTATTAAAAGATGAAAACATATCACGGCGCACCGTATAATTGCGTGATAAAAACAATCATGTAATATGCTTGTGATGTCACCCACGTTATTTTCAAAAATCATCTTCGTTCTTTAAGTGTTCTCCAATTCCCTGCATTTTGATGTCTACCATTGCCTTGAAAAAGCTTGGCGAATCTTTGTGCTAACACCACCACAAAAAAACAAAACAAAACAAAAAACGGATTTCATACGCTATATGCGTTTCATTATTATTCATGTCTGGTGTATTGAAAATAAAGTTATGTACCATCGTGATGTATTATGGATCCGAGGTATTTAAATTCCTCAACTGTTCTCAACGTAATGTTATCGGATATTTCAATGAAGTCTCTGGGATCATAGGACAAGTGCTCAGTTTTATTTTCGTTAATGTTAAGTCCCCAACGGTCATACTCAGAGATCAGTTTACTCTCTCCAGAGGGAAAATTTCACATCACAGAAATTCCAAGGTGTTTTAATCACCTAAACTGTGATCAGTTCATCAAGTTTATTTCATTAACACGACTTGTAGATGCGTGGACATTCTGCCAACAGACTGATGGAAAGCTGCAGACTAGTGTTCTTTTAAACGGAGCGCTAAAGAAATAATTTGCTTTAACAGACGCAACCCGTAAGCTGTCGACAAACAAAGTGTATTTATTTTTTTATTCTTTTACACGCATTTCTTGGCTTTTAAGATACGATTACGCAGCCGTTACCATGGAAGCTACTCTTAAATATTTACTCTCATTTGTTCCGTGTTGCTTACCTTGTTCAGTTCTGGCGTGTGAGTTTGTTCACAAGAAAAACATTTGTCGATAATTTTGCTCAGTCCCATTACGTATACTTCTGAAAACTCAGTTCTTTTTACATCAGTAACTACTTCCTGAAAAATTTTCAATGCAGAGACTGGAAAACGCTACAATTATATCCTTTACAATTCATTTTTAAATTTTATTTTTGAAGACTTCTGCTTTTACTTGCCCGCAAAGTATAATTATCGAATAAAACGCTGTTAAAATATTCTATTCAAAGCGGCATTCGTTTTAAGTAATACGTACAGCTTAAAAAGAAATGTTTGTTAATGTGTTTGGGAAAAGCGTAAGGCTATTGATAAGTAACACTTAAAAAGTTGCAGAATCACTAAAAAAGACATACTCTTTTTTTTTTTTTCTAAAAGTGTTTAAAGTCAGAAAATTAAGTTTCGAACTTTCGGGGAGCTAGAGAGAAAACTCTACTGGATAAACTTGGAAAAATCCTATAATGCGAACTAATCTTTTTTTCAGTTCAGCCCGGAAAAAAGAAATGATCAAACAAAACTTGAAGTAATGGTATCTTATCAACAGCCAAAGGGTACAATCATTATTTCAATCGTTCTTTCAGAGTACTTTTTCGAAACTTAGTGAGGAGTTACCTGTCCGAAGAATTCGGCGAGGGATTAGAAATTCATTTCCTTTTAACTTCCCACTTCCCCGTTATAGGAAATTCTGTCGGGATACTTCAAAGATTTAGTGTTACCAGTCTGTTATTATTCTTATTAACTTCATGATCGGACGTTTTAACTCTTTAACCGGCTGGAATTAACTCTAGGCTAGAAAAATGAGCTGAAATAATTTCGAGCGAATATACACAATGTGAAAAAAATCCCCAGACACCAGTGCTTTTTTATACAATACTGCATTTGTAGCAAAATCAATATGGAGTTGGCCCACCTTTGTCCACAATTACATTGTGCACCCTCCTTGGAACACTTTCAATGAGATTCTGGTTAGTAGTATCACGTATATTGTTCCATTCCTAACGCAAAGCAGTGGTCAGTTCAGACACAGAAGTTGGACGTGTCGTTTCCGAATCTGCCATTCAAGTTCATCCAAAAGGGGCCTGTATAGGATTGAGGTCGGGTCTATGAGTTGGCCACTCCGAATTCCGTAAACCCGAAATGGAGCGTGTTTTATGGCACGGCGTGTTGTCTTGCTGAAAAATGAATGGCCCCTCTCCATAAAACTGGTAAAGTGCACGCACTGTGGCGTTGTCTAGAATCGCCCGGTACATCGTGGCCTTCGTGTTTCCATCCACAAACATCAATGGGCAGAGTCCATACCACGAGAAACGTCCCCAGAACATAACACTGCCGCCACCAAATTTATTTGTTGGGATGATACATTCTGGCAGATACCGTTCACCTAGCATACGCCATACCCAGCGAAGACCATCGGATTAAAAACGGCGTAGCACGATTCCTCACTCCATAACACTAGTTTCCACCGGTCTAGGGTCCATGGACGATGTGCTTTGCACCAATCAAATCGCTTACTCTCATTCTTAGAAGTTATTCTCGGCGAGTATGCAGCAACTCGGCCATGGAAATGTAACTTGTGCAGTCTTTATGAACTGTCTTAGTGCACACACTCACCCCTGTTGAACCCTGAAATTCTTTGGTGATGATTTGTGCAGAGGCATGACGGTACCCAAGCACGGCACGTTTCAGAGTTCTCTTGTCCCTTTTTGTCAATTTACTTGGCATTCCTGAACGTTTCTTGCAGTCGGAAGTCTCCATTTACCAATAACATCTTGAGCAGTTGACCATGGGTACTGCAACTGTTCCGCAAAGACACGCAAGGATAGATAGCTGATATGGCACTCTATATCATCTCGTTGGAAGTCAGTAAGCTCAACAAGCGTGGCCATGTCTCGCGAGTCGACGATATAGGACGTCAGAGGAGCTTTTCCGCAGTTTGAAAGGAAATGTGGCACACGTGATCTATTGGAATGTTCCATTTTTGTCGCGGATATGGGGTGTCCGGGGACTTTTCCGCATAGGGTACTTGCTGCCTTAGGAGTGGGCTGAAAGTAGAATGAATGAACGTGCGAATCAGAAAGTGCTGCTTCCCCTTAGAGTTGTTATTCAAAGTAGCCTTTAGGTGTACGATTGGTATATCCTTTGTGCCTGATTACCTGCTGACAATGCAATAACAGTGGCGACGAACATAAGAAAAACAAGAGAGGATTAACTTGTTTCAATACAGTGGTACGATGTCCTTGTCAGAGGGACTAGGCCTTCCACATAATGGCTTGGGACATGGAGCACAGAATGGAAGGTCTAGAAGCGAGTGCTTGTAACGAGCGACAGATTAATGCGCACGTATTGCTGAGATGAGAGTTGGAAGCAATCACTTTGCTGCAGCTTTTGTAAAACCGGCTGATATGGGAACATTCCTGTTTAGGAACCGCAGAAAGTTTGGGCACTATTTTGTTCAGGAACAGCAGCCTCTTAAAGGGTTCTCACTCAAAAGTAATAAAAGAAAATTCCCTGACTTTTCCAGTTGGTTTTGAAAGTTTTTCCAGAGTGTGAACCCTATCATGTTGCAGTGAATTGTTATATTTCATCCTAATCATGCATTTTCACACGAAATCACACATTTGTAAATTCTTTAAAGCAATTTGCCTTTATAAAATTACCAGTTTTTCATTAGTAACTAAATGCGTACATTATTTTCTGTTCCGTAATTCCATGAATTTTTGTGAATACTACCAACGTATAATTTGTAAATATATTCCCATAGAAACCGGCCAGTATGTAAGAAAAATATGTCAGTTGTTAGTTTCAGTTTTTCTATAACACAATGCAGCTAAGCTTAAAGATGGAATGGCTCATGTTCAGAGAAACATGTCGCAAGAGAACCAATAGACAAAGGACTTAAATCCATTGTTTGGATCAAAGTCTTTTGTCTATTGGTTCTCTTGCAGTGTTTCTCGAAGCAGGAGTGTGTCAAGCCATTGTGCCTAATTCTTCCATGTTACAACTGTCTGCAGAAACTGAACAAAAACTTAACAGGCAATTTGTAAAATTCAGTTTCGCATCTTTTTTAGGGAATAAAGGAAACATACAAAGGACATCCTGAAAGTATTGCCTCGTCCCTCATCAGATTTTTTATTTGTAGCAGCAAAAATGTCAGACTTGGTGGCAAAATACTTGGACAAATTGTTAATAATGCTAGCCTATTCAAAGTATTGCCCATCACTTTCTATACATTACCACCATCTTTGAACCCAATGGTAAAATCCATTTGGAAAAATTCATGAGGCTGTCGTTTAACCCATGAGTTCACAGCCAGTTTAACGTCTGTCACATCGCCGAAATGTTCCCCAAGAAGCGGGTTTTTCAAAGAGGGCAAACAGGAAAAAGTATGAGAGAGCCAAATCAGGAATGTACGGGGGTTGGGGCATCACCGTTCACCCCATTTTGGCAATAGCCTGTGAAGTCTGCATTGAGGTGTGGGGAAGTGCGTTATCATGATGTAAAACAACACTACGAAGTGGAATGTCACGTCTTTTGCTTCTGATAGCTTCCTTTAGCTTCTTCAATGTTTGCACATAATGAGCGCTGTTTATTGTTGCAACTCCTGGATGGTGACACGACGATTAGCTGTGATAAGGTGTTTCACTCGTTGCCTGTTGGCATCTGTCACTGCAGGTGCGGGTCTTCCACTCCGTTGTTTGTCCGACACTGAACTTTTTCCCTCTCGAAACCTCTTCATCCATCTTGGGACATTACTGATATCGATTGTGGCATCGCCAGGAGTCTTCTGTGCATTTCTGGTGCCTCACATCCCTCTTTTTCCAGGAATTCAATTACGGCTTGCTGCTTTTCTCTGTCATTCATGATCTTTATTTCAGATTCTGAAAAGGGTTTGTTCCCACATTGGTAACATATACTATATGTCAGTGTAGTTTCATTAAAATCACTTCAAAATTTCAAAAGTTGTTGAACGGAATTCACACCTAAATACAATAAACAAATCTATACAAACTCCGTTTATTGGTGTGAAAGTATATTTAAAAGAAGAAATACAAGGTAAAATTGTATCTCCCGAGCTTTCGCTCTCCAACCGGGAGGCTTTCTCTAGGGTTGCAGACGTTACTAACAAGTCTGGCGAGTTTCGAGTTTTTTTTGTTTATACTCGCCAGACTTGTTAGTAACGTCTGCAACCCTAGAGAAAGCCTCCCGGTTGGAGAGCGAAAGCTCGGGAGATACAATTTTTTCTTGTATTTCTTCTTTAAATATACTTTCACACCAATAAACGGAGTTTGTATAGATTTGTTTATTTCAAAAGTTATTAAGGAGGAGGCATTACTTTCAGGACGCCCCTTGTACAATGTAACTGAAAGTAAGGTCTACCAAATTCTAGGCAGGCAGTAATTGCAAAAAAAAAGTTTGAAATCTGAAAAAGAAACGTTTTTTGGCAAAATGAAGTTTCCGTTGATTTTTACAGAAAAATAGACAATTTTCCCTGAGTTTTCCTCGATTTTTGGAATATGTCTAACGTTGGCACGGTTTGTTTAACGGAAGCACAAGACAACAGCCCCACAAATAGCAGAGTTGAACATCAGTCGTAATGATCGCATTTCCGTTATAATAGCTCTTCGGGAACTCCATCGTGGCAGTATTTATGATCACGCTGCTTCCCCAAAATCTCTGATTACTAACATCAATGCAAACAAGACGTGTAAGGTCATCAAAGCACTTAAAAATATGGGATGCTAAAAATTGGCAACTTGCCATCTGCTCTGATGAATCGTGCTTCACATTGTTTCCCCACCAATGGCAGAGAGTACGTCTGGCAAAAACCTACAGAGAATAAATACCACCTCAACTGTTTGGTTCAGACTGTGAAGCATGGAGGTGGATCCGTGATGCTGTGAGGGCGCGCCATATCATGGCGTTCTTTAGAGCCATTAGTTATTGTGCAAGGCCGTGCCACATCTGCAAATTACAAGTCTATTCTTGGGAACCACATGCATCCAATATTGCAGGCATTAATTTCTAATGACAGTCTCTGGTTTCAAGCAGATAATGCACCTGAGCATTGTGCGAAACTTGTCCAGTTGTGGTTCGCAGAATGTGAGAAATACAGAAGATGCCCTGGTCACTTCAGTCTCCACACCTCAACATTATTGGACATTTGTGGGAATATCTGGAGCGAAACGTCAAATCACACTTTCCACCTCCAAACATCACTGGCCCAGTTGGGACATACTTTACAGGAAGAATAGTCTCAAATTTCATTATCGTATTGTGCATAACTTGTACATGTCTGTTTCTAATGGAATTGCTTCTATTCTGGAAGCCCAAGGTGGGCCTTCAGCTTATTAATAAGTTCTATACAAGCAGTAAGTGTTTCCATTATTTTTAAAACCCCTGCAAGTAGTTTCGTTTAAACCTTCCCTGTGGGTGTGAACCCTTACGAGAAATCACTAGGAACTTCAAAGACCACTGGGTCCAAAGATGAGAAAACAAACAGCGTCATAGGACATGCACACCATTATTGTCTCATCAGAACTCCAACCTCAGCCCCCCTACTTTTTATAAATAGGGCTTCAAAAATACCTTCAAAAATACCATTCGCCCATTGGTTTCGGGTTTTGCTAACCCCACCCATCCCTTAGAAAAAAGCCTTACTTCGTTTTTGAAACCTTTGATTTCTCATTCCCACTTTTCCATTCATAGTTCGAACCAAGCACTTGCCAAAATTAAGTCCTCTGACTATTGGGACCACCCTTTCATCCTAGCGTCGTTGGATGTTGTATCCCTTTTGATTCTGCCATTATATTATTGAAGATTTGCTCCTGACTTTAGGTGTAACCCTACCGAGAGTATGGCGATAATTGAAGCTTTAAGACTAATTGCTCGGTGAACATTTTTTTCGATTCAATAACATCATGTTTCGTCAGACTGCCGGCATTCCCATGGGTTCACCCCTCTCGCCACTATTAGCCGAGATAATTTTACAGCACCTTGAGAATAATGTCCTTCAACAGTGCCCTCTCAAACCTTTACTTTATATGAAATATGTTGATGACATTTTGGTGGCATGGCAACATTCTGTTGGATGCTTTACACGAGTTCGCCGACCTTTTTTCTGCCCCCTTTCCAACCATCAATTTTACTGTTGAATTGGAGGATCAGGGTTCTTTACCTTTCTTGAATCTATTCTTGACTCGGTTTCCCTCCACTCGGTCGTTCTCTTTCATTAGTTTTTCGTAAAGCTTCAGCCCCCCCCCCCCCATTTCTGAAACCTTTTTCTTCATTTATTCCTCCACAACACAAGAATGCAGCTTTTGCATTCCTGTTTAACCGAGCTTATACTCACTCATCGTCTGCCACCCTAAGAACCCGTGAAGTTCAATATAGTTTTGATTTGGCTAACCAGTTCGGCTTTCCTCGCCATTACGTGTTAAAAACACAACTTCATAAATGCCAACGTTCTAAACTCTCTACGTTACAAAGAACTGGTGAAGCTAATACCTATGTAGGTTCCATTGATAACATCCCCGATGTTGTACAGATCCTGAAAAAAGCGTGTGCCAAGCAAAATATGGATATTGGAATTCAGACTCAAAAATTACTCTTTGATCAAAAGAGACCGTGACGAAGTCAACCCTTTACATAGATACGGGGTGTACTCTATATCTTTAAAGGCTACTCTCCCTAATGTGCATGACTCCAGATATATAGGATCCACCCTTCGAAATATTTCGACTAGGATTTCTGAACATGCCTATAATGTAAGGAAAGGTTCGTGCGCTCAGCATCCAACAAAACTAATTTACTTTTTATGGAGAGCATTTTTACCAACTTGTTCTCCAACCAGTGCTGTAACGATGACTCACCATGTATATTACCTCAGTCATGGAGACATTTCATTTTTAATCATTGTACTTTTTAGCACAATTCATAACTCATACCATCATATTAACCTGTAGTGATTTTCTTTTGTGTATGTGTAATGTCATGCTGAAATGTGCTTGCGTTAAATGGAACTACGTCATCCAACTAGTGACTTTAGGTGACGAACCATCTCCTTATAAACAGGAGTTCGGCCTAATATTTTGCCCGATGATGGACCCAGTGTGGGTCCGAAAGTACTAGCATGTTTCCTGGGATGGTTTTAGATGTAAATAAAGTTCATTTTTGATTGCAACTGAGACCTACTTTATAAATCGTGTAACGACAGCATTGTGAAGGCGATATTTTATAATACCTGAGAAGTTGCATGCCCAGCTGGGCATTTGCAGGAATTATTTACCTGCCCAGGTAGTAAAAGCTGGATGCCCAGCTGGGCATTTGCATGAATTATTTAACTGCCCAGGTAGTGAAAGCTCGATGCCCAGGGAGATTTATCTTTTAAGATAAATATATCAAAACCCTCATGCTTTTAAGTTTTGGCCGTTTTAAGGTCTGTATTCAAACTGTCCAATGCACAAAAGCGCGTATCTCAAGTTTTAAGATTATCATGGTGAAATTGGCATGAAATGGTATGATGAAATTGGTATGAAATAGTATGATGATGAAATTGGTATGATGATTAAATTAGTATGAAATCGTATGATGATGAAATTGGTATTTTAGAAATTAAGTGATTCTGCTAGGTTCCATTCTTTCAAGTTTTCGCTCTTTGTCATTAAACACCGGAGGCTAGTTCCATCAGAGGCATGCATACCGTCGCTGACTATAAACAACATTTGGAGCAAAACTATATATCGTTCAAATTTCTGGACCTAGAGAGCATAATATGATTAAAGAAGTGACATTCTTCTGTCTTTGTCACTCTAACAATAATACAACTTCCGGTGATTAGCAGAGAAATGAAACAAAACATGCGACGACACTCATCTTTTTCTTCTAGAAGGAAATTCTATTCCAAACTTTATTTTTAAATTTGGTTGCCCGGAACGGGCAACTAGATTTTTCATTTACCTGCACAGGTCAATAATTTACATGCCCAGGGCATTTTTCAAGCCCTGTTTAAGATATCTAAAACATTTGGTAAGAATTTTTTTCACATTTGTGGATAAAAAATCTACTTCAAAAATTTGGCTGAACATACGAGGCGATGCTGGAAAATTCTCGGCCTAACCCACTCCCTGTGATTGTAGCATTATTTTGTCCCTAGCTGTTTTTCCCCCAGATGTTTGACGTCCTGAACAGAATCATGTCAATGCAAAGTGTTGAATTTTCGAATGTGGAACTCCGGGATGTCATGAAATTTCTGTTCCTTCAGAAGAAAACTGAAGTGGAAATCTATGAGTGTATGACGCAAAAAAATTAAGTGGCAAGTGCCCTTCATATTCCAATGTGAAAAAATGGTGTGCCAACTTTCAGCGTGCAGACCTTGAGTGCAAAGATGCAGCAAGATCTGGGAGGCCTTCAACAGTGGCAACACACGAAATTGTTGATAGGGTTCATGACTTGGTTTTGTCAGATCGGCGAATCTCGGTTAAAACAATAGCTGAGACACTGGAGATATCCAGGGAACGTGTTGGGTTCATAATTCATGAGCACTTGGATATGCAGAAGATGTCAGCGAAGTGAGTGCCCAAAGGTTTGAACGCCGATGAGAAACTAAAACCAGTGGACTTCCAAATCGGTTTGCAGCATGTTGAGCGATCTGGTGATAAATTTTTTGCAGCGACTTGTCACTGTTGATGAAACGTGGTTACATCACTACGACCCAGAGACGAAACAACAGGCCCTGTAGTGGTGGCACTCGGGTTCTCCACGGCCAAAGAAATTCAAGACTCAAAGGTCTGCAGGAAAGGTTATGGCAATGGTTCTTTTTTGGGGATTCGGAAGGCGTTTTACTGACTGACTATCTCCCGAAGGGCCAAACAATAAAGGTTGAATACTATTCCAACTTGATGTGTCGATTAAAGGAGGCGTTGAAAGGGAAAAGTCGAGGAAAACTGCTAAAAGGTGTTCTATTTTTGCAGGACAATGCGCCGGCACACAAGGCTGGCAAGACAATGAATGCTTTAAGGGATCTGGGGTTTAAGTGCATTGACCATACACCCTACTCACCAGATCTGGCTCCATCGGACTATTTCCTGTTCCCAGGCCTTAAAAAAAGTTTGAAAGCATTTTTCCAATGATTCGGAGGTGATACCAGAAGCAGAGCAATATTTGAGGGATCAGACTTCAGAATCTTTTTTGGAAGGGTTAAAGAAACTCCAGAAACGCCCAGCCAACTGTGTTGCACTTCGGGATGAATATGTGGAATAGCTAAGCTTCATGGTTCTAGCCCATTTTCTTCTTGGTGAAGCCAAGAACTTATCAGCATCCCCTCGTAATCCTCCGTTTGATTTATTGATTTCTATGTGTTACTATGGAGATGAAGTCTTTTGATATTTTGAAATGACAAATATGTGCATCGCATAAAAGTTCCGGCGAAAAGCAAAAAAAAAAAAAAAAAAAAATCTATTCTATTTAATTGCACACCGAATTAAAGCGTTTCAACTTGAGGGGCATCAAACAAAAGAAGGTATCTTTTTCGGAGAAATTGCGATCTTCTAAAGGATGCAAAACTTTTTTGCTCCAGTTAACGCATGATTTTAATGCTTTCGCCGCTCTCAAGCATGAAAAACTGCCACAGAGAAGTTTCGAAGTTTCTCTGCGCTCAGAGATTCTGCTAACACATTTCTTTTTATTCCACTGGGTGAACTCGAAAAGTAGTTAAATAGCTGCACTTCTTTTTTAATTTTCTTCACCGCATCCGTTTTCTTCAACGAGGGAGGAGGAGGGAAAAAAAGCGCTCCCTTTAGAATAAAACAGGTTCTCAGCAAACCCCCCTTTTTTTATACCTTGTTCATCCAGTGAAATGCAATCACTAATGGCAGATGAACAAGTTTTTCCAAACATTGTGCTGTATTTGCTTTCGTTTATAACAGAGTCAAAAGAACACTTGTCCTTGTAGTCTGTCGGACTGCTTTAAGTGCTCTTTTAGCGTGTAATCATAGCTAATGCGAGAAAAATAAAATGCTACGAAATGTGAACCAGTGTCAACTGCAAAAATAAAGGGGGAATGGCATTCTTATTTTAATGATGTCGCAGCATTAAAACAAAGGAAACCCACATATGCTTTATAAGTCACGTTACGTCTAGAAGCAAGCTGTTAAGTACAGCACTTAATGCGTACGAAAAATTCGTTCCCACGATATACTTTGAAGGTATTTTTTCATATTATTTCATGAAACAAATACATACAAAAGAATTCCGCTGCATCACAACTAAACTTTTTTCTTCTTATTGAAAATGCTTTAATATCGCTGACTTGAAGTGCTAGCAATCTTTTTGAAAGCAGATTAAAGTGAAAATCAGTTACTTTTTTTTTCCCCGAAACATAGTAACTTGCGTGCTAGTACAGTCTATTCAGCTAAGAAATAACTACACCACTACAGAAATATTTATTTTATTCTTTCAACGAACCAAAATTATTAACATACCGTGATAGTTAAATATCTCTAGAGCTGGGAATAGCTGAAACTGAAAAAAACATTTAATTGCAAATACATTTTCATGGAAAATCACGTACCAAATATTTTTAGCGGGCTTTATGAGAAAAAGATTACTATGAAATCTCTAGATAGTCTTTGCCTCCGTACCGACAAGAAAGGAGATATTTGAAAGTAAATGATTTTCAAACCGAAAAGTTAAAAGGAAATGTATAGAAGGAAACATGATTTAATTTCATGCCTTCTCTAGCGAAAGAATTTTTCATAACGGGGAGTTTGAAATAGGCGAAAATTATTCATGGGAAAAACTGTGCTAAGAAAGAAGAACTTTTAAAACAAGTCTCCCGGAAGCAGAGATAGCAAGAAAAAGGTTTACGCCCCTAGCAAGAAATCTGTGAATTATTTCCACAGCTCTATTTTAGCGAACATCATACAGTAAAAAAGAAATTTCTCAATAGGGATTTTAGAAGCGCAGATACAGCTGCAAACAGAAGTACAAAAACACCGCCTAGCAACAGAACTGTGAACTATAAAACTCTTGAAATACTAATCTAAAATGTTCCACAAGGTAAATGGCATCTGGTGTTGAAAATTTATAAATGACACCTGCAGAAGCAGAGATATTGAGAAAAACAGATTAAACATTGGCGCCCCCTAGCGGCGAAATTGCACATTATTTTGGGAAGAAAATATACAGAGTTTTCATAGTTAGTAGTACCTGACTGAAAAAAGTTTTTTCAATCAGGTTGTTAGTCCCGCAGATACTGTAGTAAACTTAAACGTGAACTCACACCCTCGAGCGGCAAACTTGTGCACTAAGAAAAATATTAAATTGTATGAGAAACATTTCTCAGTGGAAACGCTCTCAAACAAAAATATTTTTTTCAAATTGAACTTTTAGAAGCAGAGATATCGGTAAAAATAGGATATACACTCACGGACAATGAAATTTGCGCACCTAGGAGAAA
Source organism: Macrothele yani (assembly GCA_039090855.1). Lineage (NCBI taxonomy): Eukaryota > Metazoa > Arthropoda > Arachnida > Araneae > Macrothelidae > Macrothele > Macrothele yani. The sequence goes on from CM076992.1 coordinate 16,815,975, forward strand.
ACATGCTACAACCACGAAACTTTTCAAATAGCTAGAGCGCGTGCTGGTATGCAAATGATCCACGTTTAGTGCGAGCGCGCATGACCACACACTCTGTGGTGGAGCTGCAAGCACGAAACGGCAGCCTTATAAACCGGGGTGTAGTCGATACCCCAGGAAAGCGAAAAGCACCGGCCGACGCAAGGAAGAGGGCAGAGTGACAAGAATGCCGGTAGACGCCAGAGACGTTGATTTACGCAACTTACGGACTTTGAGAGAGGCCGGATCATCGGACTGAAAACGCAGGGTGGTTGGCGCGCCGTATAGCCCGCCAAGTGGATCGTTCTGACCATACAGTTACTGTGTTGGGAGCAGTGGACACGTGACAGCACTGCCACACAGCGGAACGGCTCCGTACGGACGAGGAGGACCACCTTTAGAGAGGATCGACGAATCTTGCGCTAGGCACGAACGGATCCAACTGGGACCCAGTCCACTATACAGACAGATGTAGTGGTTCCTGTGAGCCCACGAACCATTTCCCGACGTTTACCAGAAGCGAATCTGGGATCCCAGCGGCCCTTACCGTGTGCTGCTATTAACACCGGAAAATCGCTGCTCCGTGTGCAGTGGTGCCAGACCAGAGCGACGTGCGGTGTTTAGCGATGAGTGCCGCTTCGTTTTGTGGACTGATGATCATCATGTCCGGTTGTGGAGCTCCACGGGTCAACGGCACAACCCCGACCTCGCTATCGAGCGCCACACATCCCCACTACAGGCATTATTGGTCTGGGGATTCATGTCATTGCCTACAATAACCGATCAGCTCTAGTAGTGGTAAGTGGATCATTGACGGGCCAGCGGTATTTGGATGAGATCCTACGGTCCCATGTGCTCCCATTCCTGGCCGGGACTCCAGGTGCGCTATACCAGCAGGATAATTCCCGCCAGCACACAGATCGGGTTGCACAAGACTGTCTACGTCATGTCCAGACACTTCCATGGCCTGCCCGTTCCATGGACATGTCCCCTAACGAGCATGTGTGGGACCAGTTGAAACGCCGGCTGCGCCGTGCCGCACTCTCCGGGATTCGGAGCACACCGTTCAACACGTGTGGGCCAGTCTGCCGTAGGACAACATCAGGCGTCTGTTCGCCTCCACGCCGGACCGTATTGCAGCATGTATCGCCGCACGAGGCGGTGCGACGCGCTACTGAAGATGACGGGACTGCGTGCCACAGATCCCACCGTAATTGCCCTGCACCTCTGTTTGTGCGATTATGTTTATCATTCATCTATATTATTACGTCCATAAAATTTCAGTTCAATCCGATGCTTCCTTCTTGGTGCGCAAATTTCATTGTCCGTGAGTGTACATCTACGCCCCCTGGAGTTGAAACTATGAATTATTTTAAGAAGAAAGTATTCTGAAAAGATTTTCGGATATGAGGGGTATCCGGCGTACGATTTTTTTTTTCAATCTAGTTTTCAGAAGCTCAGATTTTGCTGCAAATGCATCAGAAGCGGAAATAAATATTTACGCTTCCTGATGGCCAAACCATTCTTTATCAAAATTCAAAAATGTAATCAAAACATTCCTCATCAGGAGCTGCATCGGCTGCAGGAAGAATTTTTCAAATCGTAGTTTTAGAAGCAGAGATATCGAAGAAAACGCAATTTACCTTTAGTGCCGCAACCGGAAAATCTGTGAATTCCTTGAAAATGGAACTGTGCTCATAATAGCGCTCGTTATAAATGGCATCGAATGGAAATAAAAATAATCGCATATTTAGAAGCAAATATATGCAATAAAACGTATTTTGAGTTCGATATCATCTAAACCTTTCTAGCGGCGTAGTTTTGCATAAAAAAACAAATAAAATAACAGGAAGGCAAGGATCATCATCTTCACATTTCAAGCTTTCTAATGCAAAAAGAATTTTTAAATCCGACTGTTAGTTGCAGAGATCTGGTGTCCCCAGACTCGATGGATGGACGGACAAACCGATAGCAAAAGCACGATCTTTTTTACAAAAGACGTGCTACAAAAGACGAATTGATTTATAACTCTGAAATAAAGCTCAGTGACATATAAACAAGTTAGTAAAATCATGAAATGCATTGATTAGGATACGCTTTCCAACATACCAGAAATCATTACTCAAGTTATGAGGATAATCGCTGTGGAATAAATATCGCTCCTGTGTCCTGACCTTTGACCCCATTTAGATGATATTAAACGGAACCGATATAGTGTACCCCTGGAACAACATGATAAAGTTTTGTCGAAATCGAAACATTTTTACGCAAGTTATGACACATAAGGCAATGAAATGGATCCCACTCCTATGTTCTTATGTTTGACCCCAATTCGCCCATTTTTAATAGAATTTATTCCAAGATGGTCCCCTACCACATACTAAAATCTCATTGAAATCGAACCGTTTTTACGCGAGTTATCGTGCGGACAGACGAACAAAGCTGGAGCATATACGCTTTTTCGACCTATGGTTGGAAAGTGTAAAAAACGCGCAGTACCTGCAAATAAAAATAAACCCCTTCATATTCACCGAATACCAAATTATTCGCCAAGCGTTTCTAGGAATGAAGTTCTGTAAAATGCACACGGAATCAAAGCATTTTTGGAACTGATTAAAAAATAATGTTTACGTTAAAGATGAAAACAGTAAGTGCACATGCTCTGAAAAATTTCAGTTTCACCTGGGAAAAAAAAAAAAAGTATTCTTCTTTATATTTTGTGCGAAATATTTCTAAACTTACTTACAATACATTCCTGTAAAATCCAGGGTATTTTAAAGCTCGTGTTTCTCCAGTGAGTAACTCTGAGAGGAAATATCCTCGGCTTTCAGAGATTTTGAAGTAGCGACGGAAAATATAAGCAGTCGCCTAGAGAATCTGTCTTTAGAGGAACTTCGGCAAAGCAGCTTCAAGTTACATTAAAAGTCAAAAAAAAAAAAAAAAAAAAAGAGAAAAAGATGAAAATCCCACATAATCGAAAAAGAGTTGCAGAAAATTGAAGCGTGTCAGATACAAAAAATAAAATAGTGAACGAGTTTCTCTTCCATTCACGAAGGACAGCAATTTTGTTTGCTTTGAGAACACCAGCTGTATAATGCTCTTACAGGAAGAACAAGAAACTGATATTATAAAGCTCCATTCTACAGAGAATTAAAAATACACAAGTCGAAAGTCTCTTGCTCCTAAACAAAAGCATACTAACCAGGTTCGGAACAAAGAAATAATTCGAGCAATGTGGAGAAACAACGTCAAGTTACTGCATTCATAAAAATAGCTTTCTAATAATTTTGCAGAAAACACGTAGACAAAAATTCACCCAGAATAATATCCCACAAACATACACCGACGAGGCATTACATTATGACCAAACCCAGACTAGAGAAATGAGAGCGCCTGGAGTCAGAACGGTGACGCAGGTGAAGTTCACAGAAAAGTATATATACAACCCTAGGACCGGCTTTTGATTAGTAGAGTGTTCGGAGTCAGAATGGGAAAGCTGCCGATTTATCGGAGTTTGATAAAGGACAAATTGTGATGGCACGCTCATCGGAACAACGATCTCGGAAACGGCGCGGCTTGTTAAAGTGCCGCTGTAGTGAGTACGTATCAAAAGTGGTGCACAGATGACCAAACTACGAACCCGTCGTCCAGCCGTGTATCGTCCGCAGCTCACCGATGTCAGAGGGGAGCGGAGACTGTCGCGCATTGTTCGCAGCGACCGCAGGGCCACCGTGCGACAAATCACTTGCAGCTACAACACTGTTGATCAGGGCAATGTATTAGAATACACAGTTCGTCGCAGCCATGTGCGCATGGGCTTGCGTAGCGGTAGACCCAGCTGGGTCTTCAGGCTCACTGCACATCATAGCCAACAACGCATGAAATGGGCCCAAGATCATCGAGATTGGACCGTAGATGATTGGAAAAAAGTGGCCTGGTCTGACGAATCAAGATTCCTGGTGCATCACGTAGACGGCCGAGCGCGGATACGCCGATTACCAACGGAGGCATGCTGTGGGCAAGGTCTTCTTGGGAGACTTTAGACCCCATTATTCCACCAATAGCACAATCCCTGACAGCTGTCAGGTATCTGAACATCGTTGCGGACCAGGCTCACCCATTCACCACAACTGTGTTCCCTGCTGGTGATGGCCATTACCAACAGGATAATGCGGCATGCCACACTGCCAGAATCGTCAAGGTGTGGTACGAGGAACATGCTGGTGACTTTGTGTTAATGCCCTGGCATCCAAATTCACCTGACATGAACCCAATCGAACATTTGTGGTTCGACTTGGAAAAGCGGGTTCGCGCTAAATCACCACCACCCCAAAAAGTACGGGATCTGGAGGACCTTCTGGTGACATTATGGTACCAGATACCCCAGGATACCTATCGCCACCTCATCGAATCGATGCTTCGCCGAGTGGCCGATGTTTTGCGGTCTAAAGGGGGTCCTACAGCTTATTAGGTAGGTGGTCATAATGTAATGAATCATCGGTGTTTACTCCTGTTTTTCGCGTTCAGTTTTTTTGAGGGGGAGGGGGGGGGGTGACCATCGTGAGCAACTCGGTCGGCTGCAAGCAGTCGCCGGCCAAAAATTTCGGGCCCCAGGTTGCAGGGGGGCGGAGAGAGAGAGCCAGTGTCGTAAAGACAACCACAAAATATCCATACCTCACCGGATTCGAACTCTGCACGAACGAATCATCATAATCCAGCGCTTAGAAAACTGCGCCACCGGGGCGGCCAGGTTCGTGATGAGAATCACGACTGCACCCTTTTTCAGTCGTAAAATGTGAGGCGGAAGTCCACTCATCTCGATCGTGTGTAAAAATTCAACTGGATAGCGCACTCTTTCACTCTCGTCTTCAGTCACAGCTGCGTTTGTAAATGTTGGAATGAGATTCACGTTGCGAATACTCTTCACCCGTCGAAATCGACAGTTTTTTTGTTTGTTTTTTTCTTGAAAAAAAAAATTGATATGAAACAACAAATGTAAACTTTATTTGATTGACAAATTCATTCAACCCACTTCAGTAAAGACAATAGTCCAGGTTCGTGATTTTTTTTTTTTTTTGACTGAAGATTTAACTACCACAGTGAGCAAATCAATGGGCTATAAGCAGTTATGGCATTCTAAAATTAACGCCTATGAAAACCAAACTTCTTTTTTGACAACTATCCATCTATAACAATCCTGATTCTAGATTAAGTGAAATCTTCACAACTAAGAATCGGAGACCAGTGCTTCAGTGTGGAAATCGTGAATGTATTCCTTTGAAACCAGAATGCTGAATATTCAGGATACATTTAGGATTCTATTTTACCACGCCACGCAATCGTGGACCCACAAAGTAACGTCCCAGAGATTTATCAGTTTCTTAAATAGCGCATGTACACAGTCGAGTCACATTGTTTCCACCACCTACTTTTGACGTCAACAGCGCTTACACAATAAAAGAAGGCACGTTTCGTGAGCTGGCTTGGAGGGTATATAAGGTGTGCTGTAGGCATTCTGAACACATATCACTTGTTGCTGTCATACATAAAAGGAGAGACAGCATTATGTACTGATTGGAAGCGCATACCTACCGCTGGGTTCCAAAACGTTGTCGAAAGCATGTCTCGAAGGGTCAGTTCATGCATTAAGGCCAAAGGTGGATCGACACCGTACTAACATATGTCAATAAATGCTATGTTGTGTTTCTCTTCTAGGTGTCCGGTGACTTTTGTCAATATAGTGTATATATACACAGGGTGTTCGTAAACTGTTTTGACAAAAGAAGAGGTGATGAAACCTAGGGTCGCATTCCACTCTGAGTGTCAGAAAAGAGTAAAGTTAGATGTCCAAGTTGAACTTTCAACAGTGCAAAGAAAGAGAATTAACGACATCATAAGTTGCACAATCCCATTTATGGAGGTCAGGGACAGACTCAAAGTAGATGCTTAAAGTGGCGGCCACGGGTGCCGTTGCACAATTCACACCGGCGAATGAAAGACTGGCGCACCCTCTCGAAGACTTTGGTGTCTTGTTTATCCTGTCCGCTGCAACAACGATTCTCGCGACGAGATCTTTCACGGAGTCCACAGGCGTCTCGTACACCAAAGATTTCCTGTGCTCCCAGAAGAAGAAGTCCAGTGGGTTTAAGTCCGGTGAGCATGGAGGCCATGCCACAGGTCCACCACGTCCAGTCCATCGCGCGAGATATGTGGCATTCAGGAAGTGTCTACTGCACCTTGATAAGCCAATCAGCTGCAACTGTCGATGCTGGGTCTTTTCTCAGGCAATTTGCATACGGTAAATGTTTGACGGTGATGTTCTGGCGATGTGCTACTTCTCCGGCACGAAAGAAATGACGTATGAGGTGACGACTTGTGCTTGTTGGACGTATTTCGAAGTTACTCTTTTCTGACACTCAGAGTGGAATGCGACCCTAGGTTCCATTGTAAATATTGTTCATCTTGATGTCTTGATGGGTACTATCGCCCCTCTTCCTTTGTCAAAACAGTTTACGAACACCCTGTATATACACACACCGTCGAGTCACATTATTCTGACCACCTACTTTTGATGTCAACAGCGCATAGCCAATGAAAGGAGACACGTGTCGTTGGCTAGCTTGGAGGATATACGCTGAGTGGCCACTTTATTATGACCAGCTGACAGTTTTAAGCAAATGAGCTATGGCTGCACGCTGTTACCGCCAGAGGGTGAGGCTAGTATGAAAAAGGAAAGCTTAGTGCTTGCGACAGTAGTAGAAGAGATTTTTGGGTGACGAGATGGGTAAAAAATGCGATTTGACGGACTTTCAACGTGGGATGATTGTAGGAGCTCGGAGATATGGAGCGAGTATCACGGAAACCGCCGCATTCGTGAAATGTTCCAGAGCAGCTGTTGTTAAAGTATTTAAAGACTGGACTGTCAGCCAAAAAACTGGGTCTCTACGTGCAACGTGTGGTCGTCATGGACTAGTGACTGCTCGGGCGGAACAAAGAGTGTCCAGACTGGCAACAGACAACAGAAGGGCAACAGTGCAGAAAATTACAGACCATCTCAATCAAGGGCCCCCTCAAATGATCTCTGCACTCACTGTTCGCCGTACACTGCATCGGATGGGATATGGCAGCCGAAGGCCTGTTCGAACACCTTTGCTGTCTGCAGTTAACAAGAGAAAACGTCTGCAGTTCGCACAGGAGCACAAGAATTGGACAGTCGATGATTGGAAACAAATCATGTGGTCAGATGAATCACGTTTTCAGTTGCACCATGCCGATGGCAGAGTGAGAATTTGGCGGAAACAGCACGAAAGCATGGACCCCAAATGCATTGCTACAGCCCTTCAAGCTGGTGGAGGCAATGTTATGGTTTGGGGAATGTTTTCCTGGCATGCTTTGGGCCCTTTAATTCGTGTTGATCAACGTCTGACTGGCACATCATATCTAAACATCGTTGCGGACCAAGTGTATCCTGTCACGTAAATGGTTTATCCCAATGGCGATGGTTATATTGAACAAGATAATGCGTCCTGCCATAGTGCTCGTATTGTACAGGATTGGTTTCAGGAACATGATTGGGAGTTTACTTTGCTTAGGTGGCCCCCACATTCTCCAGATCTCAACCCCATTGAGAATTTGTGGGATGAAGTTGAACGAGCCATCAGACACCTGGATCCACAACCCAGCAATCTCACACTCCTGGGAAGTGCTATTCATCAAGCATGGTCTCAGATTCCACAAACCACCGATCAACATCTCGTGGAGTCCATGCCACGAAGAATCGACGTAGTATTAAAGGCAAAAGGTGGACCAACGAAGTACTGAGTGGGTGGTCATAATAAAATGGCCCCTCAGTGTATAAGGTGTGCTGTAGGCACTCTGAAAACATATCACTCGTTGCTGTCATGGATAAAAGGAGCAATTTCTCATATTTGCAAAAAGGGATGATTATCGGCTTTCGGGTCAAGGGTGGCAATATTTCTGAATTAGCACAGTTTGTGAACTGTTCGCGTGCTGCTGTGGTTAAAGTGTATCGTGATTGGAGAAATGGCACCATTGCGAATAAGCGTCGTGGAAACGGCGGAGCACCACGTGCCATTGATGTGAGAGGTGAACTTCGGCTGCGAAGGTGCGTGAAGGCCGATCGACACGCAACAGTGGAGCAACTCACTGGCCGAATAAACCGGGGGGGGGCTACCGGAAGTGTGTCTAAAACGACAGTTCGGCGAACCCTGCTGCGTATAGGGCATCCAAAAAGACGGATGATCACTGCACCTATGCTAACTAAGGTGCATCGGCAAAAAAGGTTACATTTACACGGCAGTATCGGAATCGGAACCCCGCTGATTGGCAAAGGATTGCCTTCTCCGATGAGTCACATTTTGTGCTTCATCGAACTGATGGACGTCGGTGAATAAGGCGAGAAATATCGAAGAACAAACACTCTTTAACCATTGATGGAAGACCACAAGCTGGTGGGGGCAGCATTATGGTCTGTGGAATGTTTTCGTGGCATTCTCTGGGTCCACTCATACCTGTGGAAGGCACTATGGACCGAATTCGTTATGAATCCATCCGTGCAGACCACGTACACCCATACATGTAAACTGTCTTCCCTGAGGCGGATGGGATCTTCCAGAACGACAATGCGACGTGTCACACAGCTAGAAATGTCCGAGAGTAGTTGGATGAACACGATGAAGACTTCAAAGTACTTCCTTGGCCTCCTAATTCCCCAGACTTGAACCCAACTGAGCATCTGTCGGACCACTTGGATCGTGTTGTTCGGTCTATAGATCCTCCACCACGCACCCTCCAGCAGCTGCCAGATGCACTGCAGTCAGCATGGCTCCACATACCTGTGAAAACCTTCCATCACCTTATTGAGTCCCTCCCAGACCGTCTAACTGCTGTCCGCGCTGCACACGGCGGTTATTCTGTACATTAGCTGGTGGTCACAATAATGTGACTCGACCGTGTGTTTAGGATTCCATTTTACTACGCCACGAAATAGTGGAGCCACAAAGTTACGCCCCAGAGATTTATCAATTTTTAAATAGCGCAGGTGTTTGCGATTCATGAACAACGAGACCAATTTTGAATCGAAACCGAAAGCAAACAACATACCTTTCTCTGATGGAATCAATGTTCAACTTTAGCTACACCAAGAATGAACACAACAACGCTGTCTTAAATCTCTCAAAGTTGTAGCTACCAGGTCACGTATAAATGAATCAAAAAACCGTGTCTTTGATAATCTGATATTCAAATTTTAACGTATAATCGTAAAGAAGCGTATAACAGTTTAGAAAGCGTTAGGAACTACAGTAAAATATCGGGAATAACGCAGAATGACGAAGTGAAAAACTTATAACTGAGAAACTAGGTTTCACTGCAATTATTTAATATTTGGGGCATAAAATATTAAATTAATAAATGAACGCGTTATTTTTTCTCCTGTTGTAATGCAAAACAACTTAAACCGAGCGGAATGCAAAACAACTTAAACCGAGCGGAACGTAAAAACACCCCGAGCCTAGCCAATCACTTTTCATAATTATGTCGAGGAAATCTCACACTGTGCTTATTAGCTCTGGCTTAAATTTAACATGAATATTTTGACCTCGAAAATTTAAATTTTGCTCGTGGCAGTGAAAATTGAACCGGAAACAGTATTGGGATTCTTGCTACGAAACTGCGTTTCCCGATAGATTTGTCCTGACCCTTCCCTTGTAGGTCGGGTCATGTCTTGAGATTTAATAAAGCTTTGGTAAAAAAACAAAAATTCAGTTCCTTGAAAATAGAAAGCTATTATCTAAGAAAACAAAGGGGAGAAATTTTCGAGTAATTTATTTGAAATACAATAGACCTTGCATACTATATTTTGTCAGTTAATCAGGTTTTGTTTTTCCTTTGTGACTTACCACAAAGGACAAATTTGAGTCTTCTGCTTAAGACGCGTGGTTATCAACCATAAAATGACCGAGGGGAACGAAGCTGTGTTGTCTGAGACGACCTGACCTCGCACTATAGGTACGGAAAGTTCATCCTAGACTATGCCTTTCCTTATTTTAACACAATTACAGGTAGTAGCTCTAATGATAAGTCTCGTCCAACTATTGCACTTTATTCTCTCACTTGTATGATGACAAAAAAAAAAAAAAGGTCGCATCGACAGAAATCTGCAATTCTTGTTTCGAATGAGTTCCGGTGTTTAATTTATGAAATTTCAGTCTTTCGAAAAATAACATTTCGAACTGATTTTCTTAGTTCATGCTCATCAAGTTCTGTTATCTTAAACAAAAATACTATTCTATTGAAATTAATAACTTTTTTTTCCTAGGAATTCTCAGTCAACAGCACGTAGTATCAAACTTCATTCACTAAGATAAATTCCAATGTTTGCAATAAATATTCGTAGATCTTCCTCGATACACGCTGTTTCAACTAGCTCTCTGTGTGTGAATATATTTATATTAGTGGATATGGGAATTATTCGTTGCCGGAACCCAAAGTACAAGTGAATGTTATAAGCATTTAATATGCACAAACCCATTCGCAGTAGATATAAAATAATGTAAGGACATTTTGTTATTAAACTTTAAAATGAAATACTCACATTTAGCTGAAGTCAGAGCTGTTTTCTTTATTCAGAGACGAACAAATTCATACAAGATGGCGTCATTAATTGAAATTATAATGCATTACGAAATGTTTTATTCAAATTAAATGCTCCCTTTCTCTTAGTGTCGCATCGCTCCCAGAACGTAGTGTTTCACTTCGTTCCGGCCCCACTTCTACCACTATATATATATGTATGTGTGTGTGTGTGTAAGTATAACACTTGCTTACATCCATTAGTAGACCCTAGTTTTAGTCTTTTCTGGAATTCGACAAGGGTCGCCACAGGGTATTACTTGGCTCTTTATGGATTCATGAATTGCGTTTGGGGAATCAGCATGGAATTTGTTCATTTTTTTTCGTGTGGTTTGAGATTAATGCGTTTGAGGAACGGGTTAGAGTTCGTTTTTGTTTGCTGTTCCTTGAGATGAAGATGCTTAAGGTTATTTTACTTAAGGTAAGTCTTTATATTTAATTTTTGGTATTTATGGTTCAGTTAGGAAAAACCAGGTAGTCTAGCGCTAAACTTTGCAAAATTTTTAACCCTTATTTTGGAGATTATTTTCCAGTTAATTCGACACCTGCATGAAACCTGGACTAGGGTAGGGGGCCAGGGGCATCTTTCTCTGATGAGTGGCTCTCTGTTTCCGACCTTACATGTTTACTGTCATTATTTTTATTATTGCTATTTTTATGTGTATATTTGTGACAGTTCGTATTTTGGTTTATGTTCGTTAATTTATGGGTGGTTCGGGTGTTTCCATGGAGGTTTTTCGTTGATTGTGAGTAAAATTTTTTGTTATATATATATACTGTATATATATATATATATTCTATTAAGAAGATACCTAAGCAAAACAATACATATATAATTTTGACTCACACCAAGTACAACATAGAAAAGGTTATGTATCTACCGGTGTGAGTAAAAGGAGAAAAGATAAAAAATAAAATAAAACAACTGAATGTAGAAGGTGTCGAGAATACTGAGCCTTGGCTTTATCAAGGACCAGCAAAAACTCTGCATTTTCTCACTTCCACAAAGACTTAGTTGGAAATGGGTTTCTGCAAGGCCATAGATGCAAGTAACATTCCCACCTAAAATTGTTTTAAAAAATATATATATGTCTTGTCCTCCGCAGAGTCGTATGACCTAGCACTAGTTAACAATTTCGCTTGCATCCATTAACCTTCCTGGCCCGACCCATGCTCTTCATCTGTTACTATTAAACAGAGAGAAGAAGATTAAAGAGAACTCAAGCTGTGAGAGTGACATAATAATTAGAAATAATTTTCAGCTATAACGAAATGCCAAGTTCGTTTGAGAGAGAATTTAAACCTGAAAAACAATGCAAAAGAAATCCAAATTTTTATATTGCAATTAAAAAAGGAAATATTAATTTTTAAAAAACAGTTTTTTGAAAGAAAACTTGAGTCTAAAACCTCCTACTCTACAACTTATGACAGCACGAAAACGAGAATAAGTTAAAGACAATAATTAACTAAAGAAAACTTTGTGAAAGTTATATGACTTAAACAGTTAGTTGCAATATGTACAAAGTATTTCAGCAGTGCTTTAAGTGCATAATTAATTAGTTATTAAGAACTTAACTACTTTGAAAATACAGCGCAAAGAAAAGGAACAAGCTAAGCCATCTGCTGTTCCTAGGTACCCCAAAAGACGCGCTAAGATACCAAGAAAAGAAAGAGTTAAAACCCGCAAAAAAGTTAACAGACAAGCCAGTGCCTAAAAGCTGAAAAGCAAAAAATCAACAGAGAAAAAGTACATGAAGTACAAACATTGAACTTATAAAACCTAAAACCCAAATACAAGGAAGAGAGCTTACCTCTTGTGCGACTAAACTTTCTCCTCACATGAGTAAAACATGGCTGACCTCTTCCGTAACACTTTTGCCACTCCCTAGTCGCTGGGGGCAGTGTGGGTGGGGCTGATGGCCTCCTCATACAGAAAGAAACCAACTCGCGGAGATTTTAACCAGAGAAAAAAATATACAAACTTATGACTGTGGATCTGTATGATCAGAAAGAGCAGAATTAACTCTCCAGAATACATGAGAAATATTATAAAATACACGAGTAGTGTATTCAATAATCTTTGCATGTATTAAATCACCTTAGTGAGCTTCTATAGATTAATCAGAATCTTATTAATTTTAATGTTGGTTTTACTATTTTTAGTATAGCTATCCTAGTGATGAATAACTAGTTTTCTTTTTTATTTGTTTTTATTTTCTTTTATAAACAGATTTTTAAGCTTTTTTTGTGATTTTGTTTATATTATTTAATTTTTTGTTTTAATAGGACCTTCATATCCATAGCACTAAAATAATATGATTCTGACCAATCAAAGCCGTAAGGAAGTTGGCTAGAGGATGCCTATTAACTACTAAAGGGAACCTTAGTGCTATGGATATGAAGGTCCTATTAAAACAAAAAATTAAATAATATAAACAAAATCACAAAAAAAGCTTAAAAATCTGTTTATAAAAGAAAATAAAAACAAATAAAAAAGAAAACTAGTTATTCATCACTAGGATAGCTATACTAAAAATAGTAAAACCAACATTAAAATTAATAAGATTCTGATTAATCTATAGAAGCTCACTAAGGTGATTTAATACATGCAAAGATTATTGAATACACTACTCGTGTATTTTATAATATTTCTCATGTATTCTGGAGAGTTAATTCTGCTCTTTCTGATCATACAGATCCACAGTCATAAGTTTGTATATTTTTTTCTCTGGTTAAAATCTCCGCGAGTTGGTTTCTTTCTGTATGAGGAGGCCATCAGCCCCACCCACACTGCCCCCCAGCGACTAGGAGTGGCAAAAGTGTTACGGAAGAGGTCAGCCATGTTTTACTCATGTGAGGAGAAAGTTTAGTCGCACAAGAGGAAAGCTCTCTTCCTTGTATTTGAGTTTTAGGTTTTATAAGTTCAATGTTTGTACTTCATGTACTTTTTCTCTGTTGATTTTTTGCTTTTCAGCTTTTAGGCACTGGCTTGTCTGTTAACTTTTTTGCGGGTTTTAACTCTTTCTTTTCTTGGTATCTTAGCGCGTCTTTTGGGGTACCTAGGAACAGCAGATGGCTTAGCTTGTTCCTTTTCTTTGCGCTGTATTTTCAAAGTAGTTAAGTTCTTAATAACTAATTAATTATGCACTTAAAGCACTGCTGAAATACTTTGTACATATTGCAACTAACTGTTTAAGTCATATAACTTTCACAAAGTTTTCTTTAGTTAATTATTGTCTTTAACTTATTCTCGTTTTCGTGCTGTCATAAGTTGTAGAGTAGGGGGTTTTAGACTCAAGTTTTCTTTCAAAAAACTGTTTTTTAAAAATTAATATTTCCTTTTTTAATTGCAATATAAAAATTTGGATTTCTTTTGCATTGTTTTTCAGGTTTAAATTCTCTCTCAAACGAACTTGGCATTTCGTTATAGCTGAAAATTATTTCTAATTATTATGTCACTCTCACAGCTTGAGTTCTCTTTAATCTTCTTCTCTCTGTTTAATAGTAACAGATGAAGAGCATGGGTCGGGCCAGGAAGGTTAATGGATGCAAGCGAAATTGTTAACTAGTGCTAGGTCATACGACTCTGCGGAGGACAAGACATATATATATTTTTTAAAACAATTTTAGGTGGGAATGTTACTTGCATCTATGGCCTTGCAGAAACCCATTTCCAACTAGGTCTTTGTGGAAGTGAGAAAATGCAGAGTTTTTGCTGGTCCTTGATAAAGCCAAGGCTCAGTATTCTCGACACCTTCTACATTCAGTTGTTTTATTTTATTTTTTTATCTTTTCTCCTTTTACTCACAACGGTAGATACATAACCTTTTCTATGTTGTACTTGGTGTGAGTCAAAATTATATATGTATTTTTTTGCTTAGGTATCTTCTTAATAGAATGTGAATTCTGAATTTTTAAAACTGCTGCGTTGCGCGTTTTGATCTTCAGGTTATTTTGCAACTTTCGTTTTAAATTCTAAAGTTTTTCCTTAGTCTTCAGTTTTGCTCTTCAATATATATATATATATATATATATATATATCCCTGTAGGGGTGAGACAGACTTTCGTGCTAAGTCCCGCCTTCTTTCCGATAGGCGTCCGTGCGTTAATTTAACAACTTCCCCTTACAGCAAATAATCTGAGGTTCTCACTCTCGTAATTTATTAATAATAAATTTATCATCCAGGCCCCTCTTCCTCCGCCTTTTTGTGTAATTATCCGCGAATCAAGGAAGGGAGAGAATGGCTACTGTAAGGCACTTCATCAACTTCAATAAATACTTCGTGAATAAGAAAGATAATACATTTAATGAATCAAAGTACTAGTGAGAGTCTGGTTCCGGTGCCAATATCCGCGTCGACGAATTTGTGGCATGCGTCGTCCGTCACGAATTGTTCAATCTCAATTCCGTTGCCCTAACGCCACTCTAATATCAGAGTCGTTCCGACTCCACTCTGTAATTCGAAACACTCTGTTTCACGCTAAAAACCAGGAACTGCGTTCCTCTGAGCATAAAATCTCCACCGTCTATCCGTCTTCCAGACACTCGTTGCAAATCCTTTTCACATTCTCCCGAAGATTCCAGCTTCACGCAAATAACAGGAACTGCGTTCCTTGGAGCATAGACGCCGCACGTCTACCCGCCGTCCAAGCGCACCTCGCAATCCTCCTTCTCTCTTTGAAGCTATCTCTTATCCCCCTCGCTCCAGAAGACCCCTCCCTTCTTTTTTCGGCCCCCTCTACCGCGAGGCGCTGACCTACTACAAGGCGCTGACCTTGTCAGGTCCTGGAGCGAACCTGACCTTTGTCCGCAGGCACCCTTTCTTCGAATCCGCACCCTAGCCGCTCCGGCTTCTGGGAAAATCGCTCTCCCTCGCTTATTGTCTCCGTGCCCGACGACATACCACACATTCCATCTAACGGACTTCTGTACGTGGAAACCAGACTCTATAACAAACAGAACAAAGCATATAACAATACTGACATTCTTTTACACAAAGGACGTATTCAGTCTTCCCAGACAGGCTGGCGCCCTTCTAACCTTGAGCATTGTATATGCATACAGTTAATGAAATAAAGTTATTTCCTTGTTTTTATGTACATAAATTAGCACTAGATCATATCTTTTTTTTTTTTTTTTTTTTTTTTTTTTGATTGGAGGTTTAACGACCACCGTGAGCAACTCAATGGGCTATAAGCAGTCGCCCGTCCCTAATTTAGGGTCACTGGTTCCAGGGAAGGGAGAGAGCCAGTGCCGTAAGACAAACACAACATCCATGCCTGACCGGGATTCGAACCCGGACCCCTTACGGACGAATGATCAGAGGCCAGCGCCTTAGACCACTGCGCCATCGGGGCGGCGATCATATCTTAATTGATATGCATCTCATTATTACTTTTCGCCCTTAGAATCCCTTTTTTATGTAATATATATATCCCTTTTTTATGTACAATCCCTCTTGCTCCGTCTGTATATATATGGCCAGAAACTGGTTTTGCAGCAAATGCCGGTAGTCGTTTAGACAGCAAAGAGCGTAGACGCGTTTTTCTCATTTGTTCAACACTATCAGGATGTAAAAGTTTGAGCAACACGCAAACATGAAATTCTGTTTCTACCTTGGATATTCAGTGCGAGAAACGCATAATAAACAGACAACTGTTTATGGTGAAGGTACTCTGACCCGAAAGAGTGTGTTTAAGTGGTCTTCCACGTTTCAAGATCGCGCTTCCTTCACCGAAGATGAATCTCGTTGTGGAAGACCACATCAACGGCGGTAACAGAGACGAAAGAGTCATGGAAATTGACGCTATGATCAAGGAGAACCGACGCCTCACCATTACAGAAATTGCAGCAGAAACCAGTCAGTCGCTTAGTTCTGTTCAAGCCATTCTCAATGACAAATTGAACATGAAACGTGTCTGAGCTAAATTCATTTCTCGTCTTCTGTTCTGCCGAGCTTCCAATTCTTGGCTGCAAAATCCATTCTGGTGCTCTCTCACACACCTTATTCACAAGTGTTAGCCCCGAGTGACTTTTGGCTGTTCCTGAAACTTAAGGCAGTTATGAAAAGTAGACGTTTTGACTCTGAGGAAAACATCAAAGGTAATGTAACGAGGGTCTCAAGGGCATTCCGAAACAGGACTTTTATGGGTGTCAGCAGATATCATGTATATATATATATATATATATATATATATATATATATATATATGCAATTAAAAACATGAAACGGGGAAGAGCTCCAGGAGAAGATGGGATTGTCATGCCCATTATACAAGAAGCAAATAGAGAAACTGAAACTACACTCGCCCAAGTTTTCACCAGATGTCCCAATGAAGGGAAAATTCCCCTAAGGATCAGAACAATGCTACAATAACCCTGCTACATAAAAAAGGTGACTTTGAGGATCTGAGGAACTACAGGCCCATTAGCCTCCTATCAGCGGTTTTATAAAATTTTCACTAAGGTTCTTTCACATCACTTTAAGGTGACATTAGACAGTGCTCAACCAAGCTGGACTCAGGAGTGGCTACAGCACTATAGATCATATCCACGTACGACTAATTGAAAGAACAAGAGAATATGAACTCCCATTATGCATGGCTTTTATTGATTATGAAAAGGTTTTCGATTCCGTGAAACCATCAGCAGTTACAATTGCTTCGAAATCCTGTGGTACTGAAAATGCTTACAGTAGCATTATTAATAACTTCTATGAAAATGCAAAGGTTCGGATATTTGAGGATACAGCACAACTAAGAAATTGAAAAGGGAGTGAGGCAAGGCGACACCATATCTTCCAAGCTCTTTAAGGCCACATTACAAAATGTCTTTCAATCATTGAATTGGGAAAACCAAGGGATAAAGATTAATGGAGATTATTTAACTCACCTTCGTTTTGCTGATGACGTAGCTATTTTTGCAACTACCCCTTTAGAGCTGCAGAGTACGATACAAGAACTTGCTGACCAAAGTAAGGAAGTGGGATTAAAAATGAACTTTCAGTAGACAAAAGTGATGTACATTGCTTTTTCAAGAAATGAAGATTTATCCATTGCTGGAGAAAAGCTTGAGACAACAGATACGTACATTTATCTTGGGCAGCAGATATCAAGTGATTGTCACATTGATGAAGAAATTAATCGGCGTATAAAACTTGGATGGAGAGCTCTTGGAAGAAACAGTACAATTTTTAACAGCAGTATGCCATTATGTCTTAAAAGAAAAGTGTTTAATCAATGCATCCTGTTAGTGCTTACGTATGGAGCAGAGACCTGGACATTAACTAAAAAAGACATACAAAGACTGCAGACAGCTCAAAGAAGCATGGAGAGATGAATACTTGGTTGTAACCAGGAAAGGTAAGAAGGACTTGTGGATAAGGAAAATGACAGGAGTAGACATCATCATGACCAGAGTGAAATAACTGAAATGCCAAAGGGCTGGACATGTTTCCAGAAGAACGGACCACCGAAATTTTAGACTGGATTCCGAGTGACAGAAAAAGACCCAGAAGAAGACCCCATGGGAGATGGATAGATGAAGTTCAAAAGCATGCCAGAGTGACGTGGAGGAGAGAGTTTCAAGACAGACAATTTTGAAAGAAACTTGGGGAGACCTACATTTAGCAGGGGATTGATAATGGATGATGATATATATAATCGTAAACCATTGTCAATCCACTGCTCTAGATGAAGGTCTCAGAGTTTTTCCACATATTGCTATCTTGAGCCAGACTCCATGTCACTCTAGCATGCTTTCGAATTTCGGTCACCCATCTCCCATGTGGTCTTCTGCGTCTTTTTCTGTACCTTGGATCAGTCTAATATTTCAGTTGTCCATCAGTGGTCAGTTCTTCTAGTAATATGCCCATTCAGCTTTGTTGCCTTTTCAGGGATTTAACTTTGATCATGATATCATCCACTCTTTTTTTTTTTTTTTGATTGGAGGTTTAACGACCACTATGAGCAACTCAATGGGCTATACGCAGTCGCCCGTCCCTAACTTAGGGTCACTGGTTCTAGGGTAGGGAGAGACCCAGCGCCGTAAGACAAACACAACATCCATGCCTCACCGGAATTAGAACCCGGACCCATCTCGGACGAATGATCAGAAGCCATCGCTTAGACCACTGCGCCACCTGGCCGGCCATCCACTCTTGTCAGTTTCCTAATGCAAGAGTTCTTCTAATTTTTTCTGCCTAAATCAAACCTTCACCTCTCCTTGCTCTTTCAGTTAACTGAAAACAGACATAGAAAGGCTGCAGACAAGGTCCATGTCTCTGCTCCGTAATTAAGAACTGGAAGGATGCATTGATTAAGCACTTTGCTTTTAAGACATAATGGTACATTGCTCTTGAATATATCATACTGTTCTTTCTAAATGCACTCTAAGTTTTATACGCCGATTAATTTCTTCATCAATGGGGCCCTCGATTGATATCTGTTGTCCAAGGTAAATGTATCGATTTCGTACAAACTTCTGCCACCAATTGCTAAATCTTCAGTTCTTGTAAAAGTATTGTACATTAGTTTTGTTTCCTAAAAATACATTTTTAATCCTCCTTTATTACCGTCAGCAATTTCCTGGATCATATATAACGATTTCAAAAATATACAAAAGTACAGAAAATTACACGACCGGTGTCCCTAATTTGCGGCCATTTGTTTCAGGGAATGGAGAGAGACAGCATACTTGAACAATCTCACGATCAATGCCCCACACAAGCTCAACTCGGACGACGATCCAGAGACCAACGTTTCTGTCATTCCATCTCCAGGTTGGCATATGACTATTTCCGTTCCTTTGTCAACAAAGTCTGCTCTGTATTTACAGTATACTACTAAAATGTGAATGTGTTATGTGC
The DNA here is from genome assembly GCA_039090855.1 of Macrothele yani. Classification (NCBI taxonomy): domain Eukaryota; kingdom Metazoa; phylum Arthropoda; class Arachnida; order Araneae; family Macrothelidae; genus Macrothele; species Macrothele yani. The sequence continues at coordinate 16,835,513 of CM076992.1, forward strand.
TGCAATATTACGCTATTTTTATGGGTATTTGTACCCATTTGACTCATATCTGGATTATTGACCTGATTCATATGGGTTCCTAAGTAAGAATACTTTATCATATCAAAGTGTTATTTCTTTGATCATTACATACATAACTTTGAGTAAATACCTGCTAACTGAGAGCATTTGATGGTGACGGACCACTTTGTCAGAGTTCATTTCGTCCACCGTTCACTTTGTCCACATTCATTTCGTCCTCAGAATAGATGGAATACCGTGGAAATGTTGCGTTTACAGCAATTCCTGTGGGGCTAAAAACCCGATGGGGGAAAAAAATTCGGTCCGATACAATTATGAAAACTATTTTCTTCCCAAAATAATGCACAATTTCGCCGCTAGGGGCGCTAAGGTTTAGTCTGTTTCTTAATATCTCTGCTTCTACATGTCCGATTTAAATCTTTCAACACTGGACGCTATTTACCTTGTGGAGCACTTTAGGGTTGTATTTGAAGAGTTTTATAGTTCACAGCTCTGTCGCTAAGTGGTGTTTGAGTACTTCTGTTTGCATCTACAATATGTTTGCTTCTAAAAACTCTACTGAGAAATCACCCTTTTTACTGTATGCCATTCGCCACGACAGAGATGTGGAGCGTTATCCTCTTTAAATGATGCACAGTATTTCCACTAAAGAGCGTAAAGGTCAAAACCTTTTTCTCGCTATCTCAGCTTTCGGGAGACGCCCTTGAACAGTCCCCCCCCCCCCTTAGCATAGCTTTAGCCAGGGAGAATACTTTTCCGCCTATTTTCAACTTTCCCATTATACAAAATTCTTCCGCTAGAAGGTGTAGAGCTATATCATGTCTCCTCCTATATTTCTCCTTTTAACTGTTAGATTTGAAAATCTGTCTTTGATACCTTCCTTCTGCTATGAGAAACTTTTTGTGCGCCATTTGTTAATCTCCATAACATATTTTTTAGCCGCTGGTGGAAGTAGGCGTTTCTACTTTTGGGTGTTTTATCGACTGTAGGCATCCGGGAGATTTTTTCCCTAACGATTCCATTGACTTTGAACAACTTTGATAAATTTTATTCGTTTCGGAAAGGATTCAAAAGACGTGGTCATTACAACCGAAAATTCGGTGTCATCTTTCCTGTTCTTTTGCCGCCAATTCAATTTTAAATAAATTAAGTAACATTTTATACTCCATTAAAGCATAAATATTTAAATTTTTTTCCAAAATGTTAAATATGTTTTTACGTTTATACGTTATTTTTAACTGGTACTTTAACAACCACCATAAGCAACTGAATGGGCTATAAGCAGTCGCCAGTCCCTAATGTAGGGTCACTGGTTCCAGCGAAGGGAGAGAGCCAGTGCCGTAAGACAAACACAACATCCATGACTCAACGGAATTCGAACCCGGACACTTCTCGGACGAATGGTAAGCCAGCGCTTAGACCACTGCGCCCCCGGGACGGCATACGTTTTCTTAGACCATCCTCTTGAAAAACGTATAACCGAGGGTTCATTGTACTTTAAATTCAAGTACTTGATGGTTAAATGACATGCGAAAGATTGAAAAAAAAATGGATCCCACACAAACAATCGTTGGAAAGTCATGCACGGACATAATGGAATCCTATCTGCTCTAAAGTTGTGTGTTTTTTATATATTGGTTTGATTCTGAAGACGTGCTGCTAATTTCCGGATGGTCCAGTAGTCTAATGTGCTGGCGCATTCACATTCGCCAGAGCTGGGCGAGGTTCGAGTCGCGTCGCCCAATGGTCCTAAATTAGGAATGGGCGCCTGCTTATATAGCCCTAGGAGTCGCTTATATTCGTAGTTAACTCCCCCCCAAAAAAGGGGGGGGGGGTGAAAAAAAAGAAATAACGAGAATTTTAAGCTGGATTGAGGCATGGGAGGTGTGTTCTACGGGATTCAGGCAGCTTAAAAAAAAAGTAAAACACTCAATAAAACAGTTACTCTTTAAACGAAAAATGCTGATATCTATGCATTACAATGTCGCAAACTATAACTAAGCCTTGTCGCATTTAAGTGAATGTCGCCGTAGGCGATCATTAATTTTAGACATGACGCTAAAGCAGCGAGTGACACGCCTTCACCGTATTGTAGGTGTGACCCTGAAAGGAAGGTTAACCACCTTTCTTCAGTCATCATTTTTCCCGTCTTCAGCAAGTTTTTAGCTGCTTGCTGTGTTTCATGAAGCGAGTACCTGGACCTTTTCGCGACTTGTAATGGCCATCGGCTTTTGTTTGCCTTTTCTGTGCCGGAAACAAAACATCAACTGTTACTGGCTCATCTAATGGATGTCAGTTGTTTCGAAATGTGTTTCGGCGGGCTGGAGTTCTTTTATCTTTTCCCTTTTATTTTCGAAAGGCATTGAAAAAGAGCGTGAAAGCACTTGAAAAATGATCAATACCTGTCGTCGAAGTCTTAGTCTTAAAAGCGCAGCAGCAGTTTGTTCCGAACATTTCTCCGTCTGTTCAACGCATACACAGGCACGACACGACAGCAGTGTCCCAGTCATTTTTCCTAATAGCCACTTTCAAGTTCTACCGTCTACTTATTAAAGAATAGTCTATAGCACATCTAAAGCTCTGGAATTTTTTCTTTAACTGTTAACGAAGTATTTTTATGTATGTATGCAGTTCATCCATAATGCGTTCCCGAAAATGTGTTCAAATTAAACAGACTTATACAGGAGTTGGAAAAATTAATAGAAACGCTTGTTAGAAGAACCAGAGATATGCACGAGGGCTGAATAGAAAGTGCCTGACCGCAATTTAGCAGGTCTTTTAGGAAAAAAAAAAAGATCGTGCTTTACTTTATCCGTCCGGCTGGGAACACCCATATCTCTGCAACTATTAGTTCAATTTTAAAAATTCTTTCTGCATTGGGAAGTTTAAAATGTGAGAACCATTATCCTTGCTTTCCGGTTTTCCCACGATGCATAACTTCACCACCAGAGAGCGTAAATGCAGATGCTTTCAACTTCAAAATACATTTTATTCAATATAAGTGCTTCTGAACACGTCCGGTTAAAAAAATTCTTCCATTCGATATCATTTATAACGAAGACTATTTGGGGTACAGTTTCTTTTTGAAGTAATACACAGATTTTCCGCTAGGGGGCACAGTTAAATTGCGATTTCCCTTATAACTCTACTTCTAAAAGTCCAATTCGAATTTTTTTTTTTTTTTTGCCTCGGATGGAGCTCCTGGTGGGAAATGTTCTGCATATACAGTAAGTTCAAATTTCTGTAAAGAACGGTTTTGACATATTTTTGTTTCTGATAAAAATATTTGCAGAAATATTTGCGTTTCTGAAAGCTCTATGAAACATTCTTGGCGGTCGGATACTACACACCGCGACAAGCCTTTTAGGAATACCTTGTGCTGAAAATAGTGCCTAATTTTCCCGCCAGGAGCGTAAGTATATATCTTATTTTTGTCGGTATCTCTGCCGCTAACAGTCAGATTTGAAAAAATAAAATATTTGTGAGAGAGCGTTTCGGAAGCGAAATATTTTGCAAATAATTTCAAAATTTTCATAACGCACACGTGTGCCATTGTGAGTGCAAAGTTCACGTTTCCGTTTGCTGCATATTAGTAGCAACATCTGCGCGTCTAAAGACACTATTGAAAAAAATCATCTTTCGATCAGATACTGCTAACCACCTCCAATACATTTTGTGTACATTTGCTGCTAAAAAGTAGTACACAAGTTTCCCGCTAGGGGCGCAAAAGTCTTATCGGTTTTTGTTCATATCACTGCTTTCAAAAGTCCTATTTAAAAATTCTTTGAGCGCGTATACTATTTACTTCGTGGGGTTTTGTAGTTCGCAGTTCTGGCACTAGAACTGCGAATAATGAGATTTTTTTTTTATTTACCTTTTTTAAATAACGCACAGTTTGGACCGCTGGGGGCAGAAATGTCAAATCTATTTCTGCTATCTCTGCTTCCAAGGGACATATTTGAAAAAATTATTTTTCTTTAATGTAGCTTTTGCTGGGAAAAATACCTTTCATATATTTTCTACTTTTCCATTATTCAAAATTTTGCCGCTAAGCGGCATAAAGTTAAATCCTGCTTTCCTCTACAGCTGTTTTTCTAAGTGTTTGATATAAAAATCGCTTTGCAGGAGCGTACTGATAGCCCCCGCAACCCCCGCAGTGGGGGGGGGGGCTCATAGTTAAAACGGCCTATAGCCTGATCAAAAGAACTACAATTTTTTTGCTGAAACTTCGTATGATGCTGGTTAAACGAATAGTCAAGAATTAAAGCAGCTTTGAATGAAGTATTAAGAACAAAAGCAGTCTTTTTTCAGTAAATACGTAAAATCGTTTGAAATCATTTTCGTTGCTTTAGTTCATAAAAACTGGATGACGGCAAAGCAGCTATTCAAAAAAACTTGGTCCCTTGTAATGGCCCTTGCTGTTACAAGGCGGCCTCAAGTTCACAGCCCTTGCAATAGTTTCTATTGCAGGTATATTAACAAGAGAATGTGAAAAAAATATCACTTCAATGAGCGGAATTTTTATACCAATGAAGATAAGGTGTTATGTATTACAGTTGTTTGCAGTCTTCCGAATATACAAGTATTGATCATTTTTTAACTATGCATCCTTCCGAATATAATGAACTAAAAGGGTGTTCTCCTCGCGGGAGCGAAAAATCAGAGACCTATGTCATTTTTTTTTATTTATTTTTTTTTTTATAACAGAGTCAAAATATATTTTGATTCTTCCTAACGCACACTTGTGCCGCTAGTGGGAGTAAGGACGTATTTCTGCTTGCAAATATACTACAGATTCTAGAAATCCCACTTATTTTTTTACCTGGTATACAGCCACTATCAAACACACTATATAAAATGCACATCTTACATAGTGCGCCGCTTTTTCGCTGTCGGTGGTGTGGGACATAAAACTTGGAGAAAAGGGAATATACGTTTACCTTGCCTAAAAAACCTAAAAATCTCGCGTAACTTGTGCTGAAAAGCTTATTTCGACAAACGTTTGGTACACAGTTTTTGCTTTTCTATAACACACCGTAGTGACGCTTACAGTCGGAAATTCAAATTTGGATCAGAACTTGCAGCTTCGCTTTATGATTTCTAAGGAAAAATTTCCCTCCGGGGGTGGGGTGGGGTGGGGTGGGGCGGGGAGGTTGCATAGGGTACGAGTCACTACCAGAAAGAGTAGCGTACATTTCCTGCTTCTAATAAAAATACTGGTTTTTCTACTAGGAGGGCGTAAGTGCTCGTTCTATTAAATTGGATTGGAAAGAAAGTAATGTCAGATGACTAGGTACTCGAAGTCCAAGCCCCGGCGCACATTGACCACTGAGATTGAGCAGCACACCTGTACGACATCGGCTAGAAGGTGGCTTAAGCCAGTAGTACTTAGCCGTCAGAAGGCGAAAAATGTAAGCGCCAGCCAACATGAGAGTGGACAAGGAGCACATCCACCATTGTATGCTGTATGAATGTGGTCGCGGTAGCACCCCGCAAGTGCTGTAAAGAACATTAACAGTATATACCCCAGCGCCATATCACATCGTCAGTGCTATGGTTGGTTCGAACGGTTTCGAGAGAGAAATTTTGACCTGTCAGACCGTCGCAAAGCCGGAAGACTCACAACGGTCGATATGGACATGCTGCAGACCTCCGTGGAGACCGACCGATGCCTGACCACGCGGGAGTTAACCCAACTGTAACGTATACTCTCGATTCACTTTCCTTTTGATTTTTACTATCTCTGGTTATTTTATTTTACAATCTAAATTATCTTCTTACTGAACGAGATGTTATTTCTCCCGCTGAATGAGATCTGGCAATGAGTGTAAGTCATGACGTGGTGGTAGCCAGTATAAATAGGCGCGTTCAATGATACCTAGGGAGAGCGTTTGTTTATGTGGAGGAGAGCTTTTTGTTGATGTGCGTAGAGTGAGCTGTTGTTGTACGAAGTGAGCTGTTGTTGTACGAAGTGAGCTGTGGTTTATGTGTCAGAAAGCTGTTGTTATATAAAGAGATCTTCGTTTATGTGAGAGCCAGAAGTTTACCAAATAAAAGATTGTCATCGTAAGTACGTCTTTCTCAGTTCATAGTTTTGTCAGATCTCTGTCTGGCTGTTAGGTTTATTTCATTAGTTAATTATTATTAACAACCAGCATAAGACTTTATTCATCTTAATTACTACTACAACATTACAAGCAGTTAAAAGCTTGTTCATTATTATTACTACACTACTAGCAGGAAAGCTTATTCATGATATAATTAATAACACAACAAGCATTAGAAGAAGCATTAGCTTAGAAGAAGCTGAATTCATTATAAATATATAATTCAGTAGCAGAAGCGTTATATTCATTATAATTAGCTTAGTGAAAGCTATATTCATTATACAACAGCTGGGGACAACCCACACGAGCATTACACGCACCTGCGTCAACTTGGGAAGGTGCACAAGAGGAGAGTTTGGGTACCCCATCAGCTCAGAATTGAGCAGAAAGCAAATAGCACGAGTTTCCCTGCTTGCACTTAACCAAGTCGAATCGTTCTTGGACCGCACCTTGACAAGTGCCGAGAAATGTGTCCTAAATGAAAATATCAGCCCCCGGAAACAGTGGTTGGACCCAAAACAGAAGCCCATGACGACTCCAACGCCGGTTTACGCTCGTGTAATGTCCTACTGTCTGTTTGATGGAATACATGGGATGTCGTGTTTTTTGAGCTGCTACCAGACAACACTACACTGAAGAGCAACTGAATTAGAGACAGCTGGCGTTATGCAAATGGGGTCCTGTGGGCGGCCCTGTAAACGGAAACGACATGACGTATGCAGAGATCCAGCAATATAAGGAGTCATGCGACGGGAATCAGTAACAATCGGACGCAGTATGGGTAAGACGAAGGATCGAAGCGCATTTGATCGTGGGCAAATTATCGGGGCCCGACGAATGAGTCACTCCATCTCGGAAATCGTGCAGACACTGGGATTTTCACGAGCTACTGTGTCACGGGTGCACCGTGAGTACATCGAATCCGGTAAAACCATCCCTGCAAGATCCAAATGCCGTGGACAACAGCGTGTGGATGAGCGGGGTCATCGTCGGCTAGCTCGCATTGTAACACCGGATAGACTGGCCACAGTGCAAGAAATCACTCGGCAATTTAAAGCTGGTGCACAAAAACGTGTACGCAGCCACACCATCCTGAACCATCTTCTCGCTAGGGGGTACAGAAGCCATCGTTCCACGAGGGTACCGCTGCTGACCGCACATCACAGAAAGCAAAGATTAGCATAGGCGCGGGAACATCGCCACTGGACCCTAGACATGTGGAAAAATGTTGCCAGGACTGATGAGTCGACATTCACGTTGGTTCATGCGGATGGCAGGATACGAGTACGGCGCAAACCACATGAAGCGATGGATCCTTCTTGCCAGCAGGGTACTCTTCAAGCTGGTGGGGGTGGCATTCTCGTCTGAGGACTGTTTACGTGGACTGAAATGGGACCCCTGGTACGTTTGACATCGTCCCTCACAGGTCAACGTTACCGGGATATCCTGGACGACCATTTGCTCCCGTTTGTGCGTCTTCAACATATCACTGGGGACCTCATCCTGCAACAAGACAGTGCAGCTCCTGAATTGTATCCGAATGGTTGGACGAACACTCCACCGACATGATCTCGCTTCCTTGGCCAGCTAGGTCACCTGACCTCAATCCCATCGAGCACATCTGGTCTGCCATCGAGAGAGATGTTAGAGGCTCTGACCCCCTCCATCAAATCTCCGTGAACTGTGGGAGCTTGTTCAGGGGTCGTAGATCCGTATGGCTTCCCAACGCTTCCGGTGTCTTGTCGAGTCCATGGCGAGACGAATCGCCGGCGTCATCAGGGCGAAAAGTGGTGCTACGCGTTACTAGACAGGTATCTCTAATTCAATTGCTCTTCAGTGTATAACCATCGATGTGTACTGCTGTCAGCTCGACGATCTGCACACATAGCTCACGTCGAAATGACCAGCACTGCTAAACCGCAAGAGCGTTCTCCCACAGCATGATGGAGCGAGACCTCACATAGCACGGGTGACCAATCATAAGATCAGGACCCTGGGCTAGAAACTGCTCCCGTACCCAGCCCATTCCTCGGAAATTTCCCCAAATAACTACCACCTTTTCCAGTAGTTGCAGCTTTTCCTGAACAGACAGCGGCTCACCAATCGGGACGAACTTGCACTTACTCACTTCTTTGCGTCCAAGCCGTCACAATTCAACAGGGACGGTCAGCAACAGCTGCCCAGACGATGGAAGCAGGCGGTGGCAAACGACGGCGACTACATTTTCGGCTGATTTGTACTTTTATATAAAGTAATTTACACTTTTCTGTTGCATTGAATTGGCAGATATTACTTTCTTTCTAACCCAATATTTGCGAATAAAATTTGGGTTGTTGAAAAGTCACACAGAGAAAAGGGACTTGCTTGCTTATTAGTTGAGAAAAAACAAAATCTTTTGCTTGCATTTTCTACTACCGTAATTAAGATTTCTCGTTGAGGGACAAATGAATATTGCTGTTTTGCAATCGATTTTCGGCCTGTAAAATACACTATACTGACAAAAGTCACCGGACACCTAGAAGAGAAACAACATTGCATTTATTGAAATACATTAGTAAGGTGTCGGTCCATCTTTGGCCTTAATGCATGCAATGACCCTTCGAGACATGCTTTCGATAAGGGCTTGGAACACAGCGATAGGTATGGGCTTCCATTCAGTACATAACGCTGCCGCTAACTGTTGCTTAGTAGTAGGCCTTGGTTCCAAACTTCTTATCCCGCTCTCTTATTCATCCCATAGGTGCTCTATGGAATTGAGATCAGGGCTCTGTGCTGGCCAGTCCACACACGATACGGAATTACACGCCGTAACAGCACTTGCTTTATGGCTCGATGCATTATCCTACTGGTACAAACAAGGCTCGGTTAAATAGTATTGCCACAGAGTTGGTAGGGCACAATTGTCCAGAATATCGAGGTAGACGTGCTAGTTAACAGATTTGTCCACGCTAACCAATGGGCCGGGACCATACCACGACAAACACCCCCACACGAGTACACTGCCAGCTCCAAACTTGACCATAGGAACAGTGCACTGTGGTATATAGCGTTCCCTTGGCTGCCGCCATACCCAAACACGGCCATCAGACTGATGGATCGTATATCTGGATTCATCGGTTCATGGTTCCATTGATCTACGGTCCACGATAAATATTCTTTACACCATGCTAAACGAAGAGTAGCATTCAGAGTGGAGATGAAAGGATTATGAGCAGCCGCTCGATCACGGTAACCCATGGAACGACGTTCTCTGCGAATGGTACGTGTACATACCAAGGTTCCAGCATTTTTACTCACCTTTACACTGAGGTCTTGTGCAATACTCCATCGACTAGCTGTAAGGACTCTCCTGAGGCTTCGACGTCTTCTATCACTGACTTTCTTTGATCTGCCGGCACGTTTTGCTGCTTCAGGCACGCCATGAGTCTTCCACTTATTTAGTACATCCAAAACAGTTGACGTGGGTATGTTTAAACGCCTCTCGGTTTCTCTTATGGGCAACCGACTACTATAACACACAACAACCTTTCCTTCCTCAAAGTCAGTTCTCTCCCGCCGCGACATTTTCACTGAACCTCACAGTGAGATATGATTGCGGTCAGTTGCAGGCTTTATTTTATACCGTTTGCAGCTGTACCGCGCATCTTAACAACACAGCGGATCCGTCCATTTTCTTTTGAAGGGGTGTCCGGTGACTTGTCAATATAGTGTATATCGATCAAGTTTTTTTTTCTTCCAACTTTCCTTTGGGGGAGGAGGAGGGGGGTTAACGATCATTCTGAACAACGCCAAGGGCTGCAATAATCATTCGCCCCGTCCCTAATTTAGGGCCATTTTTTCCAGCATAAGGACGCCATCCGACGAACACACTGCCCATTATTTATCCAGAAAAATCTCTGCCAACTGAACCGAAATCGGTGCCTCAAACTACTCTGCCATCGGGACGAATTCTTCGAACTGCATTATGAAGCGATTATTCGTTATCGTAATCAATTAGTTTCAAAAATATGTATAGCGATAAATATTCGACTACCACTACGTTTAAGATTCCACTATTTTTTTTTTTTATTCAAAAGCAGTGCTTATTACAAGCAAGAATTTAGTGTCAACTTTTGTTTGACGACTTGGAGCTGACGCTATATCGTCAGGTAACGACGCTAATTATCACAGTTTCGGAGAAAATTACAGGTATTATTTGTGTTTATCGTGTGCTGATATACATTGTCTAGGGATAAATACCTTCCTAAGAGATCATCCGACATTCACGGATGACCTATGAAGTGAATGGTCATTAGTTAAAGATTCTCTTGAACTGTCATAATACAATACAGCTTTAAACAGTAAGACGCTTGGCTCATAGCCGTAATATTTTGCCCATTCTTGAAGTCATTTCCCCGAGATAAGTCTTTCCCGCATGTTTATCTCTACACTTTCTTTAGTGAGCGTTAACATCTGGCAACGTACTGTACATTTCTTTTTCCTCCTAAAACAAACCGGTAATTTTCAAATTAATAGCATCACTTCGCAACACCGAGTGTGAACTATTCACGCTTGACTTGGAAGGTCACTCACTAACAATTCGTTAACGAAGTGCTCACCACGAACCGGAACCGGCTTCTCATTTCACCTGATCACTCACGACAGATTTTCAGACCGGCATATCGGGTACTTAGAAATTAAATTCACTGAAACAATACGGACGGCTAAACAGTTTTAGAATAAAGGCTAATGCATTTTTCATCACAGAAGAAAACCCCTCGTTTCAGAAATATTTGGGAAGCAGTTTTTTACGCTTTTCCAACCGCAGGTTGAAGAATCATATATGCTCCAGCTTTGTCTGTCTGTCCGTACGATAACTCGCGTAAAAATGGTTCTATTTCGATGAAATTTTAGTATGTGGTAGGGGACGACCTGGGGACGAACCCTATTGAAAATGGGCGAAATGGAGTCAAAGGTCAGGACATACGAGTGGGATCCATTCCATCGCCCTTATGCGTCATACCTTACGTAAAAATGCTTCGATTGCGACAAACTTTTATCATGTTGTTCCGGAGGAATACTGAACCGGTTCTGTTTAATATCATTCGACATGGGGTCAAAGGTCGGGTCATAGGAGCGAGATTTATTCTACAGCCATTATCCTCATAATTTGTGTAATAACTTTAGTAATGATTTCTGGTATGTTGGAAAGCGTATCATAATCAATGCATTGCATGATTTTACTAACTTGTTATTTTATATTTAAGCATTTAATATTTGTTTTCTTTGAAATTTAAACGACCACCGTGAGCAATTTAATGGGCTATAAGCAGTCGCCCGTCCCTAATTTAGGGTCACTGGTTCCAGGGAAGGGAAAGAGCCAGTGCCGTAAGGCAAACACAACATCCATGCCTCACAGGAATTCGAACGCGGACCCTTTTCGGACGAACGGTCATAAACCAGAGGGGGGCTTCAGCATTTAATATGTTCATTCCTACAGATACGGATCTGGAAGCTCACTGGATAAGGAGGGGAGGAGGGGGGGCAATTGCCCGACTAAAAATAAACTGGAAAAAGCAATACAAATTCCGGGCATCCCAAGGCTTATTTTTTTTTTTTTTTTTTTTTAATTTTGATTAAGAAAATTGTTTTAAATTTCTAAATCGCGAACGGAAACTCGAAAAAGTCAGCACTATTTTATTGGCATTTGATTTCCCGTTTTTCGAGAAAACCAACTTGATGCTTTTTAAATTCTGACTTCTGGGTATGATCTTTCAAAATAAAGTTTGATCCTTTCTATTCAGATGGGTTAGTTTAACAGAAAAAGTGTACAGTTTAGTAATTTGCTACTAGTTTTTGTTTATGGCCCAATCGAGGTACGTACTTCGCTCTGTCACCCACACTATCTCGCATACACTTCGAAGTTTACCCCGCACGGCGACTACAAAACAGAATAAAGTTCAACCTGTGTATTTATTACTATAATTTTACCAGAAATAAATGCATTAAAGATAAATTCGTCTTCAGTGAGCGCCAAAACTGGAAACTTGAAAACTGGAGTGGCCGGGTTTTTTGCTTTTTACGCTCTCCAACCGTAGGTTGAAGAAGCGTATATGCTCCAGCTTTGTCCGTCGATTCCTCGGTCTGTCTGTCTGTCTGTCAGCACGATAACTTGCGTAAACCTGGTTCGAATTCGATGAAATTTTAGTATGCGGTAGGGGACCACCTGGGGACGAACCCTGTTGAAAATGGGGTTAATGGGATCAAAAGTCACGACATAGGAGCGGGATCCATTCCATTGCCCTTATGCGCCATAACTTGCATAAATATGGTTCGATTTCAATGAAATTTTAGTATGCGGTAGGGAAACACTTGGAGACAAACCCTATTGAAAATGGATGAAGTGGGGTTAAAGGTCAGGACATAGGAACGGGATGCATTCCATCGCCCTTATGCGCTATAACTTACGTAAAAATGCTTCGATTAAGACAAAACTTTATCATGTTGTTCCGGAAGTATACTTTACCGGTTCTGTTGAATGTCATCGAAATGGGGTCAAAGGTGAGGTCATAGGAGCGAGATTTATTCAACAGCCATTGTCCTCATAATTTTTTTTTTGATTGGAGGTTTAACGACCACCGTGAGCAACTCAATGGGCTATAAGAAGTCGCCCGTTCCTAATTTAGGGTCACTGGTTCCAGGGAAGCGAGAGAGCCAGTGCTGTAAGACAAACACAACATCCATGCCTCACCGCGATTCGAACCCGGGCCCCTTTCGGACGAATGATCAGAGGCCATCGCTTAGACCACTGCGCCACGGCCCTCATAACGTGAGTAATAGCTTGAGTATTGATCTCTGGTATGTTGGAAAGCGTGTCATAATCAATGAATTGCATGATTTTACTAACTAGTTTTGTTTTTTAATTTCTGTATTTTCACATATTTTCCGTAGTCACAAATTCCGTTTATTTCATAACAGTCCGTTTCAGGTTTTTCCGTATTTATACATAAATTTAGCAAAATTAAGGATGCTGAATTTTTAAGACTTACACACCAGCTAATTCTTTCGCTGCGGTGGGGGATCATACCGACCTTATTAGGGTTGGTTCAACAGATAACGTGAGTCTTAACCACTGAGCTAAGAGAATGAAATTTGAATCACGTTCATGGTAAATTAATTGCGCAATGATTTTTTTTGTCATTAATGCGAGCGATTCAGTCATTTTACGAGGGTGATAACAAAATTTCTGCACACGTTAATCTGAAACAGAAGCGGATGATGCAATCGGGAAAAATCATTGCTTCATGTCAAAGTCAGACTCTCGGCAATGCAGTGGCGTCAGAACGTCGCGCTATCATTTGCTGTGTGGACGTGGGAGGGTTTGGAAATGGAAGCGTGCAGCTGCATAGGTCGAGTCACAGCGTTAGACCAGTTCTCGTACGTGGAAATAGAAGAACTCCGACACAAATCCCTACTGCCTTGCAAGAAGTTTGTGGGGAAGGAACTCTTGATCGAAACACAATTTCTCGATGGGCTTCGCGCTTTTGGGAGGGCCGAAGCAGCATCGAAGATAATCACCGATCATGCAGACCTCAAACGGCGACAGACAAAACATCTGTCATTATTGTTGCAACGCTTCTCGAAGAGAATCGCGGTTTGACAGTCGAGGAGATTGCTCATCAGGCAAATTTGTCCACCACGTCTGTTCACCGGATTTTGAACGTCTCACTGGGATAAAGAAAAATCGCCGCGCGCTGGGTGCCCCATCAACTCACTCCCGAGCAGAAGGCAGCCAGAATGTACATCACACAGGTTCGAAAGAGAGGGCGGCCCCTTCCTGAACAGAATTGTCGCATTTGATGAGACTTAGACCAGAGATTTTATGCCGGAATTGAAATCACAATCAGCCGAATGGAGGCATCCAAGTTCTCCACGACCCTCAAAGTGTCGTCGGCAACAATCCAAAGTGAAGCAAATGATTATTTTTGTGTACGATGCCCAGGGTGTTGTGGTCTCTGATCGAGTGCCGCTAGTGCAAAATGTCAGCGCATAATATTCTCGTGACTTTCTGAGGACAAAGTTGAGACCGAAAATTCGTCAAAATCGCTTCAACTTGTTGGAAGCGGGAGAGATCTTGCTGCATTGACAGCGCATCGTGTCATGGTGCAGTATGACGTAGAAGTCTTGTCTTACTTCTACGTTAATTTAAAACATCAACATACTAAGAAATAGTTCCTAAATGAAAGAAACCCTAACAGCCAGACGAAACATGTAAACAACAGAAGTCAAACTTACGGAAAAGATGCTTTATTCAAGGTTGTAGCACGTCCATAACAGAACGATATCAATATTTAAACACACCACACAGCTTCTCAGCTCTTAACAACAACGCTCGCTTTACAACGCACTCTTTCAACGCTCTCCTTAGCAACAGCTCGCAATAATCGCTCTCAAGCAACCTCAATTGTGTTGCCAAACCTATTCGTTTGTAGGGTTCCCACTCAAAAGTAATAAAAAAAAATCCTTGACTTTTCCAGGTTCTCCAGGTGGTTTTTAAAGTTTTCCAGAGTGGCATGTTGCAAAGAATTGTTACATTTCATTCCATTCCATTTATTTTTCTCACCAAAGCACACACTTGTAAATTCTTTACGTAATTTGTCTTTATAAAAGTACCTGCTTTTCATTAATAACAACTAACTGTGCACATTATTTTCTGCACCAAAGTTCCATGAAATTTTTGAATACTATTCACACGGAATTTGTAAATACATTCCCATAGAAACAGGTCATATTTAAAAAAACAATCTGTCAGTTGAATAGTTATAGTTTTTCTATAACACAATGCAGCTAAGCTTAATGATGGAATGGCTCTGTTCAAAGAAACATGTTTCAAGAGAACCAACAGACAAAGGACTTTTATCCATCATTTGGTTGGTTCTCTTGTGAAGTGTTTCTTCAAGCAGGAGCCATTGTGCCTAATTGTTCATGTTATAACAACTGCTTGCAGAAATTGAACAAAAGCTTAATTAACTGGCAATTTTAAAAATTCAATTTTGCATCTTTTTTTAGAGAATAAAGGAAATACTTAATATAACTGAAAGCAAGATCTACCAAATTTTAGGCATGCAGTAATTGCAAGCAAAAGCTTGAAATCTTGAAAAATGAGTTTTTTTGGCAAAATAAAGTATTCATTGATTTTTACAAAAAAAAGGGGGGTAATTTCCCCTGAGTTTTCCCTGACTTTTACAAAAAAGGGTAATTTTCCCTGAGTTTTGGAACCATTTTCAAATTCCCTGAGAAATCCAGGTTTTCCCTGTTTTCCAGATTGAGTGGGAACCCTGGTTTGAGAGAAAAGATATTACGTTAAGAGTGAAGAATAACAGAATAAACTCAAGATTTACATAAGGAAAGAAACTAAAAAGGAAAGTTAATTTAGAATATACGTCACAACAGCGTCGGTACGAGGACTTTTGTCGAAATATGGCTGGGAAACTTCATCCCACCCCCACCATACAGCCCTGATCTCAGTTCACCCGACTTTGATATTTTCCCAAAGTTAAAATAATCGGCTACATGGCATCCGTTACGAATCTCTGTACGAACTGTCTTTGGACGTGACCCCGAGTAATACGACTGCTGAACAAAGATGGCGTACTACGGGGCATCCAGAACCTACCTCACCGCTGGCAAGCTGTCATTAGCAGCGGAGGGGAGTAATTGAACGGCAATAAGGTAAGTTGTCTCCGTTACTTCACACTTTTCTCAAAAATGGACAGTGTGCAGAACTTTTTTTAGGACGCCCGTATTTTCTGTTGGAATTTTTATGTATAGTTGTAATTTTATTTTTTCTGTAGAACGACTCATGAACCAAGTAATTTTTTCATCGTGAATTTTCGAAGTAACAAAATGCTTTGGAACTTGAGATGTTCTGAAACTGACAATATGACTTCAATAATCTTTAAGAAAAAGTGAAATGTACTGTTTTACAGTATTATTTCACTAAACTCCTAAATATAGAATTAACTCTTGATAACTATAATAGCTTTTGTCTTAAGGGGTCTAAAAGACAGATAGACATCGTACAACAATTTATGTACCCGGTTTATTACGGTAGCACAATATACAATAACTGCAGCACAAAATGGTGCATGAAGAGGGGAAGGATATATCCGGAGCCACAATATCTAAAATTCTTTTTTTTTTTTTATTGGAGGTTTAACGACCACCGTGAGCAACTCAATGGGCTATAAGCAGAAGCAGTCGCCCGTCCCTAATTTAGGGTCACTGGTTCCAGAGAAGGGAGAGAACCAGTGCCGTAAGACAAACACAACCCGGACCCCTTTCGGACGAATGATCAGAGGCCATTGCTTAGACCACTGTGCCACCGGGGCGGCTATCTAAAATTCATGCGATATGTTATCCACAGTAACTGATCTCGTTATGGAATTTTAAAATCAGCTTCTGCGACGGAAGATTGAAATTTAACAGTTAATAAAACCTCAAGTATTCCCGCAAATCTCTCACATTACCGGGAAAATTTCTTCATATGGATACGGATAAAGTGAGAACGGAGTTTTTTCCGTTAACATACGAAAAGAATCGCAAAAAGGTTTCCAGAAATTCAGAATTTTCCGTTAACAAATCTTTAAAATGGCAATTTACCGTCATTGTAAGAAACGAATTGCGGAAAGATTTCTGAAAAATTTTCTGGAGCACGAAAAATCCATGAAATTCAGCATTCCGTCATTTCACGGAAAAAGTTGTATGAGAAATATGCTTCGTTAATTCACGAAAGGAATCATGGAATGTGGTTTGCGAGGTTCGATTTTTTTTTTTTTTTTACGGTGTATAGAACGGCATCAGCACTTCGATTGAGGTTCTTTTGGTGGCTAAGAATGGCTCAACATGTTATTAGATATACACAGTCGTATCAGAAAAGTATGACCACCCCCGGAACCACAGTGAACCCGCCCAGGCGAATCAGAATTCACTGACAAGGTCGACCACACGGAGATATAATCGGCAGGTCAGGACAGATGAGCCATAGCGAGTAACGTGAGCACAATGGGAAGAGGTAGTGATTTGACGGACGTTCAAAAAGGAATGATCATCGGATACCGCGCCAAGAGTGGAAGCATCTCAGAAGCAGCAGACTACGTGGGCTGTTCGCGAAGTGCTGTAGTAAGGGTGTACCAAGAATGGACCCCTGGTACACCGAGTACCTCCCGACGTCATAACGGTGCAGCCCCCATAAGGTCTTTGGCCCCAGAGGGAAACGTCACGTCCGTCGACTGGTAAAGGGACGCGCAACAGTGCAGTAATTGAACACGCAAATGAAAGCTGGGGAACAGTGTTACGTGTCCCCGATAACAGTAGAGCGAACGCTGTTACGCATATGTCTCTGGAGTCGACGCTGCCTCAAGACGCCCATGTTAATCCAGGTCCATCGCAAACGACGCCTGCAGTTCGCATGGGACTACCGTCCTTGGACAGTGGAAAAAGGTTGCCTTCTCCGACGAATCCAGGTTTCTACTCCACAAAAGTAACGGGCGGTGGCGGATACGGCGTCAAACACACGAGAACCGACACCCGGACACGCTTGTCGGTCAAGTACAGGCCGGCGGTGGCGGTGTGCATGTCTGGGGGATGTTTTCTTGGTATGACCTGAGACTCCTGGTATGACCTGAGACTCCTGGTATGACCTGAGACTTCTGGTACCAATGGATGTTTCCCTGAATGTCAACTTCTACCTGTCCGTCCTCGCTGACAACATGCATCCCTTCATGTTGGATATTTACCCTGGTGCTGATGGTGTCTACCAACAGCACAATGCGCCGTGCCATGTCGCGAAGGGGGTGCGTTACTTGTTCCAGGAACACGACAGCCATGTCTCCGTTCTCACTTGGCCGGCGAAATCCCCCGACCTCAATCATATAGGAACACTTGTGAGACTATTTGGATCGACAGGTTCAACGTGCCGAGCTAAATCCACGTCATCTCCAGGGCCTCCGTGTTCTGCTGCAGTCCGAATGGGCACGTGTGCCTCGCGCAACCTTCCAGGTGCCTCATTGCATCCATGCGACGCCGTCTCGCCGCTGTCATCCGGGCCAAGGGTGGATATTCCCATTATTAGATAGGTGGTCATATTATTCTGATACGACCGTGTATATAAGTACAATGTTAAATTCTGTGGCAGGTTGCACCAAAAATTGGTGCTACACCAGGTGCACCACTTTCTTAGAAAATATACACCATTCTGTGGGGCAAAATAAACCCAACAACATGGTGCAACCTTGTACCATAACGTGGTGAAAAGTTGAAGCACATTGTTTGGTTTTGTTTGCAAAACACGATGGTGAACCTTTTCTCAGAAAGTGGGGTGCAGCTGGGGTAGAACCGCTTTTCGGTGCAACCTACCACAAAATGTTTAACAGTAAACGTACGATAGATATACACTGAAAAGATATTAGGAGTATGCTCCTGATAAACTGCTACTTCAGCGTATGTCTATCGCACATTTACTGTTATGTTTGATAACATAAATCTTTTATGCATTTTTTCAATTAAGAATGAACAGTGCAACGGCCGTCCCATAAAAACAGAGTAAAATCACACAAAATGAAGAAATATAGGTATATATGTATTCTTTCTGAAAGTACCTTCCCTCGGATGATATGCAACGGTCTCATCGTTCAGTCCACTTTTCAAAGCATATGGCGAAGGTATTTTGTGGAAGCTGCTTTAGCGACCCCTGTACAGCTTGAATAACGTCGGCATCTGTGTTGAACGTTGCGCCACGGAACTTCTTCAGTGTTGGAAACAACCAGAAATCGCACGGGCGAGGTCAGAACTGTAGGCAGACTGTGGCATGATTTCAATACTGCATTTCGTAAGAAACTGTTGAACACAAGCAGCCACATGTGGGCGGGCGTTATCATGGTGTAGGGTCCACTTGCCCACCATGCGGTTCTGTTCGCTTAATCGATATGTGTCGTCGCAGACGCTTCAAGACTGAAATGTAATACTCAGCATTGACAGTAATTTGTGGAGGAACGGCATGCTGGTAGACTACACCTTTACGATCAAAGAAAATTATCAGTACCTTCCCAGCTGAATTGGTTTGGCGGACTTTATTTCGGAGGAGGCAAGCCTGTGTTTTTCCAAACACTCATTGCGCGCTTCGTGAGGGGGTTGAAATAGTGGACCCATGTTTCATTGGCAGTTATTACAGTGTTTAGAAAGTTTGGATCCTTTAAAATCATTTGTTTCCACTTACGACACTTCTGAACCCTGGCTAACAATTGTCCTCTCATCAGGTGATGAGGTACCCATCTGGAAAACACACGATACAGCAGTAATTTGTCGCGTAGGATGCGGACGTTTTTGAAATATTAGTTGACACCGCTCGATCTTCTTGCAGAATTGCCCAAACAGTGTTAACAATACGCTTCGTAACAACACTTTCAGGTCGACCAGGCCTAGGAGTGAGTTCTTCTGACAAACGCCCTTTTTTGAAATCATGGTGCCATCTAAAAATCGTTGACTCACCCAAACATTTATCTCTGTAAGCTTTTTTCATTAAATCAACTGTTTCTGGAGCAGTTTTGCCCAACGATAGCACAATTTTATAGCACAACGCATTTCTCTTCTTAACTCTAAATCACTCACCTACGTACTTTAATCAACTGCGCAATTACAAAACCAGAATAGTCTGCCGCTTCTAATAACTGTTGCCATAGGTACTTCCTTAAATTCAGTTAGTCGTCTGCGTGGTTATTTCCCCCCTTTGCACTCTTGCCAACTCAAAAAAAAAAAAAAAAGCTCAGTTGCTATGGAAGGGTCTTTGTATTATACCACGTAAGTACAGTTGTCGTTTGTTTATTTCTTGATTACTATGCATGGGTTCGTATGATTCTAAAAACTTTAAACAATGTGGGAGTAATACCAACAAAATAATGGAAATGAAAAAAGCATTTAATGTCAGATTATCATGATGCTAGACATGACTAACATTAACATCTATTCGGGGAGGATATTTTATCGTTCTAGGCTTCTTTGGAGAGCCTTGATGTAATCCCAACTTTCTTAAAATGCAGAACTGCATCTCGTTCATTATCCAAGCTTTGATCCTGACTATTCCAGGAAACACAAAACGTACTTTAAATAACTTCACATATTTGTTTCAGTTTCCGTAAATCCTAGATTCCTGCCTCCTATTGTCAAGCTTAAACAGGGAACACATAGCGCATTCTTTCAGTTAGTTTATGGGATCACTTGGGTGGCATGTCATTAAAATTAATGATGTGAACAACAGAAGGACTTTGTTTATTGCGTATTTGAGAAATGTCCACAGGTGAATGATGGAATAAAGTGCTTGCTGGCTTTAGTGTTTTTAATGGGTGAAGCCCCAGTTCCTTTCCGAAAATTGAGAATGTTTTTCACTTTAAAATCTGGCTTGCACTTATTGCAACATTCAAACTAAGATTCCTTCAACTAATAGGTGTTTGCAACGTGTTCCAGGAAATTCATGGGGAGTAGAGAAAAAACCGCTTGTATTATTGCTAAAATACACCGAGAGATCACTAAATTATGACGGAGACTACAAAACCGGATGCTGCCCGAAGACAACGTGATTTCTGAGAGGGCGCGATTAGTCGACAGACGTAGCATATGTAAGGTTTAGTGTGGCAGTAGGCAGTAAAATTCGTAGCGTGATGGGTAAACCGAAGGATTTATTGGACTTTGAGAAAGAGCTGATTGTGGGAGCTTTGAGAGCGGGTGCCTAAATTTTCCAAACAGCTGGTGGGTTGTTCGCGAGCCGCCATGTTAAAATGTATAAAGACTGGCGAGAAAATGGTCAAACAACGACCGGCAGGAGAAGCTACACAGGAAGGTGAAAATTTGAGGTAAGCCTCGGGTCTGGCTACCAGTACAGGCCAACAAACGCAGCACTATTCAACAGCGGTCTCGTTCATTTCGTCGACAACTCATTTCGTCGACACTATACGTATATGCAAACAGTCGATTCCTCAAAATTTTCGTAAAATCTACAGTTTTCAATTTAGAACCACCAAATTTGGTATACTACCTCATTGTACTCTTACACCAACTTAGACCGTAGACGGAAGGAGTCGGGGCCCGGGGTCAAGGGGACCTCATACAAAATTTTCGTAAAATCTACAGTTTTCGATTTAGAACCACAAAATTTGGTATACTATCTCATGGAACTCTAACTTAGACCTTACACGGTTTTTGGAAGGGGTTGGGGGCCGGGGTAAAAGGAGCCCTATACGAAATTTTCTCAAAAATTTTCATTTTTTACTTAAGAACTGCATTACAATTCTGCACTCTAATACCCTATCTGCGAGCTAAGTTAGAGTACCATGAGATAGTATACCAAATTTGGTGGTTCTAAATTGAAAACTAGATTCTACGAAAATTTTGTATGGGGGCACCTTGACCCTGGGCCCCGACCCCTTCCAAAAAACCGTGTACCATCTAAGTTAGCGTACCATGAGATAGTATACCAAATTTGGTGGTTCTAAATTGAAAACTGTAGATCTTACGAAAATTTTGTATGGGGGCCCCTTTCACGCTGTGCCCGACCTCTTCCAAAAACAGTCTACGATCTGAGTTACAGTACCATGAGATAGTATACCAAATTTGGTGGTTCTGAACTTTTTTTCGTTTTTTTAGGAATCGACTGTTTGCATATATTGTATAGTGTCGACGAAGTGAACCAGACCCGTTCAACAGTTGACTAACCCAGCACAACAGAGGTCAACCCGGAACAGTATCTGTCATGACCATGCGTCGCAATCTCACACAATGGGATATAACAGCAGAACACATCCGCTCCTAACCATGGTGGGCCGCTGATGGCTTAATAATCAACGTTCGTGACTGCCACGGAGCAACCTCAGGTTCGATCCCAGGCAGGTACAAACGTTCAAACCACTAAATATCCGCCGTGTGTCGGATAAGCACGTTAAGCAATCGGACCCCGGGCACTGGTCCACTGGCAGTAAAAAAGGGCGTCTTCCTCCCCATTTATACCTCGCTTCAGTGTCCTTTTCTTATCGAGCACTCTAGCACAAATCTCCTAGCTTCCTATTTCTAAGGGTTGCTTAAGACCTGGGGTCAGACACTCCCCTCGTAAAATCCTCTACGTATGATCTGATCCTAACCAAAATTCATCGGCACAAAAGACTCGCCTGGTGCAAAGATCATACAAGTTGGACGTCGGTTGACTTTTTATTCCACTCCGTGTATGGTTGTGCGCGTATTTGGCGCAAACAACATGTGGCACTAGTTCCATCCTGCATGGTCTCCACAGTGCAAGCCGGTGGATGTGGTTGTATGGTGTGGGGCATGGTTACCTGCCAGGAATTTGAACCCCTGGTGCATGTGGAACAACGTAAGACTGGTGTCTACAATAGTTAATTGCTTGCTGACTCTGTACACCCAGCAAAGTTGAATTTTTGCCCGAATGGCGACTGTGTCTTCCAAGACGACAATGCGCCAACTGACATCGAAGCGGCCAGCACTCGTCAATCGCGTTCTTCATCATGATAACGCCAGACCTCATGCTGCTTTAATCACTCGGCAAAAATTACTGGACTTTGGTTGGGAAGTGTTGCCTCACCCAGAGTATTCCCCTGACCTGGCACCTACGGACTACCACCTTGTTTGATCGTTACAGAGCGCCTTCGCTCTCCAAACTTTCGATGATGTGGAATATGTGAAAACAGCATTGCTTGACTTCTTTGACTCTAAAACACAGGAGTTTTTCCGGCGTGGGATTCACCTACTCATAGACAGATGGCAAGAGGTCATACGTTCTCACTTATGCAGTCACCCAATTTAAATAGACTCTTAGGGCTACGACGAGACTAGAGCACGACTGTGAAATTTCGAACGTTAGAATTAACCGATTTCTAACACAGATTTATAATATCCTGTAAAAAAATTCCGAAATTCACTAACCATTTTCGGTGACTCTTTTTGTGAATTAACGATGCATATTCCTGATACAACCTTTTTCCGTGAAATTATGGAGGGGGGGGGGAGATCTGAATTCCACGGGGCTTTTTGTACGCCAGCACAATTCTCAGTTTTCGGAAACCTTTCCGCACATA
Organism: Macrothele yani; assembly: GCA_039090855.1. NCBI lineage: Eukaryota > Metazoa > Arthropoda > Arachnida > Araneae > Macrothelidae > Macrothele > Macrothele yani. The sequence continues at coordinate 16,858,758 of CM076992.1, forward strand.
TTAAACGGTAAATTGCCGCAATATTTTTATTTTTCACATATTAATGGTAAATTGCCCCCTTTTAAGGGTGTTGACGGAACATTCTGAATTTTCAGAAGCCTTTCAGCAATCGATTTCGTTTATTAACGGAAAAACAAAATTTTTACGTATCCATACGACGGAAATTTTCTGGTAATGAGAGCGATTCGCGGGAATACTGGAGGTTTGATTAACTTAAATTTCAATCGTCTGTCACAGGACCTGATTTTGAAGTTCTGTAGCGAGAACTGATATTATAGGTTGTATCTCGCATGATATTAAGGTTATTGTGGCCCCGGATATTCCTCCCACCCCCATTTAGCGTTCCACCTATTGTACATAGTGCTACCGTAAGATACAGGGTACTTAAATTATTGTACAGACGATTGTATGATGTCTGTATCAGTAGATGCAACCCGTAAGACCAAAGCTATTACTGCTATCAAGAATAAATTCTATATTTAGAGGTTTTGTGAAATACTTTTATAAAGCAGCACATCTCACCTTTTCTTAAACATAATTCAAAGTCATTGCAAGTTTAAAAAGATCACGAGTTCTAGAGCATTTTGTTGCTCCAAAAATCACGATTAAAAAACATAAAATAAGTCCTCTTACAGAAATAATAAAATCATAAACCTATTCAGAAAAATAAGCTAATTTCATCCGCATTAACAACGAAAAACATTTCATCATTCTTCTAGCCCCTCTTCATTTTTTACGCTTTCCAACCGTAGGTTGAAGAAGCACATGCTCCAGCTTTGTCAGTCTATCCGCACGATAACCAGTGATAAAATGGTTCGATTTCGATGAAATTTTAGTATGTAGTAGGGGACAACTGGGGACGAACCCTATTGAAAATGAACAAAATGGGGTCAAAGGTCAGGACATAGGAGCGAGATCCATTCCATCGGCTTTATGCGTCATAACTTATGCAAAAATGCTTCGATTGCAACAAAACTTTATGTTATTCCGGAAATATACTGAACCGGTTCTGTTGAATATAATCGAAATGGGGTCAATAGTCAGAGCACGGGAGCGAGACTTATTCCACAGACATTATCCTCCTAACTTGAGTAATGATTTCTGGTATGTTGGAAAGCGTATCATAATCAATGCATTGCATGATTTTACTAACTTGTTACCTTTTACGTGACTATGCGTTTTACGTGTTTCTAGCTCAGTCGGTAGCACGCGCTGCTGTCGTTGAAGACGTATACGGTTCGAACCCCACCAGGGACTGATAAAAAGGTTTGAAAAAACCAAAATCGAAGTTTTGGGGAAATTTCTGTGCAGCAACTTTGCTGCATGTTATATCCAGTAATTTTCCCTTGAATTCAGACCACTTGCTTGTTAAAGTGTAGAGCGTTACAAAAGAATTCGCTCTGTATGGGACATTTAATCGGAACTCCTTAGATCGACGGTCGGTGATGATCGACGGTCGGTGATCCTTAGATCGACGGTCGGTGATGTGGCATGTAGATGGTACCGGACTGGTTGGTTGGTTAGATTTTATTGGCGCAAGGGCCATGGTTGGCCAAAGAGCGCCAGACACAAGACAAACAGACAGAAATAAAAAAAAAACGTGGCAAAAATCGCAAAATCTGGCCGACCAAGTAAAACCGAAACATGAGTACGAAGGGAGGGCCAAAAAAAGACAATGAAACAAACAGTATGAAAAACATGGTACAATGGTGAGAAACAAGCCGATTAAGTAAAACTGAGGAATGAGAATGATAAAACACAGTACGAATTCGAACACAACTACACATAGGATGAGTCAAAAGGAGGGGGCTGAGCTGTCACTCTCCTCCCCCACACTCCTCTGCAACGCTGGCCGAGTGCGGGGACGAAATGTCACTCTCCTCCCCCCATGTTCCTCTGCAATGGTGGGTGAGGTTGGGGACGAACTGTCACTCTCCTCCCCCCATGTTCCTCTATAATGTTGGTCGAGGGTGGGGACCGCGCTGAGTCCGAGACAGTTGCAAAGTCGGCCATGTAGGCCGCGACATGTGGATGGACACTGCACACCTTAGAGGATTGAGGGCCGGGTCTCCAGCACGTGCAGGCCTTCTGCTGGGAACTGGAAGAGTCGGTCGTCTTCAAAAGAGAAGGCGCAGACTCAGCTGGTCGAATAAGCTGGAGCTCGGTGAAATCCACCTGTGTCGCTGTACCGGACTGGGACTAATCTACCAAGGAACGATAAGAAAAGTATCTGAAACTAGCAGATCGTAACAGGATAGCGTTGCAAAGGATCACCTGTTTAGAAAGCAAATGAACATTGTCTCCAATCACGCAAACCTTACAATGACTAATGTTAGCACCAGCACAGTGAACGCCTTAATGTTCTTTCTTGATGGAGAAAGCTACCTCAGATGACAACGTCCCAAGCCACAAGGCTCGGATCGCCACACAGTGGTTCCAGCAGCACGACAGTGAATTCAAACTACTCAAATAGCCACCAGAGCTTAACTCAAATACCTGCGGAATGAGATTCAGAGAGCAAATGTTAACATGCACTATATTGACAAAAGTCACCGGACACCTAGAAGAGAAACACAACATAGCATTTCTTGACATACATTAGTACGGTTTCGGTCCACCTTTGGCCTTAATGCATGCACTGACCCTTCGAAGCTCGAAGTGGTTGGGTTTTGAGCTCCGTGATTTTCGTTGCTATAAGGTGTTTATTGAGTGCTTTAGTTTCTGTGGTTACGTGTATCTTCAAGTTGAAGTTCTACACTTTACGTTCGTGTATCTCTCAGGTTGGTGAGTGCCACATTTGCTCATTATTCACTGTTTTATTTTTCAACCAAGCTGGTCTTTTTTCGTTCAAGTCTCGCCATTGCTTCGATGGCGGAGGCAGACAAGGGTGACGCCCACATCCTTATCTTGGCAGATCATCCAGCTTCCTCTTCTTCTACCGCGGTAGCTCCTGCTCAGCTTAATGAGGTGGCTCCCGAGCGTCATTGCGACGTCATGGACACCTCTTTTTCTCCAGCTATAACTCCCACCAAGTGCGGTGGTGCCAAGTCTCCTATCTACATCTCAGGAGTTGATGACGTATCCGTTATCAGCAATACTGAGCTCACAGCTTCTACTTCTCATCAACTTTCTGATCCGCCCTCACTGCTAGGGGCCGCTTCATCGAATTCTCGACCCATGTCTACCCAAGCGTCCTATGCTTCTGCAACTTCTGGGGTCCTCACACCCCCAGTTTCATCTGCTATGCCTTTTCCTGAATCCTATGTCACTGTCGTCGGTTCTTCTGCTACAATTGACATACCAGAGGATTCCCGAGCTGGTCACCTTTTTTCCTCCACTATGGAACGGGGCGTCTATTTTGATGCGCTTCCCGACACTAAGCTGCGGCAATATAGCCGAGCCCTCAAAACTATCTTACCAAAGGATGCAATAGACTTTGTAGCTCGAAAACCCAGATCTGTCTGGGTCTATTTTAAGGATAAAGCGCATGCTGACCAGGTCCTTACGGAAGGTCTAACCATCAATGACGTGCATCTGTTAGCACAACCGGTTGAGCACCGCCCGGTGCAGGTGACCTTCTACCCAGTACCACCAGAAGTATCCGACGCTGCACCTTGCTCAGCAGGTATGGCAGAGTTGTTGGCTCCATAACAACTCTCTCTGCGGCTCCCAGAGACCCTGAAGACAAATCGATTCGGGGTTTCCGCCGCACTGCTCGAGTCCTCTTTTCATCTGTTGCTCAGCTGAAAGCGGTTCCGAATGTTTTGCACATCCGCTGTGGACAGCAACGCCGAAGAGTTGAGATAATCACTTCACAGTATTGCACTATATGTCAGAGCGAAAGTCACATAAGGGTTCAGTGCCCACGTGCATCCCTGCAAACAGCTCCACACACTACATCTTCTTCTACTTTGTCCACCAACGCTTCACAGACTTCTTCCTATGCGAGGAAAGTCGCGGAATCAAAATCTTCCAAAAGTCAGCTTACTGCCATTGGTCAACAAACGACTTTGATGCCTCCACCTCCTGCTGATCCTAAGAATTTTCCCAGGCTTCCAAAATCGACTCCCCCTTGTACTTTTACAACCACTTCTGATGTACATGTTGACCACTCCTCAGCTTTTACCGTTGGCTCCATGACACGAGTCACAGGTAACGCTTCGGGTTCAGACTCTCCAGACGATCATGAAGCTTTTGTAGTTGCTGGAAAACGCAGTCGTGCTACTCACCCCAAGACGAAGAAGTCAAAGACTCTGGCGTCCCGAAGATCATCTCGCTCTTCTACCCGCTCATCCACTCGCCCCGTCAGCTCTCGACGACCGTTCTCCAGGTCGCCTCTACACACTTCCTCTGAGACAGCATGTGAGGGTGCCTTTCCCACACTAGATGAATTCACAACTTTTCTTGCTGAAAATGCTTTCCCTGCTGAGCCTCTGCCATACGAGGACGTGCTGGATTGCCTTTTAGGGTCCTCTAGCCATTCCTCAGCACGTACTTCCATTCAGCAGTATGAAGCAGCTCTTCCACAAGTGCTGGTTCAATTACACTCACTTGAAAACACTCTTCGGCACACTGCGGACGAGGTCCCGTGGAATGCTTGTTTTCTCCGTCGACTCCACTCCATCACTACAGCCAGTCAATTCCTACTACATCCCACAACTAACCTAGACATTCAAGGTGGTGTCACTTAATTGTCGTGGTTTTGCGACACCTCTTGCGAATGCGCTGGTACAAGAGGATCTTGCTCCGCTGAATGCTGATATATTACTTCTGCAGGAAACAAACTGTACTTCCACCACCTCTGACAAACCTATATATATATAAATTGTAACTTCATTGTACAGAATCATGTATATAGGTCGTTTCACGAACCACAGACATCTGTAAACTTTGTCGTTTTTACAGTATATTCTTATCTTCAATTCCTGATTCAAATGTGTAATTTTACTTTTCAACTGTGTAAATTTGTGTTCTCCAATACTCACTGTGATGAGTTGTGTCTTCTCTCTGTATTTTCAGAGATTATTTTTTCTTTTGTATTCTCAGGAAAATTATTGTATATAACTATTTTTCATATCACCGTTGTATGTAACATGTAGTACCGCGAGCCACATTCATCTGTAAATTTTTCATCATCTGTCTTTCGAACTTTTGATTTCATGTTTGTCTCCTTGATCACCTGCAACCTCCTGGTTTTCCAGGTCACATACAATGTATCACCTTTCGGTCAGAACTTTTTTTCATCGATATTGTGTAAAATTTATACTCTATAGTGCTCATCATTCTGGATTGATTTTACTCTCTGTATTACCAGAGATTCATGTTGCCTCGACAGATTTCTACTGCACTTAACTGTTGTCATGCAAACGTTGCACCGAATCCTGTAATTAACGTAGCGCAAGCTGCACATTCTGTTAATTTCTCATCACCTGTCTTTTGAATCTATGTCTGCAAGCTCGAATTCTGTATTATTCCTTGCTTCAATACTGTGCAAAATTAATATTGTATAACGCTCTTAAAGCTGAATTGGTCCTATTCTTTGCTTTGTCAGAGACTTTTGTCGCCTCACCAGACACTCGAGTGTAATTAACTGTTTTTTTACTATCATCAATGTACAAAACCGTGTAAATAAGCAGTAGCGTAAGCTACAAGCATCTGTAAATATTTTTTTGTCATACATCATTTGAGATGATTTATTCAAGCACATCTCCTGTATCTTTCTTCTAATAAATACTGTGTGAAAACTGACCCTTCGAGACATGCCTTCGACGAAGTTCTGGAACACAGCGATAGGTATGCGCTTCCATTCAGTACATAATGCTGCCGCTAACTGTTGCTTAGTAGTAGGCCTCGGTTCCAAACTTCTTATGCGGCGCTCTAATTTATCCCATAGGTGCTCTATGGAATTAATATCAGAGTTCTGTGCTGGCCAGTCCACACACGATACGAAATTATCGTCCAACAGTCCGTGCTTTATGGTTCGGTGCATTATCCTGTTGGTACCAACAAGGCTCGGTTCAATAGTATTGCCAGAGTTGGTAGGGCATAACTTTCCAGAATATCAAGGTAGACCTGCTGGTTAACAGGTTTGTCCACGATAACCAATGGACCTTGACCATCCCATGAAAAACACCCCACAAGAGTGCACTGCCAGCTACAAACTTGACCGAACAGTACACCGTGGTGGATCGTGTATCTGGATTCATCAGTCCATAGGACCAGTTTCCATTGATCTACGGTCCACGATACATGTTCTTTACACCATGCTAAACGACGAGTAGCATTCCGATTGGAAATGAAAGGCTTATAAAGGAACCGCACGACCACGGTAACCCATGGAATGAAGTTATCTGCAAATGGTACGTGTACATACCGAGGTTCCAGCATTTTTACTCACTTGTACACTGAGGTCTTGTGCAGTACTCCGTCGATTAGCTGTAACGACTCTCCTGAGGCTTCGACGTCCACTATCACTGATTTTCTTCGGTCTACCGGTACGTTTTGCTGCTTCAGACACGCCACGTGTCTTCCACTTATTCAGTACATCCAACACAGTTGACTTGGGTATGTTTAAACGCCTCTCGGTTTCTCTTATGGACAACCCACTAAAATAACACCCAATAATATTTCCTTTCTCAAAGTCAGTTCAGCGACATTTTCACTCAACCTCACAGTGCCATATGATCGCGGTCAGGGGCAGGCTTGTTTTTATACCGTTTGCAGCTGTACCGCGCATCTTCGCAACGCATCGGATCCGTTCATTTGTTTTTGAAAATGTGTCTGGTGACTTTTGCCAATATAGCGTATATCCAGCGAACGCTAGTCACGATAGCTAGGTTTAACATACCTATGGAACGATATCTAGTTGATTCCATGCCTCATCGAATCGGGGCTGTTTTGAAAAACAAGGACGACCCAACACGTTTTTATGCAGATGTTCCTAATAATTTGTTATTGTATACATTCAGTAGACAAAACAGAGATAGGGGTGATGGGCATTGGACATGGGTAACCCCAACGCAGTGCGGAAGAGACCCAAAACGAACGCAGGAGATAAAGAGGCGGACAGCAGAGCTTCCCAACAATGTACCGCAATTGATGAACATGGGTAAACGTGTTCATTTCTCTGATCGGCGTTTATCGTGGACGCATTGGCGGAGCACGACAGATCTCCGAGGGCAACCGTACCAAGGGTGTACTGCGAGTATGCCATCGCCCAGAGAGCAAGCAAATGGCTGACCACAACCCATTGATGAGCGGGGTCGAAGTAGATTTTTCAGTCTCGTGCAGACCAACTGCTTGGCAGCGGTGGCACAAATCCAGGTTAAATGTTGGAGGCTCAAGCAGCGTCAGCAAGTGAACGGTACGGGGCATACCCTGGGCTACGGGAGCCTACGCCCTATCAGTGTCCCACCGTTCACTGCTAGTCATCGGACATTACCCCTCTTCTTGTGTCGGAAGTATCAAAACTGGATCTCTGCAGAATAGCATCGCGTTGTGTGGTCAGATGAATCCCATTTTCAGCTGTACTGAGCTGACTGAAGGGTGCGGGTGTGGCGTAGATAGTATGAGGCCGCGGCCTTGTCGTGCCCGGTCGGCTCTATTCAAGGCAGTTGTGGCTGTGACGGGTTCGGGAGCCTTCTGATAGGACACATGTTTCTTAGTGTGTCTGTAGAGGTCCTTAACTACTGCGCAGTACCAGCATGTGCTGTTTGATTACCTACACGCTTTCACGGCCTTCGCGCATCCTGCGGCCGATGGTCTGTTTCAGCAAGAAAATGCGGATCCCCACGGGGCCGCAACAATCCAGTCATCGCTCGAGGAACAGAAGAGTTGGAACTATCTAGTGGCCGCGAAAGTCCGTGGATTTAAACCTTGTGGAAACTCTCTGAGATGCTGTACAGAGGAACATCAGATCCATGGATCCTGGACGGATCTCTCGGGAGGAGTTGTGTACAATGCTGCAAACAGGTATGGCTGGCGTTGTCTCTGGAACCCTTCCGGCATCTGGTAGAATCAATGCCTTGTATGTACAGGCTGTTACTCGCGCTAGAAGGGGGGGGACCAACACTTTATTAGGTAGGTATATCTAATGTTTTGTCCATGGAGTGTACGTTTTCAGCTTGAAAGAAAATTCTAGTGGTTCTCAGAAATAAATTGGAAATAGGAACTTTCTTCTGGCATTTTCTCTCTCATTTCTTGTATCCTTTTTTTTTTATTTTGATGTGAACAGGGTAATTTTTTCTCTTCTTCCACAATACATGGTAAACTAACAGGTCGGTGATCTTGCCTCAGTTTGAGAGGCAAACGTCTTATAACAAGACTTCTCTACATTAGAAGAACTTTCTACTGAAATAAGGTGATTATTTTTTCCCTCTTGACACGCTTTCGCAGTTTAAGCGTATTTTCTTTTCTTTGCGAAACAAGGAATTCGCTCCAGACGCCACTTCTTTCTCTTACCCGCGGAAATCAAATTAGAATTTACGTGAGGTACAATTAAGTCGTAATTCAAGTGCATTTCTTTTTCTTTAACACTGAATGGAAAAAGATAAATAATTATTCCTCAAGTCTAGCGACAGTAGAGCAACAAAGAGGTACAAACACACCTTTGCTAATCTTCATCGTTTTTGCTTGAAAAGAATTTCTTTTGTGAGGTTTCAAGTACACCCTAAGAGCACTCACCTCAAGCCTTTCTTGGGGCAGTGCACGTAAGTAATGGTTGAAGCATTCAGGCATTACCATGTTACAAATTAGGAGCAATATAACAAAGTGAAGAAAAAAAAATGATTGCATTCCGTCCAGCAAGCTATTTAACCTAACCATAAATTCCCTGCAATAGAAAAGGAATTAATATCGATCTGGTCCCGCCGTTGCTACTATAGTAGCTTCCACTCAGCTGGGAAGGCTTTCCACTAGATTTTCGGACGTTACTGTAGGAACTGCCTTTTTTTAACGACCACTGCGAGCAATTCAGTGGGAAATAAGCAGTCGCCCGTCCCTAATTTAAGGCCACTGGTTCCAGAGAAGGGAGAGAGCCAGTGCCGTAAGACAAGCACAACATCCAAGCCTCACCGGGATTCGAACCCACACCCATCTCTGACAAATGATCAGAAGCCATCGCTTAAACCACTCAGCGACCGGGGGCGGCAAAAAGCTCATGTTTAAATGCATTGATTTTACGATTATTCAAAGTAATGTTTGTTCAACTGCAAAAAGCTAGATCTATAAGATACACATTTAAGCATTTTAGGGAGGTCCGGATCTCTAGGTTCTTTCCCACTGGATATGTGACTGTGTGAAGGGGAGTCACCCGTCTCTGGTTTTGAGTCTCTGGCTCCAGGAAAGGGGGGAGCTAGCGGTGTTGGAACAACGCACCGCCCATGCCAGACTCTAACCCGGGTCTAAAATCGGATTAATAACCAGAAGCCCACGCTTCTGACCACTCGCTCAACCAATTCTGTAATTACAATCAAACACCTATTTAACGGACTGCGATTTAACGAATTTCGCGATTTTACGTACATTTTTTTTATGGTACGGATGGAATCACATTGGAATTAATGCTTGGTGTTTCCCGATTTAACGAACACATTTCCCCAATTTAGCGCATATTTTTTATTAACACCAAACTACCCAGGTAGCACCACCTTGCAATCAATCTAACGTAGGCCGAACACTGATCCACCGACTTTTAGGAATAGAAGGCAGTGACTCAGTGTTGGCCCTAAGTTAAATTGAAAGGCTGTGCTACTTGGGTATGTTAACCAGCATTGTCATGTTTTAAGTTAGCTAGAAAGAGAGCCCCGCGAAACAGGACAATTTTACGCATGCAGTTAACCAGTGTTTCAAAGAACACTATCTGCGACACAGCTCGACGGAATCATAAATCAGTAAGCCTTTTCTGCGACTATCTAAGGGAAACTTCTTATAAGAGGAAGCAAATGACCAACGAGTTCCTAAGGAGCGCAACGTTTTCTTGCATGGGTGGGAAGCAGGAAAAAGAAAGGCGGTGAGGGGGAGGAAATCTAGGGGGTACCCTGGGAGATTGTTTTCAGCTACAGACAGAAAAATAGCCTTCTGTGAAGTCAGGGGACACACATTGTACGTACCCATTCCTGAAATTCTGAAATTCTTCCCCAAATTGCGGTTCTTCTATTCTACTCAGTGTTTAATGGTCAAATTAAACAACACATCTCGTTATGCAACTTATAATACTGAAATCGTTATATAAGAAGCTAAGTAATACTCGGAAAAAATAAACTATCATATTTTTCTCGCAATTTTAAAGTAAGCTTAAATTTTGATGCTACATATTGAAATCAATATCTACGAATTATGTATTTAACATGCAAAGTAAATGTGTACCTATGACATTTTTGATAAATTTTGTAATTAAAAGTACTATAGATAATTTAAATGTCGCTGGAAGAAAGAGAACTTAGCTGCTTACATATTCTGTTATGAACACCAGCTTAATTTGAATACTGCATTCTAAAAGCTTAGCGAATTCCGCGATTTTACGTACAAGACTGGTGTTGGTCCCTTGAAGTTCGTTAAATCGAGGTTTGACTGTATGTATGTAGCTATGATAATACAGTTCAAGTAGTGATGCAAAATATCAAAAGAAATGACATTTGGATATAATTCCCGTTTCAAGGAAGGAAAAAAAAAAAGCAAAAAATGTTGCCATGGTACACCGTGGCGGTATAAAAATTTTCATCTGGATGAGAAAGCTTGATCCCCATTGAATGTCGTGGCTCCGGGAAATTAAGCCTGACTCCTTATTGTTCTAGTCGTATAGTAAGTACAGTGCGTAGTGAAGAATAAATGAGCATTGTACCTTGTGCTTTCTTTTTTATTGGAGGTTTAACGACTACCGTGCGCAACTCAATGGGCTATAAGCAGTCGCCCGTCCCTAATTTAGGGTCACTGGTTCCAGAGAAGGGAACGAGACAGCACCGTAAGATAAACACGAAATCCATGCGTCACCGGGATTCGAACCCGGACGTAACTTTGTGTTTCACGGATATCCTTAAATCCAAGTGAGAGGAATGTATGTTGTTACAGACGCATGCAAAGGAGGGCGGAAAAGTTTTGCGTCCACTGCAGGATTCAAGATAAGAGCAATAAGCAGTGGCGTATAATTCGAGGCTAGTAGCTGCGAGGCCCAGAGAATGCACAAATAAAAGTCAATTAAATATACACAAATTAAAGTCAATTATCAACGGTATTAAGATATGTCGATGCTTTCGCTGCGAAAGAAAACACGAGCGGATTCGCTTCTTTGACTCAGTCTGGCGAGAGAAGACCAACGGCGTAACGCAAGCAGCTCTCCCATAGTCTTCGTTGTTCTGATTAGAAGACCTCCCATAGTCTTCGTTGTTCTGATTAGAAGACCTCCCATACGATCGCCTGTTAGCGTTTCCATGACAACATGAATGAGCGGGTGGAGGGAAATGGGCCATTGCTTTAAGCAACGGTTCACTCAGAAAAAAGAAGACTAAGCCTACCTCAGTCACTCGCATGCTCCAGCCCATAATAGCACGTGTTTTGCGAGAGTTGTTTCAATTTGTGTAAGGTGTCAATGAATTAAAATCAGTGATATTATATCTTAAATTCGTAGCTTTGTTGGTTTTGAATTGTTTTGATAAATTTTGTGAAAGTTTCCTTGAACATCTATCAGAACTTGAACTCTATGCTTCAAATTTTGATACAGCTCGACTAAACAATGAACCGAATGTGTTTTATTCCCTTGATGAATACAAAAACAAATCAGTAAGAGACATTATTTGTTACGTAAAGTTGAACAAATTGGACATAGTGTTTAGAGAGGTGTACAAATTAGCAGACCTAATATTAAACTTTCCGTCAACAACTGCCGAAAGAAGTTTTTCTGCATTAAAAAGAATAAGGATATATCTTAGACACACAAGGACATGTACATTCGAGTAACTTGGCTGTTTTGTCAATATAGGAAAACATTCTTTCTAAATACGAAAAAGTACTCAGAAGAAACTTTTTATGAAAACGTAACATTCAAGTTCGCACAAAAGGAAGGAACAATGGAGTTCATGTACAAATAAAGTAATCAGAAGAAGAATGGATTTCATGTACAAATAAATGTTCAAATCCTAATCCTCATGATGATTTGGTATCATGTTAGCAATACAGCATGTACCTAAAAAATTTAGAAAATAAGTTACTTCTATTATACTCAACAATTAAAAATTAAACTTCGCAATCGAAAAAAACAAAAACAAAAAACAACAGTATTTTGCGGGTCAGATAGTCCAGGTCTCGGACCCAAGATACGTGCCAATGGTGATAACTTCAGATAAAACCAGTTTTGCGTATACATATCAGTTCTCCACCATACTAAAGGGACGTCCTTCAAGCTTAGCACAGTTCCTTCCAGTGAGAGTCAGAACGGAGGGCTGCTCCGATGCATGGTTCAAACAGTGAGGCATCATTGAATTCCTCAATGCAGAAAAAGTTGCTCCCATAAACATTCATCGAAGACTCAGAGCAGCTTATGGTGATTAAGGTGTTGACGTGAGTACTGTGAGCAGATGGGAAAGGCAATGTTATGATGGAGAAGTGGCGAAAGCAAAATTGAGGCAAACCTAGGCCGTCTAGAAAACACAAGGCCATGACATTAGAGAGAAGAGTTCCCTCTTAGTGACGTCATGCGGAAACCAAGGGTTCAGATTGGTTTCCAACGCTCTATATGACGTCAAACACGACACCGACGTATCAGGCCGTGTAACATGAGTGACGTCACAAACGGAGGGAACTTTGTCTCTCTAATGGCATAGCCTTTTGCTTTCTAGATGGCTTTGGAGGCCTGTGATTCTGCAACAGGGACTTCCATAAAGCAAATAGAGACTACCTCTGAACTAGGCATTTTCTAAAGAAAAAGTGAACACAGTGTTCTTGGATTTCGAAAAGTTTGTGCAAGATGGATACTGTGCATGTTGTCTGATCGAGCACACTTCAGAATTACTCTGCTGCCACATCCTCAATGTAGCTCAAAACTCGCGGTTAGTAATTTCTATTTGTTTCCGGAACTACAGACATCATTGAGGAAACCAATCAGCTTATATCTAACGAAGAAGTTAAGTCAGCAGTACGCTAGTCTTAACAGAAACCTGAATTTGATTTAAGAACGGACTTCGAAAATGGGAAAAAATGTATTGAAGTAGGAGGTGATTATTTGGATATGCTGCTCCTTTAGTGAAAGATAAAGGAAATTTTTGTTTCATTGAAAAAAACTTTTACAGTTAATTTTTTCCTCGAGTAAAGGCGAAACTTTTGAACCTACCTTCGCTAGATTTTTTTTGACGTCTTAACTGCCCCGTAAGATATAAAACTACGAGCTCAGTTAAGGATTTTTAACAGAACTCTAAAGCTTTGTTGCGCACATTTTTAATTTTTTTGCCCCGAAATGTTTGTTCGCCAGCTGATGTCGGAAACGCGGTATAGGAGTGAGAATGCATAATGCAAGAAAGCCGAGGGCTACTGTAATTATAAATTTATATTTCAGGTTTAAAATCCTTATTAGGTTGGAGGCCAGGATTTGAAGCCGCAGAGGGGATGTGCGGCTAAGGAACATCAAGAAATTTAGACGTTAGGGGGGGGGGGGCAAAGGGAAATATTTATTTAACAGTAATGATGGGGAAAGATTAAAATTCCTGCAAGAACTGGCAGATCTCTCTCTCTCTCTTGTGCAGGCTATTTTGGAGAACCCATAAATATTTCATGAAAAAGCTAGGAGGACTGAAATTGCTGGAGATAGGCGTTCCTGATTTCACTAGAGAAAAGTTTTCATATTCGATGTTTAACAAATAATTTGAGATAATTCAAATGTACGGCAATTCTTAGTGCATAGCAGATGTAAACGAGAACCTTACATTACATATCAAAATCTGTCCTGATGAGACTTATTTTCTGACGCTCGAAATATTTATCAGTTATACATACTAAGTTCGTCCCACAAGAAACGGGACTCAACGTTTTAATCGTAAATTCATTTCTTTTTCAGATTATTTTTCGTTTGGAGGTTTAACGACCACCTTGAGCAACTCAATAGGCTGTAAGCAATCTCTCGTCCCTAATTTGGGGCCACTGGTTTCAGGGAATGGAGAGAAATAGTGCTGTAAGACAGACACATCAGTCATGCCTATAACCCAAGACTCCAATCTACACTCAGCTCAGAGCATTGGCCTGAAGTTCGCGCCTCTAATCGCTCGGTCACAGATATCTAATTCAGTGTGAATGTCTTTATACTTACACTAATTGTCGTAACTGAATTACAATTACTGAGGATTTACAAGTACATTATAACGCACTTGCCGCAGAGTTCCACGCCCTATTGTTATTTTCGGACTGACGTAACTGTTCGGTCATTCCGTCGTATTCTGTATTTTTTCTGTGACAGTCACAATTTCTTTTTCTTTTATGTATATACTTCTTTTGAGGTTTTTGTGCATTTCGTTCTTTTTATTGTTTTTACTGAAGATTTGTTGACCCTTTTCAATCCTAACCAAGACAAAACATTTTTCAAAGCGGATTTTAGGAAAAAAAAAAAAAAGGAATGAAAAACAAATTCATATACGCCCCTCAGTGGAAAAACTTCTCTTTAATTAAAATATACAATGTTCGCTTGCCCTATAATGAATGGAACCAGTTACAAAAAGAATTTTCACAACCGGGTTCGGAAAATTTGTATAACATTTGCAAGCACAAATAGCCACTTAAAAGTCATGCAAAAAAAAGTGTACGCAAAATGTCTCTTATACCTAAAGATATTCAAAGAAGCAATTTTCAAATTGAATTCCAAGAAGGATTACGTAATATATACTATCTACCAACAAGTAATTGGACACCCCTGCAATCGACGATATCTGCTGTCCTGATACGTCACATCCGCCGCCGTTAAATATCGTGTGGGAAACAACAACGCAACCAGTCGCATGCAAGATGCTACGCAGTTCGGAGCTCTCCGATTTCGAGAAAGGTGTAATTGTCGGGTATCACAGAAATGGCCGATCCATACGTGACATATCCAGCGAGTTGAAGTACCCAATATCGACAGTGGCCTACGTGATTGGCAAGTGGAAGATGAGAGGTGACTGTCGGAATGTGCCCCGACCCAGCAGACCCACAAACTGGGAGTTAGAGGCCAACGGGTGCTGGCCAGAGGAATTCGGAAGAACCGCACCAAATCGATGGGCCACATCCGCGAGGAGTTTCAACAAGCATCCGGGAGTGTTCTTTCGATGAATACCATCCGTAAGGAATCCCATCTGCTCGGTTTTCATGGACATGCTGCCGCCGACAAGCCTGTGATCACCAGGTCCAATAGCGCTGCTCGGCTAACGTGGTGCAAAGAACGTCGACAGTGGTCCGTTGAACAGTGGAAACAGGTTCTCTGGAGCGACGAATTAAGGTTCACCCTCTACCGTTCGGATGGCAGGGTCTGGGTTTGGCGTCTGCCTGGAGAACGCCTCCTGCCGGAATAGATTGTGCCAACTGTGAAATCCGGCGGCGGTGGAATTATGCTATGGGGGTGTTTCTCCTGGTATGGCATGGAACCCTTGGTCGCAATTCCTGGTAGACTCAACGCAGAGACCTACTGCACTATTTTGGATGACCATGCGCTTTATACGTTGTGGCAGTTTTAAGGGGTGGACCCATGTTACTTTTAGGATGACAATGCCACCTGTCATGTTGCGAGGTCCACCATGGCTTGGTACGGTGACAATGGGGCTAATCGAATGAACTGGCCTGCGCAGAGCCCGGACCTTAACCCTATCGAGCACCTCTGGGACGAGTTAGAGCGTCGACTGAAAGGGTGCCCCCACCGTCCGAAATCGGTGAAGGAACTGACCTGTCTTCTCCAAGCCGAGTGGAAGAAAATACCGCTAGCCGTCGTACAACACGCCTGGATGAGAGTATGCCCCGGAGGGTCGCCGCTGTAATCGCCGCTCGTGGAGGCTCCACCAACTACTGAAGGTGAATAAACTTTGTTTTCCTTTGCTATCACAAGTGTCCAATTACTTGTTGGTAAATAGTGTGTGTGTGTGTGTATATATATATATATATATATATATATATATATATATATATATATATATGGGATGTAAGGTCAGGTGATGCGTAACATCACAGCCTCTCCTTGACAAATGTCAACCCCGCCTTCTCGTGGTACATCCTGTTCCCACTAAAGGGGCTCTGACGACCGCCAATAGCGGTATAACTATACCATCGGGATTAGAGGAAATGCTATCCCACACTCACCAACCCGCTTGGCCATCGTGGTGAGTTAAGGCCAAACCCCTCCAAAATGACTCCACAACTTAAATCTTGGCCCTCAGTCTCCGGCAGCTGGAATGTACCTGGCCAAGGCAGCGGCCAGTGCGACATGAAGGCAGAGGGTGCTAAGAATCCCCGGAGGACCGGACTAGGCTGCCATCTGATGCTGACCTTGGCGACGTATAACGGACGCTCCCTATCTTCTGATTCAAGGCTTCTTGAATTGGAAGAGGAACTACAAAGCATCAAGTGGGACATCGTCGGGCTAAGTGAGGTAAGGAGAAAAGGAGAAGATCTCATTGAACTGAAAAGTGGACATCTCTTCTACTATCGTGGGACAGATACTGGCAGAACTAGTGGTGTTGGATTTATAATAAACAAGAAACTGAAGGATAAAGTTGTAGAAGTTGAAAGTTCCTCTGACAGAGTTGCACGACTCGTTATCCAACTCTCGAGAAGATACCAGGCTCAGATTATTCAAACTTATGCACCCACCACAAGTCATCCTGAAGAAGAAATTGAAGAATTTTATGAGGAAATTTGTCATCTAAATAATAAAGGTAAGCAACACTTGAAGATAATTATGGGAGATTTCAATGCAAAAATAGGGCAACGGCAACAGAATGAAACTTCAGTAGGTAAATTTGGTCACGGCAACAGAAACCAGCGTGGAAATACTCTCGTTGAGTTTGCAGAGGCAGAAGGGTTTTTCATCTTGAACTCCTTTTTCAAGAAAAAGCCACACAGGAAATGGACATGGAGACATCCAAATGGGACGACAAGTGAAATTGATTTTATTATGTGTAACAAAAAATTCGTCATAGAAGACTGCAGTGTGCTAAACAAGTTCAACACAGGCAGTGACCATAGATTGGTGAGATGTAAGATGCACCTCAACCCTAAACTCGAACGTAGCAAGCTCATAAGACAAACAAAATGTATTGACATAACCAACCTTAAAAAACACCATAATACCTTCAAATTGGAACTGAAGAACAGATTCTCTGCTTTAGAAGGCCTAACATCGGAAGAAGTGGTTATTTCTGAAGTTAACAGAAAAGTAACCAAAGCTCTTATGGAAACAGCAACAAAATTAGCTGGGTCTAAGAACAAATTGCATGTGAACAAATTATCAGGAAAAACCAAAATGTTGATGCAAAAAGAAGAGTGATGAGGACAACTAAAGAAGATGTGACTTCCAAAGTGGAATATATAGAGCTATGCAAGACAGTAAGAAAAAGTATCACTGAAGACGTAAGGAAATTCAACTGTGAACTAGTAAGGAAAGCAATTGAAAACAACCAAAGCCTAAAGATAGCAAAGGGACGTCTCAGTAAGGGGAAAAAACAGATTATGGCACTGAGAAAAGAAGATGGTTCTGTAACAAGAAATAGAGGCGAAATTTTGACAAGAGTGAAAGATTTCTACTCCAAATTATATGAAAGGGATGATACATGTACTCCAGACATCATGAAAGGTACCAGTACCAGAGTTCTTCCAGTCCTTCCAGCAGAAGTTGCACATGCAATCAAGAACATGAAGCGGGGAAAAGCTCCAGGAGAAGATGGAATTACTGTAGACATCATACAAGAAGCAAGTGGAGAAATCGAAACAGTACTCGCCCAAATTTTCACTCGATGCCTTAATGAAGGGAAAATTCCTGAGGATTGGAACAACGCTACAATGATCTTGCTACATAAAAAAGGCGACATTGAGGATCTCAGGAACTACAGACCTATCAGCCTCCTATCAGTGGTTTATAAAATCTTCACTAAAGTTCTTTCACACCGCTTGAAGGTGACACTGGACATGGCTCAACCGAGAGAACAAGCTGGATTCAGGAGTGGCTACAGCACAATAGATCATATCCACGTACTGAGAGAACTAATTGAAAGAGCGAGGGAATATGAACTTCCATTGTGCATGGCTTTTATCGATTATGAAAAAGCCTTTGATTCGGTGAAACCATCAGCAGTTGCAATGGCTCTGAAATCCTGCGGTATTGAAGATGCATACATTAATATTATTAATAACATCTATGAAAATGCAAGTGCAAAGATTCGGCTGTTTGAAAATACAACACACATAAAAATTGGAAAGGGAGTGAGACAAGGTGACACCATATCTCCGAAGCTCTTTAATGCCACATTGGAAAATGTCTTTCAATCACTGAACTGGGAAAACAAAGGGATAAAGATTAATGGAGATTATCTAACCCACCTTCGTTTTGCTGATGACAGTCATTTTTGCAACTACCCCATCAGAGCTAGAGAGTATGATCCAGGAACTTGCTGACAAGAGTAAAGAAGTGGGATTAAAAATGAACTTTCAGAAGACAAAAGTGATGTACAATGCTTTTACAAGAAATGAAGATTTATCGATTGATGGAGAAAAGCTGGAGATAACAGACACGTACGTTTATCTTGGACAGCAGATATCAAGTGAGGGTCACATTGGTGAAGAAATTAATCTGCGTACAAAACTTGCCTGGAGAGCTTTTGGAAGAAACAGCATAATTTTCAAGAGCAATATGCCATTATGTCTTAAAAGAAAAGTGTTTGATCAATGCATCCTTCCAGTGCTTACGTATGGTGCAGAGACGTGGACCTTAGCTAAAAGAGACATACAAAGGCTGCAGACAACTCAAAGAAGCATGGAGAGGTGCATGCTTGGTGTAACCAGGAGAGATAAGAAGAGGAACACGTGGATCCGAAAAATGACAAGAGTGGAAGACATCATGATCAAAGTTAAATCCCTGAAATGGCAATGGGCTGGACATACTGCCAGAAGAACAGACCATCGATGGACAGCCGAAATTTTAGATTGGATTCCAAGGGACAGGAAAAGACCCAGAAGAAGGCCACATGGAAGATGGGTGGATGAAATTCGAAAGTATGCGGGAGTTACATGGAGGAGACTGGCACAAGACAGACCGTTGTGGAGGAAACTTGGGGAGACCTTCGTCCAGCAGTGGATTGATAATGGTTGACAATGATGATGATGATGATGATATATATATATATATCTCCCCAAGTTTCCTCCACAACGGTCTGTCTTGTGCCAGTCTCCTCCATGTCACTCCCGCATATTTACGAATTTCATCCACCCATCTCCCATGTGGTCTTCTTCTGGGTCTTTTCCTGTCCCTTGGAATCCAATCTAAAATTTCGGCTGTCCATCTATGGTCTGTCCTTCTGGCAGTATGTCCAGCCCATTGCCATTTCAGGGATTTAACTCTGATCATGATGTCTTCCACTCTCGTCATTTTTCGGATCCACGAGTTCCTCTTCTTATCTCTCCTGGTTATACCAAGCATGCACCTCTCCATGCTTCTTTGAGTTGTCTGCAGCTTTTGTATGTCTCTTTTAGTTAAGGTCCACGTCTCTGCACCATACGTAAGCACTGGAAGGATGCATTGATCAAACACTTTTCTTTTAAGACATAATGGCATATTGCTCTTAAAAATTATGCTGTTTCTTCCAAAAGCTCTCCAGGCAAGTTTTGTACGCCGATTAATTTCTTCATCAATGTGACCCTCACTTGATATCTGCTGTCCAAGATAAACATACGTATCTGTTATCTCCAGTTTTTCTCCATCAATCGATAAATCTTCATTTCTTGTAAAAGCATTGAACATCACTTTTGTCTTCTGAAAGTTCATTTTTAATCCCACTTCTTTACTCTTGTCAGCAAGTTCCTGGATCATACTCTGCAGCTCTGATGGGGTAGTTGCAAAAATGACTACGTCATCAGCAAAACGAAGGTGGGTTAGATAATCTCCATTAATCTTTATCCCTTTGTTTTCCCAGTTCAGTGATGGAAAGACATTTTCCAATGTGGCATTAAAGAGCTTCGGAGATATGGTGTCACCTTGTCTCACTCCCTTTCCAATTTTTATGTGTGTTGTATTTTCAAACAGCCGAATCTTTGCACTTGCATTTTCATAGATGTTATTAATAATATTAATGTATGCATCTTCAATACCGCAGGATTTCAGAGCCGTGGTAACTGCTGATGGTTTCACCGAATCAAAGGCTTTTTCATAATCGATAAAAGCCATGCACAATGGAAGTTCATATTCCCTCGCTCTTTCAATCAGTTCTCTCAGTACGTGGATATGATCTATTGTGCTGTAGCCACTCCTGAATCCAGCTTGTTCTCTCGGTTGAGCCATGTCCAGTGTTACCTTCAAGCGGTGTGAAAGAACTTTAGTGAAGATTTTATAAACCACTGATAGGAGGCTGATAGGTCTGTAGTTCCTGAGATCCTCAATGTCACCTTTTTTATGTAGCAGGATCATTGTAGCATTGTTCCAATTATCAGGAATCTTCCCTTCATTAAGGCATCGAGTGAAAATTTGGGCGAGTACTGTTTCAATTTCTCCACTTGCTTCTTGTATGATGTCTATAGTAATTCCATCTTCTCCTGGAGCTTTCCCTCGCTTCATGTTCTTGATTGCATGAGCAACTTCTGCTGGGAGGACTGGAAGAACTCTGGTACCTTTCATGATGTCTGGAGTACATGTATCATCCCTTTCATATAATTTGGAGTAGAAATCATTCACTCTTGTCAAAATTTCGCCTCTATTTCTTGTTATAGAACCATCTTCTTTTCTCAGAGCCATAATCTGTTTTCTTCCCTTACTGAGATGTCCCTTTGCTATCTTAAGGCTTTGGTTGTTTTCAATTGCTTTCCTCACTAGCTCACAGTTGAATTTCCTTACGTCTTCAGTGATACTTTTTCGTGTTGTCTTGCATAGCTCTATATATTCCACTTTGGAAGTCACATCTACTTTAGTTGTCCTCATCTCTCTTCTTTTTTGCATCAACATTTTGGTTTTTCCTGATAATTTGTTCACATGCAACTTGTTCTTAGACCCAGCTAATTTTGTTGCTGTTTCCATTAGAGCTTTGGTTACTTTTCTGTTAACTTCAGAGATGTCCACTTCTTCCGATGTTAGGCCTTCTAAAGCAGAGAATCTGTTCTTCAGTTCCAACTTGAAAGTATTATGGTGTTTTTTAAGGTTGGTTATGTCAATACATTTTGTTTGTCTTATGAGCTTGCCACGTTCCAGTTTAGTGTTGAGGTGCATCTTACATCTCACCAATCTATGGTCACTACCTGTGTTGAACTTGTTCAGCACACTGCAGTCTTCGATGACGAATTTTTTGTTACACATAATAAAATCAATTTCACTTGTCGTCCCAATTGGATGTCTCCATGTCCATTTCCTGTGTGGCTTTTTCTTGAAAAAGGAGTTCAAGATGAAAAATCCTTCTGCCTCTGCAAACTCAACGAGAGTATTTCCACGCTGGTTTCTGTTGCCGTGACCGAATTTACCTACTGAAGTTTCATTCTGTTGCCGTTGCCCTATTTTTGCATTGAAATCTCCCATAATTATCTTCAAGTGCTGCTTACCTTTATTATTTAGATGACGAATTTCCTCATAAAATTCTTCAATTTCTTCTTCAGGATGACTTGTGGTGGGTGCATAAGTTTGAATAATCTGAGCCTGGTATCTTCTCGATAGTTGGATAACGAGTCGTGCAGCTCTGTCAGAGGAACTTTCAACTTCTACCACTTTATCCTTCAGTTTCTTGTTTATTATAAATCCAACACCACTAGTTCTGCCAGTATCTGTCCCACGATATATAGAAGAGATGTCCAATATATATATTTATTTATTTAAGGTTTAAAGACTAAAAGACTACCATGAGCAACTCAATGGACTGTAAGCAGTCACCCGTCTCTAATGTAGGGCCACTGGTTCCAGGGAAGGTAGAGAGCCAGTACCGTAAGACAAACACAAACATCCATGCCTCACCGGGATTCGAAGCCGTACGCTTCACGGTCGAATGATCATAAGCCAGCGCTTAGACCACTGGGCTAGCATAACTTTACGCCCCATTGCGGGAAATCTGCGTGTTAACTGCGGACGTAAATGCGCGCAAAATGTTCTTCAGAGTGAAGAGTGTCTTACCAGTAACATGGGCCGAAACCTATGATGCCCCTAAGCGGGCATGTTATGAGTAACATGGGCTGAAACCTATGATGTCCTTATGCGAAAATGTTTTTATCCTAAAAACGCATAACAATGGAAGATCCCGTAAGCCTCAAGTTTAGGAAAACTTCAGAAATGCTATCTTTAACTGGATGCTTTCAAATGACAAATTTTATTTCTTCGATTTCAGTAAAAAGAATGGAGTTTCTTTTCTATACCGATTGCTCCTTTATTTTATGTCTTAAGACTACGGAGGCTCAAAGGATTGATTGTCGAACTATCGAAATGTTGGTCATTGTTCTCGTCACCCAATCGCTTCCAGCGCTTATCGCCTGAATGTTTTTTTTAACTGAATTTTTTGCAGCTTTTCGGCCATACTTCTTCCACGCCTCACTGGTTGAGTAACTTTAGAGCTGTATCAGATACAACTGCCCAAAACAAGCGGCTGTAATTCATCGTCACCAAATGAAGCGGCAGCTCCAGTTCACGGAAGTTTTTTTTTTTTTTTTATCATTCATTTTTTTGTCCCCTAGAAATTCATTTCGAGAAACTACATTCTCGAATATTTTTTATATCATTTCAAATTAGCTGCTCACAGGTTAAATATCGTTCAGCAGTAATGAACTTATGATTGCCCCATCTATTTTGGGGCTTCAAATTCTATTTTTGGATGTTATGACGAAGTAAATTTTTCCATTTTTATCCCATGAAGAACATGCATTTGAGAAATCAGAGACAATTTGGTGTGTGAACGTAACATCATAGCGATTTATTTTTTCGAAGCACTGAAGAAGGGATTCTTATTTTTCCTATCTCGCGGTGTGGAAGGAAGATCACACCATTGCGAGAAACCTATCAGCCAGGTCATCCTTGAAGTTCGGACGCCAATATGACGAAGTAAATTTCTCCATTTTATGCCAGGGGAGAGATTCGAACCCCCAACTCTCGGCTCCTGAGCTCCGAGTGCTATCCGCTATACTACACTGGCATGTGCTCTCAGTGCTACCTGCCTTTATCTCATGTGTGTCCTGCGGGGCAGGCACGGTTTAAAAGACAACAACCCATAAGCAATTGCTCGTCCCTAAGTTAGGGCTACTTTTTCCAGGGAAAGAGTAGAGCCACAGCAATCAGACAGGTTCTCCACTAATGCCTTATCTTGGACTTGAACGATTTGTCAGAAGGTAACGCCTCGCACCGTTCGGCTAGCTCTATCAGTTTCTAAAATGACCATAAAAAAAATCATTTTTGCATGGGATATACTGATCACTTATGACAAATATTTATGTACAAGGGTTGTCCCAAAACAACTCAATGTTTTTATAAAAAAATGTGGGTACCTTAATTATCAAGGAATTGGTCACCTTTTTCGAAATACTGTTCATTGCATCGAATACAGGTGTCCCAACGTTTCTCCCACTTTTTGAATGTCTTCTGAAATTCTTCCGAAATGCTATTGAAGCACCCCTCCGCAACTGCAATAAGTTGATTAGTCTGAAATTGTTGCCCCGCGAAATGTCTTTTTTAAAACGGGGAACAATCAGAAGTCAAATGGTGACAACTCTAGACTATATGCAGGTTGGAGCATCAACTTAATATTCATTTTCTCCAAATAAGAAACGAAAAAATTGGCCATATGCGGCCTTGCATTGGATCACACATAAAAAGAAATGGGGAACCCAAGTTGAACAAACACGTTTCATGCCCACATGTTCGGTTAAAATTTTGTGAATTGATGATTTTGAAATGTGAACCATATCTTCGACATCGCTAATTAATAGGGGTCTTTTTTTTTTTTTTTTTGAGTGGAGGTTTAACGACCACCGTGAGCAACCCAATGGGCTATAAGCAGTCGCCGTCCCTAATTTAGGGTCACTGGTTCCAGGGAAGGGAGAGAGCCAGTGCCGTAAGACAAACAACATCCATGCCTCACCGTGATTCGAACCCGGACCCCTTTCGGACGAATGATCAGAGGCCATCGCTTAGACCACTGCGCCACCGGGGCGGCTTAATAGGAGTCTGTCTTCCAGTATAATAACACCTACTTTATCGATGTTACCTCTAACACTAGTTGTAGGTCTTCCTCATTGCGCGATTAAAACTTGCAGACTTACTACCATCCATAAATTCTTTATGTCCATCTGAAAATCATCTTTATAATAGAGCTGAGTTCGGGCCCAATTTTCGGAGCGCGCGCCCGTCCGTGCCATATCAGCCTGAGCCTGAATTTTATCTTGCAGGACAGGGCTCGGGCCCGAACAAGCCTGAAAACTGGCTAACCTGTTCAACCATTAATAAAAAAAAACCCTCCTTTTCCACACTTCCACTCTCTCCTCCTCCTGCAATTAAGCAACGTATTTCTCAAATGGAGAGTGGTTGGTAGGGACGTCTATCCATTTTTATAGTGTAACTGTACGATTTTCTTTGACCGTTCGTTTCCACTAGAAGTACTTCGGGCGGCCGGCATCCAAAATTATTGGGGGTGTTGCAATTTTTATGTTGCTCAAATAACGCTAATATTATCGCGCCATATTGCGCTGCAATTCGTATGTTGCTTAATAAAATTTGCAGGAAATTACTGCGTGGAGATAGAGGGTAAATTATCGTCGGCATGCTATCAACTATCCAATATCTATAGTTCTTGAAAAGGCTTTTTCTTCTCTGCAGAAACACAATGCGCGGCCTATCGCATTTTCTGCCCAAGCCCGGAATAAATAGCCATCTCGAATACCCCTCTCCTCAACTAGCACCAGTTGCCAAATAATTCCCTTTCCCAACTATAAAGTGTCTCATTTGCTAAATCATATAAAATCACATTTATACACTGCTGACCACCCAAAATGCAACACCAAGAAGGAAGCATCCGATTGGCCTGAAATTCGCAGCACGAGTCGCCCGCGAGAGGACATGCAAACGATTAGCATTGCAGGCCATATGCAAATCATGTGCGCCCGGCACGCGACCGAGAAGCACTATAAGAAGGGTGCACTGAAGGCGAGGTGTAAGTAGTGGAAGTGTGTTGTGCTGCCGGACCTGTGCGTGGGAAGCTTCCTGATGCCTCGTCGCAGAATACGGCAGTCATTCTAGCACGTTTCGGAGTTCAACAGAAGACGAATAGTGACTTATCGCGACAGCGGTTTATCATACCGAAACATCGGCACCCGTGTGGGACGACATCCAACCACAGTGAGGTGAGTATGGATATGGTGGGTGCAGGAAGGACGGACGGACCGACGTGAGCGATTGTCGCAGCCGCGGCACACCACCAAACGAGAGGACCGGCATGTTGTGCGGCGGGCATTGACGGCTGGCACCGCCACATCACGAATGTTAGCGCAAAATTAGGGTGTGTTGCGCAACAACCTGTGCCAGCATGTACCGTTTGACGTCGTCTGCAGGAGCGGGGACTTGTCGCACGGCGCCCATTGCTCCGATTACCATTGACGTTACACCACCTGCGAGTGCGGCAGCAGTGGGCCGTTGAACACCGCACCCGGACTACGGAATGTCACGACATTGTCTTCTCCGATGAATCGAGCTTCTGCCTGCAACACCACGATGGTCGGATCCGCGTGTGGTGGCACTGCGGCGAGATACTGTATGAGGCCTGCATTATGCATCGCCATACCGGTCCGTCGCCTGGCGTTATGGTTTGGGGCGCAATTGGATATGACACCCGCACCCCTCTGGTACGCATCGCCGGTACATTCAACAGCCACCGCACCATCTCCGACGTTTTGGAGCCTGTAGTCCTTTACCTGCAGGACCTGCCAGCGGCCACGTTTCAACAGGACAATGCGCACCCGCACGCGGCGCGCATCAGCAATTCTTCACGACCCACCAGGTGTCACTGCTGCCGTGGCCCGCCTGTTCTCCAGATATGTCGCCCATCGAACACGTCTGGTCGCTGATCGGCAACCGAATGGCCCGGTAAGCACCACCCGTGATGAACTGTGGCAACGTGTGGAAGCAGCCTGGACCGACATACTCCAAGCCCACATCAAAGTTCGATGCCGCGGCGTGTAGTGGCCGTTATTGCCAGCCATGGGGTCCACACGAACTACTGATGTCTGCGTGTTCCGCAAGTCGCACGGGCCTGTAAGCTCAATCGTTTCATCTTTGCATCTGTTATTTGTCCAGTAAATCCGACTTTGCTATCTCGTGTCCTTCTTGGTATTGCATTTTGGGTGGCCAGCAGTATACAACGACTACCGTTTTTTCGAGACTTCCAAGGCCGAACGCAGTATTGCACATTTTTTATAAAAACATTCTTAGTTGTTTTGGGAAACGCTATGTACATCTATTCTGCTGATAATGCACAGTCTTTTACAACGAGGCGACAATGGATATTTCCATTTGTTAGCATATCATCGTTTCTAAAAGCTTGAATTACTTTTTTTTTCCCTCCGTTTGATTGCTGTCAGTTACCACTTTTTGAACAAAACGTTGCGTGTTTGTTTCAGGAAACGCACGCAGAAAATCCGGGACCCGAAACGAGGTCCACCTCGGCCAGAAGCCAGCGCCTCAGACCACTCGACTACCCAAGCGGCGCTTTAATTTTTAGACAAACATATATGTTCCCCGGAAAACACATTCAGTGGAATCAAAGGTGGTAGATCTCTCAAATTTTTTCTTCCTCATAGTTTGATTCACGTTAAGGCTATAAGTTATCGCCCAACTCTAAATTAGAGCTCGTGGATCCAGGAAAGGGAGAGAACGAACACCGGAAGGACAAACATAACATCCATGCCTTTTACTGGTATTTTTTTTTATTGGAGGTTTAACGACCACCGTGGGCAACTCAACGGGCTGTAAGCAGTCGCCCGTCCCTAATTTAGGGTCACTGGTTCCAGGGAAGGGAGAGAGCCAGTGCCGTAAGACAAGCACAGAATCCATGCCTCACCGAGATTCGAACCCGGACCCCTTTCGGACTAATGATCAGAGGCCATCGCTTAGACTACTGCGCCACCGGGGCGGCTACTGGTATTCTAACCCAGACCTAGTAGATCGAGAAAGTTAGAAATGCCACTCGCCTAAAAATAAAATCTATTGACCTTATAATAAGTTTTTACAAAACGCGCGAGCGACAATAGTGCATCTTACATTTCTCGCAGAGAGTACATACAACCATCATCAACTGTCTTATCTGATTGAAACACGGCACTACTAAAAACAATGGTTCTCCTTGAAATTTAAATTGTTAACAGCTGAGAACAAGAAAGATGACACCGAATTTTCGGAAGTAATAAAGCATGTCTTTTGAGTCCGTTCTGAGGCGAATTAAATTGATCAAAGCTCCCCAAAGTCAATGGAAACTGTATCATCTGACCGAAGAAGTTTTGTAATCGGGGTTTTAAACCCGTAGCTATTGCCGCAAACGGAAACGTGAACGTACGTCCGCTGGTGGCAGACATGTGCGCTAAGAAAAATTTGAAGTTATTTGAGAAACATTTCGCAGCGGAAACTTTCTCCAACAAAGAAATTATTTTTCAAATCGGACTCTTAGAAGCAGAAATATCGACAAAAATAAGATATGTTTTTACGCCCCCACCCCTAAAGGAAAAACCTTGCATTATTTTAGAAAGAAAGCATTCTCAGAAGTTTTTCGATGTAAGCCGTATCGGTCCACGACAGAATTTTTTCACTTGAGTTTTCAGGAGCACAGATTTTGCTGCAAATACATCTGAAGCAGAAATTAACACTTACGCCCCTTGGTGGCTGGCCTCAGCATTCTTTATCAAATATTAGAAATTATATGCAAAGCATTTCCCATCAGGAGCTGTATCCGGTGCAGAAAGAATTTTTCAAATCAGAGTTTTAGAGAAGCAGAGATATCGGGGGACGCGCAATTTACCTTTACGCCCCAAGCGGAAAGTCTATGCATTACTTGAAAATTTTGAAATTATATGAGAAACATTTTACACCGGAAACGCTATTTAACAAAGAAGGAATTTTTCAAATCCGATTCTTAGAAACACAAATGTTGACAAAAACAAGATATACATCTACGTCCGCTGGCGGAGAAACCATGCATTATTTCAAGAAGAAAATATTCTCAAATGTTTATCGACAAGAGCGCTATCGGTCCAGGAAAGAAGTTTTTCAATCGAGCTTTTAGAGGCTCAGACTTTGCTGTACATACCTACGTAGCAGAAATTAACACTTACGTCCCCTGGTGGCCAAACCATATTTTATAAAAAAAACTAGAAATTACAATCAGAGTATTTCTCACCTGGAGCTGTATCCGGTGCAGGAAGAATTTTTCAAATCGGAGTTTTAGAAGCAGAGATATCGGGAAAGCGCAATTTACCTTTACTCCCCCGAGCGGAAAGTCAATGAATTACTTGAAAATTTTAAAATTATATGAAAAAAATGTCCACCGAAAACTATCCAAGAAAGAAGAAATTTTTCAAATCGGACCATCAGAAGCAGAGATATTGACAAACATAACATATACATCTACGCCCCCTGGCGGAGAAACCATGCATTATTTTAAGAAAATACTCCGAAGAGGTCTATTAACGGGAGTACTATTGGTCTGCGAAAGAATACTTTCGATCCAGATTTTTAGGAGCACAGATTTTGCTGCAAATATATCAGAAGCAGAAATTCGCTCTTACGCCCCGAGGTGGTCAAACCGTTTTTTGCCAAAAATTAGAAATTATATGCAAAATATTTCCCATCAGGAGCAGTATCGGCTGCAGAAAGAATTTTTTAAATCGGAGTTTCAGAAGCAGAGATATCCGAGGGAGCGCAATTTACTTTTGCGCCCCCTAGCGGAGAATCTATGCTTAACTTGAAAAAGTGGCTGTACCTAAAATAATCTTCGACATGAATGCAATCTAAAGGTAAAATATGTTTTTTAATTTGATGTTTAGAAGCAAATATATGGAATAAAATGTATTTTGAATTCGACGTTATCTACATTTACGCCCTCTAGCGGCGAAATTGTACATAATAAAATAAAGCAATATGAAGGATAATCATTCGCACATTTCAAGCTTCCTAATGCAAAAAGAATGTTTCAGATCGGACTATTAGTTGCAGAGATATGGTGTCTTCAGACGGACGGACAAACCGATAACATAAGCACGATTTTTTTTTTATAAAAGACGTGTAAAATTGCTGAACAAGAAATTCATAGGCTTTCATGCACTTCAATACATTTAAAATAGGCCAAAGTACCACTGAAAAAAAAACTGTATATAAATATAAATCTCTATATTCTATTAAGAAGAGACCGAAGCAAAAAAAAAAAAAAAAAAAAAAAATTTGACTCATACCAAGTACAACATAGAAAAAGTTATGTATGTATATATATATATATACTTAAGAGCAAAACTGAAGACTAAGGAAAAAATTTTAGAATTTAAAACGAAGGGTGCAAAATAACCTGAAAATCAAAACGCGCAACGCAGCAGTTTTGAAAATTCAGAATTCACATTCTATAAAGATACCTAAGCAAAAAAATACATATATAATTTTGACTCACACCTAGTACAACATAGAAAAGGTTATGTATCTACCTGTGTGAGTAAAAG
This sequence comes from Macrothele yani, assembly GCA_039090855.1. NCBI lineage: Eukaryota > Metazoa > Arthropoda > Arachnida > Araneae > Macrothelidae > Macrothele > Macrothele yani. The sequence goes on from CM076992.1 coordinate 16,888,611, forward strand.
GAGAAAAGAAAAAAATAAAATAAAACAACTGAATGTAGAAGGTGTCGAGAATACTGAGCCTTGGCTTTATCAAGGACCAGCAAAAACTCTGCATTTTCTCACTTCCACAAAGACCTAGTTGGAAATGGGTTTCTGCAAGGCCATAGATGCAAGTAACATTCCCACCTAAAATAGTTTAAAAAATATATATATATATGTACATATTGCAACTAACTGTTTAAGGTATATAACTTTCACAAAGTTTTCTTTAGTTAATTATTATCTTTAACTTATTCTCGTTTTCGTGCTGTCATAAGTTGTAGAGTAGGGGGTTTTAGACTCAAGTTTTCTTTCAAAAATCTGTTCGTTATAAATTAACATTTCCTTTTTTAATTGCAATGTAAAATTTGTTTTTCAGGTTTAAATTCTCTCTCAAACGAACTTGGAATTTCGTTATAGCTGAAAATCATTTCTATTTATTATGTCACTCTCACAGCTTGAGTTCTCTTTAATCTTCTTCTCTCTGTTTAATAGTAACAGATGAAGAGCATGGGTCGGGCCATGAAGGTTAATGGATGCAAGCGAAATTGTTAACTAGTGCTAGGTCATGCTACTCTACGGAGGACATGACTTATATATATATTTTTTAAACTATTTTAGGTGGGAATGTTACTTGCATCTATGGCCTTGCAGAAACCCATTTCCAACTAGGTCTTTGTGGAAGTGAGAAAATGCAGAGTTTTTGCTGGTCCTTGATAAAGCCAAGGCTCAGTATTCTCGACACCTTCTACATTCAGTTGTTTTATTTTATTTTTTTCTTTTCTCCTTTTACTCACACAGGTAGATACATAACCTTTTCTATGTTGTACTAGGTGTGAGTCAAAATTATATATGTATTTTTTTGCTTAGGTATCTTTATAGAATATATATATATATATATATATATATATGGGATGTAAGGTCAGGTGATGCGTAACATCACAGCCTCTCCTTGACAAATGTCAACCCCGCCTTCTCGTGGTGCATCCTGTTCTCACTAAAGGGGCTCTGACGACCGCCCATAGCGGTATAACTATACCATCGGGATTAGAGGAAATTCTATCCCACACTCACCAACCCGCTTGGCCAGCGTGGTGAGTTATGGCCAAACCCCTCCAAAATGATTCCACAACTTAAATCTTGGCCCTCAGTCTCCGGCAGCTGGAATGTACCTGGCCAAGGCAGCGGCCAGTGCGACATGAAGGCAGAGGGTGCTAAGAATCCCCGGAGGACCGGACTAGGCTGCCATCTGATGCTGACCTTGGCTACTTACAATGGACGCTCCCTATCTTCTGATTCAAGGCTTCTTGAATTGGAAGAGGAACTACAAAGGATCAAGTGGGACATTGTGGGGCTAAGTGAGGTAAGGAGAAAAGGAGAAGATCTCATCGAACTGAAAAGTGGACATCTCTTCTACTATCGTGGGACAGATACTGGCAGAACTAGTGGTGTTGGATTTATAATAAACAAGAAACTGAAGGATAAAGTTGTAGAAGTTGAAAGTTCCTCTGACAGAGCTGCACGACTTGTTATCCAACTCTCGAAAAGATACCAGGCTCAGATTATTCAAACTTATGCCCCCACCACAAGTCATCCTGAAGAAGAAATTGAAGAATTTTATGAGGAAATTTGTCATCTAAATAATAAAGGTAAGCAGCACTTGAAAATAATTATGGGAGATTTCAATGCAAAAATAGGGCAACGGCAACAGAATGAAACTTCAGTAGGTAAATTCGGTCATGGCAACAGAAACCAGCGTGGAAATACTCTCGTTGAGTTTGCAGAGGCAGAAGGGTTTTTCATCTTGAACTCCTTCTTCAAGAAAAAGCCACACAGGAAATGGACATGGAGACATCCAAATGGGACGACAAGTGAAATTGATTTTATTATGTGTAACAAAAAATTCGTCATAGAAGACTGCAGTGTGCTAAACAAGTTCAACACAGGTAGTGACCATAGATTGGTGAGATGTAAGATGCACCTCAACACTAAACTTGAACGTGGCAAGCTCATAAGACAAACAAAATCTATTGACATAACCAACCTTAAAAAACACCATAATACCTTCAAGTTAGAACTGAAGAACAGGTTCTCTGCTTTAGAAGGCCTAACATCGAAAGAAGTGGACATCTCTGAAGTTAACAGAAAAGTAACCAAAGCTCTTATGGAAACAGCAACAAAATTAGCTGGGTCTAAGAACAAGTTGCATGTGAACAAATTATCAGGAAAAACCAAAATGTTGATGCAAAAAAGAAGAGAGATGAGGACAACTAAAGAAGATGTGACTTCCAAAGTGGAATATATAGAGCTATGCAAGACAGTAAGAAAAAGTATCACTGAAGACGTAAGGAAATTCAACTGTGAACTAGTGAGAAAAGCAATTGAAAACAACCAAAGCCTAAAGATAGCAAAGGGACATCTCAGTAAGGGAAGAAAACAGATTATGGCGCTGAAAAAGAAGATGGTTCTGTAACAAGAAATAGAGGCGAAATTTTGACAAGAGTGAAAGATTTCTACTCCAAATTATATGAAAGGGATGATATATGCACTCCAGACATCATGAAAGATACCAGTACCAGAGTTCCTCCAGTCCTCCCAGCAGAAGTTGCACATGCAATCAAGAACATGAAGCGGGGAAAAGCTCCAGGAGAAGATGGAATTACTGTAGACATCATACAAGAAGCAAGTGGAGAAATCGAAACAGTACTCGCCCAAATTTTCACTCGATGCCTTAATGAAGGAAAGATTCCTGAGGATTGGAACACCGCTACAATGATCCTGCTACATAAGAAAGGTGACATTGAGGATCTCGGAAACTACAGACCTATCAGCCTCCTATCAGTAGTGTATAAAATCTTCACTAAAGTTCTTTCACACCGCTTGAAGGTAACACTGGACATGGCTCAACCGAGAGAACAAGCTGGATTCAGGAGTGGCTACAGCACAATAGATCATATCCACGTGCTGAGAGAACTAATTGAAAGAGCGAGGGAATATGAACTTCCATTGTGCATGGCTTTTATCGATTATGAAAAAGCCTTTGATTCGGTGAAACCATCAGCAGTTACAACGGCTCTGAAAACCTGCGGTATTGAAGATGCATACATTAATATTATTAATAACATCTGTGAAAATGCAAGTGCAAAGATTAGGCTGTTTGAAAATACAACACACGTAAAAATTGGAAAGGGAGTGAGACAAGGTGACACCATATCTCCGAAGCTCTTTAATGCCACATTGGAGGGTGTTTTTCAGTCGCTGAGCTGGGAAAACACGGGGATAAAGATTAATGGAGATTATCTAACCCACCTTCGTTTTGCTGATGACGTAGTCATTTTTGCAACTACCCCATCAGAGCTGCAGAGTATGATCCAGGAACTTGCTGACAAGAGTAAAGAAGTGGGATTAAAAATGAACTTTCAGAAGACAAAAGTGATGTTCAATGCTTTTACAAGAAATGAAGATTTATTGCTTGATGGAGAGAAGCTGGAGATAACAGACACGTACGTTTATCTTGGACAGCAGATATCAAGTGAGGGTCACATTGATGAAGAAATTAATCGGCGTACAAAACTTGCCTGGAGAGCTTTTGGAAGAAACAGCATAATTTTCAAGAGCAATATGCCATTATGTCTTAAAAGAAAAGTGTTTGATCAATGCATCCTTCCAGTGCTTACGTATGGTGCAGAGACGTGGACCTTAACTAAAAGAGACATACAAAGGCTGCAGACAACTCAAAGTAGCATGGAGAGGTGCATGCTTGGTGTAACCAGGAGAGATAAGAAGAGGAACTCGTGGATCCGAAAAATGACAAGAGTGGAAGACATCATGATCAGAGTTAAATCCCTGAAATGGCAATGGGCTGGACATACGGCCAGAAGGACAGATCATCGATGGACAGCCGAAATTTTAGATTGGATTCCACGCGACAGGAAAAGACCCAGAAGAAGACCGCATGGGAGATGGGTGGATGAAATTCGAAAGTATGCAGGGGTGACATGGAGGAGACTGGCACAAGACAGACTGTTGTGGAGGAAACTTGGGGAGACCTTCGTCCAGCAGTGGATTGATAATGGTTGACAATGATGATGATGATGATATATATATATTTTACACACCCCCGCCTATCGCTTTCACAACAGCGGCAAAATGCCGTGGCTTCGAGAAAGCATTACGTAGTGCTCCTGCGTTAACGGAGAAAAAGTGTTAAGGACATGCACTTTCCACAAGACCTATTTCTACTGCCAGCAAAGAAACTTTAAGAAACTTTTCTATAGATATATTCCCAACATGGGCAACAAAAGCTAAAACTTCACCTGCTGATAGATTTTCAAAATAATAATAATAATACGGTTGGTGATTAATGAGTTTGGAAAACAAGTCAGCATTTATTCATTAATCTTTTGTTTCTAAAATCACGGGAAACGCCAATACATCAGAAACGGGCTCAACTTAAAATTTTCCCTATTACCCATCTGAAATAAGTGTGCTAATCCGGTTGGATGCAATTTTCGATGAGTGAAACCTCAGTTATACGCTTTTCTAGGAGATGGCCTTAAATATCGCATAAAACAAGTTTTCAAAATAAACACTATTGTAAAATTTATGCTTTGAAGGGATACAAGATATTCCTTAATAATAATTTATTTAAAGTCAAACTGGCTACCAAAGGTTGAAAAAAAAAAAGAAAAAACGTTACAAATTATATTCATTGTACTGCAAAAACCAAAGCCTATGAAAATTAAGCCTCTCGTCAACTCTGCCTATAAAAATTCTCATTCTAGATTAAGTGAAATCCTCACAACTAAGAATCTGAGACCTGAATTAATAAGTTTTATCTTCTGCCGATCCTGGGTCAATCCACTTGAAACCGGAACGATTCATATTGATCACACAACTAGGATTTTATTCTACTACGCCACTGGAGGCGCAAAATTACACGGTCCAGTGATTTAGCAATTTTTAAATAGCGCATATGTGAGTCGTGAAACCAATTTTTCATCGAAACCGAAAGTAAACATTGCTTTCTCTGATGGAATCAAGGTTCAACTTTGGCTGCACTAAGAAGGAACACAACAACATTTTCCTGATTCTCACAAAGATGTGACATTTTGGGTTAAGTATACTTTATGATAATTTGAAATTCAAAATTTGAAGAATAATCGCAAAAAGCGTATAAAATGAATTACGTATAAACGAAATGAGAAACCGATAGAAACTACAATAAAATATCGGGACTTACGCACAATTATGGATAAAAGTGAAAAACGTGTAACTGCGAGAAGTATAAAGGAGATTACACTATTCTATCACCAACGCGCATATCCCCCCGCCCTCCCCTCATCGTGCAGCCAAACTACCCATAATAATTACATTCCAAAAAAATATGTTAAATCTTACACTGAAGGAGACCCTTTCCGCTGTCATAATTGCAATTCTAGGTAATTTTGCTATCCCAATTTATACTTCACTTACAAGCACTGCTGCACAGGCAATTACAGGACTCTCCACGGACTGAAAAAATCTGAGGCGATGTACTTTTTCTTTTCTGCTGTGGAAAGATTTAATGAGCATAATCGTACTAACCCGATTTTTTTTTTTTTTTTAGATACGAAAAAGTGAAAGCTTCAAAATCGCATTTTCCTGTCCACGAAATTGTTAAGTTTGAATTAACTTAAAATTCCTCATCGGTCTATCTAAAAAGTTCATACCCCTTCAAGATCGATTATGTCTAGTGTTGACTCTTGAACAACTAATCCTCACGGATTGTGGCCTGCCTACCTTGTTCCCCTGCATCACCGTAGCCGAAGAGGAAAAAAAAAAAAAATTACGGGACGTGCAGCGCATGCTGACACCTGATGACCTCGACAGTTGTAAAGGTCACGACGAGTCGTTGCTCTGAATTTCGTAATCAGCTTATTATTCCTCATTCAGTAGAGGTGCAACGTTCTTAAGGTTAATGTGGTGCTAGTAATTTTCTCCTGTAAATTTGCGAAATGTCGTTTTATCTTGAGTTTCTTTTCTTGTTATTCGTGTTTATCCTACCCATAGGAACCGACTACATGGGTGCCAAAACACCCATTAAAACATTGATAAGCCCCCCCCCCCCCCAGCAAAAAAACAACAACTTAGATTGGGTACTTAACTGTTAGAGGGATGGCACTATAATTTCCTTTTTTTTTTTTCTCAGTACTATCCACAAAGCTATGTACCACATTAGAGCGTCGGTTATCCGGATATCCAATTATCCGGATCGTGAAGAAAAAAGGGCGATGATGAAAGGCTAACCCATACAGATGCGCGGTCTACGCATTCCGATGCATTTGAATGCTCCAAAAAGTGATTAAATGGATGGAGAGGCAGGAAGAATGCAATTTTACTGACTTGGTGCATTTAAAAAGAATGCGGGTCTTAGCACCACGAAAACAAGTTTCATCTTTAAAGCAGAAAACGATTGATGAATTTTTGAGTAAAGAAAAAGTTAAAATTGCTTACATACATACGGTATGTACTTACATATTTCAATGTTTTTACAGTATGTAGTACATCATTTAATATACATAATTCCCACAAAAATTTAGTGAACCCGTACTGTAATTATTTTTGCATATTTCTATGTGTTATTACGTACTATTTTTACAGTGTCAGATTTTCCGGATTTTCGATCATCCGGATCACTCGTGGTCCTTTCTGATCCGTATAATCGGCGCTCTACTGTATATTATGAACAAAACTTATATACCTAAGCCGCATAACACCCATTTCGGGGAAGGTGATAGATTATGTGGTTTATACAATTATGAAAATATAAATTATAATGAAAAGAAAAAATGACTTACGCTCATGAAAACACTTCCAAAATTTAGTTTTAAAATCCTACGTAACACAGTGACGAAGGAAGAAGTGGAAACAACTTCATTGAACAAAAAAAAAAACTGCTTTTCAGAAGCTTGCAACGTAAATACACTTAGCTTTACATTAAAAATACCACCCGTTTTACATACTCGGGGCAATAACGTTGAGCCACGTGATATCAACGTCACGTGCGGCTACTATAAATTGTGCACACCTATCCGCTGTACCTAATTAGTAAACGTTTGCCAGTAATGGAGATACGTAGCTATGCTAGCCAATTCGACCGCGGCCAGGTAGTTGGGGCCCCGGAGGGCAGGTACTAGTATCTCGAAACAGCCGCACTTGTTGCCTGCTCCCGTACTACTGTATCAAGAGTACCAGGACTGGATTAACCGTGTACAGACGCAGCAGAAGGGCTGACATTTGTCAGCAACAAGCAATTGATCCTAGAGGTGAGCGTCGCGTGTCACGACTGGTATCTCACCAACGACGTCAACTGCCATCCAACTCACCACCAGTACAATAGTGGCGCAGTTCGGCCTATTTCCACATGCACCATGCACCGTACCTTGCTCTGCCTGGGGTTCCACAGCCAGGGGCCAAAGAGGGTAGCCGCGATGACGCCCAATCATCGCAAGCAACGTCGGCAATGAACCTTCGACAGATCGAAGAAGGTCGCCTGGAGTGACGAGTCCCGTTTCCTGCTACACGATGCTGATGGCCGGGTTCGTGTATGGCGTTAGCAGCATGAAGCCCGATCGCCTGTTTGCGCAGTTGGGGTTTAATAGGCTGGTAGAAGTGTTGTTCTAATCTGGGGAGCTTTTTCCTGGCAAGCTCTAGGTCCGTTGGTTATCATCCCACAAACACTGAATGGTGAACACTACAGGGACCTGTTAGTCGACCATCTCCATCCATATCTGCAGGAGGTTTACCAGTCTTTCCTGGCAAGCCCTGGGTCCGTTGGTTATCATCCCACAAACACTGAATGGTGGACACTACAGGGACCTGTTAGCCGACCATCTCCATCCATATCTGCACGAGGTTTACCCGTCTTTCCTGGTAAGCCCTAGGTCCGTTGGTCATCATCCCACAAACACTGAATGGTTGACACTACAGTGACCTGTTAGCCGACCATCTCCATCCATATCTGCGCGAGGTTTACCAGTCTTTCCTGGCAGGCCCTAGGTCCGTTAGTCATCATCCCACAAACACTGAATGGTGGACACTACAGGGACCTGTTAGCCTACCATCTCCATCCATATCTGCACGAGGTTTACCCGTCTTTCCTGGCAAGCCCTAGGTCCGTTGGTTATCATCCCACAAACACTGAATGGTGGGCCCTAGAGGGACCTGTTAGCCGACCATCTGCATTCATATCTGCAGGAGGTCTCTAGATCCGTTGGTTATCATCCCACAAACACTGAATGGTGGGCACTAGAGGGACCTGTTAGCCGACCATCTCCATTCATATCTGCGGGTCTCTAGGTCCGTTGGCTATCATCTTACAAACACTGAATGGTGGGCACTAGAGGGGACGTGTTAGCCGACCATCTCCATCCATATCTGCAGGACGTTTACCCCTCTTTCCTGGCAAGCCCTAGCTCCGTTGGTTATGATCCCACAAACACTGAATGGTGGGCACTAGAGGGACCTGTTAGCCGACCATCTCCATTCATATCTGCAGGGGGTATCTAGGTCCGTTGGTTATCATCCCACAAACACTGAATGGTGGGCACTAGAGGGGACGTGTTAGCCGACCATCTCCATCCACATCTGCAGGAAGTTTATCCCTCTTTCCTGGCAATCCCTAGGTCCGTTGGTTATCATCCCACAAACATTCAATGGTGGACGCAACAGGGACCTGTTAGCAGACCATCTCTATCCATATCTGCACGAGGGTTACCCGGACAACAGTACCGTCTTTCAACAGGACAAAGCACCGCGTCATCGGGCTTGCATAATTACTCAGTGGTTGGAGGAACACGACAACGCTTGCCGGAGGAGCTCCGTCAGACGATGTGCATTGTTCCCGTAGTTGAAGTCTGGAGGGTGATGTGTGATGGTGAGGGCTTGTTTCTGCTGGGAAGTATTCTGTCCTCCGCTTTTGCTGCCCTCCATCTTAACAGCCGCTAGTTACAAATACATTATGAACGATTCCGCACTATCAACGCTGTGGGCAGGACAGCGGTTGAGAGCACTGCCTGCTCCAACATGATCGACGCCTTACCAAACTGCAAGGTATATCCAGCCCTAGTTTGGAGAAAAGGATGTCCAGGTGTTTCATTGGACTGCCGAAGTTCCGATTTAAATCCAACAGAACATTTCTGGTATAAGCAGGGACTTCGACTCCGATCTCGGTAGCTCAGAGTTTCACCTATGGGAGCTCTAACAAAATCTTTGCAGGAAGAATGGAGGAAAAGTTTCCTCTACAGACCTACAGGCATCTCGAGGAAAGCGTCCCCAGAAGGTTTGTTGGAGTCAGAACGGCGAAACCCAGGCAGTCTATGTTCTCATTTCAGTTAAAAAATGCTCTTTTTTCCGTTGGATGTAGGTGTTCGAATGCTTTTGTCTACATAGAAATAAGCATACATATTACCGCTAGAATTACGTAGTTATCTGACAAAGCTTTCCTCGAGACAATAATGACTGCGGTGGAAGGATTTTTAAAGCTGTTCTTTGGATACATAAATGTATTGTTCTCAAAGAGACCAGATCAAAGAAGCAAAAGTTTACATGTAAACATGAAACTGATATCATGCATTATTCAGGTTTACGTGGTTTTTGTACTGTGAGAGATAGAGGTCTGCACGGGCCCGGGCCAGGTCGGGCCTTTGCTCATTTCTAAGTTGGGAAAACGGGCCGGGCCTTCAATATTTAATGTAAAACAGACACGGGCCGAGGAGGGTTTTTTCTTTTATGAGCAAAACAATCGCTGTACGATGCCTTTCTCGTTAGGAAAACTCGCAACATACAGCAGCAGGATAAGATTGAATAGTTTCCGCTGATGGAAAAAAATAGAAGTTTTACGATATCCTCTCCTCCTACAAAACAATTGGAGTGGGTCAGCTCCCTTACTTTTTCAATGTGAATGTGGACCATCCTCTCTCTCCCTAACTTTCACCCTCCTCCATGCTTCAGGGCAGGCTATTAACTGCAGCATTTCTAAACCGAGCCACCCGCTCGCAAACCAGGGCTGTCGCAGACGATCTTTTTTATTGTTCTGGTCAGCGGCACTTTCTCGAGATGTGTGAAAATCTCTTAAGTTGTCTTAAATGGCACGGGAGAAATGGGCTGGGGAAACTTACTTCTGTGTATAGATCTGTGTCGTATTTTCCCCATTTGTACTACTAGGCAGCCGTTTTCAAAACTTCTGTGACCCTGATTAGCTGGACAGTCTGTCGTTGTTTTCCCTTAGTATATGCTCAGTTCAGTGTTGCGGATAAATACTCTTCCATACTTATTATGAAGTTCAAGAAAGTGAAAGATTTTTCGAAAAAATCGCTTTCGGAGAATATGTGCTTGAAGACAATGGAAAGGGGAAAAGCGATATTTGGAAATATTTCAAATTACTGTCCCGTTCCAAAACTAGTCGGCCGGTAAACGTTGTGCAGTGCACTAAATACAAAAACGTGTTTTGAGTTACGATAGCACAAAGTCTGGAACAACGCATCTTAAGCTGCACAAATGTGCTCCCCACAGACACACGAGAGACATATGGGGTTCCAGCGATATGATATGCCAGTAGAGATAGGTGCAGTTTATAAAGCCATAAAATCTTCTCCCAGTAAAACGATCGGACTCGTAATTCTGGATATTTCGCACTTTTCGAATTAACCTTCTCCTTATCCCCAAAAATATTTCCGGGTCCGGCGGTAGGGAATGATAATTTGAAAACCCAGAAAATTTGAAAGGCATGGAAATTGTCCTTTTCATGCAATATTTTTGAGTATACAAGCCCCCCCCCCATCCTCGGACGTCACGTGACTTATAAAGTCTCACAAATATTCTGAATTAACGTTTATTGTAATAGAATACGTGTAGCAATTAAGAAAACGAAAACTCTTCAGGAGTGGAATGACCGAGTGCACCAGGTGTCAAATCTGTGTTTTGGTAATTGTTGAAATTTTACGGGCCGGCCCGGGCCTTGGAAACAGGAGAAATATATGGGCCGGACTTTCCAAATTAAGACCCGTGCAGACCTCTAAGTGATAGAAAGATGTCACTAGATAATTTAATGAAAGTTCTTCGCGACACTTGTCCTGTAACATACACGCTTAACATTCCCTGTAAAATACAAATGGTTTGTGAAATCATTTATACGTGGATAAAAAAATGTAGTTTATAATACTATTTTCTAAAGAAATAGTTAGGAAGCATGCATATAAAATATCCAGTTCAGCTCAAAATCAAAAATCTCCGTTTACACAAGTACAAAGTAAATTCCAAAAGATTTAATACAAAGCAATAACCTTTGCCTTTTCAAATGCTAATAGTGGCCTACTTTCCGAAATTAGGAAAATTTTGAATTTCATCACATTAAAAAATTTTTCACCTCGTAAAAACATGTCAGCCTTTTTTTTTTTTTTTTTTAGTAAAATGATTTCTAGAAACGCTGCACGTTTTAACTATTGTTCCCACATAATAACGATAGCAGGAGATGTTGAAAATGTATATTTACAAAAGTCAGCAGGAAATGGTGAAAGAAGATTAAGATTTCAAACTACCCTAATTAGCAAAAGATGAAACAAACTTTACATTGAAGACACGGAAACTCGTTAACGAGTTTGTGCCGTTTGTGCAAATTGGAGATTTCTCTATGGATTTCTGCAGTGTTTATATTTGAGAGTTGCTGATATCTTACATAGATCCCTGGTTCATGTAGTAGTGTCTGCTGCAAGAGGCAGACACTATCGGAATCTTTTCTCGTTTGCTCAGCTTCGTTTATAATAATAAAACCAAAGCTTTAACCAACGAGACCAAACATACACCGAGTCATCACTGAATTATGACCACCTCTATCAAAAATGTCTGCAACACGTTGACCACGTGATTTCCGAGAGGAGGCGCGATTAGTAGACATACGTAGCATATATAAGGCGTAAGGGGAGCAGTAGGTAGTAAAATTCGGAGCGTGATGGTTAAACGGAAGGGTTTAAACAGACTTTGGAAAAGGAAAGATTGTGGGAGCTCGGAGAGAGGGTGCCCCGAATTCCCAAACGGCTGAACTGTTGGGTTGTTTGAGCGCCGCCGTAGCTAAAAAGTATCACGATTGGCGTGAAAATGATCAAATAAGGACCCGCAGGCAAAACTAAACAGGACAGCGAAAGTTTGAGGGGGGCACTGGGACAGACGCATCGTACAGGCCATCAGACGCAGCACTGTTTGACAACTGACTAGCCGATACAACAGAGGTCAACCCGGAACAGTATTTGGCATGTCCCTGCGTCGCACGCATGAGTTTTAACAGAAGGAAAGGAGAGAGCCAGTGCCGTAAGACATTCTCTTCTAACCACTGTTCATCGGAGCAAAAGACTCGCCTGGTGCAAAAATCATGCAAGCTGGACGTCGGATGACTGGGGAAAAGTTTACTGGTCTGACGAGTCCCGTTTTTTTTTTTTTTACTCCACTCCGTAGATGAGCGTGTACGTATTTGGCGCAAGCAACATAAGACACTCGATCCATCCTGCATAATCTCATCTCCACAATGCAAGCCGATGGGGGAGATTGTATGGTGTGGGGCATATTTACCTAGCAGGAATTTAAACCCCTGTTGCACGTGGAACAACGTATGACTGGTGCCCACTATCGTGAATTGCTTGCTGACTCTGCACAGCCAGCAATGTGGCACTTTTCCCCAAATGGCGACGATGTGCTCCAATATAACGATGCGTAGAACCACAGGTACAATGGTGTGCAGGAATGGGTTGTGAAACAAAATTCAGACTTCCAGAATATCGAATTCGCCTCCGAACTCTCTCGCTACCAATCCCATAGAGCACTTGTGGGACACTATAGAACGGCATATCAGGTGTCTGGATACACCAATCACCTCCATACTAGCATTCAAGGCCGCATTACACACAATTTGGCTTGCCATTCCTCCAACTGCTTCCGGTGTCTTATGGAATCGATGCCATGTCGGATAGTTGCTGTATTGAGGGCGAAAAGAGGACCTACAAAGTATTAGGTAGGTGGTCATAATTCAGTGATCACTCAGTGTATGTTGAATCGATGCCACGTCGGATAGCTGCTGTACTGAGGGCGAAAGGAGGACCAACGAAGTTTTTTTTTTTTTTTTTGATTGGAGGTTTAACGACCACCGTGAGCAACTCAATGGGCTATAAGCAGTCGCCCGTCCCTAATTTAGGGTCACTGGTCCAGGGAAGGGAGAGAGCCAGTACCGTAAGACAAACACAACATCCATGCCACACCGGGATTCGAACCCGGACCCCTTTCAGACGAATGATCAGAGGCCAACGCCTTAGACCACTGCGCCACCGGGGCGGCACGAAGTATTGGGTAGGTGGTCATAATTCAGTGATCACTCAGTGTATGTTGAATCGATGCCACGTCGGATAGCTGCTGTACTGAGGGCGAAAGGAGGACCTACGAAGTATTGGGTAGGTGGTCATAATTCAATGATCACTCAGTGTATGTTGAATCGATGCCACGTCGGATAGCTGCTGTACTGAGGGCGAAAGGAGGACATACGAAGTATTAGGTACGTGGATATAATTCAGTGATCACTTAGTTCACAACAGAGCCTCGCAGCCAAAACTGATAAAAGCAGAGAAAATACTTTTAGTACTTTTAAGTGAGGATCAGGCGCGACGCTACGGGTGGGGCCTCAATCCACTCAAGTTTGTTTTTTTCTAAGGCCACTTTCTAACCCCTCCAAATAGTCAGCAATTAGAACACGAGCAAACATTAAAATTTTAGGGATCTTAGATAAACGCAAGTGAATTTCTCGAAGGCACAGAAATTTTGTAGTATAAAATATTTTTTTTTTGTTCAATTTAGTGTACTATTCTGTTGAAATGGGGGAACCTCTGAGCGAATGTGTGAGATGGTAATAGAAATACAGCGTTTTCGGAATTGTAGTTTAAAAAGGTGAGAGAAAAAGATATTCCTTATCAGCTTACAAACTAAAATTCGTAAACAGCCTTACGACATCAGATATATAAAAAAAAGGTTACAATAGTGACGCAAGCAAGCTAAAATTGCTAAGAAATAGTAACTTGTCAAAAGGACAGAAGTTTGTTTACACGGTTCCCAGTACTACATACACTGAATGAATACTGCGTACAGTATACACTGAAAAGCAATTGAATTACAGACAGCTGGCGTTATGCAAATGTGGGGCTGTGGGCGGCCCTGTAAACGGAAACGACATGACGTATGCAGCGATCCGACAATATAAGGAGTGATGCGACGGGAATCAGTAAGAGTCGGACGCAGTATGGGTAAGACAAAGGATCTAAGCGCATTTGATCGTGGGCAAATTGTCGGGGCCCGACGAATGGGTCACTCCATCTCGGAAGTCGTCAAGGCACAGAGATTTTCACGAGCCATGTGTCACGGGTGCACCGTGAGTACGTCGAATCCGGTAAAACCATCCCAGCAAAGGCCAACTGCCGTGGATCACAGCGTGTGGATGAGCGGGGTCATCGTCTGCTAGCTCGCACTGTAACAGCGGATAGACGGGCCGCAGTGCAAGAAATCCCTCGGCAATTTAACGCTGGTGCACAAAAACGTGTAAGCAGCCAGACCATCCAAAACCATCTCTTCGCTATGGGGTACAGATGCCATCGTCCAACGAGGGTACAGCTTCTGACCGCACACCACAGGGTGCAAAGATTAGCATGTGCGCGGGAACATCGCCACTGGACCCTAGATATGTGGGAAAATGTTGCTTAGACTGATGAGTCGAGATTCACGTTGGTGCATGCGGATGGCAGGACCACAGGAAGCGATGGATCCTTCTTGCCAGCAGGATACTCTTCAAGCTCATGGGGGTGGCATTCTCGTCTGATGGGGACTGTTTACGTGGACTGAAATTGGACCTCTGCTATGTGTGACATCGTCCCTCACAGGTCAACGTTACCGGGATATCCTGGACGAACATTTGCTCCCGTTTGTGCGTCTTCAACATCCCACTGGGGAGCTGATCCTGCAACAAGACAATACACCGTGCTCGCTCCCGAATTGTATCCGAATGGTTGGATGAACACTCCACCGATGTTACCTCGCTTCCTTGGCCAGCTAGGTCACCTGACCTCAATCCCATCGAGCACATCTGTGATGCCATCGAGAGAGATGAAATCTTCGTGAAATCTTCGTGAACTGTAGGAGCTTGTTCAGGGGTCGTGGATCCGTATGACTTCCCAACGCTTCCGGTGTCTTGTGGAGTCCATGCAGAGACGAATCGCCGCCGTCATCAGGGCGAAAGGTGGTGCTACACGTTACTAGACAGGTATTTCTAATTGAATTGCTCTTCAGTGTATACCTCAGAACCTACTTTTCCTGGAGATATCAGTATCGGGTAAAGTCTACATATAAACTGATTGTTTTGGGCAAAACTCTGCCAATTTATGCCTACGTACAATACTTAGCACCCCGGTCTCTACCCAATATCCCCAAGCATTTTCTGAGCTGTTTGTTGGGTTTAAAGATTACCGTGATCAACTCAATGTGTTATAAGCAGTAGCCCATCCCTAATTTAGGGCCAGTGTTTCTACGGAAGGGAGAGAGAGAGAGCCACGTGCCGTAAGACAAACACAACATCCATGCCTCACCGGGATTCGAACCCAGACGAATGGTCAGAAGCCAGCGGTTAGACCACTGCGCCACAGGATTGGCCAGTTCCGAACTGCCGGATCGCTACTGGTGAGGATGATTACAATATAAAAGACTAGGCTAAGCCGCCAACTGTAACCGATAACTCGGGTACAGTTGGCAAAATTTGAGCGAAGCTATTGCAAAATCTAAGCTCATTTATTATTACAAATTCTAAAAAAAGAACCCGTAAAATTTATGACTTTCAGAACAAAAGTACGAAACATTCTAAAAAAGAAATGCCTAAAATTTATCATGAACTACTTTTCTTCACGCTGGTTGTGATCAGGTCGCATGTAAACAAAGCGGAAAGACACATTCAGACCGGGAACCACGTTTTGTATTTTGTATCGCGAAAGACACACACACACTTCCTTTTATTATTATAGATTAGGCGAGTATTGAGCTAACAGAAAGTTTTTCCATTTCTTCGTTTTTCAATTCGAACGATTTTTTTAAATTAATGTTAGTGAGCCGACTTTCGTGAAACGGTTCAAGTAAAAGGCCATCTAGTTTTAATTGAAATTCTTCAATGACACCGAATTTCGGGAATCGGAAGGAGTGAAAACCTAACCATGGACGATGTCCAATCGCACGCCAAAAATCACGGTGATTGGATGTGTCAGGTCGTAGCTATGCCCGAACAAATAATTGTGCCGAGTCTCGTATAGAGAGCGGATCTTTTCAATTATTATTCAGATTGGTCAGTTTTTTAATGTTCATTACTTTTATACGACACGACCAATCACCATGATAACAACCCCATGTCACCCACCATGTCCTTCCCTTTCTCTGTGGCAAGTGTCACCGCAATCGGCTAAAGATCTTTTAGCTCAACAGCTAATTTTTCTGAACAGGCTGGTAATAAAAAATATCACAAAATACGTATTTCTTTTATCGTCAGTTTTCGAGGCAACAAAATGCTTTGGAACTTGATATCTTTTTAAACACACAATGACTTTCAATTATCTCTAAGAGTGCAATGTACTGTTTTACAGTATTGTTTAACAAAACTAAACATAAAATTTACTCTTGATAGTTATAATAGCTTTTGCATTAAGACGACCACAGATTGATACATAGACATCCTACAATCATCTGTACAATAATTTATGTGCCCGGTTTCTTACGGTAACGCAATATACACTGAAGAGCAATTGAATTAGAGACAGCTGGCGTTATGCAAATGTGGCGCTGTGGACGGTCCTGTAAACGGAAACGACATGACGTATGCAGCGATCCAACAATATAAGGAGTGATGCGACGGGAATCAGTAAGAGTCGGACGCAGTATGGGTAAGACGAAGGATCTAAGCGCATTTGATCGTGGGCAAATTGTCGGGGCCCGACGAATGGGTCACTCCATCTCGGAAGTCATCCAAGCACAGAGATTTTCACGAGTCACTGTGTCACGGGTGTACCGTGAGTACATCGAATCCGGTAAAACCATCCCTCCAAGGGCCAACTGCCGTGGACAACAGCGTGTGGATGAGCGGGGTCATCGTCGGCTAGCTTGCATTGTAACAGCGAATAGACGGGCCACAGCGCAAAAAATCACTCGGCAATTTAACGCTGGTGCACAAAACGGTGTAAGCAGACACACCATCCAGAACCATCTCCTCGCTATGGGGTACAGAAGCCATCGTCCCACGAGGGTACCGCTGCTGACCGCACATCACAGGGTGCAAAGATTAGCATGGGCGCGGGAACGTCGCCACTGGACCCTAGACATGTGGGAAAATGTTGCTTGGACTGATGAGTAGAGATTCATGTTGGTACATGCGGATGGAAGGATACGAGTACGGCGCAAACCACATGAAGCGATGGATCCTTCTTGCCAGCAGGGCACTCTTCAAGCTGGTGGGGGTAGCATTCTCGTCTGGGAACTGTTTACGTGGACTGAAATGGGACTCCTGGTACGTGTAGCATCGTCCCTCACAGGTCAACGATACCGGGATATCCTGGACGACCATTTGCTCCCGTTTGTGCGTCTTCAACATCCCACTGGGGACCTCATCCTGCAACAAGACAATGCACTGTGCCATCGCTCCCGAATTGTCTCCGAATGGTTGGATGAACACTTCACCGACGTGACCTCGCTTCCTTGGTCAGCTAGGTCACCTGACCTCAATCCCATCGAGCACATCTGGGATGCCATCAAGAGAGATGTTCGAGGCTCCGACCCCCTCCATCAAATCTTCATGAACTGTGGGAGCTTGTTAAGAGGTCGTGGATCCGTATGGCTTCCCAACGCTTCCGGTGTCTTGTCGTGTCCATGCCGAGACGAATCGCCACCGTCATCAGGGCGAAAGGTGGTGCTACACGTTACTAGACAGGTATCTCTAATTAAATTGCTCTTCAGTGTACAATAGGTGGTGCACCAAATTGGGGGAGACTAGAAGGAATATCCAGGGTGCCACAATAACCAAAATTTCATGCTATATGCTATTCACAATATCCGATCTCGCTACAGAACTTCAAAAGCAGATCATTCGACAGACGATTGAAATTTAATAATTAATCAGCCCAATTATTCTCGCGAATCGCCCCTATTACTGGAACTTTTCCGTCATATGGAAACCGAAAAAGTGAGAACAGAATTTTCTCTTTAATATACGAAAGGATTTGCGGAAAGGTTTCTGAAAATTCAGAACTTTCTTGTCGTATGAAAAATTCGCGAAATTTAGGTTGCTATTTTTCGGTCATTTTACAGAGAAGGCAGGTGGAATATGCTTCGTTAATTCACGAAAAAACTCTAGGAAAATGGTTCCTAAATTCCAGAAAATGTTTTACAGTTCTCAAACGAAACTCATATCAACCGTCTACATTACATAAACCAATGTCTTAGCAGAAGAAATAACCTTCATTAAGGGAGCTTTTTCTTTTTTAATCATGATAGATATAACCCAACTACACCAGAAAGAAAGCTAATTTATTACGAAGAGCTTTAGAACCGAAATAAAAAAAAATGCGGAATATTCTTTTTTTTTAAAAAGAGCAAAAACTTCCAGAGAAGAAAATTTGAGTTGTCGTACAAATGTGTTCTTTATGCAATAGAAAAATATCCCCATAATATCAAAGTACATTAAAAAAGTAGATGACGATGAGAAAATCACAGAACAAAAAAAAAGCTTATTATTCCAGTTAATACGAACTAACAGCATTTTAACAGTTTATCGATTGGTGCTGTTTGTTTTGTTGAGGCGGATTTATTGGCTCCGACCACAAGGTTTTATTTGGATTCAGGACATAAATAAATACTAGCACACGGAAAGAAAAAAAAGACCCTAAAACTACAAAATCCTCGATAAACATTTCGACAGAAAGCATATTACATTATGTAACTTTCGCTCAGTAGCAATAAAACCACAAATGAAAAGCAGTCTCATTACAAATAAGTGGTCGAAAACCTGTCCCAACTGTCCGAAGTCACTTAAAAAAACCTCCCTGCAACAAGTTTTTATCGGTATCCTTCAGGGAACAGCATATCGTCCTTCATCGCCTTCAGAAATAAATTCTCAAATCACTCATGAAAACACAAGGAATCTTCACTGCCGAAGCATCATCCGTACGTGATAAAACTTCTGTGGGAGAAATGGTCAGCCACAAAAAACAGTTTATATCTTCGTAGTTAATTTTTTTTTTTTTTCATTGGAGGTTTAACGACCACCGTGAGCAACTCAATGGGCTATAAGCAGTCGCCCGTCCCTAATTTAGGGTCACTGGTTCCAGGGAAGGGAGAGAGCCAGTGCCGTAAGACAAACACAACATCCATGCCTCACGGGATTCGAACCCGGACCCCGTTCGGACGTATGATCAGAGGCCATCGCTTAGACCACTGCGCCACCGGGGCGGCTCGTAGTTAATTGCCAGGCTATATTTAAATTATTATTTTTTTTTTTTTGTAATTGTTTTAGACCATGGACCATAAACAGCGGTAGAATGCTGCTCACAAAACAACTCAACCGTTGGTCGATAACATCCATTGGATAGACGGACACACCACCATAGGCGTAACCACTGGGGGTCGGGGGGGGGGGGGTCAGAACCTTTCAGAGTCGGGAACCCCCAATGTAAAGGACGCCCCGAACATTTTCGGGAATATAATGATATAATGCACAATTTTTTATGATGTGAACCAACTAAATTTAATATAAGATTGTAATTTTCGTAGAATGCAAACACGTGCATATTGTGCCCCTTGCGCATTTCTAAAAAGTTTTTCCTAGTTGGTTTGCTCAGAATTTGTATGTTTTGGCCCAAGTGGAGTTCTAAGGACGATGAGAGGATTGGAGGTCAGCTCAGATATTTTAAGTCCTCCCGCTCGGTTAGGCTAGCACCCTTTCCCATAGTGTATGAACTCGCTGGCAAAGGTTATCTAAAGTTATGAAATGACAAACGTTGTTTGACATGTAAATCTGCAGATCCTAACCTGTATTCTTCTGTTGAGGATAATTGCTCCAACAAGTTTTGCAAAGCCTACAATACCATCTATAAGCTCACCTGTACTGTCTGCAACCTTAGCTATATTGGCCAAAGTAAAAATCCTCTTCATCTTAGGATTAATGGTCACAGGTCTCTAGTAAACAAGTTCTCTAATTCAGGAGTGTACCCCTCCACAAACGCCAACCAGTACTCTACCTTTGAATTAGAGCATTTCCATACTCATGGTTTTGACAAAGTGAAAATAGAGATACTACATATTATCCCTGACCTCTATGCTCGGCTAGAAACTGAATCCCTTGAAATTTTGCAGCATCAGTCTCTTTATCCCTATGGTCTTAATTCCACTCTATCTGACAATAAGCATAATCAGCATAAATTTTCAATTCGTGAACTCTTCTTTCTTGTTAATAATAAGAGCTGCTCTAGAGGTAATAGAGGACAGAGGTTATTTCGCACATCAAGCAAAGTTGATTTTGCTAACTTGCTAAAAACTCTGGAAAGCTTTAAAACCGGCACTAATTTTGTTAAAAATACTTACAAAATTCTAAAGTCCTTCAAGCACTCTGTCCTTAAAAGTTTTTTCAAATTCTGGAATGAAACTGCTGACCGTGTTGATAAGCATGTTTTTGCTTTGGTTCTGGACATTCTTAAACATATTCTTAAAGATAAAATTTCTCTTAAAGAATTTTCCAGTAATTTTGTTACCATCAGGTTCCTAAATAAAGCCTACGATAATCTCAATGTTAGGAAGCTGTTCTACAATAATGCAATTTTTTTTTTCCCATCCACAGGCACCAGTCTATTGTAAGTTTTAAATATGTTAAGACCTTAGGGTCAATAGTTAAAAACTACAAACTTAACTCTTCGAGCTACATTCCTGTAATTACTACATGTTCTTGTGATGAACATAAAGAAACAGTTCACTATGATAAGAATTACAACCATATTATCACCGGAAACTTGAGTTTTGTTGAAAATGAAAAGCTTAGGAATTTATTAGAGTATGGCTCTAAATTCAGACCTTCCTTCACGATTTCCAAAGAAAGGATTCTTGAGAGCTTCACTCAAGATGTAAATAGGTACATCGTAAAAACCAGTTTAACGTACAATCAGCCTATTGAGGCCTTCGCAGAATGGAAATATAATATAATCAATAGCTTCACCGGTGAGTTGGCAGGTCTGGACTTTTGTTTCGACAGAAATCTCTTTTTCTCTGGAGAAGCTAAAAGGTCACTCTCCAAACTACAAGACCAATTTATTTTTACCACTACGGATAAAGCTAGCAATAATTTTGCAATTATCTGTAAGAAGTTCTATTTTGAATTGTTAACTATGGAACTCAATAATAGAGTAACATACGAGCCCGTAAGTTATTCTACCAAGCAGTTAGAAAATCGGTTTAAGGCATTCTTCAAGAAACTTAAAATTCCACAAACTAGAAGATATGAGCCTGAATTTCCATTTCTTTTTGCAACGGTTAAGTTTCATAAGGATCCTGTGAAGTTCAGGTTCATAGCTAGTGGAGTAAGGAGTCATAAAAAGAAAATAGATCTTGCTTTTGAAGATGTCTTAAAGAAGGTTTTGAAACACATTAGAAACTGTTCTAACTTGATGAACAGAGATTTTTGGATAATTAATAATAATGCAGAAGTAATTTCTACTATACTCAAAGTTTGTCCCCTAGATATTAATAGTTATGATTTTGAAAACCTATATACTAATCTGCCTCTATCAGATATAATCACTACCTTTAAAGAGCTGTATGCAGAATTTAAACTTAACCAATTTGTTGATGTAGGAACTTGGAACTCTTATCTCAATTGCTGCATAAAAAATAACCATATCTTATATAATAATACTCTCTATAAGCAAGTGAACGGTATTCCAATGGGGACATCAACGTCCACGAATATCGCTAATCTATTCCTGTTCTTTAAGGAATATAAATTCATTAAAAATTACCCCACCTGCTCAGATAACTACCTTTACACTTTTAGATATATTGATGATCTGCTGTGTATCAATAATTCAGAAGTTATAGAGAGTGATTTTGATAATATCTATCCAAGCTCTCTTAACTTATGTAAAACCAACCACAGTAATCAGGAACTTGAGTTCCTAGACTTAAGCATTAAGCTCAACAGAGGTAACCCATCTATTAGCCTCTTTGATAAAAGAGTTAATTTTCCTTTCAAAGTAATTAAATATCTACACTGGAATAATAACATTTCAACCAAAGTAATTGAGAATGTACTAATTTCTCAGGTCCTAAGAATTTCAAGAATTTGCAGCAACAATTTGTACTTCAATTACCACATTAATATACTATTAGAAAGTTTTCTAGAGAACGAAATTCCTTCTTTCATCAAAAGAACTTTAAGAAAAATTATTCTGAATAATAGAGTAAGGTTGGCAGATCTGCTTTAATTTTCTACACAGTTAATAATATGATTCTGACCAATCAAAGCCGTAAGGAAGTTGGCTAGAGGATGCCTATTAACTACCTAAAGGAACCTTAGTGCTATGGATATGACGGTCCTATTAAAACAAAAAAATTAAATAATATAAACAAAATCACAAAAAAAAAAAAAAAAAAAAAGCTTAAAAATCTGTTTATAAAAGAAAATAAAAACAAATAAAAAAGAAAACTAGTTATTCATCACTAGGATAGCTATACTAAAAATAGTAAAACCAACATTAAAATTAATAAGATTCTGATTAATCTATAAAAGCTCACTAAGGTGATTTAATACATGCAAAGATTATTGAATAAACTGCTCGTGTATTTTATAATATTTCTCATGTATTCTGGAGAGTTAATTCTGCTCTTTCTGATCATACAGATCCACAGTCTTAAGTTTATATATTTTTTTTTTCTCTGGTAAAATCTCCGCGCGTTGTTTTCTTGCTGTATGAGGAGGCCATCAGCCCCACCCTCACTGCCCCCAGCGTCTAGGGAGTGGCGGAAGAGGTCAGCCATGTTCTTCTCTTATGAGGAGAAAAGTTTTTTGTCACACAAGAGGTAAGCTCTCTTCCTTGTTTTTGGGTTCTAGGTTTTATAAGTTCAATGTTTGTACTTATTCTCTGTCGTTTTTTAGCTTTTCAGCTTTTAGGCATTGGTTTGTCTGTTAACATTTTTGCGGGTTTTAACTCTTTCTTTTCTTTGTAACTTTGAGCGTCTTTTGGGGTACCTAGGAACAGAAGATGGCTAAGCTTGTTCCTTTTCTATGCGCTGTCTCTGCGCTGTTTTTTCAAAGTAGTTAAGTTCTTAATAACTAATTAATTATGCACTTAAAAAGCACTGCTGAAATACTTTGTACATATTGCAACTAACTGTTTAAGGTATATAACTTTCACAAAGTTTTCTTTAGTTAATTATTATCTTTAACTTATTCTCGTTTTCGTGCTGTCATAAGTTGTAGAGTAGGGGGTTTTAGACTCAAGTTTTCTTTCAAAAATCTGTTCGTTAAAAATTAACATTTCCTTTTTTAATTGCAATGTAAAATTTGGATTTCTTTTGCATTGATTTTCAGGTTTAAATTCTCTCTCAAACGAACTTGGAATTTCGTTATGGCTGAAAATCATTTCTAATTATTATGTCACTCTCACAGCTTGAGTTCTCTTTAATCTTCTTCTCTCTGTTTAATAGTAACAGATGAAGAGCATGGGTCGGGCCATGAAGGTTAATGGATGCAAGCGAAATTGTTAACTAATGCTAGGTCATGCAACTCTACGGAGGACATGACTTATATATATATGTTTTAAACTATTTTAGGTGGGAATGTTACTTGCATCTATGGCCTTGCAGAAACCCATTTCCAACTAGGTCTTTGTAGAAGTGAGAAAATGCAGAGTTTTTGCTGGTCCTTGATAAAGCCAAGGCTCAGTATTCTCGACACCTTCTACATTCAGTTGTTTTATTTTATTTTTTTTTGTCTTTTCTCCTTTTACTCACACAGGTAGATACATAACCTTTTCTATGTTGTACTAGGTGTGAGTCAAAATTATATTTGCATTTTTTTGCTTAGGTATCTTCTTTATAGAATATAATATTGTATATATATAGGGGGATAAAGATTAGTGGATATTATCTAACTCACCTTCGTTTTGCTGATGACGTAGTCATTTTTGCAACTACCCCATCAGAGCTGCACAGTATGATCCAGGAACTTGCTGACAAGAGTAAAGAAGTGGGATTAAAAATGAACTTTCAGAAGACAAAAGTGATGTTCAATGCTTTTACAAGAAATGAAGATTTATCGATTGATGGAGAAAAGCTGGAGATAACAGACACGTATGTTTATCTTGGACAGCAGATATCAAGTGAGGGTCACATTGATGAAGAAATTAATCGGCGTACAAAACTTGCCTGGAGAGCTTTTGGAAGAAACAGCATAATTTTCAAGAGCAATATGCCATTATGCCTTAAAAGAAAAGTGTTTGATCAATGCATCTTTCCAGTGCTTACGTATGGTACAGAGACGTGGACCTTAACTAAAAGAGACATACAAAGGCTGCAGACAACTCAAAAAAGCATGGAGAGGTGCATGCTTGGTGTAACCAGGAGAGATAAGAAGAGGAACTCGTGGATCCGAAAATTGACAAGAGTGGAAGACATCATGATCAGAGTTAAATCCCTGAAATGGCAATGGGCTGGACATACTGTCAGAAGGACAGACCATCGATGGACAGCCGAAATTTTAGATTGGATTCCAAGAGACAGGAAAAGACGCAGAAGACCACATGGGAGATGGGTGGATGAAATTCGAAAGTATGCAGGAGTGACCTGGAAGAGACTGGCACAAGACAGACCATTGTGAAGGAAACTTGGGGAGACCTTCGTCCAGCAGTGGATTGATAATGGTTGACGATGATGATATAGGTATCGATTGATGGGGAAAAGCTGGAGATAACCAATACCTACATTTATCTTGGACAGCAGATATCAAGTGAGGTCACATTGATGAAGAAATTAATCGACGTATAAAACTTGCCTGGAGAACTTTTGGAAGAAACAGTATAATTTCCTAGAGAAATATGCCATTGTCTGAAAAGAAAAGTGTTTGATCAATGCATCCTTCCAGTGCTGACGTATTGTTCAGAGACATGGACCTTAACTGAAAGAGACATACAAAGATTGATAATGGTTGACAATGATATATGTATCGATTGATGGGGAAAAGTTGGAGATAACCAATGCCTACATTTATCTTGGACAGCAGATATCAAGTGAGGTCACATTGATGAAGAAAGTAATCGACGTATAAAACTTGCCTGGAGAACTTTTGGAAGAAACAGTATAATTTTCTAGAGAAATATGCCATTGTCTCAAAAGAAAAGTGTTTGATCAATGCATCCTTCCAGTGCTGACGTATGGTGCAGAGACATGGACCTTAACTGAAAGAGACATACAAAGACTGCAGACAACTCAAAACAGCATGGAGAGGTGCATGCTTGGTGTAACCAGGAGAGATAAGAAGAGGAACTCTTGGATCAGAAAAATGACAAGAGTGGAAGACATCATGATCAGAGTTAAATCCCTGAAATGGCAATGGGCTGGGCATACTGCCAGAAGGACAGACCATTGATGGACAGCCGAAATTTTGGATTGGATTCCAAGGCACAGGAAAAGACCCAGAACAAGACCACATGGGAGATGAGTGGATGAAATTCGTAAATATGCGGGAGTAACATGGAGGAGATTGGCACAAGACAGACTGTTGTGAAAGAAACTTTGAGAGACCTTCGTCCAGCAGTGGATTGATAAGGGTTGACAATGATGTTGATATATGCATACATATAATGTGTGTATGCATGATCGGACCCACCGCCACCCCCAGATTTTTAAACATGGTTACGTCACTGCACACCACCATATGGCTTGTTTTTCATTATTGCTTAAAATGCTCAATCTGCAGCTGACAGTTGTGACGCACCTGCCAGCAGGACGCACACGACATAAGAAAGGCAGGTAGCAGTCAGAACGAACGTCCGCGTAGCTCAATTGGTAGAGTGACTTATTCCGGAATGAGGGGATCCGGGTTCGAACCCCGGCGTGGATAAAAATGACGGAGAAATTTACTTCGTTATACAGTGGAGAGTAATTTCAGGCTTCTGTACCCAATTACAGAAAGCAGCAAATCTTTACAAATGCAATATTACTACTTAATTTGCAAAGCATGTAAATAGAAAGAAATTATAACCTAGAGTATATTAAACATAAAATTCAACTTTTATTGGAGTTGCACACAGTAAATTGCATGACATCCCCCCCCCCTTTAACTGTTCCAAGTTGGATCTCTCGCGCAATCAACAATGAGAAATGTGAGGTTTCATCATCACTAATTCAATATAATCGAGTGTTGGGCTTAAGGTCTTTATTAAACATAACCCAGGCTTTGTGTTGAGAGAATCAGGCAATCCTTTAAGCCCTTCTTTGGCCTTTTTAAAACTTAATCCAAGCCTTATCAGAAAAATCTGGCAACCCTGTGAGCAGCCCAACGAATAGCTATGAGTACCTAATTTGGAGTCATTTCTTTCAGGGAGGCGACAAAGCCAGCGGAGTAAGATTAGCATACCTCACATACCTCATCCGAAACTTAAAACCCGGGCTTCATTTTGGACGACTGGTCACTCAGGCACCAGAGCAGCCTAATTAGGCTTTGAAATGGCTTTATAAAGGGGGTTTAACGACTACCTTGAGCAACTCAGTGGGCTATAAGAAATGCTAGTCCTTAAATTAGGGCCACTAGTTCCAGGAAGTGACAGATCCAATGCCGTAAGACCAATACAACATCCATGCCACATAGCGACTCGAACCCGGGCTCCATCTCGGACGATTGGTCACCCGGACACCAGGGCGGCCTAATTAGGCTTTGAGATGGTTGTAGTTTATTTGCGCAAGAGCTTCCATGGGCCAAAGAGCGCCATGCTCCACAGTTTACACAAGAAACAAAAGCAACATCAAAAACTATAACCAAAGAGAAGTTACGAAAGACAAACCTGGCAAAATATTGTTTAAATGGCCGACAAACATACAATTAACTACACAAAACAAAAAGCACCGACACAAAGAAACGAGAACACATCCCAACGATCGTTTAAAAGGAGTCTCAGGGTTTCTGAGTCGTTTGGCAGAGTGGGTGAAAGCAGACCTCGAGAGAGCATTTCACAGACGGCCAAAGCATTTGGTAGAGTGGGTGAAAGCAGACCTTGAGATAGGGTTTCACAGACGGCCAAAGTGCACCGAAGCAAACCTTCAGATAGCGTTTCACAGACGGCCAAAGCGTTTGGTAGAGTGGGTGAAAGCAGACCTTGATATAGGGTTTCACAGACTACCAAAGCGTTTGGTAGAGTGGGTGAAAGCAGACCTTGAGACAGCGCTTCGCAGTCAGCCAAAGTGTACCGAAGCAGACTTTGAGATAGCGCTTCACAGACAACCAAAGTGTTACGAAGCAGACCTTGAGATAGCCTTTTACAGACTGCCAAATTGTACCGAAGTGGGTGAAAGCAGACCTTGAGACAGCGTTTCACAGACGGCCAAAGTGCACCATGTTTAGTTTCTTCTGAAAGACGTTATTGAAGTTATCAAAAATTCAGATGAATTTATTAGTTCATTTTCAGATTTTAAAGTAGGGATTAGGAATGAGAGATCGGATTCTTAATCAAAAGGTAATTTACTGAGAAAAAACAAACAAACGTGGCGATCACTCTGAATATATGCTTTCATTATTAAAGAATGGCTGTATCTTTTGTCGGGTACAACAACATTTAAGAAAATTACTCAACGTGCGTTTTGAAGAGATTTCAGAATTTCTCCTATTATTTATTTATCGAAAAATGAAGTTAAAAGTTGCACTTTAAGTGTGTTTTTTTCTTTTCCAAGTTCATACACTGAGAGGAGTTTGACATTACTACGAAGCAGTACAATTCCTATGGAAAAGATAACGGTGTCATAGTTAATCGTCCTGCTTAATGTTCCACAACTCGTACTTTTGGAGTTCAGCTGCTGAGGATTTAATGCGCTCTTACAAAGAAATGTGGCTTTTTTTTAAATGTACTTTATCGATTTTCCCAAACTGAAAACTAAAAAGAGTGTTCTCATTTCCAAATAAGGGAGTTGCAGAAGCTGAGCGGTTGGGTAACGACACTCTGAACAAGAGATATTTGCTTGTGATCAGTTCATGCATGAAGATAGGTGCAACTAGGCTTTGAAGATTTACTAAAAAGACACAGGGAAATACGAAATTCAGATATAAAGTACTAGACATATTTAAAAAAATAATAAATGAAGCATTTCTATTCTCTGTTAAGCATATAAAATGCAAGAAAATCAAAAGGAAAAATACCAGATTTCATTGGATTACAAAGTCTTATTTTTTTTAAAGAAGCTTCTCTAAATATGAACACAAAATCAAACTCCTTTATTACAAGTGAAGTGGAAAAATTAAATAAAAATATCAAAAGTTATGACATATTGGTTTATATTTATGCAACCTTCTCAAACAGATATCCGGAAAAGAAACTGCACAAAAATCCTCAGCC
Organism: Macrothele yani; assembly: GCA_039090855.1. NCBI lineage: Eukaryota > Metazoa > Arthropoda > Arachnida > Araneae > Macrothelidae > Macrothele > Macrothele yani. Next base: position 16,917,308 of record CM076992.1, read on the forward strand.
AATAAAGCCCCTACACAGGAACAAATCTAGATGGTACTACTCTTTGTAGATAATTTATGCTGTATACATTTTTTGCATGCCAAGATCTTTGTGGGTGTGAAATAAAACAAGTGATTCGAGACTATGCATTTATTTATTTTTGATTTCGACCACCGTGAGCAACTCAATGAGCTATAAGCAGTCGCCGTCCCTAATGTAGGGTCACTGGTTCCAGGGAACTGAGAGAGCCAGCGCCGTAAGACGAACACAACATCCATGCCTCACGGGGATTCGAACCTGGACCTTTCTCGAACGAATGGTTATAAACAAACGTTTAGACCACTGCGCCACCGGGGTGGCATACATTTATTTTCGTTCAACACATTCGCGTGACTCACATTCGTAACATACTAAATAGAATTAAATCTTAACCACAAAAAATAAGGTTTACTAATTCCTGACATTGAGAGGTACTTAGGTAGGTGGATTAATGAATGTTATTGTGGCAAAACCAATGAAGGAAGATAAGTAATTAAAATAAACATTTTCTAAACTATGGAACAGAAAGTATTTAGACAGTTTTTCAAATTTTTTTTATTATATAGTATTATTCAGATTTAGACGAACATAAGAAACGACCCTACACCAATGAAATGCGATGTAGTTACGAAAGTCCGCATGCGCAAGCTAAAAATCTCACCTCAAGATAGTAAGAAAAGTAAATCGCAAGTGTGTTAGTGAGGGGATTTTTTTATTTTTTTTTATTGGAGGTTTAACGACCACTATGAGCAACTCAATGGGCAATAAGCAGTCGCCCGTCCCTAATTTAGGGTCACTAGTTCCAGGGAAGGGAGACAGCCAGTGCCCTAAGACAAACACAACATCCATGCCTCACCGGGATTCGATTCCAACCCGGACCTTTTTCGGACGAATGATCAGAGGCCATCGCTTAGACCACTGCGCCACCGGGGCGGCTGTGAGGGGGGTAACATTTGGTCTAGGATATATCTCCATCATGTTATACATCATTTTAAAGCTCTCAACAGCACGTAACCCCCTCTTGAGGAGGGGGATCGAGAGGAAGCCAAATATCGCTACGACACGGCCTTTTCATAGCATAAAAAAATGCTTTTTTAAAATGGCTGTTATCACATTAGGCAGGGGCGTAGCAATTCAAAAATTATGGAAGGGGCTCAAGCAGTTTCATACCCAAACCCCGAAAATATAGGCTAATCTAGGATTATCAATTAATAATTAGGCGTTAATTATCAAGGTGAAAATCCTCCAAATACGTGGCGTCAGTAAATAAATAAATGCATCGCTCTTTCTACGTTCCAGAAAGACATAGCAACCAAAAAATTGTTTTCGGCCGCCGCCGGGGAATCGAATCCACGGATCTCTCGACATCTAGCCGAGCGCGTTAGCTTTACACCACGATGGCCAATAATCCACGGTGCTATGTGTATTTTTTAAGTCAGCTTCTGACATCATAAATCCGTAAGATGGGCCCAGCTACTCAGATCAATATTTCATTATGTAGAATAATTATACACGGTGTTTCAAAACTAATGGAACAAACTTTAAGGGGTTATAGAACACACCGAAACAAGCACTTTTCGCCATAGAATGCATGGTCACAAGTTACGCAGCTAGGCGATGGAGGGCGCTTTCCGTTTCCCCACACACGCAGTCTTTCGCAACGCAAAGACCCATATCTTTTACCGGAACGTCTGGATGGGAGGACGTACCTTATTTTCCTTCAACAAGTCTTGCCTGAATTCATCCAGCATGTACCAGCAACCGTCCGCCGTAAAATGTGGTTCCAGCATGATAGAGCACCAGCTCATTTCAGCACTCAAGTGCGTGATTACTTGAACGCCATATTTCCAGGCCAATGGATTGGCCAAGGTGGATCCATCGCTCGCCCCCAACTATCACCAGATCTGTCCCCTCTGGATTTCTTTTTATGGGGACATCTTAAGTCCGTAATGTATGACACTCCCATCGATTCCAATGAGGATCTAGTCGTTGCTGCAGCCGACCGAGAAATGCCTGGTATTTTCCACAACATACGGGCATCTTTACGTCGACGATGCGAAGCGTGTATCAGGAGTGGCTGTCGCCCTTTTGAGCAGCTTTTGTAAATGTAATTAATTTCAGTATTTACTTATTAATGTTTGCAAATTTGATGCAATTTTGTGATGTCACGTTTTGTATTTTATTTTGCCTGCAATAAAGCTTTGTTTTGATTTGTTGTGCCGTTCCTGTCTTTGCCTTGCGAAAGAGGGCGTGTGTGTAGAAACGGCGCGTAACCCTTCAGCGCGTAACTTGTGACCATGCATTCTATGACGAAAAGTACTTGTTTCGGTGTGTTCTATTACCCCTTAAAGTTTGTTCCATTAGTTTTGAAACACCCTGTATAAATTCATTAATAAATTAACAATTTTATTGATAATTTAAATAGTGATTTACAAAATTTTGATACAACGCCTTATGTAACGTGGAGGGCTATATATTTATTAAATGTGGTTAAATGTAAAATAGAGTACTTCTCTCTCAGTATTCAATTTCTTGGAGTTATTTATAAAGGCGCAATTTTAAAATTAGTTATTTTATGAAATAAATAATAGTGCAGAATATTGAAAATGTAAAAGTTTTGCTAGTACTTTAATAAAATTATACTTGCGTGTCTTAGAGTCATTATACAAGATAACTGCGCTTCGCTGCCATTGCCTTCAAAATGTGGATCCTGTATTTACTTCTACTCATCGATTAATATTCAGCAATGCGAGTCCAGAAAGTCGAGAATTAGACCTTGTGTTTCGAAGATACATTTTCTGGCTCTTGAGAGTAGAAAATGTACTTTCCGGAGTGATTGTTGAGACAGGAAGCGTTGATACATTTTTTAGTAATTTCTTGATATTGGGGTAAAAAAACAAGAACAAAAAAACAACAACAGCAGCTTCATAACTTGAGAAGGATTCTATCGCAGTGGTTATGGTCATCCCTCTTGTCTTATATATAGAACACAAAACGTCTGTTTGTCTGAAGCAGCAAAAACTCTCAAACGCCGAACTGTGGCATCGTGAAATTTGAATAGCTTATTAATACTGGAATTTCTAGGTGAACGCAACTATTTTAAGATTTCTACGCTGTTCCGTTCGCGAGTTAATTAATAAGCTAATCAATAAAGTCAGCGTCGTTTGCTACGTCATCGTTATCTGAAAGCACGTGACTATATTCATCGCCGCGGCACGTCCACAGGTGTTTCTATTCTTTGAGAACTGTGCATACAAAAATGCAAAAACGAAGTTTACGAAATTTTAACGAAACGGGCTGAAATTTTTATCAACACCATGAAATTGGTAATAAGAGTAGTCCCTCAAAATTTCACCGGAATCCAGTCAAAACTTTTAAAAATAGGCATGGAATTTTTAATTCCTCGGTAAACAGAAATATATACGCAGAAACGGTTAATAACATTTTGATGGCTAATTTAAAAAGTTATTTACCGATTCAGGCGAAATTTAGAGGTCATGTTCCTATTAACGATTTATGGCGTTAGTTAAAATTTCAGCCAGTTTCATAAAATATTCGCAAAGATAAGTGTTTAATTTTTTATCCCAGAGATTAACCCCTCAAAGACGTCTGAAACGGAAAGCACGTGATGCATTTAATCGTCTATAACAAATTGTTAACTCATTTTGTACAGTCAGTGTTCTAATGCTGTGCCTCCTGGACGCGTGTTAAAGAATTCGTAACGCTTTTGGTCAGTTTGATTTTACAGATTCCATACATTCTGTACATTTCGTTACTTTAATTCTCGACAAATATTTGTGACAGCATTGTACGGCCAAGTGCTGAAATAATCACACTATGAATAAATAATTTGTAATGACCGAATTTGTGAAATCGGCTTTTTTCTTTCTTGCAAGCATCAATTTTTTTCAGTGACATAAGGGAATATGACATTAATAAGCCTAAATCCCGGGCAAAGCCGGGTTGTAAAGCTAGTTGTTAATAAAGGCATCTTCCAGGAGTGTGAGCGACAGCGAGTGAACCCTGCCGGTGTGTTACTTGCCTGTGGAAAAATGCACTAATGAAACGAATTCAAAGGGGTTAAAAAAATCTGCGACTTCGTTGGAAAAAAACGTGCTTTGAGTCTTTTTTTTTTTATCGGTTTTTCAGATTTATCTGTACATTTTTAATGAACAAGATTTAAAATTCGGGGAAAAAAAAAACAAAAAAACATGTGATTCGGCGTTCAAGAGAAAAATGTGCCTTGCTATCCAATGGGAGGGGCTCGAGCCCCTTTCCTACGTCAATGACATTAGGTTCTAATTTACGCAAATTGCAATGCGATATTGTTACGTTTAGGTAAAACGTCATGAAATAATGTTCGGCAACAGTAAAACATATTGTTGAGTAACAATGACATTAACTTGTTGCGTCACTTCATGGAACAGCATTAAAAAACTAGATTTTAACAACGGCTTTGACTACTTCCGTTACCCATTTCCTTTACGTCCAATTTTTTTACAGGGGGATTATTTACTTTACTGCTGCCGGGAAAGATGCATAGCATCCAAAAATTATGAAGCGCTCTTACTGTGTTTTATTGCATGTCTCTGGATACTGCGCATAAATATTATTTCCGCTACGGAAGTTACACTTATACTATGCAGCGCGTGTATCCCTAAATTAACCTATATTGAGTTTCTATTCTAATATTTGTATAATCGTTTGATTTTCGTTGTTAACGGCACATTTCTTCCCCGAATTTCCTTTTGCGTTTGGCATCACTGACAGGGGATCAAAGTGCAAATAACAGGAATTACGTCGAAAGTTAAACGTAGTAGAGATTGATTTGGATGTTGGCAGAGATTGCGACATGCGTGATCAGAGATAACTTGACGCGCAGATCTTAACGCAATTAACATCTGTGGTGGGCGAGATTGAAAGAACCATTCCTAACAGAGATCCTCCTTCAGTGAACATACGACAACTGCCGCCGTCACATCCGCTTGAGTGAACATACCTAAAAGAACGATGTTAGGAACTCGCTGAATCAATGCCACATCGAATAGTTTGTTTTGACGGCCAATGGCGGCCATAATACGGAAGTGTTCCTAACAATCTGCTATTTAATCGTACACCGAGTGATCACTGAATTATGACTACCCTTATCAAAAATGGATATGCCCGCTGACCACGTAATTTCCAAGAGGGAGCTACTAGTGGACCGCCGTAGCATATATGAGGTGCGCGTGGAGTAGTAGGTACTAAAATTCGTAGCGTGATGAGTAAACGGAAGGAGTTATCGGAGTTTGAGAAAGGACAAATTATGAGGGGCCGCGGGTGGCCTAGTGATGAACGTTCGTGTCTGCCACGGAGAAGACATCAGATTCGATCCCAGGCAGGTACGAACGCTTAAACCACTAAATATCCGCCGTGCGTCGGATGGGCACGCTAAGCCGTTGGACCCCGGGTACCCCCCCTGGTAGTAAATAAGGGCGTCTTCTACCTCGCTTCCGTGAGAGTTTCCTACCGGGCACTCTAGCCCAAATCTCCTAGCTTCCTATTTCTAAGGGTTGTTTAAGACCTGGGGTCAGACACTCCTTCCTAAAATCCTCTACATATGATCTGATCTGACAAATTATGAGCGCTCGGAGAGCCGGTGTTCCGATTTCCCAAACGCCTGACCTGGTGGGTTGCAACCAAACCCGCCGTAGTTAAAAAGTATCAGGACTGGCGTGAAAATGGTCAAACAAGGACCCGCAGGCAAAACTGCACAGGACAGCAAAAGTTTGAGGTGGGCGCTGGGTCGGATGACTCGTACAAGCCATCAGACGGAGCACTGTTGAGGTGCGAGTGGAATAGTTTGTAAGGGCGTCTTCAGGTAGTAAATAAGGGCGTCTTCTGACTAACAAATACAACAGAGGTCAACCCGGAACACTTTCTATCATGACCCTGCGTCGCACGCATGTGTTTATAGCAGACTATCCCGACGACATAATCTCGTAACCACGGTTCATTGGCGCTAAAGACTCGCCTGGTACAAAGCTCATGCAGTTTGGACGTCGGATGACTTGGAAAAAGCGTATCGGTCTGACGAGTCGCGTTTTTTACTCCACTCTGTAGAAGAGCGTGTACGTATTTGGCGAAAGGAACATGAGGCACTAGATCCATCTTGTATAGTCACCATAGTGCAAGTCTGTGGAGGCGGTTGTATGGTATGGGACACATTTATCAGGCATGTACTTAGACCCCGATGCATGTGGTGCAACATATGGCTGGTGCCCACTATCGTGAATTGCTCGCTGACTCTGTACACCCAGCAATGTTGCACTGTTTCCCGAATGGTCACTGTGTCTTCCAAGATGATAATGCGCCAAGCCACAGCTCCAATTTTGTGCAGGAATGGTTTGAGGAACACAGTTCTGACTGCCAGCATATCGATTGGCCTCCGAACTCCCCCGATATCAATCCCATAGAGCACTTGTAAGACATTATGGAACAGCATATCAGGCGTCTGGATACAACAATCACCTCCATACCTGCAAAGAAGACCACATTACACACAGTTTGGTTGGTCATACCACCCAGCTGCTTCCGGCATCTTATTGAATCGATACACCATGGGGTATAGCTGCTGCACTGAGGGCGAAAGGAAGACCTACGAAGTATTTAGGTAGGTGATCATATTTCAGTGATTACTCGGTGTATATGAGACTCCCATATTTTGCATTGGACATAAATATTCCCTTTTAATCACATCGATGTTAACCATCCGTACTGTAGATAACTGGTAAGTAGCGGGCTCCTCCGAGTTAACAATTACATATAACGCGATGAAACGAAGTTTAGTTAAGCATCTAAGGCTGAAAGAAATCGGCAGAGCTTAATTTCTATAGTTTCTTCTAGACAGAGGAGAAAGCCAAGGACGTAAGGACAAACAACATCGGCCTTGGATTCAAACCCAGATATAGAACTGCGTTCATCACTACACGACGAGGCAGCTCTTAAGAATTTTCGGGATAGTATCTCTGGCGAAAAATTTCACAACAGAAAAATAATCTCACCGTAATTTTATTTTATTATATTTTTCGTGCTTCATGTCTAAGGAGATTTACTTTGTTAAGCCGTTAAGACCATGTGAAAGAAATGATGACACAGGGTAAAGGGCTCTCTGTAACTAACTGCTCTGTGCTGAAAGGCGAAATACTTCGTTGTTTGAAATCCCGTAAAACTTCGTTTCCGGCGTGAAACTTTGTTTAGTGCGTACATAAAACAAAAGAAAAGCTTCGGAGTAAATCTCTAAGGCCGCACTACGATCCATTCATTTCATAGGAGTGTCACAAGCCGGCCTCTCCCTAACAATTACTTCTTCAGCACCTCGGACTTGTAGTAAGGCTTAAATTGGCTTGAGTCGTCAGCTGAAATAGGTCGTCCCAGCCGCGAACGCCATTAGCCCATTAATGGTTTTGGGGACCAAAGAAAGAAGCTAATTCGATCGAAAACACACTCAGATAAGAAAATCTAGAAAGGCAATCAATACCTCTCTCACGACGGGTGCTTAGTCGCTTCCAGTTACTTCACATCATGGTTTTTCTCACCTTCCCTATAGGTGTTTTCTGATTTCGTAAAACGCTGTACTTGCACTATAATAAAAGACTACGCTATGAAAATACAGAAGACAGCTTTTTCATGAGTAAAATAAAAAAAAAATGCTTATGAGACAAAAAAAAAAAAAAGGGCATTTCGGTTTCTTTTAATCTCCAGCAATTATTCCTTTCCTTGGAGCAAAATATTTCTTTTATTATGCCTTTAGAGAAAGAGTCGCATCACAAAGTAAAAGAAAGAAAAGGAAACAAATTTCGGAGCTTTAATAAGAACCGTTTCAGTCACGTTTTCTGGTGAATGTGTAAAGCACATAATGGGGGAAAAATTAAAGATGCATTCTTAATAGGGGCAAGTTTAGGAAGATTTTTTTTTTTATTAGCGGAAAACAACTCGAGGTATTTTAGCTCGACACTATGCGTCAGGAGAAGTCAACGTTTACTTGTTGTTTTTTTTAATAAAGTCACATATTATGAAATTTAATAAACCCTAGGCTCTCCAACTTACGGATTCTGGGAAGCTCGTTCAATTAATCATCCTGTTCAAATAGACAAATTTACCTACTGGTCACCAATGTTCCTTAACTTCCTCCGCGCAGCTGAAATATATTCCGCGCAGTAAGAATTTTAGATTAAAATTCCCAAATCCCTAATTAGTTTTCATAAATCGAAAATCAATTAGCTGCAAAAATAATAAATAAAATTCGGGCTCTCAAAAGTCAAAACAACACTTTTCTTAAATGCCGTTCTCCTCATTGTCCTCTTCATTCTCAAAGGCTTCTTTGCAAAGCAGCCTCGTTCGAGCAGATAGTGAACGTGAGAATGCGGATTAGTGATTTTCCCAAGCCGAGAAAGAGGCAGATGTTGAGTCTTTTCTCAAAACAACACAACACATCAGCGCCAGCCAATCACAGCAAACCGTAACCAAGCTCACTGTACTAACTCATACATCCATGCTAGTTGGCGGGGGAAAGGCACTCCGGTCAGTTAAATTGTAAGCCGCTGGTAAGCGTTTTGCTCAAAGCTTTTCACTTTTCATAAAATAAAAATTTTAATTAAGGAAATGTTTTAACATTTTTTTTATTTAAAATCAATTGCGGAAAGAACGGTGACAAAAATGGGGGATAAGAAACAATGAGTGTTCCGATCCAAGTTCCTACTTGTGCTGCATTAGTAAGAGAAGCCGAGAAAATAAAATTTCTTGCCCAAGTGGTTTTGATGCCTGCCCAGCTCATTGTGTTACGCGGGCATTGCCCATGGCCACTTAGAAGGAATATTGCTGGCCACTCATTGTCTGAACTTTAAAAGGCTTCAGAAATAACTACGCACAGAACACAAGCAATTTTCACAGAAACTTCTGCTTCTGCAGAGTGAAATTGCTCACTTTTGTGTGAGTAATAATGAAGCCAAAAAGGATTCTACAGTCTAAGAGGTACAGGTGCATCTCGCACACTCAGCCTTCTGGGAGAGGGGGTCCTGTTAGGCTAATCCAATTTTTTTTTTTTGAATTATTATCCTTAAAGTTGACCCAATTTTTTTTTATATAGGCGGACTTTTACCGCGTTTTTAGTAGGGCTTTAAATCTTTATTCAATTGAGACATCTGAGCTCACCCCGAATTTTTCTCTCACTCGGGCAAAGTGTCCTGTACTAGACCAATCTACCGTAAAATTTATTTATATGGGAGAGTAGGGCGCGTGGTGTAATTCTTTTTTTTTCTTTTATGTGTTATTCATTTAATTTAGTAAAGTCCACTCCGTCAAACGAACAAACAATAGACACAAACATCGGAAAGCAACCTTTCTTTGGATTGGTTGTTGTAGCCTTTTCTTCTTTTTTCTTTTTAGGCGGTAAATGACCACAATGACCAACTCCGACGGACATCCATCCCTAATTTCGGGCCATCGCCGTAAGACAAACACACCACCCATGCCTGATCCGGGACTCTCATCAGAGACCATCTCGGACGAATGGTCAGGTGTTCACATCAGAGCCCATCTCGGACTCTGCCACCACTCACGGCATTTCCCAACTACCGTGATAACTCGTAGAACTACCGGGGTTGAACAGAATAATGTGAACAACTAGGAAAAGGTTTTATGTACCTAATAAGGTGTGGAACCACCTTTGGCATTCAAAACCGCCTCGATCCCCCTTGGAATGGATGCAAACAACCCTGGATGGTGGTTAGTGGGATGTTACACCATTCTTCAAGCAGAAACTGCTCCAGGTCCTTGAAAGGTGCAGGCGGACGATAACAGGAACTTACTCTGTTTTCCAACACAGACCACAGTGGTTCGATGTCTTGTGATTGGGGAGGCCAAAGAAGATGTGAAAGTTAATCCTCATGTTCCTCAAACCATGACTGGACATCCCGAGCTCTGTGAATTTGGGCATTATTATCTTGAAAGATGTCATCCCCTGCAGGAAACAATGCCTGAGCCATTGGATGGACTTGGTCTGCCAAAATGATTTCACACACCCTGCCAGTCATCCGTCCTTTCAAAGCGATCAGGGGACCTTCTGAAAACCACGATATGACCGCCCAGAGCATTACAGAACGATCACCATGCTGCACTGTTTGGAGCAGACAGTCTATGATGTACGCTTCTGATGGTGTTCTCCACACGTAAACACGTCCTGCGGTGAGAAATAGTGTGAATGTGGATTCATCCGACCACATTACATGCTTCCGTGCATTCGGCAGTCCACGCTGTATGGACACTGGCACCACTGCCGTCGCCGTTGTGCATTCGCCCGGGTCACCAGAGGTTTCGCAATAGCAGCACTGCCATGAATATCTTGTTTAAGCAGTTCCCTGCGCGCTGTTTTCGTTGACACTGGGGTCTGGAGATGCAGATTGAGCTCCGCACTCATTTTCGATGTGACCGGATAACAACTTTTCGGTTGCTATGTGTTAATAAACGTGGAAAGAGCGATGTCATTGTTTTTACGCCGTGCTTGTGTGAACATAGTGAATTACATTCATCTATATTTTCAACAACAATCTTCAACACACGCTCACGGAACTACTCATACGAGCAGATCTGTCGCCTAAGCGCAACCGCTCTGCCCAATAAATACATTAGAAGCCAGAAACTACGTCATATAATCTCGGCATCTCTCCCTAGTGGGTTGCATCCACATTTCTTTTGCTAAAGTTTAATAACCACCACGACCATAAGATCCCCAAGACTGAGACGCTGTCCCTAGTTTAGAGCCACTTGAGAGAACTAGCGGTGAAGAAATAAACATTAAGTCCATGCTTAGCTTTAAAGTTCTTCAAGACCCCTATATTACTGAAAAGGGCACACCAAGCTTCAAAGGCAAAGGGAAAAATTTGCAAGCAGGAACTCGTCAAGTTCAATTTTTTCCCCAATCTCATACTTAGTATGACGACTTTCACTTCTTCAACTGAAAGCTAAAATTACAGCCTTCAACACTGGCTGCTGAAACAGTGGTGAATGCTTTAAATACAGCTTTCATAATGCCCACATGACGGATTTTGTCCAACCCATGTACACTGAAGTGCCAAAAGTCATGGGATACGTACCTAGTATCGTGTAGGACCTCCTACACGATACTAGGTACGTAGTGAAGCAACTCGGCGTGGCATCGATTCCACAAGTGGCCGGAAGACATCTGGAGATATGTGAGCCATGCCATCTGAACAGACGCCCCCAGTTCTCTGTGACACTTCAGTGTATATCGATTTAATTAATAAGCTACATGGCTATTTTTTGCCTTTAAGTTTTAAATGACGCTATGTAAGAAAACAAACGCGACATAATTTCAGATATTATACTCTTTCCAAAGTATTGTTTAAAAGCAAACTCCTAAAGCACTTTTTCAATGCAATAATATTTCGTCATATTTAAATTTGCATGCAGTCCTTTAGCCGCTAGCTTAATCTTGTCGAAAAAGCGACTGTCACATTTTTGTTACTGAATTCCGGAATGCTGGAGTTCATTGCCTAGAAAAACGTAGATTATAATCTGTTAAATTTCGTCATCTTTTGGAAGTCTTGTCACGTCTCCTGAGAAACATTTATCTTTTCATCGAAAGTTGGATGGCAAGTAGCTGCTTGGGCGTTGCCATCGTTTTAATTATTTCAATCACTGAATTACCTCGTTCTTTACCGTGCCTTTTGCCGGAAGCAATTCTTTGGCTTTAATGACCATGACAGAAAAGATTAATTTGAGGCTAAACAAATGCATTATACAACAGGCTTAAATAGCATACACGTATCTTTACAGAAAGTCAGATACCCAGCGCCACTGCTTCTACAGGGGCAGCTGGACGAAAAATGACTTGGGATATCGTTGAATTTTTAAGTGCGTAACTTACACTCAATAGAGGCATAATCCACACAAAAACGCAAAATCTAACTTACCTTGCCCAGAATATCTGGTTAAATTTCTTCCATGTTTACGCTCCATTTGCTAGTGTTTTCGCTTTAGTCTCTTCCTAATTTCTTAAAGATACCTGTGGGAAATGGCTAATTATGAAGAGAATACGCTCAAAAGACAGGAATTGATGTAGACAGTTTACGAAAAGCATTTGGTCCATTTCATTCTTTATGTGACATTGCTTAAACAATTTAAGTGTGTAAAAGAATCTGTTGAAGACACTTCTCGTTTAAGAACGCCTTCTGAGATTACTATTCCCAGAAATGGGCTGAACAATTGAAGATCTTGCGATGGAAGATATGCGCTTAAAAAGATGTACGATTACTTGGAAACACAACATATTTTAACAAACCCTTTCAATTATCTTTCATGATCATTTAAACCTGTAAAAAGTCATTCCACCCTGGGTTCAGAGAAATCTAACTTTGCAGAAGCAATACAGGGTTCAGTTTTCCGAAAATGAATATAAGCCTTTCTGGAAACTTGTGTTCACAACAGTTCTAGGCGACGAAATCTGGATTAAGCTCTACGATCGCGACACTTTTTTTGCAGGCGGAAAATTCCTTTTCCACGCAGTGGAAACAAGAATTTTCAACCTGCCAAAATACTTTCAAACACAACTATCTGGTAAAGGCTATGGCAACTGCATTTTAAGATTCCGACTGAAATCTGCTTGTCGACTACTTCGAATGCAAGACAACAGTCATATGCGATTCATATGCAGATATAGCTTATCAGGCAAATTGTGTGCCGTTTAAGGGTGCGTCAAACACCAAAAAAAGTACTTTTTCTTCTGGTGTTAGCCAATACAGAAGAAACAGTGTGGGGATCTCATGGGAGATTATATTGAAAAACAATAACAAAAACCATACTTCCATTTCGGATCTTTCATGGCTAAGTAAATGCACCACATAGCAACATACAAAGTCGTTCAGAAAGTAAGCATTCTAATATACACTGACGGAAAAAAATCCCAACACCAAGAAGGGGTTGTGTTAGATAAACGACAGTTGGTAGGCGGTGAGAGTACATCTGTAAGATGACGTCTATGCAAATTTCGCGCTCGGCGCATGCGTGTGGTGATAGTAGCGCCCCTCGGAACATGCAAAGCAGGTTTGCTGTAAATACGCGCTGTAACGTCCGTGAGCGTTAGTTATCGTTGAGATTCGACGTAGGGTGTTGATGTTAGTCAAGAATGCCTTTAAGAAGACGAAGAAGCCATTATCAACAGCTCACGGAGTTTGAACGAGGTCGTGTAATAGGGCTACGAGAAGGTGGATTATCTTTCCGCAATATTGCAGAACAACTTGGCAGGAATGTAGCCACTGTGCATGATTGTTGGCAGCGGTAGTCAAGGGAAGGTACTGCCTCAAGAAGACCGGGTTCCGGCCGGCCACGTGGCACTACTGACAGAGAAGACTGCCGTGTACGGCGTATGGCTGTGGCGCATCGCACCGCGTCTGCGGCAGCAATTCGAGCTGCAGTTGCCACCACAGTGACACAACGAACTGTTACAAATCGGTTACTTGAAGGACAGCTCCGAGCCAGACGCCCTGTAGCGTGCATTCTACTTACTCCAAACCCCTGCCGTTTGCGACGTCAGTGGTGTCAAGCTAGAGCTCATTGGAGGACGGAGTGAAGATCTGTTGTGTTTTCTCATGAAAGCCGATTCTGCCTGGGTGCCAGTGATGGCCGTGTGTTGGTTAGAAGGAGGCCAGGTGAGCGCCTGCAACCAACCTGTCTGCGGCCGAGACACGCTGGACCTACACCTGGAGTTATGGTCTGGGGAGCAATTTCCTATGACAGCAGGAACACTCTCGTGGTTATCGCACGCACCCTGACGGCACAGTTGTACGTCGGTCTGGTGATTCAACCTCTTGTGCTGCCATTCATGAACAGCATTCCAGGGGGTGTTTTCCAACAGGATAACGCTCGCCCGCATACCGCGTTGTAACCCAACATGCTCTACAGAGTGTCGACATGTTGCCGTGGCCTGCTAGACCACCAGATCTTTCTCCAATGGAGCACGTATGGGACATCATTGGACGACAACTCCAGCGTCACTCCCAACCAGCAATAACAGTCCCTGTATTGACCGACCAAGTGCAACAGGCATGGAACTCCATCCCACAAACTGACATCCATCTACTGTATGACACAATGCATGAACGTTTGCATGCTTGCATTCAACATTCTGGCAGTTACACCAGTTATTAATGTACCAGCATTTCACATTTAAAATGGCTCTTCTCGCGCTTACATGAAGCTGTGACCTTGAAACCTTAATCGATTAAATATGTTACCTATACAAATGTATTGCCGCCATTTCATTCCTCTACAACTATTTTTTCGTGGTGTTGGGATTTTTTTTCAGTCAGTGTATATACAAGAAAAAATGTACCATTACGATGCCCTTCTTTATTTTTAATACAGTCTCCAGCTACTGCAGCGCCTTTTCCCCGAAGCTCTAGTGCCTTGATTCCAGTGAAAAAAAAAATACCTTGGTCTTCCAGCCACAGCTTCGACAACCTGAGGGTCGGAAGCATATCTTTTCTTACGAATGTTTTCCTTCAGCTTGGATAGTCACTAGGCATAAGTTCTGCAGAATAGCGTGGATGATGAAGTAACTCAATTCCTGAAGTCTGAATGGTGGTGGTCTCATTCTGAGAGATATAACTTGGTGCACTGTCTTGAAGGAAGAAGTCGCCCCTTATCAGTTTTCCACGTCTTGTTACTTTGATGGCACAAAGAGATTGATACATATTACTCCAAACTCATAAGCCAAACAAAGTAGTGCTCTTTTCCAGATAGTCAATAATGATGACGCCTTCTGCATCCCAAGAAACTGATGCCATCACCTTGGCGGCTGATGGAACAACAAGGCATCTGATTACATCACCTTGGCGGCTGATGCGGCCAATGAGAATTTTTCCGTGACTCACTTATAAACGTGGAAAGAGCGAAGACCTTTGTTTGATGTTTAAGGAACTTCTAGAGGAGATGCATCCCGCTCATATCAGACTGCTTTCTTAGTCACAGGGTCAAATTGATGAGGCGTGGCGCAGTGGTCTAAGCGATGGCTTCTGATCATTCGTCCGAGCTCGGTCCGGGTTCGAATCCCGGTGAGGCATGGATGTTGTATTTGTTTTACGGCGCGGGCTCTCACTTCCCTGGAACCAGTGGCCTTAAATTAGGGACGGGCGACTGCTTATAGCCCACTGAGTTGCTCACGGTGGTCGTTAAACCTCCAATAAAAACAAAAACAAAATGATGAACTTGCTTCGACCACTGTAACAATCTAGAGCCAGAAATTTATTGGACCTGCACACGATGCGTGTTGAGGCACATTCGTTTGCGCCATGCTTTTTGTGAAACTCATCGCGCCCTCACCTTTCTCATCTTCAGAGATTCGGCAGGATTGAATTGACATTTCCAATTCACATACTCCACTGTGCGCCAAAGAGTCGTTGCCTATGTTGCATTACAAGGTCATCCACGCGGTTGATGTTCTTCTCAAAGTTGGATTGTCGTCCAGAACAATCTGCACCATCGCAAGATTCTCTGCCACAACGAAATTCTGTGTCACTTGACAACTGTGGAATTGCTTTACAATATGTAGGTTTACTTACTGGACTACTTTTGTCCATTACTGACTTGCGTTTTCCTTGATTACAGCGCATTTGTCACTTCCAATATTTTATCGCTCCTTTTTGGCTTACTTTCTCTGAGTTAAACCTTTGCATTTTCCTTCTAGTGGCTGAGTGGTCAGAGTCGCAGGCTCCTGGCGAATTGTCTGTAATTAACCCGGATGCGACCATTCCTTTCAGCACTAGCTGCTCAAGGGAATGTGGCAACACCAAGAAATCGTGACCTCATTCATATCCAGTGACATACATACGCTACTCAGATGGAGTAAGTAATTTTAATGTGTTGTAGAAACTCGGCGAAAGAGACAGTTCTCGTAACACCTCGCATAAATGAGCTCCAGTTATGTGAACGGAAGTATGGAACACAATCTTATGTATCTTATTTTTGTTTCGGGTCTTTTGGTCCACCATGAACAACTTTGGCCTATAAGCAATCGCCCGTCCCTAAATTAGAGCTATTGGTTCTAAGGAGTGAGAGGGAAGCGACGTTTGGAAGGTTCTACTCTCATCTCAGAATCGATCTCAAACAATTATCCAGAAACCAGCACCTCTGACCTCTCGGCAACCGGACACAGCTTTAGCGACATGCAACAGCTAGACTTTTTTTTCGGGATTTCACGACCACCGTGAGCAACTCGATGGGCTATACGCAGTCGTCCGCCCCTAATTTAGGGTCACGGGTTCCAGGTAAGGGGAAAGCCAGCGCCGTAAGACAAACACAGCATCCATGCCTCACCTAGGACTCTAATGCGGGCCCAATCGAACGAAATGGCAGAAGCCAGCGCTTAGACAACTGCACCCAGCTAGAATTTCTGCCTAGAATAAAGTATCTGCTGGCATTGACAAGTGAAAGGACATTCAGCTGAACATGTGTCTTTAGGACCTAAGAATGTCTTCCACAGAGATGTTTAATTTGACTTCAAAGAGTAAACCTCTTAATAAAGGGGCATTTTTCCTAATAAATTACCTAGGTTCCGCTAGTATACTTTCTATTAAAATGAACTGCAAGGTTTGCATGACAATTTTATGTCCTCTCTCGATGGTCGAAATGGCGCTCAAAACTGTTCTTGGTGTAATTGGTTCGGTCAACGTCATATGCATTAAATCAAATCTCAAACAGCAGAACTGAAGTGGAAGTACCTTAAGAGGGCGGGAAAGCAATGAATTCTCATAAGCTGAGCAATCCTTAAGCATATGCAGGTACCAGCACAAGCGCCGAATCATTGCGAGGGCTCTCGCTCGTCGCCAATGGACGTGAGAATTCACGTAGTAGGAACAGCCGGATTTGATGGTTACCACTGTGTTTAAGCAGCGGATTAGCGTGTATCCGTAATTCAAATAAGGAGCAGAGAAATGGATTCACAGAATCTCCCCTGTCAGTAAATAAACAGCACCTCCACTTTTCACTTATGACTACTACGAAATGGTATAAAACGCCTCTGGAAAGCAACGCAGAATGTTTTTTTTTTTTTACCCTAATGAATGCTTTTTTAAAAGTGCTGGAAGTTGCATTTCAGTTAAGTCTGAATGCGTCTACACGAAATTTATTGATCAGTAAAGTGAGCAGCAATGATATTTACGCTACGAACACACCAGACTGAAATATCTGACAAAAACATTACGCAAACATTCACTGTGCGAGATACAAAATTGATCACAAAAGTATCCGGCCAGCATCCGAAACAAAAGACAAGTTAGTAAAATCATGCAATGCATTGATTATGATATGCTTTCCAACATACCAGAAATCATTACTCAAGTTATGATGATAATGGCTGTGGAATAAATCTTCGCTCCTGTGTCCTGACCTTTGACCCCATTTCGATGTTATTTAACAGAATTGGTTCAGTATACCTCCGGAACAACATACTAAAGTTTTGTCGCAATAGAAACATTTTTAATCAGGTTATGAGGACAATGGCTGTGGAATAAATCTCGCTTCTGTGCCCTGACCTTTGACCCCATTTCGATGATATTCAACAGAACCAGTTCAGTATACCTCCGGAACAACATACTAACGTTTTGTCGCAATAGAAGAAGTTTTACGCAAGTTATGACGCATAAGAACAATGGAATGGATCCCGTTCTTATGTTCTGACCTTTGACCCCATTTCCAATAGGTTTCGTCCCCAGGCTGTCCCCTACTACATACTAAAATTTTACTGAAATCGAACCATTTTTACGCAAATTATGACGCATAAGGACAATTGAATGGATCCCACTCCTATGTCCTGACCTTTGACCCCATTTCGCCCATTTTCAATAGGGTTCGCCCCCAGGTGGTCCCCTACCACATACTAAAATTTCATCGAAATCGAACCATTTTTACGCGAGTTATCGTGCTGACAGGCAGACAGACGGACAAAGCTGGAGGATATACGTTTCTTCAACCTACGGTTGGAAAGCGTAAAAAATGAAAACATTTACTAGGTTTCCGGCAATTAACAACTGCAAAGCAGGTTTTATACAAATATTTACAAATATATCATTTACGCAAGCTTAAAAGTAAAACCAACAGAGAATTCAAATTAATAACAAGGAACTATATGCACCAATTATGTAGAAAACAGTAAAACTATGCTAGTAATCCGATTTATTGGCAAGGAAAATAAAAACAATCGTTTCCAAGCTTTCGCACATCAACCAGATTTGCTTTTTCTTTCAAGGAAGATAGAAACTGCAAAATCCAGAGAAATGAAATACATGTAATAAATGGCAGTTTACCTTCCTTGAAATAAAACATCTGGTTGATGTGCAAAAGCTTGGAAGCTATTGTTTATACAGGGTTACAAGGAAAGCCCGTGATCAGGCCAATTACTCATGAACTATGGCAGTTAGCGATATACTTTTTTGTGCAGTTGTATGTATAGGAAACCCTCTATGGCGCACACAATAACACCACGAAGGATCCCCTCGCCCCCTTTTGGGGGGGAGGGTGAGGGGGCTATCGCGCCTCCCTTTGCAGATAGAGCAAAAAAGTCAATTACAAACTTGTTCAGCGAGGCAAAAATAGTACATTAATGTTTTTGTCCCATAACAAAAGATGGAAGGGGACTCTACAAATGCGAAAAAAAAAAAACGGAAGGCTACCTGAGTCGCTGTATCCGAAGCGTATTTGCATGGATTTCAACTGTGATTTCTGCTCCGTCGTCAGAATGCAAAAATGATATGTGTGGTCGTTATGCCAACACTTCGTTAACGAGTGACGGGAAGTCGAAATCTTTGCCACGTACGCAAGTCAGTTAGATGTGCATACAGTTTTCCTATTGGATGAGTGTTTTGCCACTTTATGCTATTTCTCCTTGTTTCAGTGTATTTTTTACTGCATTGGGCATCAAAGTCTGATATTGAATATGTCAAAGAACTGCTTTTTATTTCAGAACAAGAACTGTGGATAAGGTCTGTAGGAAAACTTTTCCTTTGTGCTTTCATTTACTTAGAACTTACCAGTTTAGATAAGTTCGAAATAATAAGGTCTTATCTAAATACTCTGTTGTTGCTTCCGGGATGTTATGATTTTCTTGGTGCCACATTCCCGGTCCCCTTCTATCTTGTGTTATGGGACAAAAACATTTATGTACTATTTTTGCCTCGCTGAACAAGTTTGTCATTGACTTTTTTGCCCTAACTGCAAAGGAGGGCAGGATAGCCTCCTCACCCCCCAAAAGGGGGGGGATCCTTCGCAATCTTGTGTGCGCCACGGAGGGGGTTTCCTACACAACTGTAGAAGTATATCGCTAACTGCCATACTTCGTGAGATATTGACCTGATCAAGGACTTTCTTTGTAACCCTGTATATTCCTATGCAAATAAATCTGATAACTAGCATAGTTTTACCATTATAAACAGAGAAATCACAAGAACATTTATGCGAACTTCTGAAACCAGTAACACAGAAGCATCCATCCAGGAAGTAGCCATACGCAGAAATTGGAAAAATCTTAAATATTTTTTGGTGTAAGCGTGTATGTGAAGGCTCTGTAAGCTTGAAAGATTATTTTGTAGCTTTGTTTGTTCTTATAAACTTTCAAATTTGTAAAAATGCCTAAAGTCCATGAAACCAACTTACCAGAAAGAAAACTCGTTGTTACATTAAGTGAAAAGGGGGATCTTCTCAACGAGGAATTGCAAGTAAGACGGAAATACCTCGTAGTACAGTGCAAGGTATCCTTAAAATATACAAAAATGAAAATTGGTATATTAATAAGCCTCGCAGCGGACGGCCAAAAATGCTAAGCGAACGTGAAGAAAGACTAATTGTGAAGCGTATTAAAAAGAAATCGGTGTAGATGTTCTAATTAGTTCTGGAAAGAATTTAAATATCGAAACTTACGTTAAGGAAGCGTGGATATATATATAACAGTCGGATTGCACGAAAGAAACCGTGGATTAACAAAGCAAAGATGAAGACTCGAATTCGCAAAAAAAAAAAAAAAAAAAAAAAAAAATTGAGCCAAAAAGCTTTTGGGACAATGTTGTTTTTAGCGACGAAAGTAAATTCGAAATATTTCATTGCTCACCAAGAAAACTAGTATGGAGAAATCCTGAAACTGAATTCGATAAACAAACTCTTCCAACAGACTGTCAAGCCTGGAGGCGGGTCCATAACGGTTTGGGGTTGCATGTCGCCGGCTGGGGTCCGAAACTTTCATTTCATTGATGGTAAAATGGACCAGTACATGAATATTAACATCCTAAAGCTGAATTTAAAAGCGAGTGCACGAAAACTTGGAATAGAAAATGAATTTGTGTTCCAACAGGACAACGATCATAAGTGCTAGAAATACGAAAGAGTGGCCAATAAATGTATAATGTCCAGAAGCAACTCAAAACACCTCAGTTTCCAGACATGAACCCCATAAAACACCTTTGAGGAGAACTAAACATTTTTTTTTTTAAGTGCAGCATTTCTAAAATAAAGACCTGTTAAATAAACACCTATAAGAATGGCAAAAAATAAGCCCCGATTTAACTAAAAAACTGGTAAAATCTATGTTTAAATAGATTTAAACTATTACAAAATCTACAGGACGCGACAAAATTATTGTAATTTATATATATTTGCCACATTTCGTACTGACCGGATATTTTTGTGTGAGCTTTATTTCTAATGTTTCATTTAAATATATACACTGTAAAAAATTTCACAGTTAGAATTACGGGCAACGGCCGGCAACTGGGGCCCGGCCGTTGCCCATAAAACTATGGCTTGGCCCGTTTTTGTGAAAGCCCATGAAATTACGGTCTGAACCCTTAATACTAAGCCCATAATCTGAAGAGCAACGCCCATAAAAAAATAAGTTTGACCGTACTGAGCAACGCCATAATTTGAAGGGCATTGCCCATAAAAAAAATAAGTTTGACCGTATTGAGCAACGCGATAATTTGAAGAGGGCATTGCCCATAAAAAAATAAGTTTGACCCGTATTGAGCTATGCCATAATTTGAAGGGCTATACCCGAAAAATAAGTTTGACCGTATTAACTTAAGCTGTAATTTGAAAGGCAATCCCTGTAAATATGAAGTTTGACCATATTCAGTTAAGCCTCACGGCAAGTAGTCACCGACTTTTACATAAATGCATTTTTTGTGGAAGAGTGTGCAAGTAAATGCATGTTTTTGTGGAACAGTGTGTGAGTGTGAAATTGTTACTTACATTATAACTGAATCAATTCAGTTCTAAATGTGAGTAATGATATTTTCATATCTTAAAATCAGGTTTATTACAATATGATAAATAATGACATCAGTTACACACAGATTTGTTTAACATTAGGCTTTACGAACTCTGTACACACAGTTGGTTGAACAATACTTACGTTTCTTTTAGACATGTTTTAATTGGAGAATTATTTCTAAAGCACAGTTGGTTGAACAATACTTAGTTTCTTTTAGACATTTTAATTTGCACATACGTACTTATGTAGTATTTGTATGAATGAATACAAAGGGCAGTTATGTAGTAAAGATATGTACAGGCATATTCTTGTATTTATATGTTATATCAATGACAAACAGAACTACGAACTGGCATCCGAGTACATTGCGTCTATAAGGAGTATTCAATCCACAATGGTATCAAAGTTGGTTTTCATGTAGGTTTTGGCTAGTATTACATTTGACATAGGGTTGAATCATGCTTTTTTTTGTTTTCACATTCACTGCCTTGTGTGCTGGTTCATTTTACATTCTACTGAGCACTGTGTTGTCAGTGTTCCCAGAACTTTTACTGTCTTGTTTTCTATCTCTAATTTTTGGATATTTACCTACTTTTCACATGTTTAGTAAAATTATGTCCAAAACTGGAAGTACTGCTTTTGAAAGATCACATTGCTTCCCCATAATTAAGGTATCAGAAAAGAAAAGAAAAAAAAATACTTGAATGGAAATGAGAGCTTTTGAACTTGATAGGGCATAATTTCAAATCTCAGACCCCCACCCAAAGAAGAAACACTTGTTTAGACCCTGATTCTAACTGAGTCATTGTAGAACATTAATGCATATCAATATTTCTAAAATATTAAATTTTCCTGTTTGGAATGTTTTAGAAATGACTTCAGTGATTAAACCTGTTCTTTCATTGTTGTGTTGCCACAAGGAAACCATTTGAGGGCACAAAATTTTTTTTTTGGAAAGCTATTAAATAGTTGTATTTATAATATCTTGGCAATACCTGAAGATACTGAAACAATTTTTATTGATGTACAAATCAGGTGTTTAGTGACAAAGGAAAAGAACACGGCAGAATCTTTAAATTTCTCAAAAAACAATTTCATCGTATCATTTTGTACCAATTTCAGCACTATCATCTTAAAACATGAAATACATGCTTTGCATATTGAACATTTTGAATAGACCTTTAAAATAGGAATTACAAAATGTGTAAAAAAAAATTTTGTATTTTTTAACTTGAAAAAAAGTGGCTTCTGATTTATCTTAAAATATAAATTTTCATTGGCATCCAGGTTTTACTACCTGGGTAGGTAAATAATTTATGTATATACCCAGCTACGCATGTAACATTTCAGATATTTTTCCAAGCTCTGCTTAAAAAGTGACACAGGTGAAAGATTTCACTCGCAGAAATTTAGAATGAAATCAATTTTTTTACATTTAACTTTAATTACTACATTTGCAAAGCAAAGAAACTGTTCATGATATATTTTCACTGTCATTTTCTTGGCCAGCATTTACCAGATTCAGTAAAAAAAAGAATAACAGTCGAAACTCGTTATAATGAAATTCAAGGGGGACAAAAAAAATTTGTAGCAACGTATTGTTCTTAAAACATTACAAATTTTTCATTAAAAAAGTTAGTATGTACTACAGAAATTTTCATTACGCATAAGATTGCAATGCTGTAAAAGTGAAATAGTGCCCACAGAGACAAGCAAAGGTAATTTTTTTGTAATGGGAAGTTTTTGCTAAAGTAGTAATAATGAAATATATAAGCTTTAATTAATATGTATGTATGAAATTATGTACTGTATATATTTTTACTTATACATATCAGGGTTTTGAAAAATACCATGCCTGGGTTGTGTGAATCATTGACCTGGGCAGGCAAATAAATAATCTAGTTGCCCTAGGTGCCAGACTGGGCAATTAAATCTAAAAAATGAAGTTCAGAATATAATTTTCTACTAAAAGAAAAAAGACAGTCATCGCATGTCATGTTGCTTTTCACTGCTAATCACTGGAAGTTGTATTGTTACGCAGTGCCAAGGACAGAAGAATATCACTTCTTTAATTATATTATGCTTTAGGTCCATAAATTGGAAGCATATGTAATTTTGCTCCAAATGTTTAAAGTCAGCGACTGAATGCATGCCTCTGATGGAACTAGCCTCCTGTGTTTATTGACAAAGGGTTAAAACTTCATATTTTAATGTATTTCATATTTTTTCAGATATTTCATATTTTAAACGTGTTTTAAAGATTTTTATTGTAATATGGACCTGTGAGTCTGACACTGTGAAGAGAAGCTGCGATAGGAATAATGCATCGCTCCAGTGAAGATGTGAAGCTTTGATCCGTTAAAAGGAAGGTTTGTTGCTGTGTGGAAATGACGGGTACAAGAGAAAGAGGACTTACGTTATTGGCAGAAGAGCAATAAATGTTGTAGTGATACGCTACAGAAAATAGGTCCATAGCAGCTACCCTTTATTTTGTTGTATCCTGTACGTTGTTGGCAGGAAAAACCGGATAAAACCTCTTCGATTTGCAAAAGATACATATGAGTAAGATAGAAACTCGCGTGCGAAACAAGCTATTAACAGAAGAACCAAAAGTGCAGAGACACAGCAAATGTGTTCAAACCAAAACCGAAATTTATAGTTCCCCAGTTTTCTGTAAAACATAGAAAAGCATATTAGTACTTTCAGTAAATGTGTACTTCAGCGTCTAAACTATTTCGTTGGAAAAATTTAACTGTGGGTGAAAAGTTCGATGCACACAATTTTTAAGCATGCAAAATAATAGGGAAAGGTGAAAAATTATATTATTTTTAGATAAAAAGGAAATAATTTTTCCGAAGTATTAACCTGCGAGTACGATGGTTTGTAGCAGGTGGTGCGGGAGGCTGAAGCGATGCTAACGGCCACCACGTGAAGGTGCTGTGCGACGGAGCGGAGTACGAGTTGGTAGCAAATGCGTGGAAGAATACGACAGCAGTAGGGTATATTTTCGGAAGAGTGTCGTGTAATCGTGCGCAGAAGTAGTTCAAACCTGTTTTATTCATTTTTGAGAAAGATATGTGCAGAATGTCGTTATTAGTGGTTTCACAGTGTCTCCGAATGGAAAGAAATTAAGGAATGTAAAATAATTTATGTACGACAGAAGTTTTGAGGAAGACGTTTTGGTTCCAATTGAACCCAAAGTTTTAGTTTTGGTTTGGAAGATGTGCACAGGTAGGTGATTTCTTCAAGCACTTCATTTGCAGTTCTGCTGTTATTCAGTACATCGTAGCTCACATTTTTCTTCGTGACATGGATATTTTTCAAAATAAGCAATTTTCTTCAATTCATATATCGCACTATGGCAGGGAGACAGCTTCTTGTATTGTGGCGGATAATGAAATTTTAAGCCCTGACGAAATCCGAAATGACTGACGATTTTGTACTTCGCTTTCTCAAAATTGCCCTTCAAAAAAACAAAAACTTACAATGCTGCGCAAATTCAACCTCTTTCTTTCTGCGTATGCCTACAAGACTTTTCGATGACTACGTACTGCTAAACCGCTTCCTTCTTAATTCTTCCGCCCGTTACATGCCCTTCTCCAACGAAGCTTCCATTCACCGGACTTCACCTTGATGCCGTTCTCTCGTCCTATGCCTACCGCACGTACTCTTCCAAACCATCGCACTCTCAGGTAAATACTTATGGAAAACTTTCCTTTTATCTAAAAATACTATATTTTTGCACCTTTTCCCATTATTTTGCATGCTTAAAATATTGTATGTCACACTTTTTCCACACAGTTACATTTTTCCGACGAAATAATTTAGACGCTAAAGTACACATTTACCAAACTTTCTATTTCGGATCAGGGAATCATATGCGAAAGAATGAAAATTTTCACGTCTGCTTTAAAAAACAATTACAAAACATGAACAAACTATATTGTGTAGCATATGAGTATAAAATGGTTCGCTCTCTTGGCAAGAAGGCACTTGCTTGGACTTGTAGTCATCCGCACGTGAATTGCACGTGAGCGAATCTTCCTTTCAACAAAGCAAATCTTCACATCGTTGCCGTAGTGATGTGTTAGGCCTACCACAGCGTCGCACTCACAAGTCAATATTACAAGTTTCCGACAAAATAATTTAGGACGCTAATCTACACATTTACCGAATAATCTGCCAATGATGAAGATTGGAGTGCCATTTCAGGTGGATTCAGTAGTTTTAAAGAGTTTGTAGAAATCAATGAAAATGCATTATCGGGGAATTGAGGGATATTCAAGAAATAGCCAATGAAATTCAGGATGATGATGAAGAGACATAACGAAGAATTAACAAAAGATCCCCAGACTGTCACGAAAGCAGTGTAGAAGCTTTGGAAACACTGTCACTACATACAACTCACCGATACATCTAATTGCCACACATTCCTGTTTAAACAAACTTGTAAAAGCTATTTTCAATGAGAGGCAACAGCAGAAACAGTCTTCAGTTTTACATAACTTTAAAAAGCCATAAATATAAACAAGGTATGTAATTAAAATTTTGAGATCAAGTAATTTACATTTTGAGTAATCTAAGCTTTTAAGGTGTTAAATTTAACTAAGTAAATTCAATCATTGATATTTTTCTTATTTTGCATGTTATTCTCATGTTAATTACATTTTAAACTTAATTTTGGCTGGAATTACACTAATTTTTACTTATGCTGTGCTCTTATTTATGCGTGCTTTGGTTTGCGCTGACATATATGTGAAATATTACTGTATACATGTGATAATGAGGTGATTATAGATATAATTAAAAAAATATATTTTTTGGCTCTTCTGGTTTTCCAATTAAATTTATGTAATTTATGTGTTGAGTGGTAAAAAGCTGTTTTCAATGAGAGGCATATGGGGTTTGTATATATGCAGATTTCCATTGTTTGCTTCTTCCAGCTGAAAACTAAGCTAGGGGTGCCTATGAGTTAACTGAATATACCATAGTCACAAAATGATTGATAATTATATACTAAGGAATGTGAGTGAAATGGTATTCCTAAAAGCAATCAAAACCATGTAGCAGTCAAGGAGAATCACAAATGTGTTTCCTGAACGAAAATGTGACATTTCATCACATGAAACTTTTTTCCACCTCTAAATTGAGGCCATTGGTTCTAGGGAAGGAGAAAGCCAAAGCTGTTATGTTATGTAAAAAACAAATTTCTTTTTTAAAGGTTTTAACGGCTAATGTGAGGAACTAAATGGGATATAAGCAGTCCCCGTCCCTAATTTAAAGTCACTGGTTCCAGGAAGAGAGAACGCCAGTGCTGTAAGACAAACACAACATCCATGCCATACCGGGATTCAAACCCGGACCCACTTGGACAAACAATCATAAGATGGTGCTTAGACCACTGCACCACCAGGGTGGCAAAACTAATGCCTCATATGGGACTCAAACCATATGTTAAATTGTGAAACTGCTTGCCAAAAACCTTGATGTACGGCTTGAACATCCTCTAGACCAATAGTTCTCAAAGTGGGTTACACTAAAATAATAGGGGGGGGGCATATGCGGATTTGTTAGCAACCATGCAGGTCACATAGTGAACCAATTTTCAAAACAAAATTAATCTGAATTTATGGCTAGTGCTGGTAGGATGTGTGGTGAAGTTTAGCATATTTAGCTGAAATTTCTGAAAAATGAACTAGTGGAACTTCTCATTACAGGGTGAAAACAATCTGTTCTATGTTGAAAAAACAAAACACAAGCAATGACCAAAAAACTTTATGAGAAAACCAAATTACAGGGAACAGCTCTGACCAATTTTCATAACTGAATTCATTATCATTAGAAAATGAGCAAACAATTGGAAACTTGATGTTAAACAGCTAATAATCGTCCATCTCTGCACTCTCCAAACATTTACAAGGCAGTATTTCATTCCCACTGAATGAACTAGTTACTCATTCACATACAATGCAGAAATGTGTAATCTTTTATTGCCAAATAAAAAACTTATGAGACATCTTTTAACTCTGGTTGGTTTGAAAAGCATTTGTTCTTTGAAATCACTGACTGGATTTTTGGATTCCAATGGAAAAGAATTTCCAACATTGTCGAGCACTGCCTTAATTAAGTATTTGTTGCCTTTTACAACTACATATTTATGTGAAACAAGTGTTTTATCCTTAACCACCAAGAAAACTAAATATTGAAATAAGCTGGATGTTGAAGATAACTTGTTTGTACATAAGCAAGAAAACTCAAAATATTGATGAACTTTGCAAGAGTAAATGAGCTCATACATCTTACTGATACTAAACAAATGACTTGACCAGTTTTATTTGATTTTTTTTTTTTAGCCATTTGTGCAATTTCTGTGAAATCAGTGTATGTAATTTTAGCAAATATAAGTGTGTATTTGTATTTTTTATATATTTTATACCCACATAAACACACTGGAATAAATTTTTCATTAAAGAATATGCCTGTACATATCTGTACTCCATAGCTAATCTTTGTATTTATTGGTGCAAATATAATACTTCACAAGTTCTTAAGTACATGAGCAAATGAAAAGGGAGTCTTAAAAAAAAAAAAACCAAAGTATTGTTCAGCCAGTTTGTGCTTTAGAAATAATTCTGTCTAACTTCAGAGTTGAACACTATGCCGTAAAAAAAAAAAAAAAAGCACAAAACGGTAAGACAATATTTATGCGTGTTATATTGCAAAATGGCATTCATTTCAGACTACAAACATACGAAAACAATGCTGCCTACGTAATTCCCAAATCAGCATGTACAGATCAATTTATTCGACATCCTGAACAACGCTAGGTATATACCTGACGATAAAGACTTGCACAGATAGTAAAACATATATGGATGTGAGATTTATGCCCCTACCCGTCAAATGAAATCTTAGCTACTACATAGATTTTCCTGTGTGACAATGCTTCAGCCACCCTCGTTTGGTGGTGAAACTTTTTAAAATTATATATATATATGTACACAGTTCGTGAGCTTACTATCAAACAAAAATGTGTGTAATTGATTTCGTTACTTTTACATATCATAATAAACTTAATTTTAAAAAGTGTCTACTCACATGTTTTGTTTCTTCAACATGCTGGGTTGCTGGCGTCTTTCCAGTACATGTTCGTGACTTCGTGTTCGTCAT
This sequence comes from Macrothele yani, assembly GCA_039090855.1. NCBI lineage: Eukaryota > Metazoa > Arthropoda > Arachnida > Araneae > Macrothelidae > Macrothele > Macrothele yani. Next base: position 16,945,809 of record CM076992.1, read on the forward strand.
CGTCAGTTAGGGATGGGCGATGTTTATCAATATCTCGAAATATCGATATTTTTGTCCGATATTTCGATATATAGTATTGATATCCAAGTTACGATATATCAGAAAATCACTATATCGGTGCGATATTCAATATATCAGCTTATGGCTGATGTGATTTAACTTAATGGTGAATGAAATCTGTGTTCTTTCCTCTGGCATGTCACGAAAATTATGTTGCTTGAGGACTATCAAACTGCGATCTCATTATCGAGATTCACATGATATTATGTCACCTTCCGATTTCTAGAACTTTACAAGGAAAAATATCTGCTGTGTTGAAAATTTTAACTATTAGTTGACAGTAGGCACCCAGAAAACAAATTTAAGGAACGGTTGATAGCAGATTGTTCTTTTGCCTATGAGCATTATGTTTGAAGTAAACTGGCACTTTAACCAAAATTAAATACATACCAATGACACACAATTTGAAGTTAAGCATTTTTTTTTTTTTTTTTGTTAGTGATAAATTATGTAGATCTTAACAGCTGGGTAAGGAAATGCAAAACAGCTTTTCGAGAGTTTTCTTGATGTCTTACAAGTTATGTAGTATAAAGTTTGTTGTAATTCAGGCTATGTATATATCAGACGTAATTTTTTTTGTCATCCTTTGATAATTATCTTGTAAATACATAGTGAAACTTCCTGAAGTAATTATATAATCTGGTAAAAATATGAGCATAACAACTTTCGTCTTGATCTGCTGATTTTTCCACACTTACAGCATGTAATTTCCTCTGATTGTCCATTCGTTTTTTTGTTATCTAGGAGAGACAGGCTTTCATACATTAATTAGTAAATATATACTTGATGAATTTGGATTATGATATTTTTTTATGTTTTCATACATTAATTAGTATGGCTTTCATTAATTAATTAGTAAATATATATACTTGATTAATTTGGATTACGATATTTTTATGTTTTTATTTTTATAATCATATTTTAATGGAGGACTAATAATCATTAGCATTTTTTAAAATATCTTTCTGGAAAAATAATTGCTTTCTATGAAAAGGCCATCACAAATTATTCGTACTCTAATTACTGTTTTTAACAAAAATGTCACTTGTAAAACATATTATAAGCACTTTAATTTTTTTGCTTATGCCATGGGAACTATTTTTGCTTACACCATAGAAGTAATTATATCTGTATACTCCATTAACATTGTGTTCTGTCTTAAACGATAAAAAAAATAGCAAACATTGTTCACACCTTCTGAAAAATACAAATGTATACAAAATGCTCTAAAAATTACAATAACAAAGTTTTTTTAAAGATTTTTTTCCATAACATTTCCTTGCAAGCTGATATAATGTTGTTAACTTTGACATTTGCATCCCAATAAAAATAGTTATTCTTTCTATACTTCAGTTATTCCCAAGTTAATTGATGGTTAAGATTCCAGTCTGCTGGGATTAATAAGTACTTTTGTTTTTTTGTCATTTATGCCATACTGAAGCTTCAACTTACCTTTCCTCGAAATGTTGGAAATACATATTTCTCATAATCTCACATTGATGAAAAACTCATGAAAACATTCCTTTGCAACTGGGATTTTTGGAAACTTCTTGGCAGAAACCCATATCCCTGCTCGTCGAGCAATGCCCACACATGAAACAAGAAAATCACCTTTTGGGTTTTGGAAAGTATATTCAGCATTTCTGCAAATTACAAGCTCACTTCTGTTGCATGATTTTTTTATTTATTTTTGCATCAAAACTTTCTTCTATATATTTTTTTTTATTTTAGGATCTGAAAAACAATATTTTATGTGTTTTTCATATCACTAAAAATACAGCTTGAGAGCTGCAATCTTGCATAAAGATAGTTTTAAGCTATAAAATGTAATAATAAAGGACAAATAAAATTGCTCCCTTTTAGCAGGAGAAAGCAGCTCTTGAAAAAAAAAAATTCAGCTGATGTTTCTAAGAAATTATCTGAGACAACTGGTAGGATATTTATTCCCCACATTCACTGCCAAGCTTGTGTATTATAATTAGTTATTACTTATTACCAAAACAATTTTTAAGGTAAAGAATATTTTTATGTCTTAAGAGACACATATGGTTGAGTCGTCATTAGACTATGTAAATGCTATCTGTGGAGAGTAGTTACTCAATTATGTTTGCTCATGCTGATGAAACAATCCTGTTGGCAGAGAGCAAAAGTGAGTTGCAGCGTATGTTGTCCCACATGTATGAAGTTTGTATGAATTTCAAACTTAGTATATGAAAGGAAAAACCCAAAGTTATGTTTTTGACGGATGAATTGTTAGTATTAAATCAAACAGATCAGTCTAAATGGCAAAGAGATTGACCAGGTAAATCAATTTACATATTTAGGAAGCATGTTTGACAGAGAAAACAAATTAGGTGGTGAAATTAGTAGGCTAGTAAATTAATCTTTGAAAGTCACAGCTGCTTCAGGAGGATTTTGAATAAATGATGAATGATAGGTTCTCAAAAGGTCCCTAATAGTTGTGTGTGAAAAAGTACAGTAATTGTTCCTACTCTGATGTGCAGCAGTGAAGGTGGAGTACTGCAGACGAAACATAGGAATGATTTGCGAGCTGTAGAGATGTGTTACTTATGGGGGTGGGGGCAAGATATGTTTTGATCATGTGAGGAATGAAGAGGTTTTGTAGATGAGTAGTGTGAAGCAAAATATTGTTTGTAAGGTGGGGACAAATATTCTTGGGTGGTTTGGAGAATGAGTGGTGAGATGATTACTAGGAGAATTTATTCTGCACAAGTGACAGAAAGAAAATGTAGAAGATCAAGGGAGGACCAGATTCAGGAATTCCTGCATGAGAAAAAGAGAATAAATGTGAAGTACAAATGGTCTTGTGTGTGATGGATGTCAGTGAAGCTCAAGTTGTGAGCTGAGATCACTGTAAATGCAGATGTTTGATACATCAAGAGTAAATAAAATGTATTTCCATCAGTTTTAAACTTTAATCCAGCAGATAAGCTCTCATCAAGAAACTAACCTATGATCTTAGAGAACAGCTTAGTGATATATATGCATGTAAAGAGAAAATCCCTCATCTACAGCAAGTTAAATATAACTAGAGGTGAGGAATCAGTACTAATTTTTGTGTTGTTTTGGTGTTAATAAGTGAAACATTAAATGCTATATCCCATTTGAGTTCAAAACTGTAAATTTTTTTTTTTAAATCTGCTGACTCAGGTGTTTTAGACTTGATAAAGAATACTTCAGATATTTATTGTGTACAAGTTTTTAATGGAGATGAGAAATCCAAAGAAATGGACTGAGAACTGGAAAAAAATGCTTGAAGTGAAGTGGTGTGTGTGTTGATCTCCATGAGCATCTAAAGTTGTTCCCGAATGTGTAGAAGCTTGATTCACCATAAGCAGACACATGTCCCTAATTTAGGGCGAGTGGTTCCAGGAAAAGACAAGACAGGAACAACTTCTTTATGTATTTTACCACTTGGTAGGCACATTTTCCATGATTATTTAGATACTGAATAGTTTCCATGACATTTAATGAACATTTCATGACTGAATAGATTTTATTCATGACATTTAATAAATAGATTTCTTGACTGAATAGATTTCATGACATTTAATTGCTAAAACCTGGAAAGAGCGACATCTTTGTTTATTCACTGACACCACATATTTGGAGGATTTTCACATTTAATGAACAGTGCTTCTTATTTTGAAAATTTGACTGTTTTCTAGCAGTTTCTGAGGAAGAAGTAATCTTTTTGTATGAGAATTTTCCTGATATTGATGCTGAATCAGTTGTAGCAGGTATAAAATCACATACACTTTTTGCAAACTTGATCAAATGTAAAACCGATGGGCGCAATGCAAGGTATTCATATAATCCGAGCATTGTTTCAGCTAATATATTAATATAGTCTTTAATGGTAGTCTAAGAACTCCTTCCTACAGCTAGTGTCAAACATTTGGCACAATGTATTGCCTTTTAATCAAACCAAGAACCCATATTTATGAGTACAAATGCAATTTTTACATTGCACATTTATTAGATTTTAGCAGGAAAAGAATTTTGAAAAAAGTAACCTTGTATACTGTAAAGAAACACTAGAGAAATCAAATGAGGAAGAGCACTGCACGTTAAAACTTTTCTGGACAACAGAATTTTGTTAATGCCATTCCGTTTAAGAATAACAGTTTTCACAAAAAAAAAAAAAAATATGTTCACAGTTTTTATCAAGAGAGAAAGAGACATAATGACAAAATGGATAACACTGGGCAAATTAGGCCGAAACCTGTTAACAAGGTTTGTTGTATTTTCAGTTTTTTTTTTTTTTGTTATTTTTTTACAAAAAAAAAAAATAAATTATATATGTATCTACAGTGTATATGCACACTAACTTTGAAATAATATATTTTCATGTATGTGTGCAAACTTCTTTCAAAATTGCATTAAAAAGCTCTAGCCATTTACTTCTCAACAATATTATGACTTTGCAGAACATTCTGCATTAGAAATTACAATAATATGCTGTGATTACAGGCTAAGGGGGTAATGTTTCAGACAGAAGTAACCCAGTGATTTTGTTTTAGGCATTTTACTCCACTTTTGTACTTAAATAAACATTTCGAATAATGGAAAAACCTTAACATGTGTAGAATAATCAAATCAATGAGACTTATTTACCCAATTGCCTGTGGTTTACTGGTCTTCTATGTAGCAAAATATTTCTGCCACAAATTCCATTTCAAGTGTGTTTTTTTATTCATATATATTCTTTAAAAAGATGTTGAGTGTGCTTAACAGGAAAGTTGACATCTAATTTGTTTACTTTTAAATGATAACCAAAACCTTCAAATATTGTTGGTGACAGTTGATACTATCCACAACCACAGCCCCCCCCCCCATTAGTGGAAGGGGAGTGCAGATGTTATATAAACACAAAAGTGCACAACACTTTTATGATTGCTTTTTTGACTAATTTTGTCTCGCTGTATCAACAATCTTGCATAGGTAGCAATGTTAAGTACAGAGAATCATGATAACATGTTTTGTTAAAAAAAAAAAGTTTCTGCATTTATGTTCTGTAAATTTATGTGACAACTTCCTGCCCTTTGGCCACTTTCATCCCATCTGTGCTCTGCCCCTTCATTAAGAAATACAACAAGGGGCATATATAGATTTTTCTGAGGGCGTGCCAATGAAATGAAAAAAAATTAAATCCACCAGGACAAAATAAAACAATGAGAATAGAAAAAAATAAAAAAAAATTGTAACGTAAATTAATGATTTTTTTTATTAAATTAAGCATTTTTGTTTCCAATGTAAGGCACATTTTAACAATAAATAAAACACATTTAAACACTTTCGGGGGGGGGGGGAGTGGGCATAAATATATGCCACCTTACATTACATAAATGTATAAAATATATAATATAAATACGCCCTTACATTACCTTGGCTACGATGTAAACAACCCTGATGTTGGCTTTCCAGCTCAGCATACAAGATATATTTTTAGCGAATTTTTATGAATTATAAAAACGTAAAATGTTAATTCCGCTGTCGAAAATATTTATTTACGTAACAAAACAACGTAAAAAGGGCAAAATAAAAGCACTAACCCATGGCGTCGGTCTTGTAAAAAAACGTTAAATATCAATTCCGCTATCGGAAATAATTATTTACACAACAAAACGACTGAAATGGCAAAATAAACGCACTACGTTTATTTCCAAGTACAACGACTGTCTTGTAAAAGGTACGAAGTTAGTAATATACAGTACTTTTCTGAGATATCACTATTTTAATGGTATTAACAAAACTTGATTGCAGCTATATTTTCAAGCTGCAGGATAATTTAGTAATGGCTGAGATTTGTGCGAACAAGCCAACAGCCAATTAGTCCCAAGTTCCCAATAGCCAATACTTAGCACAACATTGGATCGGATTCAGTGATAACCCTGATGCAGTATGCAGTGAATAAACCGAAATATCAGTCTTATTGAGATCAGAAGTATTGAAAAATATCGAAAAATCAATCTGATATATTGATCTTTAAATACAGATATTTTCGATTCAATATATCGGTCTCAGAAATATTAAAAGATATCATCATACTTTTGAAAATATCGCCCATCCCTTCGTCTTGGTAAAAAAACGAGCAATCCCCCGTAAAATCACGTGACGACTCGCTGACCAATAGCAGAAAGCGACGCATGCCGCATTCCTTTTCTGTCATTATCGTTCATTGGCTAACCCGTGCCTCTTAGCAACGCCCATAAAATTACGGATAGGAACCGTTTTCTCATATCCATGCCCGTTAAAATACGGGCATCGCCTTGAAAACTGCAGAAACGAGCCTTGATCGTAAAAATACACGGGCAACAAGACTTTTTTTACAGGGAATTTTTAACAGTGTAATACATACTGTCTAAATGACCTAATGCTTTCTTGCATAATATATTTTGAATTCTCAAAACCCAGAGAAATGAAAATACATGTAATATTTTATTTCATACACTGTTTTAATACTACAAGGTGTTTCACTAGGTTGTCCCACCAAAGAACCAGCAGAGGCATGGATGTTGTGTTTGTCTTACGGCCCTGGCGGAGTTGCTCACGGTGGTCGTTAAACCTCCATTCTCAAAAAAAAAAAAAAAAAAAAAAAATGAGAACCAGCTGTTGTTTTCTTCTTGCTCTGAATAGAAACACGAAGTTTGGTTTACAAGTGACCTTGATCCTTCAGAAATGCGCAGAAGTGATTTTCCTGATAACGCGATGATTCATTGTGACGTCACCCAACCAGATGGCCGGGCACGCTAATTCTCTCAAAAGGCAATCAGCGTGTTTTACTGTGTAGTTCAACGTCGTTCAGGATGACTGTGTATACCGTTACGGAACGGGCGTTTATTGTAAAAAGTTATAGGACGATAATGTCTGCAAAGCGTAAATTCCTGGAGAAGTTTGGCGGAAGAAAAGCACTAGACAAACGTTACATAACCAGCTTAGCAAAGAAATTTGAAACCACGGACAGTGTTTTGAACCAATACACTAGCGGACGTCCTCCTTTAGCAGAAGAAAAATCGAAGAGGTGAAGCACAGGTTGCTGGCATCACCGAAGAAGTCACTATGACATTTGTCACAAGAAGCTGGATATTTTGTTTCCACCCGCCAAAGAGCCGCGAAGAAAGCGTTGCTTCGTCCGTACCGTGGACAGCTGTGCAGGAGTTGCAAGAACTGAATCTTGAAAATCGTGTGTTTTATTGCCCCTGTTTCGTGACATTTTTACTCGCAATTCTAAACATTTTAGATTTCATATGGTTCACTGACGAAGCGCGATTTCATTTGGACCGGCATGTCAAATTCCAAAACTCCCGCATCTGGGCTACAGATAATCCACATAAATAACACGAAACCCATTACATCCTGCAAAAGTTGGCGTTCCGTGTCCCGAACCAGAATAATCGGACCCATTTTCTTCAGGAGCGTAGTAAACTCGGCGTCACATGTGAGCAATTTCAGACTATTTGTGGACCAATTAACCGACATCGGTTTGACAACGGAGTACTTTCAACAGGACGGAGCAACATGCCACACGTTCCATGTGAGCGCGAGTGAAATTTCCTCTTTCTTCGGTGAACGAGTGATCTCCCAAGGACTGTGGCAGCCTCGTTTACCCGGTTTGACAAATCTCAATATTTTTTCTTATGGGCTTATTTAAACTATCGTGCTTACAGCAACAAGCCTTTTACATTAGAATACTTAGAAAGCAATATCAGTGCAGCAATCCGGGCTGTTGATGAAGACATGCTGCGCAGCACCTTCGATAATACACTATATTGACAAAAGTCACCGGACACCCCTTCAAAAGCAAATGAACGGATACGATGCGTTGTTAAGATGCGCGGTACAGCTGCAAACGGCAACTGACCGCGATCATACCGAACTGTGAAGTTGAGTAAAAATGTCGCTTAACTAACTTTGATAAAGGAAAGATTGTTGGGTCTGATATTAGTGGGTTGTCCATAAGAGAAACCAAGAGGCGTTTAAATATACCCAAGTCATCTGTTTTGGATGTACTGAATAAGTGGAAGACATGGTGTGCCTAAAGCAGCAAAACATACCGGCAGACCAAAGAAAATCAGTGATAGGGGACATCGAAGCCTCAGGAGAGTCGTTACAGCTAATCGACGGAGTACTACTGCACAAGACCTCAGTGTACAGGTGAGTAAGAATGCTAGAACCTCTGTATGTGCACGTACCATTCACAGAGAATTTTATTCCATGGGTTACCGTGGTCGTGCTCCTGCTCATAAGCCATTCATCTCCACTCGGAATGCTACTCGTCGTTTAGCATGATGTAAAGAACATTTATCGTGGACCGTAGATAAATGGAAACTGGTCCTATGAACTGACGAATCCAGATACACGATCCATCAGTTGATGGCCGTGTGTGGGTATGGCGGTAGCCGGTGGAAAGCTATTTATCACAATGTATTGTTCTTACGGTCAAGTTTGGAGCTGGCAGTGTACTCGTGTGCGAATGTTTTTCGTGGCATGGTCCCAGCCTATTGGTTATAGAGGACAAACCTGTTAACCAGCACGTCTACCTCGATATTCTGGACAATTATGCCCTACCAACTCTGTGGCAATACTATGGAACCGAGCCTTGTTGGTACCACCAGGATAATGCACCGAGCCATAAAAGCAAGGATTGTTGCGACGTGTAATTCCGTATCGTGTGTGGACTGGCCAGCACAGAGCCCTGATCTTAATCCCATAAAGTACCTCTCGGATGAATTATAGCTCCGCATAAGAAGTTTGGAACTAAGCCTACTACTAAGAAACAGTTAGCGGCAGCATTATGTACTGAATGGAAGCGCATACCTATCGCTGTGTTCCAAAACCTTGTCGAAAGCCTGTCTCGAAGGTTCAGTGCATGTATTAAGGCCAAAGGTGGACCGACACCGTACTAATGTATGTCAATAAATACTATGTTGCGTTTCCAGGTGTCCGGTGATTTTTGTCAATATAGTGTATATTGTGTTACTGTAAGAAAACGGGTACTTAACTTATTGTACAGGTGATTATACGACGCCCGTGTATCACTCTTTGGATTCCTTAAGACAAAAGCTATCATAGCTATCAAGATTAAATTTTATATTTAGGAGTTTCGTGAAATACTATAAAAGTACATTTCACCTTTTTATTTCCTTTTTTTTTTTTTAAAGTTAATTAAAAATTGTCAGTTTGAAAAGATCAAGTTGCAAAGCATTTTGTTGCTTCGAAAAATCACGATGAGAAATGCTCAATTTGTTAAAAGTTCTCCTACAGGAAAAAAATTATTACAAACCTAATCCGGAAAATAATAAGCTCCAGGAGAAAATAAAATGACTAAATCACTCGCACGAATGCCAAATTTTTTTTCATCGTCGCGCAATTTATTTTACGATGACTGTGATTTCAGAGTGTTTCTGGCTCAGTGGTTAAAGACGCGCGTTATCTGTTGAACTAACCCAAACCACAGGGGTTCGATCCTGACTGCTGCGAAAGGATAACCTGGTGTAAGGGCTGAAAAACTCATGGTCTCCGATTTTTCAAAATTTCAGTTCTATGCAGAAAAACCTGAAAAGGGCTTTTCGAAAATAAACGGATATTCTGACTGCGAAAAATCTGTGAAAATACGGAAGTTAAAATAAATGGTCACTTTTAAAAATGGAAATTTCTGAAAACGACTGACGCCTCCAGGCAACTTTACTGCAAGTTATTTTCAGAAATCTTCCGTGAATTCACACCACTTAGTCTTTACAGTGAACTTCAAGAACTGAAATCCGTAAAAAAATTCAAAATGCACTGAACGTTTAATCTATGTCTGATGGACTAACATATCGAACATACTGATAAAATGTATCGAGCATATCGATTAAAAACCAATTCATAATGCGAATGATATGTCGATTTCAAATGCTATACAAGTAAAGAGTGAGATGCTTGGCATTATTTCTCGCTTATAACGATTGAAATGCAGTCGAAACGTAAGTACACAAACACAAGATTACATATACGTAAAAAAATTCATTTGTAACTGACATTATAGCTATAAAGCGTTGTATTACAGTTACTTTATTTTAAAGTTACAAGTGGTTTTGAACTTTGTGTCAGTATGGTAAAATACCTTAAAAAAGGAATTTCTTCTGTTTGCTTTGTTGTTGTTTTTTGTAGTTAGCGCCTATTTTAATCTTACAAAGTTTATTTCAGTCTCTCTTCATATTAGATGAGATCAGAGAGGCTTAGATGAAATTATGATAAGGAAAATCAAAAACACACAAGTACCGTAGTCCTTTGGGATAATTATTCTCTCTTCGAAAAAAATGTTTAGGTAATGTAATTATCAACCATTATCAATCCACTGCTGGATGAAGGTCTCCCTAAGTTTGTACCACAACGGTCTATCTTGCGCCAATCTCCATGTCACTCCCGCATGGTTTCGAAATTCGTCCATCCATCTCCCATGTGGTCGTCTTCTGGGTCTTTTCCTGTCCCTCGGAATCCAGTTCAGAATATCGGTTGTCCATCGGTGTCCCGTTCTTCTGGCACCATGTCCAACCCATTGTCATTTCAGGGATTTTACTCTCATCATGATGTCTTCCACTCTTGCCATTTTCCTTATCCACGAGTTCCTCTTCTTATCTCTCCTGGTTACACCGAGCATGAATCTCTCAATGCTTTTTTCAGTTGTTTGCAGTCTTAGTATGTCTTTTTTAGTTAAGGTCTGCGTCTCTACTCCGTACGTAAGCACTGGAAGGATGCATTGATTAAACACTTTTCTTTTAAGACATAATGGCATACTGCTCTTAAAAATTTTACTGTTTCTTCCAAAAGCCCTCCAACCAAGTTTTATACGTCTATTATTTAATTTAAATTGTTCATCAATGTGACCTTTGCTTGATATTTGCTGTCCAAGGTAAATACACACTGAGAAAAAAGTTTGTTTGAAACAACAAAATAGTTCTGTTGAGATGTTTTGTCGATTTATTTTGTTGCTTTACCCAAACACCATCGGAATTGTTTTGTTGGTAACAATTATTTCGTTGGCTATATTTTGTTAATTCAACTAAACATTTTATCACGATAACAATATATATTTACTGGATCGAACAAATTCCCCAAAATCGACCTAGGTATTTTGATAAATGAACAAAACGTTTTGTCGTGATAACAATACATTTTGTTGAATCAACAATAATTTTCAGCAAAATACATTTGTAAATTAAACAAACATTTTTGTTGACTGCATATCCACAAAATATTTTGGTTGATTCAACAATTTTTTTGCTGAATTAACAAAACGTTGTTCTCAGTATAGGCATCTTATCACCAGCTTTTCTCCATCAATCGATAAATCTTCATTTCTTGTAAAAAAAAAAATTTCTTGCACATCAGTTTTGTCTTCTGAAAGTTCATTTTTAATTCCACTTCTTTACTCTTGTCAGCAAGTTCCTGGATCATACTCTGCAGCTCTGAAGGGGTAGTTGCGAAAATGATATCATCTGCAAAACGAAGGTGAGTTAAATAATCTCCATTAATCTTTACCCCTTTGTTTTTTCAGTTCAATGATTGGAAGACATTTTGCATTGTGGCATTAAAGAGTTTGGGAGATATGGTGTTACCTTGTCTAACTCTTTTTCTGATTTTTGTTGGTGCTGTATTCTCAAAAAGCCGAACCTTTGCACTTGCATTTTCATAGATGTTATTAATAATGCTAAAGTAAACATCTTCAGTGCTGCAGGATTTCAAAGCCATTGTAACTGCTGATGGTTTCACGGAATCAAACTGCTTTTCATAATCGATAAAAGTCATACATAATGGGAGTTCATTTTCCTTCGTTGTTCCAATTAGTTCTCTCAGCACATGGATATGATCCATAGTGCTGTAGTCACTGCTGAATCCAGCTTGAGATATATTATATATGGCACTGTTCCATTTGGAAAACAATCCTTAAAATAGGTCGCTCCGTAGAATAAGTACAATTTCCGTAAATTTTATGGGTAAACCGTAAAACTTGGAAGGTATACACCAGCGCAAAAGGAACCACTGCTGCAAGGGCTGAAAAAATCCATCTTCGATTTTGCGAAATTTCTCTGTATAAATATGGAAAAACCTGACTTTTCTGAAATAAACAGAGACTCAAAGCAGAATCTTATACGGACAATCTTTCAAAATGCAGAAGTTAAGAGAAACGGGAATTTCGTTTAAAGAGTGACACTTACCGACAATTTTGCTGCATGTTATTTTTGCATGGAATTTTCTGTGAATTAAAACCACTTATTTTTTACAGTGTAGTATTCATATGAATTTTCAGTACCACATTCGGTAATCTAAGGGGTCCCAGTTATTCCCCCATTTTTGTTCGGTGATACTAACAACAAGAAACGCAATTTTTCATCTTGATCGTCGAACAAAGTACTTAGATCTCCCAAATGGAACATTAGACAAGAATATTTCTCGCCAGTTGATATAACAAAGCTGCAGCACCCCCTCTAAGCACCCGTGTACGGAATACTAAGTTAGGTGAATCTATGTTGCTTTTAATTAAAAGTCCTGCAGCCATTGTCTCCTGGGATCTTCCCTGATCCAGACGTCAACATCCTTCTCGGTTTTCCTGCAGAATAGCCCATCTGTCTCCGAAACTCCCACGTCCCCCAAGCCATTCTTAAAGCAACTTCCCTTGTTTATTCACTAGAGATCGATTCCTTTTACCAACGCCCAGTAAGAGGAGCGAGTCGGTCGCATACAACGTATTTAGTTTAGAAGCTTCAAAATTACTGTTATTTTGGTGACTCAAATAGGAATTTTATTTCTTTTGCTTCTTAAACTTTTCAAAGAAAGTGTTAGTTATCGTTCCGGAGTTTAGCATAAGTACCTCATAATACAGTTAATCCTCTGAATAGCGGACATAATGAGACTTCAACATTTGACTGTCATTTGGAAGGTTGACTTCCGAGGATGAACCCTGCATAACTGGGCCAACTGTTTTTAGAAGGGTGCTGCACCCTGAGCCTGCAGGGACGTCGCCCAGGGGATGCGAGGGTGGACTTGAGCCCACTCTGAAATTTGGCTAGCCCTCCCTGCCGCAAACCCAGTTCAAAATGTGCCATTTTTCAACATATTTAACTTTAAAATATAATCTGGACTTCGCCAAGTGTTGGGTTGGCCAAAACGTTCGTTTGGTTTTTAAATAAAAATAAAAGACACATTTTTCATTTTCACCAATAATTTTATTGAACAACGTATTCAACGTTTTGTTCCACTCAGAGTTTGAAACGAGTCAAAAATTTCGGACCCGAACAGACCCGGATAAATCTGCTTTGAACTATAAATTCGAAACTCAATTTATACATACATACATACATACATAGCATAGAAAAGTTAAATTTTCACTCATGTAATACACTGCCGGACAATTGCTAAGGACGGATGACAATAGCAACCATAAAATGGAAGGCAGGAAAATGTGAAAATTAGCATAAGTGCAGGATACAGTAAGACGTGTTGTGCGTATGCAAATTTTGGATTGCCGAACTTGTTCGTGACGTCAGAGCGCTGCTAAGAGATATAAAGGATTTGACGCGTATTGACCGTTGTTGTTCAAACACAAAGTTGAAAGGGAAATAATCAATTGACGAACTTGCAATTTTCAGTATGTCTTCCCGACATCACCTAGATGATTTTACGCGTGGCCGTATTATTGGCAAGATTGAAGAAGAGCGAAAAATAACAGATGCTTCCAGGGAGTCCGACGTCAGCCACGGTGTTGTTTCAAGGCTTTGGAAATCATTTCAAACAAATGGAGAGTGTAGCAAACGTCACGGGGAGGTCGTGTTCGCAGTACGACACCTGCAGAAGATCGGTACATAGTGCTGTCAACAAAAAGACACCGGCGCAGCACAGCTAGTGAGGTAGCAAATCAATTTATGGCTGCTACTGGCAAGCGGATCTCCCGAAAAACTGTCGCCAGACGTTTGCATGAAGGAGGATTATACGCCCGCCGTCCTGGTTGTGTGCATCCCATTGTCCAGACGTCACCGTACCGCCCATTTGCAATGGTGCCATCAACATCGCAATTGGACTGTTAACGACTGGTCTGCTGTCCTCTTCTCAGATGAGAGTAGATACAGTCTATCGTCTGATTGTCGACGACAACTGATCTGGCGTGATAGTGGTACTGCATATTGTCCAGCAAACATACAGGAAAGGGACCGATATCCGACATGTAGTGTCATGGTATGGGCTGGCATCATGATCAATGGCTGTACGTCCCTCTATGTGCTTCCAACTGGGACTATGACTGGCCAACGATACATTAATGATGTTCTGCTACCTCATGTTCGCATGTTCCGTGGTGCTGTCGGTGATAGATTCATTTTCATGGACGACAACGCAACATGTCATCGAACAGTTGCTGTCCAGGAGTGTCTTGAGAGCGAGGATATTCAACGCCTCGTATGGCCAGCACGTTCTCCAGATCTGAATCCCATTGAAAATGTGTGGGATGCTTTGGGGAGGAGTCTTGCTGGTCGCCAATGCCCTCCAATAAACAAGGACACCCTCATCCGTGCACTGACAGAGGAATAGGATAAATTACCCCAACAGCTGATTGATAATGTTGTGCAAAGCATGACACGACGTGTGCTTGCATCGTTCTCCATGGTGGCCATATCCCGTATTGACATCTTACGCCGGAACGCCTCCGGACGGTAATTGCATTTTTTTTCACGTTTACGTATTCTGCACAAAATGGCCTGTTTGTCCCTTGAACACGTTCCAAAGCCTTCTGGATTTCAGAGCACAATAAATTGTCTTTCTTGTAATGTCCTGGCATTCTGACATTATTTTATTTCACTTGGCATCCAACCACACTTACTTTTTTATGCGCTATATAGCCGTTTATGATCCGTCCTTAGCAATTGTCCAGCAGTGTATATATATATATTTTAATAACTGAAATCCTGTTATTAAAATATATAACACAGTGTATATATCAGTGGCGTATATTCGAGGCTAGCTGCGAAGCCCAGAGAATGCACAAATAAAAGTCAATTAAATATACAGAAATAAAAGTCATTTATCAACTTTCGATTATGAGAATGAGTCTGGAGAGCGATGATCAACGGCAACATTTTACCAACACTTGTATCTTACACCAGTGGCGCAACTAGTCAGATCCGCGCGCGTATGTGTGTGTGTGTTTTTGGAGTGGGGTGGGGTGGGGGTGGAGATTGCAGGAATTCCTGTGTAGCGGGTAGTAAAACGCATTAACAATTAGTTCCTTCAGTGTTTCGTTAAAAAAAAATTGCTATCAAGCTTGCCCCATAAAAAACAATGCTGCCATCCCATCCAGATTTCGAAGTCTAGCTAGACTTTGAAAAAATCACACCCTATGACAACCCCCCCCCCCAACGGTCCTTTTGAAAGAGATGCACATGATGTGTGCCTGCCCTTTAAATAAATCCCACCCTACTTGCCCTGAAGCTTAAAATAAACCTCCCCTAACGGTCCATTTCAAAGAGATGCACATGCATTTATTGATGACTAGCGGAGGTACCCGCTGTTTTCAAGTAAGAATCTAAATTGCACTATAAAAAAATCCTACTATGATGAACAGCGCTCAGCTTTCGAGATATCGCTTGCATTGTATCCCTTTTTCTCTGTGGGCACTGGCCTTTTTCATTGTCTCCCAAGAACTTTATTGTAATGAAGGATTTTCCAAATAAAGAGAAGGAAAATATGCCCAATTTTGTAATATTGTTTATTATTTTAATACTTTTTTACACTTTACAGCCTGTAATTTTTCATTGTTCTTGAAAACATGTGGAACATTAAACACAGGAATAGCATGAAGACAGCAAGCACTTGTTTCACCGGACCACTGTGCTTTTATTGATGGGGATACAGAACGCCTGACTAGCAGAATGGAGTGTTCGTTGTAAAACTTGTTCATAAACGACATTTATGCTTTTTCCACCTGGAACAGCCGTTCTGACAACAACTTATCACAATTTCCAAAGGCCGTTCTGAACCCTAAAAACTCGAAATAGCAAACATGTACAACAATACACTTCCTACACTCCGCATTCAGGCTTCTAAGAGTGTAGATAAGGCACTTTTTAGCAAATCGCTTAGAAAACCGTTGAGAATGATGCGTAACCATTCGGAATCTTCCCCGTATGCCTGAACCAAGGAAGTTTGCGAGGAGTGAGGCGTCACTGGACTACCATTGCTCTGACACACGGAGTAATACACCAGCGGTCGACTTTCACCCAGTCTATAGAAGGCCCCGTAAAAACACATTTGACCCTTTTTGACCTCCTTAGGGATGAAACTGCGCACTTTAACTCGCCTTAAAAACTCGAAATAGCAAACATGTACAACAATGCACTTCCTGCAGCCTCGCATTGGGGATTTTTTTTTTTTTTATGAATTTTTCAAAATCGGACCTCGTTCATTGTTTGCATTCTCTCGGAAATCGATTTCTCGGCTTTTTTTAACATACATCGCTGGGAATGGGGTCTCCATATCTTCCACCGCTGAACGTATGCTCCGCCGGTTTTTATTTTATTTTGGGGGAATTTTGAAAAATCGGACACTTCCCCGTATGCTGAACCGCGGAAGCTTGCGAGGAGTGAAGCGTTACCTGACGACCGTTGCTCTGACACGCGGAGTGACACCCCAGCAGCCGACTTTCACCCAGTCTATAGAAGGCCCCGTAAAAACACATTTGATCCCTTTTGACCCCCTTAGGGATAAAATTTCTAAAAATCGTCCTGCCTGTATTTTAATCTAGGTGATGAAAAGTATGTATGCCAATTTTGGTGCAGATCCATCACACCGTTTAGGAACGTATGCGATACAAACATACTTTCACTTTTATATAGAGAGAGATTTGCATGAAGCTATTTCTAGACGGTTAGAAAACCAGTCTATAATTACAAATCTTGGTATCTTAGAAAAGTAGGGTCAGAAAACACTAAGCCTTTATTGGCATTGCTGAAGTAATGAAGCTGGCCGAGTGCCTCAAATTAGATAAAGATGATTTACTATTAGAGTAGGATAAGTAAAAATCAATGTTGCTATCTAGAACTGATGCTGAGAGTTGTAATTTGCCAGTTTCGAAAATATGTTCAGTTCTCTCAAATTCAGAAGGAACTGTGGGTAGAAGATTTCCACCAATACAGAAACTTTTTTAACATTTCATGTACCTTAGCAATTTCAAATGCTGACATAGAAAGAATATTTTCTCAAATTAAACTAGCACTGACTGATAATATTTTAATATTCGCAGTGGATTACTGTTGAACTTTTCCGGTGAATCAACGCTGCTTCCACGGTCAGTTTTTACTGGGTGTCTGAAAAGTAGTTATGCACTGAAATTAAAAGTTACCACGTCGAACTGGTTCCTACACGAGGTGTTGGAAATGGACCCCACCGACGTCCAAACATGTCTGCGCAAACTTTTGCATGCTGAAGACCTTTTTCAGGGTATGTGGTGTGATTTGTTGGATGTGGGTCGTTATTGCAGCCTGTTGTTCTTGAAGTGCATGCGAATTACCTGCGTACACCTTCCCCTTCAGTGCTTCCTACAGCAAAAAGTCAGACGGTGTCAGATCCGGTGAGCGGGCAGGCCACAGTCCCCGGGAGATGATGCGATTTCCGAATAATTCCTCCAGAAGCTGTATTGGTGCGTCAGCGGTGTGAGCAGTTGCACTGCCTTGCGGGAACCATTCCTCGATTTCCCGTTCCATGAGTTCGGATATGAATGGTTGGATAATGTGGGCACGGTGCTGTTTTGAGTTAATGGTTTCACTTAAGGAAATGGGCCCAATAATGCTCGGAAGAGTCATGGCACACCAACCTCCTGGTTGTGGAGCGGCACTTAAATTAGTGGGGATTTTTTTATACCCCACAGACGAGTGTTTTGGCTGTTAATGTACCCCGACAGGTGGAACCATGCCTCATCTGTAAAGAAAGTTACGTCCAGAATGTCCTCAACTTCTTCAGACAGGAACTCGTGGAACCACTTGCAGTACGGAACAAGGGTCTCGAGGTCAGTTTCTTTCAGCTGATGCACGAAAGACACGCAACTTCCTTTTCAGAATATCGCAGGCTGTACTCTTTGGCACATTAGCTTGTTGTGACAGCCACCTCAAGGATTTGTGTGGACTCCTCTGTATCTTGTCCGGTCTCTACTGCCGTGGATAACCTACTGGGACGGGAGACATGCAGGACACTGCTAGTTTCCCGAAACTTCGCTATGAGCTGACTCACCGCATTATGATGGAGGACGTCAGCATCACGAAATTTCCTAACGAACTGTTTTTGCACTTCGTCCGTGTACTTGTCATGGCGAAAGACATGTTGCACCAAATACACTCTGTTCAGCCATCAACACCATTGTCCTTGTGCCGAGACGTGTGATCAATCGACACGTCTGCCTCCGTCGACCAAGCGCTCGGGAATGACGTTCGTTCGGAATGACGATCATTCAAAATGTCTATTATTTCATTACTGCAATTCGTACATTCATTGCACAGTCATTATTCGGACACCCTATTTATACTCTAACGGTCTTTGAAAGTGTAACTTGCCCCTTTTTTTCATAACAAGCACGCCGCTCTATTTTTTCTAGTCCTAGAACTAACCCTGCACATAATGCAAAACAAGACTTTGCTGAATATTTGGTTGTATATAACGAGCACGTCTTTTTAATTCTTTATGACACGTATAAAAACATCGAAAGTTTTTTCATAGTAAAAGGAATCCATTACAAAAAATACAAAAAAATCAACCGCATTTCTATAATCGCTAAAGCATCTAGAAAAAGTAACTTTACCTCCACTAGCGGTTGAAAAGTCTGTCCCAAAAATATAACAAATTGTGCTCAAGAAATGTCTCTTAGCTGAAGGAACACATCCGGCACGAAGCGGCCTTTGTACCGAACAGTTAAGGTGGACGTCAAGTAATTTTGCTTCCTATACTTTCAATGGAAAAACTTTTGTACACATTTCCGTCACAGTTAGTGTGTTCCCAAGGATGAAAATTTGAACATCGATTAAAATAACTTCATTTTATGACTTGGAATACTTAATATTTTCTAAACCATAACCATAATTATATTAAAAATCAATAACTTTTCCTTTGGTGGTGTTGAAACCAGAGAAAAGATGGCGCGACCTGTACTTTGATGAAGTCAGTAGACAAACAAATGTTGGATTGCATAATTATGGTTATGTTTTAGAAAATATTAGGTATTCCAAGTTATAAAATGAAGCTATTTTAATCGATGTTCAAATTTTCATCCTTGGGAACGCATTAATTGTGAAGGAAATGTGTACAGAAGTTTTCCCATTACAGGAATCAAAATTACTTGATGTCCACCTTAATATCACGATTTTGTTTTTCCAGCATTTTGATATCATAAATCTACTGAAACTCTTCACTGAGTAGTAGACAGTAATAAAAAAAGAAACCCTTAGAGCACTGACAAATGGGATACAGCCCCCCCCCCCTCTCCCTATCTCAGCTTATCACGAGCCGCCACTAAAATGCAACCACAGAGATGAAAAATGCGCAAATTTGAACCTGAACGCCGAAATTTGAGTAAAAAGCAGTCAAATCTCTGTTTCACAACTGCTACATACCGACAGACATGCTGTTGTTACAAAACAGATGTTTAATTGGTGTGAAAAGACTAGAAATTACTTGGTTATCGATACTGGATTTGTTTAGCAGAACTGCCAGTCGCCAGAAAAAATAAAAATAAAAAATGTGAACAATAAAAATCTGAGTGAGGCAACGGCAAAGTGATGTGAGTGAAATATATCGACTTCGCTCGTCACTTCACAGACTTCAAAAATTCAGTCAAAGACATCAGATCAGGGGTCAAAACGTCTGTAAATCCACGTACTTTTATTTCTTTCATACATCTTTGTCTCCTGTTCCAGACGAATGAAAGCAGTTGACAGATGTTTTGGGAAACATAGCTCGTGGATCAACATCGGGGAGAGGGGGGGAGATGGAGGGGAACTATTATAAAGTATGATTTCTTAGAAGGAAATTGGGGGGGGGGGAGTCTACAAATAGAAAAGAACGAAGAAACATAAGGACAGTAGTCAATGCTTCTCAGAGACATGTTCACAAGCAGTCGATGAGTTCTTGGGGATCGATTTCTCTTAATCCGTTAAACACGAAAAGGGTAGAGGAATCAAGGGAAGAGTCAACAAGACAAAGTGTAGTAACAAACAGCAGCACTTCGGCAAGTTGTTTTAAGTGATTTCAAAGCTGAAAACATTATAGGACATCTGTGATTCATGTATTTAACAAAATTCACCGCCAGTCAAAATTATTTCGCTCGATTTATCAATAGAAAAGCAAGAGGTATTATATTTCAGTTGAGATCTTTTCTTTCGGCGAATCTCAAATTTGATTTCGAAATTTTAAGGCTTTTTTTCTTTTCATTGCTATTAAACCGTGCAAACTGAAGAAGGCCATAAACTAGAAAGCTGACACCGAATTCTCGGCTATAACGAGCACGTTTGTGAACCCTTTCCCGACACGATAAAAACAATTTCAGAGTAGATTTGTCAGAAAAAGAAAAATTCAGCAAAAAGGAGCCTGTATTTACGCCCTAGTGGAAAAACTGCAGTGTGATCAGTGTTCTTCATATTAAACTAGTTAACAAAAACAAAAAAAAAAAACGCAGTTTTACACTATGGGTAAAACATACACAAAGCTACTTTTGGCCAATAGCCGCTTAAAAGTCTGCTACGAAAAACCACAAAATGTGCCCAAACCACGTCGCTGGTTTTGTTGTGGTCCTGAAGACAAAAAAAGATATCCCAGAACGCTATTAAATCCTCTCTTGCAGACCGTCAATCGTGGATATAAGTTTTCCGCCTTTCAAAACTTTCCGAAAACGGAAGTTAGACAGAGTGAAGATTTCTCCGGAAATCGTAAGTTTTTTTTTTCTCGCGCGATGTTACCTCTGTCCATATTGTTGTTATAAGTATTTTATTCCATAAATGCTTGTGTTTCAGCTTGAAAATGGAGGCAACAATTTCCGAAAACGGAAGTAAACGGAGAGCGAGCGTAATCAGAAATTGTTTTCATCACTATGTTTCTTCTGCCTCTTATTGTTCTTAAATGTCATTTTATTTCATAAATATTTGTGTTTCAGCTGGGAAAATGTAGAAAAAATTTCCGAAAATGGAAGTCGGACGGAGCGAAGATTTTTCTCGTAATGACAATTTCTTTTCCTATGATAATCACTCTGTCGAGTATTATTGTTAAACGCCATTTTGTTGCAGAAATGTTTGTGTTTCAGCTTGAAAATGGAGGCAAACATTTCGCAGAGCGGAGGCTAAAGGCAATAAACATAGTTTCCTCGTGACCGCATGTTTTCTTCGGTGTTTCCACAGTTATATATTATTAAATATAATTTGATTTTATAAATCATTGTGATCAGCGTGAAAATGAGGCAAAAAGATTTCAACAACGCAAGCTGGATGCAGCAATATATATATATATTTTTTTTATTCGAGGTTTAACGACCACCGTGAGTAACTCAATGGGCTATAAGCAGTCGCCCGTCCCTAATTTAGAGTCACTTGTTCCAGGGAAGGGAGAGAGCCAATGCCATAAGACAAACACAATATCCATGCCTCACCGGGATTCGAACCCGGACCCCTTTCGGACGAATGATCAGAGGCCATCGCTTAGACCACTGCGCCAGCAGCAATATTTTCTTCCTCCCAGAACGACCAAGTCTCCGATTAATTAATCGAAAACTTGAGACTTATTAATCAAAAACTTGAGATTATTAATCGGAAACTTGAGACGTGGTCGTTCTGGGTGGTGTAGCGGTTAGCATACCCGGACGCTATCTGGGAGACGCGGGTTCGATTTCCGCTCCAGGACGACGAATTTTTTAAATTTTCGGATATTATCTGACAACCATCCTTTTTATATTTACACCAAAAAACGGATTGTCATCTTCGAAATTTGTTTAGAGACTGCTCTTAACAATTTGATCCTTCGGTGGAAAAGTTTCTGAAATCCAAAAATCTGCAACGGAAAGCGTTTCTCATCCTAGACAACGCCCTATCACACCCTGATGTCGAACAACTTCAAGACGGAGACATTAAAGCCATTTTTCTCCCTGCAAATGTTACTTCTTTATGGCAGCCAATAGATCAGGGCATTCTCGAAACTCTGAGGAAAACATACAGGCGTGAACTTCTTTCATCACTAGTGTTAGCTATCGATGAAGGCCTTAATATGATCGAAAAGTTAAAGGAAATTGACTTGTTGTAGGCAGTAGGGTGGATTGTTGAATCTTGGAATGCGATCCAACCAATAAGCTTTGTTCATTCCTGGAGAAAGTTGCTTGACGATTCAGGAAATGAATACCAAGAAAATCATCCAGAGGAGACCGAAAATTCCGAGCTAGTGGACTTAATAAAGATTATTCCAGGCTGCAAGGAAGCACTACTGACGGTGATGTTGACAAGTGGATGAGGCAGGATGAAAATGATCAGCTTCTGGCAAATGAGGAAATTGTAGCACTGATAAAAGAACCAAACAAACAAACAAAAAACCAAGAAAGATGACACCGAATTTTCGGGTGTAATAAGCACGTCTTTTGAATCCGTTCTGCCGCAAATTAAATTTATCAAAGCTATTCAAAGTCAATGGAACCGGTATGGAAAACAATAGCATCTGACGGATTATTTTGACTCCTCAGATATTGCTGTAAACGGAATCGTGAGCTTACGCCCTCTGGTTGCAGACTTGTGCGTTAAGAAAAACATTAATTTATATGAGAAACATTTCGCACCGGAAACGCTCTCCAACACAGAAATAATTTTTCAAATCTGACTCTTAGAAACAGAGATATCGACAAAAATGAGATGTGACTTTACGTCTCCTGGTGGGAAAACCATGCATTATTTTAGGAAGAAAGTATTCTCAAAAGATTTTTCCATATCAGCGGTATCGGTCCAAGAAAAAAAAATTCAGTCGAGTTTTCATTAGCCCAGATTTTGCTACAAATACATCAAAAGCAGAAATTAACACTTATGCCCCCTGGTGGCCATACCATTCTTTACCAAACATTAGAAATTATGTGAAAAATATTTTCCATTAGCTCTTATATGCGATAGAGGAAGAATGTTTCAAATCGGAGTTTTAGAAGCAGCAATAACGCAGAAAACGCAATTTACCTGTGTGTCCCCTAGCGGAAAGTCTATGATTTACTTGAAAATTTTGAACTTTTTAGGAAACATTTGGCATCGGAAACACTATCTAACAAAGAAGGAATTTTTTAAATCGGACTCCCAGAAGTAGAGATATTACAAAAGTAAGATATACTTCTACGCCCCCAGGCGGAGAAACTGTGGAATATTTTAAGAAGAAAATATTCCAAAAAGGTTTAATCATTGTGAGTGGCATCAGTCCACGAAAGAATTTTTTCAATCGATTCAGAAACTCAGAATTTATGGCAAATACGTCAGCAAATATTAACACTTACGCCCCCTGGTGGCCAAAGTATTCTTTACCAAAAATTTGAAATTATTTGCAAAGGATTTTCCATCAGGAGGTGTATCCACTGAAGAAAAAAATTTCAGATCGGAGTCTTAGAAGAAGAGTTATCGGGAAAAGTGTAATTTACTTTTACGTCCCCTAGTGGAAAATCTATGCGTAATTTGAAAAAAGTAACTATATCTAAAATACTTTTGGACATAAATGGAATCTAAAGATAAGATAATTTTTTCAATCGGATGTTTAGAAGCACATATGTGGAATAAAACGTATTTTTTGAATTCGATATCATCTGCATTTACGCCCTGTAGCGGCGAAATTGTACATCGTAAAAAAAAAAAAACGAAATAAAGGATCATCATTCGCATATTTCAAGCTTCCCAATGC
Organism: Macrothele yani; assembly: GCA_039090855.1. Taxonomy (NCBI): domain Eukaryota; kingdom Metazoa; phylum Arthropoda; class Arachnida; order Araneae; family Macrothelidae; genus Macrothele; species Macrothele yani. The sequence continues at coordinate 16,969,806 of CM076992.1, forward strand.
AAAAATAATTTTTTCAAATCAGACTAATAGTTGCAGTGATAGGTAACATAAGCACGATCTTTTTTTTAAAAAGACGTGCTAAAGATGAAGAATCGGAAGGTGAGAAATTTGAAAATGAAAGAAAAGTTGAAAATATGACGCACAGTGAAGGATTCAAGGTAGTTGGAGATACTGTGCGTTATTTCGAGGATCAAGGTGGTTCGGCAATGGATATTTTATTCCTCCGTCGCTTACGTGATGAGGCAACACGAAGAAGAAATGAGTTTGGCAGACAATCCAGCATCACCAGATTTTTATACAAAAGCGATTAGTTTCTTCGTCTGGAGGTAAAAATATCTGTACGTATGTTTCTTTTGTAGCGCAATTACTGTATTTTTTTGTTAAATTATAAATTTTCTTTCGCTCTGTATGTATTAAATGCGTATCATATACTAACATGTAGCAAAGTATACTATGAGTTTTGCATAATTCACTACTGAGTCCGGAAAACTTGACATTTTCGTAACTCGACATTTGTTCAGTCCACATTGAGTCGAGTTATCGGGGTTTTACTGTACATACATATTTACATTTATTTTTTGACCTCAGGGCTAGCGAATCTTACAGTGGCAGAAAGAATTTTAATCTGATTGGCAAAAGCGGAAACATCGTGACAACAGGAGCGACGGATGGACAAAGTGAAGCTGTAAACAGCACGAACCTCTGTTTAGACTCAAAAAGCGGGTAAACAGTAAATTTCTAAAGCACGCAGGACGCAAGTCAACTGGTGGAGTACAGTTTGTCTAGCTGACAGCAATCTGGTGATTTCTGGTTGCCACCGAAGTCTTCCCAGGTGTCGTAATATTTCATCATATGAAAATCGAAGGAAAGGGATGGTAGCATGGAAAAATAAGAGGAGTGCCTTATCTTTTAGGCGTCTGAAACGGATGCATTCGTTTGCCGGAGGGAGAAGATGAGGGGAAGTCCTCCCGTTTTAAGGAGTGCTTACCAATCCCAAGGTTCTCAACATGTGACTGCTTCATACTGTATAGCACATAAAAAGCCCAGAATTGTATGCTGTGCCAAAATAAGTATAATCCGGTGTCGTTGACCTCGGTCTCTTTTATTCTGGATATCTGTCAGACATTAAATTTCCCGAGAATCTTTCTTAGCGAAGAAAAAGTGAAGAATGCGATTAATGCATGCCACATTTATATTTGTCCTCCGCAAGCACTGTTGTGTTATTCTGCGAGCTTTAGAAAAAAAAATATTTTAACTCATGAATGGTTCAGCACGAAAGCAAGGTACATGCTCATAACCTTCATTAAGTCTGTCAGTCTGTAAACACCATATCGCGGCATATGAAAGTCGACAGCTTACGATGATTTGACTGCTGATTTATGGAAAATAACTGGCGAAAGTGCCATATTTGGCCAAAGAGCGCTGAAACTATAATATTACACACACACACACACACACACACACACACACACACACACACACAGAGTTAAATAAAATTAAAATGTATCTGCGTACACAACCACTGAAACCGATAACTTGCTGAAAACCCACGATGAGCGAACCACGATAACAATAAGATAATTTATACAGAGATTAATACAACAAATAACTATTAGAACATTAGATTCCGATGTAATGTGTGCGAAGTGGACCTTTTTGGCAAAATATTGGACTATGAACCTCAAAAACAAGATACTAATTAAAGAAAGTTTTTATATTCAGAAAATCAGTTTCATTAATGAACCTTCAAAATTTATAAATAGCATTTTCAACAACTTAATTCAAAAATAGTAGACTTACAAAATACACAAGAAAATAGTTTTAATTTAATAACTGGCAACTGCAAGAGGAACCTGGCAATAAAATTTAAATTCTTTCTGTGTAAACAAAACTTTTGATGTAATTATAAATACACCACACTGTGAATACTCAAGAGACGCAAATAGCGTATTAAATCAGTTTATTTTTGCGGCGTAGTAAGTATAAAGATTCGCCAAGCTTTCGCACTCCACTGGGAGGCTTTCTCAAGGCAATGGTAGACATAAAAATGCAGGGTATTAGAACACGTAAGGAACAAAGACGATTTTTGAAATAACGCAGGTGACATCACGGGCGTATTATACGAATTTTCATCACGCAATTATACGATGTGTTGCGATGTGTTTCCATCTTTTAATAACGCATGCCAAGCTTTTGGTAGTTCAGTAGAAACTATATCATTGCACGCTAGTTTGATGGATAGGATTTCGACTGTTTCCCTGATGGCAGTCTCTTTAAAATTCGTGTATGGGGCAATTCTTCTAATATTATTTTATTGAAGAGCAGCCGAGGAATGCATGACTTCTCTGGCGAGGACTGTATTCTGCATGTCCTGGTTGACACTTCGCACGTGCTCTTTACACCTAGTGTCCAAGGATCGCTTTGTCATTCCGATATATACCTTTACCGTGTTGTCAGGGTATACTAACGGTATAGCGTACACGCCTGCCTTTTCTTTCTCACACTGTATATCATTGCAACTTGATATATGTGATAACGGAGTCTGGGACTTCAGTGCTATCAGTACGTTGTATTTACATAATTAAATTCTTTAACCAATATGTAAAACCTGGAACATATGTGATGGATTCCTGTGAATCCATCACATAAGTTCCAGGCATATGTGATGGATAAATGGCGTACCTGAAGCAGCAAAACGTACCGGCAGACCAAAGAAAATTAGTGATAGAGGACGTCGAAGTTTCACGAGAGTCGTTACAGCTAATCGACGGAGTACTTACTGCACAAGACCTCAATGTAAGAGGTGACTAAAAATGCTGGAACCTCGGAATGTACATGTACAATTCACAGAGAATTTCATTCCATGGGTTACCGTGGTCGTGCGGCTGCTTATAAACCTTTCGTCTCCACTTTGAATGCTACTCGTCGTTTAGCATGGTGTAAAGAACATTTATCGTGGACCATATATCAATGGAAACGGGTGCTATTGACATATTTTATTAGTGTCGGTCCACCTTTGGCCTTAATGCATGAACTAACCCTTCGAGACATGCTTTCGACAAGGTTTTTGGAACACAGCGATAGGTATGCGCTTCCATTCAGTACATAATGCTGCCACTAACTGTTACTTAGTAGTAGGCCTTGGTTCCAAATTTTCTTATGTGCCGCTCTAATTCATCCCATAGGGGTTCTATATGGGATTACGATCAGGGCTCTGTGCTAGCCAGTCCACACACGATACACAATTATTGTCAAACCACGCCGTAACAGTCCTTGCTTATGGCTCGGTGCATTATCCTGCTGGTACCAACAAGACTCGGTTCCATAGTATTGCTACACAGTTGGTAGGGCATAATTGTCCAGAATATCGAGATAGACTTGTTGACTAATAGGTTTGCCTATTATAACCAATGGGCCGGGACCATACCACGAAAAACACCCCCACACGATTACACTGCCAGATCCAAACTTGACACAGTGGTAAATAGCGTTCCCCCGGCTACCGCCATGCCCACACACGGCCATCAGACTGATGAATCGTGTATCTGGATGTCATAGGACACGTTTCCATTGATCTACGGTCCGCGATAAATGTTCTTTACACCATGCTAAACGACGAGTAGCATTCCGAGTGGAGATGAAAGGCTTATGAACAGCCGCACGACCACGGTAACACATGGAATGAAGTTCTCTGCGAATGGTACGTGTGCATATCGAGGTTCCAGCATTTTTACTCACCTGTACACTGAGATCTTGTGCAGTACTTCGTCGATTAGCTGTAACGACTCTCCTGAGGCTTCGACGTCCTCGATCACTGATTTTTTTTTTTTTTTTTTTGGAATGCCGGTACCTTTTGCAGCTTCAGGCACGCCATGTGTGTTCTACCTATTCAGTACATCCAAAACAGTTTACTTGGGTATGTTTAAACGCCTCTCGGTTTCTCTTATGGACAACCCACTAACACCCAACAATATTTTCTTTCTCAAAGTCAGTTCTCTCCCGCAGCAACATTTTCACTCAACCTCACAGTGCGATATGATCGCTGTCAGCTGCAGGCTTGTTTTTATACCGTTTGAAGCGCATATTAACAACGCAGCAGATCCGTTCATTTGCTTTTGGAAGGGTGTCTGGTGACTTGTCAATATAGTGTATATTGAATCATCTCCGAGTCAAATGGAGGAGACTGGCTCAAGACAAGTTTGAAATGTGAGGAGGGAAATTATCATCCATCAGTGGACTCATGATGTGCACCGATCAGTCAAAACATTAAGACCACCTCTGCGTTATGCAAATAAGAACGTGTGCAGCGAATCAGCGTCACGTGCCAAGGTTGCGAATAATATAATATCCGTGATGGAGCTCTCGCAGTCAGTATTTCGGTTCGTCTCAACGTGGTAAATGCAAAGGATTTATCTAACTTTAACAAACGCCAGATCATTACGGTAAGACGCCTTGGTAATAGCATCTCAGGAACAGCGATGCTGGTAGGCTCCTTACGCTATGCAGTAGTTAGTGCATAGCAGAGATGGTCTGAAACAGACGACACTTTGTGCCGTCGTTTTCAGTCATTCTGTGAAACAGAACTTTTGTGAATTTTACGATTTACGGATTATACACTGCCACGGATGATACGTAAGATTGTTTCTTTTTTAATTACGTTTCTGTATTTCACGGCTGTGAATTACGCCGCTGCTGATTATATGAACGAAAAACAAATTCTGAATTACATGGTCTGCGGATTATACGAAAGGAAATATGATAATTCGAGTTTTGAATGGGCAAAGCTGAACTTCAACAAATTGTACTTTAATAAGATTTTTGAGAGTAGCGACTGGAAAAACGGGGAAAAGAAAATAATGGAACAAATTTGAATTTTTTTTTCAGCATCAAGAGTGGTTTGGGTAAAGACAAGAAAAAAAAATCGCAGCAAATACGCTATATTATCGTTACACCATCGTCACCACACATTACGTTTATGTGTTTTTCTTTGAAATTTGAATACGTTTCACCTGGCTCCTAGATTTGGAACGCATTTTTCCAGCCCTGGCCTAACATATATTAAAACGCAGGATTTTTCTAACTTTTCCTATTTCCGGCAGATGGATAAAGCACTTCATATTCATTAATGCAATCAAAAGCATTTTCAGATGTGGCGAAATAAGTTGCCAAAAGTTTGATTATAAAAATGCGCATTTCTTTTCGTTGACCCTTCAGATTTAAAACATCATTATTCTCTTAAGATGGCACGATATATATCTCAAAGCTGTATTTTAATCCACATTTCTTGTGAGCACTACCACTCCACTCGAATCAATTACCACAGTAGCATTCCCCTACGACTTAATGCAAAGCGATCGTATAAGTTCCACGAAATAGTTCAGCAAAGAATTCCATTGTCAAAAATAGCACTTTCTGTCCAGAAAACTAGATTTGCATTTCAAATGCAACACAGAGAACATAAACATCTACTAAAGAATCGCACACTCCATTTCAAGGGGGGGGGCACCACAATATATTGAGCAGCTAAGTAATGGTTGCTGGGCATCCTAGAAACTTTATGATCAAAAGAATATGTTATTGCTTTAGGGGAAATAAAAATTCCGATAATTTAGTTTTATGTTTCTTTGGGGCATTACAAAGAGGTAAATAGCGCTCCAATAAATAACAGCCATTGAATCTGACATTTGGATGTTCAGACGGAATGGATATATTCTTTAAATCATAAGTTTGTTATGTTTTCAGAAATGTATAAATAATTCACGTTCTCTGCAGTAAAGGGCAGCAAGAAAGCTTGAGCCAAATCCACACGTACAATTTTATTTCACTTTTTCAGGACTACGGATAACGTGCTAGATGCTTGAAAAGCGTATTCTAACGTTCTTTCTAATCCCATATCCGTGAAATTTCTATATCGTTATATATGTGTGTATACATTCGCCATCCCTAGAAGTTTTGTAATCTGTGTAATGCCTTGCACTTCTTAAATGAAAGAGCAAGTTTCTAAAAATGCTCGCTCAAACACAAAAAAAAAAAAATCTCTAATAGCTGAATATACACCGATGAGCTATTCCATTATGACCACCCCCAGCCTAGAGAAATGAGCGCGCCTGGAGACCGAACGGTGGCGCGGGTGAAGCTCACAGAGCAGTATATATACAACCCGAAGACCGACTTCCGGTTAGTAGAGAGTTCTGAGTCAGAATGGGAAAAGCTATCGATTTATCGGAGTTTGGATAAAGGACAAATTGTGATGGCACGCTGCCTAGGAACTATGATCTCGGAAACGGCGCAGCTTGTGGGTTGTTCACGTGCTGCTGTGGTGAGTACGTGTCATAAGTGGTGCGCAGACGGCCAAATGAAGAACAGTCGCCCAGCCGTCCGCAGCTCACTGATGCCACAGAGGAGGGGAGACTTGCGCATTGTTAACAGCGGGCGCAGGGCAGCAGTGCGACAAATCACCTGCGGCTACAACACTGGTGATCAGAGAAATGTGTCACGGGACACAGTTAATCGCAGACCTCTGCGCGTGGGCCTGCGTAGCCGAAGACCCAGCCGGGTCCCCATACCCACTGCACGTTATCGCCAACAACACGCGAAATGGGCCCAATATCAAGATTGGACCGTGGATGATTGGGAGAAAGTGGCTTGGGAAGACGAATCAAGATTCCTGGTGCATCACGTAGACGGCCAAGCGCGGATACGTCGATTACCAACGGAGGCTATGGTACCTGGATGCACTGTTGGGCGGGAACAGGCGTTATGCTGTGGGCGATATTTTCTTGGGACACTTTAGGCCGGATTATCCGAATAGCACAATCCCTGACAGCTGTTAGGTATCTGAACATCTTTACGGACCAAGTGCACCCATTCATGGCAACTGTGTTCCCTGCTGGTGATGTCCATTACCAACAGGATAATGTGCCATGCCACACTGCCAGAATCGTAAAGGAGTGGTTGAAGGAACATGCTGGTGACTTTCTGTTAATGCCCTGGTCTATAAAATTCACCTGCCATGAATCCAATCAAACATTTGTGGTTCTACATGAAAAAGCCGGTTCGCGCTAGATCACCACCACTGCGAAATGAACGGGAACAGGAGGACCTGCTGTTGACATTATGGTACCAGATACCCCAGGATACCTATCGCCACCTCATCGAATGAATGCCTCGCCGTTTGGTCGCTGCATTGCGGGATAAATGAAGTCCTACAAGCTTATTAGGTAGGTGGTCATAATGTAGTGACTCATCAGTGTACGTCATATTGGCCGGTTCTTGATTCCTGACAGGACAACACTTGACATATCAGGGTTAGTAAAAAAAGTTTGTCCTCTTTTCAGCTACACACAGTTGGAAACCTTACTGCATCAATGGGCTAACCAACAACGCAGCAGAACATGTGGTAATTGTGGAAGTGGATGAGTGACAGCGCCGTCTATTTGTCCCTGAGGTTTAACTAACCCACTGCTATCCTATGTATCTACTCAAATATGCTATCATCCGGTCTATCTCTGAATACGTGCCCCTGGTGACTGCAAGTGTTTTTTAAAAATGTGGGAGAGCAAACTATATCCGTAAAGTCTTCAATCGCTGTGCGCTCCAGCGTCGATTGGGTACCACGATGACGTGAACACACGAGCCTCATGACGTGGTTATGGCATGGAGTTACATTGCGTTATCGGATAAGCATGGGGTGTAGGTCAGTAAACGTGCTTTTCAGGTACACCTACGATTTTATCAGACAAGGGGTTAAACCCGGCATAAATTTAAGCAGCTGAAGACGAGGAAACAGATTGCAAAACTGTATGAAAGCTATTCCGGCGTTTCAATGCTGGGGATACCAGTCTCTAAGATTAATCCGCACAGTGACACCCTGGGTGAAGCTACGACAGCAAATCCCGGTTCAGTACAGGACAATTGTCAGCTCAGGTTAGGTTAGGTTAGGTTAGGTCTTCCCAATCCACAATCTCTCGTCCCGTGAAACAGCTTGAGTTCCCCTCCACTTGCCATCGAATGTTTCCCCGAGAATTAGCACCCCCGCAGGCGGAATGTATCGCTCTCTGCCGCAGATTGCTGTCACATCCACAGGACGACCTGTTTTGGCGTCGTATCGGCACAGGTGATGAAAACTAGATATTTCTAAGTTATCCTACCACATGGAATCGGTGGTTGAGGTCACGTCAGGAAGCACAGCCAGTAGTGCAAAGACCGCAATTCAAGAGGAAAGTAATCATGCTGTGCATTTGGTATAATTGCGAGGGTCCTGTGCACTCGGAACTAGTGCAACATAGTCAAGCTGTGGACGGGAACCTTTATGCGGAACAACTGCAGTGGGCCCATGATGTTCTGCGTCCATGCTACCTAGTGCTCAACAGGAAACCGACAGCGCTGTAAAGAAATAATGCCCCATGTCACACCTCCAGTGTGGTCGACCGAATGCAGGAATACGAAGGGGTCGAGATCTTACCCCACATCTCCCACACAGTCTGGATCTTACCCCACATCTCCCACACAGTCTGGATCTTACCCCACATCTCCCACACAGTCTGGATCTTACCCCACATCTCCCACACAGTCTGGATCTTACCCCACATCTCCCACACAGTCGGGATCTTACCCCACATCTCCCATACAGTCCGGTTCTTACCCCATCTCCCATACAGTCCGGTTCTTACCCCCATCTCCCATACAGTCCGGTTCTTACCCCCATCTCCCATACAGTCCGGTTCTTACCCCCATCTCCCATACAGTCCGGTTCTTACCCCCATCTCCCATACAGTCCGGTTCTTACCCCCATCTCCCAATACAGTCCGGTTCTTACCCCATCTCCCATACAGTCCGGTTCTTACCCCATCTCCCATACAGTCCGGTTCTTACCCCATCTCCCATACAGTCCGGTTCTTACCCCATCTCCCATACAGTCCGGTTCTTACCCCATCTCCCATACAGTCCGGTTCTTACCCCAATTCCTATACAGTCCGGTTCTTACCCCAATTCCCATACAGTCCGGTTCTTGCCCCATCTCCCATACAGTCCGGTTCTTGCCCCATCTCCCATACAGTCCGGTTCTTACCTCATCTCCCATACAGTCCGGTTCTTACCCCAATTCCCATACAGTCCGGTTCTTACCCTATCAGACTACTACATGTTCCGCTCCATGGCCTATTCCCTAAAAGAACGGCACTTCGTTTCAGTGGTGTATGTGGAATCTAGCACAAGAGTTTGTCCTCGAAACCTGCAGAGTGGTAGCGTAGTGGAATAGTGTCTTTGTGGAAACGTTGGAAAAGAGTGTAGAAAACAAGAGCCTGTACTTTGCAGAATGAGGTGAGCGTGTACGTCTTTCTTACACCATTAAACTTTTTGGGTATAAACGGGATGAACTTTTGACTCACCATGGTATATGATGAGCTATACATGACCTGTGACGAAGCTTCAAGGGAACGTTTGTGGCTTTGCCTCCGACCAGAAGCTGCACATGCCACAGAATAGACTAAATGGCTAGGGCCACAAGGGGACGGTGTGGCAGACTTGTTTATGATGAAGGGTCTCTTGCCCCGGAACCACCGACCTAACGTCACTTCCGAACACCACGGTGGGAAATTCTTGATAAATCTTTAACAAATTCAATTTAAAATTCTGAAAATCAGATCTGCTACTTGGTGAAATTTAACGTTGCGAGAAGATGCGGCAGTTTCGGATGTCATCGTTTCAGACTTGACGCACTGAGCTACTGCAAAACGTTTTAGGAGAATATCCTCTGCCGAATACCGCCGGCTTCGAGGAAATACACGTAAATCACCGAAATTATCACTCAACGGGTGTCGTATGAGATAATATTGCTGAATCTCATTGCATTGCGAGGGTAAAGACTAGCTGATGACGATTAACCTGTAACCGTCCAATTGCGGACTCCACAGGGTTAAGCGAACTCTCTGGAACTTGATAGTGACGGCGTTGCGAGTAATCCTGCCAGGATCCGACATTCCTCCATCCGGACAGAATCGGTCCGTAGACCTGCAGCTTGCTGCTACCCCCGTGGACCGGCACTTCTCGCCTCTCCGTCATGACCCGGGTGTGCGTGCCATTTGGGCAGGGGCTTGAAAAAATTCTCTGCCCGACTGGGAGAATCAATTGCTGGCGCGAACTGTTTGAGACGTCCGCCCTTTATTCAAACAGAGATACATGCACATTTATTTACACTGAGGAACCCATCTCCGCGTGGGAAACAAATCCTGTGCTCAATGAGCCCTCTCACACTGAAAAACATTTAAAAGAAAATATTTACATTGATATTTACATTGCCACAGGACTAGGGTCAGTTCTGTGGTGATGACTCTGGGCTCGAGTCATCAGTTTCTCTTCTGGTTCTTCATCCCTCTTCTTCGGTCACCTCTCAATTAAGTAGACCGTCTGTTCCTCTTTGAGGTGCTTGACCATCTAGATGATCCCCTGTCGCGCTTTTGGATACACGCGAGCAGGATCGAGAGGTCCCTCGTCTTTGCCAATTCTGGCACTAAAGTTGCTCTCTTCCCTGCCAGAGAAGCACATTCTAGAATCATGTGTGCGACATCTGCAGTCTGGGCACCACACATGCACACTCGCTCCCTAAATCGAAAAGAAGGTAAAGGCAGTTTCTTTGTATTTACCGAAACCAAAGCAAAATTTACATAACTGCAGCATTTTTCAGCTTCCCTGCAATTCCACATACTTTTGGTAAAGGTACACACATTTCTTTCATCGCATCGGAGAAGGCAGTTTTCGCCTGAAGTACGCATCGCTTCTTTCACCTTTTCGTCATCCATTTTTAAGCGAACCAAAGAGATGAAAATCTCACGGTGAGATTACTGGACTGTAAAGTGGATTTAGAAGAACCTCAACTCGAGCTTATATATGAATTGTCGCCATGACTGAAGCTGCTTCAGGGCTTGGTGCAAAAGATCAGTTTTTCACAATAATCCTCCTCTATCGGGAATCGCAGGTTTCAACTCATCTTTAAAGCTTTAACAGTTTGTCCGCGTTCTTCCTGCTAATGTTTCAACAACACAGACAAGTGCATATACCAAAATAAGTTTAGCAATATATTTTTGACTGAGGATACACTTTCGAACCTATGTTTTTTCGATGGAGGTGAAGGGTGTTTCCACTCAATACTTTGTCGCTTGCTTTCATAGTCACAATGGCGCACCTAGGTCTCTCCTCCAGTGACTATCCTTTTCGGTAAAAGTGGATCTCTATACGCTCTTGTGTAGATCGGTCAGTTGTTTCGTGACCCTGTACTCAAACACCACTGTATAGCCAGCACCATAATTTATGTGTAACATACGGAGGCTGTGCCGAAAGTTTTTACCTGCTGCTGAAGGCCTTGTCTGCCGACAAAGAAACATCTGTAGTTAAGAAGCACGTGTTCGTATTGGCCAGCAGCAGGCGATTTAGGGCCAACTGTTCCAGGGAAGAGAGGGCGCCATTGGGCAAACGCACACCAATGCCGCAGCCGGGAATCCAAATTGGGCCCACCTCGGATGAATAGCCAGAAGTCAGAGCCTCAGACCATTGTCATCGGTGCAGCGCAAAAATGTTCTAAGGCAAAGGAAGTAACTACGGATAAAATGCTATAAAACCACTGCCTCTCACTAGTTATATTTTTTAGGTGCAAGCGAACTGACTAAGGCGCTTTGAATACAAATAGCCACATTCTCTGCTAACTACCAGACGTTTTATGGCACCCGATTGCTTATTTCGCTGTTAAACGACAATTAGCAGTTGCCTGTCCCTAATTTAGGAACACTGCTTCGAGGGAGAGAGAGAGCGCGCATGCGTCGTCAGACAAACGCCACCCGTGCCTCATTTGAGAGACTATCCTAGGTCCACGTCAGATTACCAGCTAGAAACATACGCCTCCGAAGGGTTATGATCGGGTTAGCTTCCTGTTGCTTTCCTGTCAAGTGGCAACCGCCAGTAACTTCACAATACATCTACCCTCGCATTATAATCACGGAAAGCCTTGGGAAATCGTGAACTGGATGGAAGGCAGTGGGGATACAATCCGCAATAGTCACCTACCACACACAAAAGAGACTGTTAATTAGCCAACTGCGCCACACTGAGGGTTAATTTTGCTTTTTTTTTTTTTTTTTTTTTTTTTTTTTTATTTATTTATTGGAGGTTTACGACCACCGTGAGCAACTCAAGGGGCTATAAGCAGTCGCCCGTCCCTAATTTAGGGTCACTGGTTCCAGGGAAGGGAGACCGCCAGTGCCGTAAAACAAACACAACATCCATGCCTCACCGGGATCCGAATCCGGACCCCTTTTGGATGAATAATCAGATGCCATCGCTTAGACTACTGCGCCGCCGGGGCGCCTAACTTTGCTTGCCTTTCACGATAAACAAAGTCGTACTAAAGTGGCACTTGCAACGAAATCGTTTATAGCAAACGAACCGCCTTTTTCTTTGGTTTAGGTAGATAACTGCATGATCGACTACTTATTTATGAAAAAAGTCAAAATTCCCGGTTACGCAAATTACGAAGTGTTGAAAATCCTTTAACTGTGTTAACCAATCCGGCAAAGAAGGGAAAGAGAAATTGGAGAACACCTGAAAAATAAAGCAAGGAAAACCAAATCTACATTCCACAGAAGGATTTGAACACATAGCGACGAACATGGTCAGCGGTTGAAACACATAGCGACGAACATGGACAGCGGTTGAAACACATAGCGACGAACATGCAGAGATGGTTGTTGATGAAACACTCGTTCAAATGTAGGACAAAATTGTGCAAAACGAACTAAAAGACGGAGCAATGTTTCCAGACTTTTGCACTACAGATGACGTTGTTGTAAATTAACTTCTAGAACATGATGACATCGTGTATTAAATCCAACGGAAGAGAACTGGCATTTCGGCCTCACACTAAGGACCAAACTACAGTACCAACATTATCCGCATAATCTGCAATATCTTCAACTGAACACCGTAGCTACATTTTCGATGTCACAACATACGTATATCGCTGAGTATCAAATTAACCCATCGTAGCGTCACCTTCATGGAACAGCATTCGAAAATCAGATTTGAATAATGATTTTGAATATTTCCGTTACCCATTTCTGTTACATCGAAATTTTATGCATGGGATAAACTTTACTGCTGTTGAAAAATATACACATAGCATCAAAACCGGTGTACACTGTACGCTTCATATTTCCATTATGTATAACGTAGCATTATTTAGTTAGCAGATGGAACGGTTTTACACACCTTGTAGATCTTGTTCTTGGGTAGGAGTGGGGAGGGGGATACCAGTTGAAGCTAAATCATGCTAGCACGTTTTGAATCTGAGCTCCTTCTTAAAGGAGAAAAAAAAAACGTCGGCAGGAAGTGTGATGCCAACAACAGCGAGCTTCAAAGCCCTGTTTATTATGCCTGACGCTAAAAGAGAAAAATAGAACTCTTGTAAAGAGAGGTTTTCCTACCGAACGAGTCCGATCGAGCCAAAGAAGAAGGCATTTATCACTTACTTCGAAAGGAATTTGTCTTTAATATTTCATCCGAGCCTAAAAAGAAGTGATAGCCTGCGTTCTTCCATATTATTGATTTCAGGTGACCCGGCAACCATGAAGCCCATTGTTAAAGAACAACACCTGCCGGAAACTGCGGGCACAGCAAAATAATATGCCCATCGCTTTGATAAAATATAGCCTTTCTATATTCATAAATGTAAGAAATAGTTCACAGTATTTTCGTGATATACTTCACACTTATCCTTCACATTTATGGATTGACGAGGCAACTGCACGAAACACACACAGATATCACCAATCCCTTTTCTAGCATCCAAAGCGAAAATATATACAGTTGGACCCGTAAATAACGAAGCTGAAGAGAGTTAAAAACATCACCCCACAGATCAGAAACTGGCTGTTTTTCGCATATTGCATTATATCAGGTTAAAATTAGTCAATCAGAAACTGTTTATTAATATCGAAAGTAAATGGTTGTTAATTAAAAACAGTTGCTTGAAATAAAAGTACGACGGATATTTCAAAAGTTTTACACCCTGCGCAGGCGCAGCCTGTAAGATGATGCAATCGTTCCACCAGTTGTGAGCAGTGTTTCTTTCAGGCATACATCCAGGAGAGCGAAGCCCTCCCGGAAACGAACCCCCCCCCGAGGCATTTTAGGTTACCAAGTCAAATTTTAATAAATTCAGGCTATGATGAACAAGTTAGTAAAATCATGCAATGCATTGATTATGATACGCTTTCCAACATACCAGATATTACTACTCAAGTTATGTGGATAATGGCTGTGGAATAAATCTCGCTCCTGTGACCTTTGACCCCATTTCGATGATATTCAACAGAACCGGTTCAGTATACCTCAGGAATAGCATGCTAAAGGTTTGTCGCAATAGAAGCAGTTTTACGCAAGTTATGAGAATAATGGCTGTGGAATAAATATTGCTTTTGTGCATTGATCTCTGACCCTATTTCGTTGATATTCTACAGAACCGGTTCACTATACCTCCGGAACAACATAACGTTTTGTCGCAATCGGAGCATTTTTAGGTAAATTATGATGCACAAGAGCAATGGAATCAATCCCACTCCAGTGTCCTGACCTTTAACCCCATTACCAATAGGGTTAGTGCCCAGGTGGTTCCCTACCACATACTCAAATTTCATCGAAATCGAACTATATTTACGCATGTTATGACGCATAAAGGCAATGGAATGGATCCCGCTTTTATGTCTAGACCTTTGACCCCATTTCGCCCATTTTCAATAAGGTTCGTCCCCAGGTGGTTCCTTACCACATACTGAAATTTCATTGAAATCGAACCATTTTTACGCAAGTTATGACTCATAAGGACAATGGAATAAATCCCGCTCTTATGCCTTGCCTGACCTTTGACTCCATTTCGCCCATTTTCAATAGGGTTCGTGCCCAGGAGGTTCCCTACCACATACTAAAATTTCATCAAAATCGAACCATATTTTACGCATGTTATGACACATAAAAAGGCAATGGAATGGATCCAGCTCCTATATCCTGACCTTTGACCCTATTTCACCCGTTTTCAATAAAGATCGTTCCCAAGTGGTTTCCTACTACATACTAAAATTTCATCGAAATCGAACCATTTTTACGCAAGTTATGACGCATAAGAGGAATGGAATTAATCCCGCTCCTATGTCCTGACCTTTGACCCTGTTTCGCCCATTTTCAATAGGGTTCGTCCCCAGGTGGTTCCCTACCACGTACTAAAATTTCGTCGAAATCGAATCATTTTCACGTGAGTTATCGTGCGGACGGACTGACGGACAAAGCTGGAGCATATACGCTTCTTCAACCTACGGTTGGAAAGCGTAAAAAAGGAAATTTCGTTTCTTTTTATGCTACGAATACTGCAATTACATATTTTTTAATATTTGTTCAAATGGTACTAGTTATAGTTTATTTTATTAAAAAGTGTATTACGACGAATGGTATTCTTCAAAATATAATAAGTAGACTAATCATACCTAATTGTCTGGTAATCGTGATTCAGGAACAAGAGTGCGTTGAATGCATTTTAATAGATAAAAATTTCAAGCCTGTGGACCCCCTTCTTTAGCTGAAAAAATTTTGTTATTCCTGAAATGTTTGAAGAAGTAATTACTATATCGGGGATGTATATATAATTTTTCATTCTTCTTCTGGGAAGGGGGGGGAGGGAAAAAAGTAAGTTTTAGAAATCCAACATCTGGATAATTAAAGTTAATGAAAAATTGAAGAAAAATCGAAGCATTCTTTTCTAATATAAGTTGATACATTTTTATTAAATTAAGGCATTATTTTTTTAATGTAAGTCGCATTATACCCCCCCCCCAAATGAAACGTTTTCCGGGAAGAGGGGAATTCTCTAAATGCGCCCCTGTGCTAGATATATAATAATTACTTCTATGTATATAAATATAGTAGTTAAAATTATATATATATATATATATATATATATATAGCAAATGGAAAACTTGCCCCTCTAAGGTTCCATTTGCCCACTCGGCCAAAAAGTCCTGATAGAAACACTGGTTGCGAGTCAGACTTTGGTATACAAAGTTGTGTCTAACGTTTACTGGCTAATTTGTTCCTGTTCCGAAAAATTCTGCCTATAAAAAATAACAAGAAAGATGACACCGAATTTTCAGGTGTAATAAGCACGTCTTTTGAATCCGTTCTGACGCAAATTAAATTTATCAAAGCTATTCAAAGTCAATGGAACCGGTATGGAAAACAATGGAACTGACGAAAGAAAGATTTTCAATCGGGTTTTTAATCCCTCAGATATTGCTGTAAACGGAATCGTGAGCTTACGAACTCTTAGAAACAGAGTTATCGACAAAAATAAGATGTGACTTTACGTCCCTTGGTGGGAAAACCATGCATTATTGTAGGAAGAAAGTATTCTCAAAAGGTTTATCCATATAAGCGGTATCGGTCCAAGAAAAAAAAATTAGTCGAGTTTTCAGGAGCCCAGATTTTGCAACAAATACTTCAGAAGCAGAAATTAACACTTATGACCCCTGGTGGCTAAACCATTCTTTACCAAACATTAGAAATTACGTCAAAAATATTTTCCATCAGGTCTTGTATGCGATACAGGAATCATTTTTCAAATCAGAGCTTTAGGAGCAGAAATAACGAAGAAAACACAATTTACCTATATGTGCCCCCTAGCGGAAAGTCTATGATTTACTTGAAAATTTTGAATTTATAGGAAAACATTTCGCATCAGAAACACTATCCAACAAAGAAGGAATTTTTCAAATCGCACTCTTAGAAGTAGAGATATTGACAAAAATAAGATATACATCTACGCCCCCTGGCGTAGAAACAATGCATTTTTTCAAGAAGAAAATTTTCCTAAAAGGTTTGTCGACATGAGTAGTATCGGTCAACAAACTGCTTTTTTTCAATCGAGATTTTAGAAGCTCATATTTTGCTGCAAATACAACAGAAGCAGAAATTAAGATTTACGCGCCCTGGTGGCAAAACTATTTTTTACAAAAATCAGAAGTTATGTACAAACGATTTCCCATCAGGAGCTGTATCGGGTGCAGAAAGAATTTTTCAAATCTGAGATTTAGAAGCAGAGGTATAGGGGAAACGCAATTTACCGCTACGCCCCCTAGCGGAAAGTTATGAATTACTTGAAAATTTTGAAATTATATGAAAAAACATGTCACACGGAAAACACTATCCAAGAAAGAAGGAATTTTTCAAATCGGACTCCTAGAAGTAGAGATATTGACAAAAATAAGATGTAAGTCTACGCCCCCTGGCGGAGACTCCGTGGAATATTTTAAGAAGAAAATATTCCGAAAAGGTTTATCGATGTGAGTGGCATCAGTCCACGAGAGAATTTTTTCAATCGATATTTTAGAAGCTCAGATTTTATGGCAAATACATCAGAAGCAAAAATTAACCCTTACGCCCCCTGGTGGCCAAAGTATTCTTTACCAAAAATTTGAAATTATATGCAAAACATTTTCCATCAGGAGATGTATCCGCTGAAGAAAAATTTTTTCAAATCGGAGTTTTAGAAAAAGCGTTATCGGGAAAAATGTAATTTACTTTTACGCCCCCTAGCGGAAAATATGTGCGTAATTTGAAAACAGTAACTATATCTAAAATACCCTTCGACATAAATGGAATCGAAACATAAAAAAAATTTTTTTTTTTTAGATCTCGCGTAGCGATCCTACATTATAATTGAAACTTTGCCAAGAAAATCCCCTACCGAAATTCATAAAGCTTAAAGTGAAGTTTGAGGGGTTTGTGTAGCGGATCGTAGCACAGCGTCACGATAGGCTTCTCGTTTCTGCCAAGAATGGGAAAGCATCGAAGACTTCCCAAGAAGCGGCCGGCCATTAGATGCACGCAACGAACGACACTTCTGTGGTTATCTCCAACAGAATTTTGGAAGAAGATAGACGGAAAACATGTGAAGAAATTGCATATGAAGAAAACATTTCTACCGCTTTGGTTTTCACAATCCTAACTGAAAAATTACAGAAGAGAAAAGTGGCTGCCAAACAGGTACCGCATAATCTGAGTGAAGAGCAGCAAGCAAAGGGATCGCAGAATTGCTTCAAGCAGTACGAGACAGAAGGCGAGCAGTTTTTGGACAGAATTGTTGCTATAGACGAAACCTGGATATTTGATTTTAAACCAGAACTAAAATCTCAGTGCGCTCAGTGGAAAGACATCCAGAATCACCTCGCCAGAAAAAATTCCGCCGCCAACAATCGAAGGTTAAGCTGATGACGATTATGGCCTATGACAAGGTTGGAGTGATAGCAACAGACAAGAGCGCCCGAGGGGACCACTGTAACAGCGGAATACCACAGAAGGTTTCTGCAAAATGTTTTACCCCCAAAGATTCGCCAAAGAAGGCCCGACATGTTCGAAGCTGGTGTCATCATTTTGCACGACAACGCGAGGCCACATATTGCCCGTACAAGTAAGAGACATTCTAAGGTAATTGCTTCCCCGCACGAGCCATACAGTCCTGACATGAAGCCCACCAGACTATAACTTGTTCCCAAAACTGAAGAAGCCACTTCGCGAGAAATGATTCAGTACGATTCAGGATGTTCCTAATGAGGTGACCTGAGTAATCCGACGCCTCAACGGTGGAGGTGTCCTGAGTGGAATATAAGACTTGCGCAAATGTTGGGCCTCTTTCAGGGGCCGCGGGTGGCCTAGTGGTCAGCGTTCGTGACTGCCATGGAGATAACCTCAGGTTCGATCCTGGGCAGGTACGAACGTTCGAACCACTAAATACCCGCCGTGCGTCGGATGGGCACGTTAAGCCGTCGGATCCCGGGTACTGGCCCCCGGTAATAAATAAGGGAGTCTTCCTTCCCCTTTCTACCTCGCTTCCGTGTCACTTTCCTATCGGGCACTCTAGCCCAAATCTCCTAGCTTCCTATTTCTGAGGGTTGTTTAAGACCTGGGGTCAGATACTCCCTTCCTAAAATCCTCTACATCTGATCTGATATGGGCCTCTATCATAAAGAAACGTGGAGATTAATTACTTCGAAGGCCTGTAAAGTTATGTTGTGAAACAAATTCGTTTTTCAAAAGATAACCCACAGTGTGCAAAACTTTTGAAATGACCCCCGTATGAGATCTGCAATAAGCGAAATATTTAATGTAAAAATTTAAGTGATTGCTAAAAATTCCATAGATCACCTGTTGTATTTCATTTGCTGTTTACCCTGTTACGTCGGAAATAGTAGTCAACAGTTGCTTGTTTTGTGCTTGTCGTCATGACAGCTTTTTTAAACGCTTTTCCACAGTAGGTGATTCCTCTGACGCGGAGGTTGAGGTGTTTCAAGATGCAAAATAAACTAATCTAAACAGATTAAGTGATTGAAAAGTGGAGATGGGAGGGTATAAAAGGCAACATTTTGCCCGGGAGATTTATTTGTGGTAAACGGAGCGAGGAAGCAGCAGGCAGTAGTGAAAAAACAACTGAAACATTCTTTTCTTCAAGCAAATTGACCTGCCTGTAAGGGGAACCATGTGTAGTTGTCAACAGTAGGTAATTCGTAGTTTTCCAGTGAAAGAGGAAAGGTTAAAAACTGGAAAGCCATTTGTTTTCTGATAACCGGGGTAAACTACGTTATATTCGGTTTCTCCAAAAAAGAAAATGTGTTCCTAATATGCGGTTAAAATAACAAGGGCCAATACTACGACGTTGAAGTGATCTATAAAACATCCTGTTCATGTAGAGCTTCGTATTACGCGAACTCGTGATATGTGGGTTTGACTGTACGTGCATCTTTTCAATAAATCACTTCCTTAACTGACGCTATACAGCTTCACAATGGTGCTGGGAGCTCATCGGAGACTTCAAAATGCTGGCATTCCTGATGGGTCTCCAAAAACGGTTTTACAAAGTTCCCCCGTTATCTTGGCCTTTGAAACAGCAGGAACACCAAAGCGCACTACTAAAGGAGAGACTGGCCACAGCGGACAAACTTTTCTATGGGGAAGAACAACGTCATGTGGGAGTCACTGGTGGACCCCGGAAGGTGTTGATGACCGCCCCTGTAGCGCAGTGGTCTAACGCTGGCTTCTGATCTTTCGTCTGAGATGGGTCAGGGTTCGAATCCCGTGAGGCATGGGTGTTGTGTTTTTCTTTCGACACTGGCTAGCTATCTCCCTTTTTTTTTTTTTTGATTGGAGGTTTAACGACCACCGTGAGTAATTCAATGAGCAGTCACCCGTCCCTAATTTAGGTCCACTAGTTCCAGAGACGGGAGAGAGCCAGTGCCGTATGACAAACACAACATCCATGCCTCACCGGGATTCGAACCCCGACCCATCTCGGACGAACGATCAGAAGCAAACGCTTATTAGACCACTGCGCCACCGGGACAACACATATATTAGTGTATCATCTACGTTTTGGTACATGAAAAAACTAGACAAAGATAAACGTGTTGGTAACCAGTTATTGAGCATTATTTCTGTACGTCTTTCAAGGGAAGCCTAAAGAACTAGAACCAAAGACTAAAGCTTGTTAGGTATGTACGTATTCGAATCTACCATCTTCCACTTACATTTATATCGATGAACGAATTTTTTTGAAAGCGGTAGGAGGGTTAGTTTTACAACCACCACAAGTTTGTGCCTCGTGGGTTATTTATGGGTTCTACGTCCTTAATTCCGAGCTACAAAGGAGAAAGCGGGAAACGTAATGCTCCATCATGCACGACTTACTCGTGATTTGAACCCTGACCTCGTCACACAATGACCACTAGCTCCTGCCACGCAACACACTAAAGCAAGTGACCTTTCCAGACACACGAATTGCTTATAACACGGAAGGAACGCGTACTTTTCTTTTAAAATCTGTCAGATAAGAACAGCTTTATGGAAGATGTTTTTTTGTGCGTTGGGTTTTTTGGCAGGAAAAACTTTACGACGTATTGGGGGTTTTATGACAAACTCCCAGAGCCATTGGGGGGGGGGGTGAGCGACCAACTCCAACAAACTCGATGGGCTATAAGTAAAACAGTGCTAAGTTCGGGCTCAATTTTAAGAGCCCGAATTTTATATTGCAAGATAGAGCCCAGGCTCGAACGAGCCTAAAACTACGATTTGCCTGTTTAAGCATTAATGAAAAAATAATCTAAAATTCCATTCTCTCTTTTTTTTTTTTTTTTTGATTGAAGGTTCAACGACCACCCTCAATGGGCTATAAGCTGTCGCTCGTTCCTAACAATTTTGGGTCACTGGTTCCAGGGAAGGGAGAGAGCCAGTGCTGTAAGACAAACACAACATCATGCGTCACCGGTATTCGAACCCGGTCCCCTTCACGGACGAATTATCATAAGCGAAGGCTTAGACCACTGCGCCACCGGGACGGCTCCCTTTTCCCTTCAATTAACAGATGTCTTTCAACTGGGAAATGGAGAAGGGACCTCTGTTTCTATAATATAATTGCACGATTTTTTTACTATTAGTTTCTTCCTGAAATGTTTCGGGATGGCAGTGTATCCGGAAAGATCGGGAGATGCTAAAAACTACGTACCTTGCTACACAGAATAAGCAGGGAGATGCTGCTGCGTTGAAGAAGGGGCAAAATTTCGTCTGGTCGCCCTATACTCCGAGTCGCCCTAAAAGCGTACTGTTGTTAAAGACGGGAGAGCCTTATCACGACTCGTCGTGGAACACAAGAACCGTATCCATCCATGTTTATGTTCTCTCCAGCTGTTTCCTTTCTGATACACCTCCCCCCCCAACCCACCCACACATCACACAACAGTAGGGATTGAGAATAGGGGTCTGGAGTCCGAACGTCTTTCCCTACTGCCTGTTTAGGTAGCGTACTTCGAGTTTCCTCGATCGTCAATGTATTGCCTCTGTGTTGTAAATGTTGGAAGAGGTCTTCTACCTCGTCCCCCCCCTCTCTGAGTTGTATCCCAAATGGACAGAAGCGTGCGAAGCTCTTGATTGAAGAATTTCTCATATCAAAATTACTCCTAAAAACGCTCAAACTTCTTTTTGGATTTTTTTTTAGATAGCGGTTGTGTCTGATAAACTGCTGAGCAAACAAAAATGGATTCTAAGCAATAATTCTACTGCTTTTCGCTCTAAACGTTAGGGACAATTTTTCGTAGCGGAGATAGCTCTTTCGCATCCTTCATAATGGTGCACTCTTAGGTTGACTCTGCGTATAGTATCTACAGTTCTTGAAGCTTTTCCTACTAGCACGTGCCCGATTGCATTTTTCCTACCCATGCCCAGTATAAATAGCCTCCCAAGTTTCCACGCTCTGCCCAGACGCCAAGGAATTCTGTATTAACTAGAAAGTGAAAGTCTCTTATGCTAAAACAAACAAAATTAAATTTAAAAAAAAAACAAGAAAGATGGCACCGAATTTTCTGAGGTAATGAGCACGTCTTTTGAACCGTTCTGACGCGAATTAAATTCATCAAAGCTATTCAAAGTCAATGGAACAGTAGTACCTGAACGAACAAAAAAAGTTTTTCAATCGGGATTTTAATCCCCCACATATTGCTACAAACGACGTCGTGATCTTACGCCCTCTGGTGGCAGACTTCTGCATTAAGAAAATTTTAAATAATATGAGAAACATTTCGCAGCGGAAACGCTCTCCAACAAGGAAAGGATCTTTCAAATCGGACTCTTAGAAGCAGGGATATCGAAAAATATAATATATGCATCTACGCTCCCTGGCGGGAAAAACATGCATTATTTTAAGAAGTATTCTCAAAAGGTTTTTCGATGTGAGCGGTATCAGTCCAGGAAGGATTTTTTCAGTCTAGTTTTCAGCTCAGATTTTGCTGCAAATAAATCTGAAGCAAAAACTAACACTTACGCCGCCTGGTGACCAAACCATTTTTTACAAAAGTTAGAAATTATATGCAAAATATTTTCCATCAGAAGCTGTATCCGGTGCAGAAAGAATTTTTCAAGTCGGAGTTTTAGAAGCAGAGATATCGGGGGAAACCCAATTTACCTTTACGTTCTCTAGCGGAAAGTCTATGAATTAGTTGGAAATTTTGAAATTATATGAAAAACATGTCGCACCGGAAACTATCCATAAAATGAATTTTTCAAATCAGACCATTAGAAGCAGAGATATTGATAAAAATAAGATATACATGTACGACCCCTGGCGAAGAAACCCTGCAAAAGTTTAAGAAAATATTCCGAAAAGGTTTATCGACGTGAATGGCATCGGTCTACGAACGAATTTTTTTTCATTCAAGATTTTAAAAGCTGATTTTGTGGCAAATACATCAGAAGCAGAAATTAACACTTACGCCCCCTGGTGGCCAAACCATTCTCTACCAAAAATTAGAAATTATATGCAAAATATTTCCTATATTTCCTGTATCGCCAAAGAAAAAGTTTTGAAATCGGAGTTTTAGAAGTAGAGATATCGGGGAAAACGCAATTTAATTTTATTCCCCCTGGCGGAAAATCTATGCGTAACTTGAAAAAGGGACTATACCTAAAATACTCTTAGACAGAAATGGAATTGAAAGATACGACTTTTTTCAATGGGATGTTTAGAAACATATACAGGGTGCATAGGAAAGTCCATTTAGCCTGGAATAACGTGTGAACGGAGTGAGGTACACTTATGCAAGTGAGATAACGGTACAGTAAAGCGACTACGCCCAATCGAATGCAACCAATAGCAGCGCCCCTAGTGGCGAAATGCGGAAGTTAGCCATTACAAATCGAAAACAAAAAGAGATAGATCAAAATTTCTAATTACAAAGTTGTAGAGCATCAATTAATTAGTACAAAACGACATTTCATTTACACGGAAAAGATAAATTGTCGCCTGAATACCCTAAAATGTCCGAAATCGATGCGCGACCTTTTGTGTGAACGTTTGAAGGGAACAGGCATACGTATGAGCAAATACACACAATTTATTGCATAAATGCGTACTTATGTCAATACAGTTTGATGACGTCAGACAAAACAAAAACAAAAGAGGCAAACTGGCGCAGAGTGATAAAAAGTTAATGTCGAGTATGTTCGAAGAGTTCGCCATTGCCCACGATGCACATTTGTATTCGTGAAAGTAACTCTGCATGCACATTCCTCAGCATGGAGGACGACGACGTAGATCCAGCAGACTTGTAGGCGCTGTTGCATACACCTGATTTTTTCGTAACCCCAGAAATCCAAGCTCGCCTTTCTCACACAACGTACATAGACCTAAACTTCTGATCAGGGTTCATCCTGCTACTGGTTTTTATATCGTAGGTACGGTACAACGTCACAATCTGCATTTGCATGCGGCTACATTTGCGAAATGTGAATATGCAGATTCGAATCGTCACGCATCAATTTCGGACATTGTAAGGTATTCAGGGGACAAATTTATCTGTGTGAAGCAAATGTCGTTTCGAACTAATTAATTGATGCTCTACAACTTTTTAATTCGAAAGTTTGCTCTATCTCTTTTCGTTTTCGATTTGCAATGGCTAACTTCCGCATTTCGCCACTAGGAACGCTGCTATTGGTTGCATTCGATCGGGCGTAGTCGCTTTACTATACCGTTACCATGCTTGCATAACTGTACCTCTCTCCGTTCGCAAGCTATTCCAGGCTAAAGGTACTGTATATGAAATAAAATGTATTTTGAATTCGATATCTGCATTTACGCCCTCTAGCGGCGAAACTGTACATCCAAAAAAAAAAAAACAAAAAAAAAAAACCCCGAGATGAAGGATCATCATTCGGAACACAAAAAAGAATTTTTCAAATCGGATTAATAGTTGCAGAGATATGGTGTCCACAGACGGACGGACAAACCGATAACATAAGCGCGATCTTTTTTCACAAAAGGCGTGCTAAAAAGTAACTTATCTTTCTGTCTCAAAGCCCGAGCCAACACTTATAAAGCAGTTGCCCGGCCCTAATTTAGTGCCACTGGTTTCAGGGAAGTAACAGTACCGTAAGACAAACAACATCCATGCCACATCGGGATTTGAACCCGGTCCCATATCGGACGAATGCTCAGAAGCCAGCGCTTAGACCAATGCGCCACCGGGGCGGAACACGATGAGTAACAATCATGACCATATGCTGTCACCCAACTTTAATTTGGGGTTCCAGGCAAGGGGAGAATCAGCACTAAGACAAAAACACCACTCACGCCTCATCGGGGACTAATCCGGGCCCAGCTTAGACGACTAGCCAGAAATCTACCTGCGCCTCTAGCCACTCAACTATCAGGGCGGCTTAGAGCTATGAATCTGATCAATAAGTGAAAGAAGCAGTCGATTTCGTGCAGCTGCAACAGAACACAATTAGAAAATATTCTTAATGCTTTTGGATGTCCCTGCACTAAATATTTAGCTATAAGTCCTGAAAAGAAGGCGCGTCTTCAAAGTTCCCACTCGTCACAAGATAGAGATGTTCCTTTTAGAGATGAGTTCGGGCTCAATTTTAGGAGCCCCGGCCCGCTTTCTTTGAGTACATTTGTTTGCTGAGCCCGGGCCCAGATTCTTGGAAAATTTTGCTTATCAAGGCTTGCATTTATGCATTATACACTGGCCAAAGATATGGCCCAAGCAAGGATTAGTTTAAAAATCATTAGTTAAAAAAGTTAAGTTCAGTTATAATCCACTTCACAATATTAATATGTTTTTAGAAATACTACGCATAAAGTCAAATGTTCTAAAATGTGGATTTGAAAATAAATAATCAACGTGCCCTTCAACCGTATCAGGGGAATCAGTGATTTTGGTAAAAGCTGAAGAAAAGAAAATCGTTTAGAAACAAAATATTCCATTCGTTATTTCTTTTTGATTTCTAAATTTACTTTTATTTTGAATAAACTGCATTATAAAACGCACAACGCCGTACAGACAGTTGCAAGTGTTTGAAATATTGACTCTAGAAAACTAATCTTTGCAGTATAATTTACATATATGCTAATTGGTAAAGGTAGTTTAGAGTGATGTAGTAGAATATAAAAAAAAACATGTAGGGAAATTTCCAAAATTTAAAAAAAAAAAAAAAAAGAACGTAAAAGCCTTTTAGACCAGATTATTCTGCATTTTGGAACATTAACAAAGCTTTGCGCTTAATAGTGTAATAATCACAATATTATATGTATGTGCAGTTTCCAGATCAAGTTCATCATGAAAAAAGACAGAGAGAGAGAGAGAGAGAGAGAGAGAGAGAGAATTGCATCTAATGCCTCAGCGCTTCAACTTTATCTTTTCTGTAAAACTCGAACTGCTGCACTAAAAACCAACGTCACCCCAAAAATCGCGGGAGTGAGGAAATTTTAAGAAATAAATAACAATACTTCTAACAGCACAATTTTGGAAATTAATACATCATTTTAAAGATAATATTCCTGTTTTTTAATAAAATACAAAAAATGGAAATGTGATTTTTTCCCAGTTTTTCGATACCAGACCTCAAACTAATCCTTTGCTTGGGCCATAGCTTTGGACAATGCAAGTCTTGCTAAGCAAAATTTGTCTTGCAATGGCAGCTAGCTTAGGAAATTGAAAATCCTTCCACCATGGTAACAAATCCACAATGAAATTCAACACGTGTAATTCAACCGTGCTCGGAATTACACGTGTTGAATTAATTACAGTAAGGAAATTCAAGACGTGTAATTCCGAGCCCGGGCCTTTCGGTAGTTAATGAATTCTGAGCCCGAGCCCATCTCTAGTTCTTTTCACTGAACAAAGTAATACAAATTTTTCCAAGCCAATCCGAGGTAGTTGATCAATTTTCAGCAATGTATACCTAAGTTTCCATGGAAGATTAATCCATATCTGCTCATCGTATCCTCAGGAACTGCCACATATATCCTCGAACTTACGTTTCTTTTGAATCCTTCACGGCTTTGAACTTAAATTTTTTTCAACAGACACTGCTTGTTCCGTTAAACTGAAGAACCACGGGTTGCATTTTTTAAAACTGGGGATTTAACGACCATCGTGAACAACTTAATGGGCCATAATAGTCGCCCATCCCTAATGTGGGGCCACTGGCTCCAAGAAAGGGAGAGAATTAGTTGCCGAACGACAAACACCATGCCTCATCCGGATTTCGAACCCAGACCCATTTTGTACAAATGATCAGAAACCAGCGCTTCGACCATTGCGCCACCGGCCCTGCGGTTTCACTGATGTTAATCAGATTCGTAGTTTTTTAGTTAGAAGGACTATACTTCTTTATGGTCACAAAGAGATAAAGGTTGCGCTATCAATAGCATTCTTCATAATTTGCGAAAAAAAAAATGGTATTGGCGACAGTGGCGTCTTTCAACCAATTTTTCGACGCTCAAGACACACACCCCCTCTCTTCCCACAGAAGCGCACTGCCCTTCCAATCAAAATAAACCTTTTCTTGCATTAGCTTACCTATGTAATATTTTCCACTTAAAAAAAAAGGCAGACTTTTCTTAAATATTGTGTTGTCAAAGCAAAACTTCTCTTCCTTCGATTCCCTTTTTTTTTCGATGAGGGGGGGGGGGGTCAGGTGTCACAGCAACAGCATCAAGATAGCATTACTCTTGTTGGAGTAATTTCGTCGCTTAGTCTCTGCAGGGTTAGGCCATTTCGTCAAACAACTTAATGATTTAAGGGAGTGAAGGTATCGTGGAGGCCCGTACCATCAGTCCCAAGCTAACAAAACCCCAAACCCTGAGAATCAGCCGTAGGCCAAAAGACTGAAGGAACAATATACGACAGCAACTGCAACAACTTGTCGGAAACGGTAATATTCATGTGAAAAGGCGGCATCTTTACTAGGGAACACCATGAAAAGGTGCAGACGTTTCCACTAAGTAAAGGAGTTTGTTTCACGGGATAATGGGATTTCGGTGGGGTATTAGCGCATTTCTCGTTACGGTAGTTTATTGGTGGATGTATTTGGCAATCGGGCAGGAAATAGAATAAGGTCGTTGAGAAAATTGTCGTATGATATACTTTTTTACAGAACAATGTTGCTACGTGTTCTTCTCGATTAAGTGCAGTTGATTTTTTTGTCCACAGCAAGCTAGACTTTCAGAGCTACTAGGATGGATTTTTTTAAAAAACAGCACTGCGAAATACATGTCTTGGAAAACAGCGTTAAACAAGAAAATATTATTTCAAAAGTTATATATGCACTATATTGACAAAAGTCACCGGACACCTAGAAGAGAAACACAACATAGCATGTATTGACATACATTAGTACGGTGTCGGTCCACCTTTGACCTTAATATGCATGCACTGACCCTTCGAGACATGCTTTCGACAAGGTTTTGGAACACAGCGATAGGAATGCGCTTCCATTCTAACTGTTGCTTAGTAGTAGGCCTTGGCTCCAAACTTCTTATGCGCCGCTCTAATTCATCCCATAGGTGCTCCATGGGATTAAGATCAGGGCTTTTCTGCTGGCCAGTCCACACATGATACGAAATTATCGTCAAACCACGCAGAAACAGTCCTTGCTTTATGGCTCGGTGCATTATCCTGCTGGTACCAACAAGGCTCGGTTCCATAGTATTGCCACAGAGTTGGTAGGACATAATTGTCCAGAATATAGAGGTAGACGAGCTGGTTAACAGGTTTGTCCACGATAACCAATAGGCTGGGTTCATACCACGAAAAGCACCCCAACACGAGTACACTGCCAGCTCCAAACTTGACCGTATGAACAGTACACTGTGGTAAATAGCGTTTACCCGGCTGCCGCCATACCCACACACGGCCATCAGACTGATGGATCGTGTATCTGGATTCATCAGTCCATAGGACCCGTTTCCATTGATCTACGATCCACGATAAATGTTCTTTACACCATGCTAAACGACGAGTAGCATTTCGAGTGGAGATGAAAGGCTTATGAGCAGCCTCACTACCACGGTAACTCATGGAATGAAGTTCTCTGCTAATGGTACGTGTACATACCGAGGTTCCAGCATTTTTACTCACCTGTACACTGAGGTCTTGTGCAGTACTCCGTCGATTAGCTGTGACGACTCTCCTGAGGCTTCGACGTCCTCTATCACTGATTTTCTTTGGTCTGCCGGTATGTTTTGCTGCTTCAGGCACACCATATGTCTTCCACTTATTCAGTACATCCAAAACAGTTGACTTGGGTATGTTTAAACGCCTCTCGGTTTTTTTTTTTTTTTTATGGACAACCCACTAATGTAACACCCAACAATCTTTCCTTTCTCAAAGTCAGTTCAGTGACATTTTCACTCAACCTTACAACGCCATATGATCGCGGTCAGCTGCAGGCTTGCTTTTATACCGTTTGCAGCTGTACCGCGCATCTTAAACACGCAGATGATCCGTTCATTTGCTTTTGAAGGGGTGGCCGGTGACTTTTGTCAATATAGTGTGTATATATCGGATGGGCTTATCCCCCAAATCCATCATTCCTAGCGACGCCACTGTTTGGCGAAAACATTTAATATTTTGCTGTCTAATTGCAAAAAATATATAACCATTTGCTTTTGTAGTATTATAACACCACGGTTTTTTTTTTTTTTTTTTTTTCCAATGGAGGGTGAAAAAAATGACCACTTCAGATTACATTTAGCGAAAGAAAATTTAATTTGGCGAATGGGTTGGAGAAAACTTAAAAAAAAAAAAAAAAGCCAAAGCAACCGCTGCGGAGATACTGCCGTCACGCAATTTGGCGTGCACATCTTTTTACAACTAGCAGGCCCCTACCATTTTTCTAGCGCGTTTCCTTTTACGTGAAAAATCAGTATAAGAAAAAGGATCCATGGGAGGAAACATGATTAAAAAATATAAATTTTTATCTAGATATCGTTTATACTGCTCTAAATCACGGTTCAAGAAACTGGATTTACATATTTCCGCATCCGTAAAAAATTCCCTTTTCCGTCTAATACAAAACTAAACAAATTTATGAATTTGTTATGAACACGCGTATCCTGGGCCCTGATAAAAATATATCACTCATTTCACAAGTAAAATTTCGATCCTATTAGTTCAATCACAAATTACTATCAATTTAACGGATTTAAATTTCATTCCTATTCATTTCCCAGATAACATTTCATTTTTCTACAAAAAATCTTCAATGAAGATGACATTACGGCAAAAATTCTTTATGAAAAAACTTTTCTCATTGCGCAATTCTAGACTAAAACCAATAGTTTAACAAATGTCAAAGTAATTTTTCCACAATGTTATATATTCGCTTCGTAAACGAAGACTACTTAGGATAAAAATGCTGGCTTTAACAAGCTATGACTGCTCCTGAAATGTGATAATTACATAACGAATATATACGTAATTGCCTTACACAGGGACCTTAGATGAAACCAACATATGGACTCTCTTCTTCTCAAACTGTCGAAAAACGTTGGAGTTATCAGCTTGGTATTTACAAACCTTACCTATAAAACACTAATTCATTTATATTACACCATGTTTCAGACTCATTAATTATGCTATCTTATCGTGGGGACAGAGAACTAAATATAATTTCAAAAAACTTCAAATTCTTCAAAACAAATATATAAGATTGACCTAAAATTTAATAGAAATACACAACTAACACGATATAATACCACAAGAGTTTTCCCAAACAAATATAACATTCTTACGATTAACCAATTATATTACTTTATTATCGAGAAAATTATGTTCAAACGCATTAAGAATAATTTACACGCAGACATCATACAAATTATACCCCAGATATACACACATGACACACGCACTAAATCACATATTCGGCCTATTCATCTGAAAACGGAGACCATGAAGCAAAGTTTAAATTACATTGGCCCACACTACTGGAACTCATTACCTACGGAATTGACTTCTTTAAATAATTTTAACCTTTATTTTTAAAATAAACTAAAAAACTTTATAATTAATTCCAGCTCCTCAAATCAATTATTACAGTGGATGGGAACTATGACTAATTTTATGACTGGTATATCGTGATTTAAATTGCTTTTTCAATGGTATTATCTGTAATATTTATTACCTGCTCATATATCATTACCATTTTTTTTTTGTTACTATGATACTCTTGTTTGTAATTACAACTACTGACCCTCAGTGTAAAACTAGCCTAGGGAGCATGGGACCGTGTCAGGCCAGGCTGGCCTTTTCCCCTGATTCCTTGCTGTGCTGCATTGTTTCAACTGTTTTTGTGGCACTGTTTTTATTTTTATTTTTTTTTTTTTTTTTTTTTTGCTCAGCAAAATAAATTAATTGAATTAAAAAAAAAACCAGTACGAACACCGCATTTCTTTAGGGCAAAAAAAACAAACAAAAACACTTGGGTATTCTGGAAATAAATGTACACAAAAAAGTCATCCTTCATTATTCAAAAAATTCTGAATCTATCAGTTTTTCTTCTCTTTTTAATTGGAGGTTTAACGACCACCGTGAGCAACTCAGTGGGCTATAAGCAGTTACCCCTCCCTCATTTAGGGCCCCTGGTTCCAGGGAAGGGAGAAGAAGCCAGTGCCGTAAGACAAACACAATTCCATGCCTCATCAGGATTCGAACCCCGACCCAACTCAGTCGAATAACCAAAAGACACCGGGGGCGAGGTAATTGGGCTTAACTTCCTCTATAAGCAACTAAGGGCTATGTTGCACAGGTGTCCCTAGTTCCAAAGATGATTAGCATCCCTATAAGCAGCCGCCCGTCCTCATGCTGAGGCCACTGGTTCCAGAGAAGGAAAAAGCCAGAGCCGTAAGCTACCGATTGTCTCATATGGAACTCGAACCCAGTTCCAGCTCGGACGACTATCGCAAAGCCAGCGTCTCTAACCATTCGGGGCCGCGAATGGCCTAGTGGTTAACGTTCGTAACTGCCAGGGAGGAATCTCATTCGTTCCCAGCAGTAACGAACTCTCGAACCACTAAATATCCGCCGTGCGTCGGATGGGCTCGTTAAGCCGTCGGACTCCGGGCACCCCCCTCCTCCCCGGTTATAAATAAGGGCGTCTTCCTCCCTCTTTCTACCTCGCTTCCGTGTCACTTTCCTACAGGGTGCTCTAGCTTAAATCTCCTAACTTTCTATTTCTAAGGGTTGTTTAAGACCTGGGGTCAGACACTCCCTAAAATCCTCTACATATGATCTGATCTCTAACCACTATGACAGCCTGGTGTGGCTTGCAGAACAAGCCCTAGTTCGGCACACTTTCGACAAACCGCAACTCCGGTGTATTCTAATACTCCATTGATAGCACGCTTCTTTCATAACAAGTTGTTCACTTGCTGCAGAGTTTCACAACACGAGTACAAGTCTTCAAAAACGAGAATGGGATAGGATTTTTTTTTCTCGAACTATCGATCCCATAGTATCTCCACAAGGCATTAGATGACAGTAAATCACATTACAATCCATTTACAAAAACATTTAACGTAAATAATCTTCAAGGCATCATCTTAAAGGCAGAACCTCACCAAGTCAGGCCTCCGAGCAAAGTTCGAAAAATCAGCTTGCATAAGTCTGTCAACGAACTTTCATGGATGAAAATATGTGGTCAATGTTATTCCCATTTCTACGCCATGATGAATACATAGCATCACGTCCGTTCATCCTTTCAACGACGACTTCAAAGCACACTGTCACTAATCATATTAGGCGAGTGCAAAACTCAATGTGATTTGGACACCCTTGTGCGCAACCATTCCGTGCGCGACAGGGAATTACAAGAAAACACAACACTAATCTCTTTAGAAGACTGGCGCACTTCATTTTATGTATAGTGACATTTTACTGTCTTCCGCTAGAAATAACATTTCACGCGTGTTTGGCATTTTTCTTCGCTAAAAATATGTGGAGCATGCCTTGCAGGAAAGCCTACATCTGGTTTCTTCAAACTGGTATAGTAGCTGATAGTTATTATCTATACCTGCGGTTGTGATATTATTGGAAAAGGTTATAACTATAATTTATTTTTTTAACTAATTTGTACTCGTTCCATCGCTTATTATCAGTTAACTCGCCGTGTTAGGTTTTGCTTCGAAAATTACGAAAGCTCCGCCAATTATATCATTTGCGCTCTACCCCTTTAGTGTAGGGGAGGCGACAACTATTGATATTAACTGCCGCCAACGATATATGTACACAAACAGGATGTTGGCTTTCTCGCAGAGTAGGCTAGACATCAGTTTAAGAAAACACCTGAAATGTTATTTCTGCTGTCAGAAGTGTTTTGTAAAGTAGCGAAACGAAATAAAATAAAACTAACGCAATGGGTAACCTAGAATTCCTTAAAACGAGTACGACCCATGTAAAAGATTACCAATACACCTTCCAGTCGACCGAAATGGGCGGTGCAGGGGCAAAATAATTTTTAAATACCTCAGTTTTTTTCTTTAAATTTTCTGTGGTGAAGGCGTAGACCATTTGCTATCCCAAAAGCGAACTACACTCACTCAACGGAAGTTAAGCTATCAGAAAGAATATCTCCCATTCATCGAGTAGCGTTCTGCGCCTCAACCCCTTACGAAAAAGTCGGGGCAACGTTCGTTCATTTCTCTTTTTTTTTTTCTTTTTTTTTTTTTTTTTTTATTGGAGGTTTAACGACCACCGTGAGCAACTTAGTGGGCTATAAGCAGTCGCCTGTCCTTAATTTAGGGTCACTGGTTCCAGGGAAGGGAGGGAGTCAGTCCCGTAAGACAAACAACATCCATGCCTCATCGGGATCCGAACCCGTACCCCTTTCGGACGAATGATCAGAGGCCATCGCTTAGACCACTGTGCCACCAGTGCTGCTATTTCTTTCTTCAAAGCTACCTGTAAAATGTTCAAAGTTAGATATAGAAGACAAAGCCACATACAACATCCCGAATAATTTCATTCACCTGCCTGGTGTTATGTTATTAGCTTTTATGGTTCAAGGTTGTGGTTTCCAGAGAACAGGGTAAATAGCCAGGTAAAGAATCAAATTTTGCAGAAATTAATTTGCATTTCGTTTAGTGGGACACTTATTCAGCTGAACATGAAATAGATGTTGGGTAGCAATAGCAAAAATTTCAGTATCGCATTTCTTCACTTCCTTCCCGTGAGAAAAGAATCGGTGCCCATGTCGTTTAATGAGAACTGTTTTCTGTACATCGTCAAGGAGTTTTAGGGAAGATTTTGGCGCATTACGCAAACCATGTAACCCAAGTCTAGACGAAATTCAACTTTGGAGCTTGTACACAAACACATGAAGACAAAATTTAAAATTTCTTAGTTTTAAGGAGGAACACAGAATTTAGACCAGGTGAATTTACATTAAGGCAGCCACCCTCTGGTTAACCCTGGAATACACAGACTGTTGTCTCACCTCCTAATACATAGGCGGGGTACTAGGGAACCCCAGGGAAAATCATATAATTTATCAGAACAAAATTGACTGATACATAGAGCACAGCTGCCGCAACATTTCCATGCACGTACACAGTTCAATCTAGAACAAGAATACACGAAACAACAACCATAAAGTACGTCCGAGATTACAGGGGGAGGAGGGGATTCCTGACAACCGGACCATGGGGAGGGGGAAGATTTAGTTATTCGGTCGTCCAGCGGCAAAAATATAGTAGATGGTATGTCATTGTTTTGTTTTCTCTTCTTTTAATAGTTAAAAAAAGGTATGAAATATTTTAGATTTCTGATGATATTTAGCTAAATCGGAATATTAAGTTTATTTCTGTATATTAAGTTTATTTCTGAATGATCAGAAACCAGCGCTTAGACCACTGCCCCGGTGGCGCAGTGGTCTAAGCGATGGCTTCTGATCATTCGTCCGAAAGGAATCCGGGTTCGAATCCCGGTGAGGCATAGATGTTGTGTTTGTCTTACGGCACTGGCTCTCTCCCTTCCCTGGAACCAGTGACCCTAAATTAGAGACGGGACGACTGCTTATAGCCCATTGAGTTGCTCACGGTGGTCGTTAAACCTCCAATAAAAGAAAAAAGTTCTGG
Source organism: Macrothele yani (assembly GCA_039090855.1). Taxonomy (NCBI): domain Eukaryota; kingdom Metazoa; phylum Arthropoda; class Arachnida; order Araneae; family Macrothelidae; genus Macrothele; species Macrothele yani. Next base: position 17,004,796 of record CM076992.1, read on the forward strand.
TATTTGTACTACCAAATGTATCGTGTTTTGTAGATGGTATGATCGGGAGTGTTGCAACCTTGAATGCGTGCGTTCATTTGTAGATTTTTTTTTTTCAGAATGATAAAGTTCGGGTTGCATTTGGAAATAAATTAATACCTAAATAATAAATATTTTCTGAAGAAAAAGTGTAAATATATGGAAGATTCCTTTAAATAATTACATGTTTTCTTTGTTTCTCAACGGACTTCTAAAAGCAGTTGTCGAAAATAAAGGGGTTGCGGGAATTAGGACGTACTTTTTACGGGGGGGTGTCAACAATTGGACAAAATGTGACATGGGGGAGTCTAAAAATGGTAAAGAAACACGGACGTACTTTATGGACGGTCCGTTAGCAAATACTGCGCGAACTGTGAGCAAACGAAGCTGCTGTGTATTCTAGGGTTAAAAAAGAATGTGTGTGTGTGGGGGGGGGGGGGGGGGGTCCCCTAATTTCGAATTAATAGACGAGAATAAATTTGGGCATTCAATTACTGTTTCTTCATTTTCCTGTAGAACAGTAGTTCTCAACATTCCTACTACAGCGATCCACTTTTTACTGTTAGTATACCTCATGACCCAGAATAATCATAAAGAAAAAGTGTTTAGTTTAAATTAGCACACTGCCGTTTAAAAATTGTTACATGTAGTTATGAGCGGAAAGATCTGTTTCTCAATTTGTTTTTACGTTTCAGTTCCTTTATATTTCACTATGTTAGTATTCGCGAAGATGTAATAGCGACCCATATGCTAAGAACCACTGCTGAAGAATAATTTAGAAATATGCAGTAAACAACGTTAAATTATTCTTGTGGCACTATAGCTCTAATTGACAAATTTCATACCTCGAAAACTGGTTAATACTTACACTTGACCCACATGTAATTTCATTCAATTGTATTATCTGAATGCTAACAATGTAAATTGCCGAAAATGCGTTTGCTTAAAATAGCTTAAAAATTCAGAAGTGTCCTAGAATTTTGAAGATGTGAATCTGTTTTTTTTTTGTTTTTTTGGTGTAAATATGACATGGATGCTCTAAGTCAGATAATATCCGAAAACTTGAAAATTTCGTCGTCCTGCAGCAGGAACCGAACCCACGTCTCCCGGACAGCGCCCGAGTATGCTATATATATATATATATATATATATATATATATTTTCCTTTGCAGTAGGTTTTGCCTAGTTTTCTCGGTGTAAAGCTCAAGCCTTCTCACAATTTTTGTGAGCTCTTTGCCAATGTTTTTCTGGTTTTTGTCGGAGATGATGAGTATGGTTGGGCCAGGAAAGTGATAGATGTATGCAAAAACTTTTGCTTAATTATTTAATTTCTGCACCTTTGAGGGCGGTTATGTAATTTGGATTTTTTGGGGACTTATACTTGCATCTATGACTTTGCAGAAACCCATTTTCAAATAGGTCTTTGTGGTAGTGAGAAAAAACAGAGTTTTGCTGGTCCTTGATAAAGCCAAGGCTCGGCATTTTAGACACTTTCTGCATTCAGGTTTTATTATTTTTTTTTTTTAATTCTCTTTGCCTCTTGGTTTTTGAGTTTTTTATATTTTAATGTTATTATCATTGTTATATTTTTTTGTTGCAGTTTCTGCATTGTAGGTTATATTATATATTTACACCAAAAAACGGATTGACATCTTCAAAATTTGTATTGTATGATGTAATTCCGTATTCCATTCATGGTGTCTCAGAATGTTTAATAAATTGGGATTCCATAAAATTATATTTTCGGAATGAATGGGAAGTATTGGAATACATAAAATTTGAACAGCGAAGACTCGATTTACCGAACGGAAGCAATTTGCTTCGCAGAAGTGATTTTTACGACTAAGCAAAATATATTAAGAAATTGTCCTAAATCTTAAATACGGGTAGAACCATGAGGGGTAGACTTGTCCTAAACGTTGGACAGAAGATTAAGATTAATATTTTAAGTAATATGTATTCATATGCACATAATTATTTTTCATTAAAGAACTATTTTTATATCACTTATTTTTCGTTAGAAATTATGTGAGCACCGATGCCTGCAGTTATTCTCACTTTAGTTAAGGGTGAGAATATCAAACAGAGCTGTTAATTGAATGACATGTCATGAAATAGGAAGATCACTTTGGGTCTGCAGATTGCATAAGACATCCGGAGCAAGCAAGGAGGATTAGTACAATGCTGGAAGACGGAGGCTTAGAGACCATACCCTGCGCCCATCCACGCCATTCGGCAAATCCTGTTCTCATGCGATTACATTACACACATTGGTATGAAGACAAAAATAACCTTCACAACAATAAATTTGGTACTCAAATTTAAATTAAGAGTTCATGAAAAGTTTAGGGACAAATCTGTTGAGGGGTGTACATCCTCATATAACGCCCACTGGTAGAACATATTGGTAACTTTAAATGCTTCTAAGTCGCTCCGTAAACAAATGAGCACAAATTACATTTATTTTTGACACGAAATTTTTTGTTGTTTTTATTGACTGCTAAGCTATGCCTCGGAAACAAATACTCACGTGATATTGACCTGAAATTGTTTTTCTGTATCTTCCTTTAATGACTGACCGCTTTTTGTCGACATAGTTATGAATTCTCGCTCTCTCTTATAGCTTTACCGTGTTTTCTGGGGGTTGTTTTTCTCATTTAAGTTTGCATACAAATTTTAACCACATATATAGCTCGCCGCACAATGAACATGCATGCAGCATATTTGGCGATTTTTCTCGATTCTGATGAACGCGGAACTGTGAAATCGAAACAAGAATGAATATATACACTCCTGTACGATAGCAAATTCACTTGAACAAATACAATGTAAAGGGAAAAAAAAGTTTTACTTACTCATTGAAGAAACGCATGTCGAAGTAGTCAACAAAACAAAAAGGGCCAAAAAGTTCTAAAGAAGCAGGAAACTCCAAACGACTTCGTGACGCACCTCATTTTTTTTCAGTTATATAAAGTGTGTTCAACTAAAAGATGATGTGATTAACTTAAATTATATTCCGAAAAGTGACTCGTAAATATATATCAAACGACCTCTCGCGAAGAGTGTCTGCCGTTCATCCGCTGGAAAATTTGTTTACACTCGACAGGTGACGTGCAAGAACCGTTATATCACCTAGAAGAGAGATGGGCACTGTCATTTGTTCCCGTTAGAATTTTGAATACACATATTTCCTTGTGCGTGCACAAATGACACAGCCAACGGAGATATTTTCTCAGAAATTTTCCACGCACTTCCCGACTTCCAGGGTAATAGTTCGACGGGAGCGTGTCTTCTCGGCGCCGCTGTCCTCTTCCTAGTGCGTTGGAAGTGAGTGGAGCATCCAACGCCTTGACGGATCACGCACCAACCTCTGTCTCAACCAACCTGTCGGTCGTAGTAACCCTGAACTTGTCGGCGCTCACGTGACTGACGACGCTGCACCGGCGTTTCCTTGCCCTTCGGCAAACAAAGGGGGAGGCGGAAGGACGGTTGGTGTGTGCCCACGGCGTCGTGGAGGTCAACAGCCCAAGAGAGTGAAAATGTGGTTGTGTCCTCAGGCGAAATCCTTCGGCTGAGGCATTCAGAAGAAAGTTTGCTCCTCGCTGCATCGAGCGCGCCGCACAGGCTTCTGACTGGAGAGATATCAGTGTTGGCTTGCTGCTGCAGTCGCCGGTTACTTCGATCCTCCTTCGCTACTTTCTCTCACACGGCCCTGCGCGTAGAGTTAATGACAGAGAACGCTGGAAATACCCAAACATCTCCACGTCAAACCTTCGTGATAATTTCCTGGGGGGACTGAGCGAAATTATATAAAATTAAGCACATCCTACCCCACAGAACAGTCACAGGGTATTTAAAAACATGTTCATATCAGAGATTTTTTAGAAAAACAAAATCGCCACACAAATCACGTCCGCACTGTTTCTTTCAGGACTTTTTGGCGGGAGGGGGGGGAAAGGGGGCAAACGGAACCTTTTTTTTTTTTTTGATTGGAGGTTTAACGACCACCGTGAGCAACTCAATGGGCTATAAGCAGTCGTCCGTCCCTAATTTAGGGTCACTGGTTCCAGGGAAGGGAGAGAGCCAGTGCCGTAAGACAAACACAACATCCATGCCTGACCGGGATTCGAACCCGGACCCCTTACGGACGAATGATCAGACGCCAGCGCCTTAGACCACTGCGCCACCGGGGCGGCAAATGGAACCTTAAAGGGGGCAAGTTTTCCATTTGCTATATATATAATTTTAACTACTATATTTATATATATAGAAGTAATTGCTATATATCTAGCACAGGGGCGCATTTAGAGGGGGCCTCCCCGCTCCCCGGGAAAATGTTTCATTTTTGGTTAAAATGTTTCATTTTTGGGAAAATGTTTCATTTTTGGTTACATTAGAAAAAAATGCTTTAATTTTTCTTCAATTTTTCGTTAACTTTAATTTTGTTCCAGATGGTGGATTTCGAAAACTTCCTTTTTTCGTCCCCTTCACCCCCCGAAGAAAAATTCTATATATATACCTGATATAGTAATTACTTCTTCAAACATTTAAGGAATAACAAACTGTTTTCAGCTAAAGGAGGGAAGGGGAGGTTCCGCTGGCTTGAAATTTTTATCAATTAAAATGCATCCAACGCACTGTTGTTCCCGAATCACGATTCCCAGACATTTAGGTATGATTAGTCTACTTATAATATTTTGAAGAATACCATGGTTCGCAATACGCTTTTTAATAAAATAAACTAGTACCATTTGAACAAATATTTAAAAAAATATAATTGAAGAAATATTTGTAGCCTAAAAAAGAAACGAAACTTCCTTTTTCATCATAGCCTGAATTTATTAAAATTTGGCTCGGTAACCTAAAATGTTTCGGGGGGGGGTTGTTTCCCGGAGGGCTTCGCCCCCTGGATGTATGCCTGAAAGAAACACTGCACGGTGGCGTGCCGGGGAGGTTGGGGGTGGTGGTGGTGTTAACTCCCACGCCCCAAAAAATTTGGAACCTTTCGATATTTCAAAAGGAAAAGTTTTTTTTTTATTGGAGGTTTAACGACCACCGTTAGCAACTCAGTGGGATATAAGCAGTCGCTCCCTAATTTAGGGCCACTGGTTCCAGGGAAGGGAGAGAGTCAGTGCCGAGAAAAAAACAAAACATCCATGCCTCACTGGGATTCGAACCCGCACCCCTTTCGGATGAATGATCATAAGCCATCGTCGCTTAGACCACTACGCCACCGGGGCTGCAAAGCTAGTATTCGAAATTGTATTTATGTAACATGGCAACAACTGAACGTTTTTTCTCCATGATGACGAGAGAGCGACAGGGGTCAGGATGTCCCATTGCAAAGAAAAGCCAATACATGTGTATACTGGAAGTTCCTGTGGCGGCGAGGCAATGCAAAATTCGAGTTCCATGACTTATTTCAGATTACTCTAAAGCACGCTGAAAAGCAAGGAGTTTTCATTACAATACCAAGAATCACATAAAAACAAAACCGATGCTGCAACTTAAACACAAAAAATCCAGTAGATCAATCAGATTATATGTTCATCTCTGCTTTAGAAAATAGATTTCTCAAACACAAATCGGTCTTATGAGGATTCTAGCCATTTTTCTTAACAAATCCAATTGTGCCACCAACTTCTCAAGATACTGATGGTTTTAAAACTTGTACTGAATTTTATACAGGTGACTTGAATGGCTCGCGAGAAGAACTAATCGTAGAATTGAAACTGTGCTACTGTAGGATCTCCCGCAAAGAAAAGGAGCACCGGCCAAAAGATGCATTCATTCTTTAAAACTGCGCTACAGTGAGGTGTTACCCAATATAAAAACATTGTATCACATACCACGTACGGTTCACTGGAAACCGCCACACAGGAAAACTGCCACACGCTTTTCATTAAGGGGCAGGGCACAAATTGCTATACCTCCGAGGAACACTTTGAATGTGTGGCAGTTTTCTGGTGTGCCAGTTTTCAAAGTTTTAGCTCTTTTGTTTGTCTGAATTTTCATGTCGGTTCATACTTATTAAGGCAACTGGCCACAGAAGTTCGAGGGGGGGGGTATAAAGATTGCCGTTTCCTGTCCTATATTGAGAATTGAATTGGGAACTCCAAACAAATTTCGAGAAAACGTTCATGTAAGCCAAGCGAAAATTGCTGTGTTCAGGAATGGACAATAGGTGGGATTTTTTAATAACGCTGCACTTTTACTTAGGCACCAAATATTTACATAACATGTCAAATTTGTAATATTTTTCTTTTACTTAATTAATTCATAGGCCCTACACCTCGGCCTTTTTAACAGCTTTTAATCCGCCGACTTTATATTCATAACGCTTGCGTATCAAATTAAGTCAATAGCATTGCGCTTTTACTTAGGCACTAAATATTAAAGTCATAGGTCTTTTTAACAGTTTTTATTCTACCAGTGTCATATTAACAACGTTTACACATCAAATCAAGTTAACAATATTGCGCTTTTATTTAGGCACGAAATATTTATTCACAGGGCCTAGGCTTAGGCCCTTTTACCAGCTTTTATTCTACCAATGCCATATTCACAACGTTTACACAGCAAATCAAGTTAATAATATTGGGGTTTACTTAGGCACGAAATATTAATTCATAGGCCTTAGACCTTTTTAGTAGTTTTTACTTTATCAGTGCCATATTCGCAACGTTTACACAACAAATAAATGTAATAATGTTGCGCTTTTACTTAGGCACGAAATATTAATTCATTGGCCCTAGGCCTAGGCCTTATTAATAGTTTTTACTCTAACAATGCCATATTTACAACGCTTACACACAAAAAAAAAATAAATGTTTAAATATTGCTCTTTTACTTCGGAACGAAATATTCCTTCCTAGGTCTGGGCCTATGAATTAATATTTCGTGCTCAAGTAAAAGCGTAATATTAATGACTTGGTTTGCTGTGTAAACGTTGTGATTTTGGCATTGATAGAGTCAAAACTATTAAAAGGCGTAGGCCTAGGCCCTATGAATTGATATTTCGTGCCTAAGTAAACACCCAATATTATTAACATCATTCGCTGTGTGCCGTCCCGGTGGCGCAGTGGTCTAAGGAGCTGGCCTCTGATCATTCGTCCGTAAGGGGCCCGGGTTCGAATCCCGGTCAGGCATGGATGTTGTGTTTGTCTTACGGCCCTGGCTCTCTCCCTTCCCTGGAACCAGTGACCCTAAATTAGGGACGGGCGACTGCTTATAGCCCATTGAGTTGCTCACGGTGGTCGTTAAACCTCCAATCCCAATCCCCCTCCCCCATTCGCTGTGTAAACGTTGTGAATATGACATTGGTAGAATAAGAACTGGTAAAAGGGCGTAAGCCTAGGCCTAGGGCCTGTGAATTAATATTTCGTGCCTAAAAAAAAACGCCCAATATTATTAACTTGATTTTCTGTGCAAACGTTGTGAATATGGCATTGGTAGAATAAAGACTGGTAAAAGGGTAGAATAAAGACAGGCCCTAAGCCTAGGTCTAGGGCCTGTCAATAAATATTTCGTGCCTAAATAAGAGCGCAATATTATTAACTTGATTTGATGTGTAAACGTTGTGAGTATGACACTGGTAGAATAAAAACTGTTAAAAAGGCCTGTGGCCTATGACTTTAATATTTAGTGCCTAAGTAAAAGCGCAATGCTATTGACTTGATTTGATACGTAAGCGTTATGAATGTCAAGTCGGCGGATTAAAAGCTGTAAAAAAGGCCGAGGTGTAGGGCCTATGAATTAATTAAGTAAAAGAAAAATATTACAAATTTGACATATTATGTAAATATTTAGTGCCTAAGTAAAAGTGCAGCGTTATTAAAAAATCCCACCTTATTGTCCTTTCCTGAACCCAGCAATTTTCGCTTGGCTTACATAGAACGTTTTCTCGAAATTTGTTTGGAGTTCCCAATTCAATTCTCAATATAGGACAGGAAACGGCAATCTTTATACCCCCCCCCCCCACCACCACCTGGAACTTCTATGGCCAGTTGCCCTAAGTATGAACCGACATGAAAATTCAGACATACAAAAGAGCTCCTTCCCATCATTAGGCACCTTGGGAAACTGCCACACATAATTCGGAAACTTGGAAAACTGCCACACATTCAAAGTGTTCCTCGGAGGAAGAGCAATTTGTGCCCGGCCCCTTAATGAAAAGCGTGAGACAGTTTTCCGGTGTGTGGCAGTTTTCCTGTGTGCGGTCTTCCACCAACCACCACATACTCTACCAGTGAAAACTTGCAGAAAGTGAGCGTTAGGTTTCAACACTGCGTCTCTTAAAATCATATCTACGAAATATCATATGAGATCTGAGACTCAGTGGGTTAGCATTACTTTACATTCATGGAAAATACACACCGAAAGCTGAAGAAGTTTTACCTAAACTCATAGGCGTAACCACTGGGGGGGGGGAGGGGGGTATCTACATATTTTCAGAGTAAGGGATCCCGAATGTAAATGACCCCCCTAATTTTTCGGGAATATAATGACATAATGCACACTTTTTTAGGATGTGAACCGACTAAATTTAATAATATAAGATTGTGATTTTTCGTAGAATGTAAAGACGTGTGTAATGTGTACTTAATAAAACAGCGATATCGATTCCTAATAAGCAAAGTCAGCTCTACAACTTTGTAGTTTACGTTTCTGCCCTATCTATTATAGTTTTGCAGTTGTGTTCGCTAAGTTCCACAATTCTCCAACACAGGCGCTTATGTCGTGCCCGTTAGATCACGCCTCGGCAACTGTTTTGCTCCTGTGTGTGTGTGTGTGGGGGGGGGGGTCCCAAACTATTTTATACAGTATGTATATATTATTGTATATATATGTGAGACAAGGTGGCACCATATCTCCCAAGCTCTTTAACGCCACATTGCAAAATGTCTTTCAATCATTGAACTGGGAAAACAAAGGGATAAAGATTAATGGAGATTACTTAACTCACCTTCGTTTTTCTGATGATGTAGTCATCTTTGCAACTACCCTTTCAGAGCTGCAGAGTATGTTCCAAGAACTTGCTGACAAGAGTAAAGAAGTGGGATTAAAAATGAAATTTCAGAAGACAAAAGTGATGCACAATGCTTTTACAAGAAACGAAGATTTATCGATTGATGGAGAAAAGCTTGAGACAACCGCTACCTACATTTATCTTGGGCAGCAGGTATCAAGTGAGGATCACATTGATGAAGAAATTAATCGACGTATAAAACTTGGATGGAGAGCGTTTGGAAGAAACAGTACAATTTTTAAGAGCAGTATGCCGTTATGTCTCAAAAAAAAAAGTGTTTATTCAATGCATCCTGCCAGTGCTTACGTATGGAGCAGAGAATTGGACCTTAACTAAAAAAGACATACAAAGACTGCAGACAACTCAAAGAGCCATGTCGAGATGCATGCTTGGTGTAACCAGGAAATATAAGAAGAGGAACTTGTGGATAAGGAAAATGACAGGAGTAAACGACATCATGACCAGAGTGAAATCACTGAAATGGCAATGGGCTGGGCATGTTGCCAGAAGAACGGACCACCGCTGGACAACATAAATTTTAGACTGCATTCCGAGGGACAGGAAAAGACCCAGAAGAAGACCCCCATGGGAGATGGATGGATGAAATTCGAAAGTATGCTGGAGTGACATGGAGGAGACAGGCCCAAGACAGACAACTGTGGAAGAAATTTGGGGAGACCATCATTCAGCAGATGAATGATAATGGTTGATGATGATGATATATGTATATTTATAATCTGGGGGGTCCGATTACTGTGTATGTGTGATCGGAACCCCCCCCCTCCCAGATTTTGAAACATGGTTACGCCACTGCTTGAACTAGAAAAAAAAAATCCCCAAAAAACGTAGGCTGGAAACACGACTCAAGTAATGTAAAAGTATTGAATCAAATCAAAAAAATATTTGTCGAAATGAGTGTCGTCAGCATCAGGGAATGTTAGATTTACTGTATACCGAAAAAAAAAACCGGCCGTTATACAAATAAAGAATGTTTAACTAGAAGGTAAATTTTTATTTCGTTCTAGAATTAGTTGTATCTTTTAACCATTTCACAGTAAGTAGTACAGTGTTCTTGTTTTCTGCACAGATAACTAGCAAAATATAAGTGCTCAACTATTGTGTGGTTATAAGAATATTAATAATAATTTCCAGCAATATTTATTTGAATATTTTTGCGTGGATTTTAACAATGCATTCATAACCCATTTAGTTGTATAAAAACAATTTGAAACCCGCTCCCTCCCATCGAAAAATATTTCTGGACACGCTATAACGAAGTAAATTACTCCGTTAACCCGGATCCCCTCATTCCGGAATAAGTCACTCTACCGATTGAGCTACGCGGACGTTTTTTTAAATTCTGATTCCTATCTGCCTTTATGTCGTGTGCGTCCTTCTGGCAGGTACGTCACATCTCCTGGTACGTTACATCATCTCCCCCTTATTATTATTATTTTTTTTTATTTTTATTTGAAGTGCTGGAGAAGGGATTCTCTTATTTTTCCTATCTCGCGGTGTGGAAAGAACATCACACCAATGCGAGATTTTGAACGGTCGGGTCATCCGGATAGTTCGGGCGCCATTATAACGAAGTAAATCTCTCCGTCATTTTTATCGCGCCAGGATTCGAACCCGGGTCCCCTCATTCCGGAATAAGTTGCTCTACCAATTGAGCTACGCGGACGTTTTTTTATCCTGATTCCTATCTGCCTTCATGTCGTGTGCGTCCTTCTGGCAGGCACGTCACATCTCCTGGTACGTTACATCATCTCCCCCTTATTATTATTATTATTATTTTTTTTGAAGTGCTGGAGAAAGGATTTTCTTATTTTTCCTATCTCGCGGTGTGGAAAGAACATCACACCAATGCGAGATTTTGAACGGTCGGGTCATCCGGATAGTCCGGGCGCCATTATAACGAAGTAAATTTCTCCGTCATTTTTATCGCGCCAGGATTCGAACCCGGGTCCCCTCATTCCGGAATAAGTTGCTCTACCAATTGAGCTACGCGGACGTTTTATTCTGATTCCTATCTGCCTTCTGGCAGGTACGTCACATCTCCTGGTACGTTACAACGCCACTGGGTCCACATAGATATTTATCTTTTTTTGGATATGGAGGGGGGGGATTTAACGACCACACTGAGCAGTGGTGTAGTGCTAATTGAAAAAGGAACAGGAACGCACGGTGTCTTTATGTCTTCAATACCTTTCACTTTTACACTCTCCCCATTCCGCCTCTCCCCTTTTCATACTTCCATAAAATTTATAGCATAAGAAAGTACAGTGATCGGTCGGAATTAAAACTTCCGGATTTACACGTTTTAGCATTCAGGGAACAAGATTTGTGCGCCACTTTGGTTAGTTAACACTGAAACGTTGGTCCCCGAATTGGGGCCGTTTAGGGGTGCAAAAACCAAAATCAGTCCTACAGGCGTAACGAGGGCGAGTTAGACGGGGGGGGGAGGTAGACGGGCCCCTGGCGTAGCTCCAAAGGGGACACAAAAGTAACTGCTAAAATTGGGATTGAAACATACACCAGATAGTGTTACACTTAAAATGCGAATTTCTTCCTTAAAATGTTCAGGGGATGTTGGTTGCTCGCATTTAGAAATGAAGACAGAGTTCTACAGTTCGTCCTAATAAAATATTAGGGGTATGCAAAAGTTTCGGCCGCCCCCGCTAGCGGACGATGTAGGAGTCTAACCGGTCGGCGACCCGTGCTGCCATGAAGGCAAGCATGGCGGTAGATAAAGTTCGTTTGCGGTACTGTTTGTTATTTATGTTTAATTTAGGGAAAAGTGCGAGTGAAGCACATGGTTCAATATGTCAGGCGTATGGCGAAACGGTCATGGGTGAGCGGACGTGTCGAAAATGGTTTGGCAGGTTTAAGAAAGGTGCAGGCAGACCGCAGGAACTCGCAGACGAAGTGTTTTAATCGCTGTTGCAAGAGGGTGCCACACAATCGACCACGCAACTGGCGAAACGTTTGAAAGTGGCTCAATCGACTGTTGTACTTGAAGAAGATCCAGAAGATTGGTAAGTGGGTTCCGCATACTTTAATGGAGCGTAATATTGGTCAACTATTGAGCATCTGCATTTCGTTGCTGAAGAGGTTTCAACGGAAGAATTTCTTGTGGAAGGTTGTCACCGGAGATGAAACATGGGTCTGTTGCGACAACCCCGTACGCAAGCGCTCCTGGATCGGCCCAGACCAGCCATCAATATCCACTGCAAAACAGGATATCCACGAGGAAAAGGTGCTGTTGTGTGTTGTAGTGGGATATGCGTGGAGTGCTGTACTTCGAACTGTTGAAACCGGGCGAAACAATCACTGCACAACGACATAGCGATCAGTTGATGAAATTGAACGCTGCAAATGAGCAAAAACGCCCATGGACAGGTAAAGGACGTCGCCCAGTCATCCTGTTACACGATAATGCCAGACCACATGTCGGTGCCACCACGAAATCAACCACTAGTGCTAGGTCATGCTACTCTACGGAGGACATGACTTATATATATATATTTTTTAACTATTTTAGGTGGGAATGTTACTTGCATCTATGGCCTTGCAGAAACCCATTTCCAACTAGGTCTTTGTGGAAGTGAGAAAATGCAGAGTTTTTGCTGGTCCTTGATAAAGCCAAGGCTCAGTATTCTCGACACCTTCTACATTCAGTTGTTTTATTTTATTTTTTTATCTTTTCTCCTTTTACTCACACAGGTAGATACATAACCTTTTCTATGTTGTATTAGGTGTGAGTCAAAATTATATATGTATTTTTTTGCTTAGGTATCTTCTTTATAGAAAGTGTATTCTGAATTTTCAAAACTGCTGCGTTGCGCGTTTTGATTTTCAGGTTATTTTGCACCCTTCGTTTTAAATTCTAAAATTTTTTCCTTAGTCTTCAGTTTTGCCCTTGAACAGTTATACTTTGGCGTTTTACCGCACTCGGCTTACTCCCTGGATATTGATCCCTTAGACTTTCATCTGTTTCGCCCTATGCAGCATGCCCTAGCCCAACAGCGGTTCACCACAATTCTAGGGGTGGAAAATTTCGTCACTGCGTTCTTCAGCTCAAACCCGGAGTCTTTCTATCACAGGGGCATTCATTTTTGCCTGAAAAATGGCAAAAGGTCATTGATACTGACGGCTAATATTTCGTTGAATAAATGTACACAGTGTGGCAAAGAATTTTTAAGACTGGGTCTGTAAAATGAAATAGAAACAAGAAATTATAATTTGTTTTGGTTTGTTATTCAAAATAAGTCCCTCCGGCTTCAATACACTTGTTACAGCGATTTAATAATGATTCGAATGCCTGTTCCAGTTCACTTTGCGGAATTGCCTCCAAAGCACGCGTCGAAGCTGTTTGTATGGTTGAAATATCATCAAAATAACACCCTTTTAACGTCATTTTAAGTTTTGGAAATAAAAAATAAAAAAGTCGCAGGGTGCAAATCAGGCGAATACGGTGGATGATTCAACACACAGACGTTATTTTTCGCCAGAAATCTACGAACAAGAAGTGACGTGTGACTGGGTGCATTATCGTGCAACAAACACCAACTGTTTTCATTCCGATATTCTGGACGAATGCGACGAATTCTGCCCATCAAACGCCTCAAAACATTTAAATAAAACTCACCAGTAATTGTTTGTCCACTTGGAACAAATTCTTTGTAAATAATATCCTTACTATCGAAGAATGTAATGAGCATTGTTTTGATTTTCGATGGAACTTTTCTTGTTTTTTGGCTTGTGGTGAGTTTTTTGACTTCCATTCCGCACTTTGTCGCTTTGTTTTAGGATCATATTGAAAACACCATGTTTCATCACCTGTAACAATCAATTTTAAGAAGTTTGGATCATTTTAAGCTGCTGAAATGATGTCTCTGCAATCTACTTTATTTTTGTTCATTGGTTAACGTGTGTGGAACAAATTTAGCACAGACTTTTGTTTTGCCCAAATCTTCATGCAGGATGGTTCGACTCGTTTCTTTGTTGATGTTTAAAGACCCTTCCATCATTCTTAGTGACGCACATCGATTGTTTGCCACGAAATCACGCACTTTTTCAATAATTTCAGGTGTCCTAGATGAACTTGGTCTTCCGGTATGCTTATCATCTTCTAGGGTATCTCTTCCGTCCAAAAAACGTTTGTGCCACAGGAAAACATTTCATCTACTTAAACAAAACTCACCGTAAACTTGTTTCATCATTTGGTACGTATCCGAGGCACTTTTACCAAGTTTTGCGTTAAATTTAATAACAGCCCTTTGTTCCATCTTAATAATTCAACATGAAAAAAATTTTACTTCTCTAATGAACGGCAGTTTCGTTTGAGTTACTTTAACAACTGCGCAATACTTTTGGCAGAAAGCAAGCAGATGGTCACGGTTTATAACGCATTCGCGATTACAGTGGTGGCGCCACCGTAGGCTGAAATCTAGCGCCAGTCTTAAAAATTCTTTGACGCACTGTGTATACTGGTTTCCTGATTGTTTCTGTTTCCTCTCTCCTTAAAACGGCGGAAACGTTTGTATACAGCCTTTGTCGATAGCAACGAGGCCCAGTTTCCTTTAGCATGCTGCAAGATAAGGATGTCGTTCACATTGTTCACTACCTGTGTTGAACTTGTTTAGCACACCGCAGTCTTCGGTGACGAATTTTTTGTTACACATAATAAAATCAATTTCACTTGTCGTCCCATTTGGATGTCTCCATGTCCATTTCCTGTGTGGCTTTTTCTTGAAAAAGGAGTTCATGATGAAAAACCTTTCTGCTTCTGCAAACTCTACGAGAGTATTTCCACATTGATTTCTGTTCCCATATTCGAATTTACCAACCGAAGTTTCATTCTGTTGCTGTTGCCCTATTTTTGCATTGAAATCACCCATAATGATCTTCAACTGCTGTCTACCTTTATTGTTTAGATTCGGAATTTCCTCAATAAATTCTTCAGTTTCTTCTTCAGGATGACTTGTGCTGGGTGCATAAGCTTAAAGAATCTGAGCCTGGTATCCTTTTGAGAGTTGGATAACGAGTCGCGTAGCCCTATCCGAGGAGCTTTCAACTTCTAGAACATTGTTCTTCAGTGTTTTGTTTATTATAAATCCAACACCACTAGTTATGCCAGTATCTGTCCCACGATAGTAGAAGAGAAGTCCACTTTTCAGTTCAATGAGATCTCCTCCTCTTCTTACCAAGCTTAATCCCAGAACGTTCCAGTTGAGTTTTTCGAGTTCCTCCTCCAATTCAAGGAGCATTGAATCAGAAGATAAGGAACGTCCATTAAACGTAGCCAATGTCAGCATCAGATGGCAGCCTAGTCCGATCCTCCGGTGCTTCTTAGCACCCTCTGCCTTCATGTCGCACTGACCATTGCCTTGGCCACGTACATTCCAGCTGCCGGGGACTAAGAGTCAAGTTTGAAATTGTGTAAGCATCTTTGAAGGGTTTGGCTATAACTCACAAGACTGTGAGTGCGGGATAGTATTTTCTCAAATCCCGGTGGTATAGTTATACCGCTATTCGTCGGTCGTCAGAGCCCCTTTAGTGAGAACAGGATGCACCACAAGAAGGCGGGGTTGACATTTGTCAAGGAGAGGCTGGGATATGTTGCGCATCACCTGACCTTGCATCCCATATATATATATATATATATTTCCATACCTCACTTCCCGCTAAGAACCTTCATTGGAACCCCCCACTATTTTCTTGGTTTGGAACTCAAAACGTATATGAGAATGAACCAAGGTATAAAATCTCACTAACCAAAAGTAACACTAGAAATATAATAAGAAAAAAACACAAAAAGAAATATAATAACTCGGGTGCCGCGGGCCACTCATCAGGGAAAGACGTTCCGCGACATCCGAGTTAGGTTTGAGTTTCGTGCAGGTGTCAGGTTAGAAAATTTTAAAACAAATTCTCGAAACGAGGGTAAAAATTTTTTTGTAAACTTTTTACTAATTTAGGACACCTGGTCTTCCCTACTCGAACCAAATATACAATATATGAAATGTTACTGTCTTACCTTGGCAATTAGTCCCCCCAATATCATTTCCAGTGTGGACGGTGGTAACTAACTTCTATTAAAAATATGTCCCTCCCCTACTGAATTTGAAATGTCTGTTCCCTGTGGAATGGAACTCACAAACCTAAGGAGTCGTGTGGCGACTCCTGTCGGAACTAATAAAAAGGATAAATGAAATAAAATAAAATGGAATAAAAGTAAAACAAGATGCTGGTAATCTAATGTGTGCCAGTAAAATTTGTTAATGGTTCCGGGGCGGCTCGGAAGAAGAGATTTAAGTTTGAGGCCCGAAAATAATTAGTCCAAAGTATCAGAAGTAGTGATATTGCAAAGTCTGATTTTAAATGGATTTCTAGAATTATAAAAGGTTAATAAGTTTTTGAAGTGGAAATGGTACACGGTTTTATAGTTATTGTCATATATATATATATATATATATATATATATATATATATATTCTATAAAGATACCTAAGCAAAAAAATACATATATAATTTTGACTCACACCTAGTACAACATAGAAAAGGTTATGTATCTACCTGTGTGAGTAAAAGGAGAAAAGAAAAAAAAATAAAATAAAACAACTGAATGTAGAAGGTGTCGAGAATACTGAGCCTTGGCTTTATCAAGGACCAGCAAAAACTCTGCATTTTCTCACTTCCACAAAGACCTAGTTGGAAATGGGTTTCTGCAAGGCCATAGATGCAAGTAACATTCCCACCTAAAATAGTTTAAAAAATATATATATAAGTCATGTCCTCCGTAGAGTAGCATGACCTAGCACTAGTTAACAATTTCGCTTGCATCCATTAACCTTCATGGCCCGACCCATGCTCTTCATCTGTTACTATTAAACAGAGAGAAGAAGATTAAAGAGAACTCAAGCTGTGAGAGTGACATAATAAATAGAAATGATTTTCAGCTATAACGAAATTCCAAGTTCGTTTGAGAGAGAATTTAAACCTGAAAAACAAATTTTACATTGCAATTAAAAAAGGAAATGTTAATTTATAACGAACAGATTTTTGAAAGAAAACTTGAGTCTAAAACCCCCTACTCTACAACTTATGACAGCACGAAAACGAGAATAAGTTAAAGATAATAATTAACTAAAGAAAACTTTGTGAAAGTTATATACCTTAAACAGTTAGTTGCAATATGTACAAAGTATTTCAGCAGTGCTTTAAGTGCATAATTAATTAGTTATTAAGAACTTAACTACTTTGAAAAAACAGCGCATAGACAGCGCATAGAAAAGGAACAAGCTTAGCCATCTTCTGTTCCTAGGTACCACAAAAGACGCTCAAAGTTACAAAGAAAAGTAAGAGTTAAAACCCGCATAAATGTTAACAGACAAACCAATGCTTAAAAGCTGAAAAGCTAAAAAACGACAGAGAAAAGGTACATGAAGTACAAACATTGAACTTATAAAACCTAGAACCCAAAAACAAGGAAGAGAGCTTACCTCTTGTGTTACAAAAACTTTTCTCCTCACAAGAGGAGAACAAACATTGAACTTATAAAACCTAGAACCCAAAAACAAGGAAGAGAGCTTACCTTTTGCTCTTAAGTATATATATATATATATACACAGTCGAGTCACATTACTGGGACCACCTCCTACTTTTGACGTCAACAGTGCGTAGCAAATGAAAGAAGGCACATGTCGTGAGCTGGCTTGGAGTGTATATAAGGTGTGCTGTAGGCATTCTGAAAACATATCACTCGTTGCTGTCACGGATAAAAGGAGAGACATCATATTTGCAGAAAGGGATGATTATCGGCTTTCGGGACAAGGATGGCAGTATTTCTGAAACAACGCAGTTTGTGAACTGTTCGCGTGCTGCTGTGGTTAAAGAGTATCGTGATTGGAGAAATGGCACCATTGCGAATAAGCGAAGTTGAAACTGCGGAGTACCACGTGCCATTGATGTGAGAGTTGAACGTTGGCTTCGAAGGTGATGAGGGCCGATCGACACGCTACAGTGGAGCTACTCACTGGCCGAATGAAACAGGGGGCTACCGGAAGTGTGTTTAAAATCACAGTTCAGCGAACCCTGCTGCGTATGGGGCTCCGATGCAGACGGGTGGTCACTGCCCCCATGCTAACGGAGATGCATCGGCAGAAAAGGCTTATATTTGCACGGCAGTATCAGAATTGGACCGCCGCTGATGGGCAAATGATTGCCTTCTCCGATGAGTCACGTTTTTTGCTTCATCGAACGCGTGGACGTTGGCGTATAATGCGAGAAAGTTTGGAGAACAAACACTCTTCAACCATTGCCGGCAGAACACAAGCTGGTGGGGGCAGCGTTATGGTGTGAGGAATGTTTCGTGGCATTCTCTGGGCCCACTCATACCTGTGGAAGGCACTATGGACGGAATTCGTTATGAATCCATCCTTGCAGACCACATACACCCATAGATGCTGATTGTCTTACCTGGGGCGGATGGGAGCTTCCACACGACAATGCGACGTGTCACACAGCTAGAAATGTCCGAGAGTGGTTGGAAGAGCACGTTGAAGACTTCAAAGTACTTCCCCGATCCCCTAATTTCCCAGACTTAAACCGAGCATCTGTGGGACCACCTCGATCGTGTTGTTCGCTCTATATCGAACAACACGATCGAGGAACTTCTATCAAGATCTTCGTCAGCAGCTAGTAATGAACCAACTTTCCTGTTGCGGGTCATCACTGGGGACGAGACTTGGGTCTGCGGTTACGACTCGGAAACCAAACAACAGTCGTCGCAGTGGAAGCGCCCGGCATCTCCACGACCGAAGAAGGCCCGACAGGTCCGGAGCGCAACCAGAAGAATGCGCATCGTGTTCTTCGACATTCGTAGGGTAGTGCACCGTGAATTCATCCCCCAGGGCCAGACCATCAGCGCCCTTTTTTACTGCTATGGTCTGCGGCGTCTTAGGGAGGACATTCGCCGCATACGACCTGAAATGTGGCAGAGGGGCGATTTCCTGCTCCATCACGACAATGCAGCAGCTCACAGAGCGTTAGGAACACGCCAGTTTTGAAGCCGCAACAGCTTGACTACCCTTCCTCACCAGCCGGATTTCGCCCCCTGCAACTTCTTTCTGTTCCCGAAGATAAAGCTAAAGCTCAAGGGTTGTCGTTTTGAAATCGTGAACGAGATAGATCCAGCCCGAATCGCAGGCGGTGCTTGACACGATTCGCAAACAGGACTTCCAGGGAGCGTTCCAACAGTGGCAAAAACTCTGGCAGGAGTGTATTGCTGCCCAAGGAGATTACTTTGAGGGAGATCATAGCCAGACTTAAGTAACGTAAGTACACTTTGTTAGCATGTCTTTTGTAAAAAAAGATCGTGCTTATGTTACCGGTTTGTCCGTCCGTCCGTCCGTCCGCCTGTACCAACGATATCTCTGCAACTATTAGTCCGATTTTAAAAATTATTTTTGCATTGGGAAGCTTGAAATATGCCAATGGTAATGCTTTATTTCGTTTTTTTTTTACGATGTACAATATTGCCGCTAGAGGGCGTAAATGCAGATGATGTCGAATTCAAAAATACGTTTTAATCCACATATTTGCTTCTAAACATCCCATTGAAAAAAATTCTTTTATCTTTCGATTCCATTTATGTCGAAGAGTATTTTAGATATCGTTACTTTTTCAAATTACGCATAGATTTTCCGCTAGGGGGCGTAAATTTAAATTACATTTTTCCCGATAACTCTTCTTCTAAAACTCCGATTTGAAAAATGTTATTCTTCAGCGGATGCACCTCCTGATGGAAAATCTTTTGCATATAATTTCAAATTTTTGGTAAAGAATATTTTGGCCACCAGGGGCGTAAGTGTTAATTTTTGCTTCTGATATATTTACCATAAAATCTGAGCTCCTAAAATATCGATTGAAAAAATTCTTTCGTGGACTGATGCCACTCACATTGATAAACCTTTTCGGAATATTTTCTTCTTAAAATATTCCACAGAGTCTCCGCCAGGGGGCGTAGACTTACATCTTATTTTTGTAAATATCTTTACTTCTAGGAGTCCGATTTGAAAAATTCCTTCTTTGTTGGATAGTGTTTTCCGTGTGACATGTTTTTTCATATAATTTCAAAATGTTCAAGTAATTCATGGACTTTCCGCTAGGGGGCGTAGAGGTAAATTGCGTTTCCCCCTATATCTCTGCTTCTAAATCTCCGATTTGAAAAATTCTTTCTGAACCGGATACAGCTCCTAATTGGAATTTGTTTGCACATAATTTCTAATTTTTGTAAAAAAATGGTTTGGCCACCAGTGGACGTAAAACTTTGTTTTCCCTTCTGTTGTATTTGCAGCAAAATATGAGCTTCTAACATCTCGATTGAAAAAAACGTCGTTTGTAGCCCGATAGTACTCATGTCGACAAACCATTTAGAAACGTTTTCTTCTTAAAATAACGCATGGCTTCTACGCAAGGGGCGTAGATGTATATATAATTTTTGTCAATATCTCTACTTCTAGGAGTCCGATTTGGAAAATTCCTTCTTTGTTGGATAGTGTTTCCGATACGAAATATTTTTCGTAAAAATTCAAAATTTTCAAGTAAATCATAGACTTTCTGCTGTGGGGCACAAAGGCAAATTTGCTCTTTCTGTGTCATTTCTGCTTCCAAAACTCCGATTTGAAAAATTCTTCGTGTATCGCATACAAGACCTGATGGAAAGTATTTTTCACATAATTTCTATTGTTTGGTAAAGAATGGTTTGGCCACCAGGACTCATAAGGGTTAATTTCTGCTTCTGATGTATTTGTAGCAAAATCTGGGCTCCTGAAAACTCGACTAGATTTTTTTTTTCTTGGACCGATACCGCTCATATGGAAAATCCTTTTGAAAATACTTTCGTCCTAAAATAATGCATGCTTTTCCCACCAGGGGACGTAAAGTCACATCTCATTTTTGTCGATATCTCTGTTTCTAAGAGTCTGATTTGAAAAACTATTTCTGTGTTGGAGAGCGTTTCCGGTGCGAAATGTTTCTCATATAAATTCATGTTTTTCTTAACACACAAGTCTGCAACCAGAGGGCGTAATCTCACGATTCCGTTTACAGCAATATCTGAGGGAATAAAACCCCGATTGAAAAAATCCTTTCTTCCGTCAGATACTATTATTTTGCATACCGGCTCCATTGACTTTGAATAGCTTTGATAAATTTAATTTGCGCCAGAACGGATTCAAAAGACGTGCTTATTACACTCGAAAATTCGGTGTCATGTTTCTTGTTGGATAATGTTTTCAGTGTGGCATGATTTTCATATAATTCCAAAATTTTCAAGTAATTTTTAGACTTTCCGCTAGGGGGCGTAGAGGTAAACTGCGTTTCCCCTTATATCTCTGCTTCTAAATCTCCGATTTGAAAAATTCGTTCTGCACCGGATACCTCTCCTAATGGGAAATCGTTTGCACATAATTTATAATGTTTGTAAAAAAATGGTTTGGCCACCAGGGAGCGTGAATCTTTATTTTCGCTTCTGATGTATTTGCAGCAAAATATGAGCTTCTAAATTCTCGATTGAAAAAAAAGTCGTTTGTAGACCGATACTACTCATGTCGACAAACCTTTTAGGAACATTTTCTTCTTGAAATAATGCATGGTTTCTACGCCAGAGGGGCGTAGATGCATATCTGATTTTTGTCAATATCTCTACTTCAAGTAGTCCGATTTGAAAAATTCCTTCTTTGTTGGATAGTGTTTCCGATGCGAAATGTTTTTTCCTGTAAATTCAATATTTTCAAGCAAATTATATACTTTCCGCTAGGGGGCACAGAGGTAAATTGCGTTTTCTGCGTTATTTCTGCTTCTAAAACTCCGATTTGAAAAATTCTTCCTGTATCGCATACAAGACCTAATGGAAAATATTTTTCACATAATTTCTAATGTTTGGTAAAGAATTGTTTGGCCACCAGGGGGCATAAGTGTTAAATTCTGCTTCTGATGAATTTGTAGCAAACTCTGGGCTCTTGAAAACTCGACTAATTTTTTTTTTCTTGGACCGATTCCGCTCATATGGAAAAACCTTTTGAAAATACTTTCTTCCTAAAATAATGCATGGTTTTCCCACCAGGGGACGTAAAGTAACATCTTATTTTTGTCGATATCTCTGTTTCTAAGAGTCCCATTTGAAAAATTCTTTCTGTGTTGGAGAGCGTTTCCGGTGAGAAATGTTTCTTATATAAATTCATGCTTTTCTTTACGCACAAGTCTGCAACCAGAGGGCGTGGCCTCACGATTCTGTTTACAGCAATATCTGAGGGATTAAAAACCCTATTGAAAAACGTCTTTCTTCCGTCAGATATTACTGTTTTCCATACCGGTTCCATTGACTTTGAATAGCTTTGATAAATTTAATTTTCGTCAGAACGGATTCAAAAGACGTGCTTATTACACCCGAAAATTCTGTGTCATCTTTTTTTGTTGTATATCGGTCTAGTCTCGGAACTTTTTGATCGGACCTATAATAAATAGTTGGTGGGCAAAATAGGGGAGAGGAGAAAAAATACCCAGTGCGACAGTAAGCAAAATTCATGCGATATGCTATCTACAATATCCGATCCCGCTAAGGAACTTCAAAATCAGATACTTCGACAGACGATTGAAATTTAAGAGTTAAAAAAACCTCAAGTATTCTCACCAATCGCTCCATTAGCGGTAATTTCTTGTCATACGGATACCGAAAGAGTGAGAACGGAGTTTTTCCGTTAATATATGAAAGAAATTCCGAATAGGTTTCTGAAAATTCAGAATTTTCCGTTGCCACATCTCTAAATGGGTAAATTTGCCGTCAATATAAGAAAGAAACTGCGGGGAGGTTTCTGAAAATTCAGAATTTTCCGTTAACACATCTCTAAAACGGTAATTTGCCGTCAGTATAAGAACAAAACTGTGGAAAGGATTTCTGAAAATTCAGAATTTTCTGTTGGTACGAAAAATCCGTGAAATTCAGGCTTCTTTCTGTCATTTCACGGAAAAGGCTGTATGAGAAATATGCTTCGTTAATTAACGAAAAAAATGACGGAAAGTGGCTCGTGAATTTCAGAATTTTTTTTTACAGTGTGTGCTCTCCTTAAAGTCTCTCTCTTATTTTAGACAGTTGGATATACCCCCCCCCCCCGCCCCGCCTTTTTCGTGATTCTATCCCAAACTCAACAGGGCAAAAAGGAAAAAAAAAGCCAACCTCCTAAACCGACCGCCGTGATATTATTGATCCTGCAAGTAATAACATTTGAAGTATTAAAGAAATTTAAGGGAAAAAAATTAATCTCTTACAACGAAGATATACAAAAACGAAATTTATTCACATTTTTGTAAACAAAGTCTGACGATGGTAAAGTCATATTGGTAATTAAGTTTCTTATTCTTCAAGTTGTTCCAATACTCTGGCACAGAAACGACAGCTTCGAATTTGACACTACCTAATTAGGAACAATGAAGAGTTTTCCAGAGGCATCTAACGTCATTAATGACTCCCAATTAAGGTGAATCACGTTAGCAAGAGAATAATTACTTTTATTTCTTCTTGTTTGAAAGACAAGAGATTGTTTCATCAGTCACAACGCAGAGCATGTACGGATAGCTCAAGGCAGGAAACTGTAGACTATCTGAATCCTTTTCCTTGTTCCCGAGGTTTGTTCTACCTCCAAATTTCCATTAGGAGACGGGAATTTTTCCAGCTAAGCACCACGATTAAGCGTAGGGGCAAAGAAAAATTGGCGTCGAAATCGCTGCTAAAGCGGGAAGTTTAACAACTGATTTTGAATATCGTAACGGCGCCAGAAATCGGAGGCATCAGGTCCTCCTCCACAAACTGAGGTCAATAACCCTAAATTAAAAAAGTGCAACACGTTTCTCTCCTCCTCCTTGAAAAATAGAAAAGTGAAAAAAAAATGTCATTCAGGCCCAACCGACAGATGGTTTTCAAAATGGAACTCAAGCGTTCCGGGATTTCTTAATATTTCGCGCTCCTGAGCAAAATTACCAAGGACAATTACTCCCAAATTTCAAACAAAAGTTACTTTATCTCTTTTTGAGGAAATGCAAGGTGAACTCTTAACTCTTAAACGACCATAACGCCCAAAACGCCCGTACATACAAACGGCCATAGCCGCCTGAAACGCCTGTCTAGGGTGAGTCAGATTTTCTACCCTTACCTGCTCTTCCAATTCTCTCGACCTATGAGAGATCAGCAGGAGTTACCCTCAGACGCTATTGTTGTTATTAAACAAAGAAGTGAACCAACAGACAGTTTCGGGCGTTATGGTATTTAGAGTGATATAAGATTTTGGGGTCATGGTTGTTAGAGGGTTAAACTCTTAAAAACCCCCGTTTTGGCCCTTGTATCTTGTTCGCTGACGATCACAAGCTTCGTCGCAATGTACAGACTCCTGATGTCTGTTTTGCTCTTCAAATTGACGTCAATAACTTGCTTCAGTGCTGTACGTTAAACCATTTCCATCTCAACATCTCCAAGTGTCAAGTCGTTTCCTTTTCGCGGAAAAGAAACCCAATTCATTTTGACTACAGAACTGGTGACTTTTCTCTTAGCCGGACAATGTCCAGGACTTTGGGTGTCACATTTGATTCCAACTTTAACATTAAAAGCCATATCAAAAGACTTGTACGTTCAGTGTGTAAAAATCTTGGATTCATCATGCGACATTTCAAGTACACTGACGGAAAAAAAAAAAAAATCCCAACACCAAGAAGGGTTTGTGTTAGATAAGCGACAGTTGGTAGGCGGTGAGAGTACATCTGTAAGATGACGTCTATGCAAATTTCGCGCTCGGCGCATACGTGTGGCGCTAGTAGCGCCCCTCGGAACATGCAAAGCAGGTTGGCTGTAAATACGCGCTGTAACGTTCGTGAGCGTTAATTATCGTTGAGATTCGACGTAGGGTGTTGATGTTAGTCAAGAATGCCTTTAAGAAGACGAAGAAGCCATTATCAACAGCTCACGGAGTTTGAACGAGGTCGTGTAATAGGGCTACGAGAAGATGGATTTTCGTTCCGCAATATTGCAGAACGACTTGGCAGGAATGTAGCCACTGTGCATGATTGTTGGCAGCGGTGGTCAAGGGAAGGTACTGCCTCAAGAAGACCGCGTTCCGGCAGGCCACTTGGCGTTACTGAGAGGGAAGACCGCCGTGTACGGCGTATGGCCGTGGCGCATCGTACCGCGTCTGCGGCAGCAGTTCGAGCTGCAGTTGCCACCACAACGACACAACGAACTGCTGCAAATCGGTTACTTGAAGGACAGCTCCGAGCCAGATGCCCTGTAGCGTGCATTCCACTTACTCCAAACCACTGCCGTTTGCGACGTCAGTGGTGTCAAGCTAGAGCTCATTGGAGGACCGAGTGGAGATCTGTTGTGTTTTCTGATGAAAGCCGGTTCTGCCTGGGTGCCAGTGATGGCCGTGTGTTGGTTAAAAGGAGGCCAGGTGAGCGCCTGAAACCAACCTGTCTGCGGCCGAGACACACTGGACATACACCTGGAGTTATGGTCTGGGGAGCAATTTCCTATGACAGCAGGAGCACTCTCGTGGTTATCCCACGCACCCTGACGGCACAGTTGTACGTCGGTCTGGTGATTCAACCTGTTGTGCTGCCATTCATGCACAGCATTCCAGGGGGTGTTTTCAACAGGATAACGCTCGCCCGCATACCGCTGTTGTGACCCAACATGCTCTACAGAGTGTCGACATGTTGCCGTGGCCTGCTAGATCCCCAGATCTTTCACCAATCAAGCACGTATGGGACATCATTGGACGACAAATCCAGCGTCACCCCCAACCAGAATTAACCGTCCCTGTATTGACCGACGAAGTGCAACAGGCATGGAACTCCATCCCATAAACTGACGTCCAGCACCTGTACGACACAATGCACGAACGTTTGCGTGCTTGCATTCAACATTCTGGCGGTTACACCGGTTATTAATGTACCAGCATTTCACATTTAAAATAACTCTTCTCACGCTTACAATAAGCTGTGATCTTGAAACCTTAATCGATTAAATATGTTACCTATACAAATGTATTGCCGCCATTTCATTCCTCTACAACTATTTTTTCGTGGTGTTGGGATTTTTTTCCGTCAGTGTATTTTCCGAATCCTTAGACACTGTGAATACACAAATGTGTCCGCGATGGACATCGAATATGTGTCCCCTCACTCTGGAGTAAGTCGCTCTCCCAACTGAGCTACGCTGACAGAATGTCTCGCTGCAGATTTGTCGTCTTGACACATGTTTTCACCTCTGTTGTACGTCACAACACGTATTCGCATTTTTGAGACTATACAGTCAGATCTTTACTAGAGTGTGCTGCGATCATTTGGAGCCCTATCCTCGTAACTCTAATAAATGAAATCGAGAAAGTAGAACAAATATTTTTACGACACCTTTTTACAAATCTACTGGTGTTTAGATCACGGATATACCGACGGCTGACCTTCTGTCATTCTTCAAGATGACCTCTCTACAATCGAGAAGGTAGGCCCTCCAACTCAAGTTCCTGTACGATATCATTAATGGAGAGATAGATGGTAACCAAATTGCATACCAATCAAGTTTCCGTGTGCCACGTTAAACAAGGACAAAATGTGAACTACAATGGCGGAAAGTGAAAAAAGAACACCAAGAAGGAATTGGCGGACGATCATGAAATTTACATATGTTAATGGGGTCGAGTTTACGTAGGTGTGATGTTAATTTCGGGTCCAACCGGTGAGCGCTTACGCCACAGCATGGCATAATATGCAAATTATGATCGGTGGTATTTAAGGAGTACGGCGAAGTGAATGTAATCAGTCGTCGGCGTACGGACACGTGCAAAGACCCTGAAGAAGCTGCAATGCCTGGACATGGGAGACGTGTACGATTTCAGCAGTCATCGGACTTTGAGCGAGGTCGTCCAGTCGGACTCCGCGAGGCCGGGGGTCGTATCGTCGTATTGCGGAGCGAATTGGACGGGAAGTATCGATGGTGGCGTAGATGGTCCGAGGAACATTTCCACACGAGAAGACGGGGAACCGGGAGCCACAGACGGACTGATGAGCGGACCGATCGATGCATAAGAAGAGCAGCGTTGTCAAGCAGAACATCCACTGCGACGCAAATCCGAGCTGCTGTTGCACCTGAGGTGACTGTGCGAACAATCCGCAACCGTCTACGGGATGCAGGACTACGTGCACGTGTGACTCTGGCATGTGTACCTCTGACTCCAGCCCACCGTCAGGAACGGCTGCAGTGGTGTCGCCAACGCCTGCACTGGAGAACGCAATGGCGATCTGTCGTGTTCAGTGATGACAGCAGATTCTGCTTGAGAGCCTCCGATGGCCGTATGCGTGTTCGCAGACGCACAGGGGAGCGTCTTCACCCTTCTTGCATCCGCCAGTGACACACAGGGCCTACACCTGGTCTCCTGGTGTGGGGAGCGATCGGCTATCACTCCCGTACACAACTGGTGTTTGTACCGGGTACGTTAAACAGCACCTCCTACATCAACAACATCATTCAGCCCGTTGTTGTGCCATTTGTAAGGTCGGTCCATCGTGGTGTTTTCCAGCAAGATAACGCACGCCCACACACGGCACCTGCGACGCAACATGCACTTCAGGGTGTGAGACAACTTCCATGGCCTGCACGTTCACCGGATTTGTCCCCCATTGAGCACGTGCGGGATTTTATGGGACAACGACTTATCCGGTCTCCACGGCCAGCCACGACCATCCCCGATTTACGCGTCCAGGTTGGGGATGCTTGGAACTCAATACCCCAAACTTACATCCAACATCTGTACGACTGACTCCATGCCAGAATTGCACAGTGTGACGCAGTTCATGGCGGTTCAACCTCGTACTAACCATGTTACATGGAAATGTTATTTTTCAGTTTACCAGCAAATACAGCTGTATTTTGCCATAATGTTTTGATCACGTTATCCTCTGTATTCCGTTACTATGCTGTATAAATTTAGTTGGAATCAGACGTCTCCTTCTTGGTGTTCTTTTTTCACTTTCCGCCAGTGTATTTGCAGTGCCATTCTGCAGGACTGATGCTGGAAAAAATTTTCAGTTATGTAAAATGTATAGTCTTCACAACTCACTTGAAGAATGTCAGGGTATTTTAAATGAAAGTTACGATTTTTTTCGTTAAGCATGTTTTGCACGATTGTAATTCTTCTTCTTAGCCTGTTAACACCCCTGCAGGGTATAGGCCTCCCCCAGTCTTTTCCAACTTCCTCGATCCTTAGCTTCAGTCTACCATTTTGCACCTCTAAATTTCTGAAAATCATCTCTGCATCTTGTTCTGTGGCGCCCCCTTTCGTCTCTTTCCATCACTCTATTACCATTCTGTTATTAATTCTGTCCATCTTTCATCGTTCAGTCTTCCAACATGTTCAGCCCATCTTCACTTTGATTCTTTTATTATTTTTATAATATCTATTATTCCTGTTCTTTCTCTTGTAAGTTCATTTCTAACTCTGTTTCTTCTTGTTATTCCGAACATTCTTCTCTCTAACTTTCTTACCAATACTCTTATTTTTTTCACATTGTCGCTCTGTGATACTCCACGTTTCACTTCTATAAGTAAATACGGGGTTAATACATGCATTGAAGATTTTTCTTTTTAAACACAAAGATTGTAATTATCACTTTCAATGCACTATGATATTAACGCACAAGATGTTACAGCAATTCCTGTAACTAGATCTACGATGTGCTTACAAATAAATATATTTTTTCTGATTGAAGGTTTAACGACCACGGCGAGTAACTACACAGTCAAACCAGAAAAATGTAACCACCCCCGAAATCACAATGTACCCGCCCAGGCGTGTCACAGAGTGACAAGGTCGAGCACACGGAGATATAAGCGGCTGGCCAGGACAGATGAGCCATAGTACGTCACGTCAGCACAATAGGCAGAGGTAGTGATTTGACGGACATTCAAAAAGGAATGATTGTTGGCTACCGCGCCAAGGGTGGAAACATCTCAGAAACAGCAGACTTCGTGGGCTGTTCGCGACGTGCTGTAGTAAGGGTGCACCAAGAATGGGCCGAATGTCTCCTGACGTCATAAAGGTGCAGCCCCAAAGGCCATCGCCCCCAGAGGAGAACGTGGCCTCAGACGTCTGGTAAAGGGCAATCGACGCAGAACAGTGCAACAATTGACTACGCAAATGAACGCTGGGGCGCTCAGGTACTGTCACCAATAACAGTAGAGCGAACCTTGTTACACATGGGTCTCCGGAGTCGACGCTGCGTCAAGGCGCCCGTGTTGACACAGGTCCATCGGCAACGACGCCTCAAGTTCGCATGGGACTACCGTAATTGGACAGAGGAAGAGCGGAAATAGGTTGCCTTCTCCGACGAATCGAGGTTTATACCTCACAGAAGTGACGAGCGGTGGCGGCTACAAGGTCAGACACACGAGAAGCAACACACGGACACGCTTGTCGGTCCAGTACAGACCGGCGTTGGCAATGTGCATGCCTGGGGTATGTTTTCCTTTTATAACCTGGGACAGCTGGTACCATTAGATGTGTCTCTAAACGCCAATGGCTACCATATCCATCCTCGCTGATTCCATGCATCCCTTCATTCTGGACGTTTATCATGGTGGTGATGGTGTCTACCAACAGAACAGTGCGTCCTGCCACGTCGCTAAACGGTTGCGTGACTGGTTCCAGGAGCACGATAGTAATGTCTTCCTTCTCCCTTGGTTAGAGAAATCGCCCGACCTCAATCCCATAGAGCAGTTGTGAGATTATTTTGATCGACATGTTCGTCCTGCCGACCAGCAACCACGTCATCTACGGGACCTCCGTGCTCTGCTGCAGTCCGAATGCGCACGTGCGCCTCGGGCAACCTTTCAGGGCCTCATTGCGTCCATGCCACGCCGTCTCGCCGCTGTCATCCGGGCCAAGGTTGGTTATTTCATTATTTGGTAGGTGGTCATATTATCCTGATACGACCGTGTCGATGGGCTATAAGAAGTCAACCGTCCCTAATTTAGGGCCACTGGTTCCAGGGAAGGGAGAGAGCCAGTGCCGTAAGACAAACACAACATCCATGCGGAGCCGGGATCCGAACCCGGACTTTTCTCGAACGAAAGGTCATAAGCCAGCGCTTAGATCACAGCGCCATCAGAACGGGAAAGAACTTTTGCACGCCCCTTGTGACCTACCACTGAGGTGACGCATTAGTTAAAACTGAAATTTGCATCAATATGCTCTGCCGGCGTAGTTCAATCGGTAGAACGGCCGGTCCGGTGTAAGAAAATGCGTTTTCGAATTTCACCACCACAAAAAGTCTCGTTCTCTATATTTGCGCTCGTAAAGATGAATCTTCTGGCCATTAAGTTCAAAAGAACAAAAATGTGTGCTGGCTCTTCCACATATCGTTTATAATTAATAAAAATTAATAAACAGTGAGCTCCGTCAAGCATGCTTTATCGGCTGACCCGAAACCTGCGATTTCGTGCGCCATTCTGAAGAGGGAGATGGAAATACGTGACGTACCACTGAGTTGGCGCATTAGTCAAAACGTCAAGTTGCCGCGATAAGCCTTGTCGGCGCAGTTAACTTGGGGAATATCCCACTCCGGAGAGGGAAGACGTGGTTTCGAAGCCACCACAGTGGGAAGGGGAAATAAAGGCTGGTTCTCCATACTCTGACATTACTTCAATACAAATTCAGTCAATCTCTTTCAAACATAAGAAAACGTCCCTCACCTAAATGCTCTTTGAAATCTTGAAGACAGGAGATTCGTCAAACGCACATACACAAGAAGAGAAACAGAAAAACGAAGAAGAAAGGCAAAAACAAAAAAAGAAGGAAAGAAGATACAAAAGGAGCCGAGAGCAGTTCCTGATCAACATAGAAAAATCTAACTGCAAAATAGGAAAAGAAAAGAGCCTTGTTAATCCCTGACTTTAAAAGAATCTTGTGTTCTGCTGGACTAAAATGCAACTCTGCTAAAACAAGTTAGTAAAATCATGCAATGCGTGGATTATGATACGCTTTCCAACATACCAGAAATAATTACTCAAGTTATGAGGATAATGGCTGTGGAATAAATCTCGCTCCTGTGCCCTGACCTTTGATCCATTTCGATGATATTAAACAGAACGGGTTAAGTATACCTCCGGAACAACATGATAAAAGTTTGTCGCAATCGAAGCATTTTTGCGTAAGTTATAACACATAAGGGCGATTGAATGGATCCCACTCCTATGTCCTGACCTTAGACCCCATTTCTTCCATTTTCAATCAGGTTCGTCCTCAGGTTGTCCCCTACCACATAGTAAAATTTCATCGAAAGCGAATCATTTTTACGCGAGTTATCGGGTGGACAGACAGACAGACGGACAAAGCTGGAGCATATACGCTTCTTCAGCATGCGGTTTGAAAGTGTAAACAAGTTAGTAAAATCATGCAATGCATTGATTACGATACGCTTTCCAACATACCAGAAATAATTACTCAAGTTATGAGGATAATGGCTGTAGAATAAATCTCGCTCTTATCACCCGACCTTTGACCCCATTTCGATGATATTCAACAGAACCGGTAAAGTATACTTCCGGAAGAACATGAAAAGTTTTATCTCAATTGAAGCATTTTTACGTAAGTTATAACGCATAAGGACAATGGAATGGATCCAATCCTATGTCCTGAACTTTGACCCCATTTCACCCATTTTCAATAGGATTCGTCCCCAGATGGTCCCCTACCACATACTAAAATTTCATCGAAATCGAATCATATTTACGCAAGTTATGACGCATAAGGGCAATGGAATGCATCCAGCTCCTATGTCTTGGTCCTTGACCCCACTTCACCAATTTTCAATAGGGTTCGTCCCCAGGTGATCCCCTATCATATACTAAAAGTTCATCGAAATCGAACCATTTTTACGCGAGTTATCGTGCGGACAGACGGACGGACGGACAAAGCTGCGGCATATACGCTTCTTCAACCTACGTCTAGAAAGCGTAAAAAATGGCTTGGTGAACTTTGAAATTGTTTATTGGGATACAACAGCTGCAATAATCTAGGGAAGTAGGGGGTCTGTGACATATCACTAAGGTAACGAATGAGTCAAAACAGCGTGCGCCTTACCGTCCGCTCGCTGACGCTGCTTGAGCCTTCGACATTTAACCTGGGTATGATTTACGCCGCCGTTGCCAATTGGTTGGTCTGTAGGGGCCTTAATTATCTACGTCGACCCCGGTTATCAATGGCGTGTGTTCTGCCACCGCTTGCTGTCTGGGCCCTGGTGCATCCGTCGACGGTATACTCACGTACACCCTTGATACAGTTACCCTCTGGAGTCCTAAGGTTCTTACCACTTGCGCGATAGAATGACCCGTCTGTCTGCCCCCGACAATGCGTCCACGATCAAAGCCGCTCAGATCACCACGTTTACCCATGTTCGTCGATTGTGATTCACTGTTGAGAAGATCAGATCATATGTAGAGGATTTTAGGAAGGGATATGTAGAGGATTTAGGGTTCTGACCCCAGGTCTTAAAAAACCCTTAGAAATAGGAAACTAGGAGATTTGGGCTGGAGTGCCGGATAGTAAAGTGACGTGGAAGCGAGGTAGATAGGGGGAGGAAGACGCCCTTATTTATTACGTGGGGGGGGGTACCAGGGGTCTGACGGATTAAGGTGCCCATCCAATGCACGGCGGATATTTAGGGGTTCGAGCGTTCCTACCTGCTGGGATCGAACCTGAGGTCTCCCCGTGGCAGTCACGAACGTTGACTACTAGGCCAATCCGCGGCCTACTATTGGGAAGCCCTGCTGTCAGCTTATTTATTGCCTGCGTTCGGTTTGGGTCTGTTCCACTTTTCGCGGGAGATGCCCATGTCAACTACCCATCACCCCTATCTCTAATGTTTTGTCTATTGAGTGCAATCCGAAATGCTTCCAACCAGGATTACAAATTGTTCAAGATGAAGCCTTTTTTGGATAAAATAAATGGGAAATTTCGTCAGAGGGGAGTTTTTCAGAAATACCTATCCGCTGATAAAACGATCGCCAGATATTATGGGCATAATTGATTGCAGCAATTTATTAGGTCAAAACCAATTAGATTCAGGAAGAAGTTATGAGCATTGTGTGGTGAAAGCGGATATTGCTTCAATTTCAGCTTATATCATGGGAAAGAACCCTTGGAAAATCATTCATTTGGCCACCGAGAAATATCGTCTTCATGAATATGCTATATGTTGTTGAAAAGTCAAGTGACATTATCTTTGGCATTTTCATTACGTGTCGTACGCTATCGCAATAACTGCGACAGAAAGGTTTCAGAGCTTCTGAAAAAGTCCGAGGTAACAGAACGGGGAAATGAAGTCTGCAAAAGAATTAGAAGAAATCAATAGAGGTTAACATTCAGCAAAATTGCCGGAAGGTTTCCACTTTTTAACGAAATTTCCGTTTTGAAATGCTTCTGCTTCTAAGAACGGAAACTTTAACTTATTGATAGATTTTGCGGTCACTAATTAAGTTTTTCCTTTCGCTTTTTTTATTTCCCGAGTTTTCAAAAGCTTGGTTTTGACTTTTTCAGTCCCAATAAACTTCCGATCCCACTTTTGTTTCCAGCCAGAATGCACCGGTCACACTGCAGGACTTTTTCTTGACTTAAGAGGTGAAGGAGAATCCTTCCCCCGCAATGGTTTACACTCGAGAAATGAGCGCTACTGGCTGAACTAACAATACTCACATCAACAGGTTTAGAGGTGCGATGATGAAACATTTTTCGCTATGGATGTGTGTGACTTGGCCATTATATTTTCTCATGGAGTTTATTTTTCTGAATAAGTTTAAAATAGTTTTGATTTTTTCTCAAGCAGAAATCACAAAGTTCCTGTTTTTTTTCATAGGGATTTTTCTAAGTTTTGAGCTCGAGATCTTTTTAAACTGATAATGTCTTTCAATTATGTTTAACCTTTTAAGCGGCCGAAAGTAACCTGAACTAAATGATGCCCAAAATTTTTATCCTCTCCCAACAGAAATGTTCACAAAGAGGCCAGGGTATACAAAAACTGTTGCAAAACAATTACTTTCCCCCACTAATGTTTAGTGGTACGAACCATATACTTACCACTGGTTAGAAGCGATCCCCTCTAGTCCTTTATTACCTGCTCCATGACTCAAGGCATGCTGGGGAAGAGCTAGATCCCCTGACCCGAACATCATGCCACTGGGAAAAGAAACAAGTGACTCAAACATAGCTTCTCTTCATTCTTAGGTTCGTCGCCATTGTTATAGCCCTTTTAGCAGAAAATCAATCTGAAAAATTTTTATTTTAGTCATCCCCTTAAACGATCATTTTCTTTGAATAACAAAGCTGAGGGGTGCGTAGGTTTCCGGTGCGTAGGTTCACTCGTTCTACTCTGCCCACAGCGAATATATTCGTTCGAATTGATTTCAACCCATTTTGCTAACCCTGAGTTGATCAAATGATCATATGTAGAGGATTTTCGGAAGGCAGTGTCTGACCTCAGGTCTTAAACAACCCTTAGAAATAGAAAGCTAGGAGATTTTGGCTAGAGTGCCTGATAGGAAAGTGACACGGAAGCGAGGTAGAAGACCCCCTTATTTACTACCGGTAAGCCACTACCCGGGATCCGACGGCTTAACGTGCCCATCCGACGCACGGCGGATATTTAGTGGATCGAGCGTTCGTACCTGCCTAGCATCGAACCTGAGAGGTCCTTTCCGTGGCAGTCCCGAACGTTGTCTACTAGGTCACCCACGGCCCTAACCCCGAGTTGATTCGTTCCATCCGCTTAAAGGGTTAAGGAAATGTAAAATGTATTGCTTCTTAATATTATTTCACAAAACCTCTAAATATAAAATTGACTCTTGATAGCTACAATAGCTCCTGTGTTAAAGGCTCCACAAGCTGATACATAGACATCATACAATCTCCCGTATGACACTTGAAATACACGGCTTCTTAAGATTACACAACATACAACAGCAGGAGATCTATTTTAGGGATATTCGTTCCCACAATAAACTTAATAACATGGGGTAATCTACCTACATGTAATTATAGCGAAATGGCCGTTTTCTGCCGGTGTTGGGATTCGAACACACACATCTTCCTTTTACGGAGGCGGGCATTCTACCGCTTGAGCAACACCGACGAAGGCTTATATCTGTGACTTGCCGTTCTGACGTGACCAATTAGGTAGAAACGTCACATATATCTACAGCCCCCCCCCCCGAAAGGTGGGTGCTCAAAATCTCAGCTTATTTCGAATCAGCCGACTAACCATGTCTGAAAAAACTGTGTGCAGAGGAAGTAATTCCGAGGACGAATTTGAGACGACGTGTAAACGAAGCATCACACATTTCTCGAAGCGCTGAAGAAGAAATTCTCATTAATTCCACACGATGTGTGGAAGAAGCATCACACATCTCTCGAAGCGCTGAAGGAATTCTCATTAATTCAATGTGGAAGAAGCATGACACATATATTTATCGAAGTTCTGAAGAAAGTATTGTCATTGATTCCAGACGATGTGTGGGAAAAGCATCACACATTTTTGGAAGCGCTGAAGAAGGAATTCTCATTAATTCCAAACGATGTGTGGAAGAAGCATCGCACATTATTCTCGAAGCGCTGAAAAAGGAGTTCTCATTAATTCCAGACGATGTGTGGAAGAAGCATCACACATTTCTCGTGGCGGTGGGAATTCTTATTAATTCCAGACGGTGTGTGGAAGAAGTATCACACATCTCTCGAAGCGCTGAAGGAATTCTCATGAATTCCAAACGATGTGTGGAAGAAGCATCACACATTATTCTCGAAGCGCTGAAAAAGGAGTTCTCATTAATTCCAGACGATGTATGGAAGAAGCATCACACATTTCTCGTGGCGCTGGGAATTCTTATTAATTCCAGACGGTGTGTGGAAGAAGTATCACACATCTCTCGAAGCGCTGAAGGAATTCTCATTAATTCCATGTGGAAGAAGCATGACACATACATTTATCGAAGTTCTGAAGAAAGAATTGTCATTAATTCCAAACGATGTGTGGGAAAAGCATCACACATTTTTGGAAGCGCTGAAGAAGGAATTCTCATTAATTCCAAACGATGTGTGGAAGAAGCATCACACATTATTCTCGAAGCGCTGAAAAAGGAGTTCTCATTAATTCCAGACGATGTGTGGAAGAAGCATCACACATTTCTCGAGGCGCTGGGAATTCTTATTAATTCCAGACGGTGTGTGGAAGAAGTATCACACATTTCTCGAGGCGCTGCAGAAGGAATTCTTATTCATTCCAGACGTTGTGTGTGGAAGAAGCATCAAACATCTCTCGAAGCGCTGAAGGAATTCTCATTAATTCCATGTGGAAGAAGCATGACACATACATTTATCGAAGTTCTGAAGAAAGAATTGTCATTAATTCCAGACGATGTGTGGGAAAAGCATCACACATTTTTGGAAGCGCTGAAGAAGGAATTCTCATTAATTCCAAACGATGTGTGGAAGAAGCATCACATATTATTCTCGAAGCGCTGAAAAAGGAGTTCTCATTAATTCCAGACGATGTGTGGAAGAAGCATCACACATTTCTCGAGGCGCTGGGAATTCTTATTAATTCCAGACGGTGTGTGGAAGAAGTATCACACATTTCTCGAGGCGCTGAAGAAGGAATTCTTATTCATTCCAGACGTTGTGTGTGGAAGAAACATCACACATTTCTCGAGGCGCTGGGAATTATTATTAATTCCAGACGGTGTGTGGAAGAAGCATCACACATTATTCTCGAAGCGCTGAAAAAGGAGTTCTCATTAATTCCAGACGATGTGTGGAAGAAGCATCACACATTTCTCGTGGCGCTGGGAATTCTTATTAATTCCAGACGGTGTGTGGAAGAAGTATCACACATCTCTCGAAGCGCTGAAGGAATTCTCATTAATTCCAAACGATGTGTGGAAGAAGCATGACACATACATTTATCGAAGTTCTGAAGAAAGAATTGTCATTAATTCCAGACGATGTGTGGGAAAAGCATCACACATTTCTCGAGGCGCTGGGAATTCTTATTAATTCCAGACGGTGTGTGGAAGAAGTATCACACATCTCTCGAAGCGCTGAAGGAATTCTCATTAATTCCATGTGGAAGAAGCATGACACATACATTTATCGAAGTTCTGAAGAAAGAATTGTCATTAATTCCAGACGATGTGTGGGAAAAGCATCACACATTTCTCGAGGCGCTGGGAATTTTTATTAATTCCAGACGGTGTGTGGAAGAAGTATCACACATTTCTCGAGGCGCTGAAGAAGGAATTCTTATTCATTCCAGACGTTGTGTGTGGAAGAAGCATCACACATCTCTCGAAGCGCTGAAGGAATTCTCATTAATTCCATGTGGAAGAAGCATGACACATACATTTATCGAAGTTCTGAAGAAAGAATTGTCATTAATTCCAGACGATGTGTGGGAAAAGCATCACACATTTTTGGAAGCGCTGAAGAAGGTATTCTCATTAATTCCAAACGATGTGTGGAAGAAGCATCACACATTATTCTCGAAGCGCTGAAAAAGGAGTTCTCATTAATTCCAGACGATGTGGGGAAGAAGCATCACACATTTCTCGAGGCG
This sequence comes from Macrothele yani, assembly GCA_039090855.1. Classification (NCBI taxonomy): domain Eukaryota; kingdom Metazoa; phylum Arthropoda; class Arachnida; order Araneae; family Macrothelidae; genus Macrothele; species Macrothele yani. The sequence continues at coordinate 17,042,549 of CM076992.1, forward strand.
CTGGGAATTCTTATTAATTCCAGACGGTGTGTGGAAGAAGTATCACACATTTCTCGAGGCGCTGAAGAAGGAATTCTTATTCATTCCAGACGTTGTGTGTGGAAGAAGCATCACACATCTCTCGAAGCGCTGAAGGAATTCTAATTAATTCCATGTGGAAGAAGCATGACACATACATTTATCGAAGTTCTGAAGAAAGAATTGTCATTAATTCCAGACGATGTGTGGGAAAAGCATCACACATTTTTGGAAGCGCTGAAGAAGGTATTCTCATTAATTCCAAACGATGTGTGGAAGAAGCATCACACATTATTCTCGAAGCGCTGAAAAAGGAGTTCTCATTAATTCCAGACGATGTGTGGAAGAAGCATCACACATTTCTCGAGGCGCTGGGAATTCTTATTAATTCCAGACGGTGTGTGGAAGAAGTATCACACATTTCTTGAGGCGCTGAAGAAGGAATTCTTATTCATTCCAGACGTTGTGTGTGGAAGAAGCATCACACATTTCTCGAGGCGCTGGGAATTATTATTAATTCCAGACGGTGTGTGGAAGAAGTATCACACATTTCTCGAGGCGCTGAAGAAGGAATTCTTATTCATTCCAGACGTTGTGTGTGGAAGAAGCATCACACATTTCTCGAAGCGCTGAAGGAATTCTCATTAATTCCAGACGATGTGTAGAAGAAACATCATATATTTTTCGCGTACCCCTCGGCCAGGAGATTCATATTATGTTAGGTCGCCGATATAGCGAAATGGTGAATAAATTCAATCTCACATCTTCCATCTCCGGAGTCAGGTATTCTACCACTTGAACTACACCGACGAAGGCGTGTCGCGCCAACTTACCGTTTTGACATGTACGTCTCCCCTGAGATAGGTACATCACACAATGTACATACAGTCTTGCTACAGAACCTCAAATTCAGGTCAGCCAACAAATGATTGGAGTTTAATAGTCAATTAAACTTTAAGAATTCTCACGAACGCTTCTTATCACCGGAAATTTACCGTGATATGGATACGGAAAAAGTGAACATAATATTTCCGTTTTTGTGCGAACAAAATCACGGAATAGTTCCCTGAAAATTCAGGATTTTCAGATCTTGAAGACGGATTTTTTTTCGCTAACTGGAAAGAGATGAACAGTAGCATTTCTGTCAATTGGATGGAAAATCCGTGAAATTCAGGTTTTTCCCATCATTTCACGAAAAAGGCTGAATCATAAATATGCTTCGTTAATTTGCGAAATGAATCACGGAAAATGTCTCGTGGATTTCCGGAATTTTTTACTAGTGTGGAGTCGAGAAAAAATAGAAGACATTTCGATTCTCCAGCCGTTTGTCATAAGGAATTACAAAAAAAATTATGGGCTTATGTATCATCATGTTTGGCTTTTGGAAAACCACGCTACATCCACTTAGGGGGAAAAGTGGTATCTGAGCATTTTGATTAGAATCATTCATATGACAATAACCACTGCTTTAATATACATCACTTTGCAAAAAAAAAAAAAAAAAAAGGAAGCACCCAGAAGGAATCATCCAATTCTCCAATTCGAGATAAAAATTAGTATGTATAATTTACACGTATAGGAAATTATTGCAATTCTAGAGCAGTTGGGCCATTTATTCGGATAAAATAGCCACACAAGTCAGTACGATGTAGCGTCACCTCAGGCTCGGATACAAGCGGAATGGTATAGATGCATAGAGTTCACGGATACCATCCTGTGTATATCATGCCGGACGGTGTCCAAATTGCAGGCCAGTTCGCCGTTTTTCCGAGAAAGGTGTAGGTGGCATCCCATCATGTCCCAAACATGTTCAATCGGTAAGAGGTCGGGCGATTGGTCTGGCCATGGAATTGTGTCGACATTACGGCGTCAGGCCTGGGATAGCCGTGACGTGTGTGGCCGGGCGTCATTTTGTTGGGAAATTGCTTGGTGATGCTGCGGCAGGAAAGGCAAATACAACAGGTCATAGAATGTCGTCGACGTACATAGGGCTACCAAATATGTCCAGCTACCCTAGGAAATGGCTTTCCCGACAGTCACTCCTGGTGTGAGAGCCGTGTGATGTTTCACGGTAAAGGCAGGATCCGTGGACTGGCTGGCTCGTCTCCAGACACGTATGAGCTGGTCATCGGAGTCAAGTGCAAATTGAGTGCAGGACGACGGTGGCTCTGTTATGGTGTGGGGTGGGTGTTTGGTGAAGACCACGTAACCATCCTTGGGCATCATTTGCACACGTTCATGTCATGCAACCACTCCGACGGGTGCGACCTCTTTCAACACGACAATGCGCCACCGCTCATGTCCGCAGTTGCCTGATTACGTCTGCAGGAACATTCCACGGAGTATGGCATCCTGACTTGGACCCTTTCTTCGTCTAATTTAAACGCCATCAAACACATTTGGGAACATTCCACGGAGTATGGCATCTTGAATTGGACCCTTTGTTCGTCGGATTTAAATGCCATCGAACACATTTGGAAACATTTCACGGAGTATGGCATCCTGACTTGGACCCTTTGTTCGCCGGATTTAAACGCCATCGAACATATTTGGGATGCTGTTCAACATACCATCAATACCAGGAATCCTACATCGCCGAATATTACTGAATTGTGTGATGCTCTTCAGGAAGCATGGTGTGCACTGTCCAGTGCCGCACCCAGGAATTCCTGTTGGAGGGGGCTATATATATATATATATATATATATATATATATATATATATATATATATATATATATATATATATATATATATATATATATATATATACTTAAGAGCAAAACTGAAGACTAAGGAAAAACTTTAGAATTTAAAGCGAAAGTTGCAAAATAACCTGAAGATCAAAACGCGCAACGCAGCAGTTTTGAAAATTCAGAATTCACATTCTATTGAGAAGATACCTAAGCAAAAAAATACATATATAATTTTGACTCACACCAAGTATAACATAGAAAAGGTTATGTATCTACCTGTGTGAGTAAAAGGAGAAAAGATAAAAAAATAAAATAAAACAACTGAATGTAGAAGGTGTCGAGAATACTGAGCCTTGGCTTTATCAAGGACGAGCAAAAACTCTGCATTTTCTCACTTCCACAAAGACCTAGTTGGAAATGGGTTTCTGCAAGGCCATAGATGCAAGTAACATTCCCACCTAAAATTGTTTTAAAAAATATATATATGTCATGTCCTCCGCAGAGTTGTATGACCTAGCAGTAGTTAACAATTTCGCTTGCATCCATTAACCTTCCTGGCCCGACCCATGCTCTTCATCTGTTACTATTAAACAGAGAGAAGAAGATTAAAGAGAACTCAAGCTGTGAGAGTGACATAATAATTAGAAATAATTTTCAGCTATAACGAAATGCCAAGTTCGTTTGAGAGAGAATTTAAACCTGAAAATCAATGCAAAAGAAATCCAAATTTTTACATTGCAATTAAAAAAGGAAATATTAATTTTTAAAAAACAGATTTTTGAAAGAAAACTTGAGTCTAAAACCCCTACTCTACAACTTATGACAGTACGAAAACGAGAATAAGTTAAAGACAATAATTAACTGTGTGTGTGTGTGTGTGTGTGTGTGTAAGGTCAGGTGGTGCACCATATACTACAGCCTCTCCTTGACAAATGTCAATCCCGCCCTCTCGTGGTGCACCCTTTTCCCACTAAAGGGGCTCTGACGACCGCCAAATAGCGGTATAACTATACCATCGGGATTAGAGGAAATGCTATCCCACACTCACCAACACGATTGGCCAGCGTGGTGAGTTATGGCCAAACCATTCCAAAATGACTCCACAACTTAAATCTTGGCCCTCAGTCTCCGGCAGCTGGAATGTACCTGACCAAGGCAGCGGCCAGTGCGACATGAAGGCAGAGGGTGCTAAGTATCACCGGAGGACCGGACTAGGCTGCCATCTGATGCTAACCTTGGCTACGTATAACGGACGCTCCCTATCTTCTGATTCAAGGCTCCTTGAATTGGAAGAAGAACTACAAAGGATAAAGTAGGACATCGTCGGGCTAAGTGAGGTAAGGAGAAAAGGAGAAGATCTCATTGAACTGAAAAGTGTACATATCTTCTATTATCGTGGGACAGATATTGGCAGAACTAGTGGTGTTGGATTTATAATAACCAAGAAATTGAAGGATAAAGTTGTAGAAGTTGAAAGTTCCTCTGACAGAGCCGCACGACTTGCTATCCAACTCTCGGGAAGATACCATGCTCAGATTATTTAAGCTAATGCACCCACTACAAGTCATCCTGAAGAAGAGATTGAAGAATTTTATGAGGAAATTTGTCATCTAAATTATAAAGGCAAGCAGCACTTGAAGACAATTATGGGAGATTTCAATGCGAAAATAGGGCAGCGGCAACAGAATGAAACTTCAGTAGGTAAATTCGGTCACAGCAACAGAAACCAGCGTGGAAATACTCTCGTAGAATTTGCAGAGGCAGAAAGGTTTTTCATCATGAACTCCTTTTTTCAAGAAAAAGCTGCAAAGGAAATAGACATGGAGGCATTCCAATGGATTAACAAGTGAAATTGATTTTACTATGTGTAACAAGAAATTTGTCATGGAAGATTGTAGTGTGCTAAACAAGTTCAACACAGGTAGTGACCATAGAATGGTAAGATGCAAGATGTACCTCAATGCTAAACTCTAGCGTGGCAAGCTCATAAAACAAACAAAGTGCATTGATACGACCAAACTTAAAAAAAAACATCATAATACCTTCAAATTGGAACTGAGGAACAGATTCTCTGATCTAGTAGGTCTAACGTCGGAAGAAGTGGACATCTCTGAAATTAACAGAAAACTAACCAAGGCTCTTATGGAAACAGCAGCAGAAATATCTGGTAGTAGTAACAAGTTGCATACAAACAAATTATCAGGAAAAACCAAAATTCTGATCAAAAAAGACGAGAGATGAGGACAAGTAAAGATGTGACTTAAAAAATGGAATATATAGAGCTATGCAACACAGTACGAAAAAGGAAATTCAACTGTGAACTAGTGAGGAAAGCAATTCAAAACAACCAAAGCCTGAAGAGAGCAAAGGGACATCTGAGTAATTGAAGAAAACAGATTATGGCTCTGAGAAAAGAAGATGGTTCTGTAACAAGAAATAGAGGTGAAATTTTGTCAAGAGTGAAAGATTTCTACTCAAAACTGTATGAAAGGGATAATACATGTACTCCAGACATTACAAAAAGTACCAGAGTTCTTGGAGTCCTCCCAGCAGAAGTTGCACATGCAATCAAGAACATGAAACGGAGAAAAGCTCCAGAGAAGATGGAATTACCGTATATCATACAAGAAGCAAGTGGAGAAATCGAAACAGTACTCGCCCAAATTTTCACTCGATGCCTTAATGACGGGAAGATTCCTGAGGATTGGAACAACGCTACAATGATCCTGCTACATAAAAAAGGTGGCATTGAGGATCTCAGGAACTACAGACCTATCAGCTTCCTATCAGTGGTTTATAAAATCTTCACTAAAGTTCTTTCACACCGCTTGATGGTGACAATGGACATGGCGCAACCAAGAGAACAAGCTGGATTCAGGAGTGACTACAACACAATAGATCATATCCACGTACTGAGAGAACTAATTGAAAGAGCGAGGGAATATGAACTTCCATTATGCATGGCTTTTATCGATTATGAAAAAGCCTTTGATTCGGTGAAACCATCAGCAGTTACAATGGCTTTGAAATCCTGCGGTATTGAAGATGCACACATTAATATTATTCATAACATCTACGAAAATGCAAGTGCAAAGATTCGGCTGTTTGAAAGTACAACATACATATAAATTGTAAAGGGAGTGAGATAAGGTGACACCATATCTCCGAAGCTCTTTAATGCCATATTGGAAAATGTCTTTCAATCTCTGAACTGGGAAAACAAAGGGATAAAGGTTAATGGAGATTATCTAACTCTCGTTTTGCTGATGACGTAGTCATTTTTGCTACTACCCCATTAGAGATGCTGAGTATGATCCACGAAATTGCTGACAAGAGTAAAGAAGTGGGATTAAAAATGAACTTTCAGAAGACAAACGTGATGTACAATGCTTTTACAAGAAATGAAGATTTATCGATTGATGGGGAAAAGCTGAAGATAACCAATACCTACATTTATCTTGGACAGCAGGTATCAAGTGAGGGTCACATTGATGAAGAAATTAATCGGCATATAAAACTTGCCTGGAGAACGTTTGGAAGAAACAGTATAATTTCTTGAGCAATATGCCATTATGTCTTAAAGGAAAAGTGTTTGATCAATGCATCCTTCCAGGGCTTACATATGGTGCAGAGACGTGGACCTTAACTAAAAGAGACATACAAAGACTGCAGACAACTCAAAGAAGCATGGAGGGGTACATGCTTAGTGTAACCAGGAGAGATTAGAAGACAAACTCGTGGATCAGGAAAATGACAAGAGCGGAAGACATCATGATCAGAGTAAAATCCCTAAAATGACAATGGGCTGGACATATTGCCCGAAGGACAGACCATCGATGGAAAACCGAAATTTTAGACTGGGTTCCGAGAGACAGGAAAAGACCCAGAAGACGACCACGTGGGAGATGTGTGGAAGAAATTCGAAGGTATGCGGGAGTAACAAGGAGACTGCCACAAGACAGACCTGGAATAAACTTGGGGAGACCTTCGTCCAGCAGTGTATTGATAATGGTTGGCAATGATGATGATGATGATATAGTTTATAAGTTTATATAAGATTGTGACGTGCGTCGTTCTTAATCTCTTTGGGGCTTTGGGAAGAAAACACCATGTAATAGAAAACACTACGTAATTTTTTGAACAGGTAAAATAATGTTTTTGAATGTTTAATTTGTGACGAACGTCGTTCTTAATCAACTTGAGCTGCCCCGGTGGCGCAGTGGTCTAAGCGATGGCCTCTCATAATTCGTCCAAAAGGGGTCCGGGTTTGAATCCAGGTGAGGCATGGATGTTGCGTTTGTCTTACAGCGCTGGCTCTCTCCCTTCCCTGGAACCAGTGACCATAAATTAGGGACGGGCGACTGCTTATAGCCCATTGAGTTTCTCACGGTGGTCGTTAAACCTCCAAAAAGAAAAAAAAAATCTTCTTGGAGGGGACTTAAGCCCCAAAAGCCCCTCCGTGGGTGCTCCAATAGCACTGTCTCCATAGTACTACAGAGAGCTCGTGGAGTGCATGCTCCGTCGCGTTGCTGCCGTTATCCGATCTTGAGGAAGACCAACGCGGTATAAGTGACGTATCCTTGTGGGGTTTTTTTTTGGCACTTCAGTGTATATTTTTTAATTGAGTTCTGTGTCTCTGATGAATAAGTAACAAATTTAAAGCACACGTTGATTAAACACTTTACTTTTAAGACATAATGGAAAACGCTCCTGAAAATTTTACTGTTTTTCTGTTAGCTGTTTACAGATTTATGAATACTAGAATGAAGTGTAATGAAAAATGCAGCTTGTTGTGTTTTGGGGGTTTTTTTCATAGTATTAGCGCTCCAAAAAATGCAAGTTGCCTTTTAGCTGATTTTTAAAAATCGTCAAATCGAGCTTAAGAAATGGGGATGTTATAATAAAGCTAATACATATTTATATAGCATCTCGTCGGGAGGCCGTGCGTTTCAGGAGGCAGATGACTTTCTGCCTTATGCTTGGGGCTCCTTATGAATTAAATTTTATTCACGTAGAAACATTTCAGCCTCGTTTTTATTGCACTTTCAGCATTTCTTCTCATCTCAGAACGTAAGTTTATATCACTAAGAAAATGGATATTGCGTGACAGAATAGTTACTGCACTTTTGTTTTAGTTAAAACGTATTGCAGTTTCAAGGAAAGCGAATATCTATAAGCAAGAAACAAAGAGTATGAAAATCACTTGGCCACGAGCCACGAAAAGACGCCATTTGTGAATATTCTACGATTCCGTCACTCCCTTAGAACAAAAGATGATATGACACAACAACCCACCCACAGTATTTTTCTACATAAATTTTGCGAATTCCGCTTAAGCATGAAGTAAACAAAATCTAAGTTGCATATTCATAACCTATGACAATCATCTCAACTACAACCCAAAACACTCTGAAAAATACATTTGAAGCCAAGAGTTGAACACTGAAAAAAACTTGAAATGAAAAAGCAACGAATAACCGTAGGTAAATTTAGATGCGCAGATGCAATCAGATACGGGATAAACACGGTGCAGTTTGCAATAAATCAAAATGATCCCAGAGCTTATATAAACAACCACAGCAATCAAATCAAGTAATTTTTGCAAACAGCAATTCTATTCATTTATTACATCTAATTTCTCTTTTCTTTTTCGTAAAAATCATGATAACGAAGTTAGTGCTCCAAGAAAATGTTCTCGTACAGTATGCTCGTGTACTCCCGTACATTACACACTGTACTATCAAGAGTATTCGGACACCACAATGTTTCCGTCCCGGTGGCGCAGTGGTCTAAGTGATGGCTTCTGATCATTCGCCCGAGATGGGTCCGGGTTCGAATCCAGTTGAGGCATGGATGTTATGTTTGTCTTACGGCGCTGGCTCACTACCTTCCCTGGAACCAGTGGTCCTAAATTAAGGACAGGCGATTGCTTACAGCCCACTGAGTTGCTCACGGTGGTCGTTAAACCTCCAATAAAAAACAAAACAATAAAACACCACAATGTTTTGGGACAAATGGCTTTATTATCGCAGTTGATAGTTAATTGTCCCTCCTTTTGCTTGCATGCCCGCGGCAACACGTCGATACATAATAACAACCAATTTCCGGTAAGTCTTGACAAGAATTAGCTCGCCATTCGTCCTGCAAAACTGCTACCAGAGTGGAGAGTGAAGACGGTGGTTGTGGTCGATTTCGTATCCGTGGCTCCAGTTCATCCCAGAGGTGTCCTATAGGATTAAGATAAAGACTCTGAGAAGCCCGGTCCAACAATTCCACTTCATTTTCAAGAAACCTGTTCTTCACACACCGTGCAGTGTGGAAGGGAGTTCAATCGTGTTGGAAGAGACAACGGTCATTTCTATAATACTGCCTTATTGATGGTAGGGCAGAATTATCGAGAGCGTCGAGGTACATATCAGAGTTCATAGTTTGTGGTACACTGGTGTGAAAAAATTAAGGACGAAGAAGAGAAATTAGCGTAACAGAGATAGACTAGGGTACGGTACGGTAGCGCATGCGCATATATGCAGCATGACGTAAGGGGGGAGATGTCGGAAGGGTATAAAGCACACGGGCGGTGTAGGCACAGCAATTCGGTGAAAGCTATTGCATGGTGTACATCGGTTTGAACGACGTCGAGTTGCTGCCATCGTGTGATATGGACAACAGGCAATCCAGTAGACGACATCTGGATGACTTTACTTTACCCGAGGTCGCGTCATTGGGAAGTTGGAAGAAGATCGAAGTGTGACTAGTGAGGCCCAGGGGTTCGGGATCGCTCACAGCATCGTTTCACGAGCTTGGACAGCATTTCAAACGACAGGAAAACAGCTGTCCGAGAGTTTAGCAGTGGTCGTCCACGAACAACCACGGCGGCGGACGACCGGTATATTGTCCTACAGGCAAGAAGAGACAGACGGCAAAAAGCGGGAGAAATGCCAAGGCACATGCAACAGGCAACTGGACGTCCGTTATCGCGTTTTAGCGTGGCCAGGAGGCTGCACAAAGGTGGTCTATTTGCACGACGAACAGTACGGTGTGTGCCATTAACGCCTGCTCATCGGAGACGGCGGTTTCTGTGGTGTCAGGAACACAAGAACTGGACACATCAGCAATGGGGTCAAGTTCTCTTTACGGATGAGAGCCGATTTAGTCTGACGAGTGATTCTGGACGTATACACATCTCGAGAGAGCAGGGAACACGCAATTAAACCTCAAACATCATCGAAAAGGACCGGTTTCAAGGTGGCGGAGTTCTCGTTTGGGGCGGTATCATGCTTGGTAGCCGTACTGACCTCCACATCTTTCAAGGAGGTTCAGTCACTGGTGTCCGCTATTGTACCGAGGTTCTCCTGCCTCACGTGCGTCTGTTTAGAGGTGCTGTGGGTCATGAGTTCCTCTTCATGGACGACAACGCTACACCTCATCGCACAATGGCTGTCGCAGAGCTATTGGAGAGTAAAGATATTCAACGCATGGATTGGCCCGCAAGGTCTCCGGACCTAAATCCAGTCGAACACGTGTGGGACCTTCTCTGGAGACGCTTGGCAGCACGTCACCAGCCGCCAGCAACGATTCCGCAGCTGCGATTGGCGCTACAAGAGGAATGGGTCACGATGTCTCAACAGCTCCTTGACAACCTCGTCCTCAGCATGGACAGACGTTGTAAATCCTGCAACGCAGTCAGGAGTGATCATATCCCCTACTAAAGACTGGAGTTTTCTTGGCAGCCGCCTGTCACATGGACGTTTCTGTCTTCTGTTCAGTTGTGCTCGAAGCTACCTTTTCAATAAAGTGCCTTTATATCCTTTGGATTCCTTGTTTGGACGGTTTTGCTCACTTGTCCCATATTCTTACATCTTGGGGATCTTATGATAGGATTTGAGTCGATGTGGAGCACTCCTGCACGACGTTACATTCGAAAAACCGCCTCGTCCTTAATTTTTGCACGCATATGTATAATAACCAATGAGCCGAATGCCATGCACGAATAACAATTCCATACCATGATGGAGCCTCCACCAAACTCAGCAGTTGGAAGAACACAGACCGACGAAAATCGTTAGCCGGGCTGTCACCAAATCCAAAGACGCCCATAAGATTGGAAGAGCATAAAGCGTGACTCAGCGCTCCAAAGAACAGCTTTCCAATCGCCCACAGTTCATAAACGACGGGAGACACACCATTCCAAACGGCGCTTCGCATTCACGGTAGTGATGCTTGTGTGCCACTGCTCTACCATTATACACTGAGTGACCACTTTATTAAGACTACCCCCTCAGTACTTCGTTGGGCCACCTTTTGCCTTTAATACTGCGTCGATTATTCGTGGCATGGACTCACAAGATGTTGATAGGTGGTTTGTGGAATATGAGACCATGCTTGATGAATAGCACTCCCCAAGAGTGTGAAATTGCAGGGTTGTGGATGCAGCTGTCTGATGGCTCGTTTAACTTCATCGCACAAATTCTCAATGGGGTTGATATCTGGAGATTGTGGGGGACACTTAAGCAAAGTAAACTCACCGGCATGTTCCTTAAAGCAATCCTGTACAATACGAGCACTACGGCAGGTCGCATTATCTTGTTGAAAGTAGCCATCGCCATTGGGATAAAGCATCCACATGACAGGATGCACTTGGCCCGCAACGATGTTTAGATATGATGTGCCAGTCAGACGTTGATCAACATGAATTAAAGGGCCCAAAGCATACCAGGAAAACATTCCCCAAACAATAACGTTGCCTCCACCAGCTTGAAGGGTTGTAGCAATACATTTGGGGTCCATGCTTTCATGCTGTTTCCGCCAAATTCTCACTCGGCCATCGGCATGGTGCAACTGAAAACGTGATTCATCGGACGACATAATTTGTTTCCAATTATCGACTGTCCAATCCTTGTGCTCCTGTGCGAACTGGAGACGTTTTCTCTTGTTAACTGTAGACAGCAAAGGTGTACGAACAGGCCTTCGTCTGCCATATCCCATCCGATGCAGTGTACGGCGAACAGTGCGTGCAGAGATCCTTTGAGGGAATCCTTGATTAGGATGGTCTGTAATTTGCTGCACTGTTGCTCTTGTGTTGTCTGTTACCAGGCTGGACGATCTCCGTTCCGCCCGAGCAGTCACTAGTCGATGACGACCACACGTTGCACGTAGAGACCCAGTTTTTTGGCCGACAGTCCAGTCTTTAAACACTTTAACAACAGCTGCTCTGGAACATTTCACGAATCCGGCGGTTTAGGTGATACTCGCTATATGGCTCCGAGCTGCTATAATCATCCCGCGTTGAAAGTCCGTCAAATCGCATTTTTTAAACCATCTCGTCCACGAAAAATTACTTCTACTACTGTCGCAAGGACTAAGCCTTCCCTTATTATACTAGCCTCGCCCTCTGGCGGCAACAGCGTGCAGCCATAGCTCATTTGCTTAAAACTGTCAGGTGGTCATAATAAAGTGGCCACTCAGTGTAGCCCACACGTGCAACTCTGTGTGTATAGTTATGGTACTAACCGATCCATTACAAGGATTTCCTAACTTCAGCAGCGATGGAAACGACAGACGAAGAACGGGATTTCTTAACATTTCTTACCATGGATCTTCTGTCACGTTCCGTCAGTTTGCACGGCCCTCCTTAACTGTAGTTGCCCCGTCCAGCTTCCATCTCTTCACGATGCCACTTACAGTTGATTTTGGTATGATTAGTGTAGATGCAATGCCCTCTATGGAAACGTTACTCCAATGACATCCAATGACCAGCCCACTCTGGAACTCTGAAAATTCACGTCCACGTGGCATATCCGCTTCAAAGTTATTGATAACGCGACAGGCCATCTCACCTTTATATATGTACCTCCACACTTACAGTTGCAGATAAGCATCTTCTCGAAAGCGTCGTTGAAATTTACCATGCTGATTGACAGAGACACCTACAGCTTAAAGGTCCACACTATTCTTCGAAACTAATGATTTGTAAAATTTCCCTAAGAGTAGGCTGCCTTAGATTTTCACTGTGATAGTTAAAAGAAAAAAACACCTCCTCCATGGAGATTATTTCTCTCCACAGTAATTTTTCTCCTTCCCTCCCCTCTTCTTTATATACACTAAATTGACAAAAGTCACCGGATACCTAGAACAGAAACACATTTTTTTTTTTTTTTTTTTTTTTTTTTGATTGGAGGTTTAACGACCACCGTGAGCAACTCAATGGGCTATAAGCAGTCGCCCGTCCCTAATTTAGGGTCACTGGCTCCAGGGAAGGAGAGAGCCAGTGCCTTAAGACAAACACAACATCCATGCCTCACCGAGATTCGAACCCGGACCCCTTACGGACGAATGACCAGAGACCAGCGCCTTAGACCACTGCGCCACCGGGGAGGCCAGAAACACATCATAGCATTTATTGACATACGTTAGTACGGTGTCGGTCCACCTTTGGCCTTAATGCATACACTGATCCTTCGAAACATGCTTTCGAATAGGTTTGGGGACACAGCGATAGGTATGCGCTTCCATTCAGTGCATAATGCTGCCGCTAACTATTGCTTAGTAGTAGGCATTGGTTCCAAACTTCTTATGCGGCGATCTAATTCATCGCATAGGTGCTCTATTGAATTAAGATCAGGGTTTTGTGCTGGCCAGTTCACACACGATACGGAATTATCGTCAAACCACGCCGTAACAGTCCTTGCTTTATGGCTCGGTGCATTATCCTGCTGGTACCAACAAGGCTCGGTTCCATAGCATTGCCACAGAGTTGGTAGGGCATAATTGTCTAGAATATCGAGGTAGACGTGCTGGTTAACAGGTTTGTCCACGATAACCAATAGGCCAGGTTCATACCACGAAAAGCACCCCTACACGCGTACACTGCCAGCTCCAAACTTGACCGTATGAACAGTACACTGTGGTAAATAGCGTTTAATTGGCTGCCGCCATACCCACACACGGCCATCAGACTGATGGATCGTGTATCTGGATTCATCAGTCCATCGGACCCGTTTCCATTGATCTACGGTCCACAATAAATGTTCTTTACACCATGCTAAGGGACGAGTAGCATTCCGAGTGGAGATGAAAAGGTTATGAGCAGCCGCACGACCACGGTAACCCGTGAAATGAAGTTCTCTGCGAATGGTAGGTGTTCATACAGAGGTTCCAGCATTTTTACTCACCTGTACACTGAGGTTTTCTGAAGTACTCCGTCGATTAGCCCTAACGACTCTCCTGAGGCTTCGACGTCCTCTATCACTGATTTTCTTTGGTCTGTTGGTACGTTCTGTTGCTTCAGGCACGCCATGTGTCTTCCACGTATTAAGTACATCCAAAACAGTTGACTTGGGTATGCTTAAACGCCTCCCAGTTTCTCTTAGGGACAACCCTCTAATATAACAACCAACAATCTTTCCTTTCTCAAAGTCAGTTTTCTCCTGCCACGAAATTTTCCCTCAACCTCACAGTGAAATATGATCTAGGTCAGCTGCAAGCTTGTTTTTATACCGTTTGCAGCTGTACCGCTCATCTTAACAACGCAGCGGATCCGTTCATTTGCTTTTGAAGAGGTGTCCTGTGACTTTTGTCAATATAGTGTACGCGCTGACGTAATATCGAACTGGTAACCACAAATAGGCGTCAATTCGACATCACTGTGCTACTGAGGTTATAGCCCATTGAGTTACTCACGGTGGTCATTAAACTCCGAATAGAGGGAAAACAACATCTCGTTTGTGCCAACTCTTTTCACCGAAGACTAGGTGGCACAGTGGTTTAAGCTCTGTCTTATAATATTTCGTCCTGAAGGGTCCGGGTTCGAATCCCGGTGAGGCATGGATGTTTGTGTTTGTCTTTCGTCACTGGCTCTCTCTGTGTAAATTGATCATTAGACATCCTGTCTACCATGTTTGAAATGACTATACTGTATATGTAAATGTATCTGTCAATCAAGTCCAGTAAATAAATAAAAAAAAAGCCTTCAATCAAAATGAAAAAAAAAAAAATTACCCAAGACCGGACAGTTCAGAGGGTGCGGCTACGAAATCGCATGCGCAGTTTCACTGATATTTTTATCATTTGCATGTCCCAATTTGTTTTACATACAGGGGTTGTCCAAAATAATGGGAAAACCTGAAAAAAATAGGTGTTACGCACCTAATATGGTGTGGGAGCACCCTTGGCATTTAAAACTGCTTGAATCCTCGTTGGAATGGACGCATACAAGTCCTGGATGGTGGTAAGTGGTATGTTGTACCATTTTAATATATATCAAATACGTGGAAATAATGTAAATGGACGATGTCATCACTCTCTCCACGTGCCGGAATACAATTTTTCAGTCGCGGAATACAGCAGTGCCGGAATACAATTTTTCAGTCGCTATGCGTTGTTTAAAAAATAACGTGGAGAGAGTGATGACATCGTCCATGTACCATTTTACCTTCAGAAACTGCTCCAATTCCATGAGAGACGCCAGAGGAGGATAACGGGATCTCACTTTGTTTTCCAACACAAACCACAGGGGCTCAATGATGTTTAAGTCCGGTGATTGTGCAGGCCAGGAAAGGTGTGCAACTTCATCCTCATGTTCCTCAAACCATGATTGAACAGTTCCATTTCTGTGAATCGGGGCATTATCTTGAAAGGTGCAATCCCCTGACGGAAACAACGTCTGCGCCTTTGAATGCACATGGTCGTCCAAAAGAGTGACAAAGTGACCGCTAGTGATCCGTCCGCGTAAGGTGATAATGAGACTCGCTGCAAACCACGTGATCATGTCCCAAACCATTACGGAACCGCCCCCATGCTTCACTGCAGGAAGGAGACAGTCTGGGTTGTAGGCTTCTGCGGAAGTTCTCCCCCACGTAAATCCATCCTGTATTAGGGAATAGGGAGAAACTTGATTCATCGGAAAACAAGACATGTTTCCATTGATCCACAGTCCACATTTTATGTTCCTGGCACCACTGTAGTCTTCGTTTAGTATTCACCAGAGGTTTTGTAATCGCAGCTCTGCCGTAAATATTGTGCTTATGCAATTCCCTTTGCACGGTATGGGTCGACACTGGGTTTTGGAGATGTGCATTAAGCTCAGCAGTCACTTTCGTCGCCGTGTTCTACCTCCTTGCGGTCACAATCATCTTTCATGTCCTCCTGTCTCTCGCAGTGAGTTTGGTTTTCCTTCCACAGTTGTGTCTCACAGATGACGTTGTGACGCGAAAATTGTATGCTGTCATGACCTTCGACACGGCACTTCTCAATACCCCCAATACCTGTGCCACTTGTAGTTACCGACGCACCAACCAGACGTGCTCCTACAATCTGCCCTCTTTGGAACTCCGAAAGGTCATTCACTGTGCCTTCACCTAGAACGAAATTATGCAAACACCGATTTAAACATTTTTACAAAAAAATTGTAGCTACATGTTCGTTTTACTCAAAAAGCAGCACATACCAAAGCCACTATTTTCAGCGAGGTGTTTCTATTATTTTGGACAACCCCTGTACCAGTAGTCCTTCATAGTGTCGCAATTTTCACAAATCATCATCATCATCATCATTGTCAACCATTATCAATCCACTGCTGGACGAAGGTCTCCCCAAGTTTCCTCGCAGCGGTCTGTCTTGTGTTAGTCTCCTCCATGTCACTCCCGCATACTTTCGAATTTCATCCATCCATCTCCCATGTGGTCTTCTTCTGGGTCTTTTCCTGTCTCTTGGAATTCATTCTAAAATTTCGGCTGTCCATCGATGGTCTGTCCTTCTGGCAGTATGTCCAGCCCATTGCTCGTTCGTGATAGACGTAGTGTAGGTGGCTCCAATATTTTATGCGTTTTAGTGTGGAATACTTTGTCCCTCACTCACCTGTTGCGTGGCCCGGCTGTCTAAAGGTACTGTGTACGTTTTGAGCTACTTTTATAGCGTTCTCACCCTCATATTAGTTCATATTCATCCGTTTTCTTATCGTTTGCTCGTTTGTTTACGTTTGGAAGCTGCCAACATGGCGGCTTCCGTTATTTCGTTATCATCTATGGGCGTGGCGGATGCACGTCACGTCACACTTCCCACATCCATGGAAGTTAACATACTCTCGTCCTCAGATGTGTCTGCTCAGTTGCCTTCCCAGCTTTCCAGTACTCCTGCACCGGTGCCTTCACTGGACTTGGCTGCGCTTCCTTCTTCAGCTCCTGCATCTGTCTTGGTGCCCTCCCTGGGAACTACTGATTCTACTGCCTTGCCTTCGGCCTGTGCTTCTCTTCCCTCACAGCCTTCTGTGCCTGCCGGATCCGAACAGACTTCTCTTCCGAGGATGTCATTTGCCTCTAAAGTGCAACGAGGCGCTACTTCTACGTCTGATTCCTCTCAACCAGATGGTCTTTTGCAAGCAACACCTATTATTCAGGTATCCAACCACAAGGTGAAGGTAACGATTGATGACAATTCGCAGATTGGCCGTGAGTTCCATAACCTCCTGGATAGAGGTGTGCTCTTTCATGCTTTACCAAATACTCCATTGCCACGCTACATGGAAGCTCTCTCTGTACATGTGTCGTCTGCGTCCATTGCAGGAATTTCCCGTACTCCTCGATTTATTTCGGTACAGTTCAATCACAAGGAGGATGCTGACTTTTTTCTAGCTAACGGACTTTCGATTGGGACAAACCATCTCATCCCGTCGCCTCTTTCCAAGAGACCGGTGAACATCACGTTCTATCCTGTTCCACAGGAAGTGCCGGATACTGCACTTCCTCTCCTTGTCAGTCATGTTTGTAAAATTGTTGGCAAGATCCGTCGCCTTTCTGACGCTCCCCGCGGAACTCGATTTGCACATGCTACAGGACCTCGCCGTCAGTTATTGGTCGTCTTTCCCACCGAGAAAGCCTTGGCGGATTGCCCTACAGAAGCTACTGTTGAAATTGGCGCACGAACGTACAGTTTCAAGATTTTCACTGCTCACTATTGTACACACTGTTTAACACAAAATCACACCACTGCCTCCTGTGACCGCGTTAGACGTGGACGTTCATCAAGTTCGCATCCCACTGCTGACCACATTGGTCTTTCTACTATCCCCACTACCGGTAGTTTGTCTGACGCGAATTCTTCGTTTCTCCGTCAGACGAACATTTCCGTCACGGACAATGCTGCCTTTCCTCCTCTCCCGACCCGTACGATTGTGCATCCACCTTCAAGATTGCCAGAGTTGTCTTCGACTACAGATGTGTCTACAGCGGAGTGTTCCGATCCGGGTGTGTTGAGTGGTGGTTTGGCGGATCGGCCGTCTGGCTCTTCTCCTAGCCTGTCGGATATCGGATCTCCATTTACAACCTTGTCTACCATACCCTTGTTGCAATATCTTCCAGAAGCCTCGGCTGTTGTACCAGTCTCCACTAAGGCAGCTCAGCTACGTACTGCTTCTTCGGCGACGTTCGTTTCCTCGTCTCCTGACTTGGGAGGTGAGCCTGATCCATTAATGGATACATCCGCCTCAGCTACTTCTTCGAAGCGGATTGGAACTTCCACAGGCGCTGTAAAACAGAAAAAGTTAAAACAACTTTCTGTGCCACATTCTGAGGATTCATCTAGTATTCCCGAGGTTTCCGGTTCCGGTGTTTCTCTACCTGATGTTTCTTCAAACAGTATGCTTCTCCGCTCAGGTCCTGTCAATCCTCTCTCTGATGCTGAGGTTCTACAGGCAGTTGATACGTTTCCTCCAGTTCCTGGCCCACCCACTGTACAGACAGCAACTTTTACGTCTTTTTCAACCTGCACGTACGATTGTTGGTTCTGAAGAATTCCTTCACTCACCTGATCTGGACCTGTATGCAGCGGTAACGCAATTCGAAGCTTATGTGCCACTTTTTAAATCTCTGTGTGCCACCGATCCTCGGTATCAGCCTTTTTGAGACGTTACACGCGCCGTCTCGCCTCCTTGAAGGAGCTCGTTGAGAAGCATATATGTGCTATCTTCTATCCTTTTACCGATGACCTTTAGCTCTCTTCCTCACACCGATTACTTTTTGTTCTCTCAATGCTAGAGGATTTGCGAACCCGTTCGCAGATTCCCTGGTTTTGCAGACTGACTTAGTGCATGTTGATTCTGATGTTTTCCATGTGTGTTTTTACTGTGATTCACAAGTCATGTATTGTAAATTTGCTTTATTTGTGTGTTTGTCTGTGTTTCCCAAGTAATGTATTATAAATTTGCGATAATTGCGTGTTTTTGCTGTGTTTTCACAACTAATCGGTCTCGTTACTTGTGTGATCTCCTCATTATCTCATCATTATCTTATCTGTTGTTTCCTTAATTTGTGCCTGTTTTTAAATTACCTATAATTGTGAGTGTTTGCTGTGTTAGTGCTTTCCTCTATCGCGGATTATTATAGTGGTACGTTTGTTACCTTTGTTATTTTTATATAGTTGCTGAGGTACTCCATGTTGTTTTGCTCTCTAAAGACAATTCGGTTCCGTTCGGTTGATTTATGATAGCATAGTACATTTCATGCATTTGTGCACATGTGTTATAGTGTTTGACATGCCGTTAGGTCTTAAATTGTTCGTGTGCATATTCATTTCCTTTCTGTGTAACGTTGTGCTGCATCGTGGATATACTTACTTTCCGCACTGTTGTTTTCTGTACTGCAGCTTTTAATGAATCTCCTATGTCTGTATTTCGTTATAGCAATAAACTGGGTACCACTATGGTACCCACAGTTACCAATACCAATACCATTGCCATTTCAGGGATTTTACTTTGATCATGTTGTCTTCTACTCTTGTCATTTTTCTGATCCACGAGTTCCTCTTCTTATCTCTCCTGGATACACCAAGCATGCACCTCTCCATGCTGCTTTGAGTTGTCTGCAGCCTTTGTATGTCTCTTTTAGTTAAAGTCCACGTCTCTGCCCCATACGTAAGCACTGGAAGGATGCATTGATCAAACACTTTTCGTTTAAGACATAATGGCATATTGCTCTTGAAAATTATGCTGTTTCTTCCAAAAGCTCTCCAGGCAAGTTTTGTATGCCGATTAAATTCTTCATCAATGTGACTCTCACTTGATATCTGGTGTCCAAGATAAACGTACGTGTCTGTTATCTTCAGCTTTTCTCCATCAATCGATAAATCTTCATTTCTTGTAGAAGCATTGAACATCACTTTTGTCTTCTGAAAGTTCATTTTTAATCCCACTACTTTACTCTTGTCAGCAAGTTCTTGGATCATACTCTGCAGCTCTGATGGGGTAGTTGCAAAAATGACTATGCCATCAGGAAAACGAAGGTGGGTTATATAATCTCCATGAATCTTTATTCCTTTGTTTTCCCAGTTCAGTGATTGAAAGACATTTTCCAATGTGGAATTAAAGAGCTTCGGAGATATGGTGTCACCTTGTCTCACTCCCTTTCCAATTTTTATGTGTGTTGTATTTTCGAACAGCCGAATCTTTGCACTCGCATTCACAAATACTAGTGTATATATTATGAAACATCTGGATAACGCAAGTTTCGTATCAACGAGAGTGTTTTTTTTGTTTTTTTGTTTTTTATGCTTACAAGATATCAGGACTGCCGACGAATGAAATGAATTTATTGTTCATTTATTTATATTCGGAGAAACATGCAAGTGATGAAATCTATCCCCATATTAGCATTTTGTCGTCTGAGTTAAAAACAGGAATTGCTTATTCCTTGTTGTTCCGCATTTCATGAACACGGTGTGCTTTCTACATAGTTGATCATGAAAACAACTCAGGTGTTTCACGGACGAGCAGCTGAGCGTTTTGTCACTACTTCGAGTTCCTTCACGTAGTTTTTACCCATGTTATCAGCACGCACTAATTCGTGCTTAAGTAAGTAACCTTTAAATAGATTAAGTGGATATGAGCGGGTAGAGTCTAAAAGGGAAAAAAATGCATCGTAGGTAAAATCATGCCGTTAACATGGAAACGGAGACAAAGAAAAAATGTAAATCTGTGAAAGAATTCTTGGCTTAAATCACAGAAATCCCTGAATTATAGCTTTAGTGATGCTCCTTCGAGTTGTTTATCTACAAATTGTGTACGAATTGACAATCGAATTTCTAATTCATAAATATAGTACGATCCGGATGAATAATTTTGGAATAACTGCAGGGCAGCCGTTCATACAATAAGAGCAATGATTGTTTTCCGGTTTAGAGGCAAGAGGCATGCGAACTTAGGATGAGCACTTCTTTAATCCCAACTGAAAGTAAGATAAATGCTGTAAAAAAATAAATAAATCAACATTTACTTCCTTTGGTGCTCCAAAAACTGTCGCCATCATCATGACTGACTGCGCCGTCTTGATGGCGCAGTGGTCTAGTCCCAGCTTCTGATTATTTGTACGAGAGGGTCCGGGTTCGAATCCCGACTAGGAATGGATACTGTCACGTAAGAACTACAGATAGTTCTTGCTAATTGTAGGTAAGAAGATTGAGAATGCTGTCAAAGCACGGTACGATCCGGAGGAATCATTTTGGAATAACTGTAGGGCAGCCTTCTATATAACTGGCGCAGAGATCTAAGCGATGGCCTCTGATCATTCGTCCGAAAGGGGTTCCGGGTTCGAATCCCGGTGAGGCATGGATGTTGTGTTTGTCTTACGGCACTGGCTCTCTCCCTACCCTGGAACAAGTGACCCTAAATTAGGGACGGGCGACTGCTTATAGCCCATTGAGTTGCTCACGGTGGTCGTTAAACCTCCAAAAAAAAAAAAAAAAAAAAAAAAAACCTCCAATCAAAAAAAAAAAGCACGGTAACATTTTTTGGAGCCCAAAGCACACACACCATATCCTCAAATTATCTTTTAAAAACGTAGGATTTTAAAAAACGTCTTTATTTACCATTTAAAAACGTGGTAGATAAAAGCTAAGGCAAGCACTTTCGCGACCACTATGGCCGCATCATCAGGCCGATGAGTGAAACCAAATTAGAACGGCGCAAGGTTAAAAAGTGACAGATAGGAGCGCAAGTAATACACATTATGTAAATGAACACATAAGTCATTACCATTCACTACAAATTATTAAAAGTCTTTGTAATTATTCAGCTTCTTCCTCCCGTGAATACTGTAAAACCAGGTTTCTCCAGGCAGTGGGAATGTATACACGCACGTCCTCATTACAGCATTTTGGTCCAAGTTTTATGATATATAGACTTTCAGTAAAGAGCATAGAGCGTTTATTAGAAGCTGTCGATAGTAAGCTCGCATTGTCCCAGTCCGGTCTTAAGTCTTTTTCCATAACAATTTTTGAAAATGTCGAGGTAGCAGATTTCTTACGGATGGCATATCTGTGTTCAGCCCAGCGAATGGATACTGTTTTTGTCTTACGGCGCTGGCTGTCTCTCCCTTCCCTGGAACCAGTGGCCCTAAGTTAGGGATGGGCGACTTTTTTTGTTTGGTCGTTAAATCCCCAAACAAAAAAGCACAGACTGCGCGCGTCCGTGATGATGAATTTTACTAGAAAAATAGCGATTTCTACTAGCAGACTTCCGGAGTTTATAGTATCCAACGCAACATTTTTTTATTAATTGGATTGGTCGTTTTTTTATTAATTGGATTGGTCACCGTTGCCCGTCCCTAATTTAACGATCACCGTGAGCAACTCGATGGGCAATAACCCGTTGCCCGTCCCTAATTTAGGGCCAATAGTCCCAGGGAAGAGACACAGCCAGAACAGATATCCCTTCCAGCGTTTCGAACCCGGACCTATTGCGGATGAATGATCAGAAGCCAGCGCTTAGGTCACTGCGCCTACGGGGCGGCAACAAATTAACAAATTCTTTGGCAACAGCTGGAGCTGTCCCTGTGTGTGTGAGTGTTTGTGGGGCGGGGGAGGGGTTAATTCCAAAAATATGTAATATAAATCATTTCTAGCCAAACCGCGAACAGAAGTTTTGATTTATAAATTACAACTTAACAAACTCCCTAAGGGTATTTTATTTTGATTGAAGGTTTAACCACCACCGTGAGTAACTCAATGGGCCATCAACAGTCACCCGTCCCTAATTTAGAGCCACTGGTTCCAGAGAAGGGAGAGAGCCAGTGCCGTAAGACAAATACAACATCCATGGCTCACCGGGATTCGAACTCATACCCAACTTGGACGAATGAGCAGAAGCCAGCGCTTAGACCACTGCTTAGCAGGGGGCGGCCTGCGGGTACTGTAATATTTTTAGAATATTTAGTTGAACGTACCAGCTGATTGTCTGTTACACAGTGGCGTTCCGGAAAATCTGTGCTCATCATTTCTGACGAGGTACACCCGCTAATGTCCTGCATTCATGCTGATGGGTTGGGCCTGTTTCAACAGACAATGCACTTCCACACAAGTGTCGGGACGCCACATTATGGTTAGAGGAGCATTAACGTGAGTTTGGGGTGTTGCAATTCCCACCCAAGTCCCCAGATCTGAACGTGATAGAACACATCTGGGCTATCGAACACAGGAATCGGAGACCTCGGAATACACCCGAATTGTGGAACGCTCTGCAGGAAGTATGGTGTGCATTGTCTACAGCATATTTCCAGAAGCTAGTGGAGGCCATGCCCCGTCGTATTTCTGCAGTCCTGCGCTCCCGTGATGGACCTACGACTGGCGTACCAGTTTTTCTGGCACTTCAGTGTATATGTACCACGAAAATTATTTTCATCACTTACCTTATTAACTTGAGTGAACACTTCCTTAAAATTTTCCAAACTCGCACTCACTGTGATGACAAAACAAACATGGCGGCACAACATAACATCTGTCTCCTTCAGATGACTTCATGACGAAGACGCATGCGCCGTTTCCTGTACTGCACCAAAATGTGGTGCAAGGTAACGCCGCTTTGGCTGCATTTGGTGATTTACACGAAAACTTGGTGCAAGTCTAGCGTTTTCATGCACCACGTTATGGTGCAAGTGTGAAAATCGCACCAGATCATTGTGTAAGTGTCAGATGCTGCAGGATATTGTGGTGCAACCTTGAACTGAACTTTGTAACAGTGCAGAAAGGCGATGAACTTATCAGGCAAAATCGAAGAATAACACAGACAACCATTGCAGGTTAGCTGAACATTAGTTTAGGTAGCGTTAATGTGTTAACGTTTTAGGATGCAGCAAAGTGTGTACTCGTTAGGTACCGCGTCACTTATGAAACATAAGTGACGCGGTATGAAACATGTCAAAGGTTGCTTGCTTGCTATGAAAAATATAATATTTGCAAAAAAAAAAAAAAAAAAAAAAAAACGAAGCACCCATCTTATCGTGCTCTTCCAACCACTCTCGGACATTTCTAGCTGTGTGAAACGTCACATTGTTGTGCTGGAAGATCTGATCCGCACCAGGGAAGACAATCAGTATGTATGGGTGTACGTGGTATGCAAAATGGATTCATAACGAATTCGGTCCATAGTGCCTTCTACAGGAGGTATGAGTGGACTTCCACGAAAACATTCCCCAGATCATAACGCTGCCACCACCAGCATGTTTTCTGCCGGCAATGGTTAAAGAGTGTTTGTTCTCCGACGTGTCTTGCCTTATACGCAAACGTCCATCCGTTTGATGAAGCAGGAACCGTGACTCATCGGAGAAAGCAATACTTTGCCAATCAGCGGAGATCCAATCCCAATACTGCCGTGTAAATGTAAGCCTTTTCTGCCGATGCACCTTCGTTAGCATGCGTGCAGTGACCATCCATCTGCATCGAAGCCCCATACGCGGCAGGGTTCGCGGAACTGTCCTGTTTTGAACACACTTCCGGTCCCCGTGGCTCATTCGACCAGTGAGTTCCAATACTGTAGCGTGTCGATCGGCCCTCACGCACGTGCGAAACCGACGTTCACTTCTCACATCAATGACACGTAGTGCTCCGCAGTTTCCATCTCGCTTATTCACAATGGTGCCATTTCTCCAATCACGATACGCTTTAACCACAGCAGCACGCGAACAGTTCACAAACTGCTCTGTTTCAGAAACACGGCCACCCTTAGCTCGAAGGCAGATAATCATCCCCTTTTGCAAATATGATAAATCACTCCTTTTATCCATGACAGCAACGAGTGATATGTTTTATGAATGCCTACAGCACACCTTATACACCCTCCAAGCCAGCTCACGCCATTTGCTTTCTTTCATTGGCTACGCGCCGTTGAAGTCAAAAGTAAGAGGTGGTCACAATAATGTGACTCGACTGTGTATATTAGGATAGTGCAAGTAGGGTTAAGCATTTTATAAAAAAGACTTACTCAATTTTCCAAAAGAATCAATGCCATTCTTCTTGTTCAGTTATCGTATTTATTAAAGCTGTTATTTCATTTTTGCTTGTTTTAAGTAATGTAGAAGTACGTTGCTTAGTGTTTGTTGTGCGAAAATCTATTGAGAACTGTCGTGAAGTGCCACGAAACATATTACGGTCCTGCTTAAATGCATTGAGCTTGTTCAACGCTTTACAGTGGTTTATCAGAATAATGGGAACACTTACTTCTCGTGGATAACTTTTTATTAATGAGCTGAAGGCCCCCTCGGGCTTCCAGAATCGAAGCAATTCGGCTCGAAATAAACTTATACAAATCATACAATACTATAATGGAATTTGGGACCATTCTTCTTATAAAATGTATCTCATCTGTGCTTTTGGAGGTCCAAAATGTGTTCCGACCTTTCCCTCCAGTTATTCCCAGAAATGTTCAATGATATTGAGGTTTGGTGATTAAAATGGCCAGGGTAGCTGTTGCACCTCTTCCTTTTACTCTGAAACCGCCACTTGACACGTTTCGCACAATACACGGGTACATCACCTTTTTGAAACCAGGAACAGTCGTTAGGGAGCAATGCCTGCAACATTGGGGGCAGAAGAATTGATTCGTGCGTTGATGATGGAAAACCCTGCAAAATAAACAATGCTCCTAAGGAATGCAATGCTATGGCATTCCACAGCATCAGGAATTCACCTTAATGCTTAATAGTCAGCACCAAACGATCGAGGTAGTAAGTTTCTGCAGGTTTTGGTCAGACGTACACTCTACCAGTGGTGGAAAACAATGTGAAGCAAGATTCATCAGACCAGGTGACACGCTGCCAGTCTTTAGCCTACGGTTTTTATGTGCTTTTTCACCACCTTATACATTTTGTTGCATTGATATTGATAGTCAAAGGTTGCGGATTTCAGCACGATGATAAGTACCGGCATGATGGAGTTCCCGACGAACTATTATGACCGAAACAGGATCATTCCGACTGGTGTTGAACTCTACTGCTATTTGCGATGCACATACTATAATGGATTTTGAATCTGTGATTTCGTTGAAGAACTCGTGTCAACGTTCGCTTATCCTTATCTGACATATGGCGTCCACAATTTGCAATTTGGAGGCAACGTCATGTCTTTTTTAACAGGTACTCATAATCTTCGATACAGTTCCTCGTGTAACACCTATTTCTGCCGTTCTAGTTACTGAAGCTCCTGCAAGACTCGCACAAATGATCATACCATTGTTGAGGTCACTGAGATTTAACACTGTTGAAAATATTCCACAACAGCTCTTTCACCGGCGACTGTGGCACTGGTACGAGATAGCGACATCGTATTGCACTCGTTCATATGCAGAGGGCGAGTCGAAAGTTTTGCAATATTTGGTTCACTTTGTGTTTTCATACGTACCTTTACGACGAAAGCTGACTAGCATTCAAAGTACATGCCACCGTGTTGCACCGTCTTTAGCAATCTGTCTGCCAGTTCTTCGATTCCGCGGCGGTACCAGCTCTTGTCCTCCCAGGCGAAGAAATCCTTCACCCCAGCTGCCACCTGCTCCTGGTTGTTGAAGTGCTGCCAGTGAAGGATGTGGGCCATGGACCGGAACAAGTAATAATCCGACGGGGCAAGATCCGGACTGTACGCTGGGTGTGGCATCAGTTTGATGCCATCAAGTTCCTGGAGTTTTGCCCGGGTCGTTCGCGCGGTATGAGGCCGAGCGTTGCCCTGCTGTACGAGAGCGTGCTTTCTGTACACCAGTGCCGGGTACTTCTCCTTCAAAACGGGATACATCCGCTCCAGCTGTTCAGAGTAGAGGTTGGAGTTGATGGTCCGACGGTCTGGAACAAATTCGTAATGGATTATCCCTTCGAAATTCCACCAGACGCAGAGCATCACCTTGTGCTCGAAGCGCCAACGTTTAGCAACAGGTTCAGGAAGCTGTCCCGTGCTCAACCACTGCCGTTGGGTGTTAGTATTACGGAAATAGACCCACTTTTCATCACACGTAACAATTCTCTTGAAGAAACGTACATCGCGCGGGTTTTCTAGGAGTTTCGCGCGCACTCCCACTCGGCGGTTTGCTTCAGCTGGCTTCAGCTGGCGTTAGCTCGTGAGGGGCAATACGGCAGCTCCTGTAGACCTTGTCGATGTCCTAAAGGTGCCGAACCACGGTGGTCTGTGATATTCCCAGCTTGCCTGATAATCTCCGAGTGCTAGTTGTCGGATTTGTCTCTACAGCCTGGCGAACGGCCTACGAATGCACGGTTCACGGCCTACCTGACATTGGCTGACCGTCCAGGTTTCTGTCACCTGAACGAAATTTCTTGAACCATCTGGTTGCGATACAGTGGTCCACGGAACCCTCCCCTTTCGTATGACAAATGTTTCGTGTTGCTTGAGCAGCGTTATGGGCGAGTTCAAACTCGTAAATCAAAAGTTCGCTAACTAGCCGGTGTGGCTGTTCATGTTTTAGGCTTCCCGACCAAAGACAGAACGACGACATGCAATGCTGTTCACAGCAACGACTACCACTTTATATCTCTTTCGACTGTCTGCATTGCCGAATTGAACTAGTTAAAGCACGTGACACACCCGCTGCACCACATGCGTTTATGCAAATATTGCAAAACTTTCGACTCACCCTCTGTAACTCACATCGTGGGTGACGTCGTCCGTGTGATTTGCATATGGTGCGTTGCGTGTAATCCAGTCGCAGTCAGTATATCCATTATTTTGACAAACTCGTCTTTTCGCTTTATGTGTTTGAATCCACGAGCTTTCTCCCTTTTTATATAGAAACCTAGTTTGTGTAAGTTCGCGATCATGTGTGGTATTGAGACCTTTAAAATTTAATAACTTCTTCATCAGATTCCAACTCTATAAAGTTCTCAAGATCCCGAGTAAACAAAATTTCACTTCTTTTACGGATTTTGAGTATCTGTAATCTTTGTTTTTATTGTAGTTTCAGTCGGATTCTGAAATATTAGTCTTTCTCTCCCCCGCCCCCTTTTCATATCATGAGCAAGATTTATTTCTCTTTCAGTTTGTTTGCTTTGGTATGAGTTCTATGATCATTGTTGGAGAAGCGCACTACGGTTTTGCGAAAGAAGTAGGATATTTATGTGTTTAATTTCCAACGTATACTCAAAGACATCTCGGACATAATAAAAAAAAAAGAAAAAAAAAGATACCTCATATCACGACTGAAGCGATTGAAAAAAAGAAAAAAAACAACAACAAAGAGTGAAATACAGGATTTCATCATTGTGCAATACACATTTTGAAGTTGTGAATCCGTTTATTGATGTAAACATGACGTGGATGTTAAGTCAGATAATATCCGAAAACTTGAAAATTTAATCGTCCTGGAGGGGAAATTGAATCCGTGTCTCCCGGCTAGCGCTCGAATATGCTAACCACTACACCACACAGTACGACCAATATCAGAAAATCGGAAACTTGATTTGGTCGTTCTGGGTGGTGTAGTGGATAGCATACTAGGACGCTAGCCGGGAAACACGGTTTCAATTTCCGCTCCAGAACAATTAAATTTTCAAGTTTTTGGACATTATCTGACTTATATCCATATCATATTTACACCATTAAACGGATTCACAACTTAAAAATTTGTATTGTAAGAAAGCAAGTAAAGCCCAGCAAAACTGTTAAAGGTAACAACTCGAAATACACTGTTAAAGGTAACAACTAGAAATACAAGTTCAGTAAGATACATTTTTTGCCTGGAAAGGAAGAGAGTGAATTTTGGTTTTGAAGTAAAGATTGCTGTTGCCATAAAAAAAATATAGGAAATTTCGTTGAGCCTTTTTTCTGGGTGAAGTGTTGCAATTTCCGTGGAGGTAGAAATACCATTCTTAAAAGCACATACGTGTGTTTAAATTGCTTTGAAAGCTTTCTGCTTGAGTAAAAATAAAAGCACTAATACCTTTGAAAAAAGTCACAGCATAAAATGAAAGAGAGTATTTTGTATGTTTTGACTTGAGATGGAAAAAAATAAACCTGTTTAACAAATTACTTTTGCTAAGTACATTTCTTTTCGTTGTAGGCTTCACTAAAAGAGTAACAAAATATATCGTCCAAAAGTCAGGTTTTCTCTACTTTTGTTGACAGACGTATTTTTTTTTCTTAGTTCGGGGTTTAACGATCCTCACGAGCAAGGACGCAACCAGGATAGGGTTTTTAGTGTTAGAACCCCCTCCAGAGACCAGATCCGCCCCTCTCCAATGCTTATTTTTCAAATTTTCTCTTCCTAAACGCTCCTATGACAAAATTGTAAACGTTTTGGGTTCCAACATTGTCAGGCTTTATATCCGTAGCCTGATTCTAGAGCACAGATGACACAATTACTCGAATTTTTTCATACCCCATTGAGACAAAAAGTGGAGTAAACTTGTCTTTAAACCTATCCGAATTTCTTGGGTGACTCCTATTTCACTACAAGTAAAATACACTAGCAGAAAGTGAAAAAAGAACACCAAGAAGGAGACGTCTGATACCAACGAAATTCATACAGCATAATAACGGAATACAGAGGATAACGTGATCAAAACATTATGGCAAAATACAGCTGTATTTGCTGGTAAACTGAAAAATAACATTTCCATGTAACATGATTAGTACGAGGTTGCACCGCCATGACCTGCGTCACACTGTGCAATTCTGGCATGGAGTCTGTCGTACAGATGTTGGATGTAAGTTTCGAGTATTGAGTTCCAAGCATCCCCAACCTGGACGCGTAAATCGGGGATGGTCGTGGCTGGCCGTGGAGACCGGATAAGTCGTTGTCCCATAAAATCCCACACGTGCTCAATGGGGGACAAATCCGGTGAACGTGCAGGCCATGGATGTTGTCTCACACCCTGAAGTGCATGTTGCGTTGCACGTGCCGTGTGTGGGCGTGTGGTATCTTGCTAGAAAACACCACGATGGACCGACCTTACAAATGGCACAACAACGGGCTGAATGATGTTGTACTAGTTGTGTACGGGAGTGATAGCTGATCGCTCCCCACACCAGGAGACCAGGTGTAGGCCCTGTGTGTCGCTGGCGGATGCAAGAAGGATGGAGACGCTCCCCTGTGCGTCTGCGAACACGCATACGGCCATCGGAGGCTCTCAAGCAGAATCTGCTTTCATCGCTGAACACGACACCTCAGGTGCAACAGCAGCTCCGATTTGCGTCGAAGTGGATGTTCTGCTTGACAACGCCGCTCTTCTTATGCGTCGATCGGTCCGCTCATCAATACGTCTGTGACTCCCGGTTCCACGTCTTCTCGTGTGGGAATGTTCCTCGGACCATCTACGCCACCATCGATACTTCCCGTCTAATTCGCTCCGCAGTACGACGATACGACCACCCGGCCTCGCGGAGTCCGACTAGACGACCTCGCTCAAAGTCCGATAACTGCTGAAATCGCACACGTCTTCCATGTCCAGGCATTGCAGCTTCTTCAGGGTCTTTGCACGTGCCCGTACGCCGACGACTTATTACATTCAGTTTGCCGTACTCCTTAAATACCACCGACGATAATTTGCATATTTTGTGACGTTAGCGCTCACCGGTTGATCCCGAAATTAACATCACACCTACGTAAACTTGACCCCATTAACATATGTAAATTTCATGATCGTCCGCCAATTCCTTCTTGTTGTTCTTCTTTCACTTTCCGCCAGTGTATTTAAAAACTGATTTTAAGTAGTGTTTAGAGATTTCTACTACGTGCAAATAGTGAAGAAAGCTACACTGGTATACATAAATTACCCCTTCCCCAGTCCCCCTTCCCCAAGAAAAATCGTGATTATTTTTGTGAAAGAAGTGACGAAAATGCACTAAACGTGGGTACATCACGTCGAATGTAATGCGGAGACAAGGTGCCGTATGCAAATGAGCCACAGCACAGGGGGATGTTGCCGAGGTGTGCGTAACATCCTTTGCGGAGTGAAAAGAAAAGATTTTAAGATAACAGATTTGTTGTAATCTGTTATCTCAAAATCCGTCAGATACTATTGTTTTCCATACCAGTTCCATTGACTTTGAATAGCTTTGATAAATTTAATTTGCGTCAGAACGGATTTAAAAGACGTGCTTATTACACCCGAAAAGGCGGTGTCATCTTTCTTGTTGCTCTTTACGAAGAAAAATATTCCTATTCTGTAATTAAAAAACGCTGTGAAGATCATGGAATCAGAAATGTAAAATAAGCAGTATTATTAATAATAGAGGGGAAAATCGTCAAGTATTGCTTTTAACAGGAAAAAGAACACCAAACGAACATCGAAAGAAGCCACGTACTTTTACGACTATTTCAAAAGTAAAGTCTCTGGGCATAAAAGAAAATCCACCGACCCAAAGAGCAATCCCTAAGTCGTTAGATATCTCTGTATCAACTATAAACAAGGTAATAAACAAGGATTTGAATCTGAGAAAAGCAAACAAACGAAAAAAAGCACAAGGTTCGCCGCCTTTCGCCTAGGAACGAGTTTGAGGTCATCACACGGTGTAGGCTTCTTTATGAAAATTACTTAGCCAGAAACAGAAGGAAATTTATTGTGACTATTGATGAAGCATGGATCTAGTTAAACTACTATAGCAAAAAAAAAAAAAAAAAAAAAAAAGGTCGATTTCCTATTGCAAAAGAGCAGGAAAAGACTTACGAACTTGGTTCCAAGTATCCAAAAAAAATTCAGTAAAGGATTCATGATAATTGCTGGTTTCTCGTACAATGGGAAATAAAAGTTAAGAAAAGTTGAAAAGAATGTTGAAATCAATTCTACATATTATCAAATAAAAAATAATGTTTTAACTCCTATATTTAAAGAAGAAATACCATTCCTTTATCCACAGAGCCTTGTAAGAGTCGAACTCAATCAGGATAAGTCTACCAGTTATACATCCTAATCCACCACTCTGTTTGTTAAAAAAATTGAAACAGGGAAAGGACCTTTTGTTCGTATTTCTTCAAAGTGTCCTGATGTGTCATCATTGGACTGCTAAAAAGAGAGCGCTTTCTAAACGCAGACCTAAAACAACGGTTGGACTAGAGACAGCAGTGGAGGAGGAGTGAAATTAAATGTCACTATCAATTTTTAGAGAAATGCTATGTTATCTTGGAAATCTAGATGTAGGTTAATATCCAGAAAAAGGCTATCAGATAGAACGTTTAAAAAAGTAATAATTTTATTTTAAACATTAGTTACGTTGCTGGAAAATCGTTTTCAAAATATCTGAACATCCTCCATAATTAGTTAAACATTTAGAAACGTTTATACAATAATCAAAAGTTAAAACTCCATAAAGCTTCATGTACTCAGATACCGTATTTTGTATCTTTGTGGAATCATTGCATACGAGTATTAGATATTCAAAGCAGGTACGCCGACTTCTGCAAATCATTAGGGAGGGAGGGAGGGCAGACATGAAGAGATCAGACTTGGGAGGAGCGCGACTCTCTCATTGTCAAGAGGAAAAAAAAAAAAAAAAAAAGGGAGCAAAAACCAAAAAGTTAAACTATGAGATTCGTCGTATATTTTAAAACGCAACTGTAATTGTTTATCAGCAAATGAACAAGGAAACGGAAATATTCTTTTGCTGAATATTAATATTTCTGAAAATAAAATTCAGCCTATAAACATATCCAGACATATTTTATTTCCAAAGTTTAGTAAAAAATATGAGAAAGTAGCTGGGTTACTCAAACAAAGAACAAGAAGCGCAAAAAAATAAATAGATAAATAAAAGCGCTAGAGATTATACGTTTCTGTATTTCTTTTTATTTTATTTTTTGATAATTGACACGAGAACATGTCAAACACAATACGGGTATCAAACACAATACGAGTATTTTATCAAATGAGCCATGCAGATAATGGGAAACAAGTTTTTTTTTTATTTTGTTTAACAAGAAGCGCAAAAAAATAAATAGATAAATAAAGGCGCTAGAGATTATACGTTTCTGTATTTCTTTTTATTTTATTTTTTGATAATTGACACGAGAACATGTCAAACACAATACGGGTATCTATACGGGTATCAAACACAATACGAGTATTTTATCAAATGAGCCATGCAGATAATGGGAAACAAGTTTTTTTTTATTTTGTTTAACAAGAAGCGCAAAAAAATAAATAGATAAATAAAAGCGCTAGAGATTATACGTTTCTGTATTTTTTTAATTTTATTTTTTGACAATTGACACGAGAACATGTCAAACACAATACGGGTATCTATACGGGTATCAAACACAATACGATTATTTTATCAAATGAGCCATGCAGATAATGGGAAACAAGTTTTTTTTATTTTGTCATTTATTAATTTTTTGGAAATAAATCGCTTTGGCCTTATAAGTGTAGCTTGGTCCACCTTATGAGGCTAAAGCGATTATTTAATTAAACAAGATGAAAAATACTGAGTGGGGACTGCCCCCCCCCCAGTAAAATTATTGGAGGGGCAATATTCACCTTGCCCCCCTATAGTTGGCGCCTATGATTCATAGGAACTCAATAAACTTTTGCGTTAGAAATAAATTATTGAGAACCAAATTTCAATGAAACCAAATATTTGGCGATGCTTTACCTTATTATTTTTATTTCAGTAAAAATGAATGAAACTACGCGGCGCTGTTTTTAATATGTGCACAAGAAATTCTTATAAATGAAATACACTGATTTATTTTCAAAGCTCTTTCAAACAAGATAATAGGATAAAATCATATCAAGAACGTACTGAAACGTACAGACAATTTTCAAAGAAACCAATACCGCAAAAAAACTTTCCGAGTGCTGTCAACGTAATGTTTTTCTCAGAATTCTGTAACTTTTCATATGAGCGTTATGAGCCTCAAGAGACTGGCATTTTGGCAGTCTTGAAATACTTCAAGAATCAGTGAAGAGGAAAACGTTTCCGCTCTGACAAAGATTGAGTGGAAGTCTTCCTTTTTTTTTTACGAACTTTCTATTTACATCTTCATCGAAAGAAAAAGCTAAAACAAATAGAAGGAAGTAAAAAAATTCAACATTTTTGTAGAAAGATAAAAGCAGTTGCTACTATGCAGAAAAACATTGGACAATAAAGGCACCCATTCAGATCAAACATTTAAACGCCAAAAAATACGAAACTGCAAGAAGTGCTTTGTACATTTGTGACTCATACTGTAATTTATTTTTAGTTACTTTATGTAAATTCGCTTTTAGCGTTTTTCAAAAGTTAACGTTATATCTTCTCTCTCGCGAGATGAGGACGGCAACACTGCTGAGGTCAGAGTGTATTACGTATGTATGTGACCGATAAGAACTGGAAGAGATAAAATGGTGGAGCAGCGGCAAAAAGTGCGGAGATGGTGGTATGATATGATAGTAGAAGCACCGTTGTATAATTGAAGTTGTGTCTATTTGAAGGCTTCGTATTGTGCTGTTATACACTATATTGACAAAAGTCACCGAACACCCCTTCAAAATCAAATGAACGGATCTGCTGCGTTGTTAAGATGTGCAATACAGCTGCAAACGGTAGAAAAACTAGCCTGCAGCTGCCTGCGATCATATCGCACTGTGAGGTTGAGTGAAAATGTCACAGCTTGAGAGAACAGACTTTGAGAAAGGAAAGATTGTCGGGTGTTATATTAGTGGGTTGTCCATAAGAGAAAACCAGAGGCGCTTAAACATACCCAAGGCAGCTGTTTTGGATGTACTGAATAAGTGGAAGACACATGGCGTTCCTGAAGCAGCAAAACGTACCGGCAGACCAAAGAACATCAGTGATAGAGGACGTCGAAGCCTCAGAAGAGTCGTTTCAGCTAATCGACGGAGTACTGCACAAGACCTCAGTGTACAGGTGAGTAAAAATGTAAAAATGCTGGAACCTCGGTATGTACACGTAACATTCTCAGATAACTTCATTCCATGTGTGACCGTGGTCGTGCGGCTGCTCATAAGCCTTTCATCTCCACCCGGAATGCTACTCGTCGTTTAGCATTGTGTAAAGAACATTTATCGTGGACCGTAGATCAATGGAAACGGATCCTATTGACTGATGAAACCAGATACACGATCCATCAGTGTGATGGCCGTGTGTGAGTATGGCGGCAGCTGGGAGAACGCTATTTACCTTCTCTGTGGACGGAAGTTTGGAGCTGACAGTGTACTCGTGTGGGGGTGCTTTTCGTGGTATGAACCCGGCCTATTGGTTATCATGGACAAACCTGTTAACCAGCACGTCTACCTCGATATTCTAGACAATTATGCCCTACCAACTCTGTGGCAATGCTATGGAACCGAGCCTTGTTGGTACCAGCAGGATAATGCACCGAGCCATAAAGCAAGGACTGTTACGGCGTGGTTTGACGATAATTCCGTATCGTGTGTGGACTGGCCAGCACAAAACCCTGATCTTAATTCCATAGAGCACCTATTCGGTGAATTAGAGCGGCACATAAGAAGTTTGGAACCAATGCCTACCACTAAGCAACAGTTAGCGGCAGCATTATGTACTGAATGGAAGCGCATACCTATCGCTGTGTTCCAAAACCTTGTCGAAAGCATGTCTTAAAGGGTCAGTGCATGCATTAAGGCCAAAGGTGGACCGAAACCGTACTAATGTATGCCAATAAATGCTATGTTGTGTTTCTTATCTAGGTGTCCGGTGACTTTTGTCAATATAGTGTATATATTTATCGTTCAGAGTCAAGTGTTCTGCCTACTAACGTTGTTATTTCGTTCTGAAGTATACTGTTAATGCAATATACATTTGACGTCGAAGTTAAAGTGTTTTGTTGGAATATTACCGTTCGGCATGTAAGATGTGTTGACAGAATAAATGAAACAATCTGTAAGTAAATATTTCTTTGGATTTTTTATTTGAGTGACTCCTGTTTTGTTGTATTCAGTAAGCCATATATACACCGATGAACCATTACACTATGACCACCTCAAAGTCGCTAGACTTGCTCTCACTCCTTCCGTTTCAGTGCCCTGCCCAAAAGGCGGACCCGCTGTAGGTGGTTTGGGCCTAAACCTTCTCTGTGGACGGAAGTCCTACATAAAAATGCCTGGATGTCTCTCGGGAAACCTGTCTCACACTGACCACCTACCTAATAAGCTGTAGGACCCCCTTTGGCCAGCAAAACGGCGACCACTCGGCGAGGCATCGATTCGATGCGGTGGTGATAAGGTATCCTGGGTTATCTGGTATCATAATGTCAACAGAAGGTCCTCCAGTTCCCGTACATTTCGGGGTGGTGGTGATTTAGCGCGAACCTCTTTTCCAAGTAGAACTACAAATGTTCGATTGGGCTCATGTCAGGTGAATTTGGAGGTCAGGGCATTAACAGTAAGTCACCAGCATGTTCCTAGAACCACTCCTTTACGATTCTGGCATTGTGGCATGGTGCATTATCCTGTTGGCCATCACCATCAGAGAACACAGTTGCCATGAGTAGGTGAACTTGATCCGCAACGATGTTCAGATACCTGACAGCGGTCAGAGATTGTGCTATTAGGATAAAGGGGCCTAAAGTGTCCCAAGAAAATATCGCCCACAGCATGACACCGCCGCCGCCGGCCTGTTTCTGCCCAACAGTACATCCAGGTGCCATAGCTTCCGTTGGTAATCTGCGTATCCTCGCTCGGCCGTCTACGTGATGCACCAGAAATATTGATTCGTCAGAACAGGCCACTTTCTTCCAATCATCCACAGTCCAATCTCGATGATCTTGGGGCCATTTCATGCATTGTTGGCGATGATGTTCAGTGATCATGGGGATCTGGCTGGGTCTTCGGCTACGCAGGCCCACGTGCAGAAGTCTGCGACGAACTCTGTGCTGTGACACATTTCCCTGATCACCACTGTTGTAGTTGGGGGTTATTTGTCGCATTGTGGTTCTGCGGTTGCTGTGAACAATGCGCGATAGTCTTCGCTTACCTTTGACATCAGTGAGCTGTGGACGACACACGGCAATGCGACGGTTCGTCGTTTGGCCATCTGTGCACCACTTTTGATACGTACTCACTACAGCGGCACGTGAACAACCCACAAGCCGGGCCGTTTCCGAGATCGTAGTTCTGAGGCGCCGTGTCATCACAATTTGTCCTTTATCAAACTCCGATAAATCGGCAGCTTTTCCCGTTCTGACTCCGAACACTCAACTAACCGGAAGCCGGTCCTCGGGTTGTATATATACTGCTCTGTGAATTTCACCTGCGCCACCATTCAGTCTCCAGGCGCGCGTATTTCTCTAGACTGGGGGTGGTCATAAGTATATAATACACTGACGGGAAAAAAATCCCAACACCAAGAAGGGGTTGTGCTAGATAAACAACAGTTGGTAGGCGGTGAGAGTACATCTGTAAGATGACGTCTATGCAAATTTCGCGCTCGGCGCATACGTGTGGCGCTAGTAGCGCCCCTCGGAACATGCAAAGCAGGTTTGCTGTAAATACGCGCTGTAACGTTCGTGAGCGTTAGTTATTGTTGAGATTCCACGTAGTGTGTTGATGTTAGTCAAGAATGCCTTTAAGAAGACGAAGAAGCCATTATCAACAGCTCACGGAGTTTGAACGAGGTCGTGTAATAGGGCTACGAGAAGGTGGATTTTCTTTCCGCAATATTGCTGAAGGACTTGGCAGGAATGTAGCCACTGTGCATGATTGTTGGCAGCGGTGGTCAAGGGAAGGTACTGCCTCAAGAAGACCGCGTTCCGGCAGGCCACTTGGCACTACTGAGAGGGAAGACCGCCGTGTACGGCGTATGGCCGTGGCGCATCGTACCACGTCTGCGGCAGCAATTCCAGCTGCAGTTGCCACCGCAGTGACACAACGAACTGTTACAAATCGGTTACTTGAAGGACAGCTACGAGCCAGACGCCCTGTAGCGTGCATTCCACTTACTCCAAACCACTGCCGTTTGCGACGTCAGTGGTGTCAAGCTAGAGCTCATTGGAGGACGGAGTAGAGATCTGTCGTGTTTTCTGATGAAAGCCGGTTCTGAACTGGGTGCCAGTGATGGCCGTGTGTTGGTTAGAAGGAGGCCAGGTGAGCGCCTGCAACCAACCTGTCTGCGGCCGAGACACACTGGACCTACACCTGGAGTTATGGTCTGGGAAGCAATTTCCTATGACAGCAGGAGCACTCTCGTGGTTATCCCACGCACACTGACGACACAGTTCTACGTCGGTCTGGTGATTAAACCTGTTGTGCTGCCATTCATGAACAGCATTCCAGGGGGTGTTTTCCAACAGGATAACGCTCGCCCGCATACCGCTGTTGTAACCCAACATGCTCTACAGAGTGTCGACATGTTGCCGTGGCCTGCTAGATCACCAGATCTTTCACCAATCGAGCACTTATGGGACATCATTGGACGACAACTCCAGCGTCACCCCCAACCAGCATTTACCGTCCCTGTATTGACCGACCAAGTGCAACAGGTATGGAACTGAATCCCACAAACTGACATCCAGCACCTGTACGACACAATGCATGAACGTTTGCGTGCTTGCATTCAACATTTTGGCGGTTACACCGGTTATTAATGTACCAGCATTTCACATTTAAAATGGCTCTTCTCGCGCTTAAATTAAGCTGTTATCTTGAAACCTTAATCGATTAAATATGTTAGCTATACAAATGTATTGCCGCCATTTCATTCCTCTACAACTATTTTTTCGTGGTGTTGGGATTTTTTTCCTTCAGTGTATAATGGGTCATCGGTGCATGCACGAACATTACACATTGTGAATAATACTTCTGACTTCTGCATTCGTACACATATGAAGAGTACTCAGAAGAGCCAAAAACGTTATGAATAGAGGGTTTTTTATGCAAATCGAAGAAACTGCAGGTAAACGACGGCGTGTGTGAAGGTCATGAAATGGGTAAACATACTGAGCTATGTTCAGCAGTGGTTTTTCTTTGTTCTTCGGATGGGAAAGACTGCTGACTTAAGCGAGTTTGACTAATGCAAAATTGAAATGTCCAGACGACTGGGTCAGGGCATTTCCGAGACGGCAAGACTTGTGGGTGCTCACCGTCTGCCATGATTAT
This sequence comes from Macrothele yani, assembly GCA_039090855.1. Lineage (NCBI taxonomy): Eukaryota > Metazoa > Arthropoda > Arachnida > Araneae > Macrothelidae > Macrothele > Macrothele yani. The sequence goes on from CM076992.1 coordinate 17,081,564, forward strand.
AGTACCTTCAGAAAGTGGTCGAAGGAGGATAAAACTACGAATCGCCGGCAAATTGGGGACTTACCACAGCTCGTTGACGCTAGAGTTAAACGAAGGCTATCAGAGCTGAGACGGCCTGAGCCCGGACCCGAACTAGCTTCGGGCTGTAGAATATTTACGGGGGTTCGGTCTCTGAGAGAGAGAGAGAAAGATATATTTTTTATATATAAATGTGATTTTTATATTACTACGTTCAAAAAGTTCCAGAACTATTTATATTAAAAAAGAGTGAGTGCAGATAATACCTGTTTATGCGGTGTTTCCTTCGAAGTAGTTACCCTGTGCAACTATGCATTTATGCCAGCGCTCATACAAAGATTTAAATGCAGATTGCAAGCCTTCTTTTGCCACATCCTCCAATGCCTCCGTCGCAGCTTCGGAAATTAAGAAGCGGCGCCCCTTAATCAAATTCTTCATCCGGGGAAAAAGGAAAAAGTCACACTGGGCGGGATCAGGGGAATAAGTTGTTTGTGGAAGAACGGGAATGAGATGTTTGGACAGGTAATCCGGACACCAGGAGGTATCTGTGAGCCGGCGCATTACCGTGATGGAGCATCCACGAGTTGGTCTTCCAAAGATCGGGCGGGTCGCTTGCGTCTCACTGTTTCTCAGAGACGTTTCAGGACGTTGACGTACTCTTCTCTAGTGGCTGTACGACCATGTTGAAGGAATTCCTTGTGTACGACCCCCTTGCAATCAAAGAAAACTGTTAACAAGACCTTTCCTTTAGAGCGGTCAGACTTGAACTTTTTGGTCGCGGTGACGACGGTGATTTCCACACTTTTGACTGTCGATTGGATTGGTGGTCGTACAGAAAGCACCAAGTCTCATCGCCAGTGATAAATCGATTCAAGAAATCGGGATCTGAATCCACTGAATCGATGTTATCCCCGCAAACTTGCATGCACTCATCCATTTTTTGTGTCAGGTTTTTGGGAACAATTTGTTGGCACACGTGATGCATGCCCAGTTTCTCTGTTAAAATGGCATGGAAATTTCCAAATGAGATACCGGCAACTTATGCAATCTCTGCAACAGTTTTTCGACGGTCATTTTTCACAATTTCTTTGACAATGGCGATTTGTTCATCCGTTGTGGATGTTGAATATCGTCCTGACCTCTCGTCATCCTCGATACTCTGTCGCCCGTTTTCGAATCATCGATGCCACTTATAAGCTCTAGTTCGACTCATTGCACTCTCACCGTACGCTGACTTTATCATTTGAAAAGTCTCAGCGAAAGATTTTCCGAGCAGAACACAAAATTTTACACTTGAACGCTGTTGAAAATTCGACATCGTTGTCCTCGCGACGGAGAGCCTCGAATGCCTGTAATCTCGAACAACGCACATACGCTGTACGTGTTGGATCTGGATCAAACCGGTTCTGGCTGGTCGGTCACAACATGCTCTTCGCTTGCTCAGCGGGGAATGACGTAATTCACTGACATTTGGCAAATATTCAAAAACTGCTGGAATTTTTTGAACGTAGTATTCTTTAGTATATAAGGCATATTGTAGTTGGTAAAGATAATTCTTCGGCAACTGGTTCTGATTAGGGAACGGGCACTCGAAATGTCTGTTATGCCGGTCTTGGGTAGAAAATGCCATAGGCCGCGCATAAGTATGTTTCTGCAGAGGAGAAAAGTTTTTTCAAGAACTATAGATATTGGATAGTTGATAGCGCGCCGATGATAATCAACCCCTATCTCCACGCAGTAGTTCCCTGCTAATTCTATCGAGTAACGTACATACTGCAGCGCATTATGGCACAATAATGCAGGATGTCCGAAAAAATAACTGTGCACTGAATGTAACACTTACCATGTCGAACTGGTTCCTACAGGAGATGTTGGAAATGGGCCCCACGGACGTCCAGACATGCCTGCACATGCTTCTGCATGTTGGTAAAGACCTTTCTCAGGATATGTGGTGTGATTTCATGGATGTGGGTCGTTACTGCAGCCAGTAGCTCGTGAAGTGTATGCGGATTACCTGCGTACACCTTCTCCTTCAGTGCTTCCCAGAGAATCAGGTGGAACCATGGCTCATCTGTAAAGACAGTCACGTCAAGAATGTCCTCACCTCCTTCAGACAGGAACTCTTGGAACCACCTGCAGTACCGAACACGGGCCTCGTGGTCTGTTTCTTTTAGCTGATGCACGACAGATACTTTGTACTGGTGTAAACGCAACTTCTTTTTCAGAATATCGTAGACTGTACTCTTTGGCACATTAACTTGTTGTGATAGCCGCCTCACGGAATTGTGTGGACTCCTCTGTATCCTGTACTGGACAACCTGTACCGTCTCGTCTACCGTGGATGGCCTACAAGGGATGAGGGACCCCAGAACACCGCCAGTTTCCCGAAACTTCGCTATGAGCTGACGTACCGCTTACGGTGGGGGACGTCTACATCACGAAATTTCCTAGCAAGCTGTTTTTGCTCTTCGTCCGTGTACTTGCCGTCATGGCGAAAGACATGTTCCACAAAAAATGCTCTCTGTTCAACCGTCAACATCATTTTTCTTGTGCCGAGACGGGTGATCAATCGACACGTCTGCCTCCGTCGGACCAGCGCTTTGGAATGATCTTCGTTCGGAATGAAGCCTCGGGGTGAGGAGACATGAAGGTTACCAGACACAGAGGACTTCAACGTAGTGGGTCACTTCTACTGTAATTCCATTCAAAATTTCTTTATTATTACATTACGGAATTTGTACATTCACAGTCATTATTCGGACACCCTGTAATAACATTATTTGAGCAACATACAATTGCAGCGCCGTCCGGTCTCTTTGGATGCCCAGCCGCCCGAAGCACTTCAGATGGAAACGAACTGTCAAAGAAAATCGTATACTTGTACTATAGAAGTAGATAAAAGTCCCTTCCCTACTCTCCATTTGAGAAATATATTGGTTGATTGCACGAGGAGGAAAAAGTGGAAGTGTGGAAAAAGAAATGTTTTTCATTGATGGTTAAACAGATTAGCCAGTGTTCGGGCTCGTTCGGGTCCGGGCTCTATCTTGCAATATAAAACTCGGGCTCGAGCTGATATACGTAGTACGATCAAAAACGTTCCGAGACTAGGTACCTAGCACACCAACAGATGGCTGTACGCGGATGCACGCGCAGCGGCAGAGGGCAGTGACCTTCATGAGTCATTGTGCATAGTAGCGTCGTTCTGTGAACATCGGTAGCTGTGCTACACGATATTTGGTGACCACGTACAGAACACAGCTGCGATTTCGGTATGGATTGAAAACTAGAGCAGCGAGCGAACATCAAATTCTGCGTCAAACTCGGCAAATCCGGAACGGAGACGCATGAAATGTTGCGGCAAGCTTATGGCAATGAAGCAATGAGTCGTGCGAGGTCTTTTGAGTGGCACGCGCACTTCAAGAGTGGCAGAACGGCACTCGAAGACGACGAGAGGTCAGGGCGACCGTCTACGAGCTAAACCCCTGAAAATGTGGACAAAATTAGGAAACTGGTGCATGAGGATCGTCTGAGAGCCATTCAAGACATTGGTACTATCGTCAATGTATCATAAAGAACAGTGCAAGAAATTCTGATGTCGGTTTTGAACATGCACCTCATTGCTGCAAAGTTTGTGCCAAAGATTCTGAACCCCGAACAAAAGGCCTTCCGTGTCGAACTCTGTCAAGATCTTCGTCAGCAGGTGGTGAATGAACCAACGTTCCTGTCGCGGATCATCACTGGAGACGAGACTTGCGAGTACGGTTATGACCCGGAGACCAAAAAACGAACGTCGCAGTGGAAGAGCCCTGCATCTCCACGACCGAAGAAGAGCCGAAAGGTCCAGAGCGCAACCAAAAGCATGCTCATAGTGTTCTTTGACATTCGTGGGGTTGTTCACCGTGAATTCGTCCCCCAGGGCCAGACCGTCACCTCCCTTTTTTTACTGCGACGTTCTGCAGCGTCATAGGGAGGACATTCGCCCCAAACGACCTGAAATGTGGCGCAGGGCGATTTCCTGCTCCATCACGACAATGCAGCAGCTCACAGAGCGTTAGCAACACGCCAGGTTTGCAGCCGCAACAGCATGACTACCCTTCCTGATCCGCCCCCCTGCGACTTCGTTCTGTTCCCGAAGATCAAGCTGAAGCTCAAGGGTCGCCTTTTTTGAAACCGTGGACGAGATCCAGCGCGAATCGCAGACGGTGCTTGACATGATTCGCGAACAGGACTTCCAGGGAGCGTTCCAACAGTGGCAAAAACGCTGGCAGAGGTGTATCTCTGCCCAAGGCGTCTGCTTTGGTGGAGATCATAGCTAGACTTAAGTAACGTAAGTACTTTGTTGTATATCAGCCTAGTCCTGGAACTTTTTGAGCGGATCTCGTACCACGGGCCGAGCTCCGAAAATTCAGCCCGAACTCAGCACTGAAGACTATTCTGTATAGTACGAGCCAACAGAAGAGATACTGTGTCGCAATTCGCCGGTAATTTGAATTGTGCTGACAGGTGTAATGTGTCACAACACACAGTAAATCGTACCCTGTTGAAAATGAGGCTGCGTGTTCATAGGCTACTCCGAGTGCCCATGCTAACCTTGGTTCGCCGTCGAAAGCGCCTACAAAGAGTACGGGGGCATCAAAATTAGACCTTGAATGATTGGAAGAGGGTCGTCTGGTGCGATAAATGTCGTTTTCTGTTGCACCATGTGGACGGCGGGTACGTTTACCTGGGGAAGTGTTAGCACCAAGATGCACCATGGGTCGAAGACAAGCCGGTGGAGGAAGTGTAATGCTTTGGGCAATGTTCTGCGCGAAACTCTGTGTCCAGTGATTCATGTGCAGAAAACTATGACGTCTACTACCTACCTAAACATCACTGCAGACAAGGAGCATCTGCTCATTGCAACGGCATTGTTCTCTAGTTGTGCCTTCTTTCAGAGAATAATGCGCCCCGCCACAGAGCCCAGATTGTTCAGAAAAGGTTCGCGGAACATGAGGAAGACTTCAGGTATCGCCCGTGGACTCCAAATTCCCCAGAAATCGAGCATCTGGGATTTGTGTTGGAACAGCGAATCCGATCTCTTGCGACTTAATAACCGTAACTTACAAGAGTTAAAGGATTTGTTGATAACGTTTGTGTACCAAATACCACAACATACCTTTATAAATCTTGGAGAGTCCAGGCTCGCCGGGTAAGAGCTATTTTTGGAGGTTCTTCGGTGTATGTCCTCTGGGATGATAAAACCTAACTCAGGAGATCTAGTCTTGAACACAAAGTTTATGCAAACAGGAGGACGAAGCATAAGCGCCGAAGTAAAAAAATAATCGAGGAGTGACTAAATTTGAAACCCAGATATGCTGAAATTTCAAATGTTTGAACATTCGCACTTAGCTCGCGTTAATACCATTTACTACAAAACACATCTTACGAAGCATCTTCAAAAATATCTTGCGGCGGATTAATTGAGCGATAACGAAATACTAATGCAATGTATTAAATAAAATTTTATACAGAGAATTTTGTTCCCGGGATGAATTTACTTGAATGCTTCCTCACTTTTATGGATCAACATATTGTATGATTAATAATCGCAGTGGCGTATGCCTTTCTTTAACTGTACTTTTGAGTTTCTCGTTTCTTATACAAGATTCGTTACTCTTTGGTTAAAAATCTTTTCACTGAACGGCACGTAACTTCACCGAACAGGTTCTGCAATTTCGCAACAATGGCAGTTTGTCACAGAAAAGTAAACTTACTAGATTGAATATGGCGTGTGGAGTTAGTTGTACAGATATCGAAACATTACGAGTACATAGTTAAACACTGTTATAAAATCATTTGAGATGTATGCGATCGACGAAAAAATGTCGCTGATACCAAATAAATATACCTAATCAGAAAATACACCCATCGTCAAAAAAAAAAAAAAAAAAAAAAAGAGTTGCAACCGACAGGAATGAAACTTTGTGGATAGGTTTGACATCGTGAGACATGAAAATCCTTCAAGAATCACGCTCGACCGCGCATGTGACGCAAGCAAGGAGGGGTCGTAGCGCTGTGCCTGACCGGCTATATAAGGTCGTCTCGTTGCACGTGGTTGCCATTCACTCTCGTGATGTTCTATTGGTTGCATCCTTTGCAAGTGAAGTACGCCTCGGAGAAAAGTTCGGAAGCAATACCAGCAGTTCGAGGAGTTCGAGATGGGCCGCATCATCTGGCTCCGGGAAGCAGGATGGTCTTATCGCCGTATTGCTCACCATACCGGTCGTGCGGATATTGCCATAGCATGCTATTGGTGGCAGTGGATAGAACAAGGCACGCAGCAGCGACAGGAAGCGTCTGGGAGACCTAGACGTACCACGGAGAGAGACGACCGACGGGTTGTCTGACATGCGCGGAATGACCCAACAGCCACGATTACAGATATTCAGCGAGCAGTGGTGCCCTCCATGCATCGTCCGATTAGTTTCAGCACCATTGGCAGACGGCTGCACGACCTAGGACTACACGTACGCAGACCGTTACGACGACGGCCCTTAACACCATTGCCTCGTCGCCAAAGAGTGCAATTGGGTCGTACCAGACTGTCATGGGGCCACTCAGAATGGCAGCGGGTGATGTTCAGTGAAGAGTCCCGTTTTTGTCTTGGAAGCGACGACCAACGGATCCGTGGGTAGAGGCACCGTGATCAGCGCCAAGATGAACGATTTGTTCTCGAGCGTCACACGTCCAGAAGGCCTGATGTCATGGTGTTGGGTGCAATTGCGTACGATGCCAGAACACCTTTGGTGTTCCTGCAACCAGTGGCCCTAACTTTTCTGAACGCTCACCCCGGTGCGATTTTCCAACAGGACAATGCTCGTCCGCATATCGCTGCTGTCTCGAGATCTTGTCTTCAAGTCACTGACACTCTGCCATGGTCAGCCGCATCGCCAGACCTATCGCCGACTGAAAATGTGTGGGATGCTATTGTACGCGCAACCCACACTTCACCCCTACCACACAATCTGCAGGTACTGCGTGAGAAGATTCAAGCTGCATGGGATGGCTTATCGCAGGACACCATTAGGAACCTGTAAAACTCCATACCGAGACGTCTGGCATGCTGTGTGAGCAAACATTAAGGCCCGACGCCATACTGAGAAACACTACTTATTGGCGTGTAGCTTAATAAATATTGCCCATATCGGTGTCAATGATTAATCATTTATTACTCCTGGTAACCTTTATGTTCCTTCCGAATAGCATTGCAATCCTACACGTCCTTCTGGGTGCAACTATTTTTTTTGACGATGAGTGTAATTTGTTAGCATGATATCAGGCATTTTTTTAGCTCATAAGGTTCCTTGTTACTTCCATGGTTTCTTCAGAATTTAAGTGCCATTCTTCTCTAATTAATCTCTGGTTCTATTCTTTCGGGAGACTTGCAAAGTGTTCCGTCTGTTCTCCCGAATAACATTGCAATCCGACAACTCCTTCTGGGTGCAACTATTTCTTTGACGATGAGTGTATAAATTTCATTTGAATAGCACGATTCTTTCTTGGTGTTGCAATTTTCATAAAGTGTTCAGTGAAAAAGCACGAACTCTGGACACACTTGGTAACCGTAATGCACATTAGGTAGCAGTCGAATTCGATTATTCATCGGCAAATGAGCTTTGATGAGGTATATGAAGTTATTTTCACTTTCCATGGTATCTTACTGGTTCATAACTAAACTTAAAGTAAGAAATTCTGACAAGTTACATGCACAGGATTTGTTCCGGTAATGCGAAATTAATCGATTCCCGTCTTTGCTGATTATTCAACACCGAGATAATCTTAGGGGTGGATACCCCCTTGTTCGCGTCCGGTGTTGGTCCCATCCCCTTTTCTGTTTCGCTGACTGAAAGGGCTCCCAGGAAAACGGTTAATAGCGTCCATTAATTCACTGCGTCATGTTTGCTGTAGATGAAAGCAAACACAGAATAATGAACGCTTAGTTGGCCAATAGCAGGTCATTAATTACATAAGAGAGAGAGAGAGGACATCTTGAGAGAAGTTGAGCTGTGCCCGAGATAACAACACGATGAACTGAAAGGGAAAAGGGAGGGCGTCGGAGAAAAAGAAATAAGAAAACTTGGTATTTTCTTCCGTCAATTCAAACAACTCCAGGACATTGACAGTTAAGAACGGTTTCCCGAGAGTCATTCATCAAATAGACGAGTATGAAAGTGAGAAAAATTCTTCAGCTAATTTAAGACTGTAGATAAAAATGTTTCCTTCTAATCTGTTAATTATAAGGTAGGTAATTGACTTGAGTCAGTTTTGAACAGATCAGCTAATTGCCCGTTGCCGAGATATACCCAAAGCTGCAGTTGAATACATTTCCTAGTCGTGGTAATGAACCAGGTTCACTGATTCATTTCTCTTTAATACCGAATTTTGTTTGTTTGTTTTGTTTTAATTTCTTCTCTTTTCTGTTCCCTTTTTATTACTGTCATGATTTATGTTTCCATTCTATGAATTTTCTTTTAAGCGTCTGTCAGTCTAAATTTTTTTCAGTTCTTTTACTTTAGTTTGCGTTCCATGTCTCCATTAATCAACTCGGTGATTATTTAGTAGCGGAATTTTTTAATATCCAATTTTTTTTGCATCCGTTTCCGTTTAAAGTTCTTGACTGTTCGATAACTCCTATCTTTGCTTTGTCTAATCAAATAAGTATTCACCATCTGTTTTTGTATGCAGCTTGATCGAACCTAAATTGCGGCTTTTATTGTTTGTTTGATTCCTTATTTCTCCGTCTCTTCTTTCTGATTGATAGCACGTAGATAGATACCCGTTGCTTAAAAAAAGTAAGAGAGAAAGAGAGGGGAAAATAAAGTATTTAACTTGCTAAATCAATTTGTGCAAACCCTTTAGGTGGATTATGAGATCTTTGAAAACGGGAATGCTTATTTCCTAGTACCTTCCCCTTCTTTGACTACCTGCTTGTATTGGCTTACTTTGTATTCTACAACGGTCGTTCCATAAAAACTGAGAGTAAAATCAAACAAAATGAAGAAATACAGGAACAACAAAATATGTGTTATTCTTTCTCAAAGTGTCTTACTTCGGATGATATGCAATGATCCCATCGTTCAGTTTACTTTTCAAAGCATGTGACGAAGGCATTTTGTGGAAGCTGCTTTAGCAAGCCCTGTACAGCTTGAGTAACGTCAGCATCTGTGTTGAATGTTGCGCCCCAGAACTTCTCAGTTATTGTTGGAAACAACCAGAAATCGAACGGGGCGAGGTCAGGACTGTAGGCAGGCTGTGGCATGATTTCAATACTGCATTTCGTAAGGAACTGTTGAACGCAAGCAGCCACATGTGGGTGGGCGTTATCATGGTGTAGGGTTAAGATGACCAGGTATCGGGACACCGATTTGAGGACAAAAGGGCGTGGCATCCCCAAGTCGGTAGTTCATTTGGGGACACATACGTACTCAAAATAAATAAGCAAATCTTTTTGTCACAAAACTGCATTGCTTCAATAAGTGTGATATTACACATTAAAAGCTGTCTCTTAAAAGGATATATCTTCTAGAATCTTGGTAATTTGTATTGACAAAGCAGAAGTACGATGGCGAGAACATATTAGCAAAAGTTAAATGCCTTACCTTAGGTACATGCGCGGAATTAAAATTAGACTAGCTGCACACCATAGTAATTGCATGGCGAATTTTTCATATTGCCAAAGTTTTTGGAGAAACTCAGAACAAGTACAGTCGAAATTTGACCGCGCCAATGGTGCATTGACCTACTGCTGGCTACTGACCATTCGTACAAGTTGGTACGGATTCGAGTCCCGAATGAGGCCCGGGTGGTGTGTTTGTCTTGCAGCTTCCTTTCCCTAGAACGAATGTCTCCAAATTAGAGACAGGTGACTGCTTATAGTCTTTAGAGCTGCTCGTAGTGGTCGTTAAACCCAGAAAGAAGAAAAAAAAAGTCAAAATTTGTTTTCACAAGAAGCATGTTGGAAAATTAGTACAATGGAAACTACTTTTAAGAACATTTTTCGTTGAAAATCTAAAGGGTTAATGAAGAAGTGTAAATTCGAGGACATTTGGGGACAAACATTAAAATTTGAGGACAATTTGCGTCCCCAAAGGCTTCAGACGTTTTTGGGGACAGTAAACTAAATTCGAGGACTGTCCTCAAGAATTGGGGACGTCTGGTCAGCTTATGTAGGGTCCACTTGCTCACCAGTTCCGATCACTTAATCGATATGTGTCATCGCAGACGCTTCAAGACTGAAATGTAATACTCAGCATTGACATTAATTTGTGGAGGAATGACATGCCGGTAGACTACGCCTTTGTGATAAAAAACATTGATCGTCATCACCTTCCGAGCTGATTTGGTTTGGCGGACCTTTTTTCTAAGGAGGCGAGCCTGTGTGTTTCCAGACACTCGTTGCGCCCTTCATGGTAGGGTCGAAATAGTGGACCCATGTTTCATCGGCAGTTATTACTGTGTTTAGAAAGTTTGAATACTTTGGCAATCAATTGTTTCCACTCACGACACACTTAAACCCTGGCTAACAATTGTTCTCTCGTCAGGGGATGAGGCACCTATCTGGAACACACACGATACAGCAGTAATTTGTCGCGTAGAATGCGGAATGCCTACGTTTTTGAAATATTACTAGACGCCGCTAAGTCTTCACACATCATTCGTCCATCCTCTTGAAGGATTGTCCAAATAGTGATAACAATATGCTCCGTAACAACGCTTTCAGGTCGACCAAGCCTAGGAGCGAGTTTTACGGACAAACGCCCTGTTTTGAAATTATGGTACCACCTGAAAGTCGTTGACTCACCCAAACATTTATCTTTATAAGCTTTTTCATTAAATCAACTGCTTGTGGAGCCGTTTTACCTAAACGTTAGTAAAATGTTATCGCAAAAGGCATTTCACTTCTTAACTCTGAATCACTCACCTCCATAGCTGAACAGCAAAACGCAGACGTTCTTTAAACAACCGCGCAATAACAAAACCAGAATCGTCTGCCATGGCTAATAACTGTTGCCATAAGTACTTCTTTAATTCAGTTAGTCGTCTGCGTGGTTATTTCACCGCTTCGCATTGTTGCCAACTCAAACAAAATTACTCTCAGTTTTTATGGAACGGTCTTTGTACTTAAACAATACAGCCTGAATTCCGCATAGCCACTTGGGACCGAGTGGTACGGAGCGTAGGCTTCTAATAATTCGTCTGAGATGGGTCCGGGTTCAAATCATGGTTGTGACATGGATGGTGTGCTTGTCTCACAGCACTGGTTCTCTCCCTTCTCGAACCAATGGCCCTAAATTACACATAGGCAACCGACGTACCCCATTAAGTTGCTCACGGAGGTAGTTAACCCCCAAACAACAAAAACCTTCCGTCTATGAATGTCGCACAACAGGATATCATATCTACAAATATCATCCACATTAACCATCATCAAGGCACTACCAAATGCAGATCACCCCAAGAATCTTCCAGAAATCTTTGTCTTGAGCAGTTCTCTTCCATCTCACTCTGGCATGCTATCATCCACACATCTCCGATGTGGTCTTCCTCTGAGTCTCTTCCTGTACGTTGATATTGAGTCTAGTATTTCATTTGTCCAACGGTTGTCAGTTCTTCCAGCAATATGTTATGCCCCTTCCCGATCTTTGCTTTCAACATAATGCCATCCACTCTTGTCATTTGCCTGATCAATGACCTCCTTTTCCTGTATTTCTTGCTTACGCCAAGAATGCATCTTCCCATGCTCCTATTTCTAGATTTGCCCCATTTTCATCAAAATCTTCAGTTCTTGTGAAAGCATTGAACAACAATTTTATTTTTGGAAGTTCATTTTTAATCCCACTTCTATACTTTTGTCAGTAAGTATGTGGATCATGATCTGCAGCTCTGTTGGGGTTTTTGCAAAACTGATGACAAAGTCGTCAGCAAAACGAAGGCGTGCTAAATAATATCCATTAATCTTCATCACCTTCTTCTTAGAGTTCAATGATTGAAAGCCACGTGCGGGCACGCAATGTCCTGTTGAAACGCGACCGCCGATAGTTCCTGCAGGTAAGGTAGGACTACAGGCTCCAAAACGTCGGAGATGTAGGGGTGGCTGTTGAGTGTACCGGCGATGCGTACCAGAGGGGTGCGGGTGTTACATCCAATTGCGCCCCAAACCATAACGCCAGGCGACGGACCGGTATGGCGATGCAGAATGCAGGCGTCTTACACTCTCTCTCGCCGCGGTGCCGCCACACGCGGAACCGACCATCGTGGTGTTGCAGGCAGAAACGGGATTCGTTGGAGAAGACAATGTCGTGCCATTCCGTAGTCCAGGTGCGGCGTTCAACGGCCCACTGCCGCCGCACTCGCCGGTGGTGTAACGTCAATGGTAATCAGAGCAATGGGTGCCGTGCGACAAGTCCCCGCTCCTGCAGACGACATTGAACGGTACGTGCTGACACAGGTTGTTGCTCTAATTCCTGCGCTAACGTTCGTGATTGAGCGGTGCGCGCCGTCAATGCCCGCCGCACAACATGCCGGTCCTCTCGTTCGGTGGTGTGCTGCGGCAATCGCTCACGTCGGTCCGTCCGTCCCTCCTGCACTCACCGAATTCATATTCGCTTCACTGTGGCTGGATGTCGTCCCACACGGGCGCCGATGTCTCGGTACGATAAACCGCTGTCACGATAAGCCACTATTCGTCCTCTGTCGAACTCCGAAACGTGCTGGAATGACTGCCGTACTCTGCGAGGAGGCATCAGGAAGCTTCCCACGTACAGGTCCGGCAGCACAACACACTTCAACTACTTACACCCCGCCTTCTGTGCACCCTTTTTATAGTGCTTCTCGGTGGCGCACCGGGCGCACATGATTTGCATATGCCCTGCAATGCTAATCGTTTGCATGTCCTCTCGCGGGCGACACATGCTGCGAATTTCAGGCCAATCGGATGCTTCCTTCTTGGTGTTGCATTTTGGGTGGCCAGCAGTGTATGAACCTGTTCTGTTTTAAATCACTGTTGCTTTTAAAATTAATGCTAGAGTGACACAGATTTTGGAATATCTCTGCCAGAGAAACGTTTTGTCTGTATGTAGAGAAGGGTGTGGGAATGATGAGTCGTCGCTGTATGTGCTAGTGACTCTATTAAAATTAAAAAAAGGAAGATAGGGCCTACCAATTACTCTGAGCATCAAGTCCAAGAACCTATGTCTAACTGCAGTTTTCATTTCCTTAAGGAATTTAAAACAAAGTACTTGTTTCGGCTGCACCTTTTTCGTATAAGCTGAAATAATTTTGCTGTATTTTCAGAGCAAACCCCCAAATTATATATAGAAGGAAATGCTTTTTTCCTTAAGGAAATAACCATTTAGAAAAACATAAAGCGCAACTGGAGTTACTGATTATTACTCATAAGTAGTAAAATAATTATTCGTTCGTTAAAAATCTTCAGAATATAAAAGATTACGAGAAAGTGGGCCATTTCTCGAGTGGTCCACCGGGAAATGTCCCTGGTGGGCTAATCCGCCCCTGTCAGGAGACCTTTCTTTTTTTGTAAATTTGGTACGTTCTACTTGTCACGCCAACAAAATTTAAATTTAGAAGTAGCACAAGGCTTTCATTTTTGTTTTTGTTTTGCGGAATAGTTACTGAGTATTGACTAAAATGTTTCTGTACATCTTCCAGGATTATGAAAATGGCCTTGCAGTAATAAATAGAAGAAGCGATATGTAAATTGAAAAAAAAGGTGGAAAATCTGCACGCAGCGAACTAAAAAAAAAAAAAGACCTCTGAAGCAATGAAGTCATAAGTATTCAACTACACGTCTGTAGGGTGGATGTTCCAAGAACCTTGTTTCTCGGCAACTTCATACATTTGAGTTGTTTTTCCTCTTCTATGTTACTTCACATTTTCGTTTTCTTTCTGAGTCACTTGTGAACACAGGCGAGCTTATATGAAAACCGTATTCGTAAATTTGTTTCTGTTTACAATGCCTGATGCGTTGTGCAAAAGCAATACGCGGCGTCCATTTTCATGCATTTCATTTTTTTTATTGCAGGTTAAACGTTCACCGTGAGCAACTCAATGGGCTGTCTGCAGTCCCCGTCCCGAATTTTTAGTCCACTGACTCCAGGGAAGAGAGAGGGAGCCAATGCCGTATGACAAACACAACATCCATGCCTCACCGGGATTCGAACCAGGACACATCTCCGACGAATGGTCATATGCCAGCGCTAAGACCACTGGGCCACCGGGGCGGCCGTAAATCACTTCACAGCTGGGCAAGTACATAGGTTCGCGAAATGAAGGCCATAAATCACTTCACAGGAGGGCAAGCACATAGGTTTTTCGCAAAATGAAGGCCATAAATCACTTCACAGGTGGACAAGTACATAGGTTTTAAGCAAAATGAAGGCCATAAATTACATCACTTCACAGGTGGGCAAGTACATAAGTTTTTCGCAAAATGATAGTAGATTGGTGGATTTTCCTGGCTAATGGGCCATGTTTGGCCAAATTTGCAAAATGACGGTTATAAATCACTTCGCACGTGGGCAAGTACATAGGTTTTTCGCAAAATAAAGGCCACAAATCACTTCACATGTGGGCAAGTACATAGGTTTTAAGCAAAATGAAGGCCATAAATTACATCACTTCACAGGTGGGCAAGTACATAAGTTTTTCGCAAAATTATAGTAGATTGGTGGATTTTCCTGGCTAATGGGCCATGTTTGGCCAAATTTGCAAAATGACGGTTATAAATCACTTCGCACGTGGGCAAGTACATAGGTTTTTCGCAAAATAAAGGCCACAAATCACTTCACAGGTGGGCAAGTACATATGTTTTAAGCAAAATAAAGGCCACAAATCACTTCACAGGTGGGCAAGTACATATGTTTTAAGCAAAATGAAGGGCGCGCCGGTGGCGCAGTGGCTTAAGCGCTGGCTTATGACCATTCGTCTGACAAGGGTCCGGGTTCGAATCCCGGTGAGGTATGGATGTTGTGTCTGCCTTTCGGCGCTGCCTCTCTTCCTTCCCTAGAGTCAGTGGCCCTGAATTAGGGACGGGAGGCTGCGTAAAATGCATTGAGTTGCTCACGGTGATCGTTAAACACTTAATAAAAAAATTATTTATGTAATAGTTCGATTAAAGCAAAGAAAGAAGAGAAGGACTTCAGCTTAGCCACGAGTAAAATAAGGCCTTTTCTGCTGCTGATCCTTAAAATATTCTTACATAAAGAAATCAAGATCTCCTCTCTATTTCGTGAGGAAAACAAAACAAAATTTCCTCATTCGTAAAATTCATTTTATATTGAAACACGGAAGGCGACACCGTTATTCGGTGTAATGAGCCAGCTTTTTGAATCCTTTCCGATATGAAAATTATACGCTGAGTTAGCTTTTTATTTCGATTGAAGGCTTAACGACTACCGTAAGCAACTCAATGGGCTATAAGCAGTCGCCCGTCCCTAATTTAGAGTCACTGGTTCCATGGAAGGAAAAGAGCTAGTGCCGTGAGACAAACACAACATCCATGCCTCACCGGGATTCGAACCCGGACCCCTTTCGGACGAATGATCAGAGGCCATCGCTTAGACCATTGCGCCGGCGGCTCAGCGAGATTCGAACCCGGACTCCTGTGGGACTCATGATCAGAAGACATCGCTTAGACCACTGCGCGAGTGTAGGGCCACTGGTTCCAGAGAAGGGAGAGAGCCAGTATCGTAAGACAAACACAGCACCCATGCTTAAGCAGGATTCGAACCGAACCCCTGTCGGACGAATGATCAGAAGCCATCGCTTAGACCACTGCGCCACGGGGGTGCCTGAGTTAGCTTTGCATTAGGAACACCTACCTAACAACGCGTTGGTCCACCTATCTGTGTAATCAGGGGCTCGCAGACACCTAAGAACAGATTCTCTGAGGTGTCGACCATCCTCTTTGCGTAACTTGACCCATATCCACTGCAGCGGCTCCGTTATTTCATGCTCATTTCGTGGAGGAGGATCAGCAGTTTTCACACACGCTGTTCTGGCATGTCCTACAAATCTTCGATTGGGTTCGAGTCAGGGTAGTTTGGGGGGCCAAGGCACTGCGACGAATTCGTTGTCGTGTTCCTCCAACCACTCAGTAGTTTTCTAAGATCTCGATGGCACTGTGCGTTGTCTGTTGAAAGATGGCACTGTGGTTCGGGTAAAGCTGTTGCAGATATGAATGGAGGTGGCCGGCTAACAGGTCCATGAAGCATACATCATTCAGTGTTTGTGGGATGATAACCTACGAGCTTAGGGCTTGCTGGGAAAAACGTTCCCCAGACCAGACCACGACCTCCACCATCCTGTTAAACCTCAACGGTGCAACTGGGCAATTAGGGCTTCACGCTATTTACAAGATATGCGAACTCGGCCATCAGCATGGTGCAATAGGGAATGTGACTCATCACTCCGGACGAACTTATTCCCTCTGTCGAGGGTTCATTGCCGACGTTCCTTGGCCCATGTGAGGCGTTGTTAGGGATGACTGGGTGTCATCATGCGTACCGTCGTCGGTCTCCGATTGTAGTGGAACCCCATGCGACATAAACCCAATCGAGCACTTATGGGACGTAGTGGAAAGCTCCATTCGCACCCAAGATCTTGCACCAACAAATACCAGGGAACTGTGGGCTGTTGTTCAGACGGCATGACTCAACATCTCTCCAGAAGTCTTTCGGCCACTTATGGAATCAAAGCCACATTGAGTTGCTACATTTCGCTGGGCTACAAGAGGTCCTACACGATACTAGGTACGTATCCTATTACTTTTGGAACTTCAGTGTACTTTTCTACATACGTCGGCCACAGAATTAGAAACCTTAATGTAGATGTGCGTAAACGTCACTTGCGCAGCGCACATTGAAAATACGTGGGCACCTACGTCACCACGTGATTTAGGCAGCTATTTAAGACTTCTGCTCGCCAGTAGTGTTGATCACGAGCCGCGGGTGGCGTAGCGGGCAACGTTCATGACTGCCACGGAAAGGACCTCAAGTTCGATCCCAGAAGGTACGAACGTTCGAACCACCAAATACCCGCCGTGCGTCGGATGGGCACGTTAAGCCGTCGGACCCCGGGTACTGGCCCCCGACAGTAAATAAGGGCGTCTTCTACCTCGCTTCCGTGTGACTTTCGTATCGGGCACTCTAGCCCAAATCTCCTAGCTTCCTATTTCTAGGGGTTGTTTAAGACCTGGGGTCAGACACTTCCTTCCTAAAATCCTCTACATATGATCATTATGATCATTTGATTGATAGAAACTCGCAGTAGTGTTGATCACACTCGGAAAAACAAAGGATCTTTCGGAGTTTGATAAAATGCTTATCGTGGGTGCTCGTCCGGCTGAAGCGAAGATATTGAAAACAGCAGAGCTGACCTGTTTCTCAAAAGGCTAAGTATCCATGGTCTTTAACCAGAGAAAAAATAATCCACATTGCTTGTCTAAGAGGCGTTACTCGGGCGCAACGAAGTTCTGTCAGGAAGGAGATCGCAGTCGTTTGAGAAAGCACGTATGGAGAAACAACAGGATTTCCTGTGTGCAGCAGTTGACTGAAGCATTCAATGAAGGCTGATTCAGACTCATCTCACCATACTATGAGCAGGGGATTGAAGAGGATTGGTATTGGCAGTCGTATACGGAAACCACTGATTTCTGCGAAGAGCCAGAAAGTTCTTCTATAGTGGTGTTAGGAACACTTTGATTGGTCACTGGAAAAAAAAAAGAATGTTATGTGGTCCGACGAGTCGTGGTACACCTTGTTCTGTCCTTCCAGTACGGGTAAGGCTCGGTAACCCACCAGTACGGCTCAGTTGCGGAAATTGCAACCTTTTAGGATGGGCCGTCTCGAGCTCGAGCTTAACCGGCCCATCCAGGCCCGGGAAGATCTCCACCCAGTATTGCTTCTGTACACTGCAACCTTCCAGTACGGGCAAGGCTCTGCAACCCACCAGTACGGCTAAGTTGCGGAAATTGCAACCTTTTAGGATGGGCCATCTCGAGCTCGAGCTTAACCGGCCCATCCAGGCCCGGGAAGATCTCCCCCAGTATTGCTTCTGTACGCTGCAACCTTCCAGTACGGGCAAGGCTCTGCAACCTTCCAGTACTGCAAGGTTGCGAAAATTTCAACCTTTTAGTACGTGCCGGCTCGGGCCCTGGCAGACGCCTACCCAGTTTTGCTTCAGTAAGCTGCAACTTTCCAGTACGGGTAAGGCTCGGTAACCCACCAGTACTGCTAAGTTGCAAACATTGAAACATTTTAGGACGGGCCGTTTCCGAGCTCGAGCTTTAGCGGCCCGTCCAGGACCGGGCAGATCTCCACCCAGTACTGCTTCAGTAAGCTGCAACCTTCCAGTACTGCTAGGTTGCGAAAATTGCATCCTTTTAGTAGGGGCCGGCTCGGGCCTTGGCAGACGCCTACCCAGTATTGCTTTAGTAAGCTGCAACCTTCCAGTACGGGTAAAGCTCGGTAACCCACTAGTACTGCTAAGTTGCAAAAATTGAAACCTTTTAGGACGGGCCGTTTCGAGCTCGAGCTTTAGTGGCCCGTCCAGGACCGGGCAGATCTCCACCCAGTACTGCTTCAGTAAGCTGCAAACCTTCCATTACGGGCAAGGCTCGGCAACCTTCCAGTACTGCTAGATTGCGAAAATTGCAACCTTTTAGTACGGGCCGGCTCGGGCACTGTCAGACTTCCACCCAGTATTTCTTCAGTACGCTGAAACCTTCCAGTACGGCTAGGTTGTGAAAATTGCAACCTTTTAGTACGGGAAGGCTCGGGCCCGACCTTTACCGGCGGTCACAGGAACGCGCAGACCTCCACCCAGCACTGTCGAATCAGACTTGTGAAATTTATGTAGCACACCGCAAAAGTTAGAGAAAGTCCGAAAACTGTTTCTCGATATAGAGCGATAGGTAAAGCTCTGAGTTGAGGTATTATGCAATTTCGGAAAGTAACACAGCCTATCGTTGTCGACGAGAGGACGCGGAAACAACGCCGACTAAGACTGGTTGTTCGCGGATTCGGTACGTACTCGGGCATAAAAAAAAGGCGGAAAAACCTTCAGGAATAAATAATTGATTGCTTCAAAAAATACTAAACTTTTATTTACAGAAGTAATTCCTCCGTAATTACTGAATGCGCAGTGAAGTTGCACAGATATCTAATGCCTGCATCGATGCACATAACCAGCATTCTTGCATCCCTCAAAACATCGCCTGGGTTTACCAATATTTAAATGAAGGAGGAAAGAAGCAGTGCTTGCAAGAGATATTGCTTTGCAAACCCTTTTCTACGAAGAGGTATCCAAGCGTGTACAAATAAATCTAGGAAAGGAGAGAAAGGCAAAGAGAAGAAAAAGCAAATTTGGGAAAGTTCAGTGAAACAGTGGAGAAGGAGGGAGGGGGGCATTCCACTGAGAAAAAGTGGAAGTGTTTTAGACAGTTTGGTCTAAGACGTGAAAAAATTACGCATCCTAGTCATTAAAGCGGAGAAAAATGAAAAGGAAGCGTCGGTACTTCTTGCACGAGTGATCACTGTTATGAAGTGACAGTGGACTTTAGAAAGCTACGCAACGCAGTGGAACGAATTTCCGAGAAATGGATGAGACAGCTAGCGAAAACAGCAATTGAGGGGAAATCAACATAAAAACATGTTTCAAGATACAAGCTATAGGAAGAGCGTTAATTTCAATGTTTGTAGAGACGCTGCTTTTTTTTTTTTTTCACTTAGAGAGCACCAAAGCTTGCTGGAATGGATTTGCAGGTGTCCGAAGCAATTGTTATTGCAATGCTTTTATCAGAAATCAGCATATATATATATTTTTGAACAACGTTACAGTAAAGAATAAAATGTTTTAAATAGTAACAAATTGCCAGATACATTTAACCTCAGGGTAGATTTGCCGAATGTAAAGTTGAATAAAAATAGAATGTCTGAAATGGCGCTACGTTTTACATACGGGAGTTTATCAAAATAATGGATGCACTTAATGTTTTTGGAGAACTTTTTATTAATAAGCTATTGGCCCATTTCGGGCTTCCAGAACAGAAGCAATTTGACTTGGAATAGATTTGTACAAGTCATGCACATATGATAATGGAATTTGGGGCTATAAAATATGTTGTGAAGTATACTCTAATTTAACTTTCCTTACCTTCTCTATGTAAATTTGAGTTCATTCTCCTTTAGCGTTTTTCAGACTTAACGTTATGTCTCCTCTCTCGCAAGAATATGGTTGACAGTGTTTCGTTCAGGAATTTTTGACCGGGGGCGGGGGCAAATGGAACCTAACAGGGCGCAAGTTTTCCATTTTTATATACACAGTCGAGTCATATTATTGTGACCTCCTCCTACTTTTGACGTCAACAGTGCCCAGTGAATGAAGGCACGTGTCGTAAGGTGACTTGGAGGGTATATAAGGTGTGCTGTAGGCAATCTGTGAACATATCACTCGTTGCTGTCATGGATAAAAGGAGAGATTTATCAGAATGCTTCTATTGCGACAAAACTTTAGTATGTTGTTCCGGAGGTATACTGAACTAATCAATAGTCAGGGTAGGGATGTGGGTTCGTCTGCGCGCGGTTTCTGGTATCTTGGAAAGCGTATCACGCATTGCATGATTTTACTAACTTGTTTTTTACAAGCATCTTCTCAGAGCTGCATATTATCATACTGGAAACTGCTGATAATAATAAAGAAGTGGGATTCAAAATGAATTTACTCAGAACAAAGTTGATGTACAATGTTTTTACACGAATTGAAAATTTCTAGAAGAAACCTGTGCTTACATTTACCTCTGACAACAGATATCAAGCAAAAGAGACATCAGAGAGGCAATGCACGGGCTTATAAAACTTGGAGTGCATTTGGGAGAAACAGCAAAGTTTTCAAGAGCAATTTACCATTATGTTTTACACGACTAGTATTTAATCAATGCATCCATTCAGTTCCCAGTATTTTATCAATGCATCCATCCATTTAGTCTCCATTGATGAGAGATATAACCTTAACAAAGAAAGCATACAGAGGTTTTGGACAACTCAAAGAAGCATGTGGCGCAGTGGTCTAAGCGATGGCTTCTGAACATTCGTCCGAGATGGGTCAGAGTTCGAATCCCGGTGAGGCATGGATGTTGTGTGCGTCTTACGGCACTGGTTCTCTCCCTTCCCTGGAACCAGTGACCATAAATTAGGGACGGGCGACTGCTTATAGCCCATCGAATTGCTCACGGTGGTCGCTAAACCCCCAACCAAAAGAAGAAAAACATCAAGCATATATATCTCCATGCTTCTTTGTTTTTGTTTCGATTGGAACGGATGAAGCTTCAACTTCAAAGTACAATATTTAAATTTTTTGTTATGATGTTCCCACGAAAGTATATTCATTTATGTGTCTGCTGGTGCTTATTGTTAAATACTACTATTTGTTTTTCGGTTCTCCTGCTTGCATGTCGTTATTTCAATACGCTAGTAACTGACCCGTTAAAGAAATGTACATCTCCATCAGAAATACACACAACATCGTAAGTTCCAGTGAGTAAACGAGGTTCCGCATTGGCGTGGGAACGGATTTACCTGCTGTGTGAAAGTGCGTAAAGACGTTTCAACTGACCGAATAGCGGAAAACAAGATAAAAAAGAAATAAGAAAATCATTTCGTTTTGTCAGAAACGAAGTATTAATCTGCAAGGTTGCCTAAACAATAAAAACGATTGTATCATTGAACGTCGCGCATGACGGAATCGACAAACTAGAAGGTAATTTTGCAGCTTCTGCGCTATTTATTGCATCGAAAGGAGGTGTCGATGAGGAAAATGAAGGTTACTGAGGAACAATTCCTTCAATGATTATTACACAAAAAAAGGTCAAAAATTTAAAGCTAATGACTTAACCTTTGACATCAATAGAAATTCTCGAAACCCGGGAATCAAATGCACTGAAACGACAATTTATTAATCACATCCACCTAATAACATGTGGGTTCACCTTTCGTGTACAGCAGCAAACACGTTGTACCCTGGACTCTAACAGGTGTTGGAAATATTATTAGGGGTATGCAAATGTTTCCGTCGCCCCCGCTAGCTGGCGCTGTAGAGGTATAACCGGCCGGCGACCCGTGCTGTCAGTTCGTACATGAAGCCAAGCATGGCGGTCGATAAAGTTCATTTGCAGCACTGTTTGTTATTCATGTTTAATTTAGGGAAAAGTACGAGTGAAGCATACGGTTCAATATGTCAGACGTATGGCGAAACGGTTATGGGTGAGCAGATATGGTGAGAACGGTTTGCCAGTTTTAAAAAAGGTGATCCAAGCTTGGAAGGCAAGCCACGTGCAGGTAGACCGCAAGAACTCGCACACTAGGAGCTGGAATCGTTGTTGCAAGAGGATGCCACACAATCGACCACGCAACTGGCTAAAACGTTTGAAAGTGGCTCAATAGACGGTGGTGCGGCGTCTACAGGCCTTGGAGAAGATTCAGGAGTTTCGTAAGTGGGTTCCGCATACTTTAACGGAGCGTATTATTGGTCAACGAGTGGGCATCTGCGTGTCGTTGCTGAAGAAGTTTCAAGGGAATAATGTCTTGTGAAAGGTTGTCACCGGAGATGAAAAATGAGTCTATTGCGACAACCCCGTACGCAAGCGATCCTAGGTCGACCCAGACCAGCC
Source organism: Macrothele yani (assembly GCA_039090855.1). NCBI lineage: Eukaryota > Metazoa > Arthropoda > Arachnida > Araneae > Macrothelidae > Macrothele > Macrothele yani. The sequence goes on from CM076992.1 coordinate 17,104,305, forward strand.
ATCAACATCCGCTGCAAAACAGGATATCCAAGGGGAAAAGGTGCTGTTGTGTGTGTGGTGGGATATGCATGGAGTGCTGTGCTTCGAACTGTTGAAACCGGGTAAAACAATCACTGCCAAACGACATAGCGACCAGTTGATGAAACTGAACGCAACAATCGAGAGCAAAAACGCCCATAGACAGGTAAAGGGCGCCGCCCAGTCATCCTGTTACACGATAATGCCAGACCACATGTCGGCGCCACCACGAAATCAACCCTCGAACAGTTACACTTGGGGATTTTACCGCACCTGGCTTACTCGCCGGACATTGCACCCTCAGACTTTCATCTGTTTCGCTCCATGCTACATGTCCTAGCCTAACAGCGGTTCACCACAGTTCCAGAGGTGGAAAATTTCGTCACTGCGTTCTTCAGCTAAAAACCCGAGTCTTTCTATCCCAGAGGCTTTCATTTGTTGCCTGAAAAATGGCAAAAGGTCATTGATGCTAACGGCCAACATTTCGTTGAATAAATGTGTACTGGTTTCCTGATTGTTTCTGTCTCGTTTCTCCTTAAAACGACGGCAACTTTTGCATATTCCTAATATTATACACAGCCATCTAATAACGTGTGTGTCCATTCTCCGCCTTCACAACACGAGCAACACGTCGGGACATCGACCTACCAGGTGTTGGAAATATTATTATACACAGCCATCTAATAACGTTTGGGTCCACCATTTGCCTTCACAACACAAGAAACACGTCGTGACATGGATTCTACCAGGTGTTGGAAATATTATTACACACAGCCATTTAATAATGTGTGGGTCCACTTTCTGCACTCACAACACAAGCAACACGTCGTGACATGGGCTCTACCAGGTGTTGGAAATATTATTATACATAACCATCTAATAACGTGTGGGTCCACCTTTCTCTCTTACAAGAGCAGCAACACACAACAGCATGGACTCTACCAGGTGTTGGAAATATTATTATACACAGCCATCTAACAACGTGTGGGTACACCTTTTGCACTCACAACACAAGCAACACGTCGTGACATAGTTTCTACCAGGTGTTGGAAATATTATTATACACAGTCATCTAATAACGTGTGGGTCCACCTTTCTCTCTCACAACGGCAGCAACACACAACGGCGTGGACTCTACCAGGTGTTGGAAATTTTATTATACACGGCCATCTAATAACTAGTGGTTCCACCTTTCTCTCTCACAACAGCAGCAACACACAACGGCATGGACTCTACCAGGTGATTAAAACATTCTAATAACACAGCCATCTAATAACATGTGAGTCCATCTTTCCCACTCTCAGAATCAGCAATACGTCGTGGCATGGAATCTGTCAGGTTCGACCTCTTTCCACATGTACCATGTGCCGTACCTTGATTCGTCTGAAGTTCTACAGCCGGAGATCAACAGGGTACCCATGATGTGGCCTGGTTGTCGCAAAAAACGCCTCGCATGGGCCAAGGAACGTTGGCAGTGGGTCCTCAACAGAAGGAAGAAGGTCGCCTGGAAAGATGAGTTCAGTTTACTGCTGCACCATGCGGATGACCGGATTTGCATATGGCGTAAACAGCATGAAGACCTATTGCACAATTGTGGTTCAACAGGTCGATTGAGGCGATGTTCTGCTCTTGGGAGCTTTTTCCTGCCAAGCCTTAGGTCCGTTGGTATCTGCAGGGGATTTGTATAGCCGACCATCTCCATTCATATCTGCAGGGGATTTACCTGGACCACCGTATTATCTTTTAAAAGACAATGGACCATGTCTCGGGCTCGTATAACTACTCAGTGGTTGAAGACACACGACAACGAATTCGCCACATTGCCTTGGCTCCCAAACAACCCTGACTGTAACCCAAATGAACATTTGTCGGACATACTAGAACAAAGTGTGAGAACTACTAATCGTCCTCCACAGAATGAGCATCCACTGACAGAGCTACTCCAGCGGACATGGGTCAAATTGCGTATGGAGGATGTTCGGCACCTTCTAGAATCTGTTACTAGGCGTCTGCGAGCCATGATCGCACAGAAACGTGGACCAGCGCGTTAAATAGGTTTCATCCACAAATTGTGATCACAGTTCCCGTAATTTCACAACAGAGGACTAACTGAGCTCTATCAGAAATATCACTCGATTTGTCGGGTGCCAAACAGTAACACGGACTTTTTATAAACTGATCAGTGAGTGGTGTCTGACTACACTGCTCTTTTTGAAAATGCAACACCACGAAATACGTACGCGATCGGACTGTAACTCGCAGGATGGGTAGGTCATGGGAAGTCGTGCAAATTTTTACAACCGCAGCGCAGATGTAATTGTATGGTGGCAACCACGCCCTCGTAACTGTCTCGCAGGAGGTGTGAAAGCAGGACGCACAGGGCAAGTTGCCATAGTCAATTCGTGGGAACTGAGGCAGCAAGGTAGTGTTATTCACTAAGTATGCCAAGCCGCAGCAGACGAGATCTGTAAATGACGGACTGTCAGCGAGGCGGATGTGTTGGGCTACGGGAAGGCGGACTTTCCTTCCGAGACACCACCGCTCATGTTTGAAGAAACGCGAGCACTGTGATGCGAATTTGACGTCAGTGGGGAGAAGGCCTGACGCACCGACGGGAGGGGTCTGGAGCCCAGTGAGGGACGAACGCACGCGAAGATCGTCATGTCTACCGAATGGCGGTGAAGGAAAGAACAGTGACGCCCCGAGGGTTAGCACAACAGTAGAGGTCTGTACCACATTAAGGGCTGTCTGGGAGCTTTGCCCGATGCCGTTTACTTTAGTGAGGCCTCGTCGCTTGCCGCCCGTCTTCGGCTTCCCTTGACCTTAAACCACGGAAGTCAGCGGCTGCAATGGGGCCAAGAACGTAGACACTGGTGTGACGAATGTCAGCACATAGTGTTTTCCGACGAGTTGCGTTTCAACCTAATGACCCATGATGGATGCATCCTTGTCCGGCGACACAGAGGTGAACGGATGCCGGCGGCATGCATTATGCAGTGTCACACGGGCCCGACACCTGGCGTTCTGGTGTGGGGAGCTGTTGGATTTCATACACGTTCCCACCTCCTACGTATTGCAGGAACCTTTACCAGCCAGCGATACATCGCGAAAGTTGTGGATGCTGTAGTGCTGCCATATCTGCAGGCTATCCCCGGTGCCATCTTTCAACGGGACAATGCTCGACCGGATGTAGCTGGGAATGTCTTTCAGTATCTGGATGCTCGGCAGGTGCCATGCCTTCCTTAGCCAGCCGGTTCGCCTGATTTGTCGCCCATTGAACAAGTGAATGATATGGCCACTCGTCCTCTGAACCGTCAGGCTTCGACGCCAGTTACCCAAAATGAACTTTGGGTGTGAATCGAGACAGCGTTGAAGAACCTTCTACAGTGTGGCATTTAGAACTTTCAGTCGATACCACGGTGTGTACGAGCCCTTATCACTGCTCATGGTGTGTACAGAAGGTACTAAGTACACATCACTTATATGTCTGTACTTCTGATCACTTACATCTCGTATCATAAGTAAAGTAAGTTATAAATCTCACTCCAGTATCTCAGGTCTTTCTTAGGGTGGCATTTTCAACAGACAGCCGTGTATTTTGGGATATATCCACCATTATGTGAATAGTTTGGCGACTTACACAGTGCGTCAAAGAATTTTTAAGACTGGTGCTAGAGATCAGCCTACGGTGGCGCCACCAGTGTAACAGCAAATGCGTTATAAACCGAGACCATCTGCTTGCTTTCTGCCAAAAGTGCTGCGCAGTTGTTAAAGTAACTCAAACGAAACAGCCGTTCATTAGAGTAGTAAAATTTGTTTCATGTTGAATTATTAAGATGAAACAAAGGGCTGTTTTTAAATTTAACGCAAAACTTGGTAAAAGTGCCTCGGAAACGTACCAAATGATGAAACAAGTTTACGGTGAGTTTTGTTTAAGTAGATCAAATGTTTTCCTGTGGCACAAACTTTTTTCGGACAGAAGAGAGACGCTAGAAGATGATAAGCATACCGGAAGACCAAGTTCATCTAGGACACCTGAGATTATTGAAAAAGTGCGTGATTTCGTGGCAAACAATCGATGTGCGTCACTAAGAATGATGGAAGATTCTTTAAATATCAACAAAGAAACGATTCGAACCATCCTGTATGAAGATTTGGGCAAAACAAGAGACATCATATCAGCCACTGAAAATGATCCAAACTTCTTAAAGACGGTTGTTACTGATGATGAAACATGGTGTTTTCAATATGATCCTAAAACAAAGGGACAAAGTGCGGATTGGAAGTCAAAAAACTCGCCACAAGCCAAAAAAAAAAAAAAAAAAACAAGAAAAGTTCCATCGAAAATCAAAACAATGCTCATTACATTCTTCGATAGTAAGGGTATTATCCACAAAGAATTTTTTCCAAGTGGACAAACAATTACTGGTGAGTTTTATTTAAATGTTTTGAGGCGTTTGATGGGCGGAATTCGTCGCATTTGTCCAGAATATCGAGATGAAAACAGTTGGTGTTTGTTGCACGATAATGCACCCAGTCACACCTCACTTCTTGTTCGTAGATTTTTGGCGAAAAAGAACGTCTGTGTGTTGAATCATCCACCGTATTCGGCTGATTTAGCACCCTGCGACTTTTCTTTGTTCCCCAAACGTAAACTGACGTTAAAAGGGTGTTATTTTGACGATATTTCGACCATACAAACAGCTTCGACGCGTGCTTTGGAGGCAACTCCGCAAAGTGAACTGGAACAGGCATTCGAATCATTATTAAATCGCTGTAACAAGTGTATTGAAGCCGGAGGGACTTATTTTGAATAACAAACCAAAACAAATTATAATTTCGTGTTTCGATTTCATTTTACAGACCCAGTCTTAAAAATTCTTTGACGCACTGTGTATAATGGCAGATTCTTCATGTTTTCTATGATTTCGTCTTTAACTTTTTCTTCAAAGTTTTCTAGCGAGGTTTTCAAAACAAAAACCATTTTTTTTCACTATTTCTCCATTAGCTGGAACGCTTCCTTTTATGGGTTAAAATCCTTGCAACTGTGTTGCTTGCTTACGTCACACGTACATTCACTGTCAAAAATCTTTCATATTACGCTGTCGTTTCAAGATTTTCGACTTTTAGACGTTTAACTTCACTAGACCGAGAATGAGTATCAAGTGAAAACTTTAAAAGTGTTTCTTCAAATTGGTAGGCTTGACTTCACTGAACTATCTACTGCACAAAAGATATACTGGCTGGTCACACCTGCACTACATCAAATTCAATTTCCCAAATGTCTTAGGAATTTTCGGGTGATGTTCTTCCCGTCTCTCGTTTTACATTGTTTTGAGTGTGTTACCGCTTTTATAATTTTTTCAAAATTATTTGTTTCTCCTGATTGATCTGCTGTTGATGAGATAACAGAAGGAGTTGCTGCTGGTTCAGTTCGAATATTTAGCTTCAATATTTTGAGTTTTTTTAAAATCTAATAATTACATTCGTCACAGGCGGGGAATTTTTACTGGGCCTAATCTAAGGGGTACCCTTACTTGAGAAATGTTCTGAAACAAAATTGCATGTATTTTTCATATGTGCTGGCGGCACAATGGTTTAAGCGCTGGCTAATAACCATTGGTCCCAGATGGGTCGAAATCCCGGTGAGGCATGGATGTTGTGTTTTTGTTTACGGCACTGGACCCCTCCCTTTACTAGAACCTGTGGCCTTGAGGTATGTACTATTATTTTAACCCTTTAAGAGGTCTATGTACTATAACGAAGTAAATTTCTCCGTCATTTCTGTCCACGCCAAGATTCGAACCCGGATCCCTTCATTCCGGAATAAGTCACTCTACCAATTCTGATTCCTATCTGCCTTTATGTCGCGTGCGTCCTTCTGGCAGGTACGTCACATCTCCTTGTACGTTACATCATCTCCCCCTTATTTTTATTTTTTTTTTGTTTTTATTTGAAGTGCTGGAGAAGGGATTCTCTTATTTTTCCTATCTCGCGGTGTGGAAAGAACATCACACCAATGCGAGATTTGGAACGGTCGGGTCATCCGGATAGTTCGGGCGCCATTATAACGAAGTAAATTTCTCCGTCATTTTTATCCGCGCCGGGGCTCCCCTCATTCCGGAATAAGTCACTCTACCAATTGAGTTACGCGGACGTTTGTTGTGACTACTATCTGCCTTTATGTCGCGTGCGTCCTTCTGGCAGGTACGTCACATCTCCTGGTACGTTACAGTACCTATAACAAATAGTTCCCGAAATTTTCAGCATTCCCTAAACAAATGTTCACATAGCGAGCGGTTTTAACGAAAACGAAGGCAAAAATATTTCCCCCTTCCTATCTCAGCAGTGCAGACCATAACCCTGTTACTAGTTATAAGCGCTGCCTTCTCGTCCTTCATTCTCTTCTCCATCCCCCAAGACTGGATGAGGAAGGGACGGACATCCCCCTGGCACGGACATCAGCAACTGGGTAGAAACAAGAGACTCAAACATCTTCTTTCTTCTTTCTTAGGTTCATCGCCATTGTTATAGCCCGTTTAGGTTCATCGCCATTGTTATAGCCCGTTTAGCAGGTGATCATTCAAAAAGAATTAGTGTCAAGCATTCCCCTAAATGAGGTCTCTTAATAACAAAGCTAAGAGAAAGGCAATGCTTTCTAAAGCGCATGTTCACTCATTATAGTCGCACTCTGCCCATTTCTTAGACAGCGAATATACACCGACGAGCCATTACATTATGACCACTCCCAGCATAGAAAAATGAGCGCGCCTGGAGACCGAACGATGGCGCAAGGGAAGTTCACAGAGCAGTATATATACAACCCGAGGACCGGCTTTCGGTTAGTAGAGTGTTCGTAGTCAGAATGGGAAAAGCTGCCGATTTATCGGAGTTTGATGAAGGACAAATTGTGATGGCACGGCACCTCAGAACTACGATCGCGGAAACGGCGCGGATTGTGGGCTGTTCACGTGCCGCTGTAGTGAGTACGTATCAAAAGTGGTGCACAGATGGCCAAACCACGGACCGTTGTCCAGCCATGTGTCTTCTACACCTCATGGATGCTAGAGGGGAGCCGAGACTGTCGCACATTGTTCTTAGCGATCGCAGGGCCACAGTGGAACAAATCACCCGCAGCAAGAGTGGTGATCAGGGCAATGTGTCACAGTACACAGTTCATAGCAGCCTTCTGCGCATGGGCCTGCGTAGCCAAAGAACCAGTCGGGTCCTCATGCTCACTGCACGTCATCGCCAACAACGCATAAAATAAGCCCAAGATTAGCGAGATTGGAAGGAAGTGGTGGCGTGGTCTGACGAATCAAAATTCCTGGTGCATCACGTAGACGGCCGAGCACGGATACGACGATTACCAACGGAGGCTATATGGCACGTGGATGCACTGTTGGGCGGAAACAGGTCGGCGGCGGAGGTGTTATGCTGTGAGCGATGTTTTCTTAGGACACTTTAGGCTCCATTATCCCAATAGCACATTACCCGACAGCTGTCAGGAATCTGAACAGCGTTGCGGATCAAGTTCACCCATTTATGGCAATTGTGTTCCCTGCTGGTGATGGCCATTACCAACAGTATAATGCGCCATGCCACCCTGCCAAAATCATCAAGTAGTGGTTCGAGGAACATGCTGGTGACTTTGTGTTAATGCCCTAGCCTCCAAATTTACCTGACATGAACCCAATCGAACATTTGTGGTTCGACTTGGAAAAGCGGGTTCGCGCTAAATCGCCACCATCCCGAAATGTACGGGAACTGGAGGACCTTCTGTTGACATTATGATAACAGATACCCCAGGATACCTATCGCCACCTCATCGAATCGATGCCTCGCCGAGTGGCCGCTGTTTTGCTGACTGAAGGGGGTCCTACAGCTTATTAGGTAGGTGGTCATAATATAATGGCTCATGGGTGTATTCGGTGGAGCTGATTTCTTCTTATTTTGCTGATCCCAAATTAATTAATTCCAACAGGTTAAAGGGATGGTTTGTTTCTTTCGTATCTGGCAGTTACATATAAATTTTTCTTTATAATTTTAGCTGCATTTTACCAGAAATGTAAGCTTTAATGTAAAGTTTTATTTACTGCGAAAAAAATGTGGGTTATAAAGAAATATAGCTTCTTGATATGCTGGTCTCACGGTACTATGCGAATAATTCTTCCGATTTTTTCCGTCCACAGAACTTTTCCTCTACGTAAAAATATAATGCGGACACACAGCAGAGATTTATTTCTGTTTAGAATGTTCTTCTGCGCAAAGAGCAACAAACTCTCAACAATAAAACGAAATTGTGCTTTGGATATTTCATTTTCTCGAGTTGTAAACTGAAGATGGTCATTTAATAATTGATGTCCAGTCAGAATCAAGACGAGTACCGAGACAAACGGAATTAAATCTGTGAAACTTCAAGATAGTTGATAAACGGCCAAACATAAAAAAAATGATAGGTCATCTTTTTACGGTTTTAAATTGGAATTTGAAGAATTTATCTAAGACACACTGTAAAAATCTTTCTGAAACTCACGAGTCATTTCTTGTGATTCCTTTCGTGAATTAACGAAGCATATTTCTGACACAACCTTTTCTGTGAAATGACGAAAAGAAACCTGAATTTCACGGTTTTTTCGTACTTTAGAAAATTCTGAATTTTTAGAAAACTTTCCACAATTACTTTTTTAAGTTGGCGGTAAATTTTCGATTTTAAGTTGTGTTAACGGAAAATTCTGAATTTTTAGAAACCTTTCCGCAATTCATTTCGTACTTTAACGGAAAAATTCTGTTCTCCCTCTTTCGGTATCCTTATGACGGAAAATTTCCGACAATAGGAGCGTTTCGCGGGAACACTTGAGGTTTGATTAACTATCAAATTTCATTCGTCTGTCGGAGAACCTGATTTTGAAGTTCTTCAGCGATATTCGATATTGTGGGTAGATATCGCATGAAATTTTGTTTGTTGTCGCGCCAGATATTCCTTTCCCTCTCCCCCATATTGTGCTCCAGCAATTGCATATTGTGTTAACGTAAGAAACCCGGTACTTAAATTATTGTACATGGGATTGTGTGATGTTTATGTATCAGTCTGTGGACCCCTTATGACAAAAGTTATAATAGTTGTCAATATTAAATTTTATGCTTAAAAGATTTGTGAAATAAAATAGTACATTGCACCTTTTATTAAATAAAATTGAAATTCATTGTCAGTTTAAAAAAAATCCCAAGTTCCAAAGCATTCTGTTCCTTCGAAAATTTACAATGAAGAAAAATACGTAATTTGTAAAAGTCCTCCTCCTATGGAAGAAACGGATATTACACATCTATTCTGAAAAAAAAAAAGCTCTCAGAGGAAATAAATTGACTAATTCCCCTGCACTAGTGACAAAAAACATTTCATCTTCGCACAATTAAAGTTCTACCTTGAACGTGAGGGACGTTAAATGCTCTCTCTCTCTGGCTGAACGGTAAGACATGTGCCATCAAAATAAGACACGACCCAACCCAGTCGACGCCGCCCCGGTGTCTTGCTATCATTCGTATGAGTTGGGTCCGGGTTTGAATCCCGGTGAAGCATGGATGTTGTGTTTCGTCTTACGACCATGGCTCTCTCCCTTCCCTGGAACCAGTGGCCTTAAGGAAGCGCGACTGCTTATAGCTCATTGAGTTGTTCACGGTGGTCGGTAAACTCCCAATCAAACATACAAAAAAAAAAAAAAGCACAAAAAATCAACCCAGTCGATCTCGGAGGGAATCCCAGCAGGAGGAAAGGAATCTGTGGTGGAAGTGCTGAAAGTTCAGAATTTTCGATATCGCAGAATTTCTGTAAAAATACGGAAAATCCCGAAACGTACTGTGCGGAAATAAACGGAATTACTAACTATGGAAAACCTCCAAATTACGGAAGATAAAAGAAACGGGAACTTTTAACAAGAAAGATGACACCGAATTTTCGGGTTTAATAAGCACGTCTTTTGAATCCGTTCTGACGCAAATTAAATTTATCAAAGCTATTCAAAGTCAATGGAACCGGTATGGAAAACAATAGATCTGACGAAAGAAAGATTTTCAATCGGGTTTTTAATCCCTCAGATATTGCTGTAAACGGAATCATGAGCTTACGAACTCTTAGAAACAGGGATCTCGACAAAAATAAGATGTGACTCTACCTCCCCTGGTGGGAAAACCATGCATTATTTTAGGAAGAAAGTATTCTCAAAAGGTATATCCATAAAAGCGGTATCGGTCGAAGAAAAAAATTACTCGAATTTTCAGGAGCCCAGATTTTGCAACAAATACTTCAGAAGCAGAAATTAACACTTATGACCCCTGTTGGCTAAACCATTCTTTACCATACATTAGAAATAATGTGAAAAATATTTTCCATCAGGTCTTGTATGCGATACAGGAAGAATTTTTCAACTCAGATCTTTAGGTGTAGAAATAACGCAGAAAACGCAATTTACTTTTGTGCCCCTAGCGAAAAGTCTATGATTTACTTTAAAATTTTGAATTTATAGGAAAAACATTTCGCATTGGAAACACTATCCAACAAAGAAGGAATTTTTCAAATCGTACTCTTAGAAGTAAAGATATTGAAACAAATAAGATATACATCTACGCCCCCTGGCGTAGAAACCATGCATTTTTTCAACAAGAAAATTTTCCTAAGTGGTTTGTCGACATGAGGAGTAGTATCGGTCAACAAAAGACTTTTTTCAATCGAGAATTTAGAACATCATATTTTGCTGCAAATACAACAGAAGCGGAAATTAAGATTTACGCCCCCTGGTAGCTAAACTATATTTTTACAAAAATTAGAAATTGTGTGCAAACGATTTCCCATCAGGAGCTGTATCCGGTGCAGAAAGAATTTTTCAAATCGGAGATTTAGAAGCAGAGATATAAGGGGAAACGCAATTTACCGCTACGCCCCCTAGAGGGAAGTCTGTGAATTACTTGAAAATTTTGAAATTACATGAAAAACATGTCACACGGAAAAAACTATCCAACAAAGAAGGAATTTTTCAAATCGGACTCCTAGAAGTAAAGATATTGACAAAAATAAGATGTGCATCTACGCCCCCTGGCGGAGAAACTGTGCAATATTTTAAGAAGAAAATATTCCGAAAAGGTTCATCGATGTGAGTGGCATCAGTCCACGAAAGAAGTTTTTCAATCGATATTTTAGAAGCTCCGATTTTATGGCAAATACATCAGAAGCAAAAATTAACACTTACGCCCCCTGGTGGCCAAAGTATTCTTTACTAAAAAATTTGAAATTATATACAAAAGATTGTCCATCAGGAGATGTATCCGCTGAAGAAAAAAATTTTCAAATCGGCGTTTTAGAAGAATAGTGTTCGAGGACAAGGTAATTTATTTTTACGCCCCCTAGCGGAAAATCTATGCGTAATTTGAAAAAGTAACTATATCTAAAATACTCTTCAATATAAATGGAATTGAAAGATAAAAAAATATTTCAATCAGATATTTAGAAGCAAATATGTGGAATAAAACGTATTTTTGAATTCGATATCATCTGCGTTTACGCCCTCTACCGGCGAAATTGTACATCGTAAAAAAAAACGAAATGAAGGATCATCATTTGCATATTTCAAGCTTTGCAATGCAAAAATAATTTTTCAAATCGGACTAATAGTTGCAGAGATATCGTGGGTACAGACGGACGGACAAACCGATAACAGAAGCACGATCTTTTTTTACAAAAGGCGTGCTAAAAACAGTACATTTCGTTAACACATGGATACCCTAGGCGTAACCTCTGAAGGAGGGGGGTCAGGACCCCTCCAGATTTTCAGAGTCGGGGATCCCCAATGTAAAGGACATAGGTAAAAAACAGAATAACACCATGTGCGAGATGGGTTGATGAAATTCGAAAGTATGTCGGAGTGACGTTCAGGAGACTGGCTCAACACAGGAAGCTGTGGAAGAAACTTGGGAAGAACTTCATCCAGTAGTGGACTAATACTTGTTGTTGATTATGATGATGTGATAAATGTATCATCACCATCATTGTCAACCATTACCTATCCACTGCTAGATGAAGGCCTCTCCAAGTTTCTTCCACAACGGTCTGTCTTGAGACAGTCTCTTCCATATCCTTCCCGCATGCTTTCAAATTTCATCCACCTATCTCTCACATAGTCTTAGCCTGGGATTTTCCCAATCCCTTACTATCCAGTCAACTCCAACAGTAGTCAATTCTAACAATATGATCAGCCCATTGCCATTTCAGGGATTTTACCTTGATCATGATGTCATCAACTCTAATCGTAGTACTGATCCACAAGTTTCTCTTTTTATTATATCTTTCCTGGTTACACGACACATACATCTCTCGAGGCTTCTTTCAATCGTCTGAGGCCATTGTATGTCTTTCCTTAGTTAAGGTCCATAAGATGCATTGATTAAGCACTTAAATACACTGCTGGCCAACCAAAATGCAACACCAAGAAGGAAGCATCCGATTGGCCTAAAATTCGCAGCATGCGTCGCCCGCGAGAGGACATGCAAACGATTAGCATTGCAGGGCATATGCAAATCATATGCGCCCAGCACGCCACCGAGAAGCACTATAAGAAAGGTGCACAGAAGGCGGGGTGTAAGTAGTGGAAGTGTATTGTGCTGCCGGACCTGTGCGTGGGAAGCTCCCTGATGCCTCGTCGCAGAATACGGCAGTCATTCCAGCAAGTTTTGGAGTTCGACAGAGGACGAATAGTGCCTTATCGCGACAGCGGTTTATTGTACCGAGACATCGGTGCCCGTGTGGGACGACATCCAGCCACAGTGAGGCGAGTATGGATTCGGTGGGAGCAGGAGGGACGGAAGGACCGACGTGAGCGATTGCCGCAGCACACCACCGAACGAGAGGACCGGCATGTTGTGCGGCGGGCATTGACGGCTCGCACCGCCACATCACGAACGTTTGCGCAGGAATTAGGGTCTGTTGCGCAACAACCTGTGTCAGCACGTACCGCTTGACGTCGTCTACAGGAGCGCGAACTTGTCGCACGGCGCCCATTGTTCCGATTACCATTGACATTACACCACCGGTGAGTGCGGCGGCAGTGGGCCGTTGAACGGCGCACCTGGACTACGGAATGGCACTACATTGTCTTCTACGATGAATCCCGCTTCTGCCTGCAACATCACGATGGTCGGATCTGCGTGTGGCGTTGCGAGAGACTGTATGACGCCCGCACTATGTATCGCCATACCGGTCCGTCGCCTGGCGTTATGGTTTGGGGCGCAATTGGATATGACACCCGCACCCCTCTGGTACGCATCGCCGGTACACTCAACAGCCACCGCACCATCTCCGACGTTTTGGAGCCTGTAGTCCTCCCTTACCTGCAGGACCTGCCAGCGGCCACGTTTTAATAGGACAATGCGCGCCCGCACGTGGCATGCATCGTGCGACAATTCTTCACGGCTCACCAGGTGTAACTGCTGCCGTGACCCGCCTGTTCTCCCGATATGTCGCCCATCGGACACGTCTGGTCGCTGATCGGCAACCGAGTGGCCCGGTAAGCACCACCCGCGGCTACGCCTGATGAACTGTGGCAAGGTGAGGAAGCAGCCTGGACCGACATACCCCAAGCCCACATCCAAAACCTCTTTCGTTCGATGCCGCGGCGTGTAGCGGCCGTTATTGCCAGCCATTGGGGCCACACGAACTATTGATGTCTGCGTTTTGCGCAAGTCGCACGGGCCTGTAAGCTCAATCGTTTCATCTTTGTATCTGTTGTTATGTGTCCAGTAAATCTGGCTTTGCTATCTCGTGTCCTTCTGGCTGTTGCATTTTGGGTGGCCAGCAGTGTATATGCGATATATTGTATGTATGTATATATGCAGGAATTAGACAGAATAATGTGGATACCTAGGAAAAGAAGGTTTTACGTGCCTAGTAGGGTGTTAGACCTAGTTTGGCATTCAAAAACGCCTGAATCCTCCTTGGAATAGACGCATGCAAATCCTGAATGGTGGTTAGTGGGGTGTTACACCATTCTTCGTGCAGAAACTGCTCCAGTTCCTTCAGAGATGCGCGAGGAGGATAACGGGATCTTACTCTGTTTTCCAATACAGACCAAGGAAGGTGTGAAAGTTTGTCCTCATGTTCCTCAAACCATGATTGGACATTCCAATCTCTGTGAATTGAGGCGTTATCATCCTAATAGACGGCATTCCCTGCAGGAAACAATTACTGAGCCATTGAATGGACTTGGTCGGCCAAAATGGTTTCATACGACCTACCAGTCATCCGGCCTTTCATGGTGATCAGGGGACCTGCTGAAAACCACGAAATGACCGCCCAGAGCATGACAGAACCACCACCATGCTGCACTGTTTGGAGCAGACAGTCTGGGTTCCACGCTTCTGACGGTGTTCTCCACATGTAAACACGTCCTGCGGTGGGGGAATAGTGTTAATGTGGATTAATCCGACCACATTACACGCTTCCATGCATCGGCAGTCCACGTTGTATGCTTCTGGCACCACTGCCGTCGCAGTTGTGTATTCACCCGGGTAACCAGAGGTTTTGCAATAGCAGCTTCTATTGTTTATGAAGTTCCCTATATATAATATTAGCAGCTTTTATTGTTTATGAAGTTCCCATATATTGTTTATGAAGTTCCCTGCACACTATTTTCGTTGACACTAGGGTCTGGAGATGCAGATTGATCTCCGCAGTAATTTTCGGGGCCGTGGTCTTCTTATTACGGGTAACAACACTCTTTAATGCTCTCCTGTCTCTATCAGCCAAGGTCGTTCTCTGGCAGCTCTTGTGTTTCGCAGACAAGGTTTTGCCACGAACACGGAATGCTTGCTGTCATGACGCTAGACACAGTAGCTCCCGACACCCCCACTACCTTGGCGACTGTTGTCACGGAGGCAGCAACTAGCCGGCTGTCTTTCGAAGTCCACTAGGTCACTCATTTAGTCGTCACCTTAAAAGAAATTTTGCAACAAGACCCTTTAAATGCACTCACACAGGACTTTGAGTCTCTAAACAGAGCTACAACCAAAAAGTGGTGGATACCTTTGCGTATCGCGACGTACGCAGCTGCATTAAACGTCACGTTTCTGAGCGTGGTTTTCACATTATCTTGTCCAACCCCTGTATATAATACCGAAGAGGCAGAACGTTATGACTACCTGCCAAATGATGTTGGTCCTACTCGTGCCACCAAAACAGCTCTTATCCGGCGAGTAGTGAATGCTACAAGATTTCTGAAGGTGCCTTGTGGCATTTGGTACCAACTCGTTACCCGCAGATCCTTTAACTCTTGCAAGTTACGTGGTTGGGTCGCTGTAAATCCGATTTGCTGTTACAACACACACCACAGATGCTCAATTAGATTGATGTGTGGAGAATTTGGAGGCCACGGCAATATCTGGAAGGTTTCCTCATGTTCCATGAACCATTCTCAGACAATCCGGGCAGTGTGTCATGGCGCATAATCCTGCTGAAAGAAGGCACCACTAGACATGAATATCTTTGCCATGAAATTATGTACCTGGTCTGCAATGATCTTTAAGAAAGTGGAAGACATCAGAGCATGCTGCACATGAATGGTTGGACCCAGGGTTTTCCAGCGAAATATTGTCCAAAGCTTTTTACTTTCATCACTGGCTTAGTTTTCTTCCAAATGTACAACCTGGTGCCAACACTTCCCCAGGTAAACGACGCACACATTCCTGCCCGTCCACTTGGTGCAACAGCAAGCAAGATTCATCTGACCAGACGACATACTTCCAATCATTTATGGTTCAGGTTTGATGCTCTCATGTCCATCGTACTCGCTTTCAACGGCAATAGTGAATCGACAATGAGAGGTCGCATGTTTTTCGGGCTCCGGTGTTAAGAGACTTTTTTTTTGAAGTCCTCACAATTTCTATTGTTTCCCACTATCAGCTGATACAATACAGTTAATTATGCCGCCAAAGTTGAACAGTTTCTACTCCGCTGAGGGACAAAAGATTGCATGATATTTCTGAAGAGTTCTCAAATTTTAGAAGGCAATATTCAGTGGACTAGGAACAGCTGACAAAGAATTTAAGTGATAAGATAGACTCACGGCTGCGGTCCAGTCCCTCATTGACAGACAACTTGGAAGGTATTAGTGCTGCTGCAATAAAAAAGGAGTTGAACGATTTAACATCTGTTATCAGGGAGTGGAGGAAGACTGGTCCAGGCGTTTGAATGACTTTGAGTCTAGGATACGAACTTTCCAATACTCGCTGCGAAGTATGGAGAGAGCTTCCTTGATGAACATGAACAGTATGGTAGACGTCCGTGCCTTGTGCTTCATAATCTTCCAGTCTCTACTGCAAATCCGATTGGGGAAGCGGTTGACTTTCTAAATGAAAAGATCAAGTGCAACCTGCTTGGAACAGACACTGTCACCGCTCATCGCGTGGGCCGTGCAATGGCTTCCAGACAGAGACCACTCAGAACAAAATTTCTACGAATGTCGCAGCGTGATTATGTGTTTAAAAATAAAAGGCTACTCAAAGGCTCTGGAATTGTAATAACCGAAAGTTTGACATTGTCCAGGAAATTGTTCTGTAATCGACTGAGTGCCGGTGGTATCGAATATTGGACACAATACGGATCGATATACATGCTTAATGAAGTTTGACAGACTAGGATTTTCAAGAATATGATTGACATCTCGAATTTTGCTGAAGATGGTGTTAAAAAGTAAGTGCGTGAACTATAATCGTTCATATTGAGTATTTGCTACCTCATTTGTCTGTTTTTGCATCTTTTTTTGTTTGAAAATTTCAAGAGTTTGACGGATATTTCGAGTCTGGCTAGGGATAGTATTACATGTTAAATGTGTGAATTTTTGATGTTCATGTGGTCTACTTGTCACCGCCTTTGACTGTTTTCAGATTCCTGTTATTTGTGTGCATTTTGTGTCTGGTGGTGGCACTGTTACTTACATGGTATTCCATCATTTGTTATTCTATTGTGTTGCCTTCAGTGTGTTACATTGCGAACATGTGGCCTGGCCTGGGCTTGTGTTATTATGGTATGACATTTTGTTAATTGGCGCGGCATGCCACTTTGGAGTTTTATAGTCTGTATTAGTTTGCTAAGATGATTCATTAAATTAATATGTTAATATTGGTATCAAGTCTCACGGCATACTGGCTTGTTTGCCGAGTGGTTGTCAACGCTTTAACTACTCGTCGGAAATTTACGGCTTACATCTTAATACTCTGCAAATGTAGGATTGAATGCCAGCTCTATATTGTTACATTCCCATGGTTCTTTAATTATTTGAATATATTGCTGCATTATCTATAGCATATGGTTCCCCACTTTACTTGTGGTCTAGTTGAGTATCATGGCGGGCACACTGTTCATGATTGACCTTACTAATTTTGAATCATTTACAGCTCGTTTTTTTCTTTCTGCTGAGGGTTCTAATAATTGGGGGGTGCAGGCTGGGTTGTTGACTTCCTACTTGGAAAAAAGTGAGAAAAGAGTGATAGGGGAAAACATTTTGTGTCACAGCATCGTGAGGGTATCAATTTCTTGTGGGAAAAACATAAAAGTCATTCTGCTTCTCGTTGTATTGGTGTAAAGTGGTTTCGGAACCAGGACTGCTTGTTTGTAAGTTCTTACAACTCCACATTACGATCTGTTGCTCAATACAGATCACCCTGGCAGTCGCATAACAAATTGTTTGTTATGCGACTGCCAGGGTGTTCTGAGACGTTGATTACCGAAAGTTAAAAATTGGTGAGGTAGTTGTTCAGCAATATACTCAGAGCAGGTTAAGTTCGGTTTCGGACTCCGTATGGAAAAATTAGTTGCCTTACTGTGGCTGGATTTACCGGGATATTCAGAACCTAGTTGATTAATCAAATGCCGAATGTTGCTCAGTAATGGGCGTCGTCCCGAATGTTCTGAGACTTTGATTACCGAGAGTTAAATATTGGCCAGATAGTCGTTCAACAATATACTCAGAGCTGGTTGAGTCCGGTTTTGGACCTCGTAAAGAAAAATTAATCGGCTTATTATGGCTGGGTTGACCGGGATATTCAGAACTTAGATGAATAACTTAATTTTGCCGATGATGACACTATATTGTGGGTATATGAATATTGACGTTCACATTTCGATTTTATTGCCCCACCCCCTAGGCCTACTTTTACATTTCCATTGTTTTCTATATTCTTGTCTGACAACAGTGTAAGCTGAATGTATAACATTTTTTCATTTATTTCTTTTAGTTGTTTGAATAAATGGTTATCATGCAGACTGTTGGTTGTATTTATTATAAGAATAATTTCGTGTGTACTTGGCCTACTGCATTTCAATTGTGTGGCCTGTTACTCGCTTGTGTTTGCTGGTACAGCATTTGGTGAGAGACTGGAAGGGCAGCTTCTGGCGTGGTTTGGTGTGTTCAACTATTGGAGCTACTGCTCAGTGAATTCTCCCTTTGGATATGGATTTCGTTCTTACATGGCCTAATATCTTGATTATTTGCACTAAATTGTTTGATATGAGGTATATTTATTGCATTTTGTGGCACTTTTGTACGTAGTTTGAGGCGTACTGTGCTATTATGATTTTGGGTCCTCTTGCGTTATTCTCTTGGAAATATAACCTGGTACTGTCTGTTGATTGGTAAATGTCAGAGTGTTTGTGTCTCGGCCATGAGTATCTCATCTGATTATACTTTGTCACGATTTCGTGGCCTGATACTCGTTTGAGACACAATTGCTGCTCACTGCAGTTGTTGGCCACTGCGCTCTCTATGCGAAACCACAGTTAGGGCCAGGTTGATTTGATTCATGCAGTTACTTTGCATCTATTGGGCACTGTCGCTTCTCATCACTTAGGTAGTCGGATTAACTCTGGTTTGGGACCAATTTATGCACGACTCCGCCGGGTTTTTTTTTTTTTTTTTTTTTTTTTGGGAAGTGTTTGTCATTCGAGATGTGGTTGTCCACTTAATCGGATCTAGGATTGCTGTTATCAGCTGTTGTACTGGACTGTTTGTTCTTATACAACAAACTTTTTGTTGGTGAATTCCGCTATTGCACTGATTGCCTGGGGAGCCTTTTAATAAAAATATTGGCCATACTGGGATCTCCTCGACCTAGACGGATATTTGGGTATTCGCTTCTAAAGGTATTGAATGGTTAACAAATGGACAATCTACTATAATATTGTTTCTGTCTCTATGGTAAATCTCCTATATATGTGCTGGTCAGTTGCAGGCAATGTGGTTTTTCTTCTAATTCTTTTGGATTTCTTCCAATGTTATATTGCACTAGTGCTTTGTAAATGTATTTCAACTCATCTCTGCATTGCCTCCTTTTTGCACAAATTTTGACTTACTGAATTTGTTTCATGGATTATTCGGGCAGGGTTTCAAATGTAGGGGTTAATGTGTTCATAACTGCTATGCTCTAGGGCTTATTGTGGTATGTCGTGTCTCTCATCCAACTACTTCTACATCTAGTTAATTGATAACGTCATTCTCGACACGAGCGGTGTCATTGTCTGGGTCCCGTCGGTGCTGATTTCGGCTTTGCTTTGGTTTTATTGGTCACTTTTGCTGAATTGCTGCCTGTTATTCGTGAATGATAGGCTATTAATTTTGCAACTTTTGTTATTACTGCGAAATCACATTAATCAACTGATATTACATGTTTGTAAAGCGTTGTTGTTTCGATACTACTGCTTGTGAATATTTGAATGCTAAATATTCCATGATTGACACAGTTCATCTCAAAATTTTTCTTTTTTACGCTTTCCAACCGTAGGTTGAAGAAGCGTATATGCTCCAGCTTTTTTCCGTCCGTCCGTCTGTCTGTCGGCACGATAACTCACGTAAAAATGGTTCGATTTCGATGAAATTTTAGTATGTGGTAGGGGACCACCAGGGGATGAGCCCTATTGAATATGGGTGAAGTGGGGTCAAATGTCACGCCATAAGAGCAGGATCCATTCAATTGCCCTTATGCGTCATAACTTGCGTAAATATGGTTCGATTTCGATGAAATTTTAGTATGTGGTAGGGGACCACCAGGGGACGAAACCTTATGAAAATGGGTGAAGTGGGGTCAAAGGTCACGACATAAGAGCGGGATCCATTTCATTGCCTTTATGCGTCATAACATGCGTAAATATGGTTCGATTTCGATGAAATTTTAGTATTTGGTAAGGAACCACCTGGGGACGAACCCTATTGAAAATGGGCGAAATGGGGTCAAAGGTATAAAGGTAGAATTCATCCCATTGCCTTTATGCGTCATAACATGCGTAAATATGGTTCGAATTCGATGAAATTTTAGTATGTGGTAGAAAACCACCTGGGAACGAACCCTATTGAAAATGGGCGAAATGGGGTCAAAGGTCAGGCAACACATAAGAGCGGGATTTGTTCCATTGTCCTCATGCGTCATAACTTGCGTAAAAATGGTTCGATTTCGATAAAATTTTAGTATGTGGCACGGGACTACTTCGGCTCAAACCTTATTGAAAGCGGGCAAAATTAGGGTCAAAGGTCAAGACATAGGAGCAGGATCCATTCCATTGTCCTTATGCGTCATAACTTGCGTAAAAATGGTTCGATTTCGATGAAAGTTAAGTATGTGGTAGGGGACCACCTGTGGACAAACCCTATTGGAAATGGGCGAAATGGAATCAAAGGTCAGGACATAGGAGCGGGATCCATTCCATCGCCCTTATGCGTTATAACTTACGTAAAAATGCTTCAATTGAGACAAAACTTTATCATGTTGTTCTGGAAGAATACGTTTTACGGGTTCTGTTGAATATCATGGAAATTGGGTAAAAGGTCTGGTCATAGGAACAAGATTTATTCTACCGCCATTATCCTCATAACTTGTGTGATAACTTGAGTAATGTTTTCTGGTAAGTTGGAAAGCGTTTCATAATCAATGCATTGCATGATTTTACTAACTTCTTTATATTGCTTTTGTTCCGAGGAAACTTTCAGTCTGTTGTCTTCAAGTTTTCTTCATGATTATGCAGCAACGAGCAAACGGAAAATAGGCCGAAAAGGAGGAAAATCGTCTCCTCCATTGTATCAGATTGTAAAGAAAGTTTCCGGAACAAATCGCATGTGGCGTGTGTAATGCACAATACAGCGGGTCTGCTGTGACGTAAATATCCCAGAGTTCTGTGCGCGAAAGGAAAAGGTTCTAAAGACGTAACGTACGCTGTTGTGGTGAAGATTAGATGCGATGGCGATATCGAAGGGAGGTGTGCGTGTGATATTGCTCTATGGACCCAGCAAAAATTGCACGAGCTGGAATGTGAAATATTATCCCCCATCCCTTATTTCCCGGACTCTTGCCAGTCCGACTTTCATATCTTCCGATCTTTGTCGAAATTTCTCGCTGAGAAATACTTTGCTAATGACGATGAAAACACTTAGAAACTTTGCTAATGGCGTGAAAACACTTAGAAAATTGCGAAACGCGTTTGGTGACGATATTATCGGGCATAGTATTGGCTATGGTTAACACAGGAAATTCGACACTGGTGTACGAGATCTGTTTGATACGTCCAGAAGTGGCAGACCCAGAAAAGTTAAAGATAATGCACTGTAACACGTTCTATCGACCAAGCCTGATGCAACACTTCGGGAACCGGAAGAGGAACTGAAGACCACCCATACGGCCATCAACACCAGACTTCGGAAGCTGGGTATATTCGTGTAAACTGTGCAAATGAATACCCCATGTTTTGTGTGACTAAATTCGGATGCTACGCTACTCCATTGCTGTTGCGCTGCGTGAAAGGGAAAAACGGGAGGGCTTTTTTGCATCGGTTTGGTCACTGGTGACGAAACATGAGTCACATACGTGAATGTTGCGCGACAAAGAGTATGGACCAAGCAGGGATAACCCCCACAAAAGTTCGCTAAACCACCCCTTCATGGACGGAAGGTGATGCTGAAATGCTGGTGGGATTGTCGCGGTGTGATTCACTATGAACTGTTACCGCGGAACAACAGCATCACAGCGGATGCTTAAATCCAACAATTGGACAGTCTCCATTGGACTGCAAGAAAAACTCCCAGCGTTGATTAATCGCCATGGAGTTGTTTTTCACCAGTGTGACGTACGTACCTGCCAGCAGGACGCACACGACATAAAGGCAGATAGCAATCAAAATGAAAGTCCGCGTAGCTCAATTGGTAGAGTGACTTATTCCGGAGTGAGGGGACCCGGGTTCGAGCCCGGCGTGGACAAAAATGACGGAGAAATTTACTTCGTTATACCAGGATAATGCTCGTCCCCATGTCGCTTTAAGGACCCAGCAAAAATTGCACGAGCTGGAATGTGAAATATTATCCCCCATCCCTTATTTCCCGGACTCTTGCCAGTCCGACTTTCTTATCTTCCGATCTTTGTCGAAATTTCTCGCTGAGAAATACTTTGCTAATGACGATGATGTGAAACGTTGCATGGATGACGTCTTCACCTCCCGCTTCCCAGACTTCAATCGCAATGGGATATTTCAACTCGTAGATCGGAGGAACAAGGTCATCAGCTCCAATGGGGACTACCTGGATGGTTAGGTGAAGTGTTTTTTAGGTTGAAATACATGCTTCTCTCTTTTCCGGATACTTTTTTTCCGACCTGATAAATCAAAGGACCGCTGAGAGGGACACCGTGATTCTGAATCCATAAAAACTATATTCTCCTTCTCAGAACGAGGAAGTATTTTTTGTTTACATTTCGCCTCTTGAGAAAAAGAGGGAGGGAGAAAGAGAGAGATGAAAAGGGATCTGCTGAGAAGGATTACCGTTGGCCGTTCTGATCTCTTAATGGGAGATTCCTGTAAAAACGAATGAGATAGAATTCGAGTATTTTGAAGATTTAGTGGACATTTTTTGTGACTTCTCCAAATTTTTTTCACGCGTGTGCGTGCGCGCACGACGATGCCAGCGGCGCTGAATAGTACTTTTTTCTAGCTACTCTTGAGGCAACGTTTTATCCAAACATTATGTTCCCATGGAAAGAAATTAAGAAAGCAAGAAGAAAGTGGTAATTATGTAAATAATAGGCACGTGCCTCAGACAGTGCTGAAGCGAAAAATCCACCACAGTTGCTCTGAGAAGCGACGTGGTAAAATAACGGGTCTCTAACACACACACACACACACACTCTCGCTCTCTCTATCTTTCACATACACACACATGCACACGAAGAAAAATAAAAACTCTTCAAAGGTTCTGGAGCCAGCATCTGCGTCCAACAAAGGAAAGTTTTCACTTAAACAAATAAAAGTATGTTAACGGCCTTAGGCTTTTATTCTATTTTGAACGCATTTTTAGAATATTCCAATGAATTAAAAATAGAAAACCATATGCAACCGAGTCCTCCGGTTTGCTTCGGAATTTATTTACTGGCAGAAGTCTAGTCTCTTTCTTTACAAAAATCAAAGGGGCACAGTATCATCTGTGCCGCAACCAAAAACGTAGAACTACGTCAACTGTCACTATTTCAAGGCACTATCTCACTAGTTCTACGTCCTTAAAGTATTCAGTGAAGGACAGTTGACGTAGCCCTACGTTGTACGTTGCGGCACAGTTGCTATTGTGCCCGTTTGATAAATAAAATTTTTAAGGAATGAAAGAAAAGTTTTTTACTTTATATACTTAAAATCAACTTATACTATATACAATTCCTATAACTTATGTTGATTATAAAGTAACATTAGTAGAAGGCGAAGTGTCATCGTTGTCAGTAGTTATTGCTAAAATTGTTTCTGAAGAAATCGATCTTCAGAAACAATTTTTCAAATTCCCTTATTGCCTTTTTATAAATTTGGCGATACGTCTCGGACATAATGTAGTCTTCTTGTTGTTACTCTAGTTCCTGTCTAGATACAGAATGCATCGTCGGTGTAAAGGTTTGAGACATAATGCATTCTTTATCCAACGAAGTTGTGAAGAGTGGCGATGTACGTTGGCATTCCATGTTCTGTGTGAAAATTTAAAAATTTGGATTGATGACGTCAATCTCCATCTGTTCTTGCTATCCAGGCGCAATTTGTGCCCTTGAAGTGGAAGGTTGTGGCTCTAGAGTCGAACTCGGGTGAAACGCATCCTGACGCACGGACTTTTGACTCTCCCTACATTCCCGTGACCTTTTCGGTTGATGACTTAGCTGGTGTTTTCGGATTTCTCTCGTTCTCCTCTATCAGTTTCTTCAACTTTCGTCGGTTCTTATAGTAATTTTCGCTGGATTTTTGCGGCATTTCTAAATTTTCGTCACCAAATTTTTTTATCTAAAAAATAAATAAATTTTAAATCCACTTTATTTCGGTTTATCACATACGTCCATTAATTTTGACCGTCCACTACGGAATGCGGAGCTGAGGTGATCGCTATCATTATCTATTCACTACTTATCAACCTTAAAACGGCGTGTAGCGAAACAAAATTATGCAAAATTTAGCTTAACTTTCTAACGCTACTGTATCGAAGGGTTAAGGGGGAGTGTTTAAACTTGTTTTGTTATGGATGGGACTCTACAAACTATCTAATGATGTAATATTTATTACTCTACAATTATTAGTTTCGAAGATATTAGCGTTCAAAGTGTTACATGTTTTCGTTGCATACGTGCTCCCGATGTTACCCCCTACACAGCTCGGAGAAAGACGTTGTTCTACGTCAAAAACGTAACACTTCAGGCGTCCGCTAGATCCACAGTTGGTGGGCTACTATATACGCTCAGTTTTCCAAATAAGAAATGCATGAATGTGAGGTCAATTTCTTAACTACCGTCGGCCTTGACCTTCCTCTAAATTCGCGCAATTATTTCTCCAGCGAAAAGATTTCTACATTGAATTTGATTACCCCATTTCGTACAAAAAGAAACAAACGAACGAAAAAGAAGAAAAAAATAAAAACTTACTTTTGAGCAATAAGCAAATAAAAGGGAGCTGGCCGGTGCCCGAGTGGTCAGAGGCGCGAGCCTGTGGCTAATAGCCCGAACTAAGTGTGAACGCGAGTGGTAAATGAGGCATGAGTGGCGCTCTTGTTCCAAGCCGCTGGCCTATCCCCGTTCCGTGAAACCAGTGATCCTAAATTAGGAACGGGATATTGCTCGTAGGTTTAGGTTCTCAAGGTGGTCGTCAAACTCCGAAAAAAAAAATAGTAACAGTGGGGAAAAAATTGGGATTCTTGCTTTTAATTTTACATATATTTTAGCATCGTCTGAAAAAGGAATAAAAACAAACGAAATATCCAATCAGATAATTTTGTTGCAGTTGGCATAAGTATCAGCAACTTATTCAGCAACAGTGGTGGACAAATTTGCAAAAAAAAATTTACACTTAGTGCTCACTGAATTTCGACCACCCCAAATTCAAAGTGAGTTACACCGGATACTAACTAAGAAAGGGGAAGGACGTTTCCTTTATGTTTAAGGGGCGTATGAAAGAGGTTGGTGATTTAGTTGGGAGCGAAGTTACGGACGTGATGTGTTAAACCAATGATTTATGGCGGTTTACGATAGGGCAAATTTTTGGCGCACAAAGGTTTCGTGAATTTGTTTCCGAAATGGTCACACTTGTGGTTTGTTCGAGGGCCTCTGTGCTGTCGCGTACCTACCTGAGAGGTAACGTACATGTCAAGACGGAAAGTAAAAAAGATAAACCTTCGCCGTCGTAGCTTTACTAGGAAACCATTCTACTCCGAGCAGAAGGATGTGTGTTAGAGTTTGTGAAAACACAGGTTTGTCTTCGCCGGTCATCGAATCCGGGTCCCCTCACTTCGGATTAAAGCGCTCTCACAGCTGAGATACGCGGACATGTGCTCTCACTGCTATATTCCTTTACCTCACGTCTACCCCCACCCCCTCTCCCCTCGAAAGAAGGCCGGGGCGTGGCCCACGGGTCAGCCGGGACCATGTGTCGCTGTAGGCAGTCAGCCGACGAAGAACGTGCATTTGAGAACTCCCAGACAATTTGGTGTGTGGAACGTAACGTCCCACACATTTATTTTTTCGAAGCACTGAAGAAGGGATTCTCATTTTTCCTGTCTCGCGGTGTGGAAAGAACATCACATCATAAGGAGAAACTTAACGGCCAGGTCATCCTTGAATTTCGGGCGCCAATGTGAAAACACAGGTTTTTCCACTCCGGGCATCGAATCCGAGTCCCCTCACTCCGGAATAAGTCGCTCTGCCAACTGAGCTACGCGGACATGTGCTCTTATTGTTATCTGCCTTTATCTCATGCTCTTCCTGCGGCGCAGACACGTCACAAGTTCCGCTACTTGCAAATTTCGGTTTCACAATGGCGTCCGAAAGTAAAAATGGATTTACTGGCCGTCAGGTTCTTCGAGAAACGTGTGATGTTCCTTCCACACATCGTCCGGAACGAATGAGAATTCCTTCTTCGCTTCGAAAAATGTGTGATGCTTCTTCCACACATCGTCTGGAATGAGTAAGAATTTATTCTTCTACGGAGAGATACTTCAAGCATGGTTTGCGGCGGATCCAAAACCTGCGAATTCGGGGGGGATATGTGTGACGTACCTACCTCAGAAATGACGTACATGTCTTAGACGGCAGGTAGCCTTTCTCGAAGGAATATGTGTGACGTACCTACCTCAGAGATGGCGTACATGTCTTAGACGGTACGTAGCCTTTCTCGAGGGGATATGTGTGACGTACCTACCTCAGAGATGGCGTACATGTCTTAGACGGCAGGTAGCCTTTCTCGAAGGGATATGTGTGACGTACCTACCTCAGAGATGGCGTATATGTCTTAGACGGTAAGTAGCCTTTCTCGAGGGGATATGTGTGACGTACCTACCTCAGAGATGGCGTACATGTCTTAGACGGCAGGTAGCCTTTCTCGAAGGGATATGTGTGACGTACCTACCTCAGAGATGGCGTACATGTCTTAGACGGTACGTAGCCTTTCTCGAGGGGATATATGTGACGTATCTACCTCAGAAATGACGTACATGTCTTAGACGGCAGGTAACCTTTCTCGAAGGGATATGTGTGACGTACCTACCTCAGAGATGGCGTACATGTCTTAGACGGTACGTAGCTTTTCTCGAGGGGATATGTGTGACGTACCTACCTCAGAGATGGTGTACATGTCTTAGACGGCAGGTAGCCTTTCTCAAGGGAACGGCCCAGGGATATGTGTGACGTACCTACTTCAGAAGTGACGCACATGTTTTAGACAAATGGCCTTTCTCTTGGGGAGGACGTATGTGTGTGACACACATGTCTTAGATGGCAAGTAACCTTTCTTTCGGGGAGGGGGATATACCTACCTCAGAGATGGCGGTAATGTCTTAGACGGCAGGTAGCCTTTCTCAAGGGAAGGGGTCAGGGATATGTCTGACGTACCTACCTCTACCTCAGAGGTGACGCACATGTCTTAGACGGCTAGTAGCCTTTCTCTTCTGGAGGGAGTATATGTGTGACGTACCTACCTCAAAGATGGCGCGCATGTCTTAGACGGCAGGTAACTTTTTCAAGGGAAGGGTTAGGGATATGTGTAACGTACCTACCTCAGAGATGACGCACATGTCTTAGACCGGAAGTAGCCTTTCTTAAGGGGGAACATGTGTGACATACCTGCCTCAGAGGTGACGCACATGTCGTAGACGCCAAGTTGTCTTTCTCAAGGGGGAGAGATATGTGTGACGTACCTCCCTCAGAAGTGACGCATATGTCAAGACTGCAACTAGCAGTGATAAACTCTTTCCAGGGGTGCTTAATTGGGAAAGAATTCGGTTCCGGTGCAGAAGGATGAGGTTCGACTCCCTCCACTGGCAAATTTGGGTTTTACATTAGCGCTCGAACGTACAAAGGGATCTACTAGCAGTTAGGTTCTTCGAAAAATGTGTGGTATTCTTTCCACACACATCGTCTGGAATTAGTGATAATTCCTTCTTCTTCAGAGAGCTACATGGCTTGCGGCGGACCCGAAACCTGCGATTTTTTGGCCCCACGTCTCTCAAGGGGGTAGGGATATGTGTGACGTAACTAGCTCAGAGGTGACGCCCATGACTAGACAGCAAGTAGCAATGATAAACTTTTGCCGGCATAGCTTAATTGTGAACGCATTCGTCTGCGGAGCAGAACGATGTGGATTGGAGTCCTGTCACTGGCAAATTTGGGGTTTCACAGTGCTTAAAGTGTACAACGAGTGGTGCCGAAATAACCAACCAACCAACCGGCGAAACGAGTGTAAATGGCGGCGAGAGGTGATGACAAGAGTTGAACGACGGCTGCGTCGCTCTCTACAGAGCAATCGGTGCAGCACCGTTTCGTAGTTGACGGCGCAATACTCGTACAACATATATCAAACGGAAACGATATCCCGCACGGCTGTGCGTTGCACGTTGGCACGGATGAGCTACAAGAGCAGATGCCCTGTACATCATTCTTTCTTAACAACAATCTGCCGACGTAAATTCTTTCATGGCTCCAACACCATGCGGATTGGACGATAGAAGATTGGAAGCAGGTGTTGGTTCTATCAATCACTATATGTACCCCATTCTGCAGATGGTGAAGTCCGTATTTAGGGTTAGCATCATGCGGTTATGGATCCCCCATTCACATTGGTTAGCCACGCGCGGTTGATCCTAGAGTTGAGTGTCGGGTGTTACGAATGGTATCTCAGCAACAACGTGCAACAGTCACTCAGATCACCCACCAGTACAACACGGTGCAGTTCGACCTATTTCCATATGCACCATGTGCCGTACCTTGCTTCGCCTAGGGTTTCACAGCCGGAGATCAACGAGGGTACCCATGATGACACCTTCATCTCGAACAACGTTAGAATGAGCAAAGAAAGGATCGTCGGCAATGGACCCTCGACAGATGAGAGAAGGCCATCTGGAGTGATGAGTCCCGTTTCCTGCTGGACCACGCTGATGGCCGGGTTCGTATATGACGTATGCAGCATGAAGCCCTATCCCGTGGTTGCATAGTTGGGATTCAACAGACGGGTGGAGGTGGTGCTCTGGTCTGGGAAGCTTTTTCCTGGCAAGCCCTGGGTCCGTTGGTTATCAACTTACAAACACTGAAAGGTGGACTCTACAGGGACCTGTTAGCTGACCATCTCTATCCATATCTGCAGGGGATTGAACGGGACCACAGTGCCATCTTTCTACAGGATAACGCACCGTGTCATCAGGCTAGTATAACTACTCAGTGGTTGGACGAACACGTCAACGAATTCGCTACATTGCCTTGGATCCCAAACTCCCCTTACTGTAACCTAATTGAACGTTTGTGGGATATGCTTGAACAGGGTGTATGAAGTGCTGATCCTCCTCCACGGAATGAGCGTGAACTGTTCCAGCTGCTGCAGCGGACATGGGTAAAGATACGCATGGAGGATGTTCGACACCTTGTAGAATCTGTTTCTACGCGTCTGCGTGCCGTGATTGCACACAAAGGTGGGCCAACGCCTTATTAGGTAGGTGCTCTTTGCAAGTTTCGACGTTCCACGTGACCGAATGTGATACTTCTGCTTTGCATACTGCTGTAGTGATGTATATAATAATTTTTCCATTTAGTGTACGATGAAAGAATGTCTGATTTCGAAAGCATATTAGTAAAACCTTTAGAGTACACCCTCAGCTTGAACTAAAAATTATAGAAGAGAAAATAGAAATCACAGAAAAACATTGTTTGCTTTGTCTGAACGTGTGAATGTTTGTCCCACTTTGGGGGCAAGAGTCATCACCGTAGGAACAACCGAGAAAGAAATAATTGTGATGTCACGCTTAGCTTTTCGTGTTTTCGTGCAGGTGTTTAATGAATGGAAACTGCAACTTATGTCACTGTGTGACGTAACAATGGTATGTCGTAATACTTTTTTGACGAAGGACTACTTCTAAGTCAGCAGATAATATGGGCGACTTTCGGCTGACCGCGTGTGGCAAAAATAGGTTCCGATTGAAATCAGTAGAACGTCAAAAATATGTACCGCACACTAATCGTGTTAGCATATTCGTAAACAGCATGGAGTTCAATTCGCGTACTGCGTAATACATTGTGCTCGCGACGCCCCAATCGTTTCCTGTGCGCGGGGAGGTGATGCAATATTTTTGGGTGTGCCGCCGCGTTTGACTCAGTCTATCTCGGCAACCGTGAGCGTAACACGACAGTGCGTGGTATCGTTTTAAAGCCCTCGACGAGATCTATTCAAATACACGAAGAGCATTTCGCAGTGGTTTGAACTGAACATTTTAAAAATTGTTTTCTTATGAACCGGCGAGCACTTTTGACAATATCGCGGTTTATCTGGACAACCGTGAGGGCAAAACGACTGTGCGTGGTATCGTTTTAAAGCTATCGACGAGATTTATTAAAATATGTAAAGAACATATCGCAGTGGTTTAAACTGAAATTAAAAAAAGTTGTTTTCGTGTGAACCGGTTAACATTTTCGACATTGCCGCGGAAATCGCAGATTGAACGCAAGCAAAAGTGGAGAAAATCAAAACGAGGGGCAAGAGCAAGTGATGAGGAATGTAAGAAGCCCAATAACACTGCAGGCCAACGAACTAGAGAGTACCGAGAACGCCTGAAAGCAGCTGGTATTATACACACAAAAGGTTTCAGCAGCCTTCCCGCAACTGACCAGAAAGGCAGACGACAACATACCGATCATTATGTTGGGCGATTTCAACTTGAACATCAAAGACATTACGAGAGATTCAAAGACTTTATGTCCCGAGATCTCGGCATGGATGTTGTAACCGATCCCACGCAGAGCACCACGTTGGGTAATTCGTATATCGATCTGCTTTGTGTTCGCAATGTGTCCAGTATCATTTGTAAAAAAATGTGTAAGCTACTTTTCATATCATAGACCTGTGTTGGCTATAACAAATTAAATAAACGCTTTGAAACCGTACTCGACTAGCTCATTTCAACTCTCCGATTTGCAAGTTGTACAGGGACGTGGTTAGACTTCGAAATCAAGATGGGCGACGGGTGGGCGAGTATTATTTTTGGTGGGGCAAGCTTGATAGCAACTTTTTTTACGAAGCACTGAGAGAACAAATTTTCAATGCTTTTTTCTTTTAATTGAGGGTTAAACAACCCAATGGTCTATAAGCAGTCGGCCGTCCTTGATTTAAGGTCACTGGTTCCAGGGAAGGGAGAGATCCCGTGCCGTAAGACAAACACAACATCCATGCCACACCGGGATTCGAACCCAGACTCATCTCTGACTAATGTTCATAAGGCAGTGCTTAGACCACTGCGTCACGTTTCAGTGCTTTCCACTACCGGCTACAAAAGAATTCGTGCAATTATGACCCACACCACCCGGGCACACATACATACATGGACCTGACTAGTTACGGCACGGGTGTAAGATACAAGTGTTATTGGAATTTCGCCTTCTACTTTTTTTCGTGCTCTGGATGCGTTGTCTTAAATTTCTTTTCAAAATTTCCCATTTTTGCTTATGAAAATAGTACTGTACTTGAAGAATTTATTTAAAAAAAATGTCGTTCTTGTTTATCTAAATCAAATTTTAACGTTGTGCCCCACAGACACAATACCTCCTCCCTCCTTAACTTCCTTCCTTCCAGACAGCGACTTGGCCTTGCACTCCTCTCCTACAAAGCAGTCGTCAGCCGTTTTCCGCACTTTCACTCTCCTGGGGCAGTCTTAAGAATACTAGTGTAGCTTTAGACTCCACATTTCGTGTTGGAATCCCCTATTTTGTAAAAGAAAACAAACAGAGCAATTAGTAGTGACCCCTCAGTGAATTCCTATCCACCATCCTCATTCGCCCCCTATCCATACAGACATGAAAAAGAGGCTTAAATTACGGAATTGGAAGAGTGGAGAGCAACTGAATTTTCATGGCCCTGCGGTGCTATTTTGATAACCTTTTTGGAGACGTAAACAACGCACATTCTAGGGGGAAATGCGTAGGGTTACATGAAATAAAAAAAGACTTATTACTTGGCAAAGTGCACACTATATTTTAAAGTTAAATATATTGAAAAATGGCACACTTTGAACTGGGTAGGCGGCAGGGTGGGCAAGACAAATTTCAGGGTGGGCTCAAACTAACCCTCGCACGCACCCCCTTGGCGACGTCCCGGAAGTCGTAGTCCTACGTTTCAAACTAACGGCTCAATCAGAACTGAGCCCACCTGTTTTTTTTACGCTTTCCAACCGTAGGTTGAAGAAGCGTATATGCTCCAGCTTTGTCCGTCCGCACGATAACTCACGTGAAAATCGTTCGATTGCGACGAAATTTTAGTATGTGGTAGAGGACCACCTAGGGACGAACCCTAATGAAAATGGGTGAAACAGGGTCAAAGGTCAGGACACAGGAGCAGGATCCATTCCACTGCTCTTATGCGTCATAACTTGCTTAAAAATGGTTCGATTTCGATGAAATTCTAGTGTGTGGTAGGGAACCATCTGGG
Source organism: Macrothele yani (assembly GCA_039090855.1). Lineage (NCBI taxonomy): Eukaryota > Metazoa > Arthropoda > Arachnida > Araneae > Macrothelidae > Macrothele > Macrothele yani. The sequence goes on from CM076992.1 coordinate 17,136,805, forward strand.
GACAAATTCTATTGAAAATGGGTGAAATAGGGTCAAAGGTCAGGCAGAGCATAAGAGCGGGATTTATTCCATTGCCCTTATGCGTCATAACTTGCGTAAAAATGGTTCGATTTCCATGAAATTTTAGTATGTATTAAGGAACTACATGGGGACGAATCCTATTGAAAATGGGCGAAATGGGGTCAAAGGTCAGGACATATAAGTAGGATCCATTCCATTGCCTTTATGCGTCATAACATGCGTAAATATGGTTTGATTTCGATGAAATTTTAGTATGTGGTAGGAAACCACCTGGGCACGAACCCTATTGAAAATGGGCAAAATGGGGTCAAAGGGCAGGCAGGGCATAAGAGCGGGATTTATTCCATTGCCCTTATGCGTCATAACTTGCGTAAAATGGTTCGATTTCGATGAAATTTTAGTATGTGTTAGGGAGCCACTGGGGACGAACCCTATTGGAAATGGGGTCAAAGGTCAGGACACGAGTGGGATCCATTACATTGCCCTAGTGCATCATAACTCACCTAAAATGCTTGGATTGCGACAAAACTTTAGCATGTTGTTCCGGAGGTATAGTGAACCGGTTCTGTTGACTATCAACGAAATGGGGTCAAAGGTCATTGCACAAAAACAAGATTTATTCCACAGCCATTATTCTCATAACTTGCGTAAAACTGCTTCTATTGCGACAAAACTTTAGTATGTTATTCTTGAGGTGTACTGAACCGGTTCTGTTGAATATCATCGAAATGGGGTCAAAGGTCAGGACACAGGAGCGAGATTTATTCCACAGCCATTATCCACATAACTTGAGTAATAATTTCTGGTATGTTGGAAAGCGTATCATAATCAATGCATTGCACGATTTTACTAACTTGTTTTTTTTTATTGCCGAAATGTTCAGGAAACGTACCTTCACATTTTGACATCACACGCACACACAAAAGAATACCTCGTTATTAAAAAATTACTCTATTTGTCTTAATTTTACCTGTCACTATTGACGGGCCTTCACCTAGTTAATTATATTAATATGAGCCCTATTCTTTATCTTTTGGTTTAGGGCTCCACTCAACTGTTTAAAGTGAAAATAGTTCCGCAAGTGAAAGCTCCACGAAGTTAAGTAAAATATAACGTACAACGAGTTGCATATTAAATAGAGTTATTTTCCTAAAACGAGTTCCATTTGATTCTGCTTAAAACCCTAAAACTGGAATCCTGAATCGAATCACTGTAATTGCGGAGCTGATGTATTATCATTTTTCATGTAACCGTTCGAACAAAAAATATACTGAGTTGTTGCAGTAACGACCTACAAAATGAAAATGGAAAGAAAAATCAGCAAAAGGACTGGCAGATGGTAGTTTTCCTTCTGTTTTCATCTTATTTTTTTTCCCTCAGGAACGATTCTGAAATGTCGGCTGCTGAGATGGTACCTCCGCAGCATAGACGAAACGGAAAGAATATTGTTTTATCGTGCAGTTCCTTTGCAGAGCGGCTGGTATTTCCAATTGAGGGTTATAGGCAGTCCACGATGTCTTCCCATGTTATGCTTTTTGACATGGCCTTTGCTGAAACCGGAGATTGGATGCTAGCCAAATGTTCCGTTCTGTTTAGAATTGAAGCTCTTTCTTTTTTCCGCTTAAATTTCCCCCTGTTTTTTCTCATTTAATTCATCTTCCTCGACGGTTATTTTTTAAACACATGAATTATCTTAACGTTAACCACCAAATTCCTTTGCGAATATATTTTGATGTTTTATGTTTCACATCATATTTAGGCATCTTTTTAAAGATAAGTTCTGTCAGTCAGTGATTTTGTACCGGCGCCAGTGGCTGGGACCTCCGAGAACTTAAGGGTTTAATATCCTGGGCCTTTACATTAAATCAGGCCCGCAGCTTCTGAAGAAGTTAAAACAATTCCCAGTGGTAACGGACGTTCAAAATGATCGTGATAACTTTTTGTTTTAAGGCTTAACGAAAGCGGATTGTAAGCAATCGGCTGTTCCCAATTTTGGCAAGGAGACCAGATTTTAGGGAACAAAATTGATTACAAAATGGCATGTTGTCCTCAATTTCAATGCAAAATTAAGGACGATTTCGTTTCAAAATGAGGACATGATTGAGGACAACGTCTGACATATTATGGTAAAGCCGAAGATTAGCAAAGGATACTAGGAACTGTACCATTGTTGTCCAGTTTCATGGGAAAACATACGATGGATCTGAAGGATGATTTTCATGTGAAATATGTATAAAATAGCAATAAAATAGCATGTGCAGAATATTACTTCTAATAAATTTAAAATGTTACTCATAGAGGGCAGCACATGCAAACAAAGCTACATTTTGATTTTGTACTGAAGTTTTATTCTGTACAAGAAAAGATATCTGAAGCCAGAAAATTACTACGCACTGAGGGGGTAGAAATCATAGAATACCTATATGTTATCTCTATGAGAAGGAATATTCCAAGTCCATTAACTTCACTTCAAGAAACAGTTTAATGAACAAATGTACTGAACAAAAATTGTAGAACTCTCAATGGAATCTACCAAATGCAACCAAATTTAGCATCAATTAGTTATTTAATTGCAAGAAGGTGGATGCTGAAAAGATGAGATTTATTCCTCCTCCTATAAATATTTCAGTTAAATCCAGTTAAAACGGAAACGAAATAACGCCACCATTACCGAGATGACTTTGTTCGATGCTTCGGCATGTATCCCATGAATATTGCGTGATTTCTAACTTAATTCAAGGAAAACAATCATCGACTTCAGAAAATAGTTCCATACCTTTATGAGTCCATTTTCTTGCAAGTAAATAAGTAATTAATGCTAAATTTGATTGTATTTGGTAGATTAAAATGAGTTCTACGACTTTTGTTTAGCATATTTTTTCCTATTTCAATTTTTGGGGGACATTTCAAAAATTAAGGGCAAAAAAATAAGAAAAAAATTGAGGACATCTGACGTTCTCAATTTTTTTACGAAATTGAGAACGGAGCATTGAAATTGAGGACTGTCCCCAGAATATGAGGACGTCTGGCCACTTTAAATTTTAGGCCACTGTTTCCAGGGAAGGGAGAGAGCCAGCGTTATCGGGCAAAGACATACCAGGGTAAGTCAAAAGTTCGTCACGTTCTGAGCTACTCGCGATGTTGGTTTCCATTTCTTAGCGAAATACGATTAAGTATCTAGTGAGCACCGCGATGACGAGTATTTAGCACGGAGCCGCACTGTGTTATCCGGTGAGCAGCGAATGGAAGTCGATAACCGTGCTGTTCGTGTGCTCCTACGCCTAAGGGGTTAAATCTGGTAGCAGTGGCGGACTGGCCAGGGTGTCAGCTTGCCCGATGGCAAGTGGGCCCCTGATAAAGTGGGCCGCCTTAAGCATTAGACAATACGTGCAGTTCGTTGCTGTATCTTCTAGCGAATGTGAAAGACGTTGTACTGAGACAAATTTCAGAATCACTTCAGTTAGGTCTTCTGTTTCAATCACAGCAATAACCTCCTTATTATTCTTAATAATTGTTGGGCCTCCTCTAACCCAGTTTTGTCCTTCAAAATACTCTTCTCGATCGTGGCTCCTTCAAGGTCCCCATTTTTGCTGTGTTTTGAATATATCAAAATTGATATATTCAAAACACACAAAATATTAATGACCTTTCAGTAGCTTGAAAATATAACAAAAGTTCCAATATTATTACTGTATGCAACTAAAATTTACGTTGTATTACTATTTTAACCTGGAAGGGAAACGCGGGGCACTGAGTGCCGCACTTACATTAGTTTTTGGAATTTCCAGAAGAGAAATTCCAAAAACTGAGAGTCAGGAGAGGTGAGAGCGCATTTAGCGCTCTCACCTCTCCTGACTTTTCTATTGGGGTAGTTCTCTTATCAGTCATCCCTGCGACCTTCACCTAAGAGACTGCTTACTGTTCATAAAGTCAACCTTGGGGCACTGGGTGCTCCCACGTTTCCTTCCGCGTAACTTTGACTAACGCGTGTTTCCTTATCGCTTTCGAGTTTTTGTGGGAGCTAAAGACATCAAAATAACTGCCTGGTGTTGTGTGTGCAGTCAATTTGTTTGTACAAAGCATACATTGGTAGTGTGTGCTGATTGTATGTGGAAATTTCAGTTTGTTTTAAAAAACCTCGTGAAAACAAACTTTTTTTTTTACATTGAATGAGTTCTGTAAATATTGTAGATGCTCATTTTTCCCAAAGTGGATTATTTTTAATTAAGTTTTAATTTCAGGAATTTTACCCCTACTAGCATGGAAAAGAAAAAGCATAAATCTGGATCACTGAAACACAAAGGGCGACAAGAAGCCGAAAGGCAGGAATCAGCCAAGCGATGTAGGTCTATTGCAGATTTTATATTACCACAACCACCATCCACATCAATGTACAGTTCCGCAACAAAAAATCAAGAAGTATGAAACAGTACTCATGGTAATGATGGTGCAGTGACTTGTGAGTCACAAGAACAAGAAAAGAGCTACATTCAATGTAGAGACAAATACAATAGCATCCTTTACTCGCCAACCCAGGCCCAGTACTTCTTCTGACTTCAGTGTTCCAGTATCTTTATTACCTGTAGTTGCAACATCTGAACACATAGCTTCAACTAGTTACAGGGAATCAGATATATAGCTTCAGGCATAAATGACTTAGTTCCTGATGAACATCTTATAAATGAACCTACACAAGAAAATGAAAGATCAACTCCTGGAATCTTCCAATATCCATCACGAGCAAATCTGAAACAGTTTTTTGCTGAACATCCTTTTCAGCCACTTGATGATCTGTCATTCGATGCTCTTCTGTATGAGAGGAAAATTTTGAATGACTCAGTCCCAAGAAAAGGGCTAACATATAACAAAGAAAATAGGTGCTTATATTGTTCATACTGCTTGGCCTTTGAGTCTCCCAAAACTTGTAATCCATTACCATTTGTACGTGGCTTTAGTGACTACAGGCGTATTGGCCAGAGCTTGGCTTTACACAAATCGACAACAACACATGTCAGAAATGTTCAACAATTTATCAGTGTGGTTAATGATGGCACCTTAGATAATTTTTTTGCATCTTCACTAATTAAAAAGAAAGAAGGGTTGAAGCAGAGGAGTATTGTCATGAGGATTATAGACATCATAAAGATGTTAGGCAAGCAAGTACTTCCTTTTCGAGGTCACAGAATGGAATCGGCCTACACTCCACTCTGGATAATGAGGTTATGAATCATGGCACTTATATAACGAAGTGAATTTCTCCGTCATTTTTATCCGCGCCAGGATTCGAACCCGGGTCCCCTCATTCCGGAATAAGTTGCTCTACCAATTGAGCTACGCGGACATTTTATTCTGATTCCTATCTGCCTTTATGTCGTGTGCGTCCTTCTGGCAGGTACGTCACATCTCCTGGTACGTTACATCATCTCCCCCTTATTTTTTTTTTTCGAAGTGCTGCTCTTATTTTTCCTATCTCGCGGTGTGGAAATAACATCACACCATTGCGAGATTGTGAACGGTCGGGTCATCCGGATAGTTCGGGCACCATTATAACGAAGTGAATTTCTCCGTCATTTTTATCCGCGCCAGGATTCGAACCCGGGTCCCCTCATTCCGGAATAAGTTGCTCTACCAATTGAGCTACGCGGACATTTTTCTGATTCCTATCTGCCTTTATGTCGTGTGCGTCCTTCTGGCAGGTACGTCACATCTCCTGGTACGTTACACACTTTTTTAGCTCTAGTGCAGTTGATGGCAAAATATGACCCTATTATGGCAGCTCACGTTTCTGCAGTGCACAACAAGTCTACGCAAAGAATAAAAACGATCAGGTATGACAGTGAAGTTACAAACAAACCAGGATAGTGAAGTTCCAGGCAACTGAGATTAAGCAAACTTAGCTTAGGAATCTGAACATCCTGTGATTTTCGCTAGTCGAAGCATCGTATGCTTCGTCATAGCGTGGAAACTTCACTGTCCTGGGTGGTGTAACGGCTAGCATACACGAACGGAAATCGGGAGATGTGGGTACGGTTCTCGCTCCCGGGCGGTGATATTTTCTAATTTTCTGAGAGATGTTACAAGGATAACCAGTAAGTGTTACAAGCAAATTCAGAATTTATATTCTGTTTGTTTTGAGTATTCTATCGATTTCCCATGAGGAATATTTCTTCCTTCATTGTTTTAGCTCTTCCTTCATATTCTTAACTATTTTGGGGGAAACAGTGTTGGTGAAGGCCATTTATCGTCCTTATATAGGTAAGGCGTACACGGCTACCACTAATCGAAAAATATTTTGGAAGTCTATTTTTTTCTTTTCCTTTGAGCGAAAGTCTTGGCAGAAGATATGGGGACATGGTCCACCTTCTTCTACCAAAACATAATTGCCTTCTTTTTCAAGAGTTTTATGGCTTTTAGTGGTTATGAAAAGGTTTTTGATTGCAATAATAATGTCTTTGAAATCCTACGGTATTGAGGATGCATAGATTAATATTATTAATAACATCTATGAAAATGCAAGAGCAAAAGTTCGATTATTTGAGAAAACAGAACTTTTAAAAACTGGAAATGCAGTGAGACAAGGTGACACTATGTATCCCAAGCTCTTCAATGCCGCATTGCAGAATGTTTTTCAATCATTGAACTGGGAAGACAAGAGAATAAAAATTAATAGAGATTATTTAACCCACCATCGTTTAGCTGAAGACAATGTCATCTTTGCAAGTATCCGCTGGAAGCCAAGAATTACGGTGCAGGAACTTGCTGACAAGAGTAAAGAAGTGGGCTTAAGAAATGAAGATTCAGAAAACAAAACTGATGTACAATGCTTTTACAAGAACTGAAAGTCCAGCGATTGATGCAGCAATTCTAGAAGTAACCACTGCCCACATTTATCTTGGACAACAAATATCAAGTGAAAGCCACGTCAAAGAAGAAATCAATAGTAGTGCAACACTTGCTCGTAGACTGTTTGAAACAGACCGTACAACTTTCAAGAGGAATTTACTATTATACCAAGTTCGTAGCGTTTCGCGGTACAGAGAAGCTTGGAGAAGCTCCGCCGAAGAAGTGGGACATGAGCAGTAATGTGGAATGGGTCCCACCTGATTGGGTGACGTGCTCCGCTGCTCAGACAGGTAGGCATGCGCCGGGCCCAACACGTGTGTGCCGCTCATACGAAACGAAAATGTCAGAGGAGAAACTTGTTGTTCGTGTACTGCAACAGCAAGAAAATGGTTCCAACGCTTCCGTTCCGGAGACACAGAGCTCGTTGACAAATCTTATTGTGATAGACCAGTCACAACCAACACTGAATCCCTGCGTCCAGCAGTTGAACAGCACCCAGGAATCAGCACCTGACGATAAGCAGAGGTGGTCCATGTATTAAAAACCACCATCGTTCGTCACCTACACTAGCTCGGCTTTCTCTCCAGACGTCCGTGAATGTTTTCTCATGAATTGAGCCGAAAGCAAGGTGAGGAGCGTGTCACTCTGTGTCTAGAATTGCTGCAAAATCCACGTGACGACCGGGTTTGGCCAAGAATCGTAACGAATGATGGGAAGTAGGTCTTCCTACGTTATCCTGATACCGGAAACCAATGGCTGCGGCCAGGGGATGAGGCTCAAGCAGTGGTTCAAAGAGGGTGTTTTGAAGTGAAAGCAACGTTGTATATATGGTGGAATTTCGAGGATCCTGTCCACTGGGAGCTTGTGTCAATTTCTCGGGCCGTCGATGGGAACTTGTATGCCGACCACCTGCAACGCGTATATGACGTTCAACGCCAGCGCTACTCCACAATGGTGAACTGAAAGTAGGTCCTCCTGCGATTCGACAACGCCCCATGTCATAAGTCACGGATTGCCCTCCAGAAAATTCAGGATTTGGATGGCGTCGAAATCCTACCACACCCAGCCTATAGCCCGGATCTTGCCCCTTCGGATTTTCAGCTGTTTCGTTCCATGGTGCACTTCGTGGCCAGCAGACAGTTCCATTCCTTGAAGGCTGTTAAAGATGGCATCACGGAGTTTTTTGCATCCAAGCCAATTGCCTGGTATCACAACGGCATTGCATTTTTGGCTGAACGCTAACGAAGGACCATAAACTCTGATGGACTGTATTTTGCCGAACATCCATATGTGGTCAACATGTGGTACCGGAATGAACATTGTACCCCAAAATGCTACGAACTTGTGACTCACCCCGGTATGTTAAAAGAAAAGTGTTTAGTCAGGAGAGATTCGTCGTCAACAAACACAAGGCTGTCGCAGGGCTTCCGTTGCAGACAAAAATCGCTATGTGGCTCTAACAGCAGGAAAATATCGGTAGATAACAGGTAGGCTGCTGACTCTGGCGATCGCTGCAGCCACTAGCACCAGTATAAATCGATTTACAGCTTACCGTAGGTTGCACGAGAGAGGTCACTATGGAGAAGACCTATGATTTGTGTCCCTCTAAATCCCTCCTGCAGAAGGGAGCGTTTAAGATGGAATCACCAACATTGCCTACGGAGTCAAGACAACTGGACACATGTGCTTTTCATGGATACAGTTTAAATACTGATTCCCGACGTACTGTCATCTGGCGAGAACTAGGGACTCGAGATATCCTCTCAAATATCCGTGAAAGTTTCAGTTTTCATGGTGGAGGTCGTCTTGTCTACGAAGGCATCATTACAAACTGTCACACCGACCTACGCACATATTAGAGTGGCTCGGTGACCTGCAAGAGATATAGAGATGAGATTCTGGTCCCTCCATGGTATGCTGTTCTGGGGGTCGTCGGCCAGGATTTCCTCTTTGTGGACGATAACGCTAGACTTTCACGAGCTCAGCTGGTGGATGAGTACCTGGAAAGAGAAGATATCGTTCGAATGGATTGGCCAGCATATAGCCAAATTTGAATCTTATTGATCATGTCTGGAATGCCTTGAGAAATCAAGTTGCGGAATACCAGCACCCACCTAGGACAGTCCAGGAACTCCAAGTGGAGAAATAGCTGTTAATTCCACAAGACGTAATTGACAGTCTATTAATAGTACGGGGTGTCGTTGCCATATTGGAGACCACATACACCCCGCTGACTGCTCCTGACAACAATGGAGAACTCCTATTTTGCTCTTCGTGTTCCCATGTGCATATCTGCGATTTAATTGCAAAGTTCTGCAATACGTAAATCTTGTAAAAAATTTTCCGGCCAATTTCAGGTTGACTGAACAATGCGGGCCCCAACAAAAGATACCAAAAAGATCTACAAACCGAAATATTAAAAAAATAAAATAACACAACGTGTACAGAAACTAAACAACTAAACAATTTACTTGCTTAAAAATATCCAGGCGTCGCCATGACCTTTTTATATACACTGCCGGCCACCCAAAATGCAACACCAAGAAGGAAGCATCCGATTGGCTTGAATTTTGCTGCATGCGTCGCCCGCGAGAGGACATGCAAACGACTAGCATTGCAGGGCATATGCAAATCATGTGCGCTCGTCGCGCCACCAAGAAGCACTATAAAAGGGTGCAAAGAAGGCGGGGTGTAAGTAGTGGAAGTGTGTTGTGCTGCCGGACCTGTGCGTGGGAAGCTTCCTGCTGCCTCGTCGCAGAATACGGCAGTCATTCTAGCACGTTTCGGAGTTCGACAGAGGACGAATAGTGGCTTATCGCGACAGCGGTTTATCGTACGGAGACATCGGCGCCCATGTGGGACGACATCCAGCCACAGTGAGGCGAGTATGGATACGGTGGGTACAAGAGGGACAGACGGACAGACGTGAGCGATTGTCGCAGCCGCGGCACACCGCCGAACGAGAGGACCAGCATGTTGTGCGGCGGGCATTGACGGCTCGCACCGCCACATCACGAATGTTAGCGCAGGAATTAGGGTGTGTTGCGCAACAACCTGTGTCAGTTCGTACCGTTCGATGTCGTCTGCAGGAGCGGGGACTTGTCGCACAGTGCCCATTGCTCCGATTACCATTTAGTTACACCACTGGCCAGTGCGGCGGCAGTGGCCTGTTGAACGAAGCACCTGAACTACGGAATAGCACGACATTGTTTTCTCCGACGAATCCTGCTTCTGCTTGGAACGCCACGATGGTCGGATCCGCGTGTGGTGGCACCGCGGCGAGAGACTGTATGACGCCTGCATTATGCATCACCATACCGGTCCGTCGCCTGGCGTTATGTTTTGGGGCGCCATTGGATATGACACCCGCACCCCTCTGGTACGCATCGCCGGTACAATCAACAGCCACCGCTACATCTCCGACGTTTTGGAGCCTGTAGTCCTCCCTTACCTGCAGGATCTGCCAGCAGCCACGTTTCAACAGGACAATGCGCGCCCGCACGTGGCACGCACCGTGCAACAATTCTTTACGGCCCACAAGGTGTCACTGCTGCCGTGGCTCGCCTGTTCTCCTGATATGTCACCCATCGAACACGTCTGGTCGCTGATCGACAACAGAGTGGCCCGGCAAGCACCACCCGCGTCTACGCCCGATAAACTGTGGTAACGTGTGGAAGCAGCCTGGACCGACATAACCCAAGCCTACATCCAAAGCCTCTTTTTTCGATTCTGCAGCGTAAAGCGGCCGTTATTGCAAGCCATAGGGGCCAAACGAACTTTTGATGTCTGCGTGTTCCGCACACAAGTCGCACGGGTCTTGTGTCCTTCTTGGTGTTGCCTTTTGGGTGGCCAGCAGTTCATCAGATGTAGCCGCGGGTGGAGCTTGCCGGCCACCCGGTTGCCACACGTTGCCACAGTTCATCAGACGTAGCCGTGGGGGTGCTTGCCGGGCCACTCTGTTGCCGATCAGCTACCAGACGTGCTCGATGGGCGACATATCGGGAGAACAGGCGGGCCACGGCAGCAGTGCCACCTAGTGGGCCGTGAAGAATTGTTGCACGATGCGTGCCACGTGCGGGCGCTCATTGTCCTGTTGAAACGTGGCCGCTGGCAGGTCCTGCAGGTACCAAAATGTCGGAGATTTAGCGGTGGCTGTTGAGTATACCGGCGATGCGTACCAGAGGGGTGCGGGTGTCATATCCAATTGTGCCCCAAAACATAACGCCAGGCGACAGACCGGTATGGCGATGCATAATGCAGGCGTCATACAGTCTCTGGCCACGGTGCCACCACACGCGGATCCGACCATTATGATGTTGCAGGGAGAAGCTGGATTAGTCGGAGAATACAATGTCGTGCCATTCCGTAGTCCAGGTGCGGCGTTCAACGGCCCACTGCCGCAGCACTCGCCGGTGGTGTAACGTCAATGGTAATCGGAGCAATGGGCGCCGTGAGACAAGTCCCCGCTCCTGCAGACGACGTCGAACGGTACGTGCTGACACATGTTGTTGCCCTAATTCCTGCGCTAACGTTAGTGATGTGGCGGTGCGAGCCGTCAATGCCTTCCGCACAACATGCCGGTCCTCTCGTTCAGTGGTGTACTGCGGCAATCGCTCACGTCGGTCCGTCCGTCCCTCCTGCACCCACCGAATCCATACTCGCTTCACTGTGGCTGGATGTCGTCCCACACGGACGCCGATGTCTCGGTGCGATAAACCGCTGTCGCGATAAGCCACTATTCGTCCTCTGCCGAACTCCGAAACGTGCTGGAATAACTGCCGTATTCTGTGACGAGGCATCAGGAAGCTTCCCACTCACAGGTCCGGTAGCACAGCACACTTCCACTACTTACACCCCGCCTTCTGTGCACCCTTCTTATAGTGCTTCTCGGTGACGTTCCGGTCGCATATGACTTACATATGCCGTGCAATGCTAATCGCTTGCATGTCCTCTCGCGGGCGACGCATGCTGCGAATTTCAGGCCAATCGGATGCTTCCTTCTTGGTGTTGCATTTTGGGTGGAAAGCAGTGTTGTAATTTTCCCTGGATTTTCGCGGCATTTCAAAATGTTCGTCACCAATTCTTTTTTATGTAAAAAATAAATTAAAATCCACTTTTTTTTCCGTTTTTCACATACCTTCGTTAGCTCTGGCCGTCAGCTACGGGATGCAATGCTGAGGTCATCGTTATGTATTCACTAGTTATCAACCTTAAAACGCAAAATGTAGCTTAAATTTCTTACGCTACTGTAACGAAGGGTTAAGGAGTGGAGCGTTTAAACTTTTTTTTGTAATAAATGGGACTCTATAGAAACTATCTAATGATGTATTATATACTACTCTACGCTTATTAGTTTCGAAGATATTAGCGTTCAAAATGCGACATGTTTTCCTTGCATCTGTGCTCCCGATGTTACCTCGCGCCCAGGGCGGTAGTTCTACGTGAAAAAAAGTTCCTGTCAAATTTCATTGCATTTCCTTTCGCCCATCGCGAGTAAGGTAGTATTTTGTAGAGTATATTTTACTTCTGAACACCAGTATACAAATATTACTACTGCTTTTTCTAACACGATGAAAAAGCAAATATTTTTAATCTGCTAAGTTTTGTTCCTATATAGTTTTTTCTTCTTGCAGTGCTACAAAATTACCTTTACTGCCGTAACTGTGACATCCTGGAAACTGAACAGATAGTCAGAGGGAAGCACCTAATTTCTTTTATTACCGCAGTTCACGCATTTGCACGCGCATAAATTAAGACTTCAACACCCATGCAAATTAGAATTCCCGAAAGCAGACCCTCGAAATTGCTTTGGTCATCAATTATTTAAGGCAAATCCATCTTACAGAAGGAGCAAGCGGCAAGTACATCCTTCATCCTGAAGCTTGCCTTGCATCATTAACCAGGAGCATCTTTGAAATTCTGCAAAGCCGCTCTTCCCGGTTTAAATTCATGTAATTCAAATTAACTGCTTAATCTTTTCCCCATTATGGCGATAAAAGTGTTTGGTCTGCACGTCAAATATTAGACAGAAATGTGTTCAAATCAAGTTCCTGTGAAATTTACAGAAACCGGGCTCCAGATTATGAGGATTGGCACGAACTGTATGTATAGAATCACTGCTTGTCGCAACTATTTATCCAATGATCGGACTTGAATTACGTGGCGTTCGTTGAATACTTATTCAAACAGTTTTATCTTGCAAATAAGTATCATGCGTTGCGTGTATGCGTTTGATTTGCGATGCCGAAATGATTTTGACAAACCACTGCTTTCCGATCTCCCGGGTGGCAGCATGAGGCGAGATGAGGGGAATGGAACTTTATATTCAGTTTGCTCGATGTTATAACAGAACTTCTCTCGTGAAAAGAGCGTCCGTTAAAACGAACTTTTGTTACGAAAGGACGTCTATTACAAATCGCTAAGAGATATTCGTTTTAAGGTATCCAACTACGTACGGGGCACTTTTTTTTTGAAAAAAAAAATGCAAGAATTAGTATTTTTTTATGTTTTTAGGAAGGTTAACCCACAAAAACACATAAACAATGGAAACACAAATTAGATGTTTATAAATTTTGAAGACTCTGGGAAGTTTCTGAAACAATTTAAGGATACTTTTTGCTTACAGTAAATATTCTAAATGAAAAAAGTTACGGATATACACTGCCTGACAAACAAAATGCCACACCATGAAGGAATGCTCGAAAACAGACCAAACTGCACCCATAGATGGCCGAGCAGGTCCTGAACAAATGATTTAATTGCTACATACAGACTACGCTTCTGTGGACGAATATAAAGGATGATTAATAAGGAGTGTTGTCCCCATTTTGGGCGATACAGCGTTGAATCCGACTTGGCATCGAGGTAATGAGTCCTGGGGTATCGTGGACCATGTGGTGTTGATCCGAGTCCACAGTTCATCTTTATTTTGCGGGGATGGGAGGGTACTCAACCGACGTCCAATCTGTGTCCCACAGATGCTCAATGAGTGAGAGCTTGGGGGGGGGGATCGTGCTGGCCACGGAAGCATCAGCACACCGTGTAAAGCATTCCGGCTGATCCGAAAGGTACGCGGCCGGGCGTTATCCTGTTGAAAGACGGCGTGTGAGATGCCCTCCAGATACGGTAGTGCCACGGGCCGCAGCACCTCGTCAACATAGCAGAGTGCCGTCAGTGTGCCCGTAATGCGTATCAGCGGTGAGCGGCTATTGGCGCTGATAGCACCCCAGACGATAATTCCACGCTGCCCGGCCGTGTGGCGCTCCACAATGGCGTAGGAATCCGCCCGTTCGGCACGTCGCCTCCAGACTCTCACACGGCGATCATCCGTAGTGGGACATAACCGCGATCTGTCGCTGAACACGACACTGTTGCATTCGGCACCCCATGCAGTTTTGGAACGACACCACGCCAAGCGGTGACGACGATGGCTTGCTGTTAAGGGTATCCCTAGCAACGGATGGCTGGACAGCAAACCAGACACAACCAATCGCCGCGACACTGTCCGCGTCGATATCGGAGCATCCAAGCCTCTCCGTGGCTTGTGGGTCCGTCACGGCATGACGTTGGATGCGACGATCGGTACGCTCGGTCGTCCGTCTCCGTTCTCCGGTCCCCCCTATGGCGTTGCACAGATCCTTCTTGGGACAACCGTCTCCAAATGAGACTGACGGTTGTGGTATCACTTTGCGTTTCTTCTGCAATACGAAGCAAGGACCATCCGGCGGCACAGAGGCCTACGATGACACCTCTCGTCAACTCATCCTTTTGACGAGATCGCGTACGATGGCATCACAACGGCATTGGAACTCCTTGTTCGTTCTCCAGACACGGTTACAGCAGAACCACTCACTTCTCGCGGCAGTGAAGACGTCTCATTTGGTGGCCTCACGGTTTGGTTGTCCGCTTAGATCCTGCGCACCGTTCGTGCGATTGGCCTGCAAATGCAATCATTTGCATGACTTGTACGTGTGCACCTACCTTGCAATTTGAATTGCGCTGCGTTCGATGAATACTATCCGTAAGGAAGCCCATCTGCTCGGTTATCATGGACGTGCTGCCGCCCACAAGCCTTTGATCACCAAGTCCAATAGCGCTGCTCGGCTAACGTGGTGCAAAGAACTTTGAGAGTAGACCGTTGAACAGTGGAAACAGGTTCTCAGGAGCGGCGAATCAAGGTTCACCCTCTACCGTTCGGATGGCAGGGTCTATGTTTGGCGTCTGCCTGGAGAACGCCTCCTGCCGGAATGTATTGTGCCAACTGTGAAGTTCGGCGGCGGTGGAATTATGCTATGGCGGTGTTTCCCGTGGTATTGCACGGGACCCTTGGTCGCAATTCCTGGTAGACTCAACGCCGAGACCTACTGCACTATTTTGGATGACCATGCGCTTCCTACGTTGTGGCAGTTTTAAGGGGCGGACCCATGTTACTTTCAGGATGACAATGCCACCTGTCATGTTGCGAGGTCCACCATGGCTTGGTATGGTGACAATGGGGTTAATCGAATGGACTGGCCTGCGCAGAGCCCGGACCTTAACCCTATCGAACACCTCTGGGAAGAGTTGGAGCGTCGACTTAAGGGGTGCCCTCACCGTCCGAAATCGGTGAAGGAACTGACGTGTCTTCTCCAAGCCGAGTGGAAGAAAATACCGCTAGCCGTCGTACAACGCCTGGTTGAGAGTATGCCCCGGAGGGTCGCAGCTGTAATCGCCGCTCGTGGAGGCTCCACCAACTTTTGAAGGTGAATAAATTTCGTTTTCCTTTGCTATCATAGGTGTCCAATTACTTGTTGGTAGATAGTGTATATACATAGGTAGTAAATGGGCAAAATTTATGCATATATGCGTACGTGTATTTTCCCCACGAAATACGCGCAAAACTATGAGGGGATCGAGGAACCCACAATAAAATCATTAAGGGTTCAAAAAGTGTCTTGAACCCACGAAGTCTGCGCCTATGATAGGGAGACCTGGCTGGCCAATCGATACGGACAATGATCTCCTCTTGAAGATATTGTTCAACAAACCTCCCTCGATGGGGACGAGAGTTATCGTCTTGTAGGAGAAATGTGTCTCCTATGACACCTGCATGAGGGCAAACATAGGGGCCAAGGACGTCATCCCTATAGCGTCGAGCATTCATGCATTCATGGTAAGCACACAGAGCTCTGTGCATCCACCTAACGAGATACCATAAACCAGCACGCTACCACCAACATAAAGTGATCCTTTTACAGATCATAGAGGGACGACAGCAGGTCTCTCCTTCTCTTCGGATCAGAGCACGTCTGGAATCACTCTGCAAAGCAAACCTGGACTGATCCGTGAAGAGCACGTATCTCCAAAGATTTTTAGTCCAACAGACGTAAAACATTGCCCAATCTAAAGGTCCCCACTGTGACTGAGCTTAAGGGGCACGTGATATGCTGGTCGCCTAGCATAAACGTTTAGACTTCTGTGCACAGTGGGAGCAGTTACCACCGTTTCTGTTGCCGTAGTACGGGCTATTCGATAGGCTAAATTGGGGACTGGCTATTTAGGGTCCGGGAACCAGTGGTCCTAATTTAGGGCCACTGACTCCAGGTAAAGTTGCGAGCCAGTGCCGTAAGACAAACACAACATCCATGCCTCACCGGGATTTGAACCCGGACCCATCTCGGAGGAATGGTCAGAAGCCAGCGCTTAGACCACTGCGCCACCGGTGGCGGCCGCGTAGTTAATTGGATATATATATATATATATATATATATATATATATATATATATATATATATATATATATATATAATCCATGGATGTTGTACCCCTAGGCCTTGCATCGCTGTACGTTCGAGAAACTAATTGTGTATTTTGATATTGGTTCCACAGTCTGAGGACCATAGGACTTGTATTCAGCCATCTTGCAACTTTTACCTGAATTTAGCCTGCCTCTAGCCTTCCGATCGCTCTCCACCTGCGTTCAACTGTTAAATTACGCCTCCTAGTCATTACAACAATTCAGCTATCTCAAACTCCTATCTCTACGTTCCACAACAGTCCATTTTATGCTCCGGCTGATTTGCATAAGCCGATGCCCTCACCACTCATTTGAATATGACACCCTGACTCTGCATTACAAGTCATATACCCAAGTTTCGTGCATTTCCAACGCTTCTTTCGCAAATAATCGCAATTTTTCTGGGTTTTTTTTTCTTAATTTATGGAAACCAGTGTATTTTCAGAACTTCCAACATATATTTTGCACTAGAGACATCCTCCGTATTTTTCGTGTATCCATCATTCTCTTCGTGAATCAACACATTCATCACCATTTTTAATTTCCTTAGCGATCCCAATTCCCATTTCTTCCTCTACAGTGAACAAGTACTTATCTATCCCTGACAATTCGTCTAAACGTTGGGCAACAGAATTTCGAAGTAATCTGTTAAGCCACTTTCTGAGTGGAATGTCAGTTGCATCTGTTCCCTTTAACTTCCCGAAAATAAACCTTTCGCAATGGAAATCGTTACACCCTTTTTTTCTGCATTTGTCTCCATCTTTTGGCTAAGAAAAAGAAATGGCAAGTGGAAAACTTTTAACAGACACTTTTCTTCGACGCGTTGTGTAATTTTTTTTATCCAAAATTAACTTGTGGTGTTAAAATTTTATGATAACCTCGTGATCCAAAAGGAGAAATGAAATTGTGTATGCAGTAAACAGCCCACACACTGGGCTTACTTGGGTCACTAATTCTACACACTGACTTACACACTGGAATTACTTGGGTCACTAACAGCCACACACTGACTTACTTTGGTCTTTTTAATTCTCTAGGGATATTAAGGATTCTAATTGTCAGCTCGAAAATCTACGTGTGGAATTTTAAGTTAAATTCACCACCCCGGCGACTGAGTGGCACTAAGCAAGGTATTTGTACTCGCGGGAAAGTTAACCTCATTACGGAATTAGAGGTACAGAGAGTGTACTTCCACTGCATAGTCTACAATCTGGTATTCGAGTTTGGACTGTGGAAAAAAAGAGTACATAATTGTTCTAAACGCTGGGCGCTACGTACGTTAAAAACAAGAAAGACGACCCAAATTTTCTGTTGTAATGAGCACGTTTTTTGAATCCTTTCTGACGCGAATTAAATTTATCGAAGTTATTCAAAGTCAACGGAACCTGTTAGGAACATAATCAACCGAGTTTTTACCACAATGGATAAATCGTCCAGAAATAAAAACAGCTACTTACTTCCAACAGCGGCTAAAAGGTATGTTACGAAAATTACCAAATGGCGCATAATAAGTTTCTCATAGCACAAGGAGTATCAGAGACAAAGAGATTTTCAAATCGAACAGTTAAAAGAAGAAACATAGAAGGAAACATGATATAACTCTGTGTCTTCTAGCGGAAGAATTTTGCATAATGGAAAAGTTGAAAATACACGAAAAATATTCTTCATTGAAAAAGTTATGCTAAGAGAAAAGCACTTTTCAAATACACTGACGGATAAAAAAAAAATCTAAACACCACGAAAAAATAGTTGTAGAGGAATGAAATGGCGGCAATACATTTGTATAGGTAACATATTTAATCGATTAAGGTTTCAAGATCACAGCTTAATGTAAGCGCGAGAAGAGCCATTTTAAATGTGAAATGCTGGTACATTAATAACCGGTGTAACCGCCAGAATGTTGAATGCAAGCACGCAAACGTTCATGCATTGTGTCGTAGAGGTGCTGGATGTCAGTTTGTAGGATGGAGTTCCATGCCTGTTGCACTTGGTCGGTCAATACAGGGACGGTTAATGCTGATTGGGGGTGACGCTGGAGTTGTCGTCCAATGATGTCTCATACGTGCTCGATTTGTGAAAGATCTGGTGATCTAGCAGGCCCCGGCAACATGTCGACACTCTGTAGAGCATGTTGGGTTACAACAGCGGTATGCGGGCGAGCGTTATCCTGTTGGAAAACACCCCCTGGAATGTTGTTCATGAATGGCAGCACAGCAGGTTGAATCACCAGACCGACGTACAACTGTGCCGTCAGGGTGCGTGGGATAACCACGAGAGTGCTCCTGCTGCCATAGGAAATTGCTCCCCAGACCATAACTCCAGGTGTAGGTCCAGTGTGTCTCGGCCGCAGACAGGTTGGTTGCAGGCGCTCACCTGGCCTCCTTCTAACCAACACACGGCCATCACTGGCACCCAGGCAGAACCGGCTTTCATCAGAAAACACAACAGATCTCCACTCCGTCCTCGAATGACCTCTAGCTTGACACCACTGACGTCGCAAATGGCAGTGGTTTGGAGTAAGTGGAATGCACGCTACAGGACGTCTGGCTCGGAGCTGTCCTTCAAGTAACCGATTTGCAACAGTTCGTTGTGTCACTGTGGTAGCAACTGCAGCTCGAATTGCTGCCGCAGACGCGGTACGATGCGCCACGGCCGTACGCCGTACACGGCGGTCTTCCCTCTCAGTAGTGCCACGTGGCCAGGCGGAACCCGGTCTTCTTGAGGCAGTGCCTTCCCTTGTCCACCGCTGCCAACAATCATGCACAGTGGCTACATTACTGCCAAGTCGTTCTGCAATATTGCGGAAAGAAAATTCACCTTCTCGTAGCCCTATTACACGACCTCGTTCACACTCCGTGAGCTGTTGATAATGGCTTCTTCGTCTTCTTAAAGGCATTCTCGACTAACATCAACACACTACGTCGAATCTCAACGATAACTAACGCTCACGAACGTTACAGCGCGTATTTACAGCAAACCTGCTTTGCATGTTCCGAGGGGCGCTACTAGCGCCACACGTATACGCCGATCGCGAACTTTGCATAGACGTCACTTTATAGATGTAGTTTCACCGCCTACCAACTGTCGTTTATCTAACACAAACCCTTCTTGGTGTTGGGATTTTTTATCCCCGTCAGTGTATGTCTCCCGGAAGCAGAGATAGCGAGAAAAAGGTATTAAACTTTACGCACCCTAGCGGGAAATCTGTGCGTTATTTAAAGAGGATAATGCTCCACATTTCTATTGTGCGGAATGACATACAGTAAAGTAATTTCACAATAGTGTTTTTGGAAGCGGAGGTACAGCTGCAAACAATGAATTATGAAACTCCTCAAATACAAACTTAAATTGTTCCACAAGGTAAATGAAATCTGATGTTGAAAGAAGTTTTTAAATCGTACAAGTAGAAGCAGAGATATTGAGGAAAACAGATTTAGCTTTTGCGCCATCTAGCGGCCAATTTGTGAATTTTTTTGTATTGCCGTAAACGGAAATTTGAACTTATGCCCTCTGGTGGCAAACTTGTTCGTTAAGAAAAATTGAAATTATGCGAGAAATATTTCGCACCGGAAACTATCCAACAAAGAAGGAGTTTTTCAAATCGGATTCTTAGAAGCAGAGATATTGACAAAAATAAGATATACGTCTACGCACCCTAGCGGAGAAACTACGCATTATTTTAAGAAAAAATATTCCGAAAAATTTTATCGACATGCGGGGTCCATGAAAGAATGTTTTCAATCGA
The DNA here is from genome assembly GCA_039090855.1 of Macrothele yani. Lineage (NCBI taxonomy): Eukaryota > Metazoa > Arthropoda > Arachnida > Araneae > Macrothelidae > Macrothele > Macrothele yani. The sequence continues at coordinate 17,157,189 of CM076992.1, forward strand.
GCTTTTAGAAGCTCAGATTTTGCTGCAAGTACGTCAGAAGAGAAATTTACGCTTACACCCCTGGTGGCCAAACCATTTTTTACCAAAAATTAGAAATTTTATGGAAAACATTTTCTATCGGGTGCTGTGTCAGCTGCAGGAAGAATGTTTCAAATCGGAGTTTTATAAGCAAATATCTCGGGGAACACACAATTGACTTTTACGCCTCCTAACAAAAAATCTATGTGTAACTTCGAAAAGTGACTGTACCTGAAATGTTATTCAATATAAATGGAATCGAAAGGTTAATCGGATATTTAAAAGCAAATATATAGAATAAAATGTATTTTGAATTCGATATCATCCTTATTTACGCCCTCTAGCGGCGAAACTGTGCATCTAAAAATAAAGAGTGCAAGGATCAGCATTCCGATATTCCAAGTTTCCCAACGCAAAACGAATTTTACAAATCGGTCTAATAGTTGCAGAGATGTGGTGTCTGTCCACAGGCGGACGGACGGACAAACCGAAAACATACAGTGGTCCCCGAAATTAAGTATACACCACTCACTCTCTTCTTTAAACGTCTAAAAAATATAATCAAATCGTTATTGAAAATTAATATTTATAGGACCAGTAAAATACACATTAAGAAATGTATTGGGCTAGAAAACAAATATAAAGTCTATAATACTTTAATGACATAATTTTTATCTCGAAGTTACAAAATTCGAAGTCACAAAATGGAATATACACCTTGCATAATTTGTTAATAAAAAGAAAAAACAAAACATGAACTAATATTTTGTTGCACATCCTTTTGCATGTAAAACGGCTTCCTAACCGCGGCGTGGCATTGAGTTAATAGGAGTTTGTGTTGTTTCGCTGGATATTTTTGCCCATTCTTCTCGTAAAACTGTTTCCAACTGTTCTTTGCTCTTAATATCGTCTTTTTGAACCGATATTTCCCACAAAGTTTTAATAACGTTCAGATCTGGGGATTGCGTTGGGGTGTGTGCAATTGCATTTTACAATCATACAACAACCACAGCTTAACTATTTCAGCGGTGTGCTTCTGGTTGTTATCTTGTTGAAACACAAAATTTGACCCAAAACCCAACTTTTGAGCACTTTGTTTTGAATTACTTTTTACTATGCCCAAGTATTTCATTTCGTCCATGATTCCGTCAATGAAAATTCAGTTTACCACGCCTTTTGCCGACGTACAGACCCATACAAGCACTGAACCACCTTCATGCTTGGTAGTGGGGATGGTGTTTTAGGGTAGCAGTTCACTGTTAGTCTTCCGCCAAACATAACATCGACCATCACGCCCGAAAACATTAAACTTACTCTCGTCACTGAATATTACTTGATTCCAGAAGTCTTCAGGCTTCGAAATATGATTTCTAGAGAATGAAATCCTTTTCTCTAGATTTACTTTGGAAATGAAAAGTTATCTTTTAGCTGTATGACCATTAACACCTGCTTTTCTGAGTACTATTCAAATTGTTTCGGCAAAAACAGGTCTTCCTATCGTTGTAGAAGTGGATGCAGAAATTTTTGGAGCACTCACCTTAGGGGTTTCTTTTACTTCTCAAATGAGTTCAACTCTCGTTTCCGTTCTGGAGCTTATAACGAAGTAAATTTCTCCGTCATTTTTGTCCACGCGGGGGCTCGAACCCGGATCCCATCATTCCGGAATAAGTCGCTCTACCAATTGAGCTACGCGGACGTTCGTAACCGCTGCTATCTGCCTTTATGTCGTGTGCGTCCTGCTGGGCAGGCACGTCACAAGCTCATTCTCTTAATTGAAAATTTTATTTTCACTGGGATATCACAGTTTAGTACCAGATCAGATCAGATGTAGAGGATTTTAGGAAGGGAGGGTTTGACCCCAATTCTTTAACAACCCTTAGAAATATGAAGCTAGGAGATTTGGGCTAGAGTGCCCGATAGGAAAGTGACACGGAAGCGAGGTAGAAAGGGGTAGGAAAAGGCCCTTAATCATTACATCTCCGTGGCAGTCACGAACGCTGACCACTAGGCCACCCGCGGCCCTATAGTTTAGTACCAGATCAGATCATATGTAGAGGATTTTAGGAAGAGAGTGCCTGACCCCAGGTCTTAAACAACCCTTAGAAATAGGAAGATAGGAGATTTGGGCTAAAGTGCCCGATAGAAAAGTGACACGGAAGCAAGGTAGAAAGGGGGGGGGGCAGTACCCGGGTTCCGGCGGCTTAACGTGCCCATCCGACGCACGGCGGGTATTTAGTGGTTTGAACGTTCGTACCTGCTCCGGATCGAACCTGAGGTTATCTCCATGACAGTCACGAACGCTGACCACTAGGCCACCCGCGGCTATAGTTTAGTACCTTAAGTCAATAAAACTATTATACAGATTCGTTTAAAAAATGTAGTTGTAGTCAAATCGCATTTTTTATAAAGTATGTATTTCATTTTGTGACTTCGAATAGTGTAACTTCGACATAAAAATTATGTAATTAACATATTATGGAGACTTCACATTTGTTTTCTACCCTAATACATTTCTTAATGTGTATTTTATCGTTCCTATAAACATTAATTTTCAATAATGATTTAATAATGTTTTTCTAGACCTTTAAAGAAAAGAGTGAGTGGTGTATACTCAATTTCGAAGGCACTGTAAGCACGATCTTTTTTACGAAAGACCATTTTAATGATGAAATTGCCAAAAATAATTTAAAATAAAATTATAGGGAGACTACTCAAAATACGCCGGTAGTTGGTGATCCAAGCGCGTTAAAATGTTATTTGTCGAGGACTTTACATCGATGGCTAAGCTAATACGAAATTCTGGAGTGCGACGCTTATGCCGGTGCGGCTCTTACAACAAATTTGTTTCTCAAGAGTGATTTCTGTGAAGTGCTGCTCTCATGCGGATGATACGCTTAACCCGAAAATTACTGTAACAGTAAATTTTAAAACCGTGAAAAAAAAGAACAATAACAAGAAAAAACCTCTTTGAATTTAGAATAGGTTTGTTCCCTCATCAGAAGACGTACTCGCTTCACACCCAGGACCGGAATAAGGCGAGGGCTAACGGAGCTACAGCCTAGACGCCCACCATTACTAAGGGCCTTGGTGTCATGCCGCTAACAATAATACACAACTTATATATGCATATTTCATTCTTTTAAGTCCTCAGGTTTTATTTTATAAACCTGGATTACATTGTCTGCTCACTGGGCCCTTGACTTTTTTTTGTTTCGAGGTATAAAGACCACCGCGAGCAATTCGGTGGGAAATAAGGTGCCGCCCGTCCCTAATATATGGTCACTGGTTCCAGGGAAAGAAGTGAGCCAGTGCCGTTAGACAAACATCACATCCATACCTCACCGAGATTCGAACCCGCACCCATTTCAGACAAATGGTCAGAAGCCAGCGCTAAACTACGGCGCCACCTGGGCGGTTTTTGCCTTTTGTCTCGTTTGCTTTTTACTCGATCATAAACAGAGTCTATATAACGAACAGTTTTCAATGTAGTGACTCAGGAAGGATGAATGCCGCCCTGGTGGCGCAGTGGTCTAAGCTATGGCCTCTGATCATTCATCCGAAAGGGGTCCGGGTTCGAATCCCGATGAGGCATGGATGTTGTGTTTGTCTTACGGCACTGGCTCTCTCCCTTCCGTGGAACCAGTGACTCTAAATTAGGGACGGGCGGCTGCTTATAGCCCACTGAGTTGCTCACGGTGGTCGTTAAACCTTCAATCAAAAAAAAAAAAAAAAAAAAAAGAGGATGAATGTTTCGTACAGCTATATGTGCAGTGCCACCACTAGATGATTTCATATTTCTCACTTTTAGGCACTTCAGGGGTGCTGATCACTGTGTGTGCTTCCATTCATTCCGCTCATCCCTAACTTCTCGTTAAAATTATTTGCTGTCACAGTTCAGTAGATTTTACTGTTTCAGATTACGTTTAAACTTGGCCTAACTAATATTCTGGGATCGTAACGTTGTGACGTATACTCTAATTTAACTTTCCTTTTTAGTTTCCTCCTATATGTAAAAATTTGAGTTCGTTCTCCTTACCATTTTTCAAACTGATGTCAACCATACTCTTGCGAGAGTAGTTGATAACACCCCTGAGGTCGGAACGAATGACTTGTGGATGTATGAGACGAGAACTGATTGATATACACCGCCTGACAGAGAAAATGCCACACCATGACGGAATGCTCGAAAACAGACCGAACTGCACACACAGATAGCCAAGTAGGTCCTGAACAAATGATTTACTTATAACATACAGACTATAGGTTCCAGTGGCCGAATATACAGGATGATCAATAAGGAGTGTAGCCCCATTTTGGGCAATACAGCGTTGAATTCCACACGGCATCGAGGCAATGAGAGTCCGAATAGGGTCCTGTGGTATCGTGGACCATGTGGTGGTGATCCGAGTCCACAGTTCATCTTCATTTTGCGGGGATGGGAGGGTACTCAACCGGCATCCAATCTATGTCCCACAGATGCTCAATGTGTGAGAGGTCGGGGGATCGTGCTGGCCACGGAAGCATCACACACCGTGTAAAGCATTCAGGCTGATCCGAAAGGTATGCGGCCGGGCGTTATCCTGTTGAAAAACGGCGTTTGGAATGCCCTCCAGATACGGTAGTGCCACTTGCCGCAGCACCTCGTCAACATAGCAGAGTGCCGTCAGTGTGCCCGTAATGCGTATCAGCGGTGAGCGGCTATTGGCGCTGATAGCACCCCACACGATAATTCCACGCTGCCAGGCCGTGGAATTATCCGCCCGTTTGGCACGTCGCCTACGGACTCTCACATGGCGATCATCCGTGGTGAGACAGAACCGCGATTCGTCGCTGAATACCTCACTGATCCATTCGGCACCTCACGCCGCTCTGGAGCGACACCACGCCAAGCGATGACGACGATGGCTCGCTGTTAAAAGTAGCCTTCGTAGCCTTCGTAACGGACGGCTGGACAGCAAACAAGACGCAGGCAATCGGCGCAACACTGTCCGCATCGATATCGGAGCATCCAAGCCTCTCCGTACACTCCGAAAAATGTCGCCCGTTGTGGCCTGTGGATCTGCTGCGGCATGACGTTGGATGTGACGATCCGTGCTCTCGGATGTCCGTCCCCGTGCTCCGGTCCCCCATACGACGTTGCACAGATCCTACTTGGGACAACTGTCTCCAAATACGACCGACGGTTGTGGCATCACGTTGCGTTTCTTCCGCCATACGACGCAAGGGTCATCCGTCGGTACGAAGGCCTACGACGACACCTCTCGTCAACTCATCCGTTAGACGAAATCGCGTACGACAGCATCTTAACGGCATTGGCATCCCTTGTTCGTTCTCCAGACACGGTTACAGCAGAACCACTCACTTCTAGCTTCGTGACCACGTCTCGACTAATGGCCTCGCGAGTTGGTTGCCCGCTCATATCCCGCGTGCTGTTCGTGCGATTAGTCTGCACATGCAATCATTTGCAAAACTTGTACGTGTGCAACCACCTTGCAATTTGCATTGCGCTGCGTTCACGTCTTCGTGGTTTAGCATTTGAGATGGTGGAAGTTATCACACTAGTTGAGGGACGTATGTTAAATTGAAGCTTGAGTTATTTGAAGACTATGTGTTCTACTTAAGTGTTGGTGTTGTGTTTTTCTTAACAAAGAGTTGCATTCTTCGGATTATTTTTACTAATGTTGTTGAAGGCTGAGTCGAGCTAAAGACGCTTTTGATAAATAAAGACTAATAGTAAGTAACCATTTCTGAAGTTATTTGAGTGACTCATGATTAGCTTAAAAGTGCAGCAATTAAGAACTGATTTGTGTAGTGTTCCGACAGATATATTCCAAGGACGTCACAACGCTTGTCTGCTTCAAATCTAGTATGTCTTCGTGTGCCAAACATAGAAGTGGATCTCAAACATAGAAAAAATCTTGGAATGAAATGGTCATTGAAAGGTCTTTGAAAGTGATAAAAAATGGAAATGAAAGCGATTGGTCGTGTGATTAGTCAAGGCCATTAATGCGAATGGGCATGGGAAGTAATAAAAGGTCATGCAATGGTCATTGAAAGTGATAAAAGGTCATGCAATGATCATTGAAAGTGATTGGTCAAGGCCATTGATGCGAATGGGCATTAAAATCGATAAAAGGTCATGTGATTGGTCAAGGCCATTGATGCGAATGGGCATTAAAAGTGATAAAAAAATGGAAAGGAAAGCGATTGGTCGTGTGATTAGTCAAGGCCATTGATGCGAATGGGCATGGAAAATAATAAAAGGTCATGCAATGGTCATTGAAAGTGACAAAAGGTCATGCAATGGTCATTGAAAGTGATTGGTCGTGTAATTGACCAAGGCCATTGATGCGAGTGGGCATTGAAAATGATAAAAAGCCATGCAATGGTCATTGAAAGTGATTGGTCGTGTGATTGGTCAAGGCCGTTAATGCGAATGGGCATTAAAATCGATAAAAGGTCATGTGATTGGTCAAGGCCATTGATGCGAATGAGCATTGAATGTGATGAAAGGGTTTATGATTAGTCAAGGTCATTGATGCGAATGAGCATTGAATGTGATAAAAGGGTTTATGATTAGTCAAGGTCATTGATGCGAATAGACATCGAAAGTGATTTGGTGAGATCAATGGTTTTCTGTGACAATAAACGATTTTGCACAAACGAAATAAAAAAGAATGCTTTCTGAGATTGACAAAATGGGCATGATCTACACTGCTGGCCACCCAAAATGCAACACCAAGAAGGACACGAGATAGCAAAGCCAGATTTACTGGACGCATAACAACAGATACAAAGATGAAACGATTGAGCTTACAGGCCCGTGCGACTTGCGGAACACGCAGACATCAATAATTCGTGTGGCCCCCATGGTTGGTAATAACGGCCGCTACACGCCGCGGCATCGAACGAAAGAGGCTTTGGAAGTGGGTTTCGGGTATTTCGGTCCAGGCTGCTTCCACACGTTGCCACAGTTCATCAGGCGTAGCCGCGGGTGGTGCTTTCCGTGCCACTCGGTTGCCGATCAGCCACCAGAAGTGTTCGATGGGCGACATATAGGGAGAACACGCGGGCCACGGCAGCAGTGACACCTCGTGGGCCGTGAAGAATTGTTGCACGATGCGTGCCACGTGCGGGTACGCATTGTCCTGTTGAAACGTGGCCGCTGGCAGGTCCTGCAGGTAAGGGAGGACTACAGGCTCCAAAACGTCCGAGATGTAGCGGTGGCTGTTTAGCGTACCGGCAATGCGTACCAGAAGGTTGTGGGTGTCATATCCAATTGCGCCCCAAACCATAACGCCAGGCGACGGACAGGTATGGCAATGCATAATGCAGGCGTCATCCAGTCTCTCGCAGCGGTGCCGCCACACGTGGGTCCGACCATCGTGGTGTTGCAGGCAGAAGCGGGATTCGTCGGAGAAGACAATGTTGTCTCATTCCGTAGTACAGGTGCGGCGTTCAACGGCCCACTGCCGCCGCACTCGCCGGTGGTGTAACGTCAATGATAATCGGAGCAATGGGCGCCGTGCGACAAGTTCCCGCTCCTGCAGACGACGTCGAACGGTACGTGCAGATACAGGTTGTTGCGCAACACACCCTAATTCATGCGCTAACGTTCGTGATGCGGCGGTGCAAGCCGTCAATGCCTGCCGCACAACATGCTGGTCCTCTCGTTTGGCGGTGTGCCGCGGCTGCGGCAATCGCTCACGTCGGTCCGTCCGTCCCTCCTACACCCACCGAATCCATACTCGCCTCACTGTGGCTGGATGTCGTCCCACACGGGCGTCGATGTCTCGGTACGATAAATCGCTGTCGCGATAAGCCACTATTCGTCCTCTGTCAAACTCCGAAACGTGCTGGAATGACTGCCGTATTCTGCTACGAGGCATCGGGAAGCTTCGCACGCACAGGTCCGGCAGCACAACACACTTCCACTGCTTACACCCAGCATTCTGTGCACCCTTCTTATAGTGCTTCTCGGTGGCGTACCGGGCGCACATGATTTGCATATGCCCCGCATTACTAATCGTTTGCATGTCCTCTCGCGGGCGATGCATGCTGCGAATTTCAGGACAATCGGATGCTTCCTTCTTTTTATTGCATTTTGGGTGGCCAGCAGTGTATTTATTAAATAAACGAATTCGATTTTCTACCTTATACTCCAATGATTGTGATTTTGTACAAGAAGTGAACTATACTTCAGTGATCTCAATACTGCTTATTATTCTGCTTTGTTTCGTACTTATGTCCTGTAATCAGCATAAACCTCAGCTCTAGAACTGATTGTCGGCAACCATAACTTTCCCATGTAGTCTTTAAAAGCATTAGTGCAGCTTGCGGTTATAAAGTTATGCATTACGTCATATAAAAGAGTGCGAAAGTGTTCAAAGAACATATGTTACTGTAGGCCGAAGTGTGGATGTACACAGTAAACTAATTTTTCGAAGTTTGATTTCTTTCCGGCTGTGACCACTCACACATTCCATTTTGCGCGTATTTGGATAACATGATTAGACTGCTTTGCTGCTGCTAATACGGTTTACATATTCATGGCTCACGTAAGTGTCTCAACGAAATAAAAAATGTAGTCGTTTTTCATCCTTTTAGGCTTGAACCATCTCGTAAATAAAGCAAAAAGTTGGCAGTAAAAATGTTAATTTACATGACAATAAAGATACACCAAGAAAAGTATAGAATATTAAATCTGTAAAATGCCCAAGACAAAATCTAGAAATCTTTAGCTTTTAACTGACGTTCTAAAGAGAACGGTGCCGCCCTGGTGGCGCAGTGGTCTAAGGCGCTGGCCTCTGATCATTCGTCCGTAAGGGGTCCGGGTTCGAATCCCGGTAAGGCATGGATGTTGTGTTTGTCTTACGGCACTGGCTCTCTCCCTTCCCTGGAACCAGTGACCCTAAATTAGGGACGGGCGACTGCTTATAGCCCATTGAGTTGCTCACGGTGGTCGTTAAACCTCCAATCAAAAAAAAAAAAAAAAAAAAAAGAGAACGGTGAAAAGTACAGTGACTTGTTGGTATGAAGATTAACCACGTAATTATTTTTAGGTTGAAGAATGCATACAATTTTAAATATCCTAAATCCAGCGCATATTGCTAGAGAGCTTTGTGTTTTACGCGACTTCATAATGATTGATAATTATCAGTTATTTGAGGGCCCACTCAAACGCCTTAGCACAGATGCCCACTAAGGCCCTAATCCGGCGTTGATCACACCAGAGAATTAGGTGTGATCCGTCTTGTTTCGAAATCGATACCAGCTACTAGTCTCATCGTTCGCACGTATGCTTACATTTAGTAAAAACTAGCATGTTGTACCCGCCGTTGACGGGCTAGTGATAGTATAGAGTAAAAGCTATATCGGCAATTAAATTAAGACTGGTAAATCAAGATCACACCCAACGCGAAGGCGCGAAGATAAGAAGTTCACGATAAATTTGAGCCATTTCTTTTTTAGAATTACGTTAAAACAACGTTCTATTTTCTAGCTCACAACGTCGTCACAGTATGATGACCTCCTGACGTATGACACTTTTGAATTAATAACGCAGATAGAAAACCAACGTTCTATTTTCTTTTTTTCTTCTCCGCCCTCAAGGTCATAATACAATCGGCAAACAACGCTTACAAAAAAAAGGGCGTGATAAATGTATTTACGAATGAAAATAGTCGTAACGAAATTCTAAAAAAGAAACGCCTAAAATTTATGGTGAACTACTTTTCTGCACGCCTTAACGTTCGGTGTGATCAGGCTGATGTCAACAAAGCGGAAAGACACAATCAGATCGGGTAAAAACGCGTAACATTAAATAACTAAAAATCAAATTCAAATTTAAAAAAAAATCGCTTCGAGGTGCACCAGAAGATGTCTACAGGTATCTTCATAACAAATTGCGTCGCTCTCGGTCGCCTAATTCTATGTGAAATCCGACCGACAGACACACACACAGTCTGTTTTATATATAGAGAGAAGAGATAAGCTAGTGGGAGAAATGACACTGTATTTACAAACGAAATCGAAGAGGAGAACAAGTGTAAGGAATCACTGACTTCGTTATTTTTCCCTGGACATTTCAGATGTTCTGGAATAGAATTGTTCGGTTTAAAAAATAAAATAAAAATTAAGTATTACTGACAGCGGTTTTCTATTATTTTTTCCATGAATACAAGTCAGAAATGCAAACAAACGAGATTCCGCAGACACGGATCTTTTGAACATGTATGGTAGTGAAGCCTGACAAGATTGATTACTCTGCTTCGCGAAAACAAATTTCGTACTGTTGAGAACGGAAGCACGGGTGGGTACTGTTGGGAATCAGTGCGAAACTTGTCTTCAAGGTTAGCCTGGATTTCTTTAAAAACACGAATTCTGGAGCGATTACTCATAAATATTAATAATTATGGAGGAAAAGCTATTGAAAAACCGCTTGGTGTTTCCCTTTGTGAAGACATCTTCAGAAGACATTTAAATACACTGACGAAAAAAAATCCCAACACCACGAAAAAATAGTTGTAGAGGAATGAAATGGCGGCAAAACATTTGTATAGGTAACATATTTAATCGATTAAGGTTTCAAGATCACAGCTTATCGTAAGCGCGAGAAGAGCCATTTTAAATGTGAAATGCTGGTACATTAATAACCGGTGTAACCGCCAGAATGTTGAATGCAAGCACGCAAACGTTCATGCATTGTGTCGTACAGGTGCTGGATGTCAGTTTGTGGGATGGAGTTCCATGCCTGTTGCACTTGGTCGGTCAATACAGGGACGGTTAATACTGGTTGGGGGTGACGCTGGAGTTGTCGTCCAATGATGTCCCATAAGTGCTCGATTGGTGAAAGATCTGGTGATCTAGCAGGCCACGGCAACATGTCGACACTCTCTAGGGCATGTTGGGTTACAACAGCGGTATGCGGGCGAGCGTTATCCTGTTGGAAAACACCCTCTGAATGCTGTTCATGAATGGCAGCACAACAGGTTGAATCACCAGATCGACGTACAACTGTGCCGTCAGGGTGCTCCTGCTGTCATAGGAAATTACTCCCCAGACCATAACTCCAGGTGTAGGTCCAGTGTGTCTCGGCCGCAGACAGGTTGGTTGCAGGCGCTCACCTGGCCTCCTTCTAACCAACACACGGCCATCACTGGCACCCAGGCAGAACCGGCTTTCATCAGAAAACACAACAGATCTCCACTCCGTCCTCCAATGAGCTCTAGCTTGACGCCACTGACGTCGCAAACGGCAGTGGTTTGGAGTAAGTGGAATGCACGCTACAAGGTGTCTGGCTCGGAGCTGTCCTTCAAGTAACCGATTTGTAACAGTTCGTTGTGTCACTGTGATGGCAACTGCACCTCGAATTGCTGCTGCAGACGCGGTACGATGCGCCACAGCCATACGCCGTACACGGCGGTCTTCCCTCTCAGTAGTGCCACGTGGCCGGCCGGAACCCGGTTTTCTTGAGGCAGTACCTTCCCTTGACCACCGCTGCCAACAATCATGCACAGCGGCTGCATTCCTGGCAAGTCGTTCTGCAATATTGCGGAAAGAAAATCCACCTTCTCGTAGCCCTATTACACGATCTCGTTCAAAACTCCTTGAGCTGTTGATAATGGCTTCTTCGTCTTCTTAAAGGCATTTTTGACTAACATCACACCCTACGTCGAATCTCAACGATAACTAACGCTCACAAACGTTACAGCGCATATTTACAGCAAACCTGCTTTGCATGTTCCGAGGGGCGCTACTAGTGCCACACGTATGCGCCGAGCGCGAACTTTGCATAGACGTCATCTTACAGATGTACTCTCACGGCCTACCAACTGTCGTTTATCTAACACATCCCCTTCTTGGTGTTCGGATTTTTTTCCGTCAGTGTAGTAGAAACCTTCTGCTTCAGTTATCACTGGAATAATAATAATAATGATAATAGTAATAATTACTACTACTTAATAACAATAATAATTATAATAATAATTATTATTAAGTACTAGAAGTAATTATTACTTAATAATAAGGGCTGCTACTACTTAATGATAATAATAATAGTAATAAAAATTACTACTACGATATGGAAACTATCGGAAGCATATCCTGAAGGACCCATCAGTAGAAGGCGACACATGTCGGCAATGCCATCAAGCGCCAAAGACTCTATCATAGCAGGGTGCAGAGTCCTCACACAGAGTACATGAACAGGAAGAATCAAGTCCACAAGATCCTCCATCAGAAACTGGTAAGAAAGTGCTACTTCATTACAGCTGAGTCAGTCCCCTACTGCAATGATGAGCCAACAACGCTCCTAGAGACCAACACGCACAAGGTGTACTGGAACAGACCGATCAAAACAGGTAAGACTATCCCCCACAATCGGCTCGACACCGTCCTGGTCGACAAGGGAAAGAGGTCAACATACATTATTGACATTGGAAGTGGGTTTATACATTATTACATTATTGGCTTTGGAAGTGGGTTTCGGGTATTTCGGTCCAGGCTGCTTCCACACGTTGCCACAGTTCATCAGGCGTAGCCGCGGGTGGTGCTTTCCGTGCCACTCGGTTGCCGATCAGCCACCAGAAGTGTTCGATGGCTTTGGATGTGGGCTTGGGGTATGTCGGTCCAGGCTGCTTCCCCACGTTGCCACAGTTCATCAGGCGTATCCGCGGGCGGTGCTTGCCGGGCTAGTCGATTGGCGATCAGCGACCAGACGTGTTCGATGGGCGACATATCGGCAGAACAGGCGGGCCATGGCAGCAGTGACACCTGGTGGGCCGTGGAGAATTGTTGCACGACGCGTGCCAAGTGCGGGCGCGCATTGTCCTGTTGAAACGTGGAGGCTGGCAGGTCCTGCAGGTAAGGGAGGACTACAGGCTCCAAAACGTCGGAGATGTAACGGTGCCTGTTGAGTGAACCGGCGATGCGTACCAAAGGGGTGCGAGTGTCTTATCTAATTGCGCCCCAAACCATAACGCCAGGCGACGGACCGGTATGGCGATGCATAATGCAGGCGTCATACAGTCTCTCGCCGCGTTGCCGCCACACGCGGATTAGACCATCGTAGTGTTGCAGACAAGAGCCGGATTCGTCGGACAAGTCCCCGCTCCTGTAGACGACGTCGAACTGTACGTGCGGACACAGGTTGTTGCGCAACACACCCTATTTCCTGCGCTAACGTTCGTGATGTGGCGGTGCGAGCCGTCAATGCCCGCCGCACAACATGCCTGTCCTCTCGCTCGGTGGTGTGCCGCGGCTGCGGCAATCGCTCACGTAGGTCCTTCCGTCCCTCTTGCACCCACCGAATCCATACTCGCCTCACTGTGACTGGATGTTGTCCCACACGGGCGCCGATGGCTCGGTACGATAAACCGCTGTCGCGATAAGCCACTATTCGTCCTCTTTCAAACTCTGAAACGTGCTGGAATGACGGCCGTATTCTGCGACGAGGCATCAGGAAGCTTTCCACGCACAGGTCCGGCAGCGCAACACACTTCCGCTACTTACACCCCGCCTTGTGTGCACCCTTCTTATAGTGCTTCTCGGTGGTGTGCCGGGCGCACATGATTTGCATATGCCCTGCAATTTTAATCGTTTGCATGCCCTCTCGCGGGCGACGCATGCTGCGAATTTCAGGCCAATCGGATGCTTCCGTCTTGGTGTTGCAGTTTGGGTTGCCAGCAGTGTATAACGATGTAAGATACGAAATCAGGGAAATGTGGCAAATGCAGAACATCACTACTGTCGCCATAGTAATATCAGTCACAGGAGTTGTTGTACCTAAGACCATTTACAGCTCTACACAGATATTGGACCTTCACGCTAACACCTTTATTGCAGTGACCGATCGCACAGCGACATCTACGGTGTTAGCGCACCAGTGCACCACTGTCACAGGTTAGGCTTTGTCCTTCAGCACATTTCGACGTCGTCTACTTAACAGAGGATTGGTCGCAAGCACCCCATTGCTGCTCATTCCTTTGACCCACAACCCACGACGCCTGAGGTAGCAATGCAGTCTCGAACACAGACATTAACACGTTAAATGGCAACGGGTCGTGTTTTCTGACGAGTCATGATTCACCTTGATGTACCATGATGTTTCACACGTGTTCGAAGACATTGTGCCGAACAGCGCCTTGCCGTGTGCATTTTGCAGCGTCATACCGGCCGAACACCAAGCTCGTTAGAGGCGCCATTGGGTTAGTTTTGAGATCTCGCCTGATACGAATTGAGGGAATTCGCAACAGCCAGCAATATATCAGGGGTGTATTAGAGGAAGAGGTGTTACTATCCTTTCAGAGTTGTCCTAGCGCTATATTCAAGCAGTACAATGCTCAGACAAATGTGGCCCAGAATGTACAAGGCCTCTGCCATTCACGGCAGATATTGCTTCTTCCCTGGCCTGCGCTTTCGTCTGATATGTTCCCGAGCAAACACGTCAGGAACGTGGTACAACGGCCGTTCCATAAATACTGAGAGTAAAATCACACAAAATGAAGAAATATATGTACAGCAAAATAAATGTTATTCTTTCACAAAGTATCTTCCTTTGGATGATATGCAATAGTCCCATCGTTCAGTTCACTTTTAAAAGCATGTGTTGAAGGCATTTTGTGGAAGCTGCTTTAGCGACCCTTGTACAGCCTGAATAACGTCAGCACCTGTGACGAATGCTACGCTACGGAATTTCTCCCTCATTGTTGGAAACAACCAGAAGTCGAACAGAACGAGATCAGGACTGTACGCAGGCTGTGGCATGATTTCAGTACTGCATTTCGTAAGAAACTGTTGAACACAAGCAGCCACATGTGGGCGGGCGTTATCATGGTGTAGGGTCCACTTGCCCACCAGTTCCGGTCGCTTAATCAATATGTGTCGTCGCAGACGCTTCAAGACTGAAATGTAATACTCAGCATTGACATTAATTTGTGGAGGAACGGCGTTCTGGTAGCATACACCTTTATGATCAGAGAAAATTATCATCATCACCTTCCCAGCTGATTTGGTTTGGCGGACTTTCTTCGGAGGAGGCGAGCCTGTGTGTTTCCAGACACTCGCTGCTCGCTTCGTGTGGGGATCGAAATAGTGGACCCATGTTTCATCGGCAGTTATTACTGCGTTTAGAAAGTTTGGATCCTTTGCAATCATTCGTTTCCACTCATGAAACACCTGAACTCTGGCTAGCAATTGTTCTCTCGTCAGGTGATGAGGTACCCATCTGGAACACACACGATGCAGCAGTAATTTGTCTCGTAGAATAGGGAATGCCGATGTTTTTTAAATATTAGTTGACGCCGCTATGTCTTCACACGTCATTCGCCGATCTTCTTGAAAGATTACCCAAACACTGTTGACAATACGTTCCCTAATAACACTTTCAGGTCCACCAGGCCTAGGAGCGAATTCTGCTGACAAACAAATTTTTTTAAATCATGGTGGCATCTAAAAACAGTTGATTCACCCAAAATTTGCACAACACATTTCATTTCTTAACTCTGAATCACTTACCTCCATAGCTTTATGACGAAATGCAGATGTACCATTAAACAACTGCGCAACAACAAAACCAGAATCCTCTGCCAGAGCTAATAACTGTTGCCGTAGATACTCCTTTAATTCAGTTATTCGTCTGCGTGGTTACTTCACCCCTTCACACTGTTGCCAACTCAAAGAAAATTACTCTGAGTTTTTATGGAACGGCCTTTGCAAAACAGATAAGCGACTGGCCCGACAGGCATCTCCTCTAGTCACCACAAATGAACTCTGGCTTCGCATAGACGCAGCCTGCCAGGCTATTCCCTAGGACGATAGCAAAAACCTCTTCCATTCAGTGGCCCGCCGTGTACAGGCTGTTAGTGTTGCTTGGGGTGGCTTAACACCATACTGAATTTTGAAGCGGAAGTATCTTGTACAACTCTACAAATATAATCAGTTATGTTTTGTAACATGAGGAATCTGCGATATATACACTCACAGACAATGAAATTTGTGCACCTTGAAGAAAACATGCTACAATCGCGAAACTTTTCAGATAGCTAGAGTGCGTGCTGGTATGCAAATGATCCACATTTGATGCGAGCGCGCATGACCGCATACCTTGTGGTGCCGCTGCAAGCACGAACCGGCAGCCTTATAAACCGGCGTGTAGCCGATGCCTCATGAAAGCGAAAAGCACCGGCCGACGCAAGCAAGAGGACAGAGTGACAAGAATGCCGGGTAGACGCCGGAGCCGTCGATTTACGCAACTTACGGACTTTGAGAGAGACCGGATTATCGGGCTGAAAACCGCAGGGTGACCGGCGCGCAGTATTTCCCGCCACGTGGATAGTTCTGACCATATCGTCCGACTGTGTTGGGAGCAGTGGACACGTGACAGCACTGCCACACGGCAGAGCGTCCCCGGACGGACCGGGACAACCACCGGTAGAGAAGATTGACGGATCTTGCGCCAGGTACGAACGGATCCCACGGGAACCCGGTCCACTATACAGGCACATATAGCAGCTCCTGTGTGCCCACGAAACATTTCCCGACGCCTTGTGGAAGCGAATCCGTGATCCCAGCACCCGTTGCGTTTACTACCATTAACATCGGAACATCGCCGGCTCCTTGTTCAGTGCTGCCAGGCCAGAGCAACGTGGAACGCCACAGACTGGCGACGTGTGGTGTTTAGCGATGAGTTCCGCCGCGTTTTGGGGACACATGATCATCGTGTCCGGGTGTGGAGGTCTCCGGCTCAACGGCACAATCCCAAACTCGCTATCGAGTGCCACACCTCCCCCACTGCAGGCATTAGGGTCTGTGGAGTCATTGCCTACGATAGCTGATCAGCTCTAGTAGTGGTACGTGGATCATTGACGGGACAGCGGTATGTGGATGAGATCCTTCGGCCCCAAGTGCTCCCATTCCTGGCTGGGATTCAAGGTGCTCTATACCAGCTGGATAATGCCCACCCACACACGGCTCGGGTAGTCCAGAAGTGCCTACGAACTGTCCAGACACATTCATGGCCTGCCCGCTCCCCGGATATGTCCCTTTATTAGCATGTGTGAGACCAGTAGAAACGCCGGCTATTCGGGATTTGGAGCACACCGTCCAACACGTGTGAGCCAGTCTGCCGCAGGACAACATCAGGCATCTCTTCGCCTGCATGCCAGACCGTATTGCAGCATGCATCGCCGCACGAGGCGGTGCGACGCGCTATTGAAGACAACCAGACTGCGTGCCACAGATCCCTCTGTAATTGTCCTGCAGCTCTGTTTTTGCCATCATGTGTATCCTTCATCTGTATCATCACGTCCATAACATTTCAACTCAATCCGATACTTCCATCTTGGTGCGCAAATGTCATATTGTCCGTGAGTGTATTTCATTTGAATACCGCGATTCTTTCTTGGTGTTGCATTTTTCACATACAGTAGGATACTTGTGAATTGGAGATCATGTCTTCATGCAGATGTCTGCAATGTTTACCTTCTACGAGTGGCTGACTCTTTAATGAAATTCTGAAAAAAATATCTAGACACTTTTTCCATTTTCTATCTGTCTTTTTATGGTTTCATTTATTTTTTTTTCGCGTGATAAGGTACTTATATCTCAATATTAAAGTCATCTGCCCGACTAGGAAATGTCTCTTTCTATTACGAAGTTGCGTGCCGTCGCTAATTCCTTTTGATACTTGCGCGTAACTGCAGGGCGAATGGATGAACTAACTTTTCTATCCTTCGCTTTCTAGCATGCAATGTTTAAGTATGCCAGCTGAGAAACGGAACCTTTGAGCACTTTATTAATTACACCAATGGGAGTGATCTCACAGAAATTACTTGGCTGAAAGTAATTAGAAATGGGACTTTACCGGTTTTTCATGAAGAGCATGATTGCGTATTAAAATAAATTGCTTTGATGGAACCGCCTGCTTTGATACAAATTCTTGGCATTTATGTATGAATGTATAAGGAACTGTGTGTGTGTGTGTGTGTTTGTTTGTTTGTTTGTTTGTTCCTGCCTGCTTATCGCAGAAATAACACTCCATAAATGTTGAAGAGAACAGAGATTTCATCTTTTCCTTGAAACGCAAGACAATTCCCAGCAATTTAATTAATAAACAGTTGCGTTGTTTGTTTAATAAAGCATAAACACGTACAATAACGGCAAATACTGGCCATTTCTTCTCTGAAACTAGACTGCTGAAGTTAGAGTGAGTAATTCGGCAAGAATCGTGATAAGCAGCAGGCTCGTGAGATGGGGGCAAAAAATTTGCTTACAACCGAAATTAAAGCGAGAAAACAGGAACTGCCGATTAAATTTGGTAGAACTGTTAATATAAAAATATGCTCTCTTTGATAATACAGTACTTCTTGTTCGGCAATTTGAAATTTCTTTATTTGGGTTTTAAAACGTCCGGCGTCTACACCGACCAGCCATTACATTATGACCACCTACCTAATAAGCTGTAGGACCCCCGTTAGCATGCAAAACAGCGGCCTCTTGGCGAGGCATTGATTCGATGAGGTGGCGACAAGTATCCTGGGGTATCTGGTACCATAAAATCAACAGAAGGTTATCCAGTTCCCATACATTTCGGGGTAGTTTAGCACGAAGCCGCTTTTCAAAGTCCAACCATAAATGTTCGATTGGGTTAATGTCAGGTGAATTCGGACGGCAGGGAATTGAAAGAAAGTCACCAGCATGTTCTTCGAACCACTTCTTGACAATTCTGATAGTGAGGCATAAAGCATTATTCGGTTGGTAATGGCCATCACCAGAAATCGAACACATTTGCCATGAATGGGTGTACTTGGTCAGCAACGATGTTCACATACCTGACAGCTCTCATGGATGGGACTATTGGGGTAATGGGGCCCAATAATCTGAACACTCTACTAACCGAAAGCTGGTCCTCAGGATGTATGTTTACTGCTCTGTGAACTTCACCTGCTCCACCGTGTTAGGTCTCCAGGCGAGCTCATTTATCTAGGCTGGGGGTGGTCATAAATGAAATGGCTCATTGGTCTAATGGTTTGGAGTCACGACGTGGGGCCCGAGGGACCACTATTTCTACCGCCAAATACCTGCCGTTGTTCATGAGCTACATCAACCTCTCCCAAGACTTTTTTCTTTGGTGCTGTACATTTTTCGCGATAGCAGTAAAGCAAAATCCCATGTAAAAAAATTCCGTGTAACAGATGTGGGTAATGGAAGTACAAGTGTATCTGACAGGTAAGAGGTTTGCCGAATTCGCATCTAATTGGCTGCCCGGCGCTAACCAATAGCGTGATCGTCCCAAATACAAGGCGCTGATGCTTGATCGACACCCGGCTGCAGAAGCGTTTTATATCAGTGCTTACGGAAAGTAACAGTTTTTGATGCTACGCATCTTTACCTACAGCGGCAAAAGTAAATCACATGCATAAAATGTCGATGTAACGAAAATGGGTAACGCTGCGTCACTGTCAAAAACATTGTTGAAATACACGGTCTTATCAGAATAATATGACCACCCCCGTAATCACAATGTACCCGCTCAGGCGCGTCACAGATAAAGTCGACCACAAGGAGATATAAGTGGCCGGCCAGGACAAATGAGCCATAGTGCGTGACGTAAGTACAGTGGGCAGAGGTAGTGATTTGATGGACGTTCACAAAGGAATGATCATCGGCTACCGCGTTAAGGGTGGAAGCATCTCAGAAACAGCAGACTTCGTGTGCTCTTCGCGAGGTGCTGTAGTAAGGGTGTACCAATAATGGGTCGCTGTTTCACCGAGTAACTCCCGACGTCATAACTGATGAGCCCGAAACGCCATCGACTCCAGGGAGAACGACGCCTTCGTCGACAGGTAAAGGGCAATCGATGCGCTACAGTCAGCACTTGACCACGCAAATGAACGCTGGGGTGGCCAGGTGCGTGTCCCTGATAACGGTAGAGCAAATGCTCTTACGCATGGGTCTCCGGAGTGGACGCTGCGTCAATGCGTCAATGTTATACTAGGCCCATTGGTAACGACGCCTGCAGTTTGCATGGGACTACAGTCATTGGACAGTGGAAGAGTTGCAAAAGGTTGCCAAAGGAATTTTGGGTTCAGTTAAAATAGTCTTTTAGTTCAACGCCCTTTGAGGAGCATTGCACAGTTAGAAATACACCGCTGGCCATTAAAAGTGCGACATCAGGAAGATCGCGTCCCAGGGGCTTGAGAGTTGGCAGAAGGGCAGAACACGGGCGTATATGTAAATGACTAACTGGGTAGCACATATGGAAGTAATGTGATACACTGACTGCCCCTGGAAGTTGTATAAAAAGGGTGAATAAGGAACCGGTGTTAAGCACTCCAAGTATGTTTGCTTACCGGTCCTAGCAACAGACAGCTGCAGCATGCTCCGTCGAAGACAACGGCAGCCATACCAGTAGGTTTCCGACTTCGATCGTGGGAGAATTGTGGCATATCGGAATTGCGGATTACCATTTCGGTGGTGTGAAAGCGACTGTGATCGGTGCTCGTGGGGGACGGCATGCGGCCACGGTAGGACGAATATGGCGGAGGAAAGAACACACCGACGTGAGGAATCCCAACGGCTCCGTCACACCACCAAACGAGAGGACCGACACCTGGTGCACATGGCTCTGAAGGATTGCACAGCCACATCGACCACTGTAGCTCAACTGTTAGGGTATGCGGCACAACACCCAATCTCCACATGGACGGTTCGACGTCGTCTGCAGCAGCGGAGAATTTCTGCACGGCGCCCATTTCTTCGGCTACGTTTGACTGTACAACACCGGTATCTGCGACTGCAATGGCGTCAAGAACGTCTCGCATCGAGGAGCGAATGGCAAGGCATCATGTTTTCTGACGAATCCCACTTCAGTTTGTAGCACCATGATGGACAAATCCGTGTCTGGTGATACCGTGGCGATAGGCTGAGTGAGTCCTCCATTATGCTGCGCCATACCGGACGGAGCCTGGCGTTATGGTATGGGGAGCCATTGGATTCCACTCCCGCACGTGCCTCGTGCTTATTACCGGTAAGATGAATAGCTATTGTTACATCACTGAGGTGTCGGAACCTGTTGCTGTACCATATCTTCAGGGACGGTCTGGGGCCATTTAGCAACATGATATTGCGCGACCGCATTTGGCACGCAATTCCCAAGACTACCTGGATCACCACCATGTGCTGCGTCTTCCTTGACCCTCGCGGTCCCTGGATATGTCGACTATTGAACAGGTGTATGGTCCATGATCGCCGGACGACTAGAACACAAGCGACTAGCCCCGGCTAGGACAGAGGAACTGTGGCGTCATATCGAGGCTGCGTGGACGGACATTCCCCAGACACACATCCACTGTCTCTTCCTCTCGATGCCGGGCCGTGTAGCAGCTGTAATTGCCGCCCGGGGTGGCTACACCAGATACTGATTTTTATGTGTTCCCCTCGTCTAACCGTGCTGTATTTGTAATCGATTCACCCTTATACCATCTGCTTTTTGTACAACAAATATGGCTTTGATATCTATTCTTTTTCGTGGTGTTAAACTTGTAATGGTCAGTAGCGTACATTTTCACTAGGAGGTGTAAATGCCTTGCTTTTTTCCCCGTGAATTTTTTCTCCCAAGAATCTGCTTTGAAATACACGTTCGAGTTACATTATTGTGACCACCAGCTAATATCCAGAGTAACTGCCGTGTGCAGAGCGGACAACAGCTAGACGGGCTGAGAGTGACTCAACAAACTGCTGGAAGGTTCTCACAGGTATGTGGAGCCATGCTGACTGCAGTGCATCTGACAGATGCTGGAGGGTGCTTTTACACTCGAGAACTTGCTGTCATCTATCCATAGAGCGAACAACACGATTGAGGTGGCCCCACAGATGCTCAGTTGGGTTTAAGTCTGGGGAATTAGACAGCCAGGGAAACACTTTGACGTCTTCATCGTGCTCTTCCAACCAAACTCGGACATTTTTAGCTGCGTGACACGTCGCATTGTCGTGCTGGAAGATCCCTTCCGTTCCAGGGAAGACAATCAGCATGTATGGGTATAAGTGGTCTGCAAGGATGGATTCATAGCGAATTCGGTCCGTAGTGTCTTCCACAGATATGAGTGGACCCAGAGAATGCCACGAAACCATTCCCCAGACCATAGCGTTGCCCCACGAGCTTGTGTTCTTCCAGCAATAGTTAAAGACTATTTGTCCTCCGATGTTTCTCTCCTTATCGTTCGATAAAGCAGAAAACGTGACTCATCGGAGAACGCAATACTTTGCCAATCAGCGGAGGTCCAATTCCGATACTGCCGTGCATATCGGGTCTTTCTGTCGATGCAAATTCTTTAGCATAGGTGCAGTGACAATCCGCCTTCAATAGAGCTCCATACGCAGTAGACTGTCGTTTAAGACATACTTCCGGCAGCCCCATGATTCATTCGGCCAGTTAGTTGCTGTACTGTAGCGTGTCGATTGGCCCTCATGCCCCTTCGAAGCCGACGTTCACTTCTCATATCAATGGCACATGGTGCTGAGCAGTTTCCACGCCGCTTATTCCCGTTTCTCCAATTACGATACACTTTAACCACAGCAGCACGCGAACAGTTCAAAAACTGCGCTGTTTCAGAAATACTGCCACCCTTGGCCCGAAAGCCGATAATCAACCCTTTTTTCAAATGTGATAAATCCCTCTTTTTGTCCATGACAGCAACGAGGGATATGTTTTCAGAATGCCTACAGCACACCTTATATACCCTCCAAGCCAGCTCACGACAGGTGCCTTCTTTCATTGTCTACGAGCTGTTGACGTCGAAAGTAGGAGGTGGTCACAATAATGTGACTCGACTGTGTATTTTTTTTTACACATTACACTGGAGTATTTAGTATTATCTTTCTTACTGTATGGTGGCGCAGGTCTTTGATTGATTGGGAAAAAGTAAAAGGAATTAAAGGGTAGGAAGTGAATCGGACTTGTCTCATAGACTCTTTCTTCCTCTCTGAAAGAACATTAGAAACACACAAAATTTCCTTCTTTGCAGTTGATTACATTTACTTCTAAAGCAAAAAAAATTGCTCTTTTCTTCTTGTCCTAACCATTGTTCTTATAAATGATCTTCAGACATTGTGGAGAATGAAATGCAGCGTAGTGTTTGTCACACAATTAGATCATTGGGTGAATACTTTACGGGTGATAAGAGAACATCAGTTTCTTAAACTTCATAATTACTAGTAATACCGTTGTCAGCAATCTTCTTTTTCTTCTTCTGAAATATCCCTGCTTGGGTTCGGAGTTTAGAGGACTTGCGAATTTCGAAATAATTTAGTCGAGCGCAACCCCATTAGAACAGATTACACGCATTAAAGGACATGTTTATCTTTTTTTCCCTCTGACATGCGACCCATGCAATTATCGTATTGCTAAATCCCATAATTAGCGCTGTTGCGGAGAAACCTATCTCACATTTCAGTTAAGTAGTCCGCAACTTCAGTGCTTGTAATACGGAAAACAAATTCTTTGTCTTTAAAATGTGACTCGGAAGAATTAAAACTACGGCATGTTATTTGCAACATCTTCGTTGCAGGAAAATTTTGCCACGAGCGTAAGAAAAAGCTATTAAAGGTTTAGGGTGCCCTTTTTTCGAAACAGTGTATGTTCTGTAGACATTATTACTGGTGTGCTCGCTATACCTGCAATATCAGCGACAAAATACACTCACTCTCATAAAAATCCGACCACCTAGAAATAACCGTGCGATTAACGCGAACTCAGCGAATAGCTACGGGAGCGCACACATGCAAATAATTAAAGTTTCGTGCGATTCCGCATGCCCGTGCGTCCAAGACCTGCGTTGCGATCGCAATACTTGGGGCTTGTAAGTCGTCGAGCAGGGGACTCCACATTCGTGCCGAAGTGCACGGTAAGAGTCAGGTGAGATCCCTGAGTGATAGACATGCCGAGGAGCCACCGTAGATGTGCGTACGGGCAACTGACGGAGTTTGAACGAGACCGTATCGTTGGGATGAGAGACGCAGGGCGGCCGGCGCACCGAATCGGCCGCCATTTCGGCCGGTCGGACAGTACGGCGCCATCGTGTTGGGAGCAATGGACACGGGAAGACACCCAGACACAACACCAGCAGAGATGACCGTGGGATCGTGAGAGCTGCATGCACAGATGCAACGACGTCCTTTTTCAATATTCACAGACATGTGGCGGCTGTACAAAGGACTCCTCTGTCCTCCAGAACCATTTCCAGATGCCTGATAGAGGGGAATCTGCACTCTCCATGGCCCTTACGTTTTCTGCCATTAACACGTGACCACCGTCGGTGTCGATTGAAGTGGTGTCAGGAGCGAGCAACGTGGAATGCAACGGACTGGGGACGTATAGTGTTCAGCGACGAATCCCGCTTCTGTATGGGAACGGACGACCACCGTGTAAGAGTGTGAAGGACCTCAGGTGAGCGCTACAATCCCAACCTCACTGTACAGCGGCACACATCCCGAACTGCAGGCTTGATGATCTGGGGAGCCATCGCGTATGACAGCCGGACTTCTCTTGCAGTGATCCAAGGGACGTTGACAGCCCAGCGCTACGTATAGTAGATCCTGCGACCCCATGTGCTGCCTTTCCTGGAGGAGCGGCCCGGAGCCATTTTCCAACAAGATGACGCCCGTCCGCATACGGCTCGGGTTTCCCAACGCTGTCTACGTAATGTTTCAACGCTTCCGTGGCCTTCCAGATTGCCTGATATCTCGCACATCGAGCACGTGTGGGACCAGATGGGACGCCAGCTTTCTCCATGTCCCAGTATTCGTAATTTAGAGCGTCAGTTGCAAGACGTGTGGGCCAATCTGTCCCAAGATAACATTCGGCGTCTCTTTGACTCCCTGCCGGACCTTATCACCGAATGCATCCGACCACGAGGCGGTTCGACGCGAAACTAACGCTGACGGGAATGTGATCCGTATGTCCGCGGACATTCGTCCTGCTGCTGTGATAATGTAATCACTACTGTCCTTGATATGTACCATCTCACTACTAAAATCTCACTTCAATCCGACACCTATCCAATCACATCGCAATTCCATAATCCGACGCGGATTTTTATGACAATGAGTATATATATATATACACAGTGCGTCAAACAAATTTTAAGACTGGCGCTAGATTTCAGCCTACGGTGGCGCCACCAGTGTAATCGCGAATGCGTTATAAACTATGACCATCTGCTTGCTTTCTGCTAAAAGTATTGCGCAGTTGTTAAAGTAACTCAAACGAAACGGCCGTTCATTAGAGAAGTAAAAATTTTTTCATGTTGAATGATTAAGATGGAACAAAGGGCTGTTATTAAATTTAACGCAAAACTTCGTAAAAGTACCTCGAAAACGTACCAAATGATGAAACAAGTTTACGGTGAGTTTTGTTTAAGTAGATCAAATGTTTTCCTGTGGCACAAACGTTTTTTGGACGGAAGAGATACGCTAGAAGATGATAAGCATACCGGAAGACCAAGTTCATCTAGGACACCTGAGATTATTGAAAAAGTGCGTGATTTCGTAGCAAACAATCGATGTGCGTCACTAAGAATGATGGAAGAGTCTTTAAACATCAACAAAGAAACGATTCGAACCATCCTGCATGAAGATTTGGGCAAAACAAAAGTCTGTGCTAAATTTGTTCCACACACGTTAACCAATGAACAAAAATCAAGGAGAAGTGCACATTGCAGAGACATAATTTTAGCCACTGAAAATGATCCAAACTTCTTAAAATCGATTGTTACAGGTGATGAAACATAGTGTTTTCAATATGATCCTAAAACAAAGCGTCAAAGTGCGGAACGGAAGTAAAAAACTCAGCACAAGCCAAAAAACAAGTAAAGTTCCATCGAAAATCAAAACAATGCTCATTACATTCTTCGATAATAAGGGTATTATCCACAAAGAATTTGTTCTAAGTGGACAAACAATTACTGGTGAGTTTTATTTAAATGTTTTGAGGCGTTTGATGGGCAGAATTCGCCGCACTCGTCCAGAATATCGAGATGAAAACAGTTGGTGTTTGTTGCACGATAATGCACCCAGTCACACCTCACTTCTTGTTCGTAGATTTCTGGCGAAAAATAACGTCTGCGTGTTGAATCATCCACCGTATTCGCCTGATTTAGCACCCTGAGACTATTCTTTGTTCCTAAAACTTAAAATGACGTTAAAAGGGTGTTATTTTGATGATATTTCAACCATACAAACATCTTCTACGCGTGCTTTGGAGGCAATTCCGCAAAGTGAACTGGGACATGTATTCGGATCATTATTAAATCGCTGTAACTAGTGTATTGAAGCCGGAGGGACTTATTTTGAATAACAAACCAAAACAAATTATAATTTCTTGTTTCTATTTCATTTTACAGACCCAGTCTTAAAAATTCTTTGCCACACTGTGTATCTATCAGTGGCGTTTCTTGCCCATTTAGGCTGGGTGTGCGGTGCAATGGGAAAAAACAAGCAAAAATTATGTATACCGAGCTGCAAAATTCACGCATTGATTTTGAACATACGAAAGCATCTCTGATTTTGCTGTCGTCTACAAACTCATGGCAAAGATCATTACATACGCTCCATTGTAAGAAAAATATGAATTTTCTGTTTAAATACTAGTGATGTGCAATATTTCGGTGCTTTTTTTTATGAGTTTTAAATACAGCAAGAGACTTACCTTCTTTAACACGCTTTACACAATCTGCAAAAGCTGTGGCAGAAGCTGGGACACTTAGTACGTCGTCAAACTAAATGGATGTCAAAATTAAAATTTTATATTTAAATCTGTTCTCATGAACACACTGATATACACAGCGACGAACAGACAGAAAAACAGCAACGCGTAGCAGAGCGTTGAATTGTGTTTATGACTCCACGATATTCCAAACGCAAACAAATATGACCAATGGTACCTTTTTAAGCGCGCACGCCCTGAGAATTTCAACCTCTGCGCTGAAAGCAAAAGGAAATAAAAACATGACCTGTAGCGCCATCAGGAGAGCTTTGGATTGCAGTGGCTTTAACGACTAGGAGTGTCCGCTGGTAAAACAGCACTCCTGCAGCTGCAAATATTATTTACTACGTTTAGTCTACAGCACGAATCAACGAACCTTCTCTTCACGAAAACATTGCACAATGGAATTAAGTTTAGCCACACACGCAAAGCCTTAGGACAAACTTCGGCGAGTCTTATTAGAAATACATTAAAAAAAAAAGCAATATAACAGCAACTCGTATCACAACGTTGAATTGCACTGTTCCGTGGGACTCAAGCGGTGCTCATTTTGGCTAGCACACCTTAGGAGTTCCCCTGTTACGTTCAGAATCACAGGAGGAAGTGACCTGCAGCGCCATCTGGGGAAAGCTTGTAAAACAGCTGCTTTAAGAACTTCGGATATGCGGAGGCGGAACCGCACATCCAACGATTCTAGCGCGGATGCGATACGCTTAACTGAACGAATCTTTTCTTCTTAATGAAAACATTATATGAGGAAATTAATTTTAACCGCCACTCGAAGCCTTCGGACG
Source organism: Macrothele yani (assembly GCA_039090855.1). Classification (NCBI taxonomy): domain Eukaryota; kingdom Metazoa; phylum Arthropoda; class Arachnida; order Araneae; family Macrothelidae; genus Macrothele; species Macrothele yani. The sequence goes on from CM076992.1 coordinate 17,184,762, forward strand.
AACGCTGGCGAGTTTGATTAGAAATAAATCCGAAAAAATAATGTCGATAATACAGATTAAATCACGACTTTGTGTGGTTGTGCGGCACACACCTAGAACACGCCGAATATTCGGCCTTAATATATATATAAACTGCTGGCCACCCAAAATGCAACACCAAGAAGGAAGCATCCGATTGGCCTGAAATTCGCAGCATGCGTCGCCCGCGAGAGCACATGCAAACGATTAGCATTGCTGGGCATATGCAAATCATGTGCGCCCGGCACGCCACCGAGAAGCACTGTAAGAAGGGTGCACAGAAGGCTGCGTGTAAGTAGTGAAAGTGTGTTGTGCTGCCGGACCTGTGCGTGGGAAGCTTCCTGATGCCTCGTCGCAGAATACGGCAGTCATTACAGCACGTTTCGGAGTTCGACAGAGGACGAATAGTGGCTTATCGCGACAGCGGTTTATCGTACCGAGACATCGGCGCCCGTGTGGGACGACATCCAGCCACAGTGAGGACCGACATGAGTGATTGCCACAGCCGCGGCACACCATCGAACGAGAGGACTGACATGTTGTGCGGCGGGCATTGACGGCTCGCACCGCCACAACACGAACGTTAGCGCAGGAATAAGGGTGTGTTGCGTAACAACCTGTGTCAGCACGTACCATTCGACGTCGTCTGCAGAAGAGGGGACTTGCCGCACGGCACCCATTGCTCCGATTGCCATTGACGTTACACCACCGGCGATTCCGGCGGCAGTGGGACGTTGAACGCCGCACTTTGACTACGGAATAGCACGATATTGTCTTCTCCGACGAATCCCGCTTCTACCTGCAACGTCACGATGGTCGGATCCGCGTGTGGCTGCACCACGGCGAGAGACTCTATGACGCCTGAATTATGCTTCGCCATACCGGTCCGTCGCCTGGCGTTATGGTTTGGGGCGCAATTGGATATGACCCCCGCACCCCTCTGGTACGCATCGCCGGTACACTCAACAGCCACCGCTACATCTCCGACGTTTTGGAGCCTGTAGTCCTCCCTTACTTGCAGGACCTTCCTGCGGCCACGTTTTAACAACACAATGCGCGCCCGCACGTGGCACGCATCGTGCAACAATTCTTCGTGGCCCACCAGGTATCACTGCTGCCGTGGCCCGCCTGTTCTTCTGATATGTCGCCCATCGAACACGTCTGGTCGCTGATCGGCACCCGAGGGGCCTGCCAAGCACCACCCGCGGCTACGCCTGATGAACTGTGGCAACGTGTGGAAGCAGCCTGGACCGACATACCCCAAGCCCACATGCAAAGCCTCTTTTGCTCGATGCCGCGGCGCGTAGTGGCCGTTATTACCGGCCATGGGGGCTACGCGAACTATTGATGTCTGCGTGTTCTGCAAGTCGCACGGGCCTGTAAGCTCAATCGTTTAAACTTGGTATCTGCTGTTATGTGTCCAGTAAATCTGGCTTTGCCATCTCGTGTCCTTCTTGGTGTTGCATTTTGGGTGGCCAGCAGTGCATATATACTTGCATACACTGGGAATATATATATATATATATATATATATATATATATATATATATATATATTTAAAAAAGAAGAGACATGAGGACAACTGAAGGAGATGTGACTTCCAAAGTGGAATATATAGAGCTATGCAAGACAGTACGAAAAAGTATCAGTGAAGACGTAAGGAAATTCAACTGTGAATTAGTGAGGAAAGCAATTGAAAATAATCAAAGCCTGAAGAGGGCAAACGGACATCTAAGTAAGGGAAGAAAACAGATTATGGCTCTGAGAAGAGAAGATGGTTCTGCGACAAGAAATAGAGGCGAAATTTTGACAAGAGTGAAAGATTTCTACTTAACATTATATGAAAGAAATGATACATGTACTCCAGATATTACGAAAGGTACCAGTACCAGAGTTCTTTCAGTCCTCCCAGCAGAAGTTGCTCATGCAATCAAGAACATAAAGCAAGGAAAAGCTCCAGGAGAAGATGGAATTACTGTAGACATCATACAAGAAGCAAGTGGAGAAATTGAAACAGTACTCGCCCAAGTTTTCACTCGGTGCTTTAATGAAGGGATGATTCCTGAGGATTGGAACAATGCTACAATGATCCTGCTACATAAAAAAGGTGACATTGAGGATTTCAGGAACAACAGACTTATCAGTCTCCTATCAGTGGTTTAAAAAATCTTCACTAAAGTTCTTTCACACCGCTTCAAGGTAACACTGGACATGGCTCAACCGAGAGAACAAGCTGGATTCAGGAGTGGCTACAGCACAATAGATCATATCCACGTACTGAGAGAACTGATTGAAAGAGCGAGGGAATATGAACTTCCGTTATGCATGGCTTTTTTATTATGAAAAGGCCTTTGATACGGTGAAACCATCATCAGTTATAATGGCTTTGAAATCCTGTGGTATTAAAGATGCATACATTAATATTATTAATAACATCTATGAAAATGCAAGTGCAAAGTTTCGGCTATTTGAGAATACAGCACCCATAAAAATTGGAAAGGGAGTGAGACAAGGCGACACTATATCTCCCAAACTCTTTAATGCCACTTTGGAAAATGTCTTTCAATCACTGAACTGGGTAAACAAAGGGATACAGATTAATGGAGATTATCTAACTTACCTTCGTTTTCCTGATGGCGTAGTCATTTTTCTATCTACCCCATCAGAGCTGCAGAGTATGATCCAGGAACTTGCTGACAAGAGTAAAGAAGTTGGATTAAAAATGAACTCTCAGAAGACAAAAGTGATGTACAATGCTTTTACAAGAAATGAAGATTTGTCGATTTATGGGGAAAAGCTGGAGATAACCAATACCTACATTTATCTTGGACAGCAGATATCAAGAGAAGGTCACATTGATGAAGAAATTAACCGGCATATAAAACTTGCCTGGAGAGCGTTTGGAAGAAACAGTATAATTTTCAAGAGCGCAATATGCCATTATGTCATAAAAGAAAAGTGTTTGATCAATGCATCTTTCCAGTGCTTACGTATGGAGCAGAGACATGGACCTTAACTAAAAGAGACTTACACAGACTGCAGGCAACTCAAAGAGCCCTAAGAGGTGCATGCTTGATGTAACCAGGAGAGATAAGAAGAGGAACTCGTGAATCAGAAAAATGACAAAAGTGGAAGACATCATGATCTGAGTAAAATCCCTATATATATATATATATATATATATATATATATATACACTATCTACCAACAAGTAATTGGACACTTGTGATAGCAAAGGAAAACGAAGTTTATTCACCTTCAATAGTTGGTAGAGCCTCCACGAGCGGCTATTGCAGCTGCGACTCTCCGGGGCATACTCTGAACCAGGCGTTGTACGACGGCTAGCGGCAATTTTCTTCAACTCGGCTTGGAGAAGACAGTTCAGTTCCTTCACCGATTTCGGACGGTGGGGGCGCCCCTTAAGTCGACGCTACAACTCGTTCCAGAGGTGCTCGATAGGTTTAAGGTCCGGGCTCTGCGCATGCCAGTCCATTCGATTAACCCCATTGTCACCATACCAAGTCATGGTGGACCTCGCAACATGACAGGTGGCATTGTCATCCTGAAAGTAACATGGGTCCACCCCGTAAAACTACCACAACGTAGGAAGCGCATGGTCATCCAAAATGGTGCAGTAGGTCTCGGCGTTGAGTCTACCAGAAATTGCGACCAAGGGTCCCGTGCCATACCAGGAGAAACACCCCCATAGCATAATTCCACCGCCGCCGAACTTCACAGTTGTCACAATACATTCCGGCAGGAGGCGTTCTCCAGGCAGACGCCAAAACCATACCCTGCCATCCGAACAGTAGAGGATGAAGCTTGATTCGTCGCTCCAGAGAACCTGTTTCCACTGTTCAATAGTCCACTGTCGACGTTCTTTGCACCACGTTAGCCGAGCAGCGCTATTAGACTTGGAGATCAAAGGCTTGTGAGCAGCAGCACGTCCATGATAACCGAGAAGATGGGCTTCCTTACGGATGGTATTTATCGAAAGAACACTCCCGGATGCCTGTTGAAATTCCTCGCAGATGTGGCCCATTGATTTGGTGCGGTTCTTCCGAATTTCTTTGGCCAGCACCCGTCGGTCTCTAACTCCTAGTTTTGTGGGTCTGCCGGGTCGGGGCACATTCCGACAGTCACCTCTCATCTTCCACTTGCCAATCACGTAGGCCACTGTCGATTTTGGGTACTTCAACTCGCTGGATATGTCACGTATGGATCGACCATTTCTGTGATACCCGACGATTACACCTTTCTCGAAGTCAGAGAGCTCCGAACTGCGTGGCATCTTGCATGCGACTGGTTGAGTTGTTGTTTCCCACACGATACTTAACGGCGGCGGCCGTGACGTGTATCAGGACCGCAGATATCATCGATTGCAGGGGTGTCCAATTACTTGTTGGTAGATGGTGTATATATATATATATATAACACCATCATCAACCATTATCAATCCACTGCTGGATGAAGTTCTCCGCAAATGTCTTCCGCAATTGTCTGCCTTGGGCCTGTGTCCTCCGTGTCACTCCAGCATACTTTCGAATTTCATCCATCCATCTCCCATGGTGTCTTCTTCTGGGTATTTTCCTGTCCCTCGGAATCCAGTCTAAAATTTCGCTTGTCCATCGGTGGTCCGTTCTTCTGGCAACATGTCCAGCCCATTGCAATTTCAGTGATTTCACTCTGGTCATGATGTCGTACACACCTGTCATTTTCCTTATCCACAAGTTCCTCTTCTTATCTTTCCTGGTTACACCAAGCATGCATCTCTCCATGCTTTATTGAGTTTTTGGGTTAAGCTCCATGTCTCGGCTCCATACGTAAGCACTGGCAGGATGCATTGATTAAACAATTTTCTTTTAAGAAATAATGGCATATTGCTCTTGAAAATTGTACTGTTTCTTCCGAACGCTCTCCAGGCAATGCGAAGGATCATTTGTTGAGATGCTTCAGCAAATTCAGGAACTAAAGGTCTTGGCAAAATTACAGCTCCAAACCCTTACTCATGTGCCAGATGATGTTCGCACCCTTCAAAAAAATTCCGTCATTTTCAAGAAACTTATCTCAAGCTTCATGACTCTTATTCAGATCCTCTTCTTCCAGATCTTAACATTCAATTGTAGGGGTTTCTCCAATCCCCTTGCAAATGCTTTAGTGCATGAAGACATTGCTCGTCGTGCCGCAGAAGTGCTCCTTTCACAAGAAAACCTCCTCTCGTGGCGGTATTGCCATCGAATTACATCGGCGATTTCTACAAAACATCTCTTCAGTCACTATACACAATACTTACCTAAATTATCTTCAGCATCTTTCCTTCATGCTTGACGACAAAGCATATCATATTTTCAATATTTATATTCCTTGCGATGATTCTCCAACTGAACATCTCTTAACCTCCCTCAATAATGCTCTTCTAATAATTCCGGACTCCTCTAATGTAATATTGGGAGGACTCTTCAACTGCACTACTGATTATCAGATGGACCGAGCTCCGAATCAACAAGAACATCGTCCTCGCCTTATCCAAGATCTACAGTGTTTGCTAGCTGACTTCACTCTCATGGACGCCTTTCGTTTGCTTCACCCAGACCATCACTCTTATACTTAGCGTTCCAGCAACCCTGCTTCATCATCAGTAGCAAGATTAGATAGATTTTATGTCTCCTCTGTTCTCGTCTCGGCACTCCAGGGAAGTCACCATCACGCAACAGCATCTTTCGATCACTGTGCGGTGACTCTCCAATCGGAGCAAGAATTTATCGTCCTTCTCGACACCGACGTTGGACGTTTGACAGTACCTTCTTATATGATTCCACCTTCTGCAGCATAGTTCACAGTTTCTTACAATCAAAACTCGACAACATCGATCCCACCCAGAGGACCCTCCAGTATTGGTTTGATACGAAACATCAACTCTTAACTCTCATCCGCCAATACACTTACTCCGCTACAGTCAAGCGGAACACGAAGTTGCAAAACATTCGGTCCGAACTGGCTGATCTCACGCTAAATGATCCGATGTTCCCGGCTATAAAAGCTGAGTTAATAACCCTCCTCACTCCCATGGCTGCTCAGGCGATCCAGCGATTACGTCTTCTTCATCTTATTCCTATTAACAACTCGTATGAGTACCTCCTCTCTCTCGAAAAAACTCGTCGGGAATCCACCACGATTCGACAACTACGACTCCCCTCTGAGGAGATCACTTCAGATCCTAACGTCATGTGTTCCTTAGTACACGATTTTTTTAAGCGAAAATACGGGGCCACTGACGTTAACGGCGCAACTTCTGACTCCCCACTTCTTACGTCTCTTCCTCAAGTTCCAAATCATTTACAAAACAATCTCATGAATCCTTTCACCTTGCCGGAACTCCAAACCTCATTCAAATTTCTCAATCGGAATACTGTACCGGGACCTGATGGCCTTCCTTATGCATTCTTTGATGTCTTCTCTTCACACCTACTCCAGCTCCTGCTCCCGGCTTTCAACGATGCGTTCACCTCCTCCAGTTTTCCACAATGCTTTACGCAAGTTTACGTTGCTTTATTCCCAAAACAAGGAGACCTCCTGGATCTTGCACAGTGGCGCCCAATTTCATTATTAAACCTCGGCTACAAGCTCTACACAAAGCTGCTTTCACACCGCCTCAATACCATTCTACCTCATATCGTTTCCCCTCAACAATCTTATACTGTGCCTGGGCGTTCGATCACTGACAATCTTACACTCCGACGTGACTTAATCTTCCTTGCTGACACTCAGTCCCAGATATTGGCTCTCCTTAATATTGCTCAAAAAGCAGCATTTGACAATATATCCCACGTCTATCTTTTGGCAACACTTCAAGCATTTGGTTTCCCTATCTCCTTCATCACCCCACTCCTTTCTCTCTATCAAGGAGCAACTCTACAAGTTCAGACCGCTGCCTTCCTGACAGCTCTAATAGAGTTCTCCAGAGGAATTCGTCAGGGATGCCCTCCATCTGGACAATTATTAGATATAGATTTTGAGCCATTCTTGCGCCTGACGCGCAGAAAGTTTATACATCGGCTCCCTCTAGCAACAGCCACAACGAAACATCATAAAATTACCTACTCGGCCTATGCAGATGATGCAACTTTCTGCGTACGTCATGACACCCAATTCTCCACCCTTCTTCTCTGCTACCAAGAGTATGCTACCGCAGCGTCAGCCTCACTCAATCTGGAGAAAAGCACAGGCCTCTGGTGCGGCACTTGGAAACACCGTCACGACTCTCTCTGGGGAGCCAAATGGTCAAGTACCACCCAAAAAGTCTTAGGAATTCATCTCGGAACCCCTTCGGAGGCCGTACGAACGAATTGGTCCTCGCTCTATCCCTCCCTTCTCAAAGCAGCAGGCTTCTGGAGAAGAGAGCAATTTTGCACCTCCTTCCTTCAAAGAGTTCACATTGCTCGCACATACATCTTATCAAAGTGTTACTATTCCTGGCATGGATACCGCTCCTGGCTACAGACTCCGTCAAGTTCAAGCATGCCTTACATCAGTTGTATGGTCAAAGCATCATTGGGTCAGCTCCTCTACTTTCTGCCTCTTACCTTCACAATGAGGAATTGGTCTTCCTGCAGTAGATCTCGTTTACCGTGCCGCACGGCTTCACTGGTTCTTTCATGGGCTCAATAACTCCAACCCAGATGCATGCACAGTACGAAATGTTCTTGTCTCATTGAAAAATCCTTCAATAAGGTTCGCCGTCTTTCTTCGAATGGATGGTTTCCCAGCTTTGCGACAAAGCCTCCCGGCCGTTTACTGGGTTGCCATAGAAATCCTGAGGTCTCTCCTATTGCAGAGAGCACCTCCCTCATCCACTACGAAGATTCTAAATGAACCACTCTTCTACTCATCAGTTCTTTATCCCTCTGACCGACCATTCTTTGCTTCTCCAGAATGGATGCGTGCAGGCATTATTACTGTACGAGACCTTGTGAACCTCAAAGTTACATGGAAAGACTTCTCTCGCCTATCTACTCATCTTCGTGATTCCGTCTCCTCCCAGGCACTCTACACGTCGATAAAATCGTCGATCATCCGTTTCTACTTATCTTTGGCCTCTCCTGAAGGAATTCTACAGATTGCAGCAGCACCGTGAATCTTCCCGTTTTTTGTGCAACTCCGTATGAAATCTTTTACGCTTGAGGCATGCTCACAGAAGATTATGAGTGAAATTCCTCGTACATGTGCACCTCAGCAACCAATGCCCATCTCTACTGTTCCGTCAGCCTCCTTGACAGCTGTTTGGTCTGCGGCACATCCTCTCCTTGCTGCACCTCACGAGACGAATGTTCATTGACTGTTTCTGGATCGCCGCCTCCCCGTTCGTCAATTACTACACCAAATGACTCTTGTTGTCTCTCCACAATGTGCCTACTGTGATGTCCCGGCAGACATTGAACATGTCTATTGGTTTTGTCCAGTCTTGCTACCTGTGTTAAATCTCATGTTCCATATTGCACACCATCTTTGCCCAGGAAATCTGAGTGCTGCCTCATATTTTACCCTACTTCAAGATATTCTTCCTGCTTCTCCTCTCCCATCAGTGTGTGTTTATATTTTCACGCTTGTAAAAATAGTAATTTACTCCCATCAACTGACGCATCAGGAAAACTCCACTGTACCTACTCTTACAGAGGCAAGCGAGAAGCTTGTCCATCACTTCACAGCTCGACTAAAGTTCCGTCTACAGTTAGCGAATGAACACGCTGTCAATATACACTGACGGAAAAAAATCCCAACACCAAGAAGGGATTGTGTTAGATAAACGACAGTTGGTAGGCGGTGAGAGTACATCTGTAAGATAACGTCTATGCAAATTTCGCGCACGGCGCATACGTGTGGCGCTAGTAGCGCCCCTCGGAACATGCAAAGCAGGGGTTTGCTGTAAATACGCGCTGTAACGTTCGTGAGCGTTAGTTATCGTTGAGATTCGACGTAGTGTGTTGATGTTAGTCAAGAATGCCTTTAAGAAGACGAAGAAGCCATTATCAACAGCTCACGGAGTTTGAACGAGGTAGTGTAACAGGGCTACGAGAAGGTGGATTTTCTTTTCGCAATATTGCAGAACGACTTGGCAGGTATGTAGCCACGGTGCATGATTGTTGGCAGCGGTGGTCAAGGGAAGGTACTGCCTCAAGAAGACCGGGTTCCGGCCGGCCACGTGGCACTACTGAGAGGGAAGACCGCCGTGTACGACGTATGGCCGTGGCGCATCGTACTGCGTCTGCGGCAGCAATTCGAGCTGAAGTTACCACCACAGTGACACAACGAACTGTTACAAATCGGTTACTTGAAGGACAGCTCCTAGCCAGACACCCTGTAGCGTGCATTCCACTTACTCCAAACCACTGCCGTTTGCGACGTAAGTGGTGTCAAGCTAGAGCTCATTGGAGGACGGAGTGGAGATCTGTTGTGTTTTCTGATGAAAGACGATTCTGCCTGGGTGCCAGTGATGGGCGTGTGTTGGTTAGAAGGAGGCCAGGTGAGCGCCTGCAACCAACCTGTCTGCGGCCGAGACACACTGGACCTACACCTAGAGTTATGGTCTGGGGAGCAATTTCCTATGACAGCAGGAGCACTCTCGTGGTTATCCCACGCACCCTGACGGCACAGTTGCACGTCGGTCTGGTGATTCAACCTGTCGTGCTGCCATTCATGAACAGCATTCCAAGGGGTGTTTTCCAACAGTATAACGTTCGCCCGCATACCGCTATTGTAACCCAACATGCTCTACAGAGTGTCGACATGTTGCCGTGGCCTGCTAGATCACCAGATCTTTCACCAATCAAGCACGTATGGGACATCATTGGATGAAAACTCCAGCGTCACCCCCAACCAGCATTAACCGTCTCTGTATTGACCGACCAAGTGCAACAGGCATGGAACTCCCTCCCACAAACTGACATCCAGCACCTGTACGACACAATGCATGAACGTTTGCGTGCTTGCATTCAACATTCTGGTGGTTACACGGGTTATTAATGTACCAGCATTTCACATTTAAAATGGCTCTTCTCGCGCTTACGATAAGCTGTGATCTTGAAACCTTAATCGATTAAATATGTTATCTATACAAATGTATTGCCGCCATTTCATTCCTCTACAACTATTTTTTCGTGGTGTTGGGATTTTTTTTCCGTCAGTGTAGATACTCTTCCCAACCTCTACAAACTCTGGAGACCATACATCAGCTGGTTCCAGATTGATGGCTTGAGAGTTTCCTTTACAGTTTGAATTATTATGAATACTCTATCCTTCTGTTGACAATTACATCGTTAATTAACCTGTTTAATTTCCCCCTCTATCTTACCCTCAGGAAGTGTATATAGTTTTATTTATTTGCTTACTTGTTCTGGCGCTCATTTGTACATAATCATTCCATGACTCTCACTCTCATTCTGTACTCCGAGTGTTTAATAAATGCATATTTAAACCTTAGCACCCTCTGCCTTCATGTCGCACTGGCCGCTGCCTTGGCCAGGGTACATTCCAGCTGCCGGAGACTGAGGGCCAAGATTTAATTTGTGGAGTCATTTTGGAGGGGTTTAGCCATAACTCACCACGCTGGCCAAGCGGGTTCGTGAGTGTGGGATAGCATTTCCTCTGATCACGATGGTATAGTTATACTGCTACTGACGGTTGTCAGATCCCCTTTAGTGGGAACAGGATGCACCACGAGAAGGTGGGGTTGACATCATTTGTCAAGGAGAAGCGATATGTTGCGCATATATATAATATATATATATATATATATATATAAGCAAAAAACCAACTAGAAGAATTAAACAAAGAACAAAAAACTAATTTGAAATTTCAAAGCGCCAAAGGCTGCATAAAAGAAAGATCGAACCACAAAACCAAATAAAAGCAAAAAGCAAAGATATATATATATACACATACATAAGACCGGTGTGAAATAACCTCACAATTTGTTTTAAACAGGATATTTGAAAATCTGAGTGAGCAAACGGTGCAGAAAATAACTTTTCAGAGAAATAACAAAAGATGTAAAAAGAATATATATTAAAAAAAAATCCAGTGCAATGAAAACTTTCTAGAGGAACCAGGCAAAAAATAAAATACCAAGGAACTAGACAAGAACCAGTTTGGAACAAATTGGAAGGAATGCAGAAATCCTTGAGAGCACTTCAAGTACCAGTACAAACATCTTTTCCCTGATTTCCAGATAGACCAAGTAAACTGGGGTTTCTGCTGCGTTTCTGCTACATCACATTTGTATATTGGGCCTCTTGTATTTAACTAACGCGAGGAATAGGAACCCGCTAAAATACATTACATTTACAAAAGAACTTCTAATTTAATCCATAAATTCTTATCTAGCAAAGCCTCATATTTTACAGAATACTAGATACAATATTGATATACAGGTCCCATCCGACGTCAAAGAAGAGGCCAGCGAAAATTCAAAACTTGAAACTTGAACTTAGGAAGAAAGAAAATGTTAATATTATTTCTTCTTCTTCTTCCAACCCTTTTTATAGCCAATTGAGGCTATAGGTTTCCCTCATCTCTTTATAAATGTTCCTGTCTTGGGCTTGTCTATTCCACAGCTTTCCTGCAGTTTTGTTCATATCATCCATACGTCTTCCCTGTGGTTTCCCCACTCTTCTCTTTCATTTATATGGCCTCCATTCTGTTACTAATTTAGTCCATCAATTATTTTCCATTCTTGTTATACGGCCAGCCCCTTTCCATTTTAAATTGAATATATTATTTGCAAAATATTGAAGTATTATGTTGCATGAATAAACCTAAAGGCATTAATGAGTTGACTAACACAGTTTGACCAATGAAAGCCAAGAATAGTTTCCCCAAGCAAGACAAAGTACACCTCAATGAAGAAAAGGCTAAGGTAAACATGTGACACTGAAAGAATATTTAACCACTAACTAATTTAATTTTTTGCAAGTAAATGTTAAAGGAGAGTCTCTTAGCTGTAAAATACCTAAAAATACAGTAAAACACCAATTATTCAAGGCTCAATAATCCTTGGGGTCGGATTAACCGTGGTCCACTGTAGTGCATACAAATTTCATGTTTTTATTCTTTATGCAAGTGGATTCCTAAAATAACTGAAGCCGTTACTGCGTATTTTAAAGAACATCGCACCACAATTAAACAATATTGCATCATCCTTCTAGCAGAGCTTATTTGTCAGCACTGTTGCGGTTTCCCGTTCTGCCGGCAGAGTACACAGCAAAGTGTATTAAGAATTTTATCTACTCAGTTTCGTCTGTTAAACATTATTAAAACTTGTTCGTGTACTGCTGTCATGTAGCAAACTTACAACATTTCAACCCCTAAATGCTGGAAAGAAAGAAAATAGTTGTTTTAACAGTGGAAAATGAATAGGATATAATTAAAAGGCCCAATACCAAATTCACTTGCAGCCCAATTTGGTATTGGCCAACAAATTAACTGATGCAGAAACACCACTTAAATCAGTAAAAAGTCAAGATGATGTTAATTACATTAAAGTTTTAAAAATTCATGAAAGTTTTAAAATGTTCAGTTTTGTAAGTACATACTACAAGACTGTTTATCTTATGTTTTTATAGGTCTTTTTATGCATTTAACGCAATGAAACGAAATTTGGATTAACCAGACTCTGGCGTCCTCAATTAACACAAATAATTGACATTTTACTGTAAAGCAAAAGAACTAAAATTCAGTTGCAAACTATATGCATGGGATAGTTAAACTTACTGTTAAGTCAGAGTGTGATTTTTTTTACTCTTTGGCCTAACTATACGATTAAGAACTCTGCAGATAAAAGAAAAAAGAAACGAACTTCGTAACTGTTGGGAAATGGCATGCAAATGTTTGAAGAAACACTGGAATACCCAAGAGATGTTAACTGTCACGACCCGTAGCATCCTGTAATTTTTTTAGATATTTATCTTAATTAAAAGAATCATTACATCACTTTTCTTCAATGGCAAATATCAACCTTTCCCTCCTCTTTGCTGCATAGAATCTCAAGCCTCAATGAAACTTCTGAATCCCAAAGGAATTATTTTACCTCATTTTCTAAAGTAAGGTTCCGTGATTTAGAACAGTGCTTTTTAATTTTGTTATCAGCAGCAAGCAATAAATATTCTCGTTTCCCCGGAAGCTACTAATAGCTGTAGCCAGTGGGAAGATATTTCTCCCGACAGCTTCAGCGCAAAGCGTTTTTGTGTGCTATTACGCTTTTTCTCCTTTCTGAAACGGTCTAACAGAGCTGCGTCATTTGTTTTTATTCATTGTTTTATTTCGCACTTCTTTAGATTTAGAGTAGCGTTACATCGTACTTTAATTTATACACCACGGCTTAAGCTCATAAAGGATTTGACATGTTTATCACTTCGAAGAATGAACGCCTTTTTGTATCCAAAGTTTCCTCATTAGTAATTTCCGCTTTTTAATTCAGCTTTTCACGGATCTTGAAGTTATCTCTTTCCATAAGCTGCTTTTCTGTCACTTCGTGTCCAACTATTGTTCAGATAAATTTTTTGCTTCCTTGGGTTTTTGCTTTTGCATGCACAAGTAAAGTATGACAAAGTATGGTTAATTAAAAATATTCCAAGAGAGATCTCTGTGCAAATGGATACTAAAACATGAGGGATTTCACAGAATTAACGGGTGTAATGAGCACGTCTTTTAACCGCAAAGAAAATGTAAAATGATATCAAACATTTATTGGCATCGTCATCATCGACGATTCTCAATCTTTAGCTGTCTCCCTATATCTGTTCCACATCACTCTTTCTTGAGCAGTTCTCTTCCATTTCTTTCCAGCAGGCTTTAGAATGTCATTCCTCCATCTCTCTCGTGGTATTCTTCTGCGTCTTTTCCCGTACCTTTGTATCAAGCGACAGGAAAAAACTCTAAGACCACCTAAGAGTGTACCACTGTTCAAAGGTGCGAAACATCTATCTGCGCTACGAAAAGTAGTCCCTAGGGTTTTGAGCGAAAATCAGCAGAACTGTTGCTCAGAAATCGTTTTTGTCTGTTCAGCAATTCATCTGGTAAAATTTCCGTTTAAAACAAATTTTAAAATGGTAGACAGCGTTTTAAAAATACATTTGATATGAAGAGTTATTCAGTCAAGAGCGCTTCACTCTTTCGCCTGCTGACTATCCAACTGGGAAATGCATGTAACTTCGAGATTGGCAGACTGACGTTTCATAAATGGCTCAGGAAGCCGATTTTGACCTGCACACTTTCGGGGAAAATTATCAAGGTACTCGATTCCAGAAAAAGATAGCATCCCCATTTAGTGTTTAAACTCCTTTTCAACCCAAGACTACGAATTATTGAAGTTTTCCTTCTTTTTTTTTTTTTGTATTGAGACAATAGCAATATTTAACAACATTTTACCCATTTTCTTGGACCACAACTCAAGTAAAATTCAGTATAAAAAAAATACTTCCGTTGCTGAGAAGCAACAGACAAGGCACATTCTTTGAAAGAGACTGTCAAGGACTTCATTCCAATCTTATGAATTTTATAACTTCAAGGGAATTTAGAATTTGTAATAGTTTCTTCGCTTTTAGTGACAAAGGAAATTCTCAAACGTGCAACAAATTAATTTCTCTTTCAAGACTTACCTATCATTAAAAAAATACACTCATTGTCATAAAAATCCGCGCACCAAGAAGGAAGCGTGGGATAGAAATGAGATTTTAGTAGTGAGATGGTCCATACCAAGGACTAAAGTGATTACAATATCACAGCAGCAGGACGATTTCCCGCGGACATACCGTACACATTCCGTTCAGCGTTAGTACCGCGACTAACCGCCACCTGTTCCGAAACATGCGGTGATACGGTCTGGCATGGAGTCAAACAGACGCCGTATGTTATCCTGGAACAGATTGGCCCACACTTCTTCCAACTGACGCTCAAAATCACAAACTCTAGGACATGGAGAAAGCTGGCGTCCCATCTGGTTCCACACGTGCTCGATGGGTGAGAAACCAGGTGATCTGGCAGGCCACGGAAGCGTCGAAACATGACGTAGACAGTCCTGGGAAACCCCAGCCATGTGCGGACGTGCGTCATCATGTTGGAAAATGGCTCCGGGCCGCTCCTCCAGGAAAGGCAGCACATGGGGTCGCAGGATCTACTATACGTAGTGCTGGGTTGTCAACGTCCCTTGGATCACTGCGGGAGAAGTCCGGCTGTCATACGCGATGGCTTCCCAGATCATCAAGCCTGCAGTTAGGGACTTGTGCAGCTGTACAGTGAGGTTGGGATTGTAGCGCTCACCTGCGGTCCTCCACACTCTGACACTGTGGTCGTCCGTCCCCATACAGAAGCGGGATTCGTCGCTGAACACTATACGTCCTCGGTCCGTTGCATTCCACGTTGCTCGCTGCTGACACCACGGCAATCGACACTGACGATGGTCAGGTGTTAATGACTGAAAACGTAAGGGCCGTCGAGAGTGCAGATTCGCCTCTGCCAGGCATCTGGAAATGGTTCTGGCGGACACAGGAGTCTCTTGTACAGCATCCACGTGTCTCTGGATATTGGACAAGGACGTCTTTGCATCTGTGCGTGACGCTCTCACGATGATACGGTCCTCTCAGTTGGTGGTGTGTCTGGGTCGTCCAGAGCCAGTCCGCCGAGTCTGGGTGCCTTCTTGTGTCCATTGCTGCAGTTGTGTAAGTACATGTATTTTTTTTAACATTAACTAAAAACAAACTACAAACAGCATATTCAAAAGGACTTACCCCAACTTTGAAAAGTAGGCCTACATCCATTGTCGTCCGGCTTCCTCTGCTAGTGAATGTATATCAGCAGTCGAAAAGACAAATTTCACAACGAACAGTAAAAACTTCCTCTGCAAGTGAACGTATGTCAGCAGTCGAAAGGACATATCACAACGAACGGTAAAAACGACGAATTGAGTAAAACATGATTGAAACGGCACTAAACCGAGTACGAAATTGTGAAATTCAAATGAAATGAGTACATTAAAATCGATTGAAAAGTAAAACCAACAAAGTTAAAAGCTGAAAATGACAAAACCACGGAACCTATTTACACTCTACCCATGCTACAGCATGCATACATGTTTCGGCCAATATTAAGCCTTCATCAGTGGAAGAGTTCACAAGTGCATGGTCCTCCGTAATCGACTAGATGTAATATAATATGCCAGAATGAAAAGACGGCATGTCAACTTCGTCGCATAATCTATGAACACCTATATCCTATCGCGCTTTTCTTGTATAGCACCATCTGTGGGGATATCGCCGACGTATTCGTCCTGCCGATCAACTAAGCCAAGCAAGCAGAGTTTATCTAACTTCCGTTTAATATTACGTTGATTTTCAGAATGTAACAGGTATCTCCATGCGTGTGGAATATCGATAGGTGAATTAATGTTACAACATTTCCCTTTATATTTTTCAATAATTAGAGCCTCAGAAGTGAGAATTTGTTTATGAGATCAAAGTGATGTTAGAATTTTGAAATTTTCTTAATCGGGTACAGCATTGTGTTCGATGCATTACTGAATGAGTGCTGTTTTAGGTCTTTTCTTTTCTCAATCGTATACATGTTCTTTTAATCGAGTAATAACGCGACGAAGTTAACATACTGCCTTTTCATTCTGGCATATTATACACAGTGCGTCAAAGAATTTTTAAGACTGGGTCTGTAAAATGAAATAGAAACAAGAAATTATGTTTTGTTTTGGTTTGTCATTCAAAATAAGTCCCTCCGGCTTCAATACACTTGTTACAGCGATTTAATAATTATTCGAATGCCTGTTCCAGTTCACTTTGCGGAATTGCCTCCAAAGCACGCGTCGAAGCTGTTTGTATGGTCGAAATATCATCAAAATGACACCCTTTTAACGTCATTTTAAGTTTGGGGAACAAAGAAAAGTCGCAGGGTGCTAAATCAGGCGAATACGGAGGATGATTCAACACACAGACGTTATTTTTCGCCAAAAAGCTAGGAACAAGAAGTGAGATGTGAGTGGGTGCATTATCGTGCAACAAACACCAACTGTTTTCATCTCGATATTCTGGACGAATGCGACGAATTCTGCCCATCAAACGCCTCAAAACATTTAAATAAAACTGACCAGTCATTGTTTGTCCACTTGGAGCAAATTCTTTGTGGATAATACCCTTACTATCGAAGAATGTAATGAGCATTGTTTTGATTTTCGATGGAACTTTTCTTGTTTTTTGGCTTGTGGTGAGTTTTTTGACTTCCATTCCGCACTTTGTCGCTTTGCTTTAGGATCATATTGAAAACACCATATTTCATCACCAGTAACAATCGATTTTAAGAAGTTTGGATCACTTTCAGCGGCTGAAATGATGTCTGTGTAATGTGCACTTCTCCTTGATTTTTGTTTCGTTTCTTTGTTGATGTTTAAAGACTGTTCCATCATTCTTAGTCACGCACATCGATTGTTTGCCACGCAATCACGCACTTCTTCAATAATCTCAGGTGTCCTAGATGAACTTGGTCTTCCGGTATGCTTATCATCTTCTAGCGTATCTCTTCCGTCCAAAAAACGTGTGTGCCACAGGAAAACACTTGATCTACTTAAACAAAACTCACCGTAAACTTGTTTCATCATTTGGTACGTTTCCGAGGCACTTTTACCAAGTTTTGCTTTAAATTTAAAAACAGCCCTTTGTTCCATCTTAATAATTCCAAAAATGTTTACTTATCTAATGAACGCCCGTTTCGTTTGAGTTACTTTAACAACTGCGCAGTACTTTTGGCAGAAAGCAAGCAGATGGTCACGGTTTACAACGCATTCGTGATTACACTGGTGGCGCCACCGTAGGCTGAAATCTAGCGCTAGTCTTAAAAATTCTTTGACGCACTGTGTATTACATCTAGTTGATTACGGAGGACCATGCACTTGTGAACTCTTCCACTGATGAAGGCTTAATATTGGCCGAAACATGTATGCATGCTGTAGCATGGGTAGAGTGTAAATAGGTTCCGTGGTTTTGTCATTTTCAGCTTTTAACTTTGTTGGTTTTACTTTTCAATCGATTTTAATGTACTCATTTCATTTGAATTTCACAATTTCGTACTCGGTTTAGTGCCGTTTCAATCATGTTTTACTCAATTCGTCGTTTTTACCGTTCGTTGTGATATGTCCTTTCGACTGCTGACATACGTTCACTTGCAGAGGAAGTTTTTACTGTTCGTTGTGATATTTGTCTTTTCGACTGCTGATATACATTCACTAGCAGAGGAAGCCGGACGACAATGGATGTAGGCCTACTTTTCAAAGTTGGGGTAAGTCCTTTTGAATATGTTGTTTGTAGTTTGTTTTTAGTTAATATTACCAGGAACCTATTGACTTCTGCTTAATATTGTTAGTTAAACACGTGATGAACAGTATTTTGCTACTGTAAATGGTTGTTATTGATACATTTCCTTTGCCACGTGTATCCGCTCGTGCAATCACGCACTTGTAATTTTTTGTCATAGAAAAACGTTGGAATTAAAAGGCATGCGACCATTTCTGACTTATGTCACGTGATCTGATGCCCTCTCATGTTGGGACCACGGCGGCTGTGATGCAGCTATTGCCAGTGTGCAGTCCATTGGTATATATGGTCGAAGGTTTTACCCCAAGATAACGCATATCCCCACATCTCAATGGAGACCTCACAGGCTATTGCCAAAATGGGGTGGACGGTGATGCCCCAACCTCCCTACGGTGCTGATTTGGCTCCGTCAAACTTTTTCCTGTTTATCCATTTGAAAAACATTTTACGTGGGGAACGTTTCGACGATGCGATAGACTTTAAACTGACTGTGAACTCATGGATTAAACAACAGCCTCAGGAATTTTTCCAAAATGGATTTTACCAATGAGTTCAAAGATGGCGGAAATATATAGAAAGTGATGGACAATACTTTGAATAGGCTAGCATTATTAACAATATATCCAAGTATTTTGCCACCAAGTTTCACATTTTTGCTGCTACAAATAAAAATCTTATGAGGACGAGGCATTGCTTTCAGGATATCCTTTGCATTTTGAGCAGTGAAAATTTGATACCATGGCATAGGAAAAGACCCAGAGGAAGGCTAGGTGGGAGATGGGTGGTTGAAATTCGAAAGCATGCCGTTGTGGCATGTAAAAGAAACGAATTGTGGAGAAGACGTGTGCAGAGCTTCATATAACTGCGCATAAATAGAGTTTGAAGAACATAGGGTTTTGTTGCACAATAATTTATTGCAGTAAAAATCAGAATATAGAAGATTGCACCTTAACAGGTAAACCCGCTCAGAACCAATAAAATTTAGCTAGTTAGTCTTGAAGAATACTCTCGAATGTGACGAGTAGAGCTCTGCCATAAAACGCTTTAGATCAACTGTTCATGTTTCTGGACAAATACATTCTTACGTATGCTATAAAAACAATCCTTCACTAAAGAAAAACATAGAATTTTAATGTTTAATTAAGTTGATGCAATTTTTTTGAAACTTTTCGAGAATAAAGAAAGTTCATTGTTTTTTAATCTGAAACACACACTTTTGCTCTCTCTAAAACTGTGCATACTAAAACCTTCCCTGGAGTCTCATGATCTTTACTTTCAAATTGTGAAAAGTACTTTGGTAAGAATTACTTCAGAGGCTGTGAACATGACAACATTTTCGTTGCAGTTTAAAACATATCCAGTATTCTACGTTTTATTTAATTTATGTAATTAGGGAGACGTAAAAGCAAGATGATATAATTACTGATTAAATTATACGCTGCCATCGCCGTAGGTGTGTATGTTTAACAGACTCTTGAGACAAGTCTGCGAATTATTTCTAGGACGGCATCAAATTAAAGATATCAGGTAAATTTAATTTCTAGTTCTGTGGTATACTTTGAAAGCTACCTTCAAAGTGAACTTACATATACGTGTCGCTTCTTTTCGTCATAAAGGGATTTACAATTTGCATATTGTTTCTCCAAGAAATATTTCTTTTTTCCTTTCCCCAAAATAAAAGTAGGACATTTTATGCTTTTATATTTGGGTATTGTGACGTGCCTTCCTCGCAGGACGCACACGATATAAAGGTAGACAGCAGCAAGAAGGAACGTCTGCGTAGCTCAGTTGGTAGAGCGACTTGTTACGGAATAAGTGGACTCGGGCTCGATCCCCGGTGTGGACAAAAATGGAGAAATTTACTTCGTTATAAAGGCGCCCGAACTTCCCGGATGACCCTGCCGTTAAAGATCTCGCAATGATGTGATGTTCTTTCCACACCGCGAGATACGAAAAATAAGAGAATCCCTTCTTCAGCGCTTCGAAAAATAAAATGTGTGAGACGTTGCATTCCACCCACCAGATTGACTGGGAGTTCTCAAGTGCGCTTTCTACAGCGGATGCCTGCCTGCGACAATTCATGGTCACGGCTGACCCGTGGGCCATGCCCCCGGCCCTCTTTCGGGGGAGGGGGAGATGTGACGCGCCTGCCTCGCAGTACGCACACGATATAATGGCAGATAGCAGCAACAATGAACGTCTGCGTAGCTCAGTTGGTAGAGTGACTTGTTCCGGAATAAGTGGACTCGGGTTCGTGGACAAAAATGACGGAGAAATTTACTTCGTTATAGTATTGTTCTAATTGAATGTTCCGGCAGTTTGATTAACTAACCCTTATTAATCTTCCAAAATCGTTCATAACAGAGAAGAGGATGTCAGTCCCCTCATCCGTGTTCGAAACGTTGGGTTTTGTAAATACAGTAAAACGTGAATTATCTGTGGCAACTGGGGACCAGTAGCGTAACTAGCACAACGTGCGACCCCCCCCCGCAAGATGTACTCCTGCACCCTTAGGCATAGTAATTTTCCCAGGATTTCGAACACGAGGGATGATACATTTTTTGCAGTGCGGGGGGGGGTAGGAAGTCAGGGAGAGTGTTTGCAAAAGTAATGGTGGTACCTAAAGTCCTGTAGTTTAAACTTTTTAAGTAATAGATTTGACAATACGTGGAATTGCTTTGTCCGAAACTAAAATAAATCACTTGAAGAAATCACCCTCTTATTCGTGGCAGCTCTGCGGCTGCTGTGAATAAATGTTGACTCCTGTGGTGCACGTAATCCTTGGTAACTGACTGTTTTCCCCACATCCTCCTCAGAGAATCCCACTGAGGCCGCACGCTTTTCCTCATTGGAGAACGATCGTATTATTTACAACCCATTGCAGAGCAATCGTATTACAACCCGAAGTCAAAGAGCCGAACACTTTCAATCTGCAGGACATTCAGTCTTTTAAAAGTGAAACTAGGCATTTATTTAGGCATAGCTAATATGCATCTTAAAGCAAGATATGAATCTTTGGGTTAATTATTGTGTGCGTTTGAATTTTTTCGTAAAACTATAACTGCCAGCTGCAGTACGCCTCTTCGTTACCCGCGCCCCTTGCCGCTGCGGGGTGGTAGTTACGCCACTGCTGGGGACACTACAGCCGGGGTAATTGAAGTATACGGTTAATCCAAATTACGTTTTTTTCGGTTAAATATTTATACATACGAGGTTCATTTCAAAAGTTTTGCATACTGTGGGTTATTTCTTAAAAAAACGAATTCATTTCACAACATACCTTTACAGGCCTTCAAAGTATTCTTCATGTTTCTTTATGACAGCGGCCCAATGTTTCGGCAAGTCTTGTATTCCAGTCAGGAGACCTCCATTGTTGAAGTGTCGGACTACTCGTGTCACCTCATTAGAAACATCCTGAATCGTACTGAATCGTTTTTCGTGGAGTGGCTTCTTTAGTTTTGGGAACGAGTTATAGTCTGGTGGGCTCATGTCAGGAGACCTCCATTGTTGAAGTGTCGGATTACTCGGGTCACCTCATTAGAAACATCCTGAATCGTACTGAATCGTTTCCCGTGGAGTGGCTTCTTCAGTTTTGGGAACAAGTTATAGTCTGGTGGGCTCATGTCAGGAGACCTCCATTGTTGAAGTGTCGGATTACTTGGGTCACCTCATTAGAAAAATCCTGAATCGTACTGAATCGTTTTCCGTGGAGTGGCTTCTTCAGTTTTGGGAACAAGTTATAGTCTGGTGGGCTCATGTCAGGAGACCTCCATTGTTGAAGTGTCGGATTACTCGGGTCACCTCAAAACATCCTGAATCGTACTGAATCGTTTTCCGTGGAGTGGCTTCTTCAGTGTTGGGAACAAGTTATAGTCTGGTGGGCTCATGTCAGGAGACCTCCATTGTTGAAGTGTCGGATTACTCGGATCACCTCATTAGAAAAATCCTGAATCGTACTGAATCGTTTTCCGTGGAGTGGCTTCTTCAGTTTTGGGAACAAGCTATAGTCTGGTGGGCTCATGTCAGGAGACCTCCATTGTTGAAGTGTCGGATTACTCGGGTCACCTCATTAGAAAAATCCTGAATCGTACTGAATCGTTTTCCGTGGAGTGGCTTCTTCAGTTTTGGGAACAAGTTATAGTCTGGTGGGCTCATGTCAGGAGACCTCCATTGTTGAAGTGTCGGATTACTCGGGTCACCTCATTAGAAAAATCCTGAATCGTACTGAATCGTTTTCCGTGGAGTGGCTTCTTCAGTTTTGGGAACAAGTTATAGTCTGGTGGGCTCATGTCAGGACTGTATGACCCGTGGGGAAGTAATTGCGATCCATACTTTTCCAGAATGTCTCTTACTGTACGGGCAACATACGGCCTCGCGTTGTCGTGCAAAATGTTGACACTAGCTTCAAGATTCACCATTTGGTGAATCTTTGGGTAGACATGCGAATCTTTTGTAGACAGGAAGAGGTAGTCATGTGTGCGTCATATGCAGTCCCTTTACATGTTTTTCATCGATCTTCTTCCAAAATGTTGTTGACGTTCGTTGCATCTGATGGCCGGCCGTTTCTTGGGTCGTCTTTGATGCTTTCCCGACCTTGGCGGAAACGATAAGCCCAACGTGACACTGTATTACGATCCACTACACTAGTCCTACAAACTATACACAAAGCTTTATGAATTTCGGTAGGAGATTTTCCTCGCAAAGTTTCAACTTTAATGTAGGATCGTTGGTCACTACCCGAGATCTTACCTGACACACCTTTTATCCTCCATTTCTTGGCAGAATTTTTCGGAACAAGAAAAAAATAACCAGCAAACTTAGATACAACTTTGTATACTGAAGTCTGACTCACAACTGGCGAGGAGCCATTGCATCATTCTACGGGCAACACCTGCGCAGTGTGCAAAACTGTTGAAAATGACCTACTTAAAAACCTATAAAAACATAAAATAAACATTCTTGTAGTATGTAGATACAAAGCTGAATATTTGAAAACTTATTTTGATGGAAAGTACGTGGTTTTGCTTATTTCCTTTCAAGCATTTTGTTTACTTTAGTTTTCGTATACGTCCACGAATTCGTATAACTTCAATGTAATCAACATCAAATTAATTTTCTACGGATTTAAGTAATGTTTCTGCAGCTGTTAGGGCTTTATTGCGAGGCGTGTTCAATAAGTAATGCCTCCGCGCAAGTGTATCGCGCATGACCTGTTGCTTAGCAACAAGTCAGGACTGTAAACGATACTTTGTGCAATTAGCTTTATCTTACTGCGTAATAGAACTCGAGACATGGTTCTGAGACATGGACATTGACCAAGAGGGAAGTGAAAAAGCTGGAGGCATTTCAGATGTGGAGCTATAGAAGAGTAGAGAGAATAAGCTGGCTCGATAGAAAGACTGAGGAGGTCCTGGAGAGAGTGGGAAAACCCAGGAATCTGATCAACATGTTAAAAAGAAGAATAATGCTATGGATGGGACACAGATTGCGCCATGGAGGCCTCATTCTGAAAGTTTTGGAAGGGAAAATTCAAGGCAACAGAGGAAGAGGACGTCCAAGAAATAGTTTTGTGGCACAATTACGCCAAGACACCAATACTAGGACATACTATGACTTGAAGAGAACGGCGGAGAATAGAGAGGAATGGAGAGACAGAGTATATCTACTGAATAACCAGTCCTTGGGCTGAGTAGCCAGGAAGAACTCTGTGCATCTATTTGTACCTATTTAATTGTTTGTAAAATTGATGATTCTTTTTCAACTGTGTCGACGGGTGTTAAACAACGATCAGTTATAGAGTTTTAAATCATGAACATTTTCCCAATGAAATTCACGCTAGATTAGTGGCAGTTTAGGATTCTGGAAAATTCGACATAAGCACATTGGACATAAGCTTCGCTATGCAAGAAAATTAAAGGTCAGTGGAGAATTGTTGGCCGTAAAGGATCAGTCGTGGAGTGGGAGGCCTGTAATTGCAACTTGCGGTTTGAACAGGCAAAACATCGATGAGCTTATTAGGAAAAATCAAAGAATAACTCAGAAAACCACAGCAGATAAGCGGTTCAACCTTTTACACCAAGTTATGGTTCAACCTTTACAACAATTTATGATTCAAGCTTTACACCAAGTTATGGTTCAACCTTTACAGCAAGTTATGGTTCAAACTTTACCACAAGTTATGGTTCAACCGTTTACACCAAGTTATGTTTCAACCTTTACACCACGTTATGGTTCAACATTTACACCAAGTTATGGTTCAACCTTTACACCAAATGACGGTTCACCCTTGCCCCCAAATTACGGTTCGACCTAACCCCAAATTATGGTGAGACATTGCCCCAAATTTTGGTTCATTTGATATGCTCTTTATTTACAGCACATTTTATATAAATAAGGATCAGTATATGTTCAGTTCAACCTCACAACATGTACTGATCCTTATTTATATAAAAATGTGCTGTAAATAAAGATCATATCAAATGATTTATTAGAGTGCAAGTAAGCTACTGTCAAATATAAAATCAAATATTGTAATACTATTATATTTAAAATAAATAGGTATACTTAGGTATAAGTATGCCAGCATTCATTTTTAGTGTGACCTTTCTTATTGCAATATGTGCAATGATTAGCAATTGAGCAATTATTGCACATAATTTTGATTGAGTTTTCATTGATAATTTCATTGCAATCATTTCGATTGAGCAATCGAAATATTAAAAAATCCGTAAAAAAAGACCTGTTTCCATAAATCAACAAAATCAAGCAGAAATCCATAAATTTTACAGATAAACCGTAAAAGTTGGCAAGTATGTATTAGTATATTTTGTGAAATTTCTGGACAAATAAAAATGAGGGAACTACCAACTTTTGGTATACACTGGTCACATTTTCTTTTTCAAATTTATCCCACGGCGTACCATGTTTTGTTTTATTTATTAGAAATATCTTCATGTGTACACGCACACATTGTTCTAAATTTGCGATATACTAATCCAATGAAAATGATACCTTATTTTCTACATATACTATAAATGTGTACTGTTTCGTTTTTTTTGTTTTTGTTTTTTGGCGGACCAGTGATTTGGAAATTCGAGTGGTCCGCTGGGCCTGTAAAAGATTTATTTCCAATTTTAACACTGCAAATAGGTCATTGCTTGCTATTTTTTGAGGGGATGGGGGGTTCGCCAGATGGCAGACGAAAAATTATGGAATACAGGTATTTGGGAAATTGTTTAAAAAAATATGTAATAAGTTTAGGCTATAAAATAATTATTGCAATCATAAGATTTGAAAAACTAAACAAAAAAACTAAACTGTGGCCATACCTTTTCTAATAACAAATAAGGCTTAGGGTTTGTGAACTACCATTCTGTATAAGTGCTTGAAATAAACTTAAAACATAACATTTTTCAAACATGCACGGTTCACATTATTTGCATGTCATGTGTATTATATCGAGTGCGCGTGCGTGAATTTGGGTGTAGTGTCTTCATGCTGATGCATTGTGGTATGGATCTCTGAGTTTAAAAGATCGGAATCCTACCCATGCGGTGCCCGATGATGGACCCATAGTGGGTCCAAAAGACCTCGCATGTTTTTTAACTTGGCTTTAGCTATAAATAAAGTTCATCTTTTAGTTTGCAACTATCTCCGTTTTCTAATATCGTGTATAGACAGCAGTGAAATTATTGATGCTTATCAGTTGGCAAGAATAAACTGTTAAACATTTGGTTTCAGGTTGAACCAAAATATGGAGTAACGAAGGAAAACATTTACTGCAACCATAACTTGGGGCAACATAAAAACCAAGTTCTGGTTTAACCTTTTACACCAAGTTATGGTTCGACATTTACACCAATTTATGGTTCAACCTTTTACACAAAATTATGGTTCAACATTTACACCAATTTATGGGTCAACCGTTTACACCAAGCTCTGGTTCAACCTATACGCCAAGTTATGGTTCAACCTTTACACCAAGTTATGGTTCAACCTTTACACCAAGTTATGGTTCAACCTTTACACCAAGTTATGGTTCAACTTTTACACCAAATTACTCTTCAACCTTTATACCAAATTACGGTTTGACCTAACACCAAATTACGGTGCGACATTGCCACAAATTTTGGTTCATTTGATATGCTCCTTATTTACAGCACATTTTATATAAATAAGGATCAGTATATGCTCAATTCAACCTCACAACATGTACTGATCCTTATTTATATGAAATGTGTTGTAAATAAATATCATATCATATGACTTATTAGAGGGCAAGTAAGCTACTGTCAAATATAAAATCAAATATTGTAATACTATTATATTTAAAATAAATAGGTATACTTAGGTATAAGCATGCCAGCATTCATTTTTAGTGTGACGCGTCGTGCACCCATCAAGGGCACTCGAGTTGGGCGTCGGCTCCCAAAGCCCATATCGTGCAGCGCACGTTGCACAGTCCTGACGCTGATGCTTGTTGAGACTCCAGCATTGAATTCCGATGATACCTGCGCGAGTATTGCACGCCTATCGCGTGAAACGATTCTTGACAGCCGACGATGGTCACGTTCATTCAATGTCTTTTTACGGTCACACTGGTATTGTAGGTTGGAGGTTTTGCTGGAATACTTGTAGTCACGGTATACCCTTGCAATGGTCGTCCGTGAAAATCCGAACTTCGTTTCTACCTCCGAAATACTATGGCCCATCTCACGAGCGCCAACTATGACACCGCGTTGAAAATCGCTTAAATCGTTATTACTTGTCATTCTCATGCCGAAAACAGCTCTGAAAGCTGGCAAGGATGTCTATCGCTTTATATACGTACTGGCGGACGCAACAGAGTACGCGCATAGGTGACGTCGTTGCTATGTATTTTTCATAAGCTCGTCAGTACCAGCTTTTCTAGCACTTCAGTGTATATACTGTGTGTATCATCATCATTGTCAACCATTATCAATACACTGCTGGACGAAAGTCTATTTAATCCTCTTCCACAACGGTCTGTCTTGAGCCAGTCTCCTCCGTGTTACTCCCTCATGCCTTCGTATTTCTTCCACCTATCTCCCATGTGGTCTTCTTCTGGGTATTTTCGCTTCCCTTGGAATCCAGTGTAGTATTTCGGTTTTCCATGGGTGGTCCGTTCTTCTCGCAACATGTCCAGCCCATTGCAATATTTGGGATTTTTCTCTGATTATGCTGTCTTCCACTCTTGTTATTTTCCCTGTGCATGAGTTCCTCTTCTTATCTCTCCTGGTTACACCAAGCTTGCATCTTTTCATGCTTCTCTGAGTTGCTTGCAGTCCTTGTATGTCTGTTTTAGTTGAGGTCGGCGTCTCTGCTGGATACGTCAGCAGTGGAAGGATGCATTGATTAAACACGTTTATTTTAAGACAGAATTGCTCTTTAAAATTGTACTCTTTCTTCCAAAAGCTCTACAACCAGGTTTTATACGCCGATTAATTTCTTCATCAATGTGACTTTCGCTTGTCATATGCTGTCCAAGGCAAATGTAGGTATCGGTTATCTCCAGCTTTTCCCCATCAATCGATTAATCTTCATTTCTTGTAAAAGAATTGCATATCAGTTTTGTCTTTTGAAAGTTCATTTTTAATCCCACTTCATTACACTCGTCAGCAAGTTCCTGGATCATACTCTGCACCTCTGAAGGGGTAGTTGTAAAAATGATTATGTCATCAGCAAACCAAAGGTGGGTTAAATAATCTCCATTGATCCTTATCCCCTTGTTTTCCCAGTTCAATAACTGAAAGAAAGTTTGCAATGTGACATTAAAGAATTTGGGAGGTATGGTGTAAGCTTGTCTCATTCCCTTCCCAATTTTTATTGGTGCTGTATCCTCAAATAACCGAACCTTTGCACTTGCATTTTCATAGATGTTGCTAATAATAGTAATATATGCATCTTCAATACCGCAGGATCAATTATTCTAACGTACGCATTACCTTTAGGGTACGACATATATATAGGGCAAAACAAAGCAAAATTTTGAACAAGAGAAATAAAAATAATAGAAAGACCAACAGTCGCCAATTACTTCAACCGAACCAGGCTAGCTTCAAACGATGCAAAGTACCTCTGGCGCTAACGAATTTCAAATCTGTTCAATGGTGTTTGTTGTTTCACATTATTTGCTTTTGCTATATATATATACAGTATATCGTACCCTAAAGGTAATACGTACGTTATAATAATTACGAATACATATGATTGTTAGTATTTTCACAGAAAATATAAGCGGTTTGGGTTTTTAAAACCACTGCACCTCAAGTTTCCTAAAGTTCTATTTGCAATTAATACGGAGTCTCTTTCCGTCATATTAATTAGTTTTGGATTTTAATTATTAATAAGTAGTGAGCTTTTCTACATTTTACTGCCTTATCTACGGCACGAGTAACTTTAAATCTTACGTCAATGATCCCTTGGGCCTTAAAAAATTATGCATTTCAAATAAGTTTTAAATAAAAAAAAAATATAGGTCGGCACTTCAAGACAACTGTGTTAATCAGTGCCTAACATTTATAAATTATTCTTATTTATTCTTCAGACAAAAACGACAAAACCACAGATAAATAAACGAATTATCCTTTGTCGTGACCGGGAGATGCAAAAATACAAATAAAAAGAATGACAAATAACAGAAGGCGGCTTCAGCGATCTGATTATAACCTGCCTGCGTCTGACTTTGCCTTCTTGACAGGCTACTATTGTTCATGCATGGGTTCAGCTTGTGTTCGGTAAAAAGTCTGTTCAACACGCTGTATACTTCGGAATATACATTGTTTATCCTTGAAATTGCTTCGGCGAGAAAGGTGTGATTGTTCGGTTTGCGTATTAGCAGAATTGTTGGTAGTTTAATGTATGTAAGCGACAAAAGGCAAGAAAAACGATAACACCGGATACATCTGATCACTTCATTCACCTCGCGTGAGTGGGACTCGTCCTAATGATAGACATTTGAACAGCGATTAGTGAAAGATAAGCAATTGGCCTTCGTTTTTCATAACAACGAGCGTTTGGGAAAAGGCTTTGGGAATATATTCTGAGCGCTACTCACTCACGTACTATACTTTGATTATCCAACAAGAAAGGAATCGTCAAGAAGCGGCATTCAGTACAAAAAAGTCCTTGTTCATATCACGTCGAGATTACGGTGTGAGGTCTTAGTAACCGTTTACCTATGCTGCAGGGTTTTCTAATGAAGAGCTGAAACTGTGAACACATTTCTTGAAAGAAAAACTGAAAAAGAATTGTATATACTGGGCACAAAAACTTAAGGATACTGCAGGAAATGTAGGATTAATGTATGACTCAAATAACACACATTGAAACAATATCAGTGAGACCAGGTAACATGAGCGATAGAAACTGCTTTAACAAAAACAATTTATTGCGCAATTTATGAATACAACAAAGCAGCACTGCGATATATACAAAAATGGTAAATTCGAAGAATGTCCATACATCTGGATTTCAGTACCAGGAAACACCACTACCTCTGCGTCGAAGAACGTCTTGACATCTACGAGACATACTTGCAATGATATTATTGATGAGTGTCTGAGCAACTC
Source organism: Macrothele yani (assembly GCA_039090855.1). Classification (NCBI taxonomy): domain Eukaryota; kingdom Metazoa; phylum Arthropoda; class Arachnida; order Araneae; family Macrothelidae; genus Macrothele; species Macrothele yani. The sequence goes on from CM076992.1 coordinate 17,214,733, forward strand.
TTCCCATATTAAAAACAACACGTTACGGAGGTCTGCCAGTCTACTGGTGTATGAAACGTGGTTATCCAGACGTCGCTGTGCAGCGTCCCAAACGTTCTCAATAGGAATAAGGCCAGGAGAACTCGGAGGCAGCTGTAACGATTCAATGCAGTGATTTTCCAGCACCTGAAGCACGCTCAAGGCACGTTGACTGGTTTTAATTGTCATCGAGAACACGGAATGAATGTCCAATAGCAGCGCAAAACAGTGTCACAATGGACACAATGACCACGTTTAGTTACTCTGAGGCATTCATTCATCTCTACACGTGTCCTCGTCGGGTATCAGGATAAAAAGCAAAAAGGGATTCGTCTATGAAATGTATAAGGTGCCACTCTGTATTGCATGACATGCAGTACTGTTGGAACCAAGCACATCTTTGACAACGATGAACTGATGTCAATGCTATACATTTCAGATGCCTCATTGCTCTAAGTTCGCACTCGTGACGCCGTTTGCGCACATTCTGTGACATCAGAAGCAGCTCGAAGTGATTTCCAGAGTTTGCTACTGATGATACTAGGCCTTCTCCGAGCACCTACTTTCAAGTAGCGATCTTGACACCTGGTGATTATCCTCCTACGACCACCCCAGAGTCTATCTGCAGCATTTCCATGCCGTAGAAATCCTGTGTGTAGCCGATTTACTACACTTTCGGAAACTTCTAAAACAGAAGTCACATCGATCTGTCGTACACGTTCGTATAACATACCAACAGCTCTATTTCTGTTATCAATGCTTAAACGTCGTCTGGACATCATTTCAGGTTAATCTCACATTGAAGGCAATACATTCATCAAACTTCTAGACAAAGCCCTGAAAAGACCCGTTTTCCACTTCTCGTAGGGTACTTTTATCGAAGCTCACACCCCACGTGCTGTGTTGTCATGACGCTAATTTACATATGATGTAGCTACCCACGCTGATAACCGATCTTCGGCAGTCACTAAATCTGTGAATCACCACGTTTTTCCTTCGAAACAACACTATACCTAATATTTTGTGACCAGTGTATATGTACACACCGAGAGTACATAAATCATAGGATACCTGGTTCCTCGACAACGCAACGCTCTCACTTCTTTCGCTAGTGGATGAATCCATCTGTTTTGAAGGTATGTAGGAACGAAGACATCACTGCATTCCGGCAGATGGTAGGTAATTCGACATCAGTATGGCTGAACGTCGTGAGTTGCAGTCCCAGTGGAGCAATGGTCTAAGTGATAGCTTTTGATCACTGTCCAAGATTGGTAAGGGTTTGAATCCCGGTGAGGTATGGATGTTGTGTTTGTCTTGCGGCACTGGCTCCCTCCCTTCCCTGGAATCAGTGGGCCAAAATTAGGGACGGGCGACACCTTATAGCCCACTGAGCTGCTCACGGTGGGCGTTAAAACTCCAATAAACAAACGGAGAGCAACTATGATTGTAACGTGGTAAGAAAAACATTCCGCAGAGGTTCCCACCCTGGAACGGCCTCTTCGTTCACCGGACTTGAACCTCGTGGAAATTTTTTGCGATGGTGAGGAAAAGGTCTTTCGAGTTTTGGATCCTCCTCCAGAAGTGCGAAGGAATTATGGACAGCGGCTTTTGTTTGTTTGGGGTTTCACGACCACGGTGAGCGCAACTCGATGGGCTGTAAGCAGTCTCCTGTTTCTAATTTAAGGCCACTGATTCCAGGATAAGGAGACAAGCAGTGCCGTAGGACAAACACAATATCCATGCCACACCAGTATTCGAAACCGGATCCATCTCGGACGAATGGTCAGAAGCAAGAGCTTAGACAACTCCGCCATCGGAGCGATTGAACAGCGGTGTAGCAAGCATGAGTGGAGACTGTCCTTGTAGCCGTGTGACTGCTATTGTCTGGACAAACTGTGTTACTGCTCTTATCTGGGCAAAAGGTGGGCCTATTCTTTACTACGCTTCGATTAGCCCTAAGATGACACTGCAGTTTTAGGTACAAGCAGGGCCGGATTAAGACCTTAGTGGGCCCCTAGGTCAAGATATTTGAGTGGGACCCAAGGCTAAGGTATCGGAGTGGGCCCTCAAAGAATTATGACGGGGAATCATTACTAAAAGTCATTAAAACACGAAACTATAGCAATATGCTTGTGATTAATACGTAGTGCATTCTTCAAACTAATAAATTATCTGCAGAGTATTCTGAATTTGCTTGTAACACGCAAATTCAGAATTTATATTATGTTTGCTTTGAATATTCTATCGATTTCCCATGTATTCTGAGGAATATTTCTGCCTTCATTGATTTATCTGCAGAGTTTTCATAATAAGTCACTGCATTTTCTATTGTTCTCATAAGAATATGAGTCAAAACCACAAGATTCCTAGATTTTATCTTGAATTGTTTTAATGGTTTACCATTGCATGCTTTATAGTAGTGCGTCATTTTTGTTATACAGGGGACTTCGACCATTAGCGGTTCCAAGTGCAAATTGGAAGGTGTGGGTGGATGGTAGTAAAAAAACTGAAACTGTTTCACCGACCCTGTGGTACACAGCCACATGAAACCTTTACCCTTTATGAGTCATTGCCTTGAAATCTGTTCGTCTATCAGCCCTTGTTACTGACCAAGTGGAAATCATAGGAGACAAAGTAAAACTATTTTAAAAACCTCTCTCTCTCTCTTTCTACCTATCTACACTGAAGAGCTTTTAAATTAGAGACAGCTGGCGTTATGCAAATGTGGCGCTGTGGGCGGCCATGTAAACGGAAACAATATGACGTGTGCAGTGATCCGACAATATAAGGAGTGATGCGACGGGAATCAGTAAGAGTCGCATTTGATCGTGGGCAAATGTCGGGGCCCGACGAATGGGTCACTTAATCTCGGAAGTCGTGCAGCCACTGTGTCACGGGTGCACCGTGAGTACATTGAATCCGGTAAAACCATCCCTGCAAGGGCCAACTGTCGTGGACAACAGCGTGTGGATGAGCGGGGTCATCGTCGGCTAGCTCGCATTGTAATAGCGGATAGACGGGCCCCAGTGCAAGAAATCACTCGGCAATTTAACGCTGGTGCACAAAAACGTGTAAACAGCCACACCACCCAGAACCATCTCCTCGCTATTAGGTATAGAAGCCATCGGCCCACGAGGTTACCGCTGCTGACCGCACATCACAGGGTGCAAAGATTAGCATGGGCACGAGAACATCGCCACTGGACCCTAGACATGTGGAAAAATGTTGCCTGGACTGATGAGTCGAGATTCACGTTGGTTACATGCGGATGGCAGGATACAAGTACGGCGCAAACCACATGAAGCGATGGATCCTTCTTGCCAGCAGGGTACTCTTTAAGCCGGTGGGGGTGGCATTCTCGTCAGGGGACTGTTTACGTGGACTGAAAAGGGACCCCTGGTACGTGTGACATCGTCTCTCACAGATCAAAGTTACCGGGATATCCTGGAAGACTATTTGCTCCCGTTTGTGCGTCTTCAACATCCCACTGGGGACCTCATCCTGCAACAATACAATGCACCGTGCCATCTCTCCCGAATTGTATCCGAATGGTTGAATGAACACCCCACCGACGTGACCTCGCTTCCTTGGCCAGCTAGGTCACCTGATCTCAAACCCATCGAGCACATCTGGGATGCCATCGAGAGAGATGTTCGAGACTCTGACCCCCTCCATCAAATCTTCGTGAACTGTGGGAGCTTGTTCATGGGTCGTGGATCCGTATGACTTCCCAACGCTTTCGGTGTCTTGTTGAGTCCATGCCGAGACGAATCGCCGCCGTCATCAGAGCGAAAGGTGGTGCTACACGTTACTAGATAGGTATCTCTAATTCAATTGCTCTTCAGTGTATGTATTATATGCGCAGGCATGTCTCCTGAGCCCTTGGTGATGGTGGGCCCTAAAGCTATATCCCCTATAGACCCCACCTTAATCGGGCGCTGGGTACAAGAGCCTACGCACTCACTGAACCTTCGGGGACGGCAGAGAGTTATGTTCATCCGCGTCACTCCCCATTGAGTCCAGCTGTTTGCAGCTGTCATTCATTTTCCCCATCAACTCATTGGCACCGTCACTCACACTCTCCAGTTTAATTGTTGCTGATGAGGGCGTTTTAAAGAGCTGTTTTTTTTTTCTCAATAATTATTCAAATTCGTTGATATTTTATTGTATGATGTATGATTCTGGGCAATAAATGCTTTGGTTTTTACGGAAAATTTTGTTAACTACTTTTAGTCCCGGCGATAGGTTTCACGTACCTTCCCCTTCAGTGTCATCTTAGTGTGAATCGAAGCATAGGTAAGTGTCCTATTATTTCTGTCCATTCAGTGTATATGTAGCTACAACATTTGTTGCTTTAAACAAAATAAAATTAATTACCCTCACGTAGACCGAATCATATCTAATAGCGTGAAACTGTCATAATCTTGAAATTAAGTACTATATTTAACCTTTCTACTCCAGATGTAACTACGCTTTGCAGTTCCGCAGCTGTAAAATATCAAGAGTTTCCAAACGTTGAGTAGGTCTGCAATTAGTTTAAGTAGCGTTGTACAAAGAAATAGAAATCACGCTACCATTTTCTTCACTTTTATTTCCACTTCAAGGAGTAACATTCATATTTTGGTATGAAATGAAAGTAAGAACAAATGTGTAGAATAGTGCGCCGGAATCTGTAGCTTGTGTCAGACGCTGGGTAATGGAAATTATAATGGATTGCACTTTTTGTCGGACTTATTCTGGAAGATGCATCCTAGAACCAGTTCGAGCATTTTACGGGCACCGGAATTTCTCCGTTTCTCCGGTGAAGATTATGGTTTGGAGCTGCATGTGTGCACATGACATTGGGAGCCTCATATTGTCGATGTATGGTAAGTGCCCAAAAAATTTACATATTAGAAAACAAGATATTACTATTATCTAGGAGACTTTTTTTGTTTGTTTGATTGGAGGTTTAACGACCACCGTGAGCAACTCAATGGGTTATTCGCAATCGTCCGTCCCTAATTTAGGGTCACTGGTTCCAGGGAAGGGAGAAAACCAGTGCCGTAAGACAAACACAACATCCATGCCTCATCGGGATTCGAACCCGGACCCCTTTTGGACGAATGATCAGAGGCTATCGCTTAGACCACTGCGCCACCGGTGCGGCTGACTTTACCACTGCAATTTTATTTTTCAAGATGACAATGCTCCCTGTCATCATGCTGAAATAGTAAAAAGGTGCTTTCAGGAAAATATGTTCAGCATCTTGATTGGTCAGCACAGTCACCGGATTTAAAACCGATCGAAAATTTGTGGTTCAAAGTGTCGTATGAACTACTAAAAATGCCGCCCCGGTGGCGCAGTGGTCTAAGGCGCTGGCCTCTGATCATTCGTCCGTAAGGGGTCCGGGTTCGAATCCCGGTGGGGCATGGATGTTGTGTTTGTCTTACGGCACTGGTTCTCTCCCTTCCCTGGAACCAGTGACCCTAAATTAGGGACGGGCGACTGCTTATAGCCCATTGAGTTGCTCACGGGGGTCGTTAAACCTCCAAACAAAAAAAAAAAAAAAAAAAGAACTACTAAAAAAGAAGCCAAAAATCAAAATTCGACTCATTGAAAATGTAATTCAAATTTGGTATCGTATAGTTCAACTCAATCTTTTAGCAAAACCTTGTTCACAGTATGCCAGCAATATGCAAAGCTGTGATTAAAGCTAAAGGCAGGGCAACAAAATATTTGGTACATTTTATAATTTTGCTTTATTATATTTCTATATTTTAGTGTTCTTTCATTCCTTATGAATTACAAAAACAATTTATTGCTGTAAACCTAAGCATTGGATAAAAATGATCCTTTTCATAACAATTTTGACTTGGTCACGATTTTTGTAATGTATCTTTAGAACAGAAGTAGCTACAGGAAAACCTAAGACATTCTGGAAATCTCCAATAAATTTTGCATCCAATGACATATAAATAATGAAATAACTGCAATATTTGGATCACTGTGTCTTCCTACGTACCTTTACGACGAAAGCTGACTAGCATTCAAAGTATAGGTCATCGTGTTGCACCGTCTTTAGCCATCTGTCAGCCAGTTCGATTCCGCGGCGGTAACAGTTCTTGTACTTCGAGGCGAAGAACTCCTTCACCCCAGCTGCCACCTCCTCTTGATGTTGAAGTGCCACCCGCGAAGAAAATGGGCTATGGACCGGAACGGGTAATAATCCGACGGGGCAAGATCCGGACTATATGCTGGGTGTGGCATCAGTTCGATGCCCTCAAGTTCCTGGAGTTTTGCCCGGGTCGTTTGCGCGGTATGAGGCCGAGCGTTTTCCCGCTGTAGGAGAGCGCGCCATCTGTTCAGCAGTGCCAGGGTACTTCTCCTCCAAAGCGGCATACAGCCGCTACAGCTGTTCAGAGTAAAGCTTGGCGTTGATAGTTCGACCGTCTTGAACAAATTCCTAATGGATTATCTCTACGAAATTCCACCAGACGCAGAGCATCACCTTGTGCTCGAATCGCCCAAGTTTGGCAACTGGTTGAGGAAGCTGGCCCGTGATCAACTACTGCCGTTGTGTGTTAGCGTTACGGAAACAGACCCACGTTTCATCGCACGTAACAATTCTCTTAATGAAACCTGCACCGCGCGGGTTTTCTAGGAGTTTCGTGCTCACTTCCACTCAGCGGTTTGCTTCAGCTGGCGTCAGTTCGTGAGGGACAATGCGGCAGCTCGTGTGGACCTAACCGAAGTCCTGAATGTGACGAACCACGGTGGTCTTTGATATGCCCAGCTCGCCTGATAATATCCGAGTGCAGCTTGTCGTTTTTGTTTCTACGCCCTGTCGCACGGCCTCTGAAACCACTGCTCGCGTCCTACCTGACATTGACTGATCGTCGAGGTTCCTGTCACCTGAGCAAAATTTCTTGAACTATCTGGTTGCGGTGCTGTGGTTTACGGAACCTTCCCCTTTCGCATGACAAATGTTTCGTGTTGCTTGGGCAGCGTTATGGCCGAGTTCAAACTCTTAATGCAGAAGTTCCCTAAGTTGCAGGTTATGGCTGTTCAACGTTTAGGTGCCCCAACCACAGACAGAAAGACGAGATGCAATGCTGTTCACATCAACGACTACCGCTTTATATCCTTTTCGACTGAGTGCAGTGGGCGACTTAAGCCAGTTTAAACACGTGACATACTTGCCGCAGCACATGCGTTTATACAAATATTGCAGAACTTTCGACTCACCTTCTGTAAAATTGACGCTTCGAAAGGGAAGAAGATGTTCCTTAACAATAATTTATTTCGACTCTATCTAAAGAACAATACTAATTCTAACACTAATACTAATACATACACTGAAGAGCAATTGAATTAGAGATACCTGTCTAGTAACGTGTAGCACCGCCTTTCGCCCTGATGACGGCGGCGATTCGTCTCGGCATAGACTCGACAAGACACTGAAAGCGTTGGGAAGCCATACGGATCCACGACCCCTGAACAAGCTCCCACAGTTCACGAAGATTTGATGGAGGGGTGTCAAAGTCTCGAACATATCTCTCGATGGCATCCAGATGTGCTCGATGGGATTGAGGTCAGGTGACCTAGCTGGCCAAGGAAGCGAGGTCACGTCGGTGGAGTATTCATCCAACCATTCGGGTACAATTCGGGAGCTGCATTGTCTTGTTGCAGGTTGAGGTCCCCAGTGGGATGTTGAAGACGCACAAACGGGAGCAAATGGTCGTCCAGGATATCCCGGTAATGTTGACCTATGAGGGACGATGTCACACGTACCAGGGATTCCATTTCAGTCCAGGTAAACAGTCCTCAGACGAGAATGCCACCCCCACCAGCTTGAAGAGTACCCTGCTGGCAAAAAGGTTCCATCGCTTCATGTGGTTTGCGCCGTACTCGTATCCTGCCATCCTCATGTACCAACGTGAGTCTAGACCCATCAGTCCAGGCAACAGTTTTTCAAATGTCTTGGGTCCAGTAGCGATGTTCCCGCACCCATGCTAATCTTTGCACCCTGTGATGTGCAGTCAGAAGCGGTACCCTTGTGGGCCGATGGCTTCTGTACCCCATAGCGAGGAGATGCCGAGTGATTTCTTGCACTGTGGCCTGTCCATCCGCTGTTACAATGCGAACTAGCAGACGAAGACGCCGCTCATCCACACGCTCTTGTCCACAATAGTTGACCCTTGCACGGATGGTTTTACCCGATTCGATGTACTCAGGGTGCACCCGTGACACAGTGGCTCGTGAAAATCCCAGTGCCTGCACGACTTCCGAGATAGAGTGACCCATTCGTCGGGCCCCGACAATTTGCCCACGATGAAATGCGCTTAGAGTCTTACCCATACTGCGTCCGACTCTTACTGATTACCGTCTCATCCCCAGCACGGGGATAACTGGTTTTCCAGTTATTTGGGGAGCAGCGCCCCCACGGCCCGAGCTAACCTTGTGACGGTTTCTCTTGCCTCTGCGGCTTTAACGATTACATAACCGAAGGGACAGCTGTTCATCCAGCTGATGGGAAATGGCGTCGCCACGGCCCGAACCGATTTTCTCTTATTGTTTTACTTGTTTCGTCTTTAGTTCATATATTGACATGTACCCGCCTCAGCTGTAGGCTGCTGAGGTTGTGATGAGGCCCCAGCTCCGGGTTTTGTTCCTCGTTCCCTTCCCTGTCTTTTCTTTTTTCTGTTATATTTTCTGTTTTTCCGGAGCTGGTTAGCTTAGACCTACCTGCATGTTTGCCGTGTGCGGTGACCCGTACAGGTGGAAAAGAGGATGCTGGAGGCTGCGGTATCTGAGGGCCGGGTTGTAGTTGTCTCCAGATGCCAACACTCCTCTTTGCCCTCTGTTTCACCCTAAACGGGAGGCTGGGAGCTAACGCAGTCCTAGTCAGGAAGTCTGTGGCCAAGTGGCGTCCAGACTTCTAGCGGCTTGTCGTTCTGTTCGGCAGGGTGAGTTTGGGGGTAAGGTGGGCATGCCAAAGGGGTGTTCCCCGGGCACGGGAAAGTCTGGGTGCACGCCGAGCGTATGTCTGCCCTACCAACTTGCTATATCCGCTGACTATCCCTAGAGCCGTGTCCTGCGTCCTCTTGGGCTTGCGGACCTCCGGCTCTCCCTCGTTGGGCTCGGTAGTGGGTGGGGAGGTCTGCGAACGAATCTTTTCTCTTCTTTATGGCTACTCCAAGTGTTTCCCATGCTACCAATTTAAAGCGCCCTGTGGAGGAAGGTGCGCCCTCCTCCACGAAAAAACTTGTCACATCAAATTGCAATGCTCTGTTTCTTTTAATCAAATCTGGTGACTCTTCACAGTCACTCAGTAGCAAGAGTCCTTTCTGGATCAACAAGGCTCTGCAAGCCGTTGCTGGCTCTCCAAAGTGTGTCAAGAAGCTCCCTTCCGGGGATCTTCTCGTGGAAACTTCTACTCCACGCCACAGTGCCACCTTGCTGGAAATGACCGTTTTGCTTGGCGTTCCTGTTCAGGTTTCTCCCCATGGTTATCTCAATTCCTCTCACGGTGTAGTCAACTCCCGCGACCTGCTTGAATGCAGCGATGAGGAATTGTTGGAGGAACTTGGTGAACAACATGTCATTGGGGTTCGGCGGATTCTTTTTAGGCGGGATGGGAAATCTATTCCCTCCCGTACCATCATCCTAACTTTTGACTCCCCAACCCTGCCTACTTCCATCAAGGCAGGTTATTTGCGGCTTGATGTTCGGCCGTATATCCCGAACCCCTTGCGATGTTTCAGGTGCCAGCATTACGGTCACTCCCAGCAGTCTTGCCGTAATGTTGCAAAGTGTGGTCGCTGTGGTTCCACAGAACACTCTTTGGCGGAATGCTCTGCAGAGTCTGATCATTGTGTTAACTGTGAAGGGTCTCATCCTGCTTCTTCTAAGCAGTGTCCAAAGTGGATAGAGGAACAGGCTATTCAACGCCTAAAGACAACTGAGCATCTCTCTTATCCCGAGGCTAGACGGCGGATTGCCCCTTTACAACCAGGCCGTTGGTCCTATGCTTCAGTTGTGGTGCAGAAGGCTTCAGTGGCGGTCCAGACTGAGGTGACCATCCCAGCGCGGTGTCCTTATAATTTTGAGGACATCAACATCGTCGCCTAAACCTTCCTCTATGCCGAAAACATCTTCGGCCATCACAGGGACCCAGGTCCAGGGCACTGGAAAGAAGAAGCCGGAAAAGGTGAAACCAGGCTCATCCTCCCCGAAACAGAGCAGGCAAAAACACCTCTCAACACACAGCCCTGTGTTACCACCAGACACTGCGGATGGATTGGAGGTGATGGACGACATTGAGACTTTCTAGTCGTCTGTCTTTTTCATTCTTTCATTTCATTTTTCATTATGGCCGCACTCATTCAGTGAAATTGCCGAGGTCTGCGATCACGCATTGATGATTTGAAAGGCTTACTGTCTTCACACACACCTGTGTGCGTTTGTCTCCAGGAGACAAAGCTTCGCACGACGGACACTCCTTCGCTGCGGAGACATTCCCTTTTCCGCAAGGATCACCAGGACGGCTTTATCGCCTGCGAAGGAGTGGCCATCGTTGTTCCTAATGGTATTCCTGTCACTGCAGTTTCCCTTCGGACGACTTTGCAGGCAGTGGCAGTGAGATTATCTGTGAACACTCTGTTCACAGTGTGTTCCATCTACATACCACCAAATAAAGCTGTACGCCTTTCGGATTTGGAAGATTTAATTGACCAGCTGCCGCCTCCTTTCTTCATCTTAGGAGATTTCAATGCACACAATCCGTTGTGGGGTTCTACCACTCGAGACTCCAGTGGCAGTGTTGTTGAGTCCCTTCTCTCCAACACGTCCCTCTATCTACACAACACCGGGGCAGTGACTTATTTTCATGAACTCACCCGCTCGTACTCAGCCATTGATTTGTCTCTAAGTTCACCATCATTATATCCTGCCTGGTCCTGGAGCGTGTCTGGTGATTTCCTTGGCAGCGATCACTTTCCCATCTTTCTCCGTCTAGCGAGTGGCGGGTACCGTTACCCTACTCACCCTGCTAGATGGAATATTGATCGAGCCAAGTGGGACACATTCACGGCTTCGGCAATTCTTCCTCCAGCTATGGTGACCTCAGGAACAGTCAATGACGCTGTTGCGGCGGTAACGGATTGTATTGTGCATGCGGCAGAACTTACCATCCCCAGGACGTTGACTAAACTTCCGCGTTGCCCGAGACCTTGGTGGAATTCCACTTGCATAGCAGCTCGTCAGGCCCAACATCAGGCTTGGGGTAGGTTTCGTCGGTACCCCACCAACGCGAACCTACTTGCTTGCACGAAAACCAAGTCCTACGCGCGATTGGTTCGTAGGCGTAGTCAACAGGAGTCCTGGATACAATATGTGTCCTGGATTAACACCAATACTAGCCCTAAGTTCGTTTGGGACAGGATCCGTAAGATTCGGGGACAGTACCCATCTGGGGAAATCTCCATTCTTGAGAGTGATGGAGGAACGGTTGCTGAAGCTCATTGTGTTGCTGACTGTCTGGGCGCCGCATTTTCTTCGGTGTCCAGCAGCAGCAATTACCCTGCTTCGTTCCGGCAGTTACAGCCGCGGCTTGAACGGTCCAAGGTTTCCTTTAAACCGTTTTCCGCTGACGATTATAACAGCCCGCTGACTGCCGTCGAACTGAAGATTGCCCTGAATCGGTCCGGTCGAACATCTGTCGGACCGGATAATCCATTATGAAATGCTGAAGCACCTTTCTCCATCCTCTCTTGAATGTCTGCTAGTCCTGTTTAACAGGATCTGGCACGAGCGTGACTTCCCGAATCTTGGCGCACTGCCATTGTCGTTCCTGTTCTCAAACCTGGTAAAGACCCCGCTAACCCGTTGAACTACCAATCAATTGCTATGACGAGCTGCCTTTACAAAGTCCTAGAGCGCATCATCAATTTTCGTTTGGTTTTTTATTTGGAATCACGTCACCTTCTTTCACCTCATCAGAGTGGATTTCGGAAATTCCGTTCAACCTCAGATCATCATCTTTGCCTTGAGACATCTGTCAGGGAGGCGTTTGTCCGGCGTCAGCACTTGGTCTCCGTGTTCTTCGATATGGAAAAAGCCTACGATCGAACCTGGAGATACGGCATTCTCCGTAATCTGCATGACTGCGGATTGCGGGGAAATTTGCCAACCTTCATTGCCGGATTTCTCCAGAACCGGATGTTCCATGTGCGCGTCGAATCGACCCTCTCTGCGTTATACCCACAAGAGCAGGGTGTCCCTCAAGGCTCCATTCTTTCTGTGACATTGTTCATCCTTCGTGTTAATCATCTTTTCAGCCTACTTCCTCCGACGGTCCGTGGCACCATGTACGTGGATGATTTGCAGATCTCTTGCTCATCTGTCAACATGCGCACATTGAGCGGCAGCTGCAGTCGGCCATTAATAAGATCTCTACCTGTGCCTCCCACAATGGATTTGGCTTCTCGACCCAGAAGACCGTTTGCGTGAATTTTTGCCGCAAACGGGGGGGGGGGCTTCACCCAGACACCAGTCTCCGTCTGGATGGTACCACCATTCCTGTGGTGTCAGATGCCAAGTTCTTTGGGCTAACTTTTGACCGAGCACTCACCTTCCGACCTCACATCCAGTCTTTGAAGGTGTCGTGCACGAAGTCATGGAGTATCCTGAAGGTCCTCTCTCGAACATCTTGGGGGCTGACAGGTACTCAATGCTTCGCGTTTACCATTCTCTGATTCGGTCAAAGTTAGACTTCGGATGCATAACGTACGATTCCGCACGTCCTTCCGTGTTACGGCCTCTCGATCCTGTCCATCACCAGGCTCTGCGGCTATGCACTGGTGCTTTCCGTACCTCTCCCGTGCATAGCCTGTATGCCGAGGCCCATGAAACGCCGTTGTGCATCCGACGTAAGCAGCTGTATTTTCAATTCTTCACCAAGTTGAGGGTTCTTCCTGATCATCCACTGCATGGTTCCATTTTCCAACTGCAATGTGTCCGCCTATTCTCACACCGGCCTTCCTGTGTTCCGACGTTTGGGAATCGGTTGTCGATCTTAGTGCGCGATGCTGGTCTAGACTTGTCAAGGATTGGTTTGACCCGGTTCTACAATGAACAGCCTTGGCAGCCGGTTCAAACAACGGCTGACCTTTCCCTTTGTGTGTGTCCAAAGTCTTCCACTCCTGCTCTGGTGTACCAGCAGCTCTTTGCTGAGAAACAGTCTCTCTTCCCGGATTTCGTGCCTGTATTTACTGACGGGTCGAAATCCGGTGAGGTGGTTGGATCCGCTTTCGTGTGTGGAGATGCCTCCTATGCTTAAAGGCTTTCGCCTGAATCCACCGTCTTTTCGGCAGAGATGCGTGCGGTACACTTCGCTTTGTGTCACATACAGTCTAGATCTCATCGTCGCGCTATGATTTGCTCCGATTCCCAGTCCGTCACCCAAGTCCTTTCTTCTCCAGAGGACACGGACTCACCGGTCATCCGTGATGTCCGTCGTCTTCTTGGAACTTTGGAAGGTGCTGGATTCCTGGTCCGATTCTGTTGGGTTCCTGGCCATGTTGGGATCCAGGGTAACGAGCTGGCAGATCTATCTGCCAGGTCTGTTTCCTCCATGTCGGCAGCTCGGCTGCCACTGTCTTTCCGAGATTTTCGCCCTTTGATCCGGAAAATTGTTTTGGATGAGTGGCAGTCCCTGTGGTCTCAGCAGGGCAGCAATAAACTCTATGCCATCAAACCACAGATCGGACTATGGAAGTCTAGTTTGCTGAAGAACCGTCGTGAGGAGGTTGTTCATGCGCGTCTCCGCGTTGGGCACTGTCGTTTTACCCAGCGCTTTTTGCTGTGTTGCGACAGTGCCCTGATGTGTGAGGCGTGCCACTGTCGTCCCACCGTCCTTCATGTTTTGTGTACTTGTGTTCGTTTTTGTGATCTTCGTTTTCGTTATTTTCATTCTCATTTGTTGGACGTCGGAGCAGCTACGCTGCAGACTCTCATAGGTGAGGACTGTGACCTGACCGCAGTGTTCTCCTTTTTTACGGAAATTGACTTTTTTAACCTCATCTAGTTTTACCGTATTCATTTCCATCTTTCACTTTTACCGCTTCATCCTGTATTTAACCTTGTGTACGTGTTTTATTGATTTTGTTCTCTTTTGATGTCTTTTGTTTGGCGCTCTTTGGCCAACCCTGGCACTTGCGCCATTAAAATCTACTTACCAACCAACCTACCAACCCGTCGCATCACTCCTTATATTGTCGGATCGCTGCATACGTCATGTCGTTTCCGTTTACAGGGCCACCCACAGCGCCACATTTGCAAAACGCCAGCTGTCGCTAATTCAATTGCTCTTCAGTGTACTACGACTTGAAGAGAACGGCGGAGGACATAGAGGAATGGAGAGACTACATTTACTGAACAACCAGTCTTGGACTGAGTAACTAAGAAGAAGAAGAAATTCTGAATTAAGTGAAATCCTCACAACTAAGGATCTGAGACCAGGGCTTCAGTACGGAACTCATGAATTAATAGTTTTTTGCCTGGGGACCCTGAGTGCACGCATTTGAAACCACAATGTTGAATATTGATGATACATTTAGGATTCTGTTCTACTACGCAGCGAAATAGTGGAGCCACAAAGTTACGTCCCAGAGATTTATCAGTTTTTAACTAGCGCATATGTGTGTGAGTCATGAACTGCGAAACCAATGTTTCATCCAAATTGAAAGCAAACAACATACCATTCTCTGATGGGATCAAAGTTCAACTTTGGCTGCACCAAGAATGAACACAACAACGCTGTCGCAATTCCCTCAAAGTTGTTACATACCAGGTTACATACGGGAAAAAGTGCCGCTCCGGGTAGCGCAGTGGTCAAAGCGCTGGCTTCTCAGCATTCGTCCAAGATTGGTTTGGGTTCGAATCCCATGAAGCATTGATGTTGTGTTTGTCGTATGGCACTGGCTCTCTCCGTCTTCCCTGGAACCAATTGCCCTAAATGAGGGACAGGCGACTGCTTATTGCTCATGGAGTTGCTCACGGTGGTCGTTAAACCCCCAAACAAAACAGAACACAAACAAACAAACAAACCTATCAAAGACCCGCGCGTTTTTCATAATGGGAAGTTCAGGTTTTACTGTATAATTGCAAAAAGTGTGTAAATGAATTACGAATAACCGAGTTATAAAAGCGATAGAATAAAACCTATATAATAACCTACGTCTGTCCCTAACGCTCAGACGTCATCAGTACTTGCAGCGCCGCCTTTTTTTATCCGGTGGCCGACATCGGAACTAAGCTCACCGCTATCGCACGATACGTAAAATCAAGGAGAAATGCCGGAAAATAAAATAAAGTTAGTAAGACAAACGACTTCATCTGTGGCAATACGCACGTGCTCGAACAACTGTTTGGGAAGTTTGTTCTGTTACATAGGTGTTATGTCGTGTTTAATTCCATTGCACAGTAATTTCATAAAAAAGGAATAACACTCTACGCCATTCAGCACTTGTAAGGCCATCTGCTTTCATCGGGTGGCCGAAATCAGAACTAAGCTGACCGCTACCGCACGATACGTAAAATCAAGGAGAAATATCGGAAATCAAATGCCGCCGCGGTGGCGCAGTGGTGTAAGCGATGGCTTCTGATCATTCGTCCGACAGGGGTCCGGGTTCGAATCCCGCTGAGGCATGGATGTTGTGTTTGTCTTATGGCACTGGCCCTCCGCGTCTTCCCTGGAACCTACTGCCCTAAATTAGGGACGGGCGAGTTCTTATAGCCCACTGAGCTGCGAACCTCCAATCAAAAAATAAAATAAAGTTAGTAAGACGAACGACTTCATCTGTGGCAACACGTTCGTGCTCGAACAACTGTCTCTACGTTTGTTCTGTTATGTCGTGTTTAAATCCATTTTCTCAGCATTGCAGAGTAATTTCATAAAAAGAAATCAGCGTCATTATAAATATAAATATCCAGATCTATTTAAAACACTTTAATCTACAATAAAAACTGCTCACTTTGAGATGTCAAAGTGAGCATAATTGCATCTAAAAACATTTTCAGCTCTTACATGAATGAGTCTTTACTATATTTTTTTACAGAAATCCGGCGTCTATTTGATATATTTTCAATCTGCTTCAATTAAAAATTTCACCCCGTCCAACGTCGGGCAACATCCCTTACATATGAATATTTATTAAAAGCTTAAAAGTAGCCGTTCTAGAACGGACTGCAGGCTAGCCTACAGTAAAATATCGGAACTAAAGCATAATTACATATAAAAGTAAGAAAATAAAAGTATAACTGAGATACGTATAACCGAGGTTCCACTGTATGTCGGTTTAATGAGTTCGACTGTGAATTACGAGATGAATAATTTGAAATTTTATGATTTCCTTGGTAGGTAAGGGAATTTTTCCATCCAGGTTATTTTTTAATATACCTTCGGTGTTTTATTCAGCGTAACTAATAAATAAAAGCAACATTGTTTGCGTCTCAAGATTTAAAACTGTTCTTTAATTATGTACATTTTGAATAGCTTGTCATGTTCCAGTGGGCCCAAAGTTTTAAGGAGGGGGTGGGGCTCTTTCAGAGTGCATCGCCTCAGAGAATGTTCCTAATGAATGATCGGGAGAGACAAAATCCTATGCATTGAGGAAGGCAATTATTTCGTTACGAAGCTGCTTTGCGAACTTTAATGTTATTCACAGTAAGCTCATGAGTACTTAGATTATAAATGAGGAAAATTAAGAAAGTATCTTAATTCGATAATGCTAAAATCATCCCTTAATTCAAATCCCCAGAAATTATTTTTCTTCAGCAATCGATATGTCATGCAATAAACATTACTGCGACAGTTAAAATATGTGTTTTCATTCGAATACTTACGCATTTAAAGTGAAATGTAGATGTTCGATTTTCCCTGAGATTGGGACGCAGAAAAAAAATTGGTTTTTGAAGTGGATAAAATCCTTTAAAAATGTACAGGCCATCCCGGTAGCCCAGTGGTCTAAGCGCTGGCTTATGACCATTCGTCCGACATGTGTTCGAGTCCCGGTGAGACATGGATGTTGGGTTTGTATTACGGTACTGGCTCTCTCCCATCCCTAGAAACAGTGGAGCTAAGTTTGGGACGAGATACTGTTTATACTCCAAGGAGTTGCTCATGGTGGTCTTTAAACCTCCAATAAAAAAAATGTGCAGAAAAGGCAGATTTACTGATGAATAACGCTACTTACACAATAAAAGGACTTGCTATTGGATAAATCGTGTAATGCCCTGCAGCGTATACTCTAACATAATTTTCCATTTTATTTCCTGTATCTACGTAACTTTTAGTTCGTTCTACCTTAAGCATTTGTCTAACTTAACGCTTACATTTTCTCTCTCAACTGAATGTCTTGTGGCACCTGCATTGAGATCAAATGTAATGTTCTTATCTAATTATGTACACCGAAGAGCCAAAAGTCATGGCATACGTACCTACTATACTGTGCAAATTAATTGGGACAAAGTAAAAAATCCCTTTTTTTTCCAAAACTATGCCTTTATATCATTCTATGCCTTGATATACACTGATAAATATCTGTATTATTATGAAGTATGTCCTCCTTTAGCAGAAATGACCTCTTTAATTTGTTTTGACATTGACTCCAGTAATTGAGTGCACATATTTTTGACTTCATAATCGTGGAACCACACTTTTATAGCATTCGTTATCATGCGTTCTTTGGTTGTACAGTCCGTTTTACCTAACGTCTCTTCAAAATATTCCACAAGTTTTCTATGGGATTTAAGTCTGGTGGACTTCCAAGCCAATCAAGCAAATGAATTTGATTTTCCAGCATAAAATTCTTGACCAATTTCGAATTGTGATATGGGGCCAAGTCATGTTGAAATGTCCCGTCAAAAGTTTGCAGGAATGGAACAATCCTACGTTGTAATATTTCTACGTACTTGGCTGAATTCATCATACGTTGAACAGGAACTAAGCTTCCAGTGCCATTTGATGTGAAAAAACCCCAAAAATATCTGTTTCAGAGGGTGTTTTACATTTTGTTTGACATGCTCAGGTCTTAAGGGTTCACAGTTGCTTTGTCTAACGACATTTGCTAGGTAACCTTGCACAAATAAATGAGTTTCATCACTGAAAATTACCTTTTTTCAGTCTTCAGCAGTCTATGATTTATATGTTTTGGCCCATGTTAAACGTTTTATCTACATTTTCGCATTCAAATATTGTTTTTTCGTTGGTTTTCTTGCCTTCCAGCCAACTTCCAGAAGTCTACGGCGTACAGTTGAATCACTAACATCCCAACCACTAGCCAATCAATCTCTTTGAAGGTCGGTGCTTGCATTTTTCGGATTCATTTTACTATTTCTGATTAGATATTTGTCGGTTCGTGGAGTAGTTTTTCGTTTTCTTCCACATTTACCTTTCCTTTTTGGAGACTATGATCCAGATGCATTTTATCGCGTAAGCAGTCTTGATGCACTTGATTTTCCTACACCAACTGCAGACGCGATATCTCTCACTGTCATACAAGTGTGATCCTTCAGAGCAATTATTTTTGCACGCTTCCTTGGGGAAATATCCATTTTTCAATACACGAAAGCAACACGTACTCACAGAGAGCAAAAACTAACAGCCACCTGTCACACACGAAAGCTCACAACTGAAGCTGAAGTGCCTATTTCCTGTTTAAAACCGGTCAAACCACATTCTTACTATCAAGTTCTAACAGTCACACCACCTCACAGCTGATAAAACCGGTTTACGTGGGTTTCCGACATCAACTGGCGATCACTTTACAATTCTGAGAATAAAATAGCTTGTACCATTAATTTGCACGGTATAGTAGTATCGTGTAGGACCTCCTCTATCCCTGTGAACTGCAGCAACTCGACGTGGCATAGATTCCACAAGTAGCTGGAAGACTTCTGGACGGATGTTGAGCCATGCCGCCTGAACTACCGCACACAGTTCCCTGGTATCTGTATGTGCGGGATCTTGGGTGTGAATGGACCTTTCTACCACGTCCCATAAGTACTCTATTGGGTTCATGTCGGGAGAACGTGGTGGCCAAGCCATTTGTCGGAACTATCTAGAATGCTTCTCGAACCAGTTTTGGACAACTTCGTCCCGATGACATGGTGCACTGCCTGTCTGGAAAATCCCATCGTTTTTGCGGTACATGAAGTCCATGAAGGGCTGCAAATGGTCACTCAGCAGAGCATCAAAGCGATTTCCGGTTAACGACGTGTTTACGAGTACCAGAGGAACAAAACTGTGCCACGTAAAGTCACCCCTATATAGAACTACCAAACGCTTGCACAGTTAACAGCTTGGGTCAATGGCCTCATGGTGTCTGCACCACACCCGAACCCTACCATCACTTCGCAACAACTAGTAGCGTGACTCATTGGGCCACTCCACGTGTTCCCCGTCTTCCAGGGTCCAATTACCGTATTCACTAGCCCAGGTGAGGCACAGTGCCCAATGTCGTTGTGTTAACAAAAGCACTCTGGTGGGTCTTCCGCTCCCATACCCCATGGAAGCTAAATTACGCTGCACCCACCTGATGGTTATGTCTCTGGTACCTCCTGCATTGAATGTGGATATTATTTGAGCCAGTGTTTGTCTGCTAGCATGGACAATCCTGGTGAGACGCAGCTGGGGTCATTCAGCACTGACCTAATGGATATGTCTCTGATACCTCCTGCATTGAATGTGGATGTTATTTGAGACAGTGTTTGTCTGTTAGCATAAACAATCCTGGGTAGACACAGCTTGTCACGGTCATTCAGCATTGACCTAATGGATATGTCTCTGGTACCTCCTGCAATGAATGTGGGTGTTATTTGAGACAGTGTTTGTCTGTTAGCATGGACAATCCTGGTGAGACACAGATGGTCACGGTCATTCAGCACTGACCTGGTGGATATGTCTCTGGTACCTCCTGCATTGAATGTGGGTGTTATTTGAGACAGTGTTTGTCTGTTTGCATGGACAATCCTGGTGAGACGAAGCTGGTCACGGGCTTTCAGTAGTGACCTGATGGATATGTCTCTGGTACCTCCTGCATTAAATGTGGATGCTATTGGAGACAGTGTTTGTCTGTTAGCATTGAAAATCCTGGTGAGACGCAGCTGGGGTCATTCAGCACTGACCTAATGGATATGTCTCTGGTACCTCCTGCATTGAATGTGGATGTCATTTGAGACAGTGTTTGTCTGTTAGCATGGACAATCCTGGTGAGACGCAGCTGGGGTCATTCATAACTGACCTAATGGATATGTCTCTCATACCTCCTGCATTGAATGTGGATGTTATTTGAGACAGTGTTTGTCTATTAGCATGGACAATCCTGGTGAGACGCAGCTGGTCACGGTGATTCAGCACTGACCTGATGGACATGTCACTGGTACCTCGTGCATTGAATGTGGATGTTATTTGAGACAGTGTTTGTCTGTTAGCATGGACAATCCTGGGGAGACACAGCTGGTCACGGTCATTCAGCACTGAACTGAAGGATATGTCTCTGGTACCTCCTGCATTGAATGTGGGTGTTATTTGAGACAGTGTTTGTCTGTTAGCATGGACAATCCTGGTGAGACGCAGCTGTGGTCATTCAGCACTGACCTAATGGATATGTCTCTGGTACCTCCTGCATTAAATGTGGATGTTATTTGAGACAGTGTTAGTCTGTTAGCATGGACAATCCTGGTGAGACGCAGTTGGGGTCATTCAGCACTGACCTAAAGGATATGTCTCTGGTACCTACTGCATTGAATGTGGATGTTATTTGAGACAATGTTTGTCTCTTAGCATGGACAATCCTGGTGAGACGCAGCTGGGGTCATTCAGCACTGACCTAATGGATATGTCTCTGGTACCTCCTGCATTGAATGTGGATGTTATTTGAGACAGTGTTTGTCTGTTAGCATGGACAATCCTGGTGAGACCCAGCTGGTCACGGTAATTGAGCACTGACCTGATGGATATGTCTCTGGTACCTCTTGCATTGAAAGTGGATGTTATTTAAGACAGTGTTTGTCTGCTAGCATGGACAATCCCGGTGAGACGCAGCTGGGGTCATTCAGCACTGACCTAATGGATATGTCTCTGATACCTCCTGCATTGAATGTGGATGTTATTTGAGACAGTGTTTGTCTGTTAGCATGGACAATATTGGGTAGACACAGCTGGTCACTGTCATTCAGCACTGACCTGGTGGATATGTCTCTGGTACCTCCTGCATTGAATGTGGGTGTTATTTGAGACAGTGTTTGTCTGTTAGCATGGACAATCCTGGTGAGACGAAGCTGGTCACGGTCATTCAGCACTGACCTAATGGATATGTCTCTGGTACCTCCTGCATTGCATGTGGATGTTATTTGAGATTGTGTTTGTCTATTAGCATGGACAATCCTGGTGAGACGCAGCTGGGGTCATTCAGCACTAACCTAATGGATATGTCTCTGGTACCTCCTGCATTGAATGTGGATGTTATTTGAGACAGTGTTTGTCTGTTAGCATGGACAATCCTGGTGAGACGCAGCTGGGGTCATTCAGCACTGACCTAATGGATATGTCTCTGGTACCTCCTGCATTGAATGTGGGTGTTATTTGAGACAGTATTTGTCTGTTTGCATGGACAATCCTGGTGAGACGCAGCTGGTCACGGTCATTCAGCACTGACCTAATGGATATGTCTCTGGTACCTCCTGCATTGAATGTGGATGTTATTTGAGACAGTGTTTGTCTGTTAGCATGAACAATCCTGGTGAGACGCAGCTGGGGTCATTCAGCACTGATCTAATGGATATGTCTCTGATATCTCCGACATTGAATGTGAATGTTATTTTAGACAGTGTTTGTCTGTTAGCATGGACAATTCTGGTGAGACACAGCTGGTCACCGTCATTCAGCTCTGACCTGATGGATATGTCTCTGGTACCTCGTGCATTGAATGTGGATGTTATTTGAGACAGTGTTTGTCTGTTAGCATGGACAATCCTGGGGAGACACAGCTGGTCACGGTCATTCAGCACTGACCTGAATGATATGTCTCTGGTACCTCCTGCATTGAATGTGGGTGTTACTTGAGACAGTGTTTGTCTGTTAGCATGGACAATCCTGGTGAGACGCAGCTGGGGTCATTCAGCACTGACCTAATGGATATGTCTCTGGTACCTCCTGCATTGAATGTGGATGTTATTTGAGACAGTGTTTGTCTGTTAGCATGGACAATCCTGGTGAGACGCAGCTGGGGTCATTCAGCACTGACCTAATGGATTTGTCTCTGATACCTCCTGCATTGAATGTGGATGTTATTTGAGACAGTGTTTGTCTGTTAGCATGGACAATCCTGGGTGGACACAGCTGGTCACGGTCATTTAGCACTGACCTGGTGGATATGTCTCTGATACCTCCTGCATTGAATGTAGGTGTTATTTGAGACAGTGTTTGTCTTTTAGCATGGACAATCCTGCTGAGGCGCAGCTGGTCATGGTCATTCAGCACTGATCTGATGGATATGTCTCTGGTCCCTCCTGCATTGAATGTGGATGTTATTTGACCCAGTATTTCTCTCTTAGCATGGACAATCCTGGTAAGACGCAGCTGGTCACGGGCTTTCAGCACTGACCTGATGGATATGTCTCTGTTACCTCCTGCATTAAATGTGGATGCTATTGGGGACTGTGTTTGTCTGTTAGCATTGACAATCCTGGTGAGACGCAGCTGGGGTAATTCAGCACTGACCTAATGGATATGTCTCTGGTACCTTCTGCACTGAATGTGGATGTTATTTGAGACAGTGTTTGTCTCTTAGCATCGACAATTCTGGTGAGACGCAGATGGGGTCATTCAGCACTGACCTAATGGATAGGTCTCTGGTACCTCCTGCATTGAATGTGGATGTTATTTGAGACAGTGTTTGTCTGTTAGCATGGACAATTCTGGTGAGACGCAGATGGGGTCATTCAGCACTGACCTAATGGATAGGTCTCTGGTACCTCCTGCATTGAATGTGGATGTTATTTGAGACAGTGTTTGTCTGTTAGCATGGACAATCCTGGTGAGACGCAGCTGGGGTCATTCAGCACTGACCTAATGGATATGTCTCTGATATCTCCGGCATTGAATGTGGATCTTATTTTAGACAGTGTTTGTCTGTTAGCATGGACAATTCTGGTGAGACACAGCTGGTCACGGTCATTCAGGACTGACCTGATGGATATGTCTCTGGTACCTCCTGCATTGAATGTGGATGTTATTTGAGACAGTGTTTGTCTGTTAGCATGGACAATCCTGGTGAGACGCAGCTGGTCACGGTCATTCAGCACTGACCTAATGGATATGTCTCTGGTACCTCCTGCATTGAATGTGGATGCTATTTGAGACAGTGTTTGTCTGTTAGCATGGACAATCCTGGGTAGACACAGCTCGTCACGGTCATTCAGCACTGACCTGGTGGATATGTCTCTGGTACCTCCTGCATTGAATGTGGGTGTTATTTGAGACAGTGTTTGTCTGTTTGCATGGACAATCCTGGTGAGACGAAGCTGGTCACGGTCATTCAGCACTGACCTAATGGATATGTCTCTGGTACCTCCTGCATTGAATGTGGATGTTATTTGAGACAGTGTTTGTCTGTTAGCATGGACAATCCTGGTGAGACGCAGCTGGGGTCATTCAGCACTGACCTAATGGATCTGTCTCTGATACCTCCTGCATTGAATGTGGATGTTATTTGAGACAGTGTTAGTCTGTTAGCATGGACAATCCTGGTGAGACGCAGCTGGGGTCATTCAGCACTGACCTAATGGATATGTCTCTGGTATCTCCTGCAATGAATGTGGATGTTATTTGAGACAGTGTTTGTCTCTTAGCATGGACAATCCTGGTGAGACGCAGCTGGGGTCATTCAGCACTGACCTAATGGATATGTCTCTGGTACCTCCTGCATTGAATGTGGATGTTATTTGAGACAGTGTTTGTCTGTTAGCATGGACAATCCTGGTGAGACGCAGCTGGTTGCATTCAGCACTGACCTAATGGATATGTCTCTGATATCTCCGGTATTGAATGTGGATGTTATTTTAGACAGTGTTTGTCTGTTAGCATAGACAATTCTGGTGAGACACAGCTGGTCACGGTCATTCAGCACTGACTTGATGGATATGTCTCTGGTACCTCGTGCATTGAATGTGGATGTTATTTGAGACAGTGTTTGTCTGTTAACAATGACAATCCTGGTGAGACGCAGCTGGTCACGGTCATTCAGCACTGACCTGATGGACATGTCTCTGGTACCTCGTGCATTGAATGTGGATGTTATTTGAGACAGTGTTTGTCTGTTAGCATGGACAATCCTGGGAAGACACAGCTGGTCACGGTCATTCAGCACTGACGTGATGGATACGTCTCTGGTACCTCCTGCATTGAATGTGGGTGTTATTTGAGACAGTGTTTGTCTGTTAGCATGGACAATCCTGGTGAGACGCAGCTGGGTTCATTCAGCACTGAACTAATGGATATGTCTCTGATATCTGCTGCATTGAATGTGGATGTTATTTTAGACAGTGTTTGTCTGTTAGCATGGACAATACTGGTGAGACAGAAGCTGGTCACGGTCATTCAGCACTGACCTGATGGACATGTCTCTGGTACCTCGTGCATTGAATGTGGATGTTATTTGAGACAGTGTTTGTCTGTTAGCATGGAGAATCCTGGGGAGACACAGCTGGTCGCGGTCATTCAGCACTGACCTGATGGATATGTCTCTGGTACCTCCTGCATTGAATGTGGGTGTTATTTGAGACAGTGTTTGTCTGTTAGCATGGACAATCCTGGTGAGACGCAGCTGGGTTCATTCAGCACTGTCCTAATGGATATGTCTCTGATATCTCCTGCATTGAATGTGGATGTTATTTGAGACAGTGTTTGTCTGTTAGCGTGGACAATCCTGGTGAGACACAGCTGGTCACGGTCATTTAGCACTGACCTGATGGATATGTCTCTGGGACCTCCTGCATTGAATGTGGATGTTATTTGAGCCAGTGTTGTATGTCTGTTAGCATGGACAATCCTGGTAAGACGCAGCTGGTCACGCTCATTCAAAACCCGTAGTCGGATACTGCGCTGTCAACGGTTGGTGGCAATGCCTTCCATGAGGTATTCTCGGTGCACACGTGATACCGTAGATCGAGGAATGTTCAATGTTCGCACAACTTCGAAAACCGCCGAATGTCCCATCCGTCTGGGTCCCACTACCAAGCCTTGTTCAAACTCCGATAATTCACGTCGTCTTGCCATAATCTCACTGGCGGTTGTTCAGCCTGACTCACGAGATTACACTTCGCAACTGATAAAAGACGTGGCGTGCGTCGAAGCCTTTATACGACGGCAGTGCCAGTTAAAGGTTTACATACTGCTATCCCATGACTTTCGGCACTTCAGTGTATTACACTGCCTCTACTAACTTGTACAGCTAACACTACGCAGATGGTATCCATCGATTCGTACAGTGGTAGCCGCATTTTTTCCCGTACATCGGCGAGTGTTTAATTGAAACTGTGATTCGTCGGAGTAGACAACATTTTGCCGATCCTCAAACGCATAGTTCTGGTGCTTCCCACTGGAGGCGAATTTATTGGATTTTAGCTGAGACGAGCGGTGCAAGAATTTGCCGTCTGCTGTTGTAGCTCATTCGAGCCAACATGGGGCGGGCTGTATAGGCAGAAATTATCCTCTCGATACTGCTGCTATGCTGCGTGGTTACTTGTCGCAATGGAACTTGTCTTTTACCTCGCACACAGGTTTGTGTCGGAAGTTGAACTAATCGCGTGATAGGTGATGGAGGAGAAAAAGGAAAAACGGCTTGACACAGCTAAATTTGGTCGTCGTCACCTGGGCGTGTGGGCCATTTTAGCGCAGTGTTCTGCGTGGCAAAATCACGTGTAAGGAGCGAGAATGGTTGTGTGACGCCATTGGAAATCCTACCATCGCACGGATAGCTTTAGCAGAGGCTTCGTCACATGACTATGTATGGTTGTCGGTCTATGCGCCGCAGTGCACCGGAATTGCATCGCGATGCAACAACTCTCGGGCCAATGTGGAGACAGTGGTTAGAGGAAGGTAATGTGCTTCTCGCCGTAGTCGGACTGGAGGACGTACCCGGACTTCCGAACGCCTCCATCGCCGCATTCAACCGCAAGCCGTGGAAGTCCCACAATCCACCACAGACGATATTCGACGAGGTGTATGGGTAGCAATGGACATCCTGGACTTTGAAACACATATTGGCTGAGACAGGTTTTCCGCTTTCGCTAGCGTTTGCGGAGACTGCCACTCACCGCAGCATTTTGTCGCGAAAGGTTCCAGTGGCCCTGTACCAGACATGAGTGGCGGGACGAATGGGAACATGTAGTATTCAGCGACGAGTCTCACTTCATTCTGAACCAGACGATCAGCGACTGACTTTATTGAGACGACGTAGTCATCGGAATGATTTTGTTTCCATCAGTGACCGTTATACTGCTCCTCATCCAGGTGTAATGGTTTAGGCCGTTGTGAGTTTCGACAGCTTTTCACACCTCTTGCGCACAATTGTAGCTCGACGACACGCCGAAGAGATGCTGCAGCCTATTTTATTGCTTTATCTCCTTGGTACACCTGATGCCTGGATTCAACAAGGCAACACCCATCCACATACTACCAACATCAGCAGACAGAGCGTACAAGGTATCCACGTGCTGCGATGGCCAGTGCTATCCTCAATTTAGAACATCTGGGACGTCATTAGCAGATGATTTAACATCTCTGCACGACACCTTCGCAATGTCGATGAATCGTGGGCACAGGTCAAAGATGTATGGTCAGCGATACCTCAGGACACGGTCTGGGGACTTTCCCACTCGACGCCACGCAGCGTTGCCGAATGTATAGCTCAGCATGGTGGTCATATGACTTACGAAATTAGGTCCTATTTTACTGGCACCTCACCCATCGTATATTCATGTAATCCCTTAGAAATTAAATCACTTCTTTCGCGTTTACTTGGCTATACGTATGGATAGTTTTGTGTCGTTTCGTGCATACCTTCACGGCGTAGCATTTTTCTCTGTCGAGCAGTGTATTTCGAGCATGCCACCTCGGGGAGCAGTGGTCTAAACCCTGGCTTGTAACCATTCTTCTGAGATTGGTCCGGGTTCGAATCCCCCGGTGAGGCATGGATGTCGTGTTTGTCTTTCAGCATTGGCTTTATACATTACCAGGAGCCAGTGGCCCTAAGTTAAGGACGGGCGATTGCTTATAGCCCATTGAGTTGTTCACGGTGGTCGATAAACCCAAAAAACATCGACCATATAAGTATTTTCTTCCTGTCAACTCTTCCTGAGCTAGAGGAAAGAGCACTGGTTCCTATTTAGTCAACAGGAAAGCTGATCGACTTAACGAAAGTCTTTATAAACGAGTCCAGCCGCATTAAAAGCGATATTAATTTTCCATAAAAAGAACGGGGCTGCTACATTAAACAGTGGGATGCACCATAATTTTGGGTTGGAAAGAAAGTAATGTACGACGACGAGGTATCAGAAGCCGAAAAACCCCGGTCGCACATTGTCCACAGAGATTGGGCGGCACACTGACACGATATCAGCAGTTAGGTGGTTTAAGGCAGTGGCAGTCAGAATGCGCCAGCCAACATGGATGTGGACAAGGAGCACATCCGCCACTGCATGCTGTATGAGTTTCGTAGCGGTAGTACCGCTACAAGTTCTATAAGGAACATTACCAGTGGGTACCCCAATGCCATATCACATCATCACTGCTGTCATAGGTTCTTTTTTTTTTTTTTTTTGGATTGGAGGTTTAAAGACCACCGTGAGCAACTCAATGGGTTATAAGCAGTCGCTCGTCCCTAATTTAGGGTCAATGGTTCTAGGGAAGGGAGAGAACCAGTGCCGTAAGACAAACACAACATCCATGCTTCACCGGGATTCAAACCCGGACCCCGTTCGGACGAATGATCAGAGGCCATCGCTTAGACCACTGCGCCACCGGGGCGGCCTGTCATTGGTTCGAACGGTTTCGAGACGGAAATTTTGACCCGTCAGACCGTCCCAAAAGCGGAAGACCCGCAACAGTGGATATGGACATGCTGAAGGCCCTAGTGGAGACCGACCCACGTCTGACTACGCGTGAATTAGCCGAATAGCTGGGGACTACGCACACGAACATTACCACACACCTGAGTCAATTTGGGGAGGTGCACAGGAAGGGAGTTTTGTTACCCATCGTCTCACAGTTGTGCAGATACAAAACTGCATGAGTGCACGTGTTTCCCTGTTTGCGCGTGACCACTTTGAACCGTTCTTGTGCCGCGTTGTGACTGGTGACGAGAAATGGGTCCTGTATGACGATGTCAGCTCCCGGAAACAGTGGTTTGACTCAAAACAAACCCTAAGTGCAGGGTTATATACACGTAAGTTCCTTCAGTGTGTTTGGTGGGATAAACCAGATGTCGTGTTTTTTGAGGTGCTGCAGTAACACCCCACTATCACCGCCAATGTGTACTGCCGTGAACTCGACGATCTTCACGCATAGCTCACATCGAAACGATCAGTGTTGCTAAAACGCAAGTGCGTCCTCCTAGAGCAGGATGGAGCGACACCTCACACAGCACGGGTTCCCAGCCACGGGATCAAGAAGCTGAGCTGGGAGCTGCTGCTGCACCCATCCTATTCCCAGGACATTGCCCTAAGCGACTACCAGCTTTTCCGGTCGCTGCAGCATTTCCTGGATGACCAGTGGTTCTTTTTATTTACGCTTTCCAACCGTAGATTGAAGAAGCTTATATGCTCCAGCTTTGTCCGTCAGTCTGCCTGTCTGTCCGTCCGTCCGTCCGCACGATAACTCGCGTAAAAATGATTCTATTTCGATGAAATTTTAGTATGTGGTAGGGAACAACCTGGGGACGAATCCTATTGGAAATGGGGTCAAAGGTCAGGACATAGGAGCGGGATCCATTTCATCGACCTTATGCGTCATAACTTGACCAAAAGTGGTTCGATTTCGATGAAATTTAGTATGTAGTAGGGAAACATCTGGGGAGGAGACGAACCCTATTGAAAATGAACGAAATGGGGTCAAAACCCAGGACATAGGAGCGGGATCCATTCCATTGCCCTTATGCGTCATAACTTACGTAAAGATGCTTCTATTGCGACAAAACTTTAGTATGTTGTTCCGGAGGTATACTGAACCGGTTCTGTTGAATATCACCGAAATGGGGTCAAAGGTCAAGGCACAGGAGTGAGATTTATTCCATAGCCATTATCCTCATAACTTGAGTAATGATTTCTGGTATGTTAGAAAGCGTATCATAATCAATGCATTGCATGATTTTACTAACTCCTTCTTATTATTATTGTTATTATTGAGGGTTTAACGACCACCATGAGCAACTCAATGGGCTATAAGCAGCCGCCCGTCTCTAATTTAGGGTCACTGACTTCAGGGAAGACAGAGAGACAGCGCCGTAAAACAAACACAACATCCATGCCTCACCGGGATTCGACCCCAGACCCAACCCGGACGAGACATCAGAAGCCATCGCTGGAACGATGTCGAACTCGCACCTACTCACTTCTTTGCGTCCAAGCTGCCACAGGCTGCCCCGGTGGCGCAGTGGTCAAAGCAATGGCTTCTGGTCACTCGTCCGAGATGGGTCCGGGTTTGAATCCCGTGAAGCATGGATGTTGTGTTTGTCTTGCGGCACTGGCTCTCCCCTTCCCTGGAACCAGTCGCCCTAAATTAGAGACGGGCGGCTGCTTATAGCCCGCTGAGCTGCTCACGGGGTGGTCGTTAAACCTCTAATCAAAAAAAAAAAAAAAAAAAAAAGCCGCCACAGTTCTACATGGACGGTAAACTGCAGCCCAGACAATGAGAGCAGGTTGTGGCAAACAATGGCGACCACATTTTGGAAGGATTTGTACTTGTATATATGGTAATTGTCACTTTTCTGTTCCCTCGCATTGGCCGACATTACTTTCTTAATATGGAAACAGTACAATTTAGGATATGAAAAATAAACCGGTAGCACCTGACTAATCTTGCAAATCCTAATTTAGTAACTGGGGACGAGAGTGAACAGTTTTTATCTTCCTAATAATTCCCAAAGGTAAATATCGTATAAATGCAATAATCAAATTAGCCTTACATCCGGATCGTGTGCGCGATAGAGATTAAGTACATGACCGAAGCTTTTTCTGATATGTAAAGTACCACATTATGTTTGTTGGAAATTATGTGAAGCCATATTTCATTTAATAAAACATTTAGTTTCTCTGCTTACCGTGTCGATTCTTCGATGCTGCTTCACCAAGCATTTTGATGTTTAGTCACGAAAAAAACTGTAATTTGGTTACATATTTCTTCAAAGGTTGCTTCGCATTTACTAAAAACGTGACGCATTCTTCTCAAGACTCTGATAACATTTTCGAGTTTTATCTCCCCTCTGAAAAAAGAAAATGTTAGAGGACTTTCGTGTTTCTTTTCTAGCATTAAATAGATCTTAGATTTAATTAAACTCACGATTTGCCTTCGGAGAATATTAATTCTTTTATTAAAAGAGTAATAGCGATGATGAAACGTAAGGCAATTTGTAATTAGTTTCGTACGTTTGCAAGATAAACCGCTTTCTCGTAAAAAATTAATGGTGAAAGATGCAAAAATGATATTTCAAGTAAATTCCCCATAACATTTTGTCTCGAAGGAAATGCTGTCTGAACGTGAAATGCGATTCTTTTATCAAATTTCTTAATTAAATAGTATAAAGAAAAACCAGGAATATCAGGTGTTCAGTAAAAAGATACCGTATTTTGAAATGCTAAGAATTGAAATGCTATGTCACATCTTTCTTCGACGCTCGAAACAAATTTTAAAAAGAACTGAAGAACAAATGAAAATCATAAGCGAATTTGGTAGTGCCATATAGTTAATGAAGATGAAATCCGAATAGTTTTTTGAGACTTCTTTGCCTTTTAGTATCACAATACCCAATAAGTCAAATGTTCGGTTTAATTTTATGAAGAACGTCATATTAAATACTTCGCAATTTCATTTGCAATACATCTGTTGCGTATCAAACTTCAATGATGATTAGAGTTAATAAAATTTATACGTTTTCAGATCCGTTATTTATTAAAAAAGCAGTGTGAAAATATTTGCTCCACTTTCAAACTGCCGCACTTCTATTTGAGAGAAGGAAGGGAAAAACGTTATGGCATACACAGAAAAGCAAAAACATGACCAGCGTACGTGGCTTTATGCAAATCGAAGCAACAGCAAATAAATGACGGCGCGTGTGAAGGTCATGAAATGGTATAAATAACATCCGATAAGGAGTTCTTAATCAGTGCTATTCAATCAAGTTCTTCAGATGGGAAAGACAGACAGTTTTCTTTCTTTTTTTTTTTTTTTTTGATTGGAAGTTCAACGACCACCCTGATCAACTCAATGGGCTTAGACCACTGCACAAAAAAAAAAAAAAAAAACTAAATGTTTATTAAATGCAGTCGCCCGTCCCCCCAAATTTAGGGCCACTGGTTCCAGGGAAGGGAGAGAACCAGTGCCGTAAGAAAAACACAACATCCATGCCTCAGCGGGATTCGAACCCGGACCCCTGTCGGACGAATGATCAGAAGCCATCGCTTGGACCACTGCGCCACCAAGGGCGGACGAATGATCAGAGGCCTTTGCTTAGACCACTGCGCTAGTGTAGGGTAACTGGTTCCAGAGAGGTAGAGAGTAGGTGCCGTAAGACAAACTCAATATCCATGCCTCAGCGGAATTCGAACCCGGACTCCTGTCGGACGAATGATCAGAAGCCATCGCTTAGACCACTGCGCTAGTCTACTGTCACTGATTCCAGGGAAGCGAGAGAACCTGTGCCGTGCCACCCCGGTGGCGCAGTGGTCTACGCGATGGCCTCTGATCATTCGTCCGAACGGAGTCCGGGTTCAAATCCCGGTGAGGCATGGATGTTGTGTTTGTCTTACGGCACTGGCTCTCTCCCTTCCCTGGAACCAGTGACCCTAAATTAGGGACGGGCGACTGCTTATAGCCGATTGAGTTGCTCACGGTGGTCGTTAAACCTCGAACCAAAAAAAAAAAAAAAAAAAAAAGACCACTGCGCTAGTGTAGGGTCACTGGTTCCAGGAAAGGGATAGAGCCAGTACCGTAAGACAAACACCACATCCATTCTTCAGCGGGATTCGAACCCGGACCTCTGTCGGACGAATGATCAGAAGCCATCGCTTAGACTACTGCGCTAGTGTACGGCCACTGATTCCAGGGAAGCGTGAGAACCAGTGCCGTAAGACAAACACAACATCCATGCTTCAGCGGAATTCGAACCCGGGCCCCTTTCGGAGGAATGATCAGAGGCCATCGCTTAGACCACTGCGCCACCAGGAGCGGACGAAAAATCAGAAGCCTTTGCTTAGACCACTGCGGTAGTGTAGGGCCACTGGTTTCAGGGAAGGGAGAGAGCCAGTGCCGTAAGACAAAACACAACATCCATGCCTACTCGGGATTCGAACCCTGACACATGTTGAACGAATGAACAGAAGTCATCTCTTAGACCATTGCCCTACCGGGGCGGCGCAGAGAGTTTGACAAATGCCAAATTATATTTCCTAGACAAATGGGTCAGAGCATTTCCGAGTCGGCAAAGCTTGGGAGGTGCTCGCGGTCATCCGCGAATAGTACCTTGAAAAAGTGGTCCGAGGAGGGCAAAAACCCACGAACTGACGGCAAGATGTGGGCGACCACGGCTCATCAATGTTAGAGGTGAGCGAAGGCTATCCCGTATGGTACGAACCAACAGAAATGATACTTTGGCTTAACTCGCCGGTAATATAAATGCTGGTGACGGAAATATTGGGTTGGTGCGAATGAAATGTCCGGCGCGGATGAGCAGTACAGACAGGCCCCCACCACAGCGGAATGGAACCACCCACAGGTGTTACGGGTATTACGTTCACAGAGTTACTATACATAGCTAGCACGTGTGTGAAGGACAAGGTTCAAGCGTGGTTTGTTTGGACATAACGTGGCTTACAAAGGAAACATGCAGACGCCGGATTTGATAGTCATCTTCCTGTTTGAATTTAAACAGGGCCATTCTGTAGGAATTGCCGCTCGAAACGTTAACAAAGCGTTTGGGGAGAATACAGCCAACGAACGAACCATTCGGCGATGGTTTGTGAAGTTTCGAAGCGGAGATACGGACCTGCAAAACGAAGAACGTGTGATCACCGACCTCTTGCTGTTTCTGACGATGTTCTGTTACGTGTGGTCGAAGCGGACCCCCGAAAAACGTATCGTAAGATTGCGGTCAGAAACGAAAGACCACCTAAAGATAAGGACCAAAGGTACGGTGTTTACTGTGTTCCACTAGTTTCAACGAGCTCACCTCCTGCTAACACTGTCTATGTGGGATCTACCATGCGCTCATTACACACCAGATTGAAAGAACACAAATACACAGTCAAAATGGGTTCCCAAAATACTGCACTATCTCGACTTACTTCGAAAGGGTCTCACCAGCCTTACTGGGACGAAACACGCATTCTAACCACCCTAACTTCGAAGCCTAATACTCTGTTTGCTGAAAGCTTAATTATTTACGAATTTGGGTCTGCGTGCTGTAATGATGATTACCCTACTATTATTCCTAACGCATGAAAACTCGCATTGACAGCCAGAAACAACTCCATTCTGAAATTTAACATTTGTAAATAACATCAATTAAGCCCTTTTTTTTTCTTTTTTTTTCTCGGTTCATCTGCGCATATAAACTACGCCACCTCATCACGTGACTAATTTCCTGATGTACTTATATCATTGTTCCGTCATGTATTGTGTGTGATTGTGTTACATCTGAGGATGGGACCGATGCGGTTCCGAAAGGTCTTATGTTTTTTAACTGTGATGTTTTAATTGTGCTTAGTAAAGTCTTTTAATTTATCATCAGCTTTTAACTACATTTTTTATCATGCAAAAACAGTTTCGAGAACTTCTATTCATTGTCTTGCTCAGCACGAATGTTTTTCGATATATTATTGTACTGAATTACACCAGATGCACCGGAAATTGCTGCAGAAACAACCGGCTTTGGTCAACAGACATTAATGCATTTCAAAATTGTTTTTATAGTTATTAGTACATATAACGAAGTAAATTTCTCCGTCATTTCTGACCACGCCAGGATTCGAACCCGGATCCCCTCATTCCGGAATAAGTCACTCTACCAATTGAGCTCTCTAATCTGACTCCTATCTGCTAGTCTCTAATCTGACTCCTATCTGCTAGTCACTCTACTAATCTGACTCCTATCTGCCTTTATGTCATGTGCGTCCTTCTGGCAGGTACGTCACATCTCCTGGTACGTTACATCATCTCCCCCTTATTTTTTTTTTTTTTTGAAGGGCTGGAGAAGGGATTCTTCCTATCTCGCGGTGTGGAAATAACATCACAACAATGCGAGATTTTTGAACGGTCGGGTCATCCGGATAGTTCGGGCGCCATTATAACGAAGTAAAATTCTCCGTCATTTTTATCCGCGCCAGTATTCGAACCCGGGTCCCCTCATTCCGGAATAAGTCACTCTACCAATTGAGCTACGCGGACGTTTTATTCTGATTCCTATCTGCCTTTATGTCGTGTGCGTCCTTCTGGCAGGTACGTCACATCTCCTGGTACGTTACATACATTTTAAGCTCAGAACATATCCATTGCAGATAATCCCTGTGCTCCCTTGGTTTCATTAAGGATATCCAATCGATTTTGTGTTTTTTTTTCTCCATTTATTGGCAAGTATATCCAAAGTAGTAATAGTAGTCAAAGTAACACTATAATCATTTGATTTTAAATAAATTAAAGCACTGACACATTTTCTTTATAACAAATTGTTGTGATGTAATGTGGCAAGGGAAACAGGGAAAAAGGCTAACAAATAGCCTGACGGGCCTGTAGTCCCCAAAAAATAAAAATCTAAATTGTCAAGTCAAGGAACAATTTAACAGTAATACATTAAGATGAAGTAATAATAAACACTTGTAACGTACCAGGAGATGTGACGTACCTGCCCGAAGGACGCACACGACATAAAGGCAGATAGGAATCAGAATAAAACGTCCGCGTAGCTCAATTGGTAGAGTGACTTATTCCGGAATGAGGGGATCCGGGTTCGAATCCTGGCGTAGACAGAAATGACGGAGAAATTTACTTCGTTATAATGGCGCCCGAACTATCCGGATGACCCGACCGTTCAAAATCTCGCATTGGTGGGATGTTCTTTCCACACCGCGAGATAGGAAAAATAAGAGAATCCTTTCTCCAGCACTTCGAAAAAAAAAATAATAAGGGGGAGATGATGTAACGTACCAGGAGATGTGACGTACCTGCCCGAAGGACGCACACGACATAAAGGCAGATAGGAATTAGAATAAAACGTCCGCGTAGCTCAATTGGTAGAGCAACTTATTCCGGAATGAGGGGATACGGGTTCGAATCCTGGCGCGGATAAAAATGACGGAGAAATTTACTTCGTTATACACTATTTGGCCAACAAGTAATAAACCATTAAGTAAGAAATTCCTAAGCTCTCTTTTAAATACGGAATAGTGCGACACCGTCTTGATCCGATGTGGCAACCCATTCCAGGACCTAGGGCAGGTCCCGGGAATATTAAATATAACATGTGGAAACAGGGTTAAACCATGTCTGGAGTTGTACTTGAGCTACTTTAAACTCCACGTCTCGATAAGGCTGAAAGCTGCCAGATAGTGCAGTGGTTTTAAAGTAGAGACTAGTAGCTTTTGCGAGAATGTAAGCAGTAGGATATGTTATTTGTGAGGGCAGTTTCTGTTATACCTGTGGAAAGTTTGTCATCAAAAGCCTATATCTGAGCATGTTGGTTTTTTTTTTCTTGTAATGTATAGCTGCTGTCCATAGTTTCCTCGTCTTAAACTTCAAATATTTCTCTTACTGCTGCTTCAGCGTTTAACTGGCATAGAGGCACCCGAACAGCACATTCATCGACCTTAACCCTCTGCTCACTTGATAATGCACCGCGCTAAACACATGTCATCAGCCTCATGTGTTCCACGCTTCGCGGTATCAAGTCGACGCTGGTGCGTGTTCGCACAGGAATGAAAATACAACATTATGCGTACGTCAGCTAATTATGTACGTGTTTTGAAGCGTCCTGGTTACTACACTACAAAGCCGCAGAGCACGCGTTGCAAATGTAATGGACAGAAGAGCTTCACTGCGAAATTTGAAAAGTATTCAGCAGAAGATATCTGGAAGGCTGGGAAGTTTGGGAGAGATGGGAACAATCAACTTCTAGACAAGTGACCTTGGGAAGTACTGATCGCGACGTTTTAATTGAACAGCAGGATAAGACATACGTGGAATTATAAGGGAACTCCAGTTTTGTTGCTACGCAACAGCTGTTTTGGGGATAAGCAGAAAGCTATTTTTTTATATATTTATTGTGCAATTCATTTCGGCTAAGGCTCTGTTCAGTGAAATTTCTTTAGAACAACAGTACTTCTAAGATTAATATTTGTTTCTTCGTTAATGTGCGGTAAGGAAAGTAAAATGTAAACAGTGCATCGACAAACACGGGATTAGTCGTTGTCAGGAGATTATGTCGTACGAAAACAGAAAAGTGGAAATTATCATATCTTTAAGCATAGCGTCATTCCTCTCAATCGAAATTAATGAGGCTGTCCAAAGCTTTTCGTGAAAAAATGGGATTAAGTTTTGGCATCCTTCTAAACATAATTTGAGGGAAGCGCCTATCACTCTTTCTCGGTCAAATTATTTCCAGGTTATCTGTATTATCTGTAGAGATATTCGTGAAACAAAACCATACGCAATGTACTTTTGAATTGAAATAAACAAATTGCTGTCACATTTTTTTTGCTATAAATTCATATTTCAATTAAAGAGACGAAGCCGTTTAAAAATATAGCATAAGTTCAGATATCTGTTTTAGTACGTTCTTTGAAAAACAATATAGTCATAGCAGTACTTTGTCTGTCAGTCCACCTTGAGGTAATATACACTTAGAGGCGATATTATTATGGCTACCACAC
Organism: Macrothele yani; assembly: GCA_039090855.1. Lineage (NCBI taxonomy): Eukaryota > Metazoa > Arthropoda > Arachnida > Araneae > Macrothelidae > Macrothele > Macrothele yani. The sequence goes on from CM076992.1 coordinate 17,251,930, forward strand.
CATTTTGTGCGAAGTAGCTATCTCGCAGATGTTATTTTATTGGAGGTTTAACAACCACCGTGAGCAACTCAGTGGGCTATAAGCAGTCGCCCGTCCCTAATTTAGGGCCACTGATTCCAGGGAAGGGAGACAGCTAGGGCCCAAGACAAACACAACAGCCATGCCTCACCGGGATTCGAGCCCGGCCCCCTTTCGGACGAATGATCGGAAGCCATCGCTTAGACCACTGCTCCACCGGGATTCGAACCCGGACCCACCTCGAACGAATGGTCATAAGCCCCCGCTTAGGCCACTGCGCCACCAGGGTGGCATATCCCGGAGATGCAGCTGGCGCAAGATGGCTGAATCTGTATAAAAAAGGAACGCTGAAGGCATGCAGAGACTAATGAAGTACGTTGCGCAAGAAATAATGGGTAAAAGACGCGACCTGACGGACTTTGAACGTTTTGATTTTGATTGGAGGTTTAACGACCACCGTGAGCAACTCAATGGGCTATAAGCAGTCGCCCGTTCCTAATTTAGTGCCACTGGTTCCAGGGAGCGAAGAGAGCCAATGCCGTAATACAATCGTGCCTCACCGGGATACGATCCTGGACCCATCTCGCACCACTGAGGCGGCGACTTTGAACGTGGAATGATCGTGGGGGCTTGAAGCATTGGCGAGCTTTAGCCAACCACGTTGCCAACTATCGTTGCCAACCACGTAGCAAAACGGCTGCAGTTTTCAAATATTCGGGGGCAGCAGATGTTAAAGTTTATAAAGAGTGGACCACCAGTCAAATAACCGGGTATGAGTGCATGGTATGTGGTCGTCAAAGGCTACTGGATGCCCCAGCTGAGCGGAGAGTAAGTAGACTTGTTCAGTCCAACAGACTGACAGCACTTCTTTAGATTACAGATAATCTGAATCAGGGACCAAGTCCGATGGTCTGTCAACGTACAGATACAGAAGACGATGGCCTGTCCATAAGACGCAACAATGTCTGCAGCGAAGAAGAAGAAACGCTTCCAGTTCGCTTGGAAGCACAAAATTTGGACAGGAAATATGAATGGAAAAGGATAATGTGGTCCGACAAATCACGTTTTCAGCTACACCATGCAGTTGGAAGGATGAGGATATGGAGACAACAGCATGAGAGCATGGTCCTATCTTGCATCATCACTACTCTTCAAGCTGGTAGATGCAACGTTATGGTCTGCGGTATGTTTTCGTGGAAGTGTTTGGGCTCTTTGATTCATGTGGGACCACGTCCATCCAGTGATGTCGATAATACATCCCAATGGAGATTGATACTTCCAGAAGAACAATGCTCCATGTCATAGTGCTGACACTGTACTAGAATAGTTTGAGGAGAGCTGCACCGGTGTAGCAATAGTCTAAGAGCTGGCATATGATCACTCCCCCAAGATGGGTACGGAATCGAATCTCGGTGAGGCATGGTTGTTGTGTTTATCTTATGGCACTGGATCTCTCCCTTCCCTGGAATCAGTGGCCATAAATTAGGGACGGACGACTGCTTATAGCCCATTGAGTTGCTCACGGTGTTCGTTAAACCTCAAATCAAAGAAAGAAAATAGTTTGAAGAGCATAGCGAGGACTTTTTCCTGCTACATTGGTCTCCTCAATCACCCGACTCAATCCATTTGTGGCTTAAAGTTGAGGGGGCATCAGACAGCTGGATCCGCTCCCATCAAATCTTCAAGAGCTGGAGAGTGCGATTCGTCGCATTTGGGCTGATATACCCTAAGCCACTTACCGAAATTTAGTAGAGTTCAAGCAGTATTAAGGGGTCTTCAAGAGCTGGAGAGTGCAATTTAACGCGTTTGGGCTAATATACCCAAAGCCACTTACCGACATTAAATAGAGTCCATACCAAAACGAATTCAAGCAGTATTAAGGGCCAAAGGTGGCCCAACAATGTACTAACAAGGTGGTCATAATAATGTGGCCAATCAGTATATTTACAGTCATTTTTTTTGAGGTTTAACGACCACCGTGAGCAACTCAATGGGCTATAAGCAGTCGCCCGTCCCTAATTTAGAGTCACTGGTTCCAGGGAAGGGAGAGAGCCAGTGCCGTAAGACAAACACAACATCCATGCCTCACCGGGATTCGAACCCGGACCCCTTCCGACGAATGATCAGAGGCCAACGCCTTAGACCACTGCGCCACCGGGGCGGCTACAGTCATTTACCAAAGTTTAAGAGCACAAATCACTTTTTTGCCATTACACTCTCCCTTTCCTGGATTGCATCACCTTTTTTTTTTGTGATTGTTCCCTTGCCTTTCGTGATTGCATTATGTGTCTACCGCAAGATTTACAGAGTCCAATGAATATTTGAAGTTCAGTTGAGCGCTAGTTTCCAAGAAGTTGTGAATTGCATTTTCTCTACCTCGCATCACGGGTAAACAAGGAGGATGACACCGAAGTTTTGGTTGTAATGGTCACGTCTTTAATTCTTTTAGTCAAGAATACCCGTTAAAAAATCAACCGGATTTCTACAATCGATAAAACATCCAGAAATAGACACAGCTACTGACTTCCACCAGCGGCTGGAAGTCAGTAACTGTATGTTTCAAAATAACAAATGGTACACAAAAATGTCTTAGCAGAAGTAAGGTATCAGTGACAAATGGATTTTCAAATCGAACAGGCCACCCCGGTGGCGCAGTGGTCTAAGCGATGGCTTCTGATCATTCGTCCGAAAGGGGTCCGGGTTCAAATTCCAGTGAGGCATGGATATTGTGTTTGTCTTACGGCGCTGGCTCTCTCCCTTCTCTGGAACCAGTCACCCTAAATTAGGGACGGGCGACTGCTTATAGCCCATTGAGTTGTTCACGGTGGTCGTTAAACCTCCGATCAAATAAAAAAATCGAACAGTTGGACGAAAAAGTATAGAGGGAAACATGATGTAACTTTGCATCCTCAAAGGAAGAATTTTGCATAATGGCAAAGTTAAAAATATGCGAATAGTATTCTTGATAGCAAAAGTTATGCTAAGGAAAAATATTTTTCTGAAACACGTCTTCTGCAAGCAGAGACAGCGAGAAAAAAGTATTGACATTTACGCCTCCTCGTGGGAAATATGTACATTATTTAAAGAAGATAATACCCCACATCTTTATTTTAGAAAATAGCATACCGTAAAAAAAACGGAAATTTCCAATACGGTTTTAAAAGCAGATATAAACGAAAACCGCCTAACGACAGAATTGTGAACTACCAAAAAATTGCACGAGCAAAGTGTTCCAGAAGTTAAATGGCATCCGCGGTTAAAAGAATTTTTTAAATCAGACATTTATAAGCAGAGAGGACGAGAAAAACAGATTAAACATTTGCGCCCCCTAGCGGGTAAATTGTGCATCATTTTGGGGAAGGAAATACAAACTTTGTTTTCATAGTCGTTAGTATTTGACCGAAAAATTATTTTTTCAGTGGGGTTTTTATTCCCGCAGATATTGCTGCAATTATGCTGCAAACGGAAGCGTGATATTACGCCCCCTAGTGGCATACTTCTGAGTTAAGAAAAGTTTGAAATTATATGCCAAACATTACGCACCAGAAACGCTCTCCGACAAAGGAAGCATTTTTCAAATGGGACTCTAAGAAGCAAAGATACTGACAAAAATAAGATATACATCTGCGCTCCCTAGCGGAAAAACTATGCATTATTTTAAGCAGAACATATTCTCAAAAAAACATTTTCAAGAGCGGTATCGCTCTTGAATTTTTTTTAAATCGGATATTTAGAAGCTCAGACTTTGCTGCAAATATCTGAAAAAGAGAAATATACACTTACGCTTCCTGAGAGCCAAAGCATTCCTCACAAAATTTCGAAATTATACGTAGAACCTTCCCCATCAGGAGCTATAGCAGATGCAAAAATAATTTTTTCGAATCAGACTTTTAGAAGCAGAGATGTCGGGCGAATCGCAATTTAACTTTGCTCTCTCTAGCAAAAAATCTATGTACTACTTGTAAAAGAAACTGTTCCGAAAATATTCTTCTTTATAAATCTTATTGAAAGGAAGAAATATTTTTTTACAATCGGATATTTAGAAGTAAATATATGGAATATAATTTATTTTGAATTCGATAGCATTTGCATTTACACCCTCTAGCGGCGAGGTTAGACATCGTAAAAAAGCGGAAAAAAACTATCATTATTCTAACATTTCATGCTTTCGGACTCAAAAAAGAGTTTCAAATCGGACTAATAGCTACAGAGATATGATGTCCACAGACAGATGGACAAACGGACCGATAACGTGATACTATATAAGCAGGTACTTTTTTTACAAAGACGTGCATCACTGAGCGTAGTGGAGTGGGCACAAATGTTGACCGTAAATCAAGGGCACTCCGAAAACGAAATATTAGGAACGAAACTGCACGTCAGCAGAACTGCTATCCATAATGCGATAGGGAAATTTAAAGACAATTGGCCATTTAGCTATCGGAAGAGAAGTGGCCGTTTGAGGAAAATAATGACCCAAGATGACCATTGTAGTATGATAGTTAAATAAAGGTATGTTTGTAGGTTGTAACTTTTCTATAAAGTTACAATCTACAAACATACCTTTATTTAACTATCATACTACATACAATGGTCATCTTGGGTCATTATTTTCCTCAGACGGCCACTTCTCTTCCGATAGCTTAACACACAGCTTATCTCACTAAAGGTTTAAACTTGCCGCTGTAATTTGGGTGTACCGTAACACTGCACTTAAGGCTTACGGAATCATTTCAAGTTGAAGCTTACGTTAGCTTTACTGTAGAGCACCACAGGGTTCGAACTCGTTGCGCTTATCGTACAGTAACTTGCAGTGACGCGGATAACTTAAATCCTAATAGTTGAAAAGTCCTCAACTAGACATACAATCAAATACAACATATGACCAAAGATCAGCAAGGAAAGAGACGACTGACGTTAAGATTCGAATCATTTAACGGGCACGTCATCAAGCATGCAGTTTATAGAACACACAAGTTGGTTTTAATCCAAATTCACCAAAATGAGTGATATTAGAAACCTAATCAACGCACGTACCTCCAAGTAAGACAAAAATCATGTCTCGCTCACTTGGAGGAGCTGGACGTGATTATCACGTTAATGTGCTCTCCAGCAAGTTGCCTTCGCATTCAAACTCTTCTGCCGAACAACGCCTTCAAATCAGGAAAAAACAATAATGTTTTTAACTTTGCCTATTTCCCCCCTGCTGGAGTCTACATATTTGCACAACGGATGTCTTTTATCCGTTTGGTTAGCGAAATAGGTTCAGTAAGCAAGCACGTAGCCATCTGTAGACTATATGGTCAGAAGTACAGGTTACAGACAAATGGTCGGGGTTGTAGCCCTGAATGAGTGATGCGACGTATCTTTAACATACAGAGCTGGTTCTGTCATTCCCATCTGAAATTAGTAGCCCTAAATTAGGAAAGGGCGTCTTCTCATAGCTTAAGATGCATAGAGTTTTCGTTAAACTCGGTATGGAAAAAACTAAGAACCTGAGAAATTCAGTATACTGTGAATTTTACCTCTGAATAGTCTTACCTTTGAGTTTCTCTTTTCTTTTGTAAATTACGCTACTTCTTCCATAAGCATTTCCTCACTGAACAGGGAATTACTTCCCATAACGATTTTAATTTTTGGCAACGGTGATGTGAGTCAGATCGATATAAAATAACGACATTGAATGCAGAGAGAGAGAGAGAGAGAGAGAGAGAGAGAGAGAGACAGAGACAGAGAGAAAGATGTACGTAATAGCGATTTATATACGAAATTTGTAGAGCTTTATGTGCACTGGTGTCCAAAAGTTGAACATAATTGGTAAAACATACAAAGTAAAGTGTTAAAACCAAAAGAACTGTATCATTAATATGTAGATTAGTCACACACCTAAACCAATCGCAGTGCTCGGTCAAATAACGTCCGCTGACGTTTGATATGCAAATACCTTGGATTTCCATAAAATAAGACACTCAAGATTCTACCCTATCTTCAGTGTCTTATTCCATTTTCTTCCAACTCCCGAGAGAAGAGTTGTTGTCATTGGTCATCAGGAATGTAATATGAAACAAAGACGATACCATTTTTTGGTTAACCTGCGTCTGTGTACCATATATGTAGACCAGGGAAGACTAATCGGAAGATTCGAATCAGGACAGTCGCAGACTGCGGTCTCCATAGCACAGAATGTGCCGCACAGTGCCATTTTCAAGCTTTAGAGAAAGTTCCAAGACACAGGAGAGGTTAGAGGAAAGCCAGTACAAGGTCGTCCAAGAGTCACAACCCCTCAGAAGGACCTGTATCTTGCGTTAACTGCACGACGTCATCAGACGACGTCTCTGCAAAGCTTGCGGCCGCCTTATGACTAAGAGTTTCAAACCAAACTATTTACAGGAGGCTCAGGGCAAATGGTCTCTATGCCAGACATCCAGTACTTTGCGTCTCGCTCACCTCTGCGAACAGGAGGACCCGTTTAAACTGGAGTCGGGAATACGGAAAATGGACACTGAATCAGTGGAACAATGTGCTCTTCACTGGTGAGTCCAGATTCAGTTTACAGACTGATTCTCGTCGAACCACTCTATGGAGAGAATGGGGAACCCGTTGCAATCCCAATAAAATCAAAGAAAGGGACCAATTTGGTGGCGGTGGCGTTATGGCATGTGCAGGCATCATGTTGAATTGGCACACAGAGCTCCACATCTTCGACAGAGGTAATGCTCAGAGCTACAGAGATGAGATACTGGAACCTCACGTGAAACTTTTCAGAGGTGCCGTGGGCACAGAGCTGGTATTCATGGACGATAATGCACGCCTCCACAGATCTCAGCTGGTGGATAACTTTTTCCAAAGTAAAGATATCCAGCACCTAGAGATCTCCAAAAATATGAATCGGATAGAGCAAGATCATATTCGAAGATCAGCACAGCAAGATCTTCAAATATGAATCCGATAGAGAATGCATGAGATGTACTAAGGAGGCGAATTGCATCTCATCAGCCTCCACTAAGGACATTCCTGAGCTTCGAACTGCTGCTCGTCAGGAGTGAGACTTGTTGCCCATAGAGCTCTTGTAAAACCTGATAAGCAGTGTGAGAAGTCGATGCGAGGCTTACTTGGCAGCAAAGGGGTCACCACACCCCTTATTAATTATAGTGCACCAACCTTTCCTCAGAGTTATGTATTCAACACGAAAATCGCTGTGTTTTTTTTTTGTACCCCCCCCCTCCCCATGTATCCTCCTCAGACCAAGGATGAAGTTAACCACTTGATTTTTTAAGACAGGTTTGAAAATTGATGTTTACTGCATTGTAAACTGAAAAAAAAAATCTTTAATTTTCCATGGAAAGGAGGATACATCAGGACCGAGATGATGCAATTGTAATATTTAAGAACCCGAAAATTACTGGTTTAATTAATCGATTTTCAAGTTATATTATGCAATATTATAATATATCATAATTTATTTTTCATGGAACAATTTGAAACAATTTCTGGAGCCATTGAGACCCATGAACACTTTACAGTCTGAACACCGTACTGTATTTAACTCATTGCACTTTGAATTTCTGCATCTCCTTCTGTGGGGGCTGACTCCAGTCATCTCAGGCATGCGTCTTACATGCTTATTTCGTGCTCTATTATGTGGCATAGAAGTAGGAATAATCCTAAGTTTAGGAAGTGCATCTCCTTCTGTGGGCGCTGTCTCCAGTTAACATCAATACTTGAAATTTTCTCTTAAATTATACTTATTAAATATCACATAAAGTGTAGAAAATATTTAGTAAATACAAGTGTAAACGCCTTCTAAAATAACTAATAAAATGTTTTTCCGACAGGAATGGAAACCATTGTATCACCAGTGATACAAAAATGTTTAAGAAGTTACTATTATCTAATATGTTGACAAAATAAAACTTATTTACTTTAAATAACTAACTTATACTTACCAAAATGGAATGCATATACTTAAATAGATATAATGTTTTCAATTAAGTAGTTATAAAACACTTACCAGGACCATGTGAAGACATTGTGTTTTTCTTACAAGCCGCCGCTACAAGTCACGAAAGTTGACTCCTGCTGCCATTTATTGACGATAAGAGAAAATTTAGCAAAGTATTTTACTTAGTTTTGCATGTGATACCACCGGTTCTATGAGATGATCAGCCATTATGCATTTTTAAAAAAAATTACAACCATTGTATCACATTAGATACACGGGAACAGAGGAGGGTGTTCTACGTTGAATCCTGAAACGAGTTGGGACTCTCCTTCTGCGAAGTCAAAGAGTGAGGTAAATTTGCATAAGTAATACAATCAACTTTGTTTCGTAACTTGTTTTGTCTGCTGTTGCACTTGCAATATGTTATTACACAAGCATACCCAGTTTCTGCCTTTGCAAGCATTGGTTCTTGAAATACTCACAGGTATATTGATTATACTTAACTTTTGGACATTAAGTGTAGTAGAGAGATGCGAGTAGATTGAGCAAAGCTTTGATGTTACAAAAGAGAGAAAGAGAAGTTTGTTTTATATAAATGTGGTCGACTATTGCTGTCATAAGATTGAAATTTGTGTGGATTATATTCATCCCCTTTGACTTTTTAATGAGCGAAAGAATAAAATGTTGAAATTATTACGTAAGTCTCTTATACTGATTCTTTTCTCTGGCAGTTAGAAGTTACTCAATAATTCAATTAGTTTGAATATACACTATATTGACAAAAGTCACCGGACACCGCTTCAAAAGCAAATGAACGAATCCGATGCGTTGTTAAGATGCGCGGTACAGCTGCAAACGGTATAAAAACAAGCCTGCAGCTGACCGTGACCATATCACACTGTTAGGTTGAGTGAAAATGTCGCGGTGGGAGAGAACTGACTTTGAGAAAGGAAAGATTGTTGGGTGTTATATTAGTGGGTAGTCCATAAGAAAAACCGAGAGGCGTTTAAACATACCCAAGTCAACTGTTTTGGATATACTGAATAAATGGAAGACACATGGCGTGCCTGAAGCAGCTAAACGTACCGGCAGAGCAAAGAAAATCAGTGATAGAGGACGTCGAAGCCTCAGGAGAGTTGTTACAGCTCGACTGAGTACTGCACAAGACCTCAGTGTACAGGTGAGTAAAAATTCTCGAACCTCGTTATGTACACGTACCATTCGCAGAGAACTTCATTCCATGGGTTACCGTGGTCGTGCGGCTGCTCATAAGCCTCTCATGTCCACTCGGAATGCTACTCGTCGTTTAGCATGGTGCAAAGAATATTTATCGTGGACCGTAGATCAAGGGAAACGGGTCCTATGGACTGAAGAATCCAGATACACGATCCAACCGTCTGATGGCCGTGTGTGGGTATGGCGACAGTCGGGGGAACGCTATTTACCACAGTGTTTTGTTCCTACGATCAAGTTTTGAGCTGGCAGTGTACTCGTGTAGGGGTGGTTTTCGTGGAATGGTCCCGGCCCATTGGTTATCATGGACAAACCTGTTAACGAGCACGTCTACTTCGATATTCTGGACAATTATGCCCTACCAACTCTGTGGCAATACTATGGAACCGAGCCTTGTTGGTACCAGCACGATAATGCATCGCGCCATAAAGCAATAACAGTTACGGTGTGGTTTGACGACAAATCCGTATCGTGTGTGGACTGGCCAGCACTGAGCCCTGAACTTAATCCAATAGATCACCTATGGGATGAATTAGAGCGCCGCATAAGAAGTTTGGAACCAAGGCCTTACTAAGCAACAGTTAGCGTCAGCTTTATGTACTGAATGGAAGCGCATAGCTATCGCTGTGTTCCAAAACCTTGTCGAAAGCATGTATCGAAGGGTCAGTGCATGTTTTAAGGCCAAAGGTGGACCGACTCCGTACTAATGTATGTCAATAAAGGCTATGTTGAGTTTCTCTTCTAGGTGTCTAGTGACTTTTATCAATATATAGTGTATGTTCCACAAAAGTCTGTTATATATTATTCTGAATCTTTTTTTCTGCCCGTTTGGAATAACTTAATTATTCAAGGAGTTTGAATGCATGTTATACAGAAGTACTATAAAAACGTTAACTAAGAGCACTTAGCATGATAAATTCAACTATCAGACGCCTACACTACAACTACTTTCAAAAACATCAACTCTACAATATTAATTGAGAGTTTTGATTATTGGGGAAGCTTAAAACTTTCGGATTTAATTACTGTAGATAAAACGAAACTACCATTTAAACATATTTACACATTTCAAATAGAAAGTAAAGGGCTTTTCAGATGTTCAATACTGCTCCTGTTTTGTGCATTTATGGTTGTCTCGAAATTTCACTGCTGGCTATTAAAAAGAGCAACACCAGGAAGATCGCATCCCAGGGGCTCGAAAGTTGGCAGGAGGGCACAACACGGGCGCACATGTAAATGATTAACCGCGTAACACACACGAAAATCACGGGGCACAGTAACGCCCCCTGTAAGTCGTATGAGAGGGGTGAAAAAGGAGCCAGTGTTAAGCATTCGAAGTGTGTTTGCTCGCCGTTACTGGCCACGGGCAGCCCTGCAGCATGCCCCGTCGAAAACAACGGCAACCCTACCAGCAGGTTTCCGACTTCGATCACGGGAGAATTGTGGTATATCGGGATTATGAATTATTTTCAATCCAAGACATCAGTGCTCGTGTGGGACGGCATGCGGCCACGATGAGGAGAATATGGCGTCATTAGGTAGCGGAGGAAAGAAAACACCGACGTGCGGTATCCAACGGACCCGTCACACCACCGAACGAGAGGGCCGACATCTGATGCGCATGGCTGTGACGGGATCGCACAGAGACATCGCCACCGTAGCTCAACATTTCGGGTAGGTGGCACCACACCCAGTCACCGAACGGACGGTTCGAAGTCGTATGCAACAGCGGGACCATTTTTCACCGCGCCCATTGCTTCGGCAACCTTTGACTGTACAACACCGGCGTCTGCAATGGTGCCAAAAACGTCGCTCATGGAGGAGCGAATGGCAAGGCATTGTGATTTTCGACGAATCCCGCTTCCGTTTGCAGCACCATGATGGACGAATCCGTGTCTGGCGGTACCGCGTCGACCGGCTGAACGAGTCTTCCAATATGCTGAGCAATACCGGCCCGGCACCCGGCGTTATGGTATGGAGTGCCATTAGTTTCCAACCCCGCACGCACCTCGTCCGCAATATCGGTACGTTGAACAGCCATTGTTACATGACTGAGGTGTTAGAGCTTGTCATTGTATAATATCGTCCGGGACTGTCTGGTACCATTTTTTTTGTTTTTTTGTTTGGAGGTTTAACGACCACCGTGAGCTACTCAGTGGGCTATAAGCAGTCGCCCGTCCCTAATTTAGGGTCACTGGTTCCAGGGAAGGGAGAGAGCCAGTGCCGTAAGACAAACACAGCATCCATGCCTCACCGGGATTCGAACCCGGACCCCGTTCGGACGAATGATCAGAGGCCATCGCTTAGACCACTGCGCCACCGGGGCGGCCTGGTACCATTTGCCAACAGGATAATGCGCAATCTCATGAGGCACGCAACATCCAATATTTCCTGGATCGCCACCATGTGCCAAGTCTTCCTTGTCCAGCGCGGTCCCCAGATATGTTGCCTATTGAACACGTGTGGTCCATATGCAACATATCTTGGTGTAGGCAGGGCAGCGACTACACCCGGCTACGACGGAGGAACAACGACATCGTATTGAAGCTGCGTGGACGGACATTCCCCAAACACGCATCCAACGTCTCTTCCTCTCGATACCGGGCCATGTAGCAGCTGTATTTGCCGCCCAGGGTGGCTACACCAGGTACTGATTGTTATGTGTTCCCTTCCTCTCACCGCGTGCTGTATTTGTAATCAATTTCCACCTGGTATCATCTGCTTTTCGTACAATAAATATGGCTTTGATATCTCTTATGTTTCGTGGTGTTGCAGTTTTATTGGCCAGCAGTGTAGCCTCACATCTCGACTAACGTTCCCTTCATTCGAATTCTGAGGTTTTTCCCTTTTGTTGTTTTTTGCTTAAAAGCATTCGGAAGTTTCTGAAAGGTACCCAAATACATTTCCTCAGTGTATTTACTTACACGGCATTCGTCGTCTCTTGTAGGCTGATGCATCTCTTTCTCAACAAGAGTGAAAAAAAATCCATCCGATTCCTGCGTCACTCATAGAACTGGATTTAAAAATCACAGAATTACCAGATATTTACCATTGGGCTATTTCGGCAGTCCGACAGAGACACGTTTTTTTTGTATAATTTTTGTGAAGATCCAGGAGAGATGAAGCAGAATAAGTTCAAATGCACACGAAATTTTAGCAAAATGTCTCGTAAGATTCGTTTTGTGCACCCAAAGTTGTTTATAGTAATTTTATATCACTTATGCGTTCGCGCATCGACGGATGTTTTTGCTTTTCTTTTTCAAAGACGGCTAACCTAAATAGAATTGTACATGGAATTCAGGAATATGCATGAAAAAAAATTGATTGTGGCTAATAAGTATCAACGTGGCCGCTGTATCAAGAATGTATTTACAGTCATGTCTCTTGTATTGGAAAAAGGAAACAAGCTCTCGCAAATACACTGGTCTCAAAAAGTTAAGGATATAATGATTTTTCGAAGGAAAAACGTGGTGATGTATTAATGTAGCGACTGGTGCAGATCGTTGTTCAGCGTGGGTAGCTACTCATACAGCACAAAAAGTTTCAGATATGTATCAATAATTTTACAATCTCTCATTTTCATTACACTTTCAGAGATATCTTACAATTACGTTTCAGCAACGTCTGTTTTGGAACATAACTCTTTGTATATTACGGTTACATTAAAAATAGCATTCGCCGATGCTACTGTTTTACAGTTTCCATTGTACATAATTGCTACCTTGATGTTACATTCCGGCGATATTTAAGATTTTTGGTTTGGCAACGGCGTGGATGCGCATGCGCATTTACGCCATTTCTCCGTAGCACTCTCTTAGTCGTATTTCCACGTACTACTGGGATATTCTTTGGTGATATTCGAGTTAGCTAGTTAGTTGATTTAATACTTCATCCCTTTTTTTTTTTTTTTGGGATTCAAGATCATCTGAAATTAAGTAATTATTTTGATTATTATAATTTTTAAATTCTGAAAAGCATTTTATAAAATCTAAGTAGATGGCTGTGTTGTTGTATTAGTATATTATACCAGCATGATTTTTTTTTACTTGAAGCTGGGAAATTTCATATTGGTAGGTATTTAGAGAAATGACGAATCTCATTTTCTTTCTTTTTTTCGCTGAAATATAGGCTATTCCTCATGTATAATAGAAATTCGACACACTCATTTGGGACCGATTTTTATTTCTTTTGTTATCAATATACACTGAGTGGCCACTTTATTATGACCATCTGACAGTTTTAAGCAAATGAGCTATGGCTGCACGCTGTTGCTGCCAGAGGGCGATGCTAGTATAAAAAGGGAAAGCTTAGTGCTTGCGACAGTAGTAGAAGTGATTTTTGGGTGACGAGATGGGTAAAAAATGCGATTTGACGGACTTTCAACGTCGGATGATTGTAAGAGTTCGGAGCCATGGAGCGAGTATCACCGAAACCGCCGCATTCGTGAAATGTTCCAGAGCAGCTGTTGTTAAAGTGTTTAAAGACTGGACTGTCAGCCTAAAAACTGGGTCTCTACGTGCAACGTGTGGACGTCATCGACTAGTGACTGCTCGGGCGGAACGGACAGTGTCCAGACTGGTAACAGACAACAGAAGGGCAACAGTGCAGCAAATTACAGGCCATCTTAATAAAGGATCCCCTCAAATGATCTCTGCACGCACTGTTCGCCGTACACTGCATCGGATGGGATATGACAGCCGAAGGCCTGTTCGAACACCTTTGCTGCCTGCAGTTAACAAGAGAAAACGTCTCCAGTTCGCACAAGAGCACAAGGATTGGACAGTGGATAATTGGAAACAAATTATGTGGTCCGATGAATCACCTTTTCAGTTGCACCATGCCGATGGCCGAGTGAGAATTTGGCGGAAACAACACGAAAGCATGGACCCCAAATACATTGCTACAGCCCTTCAAGCTGGTGGAGGCAACGTTATAGTTTGGGGAATGTTTCCCTGGCATGCTTTGGGCTTCTTAATTCGTGTTGATCAACGTCTGACTGGCCCATCATATCTAAACACCCTTGCGGACCAAGTGCATCCTGTCATGTGGATGGCTTATCCCAACGGCGATGGCTACTTTCAACAAGATAATGCGTCATGCCATAGTGCTCGTATTGTACAGGATTAGTTTCAGGAACATGCCGGTGAGTTTACTTTGCTTAGGTTTACCCCACAATCTCCATATCTCAACCCCATTGAGGATTTGTGGGATGAAGTTGAACGAGCCATCAGACAGCTGGATCCACAACCCTGCAATATCACACTCCTGGAAAATGCTATTCATCAAGCATAGTCTCAGATTCCACAAACCACATATCAACATCTCGTAGAGTCCATGCCACGAAGAATCGACGCCGTATTAAAGGTGGCCCAACGAAGGACTGAGTGGGTGGTCGTAATAAAGTGGCCACTCAGTGTATAAACGCCACCACTGTTCCCAATGGACAGCGGACTGCAATGAACCTGTGAAAACGTAAACAACTCGTAATACGACTGTTGTTGCTTTTGAAACAGCTGTCGAGTGTGATCTTTTTTATTGTGATTTTACAAAGTTTTTTGAAACTATAATGTTCAACGTAACGAATACATAACAGTAATATGATGATCTCACAAATATATTTCAAATACGTAACAGTAATGCAACGAAGTTACAAATATCTTTCAAATACTAACAGTAACATGAAGTTGGTATGTTGAAGTTACAAAGACCTTTCATTGTAACGTATCAGTTATGTTTCAAAGTTACGTAACGTTTGAGGACATTTTGCCGTAACAGTAAGGTTTCTGAAACATTACTGTTTCACTGCGCAACGTATCTGAAAAGTCTTAATATTTCAGTGCTACGTACTTGTAACATATACGAAATATTCTGTGACATATACGAAATATTCGATAGATCGATGTGGCAGCTGTTATAGAAGTTTTGCAAAGTGTAATATGTCGGCTACACACAAGATTTCTACCGCATGGAATTGTTGCAGATCGACCCTGGAGTGGTCGCCCGAGGATTACAACCAAGAGGCAAGATCGCTAGCTGGAAGTAAGTGCTCGGAGAAGACTTATTAGCCGTGATCTAAGCGATGGCTTCTGATTATTCATCCGAGATGGGTCCGGGTTCGAATCCCAGTGAGGCATGGATGTTGTGTTTGTCTTACGGCGCTGGCTCTCTCCCTTCCCTGGAACCAGTGGTCCTAAATTAGGGACGGACGACTGCTTATAGCCCATTGAGTTGCTCACGGTGGTCGTTAAACCTCCAGTAAAAAAAAGACTTAGTATCACCAGTAGGCAACTTCTGGAATCATTTCGAGCTGCTTCTGTTGTCACAGTATGTACTCAAACGGTACGAAACTGTCTTCAGGAGTCCGGACTCAGAGCAAGGAAGGCTCCTCCGGTGGCTCAGTGGTCTACGCGATGGATTCTAATCATTCGTCCCTGATAGACCTGAGTTCGAATCTCGGGGAGGTATGAATGTTGTGTTGGGCTTACGGCACTGGCCCTCTCCCTACCCTGGAGCCAATGTCTATAAATTAGGGACGATAGACTGCTTATAGCACACTGAGGTTCTCACGGTGCTGGTTAATCCTCTATTCTAAAAAAAGCGCAAGAAGGCCGCTGAGATGTATAGCACTGACATTAGCTCACAGTCGTCAAAGATGCACCTGGGTCCAACAGAACATGTCATGGGGTACAGAATGGCACCATGTACATTTCACAGACGTACCCCGTTTCGCTCTTTATCCTGATACTCAACGAGGACACGTGTGGAAGGGATACGGCACACGAATGCAAAAACAATTTGTAGGTCCACGCTTGCAAGTGGCAATCAGTTATGGTCAGGGCAGGAGTGCGTTTTAATAGCCGTACTTTCTTGTATGTTTGTCAAGGCAACATGGATGCTTCAGTGTACCGGCAGGAGATCATTGTACCCATTTTGACCCTGTTTCACCCTGCTATTGAAAGTGCTTTCCGTTTTCTCGATGGCAATGCAACCAGTCACCGTGGTTGGAGCATGTCTGTTTCAGGAACTGAAAACTCATGGGATTGAATCTTTATAGCTGACTCCGAGGTCACATGACTTTAATCCTATTGAAAACATTTTGGACGCTGTACAGCAACGTCTGGATGACCTCGTGCCATACCCCAGTGCACTGGTAGACATCCTAACCGTGTTGCTTGTAATACGTGAAGAGCTGCCCCAGACACTCATCAATAATGTCATTGCAAGTATGCCTCGTAAATGTCAAGACGTTCTTCGATACAGAGGTGGTGTTACCGGGCACTGAAATTCAGAGGTATAGACATTCTCAGAATTTACCATTTTGTCTGTATTGGAATGCTGCTTTGTTGGGTGCAGTAACTGCACAATAAGTTTGTTTTTGTAAACGAACGCTTTATTGCTTGTGTTACGATGTGATTTCAATGCGTGTTACATGGGTCAGAATTATACATCCTTTATTTCATGCTGCAATATCCCTAATTTTTTGCTACCAGTGTATACAGGAATTGGACAGAATAATATGGATACCTAGGAAAAGAAGGTGTCATGTACCTAACAGGGTGTGGGACTACCTTTGGCATTTAAAACAGCCTGAATCCTCCTTGGAATGGACGCATACAAATCCTGGATGGTGGTTAGTGGGATGTTACACCATTCTTCATGCAGAAACTGCTCCAGGTCCTTGAGAGATGCAGGAGGAGGATAACGGGATCTTACTCTGTTTTCCAACACAGACCACAGTGGCTCGATGATGATTAAGTATGGTGATTGGGGAGGCCCAGAAAAGTGGGAACGTTCGTCCTCATGTTCCTCAAACCATTATTGGACATTCTGAGCTCTGTGAATTGAGGCATTATCATCTTGATAGATGACATCTCTTGCAGGAAACAATGCCTGAGCCATTAGACGGACTTGGTCGGCCATAATGGTTTCATACGCCTAGCCAGTTAACCGTCCTTTAAAGGTGATCAGGGGATGTGCTGAAAATCACGATATGACCGCCCAAAGCGTGACAGAACCACCAACGTGCTGCACTCTTGTGAGCAGACAGTCTGGGTTGTACGCTTCTGACGGTGTTCTCCGCACGTAAACACGTCCTGCGGTGGGGAATAGTGTGAATGTGGATTCATCCGACCACATTACACGCTTCCATGCATCGGCAGTCCACGTTGTATGCTCCTGGCACCACTACCGTCGCCGTTGTGCATTCAGCCGGGTCACCAGAGGTTTTGCAATTGCAGCTCTGGCATGAATATCTTGCTTATGTAGTTCCCTGCGCAGTCGTTTCGTGGATACTAGGGTCTGGAGATGCGGATTCAGCTCCGCACTCATTTTCTTACTCACAATTAGAAGACCACCAAAATGGGCACTCATTTTCGTGGTCTTCTTATTGTGAGTAAGAATCTTCTTTAATGCTCTCCTGTCTCTATCAGTCAGGGTCGTTTCCCGGCCGCTCTTGTGTTTCGCAGACGAGTTTTGCAAGGAACATGACATGCTGTCATGACGCTAGACACAGCAGCTCTCGATACCCTCCACTACATTGGCGACTGTTGTTACGGAGCCACCAACTAACCGGCCAACAACAATTAGCCATCTTTCGTCCGTTAGATTGCTCATTTCGTCGTCACCCTGAAAGAAATATTGCAACAAGACACTTTAAATGAACTCAAACAGGACCTCGAGGATCTAAACAAAGACTTGAATTGAATTCAATTGAATTTTTCTATGTTACGACATCTGTACCAAAAAAGATTAGCCAAATAGAAATCGCACCATATGCATACACAAAAGAAATGCAATACATATATGTAATAAATGCATTAATACAACACATAAATACAAAAATGTCAATAAAAATACAACTAATACAAACACATGAACCATCAAACATGCAAATACAAATATTATATAATAATACACATGTAATGCAAAGTACAAATGAAGTAAAAAACACATATAACAATACGGATAGTACTACACTGGTGTGCAAAAACTAAGGACGAAGAGGAGAAATTAGCATATCAGAGGAACGAGTAGGCAGAACGGATCGAAAGACCACTCAGGAGATAGACTAGGGTCCGGTTCGGTAGGGCATGCGCACATATGCAGCATGACGTAGGGGGGGGCGGAGTGTCGGAAGGGTATAAAGCACACAGGCGGCTTACGCTCAGCAATTCGGTAAAAGCAATTGCACGGTGTACATCGGTTTGAACGACGTCGAGTTGCTGCCACCGTGTGAGAAATCCAACAGGCAATCCAGTAGACGACATCTGGATGACTTTACTCGAGGTCCCGTCAATGGGAAGTTCGAAGAAGGTCGAAGTGTGACTAGTGTGGTCGAGGAGTTCGGGATCGCTCACAGCATCGTTTCACGAGCTTGGAGAGCATTTCAAACGACAGGAACAGATGTCCGAGAGTTTAGCCGTGGTCATCCACGAACAACCACGGCGGAGGACGACCGGCATATTGTCCTACAGGCGAGAAGAGACAGACGGCAGACACGGGAGAAATCGCAAGGCACATGCAACAGACAACTGGACGTCCGTTATTGCGTTTTACCGTGGTCAGGAGACTGCACAAAGGTGGTCTATTTGCACGACGACCAGTACGGTGTGTGCCATTAACGACTGCTCATCGGAGACGGCGGTTTCTGTGGTGCCAGGAACACAAGAACTGGACACATCAGCAATGGGGTTAAGTTCTCCTTACGGATGAGAGCCGATTTAGTCTGACGAGTGATTCTGGACGTATACACATCTGGAGAGAGCAGGGAACACGCAATCACACCTCCAACATCATCGAAAGGGACCGGTTTGGAGGTGGCGGAGTTCTCGTTTGGGGCGGTATCATGCTTGGTAGCCGTACTGACCTCCACATCTTCCAAGGAGGTTCAGTCACTGATGTCCGCTATTGTAGCGAGGTACTCCTGCCTCACGTGCATCTGTTTAAAGGTGCTGTGGGTCCTAAGTTCCTCTTCATGGATGACAACGCTACACCTCATCGTACAGTGGCTGTCGCAGAGCTTGTTGGAGAGTGAAGATATTCAACGCATGGATTGGCCCGCCAGGTCCTCGGACCTAAATCCAATCGAACACGTGTGGGACCTTCTCGGGAGACGTTTGGCAGCACGACACCCGCCGCCAGCAACGATTCCGCAGCTGCGATTGGCGCTACAAGAGGAATGGGCCGCGATGCCTCAACAGCTCCTTGACAACCTCGTCCTCAGCATGGACAGACGTTGTAAATCCTGCAACGCAGTCAGGGGTGAACATATCCCCTACTAAATACTAAAAAGTGGATTTTTCTTGGCAGCCGCCTGTCACATGGACGTTTCTGTCTTCTGTCCAGTTGTGCTCGAAGCTACCTTTTCAGTAACGTGCCTTTGTATCCTTTTTGATTCCCTGTTTGGACGGTGTTTCTTACTTGTCCCATATTCTTACATCTTGGGGATCTTATGGTATGATTTGAGTCGATGTGGAGCACTTCTGCACGACGTTATATTCGAAAACCCGTCTCGTCCTTACTTTTTACACGCCAGTGTACGTATATTACCAAACACTTGTACGAACAACTGTAGTGCAACATAGCAGGGAGCCAGGGGAAAAGGCTAGTGTAAGCCTGACGAGCCCCTGGTCCCCTAATAAAACACAAAAGTGCCAAGTCAAAAAATTATCCTCCTATAGAACTGCAATATACATAATCACAGTTGTAGATAATCAAACCAGAAACATTTTAACTGTATATCATGTATTCGCTTAACTCTCTTTTAAATGAAGCATAGTCAACAATTAATCTTCCAGAGTCGAGGGCAAGTGGCATTGATATTATAATATAAAACATTTGTCCGAGCTCTGGGGATCACCAAATCGGTATATCCACGAGTGTGGTAAGCCTGCGCAGGACGACACACAGTAATTAGATTTAAATTCTTATTAGCATTTAAATCTAATTACTATTACAATGAAAAAGTGATGAATACCTTTGCGTATTGAGACGTACGCAACTGCATTAAAAGTCACGTCTCTGAGCGTGGTGTTCATATTATTCTGACCAACCCCTGTATATACACACACTGATCTTTTCCAACACTTACCCGTTAGCGTAAGACTTCCCGTCGGAGAATAATAGAATGATAGTCATTGAGCCAAGGAGTGACCTCAAACGAGAATGAAACGGAATAACTCCAGAAATGAGGGAGTGTTCCTTTGAACATAGATAACTTTAACCACAACGGTTTCTCGGTTGCATCAGTAATTTTGATTATACATTCAGTTCTTTCACGAAATTGAATAAAACATGAACTAGATTTCAGAACGACGAGAACAAGAGACACGAAGTTAGATTCGAGAGCATTTACAAAAGCCTCTTTTATTTTAACCACAGCATTTTATAAAAAGATCAAAATATAGTTGTATTATCTTGTTCAAAACGTCTAGGCTATGCTATATATTAAACCCCACCGTTTTGAATATATTAAAACGTTGCAAGGCGGTTTCATGTGTACTAAATTTAGTACAATTTTTTTCCCTATGCGACGAATGAAGTATCCAATGTCTGTAACGTGATATTCCAGGTCAAAGTGTGAAAAACAATGCGAAAAATCTTCGAAGTCAGCAAGCTTAAATTTCGCTAACCACTTTACGAGAAATTATTGATTATAAAGTTTTCTAAAAGGATATCGACGAAAAGTAATTCCGCCATCTGTGTTTCATAAAAAAACGTGGACTGAGGTTGCACTTCAATGTCGGTTTATTAGGCTTCACCTCAAGGTGATAGGTTAACCCCCCCCCCCCGGTGCCGTAGTGGTCTAACTGCTGGCTAATGGCCATTCGTTCGAGATGGGTCCGGGTTCGAATCCGGTGAGGCATGGATGTTGTCTCTCTCCCTTCAGTGGAACCAGTGTCCCTAAATTTGGGACGGGCGACTGCTTATTATAGCCCGTCGAGTTACTCTCAAGGTGGTCATTAATCCCTCCAAACATGAGCAAGATATGGTTAAACTACGAAGAACAATGCTGCTGTACTACAATGGTGCGCAAATAGAAACAAAAATCATAATCAAGTCTATATTATTATGAAAAGGATCATTTATCCGATACTTAGGTTTAATCGTTTTTGTAATTCATAAGGAATAAAATAACTTTTAAATACAGAAATGTAATGAAGCAAAATTATAAAATGTACCTAATACTTTGTTGCCCAATCTTTAGCTTTAATTGCAGTTTTTCATTTTAATGGCATACTGTGAACAAGGTTTTGTAAAAGATTGGGTTGAGCAAAGCAATACGTTTCCAAATTTGAATTATATCTTCAATGAGGTGAATTTTTGTTGTTAGCTTCTTTTTTACGCTTTCCAACCGTAGATTGAAGAAGCGTATATGCTCCAGCTTTGTCCGTCTGTCTGTCTGTCCGCATGATAACTCGCGTAAAAATTGTTCGATTTCGATATAGTTTTAGTATGTGGTAGGGGACAACCTGGGAACGAACCCTATTGAAAATGGGTGACATGGGGTCATAGGTCGGGACATAAGATCGGGATCCATTCCATTGCCCTTAGTGGTAGAGGACCATCTGGGGACCAGCCCTATTGAAAATGGGCGAAATGGGATCAAAGGTTAGGGCATAGGAGCGGGATCCATTCCATTGCCCTTATGCGTCATAACTTACGTAAAAATGCTTCGATTGCTACAAAACTTTATCATATTGTTCCGGAGGTATACTGAACCGGTTATGTTGAATATCATCGAAATTAGGTCAGGGCTCAGGAGCGAGGTTTATTGCACAACCATTATCCTCATAATTTCAGTAATAACTTGAGTAATGATTTCTGGTATCTTGAAAAGCGTATCATAATCAATGCATTGCATGATTTTACTAACTTGTTTCCGCTTTCCAACCGTAGGTTGAAGAAGCGTATATGCTGCAGCTTTGTCCGTCTGCCTGTCTGTCCGACCGTTCGCACGATAACTCGCTTAAAAATGGTTCGATTTCGATTTAATTTTAGTATGTAGTAGGGTAGAACCTGGGGACGAATCCTGTTGAAAATGGGCGAAATGGGGTTAAAGGTTAGGACATAGGAGCGGGATCCATCCCATTGCCCTTATGCGTCATTACTTACGTAAAAATACTTCGATTGCGGCAAAACTTTACCACGTTGTTCCAGAGATATACTGAACTAGTTCTGTTGAATATAATCGAAATGCGATTAAAGGTCAGGGCACAGGAGTGAGATTTATTCCACAGCTATTATTCTCATAACTTGAGTAATAACTTGAGTAATGATTTCTGGTATGTTGGAAAGCGTATCATAATGAATGCATTGCATGCTTTTCCGAACTTGCTTTATAGTTGTGCGACACTTCTCAACCACAAATTTTCGACCGGGTTTAAGTCCCGTGACTGTGTTTTTTTTCCTATGCTGAATATTTATTTCTCGAACCCACTCCTGAAACCGTTCGTTCTCCGTTTGTTAATTTTCGTACCATACTTTCTCGTCGCCGGTGGCGGTCAGTAGCTGTTTCTATTTTGGATGTTCTATCAATTGTAGAAATCCCGTTGATTTTTTTTCTAACCGGTTGCATTGCCTTTTAATTACTTTGATAAATTTAATTCGCATGCGATAGGATTCAAAAGACATGCTCATTACAAACCAAAATTCTGTGTCGTCTTTCTTGTTCACTGTACGTGCGCCCAACATTTAGAACATTTATGTACTTTTAATTCTCAGTGAAAGGTCGAATACGAGCATTTAGGCTGGAACTGTGTTATGTACAGAGGGTGAGTAGAAAGTTTTGCAACTTTTGGATCACTTTATGTTTTCATACGTACCTTTACGACGAAAGCTGACTAGCATTCAAAGTATAGGCCATCGTGTTGCACCGTCTTTAGCAATCTGTCTGCTAGTTCTTCGATTCTACAGAGGGTGAGTCGAAGGTTTTGCAACATTTGGATCACTTTATGTCTTCATACGTACCTTTACGACGAAAGCTGACTAGCATCCAAAGTATAGGCCATCGTGTTGCACCGTCTATAGCGATCTGTCTGCCAGTTCTTCGATTCCGTGGCGGTACCAGTTCTTGCCCTTCGAGGCGAAGAACTGCTTCACCCCAGCTGCTACTTCCTCCTGGTTGTTGAAGTGCCGCCCGCGGAGGAAGTGGGCCATGGACCGGAACAAGTAATCCGACGGGGCAAGATCCGGACTATATGTTGGGTGTGGCTTGAGTTAGATGCCCTCAAAAGTTCCTCGAGTTTTGTCTAGGTCGTTCGCGCGGTATGATGCCGAACGTTGTTCTGCTGTAGGAGAGCGTGCTTTCTGTTCACCAGTGCCGTGTACTTCTCCTCCAAAACGGAATACATCCGCTCCAGCTGTTCAGAGTAGAGGTTGGCGTTGATGGTCCGACAGTCTGGAACAAAATCGTTCTGGATTATCTCCTCGAAATTCCACCAGCCGCAGAGCATAATTTTGTGCAAGAAGCGCCCACGTTTGGCAACAGGTTCAAGAAGCCGGCTCGGGCTCAACAACTGCCGTTGTGTGTTAGGATTACAAAAAAAGACCCACGTTTCACCGCACGTAACAATTCTCTTGATGAAACATACATCACGCAGGTTTTCTAAAAGTTTCGTGCTCACTTCCACTCGGCGGTTTGCTTCAACTGGCGTCACTTCGTGTGGAACAATGCGGCAGCTCCTGCAGACCTAGTCGAGGTCCTGAAGTTGACGAACCACGGTGGTCTGTAATATGCCTAGCTCGCCTGATAGTCTCCGAGGGCTGGTTGTCGGATTTGCCTCTACGGCCTGGCGCACGGCTTTCGAATCCCCGGTTCGCGTCCTACCTGACCTTGGCTGTTTGTCGAGGTTCTGTCACTTGAGCGAATATTTTTGAATCATCTAGTTGCGGTGCTGTGATAGACGGAACCTTCCCCTTTCGCATGACAAATGTTTCGTGTTGCTTGAGTAGCTTTATGTCCGAGTTCAGACTCGTAAAGCAGAAGTTCCCTAATTAGCCGCTAATGGCTGTTCATCTTTTAAGCGTTCGGACTCCTGATAAAACGACGACATGCAATGCTGTTCACAGCACGGCTACCGCTTTATATCCCTTTTGACTAACAGCAGTGCACGACTTGAACTAGTTTAAACACGCGACGTACCCGCCGCAGCACATGCGTTTATGCAAATAGTGCAAAACGTTCGACTCACCCTCTGTAGTTAAGTACACGCTTTGAACTTTCAACTCCATAGTCAGGTTTGCCTTGCCGCGAGTATGAATATTAGGTACCGGTTTTCAATTAAACTGGCGGAAAGTGAAAAAAGAACACCAAGAAGGAATTGGCGGACGATCATGAACTTTGCACATGTTAATGGGGTCAAGATTACGTAGGTGTGATGTTAATTTCGGGACCAACCGGTGAGCGCTTACGCCACAGCACGGCATAATATACAAATTATCGTCGGTGGTATTTAAAGGAGTACGGCGAAGTGAATATAATCAGTCGTCGGCGTACGGACACGCCTGCGAAGACCCTGAAGAAGCTGCAATGCCTGGACATGGAAGACGTGTAGGATTTCAGTAGTTATCGCACTTTGAGCGAGGTCGTCTGGTCAGACTCCGCGAGGCCGGGTGGTCGTATCGTCGTATTGCGGAGCGAATTGGACGGGAAGTATCGGTGGTGGTACGATGGTGGCGTAGATGGTCCGAGGAACATTCCCACACGAGAAGACGTGGAACCGGGAGTCACAGACGGACTGATGAGCAGACCGATCGACGCATAAGAAGAGCGGCGTTGTCAAGCAGACTCAAATCCGAGCTCCCGTTGCGACTCAAATCCGAGCTCCCACTGCGACTCAAATCCGAGCTCCCGTTGCACCTGAGGTGACTGTGCGAGCAATCCGCAACCGTCTACTGGGTGCAGGTCTACGTGCACGTGTGCCTCTGGCATGTGTACCACTGACTCCAGCCCACAGTCAGGAACGTCTGCAGTGGTGTCGCCAACGTCTGCACTGGAGAACGCAATGGCGATCTGTCGTGTTCAGCGATGAAAGCAGATTCTGCTTGGGAGGCTCCGATGGCCGTATGCGTGTTCGCAGACGCACAGGGGAGCATTTCCACCCTTCTTGCATCCGCCAGCGACACACAGGGCCTACACTTGGTCTCCTAGTATGGGAAGCGATCGGCTATCACTCCCGTACACAACTAGTGTTAGGGGTACGTTAAACAGCACCTCCTACATCAACAACATCATTCAGCCCGTTGTTGTGTCATTTGTAAGGTCGGTTCATCGTGGTGTTTTCCAGCAAGATAACGCACGCCCACACACGGCACGTGCAACGCAACATGCACTTCAGGGTGTGAGACAACTTGCATGGCCTGTACCTTCACCGGATTTGTCCCCCATTGAGCACGTGTGGGATTTTATGGGACAACGACTTATCCGGTCTCCACCACGGCCAACCACGACCATCCCCGATTTACGCGTCCAGGTTGAGGATGCTTGGAACTCAATACCCCAAACTTACATCCAACATCTGTACGACAGACTCCATGCCAGAATTGCACAGTGTGACGCAGTTCATGACGGTTCAACCTCGTACTAACCATGTTACATGAAAATGTTATTTTTCAGTTTACCAGCAAATACAGCTGTATTTTGCCATAATGTTTTGATCACGTTATCCTCTGTATTCCGTTATTATGCTGTATAAATTTCGTTGGTATCAGACGTCTCCTTCTTGGTGTTCTTTTTTCACCTTACGCCAGTGTATTTGACCTGAGTGTGTACATGTAGTTTCGTAGCTCTATACAAACATGGTGCTTTCTGCCGGCATTGCAATGCCGTTCCGGTTAATTAACTTTTGTTCACAAATTTTGGCTCGTTACAGCTGAAAGTATGCTTGAGTAAGGGAAAGGAAAGTTAGAAAGAACCAAAAATGATTGTTAATGGACTCAGATACACTCTCAGATTGTCCAAGATCCAGAAAGCAAACCGTTGCAAATTGTGATATCTCCTAAGAAAAGAGCGAGGCTTTTCTCCTCTGTTTCCCAGATACCCGTAAATTCAGTTTCCTTTAATCTTTATTGTTTGTGTTTGGAGTAAATATGCACAGCTGCTCCATGTCAGATGTTTGTTATGTACAAAAGAAAACATATCTACCTACTAAGATGGGAATAGCTATCTTCAGCAGGCCTTCAAGTAATCTGATAGAGAGTAGGAAGGCGCAAAAGAGATTCCTTCGGTTATATGATCATAAAAGATTTGTTGAAAGGCCGGAGCATTCTCTACCATTGGACTGAAGTTAGAAAACTGGATGCCAGAAATTGGGCTAATTACTCAAGAGTATATGCAACCTATTTGATTTAAAATGGATTCCGACATCTGCCTAAGGCACAACAACGACGACAACGTTAATGCGCCGAGTAATTAAATAGAGTTTAATTATTGTGAGATGATGTAGGTGAGACACTAGTTTCAAACTCAGACTTGAAACAAAGCGTCTGTACTTTCTGAAATATAGCAAGCACAGCGGAAAAAGAAAGGGTAGGAACCTTTAACCTTTTGCTGCCTGAGACCACAACACATACCAGTTAGTGCTAATTGAAATACTTTGCAAATGAGATTGCATTGTTACAGAAAATTCAGTTAACTCCTTTAAATCATGTTTTCGTCATTCATATCTGCGTAATAAAATAAAGCAATTTAAGAAAGTAACATTCCAAGTAGCACAGATATCATCAAACAAAGGTCTTCGCTCTTTCCACGTTCATAAGTGAGTCACGGAAAAATTATCATTGGCCGCCACCGTGAATCGAACCCAGGGTCTTCCAGTTACGCGCCGAATATGCTTCCACTGCACCACAGCGGCCTCGAATTCCCACCAGACTCACTCACACTAACTCTTGGAGCCCGCACAATGCTGGGGATTCGCCAAAGATGGTGAGCAGCAACTGAACAAATAATTAGAAGGCGAATGAATAATTAATACAGACATTTGACGAGGACCAGGAACATCAAACAAAGGTCTTCGCTCTTTCCACGTTTATAAGTGAGTCACGGAAAAATTATCATCGGCCGCCACCGGGAATCGAACCCAGGGTCTTCCAATGAGAATTTTTCCGTGACTCACTTATAAACGTGGAAAGAGCGAAGACCTTTGTTTGATTTTCCTGGTTCACGTCAAATGTCTGTATTAATTAGCACAGATATGTTGGACTAACAACGAGTGATCTCGCTCTTTGCAATGTCTCACCAGTTTTTACTAGAACGTGCCTTTTGCCGGTGGTGTTTTCGAAACCACATCTTCCTTCTCCGGAGAGCCTGTTCTATCAGCTGAACTAGGACGGCAGGTTTATCGCTGCTTCATTATAGATTTGACTCATGCGTCATTAAGTAGTATGTCACCTACAGCATGACATGTAGGACGTTGCAAAAGTTACTCAGAAGTCATTGCCGTTTTCTGAGAGTTTTTGAAAATGTGTATAAATGTGTAAACGTAGTAGTTTAATGTTCGAAATAGAGTCCATCGTGCTCGATGATCCTACACCATCCTGGTGTCTTGAGTTCCCTTGCGAATAAATTCCTTTGGTTTTGAGGCGAAAATGTCTTGCACCCCAAGTTAAACATCGTGAATGTTTTGTAAGTGTTATCCTTGTAGAATATGTGTCATGGACCATAATAACTGGTAGTCCGAAGGTACAAGATTCAGGACTATAAGCAGGATGGGGCATTAGCTGAAATCCTCCAGTTCCTGTATTTTTCCTTAATTGATCGAGGGCGATGAGCAGGAGCATAGGAGCAGGAGCATCTCCTTTACGGATCCCCAAAGCAGGGCACTTTCGGCTTAAAGCGGCATACATTAGCTCCAACTGGCAGCAGTACAGATGCGCATTAATACCTTGGCCATCTCGAACCAATTCCCAATGAATATGGCATTCGAAGTCCCACCATACGTATAGCATAACTTTGTGTTCAATCGTCCCTTTTTTGGGACTGGTTCTGGGGTCTTTTTGGGATCTAAACACTGTTATGTCATGTCAGGATTCCGGAAAATGTCCGCTTTTCATCGCATGCCACAATTGGCCTAAAGAAACGGTTGTCCTGGTGATTTTCGAGCAATTGGCGACCCACATGCACACGTCGCTCAGCTTGAGCAGTAGTCAACTCATGGGGTACTTGTCGAGCTTGTGCAATGACGAATTGTTTTGGGCTGATGTATTTCCAGCTCATTTGACACTTGTCTAGTGCTTGTGCATGGATATGACTTTACGGCTAGGCGTACAGCTTCAGAACTCGCCGTCGAAAGTCGTCCAGCACGTGTATGGTCTACAAGGCTGCAGTCCAATCACTGAAACCAAAATCTTGTCGTTCCTACAGACACTGCTCCTTCTCCTTCCACACCACAAATTTCCCTCGTTGCAGTTGCAGTGGTCAACGTTTGTGTTTTAAAGAAACACCGTAACAGAACTCGGATCGTGCATTTCCCGATCATACCCTTTTGACAGCAGAAATTACCTGACACAGGACGATTCTTCAAAACGGCAATGACTCTTGAATCACCCTAATGTTTCACACCTCATTGAGAAAGGCCAGAACACGAAATCGCAGGTCTCTGTTTCCGCAGACAACCATGCTGGCAGGGAGATCTCATTGAATAAGAATTAATTTTATTTAATTACCTGCGTTGAGTGGAAGACTCATCCCGCAAATTTACCAAACTTGACGACCTAGAGATTAACTTTCGTTCTAAAGCCAAGACAACATATTATACACAGTGCGTCAAAGAATTTTTAAGACTGGCGCTAGATTTCAGCCTACGGTGGCGCCACCAGTGTAATCGCAAATGCGTTATAAACCGTGACCATCTGCTTGCTTTCTGCCAAAAGTACTGCGCAGTTGTTAAAGTAACTCAAATGAAACGGGCGTTCATTAGAGAAGTAACATTTTTTTCATGTTGAATTACTAAGATGAAACAAAGGGCTGTTATTAAATTTAACGCAAAATTTGGTAAAAGTGCCTCGGAAACGTACCAAATGATGAAACAAGTTTACGGTGAGTTTTGTTTAAGTAGATCAAATGTTTTCCTGTGGCACAAACGTTTTCTGGACGGAAGAGAGACGCTAGAAGATGATAAGCATACCGGAAGACCAAGTTCATCTAGGACACCTGAGATTATTGAAAAAGTGCGTGATTTCGTGGCAAACAATCTATGTGCGTCACTAAGAATGATGGAAGAGTCTTTAAACATCAACAAAGAAACGATTCGAACCATCCTGCATGAAGATTTGGGCAAAACAAGAGTCTGCGCTAAATTTGTTGTACACACGTTAACCAATGAACAAAAATCAAGGAGAAGTGCACATTGCAGAGATATCATTTCAGCCTCTGAAAATGATCCAAACTTCTTAAAATCGATTGTTACATGTGAAGAAACATGGTGTTTTCAATATGACCTAGAGTGGACGAGGAGTTTCCCTCACAGCATCGTTTCACGAGCTTGGAGAGCATTTCAAACGACAGGAACAGCTGTCCGAGAGTTTAGCAGTGTTCGTCCACGAGCAACCACGGCGGCCGACGACCGGTTTATTGTCCTACATCAGGCGAGAAGAGACAGATTGCAGACAGCGGGAGAAATCGCAAGGCACATGCAACAGACAACTGGACTTCCGTTATCGCGTTTTACCGTGGCCAGGAGGCTACACAAAGGTGGTCTATTTGCACGACGACCAGTATTATGTGTGCCAATAACGCCTGTTCATCGGAGACGGCGGTTTCGGTTTCTGTGGTGCCAGGAACACACGAACTGGACACATTAGCAATGGAGTTGAGTTCTCTTTACTGATGAGAGCCAATTTAGTCTGACGAGCGATTCTGGACGTATACACATCTGGAGAGAGAGAGAGAGCAGGGAACACGCAATCACACCTCCAACATCATCGAAAGGGACTGGTTTGGAGGTGGCGGAGTTCTCGTTTGGGGCGGTATCATGCTTGGTAGCCGTACTGACCTCCACATCTTCCAAAGAGTTTCAGTCACTGGTGTCCGCTATTGTACTGAGGTCCTCCTGCCTCACGTGCGTCTGTTTAGAGGTGCTGTGAGTCCTGAGTTCCTATTCATCGACGACAACGCTGCACCTCATCGTACAGTGGCTGTCGCAGAGCTGCTGGCAAGTGAAGGTATTCAACGCATGGATTGGCCCCCATGGTCCCCGGAACTAAATCCAATCGAACACGGGTGGGACCTTCTCCGGAGACGCTTGGCAGCACGTCACCAGCCGCCAGCAACGATTCCGCAGCTGCGATTGGCGCTACAAGGGGAATGGGCCGCAATGCTTCAACAGCTCCTTGACAACCTCGTCCTCAGCATGGAAAAACGTTGTAAATCCTGCAACGCAGTCAGGGGTGATCATATCTCCTACTAAAGACTGGAGTTTTCTTGGCAGCCGCCTGTCACATGGACAATTCTGTCTTCTGTCCAGTTGTGCTCGAAGCTACCTTTTCAATAAAGTGCCTTTGTATCCTTTGGATTCCTTGTTTGGACGGTTTTGCTCACTTGTCCCATGTTCTTACATCTTGGGGATCTTATGGTATGATTTGAGTCGATGTGGAGCACTTCTGCACGACGTTACATTAGAAAAACCGTCTCGTCCTTAATTTCTGCACGCCAGTGTAGAATAACCACTGGTAAACATTATGCAAAAACATGTATCGTGAAACATAAACATGAAGTCCTACTGTTCTCCAAGTTACTGGTATTATGTACAAAAGTGTTGCGTATGGAGTATTGGAATTTGATAAACATGGGCGATAAATGTTTGTGGTCAAAATGGAAATTTCTGAAATTATCACGAAATTGCCGCTTTTTACCCTAATTAGCAAGACCATATTGATCATGTGGTGATGTATTTCGTCCTAAACCTAAGACTATGTTTCTTTTATTTCCGAACATCACTTGATTTCCTTTTCCTGACGTCTTCTTTCATAAAGAGCCGAAGTCTTTGTGACAAATGTTCCCCACCTCGTTCTTTTTTATATTCTTCACTAATGACTCTTTTGCGGGGGTTGCAACGAATTTTCGGATTTCACCTTTTACTCTTCAGAAAATTTTTCTTCGTCACTTCTTTTACTCCCACGTCAGATACGAGAATATTCACCTTGCGTTAAAGATGTGCTTTGGACTTCTTTTCTTTGACTCTTTTCTTATCATTCTTTTTCATATGTTCATGTTCATTCTTCTCTGCAGGAGACCGCATTACATAAGGCAGAGTTCGCTCGTACACGCTCTCACATCAATTTCTCACTTTTTTTTATAGGTTATTTATTCTCTTCTAATTTTTTATTTTCATTTTCCGGCTTTCCTAGAAACCATCTATCATTTTTGTCTCTGTCGTACACAGGTCCTTAATTAATCAAAATTTTTCTCTTGCATTACATTGGATCTCCTTGGAAATGATTTTGTGTTTTAGTTTAAAATTTAAATGCATATTTATACGTTGTTAAACGCCTCTACGTAATTTATTTCACCCATACTGACACTAATTCCGTCGCTTCACTTTTCTTCATTTTCCCCGAAGTTTCATTCTGCGTACTTGTTATTTCTAAAACACAGAAATTTTATACAAAAATGTAACATGAGGCTATCTTTACATATTTTGTATAAAAGCGATACTTCTATCCTTTCAATTTGTTTTAGATCTTTTTTTGAAGGTTTAGCGACCGCCGTGAGCAACTCAATAGGCTATATGCAGTCGCCCGTCCCTAATTTAGGGATATTGGTTCCAGGGGAGGAAGAGAGCTAGTGCCGTAAGACAAACACAGCATTCATGGCTCACCGGAATTCGAACATAGACTCTTCACTGACAATTGGTCATAAGCCTGTGTGTAGCTCACTGAGCCACCGGGGCGGCATTTTGGTTCTGGTTGCTTTGCTTTTGGACTCTAGAGCTTATATTTTACGACATAATCCTGTGAATTCCACCCAATACTCATGGTTTCTAATTTCCTGATATTCAAAGACGTATCATGTCTTCCGTCCTTACTTCAAAATAAGGAAAATGCCTTCCATCATAGATCCTTTTGAAAGTTTAAATAAATTTCAGCACCATAAAAATACAAAGCATGTCAGCTAAGTTTGGTGAATGCACAGAAAATTGAACAAAGCAGAACATATTTAAGAAACCTTAACTTTAGTGGCCAACGAAAGAATCCTCACCGGGTACAATACAGTTCTGACATTGTCAAATCACAAGTTTGTCCGTGACGGAGATAGAAATCGCGCCCCCTCACTCTGGAGTAAGTTGCTCCCCACACTAAGCTACACGGACGGAACGTACTGCTGCAGATTTGTAGTCCTGACATGTGATGCACCTCTGTAGTACGTCACATCATCTCCCTCTTAACGTTTTCTTTTTAAGCAAAGTACGAATTTTTCATTAATTCTAGACGACGTGTGGAACAAGCATCACACATTTTTCGAAGAACCCAACGGTCAATACATCCATCTTTACATTCGGGCGCCAATGTGAAAACCCAAGTTTGCCCGTAACGGAGATCGAAACCGTGCCCCCTCACTCCGGAGTAAGTTGCTCTCCCAACTAAGCTACACGGACGGAATGTACCGCACAGATTTGTCGTCCTGACACGTGATTCACCTCTGTAGTACGTCACAACATCATTCGTGTAACTCTTGGAATCTATGGGATTAGGACTCCTCTGTTATCGTCTGCATCTGGGTCGTCACGTTCTCTTGCATGACCGAAATGTCGGCAAATCTCTTCCCTTTCAGCATTACTTTCATTCGTGAATACAAAAAGGAGCCAGTCAATGCCAGATTAGAGGACTATGGCTGGAGGTCAAACGCAGCAAATACTCACTAATCTACACATGCCGACCACTGAATTGGAAACTTTTATTCAGTACCGGATTGGTCCTCCTTTAACCCGAATGACACCATATATGATGCTTGACATAGATTCCACAAGGTGCTGGATTGCATCTTCGTCTGCAGCATACCAGACATTCGATAGACAGTCCTTTAACTGACTTAGATTTGATGGAAATGGACTTTGCTCCCGGATCTGAACCCCATTCAGAATGCATTGGACTTCTGAACAATCTAAACAAAAACAACTTTCGTTTTTGCACGATATTCAAATGAATCACTATTTAAAAACCACTAACTTACTAAACTCTTTAATTTACAATTAAAAGACATAATATTGTCGTAGTTTAAAACCATAGGACCTTTCGAGCTCGCTATGAGCTCATCTTCAGATGTGAGACTTCAAATTACGGAAGAGGTGTTTAAAAATCAAGTTCTCCGTCACATGATTGAAAGATGCGCGACAAATATGCGTGTAAATAACCAATAAAAACTGCAAAAATGTTTTAGCGTGTGTTGTCACTTGAGTTCGAATGGCCGCTCAGAAAAGCTGGTTGGTATCCACGAGTTTGGGATACAGCAAGGGGTTTCTTCATTACAACAGGACAGGCCTTATTCACGGATAAATAAACTCTCCGCAAAAAGTGTAGTAACTTTTGTATTCGCAGTGGTGAGGAAACAGGACTCCTCCCAAACTGGAATATAAGTTCCTTTCGAAGTCCTTTGTTTGCGCACCCATTTTGACATTGTATCTGTGTTTCTTAATCATGGTTCCCAATGTACGTAAGGTCGATCCTATGTAGACTTTGTCTTCTAGGGACGAATCTGCAGCCCTCAGAGGTATGCGGTATACCCCAAATTTATGTTTGTTATTCGTAGGATCGTTTTCATTTCTGACCATGTATAAGGTATTCCTTGTCCTAATTCCAAAGGCTAGGTTGTTGTGTCGGCAGTGACTCTTTAGGACGTTAACAACATTGGGGACACAGTTTATGGAACCCACATATCTCTTTCTAATGGGTTCTCTCTGTAAAGTCGTGGCTACTTGCACTCTAACCTTATATAGAATCCTGTTGACTATATTCTTCGAATAGCCGTAGGTCAAGGCAATTTCGTAAATTTTATTAAATTCTTGATGGCGACAGCAATAGCGGAATGTGAAAAAGTTCTTCGTAAGAGAAAATACAGAGCTGAAAGTTTGTCGCTTGCCGGATGAGCTGAATTTCATGGGCCATGATTTTATAACATGTCCCATGCGTTCTGAATGAGGTTCAGATCCGGGCTTTGTGGTGGTCATGGAAGATGGTGGAAGTCGCTTTCATGCTCGCTGAACCACATCTATTGCGATGCACAATAGCATTGTTGTCCATGAAACAGCCGTCACCTCCTGGATAAAAAGTCAACGTTGCAGGATGGACTTGATCAGCGACAATTTTCATAAAATACTTGGAGAACATCCGACCTTCTGGCAATATCAGAGGACCCTTTCCGTGCAAACAAAACATGCCCTACACCATCCCACCACCTCCAGAAAATGCCTCGCACCATCTCACCACCTCCAGAATTTTGAGTTGTGTCTGGAAGGAAAATTGGGTCCATTTCTTCATGGGGTTTCCGCCAAACTCTCTGCCTACCGTCGGTACAGAACAAGGTGTACTGCGAGTCGTCGGACAAAATGCCTTTTTTCCAGTCTTCTGGTGTACAGTTGCAGTGCTAAGACACTTTTTACCAGTCTTCTGGTGTACAGTTGCAGTGCTAAGACACCTTTTTCCAGTCTTGTGATGTACAGTTACAGTACTAAGACACTTTTTCCCAGTCTTCTGGTGTACAGTTACAGTACTAAGACACTTTTTCCCAGTCTTCTGGTGTACAGTTACAGTGCTAAGACACTTTTCCCCAGCTTCTGGTGTACAGTTACAGTGCTAAGACACTTTTTCCCAGTCTTCTGGTGTACAGTTGCAGTACTAAGACACTTTTTTCCAGTCTTCTGGTGTACAGTTACAGTGCTCAGACACTTTTCGCCAGCTTTTGGTGTACAGTTACAGTGCTAAGACACTTTTCCCAGTCTTCTGGTGTACAGTTGCAGTGCTAAGACACTTTTTACCAGTCTTCTGGTGTACAGTTGTAGTGCTAAGACACCTTTTTCCAGTCTTGTGATGTACAGTTACAGTACTAAGACACTTTTTCCCAGTCTTCTGGTGTACAGTTACAGTGCTAAGACACTTTTTCCAGTCTTCTGGTGTACAGTTACAGTGCTCAGACACTTTACCCCAGCTTCTGGTGTACAGTTACAGTGCTAAGACACATTTTCCCAGTCTTCTGGTGTACAGTTACAGCGCTAAGACACTTTTTTCCAGTCTTCTGGTGTACAGTTACAGTGCAAAGACCCCTGTGTAGACGAACATTCCGGTTCTTTGATGAAATCAGTAGTTTCCGTATAGGCATGCGACTGCCAATACCGATCCTCTTCAATTCCATGCGTTTAATTCCCTGAGATTGGGTCGGGAATAGGCTTCATTGAATGCTTCGGTCAATTGCTGCACACAGTAAGTCCTGTTTCTCCGTGCAATCCTTCTCAGACGACGGCGATCTCGTTCCTGAGAGATTATCGTCGCGCCACAGTTACGTATTAGGCATATTAGACAAGCAACGTGGGTTATTTTTCTACTGACAAAAGACCCGGGATTTTTACCTTTTGAGAAACCAGTCACCTCTGCTGTTTTCAGACGTGCACCTACAATAAACACTTTATCGAACTCCGAAAGATCCTTTGTTTTTCCCATTGCGATCAACACCACTGAAATTTATTGAAGAGTAGCAGTCTTGAATAGTATATATATATATATTTGTAAGGTATAGTCTATGGTCACTGCCTGTGTTGAACTTGCTAAACAAGTTCAACACAGGCAGTGACCATAGATTGGTGAGATGTAAGATGCACCTCAACACTAAACTCGAACGTAGCAAGCTCATAAGACAAACAAAATGTATTGACATAACCAAACTTAAAAAACACCATAATACCTTCAAATTGGAACTGAAGAACAGATTCTCTGCTTTAGAAGGCCTAACATCGGAAGAAGTGGATATCTCTGAAGTTAACAGAAAAGTAACCAAAGCTCTTATGGAAACAGCAACAAACTTAGCTGGGTCTAAGAACAAATTGCATGTGAACAAATTATCAAGAAAAACCAAAATGTTGATGCAAAAAAGAAGAGAGATGAGGACAACTAAAGAAAATGTGACTTCCAAAGTGGAATATATAGAACTATGCAAGACAGTACGAAAAAGTATCACTGAAGACGTAAGGAAATTCAACTGTGAACTAGTAAGGAAAGCAATTGAAAACAACCAAAGCCTAAAGATAGCAAAGGGACATCTCAGTAAGGGGAAAAAACAGATTATGGCACTGAGAAAGGAAGATGGTTCTGTAACAAGAAATAGAGGCAAAATTTTGACAAGAGTGAAAGATTTCTACTCCAAATTATATGAAAGGGATGATACATGTACTCCAGACATCATGAAAGGTACCAGTACCAGAGTTCTTCCAGTCCTTCCAGCAGAAGTTGCACATGCAATCAAGAACATGAAGCGGGGAAAAGCTCCAGGAGAAGATGGAATTACTGTAGACATCATACAAGAAGCAAGTGGAGAAATCGAAACAGTAGTCGCCCAAATTTTCACTCGATGCCTTAATGAAGGGAAAATTCCTGAGGATTGGAACAACGCTACAATGATCTTGCTACATAAAAAAGGTGACATTGAGGATCTCAGGAACTACAGACCTATCAGCTCCTATCAGTGGTTCATAAAATCTTCACTAAAGTTCTTTCACACCGCTTGAAGGTGACACTGGACATGGCTCAACCGAGAGAACAAGCTGGACTCAGGAGTGGCTACAGCACAATAGATCATATCCACGTACTGAGAGAACTAATTGAAAGAGCGAGGGAATATGAGCTTCCATTGTGCATGGCTTTTATCGATTATGAAAAAGCCTTTGATTCGGTGAAACCATCAGCAGTTGCAATGGCTCTGAAATCCTGCGGTATTGAAGATGCATACATTAATATTATTAATAACATCTATGAAAATGCAAGTGCAAAGATTCGGCTGTTTGAAAATACAACACACATAAAAATTGGAAAAAGAGTGAGACAAGGTGACACCATATCTCCGAAGCTCTTTAATGCCTCATTGGAAAATGTCTTTCTATCACTGAACTGGGAAAACAAAGGGATAAAGATTAATGGAGATTATCTAACCCACCTTCGTTTTGCTGATGAGATAGTCATTTTTGCAACTACCCCATCAGAGCTACAGAGTATGATCCAAGAACTTGCTGACAAGAGTAAAGAAGTGGGATTAAAAATGAACTTTCAGAAGACAAAAGTGATGTACAATGCTTTTACAAGAAATGAAGATTTATCGATTGATGGAGAAAAGCTGGAGATAACAGACACGTACTTTTATCTTGGACAGCAGATATCAAGTGAGGGTCACATTGGTGAAGAAATTAATCGGCGTACAAAATTTGCCTGGAGAGCTTTTGGAAGAAACAGTATAATTTTCAAGAGCAATATGCCATTATGTCTTAAAATAAAAGTGTTTGATCAATGCATCCTTCCAGTGCTTACGTATGGTGCAGAGACGTGGACCTTAGCTAAAAGAGACATACAAAGGCTGCAGACAACTCAAAGATGCAAGGAGAGGTGCATGCTTGGTGTAACCAGGAGAGATAAGAAGAGGAACACGTGGATCCGAAAAATGACAAGAGTGGAAGACATCATGATCAGAGTTAAATCCCTGAAATGGCAATGGGCTGGACATACTGCCAGAAGAACAGACCATCGATGGACAGCCGAAATTTTTGATTGGATTCCAAGGGACAGGAAAAGACCCAGAAGAAGACCACATGGAAGATGGGTGGATGAAATTCGAAAGTATGCGGGAGTGACATGGAAGAGACTGGCACAAGACAGACCGTTGTGGAGGAAACTTGGGGAGACCTTCGTCCAGCAGTGGATTGATAATGGTTGACAATGATGATGATGATGATTTGTAAGGTCAGGTGATGCGTAACATCACAGACTCTCCTTGACAAATGTCAACCCCGCCTTCTCGTGGTGCATCCTGTTCCCACTAAAGGGACTCTGACAACCGCCAAGAGCGGTATAACTATACCATCGGGATTAGAGGAAATGCTATCCCACACTCACCAACCCACTCGGC
The DNA here is from genome assembly GCA_039090855.1 of Macrothele yani. NCBI lineage: Eukaryota > Metazoa > Arthropoda > Arachnida > Araneae > Macrothelidae > Macrothele > Macrothele yani. The sequence continues at coordinate 17,290,218 of CM076992.1, forward strand.
CAGCGTGTTGAGTTATGGCCAAACCCCTCCAAAATGACTCCACAACTTAAATCTTGGCCCTCAGTCTCCGGCAGCTGGAATGTACCTGGCCAAGGCAGCGGCCAGTGCGACATGAAGGCAGAGGGTGCTAAGAATCCCCGGAGGACCGGACTAGGCTGCCATCTGATGCTGACCTTGGCTACGTATAACGGACGCTCCCTATCTTCTGATTCAAGGCTTCTTGAATTGGAAGAGGAACTACAAAGGATCAAGTGGGACATCGTCGGGCTAAGTGAGGTAAGGAGAAGATCTCATTGAACTGAAAAGTGGACATCTCTTCTACTATCGTGGGACAGATACTGGCAGAACTAGTGGTGTTGGATTTATAATAAACAAGAAACTGAAGGATAAAGTTGTAGAAGTTGAAAGTTCCTCTGACAGAGCTGCAAGACTCGTTATCCAACTCTCGAGAAGATACAAGTCTCAGATTCCTCAAACTTATGCACCCACCACAAATCATCCTTAAGAACAAATTGAAGAATTTTATGAGGAAATTCGTCATCTAAATAATAAAGGTAAGCAACACTTGAAGATAATTATGGGGGATTTCAATACAAAAATAGGGCAACAGCAACAGAATGAAACTTCAGTTGGTAAATTCGGTCACGGCAACAGAAACCAGCGTGGAAATACTCTCGTTGAGTTTGCAGTGGCAGAAGGGTTTTTCATCTTGAACTCCTTTTTCAAGAAAAAGCCACACAGGAAATGGACATGGAGACATCCAAATGGGACGACAAGTGAAATTGATTTTCTTATGTGTAACAAAAAATTCGTCATAGAAGACTGCAGTGGGATAAACAAGTTCAACACAGGTAGTGACCATAGATTGGTGAGATGTAAGATGCACCTCAACACGAAACTCGAACGTAGCAAGCTCATAAGACAAACAAAATGTATTGACATAACCAACCTTTAAAAACACCATAATACTTTCAATTTGGAACTGAAGAACAGATTCTCTGCTTTAGAAGACCTAACATCGGAAGAAGTGGATATTTCTTAAGTTAACACAAAAGTAACCAAAACACTTATGGAAACAGCAACAAAATTAGCTAGGTCTAAGAACAAGTTGCATGTGAACAAATTATCAGGAAAAACCAAAACGTTGATGCAAAAAGAAGAGAGATGAGGACAACTAAAGAAGATGTGACTTCCAAAGTGGAATATATAGAGCTATGCAAGACAGTACAAAAAGTATTACTGAAGACGTAAGGAAATTCAACTGTGAACTAGTGAGGAAAGCAATTGAAAACAACCAAAGCCTAAAGATAGCAAAGGGACATCTCAGTGAGGGAAGAAAACAGATTATGGCACTGAGAAAAGAAGATAGTTCTGTAACACGAAATAGAGGCGAAATTTTGACAAGAGTGAAAGATTTCTACTCCATATTATATGAAAGGGATTATACATGTACTCCAGACATCATGAAAGGTACCAGAGTTCTTCCAGTCCTCCCAGCGGAAGTTGCACATGCAATCAAGAACATGAAGCGGGAGAAAGCTCCAGGAGAAGATGGAATTACTGTAGACATCATACAAGAAGCAAGTGGAGAAATCGAAACAGTACTCGCCCAAATTTTCACTCGATGCCTTAATGAAGGGAAGATTCCTGAGGATTGGAACAACGCTACAATGATCCTGCTACATTAAAAAGGTGACATTGGAGATCTCAGGAACTACTAACCTATCAGCCTCCTATCAGTGGTTTATAAAATCTTCACTAAAGTTCTTTCACACCGCTTGAAGGTAACACTGGACATGACTCAACCGAAAGAACAAGCTGGATTCAGGAGTGGCTACAGCACAATAGATCATATTCACGTACTGAGAGAACTAATTGAAAGAGCGAGGGAATATGAACTTCCATTGTGCATGGCTTTTATCGATTATGAAAAAGCCCTTTGATTCTGTGAAACCATCAGCAGTTACAATGGCTCTGAAATCCTGCGGTATTGAAGATGCATACATTAATATTATTAATAACATCTATGAAAATGCAAGTGCAAAGATTCGGCTGTTTGAAAATACAACACACATAAAAATTGGAAAGGGGGTGAGACAAGGTGACACCATATCTCCGAAGCTCTTTAATGCCTCATTGGAAAATGTCTTTCAATCACTGAACTGGGAAAACAAAGGGATAAAGATTAATGGAGATTATCTAACCCACCTTCGTTTTGCTGATGACATAGTCATTTTTGCAACTACCCCATCAGAGCTGCAGAGTATGATCCAAGAACTTGCTGACAAGAGTAAAGAAGTGGGATTAAAAATGAACTTTCAGAAGACAAAAGTGATGTTCAATGTTTTTACAAGAAAACATTGAAAACATGAAGATTTATCGATTGATGGAGAAAAGCTGGAGATAACTGACACGTACGTTTATCTTGGACAGCAGATATCAAGTGAAGGTCACATTGATGAAGAAATTAATCGGCGTACAAAATTTGCCTGGAGAGCTTTTGGAAGAAACAGCATAATCTTCAAGAGCAATATGCTATTATGTCTTAAAAGAAAAGTGGTTGATCAATGCATCCTTCCAGTGCTTACGTATGGGGCAGAGACGTGGACCTTAACTAAAAGAGACATACAAAGGCTGCAGACAACTTAAAGCAGCATGGAGAGGTGCATGCTTGGGGTAACCAGGAGAGATAAGAAGAGGAACTCGTGGATCGAAAAATGACAAGAGTGGAAGACATCATGATCAGAGTTAAATCCCTGAAATGGCAATGGGCTGGACATACTGCCAGAAGGACAGACCATCGATGGACAGCCAGAATTTTAGATTGGATTCCAAGGGACAGGAAAAGACCCAGAAGAAGACTACATGGGAGATGGGTGGATGAAATTCGAAAGTATGCGGGAGTGACATGGAGGAGACTGGCACAAGACAGACCGTTGTGGAGGAAACTTAGGGAGACCTTCGTCCAGCAGTGGATTGTTAATGGTTGACAATGATGATGATATATATATATATATATATATATGTATAGGGATGTAAGGTCAAGTGATGCGTAACATCACAGCCTCTCCTTGACAAATGTCAACCCCGCCTTCTCGTGGTGCATCCTGTTCCCACTAAAGGGGCTCTGACGACCGCCCATAGCGGTATAACTATACCATCGGGATTAGAGGAAATTCTATCCCACACTCACCAACCCGCTTGGCCAGCGTGGTGAGTTATGGCCAAACCCCTCCAAAATGATTCCACAACTTAAATCTTGGCCCTCAGTCTCCGGCAGCTGGAATGTACCTGGCCAAGGCAGCGGCCAGTGCGACATGAAGGCAGAGGGTGCTAAGAATCCCCGGAGGACCGGACTAGGCTGCCATCTGATGCTGACCTTGGCTACTTACAATGGACGCTCCCTATCTTCTGATTCAAGGCTTCTTGAATTGGAAGAGGAATTACAAAGGATCAAGTGGGACATCGTGGGGCTAAGTGAGGTAAGGAGAAAAGGAGAAGATCTCATCGAACTGAAAAGTGGACATCTCTTCTACTATCGTGGGACAGATACTGGCAGAACTAGTGGTGTTGGATTTATAATAAACAAGAAACTGAAGGATAAAGTTGTAGAAGTTGAAAGTTCCTCTGACAGAGCTGCACGACTTGTTATCCAACTCTCGAAAAGATACCAGGCTCAGATTATTCAAACTTATGCACCCACCACAAGTCATCCTGAAGAAGAAATTGAAGAATTTTTATGAGGAAATTTGTCATCTAAATAATAAAGGTAAGCAGCACTTGAAAATAATTATGGGAGATTTCAATGCAAAAATAGGGCAACGGCAACAGAATGAAACTTCAGTAGGTAAATTCGGTCACGGCAACAGAAACCAGCGTGGAAATACTCTCGTTGAGTTTGCAGAGGCAGAAGGGTTTTTCATCTTGAACTCCTTCTTCAAGAAAAAGCCACACAGGAAATGGACATGGAGACATCCAAATGGGACGACAAATGAAATTGATTTTATTATGTGTAACAAAAAATTCGTCATAGAAGACTGCAGTGTGCTAAACAAGTTCAACACAGGTAGTGACCATAGATTGGTGAGATGTAAGATGCACCTCAACGCTAAACTTGAACGTGGCAAGCTCATAAGACAAACAAAATCTATTGACATAACCAACCTCAAAAAACACCATAATACCTTCAAGTTAGAACTGAAGAACAGGTTCTCTGCTTTAGAAGGCCTAACATCGGAAGAAGTGGACATCTCTGAAGTTAACAGAAAAGTAACCAAAGCTCTTATGGAAACAGCAACAACATTAGCTGGGTCTAAGAACAAGTTGCATGTGAACAAATTATCAGGAAAAACCAAAATGTTGATGCAAAAAAGAAGAGAGATGAGGACAACTAAAGAAGATGTGACTTCCAAAGTGGAATATATAGAGCTATGCAAGACAGTAAGAAAAAGTATCACTGAAGACGTAAGGAAATTCAACTGTGAACTAGTGAGGAAAGCAATTGAAAACAACCAAAGCCTAAAGATAGCAAAGGGACATCTCAGTAAGGGAAGAAAACAGATTATGGCACTGAGAAAAGAAGATGGTTCTGTAACAAGAAATAGAGGCGAAATTTTGACAAGAGTGAAAGATTTCTACTCCAAATTATATGAAAGGGATGATATATGCACTCCAGACATCATGAAAGATACCAGTACCAGAGTTCCTCCAGTCCTTCCAGCAGAAGTTGCACATGCAATCAAGAACATGAAGCGAGGAAAAGCTCCAGGAGAAGATGGAATTACTGTAGACATTATACAAGAAGCAAGTGGAGAAATCGAAACAGTACTCGCCCAAATTTTCACTCGATGCCTTAATGAAGGAAAGATTCCTGAGGATTGGAACACCGCTACAATGATCCTGCTACATAAGAAAGGTGACATTGAGGATCTCGGAAACTACAGACCTATCAGCCTCCTATCAGTAGTTTATAAAATCTTCACTAAAGTTCTTTCACACCGCTTGAAGGTAACACTGGACATGGCTCAACCGAGAGAACAAGCTGGATTCAGGAGTGGCTACAGCACAATAGATCATATCCACGTGCTGAGAGAACTAATTGAAAGAGCGAGGGAATATGAACTTCCATTGTGCATGGCTTTTATCGATTATGAAAAAGCCTTTGATTCGGTGAAACCATCAGCAGTTACAATGGCTCTGAAAACCTGCGGTATTGAAGATGCATACATTAATATTATTAATAACATCTATGAAAATGCAAGTGCAAAGATTAGGCTGTTTGAAAATACAACACACGTAAAAATTGGAAAGGGAGTGAGACAAGGTGACACCATATCTCCGAAGCTCTTTAATGCCACATTGGAGGGTGTTTTTCAGTCGCTGAGCTGGGAAAACAAGGGGATAAAGATTAATGGAGATTATCTAACCCACCTTCGTTTTGCTGATGACGTAGTCATTTTTGCAACTACCCCATCAGAGCTGCAGAGTATGATCCAGGAACTTGCTGACAAGAGTAAAGAAGTGGGATTAAAAATGAACTTTCATAAGACAAAAGTGATGTACAATGCTTTTACAAGAAATGAAGATTTATCGATTGATGGAGAAAAGCTGGAGATAACAGACACGTACGTTTATCTTGGACAGCAGATATCAAGTGAGGGTCACATTGATGAAGAAATTAATCGGCGTACAAAACTTGCCTGGAGAGCTTTTGGAAGAAACAGCATAATTTTCAAGAGCAATATGCCATTATGTCTTAAAAGAAAAGTGTTTGATCAATGCATCCTTCCAGTGCTTACGTATGGTGCAGAGACGTGGACCTTAACTAAAAGAGACATACAAAGGCTGCAGACAACTCAAAGAAGCATGGAGAGGTGCATGCTTGGTGTAACCAGGAGAGATAAAAAGAGGAACTCGTGGATCCGAAAAATGACTAGAGTGGAAGACATCATGATCAGAGTTAAATCCCTGAAATGGCAATGGGCTGGACATACTGCCAGAAGGACAGATCATCGATGGACAGCCGAAATTTTAGATTGGATTCCAAGGGACAGGAAAAGACCCAGAAGAAGACCACATGGGAGATGGGTGGATGAAATTCGAAAGTATGCAGGGGTGACATGGAGGAGACTGGCACAAGACAGACCGTTGTGGAGGAAACTTGGGAGACCTTCGTCCAGCAGTGGATTGATAATGGTTGACAATGATGATGATGATGATATATGTATATACTAGCTATATATAATATATATATAGGTAGTGCCGTTAATGCCCATTAGATGGAGATGTCTCAGTAGCTGAGCCCATCTTACGGATTTATGATGTCAGAAGCTGACTTAAAAATACACATAACACCGTGGATTGTTGGCCACCGTGGCGTAAATGTAACGCACTCGGCGCGATATCGAGAGTTCTGTTGGTTCAATTCCACAGCGGCGGCTGAAAAACAATTTTTCGGATGCTGTGTGTTTGGAACGTGGAAAGAGCGATGTATTTATTTATTAGTTACCCAGACCACGTGGCGACGAACGTGACCGCATATTTTGTATATATGCTGCATAAGTGACGTTTTTATACATCTGCATAAATGTTTCTACACTGCTGGCCACCCAAAGTGCAACACCAAGAAGAAAGCCTCCGATTGGCCTAAAATTCGCAGCATGCGTCGCCCGCGAGAGGACATGCAAACGATTAGCATTGCAGGGCATATGCAAATCATGTGCGCCCGGCACGCCACCGAGAAGAACGATAAGAAGGGTGCACAGAATGCGGGGTGTAAAAAGTGGAAGTGTGTTGCGCTGTCGGACCTGTGTGTGGGAAGCTTCTTGATGCCTCGTCGCAGAATACGGCAGTCATTCCAGCACCTTTCGGAGTTCGACAGAGGACGAATAATGGCTTATCGCGACAGCGGTTTATCTTACCCAGACATCGGTGCCCGTGTGGGACGACATCCAGCCACGTGAGGCGAGTATGGATTCTGTGGGTGCAGTAGTGACGGACGAACCGACGTGAATGGTTGCCGCAGCCGCGGCACACCACCGAACGAGAGTACCGGCATGTTGTGCGGCGGGCATTGACGGCTCGCACCGCCACATCACGGACGTTAGCGCAGGAATTAGGGTGTGTTGCGCAACAACCTCTGTCAGCACGTACCGTTCGACGTCGTCTGCAGGAGCGGGGGCTTGTCTCACGGCGCCCGTTGCTCCTATTACCATTGACGTTACGCCACCGGCGAGTGCGGCGGCAGTGGGCCACGAACGCCGCACCTGGACTACGGAATGGCACGACATTGTCTTATTCGACGAATTCCACTTCTTCCTGCGACACCACGATGGTCAGATCCGCGCGTGGCGGCACTGCGGCGAGAGACTGTATGACGCCTCTCTGTATGACGCCTCTTTGTTGCAGGAAAACACTGGACACATAACAACAGATACAAAGATGAAACGATTGAGCTTACAGGCCAGTGCGACTTGCGGAACACGCAGACATCAATAATTCGTGTGGCCCCCATGGCTGGCAGTAACGGCCGCTACACGCCGTTTCATCGAACGAAAGAGGCTTTGGATGTGGGCTTGGGTTATGTCGGTCCAGGCTGCTTCCACACGTTGCCACAGTTCATCAGGCGTAGCCGCGTGTGGTGCTTTCCGGGCCACTCGGTTGCCGATCAACGGCCAGACGTGTTCGATGGGCGACATATCGGGAGAACAGGTGGGCCACGGCAGCAGTGACACCTGGTGGGCTGTGAAAAATTGTTGCACGATGCGTGCCACGTGCGGGCGCGCGTTGTCCAGTTGAAACGTGGCCGCTGGAAGGTCCTGCAAGTAAGGGAGGACTACAGGCTCCAGAACGTCAGAGATGGTTCGGTGGCTGTTGAGTGTACCGGCGATGCGTACCAGAGAGATGCTGGTGTTATTACCAATTGCGCCCCAAACCATAACGCCAGGCGACGGACCGGTATGGCGAGGCATAATGCAGGCGTCATATAGTCTCTCGCCGCGGTGCCGCCACACGCGGATCCGACCATCGTGGTGTTGCAGGAAAAAGCGGGATTCGTCGGAGAAGACCATGTCGTGCCTTTCCGTAGTCCAGGTGCGGTGCTCAAGGGCCCACTGCCGCCGTACTTGCCGGTGGTGTAACGTCAATGGTAATAGGAGCAATGGACGCCGTGCTACAAGTCCCCGCTGCTGCAGAAGACGTCGAACGGTACGTGCTGACACAGGTTGTTGCGCAACACAACCTAATTCCTACGCTAACGTTCGTGATATGACGGTGCGAGCCGTCAATGCCCGCTGCACAACATAGCGGTCCTTGACACGCCGATCCAATGACTCCACCAATTGCCGGAGGGTTTGTGGATTTAATACCAGCCATGCCTGTAGCAGCATTGTCCACACCTCCGTCCTAGACAAATGTCCCGGATCCATAGATCTGATTTTCCGCTTTGCCGCATCCTAGAAAGCTTCCACAGGGTTTAAAACCGGGGACATTGGCGCCACTGCATTGTTCCAAGCTCAGTTGAGTGTTCCTCCAGCCATGGTTGGGTCGTTGTGGTCCGGTGGGGCTGCGCATTGTCCTGCTAAAACAGACTCTCAGCCGCAGGATGTGCGGAGGCCATGAAAGCGTTTAGGTGATCAGCTAGCATATGCGGGTAGCGCACATCGGTTAAGGACCTCTCCAGACACACTAAAGGCTCCAATGTGTCGCATGGGAAGTCTTCGCAGACCATCACAGAGCCAGCACCGCCTTTAGCAGAGCCGAGCTGGCATGACCGGGCCATGCCTGATGCTGTTAACTTCGCACCCGCATGCTACCGTCAGCTTGTTACAGCTGGAAACGGGATTCACTTGAACACGCGACGCGGCACTATTCTGCAGGTGTCCAGTTTTTATAATCCTGGCACCAGACTAGGCGTAACGTTCGATAACAAGCGGTTACAGTGGCACATGAGTAGCACATCGGCTCCCGTAGCCGAGAGTATGCCGCGTGCTCAGTACCGATCGCTCGCTTACCTTGCTAGGACATCCGACCTTTAACCTGGATGTGACGTTTCCGGCCTTTGCTAAGCGGTTTGTCTGTATGAGCTTGAACAATCTACGTCGATCCTGGTCATCAGTGGCGTGTGGTCGGCCACCGTTTGCTTTCTGGGCGTTGGTACGTCCGTCGATGGTATACTCGCGGTACACTCTTGATACGGTTGTCATCAGGAACCTATGCTTCTTACCACTTGGGCGATGGAATGACCCATCTCACTTGCGCCAAAATTACGTACACGATCGAAATCTCTCAGATCACCACTTTAACCCATGTTCGACGATTGCAATTTACTGTTGGGTAGCCCTGCTGTCCACCTATTTATCGCCTTTGTTTGGTTTGGGACTTTGCGCGGGAGGGATGCCCATGTCAACTGCCAATCAATCACCCCTATCTCTAATGTTTTGTCTATTGAGTGTATGTCAGTTTTTATGTCGAGCAGTGTATTATGACAATTATAGAAACATTACTTTAAAAATGTACAGGCAGTGATTCAAAAGATGTGTGACGTATATTCTAAATTAACTTTCCTTTTTAGTTTCTTTCCCTATGTAAATCTTGAGTTTATTCTGTTATTTTTCACTCTTAACGTGATATCTTTCTCTCAAACGAATACGTTTGGCAACACAATTGAGGTTGAATGAACGTGACGTATGCCTGAGTTTTGATAAGAACAAGAGATAAAAACGCCGACTAATCTATTGCTTGGGAGCGTTGGATTGTGAACTGATTATTGAAGAGAGCGTTGGGTTGTAAACTGATTATTGATAGGAGTGTTGTGATAATGTGTGGTGTGTGGAGAGTTTAGTGCAATATGCTATGCTACAATGTGTTTGCTACATCCTGAAAAAAGCATCTTTTCCGTAAGTTTGACTTCTGTTGTTTACATGTTTCGTCTGGCCGTTAAGGTTTCTTTCATTTAGGAACTATTTCTTAGTATTTTGCTGTTTTTAAATTAACGTACAAGTAAGACAAGACTTCTACGTCATAGATGTTATTTGTCCAAGCTGTTACATCGATGTTTAAATATTTTGGAGCTCTTACAAAGAATTTACTTCCTAAGCGTAATTTTTTGTCGGGCGCGGCCCTTACACCAATGCGGTGCTTAACCCGAAAATTACGGTACTGAAGATTTACCTCAGCTATTAATTTCCCAAATGATTGAAAGAAAAGTCTGCAGTTGTTTACTTCCGAGAACTTTCTTTTTGCGGCTTGTTTTTCACAATGTTTTCTTTAAGAGCCTGCATGGTAAATGTTACTACGGAACCCCATAACCAACAACAGTATGGCAGAGGTCAGTCTCTTCATGTCGACAGTTAATGCCATTAGCCTTGTTTTTTATTTATTCTTTTTCTACAACAGAACTCTAATGCTTGTTCTTTTTTTCCCCAGCATTGTGTTTTTGGGAAGTTCGACTGTTTCTTTTTCAGCTTGGTAGAAGCACCGGCTTTTGGGAATTGAGTTGTCGAAACACTACCGGCGTACCTCTTTGCTGATACACTCCAGCAATCCACTTTCGTGAAGGCAGCATTTCCATCACTTTATTTCCTACGATATTTTCTAATCCGCTGTATCGAATGTTCTTTGAATGTTATTTGTATCCACCAAGCTAGATCGAATTGCCCACTTACGTAGCAAAATCTGATTTCATTTCAACAATGTGTTTGGATGATTACTTATTTTATTCCATCGTACTGGGGCTATGTAACTAAATTATCTAATTCATAAAAATTACTGAAAGCATGATATAATGTGAACCAGTGCGGGTTTTACATTATATCATTCTTAGAGTTAATCAGGCTTTTTTTTTCTGGAGGAACGCCCAGGGACGGCGTTATGGCACCTTTTATGACACACAATTTTGGGTTTTGAGTTTTAGAATAATTATTTAATTAAAATAACGTAATAACCATACCTTTACAAGGTGTGATAAAGAAATAGGCTGAATGCTGTAACCGAAGATAGAAATTTAATAGTAGAGTTTGTGAAAACACAAATTTGTCCGCGACGGGCATCGAACCGAGTCCCCTCACTCCGGAGTAAGTCGTTCTCTCAACTGAGCTACGCGGACAGAATGTCTCGCGACAGATTTGTAGCCTTGACACATGTTTTCACTATTTAATACAGACATTTGACGTGGACCAAAACATCAAACAAAGGTATTCGCTCTTTCCACGTTTTTAAGTCAGTCACGGAAAAATTCTCATTGGCCGCCACCGGGAATCGAACCCAGGGTCTTCCAGTTACGCGCCTGATATGCTTCCACTACACCACAGTGGCGTCGAATTCTCCCAGACTCACACACGCTAACTACAAAGCCAATTTGGCAGCTTGCTTCTTGGAACCCCGCACAATGCTGGGGATTCACCAAAGATGGTAAGCAGCAACTAAACAAATAATTAGAAAGCGAATGAATAATTAATACAGACATTTGACGTGGACCAGGAACATCAAACAAAGGTCTTCGCTCTTTCCATGTTTTTAAGTGAGTCACGGAAAAATTCTCATTGGCCGCCACCGGGAATCGAACCCAGGGTCTTCCAGTTACGCACCTCTGTAGTACGTCACAAGGTACACAAGTGAATCCCCATCAAAACACACACACACACACTTATTCCAGCGGTTCTGCCAGTGTTGTAAACACCCAAAAAATTCGTTTCGGAATGGCCTTTAAGATCCTCGTTAAATCATCTTTGATATCTTCTACAAAGTCAAAACGTTTACCTTTCATATCATCATCTGCAGCAGCAACAACCATGGGAACGAAGCCCATAGGTGTCTGTCGCCAGAGAGTAGCAGATATCAATCGTCTTATTGTTTTACTACCAGCGCATCGAAAATTATCTGGCAAACCCAGTCATCCTGTGGAAGAGGGTACCAAAGAAAATGTGCACCCGGGCGGACTTCAGAGGGTACCGACCATGCGTTCGCGTCTCCAAACACTGGGAGTCTGATGACAACCCTGGAAAAACCGCAGACTAGATGGTCGGCAGGACCGGGACTCGAACACCCATCTGAAACGTCCGCCAGAAACGGGATATCGTTTCTGGCGGACGTTTCTGATGTGTGTTCATCAGAAATTTAGGGTCACTGGTTCCAGGAAGGGAGAGAGCCAGTGCCGTAAGACAAACATAACATCCATGCCTCACCGGGATTCAAACACGGACACTTCACGAACGAATGATCAGAAGCCATCGCTTAGACCACTGCGTCACCGGGGCGGCCAGGTTCGTGATGAGCATTACGACTGTGCCCATTTTCAGTCGTAAAATGTGAGGCGGAAGTCGACTCATCTCGATCGTGTGCAAAAATTCAACTGGATAGCGCACTCTTTCACTTTCATCTTCAGTCACAACTGTGTTTGTAAATGTTGTTGGAATGAGATTCGCGTTGCGAATACTCTTTATTCTCTCTTGTCTGAAACATATACACTATCTACCAACCAGTAATTGGACACCCCTGCAATCGACGATATCTGCGGTCCCGATACACGTCACGGCCGCCGCCGTTAAATATCGTGTGGGAAACGACAACGCAACCAGTCGCATGCAAGATGCCGCGCAGTTCGGAGCTCTCTGATTTCGAGAAAGGTGTAATCGTCGGGTATCACAGAAATGGCCGATCCATACGTGACACATCCAGCAGAGTTCAAGTACCCAAAATCGACAATGGCCTACGTGATTGGCAAGTGGAAGATGAGAGGTGACTGTCGGAATGTGCCCCTACCCGGCAGACCCACAAAACTGGGAGTTAGAGACCGACGGGTGCTGGCCAGAGAAATTCGGAAGAACCGCACCAAACGATGGGCCACATCCGCGAGGAGTTTCAACAGGCATCTGGGAGTGTTCTTTCGATGAATACCATCCGTAAGGAAACCCATCTGCTCGGTTATCATGGACGTGCCTCAGCCCACAAGCCTTTGATCACTAAGTCCAATAGCGATGCCCGGCTAACGTGGTGCAAAGAACGTCGACAGTGGACCGTTGAACAGTGGAAACAGGTTCGCTGGAGCGACGAATCAAGGTTCACACTCTACCGTTCCCGTTCAGATGGCAGGGTCTGGGTTTGGCGTCTGCCTGGAGAACGCCTCCTGCTGGAATGTATTGTGCCAACTGTGAAATTCAACGGCGGTGGAATTATGCTATGGGGGTGTTTCTCCTGGTATGGCACGGGACCCTTGGTCGCAATTCAATCTTATTTTTAATCCCTCAGATATTGCTGTAAATGGAATCGTGAGCTTACGCCCTCTGGTTACAGGCTTGTGCATTAAAGAAAAATGAATTTTAATGAGAAACATTTTGCACCGGAAACGCTCTCCAACACAGAAAGAATTTTTCAAATCGGATTCTTAGAAACAGAGATATCGACAAAAATAAAATGTGATATTACGTCCTCTGGTGGGAAAACCATGCATTATTTTAAGAAGAAAGTATTCTCAAAAGGTTTGTCAATATGAGCGGTATCGGTCCAAGAAAAAAAATTTAGTCGAGTTTTCAGGAGCCCAGATTTTGCTACAAATACATCAGAAGCAGAAATTAACACTTATGCCCACTGGTGGCCAAACCATTCTTTACCAAACATTAGAAACTATGTGAAAAATATTTCCTATGAGGTCTTGTATGCGATATAGGAAGAATTTTTCAAATCGGAGTTTTGAAGCAGAAATAACGCTGAAGACGCAATTTACATTTGGGCCACTAGCGCAAAGTCTATGATTCACTTGAAAATTTTGAATTTATAAGACAAACATTTCCCATCGGAAACACTATCCAAGAAAGAAGGAATTTTTCAAATCAGACTACTAGAAGTAGAGATATTGACAAAAATAAAATATACATCTATGCCCCCTGTCGTAGAAACCATGAATTATTTCAAGAAGAAAATGTTCCTAAACGGTTTCTCGACATGAGTAATATCGGTCAACAAACCACTTTTTTTTCAATCTAGATTTTAGAAGCTCATATTTTGCTGCAAAAACATCAGCAGCGCAAATTAAGACCCGCCCCCTGGTGGCCAAACCATTTTGTTAAAAAAAAAAAAAAAAAAGATATGTGCAAACGGTTTCCCATCAAGAGATGTATCCGGTGCAGAATTTTTTTTCAAATCGGAGATTTAGAAGCAGAGATATAGGTGGGAACGCAATTTAAGTCTACGCTCCCTAGCGGAAAGTCTATGAATTACTTGAAAATTTTGAAATTATAGGAAAAACATGTCACACTGGAAACACTATCCAACAAAGAAGGAATTTTTCAAATCGGACTCCTAGAAGTTGAGATCTTGATTAAAATAAGATATATATGTACGCTCCCTGGCGGAGAAACTGTGGAATATTGTAAGATGAAAATACTCCGAAAATGTTTATCGATGTAAGTGGCATCAGTCTAAGAAAGAATTTTTTCAATCGATATTTTAGGAGCTCATATATTATGGCAAATACATCAGCAGCGGAAATTAACACTTACGCCCCCTGGTGGGTAAAATATGAAATTATATGAAAAATATTTTCCATTAGGAGGTGTATCAGCTATATATTTTTTTTTCAAATCGGAGTTTTAGTAGAAGAGTTATCAGGGAAAATGCAATTTACCTTTACGCCCCCTGGCGGAAAATCTAAGCGTAATTTGAAAAAGTAACTATATCTAAAATACTCTTCGACATAAATGGAATCGAAAGATAAAAGTATTTTTTCAATTGGATAATTAGAAGCAAATATGTGAAATAAAACGTATTTTTGAATTCGACATCATGTGCATTTAGCACCGAAATCGTTCATCGTAAAAAAAAAAAAAACGAAATGAAGGATCATCATTCTCATATTTCAAGCTTCCAAATGCAAAAAGAATTTTTCAAATCGGACCAATAGTTGCAGCATAGAAGGATCTTCCACGGCATGCGGAGATGGCAGACTGATACTCTTGCTGTACCACCGTGCACAGAATAACGGAAAGCATGGTGAAAGGTGAAGTCCCAAGTGCGCCATCTATGAAAAAGTGTCGAGGAGTGGCAGTTCGTCTCTTGCAGAAGGAGTAAGTGGGCCTCAAGGGGTGAGAGATCTTCCAGAACGAGAGCGTTAGCGAGGGTTAGCACCCCCTACATTTCAGAGTGGCGACCTTGAATTGGTAAGTCCGACGTCGGATGAAGGGCAGCTAAAGCAGCTTTCTGGAATGTGTCGAGGCGATTGATGATACCATGACACCATAAGACGTAGTCGAGTTGCTTGGCATTATGCCGGAGGAATTTGAGAATGGAAGTTGCTTGGTTGAAGACCTCGGGAAGAATTGCTTCAAACTGCTGTAAAAAGATGAGAGAAGCCTCCCGATTTGTTTTATGAGTGAGAAACTCGTAAAGATCTTCAAAGGAGACAGGTTCTGAAGGAAGAGAAGCATTGGTAAGCAGAGTCGAGAAATCTTCAAAGGTCGGCAGAGGACCCTTGGACTCTGAAGAGGAATAGCTAGAACGTGACAGGGGAGACTTGGATCTTGCTAGACGGGTGGAACGATGTGGGCGGCCAGTCGGAGAAGGTGAATTCTTCTTTTTCCTCCGGGCCTCGGTACTGGTAGTAGAACGACGTTTGCCGTGTATCGACGACACACGAGATGTGGAATCAGAGGAAAGGTCCATCTCATCGCCGGGAGCAAAAGTGCCGACGGTGAATGAAGCTTGAGGATCAGCCGTGATGTCCTCTGATGGAGAGAGAACACGGGAAGGCAAGGAGGAGTCAAGCGGAGGAAAATCCGACAGAGTGGAGAAAGCAACATCGGAAGACGCGTGTTGATCGAAGGCTTTAATCAGATTTTCGGCTGAACTGGGTCCAGAAGGTGCAGATGCAGGAGGAGGCATGGCAGCAGAAATGGAGGAAGAAGTAGAATGCTGCCTTGGAGCTGCAGGAGTCATTGGCTCTGCATGGGGGCAATGAGTCCGCTGATGACCGTAAGCCTTATAGCGTGAACAATGAGCAGAGGTGAGGAGCTCAATCCGGCGGCGCTCGTTACCGCAACGAACATCGAGGAACCGTGGCAACTTTATGAGATGCTCTTCCGACGGGAAGATGATGCGAGTAGTTCTACGGAAGCCACAGATATGTTTATCATCGGGGTCAGAGGGGGAAGAGGAGAGAGTCTTCACTGGGCCGACTACTCTGCCGCATCTACTAAGTGCAGCACACAGCATATCATCAAAGGTCTCCGGGGGTACCGGATGTAGAGAGACCAGAACAGGACGCTGGGCGATGGATTCGGCTAAGAGGTGACGATCGCCAATTGATAGGCCCCGAGACAAGACAAGCTCGGCATATTCTTTCTTCAAAAATAAACAATCACAGTGTGGCTTTCGGGTGAGGTGGGTGATGTCACCAGAAGGAAGCATCTTCTTGAAAGCAAAGCTGTATTGCTTCAAAGCGGTGTTGGGCAGCGCATCAAAACAAACCCCCAGCTCGAGGGTCGAATGAAGACGTTGCCGCCCCGGTGGCGCAGTGGTCTAAGGCGCTGGCCTCTGATCATTCGTCCGTAAGGGGTCCGGGTTCGAATCCCGGTCAGCCATGGATGTTGTGTTTGTTTTACGGTACTGGCTCTCTCCCTTCCCTGGAACCAGTGACCCTAAATTAGGGACGGGCGACTGCTTATAGCCCATTGAGTTGCTCACGGTGGTCGTTAAACCTCCAATAAAAAAAATGAAGACGTTGACCAGCAGGAGAGGTCTCGGGAATGTCTAATAAGATGGTGTCACCGTTGAGAGTAACGTAATAATCCATAGGGGCCAGACGAGCCGAGGAGAAAGCCGGTGGAATACCAGAGGCAGCCGCAGAATACGTGTAGAATAGAAGCGCCTCCTCTGGAAGGCATTGATGCAGCATGAGGCAATGTACTGGAAGCAGAGTCAGTAGAAACTGTAGAGAGCAGATTAGCGACGCCATCAGAGACGTCCATGAATTCACCATCGCCAGCAGAGGTCCGGGACGTCACATCCACGTTCTCAATGGCAGAGTCAGAGACCTGAGCAGGAGAAGACGTGCAAATGACAGGAGGAAAACTAAAAAGCTCTCCACTAGCAAGCGAAGATGATTGATCGGCTGCGTCTGTCGTTGAAGAGGGTGATGTAGGCGGAAACAGCGCCCTCATCGGCAGCTGCCATAATCAGTGACAAGGGTTAACGAAGAAAACGACCAGCTCGGTGTGGAAATTAAAACACTGATAATGAAAAAAATAAGCACTCGCCAACTCGTGAGTAATCTTAAACGAAAGCACAGACCTTTAACTTCGGCACACACATAGAAGAACAATGATGGGACACCCAAAACACGTACGTGAAGCACCCAAACACGGAGCTCGTGAAGACCGTGTAGGCTAAAGGTGGACCGACATCGTATTAATGTATGCTAATAAATGCTATGTTGTGTTTCTCTTCTAGGTGTCTGGTGACTTTTGTCAAAATAGTGTATATAAAATACGTACAAAAATTCTCAGCATGAAAACCAGAAGCAAACTGACGCTCGCACGCTTCCGCCAGCTCTATCATAAGCTGCCGCTGTAGGTTAATGCAACGCCGAGAGGAAGTTGAATATTACATACAGTAGCTGACGTAATTGGCAGAAATCTCTTAATACCAACAGGTGGTCATAAACGTTTGAAAATGACTGTATAACTTTAAGGTTGGAAACACTAAAAGAGAATGAACTCAAATTTATACAGAGAAAGCAACTAAAAATGAATGTCATATAGGTGCTGAATTGTTAAAACACTCATCGTGAGAATATTCTAATGTTAGATTTTATTGAGAAACTTCATGGTGACCAGATTCGATGGGATACATTAGCAGATTTAGGCACTCAAATGAGAGAGAGAGAGTTTAACTTCTAGAGTTGTATCTATCATTTGGCAACCAACTTTACGAAATGACATGATAATCAACTTAAAAATAATGCAAAGCGCTGTGTGAGATGAACTCCTATTTTCCAATCTTACATGAAACATTAAAGAATTTCACAAAAAGAAATCAGATTTTGGATATTAATTTTATAAAATTTTCGAAAGATATTAATTTTAGGAAGGTACTGTAGATAAATGTTTTCGGTTGTCCCATTCCTTTCTTAACCTTTTATTACTTTTAGAAAGGCACTGTCGCTTATGTAGCTCACAAAGTAAATATTTTTCAATGGAAACTCGTTCAATTCCTTCCCTGGCTGTTTTTCTAATACAACCCTGAGGGCAAATACGCTTTATTATTTTGTTTCTTTTGGCCACAAATCTAAACTGATCTGTTTTATGGCGCAAGCACTTTCTCCTTTTTGTGTTAACGTTTTTCAACAGTCTGTTCATTGTGCATGACATTAGTTTTATGGGCTTATAATTTTGGTTCTATCAGGCAATTCCGTTTTTTTAACTTACTTATTACTGTTAAGTATGATTTCACTGTACTGGGGAGTTGTGGTTTGTGGCAATAAAACCGTCCTGGACAGTTTTATTATTAACTTGATCCCCTATATCCCTTGGGCTCAAGTACTTTTATCGATATTTGTTCTTGGAATGTCTCTTTCCGTATTCAGACCTCTTAAAGCACATCATCTTTCTTTGCAGTTAAATTTTCTCGATCCTTCCGTTTCGCAGTCTCATACTACATTTTCTTTTATTTTATCCGAGTAATCCTAGCTGCTGTTATTTGTGCAATTTTCTTTACCTAGTTTCTCTGTAAGTTTTCTTTCTTGCGTTTATCAGGGTCTCAAAAATGTTTCCATCTCTTTTTCTTATCCATTAAATTTTCTTTACCTTTCACGAACTTTTTTTTTCTCACATGCCACTGCTCCTGCCTTGTTCTTTTCCATCACACTTTTTGTTCATCGTTATTACTCCTACATAACAATTTTTTCAACATTTGTGCTGAGAGATCTCTTAAGATTTCGTCTTATTTTTGTGTTCTGTAGCTTTAACAATCACCTTTTCTTTTTTGTTGCATGGTTTAATGACCACCGTAGCAGCTCTGAAGGCTCTAAGCAGTCGCCTTTCTCTAATTTAGGGCTACTGGATGCAGGGACTCGAAATTGGGCAACTACACATTCCCCTTCCCCGAAGTCTCACTTTGGGTCTGAACGTTAACATAAGATTGTTTTTAATTGTTATTTATTTCAGCCACAGCTTTGCCGCCCTTTAGTCGCAGTGGTGTAAGCGATAGATAGCTGATGACCGTCTCCCCAGGGACGGCCGCAGAAAATTTTCAACGAGGGGGGGCTCTAGTGGGGCGCTCCAAAATTAGGGGGCGAATTATGCTTCATATATATATATATTACACATCATCATTGTCAACCATTATCAATCCACTGCTGGATGAAGGTCTCCCCAAGTTTTCTCCTCAACGGTCTGTTTTGTGCCAGTCTCCTCCATGTCACTCCCACATACTTTCGAATTTCATCCACCCATCTCCCATGTGGTCTTCTGGGTCTTTTCCTGTCCCTTGGAATCCAATCTAAAATTTCGGCTGTCCATCGATGGTCTGTCCTTCTGGCAGTATGTCCAGCCCATTGCCATTTCAGGGATTTAACTCTGATCATGATGTCTTCCACTCTTGTCATTTTTCGATCCACGAGTTCCTCTTCTTATCTCTCCTGGTTACACTAAGCATGCACCTCTCCATGCATCTTTGAGTTGTCTGCAGCCTTTGTATGTCTCTTTTAGTTAAGGACCACGTCTCTGCACCATACGTAAGCACTGGAAGGATGCATTGATCAAACACTTTTCTTTTAAGACATAATGGCATATTGCTCTTGAAAATTATGCTGTTTCTTCCAAAAGCTCTCCATGCAAGTTTTGTACGCCGATTAATTTCTTCATCAATGTGACCCTCACTTGATATCTGCTGTCCAAGATAAACGTACGTGTCTGTTATCTCCAGCTTTTCTCCATCAATCGATAAATCTTCATTTCTAGTAAAAACATTGAACATCACTTTTGTCTTCTGAAAGTTCATTTTTAATCCCACTTCTTTACTCTTGTAAGCAAGTTCCTGGATCATACTCTGCAGCTCTGATGGGGTAGTTGCAAAAATGACCACGTCATCAGCAAAACGAAAGTTGGTTATATAATCTCCATTAATCTTTATCTCTTTGTTTTCCCAGTTCAGTGATTGAAAGACATTTTCCAATGAGGCATTAAAGAGCTTCGGAGATATGGTGTCACCTTGTCTCACCCCCTTTCCAATTTTTATGTGTGTTGTATTTTCAAACAGCCGAATCTTTGCACCTGCATTTTCATAGATGTTATTTATAATATTAATGTATGCATCTTCAATACTGCAGGATTTCAGAGCCATTGTAATTGGTGATGGTTTCACCGAATCAAAGGCTTTTTCATAATCGATAAAAGCCATGCACAATGGAAGTTCATATTCCCTCGCTCTTTCAATTATATATCATCATCATCATCATTGTCAACCATTATCAATCCACTGCTGGACGAAGGTCTCCCCAAGTTTCCTCCACAACGGTCTGTCTTGTGCCAGTCTCCTCCATGTCACTCCCGCATATTTACGAATTTCATCCACCCATCTCCCATGTGGTCTTTTTCTGGGTCTTTTCCTGTCCCTTGGAATCCAATCTAAAATTTCGGCTGTCCATCTATGGTCTGTCCTTCTGGCAGTATGTCCAGCCCATTGCCATTTCAGGGATTTAACTCTGATCATGATGTCTTCCACTCTCGTCATTTTTCGGATCCACGAGTTCCTCTTCTTATCTCTCCTGGTTATACCAAGCATGCACCTCTCCATGCTTCTTTGAGTTGTCTGCAGCTTTTGTATGTCTCTTTTAGTTAAGGTCCACGTCTCTGCACCATACGTAAGCACTGGAAGGATGCATTGATCAAACACTTTTCTTTTAAGACATAATGGCATATTGCTCTTGAAAATTATGCTGTTTCTTCCAAAAGCTCTCCAGGCAAGTTTTGTACGCCGATTAATTTCTTCATCAATGTGACCCTCACTTGATATCTGCTGTCCAAGATAAACATACGTATCTGTTATCTCCAGTTTTTCTCCATCAATCGATAAATCTTCATTTCTTGTAAAAGCATTGAACATCACTTTTGTCTTCTGAAAGTTCATTTTTAATCCCACTTCTTTACTCTTGTCAGCAAGTTCCTGGATCATACTCTGCAGCTCTGATGGGGTAGTTGCAAAAATGACTACGTCATCAGCAAAACGAAGGTGGGTTAGATAATCTCCATTAATCTTTATCCCTTTGTTTTACCAGTTCAGTGATTGAAAGACATTTTCCAATGTGGCATTAAAGAGCTTCGGAGATATGGTGTCACCTTGTCTCACTCCCTTTCCAATTTTTATGTGTGTTGTATTTTCAAACAGCCGAATCTTTGCACTTGCATTTTCATAGATGTTATTAATAATATTAATGTATGCATCTTCAATACCGCAGGATTTCAGAGCCGTGGTAACTGCTGATGGTTTCACCGAATCAAAGGCTTTTTCATAATCGATAAAAGCCATGCACAATGGAAGTTCATATTCCCTCGCTCTTTCAATCAGTTCTCTCAGTACGTGGATATGATCTATTGTGCTGTAGCCACTCCTGAATCCAGCTTGTTCTCTCGGTTGAGCCATGTCCAGTGTTACCTTCAAGCGGTGTGAAAGAACTTTAGTGAAGATTTTATAAACCACTGATAGGAGGCTGATAGGTCTGTAGTTCCTGAGATCCTCAATGTCACCTTTTTTATGTAGCAGGATCATTGTAGCATTGTTCCAATCCTCAGGAATCTTCCCTTCATTAAGGCATCGAGTGAAAATTTGGGCGAGTACTGTTTCAATTTCTCCACTTGCTTCTTGTATGATGTCTATAGTAATTCCATCTTCTCCTGGAGCTTTCCCTCGCTTCATGTTCTTGATTGCATGAGCATCTTCTGCTGGGAGGACTGGAAGAACTCTGGTACCTTTCATGATGTCTGGAGTACATGTATCATCCCTTTCATATAATTTGGAGTAGAAATCTTTCACTCTTGTCAAAATTTCGCCTCTATTTCTTGTTATAGAACCTTCTTCTTTTCTCAGAGCCATAATCTGTTTTCTTCCCTTACTGAGATGTCCCTTTGCTATCTTAAGGCTTTGGTTGTTTTCAATTGCTTTCCTCACTAGCTCACAGTTGAATTTCCTTACGTCTTCAGTGATACTTTTTCGTGTTGTCTTGCATAGCTCTATATATTCCACTTTGGAAGTCACATCTACTTTAGTTGCCCTCATCTCTCTTCTTTTTGCATCAACATTTTGGTTTTTCCTGATAATTTGTTCACATGCAACTTGTTCTTAGACCCAGCTAATTTTGTTGCTGTTTCCATTAGAGCTTTGGTTACTTTTCTGTTAACTTCCGAAATATCCACTTCTTCCGATGTTAGGCCTTCTAAAGCAGAGAATCTGTTCTTCAGTTCCAACTTGAAAGTATTATGGTGTTTTTTAAGGTTGGTTATGTCAATACATTTTGTTTGTCTTATGAGCTTGCCACGTTCCAGTTTAGTGTTGAGGTGCATCTTACATCTCACCAATCTATGGTCACTACCTGTGTTGAACTTGTTCAGCACACTGCAGTCTTCGATGACGAATTTTTTGTTACACATAATAAAATCAATTTCACTTGTCGTTCCAATTGGATGTCTCCATGTCCATTTCCTGTGTGGCTTTTTCTTGAAAAAGGAGTTCAAGATGAAAAATCCTTCTGCCTCTGCAAACTCAACGAGAGTATTTCCACGCTGGTTTCTGTTGCCGTGACCGAATTTACCTACTGAAGTTTCATTCTGTTGCCGTTGCCCTATTTTTGCATTGAAATCTCCCATAATTATCTTCAAGTGCTGCTTACCTTTATTATTTAGATGACGAATTTCCTCATAAAATTCTTCAATTTCTTCTTCAGGATGACTTGTGGTGGGTGCATAAGTTTGAATAATCTGAGCCTGGTATCTTCTCGATAGTTGGATAACGAGTCGTGTAGCTCTGTCAGAGGAACTTTCAACTTCTACCACTTTATCCTTCAGTTTCTTGTTTATTATAAATCCAACACCACTAGTTCTGCCAGTATCTGTCCCACGATAATAGAAGAGATGTCCACTTTTCAGTTCAATGAGATCTTCTCCTTTTCTCCTTACCTCACTTAGCCCGACGATGTCCCACTTGATCCTTTGTAGTTCCTCTTCCAATTCAAGAAGCCTTGAATCAGAAGATAGGGAGCGTCCGTTATAGGTAGCCAAGGTCAGCATCAAATGGCAGCCTAGTCCGGTCCTCCGGGGATTCTTAGCACCCTCTGCCTTCATGTCGCACTGGCCGCTGCCTTGGCCAGGTACATTCCAGCTGCCGGAGACTGAGGGCCAAGATTTAAGTTGTAGAGTCATTTTGGAGGTGTTTGGCCATAACTCACCACGCTGGCCAAGCGGGTTGGTGAGTGTGGGATAGCATTTCCTCTGATCCCGATGGTATAGTTATACCGCTATTGGCGGTCGTCAGAGCCCCTTTAGTGGGAACAGGATGCACCACGAGAAGGCGGGGTTGACATTTGTCAAGGAGAGGCTGTGATGTTACGCATCACCTGACCTTACATCCCAATTATATATATATATATATATATATATATATATATATATTAATATATTATTAAAGTCAAGAATTTTAAACACCGCCGTCGCTTGCCCTAAACAAAGCTTTTCCTTGACTTCCGCTGCACATGCAGCACTTTGCAGTGTGGCAACTGATGAATCTGCCCTTCTTGATTTCATTTTCTTATAAGAGGTACACGCAGTCCCGGAGTGGCCAGGGTGTCACCATGCCAGATGGCAAGTTGGCCCTTGATGAGGTGGGCCTCCTTAAACATCAGATACTGTGTGCAGTTCATTGCTGTATCTTCTAGCGAATGTGGAAGACGTTGTACTGAGGCGAATTTTAGAATCACTTCAGTTAGGTCTTCTGGTTCAATCACGGCAATGAACTCAAACACTCTTCTCGATCGTGGCTCCTTCGAGGTCACCATTCGGTACTGGATACGCAAAGCAAGGAGCGGACGAGAACAGTAAAAATATCTCTAGAGTTCAACATATTTTTAATAATATGTATAACATATTCTTCCTATCAGTTAACGTCATCCATAGATTACTAAAACTCAAAATTGATATATTTAAAACACAGAAAATGTTAATAACTTTTAGTAGCTTGAAAATATAATAGAAGTTCCAATATTATTAATGTATGCAATAATATTAGAACTTCACTATATTGTACATTTTACTGCCAGCAATATGTACAATATATGAACACTATAATTATTAAAAAACATAAATCTATTTCGCAAATAATTTTAATTGTACCTTTCCCCACTTATGTTATTTTTTGAAAATTTTATTTATTTCTTATGAAAATTCAATGATAGCCTTATAGATCTCCTGGTAACCAATATTTTTAGACCCAGTTTGCCACTGGGTACACGACGCCAACTAAGTTTTGTGTGTGAAGCTGTTTTGGTGTTTTTTAAAACCCAAATCCTTTTCAAGTGTTTTTTTCCAATTGTTGTAACCTCACTGAGCGAAGGTGACCTCATGTTTTTCGTCGTCCGATGAAAACATTCTGCACGGAAAACAAAAGGCGGAATCTCTCTTTATACTATATGCAAGCCATGGAAACATGTTATACTAATATGTTTCGAAGCTTCTTTTTCTTTAACGTAATTTTTTTGCGTGAACCGTTTTAATATAGGCTGTTTGAGTTGATCCGAAAGCGAAGTTGCTATATCAAGCTCTCCGAGTTCAACATTTTTTTGTCTTGCGATCACGTGTTCCTTCCAGTGTTTTATTTTCACAAGCATTGCGTTCATAAAAATTTTCCATTGAATCACTACACGCACTTAAAGAATCCTCGTTGATTTCTAATGATTCACCACACGCTGTTGATGAAGTTGAAGCCGTCTGATAATCATTATCCGCTTTGTAGGCAGTATTGCATGATTTACTTTTCTTCTGGATAACACTTATTCGAAAAAATCATGGATTGATCGTTTTGCGGACATGTTATTTCAAACTTTGGTTAGCGAAGAAATACCTCACTTTCATGTATCACGCACAATACATGCACAAAAAGTAAATCAAGCAGGAAAAATTAGATTTTCCACCAGAACGAAAAAAAAAACGAGTGTAACTAACTGTTCCAAAACCTTGTCGAAAGTATGTCTCGGAGAATCAGTGCATGCATTAAGGCGAAAGGTGGACCGACACCGTTTTCTTATAAATGCTATGTTGCTAATTATAAATGCTGATTCATTCAACGCAACAGATCCATTCATTTGCTTTTGAAGGTGTGTCCGGTTTATAAATGCTATGTTGTGTTTGTCTTCTAGGTATCTGGTGACTTTTTTTTTTTTTTTTTTTTTTTTTTGGTTGGAGGTTCAACGACCACCGTGAGCAACTCAATGGGCTATAAGCAGTCGCCCGTCCCTAATTTAG
Organism: Macrothele yani; assembly: GCA_039090855.1. Taxonomy (NCBI): domain Eukaryota; kingdom Metazoa; phylum Arthropoda; class Arachnida; order Araneae; family Macrothelidae; genus Macrothele; species Macrothele yani. The sequence continues at coordinate 17,315,714 of CM076992.1, forward strand.
GGTCACTGGTTCCAGGGAAGGGAGAGAGCCAGTGCCGTAAGACAAACACAACATCCATGCCTCACCGGGATTCGAACCCGGACCCTGTTCGGACGAATGATCAGAGGCCATCGCTTAGACCACTGAGCCACCGGGGCGGCGGTGACTTTTGTCAATGTAGTGTATCTCCGAATGCTCAAGTAGTAGCATTCGCAGATCAGAAGGTAGGTTATCAGGATTTCCTGTCCAACTTGGTGTGATAGTCGGCATGGGGGATATGGGTCATTCCATCTCGGAAATTACCACGAAATTTGGATTTACACGGTCAAAAATTTCAATAGTGTACCTGGACTACTCAAACTCAGGGAAAACATCGAGAGTGCGAGACCGGTGTGGCCGTAGAGAAGTCCTGGACGATCGTGGACAGCGGCCTCCGGCACGCGTCGTAGCAACCGCCTGGCGTGCAACATTGCCGCTAATCACAGCGCGATTCAATGCTTGGGCAACATCAGCGTTGCAACGTTTCCTATGTTCTACATGGTTCCGGAGCCAACGGCCTACTCGGGTGCCGTTGCTAACCCGACGATATAAAGCTGTACGCTTCTCCTGGGCTTGGGAACACCGCCATTAGACGGAAAATGACTGGAATTGAAACTTGTAGCCTGGTCCGAGAAATCGCGGTACCAACTGTTTCGGACAGATGGCCGACTCCGGTTGTGGTAACAACTCCACGAGGCAATAGATCCCGCATGCCTACAGGGGAGAGTGCAGACCGGCGGTGGCTCTGTTATGGTGTGGGGTGTTTTCATCTGACACGCATTACGACCCCTCAGCATTCTGCAGACTGCTCTGACCGGTGGAGGCTACGTAACCATCCTTGATGATCATTTGCACCCGTTCATGTTATACAACCACTCCGACGGGTGCGACTTCTTTCAACACGAAAATACACCACCGAACACGTCCACAGTCACCCTGTTATGGCTGGAGTTTGGCAACCTAACTCCCACCCCCTTTTCCGCCGGATTTAAACGCCATTGAAAGCATTAGGGATGCTGATCAACGCGCCTTCAATGCCAGGAATCCTCCACTGGCAAATATTGCGGAATTTGGGATGCTCTTCAGGAAGCATGGTGTGCACTCTCTCTACAGTACTACAGAGAGCTCATTCATGCCTCGTCGCTTTGCAGCCGTTATCCGATCACGAGGAAGACCAACGCGGTATTAGAAAGGTATCCCAGTTTTCTTGTCACTTCAGTGTATACATGGAAAATGTTATAAATGGAAAAATCACACCTAGTGTCTAGGTGACGCTTCTGTGTGGTTGTCAGCCATTTTCCATAGGTAACTGCCCAGCTTAGCTTTAAAATTGGCTGGAGTTTCTTTTTTGGGGAAAGGGAGAGTTTGACGACCACTATGTGCAACTCAAAGGGCTATACAGAAGTCGCCCGTAATGCAAATGCAATAATCATGTCTTGTCTGGAACTCCTCAATCAGGCCAGTCTTCTACAAAAGTCTAGATGCCAGATCCTAACACCAGTCGATGCCTGAGCGTCACGAATTTGAAAGTTTCGCTAATTTAGCAACCTTCAATTCCATGTAACTGTTCCACACCCCTTTAAACTCTGCTCTCTTTTTGTTTGTGGTTTTAACGACCACCGTGGGCATCTCAAAGAGCTAGAAACAACGCTCGTCCCTAATTTGGAACACCACTGGTTCTATACTCTGAGTCACCCTATAAGTGTACTGTTGTTAAAGGCCGGAGAGCCTTATCACGACTCGTCGTGGAACACAAGAACGGTATCCATCCACGTTAATGTGCTCTTCTGCTGTTTCCTTTCTGATACCCCCACCCACCCACACATAACACAACAGTTGGATAGTGAATGGGGACCTTCAAGTCCGAACTTTTCCCCCTACTGCCTGTTTAAGTAACCTACCCTTCGAGTTTCCCCGATCGTCGATTTATTCGCTCTGAGTTGTGAATGTTTGGAGAGGTCTTCTACCCCTACCCTTCCCTCTGAGTTGTATCAGAAATGGATAGAAACAGCCAAGAGTGCGAAGCTCTTGACTGAGAAACTCTTCATATCAAATTTATTTCTAAAAGCGCTTTAACTTCTTTCTGGATTTTTTTAGATAGTAATTTTGTATGATAAACTGCTGAGCAAACAAAAATGGATTCTAAGCAATAATTCTACTGCTTTTTTCTCTAAATGCTGGGGACAATTTTTTGTAGCGGAAGTAGCTGTTTTGTACCCTTCACAGTGGTACACTCTTAGCTTGACTCGGAGTATAGGAAAAGAAGTGCCTTAACACAAACATATCATCCATGCCACATCTGGAATTCGAACCCGAACCCATCTCAAGAAAGGATCAGAAGACAAAGCTTCATACCACTGGACCACCGGGGTGCCAAATTTGGCTTACGTATTAGGTCTTTTTAATTTTCACGTGGGATTGGTATTTTCTCTTCACCCCAGATGTCCTCCGCTGAATCCGCTGCTTAAAATACACTGCGCGCAATGTTGATCTTGCAGACGGCGAGTCGAAAGTTTTGCAACATTTTCATAAACGCATGTGCTATGTCATGTGTTTAAACTAGCTTAAGTCGCGCACTGCACTCGGTCGAAAGCGATATAAAATGGTAGTCGTTCCTGTGAAGAACGTTGCATGTCGTCGTTGTGTCTGCGGTTGAGACGTCAAAAAAAAAAAAAAAAAAAAAAGCATCCACGACCGGCTAGTTAGGGAACTTTTGCTTTACGAGTTTGACCTCGGCCATAACGCTACTCAACCAACACGAAATATTTGTCATACGAAAGGGGAGGGTTCCGTGGACCACAGCACCGCATCCAGATGGTTCAAGAAATTTCGCTTAGGTGACAGAAACCTCGTCGATCAGCCAAGGTAAGGTAGGCCGCGAACCGTGGATACAGAGGCCGTGAGTACGACAGGCCGTGCAGGCAAATCCGACATGCAGCACTCGGAGATTATCAGGAGAGCTGAGCATAATACAGACCACCGTGGTTCTTCATCTTCAGGATCTCAGCAAGGTCTACAGGATCTGCCGCATTGTTGCACATGAACTGACGCCAGTTGAAACAAACCGCCGAGTGGAAGTGTGTACGTAACTCCTGGGGAAAAAATCAAAATAATTATTACGTGCGATGAAAAGCGGGTCTATTTCCGTAATCCTAACACGCAGCGGCAGTGGTTGAGCCGGGACAGCTTCCAGAACCTCTTGCCAAACGTGGGCTCTTCGTGCACAAGGGCATGATCTGCGTCTGGTGGAATTTCGAGGGGATAATCAATTATGAATTTGTTCCAAACGGTCGGGCTATCAACGCCAACCTCTAATCTGAACAGATGGAGCGGATGTATGCCGTTTTGAAGGAGATGTACCCAGCACTGTTGAACAGAAAGCGCGCTCTCCTACAGCAGGACAACGCTCGGTCTCATACCGGGCGAACGACGCGGGCAAAACTCCGGGAACTTGAGGGCATCGAATTAATGCCACACCTAGAATTTAGTCCAAACCTTGACCCGTCGGATTATTACTTGTTCCGGTTCATGTCCACTTCCTTCGCAGGCGCTTCGCCTCGAAGGACAAGAACTGGTACTGCCTGGGAATCGAAGAACTGTAAGACAGATGGTTAAAGATGGTGCAAGACGATGGCTTATACACTATCTACCAACAAGTAATTGGACACCTGTGATAGCAAAGGAAAACGAAGTTTATTCACCTTCAATAGTTGATGGAGCCTCCACGAGCGGCGATTACAGCTGCGACCCTCCGGGGCATAATCTCAAACAAGCGTTGTACGACGGCTAGCGGTATTTTCTTCCACTCGGCTTGGAGAAGACAGGTCAGTTCCTTCACCGATTTCGAACGGTGGGGGCATCCCTTAAGTCGACGCTCCAACTCGTCCCAGAGGTGCTCGATAGGGTTAAGGTCCGGGCTCTGCGCTGGCCAGTCCATTCGATTAACCCCATTGTCACCATACCAAGCCATGGTGGACCACGCAAAATGACAGGTGGCATTGTCCTCCTGAAAGTTACATCGGTTCACCCCGTAAAACTGCCACAACGTAGGAAGCGCATCATCCAAAATGGTGCAGTAAGTCCCGGCGTTGAGTCTAACAGGAATTGCGACCAAGGGTCCCGTGCCATACCAGGAGAAAAATCCCCATAGCATAATTCCACCTGCGCCGAACTTCACAGTTGGCACAATACATTCCGGCAGGATGCGTTCTCCAGGCAGACGCCAAACCCAGACCCTGTCATCCGAACGGTAGAGGGTGAACCTTGATTCGTCGCTCCAGAGAACCTGTTTCCACTGTTCAACGGTCCACTGTCGACGTTCTTTGCACCACGTTAGCCGAGCAGGCTATTTTACTTGCTGATCAAAGGCTTGTGGGCTGCAGCACATCCATAATGACCGAGTAGATGGGCTTCCTTACGGATGGTATTCATCGGAAGAACACTCCCGGATGCCTGTTGAAACTCCTCGCGGATGTGGCCCATCGATTTGGTGCGGTTCTTACGAATTTCTCTGGCCAGCATCCGTCGGTCTCTAACTCCCAGTTTTGTGGGTCTGCCGGGTCGGGTCACATTCCGACAATCACCTCTCATCTTTCACTTGCCAATCACGTAGGCCACTATCGATTTTGGTTACTTCAACTCGCTGGACATGTCACGTATGGATCGGCCATTTCTGTGATACCCGACGATTGCACCTTTCTCGAAATCAGAGAGCTCCGAACTGCGTGGCATCTTGCATGCGACTGGTTGCGTTGTTGTTTCCCACACGACATTTAACGGCGGCGGCCGTGACATGTATCAGGACCGCAGATATTGTCGATTGCAGGGGTGTCCAATTACTTGTTGGTAGATAGTGTACTTTGAATGCTATATAGTCATCTTTCGACGTAAAGGTACGTATGAAGACTATGACGTGCCTGCACAGCAGGACGCACACGACATAAAGGCAGATAGCAGCGATACGAACGTCCGCGTAGCTCAATTGGTAAAGTGACTTATTCCGGAATGAGGGGACCCAGGTCCAAGCCCCGGCGTGGACAAAAATTTCGGAGAAATTTACTTCGTTATAATGGCGCCCAAACTTCCCGGATGACCCGGCCGTTAAAGATCTCGCAAAGGTGTGATGCTCTTTCCACACCGCGAGATAGGAAAAATCAGAGAATCCCTTCTCCAGCGCTTCATAAAATATATATGTGTGACGTTGCATTCCACACACTAGATTGACTGGGAGTTCTCAATTACGTTCTACAGCAGATGGCTGCCTGCGACGATTCATGGACACGGCTGACCTGTGGGCCATGCCCCCGGCCCTCTTTCGGGGGGGGGGGTGGAATGATGTGACGTGCCTGCCCAGCAGGACGCACACGACATAAAGGGAGATAGCAGCGATAACGAACGTCCGCGTAGCTCAATTGGTAGAGTGACTTATTCCGGAATGAGGGGACCCGGGTTCGAGCCCCGGCGTGGAAAGAAATGACGAAGAAATTTACTCCGTTATAAGACATAAAGTGATCCAAATATTGCAAAACTTTCGAATCACCCTCTGTGGTAACGCAAAGTTCTTGCGCTAGATACAGTAAATTAATTGTTTTTTTTTTTGTTTTTTTTTCGCCCGATTCTAAAACTCAGTTTTGAAAAATAATTTTTATGTCGGAAAGGATTCTAATGGCGTGCTCATTACATTCGAGCATTCAGTCGTTTTTCCAGTTTTCTCCTCATTTGCTTCAGTGTCAACCAGGGGCGTATTTAAAAGGGGAGCAGGTGGCCTGCCCCCCGAAAGTGTTTTATCTTTTAAAGTTTTTGGTTAAAATGCGACTAACATTAGGAAAAAAAAATGCCTTAATTTAGTAAGAATGCGTCAACTTACATTAAGAAAAAAATGATTTATTTTTGTCTTCTATTTTTAATTAACTTGAATTTTCTTCCAGTGGATTTTAAAAACTTCTGTTTCTCGTGTCCCTCCCCGAAAAAAATTCTATTTACTCCCCTGGGGGACTACTTCAGTTCACAAGACCAAACTTAAGAAACATAATTTTTTACTACGAAATGATTCCAATTATACACAGAACTTTAATGAATCTGACAACACGTTCCTTTTGCGGAAGTTTACAGAATGTTTTAACAGAATTCCAGTTTCACGATAAAATGAGCCTTTCCTGCATTACTATTGTGTTTTTTCCTACAGCATGTAATTAAACATGTCAAAGTACTTGAAGCGTGTGTGATACGGTCGTTCATCTTTCTTTATTGTTGATGTCTTCTCTGTTATAATTTTTTCTTTCGTACCATGTCACAAGTTTCAGTGTGCGTGACCTTATTAATGTTTTTCCTATTTTATCTGAAGGGTTTTCATTTTCCACTCAATCAGCACCTCATTCTTATCTGTAATTATTTTCCTTCCGACGGATTAATTTTTTGCTGTTTGTTATTGGTGGCTTCTGTTTTTACTGTCCGCCATATCTGATCTTGATTCCCTTGGCACAAAATTTTTCACGGGCTTTTATTTTGATAAATATACCGAGCAGTATTCCGTTTTATTGTGGTTCTCACTCGCTAGGTATCATTAGTTTGAAATCTCTCCATTCTGTGTTTATTTTCTTTCTAATCTGTCGTCAGACTTAATTCCAAGTTCCTTCACCTTCAAGTAACAGATCCAGTGCTGTTCATTCAGACGTGCTTGTGTTCGAAGAGTGAGTGTCCTTACCATCTTTCGATGCTACAGATGTGGCGATATCTTTCTTTCTTCCGCACTTCATCTTTCACAACATACAGATTCTTAATAAATTCCGTGTTGCTTCGTGCCGATCGGATTTGATCTATGGCCTGTAATTACGTAGTACAAAGTAGTTACAGAGATACGAAACCCTTTCGTGAAGACATCTTTCCCGAGTGTAGTTTTTTTTTTTTTTAATATAATTTGGGTGTCTGGAGCCAGAGCAACATTTCGAACACTTGGACATCTAGCAGTGCAGTAATTCTTAGTTTTGAGAAAGAATTACATGTATTTGTTGAAATTCATTTAAAATTCTGTAACAGATTTCATTATATGCAGTGGCCGACCGGATCGCCGGAACACAAGGATATTTCGTTGTGGTCCACCCGAGAAATGGCCTACTTTCTAGTATTCTTTTATTTGAACTTTTACAACGATTGTGATTATTTATTACTATAATTATTTTTTGCGCTTATGAATAGTAATCGTTAATTTCATTTTAGCTTTATGTCTGCCTGAAAAGTAATTTCTTTAAAGAAAGGGAAGCGTATACACCGATTGAGCCACTAAATTATGACCAACCCCAGCCTATAGAAGTGAACGCGCCTGCAGACCGAACGGTGGCGCAGTTGAAGTTCACAGAGCAGTATATGTACAACCCGAGGACCGGCTTTCAGTTAGTCGAGTGTTCGGAGCCAGATTGGGAAAAGCTGCCGATTTTTCGGAGTTTGAAAAAAGGTCAAATTGTGCTGGCACGGTGCCTCGGAACTACGATCTCGGAAACTTCGCCGCTTGTGGATTGTTCGCGTGCCGCTGTAGTGAGTACGTATAAAAAGTGGTGCACACATGTTCAAACGATGAACCGTCACACAGCCATGTGACGTCCACAGCAGAGAGGAGAGGAGGCTGTCCCGCATTGATCACAGCGACCGCAGGGCCACAGTGCGACAAATCACCCGCAGCTACAACAGTGGTGATCAGGGCAATGTATCACAGCACACAGTTCGTCGCAGCCTTCTGCGCATGGGCCTGCGTAGCCGAAGACCCAGCCGGGTCCCCATGCTCTCACTGCACGTCATCGCCAACAACGCGTGAAATGGGCCCAAGATCATCGAGATTGGACCGTGGATGATTGGAAGAAAGTGGCCTGGTCTGACGAATCAAGATTTCTGGTGCATCACGTAGACTGCCGAGCGCGGATACACCGATTACCAACGGAGAATATGGCACTTGGATGCACGGTTGAGCGGAAACAGGCCGAGACTGGCGGTGTTATGCTGTGGGCGATGTTTTCTTGGGACACTTTAGGCCCCATTATCCCAATAGTACAATCCCTGACAGCTGTCAGGTATCTGAACATCGTTGCGGATCAAGTTCACCCATTCGTGGCAACTGTGTTCCCTGCTGGTGATGGCCATTACCAACAGGACTGTTACCGCGGAATTTTCTATATCCCCGTAACATTTAAATTTCATCCGTATAATTTTGATCATTTATTATTTTTTTTCATTTTTACTCTAAGGCGGTAAGACATAAATATTTAAATTGCCAAAATAGAATATCAATGATTCAAAATTACTTTCCGGTGAAGCTGAGCCAGGCTACCCGAAAGTTTAGGTTGATAATTAGATCAGTCCTAATTGCACTCAAGCCAATCGAAAAGGGGAAAATTATATATTTTTTTCTCACGGAAACCTGATGAAAATCCCAGATGGGAAGGAAGAGAAAGGAAGACATTCACAGTTTTTTTCTCACGAAACTCAAAGAAACTGAAGAGAATAGCAGGAGCGCAATAAATCCTCTTGGGGGCGTCACCCCTTTTCCCCAGCTACTATTGCGAGCGTCTCTGCATTGTCCAGAGTAGCGACCAAATTTGAGATAAGTCACGTCGCCGGAAATACCTACGTGACAATCTTCGCTTCTGAGTAGCTAGGCGAGGTCAATTAACCAAAAAGGTGCGAAGACAAGTTGACAGCTGAAAGAAGACATAATTTTTGGGAAAGTGACCCGAACTGAACGGATAGCCAGCGAATCGCATAGCAGGGCTATCTGTGAGGGCCAATGACATAACCCGACGCGATTCGGACGGCCGGGCCGTCACGCCCGAAGATGGACACCGGACACGGGAAAAAGAGAATTAAAAATGGAATGAAGACTAAGAGGAGAGACGACTACAGACAGTTTCTAAAATAACTTAACAGAGGGAACACTAGAGAATTGCAGTCTGAGCAGAAGAGAGGTCTCAGCGGTTTCGGAGGAGAGATGTTTCCAAGATAGAGAAATGAGGTAGCAAATATTTTAGAGCATAGTCGATGTAGATTCACCGCCAACTAATAGGAGAACTGACTCTACGACCAGCCGGCAACCCAGATTTGCGATCGGGGCTTCTCATGGAAAAGAGAGTATGATGACATTTGTCTTCGCATTTCTGATTCATGCCTCATAGCTTTGCATGTGCTATGCAGGACTAGTTACCCGAAAGTCTCTCACATAGTGCATTAACAATTTTTTCCTCTGGCGTACCGCGCCGAGTTTAAACCAGTAACTAAAGTTTAAAGTCAGTTGTATAATATTAAGTGCATTATATCCGTTTGAAATTAAAACTAAATTGCTTAGCTAAAGCAAGCAACCTCACTGGTACATTGTTCCTAGCTTTAAGACCATATTTTAAAAAGAAATAAACAGTTAAATTTTTTATTCACGTGTCACTCAGATCATTTCTACAAATCTCATTAGAGTTAAATTTGTGATTTCATTATTTTTATTCATGCAACTTTTTATTTTAACTTCTTTGCGGCATATGAATGAGCATGGAAACCCCATGCTGATTCATATGAAACACAACGCGATGCATTTGTCGACCCTGAGCTTGGAGACCCTTAGTTAGGGAATCCAAATTCATTGTTGACACCACTAGGCGAAATTTAGAGAGTGAATTGATTAGTATGGAATTTTGACCTTTTTAACTTTTACCCACTACGGCGAATAAGACGTAGTAGTGGTTCCCTGATACCCGACAGGGAGCGGTAATAGGACAAATGATCATAAATGATCATATGCAGAGGATTTTAGAAAGGGAGTGTCTGACCCCAGGTCTTAAACAGCCCTTAGAAATAGGAAGCTAGGAGATTTGGGCTAGAATGCCCGATTGGAAAGTGACACGGAAGCGAGGTAGAAGACGCCCTTATTTACTACCGGGGGGGGGGCAGTACCTGGGTTCCGACGGCTTAATGTGCCCATCAGATAAGATGAGATCATATGTAGAGGATTTTAGGAAGGGAGTGTCTGACCCCAGGTCTTAAACAGCCCTTAGAAATAAGAAGCTAGGAGATTTGGGCTAGAATGCCCGATTGGAAAGTGACACGGAAGCGAGGTAGAAGACGCCCTTATTTACTACCGGGGGGGCCAGTACCCGGGTTCCGACGGCTTAATGTGCCCATCAGATCAGATGAGATCATATGTAGAGGATTTTAGGAAGGGAGTGTCTGACCCCAGGTCTTAAACAACCCTTAGAAATAGGAAGCTAGGAGATTTGGGCTAGAATGCCCGATTGGAAAGTGACACGGAAGCGAGGTAGAAGACGCCCTTATTTACTACCGGGGGGGGGCAGTACCCGGGTTCCGACGGCTTAATGTGCCCATCAGATAAGATGAGATCATATGTAGAGGATTTTAGGAAGGGAGTGTCTGACCCCAGGTCTTAAACAGCCCTTAGAAATAGGAAGCTAGGAGATTTGGGCTAGAATGCCCGATTGGAAAGTGACACGGAAGCGAGGTAGAAGACGCCCTTATTTACTACCGAGGGGCCAGTACCCGGGTTCCGACGGCTTAATGTGCCCATCAGATAAGATGAGATCATATGTAGAGGATTTTAGGAAGGGAGTGTCTGACCCCAGGTCTTAAACAGCCCTTAGAAATAAGAAGCTAGGAGATTTGGGCTAGAATGCCCGATTGGAAAGTGACACGGAAGCGAGGTAGAAGACGCCCTTATTTACTACCGGGGGGGGGGGCAGTACCCGGGGTCCGACGGCTTAATGTGCCCATCAGATCAGATGAGATCATATGTAGAGGATTTTAGGAAGGGAGTGTCTGACCCCAGGTCTTAAACAGCCCTTAGAAATAAGAAGGTAGGAGATTTGGGCTAGAATGCCCGATTGGAAAGTGACACGGAAGCGAGGTAGAAGACGCCCTGATTTACTACCGGGGGGCCAGTACCCGGGGTCCGACGGCTTAATGTGCCCATCAGATCAGATGAGATCATATGTAGAGGATTTTAGGAAGGGAGTGTCTGACCCCAGGTCTTAAACAGCCCTTAGAAATAAGAAGCTAGGAGATTTGGGCTAGAATGCCCGATTGGAAAGTGACACGGAAGCGAGGTAGAAGACGCCCTTATTTACTACCGGGGGGGCCAGTACCCGGGTTCCGACGGCTTAATGTGCCCATCAGATCAGATGAGATCATATGTAGAGGATTTTAGGAAGGGAGTGTCTGACCCCAGGTCTTAAACAGCCCTTAGAAATAGGAAGCTAGGAGATTTGGGCTAGAATGCCCGATTGGAAAGTGACACGGAAGCGAGGTAGAAGACGCCCTTATTTACTACCGGGGGGCCAGTACCCGGGTTCCGACGGCTTAATGTGCCCATCAAATCAGATGAGATCATATGTAGAGGATTTTAGGAAGGGAGTGTCTGACCCCAGGTCTTAAACAGCCCTTAGAAATAGGAAGCTAGGAGATTTGGGCTAGAATGCCCGATTGGAAAGTGATACGGAAGCGAAGCAGAAAGGGGGAGGAAGACGCCCTTATTTATTACCGGGGGGCCAGTACCCGGGGTCCGACGGCTTAACGTGCCCATCCGACGCACGGCGGATATTTAGTGGATCGAGCGTTCGTACCTGCCTGGGATCGAACCTGAGGTCCTTTCCGCGACCCTTACCTACAGGATAATGCGCCATGCCACACTGCTAGAATCGTGAAAGAGTGGTTCGAGGAACATGCTGGTGACTTTCTGTTAATTCCGAATTCACCTGACATGAACCCAATCGAACATTTGTGGTTCGACTTGGAAAAGCGGGTTCGCGCTAAATCACCACCACCCCGAGATGTACGGGAACTGGAGGACCTGCTGTTGACATTATGGTACCAGATACCCCAGGATACCTATCGCCACCTCATCGAATCGATGCCTCTCCGAGTGGCCGCTGTTTTGTGGGCTAAAGGGTGTCCTACAGCTTATTAGGTAGATGGTCATAATGTAAGGGCTCATCGGTGTATGTCGGATGTTTGCTTTGAAAACTTCTCGCCACATCGAATACACTTTTATAAATTAATTAAACAAAAGCTAACTACAGTTAGCCATAAACCAAAAAGCCAAAACATTTTGACCACCTGCCTAATATCATGTTGGCTCTCCACGTGCAGCCGAAACACCTCTTACCCGGCGAGGATGGACGCTATATCAGTTCTAAAGGAGAATTGTGGTACCAACACGTCACCAGAAGATCCTTTACCCTTTTAAGTTACGTGATGGAGCCACCACTGGTCAGATTTGCTGTTCCAACACTAACCACAGATGCTCGATTGGATTGATGTCTGGGAAATTTGGAGGCCAGTGCAATACCTGCGAGTCTTCCTAATGTTTCGCGAACGATTCTCTAACAGACTGGGAAGTTTGGCATGGTGCATTATGCTGCTGAAAGAAGGCACTAATAGAGGGGAATATCTTTGCCACGAAACGATGTGCCTGATCTGCAACGATTTTTATGCAGGTAGTAGAGGTCAAAGTTCTTGCACGTGAATTACTGTACCTAGAGTTGTCCACCACATTGCCCAAAGCAGTGGACCGGCTTGTTTTCGTACAAAGGCGCATCCTGATGCCAACACTTCCACAGGTAAAGACGCATAGGTGCCTGGCTGTCTACATGGTGCAACAAGAAACGGGATTCATCGGACCACACGATCTTCTTCTAGCCAGTCAAGGTCGAGTTTTAGGCTCGTGTGCCCATTTTAGGCGCTTTCTACGGTCAACCGAGATTATCGTGGGCACTTGGAGCGGCTTGCAACTACCCAGTCCTATTTTCATCAGGGTTCGATGTATTGCGTGTTGTGGCACATTACTACCGTCACCAGCACTGAAATTACTGGCGAGATGCGCCACACTATACCGTCTGTTGGCTCGTACTATACGGGATAGTCTTCTCCCACCTTTAGTATCGATGAGCCGTTTTTCGCCCACACCTTGCCGGAGGTTCGTTTTTCTCCCTCCTTGGATCACATTTTGAAGGCACTAACCACGACTGACCGTGAGCACCTCCCAAACCTTGCCGTCTCGGAAATGCTCAGACCCAGTCACCTTTCCATTACGATTTGGTTTTTGTCAAACGCTGCTTTTTCCATCTGAAGAACAGCGTATGACGAAGTAAATTTCTCCATCATTTTAATTCCAGGGGTAGGATTCGAACTCACAACTCTCGGATCCGGAGCTCTGAGTGCTATACCCTATACTACACTGGCATGTGCTCTCACTGCTATCTGCCTTTATCTCATGTGCGTCCTGAAGGGCAGGCACGTCACAAACCACAAACGTTGATAAATATAGCACAGCATCGGGTGTTATTTATACCGTTTCAGGACCTTCACACGCGTCGCCGTTTACTTGCAGTTGCTTCGATTTGCATAAAGACGTGCTTTTCAAAATGCTATGGCTTTTGGATGTACGTAGTTAGACTTGGAGCCCAGGACCCATACAGCACAAAACGTTTCAGATATGTATCAATAATGTTACAAACTCTCATTTTCGTTACACTTTCAGAGATATCTTACAATTATGTATCAGTAACATCTATTTTGGAACATAACTCTTTGTACATTACGGTTACGTTAAAACCAGCATTCACCAATACTACTGTTTTATAGTTCCCATTGTACAGAATTGCTACCTTGAAGTTACATTCAGGCAATATTTAAGACTTTTTGTTTGGCAACGGCGTATATGCGCATGCATGCCATTTCACCGAAGCACTCTCGTAGTCATTCCATGTGCTACTGGGATATTCTTTGGTGATATTGTCGTACTCGAGTTAGCTAGTTAGTGTACACTAGTGTCCGTCCTTCAGTTTTGTACGCCAGTGTATAATATCTTAGTACGTTTGTTGGGCTTGAATAAAAAGAAAGTCTCAATAAAAGTAGTTGTTAGTGTGTAAAGACAGAAAAAAATAATGTTGATATATTGAGAAGTTTAACGACTACGCAAGTTTAACGAAAATATAGAGTAAGATATACATTGAAAGGTGCACTTCGTTCATTAATCATGCAGAAATTTAAGTCATTCAACAGAAAATAAAATGATCTATGGAAAAAAATGTATTTCTATTAAATAAAGTATTCGCAAAGCATTCAGAAAAAATAGATTAAGATATACACTGAAGAGCAATTGAATTAGAAATACCTGTCTAGTAACGTGTAGCACCACCTTTCGCCCTGACGACGGCGGCGGCGATTCGTCTCGGCATGGAATCGACAAGACACCGGAAGCGTTGGGAAACCATGCGGATCCACGTCCCCTGAACAAGCTCCCACAGTTTACGAAGATTTGATGGAGGGGGTCAGAGCCTCGAACATCTCTCTTAAGGGCATCCCAGATGTGCTCGATGGGATTGAGGTCAGGTGACCTAGCTGGCCAAGGAAGCGAGGTCACATCGGTGGAGTGTTCATCCAACCATTCGGATACAATTCGGGAGCGATAGCACGGTGCATTGTCTTGTTGCTGGATGAGGTCCCCAGTGGGATGCTGAAGACGCACAAACGGAACCAAATGGTCGTCCAGGATATTCCGGTAACGTTGACCTGTGAGGGACGATGTCACACTTACTAGGGGACCCTTTTCAGTCTACGTAAACAGTCTCCAGACGAGAATGCCATCCCCACCAGCTTGAAGAGTACCCTTCTGGCAAGAAGGATACATTGCTTCATGTGATTTGCGCCGTAATCGTATCCTGCCATCCGCATGTACCAACGTGAATCTCGACTCATCAGTCCAGGCAACATTTTTCCACATGTCTAGGGTCCAGTGGCGATGTTCCCGCGTCCATGTTAATCTTTGCAGCCTGTGATGTGCGGTCAGCAGCGGTAACATCGTGGGACGATGGCTTCTGTACCCCATAGCGAGCAGTTTGTTCTGGATGGTGTGGTTGCTTACACGTTTTTGAGAACCAGCGTTAAATTGCCGAGTGATTTCTTGCATTGTGGCCCGTCTATCCGCTGTTACAATGCGAGCTAGCCGACGATGACCCCGCTCATCCACACGCTGTTGTCCACGGCAGTTGGCCCTTGCAGGGATGGTTTTACCGAATTCGATGTACTCACGGTGCAGCCGTGACACAGTGGCTCGTGAAAATCCCAGTGCCTGCACGACTTCTGAGATGGAGTGACCCATTCGTCGGGCCCCGACAATTTGTCTACGATCAAATTCGCTTAGATCCTTCGTATACTGCGTCCGACTCTTACTGATTCCTGTCGCATCACTCCTTATATTGTCGAATCGCTGCATACGTCATGTTGTTTCCGTTAACAGGGCCGCCCACAGCCCCACATTTGCATAACGCCAGCTGTCTCTAATTTAATTGCTCTTCAGTGTACATTTAAGGTACATTTCATTGATTAGTCATGAAGAAATTTAAGTCATCATACTGAAAAATAAAATGATCCATGGAAAAAATAATGCATTTCCATTAAATAACGTATTCACAAAGTATTGGCCTTTTTGTTAGTTCCTACAGAACGTAGTGGGAGCGAGGTGCCCCTTGGTCGAGTGAGATAATGCATCTGCCTAGAAACCCGCTGGACAGGGGTTTGAGCTTAGCGTGATCTTCGAGGATTTCTATGTTATTGGAAAGGAAATTTCCCCAGCGTCGTCATCACACCGTAAAATTTCCTGATGGGGAAAAACAAAATGGTGTACAAAAGATATCGGTGAGACCATGTGGGGAGGTAAAAAAAAAAAAAAAAAAAGGCGGACTAAACATGTTCGGTAAGACCACGTGGCACACAAAATGTTATGGTTGAACACAAAGAGAAAATGGCGGAAAGATCACGTGTGAAAAATGGCTGCGACTGACGTCGTGATTGACCAGGAATCGACTACATCCATCCGTGAGGCAGCACGTGGATACAGTCGTGGACGGCTTCCTTTGTTAAAGAAACCCCCTATTAACCCGTAATAGCAATATGATGATGTCACAAGTATCTTTCAAATACATAACAGTAATGTAACGAAGTTACATATATCTTTCAAATACGTAACATAACAAGAAGTTGGTATGTTGAAGTTACAAAGACCTTTCACTGTAACGTATCGGGTACGTTTCAAAGTTATGTAACGTTTAAGGACATTTCGACGTAACCGTAAGGTTTCTGAAACATTACTGTTATATTGCGCAACGTATCGGAAAAGTCTTAATGCTTCATTGCTACGTACTTGTAACGTATACGAAATATTCTGTGCTGTGTGGGGATCATTATTGGCAAAACTTAACATTTGTTCGTAATCTTGAAGAACACACCAACACTCATTGTGATGGAACATCATTCCTAATCGCTTATCCACGTACAGTCGTAGGACACAAAGCGATTCTCCGGCTTGGATATTCCAAAATCTGCATCACACCCACATTTACAGTTTCCTAACATAAACTTGTGTCAAAATAATATGTTGACCAAAAAAAGGCGTCCACTCAAGGACGAGGTGCACAGTAGATGATCATTGACCTAATAAAAACAAAACTTAATTGTGTAGGACAATTGTTATCTGCTACGTGTGTTTTTGTTGTGGATCACAAAACTAAAATTCCCGGATGGGTTTGGTCTTCCCAATCCACGCTGTCCCCGATTGTTTGTGTGGACAATTAAATTAAGCGCCATCAATTTGGTTCTAATAACCAATTCCAATGGCTTCGAAACGCCGGTGCGTAAGTGTTTACCTTCCCACAGGAAAATGAGAAACAAAAACGACAGTCTAGTTCATTTTTTCACGAATTTAAATTAATTCATCTTTTTTAGCACGTCTTTTGTAAAAAAAGGTCATGCTTATGTTATCGGGTTGTCCGTCCGTCCGTCTGTACCCACGGTATCTCTGCAACTATTAGTCCGATTTGAAAAATTCTTTTTGCATTCGGAAGCTTGAAATATGAGAATGATGATCCGTCATTTTGTTTTTTTACGATGTACAATTGCGCCGCTAGAAGACGTAAATGCAGATGATGTCGAATTCAAAATTACGTTTTATTCCACATATTTGCTTCTAAACGTCCGATTGAAAAAAATATTTTATCTTTCGATTCCATTATGTCAAAGAGTATTTTAGATATAGTTACTTTTTCAAATTACGCATAGATTTTCCGCTAGGGGGCGTTAAAGTAAATTACAGTTTTTCCCGATAACTCTTCTTCTAAAACTCCGATTTGAAATTTTTTTTTTCAGCGGATGCAACTCCTGATGGAAAATCATTTACATATAATTTCGAATTTTTGGTAAAGAATACTTGGGCCGCCAGGGGGCGTAAGTGGTAATTTTTGCTTCTGATGTATTTGCCATAAAATCTGAGCTTCTAATATATCGACTGAAAAAATTCTTTCGTGAACTGATGACACTCACATCGATAAACCTTTTCGGAGTATTTTATTCCTAAAATATTCCACAGTTTCTCCGCCAGGGGGCGTAGATGTATATCTTATTTTTGTCAATATCTCTACGTCTAGGAGTCCGATTTGAAAAATTTCTTCTTTGTTGGATAGTGTTTCTAGTGTGACATGTTTTTCCTATAAATTCAAAATTTTCAACAATTCATAGACTTTCCGCTTGGGGGCGTAGGGGTAAATTGCGTTTCCCCCTATATCTCTGCTTCTAAATCTCCGATTTGAAAAATTCTTTCTGCACCGGATATAGCTCCTGATGGGAAATCGTTTGCACTTAATTTCTAATTTTTGTAAAAAATAGTTTGGCCACCAGGTGGCGTAAGTCTTAATTTCCGCTTCTGATGTATTTGCAGCAAAATATGAGCTTCTAAAATCTCGATTGAAAAAAGTCGTTTGTTGACCGATACTACTCATGTCGACAAACGTTTTAGGAACATTTTCTTCTTGAAATAATGCATGGTTTTTACGCCAGGGGGCGCAGATTTATTTCTTATGTTTGTCAATATCTCTACTTCTAAAAGTCCGATTTGAAAAATTCTTTCTTTGTTGGACAGTGTTTCTGATGCGAAATGTTTTCCCTATAAATTCAAAATTTTTTTTTTTTTTGATTGGAGGTTTAACGACCACCGTGAGCAACTCAATGGGCTATAAGCAGTCGCCCGTCCCTAATTTAGGGTCACTGGTTCCAGGGAAGGGAGAGAGCCAGTGCCGTAAGACAAACACAACATCCATGCCTCACCGGGATTCGAACCCGGACCCCGTTCTAACGAATGATCAGAGGCCATCGCTTAGACCACTGCGCCACCGGGGCGGCACAAAATTTTCAAGTAAATCATAGACTTTCTGCTAGGGCGCACAAAGGTAAATTGCGTTTTCTGCTCCCAAAACTCCGATTTGAAAAATTCTTCCTGTATCGCATACAAGACCTGATGGAAAATATTTTTCACATAATTTCTAATGTTTGGTAAAGAATGGTTTGGCCACCAGGGGTCAGAAGTGTTAATTTCTCCTTCTGATGTATTTATAGCAAAATCTGGGCTCCTGAAAACTCGACAATTTTTTTTTCTTCGACCGATACCGCTTATATTTGGGAAACCTTTTGAGAATACTTTCTTCCTAAAATAATGCATGGTTTTCCCACCTTGGGACGTAAAGCCACGTCTTATTTTTGTCGATAACTCTGTTTCTAAGAGTTCGTAAGCTCTGTGACGTACCTGCCAGCAGGACGCACACGACATAAAGGCAAATAGGAATCAGAACAAATGTCCGCGTAGCTTAATTGGTAGAGCAACTTATTCCGGAATGAGTGGACCCGGGTTCGAACCCCGGCGCGGATAAAAATGACGGAGAAATTTACTCTGTTATAATGGCGCCCGAACTATCCGGATGACCCGGCCGTTCAAAATCTCGCATTGGTGTGATGTTATTTCCACACCGCGAGACAGGAAAAATCAGAGAATTCCTTCTCCAGCGCTATGAAAAATAAAAACAAAAATGTGTGATGTTGCATTCCACACAGCAGATTGACTGGGAGTTCTCACGTGCACGTTCTACAGTGGATGGCTGCCTGCAACGATTCATGGTCACGGCTGACCCGTGGGCCATGCCCCCGGCCCTCTTTAGGGGGGAGATGTGACGTACCTGCCAGCAGGACGCACACGACATAAAGGCAGATAGGAATCAGAACAAATGTCCGCGTAGCTTAATTGGTAGAGCAACTTATTCCGGAATGAGTGGACCCGGGTTCGAACCCCGGCGCGGATAAAAATGACGGAGAAATTAACTTCGTTATAGCTCACGATTCCGTTTACAGCAACATCTGAGGGATTGAAGACCCGATTGAAGATCTTCTTTCTTCCGTCAGATACTATTGTTTTCCATACCGGTTCCATTGACTTTGAATAGCTTAGATAAATTTAATTTGCGTCAGAACGGATTCAAAAGACGTGCTTATTACACCTGAAAATTCGGTGTCATCTTTCTTGTTTATTCTTGTGCACACGACGCGAATTCCGCCCGTAAAAAGCAACAAACTAATCGATTTCCTAGAGAGGAAAAAAGCAATAGTGATCACTGTTCTTATACAAAGGCCGTTCCATAAAAACCGAGAGTATTTTTTTTTTTTAATTGGCATCAGTGCGAAGGGAAAAACTAACCTCCCAGACTACTGACTGAATTAAAAAAGTATCTATGGCAACAGTTGTTAGCCGTGGCAGACGATTCTAGTGGGTCGAGATTTCTGCTACCTGAGCGAAATTTTTTGAACAATCTTGTTGCGGTGCTGTGGTCCACGGAACCTTCACCTTCGCATAACAAATGTTTGATTTGGCTTGAGCAGCGTTATGGCCGAGTTCAAACTCGTAAAGCAAAAGTTCCCTAATTAGCCGCTTGTGGCTTTTCATCATTTAGGCGTCCCAACCACAGACAGGACGACGACGTGCAATGCTGTTCACTACCACTTTTTTTATCCCTTTCGACTAATTGCAGTAGGCGACTTGAACTAGTTCAAACACGTGAAAGAGCCGCCTCAGCACATGCGTTTATGCAAATATTGCAAGACTTTCTATTCATCCTCTGTATTTATTTAAAAAAAAAGTTATCAAACATTTCTTTTCTTCTTAATATTTCCTTCAAAGCTGCTGTAAAAACGTCTTAGCGATTTCTCTATAAAAGCTTCAAATGCAGTTTCCGCAAAGAAATTGTAAAATCTTTTCGCTGACGTTAGAAGCCCTCTTTGCCGCGAGCGAGCTCCCTCCTCAATGTACTCCCTGATCATACTGATATTCACTCGTGTTACTCCCGTGATAATACTAATATTCACTCCAGTACTCCCGTGATCATACTGATATTCACTCTAGTACTCCCGTGATCATACTGATATTCACTCCAGTACTCCCGTGATCATACTGATATTCACTCCAGTACTCCCGTGATCGTACTGATATTTACTTCAGTACTCCCGTGATCATACTGATATTCACTCCAGTCTTCCCGTGATCATACTGATATTCACTCCAGTACTCCCGTGATCATACTGATATTCACTCGAGTATTCCCGTGATCATACTGATATTTACTCCAGTACTCCCGTGATCGTACTGATATTGACTCCAGTACTCCCGTGATCATACTGATATTTACTTCAGTACTCCCGTGATCATACTGATATTGACTCCAGTACTCCCGTGATCATACTGATATTCACTCCAGTACTCCCGTGATCATACTGATATTCACTCCAGTACTCCCGTGATCATACTGATATTGACTCCAGTACTCCCGTGATCATACTGATATCCATTCGTGTTACTTCCACGGCAAACGCTAAGTCAAGAAATACAACGAAAAAGAAAGGCTACGTTTTTGACCTTCAAGATAATTTATTTATTTACGGAATGTGATTTTACAAATATTGAATCGGTCAGATACTTCTGAAAACTGAAAATAAGTAGACAGGTTTTACAGCAGCCATTTTTATGGCCTGCTTTGTAAATTTTTGAACTGAAACATTAAGAAAATGCTATTTCCCACGCAAAGTAATCAACCTTAGCAGATTTATCCAAAACCTCTGGATTTTATCTGTTGTATGTTTTTTTATAAACTTTTAGTTTCATTAGCTTATGGAATAGCGAAAACGCATTTTTATTGAAAGAAGCGTTTATTTAAGAAAAAGCAGGGAATCCATAAAAAAGAGCTACTGAATACAATCTCATCCAATCTAGCTCAAACAAAGTGGCTATTATATGAGCTCCTCCACACAGCTATGAGCTGTTTTTCGCTCCTCTTCCCAAGAGTAAAAGTTAATTCTGAAGCGCATCAGCGTCGGCCCCTTTTTGTCAGAGCAGTTTTATTGATTCCGATATATGGCCTTCTGTTTACTTTTTACTACGACTCAAGCAAGTGATAAGACGTTTCTTTTATGTCCTAGTGTCTTTGAAATATGAGAACATTCGTGAAAATTTAGAGCGACCTAGTGGTCATACGTCTGCACATTGCAACCTTTATCAGCTGCTATACCCGGGAAAGACCTTTAAAATTTTACACAGTCAGTGTCATAAGATATTGCTGCAAGAAAATAATTTCCGGATAATAAAATAGTATCGTAATTTGATCGAAATCCTTTAATTTACGCACTCGTTCAGATGCTTCGATCGAAGTTTTAACTTGAGATAAGAATAATTTCTTACATTTTTAAATCTTTTCTTCAAAGAATGTGTGATGTTTGTTCCACACATTATTTGGAAGTAATAAAAAAATCCTACTTCGCTACAAAGAAATTAAGAGGGAAGATGATGTGACGTACTACAGAGGGGGAACCATGTGTCAAGAGGGCAAATCTCCTGTGAGACATTCTGTCCGCGTAGCTCAGTGGGAAGATCGACTTACTCCGGAGTGAGGGGACACGGTTTCGATACCATCGCGGACAAACTTGTGTTTTCACAAAGTGTCTAATTTAGCAGCCGGTATGTGTATTTTGAATTTAATAGCATGTGTATTTGTGCCCCTAGCGTCAAAAATATGTATCGGAAAATGACCGATCGTTGTTCTCACGGTTCAGACTTTTGACTTAATTTTTCAAATCGGATTAATGATTGCAGAGACATGACGTACACAGTCGAACTGCCGTAGTGATATTATGAGCAAGTACCTTTTTTAAAAGACGTACTAAACATCAGGAATTTAAATGTGCCTCTTGTGATTTTCACCAAAACCGTTCATAAATATTTTCGGCTTTATCTCACTACTGCTAAAACTGTTATTTGTATTTTTCATGAAAGCTCTTTTGAAACTCAGGTAATTTATATTAAGTTAAGAGAGAAAGTAATACTCTGTTTTAAAAGGTTTATACTTAAGAGGTATCAAAATTCTGCATTATATGGAATATAACTGACAGAAAAGAAATAAAAGTAATTACATTCGATCCAAGAACTGATAAGTCATATGCGTTGTGTGATGCATTACTACAATTTCATATCCCTAATTTCTTAGCTTTTAAAAGAATTGTTGGAAATTCCTAAAAGAAAGTTGATGCAGATCTTTCTAAAAATCCCTTACAGGCTCTTCTTTCATTCTACTGTGAAACTCAATCTCATTTCCATTCTGTTTTTGAAACGAACCCGGTTTCAGTCGTTAAATGGGAAGGGGACGTCAGCTAATTAGAGTTCACTCTTAAAATCGCTGAAACTTCCAAATCCAATATCTGAGAAAGGAAACCGTGTTTCGGGTTGGAGAGGCAGAAATAACAAGCGTATTTACTTTCTCCTAAAAATACTTCCCTTCTAAAATTAGTTTCCTGCAAATAATTACAAAGGCTCATGTGTTTAACTGCACGTCCGGGGGTTTCTCATGTTATTTGCCGTAAAGAATTGGAAGATTCCTCACGGAAAATCTTCATTTTTTTTTCTTCGCTAAGCCAAGAACTTCTCAACCAAAATTACTTTCTTGCAAAAAAGAAAGAAAGAAATAAGCATTGTTTTGTGGGGTCTTTGATGTCTCCTAAAAAGAATACTTGGCTTTCCGTTAGAACTAAATGAATACTGAAGAACATCCCTGAAAAGTGGGTGCATATAATGAACGCACCAAAGTGGAGGGGGCACATTTCAATGTGAAACGCCCACTCACTTATCAGCCTTTCATACCATTTCTTTCCATGAAAGCCAAACGTATGCTGAATTAATCCATTAAATAAAGTGACCTGAAAGTCAGGCTTTGTTTATTCGACTAATGAATTTCCTTTCATACATATTTGGAATGCATCCTGGTATTTCTCCAGAAAAAGAATAACTTTTGGATATAAGATCATTCCAGTGCAATTATTTTTAACTAGCTGAAATACACACTAGAGATGAGCCCGGACTCGGGCGGGCTCAATATTCATTAATAGCCGAAAAACCGGACCCGGGCTTGGCCTTACACATGTTGAATGTTTTTACTGAACTGTTTATATATATTCAATTTCATTGCTTATAAGTTACCTTCACGAAAAACTGTAATTACAAAATAATTCCCTGGATACTATTGTTATAAACTGGTTACTAAAAATTAAAGAATTTCTAGTGTTAAGCGCACGGGTGGTACCACTTGTAACTTGATTTCTTCAGCAATAATGTTTTTTATTTTTCGGATTTTTTTTTCTTGGAAAAAATCCGCAGGTTTATTTGAAGATTTGGAAGATGAGTTTGAAATTCATGATCCAGATGAAATTTGTAAGTATGTGGAATTGCGCATGGACGAAACACATCTTGAAGCTGTGGATTTGTTACCGTAGTGGAAGAATTCTTAATTTCCTAAGCTAGCTTCCATTGTGAGACGTGTACTATGTATACCAGCCAGTAGTTCTGCAAGCGAGAGAGTGTTTAGTGCAGCAGGTCAAGTTTTACAGGAAAGAAGAACAAGGTTAAGCTCTGAAACATTAGATGCGATTCTTTTTTTGAGGAGTTTCGAGAGGCTTAAACGGTAAGCAATTTTCATGAGGAACTAGCTGGAAACTGCACACACATAGAATAATATCGTGGTTATTATTACACTATTAAGTGCAAAGCTTTGTTAATGTTGCAAAATGCAGAATAATCTGGTCCGAAACGCTCATACGTTTTTCTTGTTTTGTTTTTTTCTTTTGGAAATTTTCTTACATGCTTTTTTTTTATACTCTACTACATCACTGTAAACTATCTTTACCAGTTAGCATATATGTAAATTATATTGCAAAGTTTAGCTTCTAGAGTCAAAACTTAAAATACGTGCGACTGTGTGTAAAGAGTTGTACGTTTTGTAATGCAATTTATTCAAAATAAAAGTAAATTTAGAAATCCAAAAGAAATAACGAAGGGAATAATTTGTGTTTCTAAAAGATTTTCTTATCTTCAGTTTTCGGCAAAATCGCTGATTCCCTTGGTATAGTCGAACGGCATATCCATTGATTATTTATTTATTTTCTAGATCACGTTTTAGAACGTTTACTTTTAGGCCTAGTGTTTCGAAGAACATATTAATGTTATGAACTGAATTGACCGAAGTAAACTTTTTAAACTAATGATTTTTAAATTAATCCTTGATTGAGCCATAGCTTTGGCCTGTGCACAATGCAAGCTTTGCTAAGCAAAATTTTCTGAGAATTCGTGCCCGGGCCCGCCCGGGCTTAGCAAACACATACAATCAAAGAAAACGGGCTGGGCCCGGGCTTCTAAAATTTAGTCCGAACTCATCTCTAATACACACGCAGTAGAGAAAAGATTAGAGACAGGGGTGATTAGTCGTTGACATGGGCATTTACCGCGTAGAATGGAACAAACCTAAACCGAATGCAGGCGATAAATAGGCTGAGAGAAGGGCTTTCCAACAGTGTATTGCAATTGACGAAGATGAGCAAACATGGAGATCTGAGCGGCTTCGGTCGTCGACGCATTGTCGGCGCAAGACAGATGGGTCAATCTATCGCCCAAGTGGTAAGAATTTTAGGGTTCCCGAGGACAACCGTATGAAGGGTGTACCGCGAGTATACCATCGACCGTCGAACTAGCGCCCAGAGAGGCCGACCACACACCATTGATGATCGGAGTTGACGTAGATTATCCAGCCTCGTACAGACCGACCGTTTGGCAACGGTGGCGCAAATCACAACCAGGTTAAATGTCGGCGGCCTAAGCAGCGTCTGCTAGAAAACAATATAGCATACGCTTTGCTACAGTAGCGGACACCCTACCTGGATGCCACTGTTGACTGCTCGTCATCGGATATTACGTATCACCTGAAACATCAATTAGAAATCCAAAAGAAGTGTATTGTAACTGCACAAGAAGTGAATCGCTAACTGTCATAGTTCGTGAGATATTGGCCTGATCAAGGACTTTCCTTGTAACCCTGTATATAACAAAATTTATTTTGCGTTGAGAATAACATTGCGTAGAGTTTTTTACACTAGATCTGTCACAACGTCATAGAATAATTGCGCCTTCTTCTTTTGTCATGTGAATCAAACAGCAGTCTATCGAAAGATAGTGCAATGCCCCGTATCACACATTCAGTAAGAGAACACACATTTGGGACAATACGATCGTACGGAAATTCTCTAAACAACTACAGAACAGTGATTTTACAGTTATCCAGTCGTGATTACTCATTTCTGTAAACCGTCCTTCTAGTTTCGCATCTATTTGACTAGTTACGAAATTCACTGTGCTACGATGTCCCATGATATTCGGACTTGATGTAATGTAGACACATAGCGATCCTAACAATGAGACAAAAGACAAAGCTTCCGCGAAAGGAAGGTCTGCTCGTCAAAGGAACAAAAGATCACACGGATAACGGGCAACCCGCCCCTCGAAGGACTCATCTTCCTTTCATGCAGCAAAAGACCTCCAAGTATAAAGAATGACACCAACAATTTCTATGGAAAGCCAGTTTGTATATGGAATACTAAAGGCGTTTAGGAAGTTCTTGAGCAGCGACGTACAGAGAGGATATCGAACAGAATATTTCTTTTTTTATAGCAAATATAAAAGTTTAAATGAATCAAGCCCGTATGTTTTTAAATTTCCAATATTTTTATTACATCTCTTTTGGTATATGCGCCCAAAATACTGCTAATTCTCCACAGAGATCGTGGAACGACCATTATGCACTTTTACATTTAATTCTGATAACAACGTTTATTAATGCAACTTTGTCAATTTAAGGCCTACTATAGTTTCGCTGAAAGCTATGATTCAGCTTCGTCAGGACTGAGCGTTTTCATTTCTTGCTTCTGACGATGTTACCAGTTTCACGTGTCAAACATCTCGTGCGGCCATCAGATTGCAATTTGTTGAGTGCTTTCCATACGCTTGATAGGTAAGGAGATTAAGTTATCTTTACCAAGTTATTGCGGTTTTGAAATGTATTGGGTTTGTGTTAATGAAATGTCCGGTAAAGGACCAGCACACGTGGGCGGCGAGAACGGAAAAGTAGGACAACTTACCTAGGCAAAATAAGCCCCTCGGCATCGACGCATAGTTGCCATCTGTCCGGCAAGGACATGATCTCGGAACGAAAAATAAACAGTGGTAATGAATGAATTTTCGCACCGTGCAACTACTACGTCTAGAAAAGGAAGATAACCATCTTGCTCTAATTCATAAGTAAACTCGATATATATATATATTTTTTTATTATGCAGTTTTGTTTGAACTGGGACTCCCTTCTCTATTGTTTTAACGTTAAGGAAATAATTTCCGATAGCACGTGAAACTCAAATTGCCGCCCCGGTGGCGCAGTGGTCTAAGGCGTTGGCCTCTGATCATTCGTCCGTAAGGGGTCCGGGTTCGAATCCCGGTCAGGCATGGATGTTGTGTTTGTCTTACGGCACTGGCTCTTTCCCTTCCCTGAAACCAGTGACCCTAAATTAGGGACGGGCGACTGCTTATAGCCCATTGAGTTGCTCACGGTGGTCGTTAAACCTCCAATCAAAAAAAAAAAAAAAAGAAAAAAAAAAAAAAGAAACTCAAATTTCAAATGGCATACGTTGTTCAAGAATGGAACTGGTATTGCTTTACATAGCAGTACTATGTATATGACTATGTGTTAATCGGCTTACCAGTTAGCTGACTTTTGCTTTATAACAAATTTCTCACCAGTTTGACACTTTTTCAAATGCCGGATCGTTTTCATCGTAACCTCTGTGATAAGATATCGTCAAAAAGAAAAAAATGTCTCTGTTGTTTCAGAACTGTACGTTCCTCATTGCTTGGGAACAAATATTTGAAAGAAAAAGAAAGGGATCAAAGTAGGTGCATGGATACATAAAAAAAGGTATTAGTAAGGTTTTGCCAACAGCAATGGAAATCCTTAAAAGGTACACTGATCACAATAGCAAACATCACATTTGTGTTACAGTAAAAGACCATGGTAGCAAAACACACGAAGTAGGGAAAATGTGCAGCTATGTTAGATTTTTTTAGGGGGGATTAACGACCACTGTGAGCAACACAATGGGCTATAAGCAGTCACCCATCTCTATTTGAAGGTCACTGGTTCCATGAAATGGAGAGAGTCAGTGCCGTAAGACAAACACAACATCCATGCCTCACCGGGATTCGAACCCGGACCCATCTCGGACGAATGGTCAGAAGCCACCGCTTATAACACTGCGCCACCAAACGTCAGATTAGGCTACCATTATTTTGCAGATAGATGCGGCCCTTGCATCATCAGGTGAAAGACTTATTGACTACTTGATGATGCAAGGCCCACCCGTGTGAATGATCTTATGTTTCGTATTTTAACTTGTAAATATTCTATCTATTAAAGATTTTAACTATCGTGCTTAAGACAGCTAGCTATACTCGACTTTTAGCTTTTCCCTGCGCGAAGAAATATACCGTTTAGACGTGGTCTTTCCGGACTTTTTTACCTTTATACAAACGCCTTATAGTTTCAAATTTCATGTGCCAGTCGTAGAAAGACTTTTTATTCGGCGGTGATTCGAAACGTGTTCTAAAACGCCGTTGCACAACAGTAACAGTATTCATTTTGCTTAAATCAGGCACACAGAACACCTTCTTCATAGGATTTGCTGCCATTTTGCCTAATAGGTCACGTGTAGGTGAAAACGTATAATCTTCTAGTGACGCCATGTATATAATATAATCGTTACTATTGACGACAGAGCGGTTCATTTTGAGTGTAAATATCTTACATAGATTTGGTTTTATAAAATGTTGGAACTGTCTATTTCATTTTTAGTAACCCTGCATATTAAACTGTTTTGTTGCTTAAATTTGTAACACCCACGTATTGGAGTGTTTCTTGAAATTCATAACCCCTAGCCTCAGTACACCACCCCACACCTGTATGGTCGTTGGAATGGTCACCAAATTGTAAACCTGAATCTCGTTAATACTATTTCATTTGAACAGATTGTTCTGCTCATCGCTCATATCAATATACCTTAGACAAGGTTCGCTCTCCCAACACTGCACACTGAGCACTTATACCAGAACACTTGATTTACGTTGATCGTCTTTCGATTCGCTGTCAGGTTGCCAGCTTCAAACTCGTCGGGTGAAACTTTCGTGGTGCTAAGTTGGAAAACATTTAAGGAGAAAATAAATTTACACAAGAACACAGAAACTCGAAGGAAGGATAAATTAGAGATATATGTCACAGTGTCAACGTTACAAATTGACCTTTGTGCACAAGCTTTCAAAAACCCCAATCAAAACAGATGGATCTCCTGTAAGTGTTTTAGTCACTTGTCTTTATCTAGTAAAACCCTAGGTGTGTGTTAAAATACAGGATGATACATTTGGGTAGGATTATTTAAAAATGCTGTGGTATGGCTTGTGACAGATATAATAAGTCAATAATATGACAGAAATCATCGTTATGGATGTGAGTTTGTCTAGGCATCTACATGATCCCCTTTGTGGATTGGGAAAAGTTCATACCCGGTGTTCAATTTTTGACACGTGTTTTCTAACATCTGCGGAGTCGTTACCAGCTGTACGGTCCTATTTTGCTTCTCTGAGGACACCGTACGATGAGGACCACACCTGTACATGCTACAGATCTTATTGGTACCACAGCTGGATAACGATGTCATTGTACATCAAGACGGGGACTTCCTCAACAACACATTCAATGAAACTGGTGTGGCCGCGATGGCCCTATTCCTTGGCCTGCAAACTCCCGGGATCGTACTCCCTGATTTCTTCGTGTGGGGGTTTGTGAAGAACATCGTCTACGCATAACGGCCTGAAAGCTTGGATGACTTAAAAGTGAAATTTTCTACAGCGTTCGCACTAATCACTCCGCAGATGTTAGAAAATACGTCGAGCACCCGGAATGAACTCTACCAAGTCCGCAAAAGGGGCTGCCGCCCATGTGGCGCAGTGGTCTTAGCGCTGGCTTATGATCATTCGTCCGTGAATGGGGTCCGGGTTCGAATCCCGGTGAGGCATGGATGTTGTGTTTGTCTTACGGTACTGGCTCTTTCCCTTCCCTGGAACCAGTGACTCGAAATTAGGGAAGGGCGACTGCTTATAGCCCATTATGTTGCTCACGGTGGTTGTTAAACCTTCAATCTCGAAAAAAGGGGGTGGGGGTGGGGTGTCATGTAGAAACTTAGACAAACTCTCATCCATAAAGACCTGAGATTGATTTATTACATCAGTTACAAGACATACCACAGCATTTTTGAATTATTCCTACCCCAAAGGCATCAGAGTTTGTCAAAACTGTCCCTACCCCATGCATTATACTTCCCTTATATTTGGCTTACTAACTCAAAAATGCTGTGGTTTGGCTTGTAACTGATGTAATAAGTCAATCTCAGGCCTTTATGGATGAGAAACCTAGACAAACTCTCATCCATAAAGGCCTGAGATTGACTTATTACATCAGTTACAAGCCAAACCACAGCATTTTTGAATTATCCCTACCCCAAATGCATCAGATTTTGTCAAAGTTATCCCTACCCCATGCATTATACTTCCCTTATATTTGGCTTACTTTATTGTTAGAACGATGCAACTAAGTGTACGGTTTCGGAATTTCCTATTGTTCTACTGCACACTCAAAAAGCTACATATAACGGAAAAATGAGAATAAAAAATATCAGATGGTTGTCAAAAAGTAGTTGATTTTCTTTGACTTGAAATTCTCTCCGAAGATAGATGCGAGAACATTGTCACAGTAATGCCATGTTCGACTCAGAATGCAGGGAAAAATCCAGTTTCTCTTCTCCTCAGTTTTTGAATGCCCGACATCAGACAAAAGAGAGAAAGTTCTCCTTCTTTCTTGTTTTCTGATCCAGAAAAGAAAATTTAGCAATTTAACTCTTCCAAAGAGACTGACACGCACAATGAGAGAAGAAAGTCCTCTCCGAGGGAATTGCGACCACGCTGGGAGAAGAAAGGGGAATGCGTGGATGGGGAGGGGTAGAACTGTGGGGGGACGAAGACTCGGAAACTAACCGTTTTGAGCCGACTTTGTCTGTAACGGAGTATCTCTATCCATTACATTGAACTTGATTGTATCAATTAAGATAACTCAACCGTAATTTAAACAAAAGTTAGCAATACAGATTTACATTCTCATGGTTGAATAAATATTTTCGTAGGAAAGTCATATTTCTCAGCTGATTGCGGAGTTCTGTTAGAGAAAAAGGAGCTCGAGCTTGCGAATTTCTTCCTTTATTTTGCAGTACACACTTGCTGCGAGGAATGGCCTGGAAATAACGCTTCAGAAACTTTTGATTTTATCCTGCAACAGCCTGCCAAAGCGACTCATGACTATTACGAAGTTTCAAGCGGTAGTGAAAAATGCTGGGAATCGATACAATACGATTCTACGATTCCTCAGTAACCCGAGTGGTGAGTGTTTATTCGTTCCTAATAAATGCGGAAATTACAACGTCAAAATTCCAAACAAAAATTCTTTTGCAAAGAAAACAATTGTCTCATGTTAATTAGAATGCTTATCATAAAGTCGCGAAGTTCTTGTGCTAAGTAAGTGAAGTCACAGAATAAGCCATCTGATGCACGATTTTTCAGATGCAAACAACCCTTTAATATTTAAAAATGATGTTAAAACACATTAAAAACATTAAAAAGGGACGAGATCTTTCGGTGACCGCGTCGGTCCCTTCATTAGGTCATACACACTACCGTATTAAATTGATTATTTCAGGTATGAAAACCTTAATTCTCTTCCTCCATAACACCTCTGCTTTTACCACCATTGACAAAAATTATGGAATCACTGCCACATGAACATGAATATGCACAGTAGGGAGTATGTAGAAACGACACAAAGGACATTGGCCAAACGAAAATATAGTTTAATGAAAGCTTCACATCTGAGCTACAGACAGCAGGACTCATATAAAGGAACGTACAATATCTGACTGAAACACATAATGATGTGTAACAACACGTGTTCCAAGTAATTGTACTCGCCGACATCGGAAGAAAAATTATGGAATCAACATATACACTGAAGCGTAATCGAATTACAGATACCTGTCTAGTAACGTGTAGCACCACCTTTCGCCCTGATGACGGCGGCGATTCGTCTCGGCATGGACTCGACAAGACACCGGAAACGTTGGGAAGCCATACGGATCCACGACCCCAGAACAAGCTCCCACAGTTCACAAAGATTTGATGGAGGGGAGTTAGAGCCTCGAACATCTCTCTCGGTGACATCCCAGATATGCTCGATGGGATTGAGGTCAGGTGACCTAGCTGGCCAAGGAAGCGAGGTCACATCGTTGGAGTGTTCATCCAACCATTCGGATACAATTCGGGAGTGATGGCACGGTGCATTTTCTTGTTGCAGGATGAGGTCTCCAGTGGGATATTGAAGACGCACAAACGGGAGCAAATGGTCATCCAGGATATCTCTGTAACGTTGACCTGTGAGGGACGATGTCACACGTACCAGGGGTCCCATTTCAGTCCACGTAAACAGTCCCCAGACGAGAATGCCACCCCCACCAGCTTGAAGCTGGCAAGAAGGATCCATAGCTTCATGTGGTTTGCGCCGTACTCGCATCCTGCCATCTGCATGTACCAACGTGAATCTCGACTCATCCGTCCAGACAACATTTTTCCACATGTCTAGGGTCCAGTGGCGATGTTCCCGCGCCCATGCTAATCTTTGCACCCTGTGATGCGCG
This sequence comes from Macrothele yani, assembly GCA_039090855.1. Lineage (NCBI taxonomy): Eukaryota > Metazoa > Arthropoda > Arachnida > Araneae > Macrothelidae > Macrothele > Macrothele yani. The sequence goes on from CM076992.1 coordinate 17,347,790, forward strand.
GTCAGCAGCAGTAACATCGTGCGACGATGGCTTCTGTGCCCCATAGCGAGGTGATGGTTCTGGATGTGTGGCCGTTTACACGTTTTTGTGCACCAGCGTTAAATTGCCTAGTGATTTCTTGCACTGTGGCCCGTCTATCTGCTGTTACAATGCGAGCTAGCCGACGATGACTCCGTTCAACCACAGGCTGTTGTCCACGGCAATTGGCCCTTGCAGGGATGGTTTTACCGGATTAGACGTACTCACGGTGCACCCGTGACACAGTGGCTCGTGAAAATCCCAGTGCCTGCACGACTTCCGAGATGAAGTGACCCATTCGTAGGGCCCCGACAATTTGCCCACGATAAAATGCGCTTAGATCCTTCATCTTACCCATACTGCGTCCGACTCTTACTGATTCCCGTCGCATCACTCCTTATATTGTCGGATTGCTGCATACGTCATGTCGTTTCCGTTTACAGGGCCACCCACAGCGCTACATTTGCATAACGCCAGCTGTCTGTAATTCAATTTCTCATCAGTGTAGTAAAAAAGCTGTCCGGGGAAGTAATGTGTCGTTCTGAGAGAAAACGTTTAGCGAAGAAGTAACTGAACTTACATAAGAAAACAGAAACTCAAAAGATGGGTAAAATAGAATTATACGTCATACACTGTTACCCAGCTTTAGTCACTTCTGCTGAAGATGCTGCATTCTTGTTTCTGAAGAGGATCTGTGGCAGTTACAAAAAATTCTAGTAGCTGCGCCATGTGCGTAATACTTTTTTTTTTTTTTAAGAATTAAAAGCCTTTCTCACTTCTTGTGTTAAATAAAAGACCAGCATCCCTGATGACTGAATGGTCTGAGGTGCTCACGTCTGACCATTCGTCGGAGTTGGACTCAGACTGAAGCTCTAGATTAGGCATAGGTGATGTGCTTGTCCGTTGTCACTGGCTCTGTCTCTTCTTTGGAATCAGTGTCCCTAAATTAAGCCCCGCACGGGGATAGCTGGTTTTCCAGTTATTTGGGGAGCGGCGCCCCCACGGCCCGAGCTGACCTTGTGACTGGTCAACATCCGATGTCATGCCACCGCTTTGCTGTTGGTGTTTGCAGGGACGGCTGTTCATCCAGCTGTTGGGGAGTCGCGGCCCCACGATCCCGAGCTGGTCTTGTGTCTCGCTTTTTCGTTTTTTATTTATTTTCTCCACTGGCTAGTTGCCTGTGTGGTATTCTCTACCTAATCGCTACCACGTCATGTACTAACACCCCGGTCTTGTGGTTTTGTTGCCCTCCACCACTAACTGATTTATATTAACCGCTCAGTTCGTAGGTTGCTGAGATTCCGTTTAGGTTCCCTGCCAGGATTTGTCTTCTTTAGATTTCTTTTTTTCCTTTTTAGCTGGTTTGGGTGCTAGACCTACCTGCATGTTTGCCGCGTGCGGAGACCCGTGAGGCGGAAATGGGATGTCTGGCGGCTGAGGTCGCAGGCGACCGGATAAGTGCCTCCTGTGTACCAACACTCCTCTTCGACCCCGGCTTCGCTGTAAACGGGAGGCTAGAGACTAACCCACCTCTAGTCAGAAGTCATGTACCAAGTTGTGTACAGGGCTTTAGCGGCTTTTTTGTCGTATGGCACGGCAGGGTGAGCCCGGGGGTTGTGGGATCATGCCAAAGGCGTTGGCATGACGGTACCAGGAGGCCGAAGTGTCCGCCGAGTGCGTGTGATCACAGCCAACGGACTATATCTGCAACGTATAAGCTCCAGAACTGTGTCTAGCGTCATTTTCTTGGCTTGCGGACCTCCAGTTCTCCCTTGTAGGGCTCGGTGGTGGGTGGAGTAGTCTGCAGACGAATCTTCTTTCTTTTTCCATGGGTAAACCTAAAAACAAACGCTCCAAATTTAAGTCGCCTGAGACAATGATAGTTGCAAACGACTCTCCTTCGTCTTCTCACCTTACCAAGTCTCATAACCTTAAACGGTCTTTAGACCATGACCTGGACCCAGAATGTGGAACTTCTTCTTCGGCAGCTGTACCAGTCGCTCCGAAGCGTCGTCTCCCATCGATTGCTGTGACTACGCATGCTACACACTTACTTGTAGAATCCATCGATCCGAATGAGAGACTGTCCACCAGATCTCCATTTTTCATTTCTAAAGCTTTGGACGCTGCGGTTGGCCCCTTTGAAGTCTGTGAGGAAGCTTCGCTCTGGGGACCTGCTTGTTCAAACTTGCAGTGTTTCTCAGAGTAACGCTTTTCTGCGCCTCTCTAGTCTTCAAGGCATTCCTGTCAAAGTGACACCTCACCCGTTTCTTAACACCTCTCGGGGTGTTATTTCGGAGTTTGATCTCTTGCCATGCAGTGAAGAAGAATTAGTGACTGAACTTGCAGACCAAGGTGTTATTGCTGCACGTCGTATGATGTTCCGGCGTGATGGTTCTTTCATTAAGTCTAAAAATGTGATCTTGACTTTTAACTCCCCGAAAGTTCCGACCGAAATCAAGGCTGGCTACTTGGTCTGTGGCGTTCGCCCGTACATTCCCAGTCCTCTGCGCTGTTTCAGGTGCCAGAGGTACGGGCATTCCCAACGTTTTTGTAAGAGTTCCGCTCGTTGCGCAAATTGTGGCTCCAGTGAACATGACGGGGAAGGTTGCACTTCTGCGGCCTCCTGTGTTAACTGTGGTGAGGCCCATGCAGCTTACTCCCGCACTTGTATGAAATGGAAGGACGAGATGGCGATCCAGCGTCTCAAGACCCTGGAAGGCCTCTCGTACCCTGCTGCCAAGGCCAAGTTGGGTATACCCACCACCCGACAGCGTACTTTTTGCCGCGGTAGTTCAGTCTCTGCCACAGCCCGTGCAGCCCTTTGTTCCGCGCCCTGTAGCTCTCGCCGCACTTGCCAGGCGATCTACAGTTGAACAAGCCACACAGGTGGATTTCACCGAGCTCCAGCTTATTCGACCAGCTGGGTCTGCGCCTTCTCTTTTGAAGACGCCCGCCTCTTCCGGTTCCCCGCAGACAGCCTGCACGTGCAGAAGACCCGGCCCCTCAATCCGCAAAGGTGTGCAGTGTCCATCCAACTGTCGCGGTCCGCGTGACCAACATTGAAACTGTCTCGGCCTCAGCGAGGTCCCCATCCTCACCCAACATTATAGAGGAACATAGGGGGAGGAGAGTGACAGTTCGTCCCCAGCCTCAACCAGCATTGCAGAGGAACATGGGGGGGAGGAGAGGACAGTTCGTCCCCGCCCTCTGCCAGCGTTGCAGAGGAGTGTGGGGGAGGAGAGTGACTGTTCGTCCTTCTCCGTTAGTAATTTTTTTTTTATAAATCTGATTAACTACCTTGTCTTCCCTGCTTTCATCATACTCTTTTTCAACTTTTCCCAAGCCTGTCTGCTCTTACTCATTTTCCACGCTTTTCAAAATCTGTGATCTGATCGTTCTTTGTCTGGCGCTCTTTTGGCCAAACCTGGCCCTTGCGCCACTAAAATCCACTAACCAACCAACCAACCCAAAATTAAGTATGGGCGACCGCTTATAGCTGTTTACGTTCCTCGTGGTGGTCGTTATTCATAGTATAAATATGAATATGTGATAAAAATAAACATTATTTTTGAAAAACTAAACAATTGAAATGCTATTGCGGCCACCGTAGTTCAGTAAAATATTTACTTTTATAACTGACGTATCTTCTTTTATTGGTTTAACGAAAATAACATTGATTAATCCACCTACCTAAATACTACTCTATGTCAAAAATCAGTAAACCTTTTTGTTTGTTGTTATGATCTAATTCCACTTATTATGTACCGAGCTGTGGCTTCGTGTGGTCGAGAGTGACCCGCGTATATACGTATACGTGAATTAATGTATACTCTTGAATCACTAGTTTTATTTCACACCCACAAACATCTTGCATGCAAAGATGCGTAGCATAAAAATTACCTGCGAAGTGTACCAGGGTACTACTCTCCCGACGTCTGTTTTCTTCTAGGACCAAACTTTTGTTAAATACACTGCTGGCCACCCAAAATGCAACACCAAGAAGGACACAAGATAGCAAAGCCAGATTTACTCCTCACATAACAACAGATACAAAGATGAAACGATTGAGCTTACAGGCCCGTGCGACTTGCGGAACACGCAGACATCAATAGTTCGTGTGGCCCCCATGGCTGGCAAAAACGGCCGCTACACGCCGCGGCATCGAACGAAAGAGGCTTTGGATGTGGGCTTGGGGTATGTCCGTCCAGGCTGCTTCCACACGTTGCCACAGTTCATCAGGCGTAGCCGCGGGTGGTGCTTGCCGGGCCACTTTGTTGCCGATCAGCGACCAGACGTGTTCGATGGGCGACATATCGGGAGAACAGGCGGGGCCACGGCAGCAGTGACACCTGGTGGGCCGTGAAGAATGGTTGCACGATGCGTGCAACGTGCGGACGAGCATTGTCCTGCTGAAACGTGGCCGCTGGCAGGTCCTGCAGGTAAGGGAGGACTACAGGCTCCAAAACGTCGGGGAAGTAGCGGTGGCTGTTGAGTGTACCGACGATGCGTACCAGAGGGGTGCGGGTGTCATATCCAATTTCACCCCAAACCATAACGCCAGGCGACGGACCGGTATGGCGATGCATAATGCAGGCGTCATACAGTCTCTCGCCGCGGTGCCGCCACACGTGGGTCCGGCCATCGTGGTGTTGCAGGCAGAAGCGGGATTCGTCGGAGAACACAATGTCGTGCCATTCCGTAGTCCAAGTGCGGCGTTTAACGGCCCACTGCGGCCGCACTCGCCGGTGGATTAACGTAATTGGTAATCGGAGCAAAGGCGCCGTGCGACAAGTCCCCGCTCCTGCAGACGACGTCGAAATGTACGTGCTGACACAGGTTGTTGCGCAACGCATCCTAATTCCGGCGCTAACGTTCGTGATGTGGCGTTGCGAACCGTCAATGCCCGCCGCACAACATTCCGGTCTTCTCGTTCGGTGGTGTGCGGCGGCTGCGGCAATCTCTGAAGTCGGTCCATCCGTCCCTCCTGCACCCACCGAATTCATACTCGCCTCAATGTGGCTGGATGTCGTCTCACACGGGCGCCGATGTCTCGGTACGATAAACCGCTGTCGCGATAAGCCACTATTCGTCCTCTGTCGAACTCCAAAACGTTCTGGAATGACTGCCGTCTTCTGCGACGAGGCATCAGGAAGCTTCCCACGCACAGGTCCGGCAGCACAACACACTTCAACTACTTACACCCCGCCTTCTGTGCACCCTTCTTATAGTACTTCTCGGTAGCGTGCCGGGCGCACATGATTTTCATATGCCCTGCAATGCTAATCGTTTGCAAGTCCTCTCGCGGGCGACGCATGCTGCGAATTTCAGGCCAGTCGGGTGCTTCCTTCTTGGTGTTGCATTTTGGGTGGCCAGCAGTGTATATTGTCGAGGATTTTCAATAAACTATCTTCATTTCGGTAAAGTGTACCAGGTACCAGTGTGCTATTACACTCTTCCGACTTCTTTTATTTTCTAGTACAAAACTTGTGTTAAATATATTTTCGAGTATTTTCAATAAAGTATCTTCATTTTGGTAAAGTGTAACATAGTACTACTCTCCCGACTTCTTTTTTCTTTTAGGACAAAACTTGTGTTTAATATATTATCGAGGATTTTCAATAACCGATCTTCATTTCGGTAAAGTGTACCAGGTTACTACTACTCTTCCCACTTCTTTCTTTCTTCTAGGACAAACTTCTGTTAAATATATTATCGAGGAATTTTAATAAACTATCTTCATTTCGGTGAAGTGTACCAGATACCAGAGTTGTACTACTATCTTCCGTTTTCCTTTTTCTTCTAAGACAAAACTTGTGTTAAATATTTTATCGAGGATTTTCAATAAAGTATCTTCAGTACGGTAAAGTGTACCAGGGTACTACTATCCCGGCTTTTTTGTTCTTCTAGAACATAACTTGTGTTAAATGTTTTATCGAGGATTTTCAATAAAGTATCTTCATTTTGGTAAAGTGTAGCAGAGTACTACTCTCCCGACTTCTTTCTTTTTTTAGGACAAAACTTGTGTTAAATATATTATCGACGATTTTCAATAAATCATCTTCATTTCGGTAAAGTGTACCAGAGTACTACTACTCTTCTGACTTCTTTTTTCTTCTAGGACAGAGCTTGCGTTAAATATATTATCGAGGATTTTAAATAACCGATCGTCATTTCGGTAAAGTGTACCAGGTTACTACTACTTTTCCCACTTCTTTCTTTCTTCTAGGACAAACTTCTGTTAAATATATTATCGAGGAATTTCAATAAACTATCTTCATTTCGGTGAAGTGTACCAGATACCAGATTTGTACTACTATCTTCCGACTTCCTTTTTCTTCTAAGACAAAACTTGTATTAAATATATTATCGAGGATTTTCAATAAAGTATCTTCAATTTGGTAAAGTGTACCAGGGTACTACTATCCCGGCTTTTTTGTTTTTCTAGAACATAACTTGTGTTAAATGTTTTATCGAGGATTTTCAATAAAGTATCTTCATTTTGGTAAAGTGTAGCAAAGTACTACTCTCCCGACTTCTTTCTTTTTTTAGGACAAAACTTGTGTTAAATATATTATCGACGATTTTCAATAAAGCATCTTCATTTCGGTAAAATGTACCAGAGTACTACTACTCTTCTGACTTCTTTTTCTTCTAGGACAGAGCTTGTGTTAAATATATTATCGAGGATTTTAAATAACCGATCGTCATTTCGGTAAAGTGTACCAGGTTACTACTACTCTTCCCACTTCTTTCTTTCTTCTAGGACAAACTTCTGTTAAATATATTATCGAGGAATTTCAATAAACTATCTTCATTTCGATGAAGTGTACCAGATACCAGAGTTGTACTACTATCTTCCGACTTCCTTTTTCTTCTAAGACATAACTTGTGTTAAATATATTATCGAGGATTTTCAATAAACTATCTTCATTTCCGTAAAGTGTACCAGGGTACTACTACTCTTACCACTTCTTTTTTTATTCTAGGACAAAACTTCTGTTAAATATATTATCGAGGAGTTTCAATAAACAATCTTCATTTCGGTTGGTTACTCTGAAATTTTACGTTCGCTGAAGCAAACGTACTTATATATATATATATATATATATACTGTAGAGCAATGCTGAAAACTAAGGAAAAACTTTAGTCAAAAATATATAATTTTTTTTGCTTAGGTCTCTTCTTAATAGAATATATATATATATATATATATATAGACTTGAAAAATGTTTTCGTGGAACAGCCCTTGTTTTCGCAGACGAACGCAGTACACAGTGCGTCAAATAATTTTTAAGACTGGCGCTAGATTTCAGCCTACGGTGGCGCCACCAGTGTAATCGCAAATGCGTTATAAACCGTGACCATCTGCTTGCTTTCTGCCAAAAGTATTGCGCAGTTGTTAAAGTAACTCAAACGAAACGGCCTTTCATTAGAGAAGTAAAATTTTTTTCATGTTGAATTATTAAGATGGAGCAAAGGGCTGTTATTAAATTTAACGCAAAACTTAGCAGAAGTGCCTCGGAAACGTACCAAATGATGAAACAAGTTTACGGTGAGTTTTGTTTAAGTAGATCAAATGTTTTCCTGTAGCACAAACGTGTTTTGGACGGAAGCGATACGCTAGAAGATGATAAGCATACCGGAAGACCAAGTTCATCTAGGACACCTGAGATTATTGAAAAAGTGCGTGATTTCGTGGCAAACAATCGATGTGCGTCACTAAGAATGATGGAAGAGTCTTTAAACATCAACAAAGAAACGATTCGAACCACCCTGCATGAAGATTTGGGCAAAACAAAAGTCTGCGCTAAATTTTTTCCACACACGTTAACCAATGAACAAAATCAAGGAGAAGTGCACATTGCACATACATTATTTCAGCTGCTGAAACTGATCCAAACTTCTTAAAATCGATTGTTACAGGTGATGAAACATGGTGTTTTTAATATGATCCTAAAACAAAGCGACAAAGTGCGGAATGGAAGTCAAAAAACTCACCACAAGCCAAAAAAAAAAAAAAAAAAAAAACAAGAAAAGTTCCATCGAAAATCAAAACAATGCTCATTACATTCTTTGATAGAAAGGGTATTATCCACAAAGAATTTGTTCCAAGTGGACAAACAATTACTGGTGAGTTTTATTTAAATGTTTTGAGTCTTTTCATGGGCAGAATTCGTCGCATTCGTCCAGAATATTGGGATGAAAACAGTTGGTGTTTGTTGCACGATAATGTACCCAGTCACACCTGACTTCTTGTTCGTAGATTTTTGGAGAAAAATAACGTCTGTGTGTTGAATCATCCACCGTATTCGCCTGATTTAGCACCCTGCGACTTTTCTTTATTCCCAAAACTTAAAATGACGTTAAAAGGGTGTTATTTTGATGATATTTCGACCCTACAAACAGCTTCGACGCGTGCTTTGGAGGCAATTCCGCAAAGTGAACTGCAACAGGCATTCGAATCATTATTAAATCTGTGTAACAAGTGTATTGAAGCCGTAGGGACTTATTTTGAATAACAAACCAAAACAAATTATAATTTCTTGTTTCTATTTCATTTTACAGACCCAGTCTTAAAAATTATTTGCCACACTGTGTATATCATCCAAACAAGCAAAGCGTACACGCTGTGTGCAGCATTGCTAACGTGCACATATTTACCGATTCTTTAATTCTGTTGTGGAAATAATGTATGAAACATAAAACTCTCCTATTAATGGATAAGTTTGATTGCAAGTTTTAAAATATGTGCTTCCCTCTCTCTTGAAATAGTCAAGTTCCTTCTGTTACAACGGCGCACTTTAGAGATCAATTCAACTTTTGTAATCAGATGGAGTTTTCAGTTCATATCTTATGCCTTCAGAATATGAGAGATTTTCCTGAAATTATGTAGCCGTCTGGAAGGAGGGAAACGAGAAAAAAAGCAAGTATCACGTAACGGCCTAGTGCAATTACAGGGATGAAATTCTGCGCTATTCAACTGAAAGGAGGAAGTTTTTGTGTTCGGAAAGGGACCTACCTCCATTCTTCGTTGTACCGTAATCAGTTTTTCACAAATGAATAGTCTTCCTTCACGCTACTAGGATTTTAATCGTTATTAAGTTTGTACGTTAAAGTATCGAGAAACTTCTTCAGTCGGAAAAGACTTCTGAAGTTTAAATGTTACGCAGGGTATCGATCGATTTCATGGGTTTTGCAATAAGAATCGTAGCCAAGAAGAGAAAATTTCACTTACGTGTTGGCATGTTTCTAAGAAAGGAGTTAAATACAGTATAACGAAGTAAATTTCTCCGTCATTTTTATCCACGCCAGGATTCGAACCCGGATCCCCTCATTCCGGAATAAGTCACTCTACCAATTGAGCTACGCGGACGTTTTCTTCTGATTCCTATCTGCCTTTATCTCGTATGCGTCCTCCTGGCAGGTACGTCACATCTCCAGGTACGTTACATCATCTCCCCCTTATTTATTTATTTATTTATTTATTCGAAGTGCTGGAGAAAGGATTCTCTCATTTTTCCTATCTCGCGGTGTGGAAATAACATCACACCAATGCGAGATTTTGAACGGTCGGGTCATCCGGATAGTTCGGGCGCCATTATAACGAAGTGAATTTCTCCGTCATTTTTGGTCTACGCCGGGATTCGAACCCGGATCCCCTCATTCCGGAATAAGTCACTCTACCAATTGAGCTACGCGGACGTTTTATTCTGATTCCTATCTGCCTTTATCTCGTATGCGTCCTTCTGGCAGGTACGTCACATCTCCTGGTACGTTACAACAGTAAGGGTGCACTTTTTTCAATTGCTATTTCATTAAAAAATGGCGGATCAAGCATGGGTCTGTCAAGAATGTGCATGCTGATGCGGTAAAAAGGTTCGTGGAAAAGTTCAAACCCTTATACAGTAGTGGCCAAAATTGTGGAAAACTTTAAGAAAATTTGCATTTCTAAAGTTTGGTGGCTCATAACATCAATCTTTCTTCTAATAATACCATAAAATTATATACAGAAGGTGAGTCGAAAGTTTTGTAATATTTGCATAAACGCATGTGCTGCAGCGGGTATGTCACGTGTTTAAACTAGTTCAAGTCGCGCATTGCAGTCAGTCGAAAGGGATATAAAGTGGTAGTCGTTGCTGTGAACAGCATTGCATGTCGTCGTTCTGCCTGTGGTTGGGACGCCTAAAAGATGAACAGCCACAACCGGCAAATCAGAGAGCTTTCGCTTTACGAGTTTGAACTCGGCCATCACGCTACTCAAGCAACACGAAACATTTGTCATGCGAAAGGGGAAGGTTCCGTGGATCACAGCACCTCAACCAGATGTTTCAAGAAACTTCGCTCAGGTGACAGAAACCTCGACGATCAGCCAAGGTCAGGTAGGCAGCGAACCGTGGATTTGGAGCCCCATTGAGGCAAAAACGATAACCAGCATTCGGAGATTATCAGGCGAGAAGGGCATATCGCAGACCACCGTCATTCGTCACCTTCAGGACCTCGGCAAGGTCTACAGCTGCTACAGCACTGTCTCTCACGAACTGACGCCAGCAGAAGCAAACAGCCGAGTAGAAGTGTACACGAAACTCCTAGAAAACCCACGCGATGTACGTTTCATCAAGAGAATTGTTACGTGCGATGAAAAGTGGGTCTATTAAAGTGGGTCTAATTCCGTAATCCTAACACACAACGACAGTGGTTGATCCCGGGCCAGCTTCCAGAACCTGTTGCCAAACGTGAGCGATTCGAGCACAAGGGGTATTTCACTCTGCGTGTGGTGGAATTTCGAAGGGATAACCCATTAGGAATTTGTTCCAGACGGTCGAACCATCAACGCCAACTTCTAATCTGAACAGCTGGAGCGGATGTATGCCGTTTTGGAGAAGTACCTCGGCACTGGTGAACAGTGCCGGTATAAGGCTGGGCAAAGCTCGGGGTCATACCGCGCGAATGACCCGGGGCAAAACTCCAGGAATTTGAGGGCATCGAACTGATGCCACACCCAGCATATAGCCCGGATCTTGCCCCGTTGAATGCGACGTACCTGCCAGCAGGACGCACATGACATAAAGGCAGACAGCAGTCAGAACGAACGTCCTTGTAGCTCAATTGGTAGAGTGACTTATTCCAGAATGAGGGAACCCGGGTTCGAGCCCCGGCGTGGACAAAAATGACGGAGAAATTTACTTCGTTGTAATGGCACCCGAACTTTCCGGATGACCCGGCCGTTCAAGATCTTGCAGTGGTGTGATGTTCTTTCCACACCGCGAGAGAGGAAAAATAAAAGAATCCCTTCTTCAGCGCTTCGAAAAATAAATGTGTGTGACGTTACATTCCACACACTAGATTCACTGGGAGTTCTCAAGTACGTTCTACAGCGGATGGCTGCCTGCGACGACTCATGGTCACGGCTGACCCGTGGGCCATGCCCCCGGCCCTCTTTCGGGGGGGGGAGATGTTGTGACGTACCTGCCAGCAGGACGCACACGACATAAAGGCAGATAGCAGTCAGAACGAACGTCCACGTAGCTCAATTGGTAGAGTGACTTATTCCGGAATGAGGGAACCCGGGTTCGAGCCCCGGCGTGGACAAAAATGACGGAGAAATTTACTTCGTTATATGAATTATTACCTGTTTCGGTCCATGGCCTACTTCCTTTGCAAGCGGCACTTCCACAACCAGGAGGAAATGGCCGTTAGGGTGAAGGAGTTCTTTGCCTCAAAGGACAAGAACTGGTAGCGCTGCAGAATCGAAGAACTGGCAGACAAATGGCAGAGACGGTGGGCCACGATGGCGTATACTTTGAATGCTAGTCAGATTTCGTCGTAAAGGTACGTATCAAGACATAAAGTGATCGAAATATTGCAAAACCTTCGACTCACCCTCTGTGGAATCGAAGGACTGGCAGACAGATGGCTAAAAACGGTGCAACACGATGGCCTATACTTTGAATGCTAGTCAGCTTTCGTCGTAAAGGTACGTATGAAGACATAAAGTGATCGAAATATTGCAAAACCTTCGACTCACCCTCTGTGGAATCGAAGAACTGGCAGACAGATGGCTAAAAACGGTGCAACACGACGGCCTATACTTTGAATGCTAGTCAGCTTTCGTCGTAAAGGTACGTATGAAGACATAAAGTGATCCAAATGTTGCAAAACCTTCGACTCACCCTCTGTAGAATCGAAGAACTGGCAGACAGATGGCTAAAAACGGTGCAACACGATGGCCTATACTTTGAATGCTAGTCAGCTTTCGTCGTAAAGGTACGTATGAAGACATAAAGTGATCCAAATGCTGCAAAACTTTCGACTCACCCTTTGTATCATTAGAAAGATAATTTAATGTAGAATGTGATGCAACAAACTGTGTTGAATTATCTTTATTCTATCGAAAGTTATAACCAAATAACAAGAAAAATGAAGCACAACTGCCTTATGTAACAAGAAGTGGATTTCCTTAACCCAAAAGTGACCAATGAGACTGATGTGTGTTATTATGACACAGCATGGAACCAATAAGGTGCTAGTTTGAATCAGCTCTCATTTTCAAGTACCAGAGATAATAATAAAACTGAGTGTCTTCAAGTTGGCCACTGGTGTTTTTACATATTTTTCAATTCCTTGGTAACTTAAAAAGCTGTGCAACTTAGTAAGATGACAAACAGAATGAAAAGAGGTGACTGGGCACCTAGAAAGCGATGTAAAATACGAAATTTGCGTGAAGACGGATACATTTACTGTATGAGAAAATCATAAGCAAATTAGGCGGAAATCTAATTAAAGGCGGTACTTCTAAACTACGCAAGAGGTATCAGCACCCTCAATCAATTCAAAAGCTAACCGATAAAGGCAGGGAAAGGTGCACAGCAGCATGTGGTGATGGTTTGACACATCTTTTATAAAAAAGATCGTGTCTATGGTATCGGTTTATCTGTCCCTTTGTCTGTCTGTCTGTCCGTCAGTCCACCTGCCATTGGACACCCTATCTCTGCAACTATCAGTCCAATTTGAAAAAATCTTTTTGCATTGGGAAGCTTGAATTGTGCGAATGATAATCCTTTATTTCCTTTTTTTATAATGTACAGTTTCGCCGCTAGAAGGAGTATATGAAGATAATATCGAATTCAAAATACATTTTATTCCATGTATTTCCTTGCAAACATCCGATTGACCAAATTATTTTACCGTTCGATTCCATTTATGTCGAAGAGTATTTTAGGTATAATCACTTTTTCAAGTTACGCATAGATTTTCCGCTAGGGGGCGTAAAAGTAAATTGGGTTTCCCCCGATATCTGTACTTCTAAAACTCCGATATGAATTTTTTTTCTCCAGCGGATACAGCTCCTAATGCGAAATCTTTTGTATATAATTTTTAATATTTGGTAAAGAATAGTTTGGCCAACAGGGGGCGTAAGGGTTAATTTCCCCTTCTGATGTATTTGCTACAAAATCTGAGCTTCTAAAGTCTCGATTGAAAAAATTCTTTCTTTCGTGGACCGATGCCATTCACGTAGATAAACCTTTTCGGAATACTTTCTTCTTAAAATATTGCATGGTTTTTACGCCAGCGGCGTAGATGTATATCTTATTTTTGTCAATATCTCTGCTTCTATAATAGTTCGATTTTAAAAAATCTTTCTTTATTGATAGAATTTCGCGGAAGAGAATCTGCGATCCCAGCGCCCCTTACGTGTGCTGCGATTAACACCGGAACATCGCCGGCTTCGTGGGCAGTGGTGCCAGGCCAGAGGGACGTGTGGTGTTCAGCGATGAGTGCCGCTTCGTTGTGGGGACAGGTGATCATCGTGTCAGGGTGTAGAGGTCCCCGAGTCAACGGCACAATCCCAACCTCGCTATCGAGCGCCACACCTCCCCCACTGCAGGTATCATGGTCTGGGGAGCCAATGCCTACGATAGCCGATAAGCTCTAGTGATGGTACGTGCATCTTTGACGGGTCAGCGGTATGTAGATGAGATCCTACGGCCCCATGTGTTCCTGGCCGGGATTCCTAGTGCGTTATACGAGCAAGATAATGCCCGCCCGCACACGGCTCGGGTTGCCCAGAACTGCCTACGTCATGTCCAGACACTTTCCTGGCCTGTCCGCTCCACGGGCATGTCCCCTATCGAGCATATGTGCTGGACCGGTTAAAACGCCAGCTGCAGACGTGCCTCACTGTCCGGGATTAGGAGCACACCGTCCAACACGTGTGGGCCAGTCTGCGGCAGGACAACATCAGGCATCTATTCGCCTCCATGCCGGACCGTACTGCAACATGTATCGTTCCACGAGGCGGTGAGACGCGCTATCGCAGATGATCGGACTGCGTGCCACGGATCCCTCTGTAATTATCCTACAGCTCTGTTTTTGCCATCATGTGTATCATTCATCTGTATCATTAAGTCTATTAAATTTCAGTTCAATCCGATGCTTCCTTCTTGGTGCGCAAATTTCATTGTCCGTGAGTGTATTTGCAACAAAATCTGAGCTCCTGAAAATTCGACTGAAAAAATTATTTCCTGTGCTGATGCCTCTACATCGAAAAACCTTTTGAGAATACTTTCTTCTTAAAGTAATGTATGTTTTTTCTGCCAAGAGGCGTGGCATATCTCATATTTCTCGATATCTTTTCTTCTAACAGCCCGATACGAACATTTTTTCTTTGTTGGCGAGCGTTTCCGCTACGAAATGTTTCTCATATAATTTAAAAATTTTCTTAACGCACAAGTCTACAACCAGAGGGCGTAAGTTCACGATTCCGTTAACAGCAATATGTGCGGGATAAGAAACCCGATTGAAAAACTTCTTTCTTCGGGCTACTGTTTTTCATACCGGTTCCATTGACTTTGACTACATTCGATAAATTTAATTCGCGTCAGAAGGGGTTGAAAAAAACGTGCTCATTACACCCGAAATTCCGGTGTCATCTTTCTTGTTTAATCATTTGCACATTCGGCCCCGAAGTACTTGCATCCGGAATTTCATCAAGATCGTTTTTAGCACGTATTTTGTAAAAATAATTCGTGCTTATGTTACCGATTTGTCCGTCCGTCCCCCTGTGGACACCATATCTCTTCAACTGTTAGTCCGATTTGAAAAATTCTTTTGCGTTGTGAAGCTTAAAATGTGAGAATGATGATCCTTGCATTCCGATTTTTACCAATGCACAACTTCGCCGCTAGAGGGCGTAAATGCAGATAATATCGAATGCAAAATACATTTTGTTCCATATATTTGCTTCTAAATATCCCATTGAAAACACTCTTTTTCCTTTCGATGCCATTTATATCGAAGACGATTTATAGGTACGGTCTCTGTTTCAAGTAATACATAGATTTTCCGCTAGACGGCGTAAAGGGAAATTAAGTTTACCACGATATCTCTGCTTCTAAAATTCAAATTTGAAATATTCTTCTTGCGTAGGATACAGCTCCTAATGGGAAATGTTTCGCATATAATTCCTAATTTTTGGTAAAGAATGGTTTGGCCAACAAAAGTGTTTGTTTCATTTGCAGCAAAATCTGAGCTTCTGAAAACTTGACTGAAATAATTCTTTCGTAAGCCGATACCACTCTTCTGAGAAAATCTTTTCAGAATCTTTTCTTTTTAAAAGAATGCATAGTTTTTTCGCCAGGGGCTTAGATGTATATCTTATTTTTTGTCGATATCTGTGCTTCTAAAATTCGAATTTGAAAAATTACTTTTTTGTTGGAGAGCGTTTCCGCTGCGAAATGTTTCACATATAATTTCAAAATTTTCAAATAAAGCATAGATCTTCCGCTAGGGGGCCATAAATGTAACTTGCGTTTCCCCCGTTATCTCTGCTTCTAAAACACCGATTTGAAAAATTCTTTCTGCATTGGACAAATACAGATCGTATGAGAGCTGTTTTGCATTTAATTTTTTCTTTTATAAAGAATGGCTCTGCGGCTAGAGACGTAAGTGTTTATTTCTGCTTCTGATGTATTTACAGCAAAATCTAACCTTCTGGAAACTCGACTGAAAAAAATTATTTCGTGGACCCATACCGCTCACCTCAGAAAACCTTCTCAGAATACTTTCTTCTTAAAATAATGACAGTTTTTCCAGCAGAGGGCGTAGATATGTATCATATTTTTGTCAATATCTTTGCTTCTAAGAGTCCGATTTGAAAAATTCTTAATTTGTTGGAGTACATTTCCTGTGCGAAATGTTTTTCATATAATTTCAAATTTTTCTTAACGCACAAGTCTGCCACTAGAGGGCGTGAGATCTCATTTACGCTTTCTGTTATATCTGCGGGACTAAAAATCCGATTGACAAAATTCCGGTTTTTTTTTATTGGCAATTTAACGACCACGGTGAGAAACTCAATGGGCTATAAGCAGTCGCCTGTCCCTAATGTAAGGCCACTGGTTCCAGAGAAGGGAGAGATTCAGTGACGTAAGACAAACACAACATCCATGCCTCACCGGGATTCGAACCCGGACCCATCTCGGACGAGTGATCAGAAGTCATTGCTTAGACCACTGCGTCACCGGAGCGGCAAACTCCGTTTTCATCAGATGCTACTAAATATAAAAACCATTTTGTGGGCATTTTCTACCCAAAATATTGCACAATGTTGCCGCTAGGGGGCACCCATGTTTAATCTGTTTTTATATTTATGCGTCTATGTGTGCGATTTAAAAAAATTATTTCAATACCGGATGCCATTTACTTTCCAGAACACTTTAGGTTTGTATCTGAGGAGTTTTATACAGTAGTTCATTGCTCTGTCGTTAGGTGGTGGTCAATATCTTTGCTTTTTAAGAGTCCGATTTGAACTTCTGTTTGAAGCTCTATCTTTGCTTCAAAAAAACCTATTGAGAATTTTTTTTTACTATATGCCATTCGCTACAATAGAGATGTGGTTCATTATCGTCTTTGAATAATACCCAGATTTTCCGTTAGGGAGCGTAAAGTTCAAAACATTGTTTTCGCTACTTCTTCTTTCGGGAGACGTATTTGAAAAGTTCTTTTTCCTTAGCATAGGTTTTTCCGTGAAGAATATTTTTCGCGTATTTTCAAATTTTCCATTGTTCCGGTAGAAGGCGTAAAATTATATCACGTTTCCTTCCATATTTCTTCCTTTAACTGTTCGATTTGAAGACCTCTTTGTCTCTGATACCTTCCTTCTGCTATGAAAAACTTTTTGTGTGCAATTTGTTAATTTCCGTAACATACCTTTTATCCGTTGATGGAAATAAGTAGCTGTTTATGTTTCTGGATCTTTTATCGATTGTAGAAATCCGGTTAGTTTTTTTAACCGGTTTCACGGACTTTGAACAACTTTGATAAATTTTAATCGCATCGGAACGGATTAAAAAGACGTGCTCATTAAAACCGAAAATTGGCTGTCATCTTTCCTGTTTTATTTTTGAGAAGAGTGCATCAAGAATGGATTTACAAAAAAGTTCGATCAAATGCGAAGCTGTATAAAAACAACAATTTCAAGAGATACAGAAAGTGCTTTCTACGACATTAAGATTTTATATAAATAAAAAGTGTTTTCTCTCGTGTTAGCAACTTTGCCTGTTCTCGTTAACAGTGGCTAATGTAATCCAAGCGGATGATCTTTGTTTCTTTAAGGCGTTGGCCTCTGATCATTCGTCCGTAAGGGATCCGGGTTCGAATCCCGGTCAGGCATGGATGTTGTGTTTGTCTTACGGCACTGGCTCTCTCTCCCTTCCCTGGAACCAGCGACCCTAAATTAGGGACGGGAGACTGCTTATAGCCCATTTGAGTTGCTCACGGTGGTCGTTAAACCTCCAATCAAAAAAAAAAAAAAAAAAAAAATCTTTGTTTCGAACGAGTGAACAAAGCTCGTAGTAACGAGCTTTGTTTCGCACCTAATTAGAACGGAAGAGCTTCGTTTCGCACCTAATCAGAACGGAAGAGCTTCGTTTCGCACCTAATCAGAACGGATGAGCTTCGTTTCGCACCTAATCAGAACGGAAGAGCTTCGTTTCGCACCTAATCAGAACGGATGAGCTTCGTTTCGCACCTAATCAGAAGGGATGAGCTTCGTTTCGCACCTAATCAGAACGGAAGAGCTTCGTTTCGCACCTAATCAGAACGGATGAGCTTCGTTTCGCACCTAATCAGAACGGAAGAGCTTCGTTTCGCACCTAATCAGAACGGATGAGCTTCGTTTCGCACCTAATCAGAAGGGATGAGCTTCGTTTCGCACCTAATCAGAACGGAATAGCTTCGTTTCGCACCTAATCAGAACGGATGAGCTTCGTTTCGCACCTAATCAGAACGGAAGAGCTTCGTTTCGCACCTAATCAGAACGGAAGAGCTTCGTTTCGCACCTAATCAGAACGGAAGAGCTTCGTTTCGCACCTAATCAGAACGGAAGAGCTTCGTTTCGCACCTAATCAGAACGGTTGAGCTTCGTTTCGCACCTAATCAGAACGGATGAGCTTCGTTTCGCACCTAATCAGAAGGGATGAACTTCGTTTCGCACCTAATCAGAACGGAAGAGCTTCGTTTCGCACCTAATCAGAACGGATGAGCTTCGTTTCGCACCTAATCAGAACGGAAGAGCTTCGTTTCGCACCTAATCAGAACGGATGAGCTTCGTTTCGCACCTAATCAGAACGGAAGAGCTTCGTTTCGCACCTAATCAGAACGGAAGAGCTTCGTTTCGCACCTAATCAGAACGGATGAGCTTCGTTTCGCACCTAATCAGAACGGATGAGCTTCGTTTCGCACCTAATCAGAACGGATGAGCTTCGTTTCGCACCGAATCAGAACGGATGAGCTTCGTTTCGCACCGAATCAGAACGGATGAGCTTCGTTTCGCACCTAATTAGAACGGATGAGCTTCGTTTCGCACCTAATTAGAACGGAAGATCTTCGTTTCGCACCTAATCAGAACGGAAGAGCTTCGTTTCGCACCTAATCAGAACGGAAGAGCTTCGTTTCGCACCTAATCAGAACGGATGAGCTTCGTTTCGCACCTAATCAGAACGGAAGAGCTTCGTTTCGCACCTAATCAGAACGGATGAGCTTCGTTTCGCACCTAATCAGAAGGGATGAGCTTCGTTTCGCACCTAATCAGAACGGAAGAGCTTCGTTTCGCACCTAATCAGAACGGATGAGCTTCGTTTCGCACCTAATCAGAACGGATGAGCTTCGTTTCGCACCTAATCAGAACGGATGAGCTTCGTTTCGCACCTAATCAGAACGGATGAGCTTCGTTTCGCACCGAATCAGAACGGATGAGCTTCGTTTCGCACCTAATCAGAACGGATGAGCTTCGTTTCGCACCTAATCAGAACGGAAGAGCTTCGTTTCGCACCTAATCAGAACGGAAGAGCTTCGTTTCGCACCTAATTAGAACGGAAGAGCTTCGTTTCGCACCTAATCAGAACGGAAGAGCTTCGTTTCGCACCTAATCAGAACGGAAGAGCTTCGTTTCGCACCTAATCAGAACGGATGAGCTTCGTTTCGCACCGAATCAGAACGGATGAGCTTCGTTTCGCACCGAATCAGAACGGATGAGCTTCGTTTCGCACCTAATTAGAACGGATGAGCTTCGTTCGCACCTAATTAGAACGGAAGATCTTCGTTTCGCACCTAATCAGAACGGAAGAGCTTCGTTTCGCACCTAATCAGAACGGAAGAGCTTCGTTTCGCACCTAATCAGAACGGATGAGCTTCGTTTCGCACCTAATCAGAACGGATGAGCTTCGTTTCGCACCTAATCAGAACTGATGAGCTTCGTTTCGCACCTAATCAGAACGGATGAGCTTCGTTTCGCACCTAATCTGAACGGATGAGCTTCGTTTCGCACCTAATCAGAACGGATGAGCTTCGTTTCGCACCTAATCAGAACGGATAAGCTTCGTTTCGCACGAGTAGCCCTTCGGCCAAATCAGTATTGGGCTAATAATAGTACCGTTGGTCCAATCGAAATTAATCGTACCTTTGGACTCATCTGCACTGGAGCAATCGTGATTAGACCAGTCATACCACTGGAGGAATCGTCCCTTTGCACAAATTGGAACTGGGCCAATCGTCATTAGACCTTGTCGTCGTTGGACGAAACGTTTCGGACCCCAAGTGTAGTGGCATCAACGTAGTTTACTGATTTGCTTAAATTGATCAGTTGAGTTGGGAGTTAGGATTTGTTCCTCAAGATTGGAGGATGTCATCGTTGTTCCTTTCTATTTGGAGCTCCATGGAATCAGACCAACTCAATATGCCAGGGTATACATTTGAAAACATCATTACTGATAAGGTACGGAGCTTGACGTTAGGGTATGTACATTGCAGCTTTACACCTAGTAAGATCTGTGCTAAACCGATTTTGCATTGCATAAGCTGACTGAAAATCATCTGTATGTTGGTAAGAAGGCTTTCGCTGCCTATGGAGATTTACAGAAGGCTTTTGATAGAGTAAATGAAACGCCTCTGTGGGAAGCATTGAAACATTATAGTATAATTAGCAAATTCACAGGGCTGTGTGAAAAATATGTATGCTCGTAACAGAGCATATGTGCGTATAAATGATGTTTTATCCATTGATTCAGAAATTAGACGACATTGTGCAATGTTTCCATGGTTGTTCAGTATATTTATAGATGCCAGCAGAACTCGTGTGTGTCTTGGAAATTGCCATCTATGCTGGGCGCCATGTGCTGATTACACATTACTGTCTTCTGAGATCAAAAGTGAGTTGCAGATTCTGTTGTCCAGGCTCAAAGAAGTATATACGAAATTGAAGCTAAGTAAAAATAAGAAAAAACACAATCTCGTCCTTTCCGAGATAGTATTTCAGAAAATGTGGTAACACCAATCTCAGTGAAATAGAATTAGACCAGCGAAGGATTTTGTGTGTTTAGAAAGTGCTCAAAATAATTAGGGGGACATTTAACTTAGGCGACATTATGCAAGACAATCGTGTGAAATCTTACAGGGAACGTGGAAAACGCAAACCACGTGGGGCGTAGAGAGGCGAATCATGCATATCATTATGAAAAATAGCATCTGCGACATCAATGCATTAATCACAGACTTGGATAAAAACGAACGTTTTCCGGGAGCTCCAGTATTCTGCGGCGCTTCTCCTGACATTTCATTTTCTTGAAGCCTTCGGTTCGAACGGTGTCTTAACAGCATGATTTACCAGAATCATCGGTGTAAAGATCTATTGGCAGGCTGGAAGCACGTCGGACGCAGCGAATATTAGCAGAAGCCATCGGAGTGCCACAAAGTGTCATTTCCCTACTGTGGACACGATTCTAGGATACGGGAAGTGTTCGAAGAAGGCAAGGTAAGACCGTTCACTGGCAAATACAGCAAGGAACGACCATTATCTATTGTTGACAGCCTGACAAACATTCTACAAAATGCTACTAAGCTCCAGCGAGAACTTTTCGTGTTAACAGGATGCAGGTTCTAAATCCAAACTATCCACAATCGCCTTCACCAAACTGACCTTCATGCACGTAGGTCAATGGTGTGTGTATCCCTTTAACTGAACGACACCGTACGGACCGTAGAAACTGGGTTGAGGAACATCGTGGTTGGGGACAGCACGAGTGGAGCCAAGTTCTCTGCTCTGATGAGTCGAAATTCAGTCTGGAGTCTGACAATCGAGGAGTTCTTACTTGGAAGGAACCCGGTGCACAAATTATTTGAGGTTTGTGACGATAACACCACATCACGAGGTACATGGATTGATGGTCGGTGCAGGCATAAGTATTGGAGGAAATACGGACCTGTACTTCATCCGAAACTGCAGTATGACAGCCCAGAGTTTTAGAGACGAGATTCTCATACGTATTGCATGCCGTATGCTGCAGCCGTCGGCGATTCATTCTTATTCATGGACGATAACGCTCGACCTCTTAGACGTCGGCAAGTGGACAACATGCGTCAACAAGAGGCTTATGGAGTGGCCAGCATGCTTTCTTGACTTAAATCCAGTTGAGCATGCCTAGGACACACTTGGCAGATGCATTGCAGCGCAGCCGACACCTCCGTTGACTCTTCGTGAAATGGAGATTGACCTCATTGAGAAGTTGCGAAGATATCTCCAAAACCTCCTAGATGACCTCATCAATTCCATGCCACTCAGGTGTGCAACGGTCTTAGCCGTTCAAGAGGCCCACACATCTACTAGAGGTCAGTTACCACTACGAAAAAGCCATTTTTTCCTTGTACAGATATGCATATCGCTGTGTAGCATATCGCATCGTGCGCATAAAATGATTGTATTGCATAAGAATTCGCTAATGTGCTTTTACTTACTCAATTTACTGAATATTCTACTGTATGTTACGTAAAATAATATTTTACCTTCAACAACGTCAGTCGCACATGATTTTCCTTAAAATATCTCTTGGTAGACTAATTCCTTTCAGCAGTGTATGTTTGATGGAATAACAGATTAGATGGTGAAAACAATAGTCCGACGGATCGGGCACTGAAAGTCATAGCTCCAGAATTATTTTACATGATTAACCCTTTAACGACCATAACACCCAAAACGCCCGTACGTACAAACGGCCATAGCCGCCCAAAACGCCTGTCTAGATTGAGTCAGATTTCTTACCCGTACTTGTTCTTCAAATTTTCTCGACCTATGAGGGATCAGCTGGATTCACCCTCAGTCACTACTGTTATTATTAAACAAAGAAGTGAAACAACAGACAGTTTCGGGTATTATGGTATTTAGAGTGATACAAGAATTTTGGGTCATGGTCGTTAAAGGGTTAATGGGTACTGCCAAAGAGACACACGAGTCATTCATATGTGTGCTGGAGAGATATCATTTACGTTTTTTTTTTTTTTTTTTTTTGACTTAGGACTATGTTTAACTCTGCGGAGAGTATGAGGCTACTAATGGCCAACACCCTGTTACAAAAATAGGTCCCAATTGAAATCATTATAGCGTTAAAAATACGTTCCGCACACTAATCGTGTTAGCATATTCGTAAACAGCATGGGGTCCAATTCGCGTACTGCGCAATACATGGTGCGCGCGACGCTCTCATCGCTCCCTGTGCGCAGAGGAGATGATGCAATATTTTTGGGTGTGGCGCCGCGTTTGTCTCAGTCTATCTCGGCAACCGTGAGCGTAACAGGACTGTGCGTGGTATCGTTTTAAAGCTCTCGACGAGATCCGTTCAAATATACACTGCCGGACAATTGCTAAGGACGGATGACAATAGCAACGATAGCAACCATAAAATGGAAGGCAGGAAAATGTGGAAATTAGCATAAGTGCGGGATACAGTATAAGACGTGTTGTGCGTATGCAAATTTTAGATTGCCAAACTTGTTCGTGACGTCATAGCGCTGATAAGAGATATAAAGGATTTGACGCGTATTGACCGTTGTTGTTCAAACGCAAAGTTGAAAGGGAAAGAATCAATTGACGAACTTGCAATTTTCAGTATGTCTTTCCGACATCACCTAGATGATTTTACGCGTAGCCGTATTATTGGCAAGATTGAAGAAGGGCGAAAAATAACAGATGTTGCCAGGGAGTTCGACGTCAGCCACAGTGTTGTTTCAAGGCTTTGGAAATCATTTCAAACAAATGGAGAGTGTAGCAAACTTCACGGGGGAGGTCGTGTTCGCAGTACGACACCTGCAGAAGATCGGTTCATAGTGCTATCAACAAAAAGACACCGGCGCAGCACAGCTAGTGAGGTAGCAAATCAGTTTATGGCTGCTACTGGCAAGCGGATCTCCCGAAAAACTGTCGCCAGACGTTTGCATGAAGGAGGACTATACGCCCGCCGTCCTGTTGTGTGCATCCCATTGTCCAGACGTCACCGTGCCACCCGTTTGCAATGGTGCCAACAACATCGCAATTGGACTGATAACGACTGGTCTGCTGTCCTCTTCTCAGATGAGAGTAGATACAGTCTATCGTCTGATTGTCGACGACAACTGATCTGGCGTGATAGTGGTACTGCATATTGTCCAGCAAACATACAGGAAAGGGACCGATATCCGACATGTAGTGACATGGTATAGGCTGGCATCATGATCAATGGCCGTACGTCCCTCTATGTGCTTCCAACTGGGACTATGACTGGCCAACGATACAATAATGATGTTCTGCTACCTCATGTTCGCATGTTCCGTGGTGCTGTCGGTGATAGATTCATTTTCATGGACGACAACGCAACATGTCATCGAACAGTCGCTGTCCAGGAGTGTCTTGACAGCGAGGATATTCAACGCCTCGTATGGCCAGCACGTTCTCCAGATCTGAATCCCATTGAAAATGTGTGGGATGCTTTGGTGAGGAGTCTTGCTGGTCGCCAATGCCCTCCAATAAACAAGGACACCCTCATCCGTGCACTGACAGAGGAATGGGATAAATTACCCCAACAGCTGCTTGATAATGTTGTGCAAAGCATGACACGACGTGTGGAATCTTGCATCGCCCTGCATGGTGGCCATATCCCGTATTGACATCTTACGCCGGAACGCCTGCGGAAGGTAATTGCATTTTTTTCACGTTTACGTATTCTGCAGAAAATGGCCTGTTTGTCCCTTGAACACGTTCCAAAGCCTTCTGGATTTCAGAGCACCATAAATTGTCTTTCTTGTAATGTCCTGGCATTCTGACATTATTTTATTTCACTTCGCATCCAACCACAGTTACTTTTTTATGCGCTATATAGCCGTTTATGATCGGTCCTTAGCAATTCTCCAGCAGTGTACGAAAAACATTTCGCAGTGGTTTGAACTGAACATTTTAAAAATTATTTTCTTGTGAACCGGTGAACACTTTTTAAAATATCGCGGTTTATCTGGACAGCCGTGAGGGCAGAACGACTGTGCGTGGTATCGTTTTAAAGCTCTCGACGAGATCTTTTCAAATATGCGAAAAACATTGCGCAGTGGTTTGAACTGAACATTTTAAAAATTGTTTTCTTGTGAACCGGTGAACACTTTTGAAAATATCGCGGTTTATCTGGACAACCGTGAGGGCAAAACGACTGTGCGTGGCATCGTTTTAAATCTCGCGACGAGAATTAGTCAAATATATAAAGAGCAAATCGAAGTGGTTTAAACTAAAACTTTTAAAAATTGTTTTCGTGTGAACGGGTTAACATTTTCAACAATGCCGCGGAATTCGCAGAATGAACGTAAGCAAAAGTGGAGGAAATCAAAACGAGAGGCAAGAAGAGTAAGTGATGAGGAATGTAAGAACCCCAAGACACCATGTTGGATAATTCGTGTGTCGAACTGCTTTGTATTCGCAATGTATCCACATTATTTGTAAAAATTATGTAAGCTACTTTTCATATCATAGACCTGTGTTGGCTATAACAAATTAAATAAACCGTTTGAAACCGTACTCGACTAGCTGATTTCGACTCTCCAATCTGCAAGTCGTTGTCCTCCGTTCCAAACTGAAGGCTCAATCAGAACTGAGCCGACTGTATTTTTTTGTTTTGTTTTTTGGAAAATCGCATTCTGATCACGTGAGGAACGAAATTCTGTTGCATAACATTAACATGAAGTGAAACTTTGTTAGTACGGTGGAGAAAAGTTTTTCGTGAGCCACCTGGGTGCTCTAGCGGTCAGATGCGCGGGTTTCTGGCTAACCCACAACAAGACTTTCCTGTAGATTGTGGCCCTCTATTAAGAGTGGGCAACTGATTATTCTCTAAGATGCAAATGACGTTGTTAAACCTCTTAAAACATATGTTTTCAGGTGATCTGGGAGTGCTGAAAGTTTTGGTGACGAAGCTTTAACAAAAAATAATTCATTCAGCCGAAATTGAAGGAAAGGAAAGTCAAAGAAATTATGGGAGATGTAATGTTCGTGTATATATGGCTTACTGAACGCCACAAAGCCGGAGCCACTCGAAAAAAAGTTCCTAAGAAATAGTTACTTTCAGATTGTTCCCTTTGTTCTCTCAAAATATCTTACGTATCGTTCATGCAGAACGGTAATGTTCAAACAGAACACTTTAAACTCGACGTCAAATGTATATCACATTAATGTAAACGTATATCACTTTAAACTCGACGTCAAATGTACACTCACGGACAATGAAATTTGCGCACCAAGAAGGAAGCATCGGATTGAACTGAAATTTTATGGACGTAATGATACAGATGAATGATACACATGATGACAAAAACCGAACTGCAGGGCAATTACAGAGGGATCTGTGCCAGGCAGTCCGGTCATCTTCAATAGCGCGTCGCAACGCCTCGTGCGGCGATAGATGCTTCAGTACGGTCCGGCATGGAGGCGAACAGACGCCTGATGTTGTCCTGCCGCAGACTGGCCCACACGTATTGGACAGTGTGCTCCGAATCCCGGATAGTGCGGCACGTTGGCAGCTGGCGTTTCAATTGGTCCGACACATGCTCGATAGGGGACATGTCCGGGGAGCAGGCAGGCCATGGAAGTGTCTGGACATGACGTAAGCAGTCCTGGGAAACCAGAGCCGTGTGCGGGAGGGCATTATCCTGCTGGCATAGCGCACCTGGAATCCCGGGCATGAATGGGAGCACATGGGGCCGTAGGATCTCATCCAGATACCTCAGGCCGGTCAATGATCCACGTACCACTGCTAGAGCTGAATGACTATCGTAGGCTATGGCTTCCCAGACCATAATGTCCGCAGTGGGGGAGGTGTGGTGCTCGATAGCAAAGTTGGGATTATGTTCTTGACCCTGGGACCTCCACAACCGGACACGATGATCATATGTCCCCAAAACGAAGTGGCACTTATCGCTAAACACCAGACGTCACCAGTCCGTGGCGTTCCACATCGCTCTGGCCGGGCACCGCTGCAAACGGAGCCGGCGATGTTCCGGGGCTAATGGCAGCACACCTAAGGGGCTCTGGAATCGCAGGTTTGCTTCCGTGACGCATCGGGAAATGGTTTGGCGGCACATAGGAGCCGTTACATCTACCTGTATAGTGAACCGGGTCCTCGTGGAATGCGTTCGTGCCTGGCGCACGATCCGTGAATCATCTCTACCGGTGGTCCTACTTGTCCGTCCGGAGCCGCTCCGCCGTGTAGAAGTGCTGTCACGTGTCCACTGCTCCCAACACAATCGGTCGGACGGTATGGTGAGAAAGAACCACGTGGCGGGCTGTACGGCGCGCCGACCACCCAGCGGTTTTCAGCTCGATGATCAGGACTTCCTCAAAATCCGTAGGTTGAGTAAATCGACGTCTTTGGCGTCTACCCGACATTCCTGTCACTCTGTACTCTTGCTTGCGTCGGCCGGTGCTTTTCGCTTTCATGGGGTATCGACTACACGGCGGTTTATAAGGCTGCCGGTTCGTGCTTGAAGTGCCACCACGGGGTGTGCGGTCATGCGTAATCGCACCAAACGCGGATCATTTGCATACCAGCACGCACTCTAGCTATTTGCAAAGTTTCGCGGTTGTAGCATGATTTCTTCTAAGTGCGCAAATTTCATTGTCCGTGATTGTGTATCACATTAGTTTAAATGTATATCGCTTTAAACTCTACGTCAAATGTATATCACATTAGCAGTATGCTTCACAATTAAATAACAATTTCAGTAGGCAGAACACTTAACTCTGAACGATAAATACATATAACAGTTACGAAGTCTTCAAATAGACACAACTTCAATTAAACAACGCCGCTACCACTATCATGCCATACAACCATCTCCACACTTTTTGCTGCTGTTCCAACATTTTATTTCTTCCAGTTTTTATCGGTCACATACACTGAAGTGCTAGAAAAACTGGTACACCAGTCTAATACTTGGTAGGTCCCCCATGAGAGCGCAGGACTGCAGAAATACGACGGGGCATTAACTCCACTAGCTTCTGGAAATATGCTGTAGGCACTGCACACCATACTTCCTGCAAAGCGGTCCACAATTCGGGTGTATTCCAAGGTCTCGGATTCCTGTGTTCAATAGCGCGTTCCATGGCATCCTAAATGTGTTCTATCACGTTCAGATATTTGGACTTGGGTGGGAATGGCAACACCCCAAACTCAGATGAATGCTCCTCTAACCATAATGTGGCGTCCCGACACTTGTGTGGGGGTGCATTGTCCTGTTGGAACAGGCCTAACCCATCAGCATGAATGCAGAACATGAGCGGATGTACCTCGTCAGAAAGGATTCGCACATAGCGTTGGCTGGTCACAGACGTTTGTAGACGTACCAGGGGTCCCAGTGAAGTCCGGCTAAACACACCCTATACCATTACGGACCGCTCACCAACCGGTACAGTTCCCTGTTGACAGGCGGGATCCATGGCTTCATAGGGTTTGCGCCACATACGAATCCTTCCATCTGCCCGGTACAGTTGGAAACGCGACTCGTCAGACCAGGCTACTTGTTTCCAGTCATCAAGTGTCCAGTGGCGGTGTTGCCGTGCCCAAGCGAGGCGCATAGCTCTGTGTCGTGCACCCATCAAAGGGACTCAAGTTGGGCGTTGGCTCCCAAAGCCCATATCGGGCAGGGTACGCTGCACAGTCCGGACGCTGTTGCTTGTTGAAGCTCCAGTATTCCGATTACACCTTCGAGAGTGGTGCACACCTATCGCGTGCAACGATTCTTGACAGCCGACGATGGTCACGTTCACTCACTGTCTTTTTACGGCTACACTGCTATCGTAGGTTGGAGGTTTTGCCGGAATTATTGTAGTCACGGTACACCCTTGCAATAGTCGTCCGTTAAAATTTGAACTTCGTTTCTACCTCCGAAATACTATGGTCCATCTTATGAGTGCCAACTATGACACCGCGTTGAAAATCGCTTAAATCGTTATTACTTGTCATTCTCATGCCGAAAACAGCTCTGACAGCTGGCAAGGATGTCTATCGCTTTATATACGCACTGGCGGACGCAACCGAGTTCGCGCATAGAGGACATTGCTATGTATTTTGCATATGCTCGTCTGTACCAGTTTTTCTGGCACTTCAGTGTACATACTAGTATGTCATACTCTCTGACCACAAAGGTGCTGCTAACCTCATCTCGCGAGAGAGAAGATATAATATTAAGGTTGAAAAACACTAAAAGAGAATGAACTCAAATTTACATAGAGAAAGCAATTGAAAATGAATATTAATTTAGAGTATACATCACAGAGGAACAGATGCAGATGAAAATATTATTAATATGAAGTAGAGAAGGTCTTGTGTGAGACTTGTGATGGATATCAATGAAGCTCAAGTTTTGTGCCAAGATCGCTGTAAATGGAGACGCCTGATTCATCAGGAGTAGGCAAAATTTATCACCATCAGTAACGTAAGCTTGTCAGACAATCTTTTTTAAGGATCTGACCATTCTTGGCTATAGGCATAGGTGATATCTTTTACCAGTAGCTTTTGGTTTCTCTCCTGTGAACCCTCTTGTGAAAGTTTCTCACATCGAGTTCTGAATACCGTCAGGTTACAATTCTTCGTACTTCTGAGCGACACAGCTAATTACCATATTCGTTCTGCGTGTGTCTGTAAAAGTCAAATCCCATGTGGTCATTCCGTTGTCATCAATCACTTTAGCCGAGAGACGTGTGCGAAGCGTTCATGCTATTAAATGTTTCCGAAGCAAGGGATAATTATGTCATTATTATTTCCCATGCATTTCACATCTCGATGAATTTGGTTCCCCTGGCGATTACAAATGGTGCCTTTCTCTGTTTGGACGAAACGTCTTATCAGTTAAATGTAACACACCTAATTGGTAATCAATTTATATTGGAATGACAGCTTCTAGATCACCAAGGATTTCGAATGATAGGCGGAAGCGAGGTTCAGAACAATTCGAAATCGTTTTTCGTCTCTTATTACTTCCCTTGCATTTGTTTCTTATGGGCGCTAACGACTTTGGGAAGAGGGAAATATTCTCTTCTAGGTGAGCTGGTGTTCCATTTTTTTCTTGTTATGGCAGCAGTTGCATTTATTTTTATTATCGCTAAATGAACATCAGAAGTCGATTCCGCTACATTAACGCAAAATGAATATTTAATGCTTAAATAACGAAAATCACCTAGCAGGTCTGCATTTTTTTTTATCAGAAACCTAATCTCACACCATTATTAGAAATCCTGCTGTCTGATTTTTCTGCAGAAGGAATGATTAATATCTTTCATAGTTTTTCCGCTGGTATTTCATTGAACTGCATCCAGATATATCACGCCATTCTGGCACCCAGTAGCACTAATCAATGTTACTAAATAAAAACCACCACTTTGCAGCGCACTAGAGAAATGATGTAATACAGCCTACGTCCAGAAAGTTCCAGGACTTATGCATCAAAGGATATAAAAAAGTACCATACTCACAATTAATGCTAGTCACCTTCAAAATATCGCGCTTTTGAATCAACACACAGTTTCCTGCGTTCCTGAAGATCCTGAGAACTGTTCTGGAAGGCACTTTTCGGGATGTCCGCTAGTTGTTTCGTCACGGCTGCTTGGATGGATGTAATGTCTGTATGATACTGTCCTTTTAGTGCCCGTTTTATCCTGGGGAACAGGAAGAAGTCACAGGGTGATAAATCAGGAAAATACGGCGCATGTGGCTGCACAGTAATCTGATGGTGAGCCAGAAACTGTTGGACTGACAACGGATTCGATCGATGAACGAGCCTACTTTTGGTGATCATTCAGAACGCTAGGTACCGATCTGATATTAAGTTATCGTTTTCCCAGATCCTCGCGTAGGATGTCATGACACATAGACTTACTGACACCCATCGACTCAGTCAAAAGTCTCACTGTAATTGGGCGATCTTTCTGTAACTTATTCCGCTCCTCTTCGATTTTTTCCGCTCTCGCCACTTTTTATTATGCCAGAATCTCAGATCATCATCAAAGGATTCCCGCCCGTCCGTGCGTACCATTCGAAAAATCTGCTGTGGGGTAATGCTTTGAGATCAGCTGGTAGAGAGAAGATATCACGTTAAGTTTGAAAAACGCGAAGGAGGATGAACTCAAATTTACATAGAGAAAGAAACTAGAAAGGAAAGTTAAATTAGGATATACATCACAGAGTAAAATATTCATTAATATTTGCTTGTATTAAAAACATTTTAATTAAAAGAAAAAGAGAGATGTGATCGCTACTTCGTAAATTTTTAGGTGCAGCACCACTTTCACGGCTGCAAAAAAAAAAAGAAGAAAATCAAACGTTGTCTCGATTCTCTACATGTTGTAATATTCCAGGTTACGTATAATAGAACGGTGCAGTTTCTATAATCTGAAATTCAACGTATAATCGTGAAAAGAGTATAAATGAATTCCGCATAACCGAATTTAAAAAGCGATAGAAACTACACAAAAATATCGGGACTAGCGCAGAATTACGTATAAAAGTTAAAACATATAACCGAAGTTCCACTGTATATCGAAAGACGAGCTGATTGAACCCGAGAATTCAGTGTCCTCTCTCTTGTTTATGTTTCTCTTAGAATCTGATATGGAGTAATGCTTTGAGTATTTGTTTTGGACAGTTCTCCGAGATTAAATTCGAGTCAGTCGTTATCCTCGATTTCTCATGGTATTTTCTGGCTGTATCAATTGTGACCAAGCTTTGTCCTGTGATAGTTGTCATACCTGCTTATTTATCTTCTACTGAGAACATCCGGGTGTCTTAAGAGTTAATCTCACAGCATCTATTTCAGTATAAATACCAACGTTACGACAGTCGCTTCCTTTGAACTCTATGTGAATGATCCTTTCATATCTGATCATTCTTCCTCGGTTTGTTTCGTCTTCATAATTCTATCACTCTCTACCTGGAAATGTACAAAAGTACGCTCGAAATCTTTAGCTGTCGGCTTTCTAATTGCATTGCGACAAATCACTTCGAAATGAATAGGACTCAGATGGCGTCGTCCGTGACAATGTTCTCTAATATCAAAAAATCAACAATGAATACAACACATTAAAGAAAACAAATTTGGTAATAGTGAAATGTTGCCACCAATAAGCTTTATTTTTTTGCCTCTTATTTCTTAGTTCTGAGAGAGTTCAGTTTTTTTTCTGTGGTTGACCATGGTTTTCATTCATATTTATATGGAATAAATGGGTTTAAGGGTAGCAGAATAACGTTTAAGGTGGACGTCAAGTAATTTTGCTTCCTATACTTCCAATGGAAAAACTTCTGTACACATTTTCTTCACCATTAATGCGTTCCCAAGGATGAAAATTTCAACATCGATTAAAATAGCTTCATTTTATAACTTGGAATACTTAATATTTTCTAAAACATAACCATAATCATGCAATCCAAAATTTGTTTGTCTACTGACGTCATCAAAGTACAGGTCGCGCCATCTTTTTTCTGGTTTCAACACCACCAAAGGAAAAGTTTTTGATTTTTAATATAATTATGTAGCCTTTGATTCGGTGAAACCATCAGCAGTTACCACGGCTCTGAAATCCTGCGGTATTGAAGATGCATACATTAATATTATTAATAACATCTATGAAAATGCAAGTGCAAAGATTCGGCTGTTTGAAAATACAACACACATAAAAATTGGAAAGGGAGTGAGACAAGGTGACACCATATCTCCGAAGCTCTTTAATGCCACATTGGAAAATGTCTTTCAATCACTGAACTGGGAAAACAAAGGGATAAAGATTAATGGAGATTATCTAACCCACCTTCGTTTTGCTGATGACGTAGTCATTTTTGCAACTACCCCATCAGAGCTGCAGAGTATGATCCAGGAACTTGCTGACAAGAGTAAAGAAGTGGGATTAAAAATGAACTTTCAGAAGACAAAAGTGATGTTCAATGCTTTTACAAGAAATGAAGATTTATCGATTGATGGAGAAAAACTGGAGATAACAGATACGTATGTTTATCTTGGACAGCAGATATCAAGTGAGAGTCACATTGATGAAGAAATTAATCGGCGTACAAAACTTGCCTGGAGAGCTTTTGGAAGAAACAGCATAATTTTCAAGAGCAATATGCCATTATGTCTTAAAAGAAAAGTGTTTGATCAATGCATCCTTCCAGTGCTTACGTATGGTGCAGAGACGTGGACCTTAACTAAAAGAGACATACAAAGGCTGCAGACAACTCAAAGGAGCATGGAGAGGTGCATGCTTGGTATAACCAGGAGAGATAAGAAGAGGAACTCGTGGATCCGAAAAATGACGAGAGTGGAAGACATCATGATCAGAGTTAAATCCCTGAAATGGCAATGGGCTGGACATACTGCCAGAAGGACAGACCATAGATGGACAGCCGAAATTTTAGATTGGATTCCAAGGGACAGGAAAAGACCCAGAAAAAGACCACATGGGAGATGGGTGGATGAAATTCGTAAATATGCGGGAGTGACATGGAGGAGACTGGCACAAGACAGACCGTTGTGGAGGAAACTTGGGGAGACCTTCGTCCAGCAGTGGATTGATAATGGTTGACAATGATGATGATGATGATGTTTTAGAAAATATTAAGTATTGCAAATTATAATATGAAGTTATTTTAATCGATGTTCAAATGTTCATCCTTGGGAACACACTTATTGTGAAGGAAATGTGTACAAAAGTTTTTCCATTGGAAGTATAGGAAGCAAAATTACTTGACGTTCACCTTAAGGTTCAGTTTAAAGCTTAAACTGTAACTTGGTGTGTGTGGCTTAGCCATTCTTAGCTAACCCGAATTATTCAAATTCGCTCGCACTTGCTTGAAACGGCTACAATCTTAATTAAAAATGTGAAAACACAAATTGTCAGTGACAGTGATCAAATTTGCGGCCCCTCACTCCGGAGTAAGTTACTCTTCCAAATAAGCTACACGGACGGAATGTACCTCTGCAGATTCGACGTCTTGACACGCGCTTTACCTCTGTAGTACGTCACATATTCTCCATCTTAATTTTTTTCTTTTTGAAGCGTACAACGAATTTTCATTATTTCTACACGATGTGTGGAACGAACATCACCCATTTTTCAAAGAACCCAACGGCCATTTCTATTTATACTTTGTGAAAACACAAGTTTGTCCGTGTCCCCTTACTCCGGAGTATATCGCTTTCCCAACTAAGCTACGCGGGCAGAATGTCTCGCTGCAGATTTGTCGTCTTGACTCATGTTTTCACCTCTGTAGTACTTCAGATCATCTACCTCTTAATTTTTAGCACGTCTTTTGTAAAAAAAGATCGTGCTTCTGTTATCGGTTTGATCGTCCGTCCGTCTGTACCCACGGTATCTCTGCAACTATTAGTCCGATTTGAAAAATTCTTTTTGCATTCGAAAGCTTGAAATATGTCAATGATGATCCTTTATTTCGTTTTTTTTTTACTATGTACAATTTTGCCGCTAGAGTGCGTAAATGCAGAGGATGTCGAATTCAAAATTACGTTTTAATCCACATATTTGCTTCTAAACATCCGATTGAAAAAAATCTTTTATCTTTCGATTCCATTTATGTCGAAGAGTGTTTTGATATAGTTTCCTTTTCAAATTACGCATAGATTTTTCGCCAGGGGCGTAAAAGTAAATTACATTTTTCCCGATAACTCTTCTCCTAGAACTCCGATCTGAAATTTTTTTTTTCAACCAATACATCTCCTGATGGAAACTCTTTTGCATAGAGTTTCGAAGTTTTGGGAAATAATACTTTGGCCACCAGGGGGCGTGTTTATTTTTGCTTCTGATGTATTTCCCATAAAATCTGAGCTTCTAAAATATCGATTGAAAAAATTATTTCGTGGACTGATGCCAGTCACATTGATAAACCTTTTCCGAATATTTTCTTCCTAAAATATCCCACAGTTTCTCCGCCAGGGGCGTAGATGCATATCTTATTTTTGTCAATGTCTCTACTTCTAGGAGTCCGATTTGAAAAATTCCTTCCTTGTTGGATAGTGTTTTCAGTGTGACATGTGCTTCATATAATTTCAAAATTTTCAAGTAATTCATAGACTTTCCGCTAGGGGCCGTAAAGGTAAATTGCGTTTCTCCCTATATCTCTGCTTCTAAATCTCCGATTTGAAAAATTCTTTCTGTACCGGATACAGCTCCTGATGGGAAATCGTTTGCACATAATTTCTAATTTTTGTAAAAAGAAAATGGTTGGGCCACCAGGGGCGTAAATCTTAATTTCCGCTACTGATGTATTTGCAGCAAAATATGAGCTTCTAAATTCTTGATTGAAAAAAACGACGTTTGTAGACCAACACTACTCGTGTCGACAAACCTTTTAGAAACAGTTTCTTCTTAAAATAGTGCATGGTTTCTGCACCAGGGGGCGTAGATGTATATCTTAGTTTTGTCAATATCTCGACTTCTGAGAGACCGATTTAAAAAAATTCCTTCTTTGTTGGATAGTGTTTCTAGTGTGACATGTGGTTCATATAATTTCAAAATGTTCAAGTAATTCATAGACTTTCGCTAGGGGGCGTAAATGTAAATTGCGTTTCCCCCTATATCTGTGCTTCTAAATCTCCGATTTGAAAAATTCTTTCTACACCGCATACAGCTCCTGATGGGAAATCGTTTGCACATAATTTCTAATTTTTGTAAGAAATGGTTTGGGAACCAGGTGGCGTAAGTCTTAATTTTTGCTTCTGTTGTATTTGCAGCAAAATATGAGCTTCTAAAATTTCGATTGAAAAAAATGTCGTTTGTAGACCGATACTACTCATGTCGACAAACCTTTTAGGAAAATTTTCTTCTTGAAAAATGCATGGCTTCTACGCCGGGGGCGGAGATGTATATCTTATTTTTGTCAATATCTCTACTTCTAGAAGTACGATGTGAAAAATTCCTTCTCTGTTGGATAGTGTTTCCGATGCGAAATGTTTTTCCTATAAATTCAAAATTTTCAAGTATATCATAGACTTTCCGCTAGGGGGCACAAAGGTAAATTCCGTTTTCTGCGTTATTTCTGCTCCTAAAGCTCTGATTTGAAAACATCTTCCTGTATCGCATACAAGACCTGATGGAAAATATTTTTTACATAATTTCTAATGTTTGGTAAAGAATGGTTTGGCTACCAGGAGGCATGTGTTAATTTCTGCTTCCGAAGTATTTGTTGCAAAATCTGGGTTCCTGAAAACTCGACTAATTTTTTTCTTCGACCGATACCGCTTATACGGATAAACCTTTTGAGAATACTTTCTTCCTAAAATAATGCATGGTTTTCCCAACAGGGGACGTAAAGTCATATCTTAATTTTGTCGATATCTCTGTTTCTAAGAGTTCGTAAGCTCACGATTCCGTTTACAGCAATATCTGATGGATTAAAAACCCGATTGAAAATCTTCTTTCTTTCGTCAGATCTATTGTTTTCCATACCGGTTTCATTGACTTTGAATAGCTTTGATAAATTTAATTTGCGTCAGAAAGGATTCAAAAGAAGTACTTAATACACCCGAAAATTCGGTGTCATCTTTCTTGTTTGTCTTTGAAGCGAAGTAGGAATTTTTCATTAATTCCAAACAATGTGTGGAACAAACATCCCACATTTTTCGAAGAACCCAAAGGCCAGTGGATCCATTTTCCACAATTGCGCGCCAATGTGAAAACGCAAGTTCGTCCGCGACGGGCATCGAACCTGTGTCCTCTCACTCCGGAGTAAGTCGCTTTCCCAACTGAGCTACCCCGACGGAATGTCTCGCTGCAGATTTGTCGTCTTGACACATGTTTTCATCTCTATAATACGTCACAACTTTCGGGCGCCATTGTGAAGACACAAGTTTGTCCGTGACAGAGATCAAAATCGCACCCCCTTACTCCGGAGTCAGTTGCTCTTCCATCTAAGCTACACGGACGGATGTATCGCTGCAGATTTGTCATCTTGACACGTGCTTTACTTCTGTAGTATGCCACAAATATGATGTGTTAACTATACACTTCAAGTAAACAGGCAAGGCAAATAAGGCCTCTGTACTTACAGAATCCAACGTCCACTTTTTATTGTATTTGCCACGTCGTTAGCTATTCCTCAACAATCACTTCGTTCTTAGTAGCAAGATTAATAAACTTTACACGAATTATATCGTGCAATATATTTTCGACAATTATCTCTTTTTTTTATTATTGGAGGTTTAACGACCACCGTTTGAAATTCAATGGGCTATAAGCAGTCGCTCATCCCTAATTTAGGGTCACTGCTTTCAGGGAAGGGAGAGAGAGAGAGCCACTGCCGTAAAACAAACACATCATCCATGCCTCACCGGGATTCGAACTCGGACCCCCTTTTGGACGAATGATCAGAAGCCATCGTCTAGACCTCTACGCCACCGGGGAGGCAAATTATCTCTTTAGAATAACATATAGCGTTTTTTTTTTTTTTTTTTTTGGGAGGTTTAACGACCACCGTGAGCAACTCAATGGGCTATAAGCAGTCGCCCGTCCCTAATTTAGGGCCACTGGTTCCAGGGAAGGGAGAGAGCCAGTGCCGTAAGACAAACACAACATCCATGCCTGACCGGGATTCGAACCCGGACCCCTTACGGATGAATGATCAGAGGCCAGCGCCTTAGACCACTGCGCCACCGGGGCGGCAAACATATAGCGTTACGTACTCCGAATATTTCTTTTACAAAACCGCGTTCTACGTGTTAACAGTTCGCTCTCTATCATCACAAAAGGATATGCACACATCTCTAATCTCATAACACTTTTAGTTTGATTGAACGTTGGCCCACTGTCAGCGTGTTAACTTTTAAAAGCTCGTCAGCAGAACTTTTGTGGCGTCCAGCCAAAGAAATATTAAACCAGGAGAAACCTAATTTGAACGAGAATACAGAAACGCAAAAGGTAGGTGAAAAAAGAGGTAAACGTACCACATTCCGGTGTATGAAATGTAAAAAAAAAAAAGCTGTCATTCAGCATGCAGCGACAAGAACATGCGCTCACCACGTAAATATTTAAAGTTACTTTTTTTTTCGCTTGGGGTTTGACAACCACCGTGAGATACGCAAGGGGGCTATAATAGCAGTCGTCCACCCCTAAATTACGGATACTGGTTCCAGGAACGGAAAACAGACAGTGCAGTAAGACAAACACACCATCCATATCTCAACCAGGATTCTAACTCGGACTGAACCGGGATGAATGATTAAAAGCGAATGCTTCAAACCACTCGGCTACAAGGTTAGGTTTAATGCTTGTTTGTAGTAAGTTTTAGGTTTAAGCTGTAACGTTTACATTACTTAATTGCTTAGTTATGCTTAGTTGCTTAAGCTTCGAACTTTATCTCGAACTTCTACATAAATGTTACTCACTTGTGCACTGACGTGCCAAACGTTATGGGATAGCAATATGC
The DNA here is from genome assembly GCA_039090855.1 of Macrothele yani. Lineage (NCBI taxonomy): Eukaryota > Metazoa > Arthropoda > Arachnida > Araneae > Macrothelidae > Macrothele > Macrothele yani. The sequence goes on from CM076992.1 coordinate 17,386,072, forward strand.
AAATTTTTAACTGGCGCTGCCATCGTATAAAGGCTTCGACTCACGCTACGATTTTTATCAGTTGCGAGGTGTAATATCGTGAGACAGGTTGAACAACCGCCAGAAGGATTTTGGCAAGACAACGTGAATTATCGGAGTTTGAACGAGGTGTGGTCGTGGGAGCCAGACATGGGACATTCAGTTCCCGAAGTTGTGCGAATATGTAACATTTCGGGATCCACGGTGTCACGGGTGAACCAAGAATACCTCGGGGAAAGCATTACCACCTACCCTGGACAGCGCAGTGGCCGACCACGGGAGCTGAATGACCGTGACCAGCGGCGTCTGACCAGGATTGTCCATGCTAACAGACAAGCGACACTGGCTCAAATAACATCCACATTCAATGCAGTAGGTACCAGAGACATATCCATCAGGTCAGTGCAGCGAAAGTTAGCGTCCATGGTGTATGGGAGGCGAAGCCCAGCCAAAGTACCTTTGTTAACAATACGACATCGAGTACAGCTTCTCACCTGTACTCGTGAACACGGTAATTGGACCCTGGAAGACTGAGTGGCGTGGTACGATAAGTCACGCTACCAGTTTTTACGTACTGATGGTGGGTTTCGGGTGTGGCGCAGACCCCGTGAGGCCATGGACCCAAGCTGTCAACAAGGCACTTTGCAAGTTAGTGGTGGTTCCATACATGTGTCTTTACGTGGCACGGTTTGGGTCCTCTGGTCCTCAACCGGTAATTGCTTTGCTGCTCTGCTGGGTGACCATTTTCTGCCCTTCATGGACTTCATGTACCCAAACAACGATGGGATTTTCCATGCAAACAATGCACCTTGTCATTGGGCCCAAGTTGTCCAAAATTGGTTCGACGAGCATTCTGGACAGTTCCGACGGATAGTGTGGCGACCACGTTCGCCCGACATGAACCCACGTATGGGACGTGGTGGATAGCTCCATTCGCATCCAAGATGTTTCACCTACAAATGCTAGAGAACTGTGGGCCGCTATTCAGACAGCATGGCTCATCATCTCTTCAGAAATCTTCCGGCCACTTGTAGAATCGATGTCATGTCGAGTTGCTGCGCATTGCCGGGCTAGAGGACGTCCTACTACACAATACTAGGTACGTACGTATCCATGACTTTTGGCGCTTCAGTGTAAATATAGGAGAGGCTAAAGGTAAAGGAAAAGAATCAATATAAATCCACTTACATGATTCCACGTTTACGTATTCGTCACCCACACTTAATCACAGTAAAATAACTCCAGCTAGAACACACACCGAAGAGCCAAAACATTATGACCACCGCATCTTGGTGCAAATCTGAGCAACCGAAGTTAAACGACGGCGCGTGTGAAGATCATAAAATGGTATAAATAGCTACCGATAATGAGCTCTGGTAATCAGCGTTGTTCTGCAGATGGAAAAGGCGGCGGAATTAGTACAGAGCGTCACTTTAAGCGGATGCCGCAACAAATCCTGACATTGATGAGCTCGTGATTGCCAAAGTGATAAAAAAACCTCAGTTAGAACTGAAATAGTTTCCTTTTTTGTTTATTGTGTGTTCAATACTACTGTTATTAATAATAAAAGATGATCAGACAATAGGAGTAAATGACTTTTTTACCACTTTGTTACTAACTTGTTTTTTAGATAATTTCTGGAAGGTGCGTTCTTGAAACATGCAATTATTTCTTCTCAATAGAAACAAATGTTAGTTTTTTTATTAGGGATTGGTTTCATTTTCATTATTAAAATTATTTCCTTTATTTCTAATATTTTATCGGAAGTAAGCAACAGCCGCCCCGGTGGCGCAGTGGTCTAAGACGTTGGCCTCTGATCATTCGTCCGTAAGGGGTCCGGGTTCGAATCCCGGTCAGGCATGGATGTTGTGTTTGTCTTACGGCACTGGCTCTCTCCCTTCCCTGGAACCAGTGACCCTAAAATTAGGGACGGGCGACTGCTTATAGCCCATTTGAGTTGCTCACGGTGGTCGTTAAACCTCCAATCAAAAAAAAAAAAAAAAAAAAAGTAAGCAACAGAAATAACTCACAACTCTCCCTACACCACTGAGAAATCAAAGAAGTACTACAATGAAATTCCTTAAATAAGTCTAATACATTTTTATTGTTTTTGTTTTGTTTTATTAAAGGTTTAACGACCACCGTGAATACCACAGTGGGCTATAAGCAGTCGCCCGTCCCTAGTTTAGGGCCACTGGTTCCAGGGAAGGGAGACAGCCAGTGCCGTAAGACACACAGAAACATCCATGCCTCACCGGGATTCGAACCCCGACCCTTCACGGACGGATGGTCGTATGCCAGCGCGCTTAGACCTCTGCGTCACCGGGGCGGCTAATTTTGTTTTCGTTGGGGGCTAGTATAGAATAGGTTAGGTGTGTAGTGTCACGCCAGAAATAAAGATTACCCGTCCTTGTTTTAAACTAACTTATATACCAGGGCAGTCCAGAATGTCAGTACCGTTCGCGCATCACTCCCGCGCAGGTATCCGTTTTAAAGTCGCGCATGCGGTGTTTTGTTAGCTCATCTATTAGCCACATCCTGACGCTATTTTGTGAGGTTGTGCTTACGTTGAAAGTTTGTGCTGTGCGTCAATAATGTTTAAGTTAATAGAACTGCCCGCAGACTCCGATGTCCGGTCTGCTGTATGGTTTCTGAATGCAAGAAATGTCCCACGAAGTAAGATTCAGCGGCAAATTTGCGAAATTTACGGACAAAACGCAATGAATGAAGCAATGGTGCCGTAGTATGTTCGAATGCTTAATGAAGGAGGACGACAAAGCTTCCATGACGAATTGCGAAGTGGTAGGTCATCTCTGGTCACGGAAGATATGGCGGAGAGAGTAAAAATGAAAACATTAGGGAGAATCGAGGCTTCACAATTTCTGATTTTCAGAAAATTTCGCTGAAGTTTCGAAATCATTACAGAAAAGTTTCTGTACAGCAAAGTGTGTGCGCAATGAGTGCCAAAGATATTGACGGAAGAGCACAAAACAAAGTGCATGGGATATGCTTTCGAAGGTTTTGAGGAAGGTAATGATTTTTTAAGCCCTCTAGTGACGGAAGCTGGGACTTGGGTCTCTCAGATTATACCTGAATCAAAACAGCGGTCACTGCAATTGAAGCAGACGATGCACTGAAGACGACGGTTGAGCGGTTTACTCAAAACGCTGGTGGCAGACTTCTAAGAGGTGTGAAAACACAAGTTTGTCCGCGACGGACGTCAAAACCGTGTCCTCTCAGTCCGGAGCAAGTCGCTCTTCCAACTTAGCTACGCGAAGAGAATGTCTCGATGCAGATTTGTCGTCTTGACACATGTCATCACCTCTGTAGTATGTTACAGAGGAGAGTAACCTGGAGAACGGCGTCTTGATAAAGTGAAGTAAGAAGAACAACAAAGTGGGAGAGGAAAACTGACACGAAGGAGAATTGCTGAAAGATAGGAGTGAGAGATGTTATCAAAAGCAGATTGTTGGTCAAGGGAGAGGAGGGTGATGGGTTCGGAGCGAGATCGGGCAAGATGGATAAGATCGTTAAGTAGATGGATGTTATGAGTGAGGCCGGGAACAGTATAGGTTTGATTGGGAGAATGGATGTGAGTAAGAATAAGATTAGGGCGTCGAGAAAGAAGTTTTGTGTAAAGTTTATAATCTAGATTTAAGAGGGAGATAGGGCGCCAATTCCCCAGGTTAAGCAGATCACCCTTCTTGGGGAATAAGACTACATGAGCTACTGTGAATTTCCTCGGTAACGGGGAGTGATTAAAAGCAGCAGAAAAAGCAGAAATGAGAAACGGTAGTATGAGCGGTAGAAAAGTTTTATAGAAGGGGAATGTGAGGCCGTCTGGACCCGGAGCGGCTCCAGAGTTCAAAGATGAAAACGTAGAAGATAGTTCAGAGCGTGTGGGAGGAAGGAGGAGGGAAGAGGCAAGATTGACGGGAACTTAGGGTTGGTTAGAAAGAAGAGAAGCCATAGCAGAAGAGGATGGCGGAGGAGGTTCACAGTACCTCTCAGTAAACACAGAGTGATTGGATCATCAGGCACCTTGCCAAATGGAAGGCTGAGGTAACCAAGTGAATTCGATGTTGTTCTTGTTTTTTCCATGGACTTTAAAAACTCATAATTGAATGCGTCCGGCGACAGATGTTGAAACCTGAGACGTCGTAGTGCCTGCTGAGCCAGAGGAAGTATGAGTGACCGCAATTCTTCTTGATAGGGGCAGAAGAGAGGATCACTAAGGCTTAATATGGAGAGCATGGAGCGAACATGGTCGAGACGCATGTTTTGGAGCATCTTTGATTTGAAAGAAAGGGTGCGAACAATGAGAACGAGTTGCTGTTTAATCCCCATCCATAAAGTTGGACCACAAGTCGCTGATTAAATTTCTGGTCGTCTTTCTTCTAGGAAAGTGCGAACTGAAGTACAAAGTCTGAATCAACAAAGAGAGTGCCGTCAAATGTCCATGGACGAATCGTCCGGGGCTGTGCTAGAGCGGCTTGAACACTTATAACGATGGCACAATGGTCAGAAGAAGCTGTAGGAGTGATGGTGGATTCAGTAACAGCTGGAAGAAGAGTAGGTAATGCGTAGAACCTATCAAGACGAGCTGTCAACGGAATTTGATTATGATGCAAGCGCCAAGTGTGTACTGTCGACAATGTGATGGAAATGACGATGCACATCGATGAATGAGTTGTCGGATACAATTGACTGGAGGAGATTCACCAAGTTGCCGCGGCGTTATCTAATGGAAGGAGAGCGATTTAGCGCAGGATTAAAAGTACAATTAAAATCCTCCAATTAGGACATGATCTGTGGGAGGAATGCTAGATAGGGCACGACGAAGGCGAGTAAAAAGTATTGCCAAGTAGGTTGAAGAGCTTGGAATATAAATGTTGAAGATATAACATGTTGATGCAATGGTGAAAAAAGCACACTTTTAATACATCTCGACATAGCTTTCGAATAGAAAAAGAAGTGATAATGGAGTTAAAAGTATGACGGATTCCAATAGCAAGACCGCTATGGGGTGATAATCGAAAGGCATGTTGAAACATGCAGTTCCATTGGCCCCATCGCGAGAAAATCGTAGTGGAATGACAATTTGTAGCTTGTAGTAAGAGAATATCAGCTCCATGCGGAGTGAGGTCCTCATTTACCAAGCTATTGGAGAGTGGGGATGAGAGTCCCCCACAGTTAAGTAATATAATCTTGAACACTTTAGTCTGCTAGTGCTTGCTGGAGATCCTTGACAACAGGAGGAAATGACCTAAGTCGATTGAAGTAGGTTTTAGCACACGGATGTTCCTTGCGAAGGTAGGAGAGACATTGAGACAGGCTTTGTATCTGATCTAACACAAGAGGGAGAAACGATGCGTACTTTGTAAGTAATGCATGCGCGGTGGAGTAGTCTGTCTTGGCCACCCCGGTGGCGCAGTGGTCTAAGGCGCTGGCCTCTGATCATTCGTCCGTAAGGGGTCCGGGTTCGAATCCCGGTCAGGCATGGATGTTGTGTTTGTCTTACGGCACTGGCTCTCTCCCTTCCCTGGAACCAGTGACCCTAAATTAGGGACGGGCGACTGCTTATAGCCCATTGAGTTGCTCACGGTGGTCGTTAAACCTCCAACCCCCCCCCCCCCAAAAAAAATAGTCTGTCTTGTGTGACAGGTATTGATGAAAATCATCAAATGAAATCGGCCCAGTAAGAACAGAGGCATCCTTAAGATAATCGACTAGTTCATCAAAATTGGGGGAGGCTCGTCATCAGCCTGAAAAGCAGAGGCAGCAGCTTTTGATGGTGAGTTTTGACGGGAGGCAGCGCCAGCACGGGGTGAGGTAGAAGTCAGCCTCAGATCTAGGTGAAGTAGAAGTCAGCCTCTTCGATTGTCGTCTTCGAGAGGATCCTCGGCGTTTCAACGGAGGTGCAGTCAAACTTTCATCACACCGCGACGTGTGGCCTGAAAGTTCATCATCAGCAGGTGCATTGGTGTCGACAGTGAGGGCGGGGGAAAGACCCTCTGTAAGGGACTTTGAAGCAGAATGCCGTCGTAAGGGAATCGAACAACTGAGTAAGGGAAACTAGTTGCAAGTCCAGGGATGGAACATTCAAAGACGTGCGTTGATCAACCCCTGCAGTCGACGTTTTTGCAATTTTCGTCTCCGGAGCTTTCTGTGCAGTGGTTGAAGATGTTGATCGGCTCGGAAGAGGGCCAGAAACTGTAGAAGTATTTTAGGAGCCTGTGATGCCAGATGTGGGCAATGCACACGTAAATGATTCTCCCCGTGGCAATAAGTGCAGTAGAGGGAGGTGCTCACTTCAATTCGTCTCCGTTGCTGTCCGCAACGAACGTTGATAATCTTTGGGCAGGCGAGCAAGTGTTCATCAGATGGAAAGAGTACTCTGGAACTTCGACGAAATCCTCCTATTGACTTATCGTCCGGATCTCTCGGTGCAGCTGAAGGAGTAGTCACGGGCCCAACAACCCGGCCGAACTAACTGAGAACAGTGCACAGCGTAACGTCTGAGACTTCAGGTGGAACCGGGTAAAAGGTCACCTGAATGGGCCGTTGTGAGACAGGTTCTGGTAGTAGATGGACGTCTTTGAGGGATAACCCTTTATCATGACAAGATCTACATGCTCTTTAAGAGCAAAATATACTAACACAGCTCGAGGTTTACGAGCCATTTGAGTAATACTGGCTACAGCTGGAAGTAACTTCTTGAGAGCAAGACTTTCAAACTGGAAGTAACTTCTTGAGAGCAAGACTTTCAAACTGGAAGTAACTTCTTGAGAGCAAGACTTTCAAACTTTCAAACTATTCTTTCAACTTTGTGTCGGGTAGTGCGTTAAAACACACCCCGACGTCCATGGAAGAATGGAATTTTTTACCCTCTGGGGAATTTTCTGGAATGTCAATGTTGGCAGTAGAGTCCTCTGCACTGACGTATGAGTTTGGTAGGACTTCTGCGACAAACTTGGAAAAAGCGTTTGCTCCAGTAAATGCAGCAGAGTACGCCCGAGGAGCAGGGCTATTTTGCGAGGGCTGCGACGCAGCGCGGTTGTCTGGAAGAGGCTGTTTGAACTGAGTTGAAGTGGAGGGTAAATTAGCAGCACTGTGAGACACATCCATTCTTTCATCTACAACGACAGAGGGTAGCATCGAACTGACGTCACTGGCCATCGCAGGGCGTGAAGATTGAGCTGTAGACGAGGAGTCACGTGCCACCTCTAATGGTCGAGTGACGTCTCCATCAAGCATTGTAGGTGATTGGTCTCGTATCGAGGAGGAGGGAGGTAATGCCTCGCTGATATGGGCGTGGATATCGCTCTTATCAGCAGCCGCCGCCATTTTTATTGGCGAGGGCTACCTGAGAAATCGACCAGCTCGGTCGAGAATTTAAATGATGATAACAGAAGAAATAAACTACTCAGCAACTTGGGAGACGTAACGAAACAAAGCACGAACCTTCACCTTGAAGGAACACAAAAGGAAAATGACGAGCCACACGATAAAACAAACCAAATAGGCACAAAACACGGAGCTCAGAAAAGCGTGACTTAGGCCAAAGGGGGTTTCAAAATATCTTTATTCAAGGTAGAAATCAGGAGACGAACTAATAAGGACGTCTAAATACAAACAAAATACGATCAAAGATCGTTAAACTACTAAAACCTATATAAAAATATACAGCATAGTGCACAAGTTGAAAAATGGAGCAAAATTACAGCTCGTGATAAATGAACAGCGACAAGCATGCCTGGGCATTGAGGAAGGATTTTAACAAAAAACTTATTGCTCATAAGTGCATTGCTGTGCGATTAACAAACTTGTTCAAGAAAATTGAGAGCTTCAGGAGACAACATTTCTCTTGAAAAAAAAAATACAATAAGACAGTAAGGTGTAACACATCATAGTTACAAGAATGTACAGTACAAAGCAATTGACAAACTGATCATAAGACAAATCAATGAAATGATGAATATCAGGAGAAGAACAAACTTGGACTTCCTGGTGTAAATATAATACACTGCTGGACAATTGCTAAGGACGGATCATAAACGGCTATATAGCGCATAAAAAAGTAAGTGTGGTTGGATACCAAGTGAAATAAAATAATGTCAGAATGCCAGGACATTACAGGAAAGACAATTTATTGTGCTCTGAAATCCAGAAGGCTTTGGAACGTGTTCAAGGGACAAACAGGCCATTTTGTGCAGAATACGTAAACGTGAAAAAAATGCAATTACCGTCCGCAGGCGTTCCGGCGTAAGATATCAATACGGGATATGGCCACCATGGAGGGCGATGCAAGATTCCACACGTCGTGTCATGCTTTGCACAACATTATCAAGCAGCTGTTGGGTTAATTTGTCCCATTCCTCTGTCAGTGCACGGATGAGGGTGTCCTTGTTTATTGGAGGGCATTGGCGACCAGCAAGACTCCTCCCCAAAGCATCCCACACATTTTCAATGGGATTCAGATCTGGAGAACGTGCTGGCTATACGAGGCGTCAAATATCCTCGCTCTCAAGACACTCCTGGACAGCGACTGTTCGATGACATGTTGCGTTGCCGTCCATGAAAATGAATCTATCACCGACAGCACCACGGAACATGTGAACATGAGGTAGTAGAACATCATTAATGTATCGTTGGCCAGTCATAGTCCCAGTTGGATACACATAGAGGGACGTACGGCCATTGATCATGATGCCAGCCCATACTATGACACAACATGTCGGATATCGGTCCCTTTCCTGTATGTTTGCTGGACAATATGCAGTACCACTATCACGCCAGATCAGTTGTCGTCGACAATCAGACGATAGACTGTATCTACTCTCATCTGAGAAGAGGACAGCAGACCAGTCGTTATCAGTCCAATTGCGATGTTGATGGCACCATTGCAAACGGGCGGTACGGTGACGTCTGGCAATGGGATGCACACAACAGGACGGCGGGCGTATAGTCCTCCTTCATGCAAACGTCTGGCGACAGTTTTTCGGGAGATCCGCTTGCCAGTAGCAGCCATAAACTGATTTGCTACCTAACTAGCTGTGCTGCGCCGGTGTCTTTTTGTTGATAGCACTATGTACCGATCTTCTGCAGGTGTCGTACTGCGAACACGACCTCCCCCGTGACGTTTGCTGCACTCTCCATTTGTTTGAAATGATTTCCAAAGCCTTGAAACAACACTGTGGTTGACGTCGAACTCCCTGGCAACATCTGTTATTTTTCGCTCTTCTTCAATCTTGCCAATAATACGGCCAAGCGTAAAATCATCTAGGTGATGTAGGGAAGACATACTGAAAATTGCAAGTTCGTCAATTGATTCTTTCCCTTTCAACTTTGCGTTTGAACAACAACGGTCAAAACGCGTCAAATTCTTTATATCTCTTATCAGCGCTAAGACGTCACGAACAAGTTCGGCAATCTAAAATTTGCATACGCACAACACGTCTTACTGTATCCCGCACTTATGCTAATTTCCACATTTTCCTGCCTTGCATTTTATGGTTGCTATCGTTGCTATTGTCATCCGTCCTTAGCAATTGTCCGGCAGTGTATATTACCTGTTCGGCAATATTCAAAAACAATGTACAGATATACAGCACAGTGTCAACATGTTACAAATCAAAATCGGACCATATACAGAAATGTAACACTATTCTGTTGACCAGATAGAAAATGTAAGTATAATAAGAAAACACACGATGAATAAAGCTTAAACATATTCTCACTATCCATATGTAGTGATAGAAGAATGATAGTACCAAGCATCACCTCACACAAAAGAACAGAATAGGTAAAATGTTTTTCAAAATATATTACTCATGAGTACAACACCATGCAATTGACTAACTTGTGCAAAAATAAATACAGTAAGAATCATTAGTCAACACGTCTCTTGAAAGAAGGTACGATATGACAGTGAGTTTTAACACAACATATTTACAAGGATGTACAGTACTATGCAATTTAAAAAAACTGATTATCAGACAAATCATTGGAATGTTTAATAACAGGAAATAACTAAACTTGGACATTCTGATGCAAATAAGATGGATTACTTGTTCCGCAATATTTTGAAAACTATGTACAATTATACAGCACAGTGCAAACATGTTCGGGAAACAAAATTACAAAAAACTACACTGCAGAAACAATATCTATGTTTATACAGCACTATGCTAATGACTAACTGCAATATTTATACTCAAAATGTAAACTAAAGACGAACTAACTTGAACGTCAATGTAGGAAAAAATACAAGATGAGTGTCACAAAAAACAATTTGCTGTGTAAACACGTACAGCCCTTTATCAAAAAACCCATGCGGTAAATTTCCAAGCTGTGCAAAGATCTTGAAAACAGATTGTTGATATTTACATATGCATTTCTGATTCAAAAAGGTCAAATACCAAATCTGCCGACCGTCAGGTACAATGACGCTGGCGAGCTGGTAAACCATGAGGCAGCCGGTGACCAGGTGGCAAGGAACTGGCTCTCCCGACGCTGAGTAACTGCAACAGAATACTCTAGCCGAAGTCGAGATGTCAGACGGTCGCGGAAATGGCATAATAATGCCGTAGAAGCTTCATGCACAGTCAGAGGAGTAGTCAAATATCTGCAGCGTTGATGAAACACGTAGATTACATGCTTCGCTAAAATAAAAATATAGGCACAGACTGATGGGAGCTTGACTGGGGGATAGTTCTGTAGCAGAAGAGTCCGATATGCATCAAATGTAAGATCTGCTGTAATGGAACATTGGGCGATAGTAAATGCCAAGTTCAGCATTGGGAGTAATATAACACAGTGTTGATAGACATGGGAGACATCAGCCTCCCGAGCACAGAAAGGGCAAAGAGGGGAATCGAGAAGAGACATTCGGAAAAGAACGGAGGGAACAGGAAGGCGGCGATGGAGGAAAAGCCAATGGGTATTAATTTCTAGAGGAGCAGAAAGAGGAGACAGGGCGGCTGACCACACCGTAGCAGTGGCAGCAGGGGGAACATCAGGAATGGGGAGAGGAGGAGAAGAATGGGACATAGCGAGGAACCGATAAAGAGCTGACACCGAGAGAGAAGAAATGGGATGAGCTGAGCCAGAAGTAAGCAAGAAAAGAGGAAATGGGAGAGAAGCAGAAGGAGCAAAGGAAATACCTGAGTGGGAAGCAAGATGAGGAAATTGAGAAATGATAGATGAAAGAATAGAGTCGTAGATGTCACGAGAGGAGGAGGAGAGGAGAAGAGAGGGAGGGAGGCTGGCGAAGGGTCGCCAAGAAAGGTCAGGGTTAGTGAGATCTTTAACTGTTACCACACCTGCTCGGAGCCAGGTAGGATAGGCAAAGTACGGAAGATGAGAGGGGTGAATAATCGAAGAATAAAGAGGGGTTCAGCAAGGAGCTCAGTTGTGGAATCAGGTGGAGAACGAGAGAGAGGGAGGGAACGAAGGAAAGTTAGAGCTTCACGGTAAACAGGGGGAAGTCGAATGAGGGTGAGGGGTCGGTGGTCCATGAGTAGTAAGGAGAGAAAAGAAAAGTTAGGGTTGCTCGGGGAGGCGATGACGTCCCTAGCTAAAACGGCATCTGGTACTGGCGACGTGAAGAGACGGAGAAAAGTAGTGATTCTGACGGCCTTGTAGTACTCCTGTGTATCAAGGAGTCCGATGCCGCCGTGATCCGGAGGGAGGCAAAGCTTTGTGACACTGACCAAGTTGTGGCAGGTCCAAATCAGAGAAGTAAGACATCGGGTAATTTCATGAAGGCGGAGTTGTAGAGATTTGACACCAAGCCAAGGGTGTGTGCACAAGGAAATCAGGTAAGTTCGAGAGAGGCGAGCTCTCTGGAAGAATGATGAGCAGAACTGGGCTCTCCTCCAGGAGGCAGTTGACCTGAGCAAGCGTGGGTGAATAGCATTCCACGTGTAGAGGGGGGCAGCTTGCAAGGAACCAAGATGAACTCCAAGGAAGCGCTGTGAGATGGACGACCAGCTTGCTCCCCAAGGGGTGTCTACACGATGTGTCCATGAGCCGCACCATAAACCAGTGCTTTTAGATGAGTTGAGCGCTGCACCGGAGCATGAGGCATAAGCTGCGAATAGACGTTGGAACACGGAAACTGTGAGTCATGACGGATGCAGATGGTGACATCATCTGCGTATGCAACAGAGGTAGTGGCATGATGTCTTGTGCAGGCAGAGAGTGGTGGCAGAACTGCTGTAAAAGATTGGTGTACAGAGCGGAGGAAGGGTTCAATTGCGATTGCAAAGAGTTGTCCGGAGAGTGGGCAACCCTGCCGCACTCCCCGGCGGAAGGGAATAGGCGCTGTGAGAAAGGTGGGCAGCTTGACCTGGAGAACGGCGTCTTGATAGAGTGAGAAAAGAAGAGAGACGAAGGAAGGAGGAAAACCGAAGTGAAGGAGTGTAGCCGATAGATAGGAATGTGAGATATTATCAAAAGCGGATTGTTGGTCAAGAGAGAGAAGGGCGAGGGGTTCAGAGCGAGATCGGGCAAGATGGATTAGATCATTTAGTAGATGGATGTTATGAGAAAGTGAACGGCCGGGAACTGTGTAAGTTTGATTTGGGGAGAGAATGTGAGTGAGAATGGGGTTAAGGCGTTGGGAAAGAAGTTTAGTATAAAGTTTATAATCTAGATTTAAGAGGGAGATAGGGCGCCAATTCCCCAGGTCAAGGAGATCCCCTTTCTTAGGGAATAGTACAACATATGCTACTGTGAATCGCCTCGGTAGAGGGGAGTGATTGAAAGCAGCAGAAAGTGCAGAAAAGAGAAATGGTAGAAGGAGAGGTAAAAAGGTTTTATAGAAGAGGAAAGTGAGGCCGTCCGGACCCGGTGCGGCCCTAGAGTTTAAAGAAGAAAACGTAGAGGATAGTTCAGAGAACGTGGGAGGAAGGAGGAGAGAAGAGGCAAGATGGGGAGGAACTTGTGGTAGGTTAGAAAGAAGTGATGCCAAAGCTGAAGAGGATGGCGGAGGAGATTCACAGAACTTCTCTGTATAGAACTTTCGGACCTGGGAACATAGAGTGAGTGGATCATCAGACACCTCTCCAGATGCGAGGCGAAGGTGCCGAAGTGAATTCGATGCTGTTCGTGTTTTTTCCATGGATGTAAGGAAATCGTAATTGGATGCGTCTGGCGATAGATGTTGTAGCCGGAGACGTCGTAGAGCTTGTTGAGCCAGAGGAAGGAGGATTGATCGCAGTTCTTCTTGATAGTGGCAGAAGAGAGGATCACTTAGGCTTAGGATGGAGAGCATGGAACGGACATGGTTGAGACGCATGTTTTGAAGCGTTTTTGCTTTAAAAGAAAGATTGCGAACGTGGAGAACGAGTTGCTGTTTAATGTCCAACCAAAAAGTCAGACCACAAGGAGCTGATTGAAGTTGAGGTCGTTTGTCCTTAAGGAAGGAGCGTACTGAAGTACAGAAGTCTGGATCTGTAAGAAGAGTGTCGTCAAGAGTCCATGGACGAATTGTACGGGGTTGTGCTGGAACTGCTTGAATAATAAGAACGATGGCACAATGGTCAGAAGAAGCTGTAGGAGTGATAATAGATTCTGTCACAGCTGTAAGCAGAGTAGATGAGGCGTAGTATCTGTCAAGGCGAGCTGTGTACGGATTTTGATTATGTTGCGAGCGCCAAGTATGTACAGTCGATGAAGGATGGAAGTGACGGTGAACATCAATGAATGAGTTGTCGGAGACCACTGACTGAAGAAGATTCACCAAGTTAACACGGCGTTCTCTGGTGGAAGGAGATCGGTCCAGGGTAGGATTCAGAGTGCAATTGAAATCCTCCAATTAAAACATGATCTGTGGGAGGAATGCGAGACAAGGCACGACGAAGGCGAGTAAAAAGTATTGTCAAGTGGGTTGAAGAGCTTGGAATATAAATATTAAATATATGATAAGATGTGGAAGCTATGGTGAATGATGCACACTGTAATAGGTCTCGACATAAGTTTCGAACCGAAAAAGAGGTGATTATGGAGTTGAAAGTATGGCGGATACCTATAGCTAGACCACTATGGGATGATAGTTGGTAGGCGTGGTGAAATGTGTAGTTCCACTGGCGCCATCGTGAGAATATCGTAGTGGATTGGCAATTCGTCTCTTGTAGTAAGAGAAGATCAGCTCCTAACGGAGTGAGGTCTTCATGTACCAAGGCATTAGAAAATGGGGATGCAAATCCCCTGCAATTAAGAGATACAATCTTGAAGACTTTTTTCCATTAATGCTTGCTGAAGAGCCTTCACAACAGGAGGAAATGATTTGAGTCGATTAAAATAGGTTTTAGCCCACGGATGTTCCTTGCGAAGGTGGGAGATGCATTGATTAAGGACTTGGATCTGATCATGCACTAGAGGGAGAAACGATGCATACTTTGAGAGTAAAGCATGCGTTGTGGAGTGGTCTGTCTTATGTGACAGGTATTGATGTAAATCTTCAAATGAAATCGGCGCAGTAGGAACCGAGCCATCCTTAAGGTGTTCGACAAGATCCTCAAATTTAAGAGGAGGCTCTTCGTCGGCCTGGACAGAAGAGGTAGCAGCCTTTGATGGTGAATTCTTTCGAGAGGTACTACCAGTACGGGGAGAGGTGCGGGGTGATGCGGCAGTCGGCTTCTTCGGTGGGCGTCTTCGAGAAGAACCACGACGTTTCAGCGAAGGCTCAGTTGAGCTCTCATTAACTCGAGATTCGTGGCCAGAAAATCCGTCATCAGCAGATTTAGAAGTATCAATGATAAGGGCAGTGGAGAAACCCCTGAAGGGGACTCCGCTACAGAATGACGACTCATGGGAAGCGAACAATTAAGTGAGGGAAAATCCAGTTGCTGGTCGAATAATAAAGGGTCCGTAGACACGCGTTGACCAACTCCTGCAGTCGACTTTTGTGAAAGTTTCGATTCTGAAGCTTTCTGTGCAGTGGAAGAAGGCGTTGCTCGGCTCAGAAGAGGGCCAGAAGTTGTAGGAGAATTATCAGGAGCCTGTGATGCTAGATGTGGGCAATGCACACGTAAATGATTCTCTCCGTGGCAAAAAGTGCAGTGGAGGAAGGTAGTTACTTCAATTCTCCTACGTTGCTGTCCACAACGAACGTTGAGCACCTTTGGGCAGGCGAGCAAATGTTCATCAGATGGAAAGATCACTCTTGCACTTCGGCGAAATCCTCCTATGGATTTATCGTCTGGATCTCTTGGCGTGGCTGAAAGAGTAGTAACTGGCCCAACAACTCGGCCGAACTTACTGAGTACAGTGCACAGCGCAACGTCTGACACCTCAGGTGGAACCGGATAAAATGTAACCTGGATTGGACGCTGAGAGACAGGTTCTGGTAGAAGATGGACGTCTTTGAGGGACAAACCTTCTGTCAAGACAAGATCCGCATGCTCTTTAAGAGCAAAGTACACCAACACAGCTCGAGGTTTTCGAGCCATGTGAGTAATACTGGCTCCAGCTGGAAGTATCTGCTTGAGAGCCATACTATATTCTTTCAACTTTGTGTCTGGGAGCGCATCAAAACACACTCCGAAGTCCATTCTAGAATAGAATTGTTTTCCCGCTGGGGAATCTTCGGGAATATCTATGGTGGCAGTAAGGCCATCAACAATGACGTACGAGTCTGGTAAGACTTCTGCAACAAACTTGGAAGGAGCTTTTGTTCCAGTAAGAGCGGCAGAGTATGCCCTATGAGCAGGACTCGAGCGTGAAGGCTGCAACGCAACCTGCTGTTTGAACTGAGTGGAAGTAGAGGGTAAATTAGCAGCGCTGTCAGACACATCCATGTCTTCACTTAAAGCAACAGAGAGTTGCGCTGCACTGACGTCACTGGTCGAAGCAGGGCAAGAAGCTTGAGCTGTAGTTGAGGAGTCACTTTCCACTTCTAGTGGTTGGGTGACGTCACCTACAAGCATTGGAGGAGATTGGTCTCGTGTCGAGGAGGAGGAGGAGGCGGCAGGAAATGCCTCGCTGATATGGGCGTGGACATCGCTCTTATCAGCAGCAGCCGCCGCCATTGTTAATGACGAGGGCTGCCTGAGAAATCGACCAGCTAGGTCGACAATTCAAATGATGATAACAGAAAGAATAAACTACTCACCAACTTGGGAGATGTATCAAAACAAAGCACGAACCTTCAGCTTGAAGGAACACGAAAGGAAAATGACGAACCACACGATGAAACACACTAAATAGGCACACAACACGGAGCTCAGAAAAACGTGACTTAGGCCAAAGGGGGACCGACACCGTACTAATATACGTCAATAAATACTATAGTGTGTTTCTCTTCTAGGTTTCCTGTGACCTTTGTCCATATAGTGTATATCACACACAAATAAGGTCACATTCACTTGGTTGTGGGGGTCATTCATAATTATTTTGCTTTATTTTGTACATTGCATTTTTATCCTTTTTGTTTTGTGTGTGTCTATGATGAGCGGGTTCCTCCAAAGCGCGGGGGCCGCCCCTGTGGCGCAGTGGTCTAAGCGATGGCCTCTGATCATTCGTCCGTAAGGGGTCCGGGTTCGAATCCCGGTGAGGCATGGATGTTGTGTTTGTCTTACGGCACTGGCTCTCTCCCTTCCCTGGATCCAGTGACCCTAAATTAGGGACGGGCGACTGCTTATAGCCCACTGAGTTGCTCACGGTGGTCGTTAAACCTCCAATAAAAACAAAAAAAAAAAAAAAACAAAGCGCGGGGCCCTCTGAGACACTCAGCGCGGTGTCCTCTAAGAAGCACAGCCTGGGAAAACCTGTTCTAAAGTCTGTCCTGTTCCTATTAAATATGTACTTGTTACGTACAAATTTATACATTATTCTTTAATTTTGAGTGCCAGTTTGGTTTTGCCAGTAGTAATTCATAAAACACGTACATTGTATCTCTTAGAGAATGATGGACATCGGTTATTCTGATTTCATGGCAGTAGCAAATATCTATAATCATTTAAATGTACTCATTAGTCTTCTGCAATAGAAAAATATGCGAAATCGATAAAGGACTGTCGTGTAACCGAATAATCAGCTCTTGTGACTAGAAGTGTTGCGCACAGAGTAAAAATCTTTTTTCTGGTACATAGTGCCAGAAAGCGAGCTATAAAGAAACCGTTCTTTGCCTTTCTCCCTGAGTCTGTTTTTTTCCCTCTCCAAGTTATATTTTTATATCTTTATCCCATGCTTCTAGTTATTTTTCTTTGCAACTCAACGAACTGTGGCTAGCATTGAAACTAAAGAAAGGCAGTTAAGTAGGATCATGTCCGTGCCGATGATAGGGTTTATCTGATATGGCCTCGAAAACCGTGTGTTCTTTATCGCTTATCGACTGTGACGGATAACAACTATATCTGAGAAGGCATTTTCTAGTCTCCTGAGTCCTACAAACGCTTCGCATAAAGGCTTTATGCCTTCCATTTGCAGCTCTCATCCTAACAACGATTTTTCATTTCTCGAATAGCAGGCAATGTCGCGCATGAAAGTGTTTGCCTTTTGTCTCAATCGATGTCCGCTTCGGATTTCTGAGAGTGATCAATATACGGAGATCAACGCGAACTCTCCCTTCCTACAGAATTTAACCGAACGTAGCCGCTCCTGCACTTTCCTAAATTTCCCGCTCTTTTAGGCATGGAATAAATTCAAAACGTCATCTCACAACTACAGAATTAGAAGCAAGCATAATGAACGGAGACAAACATCTCCGGGACTTTCCATTTTCATTTGGAAAGCATCATGATTCGGTTAGGGTTCTTTTACGTGCCTTTTGTTTCTTTAAGAGAGCTTGTTATAGTGCGAGGGAAGTCACAAACAATTACACCGCCGGAAAGTGAATAAAAGAACACCCAGATGGAATGCCGGTAGGAGCGTCATATTATACACTCAAGAGCAATTGAATTAGAGACAGCTGGCGTTATGCTAATATGGCGCTGTAAACGAAAACGACATGACGTTTGCAGCGATCCGACAATATAAGGAGTGATGCAACGGGAATCAGCAAGAGTCAGAGGCAGCATGGGTAAGACGGAGGATCTAAGCACATTTGATCGTGGGCAAACTATCGGGGCCCGACGAATGGGTCACTCCATCTCGGAAGTCGTGCAGGCACTAGGATTTTCACGATCCACTGTGTCACGGGTGCACCGTGAGTATATCGAATCCGGTAAAACCATCCCTGCAAGATCCAACTACCGTGGACAACAGCATGTGGATGAGCGGGTTCATCGTCGGCTAGCTCGCATTGTAACAGCGGACAGACGGGCCACAGTGCAAGAAATCAATCGGCAATTTAACGCTGGTGCACAAAAACGTGTAAGCAGCCACACCATCTAGAACCATCTTCTCGCTATGGGGTACAGAAGCCATCGTCCCACGAGGGTACCGCTGCTGACAGCACATCACAGGGTGAAAGGATTAGAATGGGCACGGGAACATCGCCAATGGACCCTAGACATGTGGGAAAATGTTTGCCTGGACTGACGAGTCGAGATTCACGTTGGTACATGCGGATGGCAGGATACGAGTACGGCGCAAACCACATAAAGCGATGGATCCTTCTTGCCAGCAGGGTACTCTTCAAACTGTTGGGGGTGGCATTCTCGTCTGGGGACTGTTTACGTGGACTGAAATGGGACCTCTAGTACGTGTGACATCGTCCCTCACAGGTCAACGTTACCGGGATATCCTGGACGACCATTTGCTCCCGTTTGTGCGTCTTCAACATCCCACTGGGGACCTCATCCTGCAACAAGACAATGCACCGTGCCGTCGCTCCCGAATTGCATCCGAATGGTTGGATGAACATTCTACCGACGTGACCTCGCTTCCTTGGCCAGCTAGGTCACCTGACCTCAGTCCCATTGAAGACATCTGGGATGCCATCGAGAGAGATGATCCGCCTCCATCAAATCTTCGCGAACTGTGGGAGCTTGTTCAGGGGTCGTGGATCCTTATGACTTTCCAACGCTTCCAGTGTCTTGTCGAGTCTATGCTGAGACGAATCGCCGCCGTCAACAGGGCGAAAGGTGGTGCTACATGTCACTAGACAGGTATCTCTAATTCAATTGCTCTTCAGTGTATGTTAATTCTTAAGGGCAGCAGAAACTGTGATCCAAGTTGGATTGTCATTGGATGAAACAATGAAGACACTGCGGAAAACAACATGCAAATATACGCAGCGCGTATTTAAGGACTAGGGCGTGCCGAACGAAGTCATTCGTCTGGTGTGTTGTCCAGTGATCGTTGAAGAAGCTACCATACCTGAACGACGCAGGCGCGCAACATTTGTATAGTTATCAGAGTTCGAGAGAGAGACCGTATAGTGGGTCTGCGGGTAGGAGGTTGGTCCTTCCGTCAAATTGCGGACTGAGTAGGACGAGAGGTATCGGCCGTGGTAGGTTGGTAGTGTCAGTAAACAGAGCAGCACTCTCACACTCGCAGACGTGGTTTCTCCCAGCCCATTTCTCCCGTGCCATTTAAGACAACTTAAAAGCTTTTCACACATCTAGAGAACAAAGTGCCGCCGACCAGAACAATAAACAAGATCGTCTGCGAGCGGGTGACTCGGTTTATAAATTCTGCAGTTAGAAGCCTGCTCTGAAGCATGACAGGAGGGTAGAAGTTAGAGAGGGAGAGAAGGGACTACATTCACATTGAACAAGTTAGTAAAACCATGCAATGCATTGACTATGATACGCTTTCCAATATACTAGAAATCTTACTCAAGCTATTACTCAAGTTATGAGGGAAATGGCTGTGGAATAAATCTCACCCCTGTGCCCTGACCTTTGATCCATTTGGATGATATTCAACAGACCTGGTTCAGAATATCTCCGAAATAACATGATAAAGTTTTGTCGCAATCGAAGCAATTTTACGTAAGTTATGATGCATAAGCGCTATGGAATACATCCCGATCCTGTGTCCTAACCTTTCACCGCATTTCGCCCATTTTCAATAGGATTTGTCCCCAGGAAGGTCCCTACAACATACCAACATTTCATCCAAATCGAAACATTTTTACCTAAGTTATGACTCATAATGGCGATGGAAGTGATTTCGCTCCTATGTCCTGACCTTTGACCCCCATTTCGCCAATTTTCAATAGGGTTTGTCCCCAGATGGTCTCCTACCACATACTAAAATTTAATCGAAATCGAACCTTTTTTACGTTAGTTATGACTCATAAGAGCAGTGGAATGGATCCCACTGTTATGTCCTGAACTTTGACCCCATTTCGTTCACTTTAAATAGGGTTCCTTCCCAGGTGTTCCCCTACCACATACTAAAATTTCATCGAAATCGAACGATTTTTACGCAAGTTATCGTGCGGACGAACATACGCACACAACGCGTGATGTAATGAGGCAGATGATAATCGCGACCATCTGCTAGCAAGGTGTGACGTCATAAAACTTTAATAGGATCCACAAACAACGCGTGACGTAATGAGATAGATGGCATGACCACGCGCCAACATCTAATGGGGCGACGCCATGACACCACACTACAAACTTGATAATTCGGGGTGTTTATTTAACCCACTAAACAGATTTTCTTAAAGTCGAGATCAAGCTAAATCGATTTCTAGTACCAGAAAACGGTAGGTTAACGACTTTCATCAAAATTCTTAGAGCAGTTTTCAAAATAAAATTTACACACATACAAGAATTGCTGCTTTAAGGTTAGCGTCAAGTAATTTTGCTTCCTATACTTCGAACGGAAAAATTTCTGTACACATTTTCTTTCCAATTAATGCGTTCCCAAGGATGAAAATTTGAACATCGATTAACATATCTTCATTTTATGACTTGGAATATTTTTTTTTCTAAAACATAACTATAATTATGCAATCCAACATTTTCTTGTCTGCTGACGTCATGAAAATACAGGTCGCGCCATCTTTTTTCTGGACAATTAATGCGTTCACAAGGATGAAAATTTGAACATCGATTAAAATAGCTTCATTTTATAACTTGCACTACTTAATATTTTCTTAAACATAACCATAATTATGCAATCCAACATAAAAATACAGGTCGCGCATCTTTTTTCTGGACAATTAATGCGTTCACAAGGATGAAAATTTGAACATCGATTAAAATAGCTTCATTTTATAACTTGCACTACTTAATATTTTCTAAAACATAACCATAATGTTGCAATCCAACATTTGTTTGTCTACAGACGTCATGAAAATATAGGTCGCGCCCTCTTTTTTCTGGACAATTAATGCGTTCACAAGGATGAAAATTTGAACATCGATTAAAATACCTTCATTTTATATTTTGGAATACTTACTATTTTTTAAAACATAACTATAATTATGCAATCCAACATTTGTTTGTCTACTGACGTCATCAAAGTACAGGTCGCGCCATCTTTTTTCTGGTTTCAACACCACCAAAGGAAAAGTTTTTGATTTTTAATATAATTATGGTTATGTTTTAGAAAATTTTAAGTATTGCAAATTATTATATGAAGTTATTTTAATCGATGTTCAAATGTTCATCCTTGGGAACACACTTATTGTGAAGGAAATGTGTACAAAAGGTTTTCCATTGGAAGTATAGGAAGCAAAATTACTTGACGTCCACCTTAATATGTAATATGGGATAAGAGCGATGGAATGGATCGCATTCCTATGTCCTGACCTTTGACCCCATTTCGTCCCCAGGTGGTCCCTACCACATACTGAAATTTCATCGAAATCGAATCATTTTTACGCACGTTATGACGCATAGGGGCAATGGAATGCATCCCGCTCTTATGTCCTAACCTTTGACCCCACTTCACCCATTTTAAATAAGATTCGTCCCCAGGCGGTCTCCTACCACATAGTAAAATTTCATTGAAATCGAACCATATTTACGCAAGTTATGACGCATAAGGGCAATGGAATGATCCCGCTCCTACGTCGTGACCTTTGACCCCATTTGTCCCATTTTCAATAGGGTTCGTCCCCAGGTGGTCCCCTACCACATACTAAAATTTCATGGAAATCGATCCATTTTTACGCCAGTTATCGTGCGGACAGACGGACGGACGGACGGACAAAGCTGGAGCATATATGCTTCTTCAACCTACGGTTGGAAAGCGTAAA
Organism: Macrothele yani; assembly: GCA_039090855.1. Lineage (NCBI taxonomy): Eukaryota > Metazoa > Arthropoda > Arachnida > Araneae > Macrothelidae > Macrothele > Macrothele yani. The sequence goes on from CM076992.1 coordinate 17,408,201, forward strand.
AAACTAATGGAGCTGACCCACTCCAATTGTTTTGTAGGAAGGGAGGATGTCGTTAAATTTCCATTTTTTCCAACAGCTGAAATTATTCAATCTTATCCTGCTGCTGTATGTTGTGAGATTTCCAAAGGAGAAAGGCACCGAACAGCGATTGTTTTACTCATAAAAAAACAACAACCCTGCTCGTGCCGGATGCGGATAGGGCGTCAACAGCGTAAAGCCATGGTCGCTCGTGCCAAGTCGGCTTTGTTGAAGGAGGTGGTGGCTCTGCAATGGTTTGGGAAGCCTTCTCATGGGGTTCATTAGGTCTAGTCTGTCTAAAGAGAGGTCCTTAACCGCCGCGCGCTACCAATATCTTCATGATGATCACTTACAGCTTTCACGGCCTTCGCGCATCCTGCGGTCGATGGTCTGCTTCTCCAGAACAATGCGCCGCCTCATCGGGCTGAAGCCACTGAGGCATGGCTCAAGGAACACTCACCTAAGTTTGATACCATCCAATGGTGCCTAAGGTTCTCGGATTTCAACCCTGTGGAAGCTCTCTGGGATTTCGTTGCAAGGAACATTAGAGCATGGAACCTGTACTGACGTCTCATGGACTCTGTACTGAGAATGCTGCAAAAGGCATTATCTACGGAAACCTTTCGGCATTTGAGAGAGTTGATGGCTTGGCGTGTAGAATCTGCTAGAGGAGGACCAACACGCTATTAGGTCAGTATCTCTAATGTTTTGTCCATCGAGTGTATATGTATGACGCAAAGCTAATTATCGATATTTATTTTTGTTTTATTTATTGACTTTCATCATTAAACTTGAGTCCTGAACAGAGATATTTTCACGTTTAGTTTTCCTTTAAGACCATTATTTTAGGAATACGTTATTTCAAAATTAATCCAAAGCATCCCCCGCCCCCCGTCAGAAGAAGCATAATCTTCTTTATTGTATGCAAATAAGAGCATAAAAATAAATGATAAATGTAGAAAGAGACTGAGTGAAAAACAGAGTGCAGGTGCACGATCATTAAAATGAAATGCCAGTTTTCGTCTATCACAGTGAGATCTGAAAAACATGGGAGGCATAATTACTTACGTGAGACACGATTTCTTATGTTTTGCTGCTCTCTGCTTGCATGATAACGGGAGATTCAGTAATTCCAAGGTTTCTGAAGGAGGATGTTCCATGTAAATGTTCTCTTGAGCATCCAAATTTTGGTCACTTACATACACTATATTGACAAAAGTCACCGGATACCTAGAAGAGAAACACAACATAGCATTTATTGACTTTAGTACGGTGTCGGTCCTCCTTTGGCCTTAATGCATGCACGTACTCTTCGAGACATGCTTTCGACAAGGTTTTGGAACACAGCGATAGGTATGCGCTTCCATTCAGTACATAATGCTGCCGCTAACTCTTGCTTAGTACTAGGCCTTGGTTCCAAACTTCTTATGCGGCGCTCTAATTCATCCCATAGGTGCTCTACGGGATTGAGATCAGGGCTCTGTGCTGACCAGTCCATACACGATACGGAATTATCGTCAAACCACGTCGTAACAGTCCTTGCTTTATGGCATAGAGCACCTATGCTTAAAGAAATATATATTTTAATTTGTTGGTGTCCTACTGGTACCAACAAATTAATATATATATTTCTTTAATCAGCTAAAAACTTTCGGCATGTCCTCGTAGCGGTGATTTTAAACGATGACGAAATCACCGTTTACGACAGCGGCGACAGAAATGTAAATACGCCGGAACTACGAGTCTCCGTCTTACTAGTAACAGTGGCAAAATTACCCTTCACGACAGGGGTATGATAGTAGTAACGGAACAGAGAGTCATCGGCTCGCTTGTATCAGTGTCGAAATCCCTCACAATCAGCTAGCTGTGTTCTTTGTTTACGATGAAACGCACAGTGAAAGCGAAAACAAAAACTATCTCATGCGTGGCAAAAAGGGGTGACGGCAGGAACGTTCACATGACGAGCGATCTCTATGATGTTCCAACAGAAACGGCGACAAAATGTTTAGATGTGGTGACATTATAACCGTAGCTGTGACGTAACAGTGTTTTGGACCCCATGCATTGCTCGGACACGGATAACGATGACATTCGTGTCCGTCATTTTGGAGCTGTTACTTTTTAGCACGTCTTTTGTAATAAAAAAGTGGTGCTTATGTTATCACTTTGTGCGTCCGTCTGTCTGTGGACACCATATCTCTGCAACTATTAGTCTGATTTGAAATATTATTTTTGCATTGGGATGCCTGAAATGGGAGAATTTTTTTTGATGCACAACTTCGCCACTAGAGGGCGTAAATGTAGATGACATCGAATTCAAAATACATTTTATCCCATTTGTTTGCTCCTAAATATCTCATTGAAAAAAATATCTTTTCGATGCTATTTATATCAAAGACTATTCTATTAATAAGTACCGTATCTTTTTCAAGTAATGCATGAATTTTCAGCGAGGGGCATGAAGGTAAATTGCTTTTCCCCGATATCTCTGCTTCTAAAAGTACGATTTGAAAAATTCTTCCTGCATTGGATACAGCTCCTAATGGGGAACGTTTTGTACAAAATTTCTCATTTACGGGGCAGAATGGTTTGGCCTCCAGGGCGCGTAAGCGTATACTTCTACTTTTGATGTATTTGCAGCGAAATTTCAGCTTCTGAAAACTCTATTGAAAAAATTATTTCGTAAACCGATATCACTCCCTCGGAAAAGCTTTTCAGTATACCTCCTGCTTAAAATAGTGTATAGTTTTTCCGCCAACGGGCGTACATTTATATCATATTTTTGTCCATATCTCTGCATCTAAGAATCCGAGTTTAATTTTTTTCTTTGTTGGGGAGTGTTCCGGTGCGAAATGTTTCTCATATAATTTCCAATTTTTCTTAAAGCAAAAGTGTGCCACTAGAGGGCGTAATTTCATGTTTTCATTTACAGCAATATCTGTGGGACTAAACACCGAATTGAAAAAATTATTCTTTGGTCAGATACTACTAATTTTGATAATTCTTTGCGTACATTTTCTTCCAAAACGAATGCCCAATTCGGGCGCTAGGGGGCGCAAATATTTAATCTGTTTTTCTCAATATCTCTGCTCCTAAATAAGCGATTCGAAAAGTTCTTTTAATAGCGGATACGATTTACCTTGTGAAATACTTTAGGTTTGTGTTTGAGGAGTTTTGTAGTTCACAGTTTTGTCGCTAGGTGGTGTTTGTGTACTGTTTGCAGCTGTATCTTCCCCATTAGAGTCCCTATTGAGAAATTTCTGATTTTACTGTATGCCATTCGCTACAATAAAGATGGGGAGCATAATCCTTTTTAAGTGATGAACAGATTTCCCGGTAGGGGGTGAATAGATGAAAATGTTTTTCACCCTATCTCCACATCCCGGAGACATATTTGAAAACTTCTTTTTCCTTAGCATAGCTTTAGCCATGAAAAATACTTTTCGCTTATTTTTATTTTGAACTTTCTGATTATGCAAAATAATTCCCCTAGAAAGAGTAAAATTACTTCACATTTGCTTTAATGTTTCTTCTTTTAACTGTCCCATGTAAAAATCTTATTGTCTCTGATACCTACATTCTGCTATGAGAAACTTTTTGTGCACCATTTGTTAACTTTCTTAAAATACTTTTAGCCGCTGGTAGAAATAAGTAGTTGTTTCTATTTTTAGATGTTTTTTTTTTATTGAAGGTTTAAACGACCACCGTGAGCAACTCAATGGGCTATAAGCAGTCGCCCGTCCCTAATTTAGGGTCATTGGTTCCAGAAAAAGGAGAGAGCCAGTGTCGTAAGACAAACACAACATCCATGCCTCACCAGGATTCGAATTCTTTCAGACGAATGATCAGAATCCATCGCTTAGACCACTGCGCCACCGGGGCGGCCTATTTCCAGATGTGTTATCAATTGTAGAAATCCGGTTGATTTTTTTTTTTTTTCTACCCGGTTCCACTGACTTTGAATGACTTTGATAATTATTTTTTTTTGCGTCGGAAAGGATTCTAAACACGTGCTCATTACAATCGAAAATTCGGTGTCATCTTTCTTTGTTGGAGTCAGTGACCCATCTCTCGTCTTTATCATGACATCATCTATTCTTTTCATTTTCTTGACCTATGAGTTTCTTTACCTGTCTCACCAAGCATGCACCTCTCCATGCCCTTTTCAGTTGTCTGCAGCCTGGGTATTTCTTCATAATTAACTCTTTAACGACCACGATCTAAAATGTTGGGACACTCATAATACCATAACACCTGAAAATGTCTGCTGCTCCTTTCCGAATTTCATTCCTTCCTCCCTTGTGCAGTAACAAAAGAAAGATTAGTGCTGGATCTCCACTAGAAACTTCCAATCTCTAGGCTTGACATACACTGACCTTTGGACGTTTTCCGGGAGCAAGCAGTGCATTCTTCTACTGAGAGCCTGAGGCAGATAGGTGGGAGTGGTAAAAGCTTGAAAATCTTGTTTACTTTGCCCTTTTCTTGTTCTTTCTTCTAAACAATATGTTCTCAATGTGTTTATTTGGATTGAGCCAAATGAAAGAATTTGTAAGACAAATTTCTCCCCATAAACTCCGCTTTTGGAACGACGCAAAATATTACAGACAAACAAAGCACGTGTTAACAAAGCAGGAATTCTGCTGAGAGATTTCATAAGAATGAATGATATAGCCCTGGAACAAACCACGTCCTGGTTCACCTCTTCGTTTAGCGACAACAATGCCGACTGAGGGCGACTTCTGCTAATCCCTCGGACGCCATGCAAATTCAATGAACATGGGGGTAGGAAATCCTACTCATTTTTTTCGGGTGACTTGGACTCTTGTGGTTGTTTGCATGTAAAGGCGCGTTGGGAGCTATATTCGCGAAATGGTTGAGGTCCATTTTGTAGGATTTCAAAAAATAAGAATTGGAAGGATGCATTTGACGAAACACTTTTCTTTTAAAACATAATGGTAATGTTCGCTTTTAATTGCCTTCACTCTGCACGTAATTAGATAAAAAAGGACCGTCTCCATATTAGTGCTAAGGAAAGGGAAGATGATTCAAACTCCCCACATTAGAAATGTTTATTATACTGAGCAATCCGTTTGGGCAGAGATAATCTAAAAATGCTGTGGTGTGGTTTGTAACAGATATAATAAGTCAATACTTGGTAGAAATTATCTTTATGGATGGGAGTTTGTCTTGGCTTCAACATGATCCCCTATGCGTATTCGTCAGAATTCATACCGGGTGTTAAATCTTTGTGCCACGTGTTTTCTAACATCTGCCGAGTCTTCCCTAGCTACACGGTGCGTTTTTCGTCTCTGAAGACACTGCAGGATCAGGACCATACCTGGATATGTTGCAGATTTCCTTGGAACTACAACTGGATACCGATGTCAGTTTACAGTAAGACGGGGCACCACCCCACTGATCACTGGAAGTCAGGAACTTCCTAAAAAACACATGGCCCTTTTCCTTGGCCTGCAATCTCCCCGGATCTCACTCCCTCCGATTTCTTTGTGTGAGGGTTTGGGAAGAACATCATCTACACACAGCGACCTCAAAGTCTGAATGATTTGAAGGAGAAAATTTCTGCAGCGTTTCCTCAAATCACTCCGCAAGTGTTAGAAAACACATGGCAAGAATTGAACATCCGGAGTATACCATCATAAATGACCTTTATTATGGTATACTCACATCCATAAAGGCCATTTCTGCCAAATATTGTCTTATTATATCTGTCACAAGCCATATAACAGCATTTTTTGAATTATCCCTACCCAAACGGATCACCCTGTAGCTGAATCCTGTTAAATCTATGATGTCCTCATCAGGGTAACTTGTCCTTGAAAATCTTACTGTTTCTTCCAAATGCTCTCCAGAAAAGTTTTCTATACCTATTAATTTCTTATCGGAAGTGGCAGCTGTTGTCGGTATACATGTAGACATCGGTTACTTCCAAGTATGCCAGTTCAACTTCAAAATCTTCAGTTCTGCTAAAAGCATTGTACAATGATTTTAATTCTAAAATATCGCCACTTATTTCCTTATCATTTCATAAATGGCAGCGGAAATCATTTGACTAGAACAAATGCATTAGGATATTTTTGCTTTCAATGAACGAAATTGATTCTCGCTCACACCTAATCAAAAGCAGTTTTTAATTCGGAATAAACAAGAGCCTTTAGCAAATTTCATGCGATCGAGGCAGAAAAGGTTTTTTACCCCCTTTTCTATTTTCATTTTTTTTTCGACTTATCGACCGTGACAGATACATCTCCGTCGGCGAAAGCGTTTTCTCTGCTTTGAAGAGCTACAAACCTTTCGCATAAAGGGCCGCAGTACCGTCTTCTTCCATTTGCAGCTTTTACCGTTAGCAGCGATTTTTCATTCCTTGAGCCACGGACATTGTCGCGCATTAGTTTGTTTGCCGTTTGTCTCAGTCGATAAGTTACACCGTCTCCGATTTCCAACGCGAAAATCGATAACGGGGACAAAAGAAAATACTTCTTAGTTCACGGTGATGGTTTTTATTCGTATTCTTGATGGTAAATAGTATTTTGGGGTCGTTAAATACAAATTAAGAGACCTCGAATGAACGGCGCACCAAAATTGATTTCTTCTTCACGTATAAAAGCTTTACGTTCGCAAATAATTCAGAGAATGCATAAAAAGTATCGAGCTAACAGTGAATGAGGAATTTCTTGCAGCGTGGGACATAATTTGCGTCCATTAAAAAAAGACGTTCTCAGTTGAATTTTGGGTAATTCACCGGTTAAAGATGTACGCATAATGAGGTATATAAGTGGCTCTAACTTGGAAACTCAGTAGTTTGCTGACATGTGCCGTAATCTTATGTGACCAATTTTTATCAAGCACTGCTGGGTGAGCGAAAGGACAAGACTGAAAAAATAGTGATGTTTTAAGACTTTTATATATGCCGTAATTTATAGTTTAAGAAGAGCATCTGACAAAACTCATTATTTCGGAAACAAATTTGTTGTAAGAGCCTCATCGGCATAAGCGCTAGAGCACAAAACTTTATTATCTCTTACTCATCTATGTTTGAGATTCGACAAATAATATCGTAACACGTTTGGATCACTGCATGAACTACGTGCATATTTTTATTCATTTTTCAATAATTTCTTTAAAGTTATTTTCGGTTACTTAATGCGATAGTATAGAAATGAAATGGATGATAATGCCGAATGTTCTTTCCTTTATTACCTTACTGGCTGAAGAACCCGGCGTTGACGAGGTTTAACAAAAAATGCATGAATCAGCTTCTGCGCCAGTGTTTTCCGAGCTTTCCTGAATAGGATATATTGCAGGAAAACATTTAACCGAAGTGTGGTCGGGGAATGCAAAGAAAATTATAAACAAAAAACCATAACAAAATCTACATAGCTTACCACAAAACAACTGAAAACGTTTTTAATAAAAATGTACAATACTGCGTTCGACCTTGGCACCAGTCTCGAACAAACGGTAGTCGTTGTAGTAACCATAGCAACCGCCTACGCCTGTTCATGACGCATGCGTGTTCGGTAGTACGCAAGGGTTGTTTTATGAAACCTAACAAGTGTTTTCGCGCTGTTTTTTTTCGAAAAAATGGATGTGAAAGAGGAACGAAAATGCGCCCTTAAATTTTGCTATGGCCTTAAGTTGTCTGTCGGAGAGATTTTCAGTCTTATGCAAGACGCTCATAAAAATGGGATCCCAGATTTGCTCTAGGAAAATCATCAATTTACAGATGGCATAAAGAATTTATGGATGGTCGTGAGTCGGCGGCTTTAATCGCGCATGGAGGAAGACCTTCAACGAGTGTTACAGAGGTAAGCATCAATACAATACACTGAAAAGCAATTGAATTAGAGATACCTGTCTAGTAACATGTAGCACCACCTTTCGCCCTGATGACGGCGGCGATTCGACAGGACACCGGAAGCGTTCGGAAGCCATACGGATCCACGACATCTGAACAAGCTTCCACAGTTCACGAAGATTTGATGGAGGGGGTCAGAGCCTCGAACATCTCTCTCGACGGCATCCCAGATGTGTTCGATGGGATTGAGGTCAGGTGACCTAGCTGGCCAAGGAAGCGAGGTCACGTCGGTGGAGTGTTCATCCAACCATTCGGATACAATTCGGGAGATGCATTGTCTTGTTGCAGGATGAGGTCCCCAGTGGGATGTTGAAGACGCACAAACGGGAGCAATTGGTCGTCCAGGATATCCCAGTAACGTTGACCTGTGAGGGACGATGTCACACGTACCAGGGGTCCTATTTCAGTCCACGTAAACAGTCCCCAGACGAGAATGCCCCCCCCCTTCCACCAGCTTGAAGAGTACCCAGCTGGAAAGAAGGATCCATCACTTCATGTGGTTTGCGCTGTACTCGTATCCTGCCATCCGCATGTACTAACGTGAATCTCGACTCATCAGTCCAGGCAACATTTTTCCACATGTCTAGGGTCCAGTGGCGATGTTTCCGCGCCCATGCTAATCTTTGCACCCTGTGATGTGCGGTCAGCAGCGGTACCCTAGTGGGACGGTGGCTTCTGTACCCCATAGCGAGGAGATGGTTCTGGATGGTGTGGCTGCTTATACGTTTTTGTGCACCAGCGTTAAATTGCGGAGTGATTTCTTGCACTCTGGCCCGTCTATCCGCAGTTACAATGCGAGCTAGCCAACGATGATCCCGCTCATCCCCACGCTGTTGTCCACGGCAGTTTGCCCTTGCAGGGATGGTTTTACCGGATTCGATGTACTCACGGTGCACCCGTGACACAGTGGCTCGTGAAAATCCCAGTGCCTGCACGATTTCCGAGATGGAGTGACCCATTTTTTGGGCCCCGATAATTTGCCCACGATCAAATGCGCTTAGATCCTCCGTCTTACCCATACTGCGTCCGACTCTTACTGATTCCCGTCGCCCCACTCCTTATGTAGTCGGATCGCTGCATACGTCATGTCGTTTCCGTTTACAGGGCCGCCCCCAGCGCCATATTTGCATAACGCCAGCTGTCTGTTATTCAATTGCTCTTCAGTGTAGGTGTTATTATAAGGGAAGAGAGACACCTAACAAACAGAGATATCGAATATATGGTTCGTATTTCAAAATCATCAATTCGCAGAATTTGAACAGAGCATTTGGGCATGAAACGAGTTTGTTCAACTTGGGTTCCCCCATCTCTTTTCATGTGCGGTCCAATGCAAGTCCGCACATGGCCAGTTATGTCGTCCGTTATTTGGATGAAATTAATATTAAGTTGATATCCCAACCTGCATATAGTCTGGAGTTGTCACCATTTGACTTTTGATTGATCCCATTTTAAAGAAAGACATAACGGGGGTGTGTGTGTGTGTGTGGGGGGGGGGGCTATTTGAGACTGATCAACTTATTGCAGTTGCGCAGGGATGCTTCTGCAGCATTTCAGAAGAAAAATTCCAGAAGACATTCAAAAAGTAGGAGGAACGTTCGGGCACCTGTATTCGAAGCAATGGACAGTGTTTCGAATGAGGAAAAAGACTGCGAATACAGGAAACTTGAAATATCTTAAACCTTTAGTTTTTTTCTATCGTGTTGCGATCAGCGTAATGTAGAGTTAATTCCGCAAGTAAGTACAGCTCATTGGAAGCAATTAATGTATATCAAACAGAAGCCATCGTTCTTTCCACGTTATAAGTGAGTCAATGTGTGCTGATCACTACTGTTGTAAACCACCGCAGCGGGTGGTTTGTCGCACCCTTGTCGCTCTAAACAATGTGCGACAGTCTCCGCACCCCTCTCGAGTCAGTGAGCTACGCACGACACACGGCAGGACGAGGGTTAGTCGTTTGGCCATCTGTGCATTGCATTTGATACGTACTCACTACAGCGGTACATAAACGACCCATAAGCCGCGCTGTTTCCTGGACGATAGTTCCCAGGCCCCGTTCGATCACAATTTGTCCTTTATCAAACTCTGATAAATCGGCAGCTTTTCCTAGTTTGACTCAGAACACTCTACTAACCGAAAGCCGGTCTTCGGTTTGTATATATATACTGCTCTATGAAGTTCACCTGCGCCACGTTCTATCTTCAGGCGCGCTCATTTCCCTAGGCTGGGGGTGGTCGTAATGTAATGGCTCATCGGTATATCTTAAAACAATTTATTTGCTTCCAGTTTCGGAATTAGTCCTGACAGTTCCGCTGTTAGATTTCGTAGTAACCAGTTCTGTACTAAGACCTGAGACTCCCACGAACGTGTCTGACGCTGCCACATCACGCGATCGTCCGCGGAAGCAAATATTATTAATATCGCCTTCGTTGCGTGGTGTTTTCTGTCAAAATACTCGTAAGTAACAAAAATAAAAAAAAGCCTTTATCCAACTATTTGCGGACCTTCTATTTCGTGTTGCGTTACGTGTTCCTGCTATTAAAGCATTTCTGATAATTTTCCAAACATACGACCTCTTCTGACAAATATGACGCGGATTTAAAAAACAATAAATGTGCCGGAAAAACGTTATTTTTGTTTTTCAATTGACGTATAAGCCGGGGAAAGTAAATTCATATCTTTTTAAACAGATACGTGGGTTATGAGGCGAAAAATACGGTGCAAAAATAATTATGTTCTGAAATCAGGGGCACCGCCCCGGTGCCTAAACGGTCTGAGGCGCAGATTTCTTGTTAGAGAACAGACAGCTGCTCATAGTCCTAAGAATTTCTTGTGTTGTTCGCTAAGCCCCGACATAGAAAAAAAATATAGTCGAACCTCGAGAAACCGCTCCACCAAATTTTAAACAGCTACCCCACCTTCCAACTATCGCTCAGAGGTTACAAATCTTATCCTATTCTGTTAAATGGGATTTACCGCCACCTCACTGTCCCCCGTTCACCTGGGCATGCCAGCGACAGCTTGATGTTTCTCAATGGACAATACCCCGTTGATGTTGGAATTATAGCCTCCCAACGCTACAAAAAACAAACAAAAATCATCAGAGAAGATTTGCAGCCGCTCTAGATGGATTGCGACATCCCTTCGTGGCAGGTGCAGCTGTTGTTCACCCATCGAGAGAAGCATCGTGTACCTTAAAACCACACATCAGGATCTCTCTCTCTCTCTCTGATGTGAGCGCGGTTGGGAAGAAAACTGTGTGTGTGCTCTGGTTAATTCTTGTGCGCGGTCGTGTGTTACAATGATGTCTGTGTGTGTGTTGTATATTAATAGAACTAACAGCTCCTGAATAAAGGAAGCAACTTTATTAAATGTAATGTCCCCGATCATTAGATTCATTTACGCTACGCTATATTTTGGATCTGTATTTCACATCATTAAGTAAGTGTTTTTCTCTAACAGCGATCCAATTATATAGCAAGGCTGAAGTCAACTTCTACAACAAATATGGCGTCAGTAAGAAATGCGTTACTATATTATCGTGGAGCATCTACGTGTTGTGAACATATTAGCTCAAGTTGGATATCACTGTGTCTACGTATCATCCTTTGTATTGTAATTAAAAGTTTTTCTATTTGTTTGCATACAACTTACGTAGGTATATGGTTTTATTATTATTAGTATGATGTGGTCTCTGTTCTATTATTGTTAAGCACACATTCTTCCGCCTTGAATGAAGATCTAGCAAAAAAACGTTTTTGGTTTCTACAGCGAGCCGAGCCGATTGGAGTGTTGGTACTAACTATTTAACTACACATCCAATTTAACAATTAATCAACAGTTGAAGGACCCTCAAAACATTCACTTGAAATGGACAATTGTGAAAACAAAAATCTGTCAGTGACAGGGATCGATCCCGGGCCTCTTTGCCCATGTTGCTCTAACCGGGAAAACTACACCGACAGAACGTATCGCTGCAGATTCGTCGTCTTGTGGCAAGAGCTTCACCACTGTGTACGACGCGTCATCTCCTTATTTTATTTTTATTTTTTTTTGAAGCGAAGAAGGATCTTTTGTTAATTCCAGACGTTCTGTGGAACAAGCATCCCACATTTTTCGAAAAACCCAACGGCCAGTAAATCTATTTTCCACAATCAGGCACCAATGTGAAAACATACATTTGTTGGTGTTGGAATCGAACTCCTCGCTCCGGCGCCAGTTGTTTTAACCGACTAAGCTACGCCGACAGAACTTATCGCTGCAGATTTATCATCTGGACACGTGTTTCACCTCTGTAGTAGGTCACACACTCCGAATCGCTCACTTTGTCTGCTTAATTGAGCCTCGAAAGTATGTTAAGAGGGTGCTCCTCAAAGAAGTTTTGAGGAATGGGTGAGACAACAGCCATATTCACGCCAACTTCCCTGAAAAAAGAACGATGCCGTTAGCGAAGTGTGGTCAGCTGTTAAAAGTCAAGGACAGCATATTCTCTTATTTACTGCATCTGGAATTCTGAAATTAAAAATTCTGAAATTCACTAGCAACTTTCCGTCATTTCTTTAGTGAATTAACGCGGCATATTTCTGATACAACCTTTTCCGTGAAATGACGGAAAGAAACCTGAATTTCACCGATTTTTGTACCACGGGAAAACTCTGAATTTTCAGAAACCTTTCAGCAGTTTCTTTCTTACATTGACGGTGAATTACCGTTTTAGAGATGTGTTAACGGAAAATTCTGAATTTTTAGAAACCTTTCCGCTGTTCTTTTCGTATATTAACAGAAAATATCCGTTCTCACTTTTTCCGTATCTGTATGACGAGTAATTACCGGTTATAGGAGCGATTGGTGAGAATACTTGAGGTTTGATTAACTTTTAAATTTCAATAGTCTGTCGAATTTTGAAGTTCCATAGCAAGATCGGATATTGTGGGATAGCATATCGCTTGCATTTCGTTTATTGTGGCACAGAATATTTCTTCTCCTTTCCCCTGTTTGGTGCACCAGCTACTTATTATATATTGTATTACTGTAAGAAACCGGGTACTTAACTTTTTGTACAGATGATTATACGATGACTATGTATCAGTCTTTGGACAACTTAAGGCAAAATCTATTATAGCTATCAAGAGTAAATTTTATATTTAGTTTTTTGTTTCTTTTTGTGAAATAATATTATAAAACAAGAAAGATGACACCGAATTTTCGGGTGTAATAAGCACGTCCTTTGAATCCGTTCTGACGCAAATTAAATTTATCAAAGCTATTCAAAGTCAATGGAACCGGTATGGAAAACAATAGTATCTAACGGAAAAAAGAAGTTTTTCAATAGGGTTTTTAATCCCTCAGATATTGGTGTAAACGGAATCGTGAGCTTACGCCCTCTGGTTGCTGACTTGTGCGTTAAGAAAGACATGAATTTATATGAGAAATTCATGTCTTTCTTAACGAAATAATTTTTCAAATCGGACTCTTAGGAACAGAGATATCGACAAAAATAAGATGTGACTTTACGTCCCCTGGTGGGAAAACCATGCATTATTTTAGGAACAAAGTATTCTCAAAAGGTTTATCCAAATAAGCGGTACCGGTCCAAGAAAAAAAAAAAAATTAGTCGAGTTTTCAGGATCCCAGATTTGGCTACAAATACACCAGAAACAGACATTAACGCTTATGCCCCCTGGTGGCCAAACCATTCCTTACCAAACATTAGAAATTATGTGAAAAATATTTTCCATCAGGTCTTGTATGCGATACAGGAAGAATTTTTAAAATCGGAGTTTTAGGAGCAGAAAACGCAATTTACCATTGTGCGCCCTAGTGGAAATTCTATGATTTACTTAAAAATTTTGAATTTATAGGAAAAACATTTCGCATCGGAAACAATATCCAACAAAGAAGGAATTTTTCAAATTGGACTCTTAGAAGTAGGGTTTTTAATCCCTCAGATATGGCTGTAAACGAAATCGTGAGCTTACGCCCTGTAGTTGCTTTATCTTTCGATTCCATTTATTACACCCGTCCTGACGAAGTTGCTAACTATAATGTTTCAAATCGGACTCTGAAGTTGCTTTATCTTTAATTGTCCTGATGAAGTTGCTTTATCTTTCGATTATTTCTTATTACAGTCGTACTGATGAAGCTGAGCCAAACGCTCAGTGAAACTGTAGTAGATTTTTCAATCGATAATTTAGAAGCTCAGATTTTATGGCAAATACATCAGAAGCAAAATTGACAAAAATAAGATATGCATCTACGCCCCCTGGCGGAGAAACTGTGGAATATTTTAAGAAGAAAATATTCCAAAAGGAAAAAAAAAAAAAAAAAAAAACACTTACCTAATACTTCGGAGGTTCTCCTTTCTCCCTCAGTACAGCAGCTATCCGACGCTGCATCGATTCAGTAAGATGCTGGAAGCAGTATGTAAGTATGGCCAAGCCAGATGTGTGTAATGCGGCCTTCAATGCAGGTATTGGTTGAGTGATTTTTATGGTGCAAGGGCCATGTGTGGCCAAAGAACGCCAAATAGAAGGCAATCGAAGAAAGACATTTAAAAACGTGGTGTAAGAGTTAAGAGCTGGCTGATGTCGTAAACGTGAAAAATGAAAATGAGAAAAAGTTTAAAAGCTAGATACGTTTAAAAAAGTCAGTATGTTTTAAAAACGAAAAGATAGAGGATGTGTCACAGTAGTCACCCAAGATCCTCTGCAGCGTGGCCGCGCTGTCGTCTAACAAATGGGAACAGAAATGGAAAAAAGCGATGAGCACGAAAACAAACACAACAGCAGAGAACATGAGCGACAGTAAGTCGGCAGTCGCACCTCTCACACATCGGGGCAGCGTCGCCACAAAACAAGAAGCGGTGAGTGAAACGACAATGCCCAATGCGGTGATGCGCAAGGACAACTTCTTCACGACGGTTTGTTCGCAAACTAGATGGCCAAAGTACGATCTGTTGTTTAATGGAGAGAAGTTTGTTCCTGTTCTGTTAAGGCTAGATGAACTGCCACTCAGCCAGGATGAATGCACGAAAATTTTGGAAACACAGTGGCAGGAGCATACGGATATGGCCGAGGCATCCGCCAGCTCGTTACTCGGAAACCCAACATGGCCAGAAACCCAACACAATCGAACCAGGAATCCAGCACCAATCAAAACCCGCAGGAGGCGACGAACCACTCTGGTGACTGGAGAATCATTGCCCTCAGGAGAAGATAAAACTTGGATGACAGACTGGGAGTCAATGCAAAGCATGGCGCGAAGATGGGGTCCAGACTGGATGTGACTCAAGGCGAGGAGCACCGCATACAACTATGCCGAGAAGACTGTCGCTGCCATAGGATTCATTTGACCACAGGTCTCATCACCACACACAAATGCTGAACCTACAACATCACCGGATTTCGAGCCATCGGTGAAGACAGGCACGAAATCGGAATGAAGCGAAAGGTGCTCGGCAAAAAGCTGCTGGTACACCTGTGCACACGTGGAAGGCTTGGGCCACACAGAAAGAGAAAGATCAGCAATTGCCGGAACTGGCTGCCGAGGGAGATCAATAAAAGCTTTGGTCACACCAATCAACGACAAAGAAATGCCAGTATCGTGCACCATGTTCTCAATGCAGGTGATTGGTGTATCAAGACGCCTGATATGCTGTTCCATAATGTTCCGCAAGTGCTATATGGGAGTGATATCGGGGAAGTTCCGAGGCTAATCCAAATGCTGGAAGTCTGAAGTGTGTACTTCAAACCATTCTGGCACAACATTCGCCCCGTGGCTGAGCGCATTGTCATCTTGGGAGACACCGTCGCCATTCGGGAAAAAGTGTAGCATTGCTAGCTGTACAGAGTCAGCAAGCAATTAGCGATAATGGGCACCAGTCATACGTTGTTCCACATGCACCAGGGGCCCAAGTTCCTGCCAGGTACACATGCCCTACACCATACAACCGCCTCTAACGGTTCGTACTGTGGAGACAGTGCAGGATGGATCGTGGAGTAAAAAACGCGACTCGTCAGACCAGCACACTTTTCCCCAGTCATACGATGTGCAACTTGCATCTTCTCTTTACCAAGCGAGTCTTTTGCGTCGATGAACCGTTGTTAGGAGAGGATGTCGTCGGGGTCGTCTGCTGTTATAGCCCATACGCCCGAGCGTATGATCCTGGTCATGACAGATACTGTTCCGGGTTGCCCTCTGTTGTATTGGGTAGTCAACTATTGAACGATCCTGCGTCTGTTGGCCTGCGTGAGTCGTCGGACCCAGCGCTCACCTCTCACATCAACCTTTTGCTGCCCTGTTCACTATTACCTCTGAGTCGTTGTTTGACCATTTGGGAAATGGAGGCGCGCTCTCTCCCAGCTCCCACAATCTGTACTTTCTCGAAGCTCAATAAATCCTTCCGTTTACCCATCACGCCCTGAATTTTACTACCTACTGCTCCACTCACGACATATATATTTTACGTCGGTCGGTAAATCGTGCCCTCTCAGAAATCAAAAGCCATGACCGGGCTGCGTTCACTTTTAATAGGAGTGGTCATAATTCAGTAATGATTCGGTGTATATTCAGGGCGCTGGTCCCAGGGAAGTGTCATAATCACAGCTGAAGGACGAACAAACTGGTAATCCTTCATCCGGAATACCCCAAGTAGCACACTGACATTGGCCAACGGTTGACCCAATGATATTTTTGCGCCGGCAGCGTTGGGCGAAGGTTGCGTTGTTTATCGAAGATTGGCCAACGGTTTTTCCAACCACATATGACCAACCATTTATCAACAAATGACCACACAACGGTTGTCCGATGGTTGCCCAACAACACATGACCAACCATGGTTGTCCAACAATACATGATCCCATTGGAAAACTGTTTGTAACAGTTTTCCAATGTGGGTCCAACCGTTGAACCAACACATATCCAATTGTTGGCCGCCGAGTCGCCTCGTCACTGGGCCGACCGTTGAAAGCCCACGGTTGGTCCAACATAATATTGCTACCTGGGTCGAACCTGAGCCCAACTATGATATTTACCCGAAATCTCCAGCTACCTACCACTTGGCCACATACAGACTTTAATGTAATGTACACTCCCGTCTCAGAGAGAATCAAGCTATTTCTTTCATGTCCCATGACGGTAAGAACACCAATCCATTTTGTAGAAATCAGTCCAAACTCAAAGATAAAGAAGATACAATTCTCTAAGGATTAATTCCAAGTGCATTTCCTTCGTAGAATGGATCTCTCCACTAGACTCTCTCTATAGCCCTTGTCATTTTTCTTTTACCCGTTCTGAATAAATCCTAAAGTCACGCGTTTTTATTTTTCTTCGACAAGTTTTTCACGATATGTTGCTGGTGAATTCTGTCACGCGTGGATCTTACAGCTAAGCGCTTCTAATTGTGTCAGTGGCTGCTGACGCATTAGACTAACCAACCAGCTCATTTTTTTGTGTGTGTTTGCCGGCTGCTGAGCTCACGACGAAAAGTTTCACGAAAAATATTAACGTCTGTCTCTCATCTTCATTTTAACGATCATTCTACCGTGTATTTCACAAGGAGAATCCCCGCACCTACGAGAGAATGCGATGAAAAGTTTGAACACATCATTTCCCATTTTTATTTTTCACCATACATTATCACGAGTCGCAAGTTGTTGAGAAATCGATAGAAGTCAAGGATTCACAGTAATGAGAAGTTCCTCAATAGGCGATGAAATAATGGAAACAAATTTATTTAAATAACTCAGAAGGATCACACGCTTGAGATCATATCAATATAACATGCGTGAATTGTTTTTTGTAAAGGCAGTCTCATTGAGCCGCCCCAGTGGCGCAGTGGTCTAAGGCGCTGGCCTCTGAGCATTCGTCCGTAAGGGGTCCGGGTTCGAATCCCGGTCAGGCATGGATGTTGTGTTTTTCTTACGGCACTGGTTCTCTCCCTTCCCTGGAGCCAGTGACCCTAAATTAGGGACGGGCGACTGCTTATAGCCCATTGAGTTGCTCATGGTGGTCGTTAAACCTCCAATCAATCAGTCTCATTGAAAACCTATCACAAACGATGCTGGATGCCCACGCGGCGAAGTGGTTTAAGTGTAGGATTCTGAACATTCGTCCGAGATAGGTCATGGTTCGAATCCCTGTGAAGCATGGATGTTGTGTTTTTCTTACGGCACTGGATCTCTCCCTCCTCCGTGGAAATAGTGGCCCTAAATATTGGACGGGTGTTGTGTTTGTCTGACGGCCCCAAATATTTGAGGCAAGATACTAGTTGCCCTAAATGTTGGGTGTGTACATACGTTGTACCCGTTTTTGTAGGCTACAAAGAAAGGACGAGAACACAACAAATAACGTACCTAGGCTTTTACATAATTGTCATCATTCTGTGCAACCTCTTGCCATCTGTCTATGAGTAGGTGAATCCCACGGCGGAAAACTCCTGTGTTTTAGAGTAAAAAAAAGTCATGTGATGCAGTTTTCACATCGTCCACATCATCAGAGGTTTGGACAGCGAAGGCGTTCTATAACGATCGAAAAAGGTGGTAGTCCGTAGGTGCCAGGTCAAGGGAATACGCCGGGTGAGGTAGCACTTCCCAACCGAAGACCAGTAATTTTTGCCGAGTGATTAAAGCAGCATGAGGTCTGGCTTTATCATGATGAAGGATCACGCCTTTGCGATTGACGAGTGCCGGCCGCTTCGATGTCAATTGTTCTTGCAATCTGTCCAACTGTTGGCAGTAGAGGTCAGCATTTATCATTCGGTTAAGTGCCAACACCTCCCAGTGGATTATTCCCTGGACATCCCAACGAACACTCAACAAAACCTTTTTGGGATGCAGTCCTCCTTTTGAGGTCGACGGAGCTGGCTCCGCACCTTGGTACACAGTCCGTCGACGCTTTACATTACGGTACAGTACCCATTTCTCATCACCCGTTACAATTCGTCCCAAAAACGGTTCATTTCTGTGACGAGAAAGCGAAGAAACACCGGCACGGATGGTCTCCTCTCGTTGCTTTGCAGAAAGCTAGTGTGGAACCCAGTTATCGAACTTGGTGATAAACCCAAGCACGTGCATCCGACTTTCGACTGTTGTTCTATGTACCGACAACGTTTCCGCTAATTCCTGAACGGTTGGATGTGGGTCATTTGTTATGGCTTGGTCCACATCCTCATCAGAAACCCCGAATGGACGTCCAGGATGTGGTTGACCTTCACAGCTTCTGTCTCCGTGCAGGAATTTCCGAAACTAATGACGACATGTGGTATCATCAACTGCAACCTCCCTATACACTTGACAGATGTTGCGCCAAGCTGCGACTTCAGTATTGCCTTCATCGAACTCGTACATTAAACAATGTTTAATATGCTCCTTATCGCATGCCATGTTACACTGTCCGTGATTTCCATTACGAATGTCTTACTCGGACAAACCATATGCTCCACTGCCCCACGCTTTATTGGCCAACAATTCGGCATCGCAGCGTCATCTGTGACGTAACTACTCCAATCGCAATTCGCAACTATTGCAACAATAAAGATGACCCCGAATTTTCGGGTGTAATAAGCACGTCTTTTGAATCCGTTGTGACGCAAATTAAATTTATCAAAGCTATTCAAAGTCAATGGAACCGGTATGGAAAACAATAGTACCTGACGGAAGAAAGAAGATTTTCAATCGGGTTTTTAATCCCTCAGATATTGCTGTAAACGGAATCGTGAGCTTACGAACTCTTAGAAACAGAGATATCAACAAAAATAAGATGCGACTTTACGTCCCCTGGTGGGAAAAGCATGCATTATTTTAGGAAGAAAGTATTCTCAAAATGTTTATCCATATAAGCGGTATCGGTCGAAGAAAAAAAAAATTATTCGAGTTTTCAGGAGCCCAGATTTTGCAACAAATACTTCAGAAGCAGAAATTAACACTTATGACCCCTGGTGGCTAAACCATTCTTTAGCAAGCATTAGAAATTATGCGAAAAATATTTTCCATCAGGTCTTGTATGCGATACAGGAAGAATTTTTCAAATCAGAGCTTTAGGAGCAGAAATAACGCAGAAAACGTAATTTACCTTTGTGCCCCTAGCGGAAAGTCCATGATATACTTGAAAATTTTGAATTTATAGAAAAAACATTTCGCATCGGAAACACTATTTAACAAAGAAGGAATTTTTCAAATCGTACTCTTACAAGTAGAGATATTGACAAAAATAAGATATATATCTACGCCCCCTGGCGTAGAAACCATGCATTTTTTCAAAAAGAAAATTTTCCTAAAAGATTTGTCGACATGAGTAGTATCGGTCAACAAATGACTTTTTTTTTCAATCGAGATTTTAGAAGCTCATATTTTACTGCAAATACAGCAGAAGCGAAAATAAGACTTACGTCACCTGGTGGCCAAACCATTTCTTACAAAAATTAGAAATTATGTGCAAACGATTTCCGATCAGGAGCTGTATGCGGTGCAGAAAGAATATTTCAAATCGGAGATTTAGAAGCAGAGATATAGGGGGAAACACAGTTTACATTTACGCCCCCTAGCGGAAAGTCTATGAAATACTTGAAAATTTTGAAATTATATGAACCACATGTCACACTAGAAACACTATCCAACAAAGAAGGAATTTTTCAAATGGGACTCCTAGAAGTAGAGATGTTGACAAAAATAAGATGTACATCTACGCCCCTGGCGGAGAAACTGTTCTATATTTTAAGAAGAAAATATTCCGAAAAGGTTTATCGATGTGAGTGGCATCAGTCCACGAAAGAAATTATTCAATCGATATTTTAGAAGCTCCGATTTTATGGCAAATACATCAGAAGCAAAAATTAACACTTACGCTCCCTGGTGGCCAAAGTATTCCTTACCAAAAATTTGAAATTATATGGAAAAGATTTTCCATCAGGAGATGTATCCGCCGAAGAAATGTTTTTTTCAAATCGGAGTTTTAGAAGAAGAGTTATCGGGAAAAATGTAATTTATTTTTACAGCCCCTAGCGGAAAATCTATGCGTAATTTGAAAAAGTACCTCTATCTAAAATACTCTTCGACATAAATGGAATCGAAACATAAAATTATTTTTTCAATCGGTGTTTAAAAGCAAATATGTGGAATAAAACGTATTTTTGAATTCGACATCATCTGCATTTACGCCCTCTGCCGGCGAAATTGTACATCGTAAAAAAAAAAAACGAAATAAAGGATCATCGGATCATCATTTGCATATTTCAAGCTTCCGAATGCGAAAAGAATTTTTCGAATCGGACTAATGGTTCCAGATATATCGTGGGTACAGACGGGCGGACGGAGGGACAAGCCGATAACAGAAGCGCGATCTTTTTTACAAAAGACGTGCTAAAAACGGGTGGAACTTTTGCACACACCCAATATTTGAGGCATGGATGTTGTGTTTGCCTTATGGCAATGGCTCTCTTTCTCTCTCTCCTCCCTGGAACTAGTGGCAATAAATTGGGGAAGGGAGACTGCTGCTGCGTCCAATATTTAGGGCCACTAGTTCCAGGAAAGCGATAGGGGGAGAGCCAAGTTCTAATAAATCAAAAGGCTAAAATTATCTGCGGGTTACATCCGCTAGTCACAGACATAAATGCTAAAGTATACGATTAAGGAAGAGATTTTAAGTTTGCGTATTTGAATCAACGATCGCGAATTAAATGCGAAATTTGGACTTGGTGATATTTTTCGGACATTGCATTCATTTTTTTTCCACCTGGAGCGATGAAGTGCATGATAACAAATGTCGAAAGAAATCGTCAGATGGAAAAAAGTTTCTGATTCAAAATGCGTGAACGGCCTTTTTATGCGAAAAATATTTCGAGAATATCTTTCATTTCATTCTCTTCTTTTCATTTCAGGGTTAGGGAATGACACGTTATCTCCAGTTCGTTTTGTTTTACCTTCAATTACTTCTCTCCTTTTCTTTCATTTGACGTTAGAGAGGATTCGTGTTCAAACACAATTTCACAAGTATTTCTGCCGCCTTCTACAAATAATGAAGGAACGTGAACTTGTGTGCAAAAGTTTGTCTCTTGGGTTTCCTATGGTAGGATCTTTTTTCATTTTTTAGTTTACAATGACATTTTTGTTATCGATATTTGTCAAAGTAAGTTAGCTCATTGTTGAACTATTCTCCACATACTTTGCTCTTGACGTTTCCACTTCACAAGAGCTCCAACTTAATAACACAAAGAGCAGACCATTTCTTTATTTGAACGAAATAATTAAAATTGAGTTTCGCAAAAGTAAAAATGGTTTTGTCTCTCGTCCAAGAAATTATCAACTAATAACAAGTTTCTTTTTACAATACACTGAATGATAGCAAAATATTAAACCTCTAAATTCAACTTTTCACGCTTTCGTTATATTGTTCATTAAAAGGTGATTAAGATAAATTTGTGATTTTTAATTTCTTTGCCGAAGTTACAATGCACAAGAAGAACATACACTGGCGGAAAGTGAAAAAAGAACACCAAGAAGGAATTGGCGGACGATCATGAAATTTACATATGTTAATGGAGCGGAGTTTACGTAGGCGTGATGTTAATTTCGGGATCAACCGGTGAGCGCTTACGCCACAGCACGGCATAATATGCAAATTATCGTTGGTGGTATTTAAGGAGTACGGCGAAGTGAATGTAATCAGTCGTCTGCGTACGGACACGTACGAAGACCCTGAAGAAGCTGCAATGCCTGGACATGGAAGACGTGTACGATTTCAACAGTTATTGGAATTTGAGCGAGGTCGTCTAGTCGGACTCAGCGAGGCCGGGTGGTCGTATCGTCGTATTGCGGAGCGAATTGGACGGGAAGTATCGGTGGTGGTACGATGGTGACGTAGATGTTCTGACGAACATTCCCACACGAGAAGACGTGGAACCGGGAGTCACAGACGGACTGATGAGCGGACCGATCGACGCATAAGAAGAGCGGCGTTGTCAAGCAGAACATCCACTGCGACGCAAATCAGAGCTGCCGTTGCACCTGAGGTGACTGTGCGAACAATTCGCAACCGTCTACTGGATGCAGGACTACGTGCACGTGTGCCTCTGGCATGTTTTCCTCTGTCAGGAACGGCTGCAGTGGTGTCGCCAACGTCTGCAGTGGAGAGCGCAATGGCGATCTGTCGTGTTCAACGATGAAAGCAGATTCTGCTTGGGAGCCTCCGATGGCCTTATGCGTGTTCGCAGACGCACAGGGGAGCGTTTCCACCCTTCTTGCATCCGCCAGCGACACACAGGGCCTACGCCTGGTCTCCTGGTGTGGGGAGCGATCAGCTATCGCTCCCGTACACAACTAGTGTTTGTACCGGGTACGTTAAACAGCACCTCCTACATCAACAACATCATTCAGCCCGTTGTTGTGTCATTTGTAAGGTCGGTTCATCGTGGTGTTTTCCAGCAAGATAACGCACGCCCACACACGGCACGTGCAACGCAACATGCACTTCAGGGTGTGAGACAACTTCCATAGCCTGCACGTTCACAGGATTTGTCCCCCATTGAGCACGTGTGGGATTTTATGGGACAACGACTTATCCGGTCTCCACGGCCAGCCACGACCATCCCCGATTTACGCGTCCAGGTTGAGGATGCTTGGAACTCAATACCCTAAACTTTCATCGAACATCTGTACGACAAACTCCATGCCAGAATTGCATGGTTCAACCTCGTACTAACCATGTTACATGGAAATGTTATTTTTCAGTTTACCAGCAAATAGAGCTGTATTTTGCCATAATGTTTTGATCACGTTATCCTCTGTATTCCGTTAGTATGCTGTGTAAATTTCGTTGGTATCAGACGTCTCCTTCTTGGTGTTCTTTTTTCACTTTCCGCCAGTGTAGATTGTACTTAAAAGTGTCAAATTCACTTGATGAAACGTGCTTTTATGGGAGTTATGTCGTTTTCCAAACATTTGGCGTAAAAACTGATATTTACGAATGGGACTTTATGATCTTGACTGACCCAGATAAGCATTATTATTTACATACACACCGGTCACTATTTTAGAAATCTTTATGAAACTCTACGTAAACATCACTTAGGCAGCGTATGTGCAAAACACGTGGTCACGTAATTCAGGCAACGGCACTCACGGTCAAAAATTAAAGGTAATTGTGAATCACAGAAAAATGTTGCATAGACAAAATGATTCCTCATGTAAACAGCTCCATACATTTTCCAGAATGCCGGAAGTCCATCTGTTGATCCAGAAGACAGATAACGGCGCTAGGAGCACGACATACGTCACGTAGCACGGGGCGGGTTATAAAAAGAAAAGTCAGAGCAGCAGATTAGAGCAAGTGTTGGGTGTTTCAGAGGTATATTGTGCTGTTTACCAAATGAATATGGCTCAGCGAACCCATATTTATGATGTTATGCGAGGCAGAATCATCGGTCTACTCGAGGTTTGCCATACGTAGATGGCAGTGTCCCAGGAGCTGCTTGTTCCACAAAGTGTCGATTCTAGACTCTGGCTGCGGTTCAAACGGGATGAAAATGTATCTCGACGCTGCAGCACAGGACGTCCGCGGATTACAGCACCGCGACAAGACCGTCTTTTGTCTTTAACTGCCAGACTGCACAAGCAGAGTACAGCAGGGGACCTTACGAGAGCCTTTTTAGCTGCCACAGGGACACGGTTTCAAGGGGAGACGGATGGGACATCCACATCCGAAGTTGTGGGAACATACAAAATTCCTCGATCCACGGGGTCACTTGTGTACCGAGGATACCTCATGGAATACATTGCCACCCATTGTGGACAGCGCAGTGGCCGACCACGGGAGCTGAATGACCATGACCAGCGGCATCTGACCAGGATTGTCCATGCTAACAGAAAAGCGACACTGGTTCAAACAACATCCCGTTTCAATGCAGGAGGTGCTAGAGACAAATCCATCAGGTCAGTGCAGCGTAATCTAGCATCCTTGGAGTATGGAAGCAGAAGACCCACAAGAGTGCGTTTGTTAACACCACGACATCAGACACAGCGCTTCACTTGGGCTCGCGAACATGGTAATTCAACCCAGGAAGACTGGTAACATGTGGCGCGGTCCGATGAGTCACTCTTCCAGTTATTACGAGCTGATAGTAGGATTCGAATGTGGTGCAGATCCCATGTGGCCATGGACGCAAACTGTCAACAAGGCACTATGCAAGTTAATGGTGGTTCCATACATGTGTGGGTCGTCTTCACGTGGCACGGTTTGGATCCTCTTGCCATCTTTAACACGTCATTAACCGGTAATCGGTTTGTTGCTTTGCTGGATGACCGTTTGTAGCCCTTCATGGACTTCATGTAGCCCAACAACGATGGGATTTTCCAAGAGGACAATGTCCAAAATTTGTTCGAGGAGCATTCTGGACAATTCCAACGGATGGTGTGCCCACTACGTTCGCCCGATATGAACCCAATAGAGCACTTATGGGATGTGGTGGAAATGCCCATTCGCTCCCAAGATTGTACATCTACAAATACCAGGGAGCTATGAGCGTGTGTTCAGACGGTATGGCTCAACATCTTTCGAGAAGTCTTCCGGCCACTTGTGGAATCCATGCTACGTCTAGTTGTTGCTCTTCGGCGGGCTAGAGGAGGTCCCATGACTTTTGGCATTTCAGTGTAATTCCAACTCCCCTTGAGAAAGGCAGGGGCACGAAATCGCAGGATTTGGGTCCGCCGCAAACCATTGAGATGAAAGGAATTCGCATTAATTTCAGACAATGCGTTGAAAATGCATCACACACATTTTTTTTTTTTTTGGAAGAACCCTACGGCCAGAAAATCCATTTTTTGCGTTCAGTCGCCAGTGGGCGATTCAAATTCTACGGAGCAGAATGCGTTTCCAATTAACCTACATCGATAAAGGCTTTTCACTGCTACTTTCCGTTTTGACATGTGCGTCACCTCTGCGGTATGTCGCACGTTCTCTTTTCTTCGCAGGTTTAGCTGGCCGTTTCTTGGTAATTTCAGCTCAGGCCACTGCCATTTGCCTTTCACATCTCCAACCATCCACTTAGGGATCTTCAATGCCGCTGAAATGTCACGTGCCGCCTCGGTGGCGCAGTGGTCTAAGCGGTTGCTTCTGATCATTCGTCCGAAATGGGTCCGGGTTCGAATCCCGGTGAGGCACGGATCTTGCGTTTGTCTCACGGCGCTGACTCTCTCCCTTCTCTGGAACCAGTGACCCTAAATTAGGGACGGGCGACTGCTTATAGCCCACTGAGTTGCTCACGGTGGTCTTTAAATCTTAAATCCAAAAAAAAAAAAAAATTAAAAAAAATGTCACGTACGGGTTGATTGTTCATGTGGCACCCTCGCGACTGAAATCAATTAACTTTATTTGGAGACATCTTGCATTCAAATCCATGATTTCGTCACAGCATGGTCCTTGGAGGATATTTTTATTTGGGTCTATCTCGTGATGATTTCGTAAAACATGATTTACTATCAGCACGGGTGTTTCCGGATATAAATTACTTAGTAGTTTACATTTTCGCCAAATAGTAAGAACTTCTTATTAGTTGATAAACGCGGGAATACATTGTTCTTATGAGATTTCAGTATCTGAAAGCAGAAATTCTATTTTGTTCTTTATTCAAGGGGAAATTCAACAATTCCTCTTTCATAGAAAGAACTGTACATTTTCATATACTTTCTTTTAACCTTTAGTGTTTCCACTTCCCTTCCATATAATACATGTATAACACAATAGCGGGCTTTCAATTTTGTCACCAATTTTACGCGTGAAAAAAGGAATTGTCGTTAAAGAGAATTTGGTTTCAAATTATTCGACGCTTCGTGTGAAACAAAAAGTAAGAAAAATGGAAAAAACTGCTCATGAGCAAGAAAAGCAAAGATCAATATTTAGATAGGTGAACAATAAATGAAAGATATCAGACGCGAGTTCGCGAAACAATAAAACAAAATGAAGTAGCGAACTCTAAAACAAATCCTATGGGCCTTCATTATTAATTGTGTTGAATATAATGAAACTATTCCACGAATTCAGTCCAAACTCTGAGAAATAAAATTAATTCAAACATTTGTTAAATCGCCTTTTGGTTTTGAAATACTTGGGGATTGGATTTCCTTTGCTAGGGGAGGAAAAATATAATTCGAAAGATATTTGGCGAAATGGGGTGTTCTAGTTTATAACGAGGACCTGTACACCAACTGTACATAAAATGGCAACACTACAATCGTACATTAGTCATACACTGAAGAGCAATTGAATTAGAGACAGCTGGCGTTATGCAAATGTAGCGCTGTGGGCGGTCCTCTAAACGGAAACGACATGACGTATGCAGCGATCCGACAACATAAGGAGTGATGCGACGGGAATCAGTAAGAGTCGGACGCAGTATGGGTAAGACGAAGGATCTAAGCATATTTGATCGTGGGCAAATTGTTGGGGCCCAACGAATGGGTCACTCCATCTCGGAAGTCGTGCAGGCACTGGGATTTTCACGAGCCACTGTGTCACGGGTGCACCGTGAGTACATCGAATCCGGTAAAACCATCCTTGCAAGGCCAACTGCCATGGTAACAGCGGATAGACAGCCCACAATGCAAGAAATCACTCGGCAATTTAACGCTGGTGCACAAACACGTGTAAGCAGCCACACTATCCAGAACCATCTCATCGGTATGGGTTACAGAAGCCAGGAGGGTACCGTTGATGACCGCACATCACAAGGTGCAAAGATTAGCATGGGCGCGGGAACATTGCCACTGGACCCTAGACATGTGGAAAAATGTTGCCTGGACTGATGAGTCGAGATTCACGTTGGTACATGCGGATGGCAGGATTCGAGTACGGCGCAAACCACATGAAGCGATGGATCCTTCTTGCCAGCAGGATACTCTTCAAGCTTGTGTGGGTGGCATTCTCGTCTGGGGACTGTTTACGTGGACTGAAATGGGACTCCTGGTACGTGTGACATCATCCCTCACAGGTCAACGTTACCGGGATATCCTGGACGACTATTTGCTCCCATTTGTGCGTCTTCAACATCCCACTGGGGACCTCATCCTGCAACAAGACAATGCACCGTGCCGTAGCTCCCGAATTGCATCCGAATGGTTGAATGAACACTTCACCGACGTGACCTCGCTTCCTTGGCCAGCTAAGTCACCTGGCCTCAATCCAATCGAGCACATCTGGGATGCCGTCGAGAGAGATGTTCGAGGCTCTGACCCCTTTCCATCAAATCTTCGTGAACTGTGGGAGCTTGTTCAGGGGTCGTGGAACCGTATGGCTTCCCATCGCTTCCAGTGTCTTGTCGAGTCCATGCCGAGACGAATCGCCGCCGTCATCAGGGCGAAAGGTGGTGATACACATTACTAGACAGGTATCTCTAATTCAATTGCTCTTCAGTGTACATACCTATCCCTAATCTGTTCTCTGAGACTCAGAGGTGAGCTCCACAAATAAATACAAACTACCAGATAAATTTCTAGCTGATTATTTACTAACTGTTACCGTATCAAACTTCTCCATTTACAGCGATCTTGACACACTACTCAGGCTTCACTGACATCCATCACACACAAGACCTTTGTACTTCACTCTCCTAAACCTTTTCTTATGCAGACATTCCTGAATCTGTTCCTTCTTCCTTGGCCTTCCTCTGTCTTTCCTTTTCTGCCACTTGGGCTAAAAAGGGGTTCTTAGTAAGCACCTAATAACTCATTTTTTCAACATGGCCAAGCCACCGAAGAATATTAGTCTACACCTTGCTAACAACATTTTGTTTCACATTACACAACTGCAAAACACAAACTACATTAGTAATTTACTTTATTGGCGTAAAAACAGAAATTAAGCAGATCAACCAGATGGCTTTTTCAAGGAAGGTAGACAGAAAACTGCAATCAGAACATTGAACGCGATGATTTGACTAGACAAACCATCCCCGTGTCTTTGAATGGGAATTATTAAGAATGTAATTTTCATTCAAATACACGAGGCGTCATGTTAGTTTGGCATGCGGTATCATGGATAGAAAAGGCATTACTTGTTGAACTGTTTCCAAATTCGTGGCAATTCTAGTGAGACGCTGTCATTGCAAGCCGCACTGTTGGTAATACACTGCCTGAACCAGAGAAAATGCCACAGTCATACCATGAAGGATTGCTCGAAAACAGACCAAACTGTACACACAGGTAGCCAAGTAGGTCCTGAACAAATGATTTAATTGTCACATACAGACCACGTTCTAGTGACCGAATATACAGGACGATCAATAAGGAGTGTGGCCCCCATTTTGGGCGATACAGCGTTCAATGTGACGTGGCATCGAGGCAATGAGAGTCGAATAGAGTCCTGGGGTATCATGGACCATGTCGTGTTGATCCAAGTCCACAGCTCATCTTCATTTTGCGGGGATGGGAGGGTACTCAACCGACGACCAATCGTGTCCCACAGATGCTCGATGGGCGAGAGGTCGAGGGATCCTGCTGGCCACGGAACCATCCGCGCAGCGTGTAAAGCATTCAGGTTGATCCGGGCGGTATGCGGGCGGGAGTTATCTTGTTGAAAAACGGCGTTTTAAATGCGGTAGTTCCACATCGTCAAATCAGCGGCGTGCCGTCAATGTGCCAGTAATGCGTACTAGTGGTGAGCGGCTGTTGGCACCCCACACCATGATTCCACGTTGCCTTGCCGTGTGACGCTCCACAATGACGTAGGAATCCGTCCGTTGGCCCCGTCGTCTCCAGACTCTCACACGACAATCATCCGTGGTGATACAGAACCGCGATTCATCGCTGAACACCACACTGTTCCATTCGGCACCCTACGCAGCTCTGGAGCATCACCACGCCAAGCGGTGACAACAATGGCTCGCTGTTACGGGTAGCCTACGTAACGGACGGCTCGACAGTAAACCACACGCAGCCAATCGACGCGACACTCTCCGCGTCGATATCGGAGCATCCAAGCCTCCTTGTACATTCCGAAAAATGTCGCCCGTTGTGGCCTGTGGGTTCGCTACGGCATGACGTCGTATGCGACAATCGGTGCGCTCGGACTTCCGTGTCCATGCTCCGGGCACCCCTACAACGTTTCGACCGACGGTTGAGGCAACACGCTGCGTTTCTTCCGCAATACGACGCAAGGACCATCCGGCGGTAGGAAGGCGAATGATGACACCTCTCGTGATCTGATCCGTTTGACGTAATCGCGTAGGACTGCATCTTAGCGGCATTGACACCCCTTTTTTCATTCTCCAGACCCAATTAAACCAGAACCACTCAATTCTAGCGGCCGTGACGACGTCTCGACTGATGGCCTCACGGGCTGGTTGCCCGCTTATATCCAGCGGCCGTTCTTGCGATTGGCCTGCAAATGCAATCATTTGCATAACTTGTACGTGTGCACGCACCCTGCAATTTGCATGGCGCTGCGTTCACGTCTTCGTGGTGTGGCATTTTCTCTGTCAGTCAGTGTATATACAAACTGAAGAGACAACGATATGAATATTTCCTAATGAATTTGAACTCCATCCTTCACACGGAACGGAATGACAGTGGGAAAAAGATTTTTAATTCAAATTCCCATTACCATTTTTCGTAAAGAAAGGAAGTATGATAGAAAGGAGATTTCTTGCATGAAACAGCAATCGTGTTTGTATATGAAAACTGAATTGCGAGTTGTTTCGGTATTGCAGTGTACAAAGACCGAGTGGATTTATTTCGGGGGATGCCTAAATGAGGGTGGAAAATAAAACGATTATATTCGATTGATGGCACCAACCAGTATTGGAAAGAAATGTGAACACCTAGCATTCCCATTTCAAAAACGAATGGTAATTCAGCTCGTGACAGTCATTTGGCTCTAGACAGCATTCAGTAACTAACAATGCTTATCTCGTAACCCCGTTTTTTATGAACTACAGGACTGCGACGAACCTTGAGGTTTTAACTTCGTTTTTCTGCTCTACGTTCAGAACATATTTCCACTGGCGTTAAGACGAAACAGTTTCGCTATAAATTAGCTAATTTTATATCTGGTACGCCGATTTTTGTTTTAATCATATTTGGCTAACTGACGGAATACCTAGTGCGGGTCTTGCCTCTGTATTACGTCAAACGTATCAAGAGTTACATGACGTAGTTGCACCCTTGATAAAAGTTTATATTTAGTGTACAGGTAACTTTCAGAAAGGGCGTAGACAAAATTATGAAAAACCCCTGAGTTATATAAGGCTTTTATTGAAACCTTGCCTAAATGGTAAAGCATACTTACCTTGAACTACACTGGCGTGCAAAAATTAAAAACGAGACGGTTTTTCGAATGTAACGTCGTACAGAAGTGCTTCACATCAACTCAAATCATGCCATAAGATCCCCAAGAAGTAAGAATATGGGACAAATGAGCAAAACCGTCCAAACAAGGAATCCAAAGGATACAAAGGCACTTTATTGAAAAGGTAGCTTCGAGCACAACTGGACAGAAGACAGAAACGTCCATGTGACAGGCGGCTGCCAAGAAAAATCCAGTCTTTAGTAGGGGATATGATCACCCCTGACTGCGTTGCAGGATTTACAACGTCTGTCCATGCTGAGGACGAGGTTGTCAAGGAGCTGTTGAAGCATCGCGGCCTATTCATCTTCTAGCGCCAATCGCAGCTGCGGAATCGTTGCTGGCGGCTGGTGACGTGCTGCCAAGCGTCTCCTGAGAAGGTCGCACGCGTGTTCGATTGGAGTTAGGTCCGGGGACCTTGCGGGCCAATCCATGCGTTGAATATCTTCACTCTCCAACAGCTCTGCGACAGCCACTTTACGATGAGGTGTAGCGTTGCCGTCCATGAAGAGGAACTCAGGACCCACAGCACCTCTAAACAGACGCACGTGAGGAAGGAGAACCTCGGTAAAATAGCGTACACCAGTGACTGAACCTCCTTGGAAGATGTGGAGGTCAGTACGGCTACCAAGCATGATACCGCCCCAAACGAGAACTCCGCCACCTCCAAACCGGTCCCTTTCGATGATGTTGGAGGTGTGATTGCGTGTTTCCTGCTCTCTCCAGCTGTGTATATGTCTAGAATCGCTCGTCAGACTAAATCGGCTCTCATCCGTAAAGAGAACTCGACCCCATTGCTGATGTGTCCAGTCCTTGTGTTCCTGGCACCACAGAAATCGCCGTCTCCGATGAGGAGGCGTTAATGGCACACATCGTACTGGTCGTCGTGCAAATAGACCACCTTTGTGCAGCCTCCTGGCCACGGTAAAACGCGATAACGGACGTCCAGTTGTCTGTTGCATGTACCTTGCGATTTCTCCTGCTGTCTGCCGTGAGTCTCTTCTCGCCTGTAGTACAATATACCGGTCGTCCGCCGCCGTGGTTGCTCGTGGACGACCACTGCTAAACTCTCGGACAGCTGTTCCTGTCGTTTGAAATGCTCTCCAAGCTCGTTCGTGAAACGATGCTGTGTGCGATCACGAACTCCTTGGCCACACTAGTCACACTTTGGCCTTCTTCTGACTTCCCAATGACGCGACCTCGGGTAAAGTTATCCAGATGTAGTCTATTGGATTGCCTGTTGGGCATATCACACGGTGGCAGCAACTCGACGTCGTTCAAACCGATGTACACCGTGCAATAACTTTCACCGAATTTCTGAGCATACACCGCCTGTGTGTTTTATACCCTTCCGACACTCCCCCGTACGTCATGTTGCATATATGCGCATGCCCTACCGTACGGGACTCTAGTCTATCTCCTGAGTGGTCTTTCGGTCCTTTCTGCCTGCTCGTTCCGCTATTATGCTAATTTCTCCTCTTCGTCCTTAATTTTTGCACACCAGTGTATAATAGAACGGTTTCCATACATTAGCAACAAACCGAAAAAGGCGATAACTGGGAAAAATATAGTTCAATGTGCACGAAATGTGCATAGGTTACGGGCGAAGGCATACATCATCGATGTACGGAAGGCAAATGAATGGCGCTGGCAGCTCTTTCTGCAAATGCGCAAGAGCTTAAAACCAGCTGTTTTGGAGGGAGTCGCTAATTCATGTGCGTCGGTGAATGACAAGATTTCGAGATAGCGATTTTGTCAACATGACATCCAGACGTCATTTACAGAGGAGTTACGCTACAGAGCGATAGGCCGACTCGAAGCAGGGCAACGGCAGGCGAACGTCGCAAGGTGGCTCAGCGTCGATCGTTCTGTGGTCAGCAGGATGTGGCAGCATTTCGAAGCCACGGGTGCAGCTTCCCGAAGGTACAGCGAAGGTAGGCCAAGGGCGACGAACTCCGCAGTTGACTGGAATTTGCGGTTATCAGCACGGCGGAACAGGACGGCTACACTGCCTCATCGCAGATCTGTGCTTGCGGCAGTCACGGGACAGACGGTATCAGCTTCGACGGTACGCAGAAGTTTACATGCAGGATGGTTGTATGCTCCGCGATGAGTATTATGCGTGCCTGTCACCCCCAGACACCGGAGGGAACGTTTCAATTGGGCAACAACGCAAGTGAACTGGACTGAAACACAGTGGAGATTCGTTCTGTTCACTGATGAGTCGCGATATTGTTTACAGAGTGATTCTCACCAAGTTCACATCTGGAGAGAGGCCGGTACTCGCTATCTTTCCTTTGATATCCAGGAAAGGGGCACCTATGGTGGTGGTAGTGTTCTGGTGTGGGTAGGCATATCGTTAAGCTGCCGTACCAACCTGTATGTGTTGCCACATGGAAACCTCAATGCTCAGAGGTATAGAGAAGACATCCTGGACCCTATTGTTCGTCCGTATGCGGCCGCAATTGGCGATGCATTTGTACTGCAGGCAGACAACGCCCGCCCTTACACAGCTTGCCTCGTGTATTAGTACCTGGGACAGGCGACTATAGTCCGTATGGAGTGGCCAGCACGGTCTCCCGATCTGAATCCCATTGAGCATGTCTCAGATGCTTTCGGGAGGCGTGTTGCTATGCCCCAGCCCCTTTCTTGAACCCTGAAGGTGCTCCGCACTGCTTTGCTCAAGCAATGGACGCAGCTACCCACGGAACAACTGCTCGACACCATAATTAACAGCATGGAACATCGCTGTCGGGCCTGTATCGCTGTTCGAGGTAACCACACTCCGTATTGAAGTACCTTTTTCTATTTCATCTTGATACTTATATTTCTGTATCTGCATCACTCATACAAAACGTAAATGCTTTGTATCACATGTTCTTACGTTTGTTTGTTGCATTTGGTCTGATAAAGCTTACCACCAAATTTCATCCAAATCGGTTGCATACTTTTTGAGTTATCACGATTTTTCCATTTTTTGCTTAATTTATGGAATTAGTCAAACTTATAAATTCCATTGATCCTCGAATTCAATTCAGCTACGAAACTAAAAATAACGGATGCCTACCATTCCTTGACGTCCTGGTAACTCGTTTAAATCAATCTCTCGCAACCACAATTTATCAGAAGCCTTTAGCTATTTTTTCACCTCCACATGCCAAGTCTAATCACCCTTATCAACAAAACCTCAGTGCCTTTTACAGTTGCGTATATCGCGCGATACATATATGTTCAGATAAGGAAAGTTTTGAAAAAGAACTTTATTTCCTTAAACGTATTGCAGTACAGCGAGGATACAACCCTTCCATTATAGATAAAGCTCTGACAAAATTCCGGAAACCGAAGTCCATCTCTACATTAACTCTTGTGATGCGCCCATTGCGAGAGAATTTCGCCATTATTCCATTTTCCCGTGACATTGCCTTCAAAACCTTTAATTTTAAGGTGATTTTTAAACCCATAAACAAAATGAGGTTTTTAGGATCAAAGGACTGTGTTGAAGACAAAAACTCTTGGGGAATTTATCAAATTCCATGTGAATGTAGCACTTCGTATATAAGACAGACCCGTATATATAGCCTTGCGTTTTCGATTGAAGGAGCACATGACCTACATTCGGAATTGTGACCTAAACAAGTCATCGATGGCTAAACACTGTTACGAAAAGGACCACAGATTCTCTTTGAAGAAGCAAAACGTATTAACAAACCAGATTCAACCTCCAAACTTCACAGTTTGAAAGCTTTCCATATATATCAGAAGTCTTTGTAACTTGTTAATGACATGGCATCCACGCCATTTCTATCAAACGCGTGGAAGCATCTAACCAAAACACATGACTGTAAACACCATTTATGATGTCATATACAATTTGAATTTCTTTCACACCGCTTGAAGGTAACACTGGACATGGCTCAACCGAGAGAACAAGCTGGATTCAGGAGTGGCTACAGCACAATAGATCATATCCACGTGCTGAGAGAACTAATTGAAAGAGCGAGGGAATATGAACTTCCATTGTGCATGGCTTTTTATCGATTATGAAAAAGCCTTTGATTCGGTGAAATAATCAGCAGTTACAATGGCTCTGAAAACCTGCGGTATTGAAGATGCATACATTAATATTATTAATAACATCTATGAAAATGCAAGTGCAAAGATTAGGCTGTTTGAAAATACAACACACGTAAAAATTGGAAAGGGAGTGAGACAAGGTGACACCATATCTCCGAAGCTCTTTAATGCCACATTGGAGGGTGTTTTTCAGTCGCTGAGCTGGGAAAACAAGGGGATAAAGATTAATGGAGATTATCTAACCCACCTCCGTTTTGCTGATGACGTAGTCATTTTTGCAACTACCCCATCAGAGCTGCAGAGTATGATCCAGGAACTTGCTGACAAGAGTAAAGAAGTGGGATTAAAAATGAACTTTCGGAAGACAAAAGTGATGTTCAATGCTTTTACAAGAAATGAAGATTTATCGATTGATGGAGAAAAGCTGGAGAGAACTGACACATACGTTTATCTTGGACAGCAGATATCAACTGACGGTCACATTGATGAAGAAATTAATCGGCGTACAAAACTTGCCTGGAGAGCTTTTGGAAGAAACAGCATAATTTTCAAGAGCAATATGCCATTATGTCTTAAAAGAAAAGTGTTTGATCAATGCATCCCTCCAGTGCTTACGTATGGTGCAGAGACGTGGACCTTAACTAAAAGAGACATACAAAGGATGCAGACAACTGAAAGATGCATGGAGAGGTGCATACTTGGTGTAACCAGGAGAGATAAGGAGAGGAACTCGTGGATCCGAAAAATGACAAGAGTGGAAGACATCATGATCAGAGTTAAATCCCTGAAATGGCAATGGGCTGGACATACTGCCAGAAGGACAGATCATCGATGGACAGCCGAAATTTTAGATTGGATTCCAAGGGACAGGAAAAGACCCAGAAGAAGACCACATGGTAGATGGGTGGATGAAATTCGAAAGTATGCAGGGGTGACATGGAGGAGACTGGCACAAGACAGACCGTTGTGGAGGAAACTTGGGGAGACCTTCGTCCAGCAGTGGATTGATAATGGTTGACAATGATGATGATGATGATACAATTTGAATATTTACGTGCCATTCGTCCTGATGAAGCTAGGTCAATACCCAGCGAAACCATGGTCGGCTTGAGAAATAAAAAAATAAAAAAGTAAACATTTGTGACAACTACGTTGTATTATCCTAATCTATATATAATCGTCACAAGACTGTAGTCGTTGAGATAAAGAACATTGTATATTTGTTTTTCTACAGTGTCTAATGATTCAACAGAATGAAAAAGTGAATGTTGCAGAAATGTAACACATTACTCAAAGAAGAATTAGGGGTCTGTATGTTTTCCGAACAGGGGCAAAGTGTTGCTGCCTTTTAAGGAGAAACGTTCATGAATAAATCTAATTCCGTAATTGTCTCCAGAGGAACTCTGCCAATATCAAGTCCCATATATACTTTATGTTACGAAAAACCATAATTCCTCTGTTGCATATGCTGCTCAGTTCCCGTGAAGCGATAATGATTAGTAAATTAAATGCATTATTTTACAGGTGTTAAATATTAAAAATATATAAGCATAACTCTCTGATGACTGCAGGTATAAAACGTTTGAGTATGTTCGGAGACCCATATTTCTCGAACTGCAACATAATCTGCTTTTGCTAGTGGGATTAACCTTGTTTAACTTACGGCTATTTCTCTTACAGCATAGTTATTTACACTTGGTAGAAAAGAGGATTACAGTTTTTCGTCTTTTCTACCAAAATTTTCAAAGTTAGATAAGCTTTTAAGAAGTAGCAGTTTCTTACCAGTCCTTAGTGGAAATATTTCTTCACTACCTTTGATGCTCGAGCTGCGCTAAAAGACAATATTTTTTCCTTAAGCAACCATTGACTTACAGTAACATCCGCACCATTATTCCCATGACAGCAGAAGATCCATCGAAGTAATCTGAAAATTACTTAAGACAGGATACAGAAAGCAACATTTCTATCTGTATTACACGTTAAATGTGTTTTCACTGATTTTTTTGAGACAGTTACTTTCATATCTGTTAAATATCTGGGAGACGCTTTTCAAATTTGTCTTTGTCTAAAAGCTTTAGCCGTATGACGAGACACACATATTTGTTATAAATAACTCATTAACCCGCTAGAACGAATTAACTCGGGTTAGCTAAATCTGCTGAAATCAAACGAGCGAAAATGTTCGCTGTCTAAAATGTGCGCAGTCACCGCTGGAACTAGTGAACATGCGCATGAGGAAACGTTGCTTTTCCTTCAGAATTTTTATCAAAGCTTTCATTAAGAGTGATGGCTGACTCTGATTGATTACCTGCTAAAAGCGATGTAACAACTCTGATGAACTTAAGAAAGGAGACAGAACTGTCTGAGTCACTTGTTTCTATTGGCATGATGTTCATGTCAGGAAGAACATCCCCCTGCTAGGACATCATGGGTTTGGGTCACGCAGGAGAGAATAGAGGACTAGAAGGGAGCGTTTATTACCCCGACAGGTTTATGGTCTGTACTGCTGAGGTTGAACAGTCTTAAAACATGGCCACTACATGATCACTTCTGGTTGGGGAGTTAAAAAAATTTGAACACTATATGGTTCAGATCTATCGGCCACTTATAGTTAAATGATTTTATCGTTTTTGTTATACGTGAGACGTGCCGCTCATTTGTCCCATTGAGGCCTTCGCGTCAATAAACGCAAATCAACCAACCATCAATACAATGCACCTGCGCACACAGTGTTTGTGACTGAGGCAACACTGCGTGACTGTGGGTTCAAGCTATTACGTGTTCCTTCTCACTTAGAGGATTTGATTCCATCGGACTATTTCACAATCACAAGAAGCACGTGAAAGGGAAAAAACACGACAGTGAAAGTGCTGTGACCAAATGTGGTTTGAGTAAAAATTTGAATTTTATTTGAGTGGCTTAGGAAACCTAGTGGATCTTGTCAGAAACTGTGCTTACTTATAAATGGGTTTTCTAAAAGTGCTGAAAAATAAATAGGTTTTCTTCTATGCATTCCTTTCAGGAGAGGCTAGAAACATTTCAGCCCCTCGTACAAATTTTGAAAGCCTCTAGTGTTCCGATAGTTTTTTAGCACGTCTTTTGTAAAAAAAGATCGTGCTTATGTTACCGCTTTGTCCGTCCGTATGTCTGTCTGCCTGTGGACACCATAGCTATGCAACTATTCGTCCGATTCGGAAAATTCTTTTTGCATTGGGAAGCTTAAAATGTGCGAATGATGATCCTTCACTTAGTTTTTTTTTTACGATGCCCAGTTTCGCCGCTAGAGGGCGAAAATGCAGATGATATCAAATTCAAAATACATTTTATTAAACATATTTGCTTCTACACATCCGATTGAAATTTTTTTTTACCTTTCGATTTCATTTATGTCAAAGCCTATTTTAGGTATAGTCACTCTTTCGATGTACGCGTAGATATTCCGCTTGGAGGCATAAAAGTAAACTGCGTTTTTACCGATATATCTCCTTCTAAATCTCCGATTTTAAAAACTCTTTCTGAGCGGATACAGCTCCTAGGAAATCTTCTGCATGTAATTTCTGAATTTTGGTGAAAATGGTTTGGCCACAAGGAGGCGTAAGTGAACATTTCTGCTTCTGATGTATTTACAGCAAAATCTGAGCTTCTAAAATATCGATTGAAAAAATTTTTTCGTTGGACCGATGCCCCTGACGTCGATAAAATTTTTCGGAATATTTTCTTCTTAAAATATTGTACGGTTTCTCCGCCAGGGGGCTTAGATGTGTATTGAATTTTTGTCAATATATCTGCTTCTGATGGTCCGATTTGAAAAATTGCTTCTTTCTTGGATAAAGTTTCCGGTTCAACAGGGTTTCTTTTTTTATATAACTTCAAATTTTTCAAGTAAAGCATGCACTTTCCGCTAGGGGCGTTAAGGTAAATTGCGTTTCTCCCGAAGTCCCTGTTTCTAAAACTCCGATTTGAAAAATTCTTTTTCCACCGGATACAGCTCCTAATGGGAAATCTTTTGCATATAATTTCTAAATTTTTTGTGAAAAATGTTTTGGCCACCAGGGGGCGTAAACGTCGATATCTTGTTCGGATGTATTTGCAGGAAAATCTGAGCTCCTGAAAACTGGATTGAAAAAATTATTTCGTGGACCGATACCGCTCACATTGAAAAACCTTTTGAGAATACTTTTTCTTGAAAAAATGCATAGTTTTCCCGCCAAGGGGCGTAGATTCATATCTTATATTTGTCGATATCTGTGCTTCTAAGAGTCCGATTTGAAAAATTCTTTCTTTGTTGGAGAGCGTTTCCACTGCGAAACGTTTCCCATATAATTTCAAATTTTTCTCAACGCACAAGTCTGCCACCAGAAGGCGTAAGTTCAGGTTTCCGTTTACAGCAATATCTTCGGGATTAAAATCCCGATTGAAAAACGTCTTTCTTCGGTCAGATACTACTCTTTTCCATACCGGTAATAGCTTTGACAAATTTTATTCGCGTCAGAACGGATTCAGAAAACGTGCTCAATACAACCAAAAATTCGGAGTCATTTTTCTTGTTCCTTTTTTTTTTTTTTTTGTCTTTTACAGGGAAACAGCCGTATGTGATCTTTTTTATATTATTGTTTAAGGGCTTAACAATTACCGTGACCAAATAAATGAGGTATAAGCAGTAGCCCATCTCTAATTTGAGGTCACTGGCTACAAGGAAGGGAGAAAGCCAGTTCTCTACGACAAACACTACATTCATGCATCACCAGGATTTAAACCCGGACCGGCCGCCGTCCCGGTCCGCGATGGTCTAAGCGCTGGCTTATGACCATTCGCCCGAGATGGGTCCGGGTTCGAATCCCGTTAGGCATGGATGTTGTGTTTGTCTTACGGCACTGGCTCTCGCCCTTCTCTGGAGTCAGCGGCCCTAAATCAGGGACGGACGACTTTTTATAACATATTGAGTTACTCATGGTGGTCGTTAGAGCTGTAATAAAAAAAACCAGGGCTCATCTCGGATGAATGGTCAGAAGCCCATATATGATTTAATTCCAGGTGTAAGTCATCGTTTCACAGCAATATGACTACAGTTTTTATAAATCATTTCCTCGGCTTCTCAATTATTGTTCGTATCTCCGAATCAAAGTTATTTAACCAACATCGCATGTAATTGAGATACCTAGAGAACGTTCTGAAACCCTCTTATCATAGATGTTCCTAAATTCAAACGTATTTGCTGATGTTTTTCACGTTGACCAGGTGTAAGAACACATAATCAGCCGTTACTCTGCTAATGTAAGCGTGATGCATAAACAATGGGGAATCTAGCTTTGAGTTATGCATCGTGTGATGGACGAACGCGATGGTTACATATGCATAAATGCATGCAAAGTGCCACACCTCTTCACATTTTGTTGAATTAATGCTCGATTCGATGAGAAAAGTCCGATTGCCAGCCTACGCGAGTTGTGATCGCGTGCACGACTTTTACTTTTCTAAGACGGGCAACACATGGGTGCTGCAGTATAATGAGAACTTGGAAGTGCTCAGTGAAGGTCATCGAAATGGTACGATACGCTCATCCATGCGCTGAATTAGGCCCGGAAGGGTAACGAGAAGCAGACACCATTTCTTTGATGAACAATATCATTAAAATAGGCAAGAATTCCACGCAGCAGTTAATGACACCGCCGCGCATGAGAACGACTTTGCATTGCGAAGTAAAACAAAACTCAGAAGCTGTGAAACACTAGGAGGAAAAAACACAACAGGTTGCTGCACAACTTTAACAATAACGACGCTTCCATAGTAATGAGCCGAGTATTAAGTCAATGGCCAGGGGTCTACTAACCTCTTGCCGTAGGCAGACCTGCAGAAGAGGTAGTTCTCTTTCTTCTTTGGCAATGATACGCGGTTCACCTGCGATCACGAAAGTGAAGGCGCCCAGACGTGAACAAGTGGCCCGCATAGGACTTTTGTGAAATAAATAAACTTCCTTTATTACTTCTCTTGAGGAAATCGCATCTCAGCAGTAGTTTTGTTTCCGTATATTACTGCGCAATGTCATTTCATAATACTGCCACAATTGTACAGGTTGTCTTAAAAGTCACTATTCCGGTGTCATTAGATGTTTGTTTTTTTTGGTTTTTTTTTTACAAAAATTCTATGCTGGCATAAATATATGTACTTTTGGTGCACACTTGTGTACCTAAAAAAAGTGAAGTGGCATTTCTAATTTTGTGTAATTTATAAATTTTCCATTCCAGACCCATATCTCTGCGAATAACGTGAAAGAACGAGTTTTTGTGGTAAGATACAAGATAAAAAGCGCCACCCCGGTGACGCAGTGGTCTAAGCGATGGCTTCTGATCAATCGTCCGAAAGGGGTCCGGGTTCGAATTCCGGCGAGGCATGGATGTTGTGTTTGTCTTACGGCACTGGTTCACTCCCTTTCCTGGAACCATTGACCGTAAATTAGGAAAGGACGACTGCTTATAGCCCATTGAATTGCTCACGGTGGTCGTTAAACCTTCAATCAAAAAAAAAAAAAAAAAAAGGAAAACAAGATAAAAGGCATGAAATGCGAGAAAATTAGAGACAATTTTGAAAGAAAGTTTCATAAGAAAGGTCCAACCGACAAGGCTATTCGTGAATTATTACACTGTTAAAAATTGGTACTTAGAAATAAGCAAAATGTTCTCGTTTTTGAGTACATTCTGGGATTATAATAGCTCCGAGTACTTGTGTCTTACTTTTGGAAAAGACACGTACTCATTTTTGAGTACATACATGGAATCAATTGTGAGTATATCTGGTATTTCTAATATGAAATATATGTACTCATTTTTGAGTACATACATGGAATCAATTGTGAGTATATCTGGTATTTCTAATTTGAAATATATGTACTCATTTTTGAGTACATATATTTCAAATATATGTACTCAAAAATACATATATTTCAAATAAATGTGCTCTAACTTCATTTAATTTGCTGTGCCCTTTCGGGCAGGACACAGAAACTGAAGGAAGTTAAAGCGAATCCAGCGATTCTGACAGCATAGTTTGTAAAGGAGAGAGAGCAAACTAGATGGCGCCACCATACAAGCGCACGATGTTTCACATAGAAGACATAGAGAAATTAGGGGGGCTTAGGAAGGAGCACTATTATGCGTAACCGGGAGATTATCATCCGGGGGCCGTCACTTAACGTGCTCGTCCGATGCACGGCGGATATTCAGCAATTGTTAGAAATGCACACCACCACGGAGAGCCCCCAGGGTCAAGCCTATCAGGCTACGTTTGAACGTGGGGTCCCTCCATCAGTAGTCTGATTCTCTAACCACTGAGCCATTCGCAGCTCAATTTCAAATTTGGAATACATGTACTCCATACATACTAATTTATCCATAGGATCACCTGGAGTGTATTATGAGATTGACACAAATATAGTTAATGTAAAAACGTACACAAAGATACTTTATGCGAAATTAAATTGCTTGTGATCAGTGACTTTGTTGTACTAATTATTTATGTGTGTAACTTTGCACATTTATTAAACAATTTCTCTTGAAATCTATAATATCTAAAAGGAAGTAATACGAGATTATATTTACATTTATTGACGCAGTTTATTGAGGGTACGTATGGTTACTTATATTTGAGCATGTCATGTACTCGTTTACGATACGATTGTACTTAAACAAAAACGAGTAGGTTCAGGTTCTTATTTTTAACAGTGTAACTAAATTTCAGAAAACCGGATCTGTAAATACTGACAGCAGAAATGGACGCCCATGAAAATCTGGGGAAAGCATAGAATTGATTCGAGAAGCATTTGAAGAGGATCCGCAATTACCGACATGTAAGACATCTATCATACCAGAAATTCCACGCGCATCAATCTGATGTGATTTGAACAAAAAGCCATGCCCCACTCAGGTGTTTCACAACAAGAAGGCCGCCCCGGTGGCGCAGTGGTCTAAGCGATGGCCTCTGATCATTCACCCGAACGGGGTCCGGGTTCGAATCCCGGTGAGGCATGGATGTTGTGCTTGTCTTACGGCACTGGCTCTCTCCCTTCCCTGGAACCAGTGACCCTAAATTAGGGACGGGCGACCGCTTATAGCCCATTGAGTTGCTCACGGTGGTCGTTAAACCTCCAATCAAAAAAAAAAAAAAAAAAAAAACAACAAGAAGATTATCCACGCAGAGCAGCAGTATACACATACCTTACTGATTTACTTGAAAGTGCCGATTTAATCAACAACATTTTGTTCAGTGATGAAGCGACCTTCCACACATGTGGAAAGGTTAATCCAGATAACTGCCGCATTTGGGCAGACGAGAAACCAACTGATTTTCGCGAATGGGAACAAGACACCGAAGGAATGTTTGGCTGGGTATGACTCAGTCTAAAATGCATGGATCTTTCTTCTTTGCAGAGGCTATGGTTACAGGAACTATGTACCACGCTTGAACAATTCCTTGAACCTCAACTTCTTACAGATGACATTCTTGACACAGTAGTTTTTCAACAGGATGGAGCACCGTGCCATTATGCAATAATTGTACGTGATT
Source organism: Macrothele yani (assembly GCA_039090855.1). Taxonomy (NCBI): domain Eukaryota; kingdom Metazoa; phylum Arthropoda; class Arachnida; order Araneae; family Macrothelidae; genus Macrothele; species Macrothele yani. Next base: position 17,452,050 of record CM076992.1, read on the forward strand.
ATCTTGCCAGACGCTTTCCGGTCGCTGGATTGGTCGGGGAGGAACACGACCACAGGCAGCACGTTCACCCGATTTAACACCATTAGATCTTTTGCCTGGGGTTACATTAAGTCTAAGGTCTACACTGGTAGAAGAACTGGTGATGCAGCCGAACTTCGAAATCGTATGATCGATGCAGTTCAGAAGATAACACCTCAGATTCTGGAAAGTGTGTTCCGGGAAACAATTTATCGCTCTCAGCTCTGCAGAGACACAGATGGTCACCATGTGGAGACAGAAAAATAACAAGAAAGACGACACCGAATATTCGTGTGTAATAAACATGTCTTTTGAATCCGTTCTGACACAAATTAAATTTATCAAAGCTATTCAAAGTCAATGGAACCGGTATGGAAAACAATAGTATCTGACGGAAGAAAGGCATTTTTCAATTGGGTTTTTAATCCCTCAGATATTGCTGTAAACGGAATCGTGAGCTTACGCCCTCTGGTTGCAGACTTGTACGTTAAGAAAAAACATAAATTTATATGAGAAACATTTCGCACCGGAAACGCTCTCCAACACAGAAATATATTATTTTTTAAATCGGACTCTTAGAAACAGAGATATCGATAAAAATAAGATGTGACTTTACGTCCCCTGGTGGGAAAACCATGCATTATTTTAGGAAGAAGGTATTCTCAAAAGGGTTTTCAATACAAGCGATATCGGTCCAAGAAAAAAAAATTAGTGGAGTTTTCTGGAGCTCAAATTTTGCTACAAATACATCAGAAGCAGAAATTATCACTTATTCCCCCTGGTGGCCAAACCATTCTTCACCAAACATTAGAAGTTATGTGAAAAATATTTTTCATCAGGTCTTGTATGCGATACAGGAAGCATTTTTCAAATCGGAGTTTTAGGAGCAGAAATAACGCACAACATGCAATTTACCTTTGCGCCCCCTAGCGGAAAGTCTATGATTTTCTTGAAAATTTTGAATTTATAGGAAAAACATTTCGCATCGGAAACACTATCCAACAAAGAAGGAATTTTTCAAATCGGACTACCAGAAGTAGAGATATTGACAAAAATAAGATATACATCTCCGCCCCCTGGCGTAGAAACCATGCATTATTTTCAAAAGAATCTGTTCCTAAAAGGTTTGTCGACATGAGTAGTATCGCTCTACAAACGACTTTTTTTCAATCGAGAATTTAGAAGCTCATATTTTGCTGCAAATACATCAGAAGCGGCAATTAAGCCTTACGGCCCCGGTGGCCAAACCATTTTTTTACAAAAATTATAAATTATGTGCAAAGGATTTCCCATCCGGAGCTGTATCCGGTACAGAAGGAATTTTTCAAATCGGAGATTTAGAAGCAGAGATATAGGGGGAAAGCTATTTACCTTCACGCCCCCTAGCGGAAAGTCTATGAATTACTTGAAAATTTGACACCCTGTATATATATAGACACCCTGTATATAAAGCAAATTTAGTTCATGTTAATTTTTATCTTTCCTTCAAGGCTAAGCGTAAATTGCCGAAACGCTTAACTTGCCCCTCAGTGGCAGAGTTGTTTAAGAGCTGGGTTTTGATAGCCCGTAAGAGATGGTCCAGTGTTCGAATCCTGAATTAGGCATTGGTGGTGTGTTTTTCTTACGGCACTAGTTATGTGCGTTAGCTGGAACCAGCGGTCCGGAATTAAGAATGGGCGACTTATCATAGCCCATAGAATTGCTTATGGTGGTCCTTAACATCCCCCTCCCCTCGAAAAAAAAAAAAAAGATAAACGCTTAACCATAGCAAAACGAACTTGCTTGAACATTTTGATTTCGGAAATCGTTTACCGATAGAGTAGTCAATGGCGCTGGTAACTGGGTAGTCGTCTGAACTGAGCCCCGAGTTCAAATTTCAGAAAAAGCACGGGAGCTTTTACTGCGCTCTAGCTCTCCCGTTTACCTGGAACTAGCGACCCTTAGTTAGGGTAGAGGGCAAATGCTTTTAACCCTAAGACAGTTGTTCATGGTGATCGTTGAATTCTCCCACCCCCAAACAGATTGTAAGTTTTTATTACGGAATTTACGAAACGTTCAAAGAATCTGCACGAATCATTAACATACAGGCGTTCTTTTTTTTTTTTTATTGGGGTTTAAAGGACAATCTTGAGCAACACAATGGGCTATAAGCAGCCGCCTGTTCCTAATTTATGGCCACTGGTTCCAGGGAAGGGAGCGAGTCAGTGATGTTAGACAAACACAGCATCCATTCCTCACCGGGATTCGAAGCCAGAGCCATCTCGGATGAATGGTGAGAAGCCAGTGCTTAGACCACTGCGCCACTGGGGCGGCCCGCGCAGGTGTTTAGCGCATGACTTGTTGCTTAGCAATTAGTCAGACTGCAAATGATTCTTTGTGCCATTAGCTTCATTTTACTGCGTAATAGAACTCCGTACATCTATTTGTTCGTATTTAATTGTGTTTAAAATGGACAATACTTTTCCAACTGTGTCGACGGGTGTCAAACAACGATCAGAATTTTTTCTTTTTCAACTCACGAAAATGTACCTCCCAAAGAAATTCACACTAGATTAGTGGCAGTTTATAATTCTGGAACAGTGGATATAAGCACTGTTCGACGTTGGGTAAGAAAATCAAAGGACAGTGGAGGAGTGTTGGCCGCAAAGGATCGCAGCTTGCGATTTGAACAGGCAAAAAGTCGATGAGCTAATCAGGAAAAATCGAAGAATAACTCAGGGAGCCATAGCAAGTAAACTGAACATTAGTTTAGGTAGTGTCGATGACATTGTTAATGTTTGAGGATACAACTAAGCGTGTGCTGGTCGGGTACAGCGTCACCTAACGACTTAAATGAAGAAATCAAGACTGTAAACATGCCAAAAGGTTGCTTGCTCGCTATGAAACATATGGAAGGAATTTTCTCCAAAGCATTGTGACTGGTGATGAGAGTTGGATTCACCATTACGATCCAGAAATGAAAAATCAATCGCTGGAATACCGACACCCATCTTCTCGAGCCATAAAATTCAAAACTAAAATTTCTGCCGGTAAGCGCATGCTCACTGTGTTCTAGGACTTCAGACGCATTATACTCCACGGACTGTGAGGATGCCTCGACGTCGGATCCATGCAAACTACGAGCAGTTGAACGAGTTTCAGAATGGATGGATAATTGCGCTGAGAGGCCGGTTGATCAAGTCGCCGTATCGCCAGGCTTTTCAATCGGATCTACGCGGCAATCGGATGTTGTTGGTGCCAATGTGTCGAGGAGAGCATAACCCAGCGGCACGCGGGTAGTGGATGGCCGAGGGCAATGACGGAATGCGAGGATCGATAAATGGCGAGAGCCTCACGAACAGAACCGAATTCGCCGCTCTCAACTTTCTGTGGCCATGTTGCGTCGTCTACAGGTATGGGAGTGGCCATCCGGACCGTTGCCAGACGGCTTGCAGCATGGAAACTACATTCAAGGAGGCTACTCCGCCGCCTACCGCGAACCAGCGTGCATCGTCGGCACCGGTTTCAGTGGTGTCGGGTCGGATCAATGCGGAATAGTGTCCAGTGGCGTCGTGTTGTCTTCAGTGATCAGTAACGGTTTGCGCTTAGCGCCAATGACCAGCTCATACGTATCTGAAGGTGAGTCGGCCAATGCCCGGAAACTGCCTTTACCGTGGCAGGACACACGGCTCGTACACTGGGAGTGACTGACTGGTGAGCCGTTTCCTCTGATAGCCGGACCTCCTCGGTGGTCTTATGTACCACCCTCACGTCTAAACGGTACGTCGACGACATCCTACGACCTGTAGTGTTAAACTACAGGTCGTAGAAATGCCTGTCGCAGCATCACCAGGCAATTTTTCTACAGGATAATGGCAGGCTACGCATGGCACGGCTTTCCCAGTCTTTTCTTCGTAATGTCGACACGCTTCCATGGCCAGTCCGATCGCCCTACCTCTTACCGATCGTGACATGATGGGACGCCACCTACGATCATCTCGGAATGTCTGCAAACTGGCTTGCAATTTGGACACTACCTGGTATGCTGTAGCTCAGAACAGTATCCGTGAACCGTATGCGTCTATGCCACGCTGGTTAATCGCATGTATACGAATCAGAGGCGAGGTTACGACGTACTGACTTATTCCACTTCAAACGTATTGACTTCTTCCACTTCCAACGTACTGACTTCTTCCACTTCCAACGTACTGACTTCTTCCACTTCCAACGTACTGACTTCTTCCACTTCCAACGTACTGACTTCTTCCACTTCCAACGTACTGACTTCTGTAGCTGGTTTGTCGGAATAAGTGACCCAACTGCTCTGTGATTGCTATCATTTCCTTTCCTATACATGTACAGGGTGTCCACAATGTATTGTTACCCCCTGTAATAAGAAATGTAAGTGAGCTACGAATCTGTTGTATGATGTATATGTTGAGTAATGGTCTGTATTGTGTTTATTTACAGATTAGGTACCGGAATCATGTGTGATACCAGCGAATACACCCTGGAACAGCGGATTGTTGTCAGTGTCTGGGTACACGAACGTCCACACACAGGGAAGACAATGCGTGACGTGCGACTCTTCTGCGTTGGGAACATAAACTCTTCGAAGCAGGCAACATCAAGGAATAAACCACGAACGGGAAGACCATCAACCAGAGTACAACAGTGTCAAGCGGTCGAGAAATCAGTTATCAGGTCACCGACGAAGTCGCTCCGCAAACGATCAGCGGAGCTTGGAATACCACGATCGACACTGCATAAGCACATGAAGAATGACCTGAATTTGCACGCATATCGCCCGATGTTCATTCAGGAGTTATCAGACATCGATTTAAACCGCAGACGGGATGCATGTGCAATGATGCTTCAGACATTTGTCACAATCCCAAAACGTGGAAAGGTTATTTTCAGTGATGAATGTGCGATATACCGCAGCTGTCGATCACGGAACGTTGTGTTCTGGTCCAAGAAAACCCCACATTATGTCAAAGAATTGGAACATCATCCTTCGCATGCTATGATATGGCTGCAATGAATAGTCGACATCTGTTTGGACCGTATTTATTTGATGGTCCAGTGAATCAGACAACTTATCTGGATACGTTGCAAACCTGGTTGGTGCCACAACTTGGAAATCTTGGTATTCTATTTGACGTACGGTTCCAACAGGATGGGGCACCGGCCCATTACACAATCGCTGTTCGGCAATACCTTGGTGAGGTCTTTCGGGATCGTTGGATCGGCCGAGGTTCGGCAGTGCTGCCCGCTCCACTTGAATGGCCACCTCGAAGCCCAGATATCACAACGTGTGATAATGCCCTTTGGGGTTTCATAAAGGACGTTGTTGCACAGCAGCGCTACCAAACCACTGATGAACTTAAACAAGCAGTGAGACGTGTTTTCTCTTGTATCACCCCGCAACTGCTCCGGAAAATGTCCCACAGAACATTGCGTAACATTATTCTCTGTCACGAGATTGATGGAGCCCAAACGGATCCACTGGATGTTTAAGGATGCCTCAACATATAACTCAACATATACATCATAAAACAGATACATAGCCCACTTACATTTCTTATTACAGGGGGAAACAAGACATTGTGGACACCCTGTACATTGCACATACCAATTTTCATCCCGAGTGGATGATTTCCTCTGGGTGCTTCATTTTTCTTTTAGCAAAGAGTACACAAGGTTACAAGGTAAGTCCTTGATCAGCCCAATATCTCAGGAACTATGGCAGTTAGCGCTTTACTTCTTGTGCAGTTGTATAGGAAACCCCCTATGGGGCACACAATAACACCACGAAGGATCCCCTCGCCCCCTATTGGGGGTTCAGAGGGCTATCGCGCCCCCCCCCTTTGCAGACAGGGCAAAAAAGTCAATTACAAACTTGTTGAGCGAGGCAAAAATAGTACATAAATGTTTTTGTCCGATAACAAAAGATGGAAGGGGACCGGGAATGTGGCTCCAAGAAAATCACAAGGTCCGGAAGCAACGACAGAATATTTAGGCAAGAACTTATTACTTAGAACTTATCTAAACTGGTAAGTTCTAGAAAAAGTAAATAAAAGCACAAAGGAAACGTTTTCCTACAAAACTTATCAACAATTCTTGTTCTGAAATAAAACGCAGTTCTTTGACATATTCAATATCAGACTTTGATGTCTAATACAGTAAAAAATACACTGAGACAAGAAGAAATAGCATAAAGTGGTGAAACACTAATCCAATAGGAAAACTGTATGCACATCTAATTGACTTGCGTACGTGGCAAAGCTTTCGACTTCCCGTCACTAGTTCGCGAAGTGTTGGCATACCGATCACGCATATCATTTTTGTATTCTGACGACGGAACAGAAAGCACATTTGAAATCCATGCAAATATGCTTCGGATACAGCGACTCATGTAGCTTTACTCTTTTTTCGCATTTGGAGAGTCCCCTTCCATCTTTTGTTATGGGACAAAAACATTTTTGTACTATTTTTACCTCGCTGAACAAGTTTGTAATTGACTTTTTTGCCCTATCTGCAAAACGGGACGTGATATCCTCAACCTCCCCCACCACAAAAAAAGGGGGTGAGGGGATCTTTCATGGTGTTATTGTGCGCGCCATAGGGGATTTCCGATGCAACTGCACAAGAAGTAAATCGCTAACTGCCATAGTTGGTGGGATATTGGCCTGATCACGGACTTTCTTTGTAACCCTGTATATACACTGCTGGACAATTGCTAAGGACGGATCATAAACGGCTATATAACGCATAAAAAAGTAAGTGTGGTTGGATGCCAAGTGAAATAAAATAATGTCAGAATGCCAGGACATTACAAGAAAGACAATTTATTGTGCTCTGAAATCCAGAAGGCTTTGGAACGTGTTCAAGGGACAAACAGGCCATTTTGTGCAGAATACGTAAACGTGAAAAAAATGCAATTACCGTCCGCAGGCGTTCCGGCGTAAGATGTCAATACGGGATATGGCCACCATTAAGGGCGATTCAAGATTCCACACGTCGTGTCATGCTTTGCACAACATTATCAAGCAGCTGTTGGGGTAATTTATCCCATTCCTCTGTCAGTGCACGGATGAGGGGGTCCTTGTTTATTGGAGGGCATTGGCGACCAGCAAGACTCCTCCCCAAAGCATCCCACACATTTTCAATGGGAATCAGATCTGGAGAAAGTTCTGGCCATACGAGGAGTTGAATATCCTCTCTCTCAAGACACTCCTGGACAGCGACTGTTCGATGACATGTTGCGTTGTCGTCCATGAAAATGAATCTATCACCGACAGCACCACGAAGCATGCGAACATGAGGTAGCAGAACATCATTATTGTATCGTTGGCCAGTCATAGGTCCCAGTTGGAAGCACATAGAGAGACGTACGGCCATTGATCATGATGCCAGCCCATACCATGACACTACATGTCGGATATCGGTCCCTTTCCTGTATGTTTGCTGGACAATATGCAGTACCATTATCACGCCAGATCAGTTGTCGTTGACAATCAGACGATGATAGACTGTATCTACTCTCATCTGAGAAGAGGACAGCAGACCAGTCGTTTTCAGTCCAATTGCGATGTTGATGGCACCATTGCAAACGGGCGGTACGGTGACATCTGGACAATGGGATGCACCCAACAGGACGGCGGGCGTATAGTCCTCCTTCATGCAAACGTCTGGCGACAGTTTTTCGGGAGATCCGCTTGCCAGTAGCAGCCATAAACTGATTTGCTACCTCACTAGCTGTGCTGCGCCGGTGTCTTTTTGTTGATAGCACTTTGTACCGATCTTCTGCAGGTGTCGTACTGCGAACACGACCTCCCCCGTGACGTTTGCTACACACTCCATTTGTTTGAAATTATTTCCAAAGCCTTGAAACAACACTGTGGCTGACGTCGAACTCCATGGCAACATCTGTTATTTTTCGCCCTTCTTCAATCTTGCCAATAATACGGCCACGCGTAAAATCATCTAGGTGATGTCGGGAAGACATACTGAAAATTGCAAGTTCGTCAATTGATTCTTTCCCTTTCAAGTTTGGGTTTGAACAACAACGGTCAATACGCGTCAAATCCTTTATATCTCTTATCAGCGCTATGACGTCACGAACAAGTTCGGCAATCCAAAATTGCATACGCACAACACGTCTTACTGTATCCCGCACTTATGCTAATTTCCACATTTTCCTGCCTTCCATTTTATGGTTGCTATTGTCATCCGTCCTTAGCAATTGACCGGCAGTGTATTTCTTTATCCTTTCATTTTGCCACTGGGAATCAGAGTTCTAACATAGAATTTGCGAAAGGCTCTGTCTAATGTCCAACCATGTTTACGAAGTTCAAAGGAATATCAAAATAAGTCTGAATGAAATTTTGCAAAGGCTACTAGGAGCCGTTATTATTGATCGGCATTTTATATTCCGAACATGATTTAGTTATTTATGGCATATAGTTCAGACAGGATACATTCTTTTCATCCGTAGTAATACTTCTGAAGTGCGCCGAATTCTTAGACTTTCTGAAACTGTTGTTTATATGTATTTCTGTCGTTGTTCAAGTTCCGTAAAGAGTTTTTGATGTCATTACAAAGAAAGAAAAAGTCCTCTTTCTTACTGTAGTGCCTTTGAAGTTCTGGCATGCAGGTGGCAGATCTGTTGTATTTGGTTTTCGATTCATTTCGGCCACAGAACTCCTTTGTGAAAACGGGCTTTCACTGCTCCTAGCGGAAACGGGTCTTTGTATCCGTTAGCCTTGGTACTGAAGTGATTTTTACAAAAAAAAAAAACTTCAATTCGCCCAACTTCCGGTAGTTCATAACGCTGAGGAAAACTATTTTTTTTATTCCTTTTCTTGAACTCAACATCCAACAAAGAACAAAAAGATAAAAATGGCCTGCTCATCTGCTTACATTAAACAAAATTTACATTCGAAAAGTTCATTAATTTACTCTTGATATTTTCTTCATTAACAAAGATCGTTCATTTTGTGGTTTAAAGAGTACAATAAATTCGTTTACTATTATATGCCAACAAAATACATAGACGCTAAGATTTCGCCCCCCCCCCGACAGCTGGCTTTCTCAAATCAGATAACACAATACTGAGCAATGCAGAATGCCGTTAAAACGTATCAGGATTCTATTACATTACAGATTAGACTGGATTTGACTTAAATAGAAGGTGAAATAAAAGAATGCTAGCAAATAGAAAAATACTAGCAAATTGCAAATAGAGGTACATACAGATAACCCGCAGTAAAGAAATAAATATCAAATTAAGATACAATACAATACAATACAATACAATACAATTATTTATTGCACACATTTAAAACTTACAGTTATATGAAAATGCAATACACCAGGAGGAATCTGAACACATTGGTTGTAAGGCGATTCCCCCTATCAGATGTAAGAAAAAGAATAAAACAAATGGCATATATGAAAGCAAGTAAGATGGTTATAACAGAAGCACCACTGTTAGCATCATGCTTGGAACTACAATTAAATGATAGGGTTGAGATTCGTTATGGAGATCAGGGTGATTTACAATGTAATTTCGCAGAGACAAGGAAAACTTTTTGATATTTTCCAGGGATCTGATCCTCTCTGGGAGATTATTCCATAGGATAATGGCTTTATACAGTATGCTATTTAATCCATAATTAAGTCTAACACACGGCTGACATAATTTGTTGTTAGCAACAGATCTGGTGAAGATAGAATAATCCAGATATTTGATGTCAGATTGAAAAATAGGCAGTTTAAGATGCATTATTTTAAAAAACATGATACCTAGTTTCAAGGTAAAAATTTCATGAATTTTTAGAATATTTAGTTTTAGGAATAATGGTTTTGAATGAGACATGTAATCTGTGTTCAGCATATAGCGAACAGATTTCTTCTGTAATTTGAGCAAGCATAACTTATTGTTTGCGCTTATATTTAAATACCAAGATTCTAGACAATAGGAGAGATGGGTATAAATAAAAGCATAGTAAAATGTTTTTAGGACATTGATACGGAAGAGATGCTTAATTTTACCAAGCAGGCCAACTTGTCAAATGGATTAAGGAATACAGCTCTAGCCAGTAAAGTCCATGAAGGTGTACATTACCCAGATTGGGAGAATGCTAAATACTCATAACTCATCATCCTGGTTCTTCGCTGCTGTTTAGTGAAAGTTTGATTGTATTTTAACAAAGGTCCCACATGCTGTAACGACAGCTTACCTGCTTTTGTACCAGGACAATAGAAAGAATTGATTAAAAATATTGACATTAACTGATATTGGTCACAATGAAGACAAAGAAATAATTCTACTTTATTTTTTATTTTTTAAAGAGCTTTTTTTAAATACTAACATCATTAGTTGATATATTACCTTTATGGTTTCTTATGTTTTTATGTGAAGCTACGACCATTTTTGGTTAACATACGCCCCCCCCACCCCTTTTCGTCATATTGTAGCAATGTGCTTAGTTTAAGTTTGACATATTATATGTGAACACGTAATAATTGTATTAATGTATCATACTGTTTTCCTTTTTACAAATTAATATTCCACATATCATTGGCGAACGTTAATCCGTGGAGTGCAATTCTGCGCACCAATGGTCATGAGGTCTTTTATGACATCATTCATTACATGTTCACAGTGTGTACACTGAAGAGCAATTGAATTAAAGATACCTGTCTAGTAACGTGTAGCACCACCTTTCACCCTGATGAAGGCTGCGATTCGTCTCGGCATGGACTCGACAAGACACCGGAAGCGTTGGGAAACCATACGGATCCACGACCCCTAAACAAGCTCCCACAGTTCACGAAGATTTGATTGAGGGGGGTCAGAGCATATGCAACAGGCAACTGGACGTCCGTTATCGCGTTTTACCGTGGCCAGGAGGCTGCACACAGGTGGTCTATTTGCACGACGACCAGTACGGTGTGTGCCATTAACGCCTGCTCATCAGAGACGGCGGTTTCTGTGGTTATAACGAAGTAAATTTCTCCGTCATTTTTATCCGCGCCAGGATTCGAACCCGGGTCCCCTCATTCCGGAATAAGTTTCTCTACCAATTGAGCTACGCGGACGTTTTATTCTAATTCCTATCTGCCTTTATGTCGTGTGCGTCCTTCTGGCAGGTACGTCACATCTCCTGGTACGTTACATGGTGCCAGGAACACAAGAACTAGACACATCAGCAATGGGATCGAGTTCTCTTTACGGATGAGAGCCGATTTAGTCTGACGAGCGATTCTGGACGTACACACATCTGGAGAGAGCAGGGAACACGCAATCACACCTCCAACATCATCGAAAGGGACCGGTTTGGAGGTGGCGGAATTCTCGTTTGAGGCAGTATCATGCTTGGTAGCCGTACTGACCTCCACATCTTCCAAGGAGGTTCAGTCACTGGTGTCCGCTATTGTACCGAGGTTCTCCTGCCTCACGTGCGTCTGTTTAGAGGTGCTGTGGGTCCTGGGTTTCTTTTCTTGGGCGACAACGCTACACCTCATCGTACAGTGGCTGTCGCAGAGCTGTTGGGGAGTGAAGATATTCAAAGCATGGATTGACCCGGAAGGTCCCCGGACCAAAATCCAATCGAACACGTGTGGCACTTTCTCGGGAGACGCTAGGCAGCACGTCACTAGCCGCCAGCAACGATTCCGCAGGTGCGATTGGCGCTACAACCTCGTCCTCAGCATGGACAGACGTTATAAATCCTGCAACGCAGTCAGGGGTGATCATATCCTCTAATAAAGACTGGATTTTTCTTGGCAACCGCCTTCTTAAGTGGACGTTTCTGTCTTGTGTCCAGTTGTGCTCGAAGCTACCTTTTCAATAAAGTGCCTTTGTATTCTTTGGATTCCTTGTTTGGACGGTTTTGCTCACTTTGCTCATATTCTTACATCTTGGGGATGTTATGGTATGATTTGAGTCGATGTTGAGCACGACGTTACATTCAAAAAACTGTCTCGTCCTTAATTTTTGCACGCCAGTGTATAAAGTCATAGTGAACGCTCATCACTATCCAAAAGCTGCTTGTGCACGATGAATTCACTGTCAGGTGTCTCCGACGTACATAGATTTGCACTCATACGTTCAGATACGTGATTTTGCATTTCACAAATGTACCACCATAATATGGATCGTCCTGTCATAAAAACAATTTTTTAAAAATTGGCGACATATTGTAGCTTTAAAATTGTGTAAAATAAAATAGGAGAAGTAACCTAATTACGTAAAATAACAAGACTATGTAAAATAATTATTTTAATTAGCACTTAAAGTGCAATTTACCTGAATAATATCGCTTCAAGTGCTAAGAACACAAATGAAAGCAGAGCAAGTGGGATGCCCAATAAATGTTTCTTTCATATCTTAGATATCAGATGCATTCAGTTTGCACAGAATTCTCACTTCGTGTAATGACCGTTAGCCAAACAACGCATGGATTCCGCTTCTCAGATTGCATTTATTCTTGCGCTACTTGTATCATTTTGCATTCGGAACGGAAGTGTTTCCATCGTAATGTCTATTTACGCGGGACAAGGGACATAAAAATTCAATGGAGCCAAATCCGGGGAGTAAGGTGGATGAAGTAGCATTTCAATACACCCTTCTTAAGGTATTGCGGCCTCCCCGGTGGTTCATTGGTTTAAGTTCTGTCTTATAACCATTCGTCCGAGATGGGTCTGAGTTCAAATCCCGTGAGGAATTGATGAAGTGTTTGTCTTAGGCACTAGTTCTTTCCCTTCCCTGGAACCAGTGGATTTCAATTAGGTGCCGGCGACTGCTTATAACCCATCGAGTTGCTCATGGTGGTCGTAAAACCACCTTAAAGAAGTTAAGTTACTGCAAGCGCATAACTGGAAATATGAGGACGTTTGTTGAACACTCTTCGATGTTTTTGTTCATAATGAGGACCGGGAAAGTGATTCACCGTCAATAACATCTTCGTGTTAAAGCGATTTCGAAAAGAAGGTGATTTTTTTATGTATTTTTGGTTTTGTAGTGAGGCGTTTTTGATACTGCAGTGAAGCGTTTTTGATATCGCAGTGAAACTTTGTATCACGTTTTCACTGTTTTATTTAAACTGCTTAAACATTATTTCTAAACAGAAAGAAAGGAGGACCTTTTCTGTGGACACGCCGGTGTTGATAAAAATTTTAGTCATAGAAACGACATGGTGCAAAAATATGGTTTGACCTCTGAGTTAGGGAAGTCATTTTCTCTTGGTTAGTGTGTGTGTGTGTGTGTGTGTGTGTGTGTGTGTGTGTGTGTGTGTGTGTGGTACTAAGGATTTCTGATGATTTTGAAAGCCATCACACTGAGAAATTATGAATTATTCAACATAAATTCATTTTCCCGGGAACATTTCTTCTTTAGGTGGACGTCTAGTGATCTAGCTCCCTATACATCGAATGGAAAAAAATTTCGATGTCATTTCCTCAGCGAAAAAAGATTTCCCATACATCAAAATTGGCCCACTGATAAAACACATCATAACTTAGATTGTACAATCGGTGTTTTTTGCAAAACATTGTCCTGAACTACACTGAAGTGCCAGAAAAACTCTTACACTAGTCTAATACTGGGTAGGTTCCCCACGGGAGCGCAGGACTGCAGAAATACGACGGGGCATGGACTCCACTAGCTTCTGGAAATATGCTGTATGCAATGCACGCCATACTTCCTGCAGAGCGTTCCACAATTCGGGTGTATTCCAAGGTCTCGGATTCCTGTGTTCGATAGCGCGTTGCATGGCATCCCAAATGTGTTCTATCACGTTTAGATCTGGGGACTTGGGTGGAAAGGGCAAAACCCCAAACTCAGATGAATGCTCCTCTAACCATAATGTGGCGTCCCTACACTTGTGTTGTCCTGTTGGAACTGGCCCAACCATCAGCATGAATGCAGGACATGAACGGGTGTACCTCGTCCGAAAGGATGCGCACATAGCGTTGGCCGGTCACAGACGTTTGTAGACGTACCAGGTCCCAGTGAAGTCCAGCTGAACACACCCCATACCATTACGGACCCCCCCCCCCACACACACACAGCCGGTAAAGTTTCCTGTTGACAGACGAGATCCATGGCTTCATGGGGTTTGCGCCACACACGAATCCTTCCATCTGCCCGATACAGTTGGAAACGCGACTCGCCAGACAAGGCTACTTGTTTCCAGTCATCAAGTGTCCGGCGGCGGTGTTGCCTTGCCTAAGCGAGGCGCATAGCTCTGTCTCGTGTACCCATCAAGGGGACTCGAGTTGGGCGTCGGCTCCCAAAGCCCATATCCTGCAGGGTACGTTGCACAGTCCGGACGCTGATGCTTGTTGAGGCTCCAGCATTGAATTCTGATGATACCTGCGAGAGTGTCGCGTGAAACGATTCTTGACAGCCGACGATGGTCACGTTCACCCAATGTCTTTTTACGGCCACACTGGTATCGTAGGTTGGAGGTTTTGCCGGAATTCTTGTACTCACGGTACACCCTTGCAATGGTCGTCCGTGAAAATCCGAACTTCGTTGCTACCTACGAAATACTACGACCCATCTCACGAGCGCCAACTATGACACCGCTTTGAAAATCGCTTAAATCGTTATTACTTATCATTCTCATGCCGAAAACAGCTCTGACAGATGGCAAGGATGTCTATCGCTTTATATACGCACTGGCGGACGCAACCGAGTACGCGCATAGGTGACATTGCTATGTATTTTGCATAAGCTCGCCTGTACCAGTTTTTTGGCACTTCAGTGTATATTAAAAAATCAATAACTTTACTTTGATGTAGTGGTAAGGAAGAGTAGCGCCATCTATCATCATCATCATCATTGTCAACCATTATCAATCCACTGCTGGACGAAGGTCTCCCCAAGTTTTCTCCACAACGGTCTGTCTTGTGCCAGTCTCCTCCATGTCACTCCTGCATACTTTCGAATTTCATCCACCCATCTCCCATGTGGTCTTCTTCTGGGTCTTTTCCTGTCCCTTGGAATCCAATCTAAAATTTCGGCTGTCCATCGATGGTCTGTCCTTCTGGAAGTATGTCTAGCCCATTGCCATTTCAGGGATTTAACTCTGATCATGATGTCTTCCACTCTTGTCACTTTACGGATCCACGAGTTCCTCTTCTTATCTCTCCTGGTTATACCAAGCATGCACCTCTCCTTGCTGCTTTGAGTTGTCTGCAGCCTTTGTATGTCTCTTTTAGTTAAGGTCCACGTCTCTTCACCATACGTAAGCACTGGAAGTATGCTTTGATCAAACACTTTTATTTTAAGACATAATGGCATATTGCTCTTGAAAATTATGCTGTTTCTTCCAAAAGCTCTTCAGGCAAGTTTTGTACCCCGATTAATTTCTTCATCAATGTGACCCTCGCTTGATATCTGCTGTCCAAGATAAACGTGCGTGTCTGTTATCTCCAGCTTTTCCCCATTAATCGATAAATTTTCATTTCTTGTAAAACTATAGAACATCACTTTTGTCTTCTGATAGTTCATTTTTAACCCCATTTCTTTACTCTTGTCAGCAAGTTCTTGGATCATACTCTGCAGCTCTGATCGGGTAGTTGCGAAAATGACTACGTCATCAGCAAAACGAAGGTGGGTTATATAATCTCCATTAATCTTTATCCCTTTGTTTTCCCAGTTCAGTGATTGAAAAACATTTTCCAATGTGGCATTAAAGAGCTTCGGAGATATGGTGTCACCTTGTCTCACTCCCTTTCCGATTTTTATGTGTGTTGTATTTTCAAACAGCCGAATCTTTGCACTTGCATTTTCATAGATCTTATTATGCGCCATCTATAAGCAAGTATAATAACTAGATCGAAATAAAGTTATTGATTTTTAATATAGTTCATGAAAGTTTTTTGCAAAAACGCACCGACTGTACGATCTAAGTTAAGATGTGTTTTTATCTGTGGGCCAATTTTGATGCATGGGAAATCTTTCTTCGTAGAAGTTATAGGGTTGACATTTTTTCCATTGGATGTATAGGGAGCAATATAACTAAACGTCCAGCTTAACGAATGGTCATAATTTCTGTTACATCTGACAGCGCATATCCGTGATTTGACTGAAGCAAGTCAATCGGAGTTTTCAACACATTGCAGGAAATGTTGCTGGAACATGTACACCAAGAATAATTATTGTTTTTCTGATTTCTTGAGTTTAAATTGCACTGCCTTCCATTTCTTTTTTTCCCATTTTTGAAAAATCGTGCGATGATAAACTAACCATCTTTCTTCGCAAAGTCACGTACGTTTACGAACTTCCTTGCCCAGTGGAAGATATGTCCATTTTGTCAGTTAAATTCCCTGAAATGAATTGAGTGGAAATCAGAAACTTGTTTCGGATTTGACCCTAATTTACGAAAGATTGAGAGGGTGCCCCCTGTCAATGCTCTTTAGTGCCTGGAATCCTGCAGAAGTACGTGGGGCACCTGAAATTTCTTTTATAAGGCGGCGATGCCACTGAAACAGCATGCCAAACTCACAGCCATTTTCATAAAAGAATGAATATGAAGATGCGAACCCTCACAAGAGCAACTATCTTGCAATTAGGAAATACAGCACAACACGTTGGTAACAGGATATTCCGCTCTTTACCAATACGGTAAAGAACTTATGGATACTACAGCTTACGAGCGATAGTACAACTTGAAATCATTGGTTGGCACAAAATTCAAACCTGATGGTTCATTTCAAACAGTTTGAAATTTCGTGGAATCAGGTCTCCTACATATGCATTCCCGATTTCAGTATCAGGTTATGTGCTGAAAGCCTCTTTACACAGTAAAATCAAACTCACAGCCATTTTCATAAAAGAATAAAATTCCAACATACCAGAAATCATTACTCAAGTTATGAAGATAATGGTTGCGGAATAAATCTCTCTCCTGTGCTCTGACCTTTCACCCCATTTCGATGATATTCAACAGAACCGGTTCAGTGTACCTCTGAAGAAACATGATAAAGTTTTGTCGCAATAGAAGCAGGTTTAGTCAAGTTATGAGGATAATGGCTGTGGAATAAATATCGCTCCTGTGTCCTGACCTTTGACCCCATTTTGATGATATTCAACAGAACCGGTTCAGTATACCTCCGGAACAACATACTAAAGTTGTGTCACAAACGAAGCATTTTTACGTACGTTATGACGCATAAGGGCGATGGAATGGATCCTGTTCTTATGTCCGGACCTTTGATCCCATTTCATCCATTTTCAATAGGGTTCGTTCTCAGGTTGTCCCCTACCACATACTAAGATTTCATCGAAATCGAAAATTTTTTACGTAAGTTATGACGCATAAGGGCAATGGGGTGGATCCCGCTCTTATATCCTGAGCTTTGATCCCATTTTGCCCATTTTCAACTGGGTTCGTCACCTGGTTGTCCTCTATATTATACTAAAATGTCATCGAAATCCAACCATTTTTACGCTTAATATCGTGCGGACGGACGGACGGACAGACGGACAAAGCTGGGACATATATGCTTCTCCAACCTACGGTTAGAAAGCGTAAAAAAGGTCTGAATTTTACGAGCCACCTTCCGTGATTCCTTTCGTAAATTAACGAAACATATTGGGTTGATGCATAAGTTGATGTCATTTTTTTCACAGCACAACAAGAATGTATTACATCAGAAAAGAAAACGAAATCAATCAACTATGTACCCCCCCCCTCACATTGGTTACGATGGTGTGTCTGGATAGGTATGCAATGCCATTCTTTAAAAAAACGTGCAGGTTTTGCTGCGAAGGAATCATCAAGGAAATTCTGGAGATCAACATCATTGTTGAACGTTCTGCCACAGAGTGCATTCGACAGAGATCGGAACAGGTGATATTCTGAAGGGGCGACATCTGAGGAATGGGCCGGATGTGGAAGGATCTCCCATTTCATGTCCTGAATGGCCATTTTTGCCATGTTTGCACTGTGAGGGCGTGCGTTACCATGTTGGAAAAGGACACCATGGCGCCGATGCAGCCGTTTCTGCTGAATTGCTCCCTTCACACGACGAAGTTGCTCACAATAGAATGCAGCGTTGATGGTCCGAATCCTCGGCAGCATTTCCCAGTGAATAATGCCTTCCATGTCCCACCAGACACACAACATGATCTTCGTAGGATGAAGGTAATGTTTTAGACGTGGTGAGGGCGTCTTGTTTGGGCTAAACCATTCCCCCCGTTGCCTGAAATTCCCGTACAGGTTCCACTTTTCATCTCACGTAAAAATACGTGACAGCAAGGGTTTGTGTTACTGAGAACATTCGCGATAACGGACGAACAAGGAACCAAAGAACCACATATGGCCAACACGCTGATTCTTGTTGTCCTAGGAGAGAGTTTGAGGCAGCCCAAACCCTAATTTCTGGACCTTTCCCATAAGTTCCAGGTGTCGCACCACGGCGGCCTGATCACAGTCCATCACAGTGGCTGATTTGCATGTGATTTGACATGGAAGCAAGTGGATGAGATGGTACAAACTATCGTCATCAAAGTGAGATGGACGACATGCGCGTGGAGAGTCGTGGAAGTCAAAATTACTACCTCGGAACCGCTCAAATCATTTGCGGGCTGTCCTCGCAGCAATAGCATCCTCTTCATACACAGCACACATTTGTCGAGTAGTTTCGGCGGCTGTGGATCCCCTGTTAATCTCGTAGAGGAACAGATGTCGGAAATGTCCATTCCTCTCTACTTGACACTCCATACTTCCGGACCTGAAAAGCTAGACGCCATTAGCCACAATCACACAACACAATATGATTTCGATACACGATATTACTGGCTACATTTTTGTATACAACTGGCCATTTGCACCGTCACTAGTGACCTGAAATACACACGTGAAATAAAACGGCAGGAATTGATTCCTCAACCCAATATTTCTTATCAAACCTTTTCCGTGAAATGACGGAAACAAATCTGAATTTCACGGATTTTTCGGAAAATTCTGAATTCTCATAAATCTTTCCGCAATTCCTTTCGTATCATCATCATCATCATCATCATTGTCAACCATTATCAATCCACTGCTGGACGAAGGTCTCCCCAAGTTTCCTCCACAACGGTTTGTCTTTGTGCCAGTCTCCTCCATGTCACTCCCCCATACTTTCGAATTTTATCCACCAATCTCCCATGTGGTCTTCTTCTGGGTCTTTTCCTGTCCATTGGAATCCAATCTAAAATTTCGGCTGTCCATCGATGGTCTGTCTTTCTGGTGGTATGTCCAGCCGATTGCCATTTCAGGGATTTAACTCTGATCATGATGTCTTCCACTCTTGTCATTTTACGGATCCACGAGTTCCTCTTCTTATCTCTCCTGGTTACACCAAGCATGCACCTCTCTATGCTACTTTGAGTTGTCTGCAGCATTTGTATGTCTCTTTTAGTTTTAGTTAAGGTCCACGTCTCTGCACCATACGTAAGCACTGGAAGGATGCATTGATCAAACACTTTTCTTTTAAGACATAATGACATATTGCTCTTCAAAATTATGCTGTTTCTTCCAAAAGCTCTCCAGGCAAGTTTTGTACGCCGATTAGTTTCTTCATCAATGTGACAGTCAGTTGATATCTGCTGTCCAAGATAAACGTATGTGTCAGTTATCTCCAGCTTTTCTCCATCAATCGATAAATCTTCATTTCTTGTAAAAGCATTGAACATCATTTTTGTCTTCTGAAAGTTCATTTTTAATCCCACTTCTTTACTCTTGTCAGCAAGTTCCTGGATCATACTCTGTAGCTCTAATGGGGTAGTTGCAAAAATGACTACGTCATCAGCAAAACGAAGGTGGGTTAGATAATCTCCATTAATCTTTATCCCTTTGTTTTCCCAGTTCAGTGATTAAAAGACATTTTCCAATGTGGCATTAAAGAGCTTCGGAGTTATGGTGTCACCTTGTCTCACTCCCTTTCCAATTTTTATGTGTGTGGTATTTTCAAACAGCCGAATCTTTGCACTTGCATTTTCATAGATGTTATTAATAATATTAATGTATGCATCTTCAATACCACAGGATTTCAGAGCCATTGTAACTGCTGATGGTTTCACCGAATCAGAGGCTTTTTCATAATCGATAAAAGCCATGCACAATGAAAGTTCATATTCCCTCGCTCTTTCAGTTTCGTATAGTGACAGTAAATTGCCGTTTCAAAGAGATGTTAACGGAAAATTCAGAATTTTCCGAAACTTTTACACAATTCCTTTCGTATGTAGACAGAAAAAGAAAATTTCCAGTAACAAAAAATAGAAATTTCCTGTAAAAAGAATGATTCGCGGCAATACTTGAGGTTTGATTAACTATTGAATTTCAATCGTCTATCGGAAAACCTGATTTTGAAGTTCTGGAGCGAGATCGGATAATGTGGATAGCATAATGCAAGAAATATTGGCCATTGTGGCACCGGATATTCCTTCTCCTCTCCCCCATTTTGTGCACCAACTACCGTATATTTTGTTACCATAACAAAGCGGGTTCTTAAATTATCGTACAGGTGGCTGTACAATGTTTATGTATCGGTCAGTGTACCCCTCAAGTCAAAAGCTATTATAGCTATCAAGAGCTAATTTACATTTAAGAGTTTTGTGAAAGAATATTATAAAGCAGTGCATTTCACCTTCTCTTAAAGATAATTAAAAGTCATTGTCAGTTTAAAAAGATTTCAACGGCTTCGAAAAATCACGACGAAAAAAATACCTAATTAGTTATAAATCCTCCTACAGAACAAAATTACAATTATTACGAACGTATTCAGAAAAATAATAATATCCAACACAAAATACAGACGATGTTCACCCATTTTTAGAACATTTTTGATACGAAATTACAATAAGCAAGTTATTAAAATCATGCAACGCATTGATTATGATACGTTTTCCAACATACCAGAAATCATTACTCAAGTTATGAGGATAATGGCTGTGGAATTAATATCGCTTCTGTGCCATGACCTTTGACCCCATTTCGATTATATTAAACAGAATTGGTTTAGTTTTTCCTATAATCGCGACGCACAGATCGGAAACCTCTGTGCTAGGGATAACATTATCAGCTAGAATAAATCAGCAACATTTATTCATAATTAGATATTTTGTTTTAAGATGTACCATAGTTTCGCTGAGCGTTTGGCTCTGCTTCATCAGGACAAATGCCAGTTGTCATTTGTCCTACTCCTGCAGTAATTTCTCTGAGCGTTTGGCTCGGCTTCCTGAGGACAAATTCCACCTCTGGTGATGAAACCGAGACAAACGCTCCGCGAAACTACAGTAGATCTTAAAATAAAATATTTAATTGTGAATTAACGTTGCTGATTTCTTCTGTCTCAACATCACAAGTATTGACTTTTATTTTTAACTGTTTTTTAAAGCTCATTAAAATTTTATTTGTCTCGTGCTAAGACGGTGTATAGAGTTATTGGACTAAATTGAGCACGAACATTATTCATTGTTGATCTAATTCAAGAACTTGAGGAAACTGTAGTACAATCTTCTCCACACAAACCTTTATTATTTTTACGTTATGTGATTGATGTTCTTGTTTTTTGGCCCAACTCACATGAAGACATTGCCGCTTTTACCCATAGGCTTTCTCCAAGGTATGAATCTATTACTTTTGAAATTGAAGCAGAAAAGGAAGGGTCTTATCTTATATAGATTTTTCTTTTTTTAGGGAGGAGGCGAGCGACACTCTATCGTTTTTAGTCTTTAGGAAACCTATTATACTTCCGTTCCTGCATTTATTCCATACAATTCATCTCATCCGCTTAGATATAAATTATCTACTTTCCGTGCACTAACTAAGAGAGCTATTACACACTCTTCTCCAATGGGCCGTCTTAACATCAAATTGGAATACAGACGTGATCTCGCACACAGGTTTGGCTACCTAGAGTACCTGCTCACGAGGCTATTCAGGAATGCTCTGAAATAACCTCTTTCAACCCTCTCCAGAGTATATTAGAATATACGTTACGTGGGCTCATTACATTTTATTCCTACTCTGACTAACTAATTAGGAAATATTTGCATAAAGTAAAACTTGGGATTTGGCGTCAAGACTCAAAACATTATGAATGTGATTTTGAACGACAGAGATACAGTTCCATTTGGTGATCGATATACACACTATCTACCAACAAGTAATTGAACACCCCTGCAATCGACGATATCTGCGGTCCTGATACACGTCACGGCCGCCGCCGTTAAATATCGTGTGGGAAACAACAACGCAACCAGTCGCATGCAAGATGCCACGCAGTTCGGAGCTCTCTGATTTCGAGAAAGGTGTAATCGTCGGGTATCACAGAAATGGCCGATCCATACGTGACATATCCAGCGAGTTGAAGTACCCAAAATCAACAGTGGCCTACGTGATTGGCAAGTGGAAGATGAGAGGTGACTGTCGGAATGTGACCCTACCCGGCAGACCCACAAAACTGGGAGTTAGAGACCGACGGGTGCTGGCCAGAGAAATTCGGAAGAACCGCCCCAAATCGATGGGCCACTACCGCGAGGAGTTTCAACAGGCATCCGGGAGTGTGTTTTCGATGAATACCATCCGTAAGGAAGCCC
Source organism: Macrothele yani (assembly GCA_039090855.1). Lineage (NCBI taxonomy): Eukaryota > Metazoa > Arthropoda > Arachnida > Araneae > Macrothelidae > Macrothele > Macrothele yani. The sequence goes on from CM076992.1 coordinate 17,474,656, forward strand.
ATCTGCTCGGTTATCATGGACGTACTGCCGCCCAGAGGCCTTTGATCACCAAGTCCAATAGCGCTGCTCGGCTAACGTGGTGCAAAGAACGTCGACAGTGGGCCGTTGAACAGTGGAAACAGGTTCTCTGGAGCTACGAATCAAGGTTCACCCTCTACCGTTCGGATGGCAGGTTCTGGGTTTGGCGTCTGCCTGGAGAACGCATCCTGCCGGAATGTATTGTGCCAACTGTGAAGTTCGGCGGCAGTGGAATTATGCTATGGGGGTGTTTCTCCTGCTATGGCACGGGACCCTTGGTCACAATTCCTGGTAAACTCAACGCCGAGACCTACTGCACCATTTTGGATGACCATGTGCTTCCTACGTTGTGGCAGTTTTACGGGGTGGACCCATGTTACTTTTAGGATGGCAATGCCACCTATCATGTCGCGAGGTCCATCATGGCTTGGTATGGTGACAATGGGGTTAATCGAATGGATTGGCCTGCGCAGAGCCCGGACCTTAACCCTATCGAGCACCTCTGGGACTAGTTGGAGCGTCGACTTAAGGGGTGCCCCAACCGTCCGAAATCGGTGAAGGAACTGACCTGTCTTCTCCAAGCCGAGTGGAAGAAAATACCGCTAGCCGTCGTACAACGCCTGGTTGAGAGTATGCCCCGAAGGGTCGCAGCTGTAATCGCCGCTCGTGGAGGCGATTACAGCTGCGACCCTCCGGGGAATCCACCAACGATTGAAGGTGAATAAACTTCGTTTTCCTTTGCTATCACAAGTGTCCAATTACTTGTTGGTAGATAGTGTACTTTGCTATTAGAGTCTCACAACCCTCGGACCGACGTTCTAAGGGCTCAAAGCCTCCACATATACAATCTGGGCTATGGGTGCTGTAACGACGATGCACCTGTACCGATCCCGTTGCCTTTTTGGAAGATACTGCTCAATCTTGTCAAGCAGGGATAACTCAATTTGAAAGGGCTTATTTTGGAAGCGATGTGGGGAGCAAGTGGGGATTTTTGTTGTAGTTTTTCTTTTTTGTCTTGGTCTTAGGAGAATTTGTTATTTATGTGTAGTTGGGTGGGAGGAGGGGGTTGTTGAAAGGTTAGTTTGTAAAGCAGATGGGTGGGTTAATATTTATTTAATTGTCGAAAATGTTTGCTTTGTGTAATTAAGCTGTATATGGTGTGTCTCTAGTGTTGTGCGTGTATCTTACTTTTCTTACATGCCCTTGCGTCTGCGCACAAGTCTCTGTTTGTCAGCTATATAAACTAGCACGCCCATGACTATCATTGTAGTAATAATACTATCTGATGAAGGAACTCGTGGAGCTCCGAAAGATCTCATGAGGCTTATAACGAAGTAAATTCCTCCGTCATTTTTGGTACACGCCGGGAATCTAACCTGAGTCCACTTATTCCGGAACATGTCGATCTACCAACTGAGCTACGCAGACGTTCGTTCTCGCTGCTATATGCCTTTATGACGTGTGCGTCTTGCGGGGCAGGCACGGCACAGGCTTTTAATGTAACTTTTAGTTTTAACTGTTTTTTAAAACTCATTAACATTTTATTTGTCTCTTGCTGAAACGGTGTATAGAGTTATTGGACACAAGTATTGTAGTCATAGAATATATTAACATTATCAACGTCGGGTAAGAGCTACACAAACGGAATTTTTTTGCCAAAATTTCTGCCAAGCACTTAAAAATTTTTGCCCCCCATCATGCCTAGCCCCTCTCTTAATAACCCACCCAGTTCTGAGCCGCTGGTGTCGCCACTGCATGTGAGCCCTGTTTGGGGTATACCGGGTGTCTCAAAAAAGGTTGAGACATGCATTTATCTCTTTAACGGTTGATCGCAGATAACTATGTTTTATCTGAAAAATATTCGTAAAGACTTACGATATAACAGTTGCACACCCCTGTGGGTGGTATTTGTACAAAAATAAAATATATATATACAGCCTCCGCAGAAAAAAAAATCCAATTAAGAAATTTGCGCAATGTCCTAATTAGCTAAGAAAGACCCCGTTGCTCTACTTGCAAAATTCTCGGAGATATTCGCGATGGAAATTGTAAAAGATGTACTGCCTGGAGCCCCTTTACGGGCGAACGGTAGCTTGTTCCGCTGCATAGCTTTGTTGCAAGCACTCAAAGCGAGTAGCTTGTTTTCTTGCTCACGCGCGTGCAAGAAATTATCACTCATGACGATACGTTTTTACCATTTTCATCACGGATATCTCCCCGAGTTTTGCAATCAGAATAGCGGGGTTCGTGTTTTTCGACTAATTAGGACATTGCGCAACTTTTTTCGATTGAATTTTTTTCCTCCGGAGGCTGTATAACTTTTTTATTTATTTTTATGCGAATGCCAGCCATAGGAATACACCTGCCATGTCATAAACGCTTACGTCGTTTTAAGTATTTTTCTAATTGAAAGTATGTATCTGTAATCACCACTGAAGAGACAAAAGCTTGGTCCAATCTTTTTTGAGACACCTGGTATATCAGGCAAGTGAGTTCGTCAAGCGGGAGTCAGCCGCCCCCTGGGCGCAGTGGTCTAAGGCGTTGGCTCATGATCATTCGCCATAGTTTGGTCCGGGTTCGAATCCCGGTGAGGCATGGATGTTTGTGTTTGTCTTTCGGCACTGGCTCTCAATATGTTACTTGTCCAACACTGGTTATCTGTGTACATTGCTCATTTAGCATACTGTAAAATTCATGTTTGATGTATACTTGTTCACAATGTGCTACATGATCAACATTGTCTATATCTGTGTACATTGATCACTTGGCAAGCTGTCAACCATGTATAATTTGTACTTGTTACTGTGTAATTTCTGTCTCCTGTTTATGTCTGCCTGTATGTCTTTGTACGACCAGGTTCAATAAATCATTTTAAACATTCAATTAATAAAACAAGTTAGTAAAATCATGCAATGCATTGATTATGACACGCTTTCCAACATACCAGAAATTATTACTCAAGTTATGTGGATAATGGCTGTGGATCAAATCTCGCTCCTGTATCCTGACCTTTGACCCCATTTCGATGATATTCAATAGAACCGGTTCACTATACCTCCGGAACAACATGATAAAGTTTTGTTGCAATAGAAGCAGTTTTACGCAAGTTATGAGAATAATGGCTGTGGAATAAATCTGGCTTTTGTGCAATGACCTTTGACCCCATTTCGTTGATATTCAACAGAATCGGTTCATTATACCTCTGGAACAACATTATAAAGTTTTGTCGCAATCCAAGCATTTTAGGTAAGTTATGATGCACAAGGGCAATGGAATGAATCCCACTCCAGTGTCCTGAGCTTTGACCCCATTTCGCACATTTTCAATAGGGTTCGTCCCCATTTGGTTCCTTACCACATACTAAAATTTCATCGAAATCGAACCATTTTTACGCATGTTATGACGCATAAGGGCAATTGAATACATCCCACTCTTATGCCCTACCTGACCTTTGACCCCATTTTGCCCATTTTCAATAAGGCTCGTGCCGAGATGGTTCCCTACCACATACTAAAATTTCATCGAAATCGAACCATTTTTACGCAAGTTATGACGCATAAAGGCAATGGAAAGGATCCAGCTCCTATGTCCTGACCTTTGACCCATATTCACCCATTTTCAATAGAGATCGTCCCCAGTGGTTCCCTACCGCATACTAAAATTTCATCGAAATCGAACAATTTTTACGCAAGTTATGACGCATAAGAGCAATGGAATGGATCCCGCTCCTATGTACTGACCTTTAACCCTGCTTCGCCCATTTACAATAGGGTTCGTCCCCAGGTGGTCCCCTACCACATACTAAAATTTCGTCGAAATCGAACCATTTTCACGTGAGTTATCGTGCGGACGGATGGACGGACGGACAAAGCTGGAGCATATACGCTTCTTCAAATTACGGTTGGAAAGCGTAAAAAAAATGAAAGCATGAGTCAATGTTCGTCTGTGGGGTGCGGATGGGCAAAGCTCTTACCGCGAAATTCTTAGAATTTCGAATAAGGTTAGAAATTTATAAAGATATTTAAATTACGAATTATTCAGATTTCGGCATTAATTATGTAATCCGCCCTGATTAAAATCCCTAGTTTACAGGTACGCACGTATTTTTTCCTTCGCCTCACATTTTAAAACAGGGTTAAGAATAGATCGGAGTTACAAATTATTTCTTTCTACCACCCCCAAGACCCACAACCGCAAACTCGCCGAGAGTGGGCATAACGAGGAAATGTCCAGGGAAAGCCTTTAGTTTCCAAAATTCTCAAACTTACAAAGCCTGGATATAAGGACATTAAAGGCCAGGAAATGCAACAGTAAGTCGAAAGCGCAATTATTTAACTCTACTCCACGATATTTAAAAAGGTATCGGGAGCGATAAAACTTCTCGTAAACACGAATGTTGTGTTTGTCTTACGGCACTGGATTTCTCCCTTCCCTGGAATCAGTGGCTCTAAGTTAAGGACCGGCGACTGCTTATTGCCCATTGAGTTTGGGTTGCTCACGATGGTCGTATAACTCCCAATAACAAAAAAAAAAAAAAAAAAAAACGAATTGCGAGGAAATAGTAAACTGCCATAGAGATTCGTATCCATGATTCCCATACTATATACATTGAATAAATATTACGTACAGGATTCACTTGAATATTTTTTTGTACTAGGCATAACATTTTCCGCAAAGGATAAAATGCACAAGAGCGGAATTTTTTTGCCAAACACTTTAAAATTTTGCGTTCCTGTCCCCTTCATGTTATAGCGCTTAACCCGCTAACAGCCCACCCAGTTCTGAGCAACTGGTTTAGCCACTGGTACAGACGGGCTGCAACCTGTCGAAGTCACTGCTGAATTTAACATTGGTGAGCCGACGGTCATCCCCGAATGCATCCCGTATCAGGACATGTTGCGAATGGCCTTATTAGAGTTTCTCGTGGCTGCTGTTGAACACCGAAGCAAAAGAAGAAAAACAATTGTAATTTCTTTTTAGGGTTTAATGACCACCGTGAGCAACTCAAGTGGCCAGATTCCAAATTTATGGCCACTAGGTCAGTGTCGTTGGGAACCGCGGGAGCAGCTGCTCCCGTACACTTTCGCGTGCAGGACCGAAACATCACCTTCTTTCTCCTCTCACTTACCTCCCGTTTTAATTACGTTTGTAACCAGAAATTGGATTGACATTGGATTTTCTTTTAATTCCTGCCATTTAAAATTCCTTCTGATAAAACAAGATATTATTTTCCGTTTTAATTATTAACCATCCGGATCTCCGAATTTCCGTTCCTGAGACGAGAGTTAAAACTCACCTTGCTTGTCCAGTATGAGAACAAAAAGGATTCTTTTGTTTCAAGGTTTCACGATCACTGTGAGCAATTCGATGGCCATCCATACCTAATTCAGGTCCACTGTTTCCAAGTACTTTTCAGGACCAATTCGATAAGCAGTCGTCCATACCTAATTCAGGGCCACTGGTTCCAGGTAAGGGAGAACCAGTGCCGTAAGAAGACAAGCGCAACATCCTTGCCTCACCAGGAGTCAAACCCGGAACTCATTTTGGGAGAATGGTCAGAAGCCAGCCAGCACTTAGACTACTGCGCCACCGGGTCGGACCACTTAAAAGTTACTCAATTGTGTTTTTTTTTTTTTTTTTTTTTTACCATGTGCCATTCCACCGCTAGAGAGCGTAAATACAGTTGATATCGAATTCAAAATATATTTTATTCCATATATTTGCGTCTAAACATCCGATTGAAAAAATTCTTTTACCTTTCGATCCCATTTATGTCGAAGAGTATTTTAGGTACAGTTACCTTTTCAAGTTACACATAGATTTTTTTCTTTGGTTGGAGGTTTAACGACCACCGTGAGCAATTCAATGGGCTATAAGCAGTCGCCCGTCCCTAATTTAGGGTCACTGGTTCCAGGGATAGAGAGAGCCAGTGCCGTGTGACAAGCACAACATCCATGCCTCACCGGGATTCGAACCCGGACCCCTTTCGGACGAATGATCAGAGGCCATCGCTTAGACCACTGCGCCACCGCTTAGACCACGGCCATAGATTTTCCGCTAGGGGAAGTAAAATAAATTGCGTTTTCTCCGATATCTCTACTTCTAAAACTCCGACCTAAAAATATTTTTCTTCAGTGGATACAGCCAAAGAAAAATTCTGATGTATTTGCTATAAAATCAGAGCATCTAAAATCTCAACTGAAAAATTCATTCGTGGGCCGATGCCACTCACGTCGATAAACCTTTTCGTAATATTTTTTTTTCTTAAAATAATGCATGGTTTCCCCGCCAGGGGGCGTAGATATATATCTTATTTCTGTCAATATCTCTGCTTCTAATAGTCCGATTTGAAAAATTCTTTCTTTGTAGAATTTCCAGTGAGACATGCTTTTCATATAATTTTTAAAAATTCCAGTAATTCATAGGCTTTCCGTTAAGTGGCGTAAAGGTAAACTCCGTTTCTCCCGATGTCTCAGCTTCAAAAACTCCGTTTTGAAAAATTCTTCCTGTAGTGCGTACTGCTCCTGATGTGAAATCTTTTGCAAATAATTTCCAATTTTTTTGTTGAAAATGGAGGCATATGTCTTAATTTCCGCTTCCGATGCATATGCAGCAAAATCTGAGCTTCTAAATTATCGATTGAAAAAAAAACTCGTTTGTGGATCGATACTACTCACGTCAATAAACCTTTTCGTAATATTTTCTTCTTAAAATAATGCATGGATTTTCCGCCAGGGGGCGTAGAAGTATAACTTATTTTTGTCAATGTATCTACTTTTAAGAATCCGATTTTAAAAATTCCTTCTTTGTTGGATAGCGTTTCCGGTGCGAAATGTTTTTCATATAATTTCAAATTTTTCAAGTATCTCATAGATTTTCCGCAAGGAGGCGTAAACGTAAATTGCGTTTTCTCCGATATTTCTTTTTCTAAAATTCCGATTTTAAAAATTCTTCCAGTATTTCATACAGCTCCTGATCGGAAATGTTTTTTCATGTAATTTTTAATATTTGGTAAAGAATGGTTTGGCCACCAGGAGGCATGAGTTTTAATTTCTGCTCCTGATGTATTTCGAGCAAAATCTGGGCGGCTCTTAGAAGCTGGACTGAAATAATTCTTTCCTGGACAGATACCGCTAACATCAAAAATCCGTTTGGGAATACTTTGTTCTTAAAATAATGTACATTTTTACCACCAGGGGGCGTAGATTCATATGTTATATTTGTCGATATCTCTGCTTCTGTGTTTCCGATTTGAAAAATTCTTTCTTTGTTGGAGAGCGTTTCCGGTGGAAGATGTTTCTCATGTAATTTTAAATATTTTTTAACGAACAAGTCTGCCACCAGAGGGCGTAAGCTCACGATTTCGTTTACAGCAATATCTACGGGATTAAAAACCCGATTGAAAAACTTCTTTCTTACGTCAGATACTACTGTTTTTCATACCCGTTCCATTGACTTTGAATAGCTTTGGTAAATGTAATTCGGGTCAGACCGGATTCAAAAGACGTTCTCATTACACCCGAATATTCGGTGTCATCTTTTTTGTTATATATATATACCAGTATAAGAGAAAAACTAAACCCGTCTCAAGGGGAAAAAATAATTATCTTAAAATTCCAGAAAGGAATTTTATTTTTCAGACTAAAGTCAAGTCTGCACTAGTCGGACTTTCACTAGTCAGCAAAAGTGCGCTCGAGTATGCTAGCCATTACACCACCCAGGACTACGAAATCTAAACAGCTGAGGCTTATCTGAGGCTTCAGAGTTTCACTGCACTAGTCAGTGAAAGTCTGCACTAGTCAGTGAAAGTCTGCACTAGTCAGTGAACGTCTGCACTAGAAAGACTAAAGTCAAGTCTGCACTAGTCAGACTAGAGTCAAGTTTGCACTAGTCAGACTAAAGTCAAGTCTGCACTAGTCAGACTTCCACTGAATAGTCAAGTCTGCACTAGTCAGACTTCCACTGACTTCAAGTCAAATCTGCACTAGTCAGATTAAAGTCAAGTCTGTACTAGTCAGACTTCCACTGACTTCAAGTCAAATCTGCACTAGTCAGATTAAAGTCAAGTCTGCACTAGTCAGACTAAAGTCAAGTCTACACTAGTCAGACTTTCACTAGTCAGCGAAAGTGCGCTCGAGTATGCTAACCATTACACACCCAGGACAACGAAATCCAAACAACTGAATCTTGTCTGAGACTTCAGAGTTTCACCGCACTAGCCAGGGAAAGTCTTCACTAGTCAGACTAAAGTCAAGTCTACACTAGTCAGTTTTTCACTGACTAGTCAAGTCTGCACTAGTCAGACTTTCACTGACTAGTGCAGTGAAACTCTGAAGTCTCAGATAAGCCTCAGTTGTTTGGATTTCGTTGTCCTGGGTGGTGTAAAGGTTAGCATATTTCAGTCCAAATCGGGAGATGAGCGTTCAATTCCCGTTCCAGGACAATTAAATTTTCAAATTCCTGCGTTTCCGTTACATGGAAAAACAGCTTGATTTATGCCCGTAGGAAATGACACATTGTAGAAACGGAGGAGGTCATTAGAAGCCTATAAACGCTAACTTTTCGGAAGCCGACTCTTGTCGTGGTCGTTGCAAAAATCTAGAAATTCAAACTTCTCAAATAGCTAGAGACCAACTCGCTTAGTGAGGCGATATTTTTACTACGATAGTTCGTAATCGAAAGCGTAAACGTTCAAGATAGTTTACGACGGGTATCTTTACAGTCTGTCTCATATTCAAACAAGTGCACACGTGAAACATTAGAAATGACAAATGTGTCCCCTAAATCAAACTCGAGAATTTTCCCAACGTTTCAATCTCACTCTAGATACCGAGCAGCTGGGTGAACTCTGCACAGAGGAACGCTATTAATTATTTTCTCACCCATTTAATTCCCAAATTCATTAATTCATAAAATGAATTAGTTTTATTCGGTAGCTGCCCCTAATGCATCCCACCTCTTTTCCCTAACCCTTGCTCATCACAAAGCTAGGGATCAGGAGAGTTCTCTGCTTCGAAATCCCTTCTTCCCCAGCCTTCATCTGAGTGTCGTCTTTTAACGATCGACATCTGATGACTTCATTATGCTTGAAGAGGTCCGCAACATCACATCCATATACATATATGACGGAAACGGGTGTTTCCATTACGCGATCAGCCATTCGCAAGCGAAGCTTAAGCGCGGTTCCGTCATTTCCGCCGCTAATGTCCTGTAAACAGAATTAGGCCATCTGACAATGGACAGCGACAGGCTCTCTTCGCTCGCTCGCAAATCTCTCCTACAACATGGGCACACTGCATTCCATTACATGTTTCATGTCACTAATAACTGGAAAGGAGGAGCTAACGACAAACACTGAGGATTGTAACCGGGAATGTTGTCAAAGGCATGTTAGTTCTTGGACACCACTTTCCCTCTACCATAATTCCAGCAATGAAATTCCAAGTGCTTAGCAAAAATTAGCATTTCACTGTGTGTGAGAAACCATTACAGACACGTTATTATAAAGGCATAAACAACACTGTTTATACAGTGCTGAGAGAAATATCTGCAACTCAATGTAGATATTTCTAGGGAAATGACTTTCAAAGTTATCGTATCCTCCATTTTATACACATTCCAACGGTTTTCAGCACTATCTACAACGGCCGTTCCATAAAAACTCAGAGTAAAATCACAGCAAAAATATGTTATTCTTTCTCAAAGTATCTTCCCTCGGATGATAGGCAACGGTCCCATCGTTCAGTCCACTTTTCAAAGCATGTGGCGAAGGCATTTTGTGAAAGCTGCTTTAGCAACCCCTGTACAGCTTGAATAACTTTAGCATCTGTGGTAAATGTTTCGCCACGGAACTTCTCACTTCATTGTTGGAAACGACCAGAAATCGCATGGGGCGAGATCAGGACTGTAGGCAGACTGTGGCATGATTTCAATACTGCATTTCATAAGATACTGTTGAACACGAGCAGCCACATGTGGCTGCTGGTGTTCAACAGTACATGTGGCTGCTTGTGTTAATGATGTAGGGTCCACTTGCCCACCAGTTCCGATAGCTTAATCGATATGTGTCGTCGCAGGCGCTTTAAGACTGAAATGTATTACTCAGCATTGACAGTAATTTGTGTAAGAACGGCGTACTGGTAGACTACACTTTTAAGATCAAAGAAAATTATCATCATCACCTTTCCAGTTGATTTGGTTTGGCGGACTTTTTTCCGGGGAGGTGAGCCTATGTGTTTCCAGACACTCGTTGCGCGCTTTGTGAGGGGTCATAATAGTGGACCCATATTTCATCGGCAGTTATTACTGTGTTTAGATACTTTTTGCAATCATTTGTTTCCACTCATGATACACCTGAACTCTGGCTAACAATTGTTATCTCGTCAGGTGATGAAGTACCAATCTAGAACACACACGATGCAGCAGTAATTTGTCGCGTAGAATGCAGAATGCCGACGTTTTTGAAATATTAATTGGCGCCGCTATGTCTTCACACGCTATTCGTCGATCTTCCTGCAGGATTGCCCAAACAATGTTTACAATACGCTCCGTAACAACACTTTCAGGTCTACCTGGCCTAAGAGCGAGTTCTACCGACAAACGTCCTGTTTTGAAATCATGATGCCATCTAAAAATCGTTGACTTACGCAAACATTTATCTTTGTAAGATTTTGTCATTAAATCAACTGTTTCTGGATCCGTTTCACCCAAACGATAGGAAAATTTTATCGCAGAACGAATTTCACTTCTTAACTTTGAATCACTCACCTCCATAGCTGTATGACGAAATGCAGAAGTACCTTAAACAACTGCGCAATAACAAAACCAGAATCGTCTGCCACGGCTAATACCTGTTGCCATAGATACTTTCTTAATTCAGTTAGTCGTCTGCGTGATTATTTTCCCCCTTCGCACTGTTGCCAACTCAAAAGAAATTACTCACACTTTTTATGGAACGGCGTTTGTATATGTCTTGAAAAGCAGCAAAACCAAACATGTACATCAGATCTAGATTTGCAGCAGGTAGAAAAAATGTTCATTGAGTTATGCTCAATGAATTTCGTACTGTTCAACTATCAGCCACTTTCCTTTTGATGCTCTAAACACACCTATGGATGTGATTCAGAACAAAAATGTTTTAAAATCAAAATATAAAACCTTTTGTTGTTGACATATTTGTTTTTGTTCGGGCTTCAAGTGACATGTTTGTTTTTGATCAGATGCCCTAATGACTTGTTGGATTTTGCTTGAACATATTCTGAATTTAATCTACCTATCTCTTCAATAATCAACCTGCCTTTAATAGAATACCTATTCTCTAACAAAAATCTCAAGGTTTAAAAGAAAAAAGCTGATGGAGAAAGAAGCATTTTCACTTTTCAGTTGTTGTTTTTTTTTGTTCATTATTTACCAAAGTTGCTGTTACATGTTGGTATGTCTTTATTTTGCTTAATTTATTAAAAATTAACAAAAATAATAATATGTGGTAACGTGGTATAAAAAAATGCTTGACTGAGAAGAACGGATTTTTATGAAAATTAGAAAACAAGTACATTAGTAAAAATCAAATATATAGACCACAGTCGTCCTCCAGGCAGTCACATTTATCCTGATGTTCACATGGACGAATAATGCATCATATGGACGAATTTTATAGCACAAGAACCGAGTGCTCAGATGTTTGCAATCCATGAAAACTTTGGAACCATCTGGTACACCATAGCGTTCCTTAGCTTTTTCTTTCGCACTTTCTCTTTTGGTTCTTTTCTATTGTCCTTTTGAACCTTCCTTCACCATTAGTAAACCATCTCCTACCTCTTCCATATCTCTAAAACTATAGCAAACGCACGAAAATAATCACCACGTTTGAACAGCATACGTCGACTGTCTGAAAACGTGAATGCCACTACGTCACCCTTATCGGCTTCGTCATGTGACCGAATTTTGGAGCTCTGATTGGTTCTCTCAACATGTTTGATTTTTCTTAAGCCTGCTACTGGGACATGTTCGTTTTTGCTTGAATCGCGCATTTTTAATCTATAAAATTAGTAGGAGCTGTTTGGTTTGGGTCGGATTATGATACAGAAACGGAATCAGACCATCATCCTTTATCATATCCAATGTTTACTTGATAATTAACATTTTTGTGACATGTTTGATTTTGCTTGCGCGCTCCTCAATTCTCTTCATCTGGGAGTAACCGTTCTCCTTTCTTGTGACAGTGTTCGCATAAAGATTACCAAACGGTGCTGGGAATTCATAATACATATCATACGTATTATTTGGATTATCAGTATCTGAACTCAATGGCAATATTATGCAATGCTTTTATTCTTTCAAATTGAAATTATTAACATCCTACCTCACCTCAAAAGTAAAGGAGGATGCTGAACAATGGCACTATGGTAGCAAAATTTACATATGCCCCACACAGGTGGATTCCGTGTATAAGCGACCGGATTCAAATACGTGTTCATTCATGGAGTCTGCACTGTCAGGTGCAGCGATAAGATGTCACTGTGTCTTAAAGAGTTCGTTTAGATGATCCATTGCGGTGGAGAGGAGATTAGAAACACGCCAGTCGAAGTGGTCCGATGGTTAAATGTTAATCGATCCGTGGTCTGCCTCTATTGGAGACATTTTCAGGACACTAAAGACATCTCGGGAAGACTTGAGGAAAAGCGTCGAATGGTAGTTTCTGCTCGAAAAGACCACTTATTGGCGTATCCAAACAAAAAGGAACGTCGATTGGCCTAGACACTCACTGCGGCAACTAGATGGACTGTAACCCAACACGTCGGGTTACAGTATACCGTATGGTATACTGAATCGGTATGCTGTATTCTGTTTGTCGGGATTCAGTATACCACACGGTAGACTGTATCATCATCATCATCATTGTCAACCATTATCAATCCACTGCTGGACGAAGGTCTCCCCAAGTTTCCTCCACAACGGTCTGTCTTGTGCCAGTCTCCTCCATGTCACCCCTGCATACTTTCGAATTTCATCCACCCATCTCCCATGTAGTCTTCTTCTGGGTCTTTTCCTGTCCCTTGACTGTATACCATATGGTATACTGAATCCGGTATAAGTTATACTGAATCGGTATAGCGTATTCTGTTTGTCGGAACTCAGTATACCATAAGTATACTGAATCGTGACAAACAGAACGCTGTTATGGTATACCGAAGATGCACCATACGGTATACCGATTCGGTATACCTTATACCAGGTACACCAAACCCGACGTGTCGGGATTCAGTATACCGTATGGTATACCAAATCGGTATACTTTATTCTGTTTGTCGGGATTCAGTACACCATACGGTAGACTGTATACCATATGGTATATTGAATCCGGTATAAGGCATACTGAATCGGTATAGTGTATTCTGTTTGTCGGGACTCAGTATACCATAAGTATACTGAATCGCGACAAACGGAACGTTGTTATGGTATACCGAAGATATACCATACGGTATACCGAAGATTGCATAACAGTGGTCTGTAGTCAAGACGGCCTTTTGTATGTGTTCCCTTGAGCGAATCCCAAAGAGGAGTCGCTTCGAATGGTGTCGTCAACATTGTGCACTGTACCACCCAAGAATGGGCAGCCGTACGTTTCACCGATGACAGCAGATACTGTTTACAACTGGATTCTCAGAGAATATTCTTGTGCCGATAACGTGGGACACGGTATCATCTGATTAAAGTTCGAGAACGAGGCATGTTGCAATCAAAGTTCAAGAACAATATATACTCAACGGACAAAACATTAGAGATAACTGCCTAATAGCGTGTTGATCCTCCTCTAGCGCCAATAACAGCCTGTACACGCCGATGCATCGACTCCACCAGATGCCGCAGGGTATTTGGACATACATCCAGCCAAGTTTGTTGCAGCATTGCTCACAACTCCGCCCAATGCGTCGGTGCAGGATACATGGTTCTGGTGTTCTGCTGCACGGCATCTTAGAGAGCCTCCACAGGGTTTGAATCCGGTGATCCTGGTGGCCATTGGATTGTTCCAAAATCAGATGAGTGTTCCTCGAGCCATGTCTGGGTGGTTGCGGCCCGGTGGGATGGCGCATCGTCGTACTGAAACAGACCATCGACCGCAGGATGCGCGAAGGCCTTGAAAGCGTGTAAGTGATCAGCTAGTACTGCTGGTAGAGCCCAGCGGTTAAGAACCTCCCCAGACACCCAACGTGATCTAATGGATCTCATGAGAAGGTTCCCCAAACCATCAGTCATCACAGTGATTGAACAGTGACATTGCTGAACTGGAACGACGGGGTCATGGCCTCATGCTGTCGACGCCACACTCTCACGCTCCCGTTACCTCGGTACAGCTGAAAACGGGATTCGTCTGACTACACGGCCCAGCAGGGGCCCAGTTTTGATGTTCTCGGCACCAGAAGGGGAATGCTACGATGACGAGAAGTCAACAATGGCAAAGGAGTGGAGCGTCGGGTCCCGTAGCCCAGGGAATGCAGCATGCGCCGAACCGTTAGCTCAATGACTCTGTCTGAGCCACCGACGTTCAACCCGGAAGGGATTTGTTCCGCTGTTTGTAAGCGGTCTGTCTGTACGAGCCTGGACGATCTACGTAGACACTAGTCATCAATGGAATTTGGTCAGCCACCGCGTGCACTCTGAGCGCTGATAGGTCCTCCTATGGTATACTCGCGGCGCACCCTTAATACGAGTGCCCTCCGAAAACCAAGAGTTTTATCACTTGGGCGATAGAATGACTCATCTGTCCTGCGCCAGCAATACGTCCGCGATCAATCTCACTTAAATCCCCACGTTTACCAATGTTCGTCGATTGCGATACACTGTTGGAAAGCCCTGCTGTCCGCCTATTTATCGCCTGCGTTCGGTTTGGGTGTGTTCAACTTTTCGCTGGGGTTGCTCATGTCACCTGCCCATCACCACAATCTCTAGTGTTTTGCCTACTGAGTGTACGTTACGGTGAAGGAACTATAAAACTAAGCTCAACCAAGAGAACAATCAATATTCAGGACTGGGTACAGCACTACTGATCGAATCCATTCACGGAGAGAACTTATTGAAATAGGAAATGAATACGATCTCCCACAATGTATGGCTGCTATTATACACTATATTGACAAAAGTCACCGGACACCCCTTCAAAAGAAACTGAACGGATCTCCTGCTTTGTTAAGATGCACGGTATAGCTGTGAACGCTATAAAAACAAGACTGCAGCTGACCGCGATCATAGCGCACTGTGAGGTTGAGTGAAAATGTCGCGGCGAGAAAGAACTGACTTTGAGAAAGGAAAGATTGTTGGGTGTTATATTGGTGCGTTGTCCATAAGAGAAACCGAGAGGCGTTTAAGCATACCCAAGACAACTCTTTTGGATGTACTGGATAAGTGGAAGACACATGGCGTGCCTGAAGCAGCAAAACATACCAGCAAACCAAAGAAAAACAGTGATAGAAGACGTCGAAGCCTCAGGAGAATCGTTTCGACGGAGTACTGCACAAGACCTTAGTGTACAGGTGAGTACATATGCTGAAACCTCTGTATGTACACATACCACTCGCAAAGAACTTCATTCCATGAGTTACCGTGGTCGTGCGGCTGCTCATAAGCCTTTCATCTTCACTCGGAATGCTACTTGTCATTTAGCATGGTATAAAGAACATTTATCGTGGACCGTAGATCAATGGAAACGGGTCGTATGGATTGATTAATCCAGATATACGATCCATCAGTCTGATGGGCGTGTGTGTGTATGGCTGCAGCCAGGGGAACGCTATTTACCACAGTGAACTGTTCCTATGGTCAAGTTTGGAGTTGGCCGTGTACTTTTGTGGGGCTGTTTTTCGTGGTATGCTCCCGGCCCATTGGTTATCGTGGACAAACCTGTTTACCAGCACGTCTACCTCGATATTCTCGACGAATATGCCCTACCAACTCTGTGGCAATGCTATGGAACCGAGCCATGTTGGTACCAGCAGGATAATGCATCAAGCCATAAAGCAAGGACTGTTACGGCGTGTAATTCCGTATCGTGTGTGGTGTGGTCCGCACAGAGACCTGATCTTAATCCCATAGAGCACCTATGGGGTGTATTAGAGCGCCGCATACGACGGTTGGAACCAAGGCCAACTACTAAGCAACAGTCAGCGGCAGCATTATGTACTGAATGGAAGCGCATACCTATCGCTGTGTTCCAAAACGTTGTCGAAATCATGTCTCGAATGGTCAGTGCATGCATTAAGGCCAAAGGTGGACCGAAACCGTACTAATGTATGTCAATAAATGATGTGTTGTATTTCTTCTCTAGGTGTCCGGTGACTTTGTTGAATATAGTGTGTGATGATATGGGTTTTGATTCTGTATAATCATTAGTAGCTACAATGCCGTTAAAAATCTTTCGCTATTGATGATGTGTACTTTATTATTGTTGATAGGATCTATGAAAATGCAATTGCAAAGCTTCGAGGGCACATCACGCATAAAAATTAGTAAAGAAGTAAGAAAAGAAGACATTAAATCTCCCAAGCTTTTCAGTGTCATATTGCGGAAGGTTTTTCAATGATCGAACTAGGATGAGATGAGCATAATTATTCATAGAGATAATTTAACGTAACTTGGCTTTGCATACGACATAGTCGTCTTCGCAAGTTCCCCCTCAGAGCTGCAGAATATGATCTAGGAACTAGCTGACGAAAGAAAGATGGTAAATTTACAGAAAACAAACTTACGTACGATTCTTTTGTTAGAACTGAATATTTGGAACTTGATGGAGAAAGGTTTGAAGAAAGTGATGAACGTCTTGAAAAACATATTTCAAGAAGGAGGACACAGCGGGGAAGAAATTAATAGACGTATAAAACCTGGCTGCTGTGCATTTGGAAGAAAAAGTACAATTTTACAGAACTGTTTACCATTATTACTAAAAGGAAAAGGGTTTAGTCTATGCAAACTTCCAGTTCGTACTTATGGATAAGAGACATGGACTTTAACAAAAAAAATATTAATGGACTGGTGGCCTTAAATGAGGGACTCTTTATAAACACTCATCCTTAATGTGTCGAGGTTCGAATCCCGCGTGAGGCATGGATGGTTGGTTGGCCTGCGGCGCTGCATTCTCACTCCTCAGGGACCAATGGCTCAAACTACGGACGGGTGATTATTTATAGCATATTCATTTGCTCATAATGATCTCATAATTCATTTGCTCATTCATTTGCTCATAAACCCATACCAACAACAAAACAAGAAAGATGACACCGAATTTTTGGGTGTAATAAGCACGTCTTTTGAATTCGTTCTGACGCAAATTAAATTTATCAAAGCTATTCAAAGTCAATTGAACCGGTATGGAAAACAATAGATCTGACGAAAGAAAGAAGATTTTCAATCGGGTTTTTAATCCCTCAGATATTGCTGTAAACGGAATCGTGAGCTTACGAAATTTTAGAAACAGAGATATCGACAAAAATAAGATGTGACTTTACGTTCCCTGGTGGGAAAACCATGCAATATTTTTAGAAGAAAGTATTCTCAAAAGGTTTTTCCATATGAGTGGTATCGGTCGAAGAAAAAAATTAGTCGAGGTTTCAGTAGCCCAGATTTTGCAACAAATACTTCAGAAGCAGAAATTAACACTTATGACCCCTGGTGACTAAACCATTCTTTACCAAACATTAGAAATTATGTGAAAAATATTTTCCATCAGGTCTTGTATGCGATACAGAAAGAATTTTTCAAATCAGAGATTTAGGAGCAGAAATAACGTAGAAAACGGAATTTACCTTTGCGCCCCCTAGCGGAAAGTCTATGATTTATTTGAAAATTTTGAATTTATAGGAAACCATGCATTTTTTCAAGAAGAAAATTTTCCTCAAATGTTTGTCGACATGAGTAGTATCGGTCAACAAACGACTTTTTTCAATCGAGATTTTAGAAGCTCATATTTTGCTGCAAATACAACACAAGCGGAAATTAAGACTTACGCCACCTGGTGGCCGACCCATTTCTTACAAAAACTAGAAAATATGTGCAAACGAGTTTCTATCAGGAGCTGTATGCGGTGCAGAGAGAATTTTTCAAATCGAAGATTCAGAAGCAGAGATATAGGGGGAAACGCAATTTACCACTACGCCCCCTACCTGAAAGTCTATGAATTACTTGAAAATTTTGAAATTATATGAAAAACATGTCACACGGAAAACACTATCTAACAAAGAAGGAATTTTTCAAATCGGACTCCTAGAAGTAGAGATATTGACAAAAATAAGATGTACATCTATGCACCCTGGCGGAGAAACTTTGGACTATTTTAAGAAGAAAATATTCGGGAAAGGATTATCGATGTGAGTGACATCAGTCCACGAAAGAATTTTTTCAATCGATATTTCAGAAGCTCCGATTTTATGGCAAATACATCAGAAGCAAAAATTAACACTTACGTCCCCTGGTGGCCAAATTATTCTTTACCAAAAATTTGAAATTATATGCAAAAGATTTTCCTTCAAGAGATGTATCCGCTGAAGAAAAAGTTTTTAAATCGAAGTTATAGAAGAAGAGTTATCAGGGAAAATGTAATTTATTTTTACGCCCCCTAGCGGAAAATCTATGCGTAATTTAAAAAAGTAACTATATCTAAAATACTCTTCGACATAAATGGAATCGAAAGATAAAAAAAATTTCAATCGGATGTTTAGAAGCAAATGTGTGGAATAAAACGTATTTTTGAATTCGACATCATCTGCATTTACGCCCTCTAGCGGCAAAATTGTTTATCGTAAAAAAAAAAACGAAATAAAGGAACATCATTTGCATATTTCAAGTTTCCCAATACAAAAAGAATTTTTCAAATCGGACTAATAGTTGCCGAGATATCGTGGGTACAGACGGATGGACGGACAAACTGATAACAGAATCACGATCTTTTTTTACAAAAGACGTGCTAAAAAGATGTTGCTGTAATTGTCGTCCCAAAAGATTATTTATCATACACGGTTGTAACAGAATATGACCACCACCGGAATCACAGTTTACCCACCCAGGTGCGTCACAGAGTGCACTGACAAGGTCGATCACACGGAGATATAAGCGTCTGGTCAGGACAAATGAGTCACAGTGCTCTACATGAGTACAATGGAAAGAGGTGGTGATTTGACGGATATTCAAAAAGGAATGAACATCGGCTACTGCGCTAAGGGTTAAAGCATCTCATAAACAGCCGACTTCGTGGGATGTTTGCGAGGTGCTTCAGTAAGGATGTACCAAGAATGGGCAGCTGTCACACGAGTGCCTCCTGATGTCATAACTGTGGAGCCCCAAAAACCATCGACCCAAGAGGAGAACGTCGCCTCCGTCGACTGGTAAAGGACAATCGACGCACAACAGTGCAGCAACTGACCATGCAAATGAAAGCTGGGGCACCCAGGTACGTGTTCCTGACAACAGTAGAGCAAAGCCTGTTACGCATGAGTCTCCGGAGTCGACGCTGCCTAAAGACGTCCATGTTAATCCAGGTCCATCGGCAACGACGCCTGCAGTTCGCATGGGGCTACCGTCATTGGACAGTGGAAGAGTGGGAAAAGTTTACCTTCTCCGACGAATCGAAGTTTCTGCTCCACAAAAGTGACGGCCGCAGGCAGATACGGTGTCAGATACACGAGTACCAACACCCTGACGCGCTTGTTGGTCCCGTACAGGCCTGCGATGGTACTGTGCATGTCTAGGGGATGTTTTACTGGTATGATCTGGGACAGCTGGTACCACTGAAAGGGTCCCTGAATACCAATGGCTACCTGTCTATCCTCGCTGACCACATGTAACCCTTTACATTGGGCGTTTACCCTGATAGTGAGGGTGTCTAGCAACAGCAATGCCCCCTGCCACGTCGCTAAGGGTCTGCGTGACTGGTTCCAGGAACACGACAACGATGTCTCCGTTCTCCCGTGGAACGCGAAATTGCCCACCTCAATCCCATAGAGCACTTGTGGGACTATTTGGATTGCATGTTCGACGTGCCGACCCACAATCACGTCGTCTCCGAGACCTTCGTGCTCTTCTGCAGTCCGAATGGGTACTTGTTCCTCGGGAAACCGTCCAGGGTCTCACTGCGCCTACCACGCAGTCTCGCGATTCTCATCCGGGAAAAGGGTGGTTATTCCCATTATTAGGTACGTCTTCATATTATTCTGATACGGCTGTATATTTCTATTTCGCTCTCCAGTGATATTTCTCTGCGTTGCCATCGTTGTTCTCAAAAGAAGTAGAGTTTAATTACCTTATCAGCGGAAACATGACAGTACAGAAGAACAACATATACACCGCTACTGGATTAGAAACCTGTATGGAGATGCACGTACTCGTCACTTACGCAGTGTATATGCAAAATACGTCGTCACGTGCGTCACCACGGGATGTAAGCAGCTGTTTCAGACTGCTGCTCGTCAGCTGTGTTGAGCAGAATAGGTAAAACAAAGGATCTTTCGGAGTCCGATAAAGGACTTATTGTGGATATATTCTGGAAGGAGCGACGATTTTGAAAACAGAGAAGGTGACTGGTCGCGCAACAGCTCAAATATCCAGGGTCTTTAATCAGTGGAAAAATAACTCGCGTTGCTTGTCGGAGAGGCGTAACTGTGGCGAAACGGCAATCCCTCAAGAACGATATCGCCGGCGTCTGCGAAGGCTTGTACGGAGGAGGACGTCTTGTGTGGAACAATTGATCAAAGCATTCGGTGAAGGCTGTTCCCGAACCATATCATAGCAAACTGTGAGCAAAAATTATACCGTAACACCTGATTTCTGCGAAGAACAGGAAAGTTAGTCTACAGTGGTGTCAGGAACACTTTAACTGGACACCGGACGACTGGGAAAATGTCATGTGATCCTGCCCAAACCAAAACTGACTGCAGCTTATAAGGGTGGGCGGATTGAACATAGTGTGGTTGCATTCGTGGGCCGAATCTCCTATGCACGTGACCTCGTCGAATATCAGGATAAAGGGCGAAACGGGATTTGTCTGTGAAAAGTACATGGTGCCACTCTGTATTCCATGACATGTACTGTTGGACCCAGGTACATCTTTGACGAAGTTGAGCTGATGTCAATGCTATTCATCTCAGCGGCTTCCTTGCTCTGATTCCGTACTCGTGAAGACGGTTTCCTACCGCTTGAGTACATACCGTGACACCAGAAGGAGCTCGAAGTGATTCCCGGTATCGGCTGCTAGTGGTTCTAGGACTTCTCCGAGCCCTTGCTGTCACGTAGAGATCTTGCCTCCTGGTGGTTATCTTCAGGCTAGATTTAACCTTGATCTCAAGAGAGGGGAAGATATTCACTCAGCTTTTTAGAAAACCCACCAACACAGGGAAGATGTTAGACTTCTGCTCATTCCACCCTGATTCTATTAAATCGAATACGGCGAGACAATTTTTGGAAAAAATTGAAATCCTGGTCTCTTCAGATACTCAAAAAGATCTTCACAAAGAAGAATTAAAGGAAATATTGACAGAAAACAATTACCCCTCCCCATATGTTGAGAAAATATTTAGACAAGTGCCAAAAAAGAAGCAGGAGAAAACCAACTTCAAATTCACCAGCAAAATTACGTACCACAAGGGACGTTTCGAGAAACTGAAAAGGATCGGAGCAAAATATAATATCAGGCTAGCTCCAGATCTTAATAACAAAATAAATAAATTCCTGCCAGCTGTAAAGCAGAAAGAATTGGACATCCAATTGCAAGAAGGAGTAATTTATTGCATCGACTGTAACTGCGGACTCAGCTATATAGGAGAAACAGGGAGAAGTATTAAGGTCCGAATGAAAGAACACCAAGCAGCTATTAGGAACATTAGTAACAAAACAGGGCTAGACAGACATATACAAGCAAGTGGACACTCCATAAATTGGAACTCAGTGAAAATAATCGCCCACCAGTCAAACTTAGTAAAGAGGAAACTAGAAGAAGGGATCGAAATAGCAAGAAGAAGAAGTACCACAATTAACGATAATTGCGGTTGGACTCTTCCAACTGAGTGGCAGCAACTACTCCAGTGACGTAGTCCTGATGACGAACTAGGCTTTAGTTCGAAAATTTGACAACCAACTTTCATGAAAAATAACCTCTATAAGACCCGTAAAAAAGTTATTCCACAACTCCTGAGTCGATCTACAACATTTCCAGGCTGTAGAAATCTTGTGTGAATCCGACTTAGTATACTTTGCGAAACTCCTAAAACAGCTGCCACATCGATCTGCGGTACAGCTCCCTGTAATACGGCAACAGCCCTATTTCTGTTGTCAATGCTTAAACGTCGCCATCATTTCAGCTTGATCCCACACTAAAGGCAATACATTCGGCAAACTTCTTGACGAAGCTGAGAAACTACCAGTTTTTCACTTCTCGCAAAGGTACTTTATTGGAACTCGCAGGTCACGTGCTGTGTTGTCGTGATGATAATTTGCATATGATATACAGGGCTTGGACGCTCAGAGACGTGACTTTTAATGCAGCTGCATACGTCGCAATACGCAAAGGTATCCACCACTTTTTGGTTGTAATACCTTTGTTTAGAGCATCAAGGTCCTGTTTAAGTGTATTTAAAGTGTCATGTGGCAAAATTTCTTTCAGGGTGACGACGAAAGGAGCAACGTAGTGGGCTTCAAAAGAGGGCTAATTGTTCGTGGTCGACTAGCTGGTGCCTTCGTGACAACAGTCGACAGAGTAGGGGCGGGGGGTATCGAGAGCTACTGTGTCTAGCGTCGTGACAGCATACTGTGTTCGTGGCAAAACCTCGTCTGCGAAACACAAGAGCGGCAGGAAAACGACCCTGACTGATAGAGTTAAGATTAAAGAGGATTGCTACCCGTAATAAAAAGACCACGGCGCCGAAAGTTAGTGCGTAGCTCAATCTGCATCTCCAGACCACAGTATCAACAAAAACACTGCGCAGGGAACTGCATAAACAAGATATTCATGCCAGAGCTGCAATTGCAAAACCTTTGGTGACCCGGGTGAATGCACAACGGCGACGGTAGGGGTGCCAGGAGCATACAGCGTGGACTGCCGATACATGGAAGCGTGTAATATGGTCGGAGGAATTTACATTCACACTATTCCCTACAGCAGGACGTGTTTATGCGTGGAGAACACCGTCAGAAGCGTACAACCAAGACTATCTGCTCCCAACAGTGCAGCATGGTGGTGATTCTGTTATGCTCTAGGAGTTCATATCGTGGTTTTCAGCAGATCCCCTGATCACCTTGAAAGGACGGATGACTGGCAAGGTGTATGAAACCATTTCGGCCGACCAAGTCCGTCCAGTGGCTCAAGCATTGTTTCTTGAAGGGGATGGGATCTATCAAGATGATAACGCCCCAATTCACAGAGCTCGCAATGTCCAATTATAGTTTGAAGATCATGATGACGAACTTTTGTACCCTCTTTGGCCTCACCAATCAACAGACTTAAACATCATCGAACCACTGTGGTCTGTGTTGGATAACAAAGTAAGATCCCGTTATCCCCCTCCTACGTCAAGGATCTGGAACAGTTTCTGCATACAGAATTGTGTAACATCCCAATAACTACCATCCAGGATTTGCGTGCGTCTATTCCAAGGAGTATTCAGGCAGTTTTGAATGTCAAAGGTGGTCTCATACCCTATTAGGTAAGGAAAACTTACTTTTCCTAGGTGTTCACATTATTTTGTTCGAGCCCTGTATAGCAACCCACTCTGATAACCGATCTCCAGTAGTCGTTAAATTTGCATATCACCACATTTTTCGCTTCGAAACAGCAATATCCCCACCTTTTTGTGACCAGTGTACGACAGTTTTGCTAAAAGGATAACATATTTAATTGCAGCATGTAGCAAAGGGCAAACGAAACCATACACAGATCATTGTGTTGTCAGTTAAAACTACGCATTACTTATAATTTTAGTCTTTTTCCTTAACACAGAACTCAAACACCTGTGTTTTAGTTTCCTAACCTTCTTTTAATTCTTTACACTTGCATTTCAGCTTTTCTGTGATAAATGCAGTCTCGCACCTGACAATGCCGAGATACAAAACACTGTCTTCTGTGCCAATGTAATAATTTCTTTCCTGGCGGGGATTTTTTTTTATTTCGTGGATTTAATTCAAGTCGTAATAGATTTGTTAGACGCGCCTCTGCTTTCATTTCCTTTTCGAGTTTGTTTTCATGGAGTGTTTGCTAGAACTGTTTTTCTTTTCAGCATTTTGCAGTTATCAAAGAGAAACTTTTTTTTAATAATTTTCGAGCGAAAAATGCAGGCAGGAACCCTGTCACCGTTCCGAAAGTAAAACAAAAATAAAATACAAGAAAAAATAAAGAGAGGCAAACGTAATTCTTTAAATGAATAAGGTTAAGAAGCAATGCGGTGCGCGTAAAAAGAACATCTGCCTTCTAATCCCAGGTGGAACCTTTCACGTCCGCTAGACGAGACGACTACTTAGGAGTTTATTCGTAACTAAACGAAGGGCACAAAAACTACGTTCATTTTGCCATGCGTCAATCAAACGTGGAGTTCATTCATTTTAGGTCTTTTGAGACAACTCCGCTAATGTTTTAAAGTGTCTTCTTTGAAGAAAGTCTCTTGAGCAAAGGAAAAAAGTAAACGAAGAAGTCCGTATGTTCTACCTATGTGCACATCACGGATAGTTTTTTTTCTTATTTATATGCACATTAAATGACCTTTGCCGCCCCGGTGGCGCAGTGGTCTAAGCGATGGCCTCTGATCATTCGTCCGAACGGGGTCCGGGTTCGAATCCCGGTGAGGCATGGATGTTGTGTTTGTCTTACGGCACTGGCT
The DNA here is from genome assembly GCA_039090855.1 of Macrothele yani. Classification (NCBI taxonomy): domain Eukaryota; kingdom Metazoa; phylum Arthropoda; class Arachnida; order Araneae; family Macrothelidae; genus Macrothele; species Macrothele yani. The sequence goes on from CM076992.1 coordinate 17,499,519, forward strand.
CTCTCCCTTCCCTGGAACCAGTGACCCTAAATTAGGGACGGGCGACTGCTTATAGCCCATTGAGTTGCTCACGGTGGTCGTTAAACCTCCAATAAAAAAAAACAAACAAAAAAAAACAACCTCCAATCAAAAAAATAAAAAAATAAAATGACCTTTCTTTCAAAGACAGTTTAAAAAGTAAGAGGTCAAAAATTCTTCGATATTTGGGTGAAACTTATTTCATACAGAGGGTCATAAAAGACAATAGGCCGCCCCGGTGGCGTAGTAGTCTAACAGATGGCTTCTGACCTTTTGTCCATGATGAGTTCGGGTTCGAATCCTCGCGAGGCATGGGTGTTGTGGTTGCTTACGGCTCTGGCTCTTTCCCTTCACTGGAGCCAGTGACCCGACTGCTTATAGCCGACTGAGTAGCTCGTGGTAGTCGTTAAACCTCCAATAAAAAAAAAAAGTCAAGAAAGATTTTTGAAACTGCGTTATTTAAAAACCAGTTAGTAAAATCGCCCAATGTATTTATTATAATTCGCTTTCCAACATACCAGGAATCATTACTCAAGTTATGAGGATAATGGCTGTGGAATAAATCTCGCTCCTGTGCCTTCACCTTTTACCCCATTTCGATGATATTAAACAGCACCGGTTCAGTATAACTCCGGAACAACATGAGAACGTTTTGTCGCAATCGAAGCATTTTTACGTAAGTTATGACGCATAAGAGTGATAGAATGGATCCCGCTCTTACGTACTGACCTTTGACCCCATTTCGAGGATATTAAACAGAATTGTTTCATTATACCTCCGGAACAACATACTAAAGTTTTGTCTTAATCAAAGCATTTTTAGTCAAGTTATGAGGATAACGGCTGTGGAATAAATCTTGCTCATGTGCCCTGACGTTTGACCCCATTTCGATTATATTCAACAGAACCGGTTCAGTATACCTCTGGAACAACATGATAAAGTTTTGTCAAAATTGAACCATTTTACGTAAGTTATGATGCATAAGGGCGAAGGAATGGATCCCGCACTTACGTCCTGATGTTTGACCCCATTTCAAGGATATTAAACAGAATTGGTTAAGTATATCTCCGGAACAACATACTAAAGTGTTGTTGCAATGGAAGAATTTTTACGTACGTTATGACGCATAAGGGGATATGGCATGGATCTCGCTCTTATGTCCTGACCATTGACCCCATTTCGATGATATTAAACAGAACCGGTTCAGTACATCTCCGAAACAAATGATGAAGTTTTGTCGCAATCGAAGCATTTTTACGTAAGTTAGGACGCACCAGGGCGATGGAATGGATCTCGTTCCAATGTCCTGACCTTTGACTCCATTTCGCCCATTTTCAATAGGGTTCGTTCCCAGGTTGTCCCCTACCACATACGTACTAAAATTTCATCCAAATCGAACCCATTTTTACGCGAGTTATTTTAGAGGGCGCTGTCCCAAAACCGCATGCGAATTTCCCTGCGATTTTAATCATTTACATGTCGTGACCTGTTGTACATATACTGCAAGTTTAAAGTTAATACCAGCAGTTCTTTGTGGTGTTGCAATTTTTACAAACAGTATAAAAGATTTACCTGTCTACATACCCTTATGCTTTCATAAAGTACACTTAAATCCAACAGCTAGTATATGTTTTGTTTGGACGACCTTTATATAAATGGCCAGAATAATCTTTCTGACAGTTCAGGCTTTCGAACGCAAAAAATTTTCAAATCGAACTAATAAGTACAGAGCGACATGGTGGCTACAGACAAACGGACGGACATACTGCACCGTAAAAATAATTCTGAAATTCAACTTCGCTATCTGGGCTCTATTTCCTACATACCAAATGTTTCCTATCAACTCAAAAACGCGCTCAGGAGGATGAACTTCTATGTCGACATAAGGTCTCTGGCATCTTTATGTACGATGCTTAAGAGAAATATTGACAATCCCACTCTTTTCAAAAAGGCGGATGTTTATGCCATCCCACTACAATATCCGGACGGAGAATGACCAAAGGTGCGTTTAGAATTAGAATCAACGAACATAAAAGAGATACAAAGGATGGGAAATAACCACTGCCCTATCCAGAGAAGTCAAGTTCAAGTACGCTGAACCTATGTGGAGTTCAACAAGTAGGAACTGTACACCAAATTATGCTCAAAATAGTATAACTATACTAAAAATCTGAAATTTCTTGGCGTAGAATACAACTAAACTTTTCAAGCTTTCGCACATCAACCAGATGGTATTTTCAAGGAAGGTAGACAGCTAACTTCTGTCACCTTCCTTGAAACTGGTAAACAGGTAACTGCTTTTTCAAGAAAGGTAAACAGTTAGCTGTCTACCTTCCTTGAAAAAGCCATCTGGTTGATGTGCGAAAGCTTGGAAAGTTTATTTGTATTCTACGCCAAGAAATTTCGGATTTTTAGTATAGTTATACTATTTTAAGACTATGTGGAGTGATATACCGAAATTAGCTTCATACTTCACACTCAAATCTGCTGCCATTCGCGAAACCTTAGAGATCATAACCAACAGCGAGGCTTGCAGCGATAGCGTCTCTCTAGAGTTGCCACGCATTTGGAATCAATTCTTCAAATAATCCTGCGTTTCCTTCCACGGTACCGCGTACCCAACCAACATGACTCCTCGTTTCTTCCAATGAATAATCACATTTGCATCTATTCATTCATTGTATGGTCAAGTCACCGCGTTAAAATTGTTGAAGTGTTTTATTAATCATTTTGCTGTCTACCTTCCTTAAAAAAGGCCATCTGATTGACGTGCGAAAGCTTGGAAAATTTGATTTCTATTCTACGCCAAGAAATTCGGATTGCTAGTAAAATAATAATAATAATAATAATAAATTTTATTCTTGCTGTTACATGTAGGATTTATGAATATACATCGATATTTTTGTATTATAGAAAAGAGCAAGGGAGAATCAAGGAAATGGCCTCAGAGAGTTCTGACAAAAGCCCTGACATCCCAAGTATACGCTTTCCAACCGTAGGTTGAAGAAGCGTATATGCTCCAGCTTTTTCCGTCCGTCTGTCCATCCGTCCGTCTGTCTGTCTGTCGGCACGATAACTCACGTAAAAATGGTTCGATTTCGATGAAATTTTAGTATGTGGTAGGTGACCACCAGGGGACGAACCCTATTGAAAATGGGGGAAGTGGGGTCAAAGGTCACGCCATAAGAGCAGGATCCATTCAATTGCCCTAATGCGTCATAACTTGCGTAAATATGGTTCGATTTCGATGACATTTTAGTATGCGGTAGGGGACCACCAGGGAACAAACCCTATTGAAAATGGGTGAAGTGGGGTCAAAGGTCACGCCATAAGAGCGGGATCCATTTCATTGCCTTTATGCGTCGTAACATGCGTAAATATGGTTCGATTTCGATGAAATTTTAGTATGTGGTAGGGAACCACTAGGCACGAACCCTATTGAAAATGGGCGAATGGGGTCAAAGGTCAGGGCATAAAAGTGGAATCCATTCCATTGCCTTTATGCGTCATAACATGCGTAAATATGGTTCGGTTTCGATGAAATTTTAGTATGTGGTAGGGAACCACCTGGGCACGAACCCTATTGAAAATATTCGAAATGGGGTCAAAGGTCAGGCAGGACATAAGAGCGGGATTTGTTCCATTGCCCTTATGTGTCATAACTTGCGTAAAAATGGTTCGATTTCGATGAAATTTTAGTATGTGGTAGGGAGCCACTGGGGACGAACCCTATTGAAAATGGGCAAAATGGGGTCAAAGGTCAGGACACTGGAGTGGGATCCATTCCATTGCCCTGTGCATCATAACTTACCAAAAAATGTTTCGATTGCGACAAAACGTTATCATGTTGTTCTGGAGGTATAGTGAACCGGTTCTGTTGAATATCAACGAAATGGGGTCAAAGGCCATAGCACAAAAGCAAGATTTATTCCACAGCCATTATTCTCATAACTTGCGTAAAACTGCTTCTATTGTGACAAAACTTTAGTATGTTATTCTTGAGGTGTACTGAACCGGTTCTGTTGAATATCATCGAAATGAGGTCAAAGGTCAGGGCACAGGAGCGAGATTTATTCCAAGGTCATTATCCACATAACTTGAGTAATAATTTCTGGTATGTTGGAAAGCGTATCATAATCAATGCATTGCATGATTTTACAAACTTGTTTTAAATTTAACTTAACAAGTACTTCTTTTTAGTTTATTTTTGAATAAGTTTATGTTATTTATTAAATTCAACTCGACAGCTAATGCATTCCAAAATTCAGGACCAACTGTGGCGTTTGTGTGTAGCTGACTTACTAAAACACGACATATATCAAAGACTTTACCTACAGTGAAATACGAGTCACTCAAGTAAAGTTCAAGAAGTTGTTACTTACAGCTAATCCTTTATTACTATCAATAGTCACTTGATCATTTGCACTTCAACAAGGTGAGATCAACGAACTTGGTTTAATATCCACAACAAACTAGTAAAATTATGCAATGCATTGCTTATGATACGCTTTCCAACATACCAGAAATCCTTACTCAAGTTATGAAGACAATGGCTGTGGAATAAATCTCGCTCCTGTGTCCTGACCTTAGACCCAGTTTCGATGGTATTAAACAGAATTGGTTTAGTATACCGCCAGCAAAACATGACAAAGTTTTGTCGCAATCGAATAATTTGTACGAAAGTTATGACGCATAAGGGCGATGGAATGGACCCAACTCCTATGTCCTGATCTTTGACTCAATTTTGTACATTTTCAACAGGGTTCATCCCCAGGTTGTCCCCTACCACATACTAAAATTTCATCGAAATCGAACCATTTTTAAGCGAGTTATCATGCGGACAGACAGACAAAGCTGGAGCATATACGCTTCTTCAATCTACGGTTGGGAAACGTAAATAACAATTAACTATGAAACACAACACTGGAACTTGAGTTAATATCCTCAATAACACTTGACTGCAAACCACAACACTGTCATTAAAGTAGAACACGTAGCCTTCAACAATACTTAAACGGCAATTAAGCAGTCTCGTATCCAAAAGAAGAATTAACGTTCACCATCAAAATCCTCTCACAGCTACTGCGTAGCCATTACTCGTCACATGCATACGTCACTTCCGTACTGACCTCAGGGTGTTGCCAAACATCCATTCATGTGAGAGAGAAGATATAACGTTAAGTTTGGGAAGCCCATAAGAAAACAAACTCAGTTTTACATAGGAAAAGGAAATACAAATGGAAGTTAAATTAGAATATACGTCTCACAACATAATTTAAACTCCGTTTCATCATGAGAGTTTTTGAATATATGGGTTCTTAATAATGATCTATGTCTCGTTTCATAGTTATAAGTATAAAAATTCAAGTCAATGATATCTGTGTATACATTTTGTTTTATTTAAAACAAAATTTATTTATTTATACTATTTAAAGTATAGTTGGTGTGTTGTTCCTTATTATTGTAAACGGGAACTTTTACAAACGGAAATTCCGTTAAAAGACGGACACTTACCGTCAACTTGGCTGCACGTTATTTTCAGAAATTTTCCGTGAATTCACACCACTTGTTTTTTACAGTACGATGACCTAATCACATGCTTTGGTTTTCAACAGACGTATTAAAAAACTAAGAGGAAGAATGCGTATTATGGCGCAGCATACGTGCATCCATCATCATCATCATTGTCAACCATTATCAATCCACTGCTGGACGAAGGTCTCCCCAAGTTTTCTCCACAACGGTCTGTCTTGTGCCAGTCTCCTCCATGTCACTCCCGCATACTTTCGAATTTCATCCACCCATCTTCCATGTGGTCTTCTTCTGGGTCTTTTCCTGTCCCTTGGAATCCAATCTAAAATTTCGGCTGTCCATCGATGGTCTGTTCTTCTGGCAGTATGTCCAGCCCATTGCCATTTCAGGGATTTAACTCTGATCATGATGTCTTCCACTCTTGTCATTTTTCGGATCCACGTGTTCCTCTTCTTATCTCTCCTGGTTACACCAAGCATGCACCTCTCCATGCTGCTTTGAGTTGTCTGCAGCCTTTGTATGTCTCTTTTAGCTAAGGTCCACGTCTCTGCACCATACGTAAGCACTGGAAGGATGCATTGATCAAACACTTTTCTTTTAAGACATAATGGCATATTGCTTTTGAAAATTATGCTGTTTTTTCCAAAAGCTCTCCAGGCAAGTTTTGTACGCCGATTAATTTCTTCATCAATGTGACCCTCACTTGATATCTGCTGTCCAAGATAAACGTACGTGTCTGTTATCTCCAGCTTTTCTCCATCAATCGATAAATCTTCATTTCTTGTAAAAGCATTGTACACCACTTTTGTCTTCTGAAAGTTCATTTTTAATCCCACTTCTTTACTCTTGTCAGCAAGTTCCTGGATCATACTCTGTAGCTCTGATGGGGTAGTTGCAAAAATGACTATGTCATCAGCAAAACGAAGGTGGGTTAGATAATCTCCATTAATCTTTATCCCTTTGTTTTCCCAGTTCAGTGATTGAAAGACATTTTCCAATGTGGCATTAAAGAGCTTCGGAGATATGGTGTCACCTTGTCTCACTCCTTTTCCAATTTGTATGTGTGTTGTATTTTCAAACAGCCGAATCTTTGCACTTGCATTTTCATAGATGTTATTAATAATATTAATGTATGCATCTTCAATACCGCAGGATTTCAGAGCCATTGCAACTGCTGATGGTTTCACCGAATCAAAGGCTTTTTCATAATCGATAAAAGCCATGCACAATGGAAGCTCATATTCCCTCGCTCTTTCAATTAGTTCTCTCAGTACGTGGATATGATCTATTGTGCTGTAGCCACTCCTGAATCCAGCTTGTTCTCTCGGTTGAGCCATGTCCAGTGTCACCTTCAAGCGGTGTGAAAGAACTTTAGTGAAGATTTTATAAACCACTGATAGGAGGCTGATAGGTCTGTAGTTCCTGAGATCCTCAATGTCACCTTTTTTATGTAGCAAGATCATTGTAGCGTTGTTCCAATCCTCAGGAATTTTCCCTTCATTAAGGCATCGAGTGAAAATTTGGGCGAGTACTGTTTCGATTTCTCCACTTGCTTCTTGTATGATGTCATCCACTTGCCTTTATGTTTTCTGTTTGCTCAGAGGGAAACTTGCCTCTACTGAAAACCTTCGCCTGGTAAAACCCCTAACAACAAACCAATGAATAGGCGATCAAATGATTTCCTTAAAATTGCAAAGTTTTAGTTTATTTCAATTTGTAAATTTTAAGACATACGTATAACTTCGTAGGATATCATTATACATGTACGTTTTAATTAATTTTCTCTAGTAGGATATCAACATACATATACGTTTTAATTAATTTTCTCTAGTAGGATATCATTATACATTCCACGTTTTAATTAATTTTTTCTACGCGTACCTGACTGCTTTGTAATTACAGGCTACTGTGTCAAGTAAGAAAACAAGAAAGATTACACCGAATTCTCGGTTGCAATGAGCACATCCTTTGAATCTTTTTCTGATGAGAGTTAAATTTATTGAAATTATTCAAAGTCAATGCAGTTGGTTAGAAAAAAGATCACAACCTGATTTCTACAATCGGTAAAACATCCAGAAACAGAACCAGCTACATACTTCCACCACTGGCTAAAAGGTATGTTCTGAAATAAACAAATGACGCACAAAATGTTTCTCATTATAGAAAGAAGATATCGGGTCTTCAAATTGAACAATCAAAAGAACAAATATAGAAAGAAGTATGATATAAATCTACGCCTTCGGGCGGAAGAATTTTGCATAATTAGAAAGTTGAAAACAGGGGAAAATATTATTCATGGAAAAAGCTGTTCTTTTTCGTTAGCTGGTGCTAACTTTTCAAATACGTCTCCCCGAAGCAGAGATACCGAGAAAAAGGTATTGACCTTTACTCCCCCTAGAGGGAAACCTGTGCGTCATTAAAAGAGGATGATGCTCCACATCTCTATCCTACAGTGAAAAAGAAACTACTCAATAGGGTTTTAAGAAGCGGAGATATAGCTGAAAACACCACCTAGCCACAGAACTGCGAACTACAAAACTCCTTGAATACACACCTAAATGCACAGTCGAGTCACATTATTGTGTCTCTACCTTGAGGTCAACAGCACGTAGCCAATGAAAGAAGCCACGTGTCGTGAGCTGGCTTGGAGGGTATATAAAGTGTGCTGTAGGCTTTCTGAAAACATATCACTCTTTGCTCTCATGGATAAAAGTAGCAATTTACCAGATTTGCAAAAAGGGATGACTATCGGCTTTCGGGCCAAGGGTGGCAGTATTTCTGAAACAGCGCAGTTTGTGAACTGTTCGCGTGCTACTGCAGTTAAAGTGTATCGTGATTGGAGAAATGATACAATTGCGAATAAGCGAAGTGGAAACTGCGGAGCACCACGTGCCATTGATGTGATAGGTGAACGTCGGTTTCGAAGGTGCATGAGCGCCAATCGGCACACTAGAGTGGGGCAACTCACTAGCCGAATGAACCAGGAGGCTACCGGAAGTGTGTCTAAAACGACAGTTCAACAAATCACGTTGCGTATGGGGCTCCGATGCAGACGGATGGTCACTGCACCTATGCTAACAAAGGTGCATCGGCAGAAAAGGCTTACATTTGCACGGCAGTATCGGAATTGGACCTCCGCTTTTTGGCAAAGGATTGCCTTCTCCGATGAGTCGCGTTTTCTGCTTCATCGAACGGATGGACGTCGGCGTATAAGGAGAGAAACATCGGAGAACAAACACTCTTCAACCACTTCTGGAAGAACACAAGCAGGCGGGGGCAGCGTTAAGGTCTAGGGAATGTTTTCGTGGCATTCTCTGGGTCCACTGATACCTGTGGAAGGCACTATGGACCGAATTCGTTATGAATCCATTCTTGCAGACCGTGTGCACCCACACATGCTGAGTGACTTCCCTGGGGCGGATGAGATCTTCCAGCACGACAATGCGACGTGTCAAACAGCTAGAAATGTCCGATAGTGGTTGGACGAGCACGATGAAGACTTCAATGTACTTCCCTGACCCCATAAGTACCCAGACTTAAACCCAATTGAGCATCTGTGGGACCTCCTCGATTGTGTTATTCGCTATATGGATCCTCCACCACGCACCCTCCAGCAGCTGTCAGATGCACTGCAGTCAGCGTGGCTCCACATACCTGTGAACACCTTCAGCACCTTAAGTTACTCTCAGCCCGTCTAGCTGCTACCCGCGCTGCACACGGTGGTTGCTCTGGATATTAGCTGGTAGTCACAATAATGTGACTCGACCGTATAGTTTCACAAGGTTAATGGCATATATTATTGAAAGAATTTTTTAAATTGCACATTTAGAAGCAGAGATATTAAGAAAAACGGATTAAACATTGGCGTCCCTAGCTGCGAAATTGTGCATTATTTTGGAAAGAAAATATGCACAAAGAGTTTCATAGTTAATGGTATCAGTCCGAAAAAGAATATTTTATATTGAGTTTTTAGTCAGCAGGTATTGCTGTAAACGGAGACGTGAACTTACGCCCTCTAGTGACACACTTGTGCGTTAAAAAAATCGAAGTTACATGAGAAACATTCACAGGTGAAACGCTCTTCAACAAAGAAAGAATTTTTTAAATCGGACTCTCACAAGCAGAGATATCGAGAAAAATAAGATATACATCTACGCCCCTGGCGGAAAGTTGGTGCATTATTTTAAAGAAGAAAGTATTCTGAAAATAGTTTCCCACGTGAGCGGTATCGGTCCACGAAAGAATTTTTTAAATCGAGTTTACGGAAGCTTAGATTTTGCTGCAAATAGATCAGAAGCATAAATAGACTCTTACGCCTCCTGGTGGCCAAACAATTCTTTGTCAAAAATTAGAAATCATATGAAGAACATTTTCCATGTAGAGCTGTTTCCGATACAGTAGGCAAATCGGAGTTTTAGAAGCTGAGTTATTGGGGGAAATGCACTTTAACTTTATTCCTCTTAGCAGAAAATATATGCAATACTTGAAAAAGAAACTTAGTCTTCGTTATAAATGGCATCTAAAGGAAAAAGCAGTTTTTCAATCTGATGTTTAAAAGCAAATATATGCAATGAAATGCATTTTGAATTCGATATCGTCCCCATTTACGCCCTATAGCAGAGATTGGAAAAGAGCGGGAATTGAAGGATCATCATTCTCACATTTCAGGCTTCCCAATGCAAAAATAATTTTTTAAATCGGTCTAATTTTTTTATTTTTCATTTCATTTCATTTTTATTTTTCAGTTGTGACCATATACACTAATAATAGTATTATATCAATAACAATGTAACTAGTGACAACTGGGGAGCACGAAGGAAAAGGCCTGAAATGGCCTAACATAGCCCTCGGCACCCGTAATAAAGATCATACAAGTCAAGAACAGACGTAACCGATTTTCTGATATCATATAAGTAAATTAGTAAGTAGTAAATAGAAATTATAGATAAAGGTCACCGACAGTAATTTAGTATTATATAAGTAGAAATTTATCCAAATTTCATTTTCCTTCCCTTTTCCCTTCCCTTTTTTTTCTCATCAAACAGGAGCAAGCACATGAGAAATACAAAAGTAAATAGGTTGGCCTTAAACCAGTTGGTCAAAAGAGAAAAATATATACTATGATAGATCTTGTTCTTCCCCATTAAATAGAGTTTTAGTTTTTTCTTAAAAAGGTTAGTTTTATTAATAGCAGTAAGATGGTAAGAAAAAGTATTCCATGTAATCAAGAAAAATATTCCATGTAATGGACCAGAATAGTTTATGTTATTTTTAAAGTTTTCTGTATATGTAAATACCGGTAGCAATTTAAATCTATTTCTTGTTGGATAAGTATGAGTATGGGTATTAATTGTGATCAAGTCATGATAGAGGTTATATTTTATTCTTTTAAACATGATATTTCCTAAATTATATTCATATAGTTTGTGATGATGTAAAAATATTGAAGACAGGGAAAATGGAAAAAAAAATCCAAAATGGGAGGTGGAACGCCATTTTTTCCCTGTAGAAAGAAAAATGACTTCAGGTTGGCCATATTGTGTGCCCAGGGTTCCACGGAGAGGAGAAGGGGGAAGGAAATTCTTTCCATGTGAATTTCACGCTGAGGCAGGAGTTCACAAAACATGGGGATGTCTTACTAGCGCAGAAAGTTTCAAGCAGCTAGAGACAGCTGAGGAGGGAAGAGAGATTTACCACATGGCCTCTTGCTCCGAAGATGTGCGCTTACGGGATTGGCTGTGCGCAGTCCGGGTTGCAGAGAGTTTAAGCGGGAAAAAGTTGTAACGAACTTTTAGGACACTTTTTCTTTTTGCTCGAATAGGAAGAGGGCGGTCGTTTTGTAGTCGTCGCTCGAGTTGTACGTACGCTAGTCGGCTGCGGCTGACTAGAGAGTTAATTAGGTGCCTACCTGCGGGTTAAAGCCACTACAGTATATACATTGCATTACCTGTGGGTAATTGTGTAATAATACTAAATGTCAGACTGCGGTCTGCCAAGAAAATTCTCCACCTGAGAAATCTAGCCACCTGTGAAGAGCATATAATTGCTATGTATAAATAACTTCTTGATGCTATGTACACACTCATAGTGCAAAGACTGGACTGTGAATGAACTATGATCGTGCTGTAATGTCGACTTGCTCAAGTTCAAGAACCGTTTTTATCGTATGACATGTATCTTTATCATTCTCATCACCAAGCTGTAAATAAAGGACTATCTAATGTAGTACTGCTCAGCTCTGTACTCTACAAGTAATCTTTTCCTTCACCGTGCCTCAGAGGAGCAACACAACAGCGTAAGTTGACCGGGACAGCGGTACATTGGTCTGGTGGTAGCGAATTACTATAAGCAAGTATATTAAATATATGTATAAGCATAACACCCCACACGCGAATATGACATAGTTGCTGTATAGTTAATATATTAAATGTATTGGGATGTGAAGTTGTTCTGTATGTTAAATTGGAAGATTGATTAGTATTAATTTTTAAATCCAATAACCTGATAAACTTATTTTGTAATTTTTGTAATTTGAGAATCTTATATCGTGTTGTTTTCCCCCATGTCAAAATACAGTAAGTAAAATAAGTCTGAATGATGGAATAGTATAACGCCTGCATTAGTTTAGGGGTTAAATGCCTAAGAGTGTGACTAATAACTCCAGTGTTTCTGGAGATTTTAGTTCAAAGTAGATCAATATGTGTATTCCATTTCAAGTCATCACTTAAAGTGGTACCCAAATACTTATGGCAGGGAATCACCTCAATAGAATGTTCCATTAATTTTATTTTCTGTAATTTATAGTTGCAGAGACATGGTGTCCACAGGCGGACGGACAAACCGATAACATAAGCACGATCTTTTTAACAAAGACGTACTAAAAAGCCCAAAGAATTTTAGTTGTGTTCAGAGCGCTGATTCATCTAATGCACCTTGAAACATCTCTGATGAATGCCGCCCCGGGCCGCCCCGGTGGCGCAGTGGTCTAAGGCAATGGCCTCTGATCATTCGTCCGAGAGGGGTCCGGGTTCGAATCCCGGTGAAGCATGGATGTTGTGTTTGTCTTACGGCACTGGCTCTCTCCCTTCCCTGGAACCAGTGACCCTAAATTAGGGACGGGCGACTGCTTATAGCCCATTGAGTTGCTCACGGTGGTCGTTAAACCTCCAATCCAAAAAAAAAAAACAAAAAAACTCGATGAATTACTCCTAATCTTTATACACAGACTCAGCAGTAATTCGCTCTGTAACTGCAAAAAGTCATTATCTAATAAAAATTATATGTTATTCGGCTACTTGCCTGGATTTCGGAAAATCCCTAGACAGGAAAAACAGGGAACGATTTGAACACAATGACGATCATTAAAGGATCAAGACGCATGTTAAAACTTCGATCTTTTATCTGAAAAAGTAATTCGAAGTCACTGGTATGCAGATGCTTTCGGTTTAATATAATCCCTCGAAATTAAATCAATAGGTGTAAGTAACATGAGAGATAAAGGCGACGACAGATGCTTTATGGCGATGATTTTAATCTTCACGTTACGAACGACAAAAGGACTCAGACGTTCGAACACGACAGTTGCCCTTTAATGTCTGTGAATTCGAATATTATTCGCCTGATGACTATCTTCATATTTCGCATAGTGCAACGAACCGCATGTAACTTGGTGGAAATAAAGAAAATCGACCCTATTTCTACAACCGATAAAACACAAAGAAATAGAAACAGCTCCTTTGCTCCGACCTGAAGCTAAAAAGTATGCTACCAAAATCAACAAATGTTGCACAAAAAGTTTTTCATGTCTAAAAGATATCAGAAACAAATACATTTTCGTACAGAACAGTTAAAAGATTAAATATAGAAGGAAAAATGATATACAGTGGGTCAAAAAAGTATTTGCACACATACAATACTTAGTATACCGATGAGCCAAGAAATGAATGCATTTAGAGGCAGAACGGTGGCGCAGGTGAAGTTCACAGAACAGTAGATATACAACCCGAGGACCGGCTTTCGGTTAGTAGAGTGTTCGGAGACAGACTGTGATGAGCTGCCGATATATCGGAGTTTGGTGAATTACAAATTGCGAGCGCCTCTGTACTACGATCTCGGAAACGGCGCGGCTTGTGGGTTGTTCACATGCAGCTGTAGTGAGTACGTATCAAAAGTGGTGCACAGATGGCCACACGACGAATCGTCGTCCAGCCGTATGTTGTCCGCAGCTCATTGATGCCAGAGTGCAGCGCAGACTGTCGCGTATTGTTCACAGCGAACGCAGGGCCACAGTGCGACAAATCACCCGCAGCTACAACAGTGGTGATCAGGGCAATGAGTCACAGCGCACAGTTCATCGCAGCCTTCTACGCATTGACCTGTGTAGCCGAAGACCCAGCCAGGTCCCCATGCCCATTTCACGTCATCGCCAACAACGCATGAAATGGGCCCAAGTTCATCGAGATTGGACTAGTGGATGATTAGAAGAAAGTGGCCTGGTCTGACGAATGAAGATTCCTGGTTCATCACGTAGATAGGCGGGTGCGGATACGTCGATTAACAACGGAGGCTATGGCACCTGGATGCATTGTTGGGAGGAAACAGTCCAGCGGCGGAGGTATTACGCTGTGGGCGATGTTTTCTTGGGACATTTTAGGACCCATTATCCCAATAGCGCAATCCCTGACAGCTATTTGATATCTGGACATCGTTGTGGACCAAGTTCACCCATTCATGGCAACCGTGTTCCCTGCTGGTGATGGCCATTATCAACAGGATAATGCGCGATGCCACACTGATAGAATGATCAAGGATTGGTTCGAGAAACATGCTGGTGACTTTCTATGAATGCCCTGGCCTCCAAATTCACCTGACATGAACACCGATTAGCCGTTTCATTATGACCACCCACATCCTAGAGAAATGAGCGCGACCGGAGCCCGAACGGTAGCGCAGGTGAAGTTCACAGAGCAGTATATATATACAACCCGAGGACCGGCTTTCGGTTAGTAGAGTGTTCTGAGTCAGAATGGAAAAAGCTGGTTGGGGGTTGTTCACGTACCGCTGTAGTGAGTACGTATCAAACATGGTGCACATATGGCCAAACGACGAAACCCCGTCCACGCGTGTGTCATCCGCAGCTCACTGATGTCAGAGCGGAGACGTAACTGTCGCGCATTTTTCACAGCTACCGCAGGGCCACAGTGCGACGAATCATCCACAGCTGTAACAGTGGTGATCAGGTCAACAGCACACAGTTCGTCGCAGACTTCTGCGCATGGGCATGCGTAACCGAAGACCCAGCCGGGTACCCAAGCTCACTGCACGTCATCGCCATCAACGCATGAGGTGGACCCAAGATCATCCAGATTGAACCATAGATGATTTGAAGAAAGTGGCCTGGCCTGACGAATCAAGATTCCTGGTGCACACGTACACGGCTGAGCGCCGATACGCCGATTACCAACGAGGCACCTGGATGCACTGTTGAGCGAAAACAGGCCGGCGGCGACGGTGTTATGCTCTTGGCGATGTTTTTTTGTGGAACACTTTGATCCCGTTTTTCTCAATAGCACAATCCCTGACAGCCGTGAGGTATTTCTGAACATCGTTGCGTACCATGTTCACCAAATGTACAATTAAAATATCCGCCCAGGATTACTCGGTCGGAAGGTGAGACGGCAGACAGAGCTCGACGCAGGCGAGTAAACAATATTCTATGATGAAGAGAATGCGACGGAACATATATATTAAAGATGTGAAATCGGGTATTGTTGACAGAAAATGATGCACGTTGAAGTAAGTCTCGACAAAGGTTCTGAACTGAGAAGATTGTGAGAGTGGAACGGAACTGTTGATGTGGGCCGATCGCTAGCCCACTACTTGAGGAAAAACGAAATGCGTGATGAAAAACATAATGTCTCATTCGCCAACGATTAAAAAATGTAAAGGTGTGAGAGTTCGTTTCTTGGAGTAGTAAAACGTCCGGCCTCAGGGGTGAAAGATCCTCCATGACGAGAGCATTCGGTAGGGGGCTCGCAAAGCCCCTGCAAATCAAGGTGGTGACCCTGAAAGTGGCAGATCCAAACCTGTGTGGAACTCTGCACGAGCGGCCGAGAAAAGCAATCTAAAGCGTTTGATGAGGGCCGGGACCCACGACTTGTAGGCGGATTACCTCTGATGGTGTCGAAGGAAATCATCAGTGATGCTCGCTTGAGGTAGAGCTGCGGGGAGAATTACTTCATAGTGTCGTAAGAAGATGGTGGTAGCAGAGAAACTAGTCGCATGGCAACAAAACTGGCACCAGTCTTCAAGGGAGAGAGGCTCCCACGTTTCGAAACAGCCAGCAAGGCGGTGAGCAAAGGCCTGAAACGAAATAGGGCCGCGAGTGGAAGGCCCACCAGATTCAGCATCTGAGGAAGAGAGAGAGACGGTGCATCAGTGGCACCATCAGGGGTAACAAATCGTCCGGAAGCGGACGAGGATTTTTGCTTCTTTCGCTGAGCTCCTGTGCGAAGTTTTGAAGACTTTTTAGAAGTAATATTCGACACACGAGATGTGGTAGTAGAGTCAGATGAAGGGTCCTCTTGGTCACCATCACCAGAGACCCCAACTGTAAAGGATGGTGAGCGATCCACACGAATGTCGTAAGAAATAGGAACTGAATGTGCTTGTCGAGATGTAGGAAGTAAGGGAAAAGCATGAAGTGAGGTCGTATCAATCGCCGAAGACATTTGTTGACCAACGTCCGTAGTGCGACATTTCGGTACACTGGCCTGAGGGGTTGTTGACGCTGAAGATGATGTAGCAGGCAGTGTTCTCTTGGAAGCTGGAGGCGGTCTGGAAGCGCCCTGCAATGAAGATGGAGCAAGCGGGAAACGAGCGCTCTGATGACCTAACTCTCTGCACAGAGCGCAATGTTCTGAAGTAAGTAAATCAATCTTATAGTGAAGTTGGCCGCAGCGGACCGTAAGAGATTTAGGAAACTTGCGGAGGTGTTCCTCAGTTGGGAAAATAAGCCTGACGCTTCTACGGAAGCTCCGAACATTTTTATTGGCTGGATCCTTTGTTGCTGCGGAATGCGTGATCACTGGACCGGCCACCCTTCCACACTTACTTAAGGCTGTGCAAATCATGTCATTAGAAATCTCAGGAGCCGCCTCGTGACGCAGTGGTCTAAGGCGCTGGCCTCTGATCGTTCGCCCGTAAGGGGTCCGGGTTCGAATCCCGGTCAGGCATGGATGTGGTGTTTGTCTTACGGCACTGGCTCTCTCCCTTCCCTGGAACCAGTGACCCTAAATTAGGGACAGGCGACTGCTTATAGCCCATTGAGCTGCTCACGGTGGTCGTTAAACCTCCAATAAAAAAAAAAGAAAAAAAAAGAAATCTCAGGAGGGACCGGAAGCAGAGAAACTTGCACCGGGCGCCTAGCAATCGGTTCAGCGATGAGATGAAAGTCCCCAATGTCAAGTCCTTGGGTTAGGAGAGAATCAGCATACTCTTTACGGGAAAGATATACGATCACTGTGCGTGGCTTACGAGTGAGATATGTGACAGAACCAGGAGGTAGAAATTCGAGGATAGTGTCACAATAAACCTTATGTGGTATTGCAAAAAGCATCTAGGCATACACCTAACGCTAGTGTAGAATAGGGATCTTGTGCAGCAGATGAAGATTTTGGGACAACCAATTCAAAGGAATTGTCAATGATCCGAACACAGGCATCTTCTAGAGAAGTACTTGGCACTTGCGGCGTTGGAGAAGACCTGGAAGCAACGCCAGAATAGGAACGGGAAGGTGAAGCACTATGAGAAGGTAGAGGTTTGGTGCTGTTGAAAGGTCTGGAGCAATCTTGGACGGCTTGCCTGAGGGCAGAGAAGTAGAGCCATCGGAGACATCCATGACGTCATCATCTACCTCAGATACTCGTGACGTGACTCCACCAGGAGCCAGATAGTTGAAGAAGAAGACGCGCTAGCGTCAGGTGCAGGACGATGCTCCACGTCTGCGTTAACGGACGCTGATATGTCGACTTCGAGACAAGGCTGAAGCGACGAATCAGGAGGAATCATGATGAGATCGTCGCTCTTATCAGGGATAGCCATCGCCGATGGCGAGGCTTAACTGAGTAAAAAAACGACTATCTTGTCGAAAATAAAACGCTAATAACGAACTCAAAAAAGTACTCACCAACTCGGGAGACGTCAAAAAAGAGAGGCACAACCTTCACGTTGAAGGCACGCACGAAATTAGAAGCACAACACACACTTAATACACACAGTAGCCGACCAACCACGTTGCTGTCAGGCACCTGCTGCTGACATTATGGTATCAGATACCGCAAGATAGAAATCAACACCACATCAAATCGATGCCTCGCCGAGTAGCCGCTGTGTTGCAGGCTAAAGGGGTCGTACAGCTTATTAAGTAGGTCGTCATAATTTAATGGCTCATCGTTGTATACTGGCTGGTTTTCGAGCTGGATGACGTTTTAGCTGGCTTTTTTTTTTTTTTCACTGGAGGTTTAACGACCACCGTGAGCAACTCAATGGGCTATAAGCAGTCGCCCGTCCCTAATTTAGGGTCACTGGTTCCAGGGAAGGAGAGAGCCAGTGCCATGAGACAAACACAACATCCATGCCTGACCGGGATTCGAACCCGGACCCTTACGGACGAATGATCAGAGGCCAACGCCTTAGACCACTGCGCCACCGGGGCGGCTTAGCTGGCTTTGGACAGATGCTTTCTACTAGTTAATCTCCGTCAAAGAGCTGTTTCTTGTTGGATGAATTCTGCTGTTTCACGCTAAATGTTTTGAATTATTAGATATTTTGAGGCTCTCAATTTGTGAGTCGACTATATTAGAGGTGTTACTAGGTTTGCTGTACTTGAAGAGTTTTTCACGCTACAAGCAGAGTTGGGAACGGGTCTAAAATTTTGGATCCGGACCCGACGCGGACTCAGGCGTCACTCGATTTATAATTATACATAATCACACACACACAGACACACACACACACACACACACACACACACACGCGCGCGCGCGCATGTCATCATCATCATCATTGTCAACCATTATCAATCCACTGCTGGACGAAGGTCTCCCCAAGTTTCTTCCACAACGGTCTGCCTTGTGCCAGTCTCCTCCATGTTACTCCCGCATACTTTCGAATTTCATCCGCCTATCTCCCATGTTGTCTTCTTCTGGGTCTTTTCCTGTCCATCGGAATCCAGTCTAAAATTTCAGCTGTCCATCGATGGTCTGTCCTTCTGGCAATATGTCCAGCCCATTGCCATTTCAGGGATTTTACTCTGATCATGATGTCTTCCACTCTTGTCATTTTTCTGATCCACGAGTTCCTTTTCTTATCTCTCCTGGTTATACCAAGCATGCATCTTTCCATGGCTCTTTGAGTTGTCTGCAGTCTTTGTATAACTCCTTTAGTTAAGGTCTACGTCTCTGCACTAAATGTAAGCACTGGAAGGACGCATTGATCAAACACTTTTCTTTTAAGACATAATGGCACATTGCTCTTGAAAATTATACTGTTTCTTCCAAACGTCCTACAGGCAAGTTTTATACCCCGATTAATTTCTTCATCAATGTGACCCTCATTTGATATCTGCTGTCCAAGATAAATGTAGGTATTGGTTATCTCCAGCTTTTAAAAAATCAATAGATAAATCTTCATTATACATACATACATACATATATATATATATATATATATATACAAAAAACAAAATACAAGCACGTAACCCGGATCAAAATCTCAACAAATGCACCCAAAAAGACAAGACACACAAACGGAAAAAAAAAACATACACAAAATACCCCGCAAACAATGCGGATGCGCGAACGGTCGTATCAGGGAAGCACCCGTTATGCATGTGGCTTTCTGGGTTACGTGCTTGTATTTTGTTTTTGTGCATTGGCTATAGCGTTGGTTTAGCGGCTTTTAGCGCTTTCTACTGACTATAGTTACTCGTTCACATATTTTCATATTTGTATATTCGTACTTCACATTTTCATACTTATTCTTTTTGTGTTTCATCTTTGTAGGTAAGTGTTTAGATTTCATAATATTCTGATTTTGTAGTTCACTATATCATGTGATTACTATATTGTTTCCCAACTTTGGTGTTTATATATATTTTTTCGGGATGTAAGGTCAGGTGATGCGTAACATCACAGCCTCTCCTTGACAAATGTCAACCCCGCCTTCTCGTGGTGCATCCTGTTCCCACTAAAGGGGCTCTGACGACCGCAAATAGCGGTATAACTATACCATCGGGATCAGAGGAAATGCTATCCCACACTCACCAACCCGCTTGGCCAGCGTGGTGAGTTATGGCCAAACACCTCCAAAATGACTCTACAACTTAAATCTTGGCCCTCAGTCCCAAAGCCTAAAGATAGCAAAGGGACATCTCAGTAAGGGAAGAAAACAGATTATGGCTCTGAGAAAAGAAGATGGTTCTATAACAAGAAATAGAGGCGAAATTTTGACAAGAGTGAAAGATTTCTACTCCAAACTATATGAAAGGGATGATACATGTACTCCAGACATCATGAAAGGTACCAGAGTTCTTCCAGTCCTCCCAGCAGAAGTTGCTCATGCAATCAAGAACATGAAGCGGGGGAAAGCTCCAGGAGAAGATGGAATTACTATAGACATCATACAAGAAGCAAGTGGAGAAATTGAAACAGTACTCGCCCAAATTTTCACTCGATGCCTTAATGAAGGGAAGATTCCTGAGGATTGGAACAATGCTACAATGATCCTGCTACATAAAAAAGGTAACATTGAGGATCTCAGGAACTACAGACCTATCAGCCTCCTATCAGTGGTTTATAAAATCTTCACTAAAGTTCTTTCACACCGCTTGAAGGTAACACTGGACATGGCTCAACCGAGAGAACAAGCTGGATTCAGGAGTGGCTACAGCACAATAGATCATATCCACGTACTGAGAGAACTAATTGAAAGAGCGAGGGAATATGAACTTCCATTGTGCATGGCTTTTATCGATTATGAAAAAGCCTTTGATTCGGTGAAACCATCAGCAGTTACCACGGCTCTGAAATCCTGCGGTATTGAAGATGCATACATTAATATTATTAATAACATCTATGAAAATGCAAGTGCAAAGATTCGGCTGTTTGAAAATACAACACACATAAAAATTGGAAAGGGAGTGAGACAAGGTGACACCATATCTCCGAAGCTCTTTAATGCCACATTGGAAAATGTCTTTCAATCACTGAACTGGGAAAACAAAGGGATAAAGATTAATGGAGATTATCTAACCCACCTTCGTTTTGCTGATGACGTAGTCATTTTTGCAACTACCCCATCAGAGCTGCAGAGTATGATCCAGGAACTTGCTGACAAGAGTAAAGAAGTGGGATTAAAAATGAACTTTCAGAAGACAAAAGTGATGTTCAATGCTTTTACAAGAAATGAAGATTTATCGATTGATGGAGAAAAACTGGAGATAACAGATACGTATGTTTATCTTGGACAGCAGATATCAAGTGAGGGTCACATTGATGAAGAAATTAATCGGCGTACAAAACTTGCCTGGAGAGCTTTTGGAAGAAACAGCATAATTTTCAAGAGCAGTATGCCATTGTGTCTTGGAAGAAGAGTGTTTGATCAATGCATCCTTCCAGTGCTTACGTATGGTGCAGAGACGTGGACCTTAACTAAAAGAGACATACAAAGGCTGCAGACAACTCAAAGGAGCATGGAGAGGTGCATGCTTGGTATAACCAGGAGAGATAAGAAGAGGAACTCGTGGATCCGAAAAATGACGAGAGTGGAAGACATCATGATCAGAGTTAAATCCCTGAAATGGCAATGGGCTGGACATACTGCCAGAAGGACAAACCATAGATGGACAGCCGAAATTTTAGATTGGATTCCAAGGGACAGGAAAAGACCCAGAAAAAGACCACATGGGAGATGGGTGGATGAAATTCGTAAATATGCGGGAGTGACATGGAGGAGACTGGCACAAGACAGACCGTTGTGGAGGAAACTTGGGGAGACCTTCGTCCAGCAGTGGATTGATAATGGTTGACAATGATGATGATGATGATGATATATTTTTTCGTGTTCTTTCAAGTATTATGAAATTCGAAAGTATGCTGGAGTGACATGGAGGAGACAGGCCCAAGACAGACAATTGTGGAAGAAATTTGGGGAGACCTTCATCCAGCCGTGGATTGATAATGGTTGATGATGATGGGGATATATATATATATATAAAATATATTTGTTGGCCTTGACGCCTTTTTCAATCGCATTAATATTGAATTCATCCATTTTAACAAACAAAGGATTAATTCCGACACGACATGCAATGGAAGGGAATGTTAGCATGTCAAACGAAAACCTCTGAACGCGTAATGCAGGAGCTGCGATGTGAAAAGTAACTCTCTGTCTTAAAATATGACATTCGGGGTGTAAGAAAATGAATCTCCAGAAAAACAGGCGACAGGCGTTTGCCAGTACCTTGCTCCGGGCGATCGCAATAAAAACAAACGCAAAGAAAGTATCGTTTTACGTTATGGTATCGCCGGTCGGTGGAAAATTTCTTTGCTTTAAGACAGAAACGGCAATATTTTTGTATGACAAATCCTTTTTCACTCTGCTGGCTCCAGCATCGAGCACAAAACTCCACTATACGCATTCTTCTGTGAATTTTTTCAAATATAAAACGGAAAGAAAACCGGGTCAGGAACACCTTCAACCAAACTGTTTGACCCGCAAGAAGATGTCGACCAGCTGACCCGTTTCCATCTCTGGCTACGAGTGACATTTTTTTTTTTTTTTTTTTTTTGATTGGAGGTTTAACGACCACCGTGAGCAACTCAATGGGCTATAAGCAGTCGCCCGTCCCTAATTTAGAGTCACTGGCTCCAGGGAAGGGAGAGAGCCAGTGCCGTAAGACAAACACAACATCCATGCCTCACCGGGATTCGAACCCGGACCCCTTACGGACGAATGATCAGAGGCCAACGCCTTAGACCACTGCGCCACCGGGGCGGCCTACGAGTGACATATCAAAGTCCATTTTATCTGAAGGTCTAGCAAGTACCAGACTTATTTCTTACCTGGACTTTTTTTTTTTTGAATGGAGGTTTAACGACCACAGTGAGCAACTCAATGGGATGTAATGCCGCCCCGGTGGCGCAGTGGTCTAAGGCGCTGGCCTCTGATCATTCGTCCGTAAGGGGTCCGGGTTCGAATCCTGGTCAGGCATGGATGTTCTGTTTGTCGTACGGCACTGGCTCTCTCCCTTCCCTGGAACCAGTGACCCTAAATTAGGGACGGGCGACTGCTTATAGCCCATTAAGTTGCTCACGGTGGTCGTTAAACCTCCAGTCAAAAAAAAAAAAAAAAAAAAAAAATGGGATGTAAGCAGTCGCCCGTCTCCTAATTTAGGGCTACTGATTCCAGGGTAAGGAAAGAGCCAGTGCCGTAAGACAAACACAACACCCATGCCTCACCGGGATTCGAACCCGGACCCATCTCGGACGAGTGCTCAGAAGCAATCGCTTAGACCACTGAGCCATCCATGCGGCCTGGACGTTTTAGTCTATAAGTGTGTAGTTAAGAAACACTATTTGTGTTTAGCCAACCGAAGCATCAATTAAACGCTTCAATGCCGCCCCGGTGGCGCAGTGGTCTAAGGCGTTGGCCTCTGATCATTCGTCCGTAAGGTCCGGGTTCGAATCCCGGTGAGGCATGGATGTTGTGTTTGTCTTACGGCACTGGCTCTCTCCTTCCCTGGAACCAGTGACCCTAAATTAGGGACGGGCGACTGCTTATAGCCCATTGAGTTGCTCACGGTGGTCGTTAAACCTCCAATCAAAAAAAAAACGCTTCAATTAAATAGTGCTTTAGAACTTTTTTGTGTATGGTGGATTAACCACAACCGTGAGCAACACAATGAGCTATAAGCAGTCGCCCTTCTCTAAGTTCTGGTCGCTGGTTCCAGAGAAGGGAGAGAGCCAGTGCCGTGTGACAGACATAACATCCATGACTCAGCAGGCTTCGAATCCGTACCCATCACGGACGAATGATCAGAAGTGTTTCATATTCGCGTAATACAGAGTTTCCGAAAAATAGCTGTGCACTGAAAGCAGCACTTACCATGTCGAACTGCTTCCTATAGGTGGTGTTGGAAATAGGCCCGAACGAATTCCAGACATGTCTGCACACCCTTCTACATGTTCGTGGAGACCTTTCTCAGGGTATGTGCTGTGAATTGTTTGATGTGGGTCATTATTATTTTTTTTTTGATTGGAGGTTTAACAACCACCGTGAGCAAGTCAATGGGCTATAATCAGTCGCCCGTCCCTAATTTAGGGTCACTGGTTCCAGGGAAGGGAGAGAGCAAGTGCCGTAAGGCAAACACAACATCCATGCCTCACCGGGATTTGAGCCCGGACCCCTCTCGGACGAATGATCAGAGGCCATTGCCTTAGACCACTGCGCCACCGGGGCGGCGGTCATTAATGCAGCCTGTAGCTTTCGAAGTGTATGACCTGCGTACACCGTCCACTTCAGTGTCCCTACAGAAAAAAGTCAGGCAGTGTGAGATCTAGTCACCGGACGGGCCCCGAGAGATGATGCGATTTCCGAAGAAATCCTACAGAAGCTGTATTGATGCTCTAAAGGTGTGAGCAGTTGCACTGTCTTGCTAGAACCATCCTTCGTTGATTTTCCGTTCCGTGAGTTCGGATATGAGCGGTTGGGAAATCTAGGCACGGTACCGTTCTGAGTTAACGGTTTCACTGAAGAAAATGGGCCCAATAATGCGCGTACCAGTCATGCCACACCAAACACGGAACCTTCTGGTTGTGCAGATGCACTTCTTTAAATTCATGGGGATTTTCTGCACCCCTCAGACGAGTGTTTTGGCCGTTTCTGTACCCGGACAGGTGGAACCATGCCTCATCTGCAAAGAAAGTCACGTCCAGAATTTCCTCATCTTCTTCCGACAGGAACCCTTGAAACCACCTGCATTATCGACTTTCAGCTGCGTTACCTGTTTCTTTCAGCTGATGCACGACAGATGCTTTGTATGGGTGGAAACGCAACTTCCTTTTCAGAATATCGTGAGCTGTACTCTTTGTCACATTAACTTTTTGTGACAGCCGCCTCACGGATTTGTGTGGTCTCCTCTGTATCCTGTCCTCGATATCCTGTACGGTCTTGTCTACCGTGGATGGCCTACCAAGACGGGGGCATCCAGAACACTGCCAGTTTCCTGAAACTTTGCTATGAGCTGACCTACCGCATTAGACTGGGGGACGTCTGCATCATGAAATTTCCTAGCGAACACTGTTTTTGCATTTTGTCCGTGAACTTGTCGTCATGGCGAAAGACATGTTCCACCAAAAACCCTCTCTGTTCTACCGTCAACACCATTGCCCTTGTGCCGGGAGGAGTGATTAATCGACGAATCTGCCTCCGTCGACAAAGCGCTCGGGAATGACCTTCGCTCAGAATGACAACTGCGCGCGCCTCGGGGGGGAGACATGAAGGTTACGAGACAGAGCATTTTCAACCTGGCGGGTCACTTGTACTGTAATTCCATTCAAAATTTCTTTATTATTACATTACTGCAATTTGTACATTCAGTGCACAGTCATTATTCAGGACACCCTGTTTATACAAAAGTAGGCATTTAAATGTTACTTGTGAACGCCTTTAATTAGATACACTATATTGACAAAAGTCACCGGACACCTAGAAGAGAAACACAACATAGCGTTTATTCACATACATTACTACGGTGTCGGTCCACCTTTGGCCTTAACGAATGCACTGACTCCTCGAGACAGGATTTTGACAAGGTTTTGGAACACAGCGATAGCGATACTGAATGGTATGCGCTTCCATTCAGTACATAATGCTGCCGCTAACTGTTGCTTAGTAGTAGGCCTTGGTTCCAAGCTTCTTATGCGGCGCTCTAATTCATCTCATACACTGGCGTGCAAAACTTAAAGACCGTTCAGTTTTTTCACCGTAACTTCGCAATGAACAGCCACCCAGAGACCTTAGTATGTACCAAACGAGGGAATGAACAAACACATATGCAAAAATGAATACAAAAGTGTACACTGGGACTTTACTAAGAAATGACCGTGAAGCAGTACACACCATGGTACAGATCCATCGTTTCCACAGATGGATTACAGCAAAGAGGTGGTCGTCAGTAAGGCAAATGATGTCCCCTAATAGCAATGGCTGCGTTGCAGCGTTGGCCATACTTAACACGAGGCTGTCGATAAGTTCTTGGGGCAACTTTTCCCATTCCTCTCGTAGTGCACGTTTGAACTAATGGACATTTTTAAGCGGATGTGGGCGTGCAGCAAGACGTCTCCCCAGAGCGTCCCACACATGTTCTGTGAGATTTAGATCCGGGGAGTACGCAGGCCAATCCATAGAAATGATATCCTTGTTTTCCAGCAACTCATCTACAACACGTGTACAGTGGGGACTCGCTCGCGTTATCGCCCATAAACACAAACTCGGAACCAATGGCACCTCGGAATAGGCATATATGGGGAAGGAGCACCTCATCACAGTATCAGTTAGCGGTTGTGGAACCTCCTTCGAAACTGTGGAGCTCAGGACGACTATTTAGCGTAATGCCTCCCCAGACAAGCACACCAACACCGCCATACCGAACTTTTTCGTTAATGTTAGCCGGTCGATAACGTGTTTCCATCTCTATCCAGATCTGCTGACGTCCAGAATCGCTCTTGGTACTGAAACGACTCTCATCCGCGAAGAGTACCGTACCCCATTTCTCTATGGTATATACACCATTGTAATCGATGTCTCCGATGGGTAGGATTTAATGGGATGCAAAGTTCAGGTCGTAGGGCAAATAGTCACCTTCATGTAGACATCTGGCAACGGTTAACCGCGATACGGCGCGTCTTGTGGTCATTTGCAGTTGCTTCGCGATATTGCCCGCTGTCTGGCGTCGATCACGTTTGGCCTGTAGGACCATATATAGGTCATCTGTTGCTGTTGTTTTCAGTGGCTGACCACCACCTCCCTTTCTAACAGCTGTTCCTCTCGTTTGGAAGGTCTTCCGCGCACTTGAAATAACGCTATGGATCACGCCGAACTCGTCGGCGACACTCTTTACGGTTCGCCCCTCCTCCAGCTTTCCTATTATTCGGCCACGTGCAAAGTCATCTAAATACCTCTGCGTGGACATTTTCTCGTCTGCGACACACTAACAAACCATCGAGAATCATTACAACGCCGCACACTTTCGCTTTCCGTTTCCTGCCTTGCTGCGAAAAGCTCCTTATATCCATTTCAGTGCTGCCATGTGACCTGCGACATCACATTTCGTAAATTTGCATACGCATCGTCTTTCTACTGATCCGCTTACGTTGTGAAAATCGCCTCCAGCTTGTATGTTTCACTGTGCGGCTATTAATCTGCCGCACTGATATCCGTTCTTAAGTTTTGCACACCAGTGTAGGTGCTCTATGGGATTAAGATCAAGACTCTGTGCTGGCCAGTCCACACAAGATACGAAATTATCGTCAAACCACGCCGTAACAGTCCTTGCTTTATGGCTCGGTGCATTATAATGTAGGTACCAAGGCTGAATTTCATAGTATTGCCACAGAGTTGGTAGGGCAAAATTGTCCAGAATATCGAGGTAGACGTGCTGCTTAACAGGTTTGTCCACGATAACCAATGGGCCGGGACCGTGCCATGAAAAACACCCCCCACGAGTACACTGCCAGCTCCAAACTTGACCGTCGGAACAGTACACTGTAGTAAATAGCGTTCCCCCGGCTGCCGCCATACCCAAACACGACCATCAGACTGATGAATCGTGTATTTGGATTCATCAGTCCATAGGACCCGTTTCCATTGATCTACGGTCCACGATAAATGTTCTTCACACCATGCTAAACGACGAATAGCATTCCGAGTGGAGATGAAAGGCTTATGAGCAGTTGTATGACCACGGTAACCCATGGAAAGAAGTTTTTTGCGAATGGTACGTGTACATACCGAGGTTCCAGCATGTTTACTCGCCTGTACACCAAGGTCTTGTGCAGTTACTCCGTCGATCACCTGCAATGACTGTTGTTTTATACCATTTGCAGCTGTACCGCACTTCTTAACAACGCAGCGGACCCGTTCATTTGCTTTTGAAGGGGTGTCCGGTTACTTTTGTCAATATAGTATATGTTGCCCATTGTTAACTACAGTGCTAAATATGTATCTGTTTGATATGTTTCGTGCATGGTGACTCTGTTTTAAAACACGATTATGGCAATGGGCCGACTGCGTGGTCTGAGGCGCTGGCGTCCGAAATTTCGGCCAAGAGAAGTCCGTGGATGGCCAACAGTGTCGGGGATCATCCAGAACACTGCCAGATTCCAGAAACTTTGCAATGAGCTAACGTACCGCGATACGGTGGGTGACGTCTGCATCACGAAATTTCAGTTTTTGCACTTCCTCATTGTACTATTCGTCATGGCGAAAGACCTATTCCACATAAAGGACTCTCTGTTAAACCTTCAAAACCCCTGTCCTTGTGCCGAGACGAGTGATCAATCGACACGTCTGTCTCCGTTGATCAAGCGCCCGGGAATAACCTCCGCTCGGATTGACACCTCGAGATGGGGAGACGGTTACCATACACAGAGCACTTTCAAATGGTGGGTTACTTCTACTGTAATGCCATTCAAAATTTTTTTATTACTACATTTCTGCAATTCGTACACCTAGTGCACAGTCATTATTCGGATACCCTGCACAATGTTCTAGGGAAACCGACTTTTCAGCCATAGTTGAACATAATTAACTAAGAACATTATTGGTTCTCCATTGTTTTGTCCACTCTCGGCGTGTGTTGACGAACTGAGCTTCCCAAGTAATTTTAATCATTTCAAAAATATTAGGCGTACAAATAATATTTAAAGAGTTTCAAGAGAACGCAACATGTAATAATTTGAGAGAAAACAACAATACCTTTACGAATCAAAATATGCGCCGTCATTATCTATCACCTTCCGCCATCGGTCGGACAGCTGACGGATTCCAGCCATGAAGAATAGTTCGTCGTGTGAAGCGATGGAGTCGTCAACCCATTTTTGCACTTCGTCACATACCCGGAACCCTACAGCAGACAAACCATGTTGTATCGATCGAAACAAATGATAGTCTGAAGGGGTTATGTCGGGACTATATTCCGGGTGCTCCAAAACTTCCCAGCCAAGCGTCAATAACGCTTCTTTTTTTACCGATTTCGCGACATGCAGCCTAGCGTTGTCATGCAGTAATTTCACAGGACGAAATCCGTTGCCTGTGAATGGATGTTTCCGACAGATTTCTTAGTTCAATCGCATCAATTGTTGCTTGTATCAATCAGCAGTAATAGTTTGACCCTGTTCCAATAGTTTATGATACAGCACACACTTCATGTCTCACCATATGCACAGCAGAACTTTTTTGGAGTGAATATTGCGTTTCGGTGTCGAAGTCGTTGCTTCACCTGGGTCTACCCAGTGTTTTCTGCGTTTAGGATTTTCGTACCATGTCCATTTTTCATCACCTGTAACGATTATTTACAGGAAAGACTTTCTGTGTTGTTTATTCAACAGATTTAAACACTTCATGGCACGCTCATCCTTGTTCCTCTGGCTGAGGTCATGTGGCACCCACTTTCCGTCCTTCTGAATCTCTCCTATTGCACGTAAACTATTGGAAATGGTTTGTTAAGTTACCCCCAGTTGTTCAGCCAGTTTTTTTTTTTTTGCGTTTGAGACGAATCTTCATCCAGCAATGCTTGCAGTTCCGCATGTGCAACTTTCAGCGGGCGCCGCTACGTTCTCGATCGCTAACATCAAAATCACCTGCTTTAAACCGCCCAAACCAAAACTTACACGTGCTTTTCGATACAATATTCTCCCCCAGAACGGAACAGATAGATGCACATGCTTTTGCAACACTTTTTCCTTCATGGAATTCGTAACGAATACAGTGTCGAATAAATGCAGTAAGGCTTGTCATCTTTCACCTACCGACGTGCAAATGCGTTTGACTGTTGGCATTTTACACTCTGGACTAGTTACAGTCACATGACAACAACGCGGGAGAACGTCGGATATGTAAATTAGCGGTATACGTCACACAAAAAAAAACCGCTTTAAAACTTATTTGTACACCTAATAATTTCTCCTTAGATGAAGTGAAAATAATTCTAGTCACAAGATTTACATTTACTAATTTAATATTTAATAGACAATTTATTTAAGAATCCGAGCTTTGTAACTCACAGTTGTTCGTTTATGTAGTCTTACATTTTGCTTCTTCCTTGTCTCTTCAACACGTAACTTTTGTTTTGTTTTGAAAGTCGGCGTACTTTTTGTTATCTGATTTTATTTGCCATCGACTTCAGATTTCTTTGAACGTATGTTGTCAAACTCCATATTCCTACCCAGCAGTATCGGTTTTGATTTATTTATCGAGGGAACAGATATAAAGAATTTCGTGGAATGCATCCGAGATAGATCAAAGTGTGGCGGGTTTTCCAATGAACCTTTTGTGTTTTTTGAGCATCCATTGGACTACGATGGCATGGTCCAGTTGCAGAATATATGAAGCGTTAAAACTCGAAAAAGCTTCTCGCCACAAAAGCAAACATCCAAGCACAAAGAAAATATTTTTAACACCAACGCGGATTCTACGCACGCATGCATGAGGAGAAATATTCCTATACAACAACACCGAAATAGAGTCAATGAAAAGACTTGAATTTGTCTTTTTTTTTTTTTTTAAGGAAAAAAAAAGCATTTCTGTGAAGTTGATTTTTCTTAATTCGAGTAGGCGAAACATCCAGAAACAGCTTTTGGAAAACGGAAAATAAATATTTCATGACTTGCACCCAAACTGCATAGAAAAGAACGCGTTTACAGGGTTTCAGCGAACATAAGGGTTTCAGCTAACGTAAGACACACGCATGATTTTAAGAATATTGATCAGAACATTACTCGTGTACCTATCTGATATACCAGGTGTCTCAAAAAAGAGTGAAACAAGATTTTATCTCTTTAACGGTTGATCACACATACATACTTTCAATTAGAAAATTATTCAAAATGCTGTAAAGTATTACAGCCTGGCAGTTGTACCCCTGTGGTAGCATTGGCATAAAAAAAATATTTTTAAACAGCAGAAAAAATAAATTCAATTAAAAAAGTTTTATGATGTCCTAATTATTCCAAAGAACAAACCCTGTAATTCTACAGTCATTTGTAAAAGTTTGAGACCATCTGTCAATTTACTGAAAATTAAGATTTTCAAATAAACAACTATGACACCACAGATGAATATTATACTTACATTCTTTAGGACACAAAAAAGACCAAACTCAGTACTTTGTTTGGCCACCTTTGTTTTTCTATAGCGCAAGGAATACGAAGTGGTATACTCAGGGTTAGATTCCCGGTAACGGTCAATGAGAATTTTTCCGTGACTCACTTATAAACGTGGAAAGAGTGATTACTTCTATTTGACGTTTCTGGTCCACGTCCACTGTGTATTTATCATTCATTCGCCTTCTAGTTATTTGTTCAGGTGCTGCTGTTCATCTTTGGTGAATCCCCAGCATTGTGCGGGGCTCCAAAGAAGCAACCTGCCATGTGGTTTGTTTGGTAGTTTGTCGTTAGTGAGTGTGGAGAATTTCGAGGCCGCTGTGGTTCAGTGGAAGAATATCCGGCGCGTAACTGGAAGCCCCTGTGTTCGATTCCTGGTGGCGGCCCATGAGAATTTTTCCGTGACTCACTTGTAAACGTGGAAAGAGTAATTACTTCTATTTGACGTTTCTGGTCCACGTCCACTGTGTATTTATCATTCATTCGCCTTCTAGTTATTTGTTCAGTTGCTGCTGTTCATCTTTGGTGAATCCCCAGCATTGTGCGGGGCTCCAAAGAAAGCAACCTGCCAGGTGGTTTTGCAGTTTGTCGTATGTGAGTCTAGAGAATTTCGATGCCGCTATGGGGCAGTCGAAGCATGTCTGGCGCGTAACTGGACGACCCTGGGTTCGATTCACGGTGGCGGCCGATGATAAATTTTCCGTGACTCACTTATAAACGTGAAAAGAGCGATGACTTCTATTTGATGGTATAATCTGTGACGTGCCTGCCCCACAGGATGCACACGACATAAAGGCAGTTAGCAGCGAGAACGAACGTCTGCGTAGCTCAGTTGGTAAAGCGACTTGTTCCGGAATAAGAGGACTCGGGTTCGATCCCCGGCGTGGACCAAAAATGACGGAGAAATTTACTTCGTTATAATGGCGCCCGAACTTTCCGGATGACCCGGCCGTTAAAGTTCTCGCAATGGTGTGATGTTCTTTCCACACCGCAAGACAGGAAAAATAAGAGAATCCCTTCTTCAGCGCTTCGAAAAATAAATGTGTGTGATGTTGCATTCCACACACCAGATTGACTGGGAGTTCTCAAGTGCACGTTCTTCAGCGGATG
Source organism: Macrothele yani (assembly GCA_039090855.1). Taxonomy (NCBI): domain Eukaryota; kingdom Metazoa; phylum Arthropoda; class Arachnida; order Araneae; family Macrothelidae; genus Macrothele; species Macrothele yani. The sequence continues at coordinate 17,531,621 of CM076992.1, forward strand.
GCTGCCTACAACGATACATGGTCCCGGCTGAACCGTGGGCCATGCTCCCGGCTCTCTTTCGTGGGGAGATGTGACGTGACTGCCCCTTAGGACGCACACGACATAAAGGCAGATAGCAGCGAGAACGAACGTCTGCGTAGCTCAGTTGGTAGAGCGACTTGTTCCGGAATAAGAGGACTCGGGTTCGATCCCCGGAGTGGACCAAACATGACGTAGAAATTTACTTCGTTATAACTCTCAATGAGAGATATGCAGTAGTCACTTGAAATGTCTTTGCACCACACGTACTTTATCGCGGCAATCAAAGCTTCAGAATTTAATGGCTGTTTTTCTGCTAACTTGTCTTTTAAAATGGTCCACAAATTTTACAATTGACTATTATCAAGCACAATTATGTTTTTGCTGTGCAGGTAGTTCTTTACTGTCTTTGATCTGTGGCATGGACCACCATCATGTACAAAGATTGCGCATCTGTGCATTTGCATAGGAATTAACAGCTTCTCACGTAACATTTCCACATAAAAAGGACCAGTCATGGTAGTGCCTGTCGGTAAAAATGTTAATGAAGCAGTACTGGATGCTGACATAGCACCCCATATCATCTGACTATGCGAATGACTAACGGTGTTAACGATGTGTTGTTCATCAAACCTTTTGCCCTTTGGTCGTCGAACATGTGCTTCACGTGATTCAAATTAACGCACAGTTGATTCATCGGAAAAAAGAACTTGGCTCCAATTTTCAGCAGTCCACGATTGATGACGCTTCGCAAACTGGAGTATCTTCTTTTTCATGACAGAGATTAGTCTAGGTTTATGTGCCTAGACTAATCTCTGTCGTATATTCTAAATTAACTTTCCTTTTTAGTTTCTTTCAATCTTGAGTTTGTTCTCAGTTATACTTCACACTTAACGTGATGTCTTTTCTCTCAAACGAATACTGTTGGCAACACATTTGAGGTTGAATGAATGTGACGTATGCCTGTTATGAGATATGAACGAGAGATCTCAGATTTTGCTACAAATACAGCAGCAGAAGAAATTAACACTTCTGCCCCCTTGTGGCCAAACCATTCTTTACCAAATATTAGAGATTATATGAAAATCATTGTCCATCAAGATCTGTATGCGATACGTGAAGAATTTTTGAAATTGGAGTTTTAGAAACAGAAATATCAGGGAAAACGCCATTTAGATTTGCGCCCGCTGGCGGAAATTCTATGATTTACTTGAAATTTTTTAATTCAAAAAAATTCGCACCGGAAACACTATCCAACAAAGAAGAAATTTTTCAAATCGGACTCTTAGAACTAGAGATATTGACAAAAATAAGATATACATCTACGCCCCCTGGTGTAAAAACCATGCATTATTTTAAGAAGAAAATATTCCTAAAAGGTTTGTCGACGTGAGTAGCATCGGTCCAGAAAAGAATTTTTTTCAATCGAAATTTTAGAAGCTCAGATTTTGCTAAAAATGCATTAGAAGTGGAAATTAAGACTTATGCTCCCTGGTAGCAAAACCGTTTTGTACCAAAAAGTAGGAATTATATGCATAGGATTTCCCATGAGGATCCGTATCCGGTGCAGAAAGAATTTTTAAAATCGGAGTTTTAGAAACAGAGATATGGTGAAACGCAATTTACCTTTACGCCCCCTAGTGCAAAGTCTATGAATTACTTGAAATTTTTGAATTTATATGAAAAACATGTCACACCGGAAACTCTATCCAATAAAGAAAAAAAATCAAATAGGACCATTTAAAGCAGAGATATTGACAAAAATAAAATATACATCTACGCCTACTGGCGGAGAAACCATGCAATATTTTTATACGAAAATATTCCGAAAGGGTTTATCGACGTGAATGGCATCGGTCCACGAACGAATTTTTTCAATAGAGATTTTAGAAGCTCAGATTTTATAGCAAATACATCAAAAGCAAAAATTAACACTTACGCCCCCTGGTGGCCAAAGTATTTCTTACCAAAAATTAGAAATTATATGCAAAAGATGTTCCATCTGGAGCTGTATCCGCTGAAGAAAAGAGGTTTTTAAATCGGGGTTTCAGAAGAAGAGATATCGCGGAAAACGTAATTTACTTTTACTCGCCCTAGTCTATGCGTAACTTGAAAAAGTAACTATACCTAAAATACTCTTCGACATAAACGCAATCGAAACATAGAACAATATTTTCAATCGGATGTTTGGAAGCAAATATATGGAGTGAAATGTATTTTTAATTCGTTTTCATCTGCATTTACGCCCTCTAGCGGCGAAACTGTACGTCGTAAAAAAAACGAAATGAAGGATCATCATTCGCATATTTCGAACTTTCCAATATAAAAATAATTTTTCAGATTGGTGGTAATAGTTACTGAGATATGGTGTCTACAGACGGACGGACAAACCGATAACATAAGCACGATCTTTTTTTACAAAAGACGTGCTGAAAAACCAAAACACGTAGGCCCAGTTCTGATGGAGGCGTCAGTTTGCATCGTAGGACTACGAACGGTGTGTTAGACTTTTGTTTGGCGGCGGCTGCTTTCAGACGTTTTCGTTTCGATACTCTCTATTCCGTTAGTCTTCTTGGGCTTCTCACATTCCTCATCTCTAGCTCTTCCCTCTTGTTTTGATTTTCTCCACTTTTGCTTGCGTTCATTCTGCGAATTCCGCGGCATTGTCGAAAATGTTAACTCGTGCACAAGGACCTTTTTTTTTTTAAGTTGTAGTTTAAACCACTGGGATATGTTCTTCATATAATTGAATAGATCTCGTCGAGAGCTTTAAAACGATACCATGCACAGTCGTTTCGCACTCCCAGCTATCCAAATAAACCGCGATATTGTCAAAAGAGTTCACCGGTTCACAAGAAAACATTTTTGTAAACGTTCAGTTCAAACCCCTGTAAAAATTTCTTCGTATATTTGAATAGATCTCGTCGAGAGCTTTGAAACGATACCACGCACAGTCTTGTTGCTCTCATGGTTGCAGAGACAGACCAAGTCAAACGCCGCGCTTCACACCCAGAAATATTGCATCATCTCCCCTGGGCAAAGGGAGCGAGGGGAGCAGCGCGCGCGCGATGTATTGCGCGGGCCACCCTGGTGGCGCAGTGGTCTAAGGCGCTGGCCTCTGATCATTCGTCCGTAAGAGGTCCGGGTTCGAATCCCGGTCAGGCATGGATGTTGTGTTTGTCTTACGGCACTGGCTCTCGCCCTTCCCTGGAACCAGTGACCCTAAGTTAGGGACGGGCGACTGCTGATAGCCCATTGAGTTGCTCACGGTGGTCGCTAAACCTCCAATCAAAAAAATGTATTGCGCGGTACGCGAATTAGACTCCATGCTGTTTACGAATATGCTAACACGATTAGTGTGGCGGCACGTATTTTTAACGCTACAATGATTTCAATTGGGACCTATTTTGTCGTAGGTGGTCGGCCGTAAGTCGCCTCATACTATCCGTGGAGTTAGACGTAGTCCTACGTCAAAGTCGATTTTTTTCTGGATTTTTTTCACCACACAAATCTCTAAACTGAATTATAACCCCTAGATCAAGATGGGTTTGAAAACTTGGTTCACGACAATAAATCCTGCATGAAGAATCTGCTTTTGAGTTATACATTTGTAGCAAAAATGTTAGTATTAATGTCGTCTTAGAAAGATTGACGTGCAGAAATAAAATAGCGTAAGCTAACAAGCTTGATCAAGATGGGTTTGAAAACTTGGTTCACGACAATAAATCCTGCATGAAGAATCTGCTATTGAGTTATAAATTTGTAGCAAAAATGTTAAGTATTAATGTCGTCTTAGAAAGCTTGACGTGCAGAAATAAAATAGCGTAAGCTAACAAGCATTATTTTCTGGCGCGCTTGTGCACTCTCCATTCTATGCGCTTACTTATTTTTTCAAGAAGCGTATATCACTCGATAACACTAAATATAACCACGCAAGCTGCATCTGTTTTGCTCTCAAACTTCGCTTAACTTTGTTCCGCTCAAGAATTTTTAAGTAGCAAAGCGGATGGAGCTGAAAGGGACGAACTATGTACCAACTTAAATTCATTTCTTTGCTTTGGCATTTCTCAGATTATCTTTTGAAATGAAAATGAAGCATTTTCTTGGAAGTATTTATTGCATATTCAATCAACGTGTCTATGTATTACCTATCTAAAACGGAAATCCGTTTGTTAAGAAATGTTTTCTACAACGAAAACATCTCATACTTGAGTAGATTCTCTTGCAGTTCGGGCAACGCATTCATTTTGAACGAGTTACACGTTTCCGGAAATCGCCCTCTTAATTAGCATTATCTCAAGCGTACGAACCATAAGGGGACTAGGGAATATTCATCTTGTAGAGCCTTCTCCTGATGCGGGTAAATGACTTTGAAAAGTGTGGAGTTGAATATTCAAGAGACAATTACCCTTAAGTTCTCCTGTAAGGTCTGCCGATGTTCCGAGAACTTCAGTATCCTCACCGAACCTGGCAAACAAATGTCAAATCCCTTCGGAATTCGCGAGAAACGCAGTATTTTGTTTTAAAATATCTCGCACTAAATTTCGAGTGAAATATTTGTACCGGCAAAAGATACGCTTCAGGAGGCGTGAAATTAAAATTCCACCATCGCTTAACCAATTGGGAATTTATTTACTTCGAACGTAATGCATTGTTGATCGTTTAAACACACAAACGGATTACGCGTTCTTTGCTTGTATATAAAATAACAGAAATAGTGCTCAGAACAATAGAAATGCTTTAAGCTACGCGCCTGTACGATGCTTTTCAGCTTTGGTTCCTTATTTACGAAGATGAAATATTCAATAACACCGAGCAACTGATAGCCAGTTTTAAGCTCGAAGATCAGTGATAAGGAAATAAATGTCTTAATGATTGCTTTTCTAATAGATCACGTGGCATTAGAATTCTGAAACAGCAATATGAAGTTTAATGTCTGATAAACCAGAGAGTACGCAAAGAAAATGCTTCAACAAATAATAATAATAACAGCCACTACATGGACAATTTCTAAAAAAATATTGAAGGAAAAAGTAACATTAACTTGACTTGGGCATGGCTGGAATTGGGTTCCATCAAGAGAGTAACAGAAGGTATGAATTTTGCTGCACAAGAACAGGCATTTCAAACAAATGTTACTAAGGTTAGAAAATCAGTGATAAGTCAGTGATAATCCATCTAGAAAGTCAGTGATAATCCAAAATGTCGACTTTGTCGAGAAAACGATGAACCTGTGTCTCATCTTATAAGTGAATGTAGCAAAATTTCATAGACATTACAAAGCTAGACACGACAGAATTGCAAAATTGATTCACTGGTCATTACGCAGAAACCACAATCTGCCATCATCGAAAAACTCATGCGAATATCAGGCTGAGAAAGTCGTAGAAAATGATCAAGTCAAGATCTTGTGGGATTTTCGAATTCAAACCGATCGGTACCTAGAACACAACTAGTCATAGAAAACCGGGAAATCTGGATTATTGATATAGCAATTCCTGGAAATGCCAGAGTCGATGAAAAACAAATGGAAAAAAATGACTAAATATAGAGATCTGGCCGTAGACATTACCTGATTACTGACTAAATACACAGCGGTAGTCCCCATTGTCATTTGGGTACTTGGAACAATTTCAAACAATTTTATGAATCATTTCAAAAAATTGCAGCTTTCTGATATACCACCTGCAGAACTGCATAAGACAGCCTTACTTGGGACATCAAACATTATGAATCATTTCATAATGATTCATGAATCATTTCATAATGATTTCATAATGATTCATAATAATCATTTCATAATGATTCATAATGAATCATTTCATAATGATTCATAATGTATTTCAAAAAATTGCAGTTTTCTGATATACCACCTGCAGAACTGCATAAGACAGCCTTACTTGGAACATCATACATTTTACGCTGATTCTTGACTGATACCTAGGTCTCCGGTGGAAACACGTGTCGGCTCAACAGCACCAGTCAATCATAATTTTGTTGTTTATGTTTGATTGTCATAGGCTGTGATTCGTATATTTCGAATAAAGAAAATAATAATAATAATAATAATAATAATAATAATAATAACACTGAACAACAAAAATAAACTTTTTGCTTGTTACAAAGACTGCATATGCCGAATCATACAGTATTTGTCATGCTGATTACAAATCTGCTTGCTGAATTGTGCTATCGGGCATAGTTCTCGGGTAACCTGTTGTTTCAGTGTACACTTAAGCCTTCAATTTGGAATGTATATTTCACTACAAGCAATTAATTACCCTTACCCTAAAAAATAGTTATTTTAGATTGTTTTCTGCACTTTGGTTGTACTACATCCCTTTTTGAGTCCAACAGTAATCAGCTAGCATTTTAGGGCTCCATTTTCCTTTAGAGCGGTTTTATATGGTACATATGTCCCCATGAAAACATTCTCCTTGCTCATCGCTTACAGCTCCTAAGTTCTGTAGAAAAAGTCCATATGCGGGTGAAGTAAATGTATTTTAAAGGAAATATTGCATCTCATGGCCTTATAGTTTTCTAGAAGCTCAGTAACAAGTTCTTTATAATTTTCTGCTTTCCGGGTACCTAAAAATTTCAGTGCCACATCTTTAAAAGACTTCCATGTAGCAGCTTCAGTCTCATTCAAAGTGCCTTCAAATGCAAGATCACGCATAAGTTCCTTTATTTGTGGACCAATAAAAATGTCTTGTTTAATTTTGGCTTCAGATATTTTGGGGAACTTGTTCTTTAGAAAACGAAAGGCTTCTGCATATTTATTCAATGCCTTTACAAAATTTTTATCAAACACAGTTTGATGTGAAGTAGTGGTAAGTACACGTTCTGAGGACAAAAGGCTCAGCAACAACATTTTTATTACCCGGAATTAAGGACTCTGTTTTAGGCCAGATCTTTTTAATGTAATGAGAATTTCTGTCCCTACTGTTCCATTCACAGAGGAAGCAGCAGTATTTTGTCTATCCAAGTTGTAGAAAAAGGAGTAACTTCAAGATCGCCACAAGTATTCCTTTAGTGTTTTTTGTATACTATACTTTGAAGCAACAGTTTCATATTTGCATATGTTTCTTTCGCAACAGGTACTGACGGATATATGTTTCTGTTATAAAGAAGGACAGCTTTTAAGCTTATTTTTGAAGAATCAATAAACAGTCTCCATTACTCAGGTTTGTGTTGCTGTCCTAAAGGCTTCAAACAATAAGTCTACATTATTGCAGTACACAAGATCACCACTCTTCGAAAATAAGGGTTCAAACTCTATCTGCCGTCGACGAAAACTACATACTTTTGTACTTGATTGTAAAAGATTCCATCCCTTCAATCTTGAAGCCAATATTTCGGCCTGACTTTTTGCTAAATGAAGGTCCCGAACCAGATCATTTAATTCTTCCTGACTTATAAGGTGAGGGACAGAATCTTCCGAGAAATCAGGGTCTTGTCGTACTTCAATATCTTCTTCGCTGTGAGGATTTATTTCATCAGTAGCACTATAATCTAAACTCCATGACTGTTGAGGTACAGGAACAGGAAGACCTGGACCATGAGGAACAGGTCTTATGGCCGAAGGAATACTGGGATACTGAATCGTGTCTTTGGTCTTAGCTGCAATTCCAGATAGTGATGCAGAAGTAACAGTCTGTTGAGTGGTCTTTCGGTTCTCTTCAAACCATCGGTACCGCAAATAGCATTTGATATGATCCCTTCAACTTGCCAGTCAACAAAGTTACACATGAATTACAACAAATGTGAGGCGCCCAGTATATATCTCCATCACCCATTTTGCACTTGCACTGGAAATAAAGTTCACACGATTTTCTAATCAACGGTGTGAAATGTCGCCTTTGAAACTTTAAGGTAAATTGTCCACAAATATAGCAAAAACTGTTTGGATGGTTCACACAAGCACGCGGCAATTTTTAACGTACACTTTGCACAACCCACACTACTTTTTAAAACCACGAGAAAATGCATATCCTTCAATGCCAATTAAAAGCATTCGAATGACAAAAATTCTGCTTTGTTCCACTTTCCCAGAAGGAACTGCATTACAGGAACTAATGGCGCCAGTATGTCTACTCTCAGAGACACAGCTATCCTGCCTACAGACAGATGTCTCCGTTGGAAAACATAGGAAAATTCCTTTAAGTGACACAACATTCGCTCTAATAGAGATTTCCATTACAAGAAACTAGAGCCCAGTGGAGCAATTGTGACTTCATATTTGGTTTCAGCACCAGTAAATACATACAAATCCATTAAAGTTTTCTTTGTAATAAAAACATTGTTGTTCAGTGTAATACTACTACTACTACTAATAAAAATAATAATAATAATAATAAGGAAGGTGTTATAATAATAACAATTTCTGGTGTTTAAAACTTGGTCTTTTATAGCCATCAGGAAACCCTTCTGTCTCTTCCACAAGTGCGAAGGGTTTCTGATGGCTATACAAAACCAAGTTGTAAACATCACAACTATCAGAAGCATATCCTGAAGGGCATGTCAGTGGAAAGCGACACATGCCGGCAATGCCATCAAGCGCCGCCAGACACCATTCAACATATCACAGCAGGGTGCAAAGTTCTCACACAAGCTGAGTACACCAACAGGCACGATCAAGTAGCCAAGATCTTCCACCAGAAATTGGTAAGAAAGTACGACCTCATTACAAATGAGCCTGTCCCCTACTACAAGTATGAGCCAACAACGCTTCTAGAGAACAACACCCATAAGATGTAATGGGACAGTGCGATCAAAACAGATAAAACCATCCCCTACAATCGGCCCAACATCGTCTTGGTCGACAAGGAGAAGTCAACATGCCTCATTAACACAGCCGAGCCCAACACGTGCAACTTCCAGAAAAAGCTCGGAGGGAAGCTGCCAATGTATAACGACCTACGATACGAAGTCAAGGAAATGTGGCATATGGAGAACGTCACCACTGTCGCCATAGTATTATCAGCCACAGGAGTTGTACCTAAGACCATTCACAGCTCTATACAGACACCAGACCTTTAACCTAACACCTACATGGAACTACAGAAGGGCCGCCCCAGTGGCGCAGTGGTCTAAGCGATGGCCTCTGATCATTCGTACGAATGGGGTCCGGGTTCGAATCCCGGTGAGGCATGGATGTTGTGTTTGTCTTACGGCACTGGCTCTCTCCCTTACCTGGAACCAGTGACCCTAAATTAGGGACAGGCGACTGCTTAAAGCCCATTGAGTTGCTCACGGTGGTCATTAAACCTCCAACCAAAAAAAAAAAAAAAAAGAACTACAGGAGGCAGTTATCCTGAACACTTGTATGGTAGTAAGGAAGTTCCTGGACAACTGAAAGGAAATACCACTTCCCAGACTTGATACATCTTACCAGTCCCGGAAGGAAGGGAAAAACCTCAGGAAGAGGTTGAATTACCTCATATAATAATAATAAATTGCGGTACCACATATTTCCCTAAGCCGTTAGTGGAGCATCTTGCATGAATTACAAAAATAATATTTTGAAATATTTTTTGATGCTATGCATCTTTCCCGATAGCAGTAAAGTACATCCCATGCAAAGCATTTCGATGTAACGAAAATGGGTAACGGAAGTACTAGTGTCGCGTGACAGGCAAGGGATCTGCTTAATTCGTATCCAATCAGGCGACCGGAGCTGACCAATTGCGAAGTCGTCTCAATTACACGGCGCTACCGCTTGATAGACACCCGGCAGGGAAAGTGTTTTATTTCGATGCGTAAGGGGAAAGTAGCAGTTTAGATGCTACGCGTCTTTCTCGAGAGTAGTAAAGTAAATTCTATGCATGAAATTTCGATGTAACGGAAATCGGTAACGGAAGTAGCCAAAACCACTGTTGAAATCCGATTTTTTGAATGCTGCCCCGTAAGTCCCGCAACAATAGTTAATTTCATTTTTACTCAAAAATATATTTTACTAAACTATCGCCGAGCATTATTTCATCCGTGTTACATAAACGTAACAATATCTCATTGCTAACTGCATAAACTACGTGAACCTGATGCTAAATGGGATAAAAGCCATTACAAAAATGCATTTTTGATATATCATCAAACAGAAGTTTTTTTAAAATCGAACCCAAAGTCGGAGACCCTGGGTTCGATTCCCGGTGGTGGCCAATGATAATTTTTCCGTGACTCACTTATAAACGTGGAAAGGGCGATGACTTCTGTTTGATGTTCCTAGTACACGTCAAATGTCTGTATTAATTATGCATTTTTGATACTATGAAAATGGTGCGTCACAAAGATATTTGCCTTTCTCTCGACACCCCTACAGAGGGTGACCTGCTATTAACGAGAGCTTTAAAATTATGTGTAACACGATGGAGCATAGACGCTGACTATAGGGAGGCAAGGTCAATCTTGCCCCTCCAATAATTTTATTGGGGGTGGCAGTACCCACCCAATATTTTTGGTTCCGTTTAGTTAAAAAATCGCTTTAGCCTCATAAGGTGAACCAAGGACTCCCCACCCTTACGAGTATTAATAGTGTTTAACATGTTCTCGTGAAATGTGGTAAAGGATTAAAACAATTTTATCATAAATAAAATACAGAAATGTATAATCTAGTGCCTTTATTTAACTATGGTATTTATTTTTTGCGCTTCTTGTTTTTTGTTTGAGTAACCCAGCTAATTTCTCAAATATTTTACTAAACTTCGGAAATAAAATCTCTCCAGATATTTTTATTAAATCACAGGCTGAATTTTATTTTTTAAAATATTAATATTCATCAGAAGAATATTCCCGTTGCCTTATTCATTCGCTGATGAGCGATTACAATTGCGTTTTAAAATACACTGACGGAAAAAAAATCCCAACACCACGAAAACATAGTTGTAGAGGAATGAAATGGCGGCAATACATTTGTATAGGTAACATAATTAATCGATTAAGGTTTCAAGATCACAGCTTAATGTAAGCGCGAGAAGAGCCAGTTTAAATGTGAAATGCTGGTACATTAATAACCGGTGTAACCTTCAAAATGTTGAATGCAAGCACGCAAACGTTCATGCATTGTGTCGTACAGGTTCTGGATGTCAGTTTGTGAACGGAGTTCCATGCCTGTTGCACTTGGTCGGTCAATACAGGGACGGTTAATTCTGGCTGTGGGTGACGCTGGAAGTGTCGTCCAATGATGTCCCATATGTGCTCGATTGGTGAAAGATCTGGTGATCTAGCAGGCCATGGCAACATGTCGAAACTCTATAGAGCATGTTGGGTTACAACAGCGGTATGCGGGCGAGCGTTATCCTGTTGGAAAACACCCCTTGGAATGTTGTTCATGAATGGCAGCACAACAGGTTGAATCACCAGACCGACGTACAACTGTGCCGTCAGAGTGCGTGGGATAACCACGAAAGTGCTCCTGCTGTCATAGGAAATTGCTCCCCAGACCATAACTCCAGGTGTAGGTCAGTGTGTCTCGGCCGCAGACAGGTTGGTTGCAGGCGCTCACCTGGCCTCCTTCTAACCAGCACACGGCCATCACTGGCACCCAGGCAGAACCGGCTTTCATCAGAAAACACAACAGATCTTCACTCCGTCCTCCAACGAGCTCTAGCTTGACACCACTGACGTCGCAAACGGCAGGGGTTTGGAGTAAGTGGAATGCACGCTACAGGGCGTCTGGCTCGGAGCTGTCCTTCAAGTAACCGATTTGTAACAGTTCGTTGTGTCACTGTGGTGGAAACTGCAGCTCGAATTGCTGCGGCAGACGCAGTACGTTGCGCCACGGCCATACGCCGTACACGGCGGTCTTCCCTCTCAGTAGTACCACGTGGCAGGCCGGAACCCGGTCTTCTTGAGGCAGTACCTTTCCCTTGACCACCGCTGCCAACAATCATGCACAGTGGCTACATTCCTGCCAAGTCGTTCTGCAATATTGCGGAAAGAAAATCCACCTTCTCGTAGCCCTATTACACGACCTCGTTCAAACTCCGTGAGCTATTGATAATGGCTTCTTCGTCTTCTTAAAGGCATTCTTGACTAACATCAACACACTACGTCGAATCTCAACGATAACTAACGTTCACGAACGTTACAGAGCGTATTTACAGCAAACCTGCTTTGCCTGTTCCGAGGGGCGCTACTAGCGCCACACGTATGCGTCGAGCGCGAAATTTGCATAGACGTCATTTTACAGATGTACTCTCACCGCCTACCAACTGTCGTTTATCTAACACAACCCCTTCTAGGTGTTGGGATTTTTTTCCGTTAGTGTATATATCGCATCTTTTATTCTATCTTTTTGCCCCTCCCCTTTTTTTATTTTCTTTCTGAGAATGGAAGAGATATGCTCCTCCCACGTCTGATCTCTTCATGCCTGCCCCTCCCCCAATAATTTAGAGAAGTCGGCTCCCAATGTGATGGAGTGTAACCTGTTGGTATATTGTACCAAACGTTGCCAATTCCTATCACTAACACACTTGCGATTCAACTTCTCTTTCTATCTTGAGGTCAAATGTTAGCTTGGCATACACATATGGACGTTGCCGCCTCGGTGGCGCAGTGGTCTAAGCGATGGCCTCTGATCATTCGTCCAAAAGGGGTCTGGGTTTGAATCCCGGTGAGGCATGGATGTTGTGTTTGTCTTACGGCGCTGGCTCTCTCCCTTCCCAGGAACCAGTGACCCTAAATTAGGGACGGGTGACTGCTTATAGCCCATTGAGTTGCTCACGGTGGTCGTTAAACCTCCAATCAAAAAAAAAAAAATATGGACGTTACAACACATTTCATCGCTGTCAGGGTCGTTTGTTACGTTCATCTAAATTTGAATAATAATAAATACTGTTTCTGCAAAACAAAGCAGTCGAAATACTTACTATTGCGGCCGCCAGAGTTTAGTAAATATTTACTTTTAAGACAAGTATCGTCTTTCATTGGTTTTACGAAAATAACATTCATTAATCCACCTACCTAAGTGCCTCTCAGTGTCAACAATTAGTAAACCTTATTGTTTGTTGTTGTGATTTAATTCCACTTAGTATGTACTGGACTGTGGCTCAGTGTGGTTGTGAGTGAGGCGAATGTGTTGTTATTGTTTGTTATGATTTAATTCCACTAAGTAAGTATCGGACTGTGGCTCGGTGTGGTCGTGAGTGATGCGAATGTGTTGTTATTGTTTGTTGTTATGATTTAATTCCACTTGGTATGTACCAGACTGTGGCTCGGTGTGGTCGTGAGTGAGGCGAATGTGTTATTTTTTGTTATGATTTAATTCCACTTAGTATGTACCGAACTGTGGCTCAGTGTGGTTGTGAGTGAGGCGAATGTGTTGTTATTGTTTGTTGTTATGATTTAATTCCACTAAGTAAGTATCGGACTGTGGCTCGGTGTGGTTGTGAGTGAGGCGAATGTGTTGTTATTGTTTGTTGTTATGATTTAGTTCCACTTAGTATGTACCGGACTGTGGCTCGGTGTGGTTGTGAGTGAGGGGAATGTGTTGTTATTGTTTGTTGTTATGCTTTAATTCCACTTAGTATGTACCGGACTGTGGCTCGATGTGGTCGTGAGTGAGGCGAATATGTTGTTATTGTTTGTTGTCCTGATTTAATTCCACTTGGTATGTACCGGACTGTGGCTCGGTGTTTTCACATAGTATTTATTCAAGGTAAGATACATGAGACGAGCATGAGAAAAACGTGTCAAATGACAAATGGAAAGGATATTTACAGATGTTTATAGCTCACGCTACAACCAATGTACATAATTCTACACAATGATAATATGATAAAATAAAATACTGTATATACAATAGTATGTGTAGAGAGACAAAAGTCAATGGTAGAGAAGAGAAAAATAATGTAGCACGGTGAAAATTGCGCATCAACAAGAGTCTGGAGAAGCAATAGCACCTACTGTGAGGCGAAGCGAGGCAGGCGTCCCTGCAAACTACGGAGTTGCCGGGGACCAAGTCGAGATAAACCTTGGTTCACTATAGCGAGCAACAGCAGTGCTATATTCAAGGCGAAGACGTAAAAGAAGGCATTCACGAAAATAGCGTAGTAGCGCTGCACTCACTTGATGAATAGTGGTAGGAACTTCATACGTACGACGCTGTTGATGGTATACGTAAATGATGTGTTTAACAAGCACAAAAATGTAGGAGCAGACTACTGGTAGTTGAACCGGAGGAGAAAGATTCTGAAGGAGTGTTTGGTAAGCACTGAAGGTGAGGTCAGTCGTGCAGGAGCGTTGTACAATCATAAAGGCAAGATGGAGTGTTGGTAGTAGAACGGTTCAATGCATGTAAACATGATGAACATCTGCATCGCCACAAAATGGGCAGAGGGATGAAGGAAGAAGGGTCATTCGATGTAAGAGAGAAGGTACGGGAAGACGATTATGTAGAAAGAGCCAGTGTGTATTGACTTCAAGGGGTGCAGAAAGAGGGGAAAGAGCTGCAGACCGCACAGCGGAGGAGGAGGAAGAAGAAATGTTAGAAATGGAAAGAGGCAAGGTAGAGCGAGAGAGAGAGAGAGAGAGAGAGAAAACGGTAAAGAGCAGCTGTCGAGAACGAAATCAGAGGTAGGGGTGTACAAGGAAACGTCAGAAAAAATGGTAGAGGGACTGAAGCAGAAAAGACAGGTGTGAGACCCGAGGAAGAGGCAAGATCGGGGAACAGGGAAATAATAGTAGAAATAAGGGAGTTATAGACGGTGTGAGCGTTAGGGGAATGAGAATAGCGGGGGTAAGGCAGAAAAGAGGAGCCAGGTAAGATCGGGAGTGGCACGGTTGCGAACTGTGACGACCCCGACACGGAGCCAGGACGGAGAGGCAAAGCAAGGAAGATGGCGGGGACGAAGCATAGAAGAAAAGTAAAGGGGTTCGGAGAGCAACTCAGTTGTGGAATCAGGAGGAGAGCGGAAGAGAGGGAGGGAGCGAAGCGTTGAGATAGCCTCCTTGTAGATAGGAGGTGAGAGAGACAAGAGGGCAGTGGTCCATTAGTGAGAAGGAAAGGAGAGTAAAATGTGGATTATGCTGGGAGAAAATGACATCACGAGTAGTAACAGGTGAAGGAACGGGTGTAGTGAAGAAGCGCAGGAATGTAGTCACACGGTAGGCCTTGTAATATAATCGCACATCGGGCAGACCAATGCCTCCATTGGATGGAGACATGCATAACTGAGGAGCGCCGATCCAATGATGGCCGCTCCAGATAACTTGAGTCTGACAGCGAGTGAGTTCCTAGAGACGAAAGACAGGTTGTTTAGACGCAATCCAGAAGTATGTGCACATGAACAACCGATAGGTGTGAGTAAGACGGGCTCGTTGGTAAAGAGAAGAGCAGAATTGGGCTCACCGCCAGGTTACTGCTGTACGAAGCAAGCGAGGTCGGAGAGCATTCCAGGTGACAAGAGAGGCAGCAGCAGGTTTCTCTAGGTGTACTCCAAGAAATCGTTGTGAGGTGGTAGACCACTTCGCTCCCCAAGGGGAGTTGGTATGACGGGTCCACGACCCGCACCACAGGCCGATGTTTTTTGAAGTATTAAGAGCTGCGCCAGAACATGAGGCGTAGACATCGTAGAGGTGACGGAGGCTTCGAAACTGTGAGTCGTGTCGTACACAGAGGGTTATATCATCAGCGTACGCAACACAGGTGACTACATGATGGCGAGAGCTAGCTACCACTGGTGGAAGTGAAGCATAGAAGGATCGGTGAACGGTGCGAAGAAAGGGTTCGATTGCGATTGCAAAGAGCTGCCAGGATAAGAGGCAGCCCTGTCGTACGCCGCGCCGAAAAGGTATTGGTGCTGTGAGAAGGGTGGACAACTTGACGTGGAAAATTGCGTCCCGATAGAGGGAAAGAATGAGAGAAGCAAAAAGGAGTGGATAACCGAAATTTGGTAGTGTAGCAGAAAGATAATTGTGTGAAACATTATCAAACGCAGATTGTTGGTCGAGAGAGAGAGTAGAGCAAGGGGTTCTGAGCGGGAGCGAGCGAGAGGAATTAGATCGTTAAGGAGTTGAATGTTATGCAAGATGGAGCGGCCTGGGACAGTGTAAGTCTGATTAGTGGAGAGAATACGAGGGAGACTAGGGTTTAGCCGGCGGGAAAGGAATTTAGTGTAAAGTTTATAGTCAGTATTTAAGAGGGAGATGGGACGCCAATTCCCCAAGTAAAGCGGATCACCCTTCTTGGGGAAGAGTACAACATGTGCGAGCGTGAAACTCTTCGGGAGGGATGTTAAATGTAGAACTGTAAGCACAGAGAAAGAAAGGAAGGAAGGCAGGAAGAAAAGCTTTATAGAAAGAGAAAGGGAGACCGTCCGGGACAGGTGCAGCCCGGGGGTTGAGGGAGAAAAAGGTGTCAGAAAGTTTGGTTAACGTTGGAGGAAGAAGGAGAGAGGCAGAAAGATGAGAAGGAACCTGGGGTATGTCAGAAACCAGGAGAGCGGAAGCTATGGGGGAGGCTGGAGGAGTCTTACAAAGTTATGTAGTGTAGTAACTCCGAACCAGAGAGCAGAGGGGAACTGGATCAGATGACACCGCACCAGTGGGAAGACGAAGATGTTGAAGAGAAGCAGAGGCACGTCGAGTAGATTTTATTATTTTTGGCTGCACAACCGAATCAGATCGTTTTCAAGTAGTTCCCGATTTCCCGTGAATCTTTCGGATTTGTTTACATACAACCTGGTCACACCCAACGTGAAAGAAGTTCACGATATTATACGGAATTTCTTTTACTAATCTCGAAAACTACTGAACCGATACGGATATTTATTTCACTGTTGGGAAAGCTTACTTATTTCCGGTGTACACAGGCTATTTCGTTTATCTGTACTATTGTATATTAAGACAGAAACTTTGTTCGTGTGTTTGAGGTAATCTCAAAAACTATTGAACCGATTTGGATAATTCTTTCACCTTTGGGAAGCGCTTATTTATTTCCAGTGGACATCAGCTATTTCGTTTATTATTATTATTTTGTTATCATTTTTTTAATATTTTTTATTATTTTTGGCTGTACTACCGAATCAGATCGCTTTCAAGTAGTTCCCGATTTCCCGTGTATCGTTCCGCTTTGTTTACATACAACCTGATCACACCCAACCTGAAAGAAAGTAGTTCACTGTAATATACGGAATTTTTTTAGTAATTTAGAAAAACTACTGAACCGATTCGGATAATTACAACTACGTTGTTGATAGAGGAGGGCTTAGTTCCAAGTCCGAGCACAGCAGAAATGCATATGGAGCTGCAAATACGTTTTGGTTGGAGGTTTAACGACCACTGTGAGCAACTCAATGGGCTATAAGCAGTCGCCCGTCCCTAATTTAGGGTCACTGGTTCCAGGAAAGGGAGAGAGCCAGTGCCGTAAGACAAACACAACATCCATGCCTCACCGGGATTCGAACCCGGACCCCGTTCCGATGAATGATCAGAGGCCATTGCCTTAGACCACTGCGCCACCGGGGCGGCACTGCAAATACTGAAGCGAGAACAAACGCCAGAATAATGAACGGCAGATTATACAAAAAAAATGCCATGGTAACATAAGAAAAAATTACTTATGACAATAAAAATTAACGATGACAAATCTGTGGGTCACTAGCTTTCATTTAAAAAAAAAGTCATGAAAATTGATCCAGTGGGTGGCACTGGCGGATTGTAGAAAGAAACGGCCTTGTGTTTTAAATATATAGATAATAACACTTGGTTAAGAGAACAACACTAACACTGAAGTAGAACACGCAGCCCTTAAATAACGCAAACTTCAACTTAACAAACGTCTCTTCCACAATCAGTATGATAATTTACACCAACTCCGCATACTGCTGCTTCTCAAACGTTATACGTATATCGTTCTCTTCTCATCTGAACAACCGCACGTCGTGAGTTCTAATCTCAAGGTGTTGTCAACCAAACTCCTGCGAGAGAGGAGATATCACGATAAGAGTGAAAAATGCTAAGGAGAATGAACTCAAATTTACATAGAGAAAGAAACTAAACAGGAGAGATCAGAGTATACATCACAATTTTCAGCAGCCTTCACAAAAAGTAGAATGACAGCTATCAGAGTTCTCAAAATATAGTAATGGTCCATGACTTTTTATGCCACCTTGTACAATATGAAAGTTTCAAGGTACTGAATTACTGTGTGCGATCCCTTGAGCGAAATTCTTTGTTCTCCATCCACATGCTCATGCACAGTCGTTGAAAAAAGATTGAAACAGAATATAAATTATCCCACATGCTTCGCGTAAGATATCGGTATTCTGGATAAAGATAATTTTCAAGGAAATCCACGTTACTCTGTATAATTAAATTTCGAGCTTACCACGCTGTAAAAAATTAAATTGTTTTTACAGTTTTAATATGACTAATTGTTCAGTTTGCTGAGACTGACACGCTTAACCTTTAAGTCAAGTGAAAATAATAGTTCTTCGTAAAGAGCGTGAGAAACTCATTTGGAGTTTAAAATGTCACGAAGAAGAAAATTTCTCTTAACATCACTGAGTGATGGATGCGTAGACGGACTCACGAAGTGATTTATTGATTAACTGATATACGATCAGCACTAAATCTTGTTTTAGCTTTTACCAGACAGACTATTTTTTTCAGCAGAAGCCATTTCTCGTATCCATAAACAACGGATTTCACTTTTGAAAGAAATTCTTCTCCTTTTGTTAGCTGTACTTCTATAATAGACAATCTCTTTGTGTTTTCGTCTTCTATGGACATTAAACCATCAGCGATTTTTAGAAAGCACTGGTTAAATTTGGACTACTGTCCGCTGTTCGTCAAAGAAGTCACATCTTCATTCTACACTTTTTTTGTGTTACTATATCGGCTTAATTACGCATTTTTTTCCAATCTGCACAGATGTTTAGCACAAAATCTACGAGAGAAAGATATTAAGTGTACAAATAAGTTTTAAAGCATTTTTTGTGCGACGTATACCGCTAACTTACATATCCGACATTACCCCGCGTTGTTGTCATGTGACCGTAAGTGGTCCAGAGTATAAAATGGGACACAGAAGTTGTCCCAACAGTCAGACGCACTTGCACATCGGTAGGTGAAAAATGGCAAGCGATACTGCATTTAGTCGACACTGCATTCGTTACGAATTTCATCAAGGAAAAAGTGCTGCAAAAGCATGTGCATCGATCTGTTCTGTTACGTAGCGGCGCCCGCAGACGGTTGCGCATGAGCAACTGCAAGCATTGCTGGATGAAAATTCGTCTCAAGCGCAAAAGGAACTAGCTGAACAACCGGGGGTAACTCAACAAACTATTTCCAATTGTTTACGCGCAGTGGGAAAGATTCAGAAGGAACGAAAATGGGTGCCACATGACCTGAGCCAGAGGAACAAGTATGAGCGTACCGTGAAGTGTTTGAATCTGTTGAATAAACAACACATAACGTTTTTCCTGTGGAAAATCGTTACGGGTGATGAAAAGTGGATATGGTACGGCAATCCCAAATGCAAAAAAACAACACTAGGTAGATCCCGGTGAAGCAACAACTTCGACACCGAAACGCAATATTCACTCCAAGAAAGTTCTGCTGGGGAGATATGAAGGGTGTGCCCTATTATGAAGTAATGGAACTGGGTCAAATTATTACTGCTGATCGCTACAAGCAACAATTGCTGCGATTGAACCAGGAAATCTGTCCGAAACGTCCATTCACAGGCAAAGGACTGCGTCCCGTGAAATTACTACATGACAACGCTAGGCCGCATGTCGCGAAAACGGTCATGGAAAAGTTATTGACGCTTGGGTGGGAAGTTTTGGAGCACCCGGCGTATGGTCATTACATATAGCCTCTTCAGACTATCATTTGTTCCGATCGATGCAACATGGTTTGTCTGCTGTACGGTTCCGGACATGTGACGAAGTGCAAAAATGTGTTGACGACTTCATCGCGTCATACGACGAAGTATTTTTCATGGCTGGAATCCGTCAGCTGCCCGAACGATGGCGGAAGGTGTTAGATAATGACGGCTCGTATTTTCATTATTCAAGGTATTGTTGTTTTCTCTCAAATTACATGTTGCGTTGTCTTAAAACGCTTTAAAACTTATTTGTACACCTAATATCATTTTGTTTGTCTGGACCTCATTCAGTCTGGAGACTTCATACCTCTGTAATTATTTGTCCGATTTGAAAAAAATCTTCCTGCATTGGAAAACTTTAATTTGAGATCGATGATCCTTGCTTCCCGTTTGTTTTTCGATGCAGAACTTCGCCGATAGAGGCGTAAAGGCCGATGACATCGAATTCAAAATTCATTCTATTCCATAGCATTGCTTCTAAGTACCCACTTGGAAAAAAAATATTTCTTCCGTTCGATGCCGTTCAAAACGAAGACTATTTTGGGAACCGCTTCCTTTTCAAGTAGTTCCCAGTTTTACCGCTACGTATAGGAAAATTACGATTTTCCCGATAGCTCTGCTTATAAAACTTCTATTATAAAAATTCTTTTTGCATCGGACAGAGCTCCTCGTGAAAAATATTCTGCATATAATTTCAAATTTTTGGTATTGAACTGTTTTGCCAATAGCGCCCATTGCGATTTCTGCGGTATTTGCAGTAATCTGAGCTTCTTGAAACTGATAGTTCGTCCGAGATGGGTCCAGGTTCGAATCCCGGTGAAGTATGGTTGTTGTGTTTGTCTTACGGCGCTGGATCTCTCCCTTCCCTGGTACCAGTGGACCTAATTTAGACACGGTTGACTGCTGAAAGCCCATTGAGTTGCTCATGGTTTTGAGCAACTGTTCGATAAAAAACTGTTGGATTTGAAAAACTTTTGTTCCGGATGTCTTCCGTGAGCTATGAGAAACATGTTATGCTCAATTTGTTAATTTTCGCGACATACTTTTCATCTGCAGAGACGGCTTTCCACTAGATTTTGATATGCTGCTTTGGAAATTGCCGGTCATTTTGCTGTAGCGTTCTTTTTTATTTGTAACCTTAAGAACACTACTTGAGATTTCCTCTTGGTTTTTACTCCATCTCTCTCTCTCTCTCTCTCTTTCTCTCGAAGTGAAACAAAGTCACTCAAATAAAGTTTCAGAAAGATATACTTACTGTTCACTGATTAATACAGACATTTGACGTGGACGAAAAACATCAAACAGAGGTCATCGTTCTTTCCACGTTTATAAGTGAGTCACAGAAAAATTCTCATTGGCCACCACCGGGAATCGAACCCTGGGTCTTCCAGTTACGCCCCGGATATGCAATTCCTCCAGACTCCCCCACACTAACTGCCAAGCCAATTTGGCCGGTATTAACTAACTGCCAAGCCAATTTGGTATTATGGTGCGAGTTTGCACCATGTTGTTGGGTTTCGTTTGCATCACACAATGGTGTA
Organism: Macrothele yani; assembly: GCA_039090855.1. Classification (NCBI taxonomy): domain Eukaryota; kingdom Metazoa; phylum Arthropoda; class Arachnida; order Araneae; family Macrothelidae; genus Macrothele; species Macrothele yani. Next base: position 17,553,008 of record CM076992.1, read on the forward strand.
CTTTTCTCAGAACGTGGTGTAGGTGGTGCAGCACCAACTGTGACATTGGCTTGGCAGTTAGTGTGTGTGAGTCAGGAGGAATTCGAGGCCGCTGTGGTGCAGTGGAAGCATATCCGGCGCGGAACTGGAAGACCCTGGGTTTGATTCCCAGTGGCGGCCAATGATAATTTTTCCGTGACGCACTTATAAACGTGCTAAGAGCGATGACCTCTGTTTGATGATACTGTTCACTGTTTATTCCATCAACATTGCACGAGCGCTTTACTTGAATACTCCAAAATACGTGAGGAACTAATCACAATTGTACTAACATTTCAAAACTGATTAACATAACTTAGTAATCAGAAGACTTGATTAACTCGAAACAAATAAATACATAACAAACCAACTCGAATACGCAGACAAACATAATTTCTGCGTAATACAGCTTCCACCGCCACACGTTTTGGCTGCTGCCTCAACATTATCTGCCAACATGCATACGTCACGCTCTCTGACCTCATGATTGTTGCCAACTTCATTCCGCGAGAGAGAAGATATAAACGCTAAAAGACAATGAACTCAAGTTTACGTGTAGGAAACAACTAAAAATAAAATTTAATTTAGAGTGTACGTCATACTGCCCCACGGACATTAGTTAGGTCAAAGTCCGTCACCGATCTTGGGAGGTTCGGCTTGGCTCGCATTCGACGTTTCATTAGACCCGAAAAGTGTTCCATTCGGTTTAGACCAGAGATATGTGCAGGCCAGTTAAATTATCTCACACCCAACTCATGAAACCATTCATGCACGTTCCTTGCTTTATGAACGGGGACACTGTGCTGTTGGTAAAAGAAAGGGCGTATATCAGACTATGGTTATAATGTTGGGACTACAGAATTGTCGAGAATGTCATTATGGGCTGCAAAGTTAAGATTTCCTGATACTGGAACTATGGGGCCTAGTACAAAGCGATGAAATACAGCTCCATGAGTTTATGCTTCCTCCAACATACACTCTATTGACAAAAGTCACCGGACATCCCTTCAAAAGCAAATGAACGGATCCGCTGCGTTATTAAGATGCGCAGTACAGCTGCAAACGGTATAAACACAAGCCAGCAGCTGACCGCGATCATGTCGCACTGTCAGGTTGAGTGAAAATGTCGCGGCGGGAGAGAACTGACTTTGTGAAAGAAAATATTGCTGGGTGTTATATTAGTGGGTTATCCATAAGAGAAACCGAGAGGTGTTTAAACATACCCAAGTCAACTGTTTTGGATGTACTGAATAAGTGGAAGACATACAGCGTGCCTGAAACAGCAAAACGTGCCGGCAGGCCAAAGAATATCAGTGATAGAGGACATCGAAGCCTCAGGAGGGTAGTTACAGCTAATCGACGGAGTACTGCATGAAACCTCAGTGTACAGGTGAGTAAAAATGTTGTAACCTCGGTATGTACACGAACGATTCAAAGAGAACTTCATTCCATGAGTTACCGTGGTCGTGCGGTTGCTCATAAGCCTTTCATCTCCACTCGGAATACTACTCGTCGTTTAGCATGGTGTAAAGAACATTTATCGTGGACCGTAGATCAATGGAAACGGGTCCAATGGACTGATGAATCCAGATACACCATCCATCAGTCTGATGGCCGTGTGTGTGTGGGTATGGCGGCAGTCGTGGGAACGTTATTTACCACAGTGTATTGTTCTTACGATCAAGTTTGTAGCTGGCAGTGTACTCGTGTGGGGGGTGTTTTTCGTGGTATGGTCCCTGCCCATTGGTTACCGTGGACAAACCTGTTAACCAGCACGTCTACCACGATATTCTGGACAATTATGCCCTACCAATTCTATGGTAATACTATGGAACCGAGCCTTGTTGATACCAACAGGATAATGCACAGAGTCATAAAGTAAGGACTGTTACGGCTTGGTTTGACGATAATTCCGTATCGTGTGTGGACTGGCCAGCACACAGTCCTGATCTTAATTCCATAGATCAAATATGCGATGAATTAGAGCGCCGCATAGGAAGTTTGGAACCAATGCCAACAACTAAGCAACAGTTAGCGGCAGCATTATGTACTCAATGGAAGCGCATACCTATTGCTGTGTTCCAAATTCTTGTCGAAAGCATGTCTCGAAGGGTCAGTCAGAGGTGGTGGAAGTACAGTTTGTTTCCTGCAGAAGTAATATATCAGCATTCAGCGGAGAAAAATCCTCTCGTACCAGCGCATTCGCAAGAGGTGTCGCAAAACCACGACAATTAAGTGACACCACCTTGAATGAATGTCTAGGTTAGTTGTGGGATGCAGTAGGAATTGACTGGCTGTAGTGATGGAGTGGAGTCGACGGAGAAAACAAGCACTCCACAGGACCTCGTCCGCAGTGCGCCGAAGAGTGTTTTCAAGTGAGTGTAATTGAACCAGCACTTGTGGAAGAGCTGCTTCATACTGCTGAATGGAAGTGCTTGCTGAGGAAGGGCTAGAGGACCCTAAAAGGCAATCCAGCACGTCCTCGTATGGCAGAGGCTCAGCAGGGAAAGCATTTTCAGCAAGAAAAGTTGTGAATTCATCTAGTGAGGGAAAGGCACCCTCACATGCTGTCTCAGAGGAAGTGTGTAGAGGCGACCTGGAGAACGGTCGTCGAGAGCTGACGGGGCGAGTGGATGAGCGGGTAGAAGAGCGAGATGATCTTCGGGACGCCAGAGTCTTTGACTTCTTCGTCTTGGGGTGAGTAGCACCACTGCGTTTTCCAGCAACCACAAAAGCTTCATGATCGTCTGGAGAGTCTGAACCCGAAGCGTTAGCTGTGACTCGTGTCATGGAGCTAACGGTAAAAGCTGAGGAGTGGTCAACATGTACATCAGCAGTGGTTGTTAAAGTACTAGGGGGAGTCGATTTTGGAAGCCTGGGGAAATTCTTAGGATCAGCAGGAGGTGGAGGCATCAAAGTCGTTTGTTTACCAATGGCAGTAAGCTGACTTTTGGAAGATCTTGATTCCGCGACTTTCCTCGAATAGGAAGAAGTCTGTGAAGCGTTGGTGGACAAAGTAGAAGAAGATGTAGTGTGTGGAGCTATTTGCAGGGAGGCACGTGGGCACTGAGCCCTTATGTGACTTTCGCTCTGACAGATAGTGCAATACTGTGAAGTGATTATCTCAACTCTTCGGCGTTGCTGCCCACAGCGGATGTGCAAAACATTCGGAACCGCTTTCAGCTGAGCAACAGATGAAAAGAGGACTCGAGCAGTGCGGTGGAAACCCCGAATCGATTTGTCTTCAGGGTCTCTGGGAGCCGCAGAGAGAGTTGTTATGGAGCCAACAACTCTGCCGTACCTGCTGAGCAAGGTGCAGAGTGCAGCGTCGGATACTTCTGGTGGTACGGGGAAGAAGGTCACCTGCACCGGGCGGTTCGCAACCGGTTGTGCTAACAGATGCACGTCATTGATGGTTAGACCTTCCGTAAGGACCTGGTCAGCATGCGCTTTATCCTTAAAATAGACCAAGACAGATCTGGGTTTTCGAGCTACAAAGTCTATTGCATCCTTTGGTAAGATAGTTTTGAGGGCTCGGCTATATTGCCACAGCTTAGTGTCGGGAAGCGCATCAAAATAGACGCCCCGTTCCATAGTGGAGAAAAAAAGGTGACCAGCTCGGGAATCCTCTGGCATGTCAATTGTAGCAGTAGAACCGACGACAGTGACATAGGATTCAGGAAAAGGCATAGCAGATGAAACTGGGGGTGTGAGGACCCCAGAAGTTGCAGAAGCATAGGACGCTTGGGCAGATACGGGTCGAGAATTCGATGAAGTGGCCAGTAGCAGTGAGGGTGGATCAGAAAGTTGATGAGAAGTAGAAGCTGTGAGCTCAGTATTGCTGATAACGGATACGTCATCATCTGCTGAGATGTAGATAGGAGACTTATCACCACCGTACTTGGTGGGAGTTATAGCTGGAGAAGAAGAGGTGTCCATGACGTCGCAATGACGCTCGGGAGCCACCTCATTAAGCTGAGTAGGATCTACCGCGGTAGAAGAAGAAGAGGAAGCTGGCTGATCTGCCAAGATAAGGATGTGGGCGTCACCCTTGTCTGCCTCCGCCATCGAAGCAATGGCGAGACTTTAACGAAAAAAGACCAGCTTGGTGGAAAAATAAAACAGTGAATAATGAGAAAATATGGCACTCACCAACCTGGGAGATACACGAACGTAAAGTGTAGAACTTCAACTTGAAGATACACGCAACCACAGAAACTAAAGCACTCAATAAACACCTTATAGCAACGAAAGTCACGGAGCTCAAAACCCAACCACTTCGAGCTTCGAAGGGTCAGTGCATGCATTAAGGCCAAAAGTGGACCCACACCATACTAAGGTACGTCAATAAATGCTACATTGTGTTTCTCTTCTAGGTGTCCGGTGACTTATGTCAATATAGTGTACTTCTCAGTTGGCAAAACACGTTCGGGCAGGTGGAGTTTACATGCCATCCTACATAACCAGCCTTGTACGTCGGACTTCCAGGTGGTGAAGAGCGATTCATCACTCCAGAAGACGCGTTTCCACTTCTGTCGACTCCACAGGAGGCGGGCTTTATATCATACTAATCGATGCTTAGCATTATCCAGCTGATGTTGGGCTTGGGTGGGCTGTTTGGCCGTGAAAATCCATTCCCGTCGGCTCTCGACTAACCTTTATGGTGCTGGCGTTGCTTCCAAAGGAATTTAAGAACTCGGTTGTGCGTGTTACAAACGAGGATAGATGCTTTTTCCGCATCAACCACTTCAGCACCCGGAAGTCCCGTTGTGTCGTTTTACGTAGCCTCCCTGGTCGTGATTATGCTGTTGTTGCTCCTAAGCGTTTCCACTTCACAGTAACTTCTCTTAACCAGTTCTTCAGAGAAGCTGCAGCAAGGCAGCAATTTCTCGAACTGACTTTTTGCTAAGATACCGTGCCACGTTGAAAGTCGTTAGTCTCTGACGTACGAATATTCTACTATTCATGCTTGTCTATGATGTTTGCCAAGCTACGTGCGTCTTTTTATACCCGTACAGGCCATGGCTGTGACTTAGGAGGTGTGATAATTTATTTTCCGGAACGTTCGGGTTGTAACGCCCTTAAACCGATGCGGGCAGAATCACGTGCATATGCGTGTCTGGACATGTTTCAAGTACTTTATGCGTTTAACGCAGACCAGTTGAACCATTCGCGAGTGGGCAGTTGTGAAACCAATACAAGTCTGTGTGCGGGCTTTGAGGTAAAAATGAGTGATAGAAACTTAGAGCAGCGTATTAACATCAAATGCTGGGTGAAGATCTGTTAAAGTACTACTGAAAAGTTAGAACTAATGAAAGTGGCATATGGTGATGATGCTATGAAAAAATCGGTTATCGTTCACTTGATCGAAAGGTCACTTGACCGAAAATCACTTCGCCGAAAAGTTCATTTCACCGAAAGGTCACTTCACCTAAAAGTTCATTTCATCGAAAGGACATTTGATCGAAAAGTTCATTTCACCGAAAGGTCACTTCACCTAAAAGTTCATTTCATCGAAAGGACATTTGATCGAAAAGTTTATTTCACCGAAGGATTACTTTCCCTAAAGGTTCATTATATCGAAAGATCATTTCACCGAATGGTCAGTTTATCGAAAACTTAGAATTTTGTTGTTAGAGACCTAAACATTATCGGATTGGATAAAAGATACACTTTTAATTTCTATGAAACACCTCCCCATGAGTAGGTTTTTCGAAATATAACATTAATTATAAGGCTTTGATCTGTGCCTTTTTGTCAAATTTTAATCCTCCGAGCTCATATTCATAAGGGTTACATAGCAAATCAAGTAAATAATATTCCACTTTTACTCAACCACAAAACATTAATTTTTAGACCGTAGGCCTAGATAGAGACCATTTTAACAGCTTTTAACCCTACTCATATTCATAAGCATTACATAAAATGTAAAGTAACTTTTTATTTAAACCTAATGAACATGAGCACGCACGGTTAAAATTAGGTAAAAAGGCTTAAGCCAAGGCTTAGGAACCAAAAATGGATTCTTTTTGCCTGAAAAAATGTGCAACATTAGTAATTTTACTTTCTATGTAACATGAGCACTGAACATGACCTTTATGTAAACCTTATGAACATGATTAAAATTTGCTAAAAAGGCCTAAGCCGAGGCCCATTGTCTTAAAAAACAAGATTTGCCTTAAAACTAAATCTTTGCGTTCTCTGTGACACGGAGAAATCAAAGTGCAATTTGAGTATAATCCCCTAACGTTTCGGTGGTCTGTATGCCGAACTTGCACCATGGTTCAACAAATCCTGTAATGAAATCTAAAGTTTTCGATAAACCGACCCTTCGGTGAAATGATTTTTTAAGTAAAGAGACCTTTCGGTGAAATGAACTTTCTGATCAAGTGACCCTTCGGTGAAATTAATTTTTTCGATCAAGTGATCTTTCGGTGAAACAATCTTTTCGGTGAAGTGATTTTTGATCAAGTGACTCTTCGGTGAAATCAACGTCGGGCAAATGAACCAGAACCGAAAAATCAAGAGTTTTTGAGTAGAATAACAGTCGAAAGAACCACGCCTATTACGTTCGCAGTTCAAGACCATGTTTGTGTGTTCTTTCGATCACAAGGGGATAGTTCACCACGAACTCACTGAAAAGGGGGAGATGGTCAACCAACAATGCTATTTAGAGGTGTTAAAAAAATTACGTGGGTCTGTTCGAAAAAAAAAAAAGCTGAGTTGTGGCCTGAAACTCTCCCAAATCATGATGGGTTCAGTGATTGCTACTTCCTGGCTAAGAAATCAATAAGAAATCAAATCAATTGCGAAATTAAATCATCCACCATTTTGTTGCCTTTGAGATTTTTGGCTCTTCCCAGAAATAAAAACTGTCATTAAAGGACGAAGGTTTTCAGACATTTCTGACATCCAGAGTAACGTGGCAAAAGAACTCAAGGATATTCCACAAACAGAGTCCCAGTTATGTTTTCCGCAATGGCAACAGCGGCTAACTACGCTGAAGTGCCAAAAGTCATGGGATACGTACCTAATATCACGTAAAAGATCCGTTGGCTTGCCGAAGTGCAGAAACTCGACGTGGCATAGATTCTACAAGTGGCCGGAAGACTTCTCGAGAGATGTTGACCCATGCCATCTAACAGCCGCACACAGTTTCCTTGTATTTGTAGGTGCAGGGTATTGGGTCCGAATGGAACTTTCCACCATGTCCCATAAGTGCTCTATTGGGTTCATCTTGGGCGAACGTGGTGGCTACACCATCCGTCGGAACTTTCCAGAATGCTCCTCGAACCAGTTTGGACAACTTGGGCCTGATGACATGTCCGCTGGAAAATCCCATCATTGTTGGGGTGCGTGAAGTCCATGAAGGGCTGCGAATGGTCACCTAGCAGAGAAACAAAGCGAGTACCGGTTAATGACGTGTTTATGAGGATCAGATGACCAAACCCGTGCCACGTAAAAACATTCCACATATGTATGGAACCACCACCAGCTTCCACATTGCCTTGTTGATACATTGGGTCCATGGTCTCATGGGGTCTGAGCCACACCCGAGCCCTATCATCAGCTCGTAACAATAAGTAGCGCAAATCATCGGACCACGCCACACGTTGCCAGTCTTCCGGAGACCAATCGCTGTGTTCACGAGCCCATGTTAGGCGATGTGTCCGATGTCATGGTGTTAACAAAGACACGCCATGGACGCTAAATTACGTTTCACTGACCTGATGGATATGTCTCTGGTACCTCCAGCATTGAATGTGGATGTTATTTCGAGCCCGTGTCTGTTAGCATGGACGATCCTGGTCAGACGCCGGTGGTCACGGTCATTCAGTACCCGTGGTCGGCCAGTGCGCTGTCCACGGTGGGTGGTAATGCGTTCAGTGAGGTATTCTCGGTACACACTTGACACCATGGATTGATGAATTTTGAATGTTCGTACAACTTCGGATATTGAATGTCCCATTCGTCTTGCTTCCCCTACCATGCCTCGTTCAAACTCCGATAATTCACGTCGGCTTGCCATAATCCAACTGGCGGTTGTTCAGCCTGACTCACGAGATTACACCTCGCAACTGAAAAAAATCGTTGCGTGCGTCGAAGCCTTTATACTGCAGCAGCGGCTGTTAAAAGTTTTCATACCATGACTTTTGGCACTTCAGTGTCAATGTATAACTGCTGAAGTATAAAGTCTTCGTGCACTAGCGGCTGATGTCACTTTGAAGGTGACAGCAGCCACTAGTGAACGGGTGCAGACAAATCTTTGCTACAGGTGTATTCCGGGAATTAAATTGTCAAATTCACTACTCAAATCGTGTGTCCTGATACTTTTGATCATACAGTGTAAGTTGTTGATTGGGAATTGATTCTGCACCGGGTTTAATCCTCAGAATCTTGTAACTCAACTTGATGCTTTGAGTCTACAACAGCTGTTCCCCAGAAACCAGGAATCGAAATGATACTTGCTAAACTGAGATTTAGCAAGCATGATTTCGATACGACAGTCTCTCACAAGGAGAAAGATAGAAATGATAAAAATAATTATTAGAATGTTTTGGAACTATACAAATTTTTCGAGCGGTGTTCTTTCGAATGCAGTATACAGCTGGGTAAGATTACAACTTAAACTGGATAACATACAAGGAAAGAAATCGTATATCACTTGAGATCCGCTGACGTATGTTGTTGCCGTCAAAGATCTTATAGAAATTTCTCCTTTTCCTTTGGTCTCTTTTGCTTTTTCCTAACCTTTGGACAGGAGACTTGGTGTTCTGGGATTTTATCGACCTGATCCTTGGCGTGCTTACTAAATACAGCCGACCGCGATGTGGAAAGTGATTTAATCTGCCTTCCTCATGGAAGCTCTCCCCTTATTCACTCAACTCTCCCATCTCCTTGCAACCTCATCTAACACACAGTCAGATCGTGCGCGAGCGCCTTTGTGTGTATGTGTGTGTGTGTTGTTTCTGTCCATCCTGATCATCGTTAGATGCTTCTTTTTATCCCGAACCGAAGGAGAACGCCGAGGTTTCTCAGTTAAAGAAGAAATTCTCATCTTGACGTCGTCTGTAGCTCTTTGTTTTTCTTCCGAAGTTCTTTCTAGTGTTATTGTTCCACAGTTGGAGGGCTCTCTTTCCTGCCCTCGTTAATTGGTTAATGGACTGAACACAAGTTTCTTTTTCCGAGTACCGAATCTTTTATTTAACCTGCGTTTTTCTTTTTTAAATGCCGCACCAGCTTATTTTTTGTAATGTATTCTGTAATCGAATTTTTAGGAAGGTTGGATTTAAATGGCTACACGTAAAATATAACTAATGTTGTTGAAGTTTTAATTTCCGCTTTTTATATTTTCCCAGAAAAAGAATTCATGTTAAAAACGCGTAATGGAAAAGAATTTGCTTACTCTATCTCCAGGCATTTTTCTGTTAACTGATGCAGAGGTTTCATGTTCTCTGTCATCAGCCTTTGTGGTTTGGAATTGGAATTTAATTGCGAATCAGCGTTGGATTTAGAAATCTATCAAGAAGCAAAAGCTTGTTTATTTTTTCAAATCCTTAAAATTCCAAAACGAAAACTTCGAGAAAAACGGAATGAAAAACTTTCCATAGCACACAAGTAAATCTAATTATTTGAAGTAATAGAGGTATTTACAAGTTGCTTGATCATTCGGAAGGATTATTTCTGATTTCTAGTATTAAATGCTTTGCTATTTTTCATGTTTATCATAGGAAGAGAAATGCAAAGTAAATTTTTTCTGCCTTAATTGTTGTCGTTGTATTCGCAAGCCGGAACGTAAACTGAATTAGCTATTTTTAATGCAGTTCTTTAAAGAAACTTCGCGTGCTCATCCCCTTCGCCTCCAGTCAAATTATTGCTGTCTAAACATTAATTCAAATGTTTTTTGATTTGCGTAAGCTGATCATGAAATTCGGTTCAAGGACCGCTTATCAGAGTGGTTTACAGTTCCTTCACAATGATATGGCTTTTTAACGAAAGAAAACATTTTACCTTGAGCAAGAGAAGTAGTCTGAACTGATTTGAAAATATTTCTTAAAAACCAATTACTATTGCTGATTTTTGAAACAACTACGTCTCACTTCTTCAGCAGCTATGTCCAAACAAAGGTGTTCGGTGATTCATCATCATGAACTATGCATACCCGTATTCATGGTGGCGAACTTCCTGGAGAACGAGAATTCTGATAACGTCGTTTCCCATTACCATCCTTACTCATCAAATATCATGGGCCCTCATTACGGCTATCATCGATTTTAGGTGTCCATCGACGCTTTCACCTTAATTTTGGGGAAACCCTGGAAAACCACCAAATACCTTGTTGTGGCTTTGTTTTAACTTATCGTTTTGCTGTGTCTGAAAGGCCTGTTTTAAAGTTGGTGTTACCCTGATGAGGACAACTTGATATTTTACTTTTGTAACCAGTAGTATATCTACATATTTGCTTTGTGGTTTTGGTGTGGGGTTTGGCTTGTTTTGTGTTTTTCAATGTAATATTGGCTTGTCCACTTCATAACTTCAACAGCGGCTTCAGCGCAGTTGGGTTAATGCTTTTCCGGTTGGTGCTGTTTTTGGGGTTTGTAATTTTGGTTAGGCTTGAATTTCATCGTTATATGTGATTTGGTGATGTCTATTCGGTTTCATTTGTGGGGATTTTGTGTTTTAGTAATGTTATTATATATATATATATATACATGTCCAGCTTCAAGCGGTGTGAAAGAACTTTAGTGAAGATTTTATAAACCACTGATAGGAGGCTGATAGGTCTGTAGTTCCTGAGATTCTCAATGTCACCTTTTTTATGTAGCAAGATCATTGTAGCGTTGTTCCAATCCTCAGGAATTTTCCCTTCATTAAGGCATCGAGTGAAAATTTGGGCGAGTACTGTTTCGATTTCTCCACTTGCTTCTTGTATGATGTCTATAGTAATTCCATCTTCTACTGGAGCTTTTCCCCGCTTCATGTTCTTGATTGCATGTGCAACTTCTGCTGGAAGGACTGGAAGAACTCTGGTACTGGTACCTTTCATGATGTCTGGAGTACATGTATCATCCCTTTCATATAATTTGGAGTAGAAATCTTTCACTCTTGTCAAAATTTCGCCTCTATTTCTTGTTACAGAACCATCTTCTTTTCTCAGTGCCATAATCTGTTTTTTCCTCTTACTGAGATCTCCCTTTGCTATCTTTAGGCTTTGGTTGTTTTCAATTGCTTTCCTTACTAGTTCACAGTTGAATTTCCTTACGTCTTCAGTGATACTTTTTCGTACTGTCTTGCATAGCTCTATATATTCCACTTTGGAAGTCACATCTTCTTTAGTTGTCCTCATCACTCTTCTTTTTTGCATCAACATTTTGGTTTTTCCTGATAATTTGTTCACATGCAATTTGTTCTTAGACCCAGCTAATTTTGTTGCTGTTTCTATAAGAGCTTTGGTTACTTTTCTGTTAACTTCAGAAATATCCACTTCTTCCGATGTTAGGCCTTCTAAAGCAGAGAATCTGTTCTTCAGTTCCAATTTGAAGGTATTATGGTGTTTTTGAAGGTTGGTTATGTCAATACATTTTGTTTGTCTTATGAGCTTGCTACGTTCGAGTTTAGTGTTGAGGTGCATCTTACATCTCACCAATCTATGGTCACTGCCTGTGTTGAACTTGTTTAGCACACTGCAGTCTTCTATGACGAATTTTTTGTTACACATAATAAAATCAATTTCACTTGTCGTCCCATTTGGATGTCTCCATGTCCATTACCTGTGTGGCTTTTTCTTGAAAAAGGAGTTCAAGATGAAAAACCCTTCTGCCTCTGCAAACTCTACGAGAGTATTTCCACGCTGGTTTCTGTTGCCATGACCGAATTTACCTACTGAAGTTTCATTCTGTTGCCGTTGCCCTATTTTTGCATTGAAATCTCCCATAATTATTTTCAAGTGCTGCTTACCTTTATTATTTAGATCACGAATTTCCTCATAAAATTCTTCAATTTCTTCTTCAGCATGACTTGTGGTGGGTGCATAAGTTTGAATAATCTGAGCCTGGTATCTTCTCGAGAGTTGGATAACGAGTCGTGCAGCTCTGTCAGAGGAACTTTCAACTTCTACAACTTTATCCTTCAGTTTCTTGTTTATTATAAATCCAACACCACTAGTTCTGCCAGTATCTGTCCCACGATAGTAGAAGAGATGTCCACTTTTCAGTTCAATGAGATCTTCTCCTTTTCTCCTTACCTCACTTAGCCCGACGATGTCCCACTTGATCCTTTGTAGTTCCTCTTCCAATTCAAGAAGCCTTGAATCAGAAGATAGGGAGCGTCCGTTGTACGTAGCCAAGGTCAGCATCAGATGGCAGCCTAGTCCGGAACGAAAGAGGCTTTTGATGTAGGCTTGGGGTATGTCGGTCCAGGCTGCTTCCACACGTTGCCACAGTTCATCAGGCGTAGTTGCGGGTGGTGCTTGCCGGGCCACTTGGTTGCCGATCAGCGACTAGCGTGTTCGATGCGCGACATATCGAGAGAACAGGCGGGCCATGGAAGCAGTGACACCTGGTGGGCGGTGAAGAATTGATGCACGATGCGTGCCACGCGCGGGCGCGCATTGTCTTGTTGAAACGTGGCCGCTGGCAGGTCCTGTAGGTAAGGGAAAACTACAGGCTCCAAAACGTCGGAGATGGTGCGGTGGCTATTGAGTGTACCAGCGATGCGTACCATAGGGGTGCGGGTGTCATATCCAATTGCGCCCCAGACCATAACGCCAGGCGACGGACCGGTATGGCGATGCATAATGCAGGCGACGGACCGGTATGGCGATGCATAATGCAGGCGTCATACAGTCTCTCGCCGCAGTGCCGCCACACGCGAATCCGACCATCGTGGTGTTGCAGGAAGAAGCGGGATTCCTCGGATAAGACAATGTCGTGCCATTCCGTAGTCCAGGTGCGGCGCTCAACGGCCCACTGCCGCCGCACTCGCCGGTGGTGTAACGTCAATGGTAATCGGAGCAATGGGCGCCGTGCGACAAGTCCCCGCTCCTGCAGACGACGTCGAACGGTACGTGCTGCCATAGGTTGCTGCGCAACACACCCTAATTCCTGCGCAAATGTTCGTGATGTGGCGGTGCGAGCCGTCAATGCCCGCCGCACAACATGCCGGTCCTCTCGTTCGGTGGTGTGCCGCGGCTGCGGCAATCACTCACGTCGGTCCGTCCTTACCTTCTTCACCCACCGAATCCATACTCGCCTCACTGTGGCTGGATGTCGTCCCGCACGGGCGCCGATGTCTCGGTACGATAAACCGCTCTCGCGATAAGCCACTGTTCATCCTCTGTCGAACTCCGAAACGTGCTGGAGGGACTGCCGTATTCTGCGACGAGGCATCAGGAAGCTTCCCACGCACAGGTCCGGCAGCACAACACACTTCCACTACTTACACCCCGCTTTCTGTGCACCCTTCTTATAGTGCTTCTCGGTAGCTTGCCGGGCGCACATGATTTGCATATGCCCTGCAATGCTAATCGTTTGCATGTCCTCGTGCAGGCGACGCATGCTGCGAATTTCAGGCCAATCGGATGCTTCCTTCTTGGTGTTACATTTTGGGTTACCAGCAGTGTAGTTGTTGAAAATAGAACTGATCTAGTTGTTGTGCCTGGAGGAATGACTTCCCAACTTCAGCCCCTTGATGTCTGCACAAATAGGCTTTTTAAATAAGCAATTCGATCAATCTATAATGCGCGACTTACATCGAGAGACACATAACTGACAAAAACTGGATGTGTTGAATAACCTTCTCTCTCTGTAGTATCACAGTGGATTGTACATGCCTGGGAGTTCATTCCTAATGACTCAGTTAAGCGGTCTTTACTGAAGTGCCGCATTTTGCAATGCGATGGATGGCACTGAAGACGACACTTATTTTATGCCGCATGCTCAACTTTAATGAAAGCCGACCATGAGGGATTCATAAAGGATTGTTAAGGATTTATTTTAATTTTGCTTTCCTGAATCACATTTAAACACACCTTTTACTGACTTTCCTACCATTTACTTAATCTAAAGGTTTATCTAAAAATGCAGAATTTATTTCAGCTACTATTTTGCAGAATAGGTAGGTAAGAAACACTATAAACGATTCCCTGGCTTAAAAAAAACAAAGAACACCAAGTTAAAATATTTCTCGCAGATATACACTGAAGTGCCAGAAAAACTGGTACATCAGTTTAATACTTGGCAGGTCCCCCACGGGAGCGCAGTACTGCAGATATACGACGGGGCATGAACTCCACTAGCTTCTGGAAATATGCTGTAGGCAATGCACACCATACTTCTTGCAGAGCGTTTCATATTTCGGGTGTATTCCGAGGTCCCGGATTCCTGTGTCCGATAGCGCGTTGCATGGCATCCCAAATGTGTTCTATCACGTTCAAATCTGGGGACTTGGGTGGGACGGCAACACCCCAAACTCAGATGAATGCTCCTCTAACCATAATGGGGCGTCCCGACACTTGTGTGGAGGTGCATTGTCCTTTTGGAACAGGCCCAACCCATCAGCATGAATGCAGGACATGAACGGGTGTACCTCGTCAGAAAGGATGCGCACATAGCGTTGTCCAGTCACAGACGTTTGTAGACGTACCAGGGGTCCCAGTGAAGTCCAGCTAAACACACCCCATTCAATTACCCCCCCCCCCACCACCACCACCAGCTGGTACAGTTCCCCGTTGACAGGCGGGATCCATTGCTTCATGGGGTTTGTGCCACACACGAATCCTTCCATCTGCCTGATACAGTTAGAAACGCGACTTGTCAGACAAGGCTACTGGTTTCCAGTCATCAAGTGCCCAGTGGCGGTGTTGCCGTGCCCAAGCGAGGCGCATAGCTCTGTGTCGTGCACCCATCAAGGGGACTCGAGTTGGGCGTCGGCTCCCAAACCCCATATCGTGCAGGGTACGTTGCACAGTCCGGATGCTGATGCTTGTTGAGGCTCCAGCATTGAATTCCGATGATACCTGCGAGAGTGTCGCGTGAAACGATTCTTGACAGCCGACGATGGTCACGTTAACCCAATGTCTTTTAACGGTCACACTGGTATCGTTGGTTGGAGGTTTTGCCGGAATTCTTGTAGTCACGGTACACCCTTTCAATGGTCGTCCGTGAAAATCCGAATTTCGTTTCTACCTCCGAAATACTATGACCCATCTCACGAGCGCCAACTATGACACCGCGTTGAAAATCGCTTAAGTCGTTATTACTTGTCATTCTCATGCCGAAAACAGGTCTGAAAGCTGGCAAGGATGTCTACCGCTTTATATACGCAATGGCGGACGCAACCGAGTACGCGCATAGGTGACGCTGCTATGTATTTTGCATAAGCTCGTCTATACTAGTTTTTCTGGCACTTCAGTGTACTATTCAAACTAAATTTAATGTGGATCCAAGAGATAAAATCTCATAATAAGTGCTTATAAATTACAGCAATATTCTTTCACATTTTTCATACAGATCTGTAACATCTTTGCTATGTGGTGGCTGCCCGGGGAGAAACACCCGGAGCGGGTTAAATACAATTTATTTAGAATCACCCCATCAGGGAGCACTATGAAGAGGACCATATTGAAGTGATTCTATAAGAATGAGAGAAAAGGAAAAACAAAACAATAACAATAAAAGAAAGCGAAAGCACGAAAACAACATATAGCCACCGGAAGAGAAACAGTCTTCCAACACATGAAAAATGAAAATTTGACTCTGGATCCTACTATGAATTTGTGACTTATTCAATATTATTTTATTCTAATATTTTATTAGGATATCATTAGCTCTTCTATAAACTATTAGTTTTAATTCTATCCATTTTTTAAAAGTTTTATTTGCAACATATTTTCTATTTTCAAATTTTAGAACTCTTCGAAAATCGCACTTTATTGCTAACTTTATTTGCTCCGAATTACGGTATTTCTGAATAAATGACTTAAATCTTTCTTGTTTATTCTTGTGATATTTCTTCCTGGATTTTTTAATGGTAATGAGACATGTGATGTATTTCACATCTGGCGCAAATAGCAGAGATGAGTCTGTGCCGGCGTAGCTTAATTGGGAAAGCATTCGGCTCCGGAGCAAAAGGATGTGTGCTTGAGGTCCGCTAACGACAAATTTGGGTTTCACATTGGCGCCCGAATGTAAAAATGGATTTACTGGCCGTTAGGTTCTTCGAAAAATGTGTGATGATCTTTCCACACATAGTCTCGAGTTAATGAGAATCCCTTCTTCTATTCCAAAAACGCGCAATGGTTCTTCCAAACACTTAGTGAGAATTAGACCTTCTATAGAAAGTTACTTCATGCATGGTTTGCGGCAGACCTAAAACTTGCGATATTTTGATCCCACGTTTCGCAAGGAAAGGGTATATATGTGACGTATTGCTGAGGTGACACACATGTCAAGACTGCAAGTAGCAGTGATAAGCTCTTGCCGGTGTTGTTTAATTTCATTTCATTTATTAAATTTTAGTTGTTGCAGTAATAATACACAATAAGATGGTACATATACAAAGTGATAAAATATGGTAACAACATGGAATGAGGAGGGAAGAGGGTAAATTGGCCTGACTTAGCCCTCTGCTCCCGAAATAACAAGAGTGCTCTTAAAAGAACAGAAAACCAAGCTGGCATGCTGCTGAAAGGCGCATGAAAGTGTAACAACAATTTTCCACAATATTATTACACTCTGTGGCATTAGCTAATAAATAACACTTTATTTTTTTCTTGAATAACGTAATATTGTTAAGGGATGTAAGATCATTAGGTAGCTAATTCCACAATGTAAGACCAGCGTAATTAATATGAGATATAAAACTCCCTGTTACTGGAAACGTAGGAATTAAAAAGTTTTTATTTCTTGTATAATGAGAATGACTGTGTGTGTTAAGTATGATTAAGATGGTTCCACCTAAAATCTCTGCTTTATGCTTCCAATGTTAAAACTTCTTTACATATTTTCCTCGAAATTAATGTATTCCCAAGGATGAAAATTTGCACATCGATAAAACTAACGTTAGGTTATAGCATGGATATGTAATACTTGCTAAACATAATCATAATTATATTAAAAATCAATCATTTTTCTTTCAGTAATGTTCAGACCTGTTAATAGACGGCGCGACTTGTACATTGATGACGTCAGTAGACAAAATGTTGGATTACTTAGTTATGATTATGTTTTAGCAAGTATTAAGTATCCCATGCTATAACGTTCAGTTAATTTTATCGATGAGCACATTTTCATCCTTGGGAATACATTCATTGCGAAGAAAATATGTAAAGAAATGTTACCATGGGAAACATAAGGCAGAGATTTAGGTGGAACCACCTTAAGTCCTGATATAAATTATTTTTAGTTCTCTTGAACATTAATTTTCCTATATTATAGTCACATAATTTTGTATTGATGAGATGTAAAAATCACTAGATTTAAGCCTAAAGTAAAAGAGCGCGCTGCAGTAATGATTATTTGATAATTTAAGTTCGCAAAGTCTAATAAATTTATTCTGAAGCATCTGTAATCTATTTATATTATATTTAGTTGTCTTACCTCAGACTGAAATGCAATAAATAAGAAAGGTATGAATTAGTGTATAGGATAAAAGAATCATCAGTTGAGGGGTCAGATTATGCAACGCACTGCTAATGACTCCGATGTTCCAAGCGATCTCATTGGAAAGGTAATTTATATGACTATTCGATTTTAGGTCATGTTGAATTAAAATCCCCAGATAATTATAACTCTGAACAACTTCGACAGGTATCCCATTAAGGGATATTTTTTGGTATGGGGCTGTATTTGTTAAAAAAAATCATAATTTTAGTTTTACTTATAGCAAGGGCATTCATAGCCACCCAGTAGGTCTCTCCAAGCCTCTTCCACAACGGAAGAAGCTATAACATGAAAAGGCCTTCCAATTGTGATATAAGTACATGAATATTATTGCCATGTATTAGTAATGTTGCATCGTCAGCATAAAGAATTAAGTCAGAATTGGGAAAGCATTCGGCTCTGGAGTAGAAGAATGTGGTTGATTGATCGCGGGGTTTAACGACTACCGTGAGCAACTCAATAGGCTATAAGCAGTCGCCCGTCTCTAATTTAGGGCCACTGGTTCCAGGGAAGGGAGAGACCCAGTGCCTTCAGACAAACACAGCATCCATACCTCACGGGTTTCGAACCCGGACCCATCTCGGACAAATGGCCAGAAACCGTAACTTAGAGGACTGCACCATTGGGCCGGCAGAAGGATGTGGATTCATGGACTGCCATCGGAAAATTTCACTACAAAAGCGCTTGAAATCATCACAACATACACAGGTGAGGCAGTGGTCTAAAGGAAGGCCTCTGATATTTCGTCCGAAAGGGGTCTGATTCGAATCCCAGTGAGACATGGATGTTGTGTTTGTCATACGGCACTGGCTCACTCCCTTCCCTGGAACCAGTTACCCTAAATTAGGGGCGGGTGACGGTTTATAACCCATTGAGTTGCTCACGGTGGTCGTTAAACCTCCAATAAAAAAACAGCAACATAAGCACTCGTAGCGCTTGAAAATGTAAGTGGGGTACTTAAACTTCGCTACTTATATCCTCACAAAAGTTTCCCAGAATATTTATTATTTGTCACGAGAATCGTAATCGAGTAGTCTGAAATTGTAATTCACGTCTCCGTCTGTATGTTATCTTTTCC
The DNA here is from genome assembly GCA_039090855.1 of Macrothele yani. Lineage (NCBI taxonomy): Eukaryota > Metazoa > Arthropoda > Arachnida > Araneae > Macrothelidae > Macrothele > Macrothele yani. The sequence goes on from CM076992.1 coordinate 17,571,764, forward strand.
ATATTTATCATATATACAACGGGTAAACTGAAAGCAATGCCTCGTCTTTAATAACTTTTGAAATTTCGAAGTGATTTTAATGAAACTGCACTGACATGTACAACAATGTGTTACCAATGTGGGAACAAATTGTTTTCAGAATCGGAAATAAAGATCATGAATGACAGAGAAAAGCAGCGAGCCGTAATTGAATTCCTGGAAAAAGAGGAATGTGAATCTCCAGAAATCTACAGAAGACTCCTGGCGGTGTATGGAGCTGCCACAATCGATATAAGTAACGTCCGAAGATGGATGAAGAGGTTTCGAGAGGGAGAAAGTTCAGTGTTGGCCAAACAACGGAGTGGAAGACCCGCAACTGCAGTGACAGATGCCAACAGGCAACGAGTCAAAGACCTCATCACAGCTGATCGTCGTGTCACCATCCAGGAGTTGCAACAATAAGCAGTGCTCACTTGTGCAGACACTGAAGAACCTAAAGGAAGCTATCAGAAGGAAAAGACGTGACATTGCCCTTCATAGTGTCGTTTTACACCATAATAATACACGTCCCCACACCTCAATGGAGACTTCACGGGCTATTGCCAAAATGGAGTGGATGGTGATGTCCCAACACCTCTACAGTCTTGTTTTGGCTCCGTCAGACTTTTTCCTGTTTTCCACTTTGAAAAACACCCTTCATGGGGAACGTTTCGACGACGTGACAAATGTTAAACTGGCTGTGTACTCATGGGTGAAACAACAGCCTCAGGAATTTTTCTAAAATGGATTTTACCAATGGGTCCAAAGATGGCGGAAATGTATAGAAAATGATGGACAATATTTTGAATAGGCTACCATTATTAACAGCATTTTGCCAACAAGTTTCACATTGTTACTGCTACAAATAAAAAATCTTATGAGGGACGAGGCATTGCTTACAGGATGCCCTTTGTATTTATCTATATTTATCACCTAATATTTATCCTGTAAAAATCGCCCCTCTCATTGCATACTCTTGCCACGGCTGACACACTGCGCACCACACGACCGGACATATCCCGGAGTAAAGCATTGCCGTCTCACATACTGATAATACAACCGTTGTTGAACTAGCTGATGTGAGTGTACGACTGTCTTGCACGACGATGACGCAGCCTTACCCACTGCTGACAAAGCACTGACATGCAGACCGAGCCACGCGGAAATTATAACAGAAAAACGACCGGTTTCCGTTTTGTGAAGTTGCGTGATCTGATTGGCCTAGACCTGGTACGCTAATAATTTCTGCGATATCGCTTGAATTGTATTATGAGAGCACAAATTTGTCCATGACGAGATAGAACCTGCGCCCTCTCACTCCGGAGTAAGTTGCTCTTCCAACATGCTACACGGACGGATGGTATCGCTGCAGATTTGTCGTCCTGACAAGTGCTTTATGTCTGTAGTACGTCACAGTACACTATATTGACAAAAGCCACCGGACACCCCTTCAAAAGGAAATGAACGGACCCACTGCGTTGTTAAAATGCGCGGTACAACTGCAGATAGCATAAAAACAAGCCTGCAGCTGACCGCTATCATATCGCACGCTGAGGTTGAGTGAAAATATCGCGGTGGGGGAGAACTGACTTTGAGAAAGGAAAGATTGTTGGAAGTTATATTAGTGAGTTGTCCATAAGAGAAACCTAGAAGCGTTTAAACATACCCAAGACAACTGTTTTGGATGTACTGAATGAGTGGAAGACACATGGCGTGCCTGAAGCAGCAAAACGTACTGGCAGACCAAAGAAAATCAGTGATAAAGGACGTCGAAGCCTCGGGAGAGTCGTTACAGCTAGTCGACAGAGTACTGCACAAGACATCAGCGTACAGGTGAGTAAAAATGCTGGAACCTCTGTATGTACACGCCCCATTCGCAGAGAAATTCATTCCATGGGTTACCGTGGTCGTGCGGCTGCTCATAAGCCTTTCGTCTCCACTCAGAATGCTACTCGTCGTTTAGCATGGTGTAAAGAACATTTATCGTGTACAGTAGATTAATGGAAACGGGTCCTATGGACTGATGAAACCAGATACACGATCCATCAGTCTGATGGCCGTGTGTGGGTATGACGGCAGTCGGCGGAACGCTATTTACCACAGTGTACTGTTCCTACGGTCAAGTTTGGAGCTGGCAGTGTACTCGTGTGGGGGTTTTTTCGTGGTATGGTCCCGGCCCATGGGTTATCGTGGACAAACCTGTTAACCAGCACGTCTACATCGATACTCTGGACAGTTATGCCCTGCCAACTCTGTGGCAATACTATGGAACCGAGCCTTGTTGGTACCAGCAGGATAATGCACCGAGCCATAGAACAAGAACTGTTACGGCGCGTAATTCCGTATCGTGTGTGGATTGGCCAGCACAGATCCCCGATCCTAATCCCATAGAGCACCTATCGGATGAATTTGAGTGCCGCATAAGAAGTTTGGAACCAAGGCCTACTACTAAGCAACAGTTAGCGACATCATTATGTACTGAATGGAAGCGCATAGTGTTCCAAAACCTTGTCGAAAGCATGTCTCGAAGGGTCAGTGCATGCATTAAGGCCAAAGGTGGACCAACCCGTACTAATGTATGTCAATAAATGCTGTGTTGTGTTTCTCTTCTAGGTGTCCGGTGACTTTTGTCAATATAGTGTATATCCTGTAAAAATTAAAGTCGTAGCTCGACTTCTTTCAGGTGTTCTGTTTTTTTATATGAACATCAGTGTACATACACCAATGTAATATACGTATGCGAACAGCTCGTAGATGTTCTACGGAATTCTAGAAATGTCAATGTGCTGCCATTAAGAAGGAGCGCTGAATTTTCTAAAAACTTCGTACTGAGATAAAAAGAAAATAAAGATTTCCCTGTGAAAGTAAAAGTCTCAAATACCAGACTTTGTGTCGTCCGCTAGACGTTGTCTACATCTAAGCATCAGTCTTGCAATATCCGCCTCCATAATCGCAAATAAAAAAAATGGAAAACAAATATGGCTGACAAACTGAATTTTTTTCCATAACAAAGTCGAGTGCTTCCTTTTGACTATAGATACTTTCCGTAATCATGAACAAACGTTACTTTTTCGTTATCGATACGGAAAAGAGAAGGCTTCTTCCGCTCAGTAGACAAAAACCCGAGTATCTTTTTTTTTTTTTTTTGCACTGTCGTCTTCTGCAGTTTGATAACAATAAAACATCTTCATCCGAACGGAGCTTTTTTATTTTTTCAATCAGGCTTTCTGGATCTGCGAGCGTTGCAGTAAATGTGTTTTTCTTCTGACCCGAAGAAAGTAAGACAAATAATGACATAAAAGAGCAAAGAAATGTGCTGTCGACCGGGGTTTTATGGCGTAAAATATTTCTTTCCATTTCTGTACACCAGGCGAACGCCGCAGAATGACTTGGCCAAGAAGTGATGGCCATCTTAGCAAACGAAATATTTGCCAAAGAAAAAAAAAAAAAAAAAGAATGTAAAAAATTTACTGCCCCAGTTCTAAAATTGGCTCCTTTGAAAAGGAAAGCGAAAGATAAAAAGAGAAGTGATAAAGGAAGATAAAAGACACAACGAATATCATGGGTCCAAAATAATCAGGAAATGTGAATTTCGAATACGTGACTGATATTCATTCCGACTGTTAAGCATTGGTCGGCCACTGGCAATCAGGTTAAAAAAAATTCGGCACACACAACAGATCATTTACACTGGCAAGCTAGTTGATTTTTACTTTTGTGCGATAAAACGGTAATACGCGTTTCCAGCTAGCACGTCAATGAGAGGATTGGAACAAAAATACATTAAGAAAGATCTTCACGATTACATGACATACCTAGTTAATTATTTCCGGCGCAAAAACCAGCAGTCAAGTGTTCTCTAAGTCTCGACCAGTTCAATCTGATATTAGTTTGGTTTTCATGCTTGGAAATGAGATTTTCTAAAAGCTGCTGTAGCTAATAGTGACGGCACATAAATCATTCCCCTCTTCGAAGTTCACAGGCCATTAGCTAGTGAAGATTTCTGGGGGAAGGCTTGGGTGTGTATATACGTTATAACGAAGTAAATTTCTCCGTCATATTTGTCCATGCCGGGGCTCGAACCCGGGTCCCCTCATTCCGGAATAAGTCACTATAGCAGTTGAGCTACGCGGACGTTCGTTCTGACTACTATCTGCCTTTATGTCGTGTGCGTCCGGCTGGCAGGTACGTCCCCCATCCCCGAAAGAGGGCCGGGGGCATGGCCCACGGGTCAGCCGTGACCATGAATCGTCGCAGGCAGCCATCCGCTGTAGAACATACTTGAGAACTCCCAGTCAATCTAGCGTGTGGAATGCAACGTCGCACACATATATTTTTCGAACCGCTGGAGAAGGGATTCTCTGATTTTTCCTATCTCGCGGTGTGGAAAGAACATCACACCATTGCGAGATTTTGAACTGCCGGGTCATCCGGAAAGTTCGGGCGCCATTATAACGAAGTAAATTTCTCCGTTTTATTTGTCCACGCCGGGGCTCGAACCCGGGTCCCCTCATTCCGGAATAAGTCACTCTACCAAATTGAGCTAAGCGGACGTTCGTTCTGACTGCAATCTGCCTTTATGTCGTGTGCGTCCTGCTGGCAGGTACGTCACAACGTATACACAGTCGCATTAGAATAATATGACAGCCTACCTAAAAATGGGAATAAATATCCTTGGCCAGCATGACAGAAACGAGACGGCGTGGCTTGGACGCAATGATGCCCTGGAAGGTTGCCCGAGGCAAACGTGCTCATTCGGACTGCAGCAGAGCACTGAGGTCCCGGAGATGACGTGGTTGTGGGTCGCCACGCAAACCTGTAGATCCAAATAGTCCCACAAGGACTCTATGGGATTGATGTCAGGAGATTTCGGTGGCCAAGGAAGAAGGGAGACACCGCTGTCGTGTTTCTGGAACCAGTCACGCATCCATTTAGCGTCATGGTAGGGTGCATTGTCTGTTGGAAGACACCCTGACCATCAGGGTAAACGTCCAACGTGAAGGGATGCATGTGGTCAGCGAGGATGGATAGGTCGCCAAGGTCGTTCAGGGACCCATCCAGTGGTACCAGCGGTCCCAGGTCAAACTAATAAAACATGCCCACTTGTCGGTCAAGGCCTGCACTTGACCGACAAGTGCAGGCCTTGACACACTTGTCGGTCATGTGTAGGCCACTTCCTGGCTGTACGTCACCGACAAATGTGTCCTGGTGTTGGTTCTCGTGTGTCTGACGCCGTTTTCGCCGCCACCCTTCGCTTCTGTGAAGTAGAAACCTCGATTCGTCGAAGAAGGCAATCTTTTTCCACTCTTCCACTGCCCGAACTACAGGCGTCGTTGCCGATGGGTAAACAAAAACGCCTTGACGCAGCATCGACCCTGGAGACCCATGCGTAACAGGAATCGGTGTACTGTTATCAGGGACATGTTCTTGGGTGCCCCAGAGTTCATTTTTGTGGTCAGTTGCTGCACTGTTGCGCGTCCTTTGCCCTTTACCAGTCGACGAAGGCGACGTTCTCCTCTGGGGTCGATGGCCTTTGGGGCTCCGTAGCTATGACGTCGGTAGGTACTCGGTGTACCAGCGGTCCGTTCTTGGTACACCCTTGTTACAGTACCTCACGAACAGATCACGAAGTCTGCTATTTCCGAAATGCTTCCACCCTTGGCGCCTGTATACACCGATGTATCTGCTCCACCCCAGATACCAAAGTGTTTCTGGAGGAAATACCAGGCATGCCTGTTGCTGCATTGTCCACAAATCCGCCCGAGGCGTTTGCCAGGCATCCATAGATAAGATGTTCCGCTCCATGGCACCCTAGAGAGATCTCACAGGGTTTAAATCCTGGTAACGTATTGCCCACTGGAGGGTTCCGACTCAGAAGAGTGTTCCTCGAGCCATACTTGAGTGGTGGCACCCCAGGTTGACTCTCATTGTCCTTGTGCCACAGACAATCAGCCGCAAGCTGCGCAAAGGTCATTAAAAAGGGTTGGTGATCAGCCAAGACATATCTGTACCGCCCAGAGGTTAAGGACCTCTCCAGATACACTAAGGGAACTAATGTGTCTAATGAGCAGACTTCCCAAACCATCATATTGCCACTACTACTTTCAACAGAGCCGAGTTGCAAGACGGGTACCTGGCATCATGCTGTCGACGTTCTTCCCCTCATCTTGGTACAGCTGAAAACCTGATTCATCTGGCCACACGTCGTGGCGCCATTCAGCAGAGGGCTACTTTTGTTCTTCCTTGCGCCAAACGAGGCATCATATCCGATGACGAGCATTAAACAGTGGTACACGAGTAGGTTGTCGGCTTCCGTAGCCCAGGGATGCAGCGTGCGCAGTACCGTTTGCTCCCTGACGCCGCTTGGGCCTACGACATTTAACATGGATGTGCTTTGCTCCGCCGTTGTCAAGTTGTAGGTCTGTACGAGGCTGGATAGTCTACAACGACACCGGCCATCAATCGCGTGTGGTCAGCAACCACTCGCCCTCGGGGGTGCTTGTACGTCCGCCGATGGTTCACTCGCGGTAAAAAGATCACGGTCGATGATATACACCAATATTTCCAAAAAAAAAAAAAAGTCTCCCAAGTTGCGAAGCAGTCGCCCTAGTTTTCACTCGATACCTTAATGAAGGGAAGATTCCTGAGGTTTGGAACAACGCTACAATGATCATGCTACATAAAAAAGGTGACATTGAGGATCTCAGGAACTACAGACCTATCAGCCTCCTATCAGTAGTTTATAAGATCTTCACTAAAGTTCTTTCACACCGCTTGAAGGTAACACTGGACATGGCTCAACCGAGAGAAGAAGCTGGATTCAATAGTGACTACAGCACTATAGATCATATCCACGTACTGAGAGAACTAATTGAAAGAGCGAGGGAATATGAACTTCCATTGTGTATGGCTTTTATCGATTATGAAAAGGCCTTTGATTCAGTGAAACCATCAGCAGTTAAAATGGCTTTGAAATCCTGCGGTGTTGAAGATGCATACATTAATATTATTAATAACATCTATGAAAATGCAAGTGCAAAGATTCGGCTGTTTGAGAATACAGCACATATAAAAATTGGAAAGGGAGTTAGACAAGGTGACACCATATCTCCCGAGCTCTTTAATGCCACATTGGAAAATGTCTTTCAATCACTGAACTGGAAATACAAAGGGATAAAGATTAATGGAGATTATCTAACCCACCTTCGTTTTGCTGATGACGCAGTCATTTTTGCAACTACCCCATCAGAGCTGCCAAGTATGTTCCAGGAACTTTCTGACAAGAGTAAAGACGTGGGATTAAAAATGAACTTTCAGAAGACAAAAGTGATGTACAATGCTTTTACAAGAAATGAAGATTTATGGGTTGATGGAGAAAAGCTGGAGGTAACAGATGCGTACGTTTATCTTGGATAGCAGATATCAAGTGAGGGTCACATTGATGAAGAAATTAATCGGCGTATAAAACTTGCCTGGAGAGCTTTTGGAAGAAACAGCAGAATTTTCAAGAGCAATATGCCATTATGTCTTAAAAGAAAAGTGTTTGATCAATGCATCCTTCCAGTGCTTACATATGGTGCAGAGACGTGGACCTTCACTAAAAGAGACATACAAAGGCTGCAGACAACTCAAAGAATCGTGGAGAGGTAAGAAGAGGAACTGTAAACAGGAGAGATAAGAAGAGGAACTCGTGTATCAGAAAAATGACAAGAGTGGAAGACATCATGATCAGAGTAAAATCCCTGAAATGGCAATGGGCTGGACATACTGCCAGAAGGACAGACCATCGATGGGCAGTCGACATTCTAGATTGGATTCCAAGGGACTGGAAAAGACCTGCAAGAAGACCACATGGAAGATGGGTGGATGAAATTCGAAAGTATGCGGGAGTAACATGGAGGAGACTGGCACAATGCAGACCGTTGTGGAAGAGGCTTGGAGAGGCCTTCGTCCAGCAGTGCATTGATAATGGTTGACAATGATGTTGATGTTGATGATGATGATGAATACAAATGACTAGTACGTAACTAAATAAGCATTATAACTTTATAAGTTTTTAAAACTAATACTTTTATAAACCATTCAAATTCTGGCAATGTTATCAACGTCGTTACACGAGATCAAGATTTCCATTTAAGTGGACTGCATTATGACGCATTATTTTGTACACACAGAGTTTTTTCTTTAATGCTGTGTCTGTTGTCCTGTTACATGTTTTTAAATTTAGTAAATGATCGTTCAGCATCAACATTATTTGTGGGTACTGACAGACAACGGATGGCGACCTTATGTAGCTCAGGAAAGCGACTTTTTCTTCATATTCCATAATTCTAGCAACCCTCCTTCGCTGACACGAAATTCTTTTACACTAGCTTTACATGAACGAAATTCACATTTTAGTTAGTTCTCATTTTCAAACATAGGAATGTGGCTGAAAACAAGGACTTAATTTGATCGAGATCAAACACCCTACATGCTTTAAAGAAATTTGCGGTTGGCTGAAAAAATCGATGCCTTTTACCTTCACACAATACAACTGCCACTGCTGTCTTTTTTCTTTTTCAAAAACTCTGCGCAGTCTTCTAAATGTTCGCAGTAAAAACCCACGGCCTCATACCAACTGTTCCACTTAGTATGCATAGGTACTGGTGGTAAGCAAGGTGTGTTTCCCTTCTTTTGCAAAAATAGTCGAAAACGTCCTTTATCGGAGGTACAAGCTGTGAAGGCACGTTTAACAGCAACTACTAAAGAGTTAACATTTTCAAATTCGCAGCTAAGATATGGTTAATGATAAAAGTCTATCGTACGAAAGGCCACTATAAAGTAATTCACCGATGCTGTCACACGTACGGTCGTTGTAAATATTAATTTTTAGTTGTAAATAAAGTGTTTTAATCTTGACTTGCAATTGGAAAATTATGTTCGTGAACGACCGTAGGTGTGACAGCATCGGTGAATTACTTTATAGTGGTTTTTGAAATTCATTCTCTTAAATTTTGCCCAAAAAGATGCGCATTGCAGATGACGTGAACACCATTCAAAAATACGGCTTACAGATTCTTTCCCCACGCTTGGGACATGTAAGATGCATTGTCTATCACAAAAGCGGTTATATTAGAAAAGGCAGTGCATACTGATTAACGCACTAAAAGTATTGCCTCGCTGACCGCTTTAAAATTTACGGATTCCAAAGTGATGCACTCAAGGAAGATTGCATTCAAAGAGGTTTCATCATTGCAGCTTTCAACATTCGGTTCAGCTGGTGGAACAGCAATAATATTCAAGATGTATCTATCTTCTGAATCAGTTGTTTCGTGCTACGATGCTTACACTGGATACTGATTTTAAAACAAATATTTGATTTGTTGCTTGTGGCGGCAAATAACATGTCCGCATCCAATTTGCATTTGGAATAACACCAATACCTTTCAACGAATTTTCCAAGTAATTTGTTTTAATGTAGGGTTACCCAGTTTAGAAAGTGGGATGTTAGTTGCACAAAAGGCACCAAATAATTTCGAAAAGTTCCACTGATTGATGCTGTTCTTGTGCAGTTCCTTTCTCAATTATTTCGTTAACACATTTCTGCATTACTTTCGGTTGACTTTTCAGACACACCTTTTCTTTAGGCAGCTTGCTTGCTAAATACTTTCATAATTGTCCTTTCTTGAAAAATCCACTGGTATGTTGCAACACGAACAGAACAAGAGATTTTTGTTCACATGAAACGTTCGCTTGCTTGAATCTTTCAGATACACTCATTTTACTCACGTTGCTCATTCTCAAAATTAAAAAATAATGTCTAAAAACTTCATAAACTACTCACAGGAAAGCACAGATTTTCTAAGCTAAGCGTGGGCGAAACACTCTTTTCTGTGAGCTGCTTTCCCAGCTAAAATTATTAACACAACTGACGACATCCGGTTTACAAGTCCAGCAAGTCCCAAAGGTCATTCAACAGTAGCAGTAGGAAATCACGAAAGACCACGTGTGCACTCTCAGTAGAATACATGTGACCTTGAATTATCTGTCAAGCTTTTTCGAAAAGAGTATCTTCGTAACGAACAACCTTGAGTGGTAATTCAAGTTTTAAAGCTCTGGTTTGTACCTTCGAGTAGGATTTCTTTGCGGTATATTTTTCACGTAAATTCTAACGAAGGCAGTATTAGAATTATTTAATTATGAAAAATACATTAATCAAAAAAATTATTATAGAAATTAAGCAAAAATAGGTAAAACATCTGAAATTCGCGGATATATTTGATATTCGGGAAATTACAGAAAAACCCCTAAAATTCGCGCCACGACAGAATTACTGCCGTACCCATCACCCCTATCTCTAATGTTTTGTATACTAAGTGTATATGCAGCCGCAACGTTAATATTTCTTTGAGCGCACCCGTTAGCCCCCGATTCCTGCCCAAAAAGAATAAGCAGTTAGAGAAAGTCATAGAGAGTTTACCCATCTAAAGTTTTGGGGAAATTGAATAAACGTGTGTTAAATTTTCGAATTCACAGAAATTTCGTTATACAAAATGAATTTCCTGTGAAATTTAATGTGCAACTATTCTGTTAAATGGAGGAATTCCCCTCAGTGAAAGTTTGAGAGAGTTTTAGGAAAACACCATTTTCGTAATTATCTTTTAAAAGATGAGAGATACAGAAAGGGAGGGAAAGAGACGGAGAGAGAGAAAGAGAGAGAGAGAGACAGACAGAGACATTTCTTGTCAGGTTACAAAATAAATATCATAAACAGCCTTATAGGAACAAATATTAGGAAAAGGCGACGTAACCTGAAATTATGAAGAAATAGTAGCCTGTCTAAAACCGTGGAGATTGGTATATATGATTCTGGGCACTTCACACATTGAATAAATACCGCTTTGATTCTACATCTGTGAACGCCTTTTTAGCACGTCTTTTGTATAAAAAGATCGTGCTTCTGTTATCGGTTTGTCCGTCCGTCCGTCCCCACAATATCTCAGCAAATATTAGTCAGATTTGAAAAATTAGTTTTTCATTGGGAAGCTTGAAATATGCAAATTAGGATCCTTTATTTCATTTTTTTTACGATGTACAATTTTGCCGGTATAGGGCGTAAATGCAGATGATGTCGAATTCAGAAATACGTTTTATTCCATATATTTGCTTCTAAACATCCGATTGAAAAAAAAATATGTCTAACGATTCCATTTATGTCGTAGATATAGTTACTTTTTTATATTAAGCATAGATTTTCCGCTAGGGGGCGTAAAAGTAAATTACATTTTCCGCGATAACTCTTCTTCTAAAACTCCGATTTGCAAAATTTTTTCTTCAGAGGATACATCTCCTGATGGAAAATCTTTTGCATATAATTTCAAATTTTTGGTAAAGAATACTTTGGCCACCAGGGGGTGTAAGTGTTAATTTTTGCTTCCGATATATTTGCCATAAAATCGTAGCTTCTAAAATATCGATTAAAAAATTCTTTCGTGAACTGATGCCACTTACATCGATAAAATTTTCGGAATATTTTCTTCTTAAAATATTCCACAGTTTCTCCGCCAGAGGGCGTAGATGTACATCTTATTTTTGTCAATATCTCTACTTCTAGGAGTCCGATTTGAAAAATTTCTTCTTTGTTGGATAGTGTTTTCCGTGTGACATGTTTTTCATATAATTTCAAAATTTTCAAGTAATCCATAGACTTTCCGCTAGGGGGCGTAGCGGTAAATTGCGTTTCCCCCTATATCTCTGCTTCTAAATCTCCGATTTGAAAAATTCTTTCTGCACCGGATACAGCTCTTGATGGGAAATCGTTTGCACATAATTTCTAATTTTTGTAAAAAAATAGTTTGGCCACCAGGGGGCGTAAATCTTAATTTTCGCTTCTGTTGTATTTGCAGCAAAATATGAGCTTCTAAATTCTCGATTGAAAAAAAACGTCGTTTGTTGACCGATACTACTCATGTCGACAATCGTTTTAGGGAAATTTTCTTCTTGAAAAAATGCATTGTTTCTACGCCAGGAGGCGTAGATGTATATCTTATTTTTGTCAATATCTCTACTTCTAAGAGTACGTTTTGAAAAATTCCTTCTTTGTTGGACAGTGTTTCCGATGCGAAATGTTTTTTCTATAAATTCAAAATTTTCAAGTAAATCATAGACTTTCCGCTTGGGGGTACAAAGGTAAATTGCGTTCTCTGCGTTATTTCTGCTCCTAAAGCTCTGATTTGAAAAATTCTTCCTGTATCGCATACAAGACCTGATGGAAAATATTTTTCAAATCATTTCTAATGTTTGGTAAAGAATGGTTTAGCCACCAGGGGTCATAAGTGTTAATTTCTGCTTCTGAAGTATTTGTTGCAAAATCTGGGGTCCTGAAAACTCGACTAATTTTTTTCTTTGACCGATACCGCTTATACGGATAAACCTTTTGAGAATACTTTCTTCCTAAAATAATGCATTGTTTTCCCACCAGAGGACGTAAAGTCACATCTTATTTTTGTCGATATCTCTGTTTCTAAGAGTTCGTAAGCTCACGATTCCGTTTACAGCAATATCTGAGGGATTAAAAACCCGATTGAAAATCTTCTTACTTTCGTCAGATCTATTGTTTTCCATACCGGTTCCATTGACTTTGAATAGCTTTGATAAATTTAATTTGCGTCAGAACGGATTCAAAAGACGTGCTTATTACACCCGAAAATTCGGTGTCAACTTTCTTGTTTTTTCTACTTGCGGATAACATTATGAGCGTGGGGTAAAATCTAGAGGAACGTAATTTTTTGGCAAAATTGTGCCAAACAGTTCAAAATTTGCATACCTCCGTACGATTCTTAGCCCTGCTAATAGCATCCTTCCAGATCGGAACAACAGGTGTCGCCACTATATACACCGATGTGGCAATCCATTATGACCACTCCCTGCCTAGAGAAATGAGCGCGCCTGAAGACCGAACGGTGGCGCAGGTGAACTTCACAGAGCAGTATATACACAACCCGAGGACCGGCTCTCGGTTAGTAGAGTGCTCGGAGTCAGAATGGGAAAAGTTTCCGATTTATCCGAGTTTGATAAAAGACAAGTTGTGGCACGGAGCCTCGGAACTACGATCTCGGAAATGGCGCGGCTTGTGGGTTGTTCACCTGCCGCTGTAGTGAGTACGTATCAAAAGTGGTGCAAAGATGGCCAAACGACAAACCGGCACCCAGCCGAGTGTTGTCCGCAGCTCACTGATTCCCGAAGAAAGCGGAGATTGTCGCGCATTGTTCACAGCGACCGCAGGCACACAGTGCGACAAATCACCCGCAGCTACAACAGCGGTGATCAGCGCAATGTGTCACAGCACACACTTCATATCAGCCTTATAATGCGAATGGGCCTGCGTAGCCGAAGACCCAGCAGGGTCCCCATGCTCACTGCACCCCATCGCCAACAACGTATGAAATGGGCCCAAGATCAAGATCGTATGAAATGGTACCGTGAATGATTGAAAGAAAGTGGCCTGGTCTGACGAATCAAAATTCCTGGTGCATCACGTAGACAGCCGAGCGCGGATACCACGATTATCAACTGAGCGTATAGCACCTGGATGCACTGTTGGGCGGAAACAGGTCGGCGGTGGTGGTGTTATGCTGTGGGCGATGTTTTCTTGGGACACTTTAGGCCCCGTTATCCCAATAGCGCAATCCCTGACAGCTGCCAGGTATGTGAAAATCGTTGTGGACCAAGTTCACCTATTCATGGCAACTGTGTCCCATGCTGGTTATGGTCATTAACAACAGGATAATGCTCCATGCCACACTGCCAAAATCGTCAAGGGGTGATTCGAGGAACATGCCGGTGACGTTTTGTTAATGTCCTGGCCTCCGAATTCACGTGACTTGAACCCAATCGAACATTTGTGGCTCAACTTGGAATAGTGGGTTCGCGCTAAATCAACACCACCCAAATATTTTCGGGAACTGGAGGAACTGCTGTGGACATTATGGTACCAGCCACTGTTATGAGGGCTAAATGGGATGCTACATCTTATTAGGTAGGTGGTCATAATGTAATGACTCATCAGTGTATTTAAGACATTGTGACATTATCAGCGTTCTTACAACCACGGATTCTGGTGAGTTGTTTCCACGCCTTTGCAATCAATGGCGCCATCTCGGTGGCGCAGTGGTCCAAGCGCGGGCTTCCTCACAGTAGGTCGGGGTTCGAATCCTGGCTCAAACATTGGGGGGGGGGGGCTGCCATAGCGCTCGGGGCCTCAAACACTCTGTGACACTGGGACGGCCAAATTTAGATGTACAGCTTTTGTGCTGTTGATCAGACACTAAATTCTTATGAGGGAATTGCAAGAACTCCTTAAGATTTCATATCTGAAATTGCATTACACAATATCGATTTCAAATGCGAGAACGTTCCTTAATATTTTATTTGGTGCAGGACGTAAAGGAATTTTGTAGAATCACGGTATTTTGACAATATTCATAGCCTCTACGTGTTAAAAGGTATTCCTGTTTTAGCTTCAATGGAAGTCCGAAACTCTGCTCCGCGAAAGAAAGTCATTCAGTGTGAAATAACATCTGTGCCAAGCAGACATGTGACGTTAAATGCACGCGGGCAGTTGCTATTCAAGCACGCTATGTTCATGGCGTGAGCTCTAAGGAAATGTGACGTATCTCAACATTTGGTTGGCCTGAAAAATGATGAAAAGTATTTAGTCTGATAGCCGAACACTGGGCTATCGATCACGCTGGAGGTTTTGCCCGACCGAATGTTCAGGTTTCTCCGTAAAGTTAAGCTAAGAACGGAAGTTCATGTAAAATCAAGGAAAATCCATTTTCAGACTATGAAACTGGTGGAAACAAATAGAGGAGAGGAAAAATAACGAAAATACTTCATATTTATATGTCGCTGAAAAGTATGTTTCAATGGCAGTAAACATGTAATTTAACAAATTTCTTTTTCAAAAAGCGTATTGTCAGTTGTTTAACTATTTAACTATGTCAACAAGGAGAGAATTATCCATATCTTCAGCAAATTACACAAAGAATAGCTACACTCTGTAATAAAATCTTAACAATTATATATTTATCTGAATATTAGTATGGTTATACTATTTTGATGTTTTTTTATTAATTTTGGCCCGAGGATTTCAAAATTGCCGCGATTTTTGTCATGGCATCAATAGTTTAGTGACAATTTACGCTACTCCAAAGTCTATGCAGTTGTATAATGTACACTGTAAAAATGTTTCTGAAATTTACGAGCAACTTTCCGTCACTTCGTTCGCGAATTAACGAAACGTATTTCTGATACAACCTTTTCCGTGAAATAACAGAAAGGAACCTGAATTTCGCGGATTTTTCGTAAAACGGGAAAAGTCTGAATTTTCAGAAACCTTTCCGCAGTTTCTTTCTTATATTTATGGTAAATTACTGGTTTAGAGATGTGTTAACGGAAAATTCTGATATTTCAGAAACCTTTCCACAATTCCTTTTGTATATTAACGGAAAAACTACCTTCTCACTTTTTCCGTATCGGACGAGAAACTACCGGTAATAGGAGCGATTGGTGAGAATACTTAAATTTAAATCATCTGTCGAATTTTGAAGTTCCGTAGCGAGATCGGATATTGTGGATAGTATATCGCATTAATTTTGTTTATTGTGGCGTCGGATATTTCTTCTCCTCTCCCCTATTTTGTGCACCAACTATTTATTAAATAATGTGTTACTGTAAGAATCGGGTGCTTAACTTATTGTGCAGATGATTATATGATGTCTATGTATCAGTTTTTGGAGAACTTAAGACAAAAGCTATTATAACTATCAGGAGTAAATTTTACATTTAAGAGATTTTTTGTGAAATAATACTATAAAAAAGTACATTTCCCCCTTTTTTAAAGGAAATTTAAAGTTATTGTCACTTTAAAAAGATCAAGTTGCAAAGCATTTTGTTGCTTCGAAAAATCACGATGAAAAATGCTTAATTCGTGAAAAGTTCTTTTACAGAAAAAAAAATATTACATACCTATCCAGAAAAATAGTAAGCTCCAACAGAAAATAAAATGACTAAATCACTCGCATTCATGACACACACACAAAAAAAAAAATCAAGGTCGCGCAATTTGTTTATAATGATGAGCATGATTCGGATTTCCGAGTGTTTCTGGCTCAGTGGTTAAAGGCGCGTGTTATCTGTTGAACCAACAACGGGGGTTCGATCCTGACTGCTGCGAAGTGAGTATCTGGTCCAGGGTTGCAAGATGCAGGCTTTGCTAAATTTCAGTTTAAATACGGAAAAACCTGAAACGGACTTTTCTGCAACAGAAGGAATTTCTGACTACGGAAAATCTGTAAAAATATGGAAGTTAAAATAAACGGCCCCTTTTTTTTCAAAACGGAAATTTCTGATAAAGACGGACACCTACCGGCAACTTTGCTGCACGTTATTTTCAGAAATACCCCGTGAATTCACACCACTTATTTTTGACAGTGTATTTCGTGTATAACAATGCATTAGGCAATAGGACAGGTGATGTGAGAGTACAAGTCATGAATACTATCGAATTAAAGCAATTAAAGACAAGAAATACACCTGTTTTAAAGAGCAACTTCGGATCGCCTTTGCCTCTTGTTCCTTATTAAATCATCAAGTTCTTGGTGATTTGGAAAATATGGCTCAGCACTGGAAGATGCACCATGGAAGCCCATATCTTTGTCGTCGTCACAATCACAACCAGACTGGACATATTCCACTACTATCTCGCAATGTATTAGGTGTACAAATAAGTTTTAAAGCGTTTTAAGACAACACAACATGTAAATTGAGAGAAAACAACAATACCGTGACGAATCAAAATACGAGCCGTCATTATCTATCACCTTCCGCCATCGGTCGGGCAGCTGACGGATTCCAGCCATGAAAAATACTTCGTTGTGTGACGCGATGAAGTCGTCGACCCATTTCTGCACTTCGTCACATGTCCGGAACCGTACAGCAAATAAACCATGTTGCATCGATCCGAGCAAATGATAGTCTAAAGGGGCTATGCAGGGGCTATACGCCGAGTGCTCCAAAACTTCCCAGTCAAGCTTCAATGACGTTTCCTTTACCGATTTCGCGACATGCTGCCTAGCGTTGCCAAGCAGTAATTTCATAGGACGAAATTCCTTGCCGGTGAATGGATGTTTCCAACATATTTCCTAGTTCAATCGCAGCAATTGTTGCTTGTAGCAATCAGCAGTAACAGTTTGACCCTGTTCTAATAGTTTATGATACAGCACACCCTTTGTGTCCCACCAGATACACAACATAACTTTCTTGAAGTGAATATTGCGTTTTGGTGTCGAAGTTGTTGCTTCACAGCTGTCTATCCAGTGTTTTTTGCGTTTGGGATTGTCGTACTATAGCCACTTTTCATCACCCGTAATGATTTTCCACAGGAAAGACTTTGTGTTGTTTATTCAACAGATTTAAACACTTCATGACACTCTCATCCTTGTTCCTCTGGCTCAGGTCATGTCGCACCTATTTGCCTTCTTTCTGAATCTTTCCCATTGCGGGTAAACGACTGGAAATGATTGTTGAGTTACCCCCAGTTGTTCAGCTAGTTCTTCTTGCATTTGAGATTAATCGTCATCCAGCCATGCTTGCAGTTCCTCATGTGCAACCTTCTGCGGGGCGCCGCTACGTTCTCGATCGCTAACATCAAAATCACCTGTTTTAAACCGTCTAAACCAAAACTCACACGTGCTTTCCGATACAATATTCTCCCCCAGAACAGAACAGATCGATGCACATGCTTTCGCAGCACTTTTTCTTGATGAAATTCGTAACGAGTGCAGTGTATAATAAATTCAGTATCGCTTGCCATCTTTGATCTACCTATGTGCGAGTGCGTTTGACTGTTGGGCAAACTTCTGTGTCACATTTTATACTCTGGACTAGTTACGGTCACATGACAACAGCGCGGGGAAATGTAGGATATGTAACATTAGCGGTATACGTCACGCAAAAAACACTTTAAAACTTATTTGTACACCTAATAGGTACAACTGCTGCAGTAGATGATGGTGTGTTGGGATAAGTAATGGCATGCCGGTCTCCAGACTTCTTGCACTTGGAAATATCCAAAATCCAAAAAAAAAGAAACAAAAAAAAAAAAAAAAAAAAAACCAGTCATAACGATGACTCTTTGGTTCCCTCCATATTCGGGAAATGGCAAATGGCATTGTAACACGAAGCCAACTTTCTACATTTTACCTGCACCTACCACAGCAAAGAATGCGATGCCCAAACATTGTATTGGTCTCCCATAGCCATTCCGAAGTGCGCTTGATATGCAATGGGAAACTTAGTCCCTGTGGTAATTTTGTGCTTGACTTCCTTAGGACCAATACAATACCGACAAGCATAACAGAAAGAATCCGGGAAGAGCTTACAACCTCTTGTCGTTGCCATGTTTACCCTGTAACAAAAGAAAGCGCATTAATAACAAGAAAAAAGACATCGAATTTTCGGGTGTAATAAGCACGTCTTTTGAATCCGTTCTGACGCAAATTAAATTTATCAAAGCTGTTCAAAGTCAATGGAACCGGTATGGAAAACAATAGTATCTAACGGAAGAAAGAAGTTTTTCAATCGGGTCTTAATCCCTCAGATATTGGTGTAAACGGAATCTTGAGCTTACGAACTCTTAGAAACAGAGTTATCGACGAAAAAAGATGTGACTTTACGTCCCCTGGTGGGAAAACCATGCATTATGTTAGGAAGAAAGTATTCTCAAAAGGTTTATCCACATGAGCGCTATCGGTCCAAGAAAAAAAAATTAGTCGAGTTTTCAGGAGCCCACATTTTGCTACAAATACATCAGAAGCAGAAATTAACACTTATGTCCCCTGGTGGCCAAACCATTCTTTACAAAACATAAGAAATTATGTGAAAAATATTTTCCATCAGGTCTTGTGTGCGATACAGGAAGAATTTTTCAAATCGAAACTTTAGGAACAGAAAACGCAATTTACCTTCATGCGCCCTAGCGGAAAGTCTTAAATGATTTACGTGAAAATTTTGAATTTATAGGAAAAACATTTCGCATCGGAAACACTATCCAACAACGAAGGAATTTTTCAAATTGGACTTTTAGAAGAAGAGATACTGACAAAAATAAGATATATATACATCTACGCCCACTGGCGTAGAAACCATGCATTATTTCAAGAAGAAAGTGTTCCTAAAAAGTTTGTCGACATGAGTAGCATCGGTCAACAAAAAACTTTTTTTTCAATCGAGAAATTTAGAAGCTCATATTTTGCTGCAAATACATCAGAAATGGAAATTAAGACTTACGCCACCTGGTGGCCATACCATTATTTTACAAAAATTAGAAATTATGTCCAAAGGATTCCCCATCAGGAGCTGCATCCGGTGCAGAAGGAATTTTTCAAATCGGAGGTTTAGAAGTAGGAAATAGTGGGAAAGGCAATTTACCTTTACGCCCCCTAGCGGAAAGTCTATGAATTACTTGAAAATTTTGAATTATTAGGAAAAACATGTCACACTAGAAACACTATCTAACGAAGCAGGAACTTTTTAAATCGGACTCCTAGAAGTCGAGATACTGACAAGAATAAGATATATGTCTACGCCCCCTGGCGCAGAAACCATGCACTATTTTAAGAAGAAAATGTTTCTAAAGGTTTGTCGACACGAGTAGTTCGGTCTACAAACGACGTTTTTTTCAATCGAGAATTTAGAAGCTTATATTTTGCTGCAAATACTTCAGAAGCGGAAATTAAGGTTTACGCCCCCTTCTGGCCAAACCATTTTTTTTACAAAAATTCGAAATTATATGCTAACGATTTCCCACCAGGAGTTGTATCCGGTGCAGAAAGAATTTTTCAAATCGGAGATTTAGAAGAAGAGATATAGGGAGAAACGCAATTTAGCTTTACGCTCCCTAGCGGAAAGTCTCTGAATTACTTGAAAATTTTGAAATTATATGAAGCACATGTCATACAGGAAACACTATACAACAAAAAAGGAATTTTTTCAAATCGAACCATAGAAGTAGAGATATTGACAAAAATAAGATATACATCTACGCCCCCTGGCGTTGAAACCATGCACTATTTTAAGAAGAAAATGTTCCTAAAAGGTTTGTTGTCATGAGTAATATCGGTCTACAACCGACGTTATTTTTTTAATCGAGAATTTAGAAGCTCATATTTTGCTGCAAATACATCAGAAGCAGAAATTAAGATTTACGCCCCCTGGTGGCCAAACTATTTTTTTTACAAAAATTAGAAATTATGTGCAAACGATTTCCCATCAGGAGCTGTATCCGGTGCAGAAAGAATATTTCAAATCGGAGATTTAGAAGCAGAGATATAGGGCGAAACGTAATTTACCTTTACGCCCCCTAGCGGAAAGTCTATGAATTACTTGAAAATTTTGAAATTATATAAAAAAAACATGTCACACGGAAAACACTATCCAACAAAGAAGGAATTTTTCAAATCGGACTCCTAGAAGTAGAGATATTGACAAAAATAAGATATAAATCTGCGTCCCCTGGCGGAGAAACTGTGAGATATTTTAGAAAGAAAATATTCCGAAAAGGTTTATCGATGTGAGTGACATCAGTCCACGAAAGAATTTTTTCAATCGATATTTTAGAAGCTCAGATTTTATGGCAAATATATCAGAAGCAAAAATTAACACTTACGCCCCTGGTGGCCAAAGTATTCTTTACCGAAAATTCGCAATTATATGCAAAAGATTTTCCATTAGAAGATGTATCCTTTGGAAAAAAGATTTTTCAAATCGGAGTTATAGGAGAATAGTTATCGGAAAAAATGTAATTTACTTTTACGCCCCCTAGCGCAAAATCTATGCGTGATTTGAAAATGAAACTATATCTAAAACACTCTTCAACATAAATGGAATCGAAAGATAAACGAATTTTTTCAATCGGATGTTTAGAAGCAAATATGTGGATTAAAACGTAATTTTGAATTCGACATCATCTGCATTTACGCCCCCTAGTGGCAAAATTGTGCATCGTAAAAAAACGAAATAAAGGATCATCATTCGCATATTTCAAGCTTCCGAATGCAAAAGAATTTTTCAAATCGGACTAATAGTTGCAAAGATACCGTAAGTACAGACGGACGGACGGACAAACCGGTAACAGATGCACGATCTTTTTTTACAAAACACGTGCTACAAATATTTTAAGAAACACAGATATAAAAAACTAAGAACACCGGTGGAATCAGAGCCTCGGAATTGTATAAGAAACATTAAAAATAATCAAAAACAGTTTTTGTGTTAAACAGTGTTATGGGCCTGCTTGTGTACCAAATAGGGCGAATTCTTTGAACATTTTAGTGGGGAACATCTTCGGACAAAAATTATTTATTCAATGTTTTCCATGGAAAGGCCCATTAATCCAATCGCACCAGAAAAATCCTATCAGCCTTCCGAAGAAGTGTTTTCAAATTCATAATAACATTCACAGGACATGGACTGAGAAGAAAATTTGTCCAAAACCTAAACCCACTGAGCGATAGAAGAGCTTTAGCAAGGATGGTAGGAGAAATAGCATTGTCGCTGTGTTAAAGAAAAGTTTAAATGGCTTTGTAGAACTTTTATGTTAAGTTTCACTTTGTGAACTTCAAAATTAACTTAAAGGAACAGTAAACTCATTTCGGGCATTCCCCCTTCCCCCGCGAAACTGTAATGTCGAAACAGACATGTAAAATGACGCAAGCAGAAATGCTTTATCGTAAGTAGTTCTTCCGCTAGAGCGTTTTTTAAAACCAGCAGTGACGTCACACTGGACAAGAAACCGGACGCTCAGTGTGCGGGGGTCTCCAGTCGGTGCTATTTACCGTTCTGTGCAGAGCAGTAGATCCCATCAATCTGTAAAATGGCTGGTGTAAATCCTTATTCATTTGAACCACGATATTCTGCCGGTACAGTACGAATGTTTAACATGGAATGTGAAAACAAATTCGAGGGTAGAAAAGGTTATCTTGACTGGTGCCAATGTGATAACTGCAAGAGAATGTCAACAGACGCTGAGTGTTTCTGTTGCAACGAGAGTGATCAGATGATGAAAATAAAAGGTAATGCCCTATATATAATTAGCCACGAATCATTCGACAGTGTTTTTTCAAACATCCACACCTTACAGACAAGTCGTTATCAAATGATTTTTCGGGCAGACAAAAAAAAGAGAAAAAAATATGAACTTGTATGTAACAAACTATGGAGACACGTTGCATACAAATAATTCGTATATTGGGGTGAATGGGGGAAAAATCAGAAAAATAATCTCTTCCTGTGTTGTGAGTAAAATTAGAGAATGTTTTCCTCAATCTAATGAACAGTATTCGGGTTTTATTTGTAGCCCTGGAAATTACTCAGGCTATTTCGATGAACTTCCACTAAAGATTTGTCAGCTGCTGTATCATCATCATCATCATTGTCAACCATTATCAATCCACTGCTGGACGAAGGTCTCCCCAAGTTTCCTCCACAACGGTCTGTCTTGTGCCAGTCTCCTCCATGTCACTCCCGCATATTTACGAATTTCATCCACCCATCTCCCATGTGGTCTTTTTCTGGGTCTTTTCCTGTCCCTTGGAATCCAATCTAAAATTTCGGCTGTCCATCTATGGTCTGTCCTTCTGGCAGTATGTCCAGCCCATTGCCATTTCAGGGATTTAACTCTGATCATGATGTCTTCCACTCTCGTCATTTTTCGGATCCACGAGTTCCTCTTCTTATCTCTCCTGGTTATACCAAGCATGCACCTCTCCATGCTCCTTTGAGTTGTCTGCAGCCTTTGTATGTCTCTTTTAGTTAAGGTCCACGTCTCTGCACCATACGTAAGCACTGGAAGGATGCATTGATCAAACACTTTTCTTTTAAGACATAATGCTGTATATATACGAGTATATAAAGTTATTTTCCATTGAACTAAGTGCATATTTTATTGTTTTGTTTTTTTAGTTGCTTTTTGTTGGGACTTCGCCGACAGAGGGCGCAGCGGAGGAGGTGGACATGTGAGGACGCGTGGAAAGGGCGGAACAGATGATACCGCAGAGGCCGCAATGTGAAAACTGATATTAAGACTTATGACGCGAAAGACAAACGACGAAATATTCGGTGTGTGCGAGTGTTTGTGTATTTACATCTAATTCATATAAAATGATCTGCAATAAATTAGTAGTATACCTTTGATGTGCAACTCTCTTGGAATATGTTCTTGTGTATACGACCGTGTGCATAGATGTTGGATAAAGAAGATCCTGATTGCTGGAGGGCCCGTGTACGGACTCACGGAAGAGGTAAGAAGTTAAATACACTGCTGGACAATTGCTAAGGACGGATCATAAACGGCTATATAGCGCATAAAAAGTAAGTGTGGTTGGATGCCAAGTGAAATAAAATAATGTCAGAATGCCAGGACATTACAAGAAAGACAATTTATTGTGCTCTGAAATCCAGAAGGCTTTGGAACGTGTTCAAGGGACAAACAGGCCATTTTGTGCAGAATACGTAAACGTGAAAAAAATGCAATTACCGTCCGTAGGCGTTCCGGCGTAAGATGTCAATATATAGCCGCCCCGGTGGCGCAGTGGTCTAAGGCGCTGGCCTCTGATCATTCGTCCGTAAGGGGTCCGGGTTCGAATCCCGGTTAGGCATGGATGTTGTGTTTGTCTTACGGCACTGGCTCTCTCCCTTCCCTGGAACCAGTGACCCTAAATTAGGGACGGGCGACTGCTTATAGCCCATTGAGTTGCTCACGGTGGTCGTTAAACCTCCAATCCAAAAAATCAAAAAAAAAAAAAAAAAAAAGATATCAATACGGGATATGGCCACCATGGAGGGCGATGCAAGATTCCACACGTCGTGTCATGCTTTGCACAACATTATCAAGCAGCTGTTGGGGTAATTTATCCCATTCCTCTGTCAGTGCACGGATGAGGGTGTCCTTGTTTATTGGAGGGCATTGGCGACCAGCAAGACTCCTCCCCAAAGCATCCCACACATTTTCAATGGGATTCAGATCTGGAGAACGTTCTGGCCATACGAGGCGTTGAATATCCTCGCTCTCAAGACACTCCTGGACAGCGACTGTTCGATGACATGTTGCGTTGTCGTCCATGAAAATCAATCTATCACCGACAGCACCACGGAACATGCGAACATGAGGTAGCAGAACATCATTAATGTATCGTTGGCCAGTCATAGTCCCAGTTGGAAGCACATAGAGGGACGTACGGCCATTGATCATGATGCCAGCCCATACCATGACACTACATGTCGGATATCGGCCCCTTTCCTGTATGTTTGCTGGACAATATGCAGTACCATTATCACGCCAGATCAGTTGTCGTTGACAATCAGACGATAGACTGTATCTACTCTCATCTGAGAAGAGGACAGCAGACCAGTCGTTATCAGTCCAATTGTGATGTTGATGGCACCATTGCAAACGGGCGGTACGGTGACGTCTGGACAATGGGATGCACACAACAGGACGGCGGGCGTATAGTCCTCCTTCATGCAAACGTCTGGCGACAGATTTTCGGGAGATCCGCTTGCCAGTAGCAGCCATAAGCTGATTTGCTACCTCACTAGCTGTGCTGCGCCGGTGTCTTTTTGTTGATAGCACTATGTACCGATATTTTGCAGGTGTCGTACTGCGAACACGACCTCCCCGTGACGTTTGCTACACTCTCCATTTGCTTGAAATGATTTCCAAAGCCTTGAAACAACACTGTGGCTGACGTCGAACTCCATGGCAACATCTGTTATTTTTTGCCCTTCTTCAATCTTGCCAATAATACGGCCACGCGTAAAATCATCTAGGTGATGTCGGGAAGACATACTGAAAATTGCAAGTTCGTCAATTGATTCTTTCCCTTTCAACTTTGCGTTTGAACAACAACGGTCAATACGCGTCAAATCCTTTATATCTCTTATCAGCGCTATGACGTCACGAACAAGTTCGGCAATCCAAAATTTGCATACGCACAACACGTCTTACTGTATCCCGCACTTATGCTAATTTCCACATTTTCCTGCCTTCCATTTTATGGTTGCTATAATTGCTATTGTCATCCGTCCTTAGCAATTGTCCGGCAGTGTATAAGCACCTCTAATTACCGAAATTGAATTGAAACGCGAAAAGTAAGAACACTCCTATTGACATGGGAGAAACAACTTTATGAGTATTTCTCGTAGCCCAAGTGCAAAGTCATTAATGACCCCCCCTCCCCCACGAAAAAATACCGCAATAGTTGGACATGATATTTAGCTCTAGAAATAACAGTTAGATAAAAGGCAGTCTATCCAACTGTTATTGCTACTGTTATGGCAGGTTAATCACAAGTATAATTTTTTCCACCAGGAGTTCAACATCTCCATTACACGTTTGAGCTGAACACCATAAATGGTTGGTTATACTGGACCGCCATGATTCTAGTAAACGAGCTTTCTTTTCAGCAGCTTTTAGATTTTTAGTCGAACTTTTGGCCATGTGCCACACATCAAACTGATGATCAATTTGGGGATATGTTTTCTTCATGAGGGCACAAATGCTTCTATGTCTATCTGATAAGAAAAACTGATATCTTTATTTCTTCATAGAGGCCTGAGAGTAATAAATCTCACGAACTCTTTTCTCAGTCCTTGTCAGAAACACCTTTCTGGACGACAATACAAACAATACTTCCCTGGCGAATATCCGCAATGGAATATGTACAGTATTTCGCGCAAAAACCTGGCGAATTAACGTACAGAATTTGACGCAAAAACCTGGCAAATCAACATACAGTATTTGGCGCAAAAACCTGGCGAATCAACGTACAGTATTTGGCGCAAAAACCTGGCGAATCAACGTACAGTATTTGGCGCAAAAACCTGGCGAATCAACGTACAGTATTTGGCGCAAAAACCTGGAGAATCAACGTACAGTATTTGGCGCAAAAACTTGGCAAATCAACGTACAGTATTTGGCGCTAAAACCTGGAGAATCAACGTACAGTATTTGGCGCAAAAACTTGGCAAATCAACGTACAGTATTTGGCGCTAAAACCTGGAGAATCAACGTACAGTATTTAGCGCAAAAACCTGGCGAATCAACGTACAGTATTTGGCGCTAAAACCTGATGAATCAACGTACAGTATTTGGCGCAAAAATCTGGCGAATCAACGTACAGTATTTGGCGCAAAAACCTAGAGAATCAACGTACAGTATTTGGCGCAAAAACCTGGAGAATCAACGTACAGTATTTAGCGCAAAAACCTGGCGAATCAACGTACAGTATTTGGTGCTAAAACCTGATGAATCAACGTACAGTATTTGGCGCAAAAATCTGGCGAATCAACGTACAGTATTTGGCGCAAAAACCTAGAGAATCAACGTACAGTACTTGGCGCAAAAACCTGGAGAATCAACGTACAGTATTTGGCGCAAAAACCCGGCGAATCAACGTACAGTATTTGGCGCAAAAACCTGGAGAATCAACGTACAGTATTTGGCGCAAAAACCTGGCGAATCAACGTACAGTATTTGGCGCAAAAACCGGGCGAATCAAGCTGTCCATCTCCGGTCACCCAAATTTCGGAATCGCATAATTTAAATCATCAGTAACTTGTTTTTTCATACTGTGCCACGTAAACTTGATTATTGGCCAAACTAAAAATTTCACCACTTTGTAAAAAGTAGTGCTAATGAGTGATTGTAAACCAAGAGTTTCAGCGAAATCCGTAAACTGCTTAAAATTCATTCCAGTTGTGTAAATTGCTGCAGAAAGTTTGATGACTAACGAACAGGACACGTGCAACAAAAGGAGAGAAATTCCTGACCCTAATTACCTCGTGTTTTCCCTCACAACTCCTACCGCGCCGAGTACACAGATGCCGCTGGTGCGAAAAGTCGTCTGACTGACTGCTTGTCTAGTGTGACGTCATCACCAGAAACTTTGTCGGCTGTTTACTCAGCTCCCAATGGCCGCAGGGAAACAAATTTCGGCTCTATGAGCATCACCCTGTTACCCGCATAACATGACAGCAAAAATTCGTATTTTCGAGGACCTTATTTTAAGTTTACTGTTCCTTTAACTTAAAGATTAGAGCTTTTCGTTGAACCTGGATTAATTCTCAGTCGTTTGTAGCAGCTGAACATCTTAACAAAACATATACTGTGAGTATACACAGTCGCATCAGGACAATACGACCACCAGCCTAACAATGCGAATAACTACCCTTCGCCCGGATTGCAGCGGCGAGACGGCGTGGAAAGGACCCAATGAGGCCCTGGAAGGTTTCCCGCTCGAACTGCAGCAGAGCACGGAGGTTCCGGAGATGGCGTGTTTGTGGGTCAGCACGTCAAACCCGTCGATCCAAATCGTTCCAAAAGTGCTCTTATGGATTGAGATTGGGGGATTTCCCCGGCCATGGCACAACAGAGACATCGCTGTCGTGTTCCGAGAACAAGTCACGCACCTCCTTAGCGACATGGCAGCGCGCATTGTCCTGTTGGTAGACACCATAACCACCAGGGTAAACGTCCAATATGAAGGTTTGCATATGGTCAGTGAGGATGGTCAGGCAACCATTGGCGTTCAAGGACTCATTCAGTGGTACAAGCGGTCCCAGGTCATACCACGAAAACATCCCCCAGTCATGCACACTGCCGCCGTCGGCCTGTACGTGACTGACAAGCGTGTCCGTGTGTTGGTCCTCGTGTGTCTGACGCCGTGTCCGCCACCGCCCGTCCCTTCGGTTGAATAGAAAACCTCGATTATCCGGAGAAGGCAACTATTTTCAACTCATCCACCTTCAAATGACGGTAGTCGCATGCGAACTGCAGGCGTCGTTGTCGACGTACATGGGTTAACATGGGTGCCTTGACGCAGCATCGACCGTGGAGACCCATGCGTAACAGGGTTCGTTGTACTCTCATCGGGGACACGTACCTGGGTGCCCCAGCGTTCATTTGTGTGGCTGATTGCTGAACTGTTGCGCATCGATTGCCCTTTACCAGTAGACGGAGGCAACGTTATCCTCTGGGGTCGATGGCCTTTGGGGACCCGCAGTTATGGCGCCTGGAGGTACTCGTGTGCCAGCGGTCCATTCTTGGTACACCATTACTCCAGCACCTCGCGAAGAGCCCACGAAGTCTGCTCTTTCTGAGATGCTTCCGTCCTTAGCGCAATAGCTGATGATCGTTCCTTTTTGAATGTTCGTCAAATCAGTACCTCTGCCCATTGTGCTCATTATGGCTCATCTGTCCTGTCCGGCTGCTTATATCTCAGTGTAGTCGAACTTGTCAGTGCACTCTGTGATGAGCCTGGGCGGGTACACTGTGATTCCGGGGGTGGTCATATCATTCTGATACGACCGTGTAAATGTATATTATTATCAATCCACTGCTGTATGTCTTCCCAAGTTTCTCCCACAACATTGTGTCTTGAGCCAGTATCCTTCGTGTCACTCCGGCATGATTTCCAGTTTTATCCTCTCGCCTTTGACGTGGCTTTCTTCTGGCTCTTTTTCTGCCCCTTGGTATCCAATCTAATAATTCAATCGCCCATCGGTGGTCCGTGTTTCTCGGAAAATATCCGACCTATTGCCATTTCATGGATTTTCTTTGACCATGATGCCACCCACTCTTGTTCTCTTCCTTATTCACGAGTTCCTCTTCTTTTGTTTCCTGGTTACACAAATCATCCATATGCCTCACTGAGCGGAATTCGAACCCGTATCCATCTCGGACGAATGGTCAGAGGCCAGATCATAGACAACTGCGCCACCGAGATGGTCACAGACCAATTTTCACCTTTGAACGAAACGTCTGGGACCTCTGTAGAGCTCGGGAGATTTTTGCTCATCCTGTAGAAATTAGTGTGGACGCTGGCTTTGTTTATCAATTTTTTTGGAGGAGAGGTATGGGGAGAAGGTCACTAAAATATGCTGCAGAAGTTTGCGTTAGCAGAAGAATGAGTACCAGATATATTGCACCAGTACACATTTTTGTTCTTTTATTTGCTCATGGAGAAAGCTCACATTGATAATATTTGAGAAATTCTACGTACATGTTATCCAGAACCCCAACGTAAGAGATCCTTTCAGCCCTATTTCCATAAACAGAAATATGGCAATACCAGTCTCCGTGTACTCCACTTTAAGAAAAAAACGGGGTAGGTTGGTAGTGTCTGTGTCACTACCGCTGAGGTTTCTGTCGGAGAACGTCTTACCCAGGCGGTGTTGTCGGGGCGGGGTGTTTGTAGGGTTAGTAAGGAAGAAATGAGCGCAACGAACTTGTATGTCTTTTATTTTATTTATTTCTCACAATGCTGACTAATTTGTAAAATTTTGTTGAGGACAGGACAATGGTACGAGTAGTACGATATGTAAGACTTGCATGCTACACTTATATCTCTAGAGAACGTTAAGTATATCGCGGTATTCTTAAGCGTTGTGAAGTCAGTTGGATCCGTGGCCAACACCAATCTGAACTTGTCGTTCAGAAACTGTTTCAGACGATCGTTCGACGCCTCAATGCTAAAGACCACGGTGAGCAGAAGCGGTATGTTGGGAATCGCAGAGCCAGTCACTAACTATTGTTCTGACATTCTCTGTGTAGTAAAGCATTAGTTGAAAGAGAAATATCTCGATGTAGTTGAGTGGTGTCTGTGGATGAATATAGACTGACACTGGAACGAATTTGAATTGGTTGGGTATCTCAACTTCCACTAGTACGCCTTAGCCGACGTGAACATCCTGTAGACAATTGAATCCAGAATACTTGGGTAATGGCCGTCGTGGAACGGGTCTAGCGACATGAGCCCTGCACGTTTTCTGATTCTTAAAGACTTTTCTGATTCTTGATTCGTTTTCATTTTCACGTTTTCTGATTCTTGAGATTGAACGTCTTCATCTGTGAATTCCTGTTGCAAAAACTGCAACATAGCTGCATTGGGCCGTTTTAAATAATTTTGGAACCATATGCGATCACAAACTCCACAAACAAAACCCAACTTGTTACCACAGAATGACTTTTCAAAATGCTTCGTCGCTAGACGTCAATGGGTTATAAAAGCTAAGTCTCGTATCTCAAACGTCTCATCTGCTTGTAGTTCGTCGCATTCCATCGGTTCTGTCTCAGTGTCGACATCCATTGCCTGTGAACTGGCGTTAGGCGTTGCGGCGTCTGCGCGACTGGTACTCGCCTCAACTTGTCGACGCTGCCTCATCCTCCGCATTCGTTCTGCTGCTGTCATAGGGGCCTTTTTGGATTCCTCATTTATTCTTCTTTCACTTTGTAAGCGTTTACGATAGGCATTTACCTTCTTGTTTTGAAGACATTTCGACATTTTTGAAATTTAACGAAAATGTGTCCAAGTTCACCAGTTTGTCACTGTATATTTTTTCAAGTTCTTTCACTATTGTCACTATAATTTTTTTATTTTATAGTACTCGTTGAGCTCTGTTAAACGACACCTCACACAATGTCCTACGCGTAAGCGTTCCCAAGCTATATTAATTTTGCCGCGCGGCGAACCGGTAATTTTCCACTCCAACTTGGAAACCATCTTGTGGCTGCGTGTGACGTCACGGGCTCAAGGCTAATGTTGCGTGACATTCTTTCATCTTTTATCTTTTAAACCGTGTATTGCTTATTTCGATATGCATAATAGTTTTAAAGATATTAAGATTTGTCTGGTATACACAAAATCGTAACATCGACTTTCGCATAGTTCCACCCGCCCCCATACCGCACCCGTGGGGTAAGACGTTTTCCGTCAAAAAAGGCCACACGTAAAATTGAAGTTACATAGTATATCTTGGTCAATATTTGTCTTATCTGATGGAAAAACATATTTTTAACCAATTTCTTGAAACGGAGATGTCTCTTCTCTACTGATTTTTTTTTTTAGGTTTAACGACCACCGTGAGCAACTCAATGGGCTATAAGCAGTCGCTCTCTACTGATAGACACACTAGTAGTCTTACGTACACTGAAATGCCATTAAATTAGAGATATCTGCCTAGTAACGCGTCGGGCCATCTATTCTCCAAGTGACGGCGGCCACACGACAATACATGGACTCCACAAGATTACGAAAATGTTCTGTAGCTATCGCCTCCAATGCCTCTTCCAAAACTGTCTATTATTTGCTCAGGATCGTAGCTGATGGGACACGTGCCCGAACATCCTGTTCGACGGTATTCTAAAGATGTCTGAAAGGGTTTAACTCCGGGATTCTTGGTGTCCACTGAAGCGTTAAAATTCACAACAATGCTTTTATAACCATGCATTAAACAGCTGGTACCTGCGAAATCGGCAATTGACACTTATTTTTCTGGCAAACGCCATTGCCACTGGGGTGCATATTGGGCATGAATAGCTGTAAATGGTTGGCTAGGATGTCCACATAGTTTGAAATATTCGAAGTCGACAGTACACATGCCAAAAGCCCCAGAGCATTCCAACTGAGGACACCACAGCCCATCACTAAACACCACCAGCGCTTGTTCTATTTCAACTTGACATGAAAGTTCCGTGGCTTCACGAGGTTGACTTCCGATCTGCAGTTTTCCATCGAATGGATGCAGTTAAAATCTGGATTCATCACTCCAAACTAAACGCTTCTGTTCCTCTGTGATCCAGTGTCGGTGTGCTTTCGCCCACGCGAGGCTTTGAGCCAAGTCTCGTTCCATTAACAGAGACAGTCTTGTTGTGGTCCGGTGGCTCGCGCACCCTAGAAGTTTAAGAGAACGTTGCAAGATCCTTGCATTGACACAGCGACTTGATCCACGGTTCAAAATCGGTGGTGATTTGTGATATTGTCTTGCGATTATCATTTCAAACAATGCATCCCAAACGGCGTACATCACGAGCTGTCGAGGCTGGCACATCTCTGCAATTCATTCAGGAGCTGCTTCTTTTACTAGAACTTTTGTATTCTTGAAACACACTGGACACAGTTGCATGGGAAAGCTCCAGTATGTTGATGACTTCCGATATGCACTGAATTATCCTGCGGACATTTACAGTCTACCAACATTCTGGACATACACTGACGGAAAAAAAATCCCAACACCACAAAAAAATAGTTGTAGAGGAATGAAATGACGGCAACACAATTGTATAGGTAACATATTTAATCGATTAAGGTTTCAAGATCACAGCTTAATGTAAGCGCGAGAAGAGACATTTTAAATGTGAAATGCTGGTACATTAATAACCGGTGTAACCTCCAGAATGTTGAATGCAAGCACGCAAACGTTCATGCATTGTGTCGTACAGGTGCTGGATGTCAGTTTGTGGGATGGACTTCCATGCCTGTTGCACTTGGTCGGTCAATACAGGGACGGTTAATGCTGGTTGGGGGTGACGCTGGAGTTGTCGTCCAATGATGTCCCATACGTGCTCGATTGGTGAAAGATCTGTTGATCTAGCAGGCCACGGCAACATGTCGACACTCTGTAGAGCATGTTGGGTTACAACAGCGGTATGCGGGCGAGCGTTATCCTGTTGGAAAACACCCCGTGGAATGCTGTTCATGAATGACAGCACAACAGGTTGAATCACCAGACCGACGTACAACTGTGCCGTCAGGGTGCGTGGGATAATCACGAGAGTGCTCCTGCTGTCATAGGAAATTGCTCCCCAGACCATAACTCCAGGTGTAGGTCCAGTGTGTCTCGGCCGCAGACAGGTTGGTTGCAGGCGCTCACCTGGCCTCCTTCTAACCAGCACACGGCCATCACTGGCACCCAGGAAGAATCGGCTTTCATCAGAAAACACAACAGATCTCCACTCCGTCCTCCAATGAGCTCTAGCTTGACACCACTGACGTCGCAAACGGCAGTGGTTTGGAAGTAAGTGGAATGCACGCTACAGGGCGTCTGGCTCGGAGCTGTCCTTCAAGTAACCGATTTGTAACAGTTCGTTGTGTCACTGTGGTGGCAACTGCAGCTCGAATTGCTGCCGCAGACGCAGTACGATGCGCCACGGCCATACGCCGTACACGGCGGTCTTCCCTCTCAGTAGTGCCACGTGGCCGGCCGGAACCCGGTCTTCTTGAGGCAGAACCTTCCCTTGACCACCGCTGCCAACAATCTTGCACAGTGGCTACATTCCTGCCAAGTCGTTCTGCAATATTGCGGAACGAAAATCCAACTTCTCGTAGCCCTATTACACGACCTCCTTCAAACTCCGTGAGCTGTTGATAATGGCTTCTTCGTCTTCTTAAAGGCATTCTTGACTAACATCAACACACTACGTCGAATCTCAACGATGACTAACGCTCACGAACGTTACAGCGCGTATTTACAGCAAACCTTCTCTGCATGTTCCGAGGGCGCTACTAGCACCACACGTATGCGCCGAGCGCGAAATTTGCATAGACGTCATCTTACAGATGTACTCTCACCGCCTACCAACTGTCGTTTATCTAACACAACCCCTTCTTGATGTTGGGATTTTTTTCCCGTCAGTGTAGTTGCATGAAAAAAACCCCATGCAGTGTGTTGATGACTTCTGATATAGAGTGCACCATCCTTCGGACATTTACAATCTACCAACACTCTGGAAACAGTTGCATGGGAAACCCAAATGTGTTGATGACTTCCGATATGGAATGAACCATGCAGCGGACATTTACAATCTACCCTTTTGTCAAAAGTACCCAAATCAAGCGTTTTACACATGACGCATGTAATTTATCACTATTTGGGGGAGCTGTTGGCGATGGCTCTATTTAACCACAGGTTTGTCCGATACACGGGATAATACAGGAGTAGAAGCCAAGAATTTGCATAACTCCTGCTATCTCTAATTCTCAATGGCACTTCAGTGTACTGTTAACATAAGCAGTCATTTGTTGATGGACATATAATTTTAGCTAGCTTTTTTATATTCATAACATTCATTCCATCGAACCCTTTAAGAATTAAATTCATATCAGAGGAACAAAATGTAGGCATTATTTTAACAAAGTCAGAATGAAATGTGAATTGGTTTCATTCTCCTTCCCCTCCAGAAAAGCGACGTTTCGCTGAAACATAGCATCTTTCCTTAAAGCTGACCTTTGTGATATTGCTTATACAGTTTTTAAATAAACATGAGAAGACAATTAAACTGTGTCTCACGTTTCAGAGAGCTAGGCAGTACGTAAAACAAAAGTGTCTCTAGAACAATATGTCATTTGCATGTTTCGAATGAAGGTATCATTACTGCAAGATTACAAATGGAAGTCACATCACGAGCAATTTTAGACTAAAGAAGCGCTTTATCCCAGAACCTTAAAAATAATTTTTCAATCCCCAGGAGACTGAAGTCAGATAAACACAGTAAGTTGCATAACGTTTAAATAGCTCGGGATCTTCAAATGAGATTGTTTAACTTTCAACAAACGAAATGAAAATTTAGGAAGTCAAGAAGAAATTAAAAACGGAAAGTAAACAAGGGATTAAGTGTAAATTTTCATTAAGGAAGGGTGAGAGCAATGTTAACTCTTCAAAGGAAAAAATATACATCGGAAAGGGAGATAAACCTTAGAAATTCATTTTTCCATTCTTTTCAATTTATAGAAACAATAACATAAAGGCAAACATATAATTTGAATGTTCAAAGTCCAACAACGAATAAATTTTTAATGAAATAGGAAGAAATCTACTTTTTTGACTTATAGGAGGAAAATAAAGATTCAAAGGACGCATTCCCGTTTTGTAATGTATCACAAAATACCACTGGAACCTAAATTTTTATACCCATTAAATAACAAAAAGTTGTGATGAAGGAAATGTCTGAAGGACATTGTTCTGTATCTATCAATTTCTGCTTTGCAAAAATCAATTGCAAAATATATCCAAAATTGCGACAAAATCCTTTATCGAACAAAAATCGTCACATGCGCTTCAAATTCTGTAAAATAAGCTGCTGTTAAGATGCCTGCCGTCGGTTTCTTACTCTTGCTGACACTTATGAAAAACACTCACCCCAAAATGAAAGCTGGCAATTTTCTGGATGACAACTTTACGAGACAAAGTGTCAGCTTTGGATGTCACTTTGATAGGTATGCTAATAAACAAAGCGGAAAACGTTCTGAACTAAGAAACACGGCACACCTAGAAATTAGGAATCGCTTATCTAAAAGATGTCCTTCCAGATATGAAGAGCTCAAGAGCAGAAAATAGGGGGCCAGGTGCTAGGGAGTCTGATGCAGAGATTGAAACTGGTTAACAGGTCGACAGTTTCTTGCGGGACAAACGGGCAGGTTCAATGTGTTCCTGACCGCATTTCGACCCCGGTTTTATTTCCGTTTTATTTTTGAAAAACAAAAATAAATTTTAAAGCAGAATGCGCATTGCGAAATTTTGCGGTCGATCCTGCTGACCTCGGACTGAAATAATGGTTTGTCATGCACTATGAAAGAAGAGCGTCCTCAGAAGGAAGAGCGTCACATCTTCCTGAGGGGTCAACGATGACAACGACATCCACATTTTGGAAACTTTCAACTTCTCATTAGCTTGTGAAAATTGGTGTTGCTGTGAAACACATTCTTAAGCTTGCTATGTTATCAAGTAAACAGCAAAAACGGGAATTGAACATACAACAAGTTATTTAATTCAAACATTTTGAATCTAATGCCATCAGAATTAGGTGGGACAGCATTAACATTACTGCGGAGCGACTTTTTGAATCTCGCAGATGTGTTTGAAAACGCGTGTAAAACAGTTATGTCATGTCTTGCAAATGAAGGGAGACAGTTTCAACACTTCCTGTAAGTAAGTGAGTAAACTATACTGTACGTCCCCGTGATATATTTGTGTGATTTCAATATAACCTAAGATATTCACTGAGGAGAGACTTCCTGAACGCCCTATTATACACCAATGAGCCATTACATTATGACCACCTAACTAATAAGCTGTAGGACC
Source organism: Macrothele yani (assembly GCA_039090855.1). Classification (NCBI taxonomy): domain Eukaryota; kingdom Metazoa; phylum Arthropoda; class Arachnida; order Araneae; family Macrothelidae; genus Macrothele; species Macrothele yani. Next base: position 17,607,740 of record CM076992.1, read on the forward strand.
CCTTTTAGCCCCCAAAACAGCGGCCACTCGGTTAGGCATCGGTTCGATCAGGTGGCGATAGGTATCTTGGGTTATCTGGTACCATAATGTCAACAGCAGGTCCTCCCGTGCTCGGCATCAGCTCCGATATTTTAGAGTCTAAAGTTCCGTTTATAGTGCCCTCCCAGTTCTAATTTTGTGCTTTTCGTGTATCTAAAGGTCTAGTGCATCGTTTTGTTCTACTTTCCGATTCGTAAGTACGATATTTTCTTCATTCCAAGCTTTATTTACCTTCTGGTCGAGCTGGCCAGAAGAACTGCTGGGCGCCGCCATTAGTAATGACGGCTTCCGGTGGAGATGTCATGTTCGGTAGACCTACTTCCACTCTTGCTGTAACCGGCGACGCCGCTGCTGGCGCCGCTACGCTGATTTCTCATCATGGCGCTGGTCAACTGCCCTCTTCCGGTGCGTCATTCGGCACCTCTTCTGCTACTGCCCAGTCAGACAGCTCCTCTGCTTCAGCTTCTACTGTGACTTTTACTGATGCCATGCATACTCACGATGACGTCACTCCTCCACCTTCCACAGCAGTTCGATTGCCATCGTCTTATTCTGCTGCAGCGACCTCTGCATCTGATCGCCAATCCTCGATTGTGTTACAGCAAGTCGATGCTTTGAAACCTCAAGTTCGTCGCACCGGCAGCTCCATTCATCTTCATATTCCGGTGTCTTCTGTTCAAGCTCAAAAGTTCTCCTCGCATATGGCTATAGGAGTTTTTTTTAAAGCCCTTCCCGATACCAAGTTTATGCTACCGCAGTTAAGCAGGTTTTATCTCCGTCTGCTATTACTCATCTCCATCGTCGGACTCGGACTATTGTTGTTTATCTTTCTCAACCTGACCATGTGACCTCTCTTTTGCAGAAAGGTATTACTATTAATAATAACCTCTCGATGCCCAAACCTGTGATACAGCGCCCGGTTAACGTGTCGTTTTATCCGGTGCCACCTGAAGTCACAAATGTCATGCTCCTTTCAGTTATCTCATCTCTTGGTCGCGTTGCCGGGGACAGCGTAACCTACTCGGCAGCCCCCAACGACTTCGCGGATCGCCATATTTACGGTGCTCGTCGCATGGTGCCTGTCATTTTTCTTCTCAGAAGATATTGCAACTTTACCTACACAACTTATTGACATATCGATCTCTTAACTGAGTTACACTGCAGCAAGTGTAAAGGCCTAGGGCATTTTATAAAGAGTGTCCTGGACCTTCCTCTTCTTCTGGACCCTCTTCTGGATTAATGTCTACATCAGTGCCTGTTGATACGCCCCCATCTGGTTCTCGTGCAGAGCCTGACTTACGTGCTCCTGATTTTACTGAAGCTGACTTTCCTCCTCTCCTTGTTTCTTCAACTTCACCTGAACCGTTTTCACCTTCTCGCTCGATTTCTGAGCAGGACGCTTCTGCTCAGGTGGTGTTTTCTACTTCTCCTGGTGAGGCTCCCTCTACGGAGGTGACCATGGTTACCATTGATTCATCGGCAACTGATCTTGATGATTACCGCGATGCTTTAATGACTGCTCCGGACACTCCTGGACTGTTTCACCTTCCTATTACTCCTACTGCATATGCCACCAGTGTGGATGACTTGGCCATTACTGATGAGACTGTTGTTGATTCCAGTGGCCGATACGCAAAACGTACCGTCTTCAAAGCTCCTAGTGCTCCAGCTAAACGTGGACGTCCACGAGTGTATCGCTCTCGCTCATCTTCTAGCACTCCTTCTCCTTCAGCGTCCCCCAGGGGGTGTAGCCTTACGGAAAATCCAGAGGAACTCGCAGAAGTTGCGCTCCAAGCGCGATTTAAACAGTTTTGTCAAGATACCGTTGTGCTCACTCGACCCTTTACCCATAGACAACTGTTCGCCTATTTTCGCTCTTCCGGGATCCATCGTTTGATATGGCCTCTTACCTTTCTCACTCCACATTTCCTCCGGATGATGTTCATCGTCGGCTGACGTGTATAAGAGCTGACCTTGAGGTTCTTTGCAAGACTGACTGTACGTTCCTTTCTTGTTATCAACGGCTCTGTGAAATGGAGGACACCGCTCAACTTTCTGCTTCATTTCTTCGTCATTCCCCTGCTGATGAGTAGGACTTTTCCTGACTTATTACTTGCTCCTGGACTAGTCCTGCGTTTTTACAGCTTCTCTGGACTTTCATTTCCTTCCTTATCGGACTTTATAGTACGTCATTGTATGTAATTTATCCCGGATCGTCTCCGGGCCATTTTTGTACGTATGTCATTTTCTGTTCTATATCTGCATCAGTGATTTTATCTTGTTACATGCATTCATCTGTAGATATTGTCATTCATTGTTCTTTTTTATGTTTTCATCGCCCGAGGTGCGATTGTATTATCATTTTCTGAATAAATTGTTGAACTCCTCCAGTTCCCGTACATTTCAGGGTGGTGGCGATTTAGCGGGAACCCGCTTTTCCAAGTCGAACCACAAATGTTCGATTAGGTTCATGTCAGGTGAATTTGGAGGCCAGGGCATTAACAGAAAGTCACCAGCATGTTCCTCGAACCACTCCTTGACGATTATGGCAGTGTGGAATGGCGCATTATCCTGTTGGTAATAGCCATCACCAGCATGGAACACAAATGCCATGAAAGTGTGAACTTTGTCAGCAGCGATGTTCAGATACCTGACAGCTATCAGGGATTGTACTATTGGGATAATGCGGCTTAAAGTGTCCAACATAACACCGCCGCCGCCGGCCTGCTTCCGCCCAACCGTGCATCCAGGTACCGTAGCCTCTGCTGGTAATCGGCTTATCCGCATTGGGTCTTCTACGTGATGCACCAGGAATCTTTATTAGTAAGACAAGGCCACTTTCTTCAAATCATCCACGGTCGAATCTCGATGATCATGGGCCCATTTCATGCGTTGTTGGTGATGACGTGCAGTGTGCTTGGGAACCTTGCTGGGTGTTCGGCTACGCAGGCCCATACGCAGAAGGCTGCGATGAAATGTGTGCTGTGACACATTTCCCTGATCACCACTGTTGTAGCTGCGGGGGATTTGTAGCACCGTGACCCGGCGGTCGCTGTGAACATTGTGCTGCAGTCACCGCTCTGCTCTGGCATCAGTGGGCTGAAGAAGACACACGCCTGGACGACGGTTCGTTGTTTGGCCATCTGTGCATTACTTTCGGTACGTACTCACTGCAGCTGCACGTGAACAACACGCAAGACGCGGAGTTTACGAGGAGCCGTGCCGTCACAATTTGTCCTTTATCAAACTCCGCTAAATCGGCAGCTTTTCCCATTCCTACTTCGAACACTGTAATAACGGACAGCCGGTCCTCACTTTGTATATATTCTGCTCTGTGAACTTCATCTGCGCCACCGTTCGGTATCCAGGCGCGCACATATCTCTAGTCTGGGGTTGGTCATAATGTAATGGTTCATATATATATATATTACAAAATTTTTGACCCGTTTCCAATTCTGGTCTGAGGCGCTGGCTTTTGAGCATTCCTTAGAAATGGCACCGGGCCGGACATTCTTCAAGTAAGTTGACACATTTTGCATAACGGAAAATGTTTTCCAGCTTCAGTCCTGCAGAATGTGACTGCAAATACTTCACATTTTATCACTGGTGAACGTGGCTCACGGAAATTTTTGCGGTTTACAATTAGTACGTAATCTACCTCTCCATTGATGACACCGTACAGAAACTTAAATTGGAGAGACGAATTTAGAGAAGTCTTCGTAAGGAATGACATATGATCAGAAGTCGGAATATCCGCGATATAGACACCAGTAGATCTAAGAAAAAGGAGTCGTAGATTTTTCTTTTTTTGTACTTCTTCAATATCACTGATAAATGTTAGGTGGCTAGGGCTCCAAATGATTCCAGCATATCCCAGTGGTGGTCTGACTGTAGTCTGGAAAAGTCGAATAACTGTCTGAGGATTGGAAAACACTTAGGAAGGCCCATAATGAATTCAAGATTTCTATCAGCTGAACGTACAATTCTTTGGATAGGTCATTTAAAGTTCAAGTTGAAATCTTTTTTTATTGGATGTTTAACGACCACCGTGAGCAACTCAGTGGGATATGAGTAGTCACCTGTCCGTAATTTAGAGCCACTGGTTCCAGGGAAGGGCGAGAGCCAGCGCCGTAAGACAAAAACAACATCCATGCCTCACCGGTATTCGCACCCGAACCCATCTCGGACGAATGATCAGAAGCCATCGCCTAGACAACTACGTCACCGGGACTGCGAAGTTTGAATCCAGTGTAAATCCTAAGTCCTGAACAGTGTTTGGCCAGCTAAGGGAATAATCGCTAGCCTTATAGTGAAAAGTATTGGGTTTCTCTTTCGCGAAAAGGGAATGATAATACACTTGGAAATGTTGAGGTGCAGATGTTTTAACGTACACCCCTGAAACCACTGGCATGGAACAGTTGGTTAAGTCTTTATACACTGTGTGGAAGGCGGATGTTTCTGACGGATGTACGTGCCCCGGTCCTGCCGGCCATCAAGTTTGCGGTATTTCAGGGTTTTCTCGCATATTGCCCTTGTTGAGGACGCGAATGCGCAGATGGTTACATCTAAAGTCAACCCCGGATGCGCATTATCCTTAGACCCCTTTTCTTAGGATGCCAGGGTTTACTACATGAACGTCGATGAGCTGGTAGTAAAACACTGTAAGAGACAAATGAAATCTGATGCCCCTTGACAGCAGGCTCCTACGGGGATATCACCCACGGATGATGATGACACTCCTAAAGCAGATTACGTATAACAGCTTAAAGAGCAAGACAGTAATCAAGAGTCTGTCACTGTAACAGACAAATGAAATCTGATGCCCCATGACAGCAGGCTCCTACGGGGATGTCACCCACGGATGATGATGACACCACTAAAGCAGAATACGTATGACAGCTCAAAGAGCAAGACAGTCATCAAGAGTCTATCACTGTAACAGACAAATGAAATCTGATGTCCCATGACAGGAGGCTCCTACGGGGATGTCACCCACGGATGATGATGACACCACTAAAGCAGAATACGTATGACAGCTCAAAGAGCAAGACAGTCATCAAGAGTCTGTCACTGTAACAGACGAATGAAATCTGATGCCCCATGACAGCAGACTCCAACGGGGATGTCACCCACCGATGATGATGACACCACTAAAGCAGATTACGTATTACAGCTTAAAAAGCAAGACAGTCATCAAGAGTCTGTTGGTCTGGTTCATTTGCCTAATGTTTACTTCACCGAAGGGACACTTAACGAAAAATCACTTCACCGAAAATATTGTTTCACCGAAAAATCACTTGATCGAAAAGTTCATTTCACCGCAGGGTCACTCAATCGAAAGGTACATTTCACTGAAGAGTCACTTGATCGAAAAGTTAATTTCACCGAAAGGTCACTTTACCTAAAAGTTCATTTCATCGAAAGGTCATTTCACCGAAGGGTCAGTTTACCGAAAACTTTGGATCTCATTACGGGATCTGTTGAAGCATGGCGTAAGTTCGGCAGACAGACCCCCGAAACGTTAGGGTATTATACTCAAATTGCACTTCTGATTTCTCCGTGTCACAAAGAACGCAAAGATTTAGTTTTAAGACAAATCTTTTTTTAAGACAATAGGCCTTGGCTTAGGCCTTTTTAGCAAATTTTAATCATGTTCATAAGGTTTACATAAAAGTCATGTTCAGTTCTCATGTTTATGAGATTTAGATAAAAAGTAAAATTAATAATGTTGCACATTTTTTTAGGCAAAAAGAATCAGTTTTAGGTCCCTAGGCCTTGGCTTAGGCCTTTTTAGCAAATTTTAATCATGTTAATAAGGTTTACATAAAAGTCATGTTCAGTGCTCATGGTCATGAGATTTGGATAAAAAGTAAAATTAATAATGTTGCACATTTTGTCAGGCAAAAAGAATCAATTTTAGGTCCCTAGGCCTTGGCTTAGGCCTTGTTTCCCAATTTTAATCGTGCGAACTCATTTCATAAAGTTTACATAAAAAGTCAAGTTATTAATTTTGCTCATTTTTTCAGGCAAAAAGAATCAAGTTTAGGGCTCTAGGCCTCGGCTTTGACCTTTTTAGCAAATTTTAAACGTGCGTGCTCATGTTCATAAGGTTTACATATAAAGTTACTTTACATTTTATGTAATGCTTATGAATATGAGTAGGGTTAAAATCTGTTAAAATGTCCTGTATCTAGGCCTACGGTCAAAAAATTAATGTTTTGTGGTTGGGTAAAAGTAAAACGTTATTTATTTGATTTGCTATGTAACCCTTATGAAAATGAGCTCAGAGGATTAAAATTTGACAAAAAGGCACAGATCTAGGCCTTATAATTAATGTTATATTTTGAAATACCTACTCATGGGGAGGTGTTTCATAGAAATTGAAAGTGTATTTTTTATACAATCCGATGTTGTTTAGGTGGCCAGTTTTTAATAAACCAGCACCACACTCCAACAGATCTCATGCAACAAAATTGTAAGTTTTCGAAAAACTGACCATTCGGTGAAATGATCTTTCGATATAATGAACTTTTAGGTAAAGTAATCCTTCGGTGAAATGAACTTTTCGACCAAATGTCCTTCGGATGAAATGAACTTTTAGGTAAACTGACCCTTCGGTGAAATGAACTTTTCGGACCATTCGGTGAAATGTACCTTTCCATCAAGTGATTTTTGGCGAACTGATTTTCGATCAAGTGACCTTTCGATCAAGTGAACGATACCCAGTCAGGAAACGCCCTTAGATTGTTGGTTGCTCTCTTTTTTGGGGAAAGGAACTGAACGACCCCTTTGAGCAACTCAATGAGCCATAAGCAGCCGCCCGTCCATGATTTAGGGCCACTGGTTCTAAGGAAGGGAGAGAGTCAGTGCCGTAAGACAAACACAACATCCATGCCTCATCAGGATTCGAACCGGACACATCTTAGACAAATGATCAGAAGCCAACGCTTTGTACAACTTTTCCAGCTTTGTTCGTCCGTCCGCACGATAACTCACGTGAAAATGGTTTGATTTCGACGAAAGTTTAGTATGTGGTAGGGGACCACCTGGGGACGAACCCTAATGAAAATGGGCGAAACAGGATCAAAGAGCAGGACGTAAAAGCGGGATCCATTCCATTGCTCTTAGGCGTCATAACTTGCGTAAAAATTGTTCGATTTCGATGAAATTTTAGTATGTAGTAGGGAACCACCTGGGGACGAACCTTGTTGAAAATGGGTGAAATAGGGTCATAGGTCAGGACATAGAAGCTGGATCCATTCCACTGCCTTTATGCGTCATAACTTGCGTAAAAATGGTTCGATTTCGATGAAATTTTAGTATGTGGTAGGGAACCACCTGGGCACGAGCCCTATTGAAAATAGGCGAAATGTGGTCAAAGGTCAGGCAGGAGATAAGAGCGGGATTTATTCTATTGCCCTTAAGCGACATAACTTGCGTAAAAATGGTTCGATTTCGATGAAATTTTAATATGGGGTAGGGAACCATCTGGGACGATCCCTATTGAAAATTAATAAAATGGGGTCAAAGGTCAGGACATAGGAGCGGGATCCATTCCATTGCCTTTATGCATCATAACTTGCGTAAAAATGGTTCGATTTCGATGAAATTTTATTATGTGGTAAGGACCAACTGGGGACGAACCGTATTGAAAATGGGCGGAATAGGGTCAAAGGTCAGGACACGAGTGGGATCCATTCCATTGCCCTTGTGCATCATAACTTACCTAAAAATGATTCGATTGCGACAAAACGTTATTATGTTGTTCCGGAGGTATAGTGAACCGGTTCTGTTGAATATCAACGAAATGGTGTCAAAGGTCATTGCACAAAGGCAAGATTTATTCCACAGCCATTATTCTCATAACTTGCTTAAAACTGCTTCTATTGCGACAAAACTTTCGAATATCATCGAAATGGGGTCAAAGGTCAGGACACATGAACGAGATTTATTCCACAGCCATTATCCATATAACTTGAGTAATAATTTCTGGTATGTTGGAAAGCGTATCATAATCAATGCATTGCATGATTTTACTAACTTGTAATATTAATCGTTGATACACTGTGTTGTTAATGATATTAATCGTTGATACACTGTGTTCTTAATGATATTATTAGTTGATTTATCAATGTTTAGGGTGTTACAGATATTTCCAGGTATTTAGAATTTAGGAAACATTTCTGCTGGCTTGTGGGGCATCAGCGTAAATACAAGAGTTTTTCTCATTCTGCAGGTAAAACCGCCGTGTAATTTCACAGTTTTTAAAGTTGCGTGTATGATAATCTAAGTTTAGTGACGGGTTTTAATGTAAGTTTAGTGACGTTTTACAGAGATCTGCTCTGTTAAAACGAAGAGAATATGATAGTGTACGCAAACTAATGTTAAGCTGTAATACCCCAATATTACTTTATATTAGATATATTATGATGAAAATATAACTTTCACCAAGAAAGGGCCCAATTTCAAAAGCAGTACAAAATCCATACATTTCTACAGTATTTGGAAAAGCAATACAAAATCCTTACATTTCAACACCACTAAATAAAACTTAAAAAGTGCATGCATGGTTCAGTTACATATATCCCAGCTTTATAATACACCTTGACTATACAATCTAAATGGGAAAATGCCTTTTCACCTGTGAACAATCATATGCTTTGAAATATGACTTTCAATTGCTTGAAACATACAGTATATCACATCGGTTCACTTGTGTGCATAAGCATATGCTTCGAAAGTCATCTTTCAGATCATCATCTTTTAGTCATCTTTCAAATGACATAAGCATATGCTCTGAAAAATAATCTAAAGATAAAAGATGACTCTTCCGTTTCCATTAGAATGTTTCTTCTGTTAGCACAACAAAATATCATACTGTTCAGTACCATTCTGTCAATCAAAAATAGGAATTTAAGCTGGTAAAAATTTCGAAAATCAAACTTATCATGTACGTAACCCAATGGCTCAAAACGACTATCAGGGTCTTAAGATGGCCGCCACACCGTTAGCGTCGTCTGCTAAGAAAGCTTCAAGTTTGTGACATCATACTTTTTTTTTTTTTTTTTTGATTGGAGGTTTAACGACCACCGTGAGCAACTCAATGGGCTATAAGCAGTCGCCCGTCCCTAATTTAGGGTCACTGGTTCCAGGGAAGGGAAAGAGCCAGTGCCGTAAGACAAACACAACATCCATGCCTCACCGGGATTATAACCCGGACCCCGTTCGGACGAATGATCAGAGGCCATCGCTTAGACCACTGCGCCACCGGGGCGGCCCATACTTTCTTCCCTTATTCCTATCTTTTTTTTTTTTTTGATTGGAGGTTTAACGACCACCGTGAGCAACTCAAATGGGCTATAAGCAGTCGCCCGTCCCTAATTTAGGGTCACTGGTTCCAGGGAAGGGAGAGAGCCAGTGCCGTAAGACAAACACAACATCCATGCCTGACCGGGATTCGAACCCGGACCCCTTACGGACGAATGATCAGAGGCCAACGCCTTAGACCACTGCGCCACCGGGGCGGCTATTCCTATCTTCATGGGTATAACAAATTAATGAAAGCATACTCAACTAGCTTATTTCAACTCTCCGATCTGCAAGTCGTAGTCTTACTTTCGAAACTGACTGCTCAAACAGAACTGAGTCTGCCTGTATTTTTTTTATATGGACTTATTGCATTTCTAGGGCCATTTAATATTTACGGTAGAGTTTTTTTATTTCAGCAGTAAATAACTTTATTTCCCTTTAAGGTTTAGTGGTTGTTTGGGGAAATTTTTAGAAATTGATTTTAAAAACATTCGTTTTCAAGTTCTTTGGTTTTCGTTCAGAGAATACTGCTGTAAAAGAGACTGGCGGCATGAACTTGTTTCTCCCATGTCATTAAAAAATGCCATACATCCTCGTAAATGTCTCCCTGTATGTTCTTACCCATTATTATATTTGCTGTGCATCAATAAACATATATAGCTGCCAATAAAACACACTTTTATCGATCCATGATACATCGCACAAGAATCCTGTTTCTTTGAAAATGACGGTTCGGTGATTTTTGAAGTCGGCAAGAATTCTTTCTGCAGTCATTATTGGATTATTATTCTACACTTGACAGCACGATGCAGAGCATTTGTCACCTCCTCTTCCATGCTTCAGACTTCCGGATTTAGGAGGTACCCCATTGTTAACTTCTATTTTTTAACACTTTAGTTCTTGAAACGGGTTATACAAAAAAAAAAAAAAATGAAATTTTGAATACATTAAATGTAATAAGAAAATTGTGACATAAGCAGACCCTTTAGTGGCAACGGGCTGGATATATTACTTAACTACCGGAGATATTCGGCGTTTCCCGTGTTTAACTAAAAATACATGAATCAGCTTCTGGGCCAACGTTTTTTGGGCTTTCCTGAATTTATAACTAGGACATACAGTACGGAAACATTTAATGGAAATGTGTTCCGGTAATGAAAAGAAAACTATAAAAAACCCGAACAAAATCAGCACTTGTGCCCGTCCCAATAGGCTTAAACCAGCAGTCTTTATTGCCTGTGAACATAAGAAATTTGACATATCTAACATTTTTCTATCGTGTCGTAATCAGAGTACACTGTAAAAAATTAGTTGTGTGTATTCACGGACAATTTATGAAAATAACGTGCAGCAAAGTTGCCGGCAGGTGTCCGTGTTTTTCAGAAATTTCCATTTTTAAAAGCGCCCGTTTATTTTAACTTTCGTATTTTCACAGATTTCCCGAAATCAGAAGTTCCATTTATTTCAGAAAAAAATCCTCTTCAGGTTTTTCCGTGTTTAAACTGAAATTCCGCAAAATCGACGACTCTGCGTTTTTCAGCCCTTACCTCAGATAATCCTTCCGCTGCAGTCAGGATCGAAGCCCGGTCGTTTGGGTTGGATCAACAGGTAACGCACGCCTTTAACCACTGAGCCAACAACGCTCGAGAATCCGACTCATGTACATCATAAAACAAACTGCGCCACGATGATATTTTTTTCGTCATTAATGCGAGGGATTTAGTCATTTTTATTTTCTATGGGTGCTTATTATTTTTTTCAATAGGTTTGCAACAATTGTTTTTTTCCGTAGGAGAACTTTTCACAAATGAAGCATTTTTCATCAAGATTTTTCGAAGCAACAAAATGCTTTGAAACTTATTTTTTTAAACTGGCAATGGTTTCAGTTACCGTTAAAAAAGGTGAAAGGTACTTTTTTATAGTATTATTTCACACACACACACTCCTAAATATAAAATTTACTCTTGATAGCTACAACAGCTTTTGTCTTAAGTTGTCCAAAGACTGATACATACTAGTAGACATCGTATAATCATCTGCACAATAAGTTAAACACCCGATTTCTTACAGCAACACAATATATAATAAAATAACTGGTGCACAAAATAGTGTAGATGAGAAGAAATATCCTGTGCCACAATAAACAAAATTCATGCGATATCATTCATCATCATCATCATTGTCAACCATTATCGATCCACTGCTGGACGAAGGTCTCCCCAAGTTTCTTCCACAACGGTCTGTCTTGTGCCAGTCTCCTCCCTGTTACTCCCGCATACTTTCGAATTTCATCCACCCATCTCCCATGTGGTCTTCTTCTGGGTCCTTTCCTGTCCCTTGGAATCCAATCTAAAATTTCGGCTGTCCATCGATGGTCTGTCCTTCTGGCAGTATGTCCAGCCCACTGCCATTTCAGGGATTTTACCCTGATCATGATGTCTTCCACTCTTGTCATTTTTTTGATCTACGAGTTCCTCTTCTTATCTCTCCTGGTTACAACAAGCATGCATCTCTCCATGCTTTTCTTTGAGTTGTCTGTAGTCTTTGTGTGTCTCTTTTAGTTAAGGTCCACGTCTCTGCACCATACGTAAGCACTGGAAGGATGCATAGATCAAACACTTTTCTTTTAAGACATAATTACATATTGCTCTTGAAAATTATACTGTTTCTTCCAAAAGCTCTCCAGGCAAGTTTTATACGCCGATTAATTTCTTCATCAATATGACCCTTACATGATATCTGCTGTCCAAGATAAATGCAGGTATTGGTTATCTCCAGCTTTTCCCATCAATCGATAAATCTTCATTTTTTTGTAAAAGCATTGTACATCACTTTTGTCTTCTGAGAGTTCATTTTTAATCCCACTTCTTTACTCTTGTCAGGAAGTTCCTGTGCCATAATCTGCAGCTGTGATGGGGTAGTTGCAAAAATGACTACGTCATCAGCAAAACGAAGGTGAGTTAGATAATCTCCATTAATCTTTATCCCTTTGTTTTCCCAGTTCAGTGATTGAAAGACATTTTCCAATGTGGCATTAAGAAATTTGGGAGATATAGTGTCGCCTTGTCTCACTCCCTTTCCAATTTTTATGGGTGCTGCATTCTCAAATAGCCGAATCTTTGCACTTCCATTTTCGTAGATGTTATATTAATAACATCTATGAAAATGCAAGTGCAAAGATTCGGCTATTTGAGAATACAGCACCCATAAAAATTACCATCCACAATATCCGATCTCGTTACGGAACTTCAAAATTCGACAGACGATTAAAATTTAAAAGTTTATCAAATCTCAAGTGTTCTCATCAATCGCTTTTATTACCGGTAATTTCCCGTCATAAGTATACGGAAAAAGTGAGAACGGAGTTTTATCGTTAAGATACGAAAGGAATTGCGGAAGGGTTTCTGAGAATTCAGAATTTCCCGTTAACGCATCTCTAAACCGGTAATTTACCATAAATATAAGAAAGAAACTGCGAAAAGGTTTCTGAAAATTCAGAATTTCCTCGTGGTACGAAAATTCCGTGAAATTTAGGTTTCTTCCTGTCATTTCATGGAAAAGGTTGTATCAGAAAGATGTTTTGTTAATTCACGAAGGAAATGACGGAAAGTGGCTCGTGAATTTCAGAATGTTTTTTACAGTGTAATGTAGAGTTAATTCGAAGCGCAAGTAAACTTATCCTAGAAGAGCCTCTGAATCAACCACATCATTGAGTGCTCTTTTATTTGGAACCAAGATTATGGGGTTTTTATTTTTTCGAACTCGCGAGCAGCCAACATAGAGCTGGCAATGGGAAAAGCATGAAATTTGCAGGTGAGTCCAAAAACTTTTAACGATTGAATCTGTCTTTTTGATACTCATGGCAAAACTGAGAACAAGAAACAGAATACGTTTAAAATTGTGTCTTTTTTATATTCATCGCAAAAATGAGAATAGGAAACAGTAGGAGTTTAAACTAAGATGTGTCAGATGGGATGATTGGAATGCGTGCAATAAAACCATATCCCCTGCAGCATGGCCTGTCATGGTAGTAGCTCCGATGCAATTAGACTGCCATTTTACAATACTGGGGGATCCAGATTTCATCAAAATAAAAAAATAAAACCTTAAAATGATTTGGAAAAAATGCGCGAACGGAGGAATAGCAATATTAAGCTTTGAAAAAATGAAACACGGATAAATTAACATTTTCCTCTAATTTCATTTCATGTAATAAATTTACATTTAATACACTACTGTTTGTGAAAATTGCAAATTCAAGAAAGAACCATGCGATTTGAACGAAATTTATAACACACATTACTGATATGACTGTACATAAGTGATTTAGGGCCGCGGGTGGCCTAGTGGGCAACGTTCGTGACTGCCGCGGAAAGGACCTCAGGTTCGATCCCAGGCAGGTACGAGCGCTCGATCCACTAAATATCCGGCGTGCGTCGGATGGGCACGTTAAGCTGTCGTACCCCGGGTACTGGTCCCCCGGTAATAAAAAAGGGCGTCTTCCTCCCCCTTTCTACTTTGCTTCCGTGTCACTTTCCTATCGGGCACTCTAGCCCAAATATCCTAGCTTCCTATTTCTAAGGGTTGTTTGAGATCTGGGGTCAGACACTCCCTTCCTAAAATCCTCTACACATGATCATAAGTGATTTAATTTTCAGAACAATACAACAACTTTTACCTGCAAAAATCAGTATCTTGTGAAGCCACCGTGAGCTGCAAAAAGAGCTTTTAGACGGCATGGCATTGAATCGAAAAGGCGTTAGATGGTGTCCTGGGTGATTGCTTTCCAGGCAGCAAGTGTGAGAGTCCACAGTTCATTGGCAATGACCGCTGGAGGACTTTGATGGGTCAGTTGCCGAGTGACCATATCCCAGACATGTTCAATAGGAGACATATCTGACGAACGTGCAGGCCAGGGACGAAACGGTACCTGCTGTGTTGCGAAGAGGGCTTGAAGATTCTTAGCAACATGTGGTCGAACATTTCCGTGCTGGAATATAGCTCCAGGAGTGCTCTGAAAGAAGGGTATGACGTCGGCTTGTACAACTTCCTGATGTAGCCGTCGCTATTGAGCTTGCCCTCAAGTAGTAGCAGCCCAGTTGGCGAATCGTACCCAATGGCACACCACACCATCACACTTGGCGTTTGTCCTTCCACAATGCATGCTGGAAGGAGCTCACCACAGTACCATCTAATGCGTATGCGGACATCATGGTGGTCATAATTGAATTGGGACTCGTCCGAAAACACGACATGCTACCAATCAGCATGCCATTGTCTGTATTGAAACCCCATTCCAGCCTGAGGCGTATATGTTTCAGGGTCAAAGGAAACCGCCGCAAAGGGATGCGTGCAACCAGTTCTCTGTGTAGCAGACGTCGCCCAACTGTGGAGGAAGACGATGTCACAACTGTTGCTGTGCTCCACATTTGTGCTAACACTTGCGAAGATGCGGAACGGTTCGTCACTGCCTTTCGGATAAGGTGTCGTTCATCCCGCGGTGTCGTCACATTTCTCGGTCCACTGCCAACCAAATTGTCGATGCACCTGGTTCTCCTCGGTCCACTGCCGCCACATGCGCATCAATGTTGTGGCGTTATGTCCCGTCCGAGCCGCTATATCGCGGAAATAAAATGCACCTTCAAGCAGACAAGTCATTCGTCCCCGTTGAAACTCTGTCGAATGGTGATATTGCCCCCTCCGTCGTCGCCGAGGCATTATTATTTTATTGATTCCTGGAGATCATTTCACAACTCGCTGTGCGTGATGAACTACTGGGGTGTATCCTAAACAGCCCTCTGTTTATACTCCTCACTCGACTGTCCACAGGGCGCTGCCGGGCCCAGACATGCGCAATGAGTTTTCACTTTTAATTATTTGCATGTCCTACCCTGCTCTGCATATCCTGTAAGTTTCACGTGATTCCTCCCATTCCTTCATGGTGTTGCAATTTTCACAAACAGTAGTATATTTCCTCCAAAATGTCGCATAACTGCTGATTTTTAAATAGTGGAACTATTCATAGCGGGCAGTAACACATAGTGCCGTGGTGTGGCACGTGAGCAAATACCCTGGAAACTGCGGCGGAAGGATACACACGACATTTTGGAAGTATTACACAGTAAACAACAAAATCACATTTTAAGTTGTAAATCACTTGCATTATGTCAAATTCAAAACAATGCTTGTACACTGAGTGGCCACTTTATTATGACCACCTGACAGTTTTAAGCAAATGAGCTATGGCTGCACGCTGTTGCCGCCAGAGGGCGAGGCTAGTAAAAACGGGGAAAGCTTAGTGCTTGCAACAGTAGTAGAGTGGTTTTTGGGTGACGAGATGGGTAAAAAATGCGATTTGACGGACTTTCAACGTGGGATGATTGTAGGAGCTCGGAGCCAGTATCATCGAAACTGCCGCATTCGTGAAATGTTCCAGAGCAGCTGTTGTTAAAGTGTTTAAAGACTGGACTGTCGGCAAAAAACTGGGTCTCTACGTGCAACGTGTTGTCGTCATCGACTAGTGACTGCTCGGGCAAAATGGAGTGTGTCCAGACTGGTAACAGACAACAGAAGGGCAACAGTGCAGCAAATTATATACCATCTTAATGAAGGATCCCCTCAAATGATCTCTGCACGCACTGTTCGTTGCCGTACACTGCATCGGATGGGATATGGCAGCCGAAGGCCTGTTCGAACACCTTTGCTGTCTGCAGTTAACAAGAGAAAACGTCTCCAGTTCGCACAGGAGCACAAGGATTGGACAGTCAACAATTGGAAACAAATTATGTGGTCCGATGAATCACGTTTTCAGTTGCACCATGCCGATGGCCGAGACAGAATTTGGTGGAAACAGCACGAAAGCATGGACCCCAAATGCATTGCGAGAACCCTTCAAACGGTGGAGGCAACGTTATGGTTTGGGGAATGTTTTTCTGGCATGCTTTGGGCCTTTTAATTCGTGTCTGACTAGCACATCATATTCACACATCGTTGCGGACCAAGTGCATCCTGTCATGTGAATGGTTTATTCCAATGACTTTCAACAAGATAATGCGTCCTGTCATAGTGCTCGTATTGTACAGGATTGGTTTCAGGAACATGCCGGTGAGTTTACTTTGCTTAGGTGGCCCCATTACCTCCATTGAGAATTTGTGGGATGAAGTTGAACGAGCCATCAGACAGCTGGATCCACAACCCTGCAATCTCACACTCCTGGAAAGGGCTATTCATCAAGCATGCTCTCAGATTCCACAAACCACCTATCAACATCTCGTGGAGTCCATGCCACGAAGAATCGACGCAGTATTAAAGCAAAAAGGTTGCCCAACGAAGTACTGAGAGGGTGGTCATAATAAAGTGGCCACTCAGTGTATAAACCTAGTGTAAATCTTCTCGTAGAAATAACTTTCAACCAGGAGAGCCCTGGTCTGAAACGGAAAACACCCGCACGCAACAGGGGTAAAACGCAGCTAACAGAAGGATTAAATATCTAATTATAAATAGCTCGCGTTATGTCAAATTCGAAACAAAGGTTGAAGAAATTTAGTCAGAATCTTCCCGTAAAAATAACTTGGAACTACACTATCTACCAACAAGTAATTGGACACTCCTGCAATCGACGATATCTGCGATTCTGATACACGTCACGGCCGCCGCCGTTAAATATCGTATGGGAAACAACAACGCAACCAGTCGCATGCTAGATGCCACGCAGTTCGGAGCTCTCTGATTTCGAGAAAGGTGAAATCGTCGGGTACCACAGAAATGGCCGATCCATACGTGACATATCCAGCGAGTTGAAGTACCCAAAATCGACAGTGGCCTACGCGATTGGCAAGTGCAAGATGAGAGGTGACTGTCGGAATGTGCCCCGACCCGGCAGACCCACAAAACTGGGAGTTAGAGACCGACGGGTGCTGGCCAGAGAAATTCGGAAGAACCGCCCCAAATCGATGGGCCACTACCGCGAGGAGTTTCAACGGGCATTTGGGAGTGTTTTTCGATGAATACCATCCATAACGAAGCCCATCTGCTCGGTTATCATGGACGTACTGCCGCCCACAAGCCTTTGATCACCAAGTCCAATAGCCCTGCTCGGATAACGTGGTGCAAAGAACGTCGACAGTGGACTGTTGAACAGTGGAAACAGGTTCTTTGGAGCGACGAATCAAGGTTCACCCTCAACCGTCCGGATGGCAGGGTCTGGGTTTGCGTCTGCATGGAGAACGCCTCCTGCAGTAATGTACTGTGCCAACTGTGAAGTTCGGCGGCGGTGGAATTATGCTATGGGGGTGTTTCTCCTGGTATGGCTCGGGACCCTTGGTCGCAATTCCTGGTAGACTCAACGCCGGGACCTACTGCACCATTTTGGATGACCATGTGCTTCCTACGTTGTGGCAGTTTTACGGGGTGGACCCATGTAACTTTCAGGAATACAATGCCACCTGTCATTTTGCGTGGTCCACCATGGTTTGGTATGGTGACAATGGGGTTAATCGAATGGACTGGGCAGTGCAGAGCCCGGACCTTAACCCTATCGAGCACTTCTGGGACGAGTTGGAGCGTCGACTTAAGTGGTGCCACCACCGTTCGAAATCGGTGAAGGAACTGTCCTGTCTTCTCCAAGCCGAGTGCAAGAAAATACCGCTAGCCGTTGTATAACGCCTGGTTGAGAGTATGCCCCGGAGGGTCGCAGCTGTAATCGCCGCTCGTGCAGGCTCCACCAACTATTGAAGGTGAATAAACTTCGTTTTCCTTTGCTATCACAGGTGTCCAATTACTTGTTGGTAGATAGTGTATATATATCATCATCATCATTGTCAACCATTATCAATCCACTGCTGGACGAAGGTCTCCCCAAGTTTCCTCCACAACGGTCTGTCTTGTGCCAGTCTCCTCCATGTCACCCCTGCATACTTTCGAATTTCATCCACCCATCTCCCATGTGGTCTTCTTCTGGGTCTTTTCCTGTCCCTTGGAATCCAATCTAAAATTTCGGCTGTCCATCGATGATCTGTCCTTCTGGCAGTATGTCCAGCCCATTGCCATTTCAGGGATTTAACTCTGATCATGATGTCTTCCACTCCTGTCATTTTTCGGATCCACGAGTTCCTCTTCTTATCTCTCCTGGTTACACCAAGTATGCACCTCTCCATGATGCTTTGAGTTGTCTGCAGCCTTTGCATGTCTCTTTTAGTTAAGGTCCACGTCTCTGCACCATACGTAAGCACTGGAAGGATGCATTGATCAAACACTTTTCTTTTAAGACATACTGGCATATTGCTCTTGAAAATTATGCTGTTTCTTCCAAAAGCTCTCCAGGCAAGTTTTGTACGCCGATTAATTTCTTCATCAATGTGACCCTCACTTGATATCTGCTGTCCAAGATAAACGTACGTGTCTGTTATCTCCAGCTTTTCTCCATCAATCGATAAATCTTCATTTCTTGTAAAAGCATTGAACATCACTTTTGTCTTCTGAAAGTTCATTTTTAATCCCACTTCTTTACTCTTGTCAGCAAGTTCCTGGATCATACTCTGCAGCTCTGATGGGGTAGTTGCAAAAATGACTACGTCATCAGCAAAACGAAGGTGGGTTAGATAATCTCCATTAATCTTTATCCCCTTGTTTTCCCAGCTCAGCGACTGAAAAACACCCTCCAATGTGGCATTAAAGAGCTTCGGAGATATGGTGTCACCTTGTCTCACTCCCTTTCCAATTTTTACGTGTGTTGTATTTTCAAACAGCCTAATCTTTGCACTTGCATTTTCATAGATGTTATTAATAATATTAATGTATGCATCTTCAATACCGCAGGTTTTCAGAGCCATTGTAACTGCTGATGGTTTCACCGAATCAAAGGCTTTTTCATAATCGATAAAAGCCAAGCAAAATGGAAGTTCATATTCCCTCGCTCTTTCAATTAGTTCTCTCAGCACGTGGATATGATCTATTGTGCTGTAGCCACTCCTGAATCCAGCTTGTTCTCTCGGTTGAGCCATGTCCAGTGTTACCTTCAAGCGGTGTGAAAGAACTTTAGTGAAGATTTTATAAACTACTGATAGGAGGCTGATAGGTCTGTAGTTTCCGAGATCCTCAATGTCACCTTTCTTATGTAGCAGGATCATTGTAGCGGTGTTCCAATTCTCAGGAATCTTTCCTTCATTAAGGCAACGAGTGAAAATTTGGGCGAGTACTGTTTCGATTTCTCCACTTGCTTCTTGTATGATGTCTACAGTAATTCCATCTTCTCCTGGAGCTTTTCCCCGCTTCATGTTCTTGATTGCATGTGCAACTTCTGCTGGAAGGACTGGAGGAACTCTGGTACTGGTATCTTTCATGATGTCTGGAGTGCATGTATCATCCCTTTCATATAATTTGGAGTAGAAATCTTTCACTCTTGTCAAAATTTCGCCTCTATTTCTTGTTACAGAACCATCTTCTTTTCTCAGTGCCATAATCTGTTTTCTTCCCTTACTGAGATGTCCCTTTGCTATCTTTAGGCTTTGGTTGTTTTCAATTGCTTTCCTCACTAGTTCACAGTTGAATTTTCTTACGTCTTCAGTGATACTTTTTCTTACTGTCTTGCATAGCTCTATATATTCCACTTTGGAAGTCACATCTTCTTTAGTTGTCCTCATCTCTCTTCTTTTTTGCATCAACATTTTCGTTTTTCCTGATAATTTATTTACATGCAACTTGTTTTTAGACCCAGCTAATTTTGTTGCTGTTTCCATAAGAGCTTTGGTTACTTTTCTGTTAACTTCAGAGATGTCCACTTCTTCCGATGTTAGGCCTTCTAAAGCAGAGAACCTGTTCTTCAGTTCCAACTTGAAGGTATTATGGTGTTTTTTAAGGTTGGTTATGTCAATAGATTTGGTTTGTCTTATGAGCTTGCCACGTTCAAGTTTAGTCTTGAGGTGCATCTTACATCTCACCAATCTATGGTCACTACCTGTGTTGAACTTGTTTAGCACACTGCAGTCTTCTATGACGAATTTTTTGTTACACATAATAAAATCAATTTCACTTGTCGTCCCATTTGGATGTCTCCATGTCCATTTCCTGTGTGGCTTTTTCTTGAAGAAGGAGTTCAAGATGAAAAACCCTTCTGCCTCTGCAAACTCAACGAGAGTATTTCCACGCTGGTTTCTGTTGCCGTGACCGAATTTACCTACTGAAGTTTCATTCTGTTGCCGTTGCCCTATTTTTGCATTGAAATCTCCCATAATTATCTTCAAGTGCTGCTTACCTTTATTATTTAGATGACAAATTTCCTCATAAAATTCTTCAATTTCTTCTTCAGGATGACTTGTGGTGGGTGCATAAGTTTGAATAATCTGAGCCTGGTATCTTTTCGAGAGTTGGATAACAAGTCGTGCAGCTCTGTCAGAGGAACTTTCAACTTCTACAACTTTATCCTTCAGTTTCTTGTTTATTATAAATGCAACACCACTAGTTCTGCCAGTATCTGTCCCACGATAGTAGAAGAGATGTCCACTTTTCAGTTCAATGAGATCTTCTCCTTTTCACCTTACCTCACTTAGCCCCACGATGTCCCACTTGATCCTTTGTAGTTCCTCTTCCAATTCAAGAAGCCTTGAATCAGAAGATAGGGAGCGTCCATTGTACGTAGCCAAGGTCAGCATCAGATGGCAGCCTAGTCCGGTCCTCCGGGGATTCTTAGCACCCTCTGCCTTCATGTCGCACTGGCCGCTGCCTTGGCCAGGTACATTCCAGCTGCCGGAGACTGAGGGCCAAGATTTAAGTTGTGGAATCATTTTGGAGGGGTTTGGCCATAACTCACCACGCTGGCCAAGCGGGTTGGTGAGTGTGGGATAGAATTTCCTCTAATCCCGATGGTATAGTTATACCGCTATTGGCGGTCGTCAGAGCCCCTTTAGTATGAACAGGATGCACCACGAGAAGGCGGGGTTGACATTTGTCAAGGAGAGGCTGTGATGTTACGCATCACCTGACCTTACATCAACACCTTCGACCCATATATATATATATATATATACATATATATATTGCGTAGTAAGAAAATGGTAGCCGCGGTCTGAAACCTGAGCAAGGAGCCTGCAATTGCTGAAGAAAGATGCTTTTTGGAAGTCTAACAGAGTAAACAGCAAGATAAAATTTTGAATTGTAAGCACACTGGACAAAAACTTAGTCACCCCTGTAAGAACTCACCTAATAACGGGTGACGGCGCCTCTTTTCTTAATAACAGCATGAAACCGCGTTGTGGTAAAGACTCCACGAGGTTGTGGTTGTATTGAACATCGATTTGCAGTCACTCGTGCGTCAATTGGTCCCGAAGTTCCTCCAGACCACGTGGGTGTCATTCCGGCATCTCACCTTCTGTACCAAATGATCCCACAGATTTTCAATAGGATTTAAATCTGGGGATTTGGCCGGCCTTTTCGAGGTGAGACAGTGTTGCTGATTGTTCGTCGTGCCACTCAGACACAGTTTTAGCCCTCTGCACACGGCAAGTTTCGTCTTGGAAGGCAGGAGTAGCATTGTGATGCTGCTCCTGGAGATGTAGGGCAAAGGGCAACGCATCGTCATTCAGAATGCGGAGGTACGCATGCTGGTTCAAATTCATCGTCACTGCGACGAGAGGGCCAATATCGTGGTATGTAAAACATCCCCAAAATACCACAGAACCCCTCCAGCTTGGACAACACCTTCGACCCAATGAGGTTTACAGGCTTCATTGTGCCTGCGATGCTCTCGTCGCCTCCTGTTATCAGACTACGAACAAAAACGAGACTCATCAGACCAAATTACTCGTTTTCAATCCTCAACAATAAAGTTTTGGTGCCCCTGAGTCCATTGATATCGTGCGACTTTGTGACTTGCTGTTGAAATGGGCCTTTTACGTGGTGCTCTGCTCCAGATGTCCATCGCATGCAGTTCTCGTCGAAATGTCCTTTCGGAAATTGGTTGGAGTGGAGTTTCATTGACGGTTTGGAGCAATTGTTTCCTGGTTTGAAACCGATTTGCAGTTGCTAAGCGTGAAATATGGCGACGGTCCTTGTTGGTGAGAATTGTCTTCCGGCCACAGATACGTCGCCCATTTTTAGTTGACTACGAACTACAGCACTGTTTGTAGACCCGCTGGGCAGCACGCTTCGGCACACCAACAAATTAGGCGACGTCATTCACTTTCTGTCCGTGGGCACGGCCAAACACGATGGCTCCTTTTTGCCACTCCGTAACGTCTGTCTTACGACCCATATTGCAGACTAAATTCAACACACACGTTGCTCTTCACCATTGCACGAGACAGAAATTATCCTGTAGCCTCGGTGCATGAGTCTATAGAATCACTTCTGTCTCGATATACATATATCAGATATATATAAATATATATATATGTATATATCTCCTAAGATGGATTCAGGAGTGGCTACAGCACAATAGATCATATCCACGTACTGAGAGAACTAATTGAAAGAGCGAGGGAATATGAACTTCCATTGTGCATGGCTTTTATCGATTATGAAAAAGCCTTTGATTCGGTAAAACCATCAGCAGTTACAATGGCTCTGAAATCCTGCGGTATTGAAGATACATACATTAATATTATTAATAACATCTATGAAAATGCAAGTGCAAAGATTCGGCTGTTTGAAAATACAACACACATAAAAATTGGAAAAGGAGTGAGACAAGGTGACACCATATCTCCGAAGCTCTTTAATTCCACATTGGAAAATGTCTTTCAATCACTGAACTGGGAAAACAAAGGGATAAAGATTAATAGAGATTATCTAACCCACCTTCGTTTTGCTGATGACATAGTCATTTTTGCAACTACCCCATCAGAGCTACAGAGTATGATCCAGGAACTTGCTGACAAGAGTAAAGAAGTGGGATTAAAAATGAACTTTCAGAAGACAAAAGTGATGTACAATGCTTTTACAAGAAATGAAGATTTATCGATTGATGGAGAAAAGCTGGAGATAACAGACACGTACGTTTATCTTGGACAGCAGATATCAAGTGAGGGTCACATTGGTGAAGAAATTAATCGGCGTACAAAACTTGCCTGGAGAGCTTTTGGAAGAAACAGCATAATTTTCAAGAGCAATATGCCATTATGTCTTAAAAGAAAAGTGTTTGATCAATGCATCCTTCCAGTGCTTACGTATGGTGCAGAGACGTGGACCTTAACTAAAAGAGACACACAAAGGCTGCAGATAACTCAAAGCGGCATGGAGAGGTGCATGCTTGGTGTAATCAGGAGAGACAAGAAGAGGAACTCGTGGATCCGAAAAATGACAAGAGTGCAAGACATCATGGTCAGAGTTAAATCCCTGAAATCGCAATGGGCTGGACATACTGCCAGAAGGACAGACCATCGATGGACAGTCGAAATTTTAGATTGGATTCCAAGGGACAGGAAAAGACCCAGAAGAAGACCACATGGGAGATGGGTGGATGAAATTCGAAAGTATGCGGGAGTGACATGGAGGAGACTGGCACAAGACAGACCGTTTTGGATGAAACTTGGGGAGACCTTCATCCAGCAGTGGATTTATAATGGTTGACAATGATGATGATGATTACTCCCAACAATGCTATCACGGCGCCCTGTGTGCAACCGGTAATTTCCTAATTAATAACAAGGAACTGTTCACCAATTACACTTAAAATAGTACTAGTGATCCGAATTACTTGACGTAGAATATAAATAAAAGTTTCTAAGCTTTCGCACATCAACCAGATGGCTTTTTCAAGGAAAGTAGACAGCTAACTGTTAGCTGTCTACTTTCCTTGAAAAAGCAATCACGTTGATGTGCGAAAGCATGGAAACTTTTATTTATATTGTACGCCAAATGATTCGGATCACTAGTACTCTTTTAACGGTAATTTCTTACTGTCATTTCTGTTAGGAGTGACTAATTTTTTGTCCGGTGTGCTTAAATCGTGCGCGTTATGTCAAATTCAAAACACTGATTGAACAGACAGTCAAAATTTTCCCGTCTAAATAACTTGGAACTATTTATAGCGAATAGTAACAAACGGAAAGCCGTGGTAAACCCATGGGCAAACTGAGATGGAAGGATAAACGCAACACTTCGGAAGTCTAATGCAGTAAATAGCAAGATCAAATTTCAAATTGTATATTGCGAGAACTATATCAAATTCGAAACAATAGTTGAAAAAGCCTGATCTAAATCTTCCAGCAGAAATAGCTTGAAATTTCTACTAGTGCGTGGTAACACACCGAGAATCGCGGTCTACACTGAGAAAAAAGTTTGTTTGAAACAACAAAGTACACTACTGGCCACCCAAAATGCAACACCAAGAAGGAAGCATCCGATTGGTTTGAAATTCGCAGCATACGTCGCCCGCGAGAGGGCATGCAAACGATTAGCATTACAGGGCATATGAAAATCATGTGCGCCCGGCACGCCACCGAGAAGCACTATAAGACGGGTGCACAGAAGGCAGGGTGTAAGTAGTGGAAGTGTGTTGTGCTGCCGGACCTGTGCGTGGGAAGCTTCCTGATGCCTCGTCGCAGAATACGGCAGTCATTCCAGCACGTTTCGGAGTTCGACAGAGGACGAATAGTGGCTTATCGCGACAGCGGTTTTTCGTACCGAGACATCGGCGCCCGTGTGGGACGACATCCAGCTACAGTGAGGCGAGTATGGATTCGGTGGGTGCAGGAGGGACGGACGGACCAACGTGAGCGATTGCCGCAGCTCCGGCACACCAGCACACGAGAGGACAGGCATGTTGTGCGGCGGGCATTGACGGCTCGCACCGCCACATCACGAACATTAGCGCAAAAGAATTAGGATGTGTTGAGCAACAAGCTGTGTCAGCACGTACCGTTCGACGTCGTCTGCAGGAGCAGGGACTTGTCGCACGGCGCCCATTGCTCCGATTACCATTGACGTTAAACCACCAGCGAGTGCGGCGGTAGTGGGCCGTTGAGCGCCGCACCTGGACTACGGAATGGCACGACATTGTCTTCTCCGATGAATCCCGCTTCTTCCTGCAACACCACGATGGTCGGATCCGCGTGTGGTGGTACTGCGGCGAGAGACTGTATGACGCCTGCATTATGCATCGCCATAGCGGTCCGTCGCCTGGCGGTATGGTTTGGGGCGCAATTGGATATGACACCCGCACCCCTCTGGTACGCATCGCCGGTACACTCAACAGCCACAGCTACATCTCTGACGATTTGGAGCCTGTAGTCCTCCCTTACCTGCAGGACCTGCCAGCGGCCACGTTTCTACAGGACAATGGGCGCCCGCACGTGGCACGCATCGTGCAACAATTCTTCTCGGCCCACCAGGTGTCACTGCTGCCGTGGCCCGCCTGTTCTCCCGATATTTGGCTCATCGGACATGTGTGGTCGCTGATCGGCAACCGAGTGGCCCGGCAAGCACCACCCGTGATAAACTGTGGCAACGTGTGGAAGCAGCCTGGACCGACATACCCCAAAGCCCACATCCAAAGCCTGTTTCGTTCGATGCCGTGGCGTGTAGCGGCCGTTATTGCCAGCCATGGGGGCCACACGAACTATTGATGTCTGTGTGTTCCGCAAGTCGCACGGGCCTGTAAGCTCAATCATGTCATCTTTGCATCTGTTGTTATGTGTCCAGTAAATCTGGCTTTGCAATCTCGTGTCCTCCTTGGTGTTGCATTTTGGGTGGCCAGCAGTGTAATTTTGTTGAGCTGTTTCGTCGATTTATTTTGTTGCTTTAGCAAAACTCCATAGGAATTGTTCTGTTGGCAACACAAAATTATTCCGTTGGCTATATTTTGTTAAATTAACTATATGGAGATGGCATCGACCTTACGACAAAGCGCATGGGATTACTAGCTATTTCATACGGGTACTACCAGACTACCACTGACCGCAAGAATCTCGTTTTGCGCTTAAGATTTCGCTTTGAAGTATGGCTGACTAGGAAGTGAGTCCAATGTTAAAAGACTGGGAACTGTCAACTCTGATAGAGACATTCAGAGGCAAGAATTTCTAATATAGCTTAATAATTCCGACGTATTTTTATGCTAGTGTTTATTGTGAGTTTTTTTGGTTGGAGTAAGTGAATTTCAGTGATAATTTGGCTTCACTTTGTAGATTCATAATTACAATGAACAAGATCGTATTAGATGCACAGGGGCACATATTAAATTTAAACCCAGATTTCTGATAGAGCAATAAATACATTTCTTATAACGGCTTGCGGTTCCTGATCGCCAATAAAAATGTGCACGTGAGGTAATGATAAGATTTATGTATAGAGCTTGATTTCATGTATAGGCTATATATACAGGGTGTTTCAAAATTTCTGCGGCAACCTAAGTTTGCATGGTGATAGTACCCTGGAACAAATAGAGCGTTAAGAAAATATTACGATTTTTTTTGTCTAACCGAAAATGTCAATAACTTGTTTCATCAAAAAACTAAGGAAAACAATTAAAATTAAATTAGATTTAGATACATGTTACACATGCACCAAAATAGTGTCAATACATCGTTATGTCAAGTACAAATCGTCCGTGAACATTCCAGAAGGTAACAAACCCACCTTCAAATGCTGAATTCGCAAATAAGAATTTGCTTGCAAGGGCTGGTGTAGCCGAGTGGTTAGCACTCCTATACTAAAGGTCTCACGTTCGCATCCGCTCGGTGAGAGAATTTCACTGGCTCTGAAAAAATTTGCTTGTGACGTAACACCATCCAAATTCATTGAAACACCACTGGAAAGTAAATACGGCGGGGGAAAAATGGCGGACACCCAGGGTTGAAGGGCACCGCCTAAAATTATTGCACCGGCAAAGTGTTGCCATCGGAGAAACGTTTAGGGACAAAGTGGCCCAGCTACATAACTCTATATTTTGTTGGAGGAAGAAATTACTATGTCACAATAACAATATGTTTGGTTGCAGCAACAAAACGTTTTATCCACGATAGCAATACATATTGTTGGATCAAAGAAATTCCCAAAAATCGACAACATTATTTGTTAAATGAACAAAACGTTTTGTCATGATAATAATAAATTTTGTAGAATCAAGAATAATTTTCAACAAAATAAATTTGCAAGTTCAACAAACATTTTTGTTGACTGTATATCGACAAAATCTTTTGGTTGATTCAACAATTTTTTTGCTGAATTAACAAGCCGTTTTTCCCAGTGCAAAAACCTAAACAAAACCGTATAAAACTGCAGTGAAATGACTTACGTCAGGCTCCAGAAGCGCATCCTAAAAAATGTCGGCTCGACCTTCTAGTATGGTCGCTCCTATTCTCCCGCATAGGTTTGTAGTAACAGGCTGCTTTGGTAACTCCACCCGCAAATGTGTGAAAGTTTCGCACACATAAGTTGCTACACCAATAAAATACCACATTTTTGAAATGGCTTCTATCACGTTCAGCATCAGGTTCTTGTAATTTACACAAGGTAACGATGAGATATTGTTACATTTATGTAAAACGTAATGAATTACCGTTCGGTGATAGTTTAATAAAATATGTTACTGCGTAACCATGGAAGGAAATGTTGTTGAGTCACTTCATGGGAGAACATACCACACCATCAGATTTCAACAATGATTAAGTGCTTTAAACTCTAATAAATTAATTAAACAAGTTAGTAAAATCATGCAATGCATTGATTATGATACGCTTTCCAACATACCAGAAATTATTACTCAAGTTATGTGGATAATGACTGTGGAATAAATCTCGCTCCTGTGTCCTGACCTTTGACCCCATTTCGATCATATTCAACAGAACCGGTTCACTATACCTGCGGAACAACATGATAAAGTTTTGTTGCAATAGAAGGAGTTTTACGCAAGTTATGAGAATAATGGCTGTGGAATAAATCTGGCTTTTGTGCAATGACATTTGACCCCATTTCGTTGATATTCAACAGAACCGGTTCACCATACCTCCGGAACAACATAATAAAGTTTTGTCGCAATCCAAGCATTTTAGGTAAGTTATGGTGCATAAGGGCAATGGAATGGATCACACTCCAGTGTCCTGACCTTTGACCCTATTTCGCCCATTTTCAATAGGGCCCGTCCCCAGTGGCTCCCTACCACATACTGAAATTTCATCGAAATCGAACCATTTTTACGCAAGTTATGACACATAAGGGCAATGGAATATATCCCGCTCTAATGCCTTGCCTGACCTTTGACCCCATTTCGCCTATTTTCAATAGGGTTCGTCCCCAGTGGTTCCCTACCACATACTAAAATTTCATCGATATCGAACCATATTTACGCATGTTATGACGCATAAAGGCAATGGAATGGATCCAGCTCCTATGTCCTGACCTTTGTTTATGCTTCGCCCATTTTCAATATAGGTGGTCCCCTACCCCATACTAAAATTTCGTCGAAATCGAACCATTTTCACGTGAATTATCGTGCGGATGGACGGACAAAGCTGGAGCATATACACTTCTTCAACTTACGGTTGGAAAGCGTAAAAAATGGAATTGGAACATAGGGAAATGCTCCAAGGCGCATTAAGCTTCTTTGCTGCTGTCCGCATACCAAATTTCAAGTTTCTACATTCAATAGTTTTCTTTGTAGGCGACCGACGGATATGCACTATAATGCCATTAATTTAAAAGAACAAACCATCGTTGGACAGCTGAAATATTTCATTCGATACCAAAGAGCAAGGAAAAGCTTCAGAATACCGCGTGGAAAATGGGTGAATAGCATTTGAAATAATTCTTTTCATTTTTGTCTCGGGGTTTAATGATCACAGTGAGCAACTCTAAGGGTTTAAGCTGTCACATGTGTCTAATTTGGGTTGCTGGCTCCAAGGAGTGGACTATTGCCGTAAGACAATGAATAC
This sequence comes from Macrothele yani, assembly GCA_039090855.1. Lineage (NCBI taxonomy): Eukaryota > Metazoa > Arthropoda > Arachnida > Araneae > Macrothelidae > Macrothele > Macrothele yani. The sequence continues at coordinate 17,636,950 of CM076992.1, forward strand.
ATCGATGTTTGATCAGGGGATTGAACCTTTTCCCACGAGGACGAAAGTCAGAAGACGACATTTAGACCACTTCGCCACCGGGGCTGCTTATTCGAAAGAATGCAAGAGTTGTATGAAAGACAGTGGCTCAAACTAACTGTTGAAGGGACATGAGGAAACGGGTTATACATTGAGTTAGCTTTGCATTAGGAACACCCCCGTTTTACAAAATCCGGAGCAATAACGAAGTACCACGGGATGTCATGTGATGTTTCCCTTTACATTTCTTCTTCTAAGTGTTTTATTTAAAATTTCCTATGTCTCTAACACATTATTTGTTAATTTTAGTATCATACTTTTCAGCTTCTACTGGTAGCAAGTAGCTGTTTCTATTTCTGGATGTTTTATCCACGTAGAGATCACATTGATTTTTTTTCCCTCACCGGTTCAATTTACTATTAAATATCATATTTATCAGTGTGTAACACTTTTTTCCTAACATTTAGGGCTGCAATTCCACCTGCGTGTTATACGCGTATAGCCCTTTTTACGCTTTCCAACCGTAGGTTGAAGAAGCGTATATGCTCCAGCTTTGTCCCCCCGTCCGTCTGTCGTCACGATAACTCGCGTAAAAATGGTTCGATTTCGATGAAATTTTAGTATGTGGTAGGGGACTACCTGGGGACGAACCCTATTGAAAATGGACGAAATGGGCTCAAAGGTCACGGCATAGTAGCGGGATCCATTCCATTGCCCTTATGCGTCATAACTTGCGTAAATATGGTTCGATGTCCATGAAAGTTTAGTACTATATTGCAGGAGACAACCTGGAAATGAACCCTATTGAAAATGGGTGAAGTGGGGTCAGCGGAATGCATTCCATTGCCTTTATGCGTCACAACATGCGTAAAAATGGTTCGATTTCGATGAAATTTTATTATGTGGTAGGGGACCACCTGGGGACGATCTTATGACGTCACAACTCGCGCTTGCGATGTTGGCGCGCGGTCACGCCATCTTCCTCATTACGTCACTCGTTGTGTGCGTATGACCGTCCGCAGGATAACTCACGTAAAAATCGTTCTATTTCGATGAATTTTTAGTATGTAGAAGGGGATCACCTGGGAAAGAATCCTATTGAAAGAGAACGAAATTGGATCAAAGGTCAGGACATAGGAGCGGGATCCATTCCACTGCTCTTATGCGTCATAACTAACTTAAAAAAGGTTCGATTTCGATTAAATTTTAGTATCTGGTAGAGGACAAACCCTATTGTCCCCTATCACTTGGGGACAAACCCTATTGAAAATGGGTGAAATGGGGTCAAAAGGTCAGGACATAGGAGCGGAATTACTTCCATCGCCATTATGCGTCATAACTTACGTAAACATTCTTCGATTTGGATGAAATATTAGTATGTTGTAGGGACCTGCCTGGGGACGAATCCTATTGAAAATGGGAGAAATGGGGTCAAAGGTTAGGACACAGAAGCGGGATCTATTCCATAGCCCTTATGCATCATAACTTACGTAAAAATGCTTCCATTCCGACAAAACTTTATCATGTTATTTCGGAGGTATACTGAACCGGTTCTGTTAAATATAATCGAAATGGGATCAAAGGTCAGGGCATAGGACCGAGATTTATTCTCATAACTTGAGTAATGATTTCTCAAGTTATGAGACACAGCCATTATCCTCATAACTTGAGTAATGATTTCTGGTATGTTATGAGACACAGCCATTATCCTCATAACTTGAGTAATGATTTCTGGTATGTTGGAAAGCGTATTACAATCAATGCATTGCATGATTTTACTAACTTGTTTATTTAAACTTAGGTAAAATGAATACTGCTGCAAGGTGCGACGCATCCCGACGTTGTCAAATGTTAACGGTTCGGTATCACTTTACTCTAATTGCAGACGCTTCTCTAATGCATATCTCTTTTGTTTTCTGAAAGATCTTGTTAAAGTGGTATCAATACAATCTTCAGTTCTTCGGAAAGAAGATTCGCACGAAAAAGAAAAATGAGATACACTACTGATTTACCCTTTTAAGCGCCCGAAAGTAACGTCACTCACTTCAGCAGCAAACGCGAGCTGCTACGTTAAGCGTCTGCTCTCGTTAAGTTGCTTTCACGGCACAACCTGCTTAAGCAACAGCTGCTCGGGGGGGACAAAACTTCCGGTGACGTCCGAACTCCGTGGCTGACGGTTGGTGATGAAAATCGTTAGTGTATTCGTGGTCTTGTCGTGCTGGTTCGAGGGTGTCATTTCTTGCGACGACGACCATGCATTATCGGCAAACGGCGTCGGTTTAAGGAACCCAGACTTCTGGCTGTTTTTAATTTTTTAGTCTGTCTCATCACTTTCCAAGATAGCAGTGATTCTGGTTAAAATTTTTGTAACAAGCATAATATCCAAGTGTTTTCGTTAAAACATATGCTTTTTCTTTTGTATTGTTCGCCTTATAAGTGGTATAAATATTAGTGAAAATATTCTAAATACGTGGTGACAATGTAAATAGAAAAAGTCATAGCGTAAGGCGAACGCACTCGACTAGTTATCAAGAGATCTGGGATTCCATCCCAGCGGTGTCAAATACATTTTTTCGGTTGCTTTGTGTTATTTAAAGAAAAGCGTGAAAACTGCGATGACTTAGTCTATTTTAATGGTCTGCACGTATTTGGGAGATTGTCACCATTTCTCTAGCCCTTTGGATTTATTATCCATAATTAAATAGCTTGTGCCGTTAAGCCCTACCAGATGGAGACGTCTCAGTTGCTGAGCCCATCCCTACGGATTTGTGAAGTCAGATGCTGACAGATAATCATACATAGTGCCGTGGATTGTTGGAAACCGTAGCGTAAGGCGAACGCACTCGGCTAGTTATCGAGATATTTGGGATTCGATCCCAGCGGTGTCGAAATACAATTTTTCGGTTGCTGTGTGTTAAACAAAGGTATAAATATTAATAAATATGTGTGTTGAGTTATCTAAAAAACGTTCAGAGCTCCCAAGTCATTTATTTTAAATTTAAGTTTTTTTACTCAAGCTTCCTTCTTAAAATTAGGGTGCGTGCATATACGGTAAATAAACCGATAAATAAATACGGTAACCGATAAATAAACTGATAAATACGGTAATTTGAAAAATTTTATTCGCGTCGGAAAGAATTCAAAATACGTGCTGATTACGTATATCCTAAAATTCGGTGTCACCCTTTTTGTTGGAAATGTATTCATTCTTTCTTGGATGTCCTGTATATTACACCTTCCTCCATAAAATGGAATCAAAAATTAAAACAAAATGTATTTTGTCATTAGCACTTCCCATAGAAATGCATCTTGGAACTGAAGAAATTCTGATGATTGACGCCTTGAAATTTCGGTGCATATATAGAACTATGAAATCTGTACGAGACCCAAACCCTAAGCTGCGTACATGCAGAATTATTGAATTTGTCTTTTAGGTACCATGCCCTGAAATTCTGCGTTTCCTCACAGGAAAATAAAATCCGAGTAAAACGTCGTGCCTTACAAAACAAAATTACGAGAACTTCCATCAGAGAAACCAATTTCTCAGGAACGTCTGTTTAAAGAAACATGGAAGAAGAAACACGTATTTTGAAAGTAAAAGCAAGAAAACCCGTCGCTCTTTTGCAGGTTGATTTAAGAAATGCTTGCTTCAGAAATTCCAGAGTCTTTTCTTTTTTATCCTGTAGTCTGAGGTAGACGAAAATGTGAGCAATCAGAAAAGGAAGAAAAATCGAAACAAAAAGAACACAAAAAAAGTTTTGAATGGACTACAGTGAGTGGCATCCATCACTAAGAAAACATTTTCCCTCTGCTCCCTTTGTTTGCGCATATTATAAATATTCAGGTTGCTATTTTGGGCATTTTTATAACCATTGTAACCATTCACGCACTAAAGAAAATAACAGCAGATATGCAGACGCTTACACAGCAGTATCAAATAACGCAATTGTTGAGAAATATTCGCTCGAACTACTCCACATTCGAATTCAAAATACCAGCAGTTTCACACAAAAAAAAAAAAAAAAAATGGACGGAGTACCATCGTAATCTTTGTAGATAGTTTATGCTATGTATTTTTAGCATGCCAAGATTTTTGTGGGTGTGAAATAAAACAAGTTATTCGAGAGTATACATTTGTTTACGTACCATACATTGCATTTACTCGCGTCACTCACGATTACACTGACAAGGGAAGTCTTTCAACTGTCACTCTCCAAAAACTGAAGAAACGTGGCCCGGAGATAGTACTAAAGGCAAAAACTAATGGGTGTTTTTCCGTTTTGGCCCTAATGAACTGACAAAGGTGAACGAGTGGTCTGAGAATGGCCTTAGAGCACAAGGGGAGAAAACCATCTAACATGTGTTGTGGTGCGTGATATGTAACCCCAAATATCAGCTATGTCCCCATGATTCAAAATAAGCTCATGTCATACAAAAAGCAACCAAAACCTTTATTGCAGGTGCAAATGAACATTTGTGGCATTGAACACATGACCGAAGCAAACTACACTGCTGGCCACCCAAAATGCAACACCAAGAAGGACACGAGATAGCAAAGCCAGATTTACTGGACACATAACAACAGATACCAAGATGAAACGATTGAGCTTACAGGCCCGTGCGACTTGCGGAACACGCAGACATCAATAGTTCGTGTGGCTCCCATGGCTGGCAATAACGGCAGCTACACGCCGCGGCATGGAACCAAAGAGGCTTTGGATGTGGGCTTGGGGTAAGTCGGTCCAGGCTGCTTCCACACGTTGCCACTGTTCATGAGGCGCAGCCGCGGGTGGTGCTTGCCAAATCCACTCGGTTGCCGATCAGCGACCAGACGTGTTCGATGAGCGAAATATCGGGAGAACAGGCGGGCCACGGCAGCAGTGACACCTGGTGGGCCGTGAAGAATTGTTGCACGATGCGTGCCACGTGCTGGCGCGCATTGTCCTGTTGAAACGTGGCCGCTGGCAGATCCTGCAGGTAAAGGAGGACTACAGGCTCCAAAACGTCGGAGATAGTGCGATGGCTGTTGAGTGTACCGGCGATGCGTACCACAGGGATGCGGGTGTCATATCCAATTGCGCCCCAAACCATACCGCCAGGCGACGGACCGGTATTGCGATGCATAATGCAGGCGTCATACAGTCTCTCGCCGCAGTACCACCACACGCGGATCCGACCATCGTGATGTTGCAGGAAGAATCGGGATTCATCGGAGAAGACAATGTCGTGCCATTCCGTAGTCCAGGTGCGGCGTTCAACGGCCCACTGCCGCCGCACTCGTTGGTGGTGTAACGTCAATGGTAATAGGAGAAATGGGTGCCGTGCGACAAGTCCCCTCTCCTGCAGACGACGTCGAACAGTACGTGCTGACACAGATTGTTGCGCAACATACCCTAATTCCTGCGCTAACGTTCGTGATGTGGCGGTGTGAGCCATCAATACCCGCTGCACAACATGCCGGTCCTCACGCTCGGTGGTGTGCCGCGGCTGCGGCAATCCTTCACGTCGGTCCGTCCGTCCCTCTTGCACCCACTGAATCCATACTCGCCTCACTGTGGCTGGATGTCGTCCCACACGGGCGCCGATGTCTCGGTACGATAAACCGCTGTCGCGATAAGCCACCATTCGTCCTCTATCGAACTCCGAAACGTGCTGGAATGACTGCCGTATTCTGCGACGAGGCATCAGGAAGCTTCCTACGCACAGGTCCGGCAGCACAACACACTTCCACTACTAACACCCCGCCTTGTGCACCCTTCTTATAGCGCTTCTTGGTGGCGTGCCGGGCGCACATGATTTTCATATGCCCTGCAATGCTAATCGTTTGCATGTCCTCTCGCGGGCGACGCATACAGGCCAATCGGATGCTTCCTTCTTGGTGTTGCATTTTGGGAGGCCAGCAGTGTAATTTAGAACAATGAGAACAGCGCAAGATCTCAAAGTTATCACAGCACCGATAGTTGTCATGGATATCTGAAAAACAAATACATTATCAAAAGAAGCGTTATCACTTTCACAATATCCAATTTTTATCCACGGATATAACAGCATGGTGTTGAATTTTTCTGACTGCCATTGATTGTTCATTGATACGTTCGATGATTTTCTCCACATGGGCTATTTTCAGACCACTCGTTCACCTTTGTCAGTTGATTTGGGCAAAAACGGAAATACACCCATTCGTTTTTGCCCTTAGTGTTATCTCCTGGCCACGTTTCTTCAGTTTTGGAGAAGCGCAGTTGAAAGGCTTCCCTGCCGCCTTGGTGGAGCAGTGGTCTAAGGCGCTGGCCTCTGATCATACGTCCGTAAGGGGTCCGGGTTCGAGTCCCGGTCGGGCATGGATGTTGTGTTTGTCTTACGGCACTGGCTCTCTCCCTTCCCTGGAACCAGTGACCCTAAATTAGGGACGGCTGACTGCTTATAGCCCATTGAGTTGCTCACGTTGGTCGTTAAACCTCCAATAAAAAAAAAAAAAAAAGGCTTCCCTTGTGAGATATAGTCCGGTACATGCTAAGTGGAATTAAATCATAACAATAAGGTTTATTAATTCCTGCCATTGAGCGGTACTTTAGTAGGTGGATTAATGAATGTGATTTTCGTAAAACCAATGAAAGAAGATATGTGAGTCATAAAAGTAGATATTTACTAAACTATGGCGGCGGCAATAGTAAGTATTTTGACTGTTTAGTTATTCAAAACAATATTTATTATTATATATTATTCATACTTAGACGAACGTAAGAAATGACCCTGCCACCGATTAAATGTGATGTAGCTACGAAAGGCTACTGCAAGCTAAAATCTGACCTCAAGGTAGAAAGAAAAGCTGAATCGCGAGTGAGGGGGATTGGTAACTTTTGGTCTAGGACATCTACAGGTTACACCCCTTCGTGGTATGCATCATTTTAAAGCTCTGTCAGGAGCAGATAATCCCCTTGGGAAGGGAGGTGGGGTTGTAGGGGGAAGCCAAATTTCGGTACAATACACCGTACTCATTGTATCGAAAATGCATGTTTTTTTTTTTTTTTTTGATTGGTGGTTTAACGACCACCGTGAGCAACTCAATGGGCTATAAGCAGTCGCCCATCCCTAATTTAGGGTCACTGGTTCCAGGGAAGGGAGAGAGCCAGCAGTGCCGTAAGACAAACACAACATCCATGCCTCACCGGGATTCGAACCCGGACCCCTTTCGGACGAATGATCAGAGGCCATCGCTTAGACCACTGCGCCACCGGGGCGGCAAAATGCATTTTTGCAATGGCTTTTATCACATTTAGCAAGAGGTTCTTGTAATTTACGCAGATTGCAACATGCTACTGTTACGTTTGTGCAAACCGTGATGAAATAATGTTCGGCGATAGTTTAGTAAAATATATTGCAGAGTAACAATAAAAATTGTCGCCTAGGTGGCGCAGTGGTCTAAGCGATTGCATCTAATAATTCGTTCGAGATGGGTCCGGGTTCGAATCCGGTGAGGCATGGATGTTGTGTTTGTCTTACGACGCTAGCTCTCTCCCTTCCCTGTAACCAGTGGCCCTAAATTAGGGAAGGGCGACAGCTTGTAGCCCACTGAGTTGATCACGGTGGTCGTTAAACCTCCACTAAAAAAAACAACAATAAAATTAACTGTTGTTGCGTCAGTTCATGGGACAACATTCAAAACTCAGATTTCAACAATGGTTTTGACTACTTCCGTTACCCATTTCCGTTACAACGAAACTTTACGCATGAGATTTACTTTACTGCTGCCAGGAGAGATGCATAGCATCAAGAATGGCTACTTTACGTAGGCAAGGACATAAAGCGTTTTCGCAGCAGGGGATCGATAAATCATCAGCGCCGTGTATTTGAGACCCCCACGCAACTGCTCAGCTCCGGGCGCCCAATTTGTTAGGATTGCGCAGATCCCTTGCCTGTCACAAGACACTACTACTGCCGTCAACCATTTCCGTTACATCGATTATTTTTGTATGGGATTTACTTAAGACATGTATTTTAATTTAACTTCGATTTTCAATTGTCTTTCTCAACGTGAATTTTGAGTTCGTTTTCTCTTAGCGTTTTGAAACTTAACGTTCTACACCGACGAGGCTTTACGTTATGAACACCTACCTAATGAGCTGTGCCGCCCCGGTGGCGCAGTGGTCTAAGGCGATGGCCTCTGATCATTCGTCCGAAAGGGGTACGGGTTCGAATCCCGGTCAGGCATGGATGTTGTGTTTGTCTTACGGCACTGGCTTTCTCCCTTCCCTGGAACCAGTGACCCTAAATTAGGGACGGGCGACTGCTTATAGCCCATTGAGTTGCTCACGGTGGTCGTTAAACCTCGAATAAAAAAAAATAAAAAAATAAAAAAATGTGCTGTAGGAACCCCTTTAACCCGCAAAATAGCGGCCAATCGGCGAGGCTTCGATTCGATGAGGTGGCGATAGGTAACAAGGGGTATCTGGTACCATAATGTTAACAGCAGGTCCTTCAGTTCCAGTACATTTCAGGGTAGTGGTGATTTAGCACGAATCTGCTTTTCCAAGTTGAATCACAAATGTTCGATTGGGGTCATGCCAGGTGAATTTGGATTAACAGAAAATCACCGGCATGTTCCTCGAACCACTGATTATGTATTCATGGCGCATTATCCTATTGGTAATGGCCATCACCAGCAGGGAACACAGTTGCCATGAATGGGTGAACTTGGTCCGCAACGATGTTCTTATGTTCTTTTTTTTTTTTTTTTTTTGATTGGAGGTTTAACGACCACCGTGAGCAACTCAAATGGGCTATAAGCAGTCGCCCGTCCCTAATTTAGGGTTACTGGTTCCAGGGAAAGGAGAGAGCCAGTGCCGTAAGACAAACAGAACATCCATGCCTGACCAGGATTCGAACCCGGACCCCTTACGGACGAATGATCAGAGGCCAACGCCTTAGACCACTGCGCCACTGGGGCGGCGCAACGATGTTCAGATACCTGTATTGGGATAATGGGCCCTAAAGAGTCGCAAGGAAGCATCGTCCACAGCATAATACTGCCACCTCTTGCCTGTTTCCTCCCAACAGTGCATCCAGATGCCATAGCCTCCCTTGGTAATCGGCGTATCCGCACTCGACCGTCAACGTGATTTACCAGGATTCCTGATTCGTCAGACCAAGCCACTTTCTTCCAATCATTCATGATCCAATCTCGATGATCTTGGTCTCATTTCATGCGTTGTTGGCGATGACGTGTATTGAGCAAGGGGATCCGGCTGGATCTTCGGCTACGCAGCCCCATGCGCAGAAGACTGCGATGAATTGTGTGATGTGACACATTGCAGTGATCACCACTGCTGTAGCTGCGCGTGGTTTGGCGCACTGTGGCCGTGCGGTCGCTGTGGAAAATGCGCGACAGTCTCCGCTCCCCTCTGGTATCTATGAGCTGCGGACAACACTCCGCTGGACGACGGTCCGTCGTTTGGCTATCTGTGCGCCACTTTTTATATGTACTCAGTACAGCGGCACGTGAACAACCCAGAAGCCGTGCCGTTTCCGAGAACGTAGATCGGAGACGCCGTGCCATCACATTTTGTCCTTTATCAAACTCCAATAAATCTGTAGATTTTCCCCTTCTGACTCCGAACACTCTACTAACCGAAAGCCGGTCCTCGGGTTGTATATATACTGTTCTGTGAACTTCACCTGCGCAACTGTTCGGTATCCATGCACGCTCATTTCTCTATTCTGGGGTGGTCATAATGTAATGGTTTATCTGTGTGTTTTCTCACTTACTGAATGTTATGTGGCAAAAGTATTGAGGTCAAGAGTGAATGACGTGTAAATGTTTGACAAGCTAAGAACGAGATATAGGATGCGTGTCCTACTCGCTACTTTACCCAATATTTTATTAGCAGCATCGTGAATAAGTACAGTAATTGAATGATATTTGGTAAGAACACACCTTCATCTATGGAAACTAGAACCATATCATAAGACATGTTGAAAGTGTCTGCCCTGTGCATCGAGACGGGCTTGACCACGTGACTCCAGACCAAGAGAAATAATGTGGTACTGTTAGTTGTTTCAAGAATTTGTTGCGGAGAAACCGGACATCTTCAACTACACCTTTTTTTTCCCGACGAAGCGTGGATTCCCTTTTCGGGATACATAAATGCAAAAAAACAAAACAAAAGAAACACGCGTATGTAGGCAGCGGCAAATCCTCACGCATTTTTTGAGGAACGAGTTCACGGACAAAAAATAATTGGAGTGTGGTGCTCATCGTCATTTTGCCTATATTGGCTATTTTCAACAAGATGGGGCAACTTGCACATGTGAGTATGTATGAAACTCAGTTATTCTTTGCAGATCACGTGATTTCTAAAGGAATGTGGCCAGCTCGATCTCCTGACCTAACACTCTCTGATTTCTTTCTCTAGGGGTATCTCAAATCAGTGGTGTTTTAAAACAAGTCGACAACCCTTGAGGCATTGAAGAACAATACCTGGCAGGCAGTAGCAGCGATTACGCCAGAGCAACTGGCGCGAACTTTCCGAAATATGGAGTCTTGTGTTTAAGCCTCTCTGGGTGCACAGGGCGGCACTTTGAAAATCTCTTATGAAATGGTTCTGTTTTGCATAGATGAAGGTATGTTCTTACCAAATATCATTCAATTACTGTAATTATTCACAGTGTTATTAATAAAAACTTGGGAAAAGTAGCCAGCGGATACCCTATATACATTGGCGTGCAAAAATTAAGGACGAGATGGTTTTTCGAATGTAACGTCGTGCAGAAGTGCTCCACATCGACCCAAATCATACCATAAGATCCCCAAGATGTAATAATATGGAACAAGTGAGCAAAACCGTCCAAACAAGGAATCCAAAGAATACAAAGGCGCTTTATTGAAAATGTAGCTTCGAGCACAACTGGACAGAAGACAAAAAGATCCATGTGACAGGCGGCTGCCAAGAAAACTCCAGTCTCTAGTAGGGGACATGATCACCCCTGAGTGCGTTGCAGAATTTACAACGCCTGTCCATGCTAAGGACGAGGTTGTCAAAGAGCTGTTGAGACATCGCGGCCCATTCTCTTGTAGCACCAATCGCAGCTGCGGAATCGCTGCTGGCGGCTGGTGACGTGCTGCCAAGCGTCTCCCGAGAAGGTCCCACACGTGTTCGATTGGATTTAGGTCCGGGGACCTTGCGGGCCAATCCATGCGTTGAATATCTTCACTCTCGAACCGCTCTGCGACAGCCACTGTACGATGAGGTGTGTAACCAAGAAAGATCAAAAGAGGAACTTGTGGATGAAGATAATGACAAGAGTGGAAGACATCATGATCAGACTAAAATCCCTGAAATGGCAATGGGCTGGACATATTGCCAGGAGAACGGACCATCGATGAACAACCGAAATTTTAGACTGGATCGCAAGGTACAGAAACAAGTTAGTAAAATCATGCAATGCATTGATTATGATACGCTTTCCAGCATACAAGAAGTCAGTACTCAAGTTAATGCTCAAGTTAGGAGGATAATGGCTGTGGAATAAATCTCGCTCCTGTGCCCTGACCTTCGATACCATTTCGATGATATTCAACAGAACCGGTTCACTATACCTGCGGAATTACATGAGAAAGATTTGTCTCAATCGAACCATTTTTACGTAAGTTATGACGCATAAGGGAGGTGGAATGGATCCCGCTCTTATGTCCTAATCTTTGATCCCATCTCGTCCATTTTCAATAAGGTTCATCCCCAGTTGTCTACTACTACATACTACAATTTCATCGAAATCGAACCATTTTTTGCGAGTCATCGTGCGGAAGGACAGACAGATAGACGGACAAAGCTAGATCATATACCTTTCTTCAACCTACGGTTGGAAAGCGTAAGAAACCCAGAAGAAGACCACGTGAGAGATGGGTGGATAGAGGCTACTGTTCCAAGACTGTCCGTTGTGGAAGGAACTTGGTGAGACCTTCATGCAGCAGTGGATCGATAATGATTGACAATGATGATGATGATGATGATATATTCGAATGTATAGTTCAAAGCAGGTTTGTCCGGGTCGGGTCCAATTATGTGACGGCCAGGCCAGGTCCGGGTCGGGTCCGGGTCTAAACTTTTTGACCCATTTTCCACTCTGGTGACTTACTATGCCCTGTCGCCGAAGAAAGTCGCACTATGTACACCTGAGTAATTTGGGCGAGGAAATATTGTTCGAATGAGAGGAGCTGGATTTTCCTACCACGAAATTGAGACCTTGTACCGGACGAAACGCCACTATAAGGATGCGAATGTGACGACAGGGGACAAATGAAGCTCAGAACCGCAGGAATACGGGAAATGGACCGCAATATCGCACGACTGCCTGGGATGACAGACACCTGTACGCATCGTAGTGACTGATCGCACAGCGACATCCACGGCGTTAACGCAGCTGTGAAGCACTCTCACAGGACAGGCTTTTTCCTCCAGCACAATTCTACATCGTGGGCTTAACAGGGGACTGGTCGCTAGCAGCCCATTGCTGCTCATTCTTTTGACCATCAACCACAGACGTGCCAGGCTGCAATGGGGTCTCGAACACAGACATGTCATGGTGCACTGGGGTCTCGAACACAGACATGTCGGGCTGCAATGGGGTCTCGAACACAGATATGTCGGGCTGCAATGGGGTCTCGAACACAGACATGTCGGGCTGCAATGGGGTCTCGAACACAGACATTGGCCAGCTGATTGGCAACAGGTGGGGTTTCTGATGATTCACAATTTAACATGATGCATCATGACGGTCATATACGTGTTCGAAGATATCGTGGTGAACAGTATCTCGCAGCATGGAGTTTTCAGTGTCATAGCAGCCCAACGCCAAGCGTCATCTTTCGGTTCAAGAAGCGATCTCGCCTGATACGAAAGGAGGGAACCCCCAACAGCCAAAAATACATCAGGGATGTTTTAGAGGCCGAGGTGATATCCTTCTTTCCGAGTTGTCATGGTGCTCTATTCCAGTAGGACAATGCGCGGCCACGTGTATCCCGGAGTGTCCAAGACTCCTTGTATGCACTTCAGGCACCGCTTCTTCCCTGGCCTGCACGTTCGTCACATATGTTCCCGATCGAACATGTCTGAGACATTGTAGCTAAGCGACTGGCCCCTCAAGCGTCTATACCAAGTCGCCGCACATGGATTCTGTTCTCGCGTAGAAGCAGCCTGGCAGGCTATTTCCCAGGACGATATCAAAAACATCTTCCACCCCAGTAGCACATTGCATCAATTCCACGTTGAATTTTTTTATCGATTTTTGGTTTATATGAAACGTCGAATATAAATATCATGTCCATTTTTGTTACGTCTTTTCGATGTCGAACTTTAAACCTATTAAGTCGATATGAAGTCCACAGTAGACGAAGATTCAACTTTTCGAGGGGAACATATACATCGTTGCTACGTTGTGTAAACATCGATTCTACATTGATTCTACAAGTTTAGTCATCGATTCTAGTACTGTTGTAAAGTCAAATCTACGTTTACTCGACAATTTAGATGTTGAAACATGAAATTTAAAACTTTTAATCGTGGCATAAAACGTAGAATGTATTCGGATTTGTAGTAAGATTCTAGGACGCTCTGCCTACGATTAAAAAACCATAATTGTTTTTTATTGTTTCAACATCCAAGTGTTTTTGGACGCATTCGAAAAGGCACATAATTCCCAAAAATTTCACAGAATTTTTGGTGATCTGTCAGCATCACTCTAGGCCTATCCCTAATTGGGACATGCGTACGTACAAATTATATATCTTAAAAAGTAATTCTACTTAAAGGAACAAGACTCAACTTTTTATAAACATACGTAAGCAAATAAAAGTAAACTTTTGACTTACCGGTGAAAAAGGAGACAGGTAAAAATCTCGTCTTACAGCAGAAATGATACAACTGACCAACACCCCAGCATCCAAAACGTTTGTTTGGCGTAATGGTTGCAAAGGCGCATGCGCGCGATGCTTATAGATCGCATAAAAAACATCGATTATTCGACCTAATTGAGCTAAAGGGAAACTGCGTAAAACCGTCTACATGTATACTGAAATTCAATATAAAGATATTTTTGACGTTCTGTCTCGTCGATTTTACATCGAAAATTATGGATCGAGGTAATATCTACCTGGTAACCAAAAATCGACGTCGATTCGACATAACTGTGCTACCGAGGCATTCAATGCCACGCCGTGCAGAAGTTGCTATTATCGCTCGAGGTGACTTTACATGATACTGAGATTTGAAGCGAAAAATCTTGTATAGCTCTACAAATGTAATCAGTTATCTCCTGTAACATGAGAAATCTGTGATATAAATTGCATTTTAATGGTGCAATTCTTTCTTGGTGTAGCAATTTTCACAAACTGTAGTGTATTTAATGCTTATTATGGAATCATTTATTTTACGCGAATTTCGTTTCTTGTTAAGGAATTTATTTATTTGTAAATGCATTCAAGCCTCAGATAGCATGACAGGAAGAGAAAAACTTTCAAAAGATAATTCGAAGTATCTTCAAAATAAATATCAGAAGAACTGTTTTGCTTCACGCTTGTTTGTACGTATCAAAATTCAGATCGATTGCTGGGGCATTCGAAGAAGCATAATTTGCAACACTTAAACATGATTCTTGAACACTCGAGAATCTGCGAATGTCAGTTTATTCTCATTTAAATACAAAAAAAGAAACAAAAAACTCTAGTATGCTGCAATCAACACTGAACGATATGGTGATATTTTTATATTATCATCTCGATTTAGAATGCAAAGTTTCTACTTCGTTTCCATTTCCGGAAGCAGATATTTATTAAGCCAGAAAAAAAGAAAGCCCTTTAAGTGGCAGAATTATCTTGTTTCGTTCCGGGAAATTAGCACTTCGTTAACAAACCGTAAATGGAAGGCATTTAGAATGCAATAAAAAGCACAAGCAGCTTTTGGTTTCGATTGTTGTCAACAGATTTCTGCCATGGGTCATTTCACACACTTCAGATCGACCGAAAATGAATTACCTTTCCTCCGCTCCAGCACTGTTACAAGCAGATAGTCTCACTATATGAAACTTCCCAAAGTTATTTTTTTTTATTCCTAATAGATTAGTGGACAAGAAATATTAAAATTTTGAACATGATTTGGCTTAAAATCGTAGATATCTAATTTATTTAAGAAAACAGAAATACGAAAATCACCATTACCCAGTAATTTTTCGTGTGCAATCCGCTGATGCAAGGAACGAGTGTTTACATGTTTAATGTCAGGCTTGTCGAACCTATGATACGCGTGTCACTGGGTGGCACACGAACACGATTTGGGTAGCACACCGATATGAAAACGTTCACATTAAATAAAAATTTAGTTTTCTGAAAACAATATTTTTTAACAGCTCTTCTGCAGTGTGTTCTTGCAAATAATCAAGCTCTGAGAAGAAATTTTATCTAGCCAAGAAGTCTCCTCCAAAGGGGTAGTATGGCAACCTCATCTTAGTTAATCATGTAATGCAGTAATTCCCAAAAGACAAGCGTCACACGTACATAATTATTGTTTTTCCTTTTATCATTCCGCTCCTATGGACTTCCACCACGAGACTTACACACATGCTTCGGCTGAAGCCCCCCCCTCTCTGATGCTTCCCCGTTACCTTTTCAAGGGGGAGAAAACCAATCTGACTGGAAGATGCGCGGGTGACAGCGAGTTCCTGTGAAAACTGAAAGTAACTTTAAACAATGAACGGAGAGATTTCAAATTTATAACTTGGCAGCACTGCGACGCTAGTCCAGAGCATCAGTTCGTCAATGAAGGTTGATTTGTTTGTAGCTGCTGCTTATTTCTCTTGTGTATTGTAATTGTTTTTGTGCCGGTCTTGTTGTATCCGGACCATGCAAGAATGCTTCCGGTGCCGAAGAAACAGAAACCTAACAAATACAGTGGCCGAGTATTTGGAAGACCCTGGGTTCGATATTCGGTGGCGGCCAATGATAATTTTTCCGTGACTCACTTATAAAAAACGTAGAAAGAGCGATGACCTCTGTTTGATGTCAAGAACACTAGTCATATGAGTTTTTTGCTTCTTTTGATTGGAGGTTTAACGACCACCGTGAACAACTAAACGGGGTATAAGCAGTCTCCCGTCCCTAATTGAGTGTCACTGGTTCCAGGGAAGGGAGAAAGCCAGTGCCGTAAGAGAAACACAACATGCATGCCTCACCGGGATTCGAACCCGGACTCCTTTCGGACAAATGTTCAGAAGACATCGCTTATCCCACTGCGCCACAGGGGCGGCTCATCGGAGTTCGGAGTGATCGAAAACAACAACAACGATAAAACTTTCTGTTGCCTGTGTACGAAAACAGTAGTGTCCCGCACATTCAAGGTAAAGCGTGTTTTTGAGAGGCATCATAAAAATGTTTGTTTCATGTCAAATGAAGGAAGAAGGGAGTGCATTTTACAAAAAGAGAAACAATGTGAAAAACAATCAAATTGTTTCCCCGATTCTTTCAGGACAAGGAATAATATATCTGCGGCTAACTTTCGTCTATCTCGCTGTATAGTACAGCATGGCAAACCATTTTCTGAAGGTTATACTTTGAAAGCGGCTTTCTTAGCCACGCCTGACGCATTATTGAAAGATTTTCCCAGCAAGCAACAAATTGTGAACAAAATTGAGGAAATGCCAGTCAGTAGTAACACCCAGTAATAGAATAACAAGAATGAGTGAAGGTGTTTCGGACCAAATTAAATCTAATTTGGACAACTCCGATATGTTTTCAATATGTCTTGATGAAAGCACTGATGTGACGTCAAAAGCAAGCTTAGATATTTTTATTAGATTCTCTTGTGGAAATGTAAGGATGGAGGAACTGATTAAATTGCTGAGTTTGCTAACATTGATCACAGGGAAAGCTGAAATGTGTGAAGTGAAGCAGAAATTTGTCGTAAAAATGGGGACTGACTTAAAAACAATAGTGTCTGTGACTACCGCTGGAGAAAAAGGCCAATATAGGACAAACGAGACCTTGGTTCCCTAATAAAAAACAGAAGTGCGAAGTCAAGAAATCATCCACCTATAGAACTGCAATTTACATAATCACAAATGTAGATAGTCAAACCAGAAACAAATTAACTATACAGTAGTGGCCAAAATTGTGGAAACCTTTTGGAAAAAGTGTATTTTTGAGGTTTGATTGCTCATAAGACCCCCTTTTGTTTAGTAATACCATAAAAGTATATATCAATGGAAAGATAATTTCATCAAGAATGTAATGCAACAAATTTTGTTCCATATCTGTATTCTATGAAAAGTTGTAGCCAAATAACCAGAAAAAGGAAGCACAACTTGCTTAGGTTGATATGAAGTAGATTTCCTTCATTTGAATGTAGCCCATAAGCATTAGTATTTAGAGAGCCAATCAGGTGTCATCTTGTTTTGGCAATGAGCCAGTCAGGTCACAGTAGGATTCAGCTATTGATGTCATGTATTGGAGGTGAGTGGGGGACATTTGTCAGAGTGTTATGTGATTGCTATCAAGTTAATTTGTGTGTGTGTGTGTGTTCTTTCATATAGTGAGTTTGTAAAACCTAATAAAGTTAAAGAAATGGCGCAAAGAGTTGATTGGCCACCCAGAAAGCGATGTAACGGCAGGAAAAGGTGCACAACAGCAAATGATGATATAAGAATTAAGAGACTGGGCCTAGGTGGCAGAAGAAAATCATCTGAGTGCATACAAGATAAATGGCGCAATGCAATGTGAAGTTTAGTGCAAGGATCGTTCGGCGCAGACTGCAGGAATTTGGTCTAAAATCTAGAATTCTATGAAAAAATTAATTTTTATCTATCGAAAAAAAAGTTGAAAAGATTAAACTGGGACCATGTTAACTGGACAGCGGAACAATGGGACAGTGTTATTTGGAGTGATGAGACCAAAATCTCCCTGTTTGGTATTGATGGCATAAAATACGTAAGGAGAAGAATAGGAGAAGATTTGCATCCTGATTGCATTACATGTACCGTGAAACACCCAGTTAGTGTTATGATCTGGGTGTTGTATCACATCAAAAGGTGTGGGCAGAATTTGCGTGGTTAATGGGAATATAAATGGCCAAAAATACATTAATGAAATACTTGAGCCCAACCTGAAGCCTTCCGCACGTAATCTTTCAAAGATAATGAAGCATTTATATTTCAACAGGATTCAGCTCCATGTCATGTTGTTGCTGTGTGCAAAAAGTGGTTTTAAGATAATCATATTCCACTGCTGAAATGGCCTGGGAATAGCCCAGACCTTAACCCCATCGAAAATCTATGGAGCCGACTAAAGAAACTTGTTAGTTAGGAGCAACCCAGCAATAAAACCCAATTCGTAGAAGCAATAATTCAATCTTGGTTTCACATTATAACAGCTGCAGAACTAAAAAACTTGGTTCACTCCATGGGAAGGCGTAGTAAGGTCGTAATTAACGCTAAAGGTTACCCAACTAAGTATTAACTAACATGGTGAGAATTTTTGTGTACCTCATTTTTTCTGTGTGTTTCAGTTTTCTTCTTTATAACTGCTGTTCTAATATAAAATTCTTCATAAAAGTTATAGCATTACATTTTTGATGAAATTATCTTTCCATTGATCTATAATTTTATGGTATTACTCCAAAACACGAGTGGTGTTAAGAGCCATCAAACCTCAAAAATACACTATTTCCAAAAGGTTTCCACAATTTTGGCCACTACTGTATATCAAGTGTTCCCTTAACTCTCTGTTAAATGAAGCATAGTTAGCAAGTGATCTAATATAAACGGCAACCCGTTCCAGAGTCGAGGGCAAGTGGCATTGATATTATAGTATATCACATTAATCCGAGCTTTGCGGATCCCCAAATCAGTATATCCACGAGTGTGATATGCATGCGTAGGACGACACACAGTAATTAGATTAAAATGCTTATTAGCATAGACACGCTCATGCATTAACAACATAAGTCTGAAAATGTGCAGTTTCTCCAAAATCAGTTACTTTATAACTGTGGAACAAACTATCCACATTTTCTGCAGGCTGCAGGTCATTGTCGCCGGTCAACTTGCAGAAACTGCTCAACTCAGTCATTTCCTTAAGGATGGACATTCCTGCACCACGCTTCCAGCTTTTGATATTTTAAGAGATTCAATTACATTCATTTACATTCGTATACCAGGAAACCCCTCACAACCTCTTAGCCCTCACAGTGGCCTAAGACAAGATGATACACTAACATGTTTGCTATTCAGTGTAGCACTTGAAAAAGTTGTTAGGCATGCAAGAGTGCATGTTAGTGGTACAGACTTCCAGAGCTCTGTACAAGTGCTGGTATATGCAGATGACTTGGATCTAATTGCTACATCTTACCCAGCATTGGAAGTGGCATTTACAGCCTCGGAACATGCTAGTAAGAAAATGGAATTAGTAATTAATGAATCTAAGACCAAATATATAACTGCAAGAAAAGCCTTTCACTCCAGCCTGCCATCCAAATATACACAGTCGAGTCACAGTATTGTGACCACCTCTTACTTTTGACGTCAACAGCGTATATCCGATGAAAGAAGGCACATGTAGTGAGCTGGCTTGGAGGGTATATAAGGTGTGCTGTAGGCAATCAGAAAACATATCCCTCGTAGCTGTCATGGATAAAAGGAGCGATTTATCAGATTTGCAAAAAAAGGGATCATTATCGGCTTTCGGGCCAAGATGGCAATATTTCTGAAACAGCGTTGTTTGTGAACTGTTCGCATGCTGCTGTGGTTAAAGTGTATCGTGATTGAAGAAATGGCACCATTGCGAATAAGCGACGTGAAAACTGCGGAGCACCACATGCCATTGATGTGAGAAGTGAACTTCGGCTTCGAAGGTGCTTGAGGGCCGATCGACACGCTACAGTGAATCATCTCACTGGCCGAATGAAACAGGGGGCTACCGGAAGTGTGTCTAAAACAACAGTTCAGCGAACCCTGCTGCGTATGGTGCTTCAATGCAGAAGGATGGTCACTGCAGCTTTGTTAAGGAAGGCGCATCGGCAGAAATGGCTTCCATTTGCACCGCAGTATCGGAATTGGACTTCCGCTGATTGGCAAAAGATGGCCTTCTCCGATGAGACACGTTTTCTGCTTCATCGAACGGGAGGACGTTGGCGTGTAGGGCGAGAAACATAGAAGAACAAACAGTTTTCAACCATTGCTGGAGAAACACAAGCTGATGGGGCAGAGTTATGGTCTTGGATATGTTTACGTGGCATTCCCTGTATCCACTCATACCTGTTGAAGACACCATGGACCGAATTTGTTATGAATCCATCCTTGCAGACCGCGTACACCCATACATGCGGATTGTCTTGCCTGGTACGGATGGGATCTTTCAGCACGACAATACGATGTGTCACACAGCTAGGAATGTCCAAGAGTGGTTGGAAGAGCACGATGAAGACTTCAAAGTACTTTCCTGGCTCCCTAATTCCTCAGACGTAAACCCAATTGATCATCTGTGGGACAACCTCGATCGTGTTGTTCGCTTTATGGATCATTCACCACGCACCATCCAGCAGCTGTCAAATGCACTGCAGTTAGCATGGCTCCACATACCTGCGAACACTTTCTAAACCGTATTGAGTCACTCCCAGCCCGTCTAATTGCTGTCAGCGCTGAACACGGTGGTTACTCTGGGTATTAGCTGGTGGTCACAATAAAGTGACTCGATCGTGTTTAACTCAAGAAGAGTCTTTCACTCCAGTCTGCCTTCTACCATCATGTTGGGTGGTTACACCTTCGTCGGAGTTGACAGCTTTAAATACCCGTGTTCTACGGTAACTTGCACCAATGATGTCTCTACGGAAGTAAAAATACGTCTCATGGTTGCAAATAGAGCCCTGGAAGAACTGTTGAATTCTCGATTCTTATCTCGAGCAACAAAGTTAACCATCTATAAAACTTTAATAATAAGACCTGTGCTTACATATACCTCAGACACTTGGGCACTAACTATGAAAAATAAACGAATGTTGGATACTTTTGAAAGAAAAGTTCTCAGAAAAGTAATTGGCCCAATATGTGAAGATAGGCTCTGCCGAAAATGCTACAATAAAGAATTATTCTACATTTATAGATACCCTACTGTTACTAACATGATTGGGTCATTAAGATTGAGGTGGGCTGGCCATGTAGTGCGAATGGAGGGAAATCAAGCTCCTAAGAAAGTATTGTTTGAACATCCTGAAGGGCACAGAAGTGGAGGAATTCCAAAGACCCGGTTGATAGAAGTAGCGTTGTGTGACACAAAAGGCCTGGGCTGTCAGAACTGGAAAACAATGGCCAAAAATACGGAACAATGGCAAAAATATGTTGAGGAGGCCAAGGTTTACACTGAACTGTAGAGCAAAGAAGAAGGGATTCAAGAACCCATTAAAACCAATTCATATTAGATAAATTATCTAAACAATATAAAAAATCTTGAACTTCATAGAACATTAGTTCTCTAAACGGTTCAAATAAATCTTAACTATTTAGTAAGTTAATTATCAATGGCTGCCCCGTGTCGCAGCTGTTTAAGCGCTGGGTTCTGACGGTTGTCCGCGTGTGCCCAGATTCGATTCCCAATGAGCCATGGGTGGTGTTTGTCTAACGGCACGGTATCTCTTTCTTCCCTGGAAACACACTACACTGGACACTATCACTAAGCTGTTCACTGATATTCAGAGGTTAGCTCCTCGAAGAAAAGAAAGCTCATCTGCCAGATTAAAGTTTAACCCTTTAACCGGCTGGAATGAATTAACTCGGTTTTAGGAAAATCGGATGAAATCGGCTCGCACGTATGCATTCACTGTCTAAGAAGTAGACCTAGAGCGGTTGGAACAAGTCAGTTTGTGTATGAGAACGCTTTGTTTTTCTTTTTAGCTATGCCATTCAAGGTGGTCATTTAGGGAGATGATTGACACTTATACTTTCTGATAGATTTCCCTTTGAAAGGGCTGTAACAATGACGAATAACCCAAGAAAGAAGAGAGAATGTGTTTAACCGTTTAACGACCATGACCCACAAATCTTGTATCACTCTAAATACCATAACGTCCGAAACTGTCCGTTTATTCACTTCTTTGTTTAATGACAACAATAGTGTCCGAGGGGGACTCCTGCTGATCTCACATAAGTCGTTCAAATTTGAGAAACAGGGAAAGGTACGAAACCTGACTCACTCTAGGTGATTCGGGCGGCTATTACCGTTTGTATCTACGGGCGTTTTGGGCGTTATGGTCGTTAAAGGGTTAAGTCGCTTGTTACTACTCAGTGGTACGATGTCCCCATCATTTCTTGGGAATAAAGAACTTTAAATGCCTATCACCAAGCAGGGACTACTGGGATACTAATCACCAAGGACTATCACCAAGTTGTAGTGGGATGCGTACCACTACAGATTAGTGGTATGCCTTTGAACATTAACAAGTTCATATTCAGCACTTATCACGTGAGAGGGGGAAAGAAACTGTTGCTCGGCAGCTTTCGTTAACCCCGAACGCTATGTGAACATTTCTGTTTGGAAAACGCGGAGAGTTTTGGGCAACATTTACTTCAGATTCATCGGCCGCTTAAAGGTTTAAAACTGATGGAATTAGATTCTACTTACTGTTGATGAATCAAACGTATCCATTTACGGCGATCTTTGCGAACTACTCAGGCTCCTTCTTTTCTTTTCTTTTTTTTTATTGAAGGTTTAACGAGCACCGTGAGTAAATGAATGGGCTATAAGCTGTCACCCGTCCTTAATTTCGGGCTACTGGTTCCAGGAAAAGGAGAGAGACATTGCTCTGAGACAAACACAACATCCATGCCTCACCGGGATTCAAACCCGGACCCATTTCAGACGAATGATCAGAAGCCATCGCTCAGACCATTGCGCCACCGGGACGGCCCTCAGAGTTCACTGACATCCATCACATTGTACTAAATGTACTTCATTATCTTTTTCTCATGCAGACCTGAATCTGGTCCTCCCATCATTTTCTTGGTCTTCCTCTATTTATCTTTCCTGCCATTTGGGCTAAATAAATCCTGTCAGCACTTATTATTTCAACATGGCCACACTTGCGACGTATTCTCTAATTCAACTTTCCTTTTCAGTTTCTTTCTCTACATAAATTTGAGTTCGTTCTCCCTAACATTTCTCAAACTTGACGTGATATCTCCTCTCTCGCAAAATTATGGTTGACAACACCCCTGATGTCGGAATGAATGACGTGTGGATGTCTGAGACGAGAACTGAACGATATACATCGATGAAGCATTACATTATGACCACCAACCTAATAAGCTGTAAGAGTCTCTTTAGCCCGCAAAACAGCGTCCACTCGGCGAGGCGTCGATTCGATGAGGTAGCGATAGGTATCCTGGGGTATCTGGTACCATAATGTCCACAGCAGCTCCTCCAGTTGCCGTACATTTCGGGGTGGTAGTGATTTAGCGCGAACATGTCTTTTCAAGTCGAACCGCAAATATCCGATTGGGTTCATGTCAGGTAAATTTGAAGGCCAGGACATTAACAGAAAGTCACCAGCATGTTCCCCACCAGCATGTTCCTCCTTGACGATTCTGGCAGTGTGGAATAGCGCATTATTCTGTTGGTAATGGCCATCACCATCAGGGAACACAGTTGCCATGAATGGATGAACCTTATCCGCAACGATGTTAAAATATCTGACAGCTATCAGGGATTGTGCTGTTGGGATAATGAGTCCTAAAGTGTCCCAACAATACATCGCCCACAGCATAACACCGTCGCCGCCAGCCTGTTTCCGCCCAACAGTGCATCCAGTTGCCATTGCCTCCGTTGGTAATCAGCGTAACAGCGCTCGGCTGTCTACGTGATGCACCAGGAATCTTGATTCGTCGGACAAGGCCACTTTCTTCAAATCATCCACAGTCCAATCTCGATGATCTTGGGCCCATTTCATGCGTTGTTGGCGATGACGTGCAGTGAACATGAAGACTCGAAAGGGTCTTTGGCTACGCAGGCCCGTGTGCAGAAGGCTGCGGTGAAATGTGTACGGTGATACATTGCCCTGATCACCACTGCTATAGCTGCGGGTGATTTGGCGCACTGTGGCCCTGCGGTCGCTGTGAACAATGCGCGACAGTCTCCGTTCCCCGCTGGCATCTAGGACCTGCAGGCGACACACGACTGGACGACGTTTCGTCATCTGTGCACCACTTTTGATACGTACTCACTACAGCGGCACGTGAACAAGCCGTGGCATTTCCGAGATCATAGATCCGAAGCTCCGTGACATCACAATTTGTCCTTTATCAAACTCTGTTATATTTGAAACCTTTCCCATTCTGACTCCTAACACTCTACAAACGGAAAGCCGGTCCTTGGGTTTTATATGTTCTGCTCTGTGAACTTCACCTGCGCCAGTGTGTGGTCTGCAGGTGCGTTCATTTCTCTATGCTGGGGGGTGGTCATAATGCAATAGTTCATCGGTGTATGTATAATGTTTTGTGAAGCAGCAGGGTGTAGGTGGTGGAAGTCATTATACTCATTGTGAGGCGTCTGCTAAATTGAAACTTGAGTTATTTGACGACCGTGTGTTCTACTTTACTGTTGGTGTTGTATTTCTGTTAACAAAGAGTTACATTCGTTGGATTATTTTTTCTACTGTTGTTGAAGGCTGAGTCGAGCTAAAAACGCTTTTGATGAATAAAGACTGATAGTAAGTAACGTTTTATGAAGTTATTTGAGTGACTCCTGATTCGCGTAAAAGTGAAGTTATTAAGAACTGATTTGTGTACTGTTCCGACAGCCCTATACAGCTGTGAACATTACAAACTACTGAAGAATATTTGCCTCCATCTTACCACATTTTACTTTACATTACACATTTGCATGATTAGAACGTGTTTTCCCACAAACCTCCCGTAAGTAACACATCTCCCCAAGGGTACAAACGACTCCTATATCTCTTCTGCAGTACCCAGGTTTCACTGCCGTACATTGGGAAACATTACACTTTCATACACAGCCATTCGGGACTTTTTTGAGAACGAAAAAGCTGATGAAACGATAAATTTGTTACCAACGTTAAAAAGGATTCGCATGTGGCCTACCGGTTGGCTGAGTGGTTGAAGGCACTGTTCCCTCTGAGCATTCTTCCGAAATGGGCGTAGAGTTTCAGATGATGCATGGTGGTGTGTTTGCCTGATGTCGCCAGCTATGTCCCTTCGCAGAAACCAGGGGACCTGGATTAGGTATATGATACTGCTTGTTATATCCCTTAACAGTTGTTCGTAGCGGTCGTTGAATCCCCAAATACACATGTACAAAAGTTCTTCGGTACTCTGAGTGTGATCCTTATGATGCACCAGGAAGGCTTAACACTGACGCGGAAGACGGTGACTGATCACTTTGACTGTGTTAATTTCGTTCACGGTTCACTTTGTCCGCTGTCCATGTAGTCCACTGTTCATTTCGTCCACGTTCACTTGGTCCAGTTCATTTCGTCCACGGTTCACTTTATGTACTGTTCACGTTTTCCGCTTTTCATTTAGTCCACTGTTATTTCATCCACAGCTCACTTTTTCCACTATTAATCTAATCCACTGTTCATTTCGTCCACGTTCACTTGGTCCAGCTCAATTCGTCCGCGGTTCACTTTTTCTGCTGTTCATTTAGTCCAATGTTCATTTCGTTCACGGTTCACTTTGTCTACCGTTCACTTTGTCCGCTGTTCATTTACTCCACTGTTCATTTCGTCCACGTTCACTTGGTCCAGCTCATTTCGTCCACGGTTCACTTTGTCTGCTGTTCATTTCGTCCACGTTCACAGGGTCCAGTTCATTTCGTCCACTGTTCATTTCGTCCACAGTTCACTTGTCCAGCTCATTTCGTCCGCGGTTCAGCTTGCCTGCTGTTCATTTAGTCCAATGTTCATTTTGTTCACGATTCACTTTGTCCACCGTTCACTTTGTCCGCCATTCATTTACTCCACTGTTCATTTCGTCCACGGTTCACTTTGTCCGCCGTTCATTTACTCCACTGTTCATTTCGTCCACGGTTCACTTTGTCCGCCGTTCATTTACTCCACTGTTCATTTCGTCCACGGTTCACTTGTCCAGCTCATTTCGTCCGCGGTTCAGCTTGTCTGCTGTTCATTTAGTCCAATGTTCATTTTGTTCACGATTCACTTTGTCCACCGTTCACTTTGTCCGCCATTCATTTACTCCGCTGTTCATTTCGTCCACGGTTCACTTTGTCCGCCGTTCATTTACTCCACTGTTCATTTCGTCCACGGTTCACTTTGTCCGCCGTTCATTTACTCCACTGTTCATTTCGTCCACGGTTCACTTTGTCCATCGTTCACTTTGTCTTCTGTTCCTTTAGTCCTCAGTTCCCTTTTTTCTGTGTTCATTTTGTCCACAGTTCACTTTGTCCTCTGTTCATTTAGCCCAATGTTAATTTCGTCCACGGTTCATTTTGTCCATGGTTCATTTTGTCCATGGTTCATTTTGTCTATGGTTCACTTTGTCTTCTGTTCATTTAGTCCTCAGTTAACTTTGTCCTCTGTTCATTTTGTCCACAGTTCACTTTGTCCGCTGTTCATTTAGTGCGATGTTCATTTCGTCCACGTTCACTTAGTCGAGTTCATTTTGTCCACGTTCACTTTGCCCGCTGCTCATTTAGTCCAATGTTCATTTCGTCCACGTTCACTTAATCGAGTTCATTTCGTCCACGGTTCACTTTGTCATTTACTTCCACTGTTTATTTCGTCCAGGTTCGCCTGGTACAATTCATTTCGTCCACGGTTCACTTTGTCCGCATTTCATTTAGTCCACTGTTCATATCGTCCACGTTCATTTGGTCCACTTCATTTCCTCCACGGTTCTTTTCGTCCACCGTTCACTTTGCCACATTCATTTCGTCCACAGAATGGATGGAATACCGTAGAAATTTTCTGTTTTGATGGAATTTTTTGTTGCTAGGCAGAAAAGAAAAGGGCATTGGACATTGCTTACATGCACATTTTTTCCTGTTCAAATTTTTCGATTAAAACATAACGATTTTAAATGTGATTAAAGTGAAACGACGAACTGAACTTTGAAGAGCTATTTAACTCTTTTATGTGGTGCGATGTTCAATCACTATTAATAAATCAATGTTTTAGAAAATTCTTAATTGAAATACATCCTGTGTATTGTTTTTATATAGTTCTTCGCTTTTCAGTATATGAAAAATACACAGTTGACGTGGACCAGGAACATCAAATAGAAGTCACCGCTCTTTCCACGTTTTTAAGTGAGTCACGAAAAAATTCTCATCGGCCGCCACCGAGAATCAAACCCAGGGCCTTCCAGTTACGCACCGGATATGCTTCCACTGCACCACAGCGACCTCAAAGTTCTCCAGTCTCACAAACGGCAAAGTGCCGAACCACATGACAGGCTGCATCTTGGAGCCCCGCACAATGATGAGAATTTTTCCGTGACTCACTCATAAACGTGGAAAAAGCGATGACTTCTATTTGAAGTTCCTGGTCCATGTTTACTGTGTATTTAGATTTCACGCCATGTTTTGTTTAACATCTCAGCAGAGATAGAACCAATGACGCCCATCATTCTGCTGTTCAACGTCTCGACATCCAGAACACTGCTAAAGAAAACTTGGTCTTTCAGATAACCACAAAGGAAAAAGTCTACGCGGTTATGTCGGGCGATCGAGGTGGCCATGTTATGGGACCGTCGAGGCCAATCCATCTGTCCGGAAATGTGGCATTCAGGAACTCACGAACCATTATTGACAAATGTGGCGGGGCACCGTCTTGTTGGAAGATAACCGAAGATGGGAGTAAAAATCCTCCAAATACGTGGCGTCAGTGAATAAACTAAGACATCGCTCTTTCCATGTTTAGCAGCGCAGTGGTCTAAGGCGTTGGCCTCTGATCATTCGTCCGTAAGGGGTCCGGGTTCGAATCCCAGTCAGGCATGGATGTTGTGTTTGTCTTACGGCACTGGCTCTCTCCCTTCCCTGGAACCAGTGACCCTAAATTAGGGACGGGCGACTGCTTATAGCCCATTGAGTTGTTCACGGTGGTCGTTAAAAATCCAAACAAAGAAAAAAAAAAAAGAAAACGCACATCAACCGAAAAATTGTTATTCGGCCGCCTCCGGGGAATTGAATCCCGGATCTCTCGATATCTAGCCGAGCGCGTTAGCCTCACACCACGGTGGCCAACAATCCATGGCGCTGTGTGACTTTTTCTGTTTGCATCTGACATTACAAATCCGTAAGGTGGGCTCAGCCACTGAGACGTCTCCATCTGGTGGGCATTAACGCCACTGGCTATATATAAATTACAGCAGTTAAATCCAAAGGGCGAGATCCAAAGTGAAAATCTTCCAAATACGTGGCGTAAGTGAATAAACAAAGACATCGCTCTTTCCACGTTTAGCAACGCACAGCAACCGAAAAATTGTTATTCCGTCGCCACCGGGGAATTGAATCCCGGATCTCTCGATATCTAGCCAAGCGCGTTAGCCTTACACCACGGTGGCCAACAATCCATGGCGCTGATTGAAGTGCATGCAACTGAGGTGCTAAAAGAAGTTCCAGCATGTCCAGGTACACGTCACGTGTTACCATGGGCTCTGTAAAAACGAATGGTCAGATGATTCTGTCAAGCATCAGGCCGCACCATACCTTCACTTTCGGGCTAGCCCTCTGTTGTTCGATGACATAATGGGGATTTTCTGATCCCCATTTTCCCACGTCTCTGGTACAGTAAATAGGAACAATGTCCCAGATTCGGACATTGTGGCAATTTACTGTACCAGAGACTTGGAATGTGCCTTCATCTGAGAAACAGATTTGGTGCAGATAATCACTCTCATGAGCTATGCGTTGCAACATCTCCGTCGCAAATGCAGCACGGTGAGGAGGTCATCAGCCTGAACAGCTTAAGAAATCTGTACCTTATAAACATACAGATGAAGACATTTGTGTAAAATTTTGTGAACTGTAGCACGGGGAATCCCAGTTTCCAGTGAAGCACGACGATTGGATTTCTTTTCTTTTCTTTTTTTTTTTTTTTTTGATTGGAGGTTTAACGACCACCGTGAGCAACTCAATGGGCTATAAGCAGTCGCCCGTCCCTAATTTAGGGTCACTGGTTCCAGGGAAGGGAGAGAGCCAGTGCCGTAAGACAAACACAACATCCATGCCCGACCGGGATTCGAACCCGGACCCCTTACGGACGAATGATCAGAGGCCAACGCCTTAGACCACTGTGCCACCGGGGCGGCCGATTGGATTTCCTGGGACTTCGCAGAAAAGTCTCCTGAACAGTTGCAGATGTCTCTTGTGTAACAGGTGGCCGGCCAGCTCGGGGAAGATCGCCAACACCACCTGTCACTTTAAACTCTTCATACCAAGCTTTTATGCTTGTTTGGTCAGGTCGTGATCGTGTGTACTCTTTTCTGAAACGACGCTTTACAGTACCCCCCCCCTCCCATTTGGTCTCGTGGAACCACAACACACACGCCACTTTTTCTTGCATGGAAGTCATTATCGATGAAGCGCTCCTTTATTCAGCAGTAGCGCTCGCCTACAGAACCGAAAATTAAAACCCCTTTATGAGTGCTGCTATATTACATTGCCAACCATTTTGTTTTAACTTACATAGATTTTTTTATATACATTTCTGTATTGTGGGAAAGACTTTATGGACATCCTGTATGACAGTCAAAATGTATATTACATTGCCAACCATTTTGTTTTAACTTACATAGATTTTTTTATATTCATTTCTGTATTGTGGGAAAGACTTTATGGACATCCTGTATGACAGTCAAAATGTATATTACATTGCCAACCATTTTGTTTTAAATTACATAGATTTTTTTATATTCATTTCTGTATTGTGGGAAAGACTTTATGGACATCCTGTATGACAGTCAAAATGTATATTACATTGCCAACCATTTTGTTTTAACTTACATAGATTTTTTATATACATTTCTGTATTGTGGGAAAGACTTTATGGACATCCTGTACAACAGTCAAAATGTATATTACATTGCCAACCATTTTGTTTTAACTTACATAGATTTTTTTATATTCATTTCTGTATTGTAAGAAAGACTTTATGGACATCCTGTACGACAGTCAAAATGTATATTACATTGCCAACCATTTTGTTTTAACTTACATAGATTTTTTTATATTCATTTCTGTATTGTGGGAAAGACTTTATGGACATCCTGTATGACAGTCAAAATGTATATTACATTGCCAACCATTTTGTTTTAACTTACATAGATTTTTTTATATTCATTTCTGTATTGTGGGAAAGACTTTATGGACATCCTGTATGACAGTCAAAATGTATATTACATTGCCAACCATTTTGTTTTAACTTACATAGATTTTTTTATATTCATTTCTGTATTGTGGGAAAGACTTTATGGACATCCTGTATGACAGTCAAAATGTATATTACATTGCCAACCATTTTGTTTTAACTTACATAGATTTTTTTATATTCATTTCTGTATTGTGGGAAAGACTTTATGGACATCCTGTATGACAGTCAAAATGCACATAAGAGACATTACATAAAAGTAAGGTTAAATATAAGTAACTAACGTCACGCAACCCTCGTGATTTTTTTTAATTGGAGGTTTAACGACCACCGTGAGCAACTCAATGGGCTATAAGCAGTCGCCCGTCCCTAATTTAATGTCACTGGTTCCAGGGAAGGGAGAGAGCCATTGCCGTAAGACAAACACAACATCCATGCCTGACGGGATTCGAACCCGGACCCCTTACGGACGAATGATCAGAGGCCAACGCCTTAGACCACTGCGCCACCGGGGCGGCCAACCCTCGTGATCAAATAACACCATAAGAAGTTCCCCGAGCCGCCCCGGTGGCGCAGTGATCTAAGCGATGGCATCTGATCATTCGTCCGGGTTCGAATCCCGGTGGGTCATGTATGTTGTGTTTGTCTTACGGAACTGGCTCTCTCCCTTCTCTGGAACCAGTGACTCTAAATTAGGAACGGGCGACTGCTTTTTGCCCATTGAGTTGCTCACCGTGGTCGTTAAACCTCCAATAAAAAAAAAAAGAAAAAAAAAGAAGTCTCCCGTTCCATATTTAGGGTCACTTGCTCCACGGAAGCGACAGAGCCACAGACGTGCGACAAACACACATTTCATACCTTAACCTGACTACAGACGGGTCTAAACTCGGATGAACGCTACTGACCACGCGGTCTTTGAGTTCCTTAACGCTCTTTATTTTAAAGTAAAATTCGTTTTATGTGTTTTGGTGTAAAACCACAACTATTATTTCCCTCTCCTCACGCATTCACAATTCAATACAAAACAAATTCGATAAAACAAGTAAAATTTGCCGAATATAGACAGGAGAAAAAGATGGCTGCTTTTGTTTCTAGGATAGAAGCAGAAAAATGATCGAGGTAACAGACAGTGATTATCGCTGTTCGTCTGATCTTAGTACAAAGAGAGCATTCGATCGATTGTTTGCCACTTGAAATGACAGCATCTGCTCCTGATTGCTGGAAACAGATCACTCGGTCGTGAATCGGTTCAAGCTTTTGTGCTCCTCTTCTTAAGTGACGGGAATAATTGTAGGGAATCTGGCAACCCAAGGAGAGCTTGAAACTTAATATATAATTACTTTGTTTGAATGGAATACTTTCACGATACGCTACGTAAATGGCAGTTGATCCCCTTGCTAGGAAGGTTACGAGTGAGTCCCCATCATAATGAAAAATGAAAGAAACCCTGAAGCAATTTTTGTTAATACCCAGCCAAAACATGACAACGTGCAGGGTATAGAAAAGAGGAATGCGTCTGTTTTGAAACAGCATTTCGTAACAAATACGAAAGTGGGATCTCTGATATGCTGAATTTGACAGACGCATTAATATACACAGCACGCGTGCCCATCACTTTTGCAAGGATACGTGAAGACTTTCCCTCTCCAGATAACTACTCGCAGTGTTATTATGATGCATTATTACTACTGTCGCTCATTCGGCTTGGAAAAGAAAATAATGCATGCATTTTTTTTGTTCAATTTTTCCTGCTTCAATTGCAAAAGATTAATGCCCCTTTTATTACGAAAGATGTACCCCACATTTTATAAGTTTTTAGTGTTTAAAACAGGGATACTTAACATATGGGTGGCCACAAAAAAAAATATTAAAGCATTATTATGTTTTTAATTTTAATTTTAAACCTTTGTGTTTAACACGTATAAAAGCCCCGGAATTTCTGGAGATGACATCATTGGGACCTCCAGCGTTGTATCTTCCGGTCACTCGGATCGTGCGAATTTTTAGGACATCACAGCATTGCAAAATTTCCCCGTAAACCTAAATTTTCCCTCTAAATACCTTCCCACTCTCTGTGTAATAATGAATAACTACTACATTTATTTATCTTACTACATAAGCATTTTTAATTTCAAAATAGACCCATGGGTTACGAAGTTGATCGTTTTGTTGATTTGGGAAACTGCGAACTCTTTGATTTTTTTTTTTTTTTATGGCTACTACTGGGAAATTGGCGGACAAGATTCATCAAGCCATCAGTTACCTCACGTGATTGCCATCTGCCACTAGCGGACCACATTAGGCTAGCCATCACTTATGGCACGTGCTTGCAGGGCCGCTGAAGGTACAATTGTGGCAACTACTGCCTGTCATGGATAACTGATGTCCCTGTTGTTGCATATGACAATTGATGGGGGTGCCAGCTGTTGGCCTGCTGCTAGCCCTTCTGTTGGTCGCCCGGGCATTTTATTGACGGTTTGGCAGCAATAACACTGCTGTCAGTGCTGGCCCAACAAGATTGTTTTTGCTGGGCCATGCTTCACCGGGAGTCGAACCTAGACACGTCCCGGACGAATGGTCTGAAGACCACTGCGTCACCGGAGTGGCAGATAATTTTTCTATTAGAAAATATTTCCAGCAAGGTAGCGTGGGAATGCATGATATCTTGCAGCCCTTGTTCTAAAGAAATCCGTAAAAATATGTCTAACTAGAAAATACAGTATAACCAAGATATTCTTCATAGAGAAAGGAGATCGATTCAAAAAGAAGTTTTAGTCTATCCTTTAGAAGCAGAAATATTGTCGCAAATAAAGATAAAATATGTGCTCCCTTTTCAGCAGTTCTAGAGAGAGCCAGCACCGCAACACGAGGGGTGACAATTGAATTCTCGGAACGCACTTGAAGAAAAATTGTGTGCGTGCCCGTGCACTAGCAGCTGCTGCCACCTTCGAAGAAATCCCGCAGCTATGCATTAAGTTTGACACTATTGACGGTCTACTGCATTTATAGGCCTTAGTACAGGGTGCTTCCCTACTAGGTTGACCCTCTAATTAATTATTATAGAAATGCTGTTTATTGTAGGAAGATGAAACTGCGGTGCAACCTACCTGAATCAATAGGAAAGCGAATGCCACCATTCGCCGTGTTGTGACATTCTCCAGACAGATGACGTTACGCCTGGCGCCGTGCCAACTTCTCGCTCACACGGGGCAGCTACCACTCGCTAGTTGAGGCAATGCTGACGATAGAGCAACGTGTTTTTTCTTGCACTCGTACTGGGTAACAAGACTGTGTAAGTAACGTGTCGGACAGCGTTTCAAGTAAAGTATGGCGAAATTGCACCTTCAAAACAGGCGATCCACAAAACTGTTAAAAAGTTGGAGAACATGGGTGCGTTGGTGCCGATTCGTACAGGAGGTCTACTGAAACTGACAGCTCCGCCCCGGGGGCGCAGTGGTCCATAGCTGTATGGCGAAATGCAGACGTACCTTAACATATACCTAATGGAAGTATCTATGACAACAGTTTTGTTGACTTTGGGTCGCGTTCAAAAAAGTTTAAGAACCCTTGGCTTAAAATAACAATACATACATAGTAGTAGAGCATTCATTACTGCTTCAAAACTTGAAATAGAATTTCACGCAAGAGGCATGAACAAAGGCCGTTCCATAAAAATTGAGAGTAATTTTTTTGAGCTGGCAACAGCGCTAAGGGGAAAGATAACCATGCAGAGGACTAACTGAATTAGGGAAGTATCTATGACAACAGTTATTAGCCGTGGCAGACGATTCTGATTTTGTTGCTGCGCAGTTGTTTAAGGTACGTCTGCATTTCGGCATACAGGTGAGTGATTCAGAGTTAAGAAGTGACATGCATTGTGCGATAAATTTGTCCTATCGTTTGGGTAAAACGCTCCAGAAACAGTTGATTTAATGAAAAAAGCTTACAAAGATAAATGTTTGGGTGAGTCAACGATTTTTAGATGCACAATGATTTCAAAAAAAGAGCGTTTGTCGGAAGAACTCGCTCCTAGGCCTGGTCGACCTGAAAGTGTTGTTACGGAGCGTATTGTTAACACTATTTGGGCAATCCTGCAAGAAGATTGACGAATGATGTGTGAAGACATAGCGGCGTCAACTAATATTTCAAGAACGTCGCCATTCCGCATTCTATGCGACAAATTACGGTTGCATCGTGTGTGTTCAAGGTGGGAACCTTATCACCTGACGCGAGAACAATTGTTAGCCAGAGTTCAGGTGCTTCATGAGTAGAAACAAATTATTACAAAGGATCCAAACTTTCTAAACACAGTAACAACTGCCGATGAAAAACTGGTTCACTGTTTCGACCCCCTCATGAAGCGCACAACGCGTGTCTGGAAACACACAGGCTCGCCTCCTCCGAAAAAGTCCGCCAAACCAAACCAGGTGGGAAAGTGATAGTGATAATTTTCTTTGATCGTAAAGGTGTAGTTTACTAGCATGCCGTTCCTCCACAAATTACTGTCAATGCTGAGTATTATTATATTTCAGCTTTGAAGCGTCTGCGACGACACATATCGATTAAGCTACCGGAACTGGTGGGCAAGTGGACCCTACACCATGATAATGCCTGCCCACATGTGGCTCCTTGTGTTCAACAGTTTCTTACGAAATGTGGTATTGAAATCATGCCACAGCCTGCCTACAGTCCTGATCTCGCCCCGTGCGATTTCTGGTTGTTTCCAACAATGAAGAAGTTTCGTTGCGCAACATTCAACACAGATGCTGACATTATTCAAGCTGTGCAGAGTAAACTAAAGAAGCTTCCACAAAATGCCTTTGCCACATGCTTTGAAAAGTGGACTGAACTTTGCATATCATCAGAGGGAAGATTCTTTCAGAAAGAATAACATATGTTCTGCTGTACTTATATTTCTTCATTTTGTGTGATTTATGGAGCGGCAGTTGTACATTAAGGTACCTGCTTTTCGTTCACCTGTTTACATATCCATTCACGTAATGCAAAATACGCCGACCCAGTCGCCGAATGGTTAGAGGAGTGGGCTTCTGTCTGGCCAATCGCCCGGGTTCGAATACCAGATTAACCTTTTAACTGGATGAAACCAATTACCTCGGAGTTAATAGAATGGGAGGAAATCAGCTCGAACGAATACATTCGCTGTCAAAGAAGTGAGCTGATCGAAGGTCGTCCAGAAAGTAGAAGGCTATGACATTAGAGAACTGAGTTCCCTCCGTTTATGACGTCACTCTCAAGTTACAAAGCCTGATACATGTTTGATGTTATACACGACAGCGTTGGAAACCAATCGGAAGCTTTGGTTTCCGCGTGACGTCACGAAAACAGGGAACTCATCTCCCTCATGTCATGGCCTTGCATTTTCTATACGGCCTTGGCCGAATGCATCTGGGACTAGTGAATCCTGAGCATCAGGAAGTGTTGCATTCCACTTAGTTTTGTTATTCAAAGTGTTTATTTAGGGGGGCGGGGACTGACACTAAACCTTTCTGACTGATCACTTGCTAAAAGGGTTATTATAACTGTGCCCGCTGACTTAAGAAAGGAGACGGAAGATGTTCGATTGTTTGGGGGTTTAAAGACCAGCATCAGCAACTCACTGGACTATGAGCAGCAGCCGGCCCCTAATTTGGGTGCCGGACAAAACACCGACACCCAAAGCTCCGACAGGACAAAACACCGACACGAATGCAGTGTCACTTCTATTTGCTTCGACAGGACAAAACACCGACACCCAAAACACCGACAACCAAAACTCCGACAGGACAAAACACCGACACCCAAAACACCGACAGGACCAAACACCGATATCTCGTTTCTATTTCATTGCTTCATCAGCAGTCGGCGCTGTATGTCAAGACTCAGGTAATATCAGAAAATTTGGGCGGCAGCTATGTAACTCATGTTAGCGTTATATTTCTATCGTCATTTAGCAGTGTCACTTCTGTTTGCTTCATGAATAATAATAATAAATAATATTATTATTGCCGTAAGATTAACACAACACCCGTCCTCACCGGGATTCGAACCTAGATGCATGTCAGACAAATGATCAGTAGCCAGCGCTTAGACTATTCCGCCAACGGGGCGGCGAAGATGTTTGAGTCACCTGTTTCTACTCAGTGGCATGAGAGCCGTGTCAGGGGGACTAGGGTTTCCCCATCAAGCCTTGGGTAATGGAGTAGAGCATAACTAACTAGAAGGGAGCGCTTATCAGCAGTGACAGGTTTATGGTCCCTACTTCTGGGACAATAGGGAGAAAAGAATTGTTTTGCCGTAGTTTCCGTAAAACTTGTCCCTTATGTGAAAATTTATTTGGGAGGAGCGCAGAAAATTTGGGACACCATTTGATTCAGGTAACATCGCCATCCTTAAGCATTATGTAAAGACCGCCATCCTTAAGCATAATGTAAGTACCGCCATCCTTAAGCATAAAGGCTTAAGGTTGGCGGTCTTTACATCCAGAAACCATAAAAAGGTATTCTGTACAGAATAGAAACTGGTAAGCTGATACTGAGTTCTCGAGTATAATTAGTAAATCACTTAATGGAAATTTCAAACCTGCCAAGATTAAGGTATTTGAAGTTATTTTTTTACACTGTCTGTGTAGTCTGTAATTTTTTAAAAAATAGATCGAATTTTTACACGACCAAGGTATGTTTTTTTTTCTTCTTGAGGGTTTAGCTACCCCCGAGAGCAACTCCATGGGTTATAATTGATGGCCCGTCCCTTATTTAGAGTGACAGGTTCTATGGAAGGGAGAGAGCCAGTGCTGTAAGACAAAAAAACAACAACAACATCCATGCCTCACCGGGAGTCGAACCTCGACACATCCCGGACGAATGGTCTGAAGACCACTGCGTCACCGGAGAGGCAGATAATTTTTCTATTGGAAAATATTTCCAGCAAGGAAGGATGGATATGCATGAAATCTTGCAGTCCTTGTTATAAAGAAATCCTTAAAAAAATTTCTAACTAGAAAATACAGTATAACCAAAATATTCATCATAGAGAATGGAGATCGATTCAAAAATAATTTTTTAGTTTATCCTTTAGGAGAAATGATGTCGCAAATAAAGATAAAATATTAGCTTCCTTTTCAGCAGTTCTAGAGAGAGCCAGCACCGCAACAC
This sequence comes from Macrothele yani, assembly GCA_039090855.1. Lineage (NCBI taxonomy): Eukaryota > Metazoa > Arthropoda > Arachnida > Araneae > Macrothelidae > Macrothele > Macrothele yani. Next base: position 17,674,493 of record CM076992.1, read on the forward strand.
CAGGGGTGACAATTGAATTCCCGGAATGCACTTGAAGAAAAATTGTGTGCGTGCCCGTGCACTAGCAGCTGCTGCCACCTTCGAAGAAATCCCGCAGCTATGCATTCAGTTTGAAGCTATTGACGGTTATAGGCCTTAGTACAGGGCGCTTCACTACTAGGTTGACCCTGTAAATTAATTTTTAAAAAATGCTATTTATTGCAGGAAGATTAAACTGCGGTGAAACGTACCTGAATTAATAGGAAAGCGAATGCCACCAGTCGCCGTGTTGTGGCATTCTCCAGACAGATGACGTTACGCCTGGCGCCGTGCCAACTTCTCGCTCACACGGGGCAGCTACCACTCGCTAGTTGAGGCAATGCTGACGATAGAGCAACGTGTTTTTCTCTTGCACTCGTACTGGGTAACAGGACTGTTTAAGTCGTGTCGGAAAGCGTTTCAAGAAAAGTATAGCGAAATTGCACCTTCAAAACAGGCGATCCACAAAACTGTGAAAAAGTAAGAGAACACGGGTGCTTTGGTCCCGATTCGTACAGGAGGTCTACCGAAAATGGCAGCTCTGCCCCGGTGGCGCAGTGGTCTAAGCGATGGCCTCTGATGATTCGTCCGAAAGGGGTCCGGGTTCAAATCCCGGTGACGCATGGATGTTGCGTATGTCTTACGGAACTGGCTCTCTCCCTTCCCTTGAACCAGTGACCCTAAATTAGGGACGGGCGACTGCTTATAGCACATTGAGGTGCTCACGGTGGTCGTTAAACCAGCAAGCAGAAATGCATCCATATCGCGTCACCGTGGTGAAGGAATTGCGTCTGACTGATTTGGGAAAAAGGCGTCGTTACTGTCAATGGTTTAAAGGCTTCATTGAAGGTAATGAGGACATTTTGGACTTCACATGGTTTTCCTAAGAGGCCTGGTTTCACCTTTCTGGCTATGTACACGCATAGTCTCTCACACGTGCTATGTACACCCGTTGTCTTGTACACGCATAGTGACTCCAATTTTCTTTGACAGAAATGTGAACAGCGATGTGTACGTGAAAATATAGGAGGAGTTTGTCAACGTGTTGGAATATCATGAGCTGTCTCTTGGTTATTTACAACAAGACGGGGCAACATGTCACACTTCTGAAAAAACAATTCAGTTTTTCAGCCCCTTCTTCGAGAACAGAATAATTTCTAAATGACTCTGGCCGCCTCGCTCCCCGGATCTGATGCCCCCGGACTACTTCCTATGAATAATGCTGATGGACAGGGCAGTACTGAAACTATCCACACACGGTGGACGAATTAAAGCGCAACATCAGCACTGAAATTGCTCTCATTACACCTGCTATGCTTACTTCACTTTGCCAGTATGGAAAGACGTGTCACCCTGTGTTTCCATTAGAAAGGCGGCCACTTCCAGCATTTGCTCTAAAGGCACTTATTCAGGTACAGTTTTGTTTTTGTACTGGAGGTTTAACGACCATCGTGAGCAACTCAATGGGCTATAAGCAGTCGCCCATCCCTAATTTAGGGTCACTCGTTCCAGGGAAGAGAGAGAGAGAGAGAGCCAGTGCCGTAAGACAAACACAACATCCATGCCTTACCGGGATTCGAACCCGGACCCATCTCGGACGAATGGTCAGAAGCCATCGCTTAGACCACTGCGCAACCGGGGTGGCTCAGGTACAGTTTTATCATCCTGCAGTAAATATTTGTGTAATAATTAATTTACCGGGTCAATCTGGTTAATCTTCCTACAACAAATGTAATTTGTGTAATAAATCAACAACTCCCTGGCGGTGACCGAATAACAATTTTTCGGTTGCTGTGTGTTAAAACGTGAAAAGAGCGATGTCTTTGTTCATACACTGACGCCCACGTATTTGGAGGATTTTCACATTGGATCTCGCACTTTGGATTTAACTGCGCAGCGTGTTGTTGCTCCGCGATTTTCTTCTGATTTGGGTGTGTTATTGGACTCTTCGCTCCTTAATTTCACGTTCACCTTAAGTATAAAGATATCGTCTTTCATTTTGCTTCGTTTCGAGCGCGGTGAGTGCCTATTTTGTTGTATTTCATGTTATTTACGTTTGGCCGAGCTGGCCAAGCTCGCTACTGGGCGCTGCCATTAAAGATGGCGACTTCCGGTAGGGATAGTGATAGCCCTAATCTCTCTTCCTTTTTCTGATGCCCCAGATGGGGGTGTTGCCACGCAAGCGTCAGCTCGTGGCGTTGCCAATTTGCCTTCTCCAGCTACGTCACATCTCCCGGCTTCCGCTATCGATGATGACGCAATGGACATCACTGGAAATGCAGCCTCTTCTAGCACTACCGAGCCCAACGTGTCATTACCTTCGTTTTCTTCTGTTGCAGCCTCCAAAGTCTCTCTTCCAGCATCCAAGAATAATTATGTTGGCGCTGAAAAGCTGAAATCTTTCATTTCCCAAGCTGGCAATAATATCGTGCTTAATATCCCAGCCAGCTCTCCAGCTGGCACAGCTTTTACTGAGAATCTTGCAAAAGGCGTTCATTTCGAAGCCCTTCCGGACACTCCTTTGCGAGTATATGCAGATGCCATTGCACAGCGGTTCCCATCTGAATCTATTCCGCAAATGTATCGTAGAGGACGACTTGTAGTTGTTTATCTGGCCACGGCTGAAATGGCGAAATCTCTCCTAACATCTGGTCTCACCATTGGTGATAGACATCTTTCTGCAGAACCAGTGGGCCAAAGACCCATTAACGTTTTTTTCTACCCGGTCCCGTTGGAAGTGACAGATCTCATGCTGTATGCTGTCTTATCTTCGGTTGGTCAGGTAGTTGGAGGCATACAAACGCATCTTGCTGCCCGAAACGACCCATTACGTGATCCACGACATGCGTCGATCCAAGGTGCTCGCCGTGTTGCGAGGGTCATATTTCCATCACAAGAAGCAATCGAACGGCTTCCAACACACTTCACTGTTCGGTGCGAAGATCAGGTCAGGCAAATAAACTTCCTAACGGAATTCCATTGTAGTAAATGTCATCAGGTTGGTCACTACTATAAGCAGTGTCCAGTTGCTCCACCAAAGTCTGTTTCGCCCGTCTATCAAGATCCGACGCCTTCTCATCAAGATCCTAGTAGCGCTCCGTTACCGACGGTGGTTCCTGCGAACAACCTACCTTCGGTAGCAACCTCTACGCCAATTGTTGTCCCACCTTCTCTCTCCGAGGAACACTACCCAGTTTTACAATCTTCAGCATCTTTTCGTGTTCCTGCGGACCCTACAGCAGTTGCTGAGTCCGTTGCGACTGACCAGTCTGATACTGAGACCTCGACCGCTGATGACACAGCCTATCAAAGCGTCAGCGACCAAGCGATGAGTAATGGGACGGAGGGCTATCTCCGGACCCGTTCTGACAAAAGGGATGCCAAACCTCCTCGCGGCTCTACGAAACGACGGCGACAATCTGGCCACTCTACTCACACCTCTCCGACTAAGCCTGCTGGATCACCTGCTTCGGGTCGCCCTGTCAAGTCTTCCAAGCCAGTTATCTACATCCTGCCTCTTAAAGAATTTTCCGCACGCCTACACATGAATGTGTTTCTGGACACTCCTCTCCCTTATAACGAATTGCACGACTTTGCTTGTGCCAAGACTCTTCTTCCTAATTTACCTACCTATGTCAACCGATTTGAAGGTCGCTACCCAGCAGTTGAGAATCAACTGGCACAACTGTTAACTCTTTACAATACTATCAAGAGTCCATCTGCCGAGGATGCTGCCACTCAGAAGTGCATCCAACGGCGGTACAACAATTTCCGTTCCCATTTGGAAAAGATTGTCACTGCCACTAGAGACATGGCACTTTCACTGTGACTTCCTTGAATTGTCGCGGGTTCGCGACACCAGTGTTGAATTCCCTCATTTATGAGGACATTTCTGCCGCTGGTGGAGATGTTCTCCTTCTCCAGGAAACTCACTGCTCTGCTGACACTCCCACTCACCTATGGCGACGCTGGCCGTACACCTTTTACCACTCGTATCGCCTCCAGCGGTATGGTGGTATAGCTGTAGGTGTGCGCCAGCGGTTTTTGACTCAGCTGACTTCTATTTCTGTGACAAATTTACATCTTGATTTTCTTCAGTGTTTTACCTTTTGTGTGCATAATGTTACTTTTCATATCTTTAATGTATATATTCCCACTGATGAAATATATGTTGCTCATCTTTTCAGTAATGTTCGTGCAGCGATTGCAGCGATTCCTCCAGGGGATTACTTCGTTCTTGGGGGGATTTTAACTGCACGCTGCAGCCTTCTCTTGACAGAAATTCGTCTTTTGGCGAATACCGCATGAATTTAGTTTCACAGCTGACTCAGCTCCTTGATGATTTTCATCTTGTCGATTCCTTCAGACGGCTAAATCCTGATTCCATTTCCTTTACGTGGTGTAATCCGCCGACGTTCGGTTCTACTGCTGCGCGGTTGGATCGAATACATGTTTCTGCTCTCTTACTCCCTGCTATCACTGCTGCTCGACATTCACCTACTGTTTCTTCCGACCATTCTGCCGTTTCACTATCAATTTGCGTCTCTCCTGCACCTTCATCTACGCGTCGTCATTGGACGTTTGATGACACTCTCTTGCAAGACCGTTCCTTTTGTGAGGAAGTTGAGAAGTTCCTTTCTGATCGAAAGCTGCTGCTCACAACGACCCCAAGCGCCTTACGTTTGTGGCTTGATGTCAAACGGGATCTTCTCTTGCTCGTTCGTCAACTCTCCTTTACTATTTCCACCACTCCCTCGATGGAGGTGAGTAACCTACGAGGACTCCTCTCCGCGACGCCAATGTCTGACCAGCACTATGCCTCCGTCCGTGATGAACTTCATGCCTGCCTCGAACCGTTTGCTCAGCAAGCAGTCCGTCGTCTTCGGCTCCTACGTATTTCACCATCGACGCATTCTTTCGAAGTCCTTTCGAAGATGGTATCCATGCGACGCACGTCATCTTCCATCAGACATCTCCGATTGCCTGATGGCACTGTTACTGGCAATACAACTCTCATCTGCTCTCATGTCCGTCACTTCTTTCAGGAGAAGTTCCGAGCGGTTGCGCAGGGTTCTTCTTTTTCTTCCTCCTCTTTTCTTTCTTCTCTCTGCGCCCCTCTCATTGCTGATTTTTCTTTGCCTGAATTGAGAGAGGCTTTTGCATCCCTCAATCTTCATTCTTCCCCGGGACCTGATGGCCTCCCGCTCTCGTTCTATCGGGCCTTTCTTCCGTCACTCCTGCCTTTTCTCTCTGCTGCTTTTTCGTGTGCTCTTTCTTCTCCTGCGCTTCCGCCGGAATTTACAGTTGCACATGTCATCCTCCTGCCGAAGAAGGGTGACCTTATGGACTTGTCGAATTGGCGCCCCATCTCTATTCTCAACCTGGACTACAAATTCTTCACTAAACTCCTTCCTCGCCGCCTAAATTCTGTTCTTCCGTTCCTCATATCCCCCGACCAGACATTTACCGTGCCTGGTCGTTCTATTTCTAACAATATCTCCTTTCTTCATAACCTTTCCTTTCTTGCACTAAAACATTCCGAACCCCTAGCTTTGTTTAATCTTGACCAGAAATCTGCTTTTGATAACGTCTCTCACGCTTACCTTTCTGCCGTATTAACTCACTATGGTTTTCCTCCCGCTTTTGTTTCTCTCATCCTTAGCCTCTACCGGGGCACCCATTTGCACGTTCGGACGGCCACATTTTTGACGGCCCCGATTCCTTTTCGATCTGGCATCAGACAAGGTTGTCCATTATCAGGACAACTCTTTGCTCTCGCCTTTGAGCTCTTTTGATTGCAAGTCGGGCGTCTCTCTTACCTGCGGTAGGACCGATTGTCTCTAGTACTCGGCATCACCGTTTTCTTGTCTCTGCTTACGCAGATGATGTTGCCTTTTGTCTTCGCCGCGATGACCAATTTGATACTCTTCTTGCCACTTATGAACAGTATGCTGCTCTCTCTGGTGCTGCCCTGAATATTCAGAAAAGTGCTGGCCTGTGGTGTGGTTCTTGGAGAGGCCGCACTGACTCGCCGTGGGGAGCAGTGTGGTCCTCCTCGACCCAAAAATTTCTTGGAGCTCATTTTGGACACTCCTTTACCACAAGCAACGTCACTTGGCAAGCTCTTCGCCCACGACTTCATCGCACGGCTGGTTTTTGGCGATTTACGTTTTCCTTTTCCTCTTACTTTCAACGTGCTCAAATTGTTCATCGATATCTTCTCTCACAATGCTTCTATCCTTGGGATTCCTGTGTGTTTAAATCGCATCATTTCTCTGCCATCAATAGTATTTTCACTTCAGTGATATGGTCATCTAGACATTGGATTTCTGCTGCAATGCTTTCTTTGCCAACATCATTTGGTGGTCTTCATTTCCCGGATGTCAGAACATATTATCGAGCTCACCGAATCGTCTCCTTCATTCGTCTTCTCCTTTCGCCCTCCCCTGCACTTTCTTCTACCCTGAATACTCTTATTTCTCTTCATGATCCATCCTTCACTTTCCTCCTTTTTCTTCGGATGGATTCATCTCCTTCTACTTCTAAACGCCTTCCACCACTTCTTATCGACGCTCTAGCGGTATTTCATTCTCTCCCGCTACTCCGCGCTCCTCCCTCTACCACCCTGGACCTGCTTGCAGAACCTCTTTTCTTTTCCGCTCTGATTTATCCACCCGATCAACCATACTTTCTTTTCCCCTCTTGGTTCCGCTCAGGAATTCTCACTGTCGAAGCTTTATTAACTTCCGATTTGACCTGGAAACCCCTCTCTTCTCTTTCCCCTGACCCTTCTTCCACCTTGGAAGAGGAGTATGACCTTCTTCGCTCCGCTCTCCGTACCCTCTTCCCACTTCTGGTTTCTGACACTGGCCTTATTTCTGTCTCTGGACCGAACCTCTCTCTTCCTTTCTTCCTTCCCTTTCGGGACTCTGTTGCTCCCATTTCTTCTTTTTCCACTGCCTCTATCTATGCGATCCTTCGTGCTCCCCTCACTTCTCCGCATGGTCTTCCTGATGCTTCTCCTTCGTTTCTGCTGTCTATCTGGTCTGCCTCTTTCTCTCCCCTTTCTACCCCGTTAGAGCGAAACATCCACTGGCGGTTTCTTCACCGCCGCCTTCCTGTTCCTTCTTCTCTCTTTCACATGTCTATTTCTTCTACTTCTCTCTGCTGCTTTTGTAGTGTTGAAGGTGATGTTCCTCATGTCTACTGTCACTGTCCCGTTCTCCTTCCACTTCTCAATACTGCCTTTCGTCTTGTAGGCACCATTTGCTCCAGAGACATCCCTTTTCAAGCGTACGAGTGGCTATTGCTTACCAAACATCCCCATGCTATTTTTCCGGATGCCTGTGCCATCTCTTCGTACTTGTGAAACATGTCGTTTTTCTTTATCATCAATCTCTCCGCTCTCCTGCTACCACACCTAGTATCCTCTCTGCTGGCGCGGCCTTACGGTCGATTTTTAGGAATCGCATCGTGTCTCGACTACGTCTGGAGAACTTCGCTGCTTCCTCCCCTCAATCTCAAGCCTCTTTCCGGTATACCTGGGCGCAGGGGACCGGTTGGTTCGAAATCACTGGATCTTCCATTCATCTTTCTTTCTGATTTTTTGCTTTTTTCCAGCTTCGAAGATCTGAATGCATCAGTCGAGATTTTGTGTTCTCTCTTCCTGGTGCTTCGTCACAGCGTCTACTAAGTGTTTGTCATGTAACTGCTTATGATTTGTATTGTAGGGGTTTTCTGCAATTTTTGTGTAATTCGTGTGCATGTACCGTATTGTATTTGTTTCTTCGTTGCACCTGTCCTTAATACTTATTCTTCACTCAGGTGTCTGCTTTTGCTGCCTGTACCTTCATTGAGTTGCGCACCGTGTATTTGTTCTCTAGGAGCAATACGAGAGGTATTGCCCTGCGATACTTTGTTCTTTCTGTTTTTTCTTGCTGCATTGTGTTGTATCTTTTAATTTATACCTTATTTCTGTCTTGCATTTTCACATTCTTTGACGTCATGTATTTTTTGCTCGTCCCATGTCGTTGTTTTTTGGACCGATGCAATACTGAACTGCTTGCTGTTTGTATTTTGTGTATCCTTGTGTTTCACTTGGGAGTTCGCCCAAGTTTCCACTATGTTCTGTAATACTTATCATGTTTTTGTCACATATCGTGTGGTTTCCTGGATTGTGGGAACTTCTGTACCTTTATCGTAGTATATGCTTTTGTTGTGTTTTACATGTTCCCTTCTTTTTGTGCACTGCGTTGTACAGCCATGTTCTTGTAAATATATTTACCTGTTGTTTTGTGCTCTGCTTTCACTCTGCACGTCATCACATGCTTTATTAATTAATCATTACTTTTGCTTGTGCATCATCTTCCTCAAGCATATATTGTTCCTTATTAACGATTTTAACATTTTGTCATCCTTAGTTGACTGCCGTATCACATTCACCTGTAATATTTCATCAGTATCGCTCATTGTTTTGTTGTTTATTTTGCCATATGTGGTACGCCTGTATTCCCTATTTTTTGCCAATAAAGTATATTTTTAAATAACTGCTATAATTAATTTATAGTCAGCGCCGTTAATGCCCACCAGATGGAGACGTCTCAGTAGCTGAGCCCATCTTACGGATTTATCATGTGTTCCTGAGTGAGAATTTTGGCACTTTATAACTTATCAAGAGTGAAAAAAAAAAAAAACTACACCACAGTAATTAGCAAAACATCAGTTTGAGAATTTTCGAGCTTTTCGAAATATTATTTTTGTCTTAGAACCTTACAGCAAGAACTACTGTTTTTGAGTTAGCATGCATACATGCATAAAAATATAGACTTTTAATATGAACTGCTCCTTTGTCAAATGAAATCCTGTATTCCCGAATGTTGAAGAGGTGCGTGTATCTCATTATAGAAATATTAAAGCTTATAAGCTATCATTCATAATCCAACCGTTTTAAAAAGCCAATGATCTACATCATTAGCATATTTTTGAATCCCATCAATTACCGTAGCAAAACGTTCCTCCAGCTAAAAGCATCTTTGAATCCGGTTTAAACTGGTATCACGAATTTGCTTTGGCTTTCTCAAAGGATTCTCTATTGTTTGACGAGGAATGAAAAAACTATCAAGAGTTAATGTTTCCAAGAGCGAACGGACTCGGAATAAAGAATTAAGCACATAATGATTGAAGATTTTATGTGTTTGACTAGGACAAGATTTCCAATGGCGTCCCGTGTGGTAATGGCTTTTTATGTGATCTTGTAAAACGCAACCATCTGAGAATCTGATTTGTTCAGGGATTATTGTCATGTTACGGATCATTGTATTATACAAAAATTAGCTCAGTAAGGCTTTAATGATTACTTACATACATGACAGGGAAAAATGTGACCTTAATGTTATGTCCGGTGATGAAAATGCATGCCTTAAATAGAAGTTAACTTTCTTTTCTTTTTATCACGACTGGCACGCAGAAAAGATTTGCATAGAATTCCAGTGGACGGTAAGCACGTCTTTTGAATAAACTCTTCAACAAGAAATATGACACGGAGTTATCGGGTGTAATAATGAGCAGGTATTTTAATCTTTTTCGATGCTAAAACAATTTTCCCAGGTAGATTTTTAGAAGAAAAATGTCCAAAGTAGAATATTTTTAAGACCCCTAGTAGAAAATAGGAGCATTATTTGAAATACGCCATGTGAGGTGATAACGAATGGAACCAGTTATGAAAAAAAAAAAACCGGATTTCTGCAATCGGTAAAAGGAAAAATCAACCGGATTTCTACAATCGGCAAAAGCAAAAATCAACCGGATTTCTGCAATCGGTAAAAGGAAAAATCAACCGGATTTCTGCAATCGGTAAAAGGAAAAATCAACCGGATTTTTGCAATCGGCAAAAGCAAAAATCAACCGAATTTTTGCAATCGTCAAAAGCAAAAATCAACCGGATTTCTTCAATCGGTAAAAGAAAAAATCAATCGGATTTCTGCAATCGGCAAAAGCAAAAATCAACCGGATTTCTGCAATCGGTGAAAGGAAAAATCAACCAGATTTCTGTAATCGGTAAAAGGAAAAATCAACCGGATTTCTGCAATCGGCAAAAGCAAAAATCAACCGGATTTCTGCAATCGGTAAAAGGAAAAATCATCCAGATTTCTGCAATCGGTAAAAGGAAAAACCAACCGGATTTCTGCAATCGGTCCACAAATGCAAATAGCTACTTACATACGTCCAGTAGCGGAAGAAATATGTTGATGCAAAATCACAAATTATACTGAACATTTTTCTCATAGCTGAAGATATATGGATGCAAGGCTGAAAGAATAATTCAGTTCAAACAATCATAAGAGATATGGAGATAAATGTGATACAGAGGATGGTCAAATATTTTTAGAACGATTTTCCAGCAATATAATTAATGTTTAAAATAAAATTATTTCCTTCTTAAATGTTCTATCTGATAGCCCTTTCTCTGGATATGAACCTACATCTAAATTTCCAAGATAACAGGGAATTTCTTAAAATTGGTATTTTATTCCTCTCCTCTTCCACTGCTTTCTATAATCCAATCATTGTACACGATAATGACAAAAGTCACCGGACACCACTTCAAAAGCAAATGAACGGATCCGCTGCGTTGTTACGATACGCGGTACAACTGGAAACGGTATGAAATCAAGCATGTAACTGACCCCATCATATCGCACCGTGAGTTTGAGTGAAAATGTCGCGGCGGAAGAGAACTGACTTTAAGAAAGGAAAGACTGTTGGGTGTTATATTAGTGGGTTGTCCATAAGAGAAACCTAGAGGCGTTTAAACATACCCAAGTCAACTGTTCAGGATGTACTGAATAAGTGGAAGATCTATATGGTTTGCCTGAAGCAGCAAAACGTACAGGCAGACCAAAGAAAATCAGTGATAGAGGATGTCGAAGCCTCAGGAGAATCGGAGAGTCGTTACAGCTAATCGACGGAGTACTGCACAAGACCTCACTGTACAGAAGAGTAAAAATGCTGGAACCTCGGTATGTACACGTACCATTCGCAGAAAACTTCATTCCATGAGTTACCGTGGTCGTGCTGCTGCTCATAAGCCATTCATCTCCACTCGGAATGCTACTCGTCGTTTAGCATGGTGTAAAGAACATTTATCGTGGACCGTAGATTAATGAAAACGGGTCCTATGGACTAATGAATCCAGATACACGATCCATCAGTTTGATGGCCGTGTGTGGGTATAGCTGCAGCCGTGCGAACGCTATTTGCCACAGTGTACTGTTACTACGGTCAAGTTTGGAGCTGGCAGTGTACTCGTGTAAGGGTGTTTTTCGTGGTATGGTCCCTGCCCATTGGTTATCGTATGCAAACAAGTTAACCAGCACGTCTACCTCGATGTTCTGGACAATTATGCCTACCAACTCTGTGGCAATAATATGGAACCAAGCCTTGTTTTTAACAGCAGGATAACGCACCGAGCCATAAAGCAAGGACTGTTACTTCGTGGTTTGACCATAATTCCGTATCGTGTGTGGATTGGTCAGCCCAGAGCCCTGATCTTAATCTCATAGAGCACCCATGGGATGAATTAGAACGCCGCATAAGAAATTTGGAACCAAGGCCTACTACTAAGCAACAGTTAGCGGCAGCATTACGTACTGAATGGAAGCGCATACCTATCGCTGTGTTCCAAAACCTTGTCGAAAGCATGTCTCGAAGGGTCAGTGCATGCATTAAGGCCAAAGGTGGACCAACACTGTGCTAATGTATGTCAATAAATGCTGTGTTTTGTTTTTCTTCTAGGTGTCAGGTGACTTTTGTCAATATAGAGTATTTGGTCTGCGTTTAGGCTCTTTTGTCTGTCCGGAGGTCCATTTAAGGCTCTTTTTGGCTGTTTAAAGGTCCATTCGTGACACATCAGGACACTTTGAAGAAATCTGAGCAAAAGGTATAGACTTGATAGCCGCCTCTTTTTTTTTTTGATTTTTTCAAGTAATAGAGTGGTAGATCTGAATGGATGAGTGGTAGCCTCATCCTGCTGGAGTTCTGCTATTTGAAGGATCTGTGGATAAAAGATTGGTATTTCCTCTTTAAATACAGGAGTAAAAACGTTATTTTGGTAATACGTAGAATTGATTTTAACATTTTTTCCAATTTTGCTTAGCTTTAATTTCCCATTGTACGAGAAACCAACAATAATGATAAATCCTTTACTGAAACTTTCTTTGGATTTTTGGAACCACGTTTGTAAGTCATTTTCTGTACTTTTGCGAAAGTAAATCGGCCTTTTTCTGTTAAGTCGTTTAGGTAGATTCATGCTCCATCAATAGTCACAATAAATTTCAATCTTCTGTCCGGTAAGATGATGTCATTGAGAATTCTACACCGTGTTCTGCGCTCAGCCACGATCCTAGCCAAAAGGAGGTGATTATTGTTTTTCGTTTTTCTTCAGATTAAGGTCCTTGTTTATTAACTTGTTTACAGTTGATACAGGTATTTTTAACGACTTAACGATTGCTCTTCGGGTCGGTGGATTTTCTTTTAAAACTTTACTTTTGACATAGTCGTAAAAGTACGTAACTTCTTTGGATATTCGTTTGGTGTTTATTTTTTTCCTGTTAAAAACAATGCTTCACGATTTTCGCTCTATTATGAATAATATTGCTTATTTTACATTTATAAATGCTAATTCCATGATTTTTGGAACGTTTTCTAATTACAGAATACGAATATTTCTCTTCGTAAAGAGCAAAAACATAACCTTCTATCCACAGCTTGTTTACGTACGCCATTTTCTGAGCAGAGGTCTCTGGTCATATGGTTGGTTGGTTGGTTGGTTGGTTGATTTTAATGGCGCAAGGGCCATGGTTGGCCAAAGAGCGCCAGACATAAGACAGACAAACAAACAGTATTAAAAACGTGCGATGAAGCTTAAAATACGGCTGATCAAATAAAACTGAAGAATGAGAACGATGAAAGGGCTAAAAAAGATAATGAAACAAACAGTATTAAAAACATGATACAATGATTAAAATCTAGCTGATTCAGTAAAACTGAGAAATGAGGATGATGATAGGGCTAAAATCTAGATACGTGTAAAATAGTCAATTTGTTTAAAAAATGAAAAAACAGCAACAGTATTGCAGTGGTCATTTAGCAGCCGCTGCAGTGTAGCGGCGTCCTCGTTCAACAAATGAGAATGAAAGAAATGAAAACGTACATCACGAAAACGAACACAGGTACACAAAAGATGAGTGACGGTGAGTCGGCAGTTGCACGTCTCACACATCGGCGCAGTGTCGCCACACAGCAAAAAGCGGTGAGTGAATCGACAATGCCCAATGCGGAGACGAGCAAGCACCACTTCCTCCCTACGGTTCCGACGATATGAGGATTTCCAGACTTCAAGATTAGGTTTAATACGATGCAGTTTATTTTCCACCTGTTGGTCCCACAGACCTTGCCACGTTCGCTTGATATGGTCGCGAACCAGAAAGCGGAAATCCCGGTGAAACAGTGGCAAGGGTGTGACGACCAAAGAGGAAGCAGATCTAGCAGCCGCATCAGCACACTCGTTACCCGAGATTCCAACATGCCCAGGAATCCAGCAAAACTGAACTTGAAAACCGGTCCCGAGCAAAGAACAAAGAAGCCTTCGTACGGTAAAAAGAAAAGGGTGGTCACAGCAGTCCAACGATGACAAAGCCTGTAAAACACTCAAGGAATCAGTGTACACCGCAGCCCGGTGATGAGAACTCGACTGAACATGGAGAAGGGCGAGATACACAGCATGCATCTCCGCTGAAAACACAGTGGCCTCAGCTGGAATCCGCATCTACACAGACAGCCGCGGATCCAACGACTCCATGCATCTTGGAGCCATCAGTAAAAATGGGAGTGTAATCAGAATGTAGGTCACGGTGCTCAGCGAAGAGCTGCTGGTACACTGACGCAGGGGTTGAGGATTTATTGAAAGATGTAAAGGTGGTATCAACCATGACACCAAGTGGGTGCCATGGCGGATCCCCAAAGCCCCTGGTCTCTCCAACAAGTGACAAGTCGAGCCCTACATCACGGGCTACGGCCGCCATACGAAGACCGAAGGTTGAAACGCACGAGGGCCGGTTCCCGAATAAACGAGCATGCTGGGGATGAAAAACTGCATCGTATAAAGGATGGTCTGGAAGAGATCTAAGTTTCAGGTAGAATTGAATAGACAGCTGCAGACGGCGTAATTCAAGCGATGGTTCGTTCGCGTCAGCGTAAAGGCTGGGAATCGGAGATGTTCGAAATGCTCCCGAACAAAGACGCAGTGCTTGATGGTGAATCGTGTCCAAAGGCCGGAGAACGGAAGGACGCGCAGAGCCATACACGATACAACCATAATCCAGTTTCGACCGTATTAAGGAATGGTAAATGCGAATCAAAGACATCCTGTCTGCGCCCCATGAGACTCTCGATAGGATCTTAAGAATAGATAGAGCCCGCAGACAGGAAATCTTGAGCCGCCGAACGTGCGCACGGAATGTAAGCGCACGGTCGACGGTCAGACCAAGGAACTTGGTCTCCGGCAAAACTGGTATGGCTGCACGGTCTAAAAACAGCTCTGGGTCAGGATGGAGGCCGCGCCTCCGGCAGAAATGGACACATGCTGTCTTGTCGGGAGAAAGAACGAAACCATTGCTATTCGCCGTTTTAAAGATCTGATTAATTGCAGACTGCAACTGCCTTTCAATAAAATGCATGCTTGATGACGAGCAGAAAATGTGCAAGTCATCAACATAGACAGTAGCCGAAACCGCAGGAGGAAGATTTGTGAGGAGACAATTAATGCGAAGGATGAACAATGTTACAGATAAAATGCAACCTTGAGGAACACCTTGTTCTTGATGGAATGTTGCCGATAGCGTCGTACCCAGGCGCACCTGGAACACCCGATTGCGAAGAAAATTTAAAATAAATGTCGGAAGATTTCCTCGCAATCCGCATGCGTGGAGGTCACGGATAATACCGTGCCGCCACGCTCGATCATAAGCTTTTTCAATATCAAAAAATACAGAAACCAGGTGCTGCCTACGCACGAACGCTTCGCGCACAGATGTCTCAAGATGCAGGAGATGATCGTGAGGTGAACGATGACGGCGAAAGCCGCTTTGTGATGGTGAAAGAACCTGATGATATTCTAAAAAATGAATTAACCGGGAGTTAACCATGCGTTCAAGAACTTTACACAGACAGCTAGTGAGAGCAATTGGACGATAACTAGAGGGAGACTTGGGATCCTTGCCAGGTTTGGGAAAAGGCAGAACAAAAGCTTTTCGCCAAGACTCCGGGAAACTGTGCTCCGACCAAATACGATTGTAAAGGATTAAGAGATTCTCGAGAGACGACTGCGAGAGATGACGGAGCATGTCATAATGGATGCCATCGGGACCGACCGATGTAGCGCCGGACCGATGCAGAGCCACCCTGAGTTCAACCATGCTGAAGGGGAGTTATATCCAGTGTCGAGAAAAGGCGCAAAGGAGATTCTCTGGCGTTCCGCAGTGGATTTAATCCTCAGAAAGGAGGAAGGATACGCCAGGTCACTCGACACGGAGGAAAACGCCTCCCCCAAACAATCAGCAATTTCCCCGACTCCAGCATATGTGCAGCCGTTACTCTCGAGAATGGAGATCAGGTGAGAGCTGTAGTTACCCCGGATCTTACGAATCTTGTCCCACACACTTTTCGAACTGGCACGTGAAGTGAGAGATGAAACATACTGGATCCAAGACTCCCTCTTGCTACGTCGACGCACCAACCGAGCATAGGATTTTGCTCGTTTGAAGGTAACGAGATTAGCATCGGTTGGATAACGCCGAAACGTAGACCAGGCCTTATGTTGAGCTCTCCTAGCCGCTGCGCATTCATGGGTCCACCAAGGCTTCGGACTTCTGGAGAGTGTCGTCGATGTTTTTGGTATAGAAAGATCAGCTGCCTGAAGAATACAATTTGTGACTTCAAGAACCGCTGCGTCGATTGACTCTTGGGTTACCATTGCAGAAAATATCACAGCTGACGGTGTGAAGACCTCCCATCTCGCACGCTCCATCCTCCAACGAGGAGGGTGGGAGGCAGAAGATGGCATGTTCGCATGATGCGAGAGGACAATTGGAAAATGGTCGCTCCCGTGGAGGTCGTTACACACCGCCCACGACCAGTCAGCAATAATTGATGGTGATCCCAAGGTCAAATCGATCGCACTGAAGGATCGTGTCGGTTCATGGAAGTACGTGTCAGCACCGGTGTTAAAAAGGCACAAAGAGGCCGAGGACAGAAGAGACTCTATGCGACGACCTCTCGTGCTGATGCTGACACTACCCCGCAAATGATGATGGGCATTGAAGTCACCTAGTATTAGAAAGGGTGAAGGCAGCTGATCAACCAATCTCTCCAGTACCGAGACGCTCACGTTCTCGTCCGGCGGCAGATAGACACTGCAGACAGTAAGAGGTACAGGCATAGAAATACGAACCGCCACGGCCTGCACAGTTGTGGAAACCGCGACGGAAAATACCGGAACCCTGTGAGGGACGAGAATAGCGACTCCCCCACAGGCTATATTTCCAGACGAGTTATCTGTCCGAAATGCACTGTAGCCTCGAACTGAAAGCAGGTCCGATGGTTTAAGCTTCGTCTCCTGTAGACAAAGGCACACCGGAGAGTAAAATGAAAGCAGATGTTTCACTTCATCAAAGTTCGTCCGAAAACCCCGACAGTTCCACTGAATGATTGAAGCCATGGTTATAAGTTAAATGAAAATGAAAATGATCAAACAAAGTCCGGCTCCATCGCCTCTGCTGGGGGTTACCCCCAGATCTGGAGGCGTGTGACCAGGGGCTAAGATGGGAGCATGTTTTGTCCCAAGTGTCTTACCGGGAGGCGCACGACGTTGAGTCGTTTCCTGAGATTTTGTAGGAGAAGAAATGCTTTTTCTTATCCTGGGCTTTGGTCTTTTTGTTAGAAGAAGTGGCCTGAGTTCCCTTGTTGGTGGTGGGATGAGTCTGCTTCGGCGAAGTGGTGGGTGGCGCTTTCAGACCCCTAGCTCGAGACTGGAGTGCCTCCAGTCCGGCTGCGATGATGTCGTTAACATTGAATGGACATTTAAGGGGGATCAGAATGTCGGTCTGAATGGCAACCACCACTGAAGCGTATGATCGCCGATCAGATGTAACAGGAACCACTTTTCTTCTGGCCTCAGGATAGGAAATATTTTCCACCGTTTTGATCCTTTGGATTTCCTTCTCCTCCTTCCACTTGGGACAATCTTTGGCTGATGCCGCGTGTGAACCCTTACAGTTCACACAATCCTCGGCCTCGGCCACACATTCCTGCAAAAGATGTTCTGTGGCACCACAGCGTGCACACCTAGGAATGCTCCTGCACGACTGCTGAGAATGGCCATAAGACTGGCACCTAAAACATCTCAAAGGGTTAGGGATGTACGGGCGTATCTCTAGGTGAAGATACCCTGCCTTGATGGACGTAGGCAGCGAAGGGCTATCAAACGTTAAAATGATGTTGCGGGATGGGAACGGACTGCCCATTCCGCCTAAAGAGTATACGCCGCACACCCGTAACTTGTTGACTCCTCAGTTCTTCTAATAGTTCTTCCTCAGTACAGTCAACGAGGTCCTGAGAGGAGACAACGCCTTGAGATGAATTTAGGTATCCATGGGGTGTTATTTTGACCGGAGTCTCCAGCAGAGTGGTGGTGTTAATAAGTGTGGTACTGTAGGCCACAGTGGACATCTGTACAAGAAGATCTCCAGATTGGAGCTTCTTTACGCTCTTGGGAGAACTTGCTATGGATTGCAGTGCTTTGTTGATCCAAAATGGACTTTTGGCACTCAAAGGCTTTGAAGGGTCCAATGAGTGCACAAAAAAGAATCTGGCATTCGAGCAATCGGGCACATGCTTTTTAGCGGAAGGAGCTAAGCCTTCCTCAATACCTCTTTTGGTGTTAGGTTCGTGGGAAATTTCATGTAGAGCCATAAAAGTTTTTAGAATTCATCCGCCGACTTCCCCACCCACAATCGAGCCCAACGAGGGAGAGCCGGAGGTCCGCAAGCCCAAGTGGACGCAGGACACGACTCTAGGGATAGCAAGCTGATATAGCAAGTTGATAGGGCAGACATGCGCTCGGCGAGCACCCAGACTTTCCCATGCCTGGGGAACACCCCTTTGGCATGCCCACCCTATCCCCAGACTCACCCTGTCGTACGAGACGACAAGCCGTTAGAGGTCTGGGCTCCACATGGCCACAGACCTCATTGACTAGGAGTGGGTTAGTTCCCAGCCGCCCGTTTAGGGTGAAGCAGGGGGCAAAGAGGATTGTTGGCAACTGGCGACAACGACACCCAGGCCTCCAGAAACCTCAGCCTCCAGCATCCCCTTTTCCACCTTACGGGTCACCACACACTGCAAACGTGCAGGTAGGTCTAGCTAACCAGCTCGGAAAAACAAAGAAAGAAACATGAAATGGAGAAGACAGGAAAGAAAACGAGAAACTATAATCCTGAGCTGGCGCATAATCACAACCTCAGCAACCTACAACTGAGGCAGGAGCGTGTCAAGTGAAAAAAACAAAAAACATAAAAAATGTGAAAATTCACATCTAGTACATGTCGGCTCGGGCCGTGGGGACGCCATCCCCCAGCAGCTGGATGAACAGCTGTCCCTTCGGTGATGTAATCGTACAATCCGAAAAAGAAAGATGTTCCGTCACAAGGTCAGCTCGGGCCGTGGGGGCGCCGCTCCCCAAATAACTGGTAAACCAGTTATCCCCGTGCGGGCTGGTCATATGGACACGTGTAGGATCAGATCAAATCAGATCATATGTAGAGGATTTTAGGAAGGGAGTGTCTGACCCCAGTTCTTAAACAACCTTTAGAAATAGGAAGCTAGGAGATTTGGGCTAGAGTGCCCGATAGGAAAGTCACACCGAAGCGAGGTAGAAGAAACCCTTATTCACTACCGGGTGCCCAGTACCCGGGGTCCGACGGCTTAACTTGCCACAGGTGTAGGACATACCGTGGTAATCGCATATACGGTCCCTTATGCAACGTTTGCACCAATGAGAAGCGTTGTTAGAAAAGATGTCTCTCCTCCAACTGTGATTTACGCTGACAAAAAGTGGTTGTTTGTTGCCAATTTTACAGCCTTATTGAGAGTGTTTTAGCTTCGCATATCTTCTTATTTTCAATAATTACTGTTAGAGATTCTGATTCAACCAGTAAGATGTTTGTATGAAAACGGCTCCGTAAAATGTATCATCAATGCCTGATTGTGTGTCATCGTTATTAATGAAATTCTCATGAGAGAAATTCTCATGAAATTCTCATGTATACTGCTGGCCACCCAAAATGCAACACCAAGAAGGAAGCATCCGATTGGCCTGAAATTTGCAGCATGCGTCGCCCGCGAGAGGACATGCAAATGATTAGCATTGCACGGCATACGCGAATCATATGCTCCCGGCACGCCACCGAGACGCACTATAAGAATGGTACACAGAAGGCGGGGTGTAAGTACTGGAAGTGTGTTGTGTTGTGCTGCCGGACCTGAGCGTGGGAAGCTTCCTGATGCCTCGTCGCAGAATACAACAGTCATTCCAGCAGGTTTCGGAGTTCGACAGAGGACGAATAGTGGCTTATCGCGACAGCGATTTATCGTACCGAGACATCGGCGCCCGTGTGGGACGACATCCATTTACATTGTGGCGAGTATGGATTCGGTGGGTGCAGGAGGGAACGGAAGGACCGACGTAAGCGATTGCCGCAGCCGCGGCACACCACCGAACTTAAGGGCCGGCATGTTCTGCGGCGGGCATTGAGGGCTCACACCGCCACATCACGAACGTTAGATCAGGAATTAGGGCGTGTTGCGCAACAACCTGTGTCAGCACGTACCGTTCGAAGTCGTCTATAGGAGCGGGGACTTGTCGCACGGCGCCCATTGCTCCGATTACCATTGACGTTAAACCACCAGCGAGTGCGGCGGAAGTGGGCCGTTGAACGCCGCACCTTTGACTACGGAATGGCACGACATTGTCTTATCCGACGATACCCGCTTCTGCCTGCAACACCACGATGGTCGGATCCGCGTGTGGCGGCACCGCGGCGAGAGACTGTATGACGCCTACATTATGCATCGCCATACCGGTCCGTCGCCTGGCGTTATGGTTTGGGGCGCAATTGGATATGACACCCGCACCCCTCTGGTACGCATCGCCGGTACACTCAACAGCCACCGCTACATCTCCGACGTTTTGGAGCCTGTAGTCCTCCCTTACCTGCAGGACCTGCCAGCGGCCACGTTTCAGCAGGACAATGCGCGCCCGCACGTGGCACGCATTGTGCAACAATTCTTCACGGCCCACTAGGTGCCACTGCTGCCGTGGCCCGCCTGTTCTCCCGATATGTCGCCCATCGAACACGTCTGGTGGCTGATCGGCAACCGAGTGGCCCGGCAAGCACTACCCGCTGCTACGCCTGATGAACTGTGGCAACGTGTGGAAGCAGCCTGGACCGACATACCCCAAGCCCACATCTAAAGCTTCTTTCGTTCGATGCCGCGGTGTGTAGCGGTCGTTATTGCCAGCCATGGGGGCCACACGAACTATTGATGTCTGCGTGTTCCGCAAGTCGCACGGGCCTGTAAGCTCAATCGTTTCATCTTTGTATCTGTTGTTATGTGTCCAGTAAATCTGGCTTTCCTATCTCGTGTCCTTCTTGGTGTTGCATTTTGGGTGGCCAGCAGTATATAAAGGAAACTTTAATAAAATTTCCTTCAGATGGATATCTGCTGTTCAATTCGTATTTAGCACGTCTTTTGTAGAAAAAGGTCGTGCTTATGTTAACGGTTTGTCCATCCACCCGTCCGTCCGTCCCCGTCCGTCCATCTGTCCTTCCCTCAGTAAACACCATCTCTGTTCAACTGTCAGTCCGATTTGAAAATTTCTTTTTGCACTAGGAAGCTTGAAATACACGTATGATAATCCTTTATTTCGTTTTCTTTTTTTTTTTTTTTTTTACGATGTACAATTTCGCTGCTAAACGGCATAAATGCAGATGATGTCGAATTCAAAATACATTTTATTCCATTTATATGCTTTTAAATATCCGATTCAAAAAAATATTTTATCTTTCGATTGCATTTATGTCGAAGAGTATTTTAGATATAGTTGCGCTTTCAGTTTTCAAGTTACGCATAGATTCTTCGCTAGAGGGCGTAAAACTAAATTACGTTTTTCCCGATACCTCTTCTTCTGAAACTCCGATTTGAAAAAAAAATTTCAGCTGATACAGCTCTTGACGGAAAATCTTTTGCATATAATTTCTAATTTTCGGTAAAGAATACTTTGGCCACCAGGGGGCGTAAGCGTTAATTTTTGCTTCTCGTGTATTTGTCATAAAATCTGAGCTTCTAAAATATCGATTGAAACAATTATTTCGTGGACCGATGCCACTCACATCGATAAACCTTTGCGGAATATTTTCTTCTTAAAATATGGCATGGTTTTTCCGCCAGGGGGCGTAGATGTAAATCTTATTTTTGTGAATATCTCTGCATCTAATCATCCGATTTGAAAAGTTCTTTTTAACGAGTAGAATTTCCGGTCTGACATGTTTTTAATATAATTTCAAAATTTTTAATCCATTCATAGACATACCGCTAGGGGGCGTAAAGGTAAATTGCGTTTCCCCCGATATCTCTACTTCTAAAACTCCGATTTGAAAAATTCTTTCTGAACCGCATACAGCTCCTGATTGGAAATCCTTTGCCTATGATTTCTAATTTTGGTAAAAAATGGCTTGGCCACCAGGGGGCGTAAGTCTTAATTTCCGCTTCTGATGTATTTGCAGCAAAATCTGAGCTTCTAAAATCTCGATTGAAAAAAATCATTTATGGACCAATACTACTCACGTCGATAGACCTTTTAGGAATATTTTGTTCTTAAAATAATGCATGATTTCAACGCCAGGGGGCATAGGTTTATATCTTATTTTTGTCAATATCTGTAATTCTAGGTGTCTGATTTGAAAAATTCCTTCTTTGTTGGATAGTGTTGCCAATGCGAAATGTTTTTCATATAAATTCAAAAATTTCAAGTAAATCAGAGACTTTCCGCTAGGGGGCGCATAGGTAAATTCGTTTTCTGTGTTATTTCTGATTCTAAAACTCCGATTTGAAAATTTCTTCCTGTATCGCATACAGCTCCTGATGGAAAATGTTTTTCATATACTTTCTAATAATTGGCCAAGAACGGTTTAGCCACCAGGGGGCATAATTGTTAATTTCTGCTTCTGATGTATTTGCAGCAAACTCTGAGCTCCTGAAATCTCGACTAAAAACTTTTTTCTTGGACAGATACCGTTCACATCGAAAACACTTTCTTCCTAAAATAATGCATGGTTTTCCCGCCAGAGGGCATAGATGCATATCCTATATTTGTCCATATCTCTGCTTTGAAGAGTCGGGTTTGAAAAAGTCTTTCTTTTTTGGAGAGCGTTTCCGCTGCGTGATGTTTATCATATAAATTCAGATTTTTCTTAACACACAAGTCTGCAGCCAGAGAGCCTAAGTTCACGATTCCGTTTTACAGCAATAGTAGCGGGATTAAAAACCCGATTGAAAAACTTCTTTCTTCCGTCAGATACTATTGTTTTCCATACCGATTCCATTGACTTTGAATAGCTTTGATGAATTTAATTTGCCTCAGAACGGATCCAAAAGACGTACCCCCGAAAATTCGGTGTCATCTTTCTTGTTTGTTGTTTTTGTTTGAACTTTACTTTTACTACATGAGAAGTCATGTTCATGAATTGCTTTCAACTTAGTTTTGTTGAATGAACGACCTTGATTACACTGTAATATACAGTGATCAATGGAAATAAATGGCATGCCATCAAATGGTATCCTGTTTTCAACGTTGGAATAATTTTCCCTTCGAACATAACATCCTTCTTCACACCTTTAATATCACTTAACTTGGTTTGCCCAAAATTGTGAACTACACCACGTTTTGTAATAATAATTTGTGTATAATTAGTATTAGAAGTAATCTCGAAGTTATTGACAACGTTTAAAGCATCTTCTAACGGAAAAAACGTATCCCAAATAACCATTAATGGAATGACGAAAACCAAAATGCGTTTCAACTATCATTTTTTATATCCAGATTGAACTAAATAATCAAAACAAACCTCACATCCACTAACACACAACAAAAAAGCTAACTTCAGGAGTCAAGCGTACGAGAATTGACAGTCAGAGACATCTTTTCTAACAACGCTTCTCATTGGTGGAATGGGAGACGTCATATAAGGGACGGCATATGCGATTACCAAGAAGAGTCCCCCATCTGTCCAACATTATACATGACCGAGAATTCTTTCGTGTTCATCAAACACGTTTTTGCCACTTTCAATTGGTTGAACTTTTATTATTTTCCGTAATTTCTTATCAAAAACGTTAAAAAAATGTGTGAACATTACGTGCCATTGATGAAAGAGGTGAACGTGAGTTTCGACGGTGCGTGAGGGCCGATCGACACGCTACAGTGTAGCAACTCACTGGTCGAATGAACCACAAGGCTACCGGAAGTGGGCCAAAAACGAGAGTTCAGCGAACCCTGCTGTATATGGGGCTCCGATGTAGACGGATGATCACTGCACCTATGCTAACAAAGGCGCATCGGCAGAAAAGGCTTACATTTGCACGGCAGTATCGGAATTGGACCTGCGCTGATTGGAAAAGGATTGACTTCTCCGATGAGTGACGTTTTCTGCTTCATCGAACAGATGGACGTTGACGTATAAGGCGGGAATCATCGGAGAACAAACACTCTTCAGCCATTGCTGGAAGAACACAAGCTGGATTGAGCAGCGTTATGGTCTGGGGACTGTTTTCGTGGAATTTTCTAGACCCACTCATACCTGTGGAAGACACTATGAACCATAATCGTTATGAATCCGTCCTTGCAAACCACGTAAACCCATACATGATGATTGTCTTCTCTGGGGCGGATGAGATCTTACAGAACGACAATGCGACGTGTCACACAGCTAGAAATGTCCGAAAGTGGTTGGAAGAGCACGATGAAGACTTCAAAGTACTTCCTGGCCCTCTAATTCCCCAGACTTAAACCCAATTGAGCATCTGTGGGACCACCTCGATCGTAATGTTTGTTCTATGGAACCGACCCCACGCAATCTCCAGCAGCTGTCAGATGCACTACAATCAGCATGGCATCACATAACTGTAAACACCTTCCAGTATCTTATTGTGTCACCCTCAGCCCATCTATACTCGGGGCAAAGCTATCCTGGCAATGGAGCCGAAGCTACGGTGACCTTTTCACTCCCAGTATTACTCCGCACTGATGGTGTGTAATTAACCTTCACTCGGAAAACTTCTCCCACAAGCCCTCAGGGCTGGCTGTCTGTCACCGTGATCCCTTACCAAACCCCTCTATTTTAACCCCTCCCCACCCCGCTCGCTTTGCAGACCTGTAGACAAGCAGTTTATTTCTTTCTCTCTCTATTTATCTTTTTTTTTTTTTTTTTTTTTTGAGATGTTACAGAACGTGTAACGTTTCTTTCTTTCTTTCTTTTAAAAATGAAATTATCTTTGCTAAACACGGGAAAGCCGCCCCGGTGGCGCAGTGGTCTAAGGCGTTGGTCTCTGATCATTCGTCCGTAAGGGGTCCGGGTTCGAATCCCGGTGAGGCATGGATGTTGTGTTTGTCTTACGGCACTGGCTCTCTCCCTTCCCTGGAACCAGTGACCCTAAATTAGGGACGGGCGACTGCTTATAGCCCATTGAGTTGCTCACGGTGGTCGTTAAACCTCCAATCAAAAAAAAAAAAAAAAAAATAAACACGGGAAGAAGTCTTAAGTGGCCTAATTTTGTTTTCACATATGTTTCTATTTTTTTTATTATATATTTCATTTATTTATACTTATTGCTTGAAGATTACCAACTGCGGGATTTAATTAAAAGTATTTTTACCATGTCATCAGTTATGCGTAAAATTTCGTTCTTTCCAAAATTTTGCCTTGATTAGATTATCTTTTTATAACAGACACCCGTTAAATGTGTATGCATTTTTAACTACCCTGTGTTGCCATAAGTACTGGACAAGAGCCCGTCTCTGTGATAAATGATATTTTAGGGTTCACTGTAAACTGCCACACATCTTTCAGCGACTTGGAAAATTGCCACATGTTTTTCATTGATGGGCCGGGCACAAATTGCTGTTCCTCCGAGGAACACTTTGAATGTGTGGCAGTTTTCCAAGTTTCCGAATTATGTGTGGCAGTGGAAGGAACTCTTTCATTTGTCTGAATTTTCATGCCGGTTCATACGCGTTTAAGGCAACTGCGCACAAAAGTTCAAAAGGAAAAGATAGCCGATCCTTGGCCTATATTGAGAACTGAATTGGGAACTCCAAACTAATTTCAAGAAAACGTTCTATGTAAGCCAAGCGAGAATTGTATATTAATTTGAAGAAATAAATTGCCGATGGATCTGAGGTACTTCAATACTAAATTCAACCTTCATTCTCGCAATGGTGCGACTTGAAACACCAGTGAGTTCTGCCGTAAGAACTGTTATTTCATTTTCCGATTTATTCGACGAATGTTTTTCCATCAATTTAGTGAAAACATTCATAACGATCACCTTAGCAGAGCTTCGTATTGGTTTCCCAGCTTTATGCGGCTGAAATACACTCGAGTGACCGGCAGATGCCATTGGAAAATAGCGAAAAGACAGAAGAGTGTTTTAAAACGATAATCAAGAAGGAGAAAATAGGGGGAGAAACGCGAAATGCCCACGGAAACACTTTTCTCGCCCTCATCCTTCCGCTAATGACCCCCCACCCCCACAGCAATAAATATCCCCTGGGTTGACAGCTTAACTCTGACCCAAACAAGAATGCTGTGACAGAGAACCATCAGTGACGTCACCAAAACACGAATATCTGTATTTTTTAGAAATGCCGCAGAAACTGAGATCTGAATTTTTTAAATGAACACACACACACAACACGATGTATTGAATATCTGTGCCCTATTTAAGTGCCAGCTGAAGCTGGAGTACGAGCTTTTAGACCGGAACTATTTTATGCAGTGGAAGTATACACTCTGTAGCCTTCCTTCCAATGACAGGCTAGGTTTGCCCCGAGTATAGGTGCTGTCTGGTTACTCTGGATATTAGCTGGTGGTCGCAATAATGTGACTGGACCGTGTATTTTCTCACTCCCTGAATGTATATTGGCAACAGCCTTGAGGTCAAAGTGTGTGACGTGCGCGTTTTGACAGTTAAGAACGAGAAATGTAATGTTGAAGCAAGCAGCGAAAAAGTGTGGTGGTTGGGTGATGTTGTGTATATTTTAATGTTGCGTTACGTTGTACTTTAACGACGTTCTATATTCAAAGAAGCTGTGGTTTTCATTTGTTTTCATTTTGACCTCTGTCTTTTGTTTCAGAAATACTGCAGCACGCGAACAGTTCACAAACTGCGCTGTTTCAGAAATACTGCCACACTTGGTCCGAAAGCCGATAATCATCCCTTTTTGCAAATCTTATAAATCGCTCTTTTTATCCGTGACAGCAACAAGTGATATGTTTTCAGAATGCCTACACAACACACCTCATATACCCATCAAGCCAGCTCACGACACGTGCTTTCTTTCATTGGTTATGCGCTGTTGACGTCAAAATTAGGAGGTGGTCACAATAGTGTGACTCGACTGTGTAAAGCGTTAAGGTAGAAAACGCCTAAAGAGAATGAACTGAAATTTATATAGAGAAAGAAAATAAAAATTAAAGTGAAATTTGAGAATACGTCATATTTCGTTTTTGAAATATTTTGTATTGTTCGTTAAAAATTAAAATTTGAGTCCGATTTTTCGGTTAGTGGAGGAAGAATTCTGTATTATATTTATTTTAGCGAAGGAAGCTTGTGCTAATGAATATCGTGAAAAATGTCTGTCGCATTTTACTTTCTTATGTATCTATGCAGTGCTTAAAACAAATATAAACTCAGGCTGGATTACTGCTGCTATGCATTTTTTGAAAACATTTAAAAGTGGTGCTTGTTCGCTGCTATTTTGTATTTTTCTGGATTCATTGTTCAATGTGTTCCTTTCAATTTAATTAGCACATGCTGAGGGTTTTAAAGTTTATCAGAACTGTAAGAAAAAAACCTAAGCCGGTTTTTTTAAATGAGTTTGCTCCTAACATAAAGAAGCAGTAAACAGCAGGTCCATAAAATTTGTCATATTGAAGAAGCAACGTGAATTTTTTTCGCTTTATCTTATCACTTTTTCTACTTTACCGGTGTATAAAGCTATGATAAAATAATTGCAAAGCGCCTTTGCGTTCTACACGAGTTTTAAATTTGATTCTACAGATTACCCAAAATGCAGAATGGTTTTTAAACATTCTCATTAAAGTTTGCAGTATACGCTTTCTGGTATTTCTATAAAATAATGGTTTCTTCATACACAGTGCTGAAATAAGGTAATGAGACTGAATACAGAGAATATAATATAAAAGCAGGAAAACTCAGGTGAATATATTTTATTCGAAGTACATTCCTCCTGTGTTAACACAAGAAGTGACACAATCAGCCAACGAAAGGAAGGACTTAAAGAGGTCATCTTTTGGTATGGAGTGAAGAGCTGATGTCACAGTTCTGTGTATGTCTTCATATTTATTCGAAGTACATTCCTCCTGTGTTAATACAAGAAGTTGCACGATCACCCAACGAAAGGAAGGACTTGCAGATGTTATCTTTTAGTATGGAGTGAAGAGCTGATGTCAGAATTATTTGTATATCTTCATATTTATTCGAAGTTCATTCCTCCTCTGTTAATACAAGAAATGACACGATCAGCCAACAAAAGGAAGGACTTGCAGATGTCATCTTTTGGTATGGAGTGAAGAGCTGATGTCACAGTTCTTTGTATGACTTCATATTTATTCGAAATATATTCCTCCTGTGTTAATACAATAAGTAGCACTATCAGCCAACGAAAGGAAGGACTTGCAGAGATCATCTTTTGGTATGGAGTGAAGATCTGGTGTCAGAGTTATTCGTATGTCTTCATATTTATTCGAAGTATATTCCTCCTGTGTTAATACAATAAGTGGCACAAGTAGCCAACGAAAGGAAGGATTTGCAGAGGTGATCTTTTGGTATGAAGTGAAGAGCTGATGTCACAGTTCTGTGTATGTCTTCATATTTATTCGAAGTATATTCCTCCTGTGGTAATACAATAAGTGGCACAATCAGCCAACGAAAGGAAGGACTTGCAGAGGTCATCTTTTGGTATGGAGTGAAGATCTGGTGTCAGAGTTATTCGTATGTCTTCATATTTATTCGAAGTATATTCCTCCTGTGTTAATACAATAAGTGGCACGATCAGCCAACGAAAGGAAGGACTTTCAGAATTCATCTTTTGGTATGGAATGAAGAGCTGATGTCACTTTTCTTTATATGTCTTCAATGTCTTGAAAAACACTTTCTTTTAAAAGCAGCTTTAATTTAAGGAATGTAAACTAGTCACACGGTGACAAATCTGGAGAACAGGGGAAATTGTTGAGTACGCACACTTGTGTTTGTGCCAGATATTGCTGTACACTGACTGCTCTGGGTGCTAGTGCGTTATCGTGAAGAAGATACCATTTCCCGTTTTTGTACTCAGCCGAATGTAAACAGTCATCTCCACAATCTTTCCAAAATGGATGTGTAAGCATTTCTAGTGAGAGTTGTGCCTTCAGAAATGAACTTGTGATGCAGAATTCCCTTGCTGTCGTAAAGGCACACAAGCATTGATTTGATTTTTTACTTCTGTAACCTGATCTGCTTTCCTTTGGGTGACTGTGGCGACTCCCACTGAACACTGTGACGTTTCGTTTCAGGATCATAGCGAAAGGATGTTTTTGGGTACTCCACTTGTGCATGTTTCTGGTCGTCTGACAAATCATGCAGAACAAAACGAGCACAAACTTTTTTCAGACGTGAGCACCGAAATCGGGCCTCCGGGTCTTTCATCATTTTCCAAATCTTTCCGTCCATCCTAGAAACGTCCATAGCATCACAATATTTGCGCACAAGATAGGCAATGAGCCCTATACACATCAGACAACAATTCGTCTGTCTCAGATGCAGTTTTACCGATTTTCAAACACAACCTGGGATTTGCTTTCTGCTCCATGAGAGAGTGTGACAGTGCTCTTCCACCGAATGACGCCATGCACAGCGTAAATAATCATTCGCGCAATTCTCACGCAAACGCTGTTGCCACCGCACAGCTGATCAATGACATCAAAAAACCATGCTTTCCCGAGCTGTGTGTTTTATCGGGATTTTAAAAAAATCAGTCTGATTTCTTAATTGCCGCACTGTGTACAGTGCTGCTTGGGCTGAAATTTGTGAATTTAGCAGCATAATTTTTATGACGTGATAACATTGAATCGAGTGATGTATACATAGTAGCAGAAAAATGTTTTGAATCCCTACTTATCTGACGTTTGGATCGTTTCTGGCGCAGCAGAACACACGTGCGAAGGTCAAAGGAATATGCAGAGCTAGGTCCGATCAAAAAGTTCCGAGACTAGGCCGATATACAACAAAGTACTTACGTTACTTAAGTTTGGCTGTGATCTCCCTCAAAGTAGTCTCCTTGGGCAGCGATGCACCGCTGCCAGCGTTTTTGCCACTGTTGGAAAGCTCCCTGGAAGTCCTGTTCGCGAATCGTGTCGAGCACCTTCTGCGATTGGCGCTGGATCTCGTCCACGGTTTCAAAATGGCGACCCTTGTACATCAGCTTCATCTTCGGGAACAAAAATAAGTCGCAAGAAGACAAATCCGGAGAGTAAGGCGGGCGAGGGAGGGTGGTCATGTTGTTGCGGCTGCAAAACTGGCGTGTTGTTAACGCTCTGTAAGCTGTTGCATTGTCGTGATGGAGCAGGAAATCGTCCATGCGACACATTTAAGGTCGTTTGCGGCGAATATCTTCCCTAACACGCCGCAGAACATCGCAGTAAAAAAGGGCGGTGACGGTCTGGCCTTGGGGGATGAATTCACGGTGCACAACCCCACGAATGTCAAAGAACACGAGGTGCATGCTTTTGGTTGCGCTCCAGACCTGTCGGGCCTTCTTCGGTTGTGGAGATGCCGGGCGCTTCCACTGCGATGACTGTTGTTTGGTCTCCGGGTCGTAACCGCAGACCCAAGTCTCGTCCCCAGTGATAACCCCCGACAGGAACATTCGTTCATACACCACCTGCTGACGAAGATCTTGACAGAGTTCGACTCGGACCGCCTTGTATTCGGGTTTCAGAATCTTTGGCAGAAACTTGGCAGCAATGCACTGCATGTTCAAAACCGACGTCAGAATTTCTTGCACTGTTCCGTATGACACATTGACGATGATAGCAATGTCTTGAATGGTTCTCCGACGATCCTCATGCACCAGTTCCCTAATTTTGTCCACATTTTTAAGGGTTTTGCTCGTGGACGGTCGCCCTGACCTCTCGTCCTCTTCCAGTGCCGTTCTGCCGTTTTTGAAACGCGAGTGCCACTCAAAACACCTCGCACGACTCATTGCCATAAGCTTGTCGCAACATTTCATGCGCCTCCGTTCCCGATTTGACGCAGTATTTGATGTTCGCCCGCTGCTCTAGTGTGCAGTCCATACCGAAATCGCAGCTGTGTTCTGCAGTGGTCGCAAAATATCATGTAGCACAGCTCCCGATATTCACAGAACGACGCCACTCCGCACACTGACTGATGAAGGTCACTGCCCTCGACCGCTGCTCGCGCATACGCACACTGCCATCTGTTGGCGCGCTACGTACCTAGTCTCAGAACCTTTTGATCGCACTACGTATAACACGTGCAGTATGAGTAGAAGCTGAAATCGTGGTTGTAATGCGTTTGACCTCCGGAGTAAAGGGCATGATCATCAGATACAGAGATAAGAGTGGTAGATTCTGGGAAGGGCGAACTTTCCTATTGCTCACTGGCTGCCGTAGTTAAAGTGTACCGAGAGCAGATGGGAAAGGGTGCCATGCGTAACTGATGGGTCGTTGCTGGATAGCCACAACTGGTTAATGTTCCAGGAGAGAGGAGGCTCGGCCTTTTGTTTTAAACAATCAACGTGCTACCTTGACCATGGCCTGCAGTCAGGAAACACAGAGAAGTGTATCCACAGCTGCAGTGCAACGATCCATCCATCGTATGGCTCTACGGTGTAAACGCCATCAGCGACAACGACTGGAGTTTGCCAGAAAACATCGGGAGTGGATCGTGGAAGAATATTGCCTTCTCCCACGAATCACGTTTCCAACTGCATCTAGTGGATGGACGGTTGCTTGTAAGACTAACAGCTGAGAAATGGTGGTATAAGATGCATTGGACACACGGGTATAGGTAGGTGGCGAGAGTGTAATGTTCCTGAGAATGTGTTGTTTGGAATATCTAATTGCAAATGAATATCTTGCCCCCTGGGGATCACTCCGACAAATAACAGTCGACATGGGTGAGATTATTAATCCATTGATAAGCACATATAAATATTCACGAAGACACTCCCATAGAGACATTTACTACAAGATCATGAACGTATTCACTTCTCAATTAAGCATTTGGTTGTCGTGGACTGAGCGGGCGTGTCCTGAGCGTACATTCTGCATTTCAGCTTGTACTGAGCGGACACTAGGTTTCCCAATAACTTGTCCGCTAAATATTGGACGTATGTGCTAAATGTTTCCCTTCACACTTTATACCCAGACTTCGGAGTGGCTATCGTGCATTCAAATGAACCGCAAAATAGGTGTGTTTGAAAGGTGAATTTATTAATTGTTTCAAAACGGGTTTAGAATGACATTTTTAATATTTAGCTCAAAAATACTATTATTTTTATTATTTTGCTAAAAATACCACCTTTCCTTCACATTTTATTCCCAGACTTAGGACTGGCTATCTTGCGTTCATGCCTTCAAATGAGCCGCAAAATATGTGTGTTTAAAAGGTGAATTTATTATTTATTTCAAAAGGGTTTTATTAATTTGTGCTCAAAAATACAACAATTACATAACGCCAAAAATACTGCAAATACATACTGCTGAAAACTAGTACAAATACATACTGCTGAAAAATAGTACAGATTTCATTCTAAACTGCTACCTTATCGCGAAATGCAGACTTAATTGAAGTTTTTAAATGTATGCTAACGATCGTAAGCACGTTCCTATATCTCTGTCTTCTTCAAAACATTTTGCAGGTTTTTTCCATTTTCTGTTCTGTTTGGATGTAATTTTTTTCTTTGCAAGAGGTTCACCTGTTTCTATTCGTTCCAGGACGAATTCTGTATGCTGTGCATCTTCCTTTAATTTATTTACAAGAACATATACATTTGAGTTTTTTATTCCCATTCTCAGATTTAATTTAAAATGTCAACTTTCAATCGGGTTATTGGTTCTGTGATCAGGACACCATACGCTCAGGACACGTCCGTTTGTTGCACGGAATCACACATCTGTCTATCTAAGTTCGACCATGGACGTTCCAAAGTTGCACTGGTTTTTTGGCGTTGTCTAATCATTGTTCCACAAAATAATCATTACATTCTGAAAGCTTTTGACTTTGTGGAGAATTTTCCATAATGTAGAGTCAGCCGTTATCGATTACCTTTTCTGGTAAACAAGCAAGGGCGGCGCACATTTTTATGTGAATTCGAATGCCTTCCTTCTCTTTGCAGCTTGTTACTAATTCAAGTTGTTGAACTTTGCGCCACAAACACTGGTTGAAATGAAAACTCCATCCAGATAGAGGGGAAAACGTTTCTTAAAGAGTTGATGCAGCTGCTCCGAAATCCAGTTTTATTATCTCCGGATTCCAATCTCCTGCCTAGTGTTTAAGTTATCTGAATAGTCTTTCATAAGGGTATCGTTCACTTGATCGAAAGGTCACTTGACCGAAAATCACTTCGCCGAAAATTACTTGATCGAAAGGCACATTTCACCGAAGGGACACTTGACCGAAAAGTTCATTTCATCGAAAGGTCATTTCACCTAAAAGTTCATTTCATCGAAAGGACATTTGATCGAAAAGTTAATTTCACCGAAGGATTACTTTATCTAAAAGTTCATTATATCGAAAGATCATTTCATCGAATGGTCAGTTTACCAAAAACTTAGAATTTTGTTGTTAGAGATATGTTGGAGTGTGGTGCGGGTTTTTGAAAAACTGGTCACCTAAACATTATGGGATTGTAAAAAAATACATTTTTAATTTCTTTGAAACCCCTCCCCATGTGCCTTTTTGTCAAATTTTAATCCTCCGAGCTCATATTCATTAGGGTTACATAGTAAATAGTGTTCCACTTTTACTCAACCACAGAGCATTAATTTTTTGACCGTAGGCCTAGATACAGGCCATTTTAACAGATTTTAACTCTACTCATATTCATAAACATTACGTAAAATATAAAGTAACTTTTTATGTAAACCTTATGAACATGAGCACGCACGTTTAAAATTTGCTAAAAAGGCCTAAGTCGAGACCTAGGGCCGTAAAATTGATTGTTTTTGCCTGAAAAAATGTGCAAAATTATTAACTTGACTTTTTATGTAAATCGTATGAACATGAGTTCGCAGAATTAAAATTGGGTAAAAAGGCTTAAGGACCTAAATTTGAAAAATGTGCAAAATTACTAATTTTACTTTTTATGTAAACCTTACGAACATGAGCACTGAACATGACTTTTATGTAAACCTTATGAACATGATTAAAAGTTGCTAAAAAGGCCTAAGCCGAGGCCTGTTGTCTTAAAAAAAATTGGTCTTAAAACTGAATCTTTGCGTTCTCTGTGACACGGAGAAATCAAAAGTATAATCCCCTAACGTATCGGTCGTCTGTCTGCCGAACTTGCACCATGCTTCAACAGATCCTGTAATCAAATCCAAAGTTTTCGATAAAGGGACCCTTCGGTGAAATGACCTTTCGATGAAATGAACTTTTAGGTAAAGAGACTTTTCGGTGAAATAAACTTTTCGATCAAGTGACCCTTCGGTGAAATTTACCTTTCGATCAAGTGACTCTTCGGTGAAATGAACTTTTCGATCAAGTGATCTTTCGGTGAAATAATCTTTTCGGTGAAGTGATTTTCGGTCAAGTGACCCTTCGGTTAAGTAAACTTCGGGCAAATGAACCAGACGCTTTCATAAGTACTCGTTCGTTTATCAGGTAGTAGTGCATATATCACAGGCAGAACATTAGTTGCTTCTTTAGTACTTTCGTAGCCAACATGAACATTATACAGTTGTTGAAATTGTTTTGAACAAATACTGAAAGTGCCGTCCACAAAAAATATTTTCCCGGAATTCAACATTTCTTTAGCTTCAGTTCCTGCGAACATTAGGATACAATGATCAATGCCGTCATCGATTTTTAGGAAGCTAGATCCACCTGGTAAAGAAAGTAAATCTTCGGGAAAAACAATATTAGCGCTACAGGAAGGATTCTGCTGAATTCCAAGGGATTTCTTTCTCATTTTATGCAGTTCTGACTTCATGTTATCATACGACGGAATCTCGGTGAACAGTTCGTACCCATTTCATCTTTATATATTTCGTTAACAGTCGTCAGTGTTTCTTCTCTTGCTTGCTTGCGACAATTCGTAATTAACTTGGCCGCATCGTTATTAGCTTCATCGGGTACACACGTGTGTGCTATTTCACTTATGACTCTACGGTCTTTAGTCTTAACTTTCCCATGGCATTTATTCTTTTTATCTCTCAAACACAACCAATTAGTAGTAGTTCAATTTTTCCTGTGACATTGGTAGCGGTATCCGTCAAAAACTAAAGCCGGCTTTCCTTTCGCAGTTTCTACAAAATCGTAAGAACTGAACACCTCATCAACAGGCGATTTCGTTTCGTACAACGTGTTTCTTGGCTGACCCCACTGACCCCTAAAGTTAATCCGTAGGGATTAACTTTAGGGTACACAGGTGTGTGCTACTTCACCATTCAGCCATTCCATAAACCACCTGTCCCCTATTCCTTGTCTTCTCAGTCCACCTGGTCCCTTTTGTGTACGCTCAGGACACGTTCGCTCGGTGCACGGAATCACGCATCTGTCTACCTAAGTTCGTACTTCGACTCCACTTACCTCGAGGCACAACCAGAACCAAAACCATTAGCGTACCGAGGTTGCAGATCTTACGTCATCTACTATCCAAAAACAGTCACCAGCGGCTGGGCCGCCTCCGCTAAGTCCAAGTTCCAACATGTCTTTTGGAACACTCTTGGTAGAGACCTGCATGGGTCTGGCCGATCGGGATGAACTAGCGCCCAGCTCGATGTCGGGCTGATCTCTGGTAACTCGGACCAAGCAGCATAAGTTGCTTTTTTGGGTAAGACCAGAGTTTTAATCATCTCACAGAAATATCGGGCCGTAACTAACACCAGTCTTTTTCGATAACTATTTCATCTTATTGAAGTTCGTTTCTAGAAATCTGGAAATAAGTCTCAAAGCCAGGAGCTTATTATCACTGATGCACATCTTCAATGTTAGCTACGGACTGTTAAGAGCAATTGACCATCTTTTTGGCAGATGATAATGTATCGGAGGAGGCAACTGAAATTCTTCGCGAAAGACTGGCTTTTAACAAAAAAAAGGTGTACCAATTAGAATCTATACAGCAACCAATCGACAAGAAAAGTAAAAATAATTTCAGTGACTGGGAGGATATCAATAAAAGAGAGGACGGATTCATTGTATTGGATCATTACATGATTTTATAATAAAACGAAATATACACTGATTTGTTAACGTAGTGGGAATTTAATTCAAGCCAGCGTCCACGGCTAACTAGGTTACTAAGAACGTTATCTCAATCCCTACCTCAAGTACAAGCAGCGAAAGAAATTTTGTTACTGCCGAAAGCATGTTCGAAGAAAGTAGTTTGAAGCCGGAGATTGTAGACATTATTTTGTTTCTTTATGAAAATTTACTATGAAGATCAAACAAAGATCTTCGCTCTTTCCACGTTTATAAGTGAGTCACGGAAAAATTCTAATTGACCGCCACCGGGAGTCGAACCCAGGGTTTTCCAGTTACGCCCCGGATATGCTTCCGCTACACCACAGCGGCCTCGAATTCCTCCGGACTCACACACGCTAACTGCCAAGCCAATTTGGCAATCTGCCTCCTGGAGCCCCGCACAATGCCGGGGACTCACCAAAGATGGTAAGCAGCAACCGAAGAAATAATTAGAAGGCGAATGAGTAATTAATACAGGCATTTAACGAGGACCAGGAACATCAAACAAAGATCTTCGCTCTTTCCACGTTTATAAGTGAGTCACGGAAAAATTCTCATTGGCCGCCACCGGGAGTCGAACCCAAGGTCTTCCAGTTACGACTCCCGGTAGCGGCCAATGAGAATTTTTCCGTGACTCACTTATAAACGTGGAAAGAGTGAAGATCTTTGTTTGATGTTCCTGGTCCACGTTAAATGTCTGTATTAATTACTATGAAGAACTTTATGCTCTCATTAATTTAGATATTTCTACTCGATAATTCCCAAATCCATTTTCTTTTCATGTTATTCAAGACTAGCATTTGCTCTAAATTTGTGGAATTTACATTACAAAGGAAGGTATGTCAATTATATCTTTTCCTGTTGCGCAGGGATCTTCGTTATACGTAGACAATGAGACCCTAAAATGACTACTGATACTGAATCCATTTGTAGCAAGGACCAAAATTTCCATGAGAATTATTGTAAGTAAGATTGAACTCAAACCGTGACACATAAGAAATGACACTCATGATAATGGATTTATTGGATATTAAAAGGAACTACTGCGAGCGGAACAACTGTTCCTTTGCTTACATTAACAATGTTCATTATAACATCTAATCTCCTTGGTAGTACGCTTTCTTTTAAGCACAAGCGCTGCCCTACCAATTCTATTAAGATTTATAGACACGGGTACAATAATAATGCATACGTAAAATAAAAAACCTTGACGTGTTTATAAATTTACAACAGAAAAAAGAAATTCCATTACTTGGGGGAGCAGGTTGTCATACCAATGCAGAAAATCAAAAACAGTTGTTGCTGCGTTCAGCAAAACAACAGCAACAACAAGAACAACAACAATAATAATAATCTAATAATTAATCTAATGGTATTAATCTAATAATAATAATAATGGTCTAACAGATAATTTAATAACAATAATAATCCTCACTACAATGTGTGACGTACCTGCCAGCAGGACGCACACGACATAAAGGCAGATAGGAATCAAAATAAACGTCTGCGTAGCTCAGTTGGTAGAGCGACTTGTTCCGGAATAAGCGGCCTCGGGTTCGAATCCCGGCGTAGACCAAAAATGACGGAGAAATTTACTTCGTTATAATGGCGCCCGAACTATCCGGATGACCCGGCCGTTCAAAATCTCGCATTGGTGTGATGTTATTTCCACACCGCGAGACAGGAAAAATCAGAGAATTCCTTCTCCAGCGCTTCGAAAAATAAAAATGTGTGATGTTGCATTCCACACAGCAGATTGACTGGGAGTTCTCAAGTGCACGTTCTACAGTGGATGGCTGCCTGCAACGATTCATGGTCACGGCTGACCCGTGGGCCATGCCCCCGGCCCTCTTTCGGGGGGGGGGGGAGATGTGACGTACCTGCCAGCAGGACGCACACATGTGACGTACCTGCCAGCAGGACGCACACGACATAAAGGCAGATAGGAATCAGAATAAAACGTCTGCGTAGCTCAGTTGGTAGAGCGACTTGTTCCGGAATAAGCGGCCTCGGGTTCGAATCCCGGAGTAGACTAAAAATGACGGAGAAATTTACTTCGTTATAAATGGTTAAAAAAAGGTCAGCTTTATCCAGAAACCGAGGAATTATTCACAGGTATTCAGCACTGCGTTATCTTAACACCGAACGATAATAAACACATAATTATAGTTGCAGATAATGAATGTGTGGAAACGCCAATGAAACTATGCAACACATTTTAGCCGGCTGCTCTGTTCTTGCTTCAAAACAGTACCTAAACAGAATCGACCAGGTAACTAAGACCTTGCATCAAAAGCTTGGCACCAAATATGGCCATATCCAAGGCTGTACTCCACCTTATTGCAAGTACCAACTAGAACCTATTCTCGAAAATCAGAATTACATTATGTACTAGGACAAACCGTTTATCACAGACAAGACCACTGACAACAATCGACCTGACACTGTAATTGTAGACAGAAAACTACAGAAGACACAACTGATAGATATAGCGGTTCCACTTACAGAAAACAAATATGGCCTTATCCAAGGCCGTACTCCACCTTATTGCAAGTGCCAACTAGAACCTATTCTCGCAAATCAGAATAAATCCTGTACTGGGACAAACCGATCATCACAGACAAGACCACTTACCACAATCGACCTGACACTGTAATTGTACACACAACACTTAGAAAGACAGAAAACATCCAAAGAAAAGTATCTGAGAAAATCTCGAAACATGAGAACCTGTGAATGAAATCCAAAGGAGCTAAATACAAAGCATAACACAGATCGTAACACTTTTCATTTTGGTAAACCGCAGTGTTACTAAATAACTTTCGGAATAATCTCGAAGAATTAGAATTGCCACAGAGCCTGCTTCACCTAATCCAAAATGGCAGTCATTCTACAAACCAGCTATTATTACTAGAAAATTTCTGAGTTTCCAGGATTGAGATGAGTATCTCCGCCTCTTGCTCAACGGCCCTGGCAGCGAAACTCGACGAGAACAATAGAAATAATAATTAGTTAAAATAAAGATTATCTATTATTAGTGGTCATAATGTTTTGCTCCTCCAATGTATGTACGCACTGAATAACTAATCGTAGACCATTTTATGCAAATAGAGTAATATATCATCCATTGTCCTCACGTCACAAAATGAATGAAAGTTTAATGGGAAACTGACGTGATCTAACAGACGTTGACCGTGAGACTAAAGTGGTTGCTGGGAGGAGTGACGTGAATATGAGTAACACCCCTGCACTTGTAGAAGGCAGAAAAGCAACAGCACTATAGACGTGTCTGAAGCAGCAAAAACTAGTAATGAGTATATAATATTGGAATAAAACGTGTAATCAACTTCTGAGCTGAGGGAAGGTTAGCCAGGTCCATTTGGGCCACTAGATGCACAACAAACAGCGAATCAAATGAAGAACGTGAATCATGAGCAATGCCAAACGGCATCCCAAGGCATAGTTTATCGTAAATTTGACGTTCTATTTGCAGGAAATTGCGGCCTGCCTGAAGGAAACATCACTGTATGCAGTGGTCTCTGGAGCACCAGAGGTGGGCTCTGAATGATTAAAAAAGCATCACGTGACTTAATAAATTTTATTTTTAACTGCATCATACAGATACCAGGGTGAGAATTGGGAAACAACAGCTTGAGAGCATGGATACATTTGCACGCTCACGACTCTCCAAAATTAAGGTGATAGTGAAATGGTGTGGGTCATGTTTTCGTGGTGGACAGTCTGCCGACGTCTAGGTCCATAGCCGTTCAAATTTTGCTAATTGGTAAAAGCTATTCTACGTTCATGCGGGCGATCTCAGTGAGAGATGGGTTTGCCTCCTCGGGGCGCTCCGTGGTAACAATGGCACACACAGCAGCAACTAGGGTCTCTGTGAATCTTGGAGAGGTGCCAGCTAGTTCTGTGTGACAGTGGCGAAAAGATCACAACTCACTGGGTTTTGTTCCAGAATCCTTAGGTTGAATGACCAACTGGAATCGTCACCTGCGGGCTAATCCCCCACACTGATGTACTTACCTGATTAAAAAGACACAAAGGAATCAATATCCGGACTCTAGTGTGGGATATGGTGGACCTACCACACTTGAGAAGGACGGTCCACCACGGACTCGACCTGGACTTTCCAAACGGCATATAAGAAAGAGATCTCGGCTGAGTGAGTGTAAAATTTGTGAATGGAATACTAGAGGTATAAATGGCAAGATGAATGAGGTGATTGAAGAGATGAATAATTATAGATTGGATGTGCTGTGTGTAAGTGAAACCAAAAAGAAGGAAATTGGGATAGAAGAAATGAACGGAACGGTGAGTGTATGGTCTGGAGTAATGGATAATGTGAGAGGACAAGCTAGTGTAGGTGTGATTTTAAGTGAAAAGATGAAGAACAACTGGATTCACTATAGCTGCATAAGTGAGATAATTCTTTGGATTCGTTTGAAAGTGAAACTTCAGAGAATAGTAATTGTTGTAGTGTATGCTCCTTGTGACTCGGAACCTTCTGATGGGAAGGAAGATTTCTAGAATGAGCTAAAAGCTGTTTTGAGCCAGTTTGGGGCTAAAGAGAAAGTTATAAGAGCAGGGGATTTCAATGCTAGAGTTGGTGTGCAGAATACAATTTCTGACAGTGTTCTGGGTAAGTTTAACGATCCTTGTATGAAAGATTAATTGAACTCTGCATTGAGAATGGTTTGTGTGTATCTAATACGTTTTTCAACCACAAGTATATCCATACATACACTTTGGAAAATCGTACTCTTGGTCAAAAGAGTGTGATAGATTTTGTTGTCTACGATCAACGTCTGAAACACTTAATTGTTGACACTCGTGTGATGAGAGGTGCGGATGTTGGTTCTGATCATTACTTG
This sequence comes from Macrothele yani, assembly GCA_039090855.1. Lineage (NCBI taxonomy): Eukaryota > Metazoa > Arthropoda > Arachnida > Araneae > Macrothelidae > Macrothele > Macrothele yani. Next base: position 17,715,274 of record CM076992.1, read on the forward strand.
GTAGTGTCACGAGTGAAACTGAATGTTGGTTGGAGGAAAAGGATTAGGAAAAGGTCCAGGATGGAAAGCATAAAGGTTGAAAGGCTCCATGAAGATCATCAGCGTTATTCTGACTTACTCAGAGAACGACTGAAGGAGCTGCCGTCTTGTGAGAGGGATGTAGAAAAGAAATGGGAATGTTTTAAGAAATGAGTTGTCACTGCTGCTGAAGAGATCTGTGGCACCGCAATAGTAGGTAACAAAAGAGGTGATGCTTGGTGGAATAGTGAGATTGAAAAGGCAGTAAAGAGAAAGAAAGAAGCCTATTTGAGGATGTTGCAAGGTAGAGTTTCTGTGGATGAATATCGCTGTAAGAAGCGTTAAGCCGCCAGGTTGGTTCGCCAGAGTAAGGCAAAAGATTGGAAGGAGAGGGTGAAAAGGCATGAACTATCTTTTTGGAAAGATAGGAAGACTTTCTGGAAGTGCGTGAGAATCAGGAAAAATAGGGGAAACAAAGTTGTAAGTTGTGTGAAGAATAGGATCGGGGAAATGATATGGGAGCCCTTTAAGTGAAAGATGGGGTGAATAGTTCTGTGATTTATTAGATCTGGAATGTGTTGGTTTACCTTTCTGCCTCACATCAGAGGCAACACGTCGTGGCATGGACTCTACCAAATGTTGGAAACATTATTTTGCACAGCCATCTAATAACGTGAGGGTCCACCTTTCGGCCTCACAATAGTAGCAACACGTCGTGGCATGGTTTCTCCCAGGTGTTGAAAACATTATTATACCCAGCGTTTTAACAATTTGTGGGTCCACCTTTTGCCCTCATAAGAGCAGCAACACGCCATGGCCTCTACCAGGTGTTGGAAACATTGTTACACACAGCCATCTAATAGAGCATTGGTCTATCTTTCGCCCTCACAACAGCAGCAACACGTCGTAGCATGGCCTTTACCAAGCGTTCGGAACGTTCAGGTGGTATTGCTACCCATCATTCTGCAGAAGAGGGCGCCAAGAGATGCAGGAGGTGCATTTCATGTTCAAATGCATCTCCCCAGTTCGCCCCACAATTGTTGATTGGGTTGAAATTCGTTGAGTGAGAGTAGAGGTGTGCGTGGGCCAGTACTGAAAGGTTTAGCATTTTGATCCTCACAAAACGAAAAGTGGCTTCTGGAACAATCAGATGGTGAAGACCACTGAATATAACCGAAAGCACTGAAGTACATCCACCACGTTGATTAATTACTTCTAAAAGCAAAAAGACGCTGTAAGATGAGAATCTGAAATGGGTTGATTTTCTTCTTTAATGGCTGAAAACAAATTGCGTGTTCATTTCGCGTTGGCTTTAATTTTCTTTAACACTACAACCGCGATCGCGGTAGGAAGCGGAGTAAATATCCTACGCACAATTTTTATACATGATGCAATTACTTCATTACTTTGTGTGGTATTTGTTTTAATTCATATCTGGAAAGGAAATTTAGTTTATGACCACTTATACCTAAAACTGCGGCAGCGGTTAGCTTAACTGCAATAAAGATACCACGTAAAATGCAATAATTACTGGGGATTTGAAGGTTTGTTTTGCACTCTGTGTGTGAAAATCTGTTAGCAGCGCCATATTAGTTTTCTTAGAATATCAAAATATCGAAGTAAAATCTGAATTGTAAGGCCGCAACTACAACTAAATTTTCTGTTTCACGGAAAGGATAAAATGAAAAATTAATTCGATAAGACAGTCTTTAATAATTCTTTATGAACTTTAAGTAAAGTAAAATGCCTATCTCGAGGCCGGTAGTGAAGCACTAAATGCATTGGCAGAGCGACGTCCATTTGCTACCAGCAAAGCTTCCGACAGCCAACAAAATAACAATGCTCATATAAAGGAAGTGGGGTTGCTTCTCGCGATACGCACGTGAGGGGAACATTTTCGAACACCAATAACAGATCACGCAAGAAAGTTCAAGGTCACACACGCTGTTCTAAATCCCTGTGGCTCCTGTATAGTATGGTAAACATTTTTTACGCTTTCCAACCATAGGTTGAAGAAGCTTATATGCTACAGCTTTGTCCGTCTCTCTGTCTTCCTGTCCACACGATAACTCCCGTAAAAATGGTTCTATTTCGATGAAATTTTAGTATGTGGTAGGGAACAAACCCTATTGAAAATGTGCGAAATGGAGTCAATAGTCAGGACATAGGAGCGGGATCCATTCCATCGCACGTATACGTCATAACGTACGTAAAAGTGCTTCGATTGCAACAAAACTTTATCATGTTGTTCCGGAAGTATACTGAACCGGTTCTGTTGAATATCATCAAAATGGGGTCAAAGTTCGGGGCACAGGAGCGAGATTTATTCCAGAGCCATTATCCTCATAACTTGACTAAAAAGATTTCTATGGCTGCAAAACTTTACCATGCTGTTCCGGAGGTATACTGAACCAATTCTGTTCAATATCATTGAAATGGGGTCAAAGGTCAGGGCACAGGAGCTAGATTTATTCCAAAGCCATTATCCTCATAACTTGAGCAATGGTTTCTGGTATGTTGGAAAGCGTATCATAATCAATGCATTGCATGATTTTACTAACTTGTTGTTTCTATGAAGAGTCTGTTTGCTGCTTAGATAACAATAGAAAACAGTCCGTTTATTTTGGAAGTAACTATCTATTATATCTTAAGTTATGGCTGACACAGACACACATCCAGACAACCTTTTATCATTATTAATTTCCGTTTGGCTGACGATTCTTGCATATATGTTTAATAGAAGTAACGAAGTTGTTCACATTTTCATTTTCGTCATCAAAATCACCGCGCGCTGAAACATCATCCAGCGTTGTCGCGTTTCGTCTAATGATTCTCGTGTTTGCACTTTTCTAGATGCAGTCGGAATCACTCCGGGAATGTGGCACAAAATTTCATTTTAGTTATCATGGGACCCTTATTAGGGAAACAACATTCATTTTCCGATATCAGTATTGAAACACCCCTTCTCCCATTTTCATACTGTCAACAACGAAGTTTGTACCTGAATTAAAGCCGTCCAAAAGCTTTTCACGAATATTATCAAATACAGATCGTATTCGTTCAGAATAAAATAAATAAGATGTAGTTCAAACATTTAAAAATGGAAAGAGCCTCGTCAGCGAATCGTTGCATGTTTAATTGAATTTGGTAAACATGTGGGTGTGTGTCTAGCTCGATGCTCTCTGTCGAGCGTGATAGAGTTTCCGTAAAACCAAGTCAGCTAAATTCGATTCCACTAAGTATCCAATAACATAATATTTATACAGACCTTTGTTTCACACAAATAAGTCCCTTGCTTTGCTGAAAAATACTCTTCAGTGCCGTACAGATAAAAAATGACACACTATTTTCATCTCTCAGTATACGGTTTGTAAAAGGAAGGCAGAGAGCAGCTTTAAAAAGACTGCAGAGGATGTTCGCACATTTTAGAACGTTTTTGATAAGAAATTACAAAAAAATAAAAAGTTCAAAGAATTGAACCTGGCAACAGCGTGTTAGATGAAACGAAAGAAACATCTGCTGCAGTTAAATATCGTCTGCTAAGAAAATGACGCACGTTAACAAACTGTGGTTGGAAGGTTGTGTTATTGCTCTTTACGAAGAGAAATATTCGTATTCTGTAAATAAACAAGTTAGTAAAATCACGCAATGCATTGATTATGACACGCTTTCCAACATACCAGAAATCATTACTCAAGTTAGGAGGATAAAGGCTGCGGAATAAATCTCGCACCTGTGCCCTAATCTTTGACCCCATTTCGACGATATTCAACAAAATTGGTTCAGTATACCTCCGGAACAACATACTAAAGGTTTGTCGCAATCGGAGCATTTGTACGTAAAGTATGATACATAAAGGCAATGGGAGGGATCCCGCTCCTATGTCCTTTCCTTTGATCTCATTTCGCCCATTTTCAATAGGGTTCGTACCCAGTGGTCCCCCACCACATACGATACTAAAATTTCATCGAAATCGAACCGTTTTTACGCGAGTTATCGTGCGGACGGTCGAAGGGACAAAGCTGGAGCATATACGCTTCTTCAACCTACGGTTGGAAAGCGTAAAAAACGCTGCGAAAATTATGGAATTAGCATTTCTAAATGCAAAATAAGCAATATTATTAATAATAGAGGAAAAATCGTCAGATATTGTTTTTAACATGTAAAAGAACACCAAACGAATACCCAAAGATTAAAGTACTGTACTTTTACGCCTATTTCAAAACTAAAGTCTCAGGTCTTACAAGAAAATCCACGGACCCAAAGAGCAATGTCTAAGTCGTTATAAATCTCTGTATCAAGTGTAAACAAGGTACTAGACAAAGATTTGAAAAATAAAATACTGTTCACTTTCTTTTCCTTAGACACGTGGTGGAGCGCAGAGCACGGTGTAGATTTCTTTATGAAAATCACTTAGCCAGAGACAGATGAAAATTTATTGTGACTACTGATGAAGCATGGATTTACCAAAACAACTGTTACAAAAAAAAGTAGAATTACTGTAGCAGAAGAGCAGAAAAAGACTCAAAGGTTTGGTTCCAAGAATCCAAAGGAAATTTTAGTAAATGATTCATTGGTTTCTCGTACAGTGGGAAATTAAAGTTAAGAAAAGTTGAAGGGAATGTTAAAATCAATTCTACAAATTACCAAAATAATGTTTTAATTCCTATACCCACACAGCACAGAATATTTTGTACATGTAACAAGTACGTAGCACTGAAACATTGAGACTTTTCAGATACGGTGAGCAATGTAACAGCAATGTTTCAGAAACCTTACGGTGTAACGTACCAGGAGATGTGACGTACCTGCCAGAAGGACGCACACGACATAAAGGCAGATAGGAATCAGAATACATGTCCGCGTAGCTATTGGTAGAGCAACTTATTCCGGAATGAGTGGACCAGGGTTCGAATCCCGGCGTAGACCAAAAATGACGGAGAAATTTACTTCGTTATAATGGCGCCCGAACTATCCGGATGACCCGACCGTTCAAAATCTCGCATTGGTGTGATGTTATTTCCACACCGCGAGATAGGAAAAATATGAGCAGCACTTCGAAAAAAAAAAAAAAAAAAAAAGAAGGGGGAGATGATGTAACGTACCAGGAGATGTGACGTACCTGCCAGAAGGACGCACACGACATAAAGACAGATAGCAATTAGAATCAATGTCCGCGTAGCTTAATTGGTAGAGCAACTTATTCCGGAATGAGTGGACCCGGGTTCGAACCCCGGCGCGGATAAAAATGACGGAGAAATTTACTTCGTTATAACGGTTACGTCCAAATGTCCTTAAACGTTACATAACTTAGAAACATAACCAATAAGTTACAGTGAAATGTCTTTGTAACTTCAACATACCAACTTCATGTTACTGTTACGTATTTGAAAGATATTTGTAACTTCGTTACATTACTGTTACGTATTTGAAATATGTTTATGACATCATCATATTACTGTTACATATTTATTACGTTGAACATTATAGTTTTAATAAACTTTGTAAAATTACAATGAAAAATATTACCCTCGACAGCTGTTTCAAAAGCAACAACAGTCGTATTACGAGTTGTTTACGTTTTCACAGGTTCAACGCAGTCCGCTGTCCATTGGGAACAGTAGCGGCGTTTATATATTGATAACAAAAGAAATAAAGATCGGTCCCAAATGAGGGTGTCGAATTTCTATTATACATGTGGAATAGACTATATTTCAGCGAAAAAAAAGAAAGAAAATCAAATTCGTCATTTCTCTAAATACTACCAATATGAAATGTCTCAGCTTTAAATAAAAAAAACATATTGGTATAGTATACTAATACAACAACACAGCCTAAAAATACAACAACACAGCTTAGGTTTTATAAAATGATTTATAAAAGCATTTTATAAAATCTAAGTATAATTAATACTTAGATTTTATAAAATGCTTTTTAGAATTTAAAAATTATAATAATCAAAACAATTACTTACTTTCAGATGATCTTGAATCACAAATAAAAAAAAAAAGAGTGAAATATTAAATCAACTAACTAGCTAACTCGAGTACGACAATATCACCAAAGAATATTCCAGTAGCACGTGGAAATACAACTACGAGAGTGAAATGGCATAATTTTTTTTTTTTGATTTGATTGGAGGTTTAACGACCACCGTGAGCAACTCAAATGGGCTATAAGCAGTCGCCCGTCCCTAATTTAGGGTCACTGGTTCCAGGGAAGGGAGAGAGCCAGTGCCGTAAGACAAACACAACATCCATGCCTGACCGGGATTCGAACCCGGACCCCTTACGGACGAATGATCAGAGGCCAACGCCTTAGACCACTGCGCCACCGGGGCGGGGCGGCTGGCATAAATGCACATGCGCATCCATGCCGTTGCCAAACCAAAATTCTTAAATATCGTTGGAATGTAGCATCAAGGTAGCAATTCTGTGCAATGGAAACTGTAAAACAGTAGTATCGGTGAATGCTATTTTTAACCTAACCGTAATGTACAAAGAGTAATGTTCCAAAATAGATGTTGCCGAAACGTAATTGTAAGATATCTCTGAAAGTGTAACGAAAATGAAAGATTGTAACATTACTGATACATATCTGAAACAATTTGCACTGTATGGGTATTTAAAGAGGAAATACCATTCTTTTATCCGCACAGCATTCAAATAGTAGAACTCCATCGGCATAAGGCTATCAGTCATACATCCAAATCTATCACTCTATTTCTGGAAAAAATGGAAAAAGAGACGGTTATCAATCTACACTTTTTGCTCGTATTCCTTTAAAGTCCTCTGATGCGTCGCCAATGCACTATTGTGCCTTCGGACTGCTAAAACAGAGCTTTCTAAACGCAGACTAAAACAGTTATTAGTAATGGGAAGCAGGTGAAGACGGGTGGAATAAAGTGCCATTACCAATTGTAAGAAATGCCCTGTTATCTTGGAAGTCCAGATTAGGTTCATAGTCCAGAGAAAGGTCTATCAGGCAGAACATTTAAATAGGAAATAATTTTATTTTAAAGATCAGTTGTTTTGCTGGAACATTGTTTTAAAAATGTGGGAAAGTTCTCTGTATTTGAACATCACAAACAGTACAATTTCCTTTGTCTGAAGGTTTGAAAGTTTGTCTCACTCTGGTGTGCGCAGAGGAAGGAGCGCTTGCCTGTTTAAATTGTCGAATCCAGGCTTTAACTAACATAGCTTTTTTTTTGGTTGTTGTTGAAATTATCATTGTTGTAATGTTCATGAAGCATACTTTCACATCTGAACACCACAAACAAAAAGAAAAAAAAATACCTGGTTATTAAACATTTATTCTACATATCGTATTTTCTTCCGTCATTATTGATAGGCTTTCACCTTGTCTATTAGAACTGCCTAATTGGTTCGCCATATTAGTTCAACAGTTCTAGAAAAGACAGCGTTAGTGAGAACAATGGCATTTTTATAGTCTTTTCAGTTGTTTAAACAATATTTGTGAAAACTGCAGCACCATGAAAGAATGATGGTAATCACGTGAAACTTACAGGATATGCATAGCAGGGTAAATGATTACAAGTGCAGAGTCATTGCGCATATCTGAGCCGGGCAGGGCCCTCTGGACAGTCTAGTGAGGGCCATAAATAGAGGGCTGTTTAGGATACACACCAGTAGTGCATCGCGACCAGCGAGTTGTTAAAAAGGGTCTCGGCGACAACGAAGGGCGCAATATCACCATACGACAGAGTTTGAACGGGTACGAATGATTGGTCTGCGTGAAGGTGCATTTTCGTACCGCGACATTGAAGCACGAATGGGACATAACGCCACGGTAGTGATGCGCGTATGACGGCAGTGGACCAAGAAGAACCAGGGGACAATTTGGCTAAAATAGATGAAAAGTTCGTGCTCAGTTAGTCATGAAATAAAAGATTGCCATCTTATGCACGATTAGAATAACTAAAAGTTAAAAGAAACTGATGCTCCTGTACACACTAAATGTGGTGAAAATGATCTAAAAGGACGGGTTAAAACAAACATGAGATCTTTCAATTCTTCTTGGGATCATCCTCAGATGTGCTCACGGATTAGTGATTCCGACCTTTAAATAACAGAACGGGGGAAGTGTCATGATTCGAACTGTGCGTTCAATGCGCATGCCTGGGATTTTTCACGGGAGGATCCGGGTCGCTGAGTGGGTGATTGTGTCATCTGGTGTTAAGGCACTCAAGGTGTTATATATATACAAATAATGCTCAAAGTGACAACACCTTGAGTGCCTTAACACCAGATGACACACTCACCCACTCAGCGACCCGGATCCTCCCGTGAAAAATCCCAGGCATGCGCAGTGAACGCACAGTTCGAATCATGACACTTCCCCCTTCTGTTATTTAAAGGTCGGAATCGTTAATCCGTGAGCACATCTGAGGATGATCCCAAGAGGGATTGAAAGATCTCATGTTTGTTTTAACCTGTCCTTTTAGATCATTTTCACCACATTTGGTGTTTACAGGAGCATCAGTTTCTTTTATCTTTCAGTTAATCTAATCGTGCATAAGACGGCAATCTTTTATTTCAGGACAATTTGGCAGTGAACCGATAAATGTGACGACACCGCGGGATAACCGACACCTCATCCGCATCTTTGCAAGTGTTAGCACAACAGTGGAGTACTGCAACAGGTGTGGCCTTGAGTGCCTCCACAGTTCAACGCCACCGTCTGCTGCACACAGGACTGGTTGCACGCGTCCCTTTGCGGTGCGGCAGATTCCTTTGACCTTGAACCATGGACGCCTCAGGCTTGAATGCAGTTTTCAATACAGACAATGGCGTGCTGATTGGCAACATGTCGTGTTTTCGAATGAGTCCCAATTCAGCTTGGACTACCATGATGGCCCCATACGCATTAGACGGTAATGTGGTGAGCGCCGTCTTCCAGCCTTCATTGTCGAGCGTCATACTGGCCAAACGACAAGTGTGATGATGTGGGGTGCCATTGGGTATCATTCGCGATAGCGGCTGCTACGACTTGAGGGCAATCTCAACAGGGGAAGTTGTACGAGCAGAAGTCGTACGCTTCCTTCAGAGCACTCCTGGGGCTGTATTCCAGCAGGTCAATGCCCGAACTAATGTTCCCAGGAATGGTCAAACCCTCTTCGCTGCACAGCAGATATCGCTTCTTCCTTGGCCTGCACGTTCGACAGACATGTCGCCTATTGAGCATGTCTGGGATATGGTCACTCGGCAACTGGTCCGTCAAAGTCCTTCAGCGGTCAGTACCAATGATCTGTGGACTCGCATAAATACCGCCTAGTAAGCAGTTACCCAAGACACCATCCAATGCCTTTCCGATTCAATGCCACGCCGTCCAGAAGCTTTTATTGCAGCTTACCGAGGATTCACAAAATACTGATTTTGCAGGCAAAAATAGTTGTATTGTTCTGAAAATTAAATCACTTATGTACAGTCATATCAGTATTGTGTGGCCCAAATGTCACTCGAATCGCATGGTTCTTTCTTGGTGTTGCAATTTTCACAATCAGTAGTGTATGTTTAATCTTGCTATTTGAAGACCACCTTAAGGGTATATGACCCGTCCTAAATATTGTGCCAGTGATTCGAGAGAAAGGAAAGCTCCATTGGACAAATGCACCGTCCATGCTTTATCTGAAACTCGAAACTTGGTCCAGCTCGGAATACAGCCCAAACGACAAAGCCTCAAATCACTCGTCCACCAGGGAGGCATCTTCTCGGGTATTACACAGTAGCTTGATGACAGTTTAATGTAAACAGTTTAAGTACATCTTCTACCATTTATTAAGTTGTTGCAGATGAAATATGAAAATATTAATGGAAACTTCAGACATTCAAAATATGGGGCGAAATACACTTATGCATCGAAATAATAACGGCCAGCAGTAACACACTTTTGCCAACGGGTTACAAGCTTCTGTATAGTACCCTGAAAAACAAGAAAGATGACACCGAACGTGCTCATTATAACCGAATTTTCGGTTATAATGAGCACGTCTTTTGAATCCGTACTGAGGCGAATTAAATTTATCAAAGAATTCAGAGTCAATGCAGCCGGTTAGGAAAACAATCAACTGGTTTGTACAATCTATAAAACATCCAGAAATAGAAACAGCTACTTACTTCCACCAGCGGCTAAAAGGTATGTTACGCAAGTTAAAAATGGCGGACGAAAAAGTTTTTCATAGCACAAGATATCAGAGACAAAGATATGTTCAAGCCCAACAGTTAAAAGAAGAAATATAGAAGAAAACATGATACAAGTCTAAGCCTGCTAGCAGAAGAATTTTGGATAATGGAAAAGCAGAAACTAGGTGAAAATAATTCTTCATGGAAAAAGCTATGCCAAGAAAAAACAACTGTTGAGATACGTCTCCCGGAAGCAGGGATAGCGGAAAAAAGGTTTTGACCTTTACGTCCTTAGCGAGGAATCTTTACATTATGTAAAGATGATAACGTTCCACATCTCTACTGTAGAGAATGGCATACAGTAAAGAAGAAATTTCTCAATAGGGTTTTTAGAAGCGACGATGCAGCTGCAAACTGAGGTACACAAACGCCACCTACCAACAAAACCGTGAATTAAAAAATTCCTCATATACTAACCTAAAATGTTCTACAAGGTAAATACAGCAGGTGTTAAAATAACTTTTTAAATCGCACTTGTAGAAGCAGAGATATAGTTACACAGTTTGCATAGTTTGTTGTATCTAATCGAAGAAAGAAATTTTTCAACAGGATTTTTAGTCCCGTAGATATTGCTGTTCACTGAAACGTAAACTCACGCCCTCTGGCGGCAGAATTGTGCGTTAAGAAAAATTTATTATGTGAGAAACGTTTCGCAACGGAAACGCTATCTAACACAGGAAGAATTTTTCGAATCGGACCCATAAAAGCAGAGATATCGACCAAAATAGGTATGCATCTACGCCCCATGGCGGAAAACTATGCGTTATTTTAAGGAGAAAGCACTCTCAAAAAGGTTTTTAAGGTGAGCTGTATTGGTCCACGAAAGAAATTTTTCAATCGACTTTTCAGAAACTCAGATTTTGCTGCCAATAGATCAGAAGCAAAAATTAACACTTACGCCCGCTTGTGCCCAAACCATTCTTTACCAAATATTAGAAATTATATGCAAAATATTAGGAGCTGTATCCGATACAGGAAGAATTTTTTCACATCGGAGATTTAGAAGCAGAGATATCGAGGAAGACGCAATGTGCGTTTACGCGCCCCTGGGAAAAAGCTATGAATTACTTAAAAATTTCAAATAATATGAAAAACATTTCCCTACGGAGACACTATACAACAAAGAAGGAATTTTTCAAATCAGACTCTTAGAAGCAGATACTGACAAAAACAAGAAAGACGATACCGAATTTTTGAGTGTAATGAGCGCGTTCTTTGTCCTTTGAATCTTGGATGCGCCGTTTGGCTTCTTCTCCGGAAGTTTAAATCTGTCGACTGCATTTTGGGGTATCTTTGTTGGTTGATGGCCTTCTTTACATCCTTTCCTGCCTTATCCTTTCTTATCTTTGGCGTTCTTTATATCCTTTCCTATCTTTGGCCTTCTTTATATCCTTTCCTGCAATTGTTCACCGCCGTTTTCTTAAAAGCTTTGACCTGTCTGAAGAAGACTTTGTGCCACACCATCTGAATACTGCAATGAGACACAAAACTTCAAAAAACAAAAAAAAAAAACACGCTGTTCTTAAACTGCCATTGATCGTCTCAGTTGCTTCGTCGTTATTTACAACTTTCACTAACCGATTGGTAAGTACAAACAAATCCGGAAGTACGTGCTACGCAAGCGCCAGATGTCGTCTGTGCGGCAACTTCCGGTTTCGGAAATGTACGCGAATGAAAGTGTTTACGTACTTCCCGAACGTCCTAATACTTATAATATCACGTAACCATAAAAGTATTTGCCATTTTTCGAGGGAGCAAAGGAAACACCTTGTAATGATTGAATTTGCGGAGAAGGGCATTCCACCAGGGGTATATCGTCAGCTGAAATACCAAGATGCCCTGTGCATATCAATAAGTTGAGTAAGCAGTTTGGCAGTGGAAAGACGTGCGATTAAAATGGTGGTATCAGAGGAGATTATTCGTGGGTGTTTGTTATACGAATTTAAACTCAGTTCATGTGCTACAGAAACAACTCCACGCATTTGTTTAGCACTCGGGGCAGATGCTGTGAAGGAACGCACAACTCGGGATTGTTTTCGAAAGTTCAGAGACGGAGATGAATACCTTCAAGAAAAAGTCCCGGGTTGATCGTCCTGTCAGCCTTGATACAGAAACCCTAAAAGTTGCTATTGAGTAGGACAGTGGCCAATCATGCCGGGAACTAGCCCAGTAATTTGGTGTTATGGATGAAACCATCCATAGACATCTGCATGCAATACGTAAGGCATACAAATTGTGTACGTGGATCCTCCACGAAGTGTCTGCAGTGAACAAACAGCAACGTGTCTCAGCTTGTCTTGCATTGCGGTCTCGCTATAACAAGGAACCAATTTTTGGATAGGGTACTCACATGTGATGAGAAGTGGGTCTAGAACAGCACAGAGATGCAAACGGGTTAACGGGTCGACAATTTCTTGCGGGTCCAAAATGTTGGGTCAGGGTGTTCCTGACCCGATTTTGACCCGGTTTTATTCTCGTTTTATTTTTGAAGAGAGAAAAATATATTCCAAAGAAAAATTCTCGTTGTGGAATTTTGTAGTCGATACTGGTGCCCACGGAGTGAATAATTATTTGCCAGGCAAAACTATTGTCTTCTCTTTCTTAAAGCAACAAAGATTTCCACCGACCGTCGTCAAAGACACCGACACCATATCGTAAAAAGATACTTCCTTTACGTTCTTTTACAGTGCGATTGTCCAGGGCAAGATACAGGCAAACGCCATTCGCCTGCTTCTCAGCTGATTCACTCTCTCCGTGCGAAGTTCACTGTATGACTAAGAATTATTTTCGCATCGCATCTTTTACATCGAGCACACAGAGGTTTACGATTAATGTGCTAACATCCCGTTCCCATGACATGTCATGTCGAAATTAACTCCTTATTTATTAATATGGATGGATTCAATATTAAGGAGGTTGAGAAAGGCGTCGAGGCCAACAATTACGTGCTTGTTGAAAACCACAAGGGGACGAGTGAATGCTGGAAATTGTTTCGTCTCATTAAGGAACCGGTGAATAATTCTGTGCTGTTTGGCCTTGCTTGTTGTTCAAAACGTGGAAAGTGTATAATTACAAAGAAAGATGTCGACGGTGTATAAAAGTTTATGGAACCAAACATCTAACGGGCCATATGAAAGTATGCGCACCTCCATCAAAGCGTGGAAAGAGCGAACAATCTAAATACATTTAAAACATTGCATTTGTGTGTAATTGTAGATAATGATTCCCATTTGTAACATACTCCACGGTCACGGTCATAGTCAGCCATTACTTCTGGATTACGCAAAATAGTGGCACTAAAAATGGCACTAAAATTTAGCAAGTAACCAAATTTTCTTAGTAAAAAAGGACTTCAGTTATTAAATATCAAGCAGTTATTGGGATGAATACATGTATTACGTTTATCATCATCATCATCATTGTCAACCATTATCAATCCACTGCTGGACGAAGGTCTCTCTAAGTTTCCTCCACAACGGTCTGTCTTGTGCCAGTCGCCTCCATGTCACTCCCGTATACTTTCGAATTTCATCCACCCATCTTCCATGTGGTCTTCTTCTGGGTCTTTTCCTGTCAATTGGAATCCAATCTAAAATTTCAGCTGTCCATCGATGGTCTGTCCTTCTGGTAGTATGCCCAGCCCATTGCCATTTCAGGGATTTAACTCTGATCATGATGTCTTCCACTCTTGTCATTTTTCTGATCCACGAGTTCCTCTTCTTATCTCTCCTGGTTACACCAAGCATGCACCTCTCCATGCCGCTTTGAGTTGTCTGCAGCCTTTGTATGTCTCCTTTTAGTTAAGGTCCACGTCTCTGCACCATACGTAAGCACTGGAAGGATGCATTGATCAAACACTTTTCTTTTAAGACATAATGGCATATTGCTCTCGAAAATTATGCTGTTTCTTCCAATAGCTCTCCAGGCAAGGTTTGTACGCCGATTAATTTCTTCATCAATGTGACCCTCACTTGATATGTGCTGTCCAAGATAAACGTGCGTGTCTGTTATCTCCAGATTTTCTCCATCAATCGATAAATCTTCATTTCTTGTAAAAGCATTGAACATCACTTTTGTTTTCTGAAAGTTCATTTTTAATCCCACTTCTTTACTCTTGTCAGCAAGTTCCTGGATCATACTCTGCAGCTCTGATGGTGTAGTTGCAAAAATGACTATGTCATCAGCAAAACGAAGGTGGGTTAGATAATCTCCATTAATCTTTATAACTTTGTTTTCCCAGTTCAGTGATTGAAAGACATTTTCCAATGTGGCATTAAACAGCTTCGGAGATATGGTGTCACCTTGTCTCACTCCTTTTCCAATTTTTATGATGGGTGTTGTATTTTCAATTACGTTTATATGTACACATATATATAAATTGAGTTTCGAATGTATAGTTCAAAGTAGATTTGTCCGGGTCAGTTACGGGTTTGGATCGGATCGGGTCCAGTTATGGGACGTCTGGGTCCGGGTTCGAAATTTTTGACCCGTTTCCAACTCTGGTACAGCACTCCAAAACGTTCCAGACATTGGTTGTCCACCAGTGACTCAATTCCTTACACATCGAAGCCAGCACTGCATCCATGTTGTTGGAACTTGGACTTAGAGAAGGCGGTCCAGCCGCTGGCGATAGTTTGTGGATAGTACATGTCGTGAGATCCGCAACCGCGTACCCTAATATTTTTGGTTCAGGTTGAGCCTCGAGGAGAGAGGAGACGAAGTGCGAACTTAGATAGACAGATGCGCAATTGAGAAGTGAATAAGAAGTTCCTGATCTAGTAGTGCAAATGTTTCTGTGGGAGTGTCTTCGCGTATATTCATATGTGCTTATAAATGGATTAATAATCTCATTCCTGTCACCTGTTATTTGCCGGAGTGATCCTCAAAGCTAAGATATTCATTTGCAATTAGATATTCGAAATAAATTTTTAACGCCGCAACGTGGGGCGACTCCAGTTGAATTTATTCTTGCCCGAGATTAAGATATACTGAGTTTTTGAACATGGCGACCGAAACACAGGAAAAATGCTCTCGAGAAACTAAAGAGAAAAAGAAGTACAATTAGGTCACCTACTACTAAACTTCTGAATAAAATCACATAATTATAGGAACGATAACAAGAAGAAATAATTATTGATGATTTAAAAGAATTACGTAAACAATTATGCAATAAAAGCGAACAAGTAATTCAGTTAGACAAAAGAATTAAAGACGGAATTGAGGATTTAGACGAACTTGAAGCTAAAATTGAGAACAATCAAGAATACAGGGACCGTATTATCAGCTGTGATGATGAATTAGATAAATAATTGTATAAGTTGTCTAATCTGGGAAATCGAAGCATTTTAGAAAATACAGCGCTTAAGATTGGGGCTTCTCTGCCGGAGAACATAAGTACTGGGTCGTCTCCACTAAGTCTAAGTTCCAGCACACGTAAAGTCATGCTGTGTGTGTCGTGGAGAACACGTGGTGTTCTTCATTATGAACTCTTGCAACGCTGCCAAACGATCACCACTGCAGTGTAATGTGAACAACTGAAACTTGTGCATGAGGACCTGAAAAAGAAGGAAGCAGCACTGGTCAACAGAAAGGGAATTCTGCTCCTTCAAGAAAACGCTCATGCCCACTCCACTATATTGACCAGAAACACTATCAAAGAACTTCGGTGGGAGCTTTTATGTCCTCCAGCTTACCCACCAGATATCTCTCCTTCAGACTACACTGTTAAACATTTTATGGTAGGTTGCACCAAAAAGTGGTGCTACACCAGCTTCACCACTTTTTGAGAAAGGATACGCAATTATATAGTGCAAACAAAACTCAACAACATGGTGAAACCTTGTACCATAACGTGGGGTAAAGCTGCAATATGCCTTTGGGTTTTATTTGCACCACATCATGGCGTATCTTTCCTCAAAAAGTGGTGCAGCTGGTCCAGCACCACGTTTTGGTGCAACCTTCCACGGAATTTTTAACAGAGTATCACTTTGTTTCTTTCACTCGACAATCATTTGCGTGGACACGACTTCTTCAAATTTGATGAGTTATAAGCTGCCTTCGAAAACTTTTTCTCTTCCCATGATCCGGCATTTTATCGCAAGAGTATGTACACTATATTGACAAAAGTCACCGGACACCTAGAAGAGAAAAACAACACAGCATTTATTGATATACGTTAGTACGGCGTTGGTCCACCTTTGGCTTTAATGCATGCACTGACCCTTTGAGACATGCTTTCGACAAGGTTTTAGAACACAGCAATAGGTATGGGCTTCCATTTAGTACATAATGCTGCCGCTATCTGTTGCTTAGTTGTAGACCTTGGTTCTAAACTTCTTATGCGGCGCTTTAATTCATCCCATAGGTGCTCTATGGGAATAAGATCAGGTCTCTGTGCTGGCCAGTCCACACGATACGGAATTGTCGTCACACCACGCAGTAAGAGTCCTTGCTTTATGGCTCTGTGCATTATCCTGCTGGTACCAACAAGGCTCGGTTCCATAGTATTGCTACAGAGTTGTTACGGCATAATTGTCCAGAAAAATCGAGGTAGACGTGCTGGTTAACAGGTCTGTCTAAGATAACCAAGGGGCCGGGACCATACCACGAAAAACACCCACACACGTGTACACTGCCAACTTCAAACTTGACCGTAGGAACAGTACACTGTGGTAAATAGCGCTCCCCGGCTCCTGCTATACCCACACATGGTCATCAGACTGATGGATCGTGTACCTGGATTCATCACTCCATAGGACCTGTTCTCATTGATCTACGGTCCACGATAAATGTTCTTTACACCATGCCAAACGACGAGTAGTATTATGAGCGGAGATGAAAGGCTTATGAGCAGTCGCATGACCACGGTGACCCATGAAATGAAGTTCTCTGCGAATGGTACGTGCACATACCGAGGTTCCAGCATTTTTACTCACCTGTACATTGAGGTCCTGTGCAGTAATCCGTCGATTAGCTGTAACGGCTCCCCTGAGGCTTCGACGTCCTATATCACTGATTGTTTTTTGGTCTGCAGGTACGTTTTGCTGCTTCAGGCACGCCCTGTGTCTTCCACTTATTCAGTACATCCAAAACAGTTGACTTGCGTATGTTTAAACGCCTCTCGGTTTCTCTTATGGACAACCCACTAATATAACAACCAACAAGCTTTCCTTTCTCAAAGTCAGTTCTCTCCCGCCGCGACATTTTCACTCAACCTCAGAGTGCGGTATGATCACGGTCATCTGCAGGCTTGTTTCTATACCGTTTGCAGCTGTACCGCGCATCTTAACAACGCATCGGATCCGCTCATTTGCTTTTGAAGAGGTGTCCGGCGATTTTTGTCGATATAGTGTATAAGTTGTTATCACGTTGGTAGAACGTTGTTGATGCCCATGTTAATTATTTTGATGTATAAATTGCTTTTCTACGGCGCATGTGTTATGCTTTGTTTGAGTCTCCGAAAACGGCAAATAAGTTTGTGGTTACCTTATGGTATATGGATTTGGCAGGATATCGATATCAGCATCGTGTATTGATAGATCTGTGCTAGGGTACTGGGGAATGCGATTTGCGTTTTCAGTGACTACAAACTGGTACACTAGCCTCTGGAAGATCTTTAGCGCCCAATGCACACTGGGGTCTGAAACGAAAGCTTTATTTCTCGTCTCGTGTCATAAGTAAGAAAGAATAACTTTGAATATCTGGTCTAGAAATGGCTGTTTTACAAACTTTTTCGAATATTCTTTTGAGCATAAGGTTTATATTTTGCAAAACACTAAACGATATTAGTATTTTTTTCACTTTGCCGTAATATAGCTAGTGATACAACAAATTCTCACTGAAATAATGGCCCAGTAATGCCAGCAGTAACATCCCATTGTATGATTCCCCGAAGCAAAACAATCTGAATAAAAAATGGAAATCGGAAAATACAAGTTTGTAGTAATAACATTTGCATAGAAGACTCTGAAACTTAGGTAAACCTACCATACTTCGCTTCACAGCAAATTGGCTTCCGCATTTCAATCTCAGTTTTTGCTTTCTTCTCTTTTGACGAGATTGTCTGCAGTGAACATTAATGCACATTTTCTGCAAATAGCTGTTTTTCTCCAAATGTTAGGAAAACGAACATCATAATCTTTAGATTTTTTGACTTAGCATCTTATTGAAAGGTAAAGTGAAAGAAAGAAAATATTGAAACACGGCCTGCCCGGAGCTATAGCTCATCTTCTGGAAACGAGCAAATCAAGAAATCTATTTATTCAAATCGTTATTTTTAACGAGACAAAAATGTTCGTGTTACATAATTGGCCTGAAAATAGCTTTGCGGAGATTGCTTGATTACAGGATTAATTGGGATTCGCCTTGGGCTAAAAGAGATCTTTACAAACAAAAAGACCGTTTACAATGCAAATATAATGAGACGTTTGCTTTGGCTTCAGATGAAAAAGCAAAGCGTTTTGGAGCACGAAAAACTGGGTCTGATCCATACTTGGTCCAACTAATTAAGTCGAGCGTTCTTTTCAGGCGAGGTTCCTTCGAAAAGATTAGCGTTCCAAAGGGGTTACTGCTTTTTTATGCATATATATATATATATATATATATATATATATATATATATGTATATCTTCCCTGCGATGATAAATAAAAAAACACGAGAAAGTCATATGCTTTGAACTTTATCATTTAATAATCCGAAATGGTGATCCATTTTTCAAATGCTCTTATGAGTCAGCAATATGATTTATAAGGCTGGTATAAAAGTTTTGGGGAAAAACAGAACACTAAGAAACATTAAATATTTAGAGCCTTATTTGCAGTCCTGAAATATTTTCGATGTCAACAGGAAAACAAATATGCGTTCGCTGGGGTAGAGTTTAATTCAGAAACCTACTTTTGTTGAAGCTACAGTAACATATACTACGCCAAGCCCTGAAGGAAATCAAATTAAATGAAATGCGTTGTTATTATTCCAGTTTCTCCTACCGCTTCAAATACAGAGCGACCGAAAACTCATGCAACTCAGATATATCACATATCTGTTTCGAGGTTAATGAAAAATGAAACATCTACAGATTCAGGTTATAATCTCACCTTTAAAATAAAAGAAGATTAGGAACCTCATTTTAACATACACCGATAAGCCATTACATTATGACCACTCCTAGTCTGGAGAAATGAATGCGCCTGGATACCAAACGGTGTCTCAGATGAAGTTTACAGAGCAGCATATATACATCCCGAGGACCCGCTTTCGGTTAGTAGAGTGCTCGGAGTCAAAATGGGAAAAGCTGCCGATTTATCGGGGTTTGATAAATGGAAAATTGTGGTAGCACGGCGCCTCGGAACTGCGATCTCGGAAATGGCGCGGCTTTTGGGTTGTTCATGCGTCGCTGTAGTAAGTACGTGTCAAAAATGGTGCACAGATGGACAAACGACGAACCGTCGTCCGCAGCTCATTGATGACAGAGGGGAGCGTACACTCTCGCGATTGTTCACAGCGACCGCAGGGCTACAGTGCGACAAATCACCCGCCGCTACAGCAGTGGTGATCAGGGCAATGTGTCACAGCACACAGTTCATCGCAGCCTTCTGCGCATGGGCCTGCGTAGCCGAAGACACGTCTGGGTCTTCATCCTCACTACAAGTAATCGCCAACAACGCATGTAATGGGCACAAGATCATCTAGATTGGACCGTGGATGATTGGAAGAAAGCGGCATGATCTTACAAATCAAGATTCCTGGTGCATCACGTAGACGGCCGACCGCGGATACACCGATTGCCAACGGAGTCTAAGGCACCTGGATGTACTGCTGCGCAGAATCAAGCTGGCGGCGGCAGTGTTATGCTGTTTGCGTTGTTTTCTTGGGACTCTTTAGGCCCCATTAACCCAACAGCACAATCCCTGATAGCTGTCAGGTATCTAAACATAGTTGCTGACCAAGTTCAACCATTCAAGGCAACTGTGGTTCCTGCTGGTGATGGCTATTACCAACAGGATAATGCGCCATGCCACACTGCCAGAATCGTTAAGGAGTGGTTCGAGGAACATGCTGGTGACTTTCTGTTAATACCCTAGCCTCCAAATTCATCTGACATGAACACAATCGAACATTTGTGGTTTGACTTGGAAAAGCGGGTTCACGCTAAATCATCCCCACCCTGAAATGTACGGGAACTAGAGGACCTGATGTTGACATTGTGGTACCAGATATTCCAGGATACCTTTTGCCATCTCATTGAATCGATGCCTCGCAGAGTGGCCGCTGTTTTTCGGGCTAAAGGGGGACCTACAGCGTATTAGGTAGGTGGTCATAATGTAATAAGTCATCAGTGTATGTTGAAAATGGCTATCTAGTTCGTGACGCCAACGCGTGCTCGTTTTACCAGGTCTGATGCCTCCTTCTGAAGCACTGGCACACTGACGTTTTCAATCGCTTTTGCAATGTTCATTTTTGAGTTCATCCAGTGTGTGAGCATTATTCTTACAAATAACACTTTTAAGATACTCTCAAACGAAAAAAAAATCCGGTGGTGATAAATCGAATGATAGTGGAGGCCACAAATATCTCGACATGAGACGAAAAGTTTTTGCAAAAAATGTGCGGTACTAGCCGACGTTTGGCACGTGACACTGTCTTGCTGGAATCAACAATGTCGTTCACTGAGATCAAGAAGTGTCATGAACTGTGTGATGATGTCTTGGAAGACGAAACTACGGTGCACCGTAGTTTCGAAAGAAAATTGGTCCATCTATGCAACGGTGTGATATTGCACACATTCACACAAAACTCCAAGTTTTGGGTAATGCAAAAGTTCATGAAAAAGATGGTGATTTTCACAAGGCGAAATCCTATTGTTCTGACTATTTTCATATTCGCCGATGTGAAACCAGGCCTCGTAACTGAAGAAACCCGTGTCAAGGATCTTTATTTCCTATTCTTCAAACGAATTAGCGTAACCATCTGCAGAAATTTATTCTTTCGCCTTTATCTGCGTACTTCAGTTCGTGGACTGAGTGAATACGGATATGGACGAAAGTGTAAGGATCTCGCAACTTTCTGGGCACTATCCTATGAGGCTGATGATTGCGTTTCCTTGGGCTCTTTGTTGGAGACCGCTGCAGTGCCCTTTTTACCTCATCCATTTATATTCAGTCAAAATGGAGGGTCTACAGGAGCGTTTCTTATCTGCAGCAAATCCATTTTTCCGAAAGCGCTGCACTGAGCTCGCTATCGTCGACTTCTGAGTGAGTGCTGTTCCTGGATTTTTCTTCCGAAATTCCTGGGCACCACATTTGTACGAACGATTAGCGAAATAACTTTCCAAAATAAAAACTCGTTGCTGCCGGAAAAAAAACATACCACTTCCACAAAGAACAAAACTACACTAAGAACAACTTCTACACGTCATACTGAATTCGATTTGAAAAATTCTTCCTGTATCGCATACATCTCCCGATGGAAAATGTTTTTCACATAATTTCTAATATTTGGTAAAGAATGTTTGGCCCCCAGACGGCATAGGTATTAATTTCTGATTCTGATATATTTGCAGCAAAATCTGAGCTCATGAAAATTCGACTAAAATTTTGTTTTCTTGGACCGACAGCACTCACATCGAAAAACGTTTTGAGAATACTTTCTTCCCAAAATAATGCATGTTTTCCCCACCAAAGGGCGTAGATGCACGTGTTATATTTGTCCATGTCTCTGATTCGAAGAGTCCGATTTGAAAAATTATTTATTTGTTGGAGAGCGTTTCCGCTGCGAAATGTTTCTCATATAAATTCAAATCTTTCTTAACGCACAAGTCTGCAACCAGAGGGCGTAAGCTTACGATTCCGTTTAAAGCAATATTTGCGGGATTAAAACCCCGATTGAAAACCTACTTTCTTCGGTCAGATATTACTGTTTTTCATTCTGGTTATACTGACTTTGAATAGCTTTGATAAATTTAATTTGCGTCGGAACGGATTCAAAAGACGTGCTCATTACATCCAAAAATTCGGGGTCATCTTTTTTTTTTTTTTTTTGCCTTTGGAGATGACGCAGTTTTCCATACATAACTATGTTGTTTACCCTCTGAATCGTAGTGATAAAGAAAAGTTTCACCGCCTGTAATCACTGACTTCAGGTAGTTCTCCTTTGAAGCAATTTCTTGCTTCAAAAATTCACACACCTCAGCACGCAGTTGTTTTTGTCCACGCGTCAGAAACCGAGGAATCCATCTTACACTGACTCGCGCCGTGCGTATTTTTCATTGAATATAGTGTGGGCACTTCCAACTGAAATCTGTAAATGTTCTGCCAATTGTCTCACTGTGAGCCGACGATCCTCACGAATATAATCGCGGCTGCAGTGCCTGCTTTCTGATCAGTAACGGCTGTTGGAGACATCCTACTTCCACCTTGTTTCTGAACTGATTCGCGGCCTTCGCGAAATTTTTTAACCACCACTATGATGTGCATGTGGAATCACACTCTCGCCGTATGCCCGCACCAACGTTTCGTACGGTTCCGAATTCGTTTTCCCTAAATGAACTCAAAACTTCAAAGGTGCAAGCTGTTCTACTGTGATATCCGTGACTCGACAGAGAGGCGGGCGCAAGCAGACGCTTTTGCACAGCGTTCTACTCAAGGTCACATGCAACGCAACGGCTCGGAAAGGTTCATTCACACGGAGAAGAGTCAAGTGTATGCTGTGATGATGTTTTGGTTCCCACATGTAGCTACACTATTTAAAACAAAACAAAACGTGCAAGTCTTTCTTGAACAGCTATCGTACAACACTATTTATTTACTTGGCCGTTAATGACACACTGCTGGCCTCCCAAAATGCAACACCAAGAAGGAAGCATCCGATTGGCCTGAAATTCGCAGCATGCATCGCCCGCGAGAGGACATGCAAACGATTAGCATTGCAGGGCATATGCAAATCAAGTGCGCCCGACACGCCAACAAGAAGCACTATAAGAAGGGTGCACAGAAGGCGGGGTGTAGGTAGTGGAAGTGTGTTGTGCTGCCGGACCTGTGCGTGGGAAGCTTCCTGATGCCTCGTCGCAGAATACGGAAGTCATTCCAGCACGTTTCGGAGTTCGACAGAGGACGAATAGTAGCTTATCGCGACATCGGCGCCCGTGTGGGACGACAGACATCCAGACACAGTGAGGTGAGTATGGATTCGGTGGGTGCAGGAGTGACGGACGGACCGACGTGAGCGATTGCCGCAGCCGCGGCACAACACCAATTAAGAGGACCGGCATGTTGTGCGCCGGGCATTGACGGTTCACACCGCCACATCACGAACGTTAGCGCAGGAATTAGGGTGTGTTGCGCTACAATCTGTGTCAGCACGTACCGTTCGATGTCGTCCACAGGAGCGGGAATTTGTCGCACGGCGCCCATTGCTCCGATTACCATTGACGTTATACCACCGGGGAGTCCAGGTGCAGCCGTTGAACGCCGCACCTGGACTCCGACGAATCCCGCTTCTGCCTGCAACACCACGATGGTCGGATCCGCGTGTGGAGGCACCGCGGCGAGAGATTGTATGACGCGTGCATTATGCATCGCCATACCGGTCCGTCGCCTGGCGTTATGGTTTGGGGCGCAATTGGATATGACACCCGTACCACTCTGGTACGCATCGCTGGTTCACTCAAAAGGACAATGCGCGGCCGCACGTGGCACGCATCGTGCAACCATTCTTCACGGCCCACCAGGTGTCACTGCTGCCGTGGCCCGTTTGTTCTTCCGATATGTCGCCCATCGAACACGTCTATAGTAGCTGATCGGTAACCGAGTGGCCCGGCAAGCAACACCCGCGGCTACGCCTGATGAACTGTGGCAACGTTTGGAAGCAGCCTGGACCTACATACCCAAATCCTACATCCAAAGCCTCTTTTGTTCGATGCCGCGGCGTATAGCGGCTGTTATTGCCAGCCATGGGGGTCACACGAACTATTGATGTCTGCGTGTTCCGCAAGTCGCATGGGCCTGTAAGATAAATCGTTTCATCTTTGTATCTGTAGTTATATGTCCAGTAAATCTGGCTTTGCTATCTCGTGTCCTTCTAGGTGTTGCATTTTGGGTGGCCAGCAGTGTATTTAGTGCCTACTTAAGTGCTTAACGAGCTTTATTTAAGATATGCAGAGCACGACGTTATGTTGTACTTACAGTGAAGTCAAGTTCTGCAGAAACATTATGCTTAACTCAAGAAGGGCTTTAAAATGAAGTAATGTTCGGTTTTTGGTGTAACCTAAGTAATTAAGATACCAATAATGTTGGGGTTTTGGTACAACCTAAGTAATTAAACACATTACACCCTATGTGACGTACTACAGTGGTGAAGCATATGTCAAGACGGCAAAGGTGGAGCGATAAGCTCCGTAGGTGTAGTTCAATTAGGAAAGCTTTCGGCTCCGAAGCAGAAGGATTCGATTTCGTCCCCGGCAAATTGTGTCTTCACATTGGTGCCCGCTTGTGGAAATGTATCTACTGGCAGTTGGGTCTCCGAAAAATGTGTCATGTTCTTTCCACATATCGTTTGGAATTAACCCTTTAGTGGCGTCGTGGACCGCATCAGTTGTTAATGTATGATTTATTCACATAAGCAATAGACCTAAACACTTGTACTTTCTAGTACCTTTCAATATCTTATTAATTGAGCAATCTGCAGGCATGTTTTGTTAAGATCACCATTGGTAGTATAATTTTTTTATGCAACGGTCCCATGGACCGCACGACGCTACTTACGTATCGCGAAACGTTGCGTTCAAAGCTGTCCTGTTTGTCGCGTCGTGCGGCCAATTGTAATGTACGATATCACTGATGCGTGAAAACAAACTTGGCTTTCTTCCAAGTTTTAGTGGTTTAGGTTTGGGATAAATCGCTTGACTCTTAGGATCGCTTATTACCTTACTCTCTGATATTTAGACAGTTATTTGCCGTGGCATCATTTTTCTCAATGCTTTTGTGAAAGCTGAAATATTGTGATTACGGGGGCCCTAACAAAAGTTCTACACATTGTCCATTTTTGAGAAACGTGTGAAGTAACGGAGAAAACGTACCTTATGGCCGTTCAATGTACTCAACTCCGCTGCTAATGACAGCTTGCTTGCAATGAGGTAGGTCCTGGATGCCCCGTGGTACGCCATCTTTGTTCAGCTGTCGTATTACTCGGGTCACGTCCAATGACAGTTTGTCCAGCGATTCGCAGTGGATGCCAAGGAGCCGATTTTTTAACTTCGGGAAAGGATCACAGTCGGGTGGACTGAGATCAGGGCTGTATGGTGTTGGGATAAAGTTTCCCAGCCATATTTCCACAAGAGTCCCCGTACCGACGCTACACCATGACACGGTGCGTTGTCATTCAGCAAGATCGCTCCCGCTTCCAAGAAGTTGGGTCGATTTTGACGAATTTCCGGTCTGTACTTTGTCCTCAGAAAGAAATTGTGCTTCCTTACCCACAAACTTCTTGCAAGGCAATGTCGATCTGTGTAGGAGATTTTACCTGCACAGTTTCTATTTTCACGTACGAGCGCTGGGGTCTAACGTCGCGTCTCGACCTGAGGAGCTGCACGCTCCCATTTCCAAACCCTCCCACGTCCACACAGCAAATGGAAACACGTCGTTCTGACACCACTGCGTTGCTGAGAGTCTGACCTTGACATGACGCAATAATTTTTCCGATTGCATCATCTAATTCCGTTTAAGATTAACGTGTGCAGAATTTTTGTTTTGAACCTCGTACGTTGCGTTTGGAATACAACTCGCTGGTGTTTGGTCTCCAGAATTTTTTATGGTCAATGATTGTACATCATGACTTGCCTGGGTTGTTCGCGAATTTCGGTCACAACCTCACTTTGAGAAGGATGATGATGTTACCATTTGTTTTGTCGGATTTAACAAACGTAGACAATTCTGAGGAAGAAGTTGATGAAATCGTTGAGACTACTCATAACTGCATTTCAAAAAAGTCAGAAGGAGAGACCAGAATAACACATCACGAACAAGACAGTTCACCTAATAAAGCAAATTTCTATGGATATACACTGACGGAAAAAAAATCCCAACACCAAGAAGGGGTTGTGTTAGATAAACGACAGTTGGTAGGCGGTGAGAGTACATCTGTAAGATGACGTCTATGCAAATTTCGCGCTCGGCGCATACGTGTGGCGCTAGTAGCGCCCCTCGGAACATGAAAAGCAGATTTGCTGTAAATACGCGCTGTAACGTTGGTGAGCGTTAGTTATCGTTGAGATTCGACGTAGTGTGTTGATGTTAGTCAAGAATGCCTTTAAGAAGACGAAGAAGCCATTATCAACAGCTCACGGAGTTTGAACGAGGTCGTGTAATAGGGCTACGAGAAGTTGGATTTTCGTTCCGCAATATTGCAGACCGACTTGGAAGGAATGTAGCCACTGTGCTTGATTGTTGGCAGCGGTGGTCAAGGGAAGGTACTGCCTCATGAAGACCGGGTTTCGGCCGGCCACGTGGCACTACTGAGAGGGAAGACCGCCGTGTACGGTGTATGGCCGTGGCGCATCGTACCGCGTCTGCGGCAGCAATTCGAGCTGCAGTTGCCACCACAGTGACACAACGAACTGTTACAAATCGGTTATTTGAAGGACAGCTCCGAGCCAGACGCCCTGTAGCGTGCATTCCACTTACTCCAAACCACTGCCGTTTGCGACGTCAATGGTGTCAAGCTAGAGCTCATTGGAGGACGGAGTGGAGATCTGTTGTGTTTCCTGATGAAATCCGGTTCTGCCTGGGTGCCAGTGATGGCCGTGTGTTGGTTAGAAGGAGGCCAGGTGAGCGCCTGCAACCAACCTGTCTGCGGCCGAGACACACTGGACTTATGGTCTGGGGAGCAATTTCCTATGACAGCAGGAGCATTCTCGTGGTTTTCCCACGTATCCTGACGGCACAGTTGTACGTCGGTCTGGTGATTCAACCTGTTGTGCTGCCATTCATGAACAGCATTCCAGGGGGTGTTTTCCAACAGGATGACGCTCGCCCGCATACCGCTGTTGTAACCCAACATGCTCTAGAGAGTGTCGACATGTTGCCGTGGCCTGCTAGATCACCAGATCTTTCACCAATCGAGTCCGTATGGGACATCATTAGACGACAACTCCAGCGTCACCCCCAACCAGCATTAACCGTCCCTGTATTGACCGACCAAGTGCAACAGGCATGGAACTCCATCCCACAAACTGACATCCAGCACCTGTACGACACAATGCATGAACATTTGCGTGCTTGCATTCAACATTCTGGCGGTTACACCGGTTATTAATGTACCAGCATTTCACATTTAAAATGGCTCTTCTCGCGCTTACATTAAGCTGTGATCTTGAAACCTTAATCGATTAAATATGTTACCTATACAAATGTATTGCCGCCATTTCATTCCTCTGCAACTATTTTTTCGTGGTGTTGGGATTTTTTTCCGTCAGTGTAGATACAAATAGACTCCAGAAGAATAAGAATTTATTTTCACACAGAGTGTATACAAACCAGAAATAATTACTTTTTATACCTGTACAAAAGGAGCTGTTGAAGCTTTTGGTGAAAAATGTAATATTTATAGCTCTAGTTGTCGCACCATTTTTCGAATATTAGATATGAGTACAATGAAAGCAGAATTTCTGAATCAGTCTCATAGTAACTCCGATCCTCTACCACGGATGGAATTCATGAAATCTCTAGTTAAGCATTTTATGGATCCAAATCAAAAAGAGACATTGAATAACAGGAGGGTGTGAAGGGAATTACGTTTGTCCACGAAACGCACTCTTGGAATCAGAAAAGAGAACGATAAGAAAGGGAAAAGAGGGTGAAAAGTTAACAAGGAGGAAAAAACAACAACAACATGCTTTCTAATTCCAGTGGCAAAGAGGCGCAAAACCGCCTTATTTTTTTTTCTTATTGCAACATACAAATATGTTTCGGGTGTGCAAACTCCAATTCCGAAACCTGAACGTGATGTCTGTTGAACGCCTGCAGTTTTATAGAAACTCTCTCTGAATGGACCTAATACTTAATTTTTATGAATAATATTTTATCAACAGCTGGTATGCAGCACAGTCTTGGAAGTATGCGTGTTTTACTATTTTTTAAACGATTTGAAACATTATATGTGATTCAGATTAAAACTACTATGTTCCAACACAATGTTCGTGATTCGCAGCAACAAAATTTTAAAATATTTAATTTTTGTCACATTTTGGTGTCAGAGTATTATTAAAATGCAAAACAGTAGTTAATATCATTCTTTCGGCAACAGGTCCTCATCTAGAGAACAGTAAACACAGCGGCCCCCTGGATCGCACGACGCTCTTCACGTACTAAGCATGCACGACGCCACTTACGAGTTACGAGAATTCCTTCTTCTATTAAAAAAAATGTGTGATGTCTCTTCCACACATCGTCTGGAATTAGTGATAATTCCCTCTTCTACCGAGAGTTACTTCATGCATGGTTTGCGGCGAACCCGAAACCTGCGATTTCGTGCCACCGCCTTTCTCAGGAGGGGGGGGTATGTGACCTATTACAGAGGTGAAGCACATGCAGCGATAAATTCCGTCGGTGTAACTTAAGCGGGAAAGCATTCGACTCCGGAGCAGAAAGATGCGGTTTCGATCACCAGCAAACTTTTGTTTTCACAGCTCCCCTGCTTACCGTATGATGTATAATTGCAGTCAAATGTACTTGTGCGCTATCGATGCCCCTAACAAAATTTTAAACTTAAAGTGCGTTCAAGCGGGTTTGACTGAATACATAGTTCTGCGCAATTTTATTTTCGCCAGGAAGATTTTATAGAAACCCGTAATCAGTCACAAACTTTCCGATTGAAATGGTTGCAATTTTTTTCCTTTCTGAGATGAGCTCTAATTTCGGTGATAATGTCATCAGCCACACAAGGAGATGAGGTAATTTCACCTTAAGACGCCCACTCGTTGAGGAAGTCGTGGAAATTCCTGGGGACGTGATTCCTGCCATTATCTAAACTTTCCTTGACCCCTTGGAGTTCAGGTGCCAAGCTGGTGATTAATATTGCTCGCCCGAATGAGAAATAACAGCGCACATCTTTGTTCAGGGCTGCCGCTGATGCTTAAAGGTTCAGAGGTAGGAAGGTCATTACCATTCGCGGATATGCGTTATTTGTTACCTAACAGAAATCGCTACTGACTTCCCATCCTGAAACAGTCTTTGTACGTGATGTTTACTACGTCGATAGCGCAGGAAAATCATCTCTGTGGAAGATGCATAATGAGCACTGACCTTAAGCATTCTTGATGGAAGCGCTGCCATTTTCTGAGAAGAATTTGCTACGCCGTAAAATGAGACTGGAGTTGTTACTTAGGACTTATGCTACGTAATTTTACAACCAGGCTTGAGTGCTGCATTAGTAAACAGCAATCGCTTAAATCAATCTTTCAGTCGTTGTTATGGAGTTTCACGCTTTCCGAGCCTCTCGATTATCTCAGCAGACATCGCGTAATCACTATTCTAAACGTAGTTTCCTAAGATTAATAAAATAATGGAACCTACTTAGGTCACAAATTATTCTATGCAGATTTCCTGAAAATGCCATTTTTCGCAAACATAAATTACATAGTGTTCCAATTTCATGAATTTCAATGTGCAGAGTTTCTAAATAAATGAAGTTTATGAGAACTATGACTTATCTTCAGAACAGCGGAATCGCAATAAGCGGAATCCTATTCTCCATTCGATGAAAATTCTATCAAATTAATTTTACAAATTTATTTGAATTATTTACATTGTTAAACCACTTAGTTCACTCTAGTATCGAAAGAGTGCACTACCAGGGCATTTAATTATGGATTAAATCTTCCTAATTTAATTAACCTTCTTTTTCAGTTTCTGTGTTCTTATGTAAATTTGGTTTCAGCTGTCAATTTGGTGCCGTAGTCTAAGCACTGGCTTCTGACCAT
Source organism: Macrothele yani (assembly GCA_039090855.1). Lineage (NCBI taxonomy): Eukaryota > Metazoa > Arthropoda > Arachnida > Araneae > Macrothelidae > Macrothele > Macrothele yani. The sequence goes on from CM076992.1 coordinate 17,745,464, forward strand.
TCGTTTGAGATGGGTCCGAATCCCGGGTGAGGCATGGATGGTGTCTTTGGCTTACGGCACTGGTCCTTCTCTGGAGCCAACAACCGTAAATTACGGACGGGCGACTGCTTATATTCGTTTGAGATGGAACTGAATCCCGGGTAAGGCATGGATGGTGTGTTTGGCTTACGGCACTGGCCCCTTCCCTGCAGCCAACAGTCCTAAATTAGGGAAGAGCGACTGCTTATATTCGTTCGAGATGGATCTCAATCCCTGGTGATGCATGGATGGTGTGTTTGGCTTACGGCACTAGCCCCTTCCCTGGAGCCAACCGCCCTAAATTAGGGACGGGCGACTGCTTATATTCGTTTGAGATGAATCTCAATCCCGGGTGAGGCATGGACGGTGTGTTTGGCTTACGGCACTAGCCTCCTTCCCTGGAGCCAACCGCCCTGAATTACGGACGGGCGACTGATTATATTCGTTTGAGATGAATCTGAATCTCGGGTGAGGCATGGATGGTGTGCTTGGCTTACGGCACTAGCCCCCTTCCCTGGAGCTAACAGCCCTAAATTAGGGAGAGGCGACTGCTTATATTCGTTTGTGATGGATCTGAATCCCGGGTGAGGCATGAATGGTGTGTTTGGTTTACGGCACTAGCCCCTTCCCTGGAGCCAACAACCCTAAATTAGGGACGGTCGACTGCTTATATTCGTTTGAGATGGATCTCAATCCCGGGTGAGGCATGGATGGTCTGTTTGGCTTACGGCACTAGCCCCCTTCCCTGGAGCCAACAGCCCTAAATTAGGGACGGGCGACTGCTTATATTCGTTTGAGATGGATCTCAATCCCGGGTGAGGCATGGATGGTGTGTTTGACTTACGGCACTAGCCCCCTTCCCTGGAGCCAACAGCCCTAAATTAGGGACGGGCGACTGCTTATATTCGTTTGAGATGGATCTCAATCCCGGGTAAAGCATGGATGGTGTGTTTGATTTACGGCACTGGCCGCTTCCCTGCAACCAACAGCCCTAGATTAGGGCCGGCAACAGCTTATAGGGCATTGAGATGCTCACGATGGTCGTTCACCTCCAATGTAAAACAAAATAGTGTCTTTTCTGTAACAGTTTTTAGGACAACGACAGAGCATCTTCCCGATGAAATTGCTAAGTTGGTATTACTGGCAGTGAGTCAGAGGTCAAAAAGTAAAGATGAAATGTAAGAAAAGCGCAGTTCGTTGTTACAGATAAAGGCACTTTCTTTCGGGCTAATGCGTGTTTTACGAGCAGAGATGAGATCACTATTTGTTGAACGGAACTGCCCAGCAAAAACAGTCTTGCTGGCCTAGCACTATGTTGCCGCTGCCGTACCGTCAATAAAATGTCCAGGCGGCCAACAGAAGGGCCAGCAGTTCAGGCCAACAGTTTGCACCCTCCATCTGTTGTCATATGCCACAACATGGCTATCAGTTATCCATCACAGGAAGCATCTGCCACAAGTGGCCCTTCAGCGGCCCTGCAAGCACGTGCCATAAATGGTGGCTAGCCTCATGTGGTCCCTAGTTTCCCGGCAGTGGCAGCCGGCCATCACGTGACGTAAGTGATAGCTTGCCGAATCTTGTCCGCCAATTTCCCAGTAGTAGCCATAAAATAAAAATCAGGGATAGCCGCAGTTCCCCAGAGCTACAACTTTTTTCGCCCCCTTATGCAACATCTGAACTACAGCACTGCGCTGGGGAAATTTTCTCAACAGGCCGGAAAAACACCCATTTGGATCTGAGTGGAAACGAACCAGGTCTGGCAGCGTGGGATGCGTGCTCTGTACCGACCGGACTGATTTGCCACGCACGAGCGTGTGCTTGAAGCTGTCTCCTTCCTGCGGAATGGGTAATCGAATGTTTCTCTCGTTAATTTTACAACATTGCGAGGCATTTTTTTTACAAATCTCAGTTTCATATAATTCATAAATTTATTTTGCAACGTAACGATAGTTTTTTTTTTTTTTAACCTTAAGGGAACTTCACTCATTTTCAAGGAGTGTACCAACTTAAAGGCGCTTTCCAAAATTTTGTGCTGTCTTTGTCGTCTTGAAAGGCGATTGTTGAATTAATATATTTACCCGTTCATGTCACATTCTGTTAAATTTTTAACGTTGTATCTTTCCTTTCCGTTGTCCGAAGCTACATTTGTTTTAAAGAGGAAAGATATTTTATTTTACTTCTCGTTATTTTTAAAAGCGAATTCCTCCAGTCTTGTGTATTCAACCCCTGGATGAGTACACATTATATCCACATAGCGTTGCTTTTTTTTTCAAATAATTCATAAATTTCGTACGCGTATAATTCTTTTTTATTCCCAACAGACGTTTTTTTAATGTTTTTTCCAGGACTGTTGTTTCAAGCGGTTTAATGTATGTTAAAACCAAAGATTACACAGAAATTATTTCTTGTTATTCATGGAAATGGAGTGGGTGTATTTCATGGCTGTAATCTAGTATTTCATGGCTTAATCTGATATCTTCGTCGACGTAGCATTTCATTAGGAAATTAATTCGGCTCTCTACATATGGCTTTTTTTTCTTAACATCCACTAAAATAACACGATGGCGATAGCGTCGACTACAACTAACTGTTATCACGAGAGACACAGTACGTGTTGCTTCTGCTCATGCGCAGTCCTGTTGCTTCCACCTGGTGTCGGGGCTGCATCAGTTGCCAACTACGGGCCACTAGTGTCGCTTGCTTGTAGGCCCGCAATTCACGGTGGTGCTGCAGGGCCATCAATGGCTGCCAACTGAGGGCGCTGCCACCAACGGACCGGTACCGTGCCGTGAGCGGCAGATTTCAGCCAGAAGTGACCCATCACTGCCAGCTCTTGGCCAGCAGTTTCTCAACACTTGTGGTTTTGCTGGGAAGCTTCGAATCTTTCAGTTTGCAGCTTCTACGGGCAAGAGTTAAACTAAGTGTTTAAGTTTGAACACGTTCCCTAAATCTTCATATTCCCACGCTGGAAAAACATAATTTTTTTACAAAAGCTGAGCACATCGACACCATTGCAAGTAGGAGAAACTAGATCCACCCCTAGATTTCATACGTAGTCTTTGTTTGAATAATACAGAGGACTTTCACACATATTTAGAACGATTTTCCAGCAATACAATTAATGTTTAAAATAAAATTATTTCGTTCTTAAATGCTCTATCTGATAGCCTTTCTCTGGACTATGAATCTACATCCAGATTTCCAAGATAACAGGGCGTTTCTTAAAATTGGTATTTTATTTCACTCTTCTTGCACTGCTTTCCATAGTCCAATCACTGTTTTAGATTTGTGTTTAGAAAGCGCTCCTTTTAGCAGTCCGACGGCACAATAGTCCATTGGTGACACATCAGGGGACTTCAAAGGGATATAAGAAAAAGATATGGACTTGATACCCGTCTCGTTTTTATATTTTCAAGAAATAGAGTGGTAGATTTGGATGTATGACTGGTAGCCTTATCCTGATGGAGTTCTACTCTTTGAAGACTCTGTGGATAAAGGAATGGTATTTCCTCTTTAAATATAGGAGTTAAAACATTAGTTTGGTAATAAGTAGAATTGACTTTAATATTCTTTTCAACTTTTCTTAACTTTAATTTCCCACTGTACGAGAAACCAACACTAATCATGAAACCTTTACTGAAACTTTCTTTGGATTCTCGGAACCACTTTTGCAAGTCTTTTTCTGCCCTTTTGCGATACTAAATGGACCTTTTTTTGTTACAGTTGTTTAGGAAGATCCATGCTTCATAAATAGTCACAATAAATTTACATCTGTATCCGGCTAAGTGAGTTTCATAAACTCTACATCGTGTTATGCGCTCAGTCACGTGCCTGTGCAAAAGGCGGTGAATATTAGGTTTTTTGAAATTTTTCATATTCAAATCTTTATTTATTAACTTGTTTACAGTTGACACAGAGATTTTCAGCGACTTAGCGATTGCACTTTGGTTCCGTGCATTTTCTTTTAAGAGCAGAGATTCGTAAAAGTACGTACTTTCATTGGATATTCGTTTGGTGTTCTTTTTCCTGTTAAAAATATTGCTTAACGATTTTTCCCTCTATTCTTAATAATATTGTTTATTTCACTTTTAGAAAGGCTAATTCCATGATTTTCACACAGACGTTAATCACAGAATACAAATACTTCTTTTCGTAAAGAGCAAAAACATAACCTTTTATCCACAGCTTGCTTACGTGCGCCATTTCTTCACGAAACGATATTTATCTGCATCCGATGTTTCTTTCGTGTTCATCTAACACGCTGTTGCCAGTTTCAATTCTTTGAACTTCTTTTATTTTCTGTAATTTCTTATCAAAAACGTTCTAAAAATGTGTAAACACCCTCTGAAATTACAATAATTTACATTTACCACAACACGAACTTTTTTAATTGGAAAGAAAGAAAGAAAAGCCTTTATATGAAGAAAATTTGGAATAATAGAAGAACGGATTATTTTTTCGCGAAACTATTACAACTCAAAAGATTGTGTGTGTTATTTTAATGATGTGATTGGGTTGAGAGAGAGAGATAATTATGTAATTTATAAGTACATGATAGGTAAAATAGTTATCGATTACAAAAAGTCTTTCTTTTTCAATATATAAGCTGAAACATTTTGATAATTAAAAAAATACATGATGAAATGAAACAGAAAAATCGTGATAACTCAAAAAATACATGATGAAATATTATGAAATTTCAGAAAAACCTCTATCATGTCGTACGTTGGACAGATACACTAAAACATTTTGAAAGGAACACTTCATTCTCACAAAAATTACCGGATACAAAACCAGAGGGAGGGGGAGGTGTCAAAATGAAATTGCCAAATTACTTTAAAAGATAGTTGTGTCACCCTTCACAGCAAGGCAGGCCTCACAGCGATATTTCATACTGTTGATGATGACATCTGGAAGCGCAGTAAATAACAACGACCACTGTTCATGTAAAGCTTGCCTTAAGTCCCTAAGGTCTTGTGGAAAGGGGGTTGAGCGCAGTGATATCTCTCCCTGGAGCATCCCGATGAGATTTAGGACAGGAGACTTGGCTGGCCAATGGGATTTAGGTCATGAGACTTGGCTGACCAATGAGCTTTAGGTCATGAGACTTGGCTGGAAAATGGGATTTAGGTAAGGAGGCTTGGCTGGCCAATGGGATTTAGGTTGTGAGGCTTGGCTGTCAAAATGAAATAGCTAAAGTACCTTAATAGGAAAAGGGACGATGTCATCACTCTTCCCACGTTATTTTTTAAACAACGCATAGCAACTGAAAAATTGTATTCCGGCACTGCTGGGATCGAACCCCAGAACTCTCGATAACTAGTCGAGTGCGTTCGAATTTACGCTACAGCGCCAACTATGCTGACTGATAAACCACGCATTGCGCTGAGAATTGTTGGCGCTGTAGCGTAAATTCGAACGCACTCGACTAGTTATCGAGAGTTCTGGGGTTCGATCCCAGCAGTGCCGGAATACAATTTTTCAGTCGCTATGCGTTGTTTAAAAAATAACGTGGAAAGAGTGATGACATCGTCCATTTACATTATCTCCACGTATTTGATATATATTAACCTTAATAGGAAGTTGCATCACCCCTCACAGCAATGCAGGCTAGTGCTGCGATGGGCCGAGCCCGAACCGGGCTGGTGCTGCATAATACTTACTGGAGTTCGGGCTCCGAGAGAGGGAGAGGATTTTAGTCCTATTTTTTTAATGTGATTTTGTATGATTTAGTACTCGAGACGTTTTCACACTTTCTAGTTGTTAAATAGAATACTTCGGCAAATGCGTCCGGATGGGGAGTGGGAACTCGGCAGGGCTATTCATTCCGGCTTAGCTAACAAATACGGTAAGCCATGAATTACTAAATTTCTGCGAGAAGGAAAAGTTTCTTTAAGAACTACGTATAAATAGTAGATAACAAGCTGACGAAATTTTTCTCCCTACATCAACGAGGCAGCACTCTGCTAATTCTATTGAGCAACGTACGACGCAGACTGTTGTGCCTCCGGATTTTTCCTCATCCTTGGCCCCCGAAACATTTCAGGAAGAAATGAATAGTCAAAGAAACTTTAGAAATATATAGATATCCCTTCCCCACTCCGCAGTTGAGAAAGACATCGGTTAATTGCATAGGGAGGAGAGAGTGGAAATCTGTGGCAGGATATTTATTTTAATGCCTAAAAAGGTTAATCACAGTTTTCGGGCTCGTTCGGGCCCGGACTTTATATTGAAATATAACATTCAGGCTCGGGAGTGCTCAGGCTGACATACTTTGTGACGTACTACAGAGGGGAAAACATGTGTCAAGACGACAAATCTGAAGCGAGACATTCTGTCCACGTAGCTCAGTTGGGAGAGCGACTTACTCCGGAGTAAGGAGACACGGTTTCGATGCCCGTCGCGGACAAAATCGTATTTTCACATTGGCGCCCTATTGTGGAAAATGGATTCATTGGCCGTTGGGTTCTTCCAAAAATATGTGATGTTTGTTCTACACGTTGTTTGGAGTTAATAAAAAAGTCCTACTTCGCTTCAAATAAAAGTAAAAATAAGAGGGAGATGATGTGACGGGGTAACAATTAGAGCCAAATAAATGTTTAAAGGGCTTAGCTCGGCAGATGGTCAGCTGGCCAGAAGAACATCTGCTCGAAATAGCCAATGGTCAACGTCCAGCGGACGGCGGACCACTAGTGGACGGGGGACACCCACGAACCAATGAAGGCGAGGGTGAGACCTCCGAGAAGTGAGGACACGCCTACGAGCACGGCAGAAAGCAGCAAAACCGAACCGAAAATAAAAGTAGAAACTTGGAGAAATCGGGGTTGTTTCTGGTTGCTGTTGTTTTTGGTTGCAAAAAGCTTGTCCGTGCGTGGGTTAAAAAGTCGGACTCACAAATTTCGTAATATGTTGACATTGGCAGGTAGCGGGGCAAAAGAAGCCAAGTTTATGGTAGAATCTGTATAAGTATCAAAAGCTCCCGGCTGCTACGTTTTTTTCCATGGAGGATACCATCCACAAGAACGCAGACGCAAGAAGAAACCGCTGAGGAATTAGAAGACCCATTGTCCACTCCGGGAAAGGTGATGAACAGTAGAAGATTCAGGGTAAGACATGATCCAAATATTTCAATCCCTTGCATGCTGAGTAATTTTTTAATATAACTTAATCTGGTCCCACCATTAATTTGCACATAAATTAAGAAATATGTTAAAATAAAATGTATATTTGTTTCTTTAAGCAAACGTGTTTTTCTTCGCTGCTGCTCAGTAAATGGGTATGAGTGTTGGGCTCTAGTTTATGTCTAGGTAAACAGTTTTCTTTCTTTTGAAGGTACCACGATTTAAAAATATTAGTTTTAAAACTTAATTTCTTTGGGGCATAGGAGTTCTTGCGACAACCTCGTACGAGCTTGTATGAAACACAACGCGTACAGGTCCCAACGATGAGACTGGGTCGCCTGTTCTACAAAACCCAATGTCATTGTTGACACTTCAGATTATCTGAATTAAATAAAAAAAATTATGCCCGCAAGTTCCCACACGGGGCTTGGTGCGGTAATAATGACATCTACGAACTCAGTAAATAGCAACCGCCACTGTTCCTGCAAAGTTTGTCATAAGACCATACAGGTCTTGCGTAGGTGGTTCAGGGCAGCGCCACCTCTCCCTGGAGCATCCCGATGGGATATAGATCAGGAGACTTGGCTGGCAGTTATGCTATGCGTAAAAGGAACTTTGAGATCCTCGTTCATTTGGAATTGGTTCCGGATGGCCAAGGCGTTAATGTGCAGTACTGTTTCCAGTTGGAGCGGATGTATGCCGCTTTAAGCCGGAAGTTCCCTGCTTTGGGGAGCCGCAAACGAGTCATCCGTCAACAGCATTATGCTCCTGCTCATCGTGTCCGCTCAATTAAGGAAAAAATACAGGAACTGTAGGGTATTTAGCTAATACCCCATCCTGCTTGTAATTCGGATCTTGTGCCTTCGGTCTACCACTTATTCCGGTCTACTGCAGATTTTCTACGATGGAAACTTCTAAAACATCCACGATGTTGAACTTGGAGTCCAAGTCTTTTTCGCCTAGAAACCAAAGGAATTTTTTCACTGGGGTATTCAAGGCATGTCATGACTGTGGTGTAGGACCATCAAACACGACGAACTGTGTTTCGAAAATTAAACTTTCACGTTTACGCATTTATTCGCGTTTTCATCAACTGCTAAAAATACGGGGCCGCACCGGTGGCGCAGTGGTCTAAGCGATGGCTTCTGATCTTTCGTCTGAAAGGGGTCCGGGTTCGAATCCCGGTGAGGCATGGATGTTGTGTTTGTCATACGGCACTGGCTGTCTGTCTTCCCTGGAACCAGTGTCACTAAAACAGGGACGGGCGACTAGGCACTCGATATCTCACTGTGGTCGTCAAATCTCCATTAAAAAAATAACGGCAATTACTTTTGAATCACCATGGTAATTTTTTTTCTGGCGTTTTGTTCCTAAATGGTTGTTAGGCAAAAAATTTCCAAGGAACAACCAAATCTGAATGAAACAAACAAAATATCGCCTTCATCCATAAAATTCACCTTCTAGAGTTACATAGTCCCCCCGACGTATTTTTGTGAAAGATAATACAATCCCAAGAACCTTAAGAAAAGAAATGGCGCTGAAAACAGTTTAATCGTACCACGATTTCTTTTAGCGTGACTGTAGTTCATTAAGCATAATGTTTTAGAACTGTCTTTTTCGCAAACGTCTGAAAATTTTATTTCGAAGATGTAAGAAAGAAGAATAGTATTTTTCTTCTGTCGGATAATTAAGACGCAGTGTTTTCACTGTTTAATATCTTATTGTTATGCTCTGCTCTAAAGCTGTCATGTTTGCAGCCAGAGGGGTAAAAAAATTCGGGTAAAAGCGTTCATTAATTTTTCTCTTTCTTTTATGACGGTGGATTTAATTGCTGCTTTGATTGACAAGAACTTGTTCTTAGCTGGGTCCATTTTTCATCGGAATGCGAGATTGTTATTTTGTTGCTTTAGGATTCATCAATCACAAAGGAACGACAGGACTCTCATTTTCTGTAATCAAACAGCACTTGTTCTGTTACACTTTTCAAGTGAACTGCGCACTCTGAGCAACTACAAAGTTGCTATGGTTGTATATGATCACTACAGACGTTTTTTCCACAACGCGTGACATATTATGTTGGAGAGTGTCACTCTTCTTGTAGGGGAAGCCACAGAAGAAAAGAAAAAAAAACGAAAGGAAATCTGCTGTTTGGGCAGTAAGAAAAAAAGAAACAAGCTTTATCGTACGCCACTATGACAGCTAATACCATCCCTACTGCAGCTATTTGGCACTTGTATCCAACTACCGACTTTACATGTAATCCTTTCCGAACTTTTTTCTTTCCGTTATCTTTATTTTTCTTCTCCTTCTATGCCAGCTTTCATTTCCCTTTCGTTTTCTATTTTACGCAATTTTCACATTCAGCCATTTCATTTTCGTTGCATAAACCCGGTGGCGGCTCGTACTTCAACAAGCAGCAAAGCACACTCTAAGGCAACTAATGCATAGATATTTTTATATGCTTCACAGTGGTATTAAAAGTACCTGAAGAAACAAGATGCAAATAAAAAAGGATCGGGATTTTACGCACAATCCGATTCATCATGTATGAGCAGAGCAAGTTCAAATGTGCCATAAAAATGAATAAGGTTTATAAGATTTGACAACATATGCATGTCGATTGTTTTTTACTTTTCCATTGTACTCTTGAATATGCCATAGTCATTTGCAAAAGTTTAAGACCACCTGTTAGTATTAAGAGATTTGTGCCGATTGCATCAGCAACTGTCTGTATTACTCAACTTCCTGTCGGTGCTGCATCATCCTACAGCGGCATCTGTTGATGGACTTGGGGGAAGCGTGCGAGCGTCAGTTTGCTTCTGATTTTCAAGCTGAGAGGTTCAGCGCGTATTTTCCATATAGCGAAAAATGGGAAGCAAAGCGTCGTTAAGTGTTACTCAAAGGGCACAAATAGCGACTTTATATCATGAAGGATACTCCGAACGTGACACAAGCTGTGACGTATATTCTAAATTAACTTTCCTTTTTAGTTTCTTTCTCTATGTAAATCTTGAGTTTGTTCTCAGTTATACTTCATACTTAACGTGATATCTTTTCTCTCAAACGAATACTGTTGGCAACACAATTGAGGTTGAATGAACGTGACGTGTGCCTGTTATGAGATAAGAACCAGAGATATAAACTACGATACAACAGTTGCTTGGGTGTAGCTTGGAGTGTTGATTTGTGTTAGAGATGTGTTATGTGATTTCTATACTATCCTGAAGTACTATAATCTGTGCTGGAGAAATAAAGCCAATTTCCGTAAGTTTGACTTATGTTTTAAATGTTTCGTCTCGCCGTTAAGGTTTAATTTAGGAACTCTTTCATCGTATGGTGATGTTTTAAAATAACGTAAGAAGAGCGACAAAGGATCGGTGCGAAAAGACATTTACGTTATAAAGCATAAAGGTGAATGTGAGCGAGACGGTTATTCATAATACGATCATGAAATATCGAGATACAGGTGAATTTAGTGACTGAAAGAGAAGTGAACGTCCAAGGAAAACAACCCCACGTGATGACAATGCTATAAGGCGAATAACTATGCGTTCTTCGAGGAGTTCGTGCAATAAAATCAAGGCCTTTCTACATTCAAAAGAATCTGGTATCAGTATCAGCACTGTTTACCGACGTCTTAGCAAAGATTTTGGATTAAAGTCTTATAAACCTGCACATAAACGTAGACTAGCTTCTGTCATGAAAAAGAAGAGACTCCAGTTTGCGAAGTATAATCAATCGTGGACTGGTGAAAATTGGAGCCAAATTCTTTTCTCCGATGAATCAACTGTGCATCCATTTCAATCACGTTAACCACATGCTCGACGACCAAAAGGCAAAAGGTTTGATGAAAAATACACCGTTAGCACCGTGAGATAGCCCCCTATTCAGATGATATGGGGTGCTGCTTCAGAATCCGATACTGCTTCATTATACTTTTTGCCGACAGGCACTACCATGACTGGTCCTTTTTATGTGGAAATGTTACGTGAGAAGCTGTTAATTCATATGCAAGTGCACAGATGCACAATCTTTATGCATGATGGTGCTCCATGCCACATATCAAATACAGCAAAGGACTACCTGCAGAGGAAATACGTAACTGTGCTAGACTGGCCCGGTAATAGTCCCGACCTTAACCCTATCGAAAACTTGTGGACCATTTCAAAAGACAAGGTAGCAGAAAAACAGCCATCACATTCCCAGGCTCTGATTGACGCGATAAAGTACGTCTGCTGCAAAGACATTTCAAGTGACCATTGCAAATCCCTCATTGAGAGTATGCCACATAGTATTCCGTCCGTTATAAAACACAAAGGCGGCCACACAAATTACTGATTTCGATCTCTTTGTGTTATAAAGAATGTAGTTATTTATCTGTGGTATTATTTTTTCAAATATCTCTGACTGGTAATTAGTTGTTTCTTTGAAAATCTTAATTTTCTATAAATTGACATGTGACTTTTAACTTTTTGCAAATGAATGTATAACTGGAATATAGGGGCGGTTCGTCATTAGGGGCCAGAAGGGCCGGGCCCCACCTAAAAATTTATATTTCTAGAAATATTTCTTTTTTGGCCTGATTCTTATTCTCTCTCTTAACTACATGGTGATAAACCTTTCCCTTCAAAAACCATTACCTAAGGGAAAAGTTTCCTTCAAAAACGAAAGACTATTCTGTGAGGAAAGAGATCACGCTCAGAGTGTGAGGTTATTGGGGCCAGCTCCATTAGGCCCCAGTAACATCACTACGCAAGCGAAGAGGAGACGATTTACTCCCCGTCTCATTCAGTATGAAGACCTACATACAACACTGTCTTAACCGCGTGTGCAAAAAAGCTGTGGGGCCAGATCTATCTGGCCCTCGCTAATTTGATTGGCCTGGAGAGTATCCATTTCCTTAACGCCGTGGGTTGACAGAGAAGCTTAACCGACTAAGCTCAATGAAGGCGGGAGCGTTTCAAATATAGCAAAGCTCAGTTAGATGTTTTTTCTGTGTGTGTCTCTCTCGGTGACGTGTTGTTCCTTTGTGTCGTGACTTTTTTGCTTGTCGAGTATAATGAATGGAGTGGATATTGTTAAAATCTCCGTTCTTTGCTTTAAATCTGGAAGAAAAGCTTCACTTAAAAAAATTCAGTGCTTATCACCTCAAGAATTTTTAGTTTGAGCTTCACTTAAAAAAAACACAGTGCTCATCATCATAAGAATTTGAGTCGAAAAGCTTCACTTAAAAAACTCGGTGCTTATCAGCCCAAGAATTTGAGTTTCCAAGAGTATGAAGTTTACAAAGCGCTTTGCAGAACTAATTTCAGTTTTAACTAAGCTGATTTTCTATGTTAAAAATAAATAAATAAATGCGAAAACCTGTAAGTATAATTTGCACATGAGTACATATATGTTTTTAGGTTTCACAAATTCTTTAAAAAAAAAGGTTAAACCTTTGAAATAATGCAAATGGTAGTATGGTACTCATTCTATATGGGACGAAATTCATGAAACATTCCCTCCCTGCATATATTTGGAGTTATTATTTTTTCACTACATTTTTTTATCCTGTGAATCCTGTGATTATTCCTCAGTTGAGAAATCTGAAGAAAGACAAAGCACAACTAACATAAATTAATGCTCATATGTTTTAAGGTAAAATTTTCATTTAAGGAGTTTTAACATTTTTCTGTTAATAGTTATGCATTCTATTCTGAGGAAATTTTTTTCGTGTGCAATACAATAGTTGACACATTCCTACCTGATTTGGGCATTATTGTGAGTCAATGGGGTAAACAGAAGCAGAGTAAAGGAATCTTGGGGGTGTAATGGGGTAGGGGTCTGAATAGTTCTGGCCTAATAATGACAGTTTTTTTTTATTTCATTGTTTGACTTCGGCTACTGGCCCCACCTGTTTCAGTTGCCACGAGCCGCCACTGGGTGCTATGCTATACAGTATACACTGTTTGGTCACATAAAGTTAGCGATATTCAAGTTTCGAAGGGAAAACTTAGTCATATGCAAATTTTGGGACTACTAGATATCGGTTATCAGCGTGGGTAGCTACGGCATATGTAAATTAGCAACATGACAAATACGTGGCGTGCGAGCTCCGATATAAGTACCTTGTGAGAAGTAATTAACAGGTCCTTTCATTGCGTAATGTAGAAGTTTGCTGAATATATTGCCTTCAGTGTGGGATTGATGTCCAGACAACCTTTAAGCATTGACAACAGAAAAAAGGCAGTCGACATGTTACAGGTGATGTACGGCAGATCGATGTGGCTTCTGCTTTTGGATTTTCGCGTAGTGTAGTAAGTCGGCTACACCCAAGATTTCTACGGCAAGGGAATGTTACAGATCGACTCAGGAGGGGTCGGCAGAGCATAACTACTAGGAAGCCAGATCACTACCTGACGATAAGTACACGGTGAATACCTAGTAACAGCAGTAGCCAACTGCGGGAATTACTTCCAGCTGCTTCCAGTGTCATACTACGTACACAAACGATACGAAACCGTCTTCACGAGTGCGGACTCGAAGCAAAGAGGCCGCCGAAATGTATAACATTGACATCCGCTCATTGTCGTCAAAGATGTACCTGGGTCCAACAGTAAAAGTCATGGACTACAGAGTGGCACCATGTACTTTTCACAGACGAATCCCGTTTCGCTCTTTATCCTAACACTCGACGATGACACGTGCGGAGAAAATCCAGCACACGAATGCAACCACACAGTGTACATATCGTCCACTCTTACCAGCGGCAGTCAGTTCTGGTCTGCATGGTAGTGTGTGGTTTAATGACCGTACTTCCTTCTATGTTAGTCAAGGCAACATTTGTGCCTCAGTGTACCGAAACGAGATCATTGTGCTCATTGTGACATTGTTCTACGCTGCTATTGGAGACGCATCCCGTTTTCTCGATGACAATGAACCAGTCACAGTGCCTGGAGCGTGCTACAGGAGCTGGAAAATCATGGGATTGAATCGTTACAGCTGCTTCCGTGGTCTCCTGATCTTAATCCTATTGTGAACATTTGGGACACTTTACAACGACGTCTGAATATCCACGTTCCATACACCAGTACACTAGAAGACCTCCGTAACGTACTGCATGTAACATGGGACGAGCTTGCTTAGACACCTATCAATAATGTATTTGCAAGTATGTATACCTCGTAGGTGTCAAGACCTTCTTCGACACAGTAGTGGTGTTACCGGTTACCGAGTACCAGAGGCATTGGCATTCTCCGAATTCATCATTTTGTCTATATTGCAGTGTACTTTGTTGTGAGCAAAAAATGCACAATAACTTGTTTTTGTATATGCACTCTTTATCGTTTGTGTTATGTAGCCTCCCTGATGTTTCAGTACGTATTACTTGAGGCAGATACTTATACCCTTCATTTCATGCGATGTTTTGTGATCAGAGTATTTGTCTACCAAATACAGCCAAAATCATTGCATTATTCTCGTATGAGGAGGGTACGCCAAGCTTCTGAATTTTGTCGGAAAAGCATCAAAAATCTTTGACAGCATTTGTGGATCATGAAATTTCGCCCGTAAACAACAAACATGGGAACCAATGCATAGCATTTTGCATGTCACAGCCGTTCATTCTCGTGATATGTTTTTTCGGAACTGAATTTGCTACTGTAATTTAAGACATAATTAGGTCTATTCAGTCTTTTAATTTGTAATTTCTGTTCCAGTGAATGCAAGGAGAGTGGAAGTTCCGTCAAATAATCAACAGTATTCATGGTTAAGAAGACAAACATTTAGATTTTCATATTGCATTATACCAGGTCGTTCGGAGAATAATGACCGGTATGGAGGGAAAAAATGAAAGAGACATATCTTATAGCCAACAACCTTGTTTTATTCGAAATAGGCGTCTTTAGCAGCTACAAAACTCTGCCAGCGAGTCACAAGAGCTTCAATGACACTCCGGAAGAAATCTGGCTCCCTGGATGTAAGAAAGTCCCGGAATGCAATTTCGACCTCCTCTCGGGTTCTGAAGGTCCTGTTCTTGAGGTAATTGCTAAAATACATCAACAGGTAGAAATCGATAGGTGCTAAGTCAGGTGAGTAAGCTGGACGTGGGAGGGTTTTGAACCTCATTTCGGGTAGTTTCTGTTTTGTCATTTCTGAAACGTGTGGTCTCGCGTTATTATGGAAGAGAATAGGACCCTTCCTGTTCACCAAACATGTCTGTTTAGAACACAACTCCTAGTGCATTCGGTCAATTTCTTCACAGTATGTAACTGAGGTAATGCCTTCACCAGCATTCAAGAACCTGTAGTGTATGACACCATGAAGAGTTCACCACATTGTCAACAAGACTTTCTTTAGCATCAACCTTGGTTTAGGATATTGTTTTGGTGGTTTATCATGGTTCAGCTACTGTCCAGATTGTTTATGGTTGTCGTACAGCACATCACAGTTTACAATGCGATCAAAAAGGGTCTCCTGCTCGTTGCGAAGCAGAAGGTTACTGCACATCTCACACCGTTGTTGTTTTGATGTTCCATCAGTTCGTGTTGGACACATGTATCGAGTTTCTTGACCTTACCAATTTGGTGGAGATGTTCGGAAATACACTCATGGACAACGAAATTTGCGCACCTAGAAGAAAACATGCTACAACCGCGAAACTTTGCAAATAGCTAAAGTGCGTGTTGGTATGCAAATGATCCACGTTTCGTGCGAGGCGACTGCGCATGACCTCACATCAGTGGTAGCGCTGAAAGCACGAACCGGCAGCTTTATAAACCGGCGTGTAGTCGATGCCCTATAAAAGCAAAAAGCACCGGCAGACGCAAACAAGAGTACAGAGTGTCAAGAATGCCGGGTAGAGGCCAGAGACGTCGATTTACGCAACTTGCGGACTTTGACAGAGGCCAGATCATCGGGCTAAAAACCGCAGGGTGGTCGGCGCGCCGCATATCCCACCATGTGGGTCGTTCTGACTCTACCGTCCGACTGTATTGGAAGTAGTGGACACGTGACGGAACTGCCACAGGGCGGAATGACTCCGGACGGACAAGGAGGACCACCTGTAGAAAAGATTGACGGATCGTGCGCCAGGCACGAACGGATCCCCCGGGGACCCGGTCCGCTATACAGGCAGACGTAGGGGCTCCTGTGTGCCCACGAACCATTTCCCAACGACTCGCGGAACCAAATCTGCGATCCCAGCCCCCCTTATGTGTGCTGCCATTAACACTGGAACATCGCCGGCTCCGTGTGCAGTGGTGCCAAGCCAGAGCGACGTGGAACGCCACAGACTGGCGACGTGTGGTGTTTAGCGATGAGTGCCGCTTCGTTTTGGGGACAGATGATCATCGTGTTCGAGTGTGGAGGTCCCCGGCTCAACGGCACAATCCCAACCTCGCTATCGAGCTCCACACTTCCCCCACTGAAGTCATTATGGTCTGGGGAGCCATTGCCTACGATAGCCGATCAGCTCTAGTAGTGGTACGTGGATCATTGACGGGCCAGCGGTATCTTGATGAGATCCTGTGGCCCATGTACTCCCATTCCTGGCCGGGATTCCAGGTGCGCTATACCAGCAGGATAATGTTCGCCCGCACACGACTCGGGTTGCCCAGGGCTACCTACGTCAAGCCCAGACACTTCAATGGCCTGCCCGCTCTCCGGAAATGTCCCTTATCATGCATGTGAGGGACCAGTTGACACGCTGTATGCCACCGTGCCGCACTATCCGAGATTTGGAGCACACCGTCCAACACGTGTGGGCTAGTCTGCCGCAGGACGACATCGCAGGCGTCTGTTCACCTCCGTGCCGGACAGTTCTGCAGCATGTATCGCCGCACGAGGCGGTGCGACGCGCTATTGAAGATGACCGGACTGCGTGCAACAAATCCCTCTGTAATTGTCCTGTAGCTCTGTTTTTCCATCATGTGTATCATTCATCTGTATCATTACGTCCATAAAATTTCAGTTCTATCCGATGCATCCTTCTTGGTGCGCAAATTTCATTGTCGCTGAGTGTATATTAGGATATTAATTTATAGATGTGATATTACGAATATGATATACTGCACGGAAACATTTAACTGAAAATGTGCTCCGATAATGAAAAGAAATGGATGAGACGTACCAACCTCAGTCAAAACGGCAAACTTGCAGCAATAAGCTTCGTCGGTGTAGCTTAATTGGGAAAGTATTGGGATCCTGAGCAGAACCATGACGGTTCGATTACCGCAACCGGCAAATGGTTTTTACGCTATAAGAATTTTAAGAAAAACGAACAAAATCTATACTTGTGCTGGAACAATTTGCTTAAATCAGGAATCTTTGTTGACTGAAAACATCTACATTTTCTTAGTCTTGTGATCAGTGCAAATTACAGTTAATTCGACGCGTAATTTTTTTTTTAACCTCTGGTTCAACGACGTTGAGTTTTATCTTATTTGAAACCAAAATGAAGAGGTTTCTATTTTTACCACCTCGGAAGCAACCAACCAGCAGAGTCATGGGAAAAGCATGAAGTTTGCAGGATAAGTCCAACAACTTTTAACTATAGGACCTGTGTGTTGTTGGTACTCATGGAAAAAGTGAGAACAACAGGAAACTGTAGGTGTTTAAACTGAAATGGAAGGTCAGATGGGACGATTAGAATGCGTGGAATATATACACTATATTGACAAAAGTCACCGGACACCTAGAAGAGAAACACAACATAGCATTTATTGACATACATTAGTACGGTGTCGGTTCAATTTTGGTCTTAATGCATGCACTGAAACTTCGAGACATGCTTTCGACAAGGTTTTGGAACACAGCGATAGGTATGCGCTTCCATTCAGTACATAATGCTGCCACTAACTGTTGCTTAGTAATAGGCCTTGGTTCCAAACTTCTTATGTTGTGCTCTAATTCATCCCATAGGTGCTCTATGGGATTAAGATCGGGGATCGCTGTTGGCCAGTCCTGGCCAACGATACGGAATTATTGTCAAACCACGCCGTAACAGTCTTTGCTTTATAGCTCGGTGCATTATCCTGCTGGTACCAACAAGGCTCGGCTCCATAGTATTGCCACAGAGTTGGTAGGGCATAATTGTCCAGAACATGGAGGTAGACGTGCAGGTTAACAGGTTTGTCCACGATAACCAATGGGCCGGGACCATACCACAAAAAATACCCCCACACGAGTGCACTGCCAGCTCCAAACTTGACCGTAGGAACAGTACACTGTGGTAAACAGCGTTCCCCCGGCTGCCGCCATACTCACATAAGGTCATCAGGCTGATGGATCGTGTATCTGGATTCATCAGTCCATAGGATCGGTGTATCTGGATTCACCAGTCCGATGACCGTGAGCAGCGGTTAGGGTTGGGGAGGGGAATCTGAGATATTGATTTTATCATCTGGTCTCAGGCAGTTCGTATGGAACAACGTACGCCAGCGCGATAAACCGACTATCAACCGTACGAGAGCTTGCGATCAACGGTTTGGCCACCCCTAACCTAGAGGGTTTCACGCGGGAAAGAATTATAGGGCGCATCTACAGAAGCTGGTAGAAAGCCAAAGAGTGATAGTGATGTTGACATGGAGCTTAGAATTGCGCATAGTGTGGTTGGTATTCAGGCTCTGCTCAGCGTTTTCAGATGTATTTATCATTGAAGCATGGATCAAAGTTTTTAGATTATCGTTACCTTAATCTAAATTTGATTTGCATGTTTAAACGCACTTTATGTTAATTTGCTTATCATGTTTGGCATCGCGGGGTTAAAATATCTCTATCTAGGTTTTGCATACGACTTCGAATGCGTGGAACTCGAAACATATGTGACGTACCTGCCAGCAGGACGCACACGACATAAAATCAGATAGGAATCAGAAAAAACGTCTGCGTAGCTCAGTTGGTAGAGCGACTTGTTCCGGAATAAGCGGCCTCGGGTTCGAATCCCGGCGTAGACCAAAAATGGCGGAGAAATTTCCTTCGTTATAATGGCGCCCGAACTATCCGGATGACCCGGCCGTTCAAAATCTCGCATTGGTGTGATGTTATTTCCACACCGCGAGACAGGAAAAATCAGAGAATCTCTTCTCCAGCGCTTCGAAAAATAAAAATGTGTGATGTTGCATTCCACACAGCAGATTGACTGGGAGTTCTCAAGTGCACGTTCCACAGTGGATGGCTGCCTGCAACGATTAATGGTCACGGGTGACCCGTGGGCCATGCCCCCGGCCCTCTTTCGCGGGGGGGAGAGATGTGACGTACCTGCCAGCAGGACGCACAAGACATAAAGGCAGATAGGAATCAGGAAAAACGTCTGCGTAGCTCAGTTGGTAGAGCGACTTGTTCCGGAATAAGCGGCCTCGGGTTCGAATCCCGGCGTAGACCAAAAATGACGGAGAAATTTACTTCGTTATACATACGAGTATTATCGGAACATATTATCTCAGAATATGTATTAACATATGCAGTTACAACGCTTCTGCATATACCACATTTTAAGTTTGGTTGCAATTTATTACTTAAGTATACGAACGCTCAAATAGCAATAGAGGTACCTACTCAAAATTCACTTAAAATTGAGACCTTAGCAATCACGGAAGCAATATCAGTGCGAAGTCTGCACTACGTGGTGATGGCTCGGATGTGCAAGCGCAACATAGTATTCTACTGATATCGAAGCGGGCGTGTCTTCAACCTCTGCCCCTTACCCCGCCTGGCACGGGTGCGAGACGCCGCGATGTTTTTGAAAAACTTTTGCTGTAAATCCCGTATTTTTCATATCGTTATATAGCCTATCTCCGTCAGGAAGAAATAAGCTTTTGAACGGCGGCATAAATTTCCAAATCGGTTCAGTAGTTTCGGAGATTACTCGGCGGTATTTTACATAAACGTTTGCAGTTGCCCCATTTTTCATATCGCAATAATATATAGCTTATGTCCATCGGGACGAAATAAGCTTTCAAATGGCGAAAGAATTTTCCAAATCGGTTTAGTAGTTTCCGAGATTACCTCTTACAAACATACAAACTTTTTCTCTTTATAATATCAGTACAGATACGATATCCTCATCTCTTTCACCGTGGACGTTTTTATAAGAAATCCATATTTTATGTTTCTCGATTTATGGAAACTTGGGTATTTGCGCTTTGTCCCTATGTAGGGGTAAGTCCTTGGGATAACAATAAAAATCTATTTGAAAACTACCGGGCACAAAGGAAACTACGAGGTTAACCTGGAAATGGGTGTTTGCTGACAGCATGTTTTCATGACTTTCTTGGAATATCGATGCAAGTTTTAATGGTTGCGTTAATGAGAAATGATTCAACAGAAAAGCACATCTGCTTCGTCGTGAATCTTCACCGCAGGGCCGCTTTTCTAGGTAAGGTTTTTGACGCCAAAATCAATCATTGTCCACAATAGACACGCTAAAATCAAAATTTAAATTAGCGATAATTAATGACTTCCCCGGTTCCGAATCGAGTTCAAACTCACCTGTAATCTTTATCATCGCGGGGATGTAAGCCATTTCAATTTATTTAGCTATATTACGCACTGTAATAACAGCCCATTTTCTGATCCATTAGATATGTCGTGCATGGCTTGTGCCCAGAAGGCTCCTAAACACCATTTTGAAGTTAGGATTAGTAAATTACTGCGTTCAAATCCTGCGTGCAGTGCCCCGCCCCCGGTCATTGTCGGCCTACCACGACGCGGAATCTAATAAGATGTGCCGTAACGAATTTGAAATCAGAGGCTTACAAGTGTTTTGCACAAAGGTTGCCTCCTTTTTTTTTTTTTTAAGATGCAGAAAGAAAGATAAATAAACAAATTAACGTTATAGAACTCGTGAAACTTAGTTTCCTAATCATGTTAATTATTAAAGATATCATATTCTTAGGCGTTAACACTTAGTTGCTTTATTGATCACGCACGATTGCGGTCCGCGATTTCGAAGATGTGTTATCACTTTAGTCTCATCAGAACACACAAGGCAGAGCGTTGTATACCTAATAGCGTATACATTGACTTCTTCAATTTTTTTACAAATAAGGTATTAAGAATTTCTCCGTCTTTACCCCTCTCTGAAATAAAAAAATTATCAATAAAGTACCCTCATAGATAACACTGATCAACGAGAAGTTTTCCCCAGGGAAATTGTAACTAATTTCAATAAACATACCCTCGAGGATATCGAAAGTAATCATAAAAAAGATAGTCATGTCTCAATTTATCGTTGTGACCTTATTTTATTGCCTTTTTCAGTGCTTTTTGAATGCAGACAAACGACACCGGAAGTGCGTGATGACATAGGTATAGGCGCCAGTGAGGCAGATTGCGTCAGACAGTCTAACGCAGTGCTGGTTCATTTAGTTATAACAGCGATCAGTATAGCACGTAATGAGCTCACAAACAGGGACTTACAGCAATCATTATGTCTCGTAAATTTTCTATATTTTAAAAAATAGTTTTTTTTATAAGCGTGAATTTTAGAAATAGTTTTTGTTATATATGCGCCGAAATTGTGAGTTTTAAACGTAGAAGACGTATAACCCCTTTCATTTGAACACCCTATAAACATTATTTTGAATGCCAGATTGGCGAGTAGTACAAGCCATGGACGCCACACTTCTGTTGTGAACGCTGTTCGATTCGGCTTCGAGAGTGAATTAGAGGAAAGGGAACATCGATGCTTTTCGCCATACGGATGATTTGGAAGGAACCTAGAGATCATGTAACAGATTGTTTCTTTTGTATAACTCCAACATTAAAAGGAATTAATTTTAAAAAGCAAAAGCATATGCAGTATTCCAGTACCGATTTCGATTTCGCAATTAGGCCAGTACCGCACAGTGATTCGCATCCTGTTCCACAGCCACCTGTAAACTGTCCTTTAGATGAAGAGGAATGCATTCCATGAACTATAGTCACGAAAGTGGAAAAGACGAGGATTATATTCCATCAGATAAACATACACCGCCTCATATGATCACCCAAGCAGAGCTCAATGGCCTCGTTCGTGATCTGGGATTAAGCAATAATAAAGCTGAATTGCTTGGATCAAGGCTTAAGGAGTGGAATGTGTTCGATAATGATGTACGTATTTTCCGTGTATCGTAACCGATACAAAGACTTTATTCGTTTTTATGAATATACTTGCTTAACCATTGTGCAGATTGTTTCGGATTATCATAAAGGATCCACTTCTCGTCGCAGGTGACAATTCGATGCAGTAGAGGTTCCTGTTTATTCCTGGCAAGCAACGACGTGGATACTTCCAAACGACTAGTCTTGTTGGCAGTTGTCGACTCATGCGGCAGCCACATGTCCAGCGTTTTGACCTTACCCAGCGCAGCCAGACGCCGAACAATTGCTGTGTGGTGAACACCTACTTCTGCCGCTATCTCACGACATGTTTTTCGGGGTCCTCTTCCACCACACGTAACAGAACATCGTCAGAAACAGCAAAAGGTCGGTGACCACGTTCTTCGTTTTGCAGGTCCGTATCTCCGCTTCAACCACACGTAACAGAACATCGTCAGAAACAGCAACAGGTCGGTGACCACGTTCTTCGTTTTGCAGGTCCGTATCTCCGCTTCAACCACACGTAACAGAACATCGTCAGAAACAGCAACAGGTCGGTGACCACGTTCTTCGTTTTGCAGGTCCGTATCTCCGCTTCAACCACACGTAACAGAACATCGTCAGAAACAGCAACAGGTCGGTGACCACGTGCTTCGTTTTGCAGGTCCGTATCTCCGCTTCAACCACACGTAACAGGACATCGTCAGAAACAGCAACAGGTCGGTGACCACGTGCTTTGTTTTGCAGGTCCGTATCTCCGCTTCAACCACACGTAACAGAACATCGTCAGAAACAGCAACAGGTCGGTGACCACGTTCTTCGTTTTGCAGGTCCGTATCTCCGCTTCGAAACTTCACAAACAATCGCCGAATGGTTCGTTCGTTGGCTGTATTCTCCACAAACGCTTCAACCACACATAACAGAACATCGTCAGAAACAGCAACAGGTCGGTGACCACGTTCTTCGTTTTGCAGGTCCATATCTCCGCTTCAACCACACGTAACAGAACATCGTCAGAAACAGCAACAGGTCGGTGACCACGTGCTTCGTTTTGCAGGTCCGTATCTCCGCTTCAACCACACGTAACAGAACATCGTCAGAAACAGCAACAGGTCGGTGACCACGTTCTTCGTTTTGCAGGTCCGTATCTCCGCTTCAACCACACGTAACAGAACATCGTCAGAAACAGCAACAGGTCGGTGACCACGTTCTTCGTTTTGCAGGTCCGTATCTCCGCTTCAACCACACGTAACAGAACATCGTCAGAAACAGCAACAGGTCGGTGACCACGTGCTTCGTTTTGCAGGTCCGTATCTCCGCTTCAACCACACGTAACAGAACATCGTCAGAAACAGCAACAGGTCAGTGACCACGTTCTTCGTTTTGCAGGTCCGTATCTCTGCTTCAACCACACGTAACAGAACATGCTGTTTCTGACGATGTTCTGTTACGTGTGGTTGAAGCGGGACCTGCAAACAGCACGTGGTCACCGACCTGCTGCTGTTTCTGACGATGTTCTGTTACGTATGGTTCGTATCTCCGCTTCAACCACACGTGACAGAACATCGTCAGAAACAGCAACAGGTCGGTGACCACGTTCTTCGTTTTGCAGGTCCGTATCTCCGCTTCAACCACACGTAACAGAACATCGTCAGAAACAGCAACAGGTCGGTGACCACGTTCTTCGTTTTGCAGGTCCGTATCTCCGCTTCAACCACACGTAACAGAACATCGTCAGAAACAGCAGCAAGTCGGTGACCACGTTCTTCGTTTTGCAGGTCCGTATCTCCGCTTCGAAACTTCACAAACGATCGCCGAATGGTTCGTTCGTTGGCTGTATTCTCCACAAACGCTTCAACCACACATAACAGAACATCGTCAGAAACAGCAACAGGTCGGTGACCACGTTCTTCGTTTTGCAGGTCCATATCTCCGCTTCAACCACACGTAACAGAACATCGTCAGAAACAGCAACAGGTCGGTGACCACGTGCTTCGTTTTGCAGGTCCGTATCTCCGCTTCAACCACACGTAACAGAACATCGTCAGAAACAGCAACAGGTCGGTGACCACGTTCTTCGTTTTGCAGGTCCGTATCTCCGCTTCAACCACACGTAACAGAACATCGTCAGAAACAGCAACAGGTCGGTGACCACGTTCTTCGTTTTGCAGGTCCATATCTCCGCTTCAACCACACGTAACAGAACATCGTCAGAAACAGCAACAGGTCGGTGACCACGTGCTTCGTTTTGCAGGTCCGTATCTCCGCTTCAACCACACGTAACAGAACATCGTCAGAAACAGCAACAGGTCGGTGACCACGTGCTTCGTTTTGCAGGTCCGTATCTCCGCTTCAACCACACGTAACAGAACATCGTCAGAAACAGCAACAGGTCGGTGACCACGTTCTTCGTTTTGCAGGTCCGTATCTCCGCTTCAACCACACCTAACAGAACATGGTCAGAAACAGCAACAGGTCGGTGACCACGTGCTTCGTTTTGCAGGTCCGTATCTCCGCTTCAACCACACGTAACAGAACATCGTCAGAAACAGCAACAGGTCGGTGACCACGTGCTTCGTTTTGCAGGTCCGTATCTCCGTTTCAACCACACGTAACAGAACATCGTCAGAAACAGCAACAGGTCGGTGACCACGTGCTTCGTTTTGCAGGTCCGTATCTCCGCTTCAACCACACGTAACAGAACATCGTCAGAAACAGCAACAGGTCGGTGACCACGTGCTTCGTTTTGCAGGTCCGTATCTCCGCTTCAACCACACGTAACAGAACATCGTCAGAAACAGCAACAGGTCGGTGACCACGTGCTTCGTTTTGCAGGTCCGTATCTCCGTTTCAACCACACGTAACAGAACATCGTCAGAAACAGCAACAGGTCGGTGACCACGTGCTTCGTTTTGCAGGTCCGTATCTCCGCTTCAACCACACGTAACAGAACATCGTCAGAAACAGCAACAGGTCGGTGACCACGTTCTTCGTTTTGCAGGTCCGTATCTCCGCTTCCACCACACGTAACAGAACATCGTCAGAAACAGCAACAGGTCGGTGACCACGTTCTTCGTTTTGCAGGTCCGTATCTCCGCTTCAAGCACACGTAACAGAACATCGTCAGAAACAGCAACAGGTCGGTGACCACGTTCTTCGTTTTGCAGGTCCGTATCTCCGCTTCAACCACACGTAACAGAACATCGTCAGAAACAGCAACAGGTCGGTGACCACGTTCTTCGTTTTGCAGGTCTGTATCTCCGCTTCAACCACACGTAACAGAACATCGTCAGAAACAGCAACAGGTCGGTGACCACGTTCTTCGTTTTGCAGGTCCGTATCTCCGCTTCAACCACACGTAACAGAACATCGTCAGAAACAGCAACAGGTCGGTGACCACGTTCTTCGTTTTGCAGGTCCGTATCTCCGCTTCAACCACACGTAACAGAACATCGTCAGAAACAGCAACAGGTCGGTGACCACGTTCTTCGTTTTGCAGGTCCGTATCTCCGCTTCAACCACACGTAACAGGACATCGTCAGAAACAGCAACAGGTCGGTGACCACGTGCTTTGTTTTGCAGGTCCGTATCTCCGCTTCAACCACACGTAACAGAACATCGTCAGAAACAGCAACAGGTCGGTGACCACGTTCTTCGTTTTGCAGGTCCGTATCTCCGCTTCGAAACTTCACAAACAATCGCCGAATGGTTCGTTCGTTGGCTGTATTCTCCACAAACGCTTCAACCACACATAACAGAACATCGTCAGAAACAGCAACAGGTCGGTGACCACGTTCTTCGTTTTGCAGGTCCATATCTCCGCTTCAACCACACGTAACAGAACATCGTCAGAAACAGCAACAGGTCGGTGACCACGTGCTTCGTTTTGCAGGTCCGTATCTCCGCTTCAACCACACGTAACAGAACATCGTCAGAAACAGCAACAGGTCGGTGACCACGTTCTTCGTTTTGCAGGTCCGTATCTCCGCTTCAACCACACGTAACAGAACATCGTCAGAAACAGCAACAGGTCGGTGACCACGTTCTTCGTTTTGCAGGTCCGTATCTCCGCTTCAACCACACGTAACAGAACATCGTCAGAAACAGCAACAGGTCGGTGACCACGTGCTTCGTTTTGCAGGTCCGTATCTCCGCTTCAACCACACGTAACAGAACATCGTCAGAAACAGCAACAGGTCAGTGACCACGTTCTTCGTTTTGCAGGTCCGTATCTCTGCTTCAACCACACGTAACAGAACATGCTGTTTCTGACGATGTTCTGTTACGTGTGGTTGAAGCGGAGATACGGACCTGCAAAACAAAGCACGTGGTCACCGACCTGCTGCTGTTTCTGACGATGTTCTGTTACGTATGGTTCGTATCTCCGCTTCAACCACACGTGACAGAACATCGTCAGAAACAGCAACAGGTCGGTGACCACGTTCTTCGTTTTGCAGGTCCGTATCTCCGCTTCAACCACACGTAACAGAACATCGTCAGAAACAGCAACAGGTCGGTGACCACGTTCTTCGTTTTGCAGGTCCGTATCTCCGCTTCAACCACACGTAACAGAACATCGTCAGAAACAGCAGCAAGTCGGTGACCACGTTCTTCGTTTTGCAGGTCCGTATCTCCGCTTCGAAACTTCACAAACGATCGCCGAATGGTTCGTTCGTTGGCTGTATTCTCCACAAACGCTTCAACCACACATAACAGAACATCGTCAGAAACAGCAACAGGTCGGTGACCACGTTCTTCGTTTTGCAGGTCCATATGTCCGCTTCAACCACACGTAACAGAACATCGTCAGAAACAGCAACAGGTCGGTGACCACGTGCTTCGTTTTGCAGGTCCGTATCTCCGCTTCAACCACACGTAACAGAACATCGTCAGAAACAGCAACAGGTCGGTGACCACGTTCTTCGTTTTGCAGGTCCGTATCTCCGCTTCAACCACACGTAACAGAACATCGTCAGAAACAGCAACAGGTCGGTGACCACGTTCTTCGTTTTGCAGGTCCATATCTCCGCTTCAACCACACGTAACAGAACATCGTCAGAAACAGCAACAGGTCGGTGACCACGTGCTTCGTTTTGCAGGTCCGTATCTCCGCTTCAACCACACGTAACAGAACATCGTCAGAAACAGCAACAGGTCGGTGACCACGTGCTTCGTTTTGCAGGTCCGTATCTCCGCTTCAACCACACGTAACAGAACATCGTCAGAAACAGCAACAGGTCGGTGACCACGTTCTTCGTTTTGCAGGTCCGTATCTCCGCTTCAACCACACGTAACAGAACATGGTCAGAAACAGCAACAGGTCGGTGACCACGTGCTTCGTTTTGCAGGTCCGTATCTCCGCTTCAACCACACGTAACAGAACATCGTCAGAAACAGCAACAGGTCGGTGACCACGTGCTTCGTTTTGCAGGTCCGTATCTCCGTTTCAACCACACGTAACAGAACATCGTCAGAAACAGCAACAGGTCGGTGACCACGTGCTTCGTTTTGCAGGTCCGTATCTCCGCTTCAACCACACGTAACAGAACATCGTCAGAAACAGCAACAGGTCGGTGACCACGTGCTTCGTTTTGCAGGTCCGTATCTCCGCTTCAACCACACGTAACAGAACATCGTCAGAAACAGCAACAGGTCGGTGACCACGTGCTTCGTTTTGCAGGTCCGTATCTCCGTTTCAACCACACGTAACAGAACATCGTCAGAAACAGCAACAGGTCGGTGACCACGTGCTTCGTTTTGCAGGTCCGTATCTCCGCTTCAACCACACGTAACAGAACATCGTCAGAAACAGCAACAGGTCGGTGACCACGTTCTTCGTTTTGCAGGTCCGTATCTCCGCTTCCACCACACGTAACAGAACATCGTCAGAAACAGCAACAGGTCGGTGACCACGTTCTTCGTTTTGCAGGTCCGTATCTCCGCTTCAAGCACACGTAACAGAACATCGTCAGAAACAGCAACAGGTCGGTGACCACGTTCTTCGTTTTGCAGGTCCGTATCTCCGCTTCAACCACACGTAACAGAACATCGTCAGAAACAGCAACAGGTCGGTGACCACGTTCTTCGTTTTGCAGGTCCGTATCTCCGCTTCAACCACACGTAACAGAACATCGTCAGAAACAGCAACAGGTCGGTGACCACGTTCTTCGTTTTGCAGGTCCGTATCTCCGCTTCAACCACACGTAACAGAACATCGTCAGAAACAGCAACAGGTCGGTGACCACGTTCTTCGTTTTGCAGGTCCGTATCTCCGCTTCAACCACACGTAACAGAACATCGTCAGAAACAGCAAAAGGTCGGTGACCACGTTCTTCGTTTTGCAGGTCCGTATCTCCGCTTCAACCACACGTAACAGAACATCGTCAGAAACAGCAACAGGTCGGTGACCACGTTCTTCGTTTTGCAGGTCCGTATCTCCGCTTCGAAACTTCACAAACCATCGCCGAATGGTTCGTTCGTTGGCTGTATTCTCCACAAACGCTTTAACGTTTCGAGCAGAAGCAATTCCTGCGGAATCGCCCAGTTTAAATTCATACAGGAAGATGATTCTCAAATCCGGTGTCTGCATGTTTCCTTTGCAAGTCTCTTATTCCAATTACACTATTTTCAAATGCACAAAGATAATTTAAAATATGGCCCAGTACAATAGATATGATATAAAAATATAATTCCCTTAAATGACTGTTTCTTCAGAACGACAACGCTCGCCCCCCACGTCGCTAATCTGACCAAAACTGCTATTCAAGATCTCGGTTGGGAAGTTCGACCTGACCCACCGTATTCCCCTGGTCTATCACCCTCAGATAATCGCCTTTTCCGGTCGCTGTCCAACAGTCGGCAAGGCGTATCGTTTAACAACGACGTCGAGCTGAAACAGTGGTTCGATGAGTTCGAGTCCAATCTCGGGGATTTCTACCGTCGAGGCATTGACAACTTAGTGGAACGTTAGCAAGAGATCGTGAACAATGAAGGTGAATATATTATTGACTGGTTTGTGAAAATGTTTTCATGAAAAATGAGGATTCCAATAATTGGAAAAAAAAAACCACGAACGAATTTATTTGGCATATTGCAGAAATTCGGTTCATTTTGTTTTAGTAACCGATTACACTCACAGTGAAAAACACATTGCTTCCTTTAAATTATGCACAGTTTTTATTTATGGGAGCCATAAATGCATTGTCTTTTCAGAAAGTTTTTCTTTTCTTTTACAAAGATGTGCTTTGAAATATTTTTTTGTCTCGGGAATGATTCAAAAAGCGTGCTCAATTAAAACCGAAAATTCTGTGTCATCTTTCTTGTGCGTTACTGTTGTCATAAAATAGCTAATTGTTTTATTTTTTAAGGGCGTCTTATAGTTCTTATGAGTATTCTATGTCACACAGTTTAAGAAACGCTGCTCGAAGTGAATTAAGAGAAGGAATAAAGCTGACGTTAGTAATTAGCAAGTTGTATGATAGGGACTAGATGAAATCGTTCGTCAATGAAAATGCTGATAGGGAATCATTATAAAAAATTGCAGTGGAAATAAATTCCAAGAAAAAAATCATTTGTAAAGCTGATCGAAGTCGTCATTAATCACGAAAAATGTAAAAATCTGTGTGTTACAGAATTCGAGCCACTGCATTTACCACTCCTGAGTGGATAAGAATGCCAGCGCAAAGACTGGTTGCGCCTAGTAAATCTCCCATTTCATTCTTTTTTACTCATTATTTAAATTGCTCAATCCTTTTTCTTGGACAGAGGAGCATTTTGCGAGAATTCTTTTACTTTCTATAATTAACCGATCCATAAAAATATTACCAAGCTATTAGAGCTCTTTGTTTGCCTAATGACTTCCGTCTTCTTTGTTCAGCCACTGATGGTAACGTAGCGTAATTTGCATATCATACCGTGAAACCTTGAGATTTTTTGCGACGCAATGCCAGGAGCTGTGGATAAAATGACAGCATCAGCGTGTGAAGGTTCATCACATGCGATGTAGTAATGAGTGTATCTACAGCAGTTCGGGACTTTTCAAAACTGAAATTTAAAAGAAACGCTGTTATAAGAGATGGTAGCTTAGTTGATTGGACACAACGATTCTGTTTGAAGAAGAAATCAAAATTTATATTGCATAAAGTCTAACACTAGTAGAATTACACTGAAGTGCCAATCAATTAGAGATGTTTTAAAGTTGCCTAGTAAGGCGTTGGGCCACCTCTTGTCCGATTGATAGCGCTGACCACACGACGATGCATGGATTCCGAGAGCTTACGAAAATATTCTGAAGGTATCACCAGTCATGCCTTGTTCAAAGTTGTCCATAATTCTTAATTCATACAAATTCAATACAATGATCTTGTAACAATCCAGTTTCCACGTGGGACTTATGGGATGGGGAATACCCATTTCCACTGGGATGCATGCTGAACATGAGCGGGTGTTAGTGGTCGGCTAAGAGGTCCAGATATTTGGAGGCTCTCCAAGTCGATTGTACACGTGCCAAAGATCCCAGATAAAGATACTTCAGGCCATCACTGAGCCACCAATGGCCTGTACTGTTCTAACTTGTAATGAGGAGTCCATGACCATACGAGGTTTATGACAGATACACACTCTCACATCGGTTTGATACGGTTTAAATCTGGTTTCCATACTCCAGGCTATCCGCTTCCAGTCCTTTGTGGCCTAGTGTCAATGTGCGTTTGCCCAGTAAAGGAGTTGAGCCTGGTGTCGTGCCGTTAACAGCGTGACGGTTATGGGCCGGAGGCTCCTAAACCCTAGACGAAGTCCGTTGCACTATCGTTACACTGACATGCGATTTGATCCACTGTTCAAATCATTAGCGATTAGTGATATTGTCTTGCTCCTACCCATTCAAACAATACCGCCTAAACGGCGTACGCTACGAGCTGTCAAGGTTGGTACATTGCAATTCATTCTGGAGCTTGTTCTTTTGCAAGAAGTTTCGAATTCCCGAAACATTATGGACACTGTAGTACGGGGAAACCCAAGAACGTTGACGACTTCCGAGATGGAGTGACTCATCCTACAATCCTGCAATCTTTCCTCTTTCAAAAGCATCCAAATAACACGTCTTACCCATCACGCCCGTAAGGGATGTTACTATTGGGGAAGCTGTGGCTGATGGCTGCATTTAACTACAGTTTCGGCCCGGCATGCGCGATAACACTGGAATAGCAGGCAAACAATTGCATAATTTCTGCTATCTCTAATTCAACGCCACTTCGTGTTTTATATCTTGGGTATGTCGTAAATATTGATTACCTCGAAAAATGTTGGAACAATTACAATGGGTAAAGTTGTTTTTAATAAATTCGAAAAATCTATTCGATAATGAGATAGTAAAAACTTAAAAAGGATATAATTACAAATAAATGGAATTGTAGTAATGCTATTGCAGAAATCTCAGTATAATAGCCATTGACAAAGTTGGTATCAAAATTGAAGATTTTATAGAATTATGAAATGAATTATGTATTTATAGAATAATTAATAATAGTCTAGAAAGGGCAATATACTGCAAATAAAGTGAATTAAAAGAATGATTCAAGGGCGCTCATTTGTCCTTGGCTTTTCATTGGAAGAATGGTGACAGATGAATGGTTTTGATACATTATTCTATATATTCATTTCCGAGGTGAACCCACTTCTGACACCAAGGCTCATGCTGTTTTAAACCTTCCAAATAAAAATTCAACGGTTGTGTCTGAAACTCCGTATAAACAGCTGATAATATCGGAAATATACTGTAACTTTGTTCCCTGCTAATGTGTCTTCAGTTTGGAGAACAAATGATAACCACACGCTGCCAAATCAAGTAAATAAGCAGGATATGTCAATAGTTACTTGTGAATTTCTCGAAACTTTGCCTCCATGATGCTAACCTTGCGGGCCGAAACATTGCGTTGCAGAAAATGGAGCCACTTTTGATAATCCCATCCCCCAAGTATTTCTTCGTGCTCTCGCTTTAGTTTGTGATGCGTTGCGGTAAGGGTTGCTCCCTTTTCCAGGAAGTTTACTATCATTAATCCGCTATTTTCCGAGAACACAGAAGCCATCATCTTTGCTGTAGAAGTCTGTGTTCGAAACCTTTTTTGGTTGAGGGAAACCGTGCTCTATCCATTATTTTGGATTACTCCTTGGGATCTATGTATCCGCGTTTCATCTATGGTTACCAATTAAGCCTAAGCCAAGAAACAGTCCTTATCCTACTGAAAACTCTGCGGCACTGCCTTTGCTACTGTAACCCGATGATTCTTCTAATCGACATTTAGTAGCTATTTGACCGAGAGCTTCTTCGTGGACGTTGAATCCATTACGATCGCGAAACATCCCCAAAACATCTGCTATACTTTTTGCAGAGATTCTTTTGTCTTCCAAAGTCACGTTGTGAACAACTAGCATCCACATTATGTGGAACTGTGAGAGCAACAGGCATTCCTGGACAGTCTTCATCCTCAGTGCTGAAATGTCCTGTCTTTAATTTGGCCGTCTACAGAAGATGTCCACACATTTTTAGAACGATTTTCCAGCAAAACAATTAAAATTGAAAATAAAATTATTTCGTTCTTAAATGTTCTATCTGATAGCCCTTTCTCTTGACTACAAACATACATCTACATTTCCAAGATAACAGTAGATTTCTTGAAATTGGTAGTGGTATTTGATTCCACTAATCTCTTCCACTGCTTCTCATAGTCCAATCATTGTTTTAAGTCTGTGTTCACTAAGTGCTTTTTTAGCAGTCCTAAGGCACAATAGTCCATTGGTGACATATTAGGGGACTTTGAAGGAATATGAGCAAAAGTATATACTTGATACCGGGCTCTTTACTCATTTTTTCAAGAAACAGAGTGGTAGATTTGGATGTATGATTGGTAGCCTGACACTGATGGAGTTCTATTCTTTGATGGCTCTGTGGATAAAGGAATGGTATTTCTTCTTTAAATATAGGAGTTAAAACATTAGTTTGGTAATACACTGGCGGAAAGTGAAAAAAGAACACCAAGAAGGAATTGGCGAACGATCACGAAATTTACATATGTTAATGGGGTCGAGTTTACGTAGGTGCGATGTTAATTTCAGGACCAACCGGAGAGCGCTTACGCCACAGCACGGCATAATATGTAAATTACCGACGGTGGTATTTAAGAAGTACGGCGAAGTGGATGTAATCAGTCGTCGGCATACGGACACGTGCGAAGACCCTGAAGAAGCTACAATGCCTGGACACGGAAGACGTGTACGATTTCAGCAGTTATCGGACTTTGAGCGAGGTCGTCTAGTCGGACTCCGCGAGGCCGGGTGGTCATATCGTCGTATTGCGAAGCGAATTGGACGGGAAGTATCGGTGGTGGTACGATGGTGGCGTAGATGGTCAGAGGAACATTCCCACACGAGAAGACGTGGAACCGGGAGTCACAGACGGACTGATGAGTGGACCGATCGACGCATAAGAAGAGCGGCGTTGTCAAGCAGAACATCCACTGCGACGCAAATCCGAGCTGCCGTTGCACCTGAGGTAACTGTGGGAACAATCCGCAACCGTTTACTGGATGCAGGCCTACGTGCACGTGTGCCTCTGGCATGTGTACCTCTCACTCCAGCCCACCGTCAGGAACGGCTGCAGTGGTGTCGCCAACGTCTGCACTGGAGAACGCAATGGCGACCAGTCGTGTTCAGCGATGAAAGCAGATTCTGCTTGGGAGCCTCCGATGGCCATATGCATGTTTGCAGACGCACAGGGGAGCGTCTCCACCCTTCTTGCATCCGCCAGCGACACACAGGGCCTACACCTTGTCTCCTGGTGTGAGGAGCGATCAGCTACCACTCGCGTACACAACTAGTGTTTGTACCGGCTACGTTAAACAGCCCCTCCTACATCAACAACATCATTCAGCCCGTTGTTATTCCATTTGTAAGGTCGGCCCATCGTGGTGTTTTCCAGCAAGACAACGCACGCCCACACACGGCACGTGCAACGCAACATGCACTTCAGGATGTGAGAAAACTTCCATGGCCTGCACGTTCACCGGATTTGTCCCCCATTGAGCACGTGTATGATTTTATGGGACAACGACTTATCCGGTCTCCACGGCCAGCCACGGCCATCCCCCATTTACGCGTCCAGGTTGAGGATGCTTGGAACTCAATACCCCAAACTTACATCCAACATCTGTACGACAGACTCCATGCCAGAATTGCACAGTGTGACGCAGTTCATGGCGGTTCAACCTCGTACTAACCATGTTACATGGAAATGTTATTTTTCAATTTACCAGCAAATACAGCTGCATTATGCCATAATGTTTTGATCACGTTATCCTCTATATTCCGTCATTATGCTGTATAAATTACGTTGGTATCATACGTCTCCTTCTTGGTGTTCTTTTTTCACCTTCCGCCAGTGTAGGTCTGTGGTTTTCTCGGATAGCCGGATTTTCATTTGTCTTGGGAAGTAAAATCACCTCCGCTGACTTCCACTCATCGGGGAAGTAATTTAATTCAATAGCTTTATCCTAAAATTTAGTAAGGGTTTGCACATATTCATCCGGTAATTTGTTCATGATTTTGTTATTGATACCGTCTTTACCAGATGCCTTTTTATTCTTAAGTTTATTAATATGAAACCTGATTTCCCTGTCTCACCCCTTCGATACACCTTGTCCTAATACACTGAAGAGCAATTGAATTAGAGACAGCTAGCGTTATGCAGATGTGGTGCTGGGGAGGCCCTGTAAACGGGAACGACATGCCGTATGCAGCGATCCGACAATATAAGGAGTGATGCGACGGGAATCAGTAAAGGTCGGACACAGTAAGGGTAAGACGAAGGATCTAAGCGCATTTGATCGTGGGAAAATTCTCGGGACCGGACGAATGGGTCACTCCATCTCGGAAGTCGTGCAGACACTGGGATTTTCACGAGCCACTTTGTCACGGGTGCACCGTGAGTACATCGAATCCGGTAAAACCGTCCCTGCAAGGGCCAACTGCCGTGGACAACAGCGTGTGGATGAGCGGGGTCATCGTCTGCTAGCTCGCATTGTAACAGCGAATAGACGGACCACAGTGCAAGAAATCACTCGGCAATTTAACGCTGGTGCACAAAAACGTGTAAGCAGCCACACCATCCAGAACCATCTCCTCGCTATGGGATACAGAAGCCATCGTCCCACGAGGGTACCGCTGCTGACCGTACATCACAGGATGCAAAGATTAGAATGGGCGCGGGAACCTCGCCACTGGACCCTTGACATGTGGAAAACTGTTGCCTGGACTGATAAGTCGAGATTCACGTTGGTACATGCGGTTGGCAGGATAGGAGTACGCCGCAAACCACATGAACCGATGGATTCTTCTTGCCAGCAGGGTACTCTTCAAGCTTGTGGGGGTGACATTCTCGTCTGGGGACTATTTACGTGGAGTGAAATGGGACCCTTGGTACGTGGGACATCGTCCCTCACAGGTCAACGTTACCGGGATATCCTGGGCGGCCATTTGCTCCCGTTTGTGCGTGTTCAACTTTCCACTGGGGACCTCATCCTGCAGCAAGACAATGCACCGTGCCATCGCTCCCGAATTGTATCCGAATGGTTGGATGAACACTCCACCGACGTGACCTCGCTTCCTTGGCCAGCTAGGTCATCTGACCTCAATCCCATCGAGCACATCTGGCATGCCATCGATAGAGATGTTCGAGGCTCTGACCCCCTCCATCAAATCTTCGTGAACTGTGGGAGCTTGTTCAGGGTCGTGGATTCCTATGGCTTCGCAACGCTTCCGGTGTCTTGTCGAGTCCAGGCCGAGATGAATCGCCGCCGTCATCAGGGCGAAAGGTGGTGCTACACGGTACTAGACAGGTATCTCTAATTCAATTGCTCTTCAGTGTATATCTCAATGTTCTGTGTGAGGACAAAATTGCTTGGGTTTTATCAGTGTTGATTTTAATTTTCCAGTCAAGGAAATAGTTCTTTAATTTTCTACATATAAAAGTTGCTTGATTTTTATTTTTGGAAGTATAAGCAAGAGCAGTGTCATCAGCATATAGAGCTGTAGTCAAATTCCTGTTATTAAATTTAGGAAAATCTGACTTAAAAATAGAATACAACTTCGGTGCGAGTAGCCTGCCTTGTAGAACCCCAGCTTCATTTTTTTGTTCATTTCTTTCGATTAATTTTTACACATAATGTTCTGTTATCAAGGTATGACTTGATTAAGTGGATAATCCAGGGTGGGAAATCATGCGCTATAAGTTTGTAAATAATTGCCTCATGTGAGCATTTATCAAACGCTTTAGCCACATCCAAAAATATGGCTGCTGTGTGTTCTTTTTCTTTTTATTCCTTCTGCGCATCGTTCTGTTACTCTTGATAACTGATGCACCATGAAGTGTTTATCTCTAAACCCTCCTGGAATAAATGGAATAACTGGGTATTCTTCACGGAATTGTTGCATTCTAATAAGAATAATTTTTTCAAACATTTGTCCCATAGTTGGGAGCAACGAAATAGGTCTGTGGTTTTCTGGGATAGCCGGATTTTTATTTGGCTTGGGAAGTAAAATCACCTCCGCTGACTTCCACTCATCGGGGAAGTAATTTAATTCAATAGCTTTATTATAAATTTTAGTAAGGGTTTGCACATATTCATCCGGTAATTTGTTCATGATTTTGTTATTGATACCGTCTTTACCAGGTGCCTTTTTATTCCTACTTTTATTAATATGAAACCTTACTTCCCTGTCTCACCCCTTCGATACACCGTGTCCCTATATAGCACGTTTATTTGGTCTTGATCTGGTCCAAAGTTTTCAATCCGTCTTGGACTGATCTCGCACCTTCAATTTATCTCGTTCTGATTTTGTACCTCCAAACTATCTTGTTTTGATTTCTCTCCTTCAATCAAACTTGTCCTTACGTAGCGGTTTCAATTCCTCTTGGTCTGATCTCACGCTTTCAACACATCTTTTCCAGATCTCATATCTTTCATCCTTCTTGTCCTGATTTCTCACCTTCAATCCATCTTGTCAATCCATCTTGCCCTGATTTCGCACCTTCAATCCATCTTCACCTTCAATCAACCTTGTTCTTACATAGCACTTTCATATCATCTTAGTCTAATCTCAGGTTTTCAATCCATCTTGTCTTGATCTCACATGTTCCATCCATGTTGTCCTGATCTCACACCTTCCATCCATGTTGTCCTGATCTCCCACCTTCAATGAAGAGACTAATTCTGTCGATGACAAGAGAGAGAGAGAGAGAGAGAGAGAGAGAGAGAGAGAGAGATGTTCAGGTGAGCAGTGGCGTTGAGATGTTCTTTGATTGGCATCAAAGCAGGTAAAATGCGTAACAGGCAA
Source organism: Macrothele yani (assembly GCA_039090855.1). Lineage (NCBI taxonomy): Eukaryota > Metazoa > Arthropoda > Arachnida > Araneae > Macrothelidae > Macrothele > Macrothele yani. The sequence goes on from CM076992.1 coordinate 17,783,050, forward strand.
ACATTCCACAGACCAGCACACCGCCGTCTCCCGCCTATACTGTGGAAACCTGTCAAAATGTGTTTATTGCCTCATGTTACCTGCGCCAAATTCGGATCCAGCCATACGCGTGATACAGAAGGAACCTTGTTTCGTCCATCTAAGTTACCTTCTTCCAGTGTTCAGGGATCCAGTATCAATGCTCGCATGCTTGTTTGAGATGCACTTCCGTGTACTACGCTGAGAAAATAGGCATATGAGGTCGTCGGCCGCTGTAGACTATTCCCAACATTGGGCTGATACGTGGTGAGTTTGTCTATGACCCTCGGCACACCAGTCTTGATTTCTACAGTGACCAGCTTGGTTGTGGACAGTGTGTTGGATTGCTCAATTCTCGCCATCATGCTTTGACCCTCTGAGAAGACTGACGATATAATCTGCTGTTTTCGTCCGCAAGATCGCCGACCGCATTTTTGTGTGTCCATCCATTTACAGTAAATCTACGGTTGTGGGTGCAAGTCCCAGGAAATTTGCAGTTTGGAAGACGCTCGAACCGAAACGCCTGGCACCAACAATCATGCCACGTTAAAAGTCTCTCAGATCACTGGTTTTGCCCATTCTGACACTCATTGTAACGCTAACTGACGTTCTACGAGCTGGATTACTTGATGCATATTGGAGTAAGCCATTTATAATACGAAAGAAGGCGTACCTAATAAACTGGTATATTATTGTACATAAATGATTGAAAATAGTCAAGCGTAAGAATACAGAATTACACAATTTCACAGTGGGAAGAAAAAAAAAATTCAGCATTTTATCATAATTGCAGTTCTTAACTCAGGTTTTCTAAACGAAAAATGCGATAAATAAATATTCATGTAGACAAAATGCATTAAAATGTTATAGAAAAGCTCCAATTTGAAGGTTTTCAAAGGAATTTAATCATAAAACGAGAAACCATTTCGCCCGTTAGTCCGTAAATCTTGCTTTTTCCTTTGTTGCCAAATTAGAAAACCACATTTATCTTTCTACAAAATGTTATTCAAGTTTAACGTTTATCAGTGGTAACATGTATTAGGAAATTCTGTTTGTTCAGCACAAAGAGAAAAGCTCAAATTATGTTTGCCAAATACTGAAATATTTGGATAATGCTACAGACACTAAACTAATATCGTTTCGCGAACACAAAGCCAATTTCTTCTAAGTAAATTTTCAGCGTTCAAGCGGGACAAAGGTGTTTAATATCAGCGTTCTACTGTAGTAAATAAAAACCAAGTCGGCTATATGAGGTAACAATAAAGAAACAGATGCTTCGAGAGCAAAGCATTAGAAATATGTTTATCCTGTGTCTCCCGGGGGTTAAGCAACGACTGCTTCATTTTTGTCAGATGTTTGGTTGCATAAATATTCATCAGCTCCAAAAAACACCAAAATCATCATTACGCTTCTTTGGACTGCTGTGTAATTGAAATAACGTAATTAAGTGTTTACCTACAGAAAAAAAGTAAAAGAGGAAATAAGTCTCTTCACGAACAATGAAAGGCACGAAAAAATTGGAAAAAGGCAAACTAAAATAAAACGGGCAAAGTAAGAAAGCTAAATATAAAAACAAGTTAGTAAAATCATGCAATGCATTGATTATGATACGCTTTCCAACATACCTCCAACATACCAAAAATCATTACTCAAGTTATGAGGATAATGGCTGTGAAATATATCTCGCTCCTGTGTCCCGACCTTTGACCCCATTTCGATGATATTCAACAGAACCGGTTCCGTATATTTCCGGAACAACATACTAAAGTCGCAAAAGAAGCATTTTTAGTCAAGTTATAAGGATAATAGCTGTGAAATGAATCTCGCTCCTGTGTCCTGACCTTAGAACCGGTTCAGTGTGCTTCCGGAACAACATGATAAAGTTTTGTCGCAATGAAGCATTTTTGCGTAAGTTACGATGCATAAGGACAATGAAATGATCCCGCTCCTATGTCCTGACCTTTGACCCATTTCGTCCATTTTCAATAGCGTTCTTCCCCAGGTTTTCCCCTACCACATACCAAAATTTCATCGAAATCGAACCATTGTTACCCGAGTTATCGTGCTGACTGACAGACAGAGAGGCAGACGGACAAAGCTGGATCATATACGCTTCTTCAACCTACGGTTGGAAAGCGTAAAAAAAGGAGAGACGAGAAACAGCTTTTCCGTTTCTTAGGCTCATAAGATCATAGAATCAAAGAGTGTCACCTAGGTTCAAATTATGGTAAGCTCCCGCTGCTTTAAAGAGTCCAGTATTGAGCCTAGAATAAAATTTTAAATTTCACTCCTGCTGAACTACTACTGTAGTTTTACGTGTCCTTCCGGCTATGTCAGGCACAGCACTTCATCCTTCCCGTGTTGGACTTCACTTTTTCTGGGTTTTACCATTTAGCCTGCTGGAACGAATTAAATCCAGGTAATATATACTGATTTCATTGTCCCGTTCCGCCAATCTGTCTTGGCTCCACGGGGACTTATTGAGCACCTTGGATGTTATTTTGACATGTTGCGACAATTATCCTGCCTTGAGACGCCGGTTCGGACCCTGGCCACCCCAATGGCCTAGAGACCAGCCCGTGGTGACGTGCTGGCAGGCGACCTAGTATACCTTCTCTGGGTTCCCGCTCTGTCTGGCGGGATAGGTCGTTTCTTACTTTATCGTTGACTGGAAGATTCCTTGCCCTCGAACTTTTTTTGGGGAATAATTTCCCTTTATTTTCTTTTTCAAAACATCTACACACATGTATACACTGTCCTCATGCTTAGGACTTACATCAAGAGATAGCAAAAAATTTATTTACAGAATATTTACATTGGTGGTCTCTTCGTCTGCATTCCCACAGACTTCTACCCTCATTCATCTTCCGAATCGCTTTCGGTGTGCACGTTCACCTCCTGCGTTTCGGTCCCCGTTTGATTGGGGAAGATGGTATGTTGCTGGAGGGTTAGCCTTTCTACAAAGGCTATTATCCCCCTCCTGTTAACGGAAGATTGGATGAGCAGATCCAATCTTCGCGTTCTTTGCACACCTGGGATCAGTGTGTTTCTCCATTCGGCGAAGCCACTGCATTCAAGTACGCAGTGTTCTATGCTTGCCGTTCTCTTTCCACAGGGACAAGTGCAGTTCCTGATGGCAAATCTGCCTAGGTATTCAGGGCTGATGCCATGGCCACTGAGTACTTGATTCAGGAACTTATTTGTCTGTGCTCGTTTGGTCGAGACCTTCGGAAACACTCTGTGTGTCTTCCGCCCTGTCTCTCCCGTGTCCCATCTGACCTGCCATTCGGTCATGGTCCGACGTGCTAATGCTGCGCGAGTACACCTTCGCGGCGTTCTGCATTGCACGTCGACCGTCTCTTTCAGCGTGGCTGCCTTCGCCAGCTGATCTGCCCTTTCGTTTCCTAGGGTTCCGACATGGCTTCGTACCCAGTGGAAACTAACTGCCACATCTCCCTCTGCCCTCAAGAGGGTTTTGATCCTCCGGACGATGGGGTTTCTTCCCCTGAATCTACTCAGAGCCTGCAGTGCTGCCTCACTGTCCGAGTAGAGTTTTATTCTTTCTTCACTACGCCTGGGGAGTGCCCAGGTGAGTGCCATCTCTATCGCCAGAAATTCTGCCTGGAAGACAGAAGCGTTCTGCGATAATTTCACGCTTCCTGCAGTGGCTTCGTTCCCGTCCGAGAACGCACAGAAGCCTGCCCCCACTTGTCCCTTCAACTTTGAGCCGTCCGTGAACAGCTCATGCCCAACTCCCGTGGGTTTCTCCTTGTCCCACGGTGGGCAAATTTTATCGGCAGGGTGGATCTGCCAGTCCACGCTTTCCATCTCCATGTCGGAGGCTCGATGCGGCGCACCGAGAAGGCAGGCGTCCTCGCCTGACCTTAGGCAGTGCATTGCTGCCTCCCTTTCCACTACTAGGTCTGCCGGCTCGCACCCCGCCAGCACTTGGAGTGCTAGGGTCGACGTTGTGCGAAAACAACCGGTTATCCCTAGTAGGGCCAACCTTTGGATTTGGTTTATCCCCTTCTTCATTCTGACTGTGGGAGTCCACCATGCTCCACTTGCATACGTCAGAATTCTTTCAATTCCTCTCTGATAGATGGCCTTCTTGGTTTTGCCCGTTAACCTCATGCCATTCAATCTATTGAGAATCACCGTGCACCTTGTTCTAAGGTGCCTCAGGTGTGGCAGCCCCTGATAGACTCTGATCCAGGACCACACCCAAGTATTTCATTTCACGCACCGCCTTGATAGTGCACCCTTGGAATCTGCACTGGGGTGGTGTTTTCATTACTCCTCTCTTAGCTATTGCTAGCAGAGTGGTCTTCTCAGGAGCGAAGCACAGTTTGCTTTCTCTGCTCCAATTTTTCTAGCACATCCAAGGCCCTATGTGCTTCTCTTTCGATCACGTGTCTCCCTGAGGCGGAGACCACGAGAACGAAATCGTCCGCATAGGCTTGAATCTCCACTGCGGGCCCCAGGTCTAGGTTCAGTGCTGAATCAGCAACTATATTCCACCAGAGCGGCCCGGAGTTGGATCCTTGCGGACACCCTCTATGGTACGAACGCGAGGATTGCCCATTCCCCGCTTCGAACTCGACTCTTCTATCAGACAGGTAGCTGCTGATCAGTTTGAACAGGTTCCTTGGACAGCCAAGTTCTTTAAGTCTGGTTAAAACCATTGGCCACCAGACACTGTTGAATGCCCCCTCACGTCTAGTGAGGTGAAGCAGGTATGGAGCCCCTCCGCTTTGTTCCTCTCTGCCCTCTCTCGGAGGCTGCGAATTGCCTGCGTTGCGCAACGCCCCGGAAGGAAACCAAATTGGTTCCTGTTTAGCTTTCCCTGCTCCATGAGAAAGCCAAGCGCTCTGTTCGTTATGAGCTTGTCCAGCACCTTGCTCCACGCCGAGAGGAGGCAGATGGGCCTATAGGCTGCGGGATCATTTTTGTTCTTTCCGGTCTTATTGAAAAGAACTAGCACCGCTGTTTTCCACAAGTCTGGGAAGATTCCCCTCCCGAGGCATTCGTTTAGGAGCGCCACAAAATACCCGGGATTTGCATAGTAGATTTCTCTGACTATGCTGAGGTCGAACCCATCCTTGCCTGGTGCTTTGCCCGTATTTAGACTGGAGAGGGCATTCTCCACTTCGTCTCTCGTGAAGGGGGGTCCTCACCAGTGTCCGGCGGGATCCGACTTTCTTCCCTTATTTCTTTTTGTTGAGGGAGTCCCCTTCTCCCTCGTCTCCTTGGAAGTGGTAATCCAAGAGACTTTCTGCACGGTACTATCAAGAGTCTTTGATAGGCTACCGTCTGCCCTTTCTACCGCTGCCAGTTTTAGCGGTTCGGTTATGGATCCCCTCGAGATCTTATAGGGGATCCCGAAAGGGTCAGCCGGAGTTTGAAACTCACACAGTTTTCTCCAGTAGGAGATTTTCGAGAGATTCAGTTCTCTCCTGTATGCTGAACGAGCCTTTTTATGCACTTCTGTGCACTCCCTGTCTTGCGGAGTAGCTTTTGCTCTTTGCAGAGCTTTCCTACTCCGCCTAGCTCTCGCCCTTAGAGCTTTTAGTTTCTCCGACCACCAGGGGTGGGGTCCTTGGCTCCCCTTTTATTTCCCCTACTACTCTCGCATAGCGTTGTTATTTGACTGGTAAGTTCTTCAAAGAGGGAGTTGAGGTCCGACACTTCTGCGGCCTCTTCTTCCCTCCTACCCCCCAACAAGGTAGTTAACTTGGCTTTAAATGCCCACCAGTCTAGATTCTTCATTAAGAACCTTTTGCGCTTGGGTCGGATGGGCTTTTCCGATCCCAAAACGAAAGATAGCGCTAGGTGGTCACTGCAGCTCTCGTCGTCCAGTACTTGCCCATCCTGGACAAGGCTGCGCTTAGAGACTCTGACGAGAGTCACGTCGATCCAAGAGGAGCCCCTCGTCCCTTGGAAGGTCGGGGTGCTCTCTGGATCGTTCAAGAAACTCAGGTCTGCCGCGTTGGCAAAGTCCACTAGTAGCTGGCCGCGTTCGTCCTCGTTCTGATTGCCCCAGAGAGGACTCTTCGCGTTGAAGTCGCCTGCTAGTATTATCTCATGACTGGGGAATTCCTAATAGAGCCATTAGCTCATTCAGCGTTTCTCTCAAATTGCCTGCTGGAGAACTGTATACGTTCACCATTAAAAATTTCGCATCACCACATTCCACGCCCAGGGCGACCACGTTCTCGGAGCATTTTATCTCGAGAACCGCTAGGGACGGGTCTTTCACGACCGTGGCCACCCTGGGCTTTGCCACCCTAGGGTGGTAGATCCGGTAGGAGTTAGGGAAGCATACCACTCTTCCCCCTGTTCGAATGGTTCCTGCAATAGCAGAATATGAGCTTTTTGCTCAGTGGCTGTCACCAGGGCCTGTGTTGTTGCTGCCCGTGCGTGGTGCAGATTGATTTGAAGCACCTTAACGCCTCTCTTTGGTTTATTATCCATAATGAGTGCGTTCTTTTAGCAGAGCCAGTTCTCTGACAAGGCTTGGGCATTCCTTGTCTAGACTCGAGTGGCCTACATCCACTCGACGCCTGAATCTCTTGTTGTTTGCCAAGCAGTTAGTGCAGACCGGGCTATTGCTGCACTCCTGGCGCTTGTGCCCGGTTTCCCCACACCGGGCACACCTATCCTGCTCTTCGGTGCACCTTGACCTAAAGTGCCCGAACCCGTTACACCTGTAGCAACGGACCTCCCTCAGATATTCCCTTACTGAGTGGACGGACCATCCCACTCCGACCTTGCCTCGCTTCATCACTTTTTTGAAGGTCAGTGGGTCCGCCTCTGCTACCCAGTGGCGTTTCCCACCCTTCACCTTCAACGAGAACTTAAGCTGGAGGCTGCTCTCCTCCAACTCTGGAGTTCTGTTCCGCGAGACATTGCTCGACCTCTTCACTTGACAGGTTTCCGTCTATCCCGTAGACGATAAACTTCGGATTCCTTTTAGCTGGCAATCTGGACCGAAGGTTCTCCTTCGTCACTGCATTGCTTTTAGCTCCGAATCCAGTTTCTCTATTTCTTTGGCGGAGGAGCATTCCACCATTACTCCTCCCCCATTGACCTTTCTAACTCCCTTAACCCCAATCTGGAGTTTGGCTGGGCAAATCTGAGTTTGCAGTACCGCCTTAACGTCTTCTGACGAGGGGAGTACCCTTGTCTGTTTGCGGGGTAAACGAGAAGCACGTGCTTCTTCTCAACCCTCTTGGCTACCACCTTCTTGGCTACCACCTTCTTGGCTACTTCCTTCTTAGCCGTTTTTTGCTTAGGGGCCGTGTTCCCCTTGCCGGGCTTCGCTCGAGCCGCTTCGGCATATGTTTTTGGAGCCGCGCTAGCGTGCTCACTTCTTTCCTGTAGTCTCCCTTGGATGAGACTCATTTCTATCACTTGCTTGGTGCAAGCTGCCTGTAGCGAGTTCGCTACCTTTCTTATCTTGGTTCTGGTGTTAACCAGAACCTTATTTGATGGATTCTCTAGAATCCTCTCCAACTCTTGAAAGAAGGAGTTGACTGCGCTTGCGAATTCCGACGGAATTTCTAAGCCGCAGTCTGCCTCAATGGGCTCACTGGGACCGGGGGTTGAAGTCCCCGCGTCCTCTGCCATCTCTCTACTCGGGTTGCTAACCGAGTGTAAGCCCCTGGGACCTGTGTCCCTGGTTGGTCAGACTTACGTCGTTCGAAAGTCAGGTGCTCAGCGGTACCCTGGGGTTCTTCCGCTGTAACCTGCACCTGACCCTGGTTGAGTGCGGGATTTGGACTGATCCGTAGATCAGTGGGACCAAGCACGGCGACGACGTACCCGCTCGTTTGTCAGAGTTACGCACTGTGCTTTGACCGCAGCTCGGACTTTGCCCTGACAAGGACAGTTTTTCTAAGTCCGAACTGACTGCACCAAAACACTTTTTTCAAATTAATGAAAAAAAAAATTTCTTTCCTTCGTTTTGAAAAACGAAAGAGAAGAAAATCAAGTTTTGAGGGAGAAACAACTCCCCTCGCTCTGCTAACAGAGTCTATTGGAACAGCAGTCGATTTGATTCGCAATCAATCACACAGTACTCACTCAACCAGCCTCTGACAACGGCCGGTCTAAATCCAGGTAATATATACTATATACTGATTTCATTGTCCCGTTCCGCCAATCTGTCTTGGCTCCACGGGGACTTATTGAGCACCTTGGATGTTATTTTGACATGTTGCGACAATTATCCTGCCTTGAGACGCCGGTTCGGACCCTGGCCACCCCAATGGCCTAGAGACCAGCCCGTGGTGACGTGCTGGCAGGCGACCTAGTATACCTTGTCTGGGTTCCCGCTCTGTCTGGCGGGATAGGTCGTTTCTTACTTTATCGTTGACTGGAAGATTCCTTGCCCTCGAACTTTTTTTTGGGGGGAATAATTTCCCTTTATTTTCTTTTTCCAAACTTCTACACACATGTATACACTGTCCTCGTGCTTAGGACTTACAACATCAAGAGATAGCAAAAAATTTATTTACAGAATATTTACATTGGTGGTCTCTTCGTCTGCTTTCCCACAGACTTCTATCCTCATTCATCTTCCGAATCGCTTTCGGTGTGCACGTTCACCTCCTGCGTTTCGGTCCCCGTTTGATTGGGGAAGATGGTATGTTGCTGGAGGGTTAGCCTCTCAACCAAGGCTATTATCCCCCTCCTGTTAACGGAGGATTGGATGAGCAGATCCAATCTTCGCGTTCTTTGCACACCTGGGATCAGTGTGTTTCTCCATTCGGCAAAGCCACTGCATTCGAGCACGCAGTGTTCTATGCTTGCCGCTCTATTTCCACAGGGACAAGTGCAGTTCCTGATGGCAAATCTGCCCAGGTATTCAGGGCTGATGCCATGGCCACTGAGTACCTGATTCAGGAGCTTGTTTGTTTGTGCACGTTTGGTCGAGACCTTTGGAAACACTCTATGTGTCTTCCGGCCTGTCTCTCCCGTGTCCCATCTGACCTGCCATTCGGTCATGGTCTGTCGTGCTAATGCTGCGCGAATACTCCTTCGCGGCGTTCTGCATTGCACGTCAACCGTCTCTTTCAGCGTGACTGCCCTCGCCAGCTGATCCGCCCTTTCGTTTCCCTGGGTTCCGACATGGCTTCGTACCCAGTGGAAACTGACTGCCCCATCTCCCTCTGCCCTCAAGAAGGATTTGATCCTCTGGACGATGGGGTTTTTTCCCCCTGAATCTACTCAGAGCCTGCAGTGCTGCCTCACTGTCCGAGTAGAGTTTTATCCTTTCGTCACTACGCCTGGGGAGTGCCCAGGTGAGTGCCTTTTCGATCGCCAGAAGTTCTGCCTGGAAGACAGAAGCGTTCTGCGATAATTTCACGCATCTTGCAGTGGCTTCGTTCCCATCCGAGAACGCACAGAAGCCTGCCCCACTTGTCCCTTCCACTTTGAGCCGTCCGTGAACAGCTCGTGCCCAACTCCCGTGGGTTTCTCCTTGTCCCACGGTGGGCAAATCTCCTCGGCCTGGTGGATCTGCCAATCCCACACTTTCCAGCTCCATGTTGGAGGCTCGATGTGGGACACCGAGTAGGTAGGCGTCCTCGCCTGACCTAAGGCAGTGCATTGCTGCCTCCTTTCCACTACCAGGTCTGCCGGCTCGCACCCCGCCAGCACTTGGAGTGCTAGGGTCGACGTTGTGCGAAAACAACCGGTTATCCCTAGTAGCGCCAACCTTTGGATTTGGTTTATCCCCTTCCTCATTCTGACTGTGGGAGTCCACCATGCTCCGCTTGCATACGTCAGAATTCTTTCAATTCCTCTCTGATAGATGGCCTTCTTGGTTTTGCCCGTTAACCTCATGCCATTCAATCTATTGAGAATCACCGTGCACCTTGTTCTAAGGTGCCTCAGGTGTGGCAGCCCTGATAGACTCCGATCCAGGACCACACCCAAGTACTTCATTTCACGCACCGCCTTGATAGTGCACCCTTGGAATCTGCACTGAGGTGGTGTTTTCATTACTCCACGCTTAGCTATTGCTTAGCTATTGCTAAGCAAAGTTTGTTTTCTTTGCTCCAGTTGTCTAGCACATCCAAGGCTCTGCTGTGCTTCTCTTTCGATCACGTGTCTCCCTGAGGCGGAGACCACGAGAACGAAATCGTCCGCATAGGCTTGAATTTCCACTGCCGGACCCAGGTCTAGATTCAGAGCTGCGTCTGCCACTATATTCCACCAAATGGGTCCGGAGTTGGATCCTTGCGGACACCCTCTGTGGTACGAGCGCGAGGCTTGCCCATTCCCCGCTTCGAACTCCACCCTTCTATCAGACAGGTAGCTGCTGATCAACGAGAACAAGTTCCTTGGACAGCCAAGTTCTTTCAGTCTGGTTAAAACCATTGGCCACCAGACACTGTTGAATGCCCCCTCACGTCTAGTGAGATGAAGCAGGTGTGGAGCCCCACCGCTTTGTTCCTCTCTGCCTCTCTCTGAGGCTGCGAATTGCCTGCGTTGCGCAACGCCCCGGAAGGAAACCAAACTGGTTCCTGTTTAGCTTTCCCTGCTCCATGAGAAAGCTAAGCGCTCTGTTCGTTATGAGCTTGTCCAGCACCTTGCTCCACGCTGAGAGGAGGCAGATAGGCCTGTAGGCTGCGGGATCATTTTTGTTCTTTTCGGTCTTGTTGAAAAGAACTAGCACCGCTGTTTTCCACAAGTCTGGGAAGATTCCCCTCCCGAGGCATTCGTTTAGGAGCGCCACAAAATACTCGGGATTTGCGGTATAGTAGATTTCTCTGACTATGCTGAGGTCGAACCCGTCCTTGCCTGGTGCTTTGCCAGTGTTAAGACTGGAGAGGGCGTTCTCCACTTCCTCTCTTGTGAAGGGGGGTCCTCACCAGTGTCCGGTGGGATCCGACATTCATCCCTTATTTCTTTTTGTCGTGGGGAGTCCCCTTCTCCCTCGTCTCCTTGGAAGTGGTAATCCAAGAGACTCTCTATGGTACTATCAAGAGTCTTTGATAGGCTACCGTCTGCCCTTTCGACCGCTGCTAGTTTTAGCGGTTCGGTGATGGATCCCCTCGAGATCTTATAGGGGATCCCGAAAGGGTCTGCCGGTGTTTGGAACTCACACAGTTTTCTCCAGTAAGAGATTTTCGAGAGATTCAGTTCTCTCCTATATGCTGAACGAGCCTTTTTGTGCACTTCTGTGCACTCCTGTCTTGCGGTGTAGCTTTCGCTCTTTGCAGAGCTCTCCTACTCCGCCTAGCTCTCGCCCTTAGAGCTTTTAGTTTCTCCGACCACCAGGGGTGGGGATCCTTGGCTCCCCTTTTGTTTCCCCTGCTACTCTCGCATAGCGCTGTGACTTCACTGGTAAGTTCTTCAAAGAGGGAGTTGAGGTCCGATGTTTCTCCGGCCTCTTCTGCCCTCCTACCCCCCAACAGGGTAGTTAGTTTGGCTTTAAAAGCCCACCAGTCGAGGTTCTTAATTAAGAACCTTTTGCGCTTGGGTCGGATGGGCGTTTCCGATCCCAAAACGAAAGATAGTGCTAGATGGTCACTGCAGCTTTCATCGTCCAGTACTTGCCAATCCTGGACGAGGCTGCGCTGCGAGACTCTGACGAGAGTCACGTCGATCCAAGAGGAGCCCCTCGCCCCTTGGAAGGTCGGGGTGCTCTCTGGATCGTTCAAGACTCTCAGGTCTGCCGCGTTGGCAAAGTCCACTAGTAGCGGGCCGCGTTCATCCTCCTCTTGTTGGCCCCAGAGAGGACTCTTCGCGTTGAAATCGCCTGCTATTATTATCTCATGACTGAGGAATTCCCCTAATAGAGCCATTAGCTCATTCAGCGTTTCTCTCAAATTGCCTGCTGGAGAACTATATACGTTCACCATTAATAATTTCTCGACTCCACATTCCACCCCCAGGGCGACCACGTTCTCGGAGCATTTTACCTCGAGAACCGCTAGGGACGGGTCTTTCACGACCGTGGCCACCCTGGGTTTCTCCACCCTGGGGTGGTAGATCCGGTAGGAGTTAGGGAAGCCCACCACTCTTCCCCCTGTCCAAACGGTTCCTGCAGAAGCAGTAGATGAGCTTTTTGCTCAGTGGCTGTCACCAGGGCCTGTGTTGTTGCTGCCCTTGCATGGTGCAGATTGATTTGCAGCACCTTAACGCCTCTCTTTGGTCTTTTATCCATAGTGAGTGCGTTCTTTTAGCAGAGCCAGTTCTCTGACAAGGCTTGGGCATTTCTTATCGAGGCTCGAGTGGCCTATATCCACTCGACGCCTAAATTTCTTGTTGCTTGCCAGGCAGTTAGTGCAGACCGGGCTGTTGCTGCAATCCTGGCGCTTGTGCCCGGTTTCCCCACACCGGGCACACCTATCCTGCTCTTCGGGACACCTTGCCTTAAAGTGCCCGAACCCTGTTACACCTGTAGCAACGGACCTCCCTCAAGTATTCCCTTACTGAGTGGACGGACCATTCCACCCCGAGCTTGCCTCGCTTCATTACTTTTTTTGAAGGTTAGTGGGTCCGCCTCTACTACCCAGTGGCGTTTCCCACCCTTCACCTTCAACGAGAACTTGAGTTGGAGGCTTCTCTCCTCCAGCTCTGGGTTCTGTTCTACGAGACATTGCTCGACCTGTTGCCTTGACAGGTTTTCATTAACCCCATAGATTTTGAACTCCTCGGGTTTCTCTTCGCTGGCAACCGCGACCGAAGGTTTTCCTTGGTCACTTCGTTGCTCTTAAGCTCCGAGTCCAATTTCTCTATGTCTCGGGCGGAGGAGCACTCCACCATCACTCCTCCCCCGTTCACCTTCCTGACACTTTTCACTCCAATTTGGAGTTTGGCGGGGCAAATCTGTGTTTGCAGTGCCACCTTGACCTCCTCAGACGTGGGAGATCCCTTGTCTGATACCGGGTACACGAGAAGTACGTGCTTCTTCTCGTGCTTCTTCCCGGCTGGCTTCTTAGCCACTTTTTGCCTTGGGGCCGTGCTCCCCTTAGTCGGCTTAGCTCGTACCGCATCTGCGTACGATTTTGGAGCCGCGCTAGCGCTCTCCCTTCTCTCCTGGAGTCTCCCTTGGGCGAGACTCATTTCTATCACTTGCTTGGTGCAATCCTCTTGTAGCGAGTTCGCTGCCTTTCTAATCTTGGTCCTGGTGTTAACCAGAACCTTATTAGCTGGATTCTCCATAATCCTCTCCAACTCTTGGAAGAAGGAGTTGACTGCGCTTGCGAATTCCGACGGAATTGCCAAGCCGCAGTCTGCCTCAACGGGCTCACTTGGACCGGGGGTTTGAGCCCCTGCGTCCTCTGCCATCTCTCTACCCAGGTAAGCAAACTGGATAGAAATCAGATCGAAAATCATACAGAGTGTCCATAAATGAAGTATAGAAGTTCAAATGTTTCTGAAGAAAAACTACAATAAATAACAACTTACTTTAAATGTCCAAACACATGGTAACTGTGAAATATTATTTTTAAACGTCAGAATGTCTCCACGGGGGCTCTGTTAGTTGCTCGCAAGATGTCTAAACGGTAGTCCAGTTCAACCCACGTAAGCTGCAGAATGCCAGGTGTAACAAGGAGGAAAGATGCAGTAATGCGTTCTTTGAGCTCAGTGATAAATGTAACCTTTTTCCTATACACAATGTCCTTTAATAAAGCCCCAAAGAGAAACAACGTATGAGGAAATATCAGGAGAACGTGGTAGCCATGCCTTCGGATCCCCACACCCAATCCAACGCCCTGGAAAATTGTAGTCTAAATATCTCTGTACATCCAAAGACCAGGAGCTTCACCTTGCTGGTCAATGATGTCTTGAATATCCTAAAGTTGTGGAATTGCGAACTGTTCAAACATGTCCAGGAAAATTATACCAGTGATGGTTGGTTCAGCGAAGAGAAAGGGCCGTATCACTCTGTCTTGTGCTACGACCACATGGAATTTTTCGTGTTCCAGATTGGACAGTAATGTTTATTCACTCAGCCAGAAACATGGAATGTTGACTCATCGCTGAAAATCGCTGAAACAGATCGGTTTACGCCAATGAGATTCAGCATGTCTACCACCACTGGGGAAGCCATGTCTGTTGTATTCCGTGTTGGACAAGATTTTTCATTGCATCAGACACCTAGCGCCATCTATCATCTGACTTAACAAACTGTAACACTTGCCACGTCTGTTGACATTTAAAGTGAGTTTTTTTTGCTATCGTATTTTTTAAATAGCGTACTGAAGTTGTATACTTCATTCGTAGACATAGGCATTCCTGTCACTTTAAGAAGTGGCCAGAACGCGCTGGAGCGATGGATACTGTGCATCAGAAAGCATTGCTTTCCCCTTTGCTTCGTTATGGAAAGTGGGTCGCCTCGGTGGCGCAGTGGTCTAAGCAATGGTTTCTGACCATTCGTCCGAAAGGGGTCCGAGTTCGAACCCCAGTAAGGCATAGATGTTGTGTTTGTCTTACGGGACTGGCTTCCGCCCGTCCCTGGAGTCAGTGACCCTAAATTAGGGACGGGCGACTGCTTATAGCCCATTGAATCGCTCACGGTTGTCGTTAAACCTCCAATAAAAAAAGTGGTCATTTAGAGAGGTGATTGACAATAATCTTTTCTGACTGATTTCCGGCTGAAAGGGCTATAACAGCAACGTAGCACCTGAGAAATGAGAGAAATGTTTAAGCCACTTGGTTCTGCCTAGTAACATGGTGTCTAAGCCAGAGGGTACAAACTTTTCCCCATCATGTCTTTGATCATGGAGCATAGAATCAAGGATTCAAGGGAGTGGTTATCGTCTGAAACATGTTTATGGTCGGCACTGCTGAGATGAGAGGGAGAAATGAATTTTTTTTCTCGTAGCTTTTGTAAAACCCGGCCGCTATGTGAAAAGTACTGTTGGTGGAGGTTAGAATATTTTTGCTACCATTTGATTCATGTGCATGGACAGGTGAACGATCCACGTATCTGCGGTTATAAGAAGTGGTATATCTAATTTAGGGATACGTCTTTTCATAGCCCTTTTGCAGGTATAAGTATTCCTAATTTAGGAATATTGGTTCCTGGGAGACTGCGGAACCAGCTTCGTGTGACAAAAACACGACCCACGACATATTCAGAATACCAACTTTCCCTGGCTTGTGCGATTAATCAGAAGTTTGAGCCTTCACCCACTCTGCCATGGCGTAGGACAAACAGTTTAGTGGGTCTTTTGAAAAACAAAAATGGAGTGGTTCTTTAAAGTAATATAGCTGCTGCTTCTTGTTTTGATTAGGGGTATGACGACCACCGTGAGCAACTCAGTGGGTTATAAGCAGTCGCCCGTCCCTAATTTATGACATCTGGTACAATTGAAGGGAGAAAGCCAGGCCACGTAAGGCAAACACAACATTCATGCCTAAACGGTATTCGAACCCGAACCCTAGGGCTTCGAATCCAGCTCTTAGAACACTGAGCCACCTGGACGGCGTACAATGTCTGTCTGTCAGTCCATCTGTGGACACCATACCTTTACACCTATCAGTCAATTTTGAAACATTTTTTCGTCTTAGAAAACCTAAAAGTTTGAAAATGTCTCTCCATCCCTTTTGGTGTTTTCCGAATGTATAACCTCGACACTACGGTGGTATAAATGCAGATGCCATTCAATTTAAAATGTGCACTGGTGCTCAAAACTAACGGGTATTACAAAATCGTACATAACTCGATGTATTCATGACGAAGTTAAATGAAATTTGGTAAAGAGCTTTTTTTTTTTATTTTTTTTGATTGGAGGTTTAACGACCACCGTGAGCAACTCAATGGGCTATAAGCAGTCGCCCGTCCCTAATTTAGGGTCACTTGTTCCAGGGAAGGGAGAGAGCCAGTGCCGTAAGACAAATACAACATCCATGCCTCACCGGGATTCGAACCTGGACCTCTTTTGGACGAATGATCAGAAGCCATCGCCTTAGACCACTGTGCCACCGGTGCGGCGTAAAGAGGTACATTATTACATTAATTATGTAACTCAGGCAAAAGAGAAAGTTATAATCTTATAATTTGCAGGTATTAATATCATTATCTTGTATATTACCCAAAAGAGCAGTCCACGGAACAATATTTAATGTATTTTGCTTCAGACAAATGTTATTTCAATATGGAGTATGATCCCCCTGACAGCCACGCAGCTCCAGTAACGACTCCTCATACTGTTTACGAGGATATTAATCACGTCTTAATAACCACTCCTCAACAAGAGTTATGAGTGTTTTAAATGTTCTGGCAATGGACTGGCGATCTCCAGTGCGTCTGCTTAGTGCATCCCATACATGCTGAATGGAATTGAGGTACGGTAATGGGACCAGAGTGGTCACTGCATTCAGAGAATATATTTCTCTTCGAGAAAATCGTCAACCGAATGAGCTCTATGAGGTTGGGCGTAATCGTCCATAAGGATAAAATCTGGAATGACGGCTTTCAGAAATGGAGACATATGGATTCAAGATCAAGCTTCTATACCTCAATCCAATAACAGAGAGACTCTCAAAGATGTGCCGGTCTGTACGTCGTTTCTTCATGATTCCTTCCCTTCATCAGAGTAATTCATTTCCCTGTTGTTAGATGGACTGTGATGGGTCCCTTGTTTTCTCCAGATGAGAGTACGTCGCGATATAATGTTTCAGAGCAATCACAATTTGCATGTGCAAAGAACATTTGTTCCCTTGACCAGACCAAGAATGATGTTGGCGACTTCGTGTTAACTGGCCTCTCAGAGCGGCGAAATTGAAAGGGACACAAATAATTAGTTTTGCATGAAGGCATTCGCCACAGACTTTTCTACAAACCGTATGTCTTGAATCCCTCGTTTCTGTAGCTTCTGCAAGCTCCAAAAATAGTTGCCTAACGAACATATCTCTGCTTCGTCTGGTCTCCTTGCGTGAAGGCATTGCTGACGAAGTCTTCTACAAACAGTATGTCTTGAAGCCTTCGTTCTTGTGGCTGCTGCAAGCTCCAAAGAAAGTTGAATAACGGACATCTCTCTGTTCTGTCTGGCAGTGAGACTCATACACCGATGAGACATTACATTTTGACCACCTACCTGGTAAGCTGTAGAATCCCCTTTAGCATGCACAACAGCTGCCACTCGGAGAGGTGGCGATAGGTACCCTGTAGTATCTGGTACCATAATGTCAAAAACAGGTCGCCAAGTTCCTGTACATTTCGGGGTAGTGGTGATTTAGCGCAAAGCCGCTTTTCCAAGTCGAACCACAAATGTTCGATTGAGTTCATGTCAGGTGAATTTTGGAGACCAGGGCATTAACAGAAAATCACCAGCACATTCCTCAAACAACTCCTTGACGATTCTAGCAGTGTGGCATGGCGCATTATCCTGTTGGTAATGACCAGCAGGGAAAGCAGTTGCCATGAATGGGTGAACTTGGTCCACAACGATGTTCAGATATCTGACAGCTCTCAGTGATTGTGCTATTGGGATAATGGGGCCTAAAGTGTCCCAAGAAAACATCGCCCACAGCATAGCACCGCCTCCACCGCCGGCCTGTTTCCGTCCAACACTGCATCTTGGTGCCACAGCCTCTGATGGCTAACGGTGTATCCGCGCTCGGCCGTCTACGTGATGTACCAGGAATCTTGATTCGTCAGACCAGGCCGCTTCCAGTCATCCTCGGTCGAAGCTCAATGATCTTGAGCGGACCTCATGCGTTGTTGGTGACGAAATCTACTGAAGATCATCGAGATTGGACAATTCAGTAAGCATGGGGGCCGGCTGGGTTTTCGGCTACGCAGGCCCATGCACAGAAGGCTGGGATGAAGTGTGTGCTGTGACACATTGCCCTAATCACCCCTGTTGCTGCCCCGGTGGCGCAGTGGTCTAAGCGATGGCTTCTGGTCATTCGTCCGAAAGGGGTCCGGGTTCGAATCCCGGTGAGGCATGGATGTTGTGTTTGTCTTACGGCACTGGCTCTTTCCCTTCCCTGGAACCAGTGACCCTAAATTAGGGACAGGCGACTGCTTATAGTCCATTGAGTTGCTCACTGTGGTCGTTAAACCTCCAATAAAAAAATCACCCCTGTTGTAGGTGCGAGTATTTGTCGCACTGTGGCCCTGCGGTCCTTGTAAACTATGCGCGAAAGTCTCCGCTCCGTGCTGGCATAAATGAGCTGCGGATGACACACGGCTCGACAACGGTTCGTCGTTTGGCCATATGTGCACCACTTTTGATACCTACTCATTACAGCGGCACGTGAACAATCCACAAGTGGCGCCGTTTCCGAGATCGTTGTTTCGAGGTATCGTTCCATCACAACTTGTCTTTATCAAACTTCTATAAATTGGTATCTTTTCCCATTCTGACTCCGAACACTCTACTAACCGAAAGTCGGTCCTCGGGTTCCATATACACTGAAGAGCAATTGAATTAGAGACAGCTGGCGTTATGCAAATGTGGCACTGTGACGGAAACGACATGACGTATGCAGCGATCCGACAATATAAGGAGTGATGCGACGGGAATCAGTAAGAGTCGGACGCAGTATACGAAGGATCTAAGCGCATTTGATCGTGGACAAATTGTCGGGGCCCGACGAATGGGTCACCATCTCGGAAGTCGTGCAGGCATTGGGATTTTCACGAGTCACTGTGTCACCGGTGCACCGTGAGTACATCAAATCCGGTAAAACCATCCCTGCAAGGGCCAAATGCCGTAGACAACAGCGTGTGGATGAGCGGGGTCATCGTCGGCTAGCTCGCATTGTAACAGCGGATAGATGGGCCACAGACAGTGCACTCAATCACTCGGCAATTTAACGTTGGTGCACAAAAACGTGTAAGCAGCCACACCATCCAGAACCATCTCCTCGCTATGGGGTACAGAAGCCATCGTCCAACGAGGGTACCGGTGCTGACCGCACATCACAGGGTGTAAAATTAGCATGGGCGCGGGAACATCGCCACTGGACCCTAGACAGGTGGAAAAATGTTGCCTGGACTGATGAGTCGAGATTAACGTTGGTGCATGCGGATGGCAGGATACGAGTACGGCGCAAACCACATAAATCGATGGATCCTTCTTGCCAGCAGGGTACTCCTCAAGCTGGTGAGCGTGGCATTCTCGTCTGGGGACTGTTTACGTGGACTGAAATGGGACTCCTGGTACGTGTGACATCGTCCCACACAGGTCAACATTACTGGGATATCCTGGATGACCATTTGCTCCCGTTTGTGCGTCTTCAACATCCCAATTGGGACCTCATCCTGCAATAAGACAATGCACCGTGCCATCGCTCCCGAATTATATCCGAATGGTTGGATGAACACTCCACCGACGTGACCTCGCTTCCTTCGCCAGCTAGGTGACCTGACCTCAATCCCATCGAGCACATCTGGGATGTCACCGAAAGAGATGTTCGAAGCTCTGACCTTTCTCCATCAAATTTTCGTGAACTGTGGGAGCTTGATCAGGGGTCGTGGATCCGTATGGCTTCCGAACGCTTCCGGTGTCTTGTCGAGTCCATCCCGGTTCGAATTGCCGCCGTCATCAGGGCGAAAGGTGGTGCTACACGTTACTAGACAGGTATCTCTAATTCAATTGCTCTTCAGTGTACATTGCTCTGTGAACTTCACCTGCCTAACGTTTGGTTTCCAGGCGCGCTCATTTCTCTAGGCTGGGGGTAGTCATAATGTAATGGCTCATTGGTTGGAGGGATTAAAAGAAAGACAATCTCATACTGCTGTGGCCAGATGACTAAATGTGGATCTATCCGCTGTCTGCCGCCTGTGGAGACAATTTCAAAATATTGAAAACATATTGAGAAGGCCTGGTGAAGGACGTCTGAGGGTTTTTCTTCTCGACAAGACCGCTTATTGGTGTTCTCTGATTGTATATATTTCACCCATTCTGTACATATGATGTACAGATTGGCATTTTAATATGTACATATCAGTCACACACACCCCGGCCTCTGAATTAGAAGTCTTGATACAAATGTACGTACACGTCACTTACCTAACGTGTATGTAAAATACATGGTCACTTGCGCCACTATGTGATCTAGCCAGCTATTTAAGACTCGTCAGTAATCGTCAGTTTTGTTGATCAGAATTGGAAGAACAAAGGATCCTTCGCAGTTGGATAAAGGGTTTGTTGTGCGTCCTCGTCTGGATGGAGCGACGATTTTAAAAACAGCAGAGCTGACTAGTTTCACAACACAAACGGTGAGGTATCCCGAGTCTCTATTTGGTGGAAAAATAACCCATATTTCTTGTCTAAGGGGCTTAACAGTGGTGCGACGGCAATCAGTCACGAACGAGATCGCCGTTGTCTGAAAAGGCTTGTAAGAAAAATACGGAAGATTGGAAATAAGTGATGTGGTCGGACGCGTCACGGTACACTTTGTTCTGCACCGACGGTAGGGAGAGAGTTTGGAAGGAGCCCCGTGAAGCAACGAACACCGCTTGGCTTGCCTTGTAAACACAGCTCAAGGTTCTGGAGGTGGTGTCATGGTGTAGGGCACGTTCTGTTGGTACGGAACTTGTCACTTGATATTGTTGGAAGGTCAAATGTCCTCCAAGCATTGTCTAAAGATTGTTGCCGTTCGAGTCCGTCCTGCAATGTGGACTTTTTATCCAGCAGGTGACAGCTGCTTCATGGACAACCATGATACTGTATATCGCGCAAGTGGCTTTAGTAGTGGTTCATCGAGAATGACAGCAACTTCCACCTTCTTCTCTGGCCACCACGAGGCCTGGATCTGAACCCCTTTGAGAATGACATGACGGAAAGAAAGGTCCTCATCCGTCAAATCTGAGCCAGTTAAATGGCTATCTGGTAAGCGACTGGTATGCTGTAGTCGTAGATGCACTCCAACAAATTGCGGAATCTATGGCAAATCGAATACTTCTCAACAAGATCGGTCTGAAGGAGGTTTAATCCGGTATTGGATGAAAGTTTCTAATTTAGTGGCCAGTATGTGTATAACTACTTAACAAATAAAGAAGATTCTGAACGCTTATGTGTGTTAGCCTTTAGGTGCAATCCTGGCAACACGGCGCGTCAATTGGGTTCAAAGTTATTTGCGGCAAGTGGGCGGACTATATCCCGGCATACTCTATACAAAAGACTACGTATTAGTGGTGTGTATGCAAGACGTTCTGTTGTATGTGTTCATTTGAGAGTATCCCAGAAAAGAGCTGGCTTGAAACGGTGTCATCAACATGCTCATTGGACCCGCCAAGAACCGGCAGGAGTACTCTTTACCAATGAGCAAATTGTTTGCAACTAGTCTTGGGAGGACATTGACATGGCGAGAACCAAGGACACGATAAAATCTAATGACCGTTAGGGAGTGGAATCCTTTTGGAAGTGGTGGAATAATGTTTGGGACTGGAGTCTGCAAACAGCCCTTCATATTTCCACATAATAAACACGGGAAATGATCGATTTATATCGGTTACCTAATATCGTGGGAAGATCCCAAATCCTCGTGTCTTAAGAATTACAGTTGGTCCGGACTTCCTGTTGACGGACCACAACGCGGGACAATAAAGCGCAGAAATTGTACATATGAACTGACCGGTATGATCACCAGATCATAATCCGATTGAGCATATTTGGAACACTTTATGTAGACGAATTACTGCTCTTTTCCTTCTTTCTACAGGACTTACGGTGTGCTTATCTGAAAGAATCGGACTTAATCCCACAGAGCGCGCCCCAGTGAGGCAGTGGTCTAAGCGCTGGTTTGTGACCATTCCTCCGAGATGGGACCGGGCTCGGATCACGGTAAGGCATGCATGTTGTGTTTGTCTTATGCCACAGGCGACTGCCGTTCCCTGGAACCAGTCGAACTAAATTTGTTGCGGGTGACTACTTAAAACCCATTGACTTGAGCACTATGATCGTTAAACACAAAATGCCCCCACGGTTGCGCATTGGTCCAAGCGCTGGCCTCTGACAATTCGCCTGAGATGGCTCCTGGTTGGAATTCCAGTAAGGTATGGATGCTGTCTTTGTGTTACAGCCTCTGTCTCCCTTCTGTGGAACCGATGCATCTAAATTCGGGACATGGAACTGCTTATCACCCACGGAATTACTTCTCATAGTGGTCGTTAAACCACAAAATTAATAAAAATATTAAACACCTAAACAAACAAACAAAAAAAAACCCCGCAGTTTTTTGTGGGTGTTCTCATTCAAACCATATTTCGGAGTTGTTAAGCTTTCATTCCCGTCCGTAGCAGTCAGAATTCGTATTGAAGAAAGTGGTAACATTTTCTGTTGATTTATGTATTGGGCTGATGCATAAGTTCATGCCGTTTTATTTCACGAGTGTTTCCCAGGTCAGTAGTGACTGTGCAGATGGCCAGTTGTATATCAAAATGTAGCCAGTAATATTGTGTATCTAAATCACATTGCGTTGTGCTGTTGTGGCTAATGGTTTTTTGGTTTCCAGGTCCGGAAGTATGGAGTGTCAAGTAGAGAGGAATGAACATTTCCGACACCTGCTCCTCTACGAATTTAACAAGGGATCCACAGCCGCCGAGGCTACTCGACAAATTTGTGCTGTGTATGGGGAGGATGCTATTGCTTCGAGGACAGCCTGCAAATGGTTTTAGCGGTTCCGAGGTAGCAAGTTTGACCTCAGCGACTTTCCACGCTGAGGTCGTCCATCTCACTTTGATGAGGATCGTTTAAACCATCTCGTCCACTTGCATCCGCGTCAAACCAGACGCGAATTGGCCACTGAGATGGACTGTGAGCAGGCCACAGTGGTGCGACACCTGAAACGTATGGGAAAGGTCCAGAAATTGGGATCTTGAGTGCCTCACACTCTCATCGAGGAAAAGAAGAATCAACGTGTTCTCATATGTGTTTTTTTTTCTCGCCCGTTATCGCGAATGTTATCAACAACACAAACCATTTATGTCACGCATTGTTACTGGAGATGGAAAGTGGTGCCTGTATGAGAATTTTACGCATCGGA
The DNA here is from genome assembly GCA_039090855.1 of Macrothele yani. NCBI lineage: Eukaryota > Metazoa > Arthropoda > Arachnida > Araneae > Macrothelidae > Macrothele > Macrothele yani. The sequence goes on from CM076992.1 coordinate 17,806,033, forward strand.
GGGAATGGTTAAGCCCAAACAAGACGCCCACACCACATCCAACACGTGGCTTTCATCCTGCGAAGATCATGTTGTGTGTCTGGTGGGACATGAGAGGCATTATTCACTGAGAAATGATGGCGAGGAATTGGACAATCAACGCTGCACTCTATTGTGAGCACTTCCACCGTGTGGAGGGAAAACTTCAGCAGAAACGGCCACGGCGGCGCCATGGTATCCTTCTCCAACATGATCACGCACGCCCTCACAGCGAAAACATGATCAAAATGGCCATTCAGGACATGAAATGGGAGATCCTCCCACATCCGGACTATTCCCCCAGATGTCGCCTCTTCAGACTATCGATGTCGCCTCTTCAGACTCCAGAATTTCCTTGATGATTTCTTCGCAGCAAAACCTGCACGTATTTTCAAGAATGGCATTGGAGACCTACCCAGACGTTGGGACACCATCGTGAACAATGGGAGAGAGAATACATAGTTGATTGATTCCGTTTTCCCTTCTGATGTAATACATTCCTGCCTATAATTTGGACGTAGTTTTTTTCGTGCATAACAGTGTAAAACATTGTACCACGGAGCTTGCACCAGATTCCCTTCCTTCTGTTCATTACTGTGTCTGCAATTGTCTGTTTAATCGGCTTTTTTGGCAGTTGCTTCAATTTTCAATATTCAGCAATATTCCATTTTGAGAAGGGTAGCATGGAAGTGTAAAAATATGAGTAATAATGTTTTAATGATCTGCATCTTTCACGACAGCAGTGCAGTAAATCCCATGCATATAATTTTGATGTAACGAAAATAGGTAACAGAAGTAGGTGAATCTATTGTTGAAATCTTATTTTTGAGTTCTGTCCCATGAAGTGACGTTAATTAAGTTAATTAATTAACTTCATTGTTACTCAATAATACATATATTATACTAAACAATCGCCGACATTATTTCATCGTGTTTTACATAAATGTAAAAATATCTCATTGCAATCTGCGTAATTTACGAGACTCTGATGCTAAATGTGATAGAAGCCATTACAAAAATGCATTTTGATGCTGTGAAAACAGTGCGTGGTAGCAAAATTTAGCTTCCTATTGACTCACTATGGGGAGTCACCTTTTATTGACGAGAACTTTGATGTATAGCACGAAGTGGTGTAAACTCTACATATCCGGACCAAAAGTACCAATCCCCGGCACTTAGATACTTACGTTTCAAGTTTTCTTTGAGTCTTAAGGTGATATCTTAGCTTGCACACGCGCAGGTGGACTTTCGTAGCTACATCACATTTCATGGGTATCAGGATTTTCTCTTACCTTCGTCTGAATCTGAGTAATATATAATAATTAAACAATAAATATTGCTTTTGAAAAACTGAACAGTCGAAATACTATTGCCACCGCCATAGTTTAGTAAATAACTACTTTTATGACTCACATATTTTCTTTCGTTCGTTTTCCGACAATAACCTTCACTAATCCATCTACCTACAGTGGTGTGCCGAAGTACAGCATCACTCGCAAAATCCGTGAATTTTTTAGTTTAACTCTTTTTTAATTAACTAATTTTCAGAGTTATTTCGCAGTTTAAGTCATTAGATGCGAAATTTAATGGAAATTTCAAAAATGTCTTAGTTTTTCCTGTAGCTGCTTCTGTTTTTAAGATATGACATAAAGTTTAGGGCTTGACAAAAACATTTTTTTATTGCAGGTTTAAAGACCACCGTGAGCAACTCAATGGGCTATAAGCAGTCGCCCGTCCCTAATTTAGGGTCACTGGCTCTAGGGAAGGGAGAGAGCCAGTGCCGTAAGACAAATACAACATCCATGCCTCTACGGGATTCGAACCCGGACCCCTTTCGGACGAATGATCAGAGGCCATCGCTTAGACCACTGCGCCACTGGCGCGGCACACAAACACATTGAAATTAACGTTAGCTTTGTATCAGTTGCTACAGCCAATCATAGGCATTATTTCACCTGATTGGCTGCTTCCTAATGCTAACCTAATCCTACTCCAGCCTTTATAAGGGCTGACGCAGAGCTACTAGTGTATTGTGGGCCGCGGGTGGCCTAGTGGTGAGCGTTCGAGACTGCCATGGAGAAGACCTCAGGTTCGATGCCAGGCAGGTAGGAACGCTCGAGCCACTAAATATCCGCCGTGTCGGATGGGCACGGTAAGCCGTCGGACCCCGGTAGTAAATAAGGGCGTCTTCTACCTCGCTTCCGTGTCACTTTCTTATCGGGCACTCTAGCCCAAATCTCCTAGCTTCCTATTTCTAAGGGTTGTTTAAGACCTGGGGTCAGACACTCCCCTTCCTAAAATCCTCTACATATGGTCTACTAGAGCATTGTAGTGGTCGTTTCTTGTTATTATTAGGGCAAATTTGTGTACATTCTCAATAATGGTTAAAACTGCAGAATTATCCACAGCAGACAGAGTAAAAATAGTTGTTCTGCATGAAGAGGGATATTCTTCAAGGCAAATCGCTAAAAGAGTGGGCTGTAATCAATATACAGTTATTTGGCTTCTGAAGAAAGTAAAAGACACTGCTTATATTAAAAATATGCGTTGCAGTGGAAGGCCCAGATCCACCGCAACCAGGCAAGACAGAGGACTCAGAAAGCTAAGCTTGGCAGACAGGAGGTTCATTCACCTGCATTGCTTCAGAGATGGACTGGTGTTACTGTTAGTGCATCTACTGCTAGCAGGAAGCTGCTTCACTGTGACTTACGTGGTTGCGAAGGAAGGCGTAAACCACTGTTAACTGCAAATCAAAGACAGCCTAGACTTTAGTATTGCGTCTTATGGGCAACCAAGCAATGGACAAACGTTCTTTTCAGTGATGAATCAGAATTTTGCATTAATGTGAATCAGAGCAGTGCCTATGTAAGGAGATTCAAGCATGAAGAATTCCATTCAAGTTGCTTAGTGATTACTGCTAAGCATCTGGTGAAGGTCATCGTTTGGGGCTGCATGTGTGCACATGGCGTTGGAAACAACCTTATTGTCGATAGTACGGTAAATGCCCAGAAATAGATCTGGGTATTAGAAAACAAGATGCTACCATCATCGAGAAAACTTTATGATGGCAGTTTTATTTCTAAAAGTGACAATGCTTCCAGTCATCGAGCTAAAGTAGTGAAAACGTGGTCTCAGGAAAAACATATTCAGCATCTAAATTGGCCACCGCTGTCACCGGACTTAAACCCGATCGAAAATTTGTGGTTCAAAGTGTCGTATGAACTATCAAAAAAGAAGCCAACAACCAAAATTCATCTCATTGAAGATGTAATTCAAATTTGGAATCGTATTGTTCAACTCAATTTTTTCAAAACCTCGTTTGTTTGTTTTTTGATTGGAGATTTAACGACCACCGTGAGCAACTCAATGGGCTATAAGCAGTCGCCCGTCCCTAATTTAGGGTCACTGGTTCCAGGGAAGGGAGAGAGCCAGTGCCGTAAGACAAACACAACATCCATGCCTCACCGGGATTCGAACCCGGGCCCCTTTCAGACGAATGATCAGAGGCCATCGCTTAGACCACTGCGCCACAGAGGCGGCAAAAAAAAAACTTCGTTTACAGTATTCCAGAACGATGCAAAGCTGTGATTAAAGCTGAAGACCGGGCAACGAAATATTAGGTGCATTTTGTAATTTTGCTTCATTATATTTATATACTTAAATGTTATTTCATTCCTTATGAAACACAAAAACGATTTATTGCTGTAAACCTAGGTATTGGATAAATGATCCTTTTCATGATAATTTCGACTTGGTCATAATTTTTGTAATGCACCTTACGAACAGAAGTAGCTGCAGGAAAAACTAAGACATTTTTGAAATCTCCATTAAATTTTACATCTAATGACATATAAATAATGGAATAACTATAGTTAGTTAAAAAAAACGTTAAACTTAAAAGTTCACGATTTTTGCGGGTGATGCAATAGTTTTGAATCACTCGTTTTATTTCACACCTACAAAAATCTTGGCATGAGAATGATGCATAGCATAAATTATCTACAAAGACTACCACGGTGCTCTCTCGAATTTGTTTTCTATTATCGGTCTCATTATTTTTGTATCGGGAATCGTAAATAAGAAGTAAGCAATATAAAGCTTCAAATGGGAAATTTTTCAGATGATTGAGTTTTTATTGAGTACTGTTTCTTTACCCTCACCCGAAGCCAGTGCACCGCACTTCCGAGTATGTTTTTCCCAAGTAGATGATTTATTCACCCACAGATGTTTCTGAGATTACAGAAATACCCAACGGAAAAAAGAATTTGTTTGAACTGAATGATATGTGCAAAGGTATTAAGATGAAGTAAATTTCGCCATCATCGTTACGCTAGGGTCGGGATTCGAACCCACAACTCGCGGCTCCGAGTGCTGTCCACTATACTACACTGACATGTCTTCTCGCTAGTGTCTGCCTTTATCTCAAGTGCGCACTACGATGCAGGCAGGTCACAGTATCGTTTCCATAGAGCATAGACTGTCCGACGAACATTTTCTTACTGTTTCATACTGACAGCACGGAATTTTTGTGTTCATTGAATATCGGAAGACGTAATAATAGATAACAGAAGGGAGATCGTCTGACCTTAGAAATAAAGAGCTTGATAAGGTTTCGCGTTTTGTTTGTAATACTTAACACCTGAAATATTCGATCATTATCTCTTGCTCGAGAAATGATTACTTTTTGTTTTACTGAGGTGAAATCTCCATCGATTTCTATATATACGCAGCCTGTTGACGACATTAAAAACAAACTAGTATTCTCACTTTTCCTGTAGCACCAAAGAGCTCTCCGTGTGAAATAAAAAACGGCGTCTTGTTGACTTTCTCGCAAAAGATAATTACTGCAATTGAGATTTCAACCAAATCACTATTTTCATTGTAAAGGGATACAGGAATACTACATATGAATGAATAAAAACAATATAAAGTAAAAAGAAATCATCTTTCATCAGTGCCATAGCTTACAAATTGATGATCCACGTTTATTTTTGTTCTTGGATGATTTCGCAATTACAGGCAGCTCCTTCACTGGATATATTTCAAAAGTACATCTGATAAGACAGCGATTCTTCTCCAAATGGCAGGGAACAGGTTTTGAGAATTCCATGTGCAGCGAAAGCACCGCGTTAAGAAAGCATTCGCAACAGAATCTCATTACTTTAATGGAAGATATTTCTTTGAAGCAGAAGGCAAATGGCCCCGTCTTTTCTCAGCTACTTTGTGATGTAACATCTTGAATGATGAAGCTGTAATTTTCAACAAAATGGAAACGTTGTTCTCTAGATTAGTACCTAGGTTTACCAATAATCTTTCAGACAGGCCGTGGAATCGGCCTTCGCGAGCCAAGAAGCCATGGGTAATTTGGATTTCTCAAACTTTTATACCCAATTCCGAGATTCGTAATTGATGTTTGAATGTTTGATTTTCTCCTGAGAATGGCAGAGCTTCGTGAATACTTAATTTCTAGGAATTAAGTTCTTTTCCCTTCTTTTACCGAAACAAAGACAGGATCCCATTAGCGGTTGCGAGAAATCTTGGGAGGCGGTGGAAAAGGCCTTGGGGAAAGCAGATTTCTGCGCAAATGTTGCTAAGATGAGGAAGGTAATTTATACGGCGCACGCATGAAGATTTTAAATGCGTCAGGATGAAATGCATTTTTTCTAAAACACTACAAATACTGTTTGTTACCCAGAGAGGGTTGCTGAAAACAAATCCCTCCCAATTATCTCCATCACTATCATCCATTCTCAGTCCTATACTGGATGAAGGTCTCCCCAAACCTCTTTCACAACTCTTTGTGTTAGCCAATGCTATTCCATCTCACTCCCGCGTTCATTCTAACTTCACCTACCAATTTTTCATCTGATATACATTGCCCTATCAATATGCGGACATTCTTTTACTGATAGTAAACTGGGTCCTACGCAAGGACAACATCACAGAGCCAACTGTAAATACACCGACGAACCAAAGCTTTATGACCTCCTGTCTAATACCATGTTGGTCCTCCACGTACCCCAAAATATTAGGACCACCTGCCTAAAGTGATGTTGGTACTCCAAGTGCCGGCAAAACATTAGGACCACCTGCCTAACATGATGTTGGACCATCACGTACCGCCAAACGAGCTCTTCCCCTGCAAAGATGGACGCTACAATATTTCTAAAGGTGTCTTTTGGTATCTGGTGTACCGATACGTTACCAGCAGATCCTTTGACTCTTGTAAGTTATGTAGTTGGTGTAACAATACGTTACCAGAAGATCCTTTAACTCTTGTAAGTTACGTAGTCGAGCCGTCACAGAACGGATTTACTGTTAGAACCACAGATAATCGATTGAATCGATGTCCGGAGCCCAGGACAACATATAATCGATTGAATTGATGTGAGAGGCCAGGACAATACCTGGAAGTCTTCCTCGTGTCCCGCGTACAATTCTTGAACAGTCCGGGCAGTGTGGCAGGAAACATTTTCTTATAAAAGAAGTTACTACTAGAGGGGAATACCGTTGCTATGAAAGATGAAAGTATGTACCTGGTCTGTAGTAATGTTTAGGTAGGTGGTAGACGTCATAGTTTACTGCACACAAATAGCTGGTCCCAGGGTTTATCCAGCAGAACATTTCCCACTTCCTCTACTGGCTTGTTTTCGCTGGGTCTGGTACGATTCGTCCAACGACGATTGGTCCAATGCCGATTCGTCCAACGGGGCAATTGGTCCAAAGGTACGATTCGTCCAATGGTACGATTGGTCCAATGCCGATTCGTCCAATGGGACGGTTGGTCCAATGCCGATTCGTCCAATGGACGATTGGTCCAATTCCGTCCTATCTGTCCAAAGTGCTACTCATGTTATAAAAATCTCAACTGTTCTGATTTTATCTCCGATGTTATACTAAAGTGCCGGTAGTACAAAGAATGTAAAATAATGCTACATTTCATGCGTAATATTGTGGTTACAGATTTTTTTTTTTTTTTTGCTGTCCTTGCTGCCGTATGAAGTTACTGATGTACGAGCCGTTCAATTAACTTCGATGTTTCTCTTTTGCATGAAATAATATAAAATACTAGTTTTCCGTTTCTGTTTGTAGCATGCAGTGGGGTTCCGCCAACTGGCCAATGGAAACGTTCTGGTCGGGTTCGGACAGAGGCCTTTTCACAATTTTTATTCTAGCGAAGTCAACATTATTTCCCAAAACTTCCAAATATAACATTTACTCTTGATGGATATAATATTAGGGGTATGCAAAAGTTTCCGCCGCCCCGGCGATGGATATAATATTAGGGATATATATTTACTTTATGGGTCACAACGAAGTAAATTTCTCCGTCATTTTTGGTTCACGCCGGGGATCGAACTCGAGTCACTTATTCCTGAACAAGTCGCTCTACCAACTGAGCTACGCAGACGTTCGTCTCGCTGCTATCTGTCTTTATGTCGTGTGCGTCTTGCGGGGCAGGCACGTCACAGGGTATAATATTTGCTCTTGATGGATATAATATTAGGAGTGTGCAAAGTTTCCGTGGCCCAGGCTTCGTTCATGAAGCCAAGCATGCGGTCGATAAAGTTCATTTGTGACACGGTTTGTTATTCATGTTTAATTCAGGGGAAAGTGCGAATGGAAGCCTACGGTTTAATATGTCAGGCGTATGGCGAAACGGTTATGGGTGAGCTGACGTGTCGATAATGGTTTGCCAGGTTTAAGAAAATTGACCTTGGCTTGGAAGACAAGCCGAGTGCAGGTAGACAGCAGGAACTCGCAGACGACCTGGAATCTCTGTTGCAAGAGGATGCCACACATTCGACCACGCAACTGGGGAAAAGCTTGAAAGTGGCTCAATCGACGGTGGTACGGCTTCTACAGGCCTTGGGGAAGATCCACAAGATCGGTAAGTATGTTCCGCATACCTTAACGGAGCGTAATATTGGTCAAGGATTGAACATCTGCATGCCGTTGCTGAAGAGGTTTCAAGGGAAGAATTTCTTGAGGTTGTCACGGGGAATGAAAAGTGGGTCAATTGCGAAAACCCCGTACGCAAGCGATCCTGGGTCGACTCAGGCCAGCCATCAACATCCACTGCAAAATAGGATATTCACGGTGAAAAAAGTGCTGTTGTGTGTGTGGTGGGATATCAATGGAGTACTCTACTTTGAACTGTTGAAACCGGGCGAGCCGCCCTGGTGGCGCAGTGGTCTCAGGCGTTGGCCTATGATCATTCGTCCGAAAGGGGTCCGGGTTCGAATCCCGGTGAGGCATGGATGTTGTGTTTGTCTTACGACACTGGCTCTCTCCCTTCCCTGGAACCAGTGACCCTAAATTAGGGACGGGCGACTGCTTATAGCCCATTGAGTTGCTCACGGTGGTCGTTAAACCTCCAATCAAAAAAAAAAAAAAAAAAAAAAAAGAAACCGGGCGAAACAATCACTGCAGAACCATATAGCGATCAGTTGATGAAACTGAACGCAGCAATCGAGCAAAAACGCCCATGGACAGGTAAAGAACACCGCCCAGTCATCTTGTTATACGATAATGCCAGACCATATGTCGATGCCACCACGAAATGAACCCTTGAACAGTTACACTTGGAGGTTTTATCGCACCCGGCATACTCCTGGACATAACACCCCCAGACTTTCATCTGTTTCGCTCTATGCAACATGCCTTAGCCCAACAGCGGTTCACCACAGTTCCAGAGGTGAAGAATTTCGTCACTGCGTTCTTTAGCTCAAAACCTGAGTCTTTCTATCACAGGGGCATTCATTTGCTGCCTGAAAAACGGCAAAAGGTCATTGATGCTAACGGCCAATATTTCGTTGAATAAATGTGTACTAGTTTCCTGATCGTTCCGGTCTCTTTTCTCCTTAAAACATGGGAAACTTTTTCAAACGCCGCTCCTGTGGCGCAGTTGTCTGAGCGATGGCTTCTGATCATTCGTCCGAAGGGGTCCGGGTTCAAATCCCGTTGAGGCATAGATGTTTTGTTTGCCTTACGGTACTGGCTCTCTCTCCCTTCCCTGGAACCAGTGACCCTAAATTAGGGACGGACGACTGCTCATAGCCTATTGAGTTACTTACGGTGGTCGTTAAACATCCAATCAAAAAAAAAAAAAAACTTTTCATACCCCTAATAGCTTTTGTCTTAAGGACTCCACATACATATAGCATCATACAATCACCCGTACAATACTTTAAGTGTCCTGTTTCTTACGGTAACACAATATACAATAGCTGGAGCACAAAATTGAGGAGAGGGGTAGGGACATCCTGTGGCACAATAGCCTAAATTCATGTGATATGCTATCCACAATATCGGATCTCGCTACAGAACTTTGAAAATAGATCCTTCGACAGACAAATGAAATTTAACAGTTAATCAAACATCAAGAATTCCCGCGAATCGCTTCCGTTCCCACACCTTTAAAACGGTAAGTTATCGTCAATATAAGAAAGGAATTGCGGAAAAGTTTCTGCAAATTAAGAATTTTCCTGGCTTCCAAAAAATCCGTAAAATACAGGTTTCTTTTCGTCAATTCACGGAAAAGGTTGTATCCGGAATATGCTTCGTGAATTCACAAAAGGGATCAACTAAAATGACTTGTTAATTTTTTTAATTTATTGCGTATTCTGATTTCCGTGTGGTTGTTTCATGTATTTGTGAGGAATGTTTCTACCATAATTTTTTTTATTCGAGGTTTAACGACCACCGTGAGCGGCTCGATGGGCTATAGATAGTCGCCCGTCTATAAACTAGGGCCACTAGTTCCAGAGAACGGAGAGAGCTGGCGCCGTAAGAGAAACACAACATACATGCCTCACCGGAATTTGAAGCCTGACCCATCTCGGAAAAATGATCAGAAGCAATCGCTTAGATCACTGCACCACCAGGGCAGCTTCCATAATTTCAAAAATATTGAACTTTTATTATTAAACATTCATATTTTTAACCTAGCCAACTCGTAGGTAGATTTCGTTTTAGTTTGTAGCTATTCTGTCTCAACACAAGCAGCCGACACCATTTAGATTTGGCAAAACCACGTAATACTCTAGGTGGAGCTTTCATTTCATTTTCTTCTCTTATATACAGGGTGATTCAAATGTCCCTATCCATTTCCGTGAAAAACAACTTTAATGATTGTGAAAACAAGAAAAACCAATGAAATGCATGACTAGGATGTAGAATCCGTGTAATTCAACATGACCCCCTTGCATGTCGAGACTCATCTGCCACCGTTGCACAGTTGATCTAAAAACCCGTTCCCAAATATCAGGTGTAATGGTTACAACGTAACCCTTTTACGTTATGCCAGATTTATTGTTATGTTAAGCTCCAAATGTCCCGCTGAAGAAATGTTGAACTAAGTGTTAATGTGATGCACTTGTTGCATCGGATATCTCACTTTAAATTAAGGATTTTAAGGCCAGACGAAGGATAGACGGAAAGGAAAGCAGAATCACTTACGCAAACTTTTCTTTTATTAATCTAGCTCAGCACTTTTACTTCAAGCAATTATAGACGAGATCACATAACTTAATACAGTGTGATACTAGAACATGTACAACATATCACAGCAAGTGCCATCCTCACACCACACACAGCTGCTGCTTAGTCATATTATATATCTCTCGTCTTGTTCTTATCACTATAAGCATACGTCACTCTCACAGACTTCAAGTGTTGCCAACCGTATTCATGTGGGAGAGAAGATATCACGTTAAGGTTGAAAGGTGCTAAAGAGAACGAACTCAAATTTACATAGAAAAGGGAACTGAAAATGAAAGTTAAATTAGAGTGTACGTCACATGGTGTCCACAGCAGCTGCAATGCGATTCCTCAGTTACTGAATACTCTTAAGCTTTCCCTACTACACCTGGGACTTGACGTACCCCCAGGCAAAAAAAAAAAGTCCAGAGTCTCAAATTTTGACTGGGACAAGTCGGGTATCTTCAATACAACTTGTCCAACTATAGCTACCGAAATTTTGCAAGGCATTTTGAATGATTTCCTTGAGATCACAACCGTTCACTAGGTAGTTAACACTAAATATGACATTAAGACCCAACCTTGGATGACCAATGGAATCATTAGATCAATCAAAAAAAAAAGGATAACCTTCGTAAAAAAAGGAGAAAGAATCCTTATAACAGTCACTTACGTTATAACGAAGTAAATTTCTCCGTCATTTTTGGTCTACGCCGGGATTCGAACCCGAGGCCGCTTATTCCGGAACAAGTCGCTCTACCAACTGAGCTACGCAGACATTTGTTCTGATTCCTATCTGCCTTTATGTCGTGTGCGTCCTGCTGGCAGGTACGTCACATCCCCCCGAAAGAGGGCCGGGGCATGGCCCACGGGTCACCCGTGACCATGAATCGTTGCAGGCAGCCATCCACTGTAGAACGTGCACTTGAGAACTCCCAGTCAATCTGCTGTGTGGAATGCAACATCACACATTTTTATTTTTCGAAGCGCTGGAGAAGGAATTCTCTGATTTTCACTGTCTCGCGGTGTGGAAATAACATCACACCAATGCGAGATTTTGAACGGTCGGTCATCCGGATAGTTCGGGCGCCATTATAACGAAGTAAATTTCTCCTTCATTTCTGTCCACGCCAGGATTCGAACCCGGATCCCCTCATTTCGGAATAAGTTGCTCTACCAATTGAGCTACGCGGACGTTTTATTCTGATTCCTATCTGCCTTTATGTCGTGTGCGTCCTTCTGTCAGGTACGTCACATCTCCTGGTCCTGGTACGTTACATCATCTCCCCCTTCTTTTTTTCTTTTTTTTTTTTTTTTTCGAAGTGCTGGAGAAGGGATTCTCTTATTTTTCCTATCTCGCGGTGTGGAAATAACATCACACCAATGCAAGATTTTGAACGGTTGGGTCATCCGGATAGTTCGGGCGCCATTATAACGAAGTAAATTTCTCCGTCATTTCTGTCCACGCCAGGATTCGAACCCGGGTCCCCTCATTCCGGAATAAGTTGCTCTACCAATTAAGCTACGCGGACGTTTTATTCTGATTCCTATCTGCCTTTATGTCGTGTGCGTCCTTCTGTCAGGTACGTCACATCTCCTGGTACGTTACAACGTGATAAGTATAAAAGGTATAATTATGCCCTAAGAAATGTTATTCAGCATGCGAAAGTTGCTTATTACAACCTCGCTATTTCAGATGCAGGAAATAACTCATATCAAAAATGGAAAATAATCAAATTAGCAATTAACAAACGATCCTGCGCTACTGAAATTCCGCTGATGTTAAAAGGAAATTCTGGTAATTTTAATGTTGATTCAAAATCAGTCGCTGATGAATTCAACAATTACTTCATTAACATAGGTCATGATTTAGCATCTCAGCAAAACTTGCCCACAAATACTAAAGGTTATGCGTCTTTATCCAAAATTAAGGAAGTTCCTTTTTAAATGTTTCTACGCCCTTTGGATGATACTGAAACCTATAATATTATCACTTCATTGTCCTTAAAAAAAAAGTGCTGGTTCAGACAATATTAATAGCAGAGTCATAAAAGACTCGATCTCTGTTTTAGTACCACTTATAACACATATTATTAATCTGAGTTTTTATTCAGGTCAGTTTCCTGACAGTCTGAAAATCGCTGAGGTTATTCCTATTTTTAAAAAAGGAGATAGGGAATCTACCTGTAATTACAGAACGATATCTTTGTTACCCGTTTTGAGTAAGATTTTTGAAAGGTCTATTCACAGTAGAATGGTTGATTTTTTACACACCTATGGTATGCTCTCTTTGGAACAGTTCAGTTTCCAAAGAAACAGATCTACTGAAATGGCTGTTGCTAAGTTGTCAAACTTCATTTCCGAAGCACTAGATGACAGTTATTATACTATTTGTGGTTTTATTGATTTCCAAAAAGCTTTCGACACGGTAAATCCCGACATTCTGTTACATTAATTACCCAAATACGGTTTTCCCAAATACGGGGGTGTTTCCCCATCTTGTTGCAACATAACTGTATCGAAAATAAAATGTAGCTCTAAAAACATCTGTAGCATATCCAGATATGCTGCTCCTACCATTGTGGATTCAGCCAATATGAAAGGCCCATACACTTTAGTCTTAGTGAATCCCAAGCAGACATTTACCATAGGTGTGTTTCTTTTCCACTAAAAGGTATCATCTGGCTGTTCATCCGCTCGTATCCTGCTGCTGTGGAGGTTTACCATTCCACATATGTGAAAGGTGGCCTCATGACTGACCAATAGGTGGTCCATCAGATCCTCGTGTTTCACAGCTTCCAGGAGACACATAGCCTAGCGAGATGCATAGTCTTCACCCTCAAATGAATGAACTACCTGGACATGGTAGACACGTTTCTAATGAATGAAGCTTAGGGTTCTCCACACAGTTGATTGGGATACGCCAAGCACCCTACTGAGGCTGCGTGTGGGGGGAAGGAGAGTATCGTTCGATTGTTTCCTGTATGTTTAACACAGTCTCTGCCGATGTCGCTGGTCCCTCGGAACGTTTTTTCATTCAATATACTTCCTGTTCAGTGAAATTTGTTCACCAAGATCCTGATATTCTCCCTTATTAGACCGGATTTGTGAAATTTCCTCCTGAACACTTCCTGGATCTCGGCATAGGTTAAACCTTTCAACCGTCCACAAACGACGGCTATTCTTTCTTCTTTTGTCAGCATGTTTCATATGACTTGTAAAAGGGAACAGTTAAAGTGGAATTTCATAGAAATGTTTCGAGACTTTTGAATCATCATGCTTCGCTAGCCAAATAATTCTTCCTCCTCTTGCGTATATTTCCAATGGAAACAATACGTCGCTGGGTTTTCGCTTCTTTAGTTACCTAGCAACAATTGAGTCTCCCTACTTGCCATTTCAGTGATATTTCATTGCTGACACGACGTTCTCTCTCAAGAAAGTACATACACTGCAATAGTTCCTGCGAAATCTTATTTACCGCCCAGCAGTTTGCTTAACATAATTCTTGTTCTCGCGTACATTATTCACGTAAGCCACGAATTTGTTCCTTTCATGCTCTTCCGTAGTTAGCCAAATGGTATTGGACTTCCCTATTTCTCTTTCCTCTGACTTTCGTTTGCGAACACACTTTTCAGTTTCGATGTTAAGTACACTGGGGGAAAGTGAAAAAACAACACCAAGAAGGAGACGTCTGATACCAACGAAATTTGTACAGCATAATAACGAAATACAGAGGATAACGTGATCGAAACATTATGGTACAATACAGCTGTATTTGCTGGTAAACTGAAAAATAACATTTCCATGTAACATGGTTAGTACGAGGTTGAACCGGCATGAACTGCGTCACACTGTGCAATTCTGGCATGGAGTCTGTCGTACAGATGTTGGATGTAAGTTTAGGGTATTGAGTTCCAAGCATCCTCAACCTGGAAGCGTACATCGGGGACGGTCGTGGCTGGCCGTGGAGACCGGATAAGTCGTTGTCCCATAAAATCCCACACGTGCTCAATGGGGGACAAATCCGGTGAACGTGCAGGCCATGGAAGTTGTCTCACACCCTGAAGTGCACGTTGCGTTGCACGTGCCGTGTGTGGGCGTGCGTTATCTTGCTGAAAACACCACGATGGACTGACCTTACAACTGGCACAACAACGGGCTGAATGATGTTGTTAATGTAGGAGGTGCTGTTTAACGTACCCGGTACAAACACTAGTTGTGTACGGGAGCGATAGCTGATCGCTCCCCACACCAGGAGACCAGGTGTAGGCCCTGTGTGTCGCTGGCGGATGCAAGAAGGGTGGAGACGCTCCTCTGTGCGTCCGCGAACACGCATACGGCTATCGGAGGCTCCCAAGCAGAATCTGCTTTCAGCGCTGAACACGACAGATCGCCATTGCGTTCTATAGTGCAGACATTTCTGACGGTGGGCTGGAGTCAGAGGTACACATGCCAGAGGCACACGTGCACGTAGTCCTGCATCCAGTAGACGGTTGTGGATTGTTCGCACAGTCACCTCAGGTGCAACGGCAGCTCAGATTTGCGTCGCAGTGGATGTTCTGCTTAACAACGCCGCTCTTCTTATGCGTCGATCGGTTCACTCATTAGTCCGTCTGTGACTCCCGGTTCCACATCTTCTCGTGTAGGAATGTTACTCGGACCATCTACGCCACCATCGTACCACCACCGATACTTCCCGTCCAATTCGCTCCGCAATAGGACGATACGACCACCCGGCCTCGCGGAGTCCGACTAGACGACCTCGCTCAAAGTCCGATAACTGCTGAAATCGTACACGTCTTCCATGTCCAGGCATTGCAGCTTCTTCAGGGTCTTCGCACGTGTTCGAACGCCGACGACTGATTACATTCACTTCGCCGTACTCCTTAAATACCACCGACGATAATTTGCATATTTTGCCGTGCTTTGACGTAAGCGCTCACCGGTTGGTCCCGAAATT
Organism: Macrothele yani; assembly: GCA_039090855.1. Lineage (NCBI taxonomy): Eukaryota > Metazoa > Arthropoda > Arachnida > Araneae > Macrothelidae > Macrothele > Macrothele yani. The sequence goes on from CM076992.1 coordinate 17,821,493, forward strand.
AACATCACACCTACGTAAACTCGACTCCATTAACATATGTAAATTTCATGATCGTCCGCCAATTCCTCCTTGGTGTTCTTTTTTCACTTTCCGCCAGTGTATATCATACATCAAAACCAGTGCCTGCGAAATCGTATTTACCACCTAACCATGGTTGTTTTACCTGGTATTCGAGGAAGCAGCGCATTTATTCCCCAGCTTGCTGCGTAGGGACATTCTACTTTAGTTTTCTAATATTCTAAGAAAGCAATATTGTCTGGTGTTATCATGAGTAAGAAAAGGGGGCGACGTCTGCTGGTATCAAGTGTTACCACTGGAAATAGATTTAGACAAGAATATTTTTTTCAGAAAGGGAACTGTAATTTAGTGCAAAATACGCATGGCATAGTTCATTCGAAATTAGCCATGCTGCCCCGGTGCCGCAGTGGTCTAAGCGATGACTTCTGATTATTCGTCCGAGATGGGTCCGGGTTTGAATCCGGGTGACGCATTGGTGTTTGTGTTTGCCGTTCGGCACTGGCTCTCAATATGTTACTTGTCCGACACTGGTTATTTGTGTACATTGGTCATTTAGAATACTGTAAAATCCATGTTTGATGTACACTTGTTCGCAATGTGTTACATGATCAACACTAACTATATCTGTGTAAATTGATCATTTGGCATGCTGTGTACCTTATGATTTGTACTCGTTGCCGTGTAATTTCTGTCTCCTGTTCATGTACCACCAGGTCCAATAAAGCATTCGAACCACTAAATACCCTCCGTGCGTCGGATGGGCACGTTAAGCCGTCGGACCCCGAGTACTGGCCCCCGGTAATAAATAAGGGCGTCTTCCTCCCCCTTTCTACCTCGCTTAGGTGTGACTTTCCTATCGGGCACTTTAGCCCAAATCTCCTAGCTTCCTATATCTAAGGGTTGTTTAAGACCTGGGGTCAGACACTCCCTGCCTAAAATCCTCTACATATGATCTGATCTGATCAGGGACAATTGCGACAGTGGATTGCTGGTGAATTTTTTATATTAGAGGTTTCATGGCCACCTTGAGCAACACAATGGGGTATAAGCAGTCGCCTGTCCCTAATTTAGGGTCAGTGGTACGAGTAAGGGAGATAGCCAGCGCCGTAAGACAAACACAACATCCATGCCTCACCGGGGCTCGAACCCGGACCCCTTTCGGGCGAATGATCAGAGGGCATCGCTTAGACCACTGCGCCACCTGGACGGCGCTGTTGCATTAACCTCCACGAACTGTGAGGATTCCTCGACGTCGGATTCGTGCACAATACGAGCAGTTGAACGAGTTTCAGAGAGGACGTATAATCGTGCTGAGAGAGACCCGTTGGTCAAGTCGCCCTGACGCCAGGCATTTGGGTCAGAGCGACGCCGCAATAGGACGATGTTTGCATTAATGGGTCGAGGAGGACAGCACATCCCAGCGGCACTCCGGCGGATGACGGCCGAGGGCAACAACAGAACGCGAAGATCGAGCGATTGGGACAGTCGTACGAGAAGAACAGAATTCGTCGCTCTCAATCATCTGTGGTCATATTGCTTTGCCTACAGGTACGGATGTGGCCATCAGAAGATTTGCCAGATGACTTGCGGAACAGAGACTACATTAGAGGAGGCCACTTCGCCGCCTACCACTGACAAGCGAGCATCGCTGGCATCGGTTGCAGTAGTGTTGAGCCCAATCAACGTGGGATAGTGTCCAGTGGCGTCATGTTGTCTTCAGTGATGAGTCACGGTTTGCATTTGTATCCGATGACCAGCACACTCGTGTCTGGGGAGGAGCCAGCCAGAGCACGGATTCTGCCTTTACCGAGTAACGGCGCACGGATCGCACACCGTAAGTGACTGTCCCGGAAGCCATTTCGTACGACAGCCGGACACCCTTGGTACTCCTCCGTACCACCTTCACGGCTCAACGGTACATCGACGACTGTTGTGTTGCCATTCCTGTCGCAGCATCACCGAGCAATTTTTCAACAGGATGATGCCCGGCCACACATGACAGGGTTCTCCCAGGCCTGCAACCGTAATTTCGACACCCTTCCTTGTCCAGCCTGATCGCCACACTTCTCATCGATCGAACTTGTTTGGGATATGATGGGAAGACACCTCCGCCCATCCTGGAATGTCGGCGAATTGGCTAGCAAATTTGGACACCGTCTGGCATTCTACACCTCAGGACAGTATCGGTGAGCTGTATGCCTGTGTGCCACGATCGGCAGCTGCTTGTATCCGAGCCAGATGGGGCTGTACAACTTACTTTTTTTTTTTTTTTTGTAATTTTAACGATCACCGTGAGTAACTCAATGAGCCATAAGCAGTCGCCTGTCCCTAATTTAGGGCTACTGGTTCCAGGAAAGGGAGGGAGCCAGTGCTATAAGACAAACACAACATCCATGCCTCAACGGGACTCGAACCCGGACCCCTTTCGGACGAATGGTCAGAAGCCATCGCTTACGCTACTGCGTCACCGGAGCAGCTATAATTTACTGACTTGTTCCAGTGGTGTAGCTGATTTATTCGAATAAATGGCCCAACTGCTCTGGAATTGCGATCATTTCTTTTCCAGTACATATACTTTGCACATTTTATTTTTTATCTCGATTGGACGATTCCTTCTGGGTGATTCTTCCTCTTCTTCTTTTTTTTTCTTTTTTTTATGGCAAAGAGTGTATATCGCGGGCTAGTCTGCTTTGTGAAAGAGTAGACAGTGAAGCCTTTGGCAAGGAGAAACTCAAGCGTTCAACTTACGATATTTATTTTATTACTTTGGCAAGGGGAAACTCAAGCGTTTGCCTTTCAATTGTTCTACTTACAATATTCTACGAAACTGAAAAACAAAAATTAAGATAAAATTGTTTTCGAAACTCTCGCTCTGAAGTTAGAGTACCGCCGCGGTGGCGCAATAGTCTAAGTGCTGGATTATGAAGGGGTCTGGGTTCGAATCCCGGTGAGGCATGGACGTTGTGTTTGTCTTACGGCACTGGCTCTCTCCCTTCCCTGGAACCAATGACCCTAAATTAGGGACGGGCGACTGCTTATAGCCCATTGAGTTGCTCACGATGGTCGTTAAACCTTCAATCAAAAAAAAAAAAGTTAGAGTAATAATCAAGGAGTCAACAAAGATAACGAATAGCTGGCCAAGTGGTTTGAGGTGTTGGCATCTGTCTATTCGTCTGAGGTTGGCTAGGGCCCAAGTCCCCCTCCCCCCCCCCCATGAAGCATGAGCAGTATGCTTGTCTAATGGCGCTGGCTCTCTCCTTTCCCTAGCACCAGTGGTCTCAAATTAGGTACAGGCGGCTGCTTGTATCCCTTTGAGTTGCCTGTTGTGGTTGATAAACCTCTAACAAAACAAAGAAATATATTTGAGATTTCAGTTCGAACTTGGAATCATTTCTGAGTAAATCGCTGGTTCTTATACTTGCTGGTGAGTTCTTGTGTTCCCATAATACCACATGTCGAATAATTGCTTATGATTGTTACTGTTTGCGGTGGCAGCACGTCGTACTCCTTCAAGAACAAATGTTTTGAGGAAAATCACGCTGTGAACATTGACGTGTACCAAATAAATGATAACATGCCTGGCTGTTTCTTTGAGCTGAACATGAAGACGAAACAAAGTATAGTAGCTTCATCACGGTTTTGTAGACGTAATGTTATGTACAAAGGAAGAGCATTAAACTCTTTATTTTTGAAGATGCAAAAAAAAGGACCCTAATTACGACATATCCTTACTCATTAGTAATTGGGAAGATTCACTGAGCCCACCGCTGGGAGAAAACAGCAGGTGTTATTCGTTTACATCTGTCATTAGATCTAAAACTGGTGCAAAATCTGACCGACCTTCAACCGTGACGTAGTATTTACGTGTTTTTCTCATCCCAGAGAGGGCGATTACCTCAGCGTGTCAATCTCCGAAGCAGCGAAAAGAGAAGAAGCATGAATGAGGGTTATTGTTACACGATTGGCATTCCATAGTTGACCATCGCGTGGATTCAAACAATAGTAATTGTTTGTGAAGCATATCCGTGATCATTTAGTTTTACATTTGAACGAAAAAGTAATAGACAGGGGATGGAACAGCGACTTAGAAGTTTACATCTTGTCATGTAGAAACCTTAGTTCCGGAACATGCTTTGTTTCCTGTGTTGTCTGTCACGTAGAATAATGATAGATGGGTCAATGGGCGAGTAGATAGCTTTCCTAAGACATTCTATTAACCGATATTTTGAGTTTAAATTCGATGCCTGCGTTATTTACATTTACGAACGCAAATTTTGTTAGGGAATTGAAGATTTTGTTCCTCTGGTGTTGCATCATCATTGGCCATTTTGATCCCACTTGCTAGGCAAAGGTCTCTCTCCCAAGACTTTTCCTTTTTTTTTAGGCAGAGAGGGTAAATGGCTATAATGAGTAGTTCTAAGAACTATCCCTGCCTCCCCTGTGGCGCAGTGGTCTAAGGGCTGGCTTATGACCTTTTATTCGAGATGGGTCCTGGTTCGAATCCCAGTGAGGAACGGATACTGTGTTTGTCTTAAGGCACTGAATATCTTCCCCTTACCTGGATCTTGTGGACCTAAATTAGGGATGGGCGTATTGCCCACTGAGTTGCACATGATGGTTGCAAACCCTCAATCAAAAAAAAAAAAAAGAAAGATTTATCCTGTTACAAATTTAGGATCCTTGGTTCCAGGGAGAGAAGAGAGGTAGTGCTGTAAGAAATCACACAAAGTGATTGTGTTAACGGCCCACTCAGATGAATAGTAAGGAGCAAACTCTTAGACTACTGCGACCCCGGGGCGGCCTTTCAAATTTCTTCCACAACTCTGTCTTGGTTGCCCCGGTGGTGCAGTGGTCTAAGCGATGGCTACTGATCATTCGTCTTTGATGGGGCCACGGTTCGAATCCCAGTGAGGAATGGATGTTGCGTTTGTCTTACGGCGCTGGCTCTCTCCCTTCTCTGGAGCCAGTGGCCCTAAATTTTTTTTTTTTTTTTTTGATTGGAGGTTTAACGACCATCGTGAGCAACTCAATGGGCTATAAGCAGTCGCCCGTCCCTAATTTAGGGTCACTGGTTCCAGGGAAGGGAGAGAGCCAGTGCCGTAAGACAAACACAACATCCATGCCTCATCGGGATTCGAACCCGGACCCCTTACGGACGAATTATCAGAGGCCAGCGCCTTAGACCACAGCGCCACCGGAGCGGCCCCTAAATTAGGGACGGGCGACTGCTTATAGCCCATTGAGTTGCTCACGCCGGTCGTTAAACCACAAAAAAAAAAAAAAAAAAAACTGTGTCTTTGTGACATACTACATAGGTGAAGCACATGTTAAGACGGCAACGTTGCAATGATAAATTCCGTCGGTGCAGCTGAATTCGGAAAGCATTCGGCTGCGGAACAAAGTAAGGAGGTTCGATCCCCGTCACCGACAAAATTTATGTTTTCACATTGACGCCCAATTGTGAAAATGGATCTACTGGCCGTTGGACTCTTCGACAAATGTGTAGTGTTCCTTCCACACATCGCATGGAATTAACTAAAATTCCTTCTTCAGCGAGCTACTTGAGATATGGTTTGCCGGCAGACCCGGAAATCAATGATTCCGTCCCAGCCCTTTCTCAAGGGAGTGGAGGGATATAAATTATGTGACGTACTACAGAGGTCAAGACGGAAATTTGCAGAGATAAATTATATCGGTACAGCTTACCTAGGAAAGCATTCGGCTCCCGAGCAGAGAAGGATGCGGGTTCGATATCGTCACCTGCAAATTTGTGTTTTCATATCTCTTCCTGTCCATTGGCATCCAGTTTAGCATCTTAGGTGTCCAATGGTAATCTTCTTTTTCTTCTTGGCTTTACAGTTCAGTGTGAACGTTGGCCTCCTCAACAAGTTTTTGCCATTGTTCTCTATGTTGGGTTATTGTTTTCCAGTTCTGGCAGCCCAGGCTTTCTGTGTCTTCCACTACTCCATCTATCCACCTGGTCCTAGGTCGCCCTCGTCTTCTGTGTCCTTCAGGATGTTCAAACAATACTTTCTTAGGAGCTTCATTATTCCTCCATTCGCACTACATTACCAGACCACCTCAACCTTGATGAGCTAATCATGTCAGTAACAGTAGGGTCCTTATAAATGAAGTACGTATAACTCTTTAATGTAGCGTTTCCGCCAGAGTCCATCGTCACATATTGGGTCAATTATTTTTCTAAGAATTTTTCTTTAAAACGTATCCAACATTCGTTTATTTTCCACAGTTAGTGCCCAAGTTTATGAGGTATATGTAGTCACAGGTTTTATTAAAGTTTCACAGATGGCTACCTTTGTTGCTCGCGATAAGAATCGAGATTTTCACATTTTCCCAAAGCATAGAATGCTCTATTTGCAGCCATGAAACCGATTTTTATTTCCGTACAGCCACCATCATTGGCGTAAGTTATCGTAGAACCCAGGTATTTAAAGCTGTCAACCCTTTCGAATGTGTGACCACCCAACATGATGGTAGAAGGCAGACTGGAGAGAAAGGCTTTTCTTGCAGCTATATATTTTGTCTTTGATTCATTAATTACTAATCCTATTTTCTTACTAGCATATTCCAAGGCTGTAAATTCCACTTCCATTGCTGGGTAAGATGTAGCAATCAGATCCAAGTCATCTGCATATGCCAGCATTTGTACAGAGCTCCCAACGGTGGTCAGTTCCAGCAATACACTGAAGAGCAATTGAATTAGAGATACCTGTCTAGTAACGTGTAGCACCACCTTTCGCCCTGATGACCGCGGCGATTCGTCTCGGCATGGACTCGACAAGACAACGGAAACGTTGGGAAGCCATACAGATCCACGACCGCAGTTCACGAAGATTTGATGGAGGGGAGTCAGAGCCTCGAACATCTCTCTCGATGGCATCCCAGATGTGCTCAATGGGATTGAGGTCAGGAGACCTAACTGTCCAAGGAAGCGAGGTCACGTCGGTGCAGTGCTCATCCAACCATTCGGATACAATTCGGGAGCGATGGCACGGTGCATTGTCTTATTGCAGTATGAGGTCCCCAGTGGGATGTTGAAGACGAACAAACGGGAGCAAATGGTCGTCCAGAATATCCCGGTAACGTTGACCTGTGAGGGACGATGTCACATTTACCATGGGGTCCCATTTCAGTCCACGTAAACAGTCCCCAGACGAGAATGCCACCCCCACTAGCTTGAAGAGTACCCTGCTGACAAGAAAGATAAATCGCTTCATGTGGTTTGCGCAGTATTTGTATCCTGCGATCCGCATGTACCAACGTGAATCTCGACTCATCAGTCCAGGCAACATTTTTCCACATGTCTAGCGTCCAGTGGTGATGTTCCCGCTCCAATGCTAATCTTTGCACCCTGTGATGTGCGGTCAGCAGCGGTACCCTCGTGGGACGATGGCTTCTGTACCCGATAGCGAGGAGATGGTTCTAGATGGTGTGGCTGCTTACCCGTTTTTGAACACCAGCGTGCCGCCCCAGTGGCGCAGTGGTCTAAGCGATGGCTTCTGATCATTCGTCCGAAGGGGTCCGGGTTCGAATCCCGGTGAGGCATGGGTGTTGTGTTTGTCTTTCGGCACTGGCTCTCTCCCTTCCCTGGAACCAGTGACCCTAAATTAGGGACGGGCGACTGCTTATAGCCCATTGAGTTGCTCACGGTGGTCGTTAAACCTCCAAAAAAAAAAAAAAAAAAAAAAAAAGAACACCAGCGTTAAATTGCCGAGTGATTTTTTGCATTGTGGCCCGTCTATCCGCTGTTACAATGCGGGCTAGCCGACGATGACCCCGCTCATTCACAAGCTGTTGTCCACGGCAGTTGGCCCTTGCAGGGATGGTTTTACCGGATTCGATGGACTCACGGTGCACCCGTGACACAGTGGCTCGTGAAAATCCCAGTGCCTGCACGACTTACGAGATGGAGTGACCCATTCGTCGGGCCCCGACAATTTGCCCAAGATCAAATGCGCTTAGATCCTTTGTCTTTCCCATACTGCGTCCGACTCTTACTGATTCCCGTCGCATCACTCCTTATATTGTCGGATCGCTGCATACGTCATGTCGTTTCCGTTTACAGGGCCGCCCACAGCGCCACATTTGCATAACACCAGCTGTCTCTAATTCAATTGCTCTTCAGTGTGGAAACGTGGAAAGAGCGATGAATTCTCTTTGATGTTCATCTTAAATCCCATTGCGACCTCTTCTTGTGGGTTCTTGGTTTTGTGAGTGAATTTCGTGTGGTCTTTCCCTTATTGGATGATGATTTCTGAAAAAGTTTCTGGCCACCCTGGTGGCGCAGCGGTCTAATCGATGGCTTCTGATCATTCGTCCGAGACGGGTCCTGGTTCGAATCCCGTTGAGGCATGGATCCTGTGCTTGTCTTGCGGCACTGACTCTCTCCTTTCCCTGGAACCAGTGGCCCTAAATGAGGGACGGGGGACTGCTTACAGCCCACTGAGTTGCTCACGGTAGTCGTAACTCCAATCAAAAAAAAAAAATTCTGTCAGCATTTTAGATTGCCAGGATCTGGTCTCTGATTTGCATACGTTTGCGGCAGAAAAGCCAATAAACTGTAATATTAGTTATCTAAATAATTACTGACATCCTAAATAGAAGTCTATTACTATGTTTTTTGTATGAAAACTTTTAATATTCAAGAAAAAGATAAGGACTTGCCACATTTTTAGTACTAGACGTACGTAGAGCGCCACCTATTAACGATATGCAGCACTACTCCAACAAGCGGAAATTTAATTTTTGAATTATTCCTTAAATTGTTTTTCTCAAAACAATTTAACACTGAACGACAGTCAGTGGCAATTTTCACAAGTCTGAAAGTATAGTGGTGCATTTTTACTTGACGCACACCTTTAATCCGCTTGTTTTTGACGTAGAATTACGTCTAATGTCGGTTGTAGTGTTACGAAATGCTGTAACGCAGGTTCGCGCTCAGTACGCCGCAACCGTTCAACCGATTCACATCAGATCAAAAGTGTTCAACAGCTAAAGGAGTTCGAAACCTAAAAATCTTTCATTTGTTAAAATCCGTTAATTAGATTAAAAGTCAGGACATTGAAAATTTGAAAAGCGATTTTCACGTTGTGTGAGCATTAAAAGGTGAATATTTCGAAAACTCTGTATCGTACGATAAAAACTAAAATATCTGCGGATAGAGCTTTCAAAACTATGTAAAAAGAGCCCACATTCATTTTCTAATTTTTTAAAATTTTCAGAAATTAATTTTTAATTTTTAAAAAAATTCAGAAATTAAAGATGCCTAGAAAAACTTTTGCGGAACGTGTAAGAAACCATAGAAAACGTAAAGAGCGAAGATCAGAGAGTTCGAAAAAATTACTTAGACCTCATCTGAAAAGTTGAAGTTGTACAGACAGCGGAAGAAGGAGCGCCCGCAAGAGGAGGCGCAGCGCACTCAGCCGTCCACCTCCACTGTTACGGAGCCCCAACAAGCGGAGAAAATTTTCAAAATAAGAAAAAAAAAAAAAACTACTCAAAGTCGATCAACACGACAAAAGAAGAATGTTCGATTCTTCTCCATTAACAATTGTACGTGTTTTATCATTCTCCGTGCAAAGCTTAAATGCTCATTATGGAGATTTTTTTTTTTTTGATTGGAGGTTTAACGACCACCGTGAGCAACTCAATGGGCTATAAGCAGTCGCCCGTCCCTAATTTAGGGTCACTGGTTCCAGGGAAGGGAGAGAGCCAGTCCCGTAAGACAAACACAACATCCATGCCTGACCGGGATTCGAACCCGAACCCCTTACGTACGAATGATCAGAGGCCAGCGCCTTAGACCACTGCGGCATGGAGATTTACTAGTAGACGATGTTATAAACCGATCTGATGTTATGGCCCTCAGGAAAAATTGGATGCACGACGACAATACCATTCTGATCAAGGGATACAGTTGTATTTCGCAGTATATGCTGCTATCTCAGGGAGCAGGTGGTGTTTCTATGTATATACAAGAAGAACGATTCTCCACTTTCCGTTGTACGACTGTTACGCTGATGAAATTGATTACCTTACAAGTGTTACAGGCAAGTTCGGTGATAACTGTGCAGCTGATATATGTATTTACTGGTGATAACGAAACCGATGAAGTGTTGTTAATGTGTGTATATATTACCCCAGGAACTACGTTAGACGATGCTAAACGGTTTATATCACGACAACTGTTAGCATATACACCTAAAATGTCTAAATCTTTCAGTTTACTCCTTTGTTTGAATTTAGATAAATTACCGATCTTCTTAGTTGGCGATTTAAAAATTGATTTGTCTACAGCTGAAATCGAATCATTCATCACCTTCATGCAAGAACAATTTGGACTTACACTTTCAAACGAATGTTTAACACAGCCCTCCATGCTCGGCTCTAATAGCCGCATCAGCGTTGTATTTCACAGATACTTACCTACACATATTTTAACACGCAATTATGCTACCTACTTTTCCAATCATATAGCTAAGTTTACAATTTTACAAAAAAAAAAAAAAAGAGATGAAAACAGTTCTTAAATATATTTTTATACAAATAGTATATTTATACACTGGCGGAAAGTGAAAAAGAACACCAAGAAGAAATTGGCGGACAATCATGAAATTTATATATGTAAATGGGGTCGAGTTTACGTACGTGTGATGTTAATTTCGGGACCAACCGGTGAGCGCTTACGCCACAGCACGGAATAATATGCAAATTATCGTCGGTGGTATCTAAAGAGTACGGTGGAGTGAATGTAATCAGTCGCCGGCGTACGGAAACGTGCGAATACCCTGAAGAAGCTGCAATCCCTGGACATGGAAGACGTGTGCGATTACAGCAGTTATCGGACTTTGAGCGAGGTCGTCTAGTCGGACTCCGCGAGGCCGGGTGGTCGTATCGTCGTATTGCGGAGCGAATTGGACGGGAAGTATCGCTGGTGGTACGATGGTGGCGTAGATGGTCCGAGGAACATTACCACACGAGAAGACGTGGAACTGGGAGTCACAGACGGACTGATGAGCGGACCGATCGACGCATAAGAAGAGCGGCGTTGTCAAGCAGAACATCCACTGCGACGCAAATCCGAGCTGCCGTTGCACCTGAGGGGACTGTGCGAACAATCCGCAACCGTGTACTGGATGCAGGACTACGTGCACGTATGCCTCTGGCATGTGTACCTGTGACTCCAGCCCACCGTCAGGAACGGCTGCAGTGGTGTCCCCAACGTCTGCACTGGAGAACGCAATGGCGATCTGTCGTGTTCAGCGATGAAAGCAGATTCTGCTTGGGAGCCTCCGATGGCCGTATGCGTGTTCGCAGACGCACAGGGGAGCGTATCCACCTTTCTTGCATCCGCCAGCGACACACAGGGCCTACACCTGGTCTCCTGGTGTCGGGAGCGATCAGCTATCACTCCCGTACACAACTAGTGTTTGTACCGGGTACGTTAAACAGCACCTCCTACATCAACAACATCATACAGCCCGTTGTTGTGCCATTTGTAAGGTCGGTCCATCGTGGTGTTTTCCAGCAAGATAACGCACGCCCACACACGGCACGTGCAACGCAACATGCACTTCAGGGTGTGAGACAACTTCCATGGCCCGCACGTTCACCGGATTTGTCCCCCATTGAGCACGTGTATGATTTTATGGGACAACGACTTATCCGGTCTCCACGGCCAGCCACAACCATCCCTGATTTACGCGTCCGGGTTCAGGATGCTTGGAACTCAATACCCCAAACTTACATCCAACATCTGTACGACAGACTCCATGCCAGAATTGCACAGTGTGACGCAGTTTATGGCGGTTCAACTTCGTACTAACCATGTTACATGGAAATTTTATTTTTCAGTTTACCAGCAAATACAGCTGTATTTTGTCATAATATTTAGATCACGTTATCCTATGTATTCCGTCATTATGCTGTATAAATTTTGTTGGTATCAGACGTCTCCTTCTTGGTGTTCTTTTTTCACTTTCCGCCAGTGTATTACATTTTAAAAGTTTTGTAAACCTACTCTACACTTTCAATAAATGTTTCGTTTTTTTAAACAACTTAAAACATTTCCACTTCTCTAACCCGACGTAACTCTACGTAAACTCCTGCGGTTGTGTACATATACAACCCCCCGTTTTTTTTATGAAACACATTTGTATACACTTGAACAACGTTTTAGTATTGCCAAAAAATACGCAATATAATAAAAATCCTAGCCTTAGTAATTACCACGAAGAAGACTGAATGTTTTTGCGTTTTTCTAGATTTAGAGAAGTACAAACGTTTTCCACAAAAAAATTAACAGCTTCACACCGCTGTTAAAAAGAGAGATTATTTTTATTCGGTACTTCAAATATGAAAAAAAAAACTTCATCATTATTTTTAATTCTGGTCTATTTTCTCTAAATTTTAAATCCGATTTTATATATTGCAATAAAAGCTCTGATGGGAATAAATCTATTTGAGGAAAGGAATGAATGGGCTCATCGTTTTTACTGCGAAGTAGGCTTGTGGAGTCTGGTGCATTTTTCATGTTTAATTGAAATTTAAAGCCAAGAAGTTCGTTTAGGAAATGATCTGTAAACAGCCGTCTGTTATTTAAGACGAAAGCAAATTGCCAGTACTCTTTTTCACGTGAAATATAATGGGGAATCAATGCCTTTGTCGAGATCACGCCATCCTTTCCTTTTGTTTACTTCAAGGAAATCTTTCCTCGCCCTCATTAGGAAAACCTCAACACTTTCTGTGGGAGGCAAAATGAAGAGAATGTTTTTGACGGCACTCACAGACAAAGAGAAGCAGGAACCACTCTCTTTGCGATCTTCCCCACTTTCACCTTGACATCCATGACATTTCTTCTGCTGTTTTTGCTTCTTTACTCCCTTAAGATCCCCTTTGAAATTCCTCAGAAAGCCAATGACCGACGATAGCACCTGAAGATAGCTCTCGGTATAGATCTAGAAATTGCAGATCCTTTTTTTGTGTTGTTCTTATCTTCTTCACGCGTTATTTTTCAGGAAGCTCGAAGTATAATAACGCGCAGCATGGTTTCCAGGTTTATCCTTACAGAAGTGAAGTTTTTTAACTTTTTCTGGGAAGAACTTGATGATTAAACATCTCAGCGAAAAAACATTTTCATTAAAAACAAAATTACGGTAACTCTCTAACTTGCTCCCAGGAAAAAACAATGGTTAGTTTTTCTTTATAGGCACGATTGAGAATTTTTATTACTAACAATTTCATTAACACATATTTGGATCTGATAGTTAATTTTATCCCTCAATTGTTCTTTATAGGCATGCCTGAGAATTATTATTACTAACAATTTTACTAATATATATTTGGATCTGATAATTAATTTTATCCCTCAGTTTTTTTTATAGGAATGATTGAGAATTATTATTACTAACAATTTTACTAAAGCTTTACGTATTTGAATTTGATAATTAATTTTATCCCTTAATTTTTCTTTATAGGAGTGATTGAGAATTATTATTACTAGCAATTTTTAAAACATATTTGGATCCGATACTTAATTTTATCCCTCAATTTTGCAGTAGCGCTTGACTTTGATATACAGTATGTGTTAGTCCAATACACAGGGAGGTTCCGAATAATCAAAACATTGTTATCCATAAAAGAAAGATCAGAAAATTATACACAGAAATTGAAAGAGGAGTTCACGGTTTATTTTAGAATTTACGTGCTCCGTGGTACACGGTATTTGATGATATCGTACCACATTTCAAGTGAAGTCCAGTCTCTATGAAATTTGGGCACTAAGTTCTTACATAAAGCTTCAGTTGCATTCTGCTTGCAGTCTGGCAGTTGGACGACAGCGGAAAAACATCAAGAGTTTTTACGAAAAATTATATTTTCTTAACATTCTTGTAGTCCGTTTGCAGAACGTTTCTCATGTGCTCACGATATATCGCTTTGTCTGTCCGTCAGTTTCCGTATACGATAACACTACTTCTACCAATAGAATGATAATTATTATATTTTCTTTTGATAAAATCAAGTATAGCCAAGAATGTTTTACATAAAATGAAGTTCAAATTATTAAGAATGCACAATAGCAATCAGAAACGTGCCATACTCCCATATGTACGCAACTACACTATATTATCAAAAGTATTCGGACACTACTAAACATTTGCATAAGTTCAAAGAAGAAGGAGACGTCTGATACCAACGAAATTTATACAGCATAATAACGGGATACAGAGGATAACGTGATCAAAACATTACGGCAAAATACAGCTGTATTTGCTGGTAAACTGAAAAATAACATTTCCATGTAACATGGTTAGTACTAGGTTGAACCGCCATGAACTGCGTCACACTGAGCAATTCTGGCATGGAGTCTGTCGTACAGATGTTGGATGTAAGTTTAGGGTATTGAGTTCCAAACATCCTCAACCTGGACGCGTAAATCGTGGATGGTCGTGGCTGGCCGTGAAGACCGGATAAGTCGTTGTCCCATAAAATCGCACACGTGCTCAATGGGGTACAAATCCAGTGAACGTGCGGTCCATGGAAGTTGTCTCACACCCTGAAGTGCATGTTGCGTTGCACGTGCCGTGTGTGGCTGTGCGTTATCTTGCTGAAAAACACTACGATGGACCGACCTTACAAATGGCACAACAACGGGCTGAATGATGTTGTTGATGTAGGGGGTGCTGTTTAAAGTACCCGGTACAAACACAAGTTGTGTACGGGAGTGATAGCTGATCGCTCCCCACACCAGGAGACTAGGTGTAGGCCCTGTGTGTCGCTGGCGGATGCAAGAAGGTTGGAGACGCTCCCCTGTGTTTCTGCGAACATGCATACGGCCATCGGAGGCTCCCAAGCAGAATCTGCTTTCATCGCTGAACTCGACAGATCGCCATTGCGTTCTCCAGTGCAGACGTTGGCGACACCACTGCAGCCGTTCCTGACGGTGGGCTGGAGTCACAGGTACACATGCCAGAGGCACACGTGCACGTAGTCCTGCATCCAGTAGACGGTTGCGGATTGTTCGCACAGTCCCCTCAGGTGCAACGGCAGCTCGGATTTGCGCCGCAGTGGATGTTCAGCTTGACAACGCCGCTCTTCTTATGCGTCGATCGGTCCGCTCATCAGTCCGTCTGTGACTCCCAGTTCCACGTTTTCTCGTGTGGGAAAGTTCCTCGCACCATCTACGCCACCATCGTACCACCACCGATACTTCCCGTCCAATTCGCTTCGCAATACGACGATACGACCACCCGGCCTCGCGGAGTCCGACTAGACGATCTCGCTCAAAGTCCGATAACTGCTGAAATCGTACACATCTTCCATGTCCAGGCATTGCAGCTTCTTCAGGGTCTGCGCACGTGTCTGTACGCCAACGACTGATTATATTCACTTCGCCGTACTCCTTAAATACCACCGACGATAATTTGCATATTATGTCGTGCTGTGACGTAAGCGCTCACCGGTTGGTCCCGAAATTAACATCACATGTACGTTAACTCGACCCCAGTTACATATGTAAATTTCATGATCGTCCGCCAATTCCTTCTTGGTGTTCTTTTTTCACTTTCCGGCAGTGTAAATGTCATATGTTCCGTCGTTTTATCAGTAAATTTGAAGCGGGTATGCCGCGTGGACATGAACTTTCCGAGTTCCAGCGCGAGCTGGTCATGCGATGTCATTTGAGTAAGTTTCCATACGGAACATTGCAGCTAAACTATACATACTAAAACCGACTGTAAGTGATTTCGTGAAGACATGGATGCAGGACGGTGCAACTACATCAGAAAATATCGTTCGGGAAAGACATACCATACTAACGGAACGTGACAGGAGAGCCATTGTAAGGAATGTTAAGAATTCCCGTTCTTCCTCTGCAGTTTTTATCCCTGCTGAAGTAGAAATGCTTGTAATGGCTTGGTAAGTACCACAACTATCGCAGAGAGTTGCAGAGTGTAAGTTATTACGGTAGAACAGGGATGTATAAGCTTCTCATGACTACCGTGAATACGAATCGCAATTTGAAGTGCTGTGTCTCCCGCCGTTCCTGCACTGAGGGCGACTGGAAAGCTGTTGTTTGGAGTGATAGTCACACTTTTCACTCTTCCAATCTGATGGGCATGTTTGGATTTGGCGTCAGCTCGGCGAACGATTTTCGTCGGACTGTGTTCTTCCAACTGTTAAGTTCGGTGGAGACTCCATCGTGGTATGGAATTGTTTTCCGTCAGTGGTACTTGGCCCGTTGGTTAGTGTACTATAAACCATGAACTCTGAAGTGTACCTCGGCGTTCTGGATACTTTTGCGCTACTAACAAAGTGGCAGCATTATGGAAATACCCGTTGTCGCGTCCAACACAATCGAGCTCCCGTGCCACACTGCACGGCGTATGCAGCACTGGTTTCTTGAAAATGAGGTGGAATTGTTAGACTGGCTTACTCAGAGTCCCGATCTTAAACCAATAGAACACCTTCGGGATGAACTGGAGAGACGGATATGCAATCGACCACAACGAAATTCTTAGTGCCGCCCCGGTGGCGCAGTGGTTTAAACGATGGCCTTTGATCATTCGTCCAAACGGGGTCCGGGTTCGAATACCGGTGAGGCATGGATGTTGTGTTTGTCTTACGGCACTGGTTCTTTCCCTTCGCTGGAACCAGTGACCCTAAATTAGGGACGGGCGACTGCTTATAGCCCATTGAGTTGCTCATAGTGGTCGTTAAACTTCCAATCAAAAAAAAAAAGAAAAAAAGAAATTCTTAGTTCTCAACTCTGGCAGCAGCTGTGCAGGACAAATGGCGAGCCATTCCTGCCAAGTCCTACCGGAAGTTGGTTGATAGCAGTGGCGGCTCGTGGCAACTGAAACAGGTGGGGCCAGTAGCCGAAGTCAAACAATGAAATAAAAAAAAACTGTCATTATTAGGCCAGAACTATTCTGACCCCCACCCCACCACACCCCCAAGATTCCTTTACTCTGCCTCTGTTTACCACATTGACTCACAATAATGCCCAAATCAGGTAGGAATGTGTCAACTATTATATTGCACACGAAAAAAATTTCCTCAGAATAGAATGCATAACTATTAACAGAAAAATGTTAAAACTCCTTAAATACAAATTCTACCTTAAAACATATGAGCATTTATTTATGTTTGTTGTGCTTTGTGTTTCTTCAGATTTCTCAACTGAGGAATAATCACAGGATTCACAGGATAAAAAAATGTAGTGAAAAAATAATAACTCCAAATATATGCAGGGAGGGAATGTTTCATGAATTTCGTCCCATATAGAATGAGTACCATACTACCATTTGTATTATTTGAAAGGTTTAACCTTTTTTTTAAAGCATTTGTGAAACCTAAAAACATATATGTACTCATGTGCACATTATACTTACAGGTTTTCTCATTTATTTATTTATTTTTAACATAGAAAATCATCTTAGTTAACTGAAATTAGTTCTGCAAAGCGCTTTGTAAACTTCATACTCTTGGAAACTCAAATTCTTGGGCTGATAAGCACCGAGTCTTTTTAAGTGAAGCTTTTCGACTCAAATTCTTGGGATGATGAGCACTGTGTTTTTTTTAAGTGAAGGTCAAACTAAAAATTCTTGGGGTGATAAGCACTGAGTTTTTTTAAGTGAAGCTTTTCTTCCAGATTTAAAGCAAAGAACGGAGATTTTAACAATATCCACTCCATTCATTATACTCGACAAGCAAAAAAGTCACGACACAAAGGAACAACACGTCACCGAGAGAGACACACACAGAAAAAACAACTAACTGAGCTTTGCTACATTTGAAACCCTCCCGCCACCATTGAGCTTGGTCGGTATAAGCTTCTCTGTCAACCAGCGGCGTTAAGGAAATGGATACTCTCCAGGCCAATCGAATTAGCGCGGGGCCAGATAGATCTGACCCCACAGCCTTTTTGCACACGCGGTTAAGACAGTGCTGTATGTAGGTCTTCATACTGAATGAGACGGGGAGTAAATCGTCTCCTCTTCGCTTGCGTAGTGATGTTACTCAGGCCTGTTGGAGCTGGCCCCAATAACCTCACACTCTGAACGTGATCTCTTTCCTCACAGAATAATCTTTCGTTTTTGAAGGAAACTTTTCCCTTAGGTAATGGTTTTTGAAGGGAAAGGTTTATCACCATGTAGTTAAGAGAGAGAATAAGAATCAGGGCAAAGAAAAAATATTTCTAGAAATATAAATTTTTAAGTGGGGCCCGGCCCCTGGCCCCTAATGACGGACCGCCCTGGTTGATAGTATGCTTTGACTTGTTGCCGTTGTCATTCAAACAAAAGGTAAACCGACTAACTACTAATTTTGACAGCAAAGCAATATCTGTCAAAACGTTGTGGTGATCCGAATATTTTTGTTAATGTATGTCGTTTTGGTGATTTCACAAACAGCTCACTTCAAAGGGTTTAGAAGTGTATTTACAAAGCGCTGATATCGACAATATGAAGCTTTAGGCAGGAAAGCTCAGGCATCACTCAAGCAGCGCAGCTTCTCGGCTATGCAAGAACAAGTGCACCGAGGATGTACAATGAATGGACATCAACAAAACAAGGAGTCAGCGGTCATTCTGTGTGCGGAAACTTTGACTGGTCGGCGTGCAAGGACACCGGCATTTGGAGGAGATTGTAAGGGTATTGGACGAGTTCAATTTTTCTTTATTCTACAATGCAAAAGCATTAATACAACATATATACACTGAACAGCAATTGAATTAGAGATACCTGCATAGTAACGTGTAGCACCACCTTTCGTCCTGATGACGGTGACGATACGTCTCGGCATGGACTTGACAAGACACCGGAAGCGTTGGGAAGCCATACGGACCCACGACCCCTGAACAAGCTCCCAGAGTTCACGAAGATTTGATGGAGGGGGGTCAGTGCCTCGAACATATCTCTCGATGGAATCCCAGATGTGCTCGATGGAATTGAGGTCGGGTGACCTAGCTGGCCAAGGAAGCGAGGTCACGTCGTTGGAGTGTTCATCCAACCATTCGGATACAATTCGGGAGCTGCATTGTCTTGTTGCAGGATGAGGTCCCCTGTGGAATGTTGAAGACGCACAAACGGGAGCAAATGGTCATCCAGGGTAACCCGGTAACGTTGACCTGTGAGGGACGATGTCACACGTACCAGGGGTCCCATTTCCGTCCACGTAAACAGTCCCCAGACGAGAATGCCACCCCCACCAGCTTGAAGAGTACCCTGCTGGCAAGAAGGATCCATCGCTTCATGTGGTTTGCGCCGCACTCGTATCCTGCCATCCGCATGTACCAACGTGAATCTCGACTCATCAGTCCAGGCAACATTTTCCCACATGTCTAGGATCCAGTGGCAATGTTCCCGCGCCCATGCTAATCTTTGCACCCTGTGATGTGCGGTCAGCAGCGGTACCCTCGTGGGACGATGGTTTCTGGACCCCATAGCGTGAAGATGGCTCTGGATGGTGCGGCTGCTTACACGTTTTTGTGCACCAGCGTTAAATTGCCGAGTGATTTCTTGCACTGTGGCCCAACTTTCCGCTGTTACAAAGCGAGCTAGCAGACGATGACCCTACCCTGCTCATCCACACGCTGTTGTCCACGGCAGTTGGCCCTTGCAGGGATGGTTTTACCGGATTCGATGGACTCACGGTGCACCCGTGACACAGTGGCTCGTGAAAATGCCAGTGCCTGCACGACTTCCGAGATGGAGTGACCCATTCGTCGGGGCCCGACAATTTGCCCACGATCAAATGTACTTAGATCCTTCGTCTTACCCATACTGCGTCCGACTCTTACTGATTCCCGTCGCATCACTCCTAATATTGTCGGATCGCTGCATACGTCATGCCGTGTCCGTTTACAGGGCCGCCCACAGCGCCACATTTGCATAACGCCAGCTGTCTCTAATTCAATTGCTCTTCAGTGTAGATGACGTATGATGAATGTTTACATTATGAGAATATTACAGGCTAGGTGAAGAAACAAAAAGGATTATTTGAAGTTTATAGACATTATCACGATGAGTTTACAGTTTTAGATTTTTTCGGTATATTTTATTTGCAGTAGAACGTTTGACTATGATATACTATATATTAGTTCAATACATAGGGAGGTTCTGAATTATCAAAAAATTGATAACACGTAATAGAAAGATCAGAAAATTTGAAGAGGAGTTTATGGTTTGTTTTAGAATTTAAGTTCTCACGATGGTTGGTGATATCGTACCAGTTGTTAAGTGGAGCCCAGTCTTTAGGAAGTTCTTTTTTTTTTGATTGGAGGTTTAACGACCACCGTGAGCAACTCAATGGGATATAAGCAGTCGCCCGTCCCTAATTTAGGGCCACTGGTTCCAGGGAAGGAGAGAGCCAGTGCCGTAAGACAAACACAACATCCATGCCTCACCGGGATTCGAACCCGGACCCCTTCCGGACGAATGGTCATAAGCCATCGCTTAGACCACTGTGCCACCGGGCGGCCTTTAGGAAGTTCTTACGCAAAGCTTTAGTGTTGCAGTATGGCCGTTAGTCGACAGCCGAAAAACGTCGATGGTTTCAGTTGATCGGTTTGAATTGCAGCAGTTGGGCTTGTCGAGTCCGCATGCAAGTGAAATTAGTAAGTAAATGACATACTTCAGTAGCACTAAAAGGCAGGCACATAGATCTGACCTGTGAAGAGTGGTGTTGCTATGAGATAAGAAGTAAAGGTATTCGTAGTGGGTGTGACGATCAGCAGATATCTTGGGAAGTAGTGCAAAAACATAGGTTAACAACGGGTGGACTATTTGGTAAGTTGAATAAATATGATGCACATCGCCTGGTATGCAACAGTTAACGGCAGTTGGGAGATGTTGTAAGCTGAAACGTGTAGACTACAGTCGGGACAGGAAGCCTATCGTGTAGATGAAGCCAATGGGTGTCAGTTTCCTTAGGATGAGCATTAGTTGATTGTACAGCATTCCAGATGGAACAAAGTTAAGAAGGTTCAATGCTGGAAATGAAGGTTGTGGAGATATTGCGAAGATGGAAATTCTGATATAACTTTGTGGAAGTTATCGAGTGCAAAAGGCACGACTGGTACTCGCAAAGTAATCGTAAACGGAAGTAGAAGAAGAGCTGATGCTGTGGAAATCAAACCTTGAGAAGTTGCCAAACATTGAAATTACTGACAGACAGCATCTTTGAGACTTTGGTTATTAACTACATTTTCAGTGGTTGAGGGAAGATACACGGAGAGATCACCCAGACTTTTACAAATGTAATCCGGATTTACATGCTTTAAAATGGTGAGGATTTCAACTTTTTACAAAGAATTAAAGAAGAAGTGTTCTCGGTGTGCTGGGTGAAGCGAAGAAGAATAAAGCAATGGTTTGGCAATGAGGTCAAGAGTTGTGCTCGGTGGGATTTTTTTCAAGTAAGGATTTTTTTAGAAGTGAGATGGCTTCTTTACACACAGGAGGGAAACGGAAAGGAATAAGCTGGTATCGGTCCATTCGTAGAAACGTAAGAAAAGCGAGATGTGGGTTCCTTGGGGATGAGAGAACAACATCATAGGCGTAAATGGGATACAACAGCAGAGGTCACATTCATGTACCACTCGTCTCTGCTGACAGCCAACAAATTCGTCTTCCGTGAGCTAGAGACCACCAAACCTGAACAATTAAGGACTCGAAAATAGTATCCTGGTTCAATGCATCACATTTACAGTTAATACACGCCGATAGGCAAACCAGAATACGACGTGAATAGGACGAATCGATGGGTTCCAGATACCTAGCGTTAACTGTTCAAGTTACTGAAGACGATGTATTGTAGTAGTTTAGGATCTGTTTTCATTCCTGTACCCCCATTGATCAGGGATACAGGGATGATGTTCTCGAGGCCAATTCAGATGGACCCTTCTGTGTGATGCAGCGATTGGGATACAGGCCACTGGCCTTCTTGCAAACATATCTCTCTCGTGGAGTTTTCTGTAAACTTTCCCTCGATATCATGGTTTACGTAGCAAAACTTTCTTGCGAGGAGGTTGCCTGGCTGTTGACTCGCTATGGAGGCCAGCTATTTGAGACAAATATCGAACGTCTTGACTTGACCCAACCTTCTGGTTATTGTTCCGGTTTCCTGGAAGAGTCTCTTGAGACTGGAGACCACTTGTCTCGACACATTCATCGATCTTGCAATCTCAGCTTGCGATTGCCCTTCTTCCAATCTACCGATCTCTCTCCACCGTAAAGAGTCTTCTAGTCGATGGTGCTGAGCCATTCTTCCACTAACAGTCCAACTCAATCTTCAATTCTCGCACCCCTCTCAGAACAACGTTTATCAAGGTTGCTTGTGTGCAAGCTCGATGACGTACAGTCGTCATCTGCAAATTTTTATAGAAGCTATCATAATATTGTTTGGATACGTCGACTTAGCGCTTCACCTTGCACATGTCTCTGAAAAATCTTTACCATCGGTCGTCTTGTTTTGCACATGTCTCCGAAAAATCTTTACCATCAGTCGTCTTGTTTAGCACATGTCTCTGAAATTTTTTTACCATCGGTCGTCCTGTTTTGCACATATTCTCGAATTTACATTTGTTATATTTATTTTGGACGCCAGTTTATATATAGAGAGAGACGTTTAGATAAAGATGGATAAAGAGATAAAAAAAGAGAGAGATATGTAAAATTGGATTGATAGAGAGATTAGATTCACAGATAGAGCCTACCAACGGACGAAGTGATCTAATTAGCATGCAGTTTATTCTTTTAAAGACATGCTACAAATACACAGTCGAGTCACATTATTGCGACCGGGCCGCTGGTGGCCTAGTGGGCAACGTTCGTGACTGCCACGGAAAGGACCTCAGGTTCGATCCCAGGCAGATGCGAACGTTCGATCCACTAAATATCCGCCGTGCGTCGGATGGGCACGTTAAGCCGTCGCACCTCGGGTACAGGCCCACCGGTAATAAATAAGGGCGTCTTCCTCCCCTTTCTGCTTCGCTTCCGTGTCATTTTCCTATCGGGCACTCTAGCCTAAATCTCCTAGCTTCCTATTCCTAAGGGTTGTTTAAGACCTGGGGTCAGACACTCCCTTCCTAAAATCCTCTACATATGATCATATGATCATGATCATTATTGTGGCCACCTCCTACTTTTGACGTCAACAGCGCGTAGCCAATGAAAGAAATCACGCGTCGTGAGCTGACTTGGGGGGTATATAAGGTTTGCCGTAGGTATTTCTGAAAACATATCACTCGTTGCTGTCATGATAAAAGGAACGATTTATGAGATTTGCGAAGAGGAATGATATCGGCTTTCGGGCCAAGGGTGGCAGTATTTATGAAACAGCGCAAATTGTGAACTGTTCGCGTGCAGCTGTGGTTAAAGTGTATCGTGATTGGAGAAATGGCACCATTGCGAAAAAGCGAGCATCACGTGCTACTGATGTGAGAGGTGAACGTTGGCTTCGAAGGTGCGTGAGGGCCGATCAACACGCTACAGTGGAGCAACTCACTGGTCGAATGAACCAGAGGGCTACCGGAAGTGTGTCTAAAACGAAAGTTCAGCGAACTCTGCTGCGTATGGGACTCCGCTACAGACGGATGTTAACTGCACCTATGCTAACAAAGGTGCATAGGTAGAAAAGGCTTGCACTTGCACGGCAGTATCGGAATTGGACCTCCGCTGAATGGGAAAGGATTGTCTTCTCCGATGAGTCACGTTTTCTGCTTCCTCGAACGGATGGACGTTGGCGTATAAGGCAAGAAACATCGCAGAATACACACTTTCCAACCATTGCTGGAAGAACACAAGCTGGTGGGGGCAGCATTATGGTCTGAAGAATGTTTACTCTGTGTCCACTCATACCTGTGGAAGGCACTATGGACCGAATTCGTTATGAATCCATCTTTGCAGATCACGTACACCCATACATGCTGATTGGGTTCCCTGGGACGGATGGGATCTTCCAGTACGACAATGCGATGTGTCACACAGCTAGAAATGCCCGATAGTAGTTGGAAGAGCATGATGAGGACTTTGAAGTACTTCCCTGGCCTCCTAACCCCAGACTTTAACCCAACTGAGCATCTGTGTGACACCCTTGATCGTGTTGTACGCTCTATGGATCCTCCACCACGCCCCCTCCAGGAGCTGTCAGATGCACTGCAGTCAGCATGGCTCCACATACCTGTGAACACCTTCCAGCACCTTATTGAGTCACTCCCAGCTCGTCTAGTTGCTGTCCGCGCTGCACATGGCAATTACTCTAGATATTGGCTGGTGGTCACAATAATGTGACTCGATCGTGTATGTTCTCAATGACTTCGGGAACAGCCCTATAAATAATAATGTGTTTAGGATACACAATACATACATACATATTTTAAATGTTAAATCGCTAGCTGGGTTCGAAGCATTAAATTAAAAGGCTGAAATAATTAAACAGCGTTGTTTCGCTTTTCCTATTTTTATACGTCGTCTGGTTTCATTATTCAAGAGGGAAATGTCAAATGTCATTTTGAAATTAGATTTGAAGTATTTCGACTTTAATAATTCAATAAACCGAGATCCAGGTAAATTTGCCTTCGTAAGATAACTCTGTTTTTTGCAAAACTGCTTTTAATTATGATTTTACTTCAGATTAAATTATTTTATTTTGATACTAATTAAGCGCAAATGGCGTGAGAAACTTAATTACAATGTTTCCTCCAAAACCAAATTAAAATGGTGGTGTTTCAAACATATACCCAAACACACCAGTATGCGATGCATAGATATATTTTGAAATGTGTCATAAGCCCTTGTTTTAAAAGTTTCATAGCGAGCGTTAATTTTTTATTCTACAAACTGAAGATTATGCTTTTACTTTGTAAAGAACGCTTCATCTTTTGATAATATTGTGAGAAAATGTGGTTAGTCTTTTTCATCTCAATTTTATCTAGACCTTCGTAAAATAATTTATCAAACCAACATTTAGAATTAACACAAATTTGAAGTTGTGATTCCGCGTATTGGTGTACATTTTGACAAGAGTGGTAAGTCATATTATATCCGTAAACTTGGAAATTTCATCGTCCTGGAACGGAATCGAACCCGCGTCTCCCGGTTTGCGCCCGAGTATGCTAAAACCGAGAGACGCGGTTTCCATACCCGCTCCAGGACGATGAAATTTTCACGTTTTCGGATATAATATGACTTACTACTTTTGTCAAATTCACACCAGTATACGAAATCACAACTTCAAAGTTGTATTTGTGTACACTGGTGTAATCCTGTATTTCATGATTTAGAATTAAGATCATAACAATTAATAGTAAAAAATCTTATGCATTTATACACTAAGAGAACATTACATTACACACACATATTCCCATCGATAAACCTGCTCCACCTAGACAAGATATGGCATCCAGCCGAAATCCCCGGGGTGGGCTGTTAACAGGTGAGACACCTGCCTTATATCTAGCGTACCCGTGACTGTTTTGATGAGTCAACAAGGCTACCTAAGAGATATGCATTGTGGGCTGACAATCGGTACGAGGGAGGAGAGAGGTTCCGTCTCCACGATTGCAGCTCATACAGTTTTTCGCGAATGACGGCCGTACGTGTGCACTAGAGCTGAGCCCGAGCCCGAAAGCCCGAAGCAGAGACCGCGCCCGAATCGGGCTCCGGCTGTAGAATATTTACTTCTGTGTGAATGGTACGTAGACAAGCCTTGCCGTCTCGGAAATACTTATGTTTGTAAATTGTGTAGTTATCAGTTCCGAGCAGACTGTGCTACGGTGAAGAGGATTACGGATCAAAGCCAAACTCACGTCGTTTCTTTATATAAATCTAAGTTTAACACCGTGCATTGGAGGTAGTTTGCAACATCAATACATCATTTGAGGAAAGCATCTGTAGTAAACGCGAAGTGAAGACACAAATTTTCCGCTGGCAGAAATCGACCCCGCTTCCCTCTGTTTCGGAGTCGAATGCTTTCCCAATTAAGCTTGAGCGAATTAATTTATTGCTGCAATTTTGCCGTCTTGACTTGTGCTTCATGTCTGTAGTACGTCGCAAACCCAGTTGCGTATATCATCATCATCATCATCATCATTGTCAACCATTATCAATCCACTGCTGGACGAAGGTCTCCCCAAGTTTCCTCCACAACGGTCTGTCTTGTGCCAGTCTCCTCCATGTCACTCCCGCATATTTACGAATTTCATCCACCCATCTCCCATGTGGTCTTTTTCTGGGTCTTTTCCTGTCCCTTGGAATCCAATCTAAAATTTCGGCTGTCCATCTATGGTCTGTCCTGCTGGCAGTATGTCCAGCCCATTGCCATTTCAGGGATTTAACTCTGATCATGATGTCTTCCACTCTCGTCATTTTTCGGATCCACGAGTTCCTCTTCTTATCTCTCCTGGTTATACCAAGCATGCACCTCTCCATGCTACTTTGAGTTGTCTGCAGCCTTTGTATGTCTCTTTTAGTTAAGGTCCACGTCTCTGCACCATACGTAAGCACTGGAAGGATGCATTGATCAAACACTTTTCTTTTAAGACATAATGGCATATTGCTCTTGAAAATTATGCTGTTTCTTTCTTCCAAAAGCTCTCCAGGCAAGTTTTGTACGCCGATTAATTTCTTCATCAATGTGACCCTCACTTGATATCTGCTGTCCAAGATAAACATACGTATCTGTTATCTCCAGTTTTTCTCCATCAATCGATAAATCTTCATTTTTTGTAAAAGCATTGAACATCACTTTTGTCTTCTGAAAGTTCATTTTTAATCCCACTTCTTTACTCTTGTCAGCAAGTTCCTGGATCATACTCTGCAGCTCAGATGGGGTAGTTGCAAAAATGACTACGTCATCAGCAAAACGAAGGTGGGTTAGATAATCGCCATTAATCTTTATCCCTTTGTTTTCCCAGTTCAGTGATTGAAAGACATTTTCCAATGTGGCATTAAAGAGCTTCGGAGATATGGTGTCACCTTGTCTCACTCCCTTTCCAATTTTTATGTGTGTTGTATTTTCAAACAGCCGAATCTTTGCACTTGCATTTTCATAGATGTTATTAATAATATTAATGTATGCATCTTCAATACCGCAGGATTTCAGAGCCGTGGTAACTGCTGATGGTTTCACCGAATCAAAGGCTTTTTCATAATCGATAAAAGCCATGCACAATGGAAGTTCATATTCCCTCGCTCTTTCAATTAGTTCTCTCAGTACGTGGATATGATCTATTGTGCTATAGCCACTCCTGAATCCAGCTTGTTCTCTCGGTTGAGCCATGTCCAGTGTTACCTTCAAGCGGTGTGAAAGAACTTTAGTGAAGATTTTATAAACCACTGATAGGAGGCTGATAGGTCTGTAGTTCCTGAGATCCTCAATGTCACCTTTTTTATGTAGCAGGATCATTGTAGCATTGTTCCAATCCTCAGGAATCTTTCCCTTCATTAAGGCATCGAGTGAAAATTTGGGCGAATACTGTTTCAATTTCTCCACTTGCTTCTTGTATGATGTCTATAGTAATTTCATCTTCTCCTGGAGCTTTCCCCCGCTTCATGTTCTTGATTGCATGAGCAACTTCTGCTGGGAGGACTGGAAGAACTCTGGTACCTTTCATGATGTCTGGAGTACATGTATCATCCCTTTCATATAATTTGGAGTAGAAATCTTTCACTCTTGTCAAAATTTCGCCTCTATTTCTTGTTATAGAACCATCTTCTTTTCTCAGAGCCATAATCTGTTTTCTTCCCTTACTGAGATGTCCCTTTGCTATCTTAAGGCTTTGGTTGTTTTCAATTGCTTTCCTCACTAGCTCACAGTTGAATTTCCTTACGTCTTCAGTGAAAAAGGGGGCCAAGTGGCGAGAAGTTAAAGAAAGCTCTAGAAATAACAGACTTATCTGACACTGATATTATTTGCATTCATATGTCCGTCAATATGTAGAAATTCCTTACATCCTATTAGTATGTCTCCGGAATGATACATCGTTAGAAATGCTCCTTCTATCTGCTATTCATAGCATCTGTGTGACTTAATAATCCGAAGAGCTAATCGGAGGGCGTTTATAGCTCATCTGTTTGGGAATAAGACCAGAGGGATCTGTAATTATGCAGAGTCACTCGAAACTTGATCCATGCTGGGTTCTGAAACTGAAATTCATATGCGGAACATTGTTATTCCGCGGTCCAAAGCATCCAATCTGTCAGATGCTGATAAGAGGTTTAAGTCTGACGGCTTTGTGAATGCAGCGTGCGACTTATCTTCTTCGAGGACAAGTATTTTTACGGATTTTTGAGCCTGTTACAGCGAAATCGATAAAAATAATTTTTTATTGAATTCAGTCGAGATCTACGAGCACCGATAGAATTTGTATTCATAGCTGCCTCGAGTATTGCTGGCAGTATTACTGTAAGGAATAAGACCAGTCGGTATGCGACCACCAATAATGTGTAAAGTCCCGCTGAGAGAGTCGAAACAGCTCTTGGAATACGAGTTCTTAATGCACACGAAGCTCGCAAAGTTTATCTCTAGATACAAGGGTCCATGAATTGAAAGGCTAATTGCACTAATTTCTGACAGTGATTTGTTAAATTCTAATACGTTTTAGTAGCAATTGTCAAATTTCCATGGGACGCAAGACAATGATATTTTTTTTTACTTGAGTGAATATGAAAGAAACAAAATGGGAAAATGCTGGAAATCAAGGAAAAATTTGTATTCCTCACAGATACACTGGATAACCGTATAATTTTTAACACCGCAACCAGAATGTGACTCTGAATTGCTCTACTCTGTTAAAATCTGTGTGGTAGGTTGCACCGGGACCTACGGGGATCGTTAAGGGAGCCTGTTATTTTGTGCAAATTTTCCTGAAAAATTCGGAAGCACTTTGTGATTGCCTTCAACGCCACCAGAGGCCGCTTTTACCGAGGACAACATTGCCTTACCGTAAGTGCTTTTAGTATACTGCCGTACGTTACGAAACTGCATATTACTCTTTTTTTATGCTTTCCAACCGTAGGTTGAAGAACCGTATATGCTCCAACTTTGTCCGTCCGTCTGTCTGTCTGTCGGCACGATAACTCGCGTAAAAATGGTTCGATTTCTATGGAATTTTAGTATGTGGTAGAGGACTATCTGGGAATGACCATTATTCAAAATGGACGTAAAGTGGGGTCAAAGGTCAGTGCATAGGAGCGGGATCCATTCCATTGACCTTATGCGTCATAACTTGCGTAAATATGGTTCGATGTCGATTAAATTTTAATATATTGTAGCGGACCACCTGGGAATGAACCCTATTGAAAATGGGTGAAGTGGGGTCAAAGGTCAGGACATAGGAGCGGGATGCATTCCATTGCCTTTATGCGTCATAACGTGCGTAAAAATGGTTCGATTTCGATGAAATTTTATTATGTGGTAGGGGACCACCGGGGGACGATCTTATGACGTCACAATCTCGCGCTTGAGATGTTGGCGCGTGGTCACGCCATCTGTCTCATTACGTCACGCATTGTGTGTGGATCCTATTAAAGTTTTATGACGTCACACTCTTGCGAGCAGATGGTTGCGATTCCCACCTGCCTCATTACGTCACGCTTTGTGTGCGTATGTTCGTCCGCACGATAACTCGCGTAAAAATCGTTCGATTTCGATGAACGTTTAGTATGTGGAAGGGGATCACCTGGGAAGGAACCCTATTGAACGTGAACGAAATGGGGTTAAAGGTTAGCACATACGAGCGGGATCAATTCCACTGCTCTTATGCGTCATAACTAACGTTAAAAAAGTTCGATTTGGATGAAATGTTAGTATGTTGTAGGGGCCTGCATGGGGACGAATCCTATTGAAAATGGGCGAAATGGGTCAGAGGTTAGGACACAGGAGCGGAATCTATTCCATAGCCCTTATGCATCATAACTTACGTAAAAATGCTTCCAGTCCGACAAAACTTTATCATGTTATTTCGGAGGTATACTGAACCGATTCTGTTAAATATAATCGAAATGGGATCAAAGGTCAGGGCACAGGAGCGAGATTTATTCCACAGCCGTTATCCTCATAACTTGAGTAATGATTTCTGGTATGTTGGAAAGCGTGTTATAATCAATGCATTGCATGGTTTTACTAACTTGTTTTTTCAGTTATTTTTATTTACAAGAAATGAGGAATTGCCTTTTGTAAATTCGCACAAGCAAGTTCAGAGCATGTAAGTTTGGAAATTTTGATTTGTTTACATGATACTCATGCAGTTTCCGTCGTGTGCATTTTCAAATTGCGTGGGTTTTGGTTACAGTAATCGTGTTAACCCGTAGCTAGCAAGGTCGGGTTTAACAGACCCTAGTCAGAAAATGGGGTTTTAGAGAGTCTGGTTAATAATACAATCTTTGTAAGTGTCTTTACATCAACTTTATTGTTTGATGAACATAATTTACACCATAACAATGTAAATTTAATAAAATACAGAGAGTGGTTTGGAATATAAGCTACTCTAAACAAATTAAAAATTTCAATTTCGAAAAATCTAAACTATCTCGAATTTAAAAAAAAAAAAAAAATTTCTTTTACAAAGTCGGTATGGAGGTCTAATCTATAACACATAAAACAAAGAATAAAAAAATGAACGGAAAGTGTAAATGAAGACAAAAAATATCGTTCGAATTATGATTTCATGAATGGCCAGTTACAGTGACTCCAGCTTTTTATTGGTCACAGTTTGCGCAAAGTAAAACACTGCATGTACCAGAAATAGGTGTTTTGCATGGCAACATGTGTACCTAGGTTTCTTATCACTTTTTCTGGGCCATTTACCACATCTTACCTGCCTGTCAAGTTGCAGCGGGCGTCGGTAGAAAAGTCTTGCTATGTTTTGTCGCAACTCACGGGGTAGCCGTCCCTTTAGCAGTCTTACATTTAGGAGAGGCTGTATGAGTTCTCTAGAAAGTAGTTTCACGTAATCAAGTCTTCTCTGCTTGGGGTTTCTAGAATAGGAAGAAAAGATTATGTATGTATTGAAGAGACTGATGTTTAGCAAGGTGTAGAAAATGGCAAATGGCCATCATTTGGTGCTTCGACTTGGGGAATACACTGCGCATTTTTCATCCAGGGCATCCACGCCTTCTTTTGTTGCATTGTAGAACTTGATGATTTCCGGTTTGCCAGATACTTGGTCAGTGCAGGAGGCATGGTGAATTGATGAAACTAGTAAAACGGCCTTGTTGTTCTTCAGAAACTAGTAAACGGCCTTGTTGTTCTCCGGAAACTAGTAAACGGCCTTGTTGTTCTTCGGAAACCAAAGTGAGATCGTTTTTGAATCCATAAATAAGAAACGTTTCTTCTTTTGCTTTCAAAAGGAGAAATTCTTTCGGTATTTCCGCTTTGTTCTCTTTCAGGGTCCCAACATACAGGGGTTGTCCAAAATAATGGGTACACCTTGAAACAATAAGTATTATGCACCTAATATGGTGTGGGAGCACCCTTGGCATTTAAAACTGCTTGAATCCTCCTTGGAATGGACGCATACAAGTCCTGGATGGTGGTAAGTGGTATGTTGAACCATTCTTCCTGCAGAAACTGCTCCAATTCCTTGAGAGACGCCGGAGGAGGATAACGGGATCGCACTCTGTTTTCCAACACAGGCCACAGGGGCTCAATGGTGTTTTAGTCCGGTGATTGTTCAGGCCAGGGAAGGTGTGCAACTTTATCCTCATGTTTCTCAAACCAGGCTTGAACAGTTCGACTTCTGCGAATCGGGGCATTATCATCTTGAAAGGTGCAATCCCCTGACGGAAACAATGTCTTCGTCATTGAATGCACATGGTCGACCAAAAGGGTGACATAGTTACCGCTAGCGATATCTCCGTGTAAGGGGATAATGGGACCTGCTGCAAACCACGAGATCATGGCCCAAACCATTACGGAACCACCCCCGTGCTTCACTCTAGGAAGGATACATTCTGGTTCTGCGGGAGTTCTCCACACGTAAACACGTTCTGTGGTGGGTTATAGTGAGAAACTTGATTCATCGGAAACCAAAACATGTTTCCTGTGATTCGCAGTCTACATTTTATAATCATGGCACCACTGTAGTCCCCGTTTCATATTCCCCTGTGACACCAGGGATTTTGCAATGGCAGCTCTGCCGTAAATATTGTGATTATGCAATTCCCTTCGCATGGTATGGGTCGACATTGGGTTTTGGAGATGTGCATTAAGCTCAGCAGTCACTTTGGCCGCCGTGGTCTTCCTCCTTGCGGTCACAATTCTCTTTAATGTCCTCCTGTCTCTCGTAGTCAGTTTGGGTTTCCTTCCACAGTTGTGTCTCGCAGATAATGTTGTGCCATAAAGAGTGTATGCTGTCATGACCTTCGACACGGTACCTCTCGATACCCCCAATACCTGTGCCACTGTGGTTACAGACGCACCAACCAGACGGACTCCTACAATGTACCCTCTTTGGAACTCCGACAGGTCACTCATTGTGCACTCACCTGGAACGAAATTATGCAAACACCGATTTACAATGCAATCACACACCCTTGAGACAGCAACACTTTTTTACAAAAGAAAATTGTAGCTACATGTTCGTTTTACTCAAAAAGCAGCACATACCAAAGTTGCTGTTTTCAGCGAGGTGTTTCCATTATTTTGGGCAACCCCTGTAGGTCAATCCCATTTTTTTTAGTTCCGATACCAGCTCGATTAAAGAGAACCAGTTGTCGGCTGTTATGTTCCGATTAGTCCGTCTGATCATAGCAGCTAGTCGAATAACTGACTGAGTTGGTTTACTCAGTTTCTTTTCCCTGTCAGAGAGAGTATTTCCTTCACAATCTTTACCGCATACATATTATGTATGAATTGTAGAAATAGTGGGCCTTTGCATCATTCAGGACCATAACCTTCAATCTATACTGTTTGGGATGTACAACCTGAATTTACATCTGCCTCTAAATCCCACAAGCATCTCATCCATGCAACTATATTATGCAATATAGTAGCATGCTTGGTCGTTCTTGATGAACGTTTCGAATACCCAGGAGATCGCCGCATTCGGGTCGGTCTTCTTTCTTTCCTGTCTCTCCGAAGCGTTGTCAAAGCGGAGGCACACTAAAATGACATAAACGCGCTTCAAGGACATGGTGCAGCGAAATATGTCTCACCCTGTTCCATCCGTAGGAAACAGTGCTTGAGGGCTTCATGGTTGGATTTGAAGACTGTCGAAAACATTAGGATCCCCAGGAAAGCTTTGAACTCCAGGATGTCTTAGACTGTGTAATCAAATCCTAGTGACGGGATTAATGTACCACAAAACACGCACCCTACTGAAAATGAGGCTGCGTAGCCGCCGTCAGCTCCGGGTGCCCATACTAACCTCGGTAAACCGTCGAAACGCCTCGAATGTGTGTGTATGCGTCATCAAAATCGGACTTTGAAATATTGGAAGAATGTAATCTAATCCTGTGAATCTCCTTTTCTGTTGCACCACGTGAGCGGCCTAGTACGTGTGTGTCGCCTACCTGGGGAAATGTTGGAAACAGGTTGCACCGTGTGACAAAAACAAGTCGGTGGCGGAAGTGTAATGCTTTCGGCAATGATCTTTTGGGAAACCTGGGTCCGTTCATTCATGTGCGGGGACGTATAACGTCTTGCCACCTCGTGACGTGCCTGCCCCGCAGGAAGCACATGAGATAAAGGCAAATAGCATTGAGAGCACATGTTAGCGTATCCCATTTGGGAGAGCGACTTACTCCGGACTGAGGGGAATCGGACAAACATGCTCGTTATAACCTACATAAATATCATTGCAGGCCAGGTATATCATTTATGGTAACATTTATTTTCCTCTACAAGCTAAAATCTGGCATGTTCGTCTTGGAAAATGAGTTTTCTGGACTCCCGCTTGGATTTCTTTCCTGAGCACGTGGGCTGTGTCAGCGACGAACATGGTGAGCGATGTCATCAAGACATTACGAACATGTAAAAGCGGTACTTGGGCAGTCCCAGTATGTTGGCAGACTACTACTGGACACTCAAAAGAGACGTTTCGCAAACGAAATGCACCAGGACGTACTTAATTTCTACCTTTTAGGTAATTTATTTACATCAGATCATATGTAGGGTATCTTAGGAAGGGAGTGTCTAACACCAGGTCTAAAACAACCCAAAGGAGTAGGAAGCTAAAAAAATTGCCTAGAGTGCCCGATAAGAAAATCACGCGGAAACGAGGTAGAAATGGGTAGGACAATCAGTACCCGTGGTCCGACGACTTAACGTGCCCATCCGACACACGACGAATATGTCCAGGTTCGAGCATTCGAACCTGCAGGGATAAGGAAACGACCTTATTTATAACAGGTGGGGGTCAATATCCGGGGTCCGACGATTTAACCTGTTCATCCGAAGCACGATGGATATGTAGTGGCTCGAGCGTTCGAACCTGCAGAGATAAGGAAACGACCTTATTTATAACAGGTGGGGGTCAATACCCGGGGTCCGACGGTTTAACCTGCCCATCCGACGCACAGCGGATATGTAGTAGTTCGAGCGTTCGTCCCTACCTGAATAAAGAAACTCTCTTTTTATAACGGGAGTGGGGTCAGTATCCACGGTCCGACGATATAACGTACCCAACCGACGCACGGCGGATATGTAGTGGTTCCAACGTTCCTACCTGCTCGAAAAGGAAACGCTCTTATTTGTAACAGGGATGTAAGTACCCGGGGTCCGACGACTAAACGTGCCAATCCCACGTACAGCGGATATCTAGTGGTTTGACTGTTCGCACCTGCCTGGATAAGGAAACTCTCTTATTTGTAACAGTAGGGTTAGTACCCGAGTTCCGACGGCTTAACGTGCCCATCCGACGCACGGCAAATATGTAGTGGTTCGAGCGTTCGTACCTTCCTGGATAAGAAAACGCCCTTATTTATTACAAGGTGTTACGACGACTGAACGTGTCCAACCGACGCACAGCGGATATGTAGTGGTTCGAGCGTTCGTACCTGCCTAGATAAGGAAACGCCCTTATTTATAACAAGGTGTTACGACGACATAACGTGCCCAACCGACGCACGGCGGATATGTAGTGGTTCGCGCGTTCGTACCTTCCTGGATAAGGAAATACCCTTATTTATAACAAGGTGTTACGGCAACTTAACGTGCCCCACCGTCACACGGCGGATATGTGGTGGTTCGAGCGTTCGTACCTTCCTGGATAAGAAAACGCCCTTATTTATTACAAGGTGTTGCCAGACTTAACGTGTCCAACCAACGCACAGCGGATATGTAGCAGTTCGAGCGTTCGTACCTTCCTGGATAAGGCAATACCTTTATTTATAACAAGGTGTTACGACGACTTAACGTGCCCAACCGACGCACGGCGGATTTGTAGTGGTTCCAACGTTCGTACCTGCCTGGATAACGAAACGTTCTTATTTGTAAGAGGGATGAAAGTACCTGGGGTTCGATCCGACGACTTAACGTGCCAATCCCACGAACAGCGGATATCTAGTGGTTCGACTGTTCGTACCGGCCTGGATAAGGAAAATCTCTTATTTGGAACAGGAAGGTTATTACCCGGGTTCCGACGGCTTAACGTGCCCATTCGACGCACGGCAAATGTGTAGTGGTTCGAGCGTTCGTACCTTTCTGGATAAGGAAACGCCCTTATTTACTACAAGGTGTTACGACGACTTAACTTGTCCAACCGACGCACGGCGGATATGCAGCTGTTCGAGCGCTCGTAACTTCCTGGATAAGGAAATACCCTTATTTATAACAAGGAGCTACAACGACTTAACGTGCTCAACCGACGCACGGCGGATATGTAGTGGTTCGAGCGTTCGTACCTTCCTGGATAAGGAAACGCCCTTATTTATTACAAGGTGTTACGACGACTTAACGTGCCCAAACGACGCACAGCGGATATGTAGTGGTTCGAGCGTTCCTATCTCCTGGATAAGGAAACGCCCGTCTTTGTAACAGGGATGTCAGTACCCGGGGTCCTACGACTTAACATGCCCATCCGACGTACGGCAGCTATGTAGTGGTTCCAGCGTTCGTACCTGCCTGGATAAGGAAACGCCTTTATTTATAACAAGGTGTTACGACGACTTAACGTACCCAACCAACGCACGACGGATATGTAGTGGTTCCAACGTTCGTACCTGCTCGGATAAGGAAACGCTCTTATTTGTAACAGGGATGTAAGTACCCGGGGTCCGACGACTAAACGTTCCAATCCCACGTACAGCGGATATCTAGTGGTTTGACTGTTCGCACCTGCCTTGTAACGTACCAGGAGATGTGACGTACCTGCCAGAAGAACGCACACGACATAAAGGCAAATAGTAATTAGAATAAAACGTCCGCGCAGCTCAATTGGTAGAGTGACTTATTCCGGAATGAGGGGATCCAGGTTCGAATCCTGGCGTGGACAGAAATGACGGAGAAATTTACTTCGTTATAATGGCGCCCGAACTATCCGGATGACCCGACCGTTCAAAATCTCGCATTGGTGTGATGTTCTTTAAACACCCCGAGATAGGAAAAATAAGAGAATCCTTTCTCCAGCACTTCAAAAAAAAAATAAATAAATAAAATAAGGGGGAGATGATGTAACGTACCAGGAGATGTGACGTACCTGCCAGAAGGACGCACACGACATAAAGGCAGATAGGAATCAGAATAAAACGTCCGCGTAGCTCAATTGGTAGAGTGACTTATTCCGGAATGAGGGGTTCCGGGTTCGAATCCCGGCGCGGATGGAAATGACGGAGAAATTTATTTCGTTATAGCCTGGATAAGGAAACTCTCTTATTTGTAACAGTAGGGTTAGTACCCGAGTTCCGACGGCTTAACGTGTCCAACCGACGCACAGCGGATATGTAGTGGTTCGAGCGTTCGTACCTTCCTAGATAAGGAAACGCCCTTATTTATAACAACGTGTTACGACGACATAACGTGCCCAGCCGACGCACGGCTGATATGTAGTGGTTCCAGCGTTCGTACCTTCCTGGATAAGGAAATACCCTTATTTATAACAAGGTGTTACGGCAACATAACGTGCCCCACCGACACAAGATGGATATGTGGTGGTTCCAGCGTTCAGACCTTCCTGGATAAGGAAATACCCTTATTTATAAGAAGGTGTTACGACGATATAACGTGCCCAACCGACGCACGGCGGATATGTAGTGGTTCGAGCGTTCGTACATTCCTGGATAAGGAAACGCCCTTATTTATTACAAGGTGTTACGACGACTTAACGTGCCCAAACGACGCACGGCGGATATGTAGCGGTTCGAGCTTTCGTACCTCCTGGATAAGGAAACGCCCGTCTTTGTAACAGAGATGTCAGTACCCGGGGTCCTACGACTTAACATGCCCATCCGACGTACGGCAGCTATGTAGTGGTTCCAGCGTTCGTACCTGCCTGGATAGGGAAACGCCCTTATTTATAACAAGGTGTTACGACGACTTAACGTACCCAACCGACGCACGGCGGATATGTAGTGGTTCCAACGTTCGTACCTGCTCGGATAAGGAAACGCTCTTATTTGTAACAGGGATGTAAGTACCCGGGGTCCGATCCGACGACTAAACGTGCCAATCCCACGTACAGCGGATATCTA
Organism: Macrothele yani; assembly: GCA_039090855.1. NCBI lineage: Eukaryota > Metazoa > Arthropoda > Arachnida > Araneae > Macrothelidae > Macrothele > Macrothele yani. Next base: position 17,859,157 of record CM076992.1, read on the forward strand.
GTGGTTTGACTGTTCGCACCTGCCTGGATAAGGAAACTCTCTTATTTGTAACAGTAGGGTTAGTACCCGAGTTCCGACGGCTTAACGTGCCCATCCGAAGCACCGCAAATATGTAGTGGTTCGAGCGTTCGTACCTTCCTGGATAAGAAAACGCCCTTATTTATAACAACGTGTTACAACGACATAACGTGCCCAACCGACGCACGGCGGATATGTAGTGGTTCGAGCGTTCGTACCATCCTGGATAAGGAAATACCCTTATTTATAACAAGGTGTTACGGCAACTTAACGTGCCCCACCGACACACGGTGGATATGTGGTGGTTCCAGCGTTCAGACCTTCCTGGATAAGGAAACGCCCTTATTTATTACAAGGTGTTACGACAACTTAACGTGCCGAACCGACGCACGGCGGATATGTAGTGGTTCCAGCGTTCGTACCTTCCTGGATAAGGAAACGTCCTTATTTATTACAAGGTGTTGCCAGACTTAACGTGTCCAACCAACGCACAGCGGATATGTAGTGGTTCGAGCGTTCGTAGCTTCCTGGATAAGGCAATACCTTTATTTATAACAAGGTGTTACGACGACTTAACGTGCCCAACCGATGCACGGCGGATTTGTAGTGATTCCAACGTTCGTACCTGCCTGGATAAGGAAACGCTCTTATTTGTAAGAGGGATGTAAGTACCCGGGGTCCGATCCGACGACTTAACGTGCCAATCCCACGAACAGTGGATATCTAGTGGTTCGACTGTTCGTACCGGCCTGGATAAGGAAACTCTGTTATTTGTTAGTACCCGGGTTCCGACGGCTTAACGTGCCCATCCGACGCACGGCAAATATGTAATGGTTCGAGCGTTCGTACCTTCGTGGATAAGGAAACGCGCTTATTTATTAGAAGGTGTTACGACGATTTAACGTGTCCATCCGATGCACGGCGGATATGTAGTGGTTCGAGCGTTCGTACCTTCCTGGATAAGGAAACGCCCTTATTTATAAGAAGGTGTTACGACGACTTAACGTGCCCAACCGACGCACGGCGGATATGTAGTTGTTCCAACGTTCGTACCTGCCTGGATAAGGAAACGCTCTTATTTGTAACAGGGATGTAAGTACCCGGGGTCCGATCCGACGACTTAACGTGCCAATCCCACGCACAGCGGATATCTAGTGGTTCGACTGTTCGTACCTGCCTGGATAAGGAAACTCTCTTATTTGGAACAGGGAGTTTATTACCCGGGTTCCGACGGCTTAACGTGCCCATCCGACGAAAGGAAAATATGTAGTGGTACGAGCGTTCGTACCTTCCTGGATAAGGAAACGCCCTTATTTGCTACAAGGTGTTACGACGACTTAACTTGTCCAACCGACGCACGGCGGACATGCAGTTGTTCGGGCGCTCGTTACTTCCTGGATAAGGAAATACCATTATTTATAACAAGGTGCTACAACAACTTAACCTGCTCAACCGACGCAGGGCGGATATGTAGTGTTACCAGCGTTCATACCTTACTGGATAAGGAAACGCCTTTATTTATAAGAAGGTGTTACGACGATGTAACGTGCCCAACCGACGCACGGCGGATATGTAGTGGTTCGAGCGTTCGTACCTTCCTGGATAAGGAAACGTCCTTATTTATTACAAGGTGTTACGACGACTTAACGTGCCCAAACGACGCACGGCGGATATGTAGTGGTTCGAGCGTTCGTACCTCCTGGATAAGGAAACGCCCGTCTTTGTAACAGGGATGTCAGTACCCGGGGTCCTACGACTTAACATGCCCATCCGACGTACGGCAGCTATGTAGTGGTTCCAGTATTTGAACGTGGCTGGGATCGATCCTGAGACTTTTCCGTGGCAGTCACGAACGTTGATCAGTAGGTCATCCGCGACCCCTGTAATTTATTTATGATTTATAAGTGTATGTAAATATGCGATTTATTCAAATTTGAGCTGCGTATCACTGAAAAACCTTGCGTGATATAAACAAAAACAATAACATATTTGAATTCAGCATAAAACGTCCTATTAAAACCCCGTATTATTATTATTATTATTTTTGTAGACCAGTGAAAATTGGATGTTGGATTGAGCAAAGTTTTCTTGGGTATGATCCGAAGCTAACACGTGTTTTCTGGCTAAATGTGTTCAACATGAATGATGTTCCATAATAGTAAAAAAAGTGGATTATATGCGAATCAGTTTGATTGATTTCGTGCGTTTGGACGTTAGTCTGAAAGTGTATGTCGTGTATATTTGGTGATTGTAAACTCCTTCAACAAAACAAGAGGGGTGATAGTACACATCAAGACAAACAATATTTGCAATGGAACCTAGGGCCGCATTCCACTCCTACTGCCAGAAAAGAGCACGCTCGAAAAACGTACAACAGGCACACGGAGTTCCAACCAGTGCATGAGAAGCACAACATGCAAATCAGGTGCGCTGAACACGTGCGTAGACAATGAGGAGCAAACATTTAAAAACGTAGCCGAACCCGTTGAGCGATATTACCGTGCGAACATCACATGAGAATTTACGTATACGTCTGACCGGCGCAGTGTCCCGTGTGTTCCTGGAGCAAGTGTCTTCCCGGTCTATTGTAGGATGTTCCGCTCACGACACGGGAGGACATGTGGTTTATGCATGATGGGGCCCCAGCACACTTTGCCACCTAGGTACGATGCTTCCTAAATGCGACATATCCCGGGTGGTGGATTGGACGCGGTGGACATGTGGCTTGGCTTCCATGCTCCCCGGACCTTAATCCACTGGACTTCTTCTTTTAGAGGCACATGAAAACATTGGTGTACGAGACACCTGTAGACTCCCTGGAAGATCTCGTCGCGGGAATAGCTGTTGCTGCGGACAAGATCAACACCACACCGGGAGTCTACGAGAGGGTGCAACAGTCCTTCATTAACCAGTGTGGGCTGCGCTACGACGCCCTTGGACACTATTTTAAGCAGCTGCTCTGAGTCTTTCTCTGATGCGATTGGAGTTGTGCAACTCATAAATTAGGTATGTCTCTTTGTTTTCACTGTTGAACGCTCAACTTGGATATGTAACTTTACTCTTTTCTGGCACTAGGAGTGGAATGCGGCCCTAGGTTCTATTGCAAATATTGTTCGTCTTGATGTATACTATCACCCCTCTTGTTTTGTTGAAGGAGTTTACAATCACCCTGTATAAGAAAGTCCTTCAGCTTTAACGAACAGTGAAGTTATCCGTGTTATGCAGTAAAGCCAATTCACGCCGCCCCGGTGGCGCAGTATTCTAAGCAATGGCCTCTGATCATTCGTCCGTAAGGGGTCGGGTTCGAATCCCGGTGAGGCATGGATGTTGTGTTTGTCTTACGGCTCTGGCTCTCTCCCTTCCCTGGAGCCAGTGACCCTGAATTAGGGATGGGCGACTGCTTATAGCCCATTGAGTTGCTCACGGTGGTCGTTAAATCTCCAATCAAAAAAAAAAAAAAAAAAAGCCAATTCACTGAGTTTAGCCTTGCGAGAGCTAAGCTTTTAGTTTTTTTTCTTTTGATTGGAGGTTTAACGACCACCGTGAGCAACTCAATGAGCTATAAGCAGTCGCCCGTCCCTAATTTAGGGTTACTGGTTCCAGGGAAGGGAGAGAGCCAGTGCCGTAAGACAAACACAACATCCATGCCTCACCAGGATTCGAACCCGGACCCCGTACGGACGAATCATCAGAGGCCATCGCTTAGACCACTGCGCCACCAGGGCGGCGCTAAGCTTTTAGTATTTTTCACTAAAGTAAAGTTAACGTGAAAGACACAAGTAAGTACTCAATTTAATCATAAATATTATAAAGCATCTTAAGCAGTGAACTACCAACTGTTTCATTCGGAGAAACGGAAGACGCTTGACTTTCCATCCGAAATACAGTGGATGATGCTTGCGAAAAGTTCCATTGGGAAAATAAGCACCCGAAAGGGAGGGGGTAACGGGCAAAGAAATAAATTTACGAGTACATTTCTTGTACGAAAGTGTTTTTCGAGGAATAAATCTGGAAATGATTTTGATTACAAACCATGTTTCATTTTAGAAGTGGAGTTAAGTTCTCTTTTGTTCATATGCTGACATCAGAAGTCGCATTTTGCGAATCAAATCTTACTTTTTAAGAGACGGGCTTTTTGAAAATGATGTGCGTGGTTTTAAATAGGTTAATGTTCTCGAACACTGAAAGAAAACTAATGGAAACCTCTATCGTTCGCTTCGAAGATTTTGCTCTGTTGCAGACGCATGGATAAGCGGACATGTTATACTATTTTAATAAGCCTCAAGGCTCACAGATCGCTTTCAAATGAAATGTATACAAATGATACCGATATTTCTTTTTATAACGCGGCTACTTTTGCTTCAAGAAATTGAATACCGTCAGCTCTTCAGTTCAGGGAATAGGATTTTCATCTTTTGAATCAACTCAACAGATGTTTTTGAGTCACCACGTGACTTTCATGGTAATGAAATTCTGATGGTAACTCTAGGAATGGCGACGTGTGACAGAAGACCATAAAAAAAAAAAAAAATAAAAAAAAAAAAGATACCTTGGACTGCCAATACAAAATAATCGGCGTCTCAAAGATTCCTTTGCAATTGCAATTCAAAAGTTCCTTTATGGACGAAATGAAGATTAAAGCAGGATATGAATAGTACAAAGAACGTGAATCACTTCTTTGCAAATTGAAAGATACTTTTGAAATTCCCGGAACTTTTAATTAACAAAAAAAAAGCGAAAAATTTAGATTTAATGAAATAGAATTTGAATTCTCTGAGAAATATATAATTATGAGCGATAAAACGCTGAACTTCCAACAAAGCAAATACACTGCTGTCATTTGAAAATGCAACACCAAAACAGACCTGAGATATTTAAGAGAGATTTACAGGGTATATTACTTATGTTACAAAACGAAGTATTAGGTGTACAAATTAATCCGCGCCTTTTTTTTCTACATAGTCAGTGTCTATTTTGTAATGATTAACTTACATTTTAAAATGCGAAATAAACTCCATCGGCATCTATACATTTTTGCCAATAATTGGTCAGCTGGCGAATCCCATTTCGGTAAAAGGACGGCGCTTTGGAGTCGATGAAATCGGCAATGCTTTGAGCGTCATCATCGGGTGTTTTGAAGTGCGAATCCACCAAGTGGTTTTGGAGGGACCGGAACAACTTTCCAACCGAACGCAAGTAAGGTGTCATTGGTGATTTTCGCCGTGTGAGGCCTTGCGTTGTCCTGAGCAATACCACTTGCCGAACCTCAAGGCCGGTAAACGGTCGTTTCTGCTCCATTACGTCCTTCAAACGATGCAGTTGCCGTTGATAACGCACAGCATTGAAGGTTTCTCCTAGTTTAAGCAACTCATAAGACAATGCACCCTTCATGTCCCAACAAATGCACAGTAAGAGTTCGTTTGCCATGAATATTGGGTTTCGCAGCCGATGTCGATGCTTCACTAAGGCTGAGCCACGATTACCACCTTTTGAGATTGTCGTAACGCCCACTTTCCATCGCCAGTCACTATTCTATACAAAAAATCATTCCAATTGAACCTGAACAGCAAGGAAACAAATGTGTCGTAGCGTCGCTCTTTGTTGTCAGGAGAGAGCACGTGAGGAACCCAACGGCCAACCTTGTGAATTTTCCCAGCTTTTGTAGTCTAATAGAGATTGCTTGTTGGGTTACTCCAAGTGCTTGAGCAAGCTCTGACTGCGTCTGACACGGATTTTCGGCAAACAGCCTTTCCAAATCGTCGTCGTCCACCTTTTGGGTTGGCCGGGACCTGCATCATCCGCGAGATTGAAATTTCTTTCCCGAAACATCTGGAACCACTTTTTACACGTGCTGTAGGACACAGCAGCTTCCCTTAAGGCTGAATAAATCATTTCCTTAGCCTTGTTAGCATATTTTTAGCACATCTTTTGTAAAACAAGATCGTGCTTATGTTACCAGTTTGTCCGTCCGTCTGTACCCACGATATCTCTGTAACTATTATTCCGATTTGAAAAATTCTTTTTGCACTGGGAAGCTTGAAATATGCGAATGATGATCCTTCATTTCGTTTTTTTTTACGAGCTACAATTTCGACGCCAGCGGACGTAAATGCAGATGATGTCGAATTCAAAAATACGTTTTATCCCACGTATTTGCTTCTAGACATCCGATTGAAGAAAATAGTTTATCTTTCGATTCCATTTATGTCGAAGAGTATTTTAGATATAGTTACTTTTTCAAATTACGCCTAGATTTTCCGCTAGGGGGGTTAAAATAAATTACATTTTTCCCGATAACTCTTCTTCTAAAACTCCGATTTGAAAATTTTTTTCTTTATCGGATACACCTCCTGATAGAACATATTTTGCATATAATTTCAAATTTTTTGTAAAGAATACTTTGGCCACCAGGGGGCGAAAGTGTTAATTTTTGCTTCTGATGTATTTATTTACCATAAAATCTGAGCATCTAAAATATCGATTGAAAAAATTCTTTCGTGGACTGATGCCCCTCACATTGATAAACCTTTTTGGAATATTTTCTTCTTAAAATATTCCACAGTTTTTCCGCCAAAGGGCGTAGATGTATATCTCATTTTTGTCAATATCTCTACTTCTAGGAGTCCGATTTGAAAAATTCCTTCTTTGTTGGATAGTGTTTTCAGTGTGACATGTTTTTCATATAATTTCAAAATTTCCAAGTAATTCATAGACTTTCCGCTAGGGGGCGTAGAGGTAAATTGCGTTTCCCCCTATATCTCTGCTTCTAAATCTCGGATTTGAAAACTTCTTTCTGCACCGGATACAGCTCCTGGTGGGAAATCGTCTGCACATAATTTCTAATTTTTGAGAAAATATGGTTTGGCCACCAGGGGGCGGAAATCTTAATTTCCGCTTCTATTGTATTTGCAGCAAAATATGAGCTTCCAAATTCTCGATTGAAAAAACAGTCGTTTGTTGACCGATACTACTCATGTCAACAAACCTTCTAAGAACATTTTCTTCTTGAAATAATGTATGGTTTTTACGCCAAGGGGCGTAGATGTATATCTTACTTTTGTCAATATCTCTACTTCTAAGAGTCCGATTTGAAAAATTCCTTCTTTGTTGGATAGTGTTTCCAATGCGAAATGATTTTCTTATAAATTCAAAATTTTCAAGTAAATCATAGACTTTCCGCTAGGGGTCACAAAGGTAAATTGCGTTTTGTGCGTTATTTCTGCTTCTAAAACTCCGATTTGAAAAATGCTTCCTGTATCGCATACAAGACCTGATGAAAAATATTTTTCACATAATTTCTAATGTTTGGTGAACAATGGTTTGGCCACCACGGAGCATAAGGGTTAATTTCTGCTTCTGATGATCGACTAAATTTTTGTTCTTGGACCGATACCGCTCATATGGAAAAACCTTTTGAGAATACTTTCTTCCTAAAATAATGCATGATTTTCCCACCAGGGGACGTAAAGTCACATCTTATTTTTGTCGATATCTCTGTTTCTAAGAGTCCGATTTGAAAACCTCTTTCGGTGTTGGAGAGCGTTTCCGGTGCAAAATGTTTCTCATATAAATTCATGTTTTTCTTAACACACAAGTCTGCAACCAGAGGGCGTAAGCTCACGATTCCGTTTACAGCAATATCTGAGGGATTAAAACCCGATTGAAAAACTTCTTTCTTCCGTCAGATATTATTGTTTTCCATACCGGTTCCATTGACTTTGAATAGGTTTGAAAAATTTAATTTGCTTCAGAACGGATTCAAAAGATGTGCTTATTACACCCGGAAATTCGGTGTCATCTTTCTTGTTTTAGCTGGAACGCTAAAAGCATGCAATGCCTCACACGCTGTTTATCGGACGTCATTGGGCTTACTCCACTTTTCACCTGCTTTGTGAGGTTCTGTCAGCTGCAGCGTCGGGTTATATAGTGTCGTCCGTTGATTTTGTTCAAACCTCACATGGCGGCGCCCCACGTTCAATTTACATAAGTGCTACGGTTGATTGTATTTAGAGGCCGAATATTAATTTGTACACCTAATACATACCCGTTAACTGATGTGGAACACACAACACTCAATACCTCGTACACCCTCCACTAGAGAGGGAATTGTAGCAAACGGGTAGGGGTCAAGATGTTCCTGACCCGATTTCGACCCGGTTTCACTTCCGTTTTATTTTTTGAAAAGTAAAAAAATAATTACACAGTGCGCATTTTAGAATAATTGTGCACTGTGTAATTTTGTGCTCGATACTGGTGCCCGCGGAGTGAAAAATGATTTGTCATGCAATATGAAGGAAGAGTGTCCTTTCCTTCTGAGGGGCATTGATGAAAATAACATCCATATTTTAGAAACTTTCTACTCATAATAAACTTGTAAAATTTGACATTGCTGTGAAATATATTCTGAAGCTTGGCAGGTTATCAAGAAAGCAGCAAAATCTGAAATTAAACATACAAGAAGTTGATTAATTCAAAAACTTTGACTGTAGCACCTTCAAATTAAGGTGGAACAGCCTTAAATCTCTGGGAAGAGAGTTTTTGACTCTCACAGATGTGTTTGAAAGCATGTGTAAAAGAGTCATTCAGGTTATGTCTTGCAACTGAAGAACGACAGTTTCAATACTTTCTCTAAGTGAGTAAACTGTACGTTCCTATAATACATTTGTTGGATTTCCATAAAACCTAAGGTTCCCACTTCGGAGAGACTTTTTGAACGCCCTGTATATATATATATATACATCGGCGGAAAGTGAAAAAGAAACACCAAGAAGGAGACGTCTGATACCAACGAAATTTATACAGCATAATAACGGAATACAGAGGAAAACGTGATCAAAACATTATGGCAAAATACAGCTGCATTTGCTGGTAAACTGAAAAATAACATTTTCATGTAACATGGTTAGTACGAGGTTGAACCGCCATGAACTGCGTCCCACTGTGCAATTCTGGCATGGAGTCTGTGTACAGATGTTGGATGTAAGTTTGGGGTATTGAGTTCCAAGCATCCTCAACCTGGACGCGTAAATCAGGGATGGTCGTGGCTGGCCGTGGAGACAGGATAAGTCGTTGTCCCATAAAATTCCACGCGTGCTCAATGGGGGACAAATCCGGTGAACGTGCAGGCCATGGAAGTTGTCTCACACCCTGAAGTGCATGTTGCGTTGCACGTGCCGTGTGTGGGCGTGCGTTATCTTGCTGGAAAACACCACGATGGACCGTCCTTACAAATGGCACAACAACGGGTTGAATGATGTTGTTGGTGTAGGAGGTGCTGTTTAACGTACCCGGTACAAACACTAGCTGTGTACGGAAGTAATAGGTGATCGCTCCCTACACCAGGAGACCAGGTGTAGGCCGTGTGTATCGCTGGCGGATGCAAGAAGGGAGAGACGCTCCCCTGTGCGTCTGCGAACACGCATACGGCCATCGGAGGCTCCCAAGCAGAATCTGCTTTCATCGCTGAACACGACAGATCGCCATTGCGTTCTCCAGTGCGGACGTTGGCGACACCACTGCAGCCGTTCCTGACGGTGGGCTGGAGTCAGAGGTACACGTGCCAGAGGCACACGTGCTCATAGTCCTGCATCCAGTAGACGGTTGTGGATTGATCGCACAGTCACCTCAGGTGCAACGGCAGCTCGGATTTGCGTCGCAGTGTATGTTCTGCTTGACAACGCCGCTCTTCTTATGCATCGATCGGTCCGCTCATCAGTCCGTCTGTGACTCCCGGTTCCACGTCTTCTCGTGTGGAAATGTTCCTCGGACCATCTACGCCACCATCGTACCACCACCGATACTTCCCGTCCAATTCGCTCCGCAATACGACGATACAACCACCCGGCCTCGCGGAGTCCGACTAGACGACCTAGCTCAAAGTCCGATAACTGCTGAAATCGTACGCGTCTTCCATGTCCAAGTATTGCAGCTTCTTCAGGGTCTGCGCACGTGTCCGTACGCCGACGACTGATTACATTTACTTCGCCGTACTCCTTAAATACCACCGACGATAATTTGCATATTATTTCGTGCTGTGGCCTAAGCGCTCACCGGTTGGTCCCGAAATTAACATCACACCTACGTAAACTTGCCCCCATTAACATATGTAAATTTCATTTTTCACTTTCCGCCAGTGTATATATATATATTATAGTTCGAAGCAGATTTGTCCTGGTCCGGTCATTATCACTTACAAATCCGGGTCGGGTCTAATTATGGGACGTCCGGGTCCGTGTCCAAATGTTTTGACCCGTTTTCAACTCTGCACCCCACGAGCGGCAATAACGACTCCAACACATCGCGACATCGACTGCAAGAGTTTCTCGGTGACACACTGGAGAAAGCCAATCCATGATGTCTCTATTCGTACGTAAAGTTCACCTTGAGATACTAGCAGAAGAGCCTGAAGGGGATATGCGTCGAGCGACCATATGGCATACCTGTTCAATGGAAGAGGCATCAGGCGAAGGCACTGACCAAGGAAGACGTGGCATATGTTGAGCATCCAAGTGCTGTAAGGTATTCAACGCCACATGTGCCTGGGCATTGTTCTATTGAAAGATTACACAGGGAACCGTCTGCAGATGTGACAGCACTTCAGCCACAATAGCTTCCTCGATGTACCGCTGGCTGGACATGTTTCTTGCAATGAGTAGGAGACGGGAACATAAATGGAACCCAACTACAATCCACACTACCAGAACGCCCGGTGCCGGGCCCATATAACGCAGCATAATGCCTACCTCCAGCAGCCGTTCACCACGGTGTAGCTTTACTAAGATACGCCAATCCTGTGTAATTAGACTGAACCGCGACCAGTCGGAAAACACTTTGCGTTGCCATTCATTAAGCCAGTGTCTTCGTTCTTGTCCCTATTACAGACGCTGACGTTTGTGATTTAAGGTCAATAGAAGTCGAAGGAATGGACAGTGAGCGACGAAATCTCTCTTAGGTAAGCATCGTCGGACAGATCTTGCAGACAACCATACTGTTGTGCTAACCCTCGAGACGTGGCTATTCGGTCCGTGAACGCCATACGGTGCGAATGATGGTAGCCCAGCGACGGACGAACGGTGCGTCAGAAATTCCTCTTCGCACTGTCTCTTTGAGCTCGCGTTCCTTCCAACACGAGTGGCGATGTCATGGAAGGAAAGTCCGCTTTCCCGCAGTCCTAAACAAAGGCCTCGCTCAAAGTCCATCAGCTGTACGTATTAGCATTGTTTGCTGCGACGGGACATATTCAGTTACTACCACTACCTTACTGCCACAATTCATATGAATCGACTACGGCAACGTTTCCTGTACATCCTGATCTTATATATCCTAAGGGACAGCTATGAGAGCGTGGCTGGAGCAAATCATTTGCATGTGTTGTAATCATTCGGACCTCCTCGCGTGGCCTACTCCTCCTGTGAGTTTCAGTCCGTTCGCGCACGTTTTCCCTGGTGTTGCATTTTCAACAAAGAGAAAAGCCTGGAAGGAGCGGGCAAGTATTACTGCTGGAAATAGTTTTACATAAATAAATACTTCAAATATGAAGCAGTAATGATATGTGAACATTACCTGTGAAGTCGTTTATTCCCTATTGGCAGTCGGAAAATATCGTGTTCTGGTCTCTCTTCTGAATGAGCAGATAGTGGAACCAATTGCACTATGTTTCTACTTCATAGAGTGGTTACGAAACAATGCTAGTTCTGTCGACTGCTCTGGCGCGCACGAAACCGCAGAGAATGCATGAGCTGCCCGATAATCTCAAATATACAAGAAACATAAGTTCCCTGTCACCATTTCTTGATTTGGTTCAATGGCGTCTTTTAGGTTTCTAATCATTTTCTCCCCTTTGATTTCAGTGCTTTTCTCACGTTCGTTTTATGAGCCACCATTTTCATAGGAACAACTATTTTGATATTATTCAGCGTGTTATTTTTATTTATTTCTGTCTTCACGCTGTGTTTGGAACAACCGGAATCAACGATAGTGCTTCATCTACACACATGAATTAGAACCTTTGATGTAGAAGTACGTAATCCTCACTTACGCAGGATGTACGCAAAACCCGTGGTCAGGTGTGTCTGCACGTGATCTAGACAGATATTTAAGACAGCTTATGGGGTCAATTATCGTCAATAGTGTTGCTCACAATGGGAAAAACGAAGGATCTTCCGCAGTTTGATAAAGGGCTTATTGAGGGCACCCGTGTGGCTTGAGCGACGATATTGAAAACAGTAGAGCTGACTGGTTTCACAAAAGATGAAATAGTATCCCGAGTCTTTAATCAGTGGAAAAATAGCCCACATTGCTTGTCTAAGAGTGGTAACTGCGGCGCGAAAGAAGCATGTCAGGAACGAGATCGCCGTCGTATGAGAAGGCTTGTAAGGAGAAACAGGACTCCCTCAGTGCAGCAATTGACCAAAGCATTTAATGAAGGCTGTTCCCGACACATATCTCAGTGAACTATGCCATTGTCTAAGAAAGCTTGTACGGAGACACAGGACTCCCTGTGTGCAGCAATTGACAGAAGCATTCAATGAAGGCTGTTACCGACCCATATCTCAGAGAACGATGCCACTATCTAAGAAGATTTGCACGGAGAGACAGGAGTCTCTGTGTGCAGCAATTTACCAAAGCATTTAATGAAGACTCTCCTGACTCATATCTCGGAGAACTATGATATTGTCTAAGAAAGCTTGTACGGAGAAACAGGACTACCTGTGTGCAGCAATTGACCGAATATCTCAGAGAACTATGCCACTGTCTAAGAAGGTTTGTACGGAGAGACAGAAGTCCCTGTGTGCAGCAATTTACCAAAGCATTCAATGAAGGCTCTCTCGACTCATATCTCGGAGAACTATGCTATTGTTTAAGAAATCTTGTACGGATAAACAGGACTACCTGTGTGCAGCAATTGATCGAAGCATTCAATGAAGGCTCTCCCGACTCATATCTCGGAGAACTATGCTATTGTCTAAGAAAGCTTGTACGGAGAAACAGGACACCTTGTGTGCAGCAATGGCCGAAGCATTCAATTAAGGGTGTTCCCGACCCATATCTCAGCGAGCTATGGGAAAGGAATTGAAGAGGATTGGTACAGGCAGTCGCCTGCCTGTACGGAAACCACCGATTTTAGTGAAGAACCGTTACGTTCGTCTACAGTGGTGTCAGAGACAACTTGAGAGCACGCAGGAAAGCAGGAAAAAAGTCACGTTGTCCGACGAGTTGCGGTACATATTGTCTTGCAGCGATCGTAGGCAGGGAGTTTGGCGGCAGCCCCATGAAGCAATGGATCACGCTTGTCGTGGAAACTCAACGGAAGTTTCTGCGGGTGGTGTCATGTTTTGGGTCACGTTCTATTGGTACGAAACAGGTCCCTTGATATTGCTGCAAGGCCGGTTGTCCTCCAAGGATTATCTGATCATTGTTGCCGATCAAGTTTATCCTGCAATGTTGACTTTTAACTCAGCAAGTGACGGTTGTTTCATGGACGACAATGCTGCAGTCCATTGCTCAAGATATGTTCAGCGGTGGTTCATCTAGCATGACAGTGAGTTCCGCCAACTTCCGTCGCCACCAAAAAGCCTTGATCGGAACCTTTTTCAGAATTAATAGGACATGTTAGGAAAATAGATCCGGGAACAAAGTCTTCTTTCGTCAAATCTGAGCCTGTTAAAGACTGGTGAACCCTGGTACGCTGTAGACGTATAGATGCATTCCAACAAGGTGGAATCTATACCAAACCTTATATGTGCTGTGATTTGGTCTAAAGGAGAAACAACGGGGTATTGAACAGTGGCTGGTATGTATAGATTCAGTTGCATCTTGCCGATTCGTACCGTGTTAAATCTTTGGAGAATGCCAATTTTTGCATTTAATCATACTAAATTTATTTGTTTGTCCATTTATTATGTTTTGTTTTTCATTTAGCACAATAATAACGTCTTACCTACCACACAAACTGACGGGTGAATATTTGCAGGTAAATTTCCTTGGCCGTCGATCTTGCGTAATACAATATACGCTGAAGTGCCAAAAGTCACGGGAAACGTACCTAGTATCATGTAGGACCACCTCTAGCCTGGCGAAGTGCGGCAACTTGACGTGGCATGGATTCCACAAGCGGCCGGAAGACTTCTGGAGAGATGTTAAGCCATGCCGTCTGAACAGCCGCCCACAGTTCCCTGGTATTTGTAGGTGCAGGATCTTGGGTGCTAATGGGCCTTTCTAGCACGTCCTATAAGTGCTCTATTGGATTCATGTCGGGCGAACGTGGTGGCCACACCATCCGTCGGAACTCTCAAGAATGCTCCTCGAACCAATGTTGGAAAACTTGGGCCATATGATACGGTGCATTATCCGCCTGAAAATTCCCATCGCTGTTGGGGCACATGAAGTCCATGAAGTGCTGCAAATGGTCACCCAGCAGAGTAACAAAATTATTACCGGTTAATGGTGTGTTTACGAGGACCAGAGGACCCAAACCGTGTCACGTAAAGACACCCCACACATCTATGGTACATCCACCAGCTTTCACCGTGCCTTGTTGACAGCTTGGGTCTATGGCGTCATGGGGTCTGCGCCACACCTGAACCCTACCATCAGCTCGTAACAACTGGTAGCGTGACTCATCGTACCGTGCCACATGTTGCCCGTCTTCCAGGGTTCAATTACCGTGTTCACGAGCCCAGGTGAGGCACTGTGTCCGCCGTCGTGGTGTTAACAAAGACACTCTGACGGGTCTTCTGCTCCCATACCCCCATAGATGCTAAATTACGTTGCACTGACCTGATGGATATGTCTCTGTTACCTCCTGCATTGAATGTGGATGCTATTTGAGCCAGTGTCGCTTGTCTGTTAGCATGGACAATTCTGGTTAGACGCCGCTGGTCACGGTCATTCAGCACCCGCGGTCGGCCACTGCGCTGTCCACGGTGGGTGGTAATGCCTTCCATGAGGTATTCACGGTACACACGTGACACCATGGATCGAGGAATTTTGAAAGTTCGCTCAACTTCAGAAACTGAATGTCCCATCCGTCTGGCTCCCACTACCAAGTCTCGTTTAAACTCCGATAAGTCACGTCGGCTTGCCAACCTACTGTTTGTTGTTCAACCTGACTGACGAGATGACACCTCACAACTGATAAAAATCGTGGCGTGCGTCGAATCCTTTAAATGACGGCAGCGCCAGTTAAAAATTTGCATACTGCTATCCTATAACTTTTAGCACTTCATTGTACGTATATATGCGTATCTTCTTTCTCCTGAAGTGCACTTTACCCTTTCGTGGAATTTTACTTCCCCTGGAAAACTTCCGGTTTAATATGAGATATACCTGTTCAGAGAAAAAGCAATTTTTGAAAGTTCAGCTACTTTCATTCTTCGTTTCAGTAGTTGCAGTTTGGTTAAGAGATTTCTATTTTAAATAATCCTGATTATGTGCACTCTAAAAACATTCCTGAAGAGGCATGCCATGTCCACAGGTTGTTTTAAGAAAATTGAGGAGTTATTCACCTCGCCGCAGACCAAAAATAAGCCATAAGTGCCATTTAAAGCAGAAATGATTGACGACCCATTTACATGATAACTGGCGCCATCCAAAATTTTGCTGAAGTGTCGGGAGTGAAGAATACAAAATCAGAAAACGAAAAGATGTAAGACGACTCCCAACCATTTCATTTAAGTGATTTAGGGAGAAACTTTCATTTTTCTTTTGTTCTTGATTGTGAAAAATCGACCACCTCTAGAAGTCTGAGTTACGACGCCGAAAGCTTGTTCAGTGGGAAAAGTTTTCTTTTTATAAAAAGCAAAGAAGCAAGTATATTAATGGAGAGAGGGTTGGATGGGGTGAGGGGTTGAATCCAGACTTTTCAAATGATGATGTTTTCTTCCTTACTCTTGGCGCAATTTTTATTTTCAGTACACGTAACTCATTTCAACAGAGAGAAAAATTAATCTTTTCCTCTCAAGGACAGCAATGTGTTCATACAAAGAATATTCATATCATAATAAATACAAGCCTAAATATCTCGCATTTTACCAAATTTCTTATTAGATTACACGAAATAACTTTTCAAAATCGCCCAGTTATGTTTTGGGCTCAAATGGCTCCTCATAATGCTAGGAATGGGCTCCAACCTACCTCCACTTACCGCCCAGCGGTTAAGTACGTGACGTTGGTTCTAACAATTTTTCCAAATATGGTTCGGGTTGGAATCCCGCGTGAAGCATGGATTGTGTCTTAGTCTTACCACACTAGCTCTTTCCATTCCCTGAAACCAACTGCCCAAAATTAGTGACGGGCGACTGTCTATATCACATTGAGTTCCTCATGGCGGTCGTTAAACTTCCAAACATTCAGATTTAGATGAAAGTAAGAAACGACCCTGACACCGAACAAATGTGACGCAGCTACGGAAGTCCGTCTGCGCATGCGCAATCTAAAATCTGGCCTCAAGATAGAAAGAAAAGCTGAATCGTAAGTGTGTTAGTAACGGGATTGGTAACTTTTGGTTTAGGATGTCTACAGGCTACACCTCATCGTATTACACATTATTTTAAAGCTGTCGTCAATAGTAAGTAACCGCCGTCCCTTCGGAAGTGAAGGAGGTCTTAGAGAGTGAGTAATTGTGCTACGACGCACCATTTTCATAGCATCAAATATGCATTTTCGTAATGTCTTTTACCACATTTAGCATGAAGTTCTCGTAATTTACGTAGATTGCAATGAGATATCGTTGAGGGCGTAAATGCAGATGATGTCGAATTCAAAAATACGTTTTATTCCACATATTTGCTTCTAAACATCCGATTGAAAAAAAAATATCTTTCGATTCCATTTATATCGAAGAGTATTTTAGATATAGTTACTTTTTCAAATTACGCATAGATTTTCCCCTAGGGGTCGTAAAATAAATTACCTTTTCCTCGATAACTCTTCTTCTAAAACTCCGATTTGAAAATTTTTTTCTTCGGCGGATACATCTCCTGATGGAAAATCTTTTGCATATAATTTCAAATTTTTGGTAAAGAATACTTTGGCCACCAGGGGGCGTAAGTGTTAATTTCTGCTTCTGATGTATTTACCATAAAATCGGAGATTCTAAAATATCGATTGAAAAAATTCTTTCGTGGACTGATGCCACTCACATCGATGGACATTTTCGGAATATTTTCTTCTTAAAGTTTTACACAGTTTCTCCGCCAGGGGGCGCAGATGTACATCTTATTTTTGTCAATATCTCTACTTCTAGCAGTCCGATTTGAAAAATTCCTTCTTTGTTGGATAGTGTTTCTAATGTGACATGTGGTTCATATAATTTCAAAATTTTTAAGTAATTCATAGACTTTCCGCTAGGGGACGTAAATGTAAATTGCGTTTCCCAATATATCTCTGCTTCTAAATCTCCGATTTGAAAAATTCTTTCTGCACCGCATACATCTCCTGATGGGAAATCGTTTGCACATATTTTCTAATTTTTGTAAGAAATGATTTGGCCACTAGGTGGCGTAAGTCTTAATTGCCGCTTCTGTTGTATTTGCAGCAAAATATGAGCTTCTAAAATCTCGATTGAAAAAAAAGTCGTTTGTTGACCGATACTACTCCTCATTTCGACAAATCTCTTAGGAAATTTTTCCTCTTGAAAAAATGCATGGTTTCTACGCCAGGGGGCGTAGATGTATATCTTATTTTTGTCGATATCTCTACGTCTAAGAGTACGATTTGAAAAATTCCTTCTTTGTTTGATAGTGTTTCTGATGCGAAATGTTTTTCTTATAAATTCAAAATTTTCAAGTAAATCACAGATTTTCCGCTAGGGGGAACACAGGTAAATGGCGTTTTCTGCGTTATTTCTGCTCCTAAAGATCTGATTTGAAAAACTTCTTCCTGTATCGCATACAAGACCTGATGGAAAATGTTTTTCACATAATTTCTAATGTTTGGTAAAGAATGGTTTAGCCACCAGGGGTCATAAGTGTTAATTTCTGCTTCTGAAGTATTTTGCAAAATTTGGGCTCCTGAAAACTCGCCTAATCTATTTTTCTTCGACCGATACCGCTTATATGGATACACCTTTTGAGAATACTTTCTTCCTAAAATAATGCATGGTTTTTCCACCAGGGGATGTCAAGTCACATCTTATTTTTGTCGATATCTCTGTTTCTAAGAGTTCGTAAGCTCACGATTCCGTTTACAGCAATATCTGAGGGTTTAAAAACCCGATTGAAAAACTTCTTTCTTTCGTCAGATCTATTGCTTTCCATACCGGTTCCATTGACTTTAAATAGCTTTGATAAATTTAATTTGTGTCAGAACGGATTCAAAAGACGTGCTTTTACACCTGAAAATTCGGTGTCATCTTTCTTGTTTGCGTTCTTTCTTGTAAAAAATATGCTTTCAATCTATTTATTTGGGTTGAACAAAGTGAAATAATTTTTAGGTCAAATTCCTCCCATGAATTCCGCTTTTAGGACAATGCAAAATACCACTGATAAACAAATCATGTATCAATAAAGCAAAAGTACAACTGAGCGATGTCAGAAGGCTGAATGATATAACCACGGGACCAACTTCTGTACCAACTTCTGGTTCACTTCTTTATTTAGCAACAACAATGACGACTGAGGGTGACTTCTGCTAATTCCTCAGACGACGCCGTGCAGATTCAAAGAACATGGTGGTAGAAAACTTTACTCGTGCTATCCGGGTGACTCGGGCGCTTCTGATTTTCTGCATGTAAGGACGCGTTGGGCACTGTTCTCGCGAAAGAATTAAAGGGGATAATGTTCCCCATCTTTATCATAGCGAATAGTATACAATAAAAAAGGAAACTTTTCAGTAAGATTTTTAGATGCCAGATACAACTACAGGTAGAAATACACAAACACCACCTAGCGACAGAACTATGAATTACAAAAACACCACAAGTTAAGGCAAAGTGTTCCACAAGATAAATGGAATTAGAGGTAAAATACTTTTTAAAACTAACATTTAGAAGCAGAGATATCGACAAAAACATTAAAGGCTTGATCCTTAAGTGGAGAAATCACACATTATTTTGAGGAGTAACCCATGGCCCTAAGGAATGCTGTGATATTGCAACCAACAGCATCAGGAATCCACTTTCGTGCTTCACAGTATGAACCAAACGTCGCAGTGGTACCCTTCTGCAGATTTTCGCCAGACGTACACTCTACGAGTGGTGGGAAACAATGTGAAGCACGGTTCATCTGACAAGATGACATGCTTCAAGTCTTTAGCATCGCAGTGTTTTATGTGCTTTGCACCGCTTTACACGCTTTATTGCATTGGTGTTGGTAATAAGAGGTTTGTTGATTGCAACACAGCCATAAATACCACCAGCACGATGGAGTTCCAGACGAACTGTTTCAACGGAAAGGGGATCATTCCGACTGATGTTCAGCTCTGTTGCTATTTGCAGCGCAATGGTCTATCGTCTTGTGCTTCCACTGTACAATCCGTGCCAGCGATCGCCTATCCATATCTGACATCTTTGTATAGTGTCTAGAATTTGCACGTTTGGAGTTGATAGTCTACGCACAGTGGTGTGCAAAAGTACTGTATCATCTGCAAAAAACGTAAATTTTTAAGTTTAACTTTTTTCAGCTAACTAATTTTCATAGTTATTTCACCATTACATGCGACATTTAATGCAGATTTCAAAAATGTCTTAGTTTTTCCCGTAGCTACTTTTTGTTCTTTAGATACATAACAAAAATCATGACTATGTCGAAATTATTACGAAAAGGATTATTTATGCAATACTTAGGTTTACAGCAATAAATCGTTTTTATAATTCTTAAAGAATAAAATAACATTTAAACACAGAAATATAATGAAGCAAAATTATAAAATGTACCTAATCTTTTGTTGCCCAGCCATTAGCTTTAATCACAGCTTTGCATCTTGATAACATAATGTGAACAAGGTTTTGTAAAAGATTGGGTTGAACAATACGATTACGAATTCCATCTTCAGTGAGTTGAATTTTGGTTGTTGAATTCTTTTTCGATATTTTATACGACACTTTGAACCACGAATTTTTGATCGGGTTTAAGTCCGGTGACTGTGGTGGCCAATCAAGATGCTGAACATTTTTTCCTGAAACCACGTTTTCACTACTTTGGCACGATGGCAGGGACCATTGTCATCTTCAAAGATAAAATTGACGTCATAAAGTCTTCTAGATCATGGTAGCTTCTTGTTTTCTAATATCAAGATGCATTTCTGGACATTTATCCTCCTATAGACAATGTGGAGGTTCCCTACGCCATGTGCACACATGCAGCTCCAAACCATGACTTTCACCGGATGCTTAATAGTAGTTACTAAGCAACTTAGATGGAATTCTTCATGCTTGAATCTCCTTACATAGGCAATACTCTGATTCCCATTAAGGCAAAATTCTGATTCATCACTGAAAAGAACATTTTCCCATTGCTTGGTTGTTTATGAGACATGCTGTTTTGCCCACTGAAGTCTACGCTGTCTTTGATTTGCATGCAGTTAACGTTGGTTTACGCCTGCCTTTGCACTCACGTAAGTCATACTGAAGCAGCCTCCTCTTAACAGAAGATTTACTAACAGTAACTGCAGTCACTTCGGAACTTCAGACAATGTTTGAAGCAATTCAAATGAATTGAGCCTCCTGTCTGCGAAGCGTTGCTTTCTGAGCACTCTGTCCTGCCTTGTTGTAGTAGATGTGGGCCTTTCACTGCGACGCATATTTTTAATATCACCAGTGTCTTTTACTTTCTTCAGTAGCCTAATAATTGTAGTTTGAGTACAGCGCACTCTGTCAGCGATCTGCCTTGAAAAATATCCCTTTTCACTCAAACCTACTATTTTTACTCTGTCTACTGAGGACAATTCCGCAATTTTAACCTTTATTGAGAATAAACACGAATTATACCCTAATAACAAAAAGAAGCGACCACTACAATGCTCTAGTAGCTCTGCATCAACATTTATAAAAGCTGAAGTGGGATTCAGATAGCATTAGGAAGCAGCAAATCAGATAAAATAATGTTTATGATTGGTTGTAACAACTGATATACAGCTAACATGAATTTCAGTGTGTTTGTCAAACCCCATATTTAATGTCATACCTTAAACACAGAAGTAGCTACAGGAAACACTAAGACCATTTTGAAATCTCTATTAAATTTTGCATCGAATTACATATAAAGGATGAAATAACTATGAAAATTCGTTAGTTAAAAAAAGAGTTAAACTTAAACATTCACGGAAGCAATACTTTTGCACACTACTGTAGTCATAATTTTCCATACAGCTCCTCGTGTTACGCGTACTGTTCCTTCCGTGCTAGTAACTGAAGCTCCTGCAAGCCGCCCCGGTGGCGGGAGCAGTGGTCTAAGCGATGGCCTCTGATCATTCGTCCGAACGGGGTCCGGGTACGAATCCCGGTGAGGCATGGATGTTGTGTTTGTCTTACGGCACTGGCTCTCTCCCTTCCCTGGAGCCAGTGGCCCTAAATTAGGGACGGGCGACTGCTTATAGCCCATTGAGTTGCTCACGGTGGTCGTTAAAATTCCAATCAAAAAAAAAAAAAAAGCTCCTGCAACATGAATACCAATGATCATGCCTTTGTTGAGGTCACTGAGCTTTGACGTTGGCGACAATTACTCCCCAACAGCTGTTCACGTAGCAGGTACACATTCGCAACCGAAACAGTCGTTGTGGACTAATTGTCGGCGACGTCAAATCTAAGTGACCTCCAAAAGGTGTTATCATTGGTCTGGGTCTAACAGGCGCTTCAGTAACTTGTCATAATCTTTGACACATTTTCTGGTGTCACCCCTACTGCTTCTGCTGTTCTAGTTACTGAAGCTTCTGCAAGAGGATCACCGTTGATCACGCCTTCTTTGACGTCACTGAGAATTTACTCTGCCCACGCCTTCTTTGAGGTCACTGAGAATTTACTCTACCCACGCCTTCTTTGAGGTCACTGAGAATTTACTCTGCCCACGCCTTCTTTGAGGTCACTGAGAATTTACTCTGCCCACGCCTTCTTTGAGGTCACTGAGAATTTACTCTGCCCACGCCTTCTTTGAGGTCACTGAGAATTTACTCTGCCCACGCCTTCTTTGGGGTCACTGAGAATTTACTCTGCCCACGCCTTCTTTGAGGTCACTGAGAATTTACTCTGCCCACGCCTTCTTTGAGGTCACTGAGAATTTACTCTGCCCACGCCTTCTTTGAGGTCACTGAGAATTTACTCTGCCCACGCCTTCTTTGAGGTCACTGAGAATTTACTCTGCCCACGCCTTCTTTGAGGTCACTGAGAATTTACTCTGCCCACGCCTTCTTTGAGGTCACTGAGAATTTACTCTGCCCACGCCTTCTTTGGGGTCACTGAAAATTTACTCTGCCCACGCCTTCTTTGAGGTCACTGAGAATTTACTCTGCCCACGCCTTCTTTGAGGTCACTGAGAATTTACTCTGCCCACGCCTTCTTTGAGGTCACTGAGAATTTACTCTGCCCACGCCTTCTTTGAGGTCACTGAGAATTTACTCTGCCCACGCCTTCTTTGAGGTCACTGAGAATTTACTCTGCCCACGCCTTCTTTGGGGTCACTGAAAATTTACTCTGCCCACGCCTTCTTTGAGGTCACTGAGAATTTACTCTGCCCACGCCTTCTTTGAGGTCACTGAGAATTTACTCTGCCCACGCCTTCTTTGAGGTCACTGAGAATTTACTCTGCCCACGCCTTCTTTGGGGTCACTGAGAATTTACTCTGCCCACGTCTTCTTTGAGGTCACTGAAAATTTACTCTGCCCACGTCTTCTTTGAGGTCACTGAGAATTTACTCTGCCCACGCCTTCTTTGAGGTCACTGAGAATTTACTCTGCCCACGCCTTCTTTGAGGTCACTGAGAATTTACTCTGCCCACGCCTTCTTTGAGGTCACTGAGAATTTACTCTGCCCACGCCTTCTTTGAGGTCACTGAGAATTTACTCTGCCCACGCCTTCTTTGAGGTCACTGAGAATTTACTCTGCCCACGCCTTCTTTGAGGTCACTGAGAATTTACTCTGCCCACGCCTTCTTTGAGGTCACTGAGAATTTACTCTGCCCACGCCTTCTTTGAGGTCACTGAGAATTTACTCTGCCCACGCCTTCTTTGAGGTCACTGAGAATTTACTCTGCCCACGCCTTCTTTGAGGTCACTGAGAATTTACTCTGCCCACGCCTTCTTTGAGGTCACTGAGAATTTACTCTGCCCACGTCTTCTTTGAGGTCACTGAGAATTTACTCTGCCCACGCCGTCTTTGAGGTCACTGAGAATTTACTCTGCCCACGCCTTCTTTGAGGTCACTGAGAATTTACTCTGCCCACGCCTTCTTTGAGGTCACTGAGAATTTACTCTGCCCACGCCTTCTTTGAGGTCACTGAGAATTTACTCTGCCCACGCCTTCTTTGAGGTCACTGAGAATTTACTCTGCCCACGCCTTCTTTGAGGTCACTGAGAATTTACTCTGCCCACGCCTTCTTTGAGGTCACTGAGAATTTACTCTGCCCACGCCTTCTTTGAGGTCACTGAGAATTTACTCTGCCCACGCCTTCTTTGAGGTCACTGAGAATTTACTCTGCCCACGCCTTCTTTGAGGTCACTGAGAATTTACTCTGCCCACGCCTTCTTTGAGGTCACTGAGAATTTACTCTGCCCACGCCTTCTTTGAGGTCACTGAGAATTTACTCTGCCCACGCCTTCTTTGAGGTCACTGAGAATTTACTCTGCCCACGCCTTCTTTGAGGTCACTGAGAATTTACTCTGCCCACGCCTTCTTTGAGGTCACTGAGAATTTACTCTGCCCACGCCTTCTTTGAGGTCACTGAGAATTTACTCTGCCCACGCCTTCTTTGAGGTCACTGAGAATTTACTCTGCCCACGCCTTCTTTGAGGTCACTGAGAATTTACTCTGCCCACGCCTTCTTTGAGGTCACTGAGAATTTACTCTGCCCACGCCTTCTTTGAGGTCACTGAGAATTTACTCTGCCCACGCCTTCTTTGAGGTCACTGAGAATTTACTCTGCCCACGCCTTCTTTGAGGTCACTGAGAATTTACTCTGCCCACGCCTTCTTTGAGGTCACTGAGAATTTACTCTGCCCACGATTTCTTTGAGGTCACTGAGAATTTACTCTGCCCACGCCTTCTTTGAGGTCACTGAGAATTTACTCTGCCCACGCCTTCTTTGAGGTCACTGAGAATTTACTCTGTCACGCCTTCTTTGAGGTCACTGAGAATTTACTCTGCCCACGATTTCTTTGAGGTCACTGAGAATTTACTCTGCCCACGCCTTCTTTGAGGTCACTGAGAATTTACTCTGCCCACGCCTTCTTTGAGGTCACTGAGAATTTACTCTGCCCACGCCTTCTTTGAGGTCACTGAGAATTTACTCTGCCCACGCCTTCTTTGAGGTCACTGAGAATTTACTCTGCCCACGCCTTCTTTGAGGTCACTGAGAATTTACTCTGCCCACGCCTTCTTTGAGGTCACTGAGAATTTACTCTGCCCACGCCTTCTTTGAGGTCACTGAGAATTTACTCTGCCCACGCCTTCTTTGAGGTCACTGAGAATTTACTCTGCCCACGCCTTCTTTGAGGTCACTGAGAATTTACTCTGCCCACGCCTTCTTTGAGGTCACTGAGAATTTACTCTGCCCACGCCTTCTTTGAGGTCACTGAGAATTTACTCTGCCCACGCCTTCTTTGAGGTCACTGAGAATTTACTCTGCCCACGCCTTCTTTGAGGTCACTGAGAATTTACTCTGCCCACGCCTTCTTTGAGGTCACTGAGAATTTACTCTGCCCACGCCTTCTTTGAGGTCACTGAGAATTTACTCTGCCCACGCCTTCTTTGAGGTCACTGAGAATTTACTCTGCCCACGCCTTCTTTGAGGTCACTGAGAATTTACTCTGCCCACGCCTTCTTTGAGGTCACTGAGAATTTACTCTGCCCACGCCTTCTTTGAGGTCACTGAGAATTTACTCTGCCCACGCCTTCTTTGAGGTCACTGAGAATTTACTCTGCCCACGCCTTCTTTGAGGTCACTGAGAATTTACTCTGCCCACGCCTTCTTTGAGGTCACTGAGAATTTACTCTGCCCACGCCTTCTTTGAGGTCACTGAGAATTTACTCTGCCCACGCCTTCTTTGAGGTCACTGAGAATTTACTCTGCCCACGCCTTCTTTGAGGTCACTGAGAATTTACTCTGCCCACGATTTCTTTGAGGTCACTGAGAATTTACTCTGCCCACGCCTTCTTTGAGGTCACTGAGAATTTACTCTGCCCACGCCTTCTTTGAGGTCACTGAGAATTTACTCTGCCCACGCCTTCTTTGAGGTCACTGAGAATTTACTCTGCCCACGCCTTCTTTGAGGTCACTGAGAATTTACTCTGCCCACGCCTTCTTTGAGGTCACTGAGAATTTACTCTGCCCACGCCTTCTTTGAGGTCACTGAGAATTTACTCTGCCCACGCCTTCTTTGAGGTCACTGAGAATTTACTCTGCCCACGCCTTCTTTGAGGTCACTGAGAATTTACTCTGCCCACGCCTTCTTTGAGGTCACTGAGAATTTACTCTGCCCACGCCTTCTTTGAGGTCACTGAGAATTTACTCTGCCCACGCCTTCTTTGAGGTCACTGAGAATTTACTCTGCCCACGCCTTCTTTGAGGTCACTGAGAATTTACTCTGCCCACGCCTTCTTTGAGGTCACTGAGAATTTACTCTGCCCACGCCTTCTTTGAGGTCACTGAGAATTTACTCTGCCCACGCCTTCTTTGAGGTCACTGAGAATTTACTCTGCCCACGCCTTCTTTGAGGTCACTGAGAATTTACTCTGCCCACGCCTTCTTTGAGGTCACTGAGAATTTACTCTGCCCACGCCTTCTTTGAGGTCACTGAGAATTTACTCTGCCCACGCCTTCTTTGAGGTCACTGAGAATTTACTCTGCCCACGCCTTCTTTGAGGTCACTGAGAATTTACTCTGCCCACGCCTTCTTTGAGGTCACTGAGAATTTACTCTGCCCACGCCTTCTTTGAGGTCACTGAGAATTTACTCTGCCCACGCCTTCTTTGAGGTCACTGAGAATTTACTCTGCCCACGCCTTCTTTGAGGTCACTGAGAATTTACTCTGCCCACGCCTTCTTTGAGGTCACTGAGAATTTACTCTGCCCACGCCTTCTTTGAGGTCACTGAGAATTTACTCTGCCCACGCCTTCTTTGAGGTCACTGAGAATTTACTCTGCCCACGCCTTCTTTGAGGTCACTGAGAATTTACTCTGCCCACGCCTTCTTTGAGGTCACTGAGAATTTACTCTGCCCACGCCTTCTTTGAGGTCACTGAGAATTTACTCTGCCCACGCCTTCTTTGAGGTCACTGAGAATTTACTCTGCCCACGCCTTCTTTGAGGTCACTGAGAATTTACTCTGCCCACGCCTTCTTTGAGGTCACTGAGAATTTACTCTGCCCACGCCTTCTTTGAGGTCACTGAGAATTTACTCTGCCCACGCCTTCTTTGAGGTCACTGAGAATTTACTCTGCCCACGCCTTCTTTGAGGTCACTGAGAATTTACTCTGCCCACGCCTTCTTTGAGGTCACTGAGAATTTACTCTGCCCACGCCTTCTTTGAGGTCACTGAGAATTTACTCTGCCCACGCCTTCTTTGAGGTCACTGAGAATTTACTCTGCCCACGCCTTCTTTGAGGTCACTGAGAATTTACTCTGCCCACGCCTTCTTTGAGGTCACTGAGAATTTACTCTGCCCACGCCTTCTTTGAGGTCACTGAGAATTTACTCTGCCCACGCCTTCTTTGAGGTCACTGAGAATTTACTCTGCCCACGCCTTCTTTGAGGTCACTGAGAATTTACTCTGCCCACGCCTTCTTTGAGGTCACTGAGAATTTACTCTGCCCACGCCTTCTTTGAGGTCACTGAGAATTTACTCTGCCCACGCCTTCTTTGAGGTCACTGAGAATTTACTCTGCCCACGCCTTCTTTGAGGTCACTGAGAATTTACTCTGCCCACGCCTTCTTTGAGGTCACTGAGAATTTACTCTGCCCACGCCTTCTTTGAGGTCACTGAGAATTTACTCTGCCCACGCCTTCTTTGAGGTCACTGAGAATTTACTCTGCCCACGCCTTCTTTGAGGTCACTGAGAATTTACTCTGCCCACGCCTTCTTTGAGGTCACTGAGAATTTACTCTGCCCACGCCTTCTTTGAGGTCACTGAGAATTTACTCTGCCCACGCCTTCTTTGAGGTCACTGAGAATTTACTCTGCCCACGCCTTCTTTGAGGTCACTGAGAATTTACTCTGCCCACGCCTTCTTTGAGGTCACTGAGAATTTACTCTGCCCACGCCTTCTTTGAGGTCACTGAGAATTTACTCTGCCCACGCCTTCTTTGAGGTCACTGAGAATTTACTCTGCCCACGCCTTCTTTGAGGTCACTGAGAATTTACTCTGCCCACGCCTTCTTTGAGGTCACTGAGAATTTACTCTGCCCACGCCTTCTTTGAGGTCACTGAGAATTTACTCTGCCCACGCCTTCTTTGAGGTCACTGAGAATTTACTCTGCCCACGCCTTCTTTGAGGTCACTGAGAATTTACTCTGCCCACGCCTTCTTTGAGGTCACTGAGAATTTACTCTGCCCACGCCTTCTTTGAGGTCACTGAGAATTTACTCTGCCCACGCCTTCTTTGAGGTCACTGAGAATTTACTCTGCCCACGCCTTCTTTGAGGTCACTGAGAATTTACTCTGCCCACGCCTTCTTTGAGGTCACTGAGAATTTACTCTGCCCACGCCTTCTTTGAGGTCACTGAGAATTTACTCTGCCCACGCCTTCTTTGAGGTCACTGAGAATTTACTCTGCCCACGCCTTCTTTGAGGTCACTGAGAATTTACTCTGCCCACGCCTTCTTTGAGGTCACTGAGAATTTACTCTGCCCACGCCTTCTTTGAGGTCACTGAGAATTTACTCTGCCCACGCCTTCTTTGAGGTCACTGAGAATTTACTCTGCCCACGCCTTCTTTGAGGTCACTGAGAATTTACTCTGCCCACGCCTTCTTTGAGGTCACTGAGAATTTACTCTGCCCACGCCTTCTTTGAGGTCACTGAGAATTTACTCTGCCCACGCCTTCTTTGAGGTCACTGAGAATTTACTCTGCCCACGCCTTCTTTGAGGTCACTGAGAATTTACTCTGCCCACGCCTTCTTTGAGGTCACTGAGAATTTACTCTGCCCACGCCTTCTTTGAGGTCACTGAGAATTTACTCTGCCCACGCCTTCTTTGAGGTCACTGAGAATTTACTCTGCCCACGCCTTCTTTGAGGTCACTGAGAATTTACTCTGCCCACGCCTTCTTTGAGGTCACTGAGAATTTACTCTGCCCACGCCTTCTTTGAGGTCACTGAGAATTTACTCTGCCCACGCCTTCTTTGAGGTCACTGAGAATTTACTCTGCCCACGCCTTCTTTGAGGTCACTGAGAATTTACTCTGCCCACGCCTTCTTTGAGGTCACTGAGAATTTACTCTGCCCACGCCTTCTTTGAGGTCACTGAGAATTTACTCTGCCCACGCCTTCTTTGAGGTCACTGAGAATTTACTCTGCCCACGCCTTCTTTGAGGTCACTGAGAATTTACTCTGCCCACGCCTTCTTTGAGGTCACTGAGAATTTACTCTGCCCACGCCTTCTTTGAGGTCACTGAGAATTTACTCTGCCCACGTCTTCTTTGAGGTCACTGAGAATTTACTCTGCCCACGCCTTCTTTGAGGTCACTGAGAATTTACTCTGCCCACGCCTTCTTTGAGGTCACTGAGAATTTACTCTGCCCACGCCTTCTTTGAGGTCACTGAGAATTTACTCTGCCCACGCCTTCTTTGAGGTCACTGAGAATTTACTCTGCCCACGCCTTCTTTGAGGTCACTGAGAATTTACTCTGCCCACGCCTTCTTTGGGGTCACTGAAAATTTACTCTGCCCACGCCTTCTTTGAGGTCACTGAGAATTTACTCTGTCCGCAACTGCTCCACTACAGCTGCTTCATCTGCGACTGTGGCATTGCTACGTTGTAGCAGTTATTGTACTATACCCGTTTACACTGATGAGTTATCACCACCTACCTAAAAAGGTGTAGGACCCCTTTAGCCTACAAAACAGCTGCGACTCGACAAAACATCGGTTCCATGAGGTGGCGAAAGGTATCCTGGGGTATCTGGTACCATAATGTCAAAAGCAGGTCCTCCAGTTCCCGTACATTTCGGGATGGTGAAGATTTAGCGCGAACGCGCTGTTCCACGTTTAACAACAAGTGTTCGATTTCCTTCATATGTCAGGTGAATGTGGAGGCCAAGGCGTTAACCGAAAGTAACCAACATGTTCTTCGAGCCACTCCTTGACGATTCTGGCAGTGTGGCATGGCGCATTTTGCTGTTGGTAATGGCCGTCACCAGCAGGGAAGGCAGTTGCCATGAATGGGTGAACTTGGTCCGCAACGATGTTCAGATACATGACAGCTGTCAGGGGTTGTGCTTTTGAGATAATGCAGCCTAAGGTGTCCCAAGCTAACATCGCCCACAGCATACTAACGCCCACGCCGGCCTTTTCCCGCCCAACCGTGCAGTCAGGTGCCATAGTCTCCGTTGGTAATCGGCGTATCCGCGCTCGGTCGCGAATGTGATGCACGAGGAATCTTGATTAGTCAGACCAGGACAATTTCTTTCAATCATTCACGGTCCGATCTCGATGATGTTGGGCCCATTTAATCGTTATTGGCGATGACGTGCAGTGAGCACTGGGACCCGGCTGGGTCGTCGGCTACGCAGGTCCATGCGCGGAAGGCTGCGGTGAACTGTGTGCTGTGACCCATTACCCTGATCATCACTGTTGTAGCTGCGAGCAATTTGTCGCACTGTGGCATTGCGGTCGCTGTGAACGATGCGCGACAGTATCAGCTCCCCTCTGGCATCAATGAGCTGCGGACGTCACACGTCTGGACGACGGATCTTCGTTTATAGATCTGTGCCCCACTTTTGATACGTACTCACTACAGCAACACGTGTACAACCCACAAGCCGTGCCGTTTCCGAGACCGTAGTTCCGAGGATCCGTGCCATCACAATTTGTCTTTTATCAAACTCCGATCAATCGCCAATTTTTCCCGTTCTGACTCCAAACACTCTACTAACCGAAAGCCGGTCCTCCGGTTGTATATATACTGCTCTGTGAACATCACCTGCGCAACCGTTCGGTCTCCAGGTGCGCTCATTTCTCTAGGCTGGGGGTGGGCATAATGTAATGACTCATCGGGGTATATACCTGATATCGTCCCTGTGATTTGCATACGGTGTCTTACATGTACTCCAGTGGTAGTCGGTGTTTCCATTATTTTGATAAACCCCTGTATGACATAACACCTCCTAATTTTAACAAAGCCACCTTGTACCCAAACTCTGATATCACTCCTCACGTCCAAATGAAAAAATAAAACATTTACAATTTCTTTCATTCTTTCTTTATTGGAGGTTTAACGACCACCGTGAGCAACTCAATGGGCTATAAGCAGTCGCTCGTCCTTAATTTAGGGTCACTGGTTCCAGGAAAGGGAAAGAGCCAGTGCCGTAAGACAAACACAGCATCCATGCCTCGCCAGGATTCGAACCCTGACCCCTTGTGACGTATATTCTAAATTGACTTTCCTTTTTAGTTTCTTTCCCTATGTAACACTTGAGTTTATTCTGTTATTCTTCACTCTTAACGTAATATATTTTCTCTCAAACGAATACGTTTGGCAACACAATTGAGGTTGAATGCACGTGACGTATGCCATATATTGATAAGAACAAGAGATAAAAGCGACGACAAAATTGTTGCTGGGAGAGCGTTGGGTTGTAAACTGGTTATTGAAAGGAGCGTTGTGAAAAGAGCGTTGTGTTAAGAGTTGTGTGGTGTGTGGAGAGTTTAGTGCAATATGCTATGCTACGATGTGTTTGTTACATCCTGAATAAAACATCTTTTCCGTAAGTGTGACTTCTGTTGTTTACATGTTTCGTCTGGCCGTTAAGGTTTCTTTCATTTAGGAACTATTTCTTAGTATGTTGATGTTTTTAAATCAACGTAGAAGTAAGACAAGACTTCTACGTCATACCCTTTTGGACGAATGATCAGAGACCATCGCTCAGACCACTGCGCCACCGGGGCGGCCATTTACAAATTCATTCGCACATTATGAGAGTCTACGTTTAAGAAGAGTAGGCCGAGCTGATTTACATACCCGGGTTGCAAGGAAGGGCCAACGCCATAAGACGTTGCGTCGTCCCCGAAACACAGGGGTCTAAGCTGTGGCTCCTGACCCTTCGTCTGAGATGGGTCTGAGCTAGAATTACGGTAAGGCATGGATATTGTTTGTCTTACGGCACTGGCTCTCTCCCTTTCCTGGAACCAGTTGCCCTAAATTATGGACGGGCCAGTGTATATAGCCCATTAAGTTTTTCACGGTAGTCTTTAAACCCCCAACAAAAGAGAAAAAAATCCTCATCGAAAAAAACTCATCGGTAGAATAATTACGGTTCAGATAACTTTACTGAGCCGTTGTGTAGAAATCGTGGTACAGGTTCTTAAACGATCCATTCCGTGCTCTCTAGATTTAAAAAATATGTTAAACATATCGAGGCAATTAATTAAACAGAATCAATTCTACTTTCCGGCAGAATCTCAAACTTTAACTCCCAAAAATTCTAGTGCTTCAGTTTTAAATCTCAAAGAAAGGAAACTTTCCTGATACGCATGACGTGTTTGATGTAAATGAATAATTATCGCTCTTTTTAAATTAATTTCGCGAACTGTCCTTCAGAAATAAATTATTTTATTCTGTAACAGCTGAGAAGTTGCCTTCTGAGTTCAAAGTTATGAGAACTTGGTAATACTCCATGATCCTTTTTATTAATTACCCTCTTCAAGCGAGGCATGGTTTGCTATAATATTTTAAGCATTAATTCCACATTAGTGACGCCTGAGTCGTGATAATTTTCATAATATTCAGGAGGTAATTCAAGTGGGTCAATAGTGAAACCCTTTAAGCGTGTTAGAAAATTTCTTAGATAATGCCAAAGTTAATTACATTACTCATGAGATCCAAGGTACGAAAAGGATGGAAGATGATATTACCAGATATCCTTGACATGCTTGAGATTAAGGAAGAGAACATTAAAAATGTTTCCTAGGATAAAAAAAAGCACAGTAATTTGCTTTGAAATGGCTGCTTAAGGAACGGACGAGTTTCCTTTTCAAAGTTTTAATTAATGTGGCGCCAGCATTTTTCGCACTTTGCTTTGAGAGGCCGTTTGCACAAAGAAAATAGTTCAGATGTTGAAAATGCAAATTGCTGAGTGAAGGAGCATGTAAAGGATTATGAAATGTTTCTCAGCAGCATTCTTTAGAGTAAATGAAACTTCACGGGTGATGAGAAAACCTGAAATAGACGTTCAATGTTTATTTACACCTAAAACATCGTGCTTGCTTAATTTAAGATCGTTTCTTACCCACATACACTACAGAGAAAATTCTGAATCTTTCGTCTCTATTATCTCACTAGCTTAGAATTTTAACACTTGCTAAATTGAAGACAATTTCTACGAAAATTGCT
Source organism: Macrothele yani (assembly GCA_039090855.1). NCBI lineage: Eukaryota > Metazoa > Arthropoda > Arachnida > Araneae > Macrothelidae > Macrothele > Macrothele yani. Next base: position 17,891,866 of record CM076992.1, read on the forward strand.
TCTTAAAAACGTTGTTTTGATGTGTACTCAAAGGTTCCATTTTAAAAGGTTAAAAGACCGTTTGCAGTGCATGTATATACTGTACACTGAAGTGCCAGAAAAACTGGTACAGACATGCTTATGCAAAATACATAGCAACGTAACCTATGCGCGTACTCGGTTGCATTCGCCAGTGCGTATATAAAGCGATAGACATCCTTGCCAGCTGCCACAGCTGTTTTCTGCATGAGAATGACAAGTAATAACGATTTAAGCGATTTTTCAACGCGGTATCATAGTTGGCGCTCGTGAGATGGGCCATAGTATTTCGGAGATAGAAACGAAGTTCGGATTTTCACGGATGACCATTGCAAGGGTGTACCGTAACTACAGGAATTCCGGTAAAACCTCCAACCTACGATACCAGTGTGGCCGTAAAAAGACATTGGGTGAACGTGACCATCGTCGGCTGTCAAGAATCGTTTCACGCGACACTCTCGCAGGTATCATCGGAATTCAATGCTGGAGCCTCAACAAGCATCAGCGTCCGGACTGTGCCCTTGCACGATATGGGCTTTGGGAGCCGACGCCCAACTCGAGCCCCCTTGATGGGTGCACGACACAGAGCTATGCACTTTGCTTGGGCACGTCAACACCGCCACTGGACACTTGATGACTGGAAACAAGTAGCCTGGTCTGACGAGTCGCGTTTCCAACTGTATCGGGCAGATGGAAGGATTCGTGTGTGGCGCAAACCCCATGAAGCCATGGATCCCGTCTGTCAAGAGGGAACTGTACCGGATGGTAGGGGTAAGTAATGGTATGGGGTGTGTTTAGCTGGATTTCACTGGGACCCCTGATCCATCTAGAAACGTCTGTGACCGGCCAACGCTATGTGCGCATCCTTGCTGCCGAGGTACACCTGTTCATGTCCTGCATTCACGCTGATGGGTTGGGCCTGTTCCAACACGACAATGCACCTCCACACAAGTGTCGAGACGCCACATTATGGTTAGAGGAGCATTCATGTGAGTTTAGGGTGTTGCCATCCCACCCAAGTCCATAGATCTGAACGTGATAGAACACATTTAGGATGCCATGCAACGCGCTATCAAACACAGGAATCCGAGACCTCGGAATACACCCTAATTGTGGAACGCTCTGCAGGAAGTATGGTGTGCATTGCCTACAGCATATTTCAAAAGCTAGTGGAGTCCATGCCCCGTCGTATTCCTGCAGTCCTGCGCTCCCGTGGGGGACCTACTAAGTATTAGACTGGTTTACCAGTTTTTCTGGCACTTCAGTGTACACTGAGGAGCAATTGAATTAGGGATACCTGTCTAGTAACGTTTAGCACCACCTTTCGCCCTGATGACGGCGGCGATTCGTCTCGGCACGGACTCGACAAGACACCGGAAGCATTGGAAAGCCATACGGATCCACGACCCCTGAACAAGCTCCAACAGTTCATGAATATTTGATGGAGGGGGTCAGCACCTCGAGCATCTCTCTCGATAGCATACCAGATGTGTTTGATGAGATTGAGGTCAGGTGACCTAGCTGGCCAAAGAAGCGAGGTCACGTCGGCGGAGTGTTCATCCAACCATTCGGATACAATTCGGGAGCGATGGTACGGTGCATTGTCTTGTTGCAGGATGAGGTCCCCAGTGGGATGTTGAAGGCGCCCAAATGGGAGTAAAGGGTCGTCCAGGATATCCCGGTAACGTTGACCTGTGAGGGACGATGTCACACGTACCAGGGGGTCCCATTTCAGTCCACGTAAACAGTGCCCAGTCGAGAATGCCCCCCACACCAGCTTGAAGAGTACTCTGCTGGCAAGAAGGATTCATCGCTTCATGTGGTTTGTGCCGTACTCGTATCCTGCCATCCGCATGTACTAACGTGAATCTCGACTCATCAGTCCAGGCAACATTTTACCACATGTCTAGGATCCAGTGGCGATGTTCCCGCGCCCATGCTAACCTTTGCACCCTGTAATGTGCGGTCAGCAGCGGTACCCTCGTGGGACGATGGATTCTGTAACCCATAGCGAGGAGATGGTTCTGGATGGTGTGGCTGCTTACACGTTTTTCTGCACCAGCGTTAAATTACCGAGTGTTTCTTGCATTGTAGCCCGTCTATCCGCTGTTACAATGCGAGCTAGCCAACGATGACCCTGCTCATCCACACGCTGTTGTCCACGGCAGTTGGCCCTTGCAGGGATGGTTTTACCGAATTCGATGTACTCACGGTGCACTCGTGGCACATTGGCTGGTGAAAATCCCAGTGCCTGCACGACTTCCGAGATGGAGTGACCCATTCGTCGGGCCCCGACAATTTGCCCACGATCAAATGCGCTTAGATCCTTCGTATACTGCGTCCGACTCTTACTGATTCCCGTCGCATCACTCCTTATATTGTCGGATCGCTGCATACGTCATGTCGTTTCCGTTTACAGGGCCACCCACAGCGTCAAATTTGCATAACGCCAGCTGTCTCTAATTCAATTGCTCTTCAGTGTTTATATATACATACTGTATAGTCTGCTTTTATCCAGTCTGCTCCATGTCACTCCGGCATGCTTTCGAATTATATTCACCCAATTCCCACATGGTTTTCAGGGCCTGTTCCTGTCCCTTGTCATCCAGTCTAAAATTACGGCTGTCCATGTGTGGTCCACCTTCTGGCAATATGTCCTGCCCATTGACATTTCAGGGATCTCATTCTGATTATGACGCCTTCTACTCCTGTTATTTTGCTGATCCACGAGTTTCTCTTCTTATCTTTCCTGGTTACACCAACCTGTCCATGCTCCTTTCAGTTGTCTGTATCCATGGTACAGTATGTCTTTTTCAGTTAAAGTCGAAGTCTCTGCTGCGTACGTAAGAACTGGAAGGATGCATTGACTAACGCTTTTCTTTAAAGACATAATTGTATATTGCTCTTGAGAATTGTACTGTTTATTCCAAACGCTCTCCAACCAAGTTTTGTACGAGGATTAATTTCTTCGTCAATCTGACCCTCTCTTGATATTTGTTCCAAAGGTAAATATAGGTATCGGTTATGTATAAGAATGATATATAGCAAATATACATGCACATGGTTGACTCACATTATTGTGACCACTAGCAATTATCCGTGTGCAGCGCGGACAGCAGCTAGAGGGGATGGGAATGACTCAATAAAGTGACGGAAGTTATTCACAGGTATTTGGAACCATGCAGACTGCAGTGCATATGACAGCTATTGGTGGGTGCGTGGTGGAGGATCCATAGAGCGAAGAACACGATCGAGGTGGTTGTCGTGCTGAAAAATCCCATCCGCCCCATGGAAGACAATCAACATGTATGAGTTACATGGTCTGAAAGGAATGATTCGTAACGAATTCGGTCCATAGCTCCTTTCGCGGGTATAATTGGATACAGGGAATGCCACGAAAACATTCCCCAGACCATAACATTGCCCCTACCAGCATTGCCCCTACCAGTGTTTGAAGAGTGTTTGTTCTACGATGTTTCTCGCCTTATACGCCAACGTCCATCCGTCCGCTGAAGCATAAAACGCGACTCATCGGAGGAGGCATTACTTCGCCAATCAGCGGAGGTCCAATTCCGAAACTGCCGTGCAAATGTAAGCCTTTTCTGCCGATGCACTTTCGTTTGCATAGGTGCAGTGACAATCCGTCTGCATTGGAGCTCCATACGCAGCAGTGTTCGCTGAACTGTGGTTTTAGACACACTTCCGGTAGTCCCCTGGTTCATTCGGCCAATGCGTTGCTCCACTGTAGCGTGTAGATTGGCCCTTACGCACATTTGCAGCCGACGTGCACCTCTCACAACAATGGCACGTGGTGCTGCGCAGTTTCCACGTCGCTTATTCGCAATGGTGCCATTTCTCCAATCCTGATACACTTTAACTACAGCAACATGCGAACAGTTCACAAACTGCGCTGTTTCAGAAATACTGACACCTTTGGTCCGAAAGTCGATAATCATCCCTTTTTGCAAATCTGATAAGTCGTTACTTTTATCCATGACAGCAACGAGTGATATGTTTTCAGAATTCCTACAGCACAACGTATGTACCCTCCAAGCCAGCTCACGACACATGCCTTCTTTCAATGGCTACGCGCTGTTAACGTCAAAAGTAGGAGGTGGTCATAATGATGTGACTCGACAGTGTATATATGTAAATGTACTCGCATATTTTGGGGGATTAGCATAAAGCCGACCGGCCCAGTATAAGGCGGGCAGCCGGGGATTTTCCCGGTGTTCTAGGCAGCCACTGAGTGTTGCCAGATGCGCAGAAATACAACTGACTACTGCTACGATAGTTAGTTTCATACAATGCAATCGACAGTTGTGGAATGTTAGGGACCTTGTTAACACGCCGAAATTCGAATAGAAACCTTACTGTCAAAGTAAAGAATATTAGCATTGCAGTATTTTCCGTCGCTGGTGGGTGGAAGAGTTGGAAACGGGTCAAAAATTTTGACCAGTCCCATAATTGGGCTCGACCCGGACAAACTTGCTTTGAACTATAAATTGGAAAATCATATACACCGACGAGCCATTACATTATGACCACCTACCTAATAAGATGTAGGGCCTCCTTTAGCCCGCAAAACAGCGGCCACTCGGCGAGGCATCGATTCAATGAGGTAGCGATAGTTTTTTTTATTATTATTAGAGGTTTAACGACCTCTGTGAGCAACTCAAATGGGCTATAAGCAGTCGCCAGTCACTAATTTAGGGTCACTGGTTCCAGGGAAGGGAGAGAGACAGTGCCGTAAGACAAACACAACATCCATGCCTGACCGGGATTCGAACCCGGACCCCTTTCGGACGAATGATCAGAGGCCATCGCTTAGACCACTGCGCCACCGGGGCGGCATAGCGATAGGTATCATGGGGTATCTGGTGCCATAATGTCAACACCATGTCCTGCCCGTATATTTCAGGGTGGTAGTTATTTAGCGCGAACCCGCTTTTCCAAGTCGAACCACAAATGTTCGATTGGGTTCATGTCAGGTGGTTTTGGAGGCCAGGACCTTAACAGAAAGTCACCAGCAAGTTCTTAGAACCCACTCCTTGACGATTCTGGAAGTGAGGCATGGCGCATTATTCTGTTGGTAATGACCATTACCAGCAGGGAACACAGTTGCCATGAGTGAGTGAACTTGGTCCGCAACGATGTTCAGATACTTTAATGTGTCGCCGTTCAAATAAATCTGGAATGCACGGTATTGAAGAAAAAGACTTTTGAACGACGGCTCTTGGAATTCCCGGGTATTGAGGTCGTTATATATCTGTTGACAATAGCACATTAATCCAAAGGAAATATATTTCGGCCGTAGTTGTCACAATGAAGTCACACGAGGCTCAAATAAACATCTAACATATATTTAACATAACACAGATCGACCGCACACAGACTAAAAGATACGTAACATAAAACACCGGCGTTATTTTTCATCTTGAGTTCCATCTTGTTCAAAACACACGACCTCTTCCTTTTCCGAGTTCAAATCACACGATTTTTTTCTCCTCTCGCTTCGCACGGAGTGACAGCGCCCTCTATCAGAATTGTCTCTACAGCTGCTCGGATTATATTTACCTTTTTTTTTTTTTTTTTTTTTTTGATTGGAGGTTTAACGACCACCGTGAGCAACTCAATGGGCTATAAGCAGTCGCCCGTCCCTAATTTAGGGTCACTGGTTCCAGGGAAGGGAGAGAGCCAGTGCCGTAAGACAAACACAACATCCATGCCTCACCGGGATTCGAACCCGGACCCCTTTCGGACGAATGATCAGAGGCCAACGCCTTAGACCACTGCGCCACCGGGGCGGCTATATATTTACCTTTCCTCTTCGGAGTTGTTGTTCTTCCGACACATACACTGGCATGCAAAAATTAAGGACGAGACGGTTTTTCGAACGTCACGTCGTGCAGAAGTGCTCCACATCGACTCAAATCATACCATAAAATACCCAAGATGTAAGAATATGGGACAAGAGAGAAAAACCGTCCAAACGACGAATCCAAATGATGCAAAGGCACTTCATTGAAAAAGTAGCTTCGAGCACAATTGGACAGGAGACAGAAACGTCAGTGTGACAGGCGGGTGCCAAGAAAAATACAGTCTTTAGTAGGAGATAGGATCACCCCTGACTGCGATGCAAGATTTACAACGTCTGTCCATGCTGAGGACGAGGTTGTTAAAGAGCTGTTGAGGCATCGCGGCCCATTCCTCTTGTAGCGCCAATCGCAGCTGCAGAATCGTTGCTGGCGGCTGGTGACGTGCTGAGAAGCTTCTTCCGAGAATGTCCCACACGTGTTCGATTGGATTTAGGTCCGGGGACCTTGCGGGCCAATCCATGCGTTGAATATCTTCACTATCCAACTGCTCTGCGACAGCCACTGTACGATGAGGCGTAGCGTTGTCGTCCATGAAGAGGAACTCATGACCCACAGCACCTCTAAACAGACGCACGTGAGGCAGGAGAACCTCGGTCCAAAAGCGGACACCAGTGACTGAACCTCCTTGGAAGATGTGGAGGTCAGCACGGCTACCAAGCATGATACCGCCCCAAACGAGAACTCCGCCGCCTCCAACCTTCGATGATGTTGGAGGTGTGATGGCGTGTTCCCTGCTCTCTCCAGATGTATATACGTCCAGAATCGCTCGTCAGACTAAATCCGCTCTCATCCGTAAAGAGAACTCAACCCCATTGCTGATGTGTCCAGTTCTTGTGTTTCCTGGCACCACAGAAACCGCCATCTCCGATGAGCAGGCGTTAATGGCACGCACCGTACTGGTGGTCGTGCAAATAGACCACCTTTGTGCAGCCTCCTGGCCACGGTAAAACGCGATAACGGACGTCCAGTTGTCTGTTGCACGTGCCTTACGATTTCTCCCGCTGTCTGCCGTCTGTCTCTTGTCGTCTGTAGGACAATATACCGGTCGTCCGCCGCCGTGGTTGCTCGTGGATGACCACTGCTAAACCCTCGGACAGCTGTTCCTGTCGTTTGAAATGATCTCCAAGCTCGTGAAACGATGCTGTGAGCGATCCCGAACTCCTCGGCCACACTAGTCACACTTCGACCTTCTTCCAACTTCTCAATGACACGACCTCGGGTAAAGTCATCCAGATGTCGTCTACTGGATTGCCTGTTGGCCATATCATGGCAGCAACTCGACGTCGTTCAAACCGATGTACACGGTGCAATAATTTTCACCGAATTGCTGAGAGTACACCTCCCGCGTGCTTTATACCCTTCCGACACTCCCCCACCCCCCACGTCATGCTGCATTTATGCGCATACGCTACCGTACCGAACTCTACTCTATCTCCTGAGTGGTCTTTCGTTCCATTCTGCCTGCTCGTTCCGCTGTTATGCTAATTTCTCCTCTTCTTCCGTAATTTTTGCTCACCAGTGTACATGACAGCTGTCAGATATTGTGCTATTGGGATAATGGGGCTTAAAGTGTCCCAAGAAAACATCGCCCACAGAATAAAACCGCCGCCGCCTGTCTGTTGCCGTCCCAAAAGTGCATCCAGGTGCCATAACCTCCTTTGGTAATTGGGGTATCCGCTCTCGGCTGTCTACGTGATGCACCAGGAATTTTGATTCGTCAGACCAAGCTACTTTCTTCAAATTATCCAGTGTCCAATCTCGATGATCTTGGACTCATTCCATGCGTTGTTGGCGATGACGTTCAGTCAGCATGGGGACCCGGCTGGGTCTTTGGCTACACAGGCCCATGAGCAGAACGCTGCGATGAAATGTGTGATGTGACACATTGCTCTGATCACCGTTGTAGGTGTGGGTGATTTGTCGCACTGTGGCTCAGTGGTCGCTGTGAAGAATTAGAGACAGTTTCCGCTCCCGTCTTGCATCAATGAGCTGAGGACCACACACGGGAGACCGACGGTTTTTCGTTTGGAGATCTGTGCACCTTTTTTGACACGTACTCACTACAGGAGCACGTGAACAACGCACCAGCCGGGAAGTTTCCGAGATCGTATTTCCGAAGCGCCGTGCCGGCACAATTTCAACTTTATCAAACTCCTATAAATCGGAAGCTCTTCAGATTCTGTCTGCGAACTCTCTACCAATCGGATGCCGGTCCTCGGGTTGTATATATACTGCTCTGTGGACTTCACCTGCTCCACTGTTCGGTCTTCAGGAGCGTTCATTTCCCTAGGCTGGGGGATGGTCATAATGTAATAGCTCATCGGCGTAAAAGTATTACGGAAACATATCATTTACTCAGTTACTTACAGAAAGTGGTAAAACTGTCGTTCTTCACACAACCTAACGATTTTACACATGTTTTCAAACACATCTGCGAGATTCAAAAGTCCTTCCTCAGTAATGTTAAGGCTGTTCCACTTAATTTTGTTAGTGCTACAGGCAACATTTCTGAATTAAGTAACTTGTCGCATGTTTCATTTGTGGTTTTGCTGTTTTCTTGTTAACCTACCAGGCTTCAAAATATGTTTCGCAGCAACACCAATTTTCATCAGCTTCTGATGAGTTGAAAGTTTCCAAAATGTGGATGCTGGTATAATCATTGCCCCTCGGACGGAAAGAACACTGATGAAATTAACGTTCACCGTTTGGAAACTTTCAACTCGTCATAAGCTTGTAAAAATTGGTGCTGCTGTGAAACATATTCCGGTTTCTTAATAAGACAAAACAACTTCCAGCATTCATTTTTACCCTTTCTGTTTAAAACAAGAACGTATTTGTCGTCGTAGACGCCTTTCTAAATTTCCTTATTATTAAATTCATCTATATTAACAAATAAGGCACTGATTCCTACACTACATGCAATGGAACGGGATGTTAACGCATCAAAGGAAAACCTCTGAATTCTCAAAGATGCGATGTGAAAAGTAACTCTCATTCTTACAATGTGACACGCAGGGTGTGAGAGAGTGAAATACCAGAGAAGCAGGAGACAAGTGTTTGCCTGTATCTTGGTTCCGGACAATCGCACTGAAAACAAACGCAAAGGAAGTTTTCTTTTACGATATGGTATCGTGAGTTCGTGAAGATCTTTTTTGCCTTAATACAAAAAGTGGCAATAATTTTGTATGACAATTCATTTTTCACCTCTGCTGGCACCGCCATGGAGCACAAAATTCCACTATAAGCAATTTTCTTTAAAATATTTTTTTTTCCTTCCAAAAATAAAACGGAAATAAAACCGGGTCGAAATCGGGTCGGAAACACCTTGACCTGACCCGTTTGACCCACAGGTAATTGTCGACCCGCTGACCAGTGACCCGTTTCCATCTCTGGTGGGTTGACAAAGATATTCGACGATGCGTCAAATTTGACATCTCGATATAGTAACTTCTTTAAATTCAACCTGATATCAACCTAAGTATATCTGAGTCGCAAATGAATACTGCAATAAGTTACCACAGAGAACAATATTTTTACTTTCTTAGTGTGTTATCCAATAACCGCTTTATAAAATTGCACACGTACGACGTTGTTGTTCGCGAAATCGTTTTCCTTTTGTTTTAATTACACTTTGAGATCACATGCAATACACTGTCGATATCCACTCGATTTGCTGCGTGATGTCATATTGGAATTCTGCTATGTTAGGGAAATCGATGGGGACGTTCTAAAAAAATGTACACTCACCGAAAAATAATTTTAATCCGAACTAAAATTTTCTCTTCTGGTGGGCATTTTTAATTAATGAATGAGCAGACATTTTCGATTTATTTTATCATTTCGTTAATTAAAAAAAGGAATGCCGACGTAAATCTTGATTTATTTTTTTCTGTCGGGCTTCATAATATCTTATAGTTAAAAGTCAATGAAGGGTGACAGATTTTCAATGAGAAAATGCAGAAAAAAGAAATCACATCTCATTAAATTCCTTTAAACGAAGAAAATCTTTCGGTCCCTTTTACCTAAAGTCGTCACTTCCATGGCTATTCCACCGTGTTTGTGATTCCCATTTTTTTTTTATTTCCCCTAAGTAATTTGTCATTTTAATGACTTTCTTCCAGGCCTTGCGGAGAACACAATTTTTCGCGTAAGTTTTGAAAGCCGACCAGATCTCTGGGTCATTATTACTAGAACACTCACGCGTTGTTTTGCTTCATCCTACAACGTGAACTTTTCTCAACTGCTAGAAAATTCGTCCCTAATAGCTGGGAGTAATAGTCGAGAGGTAATATTTCACGCTTGCCTGAGGTCCGAAATCCTCTGTAAAGACAGATATTAACTTCGCTGAAGTGGTTTATTTCCGGACCAATCGAAACTTTGACAAAACGCTCTTTATACTCCACTCTAATGCATTGTGTTACAGAAGTAGGTAAAATACCCACTTTTGCAATCGCAGAGGAAAGACCGTAATCGTCTTCAAGATAAAGCAAAGTGTCCTTCGAGGGAGAATTTCCAGAACTCGATCGTTAGAACTGAAGCATTGAACCCAGAGTTCGAGCAATTCAAATCTCTTCAAAAGAGCCTTTTGTTTTACGTTTGGTGCATTTCTAGCCATCCATTTTTATTAAATCGCTTGCTAATTACCTTGCAGTACAGTCCCATATATACGTTTCTCACTAATACGTTTTTCTTAGAGGTGGGACGAATCCTAAATTTTCTCGAATCCGAATCCGAAAAGGTTCTCGAATCCCTCGAATCTCTCGAACCCTTCATATAAGAATAATTATAAGAAAAAAAAGAAAAGGGAAGGAAAAGACTTCTACTTAAAATTAAAGGTTTTTAATTGAAGCAAAATTTGAAATCTGTGTTTAATGAAAAACAAATGAAAGTTTTCAAAAAATATACCCATACTTATTAAGAAAATGCAAATGAAATTTATAATTTGCATTTACTAAATGAAGTACATAACTCTTGAGTCTTGAGGTTCATTTTCATTTTCTGAACATAATTCGACAAAAAAAATATTTGAGTAACAATTCACAATTTTGTTTTATTTACAGGCACAAGATAAATCGCTCCTAAATATGCGTAAATGCTGTGGTTAGTGATAAAGACTACGTAGGAATAAGAACAATAAAGCGTGAGGAAAGCTGAGGCTGATACAAAAAATACAGACCGGATAACGCCGAGCGTATACTGATAGCGTGTTGAAGTGGGACGTTGCGGCGAGTTGAGTAGAACTAGAAACGCTGAGTTGTAGACAGAGTTACTTGAGTCATGTGCGCGACGCGGATCAAGGTCATCCTCCCCCTTCCGTTCTCACGTTCGTTACCACGGTAACGGCTGCCGGGAAAAAGATAAAATATGGCTAAGTCACTTTTCCCACTATACTTGAGGTATGGTGGCTAAGGCACTGGCCGATGGGACACACCAGTCGTTTCGGCGGTTGCTCTCTGTGTTTGGCTGGACAAATCCTTCACTGTTTGTTGCATCCGGCTTGGAAGAAACCAGCTATTTCAAATAGCTGTGTACACACTGTAGGCGATCTTCTTCGATTGATTTCTAATGTCAGAACTCGTTATGCTGACAAGAATTCGAACAAATATCGCTCTAGGACAAACACCAAACGTCAAGTTTCTTAGGTTAAGATTCGAATGACGAGAAAAGCGCGAAGATTCGAGTTTTCGAATGCAGCTCGATGGGGCTAAAAGTCACTGGTTCCAGGGAATTGACAGAACCAGTGTCTTATGACGAGCACAATTTCCATGCCTCGCTGGGATTCGAACCCTGAGCCATCTGAGACTAATGGTCTTAATCCAGCGCTGAAACCACCACGCCACCGGGGGCGGCCGTAAAATGTCGCCTGTGCAAACATTCTGAATTGTCCTTAATGTTGACTTTTTTCAATCATATTTTAGTCGAATTAGCTTCCTTCTCATGTACACGATTAAGTTTGGCGTTGTGGTTCAGAAATTCAAACCACGCGAATTTTGTGTACCAAACTCACTGCACACCCTTCCCCTCCACGGCGAATTCCTTTTTCCTCTTTTCCCCAATCTCACGCATCTCGGCCTTTTGCCTCCTGTGAAAACACACGTTTGTCCGCAACGGACATCTAAACCGTGTCCCCTCACTCCGGAGTAAGTGGCCGTCCCAACTGAGTTACGCCGATAGAATGTCTAGTTGCAGATTTGTTGTCTTGAATCCATGTCTTCACCTCTGTAGTACGTCACATCATCTCCCTCTTAATTTTATTTTTCTTTAAAGCGAAGTAGTAATTTTTTCATTAATTCCAAACAATGTGTGGAACAAACATCACATATTTTTCGAAGAACCCAACGGGAAATGGATCCATTTTCCAAAATCGCGTGCCAATGTGAAAACACAAGTTTGTCCGCGACGATGTCAAATTCGTGTCCTCTCACTCCGGAGTAAGTCGTTCTCCCAACAGAGCTACGCGAACAGAATGCCTCTCTGCAGATTTGTCGACTTGACATATGTTTTCACCTCTGTAGTATGTCACAATCCCTATTACTTGCTTTCATTCTTCGGAATGCGCGACTTTCTCCCATTCTGCCGTTGGTCAGCTCAGTCTTTACCTGCAGTAGATCCCAGCTGTTGCTTGACGTTGTCCCATCGGACTATTTCCTTGAGACCTCCGTTTGCATTCGATTTCCAGATGAACCTACACTCCAAGAAGAAATCGTTTAGCGATCTGGCTAGAATGCTATAATTGAAGAAAAAGATGAGCTTAGCTTTCAAGAATACGTCAGTTGCGACGCAGATTTGGCAACGTCGTCACTCATAAATATAGACGAAATTATGACGAACAAAAATTCAATGAGAACGTCTCCAGCACTAGGAATGGTGATGTTTTTCATGTAAGTGCATCAGCCCCCAAATTTCTCTGTGCACTGAAATTGTTCAGCTTCGTTAGGGACTTCTTTTATACCCACAACACTGACGACAAAACAATGCAGGCTCTCAACAGCTTTGAAAACGTAATGTTGCAACTTAAATGAAATAAAAATGGATTTCTAAACATTTGACACGTAAACGTAATTTTTACAATACACTACACTGAAGAGCAATTGAATTAGAAACATTTGGCGTTAAGCAAATGTGGCACAGTGGGCGGCCCTGTAAACGGAAACGACATGACGTATGCAGCGATCCGACAATATAAGGAGTGATGCGACGGGAATCAGTAAGAGTCGGACGCAGTATGGGTAAGGCGAAGGATCGTGCCCATTTGATCATGGGCAAATTGTCGGGGTCCGACGAATGGGTCACTCTATCTCGGAAGTCGTGCAGGCACTGGGGTTTTCACGAGCCACTGTGTCACGGGTGCACCGTGAGTACATCGAATCCGGTAAAACCATCCCTGCAAGGGCCAACTGCCGTGGACAACAGCGTGTGGATGAGAGGGGTCATCGTCGGCTAGCTCGCATTGTAACAGCGGATAGACGGGCCACAGCGCAAGAAATCAGTCGGCAATTTTAACGTTGGGACACAAAAACGTGTAAGCAACCACACCATCCAGAACCATCTCCTCGCTATAGGGTACAGACGCCAACGTCCCACGAGGGTACCGCTGCTGACCGCACATCACAGGGGGCAAAAATTAGCATGGGCGCTGGAACATCGCCACTGGACCCTAGACATGTGGAAAAATGTTGCTTGGACTGATGAGTCGATATTCACGTTGGTAAATGCGGATGGCAAGACCACATAAAGGAATGGATCCTTCTTGCCAGCAGGGTACTCTTCAAGCTGGTGGGAGTGCCATTCTCGTCTGGGGACTGTTTACGTGGACTGAAATGGGACCCCCTGGTACGTGTGACATCGTCCCTCACAGGTCAACGTTACCAGGATATCCTAGACGACCATTTGCTCCCGTTTGTGCGTCTTCAACATCCCACTGCGGACCTCATCCTGCAACAAGACAATGCACCGCGCCATCGCTCCCGAATTGTATCCGAATGGTTGTGTGACCTGACCTCAATCCCATCGAGCACATTTGGAATGCCATCGAGAGAGATGTTCGAGACTCTGACCCCCCTCGATCAAATCTTGGTGAACTGTGGGAGCTTGTTCAGGGGCCGTGGATCCGTATGGCTTCCCAGCGCTTCAGGTGTCTTGTCGAGTCCATGCCAAGACGAATCGCAGCCGTCATCAGGGCGAAAGGTGGTTCTACACGTTACTAGAAAGGCATCTCTAATTCAATTGCTCTTCAGTGTATATGATTTCTCCTTGTGTAAAAATCTTCTGCTTCAATTATTCGATATCCTTCTATGGGCCTTGGCATTCTAAAGAAGTGTTTTAGTGAGATTTCGGAACAAGAGCCTGTTTTACGAAATGGGGTCGTTAGCACCACGCCCAACCCCCAGTCGGGAGGACAAAGAACAAAGTGCGTCCGGGCCGACTTCACAGGGAAAGATCTACGTATTCGCGTCTCAAAAATAGGGAGTCCGTTTAAAACTTGTGTAAAAATATCAATCCTAAATGAATTAGAACTAATGCTTAATCGACTATGTTCATACAATATTTTTTTATTGATTGTAGGTTTGACGACCACCGTGAGCTACTCAATGGGCTGTAAGCAGTCGCCCATCCCTAATTTATGGTCACTGGTTCCAGGGAAAGAAGAGAGCCTGTGCTATAAGACAAACACAACATCCATGCCTCACCGGGATTCGAACCCGGACCCCTTTCGGACGAATTATCAGGGGCCATCGCTTAGGCCACTACGCCACCGGGACGGCAATCATACAATATGTGCAGTACATATTGTACTTCCAATTGTTCTAATTGTATGCAGTGTTACTGAAATCAATAATGTTAAAAACACACGAGGAAGATGACAGCGAATTTTCGGGTGCAATGTGCACTTCTTTTTCTTTTTTTTTTTTTATTGGAGGTTGAACTACCACCGTGAGCAACTCAATGGTCTATAAGCAGTCGCCCGTCCCTAATTTAGGGTCACTGATTCCCCGGAAGGAAGGAAGAGAGCCAGGGCCGTAAGACATACACAACATTCATGTCAACCGGAATTCGAACTTGGACCCCTTTCGGACGAATGATCATAAGCCACCGCTTTGACCTCTGCGCCACCCGGGCGGCAGCACGTCTTTTGAATCCATTCTAATGCGAAATAAATTTATCAAAGCCGTTCAAAGTCAATGGAACCCGTATCGAAAACAGTAGTATCTGACTCAGGAAAGAAGTTTTTCAATTGGGTTTTAAATCCCGCAGATATTGCTGTAAATGGAATCGTGAACTTACACCCTCTGCTGGCAGACTTGTTGGTTAAGAAGAATTTTAAATTATATGAAAAACATGTGGCACCCGAAACTATCCAATAAAGAAGGAAGTTTTCAAATCGGATCATTAGAAGCACAGATACTGACAAAAATAAGACATACATCTATGCCCCTGGCCTAGAAACCATGCAATATTTTAAGAATAAAATATTCCGAAAGGGTTTATTGACGTGAGTGGCATCGGTCCACGAACGAATTTTTTCCATTGAGAGCTTAAAAGATCAGATTTTGTGGCAAATACATTAGAAGAAGAAATTAACACTTACGCCCCCTGGTGGTCAAAGCATTCTTTACCTAAAATTAGAAATTATGTGCAAAAGATTTCCCATCCGGAGCTTTATCCGCTGAAGAAAAAACTTTTTCAAATCGGAGTTTTAGAAGTTTGAAATATCGAGGGGGGGGGGGCGCAATTTACTTTTACGCCCCCTAGTATAAAATCTATGGGTAACTTGAAAAAAATTACTATACCTAAAATTTTCTTCGACATAAATAGAATCGAAAAGTATAAGAATATTTTGAATCGGATGTTTAGAAGTAATTATATGGAATAACCTGCATTTTGAATTTGATATAATCTGCATTTACGCCCTCTAGCGGTGAAATTGTACATCGTAAAACAAACAAAATGAAGGACCATCATTCGCATATTTCAAGCTTGCCATTGCAAAAAGAATTTTTCAAATCAGACTATTAGTCTGATTTGATTGAAAAATCTGGCTTCTGACCATTCGTCCGTTAATGGTCCGGGTTCGAATCCCGGTGAGGCATGGATGTTGTGTTTGTCTTACGGCACTGGCTCTCTCCCTTCCCTGGAACCAGTGACCCTAAATTAGGGACGGGCGACTGCTTATAGCCCATTGAGTTAATCACGGTGGTCGTTAAATCTCCATAAAAAATGAATATAATAGTTCATCAAATCTCAAGTATTCCCTCGAATAGCTCCTATTAACGGGAATTTTCCGTCGTATGGATATGCAAAAACTGAGAAAATAATTTTCTCGTTAATATACGAAAAGAGCTGAGGAAAGGTTTATGAAAATTCGGAATTTTCAGTTAATGCATCTTAAGAACGGCATTTTATGGTTAATATAGGAAAGGAAATGCGGGAAAGTTTCTTAAAATGCTTACAGTGTCACACCTGGTCCTATAGGCTAGCAGCCGTTTCTGGGATGCGTTTGTTGTTTTCCGTGTTGGGGCGAGCCGCCCATGCATCTTCTAGAGCTGAAGTTTGAGCCCAGCTGAGGCGATGAGCCAGATATCCGCGCCTCAGTCCACTCGGCCTCCCTGATTACTCTTTGTATCGTCACCGAAACTCACCCTCACTGAATCAATTTGTATTCGCACAAGACGAATTGATCCATTCTTAGATGAAACTGCGATATAAAACGTATTCGCGCAAATGACAATTGAAAAGGCCATTTTGGACTTTTCCCTTCACTTTCCTTTTGTTAGAGTCTATGTTCATCATTTATGAACTGTCAATCTTTTCCCCCACTTTTGTTTTGTCCTAAGAGCATGTAATAAATAAATAAATAAATAAATAAATAAATAACACGATAATATTTTCTAAGATGACGTATTTTACAGTAGGTTTTCCATGAATCGTGTAGGTCATACTGAAAGTAATGAGAAAATCTGCATGACATTGGCAGATTGCGCATTGTGAGAATGATAGTTCGTGGCAAAGTAGCGTCATTTCTCGTTGTGACCATGAATGCAAAATGACGTCACCAGCGTCAGTCACGTGAAAAGTTAGTAAAATCATGTAATGCATTGATTATGATATCCTTTCCAACATACCAGAAATCGTGACTCAAGTTATTACACAAGTTATGAGGATAATGGCTGTGGAATAAATCTCGCTCCTGTGCCATGATCTTTGACCCCAATTCGACAATATAGAATTAAATTGGTTCAGTGTACTTCCGGAACAACATACTAAAGTTTCGTCGCAATATAAGCATTTTCAGTCAAGTTATGAGGAGAATGGCTGTGGAATAAATCTCGCTCCTGTGCCATGATCTTTGACCCCAATTCGATAATATAGAATTGAATTGGTTCAGTGTACCTCCGGAACAACATACTAAAGTTTCGTCGCAATATAAGCATTTTCAGTCAAGTTATGAGGAGAATGGCTGTGGAATAAATCTCGCTCCTGTGCCATGATCTTTGACCCCAATTCGATAATATAGAATTGAATTGGTTCAGTGTACCTCCGGAACAACATACTAAAGTTTCGTCGCAATATAAGCATTTTCAGTCAAGTTATGAGGAGAATGGCTGTGGAATAAATCTCGCTCCGGTGCCATGATCTTTGACCCCAATTCGATAATATAGAATTGAATTGGTTCAGTGTACCTCCGGAACAACATACTAAAGTTTCGTCGCAATATAAGCATTTTCAGTCAAGTTATGAGGAGAATGGCTGTGGAATAAATCTCGCTCCTGTGCCATGATCTTTGACCCCAATTCGATAATATAGAATTGAATTGGTTCAGTGTACCTCCGGAACAACATACTCAAGTTTCGTCGCAATATAAGCATTTTCAGTCAAGTTATGAGGAGAATGGCTGTGGAATAAATCTCGCTCCTGTGCCATGATCTTTGACCCCAATTCGATAATATAGAATTGAATTGGTTCAGTGTACCTCCGGAACAACATACTCAAGTTTCGTCGCAATATAAGCATTTTCAGTCAAGTTATGAGGAGAATGGCTGTGGAATAAATCTCGCTCCTGTGCCATGATCTTTGACCCCAATTCGATAATATAGAATTGAATTGGTTCAGTGTACCTCCGGAACAACATACTCAAGTTTCGTCGCAATATAAGCATTTTCAGTCAAGTTATGAGGAGAATGGCTGTGGAATAAATCTCGCTCCTGTGCCATGATCTTTGACCCCAATTCGATAATATAGAATTGAATTGGTTCAGTATACCTCCGGAACAACATACTAAAGTTTCGTCGCAATATAAGCATTTTCAGTCAAGTTATGAGGAGAATGGCTGTGGAATAAATCTCGCTCCTGTGCCATGATCTTTGACCCCAATTCGATAATATAGAATTGAATTGGTTCAGTGTACCTCCGGAACAACATACTAACGTTTCGTCGCAATATAAGCATTTTCAGTCAAGTTATGAGGAGAATGGCTGTGGAATAAATCTCGCTCCTGTGCCATGATCTTTGACCCCAATTCGATAATATAGAATTGAATTGGTTCAGTGTACCTCCGGAACAACATACTAAAGTTTCGTCGCAATATAAGCATTTTCAGTCAAGTTATGAGGAGAATGGCTGTGGAATAAATCTCGCTCCTGTGCCCTGACCTTTGCCCCCATTTCTATGATATTAAACAGAATTGGTTCAGTATACCTCTGCAACAACATACTAACGTTTTGTTGCAATAAAATCATTTTTACTGAAGTTATTACTCAATTTATGAGGAAAATGGCTGTGGAATAAATTTCGCTCTTGTGCCCTGAGCTTTGACCCTATTTAGATGATATTAAACAGAATTGGTTTAGTATTTCTCCGAAACAACATACTAACTACTAACGTTTTGTCGCAATAGATGTGTTTTTAGTCAAGTTATGAGGATATTGGCTGTGGAATAAATCTTGCTCCCGTGCATTGACCTTTGACCCTATTTCGATGATATTCAGCAGAACCGGTTCAGTATACCTCCGGAACGACATGATGAAATTTTGTCGCAATCGAAGCATTTGTACGTATGTTATGACTCATAAGAGCGATAGAATGGATCCCTTTGTATGTCCTGACCTTTGACCCGATTTCGCTCATTTTCAATAGATTTGATTTCGATGAAATTTTAGTATGTCCCCTATCACATACTAAAATTTCATCGAAATCACACCATGTTTACGCGAGTTATCGTGAGGACGGACAAAGCTGGAGCATATACTCTTCTTTAACCTACGGTTCGAAAGCGTAAAAAACAGACGCGAGAAAAGATGGCCGACAGTGATACATTGTTCCTACAGTGTGCTTATGATTCAGTTCCTTGTGAAAGAGGAACTTCCGGCTGCCGATATTCGCCGTACGCTTCAGCTTCCACACGGACATGCGTGCATGGGTGCCTGCAGTGTGAGACAGTGGGTGAAACATTTTAAAGAGACGATTTCACATATATTAACAAT
Organism: Macrothele yani; assembly: GCA_039090855.1. Lineage (NCBI taxonomy): Eukaryota > Metazoa > Arthropoda > Arachnida > Araneae > Macrothelidae > Macrothele > Macrothele yani. The sequence goes on from CM076992.1 coordinate 17,911,244, forward strand.
CAGTCGCGTAGCGCTCGCCGTCGAACAGTCTCTACGGAACACAACAAGGAAAAGGTGGATGCCTTAATCCGTGATGACAAACGTCTGACGGTGACGAACATTGCGGCGGACTTGGGCATAGGATGCACATCAGTCCAGGAAATGATAGGCAGCTTGGGATATTGGAAAATTTGTGTCAGCTGGGTTCTCCATTTACTGACAGAAGACCACAAAAACCGCGCAAAAAATCTCATCACAACTGCTGAACCGGTATTGAAATGAAAGGGCAGATATTTTGCACATTACTGTGAGAGGTAACGAAAATTGGTTCCATCATTTCGAATATGAAACAAAACGCCAAAGCATGGAATGGTATCATCTCCATTACTAAGCAGGAAGAAGCCTAAGACATTTCCTTCAGCTGCAAAGGTTATGGAAACTGGGATGCAGATGGGTACATTCTGTTTGATTTTGTAGAACTTGACAAACCAGCTCGTTGTGTCCAACATTAGGAAATCTCCGTCGTGCATTGCGTGATTAATGTCCAGCAAACAACGTCCTCCTCCAGCACGACAACGCTAGGCCCCACTCTGCTGGTTTGACCTCGGAAAAAATCCAGAAATTTTGATGGGAACTTTTACCTCATCCTATTTGCAATCCATATCTGGCACCTTCCGACTATCCCCTTTTCCGATTCCTAAATGACCAGATTTGCGGCGCCGCCCCGCTAACGCAGGGATCTAAGCGCTGGCTTAAGACCATTTGTCCAAGAAGGGTCCGCGTTCGAACCCCGGTGAGGCATGGATATTGTGTTTGTCTTAAGACAGTGGATCTCTCCCTCCGCTGGAGTCAATGGCCCTAAATTAGGGACGGGAGACTGCTTATAGCCCACTGAGTTGCTAACGGTGGTCGTTAAACCCCCAATCACAAAAAAAACCCTGCCTTCTTTTTGCCGCCCCAGCGGCGCGGTGGTCTAAGCGATAGCTTCTGATCCTTCGCCCAACGGAGGGGTCTGGCTTCGAATCTCGGGAAAGGCATGGATGCCTGTGTTTGCCTTTCGGCACTGGCTCTCTCTGTTATTTGCAAATCTGGCATACTGTATCACATGTTCGATCTGTACTTTGATGATTTCAATGTATTGCATAATGTTTGTACCCTGTAACGCACAATACTGCATTTGTCTGAATTTGAGATGTACGTGTTAACCACGACCAGTGTATGAATTGAAGTTGTAAGTGTTACCTGGGACCAATAAATAATAAAAAAAAACACCTCTAATCAAAAAAAAAAAAAAGATTTGCCGCCAACACTACCGGAGCACGGGAGCAATACAGCATACCACACCGGTGTGCAAAAATTAAGGACGAAGAGGAGAAATTAGCATAACAGCGGAACGAGCAGGCAGCACGGACCGAAAGACCACTCAGGAGATAGACTGGGGTCCGGTACGGTAGGGCATGCGCATATTTGCAGCATGACGTAGGGGATAGGGGGTGTGTGTGTCGGGACGGTATAAAGCACACGGGCGGTGTACGCTCAGCAATTCGGTGAAAGCTATTGCACGGTGTACATCGGTTTGAACGACGTCGAGTTGCTGCCACCTTGTAATATGGCCAACAGGCAATCCAGTAGACGACATCTGGATGACTTTACCCGAGGTCGCGTCATTGGGAAGTTGGAAGAAGGTCCAAGTGTGACTAGTGTGGCCGAGGAGTTCGGGATCGCTCACAGCATCGTTTCACGAGCTTGGAGAGCATTTGAAACGACAGGAACAGCTGTCCGAGAGTTTAGTGGTTGTCGTCCACGAGCAACCACGGCCGCGGACGACCGGTATATTGTCCTACAGGCAAGAAAAGACAGACGGCTGACAGCGGGAGAAATCGCAGGGCACATGAAACAGACAACTGGACGTCCGTTATCGCGTTTTAAGGTGGCCAGGAGGCTACACAAAGGTGGTCTATTTGCACGACGACCAGTACGGTGTGTGCCATTAACGCCTGCTCATCGGAGACGGCGGTTTCTGTGGTGCCAGGAACACAAGAACTGGACACATCAGCAATGGGATCGAGTTCTCTTTATGGACGAGAGCCGTTTTAGTCTGACGAGCGATTCTGGACGTATACACATCTGAAGAGAGCAGGAACACGCAATCACACCTCCAACATCATTGAAAGGGACCGGTTTGGAGGTGGCGGAGTTCTCGTTTGATGCGGTATCATGCTTGGTAGCCGTACTGACCTCCACATCTTCCAAGGAGGTTCATTCACTGGTGTCCGCTATTGTACCGAGGTTCTTCTGCCTCACGTGCGTATGTTTATAGGTGCTGTGGGTCATGAGTTCCTCTTCATGGACGACAACGCTACACTTCATCGTACAGTGGCTGTCGCAGAGCTGTTGGAGAGTGAAGATATTCAACGCATGGATTGGCCTGCAAGGTCCCCGAACCTAAATCCAATCGAACACGTGTGGGACCTTCTCGGGCGACGCTTGGCAGCACGTCACCAGCCGTCAGCAACGATTCCGCAGCTGCAATTGGCACTACAAGAGGAATGGGCCGCGATGCCTCAACAGCTGCTTGACAACCTCGTCCTCAGCATGGACAGACGTTGTAAATCCTGCAACGCAGTCAGGGGTGATCATATCCCCTACTAAAGACTGGATTTTTCTTGGCAGCCGCTTGTCACATGCACGTTTCTGTCTTCTGTCCAATTGTGCTCGAAACTGCCTTTTAAATAAAGTGCCTTTGTATCCTTTGGATTCCTTGTTTGGACAGCACTTGTCTCATATTCTTGCATCTTGGGGATCTTATGGTATGATTTGAGTCGATGTGGAGCACTTCTGCACGACGTTGCAGTCGAAAAACCGTCTCGTCCTTAATTTTTGCACGCCAGTGTATAAGTCGGTTTCTTCGGGCTACTAGAACGGAGTTCTTCCGCAAGGGTATCTTTAAACGACCAGAACGATGGGGAAAATGTGTCCAAAAGAAACGGGGAGTTTTCAGAGAAATATATTAAGGTATGTAGATTACGTTGTCGTACTTATTTCTTCAATCATTACAACTCGCAATTTTTTAAATATTGTTGCTCATAAATTTTTATAAAGCCCTCGTAAGAATCTCGGTTACGAAACATGTTCCCTTTTTAATTCGCCTGTGTTAAAACTTTTTCGAAATCATTTAATCCACCACGAAATTTGTCGATAGAGTATTCCATTAAGTTCCGGTAAATGAATATTGATTTCTCTTTGCAGATGACGCAAATCATTATGTAAAGCACTTTTCACCTCTCATCATTAGGGAAATTGGAAAACTAAACATCCTCGATAAACATCACTTTGCTGCTAACTTACATCATTTGTGAAAAATGATTTTTGAAATTTCACATTTAGCTTTAACCGAACTCTCTAGAGATCAATAAATTCACGTACAAGATCTATATCAAACCGTATTTGTTGGCTACAGCTGAATACGAATTAGAAATGGCCTCTGAGAGAAAAAATGGCTGACAACTTTAAATGGTGTAGAAGAAAGATATCAATTAATGAATAGAATGTGCATTTGCATTAAAAATGGTCTGTAATGCTGCCTATACTGATTTAAGTAAAGGGAATGGCATTGAATCACAGGTGTAATGAGCACAACTTTTGTCAAAACTATCAAACCTAATATCAGTGACGCCGTTCTAAGATGAAGAAGTACCTTAGCAGTGATGTGACGTCACATTCAAATGTAAAATGAAGCAGCGATAAGCAGTGGCGATTCTAGAAAAAAAAAGTGGGTGGATGGGTGGTTGGGGCACAATTTCTGCATGTGCCCGTAATTAGTCAAAATTAGTATATCATTCCTCAAAGAACAGTTATATTTGGGAGGCCTGACCCCCAGGCTCCTGTCTAGAACCACCACAGGCGATACGCTTGCCAGCGTAGTTCAATTCGAAGAACAACCGCTTCACAGCAGGGAGATGTGGGATCTGTTACTACGCAATTCTTCGTACTTCGCCTAACACTGGGAATTCATGTTAAGGGTAATTAAATTAGACAATATGCAGATTTCGGCTCTGATTGATACTCCTTAATTAAAATTCATAATTTACAGGTGTGCAAGGATTTTTCCTTCGCCGCAACAATTTAGAACATGATTAAAGAAAAATAGGGGTTATAAATTCTTTCTTTTGCTTTTCCTCTAGACGTACAACCTCTAAACAACCAAGAGCGAGCATGACGAGAAAATATCCAGGTGTTTGAAAAGCCATTCATTTCCGAAAATCCCAAGCTCACAAAGCTTGGATATTATGCCATAAGGTCGGGAAAGGCAGCAACAAGTCGCAAGCTGCAATTATTTCACTCGGCTCCTCGGTATTTCCGAAAGCATGGAAAGCCATGAAATTTCTCCTGGGTGTTCCTCCCAACAATACAGCACGTTCGGAAAGCATTCCCTGACCAACGGTCAAAGAGCAAAGCCTGGCGATAAACATGCGAAGGAATTTCAAGCGTGACCCGGTAATTGCCGTAAAGTTTAAAGGGATTAAGCAACAAAACAGAGGAATTTGGAGCAGTTGACAAGTTAAAGCCCCATAATTTAATGCCAGCTTTGGAATTTTCACTGTGACGATCGCGAATCCCAAAAGAGAATACAGGGAACTTCCGTATCACGTATCAAGGAGGATGGCGAGTGACCAATATTATACGCCAGATGCTACCCTTGGCCAGTTTCGACTCCTCCGGACAACAGGATGCTACAGACCCAAAAGCATATAGGCCAATGCGGGACAAGAAAGGGAGGCAATTATCAGCTCTCAGTTTTCAGTCCTCAGGCTCGGTTTCATGTCGCAGGTCTTAAGTTCGCAGTTCCGAGTCAGAGTCAAGGGTTGAGTAACCCCAGGTCAATTTTACTAAGTTAAAAGATAAAACTACCTACACAGCGCTGTTGGTTAACCGGCTGTGCACAGTGTGGGAAGCGAGAGTCTCTGACCCATGTTCGAATCCCGGTCCTGCCGGCCATCTAGTCTACGGTTTTTCCGGGGTTTTCCGCAAACTCCCCGTTTTGGGGGACGCAAACGCGTGGATGGTTCCCTATTAAAGTCGGGCCCGGACGTACTTTGTCCTTGGACCTACCTTTCCTAAAATTTCAGGGTCTGACAGATGAGTGTGGATACGCTGGTAATAATACCATACAAGACGACTGAAATCGTCTGTCGTATAGCAACAGACACCTACGGGACTCTTTCCCATGGTTGTTGATGATGATGATAAAAGATGAAGTGAAATATGGACGCATGGAGTAGATGAAGGAACGTAAGTCCAGAAGCTAGGCCCAGTTAGGTAAGAGGGCACCGATTCACCGCTCAAGCCAGTGCGGAACATACACGCCGGAAGAGAGGGGTAAGATGTTTTCTGTCTCATATGTCATTGTTATTTATGTGCTATGCAGGGTCAAATTTCTAGTTATCTCTGCGCTCAAAGTGTTTCTCTAGCGCATCACAGTTTTTCGTAACAACTGGGCGAATTGCGTCATTTTTTCACTAGATGTAGTAAAGATGATGCTGTTGCCCCATTTTCACATTGAATGATCTTTCACTGCTGCTTGTCCTTGCTATTTAGATGCCGTATTTCTTCGTAAAATTCTGATATTTCTTCCTCGGATGACTTGTGGGGGGTTTGTGAGCTTGAATAATCTGTGTCGGTATCTTTGTGAGAGCTGGATAACGATTCGCGAGCTCTGTCCGAGGAACTTTCAACATGAAGAACTTTATCCTTCAGTTTCTTGTTTATTATAAATCCAACACCACTAGTTCTGCCAGTATCTGTTCCACGATAGTAGAAGAGATGCCCACTTTTCAGTTCGATGAGATAATCTCTTTTTTCTCCTTACCTCACTTAGCCCACTTAATTCTTTGTAGTTCCTCCTCCAATTCAAAGAGCCTTGAATCAGAAGACAGAGATCATCCATTGAACGTAGCCATGGTCAGCATCAGATAGCAGCCTAGTCCGGTTCTCCGGGGAATCTTAGCACCCTGTGCCTTTATGTTGCACTGGCCGCTGCCTTGATCAGGTGCATTCCAACTGCCGGGGACTGAGGGCCAAGGTTTTAGTTTAAAGTCATTTTGGTAGGGAGATTGACCATAACTGACCACTCTGGCCAAGCGGGTTGGTGAGTGCGGGATAGCATTTTGTCTAATCCCGATGGTGTAATTATACCACTATGTGGCGGTCGTTAGAGGCTATTTAGTGGGAACAGGATGCACCACAAGAAGGCGGGGTTGACATTTGTCAAAGAGAGGCTATGATTTTTTTTATTAAGGTTTAACGAACATCGTGAGCAACTCAATGAGCTATAAGCAGTCGCCCGTCCCGAATTTAGGGTCACTGACTCCAGGGAAGGGAGAGAGCCTGTGCCGTAAGACAAGCACAACATCCATGCCACACCGGGATTCGAACCCGTACCCCTTTCGGAAGAATGATCAGAAACCATCGCATAGACCACTGCGCCACCGGGGCGGCGATGATATGTTTCCGCATCACCTGACCTTGCATCGACCATATATACATACACTATCTACCAACAAGTAATTGGACACCTGTGATAGCAAAGGAAAACGAAGTTTATTCACCTTTAATAGTTGGTGAAGCCTGCACGAGCGGCGATTACAGCTGCGACCCTCCGGGGTATACTCTCAACCAGGCGTTGTACGACGGCTAGCGGTATTTTCTTCCACTCGGCTTGGAGAAGACAGGTCAGTTTGTAACGTACCAGGAGATGTGACGTACCTGCCAGAAGGACGCACACGACATAAAGGCAGATAGCAATTAGAATCAATGTCCGCGTAGCTTAATTGGTAGAGCAACTTATTCCGGAATGAGTGGACCCGGGTTCGAACCCCGGCGCGGATAAAAATGACGGAGAAATTCACTTCGTTATAATTGGCGCCCGAACTATCCTGATGACCCGACCGTTCAAAATCTCGCAATGGTGTGATGTTCTTTCCACACCGCGAGACAGGAAAAATATGAGCAGCACTTCGAAAGAAAAAAAAAAAAGAAAATTAAGGGGGAGATGATGTAACGTACCAGGAGATGTGACGTACCTGCCAGAAGGACGCACACGACATAAAGGCAGCAATTAGAATCAATGTCCGCGTAGCTTAATTGGTAGAGCAACTTATTCCGGAATGAGTGGACCCGGGTTCGAACCCCGGCGCGGATAAAAATGACGGAGAAATTCACTTCGTTATAAGTTCCTTTACCGATTTCGGACGGTGGGGGCACCCCTTAAGTCAACGCTCCAACTCGTCCCAGAGGTGCTTGATAGGGTTAAGGTCCGGGCTCTGCGTAGGCCAGTTAATTCGATTAACCCCATTGTCACCATACCAAGCCATGGTGGACCTCGCAACATGACGGGTGTCATTGTCATCCTGAAAGTAACATGGGTCCACCCCGTAAAACTGCCACAACGTGGGAAGCGCATGGTCATCCAAAATAGTGCAGTAGGTCTCGGCGTTGAGTCTACCAGGAATTGCTACCAAGGGTCCAGTGCCATACCAGGCGAAACACCCCCATAGCATAATTCCACCGCCGCCGAACTTCACAGTTGGTACAATACATTCCGGCAGGAGGCGTTCTCCAGGCAGACGCCAAACCCTGGCCCTGCCATCGGAACAGTAGAGGGTGAACCTTGATTCGTCGCTCCAGAGAACCTGTTTTCACTGTTCAACGGTCCACTGTCGACGTTCTTTGCATCACGTTAGCCGAGCAGCGCTATTGGACTTGGTGAACAAAGGCTTGTGGGCGCCAGCACGTCCATGATAACAGAGCAGATGGGTTTCGTTGCCGATGGTATTCATCAAAAGAACACTCCCGGATGCCTGTTAAAACTCCTCGCGGATGTGGCCCGTCAATTTGGTGCGGTTCTTCCGAATTTCTCTGGGCAGCACCCGTCGGTCTCTGACTCCCAGTTTTGTGGGTCTGCCGGGTCGAGGCACATTCCGACAGTCACCTCTCATCTTCCACTTGCCAATCTCGTAGGTCACTGTCGATTTTGGGTACTTCAACTCGCTGGATATGTCACGTATGGATCGGCCATTTCTGTGATACCCGACGATTACACCTTTCTCGAAATAAGGGAGCTCCGAACTGCGTGTCATCTTGCATGCGACTGGTTGCGTTGTTGTTTCGCACATGATATTTAAAGGCGGCAGCCGTGACGTGTATCAGGACCGAAGATATCGTCGATTGCAGGGGTGTCAAATTACTTGTTGGTAGATAGTGTATATGTATAGTATAGGAAAGGAAATGATTGCAGTTCCACAGCAGTTCGCCCATTTACTGGGATAAAGCAGCTACATGAGTGGAACATGTCAGAACGTTGTAGCGCCACCTCTGGCTCCGATACAAGCGGTTACTTGGCTTGCCATAGACGCATATAGTTCACGGATACTGTCCTGATGTATTGCATGCCAGATTTGTCCAAATTACGGGACAGTTCGCCGACATTCCGGTATAGGCGTAGGTGGCCTACCATCATGCCCCAAACATATTCGATTGGCTATAGGTCGAGCGATCGAGACGGCCGTGCAAGGATGTCCGTATGATGGTCTTGAAGAGATGTGTCGTGTTTGGTCGGGCATTATGCCATACAGCACAAAACGTTTCAGATATGTATCAATAATATTACAATCTCTCATTTTCGTGACACTTTCAGAGATATCTTACAATTACGTTTCAGCAACATCTAGTTTGGAACATAACTCTTTGTACATTAAGGTTACGTTGAAAATAGCATTCACCGATACTACTGTTTTGTAGTTTCCATTGTACGTAATTGCTACCTTGATGTTACATTCCGGCGATATTTAAGATTTTCGGTTTGCGTGGATGCGCATGCGCATTTATGCCATTTCATCGAAGCACTCTCTTAGTCGTATTTCCTCGTGCTACTGGGATATTCTTTGGGGATCCTGTCGTACTCGTGTTAGGTGATTTAATATTTCATCCTTTTTTTTAAATGTAAGAAGATGGCTGTGTTGTGGTATCAGTATGCTATACCAGCATGTTTGTGAAGATGAGAAATTTCATATTGGCAGGTATTTAGAGAAATGACGAATTTGATGTTCTTTCTTTTTTTTTTTTTTTTTTTGCTGAAATATAGTCTATTCCATAATAGAAATTCGACACCCTCATTTGGGATCGATTTTTATTTCTTTTGTTATCAATATATAAACGCCGCCACTGTTCCCAATGAGCAACAAACTGCGTTGAACCTGTGAAAACGTAAACAACTCGTAATACTACTGTTGTTGCTTTTCAAACCGCTGTCGAGGGTGATATTTTTTATTGTGGTTTTACAAAGTTTATTAAAACTATAATGTTCAACGTAGTAAATACGTAGCATTAATATGATGGTGTCACAAATATCTTTCAAATACGTAACAGTAATGTACCGAAGTTACAAATATCTTTCAAATACGTAACAGTAATATGAAGTTGGTATGTTGAAGTTACAAAGACCTTTCACTCTAACGTATCGGGTATGTTTCAAAGTCGTAAAGTTTGCGGACAATTTGATTAACCGTAAGGTTTCTGAAACATTACTATTACATTGCGCAACGTATCTGAAAAGTCTCAATGTTTCAGTGCTACGTACTTGTAACATACACGAAATATTCTGTGCTGTGGGGGATCCTTTTGAAAAATTGCTCGGTGATGCTGCGACAGGAATGGCAACACAACAGACGGCGCTTGACACAGTCTGTTTTTTTTTTTTTTTTTTTTTGATTGGAGGTTTAACGACCACCGTGAGCAACTCAATGGGCTATAAGCAGTCGCCCGTCCCTAATTTAGGGTCACTGGTTCCAGGGAAGGGAGAGAGCCAGTGCCGTTAGACAAACACAACATCCATGCCTCACCGGAATTCGAACCCGGACCCCTTTCGGACGAATGATCAGAGGCCAACGCCTTAGACCACTGCGCCACCGGGGCGGCACACCGTCTGTGAATCGTGTAAAAAAAAAAGCTGAAAAACTTCTACAGGACTTCCTGTAAGAAGTTTTTCATCGTGCATTGACGGATACTGTTTTCTTCTGGTTAAGATTAGCACGAAGTAAATCTTTTCGTCTTTATAATAGAGCATGTTTAGTTTCACGGTTTTGAATGACAATCTCGTTAACAGTTCAAAACCGTAAAATTAACAGTAAGATTTTTTTCAGTGTAGGAAATTCAGAATTTATCAGGAAGTCTAATAGAAAGATAAGCAATATTTGCATAAGAGATAAGAAACAAAAAAAAGTTAAATAGGCTATATTCGTCACAGTGTCATTACTTCAACGTAATTTATCAGACAGCCGTTAGTCATGTTTTGTGAAAATAAAATAAATGTTTGTTATCAGTAAGCTGAAAGTCTTTTTTTTTTTCAATTATTTCAGCTGTGAATTATGCGAATCTCGGAATCATAGTCTCGCCGTCACATATGATCCTCAGTAATTAAGGGATGGGTTTACGAAACGTGTGCTACAAGGGGAAATACTTTGCTTCTGCTACGTTTTGCAACAACAATACATTAAACGCTCTAATAACGTGTCCCTCACTCCTCCGACCTTGCTAGGGTCAATTATAGTAATGAACTTCATGTCCCATTAAGGACAAAAAGTGACGCAGCTGTAACAGCATTAGGCGAGACTTTGCCCACCCTTTCCATTAATTTCGGTCGAGATAAATTTCTGTCCGATAACAGCAAAGACAAATGGTTCTCCGTGCTAATTACACTCCTATTCTTTGTACCCTTGCTCTTTGTTTGGAAGGTGATGCCTGCTTTTGTAGTGCAAACATAATACGGTAAATCATGTTGTTCGCAACATCCCCACGTGGTGGTGTTGTTATCGCTACCTGTCATATTCACCGTTCTTATTAATCATTGGTAACAAAAAATAAAGGGAGTGGGGGAGGATTTTATATACCTCCTACTTCAAAGGACGCACCCTATTTCATTTTAAATATTTGCGTAATTAAACGTCTGTGTTATCGATGGAATTACTCACAAAAGTGTTTACTCTCAGACAAATGTTAACGCATGAGGAATGGTGAAATTATGTTCAAGGTACGAGTGCGAATGTTTGGATAACGGTCCCATCTCCGACGACTAATGTTTGTTTTCTGTCTTGAACAATAATTATTATCCTGGTCAAATACACTGGAATCCTTAGACGGATATTTATTTTGGAAACAGAAAATAAAAAATTGGAAAGTGCTCCTTATTAATATGGATATTGCGAAGGCGTTGCTTTTATCTGACGTTACCATTTTTAATTAATCAAATAGAAATTATGTTTAAAGAAATTTCAAACATAATTTGAATCGCATTCACGTCCTGAAAATAAAAATTCTTATCTTGGAAAACTCCTCATTTGTAATTAAACTTTATTAAAAGGTAAGAAATAACACATTAAAATCTCATATTTATGAGTTACTGCTTTTGAATCGTAGTATTACTATAATACAGTATCTGATGATGGCAAAATCAGATAACGAAATAGGGCTCCGTTTTATGACCAACCGTATTCTTAGGTTTGAGTTCGAATTCAAGGGGAAACATATTTGTGTTACATTTGGCATTCCGGTGCGGTTCCCTTTCTCAGCCCTAAATTCAGAATGGGATGTTCCTCAAGAACTAGCGTTCTAGTTGTTCACAGGTGATCAGTTCTAGTATTATAAATACATAGCATGTCCCAAAGCAACTGAAAATATTTTTATAAAAAATGTGCAATACTGCGTCCGGCCTTGACACGTGTCTCGAAAAAACGGTAGTCGTTGTAGTAACCATAGTAACAGGCCACATCTGTTTATCACGCATGCGTCTCCGGTAGTGCGTGGTTTAATAAAGGTTGTTTCGTGAATCCCTAACGAGTGTTTTCCCGCTGCGACTTTTCGAAGCAAGTTAGTAAAATCATGCAATGCATTGATTATGATACGCTTTCTAACATACCCGAAATCATTACTCAAGTTATGAGGATAATGGCTGTAGAACAAATATCGCTCCTATGACCCGACTGTTGACCCCATTTCGATGATATTTAACAGAACCGGTAAAGTATACTTCCGGAAGAACATGAAACGTTTTGTCTCAATTGAAGCATTTTTACATATATAACGCATAAGGGCAATGGAATGGATCCCGATCCTCTGTCCTGACCTTTGACCCCATTTCACCCATTTTCAATTGGGTTCGTCCCAGTTGTTCACAGGTGATCAGTTGGGGATGATGCTGGGTGCTGACTTTTCGTCAGAGTTGGGGCTGGGTTCGAGTCCGAGGTGAGGCACGGGTGGTTTATTTCTCTTACTACACTGCCTCTGTCCCTTCCTGGAACGTCTCTGTCTTTATCTCGTCCGCCCATGGCGGGTTGAGTTACGCAAAGACAACAATGCGTCCTTGGGTATTACTGGCAAATTAATGCAGCCGGATTGCCATTCCTTTGCGGGTAAAGGACAAAGAGCTTCGGGGAATAATTTCACAGGAAATCATCTACGCATTCGCGCGTTTCCAAATACAGGTGGTCTGCGGAAAATCTCGGAAAAACCTCAGACCAAATGGCCGGCAGGACCGGGGTTTGAGCACCCGTCAGAAACGTCCGCCTACCACACAGAGCATAGCGACTTAACCAGCGGCACTATGCCGGTGGTTATCCTGTAACTAGTGGTTCCAAATTAGGGACGAGCGACTGCTTATAGCCGTACGAGTTGATTATAGTTATTATGACGAAGTCAATTTCTCCATCATCCTTGTCCACGCCGGGCATCGAATTCGGGTCCCCTCACTCCGGAGTAAGTGGCTCTCCCAACTGAGCTACGCGGATATGTGCTCTCACTGCTATCTGCCGTTATCTCATGTGCGTCCTGTGGTGCAGGTACGTCACATCTCCCCCCTCTCTGAAAGAGGGCCGGGGACATGGCCCACGGGTTAGCCGGGACCATGTGTCGCTGTAGGCAGTCATTCCATGAAGAACGTGCATGTGAGAAATCCCAGTCAATTTGGTGTGTGGAACGTAACATCCCACACATTTATTTTTCGAAGCGCTAAAGAAGGGTTTCTGATTTTTCCTATCTCGTGGTGTGGAAATAACTTCACACCATTGCGAAACGAAAAATCTAACAGCCGGGTCATCCGTGAAGTTCGAGCGCCAATATGACGTAGTAAATTTCTCCATCATTTTGTCCACGCCGGACATCAAATCCGGCTCCCCTCACTCCGCAGTAAGTCGCTCTCCCAACTGAGCTACGCTGACATATGATCTCGCTGCTATCTGCATTTATCTCATGTGCGTCCTGCGGTTCACTCCGACCTCCCCCCCCCAAAAAAAAAATCCGCTATTAAAAATTCCTTTTTGTTTCGGAAAGGATTCAAAAGAGAGCAACACACTCCAGATTGAGGTGGCGCTGATTCGCTGATTCGATCTGCGCCACGGATCTGAAATTGTGTTTTCACATTGGCGCCCGAGCGTAAAAATTGATCTACTGGTAGTTGGGTTCTTCGAAAAATGTGTAATGTTTGTTCCACACGTCCTCAAGAATTATTAAAAGTTGGTTCTTCGCTTACAAAAACAAAAAAAAATTAAGAGGGAGATGATGTGACGTACTACAGAGGTAAAGCACGTGTCAAAAACGACAAATCTGCAGCGATACAAACTGTCCGTGTAGCTTAGTTGGGAGAGCAACTTACTCCGGAGTGAGGGGGCGCGCCTTCGAATTCCATTGCGGACAAATTTGTGTTTTCACACATGAAGAATATTTTTCGCATATTTTCAACGTTAACGTAATTCAAAAGTCTTCCGCTAGGGAGAGTATAGTTATATCATGTTTCCTTCTGTATTTCTTTTTCTGAATGTTCGATTAGAAAATCTCTTTGCCTCTGATATGCACCACTTGTTAATTTTCGTAGCATACTTTAGGTGCTGGTGGAAATAAATAGCGCCGCCCCGGTGGCGCAGTGTTTTTTTTTTTTTTTTTTTTGATTGGAGGTTTAACGACCACCGTGAGCAACTCAATGAGCTATAAGCAGTCGCCCGTCCCTAATTTAGGGTCACTGGTTCCAGGGAAGGGAAAGAGCCGGGCGGCGGCGCAGTGTTCTAAGCGATGGCCTCTGATCATTCGTCCGAAAAGGGTCCGGGTTCGAATCCCGGCGAGGCATGGATGTTGTGTTTGTCTTACGGCACTGGCTCTTTCCCTTCCCTGGAACCAGTGACCCTAAATTAGGGACGGGCGACTGCTTATAGCCCATTGAGCTGCCCCAGGTGATCGTTAAACCTCCAATCAAAAAAAAAAAAAAAAAGAAAAGTAAGTAGCTGCTTCTATTTCTGGATGTTTCACCGATTGTGGAAATCCGGTTGTTTCTTTTTAACCGCTTCCATTGACTACGAATAATTTTAAACAATTTTATTCGCGTCGGAAAGGATTCAAAATTCGTGCTTATTACAACCGAAAATTCGGTGTCATTTGTTCTTGTTTTTTTTAATTGCACTGTATAATTTTCAATTAAGTACGTATCAAAAACAGGAATTACTTTTATCGCGAACACATTCAAAGGCTCCCGCGATGATCGTGTTTGTAAGGTTATACTGTTAAACACTGGTATTAAAAATATATTTTTAACCTGTTTTACAAGATTTTTTTTATCAAATTCAGATTTTTTTATCAAAAAATAATTCCAAACTGAAATAAGTTCAAATAGCTTTTATTTCAAGGCTTTTAAATTTGTGCATCCGCTTTCCCAACTTTATTGCATAAGGTTTTCAAGAAACTTCATGCAGTTCTGTATTTTGAATTTTCTCTTGACAAAACGATTTCAAATTTCAGGACGTTGAATACCGAATGCGTAGATTGAGAGATGTCAGGGCCTGAGGAAGAGGAAATATCAAAGTAAAGCCATCGAAAACTGGATATTAGGTTTCGAAATAGGAAGGATAAGATTGCGATCTATTGGAGATCGAAAACTTTTCGCTGCAGCTGAAAAATGAAATATCGGCGATTCAGGAAGCCGGAAGTAAAGATACAGTGTGGATTATGGGATTCGGATAAGATATGATTGATACTTCAGGTCGCATAAGAAAAGAGAAAAGAAGGTAAAAAAAGTAACAGATAAAAATAGAATCCAAAGACGAGAAGAAGATCGTCTGGAATTAAGCATTTTATTATTACGTAGGCTCAGTCACCCACGGAAACGAAGAATCCTCACAGAAGTTTGTCTGTAATGGTAAGAATACCTCCGGTTACAGGAAAATCATGCGGTCGAATTTTAAAAACCAAGAATTCGAACTGACAGAAAAAAAATGCTTTTTCTTTTTTTATCGGAAATTATTGTTTTCGCCCATAGTTGCTCTGATGGCAAGGAATGTAATATGTTCAAACAGGCCGTTCGCGTTTAATTAAAATTTAAAATTTCCAATTCTCTCGGGAACCGCATACAAAAACACACACAGGAGAAATATCCTTTTTCTAGTCGGAGATAAAGGTATTCGATAAAATAATTTTTTTCTTGTACGATATACCCCGATCAGCCGAAACATTAAAACCACCTCTGCATTATGTAAATAACTGCGTGCAGCCAATCAGCGTCACGTACCAAGGTCTAGAATGATATAATACCTGGGTCAGAGCTTTCTCAGTCAGCATTTCGTTTTGTGTCAATATTGAAAAACAAAGCATTTATCTTATTTCGACAATGGCCAGATCGTTAAGGCCTTGGTACACTGTTAAAACTTGGTACTTAGAAATTAGCAAAATGTACTAGTTTTTGAGTACATTCTGGGCTTATAATAGCTCCGAGTACTTGTGTCTCATTTTTGGAAGACACCTACTCAGTTTTGAGTACATACAGGGAATCAATTATGAGTATGTCTGGTATTTCAAGTTTGACATATATGTACTCATTTTTGAGTACATATATTTCAAATATATGTACTCAAAAAACCCACATATTTCAGATATACGTGCTCTAATTCATTCAGTTTCCGTGCCCATTCAGGCAGGGCACAGAAACTGAAGGAAGTTGGAGCGAATCTGATCGGATAGGTTGTAAGTGAGAGAGAGTACACTAGATGGCGCAAACCGTACGATTTTGCAGATAGAATTAGTGGGAGGAGGGTTTAGGAGCTTTAACCAGAGGATTCTTACCAGGGGGTCGTCACTTAACGTGCTCGTCCAATACCCGGCGGATATTCAGCAATTGCTGGAAATTCACACTACCCGACTAGGTTTGAACCTGAGGTCCCTCCATCAGTAGTCTGAATCTCTAACCACTAAGCTATCCGCGGCTCGATTTCAAATTTGGAGTACGTGTATTCCATACGTACTCATTTATTCATAGAATCAACTGGAAGTATATTATTCGATGACACATCTGAGATAATAGATATACTCGTTGTCACATGATGGGCAAATGGACCGCACAATATTATGACAAATACACTGAAGAGCAATTGAATTAGAGACAGCTGGCGTTATGCAAATGTGGCGCTGTGGGCGGCCCTGTAAACGGAAATGACATGACGTATGCAGCGATCCGACAATATAAGGAGCGATGCGACATGAATCAGTAAGAGTCGGACGCAGTATGGGTAAGGCGAAGGATCTAAGCACAGTTGATCGTGGGCAAATTGTCGGGGCCCGACGAATGGGGTCACTCCATCTCGGAAGTCGTACTGGCACTGGTATTTTCACGAGCCACTGTGTCACGGGTGCACCGTTAGTACATCGAATACGGTAAAACCATCCCTGCAAGGGCCAACTGCCGTGGGCAACAGCGTGTGGATGAGCGGGGTCATCGTCGGTTAGCTCGCATTGTAACAGCGGATAGACGGGCCACAGTGCAAGAACTCACTCGGAAATTTAACATTGGTGCACAACAACGTGTAAGCAGTTACAACATCCAGAACCATCTCCTCGCTATGGGGTACAGAAGCCATCGTGCCACGAGGGTACCGCTGCTGACCGCACATTACAGGGTGCAAAGATTAGCATGCGCGGGAACATCGCCACTGGACCCTAGACATGTGGAAAAATGTTAGCTGGATTGATGAGTAGAGATTCACATTGGTACATGCGGATGGCAGGATACGAGTACGGCGCAAACCACATGAAGCGATGGATCCTTTTTGCCAGCAGGGTACTCTTCAAGCTAGTGGGGGTGGCATTCTCGTCTGGAGACTGTTTACCTGGACTTAAATGGGACCCCTGGTACGTGTGACATCTTCCCTCACAAGTCCACGTTACCGAGATATCCTGGACGACCATTTGCTTCCGTTTGTGCGTCTTCAACATCCCACTGGGGACCTCATCCTGCGACAAGACAATGGAGCTCCCGAATTGTATTCGAATGGTTGGATGAACACTCCACCGACGTGTCCTCGCTTCCTTGGCCGGCTAGGTCACCTGACCTCAATCCCATCGAGCGCATCTGGGATGCCATCGAGAGAGATGTCCCCCTCCATCAAATCTTCGTGAACTGTGGGAACTTGTTCAGGGGTCATGAATCCGTATGGCTTCCCAACGCTTCGGGTGTCTTGTCGAGTCCATGCCGAGACGAATCGCCGCCGTCATCAAGGCGAAAGGTGGTGCTACACGTTTCTAGACAGGTACCTCTTATTTAATTGCTCTTCAGTGTATAGTGATGAAGTTACAATATATTATACATGTATATGAGATTGACACAAATACAGTTAATGTAAAAACTTACATAAAGATACTTTATGCATACTTAAATTACTTATGATCAGTGACTTTGTTGTACTAATTATTTATGTGTATCACTTTGCACATTTATTAAACAATTTTTCTTGAAATCTATAATATCTAAAATGAAGTAATACGAGAGAATATATTTATTTTTATTGACGTAATTATTTGTAAGTACGTATGGTTACTTATATTTGAGCATGTGATGTACACGTTATATGACACGATTGTACTTAAAAAAAAACAAAAAAAAAACAATAGGTTCAGGTTCTCATTTTTAAGTAGATTTTTTTAACAGTGTAAGAGCATTTCCGAAACAGCGACGCAGTATTTAGTACCTATCAAAGATGTTCCGGAACAGGTGACACTCCGAGCCGTCTATACGGCGTGAGCAGGTTACACCTCATTGATGCCAGAGGTCCGCGCAGGTTATCTCCTCTTGTCCTAGCAACAGGAAGTGTAGTACTGTGGCTGACATTATTCATAATTTCAATTGTAGTGAAGGACGCAATGTGCCTGAACAGTCCAGTGGCGTATCTTGGGTCCGAGAACTGGGATACCCCCCCCCCCCCAGTACTGTTTTTTTAAAAATTGCGAAGTTTATTTTTTAATTGCTAAGTAATAGAAGTAACATTTTTTTTTCTAAATTTTAGGTACATGCTATTACTAACATGATACCAAATAATTATGAGGATTAGGATTTGAACACTTATTTGTACACGAACTCCATTCTTCTTTCCTTTTCTGTGAACTTGAGTGTTACGTTTTCATAAAAGTTTCTTCCGAGTACTTTTTTATATTTAAAAATAATGTTTTTCTCTATTAACAAACCGGCCAAGTTGCTCGAATGTGCATGTCATTCTGTGGCTCTAAGATATATCTTGATTCTTTTTAATACGGAAAAACTTCTTTCTGCAGTTATTGAGGGAAAGTTTATTATTGATCTGCTAATGTGTTCACCTCAACGAACACTATGTCCAATTATTCAACTTTATGTAACAAGCAATGTTTCTTACTGATTTGTTTTGTATTCATCAAGGGAATTAAGCACCTTCAGTTCATTTTTTAATCAAGCTGTATCAAAATGTGAAGCATAGAGTTCTTTAAGCTCTGATAGTTCAGGGAAGCTTTCACAAAATTTATCAAAACAGTTCGAATGCAACAAAGCCACGCATTGAAGATATAATAACACTGATTTTAATTCATTGACACTTCACACAAACTGAAACAGCTCTCGCGAAACACGCGCTGGAAGCATGGATGGCCTGATATAGTCCGAAGTCTTCTTTTTTCGAAGCGAACCCTTGGCCAAAGCAATGGCCACTCACGAGCTCCGTAGCTCATTCGTGTTGTCATGGAAACGCTAGCAGGAGATAGTATTGAAGCTCTTCGCATCAGAACAGCGAAGTCTCTCGAAGACCTATTTGCGTTAAGTTGATGCCGTTGATCATCGCTCGCCATACTGATTCTCATAATCGAAAGAAGCGAATCCGCTCGTTTTTTGTTTTTTTTTCGCACCGAAAGCATTGACAGATCTTAATACCGCTGATGATTGTCTTTTATTTGTATATATTAAATCAACTTTGATTTGTGCATTCTCTTTGCTTCGCAGCTAGCCTAGCTAGTCTCAAATATACGCCACTGCTGAACACATAGTTCATCGCACGCTCTTGGATATGGATCTCCGCAGCCGCAAACCCTTTCGTGTCGCTATGGTCACATCCGTGTACCATCGTCAACACTTGTAAAAGGCACGTAATCATCGATATTTGACAACAGAAGACTGGAAGAGTTTCTCGTGATCAGACAAATTCCGTTTTCTGTTTCAGCATGTCGACTGACGAGCGACAAATAATCTTTGTGCATTTTTGTGTACTTTCCGTGCTTTAGTTGTATTATGCCTGCACCGTGTTTTTTTTTTTTGGCGGGTTTTTTTCCTTATTTGCTACCTTAACCTTTTATTTTTTGTATTGATTGTGCTTTTTAGAGTTGACCTTGCGTTGCGTTATGTTATTGTTTTCTTGCATTGCATTTGTGTTTATTCTTACGGGATTTTTGTTGTTGTTTTGCCTAAAATCAGTTACAGTCGTTGGTCAACGATCTTCTTTTTACCTCACAGCGTGGGTGATCGATTTAATACTACTTATGTCTCAGTTTTTTATTTTAGTTGTACTGTTTGGGATTCCTATGTGTAATGGGTGGGTTGTCGGGTGTACCTTTTTTCTTTCGATTTTAAAATTGTGTTAGTGTACTTTACTTTGCATCTTTCCTGATATTTTGAATGTTGCCCGTTGGCATTTTGCTGACTCGTCCGTCCAAATGTGTCGGCGTTTTTTGCATTCCCGCAGTGTTGATTGATTGTTAATTTGTGCTTTTTTGTTGTGTTGTACCGGCTAGTAGCCGTTACGCTTTTTTTCCCCTCTGTCAACTTTGGCAGTGGGCGGAAGGCTTTATTACTGTATGTTGCATTATGTTGTGTGCTTTCGCCTTTCTTCGCGGCCTTCTGGGTTTGTGGTGGACAGCCTTTCCCTTGTCTTTGGGGTTTTTTACGGTATTTTCGTCGGTTGTACTGTGGGTATTATCTTTGTGTATTCTTGTGTACTTTATACGCTATTAGTTGTACCGTGCCTGTGCTGTGTTTCTTTCTTTTGGGTTTTTTTTTTTTCTATTTTGCTACCTTGACCTTTTAATTTTTTGTATCAAGTGTGTTTTTTAGAGTTGACCTCGCGTTGTGTTGTTATTGTTGATTGCATTGTATTTGTGCATAATCTTACCTTTTTTTTCTGTTGTTTTGCCTAAACTCGCTTACAGCCGTTGGTCAACGATCTTCTTTTACCCCACAGTGTGGGTGATTGATTTATTACTAGTTTTGCTTCAGTTGTAAGGCAGTGTTTTGGGTTTCCTATTGTAATAGTGATATCTCATGTGTGTACCTTACTATGCATCATTTTCTCTTCAACTTAAATTTCGCCTGTTGTTGGCGCCTTGCTGACTCGTTTTTCTAAACGTGTTGGCGTTTCTATTGCGTTTCCTGCAGTGCTGCCTGATTTATAATGTGTGCTATTTTGTTGTTTTGTACCGGCTCGTAGCAGTTATGCGTTGGTTGTTTTGTCTCACAATACATTTTCTTGGTTAATGATCTTTTTTCACCTCACAGAAGGTTTTTTGTATTGTTGTTGTATTACTCTTGCCTGAGCTATTTGGTTTTGTCTTTTTGCAGTTAATGCTTGTGTATTTGTTACTGGTTGCTTTGCAACGTGATTTGGACCGGTGAGCCTAAAGGTTTTTGTTATATTCCCGGTGACTGTATTATATGTAACATTCCTTTAGCTTTTATTAAAGATTCTTTGAAAAGGACGAGCACGTGTGCGACGTTTACCCGAAAGAGCCTTCTCACCTGGATGAACGGATCCAGGCAGCTGGAGTGAGTGTGATGGTCTGGCCAATATTTGCTTGGAGAAAACTTAGACTCATTATCACTGTAGAGCGAACTCTGACAGCTGTCACATACTTGAATACCGGGACTCACCAAATGCACCCCTTTATGGTGACTGTATTCCCTGGGGGTGATGGCGTCTTTTAATATGACAATGCTCCATGCCACAGTGCGAAGAAGGTTCAGGAATGGTTCCAAGGACATGAAGAGGAATTCCATTTATCGCAATGGCCCCCAAATTTCCTGGACATGAATCCCATCGAGTATTTGTGGTTTGGGTTAAAGAAACGGGTGCAATCAGCATCACTCAGCCACGTAATTTACGGAAACAGCCACAACTGCTGTTGCAGTCATCATACCAAATATTAAGAGACACCGACAGCATTTCGTCCAATGTATGCCTCATCCGGTGACAGCTCTTTTGGCGGCGAATGTCACCAAAAGATCTGTCACCCCAATGTACACTATATGGACAAAAGTCACCGGACACCTTGAAGAGAAACACAACATAGCATTTATTGACATACATTAGTACGGTATCAGTCCACCTTTAGCCTTAATTCATGCACTGACCCTTCGAGACATGCTTTTGACTAGGTTTTGGAACACAGCAATAGGCATGCGCTTCCATTCAGTACATAATGCTGCCGCAAACTGTTGCTTAGTAGTATGCCTTGGTTCCAAACTTCTTATGCTGCGCTTTAATTCATCCCATAGGTACTCTATGGGACTAAGATCAGGGCTCTGTGCTGGCCGACCACACACGATAGGGAATTATCGTCAAACCACGCCGTAACAGTCCTTGCTTTATGGCTCGGTGCATTACCCAGCTGGTACCAACAAGGCTCGATTCCATAGTATTGCCACAGAGTTGGTAAGGCATAATTGTTCAGAATATTGAGGTAGACGGGCTGGTTAACAGGTTCGTCCACGATAAGCAATGGGCCGGGACCATACCACGAAAAACACCCCCACACGAGTACACTGCCAGCTTTAAACTTGACCGTAGGAACAGTACACTGTGGTAAATAGCGTTCCCGCGGCTGCCGCCATACCCACACACAGCCATTAGACTGATGGATCATGTATCTGGATTTATGAGTCCATAGAACCCGTTTCCATTGATCTACGATCTACGATAAATGTTCTTCACACCATGCTAAACGACGAGTAGCATTCCGAGTGGAGATGAAAGGCTTATGAGTAGCCGCACGACCACGGTAACCCATGGAATGAAGTTATCTGCGAATGGTATGTGTACATACCCAGGTCCCAGTATTTATACTTACCTGTACACTGAGGTCTTGTGCAGTACTCCGTTGATTAGCTATAACGACTCTCCTGAGGCTTCGACGTGCTCTATCACTGATTTTCTTTGGTCTGCCGGTACGTTTTGCTGCTTCAGGCATCCATGGGTCTTCCACGTATTCTGTACATCCATAGCCGTTGACTTGGGTATGTTTAAACGCCTCTCGGTTTCTCTTATGGACAACCCACTAATATAACACCCAACAATCTTTCCTTTCTCAAAGTCAGTTCAGCGACATTTTCACTCAACCTCACAGTGCGATATGATCGCGGTCAGCTGCAGGCTTGTTTTTATAACGTTTGCAGCTGTACCGCGCATCTTAACAACGCAGCGAATCCGTTCATTTGCTTTTGAAGGGTGTCCGGTGACTTTTGTCAATGTAGTGTATATCAGGTGGATATAGAATAAGTATTTCTATTCGCGGTTGTGTAGAAATGCGAAAAAGGAAGATATCGCTATGAAACTTGGTTGGTAACTTACTGGGGGCGTAGAAAAATGATTTAGCGAGAAACATAGTTCACAGTTGCGCCGCTGGGGAAGCAGTGCGCTGCAGAAGCAAGGAAAGAACAGACACGTGCCTGAATTTAATGGCTATTGACAGCATGAATGTTAAAGAATAAAATCCGCTCGAAAGAACCGTCAGAAGTTTGTGCTTAGGCCACGGCGGTACCAACGCGGTATTACTATTACAGAAACAAGATTTCTTTATCGCTTCGGATTACTGGTTATCGCACAACCGTTTGCTGATGACGTTGTCATTTTTGCAACTACCCTTTCAGAGCTACAGAGTCTGATCCAGGAACTTGCTGACAATTGTAAAGAAGTGGGATTAGGAATGAACTTTCAGAAGATGAAACTGTTGTACAATACTTTTACAAGAAATGAAGATTTATCGATTTATGTTGAAAAGTTGGAGATAACCGATACCTTCATTTACCTTGGACAGCAGATATCAAGCGAGGGTCACATTGATGAAGAAATTAATCGGTGTATAAAACTTGGATGGAGAGCTTTCGAAAGAAACAGCACAGTTTTTAAGGGCAATGTGCCATTATGTCTTAAAATAAAGGTGTTTGATCAATGCATGCTTCCAGTGTTTATGTATGGTGCAGAGACGTGGACCTTAACTAAAACAAGTTAGTAAAATCATGCAATGCATTGATTATGATACGCTTTTCAACATACCAGAAATCATTACTCAAGTTATCACTCAAGTTATGAGGATAATGGCTGTGGAATAAATATCGGTCTTGTGTCCTGAACTTTGATCCCATTTCGATGATATTCTACAGAACCGGTTCAGTATACCTCCGAAATAACATGATAAAGTTTTGTCGGAACGGAAGCATTTTTACGTAAGTTATGATGCATAAGGGCTATGGAATAGATTCCGCTCCTGTGTGCTAACTTTTGACCCCATTTCGCCCATTCAATAGGCAGGCCCCTACAACATACTAACATTTCATCCAGATCGAAGAATTTTTACGTAAGTTATGACGCATAATGGCGATGGAAGTGATTCCGCTCCTATGTCCTGATTTTTGACCCCCATTTCGCCAATTTTCAATAGGGTTTGTCCCCAGGTGGTTCCCTTCCATATACTAAAATTTAATCGAAATCGAACCTTTTTTACGTTAGTTATGACGCATATGAGCAGTGGAATTGATCCCGCTCGTATGTGCTAACCTTTAACCCCATTTCGTTCACGTTCAATAGGGTTCCTTCCCAGGTGATCCCCTTCCACATACTAAACGTTCATCGATATCGAACGATTTTTACGCGAGTTATCGTGCGGACGAACATACGCACACAAAGCGTGACGTAATGAGGCAGATGGGAATCGCAACCATCTGCTCGCAAGAGTGTGACGTCATAAAACTTTAATAGGATCCACACACAACGCGTGACGTAATAAGATAGATGGTGTGACCGCGCGCCAACATATCGAGTGCAAAATTGTGACGTAATGAGATCGTCCCCAGGTGGTCTGCTACCACATAATAAAATTTCATCGAAATCGAACCATTTTTACGCACGTTATGACGCAAAAAGGCAATGAAATGCATCCCGCTCTTATGTCCTGACCTTTGACCCCACTTCACCCATTTTCAATAGGGTTCATTCCCAGGTGGTCCCCTACAATATATTAAAATTTCATCGACATCGAACCATATTTACGCAAGTTATGACGCATAAGGTCAATGGAATGGATCCCGCTCCTATGCACTGACCTTTGACCCCACTTTACCCATTTTGAATAGGGGTCATTCCCAGGTGGTCCTTTACCACATACTAAAATTTCATCGAAATCGAACCATTTTTACGCGAGTTATCGTGCCGACAGACAGACGGACGGACGGACGGACGGACAGACGTACGGACTAAGCTGGAGCATATACGCTTTTTCAACATACGGTTGGAAAGCGTAAAAAGACATACAGAGACTGTAGACTACTAAAAGAAGCATGCAGAGGTGCATGCTTGGGATAAGAAGAGGAACTCATGTACCAGGAAAATGACAAAAGTGGAAGATATCGTGATGAGAGTAAAATTCATGAAATGACAACGGGCGGAACATATTGCTATAAAGATGGACCACAGATGGAAAACCGAAATTTTTGACTGGATTCCAAGGGACAGGAAAGGACCCAGACCACATGGGAGATGGGTGGATGAAATTCGGGAGTAACACGGAGGAGACTGGCACAAGACAGACCGTTGTGGAAGAAATTTGGGGAGACCTTCATCCAGCAGTGGATTGATAATGGATGACAATATGCCGTTTCATGACCCTATACGCCGTCGTTTACTTGCAGTTGCTTCGATTTGCAGAAAGACGTTCTGGTAATATTACAGTATATTGGCTGGCCGGTGTGTATTAAATCAATTTAATCTTTAATTTGAACGGGAACGTAAACATAACACCCAACAGGACAGATCGTCTCGAACAATATTTTAAGTTCATAAGCCGCAAGACTGCCAGCCAAAAATACCAAAATCTTATTGCTTATTTTGATTACATGTTGTGATTGTTAAATGCATCTAATACTAAAAACGGGGAAATATCTGAATCGTGGCACTGCCAGGTCTGAAAAGTATTTCTTGGAAATACCCGTTGTATTTCCCAACCCTGAGAAAGGATTTGTTTTTCTCGTCGAAAGATAAATGCATCTAAAAGGAAGGGGTGGGGGAAGGGATGGGGAAAAAATAAAGTACGGGATTATTGTACACCTGCCATATTTCACTTTTCTCCTCCAACGACTTATTTTTTCTTTCACATTTTTCTCAGAAGCAAACACAAATACATGTTTTGGCTATTCTAACAGGGAGTTAAGACATTAGCGAGCAAAGGAAGTCGTGCTACGTTTGATTATATGTATATTTCGGAACATTCTACGTATGACAAAGGTAAAGTTGTTCGAACTCCCCCTTTTATTTGTCGAAGGGGGGGGGGACGAAGATGAATACCGCTTCGCAAACAAACCGTAAATTATCCAGTTTGAGGAGAAAACAGAACGCAGAGTCCTGGATACATATTTTTTGTTTTCAGACCATCCATGCGTAAAGCCTTTCTCTTTGTGTCGAAAAGAGCTCAAAAGCAAATAACGATTAGTAATGGTGTGTTTGAATAAAAGTTGGTGTTGCTTTTGATAATTTAGGAGAATCCGTATTTTCAGAGCAGCATGATATTGTAAATACGACTGCGTTGTGTATGCAAAGATTCGAGTGTTCCAAGAAAACAGTACTTATAAAAATTAAAAAGAGATCGAGATAAGATGACACACTATCTCACAAGCTTTCAGTGGCGCATTGCAGAATGTCTTGGAATCACTAAATTGCGAAAACAAGGGGATCACAAAAAAAAAAAAAAAAAAAAAAATGCAGATAATTTAACCAACCCTCGCTTTGATAACGACATAGTCATTTCTGCAAGTGCCCCTTCAGAGCTGAAGACTATGATTCAGAAACTTGCAATCTAGAGTAAAGAATGTGAAAACGCAAATTTGTCCATGACGAGTATCGAAATCGCGCCCCCTCACTCCGGAGTAAATTGCTCTCCCAACTAAGCTACACGGACGGAATGTATCGCTGCAGATTTGTCGTCTTGACAAGTGATTTTTATTTCTGTAGTACGTCACATCATCTCCTTCTCATTTTTTTTCTTTCCATTTAAAGATGAGAATGAATTTTCATTAATTCTAGACGGTGTGTGGAAGGAACATCACACATTTTTCGAAGAACCCAACGGCCAGTACATTCATTTTAACTTTCGGGAGCCAATGTGAAAACGCAAATTTGTCAGTGGCGGAGATCGAAATTGCGCCCCCTCACGCTGGAGTAAGTTTCTCTTCCAATTAAGCTACAGGGACGGAAACCATGAGATGCACTAATTACACCATTCCTTCTTACGCCTTTTTTAGAAATGACCTCATAACAAACAAGTTAATAAAATCATGCAATGCATTGATTATGATACGCTTTCCAACATACCAGAAATTATTACTCAAGTTATCTGGATAATGGCTATGGAATAAATCTCGCCCTGACCTTTGACCCCATTTCGATGATATTCAACAAAACCGGTTCAGTATACCTCAGGAATAACATACTAAAGTTTTGTCGCAATAGAAGCAGTTTTACGCAAGTTATGAGAATAATGGCTGTAGAAATAAATCTTGCTTTTGAAAGCTGTCTGGCACAAATGGAGCCTTTTTCTTATCAGAATTTTAGAGGAAGAGATAACCCCGTGAAATATAATGTAAATTTATGACCTCACCCTCAAACTGCGCATTATTTTCAGCAGAAAATAAGCACACCTGACAAAACATTAGTCAACACTAAGAGAAACGACAGTAGGAAGTTGCCGGCTGCATAGATGGCGCCGTGATAGCATTGTTGGGAGATAAATAGCCCTGACGTAGTCTACAGGATGATTTCTGTCACGTGCAGTGGTGAAGCGCAACGTGTGTGTTGAATTTAGTCTGCAATATTGGGTCGTAAGACAAACGTTACTGAGTGGCAAAAAAGAGCCATCGTGTTTGGCCGTGCCCACGGACACAAAGTGAATGAAGTCGCCCAATTTGTTGGTGTGTCGAAGCGTGCTGACCAGCGGGTCTACAAACAGTGGTGTAGTTCGTAGTCACCTGATATTCCGCGACTAACTGTGGCCGGAAAACGATTCTCACCAACCGGCACCGTCTCCATGTTTCACGCTTAGTAACTGCAAATCGGTTTCAAACCAGGCAACAATTGCTCCAAACAATCAATGAAAGTCCACTCCAAGCAATTTCCGAAATGTCATTGCGACGACAACTGCATACGATGGACATCTGGAGCAGAGTACCATGGAAGAAGCCTCTTTTAACAGCAAGTCACAAAGTCGCAGATTATCAATGGGCTCAGAGGCACCAAAACGTTACTGTGGTGGATTGGAAACGACTAATTTGGTCTGATGAGTCTCGTTTTTGTTTGTACTCCAATGATGGGAGGCGACGAATGCATCGCAGGCCCAATGAAGCCTTTAATCCTGATTGTGTCGATGGTTTTGTTCAAGCTGAACGGGATCTGTGATGTTTTGTGTATGTTTTTCGTACCACGAAATGGGCACTCTCGTTGCAGTGACGATGAATTTGAACCAGCATGCCTACCTCTGCATTCTGAATGACGAAGTGTTGCCCTTTGTTTTACATCTCCACGAGCAGCACCACATTGCTACACCTGTCTTCCAAGACGACAATTACCGTGTGCACAGAGCTAAAACTGTGTCTGAGTGGCACGGCTAACAATCTGCAACACTGTCTCAACTCGACTGGGCCGCCAAATCCCCAGATTTAAATTCTATTGAAAATCTGTTTGATCATTTAGAACAAAAGGTTAAGCGTCGGAATTGACACCCACGTACTCTGGCGGAACTTCGAGACCAATTGACGCAGGAGTCGCTGCAAATCAATGTTCAATACATCCACAACCTCGTGGAGTCTCTACCACATCGGATTCATGCTGTTATCAAGGCAAGAGGCGACGTCACCAGTTATTAGGTAAGATCTGCCAAGGGTGACTAACTTTTGTCCAGTGTACTTATACCTAAAGTGTTTTCTTCGATAGGCGGTATGTAACCAAAACAAAAGTTGTCCTTATTTTTACAAGTGGAGATCAGGTTTCAAATAAAAATGTGAACTTACTCCACCTACTCCCAAAAGTTTTCATTATAAAAGCGTAGAAAGCATGCGCAAAATATTCCTCTAACTAGAAACTATGCAAAGAAAAAAGAATTTTCCATTCTTTCATTCAGAAGCAGATTCAGCGAAAGAAAAGTGTTATGTGTTTGTAACTCCAGCAATGGTGCCTGTAGTAAAAGGTATCCGGTTGAAGAACGAAATTTTTCTGTTGGATTGTAGCAGCTAAAATGTCAGATAAAATATACGTTATGTGATCAAAAGTGTCCGAATTCTTCCCTATGCACAAACTCCCATGAACAAGAAATGAATGAATAATAAAAGTTAGTATCCTCTGATAGCCTCCATTCTTCAGGAAAAGTTTTCCACTAGATTTTGGTACTTCCCTGCGAGAATTATCTTCCGTTTTGTCCCAAGAGCATTAGTCAGGCTTCTCATCGATGTCATGTCGTTCGTTTCGGCTCTTAGTCGGAGTTCCAATTCATCCCAGAGGTGTTCAATGGGGTTGAGATCACGGCTTTGAGCAGATCGGTCAAGTTTCTTCACGCCCATCTTGTCAAACCATTCCTGCGCGGGTCTCGCTTTGTGGACGGTAACATTCGGCTGTTGTTAAAAGAAAGGGCGTTTACCGAAGTGTTTTCATAATGTTGGGATCACAGAATTATGAAATCTTGAATAAGCGGACCCTGCCCAAACTATGAATATCAGCCCCAGATCATGTCACCCTCTTTACCAAACCTCAGAGTTTGTATAACACATCCTCCAGATTGCGTTAATTTGGTATATTCCACACTCAGACTCGTCCGTCGAACTGCAAGGTGGTGAAGTGTGATTCAATACTCCAGAAAACACGTTTCCACTGCTACAGACTCTAGTAACGCAGAGCTTTACACTCATCCAACCGACTCTTTCCGTTGGCCTTCCTGATGTTATGCTTGTACGCGGAGAGAACACGTTTCCACTACTCCAGACTGTACTGACGCCGAGCTTTATACCACTCCAACCGACTCTTTCCGTTGATCTTGCTGATGTTAGGCTTGTACGCGGAGAGAACACGTTTCCACTGCTCCAGACTCCACTGGCGCTCGCTGAGTTAACACCACTACAGCCGACTCTTTCCGTTCATCTTACTGATGTTAGGCTTCAACATTCTAGAGAACACGTTTCCACTGCTCCAGACTCCACTGGCGCCGAGCTTTGCACCACTCCAATCGACTCTTTCCGTTCACCTTGCTGATGTTAGGCTTGCACGCTGCTACTCAGCAATTTAAACCCATGCCCTTCAGCTTTTCACGAATCGCGTTGGTGCTGGTGTTGCTTGCAGGGGCATTTTGTAACTTGTTGGCGAGTGCAGCAACCGGGGAAAGGTGATTTTCTCGCTCCACCCGATTCACACTCGACGGTCCGCTCTGTTTTTTTTTTTTTCGTGCCCTACAAAGTGGCGATTGCGCTGTTATTGCTCTTAGGCGTTTCCACTTGGCAATAGCACTACTTACAGTTCATCGAGGAAGCTACAGTAGGGCAGAAATTTCCCGAACTTACTTATTTCTAAGATGGCATCCTATGACCGTGACGCGTTGGAAGCCACTGAGCTCTGCCGTAGTCTTCTACTATTCATGATTATTTATTATGTTTGCTAAACCATGTGCGTTTTTACACCTTTATGAGCCATGATGTAACGTACAAAGGCCGTTTCATAAAAACTGAGAGTAATTTTTTTGCGTTGGCAACATTGCGAAAGGGAAACATAACCACGCAGGCGACTAACTGAATAAAGGATGTATCTACGGCAACAGTTATTAGCCGTGGAAGACGATTCTGGTTTTGCTATTGCGCAGTTGTTTCAGGTACGTCTGTATTTCGCCATACAGCTATGGAGGTGAGTGATTCAAAGTTAAGAAGCGAAATGCGTTGTGTGATAAAATTTTGCTATCGTTCGGGTAAAACGCTCCAGAAACAGTTGATTCAATGAACAAACTTACAAAGATAAATGTTCGGGTGAGTCAACGATTTCTAGATGGCACCATGATTTCATAAAAAGAGCGTTCTTCGACAAACCTTGCTGCTAGGCCTGGTCGACCTGAAAGTGTTGTTACTGAGCGTATTGATAACACTGTTTCGACAATCCTTTAAGAAGATCGACGAATGACGTGTGAAGACAAAGCATCGTCAACTAGTATTTCAAAAACGTCGACATTCAGCCTTCTACGCGACAAATTACTGCTGCATCGTGTGTGTTCCAGATGGGTACCTCAACACCTGACGAGAGAACAATTGTTAGACAGAGTTCAGGTGCTTCACGGGTGGAAACAAATGATTGCAAAGGATCCAAACTTTCTAAACACAGTAATAACTGCCGATGAAACATGGGTCCACTATTTCGACCCCTCCACGAAGCGCGCAACAAGTGTATGGAAACACACAGGCTCGCCTCCACTGAAAAATGTCCGTCAAACCAAATCCACTGGGAAGGGGATGAGGATAATTTTCTTTGATCATAAAGGGGTAATCTACCAACATGCCGTTCCTCCACAAATTACTATCACTGCTGGTTATTACATTTCAGTGATGAAACGTCTGAGACGACACATATCGATTCAGCGACCGGAACTGGTGGGTAGGTGGACTCTACACCATAATAACTCCCGCCCACATGTGGTTACTTGTTTTCAACAGTTTCTTTGCAGTACTGAAATCACGCCGCAGCCTGCTTACAATCCTGATTTCGCATCGTGCGATTTCTGGTTGCTTCCAACAATGAAGGAGAAATTCAGTAGCACAACATTCAACACAGATGCCGACATTATTCAGGTTGTACAGGGGTCGCTAAAGCAGCTTCCACAAAATGCCTTCGCCACATGCTTTGAAAAGTGGACTGAACGATGGGAGAGCTGCATATCATCCGAGGAAAGATATTATACTTTGAGAAAGAATAATATATACAATATCTACCAACAAGTAATTGGACAACTGTGATAGCAAAGGAAAACGAAATTTATTCACCTTCAATAGTTGGTGGAGCCTCCACGAGCGACGATTACAGCTGCGTCTTTCCAGGGCATACTCTCAACCAGGCGTTGTACGACGGCTAGCGGTATTTTCTTCCACTCGGCTTGGAGAAGACAGGTCAGTTCCTTTACCGATTTCGGACGGTGGGGGCACCCCTTAAGTCGACGCTACAACTCGTTCCATAGGTGATCGATAGGGTTAAGGTCCGGGCTCCGCGCTAGCCAGTCCATTCGATTAACCCTATTGTCTACATACCAAGCAATCGTGGGCCTCGCAACATGACAGGTGGCATTGTCATCCTGAAAGTAACATGGGTCCACTTCGTAAAACTGCCACAACGTAGGTAGCGCATGGTCATCCAAAATGGTGTAGTAGGTCTCAGCGTTGAGTCTATCAGGAATTGCGACCAAGAGTCCCGTGCCATACCAGGAGAAATAACCCCATAGCATAATTCTACCGCCGCCAAACTCCACAGTTGGCACAATACATTCCGGCAGGAGGCGTTTTCCAGAGACACGCCAAACCCAGACCCTGCCATCCGAACGGTAGAGGGTTAACCTTGATTCGTCGCTCCAGAGAACCTGTTTCCACTGTTCAACGGTCCACTGTCGACGTTCTTTGCACCACGTTAGCCGAGCAGCGCTATTGGACTTGGTGATCAAAGGCTTGTGGGCGGCAGGACGTCCATGATAACCGAGCAGATGGGCTTCCTTACGGATGGTATTCATCAAAAGAACACTCCCAGATGCCTGTTGAAACTCCTCGCGGATGTGGCCCATTGATTTGGTGCGGTTCTTCCGAATTTCTCTGGCCAGCACCCGTCGGTCTCTAACTCCCAGTTTTTTAGTCTACCGGGTCGGGGCACATTCCAACAGTCACCTCTCATCTTCCACTTGCCAATCACGTAGGCCACTGTCGATTTTGGGTACTTCAACTCGCTGGATATGTCACGTATGGATCGGCCATTTCTGTGATACCCGACGATTACACCTTTCTCGAAATCAGAGAGCTCCGAACTGCGTGGCATCTTGCATGCGACTGGTTGCGTTGTTGTTTCCCACACGATATTTAACGGCGGCGGCCGTAACGTATATCAGGACCGCAGATATCGTCGATTGCAAGGGTGTCCAATTACTTGTTGGTAGATAGTGTATTTTGGTGTACCTTTATTTCTTCATTTTGTGTGATTTTACTATCAGTTTGTGTGGAATTGGTATCGTATATGGGCAAATCCACCGCTCAAAATAGGTATCTTCATGCTTTTAATCATATAGTTTGTTTTATGTTTTATAACATCGAAAAGCGGTATATCGCTGAAAAATTGTTTCGACGAAATAGCAATTTTTACGGTAGTTTCTGTTTAAATTTTGCTTAGCAAACTTATGTCTTTTGATTATAGCTGTTTTGCAATGAATGTCTTGCTTCTCGTTACATTAAAAAAGTTATAACGGCTTGGAAATACAATTCGAAACTGCTTACATGCAGAAGTTTCAGCATTCTTACGGTTAGCTACCTACTGCAATTCCTTTAAGAAATTCCAAGCAGAAGACGAATACTGAATGTACGTAAAACCCTACATCTATTTTACTGCTTTTAAATTGTATCGTTGTTTCAAAATAGAAAGATCCCAAGATACACATAATGGGTTTCTCGTGTTTTAATCTTTTAGATTGCCTCGTAGTCTAGGGATGAATGTATATAGCTCTCAATATCAAAGTACAGAAATCTCCCTGTGGCGAAGAAAGTTCTGTTTATTTTTATTTATTATTTAGGATCAAAGTGGCTGCCATTTTTTCCGAAGACGGGAGAGAAGTTTAGATAGGCATACTTTCACTCAAGGAAAATGAAAAAGTAAAATTTTGAAACTGATAGAGTAACGTAATTGGAAAGAAAAACAGAACGGAATAGGAATCAAAGGGCAAGGACTGTGAGGATGGCTATTAAGCTGGATATAAAGTCATGTTGAACGTAAAGCTTCTGGTCATAGATGGCGCTAAAAATCGCACGGTTATTTCCTACCCCCTTCTTGTGGGGGGTCTTAGTGTCATGACCACTTTCCCTTATCAGATGCAGGATCAGTTTACAGCTCCCTACCCTACCCTCCTTCCTCACCCCCATGTTTCCCAAGGGGAAAGCTCAGTACAACATTTCTTTTACAAGGTCGTTTTAGGAAAGTAACACAAATGATCAGAAAATTTGTGATAAATGACAGCACAGGGGAACCACTAAATAATTCAAATTTTAACAGATAACGGTGAAGGAGGAAATTTACTTTACTATTTTATCTTTTTTCACTATTTTTAAAGTTATATATTCATTTTTTTTTATTGGAATTTTAACGACCACCGTGAGCAACTCAATAGGCTATACGCAGTCGCCCGTCCCTAATTTTGGGTCACTGGTTCCAGGGAAGGGAAAGGGCCAGTGCCGTAAGACAAACACAACATCCATGCCTCACCGGGATTCGAACCCGGACCCCTTTCGACGAATGATCAGAGGCCAACACTTAGACCACTGCGCCACCGGGGCGGGCGGCTATATTCATTTTTACTCTATTCTTTTGCAGTTTCACTGTTTTATACGTGCACTTTCTTACCAGTAAAGCCTGATAGCCATATGAATGTCATTCAAAAGACATCAGCAGGTGCCTTGCCAATAAACCATTTTCTTCAACCTAGATTGAATTTCTTGTCTTTTTCTGGCTATTATGTCTCTCGTGTGGAGGGTAAATTCTCTTTAGGATATAGGATGTTGTGCTCAGTGTTTCTTTCAGGCATACATCCAGGGGGCGAAGCCCTCTCGGAAATTACCCCCCCCCCGGGACATTTTAGGTTACCGAACCAAATTTTAATAAATTCAGGCTAAGATGAAAAAGGAAGTTTCATTTCTTTTTATGCTACAAATATTTCTCCAATTATATTTTTTTAAAGATTTGTTCAAATGGTACTGCTTATAGTTTATTTTATTAAAAAGTGTATTACGACACATGATATTCCTCAAAATATAATAAGTAGACTAATCGTACTTAATTGTCTAGGAACCTCCTTTAGCTGAAAAAAGTGTGTTATTCCTGAAATGTTTGAAGAAGTAATTACTATATCAGGAATGTATATAGAATTTTTCATCAGGGGGGGGGGAGGCGAAAAAAGGAAGTTTTTGAAATCCACCATCTGGAACAAGATTAAAGTTATTGAAAAACTGAAGAAAAATTAAAGCATTTTTTTCTAATGTAAGTTGATACATTTTTATAAAATTAAAGCATTTTTTTCTAATTTAAGTCGCGTCTTAACAAAAAAAAAAAAATGAAACATTTTCCTTGGGGGCAAAGCCCCCTCTAAATGCGTCCCTGTGCTAGATAAACAGTAATTACAATTACTTCTATATATATAAATAAAATTATCTATCTATATATCTATCTATCTATATTCTATAAAGAAGATACCTAAGCAAAAAAATACATATATAATTTTGACTCACACCTAATACAACGGCTTCAGGTTATTTTGCAACCTTCGTTTTAAATTCTAAAGTTTTTCCTTAGTCTTCAGTTTTGCTCTATCTATATATATATATATATATATATATATGTAGCATATGGAAAACTTGCCCTCTCTAAGGTTCCATTTGCACCCCCCCCCCCCGGGCCAAGACATCCTGAAAAAAACACTGGTTGTGTTCCGATTGCACTTGCAATCAAGAAATTACACGTGACTTGAAATATAAAGCATCTGTGCTATGGGCTATGGGCAGGCCCCGATTTACGGGAGGGCACACGGGGCACGTGCCCAGGGCCCCCGATTTTTTGGGGGCCCCCAAATTTGAATTAAATGTGTACTTAGTTAATGGGAATTTTGTGTGTGTATATTCAAAATTTATTATTTTTACTTTTGCATGCTCATGAGTCATGTGTTTATAGATGTGGTACTTACACACAGTGAGTTTGAGGTTCGAATTTCACGTAAACACGTGGCCATTAATGAGTTTCAGTGGTTTAATAGCCTTCAGGTGGCCAGTGAGAAGAAGGATCGTTTCCATTGAGTCACGTGCCTTTTCTTGCGTTTCCGAACGCACCTAAACTCAACTGATCCTTCAACTTCCTGCACATGGCTTGTCGTTGTCGTAACTGTAACCACGAAGGTTTGGTTGTATTTTGCGTTGCGTTTCTTGTAGTCTGATGGAATGTTGAATATTTGTTAAATTTATATATAATCAAATTTAGTTAGTTGTAACAATATATTTAAGTTGAATTATTTAACAGTTAAATTATGTCAAAACGTACATACTTATCAGACAGCGCTAAACGGAAAGCCAAACAATTGAAACTGAAGTATGATGACCTGCAGCATGGTAGCATTGAACGTTTTGCCATTAAAAAATTGGATATTTCACTTGGTCCCAAACGTTCTACAAATTCATCTAATTTTAGTACTGGTGAGTCTCTTGAGCGTAATCTGACTTCAGAATCATCTAACATCACAGGTGCTCCTAATTTGGGAAATCTTTTGAATTCATCTAATGAAGAGAGCACAAGTTCCACAATGAATGCAGTGGATCCTGCCTTATGGGGAGAAATTACAGAAGAAATGCGCGAATGCTTTTTGAGCGATCCACCAGTCCAAGATTTGAAGTTGCTGGCATTCACAGGGAAGGATATATGTGGTAAAAAAACGTTTTCTAACAGAAGGTAATTTTTTCAGAATAAAAAAAAATAATGAGAAGGTAAAACGCGACTGGCTTCTTTTATCCCATCAACTTGTTTACTATTCTGCTGGATATGCAAATTGTATGCTAGGAGCACTACAGCATTAGGATCCACAGGTTTTTCTGACTGGAAGCATGCAAGTGAACGTCTTACAGAGCATGAAAATTCACACATACACAGGCAAGCAGTATGTGACTATTCATCACGCATGAATGCTTCTGCACGCATTGACTGTGAGATAGTTGTGCAGTATCGGAATGAATCCAAGTACTGGCAAGATGTTTTGCATAGAGTTGTTGCAACAGTTAAGTATCTCTCAGTTCGTGGGTTGCCAATGTATGGTGATGATGAAACAATTGGATCAGTTCAGAATGGAAATTTCCTGGGCTGCTTAGAATTAATTGCAGAATTTGATCCATTCTTAGCTCAACACTTGGAAAAATGTGGGAATCCAGGAAGTGGTAACACCAGTTACTTATCTTCAACATGTGTGGATGAATTTGTTGAATTAATGGCTGTACGTGTTTTTAATGCCATCACTGATGAAATAAAAATGTCAAAATATTTTTCTGTCATAGTCGACTCTACTCCAGACATTACACACATAGATCAACTGGCTTTTATCATAAGGTATGTCAACAAAGATTGTGAAGCAAAAGAACGGTTTTTGACATTTATTCCATTCCATGGACATACTGCAGAAAACATTACAAATACCATGATATCTTTTCTACAAGAGGCTGGCTTGGATATTATGAATGTCAGAGGCCAAAGCTATGACAATGCCAGCAACATGTCTGGGAAGTATTCTGGTGTTCAAACACGCATTAGGGAAATCAATCCACTAGCGGAACATGTGCCATGTTCTGCTCACACTTTAAATTTAGTTGGTGTGAATAGCATAGATAGTTGTGGTAAAGTTCTCTCTTTTTTCACATTTTTGCAAAAACTCTATACTTTTTTTTCTGCATCAACTCACCGTTGGAAGATGCTTCAGGAGAAAGTCCAGGAAGCACATGGAAATTCATCACTCACACTGAAGAGTCGGTCAGTTACCAGATGGTGTGCAGATGCTGCAGCTACACGATCAGTGAGGAAAAATTATCGTGAAATAGAGAAAGTTTTAGTATTTCTGTCAGAAAATGTTGATGATTCTCCACAAACAAGAGATGAAGCAAAATCACTGCTGAAGAAAATGAGAACAATGGAAATATCAATCAGCACAGTAGTTAGGGACACAATACTTCAGAGATTAAACTGTCCAAACCAAACTTGCCAGAATCCAAAAGGAAATATTTCTGAAGTACCTAAAATTTTCCAGTCGTTAATTGAATTCATTCAGTTCGTGAGGGAAAATTTTGGAAGTCTATGAAGAGGAAGCTCAAACATTAGTGTCTGAAAATGTGCAATACCATGGTCATGATTCCCGAAGAAAGAAGGTGCCCCAGAATAAACACCTAGATGAATGTAACATTGAACATGTAGAACTCAGTGCAAGGGATATATTTAGAACTCAAGTTTATTATGTGCTTTGTGATGCTTTAGTCACTCAGCTTTCAAGCAGAAAAAGTGCTTATGAAAATATAATGAGAAAATTTGAATTTTTTACAAAAAAATCAAGATCTGAAATTTTTGAAGGTGCAAAAGCATTGCAGGAATACTATAACAATGACCTTGACGACCAGTTTGCAGATGAGTTTTTGCAATTTTCCTCAATGATTGGGGAGCATGCAACCATTCCCCAGATGTTGCAAACTTTGAAGGTAAACAATTTAGAAGCCACATTTCCGAACACTGAGACTGCACTTAGAATGTTCATGACATTACCGATTTCAAATTGTACAAGTGAGAGATCATTTTCTTTGCTGAAAAGACTGAAAAATCCCTTACGATCAACCATGAGACAAACGAAACTGGCATCATTAGCTCTGCTGTCTTTGGAGAGTGATGTGACACAGTCTTTAAATTATGATTCTCTGATACATGACTTTGCATCTAGGAAATGTAGAAGAAAAATATTCAACCCAACTGTTTCGTCCTGATATAGGAGGTAAATTTTCAATTGTTTTTATTCATTCCTAAAAATAAAGAATAGTAAACGAGTTATTACAAATAAAAAGATCTGGTGCCCAAACACAGCACTTTGTCATCGTATTGTCAGTTTTGTTTGACATTGGACAATTTATACATTCATGGCATTATGTGCTCATTAGATTTTGGTAAAAATTGGGGAAATGTGTAGTTTAGCGTGGTAAATTATTTGGTCGGAAAAGTTGTAAAATTTCTAAAAAGTGTGACGTACAGATTCTAAAATATGCAATTTAAGGGGAAATGGTGAAAAAATTTCATCGTTAGAATGAATATTAAAGATGTTTACCGAAAAACTTGAACTTCAAGTATGACGAGTCAGCAGACACTGCGGGAGGCCTTAAACAACGCTGAGGCGTTGACATGAAGCTGTGCTCCGTTGAAAGGAAGGATCGCTGCAGCCAGGATATTCACGGGCGGAATAGTACAACAGGATCCGGGTACGCTGTTGTCAGGAAAGAGTGTAGTGCTACGCTACAGAAAATAGTTAATTTCGGTGTCAGTTCTTGACATCGCAATCGGACAGTTTCTTGTTTTTTTCACATGGGATTCTTTGATGCTGAATGTATGAACTCATTTCTCCGCGAAAGCTTTTCTTTTTAGTAATCAAACTTTCACTTTGAGACTTGCCATCTAACTTCCGTTAGAGAGAATGCGACACCTACTCTAACGCTTTTCTAGAAACAAGAAAGGCATGTGCATACTTACTATTTCGTATCACGGAATTACATACCAAAAAACGAAGACAGTCTGCATGTTTTTTTAAAAAGTGAGACAGAAATTACAAACTTCATTCTTTAGCGTAGCAGTATATTCTGCTACTCTTTCCTGACAAGAGCGTACCTGATTCCTGTTGTACTCTTCTGCCCATGAATTCCCAGCCGCAGCAAACCTTCCTCTCAATGGAGCAAAGCTTCAGGTTGTCGCCGCAGCGTGTGTTTACTCATCCTACTTGGAGGTAAGTGTTTCGGTAAACATCTTTAATATGCTTTTTTTTTTTTTAATTTTACAACTTTTCTGACCAAATAATCTAGGATGCCGAAGTACAACACATTTACCAAAAATTGAACCGGACTAGGTGTTCCCCTCAGCTTTTCAGATTATTATGTTTTTTGTTTTGTTATTATTATTATTATTATTTTTTTTTTTTGTGTAACTCAGACTCTTCCTCATCAACACAAAATTTTATGTTTTGCAGTTTTCTGATATATTGATCATGATGCGCTGATTTGATCTTGGCAGAAACCGTGAAGCCCATAGCACTTTTTCAATTTTTTATGCAGTTTCACATCTCTATTTATGAGGAAGTCCAGTGGAGGTTACCATGGATTTTTTTTTTCTTGTTTTAGTTCACATTTTTTGTTGGATGCATTGTTCTCATGTTCTAGATGCAAGAATCAGTACATTGCAAGACCACAATATTCACTAAAATTAAGATGTCCATCCATTTTGTCATAAATATATTGTTATAGTTAGAGTCTATGGGGGTCATTAACACCACAAACTACTGATCAACTAGTTGTACCTGCACAGCCAGAGTTGTATAAAAATAAAATGCATCTGCGTGCACAGCTATTGAAACAGAAGACTCGCTGCCAACCTGCATACCATGATAATAGAATAAGATAATTTAAAGGAAAATTAATAAAACAAATAATTATTAGAACATTACAGATTCCAATGAGGACAAAATAGTACATTCTAATTGAATGTGCAGCAATGTGTGTAAAATGGACTTTTATGGCAAAATATTAAAATATTGGACTACCTACCTCATAAAAACAAGAGATTAATTAAAGAAAGTTTTTATATCCAGAAAAGCAGTTCTATCAATGAACCTTCAAAAATTATAAATATGATTTTCAACAAGTTCATTCAAAAATACTGGACTTACAAAATGCATAAGGAAATATTTTTATTTAATTGGCAACTGAAAGAGGAACCTGGCAATAAAATTTAAATTCTGTGTAAACAAAACTTTTAATACAGTTCGTATACATTGAGAACAGGCCTTGATAAAATCTAGAGGCCAGAAATGTCTGTAAAAACAAAAGAACTCAGAAGATGTGAAAAATAATTTTCTTCAGTTAAAATAGAATTAAGTATATTAATCTGAGTAAAGTGTTGAGTAAGTGTTTTAATTGCTGTATATAGGCGTAGCATTTTTATTTTTTTAATCTACATGAAAAAACTATCTGCAAACCTGCTAAGGATTTGGAAACTATCATGCGTACGCATGTACGTCTACATTCTGCTACTCTGCACACAGTGACTATTATTTGGTCGATAGAGAATAAGGAGGGGGCCCCGAAAATGTTTTGTGCCCTGGGCCTCGCATGTAGTAAATCGGGCCCTGGCTATGGGCCCACATTAATCCGTATTTCTCCAGTACTACAGAGGAATAAACCCATTCTCCAGTACTACAGAGGAATAAGCACATGATTACGAAGTTCATAATGTTAACATTTTTAGTTTCATACAGATAGCTTAGTAATGGTCGAATATATCGGTGCATTTTTCTTCCGTTATATTAGTTGGGACCATTTCGTCCGCTAGCGGCATTTTGCAAATTTGTATCAGCATTTAGGGATGTTGCGAAAATTAGAGAAAAAAATAAGGAATCGCTAATATTTCCCTGCAATGAATAAATGGTTTTATAAAAAAATTTTATATACACATTAGTGGCATAAAAAACCTGTCCGTGATGTAACATAGTTTTCAATAAATAATATTTCTGAAAAACACTTGCTCACAAAATAAGTGAAGAGTCGTTTGCTAGGTTATATTCCACAACGCAATGGTTTTTCAAATAACATTTTTGGACCAAGCATAGAAAGTAAGTTTCGAAGATATTTTCTGTGTTGGGAAGCAAATGTTTTTCGACTGATAATCCACGAGTACGAATGAATTTATACACGCAGCTTGTAAATAGCATGTTATTATGCATTGGTGAAAATGTTATTTTTCGCGTAATAGCTTTTCAACAGTTTTATATACACAAATTTTCCTTTGAATACAAATTTTAGAGTATGGTAAATATGTCTAATGCACCCAAAATTAATATTTACGATATTACAATAGTACGGTTGCAGCCTAAAGGAGTGATGCTTTTTTCCCAAGCGGAAGATTATTAATAAGTTTATTTGTTACTCCAAATAACCATTATATACACATATTTGTACTAGTACAAATTTTTTCTGATTTGTGTTCTGAAAATGAAAAGCATTCACGTAAAATGAGGTATTTCGGTTCGTCATAGCGGACAGAATATAAAAAGGCAAGAGTATAGAGGCCGAGCACAATGTCCGAACTTCTCTATATGCCCGGGGAAGGAAACGGCAATCCATTTGAAAAATTACTGAACTCTGAGAAGATATGAATAATCGATATCTGTAAAGCTGGGATGCAGTACCCTGAGGTTACGCCAACCCAGCAGAGTGCAACGCTATGCACCCCATGGTGTCATGGTGGATACGAGTTTAGGACATTTGGGCACCGGACATTTGGGCACAAATCTTGAGGGGCCGTACAAAAATTGCCGTTTTTTTTCGCTGTGAGGGCAATTGAATGAAGAAAACGTTTCCAGTAAGACAAACGACAATTGGGTGTCCAAGGGGGTAGAGCCCCCCCCCCCCCCAGCCGTTAATATAGTAAAATAGACGAAACCTTTTTTTAAATGTTTGACAGCCTTGAAGGAGGTAAGGATTTTTCTTAGCCCCCCCCCCCCCCCCCAGCACACATAAAATGTCCGTAATTTCGTATTTTTCTTATTTACGATATTTTTCTATAAACTATAACTAAACAAATTCTCTGCGAGTATGAGGAAACCCAGGACTCTTGTCGAGTGTGTGTATGTGAGGGGGGGGGGGGATACCAAAAGTGTAAAATATGAAGACTTTCTCGTCCGATCGGGAGATTTTCAGTATTTACAAGCTTCAGCTCGACAAATTTTCTGTTCTGAGCGCATATGCCTACGCAGCAAGCCCGTCCGGGGGGCGGGGGTGGGGGTAATTTCAAAAGTGTAAAACTGGACACATTATTTGAGGGCATGTGCCTACTCAGGAAACCTGTCGGGCTGGGGGGGGGGGAGGGGGTGCTGAAAATCTTCGGATCGGACGAGAAATTCTTCATATTTTACACTTTTGGTTACCCCCTTCCCCCAGGAGGTTTGCTCAGTAGGTTCATGCCCTGAGATAATGTCTCCAGTTGTAGTTTGTAAATGCTGAAAATCTCCCGATCGGACGAGAAATTGTTCATATTTTACACTTTTGATATACCCCCCCCAGGAGGTTTGCTCAGTAGGTTCATGCCCTGAGATAATGTCTCCAGTTGTAGTTTGTAAATGCTGAAAATCTCCCGATCGGACGAGAAATTGTTCATATTTTACACTTTTGATATACCCCCTCCCCGACAGGTTTGCTGAGTATGCTCGTGCCCGTAAATATTTAGTGCCTAAGTAACTTACGGCGAACATTTTCTCGGTCAATCTCTTACTATTGGGCGAAGAAACGGCAATTGTTATACGGCCCCT
Source organism: Macrothele yani (assembly GCA_039090855.1). NCBI lineage: Eukaryota > Metazoa > Arthropoda > Arachnida > Araneae > Macrothelidae > Macrothele > Macrothele yani. The sequence continues at coordinate 17,954,186 of CM076992.1, forward strand.
TAAACATTTGTGCCCAAATGTCCGCCCAGTCTTTCAGACAGAAATTCGTAAATATGTCTCAATTTCTTAATGATTATGAGATATAAGTGAAATTTTTTTTGTGCACACCACTTGCTCAAGTAGGGAGAAATATAGGAACTCTGTAATTTTTAACGCAGCGCAATTTCATTGCTTTAAAAGGGAATGTGCCCAAATGTCCGGTGCCCAAAAGTCCGAACCCCGGTGGATACAGCAGTGCAGATACAGTTCCGGACGTCCGCACATGTTGATAGGAAATAAGTACAGACATCTAGCGTGCATGCTGCAGCAAATCGTACACTCTACCTAACTACAGTTTACAAAACAGAGGTATCATTTGGAAACCCAACACTCTTCTCTTAGCAACAGCTTGCTAGCAGATTCTTTGCAAACCTATTGCCCTGCAGTCACGGCCGGCCCGTGATATTGTTCATGCGTGGGCAAGGTGGAGGTCTGGCCGCCTTTAGATGAAATTAAGATGTTTTGTTACACACATACCCCCCTCCCCCCACACACTTTTCATGAGGCACGCAGTCCACATAGTGATAGCATTATCTTCCAAACATTCAATGAAAACCCACAAAAATTGCAAGTTTGTATTTCGAGGGAGAATCCTGTAAGAATGCACATCAGGAAAAAATACTTCGTATGGGAATATTTCCAGAACAGGCAACAAAAAAATGGAATATTGAAAACCTACTGAGGAAAAGTCGGCACCAAAGCCGAAGGGATGGGCAATGCACTGCGAATTTTTTTTATTATTGTAGGTTTAACGACCACTGTGAGCAACTCAATGGCTATAAAGTCGCCCGTTCCTAATCTAGGGTCACTGGTTCCAGGGAAGATAGAGAGCCAATACCATAAGACAAACAGAACATCCATGTTTCAACGGGAATCGAACCCGGACCCCTTTCGGACGAATGATCAAAGGCCATGGCTTTGACCCCTACGCCACCGGGGGCGGCACACTGTGAATTACGACTAGCGTTTATTTTTTGCTACCCATTTGAAGTTCTTGCTCTAAAGAAAATTTATCTACACTCATGTGTAAAAGTTAATTTACACACACAAATACCAACATTGTGAGAAAATGGTTAGAGATGTAACTAATTAAAAAGTTAGAATGTATCGTTAGAACTTCTGACGCTTACAAAACTCTCTACACGTTATTCTAGAGACAGATTTCGTACTACAGTAATTTGGTATTTATGAATGCGAAATATACACTTACGGATTAAAATACTGAAACACTAAAAAGGAGCTAGATAAAAACAGGATACACGGTACGGGACGGTGCTACTTGAATCCACTTAAGGCAAAGTTCACTTCTGTCGTCATCATGAGTTGATATGTTGAAAAATCGAAGTTTAAAGATGTATCAAACAAGTTCCACTTAATAAATGAACTACACAAATCTTCTTCCTTTTTACCTTGACATTTAAAACTGCAGAGTGGACACTCACAAATCAAAAACACGCGAGAAACTGAAGCACAAATACGATTAAAGACAAAGCACACCGTACGATTTGTCTCTTTCTAAAAGCCATTAAAACAAAAATAGTTATAATTTGCTATGCATTTCAGTGCAAAGCTAGCACCATCTCAAGCAGACGGCATTGAATGATTGCAGAACAACCGTTTATCAAAAGACGATAAAAAGTGAACACCGTTTTTTAGGCGTATAAAATAAAGAGATCAAGAGATCCTAGCTTTCACTACCTCCGGGTAGCTTCATCAGGCATTTAGTAGCTAAAGATCGCAGAAGCAACTGAAAAAAATATTCTTAGAAATATTTTTTCTAAGAATATTTTTTTATAAAAATATATATTATAAAAATATTCTTAGAAATATTTTTTCCAGTTGCTTCTGCGATCTATAGCTACTAAATGCCTGATGAAGCTACCCGGAGGTAGTGAAAGCTAGGATCTCTCGATCTCTTTATTTTATACGCCTAAAAAACGGAGTTCACTTTTTATCGTCTTTCTCATTAATTAGGCGTACAGAAACCCGTTTCTTCATCGTTCGTATATATTTGCAACCGTTTATCAGCTTTAAATAACCGCAGCCTGCATGTCTTTTATGCCACTCCCATTCGTAGACACAACCCGGCCCTATAACCAGATATGTATATTGACAAGATGCTGTACGTTGACTTCAAGTCGCTACCACGAAGATTTCTATGGTCTCGGGATTCTAGTAAAGCGTTTTATTTTACAATTTTCTGTTTTTTACGCTTAACTTTTTCTTCACGTATAAGCATTTTCCAAGGATATTGTAAATCAGTAGGATCGTTTTTGTTGCAGCTGTATTCTTTGGTCCGTTCGATAAGAACTGCCACTGCTAAACGTAACTCCTCTGTTTAATTACAAATAATAGTTATGTTTAGTTACATAATTTTACTCATGTTTTTAATTGTTTGAGTTCTTCTACTGAATTATATGTATGGTTAGAGATATTACACCGAAACACATCAGAACAATAACATGAACAACACGTAATATGCTCCAAAATGAAGATAAAGCACTGAATGCATTTCAAATAAACCGTGACAACTCAAAGAAGCATGGAGAGGTGCATGCTTGCTATAACCAGGAGAGATAAGAAGAGGAACTCGTGGATCCGAAAAATGACGAGAGTGGAAGACATCATGATCAGAGTTAAATCCCTGAAATGGCAATGGGCTGGACATACTGCCAGAAGGACAGATCATCGATGGACAGCCGAAATTTTAGATTGGATTCCAAGGGACAGGAAAAGACCCAGAAGAAGACCACATAGGAGATGGGTGGATGAAATTCGAAAGTATGCAGGGGTGACATGGAGGAGACTGGCACAAGACAGACCGTTGTGGAGGAAACTTGGGGAGACCTTCGTCCAGCAGTGGATTGATAATGGTTGACAATGATGATGATGATGATGAGGATGCAAGGTCAGGTGATGCGTAACATCACAGCCTCTCCTTGACAAATGTCAACCCCGCCTTCTCGTGGTGCATCCTGTTCCCACTAAAGGGGCTCTGACGACCGCCCATAGCGGTATAACTATACCATCGGGATCAGAGGAAATTCTATCCCACACTCACCAACCCGCTTGGCCAGCGTGGTGAGTTATGGCCAAACCCCTTCAAAATGATTCCACAACTTAAATCTTGGCCCTCAGTCTCCGGCAGCTGGAATGTACCTGGCCAAGGCAGCGGCCAGTGCGACATGAAGGCAGAGGGTGCTAAGAATCCCCGGAGGACCGGACTCGGCTGCCATCTGATGCTGACCTTGGCTACTTACAATGGACGCTCCCTATCTTCTGATTCAAGGCTTCTTGAATTGGAAGAGGAACTACAAAGGATCAAGTGGGACATCGTGGGGCTAAGTGAGGTAAGGAGAAAAGGAGAAGATCTCATCGAACTGAAAAGTGGACATCTCTTCTACTATCGTGGGACAGATACTGGCAGAACTAGTGGTGTTGGATTTATAATAAACAAGAAACTGAAGGATAAAGTTGTAGAAGTTGAAAGTTCCTCTGACAGAGCTGCACGACTCGTTATCCAACTCTCGAGAAGATACCAGGCTCAGATTATTCAAACTTATGCACCCACCACAAGTCATCCTGAAGAAGAAATTGAAGAATTTTATGAGGAAATTTGTCATCTAAATAATAAAGGTAAGCAGCACTTGAAAATAATTATGGGAGATTTCAATGCAAAAATAGGGCAACGGCAACAGAATGAAACTTCAGTAGGTAAATTCGGTCATGGCAACAGAAACCAGCGTGGAAATACTCTCGTTGAGTTTGCAGAGGCAGAAGGGTTTTTCATCTTGAACTCCTTCTTCAAGAAAAAGCCACACAGGAAATGGACATGGAGACATCCAAATGGGACAACAAGTGAAATTGATTTTATTATGTGTAACAAAAAATTCGTCATAGAAGACTGCAGTGTGCTAAACAAGTTCAACACAGGTAGTGACCATAGATTGGTGAAATGTAAGATGCACCTCAACACTAAACTTGAACGTGGCAAGCTCATAAGACAAACAAAATCTATTGACATAACCAACCTTAAAAAACACCATAATACCTTCAAGTTAGAACTGAAGAACAGGTTCTCTGCTTTAGAAGGCCTAACATCGGAAGAAGTGGACATCTCTGAAGTTAACAGAAAAGTAACCAAAGCTCTTATGGAAACAGCAACAAAATTAGCTGGGTCTAAGAACAAGTTGCATGTGAACAAATTATCAGGAAAAACCAAAATGTTGATGCAAAAAAGAAGAGAGATGAGGACAACTAAAGAAGATGTGACTTCCAAAGTGGAATATATAGAGCTATGCAAGACAGTAAGAAAAAGTATCATTGAAGACGTAAGGAAATTCAACTGTGAACTAGTGAGGAAAGCAATTGAAAGCAACCAAAGCCTAAAGATAGCAAAGGGACATCTCAGTAAGGGAAGAAAACAGATTATGGCACTGAGAAAAGAAGATGGTTCTGTAACAAGAAATAGAGGCGAAATTTTGACAAGAGTGAAAGATTTCTACTCCAAATTATATGAAAGGGATGATATATGCACTCCAGACATCATGAAAGATACCAGTACCAGAGTTCCTCCAGTCCTTCCAGCAGAAGTTGCACATGCAATCAAGAACATGAAGCGAGGAAAAGCTCCAGGAGAAGATGGAATTACTGTAGACATCATACAAGAAGCAAGTGGAGAAATCGAAACAGTACTCGCCCAAATTTTCACTCGATGCCTTAATGAAGGAAAGATTCCTGAGGATTGGAACACCGCTACAATGATCCTGCTACATAAGAAAGGTGACATTGAGGATCTCGGAAACTACAGACCTATCAGCCTCCTATCAGTAGTTTATAAAATCTTCACTAAAGTTCTTTCACACCGCTTGAAGGTAGCACTAGACATGGCTCAACCGAGAGAACAAGCTGGATTCAGGAGTGGCTACAGCACAATAGATCATATCCACGTGCTGAGAGAACTAATTGAAAGAGCGAGGGAATATGAACTTCCATTGTGCATGGCTTTTATCGATTATGAAAAAGCCTTTGATTCGGTGAAACCATCAGCAGTTACAATGGCTCTGAAAACCTGCGGTATTGAAGATGCATACATTAATATTATTAATAACATCTATGAAAATGCAAGTGCAAAGATTAGGCTGTTTGAAAATACAACACACGTAAAAATTGGAAAGGGAGTGAGACAAGGTGACACCATTTCTCCGAAGCTCTTTAATGCCACATTGGAGGGTGTTTTTCAGTCGCTGAGCTGGGAAAACAAGGGGATAAAGATTAATGGAGATTATCTAACCCACCTTCGTTTTGCTGATGACGTAGTCATTTTTGCAACTACCTCATCAGAGCTGCAGAGTATGATCCAGGAACTTGCTGACAAGAGTAAAGAAGTGGGATTAAAAATGAACTTTCAGAAGACAAAAGTGATGTTCAATGCTTTTACAAGAAATGAAGATTTATCGATTGATGGAGAAAAGCTGGAGATAACAGACACGTACGTTTATCTTGGACAGCAGATATCAAGTGAGGGTCACATTGATGAAGAAATTAATCGGCGTACAAAACTTGCCTGGAGAGCTTTTGGAAGAAACAGCATAATTTTCAAGAGCAATATGCCATTATGTCTTAAAAGAAAAGTGTTTGATCAATGCATCCTTCCAGTGCTTACGTATGGTGCAGAGACGTGGACCTTAACTAAAAGAGACATACAAAGGCTGCAGACAACTCAAAGAAGCATGGAGAGGTGCATGCTTGGTGTAACCAGGAGAGATAAGAAGAGGAACTCGTGGATCCGAAAAATGACGAGAGTGGAAGACATCATGATCAGAGTTAAATCCCTGAAATGGCAATGGGCTGGACATACTGCCAGAAGGACAGACCATAGATGGACAGCCGAAATTTTAGATTGGATTCCAAGGGACAGGAAAAGACCCAGAAAAAGACCACATGGGAGATGGGTGGATGAAATTCGTAAATATGCGGGAGTGACATGGAGGAGACTGGCACAAGACAGACCGTTGTGGAGGAAACTTGGGGAGACCTTCGTCCAGCAGTGGATTGATAATGGTTGACAATGATGATGATGATGATATATATATATATATATATATATATATGGGATGTAAGGTCAGGTGATGCGTAACATCACAGCCTCTCCTGGACAAATGTCAACCCCGCCTTCTCGTGGTGCATCCTGTTCCCACTAAAGGGGCTCTGACGACCACCAATAGCGGTATAACTATATCATCAGGATTAGAGAAAATGCTATCCCACACTCGCCAACCCGCTTGGTCAGAGTGGTCAGTTATGGCCAAACCCCTCCAAAATGACTCCACAACTTAAATCTTGGCCCTCAGTCTCCGGCAGCTGGAATGTGCCTGGCCAAGGCAGCGGCCAGCGCGACATGAAGGCAGAGGGTGCTAAGAATCCCCGGAGGACCAGACTAGGCTGCCATCTGATGCTGACCTTGACTATGTATAATTAACGCTCCCTATCTTCTGATTCAAGGCTTCTTGAATTGGAAGAGGAACTACAAAGGATCAAGTGGGACATCGTCAGGCTAAGTGAGGTAAGGAGAAAATCAGAAGATCTCACGAAACTGAAAAGTGCACATCTCTTCTACTATCGTGGGACAGATACTGGCAGAACTAGTGGTGTTGGACTTATAATAAACAAGAAACTGTAAGATAAAGTTGTAGAAGTTGAACGTTCCTCTGACAGAGCTGCACGACTCGTTATCCAACTCTCGAGAAGATACAAGGCTCAGATTATTCAAACTTATGCACCTACCACAAGTCATCCTGAAGAAGAAATTTAAGAATTTCATGAGTAACTTCGTCATCTAAATAATAAAGGTAAGCAGCACTTGAAGATAATTATGGGAGATTTCAATGCAAAAATAGGGCAACGGCAACAGAATAAAACTTCAGTAGCTAAATTCGGTCACGGCAACAGAAACCAGCGTGGATATACTCTCGTTGAGTTTAAAGAAGCAGAAAGGTTTTTCATCTTGAACTCCTTTTTCAAGAAAAAGCCACACAGGAAATGGACATGGAGACATCCAAATGGGACGACAAGTGAAATTGATTTTATTATGTGTAACAAAAAATTCGTCATAGAAGACTGCAGTGTGCTAAACAAGTTCAACACAGGCAGTGACCATAGATTGGTGAGATGTAAGATGCACCTCAACACTAAACTCGCACGTAGCAAGCTCATAAGACAAACAAAATGTATTGACATAACCAACCTTAAAAAACACCATAATACCTTCATATTGGAACTGAAGAACAGATTCTCTGCATTAAAAGGCCTAACATCGGAAGAAGTGGATATTTCTGAAGTTAACAGAAAAGTAACCAAAGCTCTTAAGGAAACAGCAACAAAATTAGCTGGGTCTAAGAACAAATTGCATGTGAACAAATTATCAGGAAAAACCAAAATGTTGATGCAAAAAGAAGAGTGATGAGGACAACTAAAGAAGATGTGACTTCCAAAGGGGAATATATAGAGCTATGCAAGATAGTACGAAAAAGTATCACTGAAGACGTAAGGAAATTCAACTGTGAACTAGTAAGGAAAGCAATTGAAAACAACCAAAGCCTAAAGATAGCAAAGGGACATCTCAGTAAGGGGAAAAAACAGATTATGGCACTGAGAAAAGAAGATGGTTCTGTAACAAGAAATAGAGGCGAAATTTTGACAAGAGTGAAAGATTTCTACTCCAAATTATATGAAAGGGATGATACATGTACTCCAGACATCATGAAAGGTACCAGTACCAGAGTTCTTCCAGTCCTTCCAGCAGAAGTTGCACATGCAATCAAGAACATGAAGCGGGGAAAAGCTCCAGGAGAAGATGGAATGACTGTAGACATCATACAAGAAGCAAGTGGAGAAATCGAAACAGTACTCGCACAAATTTTCACTCGATGCCTTAATGAAGGGAAAATTCCTGAGGATTGGAACAACGCTACAATGATCTTGCTACATAAAAAAGGTGACATTGAGGATCTCAGGAACTACAGACCTATCAGCCTCCTATCAGTGGTTTATAAAATCTTCACTAAAGTTCTTTCACACCGCTTGAAGGTGACACTGGACATGGTTCAACCGAGAGAACAAGCTGGATTCAGGAGTGGCTACAGCACAATAGATCATATCCACGTACTGAGAGAACTAATTGAAAGAGCGAGGGAATATGAGCTTCCATTGTGCATGGCTTTTATCGATTATGAAAAAGCCTTTGATTCGGTGAAACCATCAGCAGTTGGCTCAGTATTCTCGACACCTTCTACATTCAGTAGTTTTATTTTATTTTTTTATCTTTTCTCCTTTTACTCACACAGGTAGATACATAACCTTTTCTATGTTGTACTAGGTGTGAGTCAAAATTATATATGTATTTTTTTGCTTAGGTATCTTCTTTATAGAATGTGAATTCTGAATTTTCAAAACTGCTGCGTTGCGCGTTTTGATCTTCAGGTTATTTTGCAACCTTCGTTTTAAATTCTAAAGTTTTTCCTTAGTCTTCAGTTTTGCTCTTAAGTAACTAATTTCAATTTATTATTTAGCAGCTCATGCGCAAATTCTAGTTGAAATGTTTTATTATTATTTTTTTATTACTATTTTTTTATTTGAGGTTTTTTTCATTTTCTAATTTTTATTTTTGTATGTTTTGGATGCGGCTTTTTGGAGTGTAGTTTATACTCGAGTTTGGTCTTTTCTTGGACTGCTTATTTCTATTTTGCTGGTCCTTGATAAAGCCAAGGCTCAGTATTCTCGACACCTTCTACATTCAGTAGTTTTATTTTATTTTTTTATCTTTTCTCCTTTTACTCACACAGGTAGATACATAACCTTTTCTATGTTGTACTAGGTGTGAGTCAAAATTATATATGTATTTTTTTGCTTAGGTATCTTCTTTATAGAATGTGAATTCTGAATTTTCAAAACTGCTGCGTTGCGCGTTTTGATCTTCAGGTTATTTTGCAACCTTCGTTTTAAATTCTAAAGTTTTTCCTTAGTCTTCAGTTTTGCTCTTAAGTATATATATATATATATATATATATATATATATATATGGGATGTAAGGTCAGGTGATGCGTAACATCACAGCCTCTCCTTGACAAATGTCAACCCCGCCTTCTCGTGGTGCATCCTGTTCCCACTAAAGGGGCTCTGACGACCGCCCATAGCGGTATAACTATACCATCGGGATTAGAGGAAATTCTATCCCACACTCACCAACCCGCTTGGCCAGCGTGGTGAGTTATGGCCAAACCCCTCCAAAATGATTCCACAACTTAAATCTTGGCCCTCAGTCTCCGGCAGCTGGAATGTACCTGGCCAAGGCAGCGGCCAGTGCGACATGAAGGCAGAGGGTGCTAAGAATCCCCGGAGAACCGGACTAGGCTGCCATCTGATGCTGACCTTGGCTACTTACAATGGACGCTCTCTATCTTCTGATTCAAGGCTTCTTGAATTGGAAGAGGAACTACAAAGGATCAAGTGGGACATCGTGGGGCTAAGTGAAGTAAGGAGAAAAGGAGAAGATCTCATCGAACTGAAAAGTGGACATTTCTTCTACTATCGTGGGACAGATACTGGCAGAACTAGTGGTGTTGGATTTATAATAAACAAGAAACTGAAGGATAAAGTTGTAGAAGTTGAAAGTTCCTCTGACAGAGCTGCACGACTTGTTATCCAACTCTCGAAAAGATACCAGGCTCAGATTATTCAAACTTATGCACCCACCACAAGTCATCCTGAAGAAGAAATTGAAGAATTTTATGAGGAAATTTGTCATCTAAATAATAAAGGTAAGCAGCACTTGAAAATAATTATGGGAGATTTCAATGCAAAAATAGGGCAACGGCAACAGAATGAAACTTCAGTAGGTAAATTCGGTCATGGCAACAGAAACCAGCGTGGAAATACTCTCGTTGAGTTTGCAGAGGCAGAAGGATTTTTCATCTTGAACTCCTTCTTCAAGAAAAAGCCACACAGGAAATGGACATGGAGACATCCAAATGGGACGACAAGTGAAATTGATTTTATTATGTGTAACAAAAAATTCGTCATAGAAGACTGCAGTGTGCTAAACAAGTTCAACACAGGTAGTGACCATAGATTGGTGAGATGTAAGATGCACCTCAACACTAAACTTGAACGTGGCAAGCTCATAAGACAAACAAAATCTATTGACATAACCAACCTTAAAAAACACCATAATACCTTCAAGTTAGAACTGAAGAACAGGTTCTCTGCTTTAGAAGGCCTAACATCGGAAGAAGTGGACATCTCTGAAGTTAACAGAAAAGTAACCAAAGCTCTTATGGAAACAGCGACAAAATTAGCTGGGTCTAAGAACAAGTTGCATGTGAACAAATTATCAGGAAAAACCAAAATGTTGATGCAAAGAAGAAGAGAGATGAGGACAACTAAAGAAGATGTGACTTCCAAAGTGGAATATATAGAGCTATGCAAGACAGTAAGAAAAAGTATCACTGAAGACTTAAGGAAATTCAACTGTGAACTAGTGAGGAAAGCAATTGAAAACAACCAAAGCCTAAAGATAGCAAAGGGACATCTCAGTAAGGGAAGAAAACAGATTATGGCACTGAGAAAAGAAGATGGTTCTGTAACAAGAAATAGAGGCGAAATTTTGACAAGAGTGAAAGATTTCTACTCCAAATTATATGAAAGGGATGATACATGTACTCCAGACATCATGAAAGGTACCAGTACCAGAGTTCTTCCAGTCCTTCCAGCAGAAGTTGCACATGCAATCAAGAACATGAAGCGGGGAAAAGCTCCAGGAGAAGATGGAATTACTGTAGACATCATACAAGAAGCAAGTGGAGAAATCGAAACAGTACTCGCCCAAATTTTCACTCGATGCCTTAATGAAGGGAAAATTCCTGAGGATTGGAACAACGCTACAATGATCTTGCTACATAAAAAAGGTGACATTGAGGATCTCAGGAACTACAGACCTATCAGCCTCCTATCAGTGGTTTATAAAATCTTCACTAAAGTTCTTTCACACCGCTTGAAGGTGACACTGGACATGGCTCAACCGAGAGAACAAGCTGGATTCAGGAGTGGCTACAGCACAATAGATCATATCCACGTACTGAGAGAACTAATTGAAAGAGCGAGGGAATATGAGCTTCCATTGTGCATGGCTTTTATCGATTATGAAAAAGCCTTTGATTCGGTGAAACCATCAGCAGTTGCAATGGCTCTGAAATCCTGCGGTATTGAAGATGCATACATTAATATTATTAATAACATCTATGAAAATGCAAGTGCAAAGATTCGGCTGTTTGAAAATACAACACACATAAAAATTGGAAAAGGAGTGAGACAAGGTGACACCATATCTCCGAAGCTCTTTAATGCCATATTGGAAAATGTCTTTCAATCACTGAACTGGGAAAACAAATGGATAAAGATTAATGGAGATTATCTAACCCACCTTCGTTTTGCTGATGACATAGTCATTTTTGCAACTACCCCATCAGAGCTACAGAGTATGATCCAGGAACTTGCTGACAAGAGTAAAGAAGTGGGATTAAAAATGAACTTTCAGAAGACAAAAGTGATGTACAATGGTTTTACAAGAAATGAAGATTTATCGATTGATGGAGAAAAGCTGGAGATAACAGACACATACGTTTATCTTGGACAGCAGTTATCAAGTGAGGGTCACATTGGTGAAGAAATTAATCGGCGTACAAAACTTGCCTGGAGAGCTTTTGGAAGAAACAGCATAATTTTCAAGAGCAATATGCCATTATGTCTTAAAAGAAAAGTGTTTGATCAATGCATCCTTCCAGTGCTTACGTATGGTGCAGAGACGTGGACCTTAACTAAAAGAGACATACAAAGGCTGCAGACAACTCAAAGATGCATGGAGAGGTGCATGCTTCGTGTAACCAGGAGAGATAAGAAGAGGAACTCGTGGATCCGAATAATGACAAGAGTGGAAGACATCATGAGCAGAGTTAAATCCCTGAAATGGCAATGGGCTGGACATACTGCCAGAAGAACAGACCATCGATGGACAGCCGAAATTTTAGATTGGATTCCAAGGGACAGGAAAAGACCCAGAAGAAGACCACATGGAAGATGGGTGGATGAAATTCGAAAGTATGTGGGAGTGACATGGAGGAGACTGGCACAAGACAGACCGTTGTGGAGGAAACTTGGGGAGACCTTCGTCCAGCAGTGGATTGATAATGGTTGACAATGATGATGATGATGATATATTTAAACATAATGCTTTTCAACTTCAGACCTTTTTTTATAACCGACAATTTTTATGTATCTTTAAGAAATTGTGAAATGTACTGTTTCATAATATTATTTCACAACAATTCTAAACATAAGATATACTCTTGATAGCTACAATTTCTTTTGTCTTAAGCACTCCACAGAGTGACACAAAGACATCGTACAATCACCTGTGCAATAAATTAAGTACCAGGTTTCTCACAGTAACACAATATACACTATATTGACGAAAGTCACCACACATCTCTCCAAAAGCAAATGAACGGATCCTCTGCGTTGTTAAGGTGCGCGTTTCTGCTGCAAACGGTATAAAAACAAGCCTGCTGCTTACTGCAATCATATCGCACTGTGAGGTTGAGTGAAAACATGGCGGCGAGAGAGAACTGACTTTGAGAAAGAAAATATATTTGGGTGTTATATTAGTGGGTTGTTCATAAGAAAAACCGAGAAGCGTTTAAACATACCCAAGTCAACTGTTTTGGATGTACTGAATAAGTATAAGTGGAAGACACATGGTGTTCTTGAAGCAGCAAAGCGTACCGGCAGACCAAAAAAAAAAATCAGTGATAGAGGACGTCGAAACCTCAGAACAGTTGTTACAGCTAGTCGGCGGAGTATTGCACAAGACCTCAGTGTAAAGGTGAGTAAAAATGTTGGAAACTCGGTAGGTACACGTATCATTTGCAGAAAACTTCATTCTATGGGTTACCATGGTCGTGCGGCTGCTCATAAGCCTTTCATCTCCACCCGGAATGCTACTCGCCGTTTAGCATGGTGTAAAGAACATTTATCGTGGACCGTAGATCAATGGAAACGGGTCCTATGGACTGATGAATCCAGATACACGATCCATCAGTCTGATGGCAGCGTGAGGGTATAGCGGCAGCCGTGGGAACGCTATTTACCACATGTACTGTTCCAGTGTACTTGTGTCGGGGTGTTTTTCGTGGTATGGTCCCGGCTCAGTGGTTATCGTGGACAAACCTGGAAACCAGCATGTCTACCTCGATATTCTGGCCAATTATGCACTACCAACTCTGTGGTAATACTATGGAACCGAGCCTTGTTGGTATCAGCAGGGTAATGCTCTGAGTCATAAAGCAAGGACTCTTACGGCGTGGTTTGATGATAATTTCGTATCGTGTGTGGACTGATCAGCACACAGCCCTTATCTTAATCAGATAGAGCACCTATGAGATGAATTAGAGCGCCGGATATGAAGTTTGGAACCAAGGCCTATTACTAAGCAACAGTTAGCTGCAGCATTATGTACTCGTTGTGTTCCAAAACCTTGTCGAAAGCATGTCTCGAATGGTCAGTTCATGCATTAGAGCCAAAAGTGGTTTCAGAATCGTTTTAATGTAACAAAACAGAGGAGACGAGCAACATGGAATCGTCTCAAAGGAAAAAAAAGAACAGGAATGATACAAACTGATAAAAGCGATGATATATACATTGAATGAGTAATGACGAATTTACAACGTGATGCAAACAGAGCAATGCTTGAGGAAGGACAAAATGATCACAGGCGGGGCACCGCAGTGCGAAAAGAACATCAGAAAGTTAATGCAGAGTCTTAACTCACCGTGAGATGTAACGGATATGGTGTGACAGCGAACCACGGGGTCACTGGCGACTACGTAGCATAGAAGGAGCTTTCACGGCATGCGGAGATGGCAGACTGATACTCCTGCTGTAAACGGGAGAGGAGGCGATTGCGAAAATGTCCGAGTAGGGCAGCACTGGCTTGAATGGAAGACGCAAGAGGAGTTAGACTGCGGAGTTGCTGATAATACAGGTAGATGGCGTGTTTCACCTACACAAACACGTAAGAACACACTGGTGGAAGGAGCACAGAAAAGATGCTGGTATGCTGCAAAAGCGGGGTCGACGGTGCAGGAGCGACGAGCGATGGAGAACGCCTGATGTAGCAGAGGTGGAATTGTCTCAAAGAACACGGCAGTAAAGGTAGACGTGCGGAATGTCCGCCTCCTGCGCGCAGAAGGAGCAAAAAGGGGAAGAGATAAGTGGCATGCGGTGGAGAAGGGATGGAACGGAGAGCCGGTTATGTAGGAAGAGCCAGTGGGTATTGAATTCAAGCGGGGACGAAAGAGGGGAGCGGGCAGCAGCCCAGACAGTAGAAACAGTAGGAGGGACACCGTGGATAGGGAGAGGTGAAGGGGAAGCAGAAGAGGAGAGAAACCGATAGAGGGATTTAGTAGAGAACGAGAACAGAGGAAGAGACGGGTCAAAGACACGCAGAAAGAACGGGAGTGGTTGCGGAGCAGAAAGTACAGAGACAAAGCCAAGAGGAATTGCGAGATCAGGAAACTAAGAAACTATAGCAGAGCAGAGAGTCGTAGACGTCGCGAGCTGAAGGAGAGGAGAGAATAGCAGGCGGAAGGCTAGAAAAGGAGCGCCAGGAGAGGTCAGGGTTAGTAAGGTCGCGGACCGTTACAACCCAAGCACGAAGCCAGGAGAAGTAGTGAGGAGAAGAAGAGAGGTTCAGAGAGAATGTCGAGAGTAGAAAAGGGAGAGGAGCGAATAAGAGGGAGAGAACGCAGGAAAGTGAGGGCCTCAGAATAGGCAGGAGGTAGTTTGGAGGGAAGAGAAGGAAAGCAATCCATTAGTACGAGAGAGGAGAAAGCAAAATGAGGGTTGTGCGGGGAGGTGAGGACGTCGCGCACAACGACGGCTGACGGGACAGGAGCAGTGAAAAGACGGAGGAACATGACGATGCGGCTGGCTTGACAGTACAGCTGAACATCAATGAGCCCAATTCCACCACAGCTGGAGGAAGACAGAGCTTGGTGACAGCGACCCAGTGATGACCGGACCACGCGACACGGGTGAGGCAACTGGTAGTAAAGGGGAAGAGATGATGTAATCCAGGAGTACTGACACAAAGAAATAAGATGGGTGCGTGCAAGATTGGCTCGTTGATAAAACGATGTGCAGAATTGGGCACGGCGCCAATAGGCAGTTGGTCGAATGAGACGTGGACGACGCGTACTACTGGTGGCTTTTGAAGAAGCATGAGGCGAGCCGAGAAACACCCCGATGAAGCGCTGAGCCGACGAGGACTAGGTGGCCCCCACGGGGAGTCTGTACGACCAAACCACACACCGCACCACAGTCTAGTGCTTTTGGCGGCATTGAGTTCTGCAGCAGAGCAAGGGGCATAGGTATCATAAAGATGACGGAGTTGAGAGAACTGAGTATCAGCACGGATGCACACGGTGATATCATCAGCTTAAGCGGTGCAGGAGATAGAGTGGTGCCGAGTGCTTGCAACTAGTGGTGGTAAAGATGCCTGGAGGGAGTACTCCACTGCGATGGCGAAGAGTTGGCTTGATGACGGGCAGCCTTGTCGTACACCACGGCAGAAGGGGATGGGCGCAGTTAAAATTTGCGAGGGGGAGGCTGGTGAAATGGACCTCCTGAGGTAGATTGGAGAGACGATGAGCAGAAGCAGGGGAGGAAGAAGGAGGAGTTTCACAGAATTTATCAGCGAAGAACCGGCGTACCTGAGAGCAAATGACATCTGGATCGGAGGTGACGGAGCGAAGTAGAGGTTCGCCGATCTGACTCCATAGATGTGAGGAAGTCAAATGAGCAATCCGCTGGGTTGAGATGTTGTAGACGAAGGCGGATGAGAGCTTGCTGTGCGAGGGGTTCAAGTAGCGCCTTGAGCTCAGCTTGGTATACAGGGAAGAGCGCATCAGCTAAACTGATGAGGGAAAGCATCAATCGAAGGGTCTTTGCTGTAAAAGATAGCTGGCGGATATGGAGAATGAGCTATTGTTTGGTCTCCAACTAATACAAAAGCACACAGGGAGCGTTCACGAGACACTGGCAGGCGATCAAGAGACGGGTTAAGAGTGCAGTTAAAATCACCTCCGAGAAGCACTCGATCAGAGGAAGGAACCTGAGAGAGGGCTCCCCGGGGACTCGTGAACAGCAGGGATAGATGCGTAGAGGAACATGGTACGTAGATGTTGAAGACATGAAAACGAATTCCAGATAGAGTGAAGGAGATTTGTTGTAGAAGATATCGGCAGAAATTGCAGACGGGAGAGTAAAGACAGGGTGATTCAAAACTGATGACGAACACCAATAGCGAAACCACCGTGCACAGAGTAACGGAAAGCATGGTGAAAGGTGAAGTCCCAAGTGCGCCATCTATGAAAAAGTGTCGAGGAGTGGCAGTTCATCTCTTGCAAAGGAGTAAGTCGGCCCCAAGGGGCGAGAGATCTTCCAGAACGAGAGCGTTAGCAAAACCCCTACAATTCAGAGTGGCGACCTTGAATGGGTAAGTCCGACATCGGATGAACGGCAGCTATGGCAGCTTTCTGGAATGTGTCGAGGCGATTGATGATATCACGACACCACAAGACGTAGTCGGGTTGCTTGGCATTATGCTGGATGAATTTGAGGATGGAGGTTGCTTGGTCGAAGACCTCGGGAAGAACTGCTTAAACTAAAACTGCTGTAAAAAGATGAGAGAAGCCTCCCGATTTGCTTTATGAGTGACAAACTCGTAAATATCTTCAAAGGAGACAGGTTCTGAAGCAAGAGAGGCATTTGTAAGAGTCGAGAAATCTTCAATCGTCGGCAGAGGACCCTTGGACTTTAAAGAAGGGCTAGAATGTGACAGGGGAGACTTGGAACCTGCTAGACCAGTGGAACGATGTGGGCGGCTAGTCGGAGAAGGTGACTCCTTCTTTTTCCTCCGGGCCTCGGCACTGGTAGTAGAGCGACGTTTGCCGTGGATCGATGACACACGAGATGTGGAATCAGAGGAAAGGTCCACCTCATCGCCGGGAGCAAACGTGCCGACGGTGAATGAAACTTGAGGATCAGCCGTGATTGTCCTCTGATGGAGAGAGAACACGGGAAGGCAAGGAGGAATCAAGTGGAGGAAAATCCGACAGAGTGGAGAAAGCAAAATCGGAAGACGCGTGTTGATCTAAGGTTTTAATCAGATTTTTGGCAGAACTGGGTCCAGGAGGTGCAGACGCAGGATGAGGCATGGCAGCAGAAACGGAGGAAGAGGTAGAATGCTGCCTTGGAGCTGCAGGAGTCAGTGGCTTTGCATGGGGACATTGAGCTTGCTGATGGCCGTAAGCCTTGCAGCGTGAGCAATGAGCAGAGGCGAGGAGCTCAATCCGGCGGCGCTCATTACCGCAACGAACATCGAGGAACCGTGGGAACTTTATGAGATGCTCTTCCGACGGGAAGATGATGCGAGCAGTTCTACGCAAGCCACAGATATGTTTATCATCGGGGTCAGAGGGGGAAGAGGAGAGAGTCTTCACTGGGCCGACTACTCTGCCGCATTGACTAAGTGCAGCACACAGCATATCATCAGAGATCTCCGGGAGTAGGGGGGCGGATGTAGAGAGACCAGAACAGGACGCTGGGCGATGGATTCGGCTAAGAGGTGACGATCGCCAAATGATAAGCCCCGAGACAAGACAAGCTCGGCATATTATTTCTTCGAAAAATAAACACAGTTCGTAGCTTTCGGGTGAGGTGGGTGATGGCACCAGAAGGAAGAATCTTCTTGAGAGCGGAGCTGTACTGCTTCAAAGGAGAGTTGGGCAGCGTATCAAAACAAACCCCCCAACTCGAGGGTCGAATGAAGAAGCTGACCAGCAGGAGAGTTCTCGGGAATGTCTAATAAGATGGTGTCACCGTTGAGAGTAACGTAAGAACCCATAGGGGGCAGACGAGACGAGAAAAAAGCCGGTGGAATACCAGAGGCAGCCGCAGAATACGTACGTGAAGAAGCGCCTCCTCTGGAAGGCATTGACGCAGCATGAGACAATGTACTGGAAGCAGAGGCAGTAGAAAATGTAGAGGTCAGATTAGCAATGCCATCAGAGACGTCCATGAACTCATCATCGTCAGCAGAGGCCAGGGACATCACATCCACGTTCTCGTTGGCAGAGTCTGAGACCTGAGCAGGAGAAGATGTACAAATGACAGGAGGATAATTAGGAGGCTCCCCACTAGCAAGCGAAGATGATTGATCGGCTGCGTCTGTTGTTGAGGAGGCGACGCGAGGAGCTGCAGCGATGCTGGCGGGAATAGCGCCCTCATCGGCAGATGCCATAATCAATGGCAAGGATTAACGAAGAAAAACGACCAGCTCGGTGTGGAAATTAAAACACTGATAATGAAAAAAAAAGCACTCACCAACTCGTGAGGGATTTTAAACTAAAGCACAGACCTTTAACTTTGTCACATACATAGAACAATGATGGGACACACAAAACACATACGTGAAGCACTCAAACACGGAGGTCGTGAAGACACGTGTAAGACCAAAAGTGGACCGACACCGTACGAATGTGTGCCATTAAATGCTATGTTGTGTTTCTCTTCTAGGTGTCCGGTGACGTTTGTCAATGTAGTGTATATAATCATCACAAAACGGTATTATCTGATTTCAAGACAGGGTAGTGTTAATTATCTCCCTGAATGGATAATTTGAACAACAAAACTAATGGAAAAGAAACTCATTCTGATTCTCGTGTGTACCCGTTCTAGCCGTATTCGTCCCACGTCTTAGACAGCGAGTATAATAAATTATTTCGACCTGATTTCAGCCCATTTTGTTAACCGCGAGTTAATTTGTTCCAGCCGGTTGAAGGGTTAAACGAAAAAAATGAATTTATTAAACCAGAGCTCCAACTACTGTCACTGCAAGAGATAAAGGGATTGATTTCTTAAGAAAATTTAATTCCGATTGCATCTTGTAAAGACATTTGTATCGAGAAAATATATGTTTGGGGGTTTAACGACAACCGTGAGGAACACAAAGGGCTATGAGCAATTGATCGTCTCTAATTTATGGTTGCTGGTTCCAGGAAAGGGAACCAGCAACCAAGTCCCAGTGCTGTAAGACAAGCATAGAATCCATACCTCACCGGGATTCGAACCCGGACTCATCTCGGACGAATTATTAGAAGCCAGCGTTTCGTATCAATAGCCCACCAGGGATGCGTTGAGAATATAGAAAGGTTGAAATGAGGGATTGAGCACCATGATTGGGAAATGATGAAACCAACGTATGGAAAAATTGTAGATTTTAAGGACTGAACGCATAGTGGCTTCTTCGCTTCGAGGATTAGATTTCTTCGCATCGAAAAGCTACATTCCTTAAAATTTGCAATTTATGCTGAATAGAAGAATATGCTATCAATCCTCGCAAATCTCTCTGCTCAAAAGACTCCACAGCCCCTACTATTAAACTTATTCTTACACCTCAACCAACAACAAAGGAATCAACTTCTGGTGTGTTATTAACACTAAACAAATCCCCCTAAGATAAACCCCTTATTACTCTAGGAAACCAAAACTAAAAGGGACCTCCACTGATCTTCGGAACCAAGGCTGCCGAGGAGCTACGGGCATAGCGACTTCTACGCATCGAGGGGCTACATTTAGTCGTTGGAACCAATGTCTAAATGTAGTTCCTGAACCAATGCGAGCATTTTCCGAAAGCGGAACATTAACATGGAAACCTCCGCTCACAAGCCATGGGTCCTAACTTTTAGGTCAGCGATTGTCAACTGTATGGTCGTGAGCATCAGGTTTTCAGGCACCAGCAGGAGAAACAATCATAATTCAAAATAAGATTGTGCATAGAGAAAAACAATTTTCTAAACTCGCTTGCACCCTACTCGTATTGAAAATAATATCACTCTAGTGAACTGGAAAATAAATGCATTATCTGAATTATCTTAAAGCAGCGAATTCCAGCCGATCCCCACCAGAGCTCATCCACTTTCATCAAAACTGAGATTTTGTCCTGTGTTCCACTAACGGCGACAAGAGCGAGCAATTATGCCGTGTCTGTGCAATGTAACCGTTGAACCATTCCTAACAATGTTCTAATAACGTTCGGAGAATTAGAGTGGTACTCAAAATTCAAGCAACAACAGCAAAGCTAACAGACAAAATAAGGAACATAAGCAAAAGCACTTTATACAGTATATGCTGTGTGGTACAATGTTTCACACTTGTGAACACAAAAGAAGTGAGATGTGTACAAGCTTGCCTACATTATGAGCCTGTGGAAAAAATCAGTAAAGTAAGGGATAAATTGATATCGCATAAATCAGCGAAAAACAAAATGGTCTCAGTCTCCAGTACGGAATGAGATCCCAAGGAAGCTTCACAGCATCGATCCATTAATTAAATGAGGATGTCCACAAGAATCTTTGAGATTATGTCCATAATCACAAAGGTTCTTGAATTGGTTCTCACTCCTTTCCACCTACAGCTCTGCAGGACTTACATACAGCTCTGCAAGACTTACGATATGACCAGTCAAGTTCTCCGAACGTTGCTGGCTGATTCCAGCCGATCCCCACCAGAGCTTATCCACTTTCATCAAAACTGAAGTTTGGTCCTGTGTCCCACTAACGGCGACAAGAGCAAGCAATTATGTATTGCCTCTGCAATGTAACCGTTGAACCATTCCCACGTAGGCTTGATTATAATCTAATAACGTTCGGAGAACACAATGGTACTCAAAATTGTTATTAGATTATAATCTAATAACGTTCGGAGAACTACAATGGTACTCATAATTGGAGCAACAGTCACAACAGCAAAGCTAACAGACAATAACATACAAAGTAAGGAACATAAACAAAGGCACTTTATATAAGCTGTATGGTACAATGTTTCACACTTGTGAACACTAAAGAAGTGAGATGTATGCAAGCGCGCCTAAATTATGAGCCTGTGGAAAACAACAGTAGAGTAAGGGATAAAATGATATCGCATAAATCAGCATAAAACAAAATGGTGTCAAAGTCTCCAATACGGAATGCCATGAAGTAAATGGACGATGTCCTTGCTCTGTCCACGTTATTTTATAAACAACGCCACCAGATAACGACATCTCAGTTGTTGAGACCATCAATACGGATTTGTGTGGTCAGACTGATAAACCACGTATGGCGGTGAGAATTGTTGGCACACTAGCGTAAATGCGAACGCACTCGACTAGTTATCGAGAGATCTGAGGTTCGAACACAATTTTTTAGTTGCCATGCATTGCTTATAAAATAACGTGGACAGAGCGATGACATCGTCAATTTACATTATCTCCACGTATTTGATATATTTTGCACCATTTCTATCACCCTTTGGATTTATCAGCTACAATTAAATAGCTGTTGTGTTAAATGCCACCAGATGACTATATCTCAGTTGCTGAGACCATCAATACTGATTTGTGTAGTCAGATGCTGACTGATAATCCGCGCATGGCGCTGAGAGTTGTTGGCACCGTAGCGTAAATGCGAACGCACACGACTAGTTATCGAGAGATCTGGGGTTCGATCCCAGCGGTGTCTGAAGACAATTTTTCAGTTGATATGCGTTGTTTATAAAATAACGTGGACAGAGCGATGCCATCGTCCATATACATTTTCTCCACGTATTTGATTCATATTCACGGAATGAAGTCACAAGGAACAGCAGTGCAAGCTTCAGAGCGTCGAACCATGCATTGAATAGTGATGTTCACAAGAATCTTTGAGATTGTGTCCCATTGTTCTGGAAGAGCACATCGTAAGTCCTGCAGAGCTGCAGGTGGAAGGGAGTGAACACCAATTCGTGGACCTAAAGTGTCCCAAACCTTATCAATTTGGTTAGATCTAATAACCGTATTGATCAATCTGTACATGCAATATTTTCGCTTTCAAGATATTCATTGGCCAGAAAAGCCCTACGAGGTCTAGCGTTATCATCCATTAACAGAGAATCCGAACCCACCGCACCTCTAAAATGACGAACATGATGATCCAGGATCTTGTCGTGATAATGGACAGAGGTCAGACCTGGACAGTTTTCCGTGGTTACTACGTGAAGAAGATCGTTGATACACATTCCGGCCCAAACCATTACTCCATAACCTCAGCAATGGTCTTGGTCGTCTGATGTGTCTCACGTTTTCATGATGTCAGTGTTCCCAAAGAATCTGCACTCATAGGTAAAAATTATACGTGCCCTTCTTGGCTAGTCCAATGAACATGATACAATTCGAAACGATCACTTTTCTGGGACACCCTCAAGAGAACACGCACGCCAAGACGTCTTGTAGAACACTGTTATGCAATCTTCGGTATACTGTATGTAGGGATACAGTCTGCTCAGTTACCATAGTAACGGGTCTGGATCAATTGGGCTTGTCGTGTTGCTTGGATTGCGTCTAGCGTTTAACACAAATAAGCGGTCTTGTCGAGCAGAAGTGGTTCCCGGATGTCCTTGCCTAGATCTTCTCGATGTTTCAGTGTTCTTAAATTGCCTCTAGAGGCGGAAAACAAAGGATCAATCTACATTTACCCATCTGGCCATTTCAGCTTGACTCCTGCTTCGAATCTCCATTTACTGTAGCTCTTCACCACAACGAATCGTATAAACAATCTCACTGAGATATAATGACTTCTCGTCACTGCATCTGATAGTGCAAACCCCAAGATTGCGCACGTATTCAATTTCAATCCAGGGGTGGGTCTAAAAGAGTACCTTAAAGGGGTGGGTCCAAAAGAGTACCTTAAAGGGGCGGACGGTTGCTCTGGCCTAAAATAAAGGTGGATAGAGAGACTTCGCGGATCTCTCTCTCTCTCTCTCTCTCTTTCTCACACCTTGGCAGATCATCCTCTCCCTGACACTGCATGGCTTTTAAAACTTTCCATAAAAAGATTGTGCAAAATGTTTAAGTCACAAAGTGGAAAAAACAAATGAAAAATCACCTCTATGTTCCTGATGTTCCATTGCTTGCTCTGCGAAGAAACAAGCAGCCTGCTTTTTTAAATTTCAAGTCGGGATAGAATCTTCCAAAATAAATTTGAGCTCTTCTCTTCCGGTCATTCGTGCGGAAAGGGTCCGGGTTCGAATCCCGGTGAGGCATGGATGTTGTTTTTGCCTTACGGCACTGGCTCTCTCCCTCTCCTGGAACCAGTGGCCCTAAATTGGAGACTGGCGACTGCTTCTAGTCCATTGAGTTGCTCACGGTGGTCGTTAAACCTTCAATAATAAAAAAGTCATTCCTGAGCAATATGACCAGTAATTGCACTTTAAAATATTCGTTTATTCTTTCGCAATGCATGTTACCCACCTTTTTCGAAAGGAACTTCCATTTACTACACATTATCAAGTCATTCCTGCGCCATTCATTGTCTTACTGGCGATTTTTGTCTCGGACGATCGTAGAAATATAGCATTAAACAAAGTGCACCCATTTACTTTTCGAGGTTAGACAAAATTTCTTTTCTCTTCCGCTCTCAGCTTCCTCTGTTTCTGAAACCTTAGTTTATTTGTTTTTTTCTCTTTGTTGTCTCTCTCACTCTCTGAAGCTAGAATAGAACATTTAATTTCCACATTCACAACGAATTTTGATTGTTATAAAAACTTCTGTATTTATTCCTGTAATTGTAATTTTACGAAAATAAATGCGTTAATAATTTACAATCTTGCAGAATTTCGAAAAGAAAAGTCCATGGGGGGGGGGCAATTTCCCCCGTGGGTTCCCATAGTTCTTCAGTGGCTTATATATGGCATCCATTTACGTATAAATTTTGCTGTCTCGTGTCCTTCTATAGCGCTGTTTTTTGTTTATTAACCTCATTACTTGTTGCTTTTGCATAACGAGCTTCATATGTGCCATTTACGTGAGGTTTTCGTGGATGTTGCTTTAATTTTGAGGACACGTTTATACTTCCATCTAAATACTAGCTATGATTCCAAAACAAAACTCTAGAAATTACTCGAAGTGGGCGTCATTTGCTAATTGTACGCCACTTGGCAATAATTTAATTTGACTCACTCTTCTTTACTTTTTTCTAGCCTTCTGCTGATTGCCTTAACTCTAACCGCACCCATTTTACAGCATTAGTCATGGTATTTTTCTTTGCAAGGCAGTGAAAATTTTCAGATATCCTTGTAAAGTTCCTTAAGTTTTACTTAATTATGCAGATTTAATTACACTGCCGGACAATTGCTAAGGACGGATGACAATAGCAACGATAGCAACCATAAAATGGAAGGCAGGAAAATGTGGAAATTAGCATAAGTGCGGGATACAGTAAGATGTGTTGTGCGTATGCAAATTTTGGATTGCCGAACTTGTTCGTGACGTCATAGCGCTGATAAGAGATATAAAGGATTTGACGCGTATTGACCGTTGTTGTTCAAACGCAAAGTTGAAGGGGAAAGAATCAATTGACGAACTTGCAATTTTCAGTATGTCTTCCCGACATCACCTAGATGATTTTACGCATGGCCGTATTATTGGCAAGATTGAAGAAGGGCGAAAAATAACAGATGTTGCCAGGGAGTTCGACGTCTGCCACAGTGTTGTTTCAAGGCTTTGGAAATCATTTCAAACAAATGGAGAGTATAGCAAACGTCACGGGGGAGGTCGTGTTCGCAGTACGACACCTGCAGAAGATCGATACATAGTGCTATCAACAAAAAGACACCGGCGCAGCACAGCTAGAGAGGTAGCAAATCAGTTTATGGCTGCTACTGGCAAGCGGATCTCCCGAAAAATTGTCGCCAGACGTTTGCATGAGGAAGGACTATACGCCCGCCGTCCTGTTGTGTGCATCCCATTGTCCAGACGTCATCGTACCGCCCGTTTGCAATGGTGCCATCAACATCGCAATTGGACTGATAACGACTGGTCTGCTGTCCTCTTCTCAGATGAGAGTAGATACAGTCTATCGTCTGATTGTCGACGACAACTGATCTGGCGTGATAGTGGTACTGCATATTGTCCAGCAAACATGCAGGAAAGGGACCGATATCCGACATGTAGTGTCATGGTATAGGCTGGCATCACGATCAATAGCCGTACGTCCCTCTATGTGCTTCCAACTGGGACTATGACTGGCTAATGATACATTAATGATGTTCTGCTACCTCATGTTCGCATGTTCCTTGGTGCTGTCGGTGATAGATTCATTTTCATGGACGACAACGCAACATGTCATCGAACAGTCGCTGTCCAGGAGTGTCTTGAGAGCGAGGATATTCAACGCCTCGTATGGCCAGCACGCTCTCCAGATCTGAATTGCATTGAAAATGTTTGGGATGCTTTGGGGAGGAGTCTTGCTGGTCGCCAATGCCCTCCAATAAACAAGGACACTCTCATCCATGCACTGACAGAGGAATGGGATAAATTACCCCAACAGCTGCTTGATAATGTTGTGCAAAGCATGACACGACGTGTGGAATCTTGCATCGCCCTCCATGGTGGCCATATCCCGTATTGACATCTTACGCCGGAACGCCTGCGGACGGTAATTGCATTTTTTTCACGTTTACGTATTCTGCACAAAATGGCCTATTTGTCCCTTGAACACGTTCCAAAGCCTTCTGGATTTCAGAGCACAATAAATTGTCTTTCTTGTAATGTCCTGGCATTCTGACATTATTTTATTTCACTTGGCATCCGACCACACTAATTTTTTTATGCGCTATATAGCCGTTTCTGATTCGTCCTTAGCAATTGTCCAGCAGTGTATATTTCACATATATAAATTAAATCTTATAGTATTTGAGACAGAGTATTCAGTATAGGAATTATATCTTCTTGTTTATATCTTACCTGTGAGAACCCTTGATAAATGCATTATTCTTTGCAGCCAGTGACAGTTTCTTCTATACAAAAAGCAGTGCGCCACCATACAGGGTGCTGACCCCTACTTCCAGTCCTCCCTCGTAAGTGGTAAGTTTTCGGTTTCAGTATAACTTGACCGTAGTTTGTTTACAAAAACTTTTTCAGTACTAATATGGTATTACTGTATGAAAAACGATAAGTCTGAACATGTCTCTTGGGTAAAACTGCTTGTGCATACAGTCCAGGACGGATAATTTCTGGTTAATGAATTACAAATCAAATTAAGTGCGCTTCTGCTTCTAGGAATGGAAGAATAGAATTGAAATGTAAGTGAGAACATGTGTTTCCTTGAATTAACTGACGTTCCTAGGCACGGCTTAAAAACAGCACTAATACATAGAACTTAGAGCAGTAGCGTTTTCAACGTAAGACCAACAAAAGTTACATCTCTTTTTCAAAGATAGTTTTAGTGAGGAGAAGAATAGATTCTACGTCTTATTTTTTGTACTCCCCCTCCCATCCTTTGCTTTCTTTCCAGCATCACAGTGTCTTTCTTTGGCTAAATTTACGGTTGGACTTTGCACTCTTACGCACTCTAGTTTGCCCTTTCGCTTATACCCTAGGAGATGTTCCGAAATCCAATTTTAAAACCATCGGCACGAAACCACTTTTCATTATAAATTCTGTGAACGGGGAAACTCGCATCTGGTAATAACATAATAAAGAACTGCAAACAATTTGCTCCTTGCATTTGCGTGATCTCCATTTTGTTTCCAAAGCTCGCAAAAGTTCACATAATTGAATATTTACTTCTGTGACAGCAGTTTCTGTCGAGTCCACTTGATGATTCTTGACACGGAACATAAACGCAGGAAAAGGCCCATCCATGAAAGATTTTTGAAATCACGTGAAGATTTTTGTTCGTAGCCGTAATTCTTGGAAAGAAAGTAAACGCAGTAACTTACTGAAAAGTCTCACAGCCCTATTCCGAAAATCCACATAATTTTATAAATGCTGTAATTTTCGCGGGCATCAGTATAAGAAACGAACCTAATAAAAAATACGCTCTTTCGGAAAAAAATGTCTTATAAGCGCAGCACCTCAAAAATCTGTAATCTCCTGGCCACCGATATAAGAGCTGCGTAAGAGCTAAATAACACGATTTTTCTTTTTTTTTTTATTGGAGGTTTAACGACCACCGTGAGCAACTCAATGGGCTATAAGCAGTCGCCCGTCCCTAATTTAGGGTCACTGGTTCCAGGGAAGGGAGAGAGCCAGTGCCGTAAGACAAACACAACATCCATGCCTCACCGGGATTCGAACCCGGACCCCGTTCGGACGAATGATCAGAGGCCATCGCTTAGACCACTGCGCCACCGGGGCGGCAAATAACACGATTGAATCACTGCCGGAAGTACCTGCATATTTTTAAAGTAATTTCTCCGTAAATATTTTTTAATTATTTTCGGTAATTTAATGAAATAACGTAGAAATAAAATGATAAAATAGATTTCAATAGGGCAACTTTTGCTTTACTCCACGCTCTTCTTTTTGTTGCTTCTTTTGCTTTCCTCTGTTTTGAGGTTTGACAACCACCATGAGTAACTCTTAGGGATATCAGTAGCCACCCATCAACAAATTAGGGCCACTCCTTCATCAGAATGGAACGAACCAATGCCCCTGGACAAACATAACACGCATGCTTCATCCACAACACGAATCCGGCCGCATTTCAGAAAAATACTTAGAAACTAACGCCTCAGTCTACTAGAGGAACCGATGTCGTGGTTACGGTTTCACCAGGGGCTGAGTCTTATGCAAAGGAGCACGCCGTCGTGCAAAATATCCCCCTTAGCTGTATGTTAGAGCCCAACCGGTTTCAAGAGATCGTTTGCTTTTGCTGACCACAGCAAAAGCAATTTGTTAAAACGAAGAACATTTTGATAGAAGCACATTGCAAGAGCGACTCGTTAGAAGGAAGTGTTTTGTGATAAGAGCTTTTGATATCTCTATTTAATAGACATACAGTTTGATATTGCATCTTATTACAAACGCATACACTGGGGATTATCAAAATAATAGAAACAAGTGTTGTGGAGAACTTTTTTAATATGCCGTAGACACTCCTTGGGCTTTCAGAACAGAAGCAATTCACCTTAAAATATACTTATGTAAGTCATGCGCATGCAATAATGTAATTTGGGATTACCCCAAGTACATGGTAAGCGCAGGAACTCCAATGAACATAGTGGATCACCGAAACATCAGAGCCATCTGGCGGTGAGGGGGCAAACCAACATGGTCACACGACACTCTTAAACCAGTAGGAACAGATTTACAGATCTTCGGTTAGAAGTGCACGTTTTGCATGCGATCTGGTGGATTAGTGTATGTTGAAAAAACGTCATTCAAAGGATTGCTCTAAAACAGATGAGGACACATTGAACCTTTTTACGATTTCTAAAGATCGTCAAGTGTTTATTTGGTATATATTTCTTTCGTAATAGTTATTTGTTATTCTTGACGAACTCACGTGGAGCTTGTGTGAAGTTGATAATATTGAATCCAAATTGAATCCTATGAGCTTACTTCGAGAAGCGAAGGCTCTGTCGAAGTTTTGTCCGCAAGAGGAATAAACACTTTTGCAGAATCAAAAAGAATAATTAATAAAGTATAATAATTGTAATACACACGTGACCCTAGCTCCGGCTCGGTAGGCATGTGCTCCCACAATGCATTGCGCGCATTCTGTTTTCCCACTTGGCCGCTGCTTCAATTGGCGCTGCAAGCGGAGAATTCTTGGGTCTCGAGGCTCTCGTTTTTAACGTTACGTTCCCTCGCTTACTCTTGTACTCGCTTTGGATTACCCTTCCTGTAAAATCTGACTCAACTGGGCCAGTGATGTTTGACGTGGGAAGTGTCATTTGACCTTTCGCTCCATCTATGTTCACAAATGATCAATAATATTGAGGTGGGCAGGGTAGCTGCTGTACCCAGTTCCCATGCTCTGCAAACAACAACTTAACACATCTTGCATAATGCAGGGATGCATTATCTGCTTGAAACCAGGGTCGGTGATTAGAGAACAATGCCTGAAGCATTGGGTGCAGGTGGTCTCTATGATAAGATTCGTACGCTGCAGATGTGACACGACCTTTCAGAATATCCAATAGCCCTAAGGAATGCCATGATGTGCCACCTCCATGCTTAATAGTCGGCACCAAACGATCGAGGTAGTAAGTTTCTGCAGGTTTTGGCTAGACGTACACTCTACCAGTTGTGGAAAACAAAGTGAAGCAAGATTCATCCGACCAGGTGACACGCTGCCAGCCTTTAGCATTCCCTTTTTTACGTGTTTGCACCACCTTACTAGTTTATTGCATTTTTGTTGGCAATCAGAGGTCTGTAGATTGCAGTAAAGTCATAATAACAGCATAATAGAGCTTTTGGTGAACTGTTATGATGGAAACGGGAGCATTCCGACTGGTGTTCACTTCTGCTGCTATTTGCGGTGCTGTGGATTTGTGCTTCCGTTGTATAATCCAGACCAATCTATGCCTGTCACTATCTGTCAGCTCCCTATTACATCCACAATTTGCACGTTTGGAGGCACCGCCGACTGCATTTTGATAGGTAGACATAATGTTCGGTACAGTTCCTGGCGTTATGCCTTCAATTTCTCCCGTTTTAGTCACTAAAGTTCCCCAGCAAGACGCGCACCAATGATTATGCTTTTTTCGAGGTCTTTGAGATCTGACGTCTGGAATGTTACTATACACTAAAGAGCAATTGAATTAGAGATACCTGTCAAATAAAATGTGTAGCACCACCTTTCGCCCTGATGACGGCGGCGATTCGTCTCGGCATGGACTCGACAAGACACCGGAAGCGTTGGGAAGCCATACGGATCCACGACCCCTGAACAAGCTTCCACAGTTCACAAAGATTTGATGGAGGGGGGGTCATCTCTCTCGATGGTATCCCAGATGTTCGGAGGTCAGGTGACCTAGCTGACCAAGGAAGCGAGGTCACGTCGGTGCAGTGTTCATCCAACCATTCGGATACAATTCGGGAGCGATGGCACGGTGCCTTGTCTTGTTGCAGGATGAGGTCCCCAGGGAGATGTTGAAGACGCACAAACGGAAGCAAATGGTCGTGAAGGATATCCGGGTAACGTTGACATGTGAGGGACGATGTCACACGTACCAAGGGTCCCATTTCAGTCCACGTAAACAGTGCCCAGACAAGAATGCCACCCCCACCAGCTTAAAGAGTACCCTGCTGGCAAGAAGGATCATCGCTTCATGTGGTTTGCGCCGTACTCGTATCCTGCCATCAGCATGTACCATCGTGAATCTCGACTCATCAGTCCAGGCAACAGTTTTCCACATGTCTAGGGTCCAGTGGCGATGTTCCCGCGCCCATGCTAATCTTTGCACCCTGTGATGTGCGGTCAGCAGCACTACCCTCGGGGGACGATGGTTGTTTCTGTACCCCATAGCGAGATGGTTCTGGATGTTGTATCTGCTTACACGTTGTTGTGCACCAGCGTTAAATTGCCGAGTGATTTCTTGCATTGTGGCCAGTCTATCCGCTGTTACAATGCGAGCTAGCCGACGATGACCCCGCTCATCCACACGCTGTTGTCTACGGCAGTTGGCCCTTGCAGGGATGGTCTTACCGAATTCGATGTACTCACGGTGCACCCGTAACGCAGTGGCTCGTGAAAATCACAGTGCCAGCACGACTTCCGAGATATAGTGACCCATTCGTCGGGCCTCGACAATTTGCCCACAATGCGCTTATATCCTTCGTCTTACCCATACTGCGTCCGACTCTTACTGATTCCTGTCGTATCACTGCTTATATTGTTGGATCGCTGCATACGTAATTTCGTTTCCGCCGCCCCGGTGGCGCAGTGGTCTAAGCGATGGCCTCTGATCATTCGTACGGAAGGGGTCCGGGTTCGAATCCCGGTGAGGCATGGGTGTTGTGTTTGTCTTACGGCACTGGCTCTCTTCCTTCCTTGGAACCAGTGGCCCTAAATTAGGGACAGGCGACTGCTTATAGCCCATTGAGTTACTCACGGTGGTCGTTAAACCTCCAATCAAAAAAAAAAAAAAAAAATCATGTAGTTTCCGTTTACAAGGCCGCCCACAGTGCCACATTTGCCTAACGCAGCTGTCTCTAATTCAATTGTTCTTCAGTGTATAGTGTGTTGGCAGTAAGAAACCGGGTACTTAAACTATTGCTCAGTGATTATACGATTTCTATGTATCAATCTTTAGACTCCTCAAGACAAAAGCTATTATAGCTGCCAAGAGTAAATTTTATATTTAGGAGTTTTGTGAAATAATATTATAAAGCAGTATATTTGACCTTTTTTACGCTTTCCAATCGTAGGTTGAATCGTTTATGCTCCAGCTTTGCCCGTCTGTCTGTCTGTCCGCACGATAACTCACGTAAAAAGATTCGATTTCGATGAAGTTTTAGATTGTGGTAGGGGACAACCTAGGGACGAACCCTATTGAAAATGGACGAAATGGGGTCAAAGGTCTGGACATAGGAGCGGGATCCATTCGATCTCCCTTATGCATCATAACCTACGTAAAAAGGCTTCGATTGCGACAAAACTTTATCACGTTGTTCCTGAGGTATACTGAACTGGTTCTGTTGAATATCCCCGAAATAGGCTCAAAGGTCAGGGAACAGGAGTGAAATTTATTCCACAGCAGTTTTCCTCATAACTTGACTAAAAATACTGTAGCGTATACTCTATATTCACTTTCCTTTTGATTTTACTATCTCTGGTTATTTTATTTTACTATGTAAATTATCTTCTTACTGAACGAAATATTATTTCACCCGATGAATGAGATCTGGCAATGAGTGTAAGTCATGACGTGGTGGTAGCTAGTATATAGGCGCGTTCATCGAGACTTAGAGGGAGCTTTTGTTGTTGTTATGAGAGAGCGTTGTTGTTTACGGAGAGCGTTTGTTATACGAGGAGAGATTTTGTTGTTATGAGGAGAGATTCTTCATTATTGTAAAACAAGTTGTGTGTGTGCTTTGGATGATCAAGCGTACCGAATAAAAAAGTTGCCGTAAGTTAGTCTTTCTCAATTCATAGTTTTTGTCAGACCTCTGTCTGGCTGTTAGGTTTATAACATTAGTTTATTACCATAAATAACCAGCGTTAAGACTTTATTCATGTTCGTAATTAACTAGTAACAACAACCATTTGAATTCACTATTTGAAGCTTAGTACAAGTATATCATTAGCTAGCTGGTAGGAAGAGCTTATTCATTATAATTAGCTTAGCGGAAAGCAAAATAAAGCTAATTCATTATAATACTTCTATTGCGACAAAACTTTAGTATGTTGTTCCTGAGGTATACTGAACCGGTTTTGTTGAATATCACCGAAATAGGGTCAAAGGTCAGGGCACAGGAGCGAGATTTATTCTACAGCCATTATCCTCATAACTTGAGTAATGATTTCGTGTATGTTGGAAAGCGTATCATAATCAATGCATTGCATGATTTTACTAACTTGTTAAAAGTACCCTCCTTCTTAACTTCTATATTCTCACAGATTTTCCGTAGTCCGTAATTCCATTTATTTCAGAAAATTCAGTTTTATGCATTTAGACAGAATTTTTCAAAATCCAACACACCGAATATTTCAGCTCTTACGCGAGAGGATCCTTTTGTGCCGGTAGTGATGATAGAGCCCAAGCCGTTTAAGGTAAATCCAGAATGCGCCAGGAACCAGGCTCACGTTCAAGGTAAAATGGAATTGCGCGATGGTGCTCTTTTTTTTTTTTTTATTAATACGAGTCATTTAGTCATTTTATTTTCCATTAGAGCTTGCTATTTTTCAATACGTTTCTAATAATTTATTATTTTCGGTACGGAGTTTTATTACAAATTACGTATTCTTATCATCGTCATTTTTCGAAGCAATAGAATGATTTGGAGTTTGAGATCTGCAGCGTTTGTGTGTAGCTGACTGACTAAAGCACTACGTAGATCAAAAACTTCACGTAGAGTGACATAATAGTCACTCCAAGTTCAAGAAGTTGTTACTCACAGCTAATCCCTTAATGCTGTCAATAGTCACTTGATCATTTGCACTTCAACAAGGTGAAACAAACGAAACTTGGGTTGGTATCCACAATAATAATTAACTATGAAACACAACACTGGAACTTGAGTTAAATATTCACAATAGCACTTGACTACGAAACACAACACTGCCATTAAAGCAGATCACGTAGCCTTCAAAAATACTTTAACGGCAATTAAGCAGTCTCGTTTCCAAAAGGAGCACTAACGTCCACCATCAAAAATCCTCCTCTCACAGCCACTGCGAAGACATTATATCTCTCGCCTTGTTCTTATCATGCATTCGTCACTTACGTACTGACCTCAGGGTGTTGCCAAATCTCCATTCATGTGAGAGAGAAGATATCACGTTAAGTTGGGAAGTGCAAAAGAGAACAAACTCAGATTTACATAGGACAAGGAACTAAAAATGAAAGTTAAAATAAAATATACGTCACACATTTTTTCGCCGCCCCGGTGGCGCAGTGGCCTAAGCGATGGCTTCTGATCATTTGTCCGAAAGAGGCCCGGGTTCGAAACCCGGTGAGGCATGGATGTTGTGGCTCTCTCTTCCCTGGAACCGGTAGCCTTTACCTAAGGACGGGCGACTGCTTATAACCCATTGAGTAGCTCACAGTGGTCGTTAAACCTCCAATAAAAGAATATATATTTTTTTCTCAACTGACAATGAATTTCAATTATCTTTAAGAGAAGGTGCAATGTACTGTTTTATAATTTTTTTTCACAAAACTTCTAAGTATAAAATTTACTCTAGACAGCTATATAGCTTTTGTCTTAAGGACTCCACAGACTGATTCATAGACATCGTACAATCACCTGTACAATAAATTAAGTACCCGGTTTCTTACGGTAACACAATGTATAATAACTGGTCCACAAAATGGGAGAAAGGAGAAGAAATATCCTGTTACACAGTAACAAAAATTCATGGCCGCCTTGGTGCCGCAGTGGTCTAAGCAATGTCTTCTGATCATTCGTCCGAAAGGGGTCCGGGTTCGAATCCCGTGCGGCATGGATGTTGTGTTTGTCTTACGGCACTGGATCGCTTCCTTCCCTGGAACCAGTGACCCTATATTAGGGACGGGCGACTGCTTATAGCCCATTGAGTGGCTCACGGTGGTCGTTAAACCTCCAATCACAAAAAAAAAAAAATCATGCGATATAGTATCCACAATATCCGATCTCGGTACAGAACTTCAAAATCAAATACTTCGACAGACTATGGAAATTTAACAGTTAATCAAACCTGTAAGTATTGCCGGGAATCTACTATTACCAGAAATATTTCGTTATATGTGTACAGAAATAGTTAGAACGGAGTTTTTCCGTTAATATATGAAAGGAATTACGAAAAGATTTCTGAAAATTCAGAATTTTCCGTTAACGCATCTCAAAAACGGTAATTTACCGTAAATATAAGAAGGGAATTGCGGAAAGGTTTCTGAAAATTCAGAATTTTTCTGGCGTCGAAAAGTACGTGAAGTTTAGAGTTTTTTTCCCGTCATTTCACGGAAAAAGCTGTATCAGAAACATGCTTCGTTAATTCATGAAAGAAATCACGGAAAGTGTCTCGTGAATTTCAGAAACTTTCTTACGTTGTACTCCGAAAAATACGGTATGTGTTTGGACAAATATTGCATTAAATCGTGTGTTTTTTTGAACACCCTGTAAAAAGAAACGTTAAAATCTGAAATCATTGCGGCGTCTGTAGCTTAAAGGAAAATGGTGTAATGGGATTTTTGCCGTATTACAATATTTTTTTAATGAATCATGGGAAACACTGATAATTAAACAATTTTTACGGCTTCTTATCCCAGTGCTCACGAAACGAAACTGTGAAGCTTAGAGAGGTGAAATTGACACTGCGTAAATATCATTTCAGAGTTCAATGGCGAATGAGAAAATCAAACTAGAACGAAAAGCGTTGTCAAAATCTTGCCGCAAAGGGCGACATCCCAAACAGAAAAACTGTGTACTTTTCTCACCGAAACTTATTAGGGCGAGCGAGCAAACATATGAACGTTTTTTTTTTTTTTTTTTTTAGAATATAGAGGCAGAATTTATTTCGCGGGTTTATATTTTGTTCCGCTGGTTGAGTGTTGTTGATGCTGGTCGCGTACACCTGGGATTACGACTTCGTGATCTTGCAGGCTCAGTACATATTTATCTCGCGAAATACGTTTTCCTTTAAATTTCCCAAGTGTAAGTCTTTGAGTTTACGTGGGAGCAAGTTTCCTTGTTTCCACGATGCTTACGTCCTAAACCATTGCCCTAATACAAAGGGAAAACGTGAAATATAAAACACTAGTTAGACTGCCTGACTCAGCACATTAATTTGCATCGCTGCAACGCGTACATACATTTTTTTTTTTTTTTTTTTTTTTTTTTGCAGCATTTGTGAAGATTCCTTTCCTCTTTTTTGTGATTGTGAGAAACAAAGTCTGTTTTCCTAAACTAGAGTTTATGTTTTTTACATTTCGGAGGTAAGGAATTTGTGTTAGACATACGTTTAACGCGATTATTAGCACGGAAATCAGAATTTCCCGGGTTATCTCTCAACAAGTAACATCATTTCAGAAGATTTGAAACATCGCTCTGGAACTGCAATAGGACAAGGATCTCCCGATTTCCGTTCGAGCATACCACCCATAAGTATAGGGTAATTTTATCGCGGGGAAAAAAAGGTAAAATTTGCGGGGAGGTCGCGGGGTATATTGCAAAAAGCTCGCAGCCGAGGATTTACACTAACATTTCCAAAAAAGGTTTACCAGTTACGGAGCAGTAATACAAATAACTACAGTAGTGGCCAAAATTGTGGAAACCTTTTGAAAAAAGTGCGTTTTTGAGGTTTGATGGCTCATAACACCACGTTGTTTTTGAGAAATACCGTAAAATTATATATCAATGGAAATATAATCACATCAAGAATGTAATGCAATAAAACTTGTTCAGTTATCTGTATTCTATGAAAAGTAATAGCCAAATAACCAGAAAAAGGAAGCACAACTTGCTTAGGTTGATATGAAGTAGCTTTCTTTCATTTGAATGTAGCCAATGAGCATGAGTGTTTAGAGAGCCAATCAGGTGTCATCTTGTTTTGGCGATGAGCCAATCAGGTTACAGTAGTATTCAGCTATTGATGTCATGTATTGGAGCTGAGAGGAGGACCTTTGTCAGTGTGTTATGTGATTGCTATCAAGTTTTTTTATTTGTGTGTGTGTGTTCTTTCATTTACTGAGCTTGTAAAACGTAATAAAATTGAAGAAATGGTGCAAAGAGATGACTGCTCACCCAGAAAGCGATATAAAATAGTACTATTAAGTGAACAAGGCTTCAGTTATGAACAATTTAGAAGAAAAATTGGTGGAAACTTAACCAAAGGTGGCATTTCTAAATTTTTGAAGAGGTATAAAGAGACTCAGTCACTACAAAACCAGACTGGTAAAGGCAGGAAAAGGTGCACAACAGCAAGTGATGATAGAAGAATTAAGAGACTGTGCCTAGGTAACAGAATAAAATCATCTGGGTGTATACAAGATGAAATGGCGCAATGCAATGTGAAATTGAGTGCAAGGACTGTTCGGCGCAGACTGCAGGAATTTGGTCTAAAAGCTAGAATTCCACAAAAAAAAGCCGTTTTTATCTCTCAAACAAAGATTAAAAAGATTAAACTGGGCTGAAACCCATTTTAACTGGACAGCGGAGCAGTGGAACAGTGTTATTTGGAGTGATGAGACCCAAATCTCCCTGTTTGGTATTGATGGCATAAAATACGTAAGGAGAAGAATCGAAGAAGATTTGCATCCTGATTGCATTACATGTACCGTGAAACACCCAGTTAGTGTTATGATCTGGTTTTGCATGACATCAAAAGGTGTGGGCAGAATTTGCGTGGTTAATGGGAATATAAATGGCCAAAGGGATGTAAGGTCAGGTGATGCGTAACATCACAGCCTCTCCTTGACAAATGTCAACCCCGACTTTTCGTGGTGCATCCTGTTCCCACTAAAGGGGCTCTGACGACCGCCAATAGCGGTATAACTATACCATCGGGATCAGAGGAAATGCTATCCCACACTCACCAACCCGCTTGGCCAGCGTGGTGAGTTATGGCCAAACACCTCCAAAATGATTCTACAACTTAAATCTTGGCCATCAGTCTCCGGCAGCTGGAATGTACCTGGCCAAAGCAGCGGCGAGTGCGACCATAAAGGCAGAGGGTGCTAAGAATCCCCGGAGGACCGGACTAGGCTGCCATCTGAT
This sequence comes from Macrothele yani, assembly GCA_039090855.1. NCBI lineage: Eukaryota > Metazoa > Arthropoda > Arachnida > Araneae > Macrothelidae > Macrothele > Macrothele yani. The sequence goes on from CM076992.1 coordinate 17,991,561, forward strand.
GCTGACCTTGGCAACGTACAATGGACGCTCCCTATCTTCTGATTCAAGGCTTCTTGAATTGGAAGAGGAACTACAAAGGATCAAGTGGGACATCGTGGGGCTAAGTGAGGTAAGGAGAAAAGGAGAAGATCTCATCGAACTGAAAAGTGGACATCTCTTCTACTATCGTGGGACAGATACTGGCAGAACTAGTGGTGTTGGGTTTATAATAAACAAGAAACTGAAGGATAAAGTGGTAGAAGTTGAAAGTTCCTCTGACAGAGCTGGACGACACAATATGTATTGACATAACCAACCTCAAAAAACACCATAATACTTTCAAATTGGAACTGAAGAACAGATTCTCTGCTTTAGAAGGCCTAACATCGGAAGAAGTGGATATTTCGGAAGTTAACAGAAAAGTAACCAAAGCTCTTATGGAAACAGCAACAAAATTAGCTGGGTCAACACTACAATGATCCTGCTACATAAAAAAGGTGACATTGAGGATCTCAGGAACTGCAGACATCAGCCTCCTCTCAGTGGTTTATAAAATCTTCACTAAAGTTCTTTCACACCGCTTGAAGGTAACACTGGACATGGCTCAACCGAGAGAACAAGCTGGATTCAGGAGTGGCTACAGCACAATAGTTCATATCCACGTACTTAGAGAACTAATTGAAAGAGCAAGGGAATATGAACTTCCATTGTGCATTGCTTTTATCGATTATGAAAAACCCTTTGATTCGGTGAAACCATCAGCAGTTACAATGGCTCTGAAATCCTACGGTATTGAAGATGCATACATTAATATTATTAATAACATCTATGAAAATGCAAGTGCAAAGATTCGGCTGTTTGAAAATACAACACACATAAAAATTGGAAAGGGAGTGATACAAGGTGACATCATATCTCCGAAGCTCTTTAATGCCACATTAGAAAATGTCTTTTAATCACTGAATTGGGGAAACAAAGGGATAAAGATTAATGGAGATTATCTAACCCACCTTCGTTTTGCTGATGATGTAGTCATTTTTGCAACTACTCACCAGAGCTGCAGAGTATGATCCAGGAAGTTGCTGACAAGAGTAAAGAAGTGAGATTAAAAATAAACTTTCAGAAGACAAAAGTTATGTTCAATGCTTTTACAAGAAATGAAGATTTATCGATTGATGGAGAAAAACTGGAGATAATAGACACGTACGTTTATCTTGGACAGCAGATATCAAGTGAGGGTCACATTGATGAATAAATTAATCGGCGTACAAAACTCGCCTGGAGAGCTTTTGGAAGAAACAGCATAATTTTCAAGAGCAATATGCCATTATGTCTTAAAAGAAAAGTGTTTGATCAATGCATCCTTCCAGTGCTTACGTATGGTGCAGAGACGTGGACCTTAACTAAAAGAGACATGCAAAGGCTGCAGACAACTCAAAGGGCATGGAGAGGTGCATGCTTGGTATAACCAGGAGAGATAAGAAGAGGAACTCGTGGATCCGAAAAATGACGAGAGTGGAAGACATCATGATCAGAGTTAAATCCCTGAAATGGCAATGGGCTGGACATACTGCCAGAAGGACAGACCATCGATGGACAGCCGAAATTTTAGATTGGATTCCAAGGGACAGGAAAAGACCTAGAAAAAGACCACATGGGAGATGGGTGGATGAAATTCGAAAATATGTGGGAGTGGCATGGAGGAGACTGGCACAAGACAGACCGTTGTGGAGGAAACTTGGAGAGACCTTCGTCCAGCAGTGGATTGATAATGGTTGACAATGATGATGATGAAATGGCCAAAAATACATTAATGAAATACTTGAGCCCAAACTTAAGCCATCCGCACGTGTTCTTTTTCAAGATAATGAAGCATTTGTATTTCAACAGGATTCAGCTCCATGTCATGTTACTGCTGTGTGCACAAAGTGGTTTCAAGAAAATCATATTCCACTGCTGGAATGGCCTGGGAATAGCCCAGACTTTAAACCCATCGAAAATATATGGAACCGACAAAAGAAACTGATTAGTCAGAAGCAACCCAGCAATAAAACCGAATTTAATAGAAGCAATAATTAAATCTTGGTTTCACATTATAACAGCTGCAGAATTAAAAAACTTGGTTCACTCCATGGGAAGGCATTGCAAGGCCGTAATTAACGCTAAAGGTTACCCAACTAAGTATTAACTGACATGGTGAGAATTTTTGTATATCTCATGTTTTCTATATGTTTCACTTTTCTTCTTTATAACTGCTGCTCTATAACAAAAGCCTACATAAAAATTATTGCATTACATTCTTGATGAAATTATCTTTCCTTTGATATATAATTTTATGGTATTACTCCAAAAAAAAAAAAAAAGTGGTGTTCTGAGCCATCAAACCTCAAAAATACACTATTTCCAAAAGGTTTCCACAATTTTGGCCAATACTGTATACTCCGGGCACACCTAACTTGATAATGTGTGAAATGCCAAGACCAGGATGATTCCGCCATTGAAATACAGTTCGCACTTTCGCTTATTAACAGAGCTGGTAATAGATACATTTCAGACATAAAACATTAAAATAATGGTTGAACTGATAAAATGTAGGAATATTTGTGCAATTAAAACGTAGCATATCCACTACAGCGAGCTAGCAAAGTACAATGATCTGACCACTCTCATGGCTTCCCTCTCTTCGCGGGAGTACGGCTGACGTACAGTGGAATTTTGGTAAACTGGTTCTGACTCCACAGTATTTGTCATTTTATTGTAGGACTTCCGTCCACAGTGAGTAGAGTTTAGGTCCCAGCCACATACAGCGAGATCCAGTGAAAATGTTCTTCCACCGAATGACCTAATGTACAGCGTTATCTGTGCAATTCTCACGCAACCGCATAGTTTATAAATGGCTTATCGAGGCACCATGCCTTCCCGACCTTTCTGGTTTATCAGGATTTTAAAAAAAAACCAGTCTCATTACTTTCTTGCCGCACTGTGTGTGACGTACAAAATGTTTTCCGTGAGGCGTGTAGGAGACGTCAGAGAGTTCAGCTCGAACTGTGTGCCAAGATCGCTGCAAATGGAAAGGTGATTTACATAAAGAGTGCGTAAAATATCATACCATCAGTAACTTCGATTTGGCAGAGGATCTTGCTTTGGGGAAATAACCTGTGATAATCAGGAAACAACTTAGTGATATATTCGTAACAAAAGTGGTACTGAAGGGGAACTTACAGAAAAAAAAACTGATAAGCAATGCTCTTACAAGAACTGAAGAATCATAGATTAACTGAGCAACTTAATGATGCCTACATTTACCTTGAACAGCAAATATCAAGCGAAGTCCACATTGGAGTAGAAATACACAATATTGATAAAAGTCACCGGACACCTAGAACAGAAGCACAACATAGCATTTATTGACATACATTAGTACGGTGTCGGTCCAACTTTGGCTTAATGCATGCACTGACCATTTGAGACAGGCTTTCGACAAGGTTTTGGAACACACGATAGGTATGCGCTTCCATTCAGTACACAATGCTGCCCCTAACTGTTGCTTAGTGGTAGGCCTTGGTTCCAAACTTCGTTGCGGCGCTCTAATTCATCCCATAGGTACTCTATTGGGTTAAGATCAGGGCTTTGTGCTGGCCAGTCCACACACGATACGGAATTATCGTCAAACCACGCCGTAACAGTACTTACTTTATGGCTCGGTGCATTATCCTGCTGGTACCAACAAGGCTCGTTTCCATAGTATTGCCACAGGGTTGGAAGGGCATATTTCTCCAGAATATCGAAGTAGACTTGCTGGTTCACAGATTTGTCTATAGTAACCAATGGGGCCGGGACCGTACCACAAAAAAACACCTACATGAGTACACTGCCTGCCAGCTCCAAACTTGACCGTAGGAACAGTACTCTATGGTAAATAACGTTTCCTCGGCTGCGGCCATCAGCCTGTTGGATGGATCGTGTATCTGGATGGATTCATCAGTCCATAGGACCCGTTTACATTGATCTATGGTCCACGATAAATGTTCTTTATACCATGCTAAACGACGAGTAGTATTACGAATGGAGATGAAAGGCTTATGAGCAGCCGCATGACCACGGTAACCCATGGAATGCATATCTCTGCGAATGGTACGTGTACGTACCGAGATTCCAGCATTTTTACTCACCTGTACACTGAGGCCTTTTGCAGTGCTTCGTCGATTAGCTGTAGCGACTCTCCTGAGGCTTCTACGTTCTCTATCATTGATTTTCTTTGGTCTGCCGGTACGTTTTGCTGCTTCAGGCACGCCATGTGTCTTCCACTTATTCAGTACATCCAAAACAGTTGACTTGGGTATGTTTCAGCGCCTCTCGGTTACTCTTATGGGCAACAAACTAATATAACACCCAACAATCTTTCCTTTCTTAAAGTCAGTTCTCTCCCGCCGCGACATTTTCACTCAACCTCACAGTACGATATGATCTCTGTCAGCTGCAGGCTTGTTTTTATACCTTTTGCAACTGTACCGCTCATCTTAACAACCCAGCGGATCCGTTCATTTGCTTTTGAAGAGGTGTCCGGGGACGTTTGTCGATATAGTGTATGTAGGCGCATAAAACGTGGTTGGAGAGCATTTGGAACAAACAGTATAATTTTCAAGGGCAATTTACCATTATTGATTGTATCAGGAAAAGAGAAACGATGAGTCTCGGAGTCTTAAAATTGAGCCCGAACTCAGCACTATTGGACAACTGAAATACTAGACTGGATTCCAAAAAATACGAAACGACTCAGAAGACCAAATGGGAGCTGGATGGGTGAAATTTTAATGCATGCCTTTATTAGATGGAAGAGAATTGCTCAGAACAGAGAGAGAGAGAGAGAGTTGCGGAATTTACTTGGAAAGCATCCAGCAGTGAATTGAAAATGGTTGATGATGATGTAAGAAAACCAAAAGGAAATACGAAAGTGGTTCTACAGTTTAAAAAAAGGAATAGAATGGAAAATTTCGTCCTTCGTTATCAACTACAACATGCTCCGAGGTCAACTGGGTTGAAAACCTTTAGCCCAAAAGCAATAATTCGTTCTGGGGAACTTCTAAAAGCTGTTAAAAGTTCGAGCTTCCCTTAACTCCTTGTGTGGAAAGATATGCATTTGCGTGTCTAAGGTTTTCTGATAAAACAGCTCTCTTGCAGAGAGATTCCGAAGCAAATATTTCTAGCCTGAATTTCTATGAATATAGAGAAGAATCTCTCAGTCCCTATTCACGGAATATAAAGAAGCTCGATTCCATTTGATCACTTTCTCTTGGAATTTTCATAGTATTTTCATTTCCCCTCGCATTTCAGAGTAAAAAAAAAAATGCCATGTACCTCCCGCAGAAATAATAATTTGAAATTCTATGAATCTCAATTACTTTTGTTTTTTTACATCGGCTGTTGATGTTAGGCGTGGTTTTAATGTGAACGCCTTCCATACGGTTTTATTCTCAAAACACACTGCATCAAAATATTATTATACACTTGTGTTCTGAAATGAATAATTGTTTTCAGGGAGAAGCGGAACATCTGCCTGAATTTTTAACACGTTTTCGCGTGTTTCCTTCTTATGTAACAAGGAACGGAGAGAAAATTTATCACATCCGCTGTTATTGTTAAAATTTGTTCTTTCTCGCAAGATCTCCCGAAAAAGATGCGTCCTCACTAGCAGTGATAATATACACAGGGAATTCAGTGCCTCTACAGCAGGAATGTAGCTAGTCCTAACTCCAGGGGAGACCACAGAAAATGCAGGGGAGGCTAGAAAAATTTTAGATACTTTCGTAAATTGCTTTAAACCTGTAACATAAGTAGTATATTATATTTGATATTAGCAGTATTTATTGAAAATTTAAGCACAGCAATACTGTTTCAGGATATACATTATATTGACAAAAGTCACTGGACACTTAAAAGAGAAACGCAACATAGCTTTTATTGGCATACATTAGTAATGTGTCGGTCCACCTTTGGCCTTAATGTATGCGCTGACCCTTCCAGACATGCTTTCGACAAGGTTTTGGAACACAGCGATAGGTATGCACTTCCATTCAGTACGTAATGCTGCCGCTAACTGTTGCTTAGTAATAGGCCTTGGTTCTAAATTTCTTATGCTGCGTTCTAATTCATCCCATAAGTGCTCTATGGGATTACGATCAGGGCTCTGTGCTGGCCAGTCCACACACGATACAGAATTATCGACAAACAACGCCATAACAGCCCTTGCTTTTATGGCTCGGTGCATTATCCTGCTGGTGTTCCATAGTGTTGCCACAGAGTTGGTAGGGCATAATTGTCCATAATATCGAGGTAGACGTGCTGGTTAACAGGGTTGTCCACGATAACCAAAGGGCCGGGACCATACCACAAAAAACAGATCTCCACACGGGTACACTGCCAGCTCCAAACTTGACCGTAGAAACAGTACACTGTGGTAACTAGCGTTCCCCAGGCTGCGTCATACCCATGCACGGCCATCAGACTGATGGATCGTGTATCTGGATTCGTCAGTCCATAGAACCCGTTTCCATTGATCTACGGTCCACGATAAATATTCTTCATACCATGCTAAACGACGAGTAGCATTGCAAGTGGAGATGGAAGGTTTATGAGCAGCCGCATGACCACGGTAACCCATGGAATGAAGTTCCCTGCGAATGGTACGTGTACATACCGAGGTTGCAGCATTTTTACTGACCTGTACACTGATGTCTTGTGCAAGTTCTCCGTTGATTAGCTGTAACGACTCTTCTGAGGCTTCGACGTCCTCTATCACTGATTTTCTTTGGTCTGCCGGTACGTTTTGCTGCTTGAGGCACGCCATGTGTCTTCCACTTATTCAATACATCCAAAACAGGTGACTTGGGTATGTGTAAAAGCCTCTCGGTTTCTCTTATGGACAACCCACTAATATAACACCTAACAATCTTTCCTTTCTCAAAGTCAGTTCTCTTCCGCCGCGATATTTTCACTCAACCTCGAAGTGCGATATGATCGCGCTCAGCTGCAGGCTTGTTTTTATACCATTTTCAGCTGTACCGTGCATCTTAACAACGCAGCGAATCTGTTCATTTGCTTTTGAAGCGGTGGCTGGGGACTTTTGTCAATATAGTGTATATCTATAACATACAACAAGTGGACCTGCGCTTTTGATGCTAACTTAAAATTAGAGGTATCCGCAGGGATTTTTTTTTTTTTTTTTGGAATGCTGTCTTAAAAACTGTTTAACCGACAGAGAGAAATTCGATATTTTAAAGCGTTGTTAAAAAAATGTTTATCGTCGATTTGGTTGAAATTGGAGAAAAGAGTTTTTTATACAGCTCCTTGGCAAAAAAAAAAAAAAAAGAAAAAAAAGCACACAGGAGGAATCACCCAACTCAAATGAAAATTTATATGTTTTATGTACATGTACAGGAAAGGAAGTGACTGCAATTCCAGAGCAGTTGTGCCATTTATTCGGAAAAACAGCTACACGAGTGGAACAAGTCAATACATTGTAGCGCCCCCTCTGGATTGTATACAAGTGGCTACCCGGCGTGGTATGGACGCATACTGTCCTGAGGTATAACATGCCAAATGGTGTCCAAATTGCAAGTCAGTTCGCCGACATTTCCGTACGTGGCGTCTAATCATATCCCAAACATGTTCAATCGGTGAGAGGTCGGGCGACCGGGCTGGCCATGGAAGGGTATCGACATTACACAGGCAGTCCTCGAAGAGCCGTGCCGTGTGTGGCCAGGCATTATTCTGTTAAAAGATCGTTCACTGATGCTGCGACAGTAATGACAACATAACAGGTCGTAGAAGAATGTCTTCGACGTACCGATGAGCCGTGAAGGTGGTACGGAGAACCACCAAGCCTGCCCGGCTGTCGTAGGAAATGGCTCCCCAGATGGTAATTCGGCGTGTGCGAGCCGTATGTCGTTCCTCGGTAATTGCAGGATGCCTGCGCTGGCCGGTCAGCTCGTCTCTAGCCACGTATGCTCTGGTCATCGGCTCCAAGTGCAAACCGTGACTCATCGCTGAAGACAATACGACGCCACTGGACACTATCCCACGTTGATCTCGCTAGACACCACTGCAATTGGTGCAGGCGATGCTCACTGGTGAGTGGTAGGCGGTGGTCCTTCTCGAATGTAGTCCCCATGCCGCAAGTTGTCTGGCAATGGTAATGTAGTCCCCATGCCGCAAGTTGTCTGGCAATGGTAATGTAGTCCCCATGCCGCAAGTTGTCTGGCAATGGTAATGTAGTCCCCATGCCGAAAGTTGTCTGGCAATGGTAATGTAGTCCCCATGCCGAAAGTTGTCTGGCAATGGTAATGTAGTCCCCATGCCGCAAGTTGTCTGGCAATGGTAATGTAGTCCCCATGCCGCAAGTTGTCTGGCAATGGTAATGTAGTCCCCATGCCGCAAGTTGTCTGGCAATGGTAATGTAGTCCCCATGCCGAAAGTTGTCTGGCAATGGTAATGTAGTCCCCATGCCGCAAGTTGTCTGGCAATGGTAATGTAGTCCCCATGCCGCAAGTTGTCTGGCAATGGTAATGTAGTCCCCATGCCACAAGTTGTCTGGCAATGGTAATGTAGTCCCCATGCCGCAAGTTGTCTGGCAATGGTAATGTAGTCCCCATGCCGCAAGTTGTCTGGCAATGGTAATGTAGTCCCCATGCCGAAAGTTGTCTGGCAATGGTAATGTAGTCCCCATGCCGAAAGTTGTCTGGCAATGGTAATGTAGTCCCCATGCCGCAAGTTGTCTGGCAATGGTAATGTAGTCCCCATGCCGCAAGTTGTCTGGCAATGGTATGGAGGACCACTGCCGTACGTGTTGGCGACGCAACATGGCTACTGATGGTTGAGAGTGAAGAATTTGGTTCTGTTCGTACGGCTCTTACAGTCGCTAGATCCTCGTGCTCTGTCGTTGCCCTCGGCCGTCCAATGCCCGCGTGCCGCTGGGTTTTGCCTTCCTCGACCCATTGGCTACTACATCTTCTGATTGCAGCGTCTCTGTGATCCAAATGCATGGCGATACGGCGACCAACCGGTCATCTCAGTCCAGTTATACATCCTCTCTCAAACTCGCTCAGCTGCTCGAACTGTGCACGGATCCGACGTTTAGGCAGCCTCGTATTCCGTGGGGGTTAATGTAACCGCAATCCGCTGTCACAACCGTCGCTGCTTGCGAACTTTGTTCTTAATATAAACTGCTCGATGCGCGGTTCACATGCGCTGTGGCGGGCCGTTCTTTAGATGCTGGTCGTTATTTTTTAAATATCTTTAATCATTTGCATATTCAGCTCTGAGGTACATGCATCTGGAATTTCATCTGATACGAAGGACTTTGTTGGGGTGCTTCGATTTTTTTTCGTTTTTTTTTTTTTTTTGCAAAGTGCTCGCATCGCCTAGGCTAAGCGATTAAAAAAACCATTCGGACGAAATGTTTCTAACTCCAAAGAAAAACCATTCAAGGACGACCGCAGATATGTGACTTACTACAGAGGTAAATCATGTGTCAAGACAACAAATCTGTAGCGACACATTCTGTCCGTGTAGCTTAGTTGGGAGAGCAACTTACTCCGGAGTGAGGAGGCTCGGTTTCGATATTCGTCACCGACAAACTTGTGTTTTCACAGATAGCACACTGATAATAAACCGGAAAATCTACAGAATGTAATTTATATAACGGAGAAACGTGTTTTCGAGCTCATACAGGGGACTGCAAATACTATACATATGTAATAGTGTATGTTTTTACATCATTATTAGATATGTACACGTATGAGCCATTATTACATTATGACCACCTACCTAATAAGCTTCAGGACCCCCTTTAGCCCGCAATCGAGTGACCACTCGGCGAGGCATCGATTCGATGATGTGACCTTAGGTATCCTGGGGTATCTGGTACTATAACGTCAACAGCAGATCTCCAGTTCCCGAACATTTCGGAGTGGTGGTGATTTAGCCCGAACCGGCTTTTCCATGTCGAACCACAAATGTTTGTTTAGGTTCATGTCAGGTGAATTTGGAGGCCAGGGCATGAACAGAAAGTCACCAGCATGTTCCTCGAACCACTTCTTGACGATTCTGGCAGTGTGGCATGGCGCATTATCCTGTTGGTAATGGCCATCACCGGCAGGGAACACAGTTGCCATGAATGGGTGGAACTTGTTCCGCAACGATGTTCAGATACCTGACAGCTGTTAGCGATTGTGCTATTGGGAAAATGGGGCCTAAAGTGCCCCAAGAAAACATCGCCCATAACATAACACCGCCGCCGGCGACCTGTTTCCGTGCCATAGCCTCCGTTGGTATACGGTGTATCTGCGCTCGGCCGTGATGTATCAAGAATCTCGATTTATCAGACCAGGCCGCTTTCTTCCAATCATTCATGGTCCAGTCTCGATGCTCTTGGGCCCATTTCATACGTTGCTGACGATGACTTGCAGTGAGCGTGGGGACCTAGCTGGCTTTTCGGCTGTGTAGGCCCATGCGCAAAAGGCTGCGATGAATTGTGTGCAGTGACACATGAACCTGATCACCACTGTTGTAGCTGCGAGTGATTTGTCGTACCGTTGACCTGCGGTCGCTGTGAACAATGCACGACAGTATCCGGTCCCCTGTGGCATGAATGAGTGGCGGACGACACACGGCTGGACCACGGTACGTCGCTTGGCCATCTGTGCACCACTTTTTATACGTACTCACTACAGCGGCACATAAAAAGTCCGGGGCACCGTGCCATCACAATTTGTCCTTTATCAAACTTGGATAAATTGGCAACTTTTCTCATTCTGACTCCAAACACTATACTAACGGAAAGCCGGTCTTCAGGTTGTATATATACTGCTCTGAAAGCCTCCCCTGCGCCACTGTTCGGTCTCCAGGCGCGCTCATTTCTCTAGGCTGGGGTGGTCATTATGTAATGACTCATCGGTGTACTTTTTTCTGTTATGTCTAAACTCATTTCTTGCCATGACTAGGTATAATTATATTAATTGTATGTGTTGGTTTCTCATTGCATAGTCTGACGCAGTTTGAAGATTTTGACTTTCTTTTCAATGTTTGTGCCTTTTTGATTCGTATTCTTGCGTTGTAACATTAGTATTTATTTGTCCCTAAACTTGTCCAACCTATCTCCCCGAATTCAAAGCTTTTCAAAATTGAGTAATCGTAATAAATACGGGGAATGGACTGGCATACTGTGTACGATTTCAAAAATATATAAAGGCACAAATTGATCTGCGCATTGTATTGTATCTTAAAAAAGCTTCTGCGCGGACATGCTCTTGAAACGGCTGATCTACAGGCTTTTCTATGATCTTTCCATATCGATCTGGCTTTGCCAGTCAGTTCGATATGCACTGAAGTGCCAAAAGTCATGGAGTAGCAATATGCAAATTTTAACTGGCGCTGCCTTCACATAAAGGCTTCGATGCACCCTATGATTTTTATCAGTTGCGAGGTGTAATCTCGTGAGTCGGGCTGAACAACCGCCAGTAGAATTATGGCTAGCCGACGTGAATTATCGGAGTTTGAACGAGGCATGGTAGTGGAAGCCAGACGAATGGGACATTCAACATTTTTCGATCCACGGGTTCACGTATTTACCGAAAATACCTCATTGAAGGCCCCGACCGTGGACAACGTAGTGGCCGAGCACGGGTGCTGAATGACCGCAACTAGCGGCGTCTGTCCAGAATTACCGACGCTAACAGACAAGCGACACTGGTTCAAATAACATACGCATTCAATGTAGGAGGTACCAGAGAGACATCCATTAGGTCAGTGCACCATAATTTAGCAGCCATGGGATATGGGAGCAGAAGATCACCCAGAGTGTCTTTGTTAAACACCGCGACATCGGACACAGCGCCTCACCTGGGTTCGTGAACACGATAATTGGACCCTGGAAGACTGGCAACATGTGGCGTGGTCACATCCAGTGGCGTAGGAACGGGGGGGGTTACAGGGGCACAATGTACCCCCCAAATTTTGGAGAGGGGTACATTAATATCTACTGTACCCCCCACCCCAGATATGAGCAAACACAAACCAATCATTCATAAAGAGTGAACTGTAAAATTTATATGCTACTTATTATTTTTTTTTATTCTCATTTTTTTCAAAGAAATATCACGGGTCATCTGTTTTTGTTTTTTTTATATCCGAAGCTTGTAGTGGGAGGCTTTTCATCCACCAAAAACTGGCCAGCCACCTGGGAAACTCCAGCAAATTAGTTCTGCAGGGAAACGACGAGTGCGAGGTTTTTGTTAATAACTTCAAACAGCATATGGTAGGCTTGATAACATACTTGTGACCAGTGTTTCTTTTCTCTTAAAATTCCATGCATCTTGATCAGGTCGTCCTTTCTGCACTTTAAAAAAAAATTAATGCACAAGTGGACATTTCAGCGCCCGCAGCCCCGGCACTAAAATTGTTTTCTGTCTTAAGATCTGTAGCAATACAAGAAGTGCATTACGGATTTCACATACCACTCATAGAACTCTATGACTGGTATGTGAAATCCTCGATATCTCCACCATCATTTAGCTTTGCACCAGACCAATGTGCTTTTTACATCAATTGTCAGCCTATGTATCGTTCAAAGTTTTTAATATAGACTTCATAATGCTTCAGTGGTACTATCTTCGCGGGTAGAGCAGTTTTTATCTTACTGCGGTTTTACTTTATTAACGTAAACAAAAATGATAAGAAATTTAATTCGTTCTTGTAAAGAGTTATATAACATTTCCTGAGAAATCCCTCTTTTCCAAACCCTGCTGACAGAAATTCATCTTAATGTTGACTTGTCCCTGCTCAATATTTTGACGGGGAAAAAAAAGTACAAAAATTAACAAGAGAGAACACACACACACACACACACACACACACACACACACAAAAAAAAACTTATTCATTCATTTTCTGATAAGAAATTAATAATGTGAACTTTTTGTCAGCAATAAAAATAATAATGGTAATAATTAATAATAACATGATAATGTTCATTCGGATGAATTCCTGATCAGTATACCGATTTTATAAAAACTCTAATATACTAACCACCCCAAAAAAAATTCGGAGGGGGTCATCCATAGATGGCTTAATCCTTGAAATGTAAGGTTCATGAGCTTGTACCCCCCTAAATCAAAAGCGTTCCTACACCACTGTTCACATCAGTCATGCTACCAGTTGTTACGATGTTGATGGTAGGGTTCGGGTGTGGCGCAGCCCCCATGAGGTCATGAACCCAAGCTGTCGACAAAGCACTTTGCAAGCTGGTGGTGGTTTCACACATGTGTGTGTGTGTGGGGGGGGTATACCATGCATCTCTCACGTCTTTTATTCCCTTTGATATCCAGTCTAGTAATAAAGTTGTCCAACGGTGGTCAGTTTTTAAGGGTGGCACCGAAATTATATTCGCCATTTTCCCCCAAATATGGCATGTGCTAAATATTTTTCTTTGGAAGAGTCTTCGCTAGGGGAGGCTCAAAACTTTTCAGTTGAGGCTGTGCCTTCCCTAGTGGGCCCCCTAGCTACGGGCCTGCTCTACAAATGAAAAGCTCTGTGGGCATTGCCGCCATGGGTTCTGTGAGATTCTACATCTTGCCAAGCACCGTGTGCGCCCCGATGGCGAAATGGTCTATGCTCTGGTTTACGATCATTCGTCCGAGCTGAGTACGGGTTCGAATCCCGGTGAGGCATGAATGTTGTGATTGGCCTACGCCACTGGCTCTCTCCCTCCCCTGGAACCAGTTGCCTTAAATTAGGGACGGGCGATTGGTAATAGCCCATTGAGAGTTCCTCACGGTGGTCGTTAAACTCTCAATCAATTGATTAATTAAAAGCTAAGCATAGTGTTTATGGTTATACGTCAATTCGTCGACTACGATGATTCGTCACGCTTCAATTCGTCGACTACGACGATTCGTCACGCGTCAGTACGTCGACCACGTCAATTCGTCGCGGTTAAATTAGTCGCGTTTACAAATTTTGGTTACATATAAATCGCATGCAGGAAAACGTACGCTTTCGGTTGTCTTCGGCCATGATCGTATTTATAAGGTTTGAACACCCAGATAGGTTAGTAATATTAAGCTTTTTCTTTGGCACTAAAAATAAATTCACATGCCTAAGCCTAAGCTTCTTTAATAGTTTTTATTCCATTGTGCTCATATTCATAAAGTTTTAGGCATCAAGTCCAGTTAGTATTGTTGCGCTTTTACTTAAGCATTAAATATTAAAACCTTGGCCTAGGCAAGTTTTTATTCCATCGTACTCATATTCATAATATTTAGACACCAAGTCATTTAAGTATCCCAAATTAATCGAGGTAGTTGCCTTCAATGCACGATCTTAAAAAACAAGAGTCACTCACAATACAAATTTAAATTCGTTGGCGGAATTTAAAGATTTTATTGTGTATAAGAACTTTCGGGTTTCCCTAGAACCCATCATCAGATACAGGAGAAGGAATAAATTTAAATAAAGTGTTACGTGAACATAATATAGATATCAGATATGAATGTGACATAATGTCACGTGGCATCAAATTGTCAAACGACGTGGCATGTATCATGAAATAAAGAAAATAAAGGAAATAGAATGCAGGCATACATATAATACTGCATTGTAAAAATAAAGGAAGGTTAGTAGGTATAAATTGTGTTGTTCTCATCAGGAGCCACAACAAAGAGCACTACAGCAGAAATCGAGATTAAGTGATTTCGTCCTCAGTTTGCCTCGTATTCGGTACTGTAAATAGTTTCCAGATTGTAGGTACAGATACTGGAACATTGTCATTACAGCATAAATGTCTCTGAGTAGCAATTACAAGGCTCTCAGTGAACAGCAATGTAGAGACAGCACTAGGTGTTACGATGATGGAAGCATCATTCCAAATTGGATAGTGCAGGCCATCGCAAACGAGTCGAGACAATGCAGAATTTTTAAGTCCATTCTTTACTGCGTATTTATGTTCATTCAGTCTTGTTGCTAGTGTACGTTTTGTAGATCCTATATATTTACTATCTGGAGTGTCATCATCAATACTTTTTAATGGGATGCTGTAAACGCCAAATTTGTTTAGCTTTGTTACCTGGTCTCGATCTTTTTTAATTAACTGGAAAATGTTTGTAGTACGTATTCCAAAATCCAGGTGAAAGTTTCTGCAAATGGCTTTGAGAACAGGTGTTATGGTTGGATAATAATCTATGGAACCTATATATCTACGAGGTTGTTGGTCCCTTTGGAGAGTAGTTGAGTTTTCTTGGTGGAGCTTCTTAAGAGCTTTTTTTATGATAAAGGTGGGAAATTCATGGTTTAGGGTGATGTTGAAAATTTTGTTAATTTCACATTTTCGTCTGCTGAAACTAGATGAATGCGTGATGGCTCTGCGTAGAAGGAAAAAGATTGAGGAGAGTTTATAGCTTTTTGGATGTGCTGAAGAAGCCGGGATCAACGTAGGTACCGAAGTGGGTTTTCTATATACAGAGTGTTGCAAAGTGCAAGTGACAGCATCTCGTTCAAGCATAAAATCCAGGAATGGCAATTTACCTTCACTTTCCAGTTCAATGGAGAATTTTATGGTCGGGATTTGGGATGATAAGTGTTCAGCAAAAGTTCGTAGGTCAGCTGGTTCGTGATCCCAGAAGAGAAGTACATCATCAACATATCTTATGTAAAAGCACGGAGGTTGTTGATATTCTTGTAGCACTTTATTTTCTATGTGCTGTAGTAGAATTTCCGCTAGAATTGGAGATAGTGGTGATCCCATTGGGGCGCCCTCAGTTTGGCGATAAATAATGTTGTCGAATTGAAAATATGATCTGTTTTGAACTAGTTTTAAGGCTGTAATGATGGATTGGATCGTTTCTGGTTCGTATTTTAGTTCAAGTAGTTTTATCTGAATGATGTCATGAACAGTTTTAATCGGAACATTAGGGAACAAAGAAATGACATCGAGAGAAGCCATAATAAAGGTTGAGTTATTTGCATTAAAGGATTTGATCTTGTTAATAGCTTGTACTGTGCCTTTAACAGAGTAGAGTGAATTAGTAACTAATGGTTGAAGGAAATTAGTTAGTGCCTTCTCTATAGGTCTGGTTGGTGCTGCAAATCCAGATACTAGCGGGCGTAATGGGTGTCCGGGTTTATGAGTCTTTAGTTTACCAAAAAGTTCAGGAACTCGTGCACCTGGAGGGCAGTATAAGCATTGTGAAATGGCTGTTGGGAGGCTTGAGATTTTCTTTAATTTATGTATGGCCGCGATGGTAGCGTTAATAGGGTTCGAACTAAGAGTGACGTGCGGGATAGTATCAATTGCCTCTAGCATTTTCTTCCGATAGTCTATTTTGTTCAGAATAATAATTTGCGAGGTTTTATCGGCGGATATGATCGATATATTGGGATCGTTGCGTAATACTAAAAGTTGCTTTTTCTCTTCTGTAAGACGAGTCAAATCCATGTTGTGTCTTTGAACATGAAATTTCCTAATCGAATTGATTATTCGATGTCGTGCTTCGTTTTGTTTTCTTAATGGTAGATGAGAGATGATGGCTTCTGCTTGCGGAATGAGTTTCAACTTATTAATCCTGGAGTTCGGGAAGGCGAATTTTAGGCCTTTATTTAGTGCTGATATTTGGATTTGGTTTAGAAGATGATCACTGTAATTGATGAAGTTAATTGAAGGTTCTGATTGATTCTGGTTAGGCCTACGTGTACATGAGGTACGGTTCCTCTCAACAACGTCCTGGTCCACAAGATTACGTAGTTTATGGATGTGCCTTTGTTGGGCTTGCTTAACTTCAGATTCGATAATAGCCGTAAGTACCGTGAGGTATTTATTAAAGTGAATAGCATGGCTAACACCAGCCAGTCGCAGGTATGAGTCATAGGATCCTCTTTGTAGCGTGTCCAGTAGACATCTTTTGGCTCTGATTTCAGCTAGGAGTCTTTTATTTTCGGCGAATTTCAGCACTTGAGCGTCCCTCCATGAATGAGGTTTCGTCCTTAGTCTCAGGAATTTGGGTATGATGTGCAAGTCTCTGCAATTTATTAGAAAACACAAATGTGTTTCCTCCACGGCGAGTCTTAGTCGGAAGCGTTTGAAAGCGTTAAATATTTCCTTCTTCATCCTGTGAGGAGTGGTGCAAAAATATATACGTGTAACTAGGATGGTATTAGGAGAATTCGAATTCGTGCAGAAATAGTCCAAAGTAATCGAGGTAGTTGCCTTCAATGCACGATCTTAAAAAACAAGAGTCACTCACAATACAAATTTAAATTCGTTGGCGGAATTTAAAGATTTTATTGTGTATAAGAACTTTCGGGTTTCCCTAGAACCCATCATCAGATACAGGAGAAGGAATAAATTTAAATAAAGTGTTACGTGAACATAATATAGATATCAGATATGAATGTGACATAATGTCACGTGGCATCAAATTGTCAAACGAAGTGGCATGTATCATGAAATAAAGAAAATAAAGGAAATAGAATGCAGGCATACATATAATACTGCATTGTAAAAATAAAGGAAGGTTAGTAGGTATAAATTGTGTTGTTCTCATCAGGAGCCACAACAAAGAGCACTACAGCAGAAATCGAGATTAAGTGATTTCGTCCTCAGTTTGCCTCGTATTCGGTACTGTAAATAGTTTCCAGATTGTAGGTACAGATACTGGAACATTGTCATTACAGCATAAATGTCTCTGAGTAGCAATTACAAGGCTCTCAGTGAACAGCAATGTAGAGACAGCACTAGGTGTTACGATGATGGAAGCATCATTCCAAATTGGATAGTGCAGGCCATCGCAAACGAGTCGAGACAATGCAGAATTTTTAAGTCCATTCTTTACTGCGTATTTATGTTCATTCAGTCTTGTTGCTAGTGTACGTTTTGTAGATCCTATATATTTACTATCTGGAGTGTCATCATCAATACTTTTTAATGGGATGCTGTAAACGCCAAATTTGTTTAGCTTTGTTACCTGGTCTCGATCTTTTTAATTAACTGGAAAATGTTTGTAGTACGTATTCCAAAATCCAGGTGAAAGTTTCTGCAAATGGCTTTGAGAACAGGTGTTATGGTTGGATAATAATCTATGGAACCTATATATCTACGAGGTTGTTGGTCCCTTTGGAGAGTAGTTGAGTTTTCTTGGTGGAGCTTCTTAAGAGCTTTTTTATGATAAAGGTGGGAAATCCATGGTTTAGGGTGATGTTGAAAATTTTGTTAATTTCACATTTTCGTCTGCTGAAACTAGATGAATGCGTGATGGCTCTGCGTAGAAGGAAAAAGATTGAGGAGAGTTTATAGCTTTTTGGATGTGCTGAAGAAGCCGGGATCAACGTAGGTACCGAAGTGGGTTTTCTATATACAGAGTGTTGCAAAGTGCAAGTGACAGCATCTCGTTCAAGCATAAAATCCAGGAATGGCAATTTACCTTCACTTTCCAGTTCAATGGAGAATTTTATGGTCGGGATTTGGGATGATAAGTGTTCAGCAAAAGTTCGTAGGTCAGCTGGTTCGTGATCCCAGAAGAGAAGTACATCATCAACATATCTTATGTAAAAGCACGGAGGTTGTTGATATTCTTGTAGCACTTTATTTTCTATGTGCTGTAGTAGAATTTCCGCTAGAATTGGAGATAGTGGTGATCCCATTGGGGCGCCCTCAGTTTGGCGATAAATAATGTTGTCGAATTGAAAATATGATCTGTTTTGAACTAGTTTTAAGGCTGTAATGATGGATTGGATCGTTTCTGGTTCGTATTTTAGTTCAAGTAGTTTTATCTGAATGATGTCATGAACAGTTTTAATCGGAACATTAGGGAACAAAGAAATGACATCGAGAGAAGCCATAATAAAGGTTGAGTTATTTGCATTAAAGGATTTGATCTTGTTAATAGCTTGTACTGTGCCTTTAACAGAGTAGAGTGAATTAGTAACTAATGGTTGAAGGAAATTAGTTAGTGCCTTCTCTATAGGTCTGGTTGGTGCTGCAAATCCAGATACTAGCGGGCGTAATGGGTGTCCGGGTTTATGAGTCTTTAGTTTACCAAAAAGTTCAGGAACTCGTGCACCTGGAGGGCAGTATAAGCATTGTGAAATGGCTGTTGGGAGGCTTGAGATTTTCTTTAATTTATGTATGGCCGCGATGGTAGCGTTAATAGGGTTCGAACTAAGAGTGACGTGCGGGATAGTATCAATTGCCTCTAGCATTTTCTTCCGATAGTCTATTTTGTTCAGAATAATAATTTGCGAGGTTTTATCGGCGGATATGATCGATATATTGGGATCGTTGCGTAATACTAAAAGTTGCTTTTTCTCTTCTGTAAGACGAGTCAAATCCGTGTTGTGTCTTTGAACATGAAATTTCCTAATCGAATTGATTATTCGATGTCGTGCTTCGTTTTGTTTTCTTAATGGTAGATGAGAGATGATGGCTTCTGCTTGCGGAATGAGTTTCAACTTATTTGAGTTTCAACGAATTTAAATTTGTATTGTGAGTGACTCTTGTTTTTTAAGATCGTGCATTGAAGGCAACTACCTCGATTACTTTGGACTATTTCTGCACGAATTCGAATTCTCCTAATATCATTTAAGTATATTGCGTTTTTACTTAAGCAGTAAATATTAATAAGTAGGCCTTAGGCCTAGGCCTTTATAACAGTTTTTATTCCATTGTGCTGGTATCCATAAGGTTTGGATACCAAGTCAAGTTAGTATTATTGCACTTTTACTTAGGCATTAAATATTAATAAATAGGCCTTGGCGTTTTTGACACGTTTTATTCCGTCGTGCTCATTTTCGTAAGGTTCGGACATGAAGTTAGTTAGTAATATTGCGCTTTTACTTAAGCATTAAATATTAATCAGGCCTTTCTGACATATTTTGTTCAAGTGTATGAAATATTTATTCTTAAATAAAAGCGCAATATTACTAACTTAACTTGATGCAAAGCTTATAAATATGAGCACAACCTAATAAAACTGCATTAATATTTAATACCTAAGTAAAGGCGCAATAATTCTAACTAGACCTTGTGTCTAAACCTTATGAATATGAGCACAAATGAATAAAAAAGACCTAGGCCTATGTATTAATATTTAACGCCTAAGTAAAAGTGCAATAATATTAACTTGGCTTGGTGGCGAAACCTTAAGAATATGCACACGATTGAATAAAAACTGTTAAAAAGGCCGCCGGGTGGTGGCGCAGTGGTCTAAGCGATGGCCTCTGATCATTCGTCCGAACGGGGTCCGGGTTCGAATCCCGGTGAGGTATGGGTGTTGTGTTTGTCTTACGGCACTGGCTCTCTCCCTTCCCTGGAACCAGTGACCCTAAATTGGGGACGGGCGACTGCTTATAGCCCATTGAGTTGCTGGAGAACCTCGGTACAATGGCGGACACCAGTGCCTGAACCTCCTTGAAAGATGTGGAGGTCAGTACGGCTACCAAGCAGGACACCGCCCCAAACAAGAACTCCGCCACCTTCAAACCGGTCCCTTTCAATGATGTTGGAGTTGTGATTGCGTTTTCCCTGCTCTCTCCAGATGTGTATACGTCCAGAATCGCTCGTCAGACTAAATCGGCTCTCATCCGTAAAGAGAACTCTTCTACCCCATTGCTGATGTGTCCAGTTCTTGGCACCTCAGAAACCGCCGACTCCAATCAGCAGGCATTAATGGCACACACCGTACTGGTCATCGTGCAAATAGACCACCTTTGTGCAGCCTCCTGGCTACGGTAAAACGCGATAACGGACGTCCTGTTGTCTGTTGCATGTGCCTTGCGATTTCTCCCTCTGTCTGCCGTCTGTTTCTTCTCGCCTGTAGGAAAATATACCGGTCGTCCGCCCCGTGGTTGCTCATGGGCGACCACTGCTACACTCTCGGACAGCTGTTCCTTACGTTTGAAATGCTCTCCAAGCTCGTGAAACGATGCTGTGAGCGATCCCGAACTCCTCGGCCACACTAGTCATACTTCGATCTTCTTCCAACTTCCCAATGACGCGACCTCGGGTAAAGTCATCCAGATGTCGTCTACTGGATTGCCTGTTGGCCATATTACAAGGTAGCAGCAACTCGACGTCGTTCAAACCGATGTACACCGTGCAATAGCTTTCACCGAATTGCTCAGCGTACACCACCCGTGTGCTTTATACCCTTCCGACATCCCCCCCCACCTACGTCATGCTGCATATATGCGCATGCCGTACTGTACCGGACCGGACCCTAGTCTATCTCCTGAGTGGTCTTTCGGTCCGTTCTGCCTGCTCGTTCCGCTTTTATGCTAATTTCTCCTCTTCGTCCTTATTTTTTGCACACCAATGTATATACAAGAATTGCTCCTTTAATAAGATGTTATGGAATGCATCCCGCTCCTATGTCCTGACTTTTGATCCCACGTCAGCCATTTCCAATATGGTTTGTCCCCAGGTGGTCCTCTACGACATACTAAAATTTCATCGAAATCGAACCATATTTACTCAAGTTATGGCGCATGAGGGCAATGGAATGCATCCCGCTCCTAAGTCCTGACCTTTGGACCAACTTCACCCATTTTCAACAGGGTTTGGCCCCCAACCACATACTAAAATTTCATTGAAATTGAATCGTATTTACGCAAGTCATGACGCATAAGGGCAGTGGAATGGAACCCGAACCTATGTCGTGGCCTTTGACCCCATTTCGTCCATTTTCATTATGGTTCGTCCCCAGTGGTGCCCTACCTCATGCTAAAATTTCATCGAAATCGAACCATTTTACGCGAGTTGTCGTGCGGACAGACTGACGGGCGGACGGACAAAGCTGAAGCATATACGCTTCTTCAACCTACGGTTGGAAAGCGTAAAAAACTGTCTTCGATCCATTTCACGTTGAGACGTTCTTAATCACATTCAAGAACTACTGAGTTGCGCGACAAGGATATTGCAAGAATCAAGGGCTTTGCTGCTACATTTGGCTATTCTTAGTCACTTGTAAGCAGTCTTTTTCAAAAATTTCTTGAAAAAACTCATATTACCTTAACTAGAGACTCTTGATCAAGCACATTTGTTGGATCCTTACCCTATCTATGTCCCAACCATCGCCAACATTCTTAAAAACACCTGTAAACCCTAAGACATCAATTTTGGGGTCAAGATTTATAACATTTTGGCAATGGTGAAGAAAGACAGGGACTTGATCCAGACTCAGGATCGACATGGTATTTATGCAGTCCCGTTGAAAGCCTTGGAACCAGACCTGGAAGATCGGCAATATATCGCACAGACCACTAATAATTTGAATATTCGCTTATCGGAGCTCAAATATAATATTAAAACCAGATCTGCCTTCACGGCCCTATCGCACCTTGTTCGTGAAGGGGCATATCAACCTCAATGGAATGAGACAACTACAGATTAACCATTCCCGTGTCACGAAATTTGACATTATTTACGGAAAGTTAAAATTTTCATCATCAACCATTATGCTGTAATGACGACCTTCCTTGCATTATCCTAAATCCATGGAAACAGCACTTCAAAAAGACTCATAAATAATTGACTTTAAGACGATTGTTTACCTTTGTGTTTTGTTACCTCATTATACTGGATCCGAAGTCATGTCGGTACAGTTGGAAATGAACGTGCAGACCAGCTTGCGAAGGAAGCTGCTGGTGAAGAGGGCATAGATTTTTTTTTTTTTTTTGATTGGATTTTTAACGACCACCGTGAGCAACTCAATGGGCTATAAGCAGTCGCCCGTCCCTAATTTAGGGTCACTGGTTCCAGGGAAGGGAGAGAGCCAGTGCCGTAAGACAAACACAACATCCATGCCTCACCGGGATTCGAACCCGGACCCTTCACGGACGAATGATCAGAGGCCAGCGCCTTAGACCACTGCGCCACCGGGGCGGCGCATAGATTTTCAGATGCGAACGCCGTTGCAAAGCGTCCGGACACAACTGAAAAAAGCCACATAAGTGGAGTGGCAACAGAGATGGGATGAAGGGAGATGGGATAACACGCCGTATTTTCCCCCGAATTTCGATAAGGCGCATTGAGAGTAATGGTTTCCTTAACCAGGTACTGACCGGGCATGGCGTTTCGCAGGAGTACTTCCGCAGATTTGCGGTTAGGGAGCGAGTGTGCATGTGTGGTGCCCAGACTGCAGATGTCGCACACATGATTCTAGAATGTGCTTCTCTGACAGGAAAGAGAACGACTTTGGTGCCAGAATTGGCAAAGACGAGGGACCTCTCGATCCTGCTCGCGTACCCAAGAGCGCGACAGGGGATCATCGAGATGGTCAAGCACCTCATAGTGAAGCAGACGGTCTACCTAATTGAGGGGTGACCGAAGAAGATAGAAGAGGGATGAAGACAGAAGAGGAACTGATCACTCGAGCCCAGAGTCATCACCACAGAACTGACCCTAGTCCTGTGGCAATGTAAATAAAAATGTAAATTTCAATGTAAATATTTATCAATGCTATTCAGTGTGAGAGGGCTCATTGAGCAAAGGATTAACCTCCCACGTAAAGATGAGTTCCTCAGTGTACATTTGTGCATGTATTTTGTTTGAATAAAGGGCGGACGCCCCAAACAATTCAGGCTAGCAATCGATTCTCCCAGACAGGGGTGGAGCCATTTTCTAACCCCTGCCCGAATGATACGCTCACACGGGTCATGACAGAGAGGGGAGAAGTGCAGGCCCACGGGGGTAGCAGCAAGCTGCGGGTCTACGGACCGATTCTGTCCGGATGGAGGAATGTCGGATCCTGGCAGGATTACTCGCAACGCCGTTACTTATTAATATCGAGAGAGTTTGTTTAACCCTGTGGTGTCCGCAATTGGACGGTACAAGTTAATGGTCATCAGCTAGTCTTTACCTCATTATAATATCATCACCTATATGCGCATGTCTATACTACCCATGTACACGTCATATCCACACCCAAATGCAATTAACCACACCATTCACATGCTACTAATCACATCTGAGGAAGGGTCTGGTGCGTACCTGAAAGGTCTTATGTTGTTTTAAACTGTATGTAATTTTAACAGAAATTTTATATTAAATATTTGATACTTCAAGATCTTGCTAAGAGGCAATTGTCATTTAACTTCTACAGTACACAATACATTACAGATAGGGGTGATGGGAAATTGACATGAGCATCCCCCGCACAGAGTGGAACAGACCCAAACCGAACGCAGGCGATAAATAGCCGGACAGAGGAGGGCTTTCCAACAGTGGGACGCGGGTGGCCTAGTGGGCAACGTTCGTGATTGCCGCAGAAAGGACCTCAAGTTCCATCCCAGCAGGTACGAACGCTCGATTCACTAAATATCAGCCGTGCGTCGGATGGGCACGTTAAGCCGTCGGATCCCGGGTAGTGGCTTACCGGTAGTAAATAAGGGCGTCTTCTACCTCGCTTCCGTGTCATTTTCCTATCGGGCACTCTAGCCCAAATCTCCTAGCTTCCTATTTCTAAGGGTTGTTTAAGACCTGGGGTCAGACACTCCCTTCCTAAAATCCTCTGCATATGATCAATTATGATCTTCCCAACCGTGTATCGCAAATCGACGAACATGGATAAACATGGTGATTTGAGCCATTTTGGTTGTGGACGTGACGGTGTAAGTCAAATGAGTCATCCCATACAGCACAAAACGTTTCAGATATCTATCCGTAATGTTACAATCTCTCATTTTCGTTACTCTTTCGGAGATATCTTACAATTAGATTTCAGCAACATCTATTTTTTTTTTTTTTTTTGGATCGGAGGTTTAACGACCACCGTGAGCAACTCAATGGGCTATAAGCAGTCGCCCGTCCCTAATTTAGGGTCACTGGTTCCAGGGAAGAAAGAGAGCCAGTGCCGTAAGACAAACACAACATCCATGCCTGACCGGGATTGGAACCCGGACCCCTTACGGACGAATGATCAGAGGCCAGCTGTAACGTACCAGGAGATGTGACGTACCTGCCAGAAGGACGCACACGACATAAAGGCAGATAGGAATCAGAATAAAATGTCCGCGTAGCTCAACTGGTAGAGTGACTTATTCCGGAATGAGGGGATCCGGGTTCGAATCCTGGCGTGGACAGAAATGACGGAGAAATATACTTCGTTATACAGCGCCTTAGACCACTGCGCCACCGGGGCGGCAACATCTATTTTAGAACATAACTCTTTGTACATTACGGTTACGTTAAAAATAGCATTTTTTTTTTTTTTTTGATTGGAGGTTTAACGACCACCGTGAGCAACTCAATGGGCTATAAGCAGTCGCCCGTCCCTAATTTAGGGTCACTGGTTCCAGGGAAGGGAGAGAGCCAGTGCCGTAAGACAAACACAACATCCATGCCTCACCGGGATTCGAACCCGGACCCCTTCGGACGAATGATCAGAGGCCAACGCCTTAGACCACTGCGCCACCGGGGCGGCAAAAATAGCATTCAGCGATACTACTGTTTTATAGTTTCCATTGAACATAATTGCTACCTTGATGTTACATGCCGGCGATATTTAAGAGTTTGGCAACGGCGTGGATGCGCATGCGCATTTATGCCATTTCACCGAAGCACTCTCCTGCTGGGATATTCTTTGGTGATATTGTCGTACTCGAGTTAGCTAGTTAGTTGATTTAATATTTCATCCTTTTTTTATTTATTTTTTTTTTTTTTTGTGATTCAAGATCATCTGAAAGTAATTGTTTTATTATAATTTTTAAATTCTAAAATGCATTTTATAAAATCTAAGTAGATGGCTGTGTTGTTGTATTAGTATAATATACCAGCATTTATTTTATTTTTTTATTTGAAGTTGAGAAATTTCATATTGGTAAGTACTTAGAGAAATGACGAATTTGATTTTCTTTCTTTTTTGCGCTGAAATATAGTCTTTTCCACATGTATAATAGAAATTCGACACCCTCATTTAGGACAGATTTTTTTTCTTATGTTATCAATATATAAACTCCGCCACTGTCTCAAATGGACAGCGGAGTGCGTTGAACCTGTGAAAACGTAAACAACTCGTAATACGACTGTTGTTTCTTTTTAATACCGCTGTAGAGTGTAATATTTTTTATTGTGATTTTACAAATTTTAATAAAACTATAATGTTCAACGTAGTAAACACGTAACAGTAATATGATGATGTCATAAATATCTTTCAATTTTGTAATAATCATGTAACGAAGTTACAAATATCTTGTAAATACGTAACCGTAACATAAAGTTGGTATGTTGAAGTTACAAAGACCTTTCACTGGAACGTATCAGATATGTTTCAAAGTTATGCAACGTTTGAGGACATTTTGACGTAACCGTAAGGTTTCTGAAACATTACTGTTAAATTGTGCAACGTATCTGAAAAGTCTCAGTGTTTCAGTGCTACGTACTTGTAACATATACGAAATATTCTGTGCTGTGGGGGATTCTGTTGTCCAAGTGATAAAACCCTAGCATTCACAAGGACAACCGAATCAAGGGTGTACCGCGAATATACCATCGACGGACGTACCAGCGCACAGAGAGCAAGTGATGGCTGACCCCACGCCATTGATGACCATGAGGCGCCGCCCCGGAGCAGTGGTTTAAGCGATGGCTTCTGATCATTCGTCCAGAAATGGGTCTGGGTTCGGATCCCGGTGAGGCATGGATGTTGTGTTTGTCTTAAGGCACTGGTTCTCTCCCTTCCAGTGGCCGTAAATTAGGAACGGGCGACTGCTTGTAGAAAACATTGAGCTGCCCATGGTGGTCGTTAAACCTCCAATCAAAAAAAAAAAAAAGATGACCAGGGGCGATGTCGACTATCCAGGGAATTACAGACCAACCGTTTGGCAACGGCAAGCAAATCATATCCAGGTTAAATATCGGAGGCCCAAGAAGTGACAGTGAGTGAACGGTACAGCGTACACTGCTACCGTGGGCTACGAGAGCCGACGCGTGCCACTGTTGACTGCTCGTCATCAGAATATTATGCATCGCGCCGGAAACATCAAAACTGACCTCTGCAGAGTAGCGCTGCCTTATGTGGTCAGACGAAACCCGTTTTCAGTCATACAGAGCTGACGGGAGTGTGTGGGTGTGGTGATGATAGCCTCGTCGTGCCAGATTGGCTCTGTTCAAGGCGGTGGTGACTCTGTGATGGTTTGGGGAGCTTTCTCGTGGGCCACATTAGGTCTCATAATGTGTGTGAAGAGGTTCGTAACCGCTGCGCGCTACTAGCATATGCTGGTTGATCACCTAAACGCTTTCATGGCCTTCGTGCATCTTGTGGCCTATGATGTTTTCCAGCAGGACATTGCGCCGCCCCACATAGCCACCATCACCAAGACATGGCTCGAAGAACACTCATCTGAACTTAGAACCATCCAGTGGCCCCCAACGTCCCCGGAATTTATCCATGTGGAAGCTCCCGTGGGTACACTGCAGCGGAACATCGGATTCACGGATCCTGGACCGACGTCTCGATTGGAATTAATTAACAATAAGGTACCATACACCAACAATACTAAAAATAGTATAACTACTCTAGGAATCCGAATTTCTTGGTGTAGAATAGAAATCAAAGTTCCCAAACTTTCGTACATCAACCAGATGGCTTTTTTTTATTGAAGGTTTAACGACCACCGTGAGCAACTCAATGGGCTATAAGCAGTCGTCCGTCCTTAATTTGAGGCCACTGGTTCCACGGAAGGGATAGAGCCAGTGCCGTAAGACAAGCACAACATCCATACCTCACGGGATTCGAACCCAGACCCCTCCTGGACGAATGATCAGAAGCCATCGCTTAGACTGCTGCGCCACCGGGGCGACAATGGCTTTTTCAAGGAAGGTAGGCAGCTAGCTGTTTATCATTCCTTGATGTGCGAAAGCTTGGAACCATAATACTTTTTGGAAAATTGATGTGATCTGCAAAAGCTTGGAAACCTTGATTACTAATCTAAGCCAAGAAATTCGGATACCTACTATAGTTACACTATTTTTAGTCTCAGGAGTAGTTGTGGATACTTTTGCAACAGACATGACTGGCATTACTTCCGGAAACCCTCCGACATGTGATGGAGTCGATGTCTCGGTGTGTATTCGTGCTTGAGGAGGACCAAACGCTATTAGGTAGGTACAAAACCTACGTAATAGGCAACTCAATGGGCTTTATAAGTCTGTTCCTAACCCTCTGACGTCAACGCTCAGACGTCATTCAGTACTTGCAGCGCCATCTGCTTTTATCTGGTGGCAGAAATCGGAACTAAGCTCACCGCTACCACACGGTACGTAAAATCAAAAAGAAATACCGGAAAATAAAATACTCGTAAAGTTAGTAACATAAACTACTTCATCTGTGGCAACACGCACGTGCTCGAACAACTGTCTGCGACGTTCGTTCTGTTACGTAGGTGTTATGTCGTGTTTTATTTCATTTTCTTCGCTTTGAAGAGTAATTTCATTAAAAGGAATAAACGTTATTTTATTTCATAAAAGGGAACAAGACAACTTTTAAGAAAGTAACTGGCCGCCCCGAATCCCGGTCAGGCATTTATGTTGTGTTTGTCTTACGGCACTGGCTCTCTCCCTTCCCTGGAACCAGTGACCCTAAATTAGGGACGGGCGACTGCTTATAGCCCATTGATTTGCTCACGGTGGTCGTTAAACCTCCAATCAAAAAAAAATAAATAAATAAAAAATAAAGTAACTGCCGGCGTAGTTTTGATTCAATGTGCTGGAAATTTAAAAAAATATTGATTCCGTGGATTTTTTTTTATAGTACATACTGGAATAAGATAAAGCTGAGAAAAAAACGTCGCTTATGAAGGCTAAAATCTATAAACCTATATAATAGGCTTCTGTCATGGGGAATATTGAATGGGAATATTACGAAAAGTTTGTTGTTGGTCACCGGTTTAATAGACTGCCCATTATTCAACCGTTTGTTATAGTTAGGTATACGTATTTTACGATTCGTTTTATTGAAAATTCAGTCACTGCTTTTTCATCCGCGCATGGCTGGGCTATGAGCTAGTCTCTAATGTTTTGTACATTGAGTGCGCACATACACTATGCTGACAAAAATCGCCGGACACCTAAAAGTGAAAAATAACATAGCATTTATTGACATACATTAGTACTGTGTTGGTCCACCTTTGGCCTTAATGCATGCACTGACCCTTCGAGACATGCTTACGACAAGGTTTCAGAACACAGCGATAGGTATGCGCATCGGTTAAGTACATAATGCTGCCCCTAACTGTTGCTTAGTAGCAGGCCTTCGTTCCAAACATTTTATGCAGGTCTCTAATTCATCCCATAGGTGCTCTATGGGATTAAGATCAAGGCTCTGTGCTGGCCAGTCCACGCACGATACGAAATTATCGTCAAACTACGCCGTAATAGTCCTTACTTTATGGATCGATGCATTATCCTACTGGTACCAACAAGACTCCATAGTATTGCCACATATTTGGTAGGGCATAATTGTCCAGAATATGGAGGTAGATGTGCTGGTATCCGCCTTAAGCACGGGACCATGCCACGCAAAACACCCCCGCACGTTCCAACGGTCAAGCTCAAAACTTGACCGTTGGAACAGTACACTGTGGTAAATGGCGTTCCTCAGGGCTACGCCATACCCACACACGGCCATCAGACTGATGGATCGTGTATCTGGATTCATCAGTCCGTTGTACCTGTTTCCATTGATCCACGGTCCACGATAAATGCTCTTCATACCATGCTAAACGACGAGTAGCATTCCGAGTGGAGATGAAAGCCTTATGAGCAACAGCACGACCACGGTAACCCATGGAATGAAGTTCTCTGCAAACGGTACGTGCACATACCCAGGTTACAGCATTTTTACTCACCTGTACATTGATGTCTTGTGCAGTAAGTACTCCGACGATTAGCTGTAACAACTCTCCTGAGGCTTCGACGTCCTGTATCACTGATTTTCCTTGGTCTGCCAGTACGTTTTGCTGCTTTAGGCACGCCATGTGTCTTCCACTTATTCAGTACATCCAGAACAGTTGACTTGGGTATGTTTAAACGCCTCTCAGTTTCTCTTATTTACAACCCATTAATACAACACCCAACAATCTTTCCTTTCTCAAAGTCAGTTCTCTCCGGCCGCGACATTTTCACTCCACCTCACAGTGCGATATGATCGCGGTCAGCTACAGACTTGTTTTTTATAGTGTTTGCAGCTGTGCTGCGCATCTTAACAACGCAGCGGATTCGTTCATCTGCTTTTGCATTGGTGTCCGGTGACTTTTGTGAATATAGTGTATATTGTGGAAGCCTATGCCCCACACAAAAATTAGAGATAAGTGCCACTGACTTTTAAACGTATCTGCTATTTCAAAAGTTTTTATGCGCAATGGCCCGAGCGGTGGTTTCTGATAATTCTTTCAAAGTGGGTCAGGTCTGGTCAATCCCGATGAGACATGGATGCTCTGTTTGCTTTACTGCACCGGCTATAAAAAAATCTCTTCCCTGGAACTAGTGGCCTTCATTAGGGACGGGCGACTGCTTATAACCTATCGCGTTGATCACGATAGTTCTTAAAGAACCAAACAAAAAAGATTTTTTTAATTTTTGCAGCTGTACTCACCTACTTTATATATTGTTCTGACGCATACAATATGTTTAGATTGTAGGCTTCAGAACCATACAGCACTATGAAATGTATAATGGCTCTGAACATTTCATGTTGCATATTTGCGCTTGAGTTGAACCTCATAAAAAAGACAACACGATATTCGTAAAAATATCTATTTCGATTAAGAAACAACACCTTCAAATTAATTAGACTTGGAAAGGAGTCCGGGTTCGAATCCCGTTGAGGCATGGATGTTGTGTTCGTCTTAAGGCACTGGTTCTCTCCCTTCCCTGGAACCAGTGGCTCTAAATTAGGGACGGGCGACTGCTTATAGTCCATTGAGTTGCTCACGGTGGTCGTTAAACCTCCATTCAAAAAATAAATAAATTAGACTTGTTCAAATTAATTAGATATCCAATCAGATTCCTTTAAAACACAGCACGGCGTATTGTAAAGAGAGTTTTAGTTACTTTGAAAGCCGATGATTCTGTGAAGCATTTATTTAAACTCAGCTACAGAAAAAGAAAAAGCTGAACCTGGAAAATTTAGAGCAGCAAATACGATTTGCTTCATAAATCTATTTCCGGTTATCTAAACAAAAACAAACCCACACGATCAAGTAAAAACGTAATGCGCAGCATCTTGTTAAGAGGTTAAAAAAAGGAAAGAGGAAAACTAAGGTACTAAATAAGAACTGAATAGCGCTTCTCTCATCTTTTGTTTTTCCTTTTATTTTTTTCCCAACTGGAGTTCGCGTGCTGGGCGATTATTTCTCTTAACATTTTTTCTTTTCGCGCTTCTTAAATTTATGATTTCAGACCTCAAAATAATCTTTATGATGCTGTGTTCTCCCATTTTTACAGGTCTTGTTAATGACATACCACATCATTTATAATACTTATGGTGCTTCTTTGACCAGTCAGGTAATGCACAATCACTAGACAAAACAAAATAATTTCGCAGAAGTAAAATGCTGTACAGGGGGAACATAAAATGCTTCCTTCGTTAAGAAAATTTTTATTTAAAAAACTGCGATAGGTAGAAACAAGCGATTTGTGGCATGATACATGTAAACTAATAGCATTTCCCCTACATTGTTAGTACACTTTCGCATGAGCGCTGTCCATGGCCCTGACTAGCCGCGGTATTCAATTTTTCGCCATGTTTTGCCTAACATATCTTTAGAGATTGTGACAATAGTCTCTGTTCTCTTCCTCTGCAGAGTTTCAATATCAGACCCTGGTATTGATTAGACTAAATTCTTGCCATAACCCCACAGAAAAACGTCTGGGGGTGTTATATCGGGTGACCGTGGCGGTCATGATATTGGACCGTCTCTCCAAACCCATCTGTTGGGAAATGCGGCATTGAGGAATTTTCGAACGATTAAACCCCAATGCAGTGGGACATCATCCTGCTGGGCCGCCCCGGTGGCGCAGTGGTCTAAGCGATGACCTGTGATCATTCGTCCGAAAGGGGTCCGGGTTCGAATCCCGGTGAGGCATGGATGTTGTTTGTCTTACGGCGCTGGCTCTCTCCCTTCCCTGGAGCCAGTGACCCT
Source organism: Macrothele yani (assembly GCA_039090855.1). Lineage (NCBI taxonomy): Eukaryota > Metazoa > Arthropoda > Arachnida > Araneae > Macrothelidae > Macrothele > Macrothele yani. The sequence continues at coordinate 18,023,721 of CM076992.1, forward strand.
AAATTAGGGACGGGCGACTGCTTATAGCACATTGAGGTGCTCACGGTGGTCGTTAAACCTCCAACCCAAAAAAAAAAAAAAAATCATCCTGCTGGAAAAATACCCATGGTTGACATTCGTCCGACTGAGGCGCAACAAAGAGCTCCATATCCAGGTACATATCTTCTCCCTAATATGGTGGGGCACCATCCTGTTGGAAAATTACCCATGGTTGACATTCGTCCAACTGAGGTGCAACAAAGAGCCCCAGCATGTCCAGTTACCCACATATCTGCTATTATTGTTCATTCACAAATAACGAAAGGTTCAACCACTCTGTTTTGCATGAGACCACACAAAACATTTGTGTTGAGCTGTTTTTTAAATACAACATTCGGTTTTTCCGACACCAGTGTATTACCATTGTGTCTGCTTACTGCACCACAGGTGTGAAAAGAAGCCTCATCCAAAAAATCACACACACTGCAGGTAGTTGTTGTTGTTATCCATACGTTGTAAAATCTCAGTTGAAAATTCATCATACCGACCCGGTGGCGTAGGGATCTAAGCGATGGCTACTGATCGTTCGTCCGAGATGGATCCGGGTTCGAATCCCGGTGAGGCATGGATGTTATGTTTGTTTTATGGCGCTCGCTCTCTCCCTTCCCTGCAGCCAGTGGCCCTAAATTAGGGACGGGTGACTGCTTATAGCCCAATGAGTTGAACACTGTAGTCGTTAAACCTCCAATAAGAAAAAATGCATCACGACATAGGTGGTCTTCCTCTAGCCAGAACTGAATAATCTTCACTTTGTATGCACACAAACAAAACCTTTTGTGCAACATTTTCTTCATTGTAGTGCTGGGGAATCGGAATTCAGACCAAGCTCGGCGGGTGGATTTCGAGGGACTGGGTACGAAAGCTCTCCTCATTGCATAAACAGTTTCTTCATTAAGACCAGGTCAGCCCGTTTGTTTTTTGGATATCAACCATTTCTGTCTCCTTAAGCTTTGAAAATCGAGCTATTATGCTTTTGTGATTATGTGCTGGACGTCCGTACTCTCTTCTGGAATTACGCTGAACATTTAACGGTGATTTGGTGTCGTGGTACCACAGAAAACATTGCGCCGTTTCCTGCAAAGACGCCATTTTGATTTCTTGCGCTGGCAGCGCCATCTAGTTATTACTCACCATGCACCTACAACAACAAAACTCTTAGTTTACGTGCATCATGCCACAAACCGATTGTTTCCACCTATCATAGTTTTTTAAATAAAAATTATCTTAATGAGTGAAGGACTTGATGCCGAACCTGTGTAATCTAGAAAGCTAGTATATAATTCAGAACGATGCGTAGGGTTAAATAAGGGGGGAAAATAACTGTCGGTACGTTTTGTCAGTGCGCCTAAGTTCTTCGATCTCGTGTAAATAGAATGCATACTACAAATGAAATCTCCTTTTTTAGCAAAATACATAAAACGAGATACAACAGCAGAAATTTTTCCCCATGAAAAAAATAATTTTAAACGAGACATTCCAAGAGATATCAAAGTTTATGTTTAACGTTTACCTGTTTAGTTAACATTCCTTTTTTGGCTAAACTTTTAGCACAACTTTTCGTTTGTGCTAATGTGTTAGGGAAACGTTTCCTCTGTGTTCCACCCTTAAAGTATTATCCCCTTTATGTTAAACTGTTAAAGTTTTGTTTCCATCACGTGAAACCCAACGAAATGTTTCATTTCGGTTGAACAGATGAACTACACCGATGAGTCATTACATTATGACCACCCCTATCATAGAGAAATGAGCGGGCCTGAAAATCGAACGGTGCGCAGATGAAGTTCACAGAGCAGCATGTATACAACCCGAGGGACCGGCTTTCGGTTAGTAGAGTGTTCAGAGACAGAATAGGAAAAGCTGCTGATTTATCGGAGTTTGATAAACAACAAATTGTGATGGCACAGCGCCCCGGAAAGTTTGATAAACAACAAATTGTGATGGCACGGCGCCCCGGAAAGTTTGATAAACAACAAATTGTGATGGCACGGCGCCCCGGAAAGTTTGATAAACAACAATTTGTGATGGCACGGCGCCCCGGAAAGTTTGATAAACAACAATTTGTGATGGCACGGCGCCCCGGAAAGTTTGATAAACAACAATTTGTGATGGCACGGCGCCCCGGAAAGTTTGATAAACAACAAATTGTGATGGCACGGCGCCCCGGAAAGTTTGATAAACAACAATTTGTGATGGCACGGCGCCCCGGAAAGTTTGATAAACAACAATTTGTGATGGCACAGCGCCCCGGAAAGTTTGATAAACAACAAATTGTGATGGCACGGCGCCCCGGAAAGTTTGATAAACAACAATTTGTGATGGCACGGCGCCCCGGAAAGTTTGATAAACAACAATTTGTGATGGCACGGCGCCCCGGAAATACGATCCCAGAAGCAGTGAGGCTTGTGGGGTGTTCATGTGCCGCTGTAGTGAGTACGTATCAGAAGTGATGCACAGATGGTGAAACGACGAACACTCACACTGGGATAAACTCAGGCTATATATACGCGTATATAGCATTGTACTCAATTTGCTGTTCTGTGGTTACCCTGCACATAAGTATACATATTATATACACTATATATTGGCAAAAGTCACTGGACACCTAGACGAGAAACACAAGATAGCATTTATTGACATTCATTAGTACGGTGTCGGCCCACATTTGGCCTTAATGTATGCACTGACCTTTCGAGACATGCTTTTGACAAGGTTTTGGAACCCAGCGATAGGTATGCGCTTCCATTTACCACATAATGCTACCGCTAACTATTGCTTTGTTGTAGGCCTCGGTACCACACTTCTTATACGGCGTTCTAATTCACCCCGTAGGAGCTGTGTGGGATTAAAATCATGGATCTGTGCTGGCCAGTCCACGCACGATACGGAATTACCGTCAAACTACGCCATACCAGTCCTTGCCTTTAAGTCTCGGTGCATTATTCTGCTGGTACCAACAAGGTTCGGTTCTATAGTATTGCCACAGAGTTGGTAGGGCATAATTGTTCAGCCGCCCCGGTGGCGCAGTGGTCTAAGGCGTTGGCCTCTGATCATTCGTCCGTAAGGGGTCCGGGTTCGAATCCCGGTGAGGCATGGATGTTGTGTTTGTCTTACGGCACTGGCTCTCTCCCTTCCCTGGAACCAGTGACCCTAAATTAGGGACGGGCGACTGCTTATAGCCCATTGAGTTGCTCACGGTGGTCGTTAAACCTCCAATCAAAAAAAAAAAAAAAATAATTGTCTAGAATATCGAGGTAGACGTGCTGGTTAGCAGGTTTTTCCACGATAACCAATGGACCTGGAACATACCACGAAAAACACCTCCACACGAGTACACTGCCAGCTCCGAACTGGACCGTAGGAACAGTACACTGTGGTAAATAGCGTTCCTCCGGCGGCCGCCATACCCACATACGGCCATCAAACTGATGGATCGTGTATCTTGTTTCATAAGTCCATAGGACCCGTTTCCATTGATCTACGGTCCACCATAAATGTTCTTTATACCATGCTAAACGACGAGTAGCTATCCGAGTGGAGATGAAAGGCTTATATGAGCAGCCTCAGGAACACGGTTGTTACCCATGGAATGAAGTCATCTGCGAATGGTAGATGTTCATACTGAGGTTCAGCATTTTTACTCATCTGTACACTGAGGTCTTGTGCAGTACTCCGTCGATTAGCTGTAACGACTCTCCTGTGGCTTAGACTTCCTCTATCACCGATTTTCTTTGGTCTGCCGGTACGTTTTGCTGTTTCAGGCACGCCATGTGTCTTCCACTTATTCAGTACATCCAAAACAGTTCACTTGGATATGTTTAAATGCTTATCGGTTTCTCTTATGGACAACCTACTTATATAACACCCAGCAATCTTTCCTTTCTCAAAGTCAGTTCACTCGCGCCGCGATATTTTCACTCAACCTCACAGTGCGATATGATAACGGTCAGCTGCAGGCTTGTTTTTAAACCTTTTGCAGCTGTTCTGCTCATCTTAACAACACAGCGGATCTGTTCATTTGCTTTTGAAGGGGTGTCCGGTGACTTTTGTCATTATAGTATATGTTTTCTTCCTAACCTTATATGTTAGAAAATTAATTTTGAATTGTAACATTGTCAAATGTAATCCCATAACGAAAAATTTAAATGAAATGAAAGCCCGGGTGGAGGTGATAAGGCTTCTGAATGCGAGAAATGTCAGACTAAGTGAGATTCATCGGCAGATATGAAAAAATTTACTGGCAAAAACTCAATTTCTGATCTTTCAGAACATTTCCCTAAAGTTTCGAAGCCATTGCTGCACAAAATCATCACAGAAAAACTTCAGTACCGCAAAATATGTGCACTATGAGTCCCAGAGATGTTGACGGAAGAGACCAAAACGAAGCATACGGGATCTGCTTTGGAATTTTTGGTAAATTATGCGGAGGAAGTCGATGATTTTTTAAGCCGTATATTAACGGGAGATGCGACTTTGGTCTGTCACCACACCTGAATCGAAACAGCAGTCCCTGCAATGGAAGCATATGGGCTAGTCTACCCCCAAAAAACTGAGTGGTGGCTTAAAACCCAGCGGCAGGCTTCTATGAGACAGGTATCCAGAAACATATGTAACGATATGACAAATTTCTTATCATCCACGAGAATATGTTGAAAATTAGATTAACCTATGTAGAATTCTTCTCACATTAAAAACTAATTGTTGCTATTTTTAGCACGCCTTTTATAAAAAAAGATCGTGCTTCTGTTATCGGTTTGTCCGTCTGTGGACAAAATATCTCTGCAACTATTAGTCCAATTTAAAATATTTTTTTTTGCATTGGGAAGCTTGAAATATGTGAATGATGATCCTTCATTTCGTTTTTTTTTTACGTTGTACATTTTCGCCGTTAGAGGGCGTAAATGCAGATGATATCGAATTCAAAATACATTTTATTCCATATTTTTGCTTCCAAATATCCTAATGAAAAAATATTTTACCATTCGATTCCATTTATGTCTAAGAGTATTTTAGGTATAGTCGCTTTTTCAAGTTACGCGCAGATTTTTTGCTAGGGGACATATAAGTAAATTGTGTTTCCTCCGATATCTCTATTTTTAGAAACTCCGATTTGAAAAATTCTTTCTTCAGAGGAAACAGCTCCTGATGGGAAATATTTTGCATATGATTTCTAATTTGTGGTAAAGAATGGTTTGGCCTCCAGGGGGCGTAAGTCTTAATTTCCGCTTCTGATGTATTTGCAGCAAAATATGATTTTCTAAAATCTTGACTGAAAAAATTCGTTCGTGGACGGATACCACTAACGTCGATAAACCATTTCGGAATATTTTCTTAAAATAATGCATGGTTTCTCCGCTGGGGGGCGTAGACGTATATCTTATTTTTGTCAATATATCTGCTTCTAATCCTCCGATTTGAAAAATTCCTTCTTTATTGGATAGTTTCCGGTGTGACATGTTTTTCATATAATTTCAAAATTTTCAAGTGATTGATAGACTTTCCGCTAGGGGGCGTAATGGTAAGTTGCGTTTCCCCCGATATCTCTACTTCTAAAATTCCGATTTGAAAAATTCTTTCTGCACCAGATACAGATCCTGATGGAAAATATTTTGCACATATCTGATTTTTGGTAAAGAATACTTTGGCCACCAGGGGCGTAAGTGTTAATTTCTCCTTCTGATGTATTTGCAGCAATATCTGAGCTCCTGAAAACTCAACTGAAAACATTCTTTCCTGGACCAATATCGCTCACATCAAAAACCCTTTTGAGAATACTTTCTTCTTAAAATAATGCATGTGTTTCCCGCCAGGGAGAGTAGATGCAATATCTTATATTTGTCGATATCTTTGCTTCTAATAGTCAGATTTGAGAATTTCTATCTTTGTTGGAGAGCGTTTCCGCTGTGAAATGTTTCTCATATAATTTCAAATTTTTCTTAACGCCGCTCAAGTCTTCCACCAGAGGGCGTAAGTTCACGACGCCGTTTGCGGCAATATCTACGGGATTAAAAAACGGATTGAAAAACTTCTTTCTACTGTCAGATACTACTGCTTTCCATACCGGTTTCCTTGACTTTGATAAAATAATTCAATTGCTTTGATAAATTTAATTCTTGTTAGAACGGATTCAAGAAACTTCCTCATTACACCCGAAAATTCTTTGTCATATTTTTTTTTATTTTATTTTCAAGCTGTACTTAATTTCTGAATGGCCCTAATATCTCAAGTTTGCCATTTTTTTTCAACGAAGGAACTATTTTTAAAGTGGGTGCTATTATAGCATTCGCACCTGCTGTAACCGGTTGAAAAAAATCACTCATAATAAAAATGAGTAATCATGACAGTATACTGAGAAAGACACAGTTCTCCCTTACGCGCGCACCCAAAATTGGGTTTAATTTGTTATATCTTCCAGCGTAAGAACAATTCACCTAGTATAGAAACTGGTGATTATGTTTTCTTTCTGGTTGACGTGATAGCTTTTTTCCGCGTCATAATCTTCGTTCAGCAAAGCATTCATGGATTTAGGCGAGGAATCAATCTGAAAGCAAAAAGGCGTAACAACTCTTTTTCCCCGCGTCATAATTTCGGTGCAAGATTCCCTTTTATGTTCCAGCGCAACCCCTCTCTTTATTTCGACTTCTCTGGGAGATCTCAGAATGGGACTTCCGCTTCGATGAAGTGTGATATAAAATCTGCGGTTTGAGCGCGCCTTTTTGGCCTTAATGGCCTGAATGATAAGATAATATGCAATGGCACATTACCCACAATAAGAATCTTTCCCGCGCCTTGTTTAAACAATAGAAACAAAGATTGAATTTTGCGAAACTATGCTATGCTATTTCGTGTCAGCAGCTTCACACCGGGAATCTCTCTGCTGTTATAAAATGAAAAATTTATGGACATTAAAATGATTGTTTCACTTCTATGAGAAATATGTTCGTCGTATGGATCTGAAGCAGGAAACATTAATGCATTGTTAACAATCCTGATAAAAATTTTAGACCTACATGGCATTTTGGAGGTTCATTTCCACTAGACTTCGAGCAATTTGGCAAATATTGTAATTTTCGAGAGAACCGCATGTGACGAAAATCACTATTTAGGAAACAAATTCGTTGTAAGAGCAGCGCTGCCATAAGAGTCGTAAATCAAAATTGTGTAATTTCTTAGCCATCGATGTAAAATCTTCACGTTTAATTTTAACAAAAAGAAATTGAAAAACCGCTTTAAAGAAAAAATCGTTTTAATATTGCTTTTAATTTATCAAACTACTGTTACCCTGAGGTGTAAATTAAAAAGTAAACTGGTGACGAAAAGTTAAGCAGAATAAAAAAAAGACATTTTAGAACAAACGAAAAAGGAAGAAGCGTAATAAAGTAAAGTATAGAGGACCTGGGTGCATACCTGGGGATGTTGCAAGGTAGAGTTTCTGGGGGGAAATATCGCTGTAAGAAGCGTGAGGTAACAAAGCTGTTTTGCCAGAGTAAGGCAAACGATAGAAAAGAAAAGGAAGGGAAGTCACGATTCTTTTGGTTTTTTGGGAAGATAGAAAAACATTCTGGAAATACATAAGACATAGGAAAAAGAGGGGAAATAAAATTCTAAGTCGTGTAAAGAATAGGGCCGGAGAAATATTAGGGGAGCCCAATGAGCTAAGTGAAAGATGGGGTGAGTATTTCTGTGATTTATTAGATCATGAAAGCAAAGGTGATCCTGAGGCAGAAGCAGAGGATGTCATAGTCAGAGATGGAAGCACTGGTGGCATCTCAAGAAAAGAGGTGTGTAAAGCTCTAAAATGTTTTCAGAATGGTAAAGGTTCAGGAATAGATGCTGTATCTGCTGAGATGCTAAAATATGGGGGTGATTCTGTGATTGACTGGTTAACTTATATGGAGGTGACTCTGTGATTGACTGGTTAACTTATATTGGGTGACTCTGTGATTGACTGGTTAACTTATATGGGGTGACTCTGTGATTGAATGGTTAACTTATATGGGGGTGACTCTGTGATTGACTGGTTAACTTATATGGGGGTGACTCTGTGATTGACTGGTTACTTATATGGGGGTGACTCTGTGATTGACTGGTGGCCAGTTATGTTTAGAGTTAGGAATGGTCCCTCAGGATTGGAGGAATGCTATCATTGTTCCCTTGTACAGGAGAAAAGGAGATCAGACTGAATGCAAGAATTATCGTATTATCAGTTTGCTGACTGTGCCAGGAAAAGTGTTTGGGAAGTTCATTATTGATGATGTGCGAGGTCTTACATCAGAGAAAGTGTAGGATGTACAGATTGGTTTTATGCCTGGTTAAGGGCTGCACTAATCAAATTTTGCATTACGCATGATGATCGAAAAGTTTGAAAAATATCTGGCTGTTGGTAGAAAAGTGTTTAGGCCTTCATAACCCCGGATGTACGAAGTTTGTATGAAGTTCAAACTGAGTATAAATAAGGGAAAAACCAAAAGTTATGGATTTTCAGCGAGGATCTGTTCGTACTGAATGCAAGATAAGTCTTAATGGCACAGAGATTAGTCCGACGAATGAGTTTATATATTTAGGAAGTATGTTTGACAGAGAGAACAAATTAGATGGCGAAATTAGTAGACGAGTGAATTCTTCATTGAAAGTCACTGCTGCGTTAGGAGGATTTCACAGAAATGATGGGTTCGAGAGGAAGTCCCGAATGGCTGTGTATGAAAGTGTAATTGTTCCTACTATGATGTTCGGCAGTGAAACTTGGGTACTGCAGAAAAGACATATGAGTCGTTTGTTTGCTGGGGAGATGCGTTACGTACGGGGATTTTGTGGTAAGACACGCTCTGATCATGTGAGGAATGCAAGATGTGCTGCAGATGTGTAATGTGAGGCAAAATGCTGTTAGTAAGGTGGAGACTAATATGCTTTAGTGTGTTTGGCCATGTTGAATGAGGTGAGGTGCTGACTAAGAGAATTTTTTCAGCCCAAGTGGCAGGAAAGAAAGGTGGATTAAGGACAAGAAAATCACGGGAGGACCAGATTCAGGAATGTCTGCTTGAGAAAAAGCATATGAGTATGAAGTACAAAAGGTGTTGTGTACGGTGTGTGATGGATGTTAATGATGCTCGAACTGTCTGCCGAGATTATTGTAAATGGAGACATTTGATAGAGCAAGAGTAAGTAAATTCTAGTTCTATCAGTTAAATGTGTACTTATCACATGGTCTTTCTTTGAGTAGCTAACCTCTGAATCTCAGACAACAGCTTAGTGACATGTATGCATGTACAGAGGACCTGGAATATGCAAATGCTCAATCCCATGTGATGAACCATGATTTGCATGAAAGAGCACATTTGCACAATTCGTGGAGTTGAGAAAGAAAGCGCTACAAAAATGTGAAATGTGACCTTTCTTGTAATCATCGCGCCCTTCTACTAGTAGAAATTATTTTTTATTTCAACACTATGTCAGAAAGACGGCAAATGGATATGTTTACATGTAGTCAGATTATCGGAACGTTGAAATCCAGCCAGATGCAGAGTAATGTTGCCAGAGCCACTGGCGTGAATCAATCCATTGTATCTGGACTTTGGAGAAGGTACCGAAACACCGGAGATATTAATCGGCAACCTGTGGCAGGCCATCCACGGATTACAAGGCTTAGGATGATAGGTATGTGGCACTAACAGCGAGACGTAACAGGTCGATGTCAGCTAGAGCGCTTGCTTTAGATCTTTCTGCGGCTGGTAGACCAACTGTTTCAAGGCAAACAGTATACAGACGGGTCAACGAACAAGGACCATACGCCAGAAGACCTGCAGTTTGTATCGTACTCCCTCCGTAAACAAGAAATTCCAGGGTACTGTGCTGCAGACAAATTGAGACTAGGACGAAAATCAATTGGTCAATGTTCTCTTCTCCGATGTATCCAGGTTCAGAAGCGAAAGCGACAGCCGTGGTGTTCTCATCTGGCGAGAACCTGGAACCTGTTATACCATTACAGAGGTGGTAGTGTATTTGTCTGGGGTAGCATTAAGTTCAACGGGTGCACACAACTCCATATGTATTCTAGTGGAACTTTAACAGGTCAGAGATACAGAGACCAAATCTTTGATCCCTACGTGGGGCTTTTTCGGGGTGCTGTTGGCCCAAATTTCCACTTCATGGACGATAACGCATGATTTCATAGTACTATGATTGTCGATGATTATCTGGAAAGTGAAGATATTCACCTTCTGCATAGCCAATACCCAGACCTCAACCAAATAGAACATGTATGAAATCCATTATGGGCCGCCCCGGTGGCGCAGTGGTCTAAGCGATGGCCTCTGATCTTTCGTCCGTAAGGGGTCCGGGTTCGAATCCCGGTGAGGCATGGATGTTGTGTTTGTCTTACGGCACTGGCTCTCTCCCTTCCCTGGAACCAGTGACCCTAAATTAGGGACGGGCGACTGCTTATAGCCCATTGAGTTGCTCACGGTGGTCGTTAAACCTCCAATAAAAAAATCCATTATGGATGTGCATTGCAGGTCGTTATCCTCCTGCCAGAACTCTCGAGGAAATCCAATCTGCTCTTATCCAGGAGTGGAATTTGCTGTCACAGAGTCTTCTTGTTTCACCTGTGAACAGCATGAGACATTGATGTGACATTTGCATCGCTGTAAGAGGTCACCATACGCCTTATTAGACCGTTGTTCAAAAACAGAAACTCCTGCAGAAAATTCCTACTGTTTTCACCATTTTGGACAATTTGGTACGTTTTCCTGGTTCATCATTTTTTTATGAGATTTTGTGAAAACACAATTTATCCGTGACGGAATCGCGCCCTCTCACTCCGGAGTAAGATGCTCTCCCAACTAAGCTACACGGACAGAATATATCGCTGCAGATTTGTCGTATTGACAGAGGCTTTACATCTGCAGTACGTCACATTATCTCCCTCTAGATATTTTTTCTTTTGAAGCTAAGTAGGGATTTTTCATTAATTCCAGACAATGTTTTACGAAGAACCCAACGGCCCGAACATCCATTTTTACTTTCGAGCGCCAATGTGAAAAAACAAATTTAAGCGGGATCGGACCCGCGCCTCAACACTATGGAGTAAGTTGCTCTCCCAACTAAGCTACACGGGAAGAATGTATCGCTGCAGATTTGTCGTCTTGACACATGCTGTACCTCTGTAGTACGTCAGAAGTTGTACTGCGCATTTTGTTCCTTACTATTATACACTATATCGACAAAAGTCACCGGGCACCCCTTCAAATGCAAATGAACGGATCCGCTGCGTTGTTGAGATGCGCGGTAAAGCCGCAAACGGTATAAAAACAAGCCTGCAGCTGACCGCGATCATATCGCACCGTGACGTTAAGTAAAAAGATCGCGGCGGGAGACAACTGACTTTGAAAATAGAAATACTGTTGGGTGTTATATTAGTGGGTTGTCCATAACAGAAACTGAGAGGCGTTTAAACATACCCAAGTCAACTGTTTTGGATGTACTGAATAAGTGAAGGACACATGGCGTGTCTGAAGCAGCAAAACGTACCCGCATACCAAAGAAAATCAGTGATAGAGGACGTCGAAGCCTCAGGAGATTCAGTACAGCTAATCCACGGAGTACTGCACAACACCTCAGTGTACAAGTGAATAAAAATGCTGGAACCTCTGTATTTACACGTACCATTTGCAGAGAACTTCATTCCATGGGTGACAACCGTGGTTGTGCGGCTTCTCATAAGCCTTTCATCTCCACTAGGAATGCTACTCGTCGTTTAGCATAGTGTAAAGTACATTTATCATGGACCGTAGATCAGTGGAAACGGGTCCTATGGACTGATGAATCGAGATGCACGATCAATCAGTCTGATGGACGTGTGTGGGTATGGCGACAGCAGGGTGAACGCTATTTACCACAGTGTACTATTTCTACGGTCAAAGTTTGGAGCTGGCAGTGTACTCGTGTGGGGGTGTTTTTGTGGTATGGTCCCGGACCATTGGTTATCATGGACAATCCTGTTAACCAGCACGTCTACCTCTACATTCCGGACAAATATTCCCTACCAGCTATGTGGCAACACTATGGAACCGAGCCTTGTTCGTACCAACAGGATAATTCACCGATCCATGAAGCAAGGACTGTTATGGCGTGGTTTGACGATAATTCCGTATCCTGTGTGGACTGGCTAGCACAGAGCCCTGCTCTTAATCCCATGCAGCACCTATGGGATGAATTAGAGAGCCGTATAAAAAGTTTGAAACCAAGGTCTACTACTTAGCAACAGTTAGCGGCAGCATTATGTACTGAATTGAAACGCGTACCTATCGCTGTGTTCCAAAACCTTGTGGAAAGCATATCTCGAAGGGTCAGTTTTCACACAGTATTTATTAGAAGAAAGAAACAGGAGATGTGCTTGAATAAATCATCTCAAATGATGTATGACAAAAAAAATATTTACAGATGCTTGTAGCTTACGCTACTGCTTATTTACACGGTTCTGTACATTGATGATAGTAAAAAAACAGTTAATTACACTCGAGTGTCTGGTGAGGCAACAAATGTCTCTGACAAAGCAAAGAATAGGACCAATTCAGCTTGAAGAGCGTTATACAATATTAATTTTGCACAGTATTGAAGCAAGGAATAATACAGAATTCGAGCTTGCAGACATAGATTCAAGAGACAGGTGATGAGAAATTAACAGAATGTGCAGCTTGCGCTACGTTAATTACAGGATTCGGTGCAACGTTTGCATGACAACAGTTAAGTGCAGTAGAAATCTGGCGAGGCAACATGAATCCCTGGTAATACAGAGAGTAAAATCAATCCAGAATGATGAGCACTATAGAGTATAAATTTTACACAATATTGATGAAAAAAAAAGTTCTGACCGAAAGGTGATACATTGTGGGTGACCTGGAAAACCAGGAGGTTGCAGGTGATCAAGGAGACAAACATGAAATCAAAAGTTCGAAAGACAGATGATGAAAAATTTACAGATGAATGTGGCTCGCGGTACTACATGTTACATACAACGGTGATATGAAAAATAGTTATATACAATAATTTTCCTGAGAATACAAATGAAAAAATAATCTCTGAAAATACAGAGAGAAGACAGAACTCATGACAGTGAGTATTGGAGAACACAAATTTACACAGTTGAAAAGTAAAATTACACTGTTGAATCAGGAATTGAAGATAAGAATATACTGTAAAAACGACAAAGTTTACAGATGTCTGTGGTTCGTGAAACGACCTATATACATGATTCTGTACAATGAGAAGTTACAATTTATATATATTGGTTTGTCAGAGGTGGTAAAAAGAAATAGTCTCTGACATCGCAGAGAGAATACATAATTCAGCAAGATGAGTAATGAAAAACAAAAAAATTTATACATGAGTTATACACGAAATGATACATGTGAAGAAAATGAGAACAGAGGCTTAAAAAAGCGTGAAAAGAAATTGACAATTATAAGTAGCTCATGCTTCGAACAATTCATAGGATTCTATACAATAATTGATCTACTAAAAGTGATGTACAATAGTGAGACAAACAAAAAAATTCTGATAAAATAGAGAGTACAAATAATATAGTACAGTGAATGTTGAGAAACAAGATTGCACTCAGTTGCGAAGCAAGAAAAAAAACAGGAAATGTGTATAGAAAAATCGTCTCAAAATGACATACGAAAAGAAGATTTACAGGTGCTTGTAGCTGACGCAACGACCTATTCACAAAGCTCAATATAGTGGTGAGAGAATACAGTTTATGTATGATAATTTGTCGGAAAAGACAAAAAATAGTCTCTGATGAAGCAGAGATTGAAGACAAGTCAGCATGGCAAAAATTGTATCTATCAGGAGGTAGGTGAAACAAAAGTTCCGACTGTAAGGTGAAGCGTTGTGGGCGACCCTGCAAACCAAGTGGTTGCTGGTGACCAAGTTGATAGGAACTGTGGTTCACTGCAGCGTGCAACTACAGTGGTAAGTTCTACTCGAAGGCGGGAGAGTAGGCGATTACGAAAATGACAAAGTAACGCAGTACTGACTTTATTTATGTCAGTAGAAGCTTCGGGGGACGCTGAAGATGATACACGTGAATTATATGTTTTACAAGCACGAAGATGTAGGAGCAGACTGCCGGAAGGTGAATAGGGCGAGAAGAGTTCAGAAGTAGTGTTCGATAGGCGCTGAAGGTGAGGACGGTCTCACAGGATCGTTGCGCTAGCGTGAAAGCGAGATGGAGTATTGGCAATAATACTGTGCAATACATGAAGACACGCTGGACGTCAGCCTCCTCGCCACAATACGGACAGGAGGGTGAAGATAAAATGGTCATGCGATGTAAAATCGACGGCACAGGGAGGCGGTTGTGTAAGAAAAGCCAATGTGAATTGACTTCAAGGGGTGCTGAAAGTGGGGAAAGCGCAGCGGACCACACTGCGGAGGTAGAAGAAAGTGAAATTCCAGAAATGGGAAGAGGTGCGGAAGAGCGAGAGAGAAAACGGTAGAGATCAGCTGTTGAGAAAGAGACAAGAGGAAGAGGTGGACCAATGGACGACAGAAAAAATTGGAGAAGGAGAGAGGCACAGTGAACAGAAATGAGATCTGAGGGAGTAGCAAGCTCAGGTAACAGGGAGATTATAGTAGAAATAAGAGAGTTGTGAACAAAGTGAGCGTTGGCATTGAAACGGAGAGCAGAGGGTAGAGAAGAGAAGGGGAGCCAGGAAAGATCGGTGTTAACAAGATAGCTGACAGTAACGACTCCAGCTCGGAGCCATGAAGGAAAAGCAAAACATGGGAGATGGGGAGGGTGTAGCAGAGAAGAAAAAAAAAGAGGTTCGGAAAGTAGGTCATTTGTGGAGGCAGGGAGAGAGCGAGAAAGAGGGAGGGAACGAAGAAAGGAGATAGCCTCTTTGTAGACAGGAGGGAAAAGTGTGAGAAGGGGACAGTGGTCCATGAGTAAGAACGAAAGGAGAGTAAAGCGTGGGTTATGCGGAGAGACTATGACATCACGAGCAGCAACTGCAGAGGGAGCAGGTGCCGCAAGTGATCGTAAAAACGTAGACACACGATAAGCCTTGTAATAGGATCTGACATCGGGTAGACTAATGCCTCCGTTGGAAGGAGACAGGCTGAGTTGAGGTGCTCCGACCCAGTGATGGCCGGGCCAGATAACCTGAGTTTGACAGCGGGTGAGTTCAAGAAGACGTAGTGCTGGTTGCTTCGAAGCCAACCAGGAATACGTGCACATTGAAAGCAGGTAAGTGTGCGTTAGACGTGCTCTTTGAAAGACGGAGGTGCAGAATTGTGCGCGCCGCCAGATTGCGACCGAGCGATGTAGGCGTGGCCGGAGAGTCATCCAGGTGACGAGTGAAGCAGTTGCTGGTTTTCCAAGGTG
This sequence comes from Macrothele yani, assembly GCA_039090855.1. Classification (NCBI taxonomy): domain Eukaryota; kingdom Metazoa; phylum Arthropoda; class Arachnida; order Araneae; family Macrothelidae; genus Macrothele; species Macrothele yani. The sequence continues at coordinate 18,039,145 of CM076992.1, forward strand.
GACTCCTAGGAATCGTTGAGAGGTGTTGGACTACTCTGCTCCCCAAGGAGAGTCAGTGCGGTTAGCCCACGAACCGGTCCATAGGCCTGTGCTTTTCGTTGTGTTTAGCGCTGCTCCGGAACATCAGGCGTAGGTATTGTAGAGATTGTGGAGATCGTGAAATTGTGAGTCTTGCCGAATGCAGAATGTAATATCGTCGGCGTAGGCAACATAGGTAGCAACATGATGACGTGTGCTGGCTACCACCGGTGGTAGTGAAGCAAAGAAGGATCGATGGACTGCGCGTAAAAAGGTTCTATTGCGAGGGCGAAGAGCTGCCCGGATAAGGGGCAACCCTGACGCACGCCGCGACGAAAGGGTATGGGAGCTGTGAGAAGGTTGAGCAGCTTGACGTGGAAAACTGCGTCCCGGTAGAGGGAGATGAGAAGAGAAGCAAAGGAAGGAGGAAAGCCGAAATTTAGTAATGTAGCAAGAAGGTAATCATGAGAAATATTATCGAACGCTGAGCGTTGATCGAGGGAAAGAAGAGCAAGGGGTTCTGAGCGAGAGAGGGCGAGGTGAATTAGATCATTAAGAAGCTGAATATTATGGGAGATGGAGCGCCCGGGTACAGTATAGGTTTGATTAGTGGAGAGAATATGAGGGAGTATGGGGTTAAGCCGGCGGGACAGAAATTTAGTATAGAGTATATAATCAGTATTTAAGAGTGAGATGGGACGCCAATTCCCCAAGTCAAGCGGATCACCCTTCTTGGGGAAAAGTACAACATGTGCGAGCGTGAAACTCCTTGGAAGAGATGTAAGATGCATTGCAGTAGAAAAGGCACAGAGGAGAAATGGAAGGAGGGCAGGAAGAAAAGCCTTATGGAAAGAAACAGGGAGACCGTCCGGGCCAGGTGAAGCCCGGGGGTTGAGGGACGAGAAAGTGTCAGAGAGCTCAGTTAAAGTGAGAGGATTTAGGAGGCTGGCTGAAAGATGAGAAGGGACCTGAGGTAAAGAAGAGAACAGAAGAGCAGAAGCCGTAGGGGAGGGAGGAGGAGTTTCACAAAATTTTGAAATGTAGTAATTACGTACCATAGAACAAATTGGAACTGGTTCGGATGAAACTACTCCAGTTGGAAGACGAAGGTGCTGTAGAACAGAAGAGGATCGGCGAGTTGACTCAAGTGACGTAAGGAATTCGTACGAACAAGCATCAGGTTTCAGGTGTTGTAGTTTAAGGCGTTGAAGGGCTTGTTTTGCAAGTGGCACCAAAAGTGAATGTAATTCTGCCTGGTAGACTTGAAATAGGGGATCAGCAAGATTGAGCAAAGAAAGCATTTGCCTAGTATGATCAAGTCGCATCCTCCGTTGTGTAATGATCGAGTATGACAGGTTTCGTACCAGTAGTATGAGGTGGCGTTTTACTTCCAACCAAACGTTGAGGGGGCACGGTGCAGAATGAAGCCTTGTACTCCAATCCGCAAGAAAATCTCGCACCGATGAGCAGAAGGCTGAGTCATCTAAAAGAGAGTCGTCAAAAGTCCAAGGCCGGATTGTACGTGGCTGTGTTGAAGTAGCAAAAACTGTTATGGCAATGGCGCAATGATCCGAGGAAGCTGTGGGTGCACAGCATGAATCTGATATTACTGGTAGAAGAAGAGAAGTTGCATAAAAGCGATCCAATCTTGCTGTAGGAGGATCAATGGCTCTTGGTGCACGCCATGTATGTGTAGTCTGGGTTGGTGACAAATGGCGTTGAACATCTACGAGTGAGAAGTCTGAAGTGATAGACTGTAAGAGATGTACTACTTCCGTACGGTGTTCTCTGGAAGAAGAAGAGCGATCAGTTAGGGGATGTAGAGTGCAATTGTAGTCACCTCCGATAAGTACCCGGTCGGTGATGGGAATACGTGACAGAGCCCGTCGAAGTTTTGCAAACAGCTCTGGAACGTGAGTAGGAGTGCAAGGAACATAAATGTTGAATACATGAAATTTTTCAGCTGCGACGGTGAAAGAGACTCGTTGTAATAAGTCTCGACATAAGTTTTTCACTGAAAAGGAGGAAAGAGTTGAACGAAAACGTGAGTGAACACCAACTGCCATGCCACCACGCGACAGTTGGCTGTAGGCGTGATGGAAAGTATGATCCCACTGACGCCATTGATGAAATTGAGTGGTGGAAGTACAGTTTGTTTCCTGCAGAAATAATATATCAGCATTCAGCGGAGCAAGATCCTCTCGTACCAGCGCATTCGCAAGAGGTGTCGCAAAACCGCGACAATTAAGTGACACCACCTTGAATGTCTAGGTTAGTTGTGGGATGCAGTAGGAATTGACTGGCTGTAGTGATGGAGTGGAGTCAACGGAGAAAACAAGCACTCCACGGGACCTCGTCCGCAGTGCGCCGAAGAGTGTTTTCAAGTTAGTGTAATTGAACCAGCACTTGTGGAAGAGCTGCTTCATACTGCTGAATGGAAGTGCGTGCTCAGGAAGGGCTAGAGGACCCTAAAAGGCAATCCGGCACGTCCTCGTATGGCAGAGGCTCAGCAGGGAAAGCATTTTCAGCAAGAAAAGTTGTGAATTCTTCTAGTGAGGGAAAGGCACCCTCACAGGCTGTCTCAGAGGAAGTGTGTAGAGGCGACCTGGAGAACGGTCGTCGAGAGCTGACGGAGCGAGTGGATGAGCGGGTAGAAGAGCGAGATGATCTTCGGGACGCCAGAGTCTTTGACTTCTTCTTCTTCTTGGGGCGAGTAGCACCACTGCGTTTTCCAGCAACCACTAAAGCTTCATGATCGTCTGGAGTGTCTGAACCCGAAGCGTTACCTGTGACTCGTGTCATGGAGCCAACGGTAAAAGCTGAGGAGTGGTCAACATGTTCATCAGCAGTGGTTGTAAAAGTACAAGGGGGAGTCGATTTTGGAAGCCTGGGAAAATTCTTAGGATCAGCAGGAGGTGGAGGCATCAAAGTCGTTTGTTGACCAATGGCAGTAAGCTGACTTTTGGAAGATCTTGATTCCGCAACTTTCCTCGAATAGGAAGAAGTCTGTGAAGCGTTGGTGGACAAAGTAGAAGAAGATGTAGTGTGTGGAGCTGTTTGCAGGGAGGCACGTGGGCACTGAGCCCTTATGTGACTTTCGCTCTGACATATAGTGCAATACTGTGAAGTGATTATCTCAACTCTTCGGCGTCGCTGTCCACAGCGGATGTGCAAAACATTCGGAACCGCTTTCAGCTGAGCATCAGATGAAAAGAGGACTCGAGCAGTGCGGCGAAAACCTCGAATCGATTTGTCTTCAGGGTCTCTGGGAGCCGCAGAGAGAATTGTTATGGAGCCAACAACTCTGCCGTACCTGCTGAGCAAGGTGCAAAGTGCAGCGTCGGATACTTCTGGTGGTACGGGGTAGAAGGTCACCTGCACCGGGCGGTGCGCAACCGGTTGTGCTAACAGATGCACGTCATTGATGGTTAGACCTTCCGTAAGGACCTGGTCAGCATGCGCTTTATCCTTAAAATAGACCAAGACAGATCTGGGTTTTCGAGCTATAAAGTCTATTGCATCCTTTGGTAAGATAGTTTTGAGGGCTCGGCTATATTGCCACAGCTTAGTGTCGGGAAGCGCATCAAAATAGACGCCCCGTTCCATAGTGGAGGAAAAAAGGTGACCAGCTCGGGAATCCTCTGGTAGGTCAATTGTAGCAGTAGAACCGACGACAGTGACATAGGATTCAGGAAAAGACATAGCAGATGAAACTGGGGGTGTGAGGACCCCAGAAGTTGCAGAAGCATAGGACGCTTGGGCTGACATGGGTCGAGAATTCGTTGAAGCGGCTCCTAGCAGTGAGGGCGAATCAGAAAGTTGATGAGAAGTAGAAGTTATGAGCTCAGTATTGCTGATAACGCATACGTCATCATCTGCTGAGATGTAGATAGGAGACTTTGCACCACCGCACTTGGTGGGAGTAATAGCTGGAGAAGAAGAGGTATCCATGACGTCGCAATGACGCTCGGGAGCCACCTCATTAAGCTGAGTGGTAGAAGAAGATGAGGAAGCTGGCTGATCTGCCAAGATAAGGATGTGGGCGTCACCCTTGTCTGCCTCCGCCATCGAAGCAATGGCGAGACTTTAACGAAAAAAGACCAGCTTGGTTGAAAAATAAAACAGTGAATAATGAAAAAATATGGCACTCACCAACCTGGGAGATACACGAACGTAAAGCGTAGAACTTCAACTTGAAGATACACGCAACCACAGAAACTAAAGCACTCAATAAACACCTTATAGCAACGAAAATCACGGAGCTCAAAACCCAACCACTTCGAGCTTCGAAGGGTCAGTGCATGCATTAAGGCCAAAGGTGGACCGACACCGTACTAATGTATGCCAATAAAATGATGTGTTGTGTATCTCTTCTAGGTGTCCGGTGACATTTGTCAAAATAGTGTATATTTATGTATAGTAAACAGCCTATTTCATTGTGCCTTCTCCTTTTTGTAATTTATCACTTTTGTTGATTATGCTTAAGTTTTGTGGACACCAGTGTACATCGGCAAACATACTTCTGCCTCAGCTAAATCTCAATCGTTTTTTTATATTGTAATCCTAAATTTCTGAGCACTCTTTCTACAGCACACGAGTTCTTCAGTAGATAAGTGAAAAAGTCAAGAAGGACAAAGAAGAATTCATTTTATATGAATAATTTAAAGCGTACATAGCAACCGCAATGCGTCCCAAAACAATATCATGACGTACTTTACTGTTGCATTGTAGAATATGAATAAAGTTTAAGGGAAATAAAATTCACGAGATTACATCCCATGGTAGAAAAAAGTGCGCTATGTCAATTTTACTTCAGTTTGCATCAAAGGAGTCTTGAAAGAGGGGAAAAAAATAGGGAATCGATTTTGCTTTCCTGGTTTTTGAAATTGGTTTCACCAACGTCAGAGTAGATTGTGGGTCTTCCAGTGAAAAGGCAAATGGACATTGAATACTGATGATTCTTTTATGTCATCCTTCCACGACCAAAAGCCACTCTTTCTTTATTTTGAGACTTCTATCCAATTCAGTTGCTTTTCATTATATGAACTGAAACTGGACCAAAGGAAAGAGGTCGCATGATCAAATCGACAAAGGTGGATTCCCCGCATCATCCAGAAAAATATTTACAAAACCATATTTTTACGAATTTCCACGCGGCACCAAAATGGTACAAAGTTTCATCCGAGCTGGAAATCAAATCAAATAAATTTTATTACTTTTTTTTCTTTGTTGAAACAAATGTTTATTTTTTACCAACGGTTATTATATGCTAAAAAACATATACAAGTCCACATAATGTTGCATATTAAGTTTTTTTTTTAATTCAGATGGACCACCATTTGCCTCTAACACAGCTTCCAACTTTGTGTGAATATGATTCATACTGCTTTTGAATTTTTTTAAATCATTTTCAAGGGAATAAAAAATAATCTAGACACTGATATAATTAAAATTATTCCACAGACACACCCACACGGAACACTAACTAAATCACATATTCGAGCGATTCATCCAAAAACGAAAACTATGAAGCAAAGTCTAAACTACTCTGCCCCTCATTGCTGGAATTCACTACCAACGGAACTAACAATACTAAATAACTTTAACCTTTTTAAAAATAAATTAAAAAGTTACATAATGAATCAGTTACTAACCCGTTAATAAAACAAAACAAAACAAGAAAGATGACACCGAATTTTCGGGTGTAATAAGCACGTCTTTTGAATCCGTTCTGACGCAAATTAAATTTATCAAAGCTATTCAAAGTCAATGGAACTGGTATGAAAAAGTCGTTCACCCATCAAGGGGGCACAACACAGAGCTTGGGCGTCGGCTCCGAAAGCCCATATCGTGCAGGGTACCTTGCACAGTCCGGACGCTGATGCTTGCTGAGACTCCAGCACTGAATTCCGATGATACCTGCGAGAGTGTTGCACGCCTATCGCGTGAAACGATTCTTGATAGCCGACGAAGGTCACGTTCACCCAATGTCTTTTTACGGCCACACTGGTATCGTAGGTTGGAGGTTTTGCCGGAATTCTTGTAGTCCCTTGCAATGGTCGTTCGTGAAAATCCGAACTTCGTTTCTACCTCCGAAATAATGTGGCCCATCTCAAGATCGCCAACTATGACACCACGTTGAAAATCGCTTCAATCGTTATTACTTGTCATTTTCATGCCGAAAACAGCTCTGACAGCTGGCAATGATGTCTATCGCTTTATATACGTACTGGCGGACGCAACCGAGTACGTGCATAGGTGATGTTGCTATGTATTTTGCATAAGCTCGTCTGTACCAATTTTTCTGGCACTTCAGTGTATATCATTGCACCCTAGTTTGCTGGATAGGATTCCGACTGTTTCCCTGATGGCAGTCTCTTTAAAGTTCATGTATAAGGCAATTCGTCTAATACTACTCCGTAAATAATTATATATAATTATATATATATATACATATATATATATTTCTCATGTATTCTGGAGAGTTAATTCTGCTCTTTCTGATCATACAGATTAACAGTCTTAAGTTTATATATTTTTTTCTCTGGTTAAAATCTCCGCGAGTTGGTTTCTTTCTGTATGAGGAGGCCATCAGCCCCACCCTCACTGCCCCCCAGCGACTAGGGAGTGGCGGAAGAGGTCAGCCATGTTTTACTCTTGTGAGGAGAAAGTTCAGTCACACAAGAGGTAAGCTCTCTTACTTGTATTTGGGTTTTAGGTTTTATAAGTTCAATGTTTGTACTTCATGTACTTTTTCTCTGTTGATTTTTAGCTTTTCAGCTTTTAGGCACTGGCTTGTCTGTTAACATTTTTGCGGGTTTTAACTCTTTCTTTTCTTTGTAACTTTGCGCGTCTTTTGGGGTACCTAGGAACAGAAGATGGCTAAGCTTGTTCCTTTTCTATGCGCTGTATTTTCAAAGTAGTTATGTTCTTAATAACTAATTAATTATGCACTTAAAGCACTGCTGAAATACTTTGTACATATTGCAACTAACTGTTTAAGTCATATAACTTTCACAAAGTTTTCTTTAGTTAATTATTGTCTTTAACTTATTCTCGTTTTCGTGCTGTCATAAGTTGTAGAGTAGGGGGTTTTAGACTCAAGTTTTCTTTCAAAAATCTGTTTTTTAAAAATTAATATTTCCTTCTTTAATTGCAATGTAAAAATTTGGATTTCTTTTGCATTGATTTTCAGGTTTAAATTCTCTCTCAAACGAACTTGGCATTTCGTTATAGCTGAAAATTATTTCTAATTATTATGTCACTCTCACAGCTTGAGTTCTCTTTAATCTTCTTCTCTCTGTTTAATAGTAACAGATGAAGAGCATGGGTCGGGCCAGGAAGGTTAATGGATGCAAGCGAAATTGTTAACTAGTGCTAGGTCATACAACTCTGCGGAGGACATGACATATATATATTTTTTAAAACAATTTTAGGTGGGAATGTTACTTGCATCTATGGCCTTGCAGAAACCCATTTCCAACTAGGTCTTTGTGGAAGTGAGAAAATGCAGAGTTTTTGCTGGTCCTTGATAAAGCCAAGGCTCAGTATTCTCGACACCTTCTACATTCAGTTGTTTTATTTTATTTTTTTATCTTTTCTCCTTTTACTCACACAGGTAGATACATAACCTTTTCTATGTTGTACTAGGTGTGAGTCAAAATTATATATGTATTTTTTTGCTTAGGTATCTTCTTAATAGAATGTGAATTCTGAATTTTCAAAACTGCTGCGTTGCGCGTTTTGATTTTCAGGTTATTTTGCACCCTTCGTGTTAAATTCTAAAATTTTTTCCTTAGTCTTCAGTTTTGTTTAAGTATATATATATATATATATATATATATATATATACTGCCAGAAGGACAGACCATCGATGGACAGCCGATATTTTAGATTGGATTCCAAGGGACAGGAAAAGACCCAGAAGGAGACCACATGGGAGATGGGAGGATGAAATTCGAAAGTATGCGGGAGTGACATGGAGGAGACTGGCACAAGACAGACCGTTGTGGAAGAAACTTGGGGAGACCTTCATCCAGCAGTGGATTGATAATGGTTGACAATAATGATGATGATATATATATATATATATAATAAGTCGCTTCTCTAAAATCGCAATTTTCTGGAAATGGGGGCAAAAACAATACGAACAGCACTACGGAGAAGATTTATATGACTCATAACATTGGTACGATGCCTACTATTACTTTTGTGTGTAAAATGTAGCTTTCTGAAACTAAGAACGCTTTAATGTTAATTGATTGGAGGTTTAACGACCACCGTGAGCAACTCAGTGGGCAACAAGCAGTCGCCCGTCCCTAATTTAGAGCCACTGGTTCCAGGGAAGGGAGAAAGCCAGCGCCGAGAGACAAAAACAGCATCCATGCCTCACCGTGATTCGTACCCGGACTCATCTCGGACGAATGATCAGAAGACTTCGGTTAGACCACTGTGCCACCTCGGCTAAGAAAGCTTTAGAGTCGTTTTTGTGTTGTTGTTGTGAGTTCAACGACCACCACGAGCAACTCGGTGAGCTAACAAGCAATCGCCCGTCTTTAATTTAGGGTTGCCGCTCCGGTGGCGCAGTGATCTAAGCGATGGCCTCTGATCATTCGTCAGTAAGGGGTTCGAATCCCGGTGAGGCATGGATGTTGTGTTTTTCTTACGGCACTGGCTCTCTCCCTTCCCTGGAGCCTGTGACCCTAAATTAGGGACGGGCGACTGCTTATAGCCCATTGAGTTGCTCACGGTGGTCGTTAAAACTCTAATAATAATAAAAAAAAATTAGGGTCACTGATGGTTCCAGGAAAGCGAGAGAGCCAGTGACGTTAACCAAGCACAACATCCATGCCTCACAGGGACTTGAACCCGGAACCATCTAAAGTGTGTACTTGCATTGATCGGTACAAATAATTTGTGCGTTAAAGAAAACAAAATTTCTATTTCATGAATTTTGATAAGTTCAGATGTCACTTTAATTCGATAAATTCGAATGAGTAAATACGTTTTGTTGCGCCGCCTCGTGTTTGTCTTACTGCACTCGTTTTCTCTCTGCCCTGGAGTCAGTGGCCCTAAATTAGGGACGGGCGACTGACTGCTTATAGCCCATTGAGGTGCTCACGGCGGTCATTAAATCTCCAATAAAAAAAGTTTTGCTGACAGGGAGCAAATGCTGACTTGAAATTCTATGTGCTTCTGACCATTCGTCCCAGGCGAATCCCAGTGAGCATTAATGTTGCATTTGTTTTACGACACTGGCTCTTTCCCTTCCGTGGAACCAGTGGCACTAAATCGGAAATAATCGCAAACACTGGGAAAAAATTAATACCTTTGGAAGGTTTTTGCACAAAATCGTTAAACAATTACACCATATGCCGAACGTACTTAAGTTTTTTTTCATAAGCTATTTTTTTCTGAATCGGGATCAGGCAGATCAACGACTTATTTAAAAGTTAATTTTTATAGTAGGTGTTTCGGGGGGTTGCGGTGGAGAGGGGGAAGGGTAACGATTACAGTGACTAGCTCTAAGGGCTATAAGCAAACGCTCGTTCCTAATTTCGGCCACTGGGCCTTTTATGCCTAGATCATGGACTCCAACCGGGACACATCTGGGACGACTAGCCACAAAGCTGCGCCTCTGACCTCCAGAGTAGGTTACAAAAGTAGGAACCGTCAAAACATACGTTATTTAGAGTATTATATCCAGATGCTGAGAATGACGTACTTATTCGGAAATTGCGAAACGTGGCACAGGTAAAGTTCAGCTTTTAAACCGCAAATTCCGAAAAGTTTAATTGAAAAATGTGGGCCGCCGTGTTGGCGCAGTGGTCTTCTGATTATGGGTCCGGCTTCTGATTATGACTTCTGATTATGCTTCTGATTATGGATCCGGGTTCGAATCCCGGTGATGCATGGATGTTGGGTTTGTCTTACGGCGCTGGCCCTTCCCTTGAACCAGTGACCCTAAATTAGGGACGGCTCATAGCCCATTGAGTTGCTCACGATGGTCGTTAAACCTTTAATAAAGAAAAAATGTGGAATCCTACAAAAAAGAAAAAAGAAAAAATCAAAACAAAAAACCGCCCATACGTAAAAAAGTTCATTTCCGAGAGTAAACCGAATTGTGCCCCCTGACACTGCTGTCAAAATATAAATTGAAGAAATTCTGTCATAGGTTACGTAATTACTAAATTACTAAGAAAAACTTCTCTCAACGGTTATCTGAGAAGTTTTTTTTTCCATGTGTCTATTCGCAATAAAATTGGAAACTGAATTTTTTTTTTATTATTGGAGATTAATTTTTGTTATTTATTGGACTTCGTTGACAGATACAGGCAGACGTATACACTAGGGTAAACAGTGGCAATTTCGTGATAATTTCAGAAATTTCCATTGTGACCACAAACATTTATCACCCATGTTTATCATACCCCATACGAAATACATTTGTATAAAATAACAGTAACTTGGAGAACAGTAGGATGGTATATTTGTGTTGCACAAATACATGTTTTCGCATAATGTTTACCAGTGGTTATTCTATGATAACCTTGGTAACTTCGTGATAATACCTTGCTAAGTTCGTGATAGTGACTAATTTGTGTATTTGTACTCACAACGTTGCATGAATGTAAAGAAATATAAAAATAATAGTATACGAGATATATTGTACAGTTTACTCTAGTCAAACATGGAAAAAATACATGTTTAATCAATAAAATGTTCTTTTTCCGTAAAGTGCCATTTTCGTATTTTAATTTCAAACATTATCAGCAACTTTCACAGGCGTCGCACATGAACACATCTTCATCTTAAGAGGTTTCACTTCATGTGGTACGATGTCATGCAAAAGCTACATTGAGTTCCATTTTTTCAATTTTGTTGACATCCTCGTTACAGTTGTGTCCACAAAATTCGCCATCCCAGTTATCGTTTTCTCTTTGCATAGGCCTGTTGATAAACAATGTACACATGAGCTGTTACTTGTTACATTTCAATTACATCAGCCATTACGTATCACTTATGATAAATTAATGGCGTGCTGTCTCCGTACGATGTCATCAAACCACCATCCCTAATTGTACAATAAAAACTTTATTTACAATAAAAGATATGATTTAAAAATATTTAAAAAGGGCAAGATCTTTCGGGGCTACAATAGCACCCGTCCTCAGGCCACCCAACAGTGCCACAGAGCACTTGGAAGCACCGCAATATATAACCAGTCCCCCAAGGAGATCCACAATGCATTTGTTCAAAACACAGGTGATGCCAATTGAGGAAAACAGCAAAACAGAAAGTAATACAAATAATATAGTTGATTAATTAAGTAAGGTCCTCTTCTTCAGAAGGTTGAAGGGAAGAAGTAATTATTTTCCTCCATTGCCTAGGAACAAAAACAGGTAAGTCCAAGTTACAACAGGTAGTACCATAAGAAATAATATACAGACTCTCTGTAAAAAAGACGGTTTGCTTGTTAACTATGGAGGAAAGTACTATTGTATTAGGCCAATCGGGAGAATAACCTCCCGGGAGAACAGCTGTAGTAAATGATGTAGAAATGGAGTCAGTTCGAAGTGCATATTTGTGTTCTGACAATCTAATGTTCAGACTTCTAAGGGTAGAACCTATGTAGTATTTAATATCATCGTTAAAGGCCGTGGGAAGCAATAGGATGCGATATATTCCTGCTTTATTCAAAGTTGCGACTGGATCTCGGTCGTTACGTATGGTTGAAAAAATGTTTTTGGTGCAAATTCCAAATTTAATATTGTATTTATGACATACTTTCCGCAATATGGAAACCACGGGAGGGATGAAGTCAACTTTACCAACGTATATAGGAGATACGACCTCCGTTGACAACGTCGTAAATCTTAGTCTTTGAAATTTCTGTAGAAGTTCCCGAAAGAAGCAGGCGGAATATCCAAATGATATGGCCAAGTTCTGTATGAAAGCCAGTTCGACCTGACGAATCTGACGGGTTGAGGAATGAGTAAACGCACGTTTAATTAAAAAACGTAAGGCTGAAGCTTTATGTTGCCGCCCCGGTGGCGCAGTGGTCTAAGCGATGGCCTCTGATCATTCGTCCGTAAGGGGTCCGGGTTCGAATCCCGGTGAGGCATGGATGTTGTGTTTGTCTTACGGAACTGGCTCTCTCCCTTCCCTGGAACCAGTGACCCTAAATTAGGGACGGGCGACTGCTTATAGCCCATTGAGTTGCTCACGGTGGTCGTTAAACCTCCAATCAAAAAAAAAAAAAAAAAAGCTTTATGTTCGGGGGGTGGGAAGAAACAAAAGGTATAAGACAAGGTATGAAGGTTGGTTTTCTATAGACAGACAATTTGATAAGATAAGATGTCCAGGAAGGGTAATATACCATTTTGTTCAAGTTCCATAGTGAAGGTGTTCATATAGTGAATCCTACTATCACCTTCACTATGGAACTTGAACAAAATTGTATATTACCCTTCCTAGACAAATTGGCCTAATACAATAGTACTTTCCTCCATAGTTAACAAACAAACCGTCTTTTTTACAGAGAGTCTGTATATTATTTCTTATGGTACTACCTGTTGTAACTTGGACTTACCTGTTTTTGTTCCTAGGCAATGGAGGAAAATAATTACTTCTTCCCTTCAACCTTCTGAAGAAGAGAACCTTACTTAATTAATCAACTATATTATTATTGTATTACTTTCTGTTTTGCTGTTTTCCTCAATTGGCATCACCTGTGTTTTGAACAAATGCATTGTGGGTCTCCTTGGGGGACTGGTTATATATTGCGGTGTTTCCGAGTGCTCTGTGGCACTGTTGGGTGGCCTGAGGACGGGTGCTATTGTAGCCCCAAAAGATCTTACCCTTTTTAAATATTTTTAAATCTTATCTTTTATTGTAAATAAAGTTTTTATTGTACAATTAGGGATGGTGCTTTGATGACATCGTACGGAGACAGCACGCCATTAATTTATCATGTTCCATACGTACGAATTTTTTAACAAGTATTACGTATCACTTAGTTACCACCTGTAGGTGGTAAATTTGTGATAACTTGATTACTTCATGACAGTCTAAAATTCATTAAAAACCGAAACTGAAATGTCTATTTGAACCCTAACTATCATGATTACGATTCAGAAATCAGATATTTTAAATTATGGAAAAAAAGTTTTTTCTGAAATCAACATTAATGCTTGAAAAAATTAACTCCCGAAAGCTAAGGTTCATGCGTCCGTGCCTAAGCCTCTACATCTTTAAGGAAGATGATAAATGACTTGCAACTGCATTTTTAAATTAGACAGGAATGTAATCAATAACTGGGTTAAATATTGTTTCCTTACCTTTATATTATTTCTTCAAATCCGCTGTTCTACCTTGTATACTAAACACCAGCACGAAAGACTATTCAATTCCCGCCACACGTTGAAAACCTTTCTCTGTGACACGAACAAAACAACTTACTGACGATCTCCTTCCGATTTTAGAAACTGGACATCTGCCATTTATGATATAAAGTTGAAACTATTGGGTCGTTTCATAATTACTGGCCGATTGGGACGCAAAGAAACAAACAGCAGTAACAGACGACGAAAGGCATTTTATTCCGAAATTTTTCTGCCCTCGGCAGCAATACACTGTGGCCAACGTGTTTTCAGTGCAAAAATGCCACGGTTGGAGAAGCTGGCATCGCAGTGGTCCGACGAATCGCTAACGGCGGAAATCACAGCATCCTTGTTAGCGAACCGTTTGCCCCTCAAGAAGTGGTCCAAATGGCGAAACATGTGAAAGTCTGAGGTGGCCAAGTCAGGTGAATAAACAGGGTGAGAGAGTACCTCGTACCGCAAGGCGTTGATTTTTTCGCATGCTTCCAATAGACACATGCGGTCGCGCGACATCCTGAAGCAGTATGGGACCCAAACGATTGTCGCGCGATGGTTGTTTGTTGCATAATTTCTGGTGACATTCGTTCGGCTGAGGGCATCATACGTCCGTTGTGATTTTTTGACCTCGCGGCAAAAACTCATAATGAACCACAGTCTTGTCAGTCCACCACACAGAGATCAGAACCTTCTGTGGGTGCAACTCGAGTTTGGACATGTGTTTGAGTGGTTCCCCTTTATCGAGCCACGGCGCTGTTCGCTTCCTTTTGTCATAAAGCACCTATTTTTCATCAACCGTAAGGATCCGATGCAGAAAGGGAGCATTTTTTGAGGGCAATGCATGTTTCCAGACGCCGTATCTGGTGCTGTTGGGTGAGTTCTTGTGGAACTCAGGTATCCAGTTTTTAACCTTTCCCATAACTGCCAGGTGTCTGGAAACTGTCCCTGATGATACGAAAAGTTCGGCACTGAGCTCATGTACTGTGAACGTTGGTTTTTCTTCCACTTTCCGCGTTAAATGTACAGTGTCACACAGAACCGGACGACCTGCTCCTGGCTTATGGTTGATGGCAACATCACCAGCAGGAACTTCGAAAACAGTCTACGGACAGTTCTGTCACTCGTCGTTCCGATAACCCACGCTCTATTGACATTTGCGACCGTTTCAGACACATTCCGGCCAAGTTTGAATTTGTGCAAAATCACTGATCTCACGTCGGGTTGCTCCATCACGTCCCCAGCTGCTGAGATCTGTCTGAAATACCGTTTTATACACGTGGACTGAACCGATTCAATTTGCATGCGCGTTTGTTAGTTCCTCCTACGAGGTGTCCCTCTTTACCTGCTATGGAAATTCGCCTTGTCGGCATCGGCCAATAAATATGAAATGACCAAATAATTAAGACTTTAGCTACTCTACGAATAGCCGCTTGCGCTCTATCGGTTACCTATGCCGTGAAATTACCAATGTTTACCCTATTGACATTTTGTGATTCGACAACAACAATATACGAGTACATACGAACAAAGAGCACAGTGAATTAACCCCCGAAAGACACAGACAACCATGCTTTACTCGGGATTCGAACCCAGACCACTCTGTTGGGTAAATGAGCAGAAGCCATCGCTTAGACCACCGTGCCACCGAGGCGGCTAAAAACGTTTCACCTGCACTTAACAGAGACGCAGCGTTTTTTTAGGGTTTAACCACCACCGTGAGCAGCTCAGTGGCCTATAAGCAGTCGCCTGTCCCTAATTTAGGGCCACTGCTTCCAGGGAACGAAGAGAGCAAGTGCCTTTAGACAAACGAATCATCATGCTTCACGGGATTCGAACCCGGACCCATCTAGGACGAATGGTCAGAAGCCAGGTCTCAGACCATTGCGCCACCGGAACTGCCTATTTACTTGACATTTCGTGATCCAACTTAACTTGACAAATATTTTACCGTTCAGAATTTGATACACGAGCTTGTAGATAGTTTTTGTTTACAAACAACTAACCACTCATGAGCTGCCACATAAACCCTTTTTTTTTTTTTTTTTTTTATCAGCCCTCACAATTCCTGTTTTTATTTCATTCTTCATATTTTAGAAAAATATTTTACGAACAATTAACTATTTTTGATGGAGTAAGGATAAAATGAGTTGTTTGTAACATTGTAACACTACATTTTCGACAAAAAAAAAAAACAAACTCGAAGGCATCACACCTTCCTTAATTTCACAGCAAGCATTCAACGAACAACGCGACTCATATTATTTTATGTCTCAACTGAAATTAACTTTGCGCCATTTTGCTTCGTAGCAAACATTTTTGTTAAATTGGTTTCAGGAAAAATATTGTTCAGACGTTATTATAGTTTACGTTTGAAACAAATGATAGATGAGAGGAAATTGCAGGCTAGAGTATCGGGAATTATTTTGGGTAACATTTTATTACAAACGCTTTCAACCAAAGGCAGGACAAATGGCGAATTTTTGAACAAGTGTTTTTTTTTTTTAATTCCCAAGGTTATAATGAAAAATTTAAAATAAGAAAATTTCTGAGACATACATACTCAAATCCTGAGGTACAAAAATTAAAGTGTACTGGATTTTCTAGAAGCAGTCCTAAGAGGTTCAAAGATGACGTTGTTTATTACCCACTTGAATTGTTAAACTTGTTGAACATGCGTCCTCCTCTTTGCAATGCATGAAGAACGTCGAAAGCGCTGTCTTTCTGTTTTGCTGTATAGTGTGGGTAATGACGTCCTGAATGCCATGGTTCAAGAACATTCGTAAAGCTAGTCTTGTTTCATCATAAACCAGGCCAGATGCCTTCCTTACATCACCACGACGAGTTAAACGGCGAATATCAATGTTGCTGATCCCTACATAGCTATTGTAAAAATAATGGCGACGGGCACGTCGTTTTCCAAGGTTTTTCCCTACACTTAAGCCTGCACGTGTTGTTTTTTACACCTTTTTTGCCGCCCCGGTGGCGCAGTGGTCTAAGCGATGGCCTCTGATCATTCGTCCGAACGGGGTCCGGGTTCGAATCCCGGTGAGGCATGGATGTTGTGTTTGTCTTACGGCACTGGCTCTCTCCTTTCCCTGGAACCAGTGACCCTAAATTAGGAACGGGCCATGAGTTGCTCACGGTGGTCGTTAAACCTCCAACCAAAAAAAAATTAAAAAAAAAATGCACCTTTTTCTTTACCAGTCATCGTTGAACACCCGACTTACAGACTACAACATCAACTCCGGAGCTACACAAAGCCTGTCTCTTGAATGTAAGCGAAGACGTAATGAAACAAAAGGAGACAAGAAAGATGACACCGAATTTTCGGGTGTAATAAGCAGGTCTTTTGAATACGTTCTGACGCAAATTAAATTTATCAAAGCTATTCAAAGTCAATGGAACCGGTATGAAAAACAATAGTATCTGACGGAAGAAAGAAGTTTTTCAATCGGGTCTTTAATCCCTCAGATATTGCTGTAAACGGAATCGTGAGCTTACGATCTCTTAGAAACATAGTTATCGACACAAATAAGATGTGACTTTTTACGTCCCTGGGAGGGAAAACTATGCATTATTTTAGAAAGAAAGTATTCACAAAAGGTTTATTCATATGAGCAGTATCAGTCCAAGAAAAAAAATTTAGTCGAGTTTTCAGGAGCCCAGATTTTGCTACAAATACATCAAAAGAAGAAATTAACACTTATGGCCCCTGGTGGCCAAACCATTCTTTACCAAACATTAGAAATTACGTGAAAAATATTTTCCGTCAGGTCTTGTATGCGATACAGGAAGAATTTTTCAAATCGGAGTTTTAGGAGCAGAAAACGCAATTTACCATTGTGCGCCCTAGCGGAAACTCTATGATTTACATGAAAATTTTGAATTTATAGGAAAACCATTTCGCATCGGAAACACTATCCAACAAAGAAGGAATTTTTCAAATCGGACTTTTAGAAGTAGAGATATTGACAAAAATAAGATATACATCTGCATCCCTGGCGTAGAAACCATGCATTATTTCAAAAAGAAAGTGTTCCTAAAATGTTTGTCGACATGAGTAGTATCGGTCTACAAACGATGTTATTTTCAATCGAGAATTTAGAAGCTGATATTTTGCTGCAAATACATCAGAAGCGGAAATTAAAGTTTACGCCCCCTGGTGGCCAAACCATTTTTTTACAAAAATTAGAAATTATATGCAAACGATTTTCCATCAGGAGCTGTATCCGGTGCAGAAAGAATTTTTTATATCGGAGATTTAGAAGCAGAGATATAGGGGGAAACGCTATTTACCGCTACGCCCCCTAGCGGAAAGTCTATGAATTACTTGAAAATTTTGAAATTATATGAAAAACATGTCACACGGAAAACACTATCCAACAAAGATGGAATTTTTCAAATCGGACTCTTAGCGGAGAAACTGTGGAATATTTTAGGAAGAAAATATTCCGAAAAGGTTTATCGATGTGAGTGGCATCAGTCCACGAAAGAATTTTTTTAATCGATATTTTAGAAGCTCTGATTTTGTAGCAAATACATCAGAAGCAAAAATTAACACTTACGCCCCCTGCTGGCCAAAGTATTTTTTACCAAAAATTCGAAATTATATGCAAAAGATTGTGCATCAGGAGATGTATCCGCTGAAAAAAAAATTTAAATTCGGAGTTTTAGAAGAGTTATCGGGAAAAATGCAATTTACTTTTACGCCCCCTAGCGGAAATTCTATGCGTAATTTGAAAAAGAAACTATATCCAAAATACTCTTCGACATAAATGGAATCGAAAGATAAAAGATTTTTTCAATCGGATGTGTAGAAGCAAATATGTTGAACAAAACGTGTTTTTGAATTCGACATCATCTGCATTTACGCCCTCTAGCGGCGAAATTATACATCGTAAGAAAAACGAAATAAAGGATCATCATTCGCATATTTCAAGATTTCAAATGCAAAAAGAATTTTTCAAATCGGACTAATAGTTCTTGAGATACCGTGGGTACAGACGGACGGACGGACGGACAAACCGATAACATAAGCACGATCTTTTTTTACAAAAGACGTGCTAAAAAATCAGCTAACATACGGGAACGTGCTAAAAAATCAGCTAACATACGGGAACGTGAAAATCTTCTTGTGGGGAATAACAAAGCGAAGATTATAAATGTGCAATGTAGGCGATATATTTTTTCATTTTAGTTCAAAGGAATTGTTTGTAGATTCTAATGCTACAAATGGGCCGTCAAAAAATCATATGTTCCATTCGCTGAAGAAATTGCGCCACGTAAGGCTATTATGACGTCACAGTTCGAAGTGTGTTTCACCTTTGTTTATCGATTAAATATTGCATATCGCATCCCTAAAATCATAAACCAATAAAAATGCTAAATGAAGATTAAATAAAAGGACTTTTTCTACAGGTTTTAAAGAGTTTAGTGGCGTCCTATTGAGCCCATTTTTTAGCACGTCTTTTGTAAAATAGATCGATCCTTCCGAGATGGGTCCGGGTTCGGATCCCGTTAGGCATGGATGTTGTGTTTGCCTTACGGCACAGACTCTCTCCCTGCCGTGGAACCAGTGGCCCTAAATTAGGGACAGGCGACTGTTTATAGCATATTGAGTTGCTCACGGTGGTCGTTAAATCTCGAATAAAAAAAAAATGCGTCACGCTTATGTTATGGGTTTGTCCGTCCGCCTTTGGGCACCATATCTCTGCAACTAATAGTCTCATTTGGAAAGTTCTTTTTGCATTGGAAAACTTGAAATGGGCGAATGATGGATGGTACTTGCATTCCGGTTTTTTCCCCGATGCACAATTTTGCCGCTAGAGGGCGTAAATGCAGATATATCAATTTTAAAATACATGTTATTCCATATATTTGCTTCTAGATATCCGATTGAAAAAATATTTTGCCTTACGATTCCATTAATATCGAAGACTCTTTTTAGGTAGTCACTTTTTAAAGTTGCGCATAGGTTTTCCGCTAGGGGGCGTAAACATAAATAGTATTTTCTCAAAGATCTCTACTTCTAAAACTCCGATTTGAAAAAATCTTCCTGCAACGGATACAGCTCCTGATGGGAAATGTTTTCCATATAACTTTAAATTTTTGGTAAAGAATAGTTTGGCGCCCAGGGGGGCATAAGTATTAATTTCTCTTTCTTATGTATTTGCAGCAAAAGCTGAGCTTCTAAAAGCTCGTTTGAAAAAAATATTTCATGGACCCATACCCGCTCACGTCGACAAACCTTTTCGGAATATTTTCTTTTTAAAATAATGCATTGTTTTTCCTCCAGGGATCGTAGATCTGTATTTCATTTTTGTCAATATCTCTGCATCTAAGAGTCCTATTTGGAAAATTCCTTTTTTTGTTGGATAGTGTTTGCTGTGCGAAATGGTGTTCATAGAATTTCAATTTTTTCAAGTAATGCATAGACTTTTCGCTAGGGAAAGTAAAGGTAAATTGAGTTTTCCCTGATATCACTGTTTCTAAATCTCCTATTTGAAAACTTCTTCCTGTATCAGATACAGCACCTGGTGGGAAATATTTTGCATATAATTTATAATTTTTGGTAGAGAACGATTTGGCCACCAGGAGTTTATTTCTGCTTCTGATATATTCGCAACAAAATCTGAGCTTCCGAAAACTCGATTTATAAAACAACTCCATGGACCCATATCGCTCACCTCAGAAAATCCCTTGACAATACCTCCTGCTGAAAATGGTGCCTAACTTTTTCCGCCAGGGGGCGTACATTTATATCCAATTTTTGTCGATTGCTTCTACGTGTTCGATTTGAAAGATTCTTTCTTTGTTGGAGAGCGTTTCTTGTACGAAATGTTTCTCACATAACTTCAAATTTTTCTTAACGCACAAGTCTGCCACCAGAGGGCGTAAGTACAAATTTCCGTTTACAGCGATATCTGCGGGACTAAAAAACCCGATTCAAAATTTCCTCTTTAGGTCAGATGCAACTAAATATGCAAACTCTGTGTGTGCGTGTATTTTCTTCCCAAAATAATGCACAATTACGCCGCTAGGAGGCGCCAAATTTTAATGTTTTTCTCAATATCTCTGCTTCTACAAGGTGTCCGAAAAATAAATGAACACTGAAAGTAACACTTACCGTGTCGAACTGGTTCCTACAGGATGTGTTGGAAATGGGCCCCACCGATGTCCAGACATGTATGCACGTGCGTCTGCATGTTGTTGAAGACCTATCTCAGGGTATGTGGTGTGATTTGCTGGATGTGGGTTGTTACTGCAGCTTATAGCTCTTGAAGTGTATGCGGATTACTTGCGTACACCTTCCCCTTCAGTGCCCCTCACAGAAAAAGTCAGATCCGGTGATCGGGCAGGCCACAGTCCCAAGGAGATGGCGCGATTCCCGAATAATTCTTCCAGTGGCTGTATTGATGCATCAGTGGTGTGAGCAGATGTACTGTCTTGCTGGATCCGTCCTTCGTTGGTTTCCCGTTCCGTGAGTTCGGATATGAATGGTTGGATAATGTGGGCACGGTACCGTTTTGAGTTAATGGTTTCACTAAAGAAATTAGGCTCAACCATGCACGTACGAGTCCTGGCACACCAAACACCGACCTTTTGGTTTTAGAGAGGCATTTCCTTAAATTCGTGGGGATTTTCAGTACCCCACAGACGAGTGTTTTGGCTGTTGATGTACCCGGACAGGTGGAACTATGCCTCATCTGTAAAGAAAGTCACGTCCAGAATGTCCTCTTGCCGCCCCGGTGGCGCAGTAGTCTAAGGCGTTGGCCTCTGATCATTCGTCCGTAAGGGGTCCGGGTTCGAATCCCGGTTAGGCATGGATGTTGTTTGTCTCTCGACGGCACTGGCTCTCTCCCTTCCCTGGAACCAGTGACCCTAAATTAGGGACGGGCGACTGCTAATAGCCCATTGAGTTGCTCACGGTGGTCGTTAAATCTCCAATCAAATCAGAATGTCCTCACCTTCTTCAGACAGGAACTCTTGGAACCACCTGCAGTACCGAACACGGGCCTCGTGGTCCGTTTCCTTCAGCTGATGCACGACAGACAATTTGTACAGGTGGAAACGCAACTTCCTTTTCAGAAAGGTCGTTATTGCAGCCTGTAGCTCCTGAAGTGTATGCGATAGTACCCCACAGACGAGTGTTCCGGCTGTTGATGTACTCGGACAGGTGGAACCATGGCTCATCTGTAAAGACAGTCACGTCCAGAATGTCCTCATCTTCTTCAGACAGGAACTCTTGGGACCACCTGCAGTACCGTACACGGGTCTCGTGGTCCGTTTCTTTTAGCTGATGCACGACAGACACTTTGTACAGGTGGAAACGCAACTTCCTTTTCAGAAAGGTAGTTATTGTAGCCTGTAGCTCTTGAAGTGTATGCGGTAGTACCCCACAGACGAGTGTTCCGGCTGTTGATGTACCCGGACAGATGGAACCATACTTCATCTGTAAAAGAAGTCACGTCCAGAATATCCTCGCCTTCTTCAGACAAGAACTCTTGGAACCACCTGCAGTACCGAACATGGGCCTCGTGGTATTTTTCTTTCAGCTGATGCACGACAGACACTTTGTACGGGTGGAAGCGCAACTTTCTTTTCAGAATATCGTGGTCTGCACTCTTTGCACTGACTTGTTGTGACAGCCGCCTCGCGGACTTGTGGCGACTCCTCTGTATCCTGTACTGGACAACATGTACCGTCTCGTCTACTGTGGATGGCCTACAAATGATAAGGGACCCCAGAACACCGCCAGTTTCCCGAAACTTCGCTATGAGCTGACGTGCCGCATTACTGTGGGGGATGTCTGCATCACGAAATTTCCTAGCGAATTGGTTTTGCACTTTGTCCGTGTACTTGTCATGGCGAAAGACATGTTCCACGAAAAAAAAAACCTGTTGAACCGTCAACACCATTTTCATTGTGCCAAGACGAGTGATCAATCGACACGTCTGCCTCCGTCAACCAAGCACCAGGGAATGACCTTCTCTCGGAATAAAGCGCGTGCCTCGGGGTGGAGAGACATGAAGGTTACCAGACACAGAGCGCTTCCACGTGGCGGGTCACTACTACTGTACTTCCATTCAAACTTTCTTTATTATTACATTACTACAATTCGTACATTCAGTGCACAGTCATTATTCGGACCCCGTACTTGTGCGATTTTAAAAATTATTCCAACACCAGATGACATTTACCAGAGGCGGGGCCCGAAATTTCAAATTGTGGTGTACCCCTTCCCTTCCCGCTTCCCAGAACAAGCAGCAGAAAAACAGTGCCAAAGGACAGTGCCACCGCAAGCTTACGCGAGGCCCTGTCGCTACTAATAATTGTTGCTAAATCAACCTGGCTAACGGTATTTTACGTACGTACGCAATAGAATATTTTTATTTTCTAAGAAGGTGATAAGCTTTTCACTCATTTGTTTGTTTAGAAGGAACTAATATTTTTCTTAAACTTGTAACTGCTATTATTATTAAGCTCAACCGTCGTTCTCTAGAAATCTCAGCTCAACTCACTTAACGCAAACTCTATTCTTAAAAAGTTATTTAGTTAAATTCGAAGTAAAGAAGTGAACCTGGTTAAAACAAGCACGAATGAGCAACCGAAGAAAGTTAATAGATCGCCAAACACAGCGGTCAGCTGACTTGACACACACACACAACTGTTTTTGCTTTGGAAAAACAGCTTCGGAAAATCCACAAAAAGTGGATCCCAAGATAGGCGGTAAAACTCAAAGAATGTCGCGACGTGATGTTCACTCACACCCGTCAATCACAGAGTTTCCAGCTGCGAGAAGAAAATATATTGCTGTCGGCGCTACGGCGTGTGTTGGCTTATCAAGGTAACACCATCCGGCCCCGCCCACCAGACTCCAGGGTCTTTCAGGGATACAGAAGCACCGATCTTAGCGCACTGCACTTTGAATCAGGAAGAGGGAGTGTATGTATGACATCACTGTGATGTCTGTTCATGCGGACTAGCGGAGAACTGGGATCGTAATTCATATGTTTTGAACTGTCGGATTTTTCTTTTGTCTGTGTATTTAATGCTATATTTTTCTTTCTTTCTCTTATCTTATTTATCCACCAGCGTAATTTATCTTATTTATCCACCAGCGTGAGGCTCCTCAAAGCGCGAGGCCCTGTGCTGTCGCACGCGCCGCACACCCGTAACGGCGACCCTGCCTAAGGAGCTTTGTTGAGGATTAGGACCATCCGACCACTTACCGAGAGGAAATTTCTAAGGCACATCACAACAATCGCACATATGCCAAATAAAAATAAAAATCTTGGCTGAAATTATTGACCGGGCCCGGGCGGTTCCGCCGCCACTGACATTTATCTTGTAGAAAATATTAAGCTAGCACTATATGAGGAGATTTTTAGTTTACAGTTCTATCGCTAGGTGGTGTTTGTGCACTTCAGTTTTCAGCTCTGTATTCCCTTCTAAAACCGTATTGAGAAATTTCTTCTGTACTGCATATTATTCGCTACAACAGAGATGTGGAGCATTATCCTCTTTAAATAATGCACAGATTCACAGCAAGGGGCGTAAAGGTTGAAACCTTTTTCTCGCTGTCTCTGCTTCTGGGCAACGTATTTGATAAGTTCTTTTTCCTTAACGTAGCTTCTTTTATAAAACATATTTTTCACCTATTTTCAACTTTTCGGTTATGCAAAATTATTCCGCTATAAAGCGTAGAGCACGTTTCCTTGTACATGCATCTTTTAATTGTTCGATTTGAAAATTTGTTTGCCTCTGATTCCTTCGTTATGCTATGAGAAGCTTTTTGTGATCCATTTGTTAATTTTCGTAGCATACATTTTAGCCGTTGGTGAAAATAAACAGCTGTTTCTATTTCTTGATGTTTTATTGACTGTAGAAATCCGGTTGATTGTTTTTCTAACCGATTGCATTGACTTTGATAAACGTAATTAGCGTCCGAAAGGATTCAAAAAAACGTGCTCATTACAACCGAAAATTCGGTGTCATCATTTTTAGCACGTCTTTTGTAAAAAAAGATCTTGCTTATGTTATCGGTTTGTCCATTCGTCCGTCCGCCTGTAGACGCGATATCTCTGCAATAGTCCGATTTGAAAAATAATTTTTTTGCTTTAGAAAGCTTGAAATGTGCGAATGATGACCCTTTATTTTGATTTTTTTACGACGCACAATTTCACCGCTAGAGGGCGTAAATGCAGATGATATCGAATTCAAAATACATTATATTCCACACATTTGCTTCTAAACATCCAATTAGCCGCCCCGGTGGCGCAGTGGTCTATGCGATGGCCTCTGATCATTCGTCCAAACGGGGTCCGGGTTCGAATCCCGGTGAGGCATGGATGTTGTGTTTGTCTTACAGCACTGGTTCTCCCCCTTCCCTGGAACCAGTTACCCTAAATTAGGGACGGGCGACTGCTTATAGCCCATTGAGTTGCTCACGGTGGTCGTTAAACCTCCAACAACAACAACAAAAAAAACATCCAATTAAAAAAAATATGTTGCCTTTCGATTCTACTCATGGCGAAGATTATTTTAGGTGTAGTCACTTTTTTTGTCGATAAACATTTGAGAATACAGTATATTCTTCTTAAAATCATGTATAATTTCTCCGCCAGGGGGTAGATGTGTATCCTATTTCTGTCGTTATCTCTGCTTCTAGGTTACAGATTTGAAAAATTCCTTCTTTCTCAGCGTTTTCTGTGTAAAATGTTCTCATATAATTTAAAAATTTTCAAGTAATACATAGACTTTCCGCTAGGGGGCGTTAAGGTAAATTCCGTTTTCCTAAATATCTCTGCTTCTAAAATTCCCATTAGAAACTTCTTTCTGCACAGGATACAGCTGCTGAGAGGTAATGCTTTGCCTATAATTTCTAATATTTGATGAATAATGGTTTAGCCACCAGGGAGCGTAAGCGTTAATTTCTACGTCTGATGTATTTGTAGCAAAATCTGAGCTCCTGGAAACTCGATTCAAAAAATTATTTCGTTGGCCAATACCACTCACATCGAAAGACCTTTTGAGAATCCTTTTTTTTTTAATAATGCAGGGTTTTTCCGCCAGGGGGTGTAAAGGCATATCTTATTTCTGTCGATATCTCTGCTTCTAAGAGTCCGATTTGAAAACTTCTTTCTTTGTTGGAGAGTATTTCCGTAGAGAAATGTTTCTCATATAATTTCAAACTTTTCGTAGCGCACAATTCTGCCAACAGAAGGCGTAACCCAACTGAAAAACTTCTTCGGTCAGATAATATTAACTATGCAAACCGTGTGTGTATTTTCTTTCCAAAATAGTGCACAGTTTCGCCGCTAAGGTCGCATATGCTTATTCTGTCTTTCTCAAAATCACTGCTTTTACATGTGCGATTTAAAAAGTTCTTTCAACACCGGATGTCATTTCCTTTGTAGAATACTTAAGGCTAGTATATGAGGAATTTTGTAGTTCACAGTTCTGTCGGTAGGTGGTGTTTGTGTACTTCAGTTTGTAGCTGTATCGCCGCTTCTAAAGCTCTATTGAGAAATTTCTTCTTCACTGAATGCCATTCGCTAAAACAGATGACCGCCCCGGTGGCGCAGTGGTCTAAGCGATGGCCTCTGATCATTCGTCCGAACGGGGTCCGGGTTCGAATCCCGGTGAGGCATGGATGTTGTGTTTGTCTTACGGCACTGGCTCTCTCCCTTCCCTGGAACCAGTGACCCTAAATTAGGGACGGGTGACTGCTTATGCCCATTGAGTTGCTCACGGTGGTCGTTAAAACTCGAATAAAAAAAAAAAAAAACAGATGATGACCTCTTTAAGTAACGCAAAGATTTCTCACTAGCTGCGTAAAGGTCGAACGCTTTTTCCATGAAGAATAATTTTCACCAATTTTCAATTTTTCTGCTATGTGAAATTCTTCCGCTAGCAGACGTAGACTTATATCATGTTTCCTTTGTTTTTTATATTTCTTCTTTTAATTGTTCGATTTGAAAATCTCTTTGTCTCTGGTACCTTCCTTGTGCTTTGAGAAACTTATTGTTCGCCATTTGTTAATTTTCATAACATGCTTTTTAGCCGCTGGTGGAACTAAGTAGATGTTTCTGTTTCTGGATGTTTTATCGATTGTTGGAACCAGTTGACTGTTTTCCGATCGGCTTCCATTGATTTTTGAATAGCTTTGATAAATTTAATTCGCGTCAGAACGGATTCAAATGACGTGCTTATTACATCCGAAAATTCAGTGTCACCTTTCTTGTTGTTTCTTTTTTTAGCACGTCTTTTGTAAAAAAAAAAAAAGTGCTTATGTTATCACTTTGGCCGTCCGTCTGTGTACACCGTATCTTTTCAACTATTAGTCCGATATGAAAAATTATTTTCACATTGGGAAACTGAAATGTGAGAATCACAATCCTTGTATTCTCTGGGTTTTTTTTTTCATGCACAATTCAACCGCTAGAGGGCGTAAACGAAGATTATATCGAATTCAGAATATATTTTTTTCCATATATGCTCTGTTCGAAGAAAAACAAACGACCGAAGCACCCGGAATGAATTTTCTAATCAATATGAAAATTGGTATGTGCAATGTACATGTATAGGAAAGGAAATAATTGCAATTCCAGAGCAGTTGGGCCATTTATTCGGATAGAATAGCTACACGAGCGGAACAAGTCAGTACGTTGTAGTGCCACCTCTGGCTCGGGTACAAGCTGTTACCAGGTAGGGCATAGACGCATACAGTTAACGGATACTGTACTGAAATATAGCATGCCAGGTGATGTCCATATTGCCTGCCATTTCGCCGAAATTCCCGGATGGGCTTAGATAGCGCTGCATCATGTCCCAAACATGTTCAATTGGTTGAACATGTTTGGAACAATGAAGAGCTTTAACGATAAGTACTACATCAATATTGAAACCAATGAAGAGAAGTGACTCGAGAAATTCAAGGAAACTGAATATAGAACACCCAGCAACAAGTTGCTAAAACACAGCATGCCTCTTTTAGAACAAAGGACAACCTGAAACGATCCAGAGAGGCAGAAACAAAACTAAAACAGCCGTTTTATAACCATACCAAATTTCAAGTACCTAAATAGGTCCTAGAAAAAAGTACATAAAAATTGTAACTTTAACATGTCTCTTTAAGGTTATAAGGAGTCTCCCGTCTCTAACTTAGGATCACTGGTTCCAAGAAAAAGACAGGTACACTGCCTATCAGGGCCTAATTTGGAAGATTATCCAGTAGCGTATACTTTTAAGCCCTCAGCCGGCAAGACATTTTTCACCGTGCACTTTGCTTTTTTATAAAAAAACAATGAGACCTTTCAGGTTTTGTTGCAGAGCTTTCTGCACTTTTCGTCGACTGTTCTTAGAAACTTCTTACTCTGAGAGATTCTAATTTTGCTACATGCGTTCAGTACGTGAAATCCGCGAGTGTCCAGCGATGCATTTTAATACGTTGAAGACGTGAAGTCGAGTAAAATGTATGCATGGGACGCTTGGATCATTCCTTGATCGGTGTTTCTTATGAACTCTAAAGCACCTTGTAAACGACGATCAATCAAAAGATATATGGCTGTTGGGAATGACAGCAATTGTCAGTCGTAACAGTGATGCAGGCGCTCTTGGCTTCTGTTCATCTTAGCAGCCCGGAGGTACCATGCATCATCTTGACATGAGAGACTATTTTATTGATTAAAGAAAGTCATGAAGAATGGTCTCCACGTTATCTTCCTTGATGCATTATCTGTCAAAACTAGCTCTGATAGTGGGGATATTGGGGAAACAGCGTTAGACGAATACCCTACGCATTTGCAAAAATCAGAACATCCCTTTCTTTAATATATTTCCGTTCTCGGATTCTTTGAGAAATAGCCAACTCTTTCTTTCACTTCTTGAAACACATTTATCGAAACTGTCCAACTCTCTCGCAACGTATTCAAGGTGTGCGAAAAGAAGGAAGAAACAAAAAATAGCAAAATGTTCTCTGTGCATTCATATTTCGTTGACAGTAGTGGGATCAATATTGGGTGGCTGTTTCTTCCTCAAGAATTTATTAACGGCGCACAGAAAGTAAAGTAAACTCTTGCTTAACGCGAGTTTCACTTCTTTTTTGTAAAGTTGAAATAAATGGGACGTTAGTTTAGCCAGCGAATATACAAAATCTGATTCTACAAGAAGTGTCACTTAGACCCTTCGGAATCATTGTTATCTTTCTTCTTTTATTTTATTCCAATTCCCATTTTTTGTTTGTGTATACCAGTATTTCTGCAGAAATGTGAATGTAGTGTTTCTTGCTCAAAGTATTTTAGCAGTTGCATAAGAAAATGTGCCAACTCCGATTTAACGTTGATTTGGCATTTCTGAGGGTGTTTACTTGAGGGGGAACTTGTTCCGTTACTTTGTGCTGCCCGAGTTAGATCGTTCGGGAAACACGCGAACAATTTAATTGCCGTACATTTCGGAAATTTGAAGCGGCAGTACAGGCGACGTCTGGCAGTTCCGTGTTGCGTGCTTCGGTCACAGTTCATGCCTACCGATTTGTTAGTGAAAGTTTATGACGTATAATTTTTAACTTTATTTTTAGTTGCTTTCTCTATGTAAATTTGAGTTCATTTTCTGTTGGCATTTTCAACGTTAACATTATATCTTCTCGCTCGCGGAATGATGTTAGCTACAATCTTGAGGTCACAGAGTGTGACGTATGCATGTTGACAGATAAGAATTCTAGTGTTTTGTGACGTATACTCTAATTTAACTTTCATTTTTGGTTTCTTTTTCTATGTAAATTTGAGTTCGTTCTCTTCAGCACTTTCCAATCTTAACTTGATATCTTCTCTCTCACATGAATACGGTTGGCAACACCTTAGCTCTGTGAGAGTGATGTGTGCTTATGGTGATAAGAACAAGACGAGAGATATACACTGAAGAGCAATTGA
Source organism: Macrothele yani (assembly GCA_039090855.1). Classification (NCBI taxonomy): domain Eukaryota; kingdom Metazoa; phylum Arthropoda; class Arachnida; order Araneae; family Macrothelidae; genus Macrothele; species Macrothele yani. Next base: position 18,068,474 of record CM076992.1, read on the forward strand.
ATTAGATATACCTGTCTACTAACGTGTATCACCACCTTTCGCCCTGATGACGGCGGCGATTCGTCTCGGCATCGACTCTGCAAGTCACCGGAAGCGTTGGGAAGCCATACGAATCCACGACCCCTGAACAAGCTCCCACAGTTCTCGAAGATTTGATGGAGGAGGGGTCAGAGCCTCGAACATCTCTCTCGACGGCAATGAGGTCAGGTGACATAGCTGGCCAAGGAAGCGAGGTCATGTCGGCGGAGTGTTCATCCAACCATCCGGATACAATTCGGGAGCGATGGGACGGTGCATTGTCTGGTTGTAAGATGAGGTTCCCAGTGGAATGTTGAAGATGCACAAACGGGAGCAAATGGTCGTCCAGGATATCCCGGTAAAGTTGACCCGTGATGGACGATGTCACATGTACCAGGGGTGCCATTTCAGTCCATGTAAACAGTCCCCAGACGAGAATGCCACCCCAACCAGCTTGAAGAGTACCCTGCTGGCAAGAAGTATCCATCTCTTCATATGGTTTGCGCCGTACTATTATCCAGCCATCCGCATGTACCAACGTGAATCTCGACTCGACAGTCCAGGCAACAGTTTTCCACATATTTAGGGTCCAGTGGCGATGTTCCCGCGCCCATGCTAATCTTTGCACCCTGTGATGTGCGGTCAGCAGCGATACCCTTGTGGGACGATGGCTTATGTACCCCATAGCGAGGAGATGGTTCTGGATGGTGTGGCTGCTTACATGTTTTTGTGCACCAGCGTTAAATTGCCGAGTGATTTCTTGTACTGTAGCCCGTCTATCCGCTGTTAGAATGCGAGCTAGACGACGATGACCCCGCTCATCCACACGCCGTCGTACACGGCAGTTGGCTCTTGCAGGGATGGTTTTACCGGATTCGATGTACTCACGGTGCACCCGTGACACAGTGGCTGGTGAGAATCCCAGTGCTTGCTCGACTTCCGAGATGGAGTGACCCATTCGTCGGGCCCCGACAATTTGCATACGATCAAATACGCTTAGATCATTCGTCTTACCCATACTGCGTCTGGTTCTTACTGATTCCCGTTGTATCACTCCTTATATTGTCGGATCGCTGCATTCGTCATGTCGTTTCTGTTTGCAGGGCCGCCCACAGCGCCACATTTGCATAAGCGCCAGCTGTCTCTAATTCAATTGATTTTCAGTGTATAATGACTAGATAGCAGCTGTGTGTGGTGTGTGCGGGTGGAACTCGCTGCGATATGTGTTTGATGTCCAAATATCCCGCTGTATAAATTTATGTGATTTCGTAAATAGACGACATAGTGGTGTTGTCTCAAGTTACTTAAAGTGCTGTGCTGGACCAATAAAAGAAAAGTTGATGTAAGTGATTCTGCTTTCCATTTATGTTTCGTCTGGCCCTAAAAAGCCTTATGTGTTGTTAACCTAAAATGAGCTATCCGGTGCAACTGGTTCAGTGGTTGGTCAAATTGGTCCCTACCGCCCACTAGGGTGCTATTCAAGCTTTCATGGTGGTCGGTGGAGGTTTTTGTCAGTTGTCACAAATTTTGTTCTTCCTCCATATATCGAATACATTGCTACAAACTTCGCGAGTTTAATTTTTTAAAATATGCTTTTACAATTTACTTTTGAATTCCATCTCCAAACTTTGAATGCAGATAATAATTGAAAGAAGGTAATCCCTAAATACAGAATGTTGAGCATAACACAAAACACGTTTTATTAATGACGTAGATCACGCTTCGACGTACCTGCCCCGCAGGACGCACACGACATAAAGGCAGAGAGCAGCAAGAACGAACGTCCGCGTAGCTCAATTGGTAGAATGACTTATTCCGGAATGAGGGGACCCGAGTTTGAGCACCGTCGTGGACAAAAATGACGGAGAAATTTACTTCGTTATAATGGCACCCGAACTTCCCGGATGACCCGGCCGTTCAAGATCTCGCAATGGTGTGATATTCTTTCCACACCGCGAAAGAGGAAAAACAAGAGAATCCCTTCTTCAGCGCTTCGAAAAATAAAAAAAATGTGATGTTGCATTCCACACACTAGATTTACTGGGAGTTCTCAAGTGCACGTTCTACAGCGGATAGCTGCCTGCAACGATTCGTGGTCACGGCTGACCGTGGGCCATGCCCCCGGCCCACTTTCGGGTAGGGGGATGTCACGTGCCTTCCCCGCAGGACGCACACGACATAAAGGCAGATAGCAGCAAGGAGGAACATCTGCATAGCTCAATTGGTAGAGTGACTTATTCCGGAATGAGGGGACTCAGGTTCGAGCCCCGGCGTGGACAAAAATGACGGAGAAATTTACTTTGTTATAACGCACAAAACAATGTAAGAAGAAATTCAGTTATATATTTCAGTTGCAAAACTATTGTCATTATTTACTGAAAAACTTTATCTTCTCCGTCATAATCTTTTGAAGAGAATATTTCATCAGTTTCCGGAATTGTCATCTATAAAAGATGACGCAACTCCATAGGAGATCGAAAGGTTCAGTAGCCACCTCAACGAACTTAGATTGGATATGGAAAAACGGTTTAAATATATTTTGAACTTGAAATTGTATGACTGGATGATAACTCCTTTTACTCTAAATTTTATTTTGCTGAGGTTGATATAACCTGCCAAGAAGAACTATTAAAACTTAAATATGATGAAGAGAGCAAATATAATTTTGATAAGGATGGATACCAAAATCTCTGGCAAAATAAAAAAAAAATCTCTGAGTTATTTCCAAATATGTGGAAAATGATATTTAATTTATTGATACCTTTCCCGACCTCATATCTTGTAGAATCAGGCTTTAGTGCTTTTAATCATATTATCACCAAACAGAGAAATCGTCTGAATAACACCGAAAGAGGAGACCTTGGTTTGTTGCTAACGAAAATCGAACCAGATATCAAATATTTAGTCTCGCAGCATCAGCCTCAAATATCTCATTAATTAAAGGTAATTTCAATAAAATGTATTGCTTTCACATTTAACTTTCATTTTCTTCAATTTAAGGAGTTCCCGCACTAGTAGGTGCTGTATCGATGGAGATGCAGAAATTCCTTAAATTGAAATTATCTATGTATAAACATCCATAAAGTATAAAAGGAAAGATAAATTTAAGTACACATTTTTTACAAACCCTCCCCTCTAAAAATTATTTTGCACTTGCGCTAAATTGAGTTACTGCGGCACCGGTGGGCGGTAAGGAAATTTTACCATCAACAAAGATACAAAAGTGGGCGGTAAGAAAATTTTACCATCAACAAAGATACAAAAGTGGGCGGTAAGGAAAATGTTACCATCAACAAAGATACAAAAGTGGGCGGTAAGGAAATTTTACCATCAACAAAGATACAAAAGTGGGCGGTAAGGAAATTTTACCATCAACAAAGATACAAAAGTGGGCGGTAAGGAAATTTTACCATCAACAAAGATACAAAAGTGGGCGGTAAGGAAATTTTACCATCAACAAAGATAGAAAAGTGGGCGGTAAGGAAATTTTACCATCAACAAAGATACAAAAGTGGGCGGTAAGGAAATTTTACCATCAACAAAGATACAAAAGTGGGCGGATAGGTATTAAAAGGTTGACAACCCCTGAACTAGTTCATCACACTTACGCTAGGTTCATTATTTCTTCAGCCGGACATTTGGAACTTAGCATAACATCAAATCTCGCACAACGGGTTACATTATAGTTCTCAAAAGGGTTACGCTATAGTTCTCAAGGCTACATACGTTTCAAATAGTTAAGAGAGCTACTAGTTGTAAAAACCATGAAACAACTAACATTATCAATAAGAGTGGAAGAACAGTGGGTTTCTTCTGCTTAGACGAAAGTTGGGTGGAATTTTATGCACCCAAGCAGCGACATCAGTCACGGTCCTCAGATAAACCAGGGCCAACGTTCCTCCCTCGTCACTTAGTCGGGGTTTGGGCGCTCAAAGTTTTCCACTGTCGTGAGTTCACGCAAAACGACAGACATTAGTCTGGGAGGACACTGAGAAACATTGCTTTCTCCTGAGTAGCGCCCGCTACCAACTATATTTTTTAGATGAATGGTTGATCTCATATTGCTAAAACGAAATTTTAGATGAATTGTTGATCTCATATTGCTAAAACGAAGTTATACAACTTATACTGCTTACGGTATACTACAGTTAAATAACAAGTAAGTAAAATCATGCAATGCATTGATTATGGTACGCTTTCCAACATACCAGGAATCATTACTCAAGTTGTGAGGATAATGGCTGCAGAACAAATCTCACTCCTGTGCCCTGACCTTGGACCCCATTTCGATGGTGTTCAACAGAACCGGTTCAGTATACCTGCGAAACAACATGATAAAGTTTTGTCGCAATCGAAGCATTTTTACGTACGTTATGACCCATAAGAACAATGGAATGGATTCAGCTCCTATGTCCTGACATTTGATCCCATTTCGCCCATTTACAATAGGGTTCTTCCCCAGGTTGGTCCCCTACCACATACTAAACTTTTATCGAAATCGAACCATTTTTACGCGAGTTCGTGGACAGACACAGACAGACAAAGCTGAAGCACATACGCTTCTTCAACCTACGGTTGCGCCGCCTCGGTGGCGCAGTGGTCTAAGCGATGGCCTCTGATCATTCCTCCGAAAGGGGTCCGGGTTTGAATCCCGGTGAGGCATGGATGTTGTGTTTGTTTAAGTGGCTCTGCCCCTTTCCTGGAACCAGTGACCCTAAATTAGGGACGGGCGACTGCTTATAGCCCATTAAGGTGCTCACGGTGGTCGTTAAACCTCCAATCAAAAAAAGAAACTACGGTTGGAAAGCGTAGATAACTACAATAACAACAAGTTAGTAAAATCATGCAATGCATTGATTATGATACGCTTTCCAACATACCAGAAATCATTACTCAAGTTTTTACTGAAGTTATGATGATAATGGCTGTGGCTTAATTCTCACTCCTGTGCCCTGACCTTTGACCTCATTTCGATGATATTAAACAGAATTGGTTCAGTATACCTGCGGAACAACATACTAAAGTGTTAATGCAATAGATTCATTTTTACTCAAGTTGTGAGGATAATGGTTGTCAATAATTTCTAGTCAAGTTCAATAATTTTTTAGTCAGTTATGAGCATAATATCTCTCTCCAGTGCCCTGACCTTTGACCCCATTTCAATGATGTTAAACAGAACCGGTTCAGTATACCTTCGGAACAACATACTAAAGTTTTGTCGCAATTCAAGCATTTTTACATACGTTATGACGCACAAGGGCGATGGAGTGGATCCCGCTCCTATGTTCTGACCTTTGACCCCATTCTGCCTATTTTCAATAGGGTTCGTTCCCATGTTGTTTCCTACCACATACTAAAATTTCATCGAAAACAAACTATTTTTACGCGAGTTATCGTGTGGACGGACTGGCGGATAGACAGACAGACGGACAAAGCTGGGGCATATACTCTTCTTCAACCTACGGTTGAAAAGCGTAAAAACCAATTTTCATCCTCCAACCTGTAATGGCATTTTCGGATATTGAGTGTTTCCAACATTATGACAACAGTTTGGTGAAGTCCTTTACAAACAGCTAATGCCCCCTTCCACAAAGCGAGGTTCGTGCAGGAATGTTGTGATGAGATGAGTGTGGAAAACTTGACTGACCTGCACAGGGCCTCTATCTCAACTCTATGGAACACTTTCGGAATGCACTGGAACTTCGACTGCAAGCTGAATCGCCCGATATTGGCGACCGACATGACTGATAGTCTTGTGGCAAAATAAAAAGCAATTCCCGCAGCAACATGCCAAAATCTAGTGGATACCCCTTCCAGAAGAAGGGTGGACGCTGTGATAGCAGCAAAGGGTGGATCAACTCGATTTTATTATAGTTCCTTTCCTATTGATTTGCCGCGGGATAGGCAAGTGTCCAGGTACGCTTGTTCGGATAGTGTACAATTCCAACTGGCAGGGTTGTGTCTTATCCAGAGGTAGACATGGGTGCAATAACATACACTATATTATCAGAAGTATTCGGACACTACCAACTATTTGCATAAGTGCAAAGAACGGTTGCGCAGGAAAGTGCTCTGTGAGTCGGGAGTTACATATATAAAGCTGAGGTGTTCTGTCGTGTTATCAGTAAGCTTAGAGCGGATATGTCGCATTGGACGTGAACTTTGAGTTCCAGCGTGGGCTGGTCATAGGATGTCATTTGAGTAATGTTTCCATACGGAGCATTGCAGATAAACTAAACATACCAAATTCAACTGTAAGAGATGTCATAAAGAGATGGAAGCAGGACGGTGAAACTACAGCAGAACAAACGTTCAGAAAGGCCGCACGAACTGACGGAACGTGACAGAAGAGCCATGGGGAGAAATATTGAAAAATCCCGTTCTTCCTCTGCCGTTTTAATCGCTGATGAAGTAGGAAATGGCCCGGTTAGTACCATAATTATCCACAGAGACTTGCACAGTGTGGAAAATTATGGTAGAGCAGCGACACACAAGCTACACATCACTACCATGAATGCGAATCGCCGTTTGGAGTGGTATGTCTCTCGTCGTTCCTGGACTGTGAGCGGCTGGAAAGTTGATCTTTGGAGTGATGAGTTACGTTTTTCACTCTTCCAGCCTGATGGGAGTGTTTGGATATGGTGACAGCCCGTCAAACAAGTTTTGTTGGACTGTGTTCTTCCAATTGTTAAGTTTGGCGAAGGCTCCATCATGGTATGGAGTTATTTTTCGTGGATGGGACAAAGCTCGTTGGTTATTATACCACAAACCATGAACTCTGAAGTGTACCTCGGCGTTCTGGATAATTCTTCCTTACCAACAATGTGGCAGTATTATGGAAATGACCGTTGTCTCTTCCAACACGATCGAGCTCCCTGCCACACTGCACGGCGCGTGTGCAGAAATGGTTTCTTGAAAATGAAGTGGAGTTGTTAGACTGGCCTGCTCCGAGTCCTGATCTTGATCCCATATAAAACGCTTCTTGAATGAACTGGAGGGACTGATACAAAATCGACCACAATGACACTCTTCGGTCTCCACTCCGGCAGCAGCTTTGCAGGACGAATGGCAAGCTATTCCTTTTGAGACCTACCGGAAATATGTTGATAGCATGCATCGACATGTTGCCGCAGTCATACAAGCAAAAGTGGACCGACTAACTAATAATTGCGTTAATAAATCTATTTGTCCCAAAACGTTTTGGTGATAGAATAATTTTGATACTGTAGTGTATTCGAACATGCTTGAACCTTGTTTGTACATTTTTCGGTGCCCTGCCATTTCTCTTGCTTCAATACTTCTCCTCTTGGTACAGAAATGTGACTACATTAATGTTCAGACTTCTGATACATCACGACTGAATGCCTGACTAATACCTCAAATTTAACCATCCTTTTGCGTTAAATAGTTCCTATGTTTAACGTCACGACTTTCTCCTTATGGATTTGAAGTTGGCAATATCTGATCACAAGTCGAAGTGCAACCTACTTGGACAAAGTATCACGAGATTAAGGGCTTTTTTGTGCAGTGTTTCTTAGGTAATCTTAGTGTAATGTTTGAAATGCTATGATAGAAGAGCGACTTATATTACGAGATGTGTGCAATCTTTCACGCATACTTTGCGTACGATATTTTATGTTATGAGAGAGTACAAAGCTACGGTTTAATGTACTGAATAAGCGTTCTCGTTTGTAGTGATTCAACTGCTGTTGAAACCACTTCTGATTATGAGCGATCTTAAAATTTTTAAGTATCGATGTGCAAACTGAGGCTAAAAAAAACATTTGGGTTCATAAGTAACCGTATTCCATGTTTTCTCTGAACCTTGGCCATATTATTGAAGTAAAATATACAGGAGTTGGACAAAATAATGGGAACACTTGGCAAGTAAGCGAAGTCTTTATTAATGAGGTGTTGGACCACCATATTCTGCCTTTAATACAGCTTCCAACCTTCTTTGAATAGATTCATACAGCTTTTGAATAGCTTCCGTTGGAATGTTGTGCCCATTCGTCGATCAGAGCATCAGCCAATTGGTTCAGAGATGAAGGAGGTGGGAGTCTGTTTCTCACTCTAACCTTCAAAACTGCCCAAAGTGGTTTGTAAAGTTTGATTATTGATCTGGCCAGGACAGAACAAGTTGAAATTCATTTTAGTGTCCCTTCAAACCAAAACTGAACTGTTCTGGTTGGGTGTATGGGAGCAATTATCCTCTTAAAAAATGGCATCATTGTTGGGAAGCAACATTTGGACCACCCAGGATGCCACTGATAACCTAGAGCGTCCAAGTACTCGCTAGTAGTAACTAGTCCATGTAGGGTAATGATGAGACCAGGCGAATACCAAGATATGGCTGCCCATATCATCGCAGATCCTCCCACATATTTGACAGATGGAACCAGGCATTCCGAATTGTACAATTCTTCGGGGGTTCTCCCTATATAAATCCGACTTACAGTTGGAAATAATGTAAATGAAGACTCATCGGATCATACCACGTGCTTCCAGTCATTAGCTGTACAGATTGTATGCTCAAGACACCATCTTTTTCGCAATGTAGTGTTGGTTCCTGTGATTAAAGGTTTAGCAGCTCTTCCATGTATGTTGGCTTTGTGAAGTTCCATGCGGACTGTTTTTGTGGATACAGGGTCTTCCAGGTGTATATTTGATTATGCTGTCACTTTTGATGTAGTAGTTCTGTGTTGTTTGGACACAATCCTTGTTAATACTCGACAATCCCTCTCATTCAATCGCAGTTTCCTGCAACAATTCTTTTTCGCCGATGAATTCTTGCTATGCTTTGTGTGTACGCAGTCATAACTGTGGAACCTGTTTGCTCTTGAAACACCGAACAATTTTTTGTCATGTTTACGGACGTTCCTGCTAAACGGGATCCCACGATTTGTCCTCTTTGGAAACTTGACAGGTCACCCATTTCACGGACCACTTGTGCGAACTGCTGCTGAAAACAACTTGTACTACACTGGCATGCAACCTAGATAATATATACAGAATATACACAAAAGATCGTCAAAACGTTTGATTTTTTCGCAGTAGCCTTCATGAATTACTTTAACTCCTATAATCATGGTGTTTACATTATTTTGTCCAACCTCTAAGCACGTTAATTAATACTTTCATCTGCTACGACCGAAATACTGAAATGAGATGCGAGGTTTTACAGTGAAGCCAATTTACTACGTCAAGTTAAAGCTTACGTGAGATAATTTGTGTAGTGTCTAACAGTAAACACCATCATTTCCGTTAAGTTAACCCGGCAGATTCTGTGGAAGAAATATTCTTCTCACAATACGTGGAAATATGTCACAATTATTAATACAGCAATCAGACATCTCTGAATTGCCTGTGTTTACTGTTCTTCACGTAACATTAATCACATCAGAAAACTTGAAGATTACGTTGTCCTAGAGCGGGAATCGAATCCGCATTTCCCGCTTTTTGTTCGTGTAACGGATAGCATGCTCAAACGGAAGTCGGGAGATGCGAGTTCTCGATTTCCGTTCGTGTAACGGATAGCATGCTCGAACGGAAATCGAGAGATGCGAGTTCTCGATTTCCGTTCGTGTAACGGATAGCATACTAGAACGGAAATCGGGAGATGCGGGTTCGATTCCTGTTGCAGGACGATGCAATTTTCAAGTTTTCTGATGTGGCTAATGTTACGTGAACAACAGTAAATACAGGCATTTCAGATGTCTGATTGCTGGATTAACGATTCTAAAGTTAAACCTTAAACGAGCAAAGTTTTTAGTGTTCTACAGAGGGGTTAACTTCACGTAAAATTATCCGTTCAACAAACTTAATTTAAAAGATTATCAGGGACTACATTTTTGTTGTAGGCAATTGGACAGAATCGCTAACTTACTTAGTTTTTATTCAACTTGAAGCTTAAAATTTTTGACTTTGTGGAAACGCTACTTGTGTGTTGTGTTGTGTTGTGTTGTGTGTGTTAGACAAATTTGAGTATCATTTTTGAAACCAGCACATAGAAATTTATAAAACACAGGCCACAAATCACAAACAATAAAAGTATTTTAGTGATCTATGCAATCGTTTCCTTTCTAGGGGTTTTGTAAAAAAGAAATATTTCATCGTACGGCATTTGAAGACTCGGAACGAAAAAATACCAGTGAGCAAAAGGGAAAATAAAAGAGGCAACAAGAAAGAAAGGGGCAAACAACCTTCAAACGGAGATGACTTTTTGACTGCCTCTAACGTTTAAATGAGGAAACTCACTATTACTACAAAGGAAACTGACGATCAAGAATTTTTACGACCGTAACGTAATACTCTAGCTTCTGAAACGTTTTCTGCTGCTCGTTTTTGCCCTCGCGAAGCTTCAGTTATCATAATAGTCAAGTGACTACAATGCATATAGCTCAGTCGAGAAAGAAAAGTCTCCGCCCCGCATAAGTAAGAATTTCTTGTAAAAGTATCTAAAATGTCGATGTGATTACCTAAGAGGTACGAACATATAAGATGCATGAGAATATGAGTCCATGTTTTCTTCGTGATAAAATACAGATAGAAACACATCGCAAAATGAAATATCGATTTTAAAAGGTATAAAAAATAATTTGAAAGTGTTCTTGCATGAGGAAAAGCGTGATCCCTGTGTGGTGTCGTAGATGCATGGGGCAGCAAGTTTCAATAGAAGAAAATGGTTAGGCCAAAACTGAAAAAGAATTCTTTCAATGGAAATCCCTCAACGCGCGTAAGGGGAATCTCGCAAATGTTTCCTGGTGACAGAAGAAGCAACATCAAAATGGAAAACAAAAGAAAGTATATATGGCACTCTGAACGAATGCTTGCCAAGTTGATGACAGATGAAGCAGTAGAAAAATGGAAAGCCTCAGAAAGCATCAACGGCACCCTTATCAAATGTTTTCCACCTTGATAACAGACGAAGAAGCAGCAAGGTGGAAAACCTCAAAAAGAATCTACGGCACCGAAACGAAGCATTTTTCATCTTGATCACAGACGAAGCAGCAGCAAGGTAGAAACCCCCAGAAAAGTATTTACTGTGACCTGACATTGTTTTCACAATTGATGAAAGACGAAGCAGCAGAAAGATGGAAATCCTCAAACTTCTGATTCACCTGACCAAATGTTTTCCATCGTGATGCTAGAGGAGGCATCTACGGCACTCTTTCTTCCACCTGGATGTCAGATGAGGAAGGCAGAAGGTGGTAAACCTCAAAACTATGTATGGCACTCTAACCAAATGTTTTTCATCTTGATGACACACAAAGCATCAGCAAGATAAGAAACCTCAGAAGCTGTTGCTTATTGACCAGGCACTCAATGCCAATATCATCTTGAAACCCTCGAACATGCTCCTGTAATTTCTGAATGAGAGAGCAGTGGTACTGAGGATACTTAGTTCTAGTGTGATAGCTACGACACAGAACTTCCAGTCTTTTCTCCAAATGAGCTTTAAGATCTGATGAGAGGATCACGCACTGCTGAAAATTCTGCACAGGTTAAACATTCTAGACTGAAATCCAAAACATTATTAGCACCTGACACATCATTCGCTTGGTAGTGGAACACGGGGAAAGAAATTGTTGTACACTTTTAAACAAAGAAGGTGCTTCTGTCTAGTGCACACATATTATTGATTTAATTGTAAACATTGTTGAATATGAAAATGGAGGCTTTTCAATTATTCTTCAAAAACAAGTTTTAAATCAGTTCTTTTACGCAATGGTAGCAAAGGCTCCTGTGGTTGTGTTCCTGTGAGCCATTCTGAGCAACTGAGAAGGAAAGTTATGAAAATCTAGCTGAAGTTTTAACTGACATTAACTACAAAGACCACAGGCGGATGATTTGCGTGTACTTAAAGGTATTTTGTATGCTGCTTAGGGAACAGTTGTGACCCACAAAGTTCCACGTTTCTGATGTGAATGGTAAGCACAGTATCGGTATAAGAGCCGCGAGATGGGCAAAATGCACTTTTTCACCATGCGAGCCGTAGCTCTTAGCCCGAAAATTACGATTGCTGAACAATGCGACTATTTCGAGGGTGTATTTCTTTTAATATGTAGTTGTTTCGCTTCATGTATTTATTTGAAATACACTGCTGTTAATAGAAATTGAAATACCATGAAGAAATGCTCGGATTTACAGGGTGGATAGGGCACCATGGAAGATGTAAATGATTACAATTGCATCGCACATGCAAATGTGAGGCGAGCGCAACGCCATCGGAAATTTCACACAAGGGGGTATTAAAAGAGGGCGTACAGAGAGCAGGTTTTTAAAATTGCTACTGCTAAACTCGACCGTACGTAGTTATTAACATGTAAACATGCCGCGTAGGAGGACGAGTCCCATACAAATGCTTGACGGAGTTTGAAAGAGGTAGAATCGTTGGACTCAGAGAAGGTGGTTTATCATTCCGTGATATTGATGCACGCGTTAGGCCTAACACAACTGGCGTTATGCGTACATGACGTCAATGGAGTTTGAAAGAGGTAGAATCGTTGGACACGGAGAAGGTGGTTTATCATACCGTGATATTGCTGCACGAGTTATGCGTATATGGCATCAATGGACAGCAGACGTTTCTACGCATCGTCGTGCAGGTTCTAGCGCTCGAAATAGTACGACCGAGCAGGACGGCCGGCACCTGCACCGCATGGCAGTGACGTCGCGCTCGACACCATCCACGACACTTGCGCAGCAATGGAGGATGGGCACACATCGTCCGATGTCGGCAAGCATTGTTTGTCACTGATTGCTGCAGAGAGGCCTCGTTATTCACCGTCCATTGCTGCAACTTCCCTTGACTCTGAACCATAGGTGCCAGCGATTGCAGTGGTGCCGCGAACGTCGAAACTGGAGTGCTGAATGGAAGCATATTGTGTTTTCGGACGAGTCCAGATTCAATCTAATGCATCACGACGAGCAAATCCTTGTTCTCAGAAACCGTGGTGAACGGCATCTGGAAGGCTGCATTGGGCAGCACCATACCATTCCCACGCCGAGCGTGATGGTCTGGGCGTTATTGCGTTTCAATCAAGCACTCCCCTACTACCAACACAGGCACATTGAACAGCCACCGCTACATCACGGAAGTGTTGGAAGCTGAACTTCTACCCTACCTTCAGAAGATCACAGGAGCAGTCTTCCAACAAGACAATGCCCAACCCCATGTTGCTGGTACTGTCCAAGACATATTCTGTGCGCATTAGGTCTCTCGTTTTTTCTGGCGTGCTTGCTCGCCAGATTTGTCACCTATAGAGAACGTTTGGGGTGTCATCGCACAACGACTGGCTCGCATGGCCTCGACGCCTGTCAAAACCAGAGAATTGTGGATGCGTGTAGAAGTAGAATGGAATGCAATATCGCAGACGACCATCCAAACTCTGTTTCATTCGATTCCACGGTGTGTGGGGTAGGTTATCACCGCCCTAATTTTTTGGCCTTCCTCATCCCGAACCGGTGGGTAATTGTGATCGTTTGCAGTTTATACCATAACTAGTCACTCCCATAAATTTCATTGATTGCTTGTTTCTTTCTTGGTGTTACAATTTCTATTAACAGCTACGTATTTAATTTTGTGTCCAATGTTTTGCTTTATTAAATGTATCTTCACCTGCTGTATTGCCTATGTGATATTCATCAACCTCAAAGCTTATTTCTGTATTATAACCGTTAAAAATGTCAACGTTTTATCTCTGTTTATCTTGATTTCTCTGTTTGAATTTTTCCTTTTGTTTCTTCTGTGTCTTATTTCTCCCTAATCATCCCCGTTCGACTAGTGTTCAAGTCCCAATGGTACAGCGGTTTTTCTTACGGCGTTATTTGTGTTCCTTCTCTGAAACTACTATCTCTGATTTAGGAACTGCAGAATACTTATATGGCTTAGATACCCAAACCAAAAGAGTTTGCTCCTTTTTTCTTACGGACGTCGTGTTCGATCAGCGTTTTGCAAAGGCTTTATTTCTGGTCTGCAGGGTATAATGTACCTATATAATTACCCGGCCGAGACAGAACGTGTCTAGACTCATACCTAAGCTGGAAAAGAAATACCGTTTCACAATCATTTGGCAGATTCTTATTAAAAACAAACCTTTTGTAAAACAGCAAAACAAAACCCACGTACCTGAGCTGAAAGGAAAATTCGAAGTGCTCCGCTAAGACAAGTTGCTCTTTAGATGAAATTTCTGATCTGAACTGGCTTATTTCATACGCAGATTCGTGTTTTTGCCGCTTAAGGATTCAAGCAACACAAATAAATGACTTCCGATATACTGTATTTATTGAATATTCTGGAATTCAGCATTTATAATTTCCTGGAATTCAACACAAGAATTTACGATATTCGCCGCTCTTAAAAATTTTGCGGCTTTCAAGTGAAGCTTTTGTGAATACTGGATGATGCGATATTATTTTGATTGATACACTGGAAAACATGACTTAGATATATCATAATTAGTTTTCATATAAGTGCCTTGTTCTCTCATAGAAATAACAGTCTACTCTCAGACGTCACTCACACACGCGATTGCCCTTTTGAAACACAAAACCACGCTCTAGTTTGATCGATTGTCGTTAAAATTAGATCAGCGGCAAAATAAATCTTCTCTAGAAATACATTATTTACCAGAAATTTGTGGTATGACTTCGTCTGGAATTCATGAAGAGTAAATATACTTTGAGGATGTGGGTAATCTTAGAGATAATACAGAGGATAAAGTGATAACAAATGTTCAGAAGACTTGATCGCCTTTCAAATAAAGAAGTAGATGAGTTAAGTATATTTTCCACTCCATTTCTCGGGAATCGTCTTACACTCTGCTCAAAAGAATTAGGGCAGCAAGAGGTATTTTACGAAACTTCATGTGCGACTGACGTTGTCGAAAGTAAAATATTATTTTTATGTAAGATACAGTAGAGTATTCACTAATATGCATAAGAAAAAGAACAATAGCGAATTTTATGCAATATTAACATTTCATGCACATGATACGATATGCTATACAACAATATGTATCGGTACAACAAGAAAAAAAAAATGACGTTTCAACTGACCTCTAGTAGGTGTATAGTCCCGTCGAGCGGTTAAGACTGCTGCGCACCTGCGTCGCATGAAATTGATTGGGTAATCGAGGTGGATTTGGGGTTATCTTCGTCATTCCTCAATGAGGGAAGTTTCCAGTTCACGAAGAAGCAACGGAGATGCCGAACTAGCTGCAATGCGTCTGCCAAATGTGTCTCAGGCATGCTGGCTTATGGGTTTAACCCTTTAACGACCATTACCCTAAACTCTGGTATCTATATATATACCATACCGCCCGAAACAGTATGTTATTTCACTTCCTTGCTTAGTAAGCATCAATGGTGGCTAACGGTGACTCCTGCTGATCCCTGTAAATTTAAATTAAAGTGTAAATTTAAAAACAGGCAAGGATGGGAAACCTGACTCACTCTAGAAAGGCGTTTCGGGCTGCTACGGTCGTTTGTGCGCACGGGCGTTATGGTCGTTTGTGTGTACGGGCGTTATGGTCGTTAAAGAGTTAAGTCAGGAGGAGATGCTGGTCACTCCATACGCTCGATTCCCTCCTTTGAAGCATAGTATCTGGTAGCCAAGCTATATGAGGCTGAGCGTTATCGTCCATGAAAAGAAACAAATCACGATGGCTGTAGAATACGGCATGGCAATAGGTCTGAGAATGTAGTCCCTATAACTCCGAGCCATCAGACTGCTGTTTTGGACGACGTACAGGATCATACGCACACCGATACTTATGCCTACCCAGACTTCAATCCATGTCCACCTCAACGTGGTGTTTCCTGCATAATAGCTGGGTTATTTTGTGTGCCGGGTTTCCTCCAGATAAGAACTCGCTGATTGTCAGACTCCAGACTGAATCTCTACTCGTTAGACAAGCGAACTTAACTCCATTTGTCGTGCCCTCAAACACGCTGTTCCTCAGACCAGTTCCTACTGGCCGTGCGGTGTCGTGCGGCTAAAGGAACACACACCATTGTTCTACGCGCATAACATCGACCTTGGTGAAGACGATTGCAGATAGTTTACGCTGAAAACCTGCATCCTGTTAACACGAGAAGCTCTATCTGGAGCTGGGTAGAATTTTGCCACCTGTTCCGATGGGCTGTTGGCAATAGGAAACGGTCATCCCATGGTGTAGTTGCTCATAGACGACCTTCACCTTGTCTTCTTCGAACTCTTCCCATATCCTGGAACCGTGTCCACTGTAAGGAAATGGCACTCCAATGGCTTCTACTACTACCAGTTGTGTCTGACCTTCTTTCCATAGCTCTCCACCACGTTGATTCCGGTAAATCATGATGTTGAGACGTCGCTCGAACCGACGACTTCAAGAAACGAAATGTCATGATACACGCGGAAGAATAAGATAGCTCCCAGAAAGCCTTCGTTTTTATTCAAATCTGTGATTTGTGCTTTCTGACGTCACAGACGCTAATTTGCATAAAGATGTGCATCATTCGTCTCTCTACGTCACCCTCCACTTGCGTTTTCCACGTTTCGGTAAGATATCACATCATTGGCTTGCATAATTTCGCCAAAGTATCGTATTTCCCCAATTATTTTGAGCACTGTATTAAAAGCAGAATAGCTTTCCTTGAAGCAAACAGATATAGTAGGATTCTGCCAAATAGTTATGTCTAGTACCAAGAGCTTTCAAAAAGTTAGTGTTCTAACTTACTTCTCGTGAGTATGAATATGCAATACCTTTTTATTTTTCCAATTACTACAATGGCTGATCCATAGGTATTTTCGCGAAGCCAAGTTACAAAGATTGCATTTATAAACACATAAAAATGAGTTAGGGCAATCAATATAAAGCGGTATTAGGAAGTTTGGAAAGTACGCGAACTCCTTTCATTGGCATACATTTCAGAAAATTGAAGTGGCAACATAGGCGATGTCTGGCGGCTGCGTAGTAAGTACTTCGGGCTCCATTTGTGCTTACCTATCGGTTAGTGAAAGTTTTATAACGCTGAAGCAGCTGAGACAATCGGTGGCAATGAAAGAACAGTATTTTCTTAACGTTTTGTGTTTTATTGGACTACGTGGCACAAATTTTCAATTTAGCCTCTACGGGGGCAATTTTTTTAATTTTTCTCGATATCTCTGCAGATAAATGCCTAGTTGAAAAATTTTTTAACTTCGGATACCATTCCCTTAGTGGAACAGCATGTACAGTGCTGTACAGAATTATTGCATCACCTGCAAAAACCGTGAATTTTTAAGTTTAATTTTTTTAACTAACTAATTTTCATAGTTATTTCATCTCTAATAATAATAATCTACTAGAGCCCTCCTCCACCGTGCCGCTTTTTAAGTCGTCATAGCAACAACCGAGAAACAAATGTTTGTGACGTCACCCTTAGCTTTTCGTGTAGGTGACGTCATCACCTACACGCGCACAGTCAACGCGTACACCACTTTGTTTTGTTGGCATAGCAACAAAGAACACAGTTGCTGGTGTGACGTCATCTAATCCAAATCATTCTCACATGACGTCAGCGATGCGTTACGTCACACGGTCAACTCTAGAGATACAAAAAACTTTTTTCTGGTTGGAGGTTTAATGACCACCGTAAGCAACTCAGTGGGCTATAAGCAGTCGCCCGTCCCAAATTTAGGGTCACTTGTCCCAGGGAAGGGAGTGAGTTAGTGCCGTAAGACAAACACAACATCCATGCCTCACCGGAACTCGAAACCGGACCCCTTTCGGACGAATGATCAGGGGCCATCGCTTAGACCACTGCGCCACCGCGGCTACGAAAAACTTTACATCAGGAATTTTGGTTCACTACCTGAACTGGTGTTTAGCCATCTGTATGGGGCAACGTTCAGAGTACGACGATCTGACGACGTCACAGATAAAAATAGCTCACGGAAAAGAACAGGGGAAATTGATACAGGGTTCACATTCAGTGTATACGAAAAATGTTGTGTACAAGGAAATGTTGACAAAATAGGGACTAAAGGTTTTACAAAACACATAACAAACAGACAGCCCGTAGTATCAAATTCCATAACCGACTGCTCGGGAAATTTTCAGAAAGCTGTGAGTCAACGTCGCCATCTATTGGCGTGGAACTCAAAAACTCAATAAATAAATGTCAATAATTTCTGTATCATAAATTTTATTTTCCCCCGTCATTATTGACGGGCTTTCATCTAGTCTTTCATCTATAAGTCATTAGATACGAAATTGAATGGAGATTTCAAATATATCTTAGTTTTTTCTGTAGCTACTTCTATTCTTGAGATATGACATAAAATATCGGGTCTGATAAACACATTGAAATTCATGTTAGCTGCGTATCTGTTGTTACAGCCAATCATAGACATTATTTTTCCTGATTGGCTGCTTCCTAATGCTATCCTAATCCTACTCCAACCTATATTGTAGTGGTCGCTTCTTGTTAATAGGGTATAATTTGTGTAGATTCTCAATAATGGTTAAAACAGCGGACAGACTAAAAATAGTTGTTCTGCGTAAGGAAGAATATTCTTCAAAGCAAATTGCTGTAAAAGTGGGCTGTAATCAATCTACAGTTATTAGGCTTCTGGAAAATATGAAAGAAACTGGTTATATTAAATATATACTTCGCAGTGGAAGGCCCAGATCCACTACAACCAGGCAGGACAGAGTGCTCAGAGAGCTAAGCTTGGCAGACAGGAATCTCAATTCACTTGAATTGCTTCAAAGATGGTCTGAAGTGACCGTTATTACAGTTAGTGCATCTACTGTTAGGAAGAGGCTGCTTCACTATGACTTACGTGGCTGCAAAGATAGGTGTAAACCATTGTTAACTGCAAATCTACGGCAGCGTAGACTTCAGTGGGCAAACCAGCATGTCTCATGGACAACCAAGCAATAGGCAAATGTTCTTTTCAGTGATGAATCAGACTTTTGCCTTAATGGGAATCAGAGCAGTGTTTATGTAAGGAGATTCAAGCATGAAGAATGCCATCCAAGTTGCTTACTTGACTATTTTTAAGCATACGGTGAAGATCATGGTTTGGAGCTACACGTGTGTAAATAGCGTTGGAAACCTCCATATTGTCGAATGGCACGGTAAATGCCCAGAAATACATCTAGATATTAGGAAACAAGATGCTACCATAATCTAGAATTTATGACGGCAATTTTATTTTTCAAGATGACAGCTCTCCCTGTCATCGTGCTAAAGTAGTGAAAAAATGGTATAGGGAAAAAGAAAATCAGCAGCTTGATTGGCCACTCCAGCCACCGGACTTAAACCCGATCGAAAATTTGCGGTTCACAGTGTCGTATGAACTATCAAAAAAGAAGCCAACAACGAAAATTCAACTCATTGAAGATGTAATTCAAATTTGAAATTGTATTGTTCAACCCAATCTTTTAAAAAACCTTGTTCACAGTATGCCATCAAGATGCAAATGTGTGATTAAAGCAAAGGTTGTGCAACAATATATTAGGTACATTTTATAATTTAGCTTCATTATATTTCTGTATTTAAATGTTATTTCATTCCTTTTGAATTACATAAACGATTTATTGCTGTAAAACTAAGTATAGGATAAATGATCATTTTCATAATAACTTCGACTTGGTCAAGATTTTTGTAATGTACACTGAAAAGCAATTGCATTAGAGACAGCTGGCGTTATGCAAATGTGGCGCTGTGAGCGGCCCTGTAAACGGAAACGACATGACGCATGCAGCGATCCGACAATATAAAGAGTGATGCGACTGGAATCAGTAAGAGTCGGACGCAAGTATGGGTAAGACGAAGGATCTAAGCGCGTTTGATCGTGGACAAATTGTCGGGGCCCGACGAATGGGTCACTCCATCTGGGAAGTCATACAGGCACTGGGATTTTTACGAGCTACTGTGTAACGGGTGCACCGTGAGTACATCGAATCAGATAAAACCATTCCTGCAGGGGCCAACTGCCGTGGACAACAGCGTGTGGATGAGCGGGATCATCGTCGGCTAGCTCGCATTGTAACAGCGGATAGACGGGCCACAGTGTAAGAAATCACTCTGCAATGTAACGATGGTGCACAAAAACGTGTAAGCAGCCACACCATCCAGAATCATCTGCTCGCTATGGGGTACAGAAGCCATCGTCCCACGAGGGTACCGCTGCTGACCGCACATCACAGGGTGCAAAGATTATCATGGGCGCGGGAACATCGCCACTGGACCCTAGACATGTGGGGAAATGTCGCCTGGACTGATGAGTCGAGCTTCACGTTGGTACATGCGGATGGTAGGATACGAGTACGGCGGAAACCACATGAAGCGATGGATCCTTCTTGCCAGCAGGGTACTCTTAAAGCTGGTGGGGGTGGCGTTCTCGTCTGAAGACTGTTTACGTGGACTGAAATGGGAGCTCTGGTACGTGTGACATCGTCCCTCACAGGTCAACGTTACCGGGATATCCTGGACGACCATTTGCTTTCGTTTGTGCATCTTCAACATCCCACTGGAGACCTCATCCTGCAACAAGACAATGCACCGTGCCATCGCTCCCGAATTGTATCTGAATGGTTGGATGAACACTCCACCGACGTGACCTCGCTTCCTTGGCCAGCTAGGTCACCTGACCTCAGCACATCTGGGATGCCATCGAGAGAGATGACACCCCTCCATCAAATCTTCGTGAACTGTGGGAGCTTGTTCAGGGGTAGTGGAATCCGTATGGCTTCCCAACGCTTCCGGTGTCTTGTTTAGTCGATGCCGAGACGAATCGCCGCCGTCATGAGGGCGAAAGGTAGTGCTACACGTTAGTAGACAGGTATCTCTAATTCAATTGCTCTTTCAGTGTATCTTACAAAAATAGCTACAGGATAAACTAAGACATTTTTGAAATGTCCATAAAAATTTTTTGTAGTAAACTGCACCTGGGCTTCTAAAAATTCTACACCGTAAAAAAATTTCTAAAATTTACGAGCCACTTTCCATGCTACCTTTCGTGAGTTAGGAAAGTATATTACCGGCACAAGCTTTTTTGTGAAATGATGGAAAGAAACCTGAAGTTCACGGACTTTTCCCAGGAAAATTCTGAATTTTCAGAAATCTTTCTGCAAATCCTCTTTTATATTGACGGTACATTGCGGTTTCGAAGATGTGTTAACGGAAAATTCTGAATTTTAAGAAACCTTTCCACAGTTCCTGTCGTATATCGGCGGAAAAACTCCGTTCTCATTTTTTCCGTATCCATATGACGAAAATATTCTGGTAATAGGAGAGATTCGCGGGATTTCTTTAGGATTGATTAACTGTTAAATTTTCATAGTCTCTCAAAGTATTTGAATTTGAAGTTCCATAGCGAGATCAATTATTGTGGGTAACATATCGCATAAATTTTGGTTGTTGTGGCACAAGATATTTCTCCTTTCCCCATTTTGTGCACCAGCTATATATTGTGTTGTCATAAGATAATGGTATTTAACCTTTTAACACGTTCGCTCCGTTACGACCCACTGTATTGCATTAGAAGTTACGGCGTTACGACCCACCTGTGGGTCGTAACGCCTTAACTTCTACATTTTTCAGAGGACGAAAAAACAAAGTTATACACACTGCTGGCCACCCAAAATGCAACACCAAGAAGAACACGAGATAGCAAAGCCAGATTTACTGGACACATAACAACAGATACAAAGATGAAACGATTGAGCTTACAGGCCCGTGCGACTTGCGGAACACGCAGACATCAATAGTTCGTGTGGCCTCCATGGCTGGCAATAACAGCCGCTAAACGCCGCGGCATCGAACGAAAGAGGCTTTTGATGCAGGCTTGGGGTATGTCGGTCCAGGCTGCTTCCACATGTTGCCACAGTTCATCAGGTGTAGCCGCGGGTGGTGCTTGCTGGGCCACTCGGTTGCCGATCAGCAACCAGACGTGTTTGATGGGCGACATATCGGGAGAACAAGCGGGCCACGGCAGCAGTGGCACCTGGTGGGCCATGAAGAATTGTTGCACGATGCGTGCCACGTGCGGGCGCGCATTGTCCTTTCGAAACGTGGCCGCTGGCAGGTCCTGCAGCTAAGGGAAGACTACAGGCTCCAAAGCGTCGGAGAAATAGCGGTGGCTGTTGAGTGTACCGGCGATGTGTACCATAGGGGTGCGGGTGTCATATCCAATTGCGCCACAAACCATTACCCCAGGCGACGAACCGGTATGGCGATGCATAATGCAGGCGTCATACAGTCTCTCGCCGCGGTGTCGCTACACGCGGATCCGACCATCGTGGTGTTGCAGGCAGAAGCGGGATTCGTCGGAGAAGACAATGTCGTGCCTTTCCGTAGTCCAGGTGCGGCGTTCAACGGCCCACTTCCGCCGCACTCACCGGTGGTGTAACGTCAATGGTAATTGGAGCAATAGGAGCAGTGCAACAAGTCCCCGCTTTTGAAGACGACGTCGAACGGTACGTGCTGACACAGGTTGTTGCGCAACACACCCTAATTTCTGCGCTAACGTTCGTGATGTGGCGGTGTGAGCCGTTAATACTCGCCGCAGAACATGCCGGTCCTCTCGTTTGGTGGCGTGCCGCGGATGCGCCAATCGCTCACGTCGGTCCCTCCGTCCCTCCTGCACCCACCGAATCCATATTCACCTCACTGTGGCTGAATGTCGTCCCACACGGGCGCCGATGTCTCGGTACGATAAACTGCTGTTGCGATAAGCCACTATTCATCCTCTATCGAACTCCGAAAAGTGTTGGAATGACTGCCGTATTCTGCGACGAGGCATCAAGAAGCTTCCCACGCACAGGTCCGGCAGCACAACACACTTCCACTACTTACACCGCGCCTTCTGCGCTCCCATTTTATAGTGCTTCCCGGTGACGTGCCAGGCGCACATGGTTTGCATATGCCCTGCAATGCTAATCGTTTGCATGTCCTCTCGCGGGCGACGCATGCTGCGAATTTAAGGCCAATCGGATGCTTCCTTCTTGGTGTTGCATTTTGGGTGGCCAGCAGTGTACATAAACCTATGGTGGATATCAGTCACTTTATGTATATATCTTTAAACGACCCACCGGTGTATCGTACAGCACTGTATTAAACAGTCTACCACCCCACCGGTGGGTCGTATTGCACTACAAAATAAATCGCCGAAAAACGTCACCGCAGAGAACGTGTTCTAAACGGCCGAACCAAATGGTGCCTCAAATTTTTGGCGCTCCTCAAACAGAAAGTTCCACTAACAGACTCAGTTGACGAAAAATATACGAAAAATATGGCCACTCACTCTCTCTCTCTCTCTCTCTCTCTCTCTGTTTCCCTCCCTCTTTCTCCCTCTCTCTCTGTATCTCCCCCCGCTCCCTCTATCTCTGTCTCTCTGTCACTCTCTCTGTCTGTGTGTCTCTCTCTCTTTCTTTTTGGTTATCAGAGCCGACCATAAACCTGTGTTTGATGATAAATGGTTTCTTCTAGTCGTTTATGCGGTGTTCCATTATGGACCAAGGCATGATGGAGAAGGACTAGTCCCCCAGACACGGACATCATGCCAATCGCTACAAATAAGTGACTGAAATCTCTCTTTCATTACGTTCGTTGCTATTGTTTTAGCCTCTTTTAGCTGGAAATCAGTCAGAGAGGACGTGTTTCCAAATGACCACTTTGAATAACACACCTAAGCGACTGAAGCAATATTTTCGGGTGCTCAAGTTCACTCGCTCCGTTACTAGTCGTCCCACTTCTCATACAGCTATAATATTCGTTTGAGTTGATCTCAGCCCATTTTGTTAACCTCGAGTTAACTAGTTCCAGCCGGTTAAATAATTGCAAAGGTGATTGTACAATGTCTAGGCATCTGTCTGTGGAGTACTTAATACAAAACCTATTATAGCTATCAAGAGTAATTTTTATATTTAGAAGTTTTGTGAAATAATACTATAAAACAGTGCATTTCACCATTTCTTAAAGATTATTGAAAGTTATTGTCAGTTAGAAAAAAGAACTCAAGTTCTGAAGCATTCTGTTGCTTCAAAGTATCGCGTTGAAAAAAAAATACTAAATATTTGATAAGTTCTCTTACAGAAAAAATAAAATTATTATAAACGTATTCAAAAATATAATCAGCTTCAGCAGAAAATAAGAAGACTAAATCACTCGCATTAATGAAAAAATAATAATAAGTTCATCATCGTGCAATAGTTTTACCTTGAACGTGAGTGCTGTCTCTAAGACTTTCTCGCCAAGTGGTTAAGGCGCGCGGCTTGTGTAGAGCTCGATAGGGTTCGATCCCCGCACTGGCGCTAAAGGTTTCTCTGGCTTAAGGGCTGAAACTTTCAGGGTCTCAGATTTTGTGAAATGTCTGTATAAAAACGGAAAAACTTGAAAAGGACTTTTTTGAAATAAACGGAATTACTAACTACGGAGAATCTGTATGAATAAGGAAGCTAAAAAAATGGGCACTTTTAATAACGGAAGTTTTCTTAAAAGACGGACGCTTACCAGCAACTTTGCTGCAAGATATTTTCAGAAATGTTTCGAGAATTCACGCCACTTATTTTTTGTAGTGTAGTGAAGAAAAAAAATCAAAGGGCATTGTAGCAACTGTGCCGCAACCAATATATCTTAAAACGACCCACTACGTCAACAGTCATTATTTCATTGTACTATCTCAGTAGTTCTACGTCCTTAAAAGTGTTCAACGAAGGACAGTTGACGTAGCCCTACGTTGTACGTTGCGGCACAGTTGCTACTGTTCCCTATTGATTTTTTTCAGATATAAAATTTTTAAGAAATAAAACGGAAGAAATGATTTACTTTATTTACTTAAAAGCAATTTATACTATATACAATTCATAGTAACTTATGCTGATCGTAAATTAATGTTAGTAGAAGGCGTTGTATCACAGTTGTGAGTATTTGTTGCTAAAATTATTTCTGAAGAAATCGTTCTTCAGAAACAATTTTTCAAACTCCTTAGTTACCATGTTATAAATTTGGCGTTACATTTCAACCCCAATGCACTCTTCTTGCTGTTGCTCTTGTTCTTGTCTAGATTCAGAATGCATCGGCGGTGTAAAGGTTTGAGACGTAATACATTCATTATCCAGCGAAATTGTGAAGACTGGAGATGTGCATTGGTATTCCATGCTCGATGTGAAAATTTGGATCGATGACATCAATCTCCATCTGTTCTTGCTGTTCAGGCTCAATTTGTGCAGTTGAAATGGAAGGTTGTGAATCCAGAATCGAACTCGGGGAAAACGCATCCTGGCGCGCGGACTTTTGACGCCCCCGACAGTCCCGTGACCTCTCGGTTGATGACTCTGATTCCTCTCGTTCTCCTCTAGCTGTTTCTTCAACTTTCGTCGGTTCTTATAGTGATTTTCCCTGGATTTTCGCTGCATTTCTAAATTTTCGTTAACATTTTTTTTATCTTTATCTTGGTTATCCTTCGTCTATTCAAATCTAGATTAAAGAGATTGCTCTTGAGAAATTATCCTTTAAAAAAGGATAACCAAAACTGATCATGGTGGTTTTACACAGGCTGGACTACGCTTTCTTCATCTGGCAGGGCGAGCCTTGAAATAACATCCCTCGAGTTTAAAAGTCCCTTACTTCCAGACAACGCAGTTTTTGCTTCCTCATACCTCTACTACAGGAAAGTACTATGGTCATTTGAAAATCGCAGTTATTGACATAATTTTACGAAAAATGTGAAAAGTAGGTAAATACTCGACACTCAATTAAAATGTAAAAGTTAGTGAATTCTGTCACCACAGTTCCGCAGAAATGCAGAATAAAGAAAAATCAAAAGGGCATAGTAGCAACTGTGCCACAACCTACAACGAAAGTATTCAGCGAAGGGCAGTTGACGTAGACTCCTAGGTGCAGGGTCCACGAAAGTATTCAGCGAATGGCAGTTGACGGAAGTATTCAGCGAAGGGCAGTTGACGAATTTATTCAGCGAAGGGCAGTTGACGAAAGTATTCAGCAAAGGGCAGTTGACGAAAGTATTCAACGAAGGGCAGTTGACGAAAGTATTCAGCGAAGGGCAGTTGACGAAAGTTTTCAGAGAAGGGCAGTTGACGGAAGTATTCAGAGAAGGGCAGTTGACGAAAGTATTCAGCAAAGGGCAGTTGACGAAAGTATTTAGCAAACGGCAGTTAACGAAAGTATTCAGCGAAGGGCAGTTAACGAAAGTATTCAGCGAAGGGCAGTTGACGAAAGTATTCAGCGAAGGGCAGTTGATGTAGCCTCCTCGGTGCACCGTACCGCTGTGCAGGCACATCACATCTACCCCCCCCCAGGAAAGAGGGCCGGGGCAGGACCCAATGGGTCAGCCGGGACCATGTGTCGCTGTAGGCAGTCATCCGATGAAGAACGTGCATTTGAGAAATCTCAGAGAATTTGGTGTGTGGAACGTAACATCACACACACATTTATTTTTTCGAAGCGCTGAAGTAGGGATTCTCATTTTTCCTGTCTCGCAGTGTAGAAAGAACATCCCACCATTGCGAGAAACTTAACAGCCGGGTCATCTTGGAAGTTCGGGCGCCAATATAACGAACAAGTTTTTGTCCGCGTCGAGACCGGGTCCCCTCACTCCGGAGTAAGTCGCTCTCCCAACTGAGCTACGCGGACATGTGCTCTCATTGCTATCTGCTTTTATCTCACGTGCGTCCTACGTTGCAGGCACGTCACATATTAGAACACGAGCAAGAATACAGGAAGTGCAAAATGTTGTAGCACAAAGTCCAAAACGTTCTATGAGACGAATGTCTTCAGCAGTAGGGATTTCAAGTCGCAGTGTCCATAGAATATTACGGGACGAGTTAAAGTTACAACCCTACAAGATACAAGTTGTGCAGCAGTTAAATAAAAATGATTAAGACCACCGAATGTCGCTGTGTGTTGAGATTTTGGCTAAAATGCAAGGCAATGAAGCTTTCTTGCATTTATTGTGGATGAGTGACAAGGCCCATTTTCATCTTAGTGGTTTCGTGAATAAACAGAACTTTCGATACTGGTCAGAGGATAACCCTCGTCAACTGCATCAACGACCGTTACACAGTCGACGAGTTACAATGTGGTGTGCGGTCTCTTCAATGGGAATAATCGGCCCTTATTTTTTCGAGGATGAGCAAGGACAAGCAACAAAGGTAACATCTCACAGGTATGCAGACATGATAGACACTTTTGTCGCACCGCAACTTGTACGCTTTCCTTCAGATGAGTCATTTTGGTTTCAGCAAGACGGCGCTACGTCTCACAGTGCGAGAATTTCCATTGAAGCCGTACACCGACTTTTCGGAAACCGCATCATATCCTGGATTGGGGACATTTCGTGCCCCCCCCCCACAGGTCACCAGACTTGTCAGTTTGTGATTACTTCCTGTGGGAGTACCTTAAAACTGACGGTGTATGCAAGGAGCCCACACACCATTGCTAAGCTGAAACAAGACATCCTTACAGAGGTCACAAACATTCCCATTGAGATGCTGGAACGTGCCAGGGACGATTTTCGTTGCAGAATGTCCGAGTGTAGACGTCGAAATTGTCGTTATCTGATGGACATGATACACTGGCGGAAAGTGAAAACAGAACACCAAGAAGGAATTGGCGGACGATCATGAAATTTACATGTGTTAATGGGGGTCGAGTTTACGTAGGTGTGATGTTAATTTCGGGACCAACCGGTGAGCACTTACGCCACAGCACGGCATAATATGCAAATTATCGTCGGTGGTATTTAAGGAATACAACAAAGCGTATGTAATCAGTCGTCGGCGTACGGACACGTGCGAAGACCCTGAAAAAGCTGCAATGCCTGGACATGGAAGACGTGTACGATTTCAGCAGTTTTCGGACTTTGAGCGAGGTCGTCTAGTCGAACTCCGTGAGGCCGGGTGGTCGTATCGTCGTATTGCGGAGCGAATTGGACGGGAAGTATCGGTGGTGGCGTAGATGGTCCGAGGAACATTCCCCCACGAGAAGACGTGGAACCGGGAGTCACAGACGGACTGATGAGCGGACCGATCGACGCATAAGAAGAGCGGCGTTGTCAAGCAGAACATCCACTGCGACGCAAATCCGAGTTGCCGTTGCACCTGGGGTGACTGCGCGAACAATCCGCAACCGTCTGCTGGATGCAGGACTACGTGCACGTGTGCCTCTGGCATGTGTACCTCTGACTCCAGCCCACCGTCAGGAACGGCTGCAGTGGTACTGCCAACGTCTGCACTGGAGAACGCAATGGCGATCTGTCGTGTTCAGCGATGAAAGCTGATTCTGCTTGGGAGCCTCCGATGGCCGTGTGTGCGTGTTCGCAGACGCACAGGGGAGCGTCTCCACCCTTCTTGCATCCGCCTGCGACACACAAGGCCTACACCTGGCCTCCTGGTGTGGGAAGCGATCAGCTATCACTTCCGTACACAACTAGTGTTTGTAACGAGTACGTTAAACAGCACCTCCTACATCAACAACATAATTCAGCCCGTTGTTGTGCCATTTGTAAGGTCGGTCCATCGTGGTGTTTTCCAGCAAGATAACGCACGCCCACACACGGCACGTGCAGCGCAACATTTCTATGGCCTGCACGTTCACTGGATTTGTCCCCCATTGAGCACGTGTGGGATTTTATGGGACAACGACTTATCCGGTCTCCACGGCCAGCCACGACCATCCCCGATTTACGCGTCCAGGTTGAGGATGCTTGGAACTCAATACCCCAAACTTACATCCAACATCTGTACGACAGACTCCATGCCAGAATTGCACAGTGTGACGCAGTTCATGGCGGTTCAACCTCGTACTAACCATGTTACATGGAAATGTTATTTTTCAGTTTACCAGCAAATACAGCTGTATTTTGCCAATATGTTTTGATCACGTTATCCTCTGTATTCCGTTATAAATTTCGATGGTATCAGAAGTCTCCTTCTTGGTGTTCTTTTTTCACTTTCCGTCAGCGTATATTTTTATATTTATTCATTTTATGAAATTTCTGCTGTACAATATTATAGAAAAGTATTATAATGCTCAGTAAAAATACAATATATACCACAATCATAAACTAACTGTACAAATAAAGCAAATACATTCACTAATAAAACCCACAAAATACAAAAAAACACCAAAACTTTTACAATAATTACAAATTCTGGACAACAACAAAATTCATTCCACTGCAAATTAATATCAGTTAAATAGACCAATTACGTATTGTCAATATGAATGAAATATTAAATGCTAAAAATAATTAAATGTACAACAAGGGGCCAGGGGAAAAGGCTGAAGTACTGCCTGACAAGCTCCTGATCACCTCTAAAATAAAAAATAAATTACTACAGTACAGTCAAGCCAACGAAAGCAATTTTACAATGCATTTCTTTTACAAATCATAAAGCAATAAAATCAAATATTCAATTGCTGCCCCGGTAGCGCAGTGGACTGAGCGATGGCTTCTAATCATTCGTCCGAAAGGGGTCCGGGTTCGAATCCCGGTGAGGTATGGATGTTGTGTTTGTCTTACGGCACTGGCTCTCTCCCTTCCCTGGAACCAGTGACCCTAAATTAGGGACTGGCGATTGCTTATAGCCCATTGAGTTGCTCATGGTGGTCGTTAAACCTTTAATAAAAAAAAAATCAGTTCCCTGTCAAGGAAATTCTTAGCACTCGCTTAAATACCGGATATCGTGCCTCTGATCTAATAATCAACGGTATTGCATTCAAACCATGAAAGTGACTGTGCATATTTCACAAATGTCGATGTGTCAGGGTGCAATGGATGTGTTTGTCATTATTTTTTCTCATTAAACGAAATACAAGTTTTGTTGCATTCAAAAACGCCTGTTTTTGTGCCACACCCTGTATTAGTCTTTATTCTTCCACTAATCCTTTAGCACTTCGCCAAGGTATAATCAAACGAACTTGATTTAATAATAATAATAACACTTGGTTAAGAGTACACCAACACTAAAGTAGGACAAATAAATCAAACTTTAATTTAACAAACGTCTCTTCCAAAATTAGTATAACTTCCACCATCTTCACATTCTGCTGCTTTTCAAGCATAGAGTAAATCGTTCTGTTCTCATCTGATACACCGTTAAGTTTGGAAAACGCTAAGGAGAGTGAACTCAAATTTACATAGAGAAAGAAACTAAAAAGGAAAGTTAAATTACAGTAAACGTCACAGACTCCGTTATTTTCAGGATTTTTCCGCAAATTTACGCCACTTATTTCTTACAGTGCATATTACTTCTTTCATTTAAACGTCTCTAATTTTCTGCGTTGTCGTTTATCTATTCTACTGCACTCTCTCTTATTATTGCATGCCTTTTGTTTCTCTGGCGAATTCGTTGGGATCGCATTCCAGTGTTCACAGCCTCAGTGGTCGTAACCACAACTACTTTTATTTATTTATCATCCGTGCTGAGTAGGCTGACTTAATAGCTTTGCCCAACGTGTACACTGACCAGTGTTATCTGTTTATTCAGCCGCATGGGGAAATGCAACCTTGATAACTCCCCGGAATCTTATAAATAACCTTAGCTGAATATTTATTCTTGAGCTCTTGTGTGTTGCAAAGTTCTGCTGCTCTGCGACTTTGTGACCGTCTCGAAGATCTCAGCTCCTGGTTTATAGTGACTTAAACCGTTACGCAAAGTGCATCTCAAGTAACGCCCCATTCGCAGTGGATTTTAATGGTGTAGTTCAAGCCTTCCTTTATATTTTTTTTATAAGGAACAGAACGAGCATCACTTGCTTCATTGGTTATGGGGTTAAATATTCATTAAACGAACAAAAGTTCCTGTCCTTTTTCTTCCTTTTTCATTTTTCCCCTGTGCTTGACTTCAAGGGAATATTAAGTGTGCTAGTCTTAACACATTTTCACTGAGAGAGATCCTTTGGCTCTGGTCCAGGAAACATAGATATTGATCACAGAACTTGCAAAAGAAAGCCATTCGTCGATGGTCCCCTCTTGAGACACCGCACGGGGTTTGGTTCATTTGTTCCACCGCATTAATCTTCGTCATTAAAGGAAACGTTCTTGGTAATGTTCAACAATTATCGGTATCGCCTACATGAAAAGAAAGGGCAATACATTCTGCTCCACATTTCTTTTCTTGGAGAAAGTAACAAAGCAAAGTAAGGCCATAAATCTTCCTGTACATTAATCTTAAAGAACTAAAAAGGCAAATACCCAGTTCTGTCTAAGAATTGATTTTTATCAAAATTGTTAATGATATTAAGAGAAAACGAAATGACGAATGATCAGGCGAAGCAACATAAAAGTTTACCCTGACAGACGCATTTTGGCCACCGCTCTGAAGAAATTTCAGGTATAATTAATAAAAATAAGGTACGCCAGAAGTTCGGAAACTTCATCTCCAGTGATTAGATCCCGTTTTGTTGCTTCATTTATTTTTGCTAAATACATGTGATCGAGAAATTCACGATCAAAACTGCTGCAGTCAAATGCACACAGCTCTAAAAAAAAAAAATATCACAAATTAGGTTGTACGTCATAGCGGTAAATAGAAACAAGAAAGATGACACCGAATTTTCGGTTGTAATGAGCACGTCTTTTGAATCCGTGTCGCGTTTGTGTGTAGCTGACTTACTGAACACTACACAAACCAATCATAAAAGCTTAAGGTAGCAATCTTAAAAGCACGATAATTAAAACACTACGCAGGCTTCCGATGAAGTGAAGAACGTATTTAATGTATAAGTTAAAAGATTAAAAATAAAGCCATAAGAACTTTCGGTCTTCCTAAAGACCATCATCAGATAGAAGTACTGAAGGAGCATTTTTGGCTGGGGAGACATATAAGTAATCTACAGGCGTGACGTACAGAACAGGTGATTATGTCGTCAATCCAAATATGATGATTTCAAATCGATATATGATACATTCAATCAAATGGTCAAATTATCAAAAAATTAACATACAAGACAAGTAAGACGAAGAAAAAGAATTCTTACTTCATTCATTTATTCTTTTCTACGTCTTACCTGTGTTGTATGTTAATTTTTGATAATTTGACCATTTGATTGTATGTATCATATATCGATTTAAAATCATTATATTTGGATTGAAGACCTGATATATTGACTACGTAAATCAATTCTCAAAACTTCACCTACAGTGAAACAGTAGTCACTCAAAGTTCAAGAAGTAGTTACTTACAGGTATTCCTTTATTGCTGTCAATAGATACTTGAATAATAGCATTCCAATAGAACAGAACATTTAGTCGTTGAACGTTAAACTTATCCGATTTGTAGTAAAAGTCAGAACTATGTTCCCTGCTGGTGATGGCCATTACAACAGGATAATGCGCCATGCCACACTGCGAGAATCGTCAAATAGTGGTTCGAGGAACATGCTGGTGACTTTCTGTTAATCCAGATTCACCTGACATGAACCCAATCGAACATTTCTGGTACGACTTGGAAAAGCAGGTTCGCGCTAAATCACCACCACCCCGAAATATACGGGAACTGGAGGACCTACTGTTAACATTATACCAGATACCCCAGAATACCTATCGCCACCTCACCGAATCGATGCCTCGCCAAGTGGCCGCTGTTTTGCGGGCTAAAGGGGGTCCTACAGCTTATTAGGTAGGTGGTTATAATATAATGGCTCATCAGTGTATATGTTATTCGTTGTTGCAACTTCTGTTTGCCACCTCCGGAAAGTTAAGCTATGAGCTCCCATGAAATGGGGTATTCGTTATCAAACCAGAAGATGATTTAGACGCTATTTTCGAACTAATTACGTGTGTAAACAGTCAATATAATACAGAAGATTTCATTACGGTCGATGAAGGTCATGTTATCAGAAAAGCAACGAGCAATGTGCACCAGTTCGTTGCTTTGAAAACATCTGATGGGAGTGATTTGATTGAGGAAGTATCTGGTGCAATTGTAGAAGTTGTGTGCGATTCTTTTAAGGACGCTTTAAAGTGCAGTGGAGAGTTACAAAAGTGTTTTTTAGAAAATAGTAACACTATACTAGTGATCCGATTTATTGGCGTAGAAAATAAACACATGAGCGTTTCCAAGCTTTAGCACATCAACCAGATGGCTTTTTCAAGGAAGTTAGACAGAAACTACAAATTGAAAAATAGAACGTTATTCAGTTTCTCGATATCTAGCCGAGCTAGATATCAAGAGTTCTGTTGGTTCAATTCCCCAGCGGCGGCTGAAAAACAATTTTTCGGATGCTGTGTGTTTCTGGAACGTCGAAAAGGCGATGCATTTATTTATTAATTGTCGCCACGTATTTGGAGTATTTTCACCTTGGATCTCGCCCTTTGATTTAACTGCTATAATGTATATATAGCTAGTGCCGTTCATGCCCACCAGATGGAGACGTCTCAGAAGCTGAGCCCATCTTACGGATTTATGATGTCAGAAGCTGACTTAAAAATACTCCGTGGATTGTTGGCCACCGTGGCGTATATGTAACGCTCTCGGCTAGATATCGAGAGTTCTGTTGGTTCAATTCCACAGCGGCGGCTGAAAAACAATTTTTCGGATGCTGTGTGTTTCTGGAACGTGGAAAGAGCGATGTATTTATTCATTCCACCTGTTTCGTCCAATGATGGGTAGTCTCCGGGGAGCCGCCCCGGTGGCGCAGTGGTCTAAGGCGCTGGCCTCTGATCATTCGTCCGTAAGGGGTCCGGGTTCGAATCCCGGTCAGGCATGGATGTTGTATTTGTCTTACGGCACTGGCTCTCTCCCTTCCCTGGAACCAGTGACCCTAAATTAGGGACGGGCGACTGCTTATAGCCCATTGAGTTGCTCACGGTGGTCGTTAAACCTCCAATCAAAAAAAAAAAGTCTCCGGGGACAACGATTTAATGACACAGGCGACAGACAAAGTGAAAGTGGCTGTGAAGGAGTGGGTATAACAGTCCCCATCTGATTTTTTTCTTTTATTAGAGTTGGGTTCAACGGTGGCGCAAATACATAGCTAGTGATGGAGACTATGTTAAGTAGTACCTTTGTATTGAGAAAGAGTTACTCTACCAACATTTGCAATTTGAACGACCTCTGATAGTTAATAAAAACATTATGCCCATTTTTCCATTCCTTTCGGTACAACGCTCATACGTATGTACGTAATATGAAGTTTCGTATTGTGAGCCTAGTTGGGCTCAACAGCCAACCTCCCGAATAGCATACAAATGCGGCTATTCAGAGCTTTTACTGTGTCTCCTTTTAAATAAAATTCGTTATAAATAACATTATCAAAATGATGAAAGTAATAATAATATTAGTTCTAATCAGTGCTTTTTTTTATCTGGACTCAAAGGTGCCTGAACTCTTAAATATAATTTCTTGTATTGTAAAGTAAAGAGTAGAAGACATCATGTTCAGAGTAAAATCCCTGAAATGGAAATGGGCTGGACATGTTGCCAGAAGAAAGGACCGCCGATGGATAACCAAAATTTTAAACTGGATTCCAAGGGACAGTAGAATACCCAGAAAAAGACCACATGAGAGACGGATGGATGAAATTTGAGAACATGCCGGAGCAACATGGAGGAGAGTATCTCAAAGCAGACATTTGGGGTCCCGGTAAGAATCCCGGTGAGGCATGCATTTGTGTTTGTCTTACGGCACTGGCTCTCTCCCTTCCCTGAAACCAGTTCCCTAAATTAGGGACGGGCGACTGCTTATAGCCCATTGAGTTGCTCACGGTGGTCGTTAAACCTCCAATCAAAAAAAAAAAAAAAAAGACAGTTGTGGAAGAAACATGGGGAGAACTTCATCCAGCAGTGGATTGATAATGGTTGACAATGATGATGATTGCAAAATGGGAGAGGGCTCGACCTAATTAAAAGCACTTAATTTCGTGGACACTGTTCTTTTAGCCTTAATTTTGTTTAACGCTGTAAAATGCAAAACCATATACATGCTAGTATAATATTAAATTATTATATTTAAAGTATTAATATAGTACGTAACATTTTATAACTTATAGGAAACGCCCAAGTTAAAATATTGCAGCCCGGTAACACAGTGGTCACGCTGGCTTATGACCATTCGTCCGAGACGGGTAAGCGTTCGAATTCCTGTGAGACATGGATGTTATGTTTCTCTTACGACATTGGCTCTCTCCCTTCCCTGGAGTCAGTGGCCTTAAATTAGTGATGGGCGACTGTAGAATACCCAGAAAAGCTCACAGCTGTAGTGACAGAAGGGACGAAAGTTGACGGTGAAAGCAATGTCATTCGAGAAGCAACATTTGTGGCACTGCCTCCTGTTCGCGTTTCAGCTGAAAAAAAGTGCCGCGGAAGCCCAGCAAATGATCTGTGCTGTGACCTACAGTATGTGTAAGAAGTGGTTCCAGCGGTTTAAGCAGGGGAATTTCAATCTCCGTGATGCAGAACGTCCGGGACAGCCACAGAAAGATGACGATGAGGAACTGGAACAACTGTTGGACGCGGAACCCTGTCGCACACAGTCAGAGCTCGCTCAGGAACTCGGAGTAACCATTGCAAAGCACCTGCACAAGCTTGGACGGATTCCCATGAAGGGCCGTTGGGTGCCCCACCAACTCACAGCTGCGAACAAGTCGAGGCGCTATGATGTTGTTGTGTCCTTGCTCTCCAGATTCAAGAAGAAGGATTTCCTCCACAAGATTTTGACCTATGATGAGAAGCGGATCCTCTACGATAATCCTAGGCGGCGCAATTCGTGGGTTTATCCAGGTCAGCCTACCACCAGTACACTGTTAAAAATTGTGTGGTAGGTTGTACCAAAAGGTAGTACTACACCAGCTGCACCACTTTCTGAGAAAAGGTACTCCATTGTGTAGTACAAACAAAACCAGACAACATGGTGAAACCTTGCACCATAATGTGGTGCAACCTTGTACAATAACGTGGTGCAAAGTTGCACGGTATTTTTGGGTTTTGTTTGCACCACACAATGTGTCTTTCCTCAGAAATTGGTGCAGCTGGTGTAACACCACTTTTTGGTGTAACTACCACAAAATTTTCAACAGTGTACCGCCAAACCGAATATCCATGCCAGGAAGTTGTTGCTGTGCATATGGTGGGATCAGCGCGGAGTCGTACACTATGAGTTGCTCAAACCTGGTGAAACGGTCAATGCTGAGCGTTATTGTCAGCAACTCATTCGTGTGAGTGACGCAATGGAGGCGAAAAGGCCTTACACCAGCAAGGGCAGAAGGTCGGTTCTGTTGCTTCAAGATAACGCGCGTCTTCACACCGCGAAAAGGACTTTAAACACGATCACCGACCTGGGATGGGAGATTTTGTCCCATCCGGCGTATTCTCCAGACTTCGCTCCGTCGGATTATCACCTCTTTCGCTCCCTGCAATATCACCTGAGTGATACGCATTTCTCTTCTTTCGAGGAGGTCCACACAAGTATTGATGACTTTATCAACTCGAAACAGCCCTTTTTTTCCGCAGTGGCATTTGGCAGCTCCAAGATCGATGGCACAAATGTATCCAACAAGACGGGGATTATTTCCCTGATTAGGTACGTATTCGATTTGCTATAATTTGCTGTCAACGTGTCGGGCCTGTGGCCGAGAATTAAGTTGCACACCTAATATTTTGTAGAATCAAAGTGGGTTATTAAAGGCCGAACAATGTTTATGAATAATAATGAGGTTCTTATCGCGATTTAAAGAGAAAACCTAGCTGTGTTGATTATCAAATTCAACTGAGAAAATCCCATTTTACATTCGCTGAAAGATGTAGCGATTGTTTGCAAAGTTCGCATCATCTGTAAAGGTTGCTTAGAGATTTCTTTTCCTTGAAGTCGTAAGTATGCTCTATTTTCTAAAGCAACGAATAAAGTCTCTTTCACTAAGTTGAAACCTATTAGAAGGCTTCAAAAAGTTTTCGTTCACCTGATACAGTGAAACCTGTCTAACGCGGAATCCAAGGGAGTGAAAATATTTTCCGTTTTAGACCTATTTTTGTTTTATTAAGGTGCATTCATCGAAACCATTGAAATGTAAATACCAGGTCGCTCGGAAAATGATAGCCGATTTGGATGGAAAACATGGAGGAGACATATCTCAGAGCACACAACCTTGTTCTATTTGAAATAGGCGCCTTCAGCAGCTATAAAACTCTACCAGCGAGTGTTCAGTGCCAGTCCAGAACAAATCTGGCTCCCTGTATACAATAAAGTCCCGGAATGCAATTTCGGCCTCCTCTCGGTTTCTGAAGATCTTGTCCTTGAGGTAATTGCTGAAATGCATGAACAGGTGGAAATTAGTAGGTGCCAAATTAGGAGAGTAGGCTGGATGTGAGAGCGTTTCGAACCTCAGTTCGTATACTTTCTGTTTCGTCATTAGTGACGCGTGTGGTCTAGCGTTATCATGGTGGAGGTTAGGACCCTTCCTGTTCACCAAAGATGTCTGTTCGGAATACCACTGCTAGTGCAGTGGTTCGAATACCACTGCTAGTGCACCGACGAACAGTACGAAACTTTTCAAACCACCGACGAACAGTACGAAACTTTTCAAATCGCCGAAGAACAGTACGAAACTTTTCAAACCATCGACGAACAGTACGTTCCGACAAACAGTACGAAACTTTTCAAACCACCGACGAACAGTACGTTCAGATGATGCCTCCTCGCCCCATGCCTCGACCATATTACGTCAGGTTTGTGCCGCATTAGGACCCAATTTGTACTCGTGAAACAGAATCACTCGCAACTCACTCCTTCCTAACATGTTGAACACACCACTGTCACACGACTAGCATCCCGGACGACCCTCCGTCACGTTTAACTTGAGTCTTTCCGTCTAATACCA
The DNA here is from genome assembly GCA_039090855.1 of Macrothele yani. NCBI lineage: Eukaryota > Metazoa > Arthropoda > Arachnida > Araneae > Macrothelidae > Macrothele > Macrothele yani. Next base: position 18,106,307 of record CM076992.1, read on the forward strand.
GTCGATCTCTGATCACCGAAAATACCTGACTATTCCGTCAGCCAAAACGTAAATCCCCGAGAGGCCTAACAGACACTTCCGGTTCGAACACGCAGTTCGTCAAAGAAAAACCCCGGTCCTTGTCTATATCGGACCACATACCTTTGGCCGAAGTCAAAGGCGAAACACTACAAGCCTCCTGAGCAGATCAGATCAGATCATATGTAGAGGATTTTAGGAAGGGAGTGGCTGACCCCAGGTCTTGAACAACCCTTAAAAATAGGAAGCTACGAGAATTGGGCTAGAGTGTCCTATAGGAAAGTTACACGGAAGCGAGGTAGAAAGGGCGAGGAAGACGCCCTTATTTATTACCGAAGGCTAGTGCCCGGGGTCCGACGGCTTAACGCGAACATCCGACGCACGGCGGGTATTTAGGGGTTGGAACGTTCGTACCTGCCCAGGATCGAACCTGAGGTTATCTCCATGGCAGTCACGAACAGTGACCACTAGACCACCCGCGTCCCTCCTCCTGAGCGAACGTGTCGCTCCCTTTTATAACTGTATCCCTCCTTCCCCCCCCCCCTCCGCGCTTCTGGAATCCGGTTTCCGTGGAGTTTGCCTCTCTCTGGGAGCGGTGACCTTGCACCGATGTATCAGACCCAGTCGTCCAGGTCAAGGTCAACGGATCCCGCTAGGCACCTGCCTGGCCCGGCACTCCGTAATACGGCGTACAAAAGAAACCCGCCACGTGTCTTCCACGTTTGCATTACGTTACACTTGAAATAATAAATTGATACAGAAAAGGTTGCTACATGAAAATTATTGGAAGCTCGACTCCGTCACCTTACAATGACAACTCCAAAGCAGTTCTTACTTCAGAGGCCATTTGAAGTCCTTGAACACCCTACCTACATTCCAAATTTGGCTCCGTCCGACTTCTGGTTGTTTTCTGCTCTCGAGAGGCATCTGAAAGGAATTCAGTTCACCTGTTACGAAGATGTTCAAGCCGCTACGACGAAATGGTTCTGATAACAACCTAAAGATTTTTACAGAGAGGGGTTTAAAAACACTTGTTAAACGTTGTCTTATTTGTATCGAGCGTGAGGAGGAGTACGTAGAAAAATAAAATCTGGGAATTAAAGTAGAAATTCTAATCTTTATTTTTTGTTTTGTTTCAATTTGATACCTTGCGACTGGGCTTGTATATAAATATGGATAAAATGTGATCTCGATAGCTATAATAAGAGCGTATTACTTTCTGAATACGCTCTTTATTATAGCTATCGAGATCACATTTTATGTTTAAAGGTTTTGTGAAATATTACTATTAAGTAGTGCATTTCACTTTTTCTTAAACATAATTGAAAGTCGTCAGTTTCAAAATTTCTCCAGTTGCCAAGCATCCTGTTGCTTTGAAAACTCACGATAAAAAAAAAACCCCAGTAATTTGTGACAAGTCGTCCTACAGAGAAAATTAAATTGTTACAATCCTACTCAGAAAAATAATAAGCTTCTACAGAAAATAAAAATTACTAATTAAACCGCACTCATAGCCAAAAAAAAAAAAATCACAATCTGCGCGATACCTGGCTCATTGCATTTCTACAGTAACTGTCATCAAATGAGAAGCATTTTGCCAGCTCAGTCTGCAGCGCTCCGGACTAGAGTACAAATCATCGCCAGATTGAACTCCACCAGCAAGGAAGAACTTCTTTCTCTATAATCTCCAGCCTTGACGCACCAAGTCCAGCATAAAGTGTAAGAGCGTTGATCAACCGTCGTCATGATACCCATAGTTCTCATCTCCCTCCGATCACGAGGCTAGATAAAGAGACTGGAAAAACTGATTGTTTTGGAAACTCGGGAAAAAGAGCGTTATCGTTGACTGAAATCTCTGTAAAAGAAACAAAAATACCATTATTTAAAAAAAAAGAAAAAAACGGAATTGGTGACAACGGGAAACCTAACAAAACGTTGAATGCTTTGTTAACAAAAACGGGATCTAACGGAAATTTCATTAAAAATCGTAGACCTGCCTGCAACTTAGCCGCACGGCATTTTCATGATTTTTTTATTCGCGCAGCTTATTTTTTGCAGTGTAGAATTATGTCGGGTAAAAAAAGTATAAGACTTAATTTTAATTTATAAATGACGTACTAGAGTTGATCTCGAACAAATTGGTTGTATGTCTAAAAGTTCCATTTCTTAATTTTTGCTTATGCAATGAGGACAAAAAAGACATTAACCGAAAAGATTTTTTCTCACTGCTTTAGATTTCTAAAAGTACACAAGATTGAAACTACACCAGCGTAGAACTTAATATTTAGACATTTTAAAATATTTTATACTTAACTATCGAAGAAGTACTTACTTATTACTGTCAGTAATAAGGTCAACAAAATCAGTGAACTTACCGCTTTTCCCGTCCCCCAAACAAAAGGATTTCAAGCTTTTGTTTGCCATCTGTCGTTAAAATCGCCTTTCTTCAAAGGCGTGCCTGGCATTATTATGTCTGTAATAGGAAAACGATTTGCTTGTTTGTTAAAATTTAACCGTTCCAAACCGTTGCCATTTAAATTCCATGAACACAATGTGCGAAAATCTTTTTTTATTTGCTTCTTGTCCGTCGACATTTCCGTTTCCACTTTCTTTTTCCGTCTGGGCTGTCAAGAGAGCCACAAAGGCAATTTTCAGGAAAATAAAAAAATAAAAATTTAGAAAGGTGTTTGCAGTAGAAAACACAAAAGACGAATGACAGCTTTAACACTGTTATTTGAATAAAGTTCTAAGTGCTTTTTTTTTCTTTTATGTACAGAATGATAATAGACGGCGTTCAAGAAATAGTTTAAATAAATTGAAAATTAAAAAATGCAGCAGTGAAGCAGATCTGCGTATCGCTCTGTAACAGTGACATAAATCATGCCCACGAGAAAGAGATGTGTATGGCAGAAACATGCTCCAAATCTCGTGAAAAATATCCCAGTAATGTTTCTGACAGATTAAGAGAATAAATTTTGTAAAAGGTTTTCAATTTTACAAAATACGGTTTCGACGAATTCCGAAATGTTGTTTAGGGCGAAAAATGGTGCATGGAATCTCGTAGAGGACGTTTTCCAAAAAATGAAACCTGTTTTTCGATACTATGCATCTTTTCCTACAGCAGCAAAGTAAATCCCAAGTAAAAAAATTTCGATGTAGCGAAAATGGGTAACGGAAGTAGTCAAAACCATTGTTTAAATTGGACTTTGGAGTGCAGTGCCAACTCGGTGGAGCACTCGTCCGAGATGGATCCGGGTTCGAACGCTGATGAAACATGGATGTTGTGTTTGTCTTTTGGCACTGTCTGTCTCACACTCCCCTGGAAACAGGGGCCCTAAATTAGGGACGGGCGAGTGCTTATAGCCCACTGATTTGCTCACGGTATATGTTAACCCAACCCAAAAGAAAAATATAATAATATCCCATAAAGTGACGCAACAATAATAAATTTCAGTGTTACTCAACGATATACAGGGTGATTCATAAAGAAGTATACAGTTCCAAAGCACTATAAAACAAGAACAATGTAAGATATTTTATGTTACCTGTAACATAATTGTAGGGGAATGTTTCAAGTTTTTTTAGAGACAGTCACAGATGTTCTATGTGTGAACCCTTAGTCACAGGACACACATCAAGCCGGTAATCCATTTTCGCCCAAACGCGAGGTAAAATATCTCAATCAAGTGCAGTGATAGTGACTGTGATACGCTGTTTCAGATCCGCTAGATCAACAGGAAGGGGAGGGGCGAATACCTTGTCCTTGACGTACCCCCACAGGAAAAAGTCACAAGGTATTAAGTCAGAACTTCCGGGAGGCCAGTGGGTCGGTGGCATGTTGTAGTCCTCGACTCGTCCAATCCATCGGTGAGGAAGTGTGTCGTGTGACTAAGGGTGCACACATAGAACATCTGTGACTGTCTCTAAAATAAAAACTTGAAACATTCCCCTACAATTCTGTTACAGGTAACATAAAATATCTTACATTGTTCTTGTTTTATAGTGCGTTGAAACTGTATACTTCTTTATGAATCGCCCTGTATTTTACCAAAGTATCGCCGAACATTATTTCATCACGTTTTACGTAGATGTAACAATGTCCCATTTGTGCAAATTACTAGAACCTCATGCTAAATGTGATAAAGGCCGTTACAAAAATACGCTGCCGCCCCGCACGCGCAGTGGTCCAAGTGTTGGCCTATGATCATTCGTCCGAAAGAAGTCCGGGTTCAAATCCCGGTTAGGCATGTATGTTGTGTTTGTCTTACGGCACTGGCTCTCTCCCTTCCCTGTAACCATTGACTCTAAATTAGGGATTGGCGACTTCTTATTGCCCAGTCACTTGCCCATGGTAGTCGTTCAACCTCCAATAAAAAAACAAACGATTTTGATGCTGTGACTACAGTACGTAGCAGGGAAAGTTAGCATCCCCTAGACCTCCGGAAGGGGGTTACCTTCTATTTACGAGAGCTCTAAAATGAAATATAACACGATGGGGTGCAACCTGTTGGTATCCTAGACCAAAAGTTACCAATTCCTCTCACTAACACACATATACAATTCAGCTTTTCTTTCTCTCTTGAGGTCAGACTTCAGCTTGCGCATACGCAGATGGACTTTCGTAGTTCAGAATTTATTTAGAAACCAAACGTATACAAATTAAACAGAATTATATAAAAAAACATTACGAAAAAGAGCATCTATACAATTGGTGAGACTGTGCTCACTGATAAGGGGTCTAGAAAGTAAGAACAGTATTCTGCAATGATATCAAAATAACAATGTCCTAAATACACGGTCGAGTCACAATATTGTGACCACAAGCTAATATGCAGAGTAACCGCCGTGTGTAGCGCGGACATCTGCTAGACGGGCTGGGAGTGACTCAATAAGGTGCTGGAAGGTGTTCAAAGGAGTGTGGAGCCATGCTGCCTGCTGTACATCTGACAGCTGCTCGAGGGTGCGTGGTGGAGGATCAATAGAGCGAACAACACGATCAAGATGGTCTCACAGATGCTCAGTTGGGTTTAAGTCTGGGGAATTTGGGGACCAGAACAGTTCTTTGAATTCTTCATCGTGCTCTTCCAAACACTCTCGGACATTTCTAGCTGTGTGACACGTCGCATTTTTGAGCTGGAAGATCCCATCAGCCCCAGGGAACACAGTCAGCATGTGTATGGGTGTACGTGGTCTGCAAGGATGAATTCATAAAGAATTCTGTCTATAGTACCGTCCACAGGTATGCGTGGACCCAGAGAACGCCACGAAAACATTCCCCAAACCATGTTTGTTCTCCGATGTTTATTGCCTTATACGCCAACGTCCATCCGTTCGGTGAAGCAGAAAACGTGACTCATCGGAGAAGGCAATCCTTTGCCAATCAGCGGAGGTCCAATTCCGATATTGCCGTGGAAATGTAAGACTTTTCTGCCGATGCACCTTCGTTAGCATAGATGCAGTGACCATCCGTCTGCATCGGAGACCCATACGCAACAAGGTTTGCTGAACTGTCGTTTTAGACACACTTCCGGTAGCCCCCTGGTTCATTCGGCCAATGTGTTGCTCCGCTCTAGCGTGCCGATCGGCCCTCGCGCACCTTCAAAAGCTCACGTTCACCTCTGACATCAATGGCACGTGGTGCTCGGCAGTTTCCACGTCGCTTCTTCGCAATGGTGCCATTTCTTCAATCACGACACACTTTAACCACAGCAGCACGGGAACAGTTCACAAACTGCGCTGTTTCACAAATACTGCCACCTTTGTCCCGAAAGCTGATAATCATCCCTTTTTGCAAATCTGATAAATCGCTCCTTTTATCCATGACAGCAACGAGTGATATGATTTCAGATTGCCTACTTGCACACCTTATATACCCTCAAAGCCAGCTTACCACACGTTCCTTCTTTCATTGGCTAGGCGCTGTTGACGTCAAAAGTAGGAAGTGGTCAGAATAATGTGAGTCGACTGTAAATAAGTCCATTAAGAAGGAAGCACAAATCAGCGGGTAGTATATAAAGAGTTCAATAGTTGTACAACAGTTTCGTTTCGTATTTCTAACCATGGGGCATATGATACACATTTGTGAAAAAGTCTTAAGTGGTATGTTTATTAACACCATAATTGTACTCCTTTTTCAAAACAGCAGATAGGGATGAGCGAAAACCTGTATATATGAATTTTCGTGCAAAAGTGTAGAAACGAAGATTTCACTGGGCGAGCTTCGATTGAAGAACTAGAAATTTACATACTTGATTATGCGACGGAGATGAAGGATGGTGGCTTTGAAGAAAATGATAGTGAAACATCATGTGCTGCGATATACACACTTTTTCTAGAAGGTGAAACATTAATGAAAATAACGGCTGTAGGATTAAATAGGTGGAATATGAATGATGCACACCACAAATGGTGTTACAGAAAATAGAGTTAGGAGAGTCTAGGTGGTCAAATCGATGTAAAGTTCGTGGAGTGATTAGACGTTAATACAGATGAAACCAGTGCACATCTCGTGCTTTAGGTGAAGCAAATGAGTGAAGAGCGTCAGTCCAAGTGAATGCAAGTTGGTCAGCTGGAACTGAAGGTGTCGGATTGACGAAATGAGTAATCAGATGTCGGTAAAGCCGCTTGGTTGTAATGGCATACGGGAAATATAGCTGATCATTGAGGTAGATTACTTTTGGAGTTACAAGGGAAGCAAACGGACGAACAAGTAAGACTATTTGATCATCTAAATTTGGATATAAATGGCGTAACGATGACTGAATGAGATGACGTTTCGCCCTATTATCGGTAGTATAAGGTAAACAAGTTAGTAAAATCATGCAATGCATGGATTATGATTCGCTTTCCAACATACCAGAAATCATTACTCAAGTTATGAGGATAATGGCTGTGGAATAAATCTCGCTCCTGTGATCTGGCCTTTGACCCCATTTCGATAATATTAAACAGAATTGGTTCAGTATACCTACGGAACAACATACTAAAGTTTTGTCGCAATCGAAGCATGTTTACAGAAGTTATGACGCATAAGGGCAATGGAATGGATCCCGCTCCTATGTCCTGATCTTTGACCACATTTCGCCCATTTTCAGTAGGGTTCGTCCACAGGTCGTCTCTTACCACATACTAAAGTTTCATAGAAATCGAGCCATTTTTAAGCGAGTTATCGTGCGGACAGGCAGACGGACGGACGGACAAAGCTGGAGCATATACGCCTCTTCAACCTACGGTTGGAAAGCGTAAAAAAGAAGAAATTTCTATGAGGGTTTACCACGTGAGATCCGGGAGGACTAGCTGATCTACTTTCACTACCTCACCTGGCTTGCCATGGGAGTGGTGAGAGTCTAAGTGATAACGAGGATGAATTGCGGATGTAAAGGGAAAAGGGTTCGGTAAGAACATCGTTAGTTGAAAACAGTGGAATTAGAACAGGAACAAGCCAAGACCAAAGGGAGAGGGCAGTTCTGTCTCGTAGCTACATTACATTTCATCGGTGTCAGGGTCGTTTCTTACGTTTATATAAATCTGAATAATCTCTCTTTATTACGTCCGCACATGGCGGGTTCAGTCCCGCAAAGGCGACTATTCGCCCTTTTGAGGATTAATGGCAAATTAATTCAGCCGGCATGCCATTCCTCTGCTGTATATGGCTAAGGGACAAAGTGCGTCCGGAGCCGACTTCACAGGGATCCATCTACGCATTCGCGTCTCCAAACACAGATGGTCTGTGGAAAACCCAGTAAAAACAGCAGACTACCCAGTAGATGGCCGGGAAGACCGGGGATTCAAACACCCTTCAAACACGCCCGCCTCCTACTCAGCGTATAGCGACTTAACCAACTGCGCTATGCCGGTGGTCCTGAATAATAAATAATATAATAATAAAAATATTCTTTTTGGAATACTAAAAAATGGAAATATTATTGCAGATGCCGTAGTTTAATAAATACTTACTTTTATGACTCACATATCTTCCTTCATTGGCTTTAGTAGAAGTTCAATCTACACATACATACACTGAAGAGCAATTGAATTAGAAACAGCTGGCCTTATGCAAATGTGGCGCTGCGGGCGGCCCTGTAAATGGAAACGACATGACGTATGCAGCGATCCGACAATATAAGGAGTGATGAGACGGGAATCAGTAAGAGTTGGACGCAGTATGGCTAAGACGAAGGATCTAAGCGCATTTGATCGTGGGCAAATTGTAGGGGCCCGACGTATGCGTCACTCCAACTCGGAAGTCGTGCAAGCACTGGGATTTTCACCAGCCACTGTGTCACGGGTGCACCGTGAGTACATCGAATCCGGTAAATCCATCCCTGCAAGGGCCAACTGCCGGGGACAACAGCGGATAGACTGGCCACAGTGCAAGAAATCACTTGGCAATTTAACGCTGGTCCACAAAAACGTGTAAGGCGCCACACCATCCAGATCCATCTCCTCGCAATGGGGTACAGAAGCCACCGTCCCAAGAGGGTACCGTTGCTGACCGCACATCACAGGGTGCAAGATTAGCATCGGTGCGGGAACAGCGCTACTGGAACCTAGACATGTGGGAAAATGTTGCTTGGACTAATGAGTCGAGATTCGCGTTGGTACAGGAGGATGGCAGGATACGAGTACGGCGCAAACCACATGAAGCGATGGATCCTTCTTGCCAGCAGGGTACTCTTCAAGCTGGTAGGGGTAGCATTCTCGTCTGCGGACTGTTTACGTGGACTGAAATGGGACCCCTGGTACGTGTGACATCGTCCATCACAGGTCAACGTTACCGAGATATCCTGGACGACCATTTGCTCCCGTTTGTGCGTCTTCAACATCCCACTGGGGACCTCATTCTGCAACAAGACAATGCAGCTCCCGAATTTTATCCGAATGGTTGGATGAACACTCCACCGACGTGACCTCGCTTCCTTGGCCAGCTAGGTCACTAGACCTCAATCCCATCGAGCACATCTGTGATGCCATCGAGAGAGATGACCCCCTCCATCAAATGTTCGTGAACTCTGGGAGCTTGTTCAAGGGTCGTAGATCCGTATGGCTTCCCAACGCTTCCGGGGTCTTGTCGAGTCCATGCCGAGACGAATCGCCGCCGTCATCAGGACGAAAGGTGGTGCCACACGTTCCTAGACAGGTATATCTAATTCAAATTGCTCTTCAGTGTACTTCGCTTGTTGTATCCCTGGTAACCGGATTGGATTTTACGTCCTCATGATTTTGCCAGAGTTTAAAAAAATATATTTTCGCAAGTCATGATGATCTTTTCAAGAAAATGGTCCACATTCACAACAGCAGTTTTCATTAGTCATAGTACTGTTCCTGATGATCTCATATGACGCCACACGTGAAAATAAGCAGCTATGATATGCGTAATAAAATAGAATTGCCTTAACTGCTGGTATCCATATTCTCGCCATAAATGGTTGCCTCGTGAACTCATATAACAAATGGAAATCATACACGAAAACAACTAAAATTCCATGACACTCTGCTGTGATTTTGGTCTTGAGGATTGGTATGGTCAGTGGATAAAGCAGTGCAGCAAATTTGGGGATACCGTTTCCAAATCTACGTCCAGGTCTTCTCACTGTTAAAGAGCTTTGGTCCAGCGGGCTTTGAAGGGTCGTGACCATCCGAGATGTATCCGTACTCTCATGCTGTTTTCCCGAAATTCTCACTCTGACATCAGCATAGTGCAGTTGGAGCGTGATTCGTCAGACTTTTTCCAAATCATTTAAGGCCAACCTATGGTGCTCCTGAGGCCATTAGATATATTTTGTCCATTTTAGCATCAGACATCAGTGGTGAGAAGCCAAGTCTTCCGCTATTTCATGGCAGTCGGTGCACTGCACGACGTGTCCTGTAGACACTTTTGGAATTTTTTCCCTAAATCAAATCCTATATTACTAAACTCATTGTTAGGCGTCTCAACTCCAGCGTCGTTTTGCCATTCCCATCCATAAGTGATGCGCTAGCTACCCATTTTCTGGTGCTTGAACTGCATGCTCTTCCTACGAAGGCTATACTGATATTAATGAGCAAAAAGTTTCAAAAATTGCGAGCTGTGATGATTGAAGAAATATGAACAACGCCTTAATGTACATACTTTAATGTACATACCTTAATCTATTTTTCTACAATATTCCCGTTTCCTTGAACGCATTTTCCCTATCGTTCTGGCCGTTTAAAGATACCCTTGCGAAAGAATTTGCGAGAAGACACCAACGTACGGTTTTCTGTATTGCTTCCGTGTTCTGGTTGTGTTGTCTGCGCATCGTATCTATTACGAATTCAAGAATATGATACTCGGGGAGTGCCAGATCTGGACTGTAAGCATAGCGAGGTAAAAGTTCTCATCGGAATTTCCGGATTTTTTCCGAGGTCAAACGAGCAAAGTGGTTCCTAGCGTTGTCGTGCTAGACGATGACGTTCTTTCCTGGACATTTATTTCGCAATGCACGGCCAAGGGTTTCTAATGTTTGGACATGGTTGGTCGATGGATTTTAATGGCGCAAGGGCCATGGTTGGCCAAAGAGCGCCTGTTTGGACATAACGAGCTGTACTTGCGGTTTGTCTAGGTTCTAAAATATCAACCATAACCTTTGCCACTAACGGAACTGTCTTAGGCTTCTTCTTGCTTGGTAATGGAAATGATTCCATTCCGAGCTTTGGCGGTTTGCTTCAGATTCGAAATGATGGAACCAATTTTCGTCACTTGTCACAGTACTGTGCAAAACATCGACCCTTTCATTGCAATACTGGTTCATCAATTGTGATGAGATGTTTTTGCCGAGGCTTTTGTGATCTTTATAGCAAAAAGTACACGACTGATTTAAGTGAAGGCTTTTTTTTGCCGCCCCAGTGGCTAATTTCGTAGAGCTCTGGTTAGTTGGCTCAAGTTCGAGTCCCGCATGAATAGAGAATTTGCCTTCCTGAACTGGCTCTATCCCTTCTTTGAAACCAGTGGTCCTAAATTATGGACGTTCGACTGTTTACAACCCATTGAAGTGCTCATGGGGGTCGTTAACAGGCGGAAACTAGGTCGTCGGGACACCGGGAACATTCTTGGTAGGCCCCTGTATTCTGGCATGGTAGGCCTTATGCTAACAATATACATGAACACAAAAACGTTAGGCATATTATATGAAACGAAGGATGTATAAATCTGCCTCAAATAACACGCATTAAAATAACATCAGTGAGGCTACTTAACACAAATGATAAAGGGTGCTTTACAGAAACAATTTACTGTGCGATTTATGCACACAACAAACTAGCACTGCAATATAGACAAATGGTAAATTCGGAGAATGTCCATATCTCTGGATTTCAGCACCCGGTAACACCACATCTACACTGCTGGCCACCCAAAATGCAACACCACGAAGGACACGAGATAGCAAAGCCAGACTTACTGGACACAACAGAAGATACCAAAATTAAACGATTGAGCTTACAGGCCCGTGCGATTTGCGGAACACGCAGACATCAATAGTTTGTGTGGCCCCCATGGTTGGCAATAACGGCCGCTACACGCCGCGGCTTCGAACGAAAGAGGCTTTGGATGTGGGCTTGGTGTATGTCGGTCCAGGCTGCTTCCACACGTTGCCACAGTTCATCAGACGTAGCCGCGGTGGTGCTTGCCGGGCCACTCGGTTACCGATCAGCGACCAGACGTGTTCGATGGGCGACATATCGGGAGAACAGGCGGGCTACGGCTGCAATGACGCGTGGTGGGCCCTGAAGAATTGTTGCACGATACGTGCCACGTACGGGCGCGCATTGTCCTGTTGAAACGTGGCCGCTGGCAGGTCCTGCAGGTAAGGGAGGACTGCAGGTTCCAAAATGTCGGAGATATAGCGGTGACTGTTGAGTGTACCGGTAATGCGTACCAGAGAGGTGCGGTTGTCCTATCCAATTCCGCCCCAAACCATGACGCCAGGCGACGGACCGGTATGGCGATGCATAATGCAGGCGTCATACAGTCTCTCGCCGTGGTGCCGCCACACGCGGATCCGACCATCGTGGTGTTGCAAGCAGAAGCAGGATTCGTCGGAGAAGAAAATGTCGTGGTGTAACGTCAGTGGTAATCGGAGCAATGGGCGCCGTGCGACAAGTCCTCGCTCCTGCAGACGACGTCGAACGGTACGTGCTGACACAGGTTGTTGCGCAAAACACGAAATTCCTGCGCTAACGTTCGTGATGTTGCGGTGCGAGCCGTCAATGCCCGCTACGCAAAATGCCGTTCCTCTCGTTCGGTGGTGTTCCGCGGCTGCGGCAATCGCTCTCGTCGGTCCGTCCCACCTACACCCACCGAATCCATACTCACCTCACTGTGGCTGGATGTCGTTTCACACGGGCGCCGATGTCTCGGTACGATAAACCGCTGTCGCGATAAGACACTATTCGTCCTCTGTCGAACTCCGACACGTGCTGGAATGACTGCCGTATTCTGCGACGAATCATGAGGAAGCTTCCTACGCACAGGTCTGGCAGCACAACACGCTTCCACTACTTACACCCTGCCTTCTGTGCACCCTTCTTATAGTGCTTCTCGGTGGCGTGCCGGGCGCACATTATTTGCATATAACCTGCAATGCTAATCGTTTGCATGTCCTCACGCGGGCGACGCATGCTGCGAATTTCAGGCCAATCGGATGCTTCCTTTTTGGTGTTGCATTTTGGGTGTCCAGAAGTGTATATCAAAGAACATCTTGACACCTACGAGGCATACTTCCAATGGTATTATTGATGACAGTCTTGGGCAGCTCGTTCTGTATTACAGGCAACACGTTACGGAGATCTGCCGATGCACTAGGGTATGAGCCGTGGTTATTCAACGTCGCTGTACAGCGTCCCAAATGTTTTGAATAAAATAAAAGACAGGAGACCAAAGAAGCAGTTGTAACGACTCAATCCCATGATTTTCCAGCGCCTGAAACACACCTCAGGCACGGTAACTGGTAGCATTGTCATCGAGAGAACGGAATGCATGTCCAATAGCAGCGTGAGACATTGCCACACTGGATACAATGATCTCGTTTCGGAACACTGAGGCTTTCATGTTGCCTTAACAAACATACAAGGACGTTCGGCCATTAAAACACACTCCTGCACGTACCAGAATTGTCTGCCGATGGTAATGGTGGACGGGCTGCCCATAGGTTGGTTGCATTCGTGTGCCGGATCTCCTCCGCACGTGTGGTCGTCGAGTATCAGGATAAAGAGCGAAACGGAATACGTACACGGTGCCACTTTGTATTCCATGACATGTAATGTTGGACCCAGGTACCCCTTTGACGAAAGTGAACTGATGTCAGTGTTATGCATCTCAGCGGAATCGTTGCTCTTAGTTCGTACCGTTTGCTTACATGCTGTTACACCAGAAGTATCTCGAAGTGTTTTCCGGAGTTGTCTACTAGTGATACCAAGCCTTCTCCGAGTACTTACTACAGGTTGGCTACTGGTGATACCAGGCCTTCTCCGAGTACTTACTACAGGTTGGCTACTGGTGATACCAGGCCTTCTCCGAGTACTCATTACAGGTTGGCTACTGGTGATACCAGGCCTTCTCCGAGTACTTGCTACAGGTTGGCTACTGGTGATACCAGGCCTTCTCCGAGTACTTACTACAGGTTGGCAACTGGTGATACCAGGCCTTCTCCGAGTACTTACTACAGGTTGGCTACTGGTGATACCAGGCCTTCTCCGAGTACTTACTACAAGTTGGCTACTGGTGATACCAGGCGTTCTCCGAGTAATTACTACAGGTTGGCTACTGGTGATACCAGGCCTTCTCCGAGTAATTACTACAGGTTGGCTACTGGTGATACCAGGCCTTCTCCGAGTACTTACTACAGGTTGGCTACTGTGATACCAAGCCTTCTCTGAGCGATCTTGCTTCCTTGTGGATAACCTCGAGTAACTATTCCTGGATCGATCTGCAACATTTCCATGCCGTAGAAGTCTAGTGTGTAGCCGGCTTGCTGCACTTTGCCTTAATTCTAGTACACCGCTTACTAATCTTGGGTCTACCACGCATGCACCCATGTTCAGCCATAGCTTCGTTTTCAGGAGGAGGCAAACAGCAATTGTAACTGAGAATAACATATACAAAACACTATATGCAAATTTACTCTGTGCCTTTTTGTTATACAACCGTTTTTGCCACACTCTCAAAACAAATTTAATTGGAAACCAGAAGACCCAAAAACTTCATTAAATAGATGGATAAATGAAATTAAGTAGCATGTAAGGACAAATAGAAATTTCTTTGTCGGTCTTTTGATCATTTTGTTCACATGCATCACGAAACCCCAGAGATCACTCAATTGGTTATCAATAATGAAACAATACCCACAAGACACATTTCTTGGGAAAATTTCGAGAGATCTTTGTCCAGTAGTGAAAAGCTGCTGCAGAGGATGATATATTTTTCATTTCTTTGCAAATCATGTTTTTCTACACTGTACGTATGTAAACTGTTCTCCAAAATGCAATAGGAAATTTCCTTTTTACTTTCGACTGTCAACTTTTGCTTTTCTACTGCAAATTCCCATTTTTTTTTTTCACTTTTTACTGCATGCACACGCATCCAGAAGTTCTGCAGAAAAAAGTAGCAATTATAATTATTGTTATCGCTAAAATCTCTGTGGTACCTTTCAAGAACAGAAAGGGCATGTTCGCAATTCCAGGGAAGGGCAAATGCCTCCTCTTGCCCCTCTATATGGGCGCCCATGCATGCACCTCTCCATACTTCTTTCAGTTGTTTGCAGTCCTTGGATGTTCTTTTTAGTTAAGGTCCGTGTCTCTGATCTATAAGTAAGAACTGGAAGTATGAATTGATTAAATACTTTCCTTTTAAGAAATAATGGTAAATTGTTCTTGGAACGGTTTTTGGAACAGTGATAGAAAAATAAAGAAAAAAAGACAAAAAATCATGCAAGATAGCTTACCAATCATAGAGGCAAAAACAAATGGCCTACGTTTCACTGTTCTTTCCTATTTGTGTTGCTTTTTGTGCTCATATACTGCTGAATACAAGTACATTAACCAAAACGTTTTCTAAACATAAGAACACACACACACACACACACACACACACACATACACACCTGGCCGCCCCGGTGGCGCAGTGGTCTAAGCGATGGCCTCTGATCATTCGTCCGAACGGGGTCCGGATTCGAATCCCGGTGAGGCATGGATGTTGTGTTTGTCTTACACCACTGGTTCTTTCCCTTCCCTGGAACCAGTGACCCTAAATTAGGGATGGGCGACTGCTTATAGCCCATTGAGTTGCTCACAGGTGGTCGTTAAACCTCCAATAAAAAAAAACAAAAAAAGCACACACACCTGCTTTCTCGCATACATATTTTCTTTTAAAGCACTGTTTTACATCGCCTAGAAGGATTTCGATTTAGCTATAGCATTTCCACGACAACGCTTGCAGACAATAAACCGTCTGGAAGATTTTAACAGTAACTTAGCATATCGTAGCCACCAAGTGAAGAACTACCACCCCGGTGGCACAGTGATCTAAGCGATGGCCTCTGATCATTTTTTCCGGAAGGGGTTCGAATCCCGGGGAGGCATGGATGGTGTGCTTGTCTTACGGCACTGGCTCTCTCCCTTCCCTGGAACCAGTGACCCTAAATTAGGGACGGGCCACTGACTGCTTATATCCCATTAAGTTGCTCACGGCGGTCGTTAAACCTCCAATAAAAAAAAAAAAGTTACGAACTGCGTATCGTGCATTTGATCAACGACGCTTCGACCTCTAGCTCGTCGTAGTTTTTTCTGAAGAGGGGGGGGCATGTTCTTTTTATTTCAGGTTTCTAGAAAAAGAAAGAAAGAAAAGAAAAAAGAGGGGTGTCTTTCTTTCCTCCCTGACCCTTAACAGCAACAAGTCCAGTCCCCATGTAGTAGAGAACCACTGGCGCAGCTCTTCCTACAGATAGACCCCGAGAGCTAATTCCTTTTGATTTATCCATCATCCGTGCTGTATCATTTCAGTTTCGCTTTATTAAAAACGTGTAATACACGAATAAATGAAGTAAACTATTTATGCTTATAATGAAATACAAAATTCATTTTAATAAACCACGGAAAATTAAAAGTTCAGAGAATTAACAACGTCCATTTTTCCCAAGAGGGCTTGCTTGCTTTTCGGGGTGAGTTAGGTCCCTCCAGCTCCCTACTACCTACAGCCCACTGTGGGCCACGAGAATCGGTTTCTAGGGCTGCTTATGGATAACCAGTCCGGCACTTGTCCTTAAACTCAGATACAAAAGCAGCTTCTTTCGGTGCATACAGTCGACACTAACCCAAGATGTTTCGTAATGTTTCAAATTATCCTTCTTTCGAAAAAGTCATCAAAGTACACGAGTTCTGCAATAGCATATGCTCGTTCCGGAAGAAGCGAGACTTTTTTATTATGGAACTGGATGTACTCGTTTATATAATTATTTATTTATTTATGCATTTACGAAAAGGCTTCCGATTCGGTGAACCCATCAGCAGTAACAATGGTTTTGAAATCCTGCGGAGTTGAAGCATCGATGAATATGCAAGTGCAAAGGTTCGGATATTTGAGGATACAGCACAAATAAGAATTGGAAAGGGAGTGAGACAAGTTGACACCATATCTCCCAAGCTCTTTAATGCCACATTGCAAAATGTCTTTATCCTTGAACTGGGGAAACAAAGGGATACAAATTAATGGAGATTATTTAACTCGCCTTCGTTTTGCTGATGACGTGGTCATCTTTGCAACTACTCTTTCAGAGCTGCGGAGTATGATCCAAGAACTTGCTGACAAGAGTAAAGAAGTGGGATTAAAAATGAACTTTCAGAAGACAAAAGTGATGTACAATGCTTTTACAAGAAACGAAGATTTATCGATTGATGGAGAAAAGCTTGAGACAACCGTTACCTACATTTATCTTGGGCAGCAGATATCAAATGAGGGTCACATTGATGAAGAAATTATTCGGCGTATGAAACTTGGATGGGGAGCTTTTGGAAGAAACAGTACAATTTTTAAGAGCAGTATGCCATTATGTCTTAAAAGGAAAGTGTTTATTCAATGCATCCTGCCAGTGTTTATGTATGTAACAGAGACATGGGCCTTAACTAAAAAAGACATACAAAGACTGCAGACAACTCAGAGATTCCTGGAGATATGCATGCTTGGTGTAACCATGAAAGATAAGAAGAGGAACTTGTGGATAAGGAAAATGACAGGAGTGGACGACATCATGACCAGAGTGAAATCACTGAAATGGCAATGAGCTGGACATGTTGCCAGAAGAACGGACCGCCGAAGGACAATCGAAATTTTAGACTGGATTCGGAGGGACAGGAAATGACTCAGAAAAAGACCCCATGGGAGATGGATGGATCAAATTAGAAAGTATGCTAGAGTGACATGGAGGAGACAGACTCAAGACAGACAACTGTGGAAGAAACTTGGGGAGACCTTCATCCAGCAGTGGATTGATAATGGTTGATGATATATACATATATATATATATATATATATATATATATATATATATATACCCTTTTTCTTCTTAATAAAATGTATCAAGAAGACATCTCGAAGACAGTACAGTTTCCGTTGTCCACGTAATGGAGCCATGGTGAATCATCATGAATCCCGGATCTTCTCGGAAGTATTTCATCTTATTCACCTTTTGTTACAGAGATACGCTTTCATAAAACTTTCGGTATATGTATTCATTTTTATTGGCATCTTTTCATTAAAATGTCAGTGGTAGTTCCTCCATTCATCCTTCAAGATTTGAGATCTCAAGAAACACAAAGAGAGAATCGCTTTCGATAAAGAGAGAGAGAGAGAGAGAGAGAGAGAGAGAGAGTGGGGGAGTAGAAAAAAAAAGTGAGATAGGATGCTATTCTCTGCATTACTGTTTAGCGCTTCTCTGTCTTTCGCTTTCGTCCTTCGTATCAGGCGACATTCTTTTCAAGCGCAGCAATGAAGATAGATTCCTGTTAAGCAGCGAAGAAGAAGAGATCTCCAGGAGGGAGTCGCTTCCTCCGAGACCGCACCCTACCGGCCATCAACCGAGAGTTGACATTTTGGATCGACACTTTTTTCCCTCAGGGTTCGTTTACTTTTTTTTTTCGACAGTATAATCCCTCGTCATAAATAAAAGCAAACGGTCTCTTTCCAGATGCAATGAGCCCTAGGTACTGTGTGCTATCGATCTGGGATGTAACAGAGACTTTTCTTAGAACGAAGGATTTAAGACTGCTTCAGTATATCTGTCGAGACGGGGAAACAAACACGCGCAGAGATATTTCGCGAAAGAAATCGACTACAAAGCCATTATTCTTCCAAATGCTTTTTTCTTAAACAAATGCGACTTTGTTTTCTTCATTGAATAAGCTGGGAGGGTACGAACACTGTTTTAGGAGAAATATGTTTAACATTTGGAAACAAAAGTTTGAACTTTTTAAATACCGATGCGTGATTCACAAATCTGAAAATTAGAATAAAGGTGTAGAATGTAAATATCTCTTGGGTTTTTGCTCTTCTCATGTGTATGTTTCTTCAAATGCAAACAGGGCCTGCTGGACCATTGGATAACCGAGACGGTCGCTCAGGGCTCTGCGTCTTCAAAAGGCCCGCAGTTTAGAAAAAATCATTTTCGGTAGAATCTTTTATAATTATTTTATGTAAGTTTTGGGGCGCGGCGCCCTTTTAAAAGATATTTTTTAAAAGCCTTTTTTGTTGTTGCTTCCAATTCCCCGATTTTCGAAAAGGTCGCCCCACAGATATTGAGATTTGCGTACAGATATTGAGATTTGAAATGATTATTGTAACCTCCTTAATACTCGTAGTTTCCGCATTCATAAAATAGCAAATTAAATTTCATCATTTTGTGGCGCCTACTTTTATATATTCAACAATCTGAGTGCAAACCACATACTTAAATTTAAAGAAATAAAAAGAACAATTGTTGATTTTGGGGCTACATATGGGGTCTAATTATTCTGTGTCTTTAAGAACATTACTACGAATTTTGAAAAAACAGCAATTTTCATATATGAGCGCGTATAAAAGTTTAAAAAGTCAATAATTTGTCAATTATTCCACTTTGAATTAAAAAACAATCACCAAAACATACATCTGGGGGGGGGGGCTATTTATACGATTTTATTTTAAAGGAATCCTTATTATTTACTGCACAAAAATATTCGCTACGCAAGTATCTTTTTATCATTTTATGAGGAAGTTTTTATAAGAGTCACAATACAATATCAACCCTCCTCTCCCCGAAAGGAAAATCATAAACTTACTCTCTCCCTCTTTCTTTCTCCCTCCCTCTCTCTATTTATCTCTCTCGCTCTATTTCTCTCACCCTCTATCCCTCTGTCTCTCTGTTATTCTCTCTCTCGTTCTATTTCTCTCACCCTCTATCCCTCTGTCTCTCTCTTTCTCTTTCTCTCTCTCTCTCTATTTCTCTCTCTCTCTCTCGCTCTATTTCTCTCTCCCTCTATCCCTCTGTATCTCTCTCTATCCCCCCTCTCTCTCTTTCTCGCTCTATTTCTCTCTCCCTCTGTCTCTCTTTCTCTCCTTATCCTTCTATTTCTCTCTTTCTCTCTCTCTCATTGTCTCTCTCCCATCTCTCTCCTTATCTTTCTTTCTTTCTCCCTCTCTCATTGTCTCTCTCCCCTCTCTCTCCTTATCTTTCTATTTATCTCTCTCTCCTTATCTTTCTATTTATCTTTCTTTCTCTCTCTCTCTCTCCTTAGCTTTCTATTTATCTTTCTTTCTCTCTCTCTCTATTTCTTTCTCTCTCTCTTTATCTCTCTATTTATCTCTCTTTCCTTATATTTCAGTCTATCTTTCTCCTTCCATATATTTGTCTTTCTCTCTCTCTCTCTCTCTCTCCTTATCTCTCTATTTCTCTCTGTCTTTCTCTCTCTCTCCTTATCTCTCTCTCTATTTCTCTCTCTTTCTGTCTGTCTTTCTCTGTCTTTCTCTCTCTCCTTATTTATCTCTCTCTTTCTGTCTGTCTCTCTCTCTCTCTCTCTCTCTCTCTCTCTCTCTCTCTGAACTTTCAATCCATGTTATTGTCTTTTACTTGAGATTAAAGCAAATACTTCTTTGAGAAAACCATTTTGTCTTCATTATACTAATAGTTTTCGTGTGTGTTCTTTACATGCGACATTTTTCACGTAACCACTTTATTAAAATGTGAGATTTATTTTCCAGTGCCCGCAATGAAATTTCGTCCAGGGACCAACAAAAGCTCCATCCAGCCCTTAATGTAATACAGTCAACTCTTGATGTACCACCACCCTTTGTTACATTACATTGGGGCGTTACATCAAGGGTGCCGTAGTATCAAATATTCCGATTATTATAAATAACTCCAATAGTAACACTATACAAGCGATCCGATTTATTTGCGAAGGAATATATACATAAATATTTCCAAGCTTTCGCACATCAACCAGATTACTTTTTCGCGGAAGTTAGACAGAAACTGCAAACTGAATAATCGAACGCTTTAACAATTTGAACGTGGAAACTTGACTTGACAATAAATAGATACGACGTTATATTCATTTAAAGATACGAGGTATCACTTTCGTTATGCACGCGGTGTCCTGGTAGGGAGAAGACGTTACTTGAAGGACTGGTTCCAAATTCGTGGCAACTCGAGTGAGACGTTATCATTGCAAGTAACGCTGGTGGTAATGATCTCAAAGGTTTCCCGAATGGCTGTACATTTAGGGGTAGAGTACGTAGCTTTTTTCTTTATATCATCCCACATAGGAGCAGCGGACTTGAAATTGACTTCTCTGGATGTGGACATTGCTACTTTACCGTATTTTGTGTCCCTTTCATGTTCGTTGACGCTGATTCCAAACGAAAGCTTGATCATTCCTATGTAGTATCGTTTATAGCCGTCAGAATAATGTAGGGGGATCGCATAAAGACCTGCTTCGCTGGAAAGAGGTGGTTCTTCAGTATTTCTCATTAGCATAGTATATAAAGATGTAGACCTTATGCCGACGCCGTACTTCATCTTCTTGAGGGCATTCTTGAGTTTGTATGACACATTTGCTATGTAGGGAATTGAGCTTAAATAACGAAGCTGTGGCACAGGAAGATTAGAATGTTTGACCCCTGGCTTTTTGGATAAAGTTATGTATCTGATTCAATGAATATCCAGCATCAGTGGCCCACTTGATGACGCTTTCAGTTTCGTGTTGTCTAGAATAATTATCGGGGGAAAAGGCGAAGGCTCTTCTAATTCGAGAACAGAAGATAGCTGTTTTGTATTCTTCGGGACAGGAAGAGCTGCGGAGCCTCAGGTTGGGGACGGACGCGGGTTTATGGTAGATTTGTGTACCGAGGCGATTTTCTCAATAAAATATCCAGATGAGGTAAAGTGTTGTGTTCAAGCTCCATCGCAAAACTGATCGTAGGATGCGTTTTATCAAGGAAAATTGGTAAGGTCTTTTCCTTGATGCCGCACGAAAAATACGTCGTCCGCAGAAAGCAGCCAGGTGGTAGGCCTTGGTGTAATACTGAACAATATATTTTCCTCAATTGGGAGAGGTATCGCTTCTCCAAGGACGGGTGAAACTGAGGATCCCATCGGAGCGTCATTATTCTGTTTATATACTTGTCCTTGGAAACTGTATAAGCTAGTATTATTGACGAAGTCTATCAATTTGAAGACGCTGAGGCATGACTCCTGCGTATAAAATGCTGAATTTGATATGGCCTCCTTTAATGTCCTGATGGCTTCTGGAACGGGATTGAAAGGTAAAGGGAAACCACGTCGAAGCTGCCGATAATGTCGCCTGGTAGGACAGTGAGTTGCTTGGCTTTCGTTATAAAGTCCAGAGTGGATTTTATTACAAAGTCCGATTCAGGAACGAAACTACGCAGGAATTTAGATGGTGCTTTCTCTAAATAGTACGTTGGTGCAGAATTCCTGGATAAGATGGGTCTCAATGGGTTTCCGGGCTTCTGGTGTTTAAGTCTTCCGAAGAGCTTTGGGATCTGAAGTCCTGGTGGTAGTTTGGCGGCTTTCCTCAGATCGTCTGTAGTAGAGGGTAACCGGGCCGCTCTTTCTACTTGTGCAATCCAAGAATTTAAAGGGTTTTGTTGAAATGCTATATAACCAGAGTCAGTGATAAAATCTTCAAGTTTCTTATTGTAGTCTGCTGCGTCCATAATTGCTATCTGGCCAGATTTGTCCGTTAGAGTCAATATTATGGACGGGCCATTTCTAAGGATCTAAACTGGCTTCTGAATTATGAATTTATTAGGCATTTTAGTAAGATTGTACCAATATCGTAATTTAGAACAACAGAGCTGGTAGTTCGTCTTTTGTGTCGTCTGGAACTCGATATAACGCTTTCAAATTCTGAAACGACGCTTTTTGGGTTCGATCTGGTTCAGAAACAGAAATTTGGTCCAAGCTCCAAAACTTCTGTTTCGTCTTGGGAAAGCGTCCGGTTGGAAAAATTGACGAATTTTTTAGTGATTCGATTTATTGACTACGCCAATAAATCGGATCACTTGTATAGTGTTACTATTTTTTTTCTACATAATTGGTGTACTGTTCCTCGTTTTCAACTCGTTATCAAAGAACCCAAATTTTGTTAATTATCTTTCACTGAAAATCATAATTAGCATTAAGTTAAAAATATGTTAATTAGAAAAGCAATATAGTCGTAGGTTGTGTACTTAGCGCGCTCGGAGTGTCTCTTTCTATCTCGGAAGCTTCTGGTGCGCATTAAATGCGGAAATTCGTTTTGCGTAGTAGGAAGATAAGGTTAACTATTTAATTTTCAGGAAATGAATACAGAATCATGTTACGTTATCAAAACTATCGAGTGAAGATTAATAGCATTACATAAAATTATTTTACATACCTTAGATGCTTTCTAAAAGAACTCGTATATTTTCATCAATTATTTTCAGAGCGCTATGTAATTCAACAAATGCGTTTGAAATATCGCCATCCTGCGAATTTGCCTCAAAGAATCTTCTCAATCTTGAAAGACACTGATACGTATTTTTGATTGAATCATGTCTTTAATACACTGACGGAAAAAAACTCCCAACACCACGAAAAAATAGTTGTAGAGGAATGTAATGGCGGCAATACATTTGTATAGGTAACATATTTAATCTGTATTGACCGACCACTTGGTCGGTCAATACAGGGACGGTTAATGCTGGTTGGGGGTGACTCTGGAGTTGTCGTCCAATGAAGTCCCATACGTGCTCGATTAGTGAAAGATCTGTTGATCTAGCAGGCCACGGCAACATGTCGACACTCTGTAGAACATGTTGGGGTACAGCAGCGGTATGCGGGCGAGCGTTATCCTGTTGGAAAACACCCCTGGAATGCTGTTCATGAATGGCAGCACAACCGGTTGAATCACCAGACCGACGTACAACTGTGCCGTCAGGGTGCGTGGGATAACCACGAGAGTGCTCCTGCTGTCATAGGAAATTGCTCCCCAGACCATAACTCCAGGTGTAGGTCCAGTGTGTCTCAGCCGCAGACAGGTTGGTTGCAGGCGCTCACCTGGCTTCCTTCTAACCAACACACGGCCATCACTGGCACCCAGGCAGAACCGGCTTTCGTCAGAAAACACAACAGATCTCCACTCCGTCCTCCAATGAGCTCTAGCTTGACACCACTGACGTCGCAAACGGCAGTGGTAACCGGTTTGTAACAGTTCGTTGTGTCACTGTGGTGGCAATTGCAGCTCGAACTGCTGCCGCAGACGCGGTACGATGCGCCACGGCCATACGCCGTACACGGCTGTCTTTCCTCTCAGTAGTGCCACGTGGCCGGCCGGAACCCGGTCTTCTTAAGGCAGTACCTTCCCTTGATCACCGCTGCCAACAATCGTGCACAGTGGCTACATTCCTGCCAAGTCGTTCTGCAATATTGCGGAAAGAAAATCCACCTTCTCGTAGCCCTATTACACGACCTCGTTCAAACTCCGTGAGCTGTTGATAATGGCTTCTTCGTCTTCTTAAAGGCATTCTTGACTAACATCAACACCCTACGTCGAATCTCAACGATAACTAACGCTCACGAACGTTACAGCACGTATTTACAGCAAACCTGCTTTGCATGTTCCGAGGGGCTACTAGCGCCACACGTATGCGCCGAGCTCGAAATTTGCATTGACGTCATCTTACAGACGTACTCTCACCACCTACCAACTGTCGTTTATCTAACACAACCCCTTCTTATTGTTGGGATTTTTTTCCCAGTCAGTATATGAAGGTTTTCTACAACTGAATAATGGTTCGAGAAAAACTGGAAGGAAATACTCACACAGCTTACAAGTGGAGGGAGGTACGTCAAGTATGCTTTGTGTTGGGAAAGGTAGGTTAACGCAGTGGTATGCATTGGCGTGTGGCAGCATATCAAGGGATCAAGGAATGTTTTATTGTAGAGCACATCTGTTCAGACCCAAGTGTGGTAGTAAATCGAGGGGCGTACATCGAGGGTTAACTGTATATTGGAATTACGAAGAATCACTTCTCAACTGCATAATGTAGTGTTTAACCTCTGCTGGAACAAATCAACTCCTGGTCATCTGGAACGAATGGATTCGCTGTCTGAAAAGTGTGTCGAAAGCGGCTTAACGGGTGAACGTACTCATCAGAAAGTGTTGCCCCACCCCCATTAGCTTTGTCATTCAACGTGGTCATGATTTTTAAAACAATCCTTTCAGATTGATTACCTGCTGAAAGAGAAATAGCAATAGCGACGACGGAGAGAAGATACGTATGGATCACTTATTTTTACCCAGTGGCATGGTGTTCGTGTCACGGCGACTAGCCCTTTCCTATCTCGCCATGGAGCATAAGATAGAGGAGAAGAAGCGATCTCTTATAACTTATGATAAGTTTATGGTCGGTACTGTTGAGGTGAGAGGAGGAAAGGAAAATAGCTATGAGGATAGCAGAAAATTTTGAGCACCATTTAGTTCAGTTATACCTGCTGCTTAAAAGGTTAAGTATTTCGCTGTTGCTGTTATTGTGGGAAACCTCAGCAACAACAAAGGAGGGTTAAGAATTTGTTGTTACCCTAAGTCACTCAATGGGACTATAAGCAGTCGCCCGTTCCTAATTTAGGGTCACTGGTTCCAGAGAAGGGAGAGAGCCAGTGAGGTAAGACAAAATGTTCTTTACAACAGCCCTATAAAAACGCTTATCTTCGGAATACTTAGCTACGCATCTAGAATCGTCTTTAATATCAATTTTATCAGTGGAACCGTAATGTGCGTCGATCGAATTCATCAAGTCACTAAGTTGATCAGCACTGTCAAGAAGATTACATCAAAACTGCAGAGGGCTTTCAATAAATGCACTAAGCAAAGTACCTGGTGAAGTAAGAACCTGATTTTTTGGAATGCAGCAACTACTGATACTCTTGAATTCATTTACATCTCCATCCCTAGCACCTACTCTAGAAGAGAACTAGGGTTCAGGCAAAACAACCTGGTTATGAACAAGCTCTTTGGCAACAGTTTTGCTGTCATTTAGCAAGGTTACATGGAAGGCACCATCTACTTTTCTGAGAAAAGTACACATAGTCTTCTTACCAAAGCTTTTAAAGACAAATATAAGGGCATTAGCCTGTCTCATCCATCTCTTTTGTCTCGCTGATAGCTCTCATCTTTCTGACCTCGTTCTGCGGCATGATCCTGTTTTTATTTCAGTCTTCTTAACTTGACTTACTTCCAGGGACTATCTAAAAAATAAACTCTTAGGAGTTCTGACATGACGTTCAGTGCAGAAAATTCAACAAGAGCATACCGAAATTTTCATGAGAGGAAGTAAACAAAAACGAAAGGAACGGAAGGTATGTAGTATACGTCACGGAATTTCACGAGATATTTAAGAGTGGGAACTTCTAAAAGGCAGGTTTACAGTTTCGGAGCTTGGAAGCACTCATGACGTCGTCTGATGGCAAGTGGAGCATCCCATTTCCTGTTAGTGTGGAACACTAGTAGTGTTTTCTGCTTACCGTGCATTTAGCAACTCAGCAGTTAAAAAATTCGGTAACAGAGCAACGTGGAAACATCACGTTTTGTGTTTTGCTTCGAAAATTACCATCAGATACATTAGCCATGCTTCAGCAAGCATACGGTGAAATGGCAATATAGAAGTCGCACGTTTACGGGGGGCATAAGCGTTTTCGAGATGGTCGTGTGAGTGTTGATGATGATCCGCGTAGCAGGCGACCGTGTACTTCTTCAACTGCCGAGGAGATTGAGCTCATGCGCAGCATTGTCCGACGTGGCCGAAGGAATACTGTAAAGGAAATCTCATCGGAAGTAAAAGTATCAGTTTGGATTGTCCACAGTGCTCTCCACATGATTTAAATATCCATTACGTTTGTCAACATTCATTTCCAAAATTGCTGACTTCCGAACAGCAAATACAAATGACCTTCCCGGAGACCTAATTGCTATGGCTGTGATCAAGACAATTTTCTAAGCAACGTAATCGCAGGGAACATGACATGGGGTCCTTTATACGATCCCAAGAAGAAACGTTAATCCTGGGGCTAAAATCAACACCATCTCCTCGGGTCTGGTTTATTTACCCGACGTTTACTTCACCGAAGAGTCACTTGACCGAAAATCACTTCAACGAAAAGATTGTTTCACCGAAAGATCACTTGATCGAAAAGTTTCACCGAAGGTTCACTTGATCGAAAAGTTTCACCGAAGGGTCACTTGATCGAAAAGTTCATTTCACCGAAAGGTCTCTTTACCTAAAAGTTCATTTCATCCAAAGGTCATTTCACCGAATGGTCAGTTTATCGAAAACTTTGGATTTCATTACAGGATCTGTTGAAGCATGGTGCAAGTTTGGCAGACAGACCAAACGAAACGTTAAGGGATTATACTCAAATTGCACTTGTGATTTCTCCGTGTCACATAGAACGCAAAGATTTAGTTTTAAGACGAATCTTTTTTTATAAGACAGTAGGCCTCGACTTAGGCTTTTTTAGCAAATTTTAATCACGTTCACAAGGTTTACATAAAAGTCATGTTCAATGCTTATGTTCATAAGGTTTACATAAAAAGTAAAATTAATAATGTTGCACATTTGTTCAGGCAAAAAGAATGAATTTAAGGTCCTTAGGCCTTGGCTTAGGCCTTTTACCCAATTATAATCGTGCGAACTCATGTTCATAAGGTTTTCATAAAAAGTCAAGTTAATAATATTGCACATTTTTTTCAGGCAAAAAGAATCAATTTTAGGGCCCTTGGTCTCGGCTTAGGCCTTTTTAGCAAATTTTCACCGTGCGTGCTCATGTTCATACGGTTTACATAAAAAGTTACTTTACATTTTATTTAATGCTTATAAATATGAGTAGGGTTAAAATGGCCTGTATCTAGGCCTACGGTCAAAAAATAATGTCTTGTGGTTGAGTAAAAGTGGAACATTTTTTACTTGATTTGCTTATGTAACCCTTATGAATACGAGTTCGGAGCGTTAAAATTTGACAAAAAGGTACAAATCTAGGCCGTATAATTAATGTTATATTTGGAAAAACCTACTCATGGGGAGGTGCTTCATAGAAATTAAAAGTGTTTTTTTTTTAGTTTTTCAAAAACCCGCACCTCACTCCAACAGATCTCTAACAACAAAATTCTAAGTTTTCGGTAGACTGACCGTTCGGTGAAATGCTCTTTCGATATAATGAACTTTTAGGTAAAGTAATCCTTCGGTGAAATGAACTTTTCGATCAAATGTCCTTTCGATGAAATGAACTTTTAGGTGAAATGAGCTTTTCGGTCAAGTAACCCTTCGTTGAAATGATTTTCGATGAAGTGATTTTCAGTCAAATGACTTTTAGGTAAAGTAGTTCGGTGAAATGATTTTCGGTGAAGTGAGTTTCAGTTAAGAACTTTTAGGTAAAGTAATCCTTCGGTGAAATGTGATTTTCGGTCAAGTGACCTTTCAATCAAGTGAACGATACCCCAACTCCTCGAAAACATAAACCCCGTCTGAAAAAGAATATAGAAAATGTAATACTGGAAGTTTCCTTTGACTCTCAGTACCGTGTCTACTATGAATTTATTCCATAAGGGAGGACTGTGCATAAAGAAATGTACGTCGATATCCCTCGTCACTTCAGCGATGTAATCCGAAGGTATCGTCTAGGAAAATGGATAACAAATTGGTTTCATCTTCACGACAATACTCCTGCACATCCATCCCTAATGGTCCAACGGTACTTTGCAAAGCACAATGTGACTTCACTTCAGAATCCTCCACATCCTCCTGATCTAGCACCACCCGATTTTTACTTATTTCCGCTGTGTAAATCTACCCTAAATAGACGACGATTCACGAGTACTGAGGTTATCACCGAGCTTTTTCCTGGCGAGCCCTAGATCCGTTGGTTATCATCCCACAAACACTCAATAGTGGACACTACAGGGACCTGTTAGCCGACCATCTCTATCCATAGCTGCAGGAGGTATACCCGTCTTTCCTGGCAAGCCCTAGGTCCGTTGGTTATCATCCCACAAACACTGAATGGTGGACACTACAGGGACCTGTTAGCCGACCATTTCTATCCATAGCTGCAGGAGGTATACCCGTCTTTCCTGGCAAGCCCTAGGTCCGTTGGTTATCATCCCACAAACACTGAATGGTGGACACTACAGGGACCTGTTAGCCGACCATCTCTATCCATAGCTGCAGGAGGTATACCCGTCTTTCCTGGCAAGCCCTAGGTCCGTTGGTTATCATCCCACAAACACTGAATGGTGGACACTACAGGGACCTGTTAGACGACCATCTCTATCCATAGCTGCAGGAGGTATACCCGTCTTTCCTGGCAAGCCCTAGGTCCGTTGGTTATCATCCCACAAACACTGAATGGTGGACACTACAGGGACCTGTTAGCCGACCATCTCTATCCATAGCTGCAGGAGGTATACCCGTCTTTCCTGGCAAGCCCTAGGTCCGTTGGTTATCATCCCACAAACACTGAATGGTGGACACTACAGGGACCTGTTAGCCGACCATCTCTATCCATATCTGCAGAAGGTTTAGCTGGACCACACTGCCGTCTTTCAACAGAACAGCGCACAGTGTCATTGATCTAGTATAACAACTTAATGGTTGGAAAAACACGAGAGCGAATTAGGCACATTTCATTGGCGGTAACCCAATTGAACTTTTGTGGTATACGTTAGAAAGGGGTGTGATAAATGTTGATTCTCTTTCACGGAATGAGTCTGAACTGGCGGATTTGTTGCAGCGCACATGGGTCCCGTTACGTATGGAGGATGTTCGACACCAAGTAGAATCTGTTGCTATAGTGCGTCGCATAAATATAGAGACAGAACAAATTCTCGAATAAAAAAGAAACAACAACGAGCTGAAATGTACACCTCATATTTATAGCAAAACTAGCATAGGACACGGAGCTGCACATTAGTTTCACGGAAACATAACAATTCCAACGCCAAGTTCAAGAAAAAAAAATACACTGTCACAAAAATATAAAGACTTACTAGTTATGAGCACCTCCGATACGAATAGTGGAGCCGTTGTTCCGAATAACACTGAAAACCTGATTGGGCATGCTGTCCACCAAGTGATGTAAGTGTTCTGGACGGAGTGCGTACCAGCTTCATTCAATCTGCTCTTTCAATGCCACCACACTTGAGAACTGCTTTGCATTCGCATACACATCATGAGCTAGGATAACACAGAGGTTCTCGATAGGGTTCAGATCTGGACTGAGTGCTGGCCAATCCATTACGGTAACATGATGGGTGTTAAACCAGCGTTTCGTTGATGCAGACCGATGGATAGAGGCATTGTCTTGCTGGAACACATATAATAAACACCCGCTAGAGTTTCGGCAAATGGTAGAAGGTGGCTGCTGAGTATGTCCTGATACGTTTCGCAATTCTGCCTGCCTTGCAGAAAAGCGATATCCGTTGTCCCATTGAACGCAAAAGCTCCCCAGACCATCACAGATCCCCCTCCTTTCTGTCTGCTGAAGAAGGTGCGTGGCTCGCGTCGTAAATCATGCCACTAGCATTTCCAACCATCAGGACCGTCCAGGTTGAATTTTTTCTCATTGGAGAAAATAGTTGTGATCCACTCGCCCGTCCAGTGCATGTGGCTGCTTGCCCATAACCATGTAGCTTCCTTGTGGCGCCGCGTGAGGTGTGACAGACGGCGCATTTTACGGAGCACAATGTTGCGACTTTACTTGATTCGTCGATGAACAGTCCGAGAAACTTGACTTAGTGATAACGTTTGGGATGAAACTAAACGCATGGTGGCACGATCATCTCGTTTGGTTGTTATTCGAGGCCTTCCAGGCCGTTTTCTGGTAGTTAACGCACCACGTTTCGATAACGTCTTATAAATGACTGCCCTACTCCTCCCCATGGCTTTACAAATTTTCGCTACAGGCAATCTATTTGCTCTCAGTCTCCAAATCTTCTGCATCTTCTCACCAGAAAGTTGATTGTTGCGTGGCATTTCGGCAAATGAATGTCTGACGGCAGGTCCGCTGTCTTTTGTAGGCTGGACCGAATTACGGCCCATGCGCGTGCGTACAACATGCTAATTTGTACATCTCATTTGCACGTGGCAACTTGACATAGTTGTCTTTATATTTATGAGACACCTAAAATTATTTCACTTTGTGGTGTTCTTTTCACCCAATCCGGTCATCTCGACGGATCGAAACGTTTGTTGTAGGGTTATGTCTAATTAGGTACCACTTCAGCTTCATACGCATTGCCTTCACTGCGCAAAGTCGACTGTCTCTATATTTACGTGACGTACCTTAGGCGTCTGCGAACCGTGATTGCACAGAACGGTGGACCAACGCGTTATTAGGTAGGTTTCTAATGCAGTCCTCACTCGGTGTATAGCTACAAATCAAATTAGGCGGAATACGGACTCGTATCATTGAGTTATCAATAGAAATACAAAAACCAAACGGCAGTGGTGGCTTGATGAGAGAAATATTCACACGATGCACATGGGAGCAAAGAACAGACATTTTGAAGGTCAAAGACGCGCCAATCCGTATCGAAACTGATAACAAATTGTTGAAGAGTCTAAAGGTCACCTAGAGCGTGGGTGCTGCCCCAGGGTCAGTTTCAAATAAATGGCGCTCTTTATATTCGAAGCGTGAGAAAAAATGCTCGTAGCGTGACCAGCGACAGGTTAAAACAAAATGTGACTCATGTAATATATACAGTCATTTGCAAATGTTTAAGGTCACCTGTTGGTATTAAGAGATTTCTGCCGATTGCGACAGCTACTGTCTGTATTTCTCAACTTCCTGTCGGTGCTGTACCATCCTACAGCGGCAGCTGTCGATAGAGTTGGGGAGTCGTGGGAGCGTCAGTTTGCTTCTGGTTTTCACGCTGAGAGGTTTTGTGCGTATTTTTTATATAGCGAAAAATGGGCAAAAAGGCGTCATTAAATGTTACTCAGAGGGCACAAATAGTGACTTTATATCATGGATACTCCGAACATGAGCTAAGCAGAAAGGTGAATGTGAGCAAGACTGCTATTTCCAACATGATAATGAAATATCGAGATACAGGTGAATTTAGCGACCAAAAATGAAGTGGACGTCCAAGGAAAACAACCCCACGTGATGGCAATACCATAAGGCGAATAGTTATGCGTTTTTTGGGGATTTTGTGTAAGACAATCAAGGTATTTCTACATTCAAAAGGGTCTGATTTTAGTATTAGCACTGTTTCCCGATGTCTTAGCCAATATTTTGGATTCAAGTCTTATAAACCTGGACATAAACCTCTTAGACTAATCTGTCAGTGAAAAGGAAGAAACTCCAGTTTGCGAAGCGTCATCAATAGTGGACTGCTGAAAATTGGAGCCAAGATCGTTTTCTCTGATGAATCAACTGTGCGTCAATTTGAATCACTTGAAGCACATGTTCGATGGCCAAAAGGTTTGATGCAAAATACACCGTTAGCTCCGTGAGACATCTGCCGAGTCAGATGATATGGGGTGCTCTGTCAGCATTCAGTGCTGCTTCATTATCCTTTTTGCCAACAGGCACTACCATGACTGGTTCTTTTTATGTGGAAGTGTTACACGAGAAGCTGTTAACACATATGCCATTGCACAGATGCGCAATCTTTATGAATGATGGTACTCCATACCACAGTTCAGTGACAGTAAAGGACTACCTGCAGAGGAAAACTTAACTGCGCTTGGCTGGCCCGGTAATAGTCCCAACCTTAACCCCATCGAAAATTTGTGGACCATTATAAAAGACAAGGTAGCAGAAAAACAGCCATCAAATTACCAAGCTTTGATTGACGCGATAAAGTACGTGTGGTGCAAATACATTTCAAGTGAATACTGCAAATCCCTCATTGAGAGTATTCCACATCGTTATAAAAAACAAAGGTGGACACACAAAGTACTGATTTTGGTCTTTTTTGGGTTACAATGGATGTCAGTATTCATCTGTGGTGCCATGTTTTCAAATATTTCTGACTAGTAATTATTATAGTTGTGTCTTTGAAAATCTTCATTTTCAAAAAATTGACAGGTGGTCTTAAACTTTTGCAAATGACTGTAATGTTCTATCGAGTCTGACCTTTCTTCATGCATACTTAATTAATTAAGAACATTACAATGTCTTTTTTAGACTGTATTTATTTTTGTATCGCATTTGAACTTGCTCTGTGCGAACATGATGAATCGGACTGGGCGTCCAATCCCGGTTGTTGCTTTTTTGGTATCTATTTTCTTGAGATATTTTTAATATATAAATATATCCGTTCTCTTATTAATGCTGTACCTGCTTTGTTAGCCACGAGTCACCACTGCCTTCATCATACAAGCTTTGAGACTTTAATCAAAAGACTTGCTCATTACATCGGAGGATTCGGTGTCATCTTTCTTGTTTGCTTTTCGTTAAGGGAAAGGATAAAATTGAAGACCCAGTTACCCCGAAGGAAAATACCTTTGATTACATTTTTCAGCTAACAATGTCAATTCTCGAAGCGACGAGGAAGGACACAAATCACTTCCACCGAAGAATAACGATGGATTTTTTGATTCAGCGAGCAACAAGAACGTGGAGTGTGATTGTTTTGCAGATGCGGTACACGGAGCCGTTTTGGTGCGATACTTCAATAGTTATTTGAATGTGAAATTTCGTGGTACCAGCGACAATTTGGGAAGCAGTAATGACAGTGTTCGAAATGCATCCCTGCGGGAATAAATGAAGCGCCTAAGTTGCCCTATTATTTGCGAAACGAGCTCGATATGGATAGCACTTTCTAGTTGCTGTTACATTCAAGTAGGGTGCGGTTTCTGTGCCGTGGGGATGAACAGAATCAGTTCCTCACGTCTTACTCGCATTGACGGTTCGCGAAAATTTTTGTTTTGTATTTCTGTAAACTATGGATCCCGTTTCTCCTTCAAATGGGGAGAGTTTACAAACTTTGAA
The DNA here is from genome assembly GCA_039090855.1 of Macrothele yani. NCBI lineage: Eukaryota > Metazoa > Arthropoda > Arachnida > Araneae > Macrothelidae > Macrothele > Macrothele yani. The sequence goes on from CM076992.1 coordinate 18,139,852, forward strand.
GATTCGATCAAAGGAACAATTTCTTTTTGGTACGCCTTTTGATGTGCGATGCATGCAAAAATTCGCAGTGTTAGTGTGAAAATGGCTGTCTCTCTTTCAGACTGTTGGAAGTATATCTTTAAGACTGCTAAATGGATTTAAAAAATTATTTCTCCGTTATGTAGCTTGAACTGCACTGGTGTGCATGAATTAAAAGAATTAAGACACAAGTCAAAATATTTTAATCAAAATTTCATAAAACTTTTTATGGGCATATATTTTGAAATAACTTAAACAAATTCTGTAAAACACAAAATACAGTAATTTAACAATGGGAACATGCTTTACGGGAATTAATTTTACCGCGAGCACTTCGTAATCCCCCTAATTTTCACGCTCCTCAATTCTTTGTTTTTTTTAGAAAAAGATCGTGTTTATACTATCGGCTTGTCTGCCCGTCCGCCTGTGGACACCACATCTCTGCAACTATTAGTCCAATTTTAAAAATTATTTTTGCATTGGGAAGCTTGAAATATGCAGATGATGATCCTTTATTTCGTTTTTTTATTACGATGTACAATTTTGCCGCTAGAGGGCGTAAATGCCGATGATATCGAATTCAAAGTACATTTTATTCCACATATTTGCTAAACTCTAAACATCCGATTTAAAAAATTATTTTACCTTTCGATTCCATTTATGATGAAGCGAATTTTAGGTGTAGTCACTTTTCAAGTTACGCAGAGATTTTCTGCTAGGGGGTGTAAAATTAAAATTGCGTTTTACCCTATATCTGTACTTTAAAAACTTTGATTTGAAAAAAAAAAATCTGCGCCGGATACAACTCCTATTGGGAAAACTTTCTCATATAATTTCTAATTTTTGGAAAAAATGGTTTTGCCACCAGGAGACGTAAGTCTTAATTTCCGCTCGTTAGCTACTGATCATTCATCGCCGGTGTGCAGCAGTCCAAGCGCTAGCTTCGGACCCTTCGTCCTTCTGACCATTTGCCCGGGTTCGAGTCCCGGATGTGGCATGGATGGTGTGTTTGTCTTACTGGTCTGGCTTTGTCCCTTCTCTGGTAAGCAGTCCCTTTCCCTAAGTTAGGAACAGGCGACTGCTTATAGGCAACTTAAGGACAGGCGAATGCTTATATGTACGTAGGTAACTTAGGGACAGGCGACTGCTTATAGGTAACTTAGGGGCAGGCGACTGCTTGTAAGCAACTTAGGGACAGGCGAATGCTTATACGTAGAAAACTTAGGGACAGGAGACTGCTGCTAAATAACTTAGAGACAGGTGAATGTTTATACGTAAGTAACTTAAGGACTGGCTACTGCTTATATGTAACTTAGGGACAGGTGAATGCTTATACGTAGGTAACTTAGGGACAGGCAACTGCTAATATGTAACTAAGGGACAGCCTACAGCTTATAGGTAACTTAGGGACAGGCGAATGCTTATAGGTAACTTATGAGCAGGTGAATGCTTATGCACAGGTAACTTAGTGATATGCGAAAGCTTATACGTAGGTAACTTAGGGACAGGCGACTGCTTACAGGTAACTTAGGCACAGGCGACTGCTTGTAGCACATTGAGTTGCTCACTGTGGTCGTTAAAGATAAGAAAGAGAGCACCAAATGTTCGGTTGGAATGAGCACGTCTATTGAATTTTTCCCGTCGCAACCTCGGTGGCGCTGTGGTTTAAACGCTGGCTTATGATTGTTCGTCAAGGTGGGTCCGGGTTCGAATCCCGGTGAGGCATCGATGTTGTGTTTGTTTGTCTTGCGGCACTGGCTTTCTCCCTTCCCTGGAAACAGTGACTCTAAATTAGGGACGGGTGACTGCTTATAGCCCATTGAGTTGCTCACAGTTGTCGTTAAACCCTCAGCCAAAAAAAAAAAAAAAAACCTTCCGTCATTAATAAAATTCATCGAAATTATTCAAAGTCAATAGAACCGATTAGAAAAGAAATAATCAACTGGATTTCTACAATCGATAAAATATCCAGAAATCGAAGAAATCGAACACCAATTTACTCCCACTAGCAGCTGAAAAAAGTATGTTAACAAAATTAACAAGCTGTACCCCCAAAAGTTTCTCATAGCTGAAGTATCAAAGACAAAGAGATTTTCAACTCGAACAGTTAAAAAAAGAAATACAGAAGATAACATGATATAATTCTACGCCTTGGAGCTGAAGAATTTTGCATATTGGAAAAGTTGAAAATGTGCGAAAATTATTCTTAGTAGCAAAAGTTATGCGAAGAGAAAATAATTTTTCAAATACGTCTCCTGGAAGAAGAGATAGCGAGAAAAAGCTGTAGTGAGAAAGCTGTGCCTTATTTAAGGAGGATAATGTTCTCTGTCTTTATTGTAGCGAGTGTTTTAGAAGCAAAGATACAGCTGCAAAAGTACACAAATACCGCCTAGCGACAGAACTGTGGACTACAAAACTTCAAGGGTAGAAGCAAAGTATTTCACAAGATAAATAGTATCCGGTGTAAAAGGATTTTTTTAAATCTGACATTTAGAAGCAGAGATATCGAGGAAAAAGACTAATGTTTGCACCCCTAGCGAGAAACTTTTGCATTATTTTGGAAAAGAAATATGCACAAAATGTGTTCATGCACAAATGTTTAATGCCCAAATGTTTTCATACTATATAAGCACGTATATCTGACAAAAAATATTTTTTTTAGTCAAGCTTTTAATCAGCCAGATATTGCTGCACATATGCTGCAAACGGAAAAGTGCGCTAACGCCCTCTATTGGCATACTTGTGCTTTAAGAAAAAATTTAAATTATTTGCAAAACATTTTGTACTAGAACCGCTATTCGATAAAGAATTTTTCAAATGGGACTCTTAGATGCAGAAATATCGACAAAAATAAGATTATACACCAATGCCCTTGAAGAAAAAACTGTGTACTAGTTTTAGCAGATGATATTCTCAAAAGCTTTTTCGTAGTTAACGGTACCGGTCCACTTAAGAATTTTTAAAATGTGTTTTCAGAAGCGCAGATTTTGCTGAAAATACATCAGAAAAAGAAATAAACACATACGCCCTCTGGTGGCCAAACCATTCCGTGCCAAAAATCAAAAGTTGCATGCAGAACATTTCCCACTAGGGTCTCTATCCTATTCCTATGCAAGAGAATTTTTCAAATAGGAATTTTAGAAGCAGAGACATCGGAGAAATCGTAATTTATCTTTACGCCTCCTACCGAAAATTCTACGAATTACCTGAAAATGAAACTGCACCCAAAACAGTCGTTGTTATTGATGGCGTCCGAAGAAGGAAATAATTGTTTTTTAATCAAATATTTAGAAGTAATGATATGGAATAAACTGTATTTTGAAGCTGTCAGCATCTGAATTTATGCCATCTAGCGGCGAAGTCATGCATCGTGAAAAATACCCTCGGAAAACCAGGATGATCGTTCCCACATTCCAAGCTTTTCAACTGGTCTAATAGCTTCAGAGTTATGGCGTCCAAAGGCGGACGGACAAAGTTATGAATAAGCACGTATTTTTGAAAACAAAAAGACGTGCTAAAATAAGAGAGAAATTATGTGTGAGCCTATGTCAGCAATAAGTATTTCTGGAAGCAGCCATTATTTCTTTTCGTCAAGGTGTAAATGTTTCTGGGAGCATACAAGATTATGGAAAGTCGCCCGTCTCTAATATGGACCCCGTGGTTCCACCAGGGTCCAGCACGGATAATTAAACAGAGGCCAGCACCTCTGACCATTCAGCCACAGGCAACGTGAACAGCGTTAAGGAAGCAAGTGTTGTAAAAATGACCTAGGATCTTCTAACAGCTTTATCATACGTTATCTTGGAGGTGAAGGATATCCTGGAGTCAACATACACATTTTAGAATGATCTTCTAACAGCTTTATCATACGTTATCTTGGAGGTGAAGGATATCCTGGAGTCAACATACACATTTTAGAATGATCTTCTAACAGCTTTATCATACGTTATCTTGGAGGTGAAGGATATCCTGGAGTCAACATACACATTTTAGAATGATCTTCTAACAGCTTTATCATACGTTATCTTGGAGGTGAAGGATATCCTGGAGTCAACATACACATTTTAGAATGATTTTCGATGCTAACAAATTCTAATTTATTTTCTTCCGAACTGAAAGTATTCGGCTATGGAATATTAATTAGAACAATGTACAACTGCATTTCAGGCCACCGGAACACAGCCACTCTACTTTTTTTGCGACGATTTGGTTAACGGCTGAAGGAAAATTAACTTTTCTCTGATGAATCATAAATCAATTTTGTCCAGAAACAAATTGCTTAAAAGCTTTTCCCTTATTTAAATTACACTAAAAATAAAATCATGTATTCAAAACATATTTTTATGCTAAATATTACAGGCGATTTCATTAACTTAAAAGGAAAACCCATCCATTCTATTTCTCTTAGTAGCAGAAATATATTTGTGTTTAATAATGATCATAAGAAGGTGCACGCAAAATACGAGCTGTAACTCTGTTTTTCAAACTCTAATTCCCCTAATGGCTTTTGAGGAAAAATGACTGTGATGTAATGACAGTTTAGAGGAAAGGTTTCTTTGACTTCACGTTTTAAGAATTCATTTTTGTAATCGCCAGTCCTTGTACCACGGCTTGAAACCTTGCCTGTGATTCGTAATTCCCATTACTTCCCGAAATCACCGTTATAAACTGTAGTTATGAACATTACTTTTCCGTAGTTCATGACAAGTTTAGCAGCAAATTATTTGACACAATAATCATCAATAATGGTAGAAACTGCAATGACACGTGGAGGAGAAAACATCCAAGAATGGGAAACACAGAATAATAAATGATGAAGTCAAGAGATTCAATGAGATGATAAATACGCACAAATAGCTTACTTTTTGACTTACACATTTATTGAAGGTTTCCCTGACAATATAAATTTGAAGTTGTGGTTCCGTCTATTGGTGCATACCATGGTACTTTTGATGTTCGGTATATCGTGAAATATTCCCCACAGCATAAGAAAGGTATATAAACTGGTGTGCAAAAATTAAGGACGAAGAGGAGAAATTAGCTTAACAGCGGAACGAGCAGGCAGAACGGACCGAAAGACCACTCAGGAGATAGACTAGGGGCCGGTACGGTAGGGCATGCGCATATATGTAGCATGGCGTAGGGGGGGGTCGGAAGGGTATAAAGCAGACAGGCGGTGTACGCTTAGCAATTCGGTGAAAGCTATTGCACGGTGTACATCGGTTTGAACGACGTCGAGTTGCTGCCACCGTGTGATATGGCCAACAGGCAATCCAGTAGACGACATCTGGATGACTTTACACGAGGTCGCGTCAGTGGGAAGTTGGAAGAAGGTCGAAGTGTGACTAGTGTGGCCGAGGTGTTCGGGATCGCTCACAGCATCGTCTCACGAGCTTGGAGAGCATTTCAAACGACAGGAACAGCTGTCTGGGGGTTTAGCCGTGGTCGTCCATGAGCAACCACGGCGGCGGACGACCGGTATATTGTCTTACAGGCGAGAAGAGACAGACGGAAGACAGCGGGAGAAATCGCAAGGCACATGCAACAGACAACAGGACGTCCGTTATCGCGTTTTACCGTGGCCAGGAGGCTGCACAAAGGTGGTCTATTTGCACGATGACCAGTACGGTGTGTGCCATTAACGCCTGCTCATCGTAAGCGGCGGTTTCTGTGGTGCCAGGAACACAAGAACTGGACCCATCAGCAATGGTGTCGAGTTCTCTTTACGGATGAGAGCCGATTTAGTCTGACGAGCGATTCTGGACGTATACACATCTGGAGAGAGAGAGAGCAGGGAACACGCAATCACACCTCCACCATCATCGAAAGGGACCGGTTTGGAGGTGGCGGAGTTCTCGTTTGGAGCGACCTCTACATCTTCCAAGGAGGTTCAGTCACTGGTGTCTGCTATTGTAGCGAGGTTCTCCTGCCTCACGTGCGTCTGTTTAGAGGTGCTGTGGGTCCTGAGTTCCTCTTCATGAACGACAACGCTACACCTCATCGTACAGTGGCTGTCGCAGAGCTGTTGGAGAGTGAAGATATTCAATGCATGTATTTGTCCACAAGGTCCCCGGACCTAAATCCAATCGAACACGTGTGGGACCTTCTCGGGAGACGCTTGGCAGCACGTCACCAGCCGCCAGAAACGATTCCGCAGCTGCGATTGGCGCTACAAGAGGAATGGGCAGCGATGCCTCAACAGCTCCTTGACAACCTCGTCCTCAGCATGGACAGACGTTGTAAATCCTACAACGCAGTCAGGGGTTATCATATCCTGTAATTAAGACTGGATTTGTCTTGGCAGCCGCCTGTCACATGGACGTTTCTGTCTTCTGTCCAGTTGTGCTCGAAGCTGCCTTTTCAATAAACTGCCTTTTTATCCTGTGGATTCCTTGTTTGGACGGTTTTGCTCACTTGTCCCATATTCTTAAATCTTGGGAATATTATGGTATGATTTGAGTCAATGTGGAGCAGTTCTGCACGGCGTTACATTCGAAAAACCGTCTCGTCCTTAATTTTTGCACGCCAGTGTATATTCTTCGCAAACAATTGCATGAAAAATTAGGTCTATGCGTAAATTGCGGCGCTCCACGTAGCTGGCTGTAAAAGCAAAATGGTTGAATTTTTGCCAGAATTTCAGGTATGGGAGTAAAGTGGCAACATTCCTTCGAATGACACGTGTTGGCACAATAGTACACTGCTGGACAATTGCTAAGGACGGATCATAAACGGCTATATAGCGCATAAAAAAGTAAGTGTGGTTGGATGCCAAGTGAAATGAAATAATGTTAGAATGCCAGGACATTACAAGAAAGACAATTTTTGTGCTCTGAAATCCAGAAGGATTTGGAACGTGTTCAAGAGACAAACAGGCCATTTTGTGCAGAATACGTAAACGTGAAAAAAATGCAATTACCGTCAGCAGGCGTTCCGGCGTAAGATGTCAATACGGGATATGGCCACCATGGAGGGCGATGCAAGATTTCACACGTCGTGTCATGCTTTGCACAACATTATCAAGCAGCTGTTGGGGTAATTTATCCCATTCCTCTGTCAGTGCACGGATGAGGGTGTCCTTGTTTATTGGAGGGCATTGGCGACCAGCAAGACTCCTCCCCAAAGCATCCCACACATTTTCAATGGGATTCAGATCTGGAGAACGTGCTGGCCATACGAGGCATGGAATATCCTCTCTCTCAAGACACTCCTGGACAGCGACTGTTCGATGACATGTTGCGTTGTCGTCCATGAAAATGAATCTATCACCGACAGCACCACGGAACATGCGAACATGAGGTAGCAGAACATCATTAATGTATCTTTGGCCAGATGCTAGCCCATACCATGACACTACATGTCGGATATCAGTCCCTTTCCTGTATGTTTGCTGGACAATATGCAGTACCACTATCACGCCAGATCAGTTGTCGTCGACAATCAGACGATAGACTGTATCTACTCTCATCTGAGAAGAGGACAGCAGACCAGTCGTTATCAGTCCAGTTGCGATGTTGATGGCACCATTGCAAACGGGCGATACGGTGACGTCTGGACAATGGGATGCACACAACAGGACGGCGGGCGTATAGTCCTCCTTCATGTAAACGTCTGGCGACCGTTTTTCGGGAGATCCGCTTGCCAGTAGCAGCCATAAACTGATTTGCTACCTCACTAGCTGTGCTGCGCCGGTGTCTTTTTGTTGATAGCACTATGTACCGATCTTCTGCAGGTGTCGTACTGCGAACACGACCTCCCCCGTGACGTTTGTTACACTCTCCATTTGTTTGAAATGATTTGCAAAGCCTTGAAACAACACTGTGGCTGACGTCGAACTCCCTGGCAACATCTGTTATTTTTCGCCCTTCTTCAATCTTGCCAATAATACGGCCACGCGTAAAATCATCTAGGTGATAACGGGAAGACATACTGAAAATTGCAAGTTCGTCAATTGATTCTTTCGCTTTCAACTTTGTGTTTGAACAACAACGGTCAATACGCGTCAAATCCTTTATATCTCTTATCAGCGCTATGACGTCACGAACAAGTTCGGCAATCCAAAATTTGCATACGCACAACACGTCTTACGTCCTTAGCAATTGTCCGGCAGTGTATAATGGCTAGAAGAGATAGTGTGCCGTCCGCTTCTGCAGACGGGTTCTTGAAATCATGAAATCAGAGAGGGCGCTGAAGACAGCTTCGATGCTATTGCTGTAAACTATGTTCACGTATATACGTATTTTTCGTTCCATGCAGTATATTAATTTATCTAAAATTTTACCAAAGAATATTTTTTTCTCTCCTGAAGTTATACTTAAAGTGATTAATGTCATGTAGGTATAAGTGAATATTCTTCCAAATGGTGTGTTTTTGGGAGCTTCGTCAAGTTTATTCGGGAAATACATTATCTCGCATTGAATTTATATATCACAAGGCTGGTTAGTACAAATACATTACTGGAAGCAAACGTTCTCCGTAATTATTTGGATTTTTGACCAATCATCTTATTGAATTCTGTTCTGATCCTGCTGCAAATCTTTTCGCTACTTCTACAGCACTCAAAATGTTTAATTGCGTGTCACATGATACTGTACTTAGGCCTAATCTTCCCACGATAAAGTTTACAGAACTATAGACAAAACAAACCACACAATTTTAATAACTTCGGACAAAATACGATGATATATAAAAGACTAATGCAAAAAGGGACATACTTAACTAAATAATTACTGAGTGTCTACCACCTTGATTTAGGACAAGTAATAAAAATCATTCGAGATGCCTTGCCTCATCTTTCGGCACGGTAAATAGTTACCTGTTGTTGACAGAACCTGCAACCACTGTTTGCATTCAGGTACGAAACAAGTTCTTAACGTTACATTTATTGCTACTACTTTTCATGACCGATTTAACAAATAAATCGCCTTTTCAATCGCTATCCGCCGCCCCGATGGCGCAGTGGTCTAAGCGATGACCTCTGATCATTCGTCCGAACGGGGGACCACAGGTTGTAAATACCAAATAAAGTGTAAACGTTGTGTGAATGCCAACAACACAACACCCCACAGAAATGCATAGCGAAAAACAAACCAGTGCAGAACAAATGAGTACCGGATAGTGAACATAACAATGCCACCCGGGTGGTGCAGTGGTCTAAGCCATGGCCTCTGATCATTCGTCCGGAAGGGGTCTGGGTTTGAATCCCGGTGAGGCATGGGTGTTGTGTTTGTCTTTCGGCACTGGCTCTCTCCTTTCCCTGGAACCAGTGACCCTAAATTAGGGACGGGCGACTGCTTATAGCCCATTGAGTTGCTCACGGTGGTCGTTAAACCTCCAATAAAAAAAAAAATCGCTGTCCTCCAAACACGCCATAGAATAACATGCTAATGTTCAGAAATCATTTCATCGAAACTCGCAGGATCGCCATCTCGCGGTTTTATGAAAAGAGGGAACTAAAATTTAAACAGTGTGGTATTAAGGTAAGAACAACATCTCTTCTAGCCACTATAGCAATAGACCTTATTCATGTGACGTCAGAAGTGAATTTCTGCGGACCAACATGGCTGCTGATTTAATGTTGTCGCTATTAGATTACCCCTTTCTGTTGGCCATTTTTTTAAATTTTAACACCTTGAAGTATGCCAACGAATTAATAGAACTACAGGGCGAAGATGACGAAATTAATTTCTTAGAAGAACAAATCAAGGTTGCAAAAATATACCAAGACAATTTTGTGTTCGATGTTTATTTTAAATGATGCTGGACAACATCGCCGTTAGTCATCTTGAAATTTTTAATGAAGCATTTCTCAAACACTGTATATTAAATTTCACGTTCTTATTGTCATATATTGGCGAAACATCTTAAAAATAAGCCTGGATGTTTTTTTGTTTTTGTTTTTGCAAAACGAAATATTTAGAAGTCCAGACAAATAGGAAATATGGAAACAAACTGGGGTTAAAAAAAACAACTAAAAACTTTCAATTGTCGTCCGCTAGGTAATCCATTTAAAAATAAAATGAATACGTAACATTAAATACAAGAAAAATGATAGATATGTTTCGCTCTTTGGGGAAAGAACGTAGAAGTTAATTTGCAACTTACAGATCTAGATATGCAATTTGTTTTCCACGTTTAACATTTTTTTTGGAAATTAAATATAGAAGGAATACTACCAGATTTTAACCACCTTCTATTCTTAGTGCCATGATGTTCAACACCTTCCGGTTTAAAGTGGGCAGAACATATTCGAGAATGCACATTGGGATGGAAAATTATCGCGTTTCATTTTACACAGCCATTCCTTTAACAGTTTCGGCCTTTTCAGAAGAAAATTATGGAACGTTATTCCTTCTTCTGTACAATTTAGGTGACAGGATTTATTAGCACAACCATACGATGAGTAAAAGTTATTCATGTCAATAAATTTCCGAAAATCGCGTTTTTCCTGAAGCCCTGCAACATATAACGGCTTGTTAAGCAATAGGAAAACATTACTCTAAATAACATCACTCTAGTTGGGGTAATCTCATTACCTGGTCTCTGCAGGGGTTAGGCTATTAGGAAACAATACGTCAAACAACTTAATGATTTACGGGGGTGGGAGTATCATAATGGGACGTACCATCAGTCCCAAGCCAACAAAAGCCCAAACCCTGAGAATCCGCCGTAGGCTAAAAGACTGTAGGAACGATGCACGACAGCAACTGCAACAGCCTTTCGGAAACGGTAATATTCATGTGAAAAGGCGACATCTTTACTAGAGTAATAAAGAAACAGCATGAAGAGGAGCAGAAGTTTCCACTAAGTGAATGCGTTTGTTTCACGAGGTAAAGGGATTTCGGTGGTGTATTAGCGCATTTCTCGTTACGGTAGTTTATTGGTGGATGTATTTGGCCATCGGATGGAGAATAGAATAAGGTCGTTGAGAGTGGAGAACTGTCGTATGATATATCTTTTTTACAGAACAGTGTTGCAACGTATTCTTCTCAATTAAGCGCAGTTGATTTTTTTTTTGTCCACTTTCAGAGCTACTGGGTTGGATAAAATTTTAAAAATAGCACCTCGAAATACTTCTCTTGTAAAACAGCGTAGAACAACGGTCTTTAACCCAAGTAGTCACTGTGTTTACGAGCTCTCTAACACACAAGAAATGCATTCCAGACAAAAATGCTCTATTTATTGTTGATTTTATTCAAATTTAGTTTCAGACAGTTTTCCCGTGATACAAAGGAAAACCCTGGTATCTATAAGGTTTGACATTATTCTAGTTTTATAAATTACTGAAGTAAATCAGGGTACTTTGGGTAGCTCTTTGCTTCTAGGTGGTTATTTTTATGACATCACAACATGTGCTGGAAGTGCCAACCATTTGCGTCCAGACAGCATTGAACCCAGAGCTGTCCGCCTTTTTGCTGTTTTGTTATGCCATTTCACTGAGCGTGTCTACACAATACGGTTGTTGATGGTGAGTGCTCGTGCTCGTGACTGTTCGCGTACGTGTGAAAATGTATCGGTATACTTTGGAGGAGCGAGTGTTTATTGTCCGCACTTATTGGAAAACATAATCGATAAAGTTTTGTCAACAGCAATTCCTGGAAAGGTTTGCAGGCAGACATCCGCCGAGAAAATCCACCATTTGGGCATTGTCGAAGAAATTGGAAACCAAAGGGACTTTATTAGACGACCATGCAGAACGTCGTCCACAAATGTCCGAGGAAACGATCCAGAATGTAAAGGGCCGACTACTTGTGTCTCCCAGGAAGTCACTTCTCCGACTGTCACAGAAAACAAGGTTGTCCAAAAGCACTTGTCAACGTGCTGTGTAAAAAGCGAAGCTTCATGCGTACCGTTTCTCCGTGGTCCACGAACTGAAAGAGCCTGACAACGTGAAACGAGTGACATACTGTCGATGGTTTCAGATATTTCTTCAAGAAAATCCGGGCATATTATGGAATACACGTGGTTCTCGTACGAAGCGTGGTTTCACCTGTCCGGATAAGTCAATTCTCAAAATTTCCGTATTTAGGGCCAGTAAAAATCCCAACGCGATACATGAAGAACCCCTTCATTCACAGAAAATTGGTGTTTTGTATGGAATGACCCGGCACAGCATAATTGGTCCCATCTTCTTCGATACAACCACCACAACAGCTGCATATATGGAAATCTTCAACACCTTTGTAAATCAATTGGACGACGAAGAACTCTCCATTGGATATTACCAGCATCATGGAGTGACATCACACACCAGTGTGGCCGAAATTCAGATCTTTTTCGGCGACCGCGTCATTTCGAAGGTTCTGTGGCCACAGTGTTCGCATAATCTGACACCTCCTGATTACTTTTTATGGGATATCTAAAAGGGAGAGTTTACCAAAAGAAACTGCGAACTATAGATGCCTTGAAAGCAAACATCACCGAAGAAATTCAGACAAGGACTTTCCATAATATGCTGCGCCGGGTTCAATGATGTCTGGATGCAAATGGTGGCCACTTCCAGCACATTTTGTGTCATCATATTTCGCACGAAATGAGGTAAGCCCAATTCAAATTTCGTTGCAATATCTTCATTGGTGTTAATATTATTAAAGAAATGCCGGGTTCGGTAGCGAGTGGGACATCCTGTATTTCTAATTCTTTCACAGTGACTCTTTACTGAATTTTCTGTTTTTAAAAAATTAATAGTAGATTTTTTTAGCCTTATTTGCTTTCAGTTACTGAACACTCGTTTTCTATTTACGATAAAGAAAGCCCGCGCCGTTTTCAGCACGTCTTTTGCAAAAAAAGATCGTGCTTCTGTTATCGGTTTGTCCGTCCGTCTGTACCCACAGTATCTCTGCAACTATTACTCCGATTTGAAAAATTCTTTTTGCATTGGGAAGCTTGAAATATGCAAATCATGATCCTTCATTTCGTTTTTTTTATACGATGTACAATTTTGCCGGTAGAGGGCGTAAATGCAGATGATATCGAATTCAAAAACACGTTTTATTCCACATATTTGCTTATAAACATCCGATTGAAAAAATTATTTATCTTTCGATTCCATTTATGTCGAAGAGTATTTTAGATATAGTTACTTTTTCAAATTAAGCATAGATTTTCCGCTAGGGGCCGTAGAAGTAAATTACATTTTCCCGCATAACTCTTCTTCTAAAACTCCGATTTGAATTTTTTTTTTCTTCAGCGGATATATATCCTGACGGAAAATCTTTTGCATATAATTTCAAATTTTTGATAAAGAATACTTCGGCCACCAGGGGGCGTAAGTGTGAATTTTTGCTTCTGATGTATTTGCCATAAAATCGGAGCTTCTAAGATATCGATTGAAAACATTCTTTCGTGGACTGATGCCACTCACATCGATAAACCTTTTCGGAATATTTTTTTCTTAAAATATTCCACAGTTTCTCCGCCAGGAGGCGTAGATATACATCTTATTTTTGTCAATATCTCTACTTCTAGAAGTCCGATTTAAAAAATTTCTTCTTTGTTGGATAGTGTCTTCTGTGTGACATGTTTTTTATATAATTTCAAAATTTTCAAATAATTCGTAGACTTTCCGCTAGGGGGCGTAGCGGTAAAATGCGTTTCCCCCTATGTCTCTGCTTCTAAATCTCGGATTTGAAAACTTCTTTCTGCACCGGATACAGCTCCTGATGGGAAATCGTTTGCACATAATTTCCAATTTTTGTAAAAAAATAGTTTGGCCACCAGGGGGCGTAAATCTTAATTTCCGCTTCTGTTGTATTTGCAGCAATATATGAGCTTCTAAATTCTCGATTGAAAAAAAACGTCGTTTGCTCACCGATACTACTCATGTCGACAAACCTTTTAGAAACATTTTCTTCTCAAACTAGTGCATGGTTTCTACGCCAGGGGGCGTAGATGTATATCTTATTTTTGTCAATATCTCTACTTCTAGGAGTCCGATTTGAAAATTTCCTTCTTTGTTAGATAGTGTTTTCCGTGTGACATGTTTTTCATATAATTTCAAAATTTTCAAGAAAATCATAGACTTTCCGCTAGGGGGCACAAAGGTAAATTGCGTTTTCGGCGTTATTTTTGCTCCGAAAGTTCTGATTTGAAAAATTCATCCTGTATCGCATTCGAGACCTGATGGAAAATATTTTTCATATAATTTTTAATGTTTGGTAAAGAATGGTTTAGCCACCAGGGGTCATAAGTGTTAATTTCTGCTTGTGAAGTATTTGTTGCAAAATCTGGGGTCCTGAAAATTCGACTAATTTTTATTTCTTGGACCGATACCTCTTTTATGATAATCCTTTTGAGAATACTTTCTTCCTAAAATAATGCATGGTTTTCCCACCAAGGGACGTAAAGTCACATCTTATTTTTGTCTATATCTCTGTTTCTAAGAGTTCGTAAGCTCACGATTCCGTTTACAGCAATATCTGAGGGAATTAAAAAACGATTGAAAATCTTCTTTCTTTCGTCAGATCTATTGTTTTCCATACGGGTTCCATTGACTTTAAATTGCTTTGATAAATTTAATTTGCGTCAGAACGGATTCAAAAGACGTGCTTATTACACCCGAAAATTCGGTGTCATCTTTCTTGGTTTTTTTTTAATTTTGGTTCTACTAACAACCATTCTATTCGCCGATTGAAAAACGTGAGAGAAGAAACCATTGTCCGTTTTTATACTCAGACCTGACAAGAACAATCCTCTTCCGCAATCCCTCCAAAGTGGATGCGTAAGCATTGCCAGTGACAGTTGTACCTTCAGGAATGTACTCGTGATGCAAAATTCTTTTGCTGTCGTAAAAGCACAGAAGCATTGCCTTGATTTTGGATACCTGTAGCCTGATCTTCTTTCCTTTGGGTGACTGTGGTGACTTCCGCTGAGCACTCTGACGCTTCCTGTCAAGATCATAACCAGGGGCGGATTGGGACAACTAAGCCAGGCTGGGAATTTTAGTCATGGGGTCGACAACAAAAGCATACACATCTACAGGTAAACACCTCATAATTTTCACCATGAAAATTTTTTGTTAGATCCTTTGATGAAAGAAGGGTGTCGGACAAAAGCCCACCGGCAAGATGCCCACCCTGACACTTGCCCACTGGACACGAGCCCACTGAACTTGAGCACACTTAGCACCGGGTACGGAGAACTGGCCACCGGAGAACTGGCCACCGGAGAAGTGGACCCCGGAGAAATGGACCCCGGAGAATTGGACACATTGCAATTTCAGTGCCATAAAATTATTCTGCATAAACAAATTTCGTGTGGCTATATTCCCCACTACTTGAGCAACTATTGTTCATATTTTTTTTTTTTATATTTCATTTTCAGTAAGAAATTTAGACATTTCCATGATTTTCGGAGCTAAGACTAAGTGGAGAACTGGCCACCAGAGAACTGGCCACCAGAGAACTGACCACCGGAGAACTGGCCACCCGGAGAACTGGCCACAAAAATTTTAAAGGGCCGTATAAAAATTGCGTTCTGGGAAGCTCCGTGGCCCCAGAACGCAAGATTGGTTATCTGACACACATAAAATGTCCTTAATCTCGTATTTTCTTATTTACGATATTTTTCTATAAACTATAACTAAACAAATTCTCTGCGAGTATGAGCAAACCCAGGAAACTAGTCGGGGAAGGGGGGGGGGGGCTTAAAACCTAAAATATGAAATATAAAGAATTTCTGGTCCGATAGGGAGATTTTCAGCCATTACAAGCTAATTGTCTGAGGGCATCTGCTGCCTCAGGAAACTAGTCGGGGGAGGGGGGCAAAACCAAAAGCGTAAAATATCAAGCATTTCTCTTCCGATCGGGAGATCTGCAGCATTTACAAGCTGCAACTCAACAAATTTTCTCAGCGCATGTGCACTCTCTGGAAACCTGTCGGCGACGGGGTTGGGGGCGGAGGGGGGGGGTTAATACCAAAAGTGTAAAATATGGTGAATTTCTTGTCAGATCGGGAGATTTTCAGCATTTAGCAGCTACAACTCGACACATTATCTGAAAACATGTGCCTACTCAGTAAACCTATCGGGGGGGAGGGGGGGGTTAATACCAAAAGTGTTAAATATGAACAATTTCGTCCGATCGGGAGAATCTCAGCATTTGGCAGCTACAACTCGACATATTGTCTGATTGTAGCTTATAAATGCTGAAAATCTTCGGATCGGACGAGAAATTCTTCATATTTTACAGTTTTGGTATTAACCCCCCCCCCCGACAGGTTTCCAGAGAGAGTAGGCACATAGACTCAGATAATATGTCGAGTTGTAACTTGTAAATGCTGAAAATCTCCAGATCAGACAAGTAATTCTTCATATCTTACACTTTTGTTATTAACCCCACCCCCACCCCCGGTCTCTCTCTTTCTCTCTCTCTCTCTCTCTCAGAAACATACGCACATATATACTCCATCCATCCAAACCTGGCAGTCGGCAAAATTGAACTCTCCCGCATTTAGAGGTGATAAGAAGCACGATAATGTGCATCGTTTCCTGTCGAACTCCCTTGAATGACAAGGTGTTAATTTGCTCTCTTAGGACAACTGCAGTCGTTCGTGGGGTGGGAGTATAGAACAAACGATTTATCCCGGTGTACCGGAAAAGAGCATGTTGATGCTCTAAATATGCCTTTAAGCAATTGGCGCCAGAACAACTCGCGTGGGGTGAGGTTGTCGGAAAAAAGATTTCTCCCTGCGTGCCAGAAATCAAGTTTCTTGGCGATTCTTCTAGGGCTATTTTTCATGTTTAATGCTATTGTTAAGTATTCTGATAGTTAAGAATGTCTAAAATGTAAATGATTTTTGACCAAAATTTTATTATTTAACCCTTTAACGACCATAACGCCCAAAACGCCCGTATGTACAAACGGCCATAGCCGTCCGAAACGACTGTCTAGGGTGAGTCAGATTTCCTACCCTTACTTGTCCTTCAAATTTTCTCGACCTATGAGGGATCAGCAGGAGACACCCTCGGTCACTCTTGTTATTAAACAAAGAAGTACAACAACATACAGTTTCGGGTATTTAGAGTGATACAAGATTTTGGGGCCATGGCCATTAAAGGGTTAACATAAGATACTTTATGAATTCGGGCCATATGAAATTTCACTTTTTTGACCACTTCACCCACATAACAAAAATATGCGCATTTGTGTTTAAATCTGACTGCGCAACAAACATCATTGTCACTTATAAAATGAGAATTGAATCTGAAATCCATGGAAATAAAAAGGGTTTTTTTATACCAATGGAAAACGTACTTTGTTGAATTGCAATAGTGGCTCATATGCAAATTGTACGGTCATTGGGAATATATTTTTAAAAGCGTCTGTGTCCCTAGTTACGCCTCAGCGCAAAACATTAATAACAAGGCACTAGGCCTGTGTCTTTTCAACACATTTGATTCAGCCGTGCTGATATTTATAAGGTTCCCATAACCGTCGTGCTCATATATATGATATTTGCATAACTAATCAAGATTACAACACTGTACTTTTACACTCCGGAACAAAACATTATTAATTAATAGGACCTATGCTTTTTGACAGTTTTTCAAAGAGAGAGAGAGAGAGATTCGCCATGGTCATATTCATAAGGTTTGTATGAAAAGTTGCGCTTTTACATAGACACCAAGCATTAATTATTAATACCTGGGCTTGGGGGTGATCGGTAAAAACGTCCAGGAAAAAAGTCCGGGAAAAAAATGTCCGAGACTGTTGAAAAACACGAATCAATAAGAAAGGTGATATATACACTGCTGGCCACCCAAAATGCAACACCAAGAAGGAAGCATTCGATTGACCTGAAATTCGCAGCATGCGTCGCCCGTGAGAGGACATGCAAACGATTTGCATTGCAGGGCATATGCAAATCATGTGCGCCCGGCACGCCACCGAGAAGCACTATAAGAAGGGTGCGCAGAAGGCGGGGTGTAAGTAGTGGAAGTGTGTTGTGCTGCCGGACCTATGCCTGGGAAGCCCTGATGCCTCGTAGCAGAATACGGCAGTCATTCCAGCACGTTTCGGAGTTCGACAGAGGACGAATAGTGGCTTATCGCGACAGCGGTTTATCGTACCGAGACATCGTTGCCCATGTGGAACGACATCTAGCCACAGTGAGGCGAGTATGGATTTGGTGGGTGCAGGAGGAATGGACGGACCGACGTGAGCGATTGCCGCAGCCGCGGAACACCGCCGAACGAGAGGACCGGCATGTTGTGCGGCGGGCATTGACGGCTCGCACCGCCACATCACGAACGTTAGCGCAGGAATTAGAGTGTGTTGCGCAACAACCTGTGTCAGCACGTACCGTTCGACGTCGTCTGCAGGAGCGGGAACTTGTCGCACGGCGCCCATTGCTCCGATTACCGATAATGTTACACCACCGGCGAGTGCGGCGGCAGTGCGCCGTTGAACGCCGCACCTGGAACAGAATGGCACGACATTGTCTTCTCCGACGAATCCCGCTTCCGCCTGCAACACCACGATGGTCGGATCCGCGTGTGGCGGCACCGCGGCGAGAGACTGTATGACGCCTGCATTATGCCTCGCCATACCTGTCCGTCGCCTGGCGTTATGGTTTGGGGCGCAATTGGATATGACACCCGCACCCATCTGGTACGCATCGCCGGTACACTCAAAAGCCACCGCTACATCTCCGACGTTTTGGAGCCTTACCTGCAGGACCTGCCAGCGGCCATGTTTCAACAGAACAATGCGCGTCCGCACGTGGCACGCATCGTGCAACAAGTCTTCACGGCCCATCAGGTGTCCCTGCTGCCGTGGCCCGCCTGTTCTCCCGATATGTCGCCCATCGAACACGTCAGGTTGCTGATCGGCAACCGAGTGGCCCGGCAAGCACCACCAGCGGCTACGCCTGATGAACTGTGGAAACGTGTGGAATTAGCCTGGACCGACATTCCCCAAGCCCACATCCAAAGCTTCTTTCGTTCGATACAGCGGCGTGTAGCGGCCGTTATTACCAGCCATGGGGGCCACACGAACTATTGATGTCTCCGTGTTCCGCAAGACGCACGGGCCTTAAGCTCAATCGTTTCATCTTTGTATGTGTTGTTATGTGTCCAGTAAATCTGGCTTTACTATCTCGTGTCCTTCTTGGTGTTGCATTTTGGGTTGCCAGCAGTGTATATTAGTTTATGTTTGGGTGTAACCCTTTACATTTTAACATTTCCAAAACAAAGGGCAATTTTTATACAATCCATAAATATTTATGTGATCAGTTTTCTTACACTTGACCAGAAACGTCCTCCGATGGTACGTATTATCTACAAATCATCCATAGTGGGCAAGTGTTCGGGTGCGCAAGTGTCTGGGGGCAAATGTCCGCACCCCATGAAAGAGATGATCTGTTAAAATGGGCGTTGTTAAACAAATTTAGTAGTGAGCAAATTAGAAAAATAAAACCGGTAAAATAATTGAAAGATTCCTCTCATGATTAATGTAGCAAAAACGGGGTGTTGCTGCAGGTAATTATTTTCCTTTGAATGTCTCTTAAAGTCCCCATTTCCAAATAAATCACGTGAAAATCATTCTGAAAGATAAAATGTTCACATGGCAATCTTCCTAAGAAATTAAATTTCATATTTATTTGGTCACCGATGCTCTAGTGCGCAATGGTATTAGTAACTCTTCCTTGAGAAAACGCCTTTTCAAAGTCTTCACAATATGTTGGCACATGAATCAATACCAATAAATCATTGCTTCCTTTACGACAAAGGTCTGTGAAATAACGGATTTCAAAATATATCTGCGGTAAATCGCTTTGTGTTCTGTGCCAATCTGTGGATAATGGGGTGGTGTGGAAGATGGACCATTGCAATGATTACTACTGTCTTCTTCAAGATTACAAAAGGAAAGTAGGGCTTACCAGTGACCCTGGCGTCTAAGTCCAAAGAGCTTTAGATTTATTAACATATAACAGCGTGCTTGGTACAGCAGCACTTTTCTCACATCATCATCATCATTGTCAACGATTATCGATCCACTGCTGGACGAAGGTCTCCCCAAGTTTCCTCCACAACAGTCTGTCTTGTGCCAGTTTTCTTCATGTCACTCCCGCATAATTTCGAATTTCATCCACCCATCTCGCATGTGGTCTTCTTCTGGGTCTTTTCCTGTCCCTTGGAATCCAATCTAAAATTTCGGCTGTCCATCGATGGTCTGTCCTTCTGGCAGTATGTCCAGCCCATTGCCATTTCAGGGATTTAACTCTGATCATGATATCTTCCACTCTTGTCATTTTTCGGATCCACGAGTTCCTCTTCTTATCTCTTCTGGTTACACCAAGCATGCACCTCTCCATGCTGCTTTGAGTTGTCTGCAGCCTTTTGTATGTCTCTTTTAGTTAAGGTCCACGTCTCTGCACCATACGTAAGCACTGGAAGGATGCATTGATCAAACACTTTTCTTTTAAGACATAATGGCATATTGCTCTTGAAAATTATGCTGTTTCTTCCAAAAGCTCTCCAGGCAAGTTTTGTACGCCGATTAATTTCTTCATCAATGTGACCCTCACTTGATATCTTGTGTCCAAGATAAACGTACGTGTCTGTTATCTCCAGCTTTTCTCCATCAATCGATAAATCTTCATTTCTCGTAAAAGCATTGGACATCACGTTTGTCTTCTGAAAGTTCATTTTTAATCCTACTTCTTTACTCTTGTCAGCAAGTTCCTGGATCATATTCTGCAGCTCTGATGGGGTAGTTGCAAAAATGACTACGTCATCAGCAAAACGAAGGTGGGTTAGATAATCTCCATTAATCTTTATCCCTTTGTTTTCCCAGTTCAGTGTTTGAAAGATATTTTCCAATGTTGCATTTAAAAGCTTCGGAGATATGGTGTCACCTTGTCTCACTCCCTTTCCAATTTTTGGGTGAGTTGTATTTTCAGACAGCCGAATCTTTGCACTTGCATTTTCATAGATGTTATTAACAATATTAATGTATGCATCTTCAATACCGCAGGATTTCAGAGCCGTGGTAACTGCTGATGGTTTCACCGAATCAAAGGCTTTTTTCATAATCGATAAAAGCCATGCACAATGGAAGTTCATATTCCCTCGCTCTTTCAATTAATTCTCTCAGTACGTGGATATGATCTGTTGTGCTGTAGCCACTCCTGAATCCAGCTTGTTCTCTCGGTTGAGCCATGTCCAGTGTTACTTTCAAACGGTGTGAAAGAACTTTAGTGAAGATTTTATAAATCACTGATAGGAGTCTAAGAGGTCTGTAGTTCCTGAGGTCCTCAATGTCACTTTTTTTATGTAGCAGGATCATTGTAGCGTTGTTGCAATCCTCAGGAATCTTCCCTTCATTAAGGCATCGAGTGAAAATTTGGGCGAGTACTGTTTCGATTTCTCCACTTGCTTCTTGTATGATGTCTACAGTAATTCCATCTTCTCCTGGAGCTTTCCCCCGCTACATGTTCTTGATTGCATGTGCAACTTCTGCTGGGAGGACTGGAAGAACTCTGGTACTGGTACCTTTCATGATGTCTGGAGTACATGTATCATCTCTTTCATATAATTTGGAGTAGAAAACTTTTACTCTTGTCAAACTTTCGCCTCTATTTCTTGTTACAGAAGCGTCTTCTTTTCTAAGTGCCATAATCTTTTTTCTTCCTGTACTGAGATGTCCCTTTGCTATCTTTAGGCTTTGTTTGTTTTCAATTGCTTTCCTTACTAGTTCACAGTTGAATTTCCTTACGTCTTCAGTGATACTTTTTCGTACTGTCTTGCATACCTCTACATGTTCCACTTTGGAAGTCCCATCTTCTTTAGTTGTCCTCATCTCTCTTCTTTTTTGCATCAACATTTTGGTTTTTCCTGATAATTTGTTCACATGCAACTTGTTCTTAGACCCAGCTAATTTTGTTGCTGTTTCCATAAGAGCTTTGGTTACTTTTCTGTTAACTTCAGAAATATCCACTTCTTCCGATGTTAGGCTTTCTAAAGCAGAGAATCTGTTCTTCAGTTCCAACTTGAAAGTATTATGGTGTTTTTTAAGGTTTGTTATGTCAATACATCTTGTTTGTCTTATGAGCTTGCCACGTTCGAGTTTAGTGTTGAGGTGCATCTTACATCTCACCAATCTATGGTCACTACCTGTGTTGAACTTGTTTAGCACACTGCAGTCTTCTATGACGAATTTTTTGTTACACATAAAAAAATCAGTTTCTCTTGTCATCCCATTTGGATGTCTCCATGTCCATTTCCTGTGTGGCTTTTTTTGAAGAAGGAGTTCATGATGAAAATCCCTTCTGCCTCTGCAAACTCAGCGAGAGTATTTCCACGCTGGTTTCTGTTGCCGTGACCGAATTTACCTACTGAAGTTTCAGCCTGTTGCCGTTGGCCCATTTTTGCATTGAAATCTCCCATAATTAACTTCAAGTGCTGCTTACCTTTATTATTTAGATGACCAATTTCCTCATAAAATTCTTCAATTTCTTCTTCAGGATGACTTCTGGTGGGTGCATAAGTTTGAATAATCTGAGCCTTGTATCTTCTCGAGAGTTGGATAACGAGTCGTGCAGCTTTGTCAGATGAACTGTCAACTTCTACAACTTTATCTTTCAGTTTCTTGTTTATTATAAATCCAACACCACTAGTTCTGCCAGTATCTGTCCTACGATAGTAGAAGAGATGTCCACTTTTTAGTTCAATGAGATCATCTTCTTTTCCCCTTACCTCATTTAACCCGACGATGTCCCACTTGATCCTTTGTAGTTCCTCTTCCAATTCAAGATGCCTTAAATCAGAAGATAGGGAGCGTCCATTATACGTAGCCGAGGTCAGCATCAGATTGCAGCCTCGTCCGGTCCTCCGAGGATTCTTAGCACCCTATGCCTTCATGTAGCACTGGCCGCTGCCTTGGCCAGGTACATTCCAGCTGCCGGAGACTGATGGCTAAGATTTAAGTTGTGGAGTCATTTTGGAGGTGTTTGGCCATAGCTCACCACGCTGGCCAAGCGGGTTGGTGAGTGGGGGATAGCATTTCCTCTAATCCCGATGGTATAGTTATACCGCTATTGGCGGTCGTCAGAGCCCCTTTAGTGGGGACAGGATGCACCACGAGAAAGCGGGGTTGACATTTGTCAAGGAGAGGCTGTGATGTTACGCATCACTTGACCTTACATCCCTTTCTCACATAGGTACAGAGAATTTGCTATGTCATTTCACAGCAATAGTCCAACTTCTTTTTTAAAGGAGACAACTTTTCACATAGATATAAAGCTCAAACGAAGTTAACGAATATTATTCAAAGGCATTAAAACAATGATTCGTTCGTTCCAAAAATTCCGGACGAAAAGAATGCAAGAAAGTGGGCCATTTCAGGAGTGGTCCCCTGGGAAATGCCCCAGTGGACCAATCCGCTCCTGATTATAACGATACACCATATCTCTCGTCATTTGCAACAATGCCTTGAAGAAAATATTGTTTCTGCAGTATCCAGAATATCTTTTGCATACTCGACTCGTGCATGTTTCTGTTTATCTGACAAACAAGCTCAAACGTTTTGTTCTCCCGAAATCTTGCACTAAAATTTGAGGAATCGTCTCCTTATCTAACACCGAGCTCACATTCCAGCATCTTCGTGGTCACAGAATGATCACTTTTTATCCTTTTGAAGAATTTCTCAACGAGATCAGAAGTGCACAGTGAAATCGGGCGTTCAGGCCTTTCGTCGTTTTTCAAATCTTCCTGACTATGCTTGAAACGTGCATACCTTTGGAATATTTGTGCACGAAATACGGCAATTAGCCCCCATACACATCACACAACAATTCAACTGCCTGAGATGCAGTTTTACCGATTTTCAAACAGAACTGGATATTTGCTGCTCCACGACAGAGTGTGACTGTGTTCTTCCACCGAATGACGTCCTGCACAGCATAAAAAATCAAGTGCGTAATTCTTTCGCGAACTCTGGTGCCACCGCATAGCTGAAAAACGCTTTATCTAAAAAGCATGCCTTCCCAACCCATGTGCTTTACCGCGATTTTTTTTAAATCAGCACTGTGCAAAGCAGATGGATAACAAGAAATAGGGAGACCGAAAGGTGGGGATTGGAAAATGGAAAACGGGACCCGCGGCGATGATGAAGAGAGTTTGGTGAATGGAACTCGCGGCTATGGTAAAGGGTGCGAAGAGAGTTTGGTGAACGGAACTCGCGGCGATGGTAAAGGGTGCGAAGAGAGTTTGGTGAACGAAACTCGCGGCGTTGGTAAAGGGTGCGAAGAGAGTTTGGTGAACGAAACTCGCGGCGGTGGTAAAGGGTGCGAAGAGAGTTTGGTGAACGGAACTCACGGCGGTGGTAAAGGGTGCGAAGAGAGTTTGGTGAACGGAACTCGCGGCGGTGGTAAAGGGTGCGAAGAGAGTTTGGTGAACGGAACTCTCCGCGATGGTGAAGAGTGAGAAGAGGGTTTGGTGAACGGAACTCTCCGCGATGGTGAAGAGTGAGAAGAGAGTTTTGTGAACGGAACTCTCCGCGATGGTGAAGAGTGAGAAGAGAGTTTGGTGAACGGAACTCTCCGCGATGGTGAAGAGTGAGAAGAGAGTTTGGTGAACGGAACTCTCCGCGATGGTGAAGAGTGAGACGAGAGTTTGGTGAACGGAACTCGCGGCGATGGTAAAGGGTGCGAAGACAGTTTGGTGAACGGAACTATCCGCGATGGTGAAGAGTGAGAAGAGAGTTTGGTGAACAGAACTCTCCGCGATGGTGAAGAGTGAGAAGAGAGTTTGGTGAACGGAACTCGCGGCGATGGTAAAGGGTGCGAAGAGAGTTTGGTGAACGGAAGTCTCCGCGATAGTGAAGAGTGAGAAGAGAGTTTGGTGAACGGAAATCGCGGCGATGTTGAGGGGTGGGAAGGAGAGTTTGGTGAGGGGTGGTAAGAGAGTTTGGTGAACGGAATTCGAGTGGTTTGAATTTCTAACTCACAATACCACAATTGAACGTGTAACTGAGATGATAGTTAATTTGACTAACGTGTAATTGATAAAATTTAACATTAAGGGCAATTCAGAATGCTCGTACTGCCGACATTTTACGAATAAACGAGATAAATTTACAATTATAAATTTATAAACAGAATTATACTGTATGTACTGAGGCTCTTAGTGGTTAAATTGTGAATTACAAAAAAAATTCGGTATCACCATTTTTTGCTTGGATATCTTATGAAAAAATGTAAATGATTATAGCATCACTTTGTCAGTCCATCCTAGTGCCCGCCTTTCTGTCAGTCTGTAAACACGGTATCTCTGCACGTTGTAATCGGATTCAGCTGTTCTTGGCATTGAACAATATCTCCATGTTGTGTATACATTTTGCATTACCTGTTGCTTTATGAAAATTCGTGTATCTCACCTTCTCATAAGTAGCAATAGCTTTTATAAGCGCTTTTCTCTTCATCGTGTCTTCAATCTAAATTATTTAATGCTTTACGAGTTTCCGTGACTCTTTCGAGTACCTTGTCACATATCTTTTGTGTGGTGAGCAGCACCTGAAGCAAATGTTCCGTGATTTGTGTCTTATTAATAGAGTGAAGCGTGGATTCATTCATTCTGAAGTGAACGAAGTTAACCGTATGACAAGTTAACGAGTAAAAGACGTTCCTTTCGCCTTCATATCCAATGTAGTCACTTTCACGGATCTTTTCTTCTCCACTTGAGGTAATTATGTCTTCGGTGGCATGGTTGGTATATGCAGAGATTTGTTAACAGCGAGCTGTCTAGCGATGAATGGGACAATAGAATGCGTGAGAGATGGAACGCTGGGTTGCAAGGACGACGAGTAGGATTACTCTGTGACCAGAGTCATTTTGTTAGGAAGGATTTTGGATAGAACACTTCCACAATGAATGTAGACTTAGCTGTCAACTAGGGCCTGTGAGTAAAATTTTAAAACATGACATTTTTGCACAATTACAGCTCGCACATTACTCCCTTTTTATCACATCTTATTGTAAAACAGATCGTGCTTATGGCGTCACTTTGTCCGTCCTTCTTTCCGTCCACTTCCTTGCGGACACCATACCTTTCCAACTAAACATCCGGTTTAAAATATTACTTTTGCATTGGCAAGCTTGAAATGTGAGAATAACTGCATTCCGGTTTGTTTTTTCAATGCAAAACTTCGCCGCTAGAGGGCGTAAATGCAAGCGATATCGAATTCAAAATATATTTTATTTCATATATTAGCTTCTAAACATCCGATTTTAAAAATTAGTTTTCCTTTCGATGCCATTTATGTCATCATCATTGTCAACCATTATCAATCCACTGCTGGACGAAGGTCTCCCCAAGTTTCCTCAACAACGGTCTGTTTTGTGCCAGTCTCCTCCATGTCACTCCTGCATACTTTCGAATTTCATCCACCATTTATGTCATCATCATCATTGTCAACCATTATCAATCCACTGCTGGACGAAGGTCTCCCCAAGTTTCCTCAACAACGGTCTGTCTTGTGCCAGTCTCCTCCATGTCACTCCCACATACTTTCGAATTTTATCCACCCATCTTCCATGTGGTCTTCTTCTGGGTCTTTTCCTGTCCCTTGGAATCCAATCTAAAATTTCGGCTGTCCATCGATGGTCTGTCCTTCTGGCAGTTGTAACGTACCAGGAGAGGTGACGTACCTGCCAGAAGGACGCACACGACATAAAGGCAGATAGGAATCAGAATAAAACGTCTGCGTAGCTCAGTTGGTAGAGCGACTTGTTCCGGAATAAGCGTACTCGGGTTCGAATCCCGGCGTAGACCAAAAATGACGGAGAAATTTACTTCGTTATAATGGCGCCCGAACTATCCGGATGACCCGACCGTTCAAAATCTCGCATTGGTGTGATGTTATTTCCACACCTCGAGATAGGAAAAATAAGAGAATCCTTTCTCCAGCACTTCGAAAAAAAAAAAAAAAAAAAAAAAAAAATAAGGGGAAGATGATGTAACGTACTAGGAGATGTGACGTACCTGCCAGAAGGACGCACACGACATAAAGGCAGATAGGAATCAGAATAAAACGTCGGCGTAGCTCAGTTGGTAGAGCGACTTGTTCCGGAATAAGCGTACTCGGGTTCGAATCCCGGCGTAGACCAAAAATGACGGAGAAATTTACTTCGTTATACAGTATGTCCAGCCCATTGCCATTTCAGGGATTTAACTCTGATCATGATATCTTCCACTCTTGTCATCTTTCGGATCCACGAGTTCCCCTTCTTATCTCTTCTGGTTACACCAAGCATGCACCTCTCCATGCATGCTTTGAGTTGTCTGCAGCCTTTGTATGTCTCTTATAGTTAAGGTCCACGTCTCTGCACCATACGTAAGCACTGGAAGGATGCATTGATCAAACACTTTTCTTTTAAGACATAATGGCATATTGCTTTTGAAAATTATGCTGTTTCTTCCAAAAGCTCTCCAGGCAAGTTTTGTACGCCGATTTATTTCTTCATCAATGTGACCCTCACTTGATATCTGCTATCCAAGATAAACGTACGTGTCAGTTATCTCCAGCTTTTCTCCATCAATCGATAAATCTTCATTTCTTGTAAAAGCATTGAACATCACTTTTGTCTTCTGAAAGTTCATTTTTTAATCCCACTTTTTTACTCTTGTCAGCAAGTTCTTCGATCATACTCTGCAGCTCTGATGGGGTAGTTGCAAAAATGACTATGTCATCAGCAAAACGAAGGTGGGTTAGATAATCTCCATTAATCTTTATCCCTTTGTTTTCCCAGTTCAGTGATTGAAAGACATTTTCCAATGTGGCGTTAAAGAGCTTCGGAGATATGGTGTCACCTTGTCTCACTCCCTTCCCAATTTTTATGTGTGTTGTATTTTCAAACAGCCGAATCTTTGCACTTGCATTTTCATAGATGTTATTAATAATATTAATGTATGCATCATCAATACCGCACGATTTCAGAGCCATTGTAACTGCTGATGGTTTCACCGAATCGAAGGCTTTTTCATAATCGATAAAAGCCATGCACAATGGAAGTTCATATTCCCTCGCTCTTTCAATTAGTTCTCTCAGTACGTGGATATGATCTATTGTGCTGTAGCCTCTCCTGAATCCAGCTTGAATTACTTATTGTATGAATTACTTAAGAAACTGTACCATTTATTTACAGTCTCTTAAGTAATTCATACATTTTTCACTAGGGGGCGTAAAGGTAAATTTTGTTTTCCCTGATCACTGTTAACAGCGAGCTGTCTGGCGTTAACAGCGAGTTGCCGTTTCCCAGCGATAACTCTGCTGGGGAACGGTTAACTGTTGCATTAATGGAACGGTTACTGTTGCTTTTAATAGTCTGATTTGAAAAATTCTTCTTGTATGTGTTCTAATGAGAAATGTTTCGCATATAGTTTTTAATTTTTGGTAAAGAATGGTTTGGCAACCAGAGGGCGCAAGTGTATACAATATATTGACAAAACTCACCGGGCACCCCTTCAAAAGCAAATGAACTGATCAGCTGCGTTTTTAAGATGCGCGGTACAGCTGCAAACGGTATAAAAACAAGCCTGCAGCTGACCGCGATCATATCGCGCTGTGAGGTTGAGTAAAAATGTCGCGGCTGGAGATAACTGACTTTGAGAAAGGAAAGATTGTTGGGTGTTATATTAGTGGGTTGTCCATAAGAGAAACCGAGAGCGTTTAAACATACCAAAGTCAACTGTTTTGGATGTACTGAATAAGTGGAAGACACATGGCGTGCCTGAAGCAGCAAAACGTATTGGCAGACCAAATAAAATCAGTGATAGAGGACGTCGAAACCTCGGGGGAATCGTTACAGCTAATCGACGGAGTACTGCACAAGACCCCGGTGTACAGATGAGTAAAAATGCTGGAACCTCGGTTTGCATACGTACGATTCGCAGAGATCTTCATTCCATGTGTTACAGTGGTCGTGCGACTGCTCATAAGCCTTTCATCTCCACTCGGAATGCTACTCGTCGTTTAGCATGGTGTAAAGGACATTTATCGTAGACCGTTGATAAATGGAAACCAGTCCTATGGACTGATGAAACCCGATACACGATCCATCAATTTGATGGCCGTGTGGGGGTGATTTTCGTGATATGGTCCCTGCCCATTGGTTATCGTGGACAAACCTGTTAACCAGCACGTCTACCTTGATATTCTGGACAATTAAGCCCTACCAACTCTGTGGCAATACTATGGAACCGAGCCTTGTTGGTACCAGCAGGATAATGCACCGAGCTATACTGCAAGGTCTGTTACGGCGCAGTGTGACGATAATCCCGTATCGCGTGTGGACTGGCCAGCACAGAACCCTGATCTTAATCCCATAGAATACTTATAGGATCAATTAGAGCGCCCCATAAGAAGTTTTGGAACCAAGGCCTTACTATTAAGCAACAGTTAGCGGCAGCATTATGTACTGAATGGAAGCGCGTATCTATCGCTGTGCTCCAAAACCTTGGCGAAAGCATGTCTCGAAGGGTCAGTGCATGCACTAAGGCCAAAGGTGGATCGACACCGTACTAATGTATGTCAATAAATGCTATGTTGTGTTTCTCTTCTAGGTGTCCGGTGACTTTTGTCAATATAGTGTATTTCTGCTTCTGGAAAATCGATTGAAAAAATTCTTTCTTTTGTAAACCAATCCCTCTCACCTCGAGAAACCTTCTAAGAACACTTCCTGCTTAAAAATAGCTCTTCCGAAAGGGTGCGTAGATGTGTATCCTATTTTTGTCGATATCGCACCTTCTAAGTGTCCGATCTGAAAAAGTTCATCTTTGTTCGAGAGCATTTCCTGCACGAAATGTTTCTCATATAATTTCAATTTTTTCTTAACGCACAAGTGTGTCACTAGGAGGCTTAAGTTCACGTTTCCTTTTCCAGTAATAACTGGGGGACTAAAAACCCGATAGAAAAACCTCTTATATTTAAAACTCTTGAAACTAACTATGAAAACTGTTTATGCATATTTTCGTCCCGAAATAATCCACAATTCAGCCGCTAGAGGGCGCAAACTTTCAATCTGTGTTTCTCAGTATATCTGCTTCTAAACGTGCGATTTAAAAAAGAAAAAAAAATTTAACACCGGATGCCATTTACCTTGTGGAACACTTTGGGTTTCTATTTGTTTTGTAGTTCACAATTTTGTCGCTAGGTGGTGGTCGTGTATTTCTGTTTGCAACTGTGTCTCTGCTTCTAAACACGCTTTGATTTTTTTTTAATTTACTGAGGGTAATTCGCTAGAATAAAGATGGATCGCATTATCCTCTTCAAACAATGCCCAGCTTTTCAGCTAGGTGCGTAAAGTCAAAACCTCTTTCTTGCTCTCTCTCTCTCTGCTTTCGTGAGATGCATTTGAAAACGTGTTTTTCCTTAGAGTAGCGTTGTCATGAAGGGTACATTTCGCCTGTTTTCAACTTTTCCAGAATGCAAAATTATTCTGCCAGAAGGCGTAGAGCTTTATCATGTTTATTTCTTTATTTCTCCTTTTGACTATTCGATTTGAAAATCATCTGCTATGAAAAACTTCTTGTGCGCCATTTGTTAATCTCTGTAACATACTTTTTAGCCGCTGGTGGAAGTAAGTTTCTATTTCTGGATTTTTTGATCGATTGTAGAATCCCGGTTGATTTTTTTCCTAACCTGTTCCACTGACTTTGAATAACTTTGATAAATTTTATTCGGGCCGGAAATGATTCAAAAAACGTGTTCATTACAACCAGAAATTCGGTGTCATCTTTCTTGTTTAAATTCATTTCAGAGGATTTTCAGTTCGCAAATCGTTTGGCGTGAAAATCGAAGACGAAGCTTTAGAACATTTGAAATGCCACTGCAATGGTCTAAACGCTGGCTTCTCACAGTTAGTCCGAGTAGTCCCGTGTTCGAACCCTGATTGAGGTATGGGTGGTGTGATTATCTTGTAGCACAGGGTGTCAGCCTTCTCTGGACCCAGTTATCCCAGGATAGGTGCGGGAGACTGCTTATAGCTCCTAGAGTTGCTCATGGTTGGTGGGCGTTATATCCCGGAACAAAAGAAATCGAGAATACCATGTTACTCTTTGTAGATAATAAATGCCGTGCATCTTTCTCATGCCAACATCTTTGTGGGTGTGAAATTGAACGAGTGATTTGAGATATACATTTATTTACTTACAACAAATTGCATTTATTCACGTCACCCTCACCACACCAAGCCACAGTCCGGTACGTACTAAGTGGAATTAAATCGTAACAACAAACAATAACGTTTACTAATTCCTGACATTGAGTGGTACTTAGGTAGGTGGATAAATGAATGCTACAGTCGAAAAATCAATGAAAGAAGATATGTGTCTTAAAAGTAATTTTTTTTTTGATTGAATTTTTATTTTTAAATGATTTATTGGACCTGCTGGTACAGAGGGCAAACGGTAAAAATACCCATGAAAACTGAAAAGTGGTAAAAAATACCCCCTGAGGATATACCCCCAGAACAAACTGTTCACTGTAAACTGCCACACAGGAGCACTGATGTGTGGCAGTGTTCCGGTAAGGCATTTTACCGGCAACCCTGTCACACATCTTTCAGCAACTTGGACACAAAAGTTCAAGGGGGAGCGGGGCTATAAAGATTGCCGTTTCTGGGCCTGCATTGAGAACTGAATTGGGAACTCCAAAGAAATTTCGGGAAAATGTTCCATGTAAACCAAGCAAGAATTATACTTAAATTTGAAAAAATAATTTGCCGAGGATCCGAGGTACACTTGGTTGGTTGAAGAGGGGGGGCTATACCCCCATCTTCCGTAATATTTTATTCTGGGCCGCTGGAGTCTGTCAGTGTATGCAGGATGTTCCCCTTGAAGCGTCAGTGAGCTTTGGCGGGGGGGGGCTTTCCCCCAAAATGTTAAAATGGACGAGCTGTAAATATTAGTATCGTGCTTTATATAATGATTCTGTACGCGACCACGAATTTTCAGGAGGGTGAGGTGAATCCCCCACCCAGGTTCTAAGAGCTCTTCAGGAGTAATATCGAGGATACACTGACCGACTTTAGAGGTCCAGAATATAAAATTACGGAAGTTGGGGGCAGAGCCCTCCATACCAAGCACCTCGTATCCCTTTTACAGGCTTCACCAAAATTTCTGGGGGAGGGGGAATGGCATACCTAGTCTGCCATTAAACACAACATGAAGCATAGAAATTGCGAGCAAATCCCTAACCTTGAACACTTGTCTGCGTTCTTAGAAACTTGGGGAGGGGGAATTCACCCCACCCTCCTGAAAATTCGTGGTCGCGTACAGAATCATTATATAAAGCATGGCTCTAAAGTTTGCATCTCTACTTCCATTTTAACATTTTGGGGGAAACCCCTCCCCCAAAAGCTCACGGACTTCGCGGACGTATCAAGGGGAACATCCTGGATACACTGACAGACCCAGAATATAATATTATGGAAGTTCGGGTTAGAGCCCCCAAAACCAAGTGTACCTCGGATCCTCGGCAATTTATTTCTTCAAATTAAAGTACAATTCTCGCTTGGCTTACATGGAACGTTTTCTCGAAATTCGTTAGGAGTTCCAAATTCAGTTCTCAATATAGGCCCAGTAACGTTAATCTTTATAGCCCCCCCCCCCCGCCCTTGAACTTTTGTGGCCAAGTTGCTGAAAGATGTGTGACAGGGTTGTGAGTAAATTGCCACAACGAAACATTGCCACACATCAGGGTTCCTGTGTGGCAGTTTACAGTGAACAGTTTGTTCTGGGGATATTTTTTCTGGGGGTATTTTTATCGCTTTTCAGTTTTCAGGGGTATTTTTACCTACATCCGGTACAGAGACATGACAAACAGGCAGACAAAATAGGATACAGATATTTCACATCAACAAGTACATATCAAACATGTTTTTTACAGTCTGCTAAATGACCAATGTACACAGAGAGCCAGTGTTGGACAAGTAACACATTGAGAGCCAGTGCCAAGGGACAAACACACACACATCCATGCCTCACGGGATTCGAACCCGGACCCAACTAGGGTGAACAGTCATAAGCCAGCGCTTAGACCACTGTCCCACCGGGGCGGCAAAAGTAAATATTTACTAAACTATGGCGGCGGCAATAGTAAGTGTTTCTACTGATTAGTTTTTCAGAAACAGTATTTATTATTAGTAGTAATAGAATATATTATTATTCAGATTTAGACGAATGTAAGAAATGACCCTAACGCTGATAAAATGTGATGTAGGTACGAAAGTCCATCTGCGTATGCGCAAGTTAGAATTTGACCTCAAGCAAGAAAGAAAAGTTGAATCGCAAGTGTGTTAGTGAAGGGGATTGGCAACTTTCGGGCTAGGATAACTTCAGGTTACACCCCATCGTGTTACATAACATTTTAAGGTTCTCGTCAATAGCAGGTAACCGGCCTTCGGGTGTCAAGAAGAAGCCAAATTTGGTTACGACGCATATTCTTCATAGCATCAAAAATGTATTTTTGTAATGGCTTTATCACATTTAACATCGGGTTCTCCTGATTTACGCAGATTGCAATGAAATATTATCACGTTTATGTAAAACGTGATAAAATGTTCGACGATAGTTTAAGAAAATATATTTTTGAGCAATGAAGAAATTATCATCTGCTGTTGGGTCACTTCATGAGACAGCATTCGGCAGGGCAGGGTATAGGAGAACTAGCCACCCGGTGAACTGGCCACCGGAGAACTGGCCACCGGAGAACTGGCAACCGGAGAACTGATCACCTAGAGAACTGGGCACAGCATTTTTAAAGAGCCGTATAAAAATGCGTTTTCGACAGCTTCGTGTCCCCGTCTCCACAGGTTGGTTATGTAGTCACATAAAGTTTCTGTAATATCGTATTTTCTTAATTACTATGTTTAATGTAATTTTTATAAAAAATGTTTATGATCTACAACTCAACAAAAGAACTTCGGGGTTTATAAACTACACCTCCACAAATTCGCTGGTGTCATGCGCAAACGCAACAAACCTATTGGGAATGGGGGCGGGGATGCTTAATACCAAAAATATTATACAAGACATAAATAATTTTTGGTCCGATCGGTAGATTTTCCGCGTTTACAAAAACAAGGAAGGAAACAAACCTATTGGGGGAGGGGGAATGGCTTAATACAAAAATGTAAACAATTCTGGACCGATTGGGAGATTATCAGCTTTTACAACCACAACAAATTCTCTGCGGGCATGTGTTAAAGCAGGAAACCTCTCCGGGGGAGGGTGGTACTGTCGAAAACATAAAATATAAAAGAATGTCTGGTCCGATCGGGAGATTTTCAGCGTTTACAAATTACAAATCAACAAAACTTCTGCTGGCATCTGCCACCTCAGGAAACATGTCTTTTAAGGCGAGGAGGAGGGGGGATGCTTAACGCCAGAATTATGAAATATAAAGAATTTGTAGAGATGTAGTTCGTTAACGCTGAAAATCTCCCGATCGGATCAGAAATTCTTTGTTTTATATTTCCGGCATTACAATTCTCGACAGGCTTCCTGCGTTAGCTAATGCGTGAAGAGAATTTGTAGAGTTGTGTTTGTAAACGCTGAAAACCTCCCGATCGGAACAGAAATTATTTATATTTTAATTTTTTGTACTGAGAACCAGAAGGTTTCCTGCGATTACCACATGCCCGTAGAGAATTTGTTGAATTGTATCTGTAAACGCCGAAAATTTCCTGATCAGACCAGAAACTCCTTATATTTCGTATTTTTGTTATTAAGCCCCCATTCCCGCCTCGACAGGTTTCTTGCATTACCACATGACCGCAGAGAATTTGTTGAGTTTTAATTTGTAAACGCCGCAAATCTCCCGATCGGACGATAAATTCTTTTTATTTTATACTTTAGGTTTTAAGCACACGTGCCCCCCCCCCCCCCAACAAGTTTCTTGCGTTTGCTCATGCCCACAGAGAATTTGTGGAGCTGTAATTTATAAACTCTGAAATTCTTTTGTTGAGTTTTAGATTATAAACATTTTTTATAAAGAATTACATTAAATATCTCAATCAGGAAAATACGAAATTACGGAAGCTTTATTTGACGCTATAACGAAGTAAATTTCTCCGTCATTTTTGGTCTACGCCGGGATTCGAACCCGAGGCCGCTTATTCCGGAACAAGTCGCTCTACCAACTGCGCTACGCAGACGTTTTATTCTGATTCCTATCTGCCTTTATGTCGTGTGCGTCCTTCTGGCAGGTACGTCACATCTTCTGGTTCGTTACATCATCTCCCCCTTATTTTTATTTATTTTTTTTTTTTTTTGAAGTGCTGGAGAAGGGATTCTCTTATTTTTCCTATCTCGCGGTGTGGAAATAACATCACACCATTGCGAGATTTTGAACGGTCCGGTCATCCGGATAGTTCGGGCGCCATTATAACGAAGTAAATTTCTCCGTCATTTCTGTCCACGCCAGGATTCGAACCCGGATCCCCTCATTCCGGAATAAGTCACTCTACCAATTGAGCTACGCGGACGTTTTATTCTGATTCCTACCTGCCTTTATGTCGTGTGCGTCCTTCTGGCAGGTACGTCACATCTTCTGGTACGTTACAACGCAGATAACCAACCTGTGGGGACGGGCCAAGCGGTCAAAACTCAATTCTTATACGGCCTCCTTAAAATTTTGGAGCCAGTTTTCAGCTTTGTCTTTGGCCTGAGAACCACGGAAATGTATAACTTTCTTATTGAAAATTAAATATTAAAAAACCATGTTTTGGGAACAATAGTTGCTCAAGTAGTGGGAAATATAGCCACACGATATTTGTTTATACAGAACAACTTTATGGCACTGAAATTGCAATGTGGACTGCTCTCCGTACGCGCATTCGGCACGATCCGATATCAACAGTGGTTTCGCCAATGATGCACCGTTACACATTTTGGTTTCATCGAAATTTTTTACTTGGGATGATTTCCTCGGAAAGGATGCATAGCTTCAAAAAGAGCCACTTGTTATCTGTAGTGTACTGTATTTTAATGCCTTAAGTGTAGTTTTTAAATCACTACTTTTGAAAGGTAACTTTCGCAGAACTGGTAGAATTGTGATTCGATTAACTGTGTGCTAGGAAAATAGGTGGCAGTTTCATACAAAGGTATTAAAACTGCTACGCAATTAAACGCTTTATGCAAATTTTGTTTTCGTGGTTAAATGGATGTTTTGAAATATGAAAGTTTTCACTCCAACTTTATGCACATAAACTAGCGCTTAGCTTTTACTATGGGTATAAAGGCTTTTAATGTGAAATGATGATCGCAATATCATTTTTAGTTTAAAATAAGAATGTTCTTCCGCATATTGATGCCAACGCTTAATCCCAAGTCAAACCGACGCAGTTGCGATTATGGCCATACTCACAACGCATCAAGCACGATCCACCTTAAGACCTCATCTTGAAAACTCATTACCACACTGTGACCCCTAGAGGCTGGTGTTCCTGGCCTTGCGTGACCTGAGCTGTGAACGAATTTTACTTTGACCACATGGCCTCGCTCATCTCATAGAACTTCATCCATTCGCCGAAACATCCACGGGTGGTTTTTCTTCCTCCTCTTTTAACCAACATAATATGTCGTGTATCCAGCGCTGGTACGTTACCCGGAGCTATCTACGGATTTATTTTTAGGATTGCGTCGGAACTAGATCGTAAAAGATGTGTTCCGAAAACGATCCTATTATCGACACCCACCGGAAATGAGTCGACCGAAAGGAAGCGCAGGCGAAACGATCCAGGAAATGAAACATATGGACCGAGCTTGGAAATCAATGTCGGCGGTGTGTTTGCTGCAGCATCCGAATTCCTTCTCAATAGACAGGGAAAGCTCATATTTTAGTAAAACAACTCTCGTTGTGAATTGATCGCTATCAAGCGACGGGGAGAATTCAGCGAAAAAAGAAAATATGTTTGCTCAGACTTCTGAAAGCTTAAAATTTAAATTTAGGATACATTTCCAATAGTTTCAAATGTTCTCCATTCTTCTTAAAATCGATGAACTGGAAGGGTAAAACATGGATGTGGCTGTTCAGTTGTAAAACTAGGCGTACATCAATGCAGAACTTTCATGTATATTTCATTACTTAATAAGTTTTGCAAGGCATATGTAAGTCTTGTGAGTGCCAAAACGATGACTTGCTGCAAATAATTGAACCGAGGAGGGCGAGAAAGAAAGCAAATTCAAACAAAGTTTTAAAGTACAATTGTCAGGATAGATAAATCGAAAGTTCGTATTTGTTCGACGACGAGAAATGTTTGAAACGCAGAGGGACTTGAAAATATTCCACTGAAGAGCATTAGAGAGAACGGTTATATTTATCAAAAGAACGAATATTTGTGCCATACACGCAGAGAATCGAAAGCACGAACAATGTCATAAATGGCAGAAAACATGTTTAAGCTAGGCGCATTAATATACTTTCTAACATGTTTAACATTAATTATTTTAACTGCATTTAAACCGAATGAAATGAAAAAAGGAAGCTGATTACTTGCAAGCTCGGAAGAAATTTTCGTTTTTGGGACAAATAAAATTGAAATGAAAACATCAAATATTTATTTAAAGTAGAATAAAAATACCAACGT
The DNA here is from genome assembly GCA_039090855.1 of Macrothele yani. Classification (NCBI taxonomy): domain Eukaryota; kingdom Metazoa; phylum Arthropoda; class Arachnida; order Araneae; family Macrothelidae; genus Macrothele; species Macrothele yani. Next base: position 18,177,454 of record CM076992.1, read on the forward strand.
TTCTCACAATAAAATGTTTAGTTTACATCGACTATAGTTTCGCAGAGCGTTTGGCTCGGCTTCGTCAGGACGAATGGAGCGTAAACATTTAAATTATTGTGATATTTTATTATCAGAGTTCTGACGTCATAACTCTGATATAATATCACAATGATTTAAATGTTTACGCCCCATTCGTCCTGACGAAGCCGAGCCAAACGCTCTGCGAAACTATAGTCGATGTAAACTAAACATTTTATTGTGAGAAACGTTGGTATTTTTATTCTATATTAACACCGCAAGTTTAGTCATAATTTATATATAGTTTATTTAAAGTGTTCAAAATGAATACAAGATATCTTTCCAACAAGCTGTTGTGCTACAGACGTTGCTTTGAAATCATACATAATGAATAAAGTAGGTGGATGTAGGTAAAAATAATACCGGGAAAATTACCCGGGGAAACTGATAAGCGGCAAAAATACCCCAGGAGGAAATACCCCCAGCAGATCAAACACTCACATCTCCCAATATCATGCATTTTTTGCAGTTACCTTCGACGCTTTCTCCGTTTGTTAATAACAGTCTAAACGCATAAACTGCATGCGGTAAAACAGAATAAAAGGAAGTCATTCTTGCCGTAATACTAAAGCGATTTATTTGTGCAATCAATTAAAATCCATTGAACGGGGGTATTTCTTCCGCTTTCGAAAAAATACTTCCGGAGGAAATACCCCCAGCAGATCAAACACTCACATCTCCCAATAAAACTGCCACATGGGAACACTGATGTGTGGCAGTGTTCCGGTGTGGCAATTTAACAGCAACCCTGCCACACGTCTTTCAGCAACTTGGAAAATTGCCACATATTTTTCATTAAGGGGCCGGGCAAAAATTGCTGTTCCTCCGAAGAACACTTTGAATGTGTGACAATTTTTCCAGTGGGGCAGTTTTCCAAATTTCCGAATTATGTGTGGCAGTTTTCCAAGGTGCCTAACGATAGGAAGGAACTCTTTTGTTTGTCTGAATTTTAATGCCGGTTCATACGAGGTTAGGGCAACTGGCCACAAAACTTAAAGGGGGGACGGGTTATAAAGATGGACGTTTTGGGGCCTATATGGTGAACTGAATTGGGAACTCCGAACGAATTTCGAGAAGACGTTCCACGTAATCCAAGCGAGAATTTTACTTTAATTTGAAGAAATAAATTGCCGAGGATCCAAGGTACACTTGTTGGGGGAGGCGCTCTACCCCCAACTTCCATAATATTATATTCTTGGCCGCTGGAGTCTGTCAGTGTATCCAAGATGTTCCCCTTGAACCGTCCGCGAGGTCCGTGAGCTTAAGGGAGGGCTTTCCCCCAAAATGTTAAAATGAAGTAGAGCTGTAAACAATAGAACCATGCTTTAAATAATGATTCTGTACACGACCACCGATTTTATCATTTGGGTGGTATGGACTCTCAAGAGTCCGTACCACCCTAACGAGTGCCCATTACGTCAAAGGCATTCTACGGCAGGTTGCCCTTCCGTATTAAATAGGACGTATCCTGGGCCATATGTCAGCACGACAATGCCACACCGCATGTTGCAGAGACAACACGTACCATCTCCAGGGATAACAACATTCCACTTCTGCTGCGCCCTGCTATATCGCCCGATTTATCACCCATAGAGAATCTCTGGCACATGCTTCAACAGATGCAGCGGTACGACCGTCCGCCAGCAACTCTTGATGAACTTTGCACGCAGGTCAATATAACCTGAATCGCTATTGCACGGGACACCTTTCACACATTATTTGATTCAATACCTTGGAGCGTACGTACGTCCGCCAGCAACTCTTGATGAACTTTGGAATCGGGTCAATACAGCCTGGATGGCTATTGCACAGGACATCATTCACACATTATTTGATTCAAAACCTCAGAGCGTACGACCGCCAGCCAGCAACTCTTGATGAACTTTGGACGCGGGTCAGTACAGCCTGTATGGCTATTCGACAAGACACCATTCACACGTTATCTGATTCAATACCTCAGACCGCCTGCCAGCAACTCGTGATGAACTTCGGACGCGGGTCAGTACAGCCTGGATGGCTATTCCGCAAGACGCCAATCAAACATTATTTGATTCAATACCTCAGAGCGTACGACCGCCCACCAACAACTCTTGATGAACACTGGACGCGGGTCAGTACAGCCTCGATGGCTATTCCCCAGGACACCATTCGCACATTATTTGATTCAATACCTCAGAGCGTACGACCGCACACCAGCAACTCTTGATAAACACTGGACACGGGTCCATACAGCCTGGATGGCTATTCCGCAGGACACCATTCACACATTATTTGATTCAATACCTCAGAGCGTACGACCGCCCACCAGAAACACCGTGATGAATTTTGGACGCGGGTCAATACAGCCTGGATAGCTAGTGCACAGGGCACCATTCACACATTATTTGATTCGATGCCTCAGCGCGTACAGCAGATGATAGAAGCTAGAGTTGGCCACACTGATTATAATCAGTGTGGCCAATTCTGGACTACCAGGTGTGTCGATGTAGCTAATAATTATTTGCTACATCGACACACCTGGTACGTAATCCACCGAGATCGTAATAATTTGTTCTATATTGCCTAATGAACATATCCTGTAAAAATCAAAGACCTAGGTAGACTCCTTTTAGGTGTTCTGTTTTTCATAAACACGAGTGTGCGTCGTCTGGAAGTAAGGGCAACAAGAGAAAAGTTTGGACATTTACTTCCCCTAGCGGGAATGCTTTACATCATTTAAATTGGTTAAGAGTTTCCAATCTTTGTTGTGGCTATAACGAAGTCAATTTCTCCGTCATTTTTATCCGCGCCGGGGTTCGAACCCGGGTCCACTCATTCCGGAATAAGTTGCTCTACCAATTAAGCTACGCGGACATGTATTCTGATTCCTATCTGCCTTTATGTCGTGTGCGTCCTTCTGGCAGGTACGTTACATCATCTCCCCTTATTTATTTATTTTTTTTCGAAGTGATTCTCTTATTTTTCCTATCTCGCGGTGTGGAAATAACATCACACCAATGCGAGATTTTGAACGGTCGGGTCATCCGGGTAGTTCGGGCGCCATTATAACGAAGTCAATTTCTCCGTCATTTTTGGTCTACGCCGGGATTCGAACCCGAGTACGCTTATTCCGGAACAAGTTGCTCTACCAATTGAGCTACGCGGACATTTTATTCTGATTCCTATTTGCCTTTATGTCATGTGCGTCCTGCTGGCAGGTACGTCACATCTCCTGGTACGTTACATCATCTCCCCCTTATTTTTCTTTTTTCGAAGTGCTGCTCATATTTTTCCTATCTCGCGGTGTGGAAATAACATCACACCAATGCGAGATTTTGAACGGTCGGGTCATCCGGGTAGTTCGGGCGCCATTATAACGAAGTCAATTTCTCCGTCATTTTTATCCGCGCCGGGGTTCGAACCCGGGTCCACTCATTCCGGAATAAGTTGCTCTACCAATTAAGCTACGCGGACATGTATTCTGATTCCTATCTGCCTTTATGTCGTGTGCGTCCTTCTGGCAGGTACGTCACATCTCCTGGTACGTTACATGGCGAGTGGCATACAGTAAAAAAACAAAATTTTTAATAATGATTTTAGAGCGGAAGAACTACTTGGGGATGAACCCTATTGAAAATGGACGAAATAGGGTGAAAGGCCAGGACATAGGAGCGGGTCCATTCGATTGCCCTCATGCGTCACACCTTGCGTAAAAATGGTTCGATTTTGATGAAATTTTAGTATGTCGTAGGGGACCACGTGGGGATGAACCCTACTCAAAATGGGTGAAATGGGGTCAAAGGTCAGGACATAGGAGCGGAATCAATTCCATTGACCTTATGCATCAAAACTTACGTAAAAAAGCTTCGATTGCGACCAAACTTTATGATGCTGTTCTGGAAGTATACTTAACCGGTTCTGTGTAATATAATCGAAAAGGGTTCAAAGGTTAGGGCATAGGAGCGAAAATCGAAAAGGGTTCAAAGGTTAGGGCATAGGAGCGAAAATCGAAAAGGGGTCAAAGGTATGGGCATAACTTGAGTAATAATTTGAGTAATGATTTCTGGTATGTTGGAAAGCGTATCATAATCAATGCATTGCATGATTTTACTAACTTGTTTAAGATTTCGTCCCATAATTTTATCCAGTCTCGTACCAAAAGTTTTTCTTGCTTTGCGGGATTAATGCAGTCACTTGAGCCGTTCAAATAATTTAAATTATTATGCGGAACGGTTTGATGGAAAGTAGTCTTCCTCCATCCAGAAATAATGGAACTGAAAAATGGAATACTGTGACTACTTAATACAATTTCCTAAAATATTCTGGAGGTTTAAAGGAACATCCTAGAATATAGCGATAATTTTAATCCTTTCTGGAAAATAGTACTCACAAATCTATATTATCTCTCTTGTCGTGAAACTTCATCCCCAAATATGAAGAGCGTTTACCCTCAAATGACAGAATATAAGGGATGGAATTCGCTCAACCACGTTTCGAGATCCTGTTATTGGTCATAAATTATGCTTCACGACAAAAGCACACGGATAGGAACATCGCTGATCTTAACATATCATCCTACTTTTTTTCGTCTAAGGATTCAGCTCTTTTTTCTTATCTCTTGAAGAGTTCATTTTATAGCTCTTTACTTTTCTTGATGCTCGTTCTTGTGAGTAGTACACTCTGTCTTCCCTCGCTCTCGTGATATTAAAGCAAAGATTAGAAGTACGTTGAAATCTTGTATACGTTTTGGACATGACTGATACTGGTGAAACATATTGCTTTCCGAGCAAAGGTTAGTGGTTACTTCTATAAAGACTTCTATTCTGTTTGGAGTAATAATATATATGATAAGCGATGCATCATAAATGTACATACAGAATGGAAAGAGAAAATGGTTGTATCGTGTACATACTTCTTTTATTACGTTGCTTTTTCAATATTTTCCCATAGAAATTTTAAAGGAAAAGAATAATCTGCAAAGGTATTGAATTAAATCACCCCGAAACAAGAAAAATGACACCGAATTCGCGGTTGTAATGAACACGTCTTTTGAATCCGCTCCAACACGAATAAAACATTTCAAAGTTATTCATAGTCAATGAAAAACATTATAGAAAACAGAAAAACAAATTCAATGGCGTTTCTACAATCGATAAAACCAGTGGCATATTTTGGGTCCGAGACATGGGCTATCTCTCCCCTCCCCTCCCCAGTACTGTTTTTTTTTAAATTGCCAAATTTAATTTTTAATTGTTAAGTAATGGAAGAAACTTGTTTTCTAAATTTTAGATACATGCCATTGCTAACATGATACCAAATCATTATGAGGATTAGGATTTAAACACTTATTTGTACATGAACTCCATTCTTCTTCTGAATACTTTATTTGTACATGAACTCCATTCTTCTTCTGAATACTTTATTTGTACATGAACTCCATTCTTCTTCTGAATACTTTATTTGTACATGAACTCCATTCTTCTTCTGAATACTTTATTTGTACATGAACTCCATTCTTCTTCTGAATACTTTATTTGTACATGAACTACATTCTTCTTCTGAATACTTTATTTGTACATGAACTACATTCTTCTTCTGAATACTTTATTTGTACATGAACTCCATTCTTTTCGTTTGGGTGAACTTGAGTGCCATGTTTTCATAAAATGTTTCTCCGAGTACTTTTTTCATATTTAAAAATAATGGTTTTCTCTATTGACAAAACAGCCAAGATTTTCGAATGTGCATGTCCTTGTGTGGCTCTAAGATATATCTTGGTTCTTTTTAATGCTGAAAAACTTCTTTCGGCAGTGGTAGTTGTTGATGGAAAGTTTAATATGAAGTCTGCTAATTTGTACACCTCACTAAACACTATGTCCAATTTATTTAACTTTATGTAACACGTAATGTCTCTTACTGATTTGTTTTTGTATTTATCAAGGGAATAAAACACTTTCAGATCATTTTTTAATCGAGCTGTATCAAAATTTAAAGCATAGAGTTCTTTAAGTTCTGACAGTAGATGTTCAGGGAAGCTTTTACAAAATTTATCAAAACAGTTCGAATCCAACAAAGCCACGAATTTAAGATATAATATCTCTGATTTTAATTAATTGACACTTCACAAAAACTGGAACAACTCTCGCGAAACACCCTTTGTGGACGAGAGTATGCAAGTGACTGAGATAGTCTAAGTCTTCTTTTTTCAGAACAAACCGTTTCCCAAAACAATGGCCCATTCCCCTCTACCAGCTGATTCGTGTTGTCATGGAAAACTGCGAAGACTCTGGAAGAGCTGCTTGCGTCATGCCGTTGGTTTTCGCTCGCCAGACTGAGTCAAAGAAGTGAATCCGCACGCGTTTGTTTTCGCAGCGAAAGCATAGACATATCTTAATACCATTGATAATTGACTTTTATTTGTGTATATTTAATTCAGTTTTATTTATGGATTCCAGCTAGGCTAGCTAGCCTCGAATATACGCCACTGGATAAAATCATCTGCTAGAGTCATTTCAAAAGTTTTTCACACTGTGGGTTATCTCTTTAAAAAACGAATTTATTTCACAACATACATTTACTGGCCTATAATGTAATCTCCATGTTTCTTCACAACAGCTACCCAATGTTTCGGCAAGTCTTGTATTTCAGTCAGGAGACCTCAATTCTTGAGGCATCGGATTACTCGGGTCACCTTATTAGAAACATCCTGAATCGTACTGAATCGTTTCCCGCGGAGTGGTTTCTTCAGTTTTGGGAACAAGTCATAGACCTCCATTATTGAGGCGTCAGATTACTCGGGTCACCTTATTAGAAACATCCTGAATCGTACTGAATCGTTTCCCGCGGAGTGGTTTCTTCAGTTTTGGGAACACGTCATAGTCTGATGGGCTCATGTCAGGACTGTATGGAGCGTGGGGAAGTAGTTCTCATCCATACTTTCCCGGAATGCCTCTTACTGTACGGGCGACATGCGACTTCGCATTGTCGTGCAAAATGATGACATCAACTTCGAGCATATCGTGCTTTCTTTGGAGAATCTTTATGCTTATTACATCACAAAAGTAAACGTATTTAATACGCTATATGCGTTTCTTGAGTATTAACCGTCTGGTGTACTTAAAATAACGTTATGAGAAAGCTATATTCTCTCTATTCTAAACAAATTAACTGCCGCTGTTTTAGAAATTTCGTGACACTCTTGCTTTCCTAGCTCGCAACGCAAAACGTATTGAACACAAAAATATGAAATTTACATCGTTTGTAGAGAATTGTTTGGAGAACACGCTGAAATAAACCGTTTCTTCATTTTAGCGCAACTTCAAGAGCTATTGTATTTCAAAGTTAAGGTAAGCAAAAAAGTGCTATCAGGTCGCGTTCCTGACACACTAACAGCAACATAACCACGAAAATTTGTAGGCATGTAGTGCCATGACCGAATTTTTGCACTTCGTCGCCCTATTTTTTTTTTTTTGAATTTCGGTTTAGTTTATGAGAAATTAAATTTCTATCTATTTCGCGATTGGTTCGATTTAAAAAACGGATATATGGCAAACTATAAATTATAACGCATTGCAATTTTTACAGCATAAACTTACAACTATCGTCCCTTTTTTACAGAAAAATAATTTTAGAAAAAGTCATGTTCTGATTTTTAAGCATTTTTTAAAGACGCAAAGGAAATAAACGAACGGCTCGCCTGTCTTCACGATAACCACAGAGGAACGTTCTGGTCTCGTGACCTGCTGCAATGGTGACGCAGATAATTTGTTATGCATATGTTTTGTTGGTAAAGTCATCTCAGTTGTTTAAGGTGGACGTGAAGTAATTTTGCTTCCTATACTTCCAATGGAAAAACTTCCGTACACATTTTCTTCACAATTAATGCGTTCCCAAGGATAAAAATTTTAACATCGATTAAAATGGCTTCATTTTAAAACTTGGAATACTTAATATTTTCTAAAACATAACCATAAGTATGCAATCCAACATTTGTTTGTCTACTGACGTCATCAAAGTACAGGTCGCGCCATCTTTTTTCTAGACAATTAATGCGTTCCCAAGGATGAAAATTTGAACATTGATTAAAATAGCTTCATTTTATAACTTGGAATACTTAATATTTTCTAAAACATAACCATATTTATGTAATCCAACATTTGTTTGTCTACTGACGTCATGAAAGTACAGGTCGCACCATCTTTTTTCTGGTTCCAACACCACCAAAGGAAAAGCTATTGATTTTTTATATATAGTTATGGATATGTTTCAGAAAATATTAAGTATTCCAAGTTATAATATGAAGTTATTTTAATCGATGTTCAACTTTTCATCCTTGGGAACAAAATAATTGTGAAGGAAATGTGTACAAAAGTTTTTCCATTGGTAGTATAGGAAGCAAGATTACTTGACGTCCACCTTAACGGTTTACGGAAATGCTTTCTGGGCCACTTCTGTTTTCCTTAGTGGTAAATTTAGTAAGTGCTATAAGTTCAAATGACAAAAGTCCGACCTTCTAAAAATTAACGACAATAAAAAAAAACTCTGAAATTTTGAAATAACAAGCCTTATTTGCTAGACATGCAATAAAAATTGAAATTTATATGAATTTTCCAGTTTTTATTTCATGTGATGTACTTGAAGATCGGGCTACAGGGCCCGAGCGCTACTCTGGAAACGAGCGTAGTGAGCCTAGAGGCGCAGCCCCTAGTAAGGTAAAAACAAGAAAAACAAAAAATTCAAAGTCTCTTGGAAGCAGAGATAGGGAGAAAAAGGTTTTGACTTTTCTTCCCCTTAGCAGGTAAACTGTGCATTATTTTAAAGAATTAGTAATTCCCCTCTTTCTACCAAAACGAACGGCATACAGTAAAAATGAAATTTTCAAAAGGGTATTTAGGAGCGCAGGTACATTATCAAACAACAGTTCACACTGACACCACCTAGTGCCAGAACTCAGAACTGCAAAACCCCACGAGTAGACCCAAAGTGTTTCACAAAGATGATTTTATTTTATTTGCGGATGATGCCTCGGTTCTGATTACGGGTGCTGATATATTAATGAGGCAAAAATAAACGGTAATAAATTTATTGAAAAATTGATGGAATGGCTGGACACAAATTTTCTGTGTTTAAATATTGAAACAACTAAAATTATGATTTTTAAACAGGGATATAGACAGATTGTTGAGCCACCATCTATTTGTGTGGAGAAGTGTACCATTGAAATAGTAAATAATATTAAATATTTGGGAATAATAATCGTGGATAATCTAAAATGGAATATAAATATTCAAAATATTGTAAACAAAATTTCGGGGGTATTGGGTTTAATTACGAGAATTTCAAATAATTTAACAATTAAAACATTATAAATGTTGTACTACAGTCTGATTTATCCATGTTTGACTTATTGTTTATTAATATGGGGGCAAACTACTAAGACTAATTTATATAAATTACAATCATTACAAAATAGGATGGTCAGAATTTTAAATAACTTTAGGGGAATTAACTTCAATATGGGGGTGCGGATAAATTCTTATGGATTTTTAGATATTGAGAAATTATGGCAATTTAGATTCTTAGGATTCATGTATAAAAGAATAAAAGAGAATAGGATACAACATTTAATTCAACTGAACACTGTAGGTCACGACTGTCAAACAAGAGATAGAAATGCATTTTTGTTACGAATGCCTAACACTTTAAACCCAACACAGATTTATTGATTACCAGGGATTGATATTATGGAATAATCTACCTTGTCAATGAACACATATTAATAATTATAATTATTTTCGAAAACAACTAAAAAATATTTGCTAACACATTAAAATATAAAATTCTATGGTAAAATTTATTAATCAGACCACATGAGGGTAAATTTTATATATGCAGGATGTTTGACTTGACTACGTACTTTAGGGGGATTGGGATTTACTCATGCGATATATTTATAGCCTTTTACTAAATTTCCTGTTCTGTGGTTACCCTGTACATAAGTATTCACATTATATATGTTGGTTTTCTTAATACTTTATGTTATAAAATTAATTTTGAAATGTAATATAGTCAAATGTAACCCCATAACGAAATAAATGAAATAAAATGAAATGAAAGTAAACAGTATACTGCGTTTAAAGAATTATTTGAAAAGGGACTTTTAAAAGCAGAGATATTAACAAAATCCGATAAGACATTTGCTCCCCTAACGAGAAAATTGTACACTATTTTCGGCAATAAATGTACAAAAAATGTTTCGGCACTTAGTAGTATCTGATCAAAAGAGATTTATTTTTCATTCGGGTTTTTAATCGCCCAGATGTCGCTGCTAATATGCTGCCAACAGAAACGTGAAATTAAGCACTCTTACTGGCACACGTGTGCGTTAAGAAAAATTGGAAATTATATGCAAAATATTTCGAACCCGAAACGCTCTATGACAAACAAAATGTTTTACAAATTGGACTGTTAGAAGCACAGATATAGAGAAAAATAAGATATGAATCTACGCCCTATGGGGGAAATATTATACATTATTTTCGGCAAAGGGTATTCTCAAAGTGCTCGTTGTGGTGAAGGGTATCTCACCGCGAATTGTTTTCTTAATCGAGCTTTCAGAAGAGCATATATTGCTGCAAATACATGAGAAACAAAAAATATACACTTACTCCTCTAGTGGCCAAACCATTCTTTACAAATATTCGAACATTTTTCACCAGCTGCTCTATCGAATGCCAAAAGAATTATTCAAATCAAGCTTTTAGAAGCAGAGTTATCGAGGAAATCGCAATTTGACTTTACGCACCTAGCGGGAAAACTATGCTTTACTTGAAAAAGACAATGTAACCAAAATAGTCTCCGTTATAAATAGTATCGAACGGATGAAGGAATGTCTTTAATCGGACGTTCAGCAGTAATTTCACAGTCAAGTCACATTATTGTGACCACCTCCTACTTTTGACGTCAACAGCGGGTAGCCTATGAAAGAAGGCACGTGTCGTGAGCTGGCTTGGCGGGTATATAAGGTGTGCTGTAGGCATTCTGAAAACGCATCACTTGTTACTGTCATGGATATAAGGAGCGATTTATAAGATTTACAAAACGGGATGATTATCGGCTTTCGGGCCAATGGTGGCAGTATTTCTGAAACAGCCCAGTTTGGGAACCAAATGGCACAATAGCGAATAAGCGACATAGAAACTGCGGAGCACCACGTGCCTTTGATGTGAGAGGTGAACGTCGGCTTCGAAGGTGCGTGAGGGCCGATCGACAAGCTACAGTGGAGCAACTCACTGGCCGAAAGAACCAGGGGGGCTACCGGAAGTGTGTGTAAAATGACAGTTCAGCGAACCCTGTTGCGTATGGGGCTCCGATGCAGAGGGATGGTCACTGCACCTATGATAACGAAGGTGCAATGGCAGAAAAGGCTTACAGTTGCCCAGCTAAATCGAAATTGGACCTCCGCTGATTGGCATACCTTCTCCGATAAGTTACGTTTTCTGCTTCATCGAATGAATGGACGTTGGCGTATAAGGCGAGAAACATCGAAAAACAAACACTCTGAGTGATATGTTTTCAGAATGCCTACAGTGCTGTTGGAATTCTGAAAACATATCGCTCGTTGCTGTCATGGATAAAAGGAGCGATTTATCAGATTTGTAAAAAGGGATGCTTATCGACCTTTCGGGCCAATGGTGTCAGTATTTTCTGAACCCAGTGCAGTTTGTGAACTCTTCGCGTGCTGTTGTGGTTAAAGTGTATCGTGATGGGAGAAATGTCACCATTGCGAATAAGCGACGTAGAAACTGCGGAGCACCACATGCCATTTATGTGAGAATTGCACGTTGGCTATATTTATCGTTCGGTTAAGTGTTGGCCCTTAACCGAACGATAAATGCTGACGTCTACTGCCAACAGTTGGACAGATTGCGAGAAAACCTGACATCGAAGCGGCCAGCACTCGTCAATCGCAAAGGCGTGATCCTTCATCATGATAACGCCAGACCTCATGCTGCTTTAAACACTCGGCAAAAATTACTGGACTTTGGTTGGGAATTGTTACCTCACCCGGAGTATTCCTCTGACTTGGCACCTAGGGACTACCACCTTTTTAAATCGTTACAGAACGCCTTCGCTCTCCAAACCTTTGATGATGTGTACGATGTGAAAAAGCATTACATGACATTTTTGACTAAAGCACAGGAGTTTTTCCGGCATGGGATTCACCTACTCATAGACAGATGGCAAGAGGAAATTCACCTATTCAAGAAAGATGGCAATCATGTGAAATCCTAAGTACGTTATTTGTTGTGTTCTCCTGCTTTATTTGTAGCCTACAAAAACGGGTAGATCAGTATAAAAAGGGGAACGCTGAAGGCATGCACAGACTAATGAAGTGAATTACAACAGAAACAATAGGTAAGAGCCGCGATCTGACGAACTTTGAACGATCATGGGCGCTCGAAGCATTGGTGCAAGTATTAGAAAAACGGCTGCACCTGTGAAATGTTCGAGGGCAGCAGTTGTTAAAGTTTACAAAGAGTAAACCACCAGTCAAACAACCGGGTCTGAGCGCGAGGTGTGTGGTCGTCAACGACTACTGGATGCTCGAGCTGAGCGAAAACTAAGTAGAACATGAAGAAATGCTCCCAGCTCGTTCTGAAACACAAGAATTGGACTGTAAATGAGTGGAAAAGGGTAATGTAGTCCGACGAATTACGTTTTCAACTACACCATGCAGTTGGAAGGGTGAGGATATGGAGACAGCAACACAAAAGCAGGGACCCATCTTGAACCGTCACTACTCTTCAAGCTGAAGGAGGCAACGTTATGGTCTAAGGCATGTGTTTGTGGGAATGTCTGGGTCCTTTGATTCGTGTGGAACAGCATCTGACAGCCCAAAGTTATTTAAATATCGTTGCCAACCACGTCCATCCAGTGATGTCGATAGTATGTCCCAATTGAGATGGATACTTCCAGCAGGACAATGCTCCATGTCATAGTGCTCATATTCTGCTCAAATGGTTTGAGGAGCATGACGGAGACTTTTCCTTGCTGCAGTGGCCTCCTCAATCAACGGATCTCAACCCAGCGGTTCATTTGTGGGACGAAGTCGAAAGGGGCATCAAACAGCTGGATCTACTGCCATCAAATCTTCAAGAGCTGGAGTGTACAATTCATAGCATTTGGGCTAATATACCCCAATCCGCTCATAGACATTTAATAGAGCCCATACCAAGACGAATTCAAGGAGTATTAAGGGCAAAAGTTGGCCCAACAACGAACTAACCAGGTGGTCGTAATAATTTGGCCACTGAGTATATATCTCCAATTTGTTATGTTTGAGTACACCTGTGAAAATTAAAAATATGTGAGATGGTCTTGAATTTTTGTAAATGATTGTATGAAGAAATGTATGTTAAGCAAACATTTGTTACCGTAAAATCCAAATTTCAAAACAAAATTTCCAAACGTTGGATGCATATTTTTATTGCTACACATGTTACTGCGTATGATCAATCAAAATTCCTTACTAGTGATGCACCATACAATGACTTTTTAGCACTTCTTTTGTAAAAAAGATCGTGCTTATGTTATGTTATCGGTCTGTCCGTGCGCCTGTGGACACCATGTCTCTACAACTATTAGTCCGATTTGAAAAAAATATTTTTGCATTAGGAAGCTTGAAACACGAGAATGATGATCCTTCATTTCGTTTTTCTTTTTCTACGATGTACAATTTTGCCGCTATAGGGCATAAATGAAGATTATATCGAATTCAAAATACATTTTATTCCATATATTTGTATCTAAACATCCCACTGAAAAAACTCTTTTACCTTTAGAATCCATTTGTGTCGAAGATTAGTTTAAGTATAGTCACTTTTACAAGTTACGCATAGATTTTTTGCTAGGACGAGTAAAAGTAAATTGCGTTTTCCCCGATATATCTGCTTCTAAAACTCCGATTTGGAAATTTCTTTCAGCCCCAGATATAGTTTTTGATGGAAAATGTTTTGCATATCATTTCTAATTTTTGGTTTAGAATAAACGGTTTGGCCACCAGTAGGCGTAAGTGTTAATTTCTGCTTCTGATGTATTTGTCACAAAATTTGAGCTTCCAAAATCTCGATTGTAAAAATTCGTTTGTGGACCGACGCCACTCACGTCGATAAACCTTTTTTGGAATCATTTCTTCCAAAAATATTGCATGGTTTCTCCGCCAAGAGGTGTAGATGCATATCTTATTTTTGTCAATATCTCTGCTTCTAATGGACGGATTTGAAAAATTCCTTCTTCATTGCAGAGAGTTTTCGGTGCGACATATTTTTCATTTAGTTTAAAAAAAATTTAAGTAATTCATAGACCTTTCGACAGAGGGCGCAAAGGTAAATTGCGTTTCCCCGATATTTCCTGCTTCTAAAACTCCGATTTGAAAAATTGTTTCTGCACCGGATACAGCTCCTGATGGGAAATCTGTTGCATATAATTTCATATTTTTGGTTAAAAAATTGGTTTCGCCACCAGGGGCGTAAGTGTTAATTTCCGCTTCTGACACATTTGCAGCAAAATCTGAGCTTCTAAAATCTCAATTGAAAAAAATTAATTTGTCGACCTACACCGCACTCATCAAAAAACCTTTAGAGAATACTTTCTTCTTAAAATAATGCATGTTTTTTCCGCCAGGGTGCGGAGATGCCTATCTTGTACTTGTCAATATCTTTGCTTCTAAGAGTCTGATTTGAATAAATTCTTTCTTTGCTGGAGAGCATTTCCGCTTCGAAATGTTCCTCATATAATTTTCAAATTTTCTTAAACGTACAAGTCTGCAACCAGAGGGCGTAAGTTCACATTTCTGTTTGCAACAATATCTTCGGGATTAAAAACCCGATTGAAAAACTTCTTTCTTTTGGTCAGATACTACTGTTTACCATACCGGTTCCATTGACTTTGAATAGCTTTGATAAATTTAATTCGCGCCAGAACGGATTCAAAAGAGGTGCTCATTACACCCAGAAATTCGGTGTCATCTTTTTTTTTTTTTTTTTTTTTTATTACCGATATCATCTAATCTGCAGATCCCCCACAAGGAATTTTAATGTCATCTTTAAGCTGCAGAAGCATTTCTCACGCGGGAAGAATGGCTTTAAATCCAAGCAATACAACTATATTCCATTCGGGTGAAAAATTCATTGAAAGCTGGATTCTTAACAGTTGCCGTTTATCTACAGAGGGTGAGTCGAAAGTTTTGCTATATTTGGATCACTTTGTCTTCATACGTACCTTTACGACGAACGCTGACTAGCATTCAAAGTATAGGCCATCGTGTTGCACCGTCTTTAGCCATCTGTCTGTCAGTTCTTTGATTCTGCAGAGGGTGAGTCGAACGTTTTGCAATATTTGGATCACTTTATGTCTTCATACGTACCTTTACGACTAAAGCTGACTAGCATTCAAAGTATAGGCCATCGTGTTGCACCGTCTTTAGCCATCTGCCTGCCAGTTCTTCTATTCTTCAGAGAGTGAGTCGAAACGTTTCGCAATATTTGGATCACTTTATGTCTTCATACGTAACTTTATGACGAATGCTGACTAGCATTCAAAGTATAGGCCATCGTGTTGCACCGTCTTTAGCCATCTGTCTGCCAGTTCTTCGATTCCGCGGCGGTACCAGTTCTTGTCCTTCGAGGCGAAGAACTCCTTCACCCCTGCTGCCATCACCTCCTGGTTGTTGAATTGCCGCCGCCGGCGAAGGAAATGAGCCATGGACCAGAACAAGTAATAACCCGACGGGGCAGGGTCCGGCCTATATGATGGGTGTGGCATCAGTTCAATGCCCTCAAGTTCCTGGAGTTTTACCCGGGTCGTTTGCGTGGTATGAGGCCGAGCGTTGTCCTGCTGTAGGAGAGCGCACTTTTTGTTCACCAGTGCCAGGTACTTCTTCTCCAAAACGGCATAAATCTTCTCCAGCTGTCCAGAGTAGAGGTTGGCTTTGATGATCCGACCGTCTGGTACAAATTCGTAATGGATTATTGCCTCGAAATTCCACCAGACGCAGAGCATCACCTTGTGCTCGAAGCGTCCACGTTTGGCAACAGGTTCAGGAAGCTGGCCCGGGCTCAACCACTGCCGTTGTATGTCAGGATTACGGAAATAGACTTACTTTTCATCGCACATAACAATTCTCTTGATGAAACGTACATCGCGCGGGTTTATTAGGAGTTTCGTGCACACTTCCACTCGGCAGTTTGCTTCAGCTGGCGTCAGTTCGTGAGGGACAATGCGGCAGCTCCTGTAGACCTTGCCGAGGTTCTGAAGATGATGAACCACGGTGGTCTTATAACGAAGTAAATTTCTCCGTCATTTTTAGTCTACGCCGGGATTCGAACCCGAGGACGCTTATTCCGGAACAAGCAGCTCTACCAACTGAGCTACGCAGACATCTTATTCTGATTCCTATCTGCCTTTATGTCGTGTGCGTCCTTCTGGCAGGTACGTCACATCTCCTGGTACGTTACACCATCTCCCCCTTATGTTTTTTTTTTTTTTTTTTTTTTTTTCGAAGTGCTGCTCTTATTTTTCCTATCTCGCGTTGTGGAAATAACATCACACCATTGCGAGATTGTGAACGGTCGGGTCATCCGGATAGTTCGGGCGCCATTATAACGAAGTGAATTTCTCCCTCATTTTTGGTCTACGCCGGGATTCGAACCCGGGACCACTCATTCCGGAATAAGTTGCTCTACCAATTGAGCTACGCGGACATTGATTCTAATTGCTATCTGCCTTTATGTCGTGTGCGTCCTTCTGGCAGGTACGTCGCATCTCTTGGTACGTTACATCATCTCCCCCTTATTTTTTTTTTTTTTTTTTTTTTTCCTGGCGCCATTATAACGAAGTAAATTTCTCCGTCATTTCTGTCCACGCCAGGATTCGAACCCGGATCCCCTCATTCCGGAATAAGTCACTCTACCAGTTGAGCTACGCGGACATTTTATTCTGATTCCTATCTGCCTTTATGTCGTGTGCGTCCTTCTGGCAGGTACGTCACATCTCCTGGTACGTTACAGTCTGTGATATGTCCAGCTCGCCTGAAAATCTCCGAGCGCTGGGTGTCGGATTTGCATCTACGGCCTGTCGCATAGCCTCCGAATCCACGGTTCGCGGCCTACCTGACCTTGGCTGATCGTCGAGGTTTCTGTCACATGAGAGAAATTTCTTGAACCATCTGGTTGGGGAGCTGTGGCCCACGAAACCTTCCTCTTTGACATGACAAATGTTTCGTGTCGCTTGATCAGCGTTATGGCCGAGTTCAAACTCGTAAAGCAAAATTTCCCTAATTGGCCAGTTGTGACTCATCATCTTTTAGGCGTCCCAACCACAGACAGAACGACGACATGCAATGCTGTTCACAGCAACGACTACCACTTTATATCCTTCTCGACTGAATGCAGTGCGCGACTTAAATTAGTATAAAGACGTGACATGCCCACCGCAGCACATGAGTTTATGCAAATATTGCAAAATTTGCATCGACGCATCTGTAGCAGATCTGACGTTCTCTTGAACACTTGCGTAAAAATGGCCCTTCATTTTGAAAGGCAATGTCTCATTTCAAAGAAATTCGAAGACATGCCTTGCTTTCGTTACCCATTTCGTTGCATTTCTTTTAAATCTAACTGGCGCTGATGAATAAGAGAGTTAGTTTAAAACTAAAATCAAAGAAACTACCGACAATTTGAAAATTGTAAATGGAACTGCTCGAAAGGTTCGGATAAAGATTTCTGTTTTGTAACGCCTTTGTTTTAGAATCGGAAGATCAGCTTAAAGTAAACACAGGTGCACTTTATGTAAGAAGCTAAACGTCACTTTTTTTTCGTGGAATGAGATTAAAGCAACTGTTGATGAATCTATACGTTTTAAGTGAGAGATTTAAAATGGTTCTTAAAATCGGCTTCTTCTGAGCGATGACAAGAGAACAAATCAAAAACTTTAAATTTTGTATAAAATCAAAGCCCTTCTGCACATTATTGAGAAAATAAACATTTTCCGCATTTGTGCCCTTTACTAAACTACGTAGTAAGTTCTAAACATATTTACTTATCGTTGCACTCAGGAAATTTGATAAATCGTTCGTTCGAAAAATCTTCTGTCTAATCAGAACCGATATCAAAAATTTTATATCTGTGAAATGGAAAAAACTGCTGTGGAATAATTTGGTTTCGTTCAGCGTTAAGATAGTTTAGGGCTAAAGTGCTTAGATGATTCTTTTAAATGAATCAAATTAATGTTGATCGCTACCTCTTCTACCAGGTAGAACACTGGCTGTTGATTTTCCCGTTTGTAACTCTAAATCATCTGTTGTTCAAAATTAACGTGACAAACACAAACTCACGAATAATGCAAAATCCACACGGCAGACTTCAATACCAATTAGTACGGGCATACATATACTCAGTAGACAAATAATTAGACATAATGGTGATGGGCATCCTCCGCGCAGAGTAGAAGAGACTCAAACGGAACGCAGGCGATAAACAGGCGGACTGCAGGGCTTCCCAAAAGTCTATCGCACTCAGAGATAAAAACAGGTCACGGTTCAACGGGTCAACAATTTCTTGCGGGTACAGCGGGTCGGATCACGGTGTTCCTGACCCGATTTTAACTAGGTTTTATTCCCGTTTTAGTTTTGCAAAGAGAAAAATATATTTCAAACAAAAATGCGTGTTGTGGAATTCTGTAGTCGATACTGGTCCCCATGGAGTTAATGATTTGCCATGCACAAATATTTTCGTTTGTATCTTAAAGCAACGAAGATTTCCACCGACCGACGTCAGGCACACCGACACCATATCGTAAAAAGATACTTCCTTTGCGTTCTTTTACACTGCGATTGACCAGGACAAGGTACAGGCAAACGCCATTCGTCTGCTTCTCAGCTGATTCACTCTCTCCGTGCCAAGTTCACTGTATGACTAAGAGTTACTTTTCACATCGCATCTATTACATTGAGCGTTGGGAGGTTTTCGATTGATGTGCCAACATCCCGTTCCCATGACATGCCATGTCGAAATTAATTCCTTATTTGTTAATATGAATGGATTTAATATTAAGGAAGTTGAGAAAGGCGTCGAAGCCAACAAATACGTGCTTGTTTAGAACCACAAAGGGAAAAGTGAATGCTGAAATTGTTTCGTCTCATTAAGTAACCGGTGAATGATTCTGTGTTGTTTGGTCTTGCTTATTGTTCAAAATAGAAACTGTATACTTACAAAGATGGTGACGATGTAATAAAAGATTATGAAATTGAAAATCTAACGGACCATATGAAAGTATGCGCACCTCCATCAAAGCTTCGAAAGAGTGAACAATCTAAACACATTTAAAACAAGAAAGATGACACCGAATTATTGGGTGTAATAAGCACGTCCTTTGAATCCGTTCTAACGAAAATTAAATTTATCAAAGCTGTTCAAAGTCAATGGAACCGGTATGGAAAACAATAGTATCTGACGGAAGAAAGAAGTTCTTCAATAGGGTTTTTAATCCCTCAGATATTGCTGTAAACGGAACCGTGAGCTTACGCCCTCTGGTTGCAGACTTGTGCATTAAGAAAAACATGAATTTATATGAGAACCATTTCGCACCGAAAAGGCTCTCCAACACAGAAATAATTTTTCAAATCGGACTCTTTGAAACAGAGATATCGACAAAAATAAGATGTGGCTTTACGTCCCCTGGTGGGAAAACCATGCATTATTTTAGGAAGAAAGTATTCTCAAAAGGTTTTTCCATATGAGCGGTATCGGTCCAATAAAAAAAAAATAAACAAATAAATAAATAGTGGAGTTTTCATGAGCCCAGATTTTGTTACAAATACATCAGAAGCAGAAATTAACACTTATGCCCCCTGTCTGCCAGACCATTCTTTACCAAACATTAGAAATTATGTGGCAAATATTTTCCATCAGGTCTTGTATGCGATACAGGAAGAATTTTTCAAATCGCAGTTTTAAAAGCAGAAATAACGCAGAAAATGCAATTTACCTTTGTGCCTCCTAGCGGAAAGTCTATGATTTACTTGAAAATTTTGAATTTATAGGAAAAACATTTCGCATCGAAAACACTATCCAACAAAGAAGGAATTTTTCAAATCGAACTATTGAAGTAGAGATATTGACAAAAATAAGATATACATATACGTCCCCTGGCGGAAAAACCATGCATTATTTCAAGAAGAAAATATTCCTAAAAGGTTTGTCGACATGAGTAGTATCGGTCAACAAACGACTTTTTTTTCAATCGAGATTTTATAAGCTCATATTTAGCTGCAAATACATCAGAAGCGGAAATTAAGACTTACGCCACCTGGTGGCCAAACCATTTTTTTGTAAAAATTTGAAATTATGTGCAAAGGTTTTCCCATCAAGAGCTGTATCAGATGCAGAAAGAATATTTCAAATCGGAGATTTAGAAGCAGAGATATAGGGGTAACAACCTTAAAAAACACCATAATACCTTCAAGTTGGAACTGAAGAACAGGTTCTCTGCTTTAGGAGGCCTAACATCGGAAGAAGTGGACATCTCTGAAGTTAACAGAAAAGTAACCAAAGCTCTTATGGAAACAGCAACAAAATTAGCTGGGTCTAAGAACAAGTTGCATGTAAATAAATTATCAGGAAAAACGAAAATGTTGATGCAAAAAAGAAGAGAGATGAGGACAACTAAAGAAGATGTGACTTCCAAAGTGGAATATATAGAGCTATGCAAGACAGTAAGAAAAAGTATCACTGAAGACGTAAGAAAATTCAACTGTGAACTAGTGAGGAAAGCAATTGAAAACAACCAAAGCCTAAAGATAGCAAAGGGACATCTCAGTAAGGGAAGAAAACAGATTATGGCACTGAGAAAAGAAGATGGTTCTGTAACAAGAAATAGAGGCGAAATTTTGACAAGAGTGAAAGATTTCTACTCCAAATTATATGAAAGGGATGATATATGCACTCCAGACATCATGAAAGATACCAGTACCAGAGTTCCTCCAGTCCTTCCAGCAGAAGTTGCACATGCAATCAAGAACATGAAGCGGGGAAAAGCTCCAGGAGAAGATGGAATTACTGTAGACATCATACAAGAAGCAAGTGGAGAAATCGAAACAGTACTCGCCCAAATTTTCACTCGATGCCTTAATGAAGGAAAGATTCCTGAGGATTGGAACACCGCTACAATGATCCTGGTACATAAGAAAGGTGACATTGAGGATCTCGGAAACTACAGACCTATCAGCCTCCTATCAGTAGTTTATAAAATCTTCACTAAAGTTCTTTCACACCGCTTGAAGGTAACACTGGACATGGCTCAACCGAGAGAACAAGCTGGATTCAGGAGTGGCTACAGCACAATAGATCATATCCACGTGCTGAGAGAACTAATTGAAAGAGCAAGGGAATATGAACTTCCATTGTGCATGGCTTTTATCGATTATGAAAAAGGCTTTGATTCGGTGAAACCATCAGCAGTTACAATGGCTCTGAAAACCTGCGGTATTGAAGATGCATACATTAATATTATTAATAACATCTATGAAAATGCAAGTGCAAAGATTAGGCTGTTTGAAAATACAACACACGTAAAAATTGGGAAGGGAGTGAGACAAGGTGACACCATATCTCCGAAGCTCTTTAATGCCACATTGGAGGGTGTTTTTCAGTCGCTGAGCTGGGAAAACAAGGGGATAAAGATTAATGGAGATTATATAACCCACCTTCGTTTTGCTGATGACGTAGTCATTTTTGCAACTACCCCATCAGAGCTGCAGAGTATGATCCAGGAACTTGCTGACAAGAGTAAAGAAGTGGGATTAAAAATGAACTTTCAGAAGACAAAAGTGATGTTCAATGCTTTTACAAGAAATGAAGATTTATCGATTGATGGAGAAAAGCTGGAGATAACAGACACGTACGTTTATCTTGGACAGCAGATAATCAAGTGAGGGTCACATTGATGAAGAAATTAATCGGCGTACAAAACTTGCCTGGAGAGCTTTTGGAAGAAACAGCATAATTTTCAAGAGCAATATGCCATTATGTCTTAAAAGAAAAGTGTTTGATCAATGCATCCTTCCAGTGCTTACGTATGGTGCAGAGACGTGGACCTTAACTAAAAGAGACATACAAAGGCTGCAGACAACTCAAAGAAGCATGGAGAGGTGCATACTTGGTGTAACCAGGAGAGATAAGAAGAGGAACTCGTGGATCCGAAAAATGACAAGAGTGGAAGACATCATGATCAGAGTTAAATCCCTGAAATGGCAATGGGCTGGACATACTGCCAGAATGACAGATCATCGATGGACAGCCGAAATTTTAGATTGGATTCCAAGGGACAGGAAAAGACCCAGAAGAAGACCACATGGGAGATGGGTGGATGAAATTCGAAAGTATGCAGGGGTGACATGGAGGAGACTGGCACAAGACAGACCGTTGTGGAGGAAACTTGGGGAGACCTTCGTCCAACAGTGGATTGATAATGGTTGACAATGATGATGATGATGATGATATAGGGGTAAGCAATTTACCTTTACGCCCCCTAGTGGAAAGTCTATGAATTACTTGAAAATTTTGAAATTATATGAAACACATGTCACACTGGAGACACTATCCAACAAAGAAAGAATTTTTTGAATCGGACTCCTAGAAGTAGAGAGATTGACAAAAATATGATATACATCTACGCCCCCTGGCGTAGAAACCATGCATTATTATAAGAAGAAAATGTTACTAAAAGATTTGTCCACATGAGTACTATCTGTCTACAAACGACGTTTTCTTCAATCGAAAATTTAGAAGCTCATATTTTGCTGCAAATACATCAGAAGCAGAAATTAAGATTTACGCCACCTGGTGGTCAAACCATTTTTCCACAAAAATTAGAAATTATATGCGAACAATTTCCCATCAAGGAGCTGTATCTGGTGCAGAAAGAATTTTTCAAATGAGAGATTTAGAAGCGGAGATATAGGGGTAAACACAATTTACTTCTACGCCCCTAGCGGAAAGTCTATGAATTGCTTGAAAATTTTGAAATTATATGAAAAACATGTTACACTGAAAACACTATCCAACAAAGAAGAATTTTTCAAATCGGACTCCTAGAAGTAGAAATATTGACAAAAATAAGATGTTCATCTACGCCCCCTGGCGGAGAAACTGTGAACTATTTTAAGAAGAAAATATTCCAAAAATGTTTATCGATGTGAGTGGCATCAGTCCACGAAAGAATTTCTTCAATCGATATTTTAGAAACTCAGACTTTATGGCAAATATATCAGAAGCAAAAAAAAAAAAAACACTTAAGCCCCCTGGTGGCTAAAGTATTCTTTACCAAACATTTTAAAATTATATGTAAAAGATTTTCCATCAGGAGGTGTATCCGCTGCAGAACTTTTTTTTCAAATCGGAGTTTTAGAAGAAGAATTATCTTGAAAAATGCAATTTACGTTTATGCCCCTTAGCGGAAAATCTATGCGTAATTTGAAAAAGTAACTATATCTAAAATATTCTTCGACATAAATGGAATCGAAAGATAAAATAATATTTTCAATCGGATGTTTAGAAGCAAATATGTAGAATAAAACGTTTTTTTGAATTCGACAGCATCTGCGTTTACGCCCTCTAGCGGCGAAATTATACATCGTAAGAAAAACATGAAAGGAAGGATCATCATTCTTATATTTCAAGCTTCCCAATGCAAAAAGAATGTTTCAAATCGGACTAATAGTTGCAGAGATATTGTGGGTATAGGCGGACGGAAGGAGGGACGGACAAACCGGTAGCTTAAGCACGAACTTTTTTTCCAAAGACGTACTTAAAAAGGATTTCAGTTATTAAATATCACGCAGTTATTGGGATGAATATACACTGAAGTGCCAGAAAAACTGGTACAGACGAGCTTATGCAAAATGCATAGCAACGTCACCTATGCACGTAATCGGTTGCATCCCCCAGTGCGTATATAAAGCGATAGGCATCCTTGCCAGCTGTCAGAGCTGTTTTCGGCATGAGAATGACAAGTAATAACGATTTAAGCGATTTTCAACTTGGTGTCATAGTTGGTGCTCGTAAGATGGGCCATAGTATTTCTGAGGTAGAAACGAAGTTCGGATTTTCACGTACGACCATTGCAAGCCGTGACTACAAAAATTCCGGCAAAACCTCCAACCTACGATACCAGTGTGGCCGTAAAAAGACATTGGGTGAACGTGACCATCGTCGGCTGTCAAGAATCGTTTCACGCAATAGGCGTGCAACACTCTTGCAGGTATCATCAGAATTCAATGCTGGAGCCTCAACAAGCATCAGCGTCCGGACTGTGCAATGTACCCTGCACGATATGGGCTTTGGGAGCCGACGCCCAACTCGAATTCCCTTGATAGGTGCACGGCACAGAGCTATGCGCCTCGCTTGGGCACGGCAACACCGCCACTGGACACTTTTGATGACTTGAAACAACTAGCGTGGTCTGGCGAGTCGCGTTTCCAACTGTATCGAGCAGATGGAAGGATTCGTGTGTGGCGCAAACCCCATGAAGCCATGGATCCCGCCTGTCAACAGAGAACTGTACCTGCTGGGTGGGTGGGTCCCTAATGGTATGGGATGTATTTAACTGGACTTCACTGTGACCCCTGGTACGTTTACAAACGTCTGTGACCGGCCAACGCTATGCGCGCATCCTTTCTGACGAGGTACACCCGTTCATGTCCTGCATTCATGCTGATGGGTTGGGCCTGTTCCAACAGGACAATGCACCGCCACGCAAGTGACGGGACGCCACATTATGGTTAGAGGAGCATTCATCTGAGTTTGGGGTGTTGCCATTCCCACCCAAGTCCCCAGATCTGAACGTGATATAACACATTTGGGATGCCATGCAACGCGCTATCGAACACAGGAATCTGAGACCTCGGAATACACCCGAGTTGTGCAACGCTCTGCAGGAAGTATGGTGTGCATTGCCTACCGCATATTTCCAGAAGCTAAGTGGAGTCCATGCCTCGTCGTATTTCTGCAGTCCTGCGCTCCCGTGGAGGACCTACCAAGTATTAGACTGGTGTACCAGTTTTTCTGGCAGATCATTGTACACTAAGTACCAAGCTACTTGGCAGGTTGCTTCTTGGAGCCCCGCACAATGCTGGGAATTCACCAAAGATGGTAAGCCGCAACTGAACAAATAATTAGAAGACGAATGAATAATAAATACAGATATTTGACGTGGACCAGGAACATCAAACAGAAGTCATCGCTCTGACTTATGGGACACCCTGTACTTTTTGGACACTGTAGTTCTCGTGATGTCACCAACGTTATTTTCAAAAAAACATTTTTGTGTCTTACGTGTTCTAATTCCTTGCATTTTATGTCTACCATGTCCTTGAAAAAGCCTCCCAGTGGAGAACGAAAGATTGGTGAATCTTTATGCATATTACACGACGAAAATAAACGGATTTACTGCGCTTAAAACGTTTTTTGAGTGATACTTCGTAGTTCTTTGATGCTTATTTTAGAAGCATTTTTTATGTCTTCCGCCTGTATTTGCTGCTTTGTTTAAATCAGCACCTGAAGATTCTCCGAAACATTTCTCAATCTATCCTAAATCCAAAGTAATAAACGCAAGAAACACGTCGGCAATCTGTGAAATTTGAAACCATCCAGGACTCTGCCATTTTGCCAAATTGCCTCTGATTGTTGTCGGGAAGCTGTTCTTTTTCATTCTGAAAGATATATACTGTATGTCTGGTTTATCCCAAGAGCTTGCTGCGAAAGGAACAGCTTCATGTAGATCTTTAACTAGCGCTGAAGGTATCACTGGGTTTAAATCAACAGCTTCCATCATTGCACATGTAAGATTTAATGCCGCATTCCATGCAAAGTGCATGAGCATATATGAGCTGACGAATGAAGCCGTCGGCATTCTAAGAACATCGAACAACTAAGAGGAAGAATTTGGCGAAGAATTATCCATAACGTAGAGGGGGAAGAAATCTTGAATTTGCGGTTATTTTTCTTGCAGCACTAAAAGGCTAAAGGTGAAACGACTCATTCTTTTATGACACGTGTTAAGCTTAGAGATAAATGCAAGGATAAAGAAAGTATTTAGAATTAAACACCATCTGACATCTAAATCTTGAGAAATGCAAGGAAATTACTTTTTTTTTCTTTTAACATTTTCAAGAAACCTGTGAATTAATTTATTTTGTAAGAATTTTACGTGCGTGATTCATAGTAAAGATAGAATTTTCAGTTATACGACGAAATGCGGCTTTTCATCGAAATATCGTCTCGTTTTGTTATGTTGGAGAGGGCTGGTGTTCATCCGAACTGATGTTCTTTTCTTTCACACAAATATTGTTAGTTTATTATGTAGACTTCGTTCATTTGGGTAGAGGCTTATCTAAACACTACCAACAGGTCAGAGCCCATTTAAGAGAGGGGCTAGAGTGGCTGCAGCCTCGGGCGCCGTAGTTTCAATGGGGACCAGAATTACGCAGGATGTTTGAAGGATTATTTCAAAATATACTTTATTGGCAAAAACATAGGGAATACAGGCGTACCACATATGGCAAAATAAACAACAAAACAATGAGCGATACTGATGAAATATTACAGGTGAATGTGATACGGCTGTCAACTAAGGATGCCAAAATGTTAAAATCGATAATAAATAACAATATATGCTTGAGGAAGATGATGCACAAGCAAAAGTAATGATTAATTAATAAAGCATGTGATGACGTGCAGAGTGAAAGCAGAGCACAAAACAACAGGTAAATATATTTACAAGAACATGGCTGTACAACGCAGTGCACAAAAAAAGGGAACATGTAAAACACAACAAAAGCATATACTACGATAAAGGTACAGAAGTTCCCTCAAT
The DNA here is from genome assembly GCA_039090855.1 of Macrothele yani. Classification (NCBI taxonomy): domain Eukaryota; kingdom Metazoa; phylum Arthropoda; class Arachnida; order Araneae; family Macrothelidae; genus Macrothele; species Macrothele yani. Next base: position 18,204,424 of record CM076992.1, read on the forward strand.
CCAGGAAACCACACGATATGTGACAAAAACATGATAAGTATTACAGAACATAGTGGAAACTTGGGCAAACTCCCCAAGTGAAACACAAGGATACACAAAATACAAACAGCAAGCCGTGCATGCAGTATTGCGTCGGTCCAAAAAACAACGACATGGGACGAGCAAAAAATACATGACGTCAAAGAATGTGAAAATGCAAGACAGAAATAAGGTATAAATTAAAAGATACAACATTAACTGAACTCTACAGTTTTTTTGGTTTTATTTTGCAGCAAATAGCACAGCAAAAACAATAAGAAACTGCCTTGTGAATGTTTTTCATTTCTTTCCCCTTTTTTAGGAGGAGTCCACAAAAGGTGCAGTCACTCCTCCCCCCCCCCCCCCCAGTTCATCCTGAAATCTTTCGAAAGCATTAGATTTTTTTTTTTTTTTTTTTTTTTTTTGTAATTGGGGCAAATTTTTACACATTAAGTCTTCGTTTGAATTATGATATTTAGATCATATTATTTTGTCCACTACTTCGATATAATTTCAACAAGCTGAACCCTCTGGGGAGGAGGGGTAGGCGTTATTAAAGCAGTACTGAACTGGTGTCCATTTTTCAACCATGCATTTTTATATTTTCTTACTAACACTGATTCATCCATGAATCCTGGGATACACACTTCAATAGGGTGAGGATATTTTTATGGCTCCCTTATCATATTTTGGGAATGTTTTCTCTTAGGTATTTTTGTTCAGCCACCCATAGTGAAATCCTAGATGTGCCAGCAATACAGGGGCCTCAAAATACTGTCCAACACCTGGAACACCCTCCCCCGTCGCTTTAAATTGACTCTACAACAGGTTTCTGAGAGGCAAACTAGCGTTTTTATTAGTCTTCTTTTAAATAAACTTTTGAAAATACTGTTCTTGGTATAATCATAAAAAAATCTGTTTTTAACGTGGAACCTCAGGTTATATAATTTATTATTTCAAGGGATTCGTTGCCGCCCCGGTGGCACAGTGGTCTAAGGCGCTGGCCTCTGATCATTCGTCCGTAAGAGGTCCGGGTTCGAATCCCGGTCAGGCATGGATGTTGTGTTTGTCTTATGGCACTGGCTCTCTCCCTTCCCTGGAACCAGTGACCCTAAATTAGGGACGGGCGACTGCTTATAGCCCATTGAGTTGCCCACGGTGGTCGTTAAACCTCAAAAAGAAAAAAAAAGGATTCGTTAACTTCATGCGCGAATTGAGAAGATATAAGAAAACAATGTTCCATTACTTACAAGTGGTATTCTTTTCGAATTATATCCGTTTTGACGGGGGTGTGGGGGCCCTTTCACCATCGCCTGGCGTGCTTTTGCGCTAAGGTTCTGTACGAGCTGCTGATGACAAAATACCCTTTCCCTCTAAAACCGAATTCGTATATATCTTTTGATTTAATTATTTTTATAAGTGTGAATGAAGGAGATGGTAATGACATTCCATTCCCTGTTATAAACATTTTCTGAGCCCGTCATCTGGCTCTCTCTCCTTGAGATGTGCATTCCCGTGCTAACCTCTAAGAACTTTACAGCTAACATCTCCAACTAAGGAGTGCGTTACCTTTTCTCTCTGAATTTCTCCCACACGTTTCCTCCCGAGACTTTGATTCCTTCGGAGTATTTGAATTCCTCTATCGTTCAGTGGGCACGACTACAAATAGAGTTTGTACAAAATCTGTCTGTGTAGCTAGCCTACACTCTAGCGAGAATCAAACGCAAATCCAATAAACTGGTCCTAATAGTTTTGGAAAAATCATTCCAACAGTCAAATGTTAAGGAGGACCTTCAAAGGACGATCTTTTGAAAAATGTGAATTAACATCAGAACCTTGTAATTTACATGAAGGAAAATTCCATGTAATAGTATTTAAAGTCATTTGGCATGTGGTACTTTAATGTGGAGTATGATCTCCGCCTGACAGCCACACAGTTCAAGCAGTGACTCCTAATACTTGACTACTACACTGCTGGACAATTGCTAAGGACGGATCATAAACGGCTATATAGCGCATAAAAAAGTAAGTGTGGTTGGATGCCAAGTGAAATAAAATAATGTCAGAATGCCAGGACATTACAAGAAAGACAATTTATTGTGCTCTGAAATCCAGAAGGCTTTGGAACGTGTTCAAGAGACAAACAGGCCATTTTGTGCAGAATACGTAAACGTGAAAAAAATGCAATTACCGTCAGCAGGCGTTCCGGCGTAAGATGTCAATACGGGATATGGCCACCATGGAGGGCGATGCAAGATTCCACACGTCGTGTCATGCTTTGCACAACATTATCAAGCAGCTGTTGGGGTAATTTATCCCATTCCTCTGTCAGTGCATGGATGAGGGAGTCCTTGTTTATTGGAGGGCATTAGCGACCAGCAAGACTCCTCCCCAAAGCATCCCAAACATTTCCAATGGGATTCAGATCTGGAGAATGTGCTGGCCATACGAGGCGTTGAATATCCTCGCTCTCAAGACACTCCTGGACAGCGACTGTTCGATGACATGTTGCGTTGTCGTCCATGAAAATGAATCTATCACCGACAGCACCACGGAACATGCAAACATGAGGTAGCAGAACATCATTAACGTATCGTTGGCCAGTCATAGTCCCAGTTGGAAGCACATAGAGGGACGTACGGCCATTGATCATGATGCCAGCCCATACCATGACACTACATGTCGGATATCGGTCCCTTTCCTGTATGTTTGCTGGACAATATGCAGTACCACTATCACGCCAGATCAGTTATTGTCGACAATCAGACGATAGACTGTATCAACTCTCATCTGAGAAGAGGACAGCAGACCAGTCGTTATCAGTCCAATTGCGATGTTGATGGCACCATTGCAAACGGGCGGTACGGTGACGTCTAGACAATGGGATGCACACAACAGGACGGCGGGCGTATAGTCCTCCTTCATGCAAACGTCTGGCGACAGTTTTTCGGGAGATCCGCTTGCCAGTAACACCCATAAACTGATTTGCTACCTCACTAGCTGTGCTGCGTCGGTGTCTTTTTGTTGATAGCACTATGTACCGATCTTCTGCAGGTGTCGTACTGCGAACACGACCTCCCCTGTGACGTTTGCTACACTCTCCATTTGTTTGAAATGATTTCCAAAGCCCTGAAACAACACTGTGGCTGGCGTCGAACTCCCTGGCAACATCTGTTATTTTTCGCCCTTCTTCAATCTTGCCAATAATACGGCCACGCGTAAAATCATCTAGGTGATGTCGGGAAGACATACTGAAAATTGCAAGTTCGTCAATTGATTCTATCCCTTTCAACTTTGCGTTTGAACAACAACGGTCAATACGCGTCAAATCCTTTATATCTCTTATCAGCGTTATGACGTCACGAACAAGTTCGGCAATCCAAAATTTGCATACGCACAACACGTCTTACTGTATCCCGCACTTATGCTAATTTCCACATTTTCCTGCCTTCCATTTTATGGTTGCTATTGTCATCCGTCCTTAGCAATTGTCCGGCAGTGTACTTAACTATTCATGAGCGTACTAATGAAGTTTCGAGGAAATTTCTGACTACTCATCAAAAAGAGCTGTTTTGAGTTCTTGAAATGTTCTCGTAGGAGCTGGTGAACTCCAATGAGCCTCCATAGAGCATTTCATGTATTCTCAGTGGGATTGAGGTCAGAGGATCTGTGTAGATACTCAATTCGGCGAATACCTTCCTCTGAGATTCGGCATTATCGTCCATAAAAATCTGGACAGACGGGCTCCCCTTAATGGCCTGGCAATGAGTTCAGGATCTCGTCTCTATACTTCAGGGAAGTAACACGGCGGTTCTGGAAGATGTTCAGATCTGTGTGCCCGTTCGTCATAATTCCTACCTCGACCATCACGGCACCGCCTCCAGAGATAGTCCCTTTCGCTGATGTTAGAGGGACTCCTGCGGTTCATTGTTTTTCTCCATGAGAGAATACGCCCGGAATTACAGAGATGTTCACACATTTTTAGAACGTTTTTGATAAGAAATTACAGAAAATAAAAGACGTTCAAAAATGGAACTGGCAACAGCGTGTTAGATGATCACAAAAGAAACATCTGCTGCAGGTAAATATCGTCTGCAAAGAAAATGGCGGACGTAAACAAGCTGTGGATAGAAGGTTATGGTTTTGCTCGTTACGAAGGAAAATATTCGTATTCTGTAATTAAAAAACGCTGCGAAAATTATGGAATTAGCATTTCTAAAGTATATCGTCAAGCATTGCTTTTAGCAGGAAAAAGAATACCAAACGAATATCCAAAGAAAGTGCGCACTTTTGCGACTATTTCAAAAGTAAAGTCTTTGGTTTTAAAAGAAAATCTACCGAACCAAAGAGCAATCGCTAAGTTGTTAAAAATCTAGGTATCAACTGTAAACAAGGTAATAAACGAACAAAGATCTGAATCTGAAAACCCCCAAAAAACATAATGTTCACCGCCTTTTGCCTAGAAACGTGGCTGAGCGCAGAACACGGTGTAGACTTCTTTATGAAAAACACTTAACCAGAGACAGATGGAAATTTATTGTGACTATTGATGAAGCATGGATCTACCTAAACGACTGTAACAAAAAAAGGTCGATTTGCTATCACAAAAGAGCAGAAAATGACTTACGAACTTGGTTCTAAGAATCCAAAGAAAATTTCAGTAAGAGATTCATAAATATTGCTGGTTTCTCGCACAATGGGAAATCAAAGTTAGGTAAGGTTGTAAAGAATATTAAAATCAATTCTACATTTACCAAAATAATGCTTTAACTGTTTTAAACTCCTATATTTAAAGAGGGAATATCATTCCTTAATCCACAGAGCCTTCAATGAGTAGAACTCCATCAGGATACGGCAATCAGTCAAACGTCCAAATCTACTCCTCTATTTCTTGAAAAAATGGTCTGTCATAATTGTACTATTGTACTATATAATCAGGTCATAATCGTACTATATAATCAGGTCTGTCATAATCGTACTATCACGATTTTCTGGTTGTTGTATTTTTCTGTTTATTTCTGGGTGTGGGATAGAGGAGGTATTGCATGCTGAATGTCATTGCACTTTATTTCACTGCGATACTCTTACCATCCAGATGCACTTACTTTTTGCTTGCTGCCACCAGTCTAGATTGGCGTAAGGTCTAGACGCCTTAAGTAGATCCACTTTATTAGAGACAGAGGCGTGGTTGAAGATTTGCAAGCTGGTGTAGAAATGAGCCGAAGATATTTAACAAATAACAGCTAACTTTATTCTCCACCACTTAGGGTAGGATGAAGGTTTGGGTTTACACCTTGCACTAGAACATACAGAAGATGCTCGTCTGAATTTTAGGTAACAATAGAGCTTGAGCTGAGCAAATAGAAATATGGTGCTTCCTTGTTTGCACCGTTCAGTTTTTTACAAGAGTTCGGTGATGACAAATTCAGTTCTTGTTTGAGTTCATAAGTTACGCAGCGTTCAGCACATAAGGTAACACTTTAGCACACATGTCAGCTTTAATAGCTGTTTATCTTCTGTAGACAATTATGCAGCACTTTGGAAACAAGATCTGAGATTATCAGATCTCAGATATAATGCATCTAGACCTCGGCCTGATCCCTTAGAACAAAATATAGATAGGTACTAACCGCAGTTAGTTGAAACCTACACCTAGCTAACTCGACCGCAGCCCAGCGCTGTTCTTAAGGCAAAATCATCCCACGCGATGACCTGATGTCCTACTCCAGAGAAAGCTAGACGAGAAAAGAGCACCAAAAAACTAACTTCCTGAGTTCTCCCCAAACTTTCTGAGCCCCAGCGATCGCTCAGCCAATCACGACGACGCATTCGACCCCCATTGCTGGGCATCCTCTACTTTCCACGTCCTAAGTTCTCACGGTTTACATCCGCCCGTTGGCCGCTCTTCGAAGAATTCCATGCTCAAAGTTCTGCGAATTCACGGTCTCGTTATGACCTTGTGAACTGGTTACCAAGATGGCTGTCCTTCTCCCTTCCTCGCTTTTCACTTCGAAATGGCGTTCCATTGCCCATTTCTGATTTTTTTTCCCAATTTTACTTTATTAAAATACAGCAGTTTCCATTTTCCTGTGCACCACTGGCATTTTTTCCAATTCTTTTTTTTTTTTCTAACAATTTTCACATCATCACAAGGTCTATGCCTTTTGCTTATATTCCTTCTAAGGGTCCTGATGTGTCACCAATGGACTATTGGGCTTTCGGACTGCTAAAAAGATCGCTTTCTGAACCAGACCTAAAGCAGTGGTTGGACAGACTCATATAGTGATCGTCTGCAGCTGTTGTGGCTCCAGGACGTCTTTATCCAGGTCAACGACGAACATCTCCTGTCTGCTAATACTGTCTTCAGATACTTGACAGGACATTTCCTGAAACATTCAATGCTCTGGAAATATTCGTCTGGGACTGAATATCTTCAATACTATCAATCGCTCTCTACAGCTGAAAATAATTCATGCTATGTCTTCGTGACATAATCAAGTAAGGGTAGCCCAGAACAGCTACAAGATGCTACTAGACCCGCGCGTCTTTTCAACGCAATCCTAATTTGCATATTCCGGTTTACTGCCGGCAAAAGTAACTGCGAGATATCCTTCCGCGTAGCGAAATTTGCATGTTCGCAAATTCCCAGTGCATTATTTTACATACATAAGCAGCTATATACGTTTTTGTAGATTATCCTCTAATTTTGAGGGTCAATGTTTATAGCTGAACATACGCCGTGTAACGTACTGAGTGACATGACGTAGATGATGTACTATTGAAATGACGTTCGAGTCAAATTGGCATTGCAGCAGCAATAACCCTGCCGGCGTATTTCAGTTGAGAGAACAGCCGTTCCAGCGGTAGACGTGGGATTGAACCTATCACCAGCAGCGAAAACATTATGCCGACCTGCCTAATATGATGTTGGTCCTCCGCGTGCCTCAAAAGCAACTTGTACTCGGAGAGGCATGGACACTACATGATTTCTAACGGTGTTTTTGATATCTGGTACCAACATTTTACCAGAATATCCTTTAACTCTTGTAAGAAACGTGATTGAGCAACCGCAAATCCGATTTGCTGTGCCAACATAAACCACAGATGCTCGATTGGATTGATGTCTGGGGAATTTGGAATACCTGGAAGTCTTCCTCATGTTCTACGAACAATTCTCCAACAATTCGGGCAGATCGAATTTGCTGTTCCAACATAAACCACACATGCTCGATTGGATTGATGTCTGGGGAATTTGGAATACCTGGAAGTCTTCCTCATGTTCCGCGAACCATTGTCGAACAACCCGGGCAGATCGGATTTGCTGTTCCAACATAAACCACACATGCTCGATTGGATTGATGTCTGGGGAATTGGAATACCTGGAAGTCTTCCTCATGTTCCGCCAAGCATTCTCGAACAATTCGGGCAGATCGGATTTGCTGTTCCAACACAAACCATAGATTCTCGATTGGATCCGAAAAATGTCTGGGGAATTTGGAATACCTGGACAGAGTCTTCCTCATGTTCCGCGAACCATTGTCGAACAACCCGGACAGATCGGATTTTCTGTTCCAAGGGACAGGAAAAGACCACAGATACTCGATTGGATTGATGTCTGGGGAATTTGAAATACCTGGAAGTCTTCCTCATGTTCTACGAACAATTCTCCAACAATTCGGGCAGATCGGATTTGCTGTTCCAACATAAACCACACATGCTCGATTGGATTGATGTCTAATTTTGAGGGAATTTGGAATACCGTGTAACGTTCTTCCTCATGTTCCGCCAACCATTCTCGAAATAACGTTCGGGCAGATCGGATTCGCTGTTCCAACACAAACCACTGATGCTCGATTGGTTTGATGTCTGGGGAATTTCAGCGGAATACCTGGACGTCTTCCTCATGTTCCGCGAACCATTGTCGAACAACCCGGGAAGATCGGATTTGCTGTTCCAATACAAACCACAGATGCTAGACGATTGGATTTATGTCTGGGGAATTTGGAATACCTGGAAGTCTTCCTGATGTTCCGAAGACCATTCTCGAACAATTCGGGCAGATCGGATTTGCTGTTCCAACGTAAACCACACATGCTCGATTGGATTGATGTCTGGGGAATTGGAATACCTGGAAGTCTTCCTCATGTTCCGCCAACCATTCTCGAACAATTCGGGCAGATCGGATTTGCTGTTCCAACACAAACCACTGATGCTCGATTGGTTTGATGTCTGGGGAATTTGGAATACCTGGACGTCTTCCTCATGTTCCGCGAACCATTGTCGAACAACCCGGGCAGATCGGATTTGCTGTTCCAATACAAACCACAGATACTCGATTGGATTGATGTCTGGGGAATTTGGAATACCTGGAAGTCTTCCTCATGTTCTACGAACAATTCTCCAACAATTCGGGCAGATCGGATTTGCTGTTCCAACATAAACCACAGATGCTCGATTGGATTGATGTCTGGGGAATTTGGAATACCTGGAAGTCTTCCTCATGTTCCACGAACCATTCTCAAACAATTCGGGCAGATCGGATTTTCTGTTCCAACATAAACCACAGATGCTCGATTGGATTGATGTCTGGGGAATTTGGAATACCTGTAAGTCCTCTTCATGTTCCGCGAACCATTCTCGAACAATTCGGGCAAATCGGATTTGCTGTTCCAACATAAACCACAGATGCTCGACTGGATTGATATCTGTGGAGGCCAGGGATCTAGAAGTCCTCAGCATGTTTTGCGAGCCATTCTCGAACAATCTGCGCAGTGTAGCATGGCGTATTATCCTTCTGAAAGAAGGCTTACTAGAGAGAAATACCGTTGCTATTAAAGGATGTATTTTGTATGCAATGATGTCTAGGTAAGTACTGGATGTTATTGTTTTCTGCACATAAATGACTGGACCCAGGGTTTGCCAGCAAAACGTGCACTACATTTCCTCCATTGGCTTGTTTTCGTCCCACAGTGCATTCTGATGCCAACACGTAATCAGGTAAACGATGCACATGCACCCGACCGTCCACATAATACAACAGAAAACAAGATTTATCGGATTAGACGACCTTCGTCCAATTATTCAAGGTCCAGTTTTGAAGATCTCGATCCCATTGTAGGCGATTTCGACGGTGAACCGAGGTTAGCATGAGCACTATGAGCGGCCTGCGGCTACGTGGCCCCATTTTCAGCAGAGTTCAACGTACTGTATGTTGTGACACATTTCTCCCATCACCAGCAATTAAATTACCGGCGAGTTGTGCCATAGTATTCTTTGTATTGGCTCGTACCATATGAGATAGCCTTAGCTCTCCTCTAACACCGATGAGCTGCGGTCGGCCCACACTTTCGTGGTTTAGCCCTTCTCGGACCACTTTTTAAAGGCACTAATCACGGCTGATCGTGAACACCCCACAGGCTTCGCCGTCTCGGAAATGGTCCAACCACTGGGCACTGCATTATGGCCTTGTAAAACTCGCTTCAGTTCGTTGCCTTTCTCATCTGGACAACAAGCATACCACTGATTAACAGAGCTCAGTATCAGATGTTATTTATGTCATTTCATGTACTTACTTCATACGCGCCGTAGTTTACCTGAAGTTGTTTGGATTTGCATAACAAAGACGTGCTGGTCAGGTTTTAACTCATCGGTGTGCGTTACAGTTGTCTTCACTCATGTTCATGAAGAAAAAGCTTCTGATACCGGCATATACTATACACTGAAGAGCAATTGAATTAGGGATACCTGTCTAGTAACGTGTAGCACCCCCTTTCGCCCTGATGACGGCGGCGTTTCGTCTCGCCATGGACTTGACAAGACACCGGAAGCGTTGGGAAGCCATACGGATCCACGACCCCTGAACAAGCTCCCACAGTTCACAAAGATTTCATGGAGGGGGTCATCTCTCTCGAAGGCATCACAGATGTGCTCGATGGGATTGAGGTCAGGTGACTTAGCTGACCAAGGAAGCGAGGTCACGTCGGTGGAGTGTTCATCCAACCATTCGGATACAATTCGGGAGCTGCATTGTCTTGTTGCAGGATGAGGTCCCCAGTGGAATGTTGAAGACGCACAAACGGGAGCAAATGGTCGTCCAGGATATCGCGGTAACGTTGACCTGTGAGGAACTATGTCACACGTACCAGGGGTCCCATTTCAGTCCACATAAACAGTCCCCAGACGAGAATGCCTCCCCCAACAGCTTGAAGAGTACCTTGCTGACAAGTAGGAGCCATCGCTTCATGTGGTTTGCTCCGTAGTCGTATCCTGCCATCAGCATGTACCAACGTGAATCTTGACTCATCAGCCCAGGCCACATTTTTCCACATGTCTAGGGTCCAGTGGCGATGTTCCCGCGCCCATTCTAATCTTTGCACCCCGTGATGTGCGGTCAGCAGCGTTACCCTTGTGGGACGATGGCTTCTGTACCCCATAGCGAGGAGATGGTTCTGGATGGTGTGCCTGCTTACATGCTTTTGTGCACCAGCGTTAAATTTCAGAGTGATTTCTTGCACTATGGACCGTCTATTCGCTGTTAAAATGCGAGCTAGCCGACGATGACCCCGCTGATCCACACGCTGTTGTCCACGGCAGTTGGCCCTTGCAGGGATGGTTTTACCGGATTCGATGTCCTCACGATGCACCCGTGACACGTTGGCTCATGAAAATCCCAGTGCCTGCACGACTTCCGAGATTGAGTAACCCATTTGTCGGGCCCCGACAATTTGCCCACAATCAAACGCGCTTAGATCCTTCGTCTTACCCGTAATGCGCCCGACTCTTACTGATTCCCATCGCATCACTCCTTATATTGTCGGATCGCTGCATACGTCATGTCGTGTCCGTTTACAGGGCCACCCGGAGCGCCACATTTGCATAACGCCAGCTGTCTCTAATTCAATTGCTCTTCAGTGTATATCATATTCGTAAGCGTCTGGCCTCGACAGAGTGTCACGATACACCCATCCACATGCAGATATCCAGTCCAAAACATTAATCCTTCTTCAGATGAAAACTTAAAAACCTTCACTTTAAGATGTTTCTTCTCCTTTTTCGAGCGATGTGCACATTTTTCTTTAGATTTTTCTGTTTTGGGTTTTAAGGACCGCTATAGGCAGCTAGTACGGCTGCAAATATTAGCATGTCCCTAATTTTGGGCAACTGGTTCCAGTGACAGTGGAAAGTCGGTGATGAAAGACAAACTCACCACCCGTAATTTGGGGCGACTGGTTCCCGTGACAGGGGAAAGGCAGTGCACCACCCATAACTTGGGGAGACTGGTTCCAGTGACAGTGGAAAGCCGATGCTGTAAGACAAACTCGCCACCCATAATTTGGGGCGACTGATTCCAGTGACAGGGGAAAGGCATTGCTGTAAGATAAACTCACACCAGCCCTAATTTGGGGGGACTAGTTCCAGTGATAGGGTAAAGCCACTGTTTTAAGACTAATTCACCACCCCTAATTTGGGACGAATAGTTCTAGTGACAGGTGAAAGCCAGTGATGTAAGACAAACTCAGCACCCGTATCTCACCTGGGCCCATCTCAGACGAAAGGTCAGAATCCAGAACCACTGACCACTCACCCACCGGGACGGCTTTCTTATGTTTACGTTTTACATGTAACATAATACGCTCCTTTACTTTTGCTTACGTTTTGCGATTTCTATATGAATTACATCTACTATGACAATGTGAAGATTTAGTTGAAACTGAAGAGAGCGGGGTTGCTGTCCTAGTGGTTAGAAGTGCTGGCTTCCGGCTTATTGTCCTAGTTGCGCTGGTTGAGGTACGGCGATACAGTTGCCCTACGCCTCTGGATCTGTCTCCTCTATGGATCCCGTGACCCTGAATTAGGGTCAGGCGACTCCATATAGGCTGAAATACTCACAGGGGTTGCCAAACCGTGAAGCAGAGAAAAAGAAACTTGAAAGTAGAAAAGAATTTTCCCTTATCACGGTTACACGAGAACATTCCTCCCGAGGTGCGCTTTTTCGTGATACCTATAGTTTCCGGAGGACGTGATAACCCAAAGGAAACAAGTGCTGGCTGGCATTGTGAATTACTTTCTCCCAGCATATTAAACGGGCGTAAAGATGCTCAGGAATACATGCAACTCGTAACTCCATTTGAGAGATTTAAACAATAGAAATATTTTTTTTTTCATTTTCTTTCATTTTAGGATTGTAACGGCCGTAGTTTCAAAAGGCTTTCGGCATTCCTCACTACTTATCAACTCGTTCGGTCAAGAATTTGCCGATCGCCACCACGACTCAAATAAATGGTAGCTCCTTGTGAAACAATTGAGACTGTGAACCTGTGAAAATCTTTTAATCTCATCAGATGATATACTGCCACCACCAGAAGTAATTTTCCAACCGCTTCATCATTTTCGTAAAACGAGATCACGAATACCGATAAGGATAGTGTTATTGACCACTATTCAATTTCACCTCCTGTAATGTATCACAATTACTTTTTCCGCAGCGGTTTATTCGTGGGATGGGGTTTCTCGTGCGACCTAAGAAACCTAAGTGCCCCTGACTTTTCATCACGGAACTCACCTTAACCGCATCACGGGAGAATACCGCCCACTCGACCGCGAAAGGACGATGAAAAACAACATTGTACAACACAATCCGTTTTACGGAAGCTTTATGAGTAATAGAGCCAGTCCGTGAGAACACTGCGATGGCATTAGGAGAAGAGTGGTACCCAAGTTGGCTAAATTGGCTTCTGTCCTGTGATGCTGCTTTTAATTCGTTTGTTTTTTCAGAGAATAAAGAATATTTTTTCAGACTTTTGAAAATAACAGTGAGATTTGTAACTGTACCAGGTTATATTTGTTTCCTGAGTTAAGGAACAATTTCCAGAACGTTGAACTTCGAGATGTATTGTTTACGACACGAATTGATACAGTATTGCTATTATAATATGTGTGAAAGATACTTAGAACGCATGTTATACAATTCGTACACAAAAGTAGGCTAATAAAATCTTGTTAATGGATGTTATAAATTTGAAATCTGGAAACAAAATTAGAGGAATATTAAACAATGCCGTAAGAAAAAAGTAGTGAAACAGTTCAATTCAGGGAAAATATTGGTAACAAAAGTTTTGTCTTATCTCCATCAAAATAGTCTCGAACAATATGAATAGCCTTGCTTTAGCGCTCAAGTTTGGAAAAGACTTGAAAAACTCGTCTCCTGTGGAGTTATTAAGTTCCGTTATTACATATTGCTGAATATTACAAATATTTTCAAATCAGCATCAATCTCAATATCTATTTTGAAGAAAAGTTCCTACTAGAGCTAAGTCAGGGGACTGAGCAGCGTGACTAAGCACTACAATCTGCTCGTGGGCCAGAAACGTTTACAAGGTTATTGCTCTGTGAGCAGGCGCATTGTGTGTAACATCCGCCAACCATATGTGATAGTTGCGGACAGAATCAATTCTTTTTTTCGCAATTAATACACTTGCCAGATTTCTTAGTATTAATCAGTGGCGAAACTATCGGTTCAAAGTTCGAGGGGCGGAAAATTAAGGGGTAAGTACCATGTAGGGGAAAAACTAAAGTGCAGGGCAGAAATGTCACTACAACTTTTCGTTTATTTCAAATATTTGGGAAACGCAAATTTCCCTAAAATTGCGTTATCCTCAAAAGAACATGCACTGAAGAGCAATTGAATTAGAGATACCTGTCTAGTAACGTGTAGCACCCCCTTTCGCCCTGATGACGGCGGCGATTCGTCTCGGCATGGACTCGACAAGACACCGGAAGCGTTGGGAAGCCATACGGATCCACGACCCCTGAACAAGCTCCAACAGTTCACAAAGATTTGATGGGGGGGGGGGGTCATCTCTCTCGATGGGATTGAGGTCAGGTGACCCAGCTGGCCAAGGAAGAGAGGTCACGTCGGTGGAGTGTTCATCCAACCATTCGGATACAATTTGGGAGCGATGGCACGATGCGTTGTAATGTTGCAAGATGAGGTCCTCAGTGGGATGTTGAAGACGCACTAACGGGAGCAAATGGTCGTCTAGGATATCCCGGTAACGTTGACCTGTGAGGGACGATGTCACTCGTACCAGATGTCCCATTTCAGTCCACGTAAACAGTCCCCAGACGAGAATGCCAACCCCACAAGCTTGAAGAGTACCCTGCTGCCAAGAAGGATCCATCGCTTCATGTGGTGTGCGCCGTACTCGTATCCTGCCATCCGCATGTACCCAATGTGAATCTCGACTCATCCGTCCAGGCAACATTTTCCCACATGTCTAGGGTCCAGTGGCGATGTTCCCGCGCTCATGCTAATCTTTGCACCCTGTGATGTGCGGTCAGCAGCGGTACCCTCGTGGGACGATGGCTTCTGTACCCCATAGCGAAGAGATGGTTCTGGATGGTGTGTCTGCTTACACGTTTTTGTGCACCAGCGTTAAAGTGCCGAATGAGTTCTTGCACTGTGGCCCGTCTATCCGCTGTTACAATGCGAGCTAGCCTACAATGACACCGCTCATCCACACGTTGTTGTCCACGGCAGTTGGCCCTTGCAGGGATGGTTTTACCGGATTCGATGTACCGTGACACAGTGGCTCGTGAAAATCGCAGTGCCTGCACGACTTCTGAGATGGAGTGACCCATTCGTCGGTCCCCGACAATTTGTCCACGATCAAATGTGCTTAGATCTTTCGAATACTGCGTCCGATTCGTACTGATTCCCGTCGCATCACTCCTTATATTGTCGGATCGCTGCATACGTCATGTCGTTTCCATTTACAGGGCCGCCCACAGCGCCACATTTGCATAACGCCAGCTGTCTCCAATTTAATTGCTCTTCAGTGTACACATACGTACCAAGGGATCACTGAATTATGACCACCCCTATCAAAAATGGATGCGGCCCGTTGACCACGTGATTTGACGACATACCCAGAGTACGTAAGGTGTCAGTAGAGCAGTAGGTAATAAAATTCGGAGCGTGATAGGTTAAACGGAAGGATTTATCGGACTTTGAGAAAAGGCAGATTGTGAGATCTCGGAGAGTGGGTGCTTCCCTTTCTCAAATGGCAAAACCGGTGGGTTGTTTACGATCCGCCGGACTTGGTGTATCAGGAGTGGCGTGAGAATGGTCAAACAACGACCCTAAGAACAAACTGCACAGGACAGCGATAGGTTGATGTGAAAGGTGAGTGCCGCGGCCGATGATTACGGCAGACCAGCAGACCCGGCACTGGCCGCCCCGGTGGCGCAGTGGTCTAAGAGATGGCCTCTGATCATTCGTACGAACGGGGTCCGGGTTCGAATCCCGGTGAGGCATGGATGTTGTGTTTGTCTTACGGCACTGGCTCTCTCCCTTCCCTGGAACCAGTGACCCTAAATTAGGGACGGGCAACTGCTTATAACCCATTGAGTTGCTCACGGTAGTCGTTAAACCTCCAATCAAAAAAACAAAAAACAAAACCCGGCACTGCTCAACAGTTGACTACCCAATGCAACAGAGGTCAACCCGGAATAGTATCTCTCATCAACATGCGTCGTACGTTCTCATGTAAGAACTATAACAGCAGACCACCTCCGGCGACACCCTCTCTTAACGACGGTTCATCAGCGCAGAAGACTCGCCTGGTGCATAGGTCATGCAAGTTGCTCAGGATAAGAAACTTGCTGCTAACGCACGATGTTAAGACTTGCTGAATGGTTCCAGTTATAAGCAAACTTTAATAACTAGGAACGCACACAAGTTAAAATACATTTACATGGTTAAAATAACACGAGTACTTTCGTGCTCGCCACGAGCACATCATCAGATGAAAGACCAAGTTGGAGTTCCAGAAAAACATTTTTATAAGGGTGCCGTTGCCAAACGTTGACTTACGTCCCTCATGTGAATGGTAGTTTATCGAACATCTGTCACAGCCACGGTTTTGGGTTAAAAACATCGAACATTTATTCTCTGATCAAAAAATGATCAGGACCGTGTTGCATTGTTCGACAAATGCGAAATCTATTCCATTACTATGAAATCCTTCGATCCTCAAGACAAGGACCGTATACACTATCTACCAACAAGTAATTGGACACCCCTGCAATCGACGATATCTGCGGTCCTGATACACGTCACGGCCGCCACCGTTAAATATCGTGTGGGAAATAACAACGTACCAAGTCGTATGTAAGATGCCACGCAGTTTGGAGCTCTCTGATTTCGAGAAAGGTGTAATCGTCGGGTATCACATAAATGGCCGATCCATACGTGACATATCCAGCGAGTGGAAGTACCCAAAATCGACAGTGGCCTACGTGATTGGCAAGTGAAAGATGAGAGGTGACTGCCGGAATGTGCCCCGACCCGTCAGACCCACAAAACTGGGAGTTAGAGACCGACGGGTGCTGGCCAGCGAAATTTGGAAGAACCGCACCAAATCGATGGGCCACATCCACGAGGAGTTTCAACAGGCATCCGGGAGTGTTCTTTCGATGAATACCATCCGCAAGGAAGCATATCAGCTCGGTTATCATGGACGTGCTGCCGCCCACAAGCCTTTGATCACCAAGTCCAATAGCGCTGCTTGGCTAACGTGATGCAAAGAACGTCGACAGTGGACCGTTGAACAGTGGAAACAGGTTCTCTGGAGGGACGAATCAAGGTTCACCCTCTACCGTTCGGATGGCAGGGTCTGGGTTTGGCGTCTGCCTCCTGCCGGAATGTATTGTGCCAACTGTGAAGTTCGGCGGCGGTGGAATTATGCTATGGGGGTGTTTCTCCTGGTATGGCACGGGACCCTTGGTCGCAATTCGAGGTAGACTCAACGGCGAGACCTACTGCACCATTTTGGATGACCATGCGCTTCCTACGTTGTGGCACTTTTACGGGGTGGACCCGTGTTACTTTCAGGATGACATTACCACCTGTCATGTTGCGAGGTCCACCATGTCTTGGTATGGTGACAATGGAGTTAATCAAATAGACTGGAATGCGCAAAGCCCGGACCTTAACCCTATCGAGCACCTCTGGGACGAGTTGGAGCGTCGACTTAAGGGTTGCCTCCACCGTCCGAAATCGTTGAAGGATCTGACCTGTCTTCTCAAAGCCGAGTGGGAGAAAATACCTCTAGCCGTCGTACAACGCCTGGTTGAGAGTATGCCCCGGCGGGTCGCAGCTGTAATTGCCGCTCGTGGAGGCTCCACCAACTATTGAAGGTGAATAAACTTCGTTTTCCTTTGCTATCACAGGTGTCCAATTACTTGTTGGTAGATAGTGTATATATCGGCTCAACCCTACGGAAACTGCAAACAAGAATTAAGGAACACCAATACAGTGTAAATAATGGCTCGTCATCGACTGCTTTAGGCAGGCTTTCTTCAGCTGGTATTCATTACCCATCTTGGACAGACGTCTCCATTCTATCTACCTCTACAACGAGGGGAACAGTGCTCTTTACACAGAGTCTCCACATTTTGCATCGAGTGGACACTTGTTGCAATGATGAAGTACCCAGCTATATTTCCCAGGCCAGGAAAACTTTATCGTCCTCGATTCCGGTTCCTACTTCTAACATCGCAGACTCTGTCATTCATTAATGGAACTCTATAGGCCTCTATTTTCTCATATTACGTTAAAGCTAGAGAACGTTCTTGAATTTCTTTCCTCCCTGAGAACGTTTAGCAACGGCACTCATATATAAATGTGTTTCTGGAACTCCAACTTGGTCTTTCATCTGATGATGTGCTCGTAGTGAGCGCGAAAGTACTCATGTTATTTTAACCATGTAAATATATTTTAACTTGTGTGTGTTTTTAGTTATAAAAGTCTGCCTATAACTGGAACCATTTACACATCGTGCATTAACGGCAAGTTTCTTACCCTGAGTTGTCTTTGTGGCACGAAAATCTTGTTTATTATCATGCAAGTTGGACTTCGGATGACTGGGAAGAAATGTGCTGGTCTGGCGAGTCGCGTTTTTCACTCCACTTCGTGGATGGTCGTGTACGTATTTGGCGTAAACAATATGATGCACTCGAACCATCCTGCATGGTCTCCACAGTGCAAGCCAATGGAAGCGGTTGTATGGTGTGGGGCATGTCTACCTGGCAGGAACTTGGACCCCTGGTGCATGTTGAACAAGGCATGAATGCTGCCCAGTATTGTGAATTGCTTGCTGACTCTGTACACCCATCAGTGTTACACTTTTTCCCGAATGGCGACTGTGTCTTCCAAGATGGCAATGCGCCAAGCCACAGGTCCAATGTCGTGAAGGAATGATTTGGAGAACACAGTTGAGACTTCCAGCATATAGACTCGCCTCCAAACTCCCCCGATGTCAATCCCATAGAACATTTTAGGGACACTATGGAATGGTATATCAGGCTTCTGAATGCACCAATAACCTCCATACCTGCATTGAAGGGCGTATTACACAGAGCTTGGTTAACCATAAATCCAAAGGGCTTCCGAAATTTTATTGAATCGATGCCACGTCTGTCACTTGCTGTGCTGAGGGCGAAAGGGGATCTACAAAGCAATTACGCAGGTGGTCATAACTCAGTTATCACTCAGTATTCCCCAGGTGCACATTGTATGCAGATATACACTGCCCTCTATTGTTATTCGGAAACCTGCATGTCTCAAATAATTTTTATTTACTTAAAATTTAATACTGTGTGACGAAATCTGTGTGTCTGGTGGAATACTGACTGCCAGGTATTTATAAATGTCGGCCGATGAGATCAGCCATTCAGTTTGTAAAGCAGTGGCCAGTTCAGCTTTATTTGTTGGGCCATCTCTTCTTTCACAAGCTTGTTGACGCAATACGTCACAAGGTTTCTGTAGAGGGATATCTGTATACACTCACGGACAATGAAATTTGCGCTCGAAGAAGGAAGCATCGGATTGAACTGAAATATTCTATGGACGTAATGATATAGATGAATGATAAACATGATGGCAAAACAGAGCTCCAGGGCAGAGGTATCTCTAGCACGCAGTCCGGTCATCTTCAAGAGCGCGTCGCATCGCCTCGTGCGATGATACATGCTAGAATACGGTCCTGCAGTGGCAAACAGACGCCTGATGTTGTCCTGCGGCAGACTGGCCTGCACGTGTTGGACGGTGTGCTCCAAATCCCGGATAGTGCTGCACGGCGGCAGCTGGCGTTTGAACTGGTCACACACATGCTCAATAAGGCACACGTCCGGGAACCGGGAAGGTAATGGAAGTGTCTGGACATAACGTAAGCAGTCCTGAGCAACCTGAGCCGTGTGCGGGTGGGCATTATCCTGCTGGTATAGCGCACCTGGAATCCGGGCCAGGAATGGGAACACATGGGACACGTAGGATCTCATCCACATATCGCTGGGCCGTCAGTGATCCACTTACCATTACTGGAGCTGATCGGCTATCGTAGGCAATGGCTCCCCCGACTATAATGCCTGCAGTGCGGGAGGCGTGGGGATCAATATCGAGGTTGGGATTATGCCGTTGACCCGGGAACATCCACAACCAAACAACTGCCGTGGACAACAGCGTGTGGATGAGCGGGGTCATCGTCGGCTAGCTCGCATTCTAACAGCGGATTGACGGGCCACAGTGCAAGAAATCACTCGGCAATTTAACGCCGGTGCACAAAAACGTGTAAGCAGCCACTCCATCTAGAACCATCTCCTCGCTATGGGGTACAGAAGCCATCGTGCCACAAGAGTAGCGCTGCTGACTGCCCATCACAGGCTGTTGCCGGGACTGATGAGTCGAGATTCACGTTGGTACATACGGATGACAGGATACGAGTACGGCGGAAACCACATGAAACGATGGATCCTTCTTGCCAGCAGGGTACTCTTTAAGCTGGTGGGGATAGCATTCTCGTCTGGGGACTGTTTACGTGGACTGAAATGGGACCCCTGGTACGTGTGGCATCGTCCCTCACAGGTCAACGTTACCGCGATATCCTGGACGACCATTTGCCCCCGTTTGTGCGTCTTCAACATCCCACTGGGGACCTCATCCGGCAACAAGACAATGCACCGTGCCATCGCTCCCGAATTGTATCGAATGGTTGGATGAACACTCCACCGACGTGACCTCGCTTCCTTGGCCAGCTAGGTCACCTGTCCTCAATCCCATCGAGCACATCTGTGATGCCATCGGGAGAGATGACCCCCCCCTCCATCAAATCTTCGTGAACTGTGGGAGCTTGTTCAGGGGTCGTGGATCCGTATGGTTTCCCAACGCTTCCGGTGCCTTGTCGAGTCCAGGCCAAGACGAATCGCCTCGCCGTCATCCGGGCGAAAGGTGGTGCTTCACGTTATTAGACAGGTATCTCTAATTCAATTGCTCTTCAGTGTATAGCCACGTTATTTCAACTAAAATTGTAGAAGCAATAGCTGTCAGAAGCACGATTCACAAAATTTAGCCGAGTTTAACCTGCAGAAAGAAAAATATTTTATTTACAGTTTACAATCAACTAAGGCACACAGGCACGATCTTTCACAGCCGCGACGGCCGCGTCATCAGGCCAAAGCAGCAACACTGGTGTTCAGGTACAGTATTATATATTAGGTCGTTTCATAATTATTGGCCGATTAGGGCACAAAAAAATAAACAGCAGTAATAGACGACCAAATGCATTTTATTCCGAAAAATTTCTGCTCTCGGCAGCAATACACTGTGCCCAACGTATTTTCAGTGCAAAAATGTCACGGTGGCAGAAACTGACATCACAGTGGTCTGAGGAATCGCTATCGGCGGAAATCACAGCATCCTTGTTAGCGAGTCGTTTGTCCCTTAAGAAGTGGTCCAAATAGCGAAACATGTGAAAGTCTGAGGGGGCCAAGTTAGGTGAATAAACAGGGTGAGAGAGGACCTCGTACCCCAAGGCGTTGATTCTTCGCATGCTTCCAAATAGACACATGTGGTCGTGCGACATCCTGAAGCCAAACGATTGGCACGCGATGGTTGTTTGCTGCATAATTTCTGGTGACATTCGTTCGGCTGAGGGCATCATACGTCCGTTGTGATTTTTTGACCTCGCGGCAAAAACTCATAATGAACCACAGTCTTGGCAGTCCACCACACAGAGATCAGAACCTTCTGTATGTGCAACTCGGGTTTGGACATGTGTTTGGGTGGTCCCCCTTTATCGAGCCACAGCGCTGTTCGTTTCCTTTTGTCATAAAGCACCCATTTTTCATCAACCGTAAGGATCCGATGCAGAAAGGGAGCACTAGCCTCACGTTTTTGGAGGGCAATGCATGTTTCCAGACGCAGTATCTGCTGCTGTTAGGTGAGTTCGTGTGGGAACCCAGGTATCCAGTTTTTAACCTTGCCCATAGCTGCCAGGTGTCTGAAAACTGTAGCTAATGATACGACAAGTTCGGCACTGAGCTCATGTACTGTGGACGTTGGTTTTTCTTCCACTTTCCGCCTTAAATGTACAGTGTCACACAGAACCGGTCGACCGTCTCCTGGCTTATGGTCGATGGCAACATCACCGGCATGGAACTTGGAAAACAGTCTACGGACAGTTCTGTCACTCGTCGTTCCGACAACCCACGCACGCTCTATTGACATTTGCGACCATTTCGGACACATTCCGGCCACGTTTGAATTCGAGCAAAATCCCTGATCTCACGTCGGGTTGCTCCAATACGTCCCCAACTGCTGAGATATGTCTGAAATACCGTTTTATACACGTGGACTGAACCTATTCAATTTGCATGGGCGTTGGTAGTTCCTCCTACGAGGCGTTCCTCTTAACCGGCTATGCAAATTCGCCTTGTCGGCAATGACTAATAATTATGAAACGACCCAATAGTTATCAGCCGCACTCCCCAATTCCCATAATGCATAGCGAGGCTAGTTTAGGTTGCTAGATAACAATATGATTAACTTGAGGTTTTTAAAAAGGCAGTAAGTATATCATCATTATAAGTTTTTAACCGTGTCAATGCTCCTTGCCAAATAGAGTTCACATTGATCGGCATTCCCTCATTGCAGCATCCTTCATAAAAATACAAAATGTATAATCTCTCTGTAAATAGTAATGTCTGTTTATTACTAGCAGATGTAAGAATCCTAACCGCATCCCAGTCTGGGTAAAAAGTTCCGTTCGCCAGAGAGAATCCTGGTTAAGGATGTTGAAACAGTATTAGAACGAAGGGAGTATTCACTTTCCGCCATTCGTAATCCAAGATTCCTTAAAGTATGTGGCAGATGTCCTTGTTTTCCGGCGAGGTAGAACGAAGTGGGATTAAATAAACTCCACAGCGTTTCTTTAATTGCACAGAGTTCTTTAATTAATTGCACAGTCCTATTTGAACTTCTCAGCACGAGATATTATTGATGTGGCCCTGTTATATATATATTTTTTTATTTTGTCAGTTTGTGAGGTATCCATTTAGTTTAGATCTTGTGTGCAACTTTAAATGTTAATAAACAATTGTTTCCACACTACCAATGGAGAAAACGACATGCGAAATTTTCATTTGAACCGAGACATTCGGTTTTTTCTTAATCACATGGAAATAAGGGAATAAATATTTTTCACAATTGCATGGGATAACTAGATTTATACACACGGCAATCAAAATACCTTGAATCGTTTAGTTTACTGTTGAATGTAGCATCATATTAGAGAATTTCAATTACATCGCTCTGAAGAGGGAATAAAACCCGCATCCCTCAATTTGCACTCGAGCATTCTATCCGTAACAACATCCAGGAGAGCGAAGCTTCATGTATTTGAAGATGTTACAGATGTTCTAGTTTTCTGATGTAATGTTACATGTTAAACAGTAAAGTCAGCAGTTCAAGTTATTTTGATTGCCTTGTTGATAATTCTCTAGTTGTTGCATGAATTTATGAAGAATATTTCTTCCCTAAGTTCCATATCTGATATGCTTTCGATTTATTACACGAGGAGGAAGCATCGGGTTGCTTCGACTGGAGAAAATCTGATTTTGTTCGGATGCCTCATCATCGGATACTTGGAACTTCGTTGTCCCGGGTGGTGTAACGGATTGCATGCTCGAATTGAGATCGTGTGAAAACACAAATCTGTCTGGGAAGGAGATCGAGGTCGCGCCCTCTCACTCCGGAGTAAGTTGCTTTCCCAACTAAGCTACACGGACGGAATGTATCGCTGTAGATTCGTCGTCTTGAAGCGTGCTTTATCCCTGTAGTAAGTCACATCATCTCCCTCTTAATTTTTTTTTTTCTTTTTAAGCGAAGAAGGAATTTTCATTAATTCCAGACGATGTTTGGAACAAACATCACACATTTTTCGAAGAACCTAACGACCAGTAGATCCATTTTCCACAATCAGGCGCCAATGTGAAAACACAAATTTGTCGCTGACGATGATTGAATACGCGCCTCCTCGCTCCGGAGCCAGATGTTCTAACAGACTAAACATACACCGACGGAATGTATCGCTGCAAACCTGTCGTCATGACACGCGCTTCACCCCTGTAGTAGGTTACAATCTGTAAATGCGGGTGCCATTCCCTCATCAGGGTGAGGTAATTTTCGAGTTTCCTTGTATGATGCTATTTTGGGTGCCCTGGTACAGAATCATATAGTAGCCCCACTGTTTCGTAGAAATGCTGTATAGTTGTGCCAGGTATACCTAAACATATTGCCACGAATTTCCTTTTACGTGTAATTTCTTACATACTATTCAGATAGCTCATCATGCAGTCCTAAATACAAAATGCAATTTACACTGCTGACCACCCAAAATGCAACACCAAGAAGGAAGCATTCGATTGGCCTGAAATTCGCAGCATGCGTCGCCCGCGAGAGGACGTGCAAACGAGTAGCATTGCAGGGCACATGCAAATCATGTGCGCCCAGCACTCGACCGAGAAGCACTATAAGACGGGTGCACAGAAGGCGGGGTGTAAGTAGTGGAACTGGGCTGTGCTGCCGGACCTATGCGTGGGCAGCTTTCTAATGTCTCGTCGCAGAATACGGCAGTCATTCGAGCACGTTTTGGAGTTCGACAGAGAACGAATAGTGGCTTATCGCGACAGCGGTTTATCGTACCGAGACATCGGCACCCGTGTGGGTCGACATCCAGCCACAGTGAGGCGAGTATGGATTCGGTGGGTGCAAGAGGGACGGACGGACCGATGTGAGCGATGGACGCAGCCGCGGCACACCACTGAACGAGAAAACCGGCATGTTGTGCGGCGGGCATTAACGGCTCGCAATGCCGCATCACGAACGTTAGCGCAGGAATTAGGATGTGTTGCGCAACAACCTGTGTCAGCACGTACCGTTCGACGTCGTCTGCAGGAGCGGAGACTTGCCGCACGGCGCCCATTGCTCCGATTACCATTGACGTTACACCACCGGCGAGTGCGGTGGCAGTGGGCCGTTGAACGCCGCACCTGGATTACAAAATGACACGACATTGTCTTCTTCGACGAATCCCGCTTCTGCCTGCAACACCACGATGGTCGGATCCGCTTGTGGCGGTACCGCGGCGAGAGACTGTATGACGCCTGCGTTATGCATCGCCATACCGGTCCGTCCCCTGGCGTTATGGTTTGGAGCGCAATTGGATATGACACCCGCACCCGTCTGGAACGCATCGCCAGTGCACTCAACAGCCACCGCACCATCTCCGACGTTTTGGAGCCTGTAGTCCTCCCTTACCTGCAAGACCTGCCAGCGGCCACGTTTCAACAGAACAATGCGCGCCCACACGTGTCACGCATCGTGCAATATTTCTTCACGGCCCACCAGGTGTCACTGCTGCCGTGGCCCGCCTGTTCTCCCGATATGTTGCCTATGGAACACGTCTGGTCGCTGATAGGCAACCGAGTGGCCCGGTAAGTACCACCCGCGGCTATGCCTGATGAACTGTGACAACGTGTGGAAGCAGCCTGGACCGACATACCTCAAGCCCACAACCAAGGCCTCTTTCGTTCGATGCCGCGGTGTGTAGCGGCCATGGGGGCCACACGAACTATTGTTGTCTGCGTGTTCCGCAAGTCGCACGGGCCTGTAAGCTCAATCGTTTCATCTTTGTATCTGTTATGGGTCCAGTAAATCTGGCTTTGCTATCTCGTGTCCTCCTTGGTGTTGCATTTTGGGTGGCCAGCAGTGTACACTATATAGACAAAAATCACCAGACACCCCTTAAAAAGCAAATGAACGGATCCGCTTCGTTGTTTAGACGCGCGGTACGGCTGCAAGCGGTATAAAAACAAGACTTCAG
The DNA here is from genome assembly GCA_039090855.1 of Macrothele yani. Lineage (NCBI taxonomy): Eukaryota > Metazoa > Arthropoda > Arachnida > Araneae > Macrothelidae > Macrothele > Macrothele yani. The sequence goes on from CM076992.1 coordinate 18,229,662, forward strand.
CTGACCGCGATCATATCGCACTGTGAGTTGAGTGAAAATGTCGCGGCGGGAGATAATTGGTCGGGTCCGTAATTTTTGACCCGTTTCCAACTTTGATAAGGTGTCTTATCGTAAAATACTGTTCAAACCAGGAAAACAGAAGGCAGGAAAAACATTCATTCTCGGAGTTATTTTCGTAAGAACACAAATAACTGATTCGACCTGACGATCATCAAGTTTTTAAGTAGCACAATATTGCAAGATAATTATACGTATTGCCATTGTCTTCCACAGGCTTATTGTGGGATGAATTTTGTGTTTCACCTTTGATACGAAAGTGTTTCTTCAACGAGACATAAATTGAATTGTAAGATTATTTATTATTTCGCATTAGCAATTATTTTTGCTACCTTTCGTCCTTTCCGAAGCTTATCGTTAGCCGGCAATCGGCCACTCAAGCGTCTTGGCCCTAGTACAACTATATCACTTCGCCCTGTCGTACCTACGCCACTGATGCTAATAACAAATAATGACAAATATATATGTATATCTATGTCATCTAAAGGAGAATTTATCAACCAGGAGGAGCGTAAATGTGTATGGAAAGTCTTATTTATGCTTGCGATGGGAGAACGTTTTTCTAGTACGAGCTCTAGAAAGTGGAATATGGAGTCCACAGACTGAAAGAAAAAATAAAAATAGAAGTTCAGTAAAATGCTGATTATTCGAATTATTCAGACTACCTCTTGGCTACTACATTCTGCGCTATAGCGCACTTTATAAAAACAGGTAAATAAAAATTATTTAATTTTAACGTATTTTTGAACATAAAATGTTCCATACAGAATATATTCTGATATTTAAATGTGAGATTTATTAATATGTTGTGTACTAGTTTTTCATGTTGCAACTGTTTTTTAAATAAAGAAAAATGTCCGATTATCCAGACCTTTCTAGTTCCAAATGATCCAGATAATCGGAATTAATTAAAGAAGCGTTAAGAAGTCGTGATGAAAGATCATCAGATATTTTGGGGAAAGAGAAAGAAAACGAAATAAAAAGAATTTTGGCGATTACTGGAGCGTTAAAAGAAACAGGCAAATGATAAGGCATCATCATACAGCCACAGGAATAACAAAAGTAATTAATATTAATTATCTTCGTGATTATTATACAAATGCTGATTTGCCGTTTCATAAATCTTGATTAAATTTCTCGATTTATCATTTCATCGCAATAAAGATATAATTATTAGTTTTCAATTACGAAAATCTTCATTTCTGCTTTTATGGCGACATCTACCTATTATTTATGCTACTCAGGCGCAGAAGTGGAAATTCAGATATGCGTGAAGACGATATCTTCCTCGCGTTTGTGCATTTCTCGCATCGGAGCATGATGAATCCCTCGAGATCTTCTGCGTTGAGAAATATTTATAAAGGTTTTCTGTCAGAAATGGCGTTGGCTATTACCCTCTGTCGTGCGAAATTAAATGGAAACCGCTGCCTATGTGATTAGAAGAAAGAATGCATTCGTCGTGTTCTTACATCTGCCGCATTTTGCAAAGCTGCAGCTGATTGGTGCAATAAACTGGTACAAATGAAGTGGCTTTAAACTTCCACATGTGGAATCCATGGTATAGAACCTTCTCCTATAAAGAACTTTTATGTAAACAAAAATTCTGGACGTTCAATTGATTCTTATCTTCTGAGTTAAAAATGCTTATTTTAATTCAAATAATTTCCATCCGATATTGTATTAAAATTATAGGAGTAAAATCCAAAGAAATTCACTGAAACGATTTACTAGAGTGGCTTTCATAAATTTCTGGCCAGTATTTATTCTTTGTTTATTCTTTGAATCATTTTTGTTTTCAGATGTATGAAACTAATTCCTACACTGAAGTGCAATTGAATGAGAGATACCTGTATAGTAACGTGTAGCACTACCTTTCGCCCTGATGACGGTGGAGATTCGTCTCGGCATGGACTCGACAAGACACCGGAAGCGTTGGGAAGCCATACGGATCCACGACCCCTGAACAAGCTCCCACAGTTTACGAAGATTTGATGGAGGGGTTCAGAGCCTCGAACATCTCTCTCGATGGCATCCCAGATGTGTTCGATGGGTTTGAGGTCAGGTGACTTAGCTGGCCAAGGAAGCGAGGTCACGTCGGTGGAGTGTTCATCCAGCCATTCTGATACAATTCGGGAGCGATGGCAAAATGCATTGTCTTGTTGCAGGATGAGGTCCCCAGTGAGATGTTGAACACGCACAAACGGAAGCAAATGGTCGTCCAGGATATCCCGGTAACGTTGACCTGTGAGGGACAATGTCACACGTACCAGGGGTTCCACTTCAGTCCACGTAAACAGTCCCCAGACGAGAATGCCACCGCCACCAGCTTGAAGAGTACCCTGCTGGCAAGAAGGATCCATCACTTCATGTGGTTTGCGCCGTACTCGTATGCTGCCATCCGCATGTACCAACGTGAATCTCGACTTATCAATCCAGGCAACATGTTTCCACATGTCTAGGTTCCAGTGGCGATGTTCCCACGCATATACTAATCTTTGCACCCTGTGATGTGTGGTCAGCAGTGGTATCCTCGTGTCACGATGGCTTCTGTACCCCATAGCGAGGAGATGGTTCTGGATGGTGTGGCTGCTTACACGTTTTTGTGCACCAACGTTAAATTGCCGAGTGATTTCTTCCACTGTGGCCCGTCTATCCGCTGTTAGAATGCGAGCTAGCCGACGATGACTCCGCTCATCCACACGCTGTTGCCCACGCCAGTTGGCCCTTGCAGGGATGGTTTTACCGGATTCATATACTCACGGTGCACCCATGACACAGTGGCTCGTGAAAATCCCAGTGCCTGCACGACTTCCGAGATGGAGTGACCCATTCGTCGGGCCTCGACAATTTGCCCACGATCAAATGCGCTTAGATCCTTCGTATACTGCGTCCGACTCTTACTGATTCGCGGCGCATCACTCCTTATACTGTCAGATCGCTGCATACGTCATGTCGTTTCCGTTTACAGGGCCGCCCACAGCGCCACATTTGCATTGCGCCAACTGTCACAAATTCAATTGCTCTTTAGTGTATATATGGTATTGCCATTACACGGTCGTATTAGAATAGTACGAACACCCCCGGAATCAGAGTTTACCCTCCTAGGCGCGTCACAGAGTGCACGTGACAAGGTCGACCACAAGGAGATATAAGCGGCCGGCCAGGACAGATGAGCCATAGTGCGTTACGTGAGCACAATGGACAGAGGTAGTGACTTGACAGACGTTCAAAAAGGAATGATCATAGACTACTGCGCCAAGGGTAAAAGCATCTCAGAAACAGCAGACTTCGTGGGCTATTAGAGAGGTGCTGTACCAAGAATGGACCGCTGGCACAGCGAGTACCTCCCGACGTCATAATTGTGGAGCACCAAAGGCCATCGATTCCAGAGAAGAACGTCGCCTCCGTCGACTGGTAAAGGACAATCGACGCGCAACCGTTCAGCAATTGACCACGAACATGAACGCTGGGGCAACCTCCGATAACAGTGGAGCGAACCCTGTTACGCATGGTTCTCAGGAGTCGACGCTGCGTTAAGGCGCACATGCCAGCCCAGGTCAATCGACAACGACGCCTGCAGTTCGCATGGGGCTACCGTCATTGGACAGTGGAAGAGTGGGAAAAGGTTTCCTTCTCAGAATCGAGGTTTCTACTCCGCAGAAGTGACGGGCGGTGGCGGATATGACGTCATACACACGAGAACCAACACCCGGACACGCTTGTCAGTCAAGTACAGTCCGGCGGTGGCAGTGTGCATGTCTGGAGGATGTTTTCCTGGTATGACCTGGGACCGCTGATACCACTGGATGGGTGTTTGAACGTCAATGACTACCGGTCCATCCTCACTGACCACATGCATCCCTTTATATTGGACGATTACCCTGTTGGTGATGGTGTCTACCAGAAGGACAATGCGCCGTGCCACGTCGCTAAGGGGGTGAGTGACTGGCTCCAGAAACACGACAGAGATGTCTCCGTTCTCCCTTGGCAGGCGAAATCGCCCGACTTGAATCCCATAGAGCACTTGTGGGACAATATGGATCGACAGGTTCGATGTGCCGACCCACAACAACGTCATCTCCGGGACCTCCGTGCTCTGCTGCAGTCCGAATGGGAACTTGTGCCTCAGGCAAGCTTCCAGGGCCTCATTGCATCCATGACTCGCTTTCTTCTCACCGCTGTCGTATGGACCAAGGATGGTTATTCCCATTATTAAGTAGGTGGTCATATTATTCTGATACGACTGTGTATAACAAGGATTTCTTTTTTTACGAAAAAACAAAGATGTCTCAGTAATTGATATTGAGAAACATACATTTTATAACATATACAGGTGTCAAGCGCATACCTATGACTGTGTTCCAAAACCGCGTCGAAAGCATGTCTCAAGAGTGTCAGTACATGCATATTAAAGCCAAAGATGGACCGACACCGTACTAATGTATGTCAATAAATGCTATGTTGTGTTTGTCTTCTAGGTGTCCGGTGATTTTTGTCGATATAGTGTATTTATATACACATGCACACACGTTCAAAACGTCTCTCCGCAGTGGGTACCGTATGTTATAAAGAAATCGTACAAGTGTATTACGGGAACGTATAATTTATTGACTTACTTACAGAACGTGTTGAAACTGACGTCCTTCACAATAACCTACCTAACTGTTTTACACATGTTTTCAGTCACATCTGAGAGAGTCAAAAAGTCCCTCCGCAGTAATAATTTTAAGGCTGTTCCACTTAATTATTTAATTTTGATACGTTTTGAATTAAGTAACTTGTATGTTTCATTTTAGTTTTTGCTGTTTTCTTGAATGTGAAGGACGACAGCTTCAGAATATGTGTCATAGCAACACCAATTTTCACCAGCTTCTGATGAGTTGAAAGTTTCCATGTTGATTTCATCGTTACCCCTCAGAAGGAAGGAGCACACATGAAATAAACATTCACATTTTGGAAACTTTCAGCTCATCACAAGCTTGTGAAAATGGGTGTTGCTGTGAAGTATATTCTGGTTCCTTAATGAGACGAAACGACTTCCAGCATTAATACTTTTTCCCTTTTTGTTTCCAACAAGCACGTATTTGTTTACTTCGACGCCTTTTTCAATGTCCTTAACATTGAATTCATGCATATTATCAAATAAGGCATTAATTCTGACACATCAGGCAATGGGGACGGGATGTTAGCACGTCAAACGAAAACCTCTGAATGTTCAATGCAAAAGATGCGATGTGAAAAGAAACTCTCAGTTTTACAATGTGACACGCTAGGTGTGCGAGAGTGAATCACCAGAGAAGCAGGTGATAGGCGTCTACCTGTATTTTGCTGCGGACAATCGCACTGAAAACAAACGCAAAGGAAGTATCGTTTTCCGTTATGGTATCGGTTAGAGTAGCGTCTGTGTCGTATCGTCGGTCGTTGGAAATATTTGTTGCTTTAAGAAAGAAACGGCAATATTTTTGTATGATAAATTATTTTTCACTCCGTTGGCACCAGTATCGAGCACATAATTCCATATTTAGCATTTTTCTTTGAAATATTTTTTTCTTTTCAAAAATAAACCGGATGTGAAACCGGGTCGAAATCGGGTCGGGAACACCTGGCCCGTCCACCCGAAAGAAATTAAGAAATTGTCGACTAATTGACTCGTGACCCGTTTCCATCTCTGATCTTGGCAAACAGCTGCCGGGCCTTCTGATGTTTTTACAAAAGGTTTTCTCACGCCAACTCTACCAAAAAGTCCCACATCACGTAGACGCCTGGAAAATGTGACATGACTAACCTCAGCAAGATTTTTCTCCATAATTTTTACGCAATCTGAACAGCAGTTTTACATGCGTAAACACTTAACTTTTGTTTAATTTACGCTTTCCAACCGTAGGTTAAAGAAGCGTATATGCTCCAGCTTTTTCCGTCCGTCCGTCTGCCTGTCGGCACGATAACTCACGTAAAAATGGTTCGATTTCGATGAAATTTTAGTATGCGGTAGGGGACCACCAGGGGACGAACCCTATTGAAAACGGGTGAAGTGGGGTCAAAGGTCACGCCATAAGAGCGGGATCTATTTCATTGCCTTTTTATGCGTCATAACATGCGTATTTATGGTTCGATTTCGATGAAATTTCAGTATGTGGTAGGGAACTACCTGGGCACGAACCCTATTGAAAATTGGCAAATTGGGGTCAAAGATCAGGCAGGGCATAAGAGCGGGATTTATTCCATTGCCCTTATGCGTCATAACTTGCGTAAAAACGGTTCGATTTCGAGGAAATTTTGGTATGTGGTAAGGAACCACCAGGGAACAAAACCTATTGAAAATGGGTGGAATGGGGTCAAAGGTTAGGACATAAAAGCGGGATCCATTTCATTGCCTTTAGGCGTCATAACATGCGTAAACATGGTTCGATTTCGATGAAATTGTAGTATGTGGTAGGGAACCACTGGGCACGAACCCTATTGAAAATGGGGGAATGGGGTCAAAGGTCAGGCAGGACATAAGAGCGGGATTTGTCCCATTGCCCTTATGCGTCATAACTTGCGTAAAAATGGTTCGATTTCGAAGAAATTTTAGTATGTGGTAGGAGCCACTGGGGACGAACCCTATGGAAAATGGGCGAAATGGGGTCAAAGGTCAGAACACTGGAGTGGGATCCATTCCATTGCCCTTGTGCATCATAACTTACCAAAAAATGTTTCGATTGCGACAAAACGTTATCATGTTATTCCGGAGGTACAATGAACCGGTTCTGTTGAATATCAACGAAATGGGGTCAAAGGTCATTGCAGAAAAGCAAGATTTATTCCACAGCCATTATTCTCATAACTTACGTAAAACTGCTTCTATTGCGACAAAACTTTAGTATGTTATTCTTGAGGTATACTGAACCGGTTCTGTGGAATATCATCGAAATGGGGTCAAAGGTGAGAACACAGGAGCGAGATTTATTCCACTGCCATTATCCTCATAACTTGAGTAATAATTTCTGGTATGTTGGAAAGCTTATCATAATCAATGCATTGCATGATTTTACTAACTTGTTGTTCCGTCGCCTGGAACGGCGGTTTTTCGTCGTCCCCCAATGCGTGGCATGTCTTCAATAACATGTCCATTTCGATACTTTTTGAAAATATCGTTTACTGTGAATTTTCGTGTCGACAGATGTTCAGCTATCTCACGGGAAGATTTTCCATTTTGAGATAAACTAAACAGTTTTTACGTAGATGAATTTTCGATCTGTACTTCAATTTCGAGCAACAAGATAAGTTACTTAAACACGAAACGTTTAAAACAACCTTTACTGAAAGCAGTAATGTAAGAAACCGCAAATTGAACTCCGTGGCCTGGAACTTTGGAACTCAGTGGCTTGGAATTCTTCCGAGATGGATCTGGGTTCGAATCCCGGTGAGGTATGGATGTTGTGTTTGCCTTACAGCACTGGATCTCTTCCTTTCCTGGAACCAGTGGCCCTAAATTAAAGACGGGCGACTGCTTATAGCCCATTGAGTTGCTCACGGTGGTCGTTACATCCCCGAACAAAGTTAATAAAAAAGAAAATATTACCTGAATCATAAACGCTTTGTACGCTGGTATATTGTCTTGATGGTACATGATTTCTTTGGCTAATTACAGCTCCTCTTGAATTTTAGTTCCACGCGGAAATTTCTCAGTAAGTTTGAACAGTAGTTTGTGCTGACACTGGCACTTTCTTCGAGGAAATCACTCATGCCGTAAAGTGGCAGACTTGAGCGTTAAGAAAAGTTTAATCTGTTTTTCTGAATATATCTGCTTCTAAAATTCCGATTGAAAAAAACATCGTTTCGCACCCGATTGTCGTTGACCTTGTAGAATATTTTTCCTTTGTTCGTGGATTTTTTGTATTTCATAGTTCTGACGCAAGATGGTGTTAGTGTGCATTTCTGTCAGCGCCTGTGTCTCCGCTTCTAAAAATATTGAAAAATATCTATTTTTTTTACTGTCTTCACAGTAAAAATTCATAACATCGTCTATTTTAATTAATGCGCAGTTATCCCACTGGAGGGTGTTAATGTCAAAACTGTTTTCTGGCTATCTTTGCTTAAAGAAAACGTATGGGGAATTCTTCAGTTAGCACATTTTTTTGCTATGAAGCATATTTTTCGCATAATTTCTACTTTTCCACAATTCAAAATTTTGCCAGCAGAGGGTGTCAGCGTACATTTTTATTAAAAAGAATTAAACCGATTCAAAAAATTCCCTTAGAAAAATTTGTGTTTGCTGGGATATTCTTCATTATGGATGGCATGTCTTCTTCTTTAAGTAACGCACCGCTTTTCCGTTACGAGCGGTAAGTTGTAACACATTTTCCTCTATTTCTCGTACTTGTTGCCGTGATAAACTTTCTTGTGCAGACTTTGTTAATTTTCGGAACACAATGTGCATTCGTAATAGCATACTTTAAATCATGAGCGATTTTTCCTTAGGTGGTGTAATTGTATTTTGTGTTGTGCTGAATTGTTATTAGATTTCCCAAAAATCTTCTTTGAAATATTTCTTCGTGTACGAAAGGATTTGAAAGACGTGCTTCTTACAACAGCAAATGCGGTATTATCCATCTTGTTCTTTTAATGGAAAGAGGGTTCGTACTGTAAGGGTTCGTACTGTAATGGTTTCCTAAAGCTTTAAAACCTTCACGTTTGACGCATTTGACTTTACCCAGTTCATTATTCTTTACGACCTAACACATCTTTATATTGTCATTTACCTCCTGAAACGCAATGGTATAGTATTTCGCAACGTCGTGACATCTGCCCTTTGACCTCATACATTGATATGAGAGAGTCAGGAATGTTTTCTCTTAATAAAGGCGAACTCTGTTGATGAAAAGAGGTGATGACGATGATGACAAGAAAAAGAGAAGACCGAATACCTTGAGAGAGTAAGAGTATAAAAACATATTTCTTAACTCAAACCACAACCATTCAAGCGCACGATGGTATTTAAAGACCAGAGCGTACCTTTTCTTTTATTCCATTATGCCCGGGATGACCTCAAGAGCTCTTCCGGATTCCAAATCTAGAGGTGCGGCTGCGTTCTATGCGCGCTTTCATATCCGCGGTTTCCTCCAATTCTCCATGCTCGTCACGATCGTAAAACGTAGCTGAGAAAACATGTTATTCAAACCACCGCGGGTAATAGAACATAAAACACCCAGCGGGAAAAACAATTTGGATCTCATGGAGATATTAAAAGGCAGAAGTTCCAATTACATGGTTCTGATTTTTCCCAAAGTTATTTGAGGTGATTCGGTTTTATTAACCGTTTCACATTTATAACTTAACAATAAATTAAGGCCCCCAACGGTTACGATTCTTCTGTGCGATTTCGCGGAGGCGGAATTGCATAAAGTCCCTGGAGAATGCAAAGCACATTGCAAAGTTTCACATGCAATGCGGGAGGGAAACAATAAATTTACAACGCGAAGTAAAGTTTACAGTGTGGAATTAAAGGTCGCCGAAATGTTTAGCATTTAAAAGTAAAAAAAAAAATCGCTAAGTTTTCTGAAGATAATTGCCTTACGAGTCTAATCAAACAAAACGTAACTAGCACTGTTTTAAGATGGATGCAAAATTTAACGATAAAATGTCTCTGAATTTGAGTTGTTAATAAGAGTTGTAACAGAATCCGCTGATACAGACAGAAACAAAAAGTGCAATAACAGTATCTCTAGGCATAAATTTGTTAATGGGAAATATAACTGGCTCGAATAGAAACCTTTATTAGATTAAAGGCAGAATTGCAAAAATACCGAGTTCTTTCATATGATATTAGAAGCTGTTTAATTTTTACAAACAGGTATTCCTTAAAATTGACGGACAATACATCGAACAAGTTAAATCATTTCGCTATTTGGGTCAAATTATTACTGAAGATGCGAGAAGGAAATTAGAATGAGACTGGGAATGGCAAAAACGGCTTTTAGAGAGAATCAAAGACTACTTACTGACATCCAAAAATATAGATCTAAAACTGAGGAAAAGAATTTTAAAGGCATATGTTTGGTCAGTAGCTCTATATGGTTCTGAGACATGGACATCGACCAAGAAGGAAGTGAAAAGGCTGGAGGCATTTGAGATGTGGAGCTGTAGAAGAATGGAGAGAATAAGTTGGCACGATCGAAAAACTAATGATAAGGTCCTGGAGGGAGTGGGAGAACCCAGGAATGTGATCAACATGTTAAAAAGAAGAAGAATGTTATGGATGTGATACCCATTGCGCCGATTCTGAAAGTTTTGGAACTGAAAATTCAAGGCAAGAGAGGAATAGGACGGCCAAGGAATAGTGTTGTGGCACAGTTACTCCGAGATACTAATACTAGGACATACTATGACTTGAAGAGAACGGCGGAGAACAGAGAGGAATGGAGAGACTGAGTGCATCCACTGAACAACCAGTCCTTGGACCGAGTAACCAAGAAGAAGAAACAGGTATTTGTTCTATACATAGTTGTAGAAATTTCACTTGACACTTTCTGAATAACCCATGGCGCAGCGCATTTGGCTAAACCCCACCCCCGTGTTTGTACGATACGTTACTGTTTTGGGCTCTATCCCAGTCGCTTTTGCGGCCAGTGTTAAAAAGCGAAGCATGTGCGGCTAGTGATACATTTACTCGTTCTTTTGAGGTTGGAAAATAGTCGGATTTGCGGCACGTCGTGTTCGCGGCCAATATTGAAAAGCGTACTTTATGCAGCCACTGATACTTTGACTCCCCCTTTTGAGATAGAACAAGGGCTTCTCATTTGGGCTACATAAGTTGACGACAAAAATCCAAGTATCCGCGCATTTTATGTTGTTCCTCCACCACCAATTTTCGGAGGTATTAAAAATATCATAGGATATAATGGACAAAACCTTAGCGATACCTACCTAACAGCGTGTTGGTACTCCTTTCGCGGGAATAACAGCCTGTACACGCAAAGACGTCGACTCCACCAGATGCCTGAGGGTTTCCAGAGTTAATGACAGCCATGTCTGTGCAGTATTGTCCACAACTCCGCCCGAGACGTCGTTCCAGGATTCATGGATATGATGCTCTACTCCACGGTATCTCAGATAGCTTCCACAGAGTTTAAATCAGGCTACCTTGTCCGTCGATGGTAATTCGTAGTTCACCCATGATACAGTTACCCTCGGAAATCTTAGGGTTCTTACCACATGGGTGATAGAATATCCCATCTGTCTTGCACCGATAATGCGTCTGCGGTCAAAGTCACCTTGTTTACCAATGTTCGTCGATTGCGGCAAATGGTTGGTTCCAAACTCAGCTGAGTGTTCCTCGACCCATGCCTGGGTGATTGCGGCCCGTTGGGGTGGCACATTGTCCTGGTGGAACAGGGCCACAGGTTGCGCGAAGTCCATGAAAGCGTGTGGGGGATCGGCCATCACATACTGGCAGTGTGCAGCGGTTAAGCACCAGGACATCTCCAAACACACTAAGGGACCCAATGTGTCTCAGGTGAAATCTCCCCAAATCATCACAGACCACCAGAGCCTTGAACACAGCGGCGTGTCGGGTCCATGGATTCATGCTGTCTACGCCACACCCACACCCTCCCGTTTGCTCGTTACAGCCGAAACGGGATTCACACGACAAGGCACCACCCTGCAGAGGGCCAGCTTTGATGTTCTCGGCATCAGACAAGGCGTAATGTCAGATGACGAGCAGTCAGCAATGGCACACGAGTATGGCGTGGGACCCCGTAGCCCAGAGTATGCAGCCAGCGCCGTACCTTTCGCTTTTTGACTCTGCTTGGGCTTCTGACATTTAACCTGGACGTGATTTGCGCCGCCGTTGTCAAGCGGTCGGTCTATACGAGCCTATACAGTCTACGTCTACCCCGGTAATCAGTGGCGTGTAATCGGCCACCGCTTGCTCTCTGGGCAAGCGGTGGCCGATTACATGCCACTGGCACGTCCGTCGATGGACATGGTTGATGAGACATGGGTAGTGTGTTTGCCTTACGGCATGGATCCTTCCTATCCATGGACCCAGTGGCTACACATTAGGGACGGGCGACTGCTTCTAGCCATATGAATTGCCCCTGCTGGTCGTTAAACACCGAAAATGCATGTATAGAGAACACCCACCACTGCCTGATTCGGGAACTCTGACTCAGCTCGGTCGACTAGCCAGATATGTACGCCTGTGTTCAAGGGGCTATCTTTTCAACGTCGATCACTCAAGTTTCTTGTCATCCTGCGATAGTGATCACCCCAAGTAAAGAGGTCCAGTCATCTAGGACTCGGACATTCGGTTGTTAGTACTAGACTATGAGGACAAAAGTGATTGGACACTCCCACGCAAGCGCAATGGTGTGCTGTCGCAGCAGACATCTGGTCGATATGGGATAAAATCTGCAACTGGAGTACGCACATGTCAATCGCTGATAAAAAGGCTTGCAGGAGAGAGAACTCCCCGATATGAAAAGAGCGTTATAATGGGCTGCTCAATTTGAGGCATGGGCATAAGAAGCACTGATGTCAGACAGGTCGATAAACCGACTGTGTCCTTTGCCATCAACAAGTGGAAGAAAACGAGACATTGCGGAAATTCGCCTCGCCCTGGAAGTCCCATGAAACTGCAACCCAGGGACAGGAGGGTGCTGCAGAGGGAGATCCAAAAAACCAGATCCAGACCGCCATAGCACATCAGTTCCAGATGGCCAGAGATGATGTGGTCTCCACCAAGACACTTCAAAGAGAGGTACATGCACTCTGTTATCATGATCGAGCAGTCTCCTATAAACCTCTCATGACAAAGGCCAATAAAGCCACGTGACTCCGATGACGCCAACAGCATGAAAATTAGACATTGGAGCAATGGCAGCAGGTGTTATGAAGCGACAAATCCCGCTTCACATTGTTCCAATCGAACGGACGTGTCTGGGTTTGGCAGTTACATTGAGAACGCCTGCTTTCGGAGTGTAGTGTGCTGACTGTGAAGCACGCAGGCCGTGGAATTATGGTATGGAGCTGTCTCAACTGGTACGGGTGTGGATCCACTAGTTGTTATTCAAGGGAACATGAACTCTGTTCTGTATACATCTGAATAACTCAATTCTCCTAATGTTGTGACCGTTCTACGGACACGGTGATTGTTTCTCCCAGGACGACAATGCCACTAGTCATGTTTCCAGGGCTACAATGCAGTGGTATGACGAAAATTAGGTTTCGCGGGTGGACTGGTCTGCTCAAAGATTGGACCTCAATCGCACTGATCACCTATAGGATGAACTTGAACAATGGGTGATATCTAGACCAACACGGCTTTCTTCACTGACAGAGTTGGTCGATGTACTCAATGCTGAATGGAGGAACATCCCGCTCTCTGTACTCCATGGAATTTGGGCAGTTTACATCGACAGGTGGATGCTGTAATCTCCACAGTTGAAGAACCTATTCCCTACTGATGTAAATACAATACTATTTTTCTATTTACTTGCAGTGTCTAGTATCTTTTGCCACATAGTGAAATAGCTCCGTGTTCAAACCCTGAGACAAGGCATTTCCTTCAGGTGGAAAATTTCCCCTAATGGTTCAGAGTTGGAGATGATGTTTCCTTATAGTCGTAGGTGCTTATGAGGGGAGGAGTCCCCTAAGTGAACCCAAGATAAATAAACTTACATTAGATAAATAATTACATTTTGTTCATTTAATCGTCATTCCGAGGGTTTCCAGGTCCCTGTCGGCTAAAGAAAAGCGCAAGTGGAAGTTTCCTGAGGATCTACCGCAGAAGGAAACTGTTCAGTTTTATTATTTTAAGCTAGTTTTTCTTTTTTTCTTTTCAAAACATAATTGAAATCATAATTAGAACAGCCTCCATATTCTTGTTTCTGGCGTAAAAATTACTTTGTTTTGCCGGGCAAGCAAAAAATATATTAAATATGATCAGCCCCAAGAGAGCCATAATTAAAACTTTCTTTTGTGGAAAATGTTTTCGTCCCCAGAGAAATTACTAAAAAGAATGCTTATTTATTTTTCATTGTGCCACAACTCTCCTCCTTAAGTCTTAGCGTTTATTCCAACGGTGACTAAAAAGAGCTGAACAGGACGTTTTCTGTATGACTTTTATAACGATCTGGTGGCTGTAATTACCCACTGAGGAATTGTCCTTTTTATAATCTCTGGGATGGTGGCCAGCAAGATGAACGACTAAGAACCAATTACAGCAAATCTAACTACTAATGATATTTGTTAATCGTACCTGATGTAAAACTACATCATCTTAAGACACACTTTCTGGTAATTACATCAAGATAATTGCACAAAAGTATGCACGTTCGTCTTTTTTCTTAACTTTTCAGGAAAAGACCAAAGCACAAAAGAAAAGTTGAGCCATGGCATCAGCAGGTAAGGTTAGAAAGGGACTGGAAGAAGATAAACAAGGACCATCGTTATGACCTTTAGCGATTCGCGTCCGTAACGCTAAACGGGCTAAATTGCTTTCACTAATTACGTTTCCGCTAATTTGAATTCTTCTGGGAAATTTCATTTGTTAGGAAATGCATCTTAGAGCACTTTACCCGTTAGTAGTCATTACGCAGTTTTTTTTTTCCGTTTTCATGTTTCTTAATTGTGCTTTCATTAGCTTTGGTCTATCGGTTGGGACTTTCCAGAATCAATAGATCTCGCAATTTTTCATAAACGAAGTTAAGACAAACTAGTGTAAGAAAAATTGACCCACCTGGAAAAACTGAAGCAATTTCTCTGAAATTCTGAACTATTGCGATTTATTAAATGAAGATAATTATCCGTTCTGAATACGGTCGACTTAAATGATTCGTTAGGCAGAGTTGAAAAGTAATTCCTCCTGTAAGATTGATCTTAATTTAGATTACCCTTGTGGAAAGGAACGCAGTTCCTGTATTTTTAAAATTAAGAGAATCTTTGTCCTTCAGGGAACCGCTAATAACACCAAAGAAAAATGCAGAAATTGTACTGAGTTATGAAAACAAATTGCTTTAGAAATGCTTTATAACACTATCTCAGTAACCGAAATATTTATCACGAGAATCGATTTTACCCATGGGTGTATCGTCGTAGACTTGACTTGGGAAACGTGTCACCCTGAATGTTTGGCATTATTTGTCACTAAACATATAATTCTATACCAAATTTTTCAATTTCAAAAGATCATTTATTTCTAAAATTTAAATTAAAATTAAGAATATTTATATAATTAATAAACAGAAACTGCACACCAGCTATACTAATGATCCGAATTTCTTGGTGTAGAATAGAAATCAGTTTCGGAGCTTTCGCCCATCAACCAGATGACTTTTTTCAAGGAAGGTAGTTTGCTGTCTACCTTCCTTGAAAATAGCCATCTGATTGATGTGCAAAACCTTGGAAGCTTTGATTTCCATTCTACGCCAAGAAATTCGGATCACTAGTATAGTTAAACTATTTCGAATATTGGTGTACTATTGGGTGTGTGCATAAGTTCTCCCCGTTTTTGTATGCTACAAAGAAAGGAGGAGAACACAACAAATAACGTACCTAGGATTTCACATAATTGTCATAATTCTGTATGACCTCTTGCCATCTGTCTATGAGTAGGTGAATCCCACGCTGGAAAAACTGTGTTTTAGAGTCAAAAACGTCATGTAGTGCCACTTTCATTTCGTCCACATCATCGAAAGTTTGGAGAGCGAAGGCGTTCTGTAACGATCGAAAAAGGTGATAGTCCGTAGGTGCCAGGTGAGGGGAATACGTCGGGTGAGGTAACACTTCCCAACTTAAATCCAGTAATTTTTGCCGAGTGATTAAAGCAGCATGAGTTCTGGCGTTATCATGATGAAGGATCACGCCTTTGCGACTGACGAGTGCTGGTCGCTTCGATGTCAGTTGTTCTCGCAATCTGTCCAACTGTTGGTAGTTAAAGTCAGCATTTATCGTTCGGTTAAGTGTCAACACATCCCAATGGATAAGTTCTTGGACATCCCACCAAACATGCAAAAAAACCTTTTTGGGATGCAATCCTCCTTTTGAGGACGATGGAGCAGACTCTGGACCTTGGCACACAGTCCGTCGACGCTTTACATTACGGTACGGCATCCACTTCTCATCACCCGTTATAATTAGTCACAAAAACGGTTCATTTCTGGGACGAGAAAGCAAAGAAACACAGGTACCGATTCTCTCCTCTCGTTGCTTTACAGAAAGCTGGTGCGGAACTCAGTTATCGACATTGATGATGAATCCAAGCACATCCATCCGTCTTTCGACAGTTGTTCTGTGTACCTACAACGTTTCCACTAATTCCTAAACCGATGGATGTGGGTCATTTGTTATGGCTTGGTCCACATCCTCGTTAGAAACCACGGATGAACGTACAGGACGTGGCTGATCTTTACAGATTCTGTCTCCGTCCAGGAATTTCCGAAACCAACGGCGACATGTGCTAACATCATCTTGCATTCTCCCTATACACTTGACAGATGTTGCAGCAAGCCGCGGCTGCAGAACTGCCTTTATCGAACTCGTACAGTGAACAATGTCTAATGTGCTCCTTATCGCATGCCATGTTACACCGTCCGTGATTTCTGTTACGAATGACTTACTTGGCGAAACATACGGCCTGTATATGCTGTACTACTCCAAGCTTTATTGGCCGAAAATTCGGCATCACAGCGTCATCTGTGGCGTAACTACTCCGATCGCAATTTGTCATCTATTACAAAAACTGGTAGAACTTTTGCACACACCCAATATTGTTTTTTTCAAATGCCAAATGTATCGTTTTGAGGAGGGTTTTTTTGTCTTCATACCAATGCGTGCAATGAATTCGCATGAGAACAAGATTTGCTGGATGACGTGAGTGGGGAGAGCATGGTTCAAGCTCTGAGCTCAGCTGTCCGGCATTGTGCTCCACCTTATTCACCTGCCCATAGCGACCACTGGTTCAGAAACTTCTATTCAATAGCACGTTCGACCCCTTTAACCCGAATTACAGCACGTATGCGATTTGGCACACATTCCATAAGGGTATTGGAGTGAATCTACGCATACAGAATTCCAGGAATTCACCAGACAGTCCTTTAATTGGCTCAGATTTGACGGAAGAGGACTTTATTCCGCGATCTGTTTTCCTCTACATTCAGGACCGGTTCTTCTTTCATTTTTTTATTGGAGGTTTAACGGCCACCGTGAGCAACTCGATGGGCTATGAGCAGACGACCGTCCCTAATTCTGGGCCACTGGTTCCAGGGAAGGGAGAGAGAGCCAGCGCCGTAAGACAAACACAACATCCATGCCTCACCGGGTTTTTATTGGAGGTTTAACGACCACCGTGAGCAACTCGATGGGCTATGAGCAGACGACCGTCCCTAATTCTGGGCCACTGGTTCCAGGGAAGGGAGAGAGAGCCAGCGCCGTAAGACAAACACAACATCCATGCCTCACCGGGATTTGAACCCGGACCCATCTCGGACAAATGATTAGAGGCCATCCTTAGCCCACTGCGCCACCGAGGCGGCCAGGACAGGTTCAACAACTAGGAAAACTAGGAGGCTGTCTAGGGCGCCAAAGTTTGTAGGGCGCTAATTCCATAATTTGTAAAACGCATGAGTAAATACATGAGAAAAAAAATAAAATCGTGAAAACAATTTAATTTTTCCTTTTGATGTTCGAAATAACTTGCGAATTCTTATTCTTTGAGAGGCAGGAAAACGATGCCGCCCCGGTAGCGCAGTGATCTAAGCAATGACTTCTGATCATTAGTCTGAGATGGGACTGGGTTCGCATCCCGATGAGGCATGGATGTTGTGTTTGTCTTACTGCAATGGCTCTCTCCTTTCCCTGGAACCAGTGGCTCTAAATTAGGGACTGGCGGCTGCCTATAGCTCACCTACTGAAAAAAAAAGCAGATAAAACAAGAAACGAAGACTTGAGACTTACAGGATATCCGAATAATGACTTTGCTCTGAATGTACGAATTGCAGTAACGTAATAATAAATAAATTTTGAATGGAATTGCAGAAGAAGTGACCCGCCACGTGGAAGTGTTCTGTGTCTGATAACCTTCATGTCTACCCACCTCGAGGCGCGCGCAGCAGTCATTCCGAGCGAAGGTCATTCTCGAACACTTGGTCGACGGAGGCAAACGTGTCGATTGATCACTCGTCTCGGCCCAAGGACAATGGTGCTGACGGTTAAACAGAGAGCGTTTTTGGTGGAACATGTCTTTCGCCATTAGAAGTACACTGCCCTGAAATGTATCAGAAAATTTAAGTATTTCTGATACATTTCAGGGTCCACTTCGTCCTGGGGCGTCTGCCTGTGCACTTGTATAGCACCTGCCTAGTTACGGCACTGGCAGTTTCCATTGTATTTTTGTATCTTGAAATTATTGAATAAATGTAATACGTTTAGCCACACAAATTAAGAATTTGAGTTTTGGGGGCGCAAATCTGATGACTTGCCCAGCGCGCTAAGCACCCCAGCACCGGCCCTGTTTACATTTTCAGCCTCACGTTATAGAGGTTCAGTACGTTGCATATATTTGTAGTGTAGTGCTGTGAACTGTTTTAAGGTATCCCGTTTGTTACTGACAATTAACATTGACAAATACTAGTCCGTAACCCGTGCCATGCTTGGTAGAAAAAGTTGTGACTGAAATGTTTTTTTTTTTTTTGTCGTATAACACGAATCGTAATAAAATGCATAACTATAATAAACGATTAAATTTTCCAACTACTCGTATACGAATTTAACGATGACATTCCTCATTATTGTATAAAAATGTGCTTATCCGTCGTTGACGGGCTTGCATTGGAGTATTGAGGCATTCTTTCAGTGACCCGAAATGATATCGTGTCTACATAACTACACAGTGGGGTTAAAATTGCGTTTCATGTTGCCAGTTTGGTTTTAACATTTTTTCAATATCTATACTAATGTACACTGAAGAGCAATTGAATTAGAGACAGTGGCGTTGTGCAAATGTGGCGCTGTAGGTGGCCCTGTTAACGGGAACGACATGACGTATTTAACGATCCGACAATATAAGGAGTGATGCGACAAGAATCAGTAAGAGTCGGACGCAGTATGGGTAAGACGAAGGATCTAAGCGGATTCGATCGTGGGCAAATTGTCGGGGCCCGACGAATGGGTCACTCCATCTCGGAAGTCGTGCAAGCACTAGGATTTTCACGAGCCACTGTGTCACGGGTGCATCGCGAGTACATGGAATCCGGTAAAACCATCCCTGCAAGGGCCAACTGCCGTGGACAACAGCGTGTGGATCAGCGGGGTCATTGTTGGCTAGCTCGCATTGTAACAGCGGATAGACGGACCACAGTGTAAGAAATCACTCGGCACTTTAACGCTGGTTCACAAAAACGTGTAAGCAGCCACACCCTCCAGAACTATCTCCTCTCTATGGGGTACAGAAGCAATCGTCCCTCGAGGGTACCGCTGCTGGCCGCACATCACAGGGTGCAAAGATTAGCATGGGCGCGGGAACATCGCCACTGGACTCTAGACATGTGGAAAAATGTAGCCTGGACTGATGAGTCGAGTTTCACGTTGGTACATGCGGATGGCAGGATACGAGTACGGCGCAAACCACATGAAGCGATGGATCCTTCTTGCCAGCAGGGTACTCTACAAACTGGTGGGGGTAGCATTCTCGTCTGGGGACTGTTTACGTGGACTGAAATGGGACCCCTGGTACGTGTGTTATCGTCCCTCACAGGTCAGCGTTACCAGGATATCCTGGTCGACCATTTGCTCTCGTTTGTGCGTCTTCAACATTCCACTGGGGACCTCATCCTGCAACAAGACAATGCACCGTGCCATCGCTCCCGAATTGTATCCGAATGGTTGAACGAACACTCACCGACGTGACCTCGCTTCCTTGGCCAGCTAGGTCACCTGACCTCAATCCCATCAAGCACATCTGGGATGCCATCGAGAGAGATGTTCGAGGCTCTGAACCCTCTACATCAAATCTTCGTGAACTGTGGGAGCTTGTTCAGGGGTCGTGGATCCGTAGAGCTTCCCAACGCTTCCGGTGTCTTGTCGAGTCCATGCCGAGACGAATCACCGCCGTCATTAGGACGAAAGGTGGTGATACACGTTATTAGACAGGTATCTCCAATTCAATTGCTCTTCAGTGTATACAGAGAGAAACTTTGTTTGTGTGTTTGAGGTAATCTCGAAAAATGCTGAACCGATTTGGATCATTCTTTCACCGTTTGAAAGCGTATTTCTCTCCGGTGGACATAGGCTATTTCGTTTGTTTTTTATTATCTTTTTCGTTTTTTGGCCTTACTACAGAATCAGATCTGTTTGAAGTAGTTCCCGATTTCCCGTGTATCGTTCCGCATTGTTTACATACAACCTGATCACACCCAGCGTGAAAAGAAAGTAGTTCACCATAATATACGGAACTTTTTTTACTAATCTCGAAAACTACTGAACAGATTCGGATGACTCTTTGACCGTTGCGAAGCCTACGTCTTTCCGGTAAACATAGGCTATTCCGTTTATCTATACTAATAATATGTAAAGAGAGAAATTTTGTTTGTGTGTTTGAGGTAATCTCGAAGGTACTAAACCGATAAGGATAATTCTTTTGCCGTTGGGAAGCTTATTTCTTTCCGGTGGAGAAAGGCTATTTCGTTTATTTTTTATTATTTTTGGCTTAAGTACCGAATCAGAACGCTTCCAAGTAGTTCCCGTTTTCCCATGTATCGTTCTGCTTACGGCGGATTGTACAAAGAAAATGCCATGGTAACATAAAAAAAATATTATGACAAAAATAAGTGATGACGGATCTGTGGGTCATGTAGCTTACATTAAAAAAAAAAAAATTAAAATCGCTCCAGTAGGTGGCGCTGGCGGATTGTAGAAAGAAACTGCCTGGTGTTTTAAATGTAAGGATGAGCTATTCGAGTGATGTGCTATAGAGATTAACAAAGACTCTTTCTGTATCTATAAGTAAATATTCTCTTCTGGCGGTAGAAAGCCTAATATTTCTCATTGTGCAATTAAGGATTTTGTGCTATTATAAGTATCACAGATGTACGATAGGTAACGTTTTAAGAGAATACAAAGTTTAAAAACATTACAAAATGTACACCGGCGTGCTCTGCGTGCGCCATGCCTTCTCCAGGTGACGTCCCAATTCCTGACATTCAGACGCACGATCGGGTTCCTACGGTTATGGAAGAAGACGAGACTTCTAGTTGGCACTGCTTCTGAGTGAACGGAGGATTTTGATTGGGTTGGAAAGAAAGTTACGTCCGATGACGAGGTACCAATCGAATCCCCGGCCACGGAGCACGTGGGCCACTGATATTGCTCAGCCTGATATCAGCAGGTATGTGGCTTAAGTCAACGGTAGTTAGCCATTAGTAGGCGAAGAGTATAAGCGCCAGTTAACATGGAAGTGGACAAGGAGGACATCCGCCATTGCATGCTGTATGAGTTTCGTCGCGGTAGCATTCCATCAAGTGCTGTAAGCAACATTACCAGTGTGAACCCCCAATGCCATAATACATTATCAGTGCTGTCACTGGTTCAAAAGGTTTCAAGAGGGAAATTTTGACCTGTCAGTCCGTTCCAAAGCTGGAAGACCCGCGGCAATGGATATGGACATGCTGAAGACGTTAGTGGAGACCGACCCACATGGGCCCACGCAGAACAGCTGGGAACTACCCACACGAGCATTATCCCGCACCTGCGTCAATTTGAGAAGGTGCACAGGAGGGTAGTTTGGGTACCCCATCAACTCACAGTTGAGCAGAAAGCAAATCGCATGAGTGCATGCGTTTCTGTGCTTGCACGTGAGCAAGTTGAACTGTTCTTGGACCGCATTGTGACAGGTGACGGAAAATGGGTCTTGTATGACAATGTCAGCTCTCGGAAACAGTGGTTAGACCAAAACAGAAGCCCATGCTGACCCCCCAAAGGCGACTTACAACCACGTAAAGTCCTGCTGTCTGTTTGGTGGGATATGCGGGGTGTCGTGTTCTCTGAGTTGCTGCTGGACAACACTATCACCGCCGATATGTACTTCCGTCAGCTTGATGACCTGCACGCATCGTTCACATCGAAACGGCCAGCACTGCTGAACCGCAAGGGCTTCCTCCCACAGCGGTATGGAGCTAGACCTTATACAGCAAGGGTGACCTATCACAAGATCAGAGACCTGGGCTGGGAGCTAGCCTATTCTACAACAATTGCTCCAAGCGACTACCACCTTTACTGGTCGTTGCATCATTTCCTGGACGGACAGCGGTTCACCAACCGAGACGATGTCGAACACGCACTTACTCATTTCTCTGCGTCTACACCGCCACAATTCTGTAGGGGCGGCACCCAACTGCTGCCCAGACAATGGTAATACGTCATCGCAAACGATGACGCCGACATTTTGGATGATTTGTACTTTTATATTCGGTAATTAGCACTTTTCTGTTGCTTTGTTTTTGCTGATATTATTTCCTTTCCAACCTGATATGTTAATATTTAGTACCGTGCATACGTGAAGAATGCAGGTAATCTACACCTGTTGGTTTATGTGCGTTCAATGAGCAATTGGTACGTGCTTCTCTGGTGCTTCAGGTTTAAGAATCACCGGGAGCATCGAAGTCTATAAAAGTTCGACCATACCTGATTTAGGGCCATTGATTCCAGGGAGGGGAACTAATGCCGTAGGTCAAGCGCACTACACATTCTTCATCTGGTACTCGAACCCGGGTCCAACTCAGATGCCTGGCCAAAGGCAGGCGCCTTCGGCCATTCGGCGGCCACGGGAGCGGATATGTGCTTGTTGGTGAGTTATTTTGCGCCGGATGCAACGTGAACATGCCAAATTGAAGTATTAAGGGTATGCAAAAGTTTCCGCCGCCCACGCTAGCAAGCGCTGTAGCGGTCTAACCGGCCGGCGACCCGTGCTGTCAGTTCGTGCATGAAGCCAAGCATGGCTGTCGATAAAGTTCATTTGCGGCACTGTATGTTATTCATGTTTAATTTAGGGAAAAGTGCGAGTGAAGCATACGGTTCAATATGTCAGGCGTGTGGTGAAACGGTTATGGGTGCGCGGACGTGTCGAGAACGGTTTGCCAGGTTTAAGAAAGGTGATCTAAGCTTGGAAGACAAGCCACGTGCAGGTAGACCGCAGGAACTCGCAGACGAGGTGATGGAATAGCTGTTGCAATAGGATGCCACACAATGGACCACGCAACTGACGAAACGTTTGAAAGTGGCTCAGTCCACGGTGGTTTGGCGTCTACAGGCCTCAGAGAAGATCCAGAAGTTTGGTAAGTGGGTTCCGCATTCTTTAACGGAGAGTGATGCCTAACGATTAGGGCATCTGCATGTCGTTGCTGAAGAGGTTTCAAGGGAAGAATTGCTTGTGGAAGGTTGTCACCGGGGATGAAAAATGGCTCTATTGCGACAACCCCGTACAGAAGCGATTCTGGGTCTACCGAGGCCAGCCATCAACATTCACTGTAAAGCACGATATACACGGGAAAAAGGTGCTGCTGTGTGTATGGTGGGATATGCATGAAGCGCTGTACTTCGAACTGTTGAAACCGGACGAAACAGTAACTGCCCAACGATATAACGATCAGTTAATGAAACTGAATGCCGCAATCGAGCAAAAACGCCCATGGACCGGTAAAGGACGCCACCCAGTCATCCTGTTACACGATAATGCCAGACCACATATCCGTGCCACCCCGAAATCAACCCTTGAACAGTTACACTGGGAGGTTTTACCGCACCCGTCTTACTCTCCGGAAATTGCACCCTCAGACTATCATCTGTTTCGCTCTATGCAACATGCCCTAGCCTAACGGCGGTTCATCACAGTTCCAGAGGTGGAAAATTTCGTCATTGCGTTTTTCAGCTCAAACCTCGAGTCCTTCTATCACAAGGTTATTCATTTGTTTCCTGAAAAATGGCAAAATGTCATTGATGCTAACTGCCAATATTTCGATGAATAAATGTGTACTAGTTTCCTGATTGTTCTTGTCTTCTTTCCCCTTAAAACGGCGGAAACTTTTGCATACCCCAATATTTTAGACTATTGCGAGTTAATGAGGGGTGTCATATACCTTTGCGGTCTCACATATCCCCTGTCCAGGAATAAAAGAATAAGAGTGCGAGGGCCGAGATATCCTACAAGGAAGGTAAGAATTAGAAGAAATCAGTTCTTTTCAGCGTTCAAGAATCTCTTGTCCAATCAGGAAAGAACAGAAAGTAAAGGTACTGTTTTAGACCAGATTTAAATGCCTTTCTGATGTTAATTTTGCCATTATTATTTGTTTGCTTGGTCTATTCTGCCAAGCTTGGTCTAAAATGCAAAATCATTGGCAGTTTCACTGCAGTTGTTATGTTAGTTCTCGCCTAACCACCAAGGATATAATACTTTGTATTATATCATCATCATCATCATCATTGTCAACCATTATCAATCCACTGCTGGACGAAGGTCTCCCCAAGTTTCCTCCACAACGGTCTGTCTTGTGCCAGTCTCCTCCATGTCACTCCCGCATATTTACGAATTTCATCCACCCATCTCCCATGTGGTCTTTTTCTGGGTCTTTTCCTGTCCCTTGGAATCCAATCTAAAATTTCGGCTGTCCATCTATGGTCTGTCCTTCTGGCAGTATGTCCAGCCCATTGCCATTTCAGGGATTTAACTCTGATCATGATGTCTTCCACTATCGTCATTTTTCGGATCCACGAGTTCCTCTTCTTATCTCTCCTGGTTATACCAAGCATGCACCTCTCCATGCTTGTTTGAGTTGTCTGCAGCCTTTGTATGTCTCTTTTAGTTAAGGTCCACGTCTCTGCACCATACGTAAGCACTGGAAGGATGCATTGATCAAACACTTTTCTTTTAAGACATAATGGCATATTGCTCTTGAAAATTATGCTGTTTCTTCCAAAAGCTCTCCAGGCAAGTTTTGTACGCCGATTAATTTCTTCATCAATGTGACCCTCACTTGATATCTGCTGTCCAAGATAAACATATGTATCTGTTATCTCCAGTTTTTCTCCATCAATCGATAAATCTTCATTTCTTGTAAAAGCATTGAACATCACTTTTGTCTTCTGAAAGTTCATTTTTAATCCCACTTCTTTACTCTTGTCAGCAAGTTCCTGGATCATACTCTGCAGCTCTGATGGGGTAGTTGCAAAAATGACTACGTCATCAGCAAAACGAAGGTGGGTTAGATAATCTCCATTAATCTTTATCCCTTTGTTTTCCCAGTTCAGTGATTGAAAGACATTTTCCAATGTGGCATTAAAGAGCTTCGGAGATATGGTGTCACCTTGTCTCACTCCCTTTCCAATTTTTATGTGTGTTGTATTTTCAAACGGCCGAATCTTTGCACTTGCATTTTCATAGATGTTATTAATAATATTAATGTATGCATCTTCAATACCGCAGGATTTCAGAGCCGTGGTAACTGCTGATGGTTTCACCGAATCAAAGGCTTTTTCATAATCGATAAAAGCCATGCACAATGGAAGTTCATATTCCCTCGCTCTTTCAATTAGTTCTCTCAGTACGTGGATATGATCTATTGTGCTGTAGCCACTCCTGAATCCAGCTTGTTCTCTCGGTTGAGCCATGTCCAGTGTTACCTTCAAGCGGTGTGAAAGAACTTTAGTGAAGATTTTATAAACCACTGATAGGAGGCTGATAGGTCTGTAGTTCCTGAGATCCTCAATGTCACCTTTTTTATGTAGCAGGATCATTGTAGCGTTGTTCCAATCCTCAGGAATCTTCCCTTCATTAAGGCATCGAGTGAAAATTTGGGCGAGTACTGTTTCAATTTCTCCACTTGCTTCTTGTATGATGTCTATAGTAATTCCATCTTCTCCTGGAGCTTTCCCCCGCTTCATGTTCTTGATTGCATGAGCAACTTCTGCTGGGAGGACTGGAAGAACTCTGGTACCTTTCATGATGTCTGGAGTACATGTATCATCCCTTTCATATAATTTGGAGTAGAAATCTTTCACTCTTGTCAAAATTTCGCCTCTATTTCTTGTTATAGAACCATCTTCTTTTCTCAGAGCCATAATCTGTTTTCTTCCCTTACTGAGATGTCCCTTTGCTATCTTAAGGCTTTGGTTGTTTTCAATTGCTTTCCTCACTAGCTCACATTTGAATTTCCTTACATCTTCAGTGATACTTTTTCGTGCTGTCTTGCATAGCTCTATATATTCCACTTTGGAAGTCACATCTTCTTTAGTTGTCCTCATCTCTCTTCTTTTTTGCATCAACATTTTGGTTTTTCCTGATAATTTGTTCACATGCAACTTGTTCTTAGACCCAGCTAATTTTGTTGCTGTTTCCATTAGAGCTTTGGTTACTTTTCTGTTAACTTCCGAAATATCCACTTCTTCCGATGTTAGGCCTTCTAAAGCAGAGAATCTGTTCTTCAGTTCCAACTTGAAAGTATTATGGTGTTTTTTAAGGTTGGTTATGTCAATACATTTTGTTTGTCTTATGAGCTTGCCACGTTCCAGTTTAGTGTTGAGGTGCATCTTACATCTCACCAATCTATGGTCACTACCTGTGTTGAACTTGTTCAGCACACTGCAGTCTTCGATGACGAATTTTTGTTACACATAATAAAATCAATTTCACTTGTCGTCCCAATTGGATGTCTCCATGTCCATTTCCTGTGTGGCTTTTTCTTGAAAAAGGAGTTCAAGATGAAAAATCCTTCTGCCTCTGCAAACTCAACGAGAGTATTTCCACGCTGGTTTCTGTTGCCGTGACCGAATTTACCTACTGAAGTTTCATTCTGTTGCCGTTGCCCTATTTTTGCATTGAAATCTCCCATAATTATCTTCAAGTGCTGCTTACCTTTATTATTTAGATGACGAATTTCCTCATAAAATTCTTCAATTTCTTCTTCAGGATGACTTGTGGTGGGTGCATAAGTTTGAATAATCTGAGCCTGGTATCTACTCGATAGTTGGATAACGAGTCGTGCAGCTCTGTCAGAGGAACTTTCAACTTCTACCACTTTATCCTTCAGTTTCTTGTTTATTATAAATCCAACACCACTAGTTCTGCCAGTATCTGTCCCACGATAATAGAAGAGATGTCCACTTTTCAGTTCAATGAAATCTTCTCCTTTTCTCCTTACCTCACTTAGCCCGACGATGTCCCACTTGATCCTTTGTAGTTCCTCTTCCAATTCAAGAAGCCTTGAATCAGAAGATAGATAGCGTCCGTTATAGGTAGCCAAGGTCAGCATCAAATGGCAGCCTAGTCCGGTCCTCCGGGGATTCTTAGCACCCTCTGCCTTCATGTCGCACTGGCCGCTGCCTTGGCCAGGTACATTCCAGCTGCCGGAGACTGAGGGCCAAGATTTAAGTTGTAGAGTCATTTTGGAGGTGTTTGGCCATAACTCACCACGCTGGCCAAGCGGGTTGGTGAGTGTGGGATAGCATTTCCTCTGATCCCGATGGTATAGTTATACCGCTATTGGCGGTCGTCAGAGCCCCTTTAGTGGGAACAGGATGCACCACGAGAAGGCGGGGTTGACATTTGTCAAGGAGAGGCTGTGATGTTACGCATCACCTGACCTTACATCCCTTGTATTATATATATATATATATATATATATATATTATAATACTTTGTTCTTTCTTTTTCGAAAAGTTTTATATTACTCCTTTTCACAGTCAGAAAGTTCTGAGAAAAGATCTCTTGGTCATTTAGCTTAAGGTATCCCACTACGTTGGGGGCACTTTTTGAAAAAATGCAAGAATGCGTAATTTTTTTTAAGAAGGCTAAAACACAAAAACACATGAACGTTGTAAAAAAAGTGATATGAATGTAAATTTTCAAGACATTGGGAAAGTTGTGAAAAAATTTTAAGGAAATATGTCGTTTGCGGTAAACGCTCTAAATAAAAAAATTACAGATATATGATGGTATTTTTTGCATCAGTATACGAGCAGGATTATTATCTATGCAGTGAACTAAAATGTAATACATGTTCCTAAACACTGCTGAGATACACTCATTCCTACATGCATTAATATGAATTTTCGACAAATTTCTTCATAATGTTGAATGTAAGTAGCTATAACCTAACTTTGAACTGACAAACAGCAAAACGTTTAGTTCATTGCATGTACGACATTGTGAGAAAGTTGTATACAAAGTTTCATCAATTTATTCACCACCTTTTGCAGTTATCAGGTTTTCCGTAAAGAGTTCGGGACGAAAATCTCATCCTGCAAAAAAAAACGCGTTTCAAGTGCCACTTCCCGTTCGTTTGACACCTGGGTTTAGATATTCCGATTGCTATAACTCTGTATCTATTCATCGCAGACAAGAAACAAAATCAGTTTTGGAATCCTAGGATGGGGCTATAAAATGAACGCATTTTTACAAAATGTGAAATTTGGCCCAAAACGACCTTTTCAACGTAGTGGGATACCTTAAATCAACTTTTTATTGGGATGCTCATCCAGTTTTTCTTAAAATGTATGAGCTAATTCAAGGATCTTTGAAACACTTAAATAAACTTACACTTTTGAGTAAATGTTTTCTCTTTATTCCTCTCGGGAGATTTAGAATTTTTCTTAGTAAGCCACACTTATAGCTTTACAGAGTTTCTATACACTGAGTGGCCAAATTATTATGGCCACCCGGTTAGTACGTTGTTGGGCCACCTTTTGCCCTTAACCCTGCATGAATTCGTCTTGGTATAGATTCTGTTAAATGTCGGTAAGTAACTTGGGGTACATTATAGCCCAAATGCGATCAACCGCACTCTCCAACTCTGTAAAGTTTGATAGTAGTAGATCCAGCTGTCTCGTGCCCCTTTCGGCTTCATCCCACGAATGCTCCATTGTATTGAGATCCGGTGATTGAGGAGGCCACTGCAACAAGGAAAAGTCTTCTTCATGCTCCTGAAACCATTTGAGTACAATGTGAGCACAATGACACGGAGAATCACCGTGCTGGAGGTGTCCGTGTCCACTGGAATAAACCATCAACATAACTGGATGGATATGGTCGGCAATGATTTTTAAGTACCTTTGCGTGGTCAGACGTTGCTCCACATGAATCAAAGAGCCCAAACACTCCCACGAAAAGATACTCCAGACTATAACGTTGCATCTACCAGCTTGAATAGTAGTGGTGATGCAAGATAGGTCCATGCCCTCATGCTGCTGTCTCCATATCCTCACGCATGATGTAGTTGAAAACGTAATTAATCGGACTACATTACCCTTTTCCACTCATTTACAGTCCAAATCTTGTGTTCCAGAACAAACTGGAAGCATTTCTTCTTGTTCGCTGCAGATAGCAATGGCTTATGGACAGGCCGTCGTCTTCTGTAGCCCATACGATGTAAATGCGTGTATCTGTAAGTTCAGAGACCATCGCATTTGGTCCCTGATTCAGATTATCTGTAATCTGAAGAAGTGCTGCCCGTCTGTTGGACTGAACAAGTCCACCTACTCTCTGCTCAGCTCTGGCATGCAGTAGCCGTTGACAACTACAGGCCTTGCCCTCAGACTCGGTTGTTTGACTAGTGTTCCACTCTCTGTAAACTTTAACAACCGTCCTAGAACATTGCACAAGTGCAGCCGTTTTGTAAATGCTCACACCAATGATTCGGGCACGCACGATATTCTACGCTCGAAGTCCATCAGATCTCGTCTTTTGGTTGGTTGGTTGGTTGTTTGATTTTTATGGCGCAAGGGCCATGGTTGGCCAAAGAGCGCCAGAAACAAGACAAACAAATAGTATTAAAAGTGTGGTAAAAAGCTTAAAATCTGACTGATCATGTAAAACTGAAAAATGAGAACGATGGAAGGGCTAAAAAAGATAATGGAACAAACAGTATTAAAAACATGATACAATGATTAAAATCTAGCTAATTCAGTAAAACTGAGAAATGAGGATGATGATAAGGCTAAAATCTAGATACGTTTAAAATAGTCAATTTCTTTAAAAAATGAAAACACGGCAACAGTATCACAGTGGTCATTGAGGAGCCGCTGCAGTGTAGCGGCGTCCTCGGTCAACAAATGAGAATGAAAGAAATGAAAACGTACATCACGAAAACGAACACAGGTACACAGAAGATGAGTGACAGTGAGTCGGCAGTTGCACGTCTCACACATCGGCGCAGTGTCGCCACACAGCAAAAAGCGGTGAGTGAAACGACAATGCCCAATGCGGAGACGCGCAAGCACCACTTCCTCCCTACGGTTCCGACGATATGAGGATTTCCAGACTTCAAGATTAGGTTTAATACGATGCAGTTTATTTTCCACCTGTTGGTCCCACAGACCTTGCCACGTTCGCTTAATATGGTCGCGTACCAGAAAGCGGAAATCCCGGTGAAACAGTGGCAAAGGTGTGACGACCAAAGAGGAAGCAGATCTAGCAGCCGCATCAGCACACTCGTTAACCGAGATTCCAACATGCCCAGGAATCCAGCAAAACTGAACTTGAAAACCGGCCCCGAGCAAACGACGAAGTAACTGTCTCACATTCACGACAAAAGGATGGTCACGGCAATCTGCAGATGACGAAGACTGCAAGACACTCAAGGAATCCGTATAGACCATAGGACGATGACGAGAACTCGACTGAACATGGAGAAGAGCGAGATACACAGCATGCATCTCCGCTGAAAACACCGTGGCCTCAGCTGGGATCCGCGCTACTGAAACGTCATCTACACAGACAGCCGCGGATCCAACGACTCCATGCATTTTGGAGCCATCAGTAAAAATAGGAGTGTAATCAAAATTTAGGTCACGGTGCTCAGCGAAGAGCTGCTGGTACACTGACGCAGGGGTTGAGGATTTATCGAAAGATGTAAAGGTGGTATTAACCATGACACCAAGTGGGTGCCATGGCGGATCCCCAAAGCCCCTGGTCTCTCCAACAAGTGGCAAGTCGAGCCCTACATCACGGGCTACGGCCGTCATACGAAGACCGAAGGTGGAAATGCAAGAGGGCCGGTTCCCGAATAAACGAGAATGCTGGGGATGAAAAACTGCATCGTACAAAGGATGGTCTGGAAGAGATCTAAGTTTCAAGTAGAATTGAATAGACAGCTGCAGACGGCGTAATTCAAGCGATGGTTCGTTCGCGTCAGCGTAAAGGCTGGGAATCGGAGATGTTCGAAATGCTCCCGAACAAAGACGCAGTGCTTGATGGTGAATCTCGTCTTTTACCCATTCTTTCATGCACAATGCCCTTCATTAGTCTTTGCATGCCTTCAGCGATCCGTTTTTATATATCGATTCAGCCATCTTTCGTCAGAAGCATCTGTGGGATAGCTACTTTGCATAAAATAGTCTGGTGGTCACAATAATTTGGCCACTCAGTGTATATGCTCTTAACAATAACCCCGAACATAGCGAGCATATGTGAGAATTTGCATAAAGCAAGTTTTATGTAGTATAGAGTTATTTTTGGTACTTAGGGCATTGCCTTTATGGAAGGCAGGATTTAAAGCCCCTCTGAGTTGTCTGATTTTGACAACCACACTTTGGATATGTGCCCTCCATGTCAGCTTATTTTCAATTATTAACCCAAGTTATTTTGTTTGAAATTTAAAATAAAATAAAACGAAAACATGCTATGGAATTAATAGGTTTGAGAATTTCGTCAAAAGCCATTCTTATCTATTGTACTGTTCCATTCCTTTTGTTTTCCACTCATTTCAATTTCAGCAAACGTGATAAAACTAGAGCTATTTCAGATGGAGAAATCAGCCTTGCACGCGGAAGTTCACCAACATAATTCCAAACACGAAAAGAATCAGCGAAGCTTAATGAGCTCGAATTCTTTCATTTTGTTCGTGAAATTCGTAATCTTTCGTTTGATCTACTTTGTATTTACATACAAACAAATGAGATCTTTATTTCTCAGTGAGTCAACCCTCCAGTGCCTTGTTATAGAAGAGTTTGGCCTCACAAGTTCGTTTCAAACAGAAAGGTGAAACAAAAAAGTGTTCACACTTAGCTACATCTTTTCTTTGCAAGACTTCCTACTTCGTCCGAACTTCAAAGACATCAGCGGAATTAAAAATCGCTAGACATTCGGTTTCTCACGCATAGCTTGTCATTTAATTCACCGACTTGTTCTCATCAGTTCGTGCTCTGCTTCAGTAAGTGTGCCTCGGTTGCATACAAATAGGTGTTAAACCGATTATCTTGACAAATCAAAGGATAAATTTTGAAAAACTTGCATTTTCTCTGTAGTACAAAACAAGTACTCTAGGAAAGAAAGTTGCTTTCTAAGAATGCATTGACTATCAAAAAGAGACAATTATTTAGACGATGGAACTAAAATAAGGAAATTACCTCAGTGCCACAAACAGCTGTATGGCTGGGAGAGATAAAAATGCCGATGCAGGCGATTATCGCAGATTAACTTTACACAGGAAAATATTTTATTTTCTCAAAAAATTTCCATTCAATGTGAATTACTTTTACATAGTACGGCAATTAAGCAATGAGACTGAATTAAAAAAAATAGCGAAGCAGAGAAACTTACGTGAATATATAAATTAATTCTATAAGATTTTTTACTGTGAGTCCTATTTTGAGAGAACGGCTGAACGTAAAGATATGATTGAGGAATCAAAATAAAGGTCTTACCTTGTAGATGTGCCAGT
Source organism: Macrothele yani (assembly GCA_039090855.1). Classification (NCBI taxonomy): domain Eukaryota; kingdom Metazoa; phylum Arthropoda; class Arachnida; order Araneae; family Macrothelidae; genus Macrothele; species Macrothele yani. Next base: position 18,262,406 of record CM076992.1, read on the forward strand.
CGAAGAGAAAAATGAGATTGGGGTAACGGTTAGGGAGTTGCCATGTAAAGTCTATGAAAGAGGCGTGCGATTGACATTCGATCGCCTGCGGTTGACTCACGCGCTGTTGAAGGCGGAAGCATGGAGGGACTGAGATAGTCCGAAGTCTCTTTTCTGAGCCAACCGTTGCGCAAAACAACGCTAGCATGCATTGTTACCAAAGTTCTTCTCATCGGAACAGCAAACACTCTCAAAGACCTGATTGCGTTATGCCGTTGGACTGTGTGATGTATATATACAATTTAATATTCATTCTATCCCGTTTATTCAAGTAGGTAAGACGCTTCCCGTTATGTAAAGATGTAAATAAGCATTCTGTTGACCATTGTTAGTGACAATATTACGTGGTACTGCTTATAGCCCATTGTGGTGCTCACGGTGTTCGCTAAACCTTCAGTCAGAAAAAAGATCACGAACGTGGACTATTTATTGTCTTTACTGAAGTGGTTGAATAAATTTGTCAATCAAATAAAGTTTACATTCGTTGTTTAACATGAGTTGATTCTTTTCAAAAAATCAACAACAAACTAACCGTTGATTCCGACGGGTGAACAGTACTCGCAACGCGAATCTCATTCTAACAACGTTTACAAACACAGTTGTGACTGAAGATGAGAGTGAAAGAGTGCGCTATCCAGTTGAAATTTTTGCACAAGATCGAGATGACTGGACTTCCGAATCACATTTTACGACTGAAAAAGGGTGCAGTCGTGATGCTCATCACGAACCTGGCTGCTCCGGTGGCGCAGTGGTCTAAGCGCTGGCTTATGATGATTCGTTCGTGAAGGGTCCGGGTTCGAATCCCGGTGAGGCATGGATGTTGTGTTTATCTTACAGCACTGGCTCTCTCCCTTCCCTGAAACCAGTGACCCTAAATTAGGGACGGGCGACTGCTTAAAGCCCATTGTGTTGCTCACGGCGGTCGTTAAACCTTCAGTCAAAAAAAAAAAAAAAGAAATCACGAACCGGACTATTGTCTTTACTGAAGTGGTTGAATGAATTTGTCAATCTAATAAAGTTTACATTTGTTGTTTCATATGAGTTTATTTTTTTTTTCGTTTAGTATATTTTATTATATTTTTTTTCGTTTAGTATATTTTAGTATATTTTATTCGAGGTATATTCTTCCTGCGTCAGTACAAGAAGTGGCACGATCAGCCAACGTAAGGAAGGACTTGCAGAGGTCATCTTTTGGTATGGATTGAAGGGCTCATGTCACATTCTTTGTATGTCTTCAGCGTCTTGAAAAACTTCCTCTCAAAGGCAGCTTTAATTTAGGGAACAGAAAGTAGTCACACGGTGACAAATATAGAGAATAGGGGAATAGTTGAGTACACATACTTGTTTCCGAGCCAGAAATTACTATTGGGTTGTCCAAAACGTCATTGCGTTTTTTGCTCATAGATGGGGAAACATGTCTTGAAACGTAACTAACGTCATTTGAAACCGCAAGTTCATTCTGTAACGTGACAGCTGAAAGTTCAATCTTGTTTTAGAAACAGAAAGTGCACGATGGAACATTTTTGTCATGTTTTGCTGTATTACTTCCGAAAAGGAAAGAACACTGTGCAAGCTCATAAAAAGTTACGTGATGTGTATGGTGAAGATGCCTTTAAACTACGGCAGTGTAAGAATTGGTTTGCGAAATTTCGGTCTGGAGATTTTGGTGTGAAAGACGCACCATGCTTAGGAAGACCAATCGAAGTTGATGACGACAAAATAAAGGCATTGATCGAATCCAATTGACGTTTAACGACACAAGAGATTGCTGAGAATATGAATATATCGGAATTGAGCGTTGAAAACCATTTAAAGCAACTGGGATACGTTAGTAATCTCGATATGTGGTTTCCACATGAGCTCAAAGAAATTCACACTAAGCGCGTTGACATATGCAATTCGCTCTACAAACGTGAAGAAAACGATCCATTTTTGAAACGTATGATAACAGGCGATGACAAATGGGTCGTCTACAACAACGTCGAACGAAAACGATTATGGAGCAAGCGTGATGAATCTGCTCAAAGCACTTCAAGAGAAGATATGCACCAAAGGAAGGTTATGCTGTCGGTCTGGTGAGATTTCAAAGGTATTGTGTATTCTGGATTGCTTCCAAGGAACCAAACCATTTTTCGGACGTGTGCTGTTGTCATCTGGATAAATTAAGTGTTGCAGTCAAACAGAAGCATCCAGAATTGGTGAATCGCGAAGGTGTTGTGTTTCACCATAGACCACATACAAGTTTGGTCACTCGTAAAATATTTGTTGCAGCTTGGATGGGATGTGTTATCACATACACCATATTCGCCGGACCTGGCATCATCAGGCTAACACTTGTTTCGTTCGTTGCAAAACGCCTCGAATGGTAAAATCGCCACTGCTGATGAGGCTATCAAATCGTTGTTGGAACTGTTTTTTGCCGAAAACAACAAGAACTGTTTTGAGCGCGGAATCATGAACTTGCCTGCAAGATGGCAAAAGGTCGACGGACAAAATGGACCATATATTGTTGACCAAAGTTTTTATTTCCCATTCAAAATTCGCCTTCCATTCACACAGGAAAAAAACGCAATTACTTTTTGGCTAGCCCAATAAATATTGACCGCTCTGAATGTGAGGGTGCGTTTTCGTGAAGAATTAACCATTTCCCGTTTTTGTACGCAAGTCTGATACGAACAGTCATCTTGCACAATCGTTCCAAAATGGATGCTTAAAGATTTTACTGTTCTACCTTCAGGAATGATGAACTCGTGATACATTTTTTTATTTTGGAATTTAACGATCACTGTGAACAACTCTATGGGCTATAAGAAGTCACCCGTCCCTGATTTTGGACCACAGGTTGCAGGAAAGGAAGAGCCGGTGCCGTAAGACTTCCACACCACCCATGCCTTCTCCGGGACTCAAACCCGGATTCATCTTCGACAAATGACCATTTGTCAGCGCTTATACCACTTCGTTATCTGGGAGGCAGGTTTGAGGGATAAACGTTTTACTTTGTCCAATAATGTGTTGATACCCAAGAATGAACTCAAGGCTGCACTGCACGTAGTCAGCTTTTATTCCAGTTGCATGAGGGCGGACGTTTCCCGAGACCCGAACTAACCTTGCAATTGATGTAGAATTTGGTTCTTGAGCCACTAGCAATAAACAATCAAAAAGAGTGCTGCATACGCGTAAAAATGGATTTTTCTTTTGTTTTTAACCTATGCTCCAAGTTAACCTCAGAATGTACCACTGGTGAAGGCTGAATAGCCGGATCATAACGTCTCCGTAGAACAAAAGAACAGAATGAATTCATGTCTCGCTGCCCCGGTGGCGCAGTGGTCTAAGCGATGGCAGCTGATTACTCGTCCGAAAGGGGTCCGGGTTTGAATCCCGGTTAGACATGGATGTTGTGTTTGTCTTACGGCACTGGCTCTCTCCCTTCCCTGGAACCAGTGACCCTAAATTAGGGACGGGCGACTGCTTATAGCCCATTGAGTTGCTCACGGTGGTCGTAAAACCTCCAATTAAAAAAAAAAAAAAATTTATGTGTCAGTCCCACATTGATCTCCCACCCCATATCCGGCTTTATGACCTAACCGAAGCTCATCGCATCGCTCGCTCTCTCTCTCTTTCCCTCTCTTAACATTTTCCCCATTGTAAATTTACTGTCTCGGTGTTGAGAGAAATATTTCGTTTCCACGCCGCCACCCCCTCCAAGTTATTTAAATTTCCCAACTGGACAGTCAGCGACCAAAAGCGTGAAGCGCTCTTCATTGAGCAACTTCTTATGTCAAATGCACAGTGAAACTTGTTGAGTGTACTGTTCTGTGTAAAAATGACGGTCTTGACGGGTGACACCCAAATAGAGTAGTTCAATTTTCCAAAATATCTTCCATCCCCACTTTAAGTAAGAAATACTTGCATTTTTCATTGCAGTCTGCTACCTTTCTTTCTTTCACTAAATCTCTCACTGAGAACCAGAAGTAAAACTGAGGAATAGGGCGAGGTGTCTGGAACGTACATACGCTCACGACAATCGGGCGCTCCTACCACATGTTCCGCTCAAGGAAATGGAAGGTAATGAGATGCCGAATACAATAGCAGCACTACTGCGGTTCAGTTTTGAAGCTACTTCCACATTCCCCCCTCCTTTCTCTTTCTTTAGGTCAGTGATATGCTCTTTTGCTACCTGGAGCTGATCATCAAGCTTGCTCAAACAGTACGGCAGCTGTATGAGAAAACTAGATTCGTAGGAATGCGGGGAATGAATTCCTCTGTGGGATTCACTCAACCATTAAAGATAGAATATACGTACCGTAGTTAACAGAAAGCCATACCGTCTGCATACAAAATTCTAAGAACTTAAAAGTTATCAAGGACCACCCACTACTTACGATCTCGTGAATGATGGTGACAGAGAGAAAAAAGAAAGAAGTGTTTATTTTAAAACTCACAGCCGTTTTGGTATTTTTCTTAAACTTTCTAAACAAGATTTTTCTGTGAGTTTCTCATGTTAGTGACCGCGAAATGCACGTATATTCTCCTTTGAGCGTTTCAAAAATGGCTGCCCGTGGTTGCCTAATAATGGTCTGTTATGCATTGTCTCTATCGGTGCTAACATCTGTGAAACACAAAAACAGTCTGCTTTGGCAGGCGACTGCGGAATGCGAATGACCGCCAACACAGGTTTCATTGTATTTCCAAAGCGCTTTTGCTCTCTGCCAGTTTGAAGATTTGTCGTAAATAGAAACTTTGCTCGTTAAATTGCTGAGCAAGCAAAAAGGGATTCTGAGCAATAATTCTGCTGCACTTTGTTCTAAACGCGAGGGACTACTTTTCGTAGCGGAGGGAACTGCTTGCATAACGGTACACTCATAGGTTGACTCGGAATATAAAAATTACGGCTATCTTATTCTTTCTTTTCTTATTGGGAGAGAATAGTTGGAAGTACTACACCGACTTAATGTTAGCCTTTGCTGACCTACTGCGTGAAAATGAAAATGCCTTAATTGACTCAATTTGTCAGTGCTGCAACCGTGCTGGCAAAACAAGTGGACCTGTATGTTATCAGTAAAAAGTTTTATTTCAACGGTTTACAACATCTTAAATTACTTTCCACACGTGAAACAACTACTGAATACATCCGTATTTTCGACCAATGGAAGATTGGGGGGATTTCGTTTGATGCCATGATCAAGCTTTTTTTTTATTTGTCAAGCATGCCCTACGTGAAGCAATGTCAGGCAGCAGAATCAGCTACACCGACAGTCCATTACTGTTCACTGTATTCAGAGCAGTGGCATATCTTGCACACATCAAGGAGGATAGAATAAGGGGAGTGAGCATAACAAGCAATACCTACGTAAAGCTCTGAAGCCGACGCTCCTGAGCGGCAGCCATCGTACGTTACCCTTCTGACTGCGTTCCCCTCGAATTACAAGCCTAACAACCTTAGTCAGGTTAGCACTTTTAAAGCCTTCTTGCGAAAAGAAAAAATATGATGTACATTTATAGATATAATCTATAAAATCCGCACTGTTTTCTTTTCTTTCAAAGCAATGTTAGGTCACTTTTTACCGCTGCATACGACAACAAGAAAGATGACGCCGAATTTTCGGGTGTAAAATGCACGTCTTTTGAATCCGTTCTGACGCAAATTAAATTTATCAAAGCTATTCAAAGTCAATGGAACTGGTATGGAAAACAATAGTATCTGACGGAAGGAAGAAGTTTTTTAATAGGGTCTTTAATCCCTCAGATATTGGTGTAAACGAAATCTTGAGCTTACGAAATCTTAGAAACAGAGTTATCGACAAAAATAAGATGTGACTTTACGTCACCTGGTGGGAAAACCATGCATTATTTTGGGAAGAAAGTATTCTCAAAAGGTTTATCAATATGAGCGGTATCGGTCCAAGAAAAAATTTAGTCGAGTTTTCAGGAGCCCAGATTTTGCTACAAATACATCAGAAGCAGAAATTAACACTTATGACCCGTGATGGCCAAACCATTCTTTACAAAATATAAGAAATTATGTAAAAAATATTTTCCATCAGGTCTTGTATGCGATACAGGAAGAATTTTTCAAATCGGAGTTTCAGGAGCAGAAAACGCAATTTACTTTTATGCGCCCTAGCGGAAAGTCTTAAATGATTTACGTGAAAATTTTGAATTTATAGGAAAAACATTTCGCATCGGAAACACTATCAAACAACGAAGGAATTTTTCAAATTGGACTTTTAGAAGTAGAGATATTGACAAAAATAAGATATACATCTACGCCCCCTGGCGTAGAAACCATGCCATGCATTATTTCAAGAAGAAAATTTTCCTAAAAGGTTTGTCGACATGAGTAGCATCGGTCAACAAAAGCCTTCTTTTTCAATCGAGATTTTAGAAGCTCATATTTTGCTGCAAATACATCAGAAGCGGAAATTAAGACTTACGCCATCTGGTAGCCATACCATTTTTACAAAAAATAGAAATTATGTGCAAACGATTTCCCACCAGGAGCTGTATTCGATGCAGAAGGAATTTTTCAAATCGGAGGTTTAGAAGCAGAGAAATAGTGGGAAACGCAATTTATCTTTACGCCCCCTAGCGGAAAGTCTATGAATTATTTGAAAATTTTGAATTTATAAGAAAAACATGTCACACTAGAAACACTATCCAACAAAGAAGGAATTTTTTAAATCGGACTCCTAGAAATCGAGATCTTGACAAAAATAAGATATATATCTACGCCCCCTGGCGGAGAAACTGTGGGATATTTTAGGAAGAAAATATTCCGAAAAGGTTTATCGATGTGAATGGTATCAGTCCACGAAATAATTTTTTCAATCGATATTTTAGAAGCTCAGATTTTATGGCAAATACATCAGAAGCAAAAATCAACACTTACGCTCAGATGTATCCGCTGAAAAAAAGATTTTTCTAATCGGAGTTTTAGGAGAAGAGCTATCGGAAAAAATGTAATTTACTTTTACGCACCCTAGCGGAAAATCTATGCGTAATTTGAAAATGAAACTATATCTAAGACACTCTTCGACATAAATGGAATCGGAAGATAAAATAATTTTTTCAATCGGATGTTTAGAAGCAAATATGTGGATTAAAACGTTATTTTGAATTCGACATCATCTGCATTTACGCCCCCTGGCGGCGAAATTGCACATCGTAATAAAAACGAAATGAGGAATCATCATTTGCATATTTCAAGCTTCCGAATGCAAAAAGAATTTTTAAAATCGGACTAATAGTTGCAGAGATACCGTGGGTACAGACGGACGGACGCACGGACAAACCGATAACAGAAGCACGATCTTTTTTTACAAAAGACGTGCTAAAAATCACTTTAACTTATACGAAAAGCGCATGTTGTTTAAAGTAATGAATGAAGTAAGCTCATAAACTGTCAAGTGAAAAAAGCAAAAACACGCTGATTTATTTAATGTGATTGAGTGAATATTTCTGAAAACACAAACGCAATGAAATATTACCTTAAAAACGATAGTTTCGTACTAAACTTTGATAATTTACAAAATTTTAACGAAGAGTACACGAAATATATAAAATTGAAATGCGTTTGTAGCTCACAATAAAATCTGTTGGTGTTGATAGATTACTGTGTACCAATAATAAACGCGAAAATGTTCAACTTAAAAATAAACTGATTTTATTGTGCGCTAGAAGACCGATTTTTACAAAAATTTTAACAAAAAGTTTTCAAGAATGTAATTTTTGACCGGCAATTATTGAAAACTGGACAACTTTCCACACAAAGTTTGTACTGGAAATTTTTAGCTATTCCATCGTACTTTTTTCATCTTCGTTTGCAAATATATATCTCCTCAGCTTTTAATGATGTATTTGAACTTCATAGAAACAACTCGATAAATCAGTCATAAGCAAACGCCTTTCTCACAGGAAATAAAAAACTGAAATCTTCCGTAACTTACAAAGCAAAAATGATCAACTGGGTGTAATGTAACATGGCGGCCAGATAACTCAGCTGGCTTCACCGGTGAGAGCACATGCTCCCTCCCCTTATTCTATCTTCCTTGGCACACATCAAACTTCATTTCTGTAAAGCACTTGCACCCCCACTTTTCTTTTTACGTATTAATATGTCGATTTCCATGTTAAATTTTATTGTTATGCATTAATGTATCGATTTCATCAATACAAATGTTTCCAAGCAACGAGAGGTACCTTAATTCCAAGATGCATGTGTCCTAGAAGCAAATCATTGTCTGTTTAAATAGAACTTTAAAAATCTATAAATAAGGAAATCAAAGGTATCATTTTGAATTTTGATGAAAAAATGTCCAGCTATTATAGTTTATCTACCATCACGTCAACATGAAATGAAAAGCAAATACTGCAGTTGTTAGCTGTATTGTCCTGTAACTAGAAAATTCTAGTGCTGAACCTGAAATGATCAATCCATACTTATTCTTTTGGATAATATTCAGTGTTCTTGGAGAAAACTCTGGTTTTCCGGAGACTGAAATACTAGAAAATTGAGTCTTTCACTCTTTAAACTTAGCGCTACCTAAATTTGTTTTTAAGTTAAACTATTCTACAAAAAGTAAAAGATAAATTGAACGGAGAGATAGTTGCTACTTAATAGAACCCTAGGATTTTACTTTTACCAAGAATATTTTTTCACAAACTCACATGAACCGCCGTCTGTTTAACCTTTTAATGATCACGATCCTAAAAGGCTTTGTCGCTCAGAAATACCATAAAGACCGAAAATGTCTGCTGATCCTTTTAGAATTTCATTCTTCCTCTATTTTGCAATAGCAAAAGAAAGATTAGTCTTGGGTCAACACTTGAAACTTCCGATCTCCAAACTTGACATACACTGACCTTCGGAAGTTTCCCTTTTGCACGCAGTGCATTCTTCTACTGAGAGCCTTAGTCATATAGGAGGGAGTGGTAATAGCTGGAATGTCTTGTTTACATTCACGTTCTTTCTTCTAAAAAAATGCTCTCAATTTGTTTATTTGGATTGAGCAAAATGAAATAATTTTTACGACAAATTTTCAAATTTCCCCCCATACACTCGGCTTTTTTGACAATACAAAATATCACAGACAAATGAAGCACGTGCCAATAAAGCAAGAATTCTACTAATCGATGTGAGAAGGCTGAATGATACAGCATCGGGACCATCCAACTACTGGTTCACTTCTTTGTTTAGCGACAACAATGATGACTTCTGCTGATTCCTCGGACGCCGTGCAAATTCATAGGACATGGGGTGTAAGAAATCATACTCATGCTATGAGGGGGACTCTGGCGCTTGTGGTTGTTCGCATCGCACACAGCACAGAATATTTTGTATATGTTACAAGTACGTATAACTGAACCATTGAGACTTTTCAGATACGTTGCGCAATGTAACAGAAACCTTACGGTCACGTCAAAAGGTCCTCAAACGTTACATAACTTTGAAACATAACCGATATGTTACAGTGAAAGGTCTTTGTAACTTCAACATACCAACTTCATGTTACTGTTACGTATTTGAAAGATCATCATATTACTGTTAAGAATTTACTACTATAACGAAGTAAATTTCTTCGTCATTTTTATCCACGCCGGGGCTCGAACCCGGGTCACCTCATCCCGGAATAAGTCACTCTACCAATTGAGCTACGCGGACGTTCGTTCTGACTGTCATCTGCCTTTATGTCGTGTGCGTGCTGCGGGGCAGGCATGTCATATCTCCCACCCCCGAAAGAGGGCCGGGGGCATGGCCCACGGGTCAGCCGTGACCATGAGTCGTTGCAGGCAGCCATCCGCTTTAGAACGCGCACCTGAGAACTCCCAGTCAATCTGGTGTGTGGAATGCAACGTCCCACAGATTTAATTTTGAAGCGCTGGAGAAGGGATTCTCTTATTTTTCCTATCTCGCGGTGTGGAATGAATATCCCATCATTGCGAGATTTTGAACGGCTGGGTCATCCGGAAAGTTCGGGCGCCATTATAACGAAGTAAACTTCTCCGTCATTTTTGTCAACGCCGGGGCTCGAACCCGGGTCCCCTTATTCCGGAATAAGTCGCTCTACCAATTGAGCTAAGCGAACGTTCGTTCTGACTGCTATCTGCCTTTATGTCGTGTGCGTGCTGCGGGGCAGGCACGTCACACTACGTTGAACATTATAGTTTTAATAAACTTTGTAAAATCACAATAAAAATATTGTTTATGTGGACAAACGTGTGAAACAGAAATGCAACGAATTTTTATTCGTCGTAACCCAAACGTACATTTTCATGTAATATAGCATTAAGAACATCTTGTTCTTGAGCTACATACATAAAAAATACTACACTCTACAGCTGTTTCAAAAGCAACAACAGTCGTATTGCGAATTGTTTACGTTTTCACAGGTTCAACGCAGTCAGCTGTCCATTGGGAACAGTGGCGGCGTTTATATATTGATAACAAAAGAAATAAATATCGATCACAAATGAGGGTGTTGAATTTCTATTATACATGTGGAATAGACTATATTTCAGCGAAAAAAAGAAAGAAAATCAAATTCGGCATTTCTCTAAATAACTACCAATATGAAATTTCTCAGCTTCAAGTAAAAAAAAACCATGGTGTTATAGTATACTAATACAACGCAGCCATCTATTTAGAGTTTATAAAATGATTTTTAGAATTTAAAAATTATAATAATAATCACAAAAAAAGGATGAAATATTAAATCAACTAACTAGCTAACTGGAGTACGACAGTATCACCAAAGAATATCCCAGTAGCACATGAAAATACGACTACGAGGGTGATTCAGGGAAGTTGCATAAATGCGCATGCGCATCCACGCCGTTGCTAAACCAAAAATCTTAGATATAGCCAGAATGTAACATCAAGATAGCAATTATGTACAATGGAAACTATAAAACAGTAGTATCGGTGAAGGCTATTTTTAACGTAACAGTAATGTACAGTGAGTTATGCTCCAAAATAGATGTTGCTGAAACGGAATTGTAAGATATCTCTGAAAGTGTAACGAAAATGAGAGGTTGTAACATTATTGATACATATCTGAAACCTTTTGTGCTGTGTGGGATGTAAGGGCGCGTTGGGCGCTATGGTCGCGAAAGGGTTAATTAGCAGCTTGCTACGCTGACCATTTGCAACATTGCCTTCCGTTCAACGTTTCCTTCGTCATGTGAGAGGCGCTTTGGTCACTCAGGAAACCTGACCAACATACTAACCACATGATCCTGTAGATTTTAGCACGTCTAAAAAGATGTACGTGCTTTGACCGTCTGACAGTCTGTTGGCACTATATCTTTGCAGCTATTAGACCGATTTGAAAATCTCTTTTAGTATTGGGAAGAACGAAATATGTGAGAACGATGATACTTGCTTTCCGGTCCTTTTCTGGTGCTTAACTTTCCTGCCAGAGGGCGTAAATGCAGATACCATCGAATTCCAAATATATTTTATTTCGTATTATTACTTCTAAATATTTCCATTAAAAAACTTCCGTTTTTCCTTCCATACCGTATATTCATGAATTCGGTTCGAATCCCTGTGAGACATGGATGCTGTGTTTGTCCTTCGACGCTGGTTTTCTCCCTTCCCTTGGACCAGTGACCCTAAACCAAGGACCGGCGACTGCTTATAGTCCATTCAGTAACTCACAGTGATCGTTAAAAGCCGAATTAAAAGGAAATACCATTCCTAACGAAAACTAATGTGGTTAGAGTTTCTTTCTCAAGTAATGCACAGCTTTTTTCCGCTAGGGGGCGTAAAGGTAAATTGCGATTCCCTCCATTTCTCTTCTTGTCGAAATGAAAAATCCTTTTGCGTCGGATAACGTTCCAAGTTGGGCGTATTACGCGTGCAATTTCTAATCTTTGGTAAAGAACTGTTTCGTCGCTGAAGTTTGTTTTTCTGCAGCAAGCAATATCTCTGCTTCTGAAATCTCGATTAAAAGATTTCTTTGTGGTCAGATTCCGTTCAGCATGGAAATTCGTTTTAGCATATCTTCTGCTTAAAATAGTGCAGTTTTTATTTCCAGGGGCCTAGACAGGGACGTAGCTAGTGGTAAACTCTAGGAGAGGCTGTTAGTAGTATTTTTTTTTTTTTTTTTGTTATGCAGGGTGGTTCGTTTGGATAGGGATAATTTAAAAATGCAGCGGTATGGCTTGTAACAGATATATTAAGTCAGTATTTGGCAGAAATTACCTATATATATGGATGGTAGTTTGTCTAGGCTTCTACATTACCCCCTTTGCGGACTCCGCAGAGTTCATTACAAGTGATCAATTATTGCCTGGATAATCTACGTCGACCAAAAAATCAACGTTTCTGTTGTGTCACAACGGAAGTCTAAGTATAGAAACAACAGAAATCTACGTTTCTGTTGTGTCTAAACTTTTGAGAGATTCTCCTGCCATAACTATGTTCAATTGTATCCATTGCATGTACTGGTTTCTCATTGCATAGTGTAACACAGTTTGAAATGTTTCACTTGCCTTTTAATGTTTGTGTTCCTTTGCTTCGTCCTTTTATGGTTTATCATCGATATTTCTTGTGCCTGAACCTTTCCGAAAGACCTCACTGAATGCAAAGCATTTCAAAAATGAGTACGGTGAAATGGACGTGCATACGGTGTACGATTGTACACTGCTGGACAATTGCTAAGGACGGATCATAAACGGCTATATAGCGCATAAAAAATGTAAGTGTGGTTGGATACCAAGTGAAATAAAATAATGTCAGAATGCCAGGACATTACAAGAAAGACAATTTATTGTGCTCTGAAATCCAGAAGGCTTTGGAACGTGTTCAAGGGACAAACAGGCCATTTTGTGCAGAATACGTAAACGTGAAAAAAATGCAATTACCGTCCGCAGGCGTTCCGGCTTAAGATGTCAATACGGGATATGGCCACCATGGAGGGCCATGCAAGATTCCACACGTCGTGTCATGCTTTGCACAACATTATCAAGCAGCTGTTGGGGTAATTTATCCCATTCCTCTGTCAGTGCACGGATGAGGGTGTCCTTGTTTATTGGAGGGCATTGGCGACCAGCAAGACTCCTCCCCAAAGCATCCCACACATTTTCAATGGGACTCAGATCTGGAGAACGTGCTGGCCATACGAGGCGTTGAATATCCTCGCTCTCAATACACTCCTGGACAGCGACTGTTCGATGACATGTTGCGTTGTCGTCCATGAAAATCAATCTATCACCGACAGCACCACGGAACATGCGAACATGAGGTAGCAGAACATCATTAATGTATCGTTGGCCAGTCATAGTCCCAGTTGGAAGCAAATAGAGGGACGTACGGCCATTGATCATGATGCCAGCCCATACCATGACACTACATGTCGGATATCGGTCCCTTTCCTGTATGTTTTCTGGACAATATGCAGTACCACTATCACGCCAGATCAGTTGTCGTCGACAATCAGACGATAGACTGTATCTACTCTCATCTGAGAAGAGGACAGCAGACCAGTCGTTATCAGTCCAATTGCGATGTTGATGGCACCATTGCAAACGGGCAGTACGGTGACGTCCGGACAATGGGATGCACACAATAGGACGGCGGGCGTATAGTCCTCCTTCATGCAAACGTCTGGCGACAGTTTTTCGGGAGATCCGCTTGCCAGTAGCAGCCATAAACTGATTTGCTACCTCACTAGCTGTGCAGCGCCGGTGTTTTTTTGTTGATAGCACTATGTACCGATCTTCTGAAGGTGTAGTACTGCTAACACGACCTCCCCCGTGACGTTTGCTACACTCTCCATTTGTTTGAAATGATTTCCAAAGCCTTGAAACAACACTGTGGCTGACGTCGAACTCCCTGGCAACATCTGTTATTTTTCGCCCTTCTTCAATCTTGCCAATAATACGGCCACGCGTAAAATCATCTAGGTGATGTCGGGAAGACATACTGAAAATTGCAAGTTCGTCAATTGATTCTTTCTCTTTCAACTTTGCGTTTGAACAACAACGGTCAATACGCGTCAAATCTTTTATATCTTTTATCAGCGCTATGACGTCACGAACAAGTTCGGCAATCCAAAATTTGCATACGCACAACACGTCTTACTGTATCCCTCACTTATGCTAATTTCCACATTTTCCTGCCTTCCATTTTATGGTTGCTATTGTCATCCGTCCTGAGCAATTGTCCGGCAGTCTATAACGTACAAGTTTGTTCGCGTGGACATCTAATCCGGGGCCCCACACTCCGGAGTAAGTCGCTCTCCCAACTGAACTTCAGGGACATGATCTCTCACTGCTATCTGTTTTTATCTCGTGTGCGTCCTGCGGGATCGGCACGTCACATCTCCCCTTCCGAAAGAGGGCAGTGGGCATGACCCACCGGTCAGCCGGGACCATGTATCGCTGTAGGCAGTCATCCAAGAAGAACGTGCAGTTGAGTAATCCCAGACAATTTGGTGTGGAACGTAACATCACACTGATTTAGTTTTTTTAAGCACTGAAGAAGGGATTCTCATTTTTCCTGTCTCGCTGTGTCGAAAGAACGTCACACCATTGCGAGAAACCTATCAGCTACTTGAAAGTTCGGGCGCCAATATAACGTACAAGTTTGCCCGCGCCGGCTTCGAATGCGGGTCCCCTCACTCTGGAGTAAGTCGCTCACCCAACTGAGCTACACAGATATCATCATTGTCAACCATTATCAACCCACTTCTGGATGAAAGTCTCCATAAGTTTATTCCACAACGGTCTGTCTTGTGCCAGTCTCTTCCATGTTACTCCCGCATACTTTCGAATTTCATCCACCCATCTCACATGGGGTCTTCTTCTGGATCTTTTCCTATCCCTTGGAATCCAGTCTAAAATTTCGGCTGTCCATCGATGGTCTGCCTTTTGGGCAATATGTTCAGCCCATTGCCATTTCAGGGATTTTACTCTGATCATGATGACTTCCATTCTTGTCATTTTTCTGATCCACGAGCTCCTCTGCTTATCTCTCCTGGTTACACCAAGCATGCACCTCTTCATGCCTCTTTGAGTTGTCTGCAGTCTTTGTATGTCTCTTTTAGTTAAGGTCCACGTCTCCGCACCATATGTAAGCACTGGAAGGATGCATTGATCAAACACTTTTCTTTTAAAACATAATGGCATATTGCTTTTGAAAATTATGCTGTTTCTTCCAAAAGCTCTCCAGGCAAGTTTTATACACCAGTTAATTTCTTCATCAATGTGACCCTCACTTGATATCTGCTGTCCAAGATAAATGTAGGTATTGGTTATCTCCAGCTTTTCCCCATGAATCGATAAATCTTTATTTTTTTTTTTGTAAAAGCATTGTACATCACTTTTGTCTTCTGAAAGTTCATTTTTAATCCCACTTCTTTACTCATGTCAGCAAAATCCTGGATCATACTCCGCAGCTCTGATGGGGTAGTTACAAAAATGACTACATCATCAGCAAAACGAAGGTGAGTTAAATAATCTCCATTAATCTTTATCCCTTTGTTTTCCCAGTTCAGTGATTGAAAGACATTTTGCAATATGGCATTAAAGAGTTTGGGAGATATGGTGTCACCTTGTCTCACTCCCTTTCCAATTTTTTAATGGGTGCTGGATTCTCAAATAGCCGAATATTTGCACTTGCATCTTCATAGATCTTATTAATAATATTAATGTATGCATCTTCAATACCGCACGACTTGAAAGCCATTGTAACTGCTGATGGTTTCACCGAATCAAAGGCTTTTTCATAATCGATAAAAGCCATGCATAATGGAACTTCATATTCCCTTGCTCTTTCAATTAGTTCTCTCAGTACGTGGATGTGATGTGATCTATTGTGCTGTAGCCACTCCTGAATCCAGCTTGTTCTTTCAGATGAGACATGTCCATTGTCACCTTCAAGCGGTGTGAAAGAACTTTAGTGAAGATTTTATAAACCACTGATATGAGGCTGATAGGTATGTAGTTCCTGAGATCCTCAATGTCACCTTTTTTATATAATTTATGACTACAAAGCTTGCAATGTTAAGATAGAATAATAATAATAACAACGTTTCTCACAATAAAATGTTTATTATACATCGACTATAGTTTCGCAAAGCGTTTGGCTTTGCGAAACTATAGTCGATGTATAATAAACATTTTATTGCGCAAAACGTTGTTATCATTATTCTATGTCACCTTTTTTATCTAGCAGGATCATTGTAGCATTGTTCCCATACTAAGGAATCTTCCCTTCATTAAGACATCGAGTGAAAACTTGGGCGAGTACTGTTTCAATTTCTCCAGTTGCTTCTTGTATGATGTCTACGGTAATTCCATCTTCTCCTGGAGCTTTTTCCCTTTTCATATTCTTGATTGCATGTGCAACTTCTGCTGGGAGGACTGGAAGAACCCTGGTACTGGTACCTTTCATGTATGGAGTACACGTATCAACATTTTCATACAGTTTTGAGAAGAAATCTATCACTCTTGTCAAAATTTCACCTCTATTTTCTGTTACAGAACCATCTTCTTTTCTTAGAGCCATAATCTGTTTTCTTCTTTTACTCAGATGTCCCTTTCTTCAGGCTTTGGTTGTGTTCAATTGCTTTCTTCACTAGTTCACAGTTGAATTTCCTTACATCTTCAGTGATACTTTTTCGTACCGTTTTGCATAGCTCTATATATTCCACTTTGGAACTCACATCTCCTTTAGTTGTCCTCATCTCTCTTCTTTTTTGCATCAACATTTTGGTTTTTCCTGATAATTTGTTCGTATGCAACTTGTTCTTAGTACCAACTATTTTTGCTGCTGTTTCCATAAGAGCCTGGGTTAGTTTTCTGTTAACTTCGGAGATGTCCGCTTCTTCCGACGTTAGACCTTCTAAAGCAGAGAATCTGTTCCTCGGTTTCAATTTGAAGGTATTAAGATGTTTTTTGAGGTTGGCCATGTCAATACACTTTGTTTGTTTTATGAGCTTGCCACGCACGAGTTTAGCGTTGAGTTGCATCTTACATCGTACCCTTCTATAGTCACTACCTGTGTTGAACTCGTTTATCACACTGCAGTCTTCCAGGTACATTCCAGCCGCCGTAGACTGACAGCCAAGATTTAAGTTGTGGATTTATTTTGGAGAGGTTTGGCCATAACTCACCACGCAGGTCCAGCGGTTTGGTGAGTGTGGGATAGCATTTCCTCTAATCCCGATGATGTATTTATACCGCTATTGGCGGTCGTCAGAGCCCCTTTAGTGGGAACAGGATGCACCACGAAAAGACTGGGTTGGCATTTGTCAGGGAGAGGCTGTAGTAAGTTGCGCAGCACTTGACCTTACATCCTCACACAGATATATAACGCTTTAAGTATTTTGTTAATTGTTTCTTCAAATATAGCATGTGCTAACTGTTACGTTCGAGGGAAGTTTCAAAACTTTTCAGGGAAGGCTATGCTTCCCCTGCCAGACCTCAAGCTACGTCTCTGGGTGTAGATGTATATATCATCTTTCTCCATATGTTTTCCTAAAACAGATGGATTTGAAAAATCCTTCTTGATGGACAGCAATTCTGGTGCGAAATGTTTTGCATATGTACACTCAGTAAACAAAACATTGAAAATAGGAGTGATGGAAGTTGACATTGGCATCCCCCGCGCAGGGTGGAGGAGACCCAACCGAACGTAGTCAATAAATAGGCAAAAAGCAAGGCTTCAAGGCAGTGTATGGCAATCGAGGAACATGGGAAAACGTGGTGCTCCGAGCGACGTTGATCATGGACTCATTGGTGGGGCAAAACAGATGAGTCATTTCATTGCCTAAGAGGTAAGAATAATAGCGATCTCGAGAGCAACCATATCACGGGTGAACTGCCAGTATACCGTCTACGGAAGCACCAGCGCTCAGAGAGCAAGCACTGGCCGACTACATGCCAATGATGACCGGGGTCGACGTAAATTACCCAGGCTCCTACAGACTAACCGATTGGCAACGGTGACAAACATCACGTCCAAGTGAAATGTCGGAGGCCCAAGCAGCGTCAGGGAGTGAACGGTATGGCGCCCAATGCATACCATGGGCTACTGGAGCCGACGCCTTACTCGTGTGCCAAGCTTGACTGCTCGTCATCGGACATTGTGCCGAAATCACATCCAGGTTAAATGTCGGAGGCCCAAGCAGCGTCAGCGAGTGAACGGTATGGCGCACAATGCATACCATGGGCTACGGGAGCCGACGCCCTACTCGTGTGCCACTGTTGACTGCTCGTCATCGGACATTGTGCCGAAATCACATCCAGGTTAAATGTCGGAGGCCCAAGCAGCGTCAGCGAGTGAACGGTATGGCGCACAATGCATACCATGGGCTACGGGAGCCGACGCCCTACTCGTGTGCCACTGTTGACTGCTCGTCATCGGACATTGTGCCGAAATCACATCCAGGTTAAATGTCGGAGGCCCAAGCAGCGTCAGCGAGTGAACGGTATGGCGCACAATGCATACCATGGGCTACGGGGGCCGACGCCCTACTCGTGTGCCACTGTTGACTGCTCGTCATCGGACATTGTGCCGAAATCACATCCAGGTTAAATGTCGGAGGCCCAAGCAGCGTCAGCGAGTGAACGGTATGGCGCACAATGCCTACCATGGGCTACGGGAGCCGACGCCCTACTCGTGTGCCACTGTTGACTGCTCGTCATCGGACATTGTGCCGAAATCACATCCAGGTTAAATGTCGGAGGCCCAAGCAGCGTCAGCGAGTGAACGGTATGGCGCACAATGCATACCATGGGCTACGGGAGCCGACGCCCTACTCGTGTGCCACTGTTGACTGCTCGTCATCGGACATTGTGCCGAAATCACATCCAGGTTAAATGTCGGAGGCCCAAGCAGCGTCAGCGAGTGAACGGTATGGCGCACAATGCATACCATGGGCTACGGGAGCCGACGCCCTACTCGTGTGCCACTGTTGACTGCTCGTCATCGGACATTGTGCCGAAATCACATCCAGGTTAAATGTCGGAGGCCCAAGCAGCGTCAGCGAGTGAACGGTATGGCGCACAATGCATACCATGGGCTACGGGAGCCGACGCCCTACTCGTGTGCCACTGTTGACTGCTCGTCATCGGACATTGTGCCGAAATCACATCCAGGTTAAATGTCGGAGGCCCAAGCAGCGTCAGCGAGTGAACGGTATGGCGCACAATGCATACCATGGGCTACGGCAGCCGACGTCCTACTCGTGTGCCACTGTTGACTGCTCGTCATCGGACATTGTGCCGAAATCACATCCAGGTTAAATGTCGGAGGCCCAAGCAGCGTCAGCGAGTGAACGGTATGGCGCACAATGCATACCATGGGCTACGGGAGCCGACGCCCTACTCGTGTGCCACTGTTGACTGCTCGTCATCGGACATTGTGCCGAAATCACATCCAGGTTAAATGTCGGAGGCCCAAGCAGCGTCAGCGAGTGAACGGTATGGCGCACAATGCATACCATGGGCTACGGGAGCCGACGCCCTACTCGTGTGCCACTGTTGACTGCTCGTCATCGGACATTGTGCCGAAATCACATCCAGGTTAAATGTCGGAGGCCCAAGCAGCGTCAGCGAGTGAACGGTATGGCGCACAATGCATACCATGGGCTACGGGAGCCGACGCCCTACTCGTGTGCCACTGTTGACTGCTCGTCATCGGACATTGTGCTGAAATCACATCCAGGTTAAATGTCGGAGGCCCAAGCAGCGTCAGCGAGTGAACGGTATGGCGCACAATGCATACCATGGGCTACGGGAGCCGACGCCCTACTCGTGTGCCACTGTTGACTGCTCGTCATCGGACATTGTGCTGAAATCACATCCAGGTTAAATGTCGGAGAGGCCCAAGCAGCGTCAGCGAGAGAACGGTATGGCACACAATGCATACCATGGGCTACGGGAGCCGACACCCTACTCGTGTGCCACTGTTGACTGCTCGTCATCGGACATTGTGCCGAAATCACATCCAGGTTAAATGTCGGAGGCCCAAGCAGCGTCAGCGAGTGAACGGTATGGCGCACAACGCATACCATGGGCTACGGGAGCCGACGCCCTACTCGTGTGCCACTGTTGACTGCTCGTCATCGGACATTGTGCCGAAATCACATCCAGGTTAAATGTCGGAGGCCCAAGCAGCGTCAGCGAGTGAACGGTATGGCGCACAACGCATACCATGGGCTACAGGAGCCGACGCCCTACTCGTGTGCCACTGTTGAATGCTCGTCATCGGACATTGTGCCGAAATCACATCCAGGTTAAATGTCGGAGGCCCAAGCAGCGTCAGCGAGTGAACGGTATGGCGCACAATGCATACCATGGGCTACGGGAGCCGACGCCCTACTCGTGTGCCACTGTTGACTGCTCGTCATCGGACATTGTGCCGAAATCACATCCAGGTTAAATGTCGGAGGCCCAAGCAGCGTCAGCGAGTGAACGGTATGGCGCACAATGCATACCATGGGCTACGGGAGCCGACGCCCTACTCGTGTGCCACTGTTGACTGCTCGTCATCGGACATTGTGCCGAAATCACATCCAGGTTAAATGTCGGAGGCCCAAACAGCGTCAGCGAGTGAACGGTATGGCGCACAATGCATACCATGGGCTACGGGAGCCGACGCCCTACTCGTGTGCCACTGTTGACTGCTCGTCATCGGACATTGTGCCGAAATCACATCCAGGTTAAATGTGGAAGGCCCAAGCAGCGTCAGCGAGTGAACGGTATGGCGCACAATGCATACCATGGGCTACGGGAGCCGACGCCCTACTCGTGTGCCACTGTTGACTGCTCGTCATCGGACATTGTGCCGAAATCACATCCAGGGTTAAATGTCGGAGGCCCAAGCAGCGTCAGCGAGTGAACGGTATGGCGCACAATGCATACCATGGGCTACGGGAGCCGACGCCCTACTCGTGTGCCACTGTTGACTGCTCGTCATCGGACATTGTGCCGAAATGACATCCAGGGTTAAATGTCGGAGGCCCAAACAGCGTCAGCGAGTGAACGGTATGGTGCACAATGCATACCATGGGCTACGGGAGCCGACGCCCTACTCGTGTGCCACTGTTGACTGCTCGTCATCGGACATTGTGCCGAAATGACATCCAGGGTAAATGTCGGAGGCCCAAACAGCGTCAGCGATTGAACGGTATGGCGCACAATGCATACCATGGGCTACGGGAGCCGACGCCCTACTCGTGTGCCACTGTTGACTGCTCGTCATCGGACATTGTGCCGAAATCACATCCAGGGTAAATGTCGGAGGCCCAAACAGCGTCAGCGAGTGAACGGTATGGTGCACAATGCATACCATGGGCTACGGGAGCCGACGCCCTACTCGTGTGCCACTGTTGACTGCTCGTCATTGGACATTGTGCCGAAATGACATCCAGGGTTAAATGTCGGAGGCCCAAACAGCGTCAGCGAGTGAACGGTATGGTGCACAATGCATACCATGGGCTACGGGAGCCGACGCCCTACTCGTGTGCCACTGTTGACTGCTCGTCATCGGACATTGTGCCGAAATGACATCCAGGGTTAAATGTCGGAGGCCCAAACAGCGTCAGCGATTGAACGGTATGGCGCACAATGCATACCATGGGCTACGGGAGCCGACGCCCTACTCGTGTGCCACTGTTGACTGCTCGTCATCGGACATTGTGCCGAAATCACATCCAGGGTAAATGTCGGAGGCCCAAACAGCGTCAGCGAGTGAACGGTATGGTGCACAATGCATACCATGGGCTACGGGAGCCGACGCCCTACTCGTGTGCCACTGTTGACTGCTCGTCATTGGACATTGTGCCGAAATCACATCCAGGTTAAATGTAGGAGGCCCAAGCAGCGTCAGCGAGTGAACGGTATGGTGCACAATGCATACCATGGGCTACGGGAGCCGACGCCCTACTCGTGTGCCACTGTTGACTGCTCGTCATCGGACATTGTGCCGAAATCACATCCAGGTTAAATGTCGGAGGCCCAAGCAGCGTCAGCGAGTGAACGGTATGGCGCACAATGCATACCATGGGCTACGGGAGCCGACGCCCTACTCGTGTGCCACTGTTGACTGCTCGTCATCGGACATTGTGCCGAAATCACATCCAGGTTAAATGTCGGAGGCCCAAACAGCGTCAGCGAGTGAACGGTATGGTGCACAATGCATACCATGGGCTACGGGAGCCGACGCCCTACTCGTGTGCCACTGTTGACTGCTCGTCATCGGACATTGTGCCGAAATCACATCCAGGTTAAATGTCGGAGGCCCAAGCAGCGTCAGCGAGTGAACGGTATGGCACACAATGCATACCATGGGCTACGGGAGCCGACGCCCTACTCGTGTGCCACTGTTGACTGCTCGTCATCGGACATTGTGCCGAAATCACATCCAGGTTAAATGTCGGAGGCCCAAGCAGCGTCAGCGAGTGAACGGTATGGCACACAATGCATACCATGGGCTACGGGAGCCGACGCCCTACTCGTGTGCCACTGTTGACTGCTCGTCATCGGACATTGTGCCAAAATCACATCCAGGTTAAATGTCGGAGGCCCAAGCAGCGTCAGCGAGTGAACGGTATGGCACACAATGCATACCATGGGCTACGGGAGCCGACGCCCTACTCGTGTGCCACTGTTGACTGCTCGTCATCGGACATTGTGCCGAAATCACATCCAGGTTAAATGTCGGAGGCCCAAGCAGCGTCAGCGAGTGAACGGTATGGCACACAATGCATACCATGGGCTACGGGAGCCGACGCCCTACTCGTGTGCCACTGTTGACTGCTCGTCATCGGACATTGTGCCGAAATCACATCCAGGTTAAATGTAGGAGGCCCAAGCAGCGTCAGCGAGTGAACGGTATGGCACACAATGCATACCATGGGCTACGGGAGCCGACGCCCTACTCGTGTGCCACTGTTGACTGCTCGTCATCGGACATTGTGCCGAAATCACATCCAGGTTAAATGTAGGAGGCCCAAGCAGCGTCAGCGAGTGAACGGTATGGCGCACAATGCATAGCATGGGCTACAGGAGCCGACGCCCTACTCGTGTGCCACTGTTGACTGCTCGTCATCGGACATTGTGCCGAAATCACATCCAGGTTAAATGTCGGAGGCCCAAGCAGCGTCAGCGAGTGAACGGTATGGCGCACAATGCATACCATGGGCTACGGGAGCCGACGCCCTACTCGTGTGCCACTGTTGACTGCTCGTCATCGGACATTGTGCCGAAATCACATCCAGGTTAAATGTAGGAGGCCCAAGCAGCGTCAGCGAGTGAACGGTATGGCGCACAATGCATACCATGGGCTACAGGAGCCGACGCCCTACTCGTGTGCCACTGTTGACTGCTCGTCATCGGACATTGTGCCGAAATCACATCCTGGTTAAATGTCGGAGGCCCAAGCAGCGTCAGCGAGTGAACGGTATGGCACACAATGCATACCATGGGCTACGGGAGCCGACGCCCTACTCGTGTGCCACTGTTGACTGCTCGTCATCGGACATTGTGCCGAAATCACATCCAGGTTAAATGTAGGAGGCCCAAGCAGCGTCAGCGAGTGAACGGTATGGCACACAATGCATACCATGGGCTACGGGAGCCGACGCCCTACTCGTGTGCCACTGTTGACTGCTCGTCATCGGACATTGTGCCGAAATCACATCCAGGTTAAATGTAGGAGGCCCAAGCAGCGTCAGCGAGTGAACGGTATGGCGCACAATGCATACCATGGGCTACAGGAGCCGACGCCCTACTCGTGTGCCACTGTTGACTGCTCGTCATCGGACATTGTGCCGAAATCACATCCAGGTTAAATGTAGGAGGCCCAAGCAGCGTCAGCGAGTGAACGGTATGGCGCACAATGCATACCATGGGCTACGGGAGCCGACGCCCTACTCGTGTGCCACTGTTGACTGCTCGTCATCGGACATTGTGCCGAAATCACATCCAGGTTAAATGTAGGAGGCCCAAGCAGCGTCAGCGAGTGAACGGTATGGCGCACAATGCATACCATGGGCTACAGGAGCCGACGCCCTACTCGTGTGCCACTGTTGACTGCTCGTCATCCGACATTGTGCCGAAATCACATCCAGGTTAAATGTAGGAGGCCCAAGCAGCGTCAGCGAGTGAACGGTATGGCGCACAATGCATACCATGGGCTACGGGAGCCGACGCCCTACTCCTGTGCCACTGTTGACTGCTCGTCATCGGACATTGTGCCGAAATCACATCCAGGTTAAATGTCGGAGGCCCAAGCAGCGTCAGCGAGTGAACGGTATGGCGCACAATGCATACCATGGGCTACGGGAGCCGACGCCCTACTCGTGTGCCACTGTTGACTGCTCGTCATCGGACATTGTGCCGAAATCACATCCAGGTTAAATGTCGGAGGCCCAAGCAGCGTCAGCGAGTGAACGGTATGGCGCACAATGCATACCATGGGCTACGGGAGCCGACGCCCTACTCCTGTGCCACTGTTGACTGCTCGTCATCGGACATTGTGCCGAAATCACATCCAGGTTAAATGTCGGAGGCCCAAGCAGCGTCAGCGAGTGAACGGTATGGTGCACAATGCATACCATGGGCTACGGGAGCCGACGCCCTACTCGTATGCCACTGTTAACTGCTCGTCATCGGACATTGTGCCGAAATCACATCCAGGTTAAATGTAGGAGGCCCAAGCAGCGTCAGCGAGTGAACGGTATGGCGCACAATGCATACAATGGGCTACGGGAGCCGACGCCCTGCTCGTGTGCCACTGTTAACTGCTCGTCATCGGACATTGTGCCGAAATCACATCCAGGTTAAATGTAGGAGGCCCAAGCAGCGTCAGCGAGTGAACGGTATGGCGCACAATGCATACAATGGGCTGCGGGAGCCGACGCCCTGCTCGTGTGCCACTGTTGACTGCTCGTCATCGGACATTGTGCCGAAATCACATCCAGGTTAAATGTCGGAGGCCCAAGCAGCGTCAGCGAATGAACGGTATGGCGCACAATGCATACAATGGGCTGCGGGAGCCGACGCCCTACTCGTGTGCCACTGTTGACTGCTCGTCATCGGACATTGTGCCGAAATCACATCCAGGTTAAATGTAGGAGGCCCAAGCAGCGTCAGCGAATGAACGGTATGGCGCACAATGCATACAATGGGCTGCGGGAGCCGACGCCCTGCTCGTGTGCCACTGTTGACTGCTCGTCATCGGAAATTACCTCTTGTCTGGTGCCAGGAACATCAAAACTGAACCTCTGCAGAGTGGTGCCGAGTCAAGTGGTCAGATGAATCTCGATGTCGGCTGCACCGAGCTGAAGAAAGGATGCGAGTGTGGCATCGGCAGACCCGCATCCTTTCTTTAGCTCGGTGCAGCTTTAAATAACGCACAGTTTTTCTGTTAGGGGCGTAAATGTCAGAACTTCTTTCTCACTATCTCAGCTTTCAGAAGACGTATTTGAAGATTTCTTTTTCCTTCGCATAGCTTCTGCAATGAAGAAGATTTTCGCATATTTTCGACTTTTCCGGCATTCAAAAATCTTTCGACAAAGGTTATCGGCATATATTTCCGTTTGAAAGAGATAATTCGATTATAAAATCCCTTAGAAAAATCAATTTTGGTAGGATACTCTTCATTAACACGAGCAGTTTGCACCGCACAGCATTTCTAGTTATATCACGTTTTCTTTATATTTTTTCTGGTAATTGTTTAGTTTGAAATCTCTTTTGTCTCTGATATCTTCGGCTATGAGAATTTTGTGTACGCAGTTTGTTAATTATTGTAACACACTTTCAGCCACTAGTGAGAGTAAAGTACCCATTGTTATTTCTGCGTGTTTCATCCACTGTTTAAATCCGGTAGATTTTTTTTTAATTCTTTTAAGCCAGTTGGATTCACAATAAACGTCCCCCACTCATATTGCATATTTTAAATTATGCGTAGATTTTTCTTAAGTGGGGTACGTGTATTCTCATTTTTCCGGAGTTTTTATTTTCTAAACATCTGCTTTAAAGAATTTTTTTGTGTCGCAAAGAATTCCAGAGATGTACCCATTACATCCGAAAATTATTTGTTATCTGTCTTGTG
This sequence comes from Macrothele yani, assembly GCA_039090855.1. NCBI lineage: Eukaryota > Metazoa > Arthropoda > Arachnida > Araneae > Macrothelidae > Macrothele > Macrothele yani. The sequence goes on from CM076992.1 coordinate 18,288,513, forward strand.
TTATCTTTCCGGTGCTTCAACATTGTTCACAACAACAGAGGAATTAAGATGTGTTATAATAAAGAAATTCAGTTCTCAACACGTTTCAATCGCAATACTTTGCCGACTAAGATTCATAAGTTTTTGAATTGCTAATTTTTTTGTACCAGTAATTGAACTGGTACAAAAGAATAATATCATCATTGTTTTCCGTATTTATTTCATCTCACTAATTCGTTGAAACTACTGTAATTTCTTTCTTTAGTTTCTAAAATTTCCAACTCAGTGAATCGCAGCGTTCGATAATTTATCTGTCGGAACCCTCTGATGTTTGATACAAAAATTAACAATTATCTAAGCGCGATAGCATACGTGTTGCCATCTGTTGGATTGAAATGATAAAAACTGCTGTTAATGTGTGTTTAAAATTCTGCTTTTTTTATTCATTCGATCAGCAACTTTTTAAGAGAGCGCAACATCGCTTTTAATTATCATTAGAACTGAAACGTGAACCAAACTGTCAAATATTTAGAAGTGTAACATATGACAAAACATTATTTCATCCTATTTGAATTCCTTTAGCATCTGAAATGCAAAAAGTATCTTACCTTAATAGGACAATATTTTTCCTGCCGTCTTTAGTTTTCTTTGTTATAGGTGGATTTGTGAAAGGGGCGAAAAAATTGAAATGTGTCCTAGAGTAATTTAGGTCACATTATTTCGACCAGATGGCAGCACAATGCTTGATCTGTCATTTTTGCTTCATTATTCGGCAATTATGATGGAGAATAATTAAGAATAAATCAGTTGTCTTATATATTTCGATGCCAATGATAAAAATATGATTAACGCGAAAAGATGTTAAGCATAACTGGCTCCCTTAAAAAAATGTGATTAAAAAAAGATAACGAATTTGGTCAAGGGCGTATTAAAGGTAGTCCCAAGGGGCGTCCCCCTCTGGAAAGTGTTTTACTTTTTTTGTTTTTTGGTTAAAATGCGACTTACACTAGAACAAAGAACGCCTTAATTTAATAAATGCATCAACTTACATTAGGAAAAAAAATGCTGTATTTCTTTCACTGTTACTCTCTTTCTGGTGGATTTCAAAAACTTCTAGTTTTCGTCGGAACCCCCACCGAATTTTTTTGTAATATATGCTCTTGAAGTAAATGAAAGAGAAATGCCAACCTGTATATATATATATATATATATATATATACACACACACTATCTACCAACAAGTAATTGGACACCTGTGATAGCAAAGGAAAACGAAGTTTATTCACCTTCAATAGTTGGTGGAGCCTCCACGAGCGGCGATTACAGCTGCTACCCTCCGGGGCATACTCTCAACCAGGCGTTGTACGACGGCTAGCGGTATTTTCTTCCACTCGCCTTGGAGAAGACATGTCAGTTCCTTCACCGATTTTGGACGGTGGGGGCACACCTTAAGTCGACGCTCCAACTCGTCCCAGAGGTGCTCGATAGGGTAAAGGTTCGGGCTCTGCTCAGGCCAGTCCATTCGATTAACCCCATTGTCACCATACTAAGCCATGGTGGACCTCGCAACATGACAGGTGGCATTGTCATCCTGAAAGTAACATAGGTCCACCCCGTAAAACTGCCACAACGTATGAAGCGCATGGTCATCCAAAATGGTACAGTAGGTCTCGGCGTTGAGTCTACTAAAAAGGGTCCAGTGCCATACCAGGAGAAACACCCCCATAGCATAATTCCACCGCCGCCGAACTTACAGTTGGCACAATACATTCCGGCAGGAGGCGTTCTCCAGGCAGACGCCAAACCCAGACGTTGCCATCCGAACGGTAGAGGATGAAGCTTGATTCGTCGCTCCAGAGAACCTGGTTCCACTGTTCAACGGTCCACTGTCGACGTTCTTTGAACCACGTTAGCTGAGCAGCGCTATTGGACTTGGTGATCAAAGGCTTGTGGGCGGCAGCATGTCCATGGTAACCGAGCAGATGGGCTTCCTTACGGATGTTATTCATCGAAAGAACACTCCCGGATGCCTGTTGAAATTCCTCGCGGATGTAGCCTATCGATTTGGTGCGGTTCTTCCGAATTTCTCTGGCCAGCACCCGTCGGTCTCTAACTCCCAGTTTTGTGGGTCTGCCAGGTCGGAGCACATTCCGACAGGCACCTCTCATCTTCCACTTGCCAATCACGTAGGCCACTGTCAATTTTGGGTACTTCAACTCGCTGGATATGTCACGTATGGATCGGCCATTTCTGTGACACCCGACGATTACACCTTTCTCGAAATCAGAGAACTCCAAACTGTGTGGCATCTTTTATGCGACTGGTTGCGTTGTTGTTTCCCACACGATATTTAACGGCGGCGGCCGTGACGTGTATCAGGACCGCAGATATCGTCGATTGCAGGGGTGTCCAATTACTTGTTGGTAGATAGTGTATATACATATATGTCCAAACTCAGGTTAGACTTTAATTTGAACCTCATGTAATTTAATGAGACTAATAGTTTTCAAATGTATTGCACTTATATTTCATGTACGATTGGGTTTGGAGTTATTATGCATTTAAAAATCTAGGATGGCAAGTCAACACAAAACGAGTACAAGAAGAATATTCTCTAAAACAATTGTAGATTTTTATATCATTTCGAAAATTTCAGTAAAATTCTTTTTATCCTAGTCCGTTGAATTTGTTAGAAATCAGTTTTAATCATCCTCACTGTTTAAAATTCATTTAAAAAAAATTGAGTTATGTTCTCTAACGACTTAGAAACAAAATTTCGGCAAGTAATAAAAAAAAAAAAGAAGGGCAAGAAGAAAGAAATTCGTTAGATTAAACAATATCTGCAGAAAAACAAGGCAATAGCTGTACGTATTTTATTCTTGTACCAGAAATTTGTGAGGGAAGCCATTACGCTCCATGTTGAACTGGACGTCTATATAAGACTGAAGATGGACCACAGCGGCCAGTTTTAATGTAGTTATTAAGCTCTGGCTTCTGACATTTCATCCGAGATCGGTCCGGGTTCGAATTCTGTGAGGCATGGATGTTGTGTTTTTCTTACTGCTCTGGATATCTCCCATTTGTAGAACCAGTGGCCCTAAATTAGGGACGGGCGACTACTTATAGTCCATGGAACTGCTCACGATGGTCGTTAAACCCCCAAACAAGAAAACACAACAATTGGTATCGTAGAGTGACGGATAATGAATTTACAGTATGTTTACTGACGGCAATATTGACTAAATTATTATTTATGTCTTGCATATAGCAGCCTCAGGTGAGCTACGTTTTGAACGCAACTGACAAAATAGTAAAAAACTGTTATAATAATATCCTGCTCCCAAGAAAGCATTTGGGAGAAACAGATCAATATTTTCAAGGTTGACATCTCCACCGTCAATATTTCCAAGATTGACATTTCCTTGAAATGAAGATCAAATAAATACATTTTATCTTTTCAGTATTTTCCAGTTTGGCATTTCCTTGAAATTAGGAGCAACCAAATACATCTTTCTACTTTTTAATTTCATTTTTCCGATTGGCATTTCCTTGGAACGAAAAGAACCAAACACATCTTTCCACTTTTTAATTTCATTTTCCAGATTGGCATTTTCTTGGAATGAGAAGCAACCAAATAAATATTTCCACTTTGTAACTTTCTTTTCCAGAATGACATTTCCTTGAAATTAAGATCAACCAAATAAACTCTGCATTTTACGATTTCAATGTTTCCTAGATTGGCATTTCCTTGGAATGAGGAGCAACCAATCACATCTTTCCACTTTTTAATTTCATTTTCCAGATTGTCATTTTCTTGAAATAAGCAGCAACCAAGAGCATCTTCCCAGTTTCTAATTTTAGATTGTGACTGACTCGTATGCAGTTATATTGTTTAAATCGCATATATATTGTATAACGATATAGGCAATACATACAATATGTATGCAATTTTGTACTATATTTTGGAATTTACGCAGAAATAGGTTGCTATAATTGAACCTCGTTAACCCGACATATATTGTGGGCAGAATTTGTGTGGCTAATGGTACTTTAAAAGGCAAAAAATACGTACTTCATTGATATACTTGAGCCAAAACTAAAGCGTTTGGCACATTATATTTTCCAGGATAATGAAGCTTATGTATATTTGAACAGGATTCAGCTCCTCGTTATGTTACTGCTGTTTGCAAAAAGTGGTTTCGGGAAAACCACATTACTCTCCTAGGATGGCTAGGTAATATCCTTGAACTGAATCCAATAGAAAGTCTGTGGAGCCAATTAAAGAACTTTTCAGTCAGAAGCAACCAAGGAATAAAGCACAATTGGAAGAAGGAATCATTTAATCTTGGCTTCACATTGCAGTTATGAGCCGTTACATTATGACCATCCCCAGCCTACAGAAACAAGCACGCCTGTAGACCGAACGATGGCGCAGGTGAAGTTCACGTAGCAGTGTAGTATATACAACCCGATGACCGGTTTCCGGTTAGTAGAGTGTTCGGAGTCAGAATGGTTTAAGCTGCCGATTTATCGGAGTTTGATAAAGGACAAATTATAATGGCACGGCGTCTAGGAACTACGATCTCCGAAACGGCGCAGCTTGTTCACGTGCTGCTGTAGTGAGTACGTATCAAAAGTGGTGCACATATAGCCAAATGACGGTCCATGCAGCGGTGTGTCGTCTGCAGCTCATTGAAGCCAGAGGGGAGCGGAGACTATCGCGCATTGTTCACAGCGACCGCAGGGCCACAGTGCGACAAATCACCCGCAGCTACAACAGGGCAATGTGTCACAGCACACCATAGGCTTCATCGCAGCCTTCTGCGCATGGGCCTACGTAGCCGAAGACCCAGCCGGGTCACCATACTCACTGAACGTCATCGCCAACAACGCATGAAATGGGCCCAGGATCATCGAGATTGGACCGGGGATAGTTGGAAGAAAGTAGCCTGGTCTGACAAATCAAGATTCCTGGTGCGTCATGTAGACGGCTGAGCGCGGATACGCTGATTACTAACGTTGGCTATGGCACCTGGAGGCACTGTTGGGCGGAAACAGGCCTGCGGCGGCGGTGTTATGCTATGGGTGATGTTTTCGTGGAACACTCTAGTCCCCATTATCCCAATAGCACAATCCCTGACAGCTGTCAGGTATTTGAACATGGTTGCGGACCAAGTTCGCACATTCACGGCAACTGTGTTCCCTGCTGGTGATTACCAACAGGATAATGCGCCATGCCACACTGCCAGAATCGTCAAAGAATGATTCGAGGAACATGGTGGTAATTTTCTGGTATTGCCCTGTCCTGCAAATTCACCTTGCATGAACCCAATCGTACATTTGTGGTTCGACTTGGAAAAGCGGGTTCGCGCTAAGTCACCACTACTCTAAAGTGTACGGAAACTGGAAGACCTGCTGTTGACATTTTGGTACCACATACCCAAGGATACCTATCGCTACCTTATTGAATCTATGCCTCGCCGAGTGGCTGCTGTTTTTCTGACTAAAGGGGGTCCTACAGCTTATTAGGTAGGTGGTCATAATGTAATGCCTCATAGGTGTATCTGATGAACTAAAACGCTTGTTTCACTCTTTGGCACGCCGTTGTAAGGCTGTAATTGAGGGAAAAGCTTTCGCCACTAAGTACTAACAGAAATGGTGAGAAGCTACGAAATACACGTTGTCATGGTTTTCTGTGCATAACTTCTTTTAAAATGTAAATTTAAAATAAAATGAGCTGCATTACAGTCTGCATTAAATTATCTTTCTAATGATATATAATTTTATGGCACTATTATAAACAAGTTAGTAAAATCATGCAATGCATTGATTATGATACGCTTTCCAACATACCAGAAATCATTACTCAATTTATGAGGATAATGGCTGTGGAATAAATCTCGCTCCTGTGCCCTGACCTTTGACCCCATTTCGATGATATTAAACAGAATTGGTTCAGTATACCTCCGGAACAACACGAAAACGTTTTGTCGTAATCGAAGCATCTTTACGTAAGTTATGACGCACAAGGACAATGGAATGAATCCCGCTCCTATGTCCAGACTTTTGACCCCAGTTCACCCATTTTCAGTAGGGCTCGTCCCCGGGAGGTCCCCTAGCACATACTAAAATTTCATCGAAATCGAACCATTTTTTATTAAAGTTATTACGCATAAGGGAAACGGAATGGATCCCTCTCCAGTGTCCTGACCTTTTACCCCATTTCACTCATTTTCAATAGGGTTCGTCCCTAGTTGATCCCCTATCATATACTGACATTTCATCGAAATCGAAACATTTTTACTCAAGTTGTGGCGCATAAGGGCAATGGAATGGATCCAGCTCCGATGTCCTGACCTTTGATCCCATTTCACCCATTTTCAATAAGGTTCGTCCCCAGTTGATCCCCTATCATATACTGACATTTCATCGAAATCGAAGCATTTTTCTCAAGTTATGGCGCAGGGCAATGGAATGGATCCCGCTCCGCTGTCCTGAACGACCATTAACCCTATTTCACCCATTTTCAAAAGGGTTCGTCCCCAGGTGATCCCCTATCATAAACTGAAATTTCATCGAAACGAACCATTTTTACAAGTTATGTCGCGTAAGGGCAACGGAATGGATCCCGCTCCGATGTCCTGACCTTTGACCCTATTTCACCCATTTTCAATAGGTTTCGTCCCCAGGTGATCCCCTATCATATACTAAAATGTCACTGAAATCGAACCATATTTACGCAAGTAATGACGCATAAGGGCAATGGAATGAATCCCGTTCCTATGTCGTGACCTTTGATCCCATTAACCCCATTTTCAATAGGGTTCGTCCCCAGGTGTTTCCCTACCACATACTAAAATTTCATAGATATCGAATGATATTTACACGAGTTATCGTGCGGACGGGCGGACGGACAAAGCTGGAGCATATACGCTTCTTCAACCTACGGTTGGAAAGCGTAAAAAAAGGCCTATGTTATGAGGCGTCAGAAATACAGATTTTCGAAAACGTTACCACAATTTTAATCAGATACCAAGGGGCAGAAAAAGACATACAAAAACAAGTGGGAGATAGATTGATAAAAGCATGAGGGAGTAACATGGAAGAGAACTGCTCAAAACAGAGAAGTGCCGAAGAAACATGGGAAGACCTTTATCCAGAAGTGGAGTCAGAATAGTTGTTGATGATGATATTCCAGTTCTCTGTCGTAATTTTAAAGATGAGGTAGAATTTATATCGTATGTGGAAAAAAGTTTACGGGACACCCCCTTCCGCAAAATTAAAAAGAAAAATGGAACATTCCAATAAATCACGGGTGCCAGATTTCCCTTAAAACTGCGAAAAAGCTCCTCAGATGACGTTTATCATCTACTTATGAAACATGGCCACGCTTCTGTTTAGCTTACTGACTTCCAACGAGGTCGTGTGATAGGGTACCATATCAGCAGCCAGTCTGCACGTACGTTTGCAAAGCAATTGCAACACCTACTGTCAACTGTTCAAGACGTTATTAGTTAGTGGAAACGTGAGGGACTTAACGACTGCAAAGAAACTTTCAGAAAGACCAAGTAAATTGACGGAAAGGAACAAGAGAACTCTGAAACGTGTCGTCCGTGTATACCATCATTCCTCTGCACAGATCATCACCAAAGAATTTCAGGATTCAACAGTGGTGAGTGTATGAACTAAGACTGTTCATAAGGAAAGGGACAAGCTGAATTTCCTTGGCCAAGCTGCTTCATACAAGCCGTTAAAATCTCGTAAGAATGCGTGTAAACGACTTGATTGGTACAAAACACATTGTCCATGGACCTTTGACCAGCGGGAACGAGTGTTATGGAGTGACGAATCACGCTGCACTGTTTTTAAATCCGACGTTCATTGATGGGTGTAGCATATGCAGGGTGAACTATATCTGCCAGATACAGTTCACTGACGTTCTCGGATATATAAAAATATATCCGATAACGTCAGTGTTCCAAGAAACGCCTTTCTTAATTCCCTATCTTTTCCATAAAGAATGAAACAGAAGGACAGTTGAACACTAATGAACATTATCAACATAAAAACAAGACTACACTGAAGAGTAATTGAATTAGAGACAGCTGGCGTTTTGCAAATGTGGCGCTGTGGGCGGCCCTGTAAACGGAAACGACATGACGTATGCAGCGATCTGACAATATAAGGAGTGATGCGACGGGAATCAGTAAGAGACGGACGCAGTATGGGTAAGACGAAGGTTCTAAGCGCATTTGATCGTGAGCAAATTGTCGGGGCCCGACGAATGGGTCACTCAATCTTGGAAGTCGTGCAGGCACTGGGATTTTCACGAGCCACTTTGTTACGGGTGTACCGTGAGTACATCGAATCCGGTAAAACCATCGCTGCAAGGGCCAACTGCCGTGAACAATAGCGTGCGAATGAGCGGGGTCATCGTCAGCTAGCTCGCATTGTAACAGCTGATAGACAAGAAATCACTCGGCAATTTAAAGCTGGTGCACAAAAACGTGTAAGCAGCCACACCATCCAGAACCGTCTCCTCGCTATGGGATACAGAAGCCATCGTCTCACGAGGGTACCACTGTTGACCGGCCATCACAGGGTACAAAGATTAGCATGGGCGCGAGAACATCGCCACTGGACCCTAGACATGTGATAAAATGTTGCCTGGACGGATGAGTCGAGATTCAAGTTGGTACATGCGGATGGCAGGATACGAGTACGGCGCAAACAACAGGAAGCGATAGATCCTTCTTGCCAGTAGGGTACTCTTCAAGCTAGTGGGGGTGACATGTCTGTTTAAGTGGACTGAAATGGGACCCCTGGTACGTGTGACATCGTCCCTCACAGGTCAACGTTACCGGGATATCCTGGACGACCATTTGGTCCCGTTTTTCCGTCTTCAACATCCCACTGGGGACCTCATCCTGCAACAAGACAATGCAACGTGCCGTCGCTCCTGAATTGTATCCGAATGGTTGGATGAAAACTCCACCGACGTGACCTTGTTTCCTTGGCCAGCTAGGTCACCTGACTTCAACACATCTGTGATGCCATCGAGAGAGATGACCTCCCTCCATCAAATCTTCGTGAACAGTGGGAGCTTGTTCAGGGGTCGTGGTTCCGTATGGCTTGCCAACGCTTCCGGTGTCTTGTCCAGTCCATGCCGAGGCGAATCGCCTCTGTCATCAGGACGAAAGGTGGTGCTACACGTTACTAGACAGGTATATCTAATTCAATTGCTCTTCAGTGTATATGCGTTCATCCTTCAAATGCCTGGAACCTTTTTTGCTGCAGCGCATTTAGTTTTTTTTTTGCTTTGGGGTCTAGCGACTACTACGGGTTTAGCATTCCTTTAGTCGCTACAAGCCCATGCTCAACTTTAGGGCCGTTGCTTACAGGGAAAACACAGAGCCTGGGAATAACAAATACACCACCTAGGCCTAATCCACGACTCGAGCAAATGGTATGAGTCCTGTTCCTCAGAATAATCGGCCACCGGAACGGCGGGAGGACTTTTGGATAACCTGTGTGTAGGATATTTAAGTATCCTGAATAGGGCTTTCGCATTGTAATCGTGTTCAAACAAAGATTTCGGCAGTTTTTGTGAGGTAACTGATGTACTGTCTTGGAGTGAGCCGACGAATTTTCTGCTTCATAGTGCTCTTTAATGAGCCAGAGCAACTTCAATTTTTCCCAGTGGAAGTCATTTACTCCCTGAACGTATAAGATTACTAATCTTTCTCGGAGCAACATTGCAGATTGTCTTTCTATCCGATGGTGAAATACCGAAACACGTAATCCTTTCGAGGTCTGAATGTCTCGGGTTTCCCATCTAGACATTTGAGTTAATGAGGGACAGCTTGATTCGATCGACTTTAAGAATTTGTGAATGTTGAGTAATATATTCCAGCCATTGAATTGTCATTGTTGACGAATTACAAGAGGAAACTTCTGACAGTTATGCCCGCTGACAAAAAATAATTTCATTTCTTTCTTTCTTTCTGATACCATTTTAAACAAGAAAGATGACACCGAATTGTTGGATGTAATGACCACGTCTTTTGAATCCATTCTGACGCGAGTTGTATTTATCAAAGCTATTCAAGGTCCATGGAACCGGTATAGAAAACAATAGTATCTGACTGAAGAAAGAAGTTTCTCAATCAGGTTTTTAATCCCGCAGATATTGCGGTAAACAGAATCGTGAACTTACTCCCTCTGGTTGCAGACTTGTGCGCTAAAAAAATTTGAAATTACATGAAAAGCATTTCGCTGCGGAAACGCTCTCCAACTAAAAATATTTTTTCAAATCGGACTCTTAGAAGTAGAGATATTGACAAATATAAGGTATGCGTTACGTCTCCTGACGGGAAAAGCATGCGTTATTTTAAGAAGAAAGTATTCTCCAAAGGTGTTTTGTTGTTTGCCGTATCGATCCAGAAAATAATTTTTTCAGTCGAGTTTTCTGGAGCCCAGATTTTGATGCAGATACATCACAAGCAGAAATTAACACTTATGCCTCTGGTGGCCAAACCATTCTTAAGCAAGTATTAGAAATTATATGAAAAACATTTCCCATCAGGAGCTATATGCGATATAGGAATACTTTTTCAAGTCTGGTCGGGATTTTAGATGCAGGGATATCGGGGAAAACGCAATTACTTTAACCCCTCCTAGTGGAAAGTCTATGAGTTACTTGAAAATTTTTAAATTATGTGAAAAAACATCCAACAAAGAAGGAATTTTTCAAATCGGACAATTAGAAGCAGAGATATTGACAAAAATAAGATGTACTTCTACGCCCCCGAGCGGAGAACCCATGCAATATTTTAAGAAGAAAATATTCCGAAAATGTTTATCGACGTGAGTGGCATTGGTCCACGAAAGAATTTTTTAATCGATATTATAGAAGCTCAGATTTTGTGGCAAATACATCAGAAGCAGAAATCAACATATACGCCCCCTGGTGGCCAAATAATTCTTTACCAAAAATAAAAAAATATATGCAAGATATTTCCTATCCGGAGCTGTAACCGCTGAAAAAGCAATTTTTCAAAGCGGAGTTTTAGACATAGAGATATCGGGGAAAAGGCAATTTACTTTTACGCCACCTAGCGAAAAATCTATGCTTAACTTCAAAGTGACTATATCTAAAACGCTCTTCGACATAAATGGAATCGAAAGGTAAAAGAGTTTTTTCAATCGGATGTTTAGAAGTAAATATATGGAATAAAATGTATTTTGAATTCGATATCATCTGCATTTACGCCCTCTAGCGGCGAAATTGTACGTCGTAAAACCAACAACGAAATAAAGGATCATCATTCGTATATTTTAAGCTTCCCAAAGCAAAAGAATTTTTCAAAGCGGACTAATAGTTGCAGAGAAATAGTGTCCACAGGCGGACGGACAAACCGATAACATAAGCTCGATCTTTTTTTACAAAAGACGTGCTAAAAATAAACGTTACCTTTTCAGATTCACAACTGTTCTTCCGCAACGTTATTGAAAAAGGGGATATACAAAGCCTGTATCTCGTGCAAGTATACTGAATGTCTGAAATAGGATGTACAAAAGACCCTCTCCCCCCATTTTTTTTATTGCGGGATAAACTACCACCGTGAGCAACTCAATGTGCTATATGTAATCGCCCGTACATAATTTAGAACCTCTGACTCCAGGGAAGGAAGAGAGCCAGTGTCGTAAGACAAAACCAACATCCATGCCTCACCGGTAGTCGAACCCGGACCCATCTCGGACGAACGATCAAAAGCCAGCGTTTGGATCACTGCACCACTGGGGCGGCAGTTCACTTTTACACTATCTCTCAAAGAATAAACAAAATTTATTTAGGTATTGGTTATGAAATTATTCCCCTGCTCATTAAATACTTGTCTTTGAGCATAGCTACTTTTACTTCCTCTTCTTTTTTCTTCTGAGGTTTACAAATCAGAACTAAAATTTACAAAGATGGTAAATTTCCAAAACTAAATTTATTTTCAACATTAGATTGTAATCATGCCTTCAAAATGAAAACTGAATGTGTTTTCAACGTATTATAATTAAATGGAATACCTGGTATAAGCTACAGCTCATTGCAAAATCTGGGCAGACTGACGCTTCAAAATTTGCCACATATCGTTCGAATTGCAGTGGTCAAAATTCTGAAGGGAGAGCTTGCTAGAAGGGAAAAATTACTTATGGTAGTTCTACCAGAACCAAGGAGACAGATGACAAACACGTATGTGACCTTTAACGTGAGGTGCGGCCATTGCTTCTGGCATTAAAATGTTCTTCACACGTGTGCATCGCGAGAAGCAAAGCACCTTCCCTTAATTGGGTTTGCTATTCCATCGATGGTCGCAATATTTCCAACAATCGATGAAATAGCAATACCCAATTTTTTTATTTACAAAATTATCACAGACGAGTATAAATCCCTCAGGAGGCATGCATTGCATCAGTATCGGTCTGGAGTTGGGCAAATTATCTCACTTACGGTTCACAAAAGATAATGCAAGATATGCATGTCATACTCTGATAAATTTTGTTTCCGGGTTTAACAAAAACCATTAGCAATTCTAAGGGGTACAAACAGTCACCGTTACATAATTTAGGACCACTGGTTCCAGTGAACGGAGAGAGCCGCCGCCCCGGTGGCGCAGTGGCCTAAGGGCTCGCCTCTGATCATTCGTCCGTAAGGGGTCCGGGTTCGAATCCCAGTGAGGAATGGATGTTGTGTTTGTCTTACGGCACTGGCTCTCTCCCTTCCCTGGAACCAGTGACACTAATTTAGGGACGGGCGACTGCTTATAGCCCATTGAGTTGCTCACGGTGGTCGTTAAACCTCCAATCAAAAAAAAAAAAAAAAAAAGAACGGAGAGAGCCAGTGTGGCAAGCACACTACCCATGCTTAGGGTAGTAATTGTATGGCGAGAAAAACAAGGATGGCATCTTGGCACACAACTGGAACTTCGGAACTTTTCAAAGCTCTGGCTCCTGACCTTTCATCTCAGTGGGTCCTGGGTCGAGCCCAGAGTGAGGCATGGGTGGTGTGATTACCTTTACTGGACTAGCTTTCTCCCTTCCGTAGAACCATTGGCTCCAAATCAGGGACAAGTGGATGTTTATATCCCTTACAGTTTGTGACGTATCTAACTCAGGTGACGTACATGTCAAGACGACAAATAGCAGTAATAAGCACTTGTCTGTGTAGCTTAATTGGGAAAGCATTTGGCTACAGAGCAGAAGGATGCGGGTTCGATTTAAGTTATGTTGGCGACGGAACGTAAAATTAATCTCCTGGTGGTAGGGTTCTTCAAAAAATGGGTGATGTTCGTTCCACACATCGTCTGGAATTAGTCAGAATTCCTTTTTCTACAGTGAGCTCTACTTCAAGCGTAGTTTGCTGGCTGACCCGGAAACCTGCGATTCCGTTCTATCCCTTTCTCAAGGGGCTGATATACACTATACTGAAAAAAGTCACCGGACAGCCCTTCAAAAGCAAATGAACTGAACCGCTGCATTGTTAAGATGCGCGGTACAGCTGCAAACGGTATACAAACAAGCCTGCAGCTGACCGCGATCATATCGCACTGTGAGGTTGAGTGAAAATGTCGGGACGGGAGAGAACTGACTTTGAGAAAGGAAAGATTGTTGGGTGCTATATTAGTGTGTTGTCCATAAGAGAAACCAAAGGCGTTTAAACATACCACAGTCAACTGTTTTGGGGCCGCCCTTGTGGCGCAGTGGTCTAAGCGATGGCCTCTGATCATTCGTCCAAAAGGGGTCCGGGTTCAAATCCCGGTGAGGCATGGATGTTGTGTTTGTCTTACGGCACTGGCTCTCTCCCTTCCCTGGAACCAGTGACCCTAAATTAGGGACGGGCGACTGCTTATAGCCCATTGAGTTGCTCACGGTGGTCGTTAAACCTTCAATCATAGTCATAAAAATAACTGTTTTGGATGTACTGAATTAGTGGAAGACAAATGTCAAGTCAAGCTATTGCAAATGGATGCCGTTTGTTGACCTCTCTATTAAATTTCTCATTGGTGTGTACTAAGAAATATATATATCACCTAAATCAAATGGAATACAGATCGAAATTACTCAATGGTGAATATCTGTAGGAATATCGCACTGGTTGGCTTATAAAAAGGGTGAGGGGACAGACTGTGTGATTTCATGTGTGGTACTGATACTACAACTGGATACTGTTCCTGTGGGTCAAGCTAGTGTAAAGGGAGATGTGCATATTGTGTGCAAACAGAACTGTGCTTCACATATACATATATTAGAACAGTGTCACAAAATTGCTGGGTTTGTACAGAGCATTGCTGTACAGGATCTACAGGATCATATACCAAGGTAAAACACTTAGACTTGTATTTATTATGGACTGTGATTATGAAAAATTGTCATTGAGAACTTATGATATGTGATAACATTACATGTCTATTGGTTATGGATGATATACAGTATAATGGATATACTGTTTATTAAATATCTATATGACAAGGAGTCATTTATTGGTTGAATATGGCTTGGAGATGTTATTGATGAGAATTTTTTTAAACTTGTGAATTCTGCTGTTTCTTGGTAGTATTATATATCTTCCTTTACCTAACTTGAATTATAATATATTGCTCATTGAAATATGGAGAGGAATAATATGCCTTCAACAAGTAAATATGATGTGTGTGCCTCTGAGATTCTTGAGTCCCAGCATATGACCCCAGAGCATTTAAAATGTTCTGAATGTAATAGTAAATATCATCCTCAATGTCTTGGTGTACCAGAAAAAAATTTAGACTTATGTCTAATGTTAAGAAAAAGGAATATAAGTGTTTCAGATGTATAAACAAGCAAGTTCAAACATCTGATAACAATGATAAGGAAGATAAAAGTCGAAAAAAAAGGGTGGAGATCAGATTTCGCAGATTTCTGGACCTCAGTCTGATAATAGGGAAATAGAAAGAAATATTGACCATGAAGGTATTAATATGGCACTTATACAAATAAATAAAAAACTAGATATCATCCCAGAAATAAAAAAAAGAATTAAATGATTTGAAATGTGCTATGGAATTTTTAAGTACTAAGTATGATGACTTGATTAAAAAAAATACTGAGCTAGAAAATAAAAATAAAATGTTGAGTTCTAAAATTAAAAAAGTTGAGAAAGTAAACTCTGAGCTTCATGACAAAATTAATAATATAATACAAAATCAAAATCAGCTAAATCAATAAAATAGAAATATTGAAATACATGGATTAGATTTGGAGCCCAAAACTACTGAAGGAAGACTTAGATTGTTATCCTATTAGCACAAAAATTGGAAATTCATGATTATAAACCTTCAGATGTTGATGTTGTTCATGAGATACAATCAAAACATGAGGGGAAAAAATTAAGAAAATAATAGTTCAGTTTACAACAAGGACAAATCGTGACAAGTGGCTTATGGAAAGGAAAAAAAAAAATATTACAAATTCAGCGGTTGGAGTGTCTCATAGTTCTTCAAGGATCTACATCAATGAAAACATGTCACCATTTAACAGAGAACTATTCTGGAGGGTAGAACATTTTGCAGTTGAACATTTCTTTAGATATGTTTGGTTTTCACATGGGAAAATTCTTATTAAGAAAACAGACACTGACAGAGTTCATGTTATTACAACTTATGAAGATGTCTTGAAACTGTATAACAATATTACTTACTAATTCTTATTTGTGGTAACCTAAGAGCAGGAAAATGAATACACATACTTACACTGAAATAGATTCCTTGAATACATGCTTTCAAATTTAAAAACAAATAGTGGATTAAAATTGATTCATGTAAATGCTAGAAGTTTGATAAATAAATTCACATTGTTGGAAGTTTTAATTAGATCATTGAATTCAAATGTAGATATTCTTTGTGTTTTGAGACTTGGTTTCCATCTAAACAATATCAAATACATTTAAATGACTTTTGATTGTATAATATAAATAGATTTGATAGGATTGGGGGGAGTGTTTATTTACCTTAAAAATAGTTATGGTCTTTTCTCAGAAATACAGGAATGCACTTATATCAATCATGATATGGAAATATTAACTATTGAGGGTGGTGCCTATATCACTACTGTCTGTTATAGACCACCTAGAGGAAATATCTCCAGTTTTTTGACATTGTTGACTAACTATCTTGAATACACAACATTATCAAATAAACAAGTCATAATTATGGGGGATCTTAATATAGATCTTGCTTCAGTAAACACAAATACTCAAATATTATTAACACTTATAACTACTTATGGATTTAAGAATTATACAGACTCGCCTACTTGACTAACTGACATCTCCAGTTCTATTTTGGATTTATGCATAACTAACATTGATAATAATTATATATATGCTGGTGTTTTAAATTATGATATAAGTGATCATTTACCTACTTATTTAATTCATTATAAAAAATCAATATCTTTCCAAACTAAAGTAAAATATGAAATCAGGAATCTCAGTGTGGTTAATATGGGTGAATTTTATGAATAATTCAAAAAATAAATTAAGATAGTATTACAGCACATGATTCTCCAGAAAAATTATTTGGTATATTTCTTGATCAATTTACAGCAGTCTATAATGAATGTTTTCCAATAAAATATGTAACACAGCCTAAAAGGGCAAGAAAACCTTGGATTAATAAAATAACTTTGAAAAACATGAATAAAAAGAAATTATTTAGGAAATTTCTTTCAACTCGACAACCAACTGATTTATTAACTTTCAAAAAATTTAGAAATTTGATTAATAAAGAAATTAAATATAAGAAAATGTATTATAACAATCTATTCAATACACAATCGACTGAAATTATTCGGAAAAATATAAATGAGATGCTGGGAAGGAAAAAAATACAACTGGGACAATTACATTGAGTATAAGTGATCAGAGGGTTTCTGATGCTCTGTCTGTAGCAAATGAATTCAATTATTATTTCATAAATGCCCCTAAAGAAATAAAAAATAGAATAAAAACTAATAAAAAAATCGGAAACTACTTACCAACAAAAAAAATTACAAAATTCATGTTATTTTGATCATTTCAAAACAGCAGAAGTTGAGGCATGCATAAGAAATATTAAATCAACTTCTGTGGGACCAGATGACATACATCCAAGGGCTAAAATAATTTCTAAAAATGGTTTCTAAAATAATTTCTAAACTTCTCAGTTATATATTTAATGTGATTATTGAATTTGGCAAAATACCTGAAGAATTAAAAATAACAAAAATAACTCCAAAACATAAGACTGGGTCCAGAGATAATATAAATAATTTCAGACCAATTTCTAACTTATCTTTTGTTGCTAAGGTTTTGGAAAAACTATTATATACAAGATTGGGAAACTTTTTTGAGAAATGTAATGTTATCAATAAAAATCAGTATGTGTTTTAAAAGGAAAAATTAACAGAAATAGCCATTTTAACATTTCAGAATATCATAATTAAAAATAGAAAAAGGGGATTAGTAATCATTGCGATATTCCAGGACCTTACAAAGGCATTTGATACGGTCGATCATGGAATACTTTTGGATAAGCTCTATGATAATGGAATAAGAAATCATTATTACAATTTATTAGAGGACTATTTACATAACAGGAAACAGTACGTGCAGATTAATAAAATGAAATCGCACGGGTTGCTTAATGAAACGGGAGTGCCACAGGGTTCAGTCCTGGGACCATTACATTTTTTAATTTATATAAATGACATTTTTAACATTGAACCTAACGCGGATTTTATTTTATTTGCGGATGATGCTACGGTTCTGATTACGGGTGCAGATATAAATGAAGAAAAAATAAAATGTAATAAATTTATTGAAAATTTGATGGAATGGCTGGACACAAATTTTCTGTGTTTAAATATTGAAAAAACTAAAATTATGATTTTTAAACAAGGAGTTAGACAGATTGTTGGGCCATCTATTTGTGTGGAGAAGTGTACCCTTGAAATAGTAAACAATATTAAATATTTGGGAATAATAATCGAGGATAATCTAAAATGGAATATACATATTCAAAATATTGTAAACAAAATTTCGGGGGTATTGGGTTTAATTACGAGAATTTCAAATAATTTAACAAATAAAACATTAAAAATGTTGTACTACAGTCTGATTTATCCATGTTTGACATATTGTTTATTAGTATGGGGGCAAACTACTAAGACTAATTTATATAAATTACAATCATTACAAAATAGGATGGTCAGCATTTTAAAAAAAACTTTAGGGGAATTAACTTGAATATGGGGGTACGGATAAATTCTTATGGATTTTTAGATATTGAGAAATTATGGCAATTTAGATTATTAGAATTCATGTATAAAAGTATAAAAGAGAATAGGTATCAACATTTAATTCAACTGAACACTGTAGGTCACGACTATCAAAATCAAACAAGAGATAGAAATGCATTTTTGTTACCAATGCCTAACACTTTAACCCAAAACAGATTTATTGATTACCAGGAATTGATGTTATGGAATAACCTACCTTGTCAAATAACACATATTAATAACTATAATTATTTTCGAAAGCAACTAAAAAATATTTGCTAACACATTAAAATATAAAATTCTATGGTAAAATTAATTAATCAGACCACATATGAGAAAATTTAATATGTGCAGGACGTTTGACTTGATTATGTACTTTAGAGGAATTGGAATTCACTCAGGCTATACATACTGTACAGTATATAGCATTTTACTCAATTCCCTGTTCTGTGGTTACCCTGTACATAAGTATTCACATTATATATGTTGTTTTTCTTAATACTACATGTTATAAAATTAATTTTGAAATGTAATATAGTCAAATGTAACCCCATAACGAAATAAATGAAATGAAATGAAATGGCGTGTCTGAAGCAGCATCAAAACTGGTTCACAGATGGCCAAACGACGAACCGTCATCCAGCAGTCTACCGTCCGCAGCCCAGAGGGTAGAGGAGACTGTCGCGCAGAGTACGTATCAAAACTGGCTCACAGATGGCCAAACGACGAACCGTCGTCCAGCAGTCTGCCGTCCGCAGCCCAGAGGGGAGGGGAGACCGTCCCGCATTGTTCACAGCGACCACAGGGCCACAGTGCAAAAATATCCCCCACAGCTGCAACAGTGGGGATCAGGACAATGTGTCACAGCACACAATTTATCGCAGCCTTCTGCTCATGGTCGTGCGTAGCCGAAGACCCAGCCGGATGCCCATACTCACTGCACGTCATCGCCAACATCGGATAAAATGAGCCCAAGATCATCGAGATTGGACAGTGGGTGATTGGAAGAAAGTGGTCTAGTCTGACGAATCAAGATTCCTGGTGCAGCACTTAGACGGCCGAGCGCGGATACGCCGATTGCCAACGAAGGTTATGCCACTTGAATGCACTGTTGGGCGGAAACAGTCCGACGGCGGCTGTGCTATGCTGTGGGGGATGTTTTCTTGGGACACTTTAGGCGCCATTATCCCGATAGCACAATCCCTTAGTGCTGTCAGGTATCTGAACATCGTTGCGGAGCAAGTTCATCCATTCATAGGAACTGTGTTTCCAACTGGTGATGGCCATGACCAACAGAATGATACGCCATGCCACACTGCCAGAACTGTCAAGGAGTGGTTGGAAGAACAAGCTGGTGACTTTCTGTTAATGCTTTGGCCTCCAAATTCACCTGGCATGAACCCAATAGAACATCTGCGGTTCGACTTGGAAAAGAGGGTTCACGCTAAATCACCACCACCCCGAAATGTACAGGAACTGGTTGACCTGCTGTTGACATTATGGTACCAGATAGTCCAAGATACCTATCGTTACCTCATCGAATCGATGCCTTACCGAATGGCCGCTGTTTTGCGGGCTAAATGCGGTTATTTATTAGCAAGGTGGTCATAATATAATGGCTCATTGGTGTATATGCAGGTTGGAGCATCAACTTAATATTCATTTTCTCCAAATAAGAAACGACAGAACCGGCCATGTGCGGTCTTGTGCTATCATGGTGTAAAATGCAATTCGTTTTTAGGTGTGGTCGTTCTATTGTCGCATGTTTCTGCAGATTCTGTAGCACTGTTTTATAGTAATCGGTATTTTATCATATTTTTTGGAGCAACAATGTGTTGATAGATCGTACCTTGACAAAGTAGGATTTCCACTTAATTATAATCAATTAGAAACAGATAGAACTGCGGAAAAAGAAGTTTGAGTTTTATAGGCTCGATGATTTTTGCAAGGCGTTAAATTATATTATACACTGAGTGGCCACTTTATTATGACCACCTGACAGTTTTAAGCAAATGAGCTATGGCGGCTGCACGCTGTTGCCGCCAGAGGGCGAGGCTAGTATAAAAAGGGAAAGCTTAGTGCTTGCGACAGTAGTAGAAGTGATCTTTGGGTGACGAGATGGTGGGTAAAAAATGCGATTTGACGGACTTTCAACGTGGGATGATTGTAGGAGCTCGGAGCCATGGAGCGAGTATCACCGAAACCGCCGCATTTGTGAAATGTTCCAGAGCAGCTGTTGTTAAAGTGTTTAAAGACTGAACTGTCAGCCAAAAAACTGGGTCTCTACGTGCAACGTGTGGTCGTCATCGACTAGTGACTGCTCGGGCGGAACGGAGAGTGTTCAGACTCGTAACAGATAACAGAAGGGCAACAGTGCAGCAAATTACAGACCATCTTAATCAAGAAACCCCTCAAATGATCTCTGCACGCTCTGTTCGCCGTACACTGCATCGGATGGGATATGGCAGCCGAAGGCCTGTTCGAACACCTTTGCTGTCTGCAGTTAACGAGAGAAAACGTCTCCAGTTAGCACAGGAACACAAGCATTGGACAGTCGATAATTGGAAACAAATTATGTGGTCCGATGAATCACGTTTTCAGTTGCACCATGCCGATGTTCGAGTGAGAATTTGGCGGAAACAGCACGAAAGCATGGACCCCAAATTTATTGCTACAACCCTTCAAGCTGGTGGAGGCAATGTTATGGTTTAGGGAATGTTTTCCTGGTATGCTTTGGGCCCTTAAATTCGTGTTGATCAACGTCTGACTGGCACATCACATCTAAACATCGTTGCGGACCAAGTGCATCCTTTCATGTGGATGGTTTATATCAATGGCGATGGCTACTTTCAACAAGATAATGCGTCCTGCCAGAGTGCTCGTATCGTACAGGATTAGTTTCAGGAACATGCCGGTGAGTTTACTTTGCTTAGGTTACCCCCACAATCTCCAGATCTCAACCCCAATGAGAATTTGTGGGATGAAGTTAAACGAGCCACCAGACAGCTGGATCCACAACCCTGCAATCTCACACTCCTGGAAAGGGCTATTCATCAAGCATGGTCTCAGATTCCACAAACGACCTATCAACATCTCGTGGAGTCCATGCCACGAAGAATCGACGCAGTATTAAAGGCAAAAGGTGGCCCAACGAAGTACTGACGGGGTGGTCATCATAAAATGGCCAGTCAGTGTAATTTGTAGCGCTGTTTTCCTTTCGCAGTCAATGCAACTGTAAATAAATTTTTATTAAAGAACATCTTATACTGCTTTAAAGCATAAATTTCACAGTAGTATTTAACGTTTTGAAATTTTGTTTATGAGGTTGTTTTTTATTTATACGTGATTTAAAACCACCCCCTAGAAAAAAACGTATAACCGGGTTTCACTGTACATACTGTATAAGTACGCAATCAAGTTTCACAATCTCGTATCACAAAAGCGAAGGAACTCAAAAACTTGTCTTAGAAACAGGCTTCGTTCCAACCTGAAAAAAATAAAACGTCAAAATGCAGACTGAAATCCTTCAACTTTGCCTCCTTGCTGTGAAGTAACAAGAGACGAAAACTATGCGACGCTGAATTTCCAGACTCCGGGCTTGGTCTGACTGGCCACTCGCAAAAAGAACAAAGAGAAGATATTCGGTGATTGGCATGGATGGGGAAAAAAAGGAATAATATGAGCAACCAAACATACCCGCCAGAAAACTAAAAGAAAACAATCCGACAGGGAACAGTGATACGGATTATAGCCGCGTCGACTGACTCAGAGATCCACTTAGTAGAAGTCCCGGATGTTCGGATTATGACAAAGATAATGGGTATCTGTGGTTAGTGAGACGAAATCTTGATGAAATGGAATCACACAATTCTGAGAGATCTACAGAACAAAGAAACAAGGAAAGATTATTCTGAAAAATACGAAAACACAGAGACAGGGTCTTTATTTCGGTTCAGATATAATGACAAGTTTTGAAAAGCAAACGGAAAGCTGTCGAATCGGCTTAAGTGAATTCTCTAATTAAGAGGACACAATCTTTTCTTCTCTTGCTTTGCGAAAATAAGCAATTATTTGTAGTTATCCTTTTCCGACGCGAAATTCGGAATCGTCGTGAATTAAATTTCACAGGCGAAATAGCCTTTTGCGAGTGCATCGAACAGGATAAAGTAAAATTACACAGAATTTGTGGAGTGTTCCTGCCCATGGCATTTAAAACTTTATTTTTCTTTCGCTATACGTAAAGCGCATGAGGCTTTTTTTTTCTATGCAGGGAGTGTTAGTGACTACCATTTGAATCCAACTGAAACACCGAAAAAAGAAATTCGTTCCATTTGGAGTCAACGTTTTATCATGATTAAAGAGCGAGAGAGGGAGATATTCCGAGCCATAAGATTTCATTTTCAGTTTGAACATCATAAGCAGTTCTTTATCTGGTTCCAAAAATTACCCGGGCCCCTCCCTCAGACAAGCGAAGTACCCGTGCTTCACCGCCCAGAACTCATCTCGAACAAATGGCTAGAAGCAAGCATTTGACCAATCGACCACCGGGCGGCTGCCATAAGTACAACATATAATCAAAAGAATTTGGACAACACAATGTTTTGGTCTAATGGCTTTATTACCGCAATTAATAATTAGTCGGTCCACCTTTTGTTTGCATGACAGCGGCAACATATCGAGGCATTTTGTTAACCAATTTCTTGTAGGTCTTGACAGGAATAGCTCCTCATTCGTCGAGTAAAGCTGCCTGCCAGAGTAGAGAGCGAAGGCAATTGTTGTGGACAGTTTCGTCTCCGTCGCTCCAGTCAATCTTAGAGTTGTTCTATGGGTTCAAGACCAGGACATTGAGCAGGCCCAGTCTAACAATTCTACCCCATTTTCAAGGAACCAGTCCTGCACACGTCAAGGTCTACCGTGTTGGAAGAGACAACAGTCATTTTCATGATACTGACACATTGTTGGTAGAGAAGAATTATCCAGAGCGTCGAGGAACACTTCAAAGTTCATAGTTTGTTGTACACTGAAGAGCAATTGAATTAGAGATACCTGTCTAGTAACGTGTAGAACCACCTTTCGCCCTGATGACGGCGGCGATTCGTCTCGGCATGGACTCGACAAGACACCGAAAGCGTTGGGAAGCCATACGGATCCACGACCACTGAACAAGCTCCCACAGTTCACGAAGATTTCATGGAGGGGGGTCATCTCTCTTGATGGCATCCCCAATGTGCTGAGGTCAGGTGACCTAGCTGGCCAAGGAAGCGAGGTCACGTCGGTGGAGTGTTCATCCAACCATTCGGATACAATTCGGGAGCTGCATTGTCTTGTTGCAGGATGAGGTACCCAGTGGGATGTTGAAGACGCACAAACGGGAGCAAATGGTCGTCCAGGATGTCCCAGTAACGTTGACCTGTGAGGGACGATGTCACACGCACCACGGATCCCATTTCAGTGCACGTAAACAGCCCCCAGACGAGAATGCCACCCCCACCCGGTTGAAGAGTACCCTGCTGGCGAGAAGGATCCATCGCTTCATGTGGTTTGCGCCGTACTCGTATCCTGCCATCCGCATGTACCAACGTGAATCTCGACTCCACAGTCCAGGCAACATTTTCCCACATGTCTACGGTCCAGTGGCGATGTTTCCGCGCCCGTGCTAATCTTTGCACCCCGTGATGTGCGGTCAGCAGCGGTACCCTCGTGGGACGATGGCTTCTGTACCCCATAGCGAGGAGATGGTTCTGGATGGTGTGGCTGCTTACACGTTTTTGTGAACCAGCGTTAAAGTGCCGAGTGATTTCTTGCACTGTGGCCCGTCTATCCGCTGTTACAATGCGATCTAGCCGACGATGACCCCTCTCATCCACACGCTGTTGTCCACGGTAGTTGGCCCTTTCAGGGATGGTTTTACCGGATTCGATGTACTCACGGTGCACCCGTGACATAGTGGCTCGTGAAACACCCAGTGCCTGCAAGACTTCCGAGATATAGTGACCCATTCGTTGGGCCCCGACAATTTGCCCACGATCAAATGCGCTTAGATCCTTCGTATACTGCGTCCGACTCTTGCTGATTCCCGTCGCGTTGCTCCTTATATTGTCGGAATGCTGCATACGTCATGTCGTTTTTCGTTTACAGGGCCTCCCGCAGCGCCATATTTGCATAACGCCAGCTGTCTCTAATGCAATTGCTCTTCAGTGTATAATAACCAACGGGTCAATTCCCATCTAGGAAAAAGAACTCTATACCGTAATGGAGCCTTCACCGAACTTAAAAATTGGAAGAACACAGTCCAACGGAAATTGTTCACCAGGCTATCGCCAAATCCAAACACTCCCGTCAGATTGGAAGAGTGAAAAGCGTGACTCATCAACAGCTTTCCAGTTGTCCACAGTCCGAGAACGATGGGAGACACACTACTCCGAAAGACGCTTTGCATTCAGGTTAGTTATGTGTGGCTTGTGTGCTCTACCATCAGAATTAAGACTGTACAACTCTCTCAGGATAGTTATGGTACTAACCGAGCCATTGCAGACATTTCTTACTTTATCAGCGATGGAAACGGCAAAGGAACAGTGAGATTTCTTACCATGACTCTTCTGTCACGTTCCGTCAGTTTGTGGGGCCTTCCTGAGCGATTCTTTGCTGTTGTCGCACCATCCTGCTTCTATCTCTTCACGACATCACTTACAGTCTATTTTAGTATGTTTATCTACAATGCTCCGTATGGAAAATTTACTTAAATGACATCCTATGACCAGCCCACACTGGAACTCGGAAAGTTCACGTCCAAGCGGCATATCCTCTTCAAAGTTACTGATAACACGACAGAACATCTCAGCTTTATATAAGTACCTCCCCACTCACAGCGCACCTTCCTGCGCAACCGTTCTTTGCACTTATGCGAATATTTGGTAGTGTCCGAATACTTTTCATAATATAGTGTGTAAACGCAACTTTACATGTCTTACCCAATATACGAAGCAAGGCCCAGACGTAAAAGAAGCCAGTCTCACCCTACAACGTGGCGCTCCAGCGGCTGAGTAGTACGAAACGTCGGCTTCGAATCATTTGTCCAAGATGAGTCCAGGTTCGAATCCCATGTCACAGATAGTGTATTTGTCCTACGGCACTATAGTTCTCTCCTTTCCGTGGAACCATAGGCGTAACCACTGGGGGGGGGGGGTCAGGAATCTCCAGATTTTCAGAGTCGGGGATCCCCAATGTAAAGGAATCCCCCCCCCCCCCAACTTTTCGGGAATATAATGATATAATGCACAATTTTTTTATGGTGTGAACCGACTAAATTTAATAATAAAATATTGTGATTTTTCGTAGAATGCAAACACGTGTATAAAGTGTACTTAATAAAACAGCAATATCGATTCCTAATAAGCAAAGTCAGTTCTACAACTTCGTAATTTACATTTCTGCCCTATCTATTATAGTTATACAGTTGTGTTCGCTAAGTTCCACAATTCGCCAACAGAGGCGCCTATGTCGTGGCCGTTAGATCGCGCCTCAGCAACAGCTTTGCTCCTGTGTGTGTGTGTGTAGGGGGGGGGGGGTTCCAAAATTACTTTATACAGTATGTATATATTATTGTTTATATCATCATCATTGTCAACCATTATCAATCCACTGCTGGACGAAGGTCTCTCCAAGTTTCCTCCACAACGGTCTGTCTTGTGCCAGTCTCCTCCATGTCACTCCCGCATATTTACGAATTTCATCCACCCATCTCCCATGTGGTCTTTTTCTGGGTCTTTTCCTGTCCCTTGGAATCCAATCTAAAATTTCGGCTGTCCATCTATGGTCTGTCCTTCTGGCAGTATGTCCAGCCCATTGCCATTTCAGGGATTTAACTCTGATCATGATGTCTTCCACTCTCGTCATTTTTCGGATCCACGAGTTCCTCTTCTTATCTCTCCTGGTTATACCAAGCATGGTATTGTTTATATGCTTGGTATTGTTTATATAGGTATACATATAATCTAGGGGGGCCGATCACTGTGTATGTGTGATCGGACCCCCCCCCCAGATTTTGAAACATGATTACGCCACTGCCTGGAACTAGTGTCCCCAAATTAGTCATGGACGAACGCACATAGCTCGTTGAGTTGCTCAAAGTGTTCATTCTTCCGTTTTTGGTGCTACGCGTGAGAGTTTTTCTCACACCACCTCTTTCCATATATTGTTGCTCAAAAGTAAACAAAAGCACAGGTGTACAAAATGCGCTGCTGACAAATGAAAAGTTACAAATCAAATTAGGCAAAAAACACACTCATATCATCCCGTTACCTAAAAAATACAAAACACAAACGCCAGTGGTCGTTTGATGAGAAAAGCTCTCACGTGACGCAAATACCAGTGGCCGCTTGATGAGACAAATCTTCACACGGAACGCAAGGGAGCAAACAGCAGACTGTTTGAAGGTCAAAGATCAGCCAATCCTTATCGGGAGTGATAAGATTGTTGGTAAGATCCTAAAAGTCAGCTAGAGCGGGGTATGGGCGCTCAAGGTACATTCCAAATAAATTGCGCTCTTCATTCACCAATGAGCGATTACATTATGACCACCACCAGTCTAAATAAATGAGCGCGTCTGGAGACCGAACGGTGTCGCAGGTGAAGTTCACAGAGCACTGTATATACAACACGAGGACAGGCTTTCGGTTAGTAGAGTTTTCGGAGTCAGGATGGGAAAAGCTGCCGATTTATCGGAGTTTGATGAAGATCAAATTGTGATGGCACGGCGCATTGGAACTGCGATCTCGGAAAGCGCGCAGCTTGTATGTTGTTCGCGTGCCGCTGTAGTGAGTACGTATCAAAAGTGGTGCACAGATGGCCAAACGAGGAGACGCCATCCAGCCGGCTGTATTCCGCAGCCCATAGGGGAGCAGAGACTGTCGCGCATTGTTCACAGCGACCGCAGAGCCACAGTACGACAAATCACCCGCAGCTACAAGAGCGGTGATCAGGTCAATATGTCACAACACATCATAGACTTCTTCGCAGCCTTCTGCGCATGGGCCTGCGCATCCGAAGACACAGCAGGGTCCCCCATGCTCACCAACAACGCATGAAATGGGCCCAAGATAATTGAGATTGGACCGTGGATGATTGGAAGAAAGCAGCCTGGTCTGACGAATCAAGATTCCTGATGCATCAGGTACACGGCCAAGCGCGGATACGCCAATTACCAACCGAGGCTATGGCACCTGGATGCACTGTTGTGCGGAAACAGAGCGACGGAGGCTATGGCACCTGGATGCACTGTTGTGCGGAAACAGGCCAACAGAGGCTATGGCACCTGGATGCACTGTTGTGCGGAAACAGGGCGACGGAGGCTATGGCACCTGGACGCACTGTTGTGCGGAAACAGGCTGACGGAGGCTATGGCACTGGATGCACTGTTGTGCGGAAACAGGGCGACGGAGCCTATGGCACCTGGATGCACTGTTGTGCGGAAACAGGGCGACGGAGGCTATGGCACCTGGATGCAGTGTTGTGCGGAAACAGGCCGACGGAGGCTATGGCACTTGGATGCACTGTTATACGGAAACAGGCTGACGGAGGCTATGGCACCTGGATGCACTGTTGTGCGGAAACAGGGCGACGGAACCTATGGCACCTGGATGCACTGCTGTGCGGAAACAGGGTGACGGAGGCTATGGCACCTGGATGCAGTGTTGTGCGGAAACAGGGTGACGGGCCGCCTCGGTGGCGCAGTGGTCTAAGACGTTGGCCTTAGACCACTGCGCCACCGGGGCGGCGCGACGGAGGCTATGGCACCTGGATGCACTGTTGTGCGGAAACAGGCCGACGGAGGCTATGGCACCTGGATGCACTGTTGTGCGGAAACAGGGCGACGGAGGCTATGGCACCTGGATGCACTGTTGTACGGAAACAAGCAGACGGAGGCTATGGCACTTGGATGCACTGTTGTACGGAAACAGGCAGACGGAGGCTATGGCACCTGGATGCACTGTTGTGCGGAAACAGGCCGACGGAGGCTATGGCACTTGGATGCACTGTTGTACGGAAACAGGCCGACGGAGGCTATGGCACCTGGATGCACTGTTGTGCGGAAACAGGGCGACGGAGGCTATGGCACCTGGATGCACTGTTGTGCGGAAACAGGGTGACGGAGCCTATGGCACCTGGATGCACTGTTGTGCGGAAACAGGGCGACGGAGGCTATGGCACCTGGATGCACTGTTGTGCGGAAACAGGGCGACGGAGGCTATGGCACCTGGATGCACTGTTGTGCGGAAACAGGCTGACAGATGTGGTGTTATGCTGTGGGCGATGTTTTCTGGGGACACTTTAGGCCCCATTATTCCAATAGCACAGTCCCTGACAGCTGTCAGATATCTGAACTTCGTTGCGGACCAAAATCAGCCATTCATGGCAACTGTGTTGCCTGCTGATGATGGCCATTACCAACAGGATAATGCTCCATGCCACACTGCCAGAATCGCGAAGGAGCGGTTCGAAGAACATGCTGGTGACTTTCTGTTAATGCCCTGGCCACCAAATTCACCTGACGTGAACGCCATCGAACATTTGTGGTTCGACTTGGAAAAACGGGTTTGCGCTAAATCACCATTACCCGGAAATGTGCGGGAACTGGAGGACCTGCTGTTGTCATTATATTACCAGATACCCCAGGATACCTATCGCCACCTCATCGAATCGATGCCTCGTCGAGTGGCCGCTGTTTTGGGGGCTAAAAAGAGTCCAACAACTTATTAGGTAGGTGGTCATAGTGTAATGGCTCATTGGTGTATGTAAAGCGTGAGAGAAATGCTCATAGATCGACCAACGACGGGTTAAACCCCCAAATGAACCCCCCTAAAATTTTCAGTATCGTATTTACAGCGTTTCTTCCAGAGTTGAATTTTCACAGCACGCTCACTCTTAACACATGGAGGGACGGACATTACTTTTTCCCTGACAGCACACAGTTCACTGTCACGGTTAATTTTCCACGACGTGAGACTACAGCCACATTACTTTCCCAATGACATCACACACGGACACGACTCTCACGTTACTTTTTCCATGACGAGGGACTACTTCCTCAATAGTTTTTCAGAGCTGCCTCACAATAACACGAGCACACAAGACTATCACGTTACAATGTTAGTAAGTTGCAACCAAAACTGGTATTGCACCAGCTGCACCCGGTTTTCTGAAAAAAGTACACCACTTGGTGAAACAAAATGGTGCAACTTTGCACCACGTTGTGGCACAAGGTTGCATCCCATTATGGTGCAAAGTTATATCGTGTTGTTCGTTTTGTTTGCGTCACGCAGGGTTGTACCTTTTCTCAGAATGTACTGCAGCTATTATACTACCAATTTTTGGTGCAACCTACCACCAAATTTTTAACTGTATTAAATATTTTGGCCACTAAGACTAGCTTCAGTGTTACTGACTTTGACGGCAACAGACTGACCGCTGTTTAACTACACACAGCATATGAAGCAAAAACAGCACCGAGAATCCCAACGCAACGCTCACTTCGAGGGTAAAAGGGAAAATGGACACAATTCCAGGAAATACAGAGGGTGAGTCGAACGTTTTGCAATATTTGCATAAACGCATATGCTGCGGCGAGTATGTCCCGTGTTTAAACTAGTTCAAGTCGCGCACTGCAGTCAGTCGAAAGGGACATAAAGTGGTAGACGTTGCTGTGAACAACCTTGCATGTCGTCGTTCTGTCTGTGGTTGGGACGCCTAAAAATGAACAGCCACAACATGCTAATCAGGGAACTTTTGCTTTACGAGTTTGAACTCGGCCATAACGCTGATCAAGCGACACGAAACATTTGTCATGCAAAACGGGAAGGTTCCGTGGACCACAGCACCGCAACCAGATGGTTCCAGGAATTTTGCTCAGGTAACAGAAACCTCGACGAACAGCCAAGGTCAGCTAGGCCGCGAACCGTGGATTCAAAGGCCGTGCGACAGGCCGTAGATGCAAATCCGACAAGCAGCACTCGGAGATTGCCAGGCGAGCTGGGCATATCACAGACCACCGTGGTTCATCACCTTCAGGAACTCTGCAAGGTCTACAAGAGCTGCAGCATTGTTCCTCACGAACTGACGCCAGCTGAAGCAAACCTCCGAGTGGAAGTGTGCACGAAACTCCTAGAAAACCCGCGCAATATACGTTTTATCAAGAGAATTGTTACGTGTGATGAAAAGTGGGTCTTTTTCCGTAATTCTAACACACAGTGGTAGTGGTTGAGCCCGGGCCAGCTTCCTGTACCTGTTGCCAAACGTGGGTCGTTCGAGCACAAGGTGATGCTCTGCGTCTGGTGACATTTCGAGGGGATAGTCCATTACGAATTTGTTCCAGACGGTCAGACCATCAATGCCAACCTCTACTCTGAACAGCTTTAGCGGATGTATGCCGTTTTGGATGAGAAGCACTCACCACTGGTGAACAGAAAGCGCGCTCTCCTACAGCAGGACAACTCTCGGCCTCGTACCACGTGAACAACCCGGACAAAACTCCATGAACTTGAGGGCATCGAACACACCCAGCATATAGTCCGGATTTTGCCTCGTCGGATTTTTACCTGTTTCGGTCCATGGCCCTTCGCGGGCGGCACTTCAACAACCAGGAGGTGGTGGCAGCTGGGGTGAAGGAGTTCTTCGCCTCGAAGGACAATGACTGGTACCTCCCTAGAATCGAAGAACTGGATGACAGATGGCTAAATACGGTGCAACATAATGGCCTATACTTTGAATGCTAGTCTGCTTTCGTCGTAAATGTACGTATGAAGACATAAAGTGATCCAAATATTGTAAAACGTTCGTCTCACCCTCTGTATATTCTCCTGTTTTCTCTCCGGTTATATCCTCATTCCATTACTGCCCTATCTACAGTTGTATCCCTCTCTACAGTTGTTGCCCAAAATCTCACTTACATGTACATAAGCCACAGCCATCCTCTTTTTTAGCGCTTTCCAACCGTAGGTTGAAGAAGCGTATATGCTCCAGCTTTGTCCGTCCGATAACTGGCGTAAAAATGGTTCGATTTCGATGAAATTTTAGTATGTGGTAGAGGACCACCTGGGGACGAACCCTATTGAATGTAGACGAAATGGGGTCAAAGGTCAGGACATAGGAATGCGATCCATTCCATCGCTCTTATCCCATATTATTAAGGTGGACGTCAAGTAATTTAGCTTACTATACTTCCAATGGAAAAACTTTTGCACACATTTCCTTCACAATTAATGTGTTCCCAAGGATGAAAATTTGAGCATCGATTAAAATAACTTTATTACAACTTGGAATACTTAATATTTCTAAAACATAAATATAATTACATTAAAAATCAATAACTTTTCCTTTGGGGGTGTTGAAACCAGAATAAGTATGGCGCGACCTGTACTTTGATGACGTCAGTAGACAAACAAATGTTGGATTGCATAATTATGGTTATGTTTTAGGAAATATTGAGTATTCCAAGTTATAAAATGAAGCTATTTTAATCGATGTTCAAATTTTCATCCTTGGGAATGCATAAATTGTCCAGAAAAAAGATGGCGTGACCTGTATTTTCATGACGTCAGCAGACAAAAAAATGTTGGATTGCATAATTATGGTTATGTTTTAGAAAATATTAAGTATTGCAAGTTATAAAATGAAGCTATTTTATTCGATGTACAAATTTTCATCCTTGTGAACGCATTAATTGTCCAGAAAAAAGATGGCGCGACCTGTATTTTCATGACGTCAGCAGTCAAACAAATGTGCGGATCCTATTCAAGTTTTATGACATCACACTTTTGCTAGTAGATGGCCGCGATTCCCATCTGCCTCATTACACACGCGTTGTGTGCGTATGTTTGTCCGCACGATAACTTGCGTAAAAATCGTTCGATTTTGATGAACTTTTATTTTAGTATGTGGTAGGGGAACACCTGGGAAGGAACCCTATTGAAAGTGAACGAAATGGGGTCAAAGGTCAGGACATAAGAGCGGGATCCATTCCACTGCTCTTATGCGTCATAACTAACGTAAAAAAGTTCGATTTTCGATCAAAATTTAGTATGTGGTAGGAGACCACCTGGGGACAAACCCTGTTGAAAATTGGCGAAATGGGGGTCAAAGGTTACGACATAGGAGCGGAATCACTCCCACTGCCATTATGAGTCATAACTTACGTAAAAATGTTTCGATTTGGATGAAATGTTGGTATGTTGTAGGGACCTTTCTGCGGACGAATCCTATTGAAAATGGGCGAAATGGGGTGAAAGGTTAGGACACAGGAGCGGGATCTATTCCATAGCGCTTATGCATCATAACTTACGTCAAATTGCTTCGATTGGGGCAAAACTTTATCATGTTATTTCGGAGATGTACTGAACCAGTTCTGTTGAATATCATCCAAATGGATCAAAGGTCAGGGCACAGGGGTGAGATTTATTCCACAGCCATTTTCGTCATAACTTGAGTAATAGCTTGAATAATGATTTCTAGTATATTGGAAAGCGTATCATAATCAATGCATTGCATGATTTTACTAACTTGTTATCAGTAGTAGGTAGCCTGTTTTAAACTCTCAAACGCGATACATCAATGTAATGGGATGCGGAGAGAGTGTCTTGCACAACTCGTTTGTTTAGTATTTGATGCATTCCTTCCTCATTGGTTTTCTTTCGACATTCTTCTGCTAGCACAGAAGAATTCTCCTGAGCAGTTGTAGTTCCTTACTGTATTCCACAACATGTATTTTCCCATTCCAGAACAGTACGCAGCAGATGTTCTCTGCGTCTTTAAATTATAAATTTCCTAAAATGTGTTACTTTGTTAAATGTGATCATCTTAGCTTTCCCACTTATTAGCTCCTCCTCGCTAAGTCCGGGTTCTTCATTAAAATTTGTTCGTTAAAAACAATCAAGTCAGCTGTAGAATAACATTATACCGAACAAAAATTCCTGTTTTGTTAAATAAATCCGCAATCTCGCTAAATACGGGCTAAATCCGTGAGAGTCACAATCCGTGAGCTTGTTGCACAACTGGACTGTGGTCACAATGCCATACAGAAGATGATGCAAGACTTAGGGTATCGGAATGTGTGTGCAAAGTGGCTACATGGGCAGTTAACATCCGATTTGAAGGAGAGAATGGTGGAAGTCTGCTATAATCTCCTGGAAGCGTTTGAAGCCAACGAAGACACGTTTTGTTTCGATCTGGTGACAGGGGATGAAACGTGGGCGTGCATCTTTATGATCCGGAAACGAAGAATCAATCCATGCAATGGCGTCACACCTCTTCACCAAGGCCTAAGAAATTCAAGAGCCAGCGATCAGCACAGAAAGTCATGATGAGTGTTTTTTGGGATGACAGGGGTGTCATTCTCCTTGAAATTCTGGAACGTGGCCGTACCGTGACCAGCGAGCGGTACATTGAGACACTCAAGAAGCTTAGAAATGCCATTAGGAGGAAGAGACCGAACAAGAATCTGAAAAGGATCGACATTCACAATGACAATGAGAGACCACACACATCTTTAGCAACAAATCAGGCAATCAGCAAATTAGGCTGGTCGGTGGTCACCCATCTACCGTACAGCCCAGATCTGGCGCCATCCAATTTCCACCTGTTCGATTAAATGAAGGACAGTCTCCAGGGATAACGATTTGATGACACAGACGAGGTGAAAGTGGCTGTGAAGAATTGGGTACCACAGCCCAGACGTTAATTTCAAAGAGGATTCGAGAGTTGGGTTCAACGATGGCGTAAATGCATCGCTTGTGATGGAGACTATGTTGAGTAGTACCTTTGTATAGAGAAAGAGTTATTCTACTAACAAGTGCAATTTGAACGACCTCTGTCAGTTAATATAAACGTTATGCCCATTTTTGCATTACTTTCGGCACAACCCTCGTCGTTCGTTTTTCTGTGTTTAACTTAAAAACGTATAATGAAGAAAAAACAAATCTCGTTGCACGATATGTTTTAGAATTATAAAAAGTTAAAAACATTTCATATTCAATTCAATTCATTTATTTTTCTGAGCCAAAAACCAGTATTACAAAAATATCAACTGAAACAAAGCGCAGCAAGGAATCAGGGGAAAAGGGCAAGGCCTGACAGGGTCCCATGCTCCCTAGGCAAATTTTACACTGAGGTCACCAGTTGAAGTTACAAACAAGTCAGTGTTTCAGAGAAACATAAAAAGAAGTAATGATATATATAAAAAGATGATAAACACTACATGAAATACCATTGAAAATCAATTTACATAGAGATATACAAGTCATAGTAATAGTCATAGTTCCTCTCCACTCCAATAATCAATTTGAGGAGCCGCAATTCATTATGAAGTTTTTTTTTGTTTTTTTTTAAAGGTTAAAGTTGTTTAAAGAAGTCAGTTCCGTCAAAAATGAGTTCCAGTAGTGTGGGCCAATGTAATTTATACTTTGCTTCATGGTCTCCGTCTTCGGATAAATAGGTCGAATATGTGATTTAGTGCGTGTGTCATGTGAGTGCATCTGTGGTACAATTTGTATAATGTCAGTGTGTAAATTATTCTTAATTCGCCTGAACATAATTTTCCCAATATTAAAGTAATATAGTTGGTTAATCGTAAGAATGTTGTATTTGTTTGGGAAAACTCTTGTGTTATTATATAGTGTTAGTTGTGTATTTCTATCAAATTTTAGGTCAATTAATCTTATATATTTGTTTTACAGAATTTGGAAGTTTTTTGAAACTATTTTCAAAAAACTTCAAATTTTTCAAAACCAAATATCCACACAATTAAAGTAATTTCTCGAACTCTGATTAATTAAGCTTCGCTTCACATTGTTGAAATTCAGAAATGAACGGAAATTCAGAAACTAGGGAAAAAAATCAGTTTCTTCTTTATCTTTCTCATGACGTTTATCTTAAAAGAAAACGAGCGTTTGTGATTTTTCTTACAGATCTTGAAGAAATATCCGTTAAGAAGCACTTGAATTCTTAAAAATGTTGGGAGTTAGCTCCTTGGCTCTCTGAATATCCCAAAGGCTTTGAAAAAATCCCTTTACTTCGCTTAGGATATTTTTCGTTCACAGTTTATTGAAATATTTGACATTTAGCTTTTATATTTATTTTATCTTTCCCATTATATTCCTAAATACTAAATATCAGAAAATTTGAAAAATACGTTCCAGGGAAAGCATATTAACTTATTACCTGATAAATCTTAAATAATCATGAATTTTTACACCTACAGATTTTCTACTTGAATTAATTATACCCCTAATAAGCTTAAAAAATCAGAGATCTTTCAGCTGCGAAAAGTCTACATGAGCTTGCGAATATTTATTAAGTGCACATAAAAAAAAACCCAGTAAGTTAATAAACATATACTGATTCTATTTATTTGGTTGCATTTAATATATTTTCGGACGAGTGATTTATATGTATTTATATATATAAATCACTCGTCCGAAGAGATATTAAATGCAACCAAATAAATATAATTTATTTATATGTGCGTGTGTGTGTTTTTCAATTAGTACTGAAAACATTTATTTTACGCTTGTACTATAGAACAAGAACCTGAAATTCACACTCTGGAATTTTAAGAATATGCCTGAAGATTTCGTTACTAATAAATACTGTATATTTAACTTATTCCAGTCACAAGAGATTACACCATCGGCTTTATAAATGCTTTTAATTGGCATATTTCGCATGAAATAATAAATCGCTTTACTACAACCACGATTTCACGCATTTTAATCTTTTTGGTATACTTTCCATTTTCTTCACCAGTAATTAGCAAGATTTAACAGAATTATTATTTCGAACAGCGATTCA
The DNA here is from genome assembly GCA_039090855.1 of Macrothele yani. Classification (NCBI taxonomy): domain Eukaryota; kingdom Metazoa; phylum Arthropoda; class Arachnida; order Araneae; family Macrothelidae; genus Macrothele; species Macrothele yani. Next base: position 18,324,672 of record CM076992.1, read on the forward strand.
TGGGCAATGCTGATATTTACTTAAAGTAATTTGAACTATGTTACATTTCATTTGATGTCTGCGCACACGGCGGAAACAGAAACAAACAGTGTAGAAAGTTCATTATTCATTTTTTTTTATTTATTTATTTATTTGGTTTCTCTTTTTCATTTCTTTCACTTTGTCTGCTCCGGAGCTTCAGCGTGATGTGTGTTTCATTTAATAAATGCTTCTCAGTTAGTTCGTTTTGTGTATGTATTATTTATATTCTAACAATTACGTCTTTCAAACTAACATTTTTAGGGAATTAATCGCACAGGTGTGAAATGTGCTGCCATCTGTGCACTGCCGAATTAAAGATATCAAGGCACTAGGGCGGTTACAATGTGGAGGCCCTTAAAAATATTTGGTAACTGGGTCTCAATATTAAGTTTTAAATACAAATTGAAATTATTTTATTCTTATTGAAGACTAAAGTTTTCTATTGCATTAAGAAATTAATGTATTCAATTTGCATTTTCGGTTTTATTTGTATAGTTCAAAATACACTTGGAGACTGAGTATGGAAATCATGTGGTAATAAAATATGATGCTTACAGGTTTATCCCCCCCCCTCACCCCCGCCCTCTCAGGAGTTTCAAAATTATGCAAAGTTTCCTTATAATTACACTGAAGTGCCAAAAGTCACGGGATAATAGTATGCTTTATCCAGGGTGAATCGTATAGCCTAAGTTAAGGTCACTGGTTCCAGAGAAGGAACCAGTGACATGACCTAAGTTAAGGTTACTGGTTCCAGAGAAGGAATAGAGTCACTGCCGTAAGACAAACATAGAATCCATGCCTTACCGGGATTCTAACCCGGATCCATCTCCGATGAATGATCACAAGCCAGCGCTTAGACCACTGCCTCACCTGAACGGCGAGGCCCCTTTCGGGCAATGATCAGAATCCAGCGCCCCGAGACACTAGGACACCGGGACGGCGAGGCCCGTTTTGGAGAATGACCAGAATCCAGCGCCTCGAGACACTAGGCCACCAGGACGGGGAGGCCCGTTTCGGACAATGATCAAAATTCAGCACCTCGAGACACTAGGACACCGGGACGGAGAGGCCCGTTTCGGACAATGATCAAAATTCAGCACCTCGAGACACTAGGACACCGGGACGGAGAGGCCCGTTTCAGACAATGATCAGAATCCAGCGCCTCGAAACACTAGACCATCGGTCTGGCATACTAAGTAATGGTGTATCTTGGAAAAGCTAATTGTCTACAAAAATGAAGCAAGCCAGAACAAACAAAACAAAATTTCTGGACATTATAAACCATTAGAAAGAGTAAATATAAAATCAAAGAAGTGCATTTTTTTTCACTTTTACAGAAATATTTTCCATAGTACCCACTTCACTAGAAAAAAGTTATTTCTCCTGTAATTACGAGGGGCGCTCGATAATTTCTAAGCCTGACCTCGAAAGTAGTGGTTGGCGACTGACTCAAGTATTGCAAAGTATTGCATTATCCTTCGGTTATATAGCAGCAACGCCACGTCACCGTGTAAGCATTTGAGACGGCGCCACAGTAAATTGAAGTCTGTAAGGTGACAATGGATGGGAGACAGATGTAATTGCGAGACCGAGTGGTAATTGGATTACGGGCGAAGGAAGGTGAAACGCCACTCCGTATACATGAACGGATGGTCCGTGCCTACGTCAATGCTGGACCTCCATATACCACAGTCAAAGGATCGCTTTAAACGGGGAAGAGACTTGTTGGAGGACGACCCTCGCGAGGGGCACTCAGTGAAGGTGACCCCAGATGAAATGTGCCAGAAAGTGGAGGACCTGGTGATGTCAAACCGATTAATCCGTGTCATACGAGATTGCTGAGGAGCCTAAGTTAAGTACTGGCGGTTTTTGGATCATTTTGCATGAGAGGTTAGGGATGTCAAAGGCCACTTTCAAGTGGGTTCCTCGAATGTTGACACCGAAGATGAAGAATGATCTTGTTGAATCAAGTCGGGTTCAAGTTGACTGTATTAACCGCATACTAGATGACTTCTATTCCTGCATTGTAACAGATGATGATGTTGGAAAAACGAGGAAAGATATGATGCCATTCGCAGCAGTCGTATGGTTAAAGTGCACCCAATAGAATAGGAGAAAGAATTATTTGAAATCCTCGTTGTATCGAGCTCGTGGTCCATCGCGTGAACTCACGCACGCTAAGCCAAGACAGAACTAATAATGACGTTAGTTGTTCATCAGTTGCTGCCATGTTTAGAAGTAGTGCTGGAATGGTTTCTGGTGGAAGATTGCTTTGCGCAAAACATTGCCCAAGTGCGTCCCATGCGTATTCGATTGGACTGAGATCAAGGGAATGAGCTGGCGACTCTATCCGACGGATATTCACACTAGGCAATACTCCCTCTGATGTGCGATGAAGACGGTCGTTTTCGTCCATAAAAATGAAATATGCGCCCACAGCCCAACGAAATAGATGAAAGTAGCCAAAATCACATTATTGCACAACCGCTGCCCGGGGACTGCCCATCTATCACCTGCAGTTCGGTTCATCGATTGGCCATGATACCAACTAACACCATAACGCCGCGATCGCCATATCTGTCCAATTCAACGATGTTCCTAAATGTCCCACGCTCCCTCTAGATGTAGTGTCTCTTGGAATCCGATGAAAGGCTTAAGAGATTTTCATCTGTCACTATTGCCTTGGTCCATTGATTGAAGACCTGTCGACGAGAGACATACAACACGGATGGCGGGATATACGATTCACCCTGGATAGTACCAAAGAGAACAGATTACGGGTTTCAGTGCATACAGCTTTGCTGCATTTAGACTTCTTGACAGTATTTGTCGCGAAGTTCACACTCCTGTCCTTGAAGATGATTAGCCAAATGCCCTGTTGTACCTTTTCGACTCAATTTTACCATTATAGCCAAGTAATGGTCATCCCGTTGGCTCGCATTGCTGGCACGATCTCCAGGAAAACAGCTGGCAACAGTTCTGTGCCTCTTGAAAGCTGACGAAACCCGTGACATAATGCTGTATTCCACTCCATACTCTCTGGAGACATCGGTCACAGTCCAGCCTTCATCGAGCTTGCCGTTAATTCGGCTCAGGGCAGGATTAAGGCCTTAGTGGGCCCCTAAGCTAAATCATTTGAATGGGCACCAGGCAAATACATTTGAGTGGGCTCCGATGCTAATACATTTGAGTGGGCCCCTAGGTTAAGACATCTGAGTGGGCCCCCAAGAACTTGTGTAGGGCAATCATTGTGAAGTCCTTTAAAACACGAAACTGCTGCAATATGGTTGTGATAATTAATATGTAGTGCATTCTTCAACCTAATGAATTATCTGCAGAGTTTTCATAACAAGACACTCACTGTATTTTCCATTGTTCTCATAAGAACATGAGTTAAAAGCTTAAGATTCCTAGATTTTGTCTCAGTTTTTCTAGCGATTTATATATTTTTCATAGTGCATCTGTTTTCTTATGCAATGTGAAGTCACAGGGGACTTCGACCTTTAACGTTTCCAAGTTAAAACTGGGAGGTGTCTGTGGATGGTAGTGAAGAAGCTGAAACTCTCCCGCTGACTCCGCTGTACACAGCAACATGAAACCTTTACCCTTGGTGAGTCACTAACTTGAAATCTGTTCGTCTTCCAGCCTCTGTTTCTGACCAAGTGGAAATCATACGAGACAAAAGTAAAACTATTTTATAAACCTCTCTCTCTCTCTCTCTCGCTCTCTGCTGAGCCCTTGGTGATGATGTGCCCCAAGGTTATAGCCCCCTACAGACCACTCCTTAATCCGGCCCTGATTCGTTTTCGGGTAAAATCATCCATATGTCTGCGAGATTTCCTTCTGTTGTCTGAAATACGCAGGTAGTCGCTCTGGCGATAAAATACATGAAAAACAGAATGAACCGTGTGAGACACGACTCGTCATCCTGCTTATATATATACACACACACCCATAAAAGTGTCATTCCATGATAAAAGCTGTTATTCCATGATGCCCATATATCAAAACAAATTTGCATATGGGCATCATGGAATGTATATATGTTAGCAAGCTTTTTTTAGCCCATGACGCTCTATAATCGTCAGATACAGTGGTGGGTACCAGACAGTCTATATATATATATATATATATATATATATATATATATTCTATAAAGATACCTAAGCAAAAAAATATATATATAATTTTGACTCACACCTAGTACAACATAGAAAAGGTTATGTATCTACCTGTGTGAGTAAAAGGAGAAAAAAAAAAAAAAGAAAAAAATAAAATAAAACAACTGAATGTAGAAGGTGTCGAGAATACTGAGCCTTGGCTTTATCAAGGACCAGCAAAAACTCTGCATTTTCTCACTTCCACAAAGACCTAGTTGGAAATGGGTTTCTGCAAGGCCATAGATGCAAGTAACATTCCCACCTAAAATAGTTAAAAAAATATATATATAAGTCATGTCCTCCGTAGAGTAGCATGACCTAGCACTAGTTAACAATTTCGCTTGCATCCATTAACCTTCATGGCCCTACCCATGCTCTTCATCTGTTACTATTAAACAGAGAGAAGAAGATTAAAGAGAACTCAAGCTGTGAGAGTGACATAATAAATAGAAATGATTTTCAGCTATAACGAAATTCCAAGTTCGTTTGAGAGAGAATTTAAACCTGAAAAACAAATTTTACATTGCAATTAAAAAAGGAAATGTTAATTTATAACGAACAGATTTTTGAAAGAAAAAACTTGAGTCTAAAACCCCTACTCTACAACTTATGACAGCACGAAAACGAGAATAAGTTAAAGATAATAATTAACTAAAGAAAACTTTGTGAAAGTTATATACCTTAAACAGTTAGTTGCAATATGTACAAAGTATTTCAGCAGTGCTTTAAGTGCATAATTAATTAGTTATTAAGAACTTAACTACTTTGAAAAAACAGCGCATAGACAGCGCATAGAAAAGGAACAAGCTTAGCCATCTTCTGTTCCTAGGTATAACAAAAGACGCTCAAAGTTACAAAGAAAAGTAAGAGTTAAAACCCGCATAAATGTTAACAGACAAACCAATGCTTAAAAGCTGAAAAGCTAAAAAACGACAGAGAAAAGGTACATGAAGTACAAACATTGAACTTATAAAACCTAGAACCCAAAAACAAGGAAGAGAGCTTACCTCTTGTGTTACAAAAACTTTTCTCCTCACAAGAGGAGAACATGGCTGACCTCTTCCGCCACTCCCTAGACGCTGGGGGGCAGTGCGGGTGGGGCTGATGGCCTCCTCATACAGCAAGAAACCAACGCGCGGAGATTTTAACCAGAGAAAAAATATATAAATTTTGCACCCTTCGTTTTAAATTCTAAAATTTTTTCCTTAGTCTTCAGTTTTGCTCTTAAGTAACTAATTTCAATTTATTATTTAGCAGCTCATGCGCAAATTCTAGTTGAAATGTTTTATTATTTTTTATTATTATTATTTTTTTATTACTATTTTTTTACTTGAGGTTTTTTTCATTTTCTAATTTTTCTTTTTAGTATGTTTTGGATGCAGCTTTTTGGAGTGTAGTTTATACTCGAGTTTGGTCTTTTCTTGGACTGCTTATTTCTAAAAGTTTTTCCTAGTTGGTTTGCTCAGAATTTGTATGTTTTGGCCCAAGTGGAGTTCTAAGGACGATGAAAGGATTGGAGGTCAGCTCAGATATTTTAAGTCCTCCCGCTCGGTTAGGCTAGCACCCTTTCCCATAGTGTATGAACTCGCTGGCAAAGGTAATCTAAAGTTATGAAATGACAAACGTTGTTTGACATGTAAATCTGCAGATCCTAACCTGTATTCTTCTGTTGAGGATAATTGCTCCAACAAGTTTTGCAAAGCCTACAATACCATCTATAAGCTCACCTGTACTGTCTGCAACCTTAGCTATATTGGCCAAAGTAAAAATCCTCTTCATCTTAGGATTAATGGTCACAGGTCTCTAGTAAACAAGTTCTCTAACTCAGGAGTGAACCCCTCCACAAACGCCAACCAGTACTCTACCTTTGAATTAGAGCATTTCCATACTCATGGTTTTGACAAAGTGAAAATAGAGGTACTACATATTATCCCTGACCTCTATGCTCGGCTAGAAACTGAATCCCTTGAAATTTTGCAGCATCAGTCTCTTTATCCCTATGGCCTTAATTCCACTCTATCTGACAATAAGCATAATCAGCATAAATTTTCAATTCGTGAACTCTTCTTTCTTGTTAATAATAAGAGCTGCTCTAGAGGTAATAGAGGACAGAGGTTATTTCGCACATCAAGCAAAGTTGATTTTGCTAACTTGCTAAAAACTCTGGAAAGCTTTAAAACTGGCACTAATTTTGTTAAAAATACTTACAAAATTCTCAAGTCCTTCAAGCACTCTGTCCTTAAATGTTTTTTCAAATTCTGGAATGAATCTACTGACCATGTTGATAAGCATGTTTTTGCTTTGGTTCTGGACATTCTTAAACATATTCTTAAAGATAAAAATTTCTCTTAAAGAATTTTCCAGTAATTTTGTTACCATCAGGTTCCTAAATAAAGCCTACGATAATCTCAATGTAAGGAAGCTGTTCTACAATAATGCAATTTTTTTTCCCATCCACAGGCACCAGTCTATTGTAAGTTTTAAATATGTTAAGACCTTAGGGTCAATAGTTAAAAACTACAAACTTAACTCTTCGAGCTACATTCCTGTAATTACTACTTGTTCTTGTGATGAACATAAAGAAACAGTTCACTATGATAAGAATTACAACCATATTATCACCGGAAACTTGAGTTTTGTTGAAAATGAAAAGCTTAGGAATTTATTAGAGTATGGCTCTAAATTCAGACCTTCTTTCACAATTTCCAAAGAAAGGATTCTTGAGAGCTTCACTCAAGATGTAAATAAGTACATCGTAAAAACCAGTTTAACGTACAATCAGCCTATTGAGGCCTTCGCAGAATGGAAATATAATATAATCAATAGCTTCACCGGTGAGTTGGCAGGTCTGGACTTTTGTTTCGACAGAAATCTCTTTTTCTCTGGAGAAGCTAAAAGGTCACTCTCCAAACTACAAGACCAATTTATTTTTACCACTACGGATAAAGCTAGCAATAATTTTGCATTTTTCTGTAAGAAGTTCTATTTTGAATTGTTAACTATGGAACTCAATAATAGAGTAACATACGAGCCCGTAAGTTATTCTACCAAGCAGTTAGAAAATCGGTTTAAGGCATTCTTCAAGAAACTTAAAATTCCGCAAACTAGAAGATATGGGCCTGAATTTCCATTTCTTTTTGCAACGGTTAAGTTTCATAAGGATCCTGTGAAGTTCAGGTTCATAGCTAGTGGAGTAAGGAGTCATAAAAAGAAAATAGATCTTGCTTTTGAAGATGTCTTAAAGAAGATTTTGAAACACATTAGAAACTGTTCTAACTTGATGTACAGAGATTTTTGGATAATTAATAATAATGCAGAAGTAATTTCTACTATACTCAAAGTTTGTCCCCTAGATATTAATAGTTATGATTTTGAAAACCTATATACTAATCTGCCTCTATCAGATATAATCACTACCTTTAAAGAGCTGTATGCAGAATTTAAACTTAACCAATTTGTTGATGTAGGAACTTGGAACTCTTATCTCAATTGCTGCATAAAAAATAACCATATCTTATATAATAATACTCTCTATAAGCAAGTGAACGGTATTCCAATGGGAACATCAACGTCCACGAATATCGCTAATCTATTCCTGTTCTTTAAGGAATATAAATTCATTAAAAATCACCCCACCTGCTCAGATAACTACCTTTACACTTTTAGATATATTGATGATCTGCTGTGTATCAATAATTCCGAAGTTATAGAGAGTGATTTTGATAATATCTATCCTAGCTCTCTTAACTTATGTAAAACCAACCACAGTAATCAGGAACTTGAGTTCCTAGACTTAAGCATTAAGCTCAACAGAGGTAACCCATCTATTAGCCTCTTTGATAAAAGAGTTAATTTTCCTTTCAAAGTAATAAATATCTACACTGGAATAATAACATTTCAACCAAAGTAATTGAGAATGTACTAATTTCTCAGGTCCTAAGAATTTCAAGAATCTGCAGCAACAATTTGGACTTCAATTACCACATTAATATACTATTAGAAAGTTTTCTAGAGAACAAAATTCCTTCTTCTTTCATCAAAAGAACTTTAAGAAAAAATTATTCTGAATAATAGAGTAAGGTTGGCAGATCTGCTTTAATTTTCTACACAGTTAATAATATGATTCTGACCAATCAAAGCCGTAAGGAAGTTGGCTAGAGGATGCCTATTAACTACCTAAAGGAACCTTAGTGCTTTGGATATGACGGTCCTATTAAAACAAAAAAATTAAATAATATAAACAAAATCACAAAAAAGCTTAAAAATCTGTTTATAAAAGAAAATAAAAACAAATAAAAAAGAAAACTAGTTATTCATCACCAGGATAGCTATACTAAAAATAGTAAAACCAACATTAAAATTAATAAGATTCTGATTAATCTATAGAAGCTCACTAAGGTGATTTAATACATGCAAAGATTATTAAATAAACTGTTCGTGTATTTTATAATATTTCTCATGTATTCTGGAGAGTTAATTCTGCTCATTCTGATCATACGGATCCACAGTCTTAAGTTTATATATTTTTTTTCTCTAAGTTTATATATTTTTTTCTCTGGTTAAAATCTCCGCGCGTTGGTTTCTTGCTGTATGAGGAGGCCATCAGCCCCACCCGCACTGCCCCCCAGCGTCTAGGGAGTGGCGGAAGAGGTCAGCCATGTTCTCCTCTTGTGAGGAGAAAAGTTTTTGTAACACAAGAGGTAAGCTCTCTTCCTTGTTTTTGGGTTCTAGGTTTTATAAGTTCAATGTTTGTACTTCATGTACCTTTTCTCTGTCGTTTTTTAGCTTTTCAGCTTTTAAGCATTGGTTTGTCTGTTAACATTTATGCGGGTTTTAACTCTTACTTTTCTTTGTAACTTTGAGCGTCTTTTGTGGTACCTAGGAACAGAAGATGGCTAAGCTTGTTCCTTTTCTATGCGCTGTCTATGCGCTGTTTTTTCAAAGTAGTTAAGTTCTTAATAACTAATTAATTATGCACTTAAAGCACTGCTGAAATACTTTGTACATATTGCAACTAACTGTTTAAGGTATATAACTTTCACAAAGTTTTCTTTAGTTAATTATTATCTTTAACTTATTCTCGTTTTCGTGCTGTCATAAGTTGTAGAGTAGGGGGTTTTAGACTCAAGTTTTCTTTCAAAAATCTGTTCGTTATAAATTAACATTTCCTTTTTTTAATTGCAATGTAAAATTTGTTTTTCAGGTTTAAATTCTCTCTCAAACGAACTTGGAATTTCGTTATAGCTGAAAATCATTTCTATTTATTATGTCACTCTCACAGCTTGAGTTCTCTTTAATCTTCTTCTCTCTGTTTAATAGTAACAGATGAAGAGCATGGGTCGGGCCATGAAGGTTAATGGATGCAAGCGAAATTGTTAACTAGTGCTAGGTCATGCTACTCTACGGAGGACATGACTTATATATATATTTTTTAAACTATTTTAGGTGGGAATGTTACTTGCATCTATGGCCTTGCAGAAACCCATTTCCAACTAGGTCTTTGTGGAAGTGAGAAAATGCAGAGTTTTTGCTGGTCCTTGATAAAGCCAAGGCTCAGTATTCTCGACACCTTCTACATTCAGTTGTTTTATTTTATTTTTTTTTTCTTTTCTCCTTTTACTCACACAGGTAGATACATAACCTTTTCTATGTTGTACTAGGTGTGAGTCAAAATTATATATGTATTTTTTTGCTTAGGTATCTTTATAGAATGTGAATTCTGAATTTTCAAAACTGCTGCGTTGCGCGTTTTGATTTTCAGGTTATTTTGCACCCTTCGTTTTAAATTCTAAAATTTTTTCCTTAGTCTTCAGTTTTGCTCTTAAGTATATATATATATATATATATATATATATATATATATGTGTGTTATATTTTCATAGATGTTATTAATTTTTGCACTTGCATTTTCATATTTTCATAGATGTTATTAATAATATTAATGTATGCATCTTCAATACCGCAGGTTTTCAGAGCCATTGTAACTGCTGATGGTTTCACCGAATCAAAGGCTTTTTCATAATCGATAAAAGCCATGCACAATGGAAGTTCATATTCCCTCGCTCTTTCAATTAGTTCTCTCAGCACATGGATATGATCTATTGTGCTGTAGCCACTCCTGAATCCAGCTTGTTCTCTCGGTTGAGCCATGTCCAGTGTTACCTTCAAGCGGTGTGAAAGAACTTTAGTGAAGATTTTATAAACTACTGATAGGAGGCTGATAGGTCTGTAGTTTCCGAGATCCTCAATGTCACCTTTCTTATGTAGCAGGATCATTGTAGCGGTGTTCCAATCCTCAGGAATCTTTCCTTCATTAAGGCATCGAGTGAAAATTTGGGCGAGTACTGTTTCGATTTCTCCACTTGCTTCTTGTATGATGTCTACAGTAATTTCATCTTCTCCTGGAGCTTTTCCCCGCTTCATGTTCTTGATTGCATGTGCAACTTCTGCTGGAAGGACTGGAGGAACTCTGGTACTGGTATCTTTCATGATGTCTGGAGTGCATGTATCATCCCTTTCATATAATTTGGAGTAGAAATCTTTCACTCTTGTCAAAATTTCGCCTCTATTTCTTGTTACAGAACCATCTTCTTTTCTCAGTGCCATAATCTGTTTTCTTCCCTTACTGAGATGTCCCTTTGCTATCTTTAGGCTTTGGTTGTTTTCAATTGCTTTCTTCACTAGTTCACAGTTGAATTTTCTTACGTCTTCAGTGATACGTTTTCGTACTGTCTTGCATAGCTCTATATATTCCACTTTGGAAGTCACATCTTCTTTAGTTGTCCTCATCTCTCTTCTTTTTTGCATCAACATTTTCGTTTTTCCTGATAATTTATTTACATGCAACTTGTTCTTAGACCCAGCTAATTTTGTTGCTGTTTCCATAAGAGCTTTGGTTACTTTTCTGTTAACTTCAGAGATGTCCACTTTTTCCGATGTTAGGCCTTCTAAAGCAGAGAACCTGTTCTTCAGTTCCAACTTGAAGGTATTATGGTGTTTTTTAAGGTTGGTTATGTCAATAGATTTTGTTTGTCTTATGAGCTTGCCACGTTCAAGTTTAGTGTTGAGGGAGTGAGGCAAGGTGACACCATATCTCCGAAGCTCTTTAATGCCACATTGGAGGGTGTTTTTCAGTCACTGAGCTGGGAAAACAAGGGGATAAAGATTAATGGAGATTATCTAACCCACCTTCGTTTTGCTGATGACGTAGTCATTTTTGCAACTAGCCCATCAGAGCTGCGGAGTATGATTCAGGAACTTGCTGACAAGAGTAAAGAAATGGGATTAAAAATGAACTTTCAGAAGACAAAAGTGATGTTCAATGCTTTTACAAGAAATGAAGATTTATTGATTGATGGAGAAAAGCTGGAGATAACAGACACGTACGTTTATCTTGGACAGCAGATATCAAGTGAGGATCACATTGATGAAGAAATTAATCGGCGTACAAAACTTGCCTGGAGAGCTTTTGGAAAAAACAGCATAATTTTCAAGAGCAATATGCCATTATGTCTTAAAAGAAAAGTGTTTGATCAATGCATCCTTCCAGTGCTTACGTACGGTGCAGAGACGTGGACCTTAACTAAAAGAGACACACAAAGGCTGCAGACAACTCAAAGCAGCATGGAGAGGTGCATACTTAATGTAACCAGGAGAGATAAGAAGAGGAACTCGTGGATCCGAAAAATGACAAGAGTGGAAGACATCATGATCAGAGTTAAATCCCTGAAATGGCAATGGGCTGGACATACTGCCAGAAGGACAGATCATCGATGGACAGCCGAAATTTTAGATTGGATTCCAAGGGACAGGAAAAGACCCAGAAGAAGACCACATGGGAAATGGGTGGATGAAATTCGAAAGTATGCAGGGGTGACATGGAGGAGACTGGCACAAGACAGACCGTTGTGGAGGAAACTTGGGGAGACCTTCGTCCAGCAGTGGATTGATAATGGTTGACAATGATGATGATGATGATGATATATATATATATAGACAGGATTCCGAGGGACAGGAAAAGACCCAGAAGAGAACATGTGAAATGGTTGGATGAAATTCGAAAGTGCCGCCCCGGTGGCGCAGTGGTCTAAGCGATGGCCTTGTAAAGGTTGTGTTGACCTGTGCTATGTGTTTGACCTGCGTTTATTGGTGTTCTTTTGTGTGTGTGCCGTCATTTTGTGTATCTCCTGTGTTATGAACGTCTCCTGTGTCGATTGAGTCCGACTTTGACGTCCTGTAAGTAAAACTTTACTTGTACTAACTCTTTTTCCGTCCTGGCTTTGCCCAGGGTCGGGTTTAGCAAGCCAGCCATTGCAAATGGCGGCGACTGCATCTGATAGGCCAGGTCTGAAGCTTGATAGCAAAGCTCCGCCCCCACCTGGCCACGTTCGGTCATCGTCACTACCACACGCAGCTGGTTTCCAAGCCGCGTTATCTGATGTTACCACTTCTTCTTCCAACTTTATGGATGTTGATTTCCCGACATTTTCCACCACCGTGACGTCATTAACTTCTTCAGTATCCGTTGCCTCTGGTACTTCATCTGCTCCTGCGAGCACTGCGTCTCGACCTTCCCCATCTCCGCCCATTCCTACGGCAACTCTACCTTATGCTTCCGTTGTGAAGGGTACCAGCTCATCTTCCTCTACAGCGAAGAATCCATGTACAACGCCTCTTGATATGATTGTCACTAGAGACAACAAGAAATTACGCATCGAAATTCCGGAAACTTTAGCTGCTGGGCAGGAGGTTTTACGCACACAGAAACTTGGCATATGTTTTGATGCCCTCCTGGACACCAGCCTTAAGAAATACTCCTTAGCCGTCCGCCAAATCCTCCCTAAGGGAGCGATCACCCATATGGCGAGGAAGCCTAGGACTGTTCTCATCTACTTTGCGAAGCCAGAGTTTGTGGAGCGCGTCTTATCTGACGGACTGCATGTTGGGGATCATACCTTACTGGGAGTCCCGCTCACGGAGCGCCCCACACTTGTTACGTGCTACCCCGTACCACCAGAAATCAAGGACCATTACTTAATGGCGGCCCTTTCCCGTTGTGGAAAAGTAGTTGGATCCATTTCCACTCTGTCTTCCGCACCAACAGACCCAGATGACAGGAACATCTTAGGTCTGCGTCGCCAAGCAAGGATCCTGTTTCCTACTGAAGATGCCATTGCTGATTGCCCTACTGACCTCACTGTGGTTGTAGGGAAGCAGATTTTCCGGATCGATATCGTTACTGCCTTGCATTGTTTTAAATGCAAGGCATATGGCCACATCCAATCACGTTGTCCACATGTATCTGCCAAGCCCCCTATTTCCATACTACCCAAAGTCAACACCCCAGCCTCAACACCAGTTTCTCTGGCCACACCAAGTTCGGCTCCAACACCAGTTTCTCTGGCCACACCAAGTTCGGCTCCACAGACGTCCTTGATCCCTTCTACTGTTGTTCCAGATGATTCTCCCCCAGCAAGTGATGATTCATCATCAGTCTCCAAGTCTTCGATATCTACTACAGGTACTTTGGCCACCTCTCCATCGTTGGACCCACTTGCTGCTGTGGTACCTCTACGTTCTTCGGAGGGTATTCTCTCAGAAAAGGAATGGCAACCCCTCCGTCGTGTTGCTTCATCTTCTTCCCTTGGATCCCCTAGTGTGGAGTCAGATCGAACTGTCCTACACCCACCAGCTTCTTCCGGCGTTCCCACGTTGAAACGTACCAGACAGAGTTCCATCTCGCCAGTGACGTCTTCTCCACGCTGCTCTCGTTCCCGTTCGCCAATTCGACAGTCTTTCTCTCCAACAGCAGTTCCTACATCTCTTAAGTCCCCAGCTGTTCCAAAATTGTTGGATCAAAAAGCTTTCGCTGAATATCTGGAAACTTTCCCTGCATTAGACGGGCCGCTGGCGCCCTCTGATCTTGCTCTCATTATACTCAATCAACCGTCACGTCCTCTCAAGCAGCTAGACTGCGTTCAATCACGTAATGCTCAGCTTCCCACTATTATCACCCAACTTCAGAATCTACTTGCTCTTTTGCCAAAAATTAACACAGTCACTAATGCGCAGACATCTAACTTAAAGAAACGTGTAACCAGTCTTCACAAAAGTGTTGATAGTAATATTCAACCTTTACAACCTCTTTCAAGTTAAAATTACTTTCTTTCAACTGTAAGGGATGCTCCGTCCCTCCTACCAATGCGTTAGTGTTTGAAGACATTACACCTCATGATGCGGATATATTATTGCTACAGGAGACTAACTGCCATCCCAACACCCCATACCACCGGTGGCGAACCTGGCCATTTCAATTCTACCATGCCCATCGACTTAGTCTTCACGCAGGACTTGCGGTGGCCATCAATTTTCGTCTTCGATCCTTCATTACTGATATCACGGTCAAACCGATTTATCGTGACCTCCTGCAGCTTCTGTCTTTCCGACTTCACAACTTCCGATACCATATCTTCAACATCTATGTTTCCGGCAATCAACAGTATGCAGACTGCCTTTTTGAGCATTTTGTTTCCTGTGTTCAAGGTCTTCCGGCCACTGATATTGTCATCTTAGGTGGTGATTTTAACTGCACCCTTGACCCATCCCTCGACAGATCGGACGGTTCCACGGATACCAGGTATTTTCTTACCAGAGCACTTTCTACAGCCATCAACCAGCTACAACTCCAAGATGCTTTTCGACACCTGCACCCATTTCTTCGTTCGTACACCTGGCGCTCCTACTCCACTTCCTCCCCTACAACTGCCCGACTTGACCGGTTTTATGTTTCTTCTATTCTTCTTCCTTCAGTTATCTCCCTTTCTCATACACCGACAGTTTCTTCCGACCACAGCTGTGTCGTAATGTGTCTTCACACCGGTCCATCTCCTGGGCAATACTACCGTACTTGGACCCTTGATGATGATCTTTTACTTGATTCAACTTACGTAAATTCCATCCAATCGCAGCTCCAACAAGCCTTATATACGCTCCCTTTTGCTTCTTGTCCCTTGCAACACTGGTTAAATGTCAAATCCCAAATTCTTCTTTATACCAAGCAATATTCCCACGTAAAACGTACCACCGCCTCTATGAAGATTGATGCTGCACGCTCGATTTTTTCCACCCTAGATCTTGATTCTCCGCTGTTTTCTCATTACCAAGCTGAACTTCGTGCCTTGCTACTTCCTGTCTCCCAACAAGCTCTTCACCGCCTCAAGCTCCTTTATCTCCAGCCAAATGACTATCTATGTGAACAGGTTCAACAACTGGAATTCCACAAACGTTCTGCTCATCACCTCCGTAATCTGAAGTTACCCAAAGGAACTGTTACTAATGACACCACTCTCATTTGCTCCGGTGTTAGAACATATTTCCAGTCACGTTTTGCTCAGTTCCAGTCAAGTTCTCCGCATGCTGATTCGATTCTTCGTGCCTTACCACATATTCCATCGCATCTTGTTACATCTCTTTCTATGCCTATCACCCCAGCAGAAGTAGTACAGTCACTTGCCTTACTTAACTGTCACTCGTCACCTGGTCCTGACGGGTTGACAGTTAATTTCTTTCGTACGTTTTCCTCTTTCTTACACTCTCTCCTATTGCCTTGCTTTACAGCTGCTTTTTCCTTATCTGTTCTTCCCCCGCTTTTACTCTAGCTCACATCATTCTTCTTCCAAAGAAGGGGTGTCTGCTGGAGTTGGATAACTGGCGTCCTATATCCATCCTTAATGTTGACTACAAGATTTATACTAAAATACTCTCTCTTCGATTGAACCCTGTCCTTCCCACCGTCATACATCCCGACCAAACGTACACCATCCCTGGCCGAAGCATTCATACTAATATTAATCTCCTCCGTGACTCATATTGCCTTGCCCACCTTACCTCCGAACCTTTAGCCTTCCTCAATCTTGATCAGAGGCAGGCCTTTGATAACGTGAGTCATTAGTGGCTTGCCTCTGTGCTCTCTGCCTTCAGTTTCCCATCTGTCTTCATCACAGCCCTCCTTGCCCTGTACCAGGACTCAGTTGTCCATATCCGGACGGCCTCCTTCCTTACAGCCCCCATTCCGTTTCGTAAGGGCATCCGTCAAGGATGTCCTCTTTCCGGACAACTTTTCTCTCTAGTCTTTGAGCCGTTTCTTTGCTCTATCCGTTCTCTTCTACAACCTCCCCCTCCACCATTCGGCATAGCACCAGGCGCCATTCTATCGTTCTTACTGCCTACGCCGATGATATCACAGTTCTCATCCGAGAAGAATGGCAATTCACAATTGTTCTTGCATGGTTTCAAGTGTATGCTGCGGCTTCCGGCGCTTCGTTAAACCTTTCAAAGTGTACAGGCTTGTGGTGTGGCTCCTGGAGACATCGCCCCGATACACCGTGGGGCGCTCATTGGACGTCCACCAGTCAAAAGATACTTGGGGTGCACATTGGCAGCCGGGTCTCAGCAGCGGCTGCCACCTGGAGACCCCTCGTCAGGAAACTACGTCACACCGCTGCTTACTGGTCCAAGCTCAAGTGCTGTTTGACCTACCACAGTCGTGCACGGCTTTCTGGCACCCACATCCTCTCGTTAGTTTATCATTCCTGGATTGCACAACTGCCACCAGCCTACGTTCAAACTGCAACAACATCAGCAATGCTCAGCATTGTTTGGTCATCTACTCATTGGTTATCTTCCTCAGTATTGTCTCTACCTTCGACTTGTGGTGGCCTCAATATGCCAGAGATTACCATACGTTATAAAGCTGTAAGAATTTTCAATTTCCTCCGTTTGACAGTTCAACCAGACTCTTCCGCTTCCATTCTTTTGCTTAATGTTCTGACTTCCCCCCTTAATCCCTGCCTCACCGTCCATCTTCTTCTCAAGATGGATATTCACACTGTCATTCCCCCCCCCCGTTTTCCTCTAGTCTACCATGAAGCTGTTCAGTTCCTTCGTTCTTTACCGCTCATTCGTCAACCCCCCTCTTCCACTCTTGATCTTCTTTCCGAGCCTCTTTTTTCTCCTCCGTCTTCCACCCCCCTACTGCCAACTTTTTCTTTTTCCCCGCATGGCTACACGCTGGTGTAGTCTCCGTTTCCCAACTGGTCCTCCCCGATTTTTCATGGAAGCCCGTTTCCGAACTTTTTCCCACCCTACCACCCTCGCCCGAACTCTCTGATAACTTCCTCCAACTTAAACATGCTCTTCAATCACTTTTTCCTTCCCTAGTCGATTCCTCTGGCCTCCTTTCCGTTTCCTCTGCCTCTCTCCCTTTTCCGTTCTTCCTTCCCTTTTCCGGTGATCTCCTCCCTCTCCACAGTCTTTCCACCCGCACCCTGTACCGTTTTCTCCGTTCTTCTTCTGCGGTACCTTGCCCTATTCCCTCTGTTCCTTCTTTTGCACTAACCTCAGTCTGGTCTACTGCCCAACATTCACTGGCCCTCTCCTCAGAACTTAATGTGCATTGGAGGTTTTTGCACAATCGACTGCCTGTCCCTTCGACTTTGTTCCGGAGAAATATAGTATCATCAGATCTCTGTCCTTTTTGTAACGTCGTTGGAGACGTCTTACACATGTTTGTTTACTGTCCGACGCTGCTCCCACTATTTCACAGTATGTTCCAACTTGCACATCCTTCTTGTACCAGTGATCTCACCCTAGAAGATTATCGTTTCCTCGGCCACAGTTCTACAAGTTTCTGCTCTATTTTACCAGTTTGTTCGTATTTATTTATTCTAGCTAAATATATTATTTTCTCTCACCTGCTACAGTTACAAGATCCAAATCCTATTACATTCTCTACCTCCTTGGTTGCACACTACCGCAACAGGGTTAAAGCCAGACTCACCCTGGAATATTCCTTGGCGAAAGATACGGCACGGTTACCTGCCTTCTTCACAACATGGTCGCCGTGTCGTCCCTGGTTTCAGTTTTCTAGTGCCCAGACTGTTCATCTGCTGTTTTAATAAACCTACGTCGGAACTTTCAATTTTTACTGTTCCCTCACCATGTTTTCTCCTGGAACTGGATTGTGTTTGCTTCCTGCTGATGTCACCTTTTGTACACAGTTCTCTTCATCCGCACAGTGACTCTCTGCCACCAGTGATTCCCATGTCACTAGAACTGCACAGTTTTTTTTTTTTCTGTAAATTTTTTCGCTCCAGTGATGTTCCAAGACTTCGATGAACATTTATCCCTCAGCTACTGCTGTTTACAGCAAATAATGCAATGCCTGTCATTGCTCATCTGTACAATTATCATTTCATTGTAAATATCTACATTTTGTTTTATTTCTCCCCTTCTCTCACACTGCGTGTGAGGTTGGGGATGTTCTGTTGTAATTCTTTTACGTGAATAAAAGCGAATATTGAAACTAAGCGATGGCCTCTGATCATTCGTCCGTAAGGGGTCCGGGTTCGAATCCCGGTGAGGCATGGATGTTGTTTTTGTCTTACGGCACTGGCTCTCTCCCTTCCCTGGAGCCAGTGTCCCTAAATTAGGGACGGGCGACTGCTTATAGCCCATTGAGTTGCTCACGGTGGTCGTTAAACCTCCAATAAAAAAAAACAAAAAAAACAACAAAAGAAATTCGAAAGTATGCGGGAGTAACATGGAGGGGACTGGCACAAGACAGACCGTTGTTGAAGAAACTTGGGGAGACCTTCGTCCAACAGTGGATTGATAATGGTTGACGATGATGAGGATGATATATATATATATATATATATATATATATATATATATATATATCATCAGCATCACTGCACCCCTGGTCAGATTTTATGGTCGCCCTTAAGTTTTAGACAGCAGTATACGTTAAAAAACTTTTCCATTTAGCGAACTGACGTTCTACTTACCTAAGTCTTTCATGGAAGTTGCTTTCATTTTCCCCCCGTTTGCAATACTCGGAATCAGTAAGGGTGTTGCTATTGTCTACCATCTTACTGACGAGAATATTCTACAGAATGTTGAGGAAAGTTTTTGAGATTGTTGATGACCTTCAAGGTGAAGAGTGCGAGTGTCAGTCAAAACCCAGTGGCGTAGCCGGAGGGGGGGGTTGAACCCTTTCCTTGAGGGGAGATTGAGCACGAATTTAATGCGATATATACGTGTATCCGAGGCTTTCACCAATCAACTATACCTATGGACCCCTCTCCCCCTCTTAAGAAATTGCTGGCTACGCCACTGTCAAAACCAATTGAAGACTGATATGATAAAAGCATTACAGTCATTTCGAAAAGGTCTTCAGTTCATTGATAACTTGTCAGGCGATGTTTTTCGTTGTTTTTGCTGATGTGGGACTTACTAGAAAGAGCATTCTGGTGCTAAAGTTCCGAAAAAATTCCAATTTTTGTTTTAAAGATGATTAATAAAATTCTTTACGTTTTTTTCTTTTATTGTATCTTTGTTCTCAACGTCTTCATTACGCTGATTTTATAGTAATACTGTATGCACTGATATTAAATTACTCTTTAAATTCAGAATGGTATAAATGAGATCATATGAATCCAGTACGTAATTGTAATGCAGTAGGAATAAAGACTGGCAAATATCAAGAATACTTTATTGCTGTCAGTCTTCAATAACCATAAAATAAATAAATACTTGAACAAGTTTAAATTTGTATAAAAATTAGCAGTTTAGTTATTATTGCCAAAGTGCATACTTATTTTTATGCTAAAAAAGTTCTTTCTATGTGGCTAAATTTCTTTATAACGAATATTTTAACCGTCCCCATACGCCTTCCTTAAATAAAGGTTCCAATGAAATCTCTTTTGAATAGTTGGCATTTCATTGTTCCACTGCTGTGATATTTTTGGAGAATTTTAAAAGTTTATTTTATTTGGCAAAAATTAACACTTGATTCGTTAAATCTCATGGGTATCTTAAGGAAAACCAATGGGGTAATAATCGTATTTTTCTAAAAATTTGGGTCTGTTGTATTATGGCGCCATCTATCGTTCTTTCGTTTGACTTTGAAGTTCCTGGATGAACACCAAAATGCCAACTATCCAAGAAAAGAATATTCGCATCCAGGGTCGTTTTTAGAGGGGGCGGGGGGGCGCGGAGGCATTGACCCGCTGAGGTTGTTTCATTTTTTTTTTCCGATAAAATGTGTCTTACATTGGAGAAACTGCTTTAATTTAATAAAAATGCATCAACTTACATTCAGCGTTGCATTCAGAGAGTTTTTTTTTCCGGGAAGGACTTGTTGTCTGTATATATATATATATAATCAAAATTTTGTTATTTATATGTACGTACATTAACACATATAAAATTTTTAAATGAGTATAAAGATACTCTATTTAAAAATTGAGGAAGCTAGTAAGATGCTATGTTGGAGAAAATCTCCCACTCCCAACATTAGGAGTGGTGAAAATGTCCTCGCCTTACTGTTTCTGATTTCAGTTTACTGTTTCTGATTCCTTACTGTTTCTGATTATTAAGGAATCATAACAGCGTTACCCTAAAACGTATGGTGTAAACCATTCACCTGCCATTTGGTTTCAGCCACTTTAGATTATTTAGATACGCACATAGTGAAACAAGTTGGTAAAATCATTCAATGCATTAATTATGATATGCTTTCCAACATACCAGAAATCATTACTCAAGTTATCACTCAAGTTATGAGGATAATGGCTGTGGAATAAATCTCGGTCCTGTGCGCTGACCTTTGATCCCATTTCGATGATATTCAACAGAACCGGTTCAGTATACCTTCGAAATAACATGATAAAGTTTTGTCGCAATCGAAGCACTTTTACGTAAGTTATATTGCATAAGGGTTACGGAACAGATCCCGCTCTTGTGTCCTAACCTTTGACCCCATTTCGCTCATTTTCAATAGAATTCTTCTACAGGCAGGCCCCTACAATATACTAATATTTCATACAAATCGAAGGATTTTTACGTAAGTTATGACGCATAATGGCAATGGAGGTGATTCCGCTCCTATGTCCTGACCTTTGACCTCATTTCGCTCATTTTCAATAGAATTCTTCTACAGGCAGGCCCCTACAATATACTAATATTTCATACAAATCGAAGGATTTTTACGTAAGTTATGACGCATAATGGCAATGGAGGTGATTCCGCTCCTATGTCCTGACCTTTGACCTCATTTCCAATTGGGTTTGTCCCCAGGTGGTCCCCTACCACATACTAAAGTTTCATCGAAATCGAACAATTTTTACGTTAGTTATGACGCATAAGAGCGTGAAATGGATCCCGCTCTTATGTCTTGACATTTGACCCCATCTCGTTCACTTTCAATAGGATTTCTTCCCAGGTGTTCCCCTACCACATACTAAAATTTCATCGAAATCGAACGACTTTTACTCGAGGTATCGTGCGGACGGCCATACGCACACAACGCGTGACGTAGTGAGGCAGATGGGACTCGCGACCATCTGCTCGCAAGAGTGTGACGTCATAAAACTTTAATAGGATCCACACACAACGCGTGACGTAATGAGTCAGATGGCGTGACAGCGCGCCAACATCTCAATCGCGAAAGTGTGACGTCATAAGATTTATAAGCATGGGTAACATTAATGGGACAACGCCATGAGACTAAAAACGTGGTAGTTCGGGGTGGTTATTTAACCCACTAAACGAATTTTCCTAAAGTCGAGATCAAGCTAAATCGATTTCTAGATTTCTAGTACCAGAAAACGGTAGGTTAACGACTTTCATCAAAATCCTTAGAGCCGTTTTCAAAATAAAATTTACATACATACAAGAATTGCTCCTTTAATAGTATGGGATAAGAGCGATGGAATGGATCCCGATCCTATGTCCTGACCTTTGACCCCATTTCGTCCATTTTCAATAGGGTTCGTCCCCAGTGGTCCCCTACCACATACTAAAATTTCATCGAAATCGAACCATTTTTACGCACGTTATGATGCATAAGGGCAATGGAATGGATCCCACTTCTATGTCGTGACCTTTGACCCCAATTTCAACCATTTTCAATAGAGTTTGTCTCCAGGTGGTCTGCTACCACATACTAAAATTTCATCGAAAACGAACCATTTTTACGCGAGTTATCGTGCGGAAAGACAGACGGTCAGACAGACAGACAGACAGACGGACGGACGGACAAAGCTGGAGCATATACGCCTCTTCAACCTTCGGTTGGAAAGCGTAAAAAAACAACTGACTAACCGTTTGTATGTGTGGATGCCAGTTTGAGGTACCTTGATTATTTTTTTCCACAGAGCGTAGATCACCCACCGCAAGGAAAAAAAAACTTTTTATGGGAACAATTTCTCATAATTTGCTATTGTTAAAAATTAGGTATCAAATATGTTGTATTAGAAGCACTGACATCACGTTAGCTACACTGAGAGGCTTAACCGTATACATGGAAAGTCGGCATCGAGAAGACTGAAATAAAGCTGGATACCAGCCTCCAAAATATGATGATGTATTGCAGTGCAAACATCTCTACTCTGTGGAATTAAGTTTTTAATGCCGTAGTAATCCGAGAGTGCTAGAAAAACTGTCCCTTCAGCGAGGACTGTTTAATGTTTATTGAAGGATGATAGATATTTTTTTTTATTATTATAATATTTTCCCTCATTTCCTTGCGCTGTTTCTTTTAATTAATTTTTCCAAATATTCAGCAATGAGCGAAAACATTTAGATTAAATATAAATGTAGATCGTCCAAAAGCCTACGAGGAGGGAAGTCGCCAAGGGAATGCGAGGGTGGGCTCTGAAATTCTTCTTGCCCACCCTGCAGCCCACCCAGTTCAAAATGTGTCATTTGTTAGTATATTTAACTTTAAAATATAATCTGGACTTTGCCAAGTAATACGTCTTGTGCATTTCATGTAGCCCCGCTTATTTCCCCCTTGGAAGTGCGTTATTTAAGTCTCCAAAAAACGTTATCAAAATAGCATCCGCAGAGCTTATCTTTCCTTTTTGTACAGTCAGGGGGCTAATGAGGACGATGGATAGGGTTAATTG
The DNA here is from genome assembly GCA_039090855.1 of Macrothele yani. Taxonomy (NCBI): domain Eukaryota; kingdom Metazoa; phylum Arthropoda; class Arachnida; order Araneae; family Macrothelidae; genus Macrothele; species Macrothele yani. The sequence continues at coordinate 18,347,824 of CM076992.1, forward strand.
AGGGGGTCACTACTAATTGCTCTGTTTGTTTTCTTTACAAATTAGGGTATTTCAACACGGAAAGTGGAGTGTAAAGCTACACTAACGCTCCTAAGACCGCCCCGGGACAGTGAAAGTGCAGAAAGTGGCTGACGATGCTTTGCAGGAGAGGAGTGCAAGGTAAAGTCACTGGTTGAAGGAAGGGAGTTAAGGAGAAGGGAGGTATTGTGCCTGCGTGCCACGACGTTAACATTTCATTTACATAAACAAAAACGACAGTTTCTTTTAAATAAGTTGTTCAAGTACAGTACTGTTTCTGTAAGCAAAAATGCAAAGTTTTGCAAAGCAATTTAAGACTATGCATCCAGAGCAAGCAAAAAGTTAAAGGCGACGTTCTCCCAACAATTGTATCTTACACAAGTGTCGTAACTACTCAGATCCGTGTATGTATGTGTGCTCAGGTAAACGGGTTGGGGATTATATGAATTCCTGTGTAGCCGGTAGTGAAAAGCATTGAAGCCGCCCCGGGGACGCATTGGTCTGTGCGCTGGCTGATGACTATTCGTTCCAGAAGAACGCGGGTTGGAATCCCGGTGAAGCATGGGTGTTGTGTTTGCCTTACGGCGCGGGCTCTCTCTTTTCCCTGAAACCCGTGACCTCAAATTCGGGACAGCCGACTGTTTATGTATACTGAACCAATCTGTTTAATATCATCGAAATGGGGTCAAAGGTCAGGGCACAGAAGCGAGATTTATTCCACAGCCATTATCCTCATAACTTGAGTAATAATTTCTTGGTATGTTGGAAAGCGTATAATAATCAATGCATTGCATGATTTTACTAACTTGTTTTTCCAAACCACGTAGGCCCAATACACAGCCATATGGCAAAAGAAAAATGTGTGACGTTGAAGCGGAGCAGCATTGAAAAAGGTAATAAATAAATAATGTATCCAAATTTTTTTTTTTTCCAGTTTGTTTCGGAAAAGGTACTAGACTGCTATCATAGCGTAATGTCTTAGTGCTAATTAAAAGTTTCTCATTGCTACACAAAACAATTTTTTAATTTGTATAGCAAATTTTGGTACACATTTATTTTTTCGTAAATCAAAGCTCAGTGTATACAACTACTCAGCATAATTATTTTAAAGACAATTCAGTTTGACCTATTTCTGAATCTTGAGAATACATTCTAGGGCGAAAATACATTCCAATTTATTCCTCAATTACAGGGGTTTTCATGTACCTGAATATATTAACCCTTTGAGTGGCCGCTATACTTCAACTAAATGACTCCCAAAGTTTTCTGCGTCCCTGAAACAAAATTGCTCACATAGCGGCCAGGTTTGACGAAAGCTAGGTCAAAATATTCCTTTACCTCTCTCATCACAGCTGTACCGACCATAAACCCATCACGAGTGACGCGGAGTCATGCCGCAAAAAAAAAAAAAAAAGGTCCTTTATTCAGAAAGTCTTTTCTAGTCCTTTATTCTATACTCCATGGCTAAAGATGATCACCATCATAATCAAAAACCATTACCAATCCACTGCTGGATGAAGGCTCCCCAAGTTTCTTCCACAATTGTCACTCTTGAGCCTGTCTCCTCCATGTCACTCCAGCGTACTTTCGAATTTCATCCATTCATCTCCCATGAGGCCTTCTTCTGGGTATTTTCTTGTCCCTCGGAATCCAGTCTAAAATTTCGGTAGTCCATCGATGGTCCGTTCTTCTGACAACATATCCAGCCCATTGCCATTTCAGGGATTTCACTCTGGTCATGATGTCGTCCACTACTGTCATTTTCCTTATCCACAAGTTCCTTTTCTTATCTTTCATGGTTACACCGAGCATGCATCTCTCCATGCTGCTTTGAGTTGTCTGCAGTCTTCGTATATCTTTTTTAGTTAAGGTCCATGTCTCTGCTCCATACGTAAGCACTGGCAGGATGCACTGATTAAACACTTTTCTTTTAAGACATAATGGCTGACTGCTCTTAAAAATTGTACTGTTTCTTCCAAAAGTTCTCCATGCAAGTTTTATATGCCGATTAATTTCTTCATCAATGTGACCTTCACTTGATATCTGCTGTCCAAGATAAATGTAGGTATCGGTTGTCTCAAACTTTTCTCCATCAATCGATAAATCTTTTCTTTTCTTGTAAAAGCATTGTACAACACTTTTGTCTTCGGAAAGTTCATTTCTAATCCCACTTCTTTATTCTTGTCAGCAAGTTCTTGGATCGTACTCTGCAGCTCTGAAGGGGTAGTTGCAAAGATGGCTATGTCACCAGCAAAACGAAGGTGAGTTAAGTAATCCCCATTAACATTTATCTCTTTGTTTTCCCAGTTCAATGATTGAAAGACATTTTGCAATTGTGGCAGTAAAGAGCTTGGGATATATGGTGTCACCTTATCTCACTCCCCTTCCAATTCTTATTTGTGCTGTGTCCTCAGATATCCGAACCTTTGCACTTGCATTTTCATAGATGTTATTAATAATGTTAAATATATGCATTTTCAATACTGCAGGATTTCAAAGCCATTGTTAATGCTGATGGTTTCACAGAATCAAAGGCCTTTTCATGATCAATAAAAGCCATGCAATAATGGAGCATGGCTTTCATGGCTAAAGATACAGGCACAGATTCTTGGCTCCATGACGCAAGATACGGACATATTGTATATTCTCTGCTCCATGTCCCTCTGATACGGACATCATGCTACTGGGGAGAAACGAGTCACTCAAACATCTTCTCTCTCGTTTTTTAGGTTCTTCGCTATTATTATAGCGTTTTTGGCATGTAATATAACAGAAAGGATTCGTGATAACCAATCCCCTAAATGACCATTTTGAATAAAAAAGCTAAGAACGTTTATTAAGCAACGCTTTCTGATGAGCAAATTCAATCTTTCTAGTGGCGTCCGGCCTACTTTTTGGACAGTGAATATATTCATTTGAGTTGATTTTAGCCCATTTTTATAACCCCGAGTTAATTCGTTGCGGCCGGTTAAAGGGCTAAACGTAAAAAACAACACCCAAACACCGTTTTTCAGTCAGTAGGAATCCGCGCCGTACGGGGAGAAAAGGAACGTAACGAAACCTTAATATCAATTCAATTTTTTTAGGATAATGAAGCTTTCCTGTATTAGGGACAGCAAGGACGAAGTTTAGATAAAAAACACGGTTTATATTTAGTTAAATATGATTATAGTTGCGGAAATTATAGCTTGAGCGAGCAGCGTAATTAATTGCTGCGTCGTCTTCAAAAACAGCAAGCCATGCTGTGGAACTTTCCCTTTACCTTTGCTATCCTTGGAACATGTCTCATTATTTTTAATTAGAACGTGAAAGCAGAAACCAGGTAAAAACCATTCATCACAAAGAGTAATTAGTTGCACTTTTTGAAATAGGAGCCATTTTGCTGTTGAGTAAAAGAAGGGGTTGGCGTAAAACTGAGAACAAACTGAAAAAAAGAAGACAAGGAGGATGCTCATTTCGGGTGAATTCATCATTATTCATTATAACTTTTGAAGATTCTGCGAAAAAACGGTGTTTTTTCTTGTTTTTTTAACAACACTATGTGAAGGTAATTTAATGATACCCTGATTCGCTGCCTTTAGTGGGTTTTTTTAAGTCATCATGTCTTCCATCATTTTTGCCAAGATCTCAATGTTAAAAATCTGAAGAAAAAAATACAATGAGCTCTGTTCGTTCATCAATATTAATAAAACAGAGGACAAGAGAAAAATCTGGTTGTCCATACGAGTCCTTGCATTTTTTTCTAGATATACACTGATGAGCCAAAACATTATGACCACCTGCCCAATATGATTTTGGTCCTCCACGGAGGGTGACCAGGCGTCCGGCTTTTGGAGGACATGTCCCCCTTTTCTTACCATGTCGTCCAGGCTTTAAGGGAAATAGTCCAAATGTCCTGCTTTTTCAATAAAGAATAATTCATATACATTTTAATCAAATGCTTCTATTGTAATCATATATCATATCAAGTGCCCGCTAAAATGTAAAATTTCTGGATTCTCTTTATTTCTGGATTCTCTGTCGCACTCTTCCTTCTCCGCCGGGCAGTTTATTCCTGCAATTATACAGCTGCCTGCTGCAGCGAGTCACTTGTGAATCAACAGCCAGAGAAAACCCGCCACTGCGCGTTAGTCTGTCTGTCTCGTTCATCACACGTAGACGGTGACGAGCGGTGTAAACAGTGTGCTGTTTGTTTTGTGTATTGTGTGAGTCATTGCTGTGAGTTTTTAGCACGCCTTTTGGAAAAAACAGATCGTGCTTATGCTAGCGGTTTGTCCGTCCGTCTGTAGGCACGATATCTCTGCAACTAATAGTCCGATTTGAAAAATTATTTTTGCATTAGGAAGCTTGAAATGTGCGAATGATGATCCTTTATTTCGTGTTTTTACGATGCACAATTTTGCCGCCAGAGGGCATAAATGCAGATGATGTCGAATTCAAAAATACGTTTTATTCTACATATTTGCTTCTAAACATCCGATTGAAAAAAATATTTTATCGTTCGATTCCATTTATGTAGAAGAGTATTTTAGATATAGTTACTTTTTTCAAATTACGCACAGATTTGCCGCTAGGGGGTGTAAAAGTAAATTACATTTTCCCCAATAACTCTTCTTTTAAAACTCCAATTTGAAATATTTTTTTCAGCAGATACAGCTGCTGATGGAAAATATTTTGCATATAATTTCCAAGTTTTGGTATAAAACGGTTTGGCCATTAGCGTAAGCGATGATTTCTGCTTCTGATGTATTTGCAGCAAAATCTGAGCTTCTAAAATCTCGATTGAAAAAATTCTTTCGTGGACCGATACTACTCACGTCGACAAATCTTTTCAAAATATTTTATTTTGTTCTTAGAATAATGCATGATTTATCCGCCAGGGGCGTATATATATCTTGGTTTTGTCAATATCTCTGCTTCTAACGGTGCGATTTGAAAAATTTCTTTTTTGTTGGATAGAGTTTCCGGTACGACATGTTTTTCATATAACTTCAAAATTTTCAAGTTACTCATAGATCTTCCGCTAGGGGCGTAAAGGTAAATTGCGTTTTCTTCAAGATCTTTGCTTCTAAAACTTCGATTTGAAAAATTCATTCTGCACCAGGTACAGCTCCTGATAGGAAATGCTTTGCATATCATTTTGTAACATTTATAAAAGAATGGTTTGGCCACCAGGGGGCGTAAATGTTAGTTTCTGCGTCTGATGTATTTGCAGCAAAATCTGAGCTCCTGAAAACTCGATTGAAAAAATTCTTTGCTAGACCGATCCTGCTCACATCGGAAAACCTTTTCAGAATACTTTCTTTTTAAAATAATGCATGGTTTTCTCGCCAGGGGACGTAAACACATATCCTATTTTTGTCGATATATCTGCTTCTAAGTGTCCGATTTGAAAAATTATTTCTTTGTTGGAGAGCGCTCCCGTGGGGAAATGTTTCTCATACAATTTTAAACTTTTCTTAGCGCACAAGTCTGCCACCAGAGGGAGTAAGCTGACGTTTCCATTTACACCAATATCTGCGGGACTAAAAATTCGATTGAAAACGTCTTTCTTCGGTGCGATACTACTAACTATGCAAACTCTGTATGTGTGTGTATTTTCTTTCCAAAATAGCGCACAATTTCGTCGCTAGGAGAGCAAATGCTCATTCTGTTTTCTCAATATCACTGCTTTTTCATGTGCGATTTTAAAAAAATCTTTTAACACCGGATTCCATTTAGCTTGTAGAATACTTTAGGCTGGTATATGACGAATTTTGTAGTTCACAGTTACGTCGGTAGGGGGTGTTTGTGCATTTTCGTTTGCAGCTGTATCGCCGTTTCTATTAATAAAAACGCTATTGTGAAATTTCTTCTCTACTGTATGTCATTCGCAACAACAGAGATGCGGAGCATTATCCTCTTTAAATAACGTAAAGATATCCTGCTAGCTGCGTAAAAGTCGAAACAATTTTTGTTGGCTGTCTCTGCTCCCGGGAGACGTGTTCGAAAAGTTATTTTCCCTTAGCATAGCTTCTTCCATGAAGAATAATTTTCGCCTATTTTCAATTTTTTCTGTTATGCAAAATTTTTCAGCCAGCATACGTAGACTTATATCATGTTTCCTTCTATATTTCTCCTTTTAACTGTTCGATTTGAAAATATCCTTGTCTGCAGTGGCGCCCATATGAGTACTGTTAGGGGGTGGAGGCTAAGAAAAATCTTTACCTCCTTCAAGGCTGTCAAACATTTTAGTAAATGTACAAGATACTAAAATACAACAAAAATAATTCATACAATCAATCATTAATCTTTTATTATTTTTAAAAATGCTTTAAAAAAAGGTTTCGTCCATTTTAGTGTTTTACATTTATCAAACATTTGGTTATACCAACTGTTGGGGGGGTGCTCGAGCCCCCCCCCCTCCCCACCTAATGGGCGCCCTGGTTTGTACCTTTCTTGTAGTATGAGAAACATTTTGTTCACCATTTGTTAATTTTCTTAACATTCTTTTCAGCCCCTGGTGGGACTCAGTAGACGTTTCTATTTCTGGATGTTTTATCGATTGTTGGAACCAGTTGTTTGGTTTCCAAACCGGTTGCATTGACTTGACTAGCTTTGATAAATTTAATTCGTGTCAGAACGGATTCAAAGCATGTGTTTATTACATCCTAAAATTCGGTGTCATCTTTCTTGTTTCTACTTTTAATTCAAGTTTCTTAATTAATCAGCGAGGGTAATACCGCTAGTTAAATACAATGTGAAAGACATATCATGTTCTGAATTTCACAAATATTTGTTAAAGAAACCCGATCTACGGAAGAAAATTTCTTCCAGCGAAAAATATAAGTAAAAATGTCCAGCAGACTAACATCTGTCTTTCTTTCTTAAAGTTTTACACGTATACACTCTCAAACTGAAAAATTTAATTACAGAGTATATGTGCATTCATATTTATTTTTATACAAATTTATTATGTCCCCCTTTTTCTCGAAGTGTCCACCTTTTTAAATTAAAATGTCCTCTCATTCCAAAAAGTCATCGCCGCCCCAGTGTCGCAGTGGTCTAAGCGATCGCCTTTGATCATTCGTCCAAAAGGGGTCCGGGTTCGAATCCCGGTGAGGCTTGAATATTGTATTTGTCTTACAGCACTGGCTCTCTCCCTTACCTGGAACCAGTGACCCTAAATAAGGGACGGGCGACTGTTTATAGCCCACTGAGTTGAGTTGATGATGGTGCGCGCGAAAGAAGTTCTTCCTCCGAGAGTGGAACCGTGGAAAAGTCTGGGTTTTTTTTCTTATGAGTTACTTGCGACCTTTGATGTTTTCTGCACCTCCAATATGCTAGGTGTCCGCCAACAATTCTGACCTAGCCTTATATTCTTAACCCGAAGCATGATGAGGAAAGGCCAGTCCCTTTGCCACGGACTGAGAAGAAACAAGTGACTCAAAAATATCTCTCGTAGTCTGTCAGAAAGCATTAGTTAGTCATTCTCTCTGAAATTCACAAATTTGTCGGTGATGTGATCGAATCCACGCTCCGGAGCAAGTTGTTCTGCCCGTCTAAAGTACACCGACGGGATATATCGCTGCAGACACGTGCTTCATTTCTGTAGTACGTCACATCATCTCCAAAAAAAAATTTTTTTTTTTTTTTTTGAAGCGAAGAAGGAATTTTTTCATTAATTCGAGAAAATGTGTGGAACAAACGTCTCACATTTTTCGAAGAACCCAACTGCCAGTGGATCCATTTTCCATAATCGGGCGCTAATGTGAAATTCATAAATGTATCTGTGATCTGGATCGAACCCGCGTCAACTTGAGGAGCAAGTTGTTCTAAGCGACTAAACTACACCGATAGAATGTATCTCTACAAGTTTGTCGTCTTGACAAGTTCTTCGCCTCTGTAGTACGTAACATCTGCCCTAAAAACGAACTTTAAATAACGAAGCTAATAAGGGACAGGGGACGGGGGAGCCAAGCTTTCTGTCACGCGGGTTCACTCATTCTAGCTGCGTGCGGCGCACTTCTTAGACAGTGAATAATGCGTTCGAGCTGATTTCATCCCGTTTTGCTTACTCATAGTTGATTCGCTCCAGCAGGTTAAATGATTAAGCCGTAATTAATCAACGCATCCGGTGGCAGATGTACTACCATGTCTTTCGTTTCACTCAGTGATCTTCATCATCTGATTATTTAACAAGTCAGTCTTCGTTCTGTGAATAGAAACATTTCTCTCCTTTAATCGAAGATCGAAATGCTAAACCTTCCTGCACCGGCACGGGCATTGATGCTTTCGGTTAATTGATGTAAAAAGGGCCCGGGCCTGGTTGGGCTTTACAGTCCGGCACAGGCGCGTGCAGATCTTTAATACGTAGCAACACAGTGCGAAAGACGATCTTACTTTATTGAACATCCGTGACGTTAGACTCCCTGTATGGTAAGTGTCAATTGAGCTAAAACGACAGATTTAACATCCGTGACGTTAAACTCCCTACTGTATATAGTAACTGTCAATTGAACTAAAACAACAGATTTAATATCAGTGATGCCGCCCTGGTGGCGCAGTGGTATAAGCGATGGCTACTGACCATTTGTCCACGATGGGTCTGGATTCGAATTCCGTGAGGCATGGATGTTGTGTTTGTCGTACGGCACTGGCTCTATCCCTTTCCTGGAACCATCTTCTTCTAATGCTGCCTTATTGCGTTTACGACTATCATTTTGTATCTCTCTCTATCATACATTGTGTGTAGAAATTCTACAGTTGTCAGACCAAGCCAGCTTTTAATATTGTCCACCCACATAGTTTTCTTCCTGCCAGGTCTTCTTTTCCCTTCTACTTTACCTTCCAAAATTATTTGTAGCAGGTTGTATTTGTTGTTATTCCTTGCTATGTGTCCTAGGAATTTACACTTCCGTTCAACGATTAATTTCAAAAGCTCTTGGGCAGTGTTCATATCACGCAGGATTTGGATGTTCGTTATGTTGTCAGTCCAAGAGATTCTCATCATTCGTCGGTATGGCCACATTTCAAATGCTTGTAGCTTCTTGATTGCTGTTGATGTTAATGTTCACCCTGGAACCAGTGGCCCTAAATTAGGGATGGACGACTGCTTGTAGCCTCCTACTAAGTTGCTCACGGTGGTCGTTAAAAACCAAATAAAAAAAAACTTCCGTGACGTTAAACTCCCTGTATGGTAACTGCCAATTGAAATAAAATAACAGATTTAACATCCGTGACGTTAAACTCCCTGTATGATAAATGTCAATTGAACTAAAACAACAGATTTAACATGCGTGACGTTAAACTCCCTGTAAGGTAAATGTCAATTGAATTAAAACAAGAGATTTAGCATCCGCGACGTTAAACTTCCTGTATGGTAACTGTCAATTGAACTAAAACAAAAACGACCAGATCGCAACCTAACAAAATGCCTTTAAAATTACTCGTATCTACGCTCAAAATGTTCCAGATTGTGAGAAAACGAGATATTTACAGAACAGATGTTATATCTTCTGCATAAATTCTTTTTGAAAGGCATAAAACTACTTCAAATCCATTCAACTACATTTCGAAGAGGGAAAATTCGAAACGTAAGTCAGCAGAACAGGAAAATGGACAAGACGTGAGGAGAGAGGACGACGGAATAACAAATAAAGTTCGTCCACAGAGGAAAGAGAATCTGTGATGCTTTCAGCTGAAATATGTAAGGGTAGAAAAATATTTTCCCGGGAGTTATATTTATCTCAGAATTTCAAAGGAGCAAGGAGGTACTTTACAACATTACAAAGGTCACATGACTGGCATAATGGAAAACACGAGATATGTGGCAGCTACTTCATGTGACCAGCGGTTTCTTCAATGGGTACTTAAATAGAATTCAAGACAAAGGAAATTATGGATTAGCACGATTTTCTAAGTTTAATAATCTCAGGGTGGTTAATTTTAAAATGAACGTAAGGAAAGGCGCAAAAATGCCAAACATGTTTGTTTTATGACACGTGGTCGAGAGAAGAAAATATTGGAACAAGTATCTTGTGGTGACTGTTGTTTAAATCACTCAACGTGAAAGGTTGAAGAGCTTGCTTTATTTGTGGAAGTTTATAGTAGAAAAGCTACCAATAAGGCAAGGTGGTGGTGTTGCACTATGGCCCAACCCCATTGAGGGGCCCATTGCCGGCTAACGATAAGCTACGGAAAGCATGAAAGGTAGCAATGAAAATGATAACATTTGCTAACAAACAAATAACTTTGCAATTTCTGTCTTGTTGAAGACAGAAATTGTATGACATTCTCAAAGGTGAAACCCAAAATTCATCCCGCAATAATCTAATGGAAGATAATGATATTATAAATATCTGTATTATTGCGCTTATTGAGCAATCGCAAATCGTGAGACTGAATCAGTAATTTTTATTATTACGAAAATAACTTCAGGAATATATTTTCCAGCCTCCCCTTTCCCTCGTTTCAGCTGTATTCAACGTTAAGGCTCTTTATGTGTGATACCGCGCTTTTATACTTGCCGACTTTCGGAGACGATGCTTCGTTCTCACGCTCTTTCCCGTTGATCATTCACATACCGACATACGTTGTAGGTGGCTACATAGTCAGTGGGCCGAATTGATAACAAACATTCCTGTATTTTTGTTTGTTTCGATGGGCTATAAATGGTTGATAGGCGCAATAGCAGTCACCTGTTCCTAATTTAGTGCCACTGGCTCCAGGGAAGGCATAATGCCCGTGAGTAGTGTTAATATGGGGTTTCTGGTGCATTGTTTTCCCATAGACGTAATGTTAATTTTTATGTCTATGAAAAAAAGTTAAAGTGTATTTAACTAATCGAAACGAAATTCTGAGGGGGAGGAGGTGTTGTTATCTATCTTTTACGGATGTCGTATATGTCCCTCTGAAAATTCAGAGGGTCCGATAGTATTGATAAACGCCACTGTCTGCGGAACTGTATCGCAGTAAGGTGCGCGGTTGGCATCCACTTAATTGCACAGTGTGCAATTAAGTGTAGCTTGTCAAAAGTCTGTGGTACATGTAGCCTGCAAACAAACTAAATAACTTTTTATTGTAATATAATATACACTATATTGACAAAGTAGCCACTCCTGGATTCAGGAGTGGCTACAGCACAATAGATCATATCCACGTGCTGAGAGAACTAATTGAAAGAGCGAGGGAATATGAACTTCCATTGTGCATGGCTTTTATCGATTATGAAAAAGCCTTTGATTCGGTGAAACCATCAGCAGTTACAATGGCTCTGAAAACCTGCGGTATTGAAGATGCATACATTAATATTATTAATAACATCTATGAAAATGCAAGTGCAAAGATTAGGCTGTTTGAAAATACAACACACGTAAAAATTGGAAAGGGAGTGAGACAAGGTGACACCATATCTCCGAAGCTCTTTAATGCCACATTGGAGGGTGTTTTTCAGTCGCTGAGCTGGGAAAACAAGGGGATAAAGATTAATGGAGATTATCTAACCCACCTTCGTTTTGCTGATGACGTAGTCATTTTTGCAACTACCCCATCAGAGCTGCAGAGTATGATCCAGGAACTTGCTGACAAGAGTAAAGAAGTGGGATTAAAAATGAACTTTCAGAAGACAAAAGTGATGTTCAATGCTTTTACAAGAAATGAAGATTTATCGATTGATGGAGAAAAGCTGGAGATAACAGACACGTACGTTTATCTTGGACAGCAGATATCAAGTGAGGGTCACATTGATGAAGAAATTAATCGGCGTACAAAACTTGCCTGGAGAGCTTTTGGAAGAAACAGCATAATTTTCAAGAGCAATATGCCATTATGTCTTAAAAGAAAAGTGTTTGATCAATGCATCCTTCCAGTGCTTACGTATGGTGCGGAGACGTGGACCTTAACTAAAAGAGACATACAAAGGCTGCAGACAACTCAAAGAAGTATGGAGAGGTGCATGCTTGGTGTAACCAGGAGAGATAAGAAGAGGAACTCGTGGATCCGAAAAATGACAAGAGTGGAAGACATCATGATCAGAGTTAAATCCCTGAAATGGCAATGGGCTGGACATACTGCCAGAAGGACAGATCATCGATGGACAGCTGAAATTTTAGATTGGATTCCAAGGGACAGGAAAAGACCCAGAAGAAGACCACATGGGAGATGGGTGGATGAAATTCGAAAGTATGCAGGGGTGACATGGAGGAGACTGGCACAAGACAGACCGTTGTGGAGGAAACTTGGGGAGACCTTCATCCAGCAGTGGATTGATAATGGTTGACAATGATGATGATGATGATGATATTGACAAAAGTCACCTGATACTAGGGTGCAGCGAAAATTCCTTTTTTTTTTAATTTGAAATGTCACCATGTGCAACAGTTCCAATTTTATTGCTGAAATGACCCCCGAAATATGAATGACATTATTCGATATTTTAGGCTTCGAAATTTGAAAGTTATAGGGAAAAATGGTTTAAAAACACCCGCTTTCTCCATTTTGTAAATATAAAAAAAATACTGTGTCACCATATTATTTAATATCCCCTTTGAGTGTATAAACACGGGTAAACATTCAGCAGACATGAGTTAATTTCTTAGGCTTCTCCAGATCCCTTAAAGTATGTAATTTTTTGCCAAAGATGGCATGATAAGTTGCGCAAGCATTAAGTTCGACAGCAGCCTTTTTGTTACCAATTTGGGCAAAACATTAATAACCCCCGCCCCCTCTCATGCTTTCTGGACCCCTCGTGTTGATTTACAGAAGCATAGCTTCTGTTTTGAGCTCTCCTTTGTTTTGTTACCTTCTTCACCTCACAACACCCCCTCCCTCACAGCGGAGCTCTCTTTGCAAACTCGCTGAGTCATCTCATCACAGTCGCACAGAACCTTTTGGGAAGAGAGTGTTGGCGGATTTGCGTCATAATGATGCAACAGTTTGTTTCACTCCTAGTGACGTTGATTGGAGCGTACCGGAATTTTCGTTTTGTCATTCAACTACTTAAGATGGCTGAAACAAGGAACTAATTGCCCTATCATCGGGAGATATAAGGAGATGCATGAAAATGTGTTTCTTACGTACGAAGATGCAATGCCCCATTACTACCTTGTGAGGAATACTTTTGGGCAGGAATGTGCGAATTATGAGCCTGCTGCAGCAGAAATAGCAAGTGTTGTCGCGGACAAAGTGCTAAGTACACGGAAGAAAGCATCTCTTCCGACAACTCTCCACAAATCAGTTGTAAAGCGTATTACCGCATACAACACTGAAATCCAAAAGCTGAAAATACACGCTGCAAGAATGGATGAAAGCTACCGAAAGAAGGTTGAACAATTTTGTGCAGATTCGCAACGTATCTTTGACATATGCTCATACAAGTGCAAATATTTTAGAACCTGCAAATGCAGATCTGCAAAAAAGGTAACCGTGAAAGGGTGACACTTTCTAATGGACCAGAGAACAAACAGAAGAATGATAGTAGGTGGGCTTGACGCAAAAATCATCAGTGTACTGAAGAAAAGATCAGCTCGAAAGAGTGATAGAGAAGAGCATGTCCGTAGGAAATTACAGAAAACTGCATCACTGAAATCGGCACTGCGAGTCGAGGATGATCCTTCAGAAGAGAATACTAATTCTGCAGGAAAACCAGACGAGCCGGGTCCTAGTCATTTGTTGGCCTCGGAGAAAGATTACGATTTCACTCCACGTCGCTCTTCAAAGCCTAGGCGTCAAATGACGCTGTCTGCATTTTATAGAAAGTGCGAGAGGCATAAGTGATCGAGCGGCAGCTGATCTTGCGTCGGCGTTGCTTCATGATGTAAGTGAACCGGTTCAGTCGAAATAATGTAATGTATCTGTTATTGACCGGCTTATAAAGTACGACAAGAAAGGAAAAGAAGCCGTCAAACAATTCAAGATGAGGTAAACTTGACTGGTCGCAAGATTATAGCTCTATTTTTGGACGGAAGAAGGGAAGAAATTTTTACGAATACACATACAGATGATGGCAAGTGGCACAAGCAAAAAGAATGGGAGGAGAATATTGCACTTGTTGAAGAACTGGATTCGGTCTATTTCGGACATTTTGCACTGAAGAGCAAGAGTGCAAAGGACATTTCCGACGGTATCTTCAGCTTATTGGGCCAGAAGGCCTTTGACTTGTCGGAGTTAGTCTTTATTGGAAGTGACTAATACCGGCACAAATGCGGATATAATTAGGAGCCTTGAAAAGAAGCTCAATTCTCCCGTTCACTGGATTATATGTCAACTTCATTTTAATGAACTGTCTTTACGTCACCTCACTGAAGCACTCGACGGGAAAACATCACGTCCAAGTAGATTGATTGGAAAGCTCCTGAAGTCGTGAGCAAACCTTTTTTTTTTTTTTTTTTTTTTGATTGAAGGTTTAACGATCACCGTGAGCAACTCAGTGGGCTATAAGCAGTCGCCCGATCCTAATTTAGGGTCACTGGTTCCAGGGAAGGGAGAGAGCCAGTGCCGTAAGACAAACGCATCATCCATGCCTCAACGGGATTCGAACCCCTTTCGGACAAATGATCAGAGGCCATCGCTTAGACCACTGCGCCACCGGGGCGGCCAGCAAACCTTCCTATCGTTAATTTCCAGAAAATTGAGTTTTCGCTTCAGTCCACCATTAACTATGGAGATCTTAGCTCGGATCAACTTTATTTGTGGGAAATTTGTATGGTAGTCTCTGCAGGTGATTGCTCACAAGATCTGGCAAATCGCGATCCTAGAACACTTGCACATTCCCGTTGGCTAACCCTCGCAAATCGCATTGTGCGTTTGTATGTTGGAACTAGTGATCCAACAGCACAACTTGTCTCATAAGCCGCCTTCATAATTAAAGTATATGAACCATCGTGGTTCAAAATCAAATGTAGCGGTACCTGTAAAGATGGTCCAAGAAATTAACAGCTTTTTATATATCTCGGTTTCATTATCTTCCAGATAATTTAAAGGATATTGTAAAAAAGAGTTGTCCAAGACAACGCGTATTTTGCCCATGCAGAAAGCTTGCTAGCTTCAATGTTGTTTGACGACAGAAAGTATGTCCGTGAGCTTGCTGTTCGACGCATCATGAAGGCCGGGAAATCTTCCGAACAAACAATTGCCATTAGGAAGTTTCGGATTCCTAAGCTGAATTTCCAGAGCAAATCAACTGGCAAGAGTCCATTTGTGACTGAGCTTCCCATCACACGGAAATGGAAAGACGATAAGCTTCTGGAATTACTACAGTCGGATAAATATCCAAGTTCTTGCCACGAATTTACAAAAATACCCTGCCATTCTCAGGCAGTAGAGAGGATGGTTAAGATTGTAACAGATTCTTCTGCTCATGTGTGCGGCCTTCTTGCAAGAGATCGATTCATCAGAGTAATAATTTTGGATAGGAAGCTAATGTCAAGTTTTGAAAAAAGTCTGATTTCCAAGTGAAATAAACTAACTCCTCAAGTTATGCTACTAAGTAAGGCGTGTGTCTATCATATTTACATAACTTATGCTATTTTCGGAGACATATGACACATTTTGAGCTCTTTGGGGAAGCCTAAGAAATTAACTCACGTCTGGTGAATTTTTATCCGTGTATATACACTCAAAGGTGATATTAAATAACATGGTGATACAGTATTTTTTTATATTTACAAAATGGAAAAAGCGAGTGTTTTTAAACCTTTCTTCCCTATAACTTTCTAATTTCGAGGTTCTTGGGGAAGCCTAAGATATCAAATAATGTCATCTATATTTCGGGGGTGTCATTTCAGTAATAAAATCGCAACTATTGCACATGGTGACCTTTCAAATTAAAAAAAAAGTGATTTTCGCTCCACCCTACCGAACAACCTTTCAAAAGCAAATGATTGGATCCGCTGCGTTGTTCAGATGCGCGGTACAGCTGCAAACGGTACAAAAACAAGCCTGCAGCTGACAGCGATCATATCTCACTGTGAGGTTTAGCGAAAATGTCGCGGCGGGAGAGAACTGACTTTGAGAAAGGAAAGATTGTTGGGTGTTATATTAGTGGGTTGTCGATAAGAGAAATTGAGAGGCGTTTAAACATACCCAAGTCAACTGTATTGGATGTACTTAATAAGTGGAAGACACGTGGCGTGCCTGAAGCAGCAAAACGTACCAGCAGACCAAAGAAAATCTGTCATAGATGACGTCGAAGCCTCAGGAGAGTCGTTATAGCTAATCGACGGAGTTACTGCACTAGATCTCAGTGTGCAGGTGAGTAAAAATGTTGGAACCTCGACATGTACACGTACCATTCGTAGAGAACTTCATTCCATGGGTTACCATGGTTGTGCGGCTGCTAATAAGCCATTCATCTCCACTCGGAATGCTACTCGTCGTTTAACATGGTATAAGAACATTTATCGTGGACCGTAGATCAATGGAAACGGGTCCTATGGATTGATGAATCTAGATACACGATCCACCAGTCTGATGGCAGTGCGTCGGTATTGCGGCAGCCGGGGGAACGCTATTTACTACAGTGTACTGTTCCTACGGTCAAGTTTGGAGCTGGTGGGGGTGAATTTTTATCCGTGTATATACACTCAAAGGTGATATTAAAAAAGACTCTTGTGGGGGTGTTTTTCGTGGTATGGTCCCGACCCATTGGTTATCGCGGACAAACCTGTTAACCAGCACGTCTACCTTGATGTTCTGGACAATTATGCCCTACCAACTCTGTGGCAATACTATGGAACCAAGCCTTGTTGGTACCAGCTGGATAATGCACCTAGCCATTAAGCAAGGACTGTTACGGCGTGGTTTGGCGATAATTCCGTATCGTATGAGGACTGGCCAGCACAGAGCCATGATAGTAATCCCAGAGAGCACCTATGAGATGAATTAGAGTGCCGCATAAGAAGTTTGGAACCAAGGCCTACTACTAAGCAACAGTTAGTGGCACCATTAAGTACTGAATGAAAGCGCATACTTATCGCTGTGTTCCAAAACCTTGTCGAAAGCATGTCTCGAAGGGTCAGGTCATGCATTAAGGCCAAAAGTGGACCGTAGCTGTACAATGTATGCCAATAAATGCTATGTTGTGTTTCTCTTCCAGGTGTCCGGTTACTTTTGTCAATGTACTGTATATATTACAAGAAAAAGGAGTCGCAACCCCTTTTTCTTGTAATATTTCTTCATGACGCCCTTTCCTTTCTTGATGTGAAAATGAACGAATGTGTGATATCTTTCTATCATTATCACTCTTACAATTAACGAGGTAGTTTTCTATTATTAAGTAGATAGCTAAAAAACAATTTTTGTTGTTCACGTTAGATAAATTTCTCTAATACAGAAAAGCGCAAGATACCCTATCTCTTGGATCACTATTTCTCTTACAGTTTCTATTATTAAGTGCAAAATAATGTCTTTGTTCACGTAAAAATTGTCTCCAATCGTGTAAAATCAGGCGATTTTCTGTTGCAGAAAAGCATTTAGTTGCAAAAAAGCACAAACTCTTTTCAGAAATAATAGGCAGTAAATATCAAATTGATTTGAAGGTACACATTTAAATTAACAACTGTCTCACACGATTAAAAAACATCTCCACTATGTACAATTGAGTCATCGGCAGTAAGTTTACTACAGTCAGGTCACAAAGTACAAATAAAAGATGGCAAGATAAAAAGGCAAGATCTGTCGAGCTCCCACTGGAGCTCATTCTCAAGCCATAATGCCGTGTGTACCCTCAGAGACGCGCACTTATGCACTGAGTGGACACTTTATTATGACCACCTGACAGTTTTAAGCAAATTAGCTATGGCTGCACGCTGTTGCCGCCAGAGGGCGCGGCTAGTATAAAAAGGAAAAGCTTAGTGCTTGCGACAGTAGTAGGAGTGATGTTTTGGTGATGAGATGGGTAAAAAATGCGATTTGACGGACTTTCAACGTGGGATTATTGTAGGAGCTTGGAGCCATGGAGTGAGTATCACCGAAACCGCCGCAGTCGTGAAATGTTCCAGAGCAGCTGTTGTTAAAATCTTTAAAGACTGGACTGTCAGCGTAAAAACTGGGTCTCTACGTGCAACGTGTGATCGTCATCGACTAGTGACTGCTCGGGCGGAACGGAGAGTGTCCAGTTTGGTAACAGACAACAAAAGGGCAACAGTGCAGCAAATTACAGACCATCTTAAACAAAGATCCCCTCAAATGATCTCTGCACGCACTGTTTGACGTACACTGCTTCGGATGGGATATGGCAGCTGAAGGCTTGTCCTGACAACAAGAGAAAACGTCTCCAGTTTGCACAAGGAGCACAAGGATTGTACAGTCGATAATTGGAAACAAATTATGTCGTCCGATGAATCACGTTTTCAGTTGCACCATGCGGATGGCCGAGTGAGAATTTGGTGGAAACAGCACGAAAGCATGGACCCCAAATGCATTAGGGTCAAGCTGGTGGAGGCAACGTTATGGTTTGGGAAATGTTTTCCTGGTATGCTTTGGGTCCTTTAATTCGTGTTGATCAACGTCTGACTAGCACATCATATCTAAACATCGTTGCGGACCAATTGCATCCTCTCATGTGGACGGTTTATCCCAATGACGATGGCTACTTTCAACAAGATAATGCGTTCTGCCATAGTGCTCGTCTTGTACAGGATTGGTTTCAGGAACATGCCAGTGAGTTTACTTTGCTTAGGTGGCCTCCACAATCTCCAGATCGCTACCCCATTGAGAATTTGTGGGATGAAGTTGAACGAGCCTTCAGACAGCTGGATCCACAACCCTGCAATCTCACACTCCTGGAAAGTGCTATTCATCAAGCATGGTCTCAGATTCCACAGACCACCTATCAACATCTCGTGGAGTCCATGCCACAAAGAATCGACGCAGTATTAAAGGCAAAATAGGACCCAACGAAGTACTGAGGGGGTGGTCATAATAAAGTGGCCACTCAGTGTATACGAAAGTTTACGTCACGTTGTCCTGACAACATTATGCTGCGAATCTATAAACAGGCTACACCACTCTATGGGAACAACAAGCATTTTTAAATTTTAAGATATTAAACAAGCTAATTTGTAAAGATACAATTGCACACATTATACAATGCAGTGACAGTAATAATTATCAATGTAGGTCTAATTTTAAGTCAATCACGTGCCATCAAGAGTGTTAGATTGATATAGGTATATGTTCATGAATAGGCTCTGGCATAGTACGTATGAACTGTCTCCATGATGAGGGTATTATTGTTGGTAAATCCTCATTACAACAATGGGTACCATATAGAAGAATGTACATTGCCTCCGTGAACCACGTATTACTCTTATTCGTTGTGGTTGATAGATGTCTTATGTCTTCACATTGGGGACTGTAATCTTCAATACAAGAACATTGGGAGAATGGCGTAAGGAGCACCAATATGATATCAGAAAAGACAATGTGAATACAGCTTTGGCCAAGTTTGTAAAGGATGAAGATTACAGTCCCCAATGGAAAGACATAAGACATCAACAGTATCAACCACAACGAATAAGAGTAATACGTGGTTCACAGAGGCAATGTACATTCTTCTATATGGTACCCATTGTTGTAATGAGGATTTACCAACAATAATACCCTTATCATGGGGACAGTTCATACGTACTATGCCAGAGCCTATTCATGAACCTATATCGATCTAACACTCTTGATGACATGTGATTGAATTAAAATTAGACCTACATTGATAATTATATATTCATTATTACTGTCACTGCATTGTATGATGTTGCACGTGCAATTGTATCTTTACAAATTAGCTTATTTAACATCTTAAAATTTATAATGCTCTTCATTCCCTGAGAGTGGTGTAGCCTGTTTGTAACTTCACAGCATTATGTTGTCAGGACAACGTGCGTAAACTTTTGTATAAAAGTGCGCGTTGAGGGTGCACACGGCATTATGGCTTGAGAATGAGCTCCAGTGGGAGCTCGAAAGATCTTACCTTTTTAGCACGTGTTTTGTAAAAAAAGATCGTGCTTCTGTTATCGGTTTGTCCGTCCGTCCGTCTGTCTGTCTGTACTCACGATATCTCAGCAACTATTAGTCCGATTTGAAAAATTCTTTTTGCATTGGGAAGCTTGAAATATACAAATGATGATCCTTTATTTCGTTTTTTTTACGATGTACAATTTCGCCGGTAGAGGGCGTAAATGCAGATGATGTCGAATTCAAAAATGCGTTTTATTCCACATATTTGCTTCTAAACATCCGATTGAAAAAAAAAATTATATCTTTCGATTCTATTTATGTCGAAGAGTATTTTAGATATAGTTACTTTTTTCAAACAACGCATAGATTTTCCGCTAGGGGGCGTAAAAGAAATTACAGTTTCCCCGATAACTCTTCTTCTAAAACTCCGATTTGAAAAATCTTTCTTCAGCGGATACATCAACTGATGGAAAATCTTTCGCATATAATTTCAAATTTTTGGTAAAGAATATTTTAGCCACTAGGGGGCGTAAGTGTTAATTTTTGCTTCTGATGTATTTGCCATAAAATCGTAGCTTCTAAAATATCGATTAAAAAATTCTTTCGTGGACTGATACCACTCACATCGATAAACCTTTTCGGAATATTTTCTTCCTAAAATATTCCACAGTTTCTCCGCCAGGGGGCGTAGATGTATATCTTATTTTTGTCAAGATCTCGACTTCTAGGACTCCGATTTGAAAAATTCCTTCTTTGTTGGATAGTGTTTTCCGTGTGACATGTTTTTTATATAATTTCAAAATTTTTAAGTAATTCATAGACTTTCCGCTAGGGGGCGTAAAGGTAAATTGCGTGTCCCCCTATATCTCTACTTCTAAATCTCCGATTTGAAAAATTCTTTCTGCACCGGATACAGCTCCTGATGGGAAATCGTTTGCACATAAGTTCTAATTTTTGTAAAAAAAATAGTTTGGCCACCAGGGGGCGTAAATCTTAATTTCCGCTTCTGTTGTATTTGCAGCAAAATATGAGCTTCTAAATTCTCGATTGAAAAAAACGTCGTTTGTTGACCGATACTACTCATGTCGATAAACCTTTTAGAAACATTTTCTTCTTAAAATAGTGCATGGTTTCTACGCAAGGGGGCGTAGATGCATATCTTGTTTTTGTCAATATCTGTACTTCTAGGAGTCCGATTTGAAAAATTCCTTCTTTGTTGGATAGTGTTTTTCGAGTGACATGTTTTTCATATAATTTCAAAATTTTCAAGTAAATCATATACTTTCCGCTAGGGGGCACAAAGGTAAATTGCGTTTTCTGCGTTATTTCTGCTCCTAAAGCTCTGATTTGAAAAATTCTTCCTGTATCGCATACAAGACCTGATGGAAAATATTTTTCACATAATTTCTAATGTTTGGTAAAGAATGGTTTAGCCACCAGGGGTCATATGTGTTAATTTCTGCTTCTGAAGTATTTGTTGCAAAATCTGGGCTCCTGAAAACTCGACTAATTTTGGTTTCTTCGACCGATACCGCTTATACGGATAAACCTTTTCAGAATACTTTCTTCCTGAAATAATGCATGGTTTTCCCACCAGGGGTCGTAAAGTCACATCTTATTTTTGTCGATATCTCTGTTTCTAAGAGTTCGTAAGCTCACGATTCCGTTTACAGCAATATCTGAGGGATTAAAAATCCGATTGAAAATCTTCTTTCTTTGGTCAGATCTATTGTTTTCCATACCGGTTCCATTGACTTTGAATAGCTTTGATAAATTTAATTTGCGTCAGAACGGATTCAAAAGACGTGCTTATTACACCCGAAAATTCGGTGTCAACTTTCTTGTTTAACTTGTCATCTTTTATTTGTACTTTGTCACCTGACTGCATTAAACTTACTGCCAATGACTCAATTGTACATAATAGAGAAATGTTTTAATCGTGTGAGACAGTAGTTATTTTACATGTGTATCGTTTTAAATCCCAAAAAGAAGAAACTTTTAGCTTGATTTGAAGGTATTTTACTCAGTGTTAGTCTAACTTCAATAACAGCAACCTGAGAATTTTCAAAGATTCTAGAGTCGGATTTTGAGACATAGAAATGATAAATAGGATCAGAGTAACTTATTTGGAAGCCATCGGCAGTGCGCGCAGATATTAAACAGCTGTAAGCTTTTGCGTAATCAAGGTGCCATGGCTTATAATTCCAATTCCGCGTTTCCGGATATTGCTTTGTATTCACACGAATCTGAATTCATTCCAGAACATGTGGTCAAATATCATATCAATCTGTCGATTGCTTGAACGATTATTTCGTTGAAGTAAAACAAATACTTCGTAGAGCTGTGTTTGAGGTTTATGTTTTATGATGTGTGAACGTCACACCCCAGTTTACATAAGTACCATTGCGAACATCAGATTTGCACATTTTAGAAGTTTTCCGAACACTTCAAATGTATTACGAGTAGCAAGTTGGGATTCCAGCTTGGCAAGAGCAGGTAACAATGGTTTGACCTTCGGAATGAACCAAGAAATGTGATTGATTTCTAATTTATATACCCCCTCCGCTGTTGCAATATTTTTATCATTATTGTTATTTTTTTTCTAGTTTCAAGATATGCTTCACCCCTCTGAAAGGTTTTGTTGACATTTCTGCAAAATCCAAAAAAGTATGTTACGAGGCAGAAATAAACTGAATATTTTATTTTCATTTGTGGTTCTTTGTCGGTGTAGGAAACCTTGATTGAATTTAAGATTGAGACGTAATGCACTGACAAATGATTTAATTTTATCAAGTGTGACTAATTTTGTTTTCATGCCATTATATTTACGCATATCTGTGCTTGAACTGTTAGCTGTATCTTTAAACCACAGCAAACCCGTAGCTACACTCTTGGACATCAGAAAAATCGAGCGAATTTAAAACTTGAGTCGCAGAACCACAATACTCGATATCTTCTAATTGTTTTCGCTGTAGATAACATTGAGTTCTTTTAAATACATTGCATTTGTTATGAACTAGTAGTGTAACTGCTTCCCCGGCACTAATAGGATTGCCAACAGATTTCAGTAATCTAGCTTTGGCGTTTAAAAAACTATTATGGGGATGCAGAAATACATCCATGTATTCTATAAATATTTCGTATCGGTCTATATGTTTAACGTTGGCATTCGTTTCCCGGTGTTCTAGAAATTCATCTCTGATAGTAGAATTATCTTCCATGGCTTCTTCAAACAGATTCCAATAAGGTGCTTCGACTTCCATCGCTACCTTAATTTAAGACCGTACCCGTAAGTTAATTGATTTTAAATTTGTCGCGATTTCGTAGAAATGATTTGCTTCGGTTTCGGTTTAATATCATAACACTTTTAGTTTATAATATTATTTTGTAAATCGTCTGCACACTTTTCTCTTACTTTTAATTTGTTTCTAAGAGAAGGTTGTTGTGTAAAGTTGTGTACTATGTCGTATGGGGGCACACATAATTTTATTTATCTGTTTTATGTAATAGATGCAGAAGTGTTCTTAATTTTTTTTGGAATCATGAGATTGAATTTTTGAAGAACTGCATAAAAGAGTTTTTGAGAGAGATACTTTGTAATCTCTTCCAGTGGTGAGAGTCCGAAACGATCGAAATATTCAATGAACAGTAAAACAGAATCATTAAAATAGGCGTACCCAGTTAGATCCTAGATCATCAGATTTGTCGAAATCGAGAATACATCAGTTTATCGAAATGAGAAGACCGCATCAGATTTAAAAATGATTTATCATTTTTTTGATTTGAACATCAGATTTATCGAGATTGAGAATACCGCATTCGTTCTCATTCAACCGAGAAGATCTATCAACATTCTTTTTCTTCCCATGTACTTTCAGATATTATGGTTAATTAAAGAACCTTTCTTTTTTTTTTTAACATTGGCCTTTCTGTTTCCAAGGAAGATCCAAGCTTTCCCCATGAATTTTTGAGCCAATTTTGTACCTGCGTATTCAGCTGCTCCCAGACAGGAAGCTTTTCCTAAAGCCATTAAAGCGAGCATGAGAAATGGCAAAAATCCACCTAACTGGGTTTTTCTGAAAACCATAGGTACAGGAGAGCGAGGCTTTTTTTTTTTTTTTTTTTTTTTTTGGAGGTTTAACGACCACCGTGAGCAACTCAATGCGCTATAAGCAGTCGCCCGTCCCTAATTTAGGAACACTGGTTCCAGGGAAGGGGAGAGCCAGTGCCGTAAGACAAACACAACCTCCATGCCTCATCGGGATTCGAACCCGGACCCCTTTCGGACGAATGATCAGTTGCTTAGATCACTGGGGCGGTAGAGCGAGACTTTTTTGCCGCCCCGGTGGCGCAGGGGTCTAAGCGATGGCTTATGACCATTCGTCTGAGATGTGTCCGAGTTCGAATCCCGGTGAGGCATGGCTATTGTGTTTGTCTTACGGCACTGGCTCTCTTCCTTCCCTTTAACCAGTGACTCTAAATTAAGGACGGCCACTGCTTATAACCCATCGAGTTTCTCACGGTGGTCATTAAACCTTCAATCAGAAAAGAAAAAAAAGCGCGACTTTTTGAACTTAAGGTTTTGCTGTTCTGTGAGTTTTAAGACATCTTGTCCCTTTTTATTTCGGTCGATAGTTGAGACAGACGCGTTTTCCATCTAATACATCTTTGTAATTTACTTCCTTGCAGCGCTGTCAAGGAGGTAGAATAATCGTAATACATTAATTTATTTTACGCAGGTGCACCATGAATGTCACGTGATCATTATTAACATCAATTAACTCGTTATTTTGATGGTCGAGTTTCATTCTGACGTTGTGTATGTATTGCCTCTTATTGACCGGCAAATATATAAAGAAGAATGGGTGTACGTCGATTAAACTTCCTGAGGGTGTTACAGGAACAAAGCTGTAGAGAAAATGGGATTTTTGAATATTAAGATACGAATAGAGCAATGTATTAAGTTAAAATCTACGCATCGGGTTATATTTGGCTTATACTTGCCTTCAGTGTTAGATTCGGTAATCATAACTTGTGTTGAAATCCGAGAAGTCCGTGCAGTTTCCCTACCGAAAAATTGACTTAAGTTATAAGGTAGGATTATTTCAAATATGAAAATAGTTTCGTTCGGTTTTATAAACTGCGGGTGAGGGAATCACCTAAGACTTGTGAAAACATTGTTAGCCCATTAGAATCTTACATACCGTTGGTTATAATCAATGTCTTCCATTGCTTGTCCTCAAAGTATTTCAACACGTTGCTATTATACAGTATATCTGGTAAATGTGTGCATCAGTGTCGGGTTAATATTTCATTACTAGCAGAATTACAGTTACGAATATCAATTATTGAATATCTAGTACTTTAGAATACCGAAGTCGTGGAAAACTATGAAATGCGAACATGGGGGCCATATTGATCAAAACGAGCAAAAGCTTATCCGTGGTGCCGCGTGACGTCTTCTGCAATCATGGGAGATTTACGTGGATTTCTTAATGGCACACTGTGTTCGCAGCTAGTATAACACAGGGGCATTGAACGTGTTAAAATGATATACGGGGTTTTTCAGAAAATTTGATATCATTTGAGATGTAAATATCCGAGTAACTAAATAGTTTAGGAAAATGAAACTAAATAGGCTTAATGTTGAGCAAAATAAGATTTATTCATCAAAATTTTAATGAGAAATTCAAAGGTATGTGGATTTCACGAATGATTTCACAAATTTTGAATATGCCTGTGACACGGCACACGTCAAGTCGGTAGTCCAGCTCCTGCCAAACACGATACAGCATGTCCCTCATGTGCTCAATTATGGCATGGGGATTTCCTTCGCCCCAAATGCGAACATTATGCTTGTTGACTCTTTCCTGAAATTAACATACCTTTGAATTTCTCATTCAAATTTTGACGAATAAATCTTTTTGCCTAGACTATTTAGTGACTCAGATATTTACATCTCAAATGATATCAAATTTTCTGAAACACCCTGTGTAACACAATGAAGTGCAACCTAGAGATATCCTAGACCAAAAGTTACCAATCCCTCTTACTAACACATTTGTGATTCAGCTTTTCTTTCTATCTTGAGGTCAGATTTTTTTGCCCATGCGCAGATGGACTTTTGTAGCTGCCTCACATTTCATCTGTCAGAATCGTTCGTCTAAATCTGAATGATATGCAAGTATAATAATATTGTTTTTGAAAAACTAAACAGTCGAAATACTTACTATTTCCGCCACCCTTATTTTAGTGATTATTTACCTTTACGACTCACGTATCTTCTTTCATTCGTTTTACGACAATAGCAATCATTAATCCGCCTACTTAAGTACCGCTCAATGTCAAAAATTAATAAACTTTATTGTATGTTGTTATGATTTAATTCCACTTAGTATGTTCCGGACTGTGGCTCCGTGTGGTCGTGAGTGAGGCGAAGGTGCTGTTATTGTTTGTTGTTATGATTTAACTGCAATTAGTATGTACCGGACTGTGGCTCGGTATGGTCGTGAGAGAGCGAATGTGCTGTTATTGTTTGTTATGATTTAATTCCACTTAGTATGTACCGGACTGTGGCTCGGTATGGTCGTGATTGAGGCAAATGTGTTGTTATTGCTTGTTGTCATGATTTAATTCCAATTAGTATGTTCTGGATTGCGGCTCGGTGTGGTCATGATTGACGGGAATAAATGCAATGTGCTGTGCGTAAATAAATGTGTACTGTCGTATCACTCGTTTTATTTCACACCCATATAATGACTTTGCCATGCGAAAGATTCATTGCACAAATTATCTACAAAAAGTAGCAGGATACTCTCTCGATTTGTTTTCTGTATGTGATGGCGTCTTTGTGACTGACAACGCAGCAGCATGTCATGCAAGAATGAGTTGAGCAGGGCTTCTGTTATCTCCCGTTGCATCCTTAATCTCCTAATATCAATCCCATTGAAAATGTGCGTGGTACATGCTAAAGGGCGTCGATGCCCTCTTCCGGTAACACAAAGTAGAGCGAAATTTCGCAGAAAGGATGACCATATTTGGACCAAAACAAAGTCAAGCACTTCATAAAATCCATACCGGGTCGCGTATTTGCTATCAGAGTTGGGCAAGAATGCATTACAAAGTAATGGAAGTACAGATTACAATTAACGTGTAATGCATTACAAGGTAATCCCAAGTATGATTTGCACAAGATAATGTAATTAATCTGTAATGCAATACAATGAAGAGGATATAATTCAATTATTTAATAATGTCATTCAAACGCAATGGAATTAGTTGGTAATGAAATTACACAATTTGCAAATAATAATTACATACTAATAGTTTATAGAAATGTACGTGTGCCAAAAGCTATGTCTAGAAAAGTCGGCCATGTAACATAGGAGACAGAGACCGAAGTGCCGTGTAGAATGTTCTAGGAGCGGCAAGAATGGGTTAGACGTTTGTACAATGTGCCAGAATGATGGGAAGTTGGAGAGCTTTATGTACTAGTAAATCAAGAATATTCCAGAAGGTTCAGGTCCTGTCGTGAAGTATATATAAAAGAGTCAGTCGCTCGCTAGTCCAGTGTTCGTATCGGACACAGTAATGGACAAAAACACTTGAGAAGTACGGCAAAAATGTCAAGAGTTCGCAAATTTCTATAATATTCGGCAGTGCACCCCGAGTTTCTGAACTATGGGTATAGTGCTAATATGTGCTTGTGGCTATAGCGGGATAATTATTTTGAACAGTGAAACGTGTATAATGGACGAGAATACTGTACTGGAGATGGACGAAATGAGTATCTCTAACCGAAATAAACATCCCATTCGTACTTACTTCATATGTATTATTTCGTTCAAATCACTTTACTTGCGGCGAAGACGGGGCAACTACTCATGCCATACAGTACAATCTCCTATACCTACATACATGTATTTGAGGTCCAAGGGGTGGAACAATTGTCAAATAACCTACACAACGTGTAAGGGTTTGCTGGTTTATTCACGTTGTATTGTTACCCATTAAGTCATTGGTTAATTACCAACATATAGTTTCCCATTACGATTATAATGGGAAACTGCTACATGTCATTACAATTACCATGTTATTATAATGACCAGTTAACTATTGCCATGTAATGGTAACGCTAAGTTCTCGTTCCAATTGCCGATTAATTCAATTACGATTTTGCCCAACTCTGTTTGCTGTCATACCCAACAAAGGTGGCTGGCCCAAACAGATACTAGCTGTCCTGGTGGCGCAGTGGTCTAAGCGCTGACTTATGACATTCGTCCGACAAGGGTCTGGGTCCGAAACCCGGTAAGGCATGGATGTTGTGTTTGTCTTACGCCACTGGTTCTCTCCCTTCCTTGGAACCCGTGGCTCTAAATTAGGGATGGGCGACTGCTTATAGCCCGTCGAGTTGCTCATGGTGGTCATTAAACCTTCAATCATAAACAAAACTCGATACTAAATAAAGGTTTCGTATTTTTTTTTTTGACAAGGTTTTTATTTTCATATCAGTAAAAAAAACCCAACATTTTGATTCCCTTTAAATTGTGATGGTTGATCATCTTACCCTAATTTATGGCCACTTCCTTAAATTATGTGTTCCTAATTTAAGGCAACTCTGATTTCAGTATGGCTCCTCGATTAGGCGGAAGCTGACGAATGTAACCAGTTGGTCGGCCTTTGTTAGATCTATCCTTATTACGCACTTGGTTAGGCTGAATAGCTTCATTAAATGTTATTCCGATACCCAGACTGACGTCATTATAGGCAGGAATAACATTTTACTTTCGTTTAGAAAAAATAAATCACACGTTACTTGAAAAGTGTATTATATATATTTATTGTTTTATATTCAATATGTTTGCGAAACATATTCAATTTACATATAATACTGCTTGTGACATAGAGTTTGATAGAAAAATATAAATTTCAAATACAGAGAGCAAAACAAGTGGACATTACAACGAAATGTCGGATATGTTTTCTCATTTCACCGCGTAGCACCACAAACATATTTAGAACACAAGCAAGATATTTTAAAATAAATAATATAAAAAAGACATTCCCACACAGTGATTTTGAAAACTATTGCACAAAACTCGGAAATTGGCTTTGCAATGATTTCTCACATAAAGCAAAAAAAAGAAACAAGGTATCATCACAATTCACTTGTAAAAAGCTAAAGCGCTTAATACAATATAAACACCAGAAAAACCTGCAGAAACTCTAGTAAAATATCACGAGCTGTGAATACTAAATTTATATAGTGGAACGTAACAGCTTAGGCATGATTATACAGAGTAAAATTATGGAACAGTCTATATATTAATAGCGTCTTAACAGAAATTTCAAAAATGTTTAGTGGCGTTTTGCTTACCTGAAAATCACTCGTAATATCACATACGCTGTTTTTAACCGATTGGAACCAGTTAACTCGGGGTTAGCAAAATGGGATGAAATCAGTTCAAAGAAATACATGCGCTGCCTAAGAAACAGGCAGAACGCGGCTGGAACGAGTGAATCTGCGCATTAGGAAGTGTTGCTTTCCCATTCGTAGTGTTTACTTTGGACACTAATCCTTTGACTGATTACCTGCTAAATGGAGCTGTAACAATGGCGAGGAACCTGAGAAAGGAGATATTTTCGTTACTTGTTTGTACCGAGTGATATGATGTCCATGTCAGGGAGACCAGCCCTCACCCATCATGCCTTGTGTCATGGAGCAGAGGTCTAGGAGGGACCGCTTATCAGCATCAGTAGATTTATGGTCGGAACTCCTGAGATACATGGGGGAGGATGTTTTGCAGTGACCTTTTGAAACCCGACTGCTATGCGAACATTTATGTTTGGGATTCGCTAACTGTATGATCGTTACTACAAGCGCATCCAAGTCAGGGGTGTCTATGGAAAAATAAAAATGAAAAACAAATCTGTCTTCCTATGTTAGGCTTAGAACTCGTTGAAAGCCCTGCGTATTTTATTGTAAGCTCTCGGGACTTCTTTATCAGTGTGATATTCTTGTAAACAGTGCCACGGTAAATTAATATGTCTTCTGCGTGAATTTAATTAAAAAGCAATATTGCGTTCTTCTTACATCATTCAAAATTCATTGGGAGGTAAACAACCCATCTTTTTCTGAACCAAAAATTACAAATTCCGAACTTTTTATTTCAAAGACAACTCTGATGGTATTTGAAAGAAAGAAATTAACTCGTACTCTTTAAACGCCCCAGATGTCAGCAAATATAAGCTTTAAATGAACACAACATGTAAATTATTCAAAAGAGAAACCCTTTAAAAATAAATTATGACCCTCTCGCTTAACAACACAAAGACCACACTGTTCAAAATAACTTAATAACATGCAACAACGTAAACACTTCATAACATATTCATAGCTGCCTTGAAATGAAAGCAAATGTTGTCTCACGGAAATCATTTCCATTAAAATTTCCCTGAAAATTACTTCTTAATTCCTTTTATGCCACCATGGACAGCTGTCGTTCTACTTTTGCGTAGAGAAACATTCTCAGTTCTACACTAGTAAATCTTATCTGCATCGGTTTATCCGCAAATATCGAACAGTGCTATTATTCAAGAAAGATTTTCTGAAATTAAAGCAATTTCCACTTGAGAAACCTTTGGAGATACAGTTACCGAATAAATCCTCACCTCCACTGTCACTGAGTGAGGAAGAAACATATGTGAACACGCTCAGCTGGCTGCAGTGCGTGTAACGATAATAAATTTTACCCATAGCCTTAGTGAATGAGGCGTGTTATAAACATACATGAGTCTCTCAACTCTAGAACACGGAATATATAGATCAAGCAGGATGAAATACGCTCATGTCGTATCAGAAGAGAAAGTGCCATATAATACTGTAAGTTGTGAATATATTCCTGAAAATTGCCATCTTGTTTGGTTTAGATGATGATGTCGTTTGCTCGCTTAAATGGAGAACTCCCAAATGTAATAAGCAGAAACAACTGCCTTAAATCTTCCGAGATATATTCTAGGAGCAGCAGCACTCCTGAGAATTTGTAATTGTTGATACTATCCTAGATTTAATGACGGCAGCTACCACACACAGATTTAAGGGTACATACAGTACCACGAATAATCTCCAGTTAGTTTAAAGCACAACAGAAAGTTGTCACGATGCGCGTTTGATAACTAAAATGCGACATTAAAACGAATGCGAATTTATAAATACAAAACTTTGCATGATAATTTTTATATAGGCTAATGTTTTCTCGAAAATCGCGCTCACTGGCAGATACAAATAATCATCTACGTATATGTTAAAGCGTTTTAATTCTGCCTTTTTCATCAGACGAGGAAACCCAAAATTCCACTAATAGAAAAATAAATTGGGGGGGGGGGGGTTAAGGACCAACACAAGCATCACCGAGGAACTATAAGAGGTCTCCCGTTCTTAATTTAAGGCCACGGGTTCGTAAGATAAACACACCATCTACGTCTCTTTCGGGACTCGAACCCTGACTTAACTCGGACCTACGCCTGAGCCATAAACCTGCGCCTCTGATGACTCAGCCTACGGGGAGGGGCAAAACTTCATTTATATTTTTATCTTCGACGATTAGGTGAACGTCAGTTCATTTACATTTAATGACCACCATTTTTTTTTTTTTTTGTTGGTTCAGACGCGATGGTGAGATTGCTGTGTTTCGGTACAAATCTCAGGAGTGGCCAACAAGCAGATTCCAAATAATGGCCGGATCGATAAACAGAGGAAGTATTGATCTCTAATCACACAGTCCAGTCCGATAAGAAACGTTAGAACCAAGAAATTAAATTATGTTTGTCGATTCAATAACAAACCTCCGAAAATTTAATTTAGAGCACAAGCTACTGCTGTGGAAAGTATGCACCCCGAGAATAGCTCGAATGATCAATCTTTCGCTCAGTTTGGATACGACTCCTGTATAAACTCAACTGGCGAGCCAAAGGTATCCGTGAGAGATTATTCCAAAGCGTACTGTATTTAAGAAATACAGAATATTTGAAGTTCATGTCAGATAAGATGAGCACTAATTAACGGAAGTTTGAATTTAAGCTTTAATTAACAAATAGGAACTGTACTTTATATCATTTCACACAGGATCAGCGGCCTTGAACATGACTTCTCTGGACAGGGCAGTGGTTACTTTTCCGACCCTTGTGCCTCTTTTATGTTCGTTGAGTCTAATTCTGATCGAACGCTTGGTCATTCCGATGTAGTATCGCTTGGAGCCGTCCGGATATTGTAGTGGGACGGCATAAATACCTGCCTCGTTGAGAAGAGGGGCTTGTCAATATTTCTCTTAAGCATGGTATATAAAAATGCCGGAGACCTTATGCCGACACCAAAGTTCTGAGCGCGTTCTTGAGTTGATAGGAAACACTTGGTATGTAGGGAATAGAGCCCAGGTAGCTTAGTTCCGGCACAGAAGGATTAACACGGCAGGTTTTTCGGTAAAATTTCGTATCTGGTTCGAGGTGTATCCTGCCTCAGTCGCCAATTCGATTGTTTCTTAGTTCGCATTGTCTACAGTGAATATCGGAGGAGACGGCGAAGGCTCTTCTAATTCGTGAACGGAAGAAAGCTGGCTTGTAAGAATCAGGGCAGAGTGAATTACGGAGCATCAGGTTGGGAACGGAGGTGGGTTTATAATAGACTTCTGTGCGTAAACGGTTTTCAGGCGATTTGCTCACCAGGACGTCGAGATACCATTGGGTTCAAGCTCCATAGTGAAATTGATCGTAGGGTGTATATATAATTGACATCATCAAGGAAAAGTGGGAGTCTCTCCTTTCCGTGAGGCCATATGAAAAATACGTCTTCCGAATATCGCAGCCAGGTGGTAGGCCTTGGAGTGATGAGCTTTAAGTTGAATCACATTTGACAAGGACGCCAACATGCGTTTACAGATCGCTGTGCCGTAGATAAAGACTTGAGTCGATCGCGGAAATTTGGAAACTGCTGCATTTGAATTTCTGTACGTGCAGTAATTATCCTATACACATTTCTCAAACCGAACATACATTATCAGAGATATATCCAGGCTCGAGTCCTGGATGAGGCATAGGTTGTGAACAGAGGGGTAACAAGTGCGGGGCTGTTGCCCGGGGCGTAGCTCAAGACAGGGAGCAAAAATCATTGCTTTTAGTATGATTAAAACTGGAATTGATACTTTTGCACCAGTCTTTGTTACAGTTATTTGCCATTTGTACATTTACAAAATTTGCTTATATGTTTCACTTTTATCGTTAGCCTTGGCACCTTAAAATGAGCATTTCTTCAAAATGTTCACGGGATCTTAACTACTCTCATTCAGAAATGAAGACTCATAGTACATCCAACTAAAGAACCATAGCCTTCGTCGACAACAATGAGGCTTGCGGTTCTTCTTTAGTTGCATGGACCCCAACATTGCAAGATAAATATGTTGTTCACACTGTTGGAGGCTCTCTGAGGGCTATTCGATCATTACTGCGGGTGCGAGAACCACGACTGTATTCGGATCGTTTGGGAAAGACGGGTGCAGATGAGGGCGCAAGGTTTTATGGTTTGCTCACGGCCCAGAAACGCCTAGTTACGCCTCTGATGGTGAAACATACGCCCTTAGTGATCAAACTTCAAAGAGTTCGTGAGCGTTCTGCTTCCAGGGAAGGGATGACGGCTACCTGTTCGGAACCAGCAACCCCAAAGAACTGATCATGGTGGTCGTTAAACCCCAGAGCATCAAAACGTGTTTCAATATACTTTTGTATTTTTGGTCAATATTCCATATTTTTAGGATGCGAAATCATTACCTTGATAATATCGCATTTAATATACTACATCAACAGATTGTTCTGCGTGATATCATCTGTCGCTGAACTGAGGATATTTCCAACGTACGCACTCCTATGAAGCAAAATATTTATATACCTTTCAAAGATTAGTCAACTATACACAATATTTTGGCTGAAACTAACTAAATCATATCTTTATATAAAGTTCGATTCGCCGCCCCAGTGGTCTAAGCGATGGCTTCTGATCATTCGTCCGAAGGGGTCCGGGTTCGAATCACGGTGAGGCATGGGTGTTGTGTTTGTCTTTCGGCACTGGCTCTTTGCCTTCCCTGGAACCAGTGACCCTAAATTAGGGACGGGCGACTGCTTATAGCTAATTGAGTTGCTCACGGTGGTCGTTAAACCTCCAATCAAAAAAAAAAAAAAAAAGTTCGAGTCGTGTTTTTGAGCTTGTATTAATACCACCACTTCCGAAAGTAGGTGATTTGCACTTATTTGAATATCGGAAACACTTTTTTTATTGGAGGTTTAACGACCACCGTGAGTATCTCAGTGGGCTCTAAGCAGTCGCCCGTCCCTAATTTAGAGCCATTGGTTCCAGGGAAGGGAGAGAGCCAGCGCCGTAACACAAAGACGACATTCATGCCTCACCGGGATCCATCTCGGGCGAATGATCAGAAGCCATAGCTACTACGCTACCGGGGCGGCCTGAAACACTTGCACCATATAGAAAGGGGTCAGCCACGAATGAAACCTGACATAGTGGACATCAGTTGCAAAGTTTTTTTTTTTGTAAGCATGTAGTAAGAACATCTGCGGAGTTTTATATATCTGATAAAGTTGCAGATATTTTTTTATTCAAGGATGAAGTTAAAATAAACCCTTTAAGAAGACACAGTTTTGTAACAAAAGCAAACTGACACATTTTAAGAAATCATTGATATTAATTTGCTATAGATATCGCATAGATTTTTAGGACTCTGTTGTTTGAGCCTCATATTTCCTGTTCTTTTCTAACAATACATATGATTCCCGAGAAGCAACATTGGCTTTGAGGTTACCGAAACTCTCGAACCCACACACTAACATTACGAAGGTTTCACGTTGATGTCATATCTGATCCATCGGTGCTGTTTTCGTAGTAAATAGATAGATGACTGTTCTTCTGAGAGACATTCTTTCGACATCGACACGCTGCAATCAAACAAAGGGAAAAACCAAATAACTCAAGAGAAAAAAGTGTGCCACCAACTAAAGCAAACATGGTAGGATCGAAGCAAAATGGATAGTCCAGATTATTTCTGCTGAACAGCGAATCCTCACTTTTCATGCCTGTAAATGAAAAACAAAAGTTAAATGGGGAATCGTGGTAATCATTTAATTGCACAGAACTAAATCAACTGAGAGAGAAAATGATTCCGTAAGAGAATTCACTGATTAAATAATTGTGAACTTGAACAATATAGAATAGAAACTTTTTGGTGCATTAAAACTAAGAAATACATGGAGGTGACATATATACTTGGACATTCAGAATTCACTAAATACGCCAAGAGTGTAACTCTATCTTTTTCTGATTAACTAGTGATACAATACGTCCACTAGAGTTGTGACGTATGTTCTATTTTAACTTCCATTTTTAGTTACTTTGAGTTTGTTCTCTTTGGCACTTTTCAAACTTAACGTGATATCTTCTCTCTCACATGAATGGAGGTTGGCAACACCATGAAATCCGTACGTAAGTGACGTACTTTCTTTATTTTATTTTATAAAATTTCTGCTGTACAATATTATAGAAAAGTAATGTAATACTCAGTAACAATACAAATATGTGCCCCAATCATAAACTAATTGTACAAATAAAGTAAACAAATTGACCAATGAAACTCACAAAATACGACAAATCACCAAAACGTTCACAATAAATACAAATTCTGCGCAAAAACAAAACTCATTCCATTGAAAATTAATATCAATTGTCAATATGAATCAAATATTATGTTTTGGTAATAACTAAATGTACAGCAAGGAGCCAGGGAAAAAGGTTGAAATATTGCCTGATGAGCTCCCGATCCCCTCTAAATAAAAACAAAATATTCCAGTCCAGTCACGACAACGAAAGCAATTTTACAATACGTTTCTGTTACAAATCATGAAGCAATAAATTCCAATATTCAATTTCTTGTCAAAAAAACTCCTTAGCACTCGCTTAAATACCGGATAACGTGCCTTTGGTCTAATAATCAACGGTAATCCATTCCACTCACGCAGCCCCAACATATTAATATTATTAAACCTGTACGAGCCCACAGAGCAGAAAACGAGACCCACCACGAGTATCATAGGAGTGAGTGGTACGCCGTAATGCAATCAAGTTGGAGTATCTTCCTGTAAAAATACGTTCATGGACCATCAGCAGCAATCTGTATTTATGTACTTGCTCAATAGTTAACATCTGAAAATGACGAAAAAGAACCCCGATCCAACCGAATAGTTTACCAATCGGACAAACTTCCTCTGCAACACAGATAAACGAACTATGTTACGCATTGTAGTCGCACGACAATATAGGAAAAATAAAAGAATAGTATAAAATTAACAGAATTCTAACTGACAAAAAACCAGAAATCCGCGAAATCATGCCAATGCGAGATCTTAAACATAACGCAAGCTAATCCACCTGAGAATCCCATCTGAGATATTCAGGCAGAACTACACCCAAAAATGTCACTGTAGTCTGGAACTGTAATGCCGTATCATTTAAGTAAACAACACTCAAGTCGCAAGGACGAGGCCTGATGTTGGAAAATAACACCCACCCCGTCTTAGTGACATTTAACGTTAAACAAATTACATGCACACCAACGAAGGTACTCCCCAATTTCGAGATATCAACTCACTCAGGTTATTCCCCCTAAAAAATAGGCTTATATCATCAGCAAACAATACCAAATGAACACCAGATGGAACCCGAAAAATATAATTTGTATAGATCGAAAACAAAATAGGACCCAACACTGAACCCTGAGGAACTCCAAATGAAACAGACTCAACTTTAGAACAGTGATCATGGATCTGAACAAACTGCTTCGTGCCCAATAAATAATTCTGAAACATGTTAAGTGCAACACCTTTAATCCCAATCCTCTCTAACTTTGTTATTAATATGTCATGGCATATAGTATCAAATGTTCTAGAGAGATCGCAAAAGAGTCCAACAACACTATTTCCAGAATCTAATCCGTCCTGTAAATAATTTATAACGTCTAGAACAGCAGTCTCAGTTGAAAATCCCTTACGGAAACCATGCTGAATGTGGCCCAGAATACCGTTACTATCCAGATATGAAATTAACCTGCATAATGTAAGGCTGTTTCAGATTTTTGCAAACACCGAAATATTGGCAACTGGACGATAATTTGCCACATCAGTTACCAAACCCTTTTTTACGCTTTCCAACCGTAGGTTGAAGAAGCGTATATGCTCCAGCTTTGTCCGTCCTCACGATAACTTGCGTAAAAATGGGCCGATTTCGATACAATTTTAGTATGTGGTAGGGAACTACCTGGGTACGAACCTTATTGAAAATGGGCGAAATGAGGTCAGAGGACATAGGAGTGGTATCCATTCCATCTCCCTTATGCGTTATAACTTACGTCAAAATGCTTCGATTGAGACAAAACTTTATCATGTTGTTCCGGAAGTATACTTTACGGGTTCTATTGAATATCATCGAAATATGGTGAAGGGTCAGGTTATAGGAGGGAAATTTATTCCGCAGCCATTATCCTCATAACTTGAGTAATGATTTCTAGTATGTTGGAAAGCATATCAAAATCAATGCATTGCATGATTTTACTAACTTGTTAAAGATAACACTAATTCGACTAAGGGTCACAGGAAAGGGAACGATACCAGTTTGAAAAATATTATTACAAATATGAGTTAATGGAACAATTAGACTCAGGGAAACAAATATTATTACTTTTGGATGGACACCATCAGGGACAGGGTCATTTAATGAATCAAGTTCATTTAGTACTTGCAAAAGATCATCCGCTAGAGGTATCAAAAAAAAAAAAAAAACAAGAAAGTTGACACCGAATTTTCGGGTGTAATAAGCACGTCTTTTGAATCCGTTCTGACGCAAATTAAATTTATCAAAGCTATTCAAAGTCAATGGAACCGGTATGAAAAACAATAGATCTGACCAAAAAAAGAAGATTTTCAATCGGGTTTTTAATCCCTCAGATATTGCTGTAAACGGAATCATGAGCTTACGAACTCTTAGAAACAGAGATATCGACAAAAATAAGATGTGACTTTACGTCCCCTGGTGGGAAAACCATGCGTTATTTTAGG
Source organism: Macrothele yani (assembly GCA_039090855.1). Taxonomy (NCBI): domain Eukaryota; kingdom Metazoa; phylum Arthropoda; class Arachnida; order Araneae; family Macrothelidae; genus Macrothele; species Macrothele yani. The sequence goes on from CM076992.1 coordinate 18,385,939, forward strand.
AAGAAAGTATTCTCAAAAGGTTTATCCATATAAGCGGTAGCGGTCGAAAAAAAAAATTAGTCGAATTTTCAGGAGCCCAGATTTTGCAACAAATACTTCAGAAGCAGAAATTAACACATATGACACCTGGTGGCTAAACCATTCTTTACCAAACATTAGAAATTATGTGGAAAATATTTTTCATCAGGTCTTGTATGCGATACAGGAAGATTTTTTTTCAAATCAGAGCTTTAGGAGCAGAAATAACGCAGAAAACGCAATTTACCTTTGTGCCCCATAGCGGAAAGTGTATGACTTACTTGAAAATTTTGAATTTATAGGAAAAACATTTCGCATCGGAAACACTATCCAACAAAGAAGGAATTTTTCAAATCGTACTCTTAGAAGTAGAGATATGGACAAAAATAAGATATACATCTACGCCCCCTGGAGTAGAAACCATGCACTATTTTAAGAAGAAATTGTTTCTAAAAGGTTTATCGACATGAGTAGTATCTGTCAACAAACGACGTTTTTTTCAATCTAGAATTTGGAAGCTCATATTTTGCTGCAAATACAACAGAAGCGGAAATGAAGATTTACGCCCCCTGGTGGCCAAACAATTTTTTTACAAAAATTAGAACTTATGTGCAAACGATTTCCCATCAGGAGCTGTATCCGGTGCAGAAAGAATTTTTCGAATCGGAGATTTAGAAGCAGAGATATGGGGGGAAACGCAATTTACCGCTACGCCCCCTAGCGGAAAGTCTATGAATTACTTGAAAATTTTGAATTTATAGGAAAAACATGTCGCACGGAAAACACTATCCAACAAAGAAGGAATTTTTCAAATCGGACTCCTAGAAGTAGAGATATTGGTAAAAATAAGATATACATCTACGCTCCCTGGCGTAGAAACCATGCACTATTTTCAGAAGAAAATGTTTCTAAAAGGTTTATCGACAGGAGTAGTATCTGTCAACAAACGACGTTTTTTTAGTCTAGAATTTAGAAGCTCATATTTTGCTGCAAATACAACAGAAGCGGAAATTAAGATTTACGCCCCCTGGTGGCCAAATTATTTTTTTACAAAAATTAGAAATTATGTGCAAACGATTTCCCATCAGGAGCTGTATCCGGTGAAGAAAGAATTTTTCAAATCGGAGATTTTTTTTTTTTTTTTTTTTTTTTTTTTTGAGTGGAGGTTTAACGACCACCGTGAGCAACTCAATGGGCTATAAGCAGTCGCCCGTCCCTAATTTAGGGCCACTGGTTCCAGGGAAGGGAGAGAGCCAGTGCCGAAAGACAAACACAACATCCATGCCTCACCGGGATTCGAACACGGACTCCTTTGGGACGAATGATCAGAGGCCATCGCTTAGACCACTGCGCCACCGGGGCGGTAAATCGGAGATTTAGAAGCAGAGATATAGGGGGAAACGCAATTTACCGCTACGCCCCCTAGCGGAAAGTCTATGAATTACTTGAAAATTTTGAAATTATATGAAAAACATGTCGCACGGAAAACATTATCCGACAAAGAAGGAATTTTTCAAATCCGGATCCTAGAAGTAGAGATATTGACAAAAATAAGATATACGTCTGCGGCCCCTGGCGGAGAAACTGTGGAATATTTTAAGAAGAAAATATTCGGAAAAGGTTTATCGATGTGAGTGGCATCAGTCCACGAAATAATTTTTTAATCGATATTTTAGAAGCTACGATTTTATGGCAAATACATCAGAAGCAAAAATTAACGCTTACGCCTTCTGGTGGCGAAAGTATTATTTACCAAAAAATTGAAATTATATGCAAAAGATTTTCCATCAGGAGATGTATCCACTGAAAAAAAAATTCAAATCGGAGTTTTAGAAAAAGTTATCGGGAAAAATGTCATTTACTTTTACGCCCCCTAGCGGAAAATCTATGTGTAATTTGAAAAAGTAACTATATCTAAAATACTTTTCGACATAAATGGAATCGAAAGATATACTTTCTTTTTCTATTGGATGTTTAGAAGCAAATATGTGGAATAAAACGTATTTTTGAATTCGACATCATCTGCATTTACGCCCTCTACCGGCGAAATTGCACATCATAAAAAAAATAAAAAACGAAATAAAGGATCATCATTTGCATATTTCAAGCTTCCCAATGCAAAAACAATTTTTCAAATCGGACTAATAGTTGCTGAGATATCGTGGGTACAGACGGACTGACAAACCGATAACAGAAGCACGATCTTTTTTACAAAAGACGTGCTAAAAAAGAGAGAACAACAACGATCCGTTAAATAATCAGTATAGCAACCATCCGTCAAAGTAATGTTTGATATGAGTCTACCTGGTAGTTCCACAAAATAAGTATTAAATAAATCAACCACCTTCTGTGGATCCCACTCCCTAACACCATCATAATCAAGCTGAATTAAATGAGCAGAAGTCCTGGATCTGCCCAATATATTATTAATAGACGACCAGGTTCTCCTACAGTCCCTAGTCGTAGCAAACCTATTCAAATAATAATTTCTCTTTGCGTGCCTAACCTTTAAATTGAACCAATTTCGATATCTCCTAAAAATTGCTAAATCAGTCATGGCTCCTGATCTCAAAAACACCTTAAATAATTTATTTTTGTATGTGATGAGAACAAAACAAGGTATATAATGGCTACGCAGTAACTACACAAAGGGGATTTTGAATGTGAATGTTTCAGTACCGTTTGGATACGAGACAGCTTAACTGCAGTTAAAGTATTCTTGAAGGCTACGCATTCTACTTTAATGAAAGTGTTGTGTTTCGTAGTTAAGTCTTATGGTGGATACTAACTCAAGTTCCAGTGTTGTGTTTGATAATTAATTGTCAATGGGGATATTAACTCACGTTTAGTTGTTCTCACCGTGTTCAAGTGCCTGTTGACAGAAATAAAGGATTAGCTCTAAGTAAAAACCTCTTGAACTTTGAATAAAGCTCATGTTGAGAATTGGCTTCGTAGTTTCTTAATTCAATTACTAATCAAAAACTACTATTAAGGGAATTTTTACTAAGAATTTTTTTTATTTAAATTGCAAATCTTCGGAGAAATCTTTTTCTTCTTCAGGCTGTCTTTTTGTTGTCACTTGTTCCTTTATTTAAGGGACTCGCATTTCACTGTTGGTGGAAATTTTGATTTATGTAGTGTTTTTTTTTTTTTTAGTAAGTTGGCTACACACAAACGCTACAGAGTACAAATTTCATATTTCGACCGTCTAGTGCTCTGAAAGGTAAGATTTTTTTCAGCCGTACTAGTTTTCTCCGTAAAGTAGTGAATAATCTTTTTTTCTAATTCAACCTAACATCAAAATACAAGAACACAAACGGTCACAGTTTTGTGCGGAAAAAGTGTTTTTAAGTTGGAGCAATTGGAGGTGTTTCATAGCTGATATTTCTCTAACTAGATAATATTTAACGTAAGGCAAGAGGTTTTCAGTTCATTCACCAACGTTGCAAATGGTGCTTTTTCTTCTGGTTTTATATTCCCGGAAATGGTGGAAACTACGTTTCTCTATCTTTAGTGAATTTAAAAACACTCATATATGCAACAGTTTGGAGAATTTGCTGTATGAATACTTTGTCTTGCATGCCTGTAGAATTCCACAAGGTTTCAGAGTGTAGTTTGTTGCGTTAGCAGCCTAAAGACAATTCTGGCCATTTGCTTCGAATTCTGAATGGGTACGCAGAAGATTATGGCTCCTTCCCAAATGCAGTATATTTGGGGATTTTGTCTAAAAAGCCGCCTCTCTGTCCGAGTAGCCTAAGGCTCTGGTCTTTATGACAGCTATCAACTATGTAATTTTGACGCTCGTATTACTGTTTCACACGTTACTCATGAACATGTCGATTACCCCCGGGAGCATGTTGTATGCAGTTTAATATATGAAACAATATGCAATAGGTTACAGTATTGTTCAATGTTATCAAGAAGTACTGACCAGATTTCTGTTCAGCTTTATATTCCAATAGGTTTATTATTGCAGTGCTTGAGGTTCGTCTTCCTTTCGTTTTGCTAAAGGCTGTACATTTTGAAAATATGGAGGTTCGTTCGGTGAGTAACGTGAAGTATAGTTGTGGCGTGGTCCGTAGGCAAATGCGGCCTGAGTCAGGCTACCAAACAATGGGAGATCAACGCGCATATACCCACAGATGATGGCTATGATAAGAGATAGCCGAAACTAGTATGGGCGCATTACCGGTGGAGGTATGCATACGTTTCATGGAATATTTTAATTTTTCGTTCTGGTTTTATCTTTTTGATGTTAATCATGCATTCTGTAAAAAATTCACTTCTTTCGTAAATACATGTAATTTTAAGGAAAGTTTTGCTTTTACAGTGGGCTGTCAGTCATAGGAATTCATTTTTCACAGATTTTAAAATCTTTTCTTGTATAGCTTCATTTTCATAGAAGTTTTCCCGAAAATGAAGGTATGCAAGAAATCTACTCCTTGATAACATCATCATCATCATCATTGTCAACCATTATCAATCCACTGCTGGACGAAGGTCTCCCCAAGTTTCCTCCACAACGGTCTGTCTTGTGCCAGTCTCCTCCATGTCACTCCCGCATATTTACGAATTTCATCCACCCATCTCCCATGTGGTCTTTTTCTGGGTCTTTTCCTGTCCCTTGGAATCCAATCTAAAATTTCGGCTGTCCATCTATGGTCTGTCCTTCTGGCAGTATGTCCAGCCCATTGCCATTTCAGGGATTTAACTCTGATCATGATGTCTTCCACTCTTGTCATTTTTCGGATCCACGAGTTCCTCTTCTTATCTCTCCTGGTTATACCAAGCATGCACCTTTCCATGCTTCTTTGAGTTGTCTGCAGCCTTTGCATGTCTCTTTTAGTTAAGGTCCACGTCTCTGCACCATACGTAAGCACTGGAAGGATGCATTGATCAAACACTTTTCTTTTAAGACATAATGGCATATTGCTCTTGAAAATTATGCTGTTTCTTCCAAAAGCTCTCCAGGCAAGTTTTGTACGCCGATTAATTTCTTCATCAATGTGACCCTCACTTGATATCTGCTGTCCAAGATAAACATACGTATCTGTTATCTCCAGTTTTTCTCCATCAATCGATAAATCTTCATTTCTTGTAAAAGCATTGAACATCACTTTTGTCTTCTGAAAGTTCATTTTTAATCCCACTTCTTTACTCTTGTCAGCAAGTTCCTGGATCATACTCTGCAGCTCTGATGGGGTAGTTGCAAAAATGACTACGTCATCAGCAAAACGAAGGTGGGTTAGATAATCTCCATTAATCTTTATCCCTTTGTTTTCCCAGTTCAGTGATTGAAAGACATTTTCCAATGTGGCATTAAAGAGCTTCGGAGATATGGTGTCACCTTGTCTCACTCCCTTTCCAATTTTTATGTGTGTTGTATTTTCAAACAGCCGAATCTTGATAACATATGAAGTCAATATTATCAAGGAGTACTAACCAGATTTATGTTCCGCTTTATATTCCAATAGGTTTATTATTGCAGTACTTGAGGTTCGCCTTCCTTTATTTTTGCCAGAGGTTGTACATTTTGAAATTATGGAGATTCGTTCGGTGAGTAGCGTGAAGTAATACTTTGAACAGGTTGCCGCTTTGGGCAGCATGGAATAAACGTATATTTCCACGAAACGAAAAAAAACTTCCAGGAAACGAGAAAACTTCTATGAAAATGAGGCTACTCGAGAAATAATTGTAAAATTTGTGAAAAATGAATTCCTATGACGGACAGCACACTGTAAAAGCAAACCTTTCCTTAAAAATAGATGTATTTACGAAAGAAGTGAATTATTATACTTACAGAATGTATGATTAACATCAAAAAGATAAACCCAGAACGAAGAAATTAAAATATTCCATAAAATCTATGCATACCCCCACCAGTAATGAGCCCATACTAGTTTCGGCTATCTCTCATCATAGCCATCATCCGTGGGTATTATGCGCATTCAACGCCCGTTGTATGGTAGCCTGACTTACACTCCGCATTCACCTCGGGACCACGGCACAGCTGTACTTCACGCTACTCACCAAACGAATCTCCATATTTTCAAAATGTACAACCTTTGGCCAAAAAAAAAAAAAAAAAAAAAAGGAAGACCAGCCTCAAGCACTGCAATAATGAACCTATTGGAATGTAAATCTGAACAGAAATCTGGTGAGTACTCCTTGATAACATTGAATAATACGTAGTGCAATCAAAATGTTCCGAGAATAGGTACGTAGCGCGTCAACAGATGGCAGTACGCGGATGAGCGAGCAGCGGTGGAGAGCAGTGACCTTCATGAATCATTGTGCCGAGTGACGTCGTTCTGTGAACATCGGGAGCTGTGCTACACGACATTTGGTGACCACGTGAAGAACACAGCTGCGATTTCGGTATGGACTGCAAGCTAGAGATCCAACATATAACACAGCAGGCAACATATAAGATATAACACAGTAGATCCAACATATAATACAGCAGGTAAATTTCCCTTTTATCTTTGCGATCGAACGTCTACACACACATCCACATGAGCAACTGTTGTATCGTCCTTTTTATCTATCGTTCTTATCACATTCATACGTCACTTTCTCTCTGACCTCAAATATTGCCAACAGTATTCTCGTTTGAGGGAAAAGACATAACGTTAAGTTTGGAAGTATGCAGGAGAACAAACTCAAATTATCATAGGAAAAGGAGCTAAAAATGAACGTTAACTGAGAATATACGTCACAACACCATATCTTTTTTGGAGCCCTTACGAGTTTTGTAGCGTTTAAAACTAATATGTTGGATACATTCTCATTTTTGGCTTCACACCTGTTGAAACAAATACACCATATAAGCCAAGGATGCGTAAATCAAAAAGCATTGATTCCGGGAGTTGAAAATAAAAGACAGACAAGCTGATTAACGTTAATTTAAAACATTTATTCTTAGATGGATTCTTTATTTTAATTACATGGTAATGACGGGACTAGATAAACTTTTACTCCTAATTAACTAACATCAACTTGCTAACAACCTAAAAAACACATTTTTTGGTAGGCTCTACTGAGAATGTTATTGTGCGATACTGGGGTAACACTGTATCAATACAAATCGTGAAATTAAAATGGGCAACGAATTGGGCGTCTTCTTTTGTTCTTCCAGTGATAGTGGTTCTCTACTATCCCGTCCTCTAGGTACGCATCCTACTTTTTCAGACTGAACGAATGAATCACCTCGATTTTTTGGAAGCTTTTTTTGTTTGTTTGTTTGTTTCGTCTTCCAGGTGGGACATCTCGCGAAGGTGTTTCCCGAGGCCTCATTGGCTTTTTGGCTCCCCTTTGACGTTCTCAATTCGTCTTTCCGCACTCATTGGCTTTTGGCTTCTCTTTTGCTTTATTTTTGCTTAACCTTACCGATGCCCATACAAGGCAGATGATCTCGGCCTTCTATGGACATCAGTAATGTTAAGCAGCCTTTTAAAATATATTCGGTCTTTATTCATTTGTATTTATTTAACAACATTTTCATGCAACATCACAACAAAACAGAATTTAGTTCAAACACACCAGGCCGCCCCGGTGGCGCAGTGGTCTGAGCGATGGCCTCTGATCATTCGTCCGAACGGGGTCCGGGTTCGAATCCCGTTGAGGCATGGATATTGTGTTTGTTTTACGGCACTGGCTCTCTCCCTTCCCTGGAACCAGTGACCCTAAATTAGGGACGGGCGACTGCTTATAGCCCATTGAGTTGCTCACGGTGGTCGTTAAACCTCCAATAAAAAAAAACAAAAAAAAAAAAAACCCACCAGGGACTGCATTTGGTAGACTCTCTACTGAGAATCATAATAAACAACAAAAGTCCAAGAATACAGTAATACCAATAATAATATAAATGTGCAAACAGAATTAATGAACTCATGTCTTTTATATCATAGAAATCAACGGTTGCACGTAGCATGCAAAGTAACTAAGAAATTGCAGAACTACAAAAGTATAACTATTACAAAACTTCAAAAGTATAACCATTTCCATACAATTCGATTTTTACAAATATCATATTTTCATTGAGACATACACATGACATTAATGTTTTCAAAAAGTTACATACTAAAATAAATAATTAAGTCAAAAAAAAAAAAAAGACAAGAAGGTGCAAACACTTCGTAGCCAATATATCAAAAGTCTCACCACAGGGGGCATAACCAAAGTAATTAATAATTACAAAGCATCAAAATAACACCATAATCTTTTAGTTTTAAATAAATTAAAGCACCGCAACAGATTCTTTATAACAAATCGTTGCGATGTAAGGTGGCAAGGGAAACAGGGAAAAAGGCTAACAAATAGCCTGAAGGGCCCCTAGTCCCCAAGAGAAAAAAAGAATCTAAATCGTCAAGTCAAGGAACAATTTAACCGTAATACAGTAAACTGAAGTAATAATAAACAATATGATATGTGCTCAACCAGTAATCAACCATTAAGTAAGAAATTCCTAAGCTCTCTTTTAAATACCGAATAGTGCGACACCGTCTTGAGGACCTAGGGCAGGTCACGCCCTAGGTCCTCCCTAAGTAGTGCAGTACGGTTTCCCTATTAATTAAGACTATATCGTTTTGAAGTCATTTCGCACGGTCAAAAACGCTGAAAATTGGCCAAAAAGACACCATCGACAATAACTCCAAAACTAAAAAAAAGCTATTCCGGATTTAACTACATAGTCTTGCTTGCGTTTATAAACTACCCTAAGTGATGCAGTACGGTTTTCCTATTGCTATTAGTTTCGGAGATAATTGAGACTATATCGTTTTGAAGTCATTTCGCACGGTCAAAAACGCTGAAAATTTGCCAAAATGACACCATCGACAATAACTCCAAAACTAAAACAGATATTCCGGATTTAACTACATAGTCGTCGTGTTTGCGTTTATAAACTACCCTAAGTGGTGCAGTACGGTTTTCCTATTGCTATTAGTTTCGGAGATAAAATTAAGACTATATCGTTTTGAAGTCATTTCGCACGGTCAAAAACGCTGAAAATGTGCCAAAATGACACCATCGACAATAACTCCAAAACTAAAACAGTTATTCCGTATTTAAGTACACAGAACGGTAATATTAAATAAAAATTTTGTACGCGCTCTGGGTGTTAAAAACTAGTATTAGTAACTTCCAAATGGGTTCGAGGTTATATCATTTGGACGTTCCCTTACCTAGCCGCGATACCGCAGAGAATGGCTTTAGCCCTGGTTTTTACCTATTTTCACGTTTTCCACTCAGGGTATATTGTTTGATATCGAGAAGCGGTGACAGTTATGTCTAAGCTCCTTTGCTAGAAGTTTTAGGAAAGGAAAGTATTCGATGCCAACGCTGGTACATGCTGAGTATTACCGCCGCAAATGTTTATTGTCACTTGGTGTCATCGCAGCGACTATGAATGTTCCAGCAGTTACTTTCCCGCGTAAGAGGTAAATGTCTTCGTGCGGAGAGTAACTAAAGGTCGAGTGTAATTTGTTGTCTGAAGCACGATAGTTAAAATATTTACAAGGTAAAAAATACAAACACGAGATCTTTCACAAGGGCGACTCTTGCATCATCAGGTGAAGACTACATTTGAACATACTTAGTGCGAAGTTCTAAAGTGTCAATGTCTTGATGTACAATGATGTTCATTAGTTGATGACGATTGGTCCCTCCTATCTAACTTCTGATGCTACGTAGTTCCGTCTTTGAAAGGTGGTATTAGATTAAGTTAACTGATTGTGTAGTGGAGGTTTTAAATCTTGATTTTTTTCTTTAATATAAACTGTATTAAACAGTTGTTTCCAAACATATGGCAAAGTAGTAGGAATCTCATCGTTACAGCACCATCCACGATAGTGATGGATGAACAATGCTTCCGCAAACAATGTAGATCTATTTTCTTTCGTGCATAGAAGAATATATTCAACATTCCATGAGGAGGTGTGGGTTCCTTCCTGGACAGTGCGGGCCAAAGAAGTGTTAGAGGCACCAGTTCGGTTTGAATATCGGTGTTCGGCTGTACGAATTCCTAGGCTCCGAAGGGTCGAGCCTATATACCAGTCATCGTTGAACTCTGAGCTCAGACTCTTTAATGGTATGTAATACACAACATATTTTTCATTCTCAGACTTGACGTCCCAATCTCTGCGCATAAGCTGGAAAATATTGCTGGAGGACTCGCCAAATGAAATGCCATGTTTCTTGCAGATGTTGTGCAAAATGTGCGAGATTTGCGGCTGGTATTCAATAGTACCAACGTACTTAATAGTCTTATGATTACTGCTTAAGGTTGAGCAGACCTTTTTCTTGTGTTGAGCAATCAGAGCATTCACAAAGTTCCTATTGTACCCATTCAGGGTCGCGATTTGCATGATTTTTGTAGTTCGGTTCTCCGCAATCTGGCATTCGATGTGTGTGAAAATGCTCGCTTTATAAGAAATCTGAAATTCGCAGCTTTATATTTGTGTGGATGATAAGAGTTATATGGGATGATCACAGTAGAGCTGGTTGGCTTACGATACACAGAAAACTGAATTGAGTTGGTGATCATGTTCCGTCTAATGCTCAAGTCAAGGTAGGGGAAAAATCCTTCATTCTCCAATTCGATGGTAAATTGTATGGTGGGGTATACCGACAATAAACGTAATCTGAATGCCTCAAGATCGTCAAGAAAATGCGGCAAAAGTACTACTAATATATCGTTGATATACCTCACGTATTGTAATGGGACGTGGGTACAATTGGTTAAGACATTATTTTCTATTGCTTGCATAACAATTTCAGCCATCAAAGCAGATAGTAGTGATCCCATAGTTGTGCCACCGTCTTGCCTATAAAATAGTGTCTTCAAAATGAAAGAAAGAACGTTTAGCAACTAGCACCAAGGCATCTAGAACGCTCTGTACCTCAACCTAAGATAGGTGACCCTGGGTGATCAGTAGGTGGTGAATACTGTTATGAGCTTCTTTCACTGGCACGCTAGGGTAAAGGGAGGTAACGTCGAGAGACGCAAGGATCATGGGCACTGTAGGTTGTCCAAAGTACTTTAGCCGTCGAACTGCTTCAAGTGAATTTAGGATTGAAAATTCAGACTTTGAAGTACATGGCGCCAACAACAATGATAAAGCATTTTCTAAGGGCCGTGTTGAGTTCGTTTGACCAGACACCGAAGAGCGAAGTGGGTAATTTTGTTTGTGGGTTTTTACTTTACCGAATAGAGCAGGAACATTTGCCCCACTTGGAGGCGCCATATTAGTAGAAATAGAAGGAGGCAAGAAGTTATTCTTTTTAAATTTTCCAAGTGCCCTAATGGTGGCTGGGGTGGGGTCAGAATTCACAATAGTATGTGGGATAGTCGAAATCTGATGCAGCATTTTTTCAACGTAATCCGAATGATTTAATATTACAATCTGTTTAGCCTTATCAGCAGAGGTTTTCGTAAGGTCTGGGTTATTACGGATTGCTTGAAGTTGTAGCCTTTCGTCATGATACGCAGAGTTTGTAGGTAAGGGCTGTTTGGTGTGTATCCTTTTAATGGCAATAGCCACTTTTTGTGTATCCTTTTAATGATAGTAGCCAGAAACATTTAAAATTAAATATTAAAAATTATAAAACTTTCCCGCGGTTTGCTGACGTATTCCCTTCCCTATTGTTCAAATTTTCCCAAGTCGTAGGAGTGCCGTCAAAATGTCTCTGTCGTGGAAATTACTACTCTAGAAATTGACCCCTGTTTTTCTGATACTATATAGAATGCCCAAAGGCGGGGGAGAAGAAAACTAACACAAGAGATGAAATTAAATGTAATGTTTTGCCGTGAACAGGGACGGATTGATGCCTACGGAAAAAAATCATGAATTTCCGACCCAAAAGCAAGAACCTGACATTCGAAGGATTTTCGCGGAACATAACAGAAGAAAACGGTTTACCTTCACCATGTAGATTAGATCCACGCAAAGACCTCAACAAACTTTCTTATGAGAGGATAACTTTCAGAATACTGTGTGATCCTTTATGTAGAACTACTTTGAAACGGAGAATGTTATTGTAAAAAGAACCCCTCCTTTTTTTTCATCATCTCGAACAAATCCTTTTATCTTGAAAACTTTAAGAACAGCGCTCGTCACCGCTTTGGCAAACTTCCAATGACTTTTCCATTTTCTTAAGCTTGAACAACTTTTAAACGACTGCTTAACCCTAAAAAATTTCCCAGTCTTATTTAATTTCAGTTGTGAAATATTTAGAAGAGAAACTGAGACTCAAACAACGCGTCCTTAGGGAATGCCGAAGTGTAGTGTGGGTAAAAACTTTAAACGCTCTGTCTTCGAGAGAGCTTGGAACTCGTCAAACATGGAAACATTAAAAAATTATTTCCTTCAAAAAATTATTTACCTCGCGTTTATTGTTTTGCACTCGTCTTTTATGTTCCCGACTGTTAATTAATATATGACATCCAGATAACTGTTGAAAAATGAATCAGTGTGTTAACATTAAAACTTCGCTCTCTCGTTACGTATAATTAAAGAGCCGAAACTTTTGCTGCACAAATTCCAAACCAATGGCTTCTAGGCATACACTAATTTCCTCAAAAACAGAAAAGTGTCATTTAGGAAATTCTTTAAACAAAATCACTGATGAGAAAACAATGAAGAAACTCTTAATACAATTTTTATTTCTTTGTTATGAAAGCTCACGCATAATACGAGAAAGAAGGAAAAAAAAACGGGACGCAGAACAAAGGAAACGTTCAAAATGGTTTGATGACAGATAACGTCGAAAGCCATTTTCATTACTTCGCGCTTAAAGAAGAAAGTAAGGAGGGGGGAGGATGGTTTGAGAAAAGAAAAAAGATGCAAAAGAGGAGCTTTACAATAAAACGGTAAGGATATATATATATGCAAGAATTTCTTTGAACTAGAGGTGAGAGAGAGTTTTTGACAAACATTGTACGGTATTTATTGTTGAGGTAGCAAAACAAAAATCTTAATGGCTTTAGGTTATCAGGAGATGCTAGGAGTTTTCCGTCGAAGAAACGAACCATCCATTTCCGAAGAAGAAATTTCATCAGAAAATTGATTTCTCCCGAATCGCATAGTGCTGAGATGTTCCTCTTCTTCAGCCGCTTCCTTTTACTATCACTCATTCAGTCTTCTAAGATCTCTTTCTACGTTTTCGCTCATTCCCTCCCCCCCAATCCTTTCAGGAGTTTAATAATTCCATGTGGAACAGAGTACGACTTGGATTTCAGGAAAACGCGAAATTCGTAATTGCTGCAATGCCAGTATGTTTTAAATATTGTTTTTTTTTTTTTCAATTCCCTGTTTAATAAGTGTTTTTATTCTCTTGGAGTTTGCTGCTGCGGAAATATTTTTTTTTACAAGAAATACGGCGCAGGCCTAATTGTCTCAGCCCCCAACCTGGATGATCAGGGTGCTTTTGTAGTTTGGTCCCTACTCTTTGACCTCTCCCGCTTGGGAGACCCTACGGGTTGTAAGCTACCGTCGGCATAGCTCTATTATTCATAGACCAAGCAAAAACACATGATAATACACTGATAAGCCATTACATTATGACCGCCTACCTAATAAGCTGTAGGACCACCTTTAGCCCGCAAAACAGTGGCCACTCGGCGAGGCATCGATTCGATAAGGTGGCGATAAGTATCTTGGGGCATCTGGTACCAAAATGTCAACAGCAGGTCCTCTAGTTCCCATATATTTCGGTGTGGTGGGGATTTAGCGCGAATCCGCTTTTCCAAGTTGAACCACAAACGTTCGATTGGGTTCATGTCAGGGGAATTTGGAGGACAGGGCATTACCAGAAGGTCACCAGCATGTTCCTCGAACCACTCTTTGACGATTCTGAATGTGTGACATGGCGCATTATACTGTTGATAATGGACATCACCAGCAGGGAACACAGTTGCCCTGAATGGACGAACTTGGTCCACAACGATGTTCAGATACCTGACAGTTCTCAGGCATTGGGATATAATGGGGCCTAAAGGGTCCCAAGAAAACATCGTCAACAGCATAACACCGCCGCCGGTGGCCTGTTTCCGCCAAACAGTGCATCCAGGTGCCATAGTCTCCGTTGGTAATCGGCGTGTCCGCGCTCGGCCGTCTACGTGATGCACCAGGAATCTTGATTCGTCAGATCAGGCCACTTTCTTCGAATCATCCACCGTCCAATATCAATGATCTTGGGCCCATTTCATGTATTTTTTTTTTTTTTTTTGGCGATAATGTGCATTGAGCATGGGAACCCGACTGGGTCTTTGGCTACGCAGACCCATGCGCAGAAGGCCGCGATGAACTGTGTGCTGTGACATATTGCCCTGACCACCGATGTTCTAGCTGCGGGTGATTTGTAGCACTGTGGTCCAGCGGTCGCTGTAAACAATGCGTGACAATATCCGCACCTTTCTACCATCAGTGAGCTGCGGACGACAGTTCGTCGTATGGCCATCTGTGCACCACTTTTGATACGTTCTCACAAGAGCGGCGCTTCAACAACCCACGCCATTTCTGAGATCGTAGTTCCAAGGCGCCGTGACATCACAATTTGTCCTTTATCAGACTCCGATAAATCGGCAGCTTTTTCCCATTCTGACTCCGAGCACGCTATTAACCGAAAGCCGGTCCTCGGGTTGTTCGCCACCATTCGGTCTCCAGGCGCGCTCATTTCTCTAGGTTAGGGGTTGCCATAATCAAATGGCTCATCGGTGTGTACCTATTATAAAATTATGGAAAACATTAAAAGATTCCAACATTAATACTACGATTATGAAAGCAGTCATGGATCAATAACAAAAATGGGACACAAAACTTCAAAAGGATTAAGACAGGGATGTTGCATATCTCCAACGTGACAGTATCCGCACCTTTCTACCATCAGTGAGATTTATGTGGAACAGACTTTGATAGAATGGAAACGGAAGTGTCGAGCAATGGGGATAAATTTAAATGGAACGATGGTATTTACACTGCTGGCCACCCAAAATGCAACACCAAGAAGGACACGAGGTAGCAAAGCCAGATATACTGGACACATAACAACAGATACAAAGATGAAACGATTGAGCTTATAGGCCTGTGCGACTTGCGGAACACACAGACATCAATAGTTCGTGTGGCGCCCTTTGGCTGGCAATAACGGCCGCTACACGCCGCGGCATCTAACGAAAGAGGCTTTGGGGTATGTCGGTCAGGCTGCTTCCACACGTTGCCACAGTTCATCACGAGTGGTGCTTGCTGGGCCACTCGGTTGCCTATCAGCGACCAATCGGGAGAACAGGCGGGCCACGGCAGCAGTGACACCTGGTGGGCCGTGAAGAATTGTTGCGCCGCCCCGGTGGCGCAGTGGTCTAAGGCGCTGGCCTCTGATCATTCGTCCGTCTGGGGTCCGGGTTCGAATCCCGGTGAGGCATGGGTGTTGTGTTTGTCTTACGGCACTGGCTCTCTCCCTTCCCTGGAACCAGTGACCCTAAATTAGGGACGGGCGACTGCTTATAGCCCATTGAGTTGCTCACGGTGGTCGTTAAACCTTCAATCAAAAAAAAAAAAAAGAATTGTTGCACGATCCGTGCCACGTGCGGGAGCGCATTGTCCTGTCGAAACGTAACCGCTGGGAGGTCCTGCAGATAAGGGAGGACTACAGGCTCCAAAACGTCGGAGATGGTGCGGTAGCTGTTCAGTGTACCGGCGATGCATACCAGAGGGGTGCGGGTGTCATATGCAATTGCGCCCCAAACCATAACACCAGGCGACGGACCGGTATGGCGATGCATAATGCAGGCCTCATACAGCCTCTCTCCGCGGTGCCACCACACGCGGATCCGATAGTCGTGGAGTTGCAGGCAGAAGCGGGATTCGTCGGAGAAGACAATGTCGTGCCATTCCGTAGTCCAGTGGCCCCCTGCCGCCACACTCGCCGGTGGTGTAACGTCAGTGGTAATAAGAGCAATGGGTGCTGTGCGACAAGTCCCCGCTCCTGCATACGATGTCGAACGGTACGTGTTGACACAGGATATTGCGCAACACACCCTAATTCCTGCGCTAACGTTCGTGATGTGGCGGGTCGAGCTGTCAATGCCCGCCGCACAACATGCCGGTCCTCTCGTTCGGAGGTGCGCCGCGGTTGCGGCAATCGCTCACGTCGGTCCCTCCGTCCCTCCTGCACCCACCGAATCCATACTCGCGTCACTGTGTCTGGATGTCGTTCCACACGGGTGCCGATATCTCGGTACGATAAACCGCTGTCGAAATAAGCCACTACTCGTCCTCTGTCGAGCTCCGAAACGTGTTGGAATGACTGCCGTGTTCTGCGACAAGGCATCAGAAAGCTTTCCACGCACAGGTCCGGCAGCACAACACACTTCCACTACTTTCACCCCACCCTAAGTGCAGCCTTCTTATAGTGCTTCTTGGTGGCGTGCCGGGCGCACATGATTTGCATATGCCCTGCAACGCTAATCGTTTGCATGTCCTCTCGCGGGCGACGCATGCTGCGAATTTCAGGATAATGAGATGCTTCCTTCTGAGTGGCCCGCAGTGTGCTTTACAATTCCATGATGATCAGATACTTCTTGCAGAAGATAAATTTGATTTGGGTTGTAAGACTTGAAAAATGGGGATTAACTATGAATTTAAATTAAACAAATATTTATGCTTTGGAAGTAATGAAACAAACCTGCAGCTACAAGATAACGAAGAAATTGAAAGATGTGATCATTATAATTACCTAGGTGTTAAAATTACGCAAACAGGTAGAGATGCAATGGAATTAAGAAATAGAATTGCACTTGGAAAACCGCTTGAATGGAATATGGTGGAGTGAAGAAATAACCAGAAAAAGGAAATGTGGTATTCATAATAGTATTGTTAAAGCATCTTACTATATGGGGCCGAGGCTTGGTGAATAACAGAAGCTGATAGAAAGAAAATAACAGCCATAGAGACGGATGCTTTAAGAAGATCATGTAGAATAGGGTGGGCAGAAAAAAACTTTTTCTTAATTCGCATATCGCCTAGTGCGGAAAAGTTGCCATTTGCGTTAACAAAAATAACAAACAATTTTTTTTGAAATTGACTGATATCTTACGTCTCCGCACTGCACACTAAGTTCGAGTTTTTCCCACCGCATTGGGCCGTAAACAGAAACCGATGAAATTTTTTTTGGAATTTAAATCGAGTAACCACTGGTACGAAAAAGTGTCCTTTAGTGTTCCCAATAACAGTGAGAAAAAAAGTTTTGAATTTGATCAATATGAACTTCGCGTGCAGTGCGGAGACATAGCATCTTTTTCTTCCCACCTTTGGTGCCTAGGCTAGGTAGAGGCATCCTGGCATGTAGGACATCGGAAAAATCCGTAGGAAATTGCACTGTTCTGAGTGCACCATGCGTGTACATGTGTAGTACATTCAGTTTGCTTTGCAGTGTATAGTGTTGTCGTCGGTTGCACGGAAGAGACCGCGCATAAGGAAAAAAAAAGCTGAACTGGTCACTACTTTCAAAGTTGAACATATCGGTGGACCTTTACAAAAGAAAACTGGTGGAAAGTACTCCAACAAGACGCCGTCGTATGGGCGAAAGATTTTATCACACGATATTCTGAAACTAAAGATGTCCGGATAATAATGGTAGGGCAGTGTACTTCAGATTTACGAAATTAAGTAGATATCAAACATACCTAAAAGTAACAACATTCTAGCATATATAAAAATTGAGTATACACTATAATGACAAAAGTCACCGGACACCTACAGGAGAGAAACAACATAACTTTTATTGACATACACTAAAGAGCAATTGAATTAGAGACAGCTGGTGTTATGCAAATGTGTGCGCTGTGGGTGGCCCTGTAAACGGAAACGATATGACGTGCGCAGCGATGCGACGGGAATCAGTAAGAGTTGGACGCAGTATGGGTAAAACGAAGGATCTAAGCGCAAATTGTCGGGGCCCGACGAATGGGTCACTCCATCTCGGAAGTCGTGCAGGCACTGGGATTTTCACGAGCCACTGTGTCACGGGTGCACCTTGAGTATATCGCATGCGGTAAAACCATCCCTGCAAGAGCCAAATGCCGTGGACAACAGCGTGTGGATCAGCGGGGTCATCGTCGGCTGGTTCGAATTGTAACAGCGGATAGACGGGCCACAGTGTAAGAAATCACTCGGCAATTTAACGCTGGTTCACAAAAACGTGAAAGCAGCCACACCATCCAGGACCATCTCCGCGCTATGGGGTACAGAAGCCATCGTCCCACGAGGGTACCGCTGCTGACTGCACATAACAGGGTGCAAAGATTAGCGTGGGCGCGGGAACATCGCCACTGGACCCTAGACATGTGGAAAAATGTTGCCTGGACTGATGAGTCGAGATTGACGTTGGTACATGCGGATGGCATTATACGAGTACGGCGCAAACCACATGAAGCGATGGATCCTTCTTGCCAGCAAGGTACTCTTCAAGCTGGTGGGGGTGGCATTCTCTTCTGGGGACTGTTTACGTGGACTGAAATGGGACCCCTGGTACGTGTAACATCGTCCTTCACAGGTCAACGTTACCGGTATACCCTGGACGCCCATTTGCTCCCGTTTGTGCGTCTTCAACATCCCACTGGGAACCTCATCTTGCAACAAGACAATGCACCGTGCCATCGCTCCCGAATTATATCCGAATGGTTGGATGAAGATTTAACCGACGTGACCTCGCTTCCTTGGCCAGCTAGGTCACGTGACCTGAATCCCATCGAGAACATCTGGGATGCCATGACAGATAGATGTTCGAGGCTCTGACCCCCTCCATCAAATCTTCGTGAACTGTGGGAGCTTGTTCAGGGGTCGTGAATCCGTATGGCTTCCCAACGCTTCCGGTGTCTTGTCTAGTCCAAGCCGAGACGAATCGCCACCGTCATCAGGACAAAAGGTGGTGTTACACGTTACTAGACAGGTATCTCTAATTCAATTTCTCTTCAGTGTACATTAGTATGGTGTTTGTCCACCTTGGGCCTTAATGCATGCACTGACCCTTCGAGACATGCTTTTGACAAGGTTTTGGAACACAGCGATAGGTACGAGATTTTATTCAGTACATAATACTGCCGCTAACTGTTGCTCAGTAGTAGGCCTTGGATCCAAACTTCTTATGCGGCGCTCTAATTAATTCCATAGGTGCTCAATGGAATTAAGCCCAGGGCTCTGTGCTGGCCAGC
The DNA here is from genome assembly GCA_039090855.1 of Macrothele yani. Taxonomy (NCBI): domain Eukaryota; kingdom Metazoa; phylum Arthropoda; class Arachnida; order Araneae; family Macrothelidae; genus Macrothele; species Macrothele yani. Next base: position 18,405,167 of record CM076992.1, read on the forward strand.
CCACACACGATACGGTATCATCAAACCACGCCGTAACAGTCCTTGCTTTATGGCTCGGTGCGTTATCCTGCTGGAACCAACAACGCTCGTTTCCATAGTATTGCCAGAGAGTTGGTAGGGCATAACTGTCCAGAAATCCGGGTAGATGTGCTGGTTAACAGTTTTGTCTACGTTAACGAATGGGCCAGGACCATACCACGAAACACACCACCACACAAGTACATTACCAGCTCCAAACGTGACCGTAGGAACAGTACACTGCGTAGTAAATAGCGTTTCCCCGGCTACCGCCATACCCACACACGCAATTAGACTGATGGATCGTGTCTCTGAATTTATCAGTCCATAGGACCCGTTTCCAATGATCTACGGTTCAAGATAAATGTTCTTTACACCTAGGTAAACGACGAATAGCATTCCTAGTGGAGATGAAAGTCTTATGAGCAGCCTCATGACCACGGTAACTCATGGAATGAAGATCTGTGCGAATGGTACGTGTACATACCGAGGTTCCAGCATTTTTACTCTCCTGTACACTGAGGTCTTGTGCAGTACTCCGTCGATTAGCTGTAATGAATCTTCTGATGCTTCGACGTCCTCTATCACTGATTTTCTTTGGTCTGCCGGTAAGTTTTGCTACTTCAAGCACGCCATGTGTCTTCCATTTACTCAGTACATCCAAAACAGTTAACTTGTGTATGTTTAAACGCCTCTAGGTTTCTCTTATGGACAACCTACTAATATAACACCCAGCAATCTCTCCTTTCTCAAAGTCAGTTCTCTCCCGCCGCGACATTTTCGCTCAACCTCACATTTCGATATGATCGCGGTCAGCTGCAGGCTTGTTTTTATGCCGTTTACAGCTGTACCGCGCATCTTAAAAACGCAGCGGATCCGTTCATCTGCTTTTGAAGGGGTGTCAGGCGACTTTTGTCAATATAGTGTATTTCGGATACCTACAGGTGTTGGGAAAAATAATGTGAATACCATGATTATAGGGGTTAATGTTATTCATGTAGTTTACAATGAAAAGTAAAAGCATTGTGATTATATTCTTTGTATATATTCTGTAGGTTGTATACCAGTGTGGTACCAGTTGGGTTCAGCAGAGGTTCGTACGAGCGGTAGATGAAATGGGTGACCTGTCAGACTTCTAAAGAGAATAAATCGCGGGAGCCCATGTGACCATGGCAGCCACATTATTTGGTGTTTCAAGTGAAAGATTATACACAGTTACGACTGTGCACACACAACAAGAAAAGACTTCATCGGCGAAGATGAATAGGGGCGAAAATCAAGATTGAATGAGAGGGACCATCAAACACTAACAAGGATTGTGTCCAAACCACAAAGAACTACTGCAACAAAAGTGACCGCAGAACTCAATATGCATCTGGAAGACTCTGTTTCCACAAAGCAAGCAACCATGGAAGAGCTGCAATTGCTAAACCTTTGATCACTAAAATCAGCACTACAATGCGAAAAAGATGGTGCCGTGAGCATTAAATTTGTACAGCTGATAACTGGAAACCTGATATTGCCAGATGAGTCATAATTTACATTATTCCCTATAGTATAGAGGTCAGGTTTGTGTATGAAAACCCGAAGAAAGCGTACAATTTGGAATGTCTGGTTCCAGCTGTCAAACATTGGGGTGGATATGTAATGATTTGGGCTGCCATATCCTGGTATTCGGCTGGCCCAATTATTATCCTACATGGTCGAGTACTTGGATATTCTAGGCGATCAGGTGAATCCTATGGTCCAAATGTTGTATCCCAAAAATGATGCCATTTTCCCAGATGATAATGAGCACATACACACAGCCAGTGCAGTTCAGCCTTGATTTGAAGAGCACCAAGATGAACTTCAGCATCTACTCTGGCCAATTCAGTTACCTGTATTGAATATAATCGAACCAGTTTTGTATAGCAGAGTGAGAAGCAGATTCACTCCTTCAACATCTCTGAAACAATTGGCTGATGTTCTGATCGACGAACAGTAAAACATTCCACTGGTGATTATTCAAACATTCAATCACCGGACTTGAATATCATCTTGGGAAGTTTTGGAGAGCAGAGTGAGAAGCAGAGTCCTTTCTTCAAAATCTCTGAAGCAACTGATTGATGAATGGTACAATATTCCACTGGAACTATTCGAAAGCTGTATGAATTTAATACAAGAGGGCTGGGGCCTGTATTATAGGAAAATGGTGGCCCAGCACCTTATAAATAAAGGCATATCACATGCACGGTCGAGTCACATTATTGTGACCACCAGCTAATATCCAGAAAAACCGGCCTGTGCAGCGCGGAGATCACCTAGGCGGGCTGGGAGTGACTCAGTAAGGTGCTGGAAGGTGTTCACAGGTATCTGGAGCCATCAGACAGCTGCTGGAGGGTGCGTGGTAGAGTATCGATAGAACGAGCAACACGATCAAGGTGGTCCTGTAGATGCACAATTGATGTTATATCTGGGGAATTAGGGGGCCAGGGAAGTATTTGAAATCTTCATCATGCTCTTCCAATAACTCTCGGACACTTCTAGCTGTGTGACACGTTGTATTGTCATGCTGGAAGATTCCATCCGTCCCAGGGAAGACAATCAGCATGTCTGGGTGTACGTGGTCTGCAAGGATGGATTCATAAAGAGTTCGATTCATAAAGTCTTCCACAGGTATGAGTGGACACAGAGAATGCCACGAAGACGCTGCCCCACTAGCTTGTGTTCTGCCAGCAGTGGTTGAATAGTGTTTGTGTTCCGATGTTTACTCACCTTATACGCCAACGTCCATCCGTTCGATGAAGTAGAAAGCGCGAATCATCGGAGAAAGCAATCCTTTGCCAATCAGCGGAAGTCCAATTCCGATACAGCAAGCCTTTTCTGCCATTGCAACTTCGTTAGCACAGATGCAGTGACCATCCGTCTGCATCGGAGCCCCATACGCAGCATGGTTCGCTGAACTGTCGTTTTAGACTCATTTTCGGTAGCCCCCTGGTTCATTCGGACAGTGAGTTGCTCTCCTGTAGCGTGTCGATCGGCCCTCACGCACCTTCGAAGCCGACGTTCACCTCCCACATGAAAGGTACGTGATGCTCCGCAGTTTCCACTTCGCTTATTCGCAATAGTACCATTTCTCCCATCAAGATGCACTTTAACCACAGCAGTACGCGAACAGTTCACAAAGTGCGCTGTGTCAGGAATACTGCCACCCTTGGCCCGAAAGCCGATAATCATCCCGTTTTGCAAATCTGATAAATCGCTCCTTTTATCCTTGACAGCAACGAGTGACACATTTTCAGAATACCTCCAAGCCAGCTCACGACACGCACCTTTTTTTATTGGCTACGCGCCGTTGACGTCAAAAGTAGGAGGTGGTCACAATAATGTGACACGACTGTGCATTTTCCAGGTGTGTTCATATTATTTTATACAACCTTTGCATATGAGAAATAAAAGTGCTCAAGTAGCGAACTGTCTTCAGAAGCATGAAATTGGTTCAACATAGAACGTACGGGTATATCAGACGAATGAAACTCTGAATACCAGGGATACTTCAAGATATGAAACTTGGTAAAAAGCGGACATACACTATATTGACAAAGGTCACCGGACATCCCTTCAAAAGCTTATGAACGGTACCGCTGCGTTGTTAGGATGCGCGGTACAGCTGCAAACGGTAAAAAAACAAGCTTGCCGCGATCATATCGCACTGTTAGGTTGAGTGAAAGTGTCGCGGCGGGAGAGAACTGACTTTGAGAAAGGAAAGATTGCTGGGTGTTATATTAGTGGGTTGTCCATAAGAGAAACCGAGAGGCGTTTAAACATACCCAAGTCAACTGTTTCGGGTGTACTGAACAAGTGGAAGACACATGGCGTGCCTTAAGTAGCAAAACGGGCAGACCAAAGAAAATCAGTGACAGAGGACGTCGAAGCCACGTAGAGGAGTTACAGCTAATCGACGGAGTACTGTACAAGACCTCAGTGTACAAGTTATTAAAAATGCTGTAACCTCAGTATGTACACGTCCCATTTGCAGAGGACTTCATTTCATGAGTCACCGTGGTCGTGCTGCTGCTCATTATCTCCACTCGGAATGCCACTCGTCGTTCAGCATGGTGTAAAGAACATTTTTACGTGGACCGTTGATCAATGGAAACATTTATCGTGGACCGTAGATCAATGTGTAGATCAATGGACACTGTTGAATCCAGATACACGATTCATCAGTCGGATGGCTATGTGTGGGTATGACGGCAGACGGGGAAACACTATTCACCACAGTGTACTGTTCCTACGGCCAAGTTTGGAGCTGGCAGTGTGCTCGTGTGGGGGTGTTTTTCATGATATGGTCACGAGCCATTGGTTATTGTGAACAAACCTGTTAACGAGCACGTCTACCTCGATATTCTTGAAAATTAGGCCCTACCAATTCTGTGGCAATACTATGGAACCGAGCCTTGTTGTTACCAACAGGATAATACACCGAACTATAAAGCAAGGACTGTTACGCCTTGGGTTTGACGATAATTCCGTATCGTGTGTGAACTGGCCAGCACAGAGCCCTAATCTTAATCCCATAGAGCACCTATGGGATAAATAAGAGCGCGGAATAAGAAGTTTGGAACCAAGGCCTGCTACTAAGCAACAGTTAGCGGCAGCATTATGCACTGAATGGAAGCGCATACCTGTCGCTGCGTTCCAAAACCTTGTCGAAAGCATGTTTCGAAGGGTCAGTGTATGTATTAAGGCCAAAGGTGGACCGACACCGTACTAATGAATGTCAATAAATGCTATGTTGGGTTTCTCTTCTGGATGTCCTGTGCCTTTTGTCAATTTGTGTACTTCAAAGCTATGAAACTGGGTAAATAACGGGGTTAAAGAAATCTCGTAAACAGCGGAAGTAATTCAAAGATATGAAACTGGAAGAATGGCGAGCATAGATCAAAGGATAAAGATCGGATATACTTAAAAGATAGAAAAATGGCTAAATAGCGCGAATCTTCAGAGCATAAATTAAATAAAAGGTTAACATGCCTTCCTTTTAAAGTGTGCTCGAAAATGCTGCGTTAGTTTTGGTTATTTATGCAATACTTGGTTTAGGTTAACTACTTCTCTCTTATAAAGTATACTTACCTATTTGGCTTGGCGCCGTAACTGGTACAGCGTAATTTGTTTCGAAAACTGATTTCACAGTTTCAAAATCCTCAGATACGATGGACAAACTTTTCGTCAGCATAATAGTAGACAACACATTCTCAGAGTCTTCGTTTGCCTCTCTCTTCTTTCTTCCAAAAGATGAGACAGTCTCGGTGTCGTCTTCTTTTCGTAATGTAGGTATCTGGCATAGGACCTATTGAAATAAATATATACCCGCATTTGAATTTCACAAACTACAGAGCTCGACATTAAAAGTCACTCATTAAATACAGATGATTAAAAGTAGTGTTGGACTACTAAGTACACTGCTCGATATAGGTACAAGGTGGGATTAAAATGTATCGAGACTGGATTTGTTAAAAAATGTTCAAGACTTACAGATTTGGAATTCAGTAGCCTTCGAAGTTTTCTCCTTCCGAAGCCACACGCTTCGCAGAGCTCTGTCTCTTCTGCTAGAAGCATTCTTTGAAGTCATCTGAAATAGTGCACAGCTACTTCGCCGCATTCTGTTTATCTCCTGAGTATCTTGAAATCGCTTTCCGTTCATGTGGTCTTTGATTTTTGGGAAGATAAGAAGCCGCAGGGAGCGAGATCTGGCGAATAAGGTGGCTGTCGGACCTGTGCAATGCGGTGCTTAGCAAGAAATTGCTGCACTAGTTGCGACGCATGAGCAGGCGCATTGTCATGCGGTGTTGCCACTCGCGCCACTTAATGACGACCTTTTGCGACGAACTGCGTTCCTCAAACGCAGCAAACCTCGGAAGTTGTACTCTTTGTTGATTATCTGGCTGCTGGAGCGTATTCATGATCAACATTTCCCTCATGATAAAAAATAAAAAAACAACAACAGTTAGCATCGTTTTGCTGCGGTTCCGTTTTGGAGTCTTAAATTGTGAATATTGGGCTTTAGTTTCTGGGTTAACTCACGATTCGTCACCAGTTATGATAGCTTTTTAAAAGTTTCCGTCGTTTACGACGCTTTCAAACAGGTCACTAGCAGCTGAAACACTGGCCTGTTTTTGCTCAGCTGAGAGACATTTTGCCACAAATTTTGCTGAGGCACAGCTCATGTCCAAAGCGTCGACTGAACTGAACCGAAACTCGTGTTGAATTCTTCAAATACTGTAACTCACGAATAGTAATTCGGCGGTTTTCCCACGTAGCTGAGCGCACAAGTTCGATATTGTTTTCACTTTTGCTGGTTGCGTGCCTTTCAGACCATTCAGCACTTTCACGACCATTTTTTACGCTTTCCAAATGTAGGTTGAAGAAGCATATATGCTCCAGCTTTTTCGTTTGCCTGTCCGCACGGTAACTCGCGTAAAATTGGTTCGATTTCAATGAAATTTTAGTATGTGCTAAGGGACAACCTAGGGACGAACCCCATTGAAAATGAACGAAATGGGATCAAAGGTCAAGACATAGGAGCGGGATCCATTCCATCGCCCCTATGCGTCATAACGTACGTAAAAATGTTTCGATTGCGACAAAACTTTATCATGTTGTTCCGGAGGTATACTGAACCGGTTCTGTTGAATATAATTGAAATGGGGTCAAAGGTCAGGGCACTATTGCGACAAAACTTCAGTATGTTGTTCCGGAGGTACACTGAACCAATTCTGTGTAATATAATCGCAATGGGGTCAAAGGTCGGGGCACACGAGCGAGATTTATTCCACAGCCATTATCCTCATAACTTGAGTGATGACTTCTGGTATGTTGGAAAGCGTATCATAATCAATGCATTGCATGATTTTACTAACTTGTTTAAACGCTCATACAACTCATAAACTTCTGCACGACTCATACATTGCTCCGCATATACTTCCTGTAAATGTAAATATGTGTCTTTGCAAGTTCCGCGAAGTTTCTGACAAAATTTGATGCACATTTGTTGATCAAGTTTTACCGAGATGGCAAAAACCGGATGAACAGGGGAGACGTGACTCACAGCACATGCGTAGTAAGTTCCAAGGAAAACCTGTGCCAAACCGCTTCTTACTGTGTCCAGATTTCAAAACGGTTCAAATATTTTGGACCGGAACCAACCCGGACAAATCTATTTTGAACTATAAATTCATCATCGTTATCAATCCACTGCTGGATGAAGGTCTCGCCAAGTTTTTTTCAACATCAGACTGTGTTGGGCCTGTCTCCTTCGTCCACCTATCTTATATATTAGTTTATCGGTGGTCTGTTATCCTGGCAATGTGTCCAGCCCATTGCAATTCCAGGGATTTTACTCTGATCCCGGTGTCTTCCCCACTCTTGTCATTTTCCTTATTAACGAGTTCCTCTTTTTATCTTTCTTGGTTACAACAAGCATGCATCTCTCCATGCTCCTTTCAGCTGTCTGCAGACTTTGTATGTCTTTTTTAGTTAAGTCCCACGTCACTGCTCTATACGCAAGCAGTGGAAGGATGCATTGATTAAACGATTTTCTTTTAAGACAACGGCATATTGCCCTTGAAAATGGTACTGTTTCTTCCAAAAGCTCTCCAACCAAGTTTTTTACGCCAATTAATGTCTTCATCAATGTGATTCTCGCTCCATATCTGCTCCTAAAGGTAAATGTAGGAATTGGTTATCTCCAGCTTTCCCACATAAATTCATAAATCCTCATTCCTTGTAAAACCATTGTGCTTAGTTTTGTCTTCCGAAAGTTCATTTTTAATCCCATTTGTTTACCCTTCTCAGCAAGTTCCTGGATTATTCTCTGAAGCTCTGAAGTATTATTTCAAAGACCTCTGAAGGATTCTTTGAAATATCTTTCTTTCTTTTTTTTTTTTAAATAAAACCGGGTTGAAATTGGGTCAGGAACATCTTGAGCTGACCCTTTTGACCCGTTGACTCATTTCCATCACTGGTTATGTAGCACGATTCCGAACTTACGCAACCAGTCTGGATACTTTTTTATCACCCCTAGTAGAAAACGATGCACCGTGAAGTAACGCACGAAATGAGACAAAGTTTGCTATTCATGTAGACAAGTAGATGGAGAAAGAAGTGATTTAATTTGCCGAATACGGTGGACGAGGAGACATTATAACGTGGCGTGAGTCAGTAGGCCGTATGGCCACTTCGTTGTGCTGTATAATCGGCCACAGGGTGTGGGAAACTCCCCTGATGGTTCCCTGTGGTATCGTTAACCATGCGTCTTTAACCTGTGTCCACAATTCATCGACATTGAGAGGGGTTCGTGAAAAAGCGTTAAGTCGTCTGCCAGTGACGTCCCACATGTTCTCTAATGGGCAGAAGTCTGGGAACCACTCTCAATACTGCAGCACTTGAACATCTTTTAAGCCCTGTCTTTTGAAGTTGGCAATATGCAAGCGGGCGTTATCTTTCTGACATTTGGCTTTAGTGATCCGATGGAGTTACTGCAAAAACAGGGGGACTGTAGCGCTTTGTCATTGTGCCCACTACGCTTACGAGCGGTGAACGGCTGTTGAAAGTCATGTCGTCCCAAACAATGATACCAGGCTAAGGTGACGTATAACTTCACGGATGGCAGAAATACCAGCCGGTTACCACGTTCGTCTCCATGTTGGCTATCGTCGGCGCTGGAACGGAAGCAAGAGTTGTCAATAAATAGGCCATGGTTCCATTCGTACCGCCACACATGTCTGGTACAACACCTACCTTGCATACGAGCTATGAACGGCTGTTGGCATTGATAGAGATACAAGCCATTAGACTGGGCTGAGAAGCCGTATGACGCTCACGGATTACAGCAAGATATTCCTGGTGACGACGTCGTTTCCAGACTCTCAATCAACAATCGTCGGCGCTGAGACAGAAGCGGGACTCGTTGCTGAATACGACATGGATCCACTCATCCCGCTACACATGTCTGGTACAACACCGACTATGCATACGAGCTATGAACGGCTGCTGACGTTGATAGGGCTCCAAGCCATAAGACCGGGCTGAGAAGTCGCATCTCGCTCACGATGTCGTTTCCAGACTCTCAATCAGCTATCGTCGGCGCTGAGACACAAGCGAGACTCGTCGCTGAATGTGACATGGTTTCATTCGTCGCGCCACGAATGTACGGTACGACATCACTGTTACCTTGCAAGAGGAAGTGCAGCAATGAGTGGCATTCGTTGCAATGGCTGGCGACAGAGCAAACTTGGCTCAACTAATCTGCGATTCAGATTACGTGCCGATAAGGCGATATACAAAGACCGTTCCATAAACACTGAGAGTATTTTTTTTAGTTGGCAACAGCCGAAAGGGGAAACGCAGACGATTAACTGAATTAAGGAAGTATCTATCACAACAGGATTCTGGTTTTGTTATTACGCAGTTGTTTAATGTAGGCTACGTCTGCATTTCGCCATGCAGCTACGGAGGTGAGTGATTCAGAGTTAAGAAGTGAAATGCGTTACACCATAATATTTTGCTATCGTTTGGGTAAAACGACTCAAGAAACAGTTGATTTAATGAAAAAAGTTTTACAAAAATAAATGTTTGGGTGAGTCTACGATTTTTAGATGGCACCATGATTTCAAAAAAAGTCGTTTGTCAGAACAACTCGCTCTTAGGCCTGGTCGACCTGAAAGTGTTGTTACGGAGCGTACTATTAATACTGTTTGGGCAATCCTGCAAGAAAATCGACGAATGACGTGTGAAGACATAGCGGCGTCAACTAATATTATTCACAAACGTCGGCATTTCGCGTATTACGCGATAAATTACTGCTGTATCGTGTGTGTTCCAGATGGGTACCTCATCACCTGACGAGAGAACAATTGTTTGCCAGCGTTCAGATGTGTCATGAGTGGAAACAAATGATTGCAAATAATCCATACCTTCTGAACACAGTAAAAATTGTCGATGAAACATGTGATCACTATTTCGACCCCTCACGAAGCGCGCAACAAGTGTCTGGAAACACACAGGCTCACCTCCGCCAAATCAAATCACCTGGGAATGCGATGTTGATAATTTTCTTTGATCATAAAGGTGTAGTCTACCAGCATGCCGTTCCTCCACAAATTACTGTCAATGCTGAGTATTACATTTTAGTCTTGAAGCGTCTGCGATGACACATATCGATTAAGCGACCGGAACTGGTGGGCAAGTGGACCCTACACCATGATAACGCCCGCCCACATGTGGCTGCTTGTGTTCAACAATTTCTTACGAAATGCAGTATTGAAATAACCCCACAGCCTACCTACAGTCCTGATTTCGCTCCGTGCGATTTCTGGTTGTTTCCAACAACGAAGCGGAAGTTCCGTGGAGCAACATTCAGCACCGAAGCTGACGTTATTCAAGCTGTACAGGGGTCGCTAAAGCAGCTTTCACAAAATTCCTTCGCCACTTGCTTTGAAAGTGAACTGAACGATGTGACCGTTGCATCTCATTCCAGGGAAGATGCTTTGAGAAATAATAAAATATTTTGCTGTACCTATATTTCTTCATTTTGGGTGATTTTACTTTCAGTTTTTATATAAGGCGAATCTTTGGGCTTATTACACCACAAAAATAAACGGATTTGTGAACACCACGCTCAGAGACGTGACTTTTAATGTAGCTGCGTACGTCGCAATACGCAAAGGTATCCACCACTTTTTGGTTGTAATAGCTTTGCTTAGAACCTCAACGTCCTCTTTAAGTGCATTTATAGTGTCTTGTTGCAAAATTAAGTGGAAAGGAGTAACCTAACGGACTTCGAAAGAGGGCTAATTGTTGGTGGCCGGCTAGTTGGCGCCTCCGCGATAACAATCGCCAGGGTAGTGGGAGTATCGAGAGCTACTGTGTCTAGCGTCATGACAGCATACCATATTCGTAGCAAAACCTCGTCTGCGAAACACTAGATTTGTTGGAAAACGGCCCTGTCTGATAGAGACAGGAGTGCATTAAAGAGGATTGTTACCCGTAATAAGAAGACCATGGCGCCAAAAATTAGCGCGGAGCATAATCTGTATCTCCAAACTACAGTATCAACGAAAAAACAGTGCAAAGGGAACTTCATAATCAAGGTATTCAGGGCAGAGCTGCTATTGCAAAACCTCTCGTGACCCAGGTGAATGCACGACAGAAATGGTGCCAGGAGCATACAACGGGGACTGCCGATGCATGGAGGCGTGTAATATGGTCGGATGAATCCACATTCACACTATTCCCCACTGCAGGATGTGCTCACGTATGGAGAATACAGTCAGAAGCGTACAACCTCAACTGTCTGCTCCAAACAGTGCAGCATGGTGGTGGTTCTGTCATGCTCTGGGAGGTCATATCGCGGTTTTCAGGAGGTCCCCTGATCATCTTGAAAGGAAGGATGACTGGCAGGGCGTATGAAACCATTTTGGCCGACCAAGTCCATCCAATGGCTCTGGCATTGTTTCTTGCAGGGGATGTCATCTACCACGATGATAACGCCCCAATTGACAGAGCTCGGAATGTCCAATCATGGTTTGAGGAATATGAGGACGAACTTTCACACCTTCCTTTGTCTTCCGAATCACCAGACTTAAACATCATCGAGCCACTGTGGTCTGTGTTGGAAAACAGAGTAAGATCCATGTTATCCTCCTCCTGCATCTGTCAAGGACTTGAAGCAGTTTCTGCATGACGAATGGTGTAACAACCCACTAACCACCATCCAGGATTTATATGCGTCCATTCCAAGGAGGATTCAAGCGGTTTTGAATGCCAAAGGTGGTCCCGCACTCTATTAGGCACGTAAAACCTTCTTTTTGCTGAGTGTTCACATTATTCTGTTCAACCTCTGCACATGAGACCGACGAACGGGAAAACAAAGCTAAAATAACTCGGTGAGAAATCAAAACGCGCAGCAAAAATGACAACTGTTTTCAGTCTGCTTCTTTGTTGATTTTGCAGCTGCACAGCATCTATTGCTTAATTTTTCCTTTTGCTGATATCTTTCTCTCAACATTTTGTCATTGTTGGGCAGTCAGATGACAAAAATTTCATTCAACATGCTGGAAGAACTTTTAACCTGAGGACTATGTGCACGATATCAAAGTCGGAACTAATTTAAATAAACTGTGTAGCTTTGAGAATATGAATACTTTTGAACACCATGCATGAATTCTTACAAATTTTCCAACTTTGTCACTTCCATTTTCAGAAAATTTTCTCTCCCATATAAGATTTAAATGCAAACACTTATGGGTGGGGGATATAACATTTAACAATAACTGGTAGGGGGTAACATCGCGGTGATTTTTTTTATTACGACTTCGGGAGAAATCTTTGTTCCGTCTGACTTTCGTTTCTTCGGAAGAACCCCTCCCCCTCTTTTCTAGCTGAAATACAAATATTTAAAGAATAAAATGATATTTAACAACAATACTGGGCATAAAGAACAACGCAAGAAGAAAAATTACGGTTGCGGAAAAAATCTTCACTCTGTTGTTTTTCCGTTTCAGAAAGTGTCGTAAAGATTGAATTCCGCCCTCCGAAATACATCCCTCAAAAAATGTTTGCTCGTTTGTGCATCGATCTCGTGAGTGACCAAAATGATAATAGTAAAGGCAGAATTCCCTCATGCCTGAAGATTACAGGGACATTTTTGCGCAGTCTGACTTAATTCCTGCTATTTGTTGCCTACAGTTTCAAGATGAAATACTAACATTTATGAAATAAAATGATATTTAACAACAGTTCTGGACAGAGGTAACATCGCGAGGAAAGAATTGCGATTTATGGGGGAAATTTTCACTCCGTTTAGCTTTCGTTTTAGAAACTTTTGCAAAACGAAATGTCATCCCCAGACGAAAAAAGACCCCCACCACGCCTATAAAAATCTTATTAATTTTTGAAGGGGTGTCCGGTGATTTTTGTCAATATAGTGTACATGTATTACCATGTATATATACATCGATCTTGAGATTTATCCAAATGTAGTGGTAAAAAGGGAATTCCGCGAAAGAATCTTATGCATGTGTATAGAAAAATTCTTCGTACCTTGTCAACGACATGGTATCACACCATTTGTGACGTGCGCGTAGGAGCAACTGATAAAAAGCCGTGACGGTCAATACCATTGGCTATATCATATGCAATTTGAATATTTACGTACCAAATTGAGCTAAAACCTAGCGAAACCTTAGGCGACACTAAAAATAAAATGATTGTGAAATAGCGTGTGACGTATACTCAAGATTAACTATCATTTTTAGTTGCTTTATGTAAATTTGAGTTCATTCTCTTTAAGCGTTTTCCAATCTTAACGTTATATCTTCTCTCTCGTGAAATGAGGTTGGTAATACATGTACACCATATTGACAAAAATCACCGGACACCCCTTCAAAAGCAAATGAACGGATCTGCTGTGGTGTTAAGATGAGCGGTACAGCTGCAAACGGTATAAAAACAAGCCTGCAGCTGACCGCGATGATATCGCATTATGAGGTTGAGTGAAAATGTCGCGCCGGGAGAGAACTGACTTTGAGAAAGGAAAGATTGTCCGGTGTTATATTAGTGAGTTCTCCATAAGAGAAACCGAGAGGCGTTTAAACATACCCAAGTCAAGTATTTTGGATGTACTGAAGAAGTGGAAGACACATGGCGTACCTGAAGCCGCAAACCGTACCGGCAAACCAAAGAAAATCAGTGATAGAGGACGTCGAAGTCTAAGGAGAGTCGTTACAGCTAATCGACGGAGTACTGCACAAGACCTCAGTGTACAGGTGAGTAAACATGATGGAACCTCGGTATGTACACGTAACATTCGCAGAGAAATTCATTCCATGGGTTACCGTGGTCGTGCGGCTGCTCATAAGCCTTTCAACTCCACTAGGAATGCTATTCGTCGTTTAGCATGGTGTAAAGAACATTTATCGTGGACCGTAGATCAATGGAAACGGGTCCTATGGACTGATGAATCCAGATACACGATCCATCCATCTTATCGCCGTGTGTGGGTATGTCGGCTTCCTACGGTCAAGTTTGGATCTGGCAGTGTATTCGTGTGGGGGTGTTTTTCGTAGTATGATCCCGGCCAATTGGTTATCGTCGACAAACCTGTTAACCAGCACGTCTACCTCGATATTCTGGACAATTATGCCCTACCAATTCTGACAATACCATGGAACCGAGCCTTGTTGGTACCAGCAGGATAATGCACCGAGCCATAAAGCAAGGACTGTTATGGTGTGGTTTGACGATAATTTCGTATCGTGTGTGGACTGTCCAGCACAGAGCCCTGATCTTAATCCCATGGAGCACCTAAGGGATGAACTAGAGCGCCGCATAAGAAGTTTGGATCCAAGGCCTACTACTAAGCAAAAGTTAGCGGCAGCATTATGTACTGAATGGAAGCGCATATCTATCGCTGTGTTCCAAAACCTTGTCGAAAGCATGTCTCGAAAGGTCAGTGCATGCATTAAGGCCAAAGATGGACGGACACCATACTAATGTAAGCCAATGAATGCTATGTTGTGTTTCCCTTCTAGGTGTCCGGTGACTTTTGGCAATATAGTGTATGTAAGCCGATATGTACTGGAAGAGCAGAAAAAAAGTGTGGAGATGGTTGTATGCTATGATAGTGGAAGCGGCGTTGTTTAATTTAAGTTGCGTCTGTTTGAAAGCTTCGTATTGTTGCTTTTATATATATATTTATCGCTCAGAGTTAAGTGTTCAGCCTACTAACATTGCTATTTAGTTCTGAAGTATACTACTAATGTGATGTACATTTGATGTCGAGGTTAAAGTGTTCTGTTGGAATATTACCGTTCGGCATGGATGGTAACTTGGAGAAATCTTAACGTCCTTATGGGTAGGCTGGACACAAAGATATTACCACCTTATTTAATTAAAAATAATACCAATATCTTAGACAATTCTCCAATAGCAAATGAACTTTACGATCATTTTGTCTCTGGTCCTCAGACCATAGTTTCTCAAATACCTAAGAGCGGTGTTTCGTTCACGTCTCAACTTATAACCACAAATAGAGTTAATTGTATTTATATTTCCAAAATTACTAGATTGGAAATACTAACTGCAATACGAAATATCAATAAAACTTCGGGGCCTGAACATGATGACGTTAACCCAAAAATTTAATATCTGTCGCCTCTTATATTGTTGATCTTTTATTATATATATTTAATACAATTATTGAAACTGGTATTTTCCCAGATTTAATGAAAATTGTTAAGATCTCCCGTAAATATAAATCTGGTGTAATAACAAATGTTAATAATTATAGACTAATTGCCAATCAAACAATATTTACTAAAATTTTTGAAAAGCTAATTTACATGAAACTAATTGATTTCATCACTAAATATAATATTATACATCATAAGCAATTTGGCTTGACACCGAATAGTTCAACTGAAATAGCTTTACTAAACCTGATGAATAACATTTAATCCAATTTATTATATAATAATTACATTATTGTTCTCTTTATTGATCTTTCAAAGGCTTTAGATACAATAAATCATCCCATTTTGATACAGAGGTTGTATGACATTCGAATTAGGGGTACCTTTCTTGACATTTTTAAGAGTTATTTATCTCACAGACGACAGCATACACAGATTAATCTTGTAAAATCTACTTTCGGATATGTATTATCGGGTGTACCGCAGGTATCAGTTCTTGCTCCCCTACTTTTTAATATCTGTATTAATGAATTTTTAAATTACTAGAACATACTGATATACAAGTATACGCTGATGATGGCACTATTTTATTACACGGTAATGACATAAATACACTTATTTCTCAGTTGGAAAATAATTTCCCTTTAATTAATGACTGGTTGAGTTGTAACGATTTGGCTATTAATATGAATAAAACAAAAATAATGATTTTTAGCAAAAATTATGATTTTCCACCTAACTTACAGAAAATAAAATTAATTGGACATCATATTGAGGTGGTGCACTGCCATAAGTATTAGGGTACCCTTTTAAGCGATGATTTGAAATGGAATACACATATAGATCTACTTTCAACTAAAATTTCGAGAAACATTGGAGTTATTAGTCACACTCTTAGACATCTAACCCGTAATTAATTAAACGTTATACTATTCCATCATACAGACCTATTTTACCTACTGTTTATTGATATGGGAGAAAAGAACACAATATAACATTCACAAACTACAAAAATTACAAAATAAATTTATCAGGTTATTGGAGTTAAAAAGAACAATTACACATCCCAATGCTTTTAATATATTAACCATACAACAATTATATTAATATAACTTGGGAAAGATTATGTTTAAAAGAATAAAATATAACCTCTACTATAATTTGACCACAATCAATATGCATACTCATACTTATCCAACAAGAAATAGATTTAAACTACTACCGGTATTCACACATACAGAAAATTTTAAAAATAACATAAATTACTCTGGCCCTAAATTATGGAATACTTTTCCTCACCATCTTACTGCTATTAATAATATTAGTTTTTTTAAGAAAAAAAAACAAACTCTATTGGGGAAGAACTAACTCTATCACAGCTATTTTTTTTTGACTAACACTTTGAAGGTTATCTTGTTTACTTTTGGAATTTCATATACCTATGCTCTTATTTGTAGTGAAAAATTGTAAAACTGGGATAAAATTCTACTTGCACATTACTAAACTATTCATGATGACCTTTCTTTCTTTATAATTTTTATTTACTACTTACCAATTTAATTATATGATGTCAGAAAATTAATTATGCCTGTTCCTGACTTATACGATCTTTATTATGGGTGCCGAGGGCTATGTTAGGCCAATTCAGGCATTTTCCCTCGTGCTTCCCAGTTGTCACTAGTTACACTGTTATTATTATGGTACTACTTTTGGTGTATGTAGTCACAACTGAAAAGAAAATTAAATAAAATGAAAGATGTAAAGAGAGAATAAAAGAAACAATCTATAAATACGTAACTATCTCTTTGGAACTTCTTTTCGAGTGACTCCTGCTTTGTGTTGCTCAGTAAGCCGAGCATTACAAGCGTTGTTTTTCTTAATCTTACATTAAGCCAAAATTTGCTTAAAAGACCTGATTCGTTGACTGAATCAAATCATCGTTTTTCCCATTAGGTAATTTCCAGAAAAGACCTGCCAAAATCTCACCTGCAAGTTATTATTGTATGATATTGTTGGTTAATGAAGCACTATCAGAACGCAGTGGAAGTTTAAATTTATACAAAGCCTTCATGTTAAAATCTGCATGCCTTACCGAAAAAACGTTGATCACAGAGGCATGAAGTTCTCGATACGTTCGTACTGCGTCACGGGGTAACAACGAAAAGCTGTGAAGGGGTATGCATACATTATTTCCTTTATACCAAAGATTAAGTTTTAAAGTAGTGCGCAGATCGCAATTACGAGGAAGTCTTCAAGAAAGCATTTCTAATAAATTTCATATCCATCACTTGTTAAATTATGAAGGGACTATGACGAAGAAACTTTCCTGGCACAAAAAGGAATCATTAGCTACTGATGTTTTTGTTTTTCTGTTTCTGAGAAGCAACGTGTCAGTTAAGCGAGAATTTCGCACATTGGTGACAATTATTTCTAGAGGTTCCCTAGAGTTCCATAAAAGAGTCCCCTGGGTGTGATTTTGCGAACATAACACCATTTGGATACTCAATGTTGCACAAAAGTCATTGCGTTAGCTTAACAACACTTTTGGGGCATTGTGACTTACTTCTTTGTCAACGGCTGGGCATTGCAGTTTTATGTTAACGGCAATGAGTTTGTATTTGCTCGGAAGCGGTGTGTTTAAGAGCAACGTTTGGCTTCCACCACAACCCACTTTAAACGATAACACGCAGTTCACAACCAAAACTTTAATCACCATATTTGGCTCAGCAATTCTGTAATTTTTAGAGTAAAGTCTCTTAAATATAACTTTGCTAATGATTTTGGGTAGTTTAAAATAGCAAGACAAAGTATGAGCAATATACTGGCAGTTTGCTAATATAAACGTATAAAAAAATAGTATAACTAAATTGGAATACGAATTTCTTGGTGTAGAGTAGAAAGCAAAATTTCCAAGCTTTCGCACATCAACACATGGCTTTTTCAAGGAAGGTAGACATTTAGCTGTCTAGCTTCAGGTGTAGAACAGCTGTTAAAACTGCCTATATGTTTACCAGTGTTTCAACGAATTTATTTTACTTCACAACATTTCATTTCTTTCTACAAAAAAGCGACAGCGTGTGCTGAAATTAAATTTGGTAATCTTGATTTAAATTATGTTAGTTTTCTTTAAACGATTCAGTGAACTGTTATGATTCACATTTTCTTATTTTACGTTAAACTAGCGGAGATACCCTGCGTTGCCCGGGTTTAACAAAAAGTAAATGGGCCAGCGTTTTCCGAGCTTTCCTGAATAGGATGCACGCAAACATTAATCTGAAATGTGTTCCGCTATTGAAAAGAACATGATAAAAAAACCGAACTAATTCTGTACCTGTGCTGTCTAAACTAAGGCTGAATAGATCACATACCAGGCTGTAACATAAGCTGAAACAGCGAGGACAAAAGTTTGAAGTCTGGATGCAGCGCCATCTATTGACCTGCGACTCAGAAACAAACATGTTGTTTCTATATCATTATTTACATCGTTAAACAGATGGATTTTATTTACATTCGGAACTCGTATCATTTAACCGAGGGGATTTTTCTATAGGAAATGATTTAATTTATAAATAAATTTCAGGCCTCGTTTAATAGATCATAAAACTATTACATAGTTTGCAGACTAAAATACGCGAACTGGCTGCTTTTTCTGCTTATCAATGGCTAGCTAAGCCTAACATGGCTACTGATGAAATGATACGTGTTAAAATATGTCATTCATGACAATATTTGCAAAATGAACTAAAAATGATATATTATTCAAGTATGTTATACTCGTTTTCCCTTTTGTGTTAGTACAGTTAATCTTCAGCATCGTTTCTTCTCTTAAGAACACGTCTGCTATTTTTTGTAGGAGGCACTTTCTATATAACGTTTATAACATGTAAATATATAGATGGTACAGAATCTTCCTTCAGTAGCCTGTACCGCACGTTAGGTACGTAATTATCAGATTCATCACAAACAACACTTGATGGTGACTTGTCAATTGGTTGAAAACCCTGTTGAGATATTGGTTCTAACCGCAGTTGCTTCAGGTTCTGATCTGATGGGAACTCATGGAATGACATTTCTTCAATTTTCCCTTTAGGAGACGTGGAAACGTTTTTTGATGTTTAACTTGGAACTATTTGTACAGCACAGAAACACAGAGATCCGCGGTATAAAACGTAAACAAATCCTCCGTCAATTGTAAAGAAAGAACCATCGGCATAGAGGATTATGTTTTGCTGTAAAAACAATGAATTGTTTGTAAAATTGCAGTGGGATTTTTTATAACAAACACAGTCCAGCCATGAAAACAACGCGGAAACTGTATTGTTTATACCTTGGCACGCAGTGCCATCTAACGGCAAAAATAGTCTTCCACGCCCACTGGTTTATTACCAAAAGCCTATGGTCTCCAAGGTTAATGTTATAGCCTGTTCTTCATCCAGTTCAGCCTTGGTCTAAACCATCAGTCGTTATTGACTGAGAATAAGAGTATAGGAAATTTGAAATATCTGAAGCCTCTACATTTTTATATCGCTTTGTGAACAGCGTAATGTATAGTTAATTCGAAGAACAAGTAAGTTCATCCTTGAAGAGCCTTTGAGTCAATGACGCTGAGTGATCTTTATTTTGAGTCAAGGCGAAGGTTTTTATTTTTATTTTTACCATCTCAGGAGCAAACAATATAGAGTTGGCCATAGGAATAGCATGGATTTTGCAGGCAGTGTCCAACACCTTTTAACGACTGAACTTGTTGTTACTCATGACAAAATTGAGAACAATAAGAAACTGTAGGCGTTTAAACTAAAATCGAAAGTCAGATGGGACGATTGGAATGCGTGAAATACAAGCTTTGTCTTTTGCCGCATGTGAGGCATGATGGTAGCTTCGATGGCATTTTACATGCGTTTCTTTTTGACAGAAAGTCGTGTTCCGCTAAAATTTGTTGGTGGATACAGATTACGTCAGGATTAAAAACAAGTTAGGAAAATCATGCAATGCATTGATTATGATACGCTTTCCAACATACCAGAAATCATTAGTCAAGTTATGAGGACAATGGCTGTAGAATAAATTTCGCTCCTATGTCCTGACCTATGATCCCATTTCGATGATGTTCAACAGAACCGGTAAAGTATACTTCCGGAACAACATGATAGTTTTGTCTCAATCGAAGCATTTTTACATAAGTTATAACGCATAAGGGCGATGTAATAGATCCCGCTCGTATGTCCTGACCTTTGATCCCATTTCGTCCATTTTCAATAGGGTTTGTCCCCAGGTAGTCCCCTACCACATACCAAGATTTCATCGAAATGGAACCATTTTTACCCAAGTTATGACGCATAAGGGCAATGAAATGCATCCCTCTCCTATGTCCCGACCTTTGACCTCACTTCACCCATTTTCAATAGGGTTCGTTCTCAAGTGGTCCCCTACCACATACTTAAATTTCATTGAAATCGAACCATTACTACGCAAGTTATGACGCATAAGGGCAATGGAATGGATCCCGCTGCTATGTCGTCACCTTTAACCCCATTTCGCCCATTTTCAATAGGGTTCGTCCCCAAGTGGTCCCCTACCACATACTAAAATTTCATCGAAATCGAATCATTGTTACGCGAGTTATCGTGCGGACGGACGGACAGACAAAGCTAGAGCACATACGCTTCTTCAACCTACGATTTGAAAGCGTAAAAAAAGGAGCAAGATGAGATGCAAGAATGCGCGAATAGAGGAATAACAATGTTAAATTTTGGAGAAACGAAATGCAAGAAAATTCGCATTTTTCTCACTTTACATTTATGGTATTCCATTTGCGTTAAACTGAATTATATATCCTCTCTAAAAAAATCACGTTACTATATTTTTTTAAATAGTGGAACTATTTATAGTGCGAAGTAACACACGCAGAGCCGCAGTCTGAAATGTAAAGAAACCCTCTGGTAAGTGCCCCGGCAAGATACACGCATTGGAAGTATAAGGCAGTAAAGAACAAGATTAAATTTCTAATTGTAAATTGCACGCTCTATGTCAAATTCGAAATAATGGCTGAAGAAATCTGATGAAAATCGTCCCGTAGAAATAACTTGGAACTAGTATTTGTAGCGAGTAGAAACACAAAGAGATCTGTGGTCTAAAACGTAAACAAATCCTCCGTCAGCTGTAAAGAAAGGATATAGTAACAATTCGGAAGTGCATCCCAAACATTCTGGCACAACCTGTTGATACTATATTGCTTTTATTCTTCCGTAAATATAGATTCTATTCCTACACTTCTATTCTTACGTAAGTATTCTGCCACATTATTTTGTAATATTACCCTGCCTCGATAAAGACACCCGTCAGAGTGTGAAAGATTGGCACATATAAGTTGCTACACCAAAAAAAAAAAAAAACTGGATTTTCGTAATAGCTTCTATCGCATTTGGAGTGAGGGTCCGCCGGTTCATCTCGTGTAGTCAAAATGAAGTCAGCGAAACGTCACAATCATGACGTCACAGCCTCTGTCGCCATGTTGGTGCGACGACTGAGATCAAAGCATCACATTGTGTTTGAGGATGGGATTCTTGGTTACCAAGATTTTCGTTCTATATCTTTAAATTTCAACATGCGGATCAATATAGAAATAGCTATTAGGTAAACTATAAAAACAACCGTTTAAGTTTTGCAATGAAACATGTTTATCGATGATTTTAAACATCAGATGCGTTCATTGATGTCTGATGTTCTTAGATCATCAGGCATGCATACATCAGCCTTGAGTATATTATTTTTTTCTACGTACCAGTTTATGGGCCGTACTTTGCAAAATCGAACTCTTCAGAACATATGAGCTTCAGCGCTTAGTACGACAAACATGGTAGTGAATTGAAATATTTTACAATGAAAACTTTAATTAAACGTTTACTAGAACTAAACATAGAGAGCGTTAAACACATACGGCCATTAATATACACGGTAGAGCCACATTATCGTGACCACCAGCTAATATCCAGAGTAACCGCCGTGTGCAGCCTTGACAGCAGCTAGACGGGCTGGGCTGGGAGTGGTGCTGGAAGGTGTTCACAGGCATGTAGATCCATGCTGACTGCAGTGCATCAGACAGCTCTTGGAGGGTGAGTGGTGGAAGATCCATAGAGCGAACAACACGATCGAGGTAGTCCCACAGATGCTCAATTGGGTTTAAGTCTGGGGAATTAGGAGGTCAGGGAAGAACTTTGAAGTCTTCATCGTGCTCTTCCAACTACTCTCGGACATTTCTAGCTGCGTGACACGTCGCATTGTCGTTCTGAAAGATCCCCTCCGCTCCAGGAGAGACAATCAGCATGTATGGGTGTACGTGGTCTGCAAGGATGGATTCATAACGAATTCGGTCCATAGTGCCTTCCACAGGTATGAGTGGATCCAGAGAATGCCACGGAAATATTCCCCAGACCATAAGGCTGCTCCCAACAGCTTGTGTTCTGCCAGCAATGGTTGAAGAGTGTTTGTTCTCTGATGTTTCTCGTCTTATACGCCAACGTCCATCCGCTCGATGAAGCAGAAAACGTGACTCATTGGAGAAGGCAATCCTTTGCCAATTAGCGCAGGTCCCATTCCGATACTGCTGTGCAGATGTAAACCTTTTCTGCCGATGCAGCTTCCTTAGCATAGGTACAGTGACCATCCGTCTGCACTGGAGCCCCATATGCAGCAGGGTTCACTGAACTGTCGTTTCAGTCACACTTCCGATAGCCCCCTGGTTCATTCGGCCAGTGAGTTACTCCTCTCTAGCGTGTCAATCGGCCCTCAAGCACCTTCGAAGCCGACGTTCACCTCTCACGTTAATAGCATGTGCATGTGGTGATCCGGAGTTTCCACGTCGCTTATTCGCAACGGTGCCATTTCTCCAATCAAGATATACTTTAACCACAACACCACGCGAACAGTTCACAAACTGCACTGTTTCAGAAATATTGCCTCCCTTGGCCCGAAAGCCGATAATCATCCCTTTTTGCAAATTTGATAAATCCCTCCCTTTATCCATGACAGCAACGAGTGATATGTTTTCAGAATTCCTACAACACGCCTTATATACACTCCAAGTCAGCTCACGACACGTGCCTTCTTTTATTGGCTACGCGCTGTTGACGCCAAAAGTAGGAAGTGGTCACAATAATGTGACTCGACTGTGTATCTCTTTGTGTTAAACATTTGGTCATTATATTACATGCACGCATGTCTGTGAAAGATCCGCAAAGAAAAACTAGCCATTTTGTCATGGTGCGCTCTTTCCACCGCCGAAAGCACAGATCGAGATCCTCATACAGTAGTATGATTAGTTATAAAAATAATCCAAATGCTAAAGCTACATCGATTATTTGAAGTGAGTCATCACCATTGTCAACCATTATCAATCTACTGCTGGATGAAGGTCTCTCCAAGCCTCTTCCACAACGGTCTATCTTGTGCCAGTCTCCTTCATGTTATTCCCGCATACTTTCGAATTTCATCCACCCATCTTCCATGTGGTCTTCTTCGGGGTCTTTTCCTGTCCCTTGGAAACCAATCTAAAATTTCGGCTGTCCATCGATGGTCCGTCCTTCTGGCAGTATGTCCAGCCCATTGCCATTTCAGGGACTTTATTCTGATCATGATGTCTTCCACTCTTGTCATTTTTCTGATCCACGAGTTCCTCTTCTTATCTCTCTTGGTTACACCAAGCATGCACCTATCCAGCGTTATTTGAGTTGTCTGCAGCCTTTGTATGTCTCTTTTAGTTAAGGTCCACGTCTCTGCACCATAAGTACGCACTGGAAAGATCTATTGATCAAACACTTGTATTTTTAGACATAATGGCATATTGCTCTTCACAATTATGCTGTTTCTTCCAAAAGATCTCAAGGCAAGTTTTATACGCTGATTAATTTCTTCATCAATGTGACCCTCACTTGATATCTGCTAGATAATTACTTAGAGGCGTGCTGTCTCCGTACGATATCATCAAACCAACATCTCTGACTGTACAATAAAAAACTTTATTTACAATAAAAGACATGATTTTAAAATATTTAAAAAATGGCAAGATCTTTCGGGGCTACAATAGCACCCGTCCTCAGGCCACCCAACAGTGCCACAAAGCATAGGGAAGTGCTGCAATATATAACCAGTCTCCCCCGCGAGACCCACAATACATTTGTTCAAAACCGCAGGTGATGCCAATTGAAAAAAACAGCAGAACAAAAGTAATATGTACAAATGATATAATCGATTAAGTAAGGTCCTCTTCTTCAGTTTTTTGAATGGGAGAAGTAATTATTTTTCTCCATTGTCTAGGAACAAAAACAGGTAAGTCCAAGTTACAACAGGTATTACCATAAGAGATTAAATACAGACTCTCGGTAAAAAAGACGGTTTGTTTGCTTACATTGGAGGAGAGTACTATTGTATTAGGCCAATCGGGAGAGTAACCTCCCTGGCGAACAGCTGTAGTAAATGAAGTAGAAATGCAGTCAGTTCGAAGTGCATATTTATGTTCAGACAATCTAATGTTCAGACTTCTAAGGGTAGAACCTATGTAGTATTTGATATCTTCGTTAGGAGCCGAGGGAAGCAATGGGGAAGCATTGATATCTGCTGTCCAAGATAAACGTACGTATCTGTTATCTCTAGCTTTTCTCCGTCAATCGATAAATCTTCATTTCTTGTAAAAGCATTGTACATCACTTTTGTCTTCTAAAAGTTCATTTTTAATCCCATTTCTTTACTCTTGTCAGCAAGTTCCTGGATCATTCTCTACAGCTCTGATGGAGTAGTTGCAAAAATGACTACGTCATCAGCAAAACGAAGGTGAGTTAGATAATATCCATTAATTTTCATCCCTTTCTTTTCCCAGTTCAGTGATTGAAAAACATTTTCCAATGCGGCATTAAAGAGCTTGGTTACGTTATTCTAAATGACATTTTGAGGTTGACGTTATGCTTACTTTCAGTATGCTAAAAATTTGTAAAGTTACAGAACTAACAGCTTCTTAACGACCCCCCAGTGACTTCTAAAAATTTACAAAGTTTATAGGAAAATTACAATTCCATGTCAAATTACCGATGAAAAGTTACACCAGCAGGAGTTTTATATTTCGATCATAATATGCAACCTTTTGGAACCAAATAAATGGATCTATAAATAATTAAATGAGGTATTTCCTTTCATTCCTTGTGTAGCTGAATAGTGTGAATAATAGGCTTAATAATTCACACTCGCGTTTTTAATAATGCTATTTTGGATGTGCAACTGATTCACTCTGAAACTATTCTTAAACACTATTTGAAACACGTCAAGCAAATAACTTCTTCAATTTATTTATGCGTGTGTACATTAGAAAAAAGTCGAAATTCCATAGTCGGAAACACCTGCGATGCCATTAAGAACTACCAGAATAGGAATGTAGATCTCAATAAAGTAAACTAAGTTTTCTCTGTGCCATATTGTATTGGTGCAACTTCCACTAAAGGCTGGGTCTTCAACAAAGAGCACTTGGGAAGCACACCCGTCACACCCCTTCTGCCGTGGTCAGCAAGTGATTTTTAGGACAGGCTGGGCTCCAAAAGATACCTGGTGGTGATTTTTGCAGGACTATTGTGTGTCCCTGTAGCAGACATATAAATACTAGGCCGCCGTGAGTCCTTTTGTGCTTTGTTTCCACCGGATTGTCTCATGCAAGACTGTTAGCAACTGAATAAGTCAACAATCTGGGTAGGAAAATGCCAATACATCACAAACTATTTATGCAAAGGCCATTCCATAAAAACTGAGAGTAATATTTCTTGAGTTGGCAACAGTGCGTAGAGTGAAAATAACCACGCTGACGACTTAAGGAAGTATCTATGGCAACAGTTATTAGCCGTGGAAGAGGATTTTGGTTTTGTTATTGCGCAGTTGTTTAAAGTACGTCTGCATTTCGCCATACAGCTATGGAGGTGAGTCATTCAGAGTTAAGAAATGAAATGCGTTGCGCCATAAAATCTTACAAAGATAAATGTTTGTGTGAGTGAACGATTTCTAGATGGCACCATGATTTCAAAAAAAGGTAGTTTGTCGGCAAAACTCGCTCCTAGGCCTGGTCGACCTGAAAGTGTTGTTACGGAGCGTATTGTTAACACTGTTTGGGCAATCCTGCAAGAAGATCGACGAATGACGAGTGAAGACATAGCGGCGTAAACTAATATTTCAAAAACGTCGGCATTCCGCATACTACGCGACAAATTACTGCTGCATCGTGTGTGTTCCAGATGGGTACCTCATCACCTGATGAGAGAACAATTGTCAGCCAGAGTTCAGATGTGTCGTGAGCGGAAACGAATGAGTGCAAAGGATCCAAACTTTCTAAACAAAGTAATAATTGCCGATGAAACATTGAACCACTATTTCGACCCCTCACGAAGCGCGTAACAAGTGTCTGGAAACACACAGACTCGTCTCCTCCGGAAAAAGTCCGCCAAACCAAATCAGCTGGGAATGTGATGTTGAAAATTTTCTTTGATCATAAAGGTGTAGTCTACCAGCATACCGTTCCTCCACAAATTACTGTCAATGCTGAGTATTGCATTTCAGTCTTGAAGCGTCTCCGACGACACATATTGATTAAGCGACCGGAACTGGTGGGCAAGTGGACCCTACACCATGATAACGCCCACCCACACGTGTCTGCTTGTGTTCAACAATTTCTTACGAAACGCAGTATTGAAATCATGCCATATCGTGCCTACAGTCCTGATCTCACCCCGTGCGATTTCTTGTAGTTTTCAACAATGAAGTGGAAGTTCCGTGGCGCAACATTCAACACAGGTGCTGACGTTATTCAAGCTATATAGGGGTCGCTAAAGCAGCTTCAACAAAATGCCTTCGCCACATGTTTTGAAAAGTGGACTGAACGATGAGGCCGTTGCATATCATCTGAGGGAAGACACTTTGAGAAAGGGTAACACATACACTGAAGATCAACTAAATTAGAGACAGCTGGCGTTATGCAAATGTGGCACTGTGGGCGGCCCTCTAAACGGAAACGACATGACGTATGCAGCGATCCGACAATATAAGGAGTGATGCGACGGGAATCAGTAAGAGTCGGACGCAGTATGGATAAGACGAACGATCTAAGCGCATTTGATCGTGGGCAAATTGTTGGGGCCCGACGAATGGGTCACTACATCTCGGAAGTCGTGCAGGCACTGGGATTTTCACGAGCCACTATGTCACGAGTGCACCGTTAGTACATCGAATCCGGTAAAACCATCCCTGCAAGGGCCAACTGCTGTGGACAACAGCGTGTGGATGAGCGGGGTCATCGTCGGCTAGCTCGCATTGTAACAGCGGGTAGACGGGCCACAGTGCAAGAAATCACTGTGCAATTTAACGCTGGTGCACAAAAACGTGTAAGTAGCCACACCATCCAGAACCATCTCCTTGCTATGGCGTACAGAAACCATCGTCCCACGAGGGTACCGCTGCTGAAACGCACGTCACAGGGTGCAAAGGTTAGCAAGGGCACGGGAACATCGCCACTGGACCCTAGACATGTGGAAAAATGTTGCCTGGACTGATGAGTCGAGATGCACGTTGGTACATGCGGATGGTAGGACCACATGAAGCGATGGATCCTTCTTGCCAGCAGGGTACTCTTCAAGCTGGTGTGGATGGCATTCTCGTCTGGGGACTGTTTACGTGGACTGAAATGGGACCTCTTGTACGTGTGACATCGTCCCTCACAGGTCAACGTTACCGCGATATCCTGGACGACCATTTGCTCTCGTTTGTGCGTCTTCAACATCCCACTGGGGACCTCATCCTGCAACAAGACAATGCACCGTGGCATCGCTCCCGCATTGTATCCGAATGGTTGGATGAACACTCCACTGACGTGACTTCGCTTCCTTGGCCAGCTAGGTCACCTGACCTCAATCCCATCGAGCACATCTATGATGCCATCGAGAGAAATGACCCCCTCCATCAAATGTTCGCGAACTGTGGGAGCTTGTTCAGGGGTCGTGGATCCGTATGGTTTCCCAACGCTTCCGGTGTCTTGTCGAGTCCATGCCGAGGCGAATCGCAGCCGTCATCAGGGCGAAAGGTGGTGCTACACGTTACTAGACAGGTATCTCCAATTCAATTGATCTTCAGTGTACTTTGCTGTACCTATATTTCTTCATTTTGTGTGATTTTACTCTGCTTTTTTTATGAAACGGCCATTGTATCGTCATTTGTAACAAATACTTTATTCACGATCATCACTTTTGATCGTCTTACAGTTACGTTCTTCAAAAGAAAGCAGACTTGCTCTTTAGATCTAGCCCTGTGGCGAAAATAGGTGGAAACGTTGGGGGTGGGAGTGGGGGGTGAAGCGTTCTTTTAAGAAATTGGTAAGCGAAACAGTGTTTCCCTAAATAGTGGTGAAGTAAACAATATTTGAAAAAAAAAATGTGCTGCAGAATTTTACCCAGGAAATTTCTGTTCGCAGTTTACTTATATCTATGAATTCTGTTCGTTATTTGTGTAAGATATTTACGTTTGTAAATTTTGTCTCTAATTTTGGAGTTTTCAGTCTTTGATTTGAGACAATAAATTTTGTCTTTCGGACTCTTAGCCAGAGGATCTTAGCTAAAGACCTGTAGTCAGAGAGGATGCTCGCATTCGACTGTTTTGCTTTCGTGTCATTTAGTACGTTATCCTACAGGGTGGATTGTGTAGTAACAATGTTGAAGGTTTGGTTTAGAACAAGGTTATTAGTTGTTCGGGCATAGGTACGAGACGACACATCCGATGACTTTGATTTTTTGCATGCGATTGGACATCGTCCATGGCTGACCATGGACGATGTCGACGCCTTCAGATTCCCGCAATTCTGTGGCATTGAGGAATTTTAATTAAAACTAGATGACCTTTTACTTGAACCGTTTCACGAAAGTCGATTCACTAACATTAATTTAAAAAAAAATCGTTTGAATTGAAAAACGAAGAAATAGAAAGGACTCCGGCTGTTAGCTCAACACTTGCTTAATCTCTAATAATAAAAGGTAGTTTGTGTATGTGTGTGTCTGCCTTTCGCGATACAAAATGAAAAACGAGTTTCCCGATCCTAGTGGGTCTTTTCCGCTTTGTTTACATGCAACCTGATCACAACCAACGTGAAGGCGTGAAGGAAAGTAGTTCATGATAAATTTTAGACATTTCTTTTTAGAATGTTTCATACTTTTGTTCTGGAAGTCATAAATTTTCACGCGTTCGTTTTTCAGAAATTGTTATAATAGACGCCTTACTGAGCTTAGATTTTGCAATAGCTTGGCTCAGAATTTGCTAATTGTACCCGAGTTATCGGTTACTGTTGACGGCTTCTCCTTGTTAATGTTGTTGATTGGAGGTTTAACGACCACCGTGAGCAACTCAGTGGGTTATAAGCAGTCACCCGTCCCTAATTTAGGGTCACTGGTTCCAGGGAAGAGAGAGAGCCAGTGCCGTAAGACAAACACACCATCCATGCCTCACCGGGATTTGAACCCGGACCCCTTTCCTACAAATGACCAGAGGCCATCGCTTAGACCACTGCGGCAGAACAAGGTAAATAGAATGTACTATTGTTGGCTTTAGAATACCAAAGTCAAATTCATTCACAGTGGGAATTCGGTACATAGCAACTGACCAAAACCGGTACTGGCTTCAGCAAGAGACGGCACTTTCTAATTATTTAAAGTGGTGTCTAACAGCAGCGGTTTCCTTAGTAACCTAAATTTAGAAACGAACACTTTCTAAGTTTAAATTACCGGGGTGTGCAGTTTTTGTCCTTTTGATGTTGCATAACTTCGATGAACTGAATATGCTTATTTATTACGATAATTACTACGTACAGTTAAGTAGAAAAACAATTAGTGAATCCCAAATGTTTTAATTATTCTTCAGCAGCGCAATTAAGAAAACGAAACTCTTTCAGCTGACGCGTAGCTTGCTCTTTGCGATGGATATTTTTGGCTGAATTATAAATTTATTAGGGTTTAGTTTTTGTTGATTGTAATATTTTTTTATTTATGCGCATATAAAAGAACACAGGCGTATAAAATGTACATGTGTGTGTGAGAGAGAGAGAGAGAGAGAGAGAGAGAGAGAGAATCCGTCCAGAATTTAAACACTAAGCATTGCGTTCGTTATCCCAAAACAAACCGCCTATTTTCATCACTGGTCTAGCCACCTTCTGCCTGGGGAAAACGTGTACCACCATGTGTGAGTCTCCTCGCTGACCACTTCCATTCCAATCCAGGTTTCCCTTCGTAGGGGCGCCCGCATGTCCTCAGGCGGACGGGAGCCGGTCGGACCACCGTTCTTCAAAGCGTCGCCGTTAGCTTAACCCTTCAGGATATGCTAGGGGTTCCCAAACTTTTTGAGACCGCGCCGTCCTTTAGATGTCACATTTTCCGTCTGACGCTCCTGTACCCAAAATTCAAAAATTAAATTTCCCAAATTCGAGTTTGTGGTATTTTTTAAAAGGAAAATAGTCATTTACATTACTAGCTTGTATTCTTTTTAATGTAAAAATACAAAATTAGAATAACATTACAGAACTGAGTCAAAAGATATTGATGAGATAGGCATATTTTCACAATGGTAACACTCTTCATTTGGCTTTCGCATTTTGACAGTAATTTTAGAAACTACATAACAGAGATATTCGCGTCTTAATGGGATGGGGTCAGCTCGTTTCCCGTCACACAAAACAACGAATCTGGGGACAATGTTCGACACAGCTATGCGGATCTCCTTCTCAAAGTTAACTTTTTTTTTTTTTTTTTTTTTGATTGGAGGTTTAACGACCACCGTGAGCAACTCAAATGGGCTATAAGCAGTCGCCCGTCCCTAATTTTGGGTCACTGGTTCCAGGGAAGGGAAAGAGCCAGTGCCGTAAGACAAACACAACATCCATGCCTGACCGGGATTCGAACCTGGACCCCATACGGACGAATGATCAGAGGCCAGCGCCTTAGACCACTGCGCCACCGGGGCGGCAAAAAGTTAACTTTGCTTTTATATCTGGATTTTATTACTGCCAGAGCTAAAAATCCTGCCTCGCAAAGGTAGAATGCGGCAAAAGGGAGAATTACTCTCACGGCCTTTTTACTCAATTCTGGGCACTCCTTTGTCACACTGTTTCAAAACTGTGACAGAGTTCCGGAATAGAATGTCACTTTTAGTGTGGAGTATGAAGAAATGTCTATTAACTGTCCCTGCTCAGCAGTAGTGAAAGTTTGATGGTGAATCTGCTGTAAACGGGTCTGTAACCCACTTTTGTTCATCTGTTTGTGGAGGAAAATATTTATCAAATTGAACGTTGAGTTGAGATAGGTGATCCAAAATCTGCGTGTTTCCATGTTGCGTTTCACTATAAATTACGTTTTTTCCTTATAGTCGCGACGCACCGGACCAAGTTCGCGGACGCCCTGGGACGTCGCGACGCACAGTTTGGGAACATCTGGGATATGCAGTTTGCACCAATGAGAAAAAAATCATGCTGTTATAATAAAGTCCCAAATACTCCTTTGTAGAAGATTCTGCCTCTGGTACCAATAAGGAATTACGTAGGGTGAAGATTTCCATTGAGCTCTGCTTAGCATTTTGTGGTTTAACCAGTTTTTCACCGGGATAACTAAACTTTGCGTGCTGCTCTTAATGCCAAAGCCTTGTATTCTGACTATATGAGAAGTAGGCTTAATTTTTTCCAAAGAACTATTCTTTTTTCTTGGATTGTCATGCCTTTAACTAACTATCCCAGTGAGCATCTGAATCTGCAAGACATCAAACAAAGATCTTCGTTCTTTCCACGTTTATAAGTGAGTCACGGAAAAATTCTCATTGGCCGCCACCGGGAATCGAACCCAGGGTCTTCCAGTTACGCACCGGATATGCTTCCGCTACACCACAGCGGCCTCTAATTCCTCCAGACTCACACACGCTAACTGCCAAGCCAAGTTGGCAGGTTACTTCTTGGAGCCCCGCACAATGCTGGGGATTCACCAAAGATAGTAAGCAGCAACTGAAGAAATAATTAGAAGGCGAATGAATAATTAATACAGACATTTGACGTGGACCAGGAACATCAAACAAAGATCTTCGCTCTTTCCACGTTTACAAGTGAGTCACGGAAAAATTCTCATTGGCCGCTACCGGGAGTCGAAACCCAGGGTCTTCCAAGACCCATTGTGCGGTGCTCCAAGAAGTAACCTGCCAACTTGGCTTGGCAGTTAGCGTGTGTGAGTCTGGAGGAATTCGAGGCCGCTGTGGTGTAGCGGAAGCATATCCGGCGCGTAACTGGAAGACCCTGGGTTCGACTTCCGGTGGCTGCCAATCAGTATTTTTCCGTGACTCACTTATAAACGTGGAAAGAGCGAAGATCTTTGTTTGATATTCCTGGTCCACGTTAAATGTCTATATTAATCTGCAAGACTTTGCTCGTTCCAAATTTAGGGTAAATGGTTCCAGGGCAGGGAGTCTACCAACACCGAGGTAGAAATACACCATTCTTGGTGTATTTCTTGTTGAAACTGAAACGATCCTATTCCCGTGGAATTACATTCCCATCTAAGTGCAGTATTCTTTGACGTTCAGTTATTTTAGGACTTCTTTCAAGGATAAATAACAAAACCCTTTTTATTTTTAAGTTTGCAAAACAATGTTTTTGGCTTTGGCAGAAATACAAATTATTGTAGTTCCCCACGTATGAGGAAAACACGAAATATTTCAAGAGTGTCATTGAAATGTCAATTATGCTTTGCGTTTTCGATAACTCTGGTTCACGTGCGGATAAGACATGGAAAGGACCGAGGAATGAAATAATGAGTTGCTTTCCTTTTACCTCGTTTTCTCAGGCGACCCTTCCGATCGATAATCATTGTTGGTCGTGTGTCAAGTTTCCTCCTGTACCTCAATTAAGAGATCAACCGGGATCCTCAATCCTTAACATCATCAGATGCAATTAATCACGTTGCCGGAAAGCGTCACTAGTGCAACCGTCTTCGCAGACCGAGCTCTCAGTAGGAGCGAGCAGGCAGATTCTCACAGTCCGTGGTAAACAAGCAGGTGTCGGAGAGTGATGTACAATTAAAAAAAATAATGAAACGTAACTTACCGGTTTGCAGGTCTCGAGACACGTTTCTACTTCCGCTTCTAATTCCAGCATGCTGCTTCCTGTGAAGGTGAACGCCTCAAGATATCCTTCTAAAGATTTGCTTTGGGGATCAATAGTCCGAACTTCTCTCATCATCTTCGCCTCTACAGGGCAACTAGAAAATTAAAAAATAATGAAATCAAACTACGGATTTTAAAAACAGTGGTAAATGCTTTTTTTTTTTTCATCATTACTTAGGTACTACTGAAAGAATTTAATACTTTGGCATCGCAAAATCATGAAATTACCCCTTTTTTTTGGGGGGGTTAGGGTATAACGTACTACAGAAGTAATGCACGTCTCAAGATGACAAATCTGCAATGATACATTCCGTTCGTGTAGCTTAGTTGGGAGCACAACTTACTCCGGAGTGAGGGAGCGCGAGTTCGATCCTCGTCACGGACAAATTTGTGTTTTGACATTGGCGCCCAAACGTAAAAATGGATCTGCTGGATGTAGGGTTCTTCGAAAAATGTGTGATGTTTGTTCCACACATCGTCTGGAATTAATGAAAGTTGCAAAAAAAAAAAAAAAAAAAAAAAAAAAAAAAGATTAAGAAGGAGTTGATGTGGCGTCCTACACAAGTAAAACACTAAAACACGTGTCAAGATGGCAGATCTGCAGCAATACATTCCGTCCGTGTGGCTTAGTTGAGAGAGCAATTTACACTGGAGTGAAGAGGCGCGAACAAACTTGTGTTTTCACAAGAGGTTTAATGACACCCATGAGGAACTTTAATGACTGTGATCAGCCGCCTGTGCCTCTATAGTAGCGCACTGGTATAAGCGCTTTCTTCTGACCTCTCGCCCGATGATGCCCCGGAACGAATCCTGTATGATGAGTGTGTTGTCCTAGATTCCTACGTGCGATCTCTGTTCAAAGTCAAGCACCTTTCTATTTCCCTACAGTTGGATTAAAATTTTCTTACAGAGCAAGTTCCGTACAAGTTCAAGTAGGAGGGATTCCGTACATGTTTCTAACGATAGGGCCGCGGGTGGCCTAGTTGGTAACGTTCGTGACTGCCGCGAAAAGGACCTCAGGTTCGATCCCAGCAAGGTGCGAACGCTCGAACCACTAAATATCCGCCGTGCGTCGAATGGGCGCGTTAAGCCGTCGGACCCCGGGTACTGGCACCCCGGTAGTAAATAAGGGCGTCTTCTACCTCGCTTCCGAATGACTTTCCTATTGGGTACTCTAAAGGTTCTGGTTAACACCAGAACCAAGATAAGGAAAGTAGCGAACTCGCTACAAGCAGCTTGCACCAAGCAAGTGATAGAGATGAGTCTCATCCAAGGGAGACTCCAGGAAAGAACTGAGCACGCTAGCGCGGCTCCAAAGACATATGCCGAAGCGGCTCGAGCGAAGCCAGGCAAGGGGAATACGGCCCCTAAGCAAAAAACGGGTAAGAAGGAGGTAGCCAAGAAGGTGGCACCCAAGAGGGTCGAGAAGAGGCACGTGCTTCTCGTTTACCCCGCAACAGACAAGGGTTCTCCCTCGTCGGAAGACGTAAAGGCGGTTCTGCAAACTCAGATTTGCCCCGCCAAACTCCAGATTGGGGTTAAGGAGTCAGAAAGGTCAATGGGGAGGAGTAATGGTGGAATGCTCCTCCGCCAAAGAAATAGAGAAATTGGACTCTGAGCTAAAGAGCAATGCAGTGACGAAGGAGAACCTTCGGTCCAGATTGCCAGCTAAGAGGAATCCAAGGTTATCGTCTACGGGATAGACGGAAACCTGTCAAGGGAAAGAGGTCGAGCAATGTCTCGCGGAACAGAACCCAGAGTTGGAGGAGAGCAGCCTCCAGCTCAAGTTCTCGTTGAAGGTGAAGGGTGGGAAACGCCACTGGGTAGCAGAGGCGGACCCACTGACCTTCAAAAAAGTAATGAAGCGAGGCAAGCTCGGAGTGGGATGGACCGTCCACTCAGTAAGGGAATATCTGAGGGAGGTCCGTTGCTACAGGTGTAACGGGTTCAGGCACTTTAGGTCAAGGTGCACCGAAGAGCAGGATAGATGTGCCCGGTGTGGGGAAACCGGGCACAAGCGCCAGGAGTGCAGCAATAGCCCGGTCTGCACTAACTGCTTGGCAAACAACAAGAGATTCAGGCGTCGAGTGGATGTAGGCCACTCGAGCCTAGACAAGGAATGCCCAAGCCTTGTCAGAGAACTGGCTCTGCTAAAAGAACGCACTCATTATGGATAATAAACCAAAGAGAGGCGTCAAGGTGCTTCAAATCAATCTGCACCACGCACGGGCAGCAACAACACAGGCCCTGGTGACAGCCACTGAGCAAAAAGCTCATATTCTGCTACTGCAGGAACCATTCGAACAGGGGGAAGAGTGGTGGGCTTCCCTAACTCCTACCGGATCTACCACCCTAGGGTGGCAAAGCCCAGGGTGGCCACGGTCGTGAAAGACCCGTCCCTAGCGGTTCTCGAGATAAAATGCTCCGAGAACGTGGTCGCCCTCGGCATGGAATGTGGTGATGCGAAATTTTTAATGGTGAACGTATACAGTTCTCCGGCAGGCAATTTGAGAGAAACGCTGAATGAGCTAATGGCTCTATTAGGGAATTCCCCAGTCATGAGATAATAATAGCAGGCGACTTCAACGCGAAGAGTCCTCTCTGGGGCAATCAGAACGAGGACGAACGCGGCCAGCTACTAGTGGACTTTGCCAACGCGGCAGACCTGAGTTTCTTGAACGATCCAGAGAGCACCCCGACCTTCCAAGGGGCGAGGGGCTCCTCTTGGATCGACGTGACTCTCGTCAGAGTCTCAAAGCGCAGCCTTGTCCAGGATTGGCAAGTACTGGACGACGAGAGCTGCAGTGACCACCTAGCGCTATCTTTCGTTTTGGGATCGGAAAAGCCCATCCGACCCAAGCGCAAAAGATTCTTAATGAAGAATCTAGACTGGTGGGCTTTTAAAGCCAAGTTAACTACCTTGTTGGGAGGTAGGAGGGAAGAAGAGGCCGCAGAAGTGTCGGACCTCAACTCCCTCTTTGAAGAACTTACCAGTCAAATAACAACGCTATGCGAGAGTAGTAGGGGAAATAAAAGGGGAGCCAAGGACCCCCACCCCTGGTGGTCGGAGAAACTAAAAGCTCTTAGGGCGAGAGCTAGGCGGAGTAGGAAAGCTCTGCAAAGAGCAAAAGCTACTCCGCAAGACGGGAGTGCACAAGTGCATAAAAAGGCTCGTTCAGCATACAGGAGAGAACTGAATCTCTCGAAAATCTCCTACTGGAGAAAACTGTGTGAGTTTCAAACTCCGGCTGACCCTTTCGGGATCCCCTATAAGATCTCGAGGGGATCCATAACCGAACCGCTAAAACTAGCAGCGGTAGAAAGGGCAGACGGTAGCCTATCAAAGACTCTTGATAGTACCGTAGAAAGTCTCTTGGATTACCACTTCCAAGGAGACGAGGAGAAGGGGACTCCCCTCAACAAAAAGAAATAAGGGAAGAAAGTCGGATCCCGCCGGACACTGGTGAGGACCCCCCTTCACGAGAGACGAAGTGGAGAATGCCCTCTCCAGTCTAAATACGGGCAAAGCACCAGGCAAGGATGGGTTCGACCTCAGCATAGTCAGAGAAATCTACTATGCAAATCCCGGGTATTTTGTGGCGCTCCTAAACGAATGCCTCGGGAGGGGAATCTTCCCAGACTTGTGGAAAACAGCGGTGCTAGTTCTTTTCAACAAGACCGGAAAGAACAAAAAATGACCCCGCAGCCTATAGGCCCATCTGCCTCCTCTCGGCGTGGAGCAAGGTGCTGGACAAGCTCATAACGAACAGAGCGCTTAGCTTCCTCATGGAGCAGGGAAAGCTAAACAGGAACCAATTTGGTTTCCTTCCGGGGCGTTGCGCAACGCAGGCAATTCGCAGCCTCCGAGAGAGGGCAGAGAGGAACAAAGCGGAGGGGCTCCATACCTGCTTCATCTCACTAGACGTGAGGGGGGCATTCAACAGTGTCTGGTGGCCAATGGTTTTAACCAGACTTAAAGAACTTGGCTGTCCAAGGAACCTGTTCAAACTGATCAGCAGCTACCTGTCTGATAGAAGAGTCGAGTTCGAAGCGGGGAATGGGCAATCCTCGCGTTCGTACCATAGAGGGTGTCCGCAAGGATCCAACTCCGGGCCGCTCTGGTGGAATATAGTTGCTGATTCAGCACTGAACCTAGACCTGGGGCCCGCAGTGGAGATTCAAGCCTATGCGGACGATTTCGTTCTCGTGGTCTCCGCCTCAGGGAGACACGTGATCGAAGAGAAGCACATAGGGCCTTGGATGTGCTAGAAAATTGGAGCAGAGAAAGCAAACTGTGCTTCGCTCCTGAGAAGACCACTCTGCTAGCAATAGCTAAGAGAGGAGTAATGAAAACACCACCCCAGTGCAGATTCCAAGGGTGCACTATCAAGGCGGTGCGTGAAATGAAATACTTGGGTGTGGTCCTGGATCAGAGTCTATCAGGGCTGCCACACCTGAGGCACCTTAGAACAAGGTGCACGATGATTCTCAATAGATTGAATGGCATGAGGTTAACGGGCAAAACCAAGAAGGCCATCTATCAGAGAGAGGAATTGAAAGAATTCTGACGTATGCAAGTGGGGCATGGTGGAACCCCACAGTCAGAATGAAGACGGGGATAAACCAAATCCAAAGGTTGGCCCTACTGGGGATAACCGGTTGTTTTCGCACAACGTCAACCCTAGCACTCCAAGTGCTGGCGGGGTGCGAGCCGGCAGACCTAGTAGTGGAAAGGAGGCAGCAATGCACTGCCTAAGGTCAGGCGAGGACGCCTACCTTCTCGGTGCGCCGCATCGAGCCTCCGACATGGAGATGGGAAGTGTGGACTGGCAGATCCACCCTGCCGAGGAAATTTGCCCACCGTGGGACAAGGAGAAACCCACGGGAGTTGGGCATGAGCTGTTCACGGACGGCTCAAAGTTGAAGGGACAAGTGGGGGCAGGCTTCTGTGCGTTCTCGGACGGGAACGAAGCCACTGCAGGAAGCGTGAAATTATCGCAGAATGCTTCGGTCTTTCAGGCTGAACTTCTGGCGATAGAGATGGCACTCACCTGGGCACTCCCCAGGCGTAGTGACGAAAGAATAAAACTCTACTCGGACAGTGAGGCAGCACTGCAGGCTCTGAGTAGATTCAGGGGAAGAAACCCCATCGTCCAGAGGATCAAAACCCTCTTGAGGGGCAGAGGGAGATGGGGCAGTTAGTTTCCACTGGGTACGAAGCCATGTCGGAACCCTAGGAAACGAAAAGGGCAGATCAGCTGGCGAAGGCAGCCACGCTGAAAAGAGACGGTCGACGTGCAATGCAGAACGCCGCGAAGGTGCATTCGCGCAGCACTAGCACGTCGGACCATGACCGAATGGCAGGTCAGATGGGACACGGGAGAGACAGGGCGGAAGACACACAGAGTGTTTCCGAAAGTCTCGACCAAACGAGCTTACAGACAAATAAGTTCCTGAATCAAGTACTCAGTGGCCATGGCATCAGCCCTGAATACCTAGGCAGATTTGCCATCAGGAACTGCACTTGTCCCTGTGGAAAGAGAACGGCAAGCATAGAACACTGCGTACTTGAATGCAGTGGCTTCGCCGAATGGAGAAACACACTGATCCCAGGTGTGCAAAGAACGCGAAGATTGGATCTGCTCATCCAATCTTCCGTTAACAGGAGGGGATAATAGCCTTGGTTGAAAGGCTAACCCTCAACAACATACCATCTTCCCCAATCAAACGGGGACCGAAACGCAGGAGGTGAACGTGCACACCGAAAGCGAATCGGAAGATGAATGAGGGTAGAAGTCTGTGGGAAAGCAGACGAAGAAACCACCAATGTAAATATTCTGTAAATAAATTTTGCTATCTCTCGATGTTGTAAGTCCTAAGCATGAGGACAGTGTATACATGTGTGTAGGTGTTTGAAAAAGAAAATAAAAGGGAAATTATTCCCCAAAAAAAGTTCGAGGGCAAGGAATCTTCCAGTCAGCGAGAAAGTAATAAACGACCTATCCCGCCAGACAGAGCGGGAACCCAGACAAGGTATTCTAGGTCGCCTGCCAGCACGTCACCACGGGCTGGTCTCTGGGCCATTGGGGTGGCCAGGGTCCGAACCGCGTCTCAAGGCAGGATAATTGTCGCAACATTTCAAAATAACATCCAAGGTGCTCAACAAGTCCCCGTGGAGCCAAGACAGATTGGCGGAACGGGACAATGAAATCAGTATATATTGGGTACTCTAGCCCAAATCTCCTAGCTTCCTATTTCTAAGGGTTGTTTAAGACTTGGGGTCAGACACTCCCTTCCTAAAATCCTCTACATATGATCTAATCTGATGGGCACATTAAGCCGTCGGACCCCGGTAGTAAATAAGGGCGTCTTCTACCTCGCTTCCGTGTGATTTTCCTATCGGGCACTCTAGCCCAAATCTCCTAGCTTCCTATTTCTAAGGGTTGTTTAAGACCTGGGGTCAGACACTCCCTTCCTAAAATTCTCTACATATGATCTGATCTGATCTGATGGGCACATTAAGCCGTCGGACCCCGGGTACTGGTCCCTCGGTAGTAAATAAGGGCGTCTTCTACCTCGCTTCCGTGTGACTTTCCTATCGGGCACTCTAGCCCAAATATCCTAGCTTCCTATTTCTAAGGGTTGTTGAAGACCTGGGGTCAGACAGTCCCTTCCTAAAATCCTCTACGTATGATCTGATCTGATCTGATGGGCACATTAAGCCGTCGGACCCCGGGTACTTGTCCCCCGGTAGTACATAAGGGCGTCTTCTACCTCGCTTCAGTGTGACTTTCCTATCGGGCACTCTAGCCCAAATCTCCTAGCTTCCTATTTCTAAGGGTTGTTGAAGACCTGGGGTCAGACAGTCCTTCCTTAAATTCTCTACATATGATCTGATCTGATCTGATGGGCACATTAAGCCGTCGGACCCCGGGTACTGGCCCCGCGGAAGTAAGTAAGGGCGTCTTCTACCTCGCTTCCGTGTGACTTTCCTATCGGATACTGTAGCCCATATCTCCTAGCTTCCTATTTCTAAGGGTTGTTGAAGACCTGGGGTCAGAACAGTCCCTTCCTAAAATCCTCTACATATGATCTGATCTGATCTGATGGGCACATTAAGCCGTCGGACCCCGGGTACTGGCCCCCGGTAGTAAATAAGGGCGT
The DNA here is from genome assembly GCA_039090855.1 of Macrothele yani. Taxonomy (NCBI): domain Eukaryota; kingdom Metazoa; phylum Arthropoda; class Arachnida; order Araneae; family Macrothelidae; genus Macrothele; species Macrothele yani. Next base: position 18,445,783 of record CM076992.1, read on the forward strand.
CTTCTACCTCGCTTCCGTGTGACTTCCCTATCTAATACTGTAGCCCAAATATCCTAGCTTCCTATTTCTAAGGGTTGTTGAAGACCTGGGGTCGGACAGTCCCTTCCTAAAATCCTCTACATATGATCTGATCTGATCTGATGGGCACATTAAGCCGTCGGACCCCGGGTACTGGTCCCCCGGTAGGAAATAAGGGCGTCTTCTACCTCGCTTCCGTGTGACTTTCCTATCGGGCACTCTAGCCCAACCTCCTTTTTCTAAGGGTTGTTTAAGACCTTGTGTCAGAACACTCCCTTCCTAAAATCCTCTACATATGATCTGATCTGATCTGATCTGATCTGATGGGCACATTAAGCCGTCGGACCCCGGGTACTGGCCCCCGGTAGTAAATAAGGGCGTCTTCTACCTCGCTTCCGTGTGACTTCCCTATCGGATACTGTAGCCCATATCTCCTAGCTTCCTATTTCTAAGGGTTGTTTAAGGCCTGGGGTCAGACACTCCCTTCCTAAAATCCTCTACATATGATCATGTTTATAACAAAGTTATTTAGGCGGAGGGGTAATGTTGTACATCTGATATTGGCAGATATACAACATTAATTCATATAATAAAGGTAATGTAGATCTGATTGATATTAATAGAGTTTAGATACCATGTAATACTGGGTGTGTGTCCCACTTGCTACCGAACCCGGCATTTCTTTAATAATATTAACACGAATGAAGATATTGCAACAACATTTGAAGTGGATTTACCTAATTTTGTGTAAAATGTGAGCACATCACAACATGTGCTGGAAGTGGTCACCATTTGCGTCCAGACAGCATTGAACCCGGAGCTGTCCGCCTCTCTGCTGCTTTGTTATGCCATTTCGCTGAGCGTGTCTACACAATACGGTTGTTGAGAGTGAGTGCTCGTGGCTGTTCGCGTACGTGTGAAAATGTATCGGTATACTCTGGAGGAGCGAGTGTTTATTGTCCGCACTTATTGGAAAAGAGAATCGATAAAGTCTTGTCAATAGCAATTCCTGGAGAGGTTTGCCGGCAGACATCAGCCGAGCAAGTCCACCATTTGGGCATTGCCGAAGAAATTTGAAACAAAGGAGACTTTATTAGATGACCCTGCAGGAGGTCGACCACAAATGTTCGAGGAAACGATCCTGAATGTAATGGGCCGACTACTTGCATCTCCCAGGAAGTCACTCCGCCGACTGTCACAAGAAACAGGGTAGTCCAAAAGCACTTGTCAACGTGCTGTGCAAAAAAGGCAAAGCTTCATACGTACCGTATCTCCGTGGTCCAAGAATTGAAAGAGTCTGGCCACGTGAACGGAGTGACATACTGTCGATGGTTTCAGATATTTCTTCAAGAAAATCCGGGCATTCTGGAATGCACGTGTTTTTCGGATGAGGCGTGGTTTCACCTGTCCGCACACGTCAATTCTCAAAATTCCCGTATTTGTGTCAATGAAAATCCCAGCGCGATCCCTTCATTCACAGAAAATTGGTGATTGGTGTGGGATGATCCGCCGCCTCATAATTGGTCCTATCTTCTTCGATAAAAACATCACAACAGCTGCACATATGGAAATCTTTAACACCTTTGTAAATCAATTGGACGACGAACAACTCTCAATTGGATATTGCCAGCATGATGGAGCGACATCACACAGTAGTATGGCCCAAATTCAGTCCCTTTTCGACGACCGCGTCATTTCGAAGGGTCTATGGCCACCACGCTCGCCCGATCTGACGCTTCCTGATTACTTTTTATGGAGATATCTAAAAGGGAGAGCTTACCAAAAGAAACCGCGAACCATAGATGCATTGAAAGCAAACGTCACCGAAGAAATTCAGGCAGTGACGGCGGTCGTACTGACAAGGACTTTCCATAATATGGTGCGCCGGGTTCAATGCTGACTGGACGCAAATGGTTACCACTTTTAACACATTTTGTGATGTCATCACATTTCGCACGAAATGAGGTAAGCCCACTTTAAATTTCGTTGCAATATCTTTATTGGTGTTAATAATATTAAAGAAATGCCGGGTTCGGTAGCGAGTGGGACACACTGTATTAAATTTTGGGTTAAGACATTTTCCAGAGCTAAAAACTATGAAAATACATTGTTTCTGTTATGCCGTTACTTGAGAAACTAAATTTCCAGAGATTATAAAATACAGTTGGACCTCCATATATTGAAGTCGATGGTTCTATAGAAAAATTAGATAAATAGAAACTTTTATACATATACACTGCTGGACAATTGCTAAGAACGGATCATAAACGGCTATATAGCGCATAAAAAAAGTAAGTGTGGTTGGATGCCAAGTGAAATAAAATAATATCAGAATGCCAGGACAGTACAAGAAAGACAATTTATTGTGCTCTGAAATCCAGAAGGCTTTGGAACGTGTTCAAGGGACAAACAGGCCATTTTGTGCAGAATACGTAAACGTGAAAAAAGTGCAATTACCGTCCGCAGGCGTTCCGGCGTAAGATGTCAATACGGGATATGGCCACCATGGAGGGCGATGCTAGATTCCACACGTCGTGTCATGCTTTGCACAACATTATCAAGCGGCTGTTGGGATAATTTATCCCATTCCTCTGTGAGTGCACGGATGAGGGTGTCCTTGTTTATTGGAGGGCATTGGCGACCAGCAAGACTCCTCCTCAAAGCATCCCACACATTTTCAATGGGATTCAGATCTGGAGAACGTGCTGGCCATACGAGGCGTTGAATATCCTCGCTTTCAAGACACTCCTGGACAGCGACTGTTCGATGACATGTTGCGTTGTCGTCCATGAAAATGAATCTATCACCGACAGCACCACGGAACATGCGATCATGAGGTAGCAGAACATCATTAATGTATCGTTGGCCAGTCATAGTCCCAGTTGGAAGCACATAGAGGGACGTACGGCCATTGATCATGATGCCAGCCCATACCACGACACTACATGTCGGATATCGGTCCCTTTCCTGTATGTTTGCTGGACAATATGCAGTACCACTATCACGCCAGATCAGTTGTCGTCGACAATCAGACGATAGACTGTATCTACTCTCATCTGAGAAGAGGACAGCAGACCAGCCAGTCGTTATCAGTCCAATTGCGATGTTGATGGCACCATTGCAAACGGGCGGTACGGTGACGTCTGGACAATGGGATGCACACAACAGGACGGCGGGCGTATAGTCCTCCTTCATGCTAACGTCAGGCGACAGTTTTTCGGGAGATCCGCTTGCCAGTAGCAGCCATAAACTGATTTGCTACCTCACTAGCTGTGCTGCGCCGGTGTCTTTTTGTTGATAGCACTATGTATCGATCTTCTGCAGGTGTCGTACTGCGAACACGACCTCCCCCGTTACGTTTGCTACACTCTCCATTTGTTTGAAATGATTTCCAAAGCCTTGAAACAACACTGTGGCTGACGTCGAACTCCCTTGCAACATCTGTTATTTTTCGCCCATCTTCAATCTTGCCAATAATACGGCCACGCGTAAAATCATCTAGGTGATGTCGGGCAAACATACTGAAAATTGCAAGTTCGTCAATTGATTCTTTCCCTGTCAACTTTGCGTTTGAACAACAACGGTCAATACGCGTCAAATCCTTTATATCTCTTATCAGCGCTATGACGTCACGAACAAGTTCTGTAATCCAAAATTTGCATACGTACAACACGTCTTACTGTATCCCGCACTTCTGCTAATTTCCACATTTTTCTGCCTTCCATTTTATGGTTGCTATCGTTGCTATTGTCATCCGTCCATAGCAATTGTCCGGCAGTGTATATTGGGTAGCATAAAGAACTTTTTATACATATGTATTGTGTAGCATAATATATTTAGAAACACACTTCCTTATCAGTTTACTCTTTTAAATACAGTAGCTTAAGTAAATATGAATCAGACAACATTATGTACAACTTATGTTCATATAGATAATTAAAAACAAGAATTAGCAAGAAAAAATAAGTATTCAACATACCTTGAAGAAATACCACATGCATTTATGTAGTATTCATATGCATTTTCATTTGTGTAAAAAACTTTCTAATGTCTTGCTGCACGACAAATTTCGATGATGATTCATCATCGAAATGGTTGTTGAATCTTCATCGATATTCATGATGGTTCATCGTGGTCTTCAATTCGCCAAAAATGTCAGGCGAACTTTTGCGCGAATTGAAAACCACGATGTATTGTATCAAATGCGGTAAACATTTCTTTTTTAGAAGGATTAAGGGGTTCTTTTGCGTCATTTTATTCAATCTCTTCGATGTCAGTCTGTTATGTCTGGAATGAGCTCACTATGTGGTCATCCATCTGGTATTCTGAAACGATTACGTCTTCGTCGATGTCAAGAAACTCATCAAGAAACATTCCTTTCCTGATAAGACCTTCGTTCTGCAAGTCCTTCCAACATCACTCGGCTTGTGGCAACACATTTTCTTCTTCACTTTGAGGCCTGACATCTTCAAAGGTTTTCTTAACCCTCAGTTTTTTTTATAAGTGTCGACAATGTGCTAGGGGGAACACCAAATATTTTTTTGATTGGAGGTTTAACGATCACCGTGAGCTACTCAATGGGCTATGAGCAGTCGCCCGTCCCTGATTTAAGGTCTCTGGTTCCAGGGAAGGGAGAGAGCCAGTGCCGTAAGACAAACACAACATCCATGCCTGACCGGGATTCGAAACCGGATCCCTTACGGACGAATGGTCAGAGGCCAACGCTTTAGATCACTGCGCCACCGGGGCGGCCGGACGAATGATCAGAGGCCATCGCTTAGACCACTGCGCCACCGGGACGGCGAACACCAAATTTAAGTGCAATGCCTTTCTTGCGCATTGCACTGTCCACGTTCTTCAACAACTCCACCTTTTCCACAAGACTGAGAGATTTTATTTTTGACATCGCAAACACACACCGTCGGTTAGAGAGACTGAAAAAAATGAACTTGTTTTACAGAGGAAGATTACTTGAGAGAAAAGGGGTGACGGGAGATATTCCCCACGCTAGGCGTGACCTTGACCTCCTCTAGCTACATCTCTGTTCGATTTTTTTCTCACGCGTTTTTCTTATAAAATCGTCATTACGGTGGAAAAATCAAGATTTGTCTTAAAAAAATCGATATACAGAAACTATTTTCGATATATAGAAACAGTTTTTCTATGTAATGATCACGGGGATTCACAAAACTTCGATATACGGAAGTTCGATATATGAAGGTCCGACTGTATGTCAATGATTTCATGATCTTTAAGAGATATCTTAAAAATTGATAATTGGCTTTGTCTTGAATATCATGGCTGGCACAAAATATTGTTCTTGTAGTATAATCATTGTCAATCATTATCAATCCACTATTGGATGAAGGTTTCCCCAAGTTTCTTCCACAACTATCTGTCTTTTTTTTTTTTTTTTTTTTTTTTTTTTTTTGATTGGAGGTTTAACGACCACCGTGAGCAACTCAAATGGGCTATAAGCAGTCGCCCGTCCCTAATTTAGGGTCACTGGTTCCAGGGAAGGGAGAGAGCCAGTGCCGTAAGACAAACACAACATCCATGCCTCACCGGGATTCGAACCCGGACCCCTACGGACGAATGATCAGAGGCCAACGCCTTAGACCACTGCGCCACCGGGGCGGCCTATCTGTCTTGAGCTAGTCTCTTCTAAGTTACCTATTTCCCACGAGGTCTTCTTCTGGGTCTTGTTCTATCCCTTCATACGCAGTATAATATTTTAGTTCTCCATCGGTCTCATTTTTCTAGCAATACGTCCAGCCCATTGCCATTTCAGGGATTTTACTCTGATCAAGATGTCTTCCACTCTTATCATTTTCCTGATCACGAGTTCTTATCTTTATTGGTTATACCAATCATTCATCTCTCCACGCCTCTTTCAGTTGTCTGCAGACTCTGTATGTGTTTCTTAGTTAAGGTCCATATCTCTGCTCCGTACGTAAGAAGTTGAAGGATGCGTTGATTCAACACTTTTCTTTTAAGGCATAATGTTAATGTGCTCTTCAATATTGTAATATTTCTTTCGAATGCTCTCCAACTAAGTTTTACATATCGATTCATTTTTAATCAATTTGACACTCGCCTTATATCTATTGCCCAATGTGAATGTGGTTATCTATTGCACCTAAATTATCCCATCAATCGCTAAATCTACATTTCTTCTTTACCTGCCGTTAAGTTGTTCTTCGAAGTGCAATAAAAATTAGTACATGTCTTGAAAGGTGTGACAGATACAAAAGACCTTATGACGTAACTATTTTTCTGCTTTCCAACCGTAGGTTGAATAAACGTATATGCTCAGCTTTGTACGTCTGTCTGTCCGTCCGCCCGCACGATAACTCGCGTAAAAATGATTCGATTTCTTTGAAATTTTAGTATGCGGTAGGGGACTACCTTGGGACGAACCCTATTGAAAATGACCAAAATGGGGTCTAAGGTCAGGACATAGGAGTAGGATCCATTCCGTTGCTCTTATGCGTCATAACTGACGTAAAGCTGCTTCGATTGCGACAAAACGTTATCATGTTGTTCCGAAGATGTACTGAAACGGTTCTGTTTAATACGTATAATCGAAATGGGGTCAAAGGACAGGGCTAGGAACGAGATTTATTCCACAACCATTATCTTCATAACTTGAGTAATGATTTCTGGTATGTTGGAAAGCGTATCATAATCAATGCATTGCATGATTTTACTAACTTGTTACGTTATGCGAGATTTGTTGTTATACTAAGTTCCAAATGTCCGGCTGAAGAGATGTTGAACTAAAGGTAAATGTGATGCTCTAATTTGCACCGCTCATTTTAAATTAAGGCTTTTAGGGCCAGACGAAACATAATCAGAAATCACTTACACAAACTTTTTAGTGGTCCAGCAAATTTAGACTTCAAGCAACTTTAGACGAAATCATATAATGTTGTCTATTTAGGAAATCAAAAACATATCACCGTGAGTCACAACTTCACAAAGTAGTTATGCAGACGGTAATAAAGATATAACTTCACATACGTTATTAGCTCTAGTATAATCATTAAACTCAGCAAAGATCTATCATCTCCACCCACAAACAACTGCGTCACAAAATTTATACATCTTTTCTCGTTCTTATCAATATGCATACGTCACAACTTTTAGAAGTTTTAAGATGTCGCCACGGTGACGCAGTGGCCTTAGCACTGGCTTATGACCTTTCATCCAAATGGGTACAAATCCGGGTGGCGCATGATGTTGTGTTTGTCTTATGGCACTGATCTTCCCTGGAACAAGTTGCTCTAAATTAGGAACGAGCGACTGCTTAGATCCCATTCAGTTACTTTTTTTTTTTTTTTTTTAATTTTTTGATTGGATATTTAACGACCACCGTGAGCAACTCAATGGGCTATAAGCAGTCGCCAGTCCCTAATTTAGGGTCACTGGTTCCAGGGAAGAGAGAGAGCCAGTGCCGTAAGACAAACACAACATCCATGCCTCACCGGGATTCGAACCCGAACTCCGTTCGGACGAATGATCACAGGCCATCGCTTAGACCACTGCGCCACCGGGGCGGCCCTATTCAGTTACTCACGGTGGTCATTAAACCCAGAAACAAAACGAAAAAAAAAGAATTACTAAGACTGGTTCTCTTTCTTTTTTCCTTGATAGAGATTATCCTCAGCTCATGTAGACGGTTTCCTTTCATATAACCCCTTGTCCTAAAATCTGTACTTTGTCATAAATGTTTTAATCCCCTTTGGCGTTAACAGCGCGATATTCTACTTGTACGGAAATCGCACATTCAGGTCTACTATATAATTGTATGAGGTATACGTGATGCGTGTGCATAACAGCTCTGTTTTTCTCCCTTCCCTGGAGTATGTGGCCCAAAATTGGGAAGGAGTGACTGCTTATAGCCCTATAGAGCTACTCACGGTGGTAGCTAAACCCCGAAAAGCCGCCCCGGTGGCGCAGTGGTCTAAGGCGCTGGCCTCTGATCACTCGTCCGTAAGGGGTCCGGGTTCGAATCCCGGTCAGGCATGGATGTTGTGCTTGTCTTACGGCACTGGCTCTCTCCCTTCCCTGGAACCAGTGACCCTAAATTAGGGACGGGCGACTGCTTATAGCCCATTGAGTTGCTCACGGTGGTCGTTAAACCTCCAATCAAAAAAAAAAAAAAAAAAAAAAAAAAACCCGAAAAAGCCTTTGATTCGGTGAAACCATCAGCAGTTACAATGGCTCTGAAATCCTGCGGTATTGAAGATGTATACATTAATATTATTACTAACATCTATGAAAATGCAAGTGCAAAGATTCGGCTGTTTGAGAATACAACACACATAAAAATTGGAAAGGGAGTGAGACAAGGTGACACCATATCTCCGAAGCTCTTTAATGCCACATTGGAGGTTGTCTTTCAGTCGCTGAGTTGAGAAAACAAGGGAATCAAGATTAATGGAGATTATCTAACCCACCTTCGTTTTGCTGATGACGTAGTCATTTTTGCAACTACCCCATCAGAGCTGCAGAGTATGATTCAGGAACTTGCTGACAAGAGTAAAGAAGTTTTATTAAAAATGAACTTTCAGAAGACAAAAGTGATGTACAATGCTTTTAAAAGAAATGAAGATTTATCGATTGATGGAGAAAAGCTGGAGATAACAGACACGTACGTTTATCTTGGACAGCAGATATCAAGTGATTGTAACATTGATGAAGAAATTAATCGGCGTACAAAACTTGCCTGGAGATCTTTTGGAAGAAACAGCATAATTGTGAAGAGCAATATGCCATTATGTCTTAAAAGAAAAGTGTTTGATCAATGCATCCTTCCAGTGCTTAGGTATGGTGCAGAGACGTGGACCTTAACTAAAAGAGACATACAAAGGCTGCAGACAACTCAAAGTAGCATGGAGAGGTGCATGATTGGTGTAACCAGGAGAGATAAGAAGAGGAACTCGTGGATCCGAAAAATGACAAGAGTGGAAGACATCATGATCAGAGTTAAATCCCTGAAATGGCAATGGGCTGGACATACGGCCAGAAGGACAGACCTTCGATGGACAGCCGAAATTTTAGATTGGATTGCAAGGGACAGGAAAAAATCCAGAAGAAGACCACAAGGGAGATGGGTGGATCAAATTCGAAAGTATGCAGGAGAGACATGGAAGAGACTGGCACAAGACAGGCCGTCGTGGAGGAAACTTGGGGAGACCTTCGTCCAGCAGTGGATTGATAATGAGTTGATGATGATGATGATATAAGAAAATAAGCAACTGCCTTCTCTAATTTTGGGCAACTGGTTCCAGGGTGGGAGAGTATGACAGGCACAACACCCATGCTTTGAGACGAGGCCCTGCTGGGACAACTAGCCGGATATATAGGATTCTGACCACTTGCCCACATAATTCCTATAAAATTTGCTTAAGGAGCTGCATTCAAAACATCAAACGACTTCACCTTTCTAAAAGGGATCTCGTTTTGCGTGTATTGTTGCCTTTTACTCTCTGGTAAAGCTCACTTTGAGTTGGGGGTGGGGGACGATAAAGATCCCCCTGCACTTAATTTGGGCCCACTGATTTAAGAAAAGGGATATAGTTATCGTTGTAGCAGAAATGCATCTCGCATGTCTTGAACTAGAAACAAACACAGAAGAATAGCCAGAAGTTAACTTCTCCGGAATTTCGACCCGAACTAACACATTTTCATTGATGTCTCTTACTATGATTTTAATGTGAGGAGTGTATATTCATTTTTTTTTCTTCAGCTATAATTATTTTACTTTAACTGTGTTACCAAGGACATGAAAGTGAGCACCAACAACACATAGAATGCAAGAACGTACTAGAATAATGTGTGAACATAAAGTGGAGGAAAGAGATCAGCAACATTCAAAACAACAAGATTATTGAAGTTTGGAATGTCATTATATAAATTGCACTCGTTCTTCTAAAAAAAAAAAATGTTTACATTTGGTTATTAACTCTTTAATTGGTTGGAGCGAATTAACTCGGAGTTAGCAAAATGGGCTGAAATCAGGTCGAAAGAATATATACGCTGTCTAAAAAGTAGACCGAATGCGTATGGAACGAGTGAACCTGCGCATCAGAAAGAGTTTCTTTACCTATTAGCTTTATTATTCAGAGTGGTCATTTATAGGGATCATTGACACTAATTCTTTTTCACTGATTACCGGCTATAGCACTAGCGAAAAACGTAGAAAAGGAGACAGATGTTTGAGTAACTTATTTCTACCCAGTGGCATGATGTCGATGGGGGTATGTAGCCCTTTCCCGTCATGTGTTAGTCCACGAAGCAGAGAATGGAGGAATAGAACCGAGAGTTTATCACCAGTACTAGGTCTATGGTCGGCACTGCTGAGTTATGAGGGGGGAAGGAGTTCTTATGAGAAAATGTTTGTTTGCCGAACGCAGAGAATTTCTAGTTTTTTTTTTTGTTTTTTGTTTTTTGAGGTTTAACGACCGCCGTGAGCAACTCAATGGGCTGTAAGCAGTCGCCCGTCCCTAATTTAGGGTCACTGGTTCCAGGGAAGGGAGAGAGCCAGTGCCGTAAGACAAACACAACATCCATGCCTCACCGGGATTCGAACCCGGACCCCGTTCGGACGAATGATCAGAGGCCATCGCTTAGACCACTGCGCCACCGGGGCGGCCGATTTTGTTTGCGGAACGCAGAGAACCATTTAGTTCAGATACAGCGGATGCTTAAATGTATTTTTCTTTTTGATTGGATGTTTAACGACCACCGTGAACAACTAGTGCGTCTGGAAAGGTCTGTGAGGTGCTTGCCCCTTAGGACGCACACGACATAAAGGCATATAGCAGCAAGGACGAACGTCTGCTTAGCTCAGTTGGTAGAGCGACTTGTTCCGGAATAAGAGGACTCGGGTTCGATCCACGGCGTGGACCAAAATGACGGAGAAATTTCCTTCGTTATAATGGCGCCCGAACTTCCCGGATGACACGGCCGTTAAAAATCTCGCAATGGTGTGATGTTCTTTTCACACCGCGAGACAGGAAAAATAAGAGAATCCCATTTGCAGCGCTTCGAAAAATAAATGTGTGTGATGTTGCATTCCACACACCTGATTGACTGGAAGTTCTCAACTGCACGTTCTTCAGCGGATAACTGCCTACGGCGATTCATGCCCGCGGCCCTCTTTCAGGGTCGGGGGGAGATGTGACGTGCCTGCCCCGCAGGATGCACACGACATAAAGGCAGATGGCAGCTAGAACGAACGTCTGTGTAGCTCAGTTGGTAGAGCGACTTGTTGCGGAATAAGAGGACTCGGGTTCGATCCCCAGCGTGGGCCAAAATGACGGGAAAAATGTACTTCGTTATAGGTCCTTAACCGCTGCGCACTACCAGCATATGCCCGATGATCATCTACACGCTTTCAATGACCTTCGTGCATCCTGCGGTCGATGGTCTGTTTCAGCAGGACAATTCGCAGCTCCACCGGGCCGCAGCCATTTAGGCATGGCTCGAGGAACACTCATTTAAGTTTGGAACGATACAGTAGCCCCCAAGGTCCCCGGATTTAAACCCTGAGGAAGCTATCTGGGAAACCGTGGAGAGGAACATCAGATCCATGGATCCTGGACCGAGCTGTGGACAATGCTGCAACAAGCATGGCTGGCATTTCCGCCGTAAACCCTCCAGCATCCGGTGGATTCGATGTATCTGCATATAGAGCTGCTATGGGCGCTAGATGAGGACTAACGAGATATTAGATAGGAATCTCTAATGTTCTGTCCATTGAATACACACTATATTGACAAAAGTCACCAGACACCCCTTCAAAGCCAAATGAACGGATCCGATGCGTTGTTAAGATACGCGATACAGATGCAAACGGTATGAAAACAAGGCTGCAGCTGACCGCGATCATATCGCACTTTGAGGTTGAGTGAAAATGGCGCTGAACTGACTTTGAGAAAGGAAAGATTGTTGGGTGTTATATTAGTGGTTTGTCCATAACAAAAACCGAGAAGCGTTTAAGCATACCCAAGTCAACTGTTTTGGATGTACTGCATAAGTGGAAGACATATGGCTTGCTTGAAGCAGCAAAACGTACCGGTAGACCAAAGAAAATCAGTGATAGACGACATCGAAGCCTCAGGACAGTCGTTACAGCTAATCGACGGAGTACTGCGCAAGACCTCAGTGTACAGGTGAGTAAAAATGCTGGAACCTAGGTATGTACACGTACCATTCGCAGAGAACTTCATTCCATGGGTTACCGCTGCCGTGTGGCTGCTCATAAGGCTTTCATCTCCACTCGGAATCCTACTCGTCGTTTAGCATGGTGTAAAGAACACTTATCGTGGACCGTAGATCAATGGAAACGGGTCCTATGGAAATGATGAATTTAGATACACGATCCATCAGTCTGATGGCCGTGTGTGGGTATGGTGGCAGCCAAGGGAACGCTCTTTACTACAGTGTACTGTTCCTACGGTCAAGTTTAGAGCTGGCAGTGTACTGTTCTGGGGGTGTGTTTCGTGGTATAGTCCTGACCCATTGGTTATCCTGGACAAACCTGTTAACTAGCACGTCTACCTCGATATTCTGGACAATTATGCCCTACCAACTCTGTGGCAATACTATGGAACCGAGCCTTGTTGGTACCAGCTGTATAATGCATCGTGCCATAAAGCAAGGACTGTTACGGCATGGTTTGACGATAATTCTGCATCGTGTGTGGACTAACCAGCACAGAGCCTTGATCTTAATCCCATAGAGCACCTATGGGATGAGTTAGAGCGCCGCATAAGAAGTTTGGAACCAAGGCCGACTACTAAGCAAAAGTTAGCGGCAGCATTATGTACTGAATGAAAGCGCATACCTATCGCTGTGTTCCAAAACCTTGTCGAAAGCATGTCTCGAAGGGTCAGTTTTCACACAGTATTTATTAGAAGAAAGATACAGGAGATGTGCTTGAATAAATCATCTCAAATGATGTATGACAGAAAAAAATTACAGATGCTTGTAGCTTACGCTACTGCTTATTTACACGGTTTTGTACATTGATGATAGTAAAAAAACAGTTAATTACACTCGAGTGTCTGGTGAGGCAACAAAAGTCTCTGACAAAGCAAAGAATAGGAACAATTCAGCTTGAAGAGCGTTATACAATATTAATTTTGCACAGTATTGAAGCAAGGAATAATACAGAATTCGAGCTTGCAGACATAGATTCAAAAGACAGGTGATGAGAAATTAACAGATGCGTGCAGCTTGCGCTACGTTAATTACAGGATTCGGTGCAACGTTTGCATGACAACAGTTAAGTGCAGTAGAAAACTGGCGAGGCAACATGAATCTCTGGTAATACTAAAATCAATCCAGAATGATGAGCACTATAGAGTATAAATTTTACACAATATTGGTGAAAAAAAAAGTTCTGACCGAAAGGTGATACAGTGTGGGTGACCTGGAAAACCAGTAGGTTGCAGATGATCAAGGAGACAAACATGAAATCAAAAGTTCGAAAGACAGATGATGAAAAATTTACAGATGAATGTGGCTCGCGGTACTACATGTTACATACAACGGTGATATGAAAAATAGTTATATACAATAATTTTCATGAGAATACAAAAGAAAAAATAATCTCTGAAAATACAGAGAGAAGACACAACTCATCACAGTGAGTATTGGAGAACACAAATTTACACAGTTGAAAAGTAAAATTACACATTTGAATCAGGAATTGAAGATAAGAATATACTGTAAAAACGAAAAAGTTTACAGATGTCTGTGGTTCGTGAAACGACTTATATACATGAATCTGTACAATGAGAAGTTACAATTTATATATATTGGTTTGTCAGAGGTGGTGGAAGTACAGTTTGTTTCCTGCAGAAGTAATATATCAGCATTCAGCGGAGCAAGATCCTCTCGTACCAGCGCATTCGCAAGAAGTGTCGCAAAACCACGACAATTAAGTGACACCACCTTGAATGTCTAGGTTAGTTGTGGAATGCAGTAGGAATTGACTGGCTGTAGTGATGGAGTGGAGTCGACGGAGAAAACAAGCATTCCACGGGACCTCGTCCGCAGTGCGCCGAAGAGTGTTTTCAAGTGAGTGTAATTGAACCAGCACTTGTGGAAGAGCTGCTTCATACTGCTGAATGGAAGTGCGTGCTGAGGAAGGGCTAGATGACCCTAAAAGGCAATCCAATACGTCCTCGTATGGCAGAGGCTCAGCAGGGAAAGCATTTTCAGCAAGAAAAGTTGTGAATTCATCTAGTGAGGGAAAGGCACCCTCACATGCTGTCTCAGAGGAAGTGTGTAGAGGCGACCTGGAGAACGGTCGTCGAGAGCTGACGGAGCGAGTGGATGAGCGGGTAGAAGAGCGAGATGATCTTCGGGACGCCAGAGTCTTTGACTTCTTCGTCTTGGGGTGAGTAGCACCACTGCGTTTTCCAGCAACTACAAAAGCTTCATGATCGTCTGGAGAGTCTGAACCCGAAGCGTTACCTGTGACTCGTGTCATGGAGCCAACGGTAAAAGCTGAGGAGTGGTCAACATGTACATCAGCAGTGGTTGTAAAAGTACTAGGAGGAGGAGGAGTCGATTTTGGAAGCCTGGGGAAATTCTTAGGATCAGCAGGAGGTGGAGGCATCAAAGTCGTTTGTTGACCAATGGCAGTAAGCTGACTTTTGGAAGATCTTGATTCCGCGACTTTCCTCGAATAGGAAGAAGTCTGTGAAGCGTTGGTGGACAAAGTAGAAGAAGATGTAGTGTGTGGAGCTGTTTGCAGGAAGGCACGTGGGCACTGAGCCCTTATGTGACTTTCGCTCTGACAGATAGTGCAATACTGTGAAGTGATTATCTCAACTCTTCGGCGTTGCTGTCCACAGCGGATGTGCAAAACATTCGGAACCGCTTTCAGCTGAGCAACAGATGAAAAGAGGACTCGAGCAGTGCGGCGGAAACCCCGAATCGATTTGTCTTCAGGGTCTCTGGGAGCCGCAGAGAGAGTTGTTATGGAGCCAACAACTCTGCCGTACCTGCTGAGCAAGGTGCAAAGTGCAGCGTCGGATACTTCTGGTGGTACGGGGTAGAAGGTCACCTGCACCGGGCGGTGCGCAACCGGCTGTGCTAACAGATGCACGTCATTGATGGTTAGACCTTCCGTAAGGACCTGGTCAGCATGCGCTTTATCCTTAAAATAGACCAAGACAGATCTGGGTTTTCGAGCTACAAAGTCTATTGCATCCTTTGGTAAGATAGTTTTGAGGGCTCGGCTATATTGCCACAGCTTAGTGTCGGGAAGCGCATCAAAATAGACGCCCCGTTCCATAGTGGAGGAAAAAAGGTGACCAGCTCGGGAATCCTCTGGTATGTCAATTGTAGCAGTAGAACCGACGACAGTGACATAGGATTCAGGAAAAGGCATAGCAGATGAAACTGGGGGTGTGAGGACCCCAGAAGTTGCAGAAGCATAGGACGATTGGGCAGACATGGGTCGAGAATTCGATGAAGCGGCCTCTAGCAGTGAGGGCGGATCAGAAAGTTGATGAGAAGTAGAAGCAGTGAACTCAGTATTGCTGATAACGGATACGTCATCATCTGCTGAGATGTAGATAGGAGACTTGGCACTACCGCACTTGGTGGGAGTTATAGCTGGAGAAGAAGAGGTGTCCATGACGTCGCAATGACGCTCGGGAGCCACCTCATTAAGCTGAGCAGGAGCTACCGCGGTAGAAGAAGAAGAGGAAGCTGGCTGATCTGCCAAGATAGGGATGTGGGCGTCACCCTTGTCTGCCTCCGCCATCGAAGCAATGGCGAGAATTTAACGAAAAAGACCAGCTTGGTTGAAAAATAAAACAGTGAATAGTGAGAAAATATGGCACTCACCAACCTGGGAGATACACGAACGTAAAGTGTATAACTTCAACTTGAAGATACACGCAACCACAGAAACTAAAGCACTCAATAAACACCTTATAGCAACGAAAATCACGGAGCTCAAAACCCAACCACTTCGAGCTTCGAAGGGTCAGTGCATGCATTAAGGTCAAAGGTGGACCGTTACCTTACTAATGCATGTCAATAAATGTTATGTTGTGTTTCTCTTCTAGGTGTCTGGAGACTTTTGTCAATATAGTGTACATTTCAATTAGCTGTGCCGCCCCGGTGGCGCAGTGGTCTAAGCGATGGCCTCTGATCATTCGTCCGAAAGAGGTCCGGGTTCGAATCCCGGTAAGGCATGGATGTTGTGTTTGTCTTACGGCACTGGCTCTCTCCCTTCACTGGAACCAATAACCCTAAATTAGGGACGGGCGACTGCTTATAGCCCATTGAGTTGCTCACGGTGGTCGTTAAACCTCCAAACAAAAAAAAAAAAAAATTAGCTGTTCTCCAAAACTCCATGTTACATTCCACAGGAAAGATAGTCTACCGAATATCCAGTCCAGCTGATGTATCAAACGTCTCCATTTACAGCGGTCTTGGCTCACAACTTGAGCTTCTAGGTCATTCGTCTTACATACGATCTTTCTTACATCCTTCTCATTGTCTTTCTTTCTTCAGACATTTCGTCTGAGATTTCTATACCCCTTTTAATTTTCCCTGCTGTCACTTGAGAGGAATATTCTCTAGACTAGCTCAGAATATTTTTCATTGTCCTTCTAAGATCTTGAATTTATACTGGATTAAAAGGAACCTTGACACACTCTGAAAGTATTGCATATCATAAGCGCACAAAACGTGTATCTTTTTTTTAGTATCCTGGTCTCACTGCCACACCAAAAATTAGAAACAACTACACTTCCACAAACAGACATTTATAACGTATTTGTCTCTCTGCTGTAGCTGTAGAACTTAGTCCTCAACGTCGGTGATTATGTTATGTGTACTAAAGTTAGTATAACACTAGAAGGTACCCATATGCATTCAAGAAAGAGGTCAATATTTGCACTACCAAATACGTTTATTCGTCTTGCATGTCGTTTACGCCACACTCATAATTTGGTACTGGCTAAATACAGGGTGATTGTAAACTCCTTCAACAAAACAAGAGGTGGGATAGTACACATCAAGACAAACAATATTTGCAATAGAACCTAGGGCCGCATTCCACTCCTAGTGCCAGAAAAGAGCACGTTCGAAAAACGTCCATCAGGCACACGGAGTTCCAACCAGTACATGAGAAGCACAAGATGCAAATCAGGTGCGCTGAATACGTGCGTAGACGATGAGGAGCAAACATTTAAAAACGCAGCTGAACCCATTCAGTGATATTATTGTGCTAACATCACATAAGAATTGACGCATTCGTCACGGGCATGCCACAGGTCCACCGCGTTTAATTCACCAGTCGGAATATGTCTACACATACGACATATCCCGGGTGGTAAATTGGACGCGGTGGACCTGTGGCTTGGCCTCCACGCTCCCCGGACTTTAATACACTGGACTTCTTCTTCTGGGGGCACATGAAAATATTGGTGTACGAGACACCTGTGGACTCCCTGGAAGATCTCGTCGCTGGAATCGCTGTTGCTGCGAACATGATCAACACCAAACCATTAGTCTACGAGAGGGTGCGACAGTCCTTCATTCGCCGGTGTGGACTGTGCAACGACGCTTTTGGACGCCAGTTTGAGCAGCTCTTTTGAGTCTTTCTCTGATGCGATTATAATTGTGCAATTCATAAATTAGGTATGTCTCTTTGTTTTCACTGTTGAAGGCTCAACGTGGAAATGTAACTTTACTTTTTTCTGGCACTAGGAGTGGAATGCGGCCCTAGGTTCCATTGCAAATATTGTTCGTCCTGATGTGTACTATCACCCCTCTTGTTTTGTTGAAGGAGTTTACAAATCACCCTGTATATCGTAATCCAGTGTTCTAGAACACTCAATACAATAGCAGCGATTTAACATCAAATCACAATGTAACAGCAATCAACAGCTCGTCTATTATCAATAACATCAATCCCCCAAAACAACCGGTGCATCGCATATTTATCTAATCTTCTTATCAGTACACACATACGTCACTCTCGTTCCGACCTCAGATTGTTGCCAACATTATTCTCGTTTGAGGGAAAAGACATAAGGTCAAGGTTTAAAAATGTTTAAGAGAACCAACTCAAATTTACATAGACAAATAAACTCCAAAGGAAAGTTAAAATAGAATATACGTTTTAAATTTTGCACCTTTATGGTAAAACATCAATTCTATGGAATTCTCTTCGGATAATTATAGTTTTACAAACTAAAATCATCTTCATACTAATTTATTAGGTGTGCAACTTAATTCTAGGCCACAGGCACGACACGCCAACAGCAAATTATAGCAAATTATAGCAAATCGAATACGTACCTAATCAGAGAAATAAGCTCCGTCGTGTTGGATACATTTGAGCCATCAGTCACGGAGCTGCCGAATGCCATTGCGGAAAAAAGAGGACTGTTTCGAGTTGATAAAATCATCAATACTTGTGTGGACCTCCTCGACAGAAGTGAAGTGCGTATCAATCAAGTGGTATTGCAGGGAGCGAAAGAGGTGATAATCCGACGGGGCGAAGTCTGGAGAATACGCCGGGTGGGACAAAGATCCCATCCCAGGTCGGTGATCGTGTTTAAAGTCTTTTCGCGGTATGTGGAGGCGCGTTATCCTGAAGCAACAGGACCGACCTTCCGCCTTTGCCGGTTTATGGTCTTTTCGCCTCCCGTCACTCACACGAATGAGTTGCTGACAATAACGCTCAGCATTGACCGTTTCCCCAGGTTTGAGCAACTCATAGTGTATGGCACCGTGGTGATCCCACCATATGCACCGCAACAACTTCATGGCATGGATGTTCGGTTTGACGGTACTGGTGGTAGGCTGAGGAGCAAACATTTAAATGAGGAGCACCTGATTAAACCCAGGATTTGCGCCGCTTAGAATTATCGTACAGGATGCACTTCTCTCATCACAGGTGAAAATCTTGTGGAGGAAATCCTTCTTCTTGAATCTGGAGAGAAGGACACAGCAGCATCGTAGCGCCTAGACTTGTTCGCAGCTGTGAGTTGGTGGGGCACACAACGGCCCTCCTTGTAAATCCGTCCAAGCTTGTGCAGGCGCTCTGCAAAGGCTTGCCGTGTTACTCCGAGTTCCTGGGCGAGCTCTGATCGTGTGCGACAAGGATCCGCGTCCAACAGTTGTTCCAGTTCCTCATCGTCAACTTTCTGTGGCTGTTCCGGACGTTTTGCATCACGGAGATCGACATTTCCCTGCTTAAACCGCTGGAACCACTTCTTACACGTACTGTAGGACACAGCAGCCTCACCCAAAGCTGCACATATCATTTGCTGGGCTTCCGCGGCACATTTTTTTCAGCTGAAACGCGAGTTGGAGGCAGTACCTCAAATGGTGCTTCTCGAACGACATTGCTTTCACCGTCAACTTCCGTCCCTTCTGTCACTACAGTTGTGAGCGGTTACGGTTGCCTGGAAAACTGTTGGATGTCGCTGCAATCAGCCATTATCGCACATAGCTATTTGTATTCGCCGACGTTCTATGATCGCTTGCGGTTAGGAGCCGAGAATTAAGTTGCACATCTAATACAATTTAGTCTGTTTTGTCAGCGAAAGTGTTTTAATGAAACTGAAAAAGAAAGAACGTAGAACGATAACAATATAAGGTTTGAATAGCAGTTTAGAATCATGCTGTGACTCATGCGTACTTTTCGTTGTAGGATTCAGACAACACTACCGAAAAGGTCACACTTGTTGTAAGCAAAATTCTGTTTATTTTGTAATGTGGCGGAAGAATCTTACTGTAATCTCGAAAACTGAAAAAATAACTGAGGGACTGAATGATACATAGCTTAGGAAAATATTCTGACACATGCGTGATTCTCCGTGGAGATAATGCAACGTTCTTTCAAGCAGCTTGGGAATCATTCTATTCCTTTCTGCCATGATGCTCAAATTACACCGAAACTTGAAGAGATGCTACCCACAAAAATGACGTCACAAAACTTTGGGGTCTTACACGTCATGCAATAAGTCCAAAAAAAAAGTGAAAACATTTTTTCTTCAACTCACGCAAGGAATCACACCCTTGGGGTTTTCGTCTATCAGTTTCTTTCACGTTGTGTATATTGTATATGCACGAAAGGAGGGAGAAGAAACATATCCAGTTTTTTAGACAAAACAATCGTCGCTCACAGCCATTTTGTTAAATGCTTTATAGGGAAATTAGCTTTTGATTATTTTTTTTGCGATGCCGGAATGAGTTTATAAAGATGCACAACTGGAACGGCGAAATCCATTGCCACCGCAACTTTTCCACTTGGCATGACGCTGGTTTTTGATTTACACGCTAATAAACATGTTTCAAAGAAATTTAGCTTCCCTGGTGGCGCGGTGGTCTAAGCGATGGCTTCTGATCATTCGCCCAAAAGAGGTCCGGGTTCGAATCCCGTGAGGCATGGATATTGTGTTTGGCACTGGCTCTCTCCCTTCCCTGGAGCCAGTGGCCCTAAATTAGGGACGGGCGACTGCTTATAGCCCATCGAGTTGCTCACGGTGGTCGTTAGACCTCCATATAAAAAAAAAAAAAAAAAAAAAAAGCTACAATCGAACTTTTTTTTTTTCACTGTTCATGTTCCAAATTTCAAATTACTTGCACATACGAAAGGGAAACCTTAAAACGCTACCCTAGTATCTGTTTCGTCAGATGAGCTACCTTCTAGAAATCAGTCCGAGCCCTGGTTGAGGAACGGGTGGTACCATCTAGATAGAAATAGAGAGGATGTTCAGACATTTTAGAACGTTTTTCAAGCAATATAATTAATGTTTAAAATAAATTTATTTTATTCTTAAATTTCCTGTTTCTTTGGACTATGAACCTATCCCACGAATGCTCAACGCTAAGCCACCGTCTTTTACGAAAAGAAGTCAGTGGATCAGTGCTGGGCCAACTTTAAATTACAATGCTGTGCTACCTGGAACATCTAGTTTTCTAAGATAACAAGACATTTCTTAAAATTGGTAGTGGTATTTTATTCCACTCCTCTTCCAATGCTTTCCATATTCCAATCATTGTTTTAGGTTTGCGTTTAAATAGCTCTCTTTTTAGCAACCTGAAGGTACAATAGCACATTGGCGACACATCAGGAGTCTGAAGGAATATGAGCAAAAGTTACATATTTCATACTCGCCTCTTTTTTACGCTTTCCAACCGTACGTTGAAGAAGCGTATATGCTCCATCTTTGTCCGTCTGTCTGTCCGCACGATAACTCGCTTACAAATGGTTCGATTTCGATGAAATTTTAGTATGTGGTAGGTGACAACTTGGGAAGGAAACCTATTGAAAATGGGCGAAATGGGGTTTAAGGTCAGGACACAGGAGCGTGATCCATTCCATTGCCCTTATGCGTCATAACCTAAGTAGAAATGCTTCGATTGCGACAAAACTTCATGACCTTCTTCCGGAGATGTACTGAACCCGGTTCTGTTTAATATAATCGAAAGTGGGTCAAAGGTCAGGGCACAGGAGCCACATTTATTCCAGAGCCATTACCCTCAAAACCTGACTGAAATGCGTCTATTACGACAAAACTTTAGTATGTCGTTCCGGAAGTATACTGAACCAACTCTGTTTAATATCATCGAAATGGGGTCAAAGGTGAGAGCACAGGAGCGAGATTTATTCCACAGCCATTATTCTCATAATTTGGGTAATGATTTCTAGTATGTTGGAAAGCGTATCATAATCAATGCATTGCGTGATTTTACTAACTTGTTTCATTTTTTCAAGAAATAGAGTGGCAGATTTGGGTGTATGACTGGTAGTCTTATCCTGTTGGAGTTCCACTATTTGAAGGTTCTGTGGATAAAGGAATGGTACTCTTTAAATATAGGAGTTAAAACATTATTTTTGTAATATGTAGAATTGATTTTAACATTCTTTTGAACTTTTCTTAGCTTTAATTTCCCATTGTACGAGAAATCAGCAATAATCATGAATCCTTTACTGAACCTTTCTCTGGATTCTTGGAACAAAGTTTGTAAGTCTTTTTCTGCTCTTTTGCAATAGTAAATGGACCTATTTTTGTTACAGTCGTTTAGGTAAATCCATGCCTCTTCTACTGTCAGAATAAATTTTCATCTGTCTCCGGCTAAGTGATTTTCATTAAGAAGTCTACACCGTGTTCTGCGCTCAGCCACGTCCCTAGGCAAACGGCGGTGAACATTATGATTTTTTTATTTATTTTCAGATTCAAATCTTTGTTTCTTAGCTTGTTTACAGTTGATACAGAGATATTTAACGACTTAGTGATTGCTCTTTGGGTCGGCGGATTTTCTTTTAACACCAGAGACCTTACTTTTGAAATAGTCGAAAAGTACGTACCTTCTTTAGATATTCGTTTTGTTTTCATTTTCCTGTTAAAATCAATGCTTGACGATTTTCCCGATTATTATTAGTAATATTGCTTATTTCACATTTAGAAATGCTAATTCTATGATTTTCACAGAGTTCTTTAATTACAGAATACGAATATTTCTCTTTGCAAAGAGCAAACACGTAACCTTCTATCCGCAGCTGGTTTACGTGCGCTATTTTCTTAGGAGACGGCATTTAACTGCAGCAGATGTTTCTTTCTTGCTCATCTTTTATTTTCTGCAATTTCTTAGCAAAAACGTTTAAAAAAATATTTGGACATCCTCTGTAGATAGAGTGCTTGAGAAGACGCCATGCGTGAACTAAATTGAAAGAGCAGCTATGATGGGCGGAAACGGAGAATCGGAAGCCTGAGTAAGATCTGAGACAGTGTGAAAATTAATGTAAACATTACATATTTGCACCAGTTTAACATAAAAATAAATGCCTAAAAACATGTGCTAGAAGTCTGAGTAGTTCATACACTTAAAACTGAATATGATATGTATTCTCAGAAAGAAGTTGTTCTCGTATGCAACTCGAAACGGCTATAATACTCCTTTATACAGTACCTGTGCTAAATAGAGATACTAGTACACTGTCATTCTGAAAAAAAACAAACAGTAATGGCATCCATCATGAATGGCATCTCCTCTCCGTGCAACAAGTTGTCCCATGTATAAATTAATGGAGTAGGATTGCCAATAGGCCCTGCAAAAGCTCACGGTGGTCGCTAAACCCTTCAAAATGCGATCTTTTCAATTTCAAAGCAGTAGCTTAGGAATGTGGTGTAACTGATTCAGGTAATACTTTCAAGAAAATTGCAGAATGCAAACTAGGTGTGCTGCGCATCACAGGCTCGATAATAAAAAAAATCATACGAACTGTGAAATGTAGGACATCTAGAAATGATTAATTTAATCACGCATTTTAATCAGTTAGGAGAGATATACAGGGTAATTTAAAATGATCCATCCGACTTCAAATAACAATTTTTTCGAAGTTTACAAATACAGAGTGAGTGATGATACGGGAATCAAAAGAAAAACTATCCGAGTTTTGTTCCTCGTCTTATAAGTGTTCTGTGTGACTTCCCTTAGTGAAAATCCTCTAATTACGTGGCGTCA
The DNA here is from genome assembly GCA_039090855.1 of Macrothele yani. Taxonomy (NCBI): domain Eukaryota; kingdom Metazoa; phylum Arthropoda; class Arachnida; order Araneae; family Macrothelidae; genus Macrothele; species Macrothele yani. The sequence goes on from CM076992.1 coordinate 18,469,327, forward strand.
GTGAATAAACAAAGGCATCGATCTTTCTCCACGTTTTTAGCAACACATTGGAACCGAAAAATTGTTATTCGGTCACCGCTGGGGATCCGAATCCCAGATCTCTCGATAACTAGCCGAGCCCGTTAGCCTTATACCACGGTGGCCAACAATCCACGGCGCTATGTGTGTTTTGCTGTCAGCTTCTGACATATTATGTCAGAAGCTGACAGAAAAACCTCTGACATATCATCTTACGGATTTATGATGTCAGAAGTTGACAGAAAAACACACATAGCGCCGTGGATTGTTGGCCCCCGCAGTGTAAGGCTAACACGCTCGGCTGAATAGCGAGAGATCTGGGATTCGGATCCCCAGAAGTGACCGAATAACAATTTTTCGGTTGCTATGTGTTGCTAAAAACCTGGAAAGAGCGATGTCTTTGTTTATTGCCTTCCCTTAGTTACACTAACAACTTCGAGAAGATTATCTATTTCTTCCCATACTCGCTCCAGCATGTCTGTTATCCCTGGCTCCACCGCACTAACAATGCGTTTTTTCGATCTCGTCCAGGGTTGTAGGTAACAGTGGCATGTACACAGTATCCTTAACGTACACACAAAAGAATACGTTGCACGGTGTAAGTTCCGGAGACCGAGGTGGCCAGCTGTAGAGCACCACATCATGGGGTCTACTGCGACCAATCCAATGGTAAGGAAACACATTATAGAGGAAACGGTGAAAACTACAAGGCGGCCCCACAGCAACAGTGGAGCCGTCTCATGGTGACTTATTAAAACTCAGAGATTTCCTCTTGGTGTATGCCAACGCCATACACGGTTGATAGGTATGGAATTATGCTCTTCTAAAATCAGATGAATCATTTTGAATTACCCTGTATATGTAATTTGTTACGTACTACTCTAATTTAAACTTCCCTTTGAGTTCCTGTCTTCTTATTTATATTTTGGTTCCTCCTATTTAATGTTTCCTAGATAAATCGCCACAGAGCTTCTTCCGATGAATTTGATGTTGACAATCCTGAAAGCAGGTCAAAGGTAAAGCAACGTAAACATACCGGCCACTGAATTAGAAACATTTATTCAATACGGGGCCGCCCAGGTGACGCAGCGGTGGTCTAAGCGATGGCTGCTGCTCATTCGTTCAAGATCGGTTCCGGTTCGAATCCAGTTAAGCATGGATGTTGTGTTTGTCTTACGGCGCGCGCTCTGTCTTCCCTGGAACCAGCGGCCCTAAATTAGGGACTGGCGACTGCTTATAGTCCATTGAGTTGCTCACGGTGGTCGTTAAACCCCCATTAATAAAAAAATACAGGGTGGGACCTCTTCTAACATGAATTGCAGCACCTATACGGTTTGGCATAGATTTTTCAAGGTGTTCTGCTGCATCTCGTCTATAGCATAAAGTTATGTGTGTTATACACTGGCGTGCAAAAATTAAAGACGAGACGGTTTTTCGAATGTAACGTCGTGCAGAAGTGCTCCACATGGACTCAAATCATACCATAAGATCCCCAAGATGTAAGAATATGGGACAAGTGAGCAAAACCGTCCAAACAAAGAATCCAAAGGATACAAAAGAACTTTATTGAAAAGGTAGCTTCGAGTACAACTGGACAGAAGACAGAAACGTCCATGTGAGAGGCGGCTGCCAAGAAAAATCCAGTCTTTAGTAGGGGATATGATCACCCCTCACTGGGTTGCAGGATTTACAACGTCTGTCCATGCTGAGGACGAGGTTGTCAAGGAGCTGTTGAGGCATCGCGGCCCATTCCTCTTGTAGCGCCAATCGCAGCTGCGGAATCGTTGCTGGCGGCTGGTGATGCGCTTCCAAGCGCATCCCGAGAAGGTCCCACACGTGTTCGATGGGAACACGTGAGGTGTAGCGTTGTCGTCCATGAAGAGGAACTCAGTACCCACAACACCTCTAAACAGACGCACGTGAGGCAGGAGATGCTCGGTACAATAGCGGACACCAGTGGCTGAACCTTCTTGGAAGATGTGGAAGTCAGTACGACTACCAAGCATGATACCGCCCCAAAAGAGAACTCCGCCACTTAAAAACCGGTCCTTTTCGATGATGTTGGAGGTGTGATTGCGAGTTGCCTGCTCTCTCCAGATGTGTATACGTCCAGAATCGCTCGTCAGACTAAATTGGCTCTCATCCGTAAAGAGAACTCGACCTCATTGCTGATTTGCCCAGTTCTTGTGTTCCTGGCACCACAAAAACCGCCGTCTCCGATGAGCAGGCGTTAATAGCACACACCGTACTGGTCGTCGTGCAAATAGACCACCTTTGTGCAGCCTTCTGGCTACGGTAAAACGCGATAACGGACGTCCAGTTGTCTGTTGCATGTGCCTTGCGATTTCTCCCGCTGTCTTTTGTCTGTCTCTTCTCGCCTGTAGGACAATATGCCGGTCGTCCGCCGCCGTGGTTGCTCGTGCACAACCACTGCTAAACTCTCGGAAAGCTGTTCCTGTCGTTTGAAATGCTCTTCAAGTTCGTGAAACGATGCTGTGAGCGATCCCGAACTCCTCGGCCACACTAGTCACACTTCGACTTTATTCGAACTTCCCAATGACACGACCTCGGATAAAGTCATTCAGATGTCGTCTACTGGATTACCTGTTGGCCATATCACACGGTGGCAGCAACTCGACGTCGTTCAAGCCGATGTACACCGTGCAATAGCTTTCACCGAATTGCTGAGCCAACACCGCTCGTGTGCTTTATACCCTTCCAACTCCCCCACGTCATGCTGTATATATGCGCATGCCCTACCGTACCGGACCCTAGTCTATCTCCTGAGTGGTCTTTCGGTCCGTTCTGACTGCTCGTTCAGCTGTTATGCTAATTTCTCCTGTTCGTCCTTAATTTTTGCACACCAGTGTATATACAGCATCAGGCGTTCACCAGACAGTCCTTTGACTTGCCCAGATTTGACGGAAGAGGAATTTGCTCCCGTATCTATTTTTTAACATGCCCCCGTACATTTTCAATGGGGTTCAAATCCGTACTTTGTAGTGGCCAAAGAATATATATGGTGAAAGTCGCTGTCATGCTGGCTAGACCACTGTTTGACACATCTTGTGCGATGGACAGTAGCATTGTCGTCCATGAAACATTGTGGTCCGTCACCTGCTGGAAAAAATGTCACCATTGCAGATAAACTTGATAGGCATCAATGTTCAGATGATCCTCGAAGAACAGCCGACCTTACAGCAATATCAGGAGACCCGTTCGGTAACAAACGAACGTGCCCCACACCATGACACCATCTCCAGACCTTTGAGCTGTGTTTATAAGACAAGGTGGGTCCATTGCTTCATGGGGATGCAACCAAGCTCTATGCCTACCATTGGTACAGAGACAGGGCGTACGTCGACTCGTCGGAGCACATGCCATTTTTCCAGCGTCCAGTCACGGTGTTCCTGGCACCACTGTAGACGAACTTTCCTGTTCTTCCCAGAAATCAGTAGTTTCCGTATAGGACTCGTCAAACCACATGACGTTTTTCCAGCGTCCAGCCACGGTATTCCTGACACCACTGTGGACGAACTTTCCTGTTCTTCCCAGAAATCAGTAGTTTCCGTATACGACTCGTCGGACCACATGGCATTTTTCCAGTCTGCAGTCACGGTGTTCCTGATAACACTATAGACAAACTTTTCAGTTCTTCGCAGAAATCAGTCGTTCCCGTTTAGGCATGCGACTGCCAGTACTGATCCTCTGCAATTTCCTGCTCATAATTCCCTGACATATGAGTCAGGAACAGCCTTGATTGAATAGTGCGTTAATTGCTGCACCCAGCAATCCTGTTTTTCCGTAAAGCATTCTCAGAGAACGGTTATCTCGTTCATGACTGATCGTCGTCCTGCCACAGTTACGCCTTCTAGACAAGCAATGTGTGAAGACCAGGGATATCTCACTTTCTGAGAAACCAGTCAGCCCTGCTAATTTCAAAATCGTCGCTCCAGCGACGCGGGCACCATTAATAAGACCTTCACCGAACTCCGAAAGATCCTTTCACCATTGTGATAAATGCTGCTGACGAACAGCAGTCTTAAATATTAAGGGCATGCAAAAATTTCCACCGCCCACGCTAGCGGCGCTGTAGGGGTCTAACCGGCCGGCGACCCGTGCTGTCGGTTCGTGAATGAAGCCAAGCATGGCGGTCGATAAAGTTCATTTGTGGCACTGTTTGTTATTCATGTTTAATTTAGGGAAAAGTGCGAGTGAAGCACATGGTTCAATATGTCAGGCACATGGCGAAACGGTTATGGGTGAGCGGACGTGTCCAAAATGGTTTGCCAGGTTTAAGAAAGGTGATCTAAGCTTAGAAGACAAGCATGGTCGTCTTAAGGGGTGGGTCAACGAGACCGGTGCCCAGGGCCCACACCTGAACTGGGGCCCCCAAGAGTCTTATGGGTTTAAAAAAATCAAATTCTTTTACCACTCACCAAAAGGCTATTTTTTTTATTTAAAGAAAAGAAGAAACACCAATGCAGAAAGTTGGAAGTTCTTCCGCCTTTTTGTTTTTCAAACATTGCTCGTTGATTCGATTTTCCGAGGAGGCAGGAGGAAAGTTAGGCGTTAAGATGGATCTTTTGTGACGAAACAAGAAACACAAAGAAAGCCGACCTCTATCCCGATTCCGAGTGTGGTTGAGGGCTTTTGAGGGCCACGCACAAATTGTGTTTTTTCCGAATCATTTTTTTTCCTTTTAAATAGTCGTTCGTGTTGTCTATCAATACGAAGAAGTACACGTATGTGTATCATTGGGGTTTTCCCACCACAGCTACATATATACGTATATTCAAATTTCGTTGTTTAAATGAATAGCAATGACGGAGGCCGTATAACGCCATTTTTTTCGGTGCACCATTTTGTCTGGAAACGGCGCTGGTTGGTTTATTTATTTCTTCTGTTTTAATTTAAGTTTCGTTTAATAATTTGCAGCATGGGGAAGAAACATTTCCTTCAGCACCTATTTTCTAGTAATTTACTAAGCAATTAAGTGTGAGTGCATTTGGTACATTTCATGGATTTCTAGAATTTTTGTCATGTACCATTTTTCATTCAAGCGGTATTTAAAAAGTTACTGGACATTTAATGTTTCTCCTCATAGAGATAACATGGTGATGGCGGTGTATATAATAATTATCATATGTTGTACATATATAAAACGACCACATTGCAGGAATACCATGTGTGAATAGAAAATTAACCACATTTGCAAAAATACTATATGTTGTACATATACACAGTCGAGTCACATTATTGTGACCACCTCCTTCTTTTGACGTCAACAGCGCGTAGCCAATGAAAGGAAGGCACGCGTCGTGAGCTGGCTTGGAGGATATATAAGGTGTGCTGTGGGCGTTCTGAAAACATAACACTCGTTGCTGTCACGGATAAAAGGACCGATCTATCAGATTTGTAAAAAGGCATGATTATCGGCTTTCGGGACAAAGGTGGCAGGTTTTCTGGAACAGCTCAGTTTGTGAACAGTTCTCGTGCTGCTGTGGTTAAAGTGTGTCGTGATTGGATAAATGGCACCATTGCGAATAAGTGACGTGGAAACTGCGGAGTAGCACGTGCCATTGATGTGAGAGGTGAATACCGGCGGCGAAGGAGCGTGAGGGCCAATCATTACGCTACAGGGGAGCAACTCACTGGCCGAATGAAACAGGGGGATACCGGAAGTGTGTGTGTGTAAAACGACAGTTCAGCGAACCTTGCTGCGTACGGGGCACCGATGCAGACGGATGGTCACTGCACCTATGCTAACGAAGGTGCATCGGCAGAAAAGGCTTACATTTGCATGGCAGTATCGGAATTGGACCTCTGCTGATTGGCAAAGGATTGCCTTCTCCGATGAGTCACGTTTTCTACTTCATTGAAAGGATGGGCGTTAGCATATAAGGTGAGAGACATCGGGGAACAAAGACTGACCAACCATTGCTGGAAGTACACAAGCTGGTGAAGGTAGCGTTATGGTCTGGGGAATGTTTTCGTGGCATTCCCTGGGTCCATTCATACCTGTGGAAGGCACTATGGATCGAAGTCGTTATGAATCCATTCTTGCAGACCACGTACACCCATACATGCTGATTGTATTCCCTGGAGCGGATGGGGTCTTCCAGCACGACAATGCGACGTGTCACACAGCTAGAAATGTCTGAGAGTGGTTGGACGAGCACGATGAAGACTTGAAAGTACTTCCCTGGTTCCCCAGTTCCCCAAACGTAAACCCAATTGAGCATCTGTGGAACCACCTGGATCGTGTTTCTCACTCTATGGATCCTCCACCACGCACCCTATAGCAGCTGTCAGATGCACTACAGTCAGCACGTTTCCATAACATACCTGTGAACACCATTTAGCACCTTATTGAGTCACTCCCAGCCAGTCTGGCTGCTGTCCGCGCTGCACTCGGCAGTTACTCTGGATATTAGCTGGTGGTCACAATAGTGTGATTCGATCGTGTGTATATATATATGTAAAATCAGGGACTTCGAAAAATATGACTTCCCAGGGCCCCCTAAAGTTTTAAGACGGCACTGAAGACAAGCCACGTGCAGGTAGACTACAGGAACTCGCAGACGAGGAGCTGGAATCCCTTTTGCAAGAGGATGCCACACAATCGACCACGCAACTGGAGAAACGTTTGAAAGTGGCTCAATCGGCGGTGGTACGGCGTCTACAGCCCTTGGGGAAGATCCAGAAGATTGGTAAGTGAGTTCCGCATACTTTAACGGAGCGTAATATTGGTCAACGATTGGGCAACTGCATGTCGTTCCAGAAGAGGTTTCAAGGGAAGAATTTCTTGTGGAAGGTTGTCACCGGGGATGGAAATGGGTCTGTTGCGACAACCCCGTTCGCAAACGATCCTGGGTCAACCCAGGTCGGCCATCAACATCCACAGGAAAAAGGCGCTATTGTGTGTGTGGTGGGATATGCATAGAGTGCTGCACTTCGAACTGTAGAAACCGGGCGAAACAATGACTGCACAAATATATAGCGATCAGTTGATCAAACTGAACGCCGCAATCGAGCAAAAACGCCCATGGACAGGTAAAGGACGCCGCCCAGTTGTTCTGTTACACGATAATGCCAGACCACATGTCTGTGGAAAAACGAAATTACCCCTTTGAACAGTTACACTGAGAGGTTGTACCGCACTCGGCTTAGTCCCCAGACATTTGCACCTTCAGACTTTCGTCGGTTTCGCTCTATGCAGCATGTCCTAGCCCAACAGAGGTTCACCACAGTTCGAGAGGTGGGAAATTTCGTCACTGCGTTCTTCACCTAAAAAGCAGGGTCGTTCTTTCACAGGGGCATTCATTTGTTGCCTGAAAAATGGTTAAAAAGGTCATTGATGCTAACGGCCAACATTTCGTTGAATAAACGTGTACTGGTTTCCTGATAGTTCCTGTCTCCTTTCTACTTTTTTTTTTGATTGGAGTTTGAACGACCACAGTGAGCAGCTCAATGGGCTATAAGCAATCGCCCGTCCCCAATTTAGGGTCACTGGTTCCAGGGAAGGGAGAGAGCCAGTGCCGCAAGGACAAACAAAACATCTATGCCTCACCGGGATTCGAACCCGGACCACTTTCGGACGAATGATCAGAGGCCATCGCTTAGACCACTGCGGCCTTTCCCTTTCTACTTAAAACGGCGGAAACTTTTGCATATCCCTATTAGTTGGCTAGATTACGTGGTGACGCACGTGACCATTAATTTTGCATTCATGCTGTGCAAATGATGATTACGAAGATTTACGTACATCTTCATAAAGGTTTCTTATTCAGTGGACGGTGTATGTAGATCAAGACTTCTGAGATAAGAGCTTATATAGAGAGAGAGTAGATCGATATTCAATGTTACGAGCAATTTTTTTTTTTTTGATTGGAGGTTTAACGACCACCGTGAGCAACTCAATGGGCTATAAGCAGTCGCCCGTCCCTAATTTAGGGTCGCTGGTTCCAGGGAAGGGAGAGAACCAGTGCCGTAAGACAAACACAACATCCATGCCTCACCGGGATTCGAACCCGGACCCCTTCCGAACGAATGATCAGAAGCCATCGCTTAGACCACTGCGCCACCGGGGCGGCACGAGCAATTCAATAGGAAACGTAGGTGAGCGATTCACGATAAGACAAAAGAATGCTTTGTTGGTATGAGCGCGCTGCGTCTGAAAGCTGATTGTTGTAAAAGCAGTTCATATTGAGTGAAGAGTTTGTTATTCATAAAGTGATGAGTGTCACGTATATTGTGATTGAAGTTTAGAGTATTGTGTTACGACTACCTCTTAATACTGGTCTTTGAACATGCCTGACCCGGTGGCGCAGTGGTCTAAGCGATGGCCTCTGATCATTCGTCCGTAAGGGGTCCGGGTTCGAATCCCGGTGAGGCATGGATGTTGTGTTTGTCTTACGGCACTGGCTCTCTCCCTTCCCTGGAACCAGTGACCCTAAATTAGGGACGGGCGACGGCTTATAGCCCATTTAGTTGCTCACGGTGGTCGTTAAACCTCCAATCAAAAAAAAAAAAAAAAACATGCCTGATTTCCTGAAAAAGGAAAATAGTTTCGACACTAGTAATTAAACATCGTTATCAGCGAATTCTGGCCGTTCTAAATATTTAAAGGGACATTTATGTGTAAGTAAACAGAGTTGGGCAGGAATGCATTACAAAGTAATGGAAGTACAGATTACAATTAACGTGTAATGCATTACAAGGTAATACCCTAACAGGTAATGCATTACAAGGTAATCCCAAGTATGGTTTGCACAAGGTAATGGAATTAATCTGTAATGAACTACAATGAAGAGGATATAATTCAATTATTTAATAATGCCATTCAAACCTAATGAAATTACACAATTTGCAAATAATAATTACATACTAGTAGTTTATAGAACTGTACGTGTGCGAAAAACTATGTTTAGAAAAGTCGGCCATGTAACAGCAGACAGAGACCGAAGTGTCGTGTAGAATGTTCTAGAAGCGGCAAGAATGGGTTAGACATTTGTAGAATGTTCCAGAATGATGGGAATTTGGAGAGCTTTATGTAAATGAAGAATATTCCAGAACGTTCATGTCGCCGCCCCGGTGGCGCAATGGTCTAAGCGCTGGCTTATGACCATTCGTCCGAGATGTGTCCGGGTTCGAATCCCGGTAAGGCATGAATGTTGTGCTTGTCTTACGGCGCTGGCTCTCTCCCTTCCCTGGAACTAGTGGCCCTAAAATAGGGACGGAGGACTGCTTATAGCCCACTGAGTTGCTCACGGTGGTCGTTAAACTACCAGTCCAAAAAAAAAAAAAAAAAAAGCTTCAGGTCCTGTCGTGAAGTACATATAAAGGAGTCAGTCGCTCGCTAGTCCAGTGTTCGTATCGGACAAGTAATGAACAACAAACAACACTTGAGAACTACGGCAAAAATGTCAAGAGTTCGCAAATTTCTGTAATACTCTGCAGTGCACCCTGAGTTGCTGAACTGTGAGTGTAGTGCTAATATGTGCTTGTGGCAATAGTGGGGTAATTATTTTGGACAGTGAAACGTATGTAATGGATGAGAATATTTTACCGGAGATGGACAAAATGGGTATCTCTAACCGGAATAAACATCCCATTTGTACTTATTTCATTGGTATTATTTCGTTCAAATCACTTTACTTGCGGCGAAGACGGGGCAACTACTCATGTTATACACGTACATTCTTCAATACCTATATACACGCATTTGAGGTCCGAGTGGTGGAACAATTGTCAAATAACGTACACAACGTGTAAGGGTGTACTGGTTGCTGGTTTATTCACGTTGTATTGTTACCCATAAGTTTTTGGTTAATTACCAATATATAGTTATCCATTAAGGTGGACGTCAAGTAATTTTGCTTCCTATGCTTCTAATGGAAAAACTTCTGTACACATTTTATTCACAATTAATGCGTTCCCAAGGATGAAAATTTTAACATCCATTAAAATAGCTTCATTTTATAACTTGGAATACTTAATATTTTCTAAAACATAACCATAATTATGCAATCCAACATTTGTTTGTCTACTGATGTCATCAAAGTACAGGTTGCGCCATCTTATTTTTGGTTTCAACACCACCAAAGGAAAAGTTATTGATTTTTAATAAAATTATGGTTATGTTTTAGAAAATATTAAGTATTCCAAGTTATAATGTGAAGTTATTTTAATCGATGTTTAAATTTTCATCGTTGGGAACACACTAATTGTGAAGGAAATGTGTACAAAAGTTTTTCCATTGGAAGTATGGGAAGCAAAATTACTTGACGTCCACCTTTAGCATTACGATTATAATGGGTAACTGCTACACGTCATTACACTTACCATGTCATTCTAATGGCCAGTTCACCATTACCATGTAATGGTAATGCTAAGTTCTTGTTCCCATTACCATTACGCTGTAATGCATTACCGATTAATTCAATTAGGATTTTGCCCAACTCTGGTAAGTAAGTCTTATACCTACAACGAGCAAGTGAGGTAATCCGGTTTTATAGTGAAGCTAAATTCACTAAGTTAGGTGTCAAATGTAAATTTAGAGATTACGAATATTTAGCTTTGAGTCAAAGTTAAACGTAAGTAAAGCTACAAATGTTTACTTAAATTTCAAATCCAGAAATCCCTTTAAATATAAATTTATACAAGGGTTGACCCAAAACAACTGAAATTATGTAACAAATAGGCGCCCCTTAATTATCAAGGAAGTGGTCATCGTTTTCGAAATACTGTCCATTGCATCGAGTACAGGTGTCCCGATGTTCCTACCACTTTTTGAATGCCTTCTGGAATTCTTTTTCTGAAATGCTGTTCAAGCACCCCTGCGCAGCTGTAATAAGTTGTTGATCAGTCTCAAATTGTCGTCCCCTTAATGTCTTTTTTAAAATGGGGAACAAACAGAAGTCACATGGTGACAAATCTGGACCATATGCAGGTTGGGGCATCAACTTAATATTCATTTTCTCCAAATAAGAAACGACAAACAGGTCATGTGTGGCACATGCACTAGACTTCACAAGGAAAGAACTGAGGAACCCAAGTTGAACAAACTCGTTTCATGCCCAAATGCTCTGTTAAAATTCTGTGAATTGATGGTTTTGAAAAGTAAATCATATCTTCGACATCTCTAATTGATAGGTGTCTGTCTTCCAGTAGAATAACGCCTATAGTATTGATGTTTACTTCTGTAGCACTCGTTAAAGTCTTCCTTCATGCGCGATTAAAGCCGCCGACTCACGGCCATCTATAAATTATTTATGCCATCTGTAAATTGTTGATTTTCCTAGAGATTATCTTATGCAGGAGGCTTATAAAGATTAAAGTCTTTCCCACAGACTTCTTTAAGTAGACAGCAAACTTTAATGGCGCATTTTTATTCCTCTTTCAAATTCATTTTTTTAGAAACTCACAGGGCGAAAACACTTGTTAGGGGTTCTCGAAACAACGCTTATTAATCTGCGCACTACCGACGATGCAAGCGTGGTAAAACAGGTGTGGTCGGTTGCTATGGTTACTACCATGTTCTATCTTTTTTTTAACTTGTGCTAAGGTCGAACGCAGTATTGCACAGTTTTTTTTATAAAAACAGTCTGTTTTTTTTTTGGGACAAGCTATGTATTTAATGAAATATCGACAGAAAATGTTTCTTTTGTTTTTTCAGATGTGCACCATTGGTAGCCAATAATAATGTCCAGACGGTATTCCACTTCACGCTATATATTGTGTAACATTTCTGGGAAATGTAACAGCTACGTCTGCAATGCACGACAATATTAATTTCGGCAGGAAATAAGGGCCCGTTAAATGTGCGCTCTTGAACGTCAATGCAAATTTGATTAGCCATTCACATCATCCTCTAACGCAAATCCGTAGAACGGCATACAATTTTACTGGTACTTATACTCAATTCCTTTCCGTGGCACAATATTAGCTGTAGGAGATAATGGCCGGACACACAGTAAATCGGAGCACTTTGAGATGGCGACTATTTACGGTGAGTGAAACCTCAATGTTGCAGCGACTGCCAAACATCATACACATGGGGGATAAACGTGCTATTATTCTCTAAATACAGGGCTTCACAAGACCCATGCTCGTAACGCATACCGCTAATATATCAGCTACATTTGCAGCTAGAAAGACGGGGTAGCTATATTGAGACTAATTAGTACGACTTGCAACTTTTTTAAATGGGTATCATTCATTGCAGGAAAATATAAAAAATTTAGATTTCATATTTTTATACAAATACCATTCATGGTAGTGAAACTACCGCGATAGAATTCTACGCTTCGTTCTGATACATTTTGTGATTGAAAGAACATATACACCGAAGAGTCAAAACATTATGACCAGTGCATCTTTATGCAAATCGAAGGAACTCCATGGCACCTAATATTGAGCTCTGTTAAGCATTGCTATTTTTAGCAAGTATTTTGTATAAAAGATGGTCCTTATATATAATTTGTGACTACTAAACTTGTGGTTTTAAGATGGAATAAAAATAGCAAAGTTTGTTACAATAAATTTTTATTATTATTAATTTTTTTTTGATTGGAGGTTTAACGACCACCGTGAGCAACTCAATGGGCTATAAGCAGTCGCCCGTCCCTAATTTAGGGTCACTGGTTCCAGGGAAGGGAGAGAACCAGTGCCGTAAGACAAACACAACATCCATGCCTCACCGGGATTCGAACCCGGACCCCTTACGGACGAATGATCAGAGGCCATCGCTTAGACCACTGCGCCACCGGGGCGGCAATTATTATTATACATCGACTATTCATAATATTAATATTCGTGACCAAGCTTTGTTGAGACTTACTACACCTAGAACACAAACTACTAGACTAAGCCTAAATTATTCTGGTCCGGAGTTTTGGAACTCTTTGCCTGCAGAATTAATATCTATTAATAATTTGAATTTGTTTAAAAAGAAATTGAAACACTGTCTTCTTAATAACTGATATCCATTCATTTATGCAAGATGGGAGGTTGATTAATGTGGGGGTTATTCGACTGAGGGGGAAAGGCGACAGCCTTACAAAGTGAGGATTCGGGAGATCTATACAATGAAGATTGGGTAGAGGGGACAACTCCTGTTTTTCACTACTTTAATATTATTCTTCTCTTGATATGCTGTCAATATCATTATATCATGCTTAGATATGTAATTTGATATTTGTTTTCTTTTCTGACTTTGTTGCTGCTATATGAATGTTCTTGTCTTAACTTAAACCTAGGGATATGAAGGCTGGTCAGGTCTCTTCCAGGCCTTTTCCTTGACCTTTCCCTGCTGTTATTTATAGGCTTATCCTCAACTATTAATTTTAATTTGTAACAGCAAGATCAATAAATGAAATGCAATGACTATAGTTTCGCAGAGCGTTTGGCTCCCTATCATTAGGACGAATGGAGCGTAAACATTCAAATCATTGTGACATTAGCGTTTTGACAGTCACATATTTTGGTCAATTGTATCCACGAGCTTGAAAGCAATGGAAAAGAAATTCCTGCGGAATTTATCAGATACCTTGTGAATGTGGACTTTCATTTACAAAACAGACCCGCAAGGCTTGAAGTTTCCGCGTAAAAGAAAAAAAACCTACGTACGGAAATATGAATTGAAGAAATCTTCTATAGGCCGATATTGCCACGAAAATAACCATACATTTTTGTTTAAAAACGCTATGCTTATTGATAAACCTGATTCAGCGATCAAGCTTAATATATTAGAAGCTTTCCACATATACCGGAACTCTTCACGGCATGTCAACGACATGACGTCGACTCCATTTCTTTCAAGCGCGTGGAAACAACTCACTAAAATCCGTGACCGTCAGAACTCTGATGATGACACAATTATTTGAATGTTTACGCTCCATTTTTTTTTGATTGGAGGTTTAACGACTACCGTGAGCAACTCAATGGGCTATAAGCAGTCGCCCGTCCCTAATTTAGGGTCACTGGTTCCAGGGAAGGGAGAGAGCCAGTGCCGTAAGACAAACACAACATCCATGCCTCACCGGGATTCGAACCCGGACCCCGTTCGGACAAATGATCAGAAGCCATCGGTTAGACCACTGCGCCACCGGGGCGGCACGCTCCATTCGTCCTGATGATGCAGAGCCAAACGCTCTGCGAAATTATAATCGACGTATAATAAACATTTTAGTGTGAGGAAATTTACTATTTGTAGATCGTGCTTATTTTAACGGTTATTCCGTCCTTCCGTCTGTGGACACCATATCTCTGCAACTATTAGTCCGATTTGAAAAATTATTTTTGCGTTGGGAAGCTTGAAATGTGAGAATGATGATCCTTGCGTTCCGGTTTATGATCTTTGCGAAGAGTTATGACATATGTCTTTCTATATTCCGGCTTTTAACTGTTCGCTTTGAAAATGTCTTTGTATCTGATACTTCCTCGTGCTATGAGAAACTTTTTGTGCGCCATTTGTTAATTTTCGTATTATACGTTCTGGCCGCTGGTGGAAGTAAGTAGTCTTTTCTGTTTCTGGATGTTTTATAGATTGCAGAAACCGGTTGATTGTTTTCCTGACCGGTTCCGTTGACTTTAAATAACTCTGATAAATTTAATTCCCGTCAGAAAGGATTCAAAAGGCTTCTCATTACAACCGAAAATTCGGTGTCATCTTTCTTGATTTTCTTCAGATGCGAAAGACAGCGGACTTAAGCGAGTTTGACAGAGGCCAAATTGTAATAGTCAGGCAAGTATTTCCGAGATGGAAAGGCTAGTGGAGCGCTCATGATCAACCGTGCTTAGTACCTTCAAGAAAGTGGTCCGAGGAGAGTTAAGCCACGAACCGTCGGCAAGGTGCTGGCCGACCATAGCTCATCGATGCTAGAGGTAAACGAAGGCTATCCCGTATGGTACCAGCCAGCAAAACGGATACTGTAGCGCAGCTCGCCAGTAATTCGAATGCTGGTGAAGGGAGTAATGTGTCACAACACACAGTACATCGAACTCCGCTGTAAATGGGGCTGCGTAGCTGCAGGCCACTCCAAGTCACCACGCTAACCTCGGTTAATCGTCAAAGCGCCAACAATGGTAACGCGAGCATCAAACCAGTATCTTGAATGATTGGAAGAAGGTCATCTGATCCGATAAATCTCGTTTCCTGTTGACGGACGGCCAGATACGTGTGCATCGTTCACATGGGAACGTTGTGACCTACCTGCCTCAGAGGTGACGCACGTGTCAATAAAGCAAAGTTGCAGCGACAAACTTCATCGGTGTAGCTTAATTGGGAAAGCATTCGACTCCGGAGCAGAAGGATACGAGTTCAATATCCGCCACCGGCAAATGGATTGTACACTGTGTTGGCGTCTAAACGTAAAATGGATCTCGTGGCTGTTGGGTTCTTCCATAAATATTCGATATGAGTTCCACACGCGTCTGGAATGAATGAGAATTCCTTCTTCTACAGTGAGCTAAGTATAGTTTGCCGGCTGACCCGGAAACCTACGATTCCGTTCCATACCTTTCTTAAGGAGGATATATGTAACGTACCTACCTCAGCGGTAACGCATATGTCAAGGCAGCAAAGTTGCTGCGACAAACTTCTTCGGTGTAGCTTAATTGGGGAAGCATTCAGTTCCAGAGAAGAAGGATGCGGTTTCGATACTAGCCACCGGCAAATGGCTTTTACGCTATAAACTGTTGAATGCACCGTGGGACGAAAACAAGCCTGTGGTATCCTTTGGTTGATGTTCTACTGGGAAACCCTGGGTCTAGTTATTCGTGTGCAGGAAACTATGACGTCTACCATCTACCTAAACATCATTGCAAACCATGTACATCCTTTCATGACAACGGTATTTCCCCTCTAGTTGTGCTTTCTCTCAGCTGATAATTTTTTTTTTGATTGGAGATTTAAAGACCACCGTGAGCAACTCAATGGGCTATAAGCAGCCGCCCGTCCCTAATTTAGGGTCACTGGTTCTAGGGAAGGGAGAGAGCCAGTGCCGTAAGATAAACACAACATCCATGCCTCACCGGGATTTGAACCCGGACCCCGTTCGGACGAATGATCAGAGGCCATCGCTTAGACCACTGCACCACCGGGGCGGCAGCTGATAATGCACCATGCCACATTGCCCTGATTGTTCTAGAATGGTTCGTGGAACATGAGGAAGAGTTCCAGCTATTCCAAATTCCCCAGGACATCAATCCAATCGAGCATCTGTGGTTTGTGTTGGAACAGCAAATCCGATCTGAGGAACACGAGGAAAACTTCCAGGTATTCCAAATTCCCCAGACATCAATCCAATCGAGCATCTGTGGTTTGTGTTGGAACAGCAAATCCGATCTGAGGAACATAAGGAAGACTTCCAGGTATTCCAAATTCTCCAGACATCAATCCAATCGATCGAGCATCTGTGGTTTGTGTTGGAACAGCAAATTCGATTTGCCCGAATTGTTCGAGAATGGTTCGCGGAACATGAGGAAGACTTCGAGATATTCCAAATTCCCCAGCCATCAATCCAATCGAACATCTGTGGTTTGTGGATCCTATCTACAGCGGATCAACCACGTAACTTAAAAGAGTAAAAGGACCTGCTGGTAACGCGTTGGTACCGGATACCACAAAATACCTTTAGAAATCTTGTTGCTTGCATGCTTGCCGGGTATTCACTGTTTTGACGACATGTGGATGAGCAACATCATATTAGGCAGGTGGTCCTAATTTTACTTCTTCGGTGTACTAATTTGAGGAAAATATAATTTTGAGATTAGGAAAAATTCTCCCTGTAGTTTAACAAACATTATTTTCCCAATTGTATGTCTTAGGGAGAAATGCAACGTTTCTCCCGCTGAACCACTTACAAATGTAAATTTCTTTTCAAGAACAACACGTTTCTGTATACTATCTCACGATCATCACCTAGCATTAATACCTGGAAGCCGCCATAAACAAACAGCTATCTTTTTTCTCCTGGTGAGATGATTGTGGTCATAATGACATGAATTGGAACCAAATTTTTTTGTATTATGCAAATTCATTGTGATTTTTAATAACCGCTTATAACAACAACCATAAATCACACCCTCCATGCTATTAGAAGCTCATTATATCACTGCTTCCACGGTAAGAGGAAATTCATCTGCCCAAAATAGGATACCTATGGGAATGAAGCAGGATAACTCTCAATAACGTGCTGATCCGGATGTAACATGCTCTAGCACGCAACTCCCGAATACATAAACCATTTATTTGCATTCTAATATGGCTGACGCATGGAGTAATATTGTTCTGTACATTGTCAGTCGTGAATGCTCATTTATTATGAGGATCAAAACTTGCTACTGGAATTGTTTGAATTATAGCTTTGCTGTCGACAAATCCAAAGTTTCATTGAGTTCTCTTAATACCCTGACCTTTATGAGGTAGAGATATGCCGTAAGGTCTGAAAATCGGATCTTTAAATAAAACTTGTCTGCTTGTGAGCAGATATTCAGGAACAATCACTTAAAGTTTTCTTTAAAATTAAAAATACAGTTTCCGCAGCAGAAGATTAAAATATCAGTCATCCGACAGACTGTACACGTGCTCAGACATTAAGGGTACCAGATTTTTCGCGCCATTTCTTAAGTATTACTTAAATCACTAGATGTCTACTTCTCTTACGGAAGCCTATGTGCAGCCACAAACACGGTCACATCCTTAATGCAGAAAATAATTCGTGTAGTAAAAACCCGGAAAGTCCATAAACCCCGTGTATAAGTTTAAGAAAGCGATAAATGTTACTAAGGTTTGTAGAAACACTTCACTACTGTCTGCGGAAATATTTATTTGAATCTGCTCCGACATATTGATTGTAACCTCTTCCAAAAAGGCTTCAATCCATAGATAGCAGAAGATTTCACTAAACATTTCCCCAGACAATAGCTAGAATCTACGGTCTAGCAGCTTCAGCCCATTGAAAGACCATGAGAACTTGACGACGACATGATGAAGAACATCGTAAAAACAAATCTCAAGACATCTAGGGAATAAGTACCTTCCACGTGGGATCAACTTATTCAGCTGTCCATCATCATCATCTGTTTGGGACGGAGAGTTAACGATCACCGTGAACAACCCAATGGGCTATAAAGCAGGCACCAGCAGTCACCCGCCCCTAAAAAAAATTAGGCCCACTGGTTCCATGGAAGGGAAAGAGCCAGCGCCATAAGACAGAAGTGTCTAAGTTCAGTTAGTGCGTTCTGTATAAACAGCCGTCTCAAAATAGCGTGCAGTAAGTCAACGTCTACCTTTCTTCGTAAAACGGTCGACAGCCATTTCTGGTTGAGTTTTCTTAAACAACTGTCATAAGCCTACCAAAAAGCATTCCAACTGGAAATTCTCCTCTAGGTTTCATAGTTGTTGTTGGCGAAGAAGTTGACAACAGCCCCAAAGTGAACGCCGTCTACTATCAAAAAGTTCTGGAGCAGATTTTCTACTAGTATTGGCACGAATTGCTTGCGTTGCTATTTACGGTACAGACGTCAGCACCATATGGCTGCATCAAAAACAACGCTTCAAGGTTTCAACGGATATGCTCAAAGGGTGGCAGGAGAAACCAGAATCCGCGATATGAAATTCAAGGCCATTCCTTTGAAGTCACTGAACACTGCGTGACGTTTGCCTATCTAGATGCTTTGAAACTGGATGTGGATATTCGCAGACCGTGGATTGGTGATACATTTTAGTAAACGTGTTAATATGTATGTTACTAAATAAAACACAGTCACGGGCACCTCCAAGGAGGGTCGCCTACCCTTGTCGGACGGAAATCACAAAAGAAAAAAATACATGTAGGAGAGAGTGGGCTGACACGTTACAAGTTAAAATTTTACAAGTGCTTTAATACACTATCTACCTACAATTGACGATATCTGCGGTCCTGATACACGTCACGGCCACCGCCGTTAAATATTGTGTGGGAAACAATAACGCAACCAGTCGCATGCAAGATGCCACGCAGTTCGGAGCTTTCTGATTTCGAGAAAGGTGTAATCGTCGGGGATCACAGAAATGGCCGATCCATACGTGACATATCCAGCGAGTTGAAGTACCCAAAATCGACAGTGGCCTACGTGATTGGCCAGTGGGAGATGAGAGGTGACTGTCGGAATGGCCCCGACCCGGCAGGCACACAAAACTGGGAGTTACAGACCGACGGGTGCTGGCCAGAGAAATTCGGAAGAACCGCACAAAATCGATGGGCCACACCCGCGAGGAGTTTCAACAGGCATCCGGAAGTGATCTTTCGATGAATACCATCCGTAAGGAAGCCCATTTGCTCGGTTATCCTGGACGTGCTGCCGCCCACAAGCTTTTGATCACCAAGTCCAATAGCGCTGCTCGGCTAACGTGGTGCAAAGAACGTCGACAGTGGACGGTTGAACAGTGGAAACAGGTTCTCTGGAGCGACGAATCAAGGTTCACCCTCTACTGTTCGGATAGCAGGGTCTGGGTTTGGTCTCTGCCTGGAGAACGCCTCCTGCCGGATTGTATTGTGCCAACTGTGAAGTTCGGCGGCGGTGGAATTACGCTATGGGGGTGTTTCTCCTAGTATAGCACGGGACCCTCGGTCGCAATTCCTGGTAGACTCAACGCAGAGACCTACTGCACCACTTTGGATCACCATGCGCTTCCTACGTTGTGGAAGTTTTACGGGGTGGACCCATGTTACTTTCAGGATGAAAATGCCACCTGTCATGTTGCGAGGTCCACCCTGGCTTGGTATGGTGACAATGGGGTTAATCGAATGGACTGGCCTGCGTAGAGCCCGGACCTTAAGCCTATCGAGCACCTCTGGGACGAGTTGGAGCGTCGACTTAAGGGGTGCCCCCACCGTCCGAAATCGGTGAAGGAACTGACCTGTCTTCTCCAAGCCGAGTGGAATAAAATACCGCTAGCCGTCGTACAACGCCTGGTTGAGAGTATGCCCCAGAGGGTCGCAGCTGTAATCGCCGCTCGTGGAGGCTCCACCAACTATTGAAGATGAATAAACTTCGTTTTCCTTTGCTATCGCAGGTGTCCAATTACTTGTTGGTAGATAGTGTATATCTAAAAAAAATTCCTCGGAGGGTGCTAACTGTAGGCGAAGTTAGAAAGATATCCTTAACGTTAGCGAACGTTTATTTTCAAAACACCGGTTTTGTTTTAGACTGAAAATTTCGTATTTTTGCATTTTTATTTATATTTTGAGCATTTTTTGGGTTATTTGAGTAAAATGATTTATATGATTTCAATCAAAATTAGAATGACCTAAGCACGGAAAATGACCAAACGGAACAGGAACTGCAGTCTACGTGGTTGCAGAGAAAACTTGTCCACAACTTTCTGTATGAATTGTTCTAACTTACTATTCATTTTTTCTCGATTAACACTTAGCATGCAGAGTCCTGAGAGTCTTGTGATCTGTAATTGTTGATTTTACTCAGATGACAGAGTTGCATAAAAGTAAAATGTATCTGCGTACACAACAATTGAAACAGAAAACTTCCAGCAAACCCGCGAATCACACACACGGTAACAGCAGAATAAGATAATTTAAAGGAAAATTACTAAAACAATAAATAATTATTAGAACATTACAGATTTCAGTGAGGACAAAAGAAGTACATTACAACTGAATGTGCAGCAATTTGTGCGAAACGGAAAGATATAAAAATACTGGACTATGAAACTCATAAAAACAAGAGACTATTTAAAGATAGTTTTTATATCTAGAAAAAACAGTTCCATTAACGAACCTGAAAAAATTACAAATAGCATTTTCAACAACTTAATTCAAAAATAGCATGCTTACAAAATACGGAAATTATTTTTAATTTAATAACTGGCAACTGAAAAAGGAACCCGGCAATAAAACTTAATTTTTTTCTGTGTAAATGAAACTTTTAATACAGTTCCTCTACATTTATAACAGACCTTGATAAACTTTAGAGGCCAGAAATGTCTGTAAAAACAAAAGAACTCAGATGTGAAAAATAAGTGAAAGTTCAAATAGAATTAAGTATGTTAATCTGAGTAAAGCCTTGAATATGTGCTTCATAGAACACCATACAAACTTCCTGGGTGGTGTAACGGATAGCATGCTCGATCGGTAATCGGGAGGTGCGAGTTCGATTCCCACTCCAGATCAATTTAATTTTCAAGTTTTCTGAAAGAGTGGCTGCATGGACAACAGTGAAAATAGAGCCAATGATTATACTTGAGTAAGTGTTTTAATTATTGTAAATCATATGTTCTTTTTAAATGTACAAGCAAAAACTATCTGAAAAATCTACTGATAATTTGGAAACTATCCGCGTACGGCGTACGTCTATATTCTGCTACTTTGCTCAAGTCTTAACTCTGCGTAAAGTACTGATCGACCTTTCCACTGTACAGGTTGTACCGGAAACGCCACCTATGCAGGTGCGTCACATGGTATGGAGTAGTTTTTCGTGGTTCGGCTCGGGCCCATTAGTCATTTTGTGCAGAACCATGAACTCTGAGCTCTACTTAGTCATCCTGGACAATTACGCACTAACAACGTTGCGGTTGTAAAGTTGGACTAGCTTGCTATCTGAACTCTATAGCGAATTTCTAGGACGGATTGCATCGACGAGTGCTCGGAAAAAGACATCGCCCAACCAATAAAGCTGAACAGCTTACTACTTTAAACTCCTAATGGAGGAGCATATCGGTAGCATTTATAAAAAACCCTTTTGGATAGTACACTCATGCTCAAAAATTAATGATAATTGTTAATCACAGGAAAATGTAGCACTATACAAGGTGATTCGTCATGCAAACTACTCCATACCTCGTCCGGGATGACGAAAGTTCATCTATTGCTCCAACAGACCGATGGCGGCGCTGGGAGCACGGCATATAAATGCCGGGTTATAAAAAGAGAAGTCAGAGCAGCAGAATAGAGGAGCAGGTGTGGCATTTCGGCAGTGCGATTCTGTTGTATATCAAATGAATATGGCTCAGCGAACTCATATTGATTATCTTATGCGGGGCAGAATCATCGGTCGACTCGATGCTGGCTAAAAACAGATGACAGTGTCCCAGGAGCTGCATACCCTCCAAAGTGCCATTCCTAGACACTGGGGCAGTTCCAACAGAATGAAAATGGGTCTCGACGCTTTAGCACAGGACTTCAGCGGATTACAACGCCGCAACACGACCGTCTTTTGTCACTAATTGCCAGACGGCACAGACAGAGTACAGCAGCGGACCTTGTCAGAGACCTTTAAGATGAGGGAGGGGCCATGATTTCAAGACATACCGTGTACAGATGATTGAGTACGGCCTATATGCGCGCACGCTTGTCAGGTGCATGCCATTAAATGAACCCCATCGAAGAGCTCGTGTAGCCTGGTACAGAGAACATCGTGTTTGGACAGCTGACCAATGTGCTTGTGATTTTTTTACTGAGGAATCCAGGTTTAGTCTGCACAATGATTCACGCCCTGTCTTCATCTGGAGAGCCCCTGTGACTCGGTACAACACTTCCAGCATCCATGAACATAATCGTTTTGTAGACAGTGGAATTCTAGTGTAGGGCGGAAAAATGTTGGGTTCACGACCACCACCTCCATGTGTTCGAAACAGGAATCGTGACAGGCCAGACGTACAACGATGTCATTCGGCAACAATATTTCCGGGTATTCAGAGGTGCAATGGGACCCGAGCGTGTTTATGGATGTCAACACACGACCTCATCCAGCCGCCGTAGTAGAGGAATACCTAGGAAGTGAGGATATCACCCGCTTCCAGTGGCCAGCTTGCTCTCCCGATTTTGACCCCATGGGGCATGCATGTGACACACTCGGGAGACACATTGCAGGACGTCATCTACATCCTGAAACTTCAGACAGTAATGGTGCAAGAGTGGGAGATTCCGTACCTCAAGCACAGTTGGATAATCTGGTGCTGAGTACGCCCAGACGCTGTACTGCATGTGTCGCTATGGCAGGCCAACATACAACATATTGGACACTTTCTTTACATGAAAAATTTGTGTTTTGCACGAGATGTGCATTGCAAATTAGCTCCAGGAAGCTGTTTTTTTACGCTTTCCAACCGTAGGTTGAGGAAGCGTATATGCTTCAGCTTTGTTCGTCTGTCAGTTCGCAAGATAACTAGCGTAAAAATGGTTCGATTTCGATGAACTTTTAGTATGTAGTAGGATACCACCTGGGGACGAACCCTGTTGAAAATGGGCGAAATGGGGTCAAAGGTCAGGACATAGGAGCGGGATCGATTCCATTGCCGTTATGAGTCATAACTTCCGTAAAAATGGTTTGATTTCGATGAAACCTGGGAACGAATCCTATTGAAAATGGGTGAAATGGGGTCAAAGGTGAGGACATAGGAGTGGGATCGATTCCATTGCTGTCATGCATCATAATTTGCGTAAAAATGGTTCGATTTCGATGAAATTTTATCATGTTGTTCCGGAGGTATAGTGAACCGGTTCTTTTGAATATCAATGACATGGGGTCAAAGGTCAGGGCACAGGAGCGAGATTTATTCCACAGCCTTTATCCTTATAACTTGAGTAATGATTTCTGATATGTTGGAAAGCGTATCATAATCAATGCATTGCATGATTTTTTTAACTTGTCTTTATTTTCACCACCACTATGACGGATCCTCTAGTGTTCTTTTCGTTTAGTTCAATATGCCCCGTATCTAGAACATTTTGGTTGCAGTCCTAAGGGTAAAGAGTCGAAACTATTTTCTTTTTGAGCATGAGTGTACTTCACGAAGATTAGAGACTGTTTTGAGGGCCAAAGGTTTCACCAGAAAACATTAAATTTCCTGGAAATACAGATTGTTTGTGTGCATGTACGTGTCCGGATATTAATAGTTGGAGAGTGTACTGCAACCTTCATTTGCTTAAGCACAATTGCCTGGAAAAAAATCACTTTCCAAACTGTATTACATAATTTAAAGAATTTCTCAGCTTCCTCTTTCTTTTTTATAGTTATTAATGAATGTTTCTAATCAATTCTATCCCAAGATCACAAATATTAGTTTTTCGATATCTGATAACGGCATGCTAAAGTGATTCGTAACCAAAAAATAATTAATGGAGATCATTATAAAAAATAGGTGCTAAGTCAAAATCAGTTTCCGTTGATCAAACACATTTGCTCTCCGACTTGTCGATTAAACACCCTCATGTCAAAGCTTTTTTTATTTTTATTTTAAGCACACAAAGGTGTTTTCTTCATAATTTACATTCGGTTCCCAAACTCTTCAATCAAGGGAGAATACAAAAAGGAAAGCAATTTAATTTCATTCCTGCATTGATCTTACAGATAAACACAAAAACTTCACGGAATTAAGCAGCCTTGCACATTATCTTTGAAAGAGAAATGAATAATGCACGAATTCACCTCGTCCGATTTAAGACGAAAACAAAAGAAAGTTAATTATGTATTCTGAACATTTTTGATTTCCCGTCTTATTTTTTTTTTTTTTTTTTTTTCTGAAGTCAGCATTACCTCATTTTCACACTTTTTGCCCAAAATTGTCATGGGGATGGGAACAGTTTCATTTTGTGGTTTACCCTAATTCTATATCATCACTGCACTAGTCTTTCAACAAAGGCAAACATTTTTTAGATGACGGTTTCATTATGTCCCTGCGTGTTTGCTTAATTGAAACTATAAGTCGCAGCTTTCCGTAGAATAAATTTGTAGGATTTGAAATTATCATCAAGATCTGGTACATTCAGCACATAATGATATGTTCCTAACAGAATCAATAAACGCTTTTGAAACTGAATTTGATTTTGTGGTTCTTATATGACCGAGACTCTAATTTAAATCTTAATTTTTAAACTTTTTCTGGCATCAAAGAAAGACAGATTTATTTTAGGCAACATTTTAGCATAATAATTACTTTAATTTTAAGGCTCTCTTCGGAACATCAATATGTTACAATGTATACGATTAAGTAGAATAGCCGTTTCTTAATTTTAGGGATATTGGAGCTAAAGCATATCTCAGCTCCAATCTGACAAGATTTTCAAGTCGGATTTCACAAGTTAAGATGACAGATTACCTTACAAGCCAAGCCACTAAGGTGTTCAAGCCAAGACTGAAAATCGAGTTACAGTCACCGTGAGAAGTTTAGCCTAATCGGTCAAAGCGGAAAGGAATATATACATACTGTATAATTATTATGATTTGCAAAAATATTAAAAACATACTTACTAGGGGTGTTCAAATGAAAAGGTACGAAACGACACTGTGGGTATAAATGAAGACTTTATTCAAAGTATACACCATAGGCCGTAGCACAACGATCCCATTGATTAACGAGCCGAAGGATTCCTTGTTCCCAGAATTCCTGTGGCCGTGACGAGACCCAGTCCTGCACAGCGTCCTTGAGATCGTCGTCCGAGTGGAAGCGCTTCCCTTTCAGATATTTTTTCAGGGGACCAAACACATGGAAATCGCAGGGCGACATGTCCGGGCTGTAGGGCGGATGGTCAAGCTGCTCCCACTGGAACTTGGCCAGTTCCACGTGTGTAACCCTGGAGACGTGTGGACGCGCGTTATCATGAAGCAGAACCACACCCTCCGTGAGCAGCCCCGGTCTTTTGTTCTTGATGTACCTGCGTAGGCTTCGGAGTGTCTCACAGTACACATCGGAGTTAATGGTTCGTCTGTGCTGGAGGAATTCAACAAGTAGTCAATTGGACGGCGCTCTTTATAAGAGCCTCTGCTCTCTCCTGCGCATGCGGGCGCCCTCGCATGCTCCGATCCACGCCGGCGACTCCAATCGCATCCCTAGATGTGTCGCTACGTTCTCCCATAGCGGCATAGGCAAATATGTTAACGGTTACGTTCTTATGACGTTTCGTACCTTTTCATTTGAACACCCCTAGTAGTTATAAATACCTACTTAAAGATGAAACTATTGGTTGTTCTATATTGTTCCAGATGATAAGATTTCATATTTTTTCATGTAGTTTCTAAACAATTTTAACTGTTTTTTCCTTGTTCGCTTGCAGTCCTTCCTTGCTATTCCCATCACAGGAGAAATCATTTTAACACGTCTTTTGTAAAAAAGATCGTGCTTATTTTATCATTTTGTCCGTCCGTCTGGGAACACCATATCTCTGCAAGTATTAGTCCGATTTGAAACATTATTTTTTGTATTCGGAAGGTTGAAATCTGAAACCGATGATATCTGATTTCCGGTTTTCTCCCGATGAACAACTTCGCCGGTAGATTGCGTAAATGCAGATGTTATCGAATTCAAATTACATTTTATTCCACACATTTGCTTCTAAATATCCGACTGAAAAAAAAAATTCTCCCTTTCGATGTCATTTATAACGAAGACTGAAATCAGGTACAGTTTATTTTTCAAGTAATGCATAGATTTTCTGCTGCGGGCCGTACAAATAAATAATGTTTTCCCCGATATCTCTGCTTCTAAAAGTCCGATCGGAAAATTTCTTTCTGTATTGGATACAGCTCCTGATGGGAAATGTCTTGCGTATAATTTCTAGTTTTTAGTAAAACATGATTTGGCTACCAGGGGACATAAGCGTTTATTTCTGATTCTGATGTATTTGCAGAAAAATATGAGCTTCTGAAAACTACTGAAAAAATTATTTCGTGCACCGATGCCGCTTACCTCGGAAAACGTTTTTAGAATACTTTCTGCTTAAAATTTTGCACAGTTTGTTTCGCCAGGGGGCGTATATGTAAATCATATTTTTGTCGATATCTCTGCTTCTAAGAGTCCAATTGGAAAAATTCTTCCTTTGTCGGAGAGTGTTTCCGGTTCCAAATGTTTCTTAAATAATTTCAAATTTTTCTTAACGCACAAGTGTGCCGCTGGAGGGTGCAAGTTCACGTCTCCATTTTAGGTATGCAACAATATCTGCGGGACAAAAACCCCAATTGAGAAAAAAAAATCTCTCTGATATTACTAAATATGAAAGCAATTTGCGTGTATTTTCTTCCCAAAATAATGCACAATTTCGTCGTGTTAGTGTTTTTCAAATCTATAACTACATTTTTAATGAAAGAAAAAATGAGATTTTCAGCAAAAAAACTGAATTTCGTAAGCTTATTTTTTCATACAAACTGACGCAAACCGTATTCCTCCCCTTCGATCGGCCAGTCGGTTAAAAAAAAAGTAACACAACTGTGTTAAATCAGAGTGATGCTTGCAGCGTGAGTTATCGTTTTCTGCGTTGTCTCACAAAGCCCGACTGAAATCAGAAACCAAAAGAGCTTTCGATTTCAATCGAAAACATGATATAAATTAAGATAAGAATTGGAAGCAATAGTTTATTTTAATTCAGTTGAGCTATACAATTGCGAGATTCACAGAGAGAAAAGAAAAATGTCTTCGCTAGTCGTTGATCGTTGCTGTTCTATAAGCGCATGTGCCGCCGCCTGTCAACACGATTGTAACCAGCCAATCAACTACGTGGTAGCGACGCGATTCAAAAGTTTAATAACCGCGAGATAAAGGAGCTGTACCCATTTTTGTTCTGGCGGTTTTGCAAAACCAGAGGTGTATGCTACCCACATGGGTTTGGGAGGGGTTGCGAAGGGGGATGTTATCAACATAGTACAGCTGCCACTATAAATTGGTCACGGAGATTTCAACGATGTTTCTATCGAACGGAAATATCTCTTGTAACGACTTTTAAGCAAGTTTTTAGTGACTGAATATTACATTTCGTAGGCTTTAGAAATAACAGTAATACTACGTTTCGAGTGCTCTGGTCACGTCCTACGCTTTAGCACACGACGTCCGCGTCAATAGATTCGACGATGCGGTGTATAAATCGAGGACCGGACTTCAGAAGAAAAAGTCTCGTCCTATAGGCCGAAAAATATGTTATTCATGATTCCTGGTGACGTGCGTTTTATTTGATTGTTGGTGTCACCAGCGGTACCACTAACAGCTGCAAAACTGCTTTTTCTGATTTTGATCGGTCAAAATGCACCGCGTCCTTAAGTTTGGGAAGCAAGGTATTCAAAGTACACATAGTTAGCTTTACATTAGAGGACACCTGCCTAACAACGCGTTGGTCCACCTTTCTGTGCAGTCACGGCTCGAAGACGCCCAGGAACAGATTCTACAAGTTGTCCAACATCCTCCATGCGTAACTTGACCGTTGTCCGCTGCAACAGCTCCGTCAGTTTATGCTTATTCCGTGGAGGAAAATCAGCAGTTCTCACGCCCCGTTCTAGCATGTCCCACAAATGTCCAGTTGTCCAGTTGGGTTGCAGTCAGGGGGCCAAGGCAATGTGGCATATTCGTTGTCGTGTTTCTCCAACCACTCAGTAGTTATACGAGCCAATAACACGGTGCGTTTTCCTGTTGAAAGATGGCACTGTGGTTCGGGTAAATCTCCTGCAGATATGGATGGAGATGGTTGGCTAAAAGACCTGTAGAGTCCACTGTTCAGTGTTTGGGGACAACTGAAACTAGGGTTTGCCAGGAGAAAGTACCCCAGACCAGAAAACTACCTCTTCCGGCCCGTTGAACCCCAATTGTGCAAGAAGGGGATACGACTTGATGTTGTTTACGCCATATACGTACCCGGCCATTAGCATGGTGCAGCAGGAAATGTGACTCATCGCTCCAGACGACCTTGTACCATCTGTCGGTGGTCCATAGCCGACGTTCCGTGGCCCATGTAAAGCGTTGTTTGCGATGACTGGGCGTCACCATGCGTACCCTCGTTAGTCATGGGCAGTGGAACCCTAGGCGAAGCAAGGTACGGCGCAGGGTGCATGTGGAAATATGTCGAACTCCACCGCTGTTGTACTGGTGGGGGATCTAGGTGACTGCTGCGCGTTGTTGCTCAGAGACCAGTCGTGACAACCGATGCTCTCCTCTAGGATAAAACCGCACGTGGCTGACCAATGTGAGTTCTGCTGGATCTCTCTGCATGGTGAAACCAGTTCTGGTACACTACCCTTGACAGAGTAGCTCGTGAGCAGCTAGAAAATACGGTTGTTTCCAAAATAATGGCACCTGCCATCCGAGTCCCAACTATTTGGTCGCGGTCAAATTGGCTTAAGTCGCCACGTTTCCTCATTACTGGAAAACGTTTACTGCTTACGTACTGAGGTTAGGTGGGCACGATTTACAGTATAGTAGCTGCACGTGACGTTGATGTCGCGTGGTACTTCGTTATCGCTCCGAATATGTAAAACGGGGGGTGTTTCTAATGCAAAGCTAACTACGAGAGTCATTCAAAACGTTCGCATTCTGACCTATGCAATGGGTCAGAATGCGGACATTGCAGGCTCTGGGGTGGGTCAAACCATAAAAGTATCTTGTTTCGAGAAGCGATTGAAATAGTGACCCACCCCAGAGCCTGCAATGAAAACCAGTCGCTAGAAATATCATCTGCCTGGAAGAATCTCCTTTCCAGCGACACGAGCCGAAGATGACAAAACATGAGACTTTAAATACACATGACATCTCCTACGAGGGTAAGCTCCATGAGCGACCATGATATCTTTGAATAGTTTACCTATTTTCATATTATTCTTGTTTTTCTTGTATTCAAACGTATTCAGTTTTGCCTTGAGAAACGCCTCCCGTTCGGAGAGCGAAAGCTTGGCGTTTGTAAAGTTTCTTGCACCATTAAACCTGAGTGTATACAAAATTGGTTTATTTGTTTTTGATCTGTTTCGCAAAGTTTTTACGGTTTAGTTCACAAAATTCCCTCCAAAATGCATCTCAAACATTTAAAATTGGTGCAGTGATACAACAGTATATGTGCTACCTTAAAAATACAACACACACAGAAGTGCCATTGAATTAGAGATCTGTCTAGTAACACTTTGGGGCATCTATTTTCCTAATGATGGCGGCCACACGACGAGGCATGGGCTCTAGCACCATAGGAATCTGGTGTGCAGCTATCGCCTGCCATACCTCCTCCTCCAAAACTGCACATAATTTGCTCAGGTGCGTTCAGTCAATAAGAGAACACTTGCCCGAAGATCTTGTTCGACAGTACCTCAAAGATGTTCGATGGGGTTTAAATCCGGGCTTCTGGGTGGCCATTGAAGCGTTTCAAATTCACTGCAACGCTCTTATAACCATGCAGTAACCAGATGGACCTATAGGATGGACAATCATCTTGCTGAAATACGCCATTGCCACTGGGATTGATGATGTACATAATTGGGTGTAAATTTTCGGGTAGGATGTCCAAATGTTTAGGGGCTGGCTCTCAAAGTCAACTTTACACGTACCGAAAGTTAAGCATTCCAGTTGAAAGCACCTCGATCATTACTGAAACACCACAAAGCTTTGCTGTCCCAGCTTGGTATGACGGAGTTCAAGCTGGCACAGCACAGCTTTGTGGTGTCTTCATGAGGTTGACGCCATATCAACACTCTCCCATTGGCTCAATGCAGTTTAAATCTTGATTCGTCACTTCTGACTATTTGCATCCAGTCCTTTGTGGTCCAGTGTCTGTGTGCTTTTGTCTAGGCAAAACGTTGAGCCCAGTGTCAGGCCGTTAACAGTGGGACTCTTACGGACCGGCGGCTACCGAATCATACATATTCAAAAGTACGTCAAGGCCGCAGTGTGTTATTTCAGTAGTACTGAACCTATCCAATGGGGATACGGAAAGAGTTGGTGGAGTCCGAAAGTGGAATGATTATAAGCGCGAGGAAGGTGGATCCAGAATTTTTACAACTGCAATAATTGTTGGCTGTTAGAGAGCTGTTAAAGTAAAGGTATGGCGGTAATCACCTGAAAAAGGTCACACATCCACCAAAAGTGCAGGAAAAGTGAGACCATTGTTGTTCTATAGTGGAGGTGAACGTTATTTAGTACCAGCGTCCGGGACAACAGACTGCTCACGACACTCAAACTACAACCAGAAAAATAGTTCCGAGCTCACAATCCAGCGAATACTCTTGTGTACGGATCTAAGGAGTCAGCTGCCCGTTTATGTTCATCGAAACTATAACAGCCCTCGAGCAGCCTGCTTCGATGACTCCAAGTTCTAGGTACAACAAACGGATGAACGGGTCCAAAATCGACGCATCGCTAGGGCATACTTGTTCCCATACTCCACGGGTGGACAAACAACCCGGCGGAGGCGGTGTCTTTGCCTAAGGATTGTTTTCATGCATGTTGCTGATTCTCTCCCATCCGATTGCTTCCCCAAGGCTGCCTAGAAAACACAAGACCATGACATTAAAGAGATGAGTTCCCTGATTTAGTGACGTCACGCGGAAACCAATGCTTCCGATTGGTTGTAAACGTTATCATGTGTGATCTCAAACACGACACGACGTATCAGTCCGTATAACATGATAATGACGTCACAAAGGGAGAGAACGCATATCTCTAATGTCATGGCTTCTGTATTTTAGAAGGCCTTTGTTAAACCCACCCTGACCTGCAGATCCTGCTGTTGCTCTAAATGTCGAATATTCATCCGCATTGCTCGGTACTCATTCAGAAGTCCCTTATCGTTATACCCGAATTGTGCGAAAAAAGGCTGAAGGATCATGTCCAACCATTTCGTGTGCTCCCTTCTACTCCAAGTTTCCCCGCATTGAATCTCATCGAACATTTGTGGGACCCCTCGCTCCATCGCGAAGCTGACACAGAATGCAACAGAACCCGCTTAAAACGAGCCCGTATTTAGCCATATCTCGGAGTTTACAAAAAAAAACAAGTGAGTAAAATCATGCAATGCAATGATTATGATACGCTTTCCAACATACCAGAAATCATTACTCAAGTTATGAGGATAATGGCTGTGAAAGAAATCTCGCTCCTCCTGTGCCCTGACCTTTGACCCCATTTCGATTATATTAAACAGAATTGTTTTAGTATACCTCCGGAACAACATGCTAACGTTTTGTCGCAATAGAAGCATTTTTAGTCAAGTTACGAGGATAAGGGCTGTGGATTAAATCTCGCTCCTGTGCCATGACCTTTGACCCCATTTCGATGATATTCAACAGAACCGGTAAAGTATACTTCCGGAACAACATCATAAAGTTTTGTCTCAATCGAAGCATTTTTACTTAAGTTATGACGATGGAATGGATCCCGATCCCATGTCCTCCCCTTTAACTCCATTTCACCTATTTTCAATAGGATTTGTCCCCAGGTGGTCCCCTACCACATGCTAAAATTCCATCGAAAGCGAACCATATTTACGCAACTTATGTCGCATAAGAGCAATGGAATGCATTCCGCTCCTATGTCCTGGCCTTTGACCCCATTTCACCCATTTTCAGTAGGTTTGTCCCCTACCACACATTAAAATTTCATCGAAATCGAACCATATTTACGCAAGTTATGACGCATAAGGGCAATGGAATGGATCCTGCTCCTATGTCGTGACCTTTGACCCCATTTGTCCCATTTTCAATAGGGTTCGTCCCCAGGTGGTCCCCTACCACATACTAAAATGTCACCGAAATCGAACCATTTTTACGCGAGTTATCGTGCGGACGGGCGGACAAAGCTGGAGCATAGACGCTTCTTCAACGTATGGTTAGAAAGCTTAAAAAACAAACTTTTGTTTGGTATAATATAATTCATATGTAATTTGATCGTTTTTAACCAAAAAAAATAATAATAATAAAATCTTTCAATTTAAAGACCAAGAGAAAAGCTAAGATGATCACTTTTAACCCATCGATGGTCGCGCTACGAGCATTTCTCTCAAGGCTTCACTCACATACAAAGAGCGCCGTTTGTTTGGAAGTGACCTTACGGGGCACCACCTCCGCTTTAATTGACTTTTAGAATCTTCTGAACAATTTATCAGTTCCGATAAAAATTCGCACATCTTTTACCTTGAAACAGTCTGCCTCTTGCTCCCGTATGCTTCGTGTGAACATTTCTCTCATCAAGCGACCTCTGGCGTTTGTGTCACGTGAGAGCCTTTCTCATCAAGCGACCACTTTATAGATAACGCGGGGATATGGGTGCTTTTTTCACCTAATTTGATTTGCAACCTTTGGTGTTTTAGAAGCGCATTTTGAACACCCGTGTTTTTGTTCCCTGTGGAGCAAACATACGGAAAAATGTAGTGTAAAAAGAAAAATAAAAAAAAAAACTCTCACGCGCGACCACGGCCGTTATTCAACGTGTCGCGATTAACAATGGGTAAACAAGCGAGATGACAAAATTTAACGACATTCCAGTTTTAACGAGGCAAAAAAAAAAAAAAACCAATTGCTGCGCCAGGTTCTGGGACGGCGAGGAACATGACGAAATCGCAACAGCTAAAGAAGATCTTTTTCATTTCTGTTGGGTGTTCAACTACCACCGTGATCAACTCGCTCGATGCAGTACAAGTTCTCTGAAGAACTTGTCGAATTCCCTGATTTCGGACGCTCAAACGTGTGGGGTTGAACATGTTTCTGACAACAGCAGCAGAATACGAAGGATATTCGTTGAAGGGGTGCTCCAAATTTCGTAAAGGATTTTAATATCGCTAACAAAATTCGACACTTCTACACAAATATTGATAGAAAAGTACCATTATATCAATCTCAAGTACAGGGCCGAGGGTTATTGGGGTTTAAATAAAATCATCTATCCGCAGAGACCTCTCATTCGAAAGCTGAAATTATGACTCCTCGGTACCAAGCCTATTCCGAACTGACTCTTCGTTTTGTACCAAACTACAGTGTTTTCATATGTTGAACGATTCTTTTAGTTAAACGGAATTAGTGTCTTCAAATTAATTTACTGATGATTGAATAAAACTAGTGTTCTTAGTTAATTCGTTGAACATATACCTCACACTCTAGGAAGTACCTAGGTGAATAAGAAGGGCCACGTTAAAAGAATCAACAAAACCTTACATACTGTAATGTCAATCGCTTATTGTTAATGCACTGGAGGTTCAGGTTACCAATACAGTATAATCATCAAGTATCTCCGACACTTAGGAACAAGCTCTTATATCTGTATACTATATTAAATTAAAGCAAAATGGGAAAGTGGGGAAATGCGAGAGTGTTCCCGTCGGCGAATTGTTCGACCACTTGTAAATGACCTAGAGATCTGAAAATTGGCCTGCTGATAGGCCGTAAGGTCTGGTTACCTAGAAAGAGTCCTAAAACCAAAAAAAAAAAAAAAAAAAAAAAATGGCGGCTTTGGAACATTGTCTGCTTGAATTTTTCGCGAATTGTTCAACCACTTCTAAATGACCTATAGATCTGAAAATTGGCATGCTGATAGAACGTAAGGTCCGGTTACTTAGAAGAGTCTGAAAACCAAAACATCAAAATGGCAGCTTTGGAATATTATCTACTTGAATTTTTCTACCACTTCTACACTTAAAACAGTCTGAAAACCAAAACTTCGAATGCGTAATTTAGATTTGCTCTTCAAATTGTTGTTATGTTTTAAGATCCAGATACATAAAAAAGTCCGAAAACCAAAAAAAAAAAAAAAAAAAAAATCAAAATAGCGGCTTTGGAATATTGTCTACTTGAATTTTTATATCACTACTGCACCTAGAAAAGTCTGAAAACCAAAAAATTCAAAAGGATGGCTTAGCTTTACTCTTTAAAATGCTATTAGGTTTAAAGGTAATTATGCCAGAAACATTGAAATGCTGTAAAAATCCCATGGAATTTTAATTTAAAATTAAGGGGCACCAAAACCTGCTGCCGGTTTACGTCAAACCGTACGCATTGACGTCACGAGCTTGTTCTAAACCGTAAAACAGTTACGGATCTTAAATTACTTTTCTTTCCGTTAATTACTTTTCAAAAAATGGTTTTATATATTGACCATTCGGAGAACGTACATCACTTCTAGTCAGCATATAAATCTCGATCTCAGATAACTACAACACTTGTCCGTCGATTGGTATAAATCTACAAGATTTTTCACTTTTCTAAATACAGTAGATTCCGGTTAATCGGGGCACATCGGGACTAGAACATTTTGGCCCACTAACGAGGCTTCTTCAATTATGCGAAGCTGTATCCCAAACAGCTAATTTGGATGTTCTGTAAGAACTATCCGAAAGAAATGGCTGTCCCGATTACCCGGTGGCCCAATTAACCGGAGCCTACTGTATATCGCCAACCTATGCACCATATTCTCTATCTGCGTTCTTTTGACGTAGAATTACGTCTAATGTCTCATTGAGCAGGGTGTCATGTTAGCGGTGGAAGCGTTACCAAATGCTGTAACGCAGGTTCGCGCTCAGCAGAGCTGAGTTCGTGCTCAATATTAAGAGCCCGAGCCTGTCCGAGCCCAAAGTATGTCATCCCGAGCCCGTCCGAGCCCGAATTTTATATTGCATGATAGAACCCGGGCCGGAACGAGCCCGAAAGCTATGATTAACCTGTTTAGGCATTAAAAAAATAGTCTTCTCTATCAGACTTCCAGTCATGGAAGTCTGATAGAGATACCCATGCAATTAACCGATGTCTTTCTCAACTGTGGATTAGAGAAGGCATGTCTATCTATTTCTATAGTTTCTTTGACCATTCATTTCTTCCTGAAATGTTTCAAGGGGGGCGGGGGTATCAGGAGATCAAGAAAAATCGGGAGGCACAACAATCTACGTCGTATATTCCTCGATAGAATTAGCAGGGAGCTGCCCCTTTGAGGAAGGGAGCAAAATTTCGTCAGCTTGCTATCTACTGTCTATAAGTTCTTAAAGAAACTTTTCCTTCGCAGAAATACTATAATTCATGGCCTATGGTATTTTGTTACCCAAGCTCAGAATGAATAGCCCTGCCGAATTCCTACTCACCATCTAGACCAAGTTGCCGAAGAATTCTCTTTAACAACTAGAAAGTGTAAAAACGTCTCGTTTGATAAATCATATAAAATCACATTAAAAGAAAAAAGAAGAAAATTCTCTCCCTCTCTCAGATTCCGAGCCCGAACTCCAGTAAGTATTATGCAGCCCGAGCCCAGTTCGGGCCTGGGCTCTACTTCGGGCTTTCGGGCTCAAGCCGTCTCAGCACTGGCGCTCAGTACACTGCAACCGTTCAACCGATTCACATCGGATCAAAAGTGTTTAACAGCTAAAGGACTTCGGAACCTAAAAATGATTCGTTTGTTAAAATCCGTTAATTAGATTAAAAGTCATGACCTTGAAAATTTGAACATCGATTTTCACGTCGTGTCAGCATTCAAAGGTGAATACCTCGAAAACTCTTTAACATAAGATAAAAATTAAAATATCTCCGGAACAGAGCATTCAAAACTCTGTAAGAAGAGCCCACATTATTATTATTTTTTTAATTTTTAAAAATTTTCAGAAATTAAAGATGCCCAGAAAAACTGTTGCGGAACATGTAAGTAGCCACAGAAAACGTAAAGCGGAGGAAGACCGAAGGCCAGAGAGTTAAAATAAAATTGCTTTAACTCCATATGAAAAGATGAAATTGCCGCTCCGGTGGCGCAGTGGTCTAAGGCGTTGGCCTCTGATCATTCGTCCGTAAGGGGTCCGGGTTCGAATCCCGGTCAGGTATGGATGTTGTGTCTGTCTTACGGCACTGGCTCTCTCCCTTCCCTGGAACCAGTGACCCTAAATTAGGGACGGGCGACTGCTTATAGCCCATTGAGTTGCTCACGGTGGTCGTTAAACCTCCAATCAAAAAAAAAAAAAGATGAAATTGTACAGACAGCGAAAGAAGGAGCGCGCGCAAGAGAAGGCGCATGTTAATCAGCCGTCCACCTCCACTGCTACGGAACTCCAACTGTCTACAAGCGAGGAAAATTTTCAAAATAAGAGGAAAACAACTACATAAACACGTACAACACGACAGAAGAAGAATATTTGTGTCAGCGAAAATATATGTTTGACGAGATTGTCTTTCACTACAGCAAATCAGAGGATCAACAGCTCATTTATCCAGAGTTACCAGTTTAGAAGGTTTATACTTGACGAATGCTAAAAATGATTTCAAATTTTATCACGGAAAAGGTAGTGAAGCACCTGGTGTAAAAGAATTGCGCACAGAATTGCAAAGACTAGAAAATCATCGTTTACTCACCATTCCTGACGATATAAGAACATTTTTAGATTCATCTCCATTAACAACTGTACGTGTTTTATCATTCAACGTATAATGCTTACATACTCATTATGGAGATTTACTAGTGAACGATGCTATAAACCATCCAATGTTACGGCTCTCTGTGAAAATTGGATGTACGACAATACCATTTCGATCGAGGGATACAGTTCTATTTCGCAGTATATGCGGTCATCTAGCGAGCAGGTGGTGTTGCTATATGCACTGGCGTGCAAAAATTAAGGACGAGACGGTTTTTTGAATGTAACGTTGTGCAGAAGTGCTCCACATCGACTCAAATCATACCATAAGATCCCCAAGATGTAAGAATATGGGACAAGTGAGCAAAACCGTCCAAACAAGGAATCCAAATAATACAAAGGCACTTTATTGAAAAGGTAGCTTTGAGCACAACTGGACAGAAGACAGAAACGTCCATGTGACAGGCGGCTGCCAAGAAAAATCCAGTCTTTAGTAGGGGATATGATCACCCCTCACTGGGTTGCAGGATTTACGTCTGTCCATGCTGAGGACGAGGTTGTCAAGGAGCTGTTGACGCATCGCAGCGGATTCCTCTTGCAGCGCCAATCGCAGCTGCGGAATCGTTGCTGGCGGCTGGTGACGTACTACCAAGCGTCTCCAGAGAAGGTCCCACACGTGTTCGATTGGATTTAGGTCCGGGGTCCTTGCGGGCCAATCCATGTGTTTAATATTTTCACTCTCCAACAGCTCTGCGACAGCCACTGTACGATGAGGTGTATCGTTGTCGTCCATGAAGAGGAACCCAAGACCCACAGCACCTCTAAACAGACGCACGTGAGGCAGGAGAACCTCGGTACAATAGCGGACACCAGTGGCTGAACCTCGTTGAAAGATTTGGAGGTCAGTACGGCTACCAAGCATGATACCGCCCCAAACGAGAACTCCGCCACCTCCAAACCGGTCCCTTTCAATGATGTTGGAGGTGTGATTGCATGTTTCCTGCTCTCTCCAGATGTGTATACGTCCAGAATCTTTCGTTAGACCAAATCGACTCTCATCCGTAAAGGGAACTCGACCCCATTGCTGATGTGTTCAGTTTTGGTGTTCCTTGCACCACAGAAACCGCCGTCTCCGATGAGCAGGCGTTAATGGCACACACCGTACTCGTCGTTGTACAAATAGACCAAATTTGTGCAGCCTCCTGGCCACGGTAAAACGCGATAACGGACGTCCAGTTGTCTGTTGCATGTGCCTTGCGATTTCTCTCGCTGTCTGCCGTCTGTCTCTTCTCACCTGTAGGACAATATACCGGTCGTCCACCGCCGTGGTTGCTCGTGGACGACCACTGCTGAACTCTCGGACAGCTGTTCCTGTCGTTTGAAATGCTCTCCAAGCTCGTGAAACGATGCTGTGAGCGATCCCGAACTTCTCGGCCACACTAGTCAAACTTCGACCTTCTTCCAACTTCCCAATGACGCGACTTTGGGTAAAGTCACCCAGATGTCGTCTACTGGATTGCCTGTTGGCCATATCACACGGTGGCAGCAACTCAACGTCGTTCAAACCGATGTACACCGTGTAAATAACTTCTACCGAATTGCTGAGGGTACACCGCCCGTGTGCTTTATACCCTTCCGACACTTCCCCTCCCCCCACGGGATGCTGCATATATGCGCATGCCCTACCGTACCGGACCTTAGCCTATCTCCTGAGTGATCTTTCGGTCCGTTCTGCCTGCTCGTTCTGCTAATTTCTCCTCTTCGTCCTTAATTTTTGCACACCAGTGTACAAGAATAACGAATCTCCAGTTTCCATCGTACGACATGTACTTGAAACATGTTACGCTGATGAAATTGATTACCTTGCAAGTGTTAAAAGGCAAGTTTGGTGATATTTGTGTAACTGATATATTTAGTGGTGATAACGGAACCGCTAAAGTGTTGTTAGTTAGACGATGCTTAACGTTTTATAATTACAACTGTTAGCTTATGCAACTAAAATGTCTGAATCTTTCAGTTCATTCCGTTGTTAGAATTTAGATATGTTACCGATCTTGTTAGTTGGCGATTTAAATATCGATTTGTCTACAGCCGAAAACGAATCATTCACTTTCATACAAGAGCAATTTGGACTTACAATTTCAAACGAATGTTTAACATAACCCGCGATGCTCGGCTCTAATAGCCGCATCGACGTTGTGTTTCATAGATACATACCTACAATTGTTTTAACACGCAATCATGCTACCTACTTTTCCAATCATAAAGCTAAGTTTACAATTTTACAAAAAAAAAAAAAAAAAAAGATGAAAACTATTCTTAAATGCATCTTTATTCAAATATTATAATTATATTACATTGTAAAAGTTCTGTAAACCTATTATACACTTTCAATAAATGTTTCATTTTTTTAAACTACTTAAAATATTTTCACTTTTCTAACCCGACGTAATCTTAGGTAAATTCCTACGGTTGTGTACATATACAACACCGCCCCCCCCCCATTTTTTTTCATTCAAAGTTGTCTATTTCTTTTTTTTTGTTTTCGTGGGACTTGGCACTATTGGGGCCACTGAGGCCCTTGCCAAAATATGCAAGCTGTCCGGGGAAGGAATGTACGGTTCAGTGAGAAAATCCTTAAATTAACGAATCTACTTAAGAAACGAGAAACTCAAAAACGAAAATTAATTTGCGAGTCACAAAACGTCGATCGTATTTCAGGGTTGCACCTTTGAGCCATCTATTTTAGGGCCACTGGCTCCAGGGAAGGGAGACAGCCAGTGCTGAAAAAAAAAAAAAAAAAAAAAGCACACCACCCATGCCTCCTCAATCCGCTCCCCTCTAGCATCAATGAGCTGCGGACGAAACACGGCTGGACGACGGTGGCCATATGTGCACCACTTTTGATACGTACTCACTACAGCGGCACGTGAACAACACACAAACCGCGGCGTTTCCGAGATCGTAGTTCCGAGGAGCCGTGCCAACACAATTTGTCCTTTATCAAACTACGATAAATCGGCGACTTTTCTCATTCTGACTTCGAAAGCCTCTACTAATTGAAAGTCTGTCCTCGGGTTGTATATATACTGCTCTGTGAACCTCACCTGTGCCACCGTTTGGTGTCCAGCCGCGGTTATTTCTCTAGGCTTGGGGTGGTTATAATGGAATGTCTCATTGGTGTATATACAATGTTCTTCATTGTAGCCTATATGTCACTAAACTA
Organism: Macrothele yani; assembly: GCA_039090855.1. Classification (NCBI taxonomy): domain Eukaryota; kingdom Metazoa; phylum Arthropoda; class Arachnida; order Araneae; family Macrothelidae; genus Macrothele; species Macrothele yani. The sequence continues at coordinate 18,509,629 of CM076992.1, forward strand.
TGTTGTGAAGCATGACGCAAATTGCTTAGTAGCATTTTGAACTACGCCCATTCCCTTGTTTCGCTCTTAACTTTTGACGGAAACTGTATTTCGCAAAGTTAAATTAAATAGTTAAACGCTCATTTTCCCGGGCTATTCAGCAGCCTCTTTCTGTCAAATGAATTAATGCTGCATACTTTCCTGGTTCATCGAACTTTCCCACTGAAAGATGCAAACGGAATGTGTACGATGTCTAGCAGTTTATCAAGCGTGACAAATTATGTCTCCAGGAATTATTTATTGACGGTAAATTATAGCTTTTCATCAAACGCCCATTTATAGGAGTTGTTCTTTGTGTCAATGACTTCCTAATCGTAGTACCTTTCTTCGCCTCTTCAGAGGGGGAAGAAGCTTCAACACTGACCAATTCTAAACGTTCAGGCAACTCAGATTTGATCAATGCTCCAACAGACGCTATCCTGTGATCGTTTGAGTAATGCATTCTTTTGCACATGATACCATCAGTTTTCTTTTCCACGTTACATCCGTTACCAAGTGGATTGTCTGCCTGATTACAGAAAAAATATTACACGAAAAAATTAAATGATTCAAAATACGTTTCGAATATAAAATCTTCCACGCTTCCGTATTTAAAAACGAGCACGTGTTAACATAATAAATTTCTACATAAAGTTTTCGGTAAAGAGTATTTTGCTTTACAAAACACCTTTCACCTACAATAACTATTTTAACCTTCCGTTTTTGTGTTTCAATCTCATTTGTAAATTCGTTTAGCTCTAGTTTAAACTTCTAAACTTAACATCATATCGGAACTCACCGAAGTTTCTAAACCTTTGGCATCTCTGGCAGTGGGTCAAAAGTAAATACGCTAGATACAATCTAGCAACGTTGTCTGAGAATTAACGAGATGTTCTTTGAGCTAAACCTCGCGTGCTTATTGAATGAAACTATACTTCAATTCACCCTAAGATGACACTGAAGGGGAAGGTACGCAAAACCTGTTGCCGCGACTAAAAGTAGTTCCGAACATTTTCCGTGAAAACCAACGCATTTATTGCCTAGAATCATACTACACATTGTTCTAGCTGTTTACTTATAAATCATCATCATCATCATTGTCAACCATTATCAATCCACTGCTGGACGAAGGTCTCCCCAAGTTTCCTCCACAACGGTCTGTCTTGTGCCAGTCTCCTCCATGTCACTCCCGCATATTTACGAATTTCATCCCCCCATCTCCCATGTGGTCTTTTTCTGGGTCTTTTCCTGTCCCTTGGAATCCAATCTAAAAATCTCGGCTGTCCATCTATGGTCTGTCCTTCTGGCAGTATGTCCAGCCCATTGCCATTTCAGGGATTTAACTCTGATCATGATGTCTTCCACTCTCGTCATTTTTCGGATCCACGAGTTCCTCTTCTTATCTCTCCTGGTTATACCAAGCATGCACCTCTCCATGCTTCTTTGAGTTGTCTGCAGCCTTTGTATGTCTCTTTTAGTTAAGGTCCACGTCTCTGCACCATACGTAAGCACTGGAAGGATGCATTGATCAAACACTTTTCTTTTAAGACATAATGGCATATTGCTCTTGAAAATTATGCTGTTTCTTCCAAAAGCTCTCCAGGCAAGTTTTGTACGCCGATTAATTTCTTCATCAATGTGACCCTCACTTGATATCTGCTGTCCAAGATAAACGTACGTATCTGTTATCTCCAGTTTTTTCTCCATCAATCGATAAATCTTCATTTCTTGTAAAAGCATTGAACATCACTTTTGTCTTCTGAAAGTTCATTTTTAATCCCACTTCTTTACTCTTGTCAGCAAGTTCCTGGATCATACTCTGCAGCTCTGATGGGGTAGTTGCAAAAATGACTACGTCATCAGCAAAACGAAGGTGGGTTAGATAATCTCCATTAATCTTTATCCCTTTGTTTTCCCAGTTCAGTGATTGAAAGACATTTTCCAATGTGGCATTAAAGAGCTTCGGAGATATGGTGTCACCTTGTCTCACTCCTTTCCAATTTTTATGTGTGTTGTATTTTCAAACAGCCGAATCTTTGCACTTGCATTTTCATAGATGTTATTAATAATATTAATGTATGCATCTTCAATACCGCAGGATTTCAGAGCCGTGGTAACTGCTGATGGTTTCACCGAATCAAAGGCTTTTTCATAATCGATAAAAGCCATGCACAATGGAAGTTCATATTCCCTCGCTCTTTCAATTAGTTCTCTCAGTACGTGGATATGATCTATTGTGCTGTAGCCACTCCTGAATCCAGCTTGTTCTCTCGGTTGAGCCATGTCCAGTGTTACCTTCAAGCGGTGTGAAAGAACTTTAGTGAAGATTTTATAAACCACTGATAGGAGGCTGATAGGTCTGTAGTTCCTGAGATCCTCAATGTCACCTTTTTTATGTAGCAGGATCATTGTAGCATTGTTCCAATCCTCAGGAATCTTCCCTTCATTAAGGCATCGAGTAAAAATTTGGGCGAGTACTGTTTCAATTTCTCCACTTGCTTCTTGTATGATGTCTATAGTAATTCCATCTTCTCCTGGAGCTTTCCCCCGCTTCATGTTCTTGATTGCATGAGCAACTTCTGCTGGGAGGACTGGAAGAACTCTGGTACCTTTCATGATGTCTGGAGTGCATATATCATCCCTTTCATATAGTTTGGAGTAGAAATCTTTCACTCTTGTCAAAATTTCGCCTCTATTTCTTGTTATAGAACCATCTTCTTTTCTCAGAGCCATAATCTGTTTTCTTCCCTTACTGAGATGTCCCTTTGCTATCTTTAGGCTTTGGTTGTTTTCAATTGCTTTCCTCACTTGCTCACAGTTGAATTTCCTTACGTCTTCAGTGATACTTTTTCGTGCTGTCTTGCATAGCTCTATATATTCCACTTTGGAAGTCACATCTTCTTTAGTTGTCCTCATCTCTCTTCTTTTTTGCATCAACATTTTGGTTTTTCCTGATAATTTGTTTACATGCAACTTGTTCTTAGACCCAGCTAATTTTGTTGCTGTTTCCATAAGAGCTTTGGTTACTTTTCTGTTAACTTCAGAAATATCCACTTCTTCCGATGTTAGGCCTTCTAAAGCAGAGAATCTGTTCTTCAGTTCCAACTTGAAAGTATTATGGTGTTTTTTTAAGGTTGGTTATGTCAATACATTTTGTTTGTCTTATGAGCTTGCCACGTTCCAGTTTAGTGTTGAGGTGCATCTTACATCTCACCAATCTATGGTCACTACCTGTGTTGAACTTGTTTAGCACACTGCAGTCTTCGATGACGAATTTTTTGTTACACATAATAAAATCAATTTCACTTGTCGTCCCAATTGGATGTCTCCATGTCCATTTCCTGTGTGGCTTTTTCTTGAAAAAGGAATTCAAGATGAAAAATCCTTCTGCCTCTGCAAACTCAACGAGAGTATTTCCACGCTGGTTTCTGTTGCCGTGACCGAATTTACCTACTGAAGTTTCATTCTGTTGCCGGTGCCCTATTTTTGCATTGAAATCTCCCATAATTATCTTCAAGTGCTGCTTACCTTTATTATTTAGATGACGAATTTCCTCATAAAATTCTTCAATTTCTTCTTCAGGATGACTTGTGGTGGGTGCATAAGTTTGAATAATCTGAGCCTGGTATCTTCTCGATAGTTGGATAACGAGTCGTGCAGCTCTGTCAGAGGAACTTTCAACTTCTACCACTTTATCCTTCAGTTTCTTGTTTATTATAAATCCAACACCACTAGTTCTGCCAGTATCTGTCCCACGATAATAGAAGAGATGTCCACTTTTCAGTTCAATGAGATCTTCTCCTTTTCTCCTTACCTCACTCAGCCCGACGATGTCCCACTTGATCCTTTGTAGTTCCTCTTCCAATTCAAGAAGCCTTGAATCAGAAGATAGGGAGCGTCCGTTGTACGTTGCCAAGGTCAGCATCAAATGGCAGCCTAGTCCGGTCCTCCGGGGATTCTTAGCACCCTCTGCCTTCATGTCGCACTGGCCGCTGCCTTGGCCAGGTACATTCCAGCTGCCGGAGACTGAGGGCCAAGATTTAAGTTGTAGAGTCATTTTGGAGGTGTTTGGCCATAACTCACCACGCTGGCCAAGCGGGTTGGTGAGTGTGGGATAGCATTTCCTCTGATCCCGATGGTATAGTTATACCGCTATTTGCGGTCGTCAGAGCCCCTTTAGTGGGAACAGGATGCACCACGAGAAGGCGGGGTTGACATTTGTCAAGGAGAGGCTGTGATGTTACGCATCACCTGACCTTACATCCCTTATAAATATAAATACATACAGTTATTTTAGACACATCTAAAAATGATCTACTTTCCGAAATGAAATTTTAAAATTAAACCAACACACGCATGCGTAGATATCCAGTGTTTCGGAGACAAGGATGCCACTGAGTTGACGGGGAAGTGATTGACAGCTAACAGCAGGACACAGTGGAGAGTGACGCGGAAGAGCATAACTCTCGCACTTTGTAGATGAGTTGGTACACTTGTATTATTGCTATGCATCTTTCGCATGCCAAGATCTTTGTGAGTGTGAAATAAATCTTTGTATTATTCATTTCACACCCACAAAGATGCCGAGCCGACCGCTCTGCGAAACTATAGTCGATGTATAATAAACATTCTATTGTGCGAAACGTTGTTGTTATTATTCTAAAACGAGTGATTCGAAAGTATGCATTTATTTACATACAACACATTAGCGGCTCTCACGACCTCCCGGAACCACAGTCCAGTACAAACTAAGTATAATTAAATCATAGCAACAAACACAGTAAGGTTTACTACGTCCTGACACTGAGAGGCACTTAGGTAGGCAGATTAATGAATGTTATTGTCGTAAAACCAATAAGAGAAGATATGAGTGGAATAGAAGTAAATACTTAATATAGGGCGGCGGCAATAATTAGTATTTCGACTGAGTAGTTTTTCAAAAACAATATTCGTCATTAGTATTCAGATTTAGACGAACAAAAAGTCCATCTGCGCATGCGCAAGCTAAAATCTGGCCTCAAGATAGAAAGAAAAGCTGAATCGCAAGTGTGTTAGAGGGTGATATTGGTAACGTTTTGTCTAGGGTATCTACAGGTACACCACATCCTATTATAAATCCTTTTAAAGCTCTCTTCAATAGCACGTAACTCTTCCTGGCGTGGCGAGAGGAAGCCAAAGTTCGCTACGGCGCATCGTTTTCATAGCATCAAAAATGCATTTTGTAATGGCTTTTATCACATTTACTGTAAAACCAGGTTCTCGTAATTTACTAAAATTGCAATATTATTACCTTTATGTAAAGATTAATGGAGATTATTTAACTCACCTTCGTTTTGCTGATGACGCAGTGATCTTTGCAACTAGAGCTGCAGAGTATGATCCAAGAACTTGCTGACAAGAGTAAAGAAGTGGGATTAAAAATGAACTTTGAGAAGACAAAAGTTATGCCCAATGCTCTTTTTTTTTTTTTTTTTTTTGATTGGAGGTTTAACGACCACCGTGAGCAACTCAATGGGCTATAAGCAGTCGCCCGTCTCTAATTTACGGTCACTGGTTCCAGGGAAGGGAGAGAGCCAGTGCCGTAAGACAAACACAACATCCATGCCTTACCGGGATTCGAACCCGGACCCCTTACGGACGAATGATCAGACGCCATCGCTTAGACCACTGCGCCACCGGGGCGGCCCCAATGCTCTTACAAGAAACGGAGATTTATCGATTGATGGAGAAAAGCTTGAGACAACCGATTCCTACATTTATCTTGTGCAGCAGATATAGAGTGAGGGTCCCATTGATGAAGAAATTAATCGGCGTATAAAACTTGGATGGAGAGCTTTTGGAAGAAACAGTACCATTTTTAAGAGCAGTATGCCATTATGTCTCAAAAGAAAAGTGTTTAATCAATGCATCCTGCCAGTGCTTACGTATGGAGCAGAGACATGGACCTTAACTAAAAAAGACATGCAAAGACTGCAGACAACTGAAAGGAGCATGGAGAGATGCATGCTTGGTGTAACTAGGAAAGATAAGAAGAGGAACTTGTGGATAAGGAAAATGACAGGAGTGGACGACATCATGACCAGAGTGAAATCACTGAAATGGCAATGGGCTGGACATGTTGCCAGAAGAACGGACCAACGATAGACAACCGAAATTTTAGATTAGAATCTGAGGGACAGGAAAAGACCCAATGGGAAATGGCAGGATGAAATTCGAAAGTATGCTGGAGTGACACGGAGGACACAGGCCCAAGACAGACAATTGTGGAAGAAATTTGGGGAGACCTTCATCCAGCAGTGGATTGATAATGGTTGATGATGACGACGATGATGTAAAACGTGGTAATGTTATGTTCGGCGATAGTTTGGTAAAATAGAATGTTGAGTAACAATGAAATTAACTAACATTGCGTTAAATCAAGGGACAGCATCCTAAAATCAGATTTCAACAATGGTTTTGACTACTTACGTTACCCATTTTCGTTACATCGAAATTTAGGAATTTATTTTAGTACTGTCTGGAGAGATGCATGGCATGAATAAGTTGTAATTACTTAGTGTGTCGAAGACTATGTTTTCAGAATTACAGAAGATATATTCTCTGTGAAATACAAGCTCCAAAGCTTGGAAAGGTTGGTGCAGTTTTCTATATGTAAAACTTCGTACTCCGGCACTTAATACATGCAAAAATTTAAGCTTCAGTTTTTTGTGTAGTATTCAAAATCTTAATGCAATTTGTACCTTCAGATTCTGAATTAATGAACTCTCTCTAACCCAAGTTTGAAGAAATGAAACGCGAGTTTTTAATGCTGCAAATATTGAAAAAAGAATCTTTGCTTTATTTAGAGGAACGTCTATACCAAGGAAACAATGTCTGGACCTATTTGGCGCAATTCCGAAAAGATAACTGTTTCCTTCAAAGCTAAAATTATGAATTTTTAAGTTTTTTCGTGCCCTAGAAAAAAAGCTTTTAATAATTTTGTATTGCTTTCTTACAATGTTTTTAGGCTTTGTTTGTTTTCTTCCGATTTGTTTGTTGAAACAGGTCACTTAAATATCAACAACTTAAACAAAAGCACTTAATCAATACGTCCAGAGTTCGTATGATAAATAACACTTACGTAAACATGCAATCTTTATTTCCTCGCCATTTGTAGAAATACAGGTTGCAAACACAATTCCAGCACTTGTTCAGCGAAAAGAAAATCTTTTACGCTCGCACTATTAAGATAACATATGGTCGTATTTCAAACCAGCCGTCGAGTGGTAGGAGGAGCTGGATTTTAATCATTTGTCCGAGAGGGGTACGGGTTAGTACCCTGGCTGGAACATGGGTGGTTTGTTCGTATTGCGGGTCTGGATTTCTCCCTTCCCAAGAACCAGCCCAGGTAGCATAGCCTTGCAATTTAACGTATGCCCAATACTGAGCCACCGTCTTCTATTCTGAAATACGACGGCTCAGTGTTGGGTCGGCGCGCCGTCTACCCTGCGGTTTTCAGAACATTCTCAGTCATTTTGGGACTACCCTTGTATTATTGAGTTCTCTGTTCTTTATTTATATGAATATTCTTTTTTTTTTTTTTTTTACGCGAACTTTCTTTATTGACGAACTTTCTTCATTTTACCAAGGCGATAATAGTGCAACGCATTCTTGCTCTTGGTTTTTTTTTTTTTTCGGCTCTTATCGGTTGTGTGATTTTTGTCCTCCAGGTACATATATACACTGATGAGCTATTACATTATGACCACCCGCAGCCTAGAGAAATGAGCGCGCCTGGAGACCGAGCGGTAGCGCAGGTGAAGTTCACAGAGCAGTATATATACAACCCGAGGACCGGCATTCCGTTAGTAGACTGTTCGGAGTCAGAATGGGAAAAGTTGCCGATTTATCGGAGTTTCATAAAGGACAAATTGTGATGGCACGGCGACTCGGAACCAGAGTTGGAAACGGGTTGCAAATTTCAGACCCGGACGTCCCATAACTGAACCCGACCTGACCCGACCCGCTCTGGACCCGTAACTGACCCGAACAAATCTTCTTTGAACTTTAAATTCGAAACTCAATTTATATATATATATATCTCTCCATGCCTCACTTCCCGCTAAAAACCTTCATTGGAACCCCCACTATTTCCTTGGTTTGGAACTCGAAACGTAAATGAGTATGGACCAAGGTATAAAATCTCACTAAAAGTAACACTGGAAATATAATAAATCTCACCAAAAGCAACACTGGAAATATAATAAGAAAAAACACAAAAAGAAATATAAAAACTCGGGTGCCGCAGGCCAGTCATCAGGGAAAGACGTCCCGCGACATCCGAGTTAGGTTCGAGTTTCGTGCAGGTGTCAGGTTAGAAAACCTTATTTTTAAAACGAATTCTCGAAACGAGGGTTAAAAAAAACATTTTTTTTTACCAAACTTTTTACTAATTTAGGACACTATATTTCCAGTGTTACTTTTGGTTAGTGAGATTTTATACCTTGGTTCATTCTCATTTACGTTTCGAGTTCCAAACCAAGAAAATAGTGGGGGTTCTAATGAAGGTTCTTAGCGAGGTATGGATATATACTCTACCAGTGGTTCTATCAGCTAAGCGCGGATCCCCGGTAAGTAATACAACTCAATGATACACGGTTTTATAGTTATTGTCATATATATACACATATAAACGTAATATATGTATTTATTTTAACTGCTTTATATTTAATAATTGAAATCCTTTTTTAATAATAAAATTTGCTTACTAGCTAAATTTTAGTGCCATTTTTAGTGCTATTTTGCGTAATCCAGAAGTAATGGCTGACTATGACCGTGACGATGGATTATATTACAAATGGAAATCATTATTTACGATTACACAAATGTATTTTTTTAATGTATTTAGATTGTTCATTCTTTCCATGCTTTTATGGAGGTGCGCATACTTTCATATGGTCCGTTAGATTTTTGGTTCCATAATCTTTTATTACACCGTTAACATCTTTCTTGTAATTATACACTTTCCACATTTTGAACAACAATCAAAACCGAACAACACAGAAATTATTCACCGGTTCCTTAATGAGAAGAAACAATTTCCAGCATTATAAGGAGTTAATTTCGACATGGCATGTCGTGGGAACGGGATGTTAGCACATGAATCGAAAACCTCTGAATACTCAATGTAAAAGATGTGATGTGAAAAGTAAATTAGTCATACAGTGAACTTCGCACGGAGAGAGTGAATCAGCTGAGAAGCAGGCCAATGGCGTTTGCCTGTACCTTGCCCTGGACAATCGCACTGTAAAAAAGCGCAAAGGAAGTATCGTTTTACAATATGGTGTCGGTGTGTCTGACGTCGCGACGGTCTGTAGAAATCTTCGTTGCTTTAAGAAACAGACTGCAATATTTTTGCATGGCAAATCATTATTCACTCCGTGGGCACTAGTATCGACTACAGAATTCCACAACGGGCATTTTTCTTTGGAATATATTTTTCTCTTTTCAAAAATAAAACTGGAATAAAACAAGGTCAAAATAGGGTCAGGAACACCTTGACCCGACCTGTTGGACACGCAAGAAATTGTCTACCCGTTGAGCCGTGAGCCGTTTCCATCTCTGCTCGGAGCTACGATCTCGGAAACGACGCGGCTTGTGGTTTGTGCACGTGCCGCTGTGTTGAGTACGCATCAAAAGTGGTGCACAGATGACCAAACGACGAACCGTCGTCCAGCGGTGCGTCATCCGCAGCTCATTGATGCCAGAGGGGAGCGGAGACTTTCACGCATTGTTCACAGCAACCGCAGGACCATAGTGCGTCAAATCACCCGCAGCTACAGCAGTGGTGATCAGGGCACGCAGTTCATCGCAGCCTTCTGCACATGAGCCTGCGTAGCCGAAGACCCAGCCGGGTCCCTATTCTCACTGCACGCCATCGCCAACAACGCATGAAATGGGCCCAAGTTCATCCATATTCACCGTGCATGATTGGAAGAAAGTGGCCTGGTCTGACAAATCGAAATTCCTGGTGCAGCACGTAGACGGCCGAGCGCGGATACGCCGAGTACCAATGGAGGGTATGGCACCTGGATGCACTGTTGGGCGGAAACTGGCCGGCGGCGGCAGTGTTATGCTGTGGGTGATGTTTTCTTAGGGCACTTTAGGCCCCATTATCCCTATAGCTCCATTCCTTACAGTTGTCAGGTATCTGAACATCGTTGCGGACCAAGTTCACCCATTCATGGCAACCGTATTTCCTACTGGTGATGGCCATTACCAACAGGATAATACGCCATTCCGTACTGCCAGAATCGTCAAGGAGTGGTTCGAGGAACATGCTGGTGACTTTCTGTTAATGCCATGGCCCACAAGTTCACCTGACATGAACCCAATTTAACATTTGTGGTTCGACTTGGAAAAGCGGGTTTGCGTTAAATCACCACCACCCATAAATGTACTGTAAATGGAGGGCCTGCTGTTACTCCAGGATACTAATCGTCACCTCATCAAATAGATGTCTTGCCGAGTGGCCGCTGTTTCGCGGGCTAAAGGGGGTCCCACAGCTTATTAGGTAGGTGGTCATAATGTAATGGATCATCGGTGTATGGGGAATGATTGTTATAAACATTCATTTATACATAACATCATCATTTTCTCGCGTTTTGCATGTATGTTGGTTTGATTCATTAAACATTCTTCTGATAGAAGTTCTTTTATTCTGCAACATAAGAAATCCCGTGAACGCGGCGCGTTGATGAAATCAGACAAGTGTTCAGTAGAGATAAAATCAGCTTTTGGAGTGGAAATGCTTACTTGATAAGTCATAAACCGAACCTCTATGACGTACTCAATATGCAAAAAATCAAATAGACAATTGGACACAAATCGAATTCTGAATTAGGGCAAAAAATGTGATGCCGTCGGAATGACAATGTTGTTCTCTTTTCGAAAGTCTTGCGTTCACTAAAGTAGCGCACAGAAATAAATTCGTTATTCAGAAGTGAAGAGCAAAATTAATTTTGAACGGGTGAAAATATTATTTTAGTAATACGCAGTTTTCAATTTATACTTGCTATGAACAAAAACTAGATGGCTATTTGTTGGAATCTTCAATTTGAATAATTTCGTTGGAGCTCTACTTTTACTTGCTCTTCAGTTAATGATTTTAAACCATCAGCTTCAAATAAAAAAATGCATTTTCAACATAAAAACGTTTCACTGTAATCGCTTCTCAGAAACAATTAAGGTAATTTCATACAATGTCAAATTCATAAGGAACTCTTAAATATTCATCTCTTTCTTTCTCTGTCCAATATGCATAATTTTCACAGATCCATTCACTAGATTCTTCTTAAAGTTTTTCACAGAAGCACTATTAAATGCGTTTACTCTTACGGCATTATTTAAAATATCGTTTTTGAAACTAGCTAATAAATCATAGTTTTTGTTGTACTGCATCTTTTACGAATTTCCATTTCCCTCTAATGATTTATTTCTGCATTTATTTCGCCCTTTTTCACTATGAGAATGAATGGAATGAGAAGAAAAGTTTCGTTGAGTTTCGAAACTCATTTTACTTCGACATATTTTCTTTACGGGGTGTACGTTCAATATGAATGTGTTACGCGCGTCTTATTGGTAGAAATTTATTCTGGATGAAACCAGTGCATTACTGTATTCCCAAGCCTGCTTAGAAGAACACCTGAGAAAAAACTGGATGCACCATCGACTCTGATGGTGTTGAATTACGAATAGCAATATTTTTCTGCATTGGTTTGCAACAGCGCGAAATAATTATTTTTCACATTTCCCAACATCTGCATAATCGTGACTGAAGTTAATTTCTTACATTTGAAGATATTCTTTCCTCGAAGTATTTCGCATGTTCTGAAATATATTTCATTCCAAGTATCACTGAGTACATAGAGCACAGCACGGAATGGTATCACTAAAATATTTTTGGCGCATTACTCATTTTTCATAACAGAGATGTACTGCTGCAGGCTCTTTCTTTCTCCATGAATCGAGCTCTTTTCGAAAAAACAAAAAAAGCAATCTACAAACATGTTTCCTCTGCATCTTTTAACGCCAGAGTAACCAGTACTTCACTCACTTGAAAAATTATTCAGCGTTTGAGTCCTGCAAGGGCTTCGTGCTCATGCGCAAAGCAACGTCAGTTCACTCATACAATTTTATTGATCAGTAAATCGCCGCTCCATTGTAAAAATACTTTTCTCTTTCTTCGAGGAATTAAAAACCCACACGAAGGTCTAAAATGCTAAGTAGTTCTCCCGAATTTGTGGTCACTTGGTCCAGAGAATGCGCACATCTCTGTACGACAAACATCCATGGCTAGCTAAGGACTCAAAACCGGTTTCAGGATAAATGATTAGCAAGAATGCTGATCCTCTGACAACCCAGCTATTGATAAGATTATTAAATGTTACATAACAGTGTATTACACTGCTCAAAATAATTACGGAAGCATGTGAAATTCATTCCATCATGCAAGCCAGTCGTTTTATATCTTCCCAAAACGTGGAAAACGCGAGTCGTATGCGACGTAGACAGCTGAGTCGTGCCCTCACGATGGCGCAGTGGTCTAAGCGCTGGCTTATGACCATTCGCCCGTGAAGGATCCGGGTTCGAATCCTGGTGAGGCATGGATGTTGTTGTTGTCTTACGGCACTGGTTCTCTCTCTTCACTGGAACCAGTGACACTAAATTAGGGACGAGCGACTGCTTATAGCCCATTGAGTTACTCACGGTGGTCTTTAAAATTTCAAACTCCCCCACCCCCACCACAGAAAAACCAGCCGAATCGTTTATACCCGATTGCAAATCAGCGTTTGAGACATCACACAAACATACAATGCATAAATTACAGATTGGGAGATATTTTTTTTTTGAGGTTTAACGACCACCGTGAGGAACTCAATGGGCTATAAGCAGTCGCCCGTCCCTAATTTGAGGCCACTGGTTCCAGGGAAGAGAGAGAGCCAGTGCCGTAAGACAAGCACAACATGTATGCCTCACCGGGGTTCGAACCCGGACCCCTTTCAGACGAATGATCAGAAGCCATCGCTTAGACCTCTGCGCCACCGGGACGGCACAGATTCGGATAAAAACGAAGGTTTTTCGGGAGCTTCCTTATTCTTCCGCCTTAATAGTAATTTTTTTCTTGAGGTCTTCGATTCGAACGATGTCTCAACAGCATGATTTATCGTAATCAACGGCGTGGAAAGCTATTGGCAGGCTAGCACGTCAGACACATTGGGTGGTAGCAGAAGCCATTGGAGTGTCACGAAGTGTATTTTCCCCGACTGTGGACATGATTCCAGGATACGGGAAGTGTTTGAAGAAGGCAAGGTCAAGGCCGTCCACGAGCAACAACAGCAAGGGACAACACTTATCTATTGTTAACAGCTCCTCCTGAACAGGCGGCAAAATGCTACTGAGCTCAAGCGATAGATTCTCTTGTCAACAGGATGCAGGTTGTCAGCCCATACTATCCGCAATCACATTTATTAAGGTGGCTTTTATGCACGTGGACCAATGGTGCGTGCTTGTTTAACCACACGCAAACATACGCCCAATAGAAAGTGGGCTGAGGAACATTGTGGTTGGGGACACGACGTGGGTAGTAAAGTTCTCTTTTCTGACGAGTCGAGACTCAATTTGAATTCTGAGAATCGACGAGTTATCACCTGGAGGGAACCCGGCACACAAAATAACCCAAATTTTGTGCAGGAAACATCACCGTCCACCGCTACCTATTCCACCTGGAATGGTGGACTAGGTAGCGGTGGACGTACGGACTTGCACGTCATCCAAAACGGCAGTATGACGGCCCAGAAATATAGAGACGAGATTTTCAGATCTAATCATGCCGTATGATGCAGCCGTCGGTGATTCGTTCCCTTTTATGGACGATAACGATCAACCTCATGTTAGATTGAAGTCAGAGGAGTGGACAACATGCTTCACGATTGACCTCATATTAGATTTGAAATCATCAGAGGAGCTACCCCATATTAGATTGAAATCAGAGGAGTGGACAACATGCTTCACGATTGACCTCATATTAGAGTTGAAATCATCAGAGGAGCTACCCCATATTAGATTGAAGTCAGAGGAGTGGACAACATGCTTCACGATTGACCTCATATTAGATTTGAAATCATCACAGGAGCTACCCCATATTAGATTGAAGTCAGAGGAGTGGACAACATGCTTCACGAATGACCTCATATTAGATTTAAAATCATCAGAGGAGCTACCCCATATTAGATTGAAGTCAGAGGAGTGGACAACATGCTTCACGATTGACCTCATATTAGATTTGAAATCATCAGAGGAGCTACCCCATATTAGATTGAATTTAGGAGTGGACAACATGCTTCATTGAGGAGTTACAAAGATAACCCCAAAACCTCCTGGATAACCTTATCAATTCCATACCACACAGGTGTGCAACGGTCTTAGCCGCTCGATGGTACCTCACACCCTACTAGAGGTCAATTACCACCTTCAAAAAGTCATTTTTTTCGTGTTGTACAGATCTGCATATTATAGTGGCTAGAAGAGATAGTTTCCCGTGTGCTTCTGCAGACAGATTCTTTTGAAATCATGAAATCAGAAAGGGCGCTGAAGACAGCTTCGATGCTTTGCTGTAAACTTTGCTCATAGATATACGTGCTTCTGTTTCCGTGAAGTATAATTATTTCACTAAAATTTTACCAAAGAATATTGTTTTATACCGCAGCTATACTGAAAGTTATTAATGTCATGTATGGATAGATATAAGTGAATACTCTTCCAAATGGTGTTTTCAGGAAGCTTCGTCAACTTCATTCGGGAAATTCAGTATCTCGCATTGAATCTAGGTGCTACAAGGCTGGTTAGTACAAATACACTGCTGGCCACCCAAAATGCAACACCAAGAAGGAAGCATCCGATTGGCCTTAAATTCGCAGCATGCGTCGCCCGCGAGAGCACATGCAAACGATT
The DNA here is from genome assembly GCA_039090855.1 of Macrothele yani. Taxonomy (NCBI): domain Eukaryota; kingdom Metazoa; phylum Arthropoda; class Arachnida; order Araneae; family Macrothelidae; genus Macrothele; species Macrothele yani. The sequence goes on from CM076992.1 coordinate 18,524,638, forward strand.
AGCCCTGCAGGGCATATTCAAATCATGTGCGCCCGGTACGCCACCGAGAAGCACTATAAGAAGGGTGCACAGAAGGCGGGGTGTAAGGTGTGGAAGTGTGTTGTGCTGCTGGACCTGTGCGTGGGAAGCTTCCTGATGCCTCGTCGCAGAATACGGCAGTCATTCCAGCACGTTTCGGAGTTCGACAGAGGACGAATAGTGGCTTATCGCGACAGCGGTTTATCGTTCCGAGACATCGGCGCCCGTGTAAGACGACATCCAGCCACAGTGAGGCAAGTATGGATTCGGTGGGTGCAGGAAGGACGGACCGACGTGAGCGATTGCCGCAGCCACGGCACACCACTGAACGAGAGGACCGGCATGTTGTGCGGCGGGCATTGACGGCTCGTACCGTCACATCACGAACGTTGGCGCAGGAATTAGGATGTGTTGCACAACAACCTTTGTCAGCACGTACCGTTCGACGTCGTCTGCAGGAGCAGGGACTGGTCGCACAGCGCCCATTGCTTCGATTACCATTGATGTTACACCGCCGGCGAGTGCGGTGGCAGTGGGCCCTTGAACGCCGCACCTGGACTACGGAATGGCACATTGTCTTCTCCGACGAATCCCGCTTCCGCCTGCAACACCACGATGGCCGGATCCGCGTGTGGCGGCAACGCGGCGAGAGACTGTATGACGCCTGCATGATGCATCGTTATACCGGTCCGTCGCTTGGCGTTATGGTTATGGGCGCAATTGGATATGACACCCGCACCCCTCTGGTATGCATCGCCGGTACACTCAACAGCCATCGTTACATCTCCGACGTTTTGGACCCTGTAGTCCTTTACTTGCAGGACCTGCCAGCGGCCACGTTTCAACATGACAATGCGCGCCCGCACGTGGCACGTATTGTGCAACAATTCTTCACGGCCCACCAGGTGTCACTGCTGCCGTGGCCAGACTGTTCTCCCGATATGTCGCCCATCGAACACGTCTAGTCGCTGATCGGCAACCGAGTGGTCCGGCAAGCACCACCCGCGGCTGCACCTGATGAACTGTGGCAATGTGTGGAAGCAGCCTGGTCCGACATACCCCAAACCCACATCCAAAGCCTCTTCCGTTCGATGCCGCGGCGTGTAGCAGCCGTTATTGCCAGTCATGTGGGCCACACGAACTATTGATGTCTGCGTGTTCCGCAAGTCGCACGGGCCTATAAACTCAATCGTTTCATCTTTGTATCTGTTGTTATGTGTCCAGTGAATCTGGTTTTGCTATCTCGTGTCCTTCTTGGTGTTGCATTTTGGGTGGCTAGCAGTGTACATTACTGGACGCAAATTTTCTCCGTAATTATTGGGATTTTTGCCCAATTATCGTATTGAATTCTGTTCTGATCCTAAGTTGTGTACATAATCTTATTGATTCCCAACTCTGTGCCTTCCTTGGAATATTTATCCCCCTCATGAAATTTCTTCTATCCTTAGAACTTTGCTATTTGTTCATAATAAGTCTTACTTCCGTTTTAACAATATTATCCACAGCCAACTTGAGGGGTGTCCCATGAGTTCCCCGCTCTCGGCTACTTTGGCAGAAATTCTTATGCAGGATTTAGAAGAAAATGTTATTCAACCCTCTCCTATTAAACCACTTTTGTATATTCGTTACGTTGATGATATGCTGGTTTTTTGGCTATCCTGTCGTGATGAACTAATCGATTTCGCCAATAGGCTTTCATTGCGATATCCTTTTATTAAACTTTCCATCGAATATGAGAAAAACTGTTCCACATACCTTTTCTGGATTTTTTATTTCAACGGGACACAGGAGATAACACTATTATTCACTCTGTTTATTCAAAACCCACTTCCACTACTTGTTAATTCCTTTTGATTCAGCACATCCAATTAAATATAAAATTTCTGCACTCATTTTTTTTTACACCGGGCTATTACTCATTCGTCCAGTAATTGTCTCCGAGATCTAGATATCTCAAAAACAAAAGACCTCGCCACAACAGTAACAAGTTAATTCGTCGTTCAACTGAATTACTTGCCTCAACCTTTACCCGTAACAGAAACCCAGTTAAGTATACACTGAAGAGCAATTGAATTAGAGATAGCCGGCGTTATGCAAACGTTCCGCTGTGGGCGGCCCTGTAAATGGAAACATGACGTATGCAGCGATCTGACAATATAAGGAGTGATATTCCCTGGAATCAGTATGAGTCGGACGCAGTATGGGTAAGACGAAGGATCAAAGCAAATTTGATCGTGGGAAATTTTCAGGGCCCGAAGAATGGGTCACTCCATCTCGGAAGTCGTGCAGGTTCTGCGATTTTCACGAGCCGCTGTGCCACGGGTGCACCGTGAGTACATCGAATCTGGTAAAACCATCCCTGCAAGGGCCAACTGCCGTGGACAAAAGCATGTGGATGAACGAGGTCATCGTCGGCTAGCTCGCATTGTAACAGCGGATAGACGGGCCACAGTGCAAGAAATCACTCGGCAATTTAGCGCTGGTGCACAAAAACGTGTAAGCAGCCACACCATCCAGAACCATCTCCTCGCTATGAAGTACAGAAGCCATCGTCCCACGAGGGTTCCGCTACTGACCGCACATCACAGGGTGCAAAGATTAGCATGGGCGCAAGAACATTGCCAATGGACCCTAGACATGTGGGAAAATGTTGCCTGGACTGATGAATCGAGATTCACGTTGGTACATGCGGATGGCAGGATACGAGGACGGCGCAAACCACATGAAGCGACGGGTCCTTCTTGCCAGCAGGGTACTCTTCAATCTGGTGCGGGTGGCATTCTCGTCTGGGGGCTGTTTACGTGGACTGAAATGTGACCCCTGGTACGTGTGACATCGTCCCTCACAGGTCAACTCTACCGGGATATCTTGGACGACCATTTGCTCCCGTTTGTGCATCTTCAACATCCCACTGGGGACCTCATCTTGCAACAAGACAATGCACCGTGCCATCACTCCCGAATTGTATCCGAATAAATGGATGAACACTCCACCGACGTGACTTCGCTTCCTTGGCCAGCTAGGTCACCTGACCTCAATCCCATCGAGCACATGTAAGATGCCATCGAGATAGATGTTCGAGGCTCTGATCCCTCTCCATCAAATCTTCGTGAACTGTGGGAGCTTGTTCAGGGGTCGTGGATCCGTATGGCTTCCCAACGCTTCCGGTGTCTTGTCGAGTCCATGCCGAGACGGATCGCCGCCGTCATCAGGACAAAAGGTGGTGCTACACGTTACTAGACAGGTATCTATAATTCAGTTGCTCTTCAGTGTATAGGGTCAATAAAATATGTTCCGGTTGTTTGCAATATGCTTAAGAACAGTTGTAATAGGTATGATTTGAGTTTCGGTGTACAAACTTGTAATTTAATATCGCTCATACGAAACGACAGAGATATATAGAATACCGTTACGTCGTTTATGCCATTCCGTTATGGGCCACAGATTCCAACGAAAGGAACTCTGTATATGTGGGTTCTACAATACGTTCCGTAACCTAAAATGCCGAATATATGAACACAAATACAATTTAACACAAATTCCTCTGCTACGGCATTATCCAGATTATGCTCGGAAGGTAATCACGAGCCACTATGGAACTTTACTACTATCCTTTTGGCTCCAACAACACGCTTTGCTACTATTCTCTGAAAGCTTATGGATTTACAAGTATGGACCTAAATATTGCAATGTCGACACATCTGTTCAGATACCTCTCCCTTGGAAATTCCTTTTAAAACGGAACCATAACTTCAAGTTGTTCAGAACCTTAATTGGTGTATCTACTTTATGTAAATTTGATTCTTTGACATGCGTAGTGTACTTGTATCACGACATCTTCATTTTGTATTTAAATCACCCAACTTTTCATTTCTATTGCTCAGTGTGTAAGCCTGATGAAGGGACCGACGCGGTCACCGAAAGATCTCGTCTTTTTTTAATGCTTTTTAAATATTAAAGAGTAGTTTTACCTGAAAATCGTGCATGGGACGGCTTATTCTATGGCTTCATGTTCTGATCCTGTTGCAACTCTTTTCTCTATCTCAACAGGACACAAAATGTTTAACTGTGTGTCACATGATACTGTATTTAGGCCTAATATTTTCATGATAAAGTTTAAAGAACTTCGGACGAAAAAAAACAATGACACCCAATTTCAATAATTTTAGACAAAATGCGATGATGTATAAAAGACTAAACAAAAGTGACATAATTACTGAGTGGCTGCCAACTTGATTTAGGACAAGTAAAAAAAAATCATTCATTCCGCCTTGCCTCATCTTTCGGCACGGAAAATAGTTACCTGTTGTTCACAGGACCTGTAACCACTGTTGATTCCAGGCACGAAACACGTTCTCAACGTTACACTCATTACTACTACTTTTCATGACCGATCTAACAAATAAATTGCCTTTTCAATCGCTATCTACCGAACACTCCATAGAAAAGCATGCTAGTATTTAGAAATCATTGCATCGAAACTCGCAGGAGCGCCATCTCGCGGTTTCATGAAAGGGGGGGGGTACTAAAATTTAAACAGTGAGGTATTAACGCACGGCCACTGGCGCCAACTACTGGGGTGCTCAGGGGCTTGAGCACCCCTCCGAATTTTTTTATGTGTACTGTATTCATACTTAAATATTTAGTTCTACTTTACATAAAATTAAATAAGATAATCGGAATATAGCGCAAGTATTTGGTTTCTATAACAAAAAATCAATTCTTCAAAAAATCGTGTTTCAACTACCGATACCGAAAAAACGCTTAAGAAATAAGACTGCCAAGCAAACAAGAAATCGGGGGTGTGGGATGTGGTTTGTACCCTACCTTCCTAATTGTTTAAAGCTGCCATTATTTTTATTTTTTTCGCAATCACATTCCTTACACATCAGTAAGTTGTCAGCAGCTCACCATGCACACATGGTACTTCGGCAGATCATAAAGCCATAAATGTCACAGCGGGAGTAAAGAATGACCGGCCGAGAGCAGAAAACACACAGCAAGACGGCGAATGATCTTTTCTCGCTCAAAAGATAATTTTCAATGTTTTTATTTCTTTTTTATTTTGCTATTGTAGTTATTGTTTGACATAATTCTGTTGATGGTTTTTTTTCTCTCTAGTTTTATAAAACATATATAAGCAGTCACCAAAAGTAACACCAATCAATCAACTCGGGGGTAATATGACAAATCGATAACAACCGGTTCACATGGACTGCAAGATGAATGATGGTGGGGTGGGGTGGAGATTTCCAAGATACACTTATTGATCAAAGCAAAAATTCCGCTGTGATATGCGCTGCGTTATACGCTAAATGCTAACAATAACAAGTAAAATAATACAGTGCAATGATTTTGAAGCGCGTTCCATTCCAACACTGAGCACGCAAGTTTGTTTGCTACTGCTAGAGCGAGCTTCTCAAAGATATCGCTATTAGCTTACTGTCTGTTTTGACTAATGATATACATTGGCGTGCAAAAAGTAAGGACGAGACGGTTTTTCGAATGTAACGTTGTGCAGAAGTGCTCCACATCGACTCAAATAATACCATAAGATCCCCAAGATGTAAGAATATGGGACAAGTGAGCAAAACCGTCCAAACAAGGAATCCAAAGGGTACAAATACACTTTATTGAAAAGGTAGCTTCGAGCACAACTGGACAGAAGACAGAAACGTCCATGTGACAAGTGGCTGCTAAGAAAAATCCAGTCTTTAGTAGAGGATATGATCACCCCTGACTGCGTTGCAGGATATACAACGTCTGTCCATGCAAAGGACGAGGTTGTCAAGGAGTTGTTGAGGCATCGCGGCCCATACCTCTTGTAGCGGCAATCGCAGCTACGGTATCGTGGATGGAGCTGGTGACGTGCTGCAAAGCGTCTCCCGAGAAAGTCCTACACGTGTTCGATTGGATTTAGGTCCGGAAACCTTGCAGGCTAATCCATGCGTTGAATATCTTCACTCTCCAACAGCTCTGCGACAGCCACTGTACAATGGGGTGTAGCGTTGTCATCCATAAAGAGGAACTCAGGACCCACAGCACTTTTAAACCGACGCACGTGAGGCAGGAGAACCTCGGTACAATAGCGGACACCAGTGACTGAACCTCCTTGGAAGATGTGGAGGTCAGTATGGCTAACAAGCATGATACCGCCCAAACGAGAACTCCGTCACTTCCAAACCGATCCCTTTCGATGATGTTGGAGGTGTGATTGCGTATTCCCTGCTCTCTCGAGATGTGTATACGCCCAGAATCGCTCGTCAGACTAAATCGGCTCTCATCCGTAAAGGGAACTCGACCCCATTACTGATGTGTCCAGTTCTTGTGTTCCTGGCACCACAGAAACCACTGTCTCCGATGAGCAGGCGTTAATGGCACACACCGTACTAGTCGTCGTGCAAATAGACCACCTTTGTGCAGCTTCCTGGCCACGGTAAAACGCGCTAACGGACGTCCAGTTGTCTGTTGCATGTGCCTTGCGATTTCTCCTCCCGCTGTCTGCCGTCTGTCTCTTCTTGCCTGTAGGAACATATACTGGTCGCCTGCCGCCGTGGTTGCTCGTGGACGACTACTGCTAAACTCTCGGACAGCTGTTCCTGTTGTTTGAAATGCTCTCCAAGCTCGTGAAGCGATTCTGTGAGCGATCCCGATCTCCTCGGCCACACTTTGACCTTCTTCTAACTTCCCAATGACGCGACTTTGGGTAAAGTCATCCAGATGTCATCTACTGGATTGCCTGTTGGCCATATCACACGGTGGCAGCAACTAGACGTCGTTCAAGCCGATGTACACCGTGCAATAGCTTTCACCGAATTGCTGAGCGTACAACGCCCGTGTGCTTTATACCCTTCCGACCCCCCCATGCGCACCCCGTCATGCTGGTATATGCGCATGCACTACCGTACCGGATCCTAGCCTATTTCCTGAGTGGTCTTTCAGTCCGTTCTGCCTGCTCGTTCCGCTGTTATCATAATTTCTCCTTTTCGTTCTTAATTTTTGCACACCAGTGTATATACTGCCAATCTCAGCAGGTTTGGTTTTCTGGTAGTAGTCCCCAACAAAATGCTCAAATTTTGTTCAAAAGAAAAAAATATATATAGGATCTCTTGTGCGCACATTACAGAAAATTAAATCGGAAGAATTTGGTTGCTATTAAAAAATGTAATAGCTTTATCCTGAAATCATGTATTGGTTTGTTTGCGTTTTCACTGAAGACAAGGTCCATCTAAACATCTAAAATTTCAACACTGGAAACGGTACCTGTTTTTTGAATTTCAGCATTCCTCGAAATTTTCAGAAGTCGGTGCCTATGCGCACGACACATTATCTCTTCCAGCCATTATGAATGCATATTGTTGTATAGCATATCGCATCATGGCATTAAATGAAAATATTGCATAAAACTTTGCTAATGTGCTTTTCCTTACCCATATTATTGAATATTCTACTGTATCTTACATAAAAATAATATTTTATGTTCAACAGCGTCAGTCGCACAAATTATCCTTACAATATCTCCCCTCCCTAATTGTAAGCAGTGTACAAAATCGCTCGCAAGACTACGATGAGACAATAGCACGACTGTAAATGCAAGATTCCTCAATCGACAGATTTAACTGATTTCCAACGCGGATCGTTAACAGAGAGCCACATGAGCAATCGCCCTGTACGCGACTTTTCAACAGGACTCAGGATCACTAATTTGATGGTTGGTGATGTGACATGCAAACCGGCTGCGGACTGGGTTTGAATCTGCCAAGAAACAAAGCGGACAACATCCAGTTCTATCAGAACGTGACAAGAGATTTTTCGCTCATTACGCAAAACAGCATAGCTACACATTGCGCGGATCCTACATGAGAGTATTTAGACTTATCTTAGGGCCATTACAATGGGCAGCACGGCATCTATTACCACCCTACACAGACCCGCAAGCAGCTGATAACTATAGGTAACGGATTTTTATGTAAATAAATATTTTTATATAAAAACACATATTTTCAAATGTTTTGTATGTGAATACATAATTTCCGAAATAAAAACTGTTTGCGAAAATTGCAACACCAAGAAAGGATCGCGCTACTCAAATGAAATTTATTCACAAATTCCTCATGTCATAGGAGGTAATTCAAGCTTGTCCAAGGCTTAGTATCGTCTTAGACATAGTATTATGCAGTATTTGTAAAGACCCAGTGTTTATCATAGTAATTTATCAAGACTCAGTATTAATCATATTATTTTATCAAGACTCAGTATTTATCATAGTATTTTATCAAGACTCAGTATTTATCATAGTATTTTATCAAGACTCAGTGTTTATCATGGTATTTTATCAAGACTCAGTATTTATCACAGTATATTGTCAAGACTCAGTATTATTCAAAACTCAGTATCGTGTGAAGCTACCTAGAACAACAAGAACAGTATCTACATGGCGTGGCATTGAATGGAAGAGGTTTTTGATAACACCCTGGGGAATAGCCTACCAGGGTGCTTCTACGAGAGACTTGAGCCAATTGTGGTAACTGACAGAAGCTCTCGACGGTCCAGTCGTTAGGTACAAAGTCCCAGACAAGTTCGATCGGGGACATACCGGGCGAACGTGCAGACCACGAAAGGAGCAGTATCTGCCGTGCATAGAAGAGGTCTTGAATATTCCGATCCACATGACGCCGAGCATTGTTTTGCTGGAATATAGCGCCAGGACAACTCTGACGGTAGGGTATCACCTATGCCTGTAAAACATCCTTGATGTATCGCTGGGAGTTGAGGGTTTTCTCAATTCGTAACAGGAGATATCGCGAATTGATCCCAATAACGCCCAAATTATGACGTTTGGCGTGTATGACAGTGCAAGGTGACGTTCACCACGATGTCTTCGAACACTATAACGTACAAGTTTGTCCGCGCCGGGCATGGAATTCGGTTCCCCCTCACTCCGGAGTAAGTCGCTCTCCCAACTGAGCTACGCGGATATGTGCTCTCACTGCTATCTGCCTTTATATCACATGCGTCCGGCGTTGAGAGCATGTCACATCTCCCCCCCGAAAGAGGGGTGGTGGCATGGTCCACGGGTTAGCAGGAACCATGTGTAGCTGTAGGCAGTCATCCCATGAAGAACGTGCATTTCAGAAATCCCAGACAATTTGGTGTGTGGAACGTAACATCACACTGATTCATTGTTTCGAAGTACTGAGGAAGGGATTGTCATTTTCCCTGCCTCGCCATGTGGAAAGAGCATCACATCATTGCGAGAAACTTAACAACCGGCTCATCCTGGAAGTTTGGGTGCCAATGTAACGTACAAGTGTGTCCGCGCTGGGCATCGAATCCTGTTCCCCCTCACTCCGGAGTAAGTCGCTCTCCCAACTGAGCTACGCGGACATGTGCTCTCAGTGCTAACTGCCTTTATCTCATGTGCGTCCTTCGGTGCAGGTACGTCACAACACGAATGCGACTGTCATCGAGAATTAAGTTCGATCGGGTCTCGTGTGAAAGCACGACCTGTTGCCAGTCAGCGCGCCAATGTCTATGTTCGAGACCCTATTTCAGCCGAAGGCGTCTGTGGTTGAGTATCAAAGGAATGAGCAGCAATGCCTTGCTAGCGACTAGTCCACTGTTGCACTAACACGTGGATGTCGCTGTGCATTCGGTCATTGCCATGTGGTAGAGGAGTCTGTCGTGGATTTCTGTGCGTCCGAGCCTCATCTTTCTACTGACACTACGTTCTTATCACTACACTGGCGTTTCGTCATGTACGAGAGGCAATTTCATACATAAATACATATCACAAAACTATTCTCTGAGATTCAGAGGTTAGCTCCACAAAGAAATACAAACTACCACATAATTTGTACTTACTGTTGCTGTATCAAACTTCTCCATTTACAGCGATCTTGGCATACAACTCGGGCTTCACTGACATCTATCACACGCCGTACACAAGATCTTCTATACTTCATACTCATGATCTTTTTCTCATGCAGACAATCTTGAATCTGATCCTCCCATGACTTCCGTGGCCTTCCTCTGCCTTTCTCTCCTGCCACTTGCGATAAAAAGATTGTCTTTGTAAGCAGCTCATCACTTATTCTTTCAACATGGCTAAACCACCGAAGCATATTAGTCTCCACCGTGCTAACAACATTTTGCTTCACATTACACAACTGCAACACATCTTCATTCCTCACAGAATCAGAACGTGTCTTGCCACAAACACCTCGTAAGTAACGCATTTCTCCAGCACACAAACAACTCCTATGTTTCTTCTGAAATACCCAGGTTTCACTGCCGTAGACAATAGTAGGAACAATTACACTCTCATACACAGCCATGCGGAATCCTCTTGAGAACCCATCATTCCTGTGAACACCTTCCAAAGCCGCTATGACTTTCAATGAAGAATTCACTCGTCTACAAATTTCACCATTCAATTTGTTCTCTCTGTCAAACATGCTTCCTAAATAAACAAACTCATTCACCTGGTCAATCACTGTGCCATAGGAAGATATCAGATAAGGATAGGCGAACGCTGGCTCGGATTGTACAACGGAAGCACAAGACAATGGCTAGCAACACCAGTCGAAATGATCCCGTTTTTGTCATAACAGTTTGTCGGGAACTCCATTCGGACGGTATTTATGGTCATGCTGCATTTTACAAACCTCTGATTACAAACATCAATGCAGCAGAGGGTGTAAGGTGATACAAAGCAAATATAAAACTGCGATGCTAAAGACTAGCAACGTGTCATCTGGTCTGATGAATCGTGCTTCGCAGTATTTCCCACCACTGGTAGAGTGTACGTCTGGTGAAAACCTGCAGAAGCATAACACCCAGACTTCTTGGTTCCGACTGCGAAACATGGAGCTGGGTTCCTAATGCTGTGGGGTGCCACGTCATGGCAATATTTAGGGGACATTGGTTATTTTACAGGGTCGTGCCACATCAGCAACGTATGAATCCGTTCTTAGAGACCACTTGCACCCAATGTTACACGTATTGTTTTCTAATAACCGTTCCTGGTTTCAAACAGATAATGCGTCCGTGCATTGTGTGAAACCTCTTATGTTGTGATTTGCAGAGCATGAGGATGAGATACAACAACTACCTTGGCAATCTCAATTTAATTGGACATTTCTGGGAATATCTGGAGTGAAAGGTCAGATCAAACTTTCCACCTTCAACACCACTGATACAATTGATTGTTTAAATGATTTAATGTGATGGTCAATATTAATATACACTGAGTGACCACTTTATTATGACCACCCACTCAGTACTTCGTTGGGCCATCTCTTGCCTTTAATACGTCATGGCAATATTTAATGGACTCCACGAGATGTTGATAGGTGGTTTGTGGAATCTGAGACCATGCTTGATGAATAGCCCTTTCCAGGAGTGTGAAATTGCAGGGTTGTGGATCCAGCTGTCTGATGGCTCGTTCAATTTCATCCCACAAATTCTCAGTGGGGATTGTGGGGGCCACCTAAGCAAAGTAAACTCACCGGCATGTTCCTGAAACCAATCCTGTACAATACGAACACTGTGGCAGGACGCATTATCTTGTTGAAAGTAGCCATCGCCATTGGGATAAACCATCCACATGACAGGATGCACTTGGTCCGCAACGATGTTTAGATATGGTGTGCCAGTCAGACGTTGATCAACACGAATTAAAGGGCGCAAAGCATGCCGAGAAAACTATTCCCAAACCATAACGTTCCCTCCACCAGCTTGAAGGGTTGTAGCAATGCATTTGGGGTCCATGCTTTCGTGCTGTTTCCGCCAAATTCTCACTTGGTCATCGGCATGATGCAACTGAAAACGTGATTCATCGGACCACATAATTTGTTTCCAATTTTCGACTGTCCAATCTTTGTGCTCCTGTGCGAACTGGAGAAGTTTCATCTTTTTAACTGCAGACAGCAAAGGGGTTCGAACAGGCATTCGGCTGCCATATCCCATCCGATGCAGTGTATGGCGAACAGTGTGTGCAGAGATCATTTGAGGGGATCCTTTATTAAGATAGTATGTAATTTGCTGCACTGTTGCCCTTCTGTTGTCTGTTACCAGTCTGGACACTCTCAGTTCCGCCCGAGCAGTCACTAGTCGATGACGACCACACGTTCCACGTAGAGACCCAGTTTTTTGGCTGACAGTCCAGTCTTTAAACACTTTAACAACAGCTGCTCTGGAACATTTCGCGAATCCGGCGGTTTCGGTGATACTCGCTCCATGGCTGTGATCTCCTACAATCATCCTACGTTGAAAGTCCGTCAAATCGCATTTTTTACCCATCTCGTCACCCAAAACTCCCTGCTACTACTGTCGCAAGCATTAAGCTTTCTCTTTTTATACTAGCCTCACCCTCTGGCGGCAACAGCGTACAGCCATAGCTCATTTGCTTAAAACTGTCAGGTGGTCATAATAAAGTGGACATTCAGTGTATACAGTAAACATTAGACCTTTCAAGCCCGCAACGGACCCACCTTCAGATGTTAGTAGCAAATTGGAGCTGAGTATGAATTTAAATACAATAATACTTCTCATTATTGTATTTAAATTCATACTCAGTTCCAATTTGCTACTAACATCTGAAGATAGGTCCATTGCGAACCTGAAAGGTCTAATGCTTACTGTATATATTAATACCTTCATCACATTAAATTATTTAAACAGCCAATTGAAATATTTCAATCCAATAAGATCGTGTTAAGACGGCCAGAGATCTACATAGAAATTCAACATAAACACGATTGAACCTTTAATTAGTAATTAGTTCAACACCACTGGAATAGTTGGGGCATATTTTACAAGAAGAATGGTCCCAAATTTCTTTTTCGTATGATAGTCGCAGGTGAAACATCTATTGTGGAGTAGTCCCATTACTTCCATACTGAAAGCTCAAGGTGGGCCCTATAGCTCATTAACAAGTTCTTCACAAACAGTGTTTCCATTAATCAGATTAACTCATGTACATAAAACATGAATTCAACACTATGGTCATCAGTTCGAACTCTTGCTGCAAGATAAAGTAAATAAAGTGAAATATGAATACCGAAATATATGCTGCGACAATAGCATCTGTTATCCTCTTCTGCAGACTTCCGATACAAGACACTAGGGTTGAACAGACTTTATCCTTGACATAACCACACACGATAAAGTTTAGGGGGTGGTAGTCGGGTTTAACAAATTTTCAGATTTGCTGCATGACCCATGGAACCCAAACTAAATACGAAGAGTGCTTTCCGTTTTTCTTTAGTGGTTTGAGAGACTGAGCAAAATTTCCATCGAATGGGTGAAATCATCATAATACACCGATGAACCACAGCATTATGACCACTTACCAAATAAGCTGTAGGACCCGATTTGCCGCCCCGGTGGCGCAGTGGTCTAAGCGATGGCCTCTGATCATTCGTCCGAAAGGGGTCCGGGTTCGAATCCCGGTGAGGCATGGATGTTGTGTTTGTCTTACGGCACTGGCTCTCTCCCTTCCCTGGAACCAGTGACCCTAAATTAGGGACGGGCGACTGCTTATAGCCCATTAAAAAAACGGACCCGATTTAGCCCGCAAAACAGCGGCCACTCGGAGACGCAACGGTTCGCTGAGGTAGCGATAGGTATCTTGGGATATCTGGTACCATAATGTCAACAGCAGGGCCCCCAGTTCCCGTACGTTTCGGGGTGGTGGTGATTCAGCGCGAAACCACTTTTCTAAGTCGAACCACAAATGTTCGATTATGTTTATGTCAAGTGAATTTGGAGGCCAAGACATTAACAGAAAGTCACCAGCATGTTCCTCAAACCATTCCTTGACGATTCTGGCAGTGTGGCATGGCACATTATTCTATTGGCAATGGCCATCACCAGCAGAGAGCACAGTTGCCATGAATGGGGGAACTTGCTCCGCAACGATGTTCAGATACTTGAAAACTGTCAGGGATTGTGCTATTGGGATAATGGGGTCCTAAAGTGTCCCAAGAAAGCATTGCCCGCAGCATAATTGAGTCGTCAGACCAGGCCACTTTCTTCCAATCATCCACGGTCCAATCTCGACGATCTTGTGCTCATTTCATGCGTTGTTAATGATGATGTGCAGTGAGCATGGGGAGCCGGCTACGCAGGCCCATGCGCAGAAGGCTGCGATGAACTTTGTGCTGTGACAACATTGCCCTGATCACCACTGTTATAGCTGCAGGTGATTTGCCGCACTGTGGTACTGCGGTCGCTTTGAACAATGCGCATCAGTCTCCGCTCCCTTCTGGCATCAATGAGCTGTGAACGACACACGACTGGACGCCGGTTCGCCGTTTGGCCAACTGTGCATCACTTTTCATAAGTACCCACTACAGCGGCACGTGAAAACCCACAAGCCGCGCCGCTTCCGAGATCGTAGTTCCTAGGCGTCGTGCCATCACAATTTGTCCTTTATCAAACTCCGATAAATCGGCAGCATGTCCCATTTTGACTCCGAACACTCTTCTAACCGAAAGCCGGTCCTCGGATGGTATATACAGGGTGCCCAGTAAAGTCCTTTCTCAGCCCCGTAACTTTCGAACACCGACAGCTATATCCATAAAAACGGTGTCTAGGTATAGTAAAGTGGGTATGCGATATTCGATGAGATCGCTTACAGAGCCTTTAAGCGGAAAAATCGGGAGTTAGCGTGCCGATCTCAAAAACTACACAAGATACGGGAAAATAGTCAAATACAAAGTTGTAGAGCAGCATCGATTTAGTAAGAAAAGACACCTTGCGCACATGAATGCTAAAAATAGAACGCGTACAACGCTAGTTTGTTTGTTCGCGATATCGAACACTGTTACGTCACGAAGCGCGTTAGAAAAGAGATAATATCGCCTTCCGCAAAGCATTAGCCTGAATCAACTGCGGAATGTTTGGTTCCAGCATGACGGCGTCCCTTCGCACCAGCCAGAAAACGTAAGAAGGTACCTGGTCGAGACATTCGAGCAACAAATCATCGGCTATGGTATTTACGTAGAGTGGCCTGCACGCTCACCCGGATCTCACCCCATTGGACTTCTTCCTGTGGGGCTTCCTCAAAGAGTAGGTGTATCAGACCCCTCCGACAACGTTGCAGGACCTTCGACGCCGTATAACTGATGCTTGTTCGAGAGTGTCACCTGACATGCTGCAAAATGTGCATCGTGAGATTCAATCTAGAGTCCAAATGTGTATTGTGGCTGACGGAGAGCACATTGAGCGCCGACAGTAAATGTGCCTAGTGACAACTAATTGCTCCTTTCTGACGCGTTTTGCGACGTAACAGTGTTCGACATAGCGAACAAACAAACGAGCGTTGTACGCGTTCTATTCATAGCATTCATCTGCGCAAGGTGTCCTTTTGTACTAAATCAACGCTGCTCTACAACTTTGTAGTTGACTATTTTCCCATATCTCTTATAGTTTTTGAGATCGGCAAGCTAACTCCTGACTTTGCCGCGAAGAAGCGCTGTAAGCGGTCTCATCAAAAAGCGCATAGCCAGTTTACCATACCTAGACGCCATTTTTATGGCTATAACTGTCGGCGCTCGAAAGTTACGGGGCTGAGAAAGTGGGCACCCTGTATACTTTTCTGTGAACTTCACCTACGCCACCATTCGGTCACCAGGTGCGTTCATTTCTCTAGGCTGGGGGTGGTCACAATGGAATGACTCATCGGTATATATCCTCCCCCATCGACAAATGTCGGTGTTTGAAAACTTCTCTTCCACCTAGAAGGGGGAAAATGCGACATTGCGAGAGACATTTCATTTTCTGCTGCATATGCTGGACAGCAAACGGCTCTTTAGGTTCCTCGAATTGTTTCGTGAGTTTTTGGCGCTTTTCAGTCTTAAATGTAACAGTGTAACATAAAATATTGTGACCTCGGTTTCTGAGGAGAAATGTTTACAGTTTCCATAGGGTGAAGTAAGCTGTTCTCTGTCATTGTGCTGTAATTGAAAATGCAGGAAATTGAAAATAATTTAAATTCTCAGCCCACAAACTTTTGTTTACACAGAAAACGAAAAGCAGGTTTGGTAAAATATGGAGAATCCCTATAACATGTTAGTGTTCCATTTGTTGCGTGCATAAGAAATTGAAAATAAAATAAAGACATTATCCTTACTAATATTCTGTGGCTTACTTAGTACAGTGTCTAGAAGCTATTTTTGTATCAATTAATGCTAGTCTTTAATTCTGTGTTATTTTAAGTCAAATATTCCTGGGAGTGTAGAACTGTTTACTAATGTAACTTTTGGCTCAGATATTGTAATTTTAAAATTAATGTGGGCTAAGGAAATTGGTTTGAGGGGGTTGTTCGAAAAGGTAAATCAAGTCTGTATTGTTTACACATTGAGCTATAAACTCTCAACAGAGAGAGAAAGATATTGCACTTAGCTGTCAAAACTTATCCGCAGTGTTTATGTTATATGCTATGAGTCAAGAGTTTTTATGTGTTTTCGCAAATCATGATTTCAAATAAAAATGTCTCGGAACACCCGAAAGGGATAAAATTGATTCTTACACAATAGAAGTGTTGTGCAAAAATTTATATATTGCTGTAATAGCTAGATTTCAGTTTAAGTGAGATTCCTGCCTGTAAAAGTGGCCAATGTGAAATTCAGGGTGTCGAATTAGTATTCGCTGGCAGAAATATGTGTTCCTCCTTTTCTGAATTATAAAAATATGTCCAGTGTGCGTCATATGATTTTTTTTTTTTTTTTTTTTTTTTAGAAACTTCAAAAAATGTGAAAAAGCTGATTGTATTCGAACAGAAAAAAAAAACGTTGACTTGGGTATCCTTCGACTTCTTGTAACACTTTGTCGTTGTTTTTTATTTTGGTTAAGTTTTCCAAATAAATGCAGGCCAACTGGCCTTTCAAATATCCGATCTTTGTGCAGTGAAAAATTATGCGTTCCGGTTGAATTTCATTCCTAGGTCCATCGCAGCCACCCTTAGCTTGACTAAGGGCAGGTAAGTAACCTGGAGTTATTATTTTTTTCGATTTAACCATGCATTTAGTCCTAGCCGCTATAATAAACCTTCACCGCCTTCAAAACGTTATTTATACTTGTACTTTGTCTACCATTGGGATTTTAGTTTCACACATTGGTACACATGTAAAAACAAATACCTTTTTAGCACTTGCAGGTTTTTCCAACTCATCAAAAACGCAAACAACACAAACCCATTTTAATAACTTCTGGATTTCAAAATTCAGTGTTGCATTTTTATTTATCATGGCCTTAGAATGAATTTATTTTTTGTTTGCAAATGCATCCACCTATCTCAAAAATTTTAATTTTTCCCAAATCTTCAATATTTACCTTCATTTTAATATTGGCATAGCTTTTCCATAAATACCCATCAGTATTAAAGTTTTCACCATAACATGCAGGTAGTTGTTGTCATCTATACGCTGTAAAATCTCAGTTGCAAATGCACCACGACGTGGGTGGTCTTACACCAGCAAGGATTGAATGATCTTCACTTTGTAAGCACACAAATAAAACCTTTTATGTAAAATTTTCTTCAGGCCCAGCTCGGCTGGTGGATTTCGAGGGACTGCGTACGAAAACTCTCCGCACTGCATCAGCAGTTTCTTCACTAACACCAGATCAGCCAGTTTGTTTTTGGAGATCAATAATTCCTGTCTCCTTAAGGTTTGAAAATCAAGCTGGTATGTTTTTGAGATCAGGTGGTGAATATCCATACTCTCTTCTGTAATTACGCTGAACAGTTATCGGTGGTTTAATCTCGTGGTACCACAGAAAACATTGCGCCTTTTCCTGCAGGGGCGCCATTTTATTTATACGCTGGCAGCGCCATCTAGTTATGACAACATGCACCTACAACAACAAAATTCTGTTAGTTTACATTGATCATCCCACAAACCGCTTGTTTCTAACTATCCTAGTTATTCAAGTAAACTTTTCTTAATGAGGGAAGGACTTTATGCCCGCTCTGTACTTTCCTTTGCAGCAGCTGTCTAGATCCAGTGATCAAATTCGTATGTATAATATTGACGAAAATATCTTATCAATATTTGGAGATAGTAGTAGACTTCATAATTCTTAGAAAATCAATACAGCATTAAACTCTGCCCTGCGAAACGGATATCAGAGACGTATCAGCTAGTTCGAAAATAGTGGCCAAATTTCTGAGGTGCCGCTTCAACTCGCCTAACATGCTTGCACACCAACCCGCTCGCAGCGCCATTCGTACGAGCTGAAGGGCAACTCAGACGGCACATACATGCCCTAATCGGTTGAGCTGCAGTCATTGCTACTCGTGTGAAAGTGTTCTGTACAACAAGTTAGGAAGGAGTGAGTTTCGGGTGATTCTGCTTCACGAGTTCAAATTGGGTCCTAATGTGGTCGAGGCATGGGGCGAAGAGGCAACATCTCAACGTACTGTTCGTCGGTGGTTTGAAAAGTTTGGTACTGTTCGTCGGTGGTTTGAAAAGTTTGGTACTGTTCGTCGGCGGTTTGAAAGTTTGGTACTGTTCGTCGGTGGTTTGAAAAGTTTCGTACTGTTCGTCGGTGGTTTGAAAAGTTTCGTACTGTTCTTCGGTGGTTTGAAAAGTTTCGTACTGTTCGTTGGTGGTTTGAAAAGTTTCGTACTGTTCGTCGGTGGTTTGAAAAGTTTCGTATTGTTAGTCGGTGGTTTGAAAAGTTTCGTACTGTTCGTCGGTGGTTTGAAAAGTTTCGTACTGTTCTTTGGTGGTTTGAAAAGTTTCGTACTGTTCGTTGGTGGTTTGAAAAGTTTCGTACTGTTCGTCGGTGGTTTGAAAAGTTTCGTATTGTTAGTCGGTGGTTTGAAAAGTTTCGTACTGTTCGTCGGTGGTTTGAAAAGTTTCGTACTGTTCTTCGGTGGCTTGAAAAGTGTCGTACTGTTCTTCGGTGGTTTGAAAAGTTTCGTACTGTTCGTCGGTGGTTTGAAAAGTTTCGTACTGTTCTTCGGTGGTTTGAAAAGTTTCGTACTGTTCGTTGGTGGTTTGAAAAGTTTCGTACTGTTCGTCGGTGGTTTGAAAAGTTTCGTATTGTTAGTCGGTGGTTTGAAAAGTTTCGTACTGTTCGTCGGTGGTTTGAAAAGTTTCGTACTGTTCGTCGGTGGTTTGAAAAGTTTCGTACTGTTCTTCGGTGGTTTGAAAGTTTCGTACTGTTTGTCGGTGGTTTGAAAAGTTTCGTACTGTTCGTCGGTAGTTTGAAAAGTTTCGTTCCGGTGACACGAGCCTACAAGATGAGGAGGGAGGAGGACGACATTCGGTCAATGATAACGACGCTCTGAAGGCAAATATGAGGCAAATCCTCATGTCACAGTCAACGAACTTGCCAAACAGTACAATGTGTCGGTGTCAACTATTTTTGCACATCTGCAACAAATGGGTAAGGTCAAGAAGCTCGATACGTGGGTCCCACACGAACTGACGGAGCATCAGAATCAATAACGATTTGAGATGTGCGGTAACCTTCTGCTTCGCAACGAAAGGTAGCCAGTACTGCATCGCATTATAACCTGTGATGAAAAATGGGTGTTATGCGACAACTATAAGTGATCTGAACAGTGTCTGAACCATGGTGAGCCGCCCCGGTGGCGCAGTGGTCTAAGCGATGGCCTCTGATCATTCGTCCGAACGGGGTCCGGGTTCGAATCCCGGTGAGGCATGGATGCTGTGTTTGTCTTACAGCACTGGCTCTCTCCCTTCCCTGGAACCAGTGACCCTAAATTAGGGACGGGCGACTGCTTATAGCCCATTGAGTTGCTCATGGTGGTCGTTAAACCTCCAATCAAAAAAAAAAAAAAAAAACATGGTGAACCACTGAAATAATATCCTAAACCAAGGAAGGTTTTGTTGTCAGTGGGGTGCAATGTTCACAGTGCCATACACTACAGGTTCTTTAACCCGTTAACGACCATGAACCAAAAGCCTTGTATAACTCTAAGTACCATAACACCCGAAACTGTCTGTTGTTTCACTTTTTTGTTTAATAACAACAATAGTGACTGAGGGTGACTCCTGCGGATGCCGAGAAAATTTCAAGAACAAGTAACGGTAGGAAATCTGAATCACTCTAGACAGGCGTTTCGGTCTGCTATGGCCGTTTGTACGTACGGGCGTTTTGGGAGTTATGGTCGTTAAAGGGTAAATGCTGTTGAAAACGTTTCCTCCGTCAAATAATGTGAAGAAGTTGACCGAATGCACCAGAAGTTGTGTTCCAAACAGCCATCTTTGCTGAACAGGAAGGGTGCTATTCTCCTCCATGATAACGCTAGACCACACGTGTCCCAAATGACGAAACAGAAACTACACAAACTGAGGTTCGAAACCCTCCCACATCCAGCCTACTCACCTGACTTAGCACCTATCGATTTCTACCTGTTGATGCATTTCAGCAAATACCTCAAGAACAGGACTTTCAGAAACCGAGAGGAGGACGAAATTGCATGACGGAACTTTCTTGCCTGCAGGGAGCTAGATTGCTTCCAGACTGGCATTGAAGCAGTTTTCACTCGCTGGCAGTGACGTATTCAGGCATGTTTTCGGGGGTGCTTAGCCCCCGAAAACATGCATGAACAATCCTCCCCCTCCCCCGGAAATTCATGGACGCACTCCCGTAGGTTTTGGGGTGATCACCCCTTATATTTAGTCTAATTATTTTTGTTTATAGATGAAAATTTGGAGAAATTAATTTCAAGCACTTAAGAAAATGAGGGAAAATATTATAATAAAAACGAATCCACATGGACTTCATATCTCAGTAGTGTTAAGATTATTTTAAGTATTAAATTAGTTTCTTTGTTTTATACACTAAAACTAAAATTGCCATCGGCATGTATATTTACGTTTTCTAAATCTGACGAGTCAATGCAGCCAATAATGAATACAGTACCTTGACAAAAAAAAACCCAAAAAAAAAACCCCCAAAAAGACCCCGGAATTTTAGTTGTTAATTAGATCCATAAATGACTTCACATAAAATGTTAACATTTTAAATAACTTTTTTTAAATGTAGCGCTGAAATCAAAGTAGGTATGAAAATATTTATACTGTAGAGCAAAATTTGGTGCTCTAGATGAGAATGCCTTTGTAAATTTGTTTATTAAATGGAACAATTGTGCATGTTAAAACTCTATTATGAAGTCCTACTAAAATTACTTAATATTTTCTGTGGATAAATCAGGAAAGTAAAAGAAGACCAGTTCATCTTGATCATATATGCCAGAGGGGCAAACAAGAAATCAAAGTATTGTTTCACAATTCTGTAAATTTTTTAAAGCCTTTTTTATTTGTTAGTTAAGTCTACTCTGGATTTGTTATCACCGACCGCAAGCTGTTTACTATGCAGTACATCATCTTGTTTTGGAAGCTGGCATTCAGCTTCATTTCAGTCTTCTGGATGCCAATTTCCAATCTATACGGTTAAGGCTCAGTGTAGCTAACGTGACGTTAGGGCTTCCAATACAACAAAATATTTGCGCTACCTAATTTTTAACGATAGGAAATTATTAAAAAATATTCCCATAATTTTTTTCCTGGCGGTATGTGGTTTACACTCTGTGACAAAACAAAATCCACGAATTTCAAACGATTAATTAGGTTTTTTTTACTACTATGTGTTAATCTAAATAATCTAAAGGGGCTTAAACCAAATGGCAGGGAAATGGTTCACAGCATACGTTTTCAGGTAATACTGTAATGATCAGAAACACCCTTGTAGTAAGACAAAGATATTTTTGCCACTCCTAATGTTTGGGAGTTAAGGATTTTCCCTAGCACAGCGTTATTTTGCAAGCATCCTTAATATTTTACACCACCGCATGGTGAAATCCGTGATGCATTAATGAATTAAAATAAAGGTATGACATTTTTACATTTTTAATCACTTGTACGCGTAGATTTCTTGGAATTTGCACTTGCAATATACGAGCATAAGAATATTTGTAGCATAACAAGTTTGAGCCCCCTCAAATTTGTAATCCCCCCCCCCCCAGAAAATTCGAATAAACAAGGTTGTGTGCTATGAGGTATGTCTCTTTCACTTTTATCCTCCAAATCGGCCAGTATTTTCTGAACGACTTGGCATATTTGTACCTCTGAATCCAAAGAGAAAAATAGATTTTAAGATCTTGCATCCTTATTGCAAAGCGTATGTCTTCTTTCGTGGGGAAAATATTATTTTAGGATTTAGATTGCACGCTAACGAGTTCTCTTACAGAAAGAAATGATACAAGTCTACGAAAACTACAAAAGGGAAATGACAAATATCCATCTTTTCATTTGTGAACATCACGAAAAATATAATCGCCCAGATACTGTCAATCTGTGCAGAGTTTTCATCTGCATTTTATTAGATGAAATGAAGTTGTTAAAATTCTGCGACAGAAAAGGAGAAAATAAATGATTAATTTTTACGACTTTCAAAATATAAATTAATTTGTAGTTCACATAATCACAAAGATGGTGTTTGCATTTAAAATGGTTTCCGAAAGAAAAATTGAAATGTCTTAAATAATTATAAAATTTAAGCACAAGATGGACGCCATTTTGGCGATACCTTATCAGAATAATTATGAAACAAAGGTATTATATTGAAAATAAATAGAAGGCAAGTGGAGAAGATAAAATAAATTTAATGTTCCGCAAAGACTTGTGAACATTATCTGAAAGCAATAGAAACATTTTCAAAAGATTTTTAACACGCTTTGGGAAAAGAAAAATTCAAACAAGAAAGAAACGTTTGTCTTCAATTATTATAAACTTATTCGCAGAGAAGAATAAGCAGCACTCGAACAAATGTTTTGATGAATTCTGTACAAAGATATTTGATTTATATTTACAACTTAAAAGTCTCGCCGGGGGCAGATGTTATAATATAAAACAAATAACCTGAAGGTAAGCAATGGAAAGGTTAAATTTTTTCATTAATGAAAACGTATTGCAAGCATAGAAAAGATACAGCCTTTCTATACACTGGCCTCAATTGACACTGAACAGCTTATGATGACGTCAGTAGCAAAAATATAGTTGAGAAACTGCATACATTCGAAACTCCGAAATAAAAGATAAATGCGAAATAAATGCACTAGATAATAGTTATGTAACTGCTAGAACAAATAAAAATTACCCAAGAGAAATCAGAATGATCCTATTTAACGACGCACATTGTCTCAAGAGTCTTCCGTATTTGTTTTGAGAAATATGAAAAACATGACTCTCTCTCTCACACACACACACACACACACACACACACACAAATGAACGAATATGAAGTCTGTAAGAAGTTGAACGTAAGCTATTTTCTTTATCAAAATGGTAAGGTTCACAGAAAAAAATATCTTCTGCAGCACTACTATGTTTCTAACCGAACAACATAGCAACATTATGCAAAAAACCAAAAGAAGAATAGGGGCTTTCAAGGGTAAAGTATTTGAGAGACGTAATCCTATTAAGTAGTATATTTATTTGATTAATGTGAAAAGCTGTAGATGTTATAAAGTAGCAGAATATAAATGAAAGAAAGTTTTTCATATCGGTGGAAGTCTTCAACGCGTTCCGAACGCTTTCTCAGGCTACATGGAACTTACTGCTTTTTTGCATTAGTATATGTGTATGTACTAGATGATATTTCATATTTTTTCTTAGAGTAGGCTAGGTAATATTCAGTCAAATCGTGAAATATTGAGTTGGTCACACGAAGCGGCACAAAGGTATGAAAGCCAACTGAACAACCCATGTCAGCACTCCGTAACGCAAAATTCTGGGAACATCAACTACTTCAGCAAGTAATATACGGGGGTCCCAACAAAAGGTTCTGCACACTGTCCATTTCTGATAAAAGTGTGAAGTAACGG
The DNA here is from genome assembly GCA_039090855.1 of Macrothele yani. Classification (NCBI taxonomy): domain Eukaryota; kingdom Metazoa; phylum Arthropoda; class Arachnida; order Araneae; family Macrothelidae; genus Macrothele; species Macrothele yani. The sequence continues at coordinate 18,548,525 of CM076992.1, forward strand.
AGAAAACGTACCTTGTTGCCGTTCAATGTACTGCCCTCCGTTGCTAACTGCAGCTTGCCAGCAATGAGGTAGGTCCTGGATGCCCCGTAGTACGCCATCTTTGTTCAGCTGTCGTATTACTCGGGTCACGCCCAATGACAGTTCGTCCAGCGATTCGTGGCGGAGCAGATGTTTTAACTTTGGGAAAAGATGAAAGTCGGGTGGAGTGAGATCAGGGCTGCACGGTGCGTGGGATAAAGTTTCCCAGCCCTATTTTGACAAAAGTCTCCACACCGACGCTGGCACGTTGCGTTGTCATGCAGCAAGATCGCTACCTCTTCCAACAAGTTGGGCGATTTTGACGCATTTTCGGTCTCAACTTTTTCCTCAGAAAGCCAGGATAATATTGTGCGTTGACATTTTGCCTTACTGGAACTCGATCGGAGACCCCAACACCCAGTGCACCGTAAGCAAAAATCATCTGCTTTACTTTGGATTGTCGCCGAAGACACTTTGAGGGGCGTGGGGAACTTGGATGCCTCCCTTCCGCTCATTGTAACTTCAGTTCCGGCTCAAAATCACGGGCCCAAATCTCATGAATTGCGACAATTCTGTTTAAAAAGGTGTCGCCCTTCCTTTCGAACCTGTGGAGGTGATCCTGTGCGGTGCTCACTCTGGCTGCCTTCAGTTCGGGGGTGAGTTAACGGGACACCCAGCCCGAGGCGATTTTTCTTTTTCCCAGTGAGTCGGTCAAAATCCTGTGAACAGACATGGTAGACAAATTTGCCTGATGAACAATCTCCTCGACTGCCTAAACGGCGATTCTCTTCGACGAGCGTTCCAGCAATGGTGACATTCTGTCGCCGTTAGAGGTCGGCCTGAGCGGTGATCATCTTCGATGCTGCTTCGGAACCCCGAAATCGCGATGCCCAGCGAGAAACTGTGCTTCGATCAAGAGTTTTAAATTAAATGAAACAATACTGTCTTAGTCACGATAACAATGCTGCTTTAATCATATCTAAACTGACTGCCTTAGTACCTGAAGCTCTGTAGCATTCGGTGCATTGTACTTGTGCTAACATCTGTCCTAATACACTGACGGAAAAAAATCCCAACACCAAGATGGGGTTGTGTTAGATAAACGACAGTACATCTGTAAGATGACGTATATGAAAATTTCGCGCTCGGCTCATACGTGTGGCGCTAGTAGCGCCACTCGGAACATGCAAAGCAGGTTTGCTGTAAATACGCGCTGTAACGTTCGTGAGCGTTAGTTATCGTTGAGATTCGACGTAGTGTGTTGATGTTAGTCAAGAATGCCTTTAAGAAGACGAAGAAACCATTATCAACAGCTCACGGAGTTTGAACGAGGTCGTGTAATAGGGCTACGAGAAGGTGGATTTTCGTTCCGCAATACTGCAGAACGACTTAGCAGGAATGTAGCCACTGTGCATGATTGTTGGCAGCGGTGGTCAAGGGAAGGTACTGCCTCAAGAAGACCGGGTTCCGGCCGGCCACGTGGCACTACTGAGAGGAAAGACTGCCGTGTACGGCGTATGGCCGTGGCGCCTCGTACTGCGTCTGCGGCAGCAATTCGAGCTGCAGTTGCCACCACAGTGACACAACGAATTGTTACAAATCGGTTACTTGAAGGACAGCTCCGAGCCAGACGCCCTGTAGCGTGCATTCCACTTACTCCAAACCACTGCCGTTTGCGACGTCAGTGGTGTCAAGCTAGAGCTCATTGGAGGACGGAGTGGAGATCTGTTGTGTTTTCTGATGGAAGCCGGTTCTGCCTGGGTGCCAGTGATGGCCGTGTGTTGGTTAGAAGAAGGCCAGGTGAGCGCCTGCAACCAACCTGTCTGCGGCCGAGACACACTGGACCTATACCTGGAGTTATGGTTTGGGGAGCAATTTCCTATGACAGCAGGAGCACTCTCGTGTTTATCCCACGCACCCTGACGGCACAGTTGTACGTCGGTCTGGTGATTCAACCTGTTGTGCTGCCATTCATGAACAGCATTCCAGGGGTGTTTTCCAACAGGATAACACTCGCCCGCATACCGCTGTTTTAACCCAACATGCTCTACAGAGTGTCGACATGTTGCCGTGGCCTGCTAGATCACCAGATCTTTCATCAATCGAGCACGTATGGGACATCATTGGACGATAACTCCAGCGTCACCCCAACCAGCATTAGCCGTCCCTGTATTGAACGACCAAGTGCAACAGGCATGGAACTCCATCCCACAAACTGACATCCAGCACTTGTACGACACAATGCATGAACGTTTGCGTGCTTGCATTCAACATTCTGGCGGTTACACCGGTTATTAATGTACCAGCCTTTCACATTTAAAATGGCTCTTCTCGCGCTTACATTAAGCCGTGATCTTGAAACCTTAATCGATTAAATATGTTACCTATACAAATGTATTGCCGCCATTTCATTCCCCTACAACTTTTTTTTCGTGGTCTTGGGATTTTTTTCCCGTCAGTGTAGTCTAACATAAGATTTGCGTGATTTGAGATCATGTGGATATGCATTCTGTGTGGACATTCCCCTTTGAAGTGCTCTCCTGACACGTTGTGTTAACTCTGAGGTTTATCTCGTAATTTCTTGGCAGATTCAGCCTTAGACATCTGCGACTGGCAATCAGTTAACTCTGTTGCTTGAGTTATCTTGTATTCACAGTCTTGCTGATGTCACATCATAGCGCCACGAGCATGTTCATACACTGGTGACAAAAAGTTAGGGATATTGTGGTTTCGAAATGAAACGTGGGGATATGCAAATATAGCAGCTACTGGAGATCGGTTATCAGCGTGGGTAGCTACGTCATATGCAAATTAACAACACAGCACGTGGCGTGCGAGCTCCGATAAAAGTGCTCTGGGAGAAGTGGAAAACGGGTCTTTTCAGGGCTTGGTCTAAATGTGTGCTGAATGAATTGTCTTCAGTGTGGGATAAACCTGAAATCATGTCCAGACGACGTTTAAGCATTGACAACAAAAAGGGGGCTGTTGGCATGTTACAGGCAGGTGTAGCCATCGCTTAGACTACTGCGCAAACGGGGCAGCATAAGGGCGTGTTGTTCTTCTTTTTGTCTCGCTACCGCGTGACTCCTGTCCGGCAGCCTAGCCCAGGTCTCCCAGTTTTCTACTTCTAAGGGTTGTCTAAGACCTGGGGTCATACACTCCCTATATTAATCCCTCTATATAAATCTCTCAACCTCTCTATTTGAAGGCTTTCTCAAGGCTGAAGATGCTAGAGCGCTATTACGCTTTTAGATCTTCAGCCTTTAAAAATCTTCCCTGTGTGTGTGTGTGTGTGTGTGTGTGTGTGTGTGTGAAAGCTTGGCATTTATATCTTATATTAATTTTACGCCAGTATTAAATGGATTTGAGCACCCTATAACGTACCATGTAATATGACGTAGACGGAGTACTACTGCTGAGACGTATGATCTAAATCGCCAAACTTGTAGCGACAAGCCTTGCTGACGCACTTCAGTTGGGAGAATAACCGCCTCCAACGTAGGAGGACGTTGATTCGAAGCCACTAGAGACAGAAAGTTTGTACACTATATTGACGCCGGAAGGTAAATAAATCTCCGGGCCCTGAAGTTAGAAAAATGTGTGCGATCCTTCCACATATCACATGGAATTAACGAAAAATTCCTTCTACAGTAAGTTGGTCCTTCAAGAAAGGATGTAGGCGGACCCGAAAACCTGCGATTTTGTGCCTCCGCCTTTCTCAAAAGGAGGACGATGTGACGTAAAGTACTGCGTAAAATGACGTAGATGACGTGTTATTACGGTGACTTACGAGTCAAATCGGCAAATTTTCAGCGATAAACCTTGCCGACGTAGTTTAATTGGGAGAATGGCCACCTGCGGAGTACGAAGATTCAAAATCCCCAACGGTAGAAAGATTATACGCTATAGCTTTAATAGTCTGAGTTTTAACCTTCGACTCCAAACCAATCGATGGTTACAGTCAAACAGAGGTTATCCTCTTTCCACGTTTATAAGTGATGACCTCTGTTTGATATTCCTTATCCACGTCAAATGTCTGTATTAGTTGGTTACAGTCTTCAGCCTTTAACTGCTTAACTGCATAGGATACGCCTGTTCATTAATGCTACGATTTTCTTCCGGTTAACAAATTTTTTAAGTTGTTATTCACTTATAATATTACTTATCGTATTGCCGGTGGCACTTGTAACGCTGAAGCTTCCTAACGTTATGCTCTAGTTAACTAGCACACAGTCCTTAATTATACAATGAGAAATTACACAAATTCCTTAATTATACAATTCCCAATCGCTAGAAGGGGGAAGTCTCACGTATATCGTCCTTATTTGGCCGTCAGTGAACAACAGAACTACGCTTTTTTTTTTTTTTTTGATTGGAGGTTTTACGACCACCGTGAGCAACTCAATGGGCTATAAGCAGTCGCCCGTCCCTAATTTAGTGTCACTGGTTCCAGGGAAGGGAGAGAGCCAGTGCCGTAAGACAAACACAACATCCATGCCTGACCGGGATTCGAACCCGGACCCCTTACGGACGAATGATCAGTGGCCAACGCCTTAGACCACTGCGCCACCGGGGCGGCAAAAACTACGCTTCAAAACACTTCAGTAGTCTCAGCAAACTGAAACTCTATAACGTGAGGCTCAAACCGTATATACTGAGTTAGCTTTGTATTACGAATACCTACTTAATAAATCGTTGGTCCACCTTTTTGTGCAACCAAGGCTCGCAGACGCCCAGGAGCACATTCTACAAAGTCGAGATCCTCTATGCGTAACTTGACCCATGTACGCTGCAGTAGATCCGTCAGTTCACGTTCATGCCATGCATGAGGATCAGTCGTTCTCGCCCTCTGTTCTAGCACATCCCACAAATCTTCAATTGGTTTACAATCAGTGGAGTTTGTGGGCCAACGCAATGTAGCGAATTCGTTGTCGCGGGTTCCTCCAACCTTTCATTAATTATACGAGCCCTATGACACGTTGCGTTGCACAGTTGGAAGATGGCACTGTGGTCCGGTTAAACCTCCTGCAGATATGGGTGGTGATGGTTTGCTAACATCATTAGCATCCGCCCATTCAGTGTTTGTGGGACGATAACAAACTGAAGTGCCAGGAGAAAGCTTCCCATACCAGACCACACCGGCCTGCTGAATCCCAATGGTGCAAACAGGGGAATCGGCTTCATGCTGTTTACGCCATATGAGGAACCACAGGTAATGCGCATGGTGCATGTAGAATGGGTGGAACTGAACCATTGTTGTACTGGTGGGTGACTGCTGCACGTCGTTGCTGAGATGCCAGTCGTGACACCCGACACTAACTTCTAGGATCAACCACGTGTGGCTGACAAATGTGAGCCAATCCAGTCCAGGTACAACCTTGGTATAGTAGTACGAGAGCAGCCAATAGGTACGGCTGTTTCCAAAATACTGGCACCTACCCTCGGAGGCCCAACTATCTGGCCGCGGTCAACGTGACGCACAGTAGTGGCCAAAACTGTGGAAACCTTTTGGAAATAGTGTATTATTTAGGTTTGATGGCTCATAACACCACTTTTTTGGAATAATGCCATAAAATTATATATCAATGGAAAGATAATTTCACTAAGAATGTAATGCAATAACTTTTATGAAGGGTTTTGTATTAGAACAGCAGTTATAAAGAAGAAAAGTGAAACACAGAAAAAGTGAGATGTATAAAAATGCTCACCATGTCAGTTAATACTTAGTTGGGTAACCTTTAGCGTTAATTACGGCCTTGCAATGCCTTCCCATGGAGTGAACCAAGTTTTTTTTGGTTTTGCGGCTGTTATAATGTGAAACCAAGATTGAATTTTTGCCTCTATTAATTGGGTTTTATTGCTGGATTGCTTCTGACTAATAAGTTTCTTTAGTCGGCTCCATAGATTTTCGATGGGTTAAGGTCTGGGCTATTCCCAGGCCATTCCAGCAGTGGAATATGATTATCTTGAAACCACTTTTTGCACACAGCAGCAACATGACATGGAGCTGAATCCTGTTGAAATACAAATGCTTCATTGTCTTGGAAAAGATCATGCGCGGAAGGCTTCAGTTTGGGCTCAAGTATTTCATTAATATATTTTTGGTCATTTATATTCCCAGTAATCACGTAAATTCTGCCCACACCTTTTGATGTCATACAACCCCAGATCATAACACTAACTGGGTGTTTCACGATACATGTAATGCAATCAGGATTCAAATCTTCTCCGATTCTTCTCCTTACGTATTTTATGCCACACTACCAAACAGGGAGATTTTGGTTTCATCACTCCAAATAACACTGTCCCATTGTTCCGCTGTCCAGTTAACAGAGGTTTTAGCCCAGTTTATTATTTCCAACCTTTGTTTGAGAGATAAAAATTGCTTTTTTCGTGGAATTCTAGCTTTTAGACCAAATTCCTGCAGTCTGCGCCAAACAGTCCTTGCACTCAACTTCACATTGCATTGCACCATTTCATCTTGTATACACCCAGATGATTTTCTTCTGTCACCTAGGCACAGTCACTGAATTCTTCTATCATCACTTGCGGTTGTGCATATTTTCCTACCTTTACCAGTCTGGTTTTGTAGTGACTGGGTCTCCTTATACCTCTTCAAAAATTTTGAAATGCGACCTTTGGTTATGTTTCCACCAATTTTTCTTCTAATTTCTTCATAACTGAAGCCTTGCTCACTTAATAGTTACTATTTTACATCGCTTTCTGGCTGACCAGCCAACTCCTTGCGCCATTTCTGTAATTTTATTACGTTTTACAAGCTCACTAAATGAAAGAACACACACACACGAAAAAAAAAATGTTGATAGCATTTGCATAACACATTGATAAATGTCCTCCTCTCAGCTCCAATGCATGACATCAATATCTGAATCCTACTGAGACCTGATTGACTCATTGTCAAAACAAGATGAAACATGATTGGCTCTCTGAATACTCATACTCATTGGCTACATCCAAATGAAGGAAAGCTACTTCATATCAACCTAAGGAAGTTGTGCTTTTTTCTGGTAATTTGGCTATAACTTTTCATAGAATACATATAATTGAAAAAACGTTGTTGCATTACATTCTTGATGACATTATTTTTCTATTGATATATAATCCTCCAAACGAAGTGGTGCTATGAATCATCAAACCTGAAAAATACACTTTTTCCAAAAGGCTTTCACAATTTTGGCCACTACTGTACGTCGCCACGTTTCCTATTACTCCTAAACATTTACTGACTACGTACGGAGGATAGTTTTTTTATTGGAGGTTTAACGACCACCGTGAGCAACTCAATGGGCTATAAGCAGTCGCCCGTCCCTAATTTAAGGTCACTGGTCCCAGGGAAGGGAGAGAGCCAGTACCATAAGACAGACACAACATCCATGCCTCACCGGGATTTGAACCCGGACCACTTTCGGACGAATGGTCAGAGGCCATCGCTTAGACCACTGCGCCACCTGGCCGGCAGGATAGGTTTGCACAATCTATAGTAGCAGCACGTGACGTTGTTATCACGTGGTAGTTCGTTATTGCTTCGGACATATAAAACAGAGGGTGTTCCTAATGCAAAGCTAAGTTTATGTATATGTCAATATAATTTCATCAAGTATACTATCTTGAAAGTGCCACGCAAGGCTGCACTACTCTAGCCACACTTAAAGCTGCTCCCTCCATATATTAATTGTTCTTACCTTATCAAAACATGCACACGTCACTCAAACGTGACCTCAAGACTGTTGCAACATAACATTCAGTGAGAGAGAAAATATATCGTTACGGATGAAACGCTATACACTGCTCGATATAGAAATTGCTCCACCCAGAAGGAGGTGTGCTACAAATATGCTACAGACATGAAATTCGTAGGGCGGGTGTACCCACTCGAGATACGCAAATGATGTTAACTCAGAGCTGATGACGTCACACGTTCGTGAGATAAAGGTGCCAGTACTAACAGGGATGGTAATGTGTGGTCGCTGGTGGAAGTGCCGTGGACGTTTCACACTTGTCCTTTGTGCTAGGAAACTGTTCATCGAAGGCCTAAAATGCTGGCTACACGCCGTCGACAGGTTTATTGCTATCTGGATGCGTTTCGGAGAGAAAAAATGTAGGCCTGCGTGAAGCGGGCTGGTCAACATGTCATATCACTACGCATATGCAACTGGATGCACGAACTATTGCGCACTGTTGGCACTAGTGGCTACAGGAAGGTTCGTACGTGCGTCGGAGCGGCAGTGGTGTAATCTGACAGACGTCATCACCCCCTGTGTCGGCAGATTGTTAGGCATGCTTGTTCGTTACCAGAAAGCACTGCAGCCGATATTTGATGTGCTATGTCATCAGCCATGGATGTCGCCGAACAAGGTTACATGTGGCAGTAGGTAACCGTTACGTCAACTGCCATTGACGGCAAGCCATCACAGCACTCGTCTGGCTTGGTGCTGATGTCATGCGAACTGGGGTCACTAATGGACCACTGTGGCCTTCAGTGATGAATCCTGTTTCTGTTTGGGTGCCGGCGATCGACGGATCAGTGTCTAGCGTCACCCTGGTGAACGGACGGATCACGGTTTCACTCGCACACTAGTGTGGCATCATGGTATGGGGCGCATGACAGCAGGTCACCTTTTGCCCGCATGACTGGCACTCTGACAGCTGCACGATACGTGAACAAGGTTCTGCAGTCCATTTTGATAGCGTTCCAGAATGACCTACAGAACACCATTTTCCAGCAAGATAACGCCCGTATACACACCGCTTGGGTCTCCAGACAATGTTTGTAACATGTGCAAACACTGACATGGTCAGTAAGATCTCCCGATTTATCCCCAATCAAAAACCTGTGGGAACATATTGGACGTCGTCCTCAATCGAACCTCCCTGCGCACGATCTCGATGGATTATGGGAGCAAGTAAGCTGTGCTTGGTGTTACATTCCTCAGGACGATATCCGTCAACTGTACGACTCATTGCTACACCGTATTGCTGCCTCTATTGCCGATCGCGGCGGTGCAACCACTGGGCGTACCTACTGTGCTGCATTTTCTCATCTGATAAACACTGTACGTGGCTGAAAATATCATCAATTTCTCTCCTCCACCTCATTCCTTCTGGATGGGGCAATTTCAAAGTCGAGCAGTGTACGTCATACGGTACCAACAATATTCTAAATGAAATTGAGAGTGAATAATCGTATGACAAGTAATAACAAACCTGAGTTTGTGTAATTAAGAAAAGGCTAAGCTTCTTTTAGGGGTATGCAAACGTTTCCTCCGTTTTAAAAAGAAAGGAGACAGGAACAATCAGGAAATCAGTACACATTTATTCAACGAAATATTGGCCGTTTGCATTAATGACCTTTTGCCATTTTTTTCAGGCAACAAAGTAATGCCCCTGTGATTGAAGGGCTCGGGTTTTGAGCTGATGAACGCAGTGACGAAATTTTCCACCTCTGGAACTGTGGTGAAACGCTATTGGGCTAGGGTATGTTGCATAGAGCGAAACAGATGAAAGTCTGAGGGTGAAAAATCTGGTGAGTAGGCCGGAAGCGGTAAAACCTCCCAGTGTAACTGTTCAAGGGTTGGTTTCGTGGTGGCACCGACATATGGTTTGGCAGCATCGTGTAACAGGATGACTGGACGGCATCCTTTACCTGTCCATGGGCGTTTTTGCTCGATTGCGATGTTCAGTTTCATAAACTGATCGGTATATCGTTGTGCAGTGATTGTTTCGCCCGGTTTCAACAGTTCGAAGTACAACACTCCATGCATATCCCACCACACACACACACACACACAACAGCGCCTTTTTCCCGTGGATATCCTGTTTCGCAGTGGATGTTGATGGCTGGCCTGAGTCGAATCAGGATCACTTACGTACAGGGTTGTCGCAATAGACCAATTTTTCATCCCCGGTGGTAACCATCCACAAGAAATTCTTCCTTTGAAACTTCTTCAGCAACGACATGCAGATGCCCAATCGTTGACCAATACTACGCTCCGTTAAAGTATGCGGAACCAACTTACCAATCTTTCAAATCTCCCCCCAAGGCCTGTAGACGCCGTACCACTGTCGATTGAGGTACTTTCAAACGTTTCTCGAGTTGCATGGTCGATTGTGTGGCATCCCCTTGCGCAGCGATTTCAGATCTTCGCCTGCGAGTTCCTTTGGTCTACCTGCACGTGGCTTGTCTTCCAAGCTTAGATAACTTCTTTTAAACCTGGAATATCATTCTCGACACGTCCGTTTAGCCCATACGCCTGACATATTGAACCGTATGCTTCACTCGAAATTTTTTCCTTAATTAAACATGAATAACAAACAGTACCGCAAATGAACTTTATCGACCGCCATGCTTGGCTTCATGTACGAACTGACAGCACGGGTCGCCGGTCTGTTAGAACCTTACAGCACCCACTGGCGGCGGTAGCGGAAACGTTTGCATACCCCTAACAAAATACAGATAGGTAAATAATGGAATTCGTGATGAGAGTGAAACCTTCATCATTTTAATTTGTTCTAGTCAATAAAAAACAACATTTCAAGGTGTTCTCACCAAGTCGTGCTAAGAAGCATATGCTTCGAAATCCAATGAAAATGCCATCGTGCATTATATAATATTAAAGTGACTGAAGCAAATTTTTGCAAATTACAAAAAGAAAAAAAAACATTGGGAAAGAAAAGAAATCGCATTTATTTGAAGTGTTATTTGGCATGAAGTACCTTTGAACATAAAAATTTATGCATTTGCAGTTTTACTTTCGTCTAGAGAACTAAATCTAATAAACAGTTTTAGAACTGATATAGTACTCAGGCTTTCATGAAGATGAGCAGCCAGCACAATACTAATGAAATGTACGATGTTATTAAAAAATGAAAAAAAGGGAAGTAAACTTCTGGGCTGCACAAAAATAAAGCAGCTTTTCCCAAGTCCCAAGCGACGAGATGACAGCTTTCTACCCAGGAACATTTCTTTTTATTAACATCGATTTTTACTCATCTTTAATTAATCTGTACGCTGTTTATTTCCTTTTAACAACTCACTGTTAACGCATAAAATCATATATGTTTAAAGATGCTTATTTTTCCACCACATTTTTTTTTCTACTTTTCTTCCGGAATTGCAATTTCCAAGAGGTATAATAAGTTAAAGCGTAAACATTTTTCTGATATCTTTCCAAAAGCTAATATTTAATATAGCATTGCATTCGTATCAGAATTATTGAAAGAGGGACTTGGGGATTTCAGATTTAATACTATGTTGAATCTATGGGACTTTACAGCTATTTTCGCTCGATAGTGCTCATAAAGCAAAGAAAAGGTTAAGACAATTTTTCCTTCTTAATGTCTGCACTTTTATGTTGATGAGCATTTTTATTTACAAAATAGCAATGAAACAAGATATAAATAAAAGATACATCAGATATTTTCTCCTCTCTCGTGTAATATAGAAGCTGCAATGCAAAAAATCAATTAGAGTGACTTTATGCACATCATGAAATGCAAATCTTTGTGGACCGAAGTATGAAATAATTAGTAGATATGAATTTCCTTCTTAGTAATGACTGTTAATCGTGTGTAAGTCATCCTGTGGGTACGAGAATTAAACGAGAGCCGGCAATGTATGTCAGCGCCACATATCTTGCCATATAAGCTGGATCTGAATCCCCCCTCTGGGTATTTCATCCAATACGTTGAAAGTAATAATAGGCTGCTCCGTTTACTGTGTTTTGTAATTTGTTCAGTGTTCCGACTGACTTTATATTGCTATAGCTTATCGTTCGGTGGGCGTTGGAAAGGAGTATTTGAAATACATACTGTATTAGTCTGAGCATCTACTAGAGCAGAGAACGAGATGAACATTGCGTTTTCATTTATGTTACTTGGTTTACCGATAGCATAAGCATTTAAGGATACAAAGCGTTGCCCTGCCCAATAAGAAGCGGCCCCCACTGGATCCAGAAAGTAGCAGAGACACCGCAGTAGCGCAAACAGGTTTTGATGTCTGTACTCCGAATCAACATAAAATTGTATTACTGTGGAAAGTACGAAAAAGCGGCACACACTGGATCTAGGAAAGGAATATACACATTGCGGAAAAGAAACGTCCCCCACTGAATTCAGGAAAGTAATGGAAACATCGCCGTAGCGCAAAGAGGTTTTGATGTCTATACACCGAATCAACATAAGAGTGTAATACTGTGGAAAGTACGAACAATTGGGCCCACTGGATCTAGAAAAGTAATAAAGACATCGCCTAAAAGAAGCGGCCCCCACTGGGTTCAGCGAAGTAATGCAGACATCGCCGTAGCGCAAACCGGTTTCGATGTATATTCTTCGAATCCACATAAGAGGATATCACTGTGGTAAGTACGGAAAAGCGGCCCCCTGGCTAGGAAAGTAATGGAGACATCGCCGTAGCGCAGACAAGTTTCGATGTCTATACTACGAATCAACAAGAGAGTGTACTACTGTGGAAAGCACGGAAAAGCTACCTCCGCTAAGAAAAGTAGTCCCCAGAGGTTAGAGAGCTGTGAGCAGCAACAGAAGCATTGCTCAGAATTCATTTTTTGCTTTCTCAGCCGCTATTCAGGCAAATTTGCTATTTAAGACACATTTTCAAAATGGCAGAGCCCCTTCTCGCTTGAAAATGTATCTAACTTGGAGTGGTGGGAAAGTATTGGGTAGGAAACGACAGAAGACTTCACCAAACGTTCCAAACAAGGAGACAGTAAATTTACAAATGGAAAAATGGGAGATGGTGGTTAAAAAGGAGTAGGAGACAAGAGAGGACGATGCAATGAGCTTCGGTTAAAGTCATAAACATAAATGTGGAAGGTGGATTAGTGCAGAAGTACGACGCTGACTGCCACCATTTTTGCGCTGCCCAAAGATGTTGTGAGCCTGCTATCTTACCTTCAACAATATCACACTCGTAGATAGACTTGGAGATAAAAATGTGTATACGTAACTTATTGGGTTGGCCAAAAAGTCATTGTGTTTTTTACACATAGATGGCGAAATATGTCTTGAAATGTAACTAACGTCATTTGAAACCGCATGTTCATCATGTACCGTGAGAGCTGATAGTTCAAACTTGTTTTAGGAATAGAAAGTGTTCGATTTCGTTAGCAAGTGTTTGTTTGGCGTCGATTTCAAAATGGACAATCAAAAGGAGCATTTGCGTCATATTTTGATGTATTACTTCCGAAAAGGAAAAAACGCTGTTGCAAGCTCATAAAAAGTTATGTGATATGTATGGTGAAGATGCCTTAAGACTATGGCAGTGTCAGAATTGGTTTGTGAAATTTCGGTCTGGAGATTTTGATGTGAAAGTTGCACCACGATTAGGAAGGCCAATCGAAGTTGATGACGATGAAATAAAGGCATCGATCGATTCCAATCGGCATTTAACGACACGAGAGATTGCTGAGAATCTGAACATATTGAAATCGAGTGTTGAAAACCATTTAAAGCAACTGGATACGTCAGTAAGCTCGATATTTGGGTATTGTGTGTTTTGGGTTGCTTCCAAGGAACCAAACCATTAATTCGGACGTGTGCTGTCGTCAGCTGGATAAATTAAGTGATACAGAAGCGTTCAGAATTTGTGAATCGCAAAGGTGTTGTGTTTCACCATAGACCACATCAAGTTTGGTCCTTCGTCAAAGATTGTTGCAGCTGGGATGGGATGTGTTACCACATCCACTATATTCGCCAGACTTGGCACCATCAGACTACAATTTCTTTCGTTCGTTGCAAAACGCCATGAATGGTAAAATATTCACTGCCAATGAGGCTATCAAATCGTTTTTGGGACTGTTTTTCGCCGAAAAGCAAAAACTTTTTTGGGCGCGGAATCATGAACTTGCCTGCGAGATGGCAAAAGGTCATCGAACAAAATGGACAATATGTTGTTGACTAAAGTTTATGTTTCCCCTTCAAAATTCGCCTTTCATTTACACAGGATAAAAACGCAATTACTTTCTGTCCAACCCAATAACTTTGTAGTTCAGGAAGCCAGCCCAAACAATTGTAACAATAGCTACCCGGAAATGTCGTTCAACAATGCTTCATTCCGTTAGTCTCCCATATGTAGGCATCCCAACAGAGTCACTGGCTTCTAAGCATTCGTACAAGATGGCCCGGAGTTTGAGGCATGGGTGGTTGCTTGACTTACAGAGCTTGTTCTCTCCCTTGTTGGGAACCAGTTGCCTTAAATTAGACACGGGCAATTTAGGGCAACTGGTTCCCAAAAATTGCTCATAGGGGTCGTTAAACCCCAAAATAAATGCACTTCCTGTGAGTGGTATGACGCAGACCGTTGTTGAGCTCCAGAGTGGAAAATGTGAACTTGCATTTGTGAGTTCGGTATTTTCCATATCTGCACATTTTAATAAGCTGGCACAGGCTCCGCTCACAGTCATGAGTGGGAGAACGTCTTTTAATTTTTGTTTGTGGGTTTAACTATCACCGTGAGCAACTTTATGGGCTATAAGCAGTTGCCCGTCCCCAATTTAGGACCACTGGTTCGAGGGAAGGGAGGGAGCCAGTACCACAAGGCAAACACAACATACAGGACTCGCCGGGATTCGAACCAGGACCTAACTCGGACGAATGGTCAGAAGTCAGAACTACTGCGTCACCAGGGAGGTGGAGTAATTTTACGTCGCCCTTTTAAACGTCTTACAGCTATTACTGGCCCAATAGTATTCCAATGGACTGGCCTTGTCCTGTGGTAGGATTGGAGGACATTTAATTGGTCTATGCGGCGTAATGTCAAAAATCTTCGGATGCACTTAATTATTGAATCGTCTCTCCGCAGGTCACATCAGAGTTGGTTCGCCGTATCAAGAGTCATTTCTTGGACTTTAAAATCAAGATGTGGTAGTATATCTTGAGTGAATCTCTTAAGGTTGTATTTCTTTTTCTTTGAGTATCAATGGCGAAAGACCCATATTTTGCAAGTGAGCCCAAATTGAAACGAAGAGATTACAAAAATCAGCTTTGGGGCCTCGAGATTAACGTTTAGTTCTTTGTTCTGATTTAATTCAACAATATAAAAAGCATTGCGAAATTCAAGGATCTTGGTCATCTCGAATCTCAGTGGATAGACTGAAATGTCGCACCTGCTGAAATTCATTGATTCTAAGATTATCATGACAAATCTTGGCATGTCCTTTTGTTCTGGTAGTCGAGGAAGTATTGCGAAGGTCTGTTAATCAACAGATCATACACGTTTTTCCTCCTAGGTTTATGATTCTACTAAAATTGAATGGCTTCCATAAATTTATGTAAAAACAGAAGAGTCAGGATAACTCAAAAAATGCAAGATCAAATGTTACGAAATTTTGTGAAAACCTGCATCATATCGTACGTTGCAAAAACAAAATCCTAAAACATTTCATTCCGGCAAAAATGACCACATAGAGTACCAGGTGAAAAATAAGGTCTGAAAATGAAATAGCCTAAGTACCTCACTATCCAATGACCATTGTTCGTACAAAGTTTGTCAAAGCCTCCAGGTCTTGCGGAATGGTGTTCAGAGCAGCAACACGTCTCCATAAAGCATTCCAGGCAGTCTTGATTAGATTACGGTTGGGAGACCTAAACAGCTAATCCATATGTCTCCTCTTGAAGCTTCTACCAGGGGCGCGCTCGGCAGGGACGAGCGTTATCGTCTTGTTGGAAAAACTTATATCTTACTGTGCCTGCATATAGGGAGGACATAAGGGCCCAAGGACGGGGACCGATTGAAAGTGCAGCACCATCTATGAATGAAGGAGGGGAGTTGGCAGTGAACAAATGCCTATTGAAAAGCAAGAGTTTTTGATTCAGTTCATAATGTACTGCATAAATTACACAGAAAGAATGCTCGGGTACGACCCTAGAACTTCCTAGATCAAATTACACTTAGCAAGCTCTCATATCACAGGAAAAAACAAAACAGAGCTAGTAAGCAGGAAAATATCAGGCTATATTGGGGACGGCCATGTGCACACAGCAGAGAAATACAAACAAGAAAAACTACCTGTACTAAATAGGAAAATTTCGCGACACATACACTAAAATCTGAAAGATATATCAAAATCTCAAATGTTTATAGCTTAAATACTCTCGCTAAAACGTCACCACACTCGATATAGCGGCTTTCAATGAATGCCGGGAGTAGAATGCTTTCTGCCAGTCTATTCTCTTGCAATGCGTTTTTTTCATTGGAGGTTTAAAGACCACCGTGAGCAACTCAGTGGTCTATAAGCAGTCATCCGTCCGTAATTTAGGGCCACTGGTTTCAGGGAAGGGAGAGAGCCAGGGCCGTAAGAAAAGCACAACATCCATGCCTCACCGGGATTCGAACCCGGACCTATCTCGGACGAATGATCAGAAGTCATCGCTTAGAACACTGAACCACTCGAGCGGCGTAACGTCTTTGGATGTAACACACACTAAAGAACGGAACCCATAGAACTTCATAAGAATTATAAATGCATAGAAATTTTCACCAGAGATTGCAACACATAAAACAAAGGTCTATGACTTCAGCAGA
The DNA here is from genome assembly GCA_039090855.1 of Macrothele yani. NCBI lineage: Eukaryota > Metazoa > Arthropoda > Arachnida > Araneae > Macrothelidae > Macrothele > Macrothele yani. The sequence goes on from CM076992.1 coordinate 18,565,101, forward strand.
AATTTAAGCTCCTGGAATTTTTGTAAGAGCCTCTGGAAAAGCCCTGGAATGACCACCGTTGGACAACTGAAATATTAGACTAGACATTAAGGAACAGCAAAAAGACCTACAAGACCACGTGGGAAGTGAAGGTAAATTTGAAACCATGCTACATGGAGGAGGCTGGCTGAAAACAGAAAGTTGTGGGAGAAACTTGGGTAACCTTCATCCAGCAGAGGATCGACAATGTCTGATGATGATTTTACCTTATTTTTGTGTTATGCAAATTATTCAATACCGGTATTGTGTGTATTAAATACCGAAATACGACTATTGTTCTGGTATTGCAATTGCTTAGTCGTGCTAAAAGCAATCTCAATGTAGAAGGCTGATTCTGTCACACATACATATTTAAAACATTTTTATTTCATTAAATGTCCGTTCTGAAAAGTTGTAAGTCATTTCAAATCATGGAGTAACATACCTACATTTTTAATTCTTCTTGTCGCGGTTATGTCAGTATCTCCTTTGCTTCGATTGCCAGAGTCATTCTTTTTTTGTTCTTCGCCGATGCAGCAGTATGATGTGAAAATCATCTGCCCTCGAAGTTTTCTATCGTTTTTTATTGCTTTGAAGCTCGCCTTACTGCATGTTTCAAACAGTTTATTTTTCAAAGCGATCGTTTCAGTTATTCCTTTGATATACAACAGACACGAAAATACTGAAATATTAATGAGAGACTTTTTTTTTTGCGAGAAGAGAAGTTCTTTTAGCTTAAAATTTTATCAGACTTTTCATTTTTTTTGAGGGATAGAAATATAAATTACCCATTTCTTGATTCTTTACGCAGTAGCTGAATTTTGTTCGTATTTTCTTCGTCTCTTTCCCAACACGAAACGCGCGTTTGTATAATAAACACGAATGCCACGCAGACAAACATTTTGAATATCGATGCGTCGCAGGCCTGTATTTTTCATGCCATCTACCATCTACATTTCTGCGATATATAAATTATTTCCGAGCTTATCAATTATTAGAATTTTTTAACAACTGTAACCTGCTTTATCTTGCTTTTACTTCCTTGATATTACGTATTTCTTGAGAGGACACTGAACACCAGAAATCGAAAACATCACGATTTTTATTTTATTATGAAAAAAAGTGTACCAAACATGGGCTATCAGAATATATGGAAGTATATAAACTGGATGTAAAACCTTAGAAATTGAATTCAAAAGGTTTGGTTACATAAGGTTATGTCCACAAACGCAGTCTTCCTTCTGCGATTTTGGAATATTAATGTCTGTATCCTACGGAATGTCATATCCAGAAGTGTCTCTCAAGAAAAACTCAAAACCTCAACTCAATAATGTGATTTGGGTCATAAAAAGTGTTTATGTAACACTCTCAACATTGAAAATAGGTGTTTAGAATAAAGCATTCAAAAACGAAATACATCTGTTCGTAAAACTATCTGCTTAATCAATCTCAACTATTTGCTAAATTCAGTGCCTTCGTTTAATCGTGCTGTGACCCACTGTCAGCGTTGTCAAAAAAGGAATAGCTCTTCGAGTAAGTTATATTTAGTTCAGTGAAGAAACGTTTAAACCTTTCGCGACCACGATACTATAAAGTTTTGTCACTCAGAATACCACAGCGCCCGAACGTGCCTGCTGCTCGTTTTCGAATTTCATTCTCCCTCCCTTTGTCAAGTTAACGCCGCCCCGGTGGTGCAGTGGTCTAAGCGATGGCCTCTGATCATTCGTCCGAAAGGGGTCTGGGTTCGAATCCCGGTGAGGCATGGATGTTGTGTTTGTCTTACGTCACTGGCTCTCTCCTTTCCCTGGAACCAGTGACCCTAAATTAGGAACGGGCGACTGCTTATAGCCCATTGAGTTGCTCACGGTGGTCGTTAAACCTCTAATCAAAAAAAAAAAAAAAATTGTCAAGTTAACAAAAGAAGAATTAGTCCTGGGTCACCACTCGAAACTTTTGATCTCTATTCTTGCTATGCGTTGACCTTTGGACGTTTCCCGGCAGCAAACTGTGTATTCTTCTACTGAGACCCTAAAACTGATGGGAGTGGTAACAGCTGGAAAATCTTCGTCATTTTCTCCTTTTCTCTAGTTCTTTCTTGTAAAAAATATAATCTCAATCTGTTTATTTCAATTGAGCAAATATGAAAGAATTTTTAAGGCAAATCTTCTCTCACAAACTCTGCTTTCAGGACAAAGGAAGATAGTGCAGTTTATTTAAAATTAAATATTCATATTTTATGCTGTCTTTGGGGCTGAAAATCACTATTTTTCTGCTAAATGAGCTTTTTTTTTTTCTCGTAGTACAGAAACATTTTATGACGCCCGAATTTTTTTTCTTTTCTGTAATATCTACAGAATATATGTGCGCATATTTTGTGTGCAGTCGGTTAGAATCAGATATCCCAGGCAATTTAACGTAGGCCCAACACTGTGCTAACGGCTTCTATTACTAAAAAAAGGTGGCTCACTGTTGGGCCTACGTTAGATTTCAAAGCTGTGTGCCACTAGGGCCGCATTTCCGTCTAAAAACTTAGGTGTCCAGAAAAATGTTCCAAATAATTTTTCCAGCGCATGCAGTCCTACAGTGTTTTTATGTAAATTATTTTTACGGAAGCACGGGTCAACAGAATAATAGTTCTACTGAGCGATGTCTGAAGGATGAACGATATTGTCCCGGGACAAACAAACTCCTGGTTGACTTCTTTGTTTAGCGACAACAAAGATGACTGAGGTGCCTTCAACTAATCCACCAAACGCCGTAAAAATTCAAAGAAAACCGGGGGGGAGGGGGTTACGAATTCCTAGTTGACTTATCAAGCGACCTGGGAGCTTGAGGTCGTCTGAATGGCCAGGCGTTGTGGTAGCGAAAGGGTTAAACGAGAAGTAACTAAATTTACATAAGGAATTAGAAACTCAAAAGGAAAGTTATTTAACGGTACAGCGAAGAACCAAAATACACTCTTGGCAATAACAAAACAAACAAAAAAACAACAGAAAGTCCTAAAGAAAGTATGAAAGTCATTCGATCCTGATGAAACCCCGCATGCAAAGTACCTCAGGGTCGAAAATGCAAATGATTATTAATAATGACCAATGACTGAATAGTGGTCATTAATAATAATTATTTGCATTTCCAACCAGAAATGATATATCACTCACAATTATGACAGCAGATTTTCGGTTGCATAAACCTCCTCAAACCACGAGGATGCCCCGACGTCGGATCCGTGCACAATACAAGCAGTTGAGGGACTTTGAGGAAGGACGTATAATTGGGCTAAGTGAGGCCGGTTGGTCAAATCGCCGTATCGCCAGGCATTTAGGACGGAACGATGCGGCAATCAGACAATCTTGGAGCCAATGAGTAGAGGATGGCACAACCCAGCGCCACGCGCGCAGTCGACGTCGGAGGGTAACGACAGAACGCGATGATGGAACGATTGTGAGAGCCGCACGTACAGGACCGAATTCGTCGCTTTCAATCATCCGCGATCATGTTGCGTCGTCTACAAGGATGGAAGTGGCCATGCGGACCGATGCCAGACGACTTGCGGCACAAGGACTGCATTAGAGGAATCCACTCTGTTGCCGACCAGTTGCCAGCGAGGATCGCCGACACCGGTTGCAGTAGTGTCAGGCACAATCAACATGGGATAGCGTGCATTGGAGTCGTGTTGTTTTCAGTGATGAGAACGGTTCAGTATATCTCCAGAACACTTGGCGCCGGTGACCTGTGTATGTGTCTAGAGACGAGCTGGCTAGCGCACGGATTCTGCGTTTACCTTAGAACGGCACACCCGGAGTGACTGTCTGGGAAGCCATTTCGTAGGACATCCAGAAACCTTTGGTAGTCCTCCGTATCACCCTAACGGCTAAACGGTATATCGACGGCATTCTACGACCTGTTGTGCCACCATTCCTGTTGCAGGGTCACCGAGCAACTTTTCAACAGCATAATGCCCGGCCAAACATAGCACGGTTCTCCCAGGCCTGCCAACGCAAGAGGGGCAACCCGATCGCCCGATATCTCTCCGATTGAACATGTTTGGGATGCCACCTACGCCCATCGTAGAATGTCGGGGAACCGGCCCATAATTTGGACACCATATGCCATGCTATATCTCAACAGTATCATTGAACTGTATGCATTTATGCCACAACCGCTTATATTCGAGCCAGAAGTGACGCTACAGCGTACTTACTTGTTCAACTCGTGTAGCTGGTTTATCCAAATAAATGGCCCACCTGCTCTGGAATTGCAATAATTTCCTTTTCGATACATGTACATAGAACATACCAATTTTCATCTCAATTGGATGATTCCTTCTGAGTGCTTTTTACGGTTTCCAACCACATGTTGAAGAAGCGTATATGCTCCAGCTTTGCCCGTCTGACTGTCTGTCCGCACTATACCTCGCGTAAAAGTGGTTCGATTTCGTTGAAACTTTAGTATCTCGTAGGGGACAACCTGGGGACGAATCCTATTGAAAATGGGCGAAATGGGGAACCGGCCCATAATACCTGCAGTTGATGGGGTAAAAGGTCAGGGCACAGGAGGAGATTTATTCCACAGTCATTATCCTCATAACTTGACTAAAAATGCTTCTATTGCCACGAAACTGTAGTATGTTGTTCTGGAGGTATGCTGAATCGGATCTGTTGAATATGATCGAAATGGGGTCAAAGGTCAGGGCACAGGAGCGAGATTTATCCCACAGCCATTATCCTCATAACTTGACTAAAAATGCGTCTATTGCCACGAAACTGTAGTATGTTGTTCTGGAGGTATGCTGAATCGGATCTGTTGAATATCATCGAAATAGGGTCAAAGGTCAGGGCACAGGAGCGAGATTTATCCCACAGCCATTATCCTCATAACTTGAGTAATGATTTCTGGTATGTTGGATAGCGTATCATAATCAATGAATTGCATGATTTTACTAACTTGTTTTTTTTTGTTGATTTTTTTTTTTTTGGCAAATAGTACATTATGACAAATGCGCCTCAATGCAATTCGAATCAACTGCAGGTAAAGGACGGCGCTTGTGAAGGTCATGAAACGGTATAAATAACACCTGGTAATGAGCTCTGTTAATCAGTGTTATTCTTGTTCTTCAGATGGGCAAGGTAGCTGACTTAAGCGAGTAAGAACAAGTTCGTAAAATCATGCAATGCATTGATTATGATAAGCTTTCCAACATACCAGAAATCATTACTGAAGTTGTTAGGATAACGGCTGTGGAACAAATCCCGCTCCTGTGCCCTGACCTTTGACTCCATTTCGATGATATTAAACAGCATTGGTTCAGTGTACCTCCAGAAAAACATAGTAAAGTTTCGTCGCAATAGAAGCATTTTTAGTCAAGTTATCAGGATAATGGCTGTGGTATAAATATCGTTCCTGTGCCCTGACCTTTGACCCCATTTTGATTATATTCAACAGAACCGGTTCAGTATATCTCCAGAACAACATGATAAAGTTTTATCGCACTCGAAGCACTTTTACGTAAGTTATACGCATAAGAGCGATGGAATGGATCCCGCCTTTATGTCCTGACCTTTGACCCCATTTCGTCCATTTTCAATAGGGTTCGTTCCAAGTTTGTCCCCTACCACATACTAAAATTTCATCGAAATCGAACCATGTTTATGCGAGTTATCGTGCGGACAGATGGACAGAAAGACAGACGGATAAAGCTGAAGCACATAAGCTTCTTCAACCTACGGTTGGAAAGCGTAAAAAAGGCCAAATCGTAAAGGCCAGACGACTGGTCAGAGCATTTTCGAGACGGCAAGGCACGTGGGGTGCTCACGTTCAGTCGTGGTTAGTACCTTCCAAAAGTGGTCCGACGAGCGAAGAACCATGAATTGCCAACAAGGTTCATGGTACCTAAAAAGGTGATCCTGGAATCGAAAAAACTTGAATTGCCAACAAGGTTCCCTCACCTCTAGCATCGATGGTCCACCACGGCTGATCGATGCTATAGAAGTGAGCAAAGGCTATCCCATATGGTACAAGCCATCAGAAAGGATACTGGGGCAAAACACGCCGGTAATTTGAATGCTAGTGACGTGAGTAATATGTCACAACACGCAGTACAACGAACCCTGCTGATAATGGGCCTGCCTCTCCACAGGCGGCTCAGAGTGACCATGCTAACATCAGTTCACCGCCGAAAGTGCCTGCAACGGGCACGCGAGCATCAAAACTGGACTGTGAATGATCGAAAGAAAGTCGTCTGGTCCGACGAATCTCGTTTCTTGTTGCACCATTTGGACGTCCGAGTTCATTGTTTACCTGGGGAAGTGTTGGCACCTGGATGCACCGTGGGACAAAAACAAACCAATATAGGAAGATTAAAGGTATTTCGTACTGAGATGTAGATAAGAAGAATTCAAAGTTGTCGAAGCATGGTAAATTTTCATGAAGCAGCCAAAGCACACATACCACACTTTAAATATTCCTTCAAAAAACGTAAGATCAAAAATTATTTAACTCAGCTTCGAATGTATCCTCCCATCTTACCCTGGTATAAGGTTTACCGTTGAGATTGAGGAATCTGGGTCACTTCATTATCTTGACTTTTTGGTTTCCCACATCTCTGAGCACTTACCTTTCGACCTTTCAGTTTATCGAAAACAAACTTCGACCCCAGTTATTATTCCTTTCAATTCATTCACCGCAACCTCCTACAAATTTTAAGCACTTAGATTCCTTGTACATAGAGCTTTTATTTACTCACTCATCAACCTCTAACAGCAGAATAAGAAAAATTACTGAGATTGCTGATGTTCATGGATACCCAGCTGGTTGTGTTCAAAGACATGTTTTCAGCAATATCAACGGAAAACATTTACAACACTCACTAGAAATGTAACCACAATTAAGCATGTGGGGAGCATGTACAACCAAAAATCTCTGGTCTCTATTTCGAAAAATGTATTTAAAAGATATTCTGTTGAGTTCGATTTTTAAAACCTAAAACCTATTTTCATTAATTAGACGGGATAGAGACGTAGTTCCAACTACACTGCTGGCCACCCAAAATGCAACACCAAGAAGGACGCGAGATAGCAAAGCCAGATTTACTGGACACATAAAAACAGACACAAAGTTGAAACGATTGAGCTTACAGGCCCGTGCGACTTGCGGAACACTCAGACATCAATAGTTCGTATAGCCCCCATGGCTGGAAATAACGGCCGCTACACGCCGCGGCATCGAACGAAAGAGGCTTTGGATGTGGGTTTGGGGCATGTCGGTCCAGGCTGCTTCCACACGTTGCCACAGTTCATCAGGCGAAGCCGCGGGTGGTGCTTGCCGGGCCACTCGGTTGCCGATCAGCGACCAGACGTGTTTGATGTGCGACATATCGGGAGAACAGGCGGGCCACGGCAGCGGTGACACCTAATGGGCCGTGAAGAATTGTTGCACGATGCGTGCTACGGGCGGGCGCGCATTGTCCTGTTGAAACGTGGCCGCTGGCAGGTCCTGCAGGTAAGGAAGGACTACAGGCTCCAAAACGTCGGAGATGTAGCGGTTGCTGTTGAATGTACCGGCGATGCGTACCAAAGGGGTGCGGGTGTCATATCCAATTGCGCCCCAAACCATAACGCCAGGCGACGGACCGGTATGGCGATGCATAATGCAGGGGTCATACAGTCTCTCGCAAGCGGTGCCGCCACGCGTAGATCTGACCATCGTGGTGTTGCAGGCAGAAGCGAGATGTGTCGGAGAAGACAATGTCTTGTCATTCCGTAGTCCAGGTGCGGCGTTTAACGGCCCACTGCCGCCGCACTCGCCGGTGATGTAACGTCATTGGTATCGGAGCAATACCCGCCGTGCGACAAGTCCCCGCTCCTGCAGACGACGTCGAACGGTACATGCTGACACAGGTTGTTGCGCAACACACCCTAATTCCTGCGCTAACGTTCGTCATGTGGCGGTGCGAGCCGTCAATGCTCGCCGCACAACATGCCGGTCCTCTCGTTCGGTGGTATGCTGCGGCTGCGGCAATCGCTCACGTCGGTCCGTCTGTCCCTCCTGCATCCACCGAATCCACACTCGCCTCACTGTGACTGGATGTCGTCCCACACGGGCGCCGATGTCTCGGTACGATAAACCGCTGTCGCGATAAGCCACTATTCGTCCTCTGTCGAACTCAGAAACGTGCTGGAATGACTGCGGTATTCTGTGACGAGGGCATCAGGAAGCTTCCCACGCACCGGTCCGGCAGCACAACACACTTCCACTACTTTCACCCGGCCTTCTGTGCACCCTTCTTATAGTGCTTTTTGGTGGCGTGACGGGCCCACATGATTTGCATATGCCCTGCAATGCTAATCGTTTGCATGTCCTCTCGCGGGCTAAGCATGCTGTGAATTTCAGGCCAATCGGATGCTTCGTTCTTGGTGTTGCATTTTGGATGTCCAGCAGTATACTTCCCGTCTTGTAGTTTATAACATTCCTTTGTTGGACAAGAATGGACAATCGGCAAATCTCTGCTATGTGGGCTCGACCTATCGAAGCCTGAATACTCGCTGAGCTGAACACAGATATCGCCGCCCCGGTGGCGCAGTGGTCTAAGGCGTTGGCCTCTGATCATTCGTCCGTAAGGGGTCCGGGTTCGAATCCCGGTCAGGCATGGATGTTGTGTTTGTCTTACGGCACTGGCTCTCTCCCTTCCCTGGAACCAGTGACCCTAAATTAGGGACGGGCGACTGTTTATAGCCCATTGAGTTGCTCACGGTGGTCGTTAACCCTCCAATCAAAAAAAAAAAAAAAAAAAAAAACACAGATATCCCATCCGTAAAGAATCCGCTGCTTCAACATTGTCAAAAATTGTTACTGAAAGAAACTTAAGACCTGATTTTAACAATGCTAGCCTACTGTCGACTGCTCTTAATAAGCGTTCTATGCATTTTACTGATAGCCTATATATTATTAAACTTGGACCAAAATGCTGTAATGAAGACGAGCCTGTATACATTCCCTCTATCTGGAAGAATTTGATTTTACAGTACTCTCGGGAAGAAGAATTTTTTTTTTGATTGGAGGTTTAACGACCACCATGAGCAACTCAATGGGCTATAAGCTGTCGCCCGTCCCTAATTTAGGGTCACTGGTTCCAGGGAAGGGAGAGAGCCAGTGCCGAAAGACAAACAAAACATCCATGCCTCACCGGGATTCGAACCCGGACCCCGTTCGGACGAATGATCAGAGGCCATCGCTTAGACCACTTCGCCACCGGGGGGCAAGAAGAATTTTTAGAAACTCTTAACAATAGTTTGTCGTAAATGTCAATGATTTATGTGTTCATTTACATAATGTGTATTATTTATACTCTTGTTTGTTACTATTTAACCTTGTGCCGCTCTAATCTGTTTTCACTCAATATCCTGATAATGCGGCCATAGTGGTCGCGAAAGTGCTCGCCTGAACTTTTATCTAAACTAAATCGAAAATTGTAAATATATATGGGCTATAAGAAGGCGCCTGTCCTTAATTTAGGGCCACTGGTTCCATGGAAGGCAGAGAGCAGTGTCGCAATACATATACACACCACTCATGCCTCAACCGAGAATCGAACCCGAGCCCACTTGGACGAACGGTGAGAGAAGCCATCGCTTAGACCACTATGCCACCGGGGCAGCTATCCTTGTTTTGTCTAAGGCTCGAACCCACACGAGCCCATCTCAAACAAATGTGTTTTTATTTATATTTTTCGGAGTTCAACGATAATATTTAGCACAATTATATGAACTATAAGAAGTCACCCGTCCCTAATTTGTAGCCAATGATTCCAGGGAAAGGGAGAGAACCATAAGATAAACAGAACACCCATGTCTCATCCGGGACTAGAGCTCGGGGCCACTCAAACAAAAAGGTCAGAAGCGAGCGTTGCGGTCACTACGCCACCGAAGCTTCCTTGGAAGGTCAATCGGGAGCCAGCCAGTCGAAACAGCGGCGGCTAATTTATTTTTCCGTGATCAGTGTTTGTATTCATCAGCTGGAATGATCACAACAAATCGTCATTCGGCAGATTGATGAACATGATGCATGATGTACACCGAACTAGGAAAAATAGCAAAAAAATTAAAGTGAATAATCATGAGCATCCATTGCAGTGCCCACTTTCTCTTTTGATGCTCATTAGGGTAACCCTTGATCAAACCAACGCGAGGAGCTAAGTGGAAAAGTTCGTGAATAGCATCTCCTTCAGAGTGAGATAGTTTGTCACTGTGCCGTGACGCAACTGTATAAATTATACCACAAAGGATCAGGGGGAGGGCAGGAGAGTTTATCGCGGTCGGCGGCGTGGTGTGTTGGGCGAAAACGTGTTCCGTGTCACGGCAGTGGGTGCTCAAATCTTTCTGGAAAACCCTTGTCCTTGTAATGAACAGCCGCGGAGTGCATGACTAGCATCCCCGTAGTAATTGAATGCTCGCGCTAAGTGGGACATCACAGCCTCCTCTAAGTGAGCAGGACATCCATTAAGTAGTAAACGCAACGTTATACTATCCTACACTCCCTATGTGTTGTTCTCCTAATGGCACTGTTACTCTGCTCTTGTGTCAACCGTAATTAATGCCAAGCGAAGTTTAAGTGCCTAACGGAGACCACTGATGCATGCTTAATAAAGACTGAAAGTGCCTGGTTCATGATATATGAGATTATATGATGTACTTTCCGCACCGAGGTTTAACGTGTTTATATTTTTGTTAAAGGACGCAAAATAAATATGTGCCCCGCATGGAGAAAGAACGCATGATGAATTCAAAATGGCTTGGAAGTAGGCTTTCGCGAAGAAAAGGGAAAGAAGCATGTTTTCACTGGTTGGTGACCCATTCAGAGATCTATTTTGCAGCTTGGTATGTGTTCCTAGATACCGTAGTTCGTTGGTTGTATAAGTTTAGTGACGCAAGACCAGTCGGGCTAAAGAGAGCAAAAGTATCATGCTTAGTAAAGGGAAATGCAGCGTCAAAACTGAGAAAAAATGACACGCAGAAATGGACAAGAACTTTGTCTCCGGCAAAACTTCTATGGCTGTTGATCCTGAGATACCACTAAAGACTTTGTGTTATCTTCATACACGAGACTGACGAAGGAAAAAAAGCTGAACTTTTTAATCGCACAGGTGAAAACTAAGAACGAGATCTTAAACAGCGTGAATATAACGCGGCATGAGCAAGACAAAATTGTTCACTGAAATTTATTATGTAAATATTAAGCTGGCACATCACTGTATTCAATATACACTATCTACTAACAAGTAATTGGACACCTGTGATAGCAAAGGAAAACGAAGTTTATTCACCTTCAACAGTTGGTGGAGCCTCCGCGAGCGGCGATTACAGCTGCGACCCTCCGGGGCATACTCTCAACCAGGCGTTGTACGACGGCTAGCGGTATTTTCTTCCACCCGGATTGGAGAAGACAGATCAGTTCCTTCACCGATTTCGGACGGTGGGGGCACCCCTTAAGTCGACGCTCCAACTCGTCCCAGAGGTGCTCGATAGGGTTAAGGTCTGGGCTCTGCGCAGGCTAGTCCATTCGATTAACCCCATTGTCACCATACCAAGCCATGGTGGACCTCGCAACATGACAAGTTGCATTGTCATCCTGAATGTAACATGGGTTCACCCCGTAAAACTGCCACAACGTAGGAAGCGCATGGTCATCCAGAATGGTGCAGTAGGTCTCGGCGTTGAGTATACCAGGAATTGCGACCAAGGGTCCCGTGCCATACCAGGAGAAACACCCCCATAGCATAATTCCACCGCCGCCGAACTTCACAGTTGGCACAATACATTCTGGCAGGAGGCGTTCTACAGGCAGACGCCAAACCCAGACCCTTCCATCCGAACGGTAGAGGGTGAACCTGATTCGTCGCTCCAGAGAACCTGTTTCCACTGTTCAACGGTCAACTGTCGACGTTCTTTGCAGCACGCTAGCCGAGCAGCGCTATTGGACTTGGTGATCAAAGGTTTGTGGGCGGCAGCACGCCCATGATAACCGAGCAGATGGGCTTCCTTACGGATGGTATTCATGGAAAGAACACTTCCGGATGCCTGTTGAAACTCATCGTGGATGTGGCCCATCGATTTGGTGCGGTTCTTCCGAAATTCTCTGACCAGCACCCGTCGGCTCTAACTCCCAATTTTGTGGGTCTACCGGGTCGGGGCACATTCCGACAGTCACCTCTCATCTTCCACTTGCCAATCACGTAGGCCACTGTCGATTTTGGGTACTTCAACTCGCTGGATATGTCACGTATGGATCGGCCATTTCTGTGATACCCGACGATTACACCTTATTCGAAATCAGAGAGCTCCGAACTGCGTGGCATCTTGCATGCGACTAATTGCGTTGTTGTTTCCCACACGATATTTAACGGCGGCGGCGGTGACGTATCAGGACCGCAGACATCGTCGATTGCAGGGGTGTCCAATTACTTGTTGGTAGATAGTGTATATATATATTTTTTTACATTTAACAGCAACACAAGATAAATGTAACATCGCAGAGAAAAAAAATTATGATTACCGGCAAAATCTACGCTCTCTCCAACTCCCATTTTAGGAAAGTTTTCCTCCGTTTTGAAGCTGCAAAACAAGTATTTATGGAATAAAATTATATTTAAGGTGGACGTCAAGTAATTTTGCTTCCTATACTTCCAATGGAAAAACTTTTGTACACATTTCCTTCACAATTAGTGTGTTCCCAAAGATGAAAATTTGAATATCGATTAAAATAACTTCATATACTTAATATTTTCTAAAACAAAACCATAATTTTATTAAAAAAACAATAACTTTTCCTTTGGTGGTGTTGAAACCAGAAAAAAGATGGCGCGACCTGTAGTTTGATGACGTCAGTAGACAAATAAATGTTGGATTGCATAATTATGGTTATGTTTTAGAAAATATTAAGTATTCCAAGTTATAAAATGAAGCTATTCTAATCGATGTTCAAATTTTTATCCTTGGGAACGCATTAATTACGAAGAAAATGTGTACAGAAGTTTTTCCATTGGAAGTATAGGAAGCAAAATAACTTGACGTCCACCTTAAGAACACCACTGGGTAGAAGAAACATCGCGAGCAAAACGGATTACGATTACGAGAGAAACCTTTACTCCGTCTGCCGTTTCTGAAAGTTTTGAAAGTCGGAATTCCGCCCACCGACGGAAAACGACCCCACTACCATCACTACCACCACCAATCCCTCCCAAATTTCTGTTCAGTTCCGCATCGAAATAACGATGCAAAAGGCGGAATTATTCGAACCCACTGAAGAATCTTGTGCCTGAAGATCACTGATAAATTTTCGCGCCAACTTTCGTTTTCGGAATTTTTCTTCCATTTTCAAGCTGAAATGCAAATATTTATGGAATAAAATTATATTTAACAATAATAATGCGCAGAATAAACATCGCGAGAAAACGAAATCACGATTACGGGGGAAATGTTCACTCCTTTAACTATCGTTTTCGAAAGTTTTGAAAAACGGAATACCATCCCCAAACCAAAAAAAAAAAAAAAAAACGACCCGCCCCCCTCTCCAAAATTTCTCACCAGTTTTGCATCGATCTCGAGAATACCCCATATGATGACCAAAAAAAAAAAAAAAAAGCGGAATTCCGCGAATCCATGGAAGAATCTCATGTATGAATCTTGAGATAATAGAAATCTTTAACAACCATTTCGAATGTTGTGAGTTAAAATCGAGTGGTGGTAAACTCGCACACTTTTTTCTGTTGTTAAGGAAATTTCTGAACTGCGGAAAACTTCCACACCGGCGATCCTACACTTTCTTCTGTTGTTAAGACAATTTCTGCACTGCGGAAAACTTCCACACCGGTGATCCTACACTTTGTTCTGTTGTTAAGAAAGTTTCTGCACTGCGGAAAACTTCCACATCGGTGATCCTACACTTTCGTCTGTTGTTAAGACAATTTCTGCACTGCGGAAAACTTCCACACCGGTGATCCTACACTTTCGTCTGTTGTTAAGAAAGTTTCTGCACTGCGAAAAACTTCCACACCGGTGATCCTACACTTTCGTCTGTTGTTAAGAAAGTTTCTGCACTGCGGAAAACTTCCACACCGGTGATCCTACACTTTCGTCTGTTGTTAAGAAAATTTCTGCCCTGCGGAAACCTTCCACACCGGCGATCCTACACTTTCTTCTGTTGTTAAGACAATTTCTGCACTGCGGAAAACTTCCACACCGGTGATCCTATACTTTTGTCTGTTGTTAAGAAAATTTCTGCCCTGCGGAAAACTTCCACACCGGTGATCCTACACTTTCTTATATAAAGCGATGCACACAAATTGCGTTGGTTCGGAGACCGTGTCAAAGTGAAGAAGTTTTTCTAGTGGAACAAAACGAAATGCACGAGTTTTCCCAGTGATAGACATAAATGCGGACGTAACATCATAATGACACAAGCTTTATGTAGAAACTTTCCGACTCACTAAATCTTAAGTTGGGATTTTAATATTTGGTATGTAATAACATGGAATAAAAGCTGATCAAATGAGACTCGAAGAATCGGTCTTCAGGTGCAGACAAGCACCTAGGCTGCGGACCTTTTTGGAAGATTTTAAGTAGCAACCTAAATATTTTATATTTATAAACATTTCATTAAACCTAATTAAATTCACTCGACGGCACATTTCTCAGCTGTTTACAAGGCACCTCGACAGCGGGCCCTTTCAAGTCTATCTCAAGTTAAAAACTTAGTGTCATTATGATCTAACATACACATTTATATCACAAGGAGAACTGGTACATTTCGTTTTGGACAACTAGGAAAATTCCCACATTTTGACAAGATCTCCGAAAGAAACGCAATTTGTGTGCATCCCCTTACAGTATCATAATAAGGTGTAGGAGTTTACGGACGTGGGAGTTTTCGGGTGTGGCAGTTTACCTGGATCCGTTAAAATCATTTCCTTTTGTCTTAGTGCTTACTTGAAGACTCGTGCTTACGTTTTCCCCAGTTCTACTAGTGCTTACCTTTTCCCCAGTTCTATGCAAGCTGCATTAAAGAGGCAGGGCGCTCTCTTTGGTTTCATAACTTCATTACTGTCCGATCCGAAAGAATTGCGGAGTTCAATTTGTGACTTTATTGCTTTACGAGGGAATGAGTGGACAAAGATCTCTTCATAGGGAAAGTTTAAAGCGCATAGCTATTCAAACATCTGCAGGTCTTAGTGGAGAAAATTCTCACGGTAAAGGCAAACTTCTTAACACAGGGTTGTAAAGTTTGGGGTCAGGGAGTGGTCCGAGAAAGCAGAACAAAGCAGAAGAGGACTTCGGATCGAGCTCTGGGACTGGGACGGAGGTTTCAAAATCGCTTTATTCTACGGAGGGGCGAATAAAGTTTTTACTCCGTGTCGTGGAGGAGTGCTTTGGGTCTGCAGGAAAATGGTGTGGATGAGAACGTCCGTTACCGAAAACTGAGACCGAGCACAAATTAAATTTGGAAACGAAACATTGGCGACACGAAAACTGAAAAAAAAAACCAAATAGAATAACAAGCATAAACGAGTCATCGAGTAAATACACTGTAATACACGTTATGAAAATGAAACCAGAGCCAAGCTTTATAGGCTCCTCGTCATAATTCACTGAATAAACTTACTCTTCACTACAAAAGAGCGACTCTTCAATTTAGCATGTACACTAAAGTGCCAGAAAAACTGGTACACCAGTCTAATACTTGGTAGGTCCCCCATGGGAGCGCAGGACTGCAGAAATACGACGAGGCATGAACTCCACTAGTTTCTGGAAATATGCTGTAGGTAATGCACACCATACTTGCTGCAGAGCGTTCCACAATTCGGGTGTACTTCGAGGTCTCGTATTCCTGTGTTAGATAGCGCGTTGCATGGCATCCCAAATGTGTTCTATCACGTTCAGATCTGGGGACTTGGGTTGGAATGGCAACACCCGAAACTCAGATAAATGCTCCTCTAACCATAATGTGGTGTCCCAACACTTGTGTGGAGGTGCATTGTCCTGTTGGAACTGGCCCAACCCATCAGCATGAATGCAGGACATGAACGGGTGTACCTCGTCAGAAAGGATGCGCACATAGCGTTGGCCGGTCACAGACGTTTGTAGACGTACCAGGGGTCCCAGTGAAGTCCAGCTAAACACACCCCATATCATTACGGATCCCCCACCAGCCGGTACAGTTCCCTGTTGACAGGCGGGATCCATGGCTTCATGGGGTTTGCGCCACACACAAATCCTTCCATTTGCCTGATAAAGTTGGAAACGCGACTCGTCAGATCAAGCTACTTGTTTCCAGTCATCAAGTGTCCAGTGGCGGTGTTGCCGTGCCCAAACGAGACGCATAGCTGTGTGTCGTGCACCTATCAAGGGGACTACAGTTGGGCGTCGGCTCCCAAAGCCCATATCGTGCAGGGTACGTTGCACAGTCTGGACGCTGATGCTTGTTGAGGCTGCAACATTGAATTCCGATGATACCTGAGCGAGTGTTTCACGCCTATCGCGTGAAACGATTCTTGACAGCCGACGATTCTCACGTTCACCCAATGTCATGTTACGGCCACACTGGTATCGTAGGTTGGAGGTTTTGCCAGAATTCTTGTAGTAACGGTACACCTTTTCAATGGTCGTCCGTAAAAATCCGTACTTCCGTTTCTACCTCCGAAATACTATGGCCCATCTCACGAGTGCCAACTATATGACACCACGTTGAATATCGCTTAAATCGTTATTACTTGTCATTCTCATGCCGAACACAGCTCTGACAGCTGGCAAGGATATCTATCGCTTTATACACGCACTGGCGGACGCAACCGATTACGCACATAGGTGACGTTGCTATGTATTTTGCATAAGCTCATCTGTACCAGTTTTTCTGGCATTTCAGTGTATTTTATTTGTTTTAGTCTCGGGAAAAAATATAATTGAAACCCCAGAACTTCGGAATCTTAACTAACAAACAGAACATCTTCATGTCTTTTTTGTTGTTTGTCTGCATCAGCAAAAACTCTCGAACGTCGAACTCTGGCATCATGAAATTGGCACAGCTTATTAATGCTGGAATTTCTAGTTCAACACAACTATTTTCAGCTCTCTACGTCGTTCCCTTCCCGAATAATGAGTTAATTATATTTTGAGGTGATTAGACATCACATAAATGTATAGAAGGCAAAGCGTCTTTTAAATGACGTGTGATTAATGACAAGTATTGTTAACGAATTTTGGTCAGTCAGAGATTCTTATAATTGGGAAAATGTTCTAACGTTGTGTATCTTAAACGCGTGTTACATAACTCTCGAACGTCGAACTCTGGCATCATGTAATTTTCACAGCTTATTAATACTAACATTTCTAGTTCAAGCATTAGTGTCAGGAATTTCTAGGTCAAGCATTATTGCTGAGCCAAATCAACAGGAGTGAAAATTGAATGTTTGCTTGATAACGTTTTTGGTCCGTTTGATTCCACAGATTCCATACATTTAGTTGCTTTAACTCGACAAATACGTATTTGTGACAGCAAAGTCCAAAACGAAGAGACCAATTTTTAATCAAACGCGAAACAAGAATAAAAAATCCCGCGCATAGCCGGGTAGTCAAGCTAGTTCCTTATAAGCGAAGGTCTAACAAATTCTTGTGACATGCGTACTGAAACATACTCAGTGAACAGCCGTGTAAGAATTCTATGATTTCGAAGGATGGCTTACGTGATATACACAGCATGGATTAAATCTTACATTTCCTGGAATAAGTGCATATAGTGCGGCATTTTCTCTTGAGGGGAGTGTAGTTTTAGCTTCTGATCATTGTATATTAAGTAATTAATCAGTACCTAGCTACGGTTCGTAGATAACTTTGTATAACATATACTATATTGACAAAAATCCCCAGACATCCCTTCAAAAGCAAATGAACGGATCCGCTGCGTTGTTCAGATGCGCGGTACAGCTGCAAACGGTATAAAAACAAGTCTGCATCTGACCGCGATCATATTGCACTGTGAGGTTGAGTGGAAATGTCGTTGCGGGAGAGAACTGACTTTGAAAAAGGAAAGATTGTTGGGTGTTATATTAGTGGGTTGTCCATAAGAGAAACCGAGAGGCGTTTAAACATATCCATGTCAACTGTTTTGGATGTACTGAATAAGTGGAAGACACATGGCGTGCCTGAAGTAGCAAAACGTACCGGCAGACCAAAGAAAATCAGTGATAGAGGACGTCGAAGCTTCAAGAGAGTCGTTACAGCTAATCGACGGAGTACTACTACACAAGACCTCAGAGTAGAGGTAAGTAAAAATACTGGAAACTCGGTATATTCACGTACCATTCGCAGAGAACTTCACTCCATGCGTTACCGTGGTCGTGCGGCTGCTCATAAGCCTTTCATCTCCCCTCGGAATGCTACTCGTCGTTCAGCATGGTGCATAGACATTTACCGTGGACAGTAGATCACTGGAAACTGGTCCTATGGACTGATGAATCCAGATACACGATCCATCAGTCTGATGGCCGTGTGTGTAGGTATGGGGGCAGCTAGGGGAATGTTATATTTACCACAGTGTACTATTCTTACGGTCAAGTTTGGAGCTGGCAGTGTACTCGTGTGGGAGTATTTTTCGTGGTATGGTCCCGGCCCATTGGTTGTCGTGGACAAATCTGTTAACCAGAATATCTACCTCGATATTCTGGACAATTATGCCCTACCAACTCTGTGGCAATACTATGGAACCGAGCCTTGTTGGTACCAGCAGGATAACGCATCGAGCCATAAAAGACCATCGAGATAATCCATCGAGCCATGGTTTGACGATAATTCCGTATCGTGTGTGGACTGGCTGGCACAGAGCCCTGATCTTAATCCCATAGAGCACCTATGAGATGAATTAGAGAGAGAGAAAACAATGGTTAAATAGAGATATAGGTCTTCGCTGGCTATTCCTTTGTTTCCTTTTGGGGTTTAACGACCACCTTGAGCAACTCAATGGGCTATACGCAGCCGCCAAATCCCAATTTAGGGCCACTGGTTCCAGAGAAGGGGGAGCGTGAGAGCAGTAAGACAAACACAACATCCATAACTCACCTAGATTTGAACCGGGACCCATCTCAGACGGACAGGTTCCCGAAATTCCGTGTCATTGGGGAACAATCTTCCAAATTGCTTTTTAGCAGTTTTCCCGGGTTTTGAGAAGGGGCTGTTTGTTACCTATCTCCGCCAAAGACCTTCAGCCAATCGCGGTGACACTTGCCACAGAGAAAGGGTAAGGACATGGAGAGTGACATGGGGTTGGTATCATGGTGATTGGTTGTGTCGTATAAAAATAATGACCATTAAAACAACTGACCAAATTTAATAATAATTGAAACAAACGTTCTATATACGGGACTCGGGACAATAAGTTGCCACAACCGATCCCGGTGATTTTTTGCATGCGACTGGACATCGTCAGGTTTTGACGCCTTCCGATTCCCGAAATTCCGTGTCATTGAGGAATTTCAACTAAAACTAGATGGCTTCTTACTTGAACTGTTTCACGAAAGTCGGCTCACAAACATTAAAAAAAATCGTTTGAATTGAAAACCGAAGAAATGGAAAGACTCCATTTGTTAGCTCAGCACTTGTATAATCTATAATAATAAAAGGAAGTTTGTGTGTGTGTGTGTGTGTGTGTGTGTGTGTCTGTCTGTCTTTCGCGATACAAAATAAAAAACGTGGTTCCCGATCTGAATGTGTCTTTCCGCTTTGTTTACATGCAACGTGAAGGTGTGAAAGAAAGTAGTTCATGATAAATTTTAAGGCATTTCTTGTTTAGAATGTTTCGTACTTTTGTTCTGGAAGTCATAAATTCTACGCGTTCGTTTTCTTAGAATTTGTTGTAATAGACGCCTTAATGAGCTACGATTTTGCAGTAGCCTCGCTCAAAATTTGCCAACTGTACCCGAGTTATTGGTCACCGTTGGCGGCTTGTCCTAGTTTTAGAATAAATGCAGTCAAAGCAACTCAGGTACTGACTATTGTATTTTTCGCATTTTTTACAGTATTAAGTTCTCACATTCTTTGATATAAAGCTTTCACGATGACCTTCATATCTCTGTACCGCACTCACTAACACTACGAGGCTGGTTTTGAAATCATGCTGTTAACTCATGTAGCAATTACTTCTCCCATTTTTCGAGAAAATGTTCTCTCTTATAGCACCTCTTTATTATTCTTACATAATGAAAACTTCTGTTTTTCTGATATTTTTCACACCACTTTCATTAATTTTTCAGCATCGTTATTTCAAAGCTAATCTATTTAAACGACAAAAATATCACGCTGGGCTCACAGTAAATCATGCATTGAAACTGTTGAAATATTTCTGTTGCGTGAATGAATTTTTTAAGGCTATGAATTTAAATGTGCTTTGAACGGACAAGAGGGAGAGAACTCATTTACGCGGACGGAGAAGTTATCTAAATGCAATCTCGGAAGTCTTATTGTCGAAAAACATTTGCTGTGTACCACGCGCGCATCTCAAAAAGTAATCATTTCTGCTTAAAACAGTGGTGATCATCTTTTTCCTAAAAGACATTACTCATTAAGGATAAACTTTCAAGATTAATGTCAGTGAACTAAGCTCTTTGTTTTTCAGTTATTTTCATTATTTAAACACCCATGTCATTTTTTCACGAGATTGTGCATTAATTTACACAAAAGAAAACGCGCTTCTAAAATTCGTAATAATCATACCGGAATTTTCAAGTAGAAAACAACATACATTCCATTTTTCTCTGATTCCGGGTCTTTGTACAGTTCTGTGAAAAGCCCACTATTACGAGGCCGATCACTGAGTGTTTTCTAGTTTCCCTGTCGCTTGGGTTCGTTAGACCTCCGCTTGTAAATAATTCAGGAATTTTACCTGTATCCCGATAATGAAATAAATAAAATACCAGCTAAAGTGAAGACTTATTCTTTCGCAGTGAAAAGTACACGGTCATATCAGAATAAGTATGACCACCCACCTATAACCACCCTTGGCCCTGATGGCAGCAGCGTGACGGCGTGCATGGACGCAATAAAGCACTGGAAGGTTGCCTGAGGCATACATGCCCATTCGGACTGCAGCAGAGCACGGTAGTTCCGAAGATGACGTGGTTGTGGTTTGGCACATCGAACCTGACGATTCAAATAGTCCCGGAAGTGCTCTATGGGATTGAGATCGGGCGATTTCGCCAGCTAAGGGAGAACGGAGACATCGCTGTCGTGTTCTTGGGACCAGTCACACACACTCTGAGCGACGCGGCATTGTTCTGTTGATAGACACCATCAGCACCAGGGTAAACGTCCAACATGAAGGGATGTGACGTACCTGCCAGCAGGACGCACACGACATAAATGCACATAGCAGTCAGAACGAACGTCCGCGTAGCTCAATTGGTAGAGTGACTTATTCCGGAATGAGGGGACCCGGGTTCGAGCCCCGGCGTGGACAAAAATGACGGAGAAATTTACTTCGTTATAATGGCGCCCGAACTTTCCGGATGACCCGGCCGTTCAAAATCTCGCAATGATGTGATGTTCTTTCCACATCGCGAGATAGGGAAAATCAGAGAATCCCTTCTCCAGCGCTTCGAAAAATATATGTGTGTGACGTTGCATTCCACGTACCAGATTGACTGGGAGTTCTCAAGTACACGTTCTACAGCGGATGGCTGCCTGCAACGATTCATGGTCACCGCTGAGCCTCTTTCAGGGCGGGGGGAGGGGGAGATGTGACGTACCTGCCAGCAGGACCCACACGACATAAAGGCAGATAGCAGCGCTAACGAACGTCCGCGTAGCTCAATTCGTCAAAAATGACGGAGAAATTTACTTCGTTATAGGGATGCATGTGGTCAGCGTGGATAGACAGATAGCCAATGGCGTTCAAGGACCCATTCAGTGGCATGGCGGTCCCAGGTCATACCAGGAAAACATGCCCCAGACATGGACTCTGCCACCGCTGGCCTGTACTTATCCGAAAATTCTGTGAAATAGAAACCTCGATTCGTCGGAAAAAGGCAACCTTTTCCCACTCTTCCACTTTCTAATGATGGTAGTCCCATGCGAACTGCAGGCGTCGCTGCCGATGGACCTGGGTAAACATGGGCGCCTTGACGCAGCGTCGACTCCGGAGACCCATGCGTAACAGGATTCTCTCCATTGTTATCGGGGACACTTACTTGGGTGCCCCAGCGTTCATTTGCGTGGTCAATGTCTGCACTGTTGTGCGTCCATTGCTCTTTACCAGTCAACAAAGGCGACGTTCTCCTCCAGGGTCTATAGCGTTTGGAGCTCCACAGTTATGACGTCGGGAGGTACTCACTGTGCCACCGGTCCATTCCCTTACTACAGCATTGCGGGAACAGCCCACGAGGTCTGCTGTTTCCGAGATGTTTCCACCCTTGTCGCGGTAGCCAATTATCATCCCTTTTTGAACGTCCGTCAAATCACTACCTCTGCCTGTTGTGCTCGCGTTACGCACTATGGTTCATCTGTCTTGGCCGGCCGCTTATATCTCCGCGTGGTCGACCATGTCTCGTGCACTCTGTCACGCGCCTGTGCTGGTACACGGTGATTTCGGGGGTGGTCATATTATTCTGATGCGACCGTGCAGATGTATTCAGTGAAACAGTTTATTCAAAGAAACGGAACCCAGAATAGTCTTCGTTATAAATGCTAGCGAAGAGAAGAAAAAAAAATTTAATTGGATATTTAAAAGCAATGATATGGAATTAGACATCTGCATTTACGCCCTCTGGTGGCAAGGTTACGCATCTGAAAAAAAAAAGGGGAAGGCAAGGATCGTAGTTCTCACATTTCAAGCTTCCTAATGCAAAAATAATTTTTTTCCAGTAATCAGACTTGGAAACATGTCAAAATATTTAGATTCGGACGTTACATACCTGGACACGACCCTGATTCCTACAAATTTGTTTTAAACTATAAATTCGAAACTCAATTTATAATTATATATAATCATATATACATATACGTTCAAAAAGTTACTCCGCCGTGATTATCGTAGGTTATCTGGTCGTAGGTGATACAGAAACCAAACAAATGTAGTAATGGGAAACGTACAATTTACTCACTTACAGGAAGTGTTGAAACTATCGTCCTTCATTTGCAAGACATAACCTAACTGTTTTACACATGTTTTCAAAAGTCCCTCCGAAGTAATGTAGAGATTGTTCCACTTAAATATGATGGCGCAGCACTTAAAATTTTTGAATTAAGTAACTTGTTATATGAATAAGCAAAGACATCGCTCTTTCCACGTTTAGCAACGCACAGCAACCGAAAAATTGTTACTCGGCCGCCGCCGGGGAATTCAATCCCGGATCTCTCGATATCTAGCCGAGCGCGTTAGCCTTACACCACGGTGGACAACAATCCACGATGTTATGTGCGTTTTTCTGTCAGTATCTGACATTATTTAGAACTTGTTATATGTTTAATTTCAGTTTTTGCTGTTTTATTTATAACATATGAAGCTTCAAAACACGTTGCAGAGCAACAAATATTTTCACAAGCTTGTGATGAGTTGAAAGTTTCCAAAATGTGGATGTTGATTTCATCATTGCCCCCTCAGAACGAAGAAACACTCATGGAAATCAACATTCACATTTTGTAAACTTGCATCTCATCACAAGGTTGTGAAAACTCGTGTTGCTGTGAAACACATTCTGGTTTCTTAATTAGACAAAACAACTTCCAGCATTCGCTCTTCCCCTTTTTGTTTTCAACAAGCACGTATTTGTTGGCCTCGATGCCTTTTTCAATCTCCTTAATATTAAATTCATCCATATTAACAAATAAGCCATTAATTCGGCATGTAAGGAACGGGATGTTAGCACGTTAAACGAAAACCTCTAAATGCTCAATGTAAAAGATACGATGTGAAAAGTAAATCTTAGTCTCACAATGTGACACGCGGGGTGTGAGAAAGTGAATTATTAGAGAAGC
Organism: Macrothele yani; assembly: GCA_039090855.1. NCBI lineage: Eukaryota > Metazoa > Arthropoda > Arachnida > Araneae > Macrothelidae > Macrothele > Macrothele yani. Next base: position 18,589,127 of record CM076992.1, read on the forward strand.
ATGCGACATACGTTTGCCTGTACTCCGCTCCAGACAATCACGCTGAAAGCAAACACAAAAGAAGTATCGTTTTACGATATGGTGTCGGTGTGTCAAGCCTCTGCGCTGTATCTTCGGTCGGTGGAAATCTTCGTTGCTTTAAGTTAGAGACAAAAATATTTTTGCATGACAAAACATTTTTCACTCTGCTGGCACCAGTACCTTGCAGAAAGTTCCACAGTACATATTTTTGTTTGAAATATATTTTCTTTTCAAAAATAAAACGGAAATAAAACCGTGTCAGGAACACCTTGATGCAACTCGTTTTAGTACCTGTTAGAAATTCTTGACCCCGCTGACCCGTTTCCATCTCTGGCAGAGAAATTGTGTCAGCAGTAGACAGACGCTATTTTCTGGTAGATACCAGAGCCCTCCTTCACAACACTGAGAACAATCTTTCAAACCCTCTCTCCAGGAGTCCGAACAAACGTTCTTTGTTTTTATTCCTCTCCTAAAGAAGTGCGCGAAGTACTTTTCCCCTTTGCGACCCCTGGTCGGGTCAAATTACCCTGTCCAATTACGGGCGTTAACGAGGTGTGTGAGCGTTGCACTCTCACATACCTCGTTAACGCCTAGATGTTAGAATAGCTTTATGCTTGATACCCTCCCTACCAAAAAAAGTCCACTCACTCCACTGGGCCATAAAAGTGGATCTCCGTGAATCCGTAGGATTGGACTAATAGAGTTCGAAAGCGAAAGGGGAAGTGGGTCTCACTAACACCCCTTGCATATAACTAAGAAAGAGACAGTGTCGAAATCTTTCCTGAAGCACTAAGGAAAGGAAATGATTTTAACTTACAAGACATTCAAAATGGCTATTAAAGTTTGCCCTTGCCAAAGCCTATGATCCCAGCGTTACACTACAATATCCCTCATTTGATATTTTGTCCAGTTTTCTTCGTAATGATGCAAAACTATGTTTTAAATTACTTGTTCTTTTGGAAAGGTGAGTTAGAGCTACCACTTCGGGCAACTCTGAGGGATATAAGAAGTATCCCGTCCCTAATATAAGGCCACTTGTCCTAAGGAACTGACTCCATGACCCAGTTATATCCCCCATACCTCATTCGAGACTCGAACTCTGTCACATCTCGAACGGAAATTCAGAATCTAGCGCATTAGATTGCTTGGACTCCGAGATAGCTAGCAACAAAGCTCCCGTTAAAAGTTAAGTACGAAACACAAGCGTGAGAAATATGAAACAAGAAGTACAAGTCTATGATAAATTCCTACTCTGCTGTTAAGTTTAGAAGTATACCTCCAATTTAACTTTCCTTTTGAGTTTCTATGTTCGTATGTATTTTTTGTTTCTTCTCGTTAAACATTTTCTAGCTTAACGATGTTGGCGCAGAAATTTCTATGTATTGAAGTGGACCCCATATTACCAGAAGAATCGCCATTTGCAGGTTCCTGTGTCATTGGAGCAGCGAAGCAAATACTGTAAATAAATATTTCAACAAATTGAATTTAACGACAGCTAATTTCGTTCGCACCAATCTTTATTCTTCAGATTGTTGGAAAAGGGAAAATATCGGTTATCCAAAGCAAATAGTATATACTTCCAGCAGGAGATGGGTATTTTGGATGACTGTCTGTATGTATTTCCCGCCAAAATCTGTTCTTATTCCTGCCTGTGCAAAAATCGTTCCTCACTCCCTGAAATCCCAAACAGGACTCTCTTTTTATGAACACTGTGTATTTCTTCCTTTACCTATCTGTCCCTTGAAGGAAGATACTGTTGACGTAAGAAGTTGACTGTTAATTGCTTAAGTTCGAATTCTCACTAGCGGAGTTTCTCCGAGCAAGTGTTTGTCCTCCAGCGACGAGGAATAAAGGAGTGGGGTGTCCTTTTGTCCGTGGGTGGTCCGCGGTCAACGAAGGAGTGGCTGATCATGATCATATGTAGAGGATTATAAGAAGGGAGTGTCTGACCCCAGGTCTTAAACAACCCTTAGAAACAGGAAACTAGGAGATTTGGGCTAGAGTGTCCGATAGGAAAGTGACGCGAAAGCGAAGTAGAAAGGGGGAGGAAGACGCCCTTATTTATTACCGGGGGCCAGTACCTGGAGTGCGACGGTTTAACGTGCCCATCCGACGCACGTCGGATATTTAGTGGATCGAGCGTTCGTACCTGCCTGGGCTCGAACCTGAGGTCCTTTCCGTGGCAGTCACGAACGTTACCCACTAGGCTACCCGCGGCCCTTGAAGGAATGGCTTTCCCGAGAGATATCTTAAGTACTTTTTAACGCTTTCCAACCGTAGGTAGAAGAAGCGTATATGCGCCAGCTTTGTCTGTCTGTCCGACCGTCCGCCCGATAACTCGCGTAGAAATGGTTCGATTTCGATGAAATTTTAGTATATGGTAGGGGACCACCTGGGGACGAACCGTATTGAAAATGGGCGAAATGGGGTCAAAGGTCAGGTCATAACAGCGGGATTCATTCCATTGTCCTTATGCGTCAAAACTTACGTAAAAATGCTTCTATCGCGACAAAACTATAACATGTTGTTCCGGAGGTATACTGAACCGGTTCTGTTGAATATAATAGAAATGGGGTCAAAGGTCAGGACACAGGAGCGAGATTTATTCCACAGCTATTATCCTCCTAACTTTAGTAATGATTTCTGGTATGTTGGAAAGCGTATCATAATCAGCGCATTGCATGATTTTACAAACTTGTTCCAACTTAAGGCGAGTTTGCAGCTGCTGTATTCGCGTATTGAATAACCTTAGTCATTATTTAATTGTATTTTAAGTATTTCTACATAACAACGGCACATTGTTTCTTCTGACGAGTTTTCAAAGTTGACATCTTGACAGTGAGTCAAACGTCAATAAAACAAAATCAAGCGAGTCAAACGTCAATAAAACTAAATTTCTTTGCAGGTAATTCATGGTATGCACACGCAACTTTCTCATGCCAAAGTTTTTGTGGGTATGAAAAAAAAATGAGTAATTCGAGTGTGCATTGATTTACGTACAACACATTCGCGTCGCTCACGACCAAAAGGAGTCAGAGTCCGGTACATACAATGTGGAATTAAATCATAACAATAAGGTTTATTAATGCCTGATATTGAGCGGTACTTAGGTAGGTGGATTAATGAATGTTATTGTCGTAAAAACTAATAAAAGAAGTGTGAAAACACAAGCTTGTCCGCGCCGTGCATCGAACTCGGATCCTCTCACTCCGGATTAAGTCACTCACCCAACTGAGCTATGCGGACGGGAATGTCTCGCTGCAAATTTGTCGTCTTGACACATGTTTTCACCTTTGTAGTACACGTCACAGAAGACACGTGAGTCATAAAATTAAATACTTACTAAACTATGGCGGCGGCAATAGTATTTCGACTGTTTATTTTTTCATAAATAATATTTTCTATTCTTCTTCTTGTTATATATTATTCATACTTAGACGAACGTGAGAAACGACTCTGACGAAATGTGATGTAACAACTAAAAGTTCATCTGCAAGCTAAAATCTGACCTCAAGATAGATAGAAAAGCTGAATCACGATTGTCTTAGTGAAGATTGTAACGTACCAGGAGATGTGACGTACCTGCCAGAAGGACGCACACGACATAAAGGCAGATAGGAATCAGAATAAAACGTCCGCGTACCTCAATTGTTTTTTTTTTTTTTTTTTTTTGGATAGGAGGTTTAACGACCACCGTGAGCAACTCAATGGGCTATAAGCAGTCGCCCGTCCCTAATTTAGGGTCACTGGTTCCAGGGAAGGGAGAGAGCCAGTGCCGTAAGACAAACACAATATCCATGCCTGACCGGGATTCGTACCCGGACCCCTTACGGACGAATGATCACAGGCCAGCGCCTTAGACCACTGCGCCACCGGGGCGGCGTACCTCAATTGGTAGAGCAACTTATTCCGGAATGAGGGGATCCGGGTTCGAATCCTGGCGTGGATAAAAATGACGGAGAAATTTACTTCGTTATAATGGCGCCCGATCTATCCGGATGACCCGACCGTTCAAAATCTCGAAATGGTGTGATGTTATTTCCACACCGCGAGATACGAAAAATAAGAGCAGCACTTCGAAAAAAAAAATAATAATAAAAATAATAAAAAAAATAAGGGGGAGATGATGTAACGTACCAGGAGATGTGACGTACCTGCCAGAAGGACGCACACGACATAAAGGCAGATAGGAATCAGAATAAAACGTCCGCGTAGCTCAATTGGTAGAGCAACTTATTCCGGAATGAGGGGATCCGGGTTCGAATCCTGGCGTGGATAAAAATGACGGAGAAGTTTACTTCGTTATAATGACGCCCGATCTATCCGGATGACCCGACCGTTCAAAATCTCGCAATGGTGTCATGTTATTTCCACACCGCGAGATAGGAAAAATAAGAGCAGCACTTCGAAAAAAAAAATAATAAAAATAATAAAAAAAATAAGGGGGAGATGATGTAACGTACCAGGAGATGTGACGTACCTGCCAGAAGGACGCACACGACATAAAGGCAGATAGGAATCAGAATAAAACGTCCGCGTAGCTCAATTGGTAGAGCAACTTATTCCGGAATGAGGGGATCCGGGTTCGAATCCTGGCGTGGATAAAAATGACGGAGAAGTTTACTTCGTTATAATGACGCCCGATCTATCCGGATGACCCGACCGTTCAAAATCTCGCAATGGTGTGATGTTATTTCCACACCGCGAGATAGGAAAAATAAGAGCAGCACTTCGGAAAAAAAAATAATAATAATAAAAAATAAGGGGGAGATGATGTAACGTACCAGGAGATATGACGTACCTGCCAGAAGGACGCACACGACATAAAGGCAGATAGGAATCAGAATAAAACGTCCGCGTAGCTCAATTGGTAGAGCAACTTATTCCGGAATGAGGGGATCCGGGTTCGAATCCTGGCGTGGATAAAAATGACGGAGAAGTTTACTTCGTTATAATGGCGCCCGATCTATCCGGATGACCCGATTGTTCAAAATCTCGAAATGGTGTGATGTTATTTCCACACCGCGAGATAGGAAAAATAAGAGCAGCACTTCGGAAAAAAAAATAATAATAATAAAAAAAATAAGGGGGAGATGATGTAACGTACCAGGAGATATGACGTACCTGCCAGAAGGACGCACACGACATAAAGGCAGATAGGAATCAGAATAAAACGTCCGCGTAGCTCAATTGGTAGAGTGACTTATTCCGGAATGAGGGGATCCGGGTTCGAATCCTGGCGTGGATAAAAATGACGGAGAAATTTACTTCGTTATAATGGCGCCCGATCTATCCGGATGACCCGACCGTTCAAAATCTCGAAATGGTGTGATGTTATTTCCACACCGCGAGATACGAAAAATAAGAGCAGCACTTCGAAAAAAAAAATAATAATAAAAATAATAAAAAAAATAAGGGGGAGATGATGTAACGTACCAGGAGATGTGACGTACCTGCCAGAAGGACGCACACGACATAAAGGCAGATAGGAATCAGAATTAAACGTCCGCGTAGCTCAATTGGTAGAGTGACTTATTCCGGAATGAGGGGATCCGGGTTCGAATCCTGGCGTGGATAGAAATGACGGAGAAATTTACTTCGTTATAAGATGATTGGTAACTTTTGGTCCAGGATGCGTGCTGGGTACACCCCATCGTATTATATTTACATCATTTAATGCTCTCATCAATAGCAGGTAACCAGTCGAGAGGAAGCCAAATTTCGCTACGACGCACCGTTTTCACAGTCTTAAAAACAGAATTTCTGTAATGGTCTTTATCACATCATGGATTCAGGTTCTCGTAATTTAAGCAGATTTCAATTGGGGTATTGTTACCTTTTTCGCTAACCCTTTAACGACCGTAACGCCATACATACAAACGACCATAGCCGCCTGAAACGCCTGTCTAGAATGAGTCAGATTTCCTACCCTTACCTGTTTTTTTAAATTCGAATGACCTTATGAGGAATCAGCAAGACTTGCCGTCAGTGACCATTATTGCTACTAAACAAATAAGTGAAACAAAAGGCAACTTCGGGCGTCATGGTATTCAGAGTGATACTACATTTTGGGGTAATGGTCGTTAAAAATTAAAAAGTGATGAAATAATGTTTGGCGACAATTGGTAACATACACTGCTGGCCACCTAAAATGCAACACCAAGGAAAAAGCATCCCATTGGCTTGAAATTCGCAGCATGCGTCTCCCGCGAGAGGACATGCAAACGATAAGCATTGCAAGGCATATGCAAATCGTGTGCGCCCGGCACGCCATCGAGAAGCACTATAAGAAGGGTGCACAGAAGGCGGGGTGTAAGTAGTGGAAGTGTGTTATACTGCCGGACCTGTGCGTAGGACGCTTCCTGACGCCTCGTCGCAGAATACGGCAGTCATTCCAGCACGTTTCGGAGTTCGACAAAGGAGGAGTAGTGTCTTATCGCGACAGCGGTTTATCGTACGGAGACATCGGCGCTCGTGTGGGGCGACATCCAGCCACAGTGAGGCGAGTATGGATTCAGTGGGTGCAGGAGGGACGGACGGACCGACGTGAGTGATTGCCGTAGCCGCGACACACCACCGAACGAGAGGACTGGCATGTTGTGCGGCGGGTATTGACGGCTCTCACCACCACATCATGAACGTTAGCGCAGGAATTAGGGTGTGTTGCGCAACAACGTGTGTTAACACGTACCGTTCGACGTCGTCTGCAGGAGCGGGGAACTTGTCGCACGGCGCCCATTGCTCCGATTACCATTAACGTTATACCACCGGCGAGTGCGGCGGCAGTGGGCCGTTGAACGCCGCACCTGGACTACGGAATGGCACGACATTGTCTTTTCCGACGAATCCGGCTTCTGCCTGCAACACCACGATAGTCAGATCCGCGTGTGGCGGCACAGCGGCGAGAGACTGTATGACGCCTGCATTATGCATCGCCATACCGGTCCGTCGCATGGCGTTAAGGTTTGGGGCGCAATTGGATATGACACCCGCAACCATCTGGTACGCACCGCCGGTACACTCAACAGCCAACGCTACATCTCCAACGTTTTGGAGCCTGTAGTCCTCCCTTACCTTAAGGACCTGCCAGCGGCCACGTTTCAACAGGACAATGCGCGCCCGCAAGTGGCACTCATTGTGCAACAATTCTTCACTGCCCACCAGGTGTCACTGCTGCCATGACCTGCCTGTTCTCCCGATATGTCGCCCATCGAACACGTCTGGTTGCTGATCGGCAACCGAGTGGCCAGGCAAGCACCACCTGTGGCTATGCCTGATGAACTGTGGCAATGTGTGGAAGCAGTCTGGACCGACATACCCCAAGCCCACATCCAAAGCCTCTTTCGTTCGATGCCGCGGCGTGTAGCGGCCGTTATTGCCAGCCATGGGGGTCACACGAACTATTGATATCTGCGTGTTCCGCAAGTCGCACGGGCCTGTAAGCTCAATCGTTTCATCTTTGTATCTGTTGTTATGTGTCCAGTAAATCTGGCTTTGCTATCTCGTGTCCTTCTTGGTGTTGCATTTTGGGTGGCCAGCAGTGTAATTCAGTAGCGGTGTGTATGTTGTTCTTCTGTACTGTCATGTTCCCGCTGTTAAGGTAATTGGACTCTACTTCTTTTGAGAACGACGATGGCAATGCAGTGAAATATCACTGGAGACCGAAACAGAAATACAGAGTCGTATCAGAATAATATGAAGACCTACCTAATAATGGTAATCTTGCAGAGCGGTAATGGGAGCAATTCCCGCGATATGCTCCCATTACCGGATTTTTTTTTTTAATTTTTTTTTTTATTTGGAGGTTTAACGACCACCGTGAGCAACTCAATGGGCTATAAGCAGTCGCCCGTCCCTAATTTAGGGTCACTGGTTCCAGGGAAGGGAGAGAGCCAGTGCCGTAAGACAAACACAAAATCCATGCCTGACCGGGATTCGAACCCGGACCCCTTACGGACGAATGATCAGAGGCCAGCGCCTTAGACCACTGCGCCACCGGGGCTGCGCGGAAATTTTCCTTCATATGGATATCGAAAAAGTAAGAACGGAGTTTTTCTATTAATATACGAAAGGAATTGCGCAAAGTTTCCAGAAAATTCAGAATTTTTCTGACGAACGAAAAATTCGTGAAATTTAGAGTTTTTTCCTTCATTTCACGGAAAAGATTGTGTCAGAAATATACTTCGTTAATTCACGAAAGGAAACACGGAAAATGGCTAGTTAATTTCAGAAAGTTTGTTACAGTGTGTAGTAGTGAAATTTAACTTCACACCGTTTTTGTACCAGCTTTTTTTTTTCAATTATGTTAGAAACCTTTCGAAAATTGCATTTTTGAATTTTATATGTGATGTTATTAATCTCCCAAAAATTGTGAAATTCGATTTCAAAATGACAGGTGTGATGTCAAAATGTGTACTTCAGAATATTCAGGCAAACAACTACGGAGATCAGTTCAACTCTTGATACCGAAGTCGTGCTGCCATAAAATCATCCTGCAGTGAGTTTTGTCAATTCTGCAATTAGCTCATTGGATTCATTGAATCTTATGTAACGAAATTATCTTATACAGCTGTCAAAATGATAAAGGTAGCCTTTCTTTCAGCCTGCACAACAGTTTTGAAAATGGGAAGGCACTTTTGTTTAATTACCACTTCATAGAATTTTCAGAAATCACATGGTATTGAGAATTTCCAAATTCCTACACAAAACTTAAAACAAGTTAGTACAATCATGCAATGCATTGTTTATGATACGCTTTCTAACATACCAGAAATCATTACTCGAGTTTTGAGGATAATGACTGTGAAATAAATCTCGCTCCTGTGTCCTGACCGTTGACCCCATTCCGATGATATTAAACAGAACGGGTTCAGTACATCTCCGGAACAACATGATACATTTTGTCGCAATCGAAGCCTTTTTACGTACATTATGACGCATAAGGGCAATGGATTAGATCCCGTTCCCATGTCCTCAGCTTTGGCCCCATTTCTCCCATTTTCAGTAGGTTTCTACCCCAGGGGGTTCCAAATCACATACTAAAATTTCATCGAAATCGAACCATCTTTTACGCACGTCATGACGCATAAAAGCAATGGAGTGGATCACGCTCATATGTCCTGACCTTTGACCCCATTTCCAGTAGGGTTCGTCCCCAGGTAGTCCCCTACCGCATACTAAAATTTCATCGAAATTAAACCGTTTTTACGCCAGTTATCGTGCGGACAGACGGACGGACGGACAAAGCTGGAGTATATACGCTTATGGTTGAATAAGCTGAAAACACGGATTTTCGGGTTTACAATATATAACAAAAGCCCGGAGTTTCAGATTACACCCAGAGGACAAACAGGCCTGTTAATGAATGTTTATCCTATGCTTTCTCATGCACAGGTTTATATATACAGTACCAGTCAGCCCTAGGTGTGTAGGCGCTGAAAGCTTGGCACATACCGGTTGCAACGCTAATAGAAACGGATTTTTACAATACCGTGTACAATTTGGTGTACAGTTGTGTTCCCTATTTATTTATTTTTAACACGTCTTTTGCGAAAAAAGATCGTGCTTTTGTTATCAGTTTGTCCGTTCTCTTGTGGACACCATATATTGTACCTTCAACTAATAATCCTATTTGAAATTTTCTTTTTGCACTGGGAAACTTCAAATGTGCGAATGATGATCCTTTATTTCGAATTTTTTTTTTTTTTTTTTTTTTTTTATGATGCCCAGTTTGGCCGCTAAGGAGCGCAAATGCTTAATCTGTTTTTCTCAATATATATGTTTCTGCATGTGCGATTAAAAAAAAATCTACACCGGATGTCATTTACCTTGTAAAAATATGAGGAATTTTGTTGTTCACAGTTTTGTCGGTAGGTGGTGATGTGTACTTCAATTTGCAGCTGTATCGCCACTCTGAAAACACTACACAGAAATTTCTTCTTTACTGTAAGCCGTTCGCTACACTAGAGATGTGGAGCATTCGAATTTTTAAATTACGCACAGATTTCCCGCTAGGAGGCGTAAAGGTCGTAATCTTTTTCTCGCTATTTCTTCTTCCGGGAGACGTATTTCAAAAGTTGTTTTTCCTTAGGATAGTTTTTTTCCATGCAGGATATTTTTCGCCTATTTTCAACTTTTTCATTATGCAAAATTTCTTCCGCTAGAAGGCATAGGATTATATAATGTTTCCTTCTCTCGTATATTTCTTCATTTAACTGTCCGATTTGAAAATATTTTTGTCTCTGATACCTTCCTTGTTCCACGAGATACTTTTTGGGCGTCATTTGTTAATTTTCATAACATTCGTTTTAGCCGCTTGTGGAACTAAGCAGATGTCTCTATTTCTGGATGTTTTATCGATGTTGAAACCGATTGATTATTTTTTTAAGCAGTTCAATTGAGTTTGAATAGGTTTGATAAATTTAATTCGCGTCAAAACGGATTAAAAGACGTGCTCATCACAACCGAAAATTCGGTGTCACCTTTCTGTTTCATGTTGTTTTGTTTTCATTTTTTGTTTATCTCGCCATTAGTTGATCATTTCGGCGCATGGACATCTGTTTTTACTTTTGATGCTATGCATCTCTCGCGACAGTAGTAAAGTAAATCCCAAGTAAAAATTTGAATGTAACGAAAATGGGTAACGGAATCAGTCAAACCCATTGTTGAAATCTGTTCGTGCCGTATGCCGTCCGATAACTTCATTGTTACTCAACAATATATTTTACTAAGCTATCGCCGAACATTATTTCATAACGTTTAGCATAAACCTAACAATATCTCATTGCAGTCTGTGGAAATTGTGAGAACGTCGTGCTAAATATGATGAAACCATTAGAAAAATGCATTTTTGACGCTATGAAAACGGTGCGTCGTAGCGACATTTAGTTTCCCCTCTGCTGGTTATCTGCTATTGACGAGAGCTTTAAAATTTTGTATAACACGATGGGATAGATATCCCACTATAGTGTTATTGAGCGAAGCTCTCTTTACGAGACTCGAGACAATTAGTTGTTCGGGCACAGGTACGAGATGAAACATCCGATCACCGTGATTTTTTGCATGCGACTGAACATCGTCCATGGTCAGGTTTTCACACCTTCCGATTCCCGAAATCCCGTGTCATTTAGGAATAATCGTCCAAAAACTTGCATTTTTAGAGGCTTTTCCGGGTTTTGAGAAGGAGTCGTTTGTTGCCTATCTCCTCCGAAGATCTTCAACCGATCACGGTGACACTTGCCTCAGAGAAAACGAAGGACATGGTGAGTGACATGGGGTTGGTATCACGGTGATTGGTCGTGTTGTATAAAAATTATGACCATTAAAAAGCTGACCAATTTTAATAATGATTGAAAAAATCCGCTCTCCGTATGAGACTCGGAACAATTAGTTGTTCTGGCATGGCTACGACATGACACATCCGATCACCGTGATTTTTAGTATGCGATTGGACATCGTCCATGGTCAAGTTTTGTGGCCTTCCGATTCCCGAAATTCCGTGTCATTGAGGAATTTCAATTAAAACTAGATGGCCTTTTACTTGAACCGTTTCACAAAAGTCGGCTCACTAACATTAATTAAAAAAAAATCGTTTGAATTGAAAAAAACGAAGAAATAGAAAGACTCCGTCTGTTAGCTCAGCACTTGCTTAATCTATAAAAATAAAAGGAAGTTTGTGTATGTGTGTGTGCCTGTCTTTCGCGATACAAAATGAAAAACGTGGTTCCCGATCTGAGTGTGTCTTTCCGCGTTGTTTACATGCTACCTGATCACAACCGGCGTGAAGGAAATTAGTTCATGAAAAATTTTAGGCATTTCTTTTTTAGAATGTTTCGTACTTTGGTTCTGGAAGTCATAAATTTTACGCGTTCTTTTTTTAGAATTTGTTATAATAGACGCCTTAATGAGCTTAGATTTTGCAATAGCTTCGCTCAAAATTTGCCAACTGTACCCGAGTTATCGGTTACCGTTAGACCAAATGTTATCAGATCATATGTGGAGGATTTTAGGAAGGAAGTGTCTGATCCCAGGTCTTAAACAACCCTTAGAAATAGGAATCTAGGAGATTTTGGTTGGTTGGTTGATTTTTATGGCGCAAGGGCCATGTTTGGCCAAAGCGCGCCAGACACAAGACAAACAAACAGTATTAAGGAGATTTTGGCTAGAGTGCCCGATAGGAAAGTGACACGGAAGCGAGGTAGAAAAGGGGAGGAAGTCGTCTTTATTTATTTCCGGAGGGCCAGTACCCAGGGTCCGACGGCTTAAGGTGCATATCCGACGCACGGTTGATACTTAGTAGCTCGAGCGTTCGTACTTGCCTGGGATCGAACCTGAAGTTTCTCCGTGGCAGTCACGAACGTTGACCACTAGGCAATCCGCGGCTCCAAAAAGCTATCAGTTCCATCCCCATCACTAATACATTTGTGATTCAGCTTCTGTTTTATCTTGAAGTCAGATTTTATCTAGCGCATGCGCAGATAGACTTTCGTATATACGTCACGTTTTATCGCACCGGTGTCACGGTCGTTCCTTGGATTTGTTTAAATCTGTATAATGTATAGCATAAAAATATTGTTTTTTAAAAACTAAGGAATCGAAAAACTATTGTCGCTGCCATTGTTTAATAAATATTTACTCTTATGACTCATATATGTATTTTCATTGGGTTTACGACAATAACATTAATTAATCCACTTACGTAAGTGCCACTCAATGTCAAGAATTAGTAAATCTTATAGTTTGTTGTAATGCTCGGGTAGATAAGGCTGACTAAACATTACATATATCAGTTCTCAAAAAGTTCACCTACAGTGAAACATGAGTCATTCAAGAGAACTTCGAGAAAAAGCTACTTATGATCAGTTTTGATTCTGCCACAAATCCTCTGGCACTCAACAAGGCGTAACTACAACGCTTTTTTAATATTATAATCTTAACCAAACGAACATGAGTTGATAACACTTGGTTAAGAAAACAACTACACTAGAATATAACACGCAGCCTTCAAATAGCTTCAATTATGAGCCGCGGATGGCTAAGTGGTTAGCGAGTCAGACTATCATTGCAAGGTCCTCAGGTTTGAGCCTGGGCTGATCTTTCAGAGATGGTGTGATTTACTAACAATCGCTGAATATCCGCCGTGCATCGGACGAGCACGTTAAGTGACGGCCCCCAGGCTGGATCCACTGGTTAAATGGGTATCCTTTCCTACGCCCTCCCTGAAATTCTCTCACCCCTCTGGGTGCAACATCGTACTTGTACGGTGGCGCCATCTACTGTACTCTAATCTCACTACAAACTGTTCAGTCAAAGTCGCTAGACTTGCTCTCATTCCTTCCGTTTCTGTGTCCTACCCAAAAGGCGATCTCGCTGTAGGTGGCTGGGACCTAAACTCTACTCACTGTGGACGGAAGTCCTACAAGAAAAAGACAAATACTTGGATAGCTTCAATTATAGTCCCTTAGTTTTAAATCGGCGGCTCAAGGTCACCCTCTCTCTCCCTCCCCTGCTTGTAACCATGATAGCGTCTGCCGCGATCCGGACTTCGAACTCGTGTTTCCCCACTTCACTTTAGGAAGGAAAACTGGTTTTATCTGTGACCAATTGTTCGTACCCAAACTCATCCTAAACTAAAGCAGAGAAAGTGAGTTCGCCGTCTTGAGTCCCCATCGCGGTAGACACTACGGGAGAGGATAGGGTGGGAGAGGTTGACCTTTAGCCGCCGATTTAAAAGTAATGGACTACAAGATAACGTTTCTACCACAATTAACATTATAACTTCCACCATCTACCTGTTAATTTCTTTTTTTTTTACGCAAAGAAAGAATTTTCATTAATTCTAGACGTTGTGTGGAACAATCATCACATATATTTTGAAGAACCCAATGTCCAGCAGATCCATTTTTACGTTTGGGCGCCAATGTCAAAACACAAATTTGCCCGAGAAGGATCTCGAAGTCGCGTCCTCTCACTCCGTAGTAAGCTGCTCTCCCAACTAAGCTACACGAACGGAATGCATCGCTGCAGATTTGTCGTCTTTTTTTTTTTTAATTGGAGGTTTAACGACCACCGTGAGCAACTCAATGGGCTATAAGCAGTCGCCCGTCCCTAATTTAGGGTCACTGGTTCCAGGGAAGGGAGAGAGCCAGTGCCGTAAGACAAACACAACATCCATGCCTGACCGGGATTCGAACCCAGACCCCTTACGGACGAATGATCAGAGGCCAACGTCTTAGACCACCGCGCCACCGGGGCGGCATTGTCGTCTTGACACGTGCTTTACCTCTGCAGAGACGTCACATGGTTTAATTCCATTTAGTATGTACCGGACTGTGACTTGGTGCGATGGTGAGTGATGGGAATAAATGCAATATGTTGCACGTAAATAGACGTATACTCTCGAATCACTCGTTTTATTTCCCACCCACAAATATCTTGGTATGCGAAAAAGATGCATAGCATAAATTATCTACAAAAAGAGAATCAAGGAACTCCCTCGATTATTTTTATTTATTTATTCTCCCACTCCAGCGTTAACGCTGTTTCCTTTTAATTTTTACCAGTTTTCGTATTTTTTTATCTGCATTTTCCTAACAAGCATTAAACAAATGATGCTTAAAAGAAAGGGGAATAATTCCGTCTGCCTTCCAGTAATCTCTCACGAAACAAATAAAAATGAATTAAAAAATGTGGAAGAATGTGACTTTAAAGATTGGAATGAGAACGCAGGCCGATCTTTATAAAACCATTAAGAGCTCAAGCGATGGGCAGGAACATCAACTTTTAAAGAGATAAATTAATCATCATCTCATCATTAAGCAGACAGAACCTAAACGTTATTTTAAGGGACCACACCTTATTCAAATCCACAACACAGAACGGATAAACCATTTTAAGTAATTAATTCCCTAATCCACCATGCGTGGAATCTCTTGCCCTTAAAAGCGTAATATCGACGACCCCAGGACTTCGGAGTTGGACTAAGTGCATTAAAAAGCCAAAACATAGCTCCCCTCACCCTTCCCGCACGCACGCGCACAACCTATTTTATTATTAGCGACCTAAACACATTAAGAGACCAGGTTCAAATAGCAGTCACACAACTGTTACTCAAATTCTCATAACAAGGCATTAAAATGAAACATTTGAAAAGTTACTAAAACTGATCAATGGCTGAATAAAGTACGAGTCCTTCGCGCGCGCATATTAGAAATTATCGGCGGTAGCAGAATGCATTTAGATCCCTAGTTTCGTTCAGCATTAAGCAAGAGATTTACTGATTCGATACAGTAAAACTTACTATGTGCAGGTGCAACCCAATTTTTTATAAATTGGAATAAGACAAAACTGTGGAAAAGGTTTCACACAGAACTGTTCTTTTTTTTAAAGACATTAAGATGAATAAATTAAGCAGCCATTTGAAATTGTTTAAAAAATTATTCCCCTTTCAAAAACTTTAAAACCGAATTCCGATTCAAAGCACCGACGGGAGCTTTGATCGCCGTCACCCAAAAGCAGTTTAGCTAATCTCAGTTCCTAAACGGATTTTTAATGGCACAACGTCGTATGAGAACAAAAATTACACTCTAAAAAATTTCATGAAATTCACGAGCCCTTTCCGCAATTCCTTTCGTGAATTAACGAAGCACATTTCTGATAAAATCTTTTCCATCAATTGACGGAAAAAAATCCTGTATTTCACAGATTTTTCGTATGCCAGAAAAAATTCTGAATTTTCAGAAACCTTTCCGCAGTTCTTTTCATAAATTGAAAAAAAAAATTCGTTCTCACTTTTCCGTATCCACATGACGAAGATTTTCCGGTAAAAGGAGCGATCTGCGGGAATACTTGAGGTTTGATTAACTGTTAAATTTCAATTATCCATCGAAGAATCTGATTTTGAAGTTCGGTAACGAGATCGAATATTGTGGATAGCATATCTCTTGAAATATGCTGGTTATTGTCGCACCGAATATTGATCCCCCTCTTTCAAATTTTGTGCCCGAGCTATTGTATTGGGTTGTCGGAAAAGTCATGACGTATCTTTGCATCCGATGGCGGTTGGGCTGTTTTGGAAGTACTAGAGGCATGCGCAACTCTGTTATCGCTATGGCATTCGACAGGTGCCAGTTCTAGCTGCAGTCTAAAAGGAATAGTGAGCGATTTGGCTGATTTGCGGAGATTTGACATCAAGTTGAAGATGGAAGACCAAACTGTGCATTTTCGCCATATTTTACTGTTTTACTTCCGTAAAGGGAAAAACGCGCGTCAAGCTTGTGAAAAGTTGCGTAAAGTGTACGGTGATAATGCTCTACAAAAACGTCAGTGCCAGCGGTGGTTCGCAAAATTCCGTGCTGGTGATTTTGACCTCCGGGAGGCCCACCGAGGTTGATGACGACGAAATCAACCTTGGCCAGGCCTAAGAGCAAGCTCTGCAGACAAACGCCCTTTTTTACGCTTTCCAACCGTAGGTTGAAGAAGCGTATATGCTCCAGCTTTGTCCGTCCGTCCGCCCGCACGATAACTCACGTGAAAATGGTTCGATTTTGACGAAATTTTAGTATGTAGTAGGGGACCACCTGGGGACGAACCCTATTGAAAATGGGCGAAACAGGGTCAAAGGTCAGGACATAGGATCGGGATCCATTCCATTGCTCTTATGCGTCATAGCTTGCGTAAAAATGCTTCGATTTCGATGGAATTTTAGTATGTGGTAGGGAACCACCTGGGGACGATCCCTATAGAAAATAAATGAAATGGGGTCAAAGGTCAGGACATAGGAGCGGGATCCATTCCATTGCCTTTATGCATCATAAAGGCAATGGATCGGATCCGTAAAAATGGTTCGATTTCAGTGAAATTTTAGTATGTGGTAAGGAACCACCTGGGAACGAACCTTGTTGAAAATGGGTGGAATGGGGTCAAAGGTCAGGCAGGGCATATGAGCGGGATTTATTCCATTGCCCTTATGCGTCATAACTTGCGTAAAAATGGTTCGATTTCGATGAAATTTTAGTATTTGGTAAGGAACCACCTGGGGACGAACCCTATTGAAAATGGGGTCAAAGGTCAGGACACTGGAGTGGGATACATCCCATTGCCTTTGTGCATCATAACTTACCTAAAAATGTTTCGATTGCGACAAAACGTTATCATGTTGTTGCGTAGGTATAGTGAACCGGTTCTGTTGAATATTAACGAAATGAGGTCAAAGGTCATTGCACAAAAGCAAGATTTATTCCACATCCATTATTCTCATAACTTGCGTAAAACTGCTTCTATTGCGACAAAACTTTAGTATGTATTCTTGAGGTATACTGAACCGGTTCTGTTGAATGTCATCAAAATGGGGTCAAAGGTCAGGACACAGGAGCGAGATTTATTCCACAGCCATTATCCTCATAACTTGAGTAATAATTTCTGGTATGTTGGAAAACGTATCGTAATCAATGCATTGCATGATTTTACTAACTTTTTTGAAGTCATGGTGCCATCTAAAAATCGTGGACTTACCTAAACATTTATCTTTGCAAGGTTGTTTCATTAAATCAACTATTTCTGGAGCCGTTTTACCCAAACGTTAGCAAAATTTCATCGCACAACACATTTTACTCTTAACTCTGAATCACTCACCTCTATAGCTGTATGGAGAAACGTAGACGTTAAACAACTGCGCAATAACAACACCAGACTCATCTGTCACGGCTAATAACTGTTGCCATAGATACGTCCTTAATTCAGTCAGTCGTCTGCGTGGTTATTTTCACCCTACGCACTGTTACCAACTCAAAGAAAAATTACTCTCGGTTTTTGTGGAACGGCCTTTTATAATTTTCCCTTCTCAAACAAATGCCCAAGAAAACAAGGAACAAGAACACCGCTACTGTCGTTTGTTATTCCGAGTAAATGATACATTGTAAAAAATATTCTGAAGCTCACGAACTACTTTCCGGCATCCTTTTGCGAATCGACGAAGCATATTTCTGATGCAACCTTTCTCGTGAAATGACGGAAAGAAACCTGAATTTCACGGATTTTTCGTACAACGGGAAAATTCTGATTTTTCAGAAAACTTTCCGTAGTTTCTTTTTATATTGACGGTAAATTATCGTTTTCAAGTGGTGTTAACGGGAAATTCTGAATTTTCTGAAACTTTTCCGCAATTCCTTTCTTAAATTCACGGAAAATCTCCATTCTTACCTTTTCCGTATTCATATGGCGAAGAATTTGCAGTAATAGGAGAGATTCACGGTAATACTTGAAAGTTTGATTAACTCTTAAACTTCAACAGTCTGTAGAACTATTTGATTTTCAAGTTCTCTAGCGAGATCGGATAGTGTAGATATCATATCGCATTGATTTTATTTATTGTGGCACAGAATATTTCTTCTTCTCTTCCCCGTTTTGTGCACCGCCTATTTATTATACACTGGACACCCATTCAAACGCAAATGAACCGATCAGCTGCAAACGGTATGAAAACAAGCCTGCAATTGCCCGCGATTATATCGCACACTGAGCTTGAGTGAAAATGTCGCGGCGGGAGAGAACTGACTTTGAGAAAGAAATGATTGTTGGGTGTTATATTAGTGGGATGTCCATAAGAGAAACCGAGAGGCGTTTAAACATACCCAAGTCAACTGTTTTGGATGTACTCAAAGGGTGGAAGACACATGGCGTGCCTGAAGCAGCAAAACGTACCTGCAGACCAATGAAAATCAGTGATAGAGGACGTCGAAGCCTCAGGAGAGTCTTTGTAGCTAATCGACGGAGTACTGCACAAGACCTCAGTGTACAGGTGAGTAAAAATGCTGGAACCTTTTTATGTACACGTACCATTCGCAGATAACTTCATTCTATGGGTTACCGTGATAGTGCGGCTGCTCATAAGCCTTTCAACGCCACTCTGAATGCTACTCGTCGTTTAGCATAGTTTAAAGAACATTTATATCGGGGATGGTAGATCAATGGAAATTAGTCGTATATTTTGATGAATCCAGATACACGATCCATCAATCTGATGGCCGTGTGTGGGTATGGCGGCAGCCGGGGGAACGCTCTTTACGACAGTGTACTGTTCTTACGGTCAAGTTTGGAGCTGGCAGTGTACTCGTGTGTGTGTGTAGGGGGGGGGGGGTCGTGGTGTGGTCACGGCCCATTGGTTGTCATGGACAAACCTGTTAACCAGCATGTCTACCTCGATATTCTGGACAATTATGCCCCACCAACTCTGTGGCAATACTATCGGAACTGAGCCTTGTTGGTACCAGCAGGATAGTGAATGCACCGAGCCATAAAGCCAGCATTGTTACGGCGTGGTTTGACGATAATTCCGTATCGTGTGTGGACTGGCCAGCACAGAGTCCTGATATTAATTCCATAGAGCACCTATGGGATGAATTCGAGCCCCGCATAAGAAGTTTGGAACCAAAGCCTACTGCTAAGCAACAGCTAGCGGCAGCATTATGCACTGAATGGAAGCGCATACTTATCGCTGTGTTCCAAAACCTTATCGAAAGCCTGTCTCGAAGGGTTAGTGCATGCATTAAGGCCAAAGGTGGACCGATGCTGTACTAAAATATGTCAATAATTGCTATGTTGTGTTTCTTTTGTAGATGTCTTGTGACTTTTGTCTATATAGTGTATATTGGGTTACTGTAAGAAACCGGGCTCTTAAGTGTACAGGTAATTATACAATGTCTATGAATTAGTCTTTGGACCCCTTAAGACAAAAGCTATTATAGCTATCAAGAGTAAATTTAATACTTAGGAGTTTTGTGAAATAATACTATAAAAAAGTACATTTCACGTTTTTTAAGTGTTTGTCTGTTTAAAGAGATCAAGTTGCAAAGCAATTTATTGCTTCTAAAAATCACGATGCGTAACTTGTGAAAAAACCCTCCTATAGAGAAAAAAATTATAACAAACCTATTCAGAAAAATAATAAGCTCCAACAGAAAATATAATGACTAAATTACTCGCATTAATAACCAAAAAAAAAAATGTTTTCATCGTCGCACAACTTGTTTTACGAGGAACCTGAGTTAAATCACGGAGTGTTTTTGGCTGAGTGGTTAAAGTCGCGCGTTATCTGTTGAAACAACCTGTACCACTCCAAACGACGGGGGTCGGATCCTGACTGCTGCAAAAAGATTATTTGGTGTAAGCGCCGAGAAGTGGAGGTTCTTTTATTTTTGAGAAATTTCCGTTTAAATACGGAAAAACTTGAAGCGTAATTTACTGAAATAAACGGAATTTCTGGCTACGGAAAATCTGTAAAAAATACGGAAATTAAAATAAACAGCTACTTTTAAGAACGGAAATTCCGTTAAAAGACGGGCACTTACCAGCAACTTTGCTGCACGTTATTATCAGAAATTTTCCGTGAATTCACTCCATTTATTGTTTACATGTTGGGACTGCTATTAGCAAAATCATTTTCGGTTAGTACAAAAGGCACTGTAATTGCAAACCACACTCCCCATTATGAAAGAAGTGGCATTGCGACTGTCAACTACACTTTCCATGAATACATGGATACTGTATCTGCCAACTAGACTTTCTAGGAAAACAATGGCACTCAAATTATTCTCCCGGTTTCCCAGCGGTCTAGTCTGCGCCTGATCAAATACGACCTGCTTGTGTAACAACGACGTTTATTCAACCATGAAACATACGAAATTTCTGCCCAGACCTCATGTATTTTAATGGGTATATACACAGAGTGGCCACTTTATTATGATCACCTGACAGTTTTAAGCAAATGAGCTATGACTGCACGCTGTTGCCGCCATAGGGCGAGGCTAGTATAAAAAGGGAAAGCTTAGTGCTTGCGACAGTAGTAGAGTTCCGATTTTTGGCTGACGAGATGGGTAAAAAATTCGATTTGACGGACTTTCAACGTGGGATGATTGTAGGAGCTCGGAGCCATGGAGCGAGTATCACCGAAACCGCCGCATTCGTGAAATGTTCCACAGCATCTGTTGTTAAAGGGTTTAAATACTGGACTGTCAGCCAAAAAACTGGGTACCTACGTGCAACGTGTGGTCGTCATCGACTAGTGACTGCTCGGGCGGAACAGAGAGTGTCCAGACTGGTAACAGACAACAGAAGGGCAGCAGTGCAACAAATTACAGACCATCTTAATCAAGAATCCCCTCAAGTGATCTCTGCACGCACTGTTCCCCGTACACTGCATCGGATGGGATATGGCAGCCGAAGGCCTGTTCGAACACCTTTGCTGTCTGCAGTTTATAAGAGAAAACGTCTCCAGTTCGCACAGGTGCACGAGGATTGAACAGTCGATATTTGGAAACAAATTATGGGGTCCGATGAATCACATTTTCAGTTGCACCATGCCGATGGCCGAGTGAGAGATTGGCGAAAACAGCACGAAATTATGCACCCAAAATGCATTGCTACAATCTTTTAAGCTGGTGGAGGCAACGTTATGGTTTGGTGAATGTTTTCCTGTCATTCTTTGGGCCCTTTGATTCGTGTTGATCAACGTCTGACTGGCACATCATATCTAAACATCATTGCGGACTCAGTGCATCCTGTCATGTGGATGGTTTATCCCTATGGCTACTTTCAACAAAATAATACGTCCTGCCGTAGTGCTTGTATTGTACAGGATTGGTTTCAGGAACATGCCGGTGAGTTTACTTTGCTTAGGTGGTCCCCACAATCTCCAGATCTCAACCCCATTGAGAATTTGTTGGATGAAGTTGAACGAGCCGTCAGACAGCTGGATCCACAACCTTGTAATCTCACACTCCTGGAAAGTGCTATTCATCAAGCATAGTCTCAGATTCCACAAACCACCTACCAACATCTCGTGGAGTCCATGCCACTAAGAATCGACGCAGTATTAAAGGCAAAAGGTGGCCCACCGAAGTACTGAGGGGGTGGCCATAATAAAGTGGCCAATCAGTGTATAATAAAGCGCATGCCTATGTCCAACAAAAACAAGAAAGAGAACGCCGAATTTTCGGGTGCAATAAGCACGCCTTTTGAATCCGTTTTGACGAGAATTAAATATATCAAGACTATTCAAAGTCAATGGAACCTGTATGGAAAACAGTGGCATCTGACCAAAGAAAGAAATTTTTCAGACGGGTTTTTAATCCCACAGATATTGCTGTAAACGGAATCACGAACTTCCATCCTCGGTTGTAGACTTGTGCGTTAAGAAAAATTTTAAATTATGTGAGAAACATTTCGCAGCGGAAACGATCTCCAGCAAAGAAATAGTTTTCCAAATCGAACTCTTAGAAGCAGAGATATAGGCAAAGTTAGGCATCTATGACCCCTGGCGGGAAAAACATGCATTATTTTAAGGAGAATGTATTGTCAAAATTTTTTTCGATGTGAGCGATATCTGTCCAGGAAAGAATTTCTTCAGTCGAGTTTTAATGAGCTCAGATTTTGCTTCAAATACATCAAAAGTAGTAATTAACACATACGTTCCTGGTGACCAAACCATTTTTTTACGAAATATTAGAAATTATATGAAAAAAGTTTATAGAAAGAATTTTTCAAATCGGAACATTAGAAGCAGAGATGTTAACAGAAATGGATATACATCTACGCCCCCTGGCAAAGAAACCATGCAGTATTTTATGAAATAAATATTTCAAAAAGGTTTATCGACGTGAGTGACATATATCCGTGAACGAGTTTTTTCAATCGAGATTTCAAAAGCTCAGATTTTGTGGCAAGTACATCAGAAGCAGAAATTAACACTTGCGCCCCCTGGAAGCCAAACCACTCTTTACCAAAAATTTGAAATTATATGCAAATTATTTCTTAACAAGAGCTGTATCCGCTGAAGGAAACATTTTTCAAATTGGAGTTTTAGAAGTAGGGATATCGAGGAAAATACAATGTAATTTTTTGCCCCCTAGCGGAAAATCTATGGGTAACTTGAAAAATTGATTATACTTACAATAACTCTTTTACCTCACGAATCCATTACTCTTTGAGATAAATGGAATCGTGAGGTAAAATATATATATATATATATTTTTTTTTTTTGATTGAAGGTTTAACGACCACCGTGAGCGACTCAATGGGCTATAAGCAGTCGCCCGTCCCTAATTTAGGGTCACTGGTTCCAGGAAAGGGAGAGAGCCAGTGCCGTAAGATAAACACAACATCCATGCCTCACCGGGATTCGAACCCGGACCCTTTTCGGACGAATGATCAGAGGCCATCGCTTAGACCACTGCGCCACCGGGGCGGCAAAAAAAAAAAAATTTTTTTTTCAACCAGAGGTTTAGAAGCAAATGCATATATGGAGTGAAATGTATTTTGAATTCGATATCACCTGCATTTACGCCCCTAGCGTTTCAATCGTACATCGTAAAAAAAACAACGAAATATTGGATCATTATTCGTATATTTCAAGCTTCCCAATGCAGGAAGAATTTTTTAAATCGAACTAATAGTTGCAGAGATATGGTGTCTACAGGCGTATAGGCAAACCGATGACATAAGCACGACCTTTTTTTTTACAAAAGACGTGTTGAAAAGTTGTCACAATCTGTTAAAAATCACTGAACGTGTACGGAATCCATGTTTAAAGTGATGGGTGGCAAAATAATTTTTTTGTGATGTACCACGCAGTAACGCGGTAAGCTACTGAGCGTGATTGATGACATTGTAAACACACACTGTCTGAACAAAGGATCCGAACACTTGCCTATCCACAAATTCCCTGTAACAGGAAAGGAACTAATATCAAGTTGGTCCACCCTTTCGTTGCTTCTACCACAGCCTCAACCCTGCTGAGAAGGCTTTCCAGTAGATTTTGGTACACTGCTGCTGGAATTGTCTTTCGTTTTGCTTCAAGAGCATTAGTCAGGTCCGTCATCGATGTCGGGCCGTTCGGACTGGCTTGTAGTTGACGTTCCAATTACTTCCAAAGGTGATCCATGGGGTTGCGATCCGGGTTCTGTGCACGCCAGTCAGGTTCTTTCACACCAGTGCTGAGACGGACCGAGCCCGGGCCCGAAAGCCCAAAGTTGAGACTGAACGGGGCTGGGGCGAGCTCGGGCTGCATAATATTTACTACGGTTCGGGCTCAGAGAGAGAGAGTGAGATAGACAGACAGACAGAGATTTTTATTGTATTATTCAGCATACGCAACTTTTTTTACACTTTGTAGTTGATACAGAGAATGTTTCTGCAACTATGTATGGGGACTGGGGAGATTTTATTATGGGCCACGGTAGAAAATACCATGGGCCATGTATTGGTGGATTTCTGCAGAGAATGAAAAGCATCTTTAAGAACTATACGCACTAGATAATACACAGCAAGCGGACGAAGGTTTGCTCCCTACCTCCAAGCGGCAGCTCCCTGTTAATTCTATTGAGTTACGTACGTTGATTGCAGCTTTCCAGGTCTTTCCTGATTCCCGGATACCCGAAACATTTCAAGAAGAAACGAACTGTAAAAAAAAATCGTGCAACCATTCTATAGAAAACGACAGAGGTACCGACAGAGGTCTTTTCCTCACTACCTAGTTGAGAAAGGCATCGGTTAATTGCAGGGTAAGGTATTAGTGGGTGTCTAGAAGAGGAAATTCTTCTTCTAAAATTCCGCTAAAGAAGACTTTAAAAGGAAAGTTTCTTAAAAAAGCTTTTCCTTTTTCACAGAATAACCTAATGCTAATACACTATCTACCAACAAGTAATTAGACACTCCTGCAATCGACGATATATGCGATCCAAATGAACGTCACGGCCGCCGTCGTTAAATATCGTGTGGGAAACAACAACGCAACCAGTCGCATGCAAGATGCCACGCAGTTCGGAGCTCTCAGACTTCGAGAAAGGTGTAATCGTCGGGTATCACAGAAATGGCCGATCCATACGTGACATATCCAGCAAGTTGAAGTACCCAAAATCGACAGTGACCTACGTGATTGGCAAGCGGAAGATGAGAGGTGACTGTCGGAATGTGCCCCGACCCGGTAGACCCACAAAACTGGGAGTTAGAGACCGACGGGTGCTGGCCAGAGAAATTCGGAAGAACCGCACCAAATCGATGGGCCAAATCAACGAGGAGTTTCAACAGGCATCCGGGAGTGTTCTTTCGATGAATACCATCTGTAAAGAAGCCCATCTGCTCGGTTATCATGGACGTGTTGCCGCCCACAAGCCTTTGATCACCAAGTCCAATAGCGCTGCTCGGCTAACGTAGTGCAAAGAACGTCGACAGTTGACCGTTGAACAGTGGAAACAGGTTCTCTGGAGCGACGAATCAAGGTTCACCCTCTACGGTTCGGATGGCAGGGTCTGGGTTTGGCGTCTGCCTGGAGAACGCCTTCTGCCGGAATGTACTGTGCCAACTTTGAAGTTCGGCGGCGGTAGAATTATGCTATGGGGGTGTTTCTTCAGGTATGACCCGGCACCTTTGGTCGCAATTCCTGGTAGACTCAACGCCGAGACGTACTGCACCATTTTGGATGACCGTGCGCTTCCTACGTTGTGGCAGTTTTACGGGGTGGACCCATGTTACTTTCAGGATGACAATGCCACCTGTCATCTTGCGAGGTCCACCATGGCTTGGTATGGTGGCAATGGGGTTAATCGAATGGACTGGCCTGGGTAGAGCCCGGACCTTAACCCTATCGAGCTCCTCTGGTACGAGTTGGAGCGTCGACATAAGGGGTGCCCACACCGTCCGAAATCGGTGAAGGACCTGACCTGCTTTCTCCAAGCCGAGTTGAAGAAAATACCGCTAGCCGTCGTAAAACGCCTGGTTGAGAGTATGCCCCGGAGGGTCGCAGCTGTAATCGCCGCTCGTGGAGGCTCCACCAACTATTGAAGGTGAATAAACTTCGTTTTCCTTTGCAATCACATATGTCCAATTACTTGTTGGTAGATAGTGTAGTTCTTGAAGAAGCTTTTTCTTCTCCGCTATGACGAACCTGCTTTAACAGGTTAGTCATAGTTTTCGGGCTCGTTCGGCTCCAGCTCTATCTTGCAGTGTAAAATTCGGGCTCGAGCTGTCACGCTTCGTGTTGGACGGGCTCGGGCTCTTAAATTTGAGCCCGAACTCAGCACTGTTTCACACTCGTCCCACTAAATCTTTCCTGCACGGATTTTGCTTTGTGGACTTTTGGTAAAGGAAAGTGCCTTCATCGAACTGTTGCCATAATGCTGGAAACACAGAAATGTCGGGAATGTCATTAAAGGAATCAGCGTTAAGGATCTTGGGCACTGGAACTTCAGAGCTATGCCTAAACCATGGAAAACAGCAGAGCAGTATACCTCCTTCAACAAACTTCACAGTTAGTACAACACGGTCAGGCAGGTAGCGATTCATCACTCTAAACTATGGGTTTCCGCAACTCCATAGTCTACTAGCGTAACGTTTTACAAAACTCCAACCAACGCTCGGCGTTGATCTTTCTAATGTTAGGCTTGTCTCCTGCGGCTCGGACATGGAAACCCCTTTTGTTTCAGCTCTCGACCAACTGTTATGGTTCTGGCGTTGCTTCCAGAGGCATATTGAAACTCGATGGTGAGTATTGCAAAGGATTAAGCTTGATTTCTTCACACCAACTGCTTCAGCACTAGGTGGTACGGATCTGTCGTTTTATCATGTCGCGATTCCGCTGCTGTTGCAGTCTTTTCTCAGTAACAGGAGTTATACCCATTCGAGTCACATTATTGTGACCACCTCCTAATTTTAACTTCAACAACGCATAGACAATAAGTGAAGGCTCGTGTCATGAGCTGGCTTGGAGGGTATATAAGATGTGTAGCCCCGGTGGTGCAGTGGCTTAAGCGATGGCTTCTGACAATTCGTCCGAGATGGGTCGGGTTTCGAATCCCGGTGAGGCATGGATTTTGTTTTTGTCTTACGGCGCTGGCTCTCTCCCTTCCCTGGAACCAGTGGCCCTAAATTATGAACGGGCGACTGCTTATAGCCCACTGAGGTGCTCACGGTGATCGTTAAACCTCCAATCAAAAATAAATGTATATAAGGTGTACTGTAGGCAATCTGAAAACATATCAGTCGTTGCTGTCATTGATAAAAGGAGCGATCTATCAAATTTGCAATAAGGGATGATTATCGGCTTTCGGGCCAAGGGTGGCAGTATTTCTGAAACAGCGCAGTTTGTGAACTGTTTGCGTGCTGATAGGGTTAAAATGTTTCGCGATTAAGCGACGTGGAAACTGCGGAGTACCACGTGCCATTGATGGGAGAAGTGAACGTCGTTTGCGAAGGTGCGTGAGGGCGATCGATACGCTACAGTGGAGCAACTCACTGGCTGAATGAATCAGGAAGCTACCGGAAGTGTGTCTAAAACGACACTTCAGCAAACCCTGCTGCGTATGGGGCTCCGATGCAGACGGATGGTCACTGCACCTATGCTAACGAAGGTGCATCGGCAAAAAAAGGCTTACATTTGCACGGCAGTATCGGAATTGGACCTCTGCTGATTGGCAAAGAATTGCCTTGTCCGATGAGTCACGTTTGTCGCTACATCGAACCTATAGACTTTGGCGTATAAGGCGAAAAACACTCTTCAACCATTGCTGGGAGAACAGAAGTCGGTGGGAGCAGCGTTTTGGTGTGGGGAATGGTTTCGTGGCATTC
Source organism: Macrothele yani (assembly GCA_039090855.1). Classification (NCBI taxonomy): domain Eukaryota; kingdom Metazoa; phylum Arthropoda; class Arachnida; order Araneae; family Macrothelidae; genus Macrothele; species Macrothele yani. The sequence goes on from CM076992.1 coordinate 18,616,763, forward strand.
CCTGGGCCCACTCATACCCGTGAAAGGCACTATGAACCAAATTCATTGTGAATCCATCCTTGCACACCGCGTACACCCATACATGCATATTGTCTTCCCTGAGGGTGAATGGAATCTTCCAGCAGAACAATGCGACGTGTCACACAGCTAGAAATGTCCGAGAGTGGTTGGAAGAGCATGATGAAGACTTCAAAGCACTTCGCTTGCTCCACCACGATCGTGTTGTTCGCTCTATGGATCCTCCACCACGCACCCTCCAGCAGCTGTGAGATGCACTGCAGTTAGCATGGCTCCACATACCTGTGAACACCTTGCAGCACCTTACTGAGTCACTCCAAACTTGTCCGCGCTGCAAACTGCTGTTATCTGGATATTACCTCGTGGTCACAATAATGTGAGTTGATCGTGTAGTTGATCAGGGCAGCTACAGCAAAGATCGAATTAACTTGTCGCTAAGATGGCATCCTGTGCCCGTGCCACGTTGGAAGTCACTGAGCTCTGCCGTTTGGCCTATTCTACGCTGTTCATGCTTGGCCAAGATTTTGGCTAGGCTACGTACATCTTTTTTACACTTTCTAACCGTAGGTTGAAGAAGCGTATAGGCTCCAGCTTTTTTCGTCCGTCTGTCGGCAAGATAACTCACGTAAAAATGGTTCCATTTCGATGAAATTTTAGTATGTGGTAGGGGACCAACAGTGGACGAACCTTATTGAAAATGAATGAAGTGGGGTCAAAGGTCACGCCATAAGAGCGGGATCCATTTCATTGCCTTTATGCGTCATAACTTGCGTAAAAATGGTTCGATTTCGATGAAATTTTATTATTTGGTAGGGAACCACCTGGGAACGAACCCTATTGAAAATGGACGAAATGGGGTCAAAGGTCAGGGCATAAAAGTGGAATCCATTCCATTGCATTTATGCGTCATAACATGCGTAAATATGGTTCGATTTCGATGAAATTTTAGTATGTGGTAGGGAATCACCTGGGCACGAACCCTATTGAAAATGGGGTCAAAGGTCAGGCAGGACATAAGAGCGGGATTTGTTCCATTGCCCTTATGCGTCATAACTTGCGTAAAAATGGTTCGATTTCGATGAAATTTCAGTATGTGGTAGAGAGCCACTGGGGACGAACCCTATTGAAAATGGGCGAAGTGGGGTCAAAGGTCAGGACACTGGAGTGGGATCCATTCCATTGCCCTTGTGCATCATAACTTACCAAAAAATGTTTCGATTGCGACAAAACGTTATCATGTTGTTCCGGAGGTATAGTGAACCGGTTCTGCTGAATATCAACGAAATGGGGTCAAAAGCAAGATTTATTCCACAGCCATTATTCTCATAATTTGCGTAAAACTGCTTCTATTGCGACAAAACTTTAGTATGTTATTCTTGAGGTGTTCTGAACCGGTTCTGTTAATTTTTTTTTTTTTTTGATTGATTGAAGGTTTAACGACCACCGTGAGCAACTCAATGGGCTATAAGCAGTCGCCCGTCCCTAATTTAGGGTCACTGGTTCCAGGGAAGGGAAAGAGCCAGTGCCGTAAGACAAACTCAACATCCATGCCTCACCGGGATTCGAACCCGGACCCCTTTCGGACGAATGATCAGAGGCCATCGCTTAGACCACTTCGCCCCCGGGGCGGCCAGTTCTGTTGAATATCATCGAAATGGGGTCAAAGGTCAGGACCCAGGAGCGAGATTTATTCCACAGCCATTATCCTCATAACTTGAGTAATAATTTCTGGTATGTTGGAAAGCGTATCATAATCAATGCATTGCATGATTTTACGAACTTGTTATACTTGCAACGGCCATGGATGCGCAAATACATTACACGAAGGAGGTGATCGTATACCCCGCAACCAACATCACTATGCCAACAATATAATTAAATGTGCTTGTGACGTACAACAGAGGTGAATCACGTTTCAAGACGACAAATCTGCAGCGATACATTCCGCCCGTGCAGCTTAGTTGGGAGAGCAATTTACTCCGGAGCGAGGAGACGAGGTTTCGATCCCCGTCACGGACAAACTTGTGTTTTCACATTGGCGCCCGAACGTAAAAATGGATTGACTAGCCGTTGGATTCTTCGAAAAATGTGTGACGTTTGTTCCACACATCGTCTGGAATTAATGAAAAATTCGTACTTCGCTCCAAAAAAAAAGTTCAGAGGGAGATGACGTGACATACTACAGAAGTGAATCATGTGTCAAGACCATAAATCTGCAGCGGTGCATTCCGTCCGTGTAGCTTAATTGGGAGAGCATATCATTCGGGAGAGAGGGGGCGTTCCTCGTCACAGACAAACTTGTGGTTTCACATGCATTGAGTCGTTTATCGCTATATCTTTCCTATTTCAAGAAATATTGACTGCGGAATCACAAATTAGGAATCTTGTTTCAGACTCATGTTCAGGCAAAAATTAGACACTGTCTCAGAGATTTTGTGACCAGGGTGGGAAATTAGAAAAGCCGCCCCCGGTGGCGCAGTGGTCTAAGCGATGGCCTCTGATCATTCGTCCGAAAGGGGTTCGGGTTCGAATCCCGGTGAGGCATGGATGTTGTGCTTGTTTTACGGCACTGACTCTCTTCCTTCCTTGGAACCATTGACCCTAAATTAGGGACGGGCGACTGCTTATAGCCCATTGAGTGGCTCACGGTGGTCGTTAAACCTTCAATAAAAAAAATTAGAAAAAATTGGCAAGTGCAATAGTATCATGGAAAGCATATAACAGGCATGTATGTTCACATGCGTTTCAAAAACAATTGTGAATTAAGTAATTAAATATCAGGTATTTGGGAAATTCTCTCATGTGTTTGAAATTTGTCCTATGTGAATAAAAGATTTTGTGCATGGTGTGGGGGGATGATTTTTGAACCATATTTTCTCAAAATTTACTATAAACTGCAGTGTAACACTTATTTTACCCAGGGCCGGATTAAGGGGGTCTATAGGAGCCATAGCCTTGGAGCCCACTATGATCAAGGGCCCATTAGGCATGCCTGGGCATATAATAGAGAGATATATTTATAAAATAGTTTTACTTTTGTCTTGTATGATTTCCACTTGGCCAGAAATAGAGGCTGGAAGAAGAACAGATTTCAAGACAATGCCTCACTAAGGGCTAAAGGTTTCATGTCGCTGTGGACATCATTGTCAACCAGACAGTTTCAGCTTTTTCACTGACATCCACCCACAGCTCTCAATCGGCACTTGGAACAGTTAAACGTCGAAGCCTCCTGTAGCTTCACATTGCATTTCACAAAAAAGATGAACTAAGAAAGGTATACAATGCTAAATCAGTAGAAAATCCAAGACAAAATCTAGGATTCTTCAGCTTTTAACTCATGCTCTTGTGAGGAGAATGAAAAATACAGAGTGACTAAATATGAAAACTCTGCAGATAATTTAGTAGTTACAGTTTTGTGTTTTAACAGACTTCATAATAATTCCCCATCATTTTTCTTTGGGGCCCACTCAGATGTCTTAGCCTTGGAGCCCACTCAAATATCTTAGCCTAGGGGCACACTAAGTCCTTAATCCGGCCCTGATTTTACCAGTAAAATGTGTTTTTACATCCTCCATGAGAAGTATAATTAAATAACATGAACACCTAAATTTGGTTTGAAATTTCCTGTATTTTCATAATTTGGAGATTGAGGTCCACCATATTCAGCTTCTTGTACTTAAAATAAACTGCAGGCATGAATTTACATATTTCTCAAATTCCAGATATGTCAGTTTAAAAAAATGAAGAGGAAATTCAATTTATCTGGCTCGAGAGCATTCCAATAAAGCACTAAATGGTGCGATCAGTTAGCATAGCAGTGTTTCTGCCTAGAAGCAACAACGGAATCTTTTATTTCTGGCTAACTTTTCTAATTATCTGAGCCAAATAGAAATCAATGAATAGGGACAAAAGGGGGAATCTTTACTAAGTTTTCGTCAGCTACACTATATGAGCCATAGAAATTAACATACTTAGTCCGCACGCCAAAAATTACAACTAAGCTAAAGTTATCAAAAGTTATATAAGTTTTCCAGATATCTCCTATGCAAATGTTTCGCAAATCAAAGATTCACTAACCTTCCTATGGCCATTGGGGGATACCAGCGAATTAAGACTCCAGCAGATCTTTGAGCTTTAGTAACCCTGTTGCATATTGTAACACCATTTCGTGACTTTTTTACTTATCTCGTACAAAGCACAAAACCTTTAGACCGCCCCGGTGGCGCAGTGGTCTAAGCGCTGGCAACCGGGGCTGCCTATCAATTCATTCGTGAAGCGTCCGGGTTCGAATATCGGTGAGGCATGGATGTTGTGTTTGTCTTACGGCACTGGCTCTCTCCCTTCCCTGGAACCAGTGACCCAAGATTAGGAACGGGCGATTGCTTATTGCCCATTGAGTTGCTCAACGTGGTCGTTAAACCTTCAATCGAAAAAAAAACCTTTAGTGATTATAAGTTTTGAGTTATTGCTAAGTGTTACATAACTTACGTTTGGGTCCTATATGATCCTAAAGGTACTGTGTGTACATGAGATTTGAGGGACTTAGGAAGGTTAATGAATCATGAATGGAATACGGGATTACTCCATACAATAGAAATTTTGAAGATGACAATCCGTTTTTTTATATAAATATGACAAGGATGGTAAGTCAGATAATATCCAAAAACTTCAAAATTTTGTCGTCCTTAGTTTTCGGATATTATCTGACTTACCATCCTTGTCATATTTACACCAAAAAACGGATTGTCGTCTTCAAAATTTGTTGGCTAATGAATGTTTCACTAATGCCCACCAAAATATTTGTAATTGCAAGCAAGCAAGCATTAAATTTTGCAAGACCAAATATTTAGAAGAAGATGCTTACCTGGAAACTGAAGTAATCCAGAACTTAAATTTCTTCTAAATTTGTGCAGTCGCGAATTTGCGCCTGTGCTTAAGATACTTGTCTCAGAACGGAAAATTACGGTGTCATTTTGCGCCCGCTAATTTCCCACCTTGTTTGTGACCGAAATGAAGTCATGGAAGCTCGTATTTCATCCTCAGTAGAGAGTTCATCGTGTCAGAAAAGTGATCTTCATGCTCGAGTGCCAGTGAATTACTAATTTTAGAAACGACTTCCAGGTCCCCCTTATACGAAAATGATTTGTGTGTCGCCATGGACGAAGAGAAACAGAAACCCAGTTTCACTTCATAAATATAATTAAGAATAAATATGTATGAAGTCAGCAATTCAGTTGAAGAAGGTAAGCGAGAAATGACATTTCCGTAGCCTTCAGTTTTCTACTTCCAGATTTCATTTTCTCTTTACTTGATTTTTACAAATTATTCCATAAACCATTTCCAAAGCATCAAATGTCACTACATCACAAAATGCTTAAACCTGAAAAAAAAAAAAGTTTTATTGCTTAAGGCCTTCACGTAGTCATGTTGAGGGCTGACAACCAGTAGTGGTTATATCCAATACTTCAGTTTTGGAGATAATCAGGTCCGGTTGGGAACAGTCATTTGGGAAATATTGGGAGGAACGAATCGTTTAAGTTTATTTTGCAGACTGTTAAAAATTGGTACTTATAAATAAGCAAAATGTACTCGTTTTTGAGTACATTCTGGGATTATAATAGCTCCGAGTACTTTGTCTCATTTTTGAAAAAGGCACGTACTCGTTTTTGAGTACATACAGAGAATCAATTGTGAGTATATCTGGTATTTATAATTTGAAATATATGTTCTAAGAAAAGATCCATTTGTTTCAAATATATGTGATCTAATTTTATTCAGTTTCTGTGCCATTTCGGGCAGGGCACAGAAGCTGAAGAAAGAGTGAATCTACGGATTCTGAGAAGATAGTTTGTAAGTGAGAGAGAGAGAGAGCACAATAGATGGCGCCACCGTACAAGCGTACGATATTGCATATAGAATGAAGAGAGAAATTAGGGGGTGGGGCTTAGGAACTTTAACCAGGGAACTTCACTTAACGTTCTCGTCCGATGCACGGCGGATATTAGCGATTGTTAGAAATTCACACTACCAGGCTAGGTTTGAACCTGCAGACCCTCCATCTGTAGTCTGAATCTCTAACCACTAAGCCATCGGCGGCTCGGTTTCAAATTTGGAATACGTGCTCCATACATACTCATTTATTCATACAATCAACTGGAAGTATGTTATTCGATGGTACATCTGGGATAATAGATATACTCGCTGTCACATGCTGGGCAAATGGACCGCACAATTTTATGACAAATATAGTGATGAAGCGACAATATATTATTTATGAGATTCACACAAATATAGTTAATGTAAAAACGTACACAAAGATACTTTATACATAATTAAAATTTGTGATCAGTGACTTTGTTGTACTACTTATTCATGTGTGTCACTTTAATCATTTATTAAACAATTTGTCTTGAAATCTATATCTAAAATGAAGTAATCATCATTGTCAACCATTATCAATCCACTGCTGGACGAAGGTCTCCCCAAGTTTCCTCCACAACGGTCTGTCTTGTGCCAGTCTCCTCCATGTCACTCCCGCATACTTTCGAATTTCATCCACCCATCTCCCATGTGGTCTTCTTCTGGGTCTTTTCCTGTCCTTTGGAATCCAATCTAAAATTTCGGCTGTCCATCGATGATCTGTCCTTCTGGCAGTATGTCCAGCCCATTGCCATTTCAGGGATTTAACTCTGATCATGATGTCTTCCACTCTTGTCATTTTTCGGATCCACGAGTTCCTCTTCTTATCTCTCCTGGTAACACCAAGCATGCACCTCTCCATGCTGCTTTGAGTTGTCTGCAGCCTTTGTATGTCTCTTTTAGTTAAGGTCCACGTCTCTGCACCATACGCAAGCACTGGAAGGATGCATTGATCAAACACTTTTCTTTTAAGACTTAATGGCATATTGCTCTTGAAAATTATGCTGTTTCTTCTAAAAGCTCTCCAGGCAAGTTTTGTACGCCGATTAATTTCTTCATAAATGTGACCCTCACTTGATATCTGCTGTCCAAGATAAATGTACGTGTCTGTTATCTCCAGCTTTTCTCCATCAATCGCTAAATCTTCATTTCTTGTAAAAAGCAATGAACATCACTTTTGTCTTCTGAAAGTTCATTTTTAATCCCACTTCTTTACTCTTGTCAGCAAGTTCCTAGATCATACTTTGCAGCTCTGATGGGGTAGTTGCAAAAATGACTACGTCGTCAGCAAAACGAAGGTGGGTTAGATAATCTCCGTTTATCTTTATCCCTTTGTTTTCCCAGTTCAGTGATTGAAAGACATTTTCCAATGTGGCATTAAAGAGCTTCGGAGATATGGTGTCACCTTGTCTCACTCCCTTTCCAATTTTTATGTGTGTTGTATTTTCAAACAGCCGAATCTTTGCACTTGCATTTTCATAGATGTTATTAATAAAGTAATACGAGATTATATTTATATTTATTGACGCAGTTATTTGTAAGTGCGTATGGTTACTTATATTTGAGCATGTCATTTACTCGTTTACGATGCGATTGTACTTAAAAAAACAAAAAAAACCCGAGTAGGTTCAGGTTTTTATTTTTAAGTAGAAATAATTTATTCAAATATGAAACGATAATGAGATGCAAATTACCTATAAAGTAGTTAATTCCATATTGGCCGTCGGAAGATGTAGAGCGCCGGTCTGCCTTTTGAATGTGCAGATATCGGAACACCATTAGCAACGTGCGTTTCCAGCTCTGAAAGTGGTAACGAAACACTGCCAGCTACGTTGACTGCGCTTGCGCGCGAAACCGAAAAGAAGCATTAGCTCTCAGATAGTCTAACCCACACAGCATACATTCCCTGTCACCATTGCATGGTTTGGTTACACGGTGCATTTGATTTTAAATGGTGAATCGTTTCTTTCCCTTTCATTTCAGTCCTTTTCCCACGTTTGTTCTGCGTGCTACCCTGCACAGCAACAATCCTGTTATCATTATTTAGCAAGTTATTTTTATTAATTACTATCTTTAAGCTATGCTGCGAACAACGAGAATAAACGGTAGGTCTCTTCGAATGTCGATGTCGTGCGTTAAAGTGCTTATGTAGTTTCATTTGGTCCTTGTCTGGAAAGAAATGAAGCTTTTGAAAGCAAAACTATGGAAATGCGTGATTAATTATGCCAAATCCTGCGTAAGAAGCAGCATAAAACATTCTGTAGGCAAACGAACTCTCAGCTTTAGGTATTAAAATAGTACTTAAAATGATAATAAAGTGTCATTTTAATAGCATTTTATGATCGTGCAGTACCCCTTATACTCCTTCTATTGTAGGATTAGATAACATCGACAACGTCACGCCTCGCTACTGCTCTGCCGCCTCGAAGTTTCCACTGTTGTCTGATTATCCCATCCATACAGAGACAATATTTTAATTACGTACTAACATTCGCATACGAGAATTTACCTCGTCGATATTACTTTTGCAATAATAAATACACAGTTGTCGTGTATTAGGAACATTAAACAGAAGTGATCGCTCTTTCCACGTTTATAAAAGAGTCACGGAAAATTTTTCATCGACCACCACCAGGAATCGAACCCAGGGTCATCCAGTTATGCGCCGGACATGCTTCCACTGCACCACAGCGGCGTGGAAATTCTCCAGAATCACATACGACAAACTGCCAAAACCACCTGGCAGGTTGCTTCTTTGGAGCCCCGCACAAAAAACGTGGAAAAAGCGATGACTTCTATTTAATGTTCTTAATCGACGTCATCTTTGTATTTATTTTCATTCGCCTTCTAGTTATTTGTTCAGTTGCTGCTGTTGATCTTTGGTGAATCCCCAGTATTGTGCGGTGCTCCAAAGGAGCAACCTGCCAGGTGGGTTTAGCAGTTTGTCATATGTGAGTCTGGAGAATTTTGAGGCCGCTGTGATGCAGTGGAAGCATGCCCGGCGCGTAACTGGAAGACCTAGGTTCGATTCCCGGTGGCGGCTGATGATAATTTTTCCGGGACTCACTTATAAACGTGGAAAGAGCGATGACTTCTATTTAATAACCTTTGCATTTTGTGGTACGGAATCTCGAAGTTGCCGCCCCGGTGGCGCAGTGGTCTAAGCGATGGCCTCTGATCATTCGTCCGAACGGGGTCCGGGTTCGAATCCCGGTGAGGCATGGATGTTGTGTTTGTCTTACGGCACTGGCTCTCTCCCTTCCCTGGAACCAGTGACCCTAAATTAGGGACGGGCAACTGCTTATAGCCTATTGAGTTGCTCACGGTGGTCGTTAAACCTCCAATCAAAAAAAAAAATCTCGAAGTTACACTTCTCATCAAAGTAACTCCCCCGACAGATAGGAGTGGAGCTATTTTTTATGCAAATTAGTGTGGAGTACACTGTTAAAAATGTTGTGGTAGATTGCACCAAAAAGTGGTGCTACTCCAGCTGCACAACTTTCCGAGAAAAGATACATCATTGTGTCGTGCAAACAAAACCCAACAACATAGTGCAGCCTTGCACCATAATGTAGTGCAGCCTTGTACTATAACATAGGGCAAAGTTGAACCATGTTGCTGGGTTTTGTTTGCACCACAGAATGGTGTATCTTTTCTTGGAAAGTGGTGCAGCTGGAGTAGCACCACTTTTTGGTGCAACCTACCACAAAACGTTTAACAGTGTAGTGATGCGCGACAAATGAAGGGAAAATAAAACTTATATTACATTTAACGTACAGTAGATGATACGCGGAGCTGCAGAGTATATCCCAGGAACTTGGAGATAACAGACACGTACGTTTATCTTGGAGAGCAGATATCCAGTGAGGGTCACATTGATGAAGAAATTAAACGGCGTACAAAACTAGCCTGGAGAGCTTTTGGAAAAAAACAGCATAATTTTCAAGAGCAATATGCCATTATGTCTTAAAAGAAAAGTGTTTGATCAATGCATCCTTCCAGTGCTTACGTATGGTGCAGAGACGTGGACCTTAACTAAAAGACACATACAAAGGCTGCAGACAACTCAAAGCAGCATGGAGAGGTGCATGCTTGGTGTTACCAGGAGAGATAAGAAGAGGAAGTCGTGGATCAGAAAAATGACAAGAGTGGAAGACATCATGATCAGAGTAAAATCCCTGAAATGGTAATGGGCTGGGCATACTGCCAGACCTACGATGGACAGTCGAAATTTTAGATTGGATTCCAAGGGACAGGAAAAGACCCCGAAGAAGACCACATGGAAGATGGTTGGATGAAATTCGAAAGTATGCGGGAGTAACATGGAGGAGACTGGCACAAGACAGAAGTTGTGGAAGAGGCTTTGAGAGACCTTCGTCCAGCAGTGGATTGATAATGGTTGACAAGGAAGATGATGATGAGATGATACGCACAACGTTATTTGTACTGAAGAATGACGTTGGGGACAAATAGATGGTGTGCGAAGATATTTTGCACATTAGAAGGAAGAGCTTTATAAGTGTATCAAGAAATGACAACTCCCATTTAGTGCGCCTTCACCTTTCCGTGCGCCTTCACCTTTCCGTGCGTTTTCATCTGATGAGAGAGTAACAGTCGCACCAGATGAAGCCGCGAGGAAAGTGTATTCCTAATAAACCCTTGAAATTGTTGACCGCGTAAATCCAAATTTCGTGGTAATTTTCGAGATGGAGTGACCCATCACCCGGACGCCGACTATCATACCACGTTCGATATCGCTTAAATCCTGATCAATAGCCATCTCAACTGCGAATGCTACTACAATATATTGTGATTTATGACATTGCTAAAACTTTTGGCTTTCATACTTCCATAATTCAAAGATTGCTAAGGCACGAAGAAAGGTTGACACTCTCAACTTCGCAACAAGAGAGCCGGATTACCAAACACACTGACGGAAAAAAACCCAAACTCCAAGAAGGGGTTGTGTTAGATAAACGACAGTTAGTAGGCGGTGAGAGTACATCTGTAAGATGACGTCTATGCAAATTTCGCGCTCGGCGCATACGTGTGGCGCTAGTAGCGCCCCTCGGAACATGCAAAGCAGGTTTGCTGTAAATACGCGCTGTAACGTTCGGGAGCGTTAGTTATCGTTAAGATTCGACGTAGGGTGTTGATGTTAATCAAGAATGCCTTTAAGAAGACGAAGAAGCCATTATCAACAGCTCACGGAGTTTGTTTCTTTTTTGATTGGAGGTTTAACGACCACCGTGAGCAACTCAATGGGCTATAAGCGGTCGCCCGTCCCTAATTTAGGGTCACTGGTTCCAGGGAAGGGAGAGAGCCAGTGCCGTAAGACAAACACAACATCCATGCCTCCCCGGGATTCGAACCCAGACCCCTTTCGGACTAATGATCAGAGGCCATCGCTTCGACCACTGCGCCTCCGGGGCGGCCTCTCGGAGTTTGAACGAGGTCGTGTAATAGGGCTACGAGAAGGTGGATTTTCTTTCCGCAATATTGCAGAACGACTTGGCAGGAATGTAGCCACTGTGCATGATTGTTGGCAGCGGTGGTCAAGGGAAGGTACTGCCTCAAGAAGACCGGGTTCCGGCCGGCCACGTGGCACTACTGAAAGGGAAGACCGTCGTGTATGGCGTATGGCCGTGGCGCATCGTACCGCGTCTGCGGCAGCAATTTGAGCTGCAGTTGCCACCACAGTGACACAACGAACTGTTACAAATCGGTTACTTGAAAGACAGCTCCGAGCCAGACGCCCTGTAGCGTGCATTCCACTTACTCCAAACCACTGCCGTTTGCGACGATAGTGGTGTCAAGCTAGAGCTCATTGGAGGACGGAGTGGAGATCTGTTGTGCTTTCTGATGAAAGCCGGTTCTGCCTGGGTGCCAGTGATGGCCGTGTGTTGCTTTGAAGGAGGCCAGGTGAGCGCCTGCAACCAACCTGTCTTCGGCCGAGACACACTGGACCTACACCTGAAGTTATGGTCTGGGGAGCAATTTCCTATGACAGCAGGAGCACTCTCGTGGTTATCCCACGCACCCTGATGGCACAGTTGTACGTCGGTCTGGTGATTCAACCTGTTGTGCTGCCATTCATGAACAGCATTCCAGGGGGTGTTTTCCAACACGATAACGCCCGCCCGCATACCGCTGTTGTATCCCAACATGCTCTACAGAGTGTCGACATGTTGCCGTGGTCTGCTAGATCACCAGATTTTTCACCAATCGAGCATGTATGGGACATCATTGGACGACAACTCCCGCGTCACACCCAACCAGCACTAACCGTCCCTGTATTGACCGACCAAGTACAACAGGCATGGAACTCCATCCCACAAATTGACATCCAGCACCTGTACGACATACTGCATGAACGTTTGCGTGCTTGCATTCAACATTCTGGCGGTTACACCGGTTATTAATGTACCAGCATTTCACATTTAAAATGGCTCCTCACGCGCTTACAGTAAGCTGTGATCTTGAAACCTTAATCGATTAAGTATGTTACCTATACAAATGTATTGCCGCCATTTCATTCCTCTACAACTATTTTTTCGTGGTGTTGGGATTTTTTTTCCCGTCAGTGTATGTGGGATCAATGGAATTTGTACCAGAACTCATCAATACCTTAAGAAATGCCAGTCATGAAAATAAATTGGACTTTGGGGTGAGAACTTTTAATATATTGTTTCTGGTTAAGAGTGATCGTGACCAAGTAAAAGCTGAAAGTAAATGTGGGGTATACAGGATCCCCTTAAAATCAGTGGACACATCCAGCAGCGATTTAGTATACATTGGCTCTACTACACGCACATTGAGTACGAGATTAAAGGAACACCGCTATAATGTGAAACTGCATTCACAAACTACTGCATTGTCACGTCTCTCCAACCTGGGATCTTATCACCCTAGCTGGAATGATTCCTACATATTAGCTTCCCCTGTACTAAATTTGGGATACGATTTATGGAAAGTTTATTTATCTACAGCTTTGGGAACTCCTGCTGCAATGATGAAGTACTGGTTAATATTCCACAACCTTGGTAACAGGTACTAAAACAACTGAACCTGGTGAACATGAATAACTATTCAAGTACTATTTATAATGAGCTATTTAAATGAGATGTTATTGTTGTGCCCCTCAGTTATTTATAAAAAAAAGGTTATTTTTTGACGTTGTATTTTGAAATGAAATAATGTGCTATACCTTTGAGACCTGTAATTTATGTAACAATTTGAACTCATGCAGCTGACTATTATGACGTCATTCATTGTCGCTATATATACGATAATGTAACCCGGAGCTTTTTTCCATTGTAATCGCGTCTGTGTATGAGCCCAGTCAGCTCGAAAGATTTCACGTGGTTTAGTGTAAACTATATTTTTAACTCTGCTAAGTCTGTAATTAATGATTTTAATTGATCTTAGCTTTTAGTGATTTTATGATATTAATATCGTGCATCGACGGACTTTTTTAATCTTCTTCAATAAGACTTTATTCTTCTTCAATGAGATGGTCCTTCGAGCATGATGGTTGGCTGACTGGAAACCTGCGATTTCGTGCCCCCGCCTTTTTCAAGGAGGGTATGATCTAACGTACTACGTGACATAACGTAGACGACGTACTACTGAGGTGACACATGAGCCAAATCGATAGTGCAGCAGCGATAAGCCTGACGTCATAGTTCAACTGGGAGAACAGCCACTCCGGAGTAGTAACAGATGTGGGTTCGAATTCCGCCACCAGCAAAATGTTATATGTTACAGAGTTAATGCATACATGATATGCATAAGCTTTTTTGTTGATTTTTGCTCTTTTTTACGCTTTCCAACCGTAGGTTGAAGAAGTGTATATGCTTCAGCTTTGTCTGTCTGTCCGTATGTCCGCACGATAACTCGCGTAAAAATGGTTCAATTTCGATGAAATTTTAGTATGTGGTAGCGGATAACCTGGCGACTGGAGACTAACCCTATTGAAACTGGACGAAATGGGGTCAAAGGTCAGGACATAGGAGCGGGAATGAAAATCCTCCAAATACGTGGCGTCAGTGAATAAACAAACACATCGCTCTTTCCACGTTTAGCAACGCACAGCAACCGAACATTTCTTATTCTGCCGCTGCCGGGGAATTGAAACCCGGATATCTCGATATCTATCCGAGCGCGTTAGCCTTACAACACGGTGGCCAACAATCCACGGCATTATGTGCGTTTTTCTGTCAGCATCTGACATTATAAATCCGTAAGATGGGCTCAGCTACTGAGACGTCTCCATCTGGTGGGCATTAACGGCACTTGGATTGTTGGCAGCTGTGGTGTTTTGGCAGCTCCGCTACCTAGACGTCTCCATCTGGTGGGCATTAACGGCCCTGGCTATATATTAATTACAGCAGTTAAATCCAAAGGGCGAGATCCAAAGTGAAAATCCTCCAAATATGTGGCGTCAGTGAATAAACAAAGGCATCGCTCTTTCCACGTTTAGCAACGCACAGCAACCAAAAAATTGTCATTCGGCCGTCGGCGAGGAATTGAATTCCGGATCTCTCGTAATCTAGCCGAGCGCTTTAGCCCCACACCACGGTGGCCAACAATCCACGGCGCTATGTGCGTCTTTCTGTCAGCATCTGACATGATATATCCGTAAGATGGGCTCAGCTACTGAGACGTTTCCATCTGGTGGGCATTAACGGCACTGGCTATATATTAAATATAGCAGTTAAATCCAAAGGGCGAGATCCACCATGGTGTAAGGCTTTTGTTGATTTTTGCTAGATATCGAGAGATCCGGGATTCAATTTCCTGGAGGCCGCCGAATAACAATTTTTCGGTTGCTGTGCGTTGCTAAAACATGGAAAGAGCGATATCTTTGTTTATTCATAGGAGCGGGATACATTCCATCGCCCTTAGGTGTCATAACTTCCTTAAAAATTGCTTCGATTGCGACAAAACTTTATCATGTTCTTTCGGAGGTATACTGAACCGATTCTGTTGAATGTCATTGACATGGGGTCAAAGGTCAGGGCACGGGAGCGGCATTTATTCTACAGCCATTATCTTCATAACTTGACTAAAAATGCTTCTATTGCGACAAAACTTTAGTATGTTGTTCCAGAGATATACTGAACAAATTAATAATCAGGGTAGGGAGGAGGGTTTGTTTGGCGCGATTTCTTGTATGTTGGAAAGCGTATCATAATCAATACATTGCATGTTTTTACTAACTTGTTCTGAAAAATATGCGCTTTGAAAAATTTCGTTTGTGACGGAAAAGGTTCAAAGGTCATCCTCACCACACCCCAAAACTTGGCATCATTTGCTTTTTCTCAATTAGTCATGAAGGCGGAAGTATATCCGATGACTTCATGTGAAGTAAAGTCAGAAATAAGCAGGTATGACGCAGTAATAAACACTTACGCTAACTGCTCGTAACCATATTCCTGAAATAAATACTTGCCAGGAACATCCGTGTAACTCAGCAAACGTGCACTCGAAAGCAGCTAACATTCCTATGACTTGGGAAAATACAGGTCTGCCTACGCAGGGCATCGAACCCAGTTCGTCACTCTCCCAACTGAGCTACGCGGACGTGTGCTCTCATTGCTATCTGCCTTTATCTCATGTGCGTCCTGCGGTGCAGGCACGTCACATCTCTCCCCCCACCCGAAAGAGGGATTCTCATTTTTCCTGTCACAGGAAAAGGATTCTCATTTTCCTGTCTCGCGGTGTGGAAAGAGCATCAAACCATTGCGAGAAACTTAACGGCCAGGTCATCCTTGAAGTTCGGGCGCCAATGTGAAAACACAAGTTTGTCCAAGCTAGGCATCCAACCCAGTTCCCCTCACTCCGGGGTAAGTCGCTCTCCCAACTGAGCTAGGCGGACATGTGCTCTGGTTGCTATCTGCCTTTATCTCATGTACGTCACAGACTCTCTGCTGATACCTCGCCCTTGAGGATTGCTTTGGCGAGTCCATAAAACCATGGACAAATTTTAGACATCCCCATCCGCTCACACGAACTACGACTTCCTACTTGCGGAATTGTTTCGATGTATAAACGTATGTGACAACAGTGTGTCCATAGTTGCCAAATTCAGCGAACATCATAACTCGATATGATGTCGTCTACGTAATGCACCAGGAATCTTGATTCGTCAGACTAGGCCACTTTCCTCCAATCTTCCAAGGTCCAGCCGCAATGCATCTTGGTCCCATTTCATGCGTTGTTGACGATGACTTGTGCAGTCTTCGGCTAACGTAGGCCCATGCGCAGAAGGCTGCGATGAACTGTGTGCTGTGACACATTGCCCTGATCACCATTATTATAGATGCGGGTGATTTGTCGCACTGTGCTCCTGCGGTCGCTGTGCACAATGCGCGACATTCTCCGCTTTCCGCGGACGACACACGGCTGGACGACGGTTCGTCGTTTGGTCATCTGTGCACCACTTTTGATACGTTCTCCCCACAGCGGCTGCGTGAACAACCCACAAGCTTGGCAGTTTCCGAGATCCTAGTTCGGAGGCACCGTGCCATCACAATTTTTCGTTTATCAAACTCCGATAAATCGGCAGCTTTTCCCATTCTGACTCCTAACAGTCTACTAACCGAAAGCCGGTCCTCGGATTTTATATTTACTGCTCAGTGAACTTCATCTGTGCCACCGTTCAGTCTCCAGACGCGCTCATTTCTCTAGGCTGGGGATGGTCATAATGGAGTGGCTCATCGATGTATATAATTCCGTAGTGTTGCAGAAAATTGCGCCGCCCCGGTGGCGCAGTGGTCTAAGCGCTGGCCTCTGATCATTCGTCCGAAAGGGGTCCGGGTTCGAATCCCGGTGAGGCATGGATGTTGTGCTTGTCTTACGGCACTGGTTCTCTCCCTTCCCTGGAACCAGTGACCCTAAATTAGGGACGGGCGACTGCTTATAGCCCATTGAGTTGCTCACGGTGGTCGTTAAACCTCAAAAACAACAACAACAACAACAGAAAATTGCGGGACATATGTAACCTCGTACGACCTCCGGAGATGGCTCACTTTACAGATCCTGATCCCAAGAATCGGGGAAACATAAGTTGTCTTCTAAATTTAATCAGCTGGCTGCTGTACGTGTCATAACACTCAGTATAGCTTCGTACGCCAAGTACTCTCACTTCGTCTCATCGCAACGCGGGTAGACGGGTGCATCGTACGAGTTTGGGAAATGGCACCAGTAGTTGGGAGCAAGGAGCTGATTGGCTATTGCCCAACTCTGCTGCCCGGTTAAGGGAGCGTGTTTTAGCCAAGGAATTTTGAGAGCACATGTAGTGATCGCAGTAATACACGCTGCAACCTATCTTTCCGAAAAGCTTTATTGGAAGAAATTGCCACGCGTGAGCACAGCTTGGGTGCAGTTAAACACGAGGCTGAAAGACTTACTACTGAACAGTACAAATTTTGTTCAACACATTCGGAAATACAATAGTGCGATGACATTCGCTTCCCACTCGGCCACAAAAAAGGAGATTCCAGGCAATGGTCCGTACTGCTTTAAAATTCAGGGACAAATTAACCGGTACATCTCGAATTTGTTACCACTTACTGGCAAAAACCCTTCATACGGCCAATTCTGCTTTATATATCCCTCAGCAGCTACAGATATACGTACGTATTGGTCGCAATGGAAATAAAGAATTAAAGCGATCAATAATGAGATATTCTGGATAACAATCCTTATGCACAACCTGGATCTGTATTTTGTTAATAACATACTTGCACATTCTCTATAACTCCCTCAACAGAATACATAAAGCATGAAAAATGGTGCAATTTTATTACCACATTCTTGAAAACTGTAAAAATAAATACTTCTTACTAGATTGGGGCTTTTGCCCCACCAAGCCACTAGTAATAATAAACACTATATTTACAAAAGTCACGGGACACCTAGAAGAGAAACACAACATAGCATTTATTGACATACATTAGTACGGTGTCAATCCACCTTTGGCCTTAATGCAAGCACTGCCCCTTCGAAGCTCAGTGGTTGGGTTTTAAGCTCCGTGATTTTCGTTGCTATAAGGTGTTTATTGAGTGCTTTAGTTTCTGTGGTTGCGTGTATCTTCAAGTTGAAAGTCCACGCTTTACGTTCGTGTATCTCCCAGGTTGGTGAGTGCCATATTTTTTCATTATTCACTGTTTTATTTTTCAACCGAGCTGGTCTTTTTCGTTAAAGTCTCGCCATTGCTTCGATGGCGGAAGCAGACAAGGGTGACACCCACATCCTTATCTTGGCAGATCAGCCAGCACCCTCTTCTTCTTCTACGGCGGCAGCTCCTGCTCAGCTAAATGAGGTGGCTCCCGAGCGTCATTGCGACGTCATGGATACCTCTTCTTCTCCAGCAATAACTTCCTCCCTTCCCACCAAGTGCGGTGGTGCCAAGTCTCCTATCTACATCTCAGCAGATGATGACGTCTCCGTGATCAGCGATACTGAGCTCATAGCTTCTACTTTTCATCAACTTTCTGATCCGCCCTCACTGCTAGGAGCCGCTTCATCGAGTTCTCGAACCATGCCTGCCCAAGCATCCTATGCTTCTGCAACCTCTGGGGTCCTCACACCCCCAGTTTCATCTGCTATGCCTTTTCCTGAATCCTATGTCACTGTCGTCGGTTCTACTGCTACAATTGACATACCAGAGGATTCCCGAGCTGGTCACCTTTTTTCCTCCACTATGGAACGGGGCGTCTATTTTGATGCGCTTCCCGACACTAAGCTGTGGCAATATAGCCGAGCCCTCAAAACTATCTTACCAAAGGATGCAATAGACTTTGTAGCTCGAAAACCCAGATCTGTCTTAGTCTATTTTAAGGATAAAGCGCATGCTGACCAGGTCCTTACGGAAGGTCTAACCATCAATGACGTGCATCTGTTAGCACAACCGGTTGCGCACCGCCCGGTGCAGGTGACCTTCTACCCCGTACCACCAGAAGTATCCGACGCTGCACTTTGCACCTTGCTCAGCAGGTACGGCAGAGTTGTTGGCTCCATAACAACTCTCTCTCTGCGGCTCCCAGAGATCCTGAAGACAAATCGATTCGAGGTTTTCGCCGCACTGCTCGAGTCCTCTTTTCATCTGATGCTCAGCTGAAAGCGGTTCCGAATGTTTTGCACATCCTCTGTGGACAGCAACGCCGAAGAGTTGAGATAATCACTTCACAGTATTGCACTATATGTCAGAGCGAAAGTCACATAAGGGCTCAGTGCCCACGTGCCTCCCTGCAAACAGCTCCACACACTACATCTTCTTCTACTTTGTCCACCAACGCTTCACAGACTTCTTCCTATTCGAGGAAAGTCGCGGAATCAAGATCTTCCAAAAGTCAGCTTACTGCCATTGGTCAACAAACGACTTTGATGCCTCCACCTCCTGCTGATCCTAAGAATTTTCCCAGGCTTCCAAAATCGACTCCCCCTTGTACTTTTACAACCACTGCTGATGTACATGTTGACCACTCCTCATCTTTTACCGTTGGCTCCATGACACGAGTCACAGGTAACGCTTCGGGTTCAGACTCTCCAGACGATCATGAAGCTTTAGTGGTTGCTGGAAAACGCAGTGGTGCTACTCGCTCCAAGACGAAGAAGTCAAAGACTCTGGCGTCCCGAAGATCATCTCGCTCTTCTACCCACTCATCCTCTCGCTCCGTCAGCTCTCGACGACCGTTCTCCAGGTCGCCTCTACACACTTCCTCTGAGACAGCATGTGAGGGTGCCTTTCCCTCACTAGGAGAATTCACAACTTTTCTTGCTGAAAATGCTTTCCCTGCTGAGCCTCTGCCATACGAGGACGTGCTGGATTGCCTTTTAGGGTCCTCTAGCCCTTCCTCAGCACGCACTTCCATTCAGCAGTATGAAGCAGCTCTTCCACAAGTGCTGGTTCAATTACACTCACTTGAAAACACTCTTCGGCGCACTGCGGACGAGGTCCCGTGGAGTGCTTGTTTTCTCCGTCGACTCCACTCCATCACTACAGCCAGTCAATTCCTACTGCATCCCACAACTAACCTAGACATTCAAGGTGGTGTCACTTAATTGTCGTGGTTTTGCGACACCTCTTGCGAATGCGCTGGTACGAGAGGATCTTGCTCCGCTGAATGCTCATATATTACTTCTGCAGGAAACAAACTGTACTTCCACCACTCAATTTCATCAATGGCGTCAGTGGGATCATACTTTCCATCACGCCTACAGCCAACTGTCGCTTGGTGGCATGGCAGTTGGTGTTCACTCACGTTTTCGTTCAACTCTTTCCTCCTTCTCAGTGAAAAACTTATGTCGAAACTTATTACAACGGGTCTCTTTCACCGTCGCAGCTGAAAAATTTCATGTATTCAACATTTATGTTCCTTGTACTCCTACTCACGTGCCAGAGTTGTTTGCAAAACTTCGACGGGCTCTGTCACGTATTCCCATCACCGACCGGGTACTTATCGGAGGTGACTACAATTGCACTCTACATCCCCTAACTGATCGCTCTTCTTTTTCCAGAGAACACAGTACGGAAGTAGTACATCTCTTACAGTCTATCACTTCAGACTTCTCACTAGTAGATGTTCAACGCCATTTGTCACCAACCCAGACTACACATACATGGCGTGCACCAAGAGCCATTGATCCTCCTACAGCAAGATTGGATCGCTTTTATGCAACTTCTCTTGTTCTACCAGCAATATCAGATTCATGCTGTACACCCACAGCTTCCTCGGATCATTGCGCCATTGCCATAACAGTTTTTGCTACTTCAACACAGCCACGTACAATCCGGCCTTGGACTTTTGACGACACTCTTTTAGATGACTCAGCCTTCTGCTCATCGGTGCGAGATTTTCTTGCGGATTGGCGTACAAGGCTTCATTCTGCACCGTGCCCCCTCAACGTTTGGTTGGAAGTAAAACGCCACCTCATATTACTGGTACGAAACCTGTCATACTCGATCATGACACAACGGAGGATGCGACTTGATCATACTAGGCAAATGCTTTCTTTGCTCAATCTTGCTGATCCCCTATTTCAAGTCTACCAGGCAGAATTACATTCACTTTTGGTGCCACTTGCAAAACAAGCCCTTCAACGCCTTAAACTACAACACCTGAAACCTGATGCTTGTTCGTACGAATTCCTTACGTCACTTGAGTCAACTCGCCGATCCTCTTCTGTTCTGCAGCACCTTCGTCTTCCAACTGGAGTAGTTTCATCCGAACCAGTTCCAATTTGTTCTATGGTACGTAATTTCTACATTTCAAAATTTTGTGAAACTCCTCCTCCCTCCCCTACGGCTTCTGCTCTTCTGTTCTCTTCTTTGCCTCAGGTCCCTTCTCATCTTTCAGCCAGCCTCCTCCATCCTCCCACTTTAACTGAGCTCTCTGACACTTTCTCGTCCCTCAACCCCGGGCTTCACCTGGCCTGGACGGTCTCCCTGTTTCTTTCTATAAGGCTTTTCTTCCTGCCCTCCTTCCATTTCTCCTCTGTGCCTTTTCTACTGCCATGCATCTTACATCTCTTCCAAGGAGTTTCACGCTCGCACATGTTGTACTTTTCCCCAAGAAGGGTGATCCGCTTGACTTGGGGAATTGGCGTCCCATCTCACTCTTAAATACTGATTATAAACTCTATACTAAATTTCTGTCCCGCCGGCTTAACCCCATACTCCCTCATATTCTCTCCACTAATCAAACCTATACTGTACCCGGGCACTCCATCTCCCATAATATTCAGCTTCTTAATGATCTAATTCACCTCGCCCGCTCTCGCTCAGAACCCCTTGCTCTTCTTTCCCTCGATCAACGCTCAGCGTTCGATAATATTTCTCATGATTACCTTCTTGCTACATTACTAAATTTCGGATTTCCTCCTTCCTTTGCTTCTCTTCTCATCTCCCTCTACCGGGACGCAGTTTTCCACGTCAAGCTGCTCAACCTTCTCACAGCTCCCATACCCTTTCGTCGCGGCGTGCGTCAGGGTTGCCCCTTATCCGGGCAGCTCTTCGCCCTCGCAATAGAACCTTTTTACGCACAGTCCATCGATCCTTCTTTGCTTCACTACCACCGGTGGTAGCCAGCACACGTCATCATGTTGTTACCTATGTTGCCTACGCCGACGATATTACATTCTGCATTCGGCAAGACTCACAATTTCACGATCTCCACAATCTCTACAATACCTACGCCTCATGTTCCGGAGCAGCGCTAAACACAACGAAAAGTACAGGCCTATGGACCGGCTCGTGGACTAACCGCACTGACTCTCCTTGGGGAGCAGAGTGGTCCAACACCTCTCAACGATTCCTAGGAGTCCACCTTGGAAAACCAGCAACTGCTTCACTCGTCACCTGGGCGACTCTCCGGCCACGCCTACATCGCTCGGTCGCAATCTGGCGGCGCGCACAATTCTGCACCTCCGTCTTTCAAAGAGCACGTCTAACGCACACTTACCTGCTTTCAATGTGCACGTATTCCTGGTTGGCTTCGAAGCAACCAGCACTACGTCTTCTTGAACTCACCCGCTGTCAAACTCAGGTTATCTGGCCCGGCCATCACTGGGTCGGAGCACCTCAACTCAGCCTGTCTCCTTCCAACGGAGGCATTAGTCTACCCGACGTCAGATCCTATTACAAGGCTTATCGTGTGTCTACGTTTTTACGATCACTTGCGGCACCTGCTCCCTCTGCAGTTGCTGCTCGTGATGTCATAGTATCTCCGCATAACCCACGCTTTACTCTCCTTTCGTTCTTACTCATGGACCACTGTCCCCTTCTCACACTTTTCCCTCCTGTCTACAAAGAGGCTATCTCCTTTCTTCGTTCCCTCCCTCTTTCTCGCTCTCTCCCTGCCTCCACAAATGACCTACTTTCCGAACCTCTTTTTTTCTTCTCTGCTACACCCCCCATCTCCCATGTTTTGCTTTTCCTTCATGGCTCAGAGCTGGAGTCGTTACTGTCAGGGATCTTGTTAACACCGATCTTTCCTGGCTCCCCTTCTCTTCTCTACCCTCTGCTCTCCGTTTCAATGCCAACGCTCACTTTGTTCACAACTCTCTTATTTCTACTATAATCTCCCTGTTCCCTGAGCTTGCTACTCCCTCAGGTCTCATTTCTGTTCACTCTGCCTCTCTCCTTCTCCCATTTTTTCTGTCGTCCATTGGTCCACCTCTTCCTCTTGTCTCTTTCTCAACAGCTGATCTCTACCGTTTTCTCTCTCGCTCTTCCGCACCTCTTCCCATTTCTGGTATTCCACTTTCTTCTACCTCCGCAGTGTGGTCCGCTACGCTTTCCCCACTTTCAGCACCCCTTGAAGTCAATTCACATTGGCTTTTCTTACACAACCGCCTCCCTGTGCCGTCGATTTTACATCGCATGACCATTTTATCTTCACCCTCCTGTTTGTATTGTGGCGAGGAGGCTGACGTTCAGCATGTCTTCATGTATTGCACAGTATTATTGCCAATACTCCATCTCGCTTTCACGCTAGCGCAACGATCCTGTGAGACCGTCCTCACCTTCAGCGCCTACCGAACACTACTTCTGAACTCTTCTCGCCCTATTCACCTTCCGGCAGTCTGCTCCTACATCTTCGTGCTTGTAAAAAATATAATTCACGTGTATCATCTTCAGCGTCCCCCCGAAGCTTCTACTGACATAAATAAAGTCAGTACTGCGTTACTTTGTCATTTTCGTAATCGCCTACTCTCCCGCCTTCGACTAGAACTTACCACTGCAGTTGCACGCTGCAGTGAACCACAGTTCCTATCAACTTGGTCACCAGCAACCACTTGGTTTGCAGGGTCGCCCACAACGCTTCACCTTACAGTCGGAACTTTTGTTTCACCTACCTCCTGATAGATACAATTTTTGCCATGCTGACTTGTCTTCAATCTCTGCTTCATCAGAGACTATTTTTTGTCTTTTCCGACAAATTATCATACATAAACTGTATTCTCTCACCACTATATTGAGCTTTGTGAATAGGTCGTTGCGTCAGCTACAAGCATCTGTAAATCTTCTTTTCATATGTCATTTTGAGACGATTTTTCTATACACATTTCCTGTTTTTTTTTCTTGCTTCGCAACTGAGTGCTATCTTGTTCCTCAACATTCACTGTACTATATTATTTGTACTCTCTATTTTATCAGAATTTTTTTGTTTGTCTCACTATTGTACATCACTTTTAGTAGATCAATTATTGTATAGAGTCCTATGAATTGTTCGAAGCATGAGCTACTTATAATTGTCAATTTCTTTTCACGCTTTTTTTAAGACTCTGTTCTCATCCTCTTCACATGTATCATTTCGTGTATAACTCATGTGTAAATTTTTTTGTTTTTCATTACTCATCTTGCTGAATTATGTATTCTCTCTGCGATGTCAGAGACTATTTCTTTTACCACCTCTGACAAATCAATATATATAAATTGTAACTTCTCATTGTACAGAATCATGTATATAGGTCGTTTCACGAACCACAGACATCTGTAAACTTTGTCGTTTTTACAGTATATTCTTATCTTCAATTCCTGATTCAACAGTGTAATTTTACTTTTCAACTGTATAAATTTGTGTTATCCAATACTCACTGTGATGAGTTGTGTCTTCTCTCTGTATTTTCAGAGATTATTTTTTCTTTTGTATTCTCAGGAAAATTATTGTATATAACTATTTTTCATATCACCGTTGTATGTAACATGTAGTACCGCGAGCCACATTCATCTGTAAATTTTTCATCATCTGTCTTTCGAACTTTCGATTTCATGTTTGTCCCTTGATCACCTGCAACCTCCTGGTTTTCCAGGTCACCCACAATGTTTCACCTTTCGGTCAGAACTTTTTTTTCATCAATATTGCGTAAAATTTATACTCTATAGTGCTCATCATTCTGGATTGATTTTACTCTCTGTATTACCAGAGATTCATATTGCCTCGCCAGATTTCTACTGCACTTAACTGTTGTCATGCAAACGTTGCACCGAATCCTGTAATTAACGTAGCGCAAGCTGCACATTCTGTTAATTTCTCATCACCTGTCTTTTGAATCTATGTCTGCAAGCTCGAATTCTGTATTATTCCTTGCATCAATACTGTGCAAAATTAATATTGTATAACGCTCTTCTAGCTGAATTGTTCCTATTCTTTGCTTTTTCAGAGACTTTTGTTGCCTCACCAGACACTCGGGTGTAATTAACTGTTTTTTTACTATCATCAATGTACAGAACCGTGTAAATAAGCAGTAGCGTAAGCTACAAGCATCTGTAAATATTTTTTTTTTTGTCATACATCATTTGAGATGATTTATTCAAGCACATCTCCTGTATCTTTCTTCTAATAAATACTGTGTGAAAACTGACCCTTCGAGACATGCTTTCGACAAGGTTTTGGAACACAGCAATAGGTATGCGCTTCCATTCAGTACATAATGCTGCCGCTAACTGTTGCTTAGTAGCAGGCTTTGGTTCCAAACTTCTCATGCGGTGCTCTAATTCATCCCATAGGTGCTCTATGGGACTAAGATCAGCGCTCTGTGTTGGGCAGTCCACCCACGATACGGAATTATCGTCAAAACACGCCGTAACAGCCCTTGCTTTATGACTCGGTGCATTATTCTGCTGGTACCAACACAGAGCATAATTGTCCAGAATATCGAGGTAGACGCGCTGGTTAACAGGTTTGTTCAAGATAACCAATAGGCCGGGACCGTATCACGAGAAACACCCCCACACGAGTACACGGGCAGCTCCAAACTTGACCGTAGGAACAGTTCACTGTGATAAATAGCGTTCCCCGGGCTCCCGCCACCACCCACACACGGCCATCAGACTGATGGATCTTGTATCTGGATTTATCAGTCCATAGGACCCGTTTCCATTGATCTACGGTCCACGATAAATGTTCTTTACACCATGCTAAACGACGGGTAGCATTCCGAGTGGAGATGAAAAGCTTATGAGCAGCCGCACGACCATGGTGACCCATGGGATAAAGTTCTCTGCGAATGCTACGTGTACATGCCGAGGTTCCAGCATTATTACCCACCTGTACACTGAAGTCTTGTGCAGTACTTCGTCGATTAGCTGTAACGACTCTCCTGAGGCTTCGACTACCTCTATCATTGGTTTTCTTTGGTCTGCCGGTACGTTTTGCAGCGTCAGGCGCGCCATGTGTCTTCCACTTATTCAGTACATCCAAAACAGTTGACTTGGGTATATTTAAACGCCTCTAGGTTTCTCTTATGAATAACCCACTAATATAACACCCAACAATCTTTCTTTTCTCAAAGTCAGTTCTCTCCCGCCGCGGCATTTTCACTCAACCTCACAGTGCGATATGATCGCGGACACCTGCAGGCTTGTTTTTGAACAGTTTGCAGCTGTACCGCGCATCTTAACAACGCAGCGGATCCGTTTATTTGCTTTTGAAGGGGGTTCGGTTACTTTTGTCAATATAGCGCACTTCTGTAGACATGAATTTGTACTGAGTCGTTTACGATTCTGCAATAACCACAGGGCAGGTTCATTTGCTAAACTGGCTTTCAATCATTATTTTTACGTAACGCAAAGTTATATTAATGGAATGATGTGCGTTTCCCCATTTCTTTGATAATATTTTCTGGCATTTGCGAAGCTTTTTTCTTAGTAATTAAATTAGCTCTGCAAAAGGGAGATATTATACACAAACGAGACAGGCTGAATGGGATGGAAAATGTTCATTTACAAAAAGTTTTTAGAAAGCGTTGAAAGTTAAAAGGATAACTTTTGAAATAAACTTGCATTACTTCGTAAATTCAATGGATATGAAAGGCAACATTACAGACGGGAAATAGTTGAACAAACTGTTTGTAGAGTAACGCAAGAGCAAGACGAAAAAGGCGGCAAGAAATAAAATCAGCAAGCGTGATCAGGAGGATGATTAAATACTTGCTTATGGATGAAAGAAAACAGTCTGTTGAAGCGAATGCACGTTTTTTTTTTTTTTTCGGAGAAGGTCCCATACATAATAACCAATGAGCGTAACACTATATCTTTTGGAATCATACATGAAATGAATCCTTCCAGTGCAATGACTGTAAAAGCTGACTGCAAGCAAAGCGTTTTTAAAAGGAAGGAAAAGAATATACACCGAGAAAGGAGCAGCAGAAATTATAATAATTATTTTTATGATGTCGTATGAACACTTTCGAAAAGACCGTCTGTTTATAGACTACTAGAAAATTTCCCTTGTGTGAACACCACCGTAAAAAATCGAATGACAGATATCCGCAGGTCAGTGGCGTACCCAGAAATTAATTTTGCGGGTGCATGTCGTAGCCGCAATGTCAAAACCACGAATGCAAAATTTTGTAGTTTGAATTACCGCTATTTAAGAATTAAATTGCAGCCTTGGTGGCGCAGGGGTCTAAGCGATGGCTTCTGATCATTCGTCCGAAAGGGGTCTGGGTTCGAATCCCGGTGAGGCATGGATGTTGTGTTTGTCTTACGGCGCTGGCTCTCTTCCCTACCTGGAACCAGTGACCCTAAATTAGGGACGGGTGTCTGCTTATAGCACATTAGGTTGCTCACGGTAGTCGTTAAACCTCCAATCAAAAAACAAAAAATTAAATTTGATCAAAGAACCACTTTTGTAATTGCATCAGACTGTTCAAGCACTATACATTAACATTTACATCAAGCTGCATCTGTAATATGAATCAGTGAATAAAATTTTACACGATGTGTTGTCAACAATTGAAAAAAAATTCCCATTCTTGGTTTTATCACTGCAGCTACAATAGCATTATTTACTAAAGTGATTAAAAAAATGTGCATGGGAACAGGCATTTTTATTTTTCTCACATACTATTAATTACAAAGTAATGTTCATTCTACAATTTTGTTTTCCTACTATGGTATATACTCCAGATAAAAGGCTTAGCTCCTCCCTCCCCCAGGCCCCACCATTCATTAGCCGGACGCCCTGACCACAACAACACCAGTTCCCTCTCTTGCTTCTTTGGTGGTATACAAGTGGGAAATACGGACGAGGGAGTTGGGGGGGGGGATAGGCATTAACAATAGGCATATGTGACCTCGTCTGACCATTCCAAATAAAGGAGAAACTAACGGCAATTTAAGGAAGACCGGAATGGCGGCGACACTAGCAAAATAAACGTCTCCGACAATTTTTATCACTTTTTAATACTAGACAAAACTATTTTGGGGGGGTATATATGGCCCTCTGCCCCCCCCCCTCCTCACCCTCGTATGCCATTGCCACAGGTTTGGAAATTATTTAGAAAACCTGGGCGAAATGTAATTTATGAATAAACGTCATTCTCATTCTCTATGCGATAGGTAGCTTTTTGCAAACTGGCTCTGAAAATAAAACTCAGCTTTCTGTTAAATTCAGTACAGAATCTTAATCAGTTTTTTTTTATTGGAGGTTTAACGACCACCGTGAGCAACTGAATGGGCTATAAGCAGTCGCCCGTCTCTAATTTAAGGTCACTGGTTCCAGGGAAGGGAGAGAGCCAGTGCCGTAAGACAAACACAACATCCATGCCTCACCGGGATTCGAACCCGGACCCCTTTCGGACGAATGTTCAGAGGCCAACGCTTAGACCACTGCGCCACCGGGGCGGCCTTAATCAGTTGCATTGATGTACAGTCAAGCGTAACAGTCTCAGAGTCTCCAGAATGGTTTACCATCGCGGTGGAAAGAAATTAATGATCCATATACCGAACTCATTACGAAGAATGGCTCAGGTTCTATTACGTTTGCCAAAAATCCTGCATTAGCACTACGTTTTACTTTGAACAAGTTAGTAAAATCATGCAATGCATTGATTGCGATACGCTTTCCAACATACCAGAAATCATTACTCAAGTTATGAGGATAATGGCTGCGGAATAAATATCGCTCATCTGCCCTGACCTTTGACCCTATTTCGATTATATTAAACATAACCGGTTCAGTATACCTCCGGAACAACATACTAACGTTTTGTCGCAATATAAGCATTTTTAGTCAAGTTATGAGGATAATGGCTGTGGAATAAATCTCGCTCCTGTGAACCAGACTTTTGACCCCGTTTCGATGATATTCAACAGAACCGGTTCTCTACACCTCCGAAACAACATGATAACGTTTTGTCGCAATAGAAGCATTTTTACGTAAGTTATGACGCATAAGGGTGATGGAATGGATCCCGCTCTTATGTCCTGACTTTTGACCCCATTTTGCCCATTTTCAATAGGGTTCGTCCCCAGGTTGTGCCATACTAAACTTTCATTGAAATTGAACCATTTTTACGCGAGTTTTCATCCGGACAGACAGAGGGACAAAGCTGGAGCATATACGATTCTTCAACCTACGGTTGGAAAGCGTTAAGATCTCAAACTCCAAATCACTCTGCTGCTTCGAAAAATTACAATGAAGAAACTGGTAATTTGTAGTAAGACTTATTACAGAAAAAAATGGAAATAATTAGAAACGTATTAAACAAATAACAAGCTCCAATAAAAATTAAAATTACTAAACCACTCGCATTACTGGAAAGAAAAAAACAAAAAAAAAACATCATCGCGCAATTGAGTTTTACCTTGGACGTGCTACCGCTTCCTGGGGCATTCTGGCTCAGTGGTTAATACGCGCGGGTTCAACCTAAAAGATCCGGAATCGATCCTCACTACCTGTGCAAAAGGATTCTCTCGTGTAAGGGCTGAAATATTCAACGAGTTGAAATTTTGCGAAATTTCAGCCTAAATGAGGAAAAAGTTGAAACGGAGTTTTCTGAAATAAACAGAATTACTGACTACGGGAAATCTGTGAAAATGCAGAAGTTAAAAAAAAACCGGGCACACGGAAATTCCGTCAAAAGACGGACAGTTACCAACAACTTTGCTAACATTATTTTCAGAAATTTTCCGTGAATTCACTCCACTTATTTTTTACAGTGTAGCTTACTGAGGAGGGAGCTTCAAATGATTTTTAGTCCGGGGGGGGGGAGGAATAAGAAAAAAGGGGAGAATACGCCAGAAAAGAGAGATTGATCTAATATTTAAGGCCCGAAATAACTTTTGATCGGGCTCTTGGAGGGGAGTTTGGAAGATTTCTTCGTCCAGAGAAAATGGGGGCAGAGAGAACGTCCGTATTCCAGAAGGCAGACCGAAAGAGAAATAAAGTCGAAAAAAGCTAACTTAGCAGCGAGATAGCTGCGAAAGAAGCCTAATGGGTTGGCACGAATGATAAGTCCGACAAAGGACCAGCCCACGTGGACGGCGAGAACGGAAAAGTAGGACAACTTACCTAGGCAAAATAATCCCCCTTGGCATCGACACATAGTTGCCATCTGTCCGACAAGGCCATAATCCCGGAACGAAAAATGTCTTGTGGCTGGGACCCGAGGAAGTCATCAACATTCGTGAACTGTTTCCCAGACAGGAAGTGATCCAGGCGACGAAACAGATGATAATCTGCCGGAGGCAGGATGAGGCATTGCTTCATAGCCCAAGGCAATTAGTGTTATCATCGTTCGTTGTGCAAATGAGTGCGGACGTTGTCCTGGAGCAGAAGAACCCCATGTCTGTTGATCAAAGCCCGTTGTTTCTGTAGAAATTTCCGCTGCATCTGGTGTAATTCAGCACAATATATAACGTTCTGCAGTGATGGTTTGACCTCTTGCCAAGAAACTCAGATGTATTATCCCGGCTGTGGACCACCTGACAAAGAGCATCATCTTCTTGGTGTGTTGGAGTGGCTTAGAATGCCGTCCAGCAGGCTGTTCCTTGCTTAACCATTGTGCAGATCGTTTGCGATTATCATAAAGGACCCACTTCTCGTCGCAGGTGATGTTTCAATGCAGAACAGGTTGCTGTTTATTCCTACCAAGCAGGGACGTGCAGACTTCCAAACACCTAGTCTTGATGGCCGTTGTCAACTCATGCGGCAGCCACATGTCCAGCTTTTTGACCTTACCCAGCACATCCTGACGCCGAAAAACCGTCGTGTAGTGGACACCTACCTGTGCCGCTATCTCACTACACGTTTTTCGGGGGTCCGCTTCAACCACACGTAACAGAACATCGTCAGAAACAGCAACAGGTCGGTGACCACGTGCTTCGTTTTGCAGGTCCGTATCTCCGCTTCAACCACACGTAACAGAACATCGTCAAAAACAGCAACAGGTCGGTGACCACGTGCTTCGTTTTGCAGGTCCGTATCTCCGCTTCAACCACACGTAACAGAACATCGTCAAAAACAGCAACAGGTCGGTGACCACGTTCTTCGTTTTGCAGGTCCGTATCTCCGCTTCAACCACACGTAACAGAACATCGTCAGAAACAGCAACAGGTCGGTGACCACGTTCTTCGTTTTGCAGGTCCGTATCTCCGCTTCAACCACACGTAACAGAACATCGTCAGAAACAGCAACAGGTCGGTGACCACGTTCTTCGTTTTGCAGGTCCGTATCTCCGCTTCAACCACACGTAACAGAACATCGTAAGATACAGCAACAGGTCGGTGACCACGTGCTTCGTTTTGCAGGTCCGTATCTCCGCTTCAACCACACGTAACAGAACATCGTCAGAAACAGCAACAGGTCGGTGACCACGTGCTTTGTTTTGCAGGTCCGTATCTCCGCTTCAACCACACGTAACAGAACATCGTCAGAAACAGCAACAGGTCGGTGACCACGTTCTTCGTTTTGCAGGTCCGTATCTCCGCTTCAACCACACGTAACAGAACATCGTCAGAAACAGCAACAGGTCGGTGACCACGTTCTTCGTTTTGCAGGTCCGTATCTCCGCTTCAACCACACGTAACAGAACATCGTCAGAAACAGCAACAGGTCGGTGACCACGTACTTCGTTTTGCAGGTCCGTATCTCCGCTTCAACCACACGTAACAGAACATCGTCAGAAACAGCAACAGGTCGGTGACCACGTTCTTCGTTTTGCAGGTCCGTATCTCCGCTTCAACCACACGTAACAGAACATCGTAAGAAACAGCAACAGGTCGGTGACCACGTGCTTCGTTTTGCAGGTCCGTATCTCCGCTTCAACCACACGTAACAGAACATCGTCAGAAACAGCACAAGGTCGGTGACCACGTACTTCGTTTTGCAGGTCCGTATCTCCGCTTCAACCACACGTAACAGAACATCGTCAAAAACAGCAACAGGTCGGTGACCACGTTCTTCGTTTTGCAGGTCCGTATCTCCGCTTCAACCACACGTAACAGAACATCGTCAGAAACAGCAACAGGTCGGTGACCACGTTCTTCGTTTTGCAGGTCCGTATCTCCGCTTCAACCACACGTAACAGAACATCGTAAGATACAGCAACAGGTCGGTGACCACGTGCTTCGTTTTGCAGGTCCGTATCTCCGCTTCAACCACACGTAACAGAACATCGTCAGAAACAGCAACAGGTCGGTGACCACGTACTTCGTTTTGCAGGTCCGTATCTCCGCTTCAACCACACGTAACAGAACATCGTCAAAAACAGCAACAGGTCGGTGACCACGTTCTTCGTTTTGCAGGTCCGTATCTCCGCTTCAACCACACGTAACAGAACATCGTCAGAAACAGCAACAGGTCGGTGACCACGTTCTTCGTTTTGCAGGTCCGTATCTCCGCTTCAACCACACGTAACAGAACATCGTCAGAAACAGCAACAGGTCGGTGACCACGTTCTTCGTTTTGCAGGTCCGTATCTCCGCTTCAACCACACGTAACAGAACATCGTCAGAAACAGCAACAGGTCGGTGACCACGTTCTTCGTTTTGCAGGTCCGTATCTCCGCTTCAACCACACGTAACAGAACATCGTAAGATACAGCAACAGGTCGGTGACCACGTGCTTCGTTTTGCAGGTCCGTATCTCCGCTTCAACCACACGTAACAGAACATCGTCAGAAACAGCACAAGGTCGGTGACCACGTACTTCGTTTTGCAGGTCCGTATCTCCGCTTCAACCACACGTAACAGAACATCGTCAAAAACAGCAACAGGTCGGTGACCACGTTCTTCGTTTTGCAGGTCCGTATCTCCGCTTCAACCACACGTAACAGAACATCGTCAGAAACAGCAACAGGTCGGTGACCACGTTCTTCGTTTTGCAGGTCCGTATCTCCGCTTCAACCACACGTAACAGAACATCGTCAGAAACAGCAACAGGTCGGTGACCACGTACTTCGTTTTGCAGGTCCGTATCTCCGCTTCAACCACACGTAACAGAACATCGTCAGAAACAGCAACAGGTCGGTGACCACGTTCTTCGTTTTGCAGGTCCGTATCTCCGCTTCAACCACACGTAACAGAACATCGTCAGAAACAGCAACAGGTCGGTGACCACGTTCTTCGTTTTGCAGGTCCGTATCTCCGCTTCAACCACACGTAACAGAACATCATCAGAAACAGCAACAGGTCGGTGACCACGTTCTTCGTTTTGCAGGTCCGTATCTCCGCTTCAACCACACGTAACAGAACATCGTCAGAAACAGCACAAGGTCGGTGACCACGTGCTTTGTTTTGCAGGTCCGTATCTCCGCTTCAACCACACGTAACAGAACATCGTCAGAAACAGCAACAGGTCGGTGACCACGTGCTTCGTTTTGCAGGTCCGTATCTCCGCTTCAACCACACGTAACAGAACATCGTCAGAAACAGCAACAGGTCGGTGACCACGTTCTTCTTTTGCAGGTCCGTATCTCCGCTTCAACCACACGTAACAGAACATCGTCAGAAACAGAAACAGGTCGGTGACCACGTTCTTCGTTTTGCAGGTCCGTATCTCCGCTTCAACCACACGTAACAGAACATCGTCAGAAACAGCAACAGGTCGGTGACCACGTACTTCGTTTTGCAGGTCCGTATCTCCGCTTCAACCACACGTAACAGAACATCGTCAGAAACAGCAACAGGTCGGTGACCACGTTCTTCGTTTTGCAGGTCCGTATCTCCGCTTCAACCACACGTAACAGAACATCGTCAGAAACAGCAACAGGTCGGTGACCACGTTCTTCGTTTTGCAGGTCCGTATCTCCGCTTCAACCACACGTAACAGAACATCGTCAGAAACAGCAACAGGTCGGTGACCACGTTCTTCGTTTTGCAGGTCCGTATCTCCGCTTCAACCACACGTAACAGAACATCATCAGAAACAGCAACAGGTCGGTGACCACGTTCTTCGTTTTGCAGGTCCGTATCTCCGCTTCAACCACACGTAACAGAACATCGTCAGAAACAGCACAAGGTCGGTGACCACGTGCTTTGTTTTGCAGGTCCGTATCTCCGCTTCAACCACACGTAACAGAACATCGTCAGAAACAGCAACAGGTCGGTGACCACGTGCTTCGTTTTGCAGGTCCGTATCTCCGCTTCAACCACACGTAACAGAACATCGTCAGAAACAGCAACAGGTCGGTGACCACGTTCTTCTTTTTGCAGGTCCGTATCTCCGCTTCAACCACACGTAACAGAACATCGTCAGAAACAGCAACAGGTCGGTGACCACGTTCTTCGTTTTGCAGGTCCGTATCTCCGCTTCAACCACACGTAACAGAACATCGTCAGAAACAGCAACAGGTCGGTGACCACGTACTTCGTTTTGCAGGTCCGTATCTCCGCTTCAACCACACGTAACAGAACATCGTCAGAAACAGCAACAGGTCGGTGACCACGTTCTTCGTTTTGCAGGTCCGTATCTCCGCTTCAACCACACGTAACAGAACATCGTCAGAAACAGCAACAGGTCGGTGACCACGTTCTTCGTTTTGCAGGTCCGTATCTCCGCTTCAACCACACGTAACAGAACATCATCAGAAACAGCAACAGGTCGGTGACCACGTTCTTCGTTTTGCAGGTCCGTATCTCCGCTTCAACCACACGTAACAGAACATCCTCAGAAACAGCAACAGGTCGGTGACCACGTTCTTCGTTTTGCAGGTCCGTATCTCCGCTTCAACCACACGTAACAGAACATCGTCAGAAACAGCAACAGGTCGGTGACCACGTGCTTCGTTTTGCAGGTCCGTATCTCCGCTTCAACCACACGTAACAGAACATCGTTAGAAACAGCAACAGGTCGGTGACCACTTGCTTCGTTTTGCAGGTCCGTATCTCCGCTTCAACCACACGTAACAGAACATCGTCAGAAACAGCAACAGGTCGGTGACCACGTGCTTTGTTTTGCAGGTCCGTATCTCCGCTTCAACCACACGTAACAGAACATCGTCAGAAACAGCAGCAGGTCGGTGACCACGTGCTTTGTCTTGCAGTTCCGTATCTCCGCTTCAACCACACGTAACAGAACATCGTCAGAAACAGCAACAGGTCTCTGACCACGTGCTTCGTTTTGCAGGTCCGTATCTCCGCTTCAACCACACGTAACAGAACATCGTCAGAAACAGCAACAGGTCGGTGACCACGTGCTTCGTTTTGCAGGTCCGTATCTCCGCTTCAACCACACGTAACAGAACATCGTAGGAAACAGCAACAGGTCGGTGACCACGTTCTTCGTTTTGCTGGTCCGTATCTCCGCTTCAACCACACGTAACAGAACATCGTCAAAAACTGCAACAGGTGGGTGACCACGTTCTTCGTTTTATAGGTCCGTATCTCCGCTTCAACCACACGTAACAGAACATCGTCAGAAACAGCAACAGGTCGGTGACCACGTGCTTCGTTTTGCAGGTCCGTATCTCCGCTTCAACCACACGTAACAGAACATCGTCAGAAACAGCAACAGGTCGGTGACCACGTGCTTCGTTTTGCAGGTCCGTATCTCCGCTTCAACCACACGTAACAGAACATCGTCAGAAACAGCAACAGGTCGGTGACCACGTGCTTCGTTTTGCAGGTCCGTATCTCCGCTTCAACCACACGTAACAGAACATCGTCAGAAACAGCAACAGGTCGGTGACCACGTGCTTCGTTTTGCAGGTCCGTATCTCCGCTTCAACCACACGTAACAGAACATCGTAGGAAACAGCAACAGGTCGGTGACCACGTGCTTCGTTTTGCAGGTCCGTATCTCTGCTTCAACCACACGTAACAGAACATCGTCAGAAACAGCAACAGGTCGGTGACCACGTGCTTCGTTTTGCAGGTCCGTATCTCCGCTTCAACCAGACGTAACAGGACATCGTCAGAAACAGCAACAGGTCGGTGACCACGTGCTTCGTTTTGCAGGTCCGTATCTCCGCTTCAACCACACGTAACAAAACATCGTCAGAAACAGCAACAGGCCGGTGACCACGTGCTTCGTTTTGCAGGTCTGTATCTCCGCTTCAACCACACGTAACAGAACATCGTCAGAAACAGCAACAGGTCGGTGACCACGTGCTTCGTTTTGCAGGTCCGTATCTCCGCTTCAACCAGACGTAACAGGACATCGTCAGAAACAGCAACAGGTCGGTGACCACGTGCTTCGTTTTGCAGGTCCGTATCTCCGCTTCAACCACACGTAACAGAACATCGTCAGAAACAGCAACAGGTCGGTGACCACGTGCTTCGTTTTGCAGGTCCGTATCTCCGCTTCAACCACACGTAACAGAACATCGTCAGAAACAGCAACAGGTCGGTGACCACGTGCTTCGTTTTGCAGGTCCGTATCTCCGCTTCATCCACACGTAACAGAACATCGTCAGAAACAGCAACAGGTCGGTGACCACGTGCTTCGTTTTGCAGGTCCGTATCTCCGCTTCAACCAGACGTAACAGGACATCGTCAGAAACAGCAACAGGTCGGTGACCACGTGCTTCGTCTTGCAGGTCCGTATCTCCGCTTCGATACTTCACAAACCATCGCTGAATATTTCGTTCGTTGGCTGTATTCTCCCCAAACGCTTTGTTAACGTTTCGAGCTGTAATTCCTGCAGAATGGCCTAGTTTAAATTCATACAGGAAGATGGCTCTCAAATCCGGCGTCTGCATGCTTCCGTCCATACAAACCACGCCTGAACCTGGTTCTTCACATACGTGCTAGTTATTTATAGTAACTCTGTTACGTAATACCCGCAACAACTGTGGGTGGTTCCATTTAGCTGTAGTGGGGGCCAGTCTTCACTGCTCGTTAACGCCGGACATTTCATTCGCACCTACCCAATAATAAATAGAGACAGATCAACGTGGTGATGACAATAAAACGTAAAAGCATGACACAAAGCTTGAAAGACCTGATTCGCATATATTTCGCTGAATAAACCTACTCTTCCCTGCAGAAGATCGAACTTTCACTTTAGCTGGCAGTTCATTTATTTGTTTCATTATCGGGGCTGAATGCGGGTAAAATTCTGTAACTTCTAAATTCTTTACAAACAAAGGTCCTGAGATAGGGCACTGAAACATACTCACTGAACAGCCTTGTAATGGAGTGAGAAGTCAAATGTGCAAAACTTACTTTCGGCAAGCTCTTGTAGAACTCCAATTTAGAGTGTTGAGAAATAACTGCTTTTGTCTAGTGTTACAGAACAAAATTTACATTGATCGTTTTTTGTTAGCAGCTGTGACGATAAATGTCTATAGATGGCTTCAATTCTGTTTGTAACAATTCTTTTTCTCCACTCATCGCAGCTGTACTGACCATAAATCCATCACTAGTGATAAGAGCTCCATTCCAGTCTATTATTCTATGGTCCGTGACCCAAGACATGATGAAGGAGGGCTAGTCCCTCTGACATTGACATCATGCTACTGTGTAGAAACAAGATACTGAATATTTTTTTAAATTTTATTTGG
This sequence comes from Macrothele yani, assembly GCA_039090855.1. NCBI lineage: Eukaryota > Metazoa > Arthropoda > Arachnida > Araneae > Macrothelidae > Macrothele > Macrothele yani. The sequence goes on from CM076992.1 coordinate 18,654,440, forward strand.
GACTTTAACGACCACCGTGAGCAACTCGACGGGCTATAAACAGTTTCCCTTCCTGACTATAAGGCCGCTAGGCCGCGGGTTGCCTAGTGGTCAACATTCGTGACTGCAAAGGAGAAGACCTCGGGTTCGATCCCAGCAGGTACCAACGCTCGAACCATTAAATATCCGTCGTGCGTCGGATGAACACGTTAAGCCGTCGGACCTCGGGTACTGCCCCCCCCCGGTAGTAAACAAGGGCGTCTTCTACCTCGCTTCCGTGTCACTTTCCTATCGGGCACTCTAGCCCAAATCTCCTAGCTTCCTATTTCTAAGGGTTGTTGAAGACCTGGGGTCAGATACCCCCTTCCTAAAATCCTCTACATATGATCTGATCTGATGGGCACATTAAGCCGTCGGACCCCGGGTACTGGTCCCCCGGTAGTGAATAAGCGCGTCTTCTACCTCGCTTCCGTGTCACTTTCCTATCGGGCACTCTAGCCCAAATCTCCTAGCTTCCTATTTCTAAGGGTTGTTGAAGACCTGGGGTCAGATACTCCCTTCCTAAAATCCTCTACATATGATCTGATCTGATGGGCACATTAAGCCGTCGGACCCCGGGTACTGGTCCCCCGGTAGTGAATAAGCGCGTCTTCTACCTCGCTTCCGTGTCACTTTCCTATCGGGCACTCTAGCCCAAATCTCCTAGCTTCCTATTTCTAAGGGTTGTTTAAGACCTGGGGGTCAGACACTCCTTTACTAAAATCCTCTACATATGATCTGATCTACAGGGGCCGCTGGTTCCAGGGAAGGGAGAGAGCCAGTGCCGTGAGATAAACACAATATCCAAGCCTCACCGGGATTCGAACCTGAACTCGAGCTCATCTCCAACGAAAGGTCAGAGGCCAGCGCTTAGACAAGTGAGCCACCAGGGCGCCTCAAACATTTTCTCTCGCCTTTTTTAGGTTTCTCGGCATAGTTCTAAACTTTTAGCTGATAATCGGGTAAAAATAATTAGTGTCATTCACTTTTGGAAATGATCGTTTTGAAGGGCAAAGCTAAGGTGAAAGCAACGCTATCGGATGCGTAAGTTCATTCATCACAGCAATTGGGACCACTAGTTCTGTGGAGGAGAGAGACCCACCGCCTTGGGACAAACACATGACCCATGCCTCATCCGGGTCTCCATCCTGGGGCTAGAGTGGACGACTGCGAGAAGCCTGGGTCTCTGAATATTAGGCCTCCGGTGCAGTTGCGCCTGTTTAACCGGAGCACTTTGCAAAATGTAATGCTACCTATTTTAACATGATTATTAAACACAACACTGCATAATTTTGTTATTTCAAATTTCTCAATCTTATATGTCTTAATTGCTTTCCTGATCCAGTCTCAAAACCTCTAATCAACTGATAATCACAGAGTTCATAACCTATAACACACTCTAAAAGACCGAGTAGTTTCCTTTCATAACTTATCTCCATTAGGCAAAGTTCCCTTTTTATTAGCACGTCTTTTGGTTGCTTGGTTGGTTATTTGATTTTATTGGCGCAAGGGCCATGGTTGGCCAAAGAGCTCCAAGCACGTCTTTTGTAAAAACAAGTTAGTAAAATCATGCAATGCATTGATTATGATACGCTTTCCAACATACTAGAAATAATTACTCAAGTTACTACTCAAGTTATGAGGGAAAATGACTGTGGAATATATCTCCCTCCTATGCTTTGAGCTTTGATCCCATTTCAATGATATTCAACAGAACTGGTTCAGTATACCTCCGAAATAGCATGATAACGTTTTGTCGTCATCGAAGCAATTTTACTTAAGTTATGATGCATAAGGGCTATGAAATAGATCCCGCTTCTGTGTCCTAACCTTTGACCCCATTTCGCCCATTTTTCAATAGGATTCTCATCCCCAGGCAGGTCCCTACAATATACTAACATTTCATCCAAATCAAAGCATTTTTACGTAAGTTATGACGCATAATGACGATGGAAGTGATTCCGCTCCTATGTCCTGACTTTTGACCCTCATTTCGCCAATTTTCAATAGGGTTTGTCCCCAAGTGGTGCCCTGCCACATACTAAAATTTAATCGAAATCGAACCTTTTTTACGTTAGTTATGACGCATAAGAGCAGTGGAATGGATCCCGCTCCTATGTCCTGACCTTTGACCCCATTTCGTTCACTTTCAAGAGGGTTCCTTCCCAGGTGTTCTCCTACCACATACTAAAATTTCATCGAAATCGAACGATTTTTACGCGAGTTATCGTGTGGACGAACATACGCACACAACGCGTGACATAATGAGGCAGATGGGAATCGCGACCATCTGCTCGCAAGTGTGTGACGTCATTAAACTTTAATCATATCCACACACAACGCGTGACGTATGAGACAGATGGCGTGACCGCGCCCCTACATCTAATGGGACGACATCATGACACTACACTAAAAACGTGGTAATTCAGGGTGGTTATTTAATCCACTAAACGAATTTTCCTAAAGTCGTGATCAAGCTAAATCGATTTGTAGTACCAGAAAACGGTAGGTTAAGGACTTTCATCAAAATCCTTTGAGCCGTTTTCAAAAGAAAATCTACATACATGCAAGAATTGCTCCTTTAAGCTGAACGTCAAGTAATTTTGCTTCCTGTACGTCGAATGGAAAAAATTCTGTATACATATTCTTCCCAATTAATGCGTTCCCAAGGATGAAAATTTGAACATCGATTAAAATAGCTTCATTTTATAACTTGGAATACCTAATAGTTTCTAATACATAACCATAATTATGCAATCCAATATTTGTTTGTCTACTGACGTCATCAAAGTACATCCTTTTTCTGGTTTCAACACCACCAAAGGAAAAGTTATTGATTTTTAATATAATCATGGTTATGTTTTAGAAAATATTAAGTATTCCAAGTTATAATATGAAGTTATTTTAATAAAATATTCATCCTTGGGAACACTAATTGTGAAGGAAATGTGTACAAATGTTTTTCCATTGGAAGTATAGGAAGCAAAATTACTTGACGTCCACCTTAATAATATGGGATAAGGGCGATGGAATGGATCGCAATCCTATGTCCTGACCTTTGACCCCATTTCGTCCATTTTCAATAGGGTTTGTCTCCAAGTGGTCCTGTACCACATACTGAAATTTCATCGAAATCGAACCATTTTTACGCACGTTATGACGCATAAGGGCAATGGAATGCATCCCGCTCTTATGTCCTGACCTTTGACCCCAATTCACCCATTTTGAATAGGGTTCGTCCCCAGGCGGTCCCCTACCACATAGTAAAATTTCATTGAAATCGAACCATATTTACGCAAGTTAGGACGCATAAGTGCAATGGAATAGATTCCGCTTCTACGGCGTGACCTTTTACCCCATTTGTTCCATTTTCAATGAGGTTCGTCCCCAGGTGGTCCTCTACCAAATACTAAAATTTGATCGAAATCGAACCATTTTTACGGCAGTTATCGTACGGACGAATGGACGGACAAAGCTGGAGCATATACGCTTCTTCAACCTACGGTTGGAAAGCGTAAAAAAAGATCGTGCTTATGCTACCGGTTTGTCCGTCCGTCTGTACCCACGATATCTGTTCAACTATTTGTTCCATTTGAAAAATTCTTTTTGCATTGGAAAGCTTGAAATATGAGAATGAAGATCCTTCATTTCGTTTTTTCTAACGATGTACGATTTCGCCGCTAGAGGGCGTAAATGCAGATGATGTCAAATTCTAAAATACGTTTTGTTTCACATATTTGCTTCTAAACATCCGATTGAAAAATGTTTTCATCTTTCGGTTCCATTTATGTCGACGAGTATTTTAGATATAGTTACTTTTCAAATTACGCATAGATTTTCCTCTAGGGGGCGTAAAAGTAAATTACATTTTTCCCGATAACTTCTTCTAAAACTCCGATTTGAAAACTTTTTTCCTCAGCGGATACACCTCCTGATGGAAAATCTTTCGCATATAATTTCAAATTTTTGGTAAAGAATAATTTGGCCACCAGTAAGCGTTAATTTTTGCTTCTGATGTATTTGCCATAAAATCTGACCTTCTAAAACATCGATTGAAAAATCATATCGATGAACCTTTTCGGAATATTTTCTTCCTAAAATAATCCCCAGTTTCTCCGCCAGGGGGCGTAGATGTATATCATATTTTTGTCAATATCTCTACTTCTGGGAGTCCGATTTGAAAAATTCCTTCTTTGTTGGATAGTGTTTTCAGTGTGACATGTTTTTCATGTAATTTTAAAATTTTTAAGTAGTTCATAGACTTTCCGCTACGGGGCGTAGAGGTAAATTGCGTTTCCCCATGTACCTCTGCTTCTAAATCTTCGATTTGAAAAATTCTTTCTGCACCTGATACAGCTCCTGATAGGAAAAATTTCCAGCAAAATATGAGCTTCTAAATTCCCGATTGAAAAAAAAACGTCGTTTGTAGACCGATACTACTCATGTCGACAAACCTTTTAGAAACATTTTCTTCTTAAAATAATGCATGGTTTCTATGCCAGGGGGCGTAGATGTATATCTTATTTTTGTCAATGTGAAATAACGATTTCAAAAATTCCTTCCTTGTTGGATAGTGTTTCCAGTGTGACATGTTTTTCATATAATTTCAAAAGTTTTAAGTAATTAGAAGACTTTCCGCTAGGGGGCGTGAAGGTAAATTGCTTTTCCCCCTATACCTCTGCTTCTAAATCTCCGATTTGAAAAATTATTTCTGCACCGGATACAGCTCCTGATGGGAAATACTTTGTACGTAATTTCTAATTTTTGTAAAAAAATGGTTTGCACACCAGGAGGCGTAAGCCTTAATTTCCCCTTCTGATGTATTTGCAGCAAAATATGAGCTTCTAAAATCTTGATTGCAAAAAAAGTCGTTTGTTGACCGATACTACTTATGTCGACAAACCTTTTAGAAACGTTTTCTTCTTGAAATAATGCATGGTTTCTACGCCAGGGGCGTAGATGTATATCCTATTTTTGTGAATTTCTCTACTTCTAGGAGTCCGATTTGAAAAGTTCCTTCTTTGTTTTATAGTGTTTCAGATGCGAAATGTTTTTCTTGTACATTCGAAATTTTCAAGTAATTCGTACACTTTCCGCTTGAGGGCACAAAGGTAAATTGTGTTTTCTGCCTTATTTCTGCTTCTAAAATTCCGATTTGAAAAATTCTTTGCTGTATCGCATACAAGACCTGATGGAAATAATTTTTCACATAATTTCTAATGTTTGGGAAAGAATGGTTTGGCCACCAGGGGGCATAAATGTTAATTTCTGCTTCTGATATATTTGTAGCAAAATGTGGGCTTTTGAAAACGAGACTAAATTTTTTTATCTTGGACCGATATCGCTCTTATGGAAATAGTCAAATAAATTCTTGTTTTTCTTAACGCATAAGTCTGCAACCAGAGGGCGTAAGCTCACGATTCCGTTTACAGCAATATCTGAGGGATTAAAAACCCGATTGAAAGACTTTTTCTTCCGTCAGATAGTGTTGTTTTCCATACCGGTTCCATCGACTTTGAATAGCTTTGATAAATTTAATTTGCCTCAGAACGGATTCAAAAGACGTTCTTATTACAACGGAAAATTCGGTGTCATCTTTCTTGTATTTAAATTGCAAACGTGATGCATAAAAACATGTTTTTCAACCCAAACAGAAAGAAATCGAAATTATAACACATGCTTCTGTGTATTAAATCTTCAACTTTTTGCTTATTCATTGTGTATAGTACCACTGTCACATTTCTCGGTTTAATTAAGTTATGGGTCCCACCTTAGAGCCTGTGGGATGCCAAGGAGGAAAAGCAAAAAGAGAACTGGGTGTGGTAGCTAGCGTTCAATATTTTGGATGGCAGATTAATATTTTAAATGAGGTTCTCTTGTCATTTGGAAAATCTCGTTTTATTAAAAGGCATTGCCGTTTCGAATGGAGGCAGGAAAACTCTTATTACTTCTTTCTTTGTTAAAATAGGGAATGCCACGTTAATGAAACTTTTGTGCATTTTAAATAGACAACGTAATTACTAACAATTTTCCTTATATATATATATATATATATATATATATATATATATATATATATATATATATATATATATATATATATTGTTGCTCTTCAGTGTGTGTATACATACTGTACACACACACACACACACACACACTGAAGAGCCAAAACATTATGACCAGCACATTGTTATGTAAATCGAAATAACTGCAGGTAAACAACACCGCCTGTGAAGTTCATGAAACGGTATAAATATCGCCTGATATGGAGCTCTGTTAATCAGTGTTATTCTTGTTTTTCAGATGGGAAATGCAGCGGACTTAAGCGAGTTTGATAAAGGACAAATTGTAATGATCACACGACAGGGTAAGAGCATTTCCGTGACCTCAAGATTTGTGAGGTGTTCACGGTCAGAGTTGGAAACGGGTCAAAAATGTTGGACACGGACCTGACCTAGACAAATCTGATTTGCTTTAAATTACAAATTTCAAACATTTTTCGATACTTGCTCAAAAGTAAAAATACAGGCTCATTAGTAAAAATTTTTTTACTAATACCTGATGTTTGTTTTCACTTATATATATAAGTGAAAACAAACATCAGGAATTAGTAAATAAATAAAAAAAAACATTTTTTAATCCTGATAATCCAAACGCGTATAAGCAGCAGAGAAGAATTTTCAGAAAAACACACAAAAAACAAGAAGCAGTTCCAACAGGTGCCAAGAGCTAGAGAAAAATAAACATTACGAACAAGCAGACATGAACTTGCAAAAATGAAAAAGGTATGTAAATGCTGAAAAATATTAGCTTTGTTTTCTGAATGCTAAAAAGAAATAGCATAACCTCAGCATTTACAAAACTTTCTGCTTTCTTGCATGCTCTTCTCTGCTCGTTTGCAATGCTTATTTTGCTCTAGCTCTTGGCTCCCGTTTAAAATGCTGCTTGTGTGTGTGTGTGCGCATACACAAGAAGCATTTTTTTGTATATACAGTATATATACACTGAAGAGCAATTGAATTAGAGATACCTCTCTGGTTACGTGTTGCACCACCTTCCGCCCTGATGACGGCGGCGATTCGTTTCGGTATGGACTCGACAAGACACCGGAAGCGTTGGGAAGCCATACGGATCCACGACCCCTGAACAAGCTCCCACAGTTCACGAAGATTTCATGGAGGGGGATCAGAGCCTCGAACATCTCTCTCGATGGCATCCCAAATGTGCTCGATGGGATTGAGGTCAGGTGACCTATCTGGCCAAGGAAGCGAGGTCACGTCGGTGAAGTGTTCATCCAACCATTCGGATACAATTCGGGAGCGATGGCAATGTGCATTGTCTTGTTGCACGAAGAGGTCCCCAGTGGGATGTGGAAGACGCACAATTGGGAGCAAATGGTCGTCCAGGATATCCCGGTAACGTTGACCTGTGAGGGACGATGTCACGCGAAACCAGGGGTCCCATTTCAGTCCACGTAAACAGTTCCCCGACGAGAATTCCACCCCCACGAGCTTGAAGAGTACCCTGCTGGCAAGAAGTATCCATCGCTTCATATGGTTTGCGCCGTAATCGTATCCTTCCATCCGCATGTACCAACGTGAATCTCGACTCATCAGTCCAGGCAACATTTTTCCACATGTCTAGGGTACAATGGCGATGTTCCCGCGCCCATGCTAATCTTTGCACCCTGTGATGTACCGTGAGCAGCTATACCCTCGTGGGACGATGGCTTCTGTACCCCATAACGAGGAGATGGTTCTGGACGGTGTGGCTGCTTACACGTTTTTGTGCACCAGCGTTAAATTCCCGAGTGATTTCTTGCACTGTGGCCCGTCTATCCGCTGTTACCCCGCTCATCCACACGCTGTTGTCCACGGCAGTTGGCCCTTGCAGGGATGGTTTTACCGGATTTGATCTACTCATGGTGCACCCGTGACACAGTGGCTCTTGAAAATTCCAGTGCCTGCATGACTTCCGAGATGGAGTGGCCCTTTCGTCGGGCCCCAACAATTTGCCCACGATCAAATGCGCTTAGATCCTTCGTCTTACCCATACTGCGTCCGAATCTTAGTGATTCCCGTCGCATCACTCCTTATAATGTCGGATTGCTGCATACGTCATGTCGTTTCCGTTTACAGGGCCGCCCACAGCGCCATATTTGCATAACGCCAGCTGTCTCTAATTCAATTGCTCTTCAGTGTATATACATAACGCTGAAAGTCAAATCACCAACAAAAAAAAATACAAAAGAATAATGTAGTCGGCCACTGGAACCAATTTGTATTTTTATAGTTGGCGATTTCACTTTCAGCGTTTTATGATTTTGTATTGTCATGAACATGGTAAGTCTGAGTGAAATAGTTTTTTTATATATTATCTATGTTTAATTCTTGCAGCAAGGCGCAGTTTTAAGGTAGTTTGGACCTTACATTCCTTCTATGATTTATTATAATATTTATATAGGCTCAAAAGAGACAATTGCGCAACAAACTTGTGAACTTTTTTAGAAACAATTGTGAAGGAAATTGTCGAGACAGGCTCAAGACAGACAATTGTGGAAGAAACTTGGGGAGAGCTTCATCCAGCAGTGGATTGATAATGGTTGACAATGGTTGACAATGATTATATATACACTATCTACCAACAAGTAATTGGACGCCTCTGATAGCAAAGGAAAACGAAGTTTATTCACCTTCAATAGTTGGTGGAGCCTCCACGAGCGGCGATTACAGCTGCGACCCTCCGGGGCATACTCTCAACCAGGCGTTGTACGACGGCTAGCGGTATTTTCTTCCACCCGGATTGGAGAAGACAGATCAGTTCCTTCACCGATTTCGGGCGGTGGGGGCACCCCTTAAGTCGACGCTCCAACTCGTCCCAGAGGTGCTCGATAGGGTTAAGGTCCGGGTTCTGCGCAAGCCAGTCTATTCGATTAACCCCATTATCACCATACCAAGCCATGGTGGACCTCGCAACATGATAGGTGGCATTGTCATCCTGAAAGTAACATGGGTCCACCCCGTAAAACTCCCACAGCGTAGGAAGCGCATGGTCATCCAAAATGGTGCAGTAGGTCTCGGCGTTGAGTCTACCAGGAATTGCGACCAAGGGTCCCGTGCCATACCAGGAGAAACACCCCATAGCATAATTCCACCGCCGCCGAACTTCACAGTTGGCACAATACATTCCGGCAGGAGGCATTCTCCAGGCAGACGCCAAACGCAGACCCTGCCATCCGAACGGTAGAGGGTGAACCTTGATTCGTCGCTCTAGAGAACCTGTTTCCACAGTTCAACGGTCCACTGTCGACGTTCTTTGCACCACGTTAGCCGAGCAGCGCTACTGGACTTGGTGATCAAAGGCTTGGGGGGGCAGCACTTCCATGATAACCGAGCAGATAGGTTTCCTTACGGATGGTATTCATCGAAAGAACACTCCCGGATGTGGCCCATCGATTTGGCGCGGTTCTTCCGAATTTCTCTGGCCAGCACCCGTCGGTCTCTAACTCCCAGTTTTGTGGGTCTGCCGGGTCGGGGCACATTCCGACAGTCACTTCTCATCTTCCACTTGCCAATCACGTAGGCCACTGTCGATTTTGGGTACTTCCACTCGCTGGATATGTCACGTATGGATCGGCCATTTCTGTGATACCCGACGATTACACCTTTCTCGAAATCAGAGAGGTCCGAACTGCGTGGCATCTTGCATGCGACTGGTTGCGTTGTTGTTTCCCACACGACATTTAATGTTGTTTCCCACACTGCTGGTCCTTCTGTTGGCCGCCTGGACATTTTATTGACGGTTCGGCAGCGGCAACATAGTGCTAGGCCATTTCTGGCAGTGCTGGCCCAGTAAGACTGTTTTTTCTGAGTTGCGACTTATTTTTCCAACAGTATTTACTACCTATTTTTTTTTCATATATTGAAAATACGAAACCACATAGAATTTAATATATTTTTTATAATAAAATGGGAATAAAAAAATAATACAGAAGTCAAAATAGACTTTGGAATAAAGAAAAAACATAGGGTAGCGAACAAAGTACTCATGTGCGTATGTATGTATACATGTCTTCGATTATAAGTTAGCGTAATCTAAAAATATGTTTCTTTTTTCCTCTGTTTTTCCTTTTGAGATTTCTTAACACGTTTTTTTTTTATTAATACATTTTGAAATTTCTTTAACACGTTTTATTACAATTATACGTTTTTAAGGCAATCCGCGATAAGAAAAACATATAACCAAGGTTCCACTCCCTCTACATATGTTACTAATGGAACAATGTATATCGTGGATTCCGGCTAATTGTGACACATCGGGACAAAAACGCTTTGGCCCAATTAAGCGGAGCTTTATGCCAAAGAAGTAATTTGGGATGTTATTCGAGAAACGTCCGAAAGAAACGCTTGCCCCGATCAACCGATGGCCCAATTAACCGGAATCTACTGTATGTATATATATATACACACACAGCGGCCAAAAAATATGATACTTGTCCACCAGTCAGCAGAAAATGTCACTAGTCAGAGATTTCGGCATTTCCCTCCTCAGTAACAAGACTGCCCTTCCCAATAACTTCTTGCATTCCCGGAACCCCCCCCCCCCCCCATGACATCTCCTTTCCCACCTCAATGTTTCACGCCGTTTGTTCTATATTCTAGGACTGACCCGCCCACCTGCATAGCTCAGGACGCCGGGCAACTCGCTGGCTCTCCACGCACAGCTGTTAGCATTTGCAGAACAGAGCGTCCACTTTTTTCTTTGCCTTAACCCTTTAACCGACTGGAGCGAATTAAATCAGGTTAACAAAATGGGATGAAATCAGCTGAAACGAATATATTTGTTTTCTGAAAAAAGGCTGCAACAAGTAAACTTGTGCATCAGAATTCGCTGCTTTCTCCTTAGCTCTGTTGTTCAAACAAAATGGCCGTTTACGGCGATAATTGACACTTATCCTTTCTGACTGATTACCTACTGAAAGGCCTATAACAATGGCGACGAATCCACGAAAGGAGTGAGATGTTTCGGCTTCTTGTTTCTGCCCAATAGCACCATGTCAATGAGACTATCCCTCTCCCATCATGCCTTGTGTCATGGAGCAGAGAATATAGGACTAGCGATCCATCTTCTCACGAATAACAGGTTAATGGTCCGTACCGCTGAGATGAGTCGGGGAAAGGATGAGCGAGATGAGTGCGTGGAAAGTTTTGCCGTAGTTTTCATAAAACCCCGCAGCTTTGTGAACATTTCTGTATGAAAGTGCAGAAAATCTTAGGCACTATATCGTTCACGTATTTCGGCCGCTTAACCCCTTAACGACCATAACACCCGTACGTACAAACGGCTGTAGCCGTCCGAAACGCCTATCTAGATTAAGTCATATTTCCTACCCGTACTTGTTATTCAAATTTTCTTGACCTGTGAGGGATCAGCTGGAGTCACCCTCAGTCACTACTGTTGTTATTAAACAAAGAAGTGAAACAACAGACAGTTTCGGGTGTTATGGTATTTAGAGTGATACAACATTTTGGGGTCATGGTCGTTAAAGGGTTGAAGCAAGACACTTACAAAACTGCAGAACAAGGGCGTAATTAGTCATATATAATGACGAATTACGTTCTTGGCTGATGCATGTTACGGAAGAAAACCATGGAGTTTTGTTTTGTTTTCAATTTTATGACAAAGATTAAAATCAGTGGGTTTAACTTGGCTGAGAATTAAAAACAAAATCTTGCCTTGTAGCATCACTTGTCAGATATAATTTTTGACTCGTCATGGGCAAATGGACGAGTGTAATTTTGGACCCCTGTGTGTTTGTATGTACGAATATACTGTGGCGTGCCTGCCCAGCAGGACGCACACGACATAAAAGGCAGATAGCAGTCAGAACGAACGTCCGCGTAGCTCAATTGGTAGAGCGACTTATTCCGGAATGAGGGAACCCGGCGTGGACCAAAAATGACGGAGAAATTTACTTCGATATAATGGCGCCCGAACTTTCCGGATGACTCGGCCGTTCAAAATCGCGCAATGGTGTGGTGTTCTTTTCACACCGCGAGATAGGAAAAATCAGAGAATCCCTTCTCCGGCGCTTCGAAAAATATATGTGTGTGACGTTGCATTCCACATACTAGATTGACTAGGAGTTCTCAAGTACGTTTTACAGCGGATGGCTGCCTGCAACGATTCATGGTCACGGCTGACCCGTGGGCCATGCCCCAGGCCCTCTTTCAGGGAAGGGGGAGGGAGATGTGACGTGCCTGCCCAGCAGGACGCACACGACATAAAGGCAGATAGCAGTCAGAACGAACGTCCGCGTAGCTCAATTGGTAGAGCGACTTATTCCGGAATGAGGGGACCCGGGTTCGAGCCCCGGCGTGGACAAAAAAGGACGGAGAAATTTACTTCGCTATAATACACTATATTGACAAAAATAACCGTACACCCCTTCGAAAGCAAATTAATGGATCCTCTGCTTTGTTAAGATGCGCGGTACAGCTGCAAACGGTATAAAAATAAGCCTGCAGCTGACCGCGATCATATCACACTGTGAAGTTGAGTGAAAATGTCGCGGCAGGATAGAACTGATTTTGAGAAAGGAAAGATTGTTGGGTGTTATACCAGTGGGTCGTCCATAAGAGAAACCGAGAGGCATTTAAACATACCTAAGTCATCAACTCTTTTGGATGTACTGAATAAGTGGAAGACACATGGAGTGCCCGAAGCAGCAAAACGTACCGTCACACCAAAGAAAATCAGTGATAGAGGACGTCGACGCCTCAGGAGACTCGTTAGAGCTAATCGAGGGAGTACTGCACAATACCTCAGTGTACAGGTGAATTAAATTGCTGGAAGCTCGGTATGTACACGTACAGTTCGCAAAGAACTGTACGTGTACATATCTATGGGTGGTCGTGCGGCTGCTCATAAGCCTTTCATCTCCACTCGGAATGCTACTCGTCGTTTAGTATTGGTGTAAAGGACATTCATAGTGGACCGTAGACCAATGGAAACGGGTTCTATGGACTGATGAATCCAGATACACGCTCCATCAGTCTGATGGCGGTGTGTGGGTATGGCGGTAGCCGGGGGAACGCTATTTACCACAGTGTACTGTTCCTACGGTCAAGTTTAAAGCTGGCAGTGTACTCGTGTGGGGGTGTTTTTCGTGGTATGTTCTCGGCCCATTGGTTATCGTGGACAAACCTGTTAACCAGCACGTCTACCTCGATGTTATGGATAATTACGCCCTACCAACTCTGTGGCACCATTATGGAAGCGAGCCTTGTTGGTATCAGCAGGATAATGCACCGAGCCATCAAAAGCAAGGACTGTTACAGCGTGTAATTCCGTATCGTGTGTGGACTGGCCAGCACAGAGCCCTGATCGTAATCCCATAGATCACCGATGGGATGAATTAGAGCGCCGCATAAGAAGTTTGGAACCAAGGCCTACTACTAAGCAACAGTTAGCGGCAGCATTATGTATTGAATGGATGCGCATACCTATCGCTGTGTTTTAAAACCTTGCCGAAAGCATGTCTGGAAAGGTCAGTGCAAGCATTAAGGCCAAAGATGGACCGACACCGTACTAATGTATGTTAATAAATGTTATGTATGGGTTTCTCTTATACGTATCCGGTGGTTTTTGTCAATATAGTGCGTGTATGTATATATATATATATATATAGAGAGAGAGAGAGAGAGAGAGAGATAATACATAAATAAAACAAAAAAATAACTTTATAAATAAATTATTTAACACAAGAAAAATAGACCAAAAAGGCTAATACCATGAGAAGCGCCGAAGGCATCTAAACCTCATGTAGTAGCTTATGTAGAATGAAAATATTACAGAACAAAAATACAAAATTTCAAAACAAGTAAAAAACTGGAACAGGTTGCCGTCATCAGGAGAGCATCAACCTGTGGGAGTGGCCTTTCTAGTACCATACGTACACAGCCGCACCTTCATTTCTGAATGTGAGCTACTAACATTCACCAAACATTTTGAGAAAGAAATGCTAATTTTAAGCTGCAACGGCATACCGAAATTGGCGAAATGTAAACAAAGTATGTAAACGGACAGATGACAAAGTATTGGGCAAAAAAATCTGTACCAGAAAGTGGCGGAAGAGTTTCGATTCCAATTTTAATCACATTGTAAGCACTGATTTTTCTCGTCTTCTGTTGAACTGCGCCAACAGGTACTGTGAGAGTTTCCCCTCGCTGGTTAAGGTTTAAACCCAGTCGAAATATTTAGCTAACCAATCTTTAAAAAAAAAATTTGCAGTGCGCAATATGATTTATTAAGTAATTTGATAGTTTACAAACTCCCCTCTTCTAAAAAGTATATTGTGTCCTTGCACAGTATATCTACCTCTGCCTACGACATAAATTAATAGACAGCCATTTTCGCATAAGAAATCTCAAAAATAACTGATTTTCTTCCCATTTTATTAAACCATGGTGCTTGATACAAACACCTTTGACCTTACAAAACACAAAAGATGCTACTTCAATAGAAAAAACAAAAACAAATTTGCTTAAATTGACGAGGATCCACAAACATAGGACATGACAAATGAGTTCATTCACGTGAAAACATCGAAGCATTTACCCCTCAGTAGGAACAATTGTAGCTCTGTTGAGCCAGTTTCTAATCCATGGGGCAGATTAACAAAACAAGAACTGGCTTACTTTGGCTTGAGATATCTTCTTAAAAGTGGGTTAAACACACACACAAATAGTCTGAACACAGTAACGTCATTTAGTCACTAGAAAATAGTAAAAAAAAAGTCAGTGCCATTTGATTAAAAAGTTGGGTTTGAGATCGTCCACTAAGAAGCTGATGATCGTATCAGCTTAATTTATGTGGATTTCGGAGATCATCGTTGGAACACCACTCATTTTAAGAAAAAGATTCTTTTGTACGTCACTAGGGGGAGCCACTTACCCTGTGTTGTCGATGAGGGTGAGGTTATTTCCACCAGATCCGTCTTTAGCTACCAGATTCCTCACAAATATGCCGTAGGTATCTGAAAAAAAAGCGCAAATTTAACTTTTGAAGCATCATTGAAGAAAAATCACTAAATTTTATACAGAACTTCCAGAATTATTTTAGTATTCCTATACCTTGAAACTAGCTTAGTATTTATTATTCGAAAAGTAGATGAGATCGTTGTGAACAATTACCAACCCACAGGCAGTGACGTGCCCAGCAGTGCTGAGACGGGCCGTGCCCGAACCGGGCTCGGGTGGCTCGGGCTGCGTAATACTTACTGGAGTTCGGGCTCGGGCAAAGAGAGGGAGGTACTTTTCTTCCTTTTTCTTTTAATGTGATTTTACATGATTTATCACACGAGATTTTTACACTTTTGAGTTGTTAAAGAGAACTCTTCGGAACTGGGTCTAGATGGGGAGTAGGAATTCGGCAGGGCTATATATTCCGGGCTTGGGTAATAAAATATCATAGGCCATGCATTACAGGATTTCTGCGAATCAAAAGTTTCTTTAAGAACTATAGACAATAAATAGCAAGCTGGCGAAATTTTGCTCCATACCCCAAAGGGGCAGCTCCCTGCTAATTCTATTGAGCAACGTACGACGTAGATTGTTGTGCCTCCCGATTTTTACTGATTTCCTGATTACCCCCCCCTCCTCCCCCAGAAACATTTCAGGAAGAAATGAATGGTCAAAGAAACTATAGAAATAGAAAGACATCCCTTTCCCACTCCGCAGTTGAGAAAGACATTGCACGGGTAGAAAAGTGGGAAAGTCTGGAAGATAAGACTTTTTTTTTAATGCCTAAACAGGTTAATCATAGTTTTGTGGCTCGTTCGGGCCCGGGCTCTATCTTGCAATACATAATTCGGGCTCGGGCGGGTTCAGGCTGAGATACTTCGGGATTGGGCTCTTAAAATTGATCCCGAACTTAGCTCTGGTACCCAGG
This sequence comes from Macrothele yani, assembly GCA_039090855.1. Classification (NCBI taxonomy): domain Eukaryota; kingdom Metazoa; phylum Arthropoda; class Arachnida; order Araneae; family Macrothelidae; genus Macrothele; species Macrothele yani. Next base: position 18,670,409 of record CM076992.1, read on the forward strand.
ACATCATTTCAGATAGGGAATTCCAGGAGCCAGCCGCGAACAGGGCTGCCGTGATATCGGGAGAATTCTCGGTGGGCCATCATATTCTGGGCCGGTCGACTTTGTGCTAACTCAGAAGAAAAAAAAAAGTACATATATACTATATACTTGTACTTCAATATTCTTGTTGAAGAAAACCAAGTGATTCTGAAACGGCGAAATTTGTTTGCTACTTTGACTGCTTGAGAAAAAATATGCAGCAAATGTTCTATTGAGCCAAAAACTTTTCTGATAACCCCCTTCAGTTTTCTTTTCAAATTCAAGCCTCGCTCTTTGGACGGATATCCGCTATATCAGTGTGCTTTTGCCAACTGTAGTACAATGATCAGTACAATCTAATCAAATATGATCAATACGGGAGTCCTAACAAAAGTTGTGCACACTGTCCATTTCTGAGAAAATTGTGAAGTAACGGAGACAACTTACCTTATTGCCGTTCAATGTACTCCCATCCGCTGCTAATGACAGCTTGCCAGCGGTGAGGTAGGTTCTGGATGCCTCGTAGTGTACGCCATTTTTGTTCAGTTGTCGTATTACTCGGGTCACGTCCAATGGCAGTTCGTCCAGAGATTCGTAGCGGATGCCACCGAGCAGATTTTTTTAACTTTGGGAAAAGATCAAAGTCGGGTGGGATGAAATCAGGGCTGTATGGTGGGCGTGGGGAACTTGGATGCCTCCATTCCGCTGATTGTGTCTTCAGTTCCTGCTGAAAAATCACGGATCCAGGTCTCATCAAGAGCGACAATTCTGGTCAGGATGGTGCCGCCCTCCCTTTCGGCCCTGCGGAGCTGATACTGTGCGTTGCTCACCCTGGCTGCCTTCTGCTCCGGAGTGAGCTGATGGGGCACCCAGCGCGCTGCGATTTTTCTTTTTCCCAGTGAGTCGGTCAAAATCCGGTGAACAGACATGGTGGACAAATTTGCCTGATGAGCAATCCCATCGACTGTCAAATGCCGATTCTCTTCGAGAAGTGTTGCAACAATGGAGACAGACAAAAATATCCCCCGATTGAATCATCACATCATCCCGATTCAAAAGATCATCCCGAAATGAATCATCACATCATCCCGATTGAAAACATTTACAAAAACATCATCCCGATTAAACCATCTGTCGCCGTTGTCTCGACAGAAAAAAACATCTCGGTGATCATTTTCGATTCTGCTTCGGCCCTCCTGAAAGCGTGAAACCCAGTGTAAAATTGTGCTTCGATCAAGAGTGTCATCCCCATAAACTTCTTGCAAAGGCAGTGTGGATTTGTGTCGGAATTTTTCCCTGCAGAGTTGATATTTTCAAGTACGAGCGCAAGTCTAACGCTGTGACGCGACTAAAGGAGCTGCACGCCTCCATTTCCAAACCCTTTCACGTCCACACAGCAAATGATAGCGCGTCATTCTAACAGCCCTGCGTTGGTGAGAATCTGACCTTAACATGACGCAATCCTTTTCCCGATTGCATCATCCGCTGCCGTTTTAGATTAACGTGTGCAGAACTTTTGTTATGACTCTCGTAGATTGAACCAAAAGGCTGAGACAGAACAGAGGATAGATAACAGCGCTGAGACGAGCCAAGCAAGAGCCCGGAAGACCGAAGAGGAACCTGGGGACGAACCGGGCTGCGTAAATATTACTATGGCTCGGGTTCGGGCCCTGCGACAGAAAAAGATAATTTTCTGTTTATTTAATGTAACTATGAACGGGTGTGGTTAGGAAAATGCCATCGGCCACGTGTTAGTGGCCTATGGCATTTTTCAACCACAAGAAGGAAAAGGATTTTCAAAAACTATACGTACCAAATGGTACGACGACGAAATTTCATTTCATTTCATTTATTCATTTTTCAGTTGCCACATATTACAATTCAAAATACAAACAATATAATCAATTACAAAAAATGTAGCAACCAGGAGAAGGAGGGAAAAGGCCGTAAGGCCTGACATAGCCCTCCCACCACTAGTACTTAAAAAAAAGGACACAAACAACAAATAACAATACAAAAGACAAGTCAAAGGCACATTGAATATAACTGAAACATTAAATAAATACAGAAGTGTATATAGATGCAAGGTCTATTCATAAGCCGTGAAATCAATCCAGCGACCAGATCAGGTCAACTCAGCACTAATTGAGAGACTTGTTAATAAGGTGATGCTTGAATTTTTTTAAATAAGTCAAAATTGTTAATAGATTTTATGCCATAAGGTAAGGAGTTCAAAAGTTTTGGACCCGAATAATTAATATTCATTTTAATTGTTTCTGTCCGAGGGAAATTAGGTTTGAGTGTTGATCGATTCCTGGTTTCATAGGTATGAGTACGAATATTTAATGATATTAAGTCCTGGTATAAATCATTTTTAATTCTTCTGAACATTATTTTACCAAGATTATAGTCAAATAATTGTTTTATTGTAAGTATATTATATTTATTGAGATTTACTTTTGACCTGAAGGTAAAATTAGGTATAGAATAATTAAGAGTTTTTAGGTCTATTGATCTTATATATCTATTCTGTAATACCTGTATTTTTTTAAGTCAGTATACAGTAATTTATATGTGCTTGTAGTAGTGTATAGTATAAAAGTATCATTATTTTAGGGGACACATTTATCATAATCTTACTAACTACCCCAATGTTTCTAGATATTATATTAGTCAGGTTGTCAATATGCATATTCCATTTCAAATCATTTCTAATCAATACTCCCAAGTAAGAATGACTATTCACAAAATCAATTTTAGCTCCATTCAAGACCACCAAGTCACTCATAGATTGTAGTATTTGTAGTTTTGAAAAGATCATAGCCTTGGTCTTTTTTACATTAATAATCAATTCATTGCTATTTAACCAATTTGTCACCAACACAAGTTGTGCATTTATATTGGATGTAAGATCTAAAGTATTATTACCCTTGAATAAGATTGTTGCATCATCAGCAAATAAAATTAAATCATTATCTTTTACCACTGTAAAGAGATCATTAATATACAAATTAATTAATATAGGACCAAGGATCGAACCTTGCGTAACTCCAGAAATTACAGCTCCCATTGTGGACTGTGTCATATCAATCACAGTATATTGCTTCCTAGCTGATAAATAAATTTTGAATAAATTATATGTAGAACCCCTGATTCCAATAGCAAATAATTTGGTTAGGAGAATATCATGGTTTAGCTTATCAAAAGCCTTAGATAAATCTAAGAAAATTGCAATTGTTGCTTGATTTTTTATAGCATTTTGTTGGATTAAATTATGTGTAAATGAAATTGCAAGCTCTGTTGATTTATTTGGCAAAAAGCCAAATTGATTTTTGTTAAATATGTTGTATTTTTGTAAAAAGGAAAGTAATCTAATGTAAATTAATTTTTCTAGCAATTTAGCAAAAATAGTCAAATTTGCAATTGGCTGATAATTATTTGCTTCGTTTACCGAACCTGACTTGTATTTGGGAGTAATTTTAGTTATTTTTAAAACATCTGGAAATATGCCTGTAGTAAATATAGAATTCTAAATCAACAAAAGTGGCTCCACAATAATATGAGCCACATGTTTGATAACCAATGGTGAAATTTCATCATATCCAGGTCCACTATTAACATTAATTTGCAACAACAAGTGTAAAAGCCAAGCTCCTTGCTTATTCTATTGAGCGAAATACGTAATTTTTAATGCCTTCCGATCTTGCCCGGGCGTCCGAAGCATTTCATGTAGAAACGAATGGTTAGCAAATCATGCAACTATTGTGTTGGTGTGAACGAAATGTCCGGCGCGAACGAACAGTGGAGACAGGCCCCCACCACAGCGGAATGGAACTACCCACAGGTGTTGCGGGTATTATATCACGGAGTTACTATAAATAGCTAGCACGTGTGTGAAGAACAAAGTTCAGGCTTGGTTTGTTTGGACGTAACGTGCTTTCAAAGTAAGCATGCAGACGCCGGATTTGAGAGTCATCTTCCTGTATGAATTTAAACTGGGCTATTCTGCAGGAAATGCTGCTCGGAAAGTTAAAGCGTTTGGGGAGAATACAGCCAACGAACGAACCATTCGGCGATGGTTTGTGAAGTTTCGAAGCGGAGATACGGACCTGCAAAACTAAGCACGTGTGGTCCCCGACCTGTTGCTGTTTCTGACGATGTTCTGTTACTTGTGGTCGAAGCGGACCCCCGAAAAACGTATCGTGAGATTGCGGTAGAAGTAAGTGTCCACCACACGACATTTGTTCGGCGTCTGGCAGCGCTGGGTAAGGTCAAAAAGCTGGACACGTGGCTGGTGCATGAGTAAACTGCCAACAAGACTAGGCGTTTGGAAATCTGCACGTCGCTACTTGCCAAGAATAAACAGGAACATCTACTGCATTTATGATAATCGGAAAACGATCTGCACGATGGTTAAGCAAGGAACAGCCTGATGGACGGCATCCTAAGACACTCCTACGCACCAAGAACATGTTGCTTCTTGTCTGGTGGTCCACAGCCGGGATAATCCATTGGAGTTTGTTGGCAAGAGGCCAAACCATCGTTGCAGAACGTTTTTGTGCTGAATTACACCAGATGCACCGTAAAGTGCTGCAAAAACAACCTGCTTTGGTCAATAGACATTGTGTTCTTCACCTCCAGGACAACTCTCGCACTCGTGTCGCACAACGAACGATGCTGACACTGGGCTATAAATCACTGCCTCATCCTCCCTATTTCCCGGACTTGACTCCGACAGACTATCGTCTGTTTCGTCGCCTGGACCACTTCCTGTACGGGAAACAGTTCACGACAGACAACGAGGTTCAACGTGCAGTTGATGACTTCTTCGGGTCCCAGCCAAAAGACATTTTTCGTTCCGGGATCATGGCCTTGCCGGACAGAGGGCAACAATGTGTCGATGTCAAGGGGGATTATTTTGTCTAGGTAAGTTGTTCTACTTTTCCGTTCTCGTCGTCCACGTGTGCTGGTCCTTTGCCGGAAATTTCATTAGCACCAACCCAGTATATGTACTATAGAAACAGAGAGCGGTCCCTTCTCAGCCCCTCAGTTGAGAAAGACACCGGTTGTTTGTAGGGGGAAAAGAGTGAAAATCTGGAAGAGTCGCTTTTTTATAAATGCCTAAATGGGTGACTCGTCATAGTTTTCGGGCTTGTTCCGGCCCGGGCTCTATCTTGCAATATAAAATGTGGGCTCCTAAAATTGAGCCCAAACCCAACACTGATAGCCAAGTAACAAATGTAGGTGTGACAAATTGAAAGTGCAAGTCAACATATTTGAGTCCTGTGTCTTGTCTTGTCTTGTGTTTGGCGCTCTTTGGCCAGACATGGCCCTTGCGCCATAAAAACTAACAAACCAACCAACCAATCAACATATATGAGAGTGTCAGACTGTGATGTCACATCCAGCATCTCCAGACAGAGAGCGACAGAGAGAGAGAGAGAGAGAGAAAGGGGGGGGCGAGCATGGGGAGGAATGAACAGACTAGCTTTTTGTAACCATGGATCTAAAACACGAAGGCCGACGCACGGCCAGTTTTCAGTGTTTCAAAGCAACTCATCCTACCAGGGATCAATTCTGGGATCATTTTATTCGAATGCGTTAGCTCTAACCACAAGGCCACTCTCATGGCATTAGTGTACGATGTAATTATGCAATTTCTATAATAGAGCAGCATGCACTATGCCAGGACAACTTCCAACGATAGGATTTTTAGTATAACTAGAAATCGCTTACAGTAATAAAACTTGAAAGAAACTTGTATGTACATTATATTGACAAAAACTACCGGACACCTAGAAGAGAAATACAACATAGCATTTATTAAAATACATTAGCACAATATCGGTCCACATTTGGCATAAATACATGCACTGACCCTTCGAGAAGGCTTTCGAGAAGGTTTTGGAACACAGCGATACGTATGCGCTTCAATTCAGTACATAATGCTGCCGGGAACTGTTGCTTAGTAGTTGGCCTTAGTTCCAAACTTCTTATGCGGCGCTCTAATTTGTCCCATAGGTGCTCTATGGGATTAATATCAGGGCTCTGTGCTGGCCAGTCCACACACGATACGGAATTATCGTCAAATCACGCCGTAACAGACCTTGCTTTATGGCTCGGTGCATAATCCTGCTGGTACCAACAAGGCTCGATTCCATAGTATTGCCTCAGAGTTCGTAGGGCATAATTGTCCAGAATATCGAGGCAGACGTGCTGGTTAACAGGTTCGTCCACGATAACTAATGGGCAGGGACCATACCACGAAAAGCACCTCCACACGAGTACACTGCCAGCTCCAAACGTGATCGTAGGAACAGTACACTGTAGTATATAGCGTTCCCCGGCTGCAGCCATACCCACACACGGCCACCAGGCTGATGAATAGCGTATCTGGATTCATCAGTCAATAGGACTCGTTTCCATTGATCTATGGTCCACGATAAATGTTCTTTACACCATACTAAACGACGAGTAGCATTCCTAGTGGACATGAAAGGCTTATGGGCAGCCTCACGACCACGGTAACCCATGGAATGAAGTTCTCTGCGAATGGTACGTGTACATACCGAGGTTCCAGCATTGTTACTCACCTGTACACTGAGGTCTTGTGCAGTACTCCGCCGATTCGCTGTAACGACTCTCCTGAGGCTCCAACGTCCTCTATCACTGACTTTCTTTGGTCTGCCCGTGCGTTTTGCTGCTTCAGGCATGCCATGTGTCTTTCACGTATTCAGTACATCCAAAACAGTTAACTTGGGTATGTTTAAACGCCTCTCGGTTTCACGTATGGACAGCCCACTAATATAACACCCTACGATCTTTCCTTTCTCCAAGTCAGTTCTCTCCCGCCGCGACATTTTCATTCAATTTCACAGTGCGATATGATCGAGGTCAGCTGCAGGCTTGTTTTCGTACCGTTTGCAGCTGTGCCGCGCATTTTAACAACGCAGCGAATCCGTTCATTTGCTCTTGAAGGTGTGTATGACGACTTTTGTCAATGTAGTGTATGTACACCGTAAAAAAAATTGAAATTCACAAGCCACTGTCCGTGATTCCTTACGTGAATTAACGAAACCTATTTCTGATACAATCTTTTCCATGAAATGACGGAAAGAAACCTGAACTTTCACGGATTCTTCGTACACCAGGAGAAATCCGAATTTTTAGAAGCCTTTCCGCAATTCCTTTCGCATATTAATAATAAAAATTTCCGTCCTCACTCTTTCCGTATCCCGGCAAAATCACAAGTGTTGGGAAACTCGTGGCCACCAGCTTGGCAGTGATTGGTCACTGCTGGCTGAAATCTGCCTCTCACGGTACGGTAGCGATCTGTTGGTGACAGCGCCATTGATGGCCCTACACAGCATCGCCGTGAACTGCGGGCCTCCAAGCAAGTGCCACTAGTGGCCCATAGCTGGCAACCGAAGCAACCCCGACAGGACGTGGAAGCAGCGGGACAGCGCATGCGCTGAAGCTACACGTGCAGTCTTTCGTGGTACCAGTTAGTTGAAGACGTCGCCATCGTGTTGCTTTAGTGGATGTTAATAACAAAAAATCCACATGTACAGACTAGAGAGACTGATTAATTATCTAATGAATTGCCGTTTCGACGAAAATTACCGTCGGTGGAAAATTATATAAATAATTAATGATCTGTGAGAAACAGGAAGCAAACTCGCAATATTGAGAAATTGAAAAAAATAATAATTAATGAACTGTAAGTTAAGGAAGCGAACTAGCAATATTTCTAAATTAAGGAAAATAACTCTTAGTTTCACATCGCGCTGGAGAAAGGCTCACTTACAAGCAAATGGTCACGCGTGGCAAACTAGTGTAGTGCTTAGAGCATCTGCTTCGTAAACGAGCAGTCCTTGGTTCAATGGCAGTTAGTTCCATCGGGTGATTTGTCGACCTGTTGAGGAAATTTCCTGAACGCAATGACATCATGTAGGAGTTTCGTTGGGGGAAAAAACATTTCTGTGTGTTGCCTTTGGGGAACTATGATTATCATTTTTTTCACTACTGCTGGGAAATTGACGGACATGATCCTGCAAGCCATCAGTTACGTCCAATGATTGCCGGCTGCCACTGCCGGACCACAATAGGCTACAGCACGTTCTTGCAGGGCATCTTAAGGGCCGCTTGTGGCAGCCACAGCCTGTGACGGATAACTGATGGCCCTGTTCTACCATATGACAAACTGATGGGGTGCCAACTATTGGCCAGCTGCTGGCCTGAACTGCTGGTGCATCTGGAGGCCGCCGGGACATTTTATTGACGGTACATGTAACGGCAACATAGTGCTGGGCCAGTTCTGGCCCAGAAAGACTATTTTTGCTGGGATCCCTATGACGAGACATTTCCGGTATTATGGTCAATTCGTCGGAATACCAGAGGTTTGACTAACTGTTAAATTTCAATCGTCTGTTTAAGGACCTGGTTTTGAAGTTCAACATCGTGATCGGATATTGTGGACAGCATGTATAAACTTTGGTTATTGTGGCGCATGATATATCTTCTCCTCTACCCAGTTTTGTGCACCAGCTATTATACACTCATCGTCAAAAAAATAGTTGCACCCAGAATGACGTATTGCTCTGCAATGCTATTCGGGAGGAACGATGAGCAATAAATGATTAAATATTGAGACTTATGTACTCCAGACATCATGAAAGGTACCAGTACCAGAGTTCTTCCAGTCCTTCCAGCAGAAGTTGCACATGCAATCAAGAACATGAAGCGGGGAAAAGCTCCAGGAGAAGATGGAATTACTGTAGACATCATAAAAGAAGCAAGTAGAGAAATCGAAACAGTACTCGCCCAAATTTTCACTCGATGCCGTAATGAAGGGAAGATTCCTGAGGATTGGAACAACGCTACAATGATCCTGCTACATAAAAAAGGTGACATTGAGGATCTCAGGAACTACAGACCTATCAGCCTCCTATCAGTGGTTTATAAAATCTTCACTAAAGTTCTTTCACACCGCTTGAAGGTGACACTGGACATGGCTCAACCAAGAGAACAAGCTGGATTCAGGAGTGGCTACAGCACAATAGATCATATCCACGTACTGAGAAAACTAATTGAAAGAGCAAGAGAATATGAACTTCCATTGTGCATGGCTTTTATCGATTATGAAAAAGCCTTTGATTCGGTGAAACCATCAGCAGTTACAATGGCTCTGAAATCCTGCGGTATTGAAGATGCGTAAATTAATATTATTAATAACATCTATGAAAAGGCAAGTGCAAAAGATTCGGCTGTTTGAAAATACAACACTCATAAAAATTGGAAACGGAGGGAGACAAGGTGACACCATATCTCCGAAGCTCTTTAATGCCACATTGGAAAATGTCTTTCAATCACTGAACTGGGAAAACAAAGGGATAAAGATTAATGGAGATTATCTAACCCACCTTCGTTTTGCTGATGAGATAGTCATTTTTGCAATTACCCCATTAGAGCTGCAGAGTATGATCCAGGAACTTACTGACAAGAGTAAAGAAGTGGGATTAAAAATGAACTTTCAGAAAACAAAAGTAATGTTCAATGCTTTTACACAAAATGAAGATTTATCGATTGATGGAGAAAAGCTGGAGATAACAGACACGTATGTTTATCTTGGACAGCAGATATCAAGTGAGGGTCACATCGATGAAGAAATTAATCGGCGTATAAAACTTGCCTGGAGAGCTTTTGGAAGAAACAGCATAATTTTCAAGAGCAATATGCCATTATGTCTTAAAAGAAAAGTGTTTGATCAATGCATCCTTCCAGTGCTTACGTATGGTGCAGAGACGTGGACCTTCACTAAAAGAGACATACAAAGGCTGCAGACAACTCAAAGTAGCATGGAGAGGTGCATACTTTGTGTAACCAGGAGAGATAAGAAGAGGAACTCGTGGATCCGAAAAATGACAAGAGTGGAAGACATCATGATCAGAGTTAAATCCCTGAAATGGCAATGGGCTGGACATACTGCCAGAAAGACAGACCATCGATGGACAGCCGAAATTTTAGATTGGATTCCAAGGGACAGGAAAAGACCCAGAAGAAGACCACATGGGAGATGGGTGAATGAAATTCGAAAGTATGCGGGAGTGACATGGGGGAGACGGGCACAAGACAGACCGTTGTGGAGAAAACTTGGGGAGACCTTCGTCCAGCAGTGGATTGATAATGGTTGACAATGATGATGATGATATGGGCAATATTTATTGAGTTACACGCCAATAAGTAGTGTCTCTCAGTATGGCGTCGGGCCGCCATGTTTGCTCACACAGTATACCAGACGTCTCGGCATGGAGTTGTACAGGCTCCTAATGCTGTCCTGCGATAAGACATTCCATGTAGCTTGAAACTTCTCACGAAGTTCCTACGGATTGTGCGGTAGGAGGGGAGTGTAGATAGCGCGTCCAATAGCATCCCACACATTTTCAATTGGCGATAGGTCTGGCGATGCTGCTGGCCCTGGTAGAGTGTCTTGAATGCAAGCTCTCGAGACAGCAGCAGTATGCGGACGAGCGTTGTCTTGTGGGAAAATCGCACCGGAAAAGGTAGGGTCACTGGTTGCAAGACCTCATTAATGTAACATTGGGCTGTCAAAATGCTTGTAATGAACACCAAAGGTGATCGGGCATCGTACACAATTGCACCCCACACCATGACACCAGGTCTTCTGGACGTGTGACGCTCGACAACAAACTGTTCATCTTGGCGCTGACCACGGTGCCTCCAAACACAGACACGTTGGTCGTCTTCTCCAAGACAAAAGCGGGAGTCGTCACTGAAGATCACCAGCTGTCATTCTGAATGACTCCTTGAAAATCTGGCATGACACCATTACAGCCTTCGGGGACGATACAATGGTGTTAATGGCAGTCGTCGTAACGGTCTGCGTGCGTGTAGTCCTACGTCGTATAGCCGTCTGCCAATGGTGCTGGTAGTCATCAGACGATGCATGAATTCCACCACTGCTCGCTGAATATCCGAATTCGTGGCTGCTGGATCACTCCACGCATGTCGGACAACCCGTCGGTCCTCTCTCTCTCTCTCCGTGGTTCGTCTAGGTCTCACAGACCCTTCTTGTCGCTGCTGCGTGCCTTGTTCTATACAGTGCCGTCAACAGCGTGCTATTGGGATATCCTCACGACCTGCATATCGCGCAATGCGGCGATAAGACCATCCCGCTTCTCGGAGCCCGACGATGTGGCCCCCTTTCGAACTCCTCCGACTTCTCGAAATGTTTCCGAACTTTTGTCCGAGGCATACTTCATTTGCAACGGATGCAACCAACACAAAATCACGAGCCAGAATGGCAATCACGCGCAACGGGACGACCACATATAGCCGGTCAGGCACAGCGCTACGACCCCTCTTTGCTGGCATCACATGCGCTACCCAGCTTGATACTTAAACTATTTGCATGTCTTACGACGTCAAACCTACCCACCAAGTTTTATTTCAGTAGGTTGCTTCCTTCTGGGTGCAACTATTTTTTGGACGATAAGTGTATATTGTGTTACTGTAAGAAACGAGGTACTTAAATTATTGCACAGGTGTTTGTACGATGTCTATGTATCAGTCTTTGGAGTCCTTAAAACAAAAAATATTATACCTATCAGGGGTAAGTAAATTTTATATTTAGAAGTTTTGTGAAATAATGCTATAAAACAGTGTATTTCACCCTTTCTTAAAGGTAATCGAAAATCATTGTCAGTTTAAAAAGATCTCAAGTTCCAAAGCATCCTGTTGCTTCGACAAATCACGCAGAAAAAAATAATTTGTGATGAGTCCTCCTACATAAAAAATAAAATTATTTCAAGCCTATTCAAAAACTAATAAGCTACAACAGAAAATAAAATGACTAAATAACTCGCATTAATGACCAAAAAAAAAAAAAAAAAAAATCAGTGTTGCGCAATTTGTTTTACCACGAACGTGATTCCGATTTCCGCGTCTTTCTGGCTCAGTTAAGTGAGACGCGCGTTATCTGTTGAACTAACCCAAAGGACGTCGGCTCGATTTCTTTTTTTTTTTTTTTTTTTTTTTGAGGTTTTAACGACCACCGTGAGCAACTCAATGGGCTATAAGCAGTCGCCCGTCCCTAATTTAGGGTCACTGGTTCCAGGGAAGGGAGAGAGCCAGTGCTGTAAGACAAACACAATATCCATGCCTGACAGGGATTCGAACCCGGACCCCTTACGGACGAATGATCAGAGACCAGCGCCTTAGACCACTGCGCCACCGGGGCGGCCGGCTCGATTTCAAGCGGTGCTAAAGTAATATCTGGTGTGAGGGCTGAAAAATTAATTTTTCGGCCTTTTTATCGAAATTTCTGTATTAATACGGAATTTTTTTGAACCCCCCCCCCCCCCCAAAAAAAAAAAACGGAATTTCTGACTACAGAAAATCTATGAAAATACGTCAAGTTAAAAAAAGAACGGGCACTTTTAAAAACGAAATTTCGTTAAAAGACGGGACACCTACTAGAAACTTTTTTTCGCATATTTTTTAGAAATTTTCCCTGAATCAAAGGCGCCGACTATGGGGGGGGGGGGGCAAAGTGAATCCTGCCACTCCAATAATTTTACTGGGGGAAGTGCCCTCCCAATATTTTTCATCCTGTTTAATTAAATAACCGCTTTAGCCTTATAAGGAGGACAAAGCTCCACCTAATGAGATCAAAGCGATTTATTTCCGAAGAATTAATTAATAACAAAATAAATAAAAACTTTTTTCCCATTCTCAGCATTGCTCACTTGATAAGAAACTGGATTGACAGCCCCGTATTGTGTTTGATATGTTCTCGTGATATGTGGCAAATGTCTAAAACAATTATGAAAAATAAAATAAATATAAATACAGAAACGTATAATCTCTATAGCGCCTTTATTCATCTATTTATTTTTTGCGCTTCTTGTTCGTTGCTTGAGTAACCCTGCTAATTTCTCATTTTTTTTCACTAAACTTTGAAAATAAAATCTCTGTGGATATTTTTTATAAAATCACAGGCTGAATTTTATTTTTAGGAATATGAATATTCAGCAAAAGAATATTTCTGTTTTTTGTTCATCTGCTAATAAGCAATTACAATTGCGTTTTAAAATATACGTCGAATCTCGTGGTTTTTCTTTTTGCCCCCCTTTTTTTATTTTCTTCATGACAACGAAAGATACATGCCCCTCCCGCGTCTAATCTCTTCACAGCCGCAAGGCGTTGGCTTCTGATCATTCGTCCGTAAGGGGTCCGGGTTCGAATCCCGGTCAGGCATGGATGTTGTGTTTGTCTTACGGCACTGGCTCTCTCCCTTCCCTGGAACCAGTGACCCTAAATTAGGGACGGGCGACTGCTTATAGCCCATTGAGTTGCTCACGGTGGTCGTTAAACCTCCAATCAAAAAAAAAAAAAAAAAAATCTCTTCACACTTGCCCCCCCCCAATAATTTGGAGAAATCGGTGACCCTGCCCTGAATTCACACCACTTATTTTGTATAGTACAGAAACCAGCTACATAAACGATTTCGCTCATAGTAGAAGGTATTTCATTCTAGCGCGCATTGTTTCGAGAACTCCACTAGAGAAACTCTTTAGAACAACAGATGTGAAACTGTAGTATGTCGAGAAGTTAAGACTAACATGACAACAACATTAATGTTATCAGTTATGGCATCTTTCAGAGCCGTAAACAAGTTTTCTCAGAAGTTGTCCTGATAAAGGTTCCTTTTAGTACCTACCGCTTTTTGACGACAACTACAGTAAAGAACGAAGGGGAGCTAAAAAGGAGAAAGCACGTAACTGAAAAGTACAGCTAACGGGGAGGAGTATATATATTGCTTCTCGTTTGTACGGTATCGACAACGCTTTATCTCATCCCTATCGGCGTCATCCTGACATCACCTGCAACTGCGTCTCACCCGCAGCGGAGAACGTCAGTGTTGGGCGGAATTGATTAACTGACGGACAGTTCCCTTTCACGCGCCGTCTTCTTTGACAAAGCACATCGTTGCCGCTTTCCCGTATACGCTGACACCAAATCGCCATCCCTCCATAATTTATATCTATTACCTATGAGGCTCTTATCGAAAAGGAGGCAATAAATTCCGTCCCCAAGGAAATTAAAACGTTAATAGCGTTCCGGCCATTACCACTAACCACTGTCCTCCTAGCGATGTCCTTCCCATTCCAGAGTCTCTCAACAGCTCCTAGCATTCTACGATCTTGAAAATAGCAGAAAAGCAAGCTGCCCTTTCCCCGTCTACCTCGCTCCCTCTCTCCCTTTACTCCCCCTCTCTCTTTTCCAGTGGAGCTCTACGAGATTAACGAATCACAAGTAATTACATTTGATTATAATCCGTGGAAACAGTGTAGATAAATGATCCTTATCCGGTCTGGTGCAGCAATGAATGGGTTATGGCCAATTACCGCCATTAGTTTATAAATCGAGTTTCTCCTTCGCCTGTCAACTGCAGGCCGAATTTTGTCACACTGCGAGTTATAAATTGAATGCTTTTATCTTCTGATTCGTAATTGAGCCATTGTGACGAGTAGCCTACAGTTAATTACTACTTTTCTTATGTCGCGTCTTGTAATGAATAAAACTACAAACACTTGCGTACGCGTTTCCCAGCTCCACAAAGAAATATAATCCCTTATAAATAGAAAACGAAGTCCTCTTAATTAATTGTGGAGCAAACGGAGAAACGCCGCCGGTTGCGTCATCCATTATAAAACCAGATTAATGTTGTGGAAGTATTTGCGAGTAAATTGCCCAGAGTAAACCTGGTTTCATGCTAGGTAAAATGATCACGCCTCACTTTTGGGGAAAATTGTGAGGCGGAAAATATGTATATTGTTTAGAGCTTATTAATAGGCTAGGCGAATAATGAAGCGTATACCGAAACAGTGTTTAAACTGCGCTCTATTCGCACGTTAATGCATTGTAAACAAACCTGTTTTCATTTATTCAGCGCCGCCGTTGATGACAAAAAATTTTCACTTCATTAATGTAGCTTAACCGACGCCATTTAAAAGTTCCATAAAATTACACATGCATATACAGTATATTGACAAAAGTCACCGGACACCCCTTCAAATGCAAATGAACTGGTCCGCTTCGTTGTTAAGATGCGCGATACAGCTGCAATCGGTAAAAATATAATCCTGCAGCTAACCGCGATCATATCGCACTGTGAGGTTGAGTGAAAATGTCACGGCGGGAGAGAACTGACTTTGAGAGAGGAAAACTTGTTGGGGGTGGTATTAGTGGGTTGTCCATAAGAGAAACCGAGAGGCGTTTAAGCATACCCAAGTCAACTGTTTTGGATGTACTGAATAAGTGGAAGACACATGGCGTGCCTGAAGCTGCAAAACACGTACCGGCAGACCAAAGAATAACAGTGATAGAGGACGTCGGAGCCTCAGGAAAGTAGTTACAGCGAATCGGCGATGTACTGCACAAGACCTCTGTGTACAGGTGCGTAAAAATGCTGGAACCTCGGTATGTACACGTACCATTCGCACAGAACATCATTCCATGGGTTACCGTGGTCGTGCGGCTGCTCATAAGCCTTTCATCTCCACTCGGAATGCTACTCGTCGTTTAGCATCGTATAACGAATGTGGATCGTGGATCAATCGAAACTGGTGCTACGGACCGATGAATCCAGATATACAATCCAACAGTCTGATATCCGTGTGTGGGTATGGCGGCAGCCGGGGGAGCGTTATTTATCACAGTGTACTATTCCTACGGTCAAGTTTGGAGCTGGCAGTGTACTCGTGTGGGGGCGTTTTTTGTGGTATGTTCCCGGCCCATTGGTTATCGTGGACAAACCTGCTAACCAGCACGTCTACCTCCATATTCTGGACAATTATGCCCTACCAACTCTGTGGCAATACTATAGAAGCGTGCCTTCTTGGTACCAGCAGGATAATGCGCCAAGCCATAAAAAGCAAGGACTGTTACGGCGTGTTTTGACGATAATTCCCTATTGTGCGTAGACTGGCCAGCACAGAGCCCTGATGTTAATCCCATAGAGCACCAATGGGATGAATTAGAGCGCCGCATAAGAAGTTTGGAACCAAGGCCTACTACTACGCAACAATTAGGGGCAGCATTATGTACTGAATGGAAGCGCATACCTATGGCTGTCCGCCAAAACTTTGTCGAGAGGTCTAGAAAGGTCAGTGCATGCATTATGGCCAAAGGTGGACCGTCACAAAAGTAACGTATGTCAATAAATGCTATGATGGTTTTCTCTTCTAGGTGTCTGATGACTTTTGTCAATATAGTGTATATCGATAAGCTGCTATCTGGGTTTTAGAAATTAGCTCCTCAAAGCACGATCATCTGGCAAAAAACAAATAAAAACAAAAAACGATTGATGCGTTATATTTTACTTACTGCTGATGTATCAAACGTCTGTATTTGCAGCGATCTTGGCACATAACTCGAGCCTCATTGACATTCATCACACAAGACTTTCTGGATTTCAGACCCATCTTTCTTAGACTTTCCTGAATCTATTACAGCTCAGTTAGTATAATATTTCATCACTCATTCTTTCAATATGGCCAAACCACCTGAAAATATTTGTCTCCACCCTACTAACAACGTTTTGTTTTACATTGCGCATCTATGAAATATTAGAGACAGGAATGATGGGCAGTTGACATGGGCATGCCCCGTGCAAAATGGAACAGACCCAAACGGAACGTAGGGCGATAAATAGCTGGACAGCAGGGCTTCCTATTGCAACAGACGAACATAGGTAAACGTGGTGATCTGAGCGACTTTGATAGTTTAAAGAATGAGATCTACACTCACCTTCATCAGACATGCGGACTTGAACTCTTAGCAGCTCCCCCAGTGATACTGTTTCTCTTTCTTCTCCTTTCATGTCCACGATGTGCAGGGAAAGATCAGGAAGTGACGGCGATCCACGAGTTTTGTCGCTAGAATTTGGGTCTCTGAAATGTGCAGATAAAATCAAGAGAATTACTAACGATGAATATTTAACCGACAAAGTAAATACATAAATTCCATGGGGGATTAATGTATGCACTAGTGGCCAAAATTGTGAAATATAGGAAAATGTGAATTTTTAAAGTTTGATGATGGCTCATAACATCAGTCTTTTTTTTAATAATACCATAAAATCATATATCTTTACAAATATAATTTACTATAGAATGTAGTGCAATAAACTGTGTTGCATTATCTTTATTCCATCAAGAGTTATAGCCAAATAACCAGAAAAATAAAACATAAGAGCCTTGTGTAACAAGAAGTGGATTTCCTTAACTAAATGAGACTGATTGTTCTCAGAACCAGTCAGGTGTTATTATGACACAGCATGGTACCAATAAGGTGTAAGAACGAGTCAGCTGTCATTTCCAGGTGTCAGAGCTAATAATAAAACTCCTATGCAATTAGTGCGTGTGTATCTCCAAGTTGGACTCTGGTTTTTTTTTTCATGGATTTTTCTGGTTTAGTAAGCTGACCAACACAGTGAGATAAGTTGACTGATTACCTAGAAAACGATGTAAAATACTAACTTTGCGCGAAGAAGGATACACTTATGATGAAATCGTAAGAAAAATATGTGGAAATCTGACCAAAGGAGGAATTTCTAAACTGTGCAAGAGATATCAGCAGACTCAGTAGATTCAAAACCAAACTGGTAAAGGCAGGAAAAGATACACAGCAGCATGTGGTGATAGAAGAATTAGACGACTGTGTTTAAGTAACAGAAGAAAATCTTCTGAGTCAAGTAAAAATTTATTGCCTCAATGTGATTTGAAAATAAGTGTTAGGATTTCTAGATGCAGACTCGAGCATTTTGATTTAAATTCTAGAATTCCAAGGGAAAAGCCTGCCAAACAAAGAAGAAAGAGATTAGAATGGACTAAAAACCATGTTAATTGGTCTGAGGAATAATGGAAGAAGGTCATCTCCAATGATGAGACCAGAATATCCATATTTGGTAGCGGTAGCAGGGACGTCGCCATGGGGATGCGAGGGTGGTCTAGAGCCCACCCTGAAATTCGTCTTGCCCACCTTGCCGCCCACCCAGTTCAAAATGTGGCATTTTTCAATATATTTAACTTTAAAATGTAATCTGGTCTTTGCCAAATAATAAGTCTTGTGGTTTATTTCATGTAGCCCTAAGTATTTCCCCCTAGGGAGTGTGTTGTTTACGTCTCCGTAGAAAGGCTATCAAAATAGCATCCGATGGGACATAAAAATTCAATTGTTCTCCAATCTCCCAATTCTTTAGTTTAAGCCTATTTTTCATGTTTGCATGGCGAAGGGGCGATTAAGGAGAGTGGATAGGAATTCACCGAGGGAGTCACTACTATTGGCTCTGCTGTTTGTTTTGTTTACAAAATACCGGATTCCAACACAGGAAGTGGAGTCTAAAGCTACAATAACGCTCTCAAGACTGCCCAAGGGCAGTGAAAGTGCAAGAAGTAGCTGACGTCCGCTTTGCAGGAGAGGAGAGCAAGGCAAAGTCGCTGGCTTGAAGGAAGGGAGTTAACGAGGGGGAATGTATTGTGTCTGCGTGGCACGACGTTAAAATTTCTTTTAGATAAACACCAAGTTAGTAAAATCATGCAATGCATTGATTATGATACGCTTTCCAACCTACCAGAAGTTATTACTCAAGTTATGAGGATAATGGCTGTGGAATAAATTTCGTCCTGACCTTTAACCCCATTTCGATGATATTCAACAGAACCGGTTCCGTGTATCTCCGGAACAACATCCTAAAATTCTGTCTCAATAGAAATCTTTTTAGTCAAGTTATGAGGATAAAAGCTGTGGAATAAGTCTCGCTCCTGTGTATTGACCTTTGACCTCATTTCGATGATATTCAACAGAACCGATTCAGTATACTTCCGGAACAACATACTACAGTTTTGTCGCAATCGAAGCATTTTTACGTAAGTTATGACGCATTAGGGCAATGGAATGGATCCCGCTTTTATGTCCTGATCTTTGACCCCATTTCGCACGTTTTCAAAAGGGTTCGTCCCCAGATGGTCCCCTACCACATACTAAAATTTCATCGAAATCGAACCATTTTTACGCAAGTTATGACGCATAAGGGCAATGGTATGGATCCCGCTCCTATGTCCTGACCGTTGACGCCATTTCCAATAGGGTTTGTCCCCAGGTGGTCCCCTAACACATAATAAAATTTAATTGAAATCGAACCATTTTTACGCAAGTTATCGTGCGGACGGACAAAACCGGAGCATATACGCTTCTTCAACGTACGGTTGGAAAGCGTAAAAAACGACATTTCCCTTTAAATTGTTCAAGTATAGTACCATTTTCATAAATAAAAATGCAAAATTTTGAAAAGCGATTTAAAACAATGTATTCAGAGCAAGCAAAAGGTTGAAGGCGACATTCTGCCAAAACTTCTATCTTACACCAGTAGCGTAACTAGTCAGATCCGTGTACGTGTGTGTGTCCAGGTGGAAGGAGGTGAGGATTGCACGAATTCTTTTGTAGCGGGTACTGAAAAGCATTAAAAATTGAATTAGGTCTTCCAGTCTTTCGTAAAAAAAAAAAGTTGGTTCCAAGCTTGCCCCACCAAAAATAATGCTCGCCCACCTGTCGCCCATCTTGATTTTTCGAGGTCTAGCGACGTCTCTGTTTGGTAGTGATGTAATAAAGTAAGTAAGAAGAAGAAATGGAAAAGATGTATTGCCTGAATGCATTACAGGTAACACGAAGCATCCAGTTAGTGTTAAGATCAGGGGTTGTTTTGACAACAAAATGTGTGAGCAGAATTTGTGTGATTAATGTACTAAATATGGCAAAAAATGCATCATTGGTATGCTTGAACCAAAACGGAAGTCTTCGACACGTGATCCTTTCCAGGATGATGAAGCCTATGTGTTTGAAAAGGATTCAGCTCTTTGTCATGTTACTGCTGTGTGCAAAAAGTGGTTTCAGGAAAATCATAATACACTGCTAGAATGCCCAGGTAATAGTTCTAACTTAAATCCAAGAGAAAATCTGTGGAGCCAATTAAAGAAACTTGTTAGTCAGCAGCAACCAAGGAATAAAGCTCAATTTGTAGAAGCAATCATACACTCTTGGTTTCTTTTTTTTTTTTTTTTTTTTGATTGAAGGTTTAGCGACCACCGTGAGCAACTCAATGGGCTAGAAGCAGTCGCCCGTCCCTAATTTAGGGTCACTGGTTCCAGGGAAGGGAGATAGCCAGTGCCGTAAGACAAACACAACATCCATGCCTCACCATGATTCGAACCCGGACCCCTTTCGGACGAATGATCAGAGGCCATCGCTTAGACCACTGCGCCACCGGGGTGGCACACTCTTGGTTTCACATTATAACACCTGGTGAACTAAAACACTTTGTTTACTCCATGGGATACCGTTGCAACGCTGTAATTATGAAATACGCTTTGGCATGGCTTTCTGTAAACAACTTCTTTTAAAATGTAATTCTTAAAATAAAGTGTGTTGCATTACATTCTGAATCAAATTATCTTTCTAATGATAAGCAATTTTGTGGTATTTTTCTGAAAAAGACTGATGAGACATCAAACCTCAGAAATACGAATTTTCAGAAAGGTTTCCACAATTTTAGGCACCAGTGTAATTTGGACGCAAAGTTTAACTGTCCAAAATGTATGACTTTCGAAAGCACCGTGATTGGAACAATCCGAAAATGACCTCAAGACAACAGTTGAAGATTTAAGAAATCACCTGAAGTAAAAGCAATGTACACCGATTGTGCCATTCTGTTATGACCACCCACAACCTACAGAAATGAGCGCACCTGGAGACCGAATGGTGGCGCAGATGAAGTTCCCAGAGCAGTATATATACCACTCGAGGACCGGGTCTCGGTTAATAGAGTGTTCGGTGTCAGAATGGGAAATGCTGCCAATTTAATGGTGTTTGATAAAGGATAAATTGTGATGGCACGGCTCCTCGGAACTACGATTTCGGAAACGGGTTGTTCACGAGCCTGTCTAGTGAGTACGTATCAAAGGTGGTGCACAGCTGGCCTAACGACGAACTATCGTCTTGCCGCGTGACGTCCGAAGCTCATTGATGCCAGAGAGAAGCGGAGACGGACGTGCATTGTTCACAGCGACCGTAGGGAAACACTGCGACAAATCACCCTAGAAATACAGCAGAGGTGATCATGTCAGTGTGTCACAGCACACAGTTCATTACAAATTTATGCGCATGGGCCTGCGTGGCAGAATTCCTCGACGGGTCCCCATGCGAACTGCACGTAATCGCCAACAGCGCATGAAATGAGCCCAAGATCATCGAGATTGGAGCGTGGATGATTGAAAGAAAGTAGCGTGGTCTGACGAATCAAGATTTTTGGCGCATCACGTAGACGGCCGATCGCGGATAAGCAGATTACCAACGGCAGCAATGGCACCCAGATGCACTATTGGGAGGAAACAGGCGAGCGGCGGCGGTGTTATGCTGTGGCAGATTATTTCTTGGGACACTTTAGACCCCATTATCCCAATCGTACAATTCTTGACAGCTGTCAGGTATCTGAACATTGTTGTGGACCAAGTTCACCCATTCATATCAACTGTGTTCCGTGCTGGTGATGGCCATTACCAACTGGATAATACGCCATGCCACACTGTCAGAATCGTCAAGGAGTGGTTCGAGGAACATGCTGGCAACTTTCCCCCAATGCCCTGGCTTCCAAATTCACCAACATGAAACCAACCCAACATTTGTGGTTCGACTTGGAAAAGCGGGTTCGCGCTAAATCACCGCCACCCCGAAATGTACGGGAACTGGAAGACCTGTTGTTGACACTATGGTACCAGATACTCCAGGATACTTATCCCCACCTCGTCGAATAGATGCCACGCCGAGTGGCCGCTGTTTTGGGGGCTAAATTGGGGTCCTACAGCTTATTAGACAGGATGTCTCATTGGTGCGTATATACCTATATGCGACCGTCAAATAGCAGAAACTATCATTAACGACACTTCTACGATTATCGAAGAACTACCATGTTCATTGAAGGGTTTTTCGGAGAATAGAGATCAATTATAATAAATGTATTTCCAGGAAAACCAGTAAGGGATTACGGAAAAGTTTCTAATTTCTTTGTGAGGCCTGTACAACTGAAGGTTAAGCTCAGGTTAACCTTCAATTCTCGGACCACACGGTGACCCCCACATCTGCCCCTGTCCAGCTCCTGTCCCTCATTATCGCCCTTTCGTCAAACGGCTTCGTCTCACCGTGACAATTTGCTCCATTAAGAGTTGCAGGTGTTAGAATACCCATGTGCATGAAACTCCCTACAAAAATCATTGTATACGCACCCCCTCGCACAACAGTAAAGTAATAAAATTGAACTCCGTGATTCCATTGGATTCGACAGTAAGAGCGTTAAACGAAACAAAGGGCCCTGCCTAATTAACATAGCTCGCATAAAACCGGAGAAAATTGGACCCTTTCCAAATATCCTGAAGCAGAAATGATTTTAACTAACCAGATATTCATAACATTAAAGTTCACTCTCGTTAATACCTATGATCCCCTGGTTACATATCACAGGGATTCGAACCCACACCCATATCAAACGAATAGTCAGAAGCTAGAGTTTAGACCACTGCACCACCAGGGTGGCATAGCTATGTTAGAGGGGGAAAGCAAAGACTGAGTAAACTTTAAGCCCCTAACATGCAATATCTGCACTAATTCATTCAGGCAGTATGCGCAATCTTAGTTATAACGAACGACCAGGTCAGCCTTAGTTGGTCCCTAGGCTAAGACATCTGAGTGGGCTATCAACGCTAAGACATCTAGATGGCCGCCAAAGAACTCATGACGGACAATCAGTATTGAAATCCGTTAAAACACGAAACTCTAGCGATATGCTTGTGATAATTAGTACGTACTGAATTCTTCAAACTATTAAATTAACTGCAGAGTTTTCATAAAAAGCCACTGTATTTTCCACTGTTCTCATAAGAACGTGAGTTAAAAGCTTAGGATTCACAAACTTTGTCATGGAATTTTTGATAATTTAGCACTGTATACTTTTCTCGGTACATCTTTTTTTATTGTACAATGGGAAGTCTCAGGGGTTTTCGTCCATTAACGGTTTTAAGTAAAGACTGGGAGGTGTGTGCGGATGGTGGTGAAAAAGCTGAAACTCTCTCGCCGGCCCCGCTGTGCATAGCGACACAGAACGTTTACCCAGTGTGAGTCACTGCCTTGAAACCTGTTAGCCGTACAGCCACTGTTCGTGATCGAGTGGAAAATATACAACACAAAAAAAAAAAAACTAAAACTAGTTTACTTCTCTCTACATATAAATATACATTGAAGTTCCAAAAGGCATGGGATATGCACTTAGTATCGTGTAGGACATCTTGTAGCCCGGTGAAGTGCAGCAACTCAACTTGGCATCGATTCCACAAGTTGCCGGAAGACTTCTGGAGAGATGAGGAGCCATGCTGTCTTAACAGACGCCCACAGTTCCCCAGTATTTGTAGGTGCAGGATCTTGGGTGCGAATGGGCCTTTCCACCACGTTCGATGAGTGCTCTATTGGGTTCATGTCTGGCAAACGTGGTGGACACCCCATCCGTGGGAACAATCCAGAATGCTCCTCCAACCAATTTTGGACAACTTATGCCCGATGACATGGAGCATTGCCCGCTTGGAAAGTCCCATCGTTGTTGGGGCACATGAAGTCTATGAAGGGCTGCAAATGATAAACCAGCGAGCAATGACGTGTTTACGAGGACCAGAGGACCCAAACCATGCCACGTAAAGGTCTCCCATATATGAATGGAACCACCACCAGCTTGCACAGTGCTCATATGGTCTGCGACACACCTGAACCCTACCATCAGCTCGTAACAACTGGTAACGTGACTCATCGGACCACACCACATGTCAGTTTTCCAGGGTCAAATTACAGTGTTCACGAGCCCAGATGAGGCGCTGTGTCCGATGTCGTAGTGTTAACAGAGGCTTTCTGGTGGGTATTCTTCTCCCATACCCATGTACGCTAAATTACGCTGCACTGGCCTGATGTATATGACTCTGGTACATCCTGCATTGAATGTGGATGTTATTTGAACTAGTGTCACTTGTCTGTTAGCATGGACAATCTTGGTAATTATCTGCTGGTGACGGTCAATCAGCAGCCGTGCTTGGCCACTGCGGTGCCCACTGTTGGTGGTAATGCCTTCCATGAGGTATTCTTCGTACACACGTGATACCGTGACTCGAGGGATATTGAATGTTCGCACAATTTCGGAAATTGAATGACCCATCCTTCTGGCTCCCACTACCATGACTCGTTCAAACTCCGATAATTCACGTCGACTTGCCATAATTCCACTCGCGGTTGTTAAACCTGACGCACGAGATTACACCACGAAACTGATAAAACTCGTGGTGTGCGTCGAAACCTCTATACGAGGCAGTGCCAGTTAAAAATTTTCATACTGCTGTCCCATGACTTTTGGCACTTCAGAGTATAATCTGTGTAGTATTTGTGGTGTAGCGGCATGCCTGCTGGGCCCTTGGTAATGGTGGGCACCTGGGCTATAGCCCTGCTGGACTCCTCCCCTTAATCCGGCCCTGGAAACGGGCATCTCCGGTGGAGCAGTGGTCTAAGTGCTGGCCATTGATAGCAAGTCCAAGTGGGCCCGGGGTCCAGTGCCGGAGGAGGAATGGGTGGTGTTTCTCACCGACGGGATTGGCTATCTCCCTTTCCTAGAACCAGTGGCCCGAAACTGAGGACGGACGACACCTTTAGATTTGCTCACGTGCTCATCAAACCAAGGAACAGAAAAGTGGCGCAGTCTAATTAAGTTTGGGTGGAAATAAACTATGTAAGAACGCCATTTTTAAATTACCCTATTTCCACTTCCTTTGTTCGCATGAATGCCGAAAACGAAATTAATTGAAAATTTTCTATATAAACGTCTCATTTTTTTCAAGAAAATTAATTCCTTCACCAAGACAAGATTGCGTAACATAATCACCCAATGAACAAATTTGCAAATGGCATGGACCGTATAAGTGGGCGTAATTGGAGCTTGGAATACTGTACTAAGTATAGCACTCATTTGCGTCCTTTAGATGAATAAGCTATCGGTTTTTTTCGAGGGAGTTTAGAAGAGGCCCTAAACAAGGTACTTGAAACAGATCTTGATGGCACCGCTAAAATGCATAAAAAAAAAAGGCGAACACTTGAAACCTCGTTTCCCTCATCGCTTGTGAGCGTTGCATGAGGTATTAAATATATTTAAGAAATTCGCAGATAAAATGGACGAATGCTAAAAAAATAGAAACACAAAAAATTTATAAATGAACACTTGCAGCAAGTAAATCGATTTGAAGAAAAAGATAAGGAGATTTTAGGATTCTTGGAACTTAAGTTGATGATTTAATGATAATTGTCTTGTCCTAGTTCTTTAATGGCTACTCATACGTAAACACACACATCCTGTTTTACGGCTTTCTGAAGAATGTCAGGCGCCGAAGAATATATATAAAAAAATAAAATAAATTATTTTGTTAATTCCGCACTTTTGAAACCTTTTAAAAATTTCGTAGCGTTCGAAATGCGAAACTAAAACTGCAATTAAGTTACGCATGTTCTTTCAATGGACACTGGGAGAAAAGGAGCTCCAAACACTTCCGCTCGCATAAAAAAAGTTATTACCTTTCAGAAAGTGGCGCACCATGGAATGCCAGTGCACATATAATCGTATGATCCAGGAATTTTCTTAGAAGGTTAAAGTTTCGAGGAATATAGTCTTAGCTCAGAGCATGGAACGCAAATGGACAGTTTCCTTGCCACTTTTATCCCGCTGTTAAATTTAAAGACGGTTTTTTACGACCCGAGGAACAGACGTCGGCTCGGAGTTTCCTGCCAGGAGACTGCTATAATGAAACGAGCGTTTTACGACCCGTTCGGTACGCCCTGTCTTTTCGAGTTGTCAGGGCAGTAAATGTCTAGACAGTTTTCGGTTAAATGGTAGCTCCATCCGTCTACTTTCTCCTTCGCTTCACATTTACCTCCTCTTGGAGCTGAGTTTTCCATATTAGCGAATTCTGCTCACGCAGTTTCTTTTTCCTTGTTTTCCGCGCATAAGGTTTTCACCAGTTATGATCCTTTAGGGTTGGCTAAAGATGAAACCGTAAGCGCCAAGTTCAGAATCCGGAAATCAGCTTACCCTAACATTAAAATGTCGGCCAACGCACACCATCAAACTTGCAAAAGAAGCCTTTGTTTTACAACCCACCCCAGATACTCCAAGAGCTGAGTTCCGAACATGTTTGTCCGGAGTCTAAGCTTTGAATCTTCCAAGAAAATCGAATAAAAGCGACCCTGATGGCGCAGTTGTCTAAGCGCTGGCTTCTAACCGTTCGTCTGAGTGGGCATGGGTTCGAGTCCGGAATAACGCATGGGTGGTGTGCTTGTCTTAGGGCATTGGCTCTCCTCTCTCTTATTAGGTCGGAGACCTTGGTAAGCCTCGTCTCCCCAGCTATATGAAGATTAACTTGTTAACCTTAAATTAAACTTCCGTTTTCCTTTTACAAATACACCTGTCACAAAAGAGTTAGGCCGACCCGGTGCAGCAGTGGTTTAAGCGATGGCCTCTGACTGTTCGTCCGAAAGGAGTCCGGGTTCGAATTCCGGTGAGGCATGGATGATGTGTTTGTCTTACGGCACTGGCTCTCTCCCTTCCCTGGAACCAGTGACCCTAAATTAGGGACGGGCGACTGCTTCTAGCCCATTGAGTTGCTCATGGTGGTCGTTAAACATCCAATCAAAAAAGAAAAAGGAGTTAGGGATATTGCGGTTTCGAAGGGAAAACGCGGTGATATGCAAATGTAGTGACTACTGCAGATCGGTTATCAGCTTGGGTAGCTACATCATATGTAAATTAACATCATGACAACATAGCACGTGGGGTACGAGCTTCGATAAAAGTACCCTGCGAGAAGTGGAAAATGGGTCTTTTCAGGGCTTGATGAAGAAGTTTGCTGAATGTATTGCCTTCAGTGTGGGATTAACCGGAAATCACGTCCAGCCGACTAATAAACATTGACAAGAGAAATAGGGAAGTTTTCATGCTACAGGCAAGTGTACGGCAGATCTATGCAGCTGTTGCTTTTGGAATTTCGCAAAGTGCAGTTATTCGGCTGCACAAAATATTTCTCCGCCATGGAAATGTTGCAGATCGACCCACGAGGTCGTCCGAGGATAAACACCAAGAATCAAGATCACGACCTGACAATAAGTGCTCGTCGACGGCCTAGTACCACCAGTAGCCAGCTCCGGGAATCAATGCGGGCTGCTCCTGTTGTCAGAGCATTCACTCAAACTCTACGAAACCATCTCCACGTGAACGGACTCAGAGCAAAGAGTAGCTGAGATGTGACATAAGTTCATCGTCATTGACGTCAGTTCAACGTCTTGAAAAATGTACCTGGGTCCAACAGTATATGTCATGGAACACAGAATGACACCATGTACTTTTCACAGACGAATCCCGTTTCGCTCTTTATCCCGATACTCGACGAGGACACGTGTGGAGGAGATCCGGCACACGAATGCAACCACACTTTGTGCAGTCCGTCCACCCTTATCAGCGGAAGTTAGTTCCGGTCTGGGCGGGAGTGTGTTTTAATGACCGTACTTCCTTGTATGTTTATCAAGACAGCATGAATGTCTCAGTGTACCGAAACGAGATGATTGTGCCCATGATAAAACTGTTTCACTCTGCTATATGACATGCATTCCGTTTTCGCGATGGCAATGCAACCAGTCACCGTGCCTGGAGCTTTCTTCGTCAGCTGGAAAACCATGGAAATGTATCGTTACAGCTGCCTTCGAGGTCGCTGGACCTTAATCCTATTGAGAACATTTGGGACGCTGTACACAGACGTCTGGATAACCACGTTCCATACCCCAGTACACTGGCATAACTTGGCAACGTGTTGCCTGTAATAAGGAACGAGCTGCCATAGACACTCATCAATAATGTCATTGCAAGTATGCCTCGTAGATGTCTAGACGTTCTTCGACACAGGTGTGTTACAGGTTACTGAAATCCAGAGGTACGGACATTCTCCGAATTTACCATTTTGTCTACACTGAAGAGCAATTGAATTAGAGATACCTGTCTAGTAACGTGTAGCACCACCTTTCGCCCTGATGACGGCGGTGATTCGTCTCGGCATGGACTCGACAAGACACCGGAAGAGTTGGGATGCCATACGGATCCACGACCCCTGAGCACGCTCCCACAGTTCACGAAGATTTGATGGAGGGGGTCATCTCTCCCAATGGTATCAGAGATGTGCTCGATGATATTGAGGTCAGGTGACCTAGCTGGCCAAGGAAGCGAGGTCACGTCGGTGGAGTGTTTATCCAACCATTCGGATACAATTCAGGAGCTGCATTGTCTTGTTGCAGGATGAGGTCTCCAGCGGGATGTTGAAGACGCACAAACGGGAGCAAATGGTCGTCCAGGATAACCCGGTAACGTTGACCTGTGAGGGACGATGTCACACGTACCAGGGGTCCCATTTCAGTCCACGTAAACAGTCCCCAGACGAGAATGCTACCCCCACCAGCTTGAAGAGTACCCTGCAAGCAAGAAGGATCCATCGCTTCATGTGGTTTGCGCCGTACTCGTATCCTTCCATCCGCATGTACCAACGTGAATCTCGACTCATCAGTCCAGGCAACATTTTCCCATACGTCAAGGGTCCAGTGGCGATGTTCCTGCGGCCATGCTAATCTTTGCACCCTGTGATGTGTGGTCAGCAGCGGTACCCTTGTGGGACGATGGCTTCTGTACCCCATAGCGAGGAGATGGCTCTGGATGGTGTGGCTGGTTACACGTTTTTGTGCACCAGCGTTAAATTGCGGAGTGATTTCTTACACTGTGGCCCGTCTATCCGCTGTTACAATGCGAGCTAGCCGACGATGATCCCGCTCATCCACACGCTGTTGTCCACGGCAGCTGGCCCTTGCAGGGATGGTTTTACCGGATACGATGTACTCACAGTGCACCCGTGACACAGTGGCCCGGGAAAATCCCAGTGCCTGCACGACTTCCGCGATGGAGTGACCCATTCGTCGGGCCCCGACAATTTGCCCACGATCAAATGCGCTTAGATCCTTCGTCTTACCCATACTGCGTCCGACTCTTACTGATTCCCGTCGCATCACTCCTTATATTGTCGGATCGCTGCATACGTCATGTTTCCGTTTACAGGGCCGCCCACAGCGACACATTTGCATAACCCCAGCTGTCTGTAATTCAATTGCTCTTCAGTGTATATTGCATTGCTACTTTGTTGTGTGCAGAAATTGCGCAATAAATTGTTTTTTGCAGACATGCTCTTTATCGTTTGTGTTACGTAGTCACGTTGTTATTTCAAGGCGTTACATACGTACATCCCATTTCATGTAATATCCGTAACTTTTTGTGATCAGTGTATGCGGTTGATTACAACTGATGTTAGTATCATAATGAAATGGCTAATTTTGCAATAGAAGAAACCACACGTTGAGTCAATGACGACAAGTCACGGTTAAATTTCTGTACCTTTATTTGCTGGTGTTTCTAGACTTCGATATTACCGTATTTTTCTTCGTATAATCCGACCACCGTGACATTCAGGAAAAGAAAAAAATATATATACTTCGTATTCCGCGGGGCACGTCATAATCCGCAGTCAGTGGAATTCAGAAAGGAAATCGACGTGTAATCTATACCTGCGATGTTGATCCCGAATCGCAATTTCGTACAGAAAAGCCACGATTAACGGAATGACCCAGCAGTCCAAAGAAATGGGGAGGTGGCATCTTAAAAAGTAAGTGTCATTTTTAAATGCTTTTCTTTCACTTCCAAGCGGATGTAGAACAAAAATTATGAATTCTTTTTCACATTACTGTAGTTTCGTGGTTAGACCTGACAGTTACGCAGTTAGATTCCATAGCATGCAGTTTCTTATAGTTAGACTTACGACACCAACGGACGTGTGTGACGCTGAGCTTACCATAACACGTGATCTTCCGCGAGAGCGAATTATATCACTTTCGTTGCATCGTATTTTCTGTCAAAGTGATCGTAAGTAAAAAGAGAAAAGAAATTTCATTCCAACTATTAGCGGATTTCCATCTTCATATTGCGTTACGTTTTCCTGTAATTAACACACTTCTGGTGATTTTCCAAATGTACGACCTCTCTTGAAAATTACGACAAGGGTCTTTTTTTTTAAATCGAAGTACCTCAAAAACTTCTTTAAGCGGTGTATTATCTGCATCGGCGTATAATCCGCAGAACCTAACATTTTAGAACTTTTTTAACAGATACTCCGCAGATCATATGACGAAAAATACTGTTCTACAAAAGACGAACATCTGACATGAAGGCTCTGGGGTGAACAACAGTATTTCTATACCGTGCCAGACTAGTTGTCAGTTTAAGTTCATTTTCGAAAATAAGTTGTACAGGGTTATCACAAATGAAACTGACAGCTTTAACATTTTATAAAAATAAAGCTATTGACTCTCACGTTGGTTGCACCGTTGCGTCAGGAAACTCTTGAAGTTTGTTACAGCAACTTACACATGTTCGACGTGTGCACCTTTAGTCACATGCCATATAACAGCGAGGTAATCGAATTGCCAAACACGCGTTAACATATCTTCATCAACTCCATCAGTAGCTGTTGTGATACGTTGTTTCAGGTTAGCTATGAACGGAAGGGACGAAGACCTCGTGTTTGAAGTAAAAAGTCACAGGGTGTTAGATCCGGACTTCATGGTGGCCAACATGTGAGTGACATAAAGTCGTCTTTTGCGCGGCCAATATAGTGCCGTGTGACCTTTTTATCGTGGTAATTTCTAATTTCCCGATGCCAGTGGGGTGGTGCTGCATCCTGTTGGAAAATAAAGTTGTCACTCCCATCGTGAAGTTGAGGCATCAACCAATTGATTAGCATACCGAGACAAGAAATTTCAGTTATAGTGTTTTCTTGGTAAAAGGATTTTAAAACACTATGACGGCAATTTGTTATCTTTTTACAACTTTTTTTTAATTTCTTTTCGTCATTGAGACTTTTCTCCTTTGTACCTCAATTTCCAAGTTTTACGCAAAACTTCCTTTTTCGGAAACCTATATGGTAATGAATGCCATTCTTTGTGGTTTTCGAATAACAATTTCGCGCACGTACAAGGCGTGTTCAGTGCTTTAACGTATAACCAGGGAAAAGAAAATTAGTTTGCTACAAAAACGGAGCTTCAAATTCTTGAAAGTGAGACACGATGTTTAATAGCTTTCAGATCATAAGAACTGGACCAAGCAACCTTAGGGGGAAGGGGGTGGAGGTAGGAGCGGTTCCGGACGGAGACGACCTCTGAGACCGTGACTAGATGTCTGTACAGGCCTTAGTCAGTGAGCCCGGTAGGGCCCAAGCCCGCGGCGCTTTAGCCCCGCAGCCCGGCCCGTGATGTGCCATTTGGTATTATATCTTTCTATCGTATTTTACGTATTAAATTGTGAAAATTAAATAATGAAATGAGATGTTGTTGAAAATATTTAGTTGAATGTAAGCCTAAAAATATTTACTGAACTTTGACAATTATCGAAGAATGTAACCTTAAGAGAGAGAAAAAAAGAAAGACCAAGCGCGTTCAGAATCTCCCTTTCTCTGAACTAGCAAGCGGTAACACTACAAAAGTAAATTCCTATACACATTAGGGATAGGAGAAACAGTCGATGTCGTCCCACTCTCTCATACAAAACACCTATACACACCCCACAACACTGCAGACATCCTCCGTCCCCAACTTTGCACAACACACACGTGCGTACGCGGTCGAATCTTTTTTCGTTGTCAACAAGCCTCAAAATGGTTTTACCATCTTAATATCCACAGGCTGCCCAGGTGGCGCAGTGGTCTAAGCGATGGCCTCTGATTATTCGTCCGAAAGGGGTCTGGGTTCGAATCCCGGTGAGGCATGGATGTTGTGTTTGTCTTATGGCACTGGCTCTCTCCCTTCCCTGGAACCAGTGACCCTAAACTAGGGACGGGCGACTGCTTATTGCCCATTGAGTTGCTCACTGTGGTCGTTAAACCTCCAATAAAAAAATATATATATCTACAGATGGTAAAAACACTGTGAGTGCCTCTCCTTGCTTTTGTAATTATTCCCTGTGCTATGTAATGGAAGTGAGTAAAGCCAGCAAAACAGTAAAACAGACCAGGAAATCGGGGAAGACGACTTTTTCTTTCTTTACCATTGCGATGAAAGGAATAAGTCGACTTGTCCCAATCCGGCCCGTGCAGATCTCTAACAGCGACCAGTTGAAATGTCGGATAAGCCTAACCTTGGAGTCCAGTAATCTGATGTTCAGTACGTTATTTTCTAGCTATCTTTTCGTTTCAATAACTCTGATTTATATACTGGTTTCTCTTTCAGCAAAAACTGAAAGGGAAAATACGACAAAACTCTCGATAACACACTGTTAAAAAAAAATCTACTTAAAAATGAGAGCCTGAACCAACTCGTTTTTAGCACGTCTTTTGTAAAAAAGATCGTGCTTATGTTATTGGTTTGTCCGTCCGTCTGTACCCACGATATTGTAACATCACAGACACTCGATCACAACACCAAACATTTATTACTTTACACAAAAACATAAACTGGAATACACTCCGTGGTACAAACTGAACTTGTTCTCTTAGCCAAAGCTAGGCATGTCCTCCTCCTTCAATATCTCTCTCGCAACTCTCTACATCACTCACCACACGCTCAAGTCATTAAATGTCAATGTATCCTTCCGCACTTTTGTGCGTGGAAGTCGTACTTTACAACCCCTCCTCACTCTAGAGGAACTTTTTCCAGTGGTAAAACGTTCTTGTCATTTTACAATACAATAGTCATAGTTCACATAATGAGTCATAATCCATTTACAAAGAGAAATATATGAGTTAATTTAACAATCATCTTTACGTGTTTTCCAACAATTTCTATGTATTATATACCAAAACAAAAAACAAAAAAAAAATGTTTTCACTAGCAGACACATAGCATGATCAAGGTGGATCATCTAAAGTTGGAACTCTGCTCAGTCCATCTGCATTTTTGTGCATAGTTCCCGATCGATGAATTATAACAAAATCATATGCTTGTAAAGCAAGGGCCCATCTCATCAGACGAGCATTTGAACTTGCGTTGGTGCGTAACCAAACGAGAGGGTTATGATCAGTTTGTATGAGGAAATTTTGACCATCCAGGTGGCATTTCAGTGGTGTCACGACAATTCGTCGCGTGCGTCAATTCGTCGACTACGTCAATTCGTCGCCTGCGTCAATTCGTCGCGCGTCAATTCGTCGACTACGACAATTCGTCGCGCGTCAATTCGTCGCATGCGTCAATTCGTCCCATGCGTCAATTCGTCGCGCGTCAATTCGTCGCGCGTCAATTCGTCGACCACGACGATTCGTCGCGCGTCCATTCGTCGCGGACAAATTCGTCGACTACGTCAATTCGTCGCGTTTACAGATTTTGGTTACATACAAAACGAATGCAGGAAAACGTACGATTTCGAACGTCTTGCTCCCTGATCAAATTTATAAAGTTTGGACCCGCAGACAGGATAGGAATATTACGTTTTTCTTTGGCACTTAAAATATTAGACGGTAAACGGTTTTTGGAACGGGGCAGGGCCCGGTTGGTCAGAGCCCCCATATACAAAATTTTAGTAAAATCTACAGTTTTCAATTCAGAACCACCAAATCTGGTATACTATCTCTTGGTATTCTAACTTAGACTGTAGACGGTTTTGGGAAGCTGTTGCAGAAAGGAGAGGGGGGGGGGGTTACAGCCCCCCTACAGAATTGCCGTAAGATATAGTTTTCAATTTAGAACTACCAAATTTGGTATATTATCTCATAGCGCTCTAACTTAGACGGTAGACGGTTTTTGGAACGGGTCAGGGGCCCGGTTGGTCAGAGCCCCCCATACACAAAATATTCGTAAGATCTACATTTTTACATTTCAAAATTGCCTTTATTCTTCAGTAAAATAACATTTCTATGTACATGACAATGGAATTCTGCCAATAAATACAGCGGTATATACATCAGCTGGAAAGTTCCAGTGAAACGTAAAACAAAATATTGTTAAAATCATAAAAAAATTATTTCGCCACGTAGGGCGAAGAAGAGGCAGACAATAAAGCACGAGCGATACAAACGAAAATGTTTACCTACAGTATTGTAGACAGGGCAAGACATGATTCTATACTATGCACAAATTCCAATTAAGCATTACTACCATACTAAAGATTAAACATTAGGTACTAATTCACAGAAATGCAACAGTGATGCCACATTCAAAATTTACAACATATGTACAGAAGTATTCAGTGACAAGGGGAAATAACGCTAAATGTACTCAGAAGGGCATCTTGTTACATTATATTATACACACAGTGACTAATATTTTAAAAAAATATTCAACATAATGAAGGGGACATTGCGTGGGCAGTAAACTGTGCAGAAGGAAGAATTATATACAACAACATAAAACCCAACATCATCGAAGAGAACATGGGAAACATGGTGAGCTATCTTCAATGGCACATTAAAACAGAAAAATCACAAATAGCGAAGCACCAAAATTAATACGTAAAAACATGATTTGTTACAGTGAACGTGGGCGACAACAAAAATCCCACTTATAGGTTGAGATGTAACTGCAAATTGTGGATATGGAACCACCCAGCCGATTGGGCCCAAGTGGATTGAAAAACGCTATCGGTGTTTGTTGAGGCAGCACGAGAGTGCTCCATTTGGAGGCGAGTGGTTAACCGTGCTAGGAAGCGTCTCCGAATGATAGCACTTGCCTCCTGAGGAGGTGGAATAAG
This sequence comes from Macrothele yani, assembly GCA_039090855.1. Taxonomy (NCBI): domain Eukaryota; kingdom Metazoa; phylum Arthropoda; class Arachnida; order Araneae; family Macrothelidae; genus Macrothele; species Macrothele yani. The sequence goes on from CM076992.1 coordinate 18,705,393, forward strand.
AGCGGGGAAGCGTTGTTGAAGATGGAAAGCATAGACAGTGAACTTCACAAGAAGAAAAATGTAACGGCACACAGGAGGCAAGTGAGTAGGTGGATGCTTAGTTTGGAGTAGCCAAGCATATGCAAGAAACGGTAACGATCGAGCACAAATTCGATCAGCAAGACGAAATGCTGTGTTTAGGACTGGCAGGAGAACGGGGCAGAATAGGTATTGATGTTGGACGTCGCTGACTTCAGGGCAAAAGGAGCACTGCGGAGAGGTGAGAAGGGTCATGTGAAACAGTACTGATGGGGCGGGGAGACGAAGGTGAAGAAATTGCCAATGGACATTGAGTTCAAGAGGGGAGGAAAGGGCAGAGGTAGATGCTGTCCAGATGGCTGGGAGAAGAGAAGGAGGAGCAGAATGAACAGAAAGTGGAAGTGCGGGAGGGGAAAGAAGAAGCCAATAAAGAGAAGAGGAGGAGAGAGAAGTAACTAGAACCGGGGAGCTACGAATGAGGAGAAAGAACGGTAGGGAAAGAGGAGCAGAGGGGACCGAGAAGAGACCATCAGGTGAAGCGATTAGTGGAAAGAGGCTCCAAAGCGCTGTGCGAAGAAGAAGATATTCGTTAGCAAGAGTAATGGTTGGAGATAGAAACAATGAAGAAAGAGGTCTCCAGGTTAGATCAGAAGTTACGAGAGAACGGACAGTTATCACACCAGAGCGGATCCAATGAGGAAAGTAAAAGTAAGGGAGGTTAGGAGGGTGAATAAGAGAAGAGAAGAAGAGAGGTTCATCTAGGAGATCAAGAGTTGAAGAAGGAAATGAACGGAGAAGAGGAAGCGAACGAAAGAGAGAAAGGCCCTCTCGCAGGACAGGAGGGAGGTGGGACGGGAGAAGAGAGTATGCATCCATCTTCAGAAACAGTAGGAAGGTGAAGGATGGGTCACGGAAAGAAGCTAGAACATTCAAGGTAGTGGTAAGGGACGGAACAGTTGAAGTGGCAAGGCGAATGAAATGAATAATACGATGTGTTTTATAAAGGAAAGCTGGATCAGGAAGCTGGATGCCACCCAAAGAGGCTGGCAGATGAAGCGTGGCAGGTTTAACCCAGTGATGTGAAGACCAGATGACGGAAGTTGAGAGGCGAGTGATGGTCATCATTTGTGACACGGGCACAACCGTCGACATCCAAGAGTATTCGCATAGAGAGATAAGTTGTCGACGAACAACGGCTGCTCGTTGACGGAACGATGTGAAAGGGCGGGCCTTACTCCAGTAGGCAGCAGTCCGTTGTATCCGGGGAAGAAGAGCAGTCCAGGTGGCAGATGCAGAAGCCAAGGGCAATCCGACATACGCACCGAGGATCTTCTGTGTAGTGGCTGTCCACTGCGCACCCCAAGGAGCATCGGTGCGGGCAGCCCATGCCCCGCACCATAAGCCAGTACTTTTAGTGGCATTCAGCGCTGCTCCAGATAATGCAACATACTGTTGATATACAGAATACAGGCGATCAAATTGAGATTCATCCCGGACGCAAAAGGTCACATCATCAGCATAGGCGGTGAAAATTATTCGATGATGACGAGTACTAGCCACTGTCGGCGGTAGGACATCCAGGAGTGATCTTCGGGCTGCTAACAGGAAAGGCTCAAAAGCGAGAGCGAATAGCTGGCCGGAGAGCGGACATCCTTGCCGGATGCCTCGCTTAAACGGAATTGGAGCGGTTAGAAATGTGGCCGCTCGAACATGGAAACTGGCGCCCTGATAAAGGGCCAAGAGTGCGGAAGAAAAGGTAGGAGGAAAGCCAAATTGTGAAAGGACAGCAGAGAGATAAAAATGAGAAACGTTATCAAAAGCGGACTTTTGATCCAGATTGAGAAAGGCAAGAGGTTCAGAAAAAGAGCGAGCGAGGAAGTGAAGATGAAGGAGAAGAGAAACGTTAGTGGAAATAGTCCGACCAGGCACAGTGTATGTCTGGTCAGGAGAAATAACGAAAGAGAGAACAGAATTAAGGCGACGGGATAAGAGTTTTGTATAGAACTTATAGTCAGTGTTTAGGATGGAGATAGGGCGCCAGTTTCCAAGATCCAAGAGGTCACCCTTCTTAGGAAGGAGGATGGTGTGTGCCAAAGTAAAGTCGGGCGGTAACGCAGGAGAGGAAAAAGCAGACGAGAAACACGCAGACAGAAAAGGCAGAAGGCACGGTAGAAAAGCACGATAAAAGGACAGAGGAAGGCCGTCAGGTCCAGGAGCGGCATGAGGATTGAGAGTAGCGAACGCCTCGCGGAGTTCGCGAAGAGAGAAAGGAGAGAGTAAAGAAGTAGATAAAGTAGAGGGGACCTGAGGAAGAGAGGAGAGAAGAGGAGAAGCTAATGAGGATGAAGACTGCGTTACCGCACTGTACTTGGCGATGAAATACTGTCTGGTGAAAGTGCATAGCTTCGATGGGTTCGAAGTGATGGAACCATCCTGGAGGCGAAGATGACGCAAAGATGTAGCAGAACGATGTTGAGATTCCAAGGCGGTTAAGTAATCGTGAGAATCAGCTGTAGGGGAGAGATGCAAGAAATGCATCCTGCAGGCTGCATCGGATGCGCGAGGAAGAAGCAAAGCGTGGAGATCTGCCAGATAGCCGGGGTATTGCGGATCATCAAGAGAGAGCATCGACAATAGAGCACGTAGATTCGCAATTTTCATATCGCTCTCATTCCGAGAGGCATGGGAGTAGCGCCGTACAAAAAGGACCAAGTCATGTTTGACACTGAGCCACAGTTGCATCGCGTCGGACGTAGTATCAAGAAGGGGCTGACGTCTTCGGAGGAACTCACGCACAGCAACACAAAATTGTTGATCATCCAGGAGCGAGTCCGGAAAAGTCCATACTCGTTGAGTCCTTGAAGGTGAAGGTGAAACACACACCGACAGACTGACAATACTGTGGTCTGAAGCGGCGGAAGGATGATGGGCAGCAGCTGCGATCGACGGGAGAAGAGCAGTCGAAACATAAAATTTATCCAACCGTGCTGCCGTAGTGCTGCCATGGATGGAAGAGCGCCAGGTAAAAGAGATTTCCGACGGGTGTAGATGCCGGAACGCATCAACCAATTGAAAATCATCAACTAGCTGGGAAATCTGTAATACACGTTGTCTGCGGTATTCTCCAACGGTTGAATTGCGGTCAAGGGCCGGCAACAACGTACAATTGAAATCTCCGCCGATGAGAATATATTCAGACGGTGGGATGCATGACAGCTCTGTACGGAGTGTGGAGAGAAGATCAGGTAACAGACGTTCATCACAGGGGACATATATGTTAAAAACATGATAGGTCACGTTTTCAATGCAAAAGACAGCGACTTGGAGGTTGTCCACATGTAAGGCACGAATCACTGGCGTCGAAATCAGAGGGAGTAGGCGGTGATGGATCCCAAGTGCAAGGCCACCATTCCGTCCAACTCGATAAGCATGGTGAAAATCGTAGGGCCAAGCCCGCCAACGAGAGAACAAAGTGGTAGCAGAGCAATTGGTCTCTTGGAGCAAGAGAAGATCTGCGTGTAGAGGCGCCAAGTCCTCATACACTAGAGCATTTCTAGGAGAAGCAGAGAACCCTCTGCAGTTAAGTGTGACCACCTTGAATCGGTAGGTCCTTCCCAGGTCGACACGCACGTGCGCTGGAATCTGTTATTTTCTTCGCTTGCTTCTTCATTCTGTCAACACTAAATTTGAGATCGGGATAGGAAAGCACAAGATTTCGATACACAGATATCACACTAGAAACTTGGGTTAGAACAGTAGGAAGATCAAGCAAATGACGTGCAACAAACTGATTAAAGAATCTAGGATGTTTATGAGAGCATAATACTTCATATATTTTATGAAGAGAAAGCGGACCTACCGGTATATCCGCCTTCGCTTCAGCTAGGTATCGGAGAAAAGAATCTAGGGAAAGCACTGGGGGTGGAGTCTTAGAACCTGGAATCACAGCAGGGTGTCGACTTGTTCGTGGCGAAGTACGACGTTGAGAGGAGGAGCGGGAAGATGAGTCAACAGAACGACCTCTTGCAGCACCGATGCGAGGAGGGAGCGGAGTCTGCGGAGCACTCCAGGACTCCCGTCGAGCAGGCTTGCTGGTAGTTGTAGGGTCAGAGTGATTGCCAGAAGTGTCACTAGCAGTAGGGCAGTCCATGTCAGTAACTGTACTTGGAGTGTCTTCATCCGATGGAAGATGAAGGTCAGCAGTCAGGTCAGCTGGAGCTGCAAGGAACGTGGGCGGAGCTGTCGGTACCAGATGAGGAAAGTCCTCTGTCAACAATTGTGGGGCAGGACCCCGTGGAGGAAGGCCCGATGGCAGAGCAGGTTGATGAAGTTCTGAAGACACCTCCTTAGAAACGGTAGGGGTGGACGACACAGGGCTGTCACGAGTGACTTTTGGTCCCGAAGACTGAGGTACAGCAGGGCGGCGGAAGCACTCACTACGTTGATGGCCATACGCCTTACAAGTCTGACAATGAAAGGAGGTTAAAACGTCGATGCGTCGGATTTGATCTCCGCATTTTACAGTGAAGAGAGTAGGAAAAGACTTGATATGTTCTTCCGAAGAGAATACTACTCGCGCAACTCGTCGGGCACTTTCAATCGAACGATCATCCTCGTCCTTTGGAGCAGCGGAGTGTGTGGTAATGTTACCCACAACACGACCGGATTGCATAAGAAAAGCACAAAGCATAGCATCTGTGACTTCAGGATGTACTGGGTACATCGAGACCGTTACTGGTCTCTGGGCGACAGGCTCAGGAAATAATTGGTGATCACCAACAACCAGCCCAGTCTGTAAGACAGAGGTAGCATCTGCCGCATGAAAAAAATAAACAATGACACTCGGCCCTCTGCGCGACATATGACGTATCGCTGACGGAGAGAACTTTTGTTTTAGAGCAGTTGAGTACATTTTGAGTGGTGTGTCTGGCAGCGCCTCAAAGCACACACCCAACTCAGTAGCCGTGGTGAAAGAGGTACCTGCTGGAGAATCCACTGGAATTTCGAGCACAACCTCATTACCAGAGCGACGGACATGAGGTTTTAAAGCTGCGGCTTCCGCTCGCATGGAATTAGACTTGGGCTGAAGCCTTTGGGAAGTTACCGCTGAAGAATAGGAACGAGGAGCAGTAGAAGTGGAGGTTGAAGGCAGAGGAGCACCGCCATCCATTGAAGGCAGAGGAGCATCGCCATCCATTGAAGGCAGAGGAGCACCGTCATCCATAGTGTCCATGACGTCAACTGTCACTATATGAGAAGCAGCTGGGGCAAGAGCTGTAATAGTGACGTCAGGGGAGGAAAACGATACGCCGCCAACGGTTGACGTCGACCCGGAGGGCAACGTGACAACGCCACCGCTGGGCAAAGTGCCGTGATCACCGGAAGTGATGTCAGGGTTGACAACACCACCGGATGACGCCATATTAATGGCGCCGAGATAACTAGGCTTCTACCAGCTCGGTAGGAATTTTAAACACGACGATAAGAAACGAAAAAAGGCACTCACCACTTCGGGAGATGTCCGAAACGAATCACCAAACCTTTATAGTGGAGGTAAGAACAAACCTAGTTATCCTAGTAGCCTAAATACTTGAAATACAAACAAAACTCACGGAGCACAATCTACAGTTTTCAATTCAGAACCACCAAATCAGGTATCCTATCTCATAGTACTCTAACTTAGACGGTTGTCGGTTTTTGGAACGGGTCAAGGCCCGGGGAGTCAGAGCCCCCTCCCCCCATACATACAAAATTTTCGTAAAATCTAGTTTTCATTTCAGAACCATCAAATTTGGTATCATGAAACTCTAACTTAGACGCTAGACGGTCTTTGGAAGGGGTTGGAGCCCGAGGGGTCGGACCCCCCCCCTCTCATAAAAATTTTCGTAAAATCTACAGTTTTCATCTTAGAACCACCAAATTTGGTATACTATCTTATGGTACTCTAACTTAGTCGGCAGACCGTTTTCGGAACGGGTCAAGGCCCGGGGGGGTCAGAGCCCCCACATACAAAATTTTCTTAAAAACTACAGTTTTCAATTCAGAACCACCTAATCTGGTATACTATCTCATGGTACTCTAACTTAGACGCTAGACGGTTTTTGGAAGGGGTTGGAGCCCGGGGGGTCAGACCCCCCGAATAAAAACTTTTTCCTAAAATCTACAGTTTTCAATTTAGAACCACCAAATTTGGTATACTATCTCATGGTACTCTAACTTAGACGCTAGACGGTTTTTGAAAGAGGTTGGAGAAAGGGGGTCAGACCCCCCGAAAAAAAACGTTTTCGTAAAATCTACAGTTTTCAATTTAGAACCACCAAATTTGGTATACTATCTCATGGCACTCTAACTTAGACGCTAGACGGTTTTTGAAAGGGGTTGGAGCCCGCGGGGTCGGGCCCCCCCCTCATGAAAATTTCGTAAAATCTACAGTTTTCATCTTAGAACCACCAAATTTGGTATACTATCTTATGGTACTCTAACTTAGACTGCAGACCGTTTTTGGAACGGGTCAAGGCCCGGGGGTCAGAGCCCCCCACATACAAAATTTTCTTAAAAACTACAGTTTTCAATTCAGAACCACCTAATCTGGTATACTATCTCATGGTACTCTAACTTAGACGCTAGACGGTTTTTGGAAGGGGTTAGAGCCGGGGGGGTCAGACTCCCCGAATAAAAACTTTTTCGTAAAATCTACAGTTTTCAATTTAGAACCACCAAATTTGGTATACTATCTCATGGTACTCTAACTTAGACGCTAGACGGTTTTTGGAAGGGGTTGGAGCCCGGGGGGTTAGACCCCCCCGAAAAAAAAACTTTTTCGTAAAATCTACAGTTTTCAATTTAGAAGCACCAAATTTTGTATACTATCTCATGGTACTCTAACTTAGACGGTAGAAGGTTTTTGGAACGGATCAAGGCCCGGGGGTAAGACCCTCCCACATACAAAATTTTCTTAAAATTTTTATTTTTCAATTCAGAACCACCAAATTTTGTGTCATGAAACTCTAACTTAGCGGGAGACGGTTTTTGGAACGGGTCGGGGCTCGGGGGTCGGAGCAACCCTACTCCCCCCCCCGTACAAAATTTTAAATTTTCGTAAAATCTAGTTTTCAATTTAGAACCACCAAATTTGGAATACTATCTCATGGTATTCTAACTTAGACTGTAGACGGTTTTTGGAAAGGGTCGGAGCCCGGGGTTCAGAGACTCCCCCCCCTCATACGAAATTTCGTAAAATCTAGTTTTCAATTTAGAACCACCAAACTCGGTATACTATATAATGGCACTCTAACTTAGACGGTAGACGGTTTTTGGAACGGGTCGGGGCCCGGGGGTTAGAATGCCCTCCCCGACAAAATTTTCGTAAAATCTACAGTTTTCAAGTTAGAACCACCAAATTTGGTATACTATCTCATGGTACTCTAACTTAGACGCTAGACGGTTTTTGGAATAAGTCAAGGCGCGAGGGGTAAGAGCCCCCACATACAAAATTTTCGTAAAATCTATAGTTTTCACATTAGAACCACCAAATTTGGTATCATGAAACTGTAACTTAGACGGGAGACGGTTTTTGGAACGGATCGGGGCCCGGGCGGTAAGAGCACCCCCCCCCCCCCAAAGAATTTTCGTAAAATATACCGTTTTCAACTTAGTACCACCAAATTTGGTATACTATCTTATGGTACTCTAACTTAGACGGTAGAGGGTTTTTGGAACGGGTCGGGCACGGGGTAAGAGCCCCCCCCCCCATAAAAATTTTTCGTAAAAACTAGAGTTTTCAATTTAGAACGACCAAATTTGGTATATTATCTCATGGTTCTCTAACTGAGACGGTAGATGGTTTTTTGGAAAGGGTCGGAGCCCGGGGTTCAGAGCCCCCCCCCCCCCCCATATAGAATTTCTTGAAATCTATAGTTTTCAATTTAGAACCACCAAATTTGGTATACCATATCATGGTACTCTAACTTAGACCGTAGACGATTTTCGGAACGGGTCGGGGCCCGGGGTTAGATCGTTCCCCCCATACAAAATTTTCGTAAAATCTACAGTTTTCAATTTGGAACAACCAAATTTGGTATACTATCTCATGGTACTCTAACTTAGATGGTAGACGGTTTTGGGAACGGGTCAGGCACGGGGTCAGAGCCCTTCCCATAAAAATTTTTCGTAAAATCTACAGTTTTCAATTTAAAACCACCAAATTTGGTATACTATGTCATGGTACTCTAACTGAGAATGCAGGCGGTTTTTGGAAACGGTTGGAGCCAGGGGTTCAGAGCCCCCCCCCCATGCCAATTTTTGTAAAACCTACAGTTTCGAATTTAGAATGACCAAATTTAGTACACTACCTCATTGTATTGTAACTTAGACCGCAGACGGAAAGGGTCGGTGCCCGGTGTGAAGGGGGCCCATTCAAAATTTTCGTAAAAATTACAATTTTTACTCTTAAGAACTGCATCCCAATACAGCACTCCATTACCCCACCTACGGTCTAGGTTAGAGGCCGTAGATAACAATAAAGTGAAAAAATATCCGGTTCATGATGTATTAAAAACACAAATTAATAAACGTTAGCTTTCACCACCAACGGTTGCCTTATCAGGCAGAAATACAATGTACTGTAAATAATGTAAATTCTTTTTTGCTTCGTATAATTAAATTAACTAAATCAAAATATTTAAAATAAGTTTCCTGGAAATTTACGGAAATAGCTTTTTCATTCATTAACTTTCACCCGCTGAACTTGGTGATTTTAGAAATAGTAATATTTACCTGGGAAATACCGGGTACCCCTGCTAGTAAGAACTAAAGATAATGTTACACTTTTAGTCAGGTACAAAACAATAATTAGAAAACCCTAGGACTGGGCCTGTTTAGCAATTTTCAGTGTGCCGTGCTAATTTTCATAATGTTTTCATAGAAGTCCAAGATTTTTGCAATGCGCTTTTCTCAGGTTGGAACTATTAAGCAGACCCTAGGCCTAGAGATTTTTGATAGTTTTCAGTCCTCCGAGCTGATATTTATGTAGTTTTCATAGAAAATAAAATGAATTCTGTTTAAATGTTACTCGAGCACAAAGCATTAATAGATACGCCCGAGACCTAGGCATATGCATTTACAGTAATTTTTATAATGCTGTGATTATATGAGGTTTGCATGACAAATCAATTTAAGAGTGTTACGCTTATCAAAAATTATTTAAAAGGCCTAGGTCTAGCGGCCAATAATTAGCATTTGGTGCCTAAGTGAAAGCGCAACATTATTAACTTGATTTGTTATGCAAACCTTATAAATACGACCACAGCGATTAAAAGTTACTAAAGAGTCCTTGTAAGTAATATTTTTTGACCGAGTGCAAGTACAATTTACGAAATGTCAACAGGTCAAAATATCTAAAGTAACAATGAAATTTGGAATATTTCTTTTTTCTTTCTTTTTATTTCAGTTTTGACACTTGTATTAAGTTTTAAAAACATATATTTCTCCTATCGTATACCTTCATTGTGCTTTCAACAGAATTTCTTACCATGTTTTGGGTATTTTGTTTCGTGTGGTTGCAGTTTTTTTAATGTTTTGGGCATTTCATTTTGTGAAATCAATTTTACTAGAATATGCAGATTCTGTAGTTCAGTGGTTTGAGGAAAATTATGTTCTTGGAAAATTTTGTGGAAGCAGAAGAAACAATCCAAGCAGAAGCCCTCCGCTGTTCCCGCCAACAATTTGGTCAGTTAGTGAAAACAATTTATTTGGCTTTCCCAGAACACAAAACGAACTTGAAAGATTAGACAGACGCTGGAATACAATTCTGGGAGAGAAAAAACTGTGACTGTACGAAATAATCAGTGAAATTGCGAAAGAGCAGAGAACAACTATGGCTAAAATCGAAAGAGTGATAGCACAGATTCCAACAAATCCACCCAGAAGAGAAACGCTGGCAAGATAAAAAGGAATTCGAACTTCTTTGGTGCACAGAGACAATGTTAACATGCTGGACATTTTAAGAGGAATTTCATATAATTCTACCCTTTACTAAAATGTGCTGGTATTTCTCACTAATTGAATTATACCTTTTACTAACTTGTATTTGAATTTTTCAAGAATGTAATTCCGCCGAAGATGCAAGAATGTGAAACCAACGCAAAATTAAAAAAGACAAAATTTTCAAAATAGCATGTCAAAAACATAAAATGTCAAAAAGTAATCCAAAATGTGAAACATACTAGAGGTGTTCAAATGAAAAGGTACGAAACGTCATAAGAACGTAATCGTTAACATATTTGCCTATGCCGCTGTGGGAGAACGTAGCGACACATCTAGGGATGCGATTGGAGTCGCCGGCGTGGATCGGAGCATGCGCGGGCACCCGCATGCGCAGGAGAGAGCAGAGGCTCTTATAAAGAGCGAAGTCCAATTGACGCGGCAGTGCGTGTGAGGACAGGATGGCGTTCACACTGCAAAATTCGACGATTGAGGGGAAGCGAGGCGTTAGCCGATTTCTTACAGCGGAAGGTGTTAAACCGGCCGCTATTCATCGTGGAGGGTGTGGTTCTGCTCCATGATTACGCGCGTCTACACGTCTCCAGGGTCACTCACGCGGAACTGGCCAAGTTCCAGTGGGAGCAGCTTGACCATCCGCCCTACAGCCCGGACATGTCGCCCTGCGATTTTCATGTGTTTGGTCCCCTGAAAAAACATCTGAAAGGGAAGCGCTTCCACTCGGACGACGAACTCAAGGACGCTGTGCAGGACTGGGTCTCGTCACGGCCACAGGAATTCTGGAAACAAGGAATCCTTCGGCTCGTTAATCAATGGGATCGTTGTGCTACGGCCTATGGTGTATACTTTGAATAAAGTCTTCATTTATACCCACAGTGTCGTTTCGTACCTTTTCATTTGAACACTCCTTGTATAAAAATTCAAAATGCAATCCAAAATGTGAAACAAATAAAAATTCAAAATGCAATCACAAGTCACAAGCATTACAAAAATGCGAAACGCTATGTAACAAGTACAACACAAAATTAAAACAAATGCCAAAAAAAAATGCATACGCTTTGTAAAATGTACAAAATAAAATAAATGCCATATTCACAAGGATTTCATGACGAGTCATGTTAAAAATGAGCTTTTATTTTGACTTCAAATAATAATTATTAGCCTCTACACCTTTTTAAGTCTTTAATAAGTGCAACATCATTAACCTGACTTGTCATCAAACATTATCAATATAGACCATAGCATACAATCACTTAAAAGACTTGTTAATGGATGAATTGAGGAATCACCAAGTTCAGCGGGTGAAAGTTAATGGCTGTTTATAGTTTTGTACTCGAGTAAATGCGCAACACAGTAAACTTGACTTTCTCTGAAAATTTTTTGTATATGAGCACGGTTGATTGAAAACTGATAAAAAGGCTTAAGGCCTGTTTATTAATTTTTGTGCCTCAGTCAAAACGCAGTACCATAACCTTGGCATGTTATCGAAACCTTATGAATACGTCGGACTAAAAATTCCTAAAAAAAGTTTACGCCTAAGGTCTTGTAACTAAAGTTTTGTGACAGGGTAAAACTGCAACATTAATAACTTGACATGTTATGTTAACGTTGTGAATATGAGCACGGCGGATTAAAGATTTCAACAAATAGCCTTCGGGATTAATGTGTTGTAGCTGAGTAAAAATGTAACATTATCTTGATTTTCTATATAAACCAAACTACGTGCTGAAATGGCCCAACTATATATACGTATACTTCAACCATATACCGAAGCGCTGACAAGGTGAAAACAAAAGTGCAATTTTGTACGGTCCCCTAACATTTTATGGCCAGCCTACATCATGGAAGTGGACACCTTGATATCAAAAACATACTTTTTGTACGGTCCACAACAAATAGCAGTGGACACGTCGCAATCTTTGGGGGGGGGGTAACGACCACCGTGATCAATTCAGTGGGCTATAAGCAGTCGGACATTCCCAATTTTGGGCCACTGGTTCCTGGGAAGGGGGAACAGCCAGTGCCAGAAGTCAAGCACAACGTCCATGATTCACCGGGATTTGAACCAGGATCCTTCTCGACAAGTGGTCAGAAGCCAGCGCCTAGATCACTCCGCCGCCGTAGCGGCACACGTTGAAATGTATTTTTCATACGGCCCCAAACGCTCTTATGGACATACTAGATTGAACTGGACGCAAATAAATCATTAATATATTTTGTACTAGCAGGGATACCAGTTATTTGCCAATTAAATATTACTATTTGTGGAATCACCAAGTTCAGCGGGTGAAAGTTAATGAATGAAAAATATATTCCTGCAATTTTCCAGTAAACTTATTTTAAATTTTTTGATTTAGTTAATTTAATTTTGCGAAACAAAAAAGAAAGAAAAAGGAATGGGAATACTTACCTTCTAGGAGACATCTATAGAACTGCCGTACATCTGGCGTGTGCTTCTGTGAATCCCGCGACACAGAAATGCAATGTACCTATGTGATGTCGCATGCATACGACTTCACATTGACATTGATCATCAAAGGAATGGGAATACTTACCTTCTAGGAGACATCTATAGAACTGCCGTACATCTGGCGTGTGCTTCTGTGAATCCCGCGACACAGAAATGCAATGTACCTATGTGATGTCGCATGCATACGACTTCACATTGGCATTGATCATCTTTTTCTTACCGTTTTGAATTTTGAATATCTGGAACTCTCTGTTTACATTACATTATATTTCTTTCTGATAAGCCGTCCGTTGGTAGTGAAAGCTAAACTATATAGATTTGTGTTTTTAATACACCATTAAACGCATATTTTTGCACTTTACTCTTATCTACAGTCCTTAACTTAGACCGTAGGTTGGTTAGTTGGTTGGTTGGTTGATGGTTTATGGTGCAAGGCCCTCAAAGGGCCAAAGAGCGCCTTAGAACGTAAATAGGGTATTCTTAAGAGTAAAAAACGGAACTTTTTACGAAAATTTTGCATGGGGCTACCTTGACCCGGGCCCCGACCCCTTCCAAAAACCGTCTACCGTCTAAGTTAGATAACCATTAGTAGTATACCAAATCTGGTTGTCCTAAATTGAAAACTGTAGATTTTACGAAATTTTTATGAGGAGGGGGAGGGGCTCTCACCCCGGGGTTCCAGCCCCTTCCAAAAACCGTCTAGCGTCTAAGTTAGAGTACCATGAGATAGTATGCCAAATTTGGTGGTTCTAAATTGAAAACTGTAGATTTTACGAAAAACTGTTTATTCGGGGGGTCTGATCCCGGGCTCCAACCCCTTCCAAAACCGTCTAGCGTCTAAGTTATAGTACCATGAGATAGTATACCAGATCAGGTGGTTCTGAATTGAAAACTGTAGTTTTTAAGAAAATTTTGTATGTGGGGGGCTCTCACCCCCGGGCCTTGACCCGTTCCAAAAACGGTCTGCTGTCTAAGTTAGAGTACCATAAGATAGTATACCAAATTTGGTGGTTCTAAGATGAAAACTGTCGATTTTACGAAATTTTTTATGAGGGGGGGGGCTCCGACCCCGCGGGCTCCAACCCCTTCCAAAAACAGTCTAGCGTCTAAGTTAGAGTACCATTAGATAGTATACCAAACTTGGTGGTTCTAAATTGAAAACTATTGTGGGGGGCTCTGACCCCCGGGCCTTGACCCGTTCCAAAAACGGTCTGCTGTCTAAGTTAGAGTACCATAAGATAGTATACCAAATTTGGTGGTTCTAAGATGAAAACTGTCGATTTTACGAAATTTTTTATGAGGGGGGGGGGCTCCGACCCCGCGGGCTCCAACCCCTTCCAAAAACAGTCTAGCGTCTAAGTTAGAGTACCATTAGATAGTATACCAAACTTGGTGGTTCTAAATTGAAAACTATTGTGGGGGGCTCTGACCCCCGGGCCTTGACCCGTTCCAAAAACGGTCTGCAGTCTAAGTTAGAGTACCATAAGATAGTATACCAAATTTGGTGGTTCTAAGATGAAAACTGTAGATTTTACGAAATTTTTATGAGGGGGGCCCGACCCCGCGGACTCCAACCCATTTCAAAAACCGTCTCCGCGGACTCCAACCCATTTCAAAAACCGTCTAGCGTCTAAGTTAGAGTACCATGAGATAGTATACCAAATTTGGTGGTTCTAAATTGAAAACTGTAGATTTTACGGAAAAGTTTTTTTTCGGGGGCTGACCCCCGGGCTCCAACCCCTTTCAAAAACCGTCTAGCGTCTAAGTTAGAGTTTCATGATACCAAATTTGATGGTTCTGAAATGAAAACTAGATTTTACGAAAATTTTGTATGTATGGGGGAGGGGGGCTCTGACTCCCCGGGCCTTGACCCGTTCCAAAAACCGACAACCGTCTAAGTTAGAGTACTATGAAATAGGATACCTGATTTGGTGGTTCTGAATTGAAAACTGTAGATCTTACGAATATTTTGTGTATGGGGGCTCTGACCAACCGGGCCCCTGACCCGTTCCAAAAACCGTCTACCGTCTAAGTTAGAGCGCTATGAGATAATATACCAAATTTGGTAGTTCTAAATTGAAAACTATATCTTACGGCAATTCTGTAGGGGGCTGTAACCCCACCCCCTCCTCTCTGCAACCGCTTCCCAAAACCGTCTACAGTCTAAGTTAGAATACCACGAGATAGTATACCAGATTTGGTGGTTCTGAATTGAAAACTGTAGATTTTACGAAAATTTTGTATATGGGGGGCTCTGACCAACCGGGCCCTGCCCCGTTCCAAAAACCGTTTACCGTCTAATATTTTTAGTGCCAAAGAAAAACGTAATATTCCTGTCCTGTCTGCGTGTCCAAACTTTATAAATTTGATCAGGGAGATAGACGTTCGAAATCGTACGTTTTCCTGCATTCGTTTTGTATGTAACCAAAATCTGTAAACGCGACGAATTGACGTAGTCGACGAATTTGTCCGCGACGAATTGACGCAGTCGACGAATTGACGCGCGACGAATTAACGCGCGACGAATTGACGCAGTCGACGAATTGACGCGCGACGAATTGACGTAGGCGACGAATTGACGCGCGACGAATCGTCGCAGTCGACGAATTGACGCACGCGACGAATTGACGTAGAACCCATTTCAGTTTCTGTACCGCAAATATAATGGCGGCACATTCTTTTTCACTGGTACTGTATGTCTTCTCTGCTGTCGAAAGTTTTCTGCTTAGATAGAGTACAGGATGCTCAGCGCCATCTTCTTGTCCTTGCGAGAGGACGACTCCCATTCCTTGATCTGAAGCATCAGTTTGTAGAATAAATCTACGTTCATAGTCAGGGGCATACAGAACAGGAAAACTAGATAAAGATTTTTTAGTTCCACAAAAGCTTTCTCACATTGTTCTGACCATATAATTTCTTCTTTACGATTTTTACCCTTCAAGATGTCTATCAAGGGAGCTGCTATCGAAGAAAACATTGGAATATATCTGCTGTAATATCCCGCCAGGCCTAAGAAAGATCTTACTTGCGTCTTGTTCTTTGGCGTAGGAAAATTTTGTATGGCCTGAACCTTTCGTTCCGCTGGTTTTCGATATCCTTGTCCAACAATATGACCCAAATACAAGACGTGATCTTGAGCAAACTTACATTTGGAAGGTTTTATGGTCAAGGAAGCCCTCTGCAACCTCTGTAGCACTTCTTCAAGATGTATCAAATGATCCCCCCAGTTTTCGGAAAAAAATGGCAACATCATCTAGATATGGTACGGCAAACTCTTCGCAGCCTCTCAAAAGTTCCGACATCATTTTGCTAAAGAAATAAGGTGCGTTCTTAAGGCCAAATGGCATGTTTAAGGGCCGATACGTTCCAAAAGTAGTCACAAACGCTGCCAATCGTTGAGCTCTAGCACTTAATGGAATTTGCCAGTACCCTTTTGTTAAATCTAATACTGTAATATACTTCGCTCCAGAAACCTTTTCGACTCTTTCTTCTATGTTAGGCAATGGATAGAACTGGGTCCTTGTCACTTCATTCAATCGCCTGTAGTCAATACATGGGCGTGGATCTCTTTCGGGTACTTCTACCAAAATCATGGGTGATGTATAGTCTGATTCAACAACTTCTATAATCTTATACTGCAGCATTTTATCTATCTCGGCTTTAAGAATATTTATCTGCCTGGGCGACATTCTATAAGGCTTAACTCTTACAATAGCATTACTAGCTAGCTCGATATCATGTTCGACCAAATGAGTCTTCCCTGGAATATTAGAAAACATTTTCAAGTAATGGCATAATAGTTTTTTCAGATCCTGAATTTGTTGGCCACTTAGGCGCTCTCGAAGTTAACTGTTCTCCTCGATATCAGAAAAGTTAAATATATTGGGATTTTTTTCAACTTGCGGAAATTTAATCTCTAAATCCATTTCACCATTTTCACAACCGGGCAATAAGTTCACAAATTCTGGTCGTTTATGGTATGGTTTCAGCATGTTAATGTGATATACTTGATGCTTTACATTTTTACCTTCAAAGCTTACTACATAATTAGTCTCAGAAATTTTTTTCTCAATTTTCCCTGGTCCTTTTCACTGTTCCGCTAACTTATTTGGCCTGCAGGTAACAAAAACCAATACTAAATCTCCTTCTTGAAATTCACGTTTTACCGCATTTCTGTCATAATAATATTTTCTTTTCAATTGAGCCACTTCCATGTTTTTAATGGCAAGTTCTTGACATCTTTGCATCCTATTTATTAACTCAAATACATATTCAGTGACATAGTTTTCTTCTTCAGGATGACCCATCCATTTTTCATACAATATTGTCATTGGCGTCCTCAAATTTTTTCCATGCACCAATTCAGCAGGCGTAAACCCTGTGCTTTCATGTGTCACAGTTGTCAAAGCAAACAGCGCCGCCGGTAACTGTTTTTCCCAATCCGGAGCAGACTCAAGACATAAAACTCTCAACATCCTTTTAATAGTTCGATGGAATCGTTCTACCGGATTACTTTGGGGATGATATACAGAACTATGAGTAACTTTTATTCCAAACCGCTCCAGAAATTCTAGTGCCAAAATGCTTACAAAACTGGCTCCTTGATCAGTTTGAATTTCTTTCGGAAATCCCATGCGGCTAAAAATGTGTAACAAAGCGTCAACTACCGACTTGGATCCTATGTCTGGTACTGGTACTGCATCTGAATATTTGGACGACAAACATATAGCTGTAATTATGTATCTATTTCCGCTTAAAGTCTCGGGCAAAGGCCCACAGGCATCAACGTTGATTTTTGTAAAAATTTCAGGAATAATTGGAACTATTTTTAAAGGTGCTTTCTTTTTGTCCCCAGCTTTTCCAGCACGTTGGCATGAATCACAAGATTTTACAAATCCTTCAATGTCTTTATAACAGTTAGGCCAATAAAAATACTTCGCTAGTCTGTCTTTGGTTTTTGTTACTCCTAAATGCCCCGAAGTTCCCTCGTGACACATGTTTTTTATTTGTTCTCTATATTGTTCTGGAACAACAATAAGATCTCCCTCTTCGCCAATCTTGTTGATCTTCTTCTTCAGCAACATCCCATTTCTTAGCACAGCATAACCATTTGCCTTTTTAAAATCTGTTTTCTCTATTTCTTTGAGAATTATTTTCAATTCCAAACTTTGCCGTTGATCTTCCATGAAACTTTTTGAATCCATTTTTACCAACTCTAACATGGCTTTATCTTCATCATGCCTCAATGGCAGAATTTCTTCATCTAATTCATCTGATTCTTCGGAACCCACAGTATCTCCTTCAAGGGCTTGTTTTTCTTTCTTCCCTGAATCATTCTTTACTGAATTTCTCTCTTCGTTGTTTCGTTTCTGTTTTTCTTGATACCGAGTAACCACAACATTTACTTGTTCTGAATTTAGTGGCCACTCCATATCAATTTTTTTAACAAAGCGGCAGTCTTATTTCCAAGTAAATATCTACCTTGATCTAGCGACTTTCTAACCACTGCAGCCTTAGTTACAATATGACCTAATTCACATTCTAGTTCAACTTCTGCCAATGGTAAACAAACCTTTTGTTCATTCAGAAGATGCTGTACCCACACATGCTCTCCAGTAAACTCACCTGGCGACACATACTCTTGACAAATAATATCAACTGATGAACCTGTATCCCGGAGAATAGGCATGGTAACTCCATTTATTTTTCCTTCAAAGGTATAGGGTGCCAAGAGATCCCCTTCAGTTTCCTCTCTGATTCTATTTACGCTTCCTGAGTTCTGTGATTTTAGCTTAGGACACTGAGGTCGAATGTGATCATAAGATGCACACTCGTAACATTGAATCTTCCGTCTGCGATCATACTTTTCTTCATTCTGAGATACATTCCGATTTGACCACCCTTGTCCTACATCTGAATTAACATAATTTTTGTTATAAAATCCATTTTTCATAAAATTTCCCCGATCATAGTTATCTAAAGTTTTTATCTCACTGCCTTGCAATTTCTTTGAAGCACAAAATTCATTCGACGAATTTTTTTTTTATTCCTCCTCTTACACTTTCATAATTGTCCACCATATCAGCCAAATCTGAAGGTGAGACAATATTTGACCATTTATCAATAAAATGCTCACTTATTTCTATAGGCACTCTCCGCTTCAATTGATCTGTCATCATTAATTTTTTTACCCCTTCAAAATCGCCTATTTTAAGTCCTGAAATCCATTCATTAAAATAATTTTCTAACTCGAAGGCGAAATCTCTCCAGGTCTTCTCTGATGTACGCATGTGTTGTACAAATTTCAATCTAAATTTCTCTGGACTTAACTTATATCTTTTAAGAAGTAACCTTTTAACATATTCATAGTTTTTAGCGTCTTCCACATTTTCTCTGGCAATCAATTGTGATATTTCGTAGGGCAAACGTCCTATCAAATTCGTGACCCAATCTTCCCTTTTTATTTCTGCTTGTTGTGCTTGCCTTTCAAATAAAACTAAGTAAATACTTATATCACTGTCTTTTGGGTCAAATGTTTTCATCAAATGACGAAGTTCTAATCTCGGTTTTTGAGAATTTCCATTTTGCTCCAAATTACCTCCCAGCGGCTGACGTCCAGCTTCTATTTTGAGTTTTTCAAGCTCAAATTCCATTTGTCTTTCTGTTTCTCTACGCTCTTTTATACCTGCCAAAGGTTCTTTCACGAAATCCTCTTCATAACATTCAAAGTTGACAATTTTATTTTTTAATTCCAGAATTTTGAGATTTGGCATAACTTCTACACCCAATTCTTCCGCCAACTGCAGAAGTTCTTCTTTTCGAGCTCTTCCTAAGAAAGCCATTTCAACAAGCTCTACGTGCACCCAATGTATATTTATTATCGTATATGTGTATACGTTCACAGAAATTGTTTACAACAATATTCTACATTTACCTATAATCTAGGCTCAAACAGTTGATCTGAATGTACTATTTCTTGACAGAAATTATTTCCTTCTATTTAATTCCGTGCCCGGAAACTTCTAAAAAACTTGCTTTGATATTTCATTCCTTTGGATAATTCTCTAAGAACAACAACAAAACAGTACTTACATAAACATCTAATGTGGTGTAAATCCGATACGGAACAACTAATTTCGAAAAAACAAACTACAGTCACCATCCTTTGTTCTTCCCAACACAAAAGGAAAAAAAAATATCCCTGTCGCGTTGGTTCTTTCGCACGCTTGAAGAACTTTCAACTCATCGATTCCCACGGTCATAAAAAACGCCACTGAAGTTGCGCAATCCAGTCTCACCGGCGCCTTCACTTCCTGTTTTTCGTAGTTTGAATCTCACAGGTGCCTCCAACTCTATCTTTCGTCTGTAACATCACAGACACTCGATCACAACACCAAACATTTATTACTTTACACAAAAACATAAACTGGAATACACTCCGTGGTACAAACTGAACTTGTTCTCTTAGCCAAAGCTAGGCATGTCCTCCTCCTTCAATATCTCTCTCGCAACTCTCCACATCACTCACCACACGCTCAAGTCATTAAATGTCAATGTATCCTTCCGCACTTTTGTGCGTGGAAGTCGTACTTTACAATATCTCTGCAACTATTAGTCCGATTTAAAAAATTGTTTTTGCATTGGGAAACTTGAAATATGTGAATGATGATCCTTTATTTCGGTTTTTTTTTTACGATGTACAATTTCACCGCTAGGGAAATGCAGATGATGTCGAATTCAAAAATACGTTTTATTCCAAATATTTGCTTCTAAACATCCGATTGAAAAAATTATTTTATCTTTCGATTCCATTTATGTCGAAGAGTATTTTAGATATAGTTATTTTTCAAATTACGCATAGATTTTCCGCTAGAGGGCGTAAAAGTAAATTACATTTTCCCCGATAACTCTTCTTCTACAACTCCAATTTGAAAATTTTTTCTTCAGAGGATACACCCCCTGATGGAAAATCTTTTGCATATATTTTCAAATTTTTCTTAAAGAATATTTTTGCCACCAGGATTGTAAGTGTTAATTTCTGCTTCTGATGTATTTGCCATAAATTCTGAGCTTTTAAAATACAGATTGAAAAAATTATTTCGTGGACTGATGCCACTCCCATCGATAAACATTTTCGGAATATTTTCTTCTTAAAATATTCCACAGTTTCTCCGCCAGGGGCCGTAGACGTATATCTTATTTTTGTCAATATCTCTACTTCTAGGAGTCCGATTTGAAAAATTCCTTCTTTGTTGGATACTGTTTTCAGTGTGACATTCATAGACTTTCCCGCTAGGGGGCGTAAAGGTAAATTGCGTTTCCCCTTATATCTCTGCTTTTCAATCTCCGATTTGAAAAATTCTTTCTGCACAGGATACAGCTCCTGATGGGAAATCGTTTGCACATACTTTCTAGTTTTTGTGAAAAAAAATGGTTTGGCCACCAGGGGGCGTTAGTCTTAATTTCCGCTTCTGATGTATTTGTAGCTAAATATAAGCTTCTAAATTCTCGAATGAAAAAAACGTCGCTTGCAGACCGATACTACTCATGTCGGCAAACCTTTTAAAAACATTTTCTTCTTGAAATAATGCATGGTTTCTACGCCAGGGGCGTAGATGTTATTTTATTTTTGTCAATATCTCTACTTCTAGGAGTCCGATTTTAAAAATACCTTCTTTGTTGGATAGTGTTTCCGATGCGAAATGTTTTCCTTATAAATTCAAAATTTTCAAGTAAATCATAGACTTTCCGCTAGGGGGTACAAAGGTAAATTGCGTTTTCTGCGTTATTTCTGCTCCTAAAACTCCGATTTGAAAAATTCTTCCTGTATCGCATACAAGACCTAATGGAAAATATTTTTCACATAATTTATAATGTTTGGTAAAGAATGGTTTGGCCACCAGGGGCATAAGTGTTAATTTCTGCTTCTATTGTATTTGTAGCAAAATGTGGGCTTCTGAAAACTCGACTAAATGGTTTTCTTCTTGGTCCGATACCGCTTACATGGAAAAACCTTTTGAGAATACTTTCTTCCTAAAATAATGCATGGTCCCCCCCCCCCCAGGGGACTTAAAGTCACATCTTATTTTTTGTCGATATCTCTGTTTCTAAGAGTCCGATTTGAAAAATTATTTCTGTGTTGGAGAGCGTTTCCGGTGCAAAATGTTTCTCTTATAAATTCATGTTTTTCTTAACGCACAAGTCTGCAACCAGATTGCGTAAGATCACGATTCCGTTTACAGTAATATCTGAGGGATTAAAATCCCGATTGAAAAACTTCTTTCTTCCGTCAGATACTATTGTTTTCCATACCGGCTCCATTGACTTTGAATAGCTTTGATAAATTTAATTTGCGTCAGAACGGATTCAAAAGACGTGCTTATTATTACACCCGAAAATTTGGTGTCATCTTTCTTGTTTTAAAGTGCAATCATATCGTAAACGAGTACATGACATGCTCAAATATAAGTAACCATACGTACTTACAAATAACTGCGTCAATAAATATAAATATAATCTCGCATTACTTTATTTTAGATATTATAGAATTCAAGAGAAATTGTTTAATAAATGTGTAAAGTGACACACATAAATAATTAGTACAACAAAGTCACTGATCACAAGTAATTTAATTATGCATAAAGTGCATTTTTGTACGTTTTTACATTAATTAAATTTGTGTCAATCTCACTAATAATATATTGCCGCTTCATCACTATATTTGTCATAAAATTGTGCGGTACATCTGACCAGCATGTGACAACGAGTAGGCTATATCTATTATCCCAGATGTGCCATCGAATAATATACTTCCAGTTGATTGTATGAATGAAAGAGTATGTATGGAGTACACGTATTCAAAATTTGAAATCGAGCCGCGGATGGCTGAGTGGTTGGAGATTCAGACAACTGATTGAGGCACCCCAAGTTCAAACCAAGCCTGATAGGCGTGGTGGTGTGAATTTCTAACAATCGCTGAATATCCGCCGTGCATCGGACGAGCACGTCAAGGGACGGCCCCCGGTTACATATAAAAGTGTTCGTTCCTAAGCTCCCCCTAATTTCTCTTATCCTTCTATGTGCAAAATCATACGCTTGTACTGTGGCGCCATCTAGTGTGCTCTCTCTCACTTACAAACTATCCCGCCAGAATCGCTAGATTCGGTTTAACTTCCTTCAGTTTCTGTGCCCTTTCGGGCAGGGCACAGAAACTGAATGAAGTTAGAGCACATATATTTGAAATATATGGATTTTTTTGAGTACGTATATCTGAAATACTAGATATACTCACAACAGATTCCCTGTATGTACTCAAAAATCAGCGCGTGTCTTTTCCAAAAATGAGACAAGTACTCGGAGCTATTATAAGCCCAGAATGTACTCATAAACGAGTACATTTTGCTTATTTCTAAGTACCTATTTTTAACAGTGCACCTAGTTTTAGGTTTTGATATATTAGTAATAATACTGCCAGAAATAATTTACGAAAAATGAGGATTGTCACATTAAAGCACTAATTATAATAAAACATGTCTCTTAACAGCATAAAACGAATTTGGCTGACAACTTTGCGACGATCTCCTTCCATGTCATTGAACTTGAAAGCCAAGATTTGTGGACAACGAAGTTTAAAGAAAAGGTCCCAGAATTTTATCTAGTCGGCTACTAGGTAAATCAAACACTGATGTGCGAAATATTCATTAATTTTAATGATTATCCTTTTAAACTGGGGGAAATATTTTTTCTCAAATAGCAGTTCAGAAGTAAGCAAAGTGGAAAAAGAATGACTGCAAAATTGAAACAAATAAAAAAAAAAAAAAAAAAGTCAGCAAAAACGGTAAGTGGGCAGCAGTGCTTTAAAAATAATGAGGTTCCTTTAATGGGAAAAGTTAACTAAGTTTCGAAAACACCGCCGTAAATCCCATACCCTATCTCTTCGCTGCGCCCCGGAAGCAGGTGTTTTAAGACGAATTGTTATTTTTATGAAAAACCGGTCATTACTGTCGCTAATGCCGAAAGGAGAATGGGGAAAAAAATGTTGCTTTAGAGTGGGAGTATTTCTTGGAGGGAATATAATTATTTCACGTCATTACAGCATGGCCTGCTACAATCTCCAGTGAAACATAATAGCATCAGCAAAAATGGAAAGTTGGTGCAATTAAAATGCTCTCTTTAAATCTAATTAAAGTTAATGGCAGCTTTATCAATAGAGTTTATTCCCATGTTAGAACGGGCGTAAAGCCTTTCTTTCAGCCTTGATACGCTCAGAGTGACTAAAATAAAATAATAAAAAGGGAAAAAAAAAAAACAGCGGAAGCTCAGAAGCGCGGCTGTAATGTCTCATTTGATGATGTTCTCAGCTGCTTTTTTTTATATGCAAATGCTAAATTAAAATTCTTAAGCTTTATGAATATTAATTCGGCTTTTTAGAGCTCAAAGTGTTCTACAACCGCTAACGAGTTGTTTTTCATATTTTTGGCATTACTTGAATCTGGTTTTTGTGCTTAAATGTAATGACGATGCGGAACATTGAATGCTATGAGTTCGGTAATTTTATGCTACTTTGCAATTCCTTGAACATGCGCATATGTTTATGAACGTGTGTGTGTGTGGCGGAAGGGGGGGGATTAAAAAACACTGCTCCTTCCTTTTCAGAATTAGTTTTTCTGTTGAGATTATTTCGATTTTGACCATTAAGAAATAATTAATTAAGACAAGAAATTTAAATACGTTGTAACATTATTTTTGAAACATTGTCGAAAATGATAGACTCACATAACGATGTGAAAAAACAGAATTCTTACATAACCGACAGTGCTTTTTTTTTTAATAAAAAAAATTGCATTCACCAATTGCTCCAAAAAGCAAATTGGACTCTTGTTATGCAATTTATAAAATTAAAAATACGGAATAAATTTATTTTATGCGTTGTTAGGCAAATTCACATTGCCAATTGACAGTCATGCAACTGTTACTCTATTTCTATTTTTCTTTTTAAACTTTCGTCGTTTTCTTATTTTTTCGTCTGGAAATACACGCATTCTATCGTTGGTATTAATTACGTTTAATTTCGGATTGTGACATAATACCTGGCACTGTCTTGGAAGATTTTGAGATAGCATGTGCACTGAATTAGAGATAACAGAAGTTATGCAAATGCTTGACTGCTATGCTCATGCTCGGCCGAAACTCTAGTTATTAGTAGGAATCAGCGAGAGATAATCTAGAGAGAGCACAGTAGGGAAAAATCGTAATTGAATTAATTCGTAATGGTAATGGGACCAAGAACTTAGCGTTATGGTGAACTGGTCATTAGATATAGCAGTTGCCCATTATAATCGCAATGTTTAACGGTTAACTATATGTTGGTAATTAACTAATAACTCATGGGTAACCATACCACGTGAATAAACCAGCAACCAGTACAGCCTTACACGTTCTGTAGGTTATTTGACAATTGTTCCACCCCTCGGACCTCAAATGCGTGTATGTAGGTATTGGAGATTGTACGTGTATGACATGAGTAGTTGCCCCTTCTTCGCCGCAAGTAAAGTGATTTGAACAATACTACATATGAAATACGTACGAATGGGGATGTTTATTTCTGTTAGAGTTACTCATTTCGTCCATCTCCAGTACAGTATTCTTGTCCATTACGTACGTTTCACTGCCCAAAATAATCACCCCACTATAGCCACAAGCATAAACGTATTAGCACTACACTCACAGTTCAGCAACTCAGGGTACACTGCCGAATATTACAGAAATTTGCGAACGCTTGACATTTTTGCCGTACTTCTCAAGTGTTTTTGTCCATTACTTGTCCGATGCGAACACTGGACTAGCGAGTGACTGACTCCTTTAGATATACTTCACGACAGGACCAGAACCTTCTCGAATATTCTTGATTACATAAAGCTCTCCAACTTCCTACTGCGCGATCATTCTGGAAATTTCTACAAATGTCTAACCTATTCTTGCCGCTTCTAGAACATTCTACAAGGCACTTCGGTCTCTGTCTGCTATGTTACATGGCCGACTTTTCTATACATATAGTGTGACGTACCTGCCAGCAGGACGCACATGGCATAAAGGCAGATAGGAATTAGAATACATGTCTGCGTAGCTCAGTTGGTAGAGCGACTTGTTCCGGAATAAGCGTACTCGGGTTCGTTCGAATCCCGGCGTAGACCAAAAATGACGGAGAAATTTACTTCGATATAATGGCGCCCGAACTACCCGGATGACCCGACCGTTCAAAATCTCGCATTGGTGTGATGTTATTTCCACACCGCGAGATAGGAAAAATAAGAGAATCCCTTCTCCAGTGCTTCGAAAAATAAATGTGTGTGATGTTGCATTCCACACACCAGATTGACTGGGAGTTCTCAAGTGCACGTTCTACAGTGGTTGTCTGCCTGCAACGATTCATGGTCACGGCTGATCCGTGGGCCATGCCCCCGGCCCTCTTTCGGGGGGGGAGATGTGACGTACCTGCCAGCAGGACGCACATGACATAAAGGCAGATAGGAATTAGAATACATGTCTGCGTAGCTCAGTTGGTAGAGCGACTTGTTCCGGAATAAGCGTACTCGGGTTCGAATCCCGGCGTAGACCAAAAATGACGGAGAAATTTACTTCGTTATAATAGCTTTTGGCACACGTACATTTCTATAAACTATTAGTATGTAATTATTATTTGCAAATTGTGTAATTTCATTACAGAATAATTCCATTGCGTTTGAATGGCATTATTAAATAATTGAATTATATCCTCTTCATTGTAATGCATTACAGATTAATTCCATTACCTTGTACAACGTTACAGCGATATACCTACCAGAGTAGTTCAGTGGAGAGGCACCCTCTCTAGAGTAGGAAGGTGGGAACGAATCTTAACACCGGCAAAAAAAAGTTTATATGTTACATTGGCGTCCTTTGAGCTTTGATTAATACGAGTGAGTCTTCCCCTCAACGTACGTAATTAAATATACCGAATTCCTTTTCAGTGATATGATCTTTGAAGCATGGATGTCTACTTACCCGAAAACCTGCGATTTCGTGCCCCGGCTTTCTCAAGGAGGAGTATGTAACGTATTACGTGATACGGCGTATATGACATACAGGGTCTTTATAATTAAAGTTCCACTTTGAAATGGCCATAAAGGGAAAACTACTGGATGAAATGTTACCAAACTTGATAATAGTTAACAGGAGGTCATGGGATTTTATTTTCCGCAAAACAAAACAAAAATAGTTCCAAAACTCACCACCAGCTTGGAATGGCGCTGTATGCAATATTGGGAAACTAAAGAAGACATGACGACATCAGTTGCAAATGTGTGTAATCGTGTCGAACACGTGTTACAACTCATGTTCAATGTGGCGGCCACCATTTTCAGAAAGCAAGTGAAATCGCAGTACAGCGTTCTCAACAGTAGCTCGTAGCATATCAGGAGGAATATTACGGACATGTCGGTGTAGAGCAGTTTTCAATTCCGCCAAATTCTGGATGTTATCACCATAAACAGTGGCTTTGAGGTAACCCCATAGCCAGAAGTCACAGGGGTTGAGATCTGGTGACCGGGGTGGCCAAGCCATGGGGAAGTGGCGGCTGATAACCCGGTCATCTGTGAAATGTTGCTGAAGTAACTGTTTCACACATGTACCAATGTGCGGTGGAACCCCGTTCTGCATAAAAAACGTGGTGTCTAAAATGCCACGTTCCTGAAGTTCCGGTATCACGAAACGTCGTAACATCGACGTTTCGTGATACCGGAAGAGGCTTTGCGTATTTGCATAACACCGCACACTGTTTCGTATTCGACACGATTACACACATTTGCAACTGATGTCGTCATGTCTTCTTTCGTTTCCCAATATTACATACAGCGCCATTCCACGCTGGTGGTGAGTTTTGGAACTAATTTTTTTGTTTTGCGGAAAATAAAATCCCATGACCTCCTGTTAACTATTACCAAGTTTGGTAACATTTTGTCCAGTAGTTTTCCTTTTATGGCCATTTCAAAGTGGAACTTTAGTTATAAAGACCCTGTACTTCTGCGGTGATGTATGAGTCAAATCGGCAATGTTGCAGCGATGAGCATGCCGGTCTAGTTCATTTTGGAGAGTAACTGCCTTCGGCCTAGGAAGATATGTATTTGAATCCCACCACCACTACCGGTAAAAAGGTGATACTCTATATATTTCCGTAGGCAAAACGATACAAGCCCGATAAGATTATTACGCACTTTTGGAATATCCAATCATAAAAGATCTTAGGCTTCATATTTTCGTACAACATGCAAATTAATCATGCGTACCCGAACTCGAGTTTCAACCACATCGTTTCGGTGACGAATCTTTGCATGCTCAGAAGGTAAGGCACTTCGGCTGTACTGAACATATCAAGTCAGCACCGATTAGATGATCCACGACTTGAAGCAGCTGGTGGCACGATGTCTCATTGTTTTGAGAGAGGTTGTTTCGACGTTATGGAAGCACTACCAGGAACTGTTGCAAGAGCTGCTGCCCAAAGTCGCTCAAGAGAAACGACAGTTTTCTGGATGTAACTGCAAACGGAACGCGGTGATCACCGTACTTTCACAGGCGAAAAATTCGCAGAATGTGCTATACATATCTTCCGCTGACCCCGAGTCAGCGAAGAGCTCATCAGCACTGGAGCCGCTAACGAGTGACTTGAAAGCCCTGTCCAATGGTATAAAGTTTTTTTTTTTTTTTTTTTTGCGAGTCCCGTTTCAGCCTTCAACCTGATATACAACGACACTTAATCCTCAAAACCACTATGAAAGCGCGTGTTATCGTCCCTCCAACACCAGGAAAAGCTATATCCTACTTGTGTTGGAAGTAGTATGCTAGTGTGGAATGACATAATGATTAACTGCCACACTCCGCTACACATATTTCATGAGACATTCATTTCTACTCAAAATATCAGAAACCATACTCTCGAATCCTATGTATACTTTTTAAACGTGCCCCAGCATTCTGCTTTGGGAAGACAATACCGTTTTCTCAGAGCATGCCCGGTGAAGGAGTACTTAGAAACTGAATATATCCAACAAATGATCTGGCCAGCAAGATCATCCAGACTTGAATTGCATCGACCATGAGTGGAAAGCTCTTGGGAGCCGCATCGCTAGTGGACTGCCTTCTGCTCGTTCGCTCTGCGAGTTAAAGGACAGATCTGGCGACAGACTGGTGACTCACACTTCTGAATACTT
Organism: Macrothele yani; assembly: GCA_039090855.1. NCBI lineage: Eukaryota > Metazoa > Arthropoda > Arachnida > Araneae > Macrothelidae > Macrothele > Macrothele yani. Next base: position 18,734,124 of record CM076992.1, read on the forward strand.
ATATTGAGCCTGGGTCACAGCTATCAAGCATGCTTCCTTGTTTGAGGCATTCTACTCTTTGTTCATTTCTGGCAATATTTAATGGGAAGAGTGTTTTAATTCATGCAGCTTCAGCAGATGTTCATTTTACCAGTCTCTGAAGGTTGCTGTCTTTGCGTACTAATCTCATCGATGCAGCTGTTATTGCTGTAAACATTTGCCGTTTCATATTATCGTAAATTAAAAGCGTCATACCACAGTCTACCCGTTTTACCTTAATTTTGTCGTGTAGTGTATTACCAAGAGCGGGTGATTATCATCTACGGCCATATTTCCGCTCAAGTTACATCAGTAGCATTCACACGCCACTTGATTTTTGCAGCAATTACCAAATGCTATATCCCAGCAAAGAGCTTCGCTCCTCTACAATAAAATGTAATAGTGTTCTATTAACAAAGCTTGTCCCCGTTTGAAGACAGTTACTGCAAAAAGCACGTAGATACAGCCTTAGCAGTAAATACCAAACGCCATATTCCAACAAAATGCCAAACGCACATAATACGTAGTAATTTTAATAATCAGGTACGGCCAAAGAACGCCTATCTTCTGAAAGCCTCGGGAAACTGTTTGCTTAATATCTTAGAGCTCATTTGTCATTACTGTGGTGTCTGCTGAAATTATGAAGTTGCATGAGTTTCCAGGGTCCGAATAACAGGAGTAGTGCGTTTTCTAACGGGTTTCTATACAACATATTATTAGACATACTCCGCATTTCTTCTTCAGATTGAAAGTAACTGTTGTGCAAATACACTATCTGCCAACAAGTAATTGGACACCTGCCATAGCAAAGGAAAACGAAGTTTATTCACCTTCAATAGTTGGTGGAGCCTCCACGAGCGGCGATTACAGCTGCGACCCTCCGGGGCATACCCTCAACCAGGTGTTGTACGATGGCTAGCTGTATTTTCTTCCACTCGGTTTGGAGAAGACAAGTCAGTTCCTTCACCGATTTCGGACGGTGGGAGCACCCCTTAAGTCGACGCTCCAACTCGTCCCAGAGGTGCTCGATAGGGTAAAAGTCCGGGTTCTGCGCTGGCCAATCCATTCGATTAACCCCACTGTCACCATACCAAGCCATGGTAGACCTGGCAACATGACAGGTGGCATTGTCATCCTGAAAGTAACATGGGTCCACCCCGTAAAACTGCCACAACGTAGGAAGCGCATGGTCATCCAAAATGGCGCAGTAGGTCTCGGCGTTGAGTCTACCAGGAATTGCGACCAAGGGTCCCGTGCCATACCAGGAGCAGCACCCCCATAGCATAATTCCACCGCCGCCGAACTTCACAGTTGGCACAATAGTCGTTCTCCAGGCAGACGCCAAACCCAGACCCTGCTATCCAAACGGTAGAGGGTGAACCTTGATTCGTCGCTCTAGAGAACCTGTTTCCACTGTCCAACGGTCCACTGTCGACGTTCTTTGCACCACGTTAGCCGATCAGCGTTACTGGACTTGGTGATCAAAGGCTTGTGGGCGGCAGCACGTCCATGATAACCGAACAGATGGGCTTCCTTACGGATGGTATTCATCGAAAGAACACTCCCGGATGCCTGTTGAAACTCCTCGCGGATGTGGCCCATCGATTTGTTGCAGTTCTTCCGAATTTCTCTGGCCAGCACCCGTCGGTCTCTAACTCCCAGTTTCGTCGGTCTGCCGGGTCGGGGCACATTCCGACAGTCACCTCTCATCTTCCACTTGCCAATCACGTAGGCCACTGTCGATTTTGGGTACTTCAACTCGCTGGATATGTCACGTATGGATCGGCCATTTCTGTGATACCCGACGATTACACCTTTCTCGAAATCAGAGAGCTCCGAACTGCGTGGCATCTTGCATGCGACTGGTTGCGTTGTTGTTTCCCACACGATATTTAACGGCGGCGGACGTAATGTGTATCAGGACCGCAGATATCGTCGATTGCAGGAGTGTCTAATTACTTGTTGGTAGATAGTGTAAGATCACAAAGATTACTTTGTTCCACAACTACATTTCAGATATTACTAATTTCTAGGCTCGCAGTTCAATATTCATCCCGTCAACCGATTGGAAATGGTCCTGTAAATGTAATGCCTAAAGACACTGCTCGCACCTTACGCACTAAGCACCTAGACGTTTATGTTGTTTTTCGGGGTTTAACGACGACCGTGAGCAACCGCGATGGGCTATAAGCAAACGTCCATCCTAATTTAGGGCCTCTGGTTCCAGGAAAGGGTGATATCAGTGTCGTAAGACAAACACAACATCCATGACTCTCCGGGATTCTAACCCGTACCCATCTCGGACGAATGGTCAGAAACCAAAGCTTAGACCATTGCGCTACCGGGACGGACACAGAAAATGAGACCACAGCTGTAGGAAGTTCTCCCTTTTCGGCTGTGCATCGATTTCGTAAATGATAGAAATGATAAGGATAAAGGCGGAATTCTTCGAATCCGCGGAAGTATCTCATGCCTGAAGGTTACAGAGAAATTTTCGCGCCCTCCAACTTCAGTTTTTGGAACCTGTTTATTACAGTTTCAAGCTTCAATTCAAAAATGTGTACAACAAAATGATATTTAAATACAATAGTGGACAAAACATCGCGTAAAAAAATACGATTATGGGAAAAATAGTCACTCCTAGTAACTTCTGTTTCCGAAAGGTTTGGAAGACGAAATACCGTTCCCAGACACAAAACGATTCCTCCGCACACTTATCCACCCAAAAAGCAACACAGAACTAACAGAAGAACTCAATATCCACCTGGATGACCTTGTTTTCAAAAGAACAGTCCGCAGAGAGCTTCCCAAAGCCAACATCGGTGGAATAGCTGCAATGGCTAAACTTTTAATCACAGACAGCAACGCTACAATGCGAAAGAAGTGATGTCATGAGCACAAAACCTGGATTGCTCTTGACTGGAAACGTGTGACGTGGTCCGATGGGTCTCAATTTACATAATTCCCTACAATAGGTCCGGTTTGTGTTTGGAGAACCCCCAAGGCAGCATACAATTAGGAATTTCTTATTCCAGCTGCAGACTTGATGGGGGGCGAGGGATATGTGATGATTTGGGCGGCCATATCTTGGTATTCGCCTGGCCCCAACATTACCCCTACATGGTCGAGTTACTGGCAGAAAGTACGTGGATCTTCTAGGTAATCAGGTAATTTCTATGGTCAAAATGTTGTTTCCCAAAAAAGATACCATTTTTAAAGAAGATAATGCGTCCATGTACATAGCCAGAACAGTTCAGTCTTGGATTGAGAAGCACCAAGATGAACTTCAACTTCTGCCCTGGCTCAATCACTTGACTTAAATATCATCGAATCAGTGCGGGTAGTTTTGGAGAGCAGAGAGAGGAGCAGTGTCCCTCCTCCAACATCTTTGGAACAATTGGCTGATGTTCTGATCGACAAACGGTACAACATTCCACTGGAGACTATTGAAAAGCTATATGAATATATTATAAGACGGTTGGAAGCTGTATTAAATGGCGAATATATTTCAAATACGTAGAGATAATGTAAATAGACGATGGCATCGCTCTGTCCACGTTATTTTATAAACAGCGCATAGCAACTGAGAGATTGTTCACCCGACACCGCTGGGATCGAACCCCAGATCTCTCGATACCTAGCCGAGTGCGTTCGTTTTACTCTACGGTGCCAACAATTCACAAGCTGTAAATTAGCAAGCTGTAATTAAACAGCTTGCTCTGTTGAATGCCACCAGATGGCGACACATCAGTTGCTGAGCCCATCAATATGGATTTGAGCAGTCAGATGCTGACTGATAAACCACACATAGCCCTAATCTTTCGATAACTAGCCGTGTGCGTTCTCGTAAAGCGAACGCACACGGCTAGTTATCGAAAGATATGGGGTTCGATCCCAGCGGTGTCGGATGAACAATTTTTCAGTTGCTATGCGTTGTTTATAAAATAGCGTGGACAGAGGGACGACATCGTCTATTTAGCTGTATTAATGGCAAATGGTAGTCTAACACTTATTAATAAATAAATTATCTTATTAATAAGAAATCCAATCAAACCTTTGTTGTTGTCATTTTCGTGTTTACCATCCCGATTTGCAAAGGAAACGCCTGTTTGAACTTCCGATATACACCAAAGGTCAAAATTTATTGCTCAGTGTTAATTTTGACAAATAAATAAGAAGACAAACGTTTGCTTGTATTCAAGTCTTACATTACTACTATGGATGTTTACTTACTTTTAGAAGAGTAGTGTCAGTCGAGACCTTTCACGGAACAGGCACTTGCCTTCAAACAGCGTATTTGTTTCATAATCAGAACATTTGTAAATAATCGATTGCTCTCAAAAATGGTTCAATGTAGAGCGACCATTAGAAAACACTTAACTTACGTGATATTGATTTCTGTTTCCTCTGTCTTGTTTCCGATTTCGTAGGAACAATGAACACCAATAGCTTTGTCCATGGCAGTGACGACGTGATCGTTACTTTGAATCACTAGGACGTTTGAAAATTTGCCCTCCTCCTGAAATGAAGCGTGAATGAGTAAGAAAATCTTTACTTAACAAAATGTAGCATGCTAAATTATACCATTCAAATGCTTTCGTTTGGAAAAGGGAAATCGGCTATTTTGTAAAAACATAATTATGTCCCATGAAAATACATATTTTTTTTTCAGAAGGATTCTTTGTTTCTGTTAGGTGCAAGCATCAGTTTCCGGTGCTTCGTGGGCTGTAAAAAAAGAAATAATTAAACATTTTTCAGAATTTCCTACTGTGGGGGTGAGTTGGCCACACTGCGTGAAACGAGACTTGTTAGAGGTTGGTTTTTTTTTTTTTTTATTGGCGGTATAACGACCACTGTGAGCAACGCAATGGGCTATAAGCAGTCACCCATCCCTAATTTAGGGTCGCTGGTTCCAGGGAAGGGAGAGAGCCAGTGCCGTAAGACAAACACAACATCCATGCCTCACCGGGATTTGAACCCGGACCCCTTTCGGACGAATGATCAGAGGACATCGCTTAGACCACTGCGCCCATGAACTAACCCCGTGCGGTTAGTTCAGCTAGGACATGGCGGTCAACAAGGTGCATATTCGTCACTGTCAGTCGTTAATGTTCGTTTGCGAAAAACTGCTGCAGAAGCACGACTGTCTATTTTTCGCCATACGGTGAGCCAGCTGTAGGTGCAGATACGCATAGCGAATGGTTTGTGAATTACAGAAGTGAAGATTGGAACGAAGGGGGACAAGCAGCGCAGCGGACGGCCGCAGGAGATGCAGAACACAGATCTGCAAACACCTGTAAGACGATGATGTCGCACAATCGATCACAGAACAAGCCATACAGTAAGGCGTGGATCAGTCGACAATAGTTTGAAGATCTGTTTGTATAATGCGAAATTTTTGAGTAAGCACCACATCTAATCGACCATAAAAAGCCGGAAACTCAGGCATACATCAAATATTTAAGCCATTAATTAGTTACATATGATTTTCAGAAAGCAAGAAAAGTTTAAAATGCGTATCTGTGCCTTGAGCTTCGTCTTACCACTGGAGAGCGAAATTTAAAATTTTCCAGACAGCGATCATGAAAATACAGTGTGATGGTAATTAAACTACCCCTATTCAACGCTGTCTAGAGATATATTTAGAAGTTCAAATGCAACCAAATTTGGTACGATGACATTTCAGGACATGCGGAAAACAAGAAAAATAGTACAAAAACTTACCACTATGGCACCTGTGGCGCTGCAAGCAACAAATATTTTATTTGCAGAAGGCACCCATGCTATAACGAGATACTGACATGAGCGACGCAAGGGATACTACTCAATGTGGTCCCCATTTTGAAGTTGAAAAACCTGAAGGCGATGAACACTGTGTTCAATAGCCGACAGTAACTGATCCTCTGTGATGTTTCTCACAAGCAATGTGATACTGTCTTTCAAGGCTGCCAAATTTGCAACATGTCCTTGAGAAATCACACCTTTTAAGTGTTCCAACAACCAGAAATCACGAGGATTAAAGACCGCAGAACGAGGTGGCCACACAGTGCCATAGGATAACTTCAACTGTCGTGACACATGCACTGCTGGAGTCCGCAACATTACTCATTGACTGTTCAACAGCAGATGTGGTAATATCTTCAACGGCTTGTGAAGTGATAGGTTTACGCCCTCAACCGGGTTTAACTATTAGATGTCCGGTTCCCTCGAATTGAGTGATTATTCTCCTGAGAGCTTATGGAGTCAATAGTCCTCGGCGTAATTTCTTACGACGGAGAAATTCCCGAAATGTAGCTGCAGCATTGCCGTTGTTTTCATAAAACAGCTTCACAAGAAATACGTCTCCCCTCATGGTAACGGTCATCGTAGCTGATAAGAAAGACATTCACATCAGATCATCTCATACACTGGCGTGCAAAACTTAAGGACCGTTCGGTTTTTTCGCCGTAACTTCGCAATGAAGCAGCCTGGATAGATGAATGTCATATCACAGAGATCTCAATATGTACCAACCGGTGGAATGAACAAACACATGTGCAAAAATGAATACAAAAGTGTACACTGGGACTTTATTAAGAAATGACGGCAAAGCAGTACACACCATGGTACAGAGCCATCGTTTTCACAGATGGATTACAGTATAGAGGTGCTCGTCAGTAAGGAATATGATGTCCCCTAACAGCAATGGCTGCGTTGCAGCGTCTGGCCATACTTAACACGAGGCTGACGATGAGTTCTTGGAGCAACTTTGCCCATTCCTCTCATACAGCACGTTTCAACTGATGGACATTTTCCAGCGGATGAGGACGTGCCGCAAGACGTCTCCCCAAAGCGTCCCATACATGTTCTATGGGATTTAGATCCATACGAGTGATATCTTCACTTTCCAACAGCTCATCTACTGCACGTGTACGATAGGGTTTCGCGTTATGGTCCATAAACACGAACTCGGAACCAATGGCACCTCGGAATAGGCGTATATGGGAAAGGAGCACCTCATCGCCGTAGCGGTTTGCGGTTACGGAACCTCCTTCGAAATTGTGGAGCTCAGTACGACCATTCAGTGTGATGCCTACCCAAACGAACACACCAATACCACCATACCGATCTCTTTCCGTAATGTTAGCCGGTCGATAACGTGTTCCCACCTCTCTCCAGATGAGATGACGTCCAGAATCGCTTGCGTTACTAATACAACTCTCATTCGTGAAGAGTACGTACCCCATTGCTCCATGGTCCAATACTTGTGGCGACACTCGTCTTCCACTCACATGAAACAATGCTATAGGTCACGCCAATCTCGTCGGCGACACTCGTTACGGTTCGCCCCTCCTCCAGCTTTCCGATTATTCGACCACGTGTAAAGTCATCTAAATGTCTCCGCGTGGACATTTTCGCGTCTGCGACACAATAAAAAACCCCACTCGACCCTCTTTACAACACAGCACACTTTCGCTTTCCGTTTCCTCCCTTGCTGTGAGATGCTGTCATGCGACATGCGACATCACATTTCGGAAATGTGGATACGCATAATCTTTCTACTGGTCCGCTTGCGTTATGCAAATCGCATCAAGCTTGTGTGTTCCACTGTGCGGCTATAATCTGCGGCACTATAGTCCGTCCTTAAGTTTTGCATTCTAGTGTATGTAGAGGTTAGGAAGGTAGTGTCTGTTCTCAGGTGGTAAATAACCCTTTAGAAGTAGGAAGCTAAGAGATTTGGGATAGAATGCCCGGCAGGAAAGTCACATGAAAGCGAAGTAGAAAGAGGGAGGAAGACGCCCTTATTTATAACCGAGGGGCCAGTACCAGAGGTTCAACGACTTAACGTTCACATCCGCGGCAAGGCGGATATTTAATGGTTTAAGCGTTCGTACTTGCTTGGGATCAAACCTGAGACTTTTCCGTGGGAGTGAGGAACATTGACTGCTAAGAATGACATTAAGCTGTTGTGGCCACTTTTATACCCAGAACTTGGCTGCAACATGTGAGTTTATGCAAATCACACTGTTTTTTCGTTGTCTGCACCGCCAAAGTGCCATAGTGGTGACTTTTGGTACTTTTTTTTTTTTTTACGAAAATGTCTCCCGCATATTCTGAAATGTAACCATGCCGAATTTGGTTGCATTTAGACTGCTAAATATCTATCTAGACAGCGTTGAATAGGAGTACTTTAATTACGATCACACGGTATAATTAATAATTCTATTTTCGAGAAACTGGCTAGTTTCTAAGTTCCTAAAAGGCCAAGTTTCAGTTACTTACAAGCCCAAATGATGCCATTTCTCGAAGATACACTGGTGTGCAAAAATTAAGGACGAAGAGGAGAAATTAGATAAACAGCGGAACGAGCAGGCAGAACGGACCGAAAGACTACACAGGAGATAGTCTAGGGTACGGTACCGTAGGACATGCGCATATATGCAGCATGACGTGGGGGGGGTGCCGGAAGGGTATAAAGCACACGGGCGGTGTACGCTCAGCAATTCGGTGAAAGCTATTGCACGGTGTACTTCGGTCTGAACGACGTCGAGTTCCTGCCACCGTTTGGTATGGCCAACAGGCAATCCAGTAGACAACATCTGGATGACTTTTCCCGAGGTCGCGTCATTGGGAAGTTGGAAAAAGGCCGAAGTGTGACTAGTGTGACCGAGGAGTTCGGCATCTCACAAGCTTGGAGAGCATTTCAAACGACAGGAACATCTGTCCGAGAGTTTAGCAGTGGTCGTCCACGAGCAACCACGGCAGCGGACGACCGGTATATTTTCCTACAGGCGAGAAGAGACAGACGGCAGACAGAGGGAGAAATCGCAAGGCACATGCAACAGACAACTGGACTTCCGTTATCGTGTTTTACCGTGGCCAGGAGGCTGCACACAGGTGGTCTATTTGCACGACGACCAGTACGGTATGTGTCATTAACGCCTGCTCATCGGAGACGGCGGTTTCTGTGGTGCCAGGAACACAAGAACTGAACACATCAGCAATGGGGTCGAGTTCTCTTTACGGATGAGAGCCGATTTAGTCTGACGAGCAATTCTGGACGTATACACATCTGGAGAGAGCAGTTAACACGCAATCACACCTCCAACATCATCGAAAGGGACGGGTTTGGAGGTCGCGGAGTTCTCGTTTGGGGCGGTATCATGCTTGGTAGCCGTACTGACCTCCACATCTTCCAAGGAGGTTCAGTCCCTGGTGTCCGCCATTGTACCGAGGTTTTCCTGCCTCACGTGCGTCTGTTTAGAGGTGCTGTGGGTCATGAGTTCCTCTTCATGGACGACAACGCTACACCTCATCGTACAGTGGCTGTCGCAGAGCTGTTGGAAAGTGAAGATATTCAACGCATGGATTGGCCTGCAAGGTTCCCGGACCTAAATCCAATCGAACACGTGTGGGACCTTCTCGGGAGACGCTTGGCAGCACGTCACCAGCCGCCAGCAACGATTCCGCAGCTGCGATTGGCGCTACAAGAGGAATGGGCCGCGATGCCTCAACAGCTCCTTGACAACCTCGTCCTCAGCATGGACAGACGTTGTAAATCCTGCAACGCAGTCAGGGGTGATCATATCCCCTACTGAAGACTGGATTTTTCTTGGCAGCCGCCTGTCACATGGACGTTTCTGTGTTCTGTCCAGTTGTGGTCGAAGCTACCTTTTCAATAAAGTGTCATTGTATCCTTTGGATTCCTTGTTTAGACGGTTTTGCTCACTTGTGCCATATTCGTACATCTTGGGGATCTTATGGTATGATTTGAGTCGATGTGGAGCACTTCTGCAAGACGTTATATTCGAAAAACCGTTTCGTTCTTAATTTTTGCACGCCAGTGTACAATAAATCAAATATTTCCAATGGTGTGCATCACCTGAAAAACCGTGAATGTTTAAAATAACTCTTTGTTTAACTAACTAATTTTCATAGTTATTTCATCATTTACAGGTCATTAGATGCGAAATTTAATGAAGATATCAAAAATATCTTAGTTTCTTCTGTAGCTACTTCTGTTCTTAACGTACATTACAAAAATCATGACCAAGTCAAAATTATTTTGAAAAGGATCATTTATCCAATACTTAGGTTTACAGCAACAAATCGTTTTTGTAATTCATCAGGTATGAAATAACATTTATATACAGAAATATAATGAAGCAAAATTATAAAATGTACCTAATATTTTGTTTCCCAGCCTTTAGCTTTACTCACAGCTGTGCACCTTGCTGGCATACGGTGAACACAAGGTTTTGTGAAAGGTTAGGTTGAACAACGCGATTCTAAATTTGAATTACATCTTCAATCAGTTGAAGTTTGGTTGTTGGCTTCCTTTTTTGATAGTTCATACGACACTTTGAACCACACATTTTCGATCGCATTTAGTGACGTGGTGGCCAATCTAGATGCTGAATTTTTTTTTCCTGAAACCACTTTTTCACAACTTTAGTACGATGGCAGGAAGCATTGTCATCTTGAAAAGTAAAATCGCCGTCATGAAGTATTTTAGATGATGGTAGCATCTTGTTTTCTAATATCAAAATGCATTTCTGGGCATTTACCGTACAATGGACAATATGGAGGTTCCCCACGCCATGTGCACACATGCAGCTCCAAACCATGGCCTTCACCGGATGCTTAAGGTGGACGTCAAGTAATTTTGCTTCCTATACTTCCAATGGAAAAACTTCTGTACATATTTTCTTTACAATTAATGCGTTCCCAAAGATGGAAATTTTTTTTTTTTTTTTTTGATTGGAGGTTTAACGACCACCGTGAGCAACTCAATGGGCTATAAGCAGTCGCCCGTCCCTAATTTAGGGTCACTGGTTCCAGGGAAGGGAGAGAGCCAGTGCCGTAAGACAAACACAACATCCATGCCTGACCGGGATTCGAACCCGGACCCCGTTCGGACGAATGATCAGAGGCCATCGCTTAGACCACTGCGCCACCGGGGCGGCAAGATGGAAATTTGAACATCGATTAAAATAGCTTCATTTTAAAACTTGAAATACTTAATATTTTCTGAAGCATAACCATAACTATGCAATCCAACATTTGTTTGTCTACTGACGTCATCAAAGTACAGGTCGCGCCAACTTTTTTTGGTTTCAACACCACCAAAGGAAAAGTTATTGATTTTTAATATAATTATGGTTATGTTTTAGAAAATATTAAGTATTCCAGTTTATAAAATGAAGCTATTTTAATCGATGTTCAAATTTTAATCCTTGGGAACACACTAATTGTGAAGGAAATATATACAAAAGTGTTTCCATTGGAAGTATAGGAGGCAAAATTACTTAACGTCCACCTTAAGGCAACATTCTGATTCATCACTGAAAAAAACATTTTCCCACTGCTTGCTTGATGTTTGTAGCATCTTGTTTCCTAATATGCAGATATATTTCCGGGCATTTACCGAACTATCGACGATATGGAGTTTGAAACGCCATGTGCACACATTCATCTCCAAACCACCGGATGCTTAACACAGGCCCGACGAGAGAAGGAGACAGGGGGTGTAATTACGCAAGTGCCCGGGCGTCGTAGTGCCCGGTCCTGGTGAACGTTTCTCACAAATCTTTAGGGAAAGGGTACAACAGAAAAGTAAAACATTTGCACCTCCCGGAGCAGCCGCTTTGGTTCCCCCGCTTGCATTTTCTCCATGTCACAAAAACTAAAAAAAACAAGAACTTCCCGTACTAATTCCCTTACCAACGGAAGCAGGTCAGTTTTTGACTCTTCCAAAAGAAAAACAAAAAAAAGCTGGAGTCTTTGTATACAAATGTGTGTATAGCCATCAGGCTATTCTCTATTCTTCCAGTGTCAGTGGCAGAAACTGAGAAATTTTTCAGTGTTTTAAAACGGATCAAAATGTATGATGGATCAACCATGGGACAAGAAAGACTGTGTGGACTAACCACTCTTGCCATGCAGGCAGATCTAGCTCATGCTTTGAACTTTGATGAAGTAATTGACGCCTTTGCATTTAAAAGAGACGGAAGAGCTATTTTATAGAAACTATTAGGCGTGCAACTTAATTCTCGGCCACTAACCACAAGCAATCATAGAACGTCGGCAAATGCAAATAGCTGTGTGCGATAATGGCTGATTGCAGCGCCATCCAACAGCTTTCCAGGCAAACGTAACCGCTCACAGCTGTAGTAACAGAAGGGGCGAAAGTTGACGGTGAAACCAATGTCGTTCGAGAAACAGCATTTAAGGCACTACCTCCTGTTCGCGTTGCAGCTGCAAAAAAGTGCCGCGAAAGCCCAGGAAATGATTTCTGCTGCTTTGGGCGAGGCTGATGTGTCCTACAGTACGTGTAAGAAGTGGTTCCAGCGGTTTAAGCAGGGAAATTTTGATCTCCGTGATGCAGAACGTCTGGGACAGCTACAGAAAGTTGACGACGAGGAACTGAAGCAACTGTTGGACGCGGATCCCTGTCGCACACAGTCAGCGCTTGCCCAAGAAAGTGGAGTAAAACGGCAAGCCATTGCAAAGCGCGTGCACAAGCTTGGACGGATTCACGAGGAGTGCCGTTGGGTGCCCCACCAACTCACAGCTGCGAACAAGTCGAGGTGCTACGACGTTGCTGTGTCCTTGCTCTCCAGATTCAAGAAGAAGGATTTCCTCCACAAGATTTTGACCTGTGATGAGAAGTGGATCCTCTACGATAATCCTAAGCGGCGCAAATCGTGGGTGAATCCAGGTCAGCCAACCACCAGTACCGCCAAACCGAATATCCATGCCAGGATGTTGTTGCTGTGCATATGGTGGGATCAGCGCGGTGCCGTACACTACGAGTTGCTCAAACCTTGTAAAACGGTCAATGCTGAGCGTTATTGTCAGCAACTCGTTCGTGCGAGTGACGCAATGGAGGCGAAAATGCCATACACTGTCAAGGGCATAAGGTCGGTCCTCTTGCTTCAAGATAACGCGCGTCCTCACACCGCGAAAAGGACTTTAAACACGATCACCGACCTGGGATGGGAGATTTTGTCTCAGCCGGCGTATTCTCCAGACTTCGCCCCGTCGGATTATCACCTCTTTTGCTCCCTGCAACATCACCTGAGTGTTACGCACTTCACTTCTGTCGAGGAGGTCGACAGAAGTATTGATGACTTTATGAACTCGAAACAGCCCTTTTCTTCCCGCAGTGGCATTCGGCAGTTCCCTGACCGATGGCTCAAATGTATCCAACACGATGGGAATTATTTCCCTGATTAGGTACGCATTCAATTTGCTGTAATTTGCTGTCAACGTGTCGTGCCTTTGGCCGAGAATTAAGTTGCACACCTAATATTTTGATATTTAATTATAAAGTGTGTTTTTGTAAATTAATAATTAATTTGACAAAAAAAAGCAACCTTGTTTTAGTTTTCAAATATTGAGCCCTCAACATTTAAGAAAAATGTTTCAGCTTTAAGATTATGTCAAGTGATTCTATGTAAAGGTTAAGAATGAATTTCAGAGTTGTACATAACAATAAAATCATAAAATATTAGCAATTTGATGGAAGTGTGTTTTATCATGTAAAGGGTTTTGTACCCGTGGTTAATCTAAAGTACTGTGTATTAATTCTGCAGTCTTCTAAAATCTTTTTATGGGAAGGAGGGACTGTGGGTAGCTTTGGGGTCATCCCGGCCTCAAGATTGCCCAGGGCCCAAACATCCTGTCGTCGGGCCTGCTTAACAGTAGTCGCTAAACAACTGGATGGAGTTCTTCATGCTTGAATCTCCTTACATAGGAACAACTACACTGATTCACATTAAAGCAAAATTCTGATTCATCACTGAAAAAAAACATTCTCCCATTTCTAGGTTGTCCATGAGACATGCTGTTGTGCCCAGTGAAGTGTACGCTGTCTTTGATTTGCAGTTAACAGTGGCCTGGAAAGCAACATAGACAAGCATGAACTGTGTGGAAAATGGGTAGTATAGCAGAGCTCAGTGATTTTCAACGTGGCATGGTCATAGCATGCCATCTTAGAAACAAGCCAGCTCGGATTTTATTCCCTTGCGGCAGCCGTCCAAATCAAATGTAAGTGATATTATTGTGAAGTGATAATGCCTAGGACAATAACAGCCCAATCACGACCTGGTAGGCTACGAAAAATCACAGAGCGAGACCGCCGAGTGCTAAGAGGGTGTTTGCGACAAAATCGCCTGTTCTTGGTTGCAAGACTCACCACCGAGTTCCGAAGGGTCTGGTACGATTCGTTCAATGGGACGATTGGTCCAATTCCGTCCTATCTGTCCGAAGTACTGCTCGTGCTATAAAAGTCTCATCTGTTCTGATTCTATCTCCTATGTTATACGAAAGTAACGGTAGTCCAAAGAATGTAAAATAATGTTACATTTCATGCGTAATATTGTGGTTACAGATTTCATTTTTTTTTTAATCGCGTTTTCTTGTTGTTATACTGTCCTTGGGATGTAAGGTCAGGTGATGCGTAACATCACAGCCTCTCCTTGACAAATGTCAACCCCGCCTTCTCGTGGTGCATCCTGTTCCTACTAAAGGGGCTCTGACGACCGCCAATAGCGGTATAACTATACCATCGGGATTAGAGGAAATTCTATCCCACACTCACCAACCCGCTTGGCCAGCGTGGTGAGTTATGGCCAAACCCCTCCAAAATGACTCCACAACTTAAATCTTGGCCCTCAGTCTCCGGCAGCTGGAATGTACCTGGCCAAGGCAGCGGCCAGTGCGACATGAAGGCAGAGGGTGCTAAGAATCCCCGGAGGACCGGACTAGGCTGCCATCTGATGCTGACCTTGGCAACGTACAATGGACGCTCCCTATCTTCTGATTCAAGGCTTCTTGAATTGGAAGAGGAACTACAAAGGATCAAGTGGGACATCGTGGGGCTAAGTGAGGTAAGGAGAAAAGGAGAAGATCTCATCGAACTGAAAAGTGGACATCTCTTCTACTATCGTGGGACAGATACTGGCAGAACTAGTGGTGTTGGATTTATAATAAACAAGAAACTGAAGGATAAAGTTGTAGAAGTTGAAAGTTCCTCTGACAGAGCTGCACGGCTTGTTATCCAACTCTCGAAAAGATACCAGGCTCAGATTATTCAAACTTATGCACCCACCACAAGTCATCCTGAAGAAGAAATTGAAGAATTTTATGAGGAAATTTGTCATCTAAATAATAAAGGTAAGCAGCACTTGAAAATAATTATGAGAGATTTCAATGCAAAAATAGGGCAACGGCAACAGAATGAAACTTCAGTAGGTAAATTCGGTCACGGCAACAGAAACCAGCGTGGAAATACTCTTGTTGAGTTTGCAGAGGCAGAAGGGTTTTTCATCTTGAACTCCTTCTTCAAGAAAAAGCCACACAGGAAATGGACATGGAGACATCCAAATGGGACGACAAGTGAAATTGATTTTATTATGTGTAACAAAAAATTCGTCATAGAAGACTGCAGTGTGCTAAACAAGTTCAACACAGGTAGTGACCATAGATTGGTGAGATGTAAGATGCAACTCAACACTAAACTTGAACGTGGCAAGCTCATAAGACAAACAAAATCTATTGACATAACCAACCTTAAAAAACACCATAATACCTTCAAGTTGGAACTGAAGAACAGGTTCTCTGCTTTAGAAGGCCTAACATCGGAAGACGTGGACATCTCTGAAGTTAACAGAAAAGTAACCAAAGCTCTTATGGAAACAGCAACAAAATTAGCTGGGTCTAAGAACAAGTTGCATGTAAATAAATTATCAGGAAAAACGAAAATGTTGATGCAAAAAAGAAGAGAGATGAGGACAACTAAAGAAGATGTGACTTCCAAAGTGGAATATATAGAGCTATGCAAGACAGTACGAAAAAGTATCACTGAAGACGTAAGAAAATTCAACTGTGAACTAGTGAGGAAAGCAATTGAAAACAACCAAAGCCTAAAGATAGCAAAGGGACATCTCAGTAAGGGAAGAAAACAGATTATGGCACTGAGAAAAGAAGATGGTTCTGTAACAAGAAATAGAGGCGAAATTTTGACAAGAGTGAAAGATTTCTACTCCAAATTATATGAAAGGGATGATACATGCACTCCAGACATCATGAAAGATACCAGTACCAGAGTTCCTCCAGTCCTTCCAGCAGAAGTTGCACATGCAATCAAGAACATGAAGCGGGGAAAAGCTCCAGGAGAAGATGGAATTACTGTAGACATCATACAAGAAGCAAGTGGAGAAATCGAAACAGTACTCGCCCAAATTTTCACTCGATGCCTTAATGAAGGAAAGATTCCTGAGGATTGGAACACCGCTACAATGATCCTGCTACATAAGAAAGGTGACATTGAGGATCTCGGAAACTACAGACCTATCAGTAGTTTATAAAATCTTCACTAAAGTTCTTTCACACCGCTTGAAGGTAACACTGGACATGGCTCAACCGAGAGAACAAGCTGGATTCAGGAGTGGCTACAGCACAATAGATCATATCCACGTGCTGAGAGGACTAATTGAAAGAGCGAGGGAATATGAACTTCCATTGTGCATGGCTTTTATCGATTATGAAAAAGCCTTTGATTCGGTGAAACCATCAGCAGTTACAATGGCTCTGAAAACCTGCGGTATTGAAGATGCATACATTAATATTATTAATAACATCTATGAAAATGCAAGTGCAAAGATTAGGCTGTTTGAAAATACAACACACATAAAAATTGGAAAGTGAGTGAGACAAGGTGACACCATATCTCCGAAGCTCTTTAATGCCACATTGGAGGGTGTTTTTCAGTCACTGAGCTGGGAAAACAAGGGGATAAAGATTAATGGAGATTATCTAACCCACCTTCGTTTTGCTGATGACGTAGTCATTTTTGCAACTAGCCCATCAGAGCTGCAGAGTATGATCCAGGAACTTGCTGACAAGAGTAAAGAAGTGGGATTAAAAATGAACTTTCGGAAGACAAAAGTGATGTTCAATGCTTTTACAAGAAATGAAGATTTATCGATTGATGGAGAAAAGCTGGAGATAACAGACATGTACGTTTATCTTGGACAGCAGATATCAAGTGAGGGTCACATTGATGAAGAAATTAATCGGCGTTTAAAACTTGCCTGGAGAGCATTTGGAAGAAACAGCATAATTTTCAAGAGCAATATGCCATTATGTCTTAAAAGAAAAGTGTTTGATCAATGCATCCTTCCAGTGCTTACGTATGGTGCAGAGACGTGGACCTTAACTAAAAGAGACATACAAAGGCTGCAGACAACTCAAACAAGCATGGAGAGGTGCATACTTGGTGTAACCAGGAGAGATAAGAAGAGGAACTCGTGGATCCGAAAAATGACAAGAGTGGAAGACATCATGATCAGAGTTAAATCCCTGAAATGGCAATGGGCTGGACATACTGCCAGAAGGACAGATCATCGATGGACAGCCGAAATTTTAGATTGGATTCCAAGGGACAGGAAAAGACCCAGAAGAAGACCACATGGGAGATGGGTGGATGAAATTCGAAAGTATGCAGGGGTGACATGGAGGAGACTGGCACAAGACAGACCGTTGTGGAGGAAACTTGGGGAGACCTTCGTCCAGCAGTGGATTGATAATGGTTGACAATGATGATGATGATGATGATGATACTGTCCTTGCTGCCGTATGAAGTTACTGATGTACGAGTCGTTCTATCAACTTCAATGTTTATCTTTTGCATGAAATAATATAAAATACTAGTGTTCCGTTTCTGTTTGTAGAATGCAGTGGGATTTTCCGCCAACTGCCCAATGGAAACAACTGTTCTGGGTTTGGACAGAGGCTTTTTCAACAGTTTTTATTCCAGCGATGTCATATTCATAACGTTTACATATTAAATCAAGTTAATAATATTGCGCTTTCACTTAAGCACGAAATACTAATTCATAGGCCTGCGGCCTAGGTACCTTGCAAAGACCTCAGAAATGATACCATGAATGCCTTTTATAAAATGTTTACAAATACTAAATATCTAGGTTGTAAATTAAAATTTTCAAAAAATGCCCGCCGCCTAGGTGCTTTGCAAACAGCTGAGAAATGCTCGATTGAGTGCCTTTTACCAGGTTTATGTAAAATGTTTACAATTATCAAATATACGGAAATTATCTTTCTAAATGATATAAAGAGGAGAGTAATTTAAATTATTATTCCTTTCTGGAAAATAAAAAAGTTTACCGCTGGTAAGATGATACCATTGGACGAATCGGCGTTGGACCAATCGTACCAATGGAGGAATCGGCATTGGACCAATCGTAATATTGGACGAATCGGCATTGGACCAATCGTCCGGGACCGGTTCCGAAATGCCTCTGGAATCACTACCAACACCATAACGGTTCACTGACAGCTCTAGGGAATGAGCTTCCATGGCCGAGCATCAGCGCATAAGTCTAACATCATCAAGATCAACGCCAAGAATCGGTTGGTGTGATGTAAAGCACAGCGCCAGATGACACTGGAGCAGTAGTGTGACATATCGTGTGGCGACGGGTTGTGAATATTTTAATAATTTCACCGACTGTCACTTGGGCAGAATTTTACCTCGTTTCTGTAAGCCAATGAGCATTCTTGAAAAGTATGATAGCTGCCACCAGTACAGGATGAATTTAAGGTATCCCACTACGTTGAAAAGGTCGTTTTGGGCCAAATTTTTCATTTTGTAAAAATGGGTTCATTTTAAAGCGCCATTGTTTAGGATTCCAAAACTGCCTTTGTCTCTTGTCTACGACGAATAGATACAGAGCTATAGCAATCGGAATATCTAAACCCAGGTGTCAAGCAAACGGGAAGTGACACTTGAAAGGCTGGAAGTTGGGAAATAATTAGGCTAGTCTTACTATTTGTGCATAAAATTGTAGTAGAAAATATTTTGTACAAGGTTTTACGGATCTGGCAATACTTTGAATGCAATTATGTAACGCAATTTATGTTTGCGAGGATGGCAAACATAAGCATAATTTTTATTCCATCAAAACTGTGTCTTTTGAACTTTAATCGCGTTTTTGCAGGACGAGATTTTCGTCCCGAACTCTTTACGGAAACCCTGATAACTGCAAAAGGTATGAAAATAAATTAATGAAGGTATGGAAATAAATTAATCTTTCTTACGATGCTGTGCATGCAATGAACTAAAGGTTTTGCTGTTTGTCAGTTCAAAATTAAGTTATAGCTATTTACATTCAACCTAGTGAAGAAATTTGTTGAAAATTCACACTAATGCATGTAGGAATGAGTGTATCTCAGCAGTGTTTTGGAACATCACTTACCTTTTAGTTCACTGCATAGATAATAGTCATGCGCATATACTGATGCAAAAAGTGCCATCATATATCTGTCACTTTTTTATCTAGAGCGTTTACCGTAAATGACATGCAGTATTTCCTTAAATTGTTTAACATACATGCATACATATCACTAAGCTGTTCTCTGAGATTCAGAGGTTAGCTCCAAAAAGAAATACAAACTTCGAGATATTTTTACTTATTATTGTCGTATCAAACTTCGCCATTTACAGCGATCTTGACATACAACTCGTGCTTCACTGATATCCATTACACGCCGTACACAAGATCTTTTATACTTCATACTCATAATCTTTTTCTCATGCAGACACTCCTGAATCTGATCCACCCATGTCTTCCATGGCCTTCCTCTGCCTTTCCTTCCTGCCACTTGGGCTGAAAATATTTTCTTAGTAAGCATTTCATCACTCATTCTTTCAACATGGCCAAACCACCGAAGCATATTGGTCTCGACCTTGCTAACAACATTTTGCTTTACATCACACAACTGCAATACATCTTCATTCCTCACACAATCAGATCGTGTCTTGCTACAAACCCCACGTAAGTAACGCATTTCTCCAGCACACAAACGACTCCTATGTTTCTTTTGCAGTTCCCCGGTTTCACTGCCATACATCAGAGTAGGAACAATTACTGTTTCATACACAGCCATGCGGGACTCTCTAGAGAACCAATCATTCCTGGGAAAACCTCCCAAAGCAGCTATGACTTTCAAAGAAGAATTCACTCGCCTACTGATTTTACCAT
Source organism: Macrothele yani (assembly GCA_039090855.1). Classification (NCBI taxonomy): domain Eukaryota; kingdom Metazoa; phylum Arthropoda; class Arachnida; order Araneae; family Macrothelidae; genus Macrothele; species Macrothele yani. The sequence goes on from CM076992.1 coordinate 18,754,190, forward strand.
CCAACTTGTTCTCTCTGTCAAACATGCTTCCTAAATACACAAACTCACTCACCTGGTCAATCACAGTTACATTTATACTTACATTACATTCAGTGCTACCCATTCCTCTCTCAAACACCATAACTTTGGTTTTTCCCTTATTTATACTCAGTTTGAATTTCATGCAAACTTCGTGCATCCGAGTCAACATACTCTGCAACTCACTTTTGCTCTCTGCCAACAGGACAGTGTCATCAGCATACAGCAATCTGCACACACGGATATCACCAAGACATAAACCACTATTATCTATTTTGGCCTCACGCATGCATGCGTCCATAAATATATTAAACAGCCATGGTGACATTACACAACCTTGTCTAACTACTGCACCAATGGAAAACTATTTTGATAAAACACCATTCACTCGTACACAAGCTCTACTACCAGCATACATGGCTTTTACACTATTAAGTAGATTCCCAGTAACACCATATTCATTCAATACTTTCCACAAAAGTGTCCTATTGACTCGGTCGTAAGCTTTCTCTAAATCTATGAAGGCAGTAAAAACTTTCTTCCCAACAACCAGATACTTTTCAGTCATCATGCGTAATGCAAAAATCTGGTTAGTGCAGCCTTTACCAGGCATAAAACCACTCTGAACATCCCACACTTTCAATGATGTAAGACCCCGTACTTTTTCAATAAAAACCTTACCAAACACTTTCCCTGGCACACTCAGTAGGCTAATACCACGATAGTTCTTGCATTCAGTCTGATCATCTTTTCCCTTATACAAGGGAACAATAATAACATCCTTCCAATCCCGAGGGACCATTCCTAACTCCCAGCACAACTGGCAAACTTCAGTTAACCAGTCAATTATAGAGTCACCACCATACTTCAACATCTCTGCAGTTATGCCATCAATTCCTGGAGCCTTACCATTCTGAAGAGATTTTATAGCTTTACACACTTCTTATCTTGAGATCCCTCCTGTGCTTTCATCCCTCATTGTGACATCATCTGCATCTGTCTCAGAATCATTTTTGCTCTCCTGATCTAATAACTCACAGAAGTATTCGCCCTATCTGTCCCTTAACTCATTGGGCTCCCATATCATTTCTCCAATCTCATTCTTCACACAACTTACAACTTTGTTTCCCCTATTTTTCCTGAGTCTCATGTACTTCCAGAAGGACTTTCTATCTTTCCAAAAAGCCAGTTCATGCCTTTCCACTTTCTCTTTCCTATCTTCTGCCTTACTGTGGCGAACCAGCTTAGCAGCTTCACGCCTCTTACAGCGATATTCATCCACAGAGACTACCTTGCAACATCCCCAAATAGGCTTCCTTCTTTTTCTTTACTGCCTCATCAATCTCACTATTCCACCAAGCATCACCTCTATTGTTACCCACTATTGTGGTGCCACAGACCTCTTTAGCAACAGTAACAACACAGTTCTTAAAACATTCCCACTTCTTTTCTACATCCCTCTCACAAGATTTCAGATCCTTCAGTCGTTCTCTGAGTAAGTCAGAATACCGCTGATGATCTTCAAGGAGCCTATCAACCTTTATTATTTCTATCCTGGGTCTCTTCCTATTCCTTTTCCTCCAACCAACATTAAGTTTCACTCGTGACACTACCAAGTAATGATCAGAACCAACATCCGCACCTCTCATCACACGGGTGTCAACAACTAAGTGTTTCAAACGCTGATCGTAAACAACAAAATCTATCACACTCTTTTGACCAAGAGTACGATTTTCCCAAGTATATGTGTGTATATACTTGTGGTTGAAAAATGTATTAGATACACACAAATCATTCTCAATGCAGAGTTCAATTAATCTTTCACCATTATCATTCACACAAGGATCATTAAACTTACCCAGAACATTGTCAGAAATTGCATTCTGCACACCTACTCTAGCATTGAAATCCCCTGCTATTATAACTTTTTCTTTAGCACCAAACTGGCTCAAACCAGCTTTTAGCTCATTCCAGAAATCTTCTTTCTTATCAGAAGGTTCCGAGTCACAAGGAGCATACACTACAACAATTACAATTTTCTGAAGTTTCACTTTCAAACGAATCCAGAGAATTCTCTCACTTATGCAACTATAGTGAATCAAGTTGTTCTTCATCTTTTCACTTAAAATCACACCCACACCAGCCTATCCTCTCATATTATACAATACTCCAGACCACACACTCACCGTGCCGTTCACTTCTTCGACCCCAATTTCCTTCTTTTTGGTTTCACTTACACACAGCACATCCAGTCTATACTTATTCATTTCCTCAATCACCTCACTCATCTTGCCATTTATACCTCTAATATTCCATACACCAATCTTACATTCACTCAGCCGAGATCGCTTTCTCATACGCCGTTTAGAAAGTCCAGGTCGATTCCGTGGTAGACCGTCCTTCTCAAGTGTGGTAGGTCCTCCATATCCCACACTTGAGTCATTCTTAATATTTCTTTTTGTCTTTTTAATCAGGTAAGTACATCAGTGTGGGGTATTAGCCCACAGCTGAGGGTTCCAGTTGGTCATTCAACCTAAGGATTCTGGAACAAAACCCAGTGAGTTGGGGTCTTTTCGCCAATGTCACACAGAACTAGACGACCTCATTCGGATTCTGTTGCATTTCAGAGGCATGTACAAGGATTAGAACTTTCGTTTTACAGAGCTGAGACCCACTGACAAGAATAACAAAATCTTTATTCCCATACAGGATACGGTATGCCACATAGAATAAAATGGTTGAATGATGTTGTCTAAAGATTAGGATGAATAGTTGAAATGAATGATGCCAACTTTTCACCTAACAAGTTCTGATACATAGTTCCGTTGCATTTTCAATAACATAGTTCCATTCAGGGATGAAGACACAGATTGTGAAACAGGATGATATATAGAACTCATCTGGTAACTAAACTCAGTTGTCCTAGACCGCAGCCTGAACTAATAAATAGATCTATTGGACTACTAACCACAGTTAATTATCAACAGTTAAGCTCTCACTACAGATCCCGTGTTCCGATAATCGTGGTGAACTATCCGATAGACGAAAAAAATACCCGGAATATTCCTTATATTGCCGTGTCCCCTGGAGGGAGATGTTTTACATATAATTTCTAATTTCTGGCAGATACTAATTTGACCACTATGGGGGCGTAAGTGTTTGTTTTTGATAGATCTGCAGCAAAATATGAGCTTCTGAAAACTCGGTTGAACAAATTCTTTCCTGGACCGATACCGTAAACCACGAAAACCTTTTTGGAAATACCTTTTGCTTAAAAAAGTGCATAATTTTTTTCGCCAGGAAGTGTAGATTTATATCGCATTTTTGTCGATATCTCTGCTTCTAAGAGTCCGATTTAAAAAAAAAATTCTTTATCGGACGGCATTTCCGGTGCAAAATGTTTCTTGTAAAATTTAATTTTTTTGTTAACTCAACAGTGTGCCACTAGAGTGCGTAAGCTCACATTTCCGTTAAAAACATATATGCACAGCATTATCTGTAAGACTAAACACCCTACTGAAAATATTTTAGTAGCTTTTCCAGGAGAAATATCCACTCCTCCCCATTTCCAAAAACTTTTAAAAGGCCATTCGAATTTCACGAAACTCCAGGACCATTCTAAAAATTACCAACTCTCCCAAATCACTTTAAGTACAAGTGACGTTAGGCCAGTTATACTGCAACAGGTGCAGAGGATTAAGTTTTGGAATGTAGCCAAGAAATTCACTAAGCCCGCCACTCTCTCACTGATGATGACCCTAAAACAGATTTAGTTCCTATTACCAACGACTCGCTAAGTCTCTTGAAAGGTGGTTTAAAAAGAAAAGTAATTAGAAGCCGGAACATATAAAAAGAAAGATCCTGCAGAAAGGTAAGGAAATATTAGAGTTTTAGAAGCTAACGGATGGTGTGTAAGGGTAGAATAAATAGTGTGACAATCCCAGAAAACGGATAGTGGGTGTTTCAGTCAAAACCAAATGTTGAGTTGCTATTATTTTACCCATTACGTTCACATACCTAAATATTTTAATTTGCGCTTACAACTACTAATTTTAAAATCAATAACATCCTAATAATAGAAGATTCTTGGTGCTTTCAGTTTCGGTTAAGAAAAATAAATTATTTGGAGTTTCCGAGCAAAAACCGAGGAAAATAGCAAAAATCTGATTAGTTTCTATTGTTTTTCAGCACTGTATTTGGAAAAATTAAACAGTACTGACTTTCAAAATGAATGACTGCCTTACAAAACAATTTAAGAAGTCCGAAAACACTATTTTTAGAATTTGAGAACAAAAAAATCTTAAAGTGTGTGTGTGGTTGTGCTAGAGAGGATAGAAACAAAATGGAAAGATTCTCTGAAGGATAAGTGCATTAATTGTTGTCTAAAAGAAAAAGCTCTGCGTGAGGTCATTTTACGTGTAATTTGCAATAAAGTGTGATATAGGCTTAGAGTGAAAAGATTAAATGAAACTCCAACCTTAATAAACTTTTCACCTACACGAAGGCGCTTTGGAAAGTGGATGTCAGAGAGAATCCGGATAGGAACAAAATATTTCTCAATAAAAGTCATGTTTACAGGAAAATGGAAATAATTATTGCGCACAAATTTCGTTTCAACTCTTTAATGCTTCTGTGTCACGCTGAAGTAGCATCACTTTTATTAATAACCGAAGGCATCTGTTCCGTTTATGTGGCTCATCAAGAGAGAAGAGGAATTTTAGGCAACAGGAACTGCAACGTCGTGACTTTGCTTAAGGCTATAATTCTCCTTCGAACACAATAGCTAATCAAAATTCTTTAAAGCAAAGGTCAATGCCATGCTATTCTTCACAAGCCTTTTTTTTATTCAGGAATCTAATGACATGCTGAATCCAAATGTTTCTGAAAGGAAAGCTATGTAATGAGAGAAAGTCGCCGAACGTTACAAACTTTATTAGGCAAAGACAATTCTCCATGTGTGCCTATATAAACTATGCATTATTGATTGAGTTTAACAAACTCTGTAAAAAGACTTGCGCGATTATTGATAATGAAATCAAACTTATATAAGGACATGATGGTTTTATCATTTCTTCTGATACATACTTGTGCAAGGCAGTAACCAAAAACTTGTGGGCCTCTTCAAAATTCTTTTACGCGGCCCCATACGATCTATCCTTCCCACTCTGCCATATACAATATATGTTCGGCACTACCACATAACACAAAGTGAACTGCATTCCCTTACCCATTACAAGGACTAGTACTTGCCTTAAACGACGTGTGGTGCTCAAGGAGCTTAAAATTCTATATCATCGTCCTCAAAGCACTACTGGAAGAAAGTCTACCTAGTTCTCTTCCAAAACTGTCTACCGATAGCAAATATAGCTATTCCATGTCCCTTCAGCACACTCTGGAATTTCCTTCACAAATCTCCCACGTGGTCTTCTCCTGGGTCTTTTACTGTCCTTTGTAATCCAGTCTAAGGTATCAATTGTCCAACGGTGGTCAGTTCTTCTAGTAATATGACCAATTTTTTGCCACCAGAGGCTTTACCTTTATCTTTATGTCATCCACTCTTTTCACTATCCGTATCCATTGGTTACTTTTTAGCTACACCAAACATGCTTCTCTTCACTTAGGAAGCGTATCGCGCTGAAGGGGCTTAAACCGAATATCATCGCCATCAGCCATTCTCATCTCACTATTGGAAGAAGGTCTACCTAAGTCTCTTCCACAGCTGTCTATCTTGAGCAATTCTCTTTCACGTCCCTTAGCACACACTCGAATTCCATTCACATATCTTACACATGGTTTTCTTCTGGGTCTTTTATAGTTCTTTTGTATGCTGTCCAGTTTTTCTTTTGTCCAACGGTGGTCAATTCTTCTAGTAATACAACCAACCCACTGCCACCTCATAATCTTTACTTTGATCATGATGCCATCCATTCTTGTCATAATACTGATACATGAGTTTCTCTTCTTACCTTTCTTAGTTGCAATAAGCATACATTTGTCCATACTATTTTGAGCTGTTTCAACCTCTGTACATCGACGAGCCATTACATTATGACTACCTACCTAATAAGATGTAGCACACAAAACAGCAGCCACTCGGTGAGGCATCGATTCGATGAGGTGGCGATAGGTATCCTGGGATATCTGGTACCATAATGTCAACAGCAGGTCCTCGAGTTACCGTACGTTTCGGGGTTTTTCCAAGTTGAACCACAAATGTTCGATTGGGTTCATGTCAGATAAATTTGAAGGCTAAGGCATTAACAGAAAACCACCAGCATGTTCCTCGAACCACTCCTTGACGATTCTCGCACTGTGGCACGGCGCGTTATCCTGTTGGTAATGGCCATCACCAGCAGGGAACACAGTTGCCATGAATGGTTCGCAACGATGTTCAGATTCCTGACGGCTGTCAGGGATTGTGCTATTGGGATAATGGAGCCTAAAGTGTCTCAAGAAAATATCACCCACAGCATAACACCCACGCTGCCGGCATGTTTTCGCCCAACAGTGCATCTAGGTGCCATAGCCTCCGTTGTTAATCGGCGTACCCGCGCTCGGCTGTCTACGTGAAACACCAGGAATGTTGATTCGTCAGACCAATCCCAATCATCCACGGTCCAATCTCGATGATCTTGGATCCATTTCATGCGTTGTTGGCGATGACGTGCAGTGAGCATGGGGACACTGCTGGGTCTTCCGCTACGTAGACCCATTCGCAGAAGGCTGCGATGAACTGTGTGCATCTCAGCCTACTGCGCATGCAATTGCACCATGTTTGTGTATGTTTTATACATCACACAGTGGTTTGCCTTTTCCCCGAAAGTGGTGCAGCTGGTGTAACACCACTTTTTGTGCAACCTACTGCAAAATTTTTAACAGTGTAAGTATTGTTCATTACTCATTCATTCATAGGACCCTACATACGTTTTTCTTGCGTTTTAGGCATTTCGTAAGGTTAATCTAAGAATTGTGTATCGTTTAACCGGCTTGAACGAATTAACTCGAGGTTAATCAAACGAGCTGAGATGAACTCGAACAAATAAATTCGCTGAAAAATGAGCAGAACGCGGCTGAAATGCATTAAAATTATTTCAGACTGTTTAACTACTAAGAACGGAGGCAAACCTAAGCAGATGTTTAAGTCACTTGTTTCTATCTAGTGGCATAACTCCGTGTTAGCGGGACTAGCTCTTCGCTGTCACCCCGTGGTTCATGGAGCAGAGAATAAAATACTAAAAGCGACGCTTACCACTTGTTATAAGTTTATTGTATGTTCTTGTATGAAAGGAGAATCCAATTGCTTTGCCGTAGGTTTCATAAAACCCGGTCACTATATGAAAATTTCTCTTTGGAGAGCGCAAGAAATTTTGGGCACCATTTGGTTTAGGATTCTGCATTCAATGCTCTGAATTATACGCTGCTGACATTTGTTGGATTTTATTCCAACCCCGTAACGATGTTTTCCATTAATGTGGTTTACGCGAAATCGACCTGATCGCTTGTGATAAATCGTATCATAAATTTCGAAGAGGAATTCTCTTTCTGGCATCTCACTTTTCATCGCGTGCTCTCGCCTTCACTCTCAATCAGTTTCCCTTTCCACATCTATTACATTTTGCTCTCTGTTTCTCTTTTGATGATATTCTCATGGGTGTGCTGTAGATTACCTCCTGACACATCGAGAAATGCGAAATATTACACACTTGGATTTACTGTATACTGAGGAACTGGTGGCGACGTTCGACTGGGTCATATGATAACGTAGAAATTAGCTTTTCCAATACTACATGATATATATGTGGTGGGCAAAATAATTGAAACACCTGTGAGGAGAGTTACAGTTGTGCTTTCATAGTGTGTATTTTGTGTCGTATCTGCCAGCAGGACGCACACGACATAAAAGGAGATAGCAGTCAGAACGAACGTCCTCGTAGCTCAGTTGGTAGAACAACTTATTCCGGAATGAGGGGACCCGGGTTCGAGCCCCGGCGTGGACAAAAATGACGGATAAATTTACTTCGTTATAATGGCGCCCGAACTTTCCGGATGACCCGACCGTACGAAATCTCGCAATGGTGTGATATTCTTTCCACACCGCGAGATAGGAAAAATAAGAGAATCCCTTCTCCAGCGCTTCGAAAAATAAATGCGTGTGACGTTGCATTCCACACACCAGATTGACTGGGAGTTCTCAAGTGCACGTTCTACAGCGGATGGCTGCCTGTAACAATTCATGGTCACGGCTGACCCGTGGGCCGTGCCCCCGGCCCTCTTTCGGGGGGAGGGGAGAGATGTAACGTACCTGCCAGCAGGACGCACACAACATAAAGGCAGACAGCAGTCAGAACGAACGTCCGCGTAGCTTAGTTGGTAGAGCAACTTATTCCGGAATGAGGGGACCCTTATTTATTAGAAGCCCGGCCTGGACAAAAATGACGGAGAAATTTACTTCGTTATAATTTGCATAACAGAGAGGTGGTTTTAAGGTTTTTGCTGATCGGTGTATATGGAATATTTAACGTGCTTGCAATTTTCCTTAGTTAATATGGTCTACTTAAATAAAACCAATGTTTTTGTAGCGCTTATGACGGGCTTTCAGATACGCATATGTTTAAACATAGCGACAAAATCGGAATGCAATATTTTTACAGGTGATCATTTTTAGCAACTCTTCCAAAATATGAATTTGCCGCACAGTAGTCTTGTGTTTTGATAAGCCACAGAAACCTGAAACAAATGCACGCAATTCACAAAGGCGTTGAATAAACAATAGCAGGAGTCATGTTTTTTTTTTTTTTTTTTTTTTTTTTTTTGTATTTTTTTTTCTAGGAGAAAGCGTTTTCCTGCAGCTGCAAGATCCTCGCGGTATGGACTCTGCTTCTTCTCTTTTTCAAAGACGACGTCGCTATTTAATGTGAAATTAGTCCTGATAATCTCCACCTGGACTTGATTAACCTGTACCAGATCGGCCTTCGAATGTCATAAAACCATTCACCCTACATTATCAATAGCAGTCATTCTTAAACGACTTCCTCCAGAAATTTTACCGACCCCTGATTTCATGATGTCTGAACGTTGCAAATAAATAGCGAACACTACGACTCTCCCTACGGCAATAAAGGAACGCCTTTGTCCAAACATATGCGCAGAATAGAACTTTTCTAAGAAGCAGCACCAGTCTGGGTTTTAGCAATCACAACACTACCAGTCTCTTTCTTGTTCTTTTATCTTTTTCTTTACTTCATTTCTCCCATCGCTCTTTTAAGAAAACAGTATGAAGTGCGCAGCTGCAGTTACGCATTACAGTTCCAAAACCTTATTTATTAGAAATAAATAGTGTATACATACATATTGTGACGTACCTGCCAGCAGGACGCACACGACATAAAGGCAGATAGGAATCAGAACAAATGTCTGCGTAGCTCAGTTGGTAGAGCGACTTGTTCCGGAATAAGAGGCCTCGGGTTCGAATCCCGGCGTAGACCGAAAATGACGGAGAAATTTACTGCGTTATAATGGCGCCCGAACTATCCGGATGACCCGACCGTTCAAAATCTCGCATTGGTGTGATGTTATTTCCACACCGCGAGACAGGAAAAATCAGAGAATTCCTTCTCCAGCGCTTCGAAAAATAAAAATGTGTGATGTTGCATTCCTCACAGCAGATTGACTGGGAGTTCTCAAGTGCACGTTCTACAGTGGATGGCTGCCTGCAACGATTCATGGTCACGGCTGACCCGTAGGCCATGCCCCCGGCCCTCTTTCCGGGGGGGGAGATGTGACGTACCTGCCAGCAAGACGCACACGACATAAAGGCAGATAGGAATCAGAACAAATGTCTACGTAGCTCAGTTGGTAGAGCGACTTGTTCCGGAATAAGCGGCCTCGGGTTCGAATCCCGGCGTAGACCAAAAATGACGGAGAAATTTACTTCGTTATAATATCACTACGCTCTTCTCTGATACATTCAGAGGTTATCTCCACAAAGAAATACAAACTACCAGATAAATTTTTACTTATTGTTGCCGTATCAAACTTCTCCATTTACAGCAATCTTGACATACAACTCGGGACTGACATCCATTAAACGCCGTACACAAGATCTTCTGTACTTCATACTCATAATTTGTTTCTCATGCAGACACTCCTGAATCTGATCCTCCCATGAATTCTTCGGCTTTCCTCTGCCTTTCCTTCCAGCCACTTGGGCAGAAAAGATTTTCTTAGTAAGCATCTCATCATTCTTTCTTTTAACATGGCCAAACCACCGAAGCATATTAGTCTCCACCTTGCTAACAATATGTTGCTTCACATTACACAACTGCAACTCATCTTCATTCCTCACACAATCAGAACGTGTCTTGCCACAAACTCCCCGTAAGTAACGCATTTCTCCAGCACACAAACGACTCATATATTTCTTCTGTAGTACCCAGGTTTCACTGCCATACATCAGAGTAGGAACAATTACTTTCATATACAGCCATGTGGGACTCTCTTGAGAACCCATCATTCCTGTGAAGCCCTCCCAAGGCAGCCATGACTTTCAATGAAGAATTTACTCGCCTTCTAGTTTCACCATTCAATTTGTTCTCTCTGTCAAACATGCTTCCCAAATACACAAACTCATTCACCTGGTCAATAACTGTGCCATTTAGACATATATTACATTCAGTACTACCAGTTCCTCTCTCAAAAACCATAACTTTGGTTTTTCCCTTATTTATACCCAGGAGGAGAAAATTCCATACAAAATTATTCAAAAAACATTTAAGTACTACTAAATTACTAGACTTTAATTCCTATCATCCATATTCAATACAGACAAATGCTGCTAGTCAGTTCTTGGGGAAAATAAATAAGTTAGCCTCTCCACGGCAGAGATGAAAAAACCCAGAGAAAAAAAAACATAGCTGCAATAATATTGGGTTGGAAAAGAGCGATGTCTGAAAATTCAAGGCAACAAAAAAGTGCTAATTACCGTATATACAAGTACAAATCAGGCCAAAATGTCGCCGCCATCGTTTGCGACGACTTGCTCCCGTCGTCTGGGCTTCTGTTGGATACCGTCCCTGTAGAATTCTGTAGGCATGGACGCAAAGAAGTAAAAGTAAGTGCTCGTTTGACATCGTCTATGTTGGTGAGACGCTGTCCGTCGAGGAAAAACTGCAACGACCGGTAGTTGCTTTGGGCAATGTCCGCAAAATAGGTTGGGTGCAGAATTGGAAACGGTTCAAAAATTTCGGACCCGACCCGACCTGACCCAATCAGGACCCGTAACTGGCCCAGACAAATCCGCTTTGAACTATAAATTCGAAACTCAATTTAAATATATATATATATATATGCTAAGAATCCCCGGAGGACTGGACTAGGCTGCCATCTGATGCTGACCTTGGCTACGTACAACGGACGCTCCCTATCTTCTGATTCAAGGCTTCTTGAATTGGAAGAGGAACTACAAAGGATCAAGTGGGACATCGTCGGGCTAAGTGAGGTAAGGAGAAAAGGAGAAGATCTCATTGAACTGAAAAGTGGACATCTCTTCGACTATCGTGGGACAGATACTGGCAGAACTAGTGGTGTTGGATTTATAATAAACAAGAAACTGAAGGATAAAGTTGTAGAAGTTGAAAGTTCCTCTGACAGAGCTGCACGACTCGTTATCCAACTCTCGAGAAGATACCAGGCTCAGATTATTCAAACTTATGCACCCACCACAAGTCATCCTGAAGAAGAAATTGAAGAATTTTATGAGGAAATTTGTCATCTAAATAATAAAGGTAAGCAGCACTTGAAAATAATTATGGGAGATTTCAATGCAAAAATAGGGCAACGGCAACAGAATGAAACTTCAGTAGGTAAATTCGGTCACGGCAACAGAAACCAGCGTGGAAATACTCTCGTAGAGTTTGCAGAGGCAGAAGGGTTTTTCATCTTGAACTCCTTTTTCAAGAAAAAGCCACACAGGAAATGGACATGGAGACATCCAAATGGGACGACAAGTGAAATTGATTTTATTATGTGTAACAAAAAATTCGTCATAGAAGACTGCAGTGTGCTAAACAAGTTCAACACAGGCAGTGACCATAGATTGGTGAGATGTAAGATGCACCTCAACACTAAACTGGAACGTAGCAAGCTCATAACACAAACAAAATGTATTGACATAACCAACCTTAAAAAACACCATAATACCTTCAAATTGGAACTGAAGAACAGATTCTCTGCTTTAGAAGGCCTAACATCGGAAGAAGTGGATATTTCTGAAGTTAACAGAAAAGTAACCAAAGCTCTTATGGAAACAGCAACAAAATTAGCTGGGTCTAAGAACAAATTGCATGTGAACAAATTATCAGGAAAAACCAAAATGTTGATGCAAAAAAGAAGAGTGATGAGGACAACTAAAGAAGATGTGACTTCCAAAGTGGAATATATAGAGCTATGCAAGACAGTACGAAAAAGTATCACTGAAGACGTAAGGAAATTCAACTGTGAACTAGTAAGGAAAGCAAATGAAAATAACCAAAGCCTAAAGATAGCAAAGGGACATCTCAGTAAGGGGAAAAAACAGATTATGGCACTAAGAAAAGAAGATGGTTCTGTAACAAGAAATAGAGGCGAAATTTTGACAAGAGTGAAAGATTTCTACTCCAAATTATATGAAAGGGATGATACATGTACTCCAGACATCATGAAAGGTACCAGTACCAGAGTTCTTCCAGTCCTTCCAGCAGAAGTTGCACATGCAATCAAGAACATGAAGCGGGGAAAAGCTCCAGGAGAAGATGGAATTACTGTAGACATCATACAAGAAGCAAGTGGAGAAATCGAAACAGTACTCGCCCAAATTTTCACTCGATGCCTTAATGAAGGGAAAATTCCTGAGGATTGGAACAACGCTACAATGATCTTGCTACATAAAAAAGGTGACATTGAGGATCTCAGGAACTACAGACCTATCAGCCTCCTATCAGTGGTTTATAAAATCTTCACTAAAGTTCTTTCACACCGCTTGAAGGTGACACTGGACATGGCTCAACCGAGAGAACAAGCTGGATTCAATAGTGGCTACAGCACAATAGATCATATCCACGTACTGAGAGAACTAATTGAAAGAGCGAGGGAATATGAGCTTCCATTGTGCATGGCTTTTATCGATTATGAAAAAGCCTTTGATTCGGTGAAACCATCAGCAGTTGCAATGGCTCTGAAATCCTGCGGTATTGAAGATGCATACATTAATATTATTAATAACATCTATGAAAATGCAAGTGCAAAGATTCGGCTGTTTGAAAATACAACACACATAAAAATTGGAAAAGGAGTGAGACAAGGTGACACCATATCTCCGAAGCTCTTTAATGCAGCATTGGAAAATGTCTTTCAATCACTGAACTGGGAAAACAAAGGGATAAAGATTAATGGAGATTATCTAACCCACCTTCGTTTTGCTGATGACATAGTCATTTTTGCAACTACCCTATCAGAGCTACAGAGTATGATCCAGGAACTTGCTGACAAGAATAAAGAAGTGGGATTAAAGATGAACTTTCAGAAGACAAAAGTGATGTACAATGCTTTTACAAGAAATGAAGATTTATCGATTGATGGAAAAAAGCTGGAGATAACAGACACGTACGTTTATCTTGGACAGCAGATATCAAGTGAGTGTCACATTGGTGAAGAAATTAATCGGCGTACAAAACTTGCCTGGAGAGCTTTTGGAAGAAACAGTATAATTTTCAAGAGCAATATGCCATTTTGTCTTAAAAGAAAAGTGTTTGATCAATGCATCCTTCCAGTGCTTACGTATGGTGCAGAGACGTGGACCTTAGCTAAAAGAGACATACAAAGGCTGCAGACAACTCAAAGAAGCATGGAGAGGTGTATGCTTGGTGTAACCAGGAGAGATAAGAAGAGGAACACGTGGATCCGAAAAATGACAAGAGTGGAAGACATCATGATCAGAGTTAAATCCCTGAAATGGCAATGGGCTGGACATACTGCCAGAAGAACAGACCATCGATGGACAGCCGAAATTTTAGATTGGATTCCAAGGGACAGGAAAAGACCCAGAAGAAGACCACATGGAAGATGGGTGGATGAAATTCGAAAGTATGCGGGAGTGACATGGAGGAGACTGGCACAAGACAGACCGTTGTGGAGGAAACTTGGGGAGACCTTCGTCCAGCAGTGAATTGATAATGATTGACAATGATGATGATGATGATTTATCCCAATAACTGCTTGATATTTAATAACTGAAATCCTTTTTTTATAATAAAATTTGGTTACTTCCGAAATTTTAGTGCCATTTTTAGTGCCACTATTTTTCGTAATCCAGAAGTAATGGCTGACTATGACCGTGACCATGGAGTATATTACAAATGGGAATCATTATTTACGATTACACAAATGTATTTTGTCTGCAAAAAAACAATATTAAAAACAAAACTACAATGTCAAAGCTATCTTTAAGAATATCAATGACTTCTTTCTTTACAGTCAGCACCATAAAACATGTGCATTTGCATAGCATCGACGTTTTGCCTTTACTGCGAGCTTATACACTTTTCAGTGAGCATCGGTGTTACGTAGTGAAGCAAACTATGGAACGGATAAATAAGAGGCTAGAAGATTTCACACAAGAAAATATACAAACATGCGGAGCTTAATTGCCAGGAATCATGTTGAGCGGAGTTTATGAAATTAGTTAAGATAACCCAACGTGTGTGCGTGCGTCGATTGAGTGAACGATATTTTCTTTACTACGAAGACACTTTCGTAGACCTACGACTGATTTCATCACATGACGCAAATTAAATAAGGACCTTTCTAGTAGAAAGAACAAATACTTGCCCTCGAAACATACGCCAGAATTGTAAGAAAAAGTATTCCCCGGCAAGAAAAAAAAAAGGAAAGGCTTTGACGTGCGGATCAAAAGTTACCAAACGACTGTTTCAACGTCCGAAAATACCGCTAGGATGAAACAAAGGAAAAGAACCTCAGTCGATCCCAAGAGAGTCCGTAGTACGTACACGACTAGGCTAGGAAAATGGTTTTTACAAATAAAATTGGAAGTCCTTAGTGGTCAGACGGGAAGGACAAAGCTAACTGCAAAGAGAAAATCGGAATTCAAATAAAAAAAATGCGATACACTAGCAAGAAGACATTCCTTTTGAATAAAACGCATTTTAGGAGATATAGCAGTGGACTATTTAATGGAATCACATGCCGTGTCTTTTAAAGCAAACAATTCCTTTAAGCGAAATAATAAAAGTAACGCACACTGGAAAAATTAAGTGCTGTGAATTGATGGAAAATTTCTGAAGAAATAACGTGCAGCAAAGTTACAGGTAGATGTCCGTCTTTTAACAAAATTTCCGTTTTCAAAAACGCCCGTTTTTTTTTTGTTTTTTTTTAACTTACGTAATTAATACAGACAAGTGACGTGGACCAGGAACACCAAACAGAGGTCATCGCTGTTTCCAGGGTTTTATAAGTGAGTCACGGAAAAATTCATCGGTCGCCATCGGGAATCGAACCCCCAGCATTGTGCGGGGCTCCAAGAAGCAACCTGCCAAGTGATTTGGCAGTTAGTCGTATGTGAGTCTGGAGAAATTCGAGACCGCTGTGGTGCAGCGGAAGCATGTCCCGCGCGTAACTGGGAGACCCTGGGTTCGATTCCCGTGGCGGCAGATCAGTATTTGTCCATGACTCACTTAAAAAAACGTGGAAAGAGCGATGACTTCTGTTGCGTTAACTTCCGTATTTTCACAGATTTTCCGTTGTAAGAAATTCCGTTTATTTCAAAAAGCCTGTTTCAGGGTTTTTCGTATTTTATAGAGATTTTGCGAAATCTAAGACACTGAATTTTTCAGTACTCACACCAGATAATTCTTTTGCAGCGGTGGGGATCAGTCCGATATATTTCGGGTTGGTTCAACAGATAACGCGCATCTTAACTACTGAGCCAGGAAGACTCTGAATCTGAATCACGTTCATGATAAAACTAATTGCGCGATGATGAAGTTTTTCTGTGTCATTGATGCGAGTTTTTTAATCATTTTATTTTCGATTGGAGCTTATTTTTTTTTTCAAAATGTTTTTAATTATCCTTTTTTTTCTGTGGGAGGGCTTATCACAAATTAAGTCCCTTTCTCATCATGGTTTTTCGAAGCAACACAATTCTTTGAACTGGAGTTCTTTTTAAACTGAATTGACTTCCAATTATCTTTAAGAAAAGAAGAAATGTACTGCTTTATAGTATTATTTCGCAAAACTACTAATTATAAAATTTATTCTTGATAGCTATAACAGCTAGGTCGTTCGGAAAACAATGGCCGATTTGGAGGTTAAATATGAAACAGACGTACCTTATAGCACACAACTCTGTTTTATTCGAAACTAGCAGGGGTACCCGGTATTTCCCAGTTAAATATTCGTGGAATCACTAAGTTCAGCAGGTGAAATTTTATGAATGAAAAATACATTCCTGTAATTTTCTTGTTAATACCAAATTTGGTGATTGTAAATTGAAAACAGTAGACATTTTTTATACCAAATTTGGTGGTTCTAAATTGAAAACTGTAGACCTTTTTTTCAAAAATTTTGTATGGGGGGCCCCTTGACCCCGGCTCCCACCCCTTCCAAAAACTGTCTACGTTCTAAGTCAGAGTATTATGAGATACTATACCAAATTTGGTAGTTGTAAATTGAAAATTGTAGAACTTTTTAAGAAAATTTTGTATGAGTGCCCTTTGACCCCTTCCAAAAACCGTGTACGGTCTAAGTTAGAGTACCATGAGATAAATACCAAATTTGGTTGTTCTAAATTTAAAAGTGTAGAACTTTTTATGACAATTTTGTATGGGGGGCTCCTTGACCCCCCACCCCGAGATAATATACCAAATTTTGTGGTTGTAAATTGAAAACTGTAGAACTTTTTACGGACATTTTCTATGGGGGCCCTTTGACCCCCGGGCTCTCACCCCTTCCCAAAACCATGTACGGTCTAAGTCAGAGCACCATGAGGTAGTATACCAAATTTGGTGGTTCTAAATTAAAAACTGTAGACATTTTAACTAAAATAACAAACATTTTGTATAGGGGCCCCCTTGACCCCTCCCTCGGACTCCAAAACCTTTCTACGGTCTAAGTTAGAGAGTACCATGAGATAGTATACCAAATGTGGTGGTTCTAAGTAGAAAACTGTAGATTTGTATAGCGGACAAACAAACAAATATACAAACTTTCACTTTTATATATATAGATGACCAGAGACTTTTCTCTCAAATGTTTTGAAAATCGCTTCCCAGAGCATAGAAAAAACACTTTTCATTGAAGAGTTACTAATTTCTCGCTAATTAGTTATCTCACTAAATTACCATTTAAAAGAATATCCCCGATGAGAAATTGTTATATGCTTTGAGACTTTTATGTGATTCTAATGCCTCTGACTGTTGTATGGTAATGGCGCTTCGACCAAAGACGAAGTAATAGAAAATATTTACTATTTGCACTTTTGGAAAACTTTTCGCGTCACCTTCGAAGATACTTACATTCAGCACATAAAGATCTTTTTTTCAATCTCATTAATTTTTTCCAAATACAGCATTTTGCACTCGAAAGTTAAACTTTCAAAGTAAGACACCATCATTTCAACAGGGACTGGTTGTCCTTCACTTACGTTACTCAGGCTCGTTGCCATGATGAAAGTCACGTGTCTACTACATCGTCATATAGGCAGTGGAAGCCATGAAAGAATACGAACGGCGTTTTTTTCTTTGACTTGTCAATAAAATCGTTACTGCTTGGCTCCCTTTTCTCATAGACTAATGTTTCATACACCTAAACCTTCCTCGACAAACGCTCTATGGAATGGTGAAAATTGCATCAATATCCGTCCAGCGATTCTCGAGATTAGTCCGAACAGACAGACGCCTACCGGGGACTCTATTTTATACTATGTATAGATAGGTGCCTTCAGCATCTACACATCTCTGCCATCGAGTGACAAGAGCTTCAATGCCAGTCCGGAAGAAATCTGGCTTCCTTGATGCAAGAAAATTGTTACATGGTTTGGTACTGAGTTATATTACAGCTCACTGTGGGAAGGGTTCGTTTGATGCTTTGCTTCCAGCGTTTTGTTTCTGGACCTTAACCCGTATTTTACCCGACATGAGCGAATTAATAAAATATAAAAAAAATATCAATCAAAGTTCAGCTCGTTCTTGTAGTGAGGAAGGTGTTTATTCAGATGCTATGCGGAATGTCTCAAAGCATTGTTCTGATCTCCTTTCCTCTATTCTCATCAACAAGCTGATCTCCCTTTTAGCCCTTCGACCAGTGTTCGCTTCCTACCTTCTCATTCTCCGTCGATTTTCAGTATTTCTCCCTATTTCCTCCGACGGAACAGATTTCACACTACCTCTCTCCACTCCTTACCCCGGAATCCCCTGCTGGACCCTTCTTCTTCCGGCTGTTTGCGTTTTCTCCCAGCAGAAAATTGGCAACGTAACAATTCCCTCCCCTTGCTTGGGACGGCTGAAAAGCAATCATGTACTGTTCCCCGTTTCTCTCTGAAGGCGCAAAGTTCCTTAATTGGCTTTGCTGTCCCCTCTCGCACATTCACGAAACCGTAAATCTAACACCCCCTCATTTGAAGGGACGCGTAGAAACAGTACTTTAACCGTTGCTCTGCTCATAAAATGGCGGGAAATTGGAGAAAAATGTCTACAATTCACTATCCTGAAAATGGCTACTGAACTTCACTTCTGATAAATATGGAAATCCAGGTTACAAAATCCAGGGAAGCAATTTTGGCCTCCTCTCGGTTTCTGAAGGTCCTGTCCTTAAGCTATTTGCTAAAATGTAACAGGTGAAAATTGATAGGTGCTAAGTCAGGTGAGTAGGCTGGATGTAGGAGGGTTTCGAACCTCAGTTCGTGTAGTTTCTGTTTCGCCATTTGTGACACGTATGGTCTGGCGTTATCATGGAGGAGGATAGGACCCTTCTTGTTCACCAAAGATGGCTGTCTGGAACACAACGTCTGGTGCATTCGGCCAAGTTCTTAACAGTATACTATATAACTCAGGTAATGCTTTCACCAGCATTCAAGAACCTATAGTGTATGACACCGTGAACAGTCCACCACACTGTCAACAAAACCTTCTTTGGCATCAACATTGGTTTAGGGTGTCGCTTCGGTGGTTCACCATGGTTCAGCCACCACCCAGATAGTTCGCGATTGTCGTACAGCACCCACTTTTCATCACAGGTTACAATGCGATCAAGTAGGGGCTCCTTTTCGTTGCGGAGCAAAAGGTTACAACACATCTGAAACCGTTGGTGTTTCTGATGCTCTGTCAGTTCGTGTAGGAACCACACATCGATCTTCTTGACCTTACCAATTTGGTGGAGATGTTTTAAAATGGTTTATACCGATACATTGTACTGTTTGGTGTGAGATGTGACTGTGACGTGAGGACTGGCCTCCACATTTGCCTTCAGAGTGTCGTCATCAATGACCGAATGTCGTCCTTGGCCCTCCTCATCTTGTAGGCTCGTGTCCCCGGAACGAAACTTTTCAAACCACCGACGAACGGTACGAAACTTTTCAAACCACCGACGAACAGTACGTTGAGATTTTGCCTCCTCACTCCATGCCTCGACCACATTACGATAGGCTTGTGTGGCATTAGGACCCAATTTGAACTCCTGAAGCATAATCACCCGCAACTCACTCCTTCCTAACATGTTGTACAGACCACTCTCACACGAGTTGCAACGACTGCAGATCAACCGAATTGACGTGACACCGCGTCTGAGTCGCCCTTCAACTCGTACGAATGGCTCTGCTAGATGGTTGGTCTGCAACCATTGTGGGCAAGTCGAATGTGGCACCTCAGGAAATTGGCCATTATTTTCCGAACGACCTAATAACGTTTGTCTTAAGGGGTCCAAAGACTGATACATTGGCATCGTACGGTCACCTGTACCATAATTTAAGTACTCGGTTTCTCACAGTAGCACAATATACAACTGCTGGAGCACAAAATTGGAGAGAGGAGAAGGAATATCTGGTGGTGTCACAATAACCAAAATTTCATGCGATATGCTATCAGCAATATCCGATCTCGTTTTTGACACACGATTGAAATTTAACAGTTAATCAAACTTCAAGTATTCCCGCAAATATCTCCTATCACTAGAATATTTTTGTCGTATGAATAGAGAAAAAGTGAGGACGGAATTTTTTCGTCCTCACTTTTTCTGCATTCACACGACAAAAACATTGTTTTATGGTCTGGGGAATGTTTCAGTGACATACCCTTGGAAGGCACTATGGACCGAACTCGTTACGTACACCCCATACATGCTGATTGTCTCCCCTGGGACGGATGGAATCTTCCAGTGTTAGAGAAAGGAATTACGGAAAGGTTTCTGAAAATTCAAGATTTTCCGTTAACACTTCTAAAAAACGGAAATTTACCGTCAGTATCAGAAAGGAGTTGCAGAAAGGTTTCTTAAAATTCAGAAATTTCCTGTCGTGCGAAAAATCCGTGAAATTCAGGTTTTTTTCCATCATTTTACGGAAAAGGTTGCATCAGAAATATGCTTCCTTAATTCACGAAACGAATCTCGGAAAGCGGCTCGTGAATTTCAGAAAAAATGTCTTGCAGTGTATATAAAAACATACACTAATATGCCATTTTATTAGGTACCTTTTTTTGGTGTCATCATATGGCTCTCACTCCAAAACGTCAGAGTAGTATGTGCGCCGTGGTAGCATGTCCGGCGCGTAACTGGAAGACCCTGGGTTCGATTCCCGGTGGCGACCAATGCGAATTTTTCCCTGACTCACTTATTAACAACGTGGAAAAACCAAAGACTTCTGTTTGGTTTTCCTCTTCATTTATATAAAAATTCCATTTATTCAACTGATATTTCAATCACATTCTCTTGTTAATATACGTGTATAGGAACTATTGCTATATTTGTGAAAAGAAGCCTCAGGTACTCTATAATAGCTGCTTCTCCCACAATCACCCAGTGTTTATAAACTAGGGTGGAAATTATTTCTTGAATGTTTTACTTATTTACTGAAAAAAAAATTGCTTTTCTTTTTAATACAATCAAACCCCTATTTAACGGACTGCGAATTAACGAATTCCGCGATTTTACGTACATTTTTTATGGTCCCGACGGAATCACATTGTAATTCATGCTTGTCGTTTCCCGATTTAACGAACACATTTCCTCAATTTAGCGAACATTTTTAAATTTTGAAACCACAAAACTGTTACGGAGATTTTATACAGGGCTTTAGGATTTCATATTGAATCTCAATATTGCAACCTTTTCCCATCTCGTGCTCCCATTCCTTTGTTTCGCCAAAGCGTGAGAGAAATTTCTCAGAGTCAGTTCCCCATTAAACACCGGATGCACGGTTATTTACTAAGACGACATTTTCTATGCTTAGTATTTGCACTTTGTATGTTGAATGGAGATTAACTCTATCGCGCCTCTTTTGATGCTAGCCCCTCACATTTTACTTTGAGGCTTGAGATTTACCGAGGGCGGTGTGGTTCTTTCTCACGGGGAACTTTCGGATATGCTTAAGGGCATTTTTGGGAGACGGGAGAAGGAGGCGAGAAAACAGTTGTCTCTGGTCTTGGAGAGCGAGCGGTGGCACATAGCAGGACGAAGGAATTGCCCCAGGGTAGGATGGGAAGGTCTTAGGTGGACCGGCAGGTTAGGGGATTTCTCGACAGCGCGAGAGTTGATCGAAAGCGGGACATAAGAAAAAGGAGTTGGAAGTTTTAAAGGGAACAGAGAGCAAACATAGCACAGCTAACGGACAACCATTGCAGGGAATTAAATGTAGAGAACAATAAAAGTATCTTAGACATATTTACGGATCACAAGAATTATTTGCATACAATTATTTTCATTTCGTTATTACGTGTTGATTACTATCATTATCAATCACTACAGGTTCATTAAAAATTACAAGTTAACAACTAGAACAAAGATAAGAATGAGCATGTTAACAAAACTATCTTAGCCAGCATTTTCAAGTTAAATATTAGCCCAAATGTAATCCCTTGATGATGTTTTCGATTAACAGATTGGCCTAAATGCATCAGATTCTGATGAAAACGATGAAGCAGAACTGAAAGTTAGCAGCTTTAGTGATGCTGGTAACAGTATAGAATGTGCTAAAAAGTACTTGATGCCCTTCGATATTAATGATGATGTTTTTCATGCACTTCATAAAATTGAAGCTGCAATTTATAAAGCTAAACGTTCAGAAAAAAACATAAGCAATATTCTCTAAAGCATTTCTTTTCTACAGTGCTAAAAGGTAATCAACACATATTTTGTTTTTACAAGTTAGTTAGTACTAATTGATGTTCTGTTTTATACAGTTTAGGATACTGAAATTATTATTTAAGAAGCTAAATGCTTGAAAAAAATCAACTATCGTATTTTTCTCGCAATGTTAAAGTACGCTTAAATTTTGATGCTACATATTGAAGTCCAATATCTTCGAATTATGTATTTAACATGCAAAGTAAATGTGTACGTATTATAACATTTTTGATAATAAATTCGTAATTAAAAGTACTATACATAATTTAAATGTCACTGAAAGAAAGAGAATGTAGCTGCTTACGTATTCTATTATGGAAACTACCTTAATTCGAGTGTTTCATTCGAAAGACCTCCTCGATTTAGCGAATTCCGCGATTTTACGTACAAAACTGCTGGTCTCTTGAAGTTCGTTAAATCGAGGTTTGACTGTACTTCATTCAAAGCTGCCATTCAAATATTCTGGCTATTTCTTTAACCAGTTTCAGGTGAAGATTCCCCAAAAATTTTGAAAAATCCTTCTGGTGAGGCTAGCGGCACTCTTAGCCGTGAGGACCTCCCCCACTCCGGGGGTTATCAGTACACCCATGGCCAAGGCCTTTCTACACCCTAACTTCGATCGGAGACTTCAAGAGCAAGAGCCAACGCCATCAGAGAAACACGCTACCAGACCTCATTCGCGACTCGAACCTGAGCACCTCTCAGACTAAAAGGCATCCCCTCTAACCACTTTACCACGGGTACGGCTAACGTGGACTAGACTAGTGAAGAGTCGGTTACCAGCCACAGAATTAACACTTTTAGACAAACGACCTGAAGATAATATATACGGAATTCTGCAGCGCCAGAAATAGATAAATATTTAAAGCGAAACTTCTCTACAAATTCCGGGGAGTACTTCGAACGTTGACCTACTGATAATTTTTCGTTGCGGTTGTTGTTAATATGCCATGCAAGCTTTGTTTGGTGTGCAGTTGTTAGTAGTGGTATGCTAGATGAGCCAATCCGAACTTGCTTAATTGAGATCAGCTATCGTTGGTAACAAATGACCCTAAGGTATCATTAGCAACGCTTCGACGTATTTGCGGTCTAAAAGCTGCGTTCTCTGAAGTGAAAGGGATGCAGCTGGTTTCCACTTGGCAACATCATTAAGCCACGTGCTGATCATTCGAACTACATGCATTGTTAGAGGTCAGTGCTATGAATGCCAAAGGGCACAGAGTGTGCGTCTCAACCTCCCTTCTTCCCACCCCACCCACTGGAAAGCACGAAACCGAATCATGACGATAATACAAACATGGAATGCTTTCGCCGAATATGCAATGACATCACTAGTGCACCCAAACAACATTTGCGCGCAGAAGGCGGTGACCTTTTAAGTCACTAACACGCGGGGCAAATGACTGGTTTGATGTTCACTTCGATCCGAGACTTCTCCTCAGCATTGATTAAAAGCTAATGGGTCCGCTACTTTGCTGTACGCGCCAACGGATGAAAGGATAAATTAAGTAGAGTTCCTTTAAGTAAGAGCTTTCCTAAATATAGCTAAACGGAATTCTTTGGTATCTTTCCTGAAAAAGATTAGTGCTGGAGTCTTCTGGTATGCTTTAAGAAAAATATATTACTTTCGTGTGAAGGCAACGTATGTATATAAAAACGAACCACTGCTGGATGAAGGTCTTCTAGTTTCTTCCACAACGGTGTGTCTTAAGCCAGTCTCCTCCATGTCACTCCCTCACGCTTTCGAATTTCATTCAACCATCTTCCACGTATTCTTCTGGGTCTTTTCCTTTCCCTTGGTATTCAGTCTAAAATTTCGATGCTCCGAGCTTCCTGCAATATGTTTAGTCCATTGCCATTTCATGGAATTTACTCTCATCGTGATGTCCTCCATAAATTTGATTTTGGTGCTGATAGTAACTAATATAGTCGAAATTTGCCGTATTTGCACGATCTATACACAGGATGAAGGCATTAAGTGATCTAAAATGAGATGTTTATTTCTTAAAAATGATAGCTTAAAAACATATTTACAATTTGTTGTAATTGTTTCGACTATATACTGTAGAGAGTTTCTTGGGGGAAAGGGGTGGGTAGGATGTTAAGAAATTCCTGGAATTACTCACGCACATGTGTACTGCACAGAATTGTTTATACCTCACTCTTGTACTTACGTCACTTGAATTCTTATCTGGACAGTATTTATAACGAGGTTCCTTGTAAATATCTTTCACTGGTACTTCCATCTGAAGATGACATTAACGTAAGGTTGAAATATGTTTTTAACCTATCAATTTTAAGAAATCAACATCTCATTTTAGATTATCGTCTGGGGACTGTTTACGTGTACTGAAATGGGACCCCTGGTACGTGTGACATCGTTCCTCACAGGTCAACGTTACTGGGACATCCTGGACGACCATTTGCTCCCGTTTGTGTGTCTTCAACATCCCACTGGGGACCTCATCCTGCAACAAGACAATGCAGCTCCCGAATTTTATCCGAATGGTTGCATGAACACTCCACCGACGTGACCTCGCTTCCTTGGCCAGCTAGGTCACCTGACCTCAATCCCATCGAGCACATCTGGGATGCCATCGAGAGAGATGTTCGAGATTCTGATCCCCCTCCATCAAATCTTCGTGAACTGTGGGAGCTTGTTCAGGGGTCGTGGATCCGTATGGCTTCCCAACGCTTCTGGTGTCTTGTCGAGTCCATGCCGAGACGAATCGCCGCCGTCATCAGGGCGAAAGGTGGTGCTGTACGTTACCAGACAGGTATCTCTAATTCAATTGCTGTTCAGTGTATAGGCCATGATTAGAATATTGTGATGAATATTTGTGAAAAATTTAGAACACGTAGATCCATTTCTTAACGCGAATGACTACATGATTGCTTTGATAGGCACACCTTTTCTAGATTGGCAAATGAAGCACAATATTGATTATTTCTTCCCGTATATGATAATCATTACTGCAAATATGGAAAACTCAGGTGGAATAGTGACCCATAGTAACCGTAATAAAACGTTTACTGCAGATTGGAATCACGTTATTACCACAGAGGCATAGAATCTGCTTAGTAATTTAATTCGTCGTTTCTCACTGGTTACAAGTTGTAGAACTTTCTTTTAACATTTTTGACTAAGATCACGTGACATTTCCCTTTCTGATGTTGGAGCCATAAATTGTGACGTCTTTTGCAGTCTACCTGTATGTAAGGTTGATGGTTATAAACGCTGCGTGGTTCGACTGGCATGTCAGTACTTGGTCTGCAGTGGGTAAGGATGCATTGCCGTCGTGTAAGACAGTCACATTAGCGAGTTCAATGGAGATCACATTATCTGCATGAGAGACTGCACTGCCGACCGGGAGATCGCCGGTCCTAGGTGGCGCAGTGTGTCCGTCGTGGCAAGAGTGTGTACACGATGGTACGCAGAAGGGCGTAGTACACAGAGGAGGTTGTGGACATCGTACACAGACAACGCCGAGGGACAACCGTCATCTCATGAGGAAGTCTTTGAGTGACCGTTATGCACATCAACGGCGTTGGCACAGCAGTGGCGAACTGTGACTCATTCTCCTACGTCAACTGTAACAGTACGTTGCAAATTATTACAGCTCGGATTGCAGGCTCGGCGGAAATAATCTGCAGCTATCTTTAACCCCCCCCCCCTTTTTTTTTTTTGATTGGAGGTTTAACGACCACCGTGAGCAACTCAATGGGCTATAAGCAGTCGCCCGTCCCCAATTTAGGCTCACTGGTTCCAGGGAAGGGAGAGAGCCAGTGCCGTAAGACAAACACAACATCCATGCCTCACCGGGATTCGAACCCGGGCCCCTTACGGACGAATGATCAGAGGCCATCGCTTAGACCACTGCGCCACCGGGGCGGCCTTTAACCGACTGGAATGAGTTAACTCGTGGTTAACAAAATGGGCTGAACTCAACTCCAATGAGTATATTCACTGTCTAAGAATTGGGCCGAACTCTACGGGAACGAATTCATTCAGGGTGTGTTTAGTCGTCTCAAAGCTGCTCGTACGAGTCACCTTAAAGACTAGAGCATCGAAAACAGTTGCTTTCGCCCTTAGATTTGTTATTCAGACTGGTCATTCAGGCGTATGAATGACGCCAATCCCTTCTGATAAAGGACTACGGCAGTGGAGACGAATTTAAGGAAGGAGAGAGAAGACATTCAAGTAACTGTTTTTATCCAGTTGCATGACGTTCCTTTCAGAGAGACCAGCTCTTCTCAATCATGTTTTAGGACATCGAACAGAGAATATAGGACTAGAAGGTGGAGCTAATATACCTATCGCATGTTATTTTTGCGGCGGCTGAGATGAGAGGAAGTAAAGATAAATTATTTTATCGTAGCTTTCGTAAAACACCGTCGCTATGTGAACATTTCTGTTTGGAGGGGCAAACATTTTGGGCACCGTTTAGTTCATGCACAATATATCAGCCGCTTAAAGGGTTAACACCACAGCAACGGACTACCAGGTTGCATTGATGCATCGAACGAAGCAAGCGGCATGACGAATGGCAAAATATCGTGTGCTCGGACGAAACACGCTTCTGTTTATGCAAAAATGATGGCTGCAACTGTGCCATCTGACGACAAGGGGAAAGACGTCGGAAGGAGTGTATTCGTACCAGGCATACCGCACCAATACGAAGCATTACGGCTTGGAGTGCTATCGGGTACGAAAGCAGATCACCTCTCGTAAGAGTACCACTATAACGAGTGCGCATTACGTAAATGCCATTCTACCGCTGCTTTGCTCTTCCGTACTTGCAGGACGTCTCCTGTGCCATATTTCAGCAGGACAATGCCACAACGCATTTTGAAGCAACAACACGTGCCTTCTTGATGGATATTAGCATTCCACTCCTGCCGTGGAGGGCTAGATCGCTGGATTTGTCACCTATTGAACATCTCTGGGACCTGCACAAATCTAACGACAATGTACACCGGTACGACTGTCCACCAGCAACTCTTGATGAACTTTGGACGCGGGTCAAGACAGCCTGATTCGATGCATCAGCGCAGGCAGCAGGTGATACAAGCCAGAGGTGGCCACACCGATTATTAGCTACATCGACGCACCTGGTACGTATGACACCGAGATGCTAATCATTTGTTCTGTATTGCCTAATGAACATATACAGTAGGTGATACAACCCAGAGGTGGCCACACCGATTATTAGCTGCATCGACACACCTGGTACACGTATGACACCGAGATGCTAATTTTATGTTCTGTATTGCCTAATGAACATACACAGCAGGTGATACAGGCCAGAGGTGGCCACACCGATTATTAGCTACATAGACGCACCTGGTACACGTATGACACCGAGATGCTAATCATTTGTTCTTTATTGCCTAATGAACATATACAGCAGGTGATACAAGCCAGAGGTGTCCAAACCGATTACTAGCTACATCGACGCACCTGGTACGTATGACACCGAGATGCTAATCATTTGTTCTTTATTGCCTAATGAACATATACAACAGGCGATACAAGCCAGAAGTGGGCATACCGATTCTTACCTACATCGACTCACCTGATACGTATGACAACGAGATGCTAATCATTTGTTCTGTATTGCCTAATGAACATATACAGCAGGTGATACAAGCCAGAGGTGGCCACACCGATTACTAGCTACATCGACGCACCTGGTACATGTATGACACCGAGATGCTAATCATTTGTTCTTTATTGCCTAATGAAGATATACAGCAGGCGATACAAGCCAGAAGTGGGCACACCGATTCTTACCTACATCGACTCACCTGATACGTATGACACCGAGATGCTAATCATTTGTTCTTTATTGCCTAATGAACATATACAGCAGGTGATACAAGCCAGAGGTGTCCAAACCGATTACTAGCTACATCGACGCACCTGTTACGTATGACACCGACTTGCTAATCATTTGTTCTGCATTGCCTAATGAACATATACAGTAGGTGATACAAGCCAGAGGTGGCCACACCGATTATTAGCTACATCGACGCACCTGGTACATGTATGACACCGAGATGCTAATCATTTGTTCTTTATTGCCTAATGAACATATACAGCAGGCGATACAAGCCAGAAGTGGGCACACCGATTCTTACCTACATCGACTCAACTGATACGTATGACAACGAGATGCTAATCATTTGTTCTGTATTGCCTAATGAACATATACAGCAGGTGATACAAGCCAGAGGTGGCCACACCGATTATTAGCTACATCGACGCCCTGGTACATATTACACCGAGATGCTAATCATTTGTTCTGTATTGCCTAAGGAACACATCCTGTAAAAATCAAAGTCGTAGCTCGAATAATTTCAGGTGTTTCATTTTTTATGAGCATGAGTGTACATGTAGGTTATCGGAAATTAATTGTGGGATAGGAATTTTCTGTTGTATCTCAACCTTAATTTCAAACCACTTACCGGTGTATCTCTCCAGCCTGAAGCGTTGCAAGACGTCTGTGGTAAATGCTCTTGCCTAATTTCAGAAATATTTAGAAAAAATTAAAGAAATCTAAAGAAAGATTTTTCCGTATCGGAAATCGAAATAAAAAGCGGAATCACAGCTCTTCATATTATATTTAAATTAACTTTATTTTACACTCTGTGTTTAAGACAATAAATAATTCGCAAAAAATTGTAGAATACATTAAAAACAATAGCTGTAACAAAATTCGTTGATTGGCGTAAACAGATATAAGAAAGAGCACAGTCTAAATAAACTTCCGCACACCATACGGGTGTCAAGTCGCGCACTCCAAAGTAAATGAGAAACGGATTGATGCTTAGATTAAATTTCCCGCGTGCTACGTTTCTAGACTTAAGAGCGCAGAACACCCAGATACGCGTACAAAATCCGTTGATTAGCGTAAACAGATATAAGAAAGAACACAGTCCAAATAAACTTTCGCACACCATACGGGTGTCAAGTCGCGCACTCCAAAGTAAATGAGAAACGGATTGATGCTTGGATTAAATTTCCCGCGGGCTACGTATCTAGACTTAAGAGCGCAGAACACCCAGATACGCGTACAAAATCCGTTGATTAGCGTAAACAGATATAAGAAAGAACACAGTCTAAATAAACTTTCGCACACCATACGGGTGTCAAGTCGCGCACTCCAAAGTAAATGAGAAACGGATTTATGCTTAGATTAAATTTCCCGCGGGCTACGTTTCTAGACTTAAGAGCGCAGAACACCCAGATACGCGTACAAAATCCGTTGATTAGCGTAAACAGATATAAGAAAGAACACAGTCCAAATAAACTTTCGCACACCATACGAGTGTCAAGTCGCGCACTCCAAAGTAAATGAGAAACGGATTGATGCTTAGATTAAATTTCCCGCGGGCTACGTATCTAGACTTAAGAGCGCAGAACACCCAGATACGCGTACAAAATCCGTTGATTAGCGTAAACAGATATAAGAAAGAACACAGTCCAAATAAACTTTCGCACACCATACGGGTGTCAAGTCGCGCACTCCAAAGTAAATGAGAAACGGATTGATGCTTAGATTAAATTTCCCGCGGGCTACGTTTCTAGACTTAAGAGCGCAGAACACCCAGATACGCGTACAAAATCCGTTGATTGGCGTAAACAGATATAAGAAAGAACACAGTCTAAATAAACTTTTGCACACCATACGGGTGTCAAGTCGCGCACTCCAAAGTAAATGAGAAAAGGATTGATGCTTAGATTAAATTTCCCGCGGGCTACGTTTCTAGACTTAAGAGCGCAGAACACCCAGATACGCGTACAAAATCCGTTGATTAGCGTAAACAGATGTAAGAAAGAACACAGTCCAAATAAACTTTCGCACACCATACGTGTGTCAAGTCGCGCACTCCAAAGTAAATGAGAAACGGATTGATGCTTAGATTAAATTTCCCGCGGGCTACGTTTCTAGACTTAAGAGCGCAGAACACCCAGATACGCGTACAAAATCCGTTGATTGGCGTAAACAGATATAAGAAAGAACACAGTCTAAATAAACTTTTGCACACCATACGGGTGTCAAGTCGCGCACTCCAAAGTAAATGAGAAAAGGATTGATGCTTAGATTAAATTTCCCGCGGGCTACGTTTATAGACTTAAGAGCGCAGAACACCCAGATACGCGTACCAAACAGTAGAAAGTTCGGTCCAAATGTCCTCGTTCGAAACTTGATGAGAACCTCAACCGTTTCCCTATGTGCCGAGGGTTTTGCCTTTGTATACGGAGCAATCCCAATTTCATCCCATTCCGGGATATCAGTGTGGATCTTAACTTGCCATGCTAAAGCCGTGTTTAGTTTGCGTTGTCTCACATCACGCCTGTGCTCAAGAAATCTTAACCTAAAAGCCCACTTGATCATACCAATATAATACTTTAGAAACCCAAATAGACGATGACATCGCTCTGTCCACGTTATTTTATAAACAACGCATAGCTACTGAAAAATTGTTTATCAGACACCGCTGGGTTCGAACCCCAGGCCTCTCGATAACTAGCCGAGTGCGTTCGTTTTACGCCACAGTGCAAACAATTCACAGCGATACGCGTGGTTTACCAGTTAGCATCTGACTACACAAATCCAATTGAGGTGCTCAGCAACTGGTGTGTCACCAGTACGCGTGGTTTACCAGTCAGCATCTGACTACACAAATCCAATTGAGGTGCTCAGCAACTGGTGTGTCACCAGTACGCGTGGTTTACCAGTCAGCATCTGACTACACAAATCTAATTGAGGTGCTCAGATATCAACTGATGTGTCACCAGTACGCGTGTTTAACCAGTCAGCATCTGACTACACAAATCCAATTGAGGTGCTCAGCAACTGGTGTGTCACCAGTACGCGTGTTTTGCCAGTCAGCATCTGACTACACAAATCCAATTGAGGTGCTCAGCAACTGATGTCCAGTTGCTGATCACCTCAATTTGGATTTGTGTAGTCAGATGCTGACTGGTAAACCACGCGTATTACAGCTGACAAATCCAAAGGGCGATTTTTTTGGATTTATCAGCTGTAATTTCGTAGTTTGCTCCGTTGAATGCACCCAGGTGGCGACACATCAGTTGCTGAGCACCTCAATTTGGATTATCACGCTTATCGCTCTGAATTGTTGTCACTGTGGCGTAAAGCGAACGCACTCGGCTAGTTATCGAGAGTTCTGGGGTTCGATCTCAGCGGTGTTGGATAGGCAATTTTTCAGTAGCTATGCGTTGTTTATAAAATAACGTGGACAGAGCGATGTCATCGTGATATTTGCAATTTCTCTACGTCTTTCAAATTTCCTTCCTTTAAAAACCCGTCAGAGTATTCGAAGGGGATAGACCACCAGCGTCGGTAGTCTGTGTTTGGTGGCCCTTATTTGCGGTGAGCAAGATCGATATTGGACTTAGCGCTCTTATTCCAATGCCGAAGCCAAATTTCTTAAGATAGTTCTTGATAAAAAAAATAAGAAAAACCTGGGGTGCAGAGGAAACACCCCATGCACTGCAAATGACGATTTGAGGCAGTAGGGTTGCGATTACAATCGGCAGCCTCAACTTACTGGTGATACTGTTGATCATCTTCATATCAAACTCAACTGAGCAGGCGAGAGATCTTAAACTACCAAACTCAGAATATTCAAAGCAAACAAAATAACGATTCTGATTTGATTGTACCATTTCCTGGTCATCCATGTAAACACCTCTCAGAAAACTTGAAAATTCCATCGCCCTGGTGCGGGAATCGAAGCCGCATTTTCCGATTTCCGTTCCAGTATGCTAACCGTTGCACCACCCAGGACAGTGAAGTCCCAAGCTACTGAGACTAAGCAAACTTAGGAATCTGAACATCCTTAGATTTTCGTGTAACGGTTAGCATATTCGAACGGAAATCGGGAGATGCGGGTTCGATTCCCGCTCCAAGGAGATGGAATTTTCAAGTTTTCTGGGAGGTTTTTACATGGATGATCAGGAGGTGGTACAAGCAAAACAGAATCTATATTCCCTTTGCTTCGAATATTCTATCGATTTCCCATGTATTATGAGGAATATTTCTTCATTGATTTACCAATCTCAGATTCAGATTATTTTGCTTCCTAGGCTCGTGCTTACAAACTAAAGGGGACTCTATGATTCCCTTTCCATTAGCAGTTTTGGCCGAGGCTGTTCTTTGTCCTCTGGAGAGCCATATCCTTAGCGTGCCAGCGCTAAACCCTCAACTATGGCCCAGACACGCCTGTAATATTTTCTTTGTATGGAAGCTCGGGAGAGACTATCAGCAGCAGTTACTAATTATGATCAGCGCAACACACAGATAAATTAAATTCAGCACGAAGTATGTGAGACTAATGATTCGCTGCCTTTCCTGGACGTTCTCGTTGGGAAAACACACACTAGGGCTCTTCACACTCAAGTCTGCTACAAACCTAACCTTACTTTTCCTACATCTGCCAAACCAGCTGCCCACAAAACTGCTCTCTTCAGATACAGAGTCAAAAGAATTTTTATCCTTGCCACTAACCAAGCTGCCCATGAATCTGAGACCAGTAGTTTAAGATCTCACGTTTACTTTGCTGACTTCGATATGTAGATGATCAACAATATCACCAGGAAAGTTGAGGCTGCCTGAGGATATTGCATCCCTGCTGCTTCAAATTGTCCTTTGTAGTACATTGGGTGTCTCCCCTACGATTTAGCACATCTTTTGTAAAAAGATCGTGCTTATGTTATCGGTTTTACCGTCCGGCCGCCTGTAGACATGATTTCTCTACAACTATTAGTCCTATTTTAAAAATTGCTTTTGCATTGGGAAGCTTGAAATATGCGAATGGTGATCCTTTGTTTCGTTTTTTTTTTCACGATGTACACTTTCGCCGCTAGAGGGCGTAAATGCAGATGATGTCGAATTCAAAAATACGTTTTATTCCAAATATTTGCTTCTAAACATCCGATTGAAAAAAATTATTTTATCTTTCGATTCCATTTATGTCGGAGAGTATTTTAGGTATAGTTACTTTTTTCAAATTACACATAGATTTTTCGCTAGGGGGCGTAAATTACGTTTTCCCCGATACTTCTTATAAAACTCCGATTTGAAAAATGTTTTCTTTAGCGGATACAGCTTCTAATGGAAAATATTTTACATATAGTTTCTAATTTTTAGTAAAAATTACTTTGGCCACCAGAGCGCGTAAGTGTTAATTTTTGCTTCTGATGTATTTGCCATACAATCTGAGCTTTTAAAATCTCGATTAAAAAAATTATTTCGTTGACCGATCCCACTCACGTCGATAAACCTTTTGGGAATATTTTCTTCTTAAAATATTCCATGGGTTCTCCGCCAGGGAGCGTAGATGTATATCTTATTTTTGTCAATATCTCTACTTCTAGGAATCCGATTTGAAAAATTCCTTCTTTGTTGGATAGTGTTTTCAGTGTGACATTTTTTTTTATATAATTTCAAAATTTCCAAGTAATTCATAGATTTCCGCCAGGGTGCGTAAATGTAAATTGCCTTTCTCCCTATATATCTGCTTCTAAATCTTCGATTTGAAAAAATCTTTCTGTGTCGGATACAGCTCTTGATGGGAAATCCTTCGCACATAATTCCTAATTTTTGTAAAAAAATAGTTTGGCTACCAGGGGGCGTAAGCCTTAATTTCCGCTTCTGATGTATTTGCAGCAAAATATGAGCTTCTAAAATCTCGATTGAAAAAAAAGTCGTTTGTAGACCGATACTACTCACGTCGACACACCTTTTGGGGACATTTTCTTCTTAAAATAATGCATGGTTTCTACGCCACTGGGCGTAGATGTATATCTGATTTTTGTCAATATCTCTACTTCTAGGTGTCTGATTTGAAGAATTCTTTCTTTGTTACATAGTGTTTCCGAGGCAAAATGTTTTTCACATAAATTCAAAATTTTCAAGTAATTCATAGACTTACCGCTAGGGGACGCAAAGGTAAAATGCGTTTTCTGCGTTATTTTTACAACTCCGATTTGAAAAATTCTTCCTGTATCGCATACAACACCTGATGGAAAGTATTTTTCATATAATTTCTAATGTTTGGTGAAGAATGGTTTGGCCACCAGGGGACATAAGTGTTAATTTCTGCTTCTGATGTATTTGCAGCAAAATCTGGGATCCTGAAAATTTCTTGAACCGATACCGCTCATATTGAAAACCTTTTGAGAATACTTTCTTCCTAAAATAATGCACGGTTTTCCCCACCAGTGGGCGTAAAGTCACATCTTATTTTTTGCGATATCTCTGTTTCTACGAGTCCGATTTGAAAATTTCTTTCTGTGTTGGAGAGCGTTTCCGGTGCGAAATGTTTCTCATATAAATTCATATTTTTCTTAACGCACAAGTCTGCAACCAGAGGGCGTAAGCTCACGATTCCGTTCACAGCAATATCTGAGGGATTAAAAACTCGATTGAAAAACTTCTTTCTTCCGTCAGATACTATATTGTTTTCCATACCGGTTTCATTGACTTTCAATAGCTTTGATAAATTTAATTTGCGTCAGAACGGATTCAAAGACGTGCTTATTACTCCCAAAAATGTGTTGTCATCTTTCTTGTTCTCTTATTTTCTTAAGAAGTCTCTTAATAAATT
Organism: Macrothele yani; assembly: GCA_039090855.1. Lineage (NCBI taxonomy): Eukaryota > Metazoa > Arthropoda > Arachnida > Araneae > Macrothelidae > Macrothele > Macrothele yani. The sequence goes on from CM076992.1 coordinate 18,789,230, forward strand.
TATCTTCCGCATCGGAACAAGAGCGTCAAGATCAGTATCCACCTTGCTCACTGCAAAGAAAAACCACTCCATATTGACCGCAGGCGCCGTTTTGTATTCTATTCCTCTGGAATATTCTGATGGATCTCTAAAGTAATATATTGGTATGACCAAGCGGTCATTCGGGTAAAAACTTCTTAAGCACTAGCGTAGTGTGAAACAAGGCAAACTAACCACTGCTTTAACACAAGTTCAGATCCACGCTGATATCCCGAAATGGGATGACATCAAGAAGATCGCTCCGTATACAAACGCAGAATCCACAGCATATTGGGAAACGGTCGAGATTCTTACAAACTCCAAAATTTTGCAACGAGTACATTTCGACTGACCTTTCTAATATATATGGCACGCGCTTCTGGCTGTTCTGCGCTCTTAAATCTAGAAATGATGTAGCCTGCGCGAGGTGTAATCTAAGCATCTATCACGTTTCATATTTTTTAAGATTCGAATTCATAGTTAGAACAGCTCATTTACTTCAGAGCGAGCGACTGTCTCATGAAAGCAGCCGCCTGTTGTGTGAAAGCTTGCATTGTGTTCCTATATACACTGACGGAAAAAAATCCCAACACCACGAAAAAATAGTTGTAGAGGAATGAAATGGCGGCAATACATTTGTATAGGTAACATATTTAATCAATTAAGGTTTCAAGATCAAAGGTTATGGTAAGCGTGAGAAGAGCCATTTTAAATGTGAAATGCTGGTACATTAAAAACTGGTGTAACCGCCAGAATGTTGAATGCAAGCACGCAAACGTTCATGTATTGTGTCGTACAGGTGCTGGATGTCAGTTTGTGGGATGGAGTTCCATGCCTGTTGCACTTGGTCGGTCAATACAGGGACGGTTAATGCTGGTTGGGGATGACGCTGGAGTTGTCGTCCAATGATGTCCCATACGTGCTCGATTGGTGAAAGATCTGGTGATCTAGTAGGCCACGGCAACATGTCGACACTCTGTAGAGCATGTTGGGTTCCAACAGCGGTATGCGGGCGAGCGTTATCCTGTTGGAAAACACCCCCTGGAATGCTGTTCATGAATGGCAGCACAACAGGTTTAATCACCAGACCGACGCACAACTGTGCCGTCATTGTGCGTGGGATAACCACGAGAGTGCTCCTGCTGTCATAGGAAATTGCTCCCCAGACCATAACTCCAGGTGTAGGTCCAGTGTGTCTCGGCCGCAGACAGGTTGGTTGCAGGCGCTCACCTGGCCACCTTCTAACCAAAACACGGCCATCACTAGCACCCAGGCAGAACCGGCTTTCATCAGAAAACACAACAGATCTCCACTCCGTCCTCCAATGAGCTCCAGCTTGACACCACTGACGTCGCAAATGGCAGTGGTTTGGAGTAAGTGGAATGCACCCTACAGGGCGTCTGGCTAGGAGCTGTCCTTCAAGTAACCAATTTGTAACAGTTCGTTGTGTCACTGTGGTGGCAACTGCAGCTCGAATTGCTGCCGCAGACGCGGTACGATGCGCCACGGCCATACGCCGTACACGGCGGTCTTCCCTCTCAGTAGTGCCACGTGGCCGGCCAGAACCCGGTCTTCTTGAGGCAGTACCTTCCCTTGACCACCGCTGCCAACAATCATGCACAGTGGCTACATTCCTGCCAAGTGGTTCTGCAGTATTGTGGAAAGAAAATCGACCTTCTCGTAGCCCTATTACACGACCTCGTTCAAACTCCGTGAGCTGTTGATAATGGCTTCTTCGTCTTTTTAAAGGCATTCTTGACTAACATCAACACATTACGTCGAATCTCAACGATAACTAACGCTCACGAACGTTACAGCGCGTATTTACAGCAAACCTGCTTTGCATGTTCCGAGGGGCGCTACTAGTGCCACACGTATGCGCCGAGCGCGAAATTTGCGTAGACGTCATCTTACAGATGTACTCTCACCGCCTACCAACTGTCGTTTATCGAACACAACCCCTTTTTCGTGTTGGGATTTTTTTCCGTCAGTGTATTTTTATGCCAATAAACATATTTTTCATAGGTTGCAACTAATAATTGTTTCACTAACAGAAGAAACATGGTTCGTTAAAAATCGCATAAGAAAAAAATTATTTATGGATTTATAATTTACCAAATAATCGGTACATGCTATACTTAATTGTTACCGGAATTTGAAAGTATTCTAACAGACTGCAGAACTGATGTTTTTTTCGCTAACATGAACGCACTTTAGAAATCCACCTCCGCAGAAGTACAAATAATTTAGAATTACTTTTAGTATAAAGTTTTAACTATTACCTTACGGATTTTATTAGCTTCATCAGCTTCACCATCAAGCAAAATACATGAAGACCTAGATGAAAAATAAACGAAGACTGTCACATTGCCAAGATTACTGACGTACTGAATGTTTGTACTGGACGTTCTCCAGGGGGTTCGATTTTCTCCAATATTCATACCTATTCCATTTAATACGTAGCTGGAAGTTAGACGTCTTGTGCAGTGCATACATATTTAACCTTCTGGCTAATAATTATGCTATAAAATATCCATACCTGTTTTAAATCCTGACCGAATTTCGAGTGATAATCCTAGCTTTAAGTTACCAAACAGTTCCTTTTTTTGTGTTCTAGGCCACTACTTGTTTAAACATCTGTCTGAATTTTCGATGGTAGTCATAACCATTTCAGCTAACCCACATAAGTTGTCTAGAATTCCTTAGAAAGACGTACCAAATAAGTCGAACAATTCCTTGTTGAACTTCCTGCCAGGGAATATGCCTGTTTAGTCACTGGACTGGACTTTCTTTGCCAACCATGCCTATGAGTCTTGGTATATAGCTCATGTCTGAACTTTCTGTAATAATCATACCTGTTTGGGTTGATATAGAGGTCCTGGCTTGCCTTTCTGATAGTCATACCTTTTAAAGTTGATACACGTCGTGTGGCTGGACTTTCTATGATTTTCATACCTTTTTCAGGTGATCCTACTTTGACGTATACACTGCTCGACAATGAACTTCTCCCATCCAGCAAGAGTAGATGGAATAAGCTGAAAATCAGTGCAAGCACAGATAATCAGATGAATAGACACGAGGTAATTTTAAGCTCAAGCCAACAACTTGATCGAACAGAATAGAAAAAAAACGTAAATCTGTGAATATATCAAGTAATTACTATACTGCCACCCTGTCAGCGGCATGCAGTCGCACACCTATCTGAGAGTGTCCTAAAGGCCCTCGGCGCACCTGTTTTCCAAACTGACTGAGAAGTGGCTTAAAGGCAATGTCCTATGATGCTACACATATGTCACATGTACGGAGGATCTCGAGACTCTGTAGACTTTGGAAGTATTTCGATGCATAGCAGACACTCTCTGGCGAAAGAAACAGTATGTGGGCACGCATTATACTAATTTAAGACGGCACACGGGGTATCCAAAAGTTGTAGCACAGCTGAGATAGGACATTGTCGTCATATGGCAGGCTAAACTTTCTGTGATTGCTATTCGATTCTGTTAGTGTTATGAGAACCAGAAGAAATCTCCTGTCACAAATAAGGTACGCCAATCGAGGGAAATATGTGGGCCAGGGAACTGGGGCTCGCTGGTGAATACTGTATCCATTCACTACACATTTTGGCTCCAGACGTGGATGTTACACCAGCTAAACTAAACTCCATGGTGGCTGATATCTGAAAAGCTGTCGACGCAATGGGAATTAAAGACAGCACTATCAGCAATATCATTCTTCTGCTGGTGTAAGAGTATTTATAGAGACATCTGTGGTAGCAACTACACTTTCGTTAGCTCGTTGAATGGTTCTCAAATCGCCTGATGACAGATAGGGATATCAAATTTTGCTGATGTGGGTCTGACAGTGTCTGTTCCACTGGGACGACTATGAGTATCAGGTATGGTCTTGTGAGACTTGCTGCCAACACCATACTATGGTTTTGATATCATAGGATACATGTCCCGCGATATGGAGAACCAGCAGTTCCCGAACATGTATGCAATCCAAGTTAGTCCAAAGGTATCTTTCTGCTAATAGTGTTGAACACAACAAGGCTGGCTGGGCATCCCGAACACCTCCGAAGCAATATTTGCTCTCGACACTTGTGACGAACTACGTTACATGATATAGATGACGTACTACTGAGATGACGAATCGACAATGAAGCAGCGATAAGAATGCTGGCGTAGTCCAGTTGGGAGAAAAGCCACTCCGTAGTAGTAAAACGGGGGTTTGAAACCACCACAGGCAAAAGATTATAAATTACATTGGCACCGAAACGAAAGTTAATATCTTGGCCGTTAGGTTTGAAACATTTGTGTCATGGTCCTCCCACACAACACACGTTATTAATTAATTCTTCTACAATGAGATAGTCCTTCGAACATGGTTCTCTGCTGACCCGAAACCTGCGATGTCGTGGCTCCTCCTTTCTCAAGGGGGTGGGGATGTAACGTTCTACGTGACGTGATGACGTACTAGTGAGGTGGTGTCGCACATGTCAAATCGACAATAAAGCAGCCATTAGCCAGCCGGGAAAGTTCAATTGGGAGAACAGCCGCCCCGGAGTATGGAGAGGTGATTTCGAATCCCACTGTCGACAAAGAAAGAATACACACGATCAGTTTGCTAAAAGACATCTGCGTCTGAGCGTGCTGGACAGCAATTTAGCATGTGTCATTTAACTACTCCCAAGCACCACATAGCTGACGAGAAAATCAAAGATATGCATATCTGATGCCAATGCACACACACACACACACACACACACACACACACACACACAAGGCAGTCCGTTTACTCTTTCCGGGTGGGGCAGTGGCATCATCGAGCAGTGTGTATAGGGATGACTGGTTTAAATAATCGAAATGATTAGATGTAATGAAATATATGTATCTAAACTTGGCATCTTTTAAATGCACTTTTCCGCATTCTTTTTTTGGAAAATTAGAATTTTATTCGGTTTGCGTGGAGAGGACTGTCTCATATACGGTTCACTACGAGACGCCAACGTACCTAGAGAAGGCCCCGATGTTACGCCACGTTTAGAACACACGCTGAGGACCTCTTTACGTCGACATCGTTGCACTACTTATCTCTGTTTGAACGTTCCAGTAGAACCAACTACTACCAAATCTGAACACTTGCCACGCGCTGAATCGTCCATCCTCTCTATGTGTGGTCCAATGACGGTTTCTGCATCGTCGATGACGAAATGGAGCTTAACACCTAAAGAAGCAGGTATGCGTATGAATATAACTTTAAGTTATGATACTTAAATTATATTTAATTTCACAATGGGTATACCACAAAATACGTGAATTAAATGAAAATGTGCAATGAAAAGGCTATTATTCGCTTTCTGCAGGAACTTTAGAAACAAAGTGAGGTAACATCTACAAGAAGGAGATTACCACAGTGTTGTTCAAATTCGCTTTGAAAATAAATAAGAAGTACTTAAAATTGGAGTGTGCAGATTATATTTTACTACTAAGGCAGCGGTGGAGAACCTGCGGCCTTTTGAGTGAATCCAAATTTTGCAGAACAAATCCTTTTATTTTTATTAATATGTTTTTGTTCCTCTTTTGTTTTTACTTTAATCTTAAAATGACAGTATTTAAAATACAAAAGAGTAAAAGAAGATTCAACGAAATACGTAGTGCGATCAAAAAGTTCCGAGACTAGGTACGTAACGCGCCAATAGATGGAAGTACGCAGGAACGCGAGCAGTAATCAAAGGCAGTGACCTTCATGAGCCATGGTGCCTAGTGGCGTCGTTCTGTGAACATCGGGAGCTGTGCTACACGATATTTGGTGACCACGTGCACAGCACAGCTGCGATTTAGGTATGGAGTGTAACCTAGGGCAGCGATCGAACATTAAATTCTACGTCAAACTCGGCAAATCGGGAACGGAGACGCATGAAATGTTCCTGTCGCGGGTCATCACTGGGGACGAGACTTGAGTCTACGGTTACGATCCGAAGACCAAACAACAGTCGTGGCAGTGGAAGAGCCCGGCATCTCCACGACCGAAGAAGGCGACAGGTCCGGACGGCAACCAAAAGCATGCTCAGCGCGTTCTTCGACACCGTGAATTCGTCCCCCAGGGCCAGGCCCTTTTTTACTGCGATGTTCTGCGGCGTCTTAGGGAAAACATTCGCCTCAAACGACCTGAAATGCGGCTCAGGGCGGTGATTTCCTGCTCCATCACGACAATGCAGCAGCTCACAGAGCATTAGCAACACGCCAGTTATACAGCCGCAACAGCATGCCTGCAACCCTTCCTTACCCGCCTTACTCATCGAATTTGGTCCCCTGCGATTTCTTTCTGTTCTCGCAGATTAAGCTGAAGCTAAAGGGTCCCCGTTTTGAAACCGTGGACGAGATCCAGCGCGAATCGCAGACGGTAGTAGACACGATTCGCGAACAGGACTTTCAGGGAGCGTTCCAAGAGGGGCAAAAACGCTGGCAGCGGAGTCTACTTTAAGTGAGATCATAGCCAGACTGAAGTAACGTAAATACTGTGTTGTTCATTGGCCTAGTCTCGGAACTTTCTGATTGGACCGCGTAATGATCCCCAACAGACGGCCACGATTAAAAGATGAGTAAGTCATAAGGGTTATTTTGACACCTGCTACGCTCACGATTTCGTTCTATGGCTCCTAAGAACTATAGATTGATTGAGCTCTCAGAAGATGACACTTTAAAGTCCTTATTTGACGCTGAGAAAGATCCAGTTGAAATATGAAACAAGTTAGTAAAATCCTGCAATGCATTGATTATGATACGCTTTCCAACATACCAGAAATTATTACTCAAGTTATGAGGATAATGGCTGTGGAATAAATCTCGCTCCTGTGTCCTGACCTTTGACCCCATTTCGATGATATTCAACAGAACCGGTTTAGTACACCTCAAGAATAACATACTAAAGTTTTGTCGCAATGGAAGCAGTTTTACGCAAGTTATGAGAATAATGGCTGTGAAATAAATCTTGCTTTTGTGCAATGACCTTTGACCCCATTTCGTTGATATTCTACAGAAGCGGTTCACTATAACTCCGGAACAACATGATAACGTTTTGTCGCAATCGAAACATTTTTTCGTAAGTTATGATGCACAAGGGAAATGGAATGGATCACACTCCAGTGACCTGACCTTTGACCCCATTTCGCCCATTTTCAATAGGGTTCGTCCCCAGTGGCTCCCTACCACATACTAAAATTTCATCGAAATCGAACCATTTTTACGCAAGTTATGACGCATAAGGGCAATGGAACAAATCCCGCTCTTATGTCCTGCCTGACCTTTGACCACATTTCGCCCATTTTCAATAGGGTTCGTGCCCAGGTGGTACCCTACCACACTAAAATTTCATCGAAATCGAACCATTTTTACGCAAGTTATGACGCATAAGGGCAATGGAACAAATCCCGCTCTTATGTCCTGCCTGACCTTTGACCACATTTCGCCCATTTTCAATAGGGTTCGTGCCCAGGTGGTACCCTACCACACTAAAATTTCATCGAAATCGAACCATATTTACGCACGTTATGACGCATAAAAGGCAATGGAATGGATTTCACTTTTATGCCCTGACCTTTGACCCCATTTCGCCTATTTTCAATAGGGTTCGTCTCCAGGTGGTTCCTTACCAAATACTAAAATTGCATCGAAATCGAACCATTTTTACGCAAGTTATGACGCATAAGGGCAATGGAATAAATACCGCTTGAATGCCCTGCCTGACCTTTGACCCCATTCGCCCATTTTCAATAGGGTTCGTGCCCAGTGGTTCCTTAACACATACTAAAATTTTATCGAAATCGAACCATATTTACGCATGTTATGACGCATAAAGGCAATGAAATGGATCCCGCTTTTATGTCCTGACCTTTGACCACATTCTACCCATTTTCAATAGGTTTCGTTCCCAGGTGGTTCTTTACCACATACCAAAATTTCATCGAAATCGAACCGTTTTTACGCAAGTTATGACGCATAAGGGCAATGGAATAAATCCCGCTCTTATGCCCTGCCTGATCTTTGACCCCAATTTGCCAATTTTCAATAGGGTTCGTGCCCAGGTAATTTTCAATAGGGTTCGTGCCCTAGGACATACTGAAATTTCATCGAAATCGAACCATATTTACGCACGTTATGACGCTTGAAAGGCAATAGAATGGATTCCACTTTTATGCCCTGACCTTATACCCCTTTTGGCCCATTTTCAATAGGGTTCGTCCCTAGGTGGTTCCTTACCAAATACTAAAATTGCATCGAAATCGAACCATTTTTACGCAAGTTATGACGCATAAGGGCAATGGAATAAATACCGCTTTTATGCCCTGCCTGACCTTTGACCCCATTCGCCCATTTTCAATAGTGTTCGTGTCCAGTGGTTCCCTACCACATACTAAAATTTCATCGAAATCGAACCATATTTACGCATGTTATGACGCATAAAGGCAATGAAACGGATCTTGCTTTTATGTCCTGACCTTTGACCCCATTCTACCCATTTTCAACAGGTTTTGTTCCCAGGTGGTTCCTTACCACATACCACAATTTCATCGAAATCGAACCGTTTTTACGCAAGTTATGACGCATAAGTGCAATGGAATAAATCCCGCTCTTATGCCCTGCCTGACCTTTGACCCCAATTTGCCAATTTTCAATAGGGTTCGTGCCCAGGTAGTTCCCTACGACATACTGAAATTTCATCGAAATCGAACTATATTTACGCATGTTATGACGCATAAAGGCAATGAAATGGATCCCGCTCTTATGGCGTGACCTTTGACTCCACTTCACCCATTTTCAATAGGGTTCGTCCCCTGGTGGTCCCCTACCACATACTAAAATTTCATCGAAATCGAACCATATTTACGCAAGTTATGACGTATAAGGGCAATTGCATGGATCCTGCTCTTATGGCGTGACCTTTGACCCCACTTCACCCATTTTCAATAGGGTTTGTCGACTGGTGGTCCCTTACCACATACTAAAATGTTTTCGAAATCGAACCATTTTTACCTGAGTTATCGTGCCGACAGACGGACGGAAAAAGCTGGAGCATATACGCTTCTTCAACCTACGGTTGGAAAGCGTAAAAAGGGCCATAGAATACCCACGTCTTCGGTAACATGAACGAAAAATGCTTTCTTGATTTTCAACCACTTATTGCTGCGAATCGACATTCTCCTATCTAACCGAAATCAAGACACCCTTAAGGTCACAATTGACGAATACCCATCTATAGGATCAGCTAAAACTGCGGATCTCCATGTTGCAACCAAATATTGAAATGCTCTCCAAGAAAAAGCAGTCACAACAAAGTCATTAAAAGGTTAATTAACTTTATAATTAACGTTGTACATTTCGAAGTATATCTAATTGTAGTTTCTTGAATGCGGCCTTGTTAGATTACAGCTAACTTAATGCATCCTTCCAACATGAAAAAGTTCCCCACCTCAGAACTAGGGGGGATTCTCGTGAGGAGATTTATTAAATACTTGCAAACTTGTAGATGCAAGCAAATGTATGCCGTAGGATTAATCGAAAGAAAACAAAATAAATGAGTGTCTCAAGAAATGATCAAGATCAAACTGACCTCTCTCGCTCTCTTTAAGTAGGGGACTATGTGTTCAACAATATATATCACTTTAGATACCTAGTGGTGAACATCAATAGTAATAATGAGATGCATCAGGAAATTACGGAAAGGCTGTTTAGTGCTGATAACTACTACGTCAGTATTATAAAACTTGTGAAGTCAAAAGTACAGAAAGAAAGCAAACAAAAAATGATACGTATGCTATATATGGCATGCAGTTTCATATGGCTGTGAAACCTGGTCAACTACAAAAGCTGATGTCAGATGTCTTAGGACGTTTAAAAGAAGATTACTGAGAAAGATATAAGGTTCTCTATAGAATGTAGAGACAGGAAGATATGAAGGAAAGAAAAATGAAGAACTTTAACAGCTCTACAAAAGGCACATCCTCGTCCTCTCATTTGTCAGCGGTGTAACACATCTACTGATTTGCCAGACTGGATTCGACATGTGTAGGAGAAGATGGACAAATTGTGAGGGAGGTGCTGGAAAAACAAAATATTATAAATGAGATAAGACCGAAGGAAAGACTAAATGCTATTGGGTGTGTGCATAGGTTCTACCAGTTTTAGTATGCTACAAAGAAAGGAGGAGAACACAGCAAATAACGTACCTAGGATTTCACATAATTGCCATCATTCGGTGTGACCTCTTGCCATCTGTCTATGTGTAGGTGAATCCCACGCCGGAAAAACTCCTGTGTTTTAGAGTCAAAAAAGTCATGTAATGCCATTTTCACATCGTCCACATCATCGAAAGTTTGGAGAGCGATGGCGTTCTGTAACGATCGAAAAAGGTGGTAGTTCGTAGGTACCAGGTCAGGGGAATACGCCAGGTGAGGTAATACTTCCCAACAAAAGTCCAGTAATTTTGGCAGAGTGATTAAAGCAGCATGAGGAATGGCGTTATCATGATGAAGGATCACGCCTTTGCGTTTGATGAGTGTTGGCCACTTCGATGTCAGTTGTTCTCACAGTCTGTCCAACTGTTGGCAGTAGAGGTCAGCATTTATCGTTCGGTTAAGTGCCAACACTTTCCAGTGGATTATTCCTTGAACATCCCACCAAACTCTCAACAAAACCTTTTTGGGATGCAGTCCCCCTTTTGAGGTCGATGGAGCAGGCTCTGCAACTTGACACGTAATCCTTCGACGCGCTACATTTCGGTAAAGTACCCATTTCACATCACCTGTTAAAATTCATGCCAAAAACGGTTCATTTTTGTGACGAGAAAGCAAAGAAACACAGGTACTGATTCTCCCCTTTCGTTGCTTTGCAGAAAGCTCGTGCGGAACCCAGTTATCGAACTTGGAAGTGGCGCCCATATGAGTGCTTTTAGGGGGGCTAAGTAAAATCATTACCTCCTTCAAGGCTGTCAAACATTTTAGTAAACGTACAAGATACTAAAATACAACAAAAATAATTGATACAATCAATCATTAATATCTTAGTATTTTTTAAAATGCTTGCAAAAATGGTTTCGTCTATTTTAGTGTTTTAAATTTATCAAAAATTTGGCTATACCAACGGCTTGGGGGGGGCTCAAGCCCCCTTATGGGCGCCCTTGGAACTTGGTGATGCACCCAAGCGCATGCATCAGTCTTTCAACTGTTGTTCTATGTACGAACAACGTTTTCACTAATTCCTGAACGGTTGGATATGGGTCCTTTGTTATGGCTTTGTCCACATGGCTGATCTTTACAGCTTCTGTCTCCGGCCCGGAATTTCCGAAACCAACGATGACATGTGCTATCATCAACTGCATCCTCCCCATACACTTGACAGATGTTTCTGCAAGCCACGTCTGCAGTACTGCTTTTATCGAACTCGTACAGTAAACAATGTCTAATGTGCTCCTTATCGAATGCCATGTTACACCGTCCGTGATTTCCGTTACGAATGAGTTACTTGGACAAACCTCGTGCCTCTGTATGCTCTACTTCTTCACGCTTTATTGGCCGAAAATTTGGCATCGCAGCGTCATCTGTGTCAACTACTCCGATCGCAATTTGCATCTATTACAAAAACGGGTAGAACTCCCCAATACACACTCAACAGATGGATGGACGTAGTGCTTGGGGATATGGGAAAAATGAAGAAAGACCTGAGGAGACATACCGTATGATCGATGCGATTGAGAACTTGGTGAACTGTGGATGAGCTAAATAAGAATTTCAGGCAATTTGGAGAATTTTTGCGTCGTATTAGTATTGATGAACAAATGCGGCGCTATTATGCTAACCACTATCTGAAGCAATTTATTAGAGGCAAGACCATTCGCTTCGGTTTCAAGGAATGGACTATGTGTTGCACTGAGGCCGGCTATTGGTATAACGCAGAAATCTATGAAGTTAAGTTATGTGGTTCTGAAAGAGCTACGAATGGGTTAGGCATGTCGGAAATATTGAATAAGATGGCAACTGTAGACAAACCAGAAGAATACTGCTTTTATTTCGATACATTTTTCCCAAGTTTTGATTTGATGAAACATCTAAAAGAGAGAAATATATCTGCGACAGGAACGGTGAGATATAATAGGATGGATAACTGCCCAATAAAAACGGATGGGAAATAAAGAAAGAAATTCGTGGGGATTATAGGTTTGACAAAAAAATTAAATATTTGGCCTTGTTTGGAAAGATAACACTGTTAAAATGATATCGAATTATTTGGAAATTCTACCATTAGGACGAGTGACACGATGGTCTAGGATGAGAAGAAACAAGTGCTACTTCCGCAGCCTGATCCTATTGCAAATTACAATAATTACATGGGCGGAGTTTATAAGCTTGACTGGAATATACAAAATATCGAATAAAAATTAGAGGCAAGAAATGGTATTTTACACTTTTCACTAATGCAGTGGATATGGCTGTAGCCAATGTTCATGTACACTATCTACCAACAAGTAATTGGACACCCCAGCAATCGACGATATCTGCGGTCCTGATACACGTCACAGCCGCCGCCGTTAAATATCGTGTGGGAAACAACAACGCAAACAGTCGCATGCAAGATGCCACGCAGTTCGGAGCTCTGATTTCGAGAAAGGTGTAAACGTCTTGTATCACAGAAATGGCCGATCCATACGTGACATATCCAGCGAGTTGAAGTACCCCAAATTCGACCGTGGTCTACGTGATTGGCAAGTGGAAGATGAGAGGTGACTGTCGGAATGTGCCCCGACCCGGCAGACCCATAAAAACTGGGAGTTAGAGACCGACGGGTGCTGGCCAGAGAAATACGGAAGAACCGCACCAAATCGATGGGCCACTTCCGCGAGGAGTTTCAACAGGCATCCGAGAGTGTCCTTCCGATGAATACCATCCGTAAGAAAGCCCATCTGCTCGGTTATCATGGACGTGCTGCCGCCCACAAGCCTTTGATCACCAAGTCCAATAGCGCTGCTCGGCTAACGTGGTGCAAAGAACGTCGACAGGGGACCGTTGAACTGTGGAAACAGGTTTTCTGGAGCGAAGAATCAAGGTTCACCCTCTACCGTTCGGATGGCAGGGTCTGGGTTTGGCGCCTGTCTGGAGAACGCCTCCTGCCGGAATGTATTGTCCCAACTGTGAAGTTCGGCGGCGGTGGAATTATGCTATGGGGGTGTTTCTTCTGGTATGGCACGGGACCCTTGGCCGCAATTCCTGGTAGACTGAATTCATACAGCACCATTTTGGACGACCATGCGCTTCCTACGTTGTAGCAGTTTTACGGGGTGGACCCATGTTACTTTCAGGATGACAATGCCACCTGTTATGTTGCGAGGTTCACCATGGCTTAGTATGGTGACAATGGGGTTAATCGAATGGACTGGCCTGCGCAGAGCCCGGACCTTAACCGTATCGAGCACCTCTGGGGCGAGTTGGAGCGTCGACTTAAGGGGTGCTCCAACCGTCCGAAATCGGTGAAGGAACTGACCTGTCTTCTCCAAGCCGAGTGGAAGAAAATACCGCTAGCCGTCGTACAACGCCTGGTTGAGAGTATGCCCCGGAGGGTCGCAGCTGTAATCGTCGCTCGTGGAGGCTCCACCAACTATTGAAGGTGAATAAACTTCGTTTTCCTTTGCTATCACAGGTGTCCAATTACTTGTTGGTAGATAGTGTACTATACTGCAGCGCTAATGGTAAAAATGCCACTCTTGGATTTCAAAAGGATGGTTGCGATGTCCTATTTGAACATGCACTCATTATCTGATTCGAAAAATAGTGGAAGGCCTTCATATAGTGTGAGTTCACAGAAGCGTGTACCTGAAGACGTGAGAAAAATCCTGCAGGGCATTATTTAGAGAGAACATCGGATAGAAAACAGAGAAAATGTTCGGTTTGCAAGGAAAACGTTAGGAAACTATGTGTAAAGTGTGATGCCGCGTTACAAGTAGAGTCTGTTATTCCGTGGTACTTCTAACGTAATGATACAATGATTTACATATGTCTTGTACCGTGATCGCGCAAATGGGGCTTTTTGTTCACATCAATAAAAATCATATATTTACTCTGTCTATTGTAAAATTTCATATCTCATGTTTGTTTACATGCTAAAACATACCTTTATTCGGAAACATAATTCAAAAAAAAAAAAAATCTCAGAAAATGGGTTAATAGCAGCAGCCTATCACTTAGTGCTGCTACAGGCATTACGTTTACATATCTTCCGTGGTTTGCATGCCTGAGAAGCGCTCTCTCTTTCTCTCGTCGCATTTGCGAAATAAACGTTTTTTCGTTGCCAAACAACCCCCCCCTTCCTACAAGCTTAAGCTTTCCGTGTACACCGTACTGTAATGCACGCATTTGTTCTTTTGGTATAATGTTTTCAAATTTAAAGATACTTTTTAGCCAGTATATTGTCAGATGCTTATTGTTTTTTGGCCCAGTGGGCGGGTTTGAAATTGTGTCCAAAATGTAATCTCACTCTTGTTAAGTTTTACAAATAAATATAGGCCAAGTGGCCTTTCAAAAACCTAAACCTTAGTGCAGTGAAGTTTTAGATATTTTCAGTTTAAATTTTCATCACATGGTTCAACTGCATCCCCCTCAGCAATGACTGAGGTGGGAAAGTAATCTTATGTTATTGTGGTAAAATCAATGTTTTTGTCATAAACCATTATATTTGATCATCGCCACTTCCAAAAGGTTATTTACACGTGTACATTGTATACCATTAAATTTTCGTGTTTACAAATTTGGTACACATGCAAACAATAGTTACCTTTTTCTTCCACTTTCAGTTGTATCTACCCAGCAAACGCAAACAACGCAAACAATACAATAGTAACTTTTGGGAGTTTCCAAATTCAGTGATGCATTTTATTTTCCGAGTTTTGTTTCATGGTCTTATTCAAAATTTCAGTTTTGTTTTGAAATGCATCCACCCATCTCCCAAATTTTAAATTTTCTAAAATTTCCATATAGGTTTTAATATTAACCTCAAAACTTTTTTCCCCATAACAATATTTACGCACGGGTATGTTCTTTTCATTAGCGTGCAGCGCCATTTTTCGTCTAGCGCCGCTATTCTGAACTGTTTCCCCTAATAAATCGTTTCCCCAGTCTCTCAAAAAGCTAGCTACAGAGTTTTGTCGTGATATCTCCATTTCTCGCGTTTCTAGAGATCCGAGAATATTGATACTCATTTTATAACGAGCCTGTATATGATGGTTGGGGATTTCGTTTTTTATATTGCAGGAGAAGAGCTCATAATAAGGCCTTCCTAATTACTTGTATGCATATTTACAGGTACAGTTACATAATTTCTTGTGTGTACATTTACTGAGTATGATCCAGCAAGCTCCTGGATCATAATCTGCAACCATCGCTTCAGATCAAACAGAAGTCATCGCTCTTTCCACGTTTATAAGTGATTTGAAGTTTTGGTAATAAACTACGAGCGCCGCCTCGGTGGCGCAGTGGTCTAAGGCGCTGGCCTATGATTATTCGTCCGTAAGGGGTCCGGGTTCGAATCCCGGTCAGGCATGGATGTTGTGTTTGTCTTACGGCACTAGCTCTCTCCCTTCCCTGGAACCAGTGACCCTAAATTAGGGACGGGCGACTGCTTATAGCCCATTGAGTTGCTCACGGTGGTCGTTAAACCTGCAATCAAATCAAATAAAAAAACTACGAGCAAATACGAGGAAAGGCAGAGCCCGTCCCATCCTAAAGTAATGAAAAATACGTTTCTTCTAAAGACTAAAATAACTATGGAAGAGATGAAGATGAGGAGGAAAATCGGGAATGTTCTTTTGAGGGTATATACTCAGAGCTGTGCAAAATTACTGCTGATGAAATAATAAAACTACGGAGGAAAATAATAGTGAAATACAATCTACGATTAGACTTAGATTTAGCTCCACAGAGGAAAAGGACAAGATGGGCAAGAACAATGAAATTGCTGTTTTAAAATAAAAGAGGCTAGAGGATGAAAGTAGGCTAGAGGATGAAAGTAAAAGGATTAATGCCAAGAGGGATGTGATTTTAGCTAGCTTAAGAATAGGAATTTTTAAACTCCACAAGTTTATGTTTTTATTAAACTAATTAAAAAATGCAAATGGTATATTGTTTTACTGTAATTAAAATAAGGGGGAGGATGTGAATTAATAGGCTAAGAAAAGATTTAGGGGTTGTTGGGTGAAGGGGTTTGGTAAATGATTTCATATTATGAGCAATATTGGAGTATAATATGATCGCGAAGGTTGCTGTGGTGATGGACACCATAAAGAGCGGGATAGCTATTGTTATGTCAAGTTGAAGCACGCTTGAAAAAATAATTGTTTCTCTGATCATATTGATTGAGGGAGGGGGCGGAAATATTCGCGGCGGTAAAAATAAACCATCGGAAAGTTAAGTTAGGAAGGGTGGTTAAAATTCCTTTGCATATTAGAATATTGCGGGTGTGGGTTTGATTATAAATATTTTTTACTAAAAAGAAGAGGGCGGATGAAGCAAGGCCGTGAGCAAATATCATGAGAATGGCTGCATAAAATCCGGATGGTCTGAATGATATAATCGCAGCTAAAACCAACCCTATATGGGTAACTGAGGAGTATGCAATTAGAGATTTCATGTCTGTTTGTCGGGTGCAGTTAAGTCTTGTGAAAAACGCCCCTGAAATTCTAATTGAGGTAAGAATATTTAAAAAAAAAGGGAAAGAGAATAAAGGGTGTGGGCGATTCGTATAAGTCCATAGCCCCCTAATTTAAGAAGAACTGCGGCTAAAATTATTCTTCCCTCAAGCGGGGCTTCTACGTGAGCTTTAGGTAACCACATGTCAGGTTGCTTCTCGGAGCCCCGCACAAAGCCAAACCACATGTCAGGTTGCTTCTTGGAACCCCGCACAAAGCCAAACCACATGTCAGGTTGCTTCTTGGAGCCCCGCACAAAGCCAAACCACATGTCAGGTTGCTTCTCGGAGCCCCGCACAAAGCCAAACCACATGTCAGGTTGCTTCTTGGAGCCCCGCACAAAGCCAAACCACATGTCAGGTTGCTTCTCGGAGCCCCGCACAAAGCCAAACCACATGTCAGGTTGCTTCTTGGAGCCCTGCACAAAGCCAAACCACATGTCAGGTTGCTTCTCGGAGCCCCGCACAAAGCCAAACCACATGTCAGGTTGCTTCTTGGAGCCCTGCACAAAGCCAAACCACATGTCAGGTTGCTTCTTGGAGCCCCGCACAATGCTGTGGATTCACCAAAGATGGTAAACGACAACTGAATAAATAACTAGGAGGCGAATGAATAATTAATACACACAATTGACGTGGATTAGGAACATTAAACAGAAGTCATCGCTCTTTCCACGTTTATAAGTGAGTCACGGAAAAAATTATCATTGGTCGCCACCGGGAATTCCTAGTCCACGTCAATTTTCTGTATTATTTATGCATTCGCCGCCTAGTTATTTATTAAATTGCTGTTTACCATCTTTGGTGAATCCCCAGCATTGTGCGGGGCTCCAAGAAGCAACCTGCCATGTAGTTTGGCAGCTAATCACATGCGAGTATGGAGAATTCGAGGCCTGCTGTGGTGCAGTGGTAAGCATGTCCGGCGCGTAACTGGAAGACCCTGGGTTCGATTCCCGGTGGCGGCCGATCAGAATTTTTCCGTGACTTACTTACAAACGTGGAAAGAGCGATGGCTCCTGTTTGATGTTCCTAATCCGCGTCAATTGTGTGTATCAATCACCCCTTCAGAGCTGCAGAGTATGATCCAGGATCTTCCTGACAAAAGTAAGGAGGTGGGATTTAAAATGGTCTTTCAGGAAACATAACTGATGTACAGAGGTTGGACAGAATAATGTGAACACCACGCTCAGAGACGTGACTTTTAATCCAGCTGCGTACGTCGCAATACGCAAAGGTAACCACCACTTTTTGATTGTAATAGCTTTGCTTAGAATCTCAAGGTTCTGTTCAAGTGCATGCAAAGTGTCACATGCAAAATTTCTTTCGTGGTTACGACGAAATGAGCCACCTAACGGACTTCGAAAGAGGGCTAATTATTGGCGGCCGGCTAGTTGGTGCCTCCCTGACAACAGTCGCTAGGGTATGGGTGTATCGAAAGCTACTGTGTCTAGCAACATGACAGCATATCGTGTTCGTGGCAAAACCTCGTCTCCGAAACCCAAGGAGGGGGCCGGAAAACTACCCTGACTGATGGAGACAAGAGAGCATTAAAGAGGATTATTACCTGTAATAAGACCACGGCGCCGAAAATTAGTGCGGAGCACAATCTGCCGCTTCTGATCCCAGTATCAACGAAAACAATGCGCAATAAACTGCGTAAACAAGATATTCATGGCAGAGCTGCTATTGCAAAACTTCTGGTGACCCGGGTGAGTGCACAAAGGCGACGGCAGTGATGCCAGGAGCGTACAACGTGAACTGCCGTTGCACGGAAGCGTGTAATGTGGTCGGATTAATCCACATTCACACTATTCCTCACCGCAGGACGTGTGGAGAACACCGTCAGAAGCGTACAACCCAGACTGTCTGCTCCCAACAGTGCAGCATGCTCGTTGTTCTGTTACGCTCTGGGAGGTCACATTGTGGTTTTCAGGAGATCCGTTGATCACTTTGAAAGGACGAGTGAGTGGCAGGGCGTATGAAACCATTTTGACCGACCAAGTACATCCAATGGGTAAGGCATTGCTTCCGATGATATCTATCAAGATGATAACGCCCCAATTCACAGAGAGGAACATGGCGACGAATTTTCACAGCATCATTGGCCTTCCCAATTACCAGACTTATATTAATACATCATCGAGCCACTGTGGTCTGTGTTGGAAAACAGAGTAAGGTCCCCTTATCCACCTCCTGCACCTCTCAAAGAGCTGGAGCAGTTTCTGCATGAAGAATGGTGTAACATCCCACTAACCGCCATCCAGGACTTGTATGCGTCCATTTCAAGGAGGATACATGCGATTTCGTATGCCATTGGTGGTCCCACACCCCATTAGTTACGTAAAATCTTCTTTTCCTAGGTGTCCACATTATTCTGTCCAACAATGCTTTAACAAGAGATGAAGATTTTTCGATTGATAGGGAAAAGCTGGAGATGACCGATACCTACATTTACCTTGAACAACAGATATCAAGCGAAAGTGACATTGATGAAGAAATTAATGGGCTTGTAAAACTTGGTTGGAGAGCTTTCGGAAGAAACAGTACACTTTTCAAGAGAAATATTGCATTATGTCTAAAAAGAAAAAGATTTTAATCAATGCATCCTTCTAGTTCTTAGAGACTTAGACTGTAACCGACATACAAAGGCTGCGGACAACTGAAAGAAGCTTGGAGAGATGCATGCTTGGTGAAACCGGGAAAGATAGAAGAGGAACTCGTGGGTCAGAAAAATGACAAGAGGGGAAGACATCATGATGGGAGTAAAATCCCTGCAATGGCATGGACATATTGCTGGAACGGGCCCACCGATGGGCAACCGAAATTTTAGACTGAATACCTAGGGACAGGAAAAGACCCAGAAGAAGACCATGTGGAAAATAGGTGGATAAAATTCGAAAGCATGCAAGAGTGACATGGGGGAGACTGGCTTCAGACAGACCGTTGCGGAAGAAGCTTAGGGAGACCTTCATCCAGCAGTCGATTGATAAAGATGGTGATATTTAGTGGTAAACGTTTCAACACAGTCACCTAATATTACGGATAAACTGTTTCTTTCTGATTTTGTAACGAGAGAGAGAGAGAGAGAGAGAGCATTTTAGTAGTAAAAATAAATTCCCATGGTTCCAACAAAATGTCTTGCCGCATCAGATGAATATAGTTCGCGAGGTTAAATATGTCTCTACAGTATGAATAAAAAATTAACTTTTATTTAGAGCAGCACGCTTTGACCGTAGCGAGCGATCAAAGCAAAAATTCTGCATGCCACCATCATGCAAAAATAAGTTACGATTAATGGGTTCCGCTGATGCACTTAAGCCTACCGTAGCTATTCATGAGAACTATTTTGGTTACTACAGCAAGAATTCTTCAATTACATAAATTTCGTATGACCATTCTGACATTAAGCTGGCTCATCCCCCCCCCCTTTTTTTTTTTTTGGTTTCCATAAAGCATAAGAACTTGAAAAATTACAGAGAATATTCAAAACCACTCACAAATTTTAATACTTCACGCTTCGACAATAATCGTTACATGACAAAGGACATAAAAACGGTTGTTAATAGGAAGTGAAGAAAAAAAGTCAAACATTCGTTTTCCAATGGCTATCAAAGTCCGTAATAGCAGGTTGCAGATATCTCGAGAGAGTAATTAATTCTTTAGCGGGGGAAAAAATCACTCTGAGTATGGTCATTTTCCCGTGATTCAGAGCATGTGACAACTGGTTTTTGAAATATGAAGCATTATACCTCTTCGCGATTAACGTGTCATTAGTTTTAGAAAGTTATAATTACCCTCCAAACGGCACAAGATTCCAAATGGTATGCATAATCCGCATTTTTTTTAATTTCAACTAATTTGCTGCATTCCCCGAAACACCGGGCGTTTTCATTGACTCGGCAAAGAGTTCGCAGCGTCGCAGTGCAGTTATTTTAGCTATAAATTCCAAAACTAGAGCTTTTTTTTTTTTCCCCCTTTTTCTCTCGAGCTCAGCGCCATTTTCTCTCGGTTGAAGAGATATGTTTTGTAATGGGCTAAAATGTACTTACGGCAAACAAACCTGCAAAAATGACACATTGAACGATGCGGACGACCGTTTGCATTCCAAGTAATGCAAAACTGGAATAGGTTAGTGCATTTATATGTAAGCAAAATAAGTGCGTTTTGACGACCGCAAGACCAAGTCATGTATTGCCGAGCGTGAAAACACGAAGGCATAACGGAAATATTCTGAGTACATCATATGGCACTGGGCCAAACTCTTAATAACCATTTACTTTCCCTTCCTTTTCGTCCAGAAACAAATCGCAAATATTTTCGCTAATGATGCTGAACATAGTAAAAGTTTACAACTCCGAGCTCATCTTAAAGCATGCACCACACAGACAGAAGAAAGAATTCCAATTTTTTTTCTCCTGTTGTTATTTGAGACAGAAAGCATCAAATTAAAACAGCTCAAAGAGCGCAGAAGTTTGCCTTTGTCGCTCTTATGTTTTATTTTATTTTATTTGGCATTTGCTTTGATCCGGAATATGAATTTTTTCCCAAACTACACACAGAGCGTAGATTTATCCAATACTTTTATTTCCGTCATCAAGCTAGATATGATCGCTGCTCCTTCTCTTTAACTATCTTGTTTATTTCAGGGATTATCGACCACGATGTGAACTCTCTAAAAGCTAGAAGCAGTCGGCCATCTCTAGTTTGTGGGCACTAGTTCAAGGTAGGAATTGCAATCTTGGGATTAAAGTTTGTTTTTTTTTATTGGAGGTTTAACGACCACCGTGAGGAACTCAATGGGCTATTAGCAGTCGCCCGTCCCTAATTTAGGGTCACTGGTTCCAGGGAAGGGAGAGAGCCAGTGCCGTAAGACAAACACAACATCCATGCCTGACCGGGATTCGAACCCGGACCCCTTACGGACGAATGATCAGAGGCCAGCGCCTTAGACCACTGTGCCACCGGGGCGGCGGATTAAAGTTTTAGTCCTGATACTAAATGCATTTCAGTCCTGGTGCTTTTAATACAATTTAGTAAGCAAATAAAAAATATCCTACACTGCCGGAATGCGAAAGAAGAATACCCAGGAGGACTGCCGGTAGAAACGTCATATGTTAATATGTTAATTGTTAAGGGCAGCAGACACTGTGATCCAAGTTGGAATGTCATTGGATAAAATAATGACATCACTGCGGACGACAACATGCAAATATACGCAGCGCGTATTTAAAGACAAGGGCGTGCAGAACGAAGTCATTGGAGCCGCGGACGGCTTAGTGGTTAGCAAGTCAGACTATCAATGCAAGTCCCTCAGGTTCGATCCTGGGCTGATCTTTCAGAGATGGTGTGATTTACTAACAATCGCTGAATATCCGCCGTGCATCGGACGAGCACGTTAAGTGACGGCCCCCATGCTGGACCCACTGGTTAAATGGGTATCCTTTCCTATGCCCCCTGAAATTCTCTCACCCATCTATGTGCAACATCGTACTTGTACGGCGGCGCCATCTACTGCACTCTAATCTCACTACAAAACTGTTCTGTCAAAGTCGCTAGACTTGCTCTCATTCCTTCCGTTTCTGTGTCCTGCCCAAAAGGCGATCTCGCTGTAGGTGGCTGAGACCTAAACTCTACTCACTTTGGACAGAAGTCCTACAAGAAAATGACAAATTCTGAAAAACGAAGTCATTCGTCTGGTATCGTGTTGTTCGGTGCTCGTTGAAGAAGCTACCATGCCTGGACGACGCAACATTTGTTCAGTTATCGAAGTTCGAGTGAGGCAGTATAGTGGGACTGCGGAAAGGACGTTAGTCCTTCCGTCCAATTGCGGACCTAGTGGAACGAGAGGCATCGGCCGGAGGAAGATGGTGGCGTCGGTGGTCAGAGGAGCATTCGCACACTCGCAGACGTGGTTCCGGGCAGTACAGAGTTACGGACGCACGGAAGGGGATTAGGCGTATCAGGAGGGCGGCGTTGGCAGAGCGTACAGTTACGGCGTCAGATATTCGGTCATCCTTCATACCAAATGTGTCTACCAGAACGATACGGAATCGTTTGTTGGAAGCAGGACTACGGGCACACGTGCCGCTGGCACGGTTACCACTGACCCCTGGTCACCGTCGAGTACGTTTGCGGTAGTGTCAAGAATGAGCTCATTGGAGGGAACAAAAGCGGTCTGTGGTTTTCAGTGATGAAAGCCGATTCTGCTTGGGAGCGTCTGAAGGTCGTGTACGCGTCCGAAGGCCACAAGGTGAGCGGCTTCTGCAATCGTGCATCCGCCAACGACACACACGCCGGGCACCATGGTGTGGGGAGCGATTAGCTATCACTGTAGTACGAGTCTGGTGTTTGTACGGGGTACACTGAATAGCAGTACTTACGTCAGCGACATCGTCCTGCCATTTTCGGGTGCGATCGCAAATGCGACATTCCAGCGGGATAACGCCCTCCCACACTCCGCCAGACTATTTCCATTTTAAATTTAGTATCTTTTTCACTACGTCTAAACATTTTGTTCTGGATCTTATAGCTGTATTGTTATTTCATCTTGAAATTTTATACACTGCGGGCCACGTAAAACGCAACACCAAGAAGGACACAAGATAGCATTGTCAGATTTACTGGACACATAACAACAGATACAAAGATGAAAAAAACGATTGAGCTTACAGGCCCGTGCGACTTGCGGAACACGCAGACATCAATAGTTCGTGTGGCCCCCATGCCGGCAATAACGGTCGCTACACGCCGCGGCATCGAACGAAAGAGGATTTGGATGTGGGCTTGGGGTATGTCGGTCCAGGCTGCTTCCATACGTTGTCACAGTTCATCAGGCGTAGCCGCGGGTGGTGCTTGCCGTCCCACTCGGTTACCGATCAGCAACCAGACGTGTTCAATGGGCGACATATCGGAAGAACAGGCGGGCCACGGCAGCAGTGATACCTGGTGGGCCATGTAGAATTGTTGCACGATGCGGGCCATGTGCAGGCGCGCACTGTCCTGTTGAAACGTGGCCGCTAGCAGGTCCTGCAGGTAAGGGAGGACTACAGGCTGTAGCGGTGACTACAGCCTGTAGTCCTGTAGAGTGTACCGGCGATGCGTACCAGACGGGTGCGGGTGTCATATACAATTGCGCCCCAAATCATAACGCCATTCGACGACCGGTATGGCGATTCATAATGCAGGCGTCATACAGTCCCTCGCCGCGGTGCCGCCACACGTGAATCCGACCATCGTGGTGTTGCAGGCAGAAGCGGGATTCGTCGGAAAAGACTGTCGTGTCATTCCGTAGTCCGGGTGCGACGTTCAACGGCCCACTGCCACCGCACTCGCCGGTGGTGTAACGTCAATGGTAATCGGAGCAATGGACGCCGTGCGAGAAGTCCCCACTCCTGCAGACGAAGTCGAACGGTGCGTGCTGACACAGGTTGTTGCGCAACCCACCCTACTTCTTGTGGTAACGTTCGTGATGTGGCGGTGCGAGCCGTCAATGCACGCCGCACAACATGCCGGTCCTCTCGTCCGGTGGTGTGCCGCGGCTGCGGCAATCACTCACGTCGGTCCGTCCGTCCCTCCTGTACCCACCGAATCCATACTCACCTCACTGTGGCTGGATGCCATCCCACACGAGCGCCGATGTCTCGGTACGAGAAACCGCTGTCGTGATAAGCCACTATTCGTCCTCTGTTGAACTCCGAAACGTGCTGGAATGACTGCCGTATTCTGCGACGAGGCATCAGGAAGCTTCCCACGCACAGGTCCGGTAGCAGAACACATTTCCACTACTTACACCCCGCCTTCTGTGCACCCTTCTTATAGTGACTCTTGGTGGCGTGCCGGGCGCTTATGATTTGCATATGCCCTGCAATGCTAATCGTTTGCATGTACTATTGCGAGCGACGCATGCTGCGAATTCCAGGCCAATCGGATGCTTCCTTCTTGGTGTTGCATTTTGGGTGGTCAGCAGTGTATTTACAGGGGTGACTCGAAAGGGATGTAAAGTGGTAGTCGTTGCTGTGAACAGCATTGCATGTCGTCGTTCTGTCTGTGGTTGGGACGCCCTAAACATGAACAGCCACAATAAGCGGCTAATTAAGGAACTTTTACTTTACGAGTTTGAACTCGGCCATAACGCTGCTCAAGCAACACGAAACATTAGTCATGCGAAAGGAGAAGGTTCCGTGGACAAGAGCACCGCTATCAGAAGGTTCAAGAAATTTCGCTTGGGTGACAGAAACCTCGATGATCAGCCAAGGTCAGGTAGGCCGCGAACCGTAGATTCAGAGGCTGTGCGGCAGGTCGTAGAGTCAAGTTTGACATATCGCAAACCACCGGGTTTTGCCACCTTCAGGGCCTCGGGAAGGTCTACAGGAGTTGCCGCATTGTCTATCACGAAGTGACGCCGGCTGAAGCAAACCGTCGAGTGGAAGTCTGCACTAAACTCCTAGAAAACTCACGCGATGTACGTTTCATCAAGAGAATTGTTACGTGCAATGAAAAGTGGGTATACTTCCGTAATCCTAACACAGGAAGGCAGTGGTTGAGCCCGAACCAGTTTTCTGAACCTGTTTCCAAACGTGAGAGCTTCGAACACAAGGCGATGCTCAGCGTCTGGTGGAATTTCGAGGGAATAATCCATTACGATTTTTTTCCAGACGGTCGGACCATCAACGCCAACCTCTACTCTGTACAGCTGGAGCGGATGTATGCCGTTTTGGAGGAGAAGTTCCCGGCACTGGTGAACAGAAAGCGCGCTCTCCTACAGCAGGACAACGCTCAGCCTCATACCGCGCGAAAGACCAGAGCAAAACTTCAGGAACTTGAAGGCATCGAACTGATGCCAAACCCAGCATATAGTCCGGACCTTGCCCTGTCGGATTATTACTTGTTCTGGTCCATGGCTAACTTCCTTCGCGGGCTGCACTTGAACAACTAGGAGGAGGTGGCAGCTGGGGTAAAGGAGTTCTTCGCCTCGAAAGAAAAAACTGGCACCGCCGCGGAATCGAACTGGTAGACAGATTGCTAAAGACGGTGCAACACAATGGCCTAAAATTTGAATGCTAGTCAGCTTTCGTCGTGAAGATACGTATGAAGACATAAAGTGATCCAAATATTGCAAATCTTTCTACTCACCCTCTGTAGAATCAAAGAACTGGCAGACAGATGGCTAAAGACGGTGCAACACGATGGCCTATACTTTGAATGCTAGTCAGCTTTCGTCGTAAAGGTACGTATGAAGACATAAAGTGATCCAAATATTGCAAATCGTTCGACTCACCCTCTGTAGAATCGAAGAACTGGCAGGCAGATGACTAAAGACGATGCAACACGATGGCGTATACTTTGAATGCTAGTCAGCTTTCGTCGTAAAGGTACGTATGAAGACATAAAGTGATCCAAATATTGCAAATCTTTTGACTTACCCTCTGTAGAATCGAAGAACTGGCAGACAGATGGCTAAAGACGGTGCAACACGATGGTGTATACTTTGAATGCTAGTCAGCTTTCGTCGTAAAGGTACGTATGAAGACATAAAGGGATCCAAATATTGCAAAACTTTAGACTCATCTTCTGAAGAAGACATCTTTCCATTTTACGTTTTTTTTTTTTTTTTTGCAATTTGTCTAATATGTTTTTCATGACAGGCCATGTTTCGACGCCATATATCATAATGGATATTATAACATTGTTTGAAAATTTTAGCTTTATTTCACGCAGTTAGTTAAGGTATAATTATTGGGTAAGGATGAACGGTGTCTCCGAAAGAAAACAAACCGAATCAATTTTAGTTTTTTCTTTCTTTCTTTGTTTCAAGTGAGGATTCAACAGGAACTTTGGATAATAATGGTGTCTTACCGTTTTGAGATCGAAAATAGAACTAATGCAATAGAAACTGTGGGAAGTTATTTTTTTCAGTACTGAATTTCCGCGCAGAAATCCGGAGATAAATATTTTCCTAGACGTCCCATGACAGGGTTTTAGTATCAGTGGAAAATGGATCAGAATTTTAACGCAGAACTGTTTTATCACAAGTGTGTTGTAATGGAGAACACGTGCTT
Source organism: Macrothele yani (assembly GCA_039090855.1). Taxonomy (NCBI): domain Eukaryota; kingdom Metazoa; phylum Arthropoda; class Arachnida; order Araneae; family Macrothelidae; genus Macrothele; species Macrothele yani. The sequence continues at coordinate 18,816,036 of CM076992.1, forward strand.
TTTATCCATGCAAACAGATAAAAACATCCCTAGTTTTCCAGTGTAGTTACAATGCATTATGCTACACACACAGAATTTATCTTGCGCAAAGATTTTTTCTTTTCAAAGATTATGGATGCCGCATATGCAAAAACAAAAGGAAACTTTTTAAAATCCACGATCAGATGGAGTTATTGGAAAATTTATCGCCCTGAAGTTAGTACCGCGCGAGTTCGCATACATGTATACATCACAGGTTTCCGTAAGTTTCTTTTGAGGATGTGTTTTTACAGGAAACTTGTCCGGATGTTACGCATAATCTGAAACAGAATGACTTAATATTTCCATGATATGAAAATCCTCACAGTGAATATCAAACGCACCGCCTTTGAATGAATGATGAACTTTTATGCGCCCATTGGTTCGATGCAAAAGCTCAACTTCGTACAGGTAACAGAAAGTACCTTTGTGTTTGAAATTGATCACTGCGACGTTTACAAAAGCATCAAGTTGACCAGTGGTGTGCCCAGAAATTAATTTGGGGGGGGGTGCATATCGTCTTCGCAATGTCAAACCCTCGAATGTGAAATTTTGTAGTTTGAATTATCGCTATTTAAAAATTAAATTTGATCAAAGAACCACTTTTGGAATTGCATCAGACTGTTGAAGCACTATGCAATGCATTTACATCAAGCTGCATCTGTATTGTGCATCAGTGAATTAAATTTTACATGATGTCAAGTCAACAATCGAAAAATTCTCACATTCTTAGTTTTATCACTGCAGCTACGATAGCATTCCTTCCTAAAGTGATGAAAAAAATGTGCATGAGAACAGGCATTTTTATTTTTCTGAAATATTATTAATTACGAAGTAATGTTCGTTCTACATTTTTTTTCTATTTTGTAGAGGATTTTAGGAAGCGAGTGTCTGACCCCAGGTCTTAAAAAAACCCTTAGAAATAGGAAGCTAGGCGATTTGGGCTAGAATACCTGACAGGAAAGTCACACCGAAGTGAGGTAGAAGACGCCTTTATTTACTAGAGGGTGGCCAGTACCCGGGGTCCGACGGCTAAACGTGCCCATCCGACGCACGGCGGATATTTAGTGGATCCAGCATTTGTACCTGCCTAGGATCTAACCTGAGGTAATCTCCATGGTAATTACGAACGTTGCCCACTAGGCAACGCGCGGCCCATTCTATATTTTTATTTTCTTGCTATTATATAAACTCAAGATAAAAGACTTACCCCCTTCCTTCATCAGGCCCCCACCATTCATCATTAGCCTGACGCCAGGACCACTACTACACTGGTTCGCTCTCTTGTTTCTTTGGTGGGATACACTCAAGAGCAATTGAATTAGAGACAGCTGGCGTTATGCAAATGTGGCGCTGTGGGCTGCCCGGTAAACGGAAACGACATAACGTATGCAGCGATCCGACATTATAAGGAGTGATGCGACGGGAATCGGTAAGATGTCGGACGTAGTATGGATAAGACGAAGGATCTAAGCGCATTTGATCGTGGGCAAATTGTCGGGGCCCGACGAATGGGTCACTCCATCTCGGAAGTCGTGCAGGTACTGGGATTTTCACGAGCCACTGTGTCACGGGTGCACCGTGAGTGCATCCAATCCAGTTAAACCATCCCAGCAAGGGCCAACTGCCGTGGACAACAGCGTGTGGATGAGCGGGGTCATCGTCGGCTAGCTCGCATTGTAACAGCGGATAGACGTGCCACAGTGCAAGAAATCACTCGGTAATTTAACGCTGGTGCACAAAAACGTGTAAGCAGCCACGCCATCCAGAACCATCTCCTCGCTATGGAGTACAGTAGCCATCGTCCCACGACGGTACCGCTGCTGACCGCACATCACAGGGTACAAAGATTAGCATGGGCGCGGGAACATCGCCACTGGACCCTAGACATGTGGGGAAATGTTGCCTGGACTGATGATTCGAGATTCACGTTGGTACATGCGGATGACAGGATACGAATACGGCGCAAACCACATGATGCAATGGATCCTTCTTGCCAGCAGGGCACTCTTCAAGCTGGTGGGGGTGACATTCTCGTCTGTGGACAGTTTCCGTGGACTGAAATGGAACCCCTGGTACGTGTGACATCGCCCCTCACAGGTCAACATTACCGGGATATCCTGGACGACCATTTGCTCCCGTTTGTGCGTCTTCAACATCCCACTGGGGACCTCATCCTTCAACAAGACAATGCATCGTGCCATCGCTCCCGAATTGTTATCCGAATGGTTGGATAAACACTCCACCGACGTGACCTCGCTTCCTTGGCTAGCTAGGTCACCTGACCTCAATCCCATCGAGCACATCTGCGATGCCATCGAGAGAGATGTTCGACGCTCTGACCCCCTCCATCAAAAATTTTTGAACTGTGTGAGCTTGTTCAGGGGTCGTGGATCCGTATGGCTTCCCAACGCTTCCGGTGTCTTGTCGAGTCGATGCCGAGATGAATCGCCGCCGTCATCAGGCATCAGTGCGAAAGGTGGTGCTACACGTTATAACGAAGTAAATTTCTCCGTCATTTTTGGTCTACGCCGGGATCCGAACCCGAGGCCGCTTATTCCGGAACAAGTCGCTCTACCAACTGAGCTACGCAGACGATTATTCTGATTCCTATCTGCCTTTATGTAGTGTGCGTCCTGCTGGCAGGTACGTCACAACGTTACTAGACAGGTATCTCTAATTCAATTGCTCTTCAGGGTACAAGTGGGAAATGTGCACGGGGGGGGCGGATGTCTAGGAATTAACAATAGGCATATGTGACCTCGTCTGGCCATTCCAAATAAAGAAATAACGAACGGCAATTTAGGGTAGACCAGAATGGCGGCAGTAGCAAAATGACGTCTCCAACAATTTTTATCAATTTTTAATAGTAGACAAAATTACTTTTGGGGTGCATAAGGCCTCTTGCACCCCCACCCCACCGAGGGTACGCGATGGATGTGGGAGAGGGGTTAAAATCAAAACATGCAAAACGTAAAAAAAAAAAAAAAAAGTTATATCCAGAGAAGACAAATCTAAGTCACTTGAAGATTTACACCTGGCACCTGTGTTTTCTAAACTAATTCAGAAAATTTTAATACAGACATTTAACGTGGACCACGAACATCGAACAAAGATCTTCGTTCTTTCCACGTTTATAAGTGAGTCACGGAAAAAGAAAATTTTGTTTTTCAAAATTTCAATTACGTAGTTCATTTCTCCGATAAAGGAACGAATACAGTACACTTGATTTTTCTGTTCGCGTCTTTTTTGTAGACTACTTACGATACACAGGCGCTGAACTAGAAATTCTTCCTTGGGGAATGGGAAGTTTATGATATCGATATAATATCGATATTTTGGGAAGAAATTTTTGGCGCCTGAGTTTTCAAAACAAATTCAGAAAATTTCAGTTACGACATTTCTTTCTCCGATAAAGCAACGAGTAGAGTATGCGTTTTTTTTTTTTTTTTTTTTTGTAGACTGCTCACGACACACAGCCGCGCAAATAGAAATTCTTCTTCGGGGAATGGTGAGTTTATGATCTCGATATATTATCGATAATTTGGGGAAGAAAATTTATTGCACTAATTAGGATCGCTGAAATGGCATCCTCAAACAAAGGCATCCTCAAACTAAGTATAATTTTGTAACGAATAAAAGTACATAAAATAATTTACAATAGAAAATGAAATAATAATTTCCATTACATAGGATAATAATAAGAACATCATAATAATAAGAACAACATAATTTCCTTTGTCTGAACGTTTAAAGTGTGTCCCTTTTTGGTGGCGCAGTGGAAAGAACGCTTGCCTGTTTTAATTATCGAATCCCTCCCTCATCCAAATATACATGTTTTTTTTATTGTTGTAATGCTCATGAAACATGCTTTAACATTTGGACATCACAAACAAAAAGAATACCTGTTTTTCTTTTTTTTTTTTTATTGAAGGTTTAACGACCACCGTGAGCAACTCAATTGGCTACAAGCATTCGGCCGTCCCCAATTTAGGACCACTGGTTCCAGAGAAGGGAGAGAGCCAGCGCCGTAAGACAAACACAACACCCATGCCTCACTGGGATTCAAACCCGGACCCTTCTCGGACGAATGGTCATAAGCCATCGCTTAGACCACTGCGCCACCCGGCCCTGTGGTTATTAAAAAATTACACTGTGTATTTTATTTTTTCCTTCATTATTGACGGGCTTTCACCTAAGCATAACATAAAGGCTAAATAAATGTGTATTCTGTTTGGTGTTTCTCCTTGTCTAAATGAACAAAGGCGACTGCTATTTATTTTTATTGTTATAGTGGCATCTTTTGTTGAGTGCTCACAATCACTTCCAGAAGCGGGAGAATGTTGAACACGGACTCGGAAGTTCGACCAAAAGTATCGAATTTTCCGGTCAAAATTTAGTGTCTAGCAACTGGTAAGAAAAAATGCTAAAATCCCTTCATCATACCATATCCTACGGGATACACCCCAGTGAATTAAAATAGCGAGGGCTCACACACTAGGGGGCCACAACAGAACTGACCCTTGTTCTATGGTTTCACATGGACAAGTTTATCCCACGTTTTGCCTTAATGCGATGTGTGGGCAATGCAAAGAGTTGACTAATTGTATCGACTGCGCTGTAGGGCAAAGATTTCAGATAAAAAGCTTGACAATGTTTGAAAGCAGAACTTTACAGATTTGTCTTAAGAGACATCAGAGGAAAATTGAATCAATCTGAAGTAGAGACTTGGAGAGACCAAAATCGCACTGTGTCATAAAAAATACAGCTGTGTGCTTGGGGGTGAGTTAACCCCTAAATCCCTATCCCATTTGCCCTACTGTTACCACAATATCAGAATAATGAAGATGCTAATATCAATTTTTGGCCCTATCGCTAGAAGAGTTATGCATTCGGCAGCGATAATAGCAATAGTTATTCAGGTTCAAGGTACAAGGGGACAATCCAAGATACACTGACGGAAAAAAATCCCAACACCACGAAAAAATAGTTGAAGAGGAATGAAATGGCGGCAATACATTTGCAAAGGTAACATATTTAATCGATTAAGGTTTCAAGATCACAGCTTATTGTAAGCGCGAGAAGAGCCATTTTAAATGTGAAATGCTGGTACATTAATAACCGGTGTAACCGCCAGAATGTTGATTGCAAGCACGCAATCGTTCATGCGTTGTGTCGTACAGGTGCTGGATGTCAGTTTGTGGGATGGAGTTCCATGCCTGTTACACTTGGTCGGTCAATACAGGGACGGTTAATGCTGGTTGGGGATGACGCTGGAGTTGTCGTCCAATGATGTCCCATACGTGCTCGATTAGAGAAAGATCTGGTGATCTAGCAGGCCACGGCAACATGTCGACACTCTGTAGAGCATGTTGGGTTACAACAGTGGTATGCGGGCGAGCGTTATCCTGTTGGAAAACACCCCCTGGAATGCTGTCCATGAATGGCAGCACAACAAGTTGAATCACCAGACCGACGTACAACTGTGCCGTTAGGGTGCGTTGGATAACCACGAGAGTGCTCCTGCTGTCATAGGAAATTGCTCCCCAGAGCATAACTCCAGGTGAAGGTCCAGTGTGTCTCGGCCGCAGGCAGGTTGGTTGCAGGCGCTCACCTGGCCTCCTTCTAACCAACACACGGCCATCACTGGCACCCAGGCAGAACCGGCTTTCATCAGAAAACACAACCGATCTCCACTCCGTCCTCCAATGAGCTCTAGCTTGACACCACTGACGTCGCAAACAGCAGTAGTTTGGAGTAAGTAGAATGCACGCTACAGGGCGTCTGGCTAGGAGCTGTCCTTCAAGTAACCGATTTGCAGCAGTTCGTTGTGTCACTGTGGTAGCAGCAGCAGCTTGAATTGCTACCGCAGACGCAGTACGATGTGACGCGGACGTACGCCGTACACGGCGGTCTTCCCTCTCAGTAGTGCCACGTGGCCAGCCGGAACCCGGTCTTCTTGAGGCAGTACCTTCCCTTGACCACCGCTGCCAACAATCATGCACAGTGGCTACATTCCTGCCAAGTCGTTCTGCAATATTGCGGAAAGAAAATCCACCTTCTCATAGCCCTATTACACGACCTCGTTCAAACTCCGTGAGCTGTTGATAATGGCTTCTTCGTCTTCTTAAAGACATTCTGGACTAAGATCAACACACTACGTCGAATCTCAACGATAACTAACGCTCACGAACGTTACAGCGCGTATTTACAGCAAACCTGCTTTGCATGTTCCGAGGGGCGCTACTATCACCACACGTATGCGCCGAGCGCGAAATTTGCATAGACGTCATCTTACAGATGTACTCTCACCGCCTACCAACTGTCGTTTATCTAACACAACCCCTTCTTGGTGTTGGGATTTTTTTTTCCCGTCAATGTATATACAACATCCGTTCCATAAAAATTGAGAGTAAAATCACACAAAATGAAGAAATGTAGGTACAACAAAATATATGTTATTCTTTCTTAAAATATCTTCCCTCGGATGATATGCAACGGTCCCATCGCTCAGTTCACTTTTCAAAGCATGTGGCGAAGGCATTTCTTGCCCACCAGTTCCGGTCGCTTAATCAATATGTATCGTCGCAGACGCTTCAAGACTGAAATGCAATACTCAGCATTGACACATAGTTACTTTTTTCCAGCTACGCATAGATTTTCCTCTAGGGGGCATAAAAGTAAACTGCGTTTCTCATGATATCTCTGCTTCTAAAACTACGATTTGAAAAAAATGTTTCTGCAGCGGATACAGCTCGTGATGGGAAATCTTTTGCATATAATTTCTCATTTTCCCTAAAAAATGAGAAATTATATGCAAAAGATTTCCCTAAGAGTTAATTTCTGCTCTTCTTGCATTAGTAGCAAAATCTGAGCTTCTAAAATCTCGACTGAAAAAATTCGTTCGTGGACCGATACTACTCACGTCGCGATACATCTGTTTGGAATATTTTCTTCTTAAAATAAGGCATGGTTTGTCCGCCAGGGGGCGTAGATGCATATCTTATTTTTGTCGATATCTATGTTTCTAAGGGACCGATTTGAACCAAAAATTTCTCTCTTTGTTGGATAGTTTCCATTGCAAAATGTTTCTCATATAATTTCAAAATTTGTAAGTAATTCATGAACTTTCCGATAGGTGGTGTAAAGGTAAATTGCGCTTTCTCCGGTATCTCTGCTTCTAAAACTCCGATTTCAAAAATTCTGTCTGCACCGGATACAGCTTGTCATGGAAAATGCTTTGCGTATAATTTCTAATAGTTGGAAAATAATGTTTGGCCGCTAGGGGGCGTAAGAGTTTATTTCTGCTTCTAATGTATTTGCAGCAAAATCTGAGCTCTTAAAAACTCGATTAAAGAATTCTTTTGTGGACCGATACCACTAACATCAAAAAACCTTTTGAGAGTACTTTCTTCTTAAAATAATGCATATCTTTCCCTCCAGGGGGCGTAAATGCATTTCTTACTTTTGTCAATATCTGTGCTTATAAGAGTGCGATTTGAAAAATCCGTTATTTAATTGGGGAGAGTTACACCTGCAAAATGCTTCTCATACAATTTCACATTTCTCTTAATGCACAAGTCTGCCACCAGAGGGCGTAAGTCCACGGTTTCGTTTGGGGCCCTATTGCTGGGCTAAAAACCCGATTGAAAAACTTCCTTCTTCGGTCTTATGCTACTGTTTTCCATACCGGTTTTATTGACTTTAAATAGCTTTGATAAGTTTAATTCGCGTCAGAACGGATTCAAAAGACGTGCTCATTACAACCGAAAATTCGGTATCATCTTTCTTACAAATTCCGAAGCAGTGAATCCGCCCATTGGTGTAAATATGACATGAACCGTAAGTCAGATAATAACCAAAATCTTCGAGTGGGATGCAATGATCGCGCTCAGGACGACGAAATTTTCAAGTTTTTGGATATTTATTACCTGACTTATCATTCTTGTCATATTTACACCAATGGGTGGATTCACGAATTCAGGATTTGTATTATACAATGGTGTAATCCAGTATTTCATTCATTGATCGTCTTTCTTGTTTATTTTTTAATAATACTGGTGTTTTTGATCACACTTTGTACGTAGCGCGAGGCTAGGTACGTAGCGCGCCAAGCGGTCGAAGGCAGTGACCTTCATGAATCGTTGTGCCGAGTGGCGTCGTTCTGTGAACATCAGGCGCAGTGCTACACGATATTTGGTGACCACGTGCAGAACACAGCTGCGATTTCGGTGTGGACTGCAAACTAGAGCAGCAAGCGAACATCAAATTCTGCGTTATACTCGGCAAATCGGGGACGGAGACGCATGAAATGTTACGGAAGGCTTATGGCAATGAAGCAATGAGTTACGCGAGGTGGTTTGAGTGGCACTCGCGCTTCAAGAGCTGCAGAACGGCATTGGAAGACGACGAGAGGGCAGGGCGACGGTCTACAAGCAAAACCCCCGAAAATGTGGAAAAAATTACGAAACTGGTGCATGAGGATCGTCGGAGAACCATTCAAGACATTGCTACCATCGTCAATGTGTCATACGGAACAGTTCAAGAAATTCTGACGTCGGTTTTGAACAGGCACCGCATTGCTGCAAAGTTTGTGCCAAAGATTCTCAAACCCGAACAGAAGGCGCTCCGTGTCGATCTTTGTCAATATCTTCGTCAGCAGGTGGTGAATGGACCACGTTCCTGTCGCGGGTCATCACTGGGGACGAGACTTGGGTATACGGTTACGACCCGGAGACCAAACAACAGTCGGAGATCCCGGCAGCTCCACGACCGAAGAAGGCCCGACAGGTCCAAAAGCATGCTCTTCGACATTCTTGGGGTTGTGCACAGTGAATTCGTCCCCCAGGGCCAGACGGTCACCGACATTTTTTACTGCGATGTTCTGCGGCGTCTTAGGGAGAACATTCGACGCAAACCACCAGAAATATTGCGCAGGGGCGATTTTCTGCTCGATCACGACAATGCAGCAGCTTACAGAGCGTTAGCAGCACGCCAGTTTTGCAGCCGCAACAGCATGACTACACTTCCTCACCAGCTTTACTCGCCGGATTTGGCCCCGTGCGACTTATTTCTCTTCCCGAATATGAAGATGAAGCACAAGGATCTAAGTTTTAAAAACGTGGACGAGATCCAGAGAGAATCGCAGACGATGCGTGACAAGATTCGCGAACAGGATTTCCAGGGAGCGTTCCAACAGTGGCAAAAACGCTGGCAGCGGTGTATCGCTGTCCAAGGAGACTACTTTGAGGGAGATAATAGCCAGACCTAAGTAACATAGGTACTTTTTTATGCTTTCCAACCGTAGGTTGAAGAAGCGTATATGCTCCAGCTTTTTCCGTCCGTCTGTCCGTCCGTCCGTCTGTCTGTCGGCACGATAACTCACGTAAAAATGGTTCGAATTCGATGAAATTTTAGTATGTGGTAGAGGACCACCAGGGGACGAGCCCTATTGAAAATGGGTGAAGTGGGGTTAAAGGTCACGCCATAAGAGCAGGACCTATTCCATTGCCCTTATGCGTCATAACTTGCGTAAAAATGGTTCGATTTCGATGAAATTTTAGTATGTGGTAAAGAACCACATGGGGACGAACCCTATTGAAAATGGGCGAAATGGGGTCAAAGGTCAGGGCATAAAAGTGGAATCCATTCCATTGCCTTTATGCGCCATAACATGCGTAAATATGGTTCGATTTCGATGAAATTTTATTATGTGGTAGGGAACCACCGGGGCACGAACCCTGTTGAAAATGGGCGAAATGGGGTCAAAGGTCAGGCAGGACATAAAAGCGGGATTTGTTCCATTGCCCTTATGCGTCATAACTTGCGTAAAAATGGTTCGATTTCGATGAAATTTTAGTATGTGGTAGGGAGCCACTGGGGACGAACCCTATTGAAAATGGGCGAAATGGGGTCAAAGGTCAGGACACTGGAGTGGGATCCATTCCATTGCCCTTATGCATCATAACTGACCAAAAAATGTTTCGATTGCGACAAAACGTTATCATGTTGTTCCGGAGGTATAGTGAACCGGTTCTGTTGAATATCAACGAAATGGGGTCAAAGGTCATTGCACAAAAGCAAGATTTATTCCACAGCCATTATTCTCATAACTTGCATAAAACTGCTTCTATTGCGACAAAACTTTAGTATGTTATTCTTGAGGTGCACTGAACCGGTTCTGTTGAATATCATCGAAATGGGGTCAAAGGTCAGGACACAGGAGCGAGATTTATTCCACAGCCATTATCCTCATAACTTGAGTAATAATTTCTGGTATGTTGGAAAGCGAATCATATTCAATGCATTGCATGATTTTACTAACTTGTTTGAATATCAGACTAGTCTCGGAACTTTTTAATCGGGCCTCGTATCGAACAATTTGGCTATTTACTATATATCGCACATGTGTTGAAAAACTCAGGCCTTTCAAATAAAGGTTTTTCGTCTGAAAAATAAGGCCAAGACTAAAGATTTGTGTAAAAATAATTATCTTAGCTTTGTTAATTTAAAGGTTCTAGTGATAATATTTCTTTCATCGGGAAATTTCAAGAATGACTGTACAAAAATGGTAAATAACTTACAACAGCAACTGTTGCAAGACGAGATAAAATATTTAATTAAGACTTTAATATCATTGAAAAGTTATTCTATTTGCTTCCTCATTCATGTTCTTTTGTTTAAATATGAATAAATAAACAGAGCTTCTTTTTCCCAGCAAGAAACCTGAAAACTATTTTAAAAGATGCACACTCTTCTTACGAGGTGAAGCATAATTAGCTTAGGTTCTTCGCTGTTCTCTGTGTCACGAGAATTTTTAACGTGTTTTTTTGTTTTCTATTTATATTGTGCTAAGAACAAAATAATCTTAGTTTAAATATGTTTCAATTAACAATTATTTGTTTTCTATGCTTTACTCGCAGATAGATGAATTCTTGTACGCGCGTTTGGGGAGATGAGTTCGTGAACAAGGCAGTTCTTTCTGTAAATACTGAAGGATAAACAAAAGAACATCGTCAGCAGTGAGGTTATTGATCTGTGAATTTTTGCTTCAAGTTCATTTTTGAAAAGCATATTGTAATCGAAGCTTTACATTGGGCAAAGCTAAGAGCAAAAGAAATTCCTGCAAGCTGCAACGAACGAATTTGAGGTCCAGAAAACACGAGGAATTACTTTTAAACCCGCTTTCATTAAGAGAGCAACAAAAGCTGATATAAAAATGAAAGTTTGGACAAATATGTTTTGTTCAATTTTTAACAATAAATATAACACATTTCCCCCAAATCTTTCAGTAATAACAATACAACAGAAAAAGGAAACAGTTATTTTCACTCAAAACACTGTCCGCAGGGTATATTTAAACGAACTTCATTGTGATACATATCAAAAATTTAGAACAAGCTTAAAAAATTAATTTCTTAAATTTATTTCTGTAAGAAATATGCTGAATAATGTAAAAGCAATGTATGTAGGCAGTAGAGCTTGGGTTTGAGTGAACTGTGTTTTATCAAAATATTTTTCTATTGGTGCAGGAGTCAGACAAGGCTGTGTAATGTCACCATGGCTATTTAATATATTTATGAATGCGTGCATGCGTGATTACTAGATGGACAATACTAGTTTAGGTCTTTGTAATATCCGTGTGTGCAGATTGCTGTATGTTGTTGACACAGTCCTGTTGGCAGAGAGCAAAAGTGAGTTGCAGAGTATGTTGTCCCGGATGTACGAAGTTTGCATGAAATTCAAACTGAGTATAAATAAGGGAAAATCCAAAGTTATGGTTTTTGAGCGAGGAACTGTTAGCCATGAGTGTAATATAAGTCTACATGGCACAGTAATTGACAAGGTGAATGCGTTTGTGTATTTAAAATGCATTTTTGATAAAGAGAACAAATTAGATTGTGAAATTTGTAGGCGAGTGAATTCATTAAAAGTCGTAGCTGCTTTGGGAAGTTATCACAGGAATGATGGGTTTTCAAGAGAGTCCCGAATGGCTGTGTATGAAAGTGTAGTTGTTCCTACTCTGATGTATGGCAGTGAAACATGGGTACTACAGAAGAAACACAGGAGTCGTTTGTGCGCTGGAGAAATGCGTCACTGCCGCGATCAGAACGTGGCAAAAGACGTTCTGATCGTGTGAAAAATGAAGATGCGTAGCAGTTGCGTAATGTGAAGCAAAATGTTGTTAGCAAGGTGGAGACTAATATGCTTCGGTGGTTTGGACATGTTGAAAGAACGAGTGATTAAATGCTTACTAAGAAATTGTTTTGGCGTAAGTAGCAGGAAGGAAAGGCAGAGGAAGGCCAAGGAAGTCATAGAAAGACCAGATTCAGGAGTATCTGCATGAGAAAACGATTATGATTAAGAAGTATAGAAAGTCTTGTGTATGGCATGTGATGGATGTCAGTGAAGAATGAGTTGTGTGTCAAGATCGCTGTAAATGGAGAAGTTTGATGCGGCAACAGTAAATAATAATCAGTTAAAAATTTATCTGGTAGTTTGTATTTCTTTGTGGAGCTAACCTCTCAATCTTAAAGAACAGCTTAGTGATATGTATATATGTAGAAATATGCCGATACTAAAAGGTTCCCTCCAGTAAAAGTATTCGAGTCCTAATCATTATTGACCAAGATGATGAAACTACACATAGCGCTTAACGAATTAGAAACTTTTGTTCATTACCGGGATGGACCTACTTTAGCCCGAAACACAGTGCGTATGCTGTTTAGCATAGATTCATAGGGTGTTGGAGTGAATTTACATTTATCTACAGCATACCAGGCGTTCACCAAACGGTCTCGGGGCTATTGAGATAAAAGAGCTGAGCCTTCCCTTTGTCACACTGATACCAGCGGAGCAGGTTTCGCGGCTGCTGTGACGTCACCAAGGTGCAAGGGAAGAAAGGTAGGTTCTGAGTTCCATGTAAACTAACGGAAACATACAGTGTTCTTATGTTTTGAAAATTGTCGCTAAATAAATACACTATATTAAAAAAAGTCACCGGACACCACTTCAAAATCAAATGAACGGATCCGCTGCTTTGTTGAGATGCGTAGTACAGCTGCAAACGGTATAAAAACAAGCCTGCAGCTGACCTCGATCATATCGCACTGTGAGGTTGAGTAAAAATGTCGCGGCGGGAGAGAACTGACTTTGAGAAAGGAAAGATTGTTGGGTGTTATATTAGTGGGTTGTTCATAAGAAAGCCGAGAGGCGTTTAAACATACCCAAGGCAACTGTTTTGGATGTACTGAACAAGTGGAAGACACTTGGTGTAGCTGAAGCAGCAAAACGTACCTGCAGACCAAAGAAAATCAGTTATAGAAGAGGTCGAAGTCTCAGGAGAGTCGTTACAGCTAATCGACGGAGTACTGCACAAGACCTCAGTGTACAGGTAAGTAAAAATGCTGGAACCTCGGCATGTACGCGCAACATTCGCAGAGAATTTCATTCCATGGGTTAAAGTGGTCGTGCGGCTACTCATAAGCCTTTCAACTCCACTCGGAATGCTACTCGTCGTTTAGCATGGTGTAAAGAGCATTTATCGTGGACCTTAGATCAATGGAAACGGGGTCCTATGGATTGATGTATCCAAATACACGATCCATCAGTCAGATGGCCGTGTGCGGGTATGGCGGCAGCCTAGAGAACGCTATTTACCACAGTGTACTGTTCCTACGGTCAAGTTTGGAGCTAATAGTGTACTCGTGTAGGGGTGTTTTTCGTGGTATGGTTCCGGCCCATTGGTTATCGTGGACAAATCTGTTAACCAGCACGTCTACCTCGATATTCTGGACAATTATATCCTACCAACTCTGTGGCAATACTATGGAACCGAGTCTTGTTGGTACCAGCAGGATAATGAATCGAGCCATAGAGCAAGGACTGTTACGGCGTGGTTTGGCGATAATTCCGTATCGAGTGTAGACTGGCCAGCAGGCAGTCCTGATCTTAATCCCATAGGGCACGTAAAAGATGAATTAAAGCGCCGCATAAGAAGTTTGGAACCAAGGCCTACTACTAAGCAACAGTTAGCAGCAGCATTATGTACTAAATTGAAGCGCATACCTATCGATGTGTTCCAAAACCTTGTTGAAGGTATGTCTTGAAGGGTCAGTGCATGCATTAAGGCCAACGGTGGACCGACACCGTACTAATGTATGTCAATAAGTGCTATGTTGTGTTTCTCTTCAAGGTGCCCGGTGACTTTTTGTCAATGTAGTGTATATCGCTTATCTTTTTGTAATTTTATGCAACGCGAAAGAGGTTTTTTTTGCAACAGTGTCGGAGATTAGGCACATGTCTGATATCACTTCTTTAGCTTTTTATACACTCATAGTCAAAACAATAGTTGCGTCCAGAAGGAAGCAACCGACAAGAATGAAACTTGGTGAGTATGTAACGTATACTGTAGATTCAGTTTCCTTTTGATTTTACTATCTCTCGTTATTTTATTTTCCTATGTAAATTATCTTCTTACTTAACGAGATGTTATTTCTCCCGCTGAATGATATGTGGCAATGAGTGTAAGTCATGACGTGGTGGTAGGCAGTATAAATAGGCGCGTTCAACGATACCAGAGAGAGATTTTCGTTTATGTGTGAAGAGCTTTGTTTTATGTGAGAGATCTTCGTTTGATGTAAAGAGAGCTTTGTTTTATGTGTAAAGAGATCTTCGTTTATGTGAGAGGAACTTCGTTATATGTGAAAGTTCAGATATTGAGTAGTTGTGTGACCTGTGAAATGTGTGTTGGATAATACCAGGAGTTTCCCTAATAAAAAGTTTTTAGTAAGTACGTTTTTCTCAGTTCATAGTTTTTTTGTTTTTTTTATTGGAGGTTTAACGACCACCGTGAGCAACTCAATGGGCTATAAGCAGTCGCCCGTCCCTAATTGGAAGGGAGAGAGCCAGTGCCGTAAGACAAACACGACATCCATACCTGACCGGGATTCGAACCCGGACCCCTTACGGATTCATAGTTTTGTCAGACCTCTGTCTGGCTGTTAGGTCTCTTTCATTAAGAGTTACTATTAACAACCAGCATAAGACTTTATTCATCATAAATCACTACTACTACAACATTACTAGCAGTTAAGCTTATCCATCATAATTAACTACAACACTACTAGTAAGAAATTATATTCATTATAATTTTTCTCCGTCATTTTTATCCGCGCCGGGGTTTGAACCCGGGTCCCCTCATTCCGGAATAAGTTGCTCTACCAATTGAGCTACGCGGACGTTTTATTCTGATTCCTATCTGCCTTTATGTCGTGTGCGTCCTTCGGGCAGGAACGTCACATCTCCTGGTACGTTACAAGTAGGTTTGACATCGTGAGACATGCAAATGCTTCAAGTATCACGCACGACGCCGCATGTGACGCTAGCAAGGAGGGGTCGTAGCTCTGTGACTGATCTGCTATATGAGGTCACTCCGTTGCGCGTGCTTGCCATTCTGACTCGTGGTGGTGTGTTGGTTGCATACTTTGCAGGTGAAATATGTCTCGGTGATAAGTTCGGAAGCAACTCGAACAGTTGGAGAAGTTCGAGAGGAGCCACATCGTCGTTCTCCAAGAAGCGGGATGATCTTATCACCGTATTGCGCGCCATACCGGTGGTGCTGATATCACCGTAGCACGCTGTTAGCGGCAGCAGATAGAACAAGACACGCAGCAGCGACAGGAAGGGTCTGGGACACCTAGACGAAACACGAAGAGAGAGGACCGACGGGTTGTCCGACATACGCGGAGTGACACAACAGCCATGATTGCGGATATTCAGCGAGCAGTGGTGACCTCCATGCATCGTCCGATTAGCGCCAGCACCATTGGAAGACGGCTGCACGACGTAGGACTACATGCACGCTGACCGTTACGACGACTGCTTTTAATAACACTGTGTCGTCGCCAAAGGCTGCAATGGTGTCATGCCAGACTGTCATGGAGCCACGCAGAATGACAATGGGTGATCTTCATTGACGAGTCCCGCTTTTGTCTTTGAGACGACGACCACCGAATCAGTGTGCGGGGTCACCGTGGTCAGCGCCAAGATAAACGCTTTGTTGTCGAGCGTCACACCTCCAGAAGACTTGGTGTCATGGTGTGGGGGTACAATTGCCTACGATGCCGAATCCCTTTTGGTGTTTATTACAGTCACTTTGACAGCCCAACGTTACGTTAATGAGGTCCTGCAACCTGTGACCCTACCTTTTCTGAAAGCTCATTCCGGTGCGATTTTCCAAAAGGACAACGGTCGTCCGCGTACTGCTGCTGCCTCGAGAGCTTGATTTCAAGGCACTGAAACTCTGCCATGGCCAGCCGCATCGCCACAACTATCGGCGATTGAAAAGATGTGGAATGTCATTGGACGCGCTATCTAGAAGAAACATAGGAGTCGTTTGTGTGCTGGGGAAATGCGTTACTTACGAGGGGTTTGTGGCAAGACTCGTTCTGATCGTGTGAGGAATGAAGATGTGTTGCAGTTGTGTAATGTGAAGCAAAATGTTGTTAGCAAGGTGGAGAGTAGTTCAGTGATTGAGAGACATTTTCCAATGTGGCATTAAAGAGCTTGGGAGATATGGTGTCACCTTGTCTCACTCCCTTTCCAATTTTTATGTGTGTGGTATTTTCAAACAGTCGAATCTTTGCACTTGCATTTTCATAGATGTTATTGATAATATTAGATGTACTTGATTAGATTTATATATGGTTGTTCAATGCCAAAATTTTTCAGGGCGTCTATTATTCATACTGTTTTTATGCTATCAAAAGCTGTTTTGAACTCTATAAATACCAAATGTAAAAGGATGTTGTATTCGTTGCATTTTTCAAACAAGTTAGTAAAATCATGCAATGCATTGATTATAATACGCTTTCCAACATACCAGAAATCATTACTCAAGTTATGAGGATAATGGCTGTGGAATAAATCTCGGTCCTATGACCTGACCTTTGATCCCATTTCGATTATATTTAACAGAACCGATTCAGTATACCTCCGAAATAACATGATAAAGTTTTGTCGCAATGGAAGCATTTTTACGTAAGTTATGATGCATAAGGGCTATGGAATAGATTCCGCACCTGTGTCCTAAACTTTGATCCCATTTCGCCCAGTTTCAACAGGATTCGTCCCCAGGCAGGCCCCCACAACGTACTAACATTTTATCCAAATCGAAGAATTTTTACGTAAGTTATGACGCATAATAGCAATGGAAGTGATTCCGCTTTCAATAGGGTTTATCCCCAAGTGGTAGGGACAATAAGGTTTGTCTCCTAATACATACTAAAATTTAATCGAAATCGAACCTTTTTTACATTAGTTATGATGCATAAGAGCAGTGGAATGGATCCCGCTCTTATGTCCTAACCTTTGACCCCATTCCGTTCGCTTTCAATATGGGTCCTTCCCAGATGATCCCTTTCCAAATACTAAAAGATCAACGAAATCGAACGATTTTTACGCAAGTTATTGTGCGGACGGACATACGCACACAACATGTGACGTAATGAGGCAGATGGGAATCGCGACCACCTGCTCGCAAGAGTGTGATGTCATAAAAGTTTAATAGGATCCACACACAATGCGCGACGTAAGGAGACAGACAGCGTGACCGCGCGCCAACATCTCAAGCGCGAGACGTGACGTCATAAGATGGTCCCTACCACAAAATAAGGTGGTCCCCTACCACATAATAAAATTTCGTCGAAATCGAACCATATTTACGCAAGTTATGACGTATAAGGGCTATGGAATGGATCCCGCTCCTGTGTTTTAACCATTGATCCCATTTCGTCCATTTTCAATAAGGTTTGTCGCCAGGTGGTCCTCTACCACATACTAAAATTTCATCAAAATCGAACCTTTTTTACGTTAGTTATGGTGCATAAAAGCAGTGGAATGGATCCCTCTCCTATGACCCCATTTCGTTCACTTTAAATTGGGTTCCTTCCCAGGTGATCCCCTACCAGATACTAAAATTTCATTGAAATCGAACGGTTGTTACGCGAGTTATCGTGCTGACGGACATATGCACACAACGCGTGACGTAATGAGGCAGATGGGAATCGCGACCATCTAACCGAAGCAAGAACGTGACGTCATAAATCTTTAATAGGATCCACACACAACGCATGACGTAATGGGACAGATGGCGTGACCGCACGCCAACATTCTCAAACGCGAGTCGTGACGTCAACATACATACATACAAGAATTGCTACTTTAAGGTGGACGTCAAGTAACTTTGCTTTCTATACTTCCAATAAAAAAAAATTTGGACACATTTTCTTCACAATTAATGCGTTCCCAAGAATGAAAATTTGAACATCGATTAAAATATCTTCATTTTATAACTTGCAATACTTAATAATTTCTAAAACATAACCATAATTATGCAATTCAACGTTTGTCTACCGACGTCATGAAAATACAGGTCGCGCCATCTTTTTTCTGGACAATTAATGCGTTCACAAGATGAAAATTTGACCATCGATTAAAATAGCTTCATTTCATAACTTGGAATACTTAATATTTTCTAAACCATAACCGTAATTATGCAATCCAACATTTTTTTGTCCACTGACGTCATAAGTACAGGTCGCGCCATCTTTTCTCTGGTTTCAACACCACCAAAGGAAACGTTATTGATTTTTAATAAAATTATGCTTATGTTTTAGAAAATATTAAGTTTTCCAAGTTATAATATGAAGTTATTTTAATCGATGTTCAAATTTTCATCCTTGGGAACACATTAATTGTGAAGGAAATATGTACAAAAGTTTTTCCATTGGAAGTATAGGAAGAAAAATTACTTGACGTCCACCATAATAATATGGGATAAGAGCGATGGAATGGATCGCAATCCTATGTCCTGACCTTTGACCCCATTTCGTCCATTTTCAATAGGGTTCGTACCCAGTGATCCCCTACCACATACTAAAATTTCATCGAAATCGAACCATTTTTACGCACGTTATGACGCATAAGGGTAATGGAATGCATCTGGCTCCTATGTCCTGACCTTTGAATCCACTTTACTCATTTTTAATAGGGTTCATTCCCAGGTGGTCCCATACAATATACTAAAATTTCATTGACATCAAACCATATTTACGCAAGTTATGACGCATAAGGGCAATGGAATGGATCTTGCTCCTACGTCGTGACCTTTGACCCCATTTGTCCCATTTTCAATAGGGTTCGTCCCCAGGTGGTCCCCTACCACATACTAAAATTTCATCGAAATCGAACCATTTTTACGCCAGTTATCGTGCGGACGGACGGACAAAGCTGGAGCATATACGCTTCTTCAACCTACGGTTGGAAAGCGTAAATAAAAAAGCAGGCGTTGGTATTCCCCGAGGGATATTATTTACTCTCACGACATTGCATGTCTTCTTCCTTAAAGAATCCAGTTTCGTGCGTGAACGATCACTTATCCGTCTCTTATTAATTTGTAAAGGGAAGGGGAAAAATTCGGAAAGGAGTGACAGACAGTTTCGGGCGTTATGATATTCTGAACGACACAAGATTTCAGGGTCCTGGGTGTTAAAGGATTAATCAAAAATTGATCAAAATGGATGCAAGAGTCTATTTAATCTTAAAACGTAATTCAAAAATGCAAAATAAGCACGTACACACTAGCGCCAAAGTACATAACTCAACAAAAACGGATGCTGTTGTTTTAAGACTCCTACGCATGCGCCAGCCCCTTGACTGTTTTGTGGTATTTCCAACTAAGGTGTGACGTGATTCCTAATGGCAAAGCACACTATAACTTGACCCGAAAAACATTGACCTCCCGGTATCATCCTTTCTTCGAAAGAATAGGCGTTTACAGCAGCCGTTGTCTGAACCATTCAACAATACTTATTTCAAGAAAAGCTCACCTAACATGTTTTCCGAGAATACGTTAAAGACGATAAAATGAGGGATTACGACATGCACGCTGGCTTTGAATGTTTAGAAAGTTATCGAATGGTTAGGGGAATGCACCAGGGTGTCTTCTGGGAGGAGCACCAAACTGTTCCTAGAATATCTCGTCGAGTAGAGGTCATCGGGGTGGCAGTTTTCAGATTAAAATTTTCATTTAACGGGATCGCCTAAGACTTATGACCCATGCACGATGTTCGGAAATTCGGTGTGGCGATTATGATCTCACATTAAGGAAAATCACATGAAATTGTGTCACTAATAACCAAATCCTGGGAGTAACGGATTTATTCTTTAAACAGAAAAGTCGAAGACTTAACGACCTGGAGCTCATACTGCAAAAGCATTTTTTACTTCGTTTATTTTTCGTAACAATAAACAAGAAGACATATAAATTCAGTGAATTAACGCAGCATAATCTCTCCAACAGACGACTCCGAATTGAAAAGAAAAAAAAACATCAACGCGCAAAACTCCGTCCGAAGCTAATTTCCAATTTCTTGTCGACTTATAGCGCTCAACCCTGTTCTCATTGAACTATCCTAAAAAAAATCACGAGAGCTATATATTACACTCACGGACAATGAAATTTGAGCCACGGGAAGGAAGCATTGGATTGAATTGAAATTTTATGGACGTAATGATACAAATGAATAATACTGTGACGTGCTTGCCCCGCAGGACGCACACGACATAAAGGCAGATAGCAGCGAGAACGAACGTCTGCGTAGCTCAGTTGATAGAGCGACTTGTTCCGGAATAAGTGGACTCGGATTCAATCCCGGCGTGAACCAAAAATGACGGAGAAATTTACTTCGTTATAATGGCGCCCTAACTTCCCGGATGACCAGGCCGTTAACGATCTCGCAATGGTGTGATGTTCTTTCCACACCGCGAGATAGGAAAAATAAGAGAATCCCTTCTTCAGCGCTTCGAAAAATAAATGTGTGTGATGTTGCATTCCACACACTAGATTGACTGGGAGTTCACAAGTGCACGTTCTTCAGCGGATGACTGCCTACAGCAATTCATGGTCACGGCTGACCCGTGGGCCATGCCCCCGGCCCTCTTTCAGGGGGATGTGACGTGCCTGCCCCGCAGGATGCACACGACATAAAGGCAGATAGCAGAGAGAACGAACGTCTGCGTAGCTCAGTTGGTAGAGCGACTTGTTCCGGAATAAGTGGAATCGGGTTCGATCCCCGGCGTGGACCAAAAATGACGGAGATATTTACTTCGTTATAATGCATATGATGGCAAAAACAGAACTGCAGGACAGTTACAGAGGGATCATCTTCAATAGCGCGTCGCACCGCCTCGTGCGGCGATACATGCTGCAATACGATCCGACATGGTGACGAACAGATGCCTGATGTTGTCCTGCAGCAGACTGGCCCACACGTGTTGGACGGTGTGCTGCAAATCCCAAATAGGGCGGTACTGCGGCAGTCGGCGTTTCAACTGGTCCCACACATGTTCGATAGGGAACATGTCCGGGAAGCGGGCAGGCCATGGAAGTGTAGGGACATGACTTAACAGTCCTGTGCAACCCGGGAAGTGCATTAGCGGGCGGGCATTATCCTGCTGGTATAGCTCATCTGGAATCCCGGTCAATAATGAGAGCATTTGGTGCTCTGGGATCGCATTCACATACGGCTGGCCCGTCAATGATCCACATACCACTACTACAGCTGATCGGCTATCGTAGGCAGTGGCTCCGCAGACCATAATGTCTGCAGTGGGGGAGGTCTATCCCCAAAACAAAGCGGCACTCATCGCTAAACACCGCACGTCGTCATTCTGTGGCGTTCCACGTCGCTCTGGTTTGGCACCACTGCACACGGAGCCGGTGATGTTCCATCAGACGTAAGAGTCGCTGGGATTGCATATTCGCTTCCGCGAGGCGTCGGGAAATGGTTCGTGGGTCCACAGGGGTGGCTACATCTGTCTGCATAGTGGACCGGGTCCTAGTGGGATGCATTCGTTCCTGGCGCACGATCCGTCGATCCTCTCTACCGATGGTCCTCCCGGTCCGTCCGGAGCCACTCCGCCGTGTGGCTGTGCCGTCACGTGTCCACTGCTCCCAACGCAGTCTGACGATATGGTCAGAACGATCCGCGTGGCTGGCTATACGGCACGCCGACCACCCTGCGGTTTTCAGCCCGATGATGAAGCCTCTCTCAAAGTCCGTAAGTTGCGCAAATCGACGGCGGTGGCGCCTACCCGGCATTCTTTTCACTCTGTACTCTTGCTTGCGACGGCGGGTGCTTTTCGCTTTCATAGGGCATCGACTACACGCCGGTTTATAAGGCTACCGGTTCGTGCTTGCAGCGCCACCACAGGGTGAGCGCTCATGCGCAATTGCACCAAACGTAAATATTTTGCATACCAACACGCACTCTGGCTATGTGCAAAGTTTCGCGGTTGTACCATGTTTTCTTCTAGGTGCGCAAATTTCATTGTCCGTGAGTGTACATAGCATTTTCTCCTGTGGATAATAATCTGCTCTCACCCTCATTAGGAGAGCACTGGATTTAAAGCCTGTATTCCGTTTCCTTTTGAAATGGTATCGCATACCTTAATTATGTCAGTATTAAAATTTTCGTGCAAACCCTATTAATGTAGTACGATGGCCTTTCAGAAAGTAAGTTCTGTTTGAAGATGAAAAAAAAAATAATGATATACAATTTTTAATGTGCGATGAATTCTACATACGGTAATCTACTTTTTAACATTTTCCCCGTGAATGTTAAGGCATTTGTCATATCGTGGCAAAAGTTTCTGGATACCCTCCTCATGGAAGTCTGCCGCCTGGGTTCTACATACTTAATCTACTTTTCAACATATTCCATTAGGATATTAAGGCATTTGTCATATCGTGGCACACGTTACTGGATATCCTCTTCATAGAGGTCGGCCCCCTGGGTTCTACATACCTTAATCTAATTTTCAACATATTCCGTGTGGATGTTTATGGCATTTGTCATATCGTGGCACAAGTTCTTGGATACCCTCCTCGTAGAAGTCAAGTCTGCCCCTGGGTTCTACATACCTTAATCTACTTTTCAACATATTCCCCGTGGATGTTAAGGCATTTGTCATATCGTGGCACAAGTTTATGGATACCCTCCTCATAGAAGTGTACCACCTGGGTGATACGTACCTTAATCATCTACTTTTCAACATATTCCCGTGGTTGTTAAAACATTTGTCATATCGTGGCACAAGTTTATGGGTACCCTCCTCATAGAAGTCTGCCGCCTGGGTTTTGGGCCACGGCTCAATAGTCGTCTTCAAGTCATCGTCGTCATTGAACCGCTGGCTGGCAAGAAGTCGTTTCAAGTGGAGAAACAAATGATAGTCACTGGGTGCCAAGTCTGGGCAGTAGGAAAGGTGCACCAGCTGCTTCCATTCAAATTTGGTGACCAGAGTTTGCGTCGAATTCACTACATGACGCCTTGCGTTGTCATGGAGAACAACAACTCCCTTACTCAGCATGCCTCGCAGTTTGCTTCAAATATCACGACGCAACTTTCTCAGTGTCTCGCAATAAACAGTCGAGTTTACTGTCGTGCCTTTAGGCCAGAATTCAACCAATGAAATTCCTTTCCTGTCCCAAAAGCCAGTGCACATGACCTTCCTTGTTGATTTAATCTATTTTTTTCCTTTGCTCCCTTTCCTGCCTCATACGCCTCCAACTAATCCTTTTCCCTATTGGAGCACAAAGCCCAGGTGGACAAGGAGGTTTCTGGAGTTTCCTCCGACACCCGTGAGAATGACCAAGGAATTTCTCTTCTTTTCACTCTAGTGAACAGAAGCGCGGCATTCACGAAATTTATGAAATGGCCGCCCCAGTGCTAGTGTTGGTAAAAAAAACCTCCCGGTATCGCAGAAATGCTCACCCAAAGTCCGAACATCGGTCAGATGAATAGGCAAGTTTACGTTTTACGACCATCTCCTCTAAAAGTAGGCACCAGCAGAAGTCGAAAAAACCAGCTGTGTCACAAGAAAGCCTTAACTCTGTCAGTGGCAAGCCACCGTAATCTTTAGCTATTCACCAGGCTCAAGAAAATATGTCCCATTTAAAGTGTGAAAGTATCCCTTGCCCAATACGTCAGCTCTTGCTAAAGGGTAGATGAGTGGCTCAGGAGGCAACCAATAACCACTAAGGTCCAGCACTCGTTAACTCTGCTGACCAATCCAGGCCCCAGGCGGAAAACTCCTACAGGGCTGAGAGCATGCCTCTATCACATGGGAAATTGGAATTTAAAAGGACTCAGATATACACACAAAAATAGAGTAAGCAGGGATACAGAGAAAAATATACAGATAGAGAAGTATAATCTTTTATGTAGTCAGGTGCAGACATAGATATATCCAGAGTCAAGATAAGGAAAAGTTCAATGGTAGGCAGTTCAAGCCAATGTTGCACAGTTGGTAGTGAGTTAGAGTCTAGATACGAGTTTAGGAGGATAGCAAAAAGTGGACAGGAGGAAAAGAAGGAGATGTCAATATAAAAATTTATACAGCCACGCGAGCCGCGAAGATTCACAGTCGTCGGCAAATACTTCACCAAACGTAAGGGTAAGATGATGCTTTCCTCCCCAATCCCAGTTTCAATGTGACTTCTCTTTATATATACTGTATGTATGTACATATGCACGGTCGCTATGCCTCCTCTTAAATAGATTGAGGGATTTATTTTAAATTTAAACTCAGGAGTGTAACAGGCTTACGCAGCAATGGACCAGTCAACACGGCTAATTTTATCCTTTTACTTTAACATAACTTTTACTTGGCCTCCACCTAAAGGCTGTAATTGCTTAATTCAACATACTCTTTTATTCTAATAAACATCTTAATCACTTAATCTGGTGTAGGAAAGTTTTCAAGGCTGTGTATATTTTTCTAATTCATAATTTGCGGCACATGGGCTTTTTTTACGAATAGCTCGTAACGAACCTATATGAAAAACAACGCGACGTCCGTAAACTTTGAGATTCGGTTCTGTGACGTACCTGCCAGCAGGACGCACACGATATACAGGCAGATAGCAGTCAGAACGAACGTCCGGGTAGCTCAATTGGTAGAGCGACTTATTCCGGAGTGAGGGGACCCGGGTTCGAGCCCCGGCGTGGACAGGAATGACGGAGAAATTTACTTCGTTATAATGGCGCCCGAACTTTCCGGATGACCCGGCCGTTCAAAATCTCGCAATCGTGTGGAGTTCTTTCCACACCGCGAGATAGGAAAAATCAGAGAATCCCTTCTCCAGCGCTTCGAAAAATAAATGTCTGTGACGTTGCTATCCACATACTAGATTGACTGGGAGTTCTCAAGTGCACGTTCTACAGCGGATGGCTGCCTGCGACGATTCATGGTCACGGCTGACCCGTGGGCCATGACCCCGGCCCTCTTTCGGGGTTGGGGGGGTGACGTACCTGCCAGCAGGACGCACACGACATAAAGGCAGATAGCTGTCAGAACGAACGTCCGCGTAGCCCAAGTGACTTATTCCGGAATGAGGGGAACCGGGTTCTAGCCCCGGCGTGGAAAAATATGACGGAGAAATTTACTTCGTAGTTCCTTAAATTTACGGGGGTGCAACCTCACTGTTTATCCATTTAGACGATGAAATAAGTATTCCGCAACCACTGCACAATCGGGGGCGTGGTAATAATTCAAAAGACGTGCTCATTAGAATCGAAAATTCGGTGTCATCTTTCTTGTTTAAACTTCTAATAGAAAAGCAGAAATTACATTTCCATCAATGCAAACCGAAGCGTATTTAGTGAGAAAGGCACATTCAAGAAATCAAGCCACATTTCCGCAGTGATTTTTCTTCAACAAACAAAGCATTGTAATAAAAACCTAATATCAGAAGAAACACTTTTTAAGCACATTGAAGAAAAGGGTAAGCAAATTGCAATTTTTACTTAAATAGCCTCTTGTGCTTGCATACTTATTTGTTTCTCCAGCACGATGCAAAAACTTGAAATTTCAAATGTATGTTGCCTTATACTTTGATTCTGCATTGATTTTTTTTTTCTTACCTCGGTTACAGTTCCGCAGCTTGATCCCGTCAGCGGAATGGACAAAGTAAAGTCGAGGCTGTTTCGAACATCTGTGCTGCAAGTCATGGGTTTCCCTTTGGCGTAGACTTTGCCTTTAAACAGCGAGTTTGTTTGGATTCTGGCCAACATCACATCTGGCTCACAGTCGACCGATACTGGAACAAGTAAAAAGAGCATTAATGTTCACTGTTTTGTTACTAATGTGCGTTAAAATGTGACAACATCTGCAAAATCATTAGACACAAATCGGCTAACGTAACGTAGTTATTAATTAATTGATACAAAGTTTCCAGGATTATTCAATGGGCAAACAACGTTGTAATTAATTACGGTTCTTAACCGTAATTAATAATAATTGTTCGTCACTTCGTGGAACTGTAGCAAAAGTGAAACAAAATGCTGCAATCTGGAATTATTAATTGCGCAGATACTAATCTCAGTTACATGATTACTAATTTCTGATGCCAAGTTTTTTTTTTATTAGTCTTTGCATTAATCTGAAACGAATTGACAAATAATTATGACACATGGAATTTTCTGCAATTACAAATAAATAGATATTGATTAATAGCGCCTGTGCAAGCGCTTTGTGACAGAAAACAACGACAGCAAATGTTCGCATTGTTTTTTTTGGAGTGATATCCCGTTATCCAAAAGTTATCTCGCATTTTCCTTTTGCTACATTCTGTCTGTTTCTATAATTATCATTGTAGCATGTGTTAAAGGGATGTTTACTTGATCTCTTTTCAGTGTCCTGTCGCGGGTGTTCATCAGTTCTTCGTTTGTAAGGAAACTCAGCATTTCTAGGGTTTTAGATCTTTTTTTCCCCCCGAAGATAAAATGAATGAATGCTAGCTTCCCTTTTCAGCAATGGTGCTCTTTATTCAATGCAGTATATGGGGAAGATTACGGATCTAACTGTCCTCATTTCTGTATTACTCTTTTTATTGTTTACACATTGATTTGCCCCTGCTTATTATATATCAGGAGCGTTTATCTCAGTTACTTCGCTGCCAAAAATTTACTTTTCTAACTCAATTTCTACCTCGTTATTGCATCTCGGCGTCAAAGGAATCTTTTCTTTTTCTCGTCGCGCTGAGGACAAACATAGGCAGTGCGTCAAATAATTTTTAAGACTGGCGCTAGATTTCAGCCTACGGTGGCGCCACCAGTGTAATCGCGAATGCGTTATAAACCGCGACCATCTGCTTGCTTTCTGCCAAAAGTACTGCGCAGTTGTTAAAGTAACTCAAACGAAACGGCCGTTCATTGGAGAAGTAAAATTTTTTTCATGTTGAATTATTAAGATAGAACAAAGGGCTCTTATTAAATTTAACGCAAAACTTGGTAAAAGTGCCTCGGAAACGTACCAAATGATGAAACATGTTTACGGTGAGTTTTGTTTACATAGATCAAATGTTTTCCTGTGGCACAAACGTTTTTTGAACGTAAGAGATACTCTAGAAGATGATAAGCATACCGGAAGACCAAGTTCACCTAGGACACCAGAGATTATTGAAAAAGTGCGTGATTTCGTGGCAAACAATCGATGTGCGTCACTAAGAATGATGTAAGAGTCTTTAAACATCAACAAAGAAACGATTCGAACCATCCTGCATGAAGATTTGGGCAAAACAAAAGTCTGTGCTAAATTTTTTCCACACACGTTAACCAATGAACAAATATCAAGGAGAAGTGCACATTGCAGAAACATCATTTCAGCCGCTGAAAATGATCCAAACTTCTTAAAATCGATTGTTACAGGTGATGAAACATGGTGTTTTCAATATGATCCTACAACAAAGCGACAAAGTGCGGAATGGGAGTAAAAAAACTCACCACAAGCCAAAAAAACAAGAAAAGTTCCATCGAAAATCAAAACAATGCTCATTACATTCTTCGATTGTAAGGGTATTATCCACACAGAATTTGTTCCAAGTGGACAAACAAAAACTTGTGGGTTTTATTTAAATGTTTTGAGGCGTTTGATGGGCAGAATTCGTCGCATTCGTCCAGAATATCGGGATGAAAACAGTTGGTGTTTGTTGCACGATAATGCACCCAGTCACACCTCACTTCTTGTTCGTAGATTTTTGGCGAAAAATAACGTCTGTGTGTTGAATCATCCACCGTATTTGCCTGATTTAGCACCCTGCGACTTTTCTTTATTCCCAAAACTTAAAATGACGTTAAAAGGGTGTTATTTTGGTAATATTTCGACCATACAAACAGCTTCGACGCGTGGTTTGGAGGCAATTCCACAAAGGGAACTGGAACAATTATTCGAATCATTATTAAATTGCTGTACCAAGTGTATTGACGCCGGAGGGACTTATTTTGAATAACAAACCAAAACAAATAATAATTTCTTGTTTTTATTTCATTTTACAGACCCAGTCTTAAAAATTCTTTGCCACACTGTGCATATACTTGCTACCACCTTCAAGTAGCAGATCAAACTCTTGTGTCCTCCGTTTCTCCCTTCTCCAGAAAAAGCGCAGGCGTGCTCCCTTCTTCGACCAACAAGTCCGCTCCATATCACTTTCACCCCTGCCACACCCCTTCATTAACACGTGTACATTTCGATCATTACGTCTTCCTTTTCCATGTGCACACCATTGTTCTTTCCACATCCTTCTAAAAAACGGTATGTATGTTGAGAAGTCAAACAATGTGGCAAAATAATTTCCACAGCATAATAACGACATAAATAATATCAGATTTCTGTTCTTCGAATATATTTACTTTATTTTAAGCTTCCCCCGTGACATTTTTGCTCAGAGTCGGTACATGCCTCCAATTCATCGTCTTAGACGACTTAGTCGTTCAAATTAATCATAGGATAGTTTATATTGAATTTCTCTCGGTGGTAAAGATTATTCCTGGTTACCTTCTCACCTTTGAAGGCTGTCTTGACGGAGTGACGAAAATTATAAGTATCCTGCTTACCTTCTTCTGTCCTTTCTCTCGTTATGCTACTGCAAGCAGCTTTTTGGCATCATTTGGAAATTTTTTGGTACCATTTGGTAACATTTTGGTACCTATATCCCGGCATACTTCAGATGTCGAAGAACAACCATTTGGTGTTTGTTTGACTTACCTTTTCTTCCACGCAGGATTGCATAAACATAATCCCCCCAAAGACCTTTAAAATATGTGTACCAAGTTATTTTAATATACACTCATCGTCAAAAAAATGGTTGCACCCAGAAGGACGTGTCGGATTGCAATGCTATTCGGGAGGTAGGTAAAGGTTACCGGAAACAATAAATTATTAAACAATGAGACTGATATGGGCAATATTTATTGAGCTACACGCCAATAAGTAGTGTATCTTAGTATGGCGTCGGGCCGCCATGTTGTCTCACACAGCATGCCAGACGTCTCGGCATGGAGTTTTACAGGTTCCCAATGGTGTCCTGCGATAAACCATACCATTCAGCTTGAATTTTCACACGCAGTTCTTACAGATTGTGGGGTAAGAGTGGAGTGTGTATAGCGCGACCAATAGCATCCCACACATTTTCAATCGGCGATAGATCTGGCGATGCGGCTGGCCATGGCAGAGTGTCAGTGCATTGAAGACAAGCTCTCGAGACAGCAGCAATATACGGACGAGCGTTGTCCTGTTGGAAAATCGCACCGGAGTGAGCGTTCCGAAACAGTAGGGCCACTGATTTCAGGACCTCATTAACGTAGCGTTGGGCTGTCAAAGTGCCTGTAATGAACACCAAAGGTGATCTGGTATCTTAGGCATTTGCACCTCACACCATGACACCAGGCCTTCTAGACGTGTGACGCTCGACAACAAACCATTCATCTTGGCGCTGACCACGGTGCCTTCACACACGGATTCAAATGGATTTAAATATGTTGAGAGAATGGTGGTCTACGCGGCTGGAGCGTGGTGGACGGGAACAGTGAAATCTAGAAATAAAATATTACAGATCCAAAGAATGGTATTACTAAGCATAACAAAATGCTACAAGACGGTTTCAACAGTTGCACTGCAAATTATCGCAGGTTGTGAACCTCTAGACATGATAATAGAGAAAGAAGAGGTTGTCATGTTCCAGATAAGAAATAGAAAACAAAATATTTTGTACTATGATTTAAAAATTAATGGAAGAGATATAGAAAGCCGTTCACAGCTATTTGGAACTCATCCAGCAAAGCGGATTAGAGTTTCATGGGATAAGGAACTACTGGAAAATCCTAAATACAAGATTTATACGGATGAATCGGGTTTCTGTGCATTTGCAGAAAACCGGGAAGTTATTCAAAGGAAAATAAGACTTTCTGATAATGCTTCGGTCTTTCAGGCGGAGCTGACCGCTATCAACGAGGCAATAAAATGGATCAATTCTGGTGAGAGTGTCACAGAAACTCATCTGATATCTGACAGTCAAGCAGCTTTGTCTGCCCTAAGCCAAGGAAGTAATAGAAATGACTTGGTGGATCAAATTAAGAATTACATAGGAGTGTATAAGGGCAATATAGTTTTCCACTGGACGAAGGCTCATGTGGGCATGATAGGAAATGAACTGGCCGACAGATTAGCAGAAGAAGCTGTAAACAAGGCGGAAATTGGCGTGTTTTGTAAAATGCCAATACGGGCGGTTAAAACCCTGATAAGAGACGCGCTTTTTAGCAGGTGGCAGAGACAATGGGACCAAGAGGACAGAGGTAGAATTACATATCAATTTGCCTCTTCCATTTTCACCAAGAGATGCTTTGATAATGGACTTTTTAATCAATTGATTACGGAACATGGTGTCAATCCAAATTACTTTAAAAGATTTAGTCTTAAACAATCATGCTGCAGATGTGGAAGAGAGGATGCATCAACTTATCATTTTGTGTTTGAGTGCCCAACAATCGCAGCAGAAAGAAATAACTTTGAACAACTCAAAAGAAGAGTGGAGATCGGAAAAATTATCAAAAATCATCAGCTGATGAAAGAAATAATTGAACTCATGCGATACATAGTTGAAAATGAGGAAACGATTATGGTGTCATCAGAACTAGCAAGGAACCAAGAGTTATCAGAGCCTAGTGAGAATGAATCGCTATCGGAAGAATAGCTATTAGAAGAATAGAATATATTGGAAGAATATGATTGGAATCTTCTCAAGTTGAGAATATGTGTTTTGGAAGAGATTTCCATTTTTAGTTCCATTAATGAATTTAATGCGGTTGTTGTTTGGGTTGATCGTTATTATTGGTGGAATGTTGATTTGTTTTGTTGGTGGCCAAATTGAGGAGCAAAATCAGCTCCAAAATGTTAGTTAATTGTTCATTGTGTGATTAAAGCGTTTAGTTCGAAATGTCTAATTTAAATTTGGAATTGTTAAAGTGGGAATTGGGCAGGCACTAAAGATTAGATATGAATTGTTGAATAAGCACGATTTGAATTGTAAAATAGAAAGTGTGCAAAGTGCTTCTGTCTTAATTGAGTGTTTAGTTATAATTCAGTGATTATTGGAATAAATGTTAAAAAGTGACCTCTATTGGATTAGTAAATGAACTGATCATAGTTAGTTCATGGTCACAGTGATGGAATACAAATGATAGTGCTTATAAATTGGTTTTAGTATTCAGATGTCACTATACTATTAATTTTGAATTGTTAAATTGTGAATTGAGTTAGCATTACAGTTAAGATTGAATTGTTGAATGGGCACTATCTGAACTATAAAATAAAAATGTGTAAAGTGTTTGTATCCTATTAGAGTGTTCAGTTATAACACAGAGATTATTGGAATAAATACTAAAATTGATTTCTGTTGGTTGGTTGGTTTGTTGTTCGTTTAATTTTTATGGCGCAAAAGCCATGGTTGGTGAAAGAGCGCCAAACAAAAGACACTCAAAACAAGACAAAATAAATTAATTTAAAAACGTACAAAAGGTTAAAAACAGACTGATTCGGTAAAAGTGAAAGATGAGAGTGAACACGTTAAAAACTAGACGAGTTTAAAAAGCCAATTTCTTTTAAAAACGAAAACACTGCGAACATGTCGCATTCTTCACCCAGGATGGTCTGCAGCGTAGCTGCTCCGTCGTCCAACAAATGCGACCGAAGATAACGAAACCGGTGATCACAAAACATGAAGGACTGCACGCCTCACACACTGGGACAGTGTCGCCACACAGCAAAAAGCGGTGAGTGAAACGACAGTGCCCAATGCGGAAACGCACAAGTACAACTTCCTCACGACGGTTCTTCCTCAAGCTAGACTTCCATAGTCCGATCTGTGGTTCATGAAGCTTATTGCTGTCCTGTTGAGACCACAGGGACTGCCACTCGTTCATGATAAATTTGCGGATCAAAGTTGAAAATCTCGAAAAAGCAGTGGCAGCCGTTTGGGTGTCATGGAAGAAACAGATCTGGCAGAGAGATCCGCCAGCTCGTTACCACGGATCCCAACATGGTCAAGAACCCAACAGAATCGGGCCAACAATCCAGCACCCTCCAAAGTTCTAAGAAGACGACGAACATCACTGCTGACCGGCGAGTCCGTATCCTCCGGAGAGGTTAAGGCTTGGATGACTGATTGGGAATCGATGCAAATCATAAAGCGACGATGGGATCTAGACAGAATGTGGTGCAAAGCGAGGTACACTGCACGCATCTCTGCCGAATAGACTGTTGATTCCGGCTGAAGCCTCTCAGCATGAGTGTCATCGACCCACACAAAAACAGACGCAACAATATCCCCGGACATCGAGCCATTGGTGTACACAGGCACGAAATCCGGATAGAGAGACTGTTGTTCGGCAAACAGCTTCGGATAGAGCAGAACAGGAGTTGATGACTTAGGCCATACACTAAGAGAGAGGTCAGCCATTGCTTGAACCGGCTGCCAAAGAGGTTCATTGAAAAAACGGGTCACACCAATCTTAGACAAGTTTAGACCAGCAACTCGCACTATGTTTGACATCCGAATCCCGAAAGTGGGAACACAAGAAGGGCGGTTTGTAAACAGGATAACGCATTGCGGGTTGAAGACGGAATCATGCAGTTCATGATCAGGAAAAGATTTCAACTTGGCGTAGAACTGAAGATACAGCTGCTTACGGCGGAGGCATAACGGCGGTTCATGAGACTCAGCATGCAGGCTATGCACGGGAGATGTACGGAAAGCACCGGTGCACAGGCGCAAAGCCTGGTGATGGACGGGATCCGGAAGCTTCAAAACCGAAGGCCGTGCAGATCGGTATGTTATGCAGCCGAAGTTGAACTTTGACCGCACAAGGGAGTGGTAAATGCGTAGCATTGAGCACCTGTCAGCCCCCCAAGATGTTCGAGAGAGGACTTTCAGGATATTCAAAGGCTTCGTGCACTTCATCTTTAAAGATTGAATGTGAGGACGGAAGGTGAGTGCGCGGTCAAAGGTTACTCCAAAAATTTGGACTTCTGACACCACAGGAATGGTAGTACTTCCTATACGGAGATGGGGGTCTGGGTGAAGACCCCGTTTGCGGCAAAAAATGCACGCAAACGGTCTTCTGGGACGAGAAGCCAAAGCCATTATTACAAGCCCATGCAGTTACAGATCTTATTAATATCCGACTGCAGCTGTCTTTCAATGGTGCGCATGTTTACAGAAACGCGGGAAATCTGTAGATCATCCACATTCATGGATCCACGAACCATCGGAGGAGGCAGTTTTAATATGTGATTCACACGAAGGATCAACAAAGTGACTGAGAGGATGGAGCCTTGAAGGACACCCTGCTCTTGTGGGTACATCGCAGAGAGGGTCGACCCGAAGCGCACATGGAAAATCCGGTTCTGGAGTAAACCGGCAATGAATGTTGGTAAAGTTCGCCGCAATCCGCAGTCGTGCAGATCACAGAGAATACCGTATCTCCACGTCCGATCGTAAGCTTTTTCCATGTCGAAGAACACGGAGACCACGTGCTGAAGCCGGACAAACGCCTCCCTGATAGATGTCTCATGGCGAAGATGTTGATGATCAGTGGTGGATCGACAACGACGGAATCCACTCTGATGAGGTGATAAAATGTGATGAGTTTCCAAATAAAACATCAAACGAAGATTGATGATGCGCTCGAGCACTTTACAAAGGCAGCTCGTCATGGCAGTTGGCCGGTACTTCCACGGGTTGGTGGGATCTTTACCAGGTTTGAGAACAGGTATGTCTGCCAAGAATCGGGAAAGTCGTGCTCCTGCCAAATCCTGTTGAAAAGAATTAGCAAACATTCAAGAGAGGACGGAGAAAGGTGTTTCAGCATGTCGTAGTGGATGTTTTCCGGTCCGATAGATCTCCGGCCGGACCGATTCAAAGCAATCTTCAGTTCCACGACAGTCAGTGGGCTGTTATAATCCACCGAGGGAAACGGTCCGAAGGATATGGTAGTCCTCTCAAGCCGCGTCTGAAACTTGAGGAACGAAGAAGGGTAATTGCTGCTGCTGTACACTGAAGAAAATGCGGTGCCAAAACAGTCAGAAATATCCTGAGCGTCAGCAACCGACGTCCATCACTCTCGAGAATGGAGAGTTCCCCAGATGGGTAGTTTCCCCGAATCTTACGAATCCTGTCCCAAACGATCTTAGGGCCATCAGTCCCGTTGACTACGATGACGTACCAATCGCGCGTAGGACTTTGCTTTCTTGAAAGCAAGTAGGTTTGCATTGGTGGGTTACCGACGAAACCCACCCCAAGCCTGATGTTGAGCATGGCGCACTGTCTTGCAATCGGAATTCCACCAAGGTCTCGGGCAACGTGTAAGTTTAGTAGACGTCTTTGGGATGGAGAGTTCTGCCGCTTGCACAATGCAATCCGTTACCGCTGCACCAGCTTCATCGATCGTGCCTGAGGACACCATAGCAGGAGTAACGGTCGCTGAAGCCGTGAATTCGTCCCACTTGGGTTGATCGATATCCCATCTAGCAGGACGGGTAGGATGGCGGTATCCGTCACATGCTAGACGTAGAAAGGTAGAAAAGTGATTGCTGCCAAGGGGATCACCAGACACGCTCCAGAACCAGTCAGCATATAAAGATGGTGAACTCTGAGACAGATCAATGGCTGAGTACGAGCGGGTAGGTTCATTAAAGTATGTCTTTGTACCCGTGTTGTGGAGACAGATGGACATGTTGGAGAGTAAGGACTCGACAACGCGGCCCCTGGAGTCTGGAGTGTTATCAGCCCACAACGGATTATGCGCATTGAAATCTCACAGAAGGAAGAAAGGAGGCGGCAACTGGTCAACTAAATCTTCCAAATCTGAAAGGCTTACAGCTTCATCTGGTGGTAAGTAGATGGAACAGACTGTGAACAGGATGTTCACAGAATTTCTCACTGCCACTGCTTGCAGAGTCGTCCGAAGATCGACCGCAGTAACAGGAACACTATGAGTTACAACAACGGCCACTCCTCCGCAGGCGAT
Organism: Macrothele yani; assembly: GCA_039090855.1. Lineage (NCBI taxonomy): Eukaryota > Metazoa > Arthropoda > Arachnida > Araneae > Macrothelidae > Macrothele > Macrothele yani. The sequence continues at coordinate 18,851,477 of CM076992.1, forward strand.
AACTCCGTCCTCATGATCTTTGCGAAAAATAGAATACAGGTGTATGCGAAGACAGTAAGCCTTTCAAACCATCAAGTCGTCGTCGCAGACCTCGGCAATTCCACTGAATGATTGAAGCCATTATGAGAAAAAAGAAAAAGGAAGACTGATAAATACTAAGACGTCTCAGAGTCCATGGGCTCCAGTACGTTTGCAGTGTCTGGAGGTAATACAGGGGTGTGTTTACTCCCCGTGTCATTGGATGATTGCGCCCGACTCTGAGTGTTAGAGCGGAGTTTCGGGTAGGATGTGCCTGGCTTCTGCTTCTCGGTTTTTTTATTGGAGTGCCCTTAGCCTGAGTCCCAGTGTTGACAGAGGATCTTTTCGGCGACGATGTGGGTATCGCTTTGGACTCAAGACGGCGAGTCTTTAGTGCCTCCAATCCAGCAGCAACGATGTCCTCGAAATCATAAGGACACCGCGCTGGGATGTGGACGTCAGTCTGTACAGCAACAGTGCACTTCTGAACTACGACTGAGGCGTATAATCGCCAGCCTGGTGTTAAAGGATCGATCCGCCGTCTGGCCTCTGGATAAGACAGATGTTCTGCTGTCTTCAGGCGTTGGATAGCCTGTTCATCTTTCAACTTTGGACACTACGTGGAAGATGCAGAGTGTTACCAATCACAGTTAACGCAGTGATCTGATTCTGCTGAGCATTCCATCAAAGAATGATCTCTGGAACCACAGCGCCCACACCTTGCTACGTTACGGCACGATTGTTGAGAATGACCGTAATGCTGGCACTTGTAACATCTCAAGGGATTGGGGATATATGTGCGAAAATCAAGACGTAAGTACCCTGCCTTGATTGAAGTTTGCAGGGTTGGGCTGTCAGAAGTGAGAACGATGTTCCGGAAGGGTATAGACTTCCCATCTCGCCTAAAAGGATTCGCCGAACCCCAATGACATGTTGGTCACAAAGTTCTTCCAGTAGTTCCTCATCACTGCATTCAAGCAAATCCCGGAAGTTGACGACACCCCGAGAGGAATTCAAATAACCATGAGGTGTTATTTGTACTGGAATATCCAGCAGAACGGTAGTCTCCAGCAAGGTGGCAATATGTCGTGGATTAGATGTTTCCACAAGAAGATCCCCTGATGGGAGCTTCTTAACACTCTTCGGAAGTCCAGCAACCGCCTGAAGAGCCTTATTAATCCAGAAGGGGCTCTTCGAACTAAGAGACTGTGAAGGATCAACGGAATGAATCAGAAAAAACAGAGCATTACAATCAGTACTAAGAAGTTTCTTTGTGGAGGAGGGTGTCCCTTCCTCCACGCGGCGCTTCAAATTAATAGCATGGGAAACACTGTTGTTTGCCATAGAGAAGAAAGAAAATTCATCCGCAGACATCCCCACCCACAACAGAGCCCAACGAGGGAGAGCCGGAGGTCCGCAAGCCCAAGTGGACGCAGGACACGGCTCTAGGGAAAGGAGCGGATATAGGAAGTTGATAGGGAAGACATGCGCTCGGCACGCACACAGACTTTCCCGTGCCTGGGAAACACCCCTTTGGCATACCCACCCTATCCCCAAACTCACCCTGCCGTACGTAACGACAAGCCGTTAGAACTCTGGACTCCACTCGGCCACAGACTTCCTGACTAGGAGTGGATTAGTTCCTAGCCGCCCGTTTAGGGTGAAGCAGAGGGAAAAGAGGAGTGTTGGTAGCTGGAGACAACTACATCCCTGCCTCCAGAAACCTCAGCCTCCCCTTTTCCACCTTACGGGTCACCGCACACGGCAAACGTGCAGGTAGGTCTAGCTAACCAGCTCGGAAGAACAAAGAAGGAAACATGAAATTGAGAAGAGAGGAAAGAGAAAGAGGAACTAAAATCCGGAGCTGGCGCATAATCACAACCTCACAAACCGACATCTGACGCGGGTGCGTGGCAATATAAGAACAAAAACCAAAAATGAAAAAATCATAGAAGAACTGTGGGCTCTTCATCCCACAGCAGCTGGATGAGCAGCTATCCCTTTGTGATGTTATCGTACAAGACAAAAGCGCGATGTTCCGTCACTAGGTCAGCTCGGACCGTGGGGGCGCCACTCCCCAAATAACTGGAAAACCAGTTATCCCCGTGCGGGGGATTTTTGTTGGAATAGTAAATGTATTGATCGTAGTTTTGTACATAATCAAAGTAGTGGAATAGTTTATATAAGAATGAATTTTTCTTTGTTTTCTAATTTGAATATCAAGTAGTGCTCGGTAAATTTTGGAATTGTGATGAGCTTCACGATGTAAATTAATGGGATGTGAAAAAAGATAGTGCTTATACATTGATTTTAGTAATCAGATGTTGCTATATTTCTTAACAATTGTTGGAATAATTTAATAATAGGTAGAAAGGTAGTGTTTCTTTCTGAGTGTAATTGTAAGAAAAATATACATTTGCAAATGTATTTTGATTCCAGAATAGGATTGTTTTGTGTTTTGAAAGAATAAAGGATCAAGCAAGATCCCTTCGCTGGGGGGCAAATATCTAGTCAGAATAGAGAAATTGTTTAATTTAGTTCGTAATTAATTAATAAAAGGTTGAAATAGAAGCGAGTTAATTAGGGGTGGGGTGGTCCCCAGAGTAAAGCTTAGGTAATCACCGTGAGGCCCTAAATCGGCATGTACGGCTTAAGGAATCAGTACTAAAATGGATTCGCTGGTCGTCTCCTCCAAGAGAAGAGCGGGACTCGTCACTGAAGATCACCCGCTGCCATTCTGAGTGGCTCTATAGGAGTCTGGCACGACACCATTGTAGTCTTTGGCTACGATGCAGTGGTGTTAAGGGCAGTCGCCGTAACGGTCTGCGTGGGTGTAATCGTACGTCGTGCAGCCGTCTGCCAATGGTGCTGGCATTAATCGGACGATTCATGGAGGGCACCAATGCTCGTTGAATACCCGCAATCGTGGCTGTTGGGTGACTCCGCGCATGTCGGACAATTCATCGGTTCTCTCTCTCTCTCTCTATCTCTCACTCTCCGTGATTCGTCTAGGTCTCCCAGACCCTTTCTGTCGCTGCTGCTTGCCTTGTTATATCCACGGCGGCCTACAGCGTGCTATGGTGATATCCGCACGACCGGTATGGCGCGCAATACGGCGATAGGACCATCCTGCTTCCCGGAGCACGACGATGCGGTCCCTTTCGAACTACTTCCACTGCTCGAATTACTTCCGAACTTTTCTCCCAAGCATACTTGACTTGCAAAGGATGTGACCAACACAACAGCACGAGTCAGAAAGTCAAGCACGCGCAATGGGATGACCTTATACAGCCGGTCAGGCACAGCGCTACAACCCCTTCTTGCTTGCGTCACATGCGCGGCCAAGCGTGATACCTGAATCATTTGCAAGTCTTACGATGTCAAATCTACTCACCAAGTTTCATTCCTGTCGGTTGCTTCCTCTGGGTGCAACTAATTTTTTTTTTTTTTTGACGATGCGTGTATTTCAGTCCAGCGCTTCGAGATCATCATCAGCATGATTGTCTCGTCTTCGGAATGTGAATTTGAATTTATAGCTTTCCGCGTGCTATTGCTGACTGTAATTCTCAAAATTATTTCTTAAATATAATTTATTGCGTATTTCAGATTCATAATTTAAAACATGTTTCCAGGCATAAGAGGTCTATAGAGATTTAATATAGAGATACAAAAAATCAAATGATGAAATTTGTATGACTGTCATATAAGAAGATTAATTTAGCCACCCAGGTGGCTAAATTAATCTAATTTAGCCGCCTTAAATAGCTTTGATAAGTTTAATTCGCGTCAGAACGATGAAAGTTAGCATATCAATGATCATTATCTTCGTCAGTGGCATTCAGAAGAGCAAAATGTGCAAATCGGATCTGTTAACGTTTCACAGACACGTTGCATATCAACCCCCTAAACGGGCACTATAAATGCTAAACATTGTACTAAATTGTAAGGCTGATGCCCAATGGCATAGAATACAATTTGCAGCAACGAAGAATCTTCTCCTTTGAACAAACAGTTCAATGTAAACTTTTTCTAGCTATTTTACGACCTCCGTGAACATTTGAGACAGTGAGTGATTTAGAGGATTTTAGGAAGAAAATGTCTGACTCCATGTCTTAAACAGCGCTTGAAAGTAGGAAGGCAAGAGATTTGGGTTAGGATGACCGACAGGAAATTCGCATGAATTCGAGTTAGAAAGTCAGTAGAACAGATGAGCTTATTTGTTGCAAAAGATCTAATATCCCGGAACCGCCATTAACGTGCTCTCCGATGCACTGCGGATATTTGCTAGCTTGGCAGTTTTGAGCTGGGTGCGAACCCCCAACAACACGACTGGAAGTCAGTTACTCGAACCACACTGCCATCTGCTGCCTTGAAGATATAAATCATCTCCTCTACCTAATTTATAGCCACTGAGTCCAGGTGGGAAACAGAATCAAACCGATTTTACAAATACACCGCCTCATTCTTGAATCGAACCAAGAAACAGCTGAGAGAATTAACCATAATACCAAGCCTCTGTCCAATCGGGCAGGCAACCTAACTTGCGGACCATTTCCTTGCCCGAAGCCGTGCGTTACGACTACTAAGCCAACTACTGCTTACAGACCGATTGCCAAAAGCCTACTCAAAGAACAAGCACATAAAAACAATTGCATCGGTTTTTACAAAAAGATCTCTCCACTTATGAAAGCTAAATACGGAATTTCGAATGGTAACCGACAAGTGAATTGCAGCACAATGGAAACATCCGACGTCCCGGAAACAATTAACCGCCAGCAATCGAAAGTGACGATGGTCATGATCACAGCATATGAAAGGAACTGAGTAATCGACACAAACGAAATTTCTGCAGGTATAACTGGAACAGCAGCGTTCTGCAAGAAATGCCATGAATGGAAATTCGTATCATCTGACCTGGAATGTTTGCGGCGGGCTGCAAGACAAAGCGAGCCCACACAAAGTACTTCAAGTTATTGATTATTCGGGAAAATCCGGAGGAATGAACCTCCAAAACATCTCCCTCTAATAGTCCAAATACGATTTATCAGGACTTTAATCTTTTATTCGGAATTAATGAAACCACTGATCCAATAAAGTGCATTCAAGCATTAAGCATGGGGTATCAGCTGAAGCGACCAGCGCTATCAGCACGCTAACTTGAAATTACTGTGGGGGTTTTACGTTTTGATGAAGTTGTTTAATTCTTTATCTAATGTTTTAAGCTAATTCTATACTTTTCGAATATACACTATGTTGACAAAAGTCAGCGGACACCTAGAAGAGAAACACAACATGGCATTTAATGGCATACATTAGTACGGTGTTGGTCCACCTTTGGCCTACACGTGTCTTCACGAGCTCCGTGTTTGAGTGCTTCACGTACGTGTTTTGTGTGTCTCATCATTGTTCTTCTGTGTGTTTGCCGAAGTTAAAGGTATGTGCTTTCGTTTAAGATCCCTCACTAGTTGGTGAGTACTTATTTTTTCATTATCAGTGTTTAAATTTCCACACCGAGCTGGTCCTTTCCTTCATTAACCCTTGCCATTGATTATGGCATCTGCCGATGAGGGCGCTGTTCCCGCCCGCATCGCTGAAACTCCACGCGTCGCCTCTTCAACGACAGACGCAGTCGATCAATCATCTTTGCTTTCTAGGGAGAGCCTCTTAATTTTCCTCCTGTCATTTGCACGTCTTCTCCTGCTCAGGTCTCCGACTCTGCCATTGAGAACGTGGATGTGACGTCCCTGGCCTCTGCTGACGATGATGAATTCATGGACGTCTCTGTTGGAGTCGCTGATCTTCCCTCTACAGTTTCTACTGCCTCTGCTTCCAGTACATTGTCTCATGTTGCGTCAATGCCTTCCAGAGGAGGCGCTTCTGCACGCACGTATTCTGCGGCTCCCTCTGGTATTCCACCGGCTTTCTCCTCGTCTCGCCTGCCATCTGTTGATTCTTACGTTACTCTCAACGGTGACACCATCCTATTAGACATTCCCGAGAACTCTCCGGCTGGTTAACGTCTTCATTCGATTCTCGAGTTGGGGGTTTGTTTTGATGCGCTACCCAACACTCTTTGAAACAGTTCAGCTCCGCTCTCAAGAAGATGCTTAATTCTGGTGCCATCACCCACCTCACGCGAAAGCCACGAACTGTGATTGTTTATTTTTCGAAGAAAGAATTTGCCGAGCTTGTCTTGTCTCGGGGCCTATCAATTGGCGATCGTCACCTCTTAGCCGAATCCATCGCCCAGCGTCCTGTTCTGGTCTCTCTACATCCGGTCCCCCCGGAGATCTCTGATGACATGCTGTGTGTTGCACTTAGTCGATGCGGCAGAGTAGTCGGCCCAGTGAAGACTCTCTCCTCTTCCCCCTCTGACCCCGATGATAAACATATCTGTGTCTTCCGTAGACCTGCTCGCATCATCTTCCCGTCGGAAGAGCATCTCAAAGTTTACACGGTTCCTCGATGTTCGTTGCGGTTGCGAGCCCCGCCGGATTGAGCTCCTCAACTCTGCTCATTGCTCACGCTTCAAGGCTTACGGCTATCATTCTACCTCTTCCTTCGTTTCTGTTGCCATGCCTCCTCCTGCGTCTGCACCTCCTGGACCCAGTTCAGCCGAAATTATGATTAAAGCCTTCGATCAACACGCGTCGTCCGATGTTGCTTTCTTCACGCTGTCGGATTTTCCTCCGCTTGACTCCTCCTTGCCTTCCCGTGTTCTCTCTCCATCAGAGGACATCACGGCTGATCCTCAAGCTTCATTCACCGTCGGCACTTTTACTCCCGGCGATGAGATGGACCTTTCCTCTGATTTCACGTCTCGTGTGTCATCGATCCACGGCAAACGTCGCTCTACTACCAGTACCGAGGCCCGGAGGAAAAAGAAGGAATCACCTTCTCCGACTGGCCACCCACATCGTTCCACCCGTCTAGTAGGCTCCAAGTCTCCCCTGTCACGTTCTAGCTCTTCCTCTTCAAAGTCCAAGGGTCCTCTGTCGACGTGTGAAGATTTCTCGACTCTGCTTACCAATGCCTCTCTCATAAAACAAATCGGGAGGCTTCTCTCATCTTTTTACAGCAGTTTGAAGCAGTTCTTCCCGAGGTCTTCGACCAAGCATCTTACATCCTCAAACTCATCTGGCATAATGCCAAGCAACCCGACTACGTCTTGTGGTGTCATCAATCGCCTCGACACATTCCAGAAAGCTGCCATAGCTGTAACGCTCTCGTTCTGGAAGATCTCTCGCCCCTTGGGGAAGACTTACTCCTCCTACAAGATACGAACTGCCACTCCTCGACACTTTTTCATAGACAGCGCACTTGGGACTTTGCCTTTCAACATGCTTTTCGTTACTCTGTGCACGGTGGTACAGCAGGAGTATCAGTCTGCCATCTCCGCATGCCGTGAAAGCTCCTTCTATTATACGTGGTCGCCAGTGACCCTGTGGTTCGCTGGTACATCAAGTCCGTTACATCTCACGGTGAGTTAAGACTCTGCATTAACGTTTTGATATTCTTTCGCACTGCGGTGCCCCGCCTGTGATCATTTTCTTCTTCCTCAAGCATTGCTCTATTTGCATCACGTTGTAAATTTGTCATTACTTATTCAATGTACATATCATCGCTTTTATCAGTTTGTATCATTCATGTTCTTTTTTTTTTCTTTGAGACGATACCATGTTGCTCGTCTCCTCTGTTTTGTTACATTAAAGCGATTCTGAAACCACATTTGTTCTTAATGCATGCACTGATCCTTCGACAAATGCTTTCGACAAGGTTTTGGAACACGGCGATAGGTATGCACTTCCATTCAGTACATAATGCTGCTGCTAACTGTTGCTTAGCAGTAGGCCTTGGTTCCAAATTTTCTTATGCGGCGCTCTAATTCATCCCATAGGGGCTCTATGGGATTAAGATCAGGGCTCTGTGCTGGACAGTTCATACAAGATACGGAATTATCGTCAAACCACGCCGTAACAGTCCTCGCTTTGTGGCTCGGCGCATTATCCTGCTGGTAACAACAAGGCTCGGTTCCATAGTATTGCCACAGAGTTGGTAGGTCATAATTGTCCAGAATATCGAAGTAGACGTGCTGGTTAACAGGTTTATCAGCTCCAAACTTGACAGTAGGAACAGTACATAGCGTTCCCCCTGCTGCCGCCATACGCGCACACGGCCATCAGACTGATGGATAATGTATCTGGATATATCAGTCCATAGGACCCGTTTCCATTGATCTATGGTCCACGATAAATGCTTTTTACACCATGCTAAACGACGAGTAGCATTCCGAGTGGAGATGAAAGGTTTATGAGCAGCAGCAAGACCACGGGAACCCATGGAATGAAGTTCTCTGCGAATAGTGCGTGTACGTACCGAGGTTCCAGCATTGTTACTGACCTGTACACTGAGGTCTTGTGCAGTACTCCGTCTATTAGCTGCAACGACTCTCCTGAGGTTTCGACATCCTCTATCACTGATTTTCTTTGGTCTGCCGGTACGTTTTGCTGCTTCAGGCACGCCATGTGTCTTCTACTTATTCAGTACATCCGAAACAGTTGACTTGGGTATGTTTAAACGCCTCTCGGTTTATCTTATGCACAACTCACTAATATAACACCCAACAGGTTTTTCTTTCTCAAAGACAGTTCAGCTACATTTTCACTCAACCTCACAGTGCGATATGATCGCGGTCAGCTGCAGGCTTGTTTTTATACCGTTTGCAGCTGTACCGCGCATCTTAACAAAGCAGCGTATCCGTTCATTTGCTTTGGAAGGAGTGTCCGGTGATTTTTGCCAATATAGTGTATATGTCAATATCTAAGCAAGTAAAAATAACTGTCAAACTAAAAGAATCGACATTTAGATGTTTGACTGCAAATTGTTCCTTTAATTATCCACTCACCAAACATTCAGATCTTGAATTTAATATGATCATCATATTGCAGTTTATCCATTAACACAAAATATCTATCATGCCCACATACATCTCAGTAACATAACAATACGTATTCCTCGATTTAGATAGATATCCAACAAACAAGCTGCAATCTCTTTCGCTATATCAGTTCTCAGCCATCTACATGCAACCTGTCATGCTCTACAGATCTCTGAATTATGTAACATTCAACGTCGACTACTTATTTTTCTGCGACTCACTGTCGGTGTTGCGAAAATGTACAAGCTGTTCAGGACTCACTGTCGGTGTTGCCAAAATGTACAAGCTGTTCGGGACTCACTGTCGGTGTTGCCAAAATGTATAAGCTGTTCGGGACTCACTGTTGGTGTTGCCAAAATGTACAAGCTGTTCGGGACTCACTGTCAGTGTTGCCAAAATGTACAAGCTTTGCGTGCCATGATCTGTGTAGGTGTGAAACAAAACCAGTGATTGAGAGTATACTATTACATTTATTTACGTACAAAACATTGCATTCATTCCCGTCACTGTACACAACCACACCAAGCCACAGTCCGGTACATACTGAATGGAATTAAATCATAAGAAAAATAAATAAGGTTTCATAATTCCTGACATTGAGAGTTACGTAGGTAGATGGATTCTTCTTCCAACACTTTTTACAACCAGTTGAGGCTATAGGTTTCCCTCATTAAAAAAACAAGTTAGTAAAATCATGCAATGCATTGATTATGATACACTTTCCAACATAGCAGAAATCATTACTCAAATTATTACTCAAGTTATGTGGATAATGGCTGTAGAATAAATCTCGCTCCTATGTCCTGAACTTTGACCCATTTAGCCCATTTTCAATAGGGTTCCATCCCGGGTGGTCTCCTACTACATACTAAACTTTCATCGAAATCGGACCATTTTTACGCAAGTTATGACGCATACATAAGGGCAGCAATGGAATGGATTCCACTCTTATGTCTTGACCTTTGACCCCATTTGACAAATTTTCAATAGGATTCGTCCCCATGTGGTTCCCTACCACATATCAAAATTTCATCGAAATCGAACCATTTTTACGCGACTTATCGTGCGGATAGACAGACGGACAAAGCTGGAGCATACACGCTTCTTCAACCTACGGTTGGAAAGCGTAAAAAATACTTTGTGTGGGCTCGTTTTGTCCTGCAGCCAGCCGAAAAAATTGCAGGTAGGTGTATTACTGGATGATATTTTCGTGAAACCAATGAAAGAAGATATGTGAGTCATAAAAGTAAGTATTTACTCCACTATGGCGGCAGCATAAGTATTTCGACTGTTTAGTTTTTCAAAAACAATATTTATTTTTAATATTATGTATTATTCAGATTTAGGCGAAAGTAAGAAATTGCCCTGCAGCCCCGGTGCCGCACTTTTCCAAGCGCTGGCTTCTGATCATTCGTCTGAGTTGGGTCTGGGTTCGAACCCCCATGAGGTATGGATGTTGTGTTTGTCTTACGGCACTGGCTCTCTCCCTTCCCTGGAACGAGTGGCCCTATATTAGGGACGGGCGACTGCGTGTAGTCCATTGAATTGCTCACGGTGGTCATTAAACCCCCAAACACAAAAAAAAATAAATAATAATAATAATACCCTAACACCGATTAAATGCGATGTAGCTATGAAAGTCCATATGCGCATGCCCACGCTAAAATCTGACCTCAAGACAGAAAGAATTGCCGGCCGCCCCGGTGGCGCAGTGGTCTAAGGCGTTGGCCTCTGATCATTCGTCCGAAGGGGTCCGGGTTCGAATCCCGGTGAGGCATGGATGTTGTGTTTGTCTTACGGCACTGGCTCTCTCCCTTCCCTGAAACCAGTGACCCTAAATTAGGGACGGGCGACTGCTTATAGCCCATTGAGTTGCTCACGGTGGTCGTTAAACCTCCAATCAAAAAAAAAAAAAAAAAGAAATGCCGAATCGCAGGTGCATTACTGAGGGATGATTTGTAACTTTTGGTCTAGGATATCGACAGGTTACATACATCCCATCGGGTTATGTATCATTTTAAAGCTCACGTCAAAAACGAATAACTCCACCGTTTCGGTGAGGCAGTGGTCTAAGCTATGGCTTATGACCATTCGTTCGAGAAGGGTCGGGGTTCGAATCCCGGTGAGGCATGGATATTGTGTTTGTCTTACGGCATTGGCTCTCTCGCTTCCCTGGAGCCAAAGCCTCTAAAAAACATGTAACCCCCCTACTTTCACTTGGGGTAGTCAAAAGGAAGCGAAATTTCGATACGACACACATATTTTTTGGCATCAAAAATTCATTTTCGTAATGGCTGTTTTGACATTTAGCATCAGGTTCTCGTAATTTACGTATATCACAATAAGATATTGTCACGTGTATGTGAAATAATGTTCTGGGATAGTTTAGTGAAATATATTATTCAGTAACAATGAATGTTTGAGTAACTTCATTTTTACGGATCATATCGTGTAAAATACAATATGATCCGTAAAAATGAAGCTGTTACCATCGATTGTATACGACGCTCTGACATCCTGCTTTCATCCGTTGTAATCAACTGATGATGGGGAGGGCCGCCCGCCCGAAAGATTACGAGCGATTTTAACATGTATAGTTTTTAACGTATTGTGACGTGCCTGCCCAGCAGGACGCACACGACGTAAAGGCAGATAACAGCGACAACGAACATCCGCGTAGCTCAATTGGTAGAGTGACTTATTCCGGAATGAGGGGACCCGGATTCGAGCCCCGGCGTAGACAAAATGACGGAGAAATTTACTTCGTTATAGTATTGAATCTTTTCACAATTTGTAGTGGTATCTTCGCATATCTTTAAATCGTATAGTGGCAGCTTCATTTTTACGAATCATGGAAAACTTCCAAATACGTGGCGACAGTGTAAATAGACAAACACATCGCTCTTTCCACGTTTTTCTTTGATTAATACACAGCAACCAAAAAATTGCATTTCGATACCAGCGGTGTTGATATCTCACGATACCCAGCCCAGCTGTATAGACACCAGCCGTGTGTTAATTATCTCTCGATGCCCTAGATAGAGAGATAATTAACACACAGCAACCAAATTGTATTTCGACACCGCCGGGATCGAACCCCGATCCATCGAAATACAATATTTTTTTTATTGGCGGTTTAACGACTACTGTGAGCAACTCAATGGGCTATAAGCAGTCGCCCGTCCCTAATTTAGGGTCACTGGTTCCAGGGAAGGGAGAGAGCCAGTGCCGTAAGACAAACACAACATCCATGCCTTACCGGGATTCGAACCCGGACCCCTTTCGGACAAATGATCAGAGGCCATCACTTAGACTGCTGCGCCACCGGGGCGGCGAAATACAATTCATCCCACAACAAACACCAATTTTCTCTGAATGAAGGGACTCTTCATGTATCGCGTTGGGATTTTCACTGGCCCAAATACGGGAATTTTGAGAATTTACGTATTCAGACAGGTGAAACCGCTCCTCGTCAGAAAACCACGTGCAGTCCAGAATGTCCGGATTTTCCTGAAGAAATGTCTGAAAACATCTACAGTATGTCACTCGTTTCACGTGGTCATGCTCTTTCAGTTCGTGGACCACGGAGATACGGTACGCATGAAGCTTCGCTTTTTTCACAACCCGTTTACAAGTGCTTTTGAACAACCTTTTTTCCTGTGACCGTCGGCGAAACGACTTCCTGGGAGACGCCAGCAGTCAGCTTTCTACATTCTGGATCGTTTCCTCGGGCATTTGAGGACGACCTCCTGCATGTTCGTCTAATAAAATCCCCTTGGTTTCCAATTTCTTCGACAATGCCCAAATGATGCCCTTGCTTGGCGGATGTCTACCTGCAAATCTCTCAAAGAATTGTTGTAGACAAGACTTTATTAATTCTGTTTTCCAATAAATGCGAACAATAAACACTCGCTCCTTCAAGGTATACCGATACATTTTCACCCGTACGCGAACACTCACTATGAACAACCGTATTGTACAGACACGCTCAGCGAAATGGCATAGCAAAGTATCAGAGAGGCGCGTCCGGCTGGCTGGCTGGCGGACTGTTCCTCAGTGGGGCCACACTTAGGAATGTGTCTGCCACTGAGGAGCACTCTGGCTGGAAGATAGCGCTGTGTTCAATGCTGTCTGGACGCAAATAGTGGGCACTTCCAGCACATGTTGTGATGTCATCACATTTTGCGCGAAATGAGGTAAGTCCACTTCAAATTTCGTTGCAATATCTTCATTGGTGTTAATATTATTAAAGAAATGCCGGGTTCAGTTGCGTGTAGGGCACCCTGTATTTTGTGTATAGTTGGTGTTCTGTTCCTTGTAATTAATTATTATGATGCTGACACAAGATTGTGATTTTCTTCTGCTTGAGTTACACATGTAATATAATAAACATGTTTACCAAATTTCATTGAATTTTCTCATAAATACTTGAGTTATGTACGAATTTATAATTTTTCCTTTAATTTTGAACACCGAGCAATTTAGAAAATCCTGTGTGCTTTCCCATTACCCAAAATAAGTGGTCCGCTCGAATTAGTCAGCAATTTTGTGCCCTTCGTGAAAAATTATAGGGTGAATGACCATATTGAAACTGTCCTCATTAATTATTTCGAGTCCCAGACCTCTTAATCCACTAAGAACGAATACTCCTACAGAGAAACTTGTGTTGTTTATTTATACCAGAGTTTGCCTTCCTTACTCTACAGCAGAGACAGTAACAAAGGAGTCCTCGTACCGTTGCTTTATGAGTATTTCGGAACCTCCAGTAATAGGGAACTCATTACACAAGTCTTCGGAAGACCACATATCACTGTGACGCGAAATTGCTTCGACTTTATCTCCCAGCGAGTTTTAATTGCTAACAGTGTCCGCGATTAGTTTCAGCTTTCCTATTAGCACTTTTTCCTAAGTCTTGGAGAAAGGGACATGGGGCTAATTTTATTGAAATAGTGCCACGCTTAATTCTACCATTTCGGAAGCACCGTTTGGTATCACTGGGCCTCAGAAGACCTTGAGCAATTTCCTATCCCATTATACCGGATTCTAATATTACTAAACCCCAGATCTTAATGAATTAAACAGCAACAGGGAACAAATATATAACGACTAATGAAGTAAAATTTTAGCTAATGCCGAAGAAACGTCAGATTCACAAAGAATGTTACTGTCAATAGTACGGAAAAGACCTCTTTATTGTCAGCATGCAAATGAAATAAGCATATCGTTCATAACAGCTATCAAGGAATTACCGCTGGGAAACAGCTTCCCTTTCGCAGCGACTCTCAATTTTGATTAGATGCTAAATTTCAAGGGGAAAGCCGTTTCCTTATTGATTATTCATACACTGATTGAACATAAAGTCTGCAATCCCGATTAGCTGATTCTTGATTACTCATTAAAAAAATCCTAATTTTAACAGCTTTTTCGTAAACTCTTTTTCGTGGGCTATTCAAACAGATAATATACTTATAACAATCTTATGGATATGTACACGAAATTGTACACGATGTGCAATTAAATTTACCGAGTTCATTTTTAGCATGTCGTTTGTAAAAAAGGTCGTGCTAATGTTCTCGGTTTGTCCCACTGTCCGTCCGTGGACACCATATCTCTGTAACTATTAGTCCGATTTGAAAAATTCTTTTTGCATCAAGAAGCTTGAAATATGCAAATGATGATTCTTCATTTCGTTTTTTTTTTTTTTTATACGATATACAATTCCGCCGCTAATGGTCGTAAATGCAGATGATGTCGAATTCAAAATACATTTTATTCATAGATTTGCTTCTAAACACCCTATTGAAAATATTTTTTTTTTACCTTTCGATTCGATTTATGTCGAAGAGTATTTTAGGTATAGTCACTTTACTAAATTACGCATAGATTTTCCGATAGGGGGCGTAAAAGTAAATTGCCTTTTTCGCGATATCTTTACTTCTAAAACTCCTATTTGAAAAATTCTTTCTTCAGCCGATACAGCTCCTGATGGGAAGTCTTTTGCATAATTTCTAATTTTCGGTAAAGAACGATTTGGCCACCAGGGCGCATACGTCTCAATTTCCGCTTCAGATGTACATATTTGCAGCAAAATCTGAGCTTCTCAAATCTCGATTGGAAAAAATTCGTTTGTGGAGCGATACTACTCACGTCTATAAAGCATTTGGGAATATTTTCTTCTTAAAATAATGCATGGTTTCTCCGCCAAGGGCATAGATGTAGATTTTGTTTTTGTCAATATTTCTACTTCTAAGAGTCCGAATTAAAAAATCCCTGCATTGTTCAGATAGCGTTTCCGGTGCGAAATAGTTTTCACATAATTTCAAAATTTTCAAGGAAATCATATTTTCCGCTAGGGGGCGTTAAGGTAAATAGTGTTTTCTCCGATATTTCTACTTCTAAAACTCCGATTTGAAAAATTCTTTCTGCAGCGGATACAGCTCGTGATAGGGAAATCTTTCTCGTATAATTTCTAATATTTGGTAAAGAACGGTTTGGGCACCAGGGGGCATAAGTGTTAATTTCTACTTCTGGTGTATTTGCAACATAATCTGAGCTCCTGAAAACTTGACTGAAAATATTATTTCGTGGACCGGTACCGCTCCCATCGAAAAACCTTTTGAGAATACTGTCCTCTAAAATAATGCATGTTTTTCTTGCCAGAGTACGTAGATGCATATCTTATATTTGTCGATATCTGTACTTCTACGAGTCCGATTTGAAAATTCCTTTCTTTGTTGGACAGAGTTTCCGCTGCGAAATGTTCATATAATTTCAAATTTTTCTTAACTCCCAAGTCTGCAAACAAAGGGCGTAAGCTCACGATTCCCTTTACAGCAATATCTGCGTGATTAAAAACCCGACTGGGAAACTCCTTCCTTCGGTCAGGTACTACTGTTTTCCATACCGGTTCCATTGATTTTTGAATAGCTCTGATAAATTTAATTCGCGTCAGAACAGATTCAAAAGACGTGCTCATTGCTCCCGAGTCATCTTTCCTGTTGTGACGTATATTCTAAATTAACTTTCCTTTTTAGTTTATTTCCCTATGTAAATCTTGAGTTTGTTCTCAGTTATACTTCACACTTAACGTGATATCTTTTCTCTCAAACGAATACTGTTGGCAACACAATTGAGGTTGAATGAATGTGACGTATGCCTGTTATGAGATAAGAACGAGAGATATAAACTACGATGCAACAGTTGTTTGTGGAGCGTGGTGTGGTGGAGCGTTTAATGTGGAATGTGGATACTGATTTGTTATGTGAAGTGCTATATCTGTGCTGGAGAAATAAAACATCCTTTCCGTAAATTTGACTTCTGTATAAATGTTTCCTCTGGCCGTTAAGGTTTAATTTAGGAACTCTTTCATCGTATGGTGATGTTTTAAAATAACGTAGCAGTACGAAAAGACATTTACGTTATATTGTTTTTATTTTTGAAAGTTAACAACTACGCATAGACATGCTTTTCAATCGCTTACGAACAAAATCTAAAGAAGTAAGTTAGTAAAATCATGCAATGCATTGATTATGATACGCTTTCCAACATACCAGAAATAATTACTCAAGTTATGAGGATAATGGCTGTAGAATAAATCTCGCTCCTGTGCCCTGACCTATGACCCTATTTCGATGATATTCAACATAACCGGTTCAGTATACTTCCGGAACAACATGATAAAAGGTTTGTCGCAATCGAAGCATTGTTACGTTACTTATGACTCATAAGGGCGATGGAATGGATCCCGCTCTTATTTCCTGACCTTTGACCCCATTTCACAAATTTTCAATAGGAGTCGGCCCCATGGGGTTCCCTACCACATACAAAAATGTCATCGAAATCGAACCATTTTTACGCGAGTAATCGTGAGGACAGGCAAACAGACAGACGGACAAAGCTGGAGCATATACGCTTACGGTTGGAAAGCGTAAAAAACGAATTCCTTTAGTTGGTTTCACAGTATCTTTCGAAATATGAGAAGAAGTCAGAAAATACTTTTCCCTATTGAAGAACTTTTGAAGTACGGTATTGAAAATGCCTTTTGCTGACGTGTAACTTGATGTGTTCTTGAAAGAAATACGGGATTACGCAATATAATGCAAATTTTGAAGATGACAATCCCATTTTTGGCGTAAATGTGACAAGGATGGTAAGTCAGATAATATCCGAAAACTTGAAAATTTTCATCGTCCTGGAGCGCGACTCGAACCCGCGTCTCCCAGATAACGCCCGAGTATGCTAACCACTACACCACCCAGAACGACCAAGTTTCTAGTTTCTGATAAATTTGAATATAACCATCACAGGATTCGCTAGTCGAAGCAACCGGCATTCATGTTTAGCGAATCTAGAAGTTAAGAATCTATCCCATGATTGCCCGGAGAGGCAGATAAATCATGAAAGAAATACGAGATTACGCCATATAATACAAATTTTGAAGATGACAATCCGATTTTTGGCGTAAATGTGACAAAGATGGTAAGTCAGATAATATCCGAAATTTTATATTCAAATTGATCGGAAACTTGAAACTTGGTCGTTCTGGGTGGTGTAGTGGTTAGCATACCCGGGCGCTATCTGGGAGAAGCGGGTTCGAGTCCCGCTCCAGGACGATGAAAATTTTCAAGTTTTCGGATATTATCTGACTTACCATCCTTGTCACATTTACGCCAAAAATCGGATTGTCATCTTCAAAATTTGATGTGTTCTGTTTTAGGGGGGCTGCGGTTTAAAGCTCCAGGGACATTACACGTTCGTGCACTACAGATTCAAAATGGCTACTGTATTGGTTGAATGGTCAAAGGAAGAAGGTAGATGAGTCATTCGCTTCTTATGGGCTAAACGGACGCCGCGCATTGAAATGCACCGTGAACTTCAAGCTGTGTATGGCCCGAACGTGATGACAGTTCAGCAGGTGCGAACGAGATGTTGAGATTTCCGTGGTGGTAGAATGAGTGTCCATGATGAAACAAGGACCGGACGCCCTCCAACATTAGTAGATCAAGTCGATGCAATTGAGGAGTGCTTACCTGAAGATCGCAGTGTGACACGGCATCACCTGGAAGATAAATTCCATCTTTCTCATGGCACTGTATGGGGCATTGTTCATGACCGTTTGGGCTATCAATAAGTGTGCAGTAGGTGGGTTTCTACACAACGCATAGAGGAACACAAGAATAACAGCATGGGTGCTTCTCTCGCCACTCTACTTCGCTTAAATGAACATGGCGACGATTTCTTACGGCACATCATCACCGGAGGTGAAACATGGATGTTCCGCTACACCCCGTACACATAGACTGCTTGGAAACGGCAGCGCAAATCATATCCAGGTAATATGATGGAGTCCCAACCAGAGGCAGCGAGCGAACACCACTGTGCATGCTGCATTTCGTGGGCAACGGGGGCCGAAGCCCTACTCGTGTGCCAGTGTTGACAGCTTCTTATCGGATATTACGACCCCGCCTAGTGCAGGGAAAACTAAAACTGGACACCTGCAGATTGTCACGGCGTCGTGTGGTCAGATGAATCCCGTTTTCAGCTGCACCGAGCTGACGGAAGGGTGCGGGTGTGTCACCGACAACATGAGGTCATGGCCCACGTCATGATTGGTCGTCTCTGTTCAAGACGGTTATGGATCAGTGACGGTTTAGGGAGCCTTCTCATGGGTCGCATTAGGTCCTTTAGTGGGTCTGGAGGTCTCCTTAACCACTGCACGATACTAGCATATTCTGGCTGATCACCTACACGCTTGCATGTACCTTCGCGCAGCCTGCGGCCAATGGTCTGTTCCAGTAGGACAACGCACCGCGAACCGTAGCCCCCTCAGGCATGGCTTGAGGAACACTCATCTAAGTTTGGAACCACCCAGTGGCTCCCAAAATCGCCCGATTTAAACCCAGTGAAAGCTTTCTAGGAAGCCGTGAAGCGGGAAATCGCATCCATTGATACTAGATTGAAGTCCCGGGCGGAGTTGTAGACAATGTAGCAACAGGAATGGCAAGTATTACGTCCGGAAAACCTCCGACGTGTGGTGGACTCGATGCCTCAGCGTGTACAGCTGTTATTTGTGGTAGAGGAAGACCAACACTCTATTAGGAAGGGTTTTTTTTTTTTTTTTTTTTATTGGATGTTTAACGACCACCGTGAGCAACTCAATGGGATATAAGCAGTCGCCCGTCCCTAATTTAGGGTCACTGGTTCCAGGGAAGGGAGAGAGCCAGTGCCGTAAGACAAACACAACATCCTTGACTCACCGGGATTCGAACCCGGACCCCGTTCGGACGAATGATCAGAGGCCATCGCTTAGACCACTGCGTCACCGGGGCGGCCTATTAGGAAGGTATCTCTAATAGTTTGTCCATTGAGTGTATAACATACCATTTACTTTTCACCGATTGCATCACCTGGACCTGTCGGTAGGATGGAATACATTTTTGTTTTAATTCCCCTTGACTAATAGTTCACTTCCCTGCATTCATATTGAAATTCTCTCCAGGTTTAATCCCCACGTTCGTCATTAATTGTGCACTATATTTTACTTTATACTTTCATTTTTGTGTCTTTGGTAGCGTTTGTTTTCTTTCTGACAGAGTTCACATGCAAGAAATATTTCGCAGCGAACATTTCGAGTAAAAAAAATTCCTCTAATTCTCCTCTTTGTGTGTGTGTGTGTGTGTGTGTGTTCACAGACAAAAAAGGGCACAACGCAGCTCAGTAGCATAAAGAATTGCTCGACACTCAAGTGGAAATAAACCGACACCTGAAATGTATTGAAAGCAATAACTTTTTACCTTGCTATTTTACCAGTACAAAAGCACCAAGAAGATCAAAAGGAAGGTAAATATGTTTCGGTGTTCTGACAAGTTAAAAAAAAAAAAAAAGAGAAACTGAGTACCGCCAGATGGAATACAAGGTCAAAAGACCGATGGAAATACGGCGAAATATTCGCAGTCATTCATTGGTATTACCCTAACGTATTCTCAAAGGGAACTTCTTTGATGCATGCTGTTTACGCAAGACCACCAAAGGAGAAATTTTCAGTCTCCATGCTTGACAAAAGACTCTGTTACTTGGCAAGACACCTAATGAATCTTAGCTCTTGCCCCGAGATATGAACCTATTAAAGTAACAGAGCTGGCTAGCCCTAAATAACGGTTATTATTCTTCGCGGTTTATTTGAAGGTCGCGGGATCACTTTCATTAGAGGTTATAATAGCAGAGATCACATAGGTTCTTCAATGACATTGGAAAGATGAATACGTGATAATTATCACAGGCTGATAATTTCGAGATAATCAATGTAATTATATAACGTACAGTGAGCAGTTTTCTTTTAAGAAATATGTATCATCAGTTCACATCATTACATCGTATTCTGTAAAAGGTATTACTAAGATCCGCCATTTAGAAACAGATACTAGTGCACAAGAATTAAATAACAACCAGTCAACAACTACAGCGTGGAAAATTGGATGGCTGCTTAAATTTTAACATTTTGTTACTTCCAAACCGCCTCTCTAAACTTCGAATATCAGAAAATATAAAATAATGAAGGTTTAGTACTGTAGAAACACCGGTGTTAAAGTTTAAAATAACTTGATGACCTAAATTTATTTGCTTAACGATACCATACGAAAAATTCCTAGAAAGGGTCTGAGTCCACTCGGTTACAGCGCGCTGCGCCTTTTGGAGGGAAGAAAACAAATATGAAAAATTTTTGAAACGGGATCAGAATGCTCTAATAGGAAAGAAAAGAATGTGCTAACACTGCGGAAAAAAAGAGTGTTAAGAGTACAAGGTTTCCCGTTAAGTAGTGAAGTTATAAGCTTATCTACATACTTACCTGCTCATTTCTCAGAAAAACACCAGTAAAGGAGGCAGAAAGGGCCAACGGGGGGGGGGGGGGATATAAAACAAAATAAGAAGAAAGAACCACAGAAAAGAAACCCAAGAGAAAAACCTAATTTTCACTGCTGCCGTGCTTTATTATTTTTCTGTTTATTAAATTATATATTTATATTTTTCCTTTCCTTTTATTTTTTTGTCACCTTTGCTCATTGTCCGGAAAAAATATACGGGCAAATATAGTTGGCACCTGGGTAAAAGTACGAAAAACTAGAACTTAGTTATCTCATATTTTTGAAAGAATAAATGTATATAAGTGTGTGTGTGTGTGTTTCTGCAAATTTCTAATATGGGTAGACACTAACACTCAAGTGGAAATAAAACCCACACCAGCAATATTTATTATTATTTATTTGCTTAACCGTATTCCTTAAATCTTATCCGCCGATGAGCTTTTACATTATGACCACCCCAGGCCTAGAGAAATGAGCACGCCAGCAAAACGAACGGTGGCGCAGATGAAGTTCACAGATCAGTACATATACAACGCGAGGACCGGCATTCGGTTAATAGAGTGTTCGGTGTGAGAATGGGAACAGCTGCCGATTTATCGGAGTTTGATAAAGGACAAATTAAGATGGCACGGCGTCTTGGAACTAAGATTTCCGAAACGGCGAAGCTTGTTCACGTGCTGCTGTAGTGAGTACGTATCAAAAATGGTGCACAGATAGCCAAACGACCAACCGTCGTCCAGCTGAGTGTCGTCCGCAGCTTATTGATCCCAGACGGGAGCGGAGACTGTTGCGCATTGTTCACGTTCACAGCGACCGCAGGGCCACAGTGCGACAAATCACCCGCAGCTACAACAGTCGTGATCAGGACAATGTGTCACCGCACACAGTTCATCGCAGCCTTCTGCCCATTGGCCTGTGTAGCAGAAGACACAGCCGGGTCCCCATGCTCACTCCACGTCATCTCCAACAACGCATGAAATGGGCCGAAGATCATCGAGATGGGACCGTGGATGATTTGAAGATAGTGGCCTGGTCTGACGAATTCAGATTCTCCGTGCATCACGTCGACGGCCGATCGCGGATACGCCGACTACCAACGGAGACGATGGCACCTGGATGCACTGTTGGGCGGACACAGGCCGGCAGCGGCTTTCTGCTGCAGGCGATGTTTTCTTTGGGCACTTTAGGCCCCATTATTCCAATAGCACAATCCCTGACAGATGCCAGGCATCTGAAAATCGTTGCGGACTAAGTTCACCCATTCATGGCAATTGTGTTCCCTGCTGGTGATGGCCATTACCAACAGGATAATGTGGCGTGCGACACTGCCAGAATGGTCAAGCAGTGGTTCGAGGAACATGCTAGTGCCTCCAAATTCATCTGACATGAACCCAATCCAAAATTTGTGGTTCGACTTGGAAAAGCAGGTTAGCGCTAAATCACCACCACCCCGAAATGTAAGGGAACTGGAGGACCTGCTGTTGACATTATGGTACCAGATAACCCAGGATACCTACTGCCACCTCATCAAATCGATGCCTTGCCAAGTGGCCGCACTCGCCGAGGCATCGATTCATACATGTTAAGCAAATTAATATATAAAATATTATATATTTGTATTATTTGAATATATAAATATTGTGTGCATACATATATATATATATATATATATATATATATATATATAGAGAGAGAGAGAGAGAGAGAGAGAGAGAGAGAAAGAGAGAGAGAGAGATGTGAAACCAAGGAGCAGATTTTGAAAGAAATAAAAAATAATAAAACAAAAATTCCGAGAACGGGCAGAAGAACAACAACCACCAATCTTCAACCGCCCGAAGCAGGCAAGCTTCAAACGATTGAAAATTAATGAACAGAAGAACGCAGGGAAGCATATCAATGACTGATTCTCTGATGGCTTCGTCAAGGGCAAGCAATTAAGAAAAACACTCATTAATCTACTGAGACCAGAGAATTGTGGGGTTTCTGCTATTTTAGTTTGCTATAAAGACAGATTAAATTTAGGGATAAAATTCTCAAATTAAAAAGGGATTTCTAATAAAACAAAACCAGCAAACTAGAAAACATTGCTTGACCGCACAACAACCAAGATAATCACAACTAAAAAGAAAAGGAAAGGAACCGAGCACCCCAAAAAGGCAAAACCAGGGAAGAAATTAGTATTAAAATACCAAGAAAAACCTGACCAAAGAAAGGTACAGAAAGGATAACTTTAAGCTTGTCACAGAAAAAATGAAAACTTTAACCTGCCAGATAAAAAAAGCAGAAAACATCAGAAAAAATTAATATAAAAAAATAAATTTAAACAAAAAGAGTAACTTTACAATTTTGAAAAAGGTAATTCAAAGCATTTAGATTTCATTGAAAATCCTGATTTAAGAAGGATCTTAGCTTTTGGGGCCAAGTTCAGGCCTTGATTCTATCTCTCGAAAGATAGAATCAAGTATGATTTTTATCAAGACTTAAATAAATATATTGTTAAAATTAGCTTAGCCTAACATGCCAATCGAAGCCTTGAAGCCTTTGCTGAAATGAAAATGCAAAATTTTTCAAGAATTTAAACAAAATTTAGCCATTCAAAATATTTGTTACAATAACAGCCTTGCATTATCTCATGAGTTCAAAAAATCACTTTCTAAATTACAAGAAAATTTTTATCTTTACCACGACAGACAAAGCAAATAATAATATTGCAATTATTTGCAAAAATTTCTACTTTGAATTAATTTCGCAAGAGCTGCATAATAAGGTCACCTATATGCCTGCTTCCACTTCCTGTAAGGAGCTCACCAATAAATTTAAAGCATTTCGCAGACAGTTGGGGTTAGAACGGCAAATAGTTATGAGCGTGAGTTTCCTTATCTTTTTGCTACTGCAAAATTTCATAAAGAACCGGTGAAATTCAGATTCATAGCTAGTGGTACCAAAAGTCCTAAAAAAGTAATAGATCAGTATTTTGAATCAGTTTTGAAGAAGGTTTTAAACATTACTAAATCCAAAGTAAACCTAACATGTAAAAACTTCTGGATTATTAAAAGCAATGCTGAGGTCATTTCGGAAATTCTTGATAACACGCCTGCTGAGGAAAACCTTATACCAGCCTTCCGCTAGAAGACATTATCAGTACCCTCAAGTTACTCTTTAATGAATTTCAAACCTCCAACATCATTTCGGAAAGTTCTTGGCATACATTTCTAAATTGTTGCATTAAAAATAACTTTATCCTCTAGAATAACAAATTTTACAAACAGGTTAATGGAATACCTATGGGGTGTTCCCATTCCACGAGTATATGCAATTTGTTCTTGTTCTTCAACGAATTTCAGTTCATGAAGTTAAATTCATCCAATCATGAGAGTTACTCTCATACCTACAGATACATTGATTACCTACTTTGCCTTAATAATTCAGGAAATATCGAAAAAGACTTTGCAGCTATTTATCCTAAATGCCTTAAACTAAATAAAACCAATGATAATAACCAAGGTCTTGAATTTTTGTATTTAGCTATAAATCTCAATGCAGGTAACCCAATCATAAGCCTTTATGATAAGAGAAATCAGTTTACATTTAAAATTGTCAAATATGGTATGTGACGGAGCAATATTTAAAATAAAGTAATAGAAAATGTATTTATATCACAAGTCCTAAGGCTTTCTAGAAAATGTAGCTTAAACTCTGAACTAAAAAAACATGTTATCATTTTAATCAAACAGTTTTTTGAAAACCAAGTACCTAGAAACTTCTTAAAAATTGCATTAAGATAAATAGTTCTCAAGCATAGAATTAGGATGGAAAACTTTATTTAAATCTTGTTGACCGAATGAATTGTCTAAATTAAAGCGGGTTTTTAGAGGTTTGGCAGAGATGTGGTCAACTATCAATTAAGGAACCTATAAAAAACACTATTCTATCCCTCTCCTTTGATTATTAAAAAAGGTTATAATTAAAAAAATTTACACAAAAAAGTATAAACTCCTAAGAATTTTTTTTTAAATATTTATAAAAATAAAAGCCAAAAAAGTAGTAATACTTCAATTTCAAAAGTTTGGGAAGAATGCTGCTAATTAGGTTATATAATACTTTTTGAGCTCTTGGGAGCTGAGATACATTTTCCACACTCCCAGGAAGAGCATTTTAGTATTTTGGTTTGCTCTAAAAACTCGTAGCGGTTTTTTCAGAGCATTAAATCTGCTGTTTAAAGTTTACTCCAGGAAACTTCACTGTTAACATACCAGGAAGGTTCTAAAGTTGGGTGCTAGATGGCGCTGCGATGGATATGCCCTGCAGTTAGTTTCTTCCACCCCAGAGGAGGTGATGGACAGCACCCATGCACTTCTCAGGCATGGTAAGTCGTTTTTCTAATTTGTATGTTCATTCTTTTAATTCAACTTGTATTTTTTCTTGGAATTAATTTTTTTGGGCTATTTTACACTCTTTGAAAGTTGGTTGTTCACTTTTCCCATGCTTAGAGTTTCCCACGGAACTTTGGTAAGCGTTTTGTGTCCCTTTGTTGGTTTTACAAATGTTCATTTTTTCGAAGGTTTTGAAAATCCCTGTGGGCTTAATGATTAGTATAATATTTTTTAAATATTTTAACTTGTACCAGCAAAGCACCACCTCACATGTAATTTCTTTTATTTTGTTTTTATCTTTTTAGGAATGTAGTGAATTTTCGTTTATTATAAATGTGCACTAAACTTAACTATATTTTCAATGTTTTCTTGAGTGTCTACGGCACGTAATTTGCTTCTCTGTGACTTGCAAACTTGCACTTTGGTATTAAACTTTATTTTAAAAAAAACATTTTTTTGCTGTGGGTATTGGGCATTTACCTTGCCTTTCTGAGACATGCAGCTCGGTTATTTGGGTTCACTCTCAGGATTTGCAACTGTACATATTGTTCCTTGTGCACTTTTTGCTTCTTTTTTCCTTAAATTGTTGCTTTGAATTTGCCTTTTTCAAAATTGAAAAGTTACTCTTTTTGTTTAAATTTATTACTTTTTATATTAATTTTTTCTGATGTTTTCTGCTTTTCTTTTTATCTGGCAGGTTAAAAGTTTTCATTTTTTCTGTGACAAGCTTAAAGTTATCCTCTCTGTACCTTTCTTTGCTTAGGTTTTTCTTGGTATTTTATTACTAATTTCTTCATTGGTTTTGATTTTTTGGGGTGCTCGGATCCCTTCCTTTTCTTTTTAGTTGTGATTATCTTGGTTGTTGTGTGGTAGGGCAATGTTTTTTAGTTTGCTGGGTTGGTTTTATTAGAAATCCCTTTTTAATTTGACAATTTTATCCCTAAATTTAATCTGTCCATATAAGCAAACTAAAATAGCAGAAACCCACAATTCTCTGGTCTCAGTAGACTAATGAGTGTTTTTCTTAATGTTTGCCCTTGACGAAGCCATCAGAGAATCAGTCATTGATATGCTTCCCTGCGTTCTTCTGCTTGTTAATTTTCAATCGTTTGAAGCTTGCCTGCTTCGGGCGGTTGGAAACTGGTGGTTGTTGTTCTTCTGTCATTCTCGGAATTTTTGTTTTATTATGTTTTATTTCTTTCAAAACTTGCTCCTTGGTTTCACATTTTTATTTTGTTTTGATCTTTCATCTATGTAGCCTCTGGCGTTTTGGAATTTCAGATTTGTACTTAGCTTTTGCTTATTTTCCTTCTATTGATTTTTGCTATATATATATATATATATATAATATTTATAAATTCAAATATCATCATCATCATCATCATCATTGCCAACCATTATCAATCCGCTGCTGGACGAAGGTCTCCCCAAGTTTCCTCCACAACGGTCTGTCTTGTGCCAGTCTCCTCCATGTCACCCCTGCATACTTTCGAATTTCATCCACCCATCTCCCATGTGGTCTTCTTCTGGGTCTTTTCCTGTCCCTTGGGATCCAATCTAAAATTTCGGCTGTCCATCGATGATCTGTCCTTCTGGCAGTATGTCCAGCCCATTGCCATTTCAGGGATTTAACTCTGATCATGATGTCTTCCACTCTTGTCATTTTTCGGATCCACGAGTTCCTCTTCTTATCTCTCCTGGTTACACCAAGTATGCACCTCTCCATGCTACTTTGAGTTGTCTGCAGCCTTTGTATGTCTCTTTTAGTTAAGGTCCACGTCTCTGCACCATACGTAAGCACTGGAAGGATGCATTGATCAAACACTTTTCTTTTAAGACATAATGGCATATTGCTCTTGAAAATTATGCTGTTTCTTCCAAAAGCTCTCCAGGCAAGTTTTGTACGCCGATTAATTTCTTCATCAATGAGACCCTCACTTGATATCTGCTGTCCAAGATAAACGTACGTGTCTGTAATCTCCAGCTTTTCTCCATCAATCGATAAATCTTCATTTCTTGTAAAAGCATTGAACATCACTTTTGTCTTCTGAAAGTTCATTTTTAATCCCACTTCTTTACTCTTGTCAGCAAGTTCCTGGATCATACTCTGCAGCTCTGATGGGGTAGTTGCAAAAATGACTACGTCATCAGCAAAACGAAGGTGGGTTAGATAATCTCCATTAATCTTTATCCCCTTGTTTTCCCAGCTCAGTGACTGAAAAACACCCTCCAATGTGGCATTAAAAAGCTTCGGAGATATGGTGTCACCTTGTCTCACTCCCTTTCCAATTTTTATGTGTGGGGTATTCTCAAACAGCCGAATCTTTGCACTTGCATTTTCATAGATGTTATTAATAATATTAATGTATGCATCTTCAATACCGCAGGTTTTCAGAGCCATTGTAACTGCTGATGGTTTCACCGAATCAAAGGCTTTTTCATAATCGATAAAAGCCATGCACAATGGAAGTTCATATTCCCTCGCTCTTTCAATTAGTTCTCTCAGCACATGGATATGATCTATTGTGCTGTAGCCACTCCTGAATCCAGCTTGTTCTCTCGGTTGAGCCATGTCCAGTGTTACCTTCAAGCGGTGTGAAAAAACTTTAGTGAAGATTTTATAAACTACTGATAGGAGGCTGATAGGTCTGTAGTTTCCGAGATCCTCAATGTTACCTTTCTTATGTAGCAGGATCATTGTAGCGGTGTTCCAATCCTCAGGAATCTTTCCTTCATTAAGGCATCGAGTGAAAATTTGGGCGAGTACTGTTTCGATTTCTCCACTTGCTTCTTGTATGATGTCTACAGTAATTCCATCTTCTCCTGGAGCTTTACCCCGCTTCATGTTCTTGATTGCATGTGCAACTTCTGCTGGAAGGACTGGAGGAACTCTGGTACTGGTATCTTTCATGATGTCTGGAGTGCATGTATCATCCCTTTCATATAATTTGGAGTAGAAATATTTCACTCTTGTCAAAATTTCGCCTCTATTTCTTGTTACGGAACCAACTTCTTTTCTCAGTGCCATAATCTGTTTTCTTCCCTTACTGAGATGTCCCTTTGCTATCTTCAGGCTTTGGTTGTTTTCAATTGCTTTCCTCACTAGTTCACAGTTGAATTTTCTTACGTCTTCAGTGATACCTTTTCGTACTGTCTTGCATAACTCTATATATTCCACTTTGAAAGTCACATCTTCTTTAGTTGTGCTCATCTCTCTTCTTTTTTGCATCAACATTTTCGTTTTTCCTGATAATTTATTTACATGCAACTTGTTCTTAGACCCAGCTAATTTTGTTGCTGTTTCCATAAGAGCTTTGGTTACTTTTCTGTTAACTTCAGAGATGTCCACTTCTTCCGATGTTAGGCCTTCTAAAGCAGAGAACCTGTTCTTCAGTTCCAACTTGAAGGTATTATGGTGTTTTTTAAGGTTGGTTATGTTAATAGATTTTGTTTGTCTTATGAGCTTGCCACGTTCAAGTTTAGTGTTGAGGTGCATCTTACATCTCACCAATCTATGGTCACTACCTGTGTTGAACTTGTTTAGCACACTGCAGTCTTCTATGACGAATTTTTTGTTACACATAATAAAATCAATTTCGCTTGTCGTCCCATTTGGATGTCTCCATGTCCATTTCCTGTGTGGCTTTTTCTTGAAGAAGGAGTTCAAGATGAAAAACCCTTCTGCCTCTGCAAACTCAACGAGAGTATTTCCACGCTGGTTTCTGTTGCCGTGACCGAATTTACCTACTGAAGTTTCATTCTGTTGCCGTTGCCCTATTTTTGCATTGAAATCTCCCATAATTATTTTCAAGTGCTGCTTACCTTTATTATTTAGATGACAAATTTCCTCATAAAATTCTTCAATTTCTTCTTCAGGATGACTTGTGGTGGATGCATAAGTTTGAATAATCTGAGCCTGGTATCTTTTCGAGAGTTGGATAACAAGCCGTGCAGCTCTGTCAGAGGAACTTTCAACTTCTACAACTTTATCCTTCAGTTTCTTGTTTATTATAAATCCAACACCACTAGTTCTGCCAGTATCTGTCCCACGATAGTAGAAGAGATGTCCACTTTTCAGTTCGATGAGATCTTCTCCTTTTCTCCTTACCTCACTTAGCCCCACGATGTCCCACTTGATCCTTTGTAGTTCCTCTTCTAATTCAAGAAGCCTTGAATCAGAAGATAGGGAGCGTCCATTATACGTAGCCAAGGTCAGCATCAGATGGCAGCCTAGTCCGGTCCTCCGGGGATTCTTAGCACCCTCTGCCTTCATGTCGCACTGGCCGCTGACTTGGCCAGGTACATTCCAGCTGCCGGAGACTGAGGGCCAAGATTTAAGTTGTGGAGTCATTTTGGAGGGGTTTGGCCATAACTCACCACGCTGTCCAAGCGGGTTGGTGAGTGTGGGATAGAATTTCCTCTAATCCCGATGGTATAGTTATACCGCTATTGGCGGTCGTCAGAGCCCCTTTAGTAGGAACAGGATGCACCACGAGAAGGCGGGGTTGACATTTGTCAAGGAGAGGCTTTGATGTTACGCATCACCTGACCTTACATCCCATATAATATTTTATATATTAATTTGCTTAACACGTATGCTTTAATTTTTATCGTTTCTTTTTCGCAGCAGCTGTAGCCTTAATTAAAAATGTGCAAATTTCTAATTACTCTTTAAAATAGATGGTCCAGGGAAGGTGATCAGCAGAGTGAAGACAAAGTAATCCGAAGTCCACTTGATTTCGTCGTAAACCGAAGACCCAAAGCATCTTGACCACCTGCCTAATATAATGTTGATTCTCCACGTGCCGCCAAAACAGCTCTTACCCGTTGAGCATGGTCGCTACAAGATTTCTAAACGTGTCTTGTAAAGAATATTTCAGTCTCCGTGCTTGACAAAAGACTTACTTTGCCAGACACCTAATGAATCTTAGCTCTGTGAATCTTACTTTTGTAGTTCGTCACATATATCCCCAATCCCTTCCGAAAGACGGGGGTACGAAATCGCAGGTTTCGAGTTCGCCGCAAACCATGGTTGAAGTAACCCCATGTGGAAGAAGGAATTCTCAGTAACTCCAGAAGATGTATGGAAGAAGCATTACACATTTTTCGAAGAGCCTGATGGCCAGTAGATCCATTTTTACAACCTACGTTCGAAAAGTTCCAGAACTGACGCAATTAAGAATATAAAAAAGGTACCATACTCATAATTAATGCTGGTCACTTTCAAAGTACCGCCCTTCTGAATCAACACAGTTTCCAGCTTTTTTTAAAGATCCTAAAATAGTTCTGTCCGCAAGGTGTTTTGTCACGGCTGCTTCGATAGATGTAATGTCTGCACGATACTGTCATTTTAATACCCGTTTTTTCCGGGGAACACGGAGAAATCACAGGGCGAAAAATGAGGGGAATACGGCGCATGTGACAACACAGTGATTTGATGGTGATTGATTGAGCCAGGTTCTGTTGGGACTGACAACGCGGTATGGTGTCTTGCGTTATCATAGAGTCAGAAGGAATTTTGGGATTGCCATAATTCGGGACGACGGCGACGAATACTGCTGCGTAAACGTCATGAGACTTGCTTGTAGAATTTTTGCATTATCGTTTGACCCACTGGTACGAATTCCTTATGGACTTATACCTTTCGAGTCGAAAAAGGCTATCAGCATCGTCTTTTCTAGTTGTATGCGGGCTTTCTTGGTCAATGGTGAGTGGGTGCATTTCCATTCGGAGCTTGGTCACTTGGTTTGTGAATCATATTGCAGGCACCATGTTTCATCTCCTGGAATAATCCTGGAACAAAAAACAGGATCCTCAGCTGCAGTGACCAGCAGATCGGATCAGATCGATGAACTAGCCTCCTTTTGGCAGCTATTCAGCATGAGAGGTACCAATCTGGCGTTAAGATTTCGTTTTCCTAGACCTTAGCGTAGAATCTCATGCCAGATAAACTTACTGATGCCCACGGACTCAGCCAAAGTCTGCGATTCGGCGATCTTTCTTTAACTGATTCCGCACCTCTTCGATTTTTTTCTGCTGTCCGCACACTGAAGGGACGCCCAGATCTCGGGTCATCATAAAAGGATTTCCGCCCATTACGAAACCGTGCATACCATTCGTAAACTCTGCTGCTGGATAATGGTGTCTCTCCATATGCTTCTTTTAACACTCTGAAAATTTCAACAGCTGATTTACCAAGTTTTCAACCATGTCTACTCTCTGCGCTTCCATGGCGAAAACGAAACAGGACGAGAACGCTTGTCACGACTCGCCTAATGACCATCTGCCGTCTCTCGGTACCGGTATAGACCGGTTTCCAGCTGTTTGCTGATTGGCCAAGGTCTGCTGTCTTCTGGCATATACCTGATATTTCTATCCCACTACTGTTACGTCAGTTATGCGGTCAGTTCTGGAACTTATTTGTACGTAGGCTGTACGTTGGGACGGAAATGTAGCGTAAATGCCGTCTTGAATGTGCGTCATATCTGTAGTACGTCCGAAACCTTACCAGTAGATACGTTAACTTTTGTGACTTAAATGGATGAGCCGCGGCAGTTCGGACTGGCTCTTCAAGCACAAACCACAGATATGCTATTAGCTGTGTGTAACAGTTTTACCCGTTCTTGTAATGGATGCAAATTGCGATCGAAGTAGTTACGTGACAGATTACGCTGCGATGCCGAATTTTCGGCCTATAAAGCGTGGAGCATTAGAGCATATAGAGGCACCAGGTTTGTCCGAGTAAGTCAATCGTAACGGAAATCACGGACGGTGTAACATGGCATGTGATAAGGAGCACGTTAGACATTCTTTACTGTACGAGTTCGAGCAGCCGCGGATTGCCGCAACATCTGTCGTGTGTATGAGGAGGATGCAGTTGATGATAGCACATGTTTTTTTATCTTTATTGCAGGTTTTACGACCACTGTGAGCAACTCAATGGGCTATAGCAGTCGCCCGTCCCGAATTCAGGGTCACTGGTTCCAGGTAAGGAAGAGAGCCAGCGCCGTAAGACAAACACAACATCCATGCCGCACAGGGATTCCAAGCCGGACCCTTCGCGGATGAATGATCAGAAGCCAGCGCTTAGACCACTGCGCCACCAGGGCGGCATAGCACATGTCGTCGTTGGTTTCGGGAATTCCGCGACGGAGACAGAAGCTGTACAGATCAACCACGTCCTGGACGTCCATCCGTGGTTTCTGACGAAGATATGGACCAAGCCATAACAAATTACCCACACCCAACCTTTCAGGAATTAACGAAAACGTTGTCGGTACACAGAACAACAGTCGAAAGACGGATGCATGCGCTTGGTGTCATCACCAAGTTCGATAATTGGGTTCCGCACCAGCTTTCTGCAAAGCAACGAGATGAGAGAATCCGTACCTGTGTTTCTTTGCATTACGAAATGAACCGTTTTGGGGACGAATTGTAACGGGTGATGAGAAATGGGTACTGTACCGTAAAGTAAAGCGTCGACGGACTGTGTGCCAAAATGCGGAGCCTGCTTCATTGACCTCAAAAAAGGACTGCATCCTGTAATGGTTTTGTTCAGTGTTTGGTGGGATGACCAGGGAATAATCCACTGGTAGGTGCTGGCACCTAACCGAACGATAAACGCTGACCTCAACTTCCAACAGTTGGACAGATTGCGAGAACAACTGACATCGAAGCGGGCAGCACTCGTCAGTCGCAAAGGCGTAACCCTTTATCATGATAACGCCAGTCCTCATGCTGCTTTAATCGCTCGGCAAAAATTACTGGACTTTGGTTGGGACGTGTTACCTCATCCGGGGCATTCCCCTGCCCTGGCACCTACGGACAACTACCCTTTTCGATCGTCACAGAACGCCTTCGCTCTCGAAACCTTCGATGATGTGCACGATGTGAAAACGGCATTACATGGTTTTTTTACTCTAAAACACAGGAGGTTTTCCAGCGTGGGATTCACTTTTTTTTTTTTTTTTTGATTGAAAATTTAACGACCACCGTGAGCAACTCAATGGGCATTAAGCAGTCGCCCGTCGCTAATTTAGGGCCACTGGCTCCAGAGAAGGGAGAAAGCCAGTGCTGTAAGACATATATAACATCCATGCATCACCGGGATTCGAACCCGGACCCTTCTCGGACGAATGGTCATAAGCCAGCGCTTAGACCACTGCGCCACTGGGGTGGCCGTGATTCACTTATTCACAGACAGATGACAAAAGGTCATACAGAATGATGGCAAATATGTGAAATCCTAAGTACTTTATTTGTTGTGTTCTCCTCCTTTCTTTGCAGCCTACAAAAACGGGTAGAACTTATGCACACACCGAATAGATTGGATTGATGTCTGTGGAATATGGAGGTGGGGGCAATGCTTTGAAATCTTTCTCATGTTCAACAAAAGATTTGCGAACAATCCGGACAGTGTGACACACCTCATTATTCCCCTGAAGTAAAGCATTTTTAAACATGCTTTCTTAAGATGTGATTAACATTATGATTTCGACAGTTTTATGACGACGCAATCGTATGGGAAATTGCACCTTTTCAGAAAGCATGAATTCTTTCATTTTGAGTAAATAAAGAAATTTTCGAAAAGTTAGCACTGTATACCATCGCGAGCTAATCCTCGAATTTCCGTCGGCATAATTAGCGTAAGATGAACAAAATTTGTTTTAATGTGTGTCTTCGTTTCATCGATTGCAGATAAAGTCATATAAAACTGTGGTTATTAATGTAAGTACGTGTGTAATCTTTGCAAAGAGCTTATACACACGAAATATGAGAACTGCTAAGTTTGCTGAAAGATGAAGACGCAGAATAAAAGCTTTAACAAATATTTTCGCATGGAAAGGATTCTTATGACGACGTGTGATTATCTAGAAATAGTTCCCTTTAAGTGCATCTAGGCACATGAGAGTAACAGACTAAGTGCACGTCAAATACGAGAAGCTGTCTCGACAAGACTATGTGCCTAAACAGTTTTTATTTTCCTTAATTTTGTTTTCAGCAATTTTGGGCTACGAGCGGTCGCCGATCTTCATCTTATGTCACTGGTTTCAAGGAAGGGACACAGCCATCAGAAAAAAGCAACAATCAACGCCTGATCGAAGATTCGAACCCGGACCAACTCGGACAAAAAATCGAGAGCAGCCTGTTGCTTACTCTTTCTAGAAAACTTATGTTACGCATCTTTCGCATGCCAAGCTCTTTCTGGGTGTGAAATCAAACGAGTGATTCGAGAGTACACATTTTTTTACGAACAACACATTGCATTTATCATATATATATATATAATAAATAGTACATAAATAAAACAAAAAAATTACTTTATAAATAAATTACTTAACACAAGAAAATTTGACAAAAAAGGCTAATACCATGAGAAGCGCCGAAGGCAGCTAAACCTCATGTAGTAGCTTATATAGAATGAAAATATTACAGAACAAAATTACAAAATTTCAAAACAAGTAAAAAACTGGAACAGGTTGCCGTCATCAGGAGAGCATCAACCTGTAGGAGTGGCCTTTCTAGTACCAATAAAACAACAAGGCAAGCCAAAATTGTCGGTTGGTCATGCTCCGTAGACCACAAAACCAAATTCTAATAAGCACAAAAATTACAAAAATCAAATTTATAAAACTAAAAAAAGAATTAAAAGCTTACCGGCAGAACAAAAACCGCCATGACAAAGAGTCAAACAAGACTGAACAGAGCACCCACAAGAACCCAAATATATACACTGATAAGAAAGGTGGTCACTCACGGCTAAACAACTACCTGGTAAGCCAAAAAATGTGTAAATTCACACATTTTTTGGCTAACTTTATTTTTTGGCTTTTTTTTTTAAATTCACACAGACATCGACCAACCGACAATTTTGGCTTGCCTTGTTGTTTTGTTGGTACTAGAAAGGCCACTCCCACAGGTTGGTGCTCTCCTGATGACGGCAACCTGTTCCAGTTTTTTACTTGTTTTAAAATTTTGTATTTTTGTTCTGTAATATTTTCATTCTATATATATATATCTCAGGTGATGCGTAACATCACAGCCTCTCCTTGACAAATGTCAACCCCGCCTTCTCGTGGTGCATCCTGTTTCCACTAAAGGGGCTCTGACGACCGCCAGTAGCGGTATAACTATACCTTCGGGATTAGAGGAAATGCTATCCGACACTCACCAACCCGCTTGGCCAGCGTGGCGAGTTATGGCCAAACCCCTCCAAAATGATTCCACAACTTAAATCCTGGCCCTCAGTCTCCGGCAGCTGGAATGTACCTGGCCAAGGCAGCGGCCAGTGCGACATGAAGGCAGAGGGTGCTAAGAATCCTCGGAGGACCAGACTAGGCTGCCATCTGATGCTGACCTTGGCTACATATAATGAACGCTCCCTATCTTCTGATTCAAGGCTTCTTGAATTGGAAGAGGAACTACAAAGGATCAAGTGGGACATCGTCGGGCTAAGTGAGGTAAGGAAAAGATCTCATTGAACTGAAAAGTGGACATCTCTTCTACTATCGTGGGACAGATACTGGCAGAACTAATGGTGTTGGATTTATAATAAACAAGAAACTGAAGGATAAAGTTGTAGAAGTTGAAAGTTCCTCTGACAGAGCTGCACGACTCGTTATCCAACTCTCGAGAAGATGCAAGGCTCAGATTATTCAAACTTATGCACCCACCACAAGTCATCCTGAAGAAAAAATTGAAGAATTTTATGAGGAAATTCGTCATCTAAATAATAAAGGTAAGTAGCACTTGAAGATAATTATGAGAGATATCAATGCAAAAATGGGGCAACGGCAACAGAATGAAACTTCAGTAGGTAAATTCGGTCACGGCAACAGAAACCAGCGTGGAAATACTATCGTTGAGTTTGCAGAGGCAGAAGGGTTTTTCATCTTGAACTTCTTTTTCAAGAAAAAGCCACACAGGAAATGGACATGGATACATCCAAATGGGACGACAAATGAAATTGATTTTATTATGTTTAACAAAAAATTCGTCATAGAAGTCTGCAGTGTGCTAAACAAGTTCACCACAGGTAGTGACCATAGATTGGTGAGATGTAAGATGCACCTCAACACTAAACTCGAACGTGGCAAGCTCATAAGGCAAACAAAATGTATTGACATAACCAACCTTAAAAAACACCATAATACCTTCAAGTTGGAACTGAAGAACAGATTCTCTGCTTTAGAAGGCCTAACATCGGAAGAAGTGGATATTTCTGAAGTTAACAGAAAAGTAACTAAAGCTCTTATGGAAACAGCAACAAAATTAGCTGGGTCTAAGAGCAAGTTGCATGTGAACAAATTATCAGGAAAAACCAAAATGTTGATGCAAAATAGAAGAGAGATGAGGACAACTAAAGAAGATGTGACTTCCAAAGTGGAATATATAGAGCTATGCAAGACAGTACGAAAAAGTATCACTGAAGACGTAAGGAAATTCAACTGTGAACTAGTGAGGAAAGCAATTGAAAACAACCAAAGCCTAAAGATAGCAAAGGGACATCTCAGTAAGGGAAGAAAACAGATTATGGCACTTTATTGTTTATTAATAACAAGAAATAGAGGCGGAATTTTGACAAGAGTGAAAGATATCTACTCCACATTATATGAAAGGGATGATACATGTACTTCAGACATCATGAAACTTATCAGTACCAGAGTTCTTCTAGTCCTCCCAGCAGAAGTTGCACATGCAATCAAGAACATTAAGCGGGGAAAAGCTTCATGTTCAATTTCTCCACTTGCAAGAAGCAAGTGGAGAAGTTGAAGCTTAAAGATGGTGCACAGACGTGAACCTTAACTAAAAGAGACATACAAAGGCTTTATGGCGCTTGCTGAGTGGTTGGATGCGAATTTTTCTGGCTAGTCAATCAAATTGCTCCCGAGTTCGAGTCCCAGAGGAGGCATATGTCGTGAGCTTGTTTCATGGCCTTGGCCGAGTGGTTGTAGTCGTAGTTTCCAGCACAGCCATCCGAGTTGAGTCCAGATTCGAGTCCCGGAAAAAGCATCGCTGTTTAGAGCCGTAATTTTCTGGCCAGTTGTACAAGTTGCTCCCGGTTTAGAGTCGCGGAAGTCACAGTTTTCCAGATGATTGCCCAACTTGTTCCCTGGTTCGAGTCCCAGAGGAGGCATGGCGCTTGCTGAGTAGTTGGATGTGCATTTTTCTGGCTAGTCTATCAAATTGCTCCCGGGTTCGAGTCCCGGAAGAGGTATCGGTGAGTCAGAGGCATAGTTGTGCAAGTTTCACCCGGGTTGCACTCCCGGAGGAGTCATGGGTTTTTGAAATCAGAGATTTCGAGCTGGCCGTAAGAGTTGCTTCCGGGTTCGAGCCCCGGAGGAGCCATGGGTGGCGACCTTGTTTTACGGCGTTTGCTGAGTGGTTGGAGGCGTATTTTGCTGGCTAGTCACCCGAGTTTAATCCGTGTTTGAGCCCCGGAAGATGCATTGTTGACCAAGTTCCACCCAGGTTGGAGTCCCGGAGGAGTATGTGTTGTTAGAATCATAGTTTTCAGGTTGGTAGTTCGAGCTGCTCCCGGGTTAGAGTCCCGAAGGAATCACAATTTTCATGCTGGTTGTCCAAGTTGCTTATAACGTACAAGTTTGTCAGCGCCGGACATCGAATCAGGGTCCCCTCACTCTGAAGTAAGTTGCTCTCCCAACTGAGCTACGTGGACATGTGCTCTCATTGCTATCTGCCTTTATCTCATGTGCGTCCTGCGGGGAAGGCACGTTACATGCACCTGGGCTCGAGTCCCAGAGGAGGCATGGGTGGTGACCTTGACCTTGTTTTATGACGCTTGCTGAGTGGCTGGAGGCGTAGTTTCCTATTTGGTCACCCGAGTTGACCCAGATTCGAGGCATCGGTGAGTCAGAGGCATAGTTGTGCAAGTTTCAACCTGGTTGGAGTCATGGGTAGTCAGAATCATAGTTTTCAGGCTGTCCGTTCGAGTTGCTCTCGGGTTCGAATCCCGGAGGTGTCATAGTTTTCATGCTGGTCGTCCAAGTTGCTTCTGGGTTCGAGTCCCAGAGGAAGCATGGGTGGTGACCCTGTTTCATGGCGCTGGCAGAATGATTGAGGACGAGATTTTCTAGCCAGTCGCCCGAGTTGGAGTCCCGGATAAGGCATGGGTGGTGTGCTTATATCATGTCGCTGGCTTTCTCCCTTCTTTTGAACCGGTGTCCCTAAATTAGGTACAAGCGACTAATTATAGTCCTTAGAGTTGCTCATGGTGGTCGTTAAATTCCCAATTAAAAAATAAATAACGAAACTAACTATAATCGCGACAATTTATGTACTTCAAATTAACCGAAACTCTTTACTAAATAATAGATAAAAGTTTGCTGTGAATATTAACGTTTTGTAATTTTCACCAGCAGTGATCCTGTAGTGTAGGTATACGATTTAGTTTTTTTTAATGAAGGCTTCTTGTAAACTTCTCATCGATTGTATGTATGCCAAAATAGAAAATATATTTATCTATTCAAAAAGCTAAACCTTGCCTGTATATACATAAAATACCTTACAAGCAAATATATTGCCGCTGTTGTAGTTATAGATAGGTGTGTAGTTAAAGCACGCTAAAATTTGTTCTATTCCTCAATAATGCTTGGCCGCAAATGTTTAACATTTCGTATTCATCCGCGTCGATGGCCGTGTGAGATAGATACTCGTATGTAATGCTACTTTCAATATGTTTCTGAATAAGTGCTGCTTGTGTATTTCCTATAGGTATATTGAAGGTGGAGTAGATAGATAGTTAGACAGATTTAGGGATGGATAAGAATGACTTTATAACTGAAACACCGGAGATGTTCCGCACTTATCTTCCCATTAATTGGCCCCAGCAGGTGCAGTATAACAATATTTGCTCCAATGTAACATATCTGAATGCCCAAAATAATTGATTATCTGAGATCATTAGGAGGGTACGCAATAACTTGGCGCGTGCTGCATTTTATTATCGCCTTTTCGAGTTATTGATATGCAAATTAAAGAGTGGAAGGGATTTCTTCCGGGCTGCATCTTTCTCTCTTTCACTGTTGCAGTGTAAAATATGACGCGGCATTGTAATGTGAACATCGACTTCTCCGTTGAAGGAGCGCCTAATCTATCTCACGTTCCGCTTGTGTATTGAAAATATTTTTCATATCTGCGACCCTCAGTGCTTATCGGGTTTTGGGCTTCTCATCTCCGGGAGGCTGAAATTAGTCTTTTAGGAACAAATTATTTTTCCAACTCTGCTCCTTGCGTCGCCGCGTGTGAAGGAATTCACCAGCCTTTGCTATGAGAGGGGGTGTTCATTTCTTTCTATCGATTCTTCTAAAGGAAGTTAATGATTTTTCCAAGCTGTGAAATATTTCCTTTTCTTCGGAGATTTTTCTTTTTCTGTTATACAGTTCAAACTCACTTCAGTGCAATTTCCTGCATATTTTTTCATTAAAACGGAATGGTGAATTCCCTGCCTCTTTGCAATTTTTAGCATCTGAATAAGAAGAACCGAAAAAAAAAAGACGGGGAACTTATTGCATGTATGCACCTAGAAAATTTCAGTTTTTCTTCAGGGGCCACTAATTGAAGGTAAAATAACTATTTCTATGCAGAATTTTCGAGACGGAATATGTAAAAATCATCGAAAATTTTTAAAAGCAGTTTATTTTACGATGAAAAGCGTCTTCCGAAACACTTCCCAATTCAGGCTTTGTGAAGTGAAATTCTTTACGTCCACGGATGTTTCCTTGTACGCTGCTGTACATGCAAACTACTTATTAAAAAATGTTTTCGAGAGGTGATTTGCATACTGTTTAAGTGATATCTATGCAGCCTGAGTAATTTCATTTTCTACTGTCCCGAATGGAATAAATTATGTCAAACACAAAAAGAAAATATTGCTTAACGTACCATCGACGCAAAGTAAGTTAGTTCCATTGGGCTCTCGCACATATAATTAGAGAGCAGTCTGACTGATAGGTTGGAAAAATAAATGACGGGATGTGTGTGATGATGAAAATCACTTATTTAGCACCGTTACCTTAAAAGGTTCAGTGGAGTTTAAAATGTACAATGACGAATTAAGATGCGTGTGGAGAAAAAAATACAAGGTAATTGTAAACTTCGACAACAAATTTAGCAAGAAAGATGACACCGAATTTTAGGGTGTAATAAGCATTTCTTTTCAATCCGTTCTGACGCAAATTTAATTTATCAAATCTATTCAAAGTCAATGGAACCGGTATGGAAAACAATAGATCTGACGAAAGAAAGAAGATTTTCAATCGGTTTTAATCCCTCAGATATTGCTGTAAACGAAATTGTGAGCTTACGCCCTCTGGTTGCAGACTTGTGCGTTAAGAAAAACATGAATTTATATGAGAAATATTTCTCACCGGTTCAGTGGAGTTTAAAATGTGCAATGACGAATTAAGATGCGTGTGGAGAAAAAAATACAAGGTAATTGTAAACTTCGACAACAAATTTAGCAAGAAAGATGACACCGAATTTTAGGGTGTAATAAGCATTTCTTTTCAATCCGTTCTGACGCAAATTTAATTTATCAAATCTATTCAAAGTCAATGGAACCGGTATGGAAAACAGTAGATCTGACGAAAGAAAGAAGATTTTCAATCGGTTTTTAATCCCTCAGATATTGCTGTAAACGAAATTGTGAGCTTACGCCCTCTGGTTGCAGATTTGTGCGTTAAGAAAAACATGAATTTATATGAGAAATATTTCTCACCGGAAAGGCTCTCCAACACAGAATTTTTCAAATCGGACTCTTAGAAACAGAGATATCGACAAAAATGAGATGTGACTTTACGTTCCCTGGTGGGAAAACCATGCATTATTTTAGGAAGAAAGTATTCTCAAAAGGTTTTTCCATATCAGCGGTATCGGTCCAAGAAAAAAAAATTTAGTCGAGTTTTCAGGAGCCCAGATTTTGCTACAAATACATCACAAGCAGAAATTAACACTTATGAACTTGGTGGCCAAACCGTTCTGTACCAAACATTAGAAATTATGTGATAAATATTTTCCATCAGGTCTTGTTTTGCGATACAGGAAGAATTTTTCAAATCGGAGTTTTAGAAGCAGAAATAACGCAGAAAACGCAATTTGCCTTTGTGCCCCCTAGCGGAAAGTCTATGATTTACTTGAAAATTTTGAATTTATCGGAAAAATATTTCGCATCGGAAACACTATCCAACAAAGAAGGAATTTTTCAAATCGGACCCCTAGAAGTAGAGATATTGACAAAATTAAGATATACATCTACGCCCCCTGGCGTAGAAACCATGCATTATTTCAAGAAGAAAATGTTCCTAAAGGTTTGTCAACAAATCACTTCTTTTTCAATCGAAATCTTAGAAGCTCATATTTTGCTGCAAGTACATCAGAAGCGGAAATTAAGATTTACGCCACCTGGTGGCCAAACCATGTTATACAAAAAATTGAAATTATGTGCAAAGGATTTCCCATCAGTGGTTGTATCCGGTGCAGAAAGAATTTTTCAAATCGGAGATTTAGAAGCAGAGATATAAGAGGAGGAGAGAAATTTACCCTTACGCCCCCTAGCGGAAAATCTATGAATTAATTGGAAATTTTGAAAGTATATGAAAAACATGTCCCACTGAAAACACTATCTAACAAAGAAGAAATTTTTCAAATCGGACTCCTAGAAGTAGCGATATTGACAAAAATAAGATATACATCTACGCCCCCTGGCGGAGAAACTGTGGAATATTTTAAGAAGAAAATATTCCAAAAAGGTTTATCTATGTGAGTGGCATTAGTCCACGAAATAATTTTTTCATACGATATTTTAGAAGCTCAGATTTTATGGCAAATACATCAGTAGCAAAAATTAACCCTTACGCCCCCTGGCTGCCAAAGTATTCTTTACCAAAATTTTGAAATTATATGCAAAAGATTTTCCTTCAGGAGGTGTATCTGCTGAAGAACAATTTTTTCAAATCGGAGTTTCAGAAGAAGAATTATCGCGAAAGATGTAATTTACTTTTACGCCCCCTAACGAAAAATCTATGCGTAATTTGAAAAAGTAACTACATCTAAAATACTCTTCGACATAAATGGAATCGAAAGATAAAATAATTTTTTCAATCGGATGTTTAGAAGCAAA
The DNA here is from genome assembly GCA_039090855.1 of Macrothele yani. NCBI lineage: Eukaryota > Metazoa > Arthropoda > Arachnida > Araneae > Macrothelidae > Macrothele > Macrothele yani. Next base: position 18,893,807 of record CM076992.1, read on the forward strand.
TATGTGGAATAAAACGTATTTTTTGAATTCGACATCATCTGCATTTACGCCCCCTAGCGGCGAAATTGTACATCGTAAAAAAAAAAAAAACGAAATAAAGGATCATCATTCGCATATTTCAAGCTTCCCAATGCAAAAAGAATGTTTCAAATCGGACTAATAATTGCAAACATATCGTGGGTACAGACTGACGGACGGACAAACCGGTAACATAAGCACGATCTATGCGAGAATTTCAGCTGTCTACCTGTGCGATAAAACACCATACTATAAGTTGCAAATTAAAATCACTTTATTTACAATTTAAAAGTAGGTTAAAAGACAGACTAGCGCTTTCGGGGATCACGTTGTCCCCATCTACGTGTCCAAAGCACCACAGTGACACGATAGAGGCAATCATTATATACAGATTAAACCCCCCCCCCCCCGTACACCAAGTCACCAACATTTTTAGTGATGCCAACATTTACACAGAAAAAGGCGTACATGTTAATAACAGTTGATATTACAGTAAGTATAAAAAATTACAAATGCCACTAGGCAAGAAGTGCAGATTAGCCATTGGACAAAGTCTCTGTCGGAGCAACCAATCCACGCCAAGGTCCCGGTACATATTCGGGCAAGTCCAAATTACAACATCTGTCACCATCAACCAATCCACGCCAAGGTCCCGGTACATATGCGGGCAATCGAAAGATAAATATAATGATAAAAACAATGACTGCCTCTATCGTGTCACTGTGGTGCTTTGGACCCGTGGATGGGGACAACGTGATCCCCGAAAGCGCTAGTCTGTCTTTTAACCTACTTTTAAATTGTAAATAAAGTGATTTTAATTTGCAACTTATAGTATGGTGTTTTATCGCACAGGTAGACAGCTGAAATTCTCGCATATATCACTTCTCGTGCGAAATTGTTTTTCTGGTTATATATAAGCACGATCTTTTTTTACAAAAGACATGCTGAAAATGCTCACACCGTAAAAAAATTCCCGAAATTCATAAGCAATCTATCATGATACCTTTCCTGAATTAACGAAGCATAGTGGAGGCTCTCATGCATTTTAGTAGGTGAGGATATAAAAAAAAAACATTCGTACTACATTGGAGTGTATATACCCGTATGCAGTATGTATAATGAATTCAGCTACTTCTACTAATACTTCTTCTAATGGTTGTTGTGTTAATTATATCATGAATAAACTTTCAACTGCTAGTAATGTTGTAGTAGTAATTAAGATGAATAAAGTCTTATGCTGGTTGTTAATAATAACAACTAATGCAATAAACCTAACAGCCAGACAGAGGTCTGACAAAACTATGAACTGAGAAAGACGTACTTACTAAGACAATCTTTTATTAGGTAAACTTCTGTTATTTATCCACACTCACTTCATCGGTCACACAACTACTCGATATGGCTCTCACATATAACGAAGTTCCTCTCACATAAACGAAGATCTCTTTACACACGAAGCAAAGCTCTCACCATACAACAACAGCTCTCTTAGGTACCGTTGAACGCGCCTATGCCGCCCCGGTGGCGCAGTGGTCTAAGGCGTTGGCCTCTAGTCATTCGTCCGAAAGGGGTCCGGGTTCGAATCCCGGTGAGGCATGGATGTTGTGTTTGTCTTACGGCACTGGCTCTCTCCCTTCCCTGGAACCAGTGACCCCAAATTAGGGACGGGCGACTGCTTATAGCCCATTGAGTTGCTCACGGTGGTCGTTAAACCTCCAATCAAAAAAAAAAAAAAAAAAAGAACGCGCCTATTTATACTGGCTACCACCACGTCATGACTTACACTCATTGCCAGATCTCATTCAGCGGGATAAATAACATCTCGTTCAGTAAGAAGATAATTTACATAGTAAAATAAAATAACCAGAGATATCAAAAGGAAAGTGAATCTAGAGTATACGTTGGCGCTCTTTGGCCAAGCCTGGCCCTTGCGCCACTAAAATCAATTAACCAAAGAGTATACGTTACATATGTCACATAACGAGAGTTGGAAACGGGTCAAAAATTTTGGACCCGGAGAACACATGATTCGACCTGACCTGGATAAATCTGCTTTGAACTATAAATTCGAATATATCATCATCATGGTAAATCATTATCAATCCAATGCTGGATGTAGATCTCCCCAAGTTTCTTCAACAATGGACTGGCTAGGGCCAGTCTCCTCCATCCACCCATCTCCCACCTGGTCTTCCTTGGAATCCAGTCAAAAATTTCGGTTGTTCATCGGTGGTCCGTTCTCCTGGCAATATGTCCATCCCATTGCCATTTCAGGGATTTTACTGACCATGATGTATTCCACTCTTTTCATGTTCCTTAACCACGAGTTCCTCTTTTGATCTTACTTTGTTTCACCAAGCATGCATCTCTCCATGCCTCTTTCACACAGCTCGATTGGCCATAGCTCCAAACTGCTTCCAGTGTCTTATTGAATGGATGGATACCTCGTCAGATAGCTGCTGTACTGAGGGCGAGAGGAGGATTTGCGAAGTATTATGTAGGTGGTCATAATTCAGTGATCAGTCAGTGTATAACATACTGAAGTACGTAATTATTTTTTATGTGTGTCCAGTACACGCTTTCCTAGTAACACGGCATATATCCCAGAATAATTCAGATAGCGCCCAGCTATTGTTTTGTCAAATTGCTACCTGGCTTCTAAAATTCGGATTTTAGTCTGTCATCCTACGTGTTATTACGCGAAGGTACAAACATTTCTGGTATTACATTGATGTCACGTACGAGCAGTCTGCAAGAACAAAGTTGGAGCAATAACTGCACTTGTAAGCTGACACTACGCGAAGTCATGTTTTGAAGGTTTTGATCTGTAAATGCTTCTTTTAGCCTATAAGAAATGCAGAGAAAACAGTTGACAGTCGAAAAACGAACCAGAGCCTTTGGAATGCTGCGCTTTGGATTCAGACAAACATGTTGAACAAGCTCTTCACGTATACCAAAGTGTGGTTCCATAAGCTTTGTCGGTAGAAAGGCGAGCTCATAAAACGACCGAGAAGTGGTTGTCCGAGGACAACTGCGGCCCAGTAAGAGGGGGACCTCACAGGAATTACTCCCAGAAACACCACAGCGTCGAATCGCCGCAATATACTCGATGCTCTGAGAAATGCTGCGGTGACTGGCCAATCTGTCAGTAATCAACTGCATCACGAAGCTCTATGGTCGAAATGTCTACACTCTATGGGAAAATGTGATATAGTGTGAAAAAATTGAGCACGAGACACTCTGTTAGACAGAGAAAGAATTTTTCACATCGGACTCTTAGAAGCAAATATACTGTGAAAAATAACATAGATATCTACGCCCCTGGCACAAAAACTGTGCATTGTTTCAAGCAGAAAATATGCGCAAACAGTTTTCCCTGGCGAGCGGAATGGACCGCGTAGAACCTTTTTCACTCCAGTTTTCAGAAGCGCATGTATTGCGGCAAATGCATTGGAAACATAAGTATTATATGTTCCTACTTACGTTTTGAATGTCCCCTAATGACAAAACAGTTCTTCATCAAAATTGTAAACAACACGGTCGAGTCACATTATTGTGACCACCAGCTAATATCCAGAGTAACCGCCGTGTGCAGCGCGGACAGCAGCTAGACGGGCTGGGAGTGTCTCAATAAGGAACTGGTTCACAGGTATATGGAGCAATGCTGACTGCAGTGCATCTGACAGCTGCTGGATGATGCAACGTGGAGGATCCATAGAGCGAACAATACGCTTGAGGTGGTCCCAATAATGCTCAATTGGGTTTAAGTCCAGGGAATTAAGGGCCCAGGGAAGTGCTTTTCCAACCACTCTCTGACATTTCTAGTTGTGTGACACGTCACATTGTCGTGCTGGAAGATCCCATCCGTCCCAGGGAAGACAATCAGCAAGTATGGGTTTACGTGGTCTGCAAGGATGAATTCATAACGAATTCGGTCCATAGTGCCTTCCACAGGTATGAGTGGACCCAGGGAATGGCATGAAAACATTCCCGAGACCATTACGCTGCCCACACCAGCTTGAGTTCTTCCAGAAATGGTTGAAGAGTGTTTGTTCTCCGATGTTTCTCGCCTTGCACGAAAACATTCATCCATTCGATGAAGCAGAAAACGTGACTCATCGGAGAAGACAACCTTTTGCCAATCAGCGGAGGTCCAATTCCGATACTTCCGAGCAAATGTAAGTCTTTTCTGCCGATGCGCCTTCGTTAGCATAGATGCAGTGACCATCCGTCTGCATCGGAGCCCCATGCGCAGCAGAGTTATCTGAACTGTCGTTTTAGACACACTTCCGGTAGCCCCCTGGTTCATTCGGCCAGTGAGTTGCTCCACTGTAGCGTGTCGATCGGCCCTCACGGACCTTCGAAGCCGACGTTCACCTCTCACATCTATGGCACGTGGTGCTTGCAGTTTCCACGTCGCTTATTGACTAAATAAACAAATACATCGCTCTTTCCACGTTTTAGCAACACACAGCAACCGAAAAATTGTTATTCGGTCACCGCCGGGTAATTGAACTCCGGATCTCTCGGTATCTAGCCAAGTGCGTTAGCCTTACACCACTATATGCGAGGCGCTGTTTGCGATGACTGGGCATCATCATAGGTACCTTCGTTGGTCTCCGGGTGTGAAACCCTAAGCGAAGCAAGGTAAAGCGCATGGTGCTTGTGGAAATAGGTCGAACAGCACCGCAGTTGTACTGGTGGATGAGCTGGCCGACTGTTGCACGTCGTTGCTGAGATACCAATCGTGACACCCGACTCTTACCTGTAGGTCCAATCGCGCGTGGCTGACCAATGTGAGCCCTCTGCTGGATATCTGTGAATGGTTAATCCGGTCCTGGTACAACCTTGACACGTTAACACGAGAGCAGCCAACAAGTGCCGCTGTTTCCGAAATACTGGCAGCTGCCCTCCGGCCGCTAACAATTTGGCCGCGGTCAAATTCGCTTACGTTTCCCAGTTACTGGCAAACGTTAACTGGCTACGTATAGAGGATACGCATGCAAAATTTACAGGAGCCGGAAGTGACATTGATATCTGGTGGGACTTCGGCATCGCTACGAATATGTAAAACAGGGGTGTTCCTAATACAAAGCTCAATCGGTGAAAATGCTGCTTTAAGCAGTGCTAAATGAGTTTAAAATGTTATTGCTTTATCTTAGGTACAGTACTTGATATTCTTTTTCATAAAATAGCCCCCCTGTAACAGAGTTCGTTTTTCTTTTCTTTAAGGTATCCATACACCTTTAAGAATGAGTTTTTGGCCATAATATCGATTTTCCAATTTCGTTCTAATTTTAAAGCATGTTTTTTTATCCTTCCAAATCAGTTTAAAATGTGTTTCTATCTTTTTTAGAACATGGGTTACAGTTATTTTAATATTACTTGACTGCAACTTTTTAGAACCGGAAGTACTGTTATGCTAACCGGAAGTGAGCTTAAATGTTTAATTGCACTGCGATTTTGTTAGATATAGACGCTCAGATTTTATCATGTACTATAAATCAAAGCAGAAATTAAAATTTCGATTATTTAAAATACTTAAAAAGGATCTGGTAACACATGATTTGCTCAAGCATCTGGCAACGAGGTTATGTAATGGCAGAAAATGCCAAAGCAGGTATTCGTTTGCCTCAAAAAATATGAAATTAAGCATATATAATGCTGTCATACAATTTGATAATAGCTTTCAAGGTTGTTTGAAAGTACTAGGCAAGTTGAACATTGGAAATCCAACATTTTTCATATTGCAGGGTTATAGACATTTAGATAACATTCGAATCCATAACTGGAAACGGCACAAAAACCCCCGTGGCAAGAAAACGTAGAAAATTTTTGTGAGCCCTCAGGATGAAAAAAAAATAACTGTTTTGTAAAAAATAACGAAGATGGTGAAATTTATAAATCAGGGGCACTTTAACGATTAAAGTAGGATTTATGTTTAAAAGTTAATTTTAGCTTTTTCTCGAAATGATTTTTTTTTTATATTTTGCCTTCAATATATTGCAAGAGAATATAAAGGGAATAGACCAGTGGCGTATCTTGGGTCCGAGGCATCTCACCCCCACCCCCAACCCCCAGTACTGTTTCTTTTTTTCGTTGCGAAGTTTAATTTTTAATTGTTCAGTAATAGAAGTAACTTTTTTTTCTAAATTTTAAGTACATGCCATTGCTAACATGATACCAAATTATTATGAAGATTAGAATTTGAACACTTATTTGTACATGAACTCCATTCTTCTGAATACTTTATTTGTAAATGGACTCCATTCTTCTTTCCTTTTGTGTGAACTTGAGTGGTACGTTTTCATAAAATGTTTCTTCCGAGTACTTTTTCATCTTTAAAAAGAATGTTTTTCTTTATTGACAAAACAGCCACGTTTTTCGAATGTGCATGTCCTTGTGTGGCTGTAAGATATGTCTTGATTCTTTTTAATGCTGAAAAACTTTCGGCAGTTGCAGTTGTTGATGGAGTATGAGGTCTGCTAATTTGCACACCTCACTAAACACTGTACAATTTACTCAACTTTATGTAAAACGTAATGTATCTTACTGATTTGTTTCTGTATTCACAAAGGGAATAAAACACTTTCAGTTCATTTTTTAGTCGAGCTGTATCAAAATTTGAAGCATAGAGTTATTTAAGTTCTGACAGTAGATGTTCAGGGAAGCTTTCACAAAATTTATCAAAACAGTTCGAATCCAACAAAGCCACGAATTAAAGGTATAATATATCTGATTTTAATTTATTGACACCATCAAAACTGAAACAACTCTCGCGAAACACTCTTATGGGCGGGATTATGCGAGTGACTGAGATAATCTGCCTTCTTTTTTCGGAACGAAGCGTTTCCCAAAGCAATGGGCCAATCCTATCTACCAGCTGATTCATGTTGTCATGGAGACGCTAGCAGGCGATTGTACGGAAGGTTTTCCCATCAGAACTGCGAAGACTCTGGAAGAGCTGCTTGCGTTATGCCGTTGATTTTCGTTCGCCAGACTGAGTCAAAGAAGTGAATCCGCACTCCGTTTTTTTTTCGCAGCGAAAGCATCGACATATTTTAATACCGTTGATAATTGACTTCTATTTGTGTATATTTAATTCAGTTTCATTTGTGCATTTTCTGGGCTTCGCAGCTCTAGCTTCGAATATACGCCACTGCAATAGACTCTTCCCAGGATTGTACATCCATTTTTTATTTATGGTATTATAATTATGAATTGCTATAAATTTTGAATGATTTTATTTTCTACAGTACTTTAACTTTTACAGCTTCATAAATAACTACGCTATGATTATGGGAATGGTCTATATTCCATAGAGGATGTTACTGTCATCATAATAAAATTTCCAAAATGAAAATATATTGATTTAATTTTGAGTTATTTTTTTTGCGGAAGCTTAATTTTTTTGCAATTTTTACGTATTTTCCGAACTAAAAATGAAAGCAAAAATTCAGAACCTCTTGTTTTTTTTATGTTATTTCATATTTTAGCAGTATTCCATTATAAAATAAAAAATAAAATAATTTGAAAAAATCCCCTCGGAAGGTGTACGGATACCTTAAGTGGGGGTTTAACAACCAGCGTCAGCAACTCAACGGGCGCCGGCCTGGTGGCGCAGTGGTCTAAGCGATGGCCTCTGATCATTCGTCCGAATGGGGTCCGAGTTCGAATCCCGGTGAGGCATGGTTGTTGTGTTTGCCTTACGGCACTGGCTCTCTCCCTTCCCTAGAACCAGTGACCCTAAATTACGGCCGGGCGACTGCTTATAGCCCACTGAGTTGCTCACAGTGGTCGTTAAACCTCCAATCCCAAAAAAAAAAAAAAAAAAAAAATCAACTGGCAAGAAGCAGTCGCCCGTCCCTGATTTAGGGTCACTGGTTCTAGGGAAGGGAGAGAGCCAGTGCCAGTGGAGCTGCAAAGAAAGTTTATAATGCATGAAGAAGAAAGCACATTCGTAACAGAGAAATTCATTTGTCACAAATAGCAGTCCAATCAAAATCTATCATTATTTTCTCAATTCATTAAATTAATTACCTCGTCGTTAATTTCGTAAACTCTAGAGTCAAATTTCGTAAACTTCATTAAAATTAGGAATCTGACTGATCTACTGATAATACAATTTAGAAAGCAAATTAAAACCAATCAGTAGCACTTCACAATTTCACGCAAACCTTTGAAATGTAATTAGAAAAATAAAAAGTGTGCTTTGAGTTTAGAACGAAAAAGAAGGATGCACGAAATAAGGACATAGGATTCTAACCAATGAAGGCGGAGAAAAAAAAAAAGTATTCGACAAACGTTAGCGCCTCCCACTTTTTTCGAATTCACTTTCCCAAGTTTTGAAAAAATCGTGGAGGCCGAATGAAAAATAAAATGGAGGATGAGATCCAAATAGAGCACACACTTCTTCACATCGACAAATTCTTTAAAATGGTCGTGTTTCTTTCTTCCAAAGAAGAAAATATCTTGACACAAGGTTGGAAAAATCTTAGGGGTTTCCTGTAAAAATTACTGGAGCGTGATAAAAGATATCTATGATGTGCAGGGAATAAATCAATACTTCCCTTGCTTTCTTTAATGTTTAGAACGACTTTTTCTTTTTCTAAATACGAAGAACACAAAAGAAAAAAATAGCACATGTGCTTACGGGTGTATGAGCCAGAACGTTTGCTCCAGACTTTTACACATCGCCGAGTACTGTTACATATCATTCACGCCTCTAACGTTCTCGTCCTTCGACAATCTGTGCCATCTTTTCCCAGCTGTTCTTGAAGAAATGACAAAGAATTTGACTGCATTTTCGAATACGGAGCAAAATTATATCATACGAAGTTCCCTATTTGTCAAACGTGCACATTTTGCAGTAACTTTTTGCGGTTATCGATGTTTTTATTATCAACATATTTCGCTGTGCAACGTTTTTTTTTTAAGCGAGCAGCTTCGGAGTATTAAAGCAATTACATATCCCTAGAGGCCGGATTATATGCAATTTCATATTTGCATATTCAAATGAATATTTTTGCCATTTCTGACGTTAGTCCATATAAATGAATAAAACTCATATTGCCGGTAAAAATGTATATTTCAGACAACGCGATTTTGTAGTTTATTTGAATTTTTAACGTAAGCTAAGTTAAAAAGTAAGCTTTAATCTCTCGAGACCTCAAGAAGCAAGCAATAGCTCAAACTCAAATTTTTAAGCTCGGCGATAGAACAAAGGAAAGCACACCAATGAAAAAGTAATTAAATTCTATTCTCCACACGTGGCAGCACGTCGCACGGAATCAGAAATGACCTGTGTCGGGAAGATGGCTTTGCTGGTGGACCCTCCAGACCGAAATTTCCATTCAATTCCCACAAAAACGGAGGCAAAATTTTTTTTTAATTTCAGTAGAACTGTTATCTCACAAAATGCTATTCGGAAAACTAAAATATGGACTTTATTAAAGCTCTTCCTTCAAGCACGAAGTCCGACTGAATGCCTGTAACCTTCTTGGTGCACTACTACATCGCTTAGTGTGACGTCACAAAAAACGATCGTCAAGCCCGTAAACAGAAGAGAGGTGAGTCCGCTAGTGCCTATCAACGTGAGGGATCTGGGGTACAGATGAACACGTGACCGGGGTATGACAAAAAGCCAAGTAAAGATCCAGGCCCGGGCTCAAGTTAATTTTCCTTTTCACTATATACATCTGACATCGATGTCTTGTGTAAATCCTTTTCCCTCTGACATCCTGCGCAATCAGAAACATTTTACGCTCATTTTTCAGTTTTCCTATGGCACTTTTCAGCCGCTAGTGGAATATAATTAGCAATTTCTTCATTTTTTTTCTTTTGCGTGTTCTACCGATTGCAAAAATCCAGTTGATTTTTTTTATAACCTGTTCTACGTATTATGAAAAATCAGATCACACTGCGTATTTATAATTATCCACAGTTTTTACCTAGGTAAATCAATCAAGGGAGAAATGTACTTCATAAAACATGGAAAATTCACAGACTATTCAAGCAAATCAAACTGAATTCGCTTGTACCACGTATTGGTCATCCATGCAACACTTCTCAGAAAACATGAAAATATCATCATTTTGGAGCGGGAATCGAACCCCGCATCTCCCGCATACAGGTCGAGTATGCTAACCATTACACCACAGTGAAGTTTGCTTTTTTTGTTTTGTTTGGAGGTTTAACGCCCACCGTGAGCAACTCAATTGGCTATAAGTATAGTCGCCCGTCCCTAATTTAGGGTCACTGGTTCCAGGGAAGGGAGAGAGCCAGTGCCGTAAGACAAACACATCATCCATGCCTCACCGGGATGCGAACCCGAACCCCTTTCGGACGAATGATCAGAGGCCATCGCTTAGACCACTGCGCCACCGGGGCGGCACAGTGAAGTTCCAAGCAACTGATATATAAGAATCTGGAAGTCCTCCGATTTTCGCTAGTCGAAGCATCCATGCATTCTCATAGCGCTTTGACCTAATTCTCATCTGGACGGATGTAGGTCTGAGGTCACCAATACCACTTGGAACTTCACTGTTTTTTTGTTTTTTTTTTTATTGGAGGTTTAACGACCACCGTGAGCAACTCAATGGGCTATAAGCAGTCGCCCGTCCCTAATTTAGGGTCACTGGTTCCAGGGAAGGGAGAGAGCCAGTGCCGTAAGACAAACACAACATCCATGCCTGACCGGGATTCGAACCCGGACCCCTTACAGACGAATGATCAGAGGCCAGCGCCTTAGACCACTGCGCCACCGGGGCGGCGGAACTTCACTGTCCTGGGTGCTGTAATGGTTAGCATACTCGACCAGTAATCGGGAGACGAGGGGTTCGATTCCCGCTCCAGGACGATGATACTTTCAAATTTTCTGAGGATCAGTTAGTGGTACAAGCAAATTCAGTTCGCTTTTCTTGAATATTCTGTTTTCCCTAAGTGTTGTGTGTGTGTATTCTCTTTTTAGCTGAAATATAAAGTTTTCTAAAGATCAGCTTTGAAATATTTTATCGTGTCGTAAAGGATTCAAAAAACGTGCTCATTAAGACCAAATTTTTTTTTTTTGCTGTTAATTCACAGAACTTGTTGACTGTTAAGTATTAGTTGTTTTTTTTTTAATGCATATCAGCCGTTCTTTTTATGCAGCGAAGGAAATGAGGTATTATAGTTCGCTGAAGAGTTTCTGAATGCTACTTCATCATACTAGCGATGACGTGAGCATGAATAAACGGTCATTGTTCTTATTCCTATCGATTCATCGCATACTGAAACGCTGACCAGTACTCATCTGCTGCTATGCGGGCTCACACTGACATTGATGAATACTGAGGTTTCGGGATGAACTTTACAACAATAGTGATGGGCTGCGGCAGCTTCAAAACTGCTCATGATACGCCACATGGGCTGCGACTGAAGCACTCCTTTGTTTCACGAAGCTCTACCGCTAAGCAGCCTCCATTCCAGAGACTAATCGATGTTGTTGTTGTACAAGGTAAAATTAATTAAAACTCTTCTGCCGATCAGCCAACATAATACCAATAACCCTGTAGAAAGGCCAATATTTTCAAAAGACAAAAAGTCTATCTCCCTCGTCTCACCTAATATTGGAGCGGAATTTATTTACAGTCTTGCAACATTGTTTCACGAAAAAATCCAAAACAGAAAATATAAAAACATTAGTTTATGATGCTTACATTTACAAGATTGCGTATTTCATACACTGCTCGAGATAGAAAATGCTACACCACGAGGTATCTGTGGGAACACCAAGCCAATTGGTTGTTATGAGTCGAAAGCTATTTTATACACACAATACACAAAACATGATTTATACTGAGGTAGCCTTTTCCCCTGGCTCCCTTCTACGTTGCACTAGAGTTGATTGAATAAGTGCTTGTAATATACGTAGTACTATTCGCATTGTCACACGTGTTTTGGTATTACTACAAGTTCATTTGTACTCTGTATTATAAGTAAATTATTATTGTATAATATTTGTATATTCATGTTTGATGTTTGTGTTAGTTCTTTATGTGTTACACTATTGCATTCCTTACATACACCGAAGTGCCAAAAAAACTGGTACACCAGTCTAATACTTGGTAGGTACCCCACGGGAGTGCAGGACGGCAGAAATACGGCAAGGCATGGACTCCACTAGCTTCTGAAAATATGCTGTAGGAAATGCACACCATACTTCCTGGAGAGCGTTCCACAATTCGGGTATATTCCGAGGTCTCGGATTCCTGTGTTCGATAGCGCATTCCAAATGTGTTCTATCACGTTCAGAATTGGGGACTTGAGTGGGAATGGCAACACCCCAAACTCAGATGAATGCTCCTCTAACCATAATGTGGCGTCCCGACACTTGTGTGGAGGTGCATTGTCCTGTTAGAACAGGCCCAACCCATTAGCATGAATGCAGGACATGAACGGGTGTACCTAGTCAGAAAGGATGCGCACATAGTGTTGGACGGTCACAGACGTACCAGGGGTCCCAGTGAAGTCCAGCTAAACACACCCCATACCATTACGGACCCCCCACCAGCCGGTACAGTTCCCTGTTGACAGGCGGAATACATGGCTTCATGGGGTTTGCGCCACACACGAATCCTTCAATCTTCCCGATACAGTTTGAAACGCGACTCGTTAGACCAGGCTACTTGTTTCCAGTCATCAAGTGTCCGGTGGCGGTGTTGCCGTGCCCAAGCGAGGCGCATAGCTCTGTGTCGTGCACCCATCAAAGGGACTCGAGTTGGGCGTCGGCTCCCAAAGCCCATATCGTGCAGGGTACGTTGCACAGTCCGGACGCTGATGCTTGTTGAGGCTCCAACATTGAATTCCGATGCTACCTGCGAGAGTGTCGCGTGAAACGATTCTTGACAGCCGACGATGGTCACGTTCACCCAATGTCTTTTTACGGCCACATTGGTATCGTAGGTTCGAGGTTTTGCCGGAATTCTTGTAGTCACGGTACAGCCTTGCAATGGTCGTCCGTGAAAATCAGAACTTCGTTTCTACCTCCGAAATACTATGGCCCATCTGACGAGCGCCAACTATGACACCGCGTTGAAAAACGCTTAAATCGTTATTACTTGTCATTCTCATGCCGAAAACAGCTCTGACAGCTGGCAAGGATGTCTATCGCTTTATATACGCACTGGCAGACGCAACCGAGTACGCGCATACGTGACGTTGCTATGTATTTTGGATAAGCTCGTCTGTACCAGTTTTTCTGGCACTTCAGTGTATATCTATTGTATTTCTCTTGTGTTTGCATATGGTGCGATTAGTATTTGGTTAATCTTTTTTTGGTACAAACATTGCATGGGCGATTTGATAGTATGCTGGATGGTGTAACATGGCAAAATAAAATTCAAAATTCAATTAGAGATAGGGGTGAGAGGAGGCGATAAATATGCGAACAGAAGAGCTTCCCAACATTGTACTGCAATCGACAATCATAGGTAAACGCGGTGATCTGAGCTACTTTGATAGTGGACAGAATGTCAGCGCAAGACAGATAGGTCTTTCAATCGGCCAGGTGGTAAGAACGCTAGCGTTCCCCAGGACAACTGTATCAAGCAAAAGTGTACTCCGAGTATACCATTGAAAGAAGTACCAGCCGCCCCCCCCCAGAGAGCAAGCGGTGGCTAATCACACACCACAAATGACAGGGGTTGACTGTCCAGGTTCGTATAGGCAGGCCCGCAAATCACACCCAGGTTAAATGCCGAAAGCCCAAGTAATGTCAAAGGTCAGCGTGAGAACTGTACTGCGCACGCTGCACACCCTGCGTTACTGGAGCCGACGCCGTACTCGTGTGCTAGTGCTGACTGCTGGTCAACGGACATTACGCCTTGTCTGGTGCCAAGGACATTAAACCTCTGCAGAGTAGCGCCGCGTCGTGTGGTCAGATGAATCCCGCTTCTAGCTGTACCGAGCTGACGGGAGGGGGCGGCTGTGGCATCGACAGCATGCGGCCATGGCCCCGTCATGGTAGGTCGGCTCTGTGATCATTTGGGGAGTCTTCTCATAGGAGACTAAGTCCCTTAGTATGTCAGGAGAGGTCCTTAACCGCTGCATCTACCAGCATGTGCTGGATGATCACTTACACGCTTTCATGGCATTCGTGCACCTTGCGGCAGATGGTCTGTTTCAGTAGGACAATGCGCCGCTCTACCGGTCCGCAACAATCCAGGCATGGCTCGAGAAACTCATCTGAGTTTGGAATCATCCAGTTACTACCTCCCCCCCTCATGGACCCCAGAATTAAATCTTGTGGAGACTCTCTGAAATGCTGTGGAGTGAACATCAGATCCATGGTTCCTGGACCAAAGTTTGGGGCGGAGTTGTGGACAATGCTGCAACCGCCATGGCTGTCATTACCACCGGAAACCATCTGGCATCTGGTGGAGTTGATGCTTTGGCGTGTACAGGCTGTTATACACGCGATAGGATGTGCAACAAACTATTAGGTAGGTATCTCTAATACACGGTCGAGTCACATTATTGTGTCCACGAGCTAATATCCAGAGTAACCGCCGTGTGCATCGCGGGTAAAAGCTAGGCTTGCTGGAAGGGACTCAATAAGGTGCTGGAAGGTGTTCACAGGTATGCGGAGCCATGCTGATTGCAGTGCATCTGAAAGATGCTGGAGGCTGCGTGATGAAGGATCCATAGAGCGAACAACACGATCGAGGTGGTCCCACAGATGCTCAATTGTGTTTAAGTCTGGGGAATTAAGGCGCCAGGGAAGTACTTTGAAGTCTTCATCGTGCTCTTCCAACCACTCTCGGACATTTCTAGCTGTGTGACACGTCGCACTGTCGTTCTGGAAGATCCTATCCGCCACAGGTAAGACAATCAGCATGTATGGGTGCACGTGGTCTGCAAGGAATGGAATAATAATGAATTCGGTCAATAGTGTTTTCCACAGGTATGAGTGAACCCAGAGAATGCCACGAAAACATTCCCCAGATCATAACGCTGCCCCCACTAGCTTGTGTTCTTCCAGCAATGGTTGAAGAGTGTTTGTTCTACAATGTGTCTCGCCTTATACGCCAACGTCCACCCGTTCGATGAAGCAGAAAACGTGACTCATCGGAGAAGGCAATCTTTTGCCAATCAGCTGACATCAAATTCCAATACTGTCGTGCAAATGTAAGCCTTTTCTGCCAATGCACCTTCGTTAGCATAGTTGCAATGACCATCCGTCTCAATCGGAGCCCCATACGCAGCAGGGATCGCTGCGTATGGGGCTCCAATATGATAGACACACTTCCGGTAGCTCCCTGGTTCTTTCTGCCAGTGAGTTGCTCCACCGTAGCGTGTCGATCGGCCCTCACACACCTTCGAAGTCGACGTCCACCTCTTACGTCAATGGCATGCGGCGCTCCGCAGTTTCCTCTTCGCTTATTTGCAATGGTTTCATTTCTCCAATCACGATACACTTTAACCACAGCAGCACGCGAACAGTTCACAAACTGCGGTGTTTCAGAAATACTGCCACCCTTGGCCCGAGAGCCGATAATCATCCCTTTTTGCGAATCTGATAAATCTCTCCTTTTATCCATGACAGCAACGAGTGACATGCTTTCGGAATGCCTACAGGACACCTTGCATACTCTCCAAGCTAGCTCACGAGATCTGCTTTCTTTCATTTTCTACGCGCTGTTGACGTCAAATGTAGGAGGTGGTTACAATAATGTGAATCGGCTGTGTATTTTTCATTGAATGTATAAATGAATGCTGTTGCGAACCTACCACTTGATATGTGAGTGAGATAAAAGACCTGGTACAGCAAACGCAGGTTCTTCTTCATCTGGGCGCCTGCATCGGCGTGCTCTTGGTGGCGAAAGCACGAGTAAGGTGTGAGAATGCTGGGCTACGTAATCAGGAATCCCACCATTGCATAGACATCTATACCAGATGCTTTGTCATAGGGCTACGTACGGCTGATTGGTCCTGCGTTGCATCGCATCGGGATGCAATAGCTGTCTGCTAGATGCGGCGACAGTGTGAGAAGGAAGGTAACATGCGTTGCGGTAGTGGGGCTGGTGCACCCAGACTCACGGCCAAAAGTTTTTAGCACGTGTTTCGGCAGCAACCAGTACCTGGTGTCCATCCGTTGGTCCACACACACCATGGGTCCCAGCTTATGTCAGTAAACATCCGGCATATCACTCAACCTTCTCTCACTGCCCTGGATAGTTGATGCAAACATGAGGGATGTGTTGCAACGAGGATTCACCTACCCAAGTTCCCCAGGCTTGGAAAGCAATTGTATCTGTTAAAATTAAAGAAAACCCTACTAAACCCTGTAGCCCGGAACAGTGTGTGTGTCCCCTCCTTACCTGTGTTTGGTGCAGGCCATGGGTATATAAATTGCTTGACTTTTATTTGCTTATGTGAATTGCATTATTGAGTGGCAAAAACTATCTTATTTATACACCACGAAAACTTTTTTTTTTTTTTGATTGGAGGTTTAACGACCACCGTGAGCAACTCAATGGGCTATAAGCAGTCGCCCGTCCCTAATTTAGGGTCACTGGTTCCAGGGAAGGGAGAGAGCCAGTGCCGTAAGACAAACACAACATCCATGCCTCACCGGGATTCGAACCCGGACCCTGTTCGGATGAATGATCAGAGGCCAACGCCTTAGACCACTGCGCCACCCGAAAACCTTTTATGCGGTCATTATTTTTCATCTGATGAAGGACTCAGGGGAGTCCGAAAGATCGTATGAGTGTCATTTTTAATCTTTGTATACAGTTAAGTGTGTTGTGACGTACCTGCCAGCAGGACGCACACGACAAAAAGGCAGATAGCAGTCAGAACGAACGTCCGCGTAGCTCAATTGGTAGGGGATGGAATGAGGGGACCCGGGTTCGCACCGGAGTGGACAAAAATGACGGAGAAATTTACTTCGTTATAATGGCGCCCGAACTTTCCGGATGACCCGGCCGTTCAAAATCTCGCAATGGTGTGATGTTATTTCCACACCGCGAAATACGAAAAATAAGAGAATCCCTTCTCCAGCGCTTCGAAAAGTAAAAATGTGTGACGTTGCATTCCACACACCAGATTGACTGGAAGTTCTCAAGTACGTGATACAGCGGATGGCTGCCTGCAACGATTCATGGTCACGGCTGACCCGTGGGCCATGCTCCTGGCCCTCTTTCGGGGGGGAGATGTGACGTAACTGCCAGTAGGACGCACACGACATAAAGGCAGATAGCAGTCAGAACGAACGTCCGCGTAGCTCAATTGGTAGAGTGACTTATTCCGGAATGAGAGGACCCGAGTTCGCGCCCCGGCGTTATAGTGTCGAAATCTAATTTTACGAAGTACATAGTGTATGTCATCTTCGGACTTCATTTTTGTCGTGCATAACACAGCGTTTTACCTGATCATTGCATTGGGCAGAGTTAGTGATTTGACGGACGTGCAAAAAGGAATGATCATCGGCTACTGCGCTAAAGCTGGAAGCATCTCAGAAACAGCAGAATTCCTGGGCTGCTCGCGAAGTGCTGTAGTAAGAGTGTACCGAGAATTCATCGCTGGCACACGCAGTACCTTCCGACGTCCTAAGCCCAAACACCATCGATACCAGAGGAAAACGTTGCCTCCGTCGAAGTGTAGTAATTGACCTCGCGAATGAACAATAGGGCACCCAAGGTACGTGTCCCCCGTAACAGTAGAGCGAACCCTATCACGCATGTGTCTCTGGAGTCGACGCTGCGCAAGGCCCCTATGTTAACCCAGGTGCAACGGGTATCGTGCACTTGATCGAAAGGTACATTTAACCGAATGGTCACTTCACTTTAAAGTTCATTTCACCGAAAGGTCACTTCACCTAAAAGTTCATTTCATCGAAAGAACATTTGATCGAAAACCTGAAAGTTCATTATATCGAAATATCATTTCACCGAATTATCGAATTCTTAGAATTTTGTTGTTAGAGATCTGTTGGAGTGTGGTACGGGTTTTTGACAAACTGGCCATCTAAACATTATCGCATTGTATAAAAAAAAAACTTTTAATTTCCATGAAACACCTCCCCATGAGTAGGGTTTTCGAAATATAACATTATTATAAGGCCTAGATTTGTGCCTTTTTGTCAAATTTTAAACCTTCGAGCTCATATTTAAAAGGGTTACATAGTAAATCAAGTAAATAATGTTCCACTTTTATTCAAATACAAAACATTAATTTTTGACCGTAGGCCTAGATACAGGCCATTTTAACAGATTTTAATTCTACTCATATTCATAAGCGTTACATAAAATGTAAAGTAAGTTTTTATGTAAACCTTATGATCATGAGCACGCACGGTTAAAATTTGCTAAAAAGGCCTAAGCCGAGGCCTAGAGCCCTAAACTTGATTCTTTTTGCCTGAAACAAATTAACTTGACTTTTTATGTAAACCTTATGAACATGAGTTCGCACGATTAAAAATGGGTAAACAAGCCTAAGTCAAGGCCCAGGGACTTAAAATTCATTCTTTTTGCCTGAAAAAATGTGCAACATTATTAATGTTACTTTTTTGTAAACCTTATGAACATGACTTTTATGTAAACCTTATGAAAATGATTAAAATTTGCTAAAAAGGCCTAGGCCTATATGTCTTAAAAAAAAGATTTGTCTTAAAACTAAATTTTTGCGTTCTCTGTGACACAGTGAAATCAAAAGTGCAATTTGAGTATAATACCTAACGTTTCGGTGGTCTGTTTGCCGAACTTGAACCGTGCTTCAACATCTCCTGTAATGAAATCCAAAGTTGTCGATAAACTGACCCTTCGGTGAAATGACCTTTCGATAAAATGAACTTTTAGGTGAAGAGACCTTTCGGTGAAATGTACTTATCGATCAAGTGAGCCTTCGGTGAAATGAACTTTCCGATTAAGTGATCTGTCGGTGAAACAATCTTTTCGGTGAAGTGATTTTCGGTCAAGTGACCCTTCGGTGGAGTAAACTTCGGACAAATGAACTAGACCCAGGTGCATCGGCAGCGACGCCTGCAATTCGCATGGGACTACCGTCATTGGACAGTGGAAGAGTGGGAAAAGGTTGCCTTCTCCGACGAGTCAAGGTTTCTACTCTACAAAAGTGACGGGAGGTGGCGGATATGGCGTCAAACACACAACACCGTGCAGGACTTGGATGTCATTATCCAGTCATAAACGGTGAAAATAAGCGAGTTTTACATTTTTGAACAGGAAACTTCAACTCTTAAAGCAATCGTAGAAAGTAGCATGGAAGTGGAACTAAGAGAAAATATCTATTGTTAATGACATTGCTTTGTGTCCTAAAACCCTTACAGCAGGCATAACTAAATACATTTTAGTAAATAAGCTGGAAAAATGTGGGGAAATCCGAAAATCTGTAGGTGTACGAAGAAGGAGGAAGAAAAACAGTGTAAACCGTAAATAAGAACCATTTATAGTATTACATTTATGGAACGGCGAACCTTGTAGAGGAAAGAAAGGCCACAAAATTCTGCTCTGCGCAAAGCCCGTGAGCAGGAAAATTCTCATCTGAGTATAAACAAAATAACTGTCTCGTTACGCAAATATGTAAACAAATACTCGAACTTTTTTTATTTTTTATTATTGGAGGTTTAACGACCACCGTGAGCAACTCAATGGGCTATAAGCAGTCGCCCGCCCCTAATTTAAGGTCACCGGTTCCAGGACATGGAGAGAGCCACTGCCGTAAGACAAACACAACATCCATGCCTCACCGGGATTCGAACCCGGACCCCTTTCGGACGAATGATCAGAGGCCATCGCTTAGACCACTGCGCCACCGGGGCGGCATATACTCGAATTCCATCTCCGTTTAAATAACGAATGGCGCCACAAGTTCGTTTTGGTTTCGTGTATCAGAAAACTCTATTCATGTAAACGTTTCTTGGGAAAAAAAAAAAGACAGCCACGGGTTTTAGTGTTTAAGGTCAACGAAGTGAAAACAGAATTTGATCTCAACCATTGAAGAAATACACCGTCAAATTTGAGACTCTCATTTTACAGTCCGGTTTACCAGTTTCAGCTGTAATTTATCAATGAATCCGGTAGCGGATGGGGTTTCTCTTTACACTCAGTGAGTTTTGTCATTTAATTATTTAACAAGTTAGTCTTCGTTTTGTGAGACGAACATATGTTTCTAACGCAGGAGCAAAATGCTAAGCCTTCCAAGTACATGCTCGGCTCGGACCGAGTCCGGAAAATTTCATTTAACTGATGAAAAATAAAGCCCGGGCCGTGCAGACTTCTACTAACCACATCTTTTGGAGGCCACAATTCTGCTTTTTGTTAAGTCCGATAAATCCTTGGTTTTACCCATCACGTCCGTAACTTCTCTCTCAACTGAGCCACCAGCCCCCTTATATGCGTACGCCCTTTTAGCTTACAGAACCACACACTCCACTTTGTTACGCAAGTAATGGCTGTAACTCACTTTGCATAGGGGGTGATCGTTATTCACTGAGCACTCAGTGTATTGCAAGGCATTCACTATATGCGATGACAAGCTCATGACGAAGTGTGTTTCTTCTGGGTTTTTTTTTTTTTTTTTATTTTTATTTTTCAGCTAAAAGCTGAACTTCAATCCTGCATTACAGCAATATTACCACGACCCCGGTAGTTGCGGAAATAGAGGAATATTTATTACATTGTCCATATAAATAAACAGTGAGGTTGCATCCCAATAAATTTAAGAAACCCAATCTCCAAGTTTACGGAATTTGCGTTGTGTTTTTATTTTTTTTTATTTATTTATTTATTTATTTTTTGATTGGAGGTTTAACGACCACCGTGAGCAACTCAATGGGCTATAAGCAGTCACCCGTCCCTAATTTAGGGTCACTGGTTCCAGGGAAGGGAGTGTTACAGTGGACACCCCCCCCCATCCTAAAACCTGAAGAAAACTTTAAAATTTGTCCGCCATGTCGCGTATGGTATGAGGCAGCTAGGAATCACAGTTCGGCAGGCTCACATGTTCTTTTACAGTTCAGTTTTTTTATTTATTTCTCATTTACGTTGTTTTTTTCTTTCGGCTGTTCTCTAAATTAATTAACAAAATTGCGGGATAATTGGGAAGTCGCTCCAATGCTTTTGAAGGCAAGAAACGCAATATTTTTGCCATTTTGAATTGCTAGACCTCACACATAGCCCTGAAGTGAAACATAAAAATTCCTATCTCAAGTGTCTTAGAGGGGCTGCAAAACGAACGAGGGAAATGTGCTTTCGAATGCGGATGGAAGCAGCAATGTTTGAAGTGGTTTTTCACTTTTCTTTCTTTTCTTCTTTCCGCTTGTAGCTTAACGCTGTGGTCCGTATGTTTACTTCAGTGGGTGGGCCAAGAGACCCTCAGCAGACACATAACTCTGTCAGCGAGAAAGATACTTTGACTGACGTATGCGAGGGACAATGGGCAATTAAGAGTTTAGAATCGCTGAAAAGAATAGGGGTGGATTCGAGCGTTGTTTTCGGTCAGCAGTTGCCGATATACGCTTAAGGTAAAAGCACGTCTGATTTCGCTCGGCCGAGAAAATTAATCTCAGGGCTGGCGGTCGCAACTCGATAAAAAAATGGAAACGAAACCTGCGAGTGGCATATTTGAACTGCGTACTCAGGCAGGGTAGATAGATGGTTTGCGAACGGAAAGGAACTGACTGAATTGGGAATGAACGGTCAAAAAGGACGGAAGGTAGCGACGGACGGAATCAACTATAGCAGCAGCGGAATTGAATGTGTCCCACTCTCCCAGCAGTCGACGTTCACAATTATTTCTTCACGACAACAAAAATCATTTCCCAGGAACACAGAAAATCAATCTTGGAAACCGCAACATCAGATGTGAGAGGGCCTATTTTGCTTAACGGCCACCTTCAAATCGTCACGAGAATAGATCAGTGTGCACTCTAATCATTGCAACAAAGTGCGGCGTGATATTACCATTTTTAATTGTGTGCTTCATTTACATCAAGCGTCAAAGTGAAGTGTTGAATCATCGGTGCTGCCACATGGTGCAAGTGTCTGTGTGTGTGTTTTTTTTTTTTTTTTTGTCGTGTGATATTATGTGATACACAACGGATTTGCACAGCAAAGTCACGTAACTGTAAGTAGATGAATATTTCCTTTTTCTTTCTTCGCACATCTGCGAACTTGTGCCATCCCGACACCCAAAGCTGCATGGACATAGATGCAGTAATGCTGAGTGACTGCACCTCAGAGGAAATACCTGCACATACAGATTTCAATTTCTTACAGGGCCCATTTCCTGATTATTTTTTTTACATGAATAAGGGAGAAGGTGTGGCCACAAATTCCGCTGGGCGGGACAGTTTCTTTTAACTTTGGTTCAGGGCCAAAGCGAGCGGGGAAAGGGATCTGCATGTGCATGCTTATTAGATTTAGTTAATTAACTTTGGCAGTATTTCGCACCTATAATCTTATACCGCAAATTAACGTGCTTGTGTATTTTGTGTCGCGAGTATTTTTAATGTGATCGTTTGCATATAATTTTTTTTTTCATTCTCTAAGCAATTGTATATGA
This sequence comes from Macrothele yani, assembly GCA_039090855.1. Taxonomy (NCBI): domain Eukaryota; kingdom Metazoa; phylum Arthropoda; class Arachnida; order Araneae; family Macrothelidae; genus Macrothele; species Macrothele yani. The sequence goes on from CM076992.1 coordinate 18,916,388, forward strand.
ATATCACCTGCAGCTCTATTTAGTGTGTAAACGAGTAGTATTTCTTGTTCAGATAGTCCGGTGGAGACTCAGTCGGCTTGTGTCTTCCGACAGTAATGTGTGACACCGTATGCTGCCCACATAAGAGGGGCAATTGTCTATGCGCCTAGAGAGCGCCGTATCTGTTTAAATCTCGCAGAACGTTATTAAATGTTGTGTTGTGTATTTGAGAATCATGTGTTATTTGCGAAAGTGAGTGTTGTACTGGCTGGTTGGGGATTGAATGTACCGGAGTAAGATCCGGACCACTACACTCAGTCACGAATTGGTGATTGCGGGTGAACCTCATCACAACTCTGATCCCAAAGTATCATTTTTTTTTAGATTATTATATTTTTTTATTTGTTGTTGTTATTTTGTTCACAAGGTGGATTCACCCAAGCCTTATGCTTCGGGTCATTCTTCAACTTTTCATTTTTTATGTTCTGGTGTGAATCTTTGAGTGCAGCAGTGCACCTGAGATTCTCACCTGGTGCCGTGGCCAACTAAATTGTACTTCAGGTCTCAAGCACCGTTACCGGCAGACTCGGCAGGAACACTGCTAGTGCCGTGTAACAGGAGAGAGCCAGTGCCGTAAGACAAGCACAACATCCATGCCTCACCGGGATTCGAACCCGGACCCCTTACGGACGAATGATCAGAGACCAGCGCCTTAGACCACTGCGCCACCGGGGCGGCGTTGTGTTTTTATGTAGATTCGTTACGAGGTATTCGTAAAAAACCCGTATGCCGCATATTATGATTTAGAAAAATATACACATCTTAGGAAATTTTGGCACACAGGATTAGGTAATTAACATGTTTATTATAAGGAAAATTACGTTGAATTAGTTATAGCCTTTAGGTGGAGGCCAAATAAAAGTTAGTTTAAATTAAGGATAACATTAGCCATGATTACTGGTGTGTTGCTGCTTAAGCCTGTTACACCCCGGATCTTAAAGTTAAAATAATTCCTTCAATTTATCTACGAGGAAGCATGGTGACCGTGCATATGTATAAATACAGGGTGACCCAAAAATCACTGTGCACCTGGCACAGTTGCCGCGCTTATGGTCCCCTCAAAGAATATGGGCCCGATTATGCGCCTTCAAGTTATCGCACACCACACACCAATCTTCTGATCATGTAATGGCATTTCGTGTATCTGATGGGGATTATTGAAAGACCACATGCGACTGTTTTGGCTGTTCACATACCCCGATAAGTGGAACAGCTCCTCATCGGAGAAAAACGTGACGTCCAGAATGTCCTCTCCTTTGTCATTAATGAAGTCCTTGAACCATCTGCAATATTCCACACGCTTATCGTAGTCTGTGTGTATCACTACGTGCACTGTTCTGATTTTGTACGGGTAGAGCTGCAGTCGCGTCTTCAGTGCCTTACGGGTGCTGCTGTATGACACACCTGCTTGTTGTGCCAGTTTTGGAATCGATTTCTTTGGACTTTTAGTGTCGCGAACGGAAATATCCTCCACCTTTTCCTCTGTTAACACTCGCGGCTTACCGCTTCTCGGAGCATCTCGCACTGATCCGGTTTTACGAAACATTTCAATTAACCGCCTCACCACATTGCGATGGGGTGCTTCAGTATCGGGACATTGCTCTCTGTACTTACATTTCACTTCGTCCGTATATTCAGCTCCACTACGGAACACATATTCAATCAGAAATACTCGACGCTCAAGCTACAACACCATGTTCAACCGGCCACTGTGACTCCTTACTACTGACTGATTCAATCACGGCCAGACGCCGGAAATACCGGCTGCGTCGCTCAAGGTCAGGCCGCAGGATGAGCGTAACCCCGCAACAAACACAAAAGCATACCCCCATTCACAATATTGCATGTACGTGCGCGGTAACTACATTTTCTTATTATTATTTCTTATCATAGTACGTCAGGTGCACAGGTACGTTTGGCTCACCCTGTACATACAACTTTGGAACTGGATTGGGGAGAAAACCATCGTCCTACCTTACGTCCGGTGAAGACAATCGTCCGCTGTTGTCTAACGCCTCGTAGTGTAAACTACTAACTCTTTATATGGTCAACTATTTCTCCTTCGATTCCTGTTCAACTTCTACTCCCGACTTATCTTTTAACCTAATGTCGTCATCGACTCATCAATTCTTTCAACTCAAAATACCTCTAACTGAACTGAGGACTCTGGGCTTGAACTCCGTGTTTTCTTTATTTTCGTGTATATATCTAATTCTCTTTCATTTGCTACGTAGTCTGGGCGTGCTCTCAGCCCTCCAGGAGTTTTCCGATTGCGGCCCCGATTGGTCAGCTGAGCTGACGAGTGCTTAACCAATAGTGATTATTGGTTTGTCCGATGGGCCACTGAGATACTCGCTAGTAACAGCTGGAGTTATGGGCAGGTGGTGTCTTCCGTACTTTAAATCGGACATATTTTCTCGGATCCGGGGAATAGCGAAAGATTACTGTGGCTTTCTCATGACAGACTTATGGCTTTTTGTGCCAACGCGGTGTATTTTACGACTTTTGCTAGTGCCTGCTTCTAAAAGAGATGGTCGCAAAAGGTTAGCTTGACTATTCATCTGACCGGGATTCGGACCTTGCATTGTGTATCCTTAGATACCAGGAAGGTTTGTCCACCAGCAACGCTCTAGCACTGGGGACGGACATTACTTAAATTTCGTGAATACCATGCTTCTTCTCACGAGAGGGTAAAGAAGAGAATCTTCTTGGTCACTCCCACGGGTTTTACTAGGGAAACGCAATAAACTCAGATCAGTTCATATGTAGAGGATTTTAGGAAGGGAGTGTCTGACCCCAGGTCTTCAACAACCCTTAGAAATAGGAAGCTAGTATATTTAGGATAGAGTGCCCGATAGGAAGGTGACACGGAAGCGAGGTAGAAGACGCCCTTATTTACTACCGGGGTCCGACGGCTTAACGTGCCCATCCGACGCACGGCAGACATTTAGTGGTTCGAGCTTTCGTACCTGCCTGGGATCGAACCTGAGGTTCCTCCGTGGCAGTCACGAACGTTTCCCACTAGGCCATCTGCGGCCCAACGCAATAAACTGCCTTGAACACTTGGACTTTATGCTCAGATGGATGGGAAATGGGGGTGTAAGGGCAGGAAAGAGAGCAAGGGAAGAAATGATTTAAACTTAAAATTATGAAAAATAAATTACTCCTGGTACTTTTAATTAATTAAGCCGCAAAACAATGTTTCCCGAAATACGAAGTAGTTCCGGGGCAACAGCAAAATAGAGTACTTTTTCACACACGCATTTGTAGAAGGAATCGCATAGGCGTGCATTTACACTTGTAATCAAGTACTGCCATGCGCACGCATGCATGTATGAAAGGTATTGTTTAAAGTATCTGTATAATACATCAGCAACTCCTTTCAGAAAAACACACCAATTTATTAAATACCATGTCACGAAATCCTTTCATTACCATTGCATAATGTATCATTTTCATACATGTGTTCAGGTTAATATACATTTCACCAGTTAATCTTAAAACTCAAAAATGTAATTCATTCTGATTGAAAAGAAAAAGAAGAAATGTTTGCTGTTCCATCCAGATAGCAAAGGTCAAAGCCCTAGATAAGCAGAAGACGCCAAAGAATTGTATGCTTAGTCAATATTTATTTTATTAAGGCCTTTTTTCCGGAGGATTTTCTTCACTGTCGAAGGTTAACTTGGGTTGAAAACAAACATAAGTTTCCCATTTCTATGAAGGCAGCATTACGACCTCTGGGAAGGATTAAAAGAGTTCCCCAGAAGGCAGCTCGTTACAAACAACTTAAAATCTCACAAATCTAGAAAGTTCAAGTTTTTATTTTTCTCTCCTTCGTATGTGCTCTTAACACCGGGGCTCCTGGGATTAGTGTCAACTTTGTAGGCTCAAGAACGAGAGTCCATCTTTTAAGATGACAAGAAAACAACGAAAGGTAAAAGTCGAAAGGAACGGATGATTCTACCTATGACACCTTTTGAAGCCTCGTTATAATTTGTCTTCCTGAGGAGCAGCTTGGAGTACGTTCATTGTTGGATTCTTATGTGGGGTTTCACGAACTTTATTTTTGTGAGCAAGTTTTACAATTGTTTTTTTTTTCCACCATGGGAGACATCATTAATTCTTTAAGTTTTTGCGAGATTCTATCACTCAAGAAAGAAATATCACGCTCCCGCAGGACCCCCAAAAAACAGGGTGAGCTAATGGTATTGAAGTACATGTAATTTCAGATGTTTTATGGTGATCAGCAGAAGAAATATTAAATACGTAATGTAGCTAGAAAACACATACATACACTATGTAGACAAAATTATTCGGACACATGGAACGGAAATATTTTCAGAAAACAGTACATAGTCGCTCCTTTTGACGTTATGACTGCATCCACCCTTCTAGACAAGCTTTCTACGAGATGCGGGTAGCTCTGCAACAGAACTGTCTTAGTGTCCTCGTGTAAAGCTTCAGCTACAGTTTCCGTAGAGGAAGGTTTTACAGTGATCGCACAGATATTCCGTTGGATGGCCGTCCCACGGATATTCCGTTGGATGACCGTCCCACAGATATTCCGTTGGATGACCGTCCCACAGATATTCTGTTGGATGACCGTCCCACAGATATTCCGTTGGATGGCTGTCCCACAGATATTCCGTTGGATGGCTGTCCCACAGATATTCCGTTGGATGACCGTCCCACGGATATTCCGTTGGATTTCAACTGGGACCCTGGGTAGTCGAATCCAACAATTAGACGTCTTGCACCGCAAAGTATACGTGGAAAGACCTTGCAGTGTGTCTAAGCACTCGATATTGCTGTAAAAGGCAGGGATATACGTATGATGAAGTAATGCCACAACGTAGATAGTACAGAATTGTTCAGAATGTATTCGTACCTGGAGACTGTTACCCTCAAGGGCACCACAATCAAAGGACCAAAGTCCTTCCCAGCAGAAACAGCACCACACCATCATAGATCCCCTTACAAACTTGACTGTAGGAACAATACAGACAGAATTCCTCAAACAAACGCTACAACCTAATACTTCCATTTGAACGAAGGCTGCCGCTCTGGTGGGCGCAGTGGTCTAAGCACTGGCCTCCCTGATATGGGTCTGGGTTCGAATCCTGGCGAGGCATTGATGTGGCTGCCTCGTCAGGATTCGAACCCGGACCCGTATCGAGGGGGGGGCATTAGGGACGGGCGACTGCTTACAGCTCATCGAGTTGTTCATGGTGGTATCCTTTGCTCGGATGACATTTTTAAGCCCCCAAACGACGACAACAACAACGAACGAACGAAGGATGAATAGTGTAATTCCAAACGACCCTTTTTCATATTTCTATTTGTCCCCTAACGATGAGAGGAACTACTGCAACCGTCCTCTCTCATTACCTGGAGGGTCGTAAAGCTTGGGCGCTGTCATCTAGCAGGGTAACCATGGGCATACAAATAGCGACGGTTTGTTCTGGTGCAAATAGCTGTTCCAGGGGCTGGTGCAGCGCCACCGGCCATATCTGTGTTGGAGAACATGCGCACATTCCGCAATAAGCTTCATTTGCAACGATTGCTCAGTTGGTGTGGCCTCCAGAACGCGGCTTGCCGCCCCGGTGGCTCAGTGGTCTAAGCGATGGCCTCTGACCATTCGTCCGAAAGGGGTCTGGGTTCGAATCCCTGTGAGGCATGGATGTTGTGTTTGTCTTACGGCACTGGCTCTCTCCCTTCCCTGGAACCAGTGACCCTAAATTAGGGACGGGCGACTGCTTATAGCCCATTGAGTTGCTCACGGTGGTCGTTAAACTTGCAATCAGCCGCCCCGGTGGCGCAGTGGTCTAAGGCGTTGGCCTCTGATCATTCGTCCGTAAGGGGTCCGGGTTCGAATCCCGGTCAGGCATGGATGTTGTGTTTGTCTTACGGCACTGGCTGTCTCCCTTCCCTGGAACTAGTGACCCTAAATTAGGGACGGGCGACTGCTTATAGCCCATTGAGTTGCTCACGGTGGTCGTTAAACCTTCAATCAAAAAAAAAAAAAAAAAAACTTGCAATCAAAAAAAAAAAAAAAAAAAGAACGCGGTTTCTCTGTAGTGGCACAACCTGCTTTCCATTGATGAAGAACATCAGCTACAATAGTTTTTAGGAATCCCAGAAGAGCGGCAATGCTACGCAATGATTACTTACTCAGCTGGCATCCAATCACTATGTCCGTCACAAAGTCCGTCAAGTCAGGCATGGTATCTACCCGCGTGGTCCGGCAGATGTGAAAACGCTCTCTCCTTCATATCAGCACCCAACACACCAAGCGCGTGCACGTCTGGTTCTGCAAATGCAAGTTTATTTGCATATATGAAGTTGTCCGAATATATCGGTGTCTGCCACTTTGCTCAGAAGGGAGGGTGCGAATCTGGCGGAAACCGTACGAAGCGATTTACCAGTCATTCACGTGGAGGAAACTATGACGCCTACCACCTACCTAAACATCACTGCACACCAGGTACATCCTTTCATTTTAGTAGCGCCTTCTTTCACAGGATAATGCGTCATGCCACATGGTCCTGATATACGTTACGTACGTTCTACGCCCGAGTAGCACGAAGTAATATATGGATGTTATATGTGTTTATCAGTATTGTATCATCCTTCAGAAACACACTGAAGTTTGGACAGAAACTCTGGAACCGCGACTGGTGTTATAAGAAAACGTTTTTTGTACCAAAAGAGAGCTTAAAACAACACCATCAAAATCATACTACACATCTGGTCGACAAGAATACAAAGGGGTGAGTGGATTGCATCTACAGAAGAGCTATCGTTCGGATATAAAGAGGGACGGATAATATGCAATCTTTGACCCGCCCACCAACTGCAGTTGCTAGGAAGAAGCACTATCTTAAATCTTGGACTTTCCTCTTGGACTTTAATCTTGGACTTTCCTTAATCTTGGACTTTCCTTCTTAAGTGACCTACTCTGCATCTTCAGTCTCTTCAAAACGTTGAAAGCGCGACTGTTTTTTGTTAAACAGTCGCGATACGGACGTGGGCCGAGTTTTGGCAGTGAATATATGGTGAATGTTTAGGGTTTGTTTCTGCACCTTGTGATCTATTTTGCATTTAAGTGTTCCTTTGAACCTTTTGTTCTACTCCACCTTTTTACAATATGTCCATTTTCTGTATACTACGCTTTGCGAACAGAATTACATTAATGACTAGTACACATACGATTAAGCATCCACCGGATAGCATTAGTTGTTGGAGTGAACACCCAGCAAGAGCTAAGTGGGTTATTCCAATGGGGTAGAAACCAGGAAAGGTTTTTCTTGTAAAATTGTTTACCCTTTTTTTCTGCACCCCTTGCTTTCTCACGCATTTTTTTTTTCCTTTGGAGAAGGTTTTCTATTGTTCGGTGACGCTATTTCCGTCATCAGGAAGGTCTAGCTTGATGGAGGTGGCCTTGTTTACCCACCGTCTCACAAATCCGATCTTTACGGTTCCATGTTTTTAAAACTCTGGACAAGCTTGCATGTGTTGCCATCTATTGTATTATCTTCAAACAAAAGCAATTTCCAAAGCACGGGAAGCCATTTTGAAATAATTAAATTGCATTTCAGCTTCTTAGTCTTCGAATCAAAATTGTTTTTGCCAGCAAATATTGTTTTGCTCTCTCCTGTTGGGTGATAGCATTTGCTTCTGAGGAGTTGGGGATGTACTTTTTCTGGAAGAAGTTTCATTTTCTTTTTAATACAGAAAAAAGCGTTAATAAATTCAGCCTGAAAAACGCTTCTTTTTTGATGGAGTTTAACAAGCTGAAATATTTGGTCAGTCAGTAATGGCAGGAAATATTTTGAACGTGAAGCATCGGAAAATCATCCGGTTCTTAGCGAAGAAGGAGAGTTGCGCCTAAAACATTCACAGAATTCCGTGGAAATTCTGCAGCGTTTTACATCAACTCGGAGCTTTTCTTTGTCTCTACAGTTGAGGAACATGTTTTGAAAATGATGAATGTTTTCAGCATCCCAAAGAGGGAGGCGTGGTTAGCAGGTCATGAAAAACTCCTAAAGCTTGAAAGACTAGTACAATTGGAACAAATATACACTATCTACCAACAAGTAATTGGACACCTGTGATAGCAAAGGAAAACGAAGTTTATTCACCTTCAATAGTTGGTGGAGCCTCCACGAGCGGCGATTACAGCTGCGACCCTCCGGGGCATACACTCAACCAGGCGTTGTACGACGGCTAGCGGTATTTTCTTCCACTCGGCTTGGAGAAGACAGGTCAGGTCCTTCACCGATTTCGGAGGGTGGGGGCACCCCTTAAGTCGACGCTCCAACTCGTCCCAGAGGTGCTCGATAGGGTTAAGGTCCGGGCTCTGCGCAGGCCAGTCCATTCGATTAGCCCCATTGTCACCATACGAAGCCAAGCCAAGCCATGGTGGACCTCGCAACATGACAGGTGGCATTGTCATCCTGAAAGTAACATGGCTCCACCCCGTAAAACTGCCACAACGTAGGAAGCGCATAGTCATCCTAAATGGTGCAGTATGTCTCGACATTGAGTCTACCAGGAATTGCGACCAAGGGTCCCGTGCAATACCAGGAGAAACACCCCCATAGCATACTTCCACTGCCGCCGAACTTCACAGTTGGCACAATAAATTCCGGCAGGAGGCGTTCTCCAGGCAGACGTCAAACCCAGACCCTGCCATCCGAACGGTAGAGGGTGAACCTTGATTCGTCGCTCCAGAAAACCTGTTTCCAATGTTCAACGGTCCACTGTCAACGTTCTTTGCACCACATTAGCCGAGCAGCGCTATTGGACTTGGTGATCAAAGGCTTGTGGGCGGCAGCACGTCCATGATAACCGAGCAGATAGGCTTCCTTAAGGATGGTATTCATCGAAAGAACACTCCCGGATGCCTGTTGAAACTCCTCGCGGATGTGGCCCATCGATTTTGCGCGGTTCTTCCGAATTTCTCTGGCCAGCACCCGTCGGTCTCTAACTCACAGTTTTGTGGGTCTTCCGGGTCGGGGCACATTCCGACAGTCACCTCTCATCTTCCACTTGCCAATCACGTAGGCCACTGTCGATTTTGGGTACTTCAACTCGCTGGATATGTTACGTATGGATCGGCAATTTCTGTGATACCCGACGATTTCACCTTTTCGAAATCATAGAGCTCCGAACTGCGTGGCATCTTGCATGCGACTGATTGTGTTGTTGTTTCCCACACGATATTTAACGGCGGCGGCTGTGACGTGTATCAGGACCGCAGATATCGTCGATTGCAGGGGTGTCCAATTACTTGTTGGTAGATAGTGTATCTTATTGCGTTGAAGTTACTCCGTCCAAAAGTAACCGAACAACATTGCCAGAAACATGGGCGCTCTCAGATTTTTTCCCAAAGGGTTCAAAGCAAAGTTCCAGCGCAAAAGACCTCTCTGAGCTCCAAGTCATTCAAGATTAACCGCAGAAATACAGATTAAGTATTACTACGTAAAGGGAAATATATTTATGTCTTAAGACAAAAAGAAAGATATCACAATATTTAAAGACACGTTAGGTGAAAAATAACTAAATAAATGTGTTGTGAAACCTATATAGTCAGCAACGAACATTTTTTTACGATAATTAGGCTGGATTATGATTAAGATAATCTACCAGTTGCAGAAATCATGAGAACTGTGGAGAATAGACAGAAATGGCGAACCTTGACTACCGACATGAGTTGAATTGAGTCACGACCCTCGAACTGAGCAACAAAGAGAGAGATGATTAAGACACTATCTTGGTTGGAAGAAAATAAAAATTGCAATCTTCTATTGCTTTGCCCGCATAGGTCAAGAAACTTTCTTATAAAGTTTGAGTATTTCCGTACACCCAATTCCTATAGACACTCGTTACATACATGAATGGGTGTCTACAGGAATTGGGTGTAGTCTCTCGTCTGTCCTTCCTCCTTGGTCGTGGTTGACATCATCCAAGACTTCCCCCTACGCAAGGTACAGGATGATCTTTCAATGATAGATGCTGTGGGGAGTGTGGCTGCGATTTTTAATGACATTGAACTGCAGGCTAAAATTTCTCCGCTTCTTGCATACTTTCTTAAAGGTAAATCTTTTCTGTTTCAGCAATCGACTTGTCATCCCAAAAGTTGTACCACGACCTTAATTCTGCATCTAAATTATCAAGATGCACGCCGTAAGTTGCTGAAATATCTTTGATCAACAAATTAAATTTACTCTGTCAAGTTTATTAATAGTTTTGAGAAGTAAATTAAAAAGAATGAATTTTGGTTCCTTCGCTTTCGAGATTCTACTTTCCTGAAAAGTTATCAAATAATTCAAATACGGAGTGCAGATAGCTGGACGGTAATATTCTTCTGCCGAATTTAAAGATACATTGGCTACATATGGCTGGGAGACGGGATTCGGCGGTTGAGAAGTCCACTGACACGACAGCGAGCGACGACTACGGCAAAAGTGATTTACTGCAGGGAGCAAGGCTACAGGCGTAGCCTCTGGTCTTAAAAACTTGGAATTTATCCCTTCTGTATTTTGCCTTTTTTGGGGGGCATTCCAATTTCCAGGAGTCACTTGACCTTCCTTGCGGGCTTCCATGGTTAGAATACAGCACAATATATTGACTTTGTACTTGTCTCGCTTATAAGGCCAAATGTAGTTAATGATGCATACTACGAGACGCAATCAAGATATGAGATTTACAAGCTCAGTTCCTATACGATCATGATTGGATGGTATTGTGACTCCTCCCAAGACGTATGTGAATACTTGAGATTTTTTTCAAAAGGTTAGAGCATGGTGTTATGCTCAACATCAGTAGAGGAGCTCATAACACCACGTCGCATTTGGAGAAATTCAAAAGTGTGTCCTCCACTCATCAGAAAAATGGGATTTTATCAGCGCCCGTAGTTTTATCTTCTCCATTTCGCAAAATAACTGTATCTTTTCCATTTCTTTTGTGCGGTTTAGTTCACAAAATCATTTGACAAAGAAGGACAAATTGATCCATAACTTTGGAAAATTATACAGTGACTTGAAGGAGTACGTTCTTCTTGCAAAAAAAAATCATATTCACTGAAAGTAAGTTGGAACGCTAACTTTTATAATGCCTGTGAGGATTCTCATTGGAAGGGATACCTCATTTAATATTCAGATAGTATTTATATGCGGATTTTATTTTATATGCTCGTATCATTCAATTTGGTTACAATGATGAATATGTATTTTTTTGCATATGTTTAAGGCTCAGTTACATTACAAGCTGTATGAAAAGGGTCTGGCCCTTTGAAGAACTGCATCGCCATCTTTGCAAGACTGTTTTTAAGGAAGCCATGTTGTGTTGTACTCCCCAAGAAAGTTGGTTTTTAACTTGAAAAGATACATTTGGTTAGCCATCCACATGCATGGATGGGATAGCAAAAGGCATTAGTTAACAAACTGTCTAGGAGGAGAGTCCCGGAAGAGGTGTCGCGGAAGAGTGAAGGGGGACACGTTGGAAGCAGCGAAGCAGGAGGCTTTTATGTTCTGTGGAATATAACCCATAAATTAACGTCTAAACATATACATCAAAACACACTGTAAGATGATTGTTTTTAATAAATGATTGAACATCATACCAACTTGATTATAAGCATCTTTAAGCTAAGGGAAGGCATTCTAAATGTGAATCGCAATGATTGGGGTTACAGGCGTAGGACCTAAATTCAGCGCCAGCAGAATCACAATACCCTTCGTGTAAGTGATCTTGACCCTCTATTGGTAGACATAGATTTTGTGCCATAAAGCCTCAGAACCCATTCCTCCACCTTATCGGTAAACAGAAGAAAAGAAACAAGAATCCAAAGTTTCATCGGGATCTCCGCAAATTTTAGCTTAGTCTGGAGAAAGGACCTTCTTTTAATCAGCATCTATTCAGCATTGATAGCATTTTGTCACATATATGACTTTGCTCTGTGCATATCCATCGAAAGACGATTTTTTTCTTTCGTCAACCATTATTAAAGACGGATTTTGATTTCGTCATTCTAACCTAGAACAGTTTGTGCACAGTTGAACAGTGCAGACATTGTAAATTCCTTGGCTAAATAAAATTTAAAAACCAATTTTCATATATGATGCCAAATTTAAGAAAATGAAGCATACAAGTCCTAAAATGTTCATTCTATGGCTTAAAGGAGTGGAATCTCAAACGCATGAATGATTTCCTTACGGTAGCATTGCAATTTTGTTTTAGCAGATTGCACTGAATTTTATTCATCAGTAATAAATTCGTTCTGTAGAGAAGTATTTAAAAATACGACGTTAAAACGACCGGAACAAACCCATTTTTGATTATTGTGCGGGTTTTTCTGAAAAGGTTGTTTATTTTAATGTTTGTAGAAGAGCCCACTGCCTTTCTCCCTCCATTTTGTGCCGCAGGTGGTGTGTCGGTCTTTCAATGTTTTCTTCTTAAGAGCGATCCAGGAGGAGATGCCGAACTCTGATTCGTATTTTGTTTGAGGTGAATGTTTTCAGAGTAAGGCTTCTAAAGGCATGGCGAAAGAAAGGGGTCGTGCTAGTTGTTACATGTTTACGATTCTCTCTGGTTTTCATAATCAGAATCGTGCAAAGGAAATCAATATTTTCATATCCTCACCTCTTAAATCTGTTCACTGAACTTGTTCACTTCTACGAAATTCAAGAAGCGAAAATTCTAGAAATTTCCTTTTTAGGGAAGTATAAAAGTGTTTGTGAACGAACTACTCCTCTTGAAAAACTTCCATCTGCGTCTCCAGTACTTCAAACGAAAATTTTAATTTCCTCATTGGAAATCTTAAATGATATTTGAAAAAGGAAGCGTGACTTTGAAAAAAAAAATTATATTCTTTACTAAAAATAGTACATATAACTATAATAGTTATCCGAATTTTTTGGCGTTGAATAGAAATCAAAGTTTCCAAGCTTTCGCGCATCAACCAGATGGCTTTTTCAAGGAAGGTAGACAACTAACGGTATAATTCTGCTAACTCTATTCTATACGCCAAGAAATTCGGGTTACTAATATAGTTATACTATTTTTAATATAGTTGGTGTGTAGTTCCTTATTACGAATTATATTCTTTGTCACGAGTTGCAATTATTTTCTGTGAAATTTCTGGCTGTTTCACTTCCCGAAAACGTTCTGCGAAAAACAATGCTCACATTTTAAGATATTTCCTTGAACATATTCAACAAGAACACAAAAAGAATTATCATTTGGCAAATATGTCACTTTTTTTTGGAAATTTCTTCCCAGAAAAAAATATGACTGTTGGTGTTCAGGAGTGGGAGGGGGTAATTACAAAATTTGAGGTGGATGAAATTTTTTGACTGGTTATATACATATAATCACAATTTTATTATTTATATATATATATAAATTTTAAACAGAATATAAAAATTTTCTAATGCTCGTATATCGCAAATGCAAATTCCAAAAACTCTACGCACACAAGTGATTAAAAATGTTATACCTTTTACTTTAATTCATTAATGCACCATGGATTTCACCAAGAGGTGGCGTAAAATATTCAGGATGCTAGTAAGATAAGGTTGTGCTGGAGAAAATTCCTCCCAAAACATTAGGAGTGGTAAAAATGACTATGCGGTATTACAAGCGTGTTTCTGATTATTAAGGAACCATTACAGTGTTACCTGAAAAGTATGGGAACCATTCCCTTGCCATTTGGTTTCATCAGCCCCCTTTAGATTATTTAGATTAGCACATATATTTAAAAAAAACTAACTAACCGTTTGGATGCCAGTTTGAGGTGCCTAGATTTTTTTTTTTTGTTGTTTCAGAGTGTAAACCACTCACCGACAGGGAAAAATATCTTTTTATGGGAACAATTTCCAATAACTTGCTGCTGTTAAAAATTAGGTAGCACATATTCTGTTGTATTGCAAGCACTAACGTCACGTTAGCTACACTGAGGCTTAACCGTATACATGGAAAGTCGGCATCCGGAAGACTGAAATAAAGCTGAATGCCAGCTTCCAAAATATTGTGTGATGATAGCCTACATTGCAGAACAAACATCTCTACTCTGTGGAATTTTGGTTTTTATTGCAGAAGTGGTCCGAGTTGGCAATGCTTGAAAAATTGACCCTTCAGCGAAGACTGTTTAATGTTTTGTTGGAGAATGACCGAAATCTTAGACTGAAGTAATTATAATATTTTCCTTAATTTTCTTAAGTTTTTTTTAATTAATTACTTCAAATATTGAGCTACAAACGAAATCAATTAGACTAAATATAAAGGTAGATCGCTCCAAAATCTTCGGGGAGGGGGGGGGGGCATGGTTTTCGGGGGTGGGCTAAACACTTCCATGAATATACCTGAATAGCCTACATCACTGTACAGTTCTGTATGTGTACCTCCAAATAGCGGACCCTCAGCATATCCGACAGTGATCTTGGCCAAAAAACAATTTAAAATGCGATCGTTCAAGGAAGAACAAGAAAGGTGACACCGAATTTTTGGTTGTAATGAGCACGTCCTTTGAATACGTTCTGACGCGAATTAAATTTATCAAAGCTCTTCAAAGTCAATGCAACCGGTATGGAAAACAATAGCATCTGACCGAAGAAAGAAGTTTTTCAATCGGGTTTTTAATTCTGGAGATATTGCTGTAAACGGAATCGTGAACTTACGCTCTCAGGACGCAGACTTGTGCGTTAAGAAAAATTCGAAATCCCATGAGAAATATTTCACAGTGGTAACGCTTTCCAAAAAAGAAAAATAATTTTTCAAATCGAACTCGTAGAAGCGGAGATATATATCGACAAACACAAGATATGCATCTACGCCCCCTGGAGGGGAAAACATACATCATTTTAAGAAGAAAGCATTCTCAAAAGGTTTTTCGATGTGAGCGGTATTGGTCTAGGAAATAATGTTTTCAGTCGAGTTTTCAGGAGCTTAGATTTTGCTGCGAAAACATCAGAAGCTGAAATTAACACTTATGACCCCTGCTGGCCGAACCGATCTTTACAAATTATCAGAAATTATTAGATAAATGGAAAACACTTGCCATCAGGAGCTGTATACGATACAGGAAGATTTTTTCAAATCGGAGTTTTAGAAAAAGAAATATCGGGGAGAAAGGTAGTTCACGTTAACGCCCCCTAGCGGAAAGTCTATGATTTATTTTAAAATTTTGAAATTATATGAAAAACATGTTGCACTGTAAACTCTTGAATAAAGAAAGATTTTTTTTTAATTCGGCGATTAGAAACAGAAATATTGAGAAAAATAAGATATACATCTACGCCCCTTGGCGGAGAAACCATGAAATATTTTAAGAAAACATTCTAAAAATGTTTATCGACGTGAGACGCATGGATCGACGAACGAATTATTTCAATCGAGGTTTTAGAAGCTCCCATTTTGTGGCAAATACATCAGAAGCAGAAATTAACTCTTATGCTCCCTGGTGGCCGAACCATTCTTAACCAAAAATTCGAAATACACTGCTGGACAATTGCTAAGGACGGATCATAAAAGGCTATATAGCGCATAAAAAAGTAAGTGTGGTTGGATGCCAAGTGAAATAAAATAATGTCAGAATGCCAGGACATTACAAGAAAGACAATTTATTGTGCTCTGAAATCCAGAAGGCTTTGGAACGTGTTCAAGGAACAAACAGGCCATTTTGTGCAGAATACGTAAACGTGGAAAAAATGCAATTACCGTCCGCAGGCGTTCCGGCGTAAGATGTCAATACGGGATATGGCCACCATGGAGGGCGATGCAAGATTCCACACGTCGTGTCATGCTTTGCACAACATTATCAAGCGGCTGTTGGGGTAATTTATCCCATTCCTCTGTGAGTGCACGGATGAGGGTGTCCTTGTTTATTGGAGGGCATTGGCGACCAGTAAGACTCCTCCCCAAAGCATCCCATACATTTTCAATGGGATTCAGATCTGGAGAACGTGCTGGCCATACGAGGCGGTGAATATCCTCGCTTTCAAGACACTCCTGGACAGCGACTGTTCGATGACATGTTGCGTTGTCGTCCATGAAAATGAATCTATCACCGACAGCACCACGGAACATGCGAACATGAGGTAGCAGAACATCGGCCAGTCATAGTCCCAGTTAGAAGCACATAGAGGGACGTACGGCCATTGATCATGATGCCAGCCCATACCATGACACTACATGTCGGATATCAGTCCCTTTCCTGTATGTTTGCTGGACAAATATGCAGTACCACTATCACGCCAGATCAGTTGTCGTCGACAATCAGACGATACACTGTATCTACTCTCATCTGAGAAGAGGACAGCAGACCAGTCGTTATCAGTTCAATTGCGATGTTGATGGCACCATTGCAAACTGGCGGTACGGTGACGTCTGGACAATGGGATGCACACAACAGGACGGCGGGCGTATAGTCCTCCTTCATGCAAACGTCTGGCGACAGTTTTTCGGTAGATCCGCTCTCCAGTAGCAGCCATAAACTAATTTGCTACCTCACTAGCTGTGCTGCGCCGGTGTCTTTTTGTTGATAGCACTATGTACCGATCTTCTGCAGGTGTCGTACTGCGAACACGACCTCCCCCGTGACGTTTGCTACACTCTCCATTTGTTTGAAATGATTTCCAAAGCCTTGAAACAACACTGTGGCTGACGTCGAACTCCCTGGCAACATCTGTTACTTTTCGCCCTTCTTCAATCTTGCCAATAATACGGCCACGCGTAAAATCATCTAGGGGATGTCGGGAAGACATACTGAAAATTGCAAGTTCGTCAATTGATTCTTTCCCTTTTAACTTTGCGTTTGAACAGCAACGGTCAATACGCGTCAAATCCTTATATATCTCTTATCAGCGCTATGACGTCACGAACAAGTTCGGCAATCCAAAATTTGCATACGCACAACACGTCTTACTGTATCCCGCACTTATGCTAATTTCCACATTTTCCTGCCTTCCATTTTATGGTTGCTATTGTCATCCGTCCTTAGCAATTGTCCGGCAGTGTATATGCAAAGGATTTTCCATCTGGGCTGTTCTTTTTTTTCAAATCGGAGTATTAGAAGTAGAAATATAGGGCAAAACGCAATTTACTTTTACGCCACCTAGCGGAAAATATATACTTAACTTGAAAAAGTGATTTTACGTAAAATACTGTTCGTCATAAATGTAATCGAGGGGTAAAAGAATTTTTTCAATCCGATGTTAAGAACAAATATATGGAATTAAAAGTATCTTGAATTCGATATCATCTGCCTTTTCGCCCTCTAGCGGCGAAATTGTACATCGTAAAAAAAAAACGAAATGAAGGATCATCATTTCATTATTTCAAGCTATCCAATGCAAAAAGGAATTTTTAAATCGAATTAATAGTTTCAGAGATATGCTGTCCACAGACGGACGGACAAACCGATAACATAAGCACGATCTTTTTTTACTGCTAAAAATTGCTAATTTTTGCCGCAGATTATCTTGAGTTTCTTGAAACCAAAGCATGGTCACTTGTCTTCAAGATCCACATTACAAATCTGCACTGTAAAAAGTGAGTAGTGTGAATTCGTGGAAAACTCCCGTCAATCTTTTAACAAAATTTCTGTTCTTAAAAGTTATATATATATATATTTTTTAACTTTCGTATTTTGACAGATTTGCCGTAGTCAGTAATTCTGTTTATTTCCGGAAAGTCCTTTTCGGGTTTTCTCGTATTTATGCAGAAACATCGCAAAATTTAACACCCTGAATTTTTCAGGCTTTGTATCAGAGATTCCGTTCGCCCCGGTGGGATTCAACCTGAGATCGTCTGGGTTGGTTCAAAAGAAACCATGTATCTTAACCACTGAGCCAGAAAAACTAGCAAGCCAAGCTCACATTCAAAGCCAAACTCAAATTGCGCGATTATGATTTTTATTTTTTTCATCAATTCGAGTGAATTAGTCGTTTTATTTTATTTTTTTTTTTGAAGACTAGGGGCTCGTCAGGCTATTTGTTAGCCTTTTGCCCTGTTTCCCTTGCCACATTACATCGCAACGATTTGTTATAAAGAATCTGTTGCAGTGCTTCAATTTATTTAAAACTAAATGATTATAGTGTTACTTTGGTGCTTTGTAATTATTATTTACTTTGGTTATGCTCCCTCTGGTGAGACTTGTGATGTATTGGCTACGAAGTGTTCGCAACTTCTTATTGTCAGTTTGTGTGACTTAATTGTTTATTTCAGTATGTAACTTTTTGAAAATGTTACTTTCGTTAGTATATAATTGATACACACAATTGACGTGGATTAGGAACATCAAACAGAAGTCATCACTCTTTCCACGTTTATAAGTGAGTCACGGAAAAATTCTCATCGGCCGCCACCGGGAATCGAACCCAGGATATTCTAGTTACGCGCCGGACATGCTAACACTGCACCACATTGGTCTCGAATTCTCCAGACTCACATACAACTAACTGCCAATCCACATCATGACAGGTTGCTTCTTGGAGCACCGCAAAATGCTGGGGATTCACCAAAGATGGTAAGTAGCAACTGAACAAATAACTAGGAAGCAAATGGATAATTAATACACACAATTGACGTGGATTAAGAACATAAAACAGAAGTCATCGCTTTTTCCACGTTTATAAGTGAGTCACGGAAAAATTCTCATCGGCCACCACCGGGAATCAAACCCCGGTGGCGGCCGATGAGAATTTTTCCGTGGCTCACTTATAAACGTGGAAAGAGCGATGACTTCTGTTTGACTTTAGTATATATTTCATCATGTGTATGTCTTAATGAAAATATGATGTTATTTGCAAAAATCGAATCGTATGGAAATAGTTATACTTTTGAAGTGCTGCAATTTTTTAGTTACTTTGGTTAGTGCTGGCGGACAACGCTGGAGCATATACGCTTCTTCAACCTACGGTTGGCAAGCGTAAAAAACGAAACGCCATTGCCTCCAAACGTGCAAATTGTAGACACCATACGAAGATGTCAGATAGGCATAAGCGAACGTTGGAACACATTCTACAACAGAAGCACAAGACCACGGTCCGTAAATAGCAACACAGTTGAACACACCACTCGTAATGATCCTGTTTCCGTGGTAATAGTTCGTTGGGAAACCCATCGTGCCGATATGTATGACCGTGATGCAATCCACAAACCTACGATTAATAATATCAATACGAAAAAACGTGTAAGGTGTTGCAAAGCACATAAAAACTGGAATGCTAAAGACTGGCAACGTGTCATCTGGTCTGATGAATCATGCTTCACATTCTTTCCAACCACCACTGGTTGTGTGTGTACTGCTTGTGAAACCTTGCGCACCACCTCTACTGTTTTTTCCGACTGTGAAGTATGGATTTGGATGCCAGAAGCTTCAAGGTGCCATATCACAGAATTACTTAGGGCCATTGATTATTCTTCAGGATGGTGACACATCTGCAAAAGTTCTGCACTCAATATTGCAGGCATTGTTCCCTAATGGCTCTTCCTGGTTTCAAGCTGATTATGCACCTGTGCGAAAAGTGTCAAGTTGTGGTCTGCAGGGCACGAGGAACAGCAGCTACCCTGGCCACCCCAATCTCTAGATCTCAATAGTACTGAGCATTTGTGGGGATATCTGGAGCGGAAGATCGGATCAAACCATCCGTCTCCAACACCACTGGCACAATTGCGACATATGTTAGAGGAAGAATGCTTCCAAATTCTATTATCTTATGTGCATGACTTGTACAAGTCGATTCCAAGTCAAATTGCTTCTGTTCTAAAAGCCCGAAGTGGGACTACAGCTTAGTA
This sequence comes from Macrothele yani, assembly GCA_039090855.1. NCBI lineage: Eukaryota > Metazoa > Arthropoda > Arachnida > Araneae > Macrothelidae > Macrothele > Macrothele yani. Next base: position 18,936,227 of record CM076992.1, read on the forward strand.
ATAAATATTTATCTACAAACACTAAGTGTTTCCATTATTTTTATAAACCCCTGCATGTTCAGCTAAGCGGATGTGACGGCGTCCGTGAATTAAAGAATGTTCTCAGAAGAAGGATCCCTGTTAGGAATAGGTCTCTCAATCTCATCCTACAGATATTCAGTTAAGTTCTCGGAATTAAAACGTAATTTTTTTTCGTGCTGAAATATTGTCGTTCTTACGTTACTTCTAAGTCATTATCTAAGCATGTGATGCAATAGTTCCTAAATGAATATTTACGGCCAGACGAATCATAACAAACACAAGTCAACTTACGGAATTTCGCTTTATTCCAGCGTTATCTCAATAGAACAGATATTCCACTTCAAGGTATAACGTAATTCACATAGACACATACAACATATCCACTACATACGAGCAACTGTTGTATCGTTGTTTTTATCTATCGTTCTTATCTCATACAGTCATACGTCACGTTCACTCTGACTGCAAAAGTGTTGCCAACAGTATTCTCGTGAGAGAGATGTCATGTTAAGTTGGGAAGTATAACTGAGAACAAACTCAAAATTTACATAGGGAAAGAAACTAAAAATGAAAGTTAATTTAGAATATACGTCACAGAATCTTGTTTTTTATTTTAATACTTTGAAGTCACAGTCGTGCTCCTGGAACCACTGTGTGTCGAATCATTCTGCTGGAAGTAGCCCGCTCCATCAAGAAACACCATGAGCATGTGGTGTTTTGCCTAGACCTCAGTGATGTTAAGATGCCTCGCGGTATCCAAACTCTGTTCCTCTGCCACCAACGAAAACAAATCCCAGACGTTTACACCTTCTTAGCCAACCTGTATGGTTAAAGCTAAGCAGCTACGATCAATGGATTCGTGCTTTTGACACCGTATCCTGTCCAGTCCATCGGCGTGTATTAACAGAAAACATGTTTCATCCGACCAATCCACCTATTTAACATCCTCAAGTGTCAAGTTTTGGATCTCGCATACCCACTACAGGGGAAGTCGTCAGTTTTTAGCAGAGACGAGTGCTATACGAAAGGGACATCTGCTATTTTACAGCCCATTTGTACCAATGTGTAACTGCCTGAGCAAACTGAAATGCTGTCCTCCGGATAACGCTGTTGTACTGCGCACTTACTTGACGCAATGGAGCTTGTTCCCAACATACGACCTTCAACTTTGTTCCATCTGGAATGCAGTAAAATCAAGAAATGCTCATCCTAAGGAAACTGTCACTCATTGGCTTCATCTACAACACATGCTTCTTGTCGAGCATATGTTTCAGCATACAGCACTTCCCAACTGCCGTTACTACTGCATACCAGGAGATGCACATCATATTTACTCAACTTGCCAAATACTCCCTCCGTTGTTTACCTATTTTTTGCACTTCTCCTCAAGATCTCTAGTAGCGGTCACACCAACCATGAATATCTTTACCTCCTATCTCATACCTGCACCGCTCTTCACAGGTCAGCTATATGTAACTCACCATGTTACCCAAGTTTGTCATTAACTCGTTCCACTTACTCGTAGACTCGCATCGCTCAACTGCTAGAGAACAGTGCGCTTGCATGAAACTCTTGATGACTTACCGCGTTCGACTAACGTCCAGACTGCCTCCCCGGTGGCGCAGTGGTCTAAGGCGTTGGCCTCTGATCATTCGTCCGAAAGGGGTCCGGGTTCAAATCCCGGTGAGGCATGGATGTTGTGTTTGTCTTACGGCACTGGCTCTCTCCCTTCCCTGGAACCAGTGACCCTAAATTAGGGACGGTCGACTGCTTATAGCCCATTGAGTTGCTCACGGTGGTCGTTAAAACTGCAATCAAAAGAAAATAACGTCCAGACTCGCAATCAAAATACAGTAAAGCTTTGTCAAAGCGCTAAATTTTCATACAGAGTGGGGCTCCACTTGAACGGTGGTACGACATCAACCATCACGTACGACTGAGCACCTAAATTCTAATACAAACCAAAAAATAGTCTTCAAATTTTTGTGTATTATCTTCTGATCTTTCTTATACTTCGAACAATTTTTGATTACACAAAACCTCCCTACGTGTTTAACTGACGTACATCCAAGGCAAGTGTTTTACCGTTCATGAGATGCAAAATTACCAGAAAAACTAAAAACACGGTAATCTCATCGTGATAATGTCTATAAACTTCAAAGAACCTTTAAAATATTTGTTTTAACTTTTTGTAATAGACTTTTCATCAAAATGCATGTAAACAGACATTTTCCGATAACTTCACTTCCATTTTGTGAAAACACCTTACGTTTTAAAAAAAAAAAAAATGTAATCATTTTCGAAATCAGTACACCAAATACTTTTAGAATCAGGCAACAAACTTGCAGACAATTTTCAGTGACTCAAATTTTGCAGGCCTGTGTAATTCCCTACTTCGGTATATTTTGGCATTTCCTTCTAAACTTAAGTTATGGAACAGTCTCTTGTTATTCGTTTACGTATCTTTCAAATTATATGTTTTATTTTTATTTTTTTTTCTGCTGTAATTCTTTTAACAACAAGAACGTTAATCTTGCAAGTTGTTGCCCACCGAAATACGGTTATTTCTCATTTTTCAAATGCTGATTATGAAGCGGTTTCTAGGACAGGAGATCTAATTAATTAAGGCAAATATCTGGCTTAGTTGCGTAAAAGTTCACTCAGGATATTCTTTGAAGTCTTAATACCTTTCGTGCTAACATCAAAGGTGTAAAAAATCACGATCTTTTCACTGCGAAGTAATTGAATAACGTAACCTTGTGTTTACAAAGAGATCAAAAGCTTCATGTCAACTACCTCGGAAGCCTCTTTTTTTACTTCCTGAGATTGCCACGATGAAAGAAAATTAACTAGCTTGGCTACAATGGAATTAGCCCGGAGGTAATCGATAACTCTCCGTGTAAGCTCTGGGTACAGTTGTCTTGGCATTAGTAGTTCGCAGCTCAATCAATTGCTTTGACCTGGTACCAGTTCAAGGGAACTTTGTATAAGAAATGCGATCCGTTTGGATAGAGCTGAATAAGCGAGAATATCGACGCCTTTGCCGTCACTTATTAAATGATTCTTAAGCTTCTGTCAAGGAAAAATTATTCCCTCCTTCATCGAAGTGAAAATGGGAGAGGAAAAGACAACCAGAATGCCAGCAAAAATGATGACAATAGAAGAAAGTTCGAATTTGCGAGATAAAAATTGTGAGGAGCAAGCTTAACCCACACTAATAAAAATAGTTCTTGAATTTATACTAGAATTATGCTTCAGGTATACAACACACTCAACAGTCTAAACCCGTGCAGAAGCGTGACCCTTTGTGTACTATCACCAGGCCACAATGGAAAATACACGAGGTAACGCATAATTATAAACTGCCATCCAAATGATATTTCGTACTACGTTCTTTTTTATGTTGTGCATCTTTCCCGACAGTAGTAAATCCCAAGTAAAAAAATGTGATGTAACGAAAATGGGTAACGGAAGTAGTCAAAACCATTGCTGAAATCTGATTTTTGAACGCTGTCCTATGAAGTAACGAAACAATAGTTAATTTCACTGTTACTCAACAATATATTTTACTAAATTATCGCCGAACATTATTTCATGGCGTTTTATTATACATAGACGTAGCAATATCTCATTACAATCTGCGCAAAATTACGAGCACCTGATGCTAAATGTGGTAAAAGACATTACAAAAATGCACTTCAGATGTTATGAAAACGGTACGTCATAGGGAATTTTGGCTTCCTTTCAACCTCCACCCCAAGAGAGAGCGGTTATCAAGAGCTTTAAAATGATGCATAACACGAGGGGATGTAACTTATAGATATCCTAGACCCAAAGTTGCCAATCCCCTCATTAACATACTTGCAATTCAGCTTTTTCCTAGCTTGAGGTCATATGTTTATTTGCGCATGCGCAGATGGATTTTCGTACTTACATCACTTTTAATCGGTGTCAGGGTTGTTTCTTACGTTCGTCTAAACCTGCATAATAATAATAATAATAATCGATAATAACAGATAAGATCATCCTCCATAATCGGCCCGACAACGTCTTGGTAGACAAGCAGAAAAATTCAACATACCACATTGACATAGCCATGCCCAACACATGTAACACCCTGTCAAAGTATAACGACCTACGATACGAAGTCAAGGAAATGTGGCATATGGAGAAAGTCACCACCGTCCCCATAGTAATATCAGATACAGGAGTTGTTCCTAAGACCATTAACAGCTCTATACAGACAGTAGACTTTCAAAGTAACACCAACATGGAACTACAGAAGGCAGCTAACTATCCTGAACACTTGTAGGATAGTAAGGAAGTTCCTGGACACCTGAGAGAAAGAAATACCATTTTCCAGACTCGGCACGTCGTACCCGTCCCGGAAGGAAGAGAAAAACCTCAGGAATAGATGGAATTATCTTATAATAGTAATAGTAAAAAATATAATGAATTGTGTTTTTGAAAAACTAAATAGTCGAAATACTTACTATTGCCACCGCCATAAGTTTAGTAAATATTGACTTATATGACTCACATATCTTCTTTCATTGGTTCGACAATAATAGCATTCATTAATCTACCTACCTAACCGCTCAATGCCAGAAATTAGTAAACCTTATTATTTGTTATGATTTAATTTCATTAGTATGTACCGGACTGCATCTCGGTGTGGTCATGAGTGACGGGAAAAATGCAGTGTTGTACATAAATACACGATTAACAAAAATTGTGGTAGATTGCACCATAAAGTTGTGCTACACACCAGCTGCACCACTTTCTGAGAAAAGATACATCATTGTGTGATGCAAACATAACCAACAACTTGATGCAACCTTGCACGGTAATGTAGTGCAACCTCGTATCATACCGTGGTGCAAAGTTGCACCATGTTGTTGGGTTTTGTTTGCATCACGCAATGGTGTATCATTTCTTAGCCTAAATTTTTAACAGTGTACTGTAAATGTATACTCTCGAATCATTCTCAAAGATCTTGGTATATGAAAGATGCAGAATATAAATTATCTACAAAGGGTACTCGCTCGATTTTCTTTTCTATTCTTTAAATCACTAAAGCAGAGAATCTCATCTCGATACACGGTAAATTGCCCTGTAAGAAAATTTCTCCACGGGAAAAGTCCCCCAAATTGGGTAAATCTCCCCACCTTTTCGAGTGAGGACCCTTACAGCAATTGAATTTTACACGAAATATCAAATGTAGTGGAGATTTTCAGGATTACCATTTTCATTTTTACCGCAGTTAACAACTGCGGTAAAAATGGGACTTTACAGTGAAGTGGGGACTTTACAGTGAATCACTGTAAAGTCCCCACAGGAAAATTCCCCTTCATATTTGCTAAAGTGCCCCACATTGGGAAACTCTCCCACCTCTTCGAGTGAGGGTCAGCGTAGAAATTTCATTTTACATGAAATATCGAACGCAGAGAAGATTCTCGGTATCACCATTTTCATTTTTACCGCAGTTCATAACGATGCATTGTAAGAAAAACTCCCCAACATTTACGATTGAGGGTCTGTGCTTAAATTGCATTTTACACAAAATATCCAATGCAGGGGAGATTTCTGGGGTCAACATTTCCATTTAACCGCAGTGCATATAGATTCACGGTGAAATCCCACACACTGGAAAACTCGTTCACCTTTTGCGTGAGAACCTGTGCACAAATTGCATTTTACAGAAAATGTCGAATGTTGGGGTTGATTCCGGGATCCCCATTTCCATTTTAACATCTCTAAGATTTTTTTACGTTCTTCTCCCTGAAGTCTTTTGTAGTTTCCTTCATTTTTAGCAAGTCTTTTGTAAAAAAGATCGTGTTTATGTTACCGGTTTGTCCGTCCGTTTTTGGATAACTTATCTCTGCAACTATTAGTCCGATTTGAAAAATTATTTTTGAATTAGGAAGCGTGAGATGTGCGAATTATGATCTTTATGATCTTTCATTTCGGTTTTTTTATGATGCCCAATTTCGCCACTAGAGGACGTAAATGCAGATGAATCGAATTCAAAATACATTTTATTCCATATATTTGCTTCTAATTATCCGACTGATTTTTTTAACCTTTCGATTCCATTTAAGTCGAAGACTATTTTAGGTTGAAGTCACTTTTCCAAGTTACGCGTAATTTTCCTCTAGGGGGCGTAAAAGTAAATTACATTTTCCCTTATATCTCTGCTTCAGAACTCAGATTTGAAAAATTCTTTCTGCAGCGAATACAGCTCCTGATGGGTAATATTTTGCATATAATTTCTAATTTTCGGTAAAAAATGCTTTGGCCACCAAGGAGTGTAAAGTGTAAATTTCTGCTTCTGATGTATTTGCCACAAAATCTGAGCTTCTAAAATCTCGATTGAAACAATTCGTTCGTCAACCCATGCGACTCATGTCGATAAAATTTTTCAGAATATTTTCTTCTTAAAATATTGCATGGTTTCTCCGCCAGGAGGCGTAGATACATATCTTACTTTTGTCAATATCTATGTTTCTAATAGTCTGATTTGAAAAATTCCTTCTTTGTTCGATAGTTTCCGGTGCGAAATGTTTTTCACGTAATTTCAAAATTTTCAAGTAATTCATAGACTTTCCTCTAGGGGCGTAAATGTAAATTGCGTTTCCCTTGATATATCTGCTTCTAAAACTCCGATTTGAAAAATTCTGCGGCGGATACAGCTCCTAATGGGAAATATTTTGCATATAATTTCTAATGTTTGGTAAAAAATGGTTTGGCCACCAGGGGCGTACGTGTTAATTTCTGCTTCTGATGTATTTGCAGCAAAATCTGAGCTCCTGAAAACTCGATTGAAAAAATTATTTCGTGGATCGATAACGTTCACATCGGAGAACCTTTTGAGAATACTTTCTTTAAATAATGCATGGCTTTCCCGTCAAGGGGCGTAGATGCGTATCTTATATTTGTCGATATCTCTGCTTCTAAGAGTCAGATTTGAAAAATTCTTTATTGGAGAGCGTTTCTAATGCGAAACGTTTCTCATACAATTTCAAAGTTTTTTAACTCACAAGTCTGCCACTAGAGGGCGTAAGTTCACGTTTCCGTTTACAGTAATAAATGCGGGATTAAAAACCCAATTGAAAAGCTTCTTCCTCTGATCACGTACTACTGTTTTCCATACCGGTTGCGACTTTGAATAGCTTTAATAAATTTAATTCGCGTCAGAACGGATTTTTTTTTTTTTTTGATTGGAGGTTTAACGACCACCGTGAGCAACTCAATGGGCTATAAGCAGTCGCCCGTCCCTAATTTAGGGTCACTGGTTCCAGGGAAGGGAGAGAGCCAGTGCCGTAAGACAACACACAACATCCATGCCTCACCGGGATTCGAAAGCGGACCCCTTTCGGACGAATGATCAGAGGCCATCGCTTAGACCACTGCGCCACCGGGGCGGCTCAGAACGGATTCAAAAGACGTGCTCATTACAACCGAAAATTCGGTGTCTTCTACCTTGTTTGCATTTTAATCATTATAAGCACTAATCTCCACATTTTTATTATCAAATATTGTCTCTCTAGAAAATAATGAAACACAGCGAGGTATTTTTAACACGGGCGATCATTCTCCACTCAAAGAATCCGAAAATGGATGAAGACATTGTGAGGAAGAACTAGAGAGATTCCTCACTCTCTCGCTTTATTACTTATACTTCACATCGATAGGGCGGTGCACTTTTGCAGCAAAAGTGACCATAACAGAATCATAAAAATAAGGATTTTTCATCTGTTTGTTCAAATATATATATTTTTTTTCAATAGAAATGAGGCATAGTTTGGAAAGAATGTGTTGAAATTGCGTGCTTCGTTGAAAAGATAGGAATCATTTTAGGGCGGAGAGGCTTCTTTCAGTCAAGGTACTTCAAACTGGAAAAGTAAAAAAAAAATCGATAAGTTTGGCTGCTTCCGGGAATGCCTACTGGAATCTGGTGGAAATAAATGCGAGAGAAACACTGAAATAGAAGAAAACACAATGATTTACATTTAAAGAACATGTGCGACCAAACTTGTAACTGGTGATATTCAGAGAACGAAGTGTGGGTTACCAGGCCCGGTTTAAGGCCCTAGTAGGCCCCAAGGGTAAGACATCTGAGTGGGCCCTCAAAGAATTGTGACGAGGAATCGCTATGAAGTCCGTAAAAACACGAAAAACTGTAGAAAATGCTTGTGGTAATTAGTCATTTGCACCTGTCAATTTATTGAAAATTAAAATTTCCGAAGAAACAACTAATTACTAGTCAGAGGTGTTTGAAAAAATGACACCACAGATGAATACTTACATTCTTTAGAACACAAAAAGACCGAAATCACTACTTTGTGAGGCAACCTTTGTTTTTTTATAACGGACAGAATACGATGTGGCATACTCTCAACGAGGGATTTGCAGTATAGTCACTTTAAATGTCTTTGCACCGCACGTACTCCATCGCGTCAATCAAAGCTTGGGAATTGGATGACTGTTTTTCTGCTACCTTTTCTTTTAAAATGGTCCACACATTTTCGATGATGTTTTAAGGACGGGACTATTCCCGGGCCAGTAGTGCTTGTCGGCGAAAAGGATAATGAAGCAATACCGGACGCTGACATAGCACCACATATCATCTGACTAGGCGGATGTCTCACGGTGCTAACGGTGTATTTTTCATCAAACCTTTTGCATTTTGGTCGTCGAACATGTGCTTCACGTGATTCAAATTGGCGCACAGTTGATTCATCGGAAAAAGAACTTGTCTCCAATTTCCAGCAGTCCACAATTAATGACGCTTCGCAAACTGGAGTCTCTTCTTTTTCATGACAGAGGTTTATGTGCAAGTCTGTAAGACTTTAACCCTTTAACGACCACGACCCAAATATCTTTTATCACTCCAAATAACGCCCGAAACTGTCTTTTGGTTCACTTCTTTGTTTAATAACAACAATAGCGACTGAAAGTGGCTACTGCTAATCCCTCATAGGTCGATAAAACTTGAAAAACAGGCAATGATAGGGAATCTGACTCACTCTGAACATGTGCTTCGGGTGGCAATGGCCGTTTGTATGCACTGGCGTTTTGGGCGTTAAAGGGTTAATCCAAAATCTTTGCTAAGACTTCGGGAAACAGTGCTGATACTAATATCAGATCTTTTTGAATGTAGAAAGGCTTGATTTTCTTGCACGAACTCCTCGGAGAACGCATAGCTATTCGCTTTATGATATTGTCATCACGTGGTGTTGTTTCCTTTGGACGTCCACTTCTCTTTCGGTCGCTAAATTCCCCAGTATCTCGACATTTCATGATTGTATTATGAATAGCAGTCTTGCTCACATTCACCTTTCTGCTTATGTCCCGTTTGGACTAACCTTCATGATATAAAGTCACTATTTGTGCCTTCTGAGTAACACTTAATTACACTTTTTTGCCCATTTTTCGCTATGTGGAAAATACGTACAAAACCTCTCAGCATGAAACCCAGAAGCAAACTGACGCTCGCGCGCTTCCCCCAACTCTATCAACAGGTGCCGCTGTAAGTTAGTGCAACACTGACAGGAAGTTGAGTAATACAGACAGTAGCTGACGCAATCGGCATAAATCTCCTAATACCAACAGGTGGTCTTAAACTGTTGCAAATGACTGTAATACGTGTAGTGCATTCTTCAAACTAATAAATTATCTGCAGAGTTTTCACAATACGTCACTGTACTTTTCCATTGTTCTCATCAGAACATAAGTTAAAAGCTCAGATTCCTAGATTTTGTCTTGGATTTTCTAATGATGTAGCATTGTATTATTTTCTTAGTGCATCTTTTTTGCTATGCAATATCAAGCCACAGGGGACTTCGACCATTAATGGTTCCAAGCGTAAATTTGGAGGTGGGAGTGGATGTTAGTGAAAAAGCTGAAACTCTCTCACAGACCCCGCTATACACAGCGACAGGAAACCTTTACCCTTGGTGAGTCGGTGCCTTGAAATCAGTTCGTTTTCCAATATCTGTTTCTGACCAAGTGAAAATCATACCAAAGTAAAACTATTTTATATACCCCATTATCTCCCTTTAACTATCATTTGCTCAGGCATGCCTCGTCCCACACAGCACAGAATATTTCGTATATGTTAAGTACAAGTACGTAGCACTGAAACATTGAGACTTTTCAGATACGTTGCGCAATGTAACAATAATGTTTCAGAAACCTTACGGTTACGTCAAAATGTCCTCCAACGTTACATAACTTTGAAGCATATAACATACGTTACAGTGAAAGGTCTTTGCAACTTCAACATGCCAACTTCACGTTACTGTTATGTATTTGAAAGATATTTGTGACATCATCGTATTACTGTTACGTATTTACTACATTGAACATTATAGTTTTAATAAACTTTGTAAAATCACAATAAAAATATTACACTCGACTAAAAATATTACACTCTACTAAAAATATTGCACTCGACGTACAAAATATTACACTCGACATAAAAATATATTACACTCGACAGTGATACGACAGCTGTTTCAAAAGCAACAACAGTCGCATTACGAGTTGTTTGCGTTTTTACAGTTTCAAAGCAGTCCGCTGTCCATTGGGAACAGTGGCGGCGTTTATATATTGATAACAAAAGAAATAAAAATCGGTCCCAAATGAGGGTGTCGAATTTCTATTATACATAATGAATAGACTATATTTCAGCGAAAAAAAAAAAGAAAATCAAATTTGTCATTTCTCTTAATACCTAGCAATATGAAATTTCTCAGCTTCAAGTAAAAAAAAACAAAAAACACGCTGGTATAGTATACTAATACAACAACACAGCCATCTACTTAGATTTTATAAAATGCTTTTTAGAATTACCAAATTATAATAATCAAAAAACTTATTTACTTTCAGATGATCTTGAATCACAAAAAAAAAAAATGGATGAAATATTAAATCAACTAAATAGCTAACTCGAGTACGACAGTATCACCAAAGAATATCCCAGTAGCACGAGGAAATACAACTACGAGAGTGCTTCGGTGACATGGCATAAATGCGCATGCGCATCCACGCCGTTGCCAAACCAAAAAACTTAAATATTGCCGGAATGTAACATCAAGGTAGCAATTATGAACAATGGAAACTATAAAATAGTAGTATCAGTGAATGCTACTTTTAACGTAGCCGTAATGTACAAAGACTTATGCTCCAAAATTGATGTTGCTGAAATGTAATTGTTAGATATCTCTGAAAGTGTACTGAAAATGAGAGATTGTAACATTATTGATACATATCTGAAACGTTTTGTGCTGTATGGGATGAGTCCTTCTTCGCAATGCTCGGCTCTAAGGCTATACCCCTTAATCCAGCCCTGTGCGTCACAGGCGCACATGTTTGTGATTTACACTTCTTAGTTCATTATATTCTGAAGGATACGTAGTTATATGCAAACACTGTAATATATAACACCTCGTTTACGTTGATATAAATATTTCATTCACTTAAGTGATATTTCTTTCACATTACGTTGTTATTATACAGGTATAGGCACTATTGCTATACTCTGTAAAAGGGCCTGAAGAAATAGCTGTTTACCCGTCATCCAGTTATTATAAACTAAAATTTAGAAAAAAAAAAAATCTTCTTTTTAATACGTATAGCGAAGTAAATTTCTCCGTCAATTTTTATCCACGCCGGGAATCGAACCCGAGTCCACTTATTCCGGAACAAGTCGCTCTACCAACTGAGCTACGCAGACGTTCGTGTTTGCTGCTATCTGCCTTTATGTCGTGTGCGTCCTACGTACCAGGCAAGTCACATCCCCCCCCCCCGAAAGAGGGCCGGAGGCATGGCCCACGGGTCAGCCGTGACCATGAATCGTTGCAGGCAGCCATCCGCTGTAGAACGTGCATTTGAGAACTTCCAGTCAATCTGGTGTGTGGAATGCAACGTCACACACATTTATTTTTCGAAGCGGTGGAGAAGGGATTCTCTGATTTTTCTTATCTTGCGGTGTGGAAATAACATCACACCATTGTGAGATTTTGAACGGCCGGGTCTTCCGGAAAGTTCGGGCGCCATTATAACGAAGTAAATTCCTCCGTCATTTTTGTTCCACGCCGGGAATAGAACCCGAGTCCACTTATTCCGGAACAAGTCGCTCTACCAACTGAGCTACGCAGACGTTCGTTCTTCCTGCTATCTGCCTTTATGTCATGTGCGTCCTGCGGAGCAGGCACGTCACATACGTCTTTCAAAGCTGCTACAAAAATTATTGGCTATTTCTTTAATCAGTTTATTATGAAATTTCTGCAAAAGATTTTGTAATTTTTTGGGGGTTACGCTAGAGGCCCTCCATAGCCATGAGGCTCCCCTGGAATGTGGGATCTATCAGTACGCCCCTGTTGATGTGGCTGAAATTTCAGGATGGATTTTTTATTTTACCCAAACTTTTTTCCTTTTCATTTATCATCGGGAAAATTGCTGATCATCTTAACAACAGTACACTGAAGAGCAATTGAATTAGAGACAACTGGCGTTATGCAAATCTGGCGCTGTGGGCGGCTCTGTAAACAGAAACGACATGACGTATGCAGCGATCTGACGATATAAGGAGTTATGCGACGGGAATCAGTAAGAGTCGGAAGCAGTTGGGTAAGACGAAGGATCTAAGCGCATTTAATCGTGGGCAAATTGACGAATGGGTCAATACATCTCGGAAGTCGTGCAGGCACTGGGATTTTCACGAGCTACTGTGTCACGGGTGCACCGTGAGTACATCGAATCCGGTAAAACCATCCCTGCAAGGGCCAACTGCCGTAGACAACAGCGTGTGGATGAGGGGGTCATCGTCGGCTAGCTCGCATTGTAACAGCGGATAGACGAGCCACAGCGCAAGCAATCACTTGGCAATTTAGCGCTGGTGCACAAAAACGTGAAAGCAGCCACACAATCCAGAACCATCTCCTCGCTATAGGGTACAGAAGCCATCGTCCCACGAAGGTACCGCTGCTGACCGCACATCACGGGGTGCAAAGATTAGCATGGGCGCGGGAACATCGCCACTGGACCCTAGACATGTGGGAAAATGTTGCCTGGACTGATGAGTCGAGATTCACGTTGGTACATGTGGATGGCAGGATACGAGTACGGCGCAAACCACATGAAGCGATGGATCCTTCTTGCCAGCAGGGTACTCTTCAAGCTGGTGGGAGTAGCATTCTCGTCTGGGGACTGTTTACGGGGACTGAAATGGGACCCCTGGTACGTGTGACATCGTCCCTCACAGGTCAACGTTACCGGGATATCCTGGACGACCATTTGCTCCCGTTTGTGCGTCTTCAAGATCTCACTGGGGACCTCATCCTGCAACAAGACAATGCACCGTGCCATCGCTCCCGAATTGTATCCGAATGGTTGGATGATCAATCCACCGACGTGCAATCGCTTCCTTGGCCAGCTAGGTCACCTGACCTCAATCCCATTGACAACATCTGGGTTGCCATCGAGAAAGATGTTCGAGGCTCTGTCCCCATTCATCAAATCTTCGTGAACTGTGGGAGCTTGTTCAGGAGTCGTGGATCCGTATGGCTTCCCAATGCTTCCGGTGTCTTGTCGAGTACATGCTGAGACGAATCGCCGCCGTCATCAGGCCGAAAGGTGGTGCTACACGTTACTAGACAGGTATCTCTAATTCAATTGCTCTTCAGTGTATATTGCCGTGGTGTGAAGATTTAACTAACAGCGTCAGGGCACGGATTTCTTGAAATTCACTGAATTCTGCATGCAGTTTTAATAACACAAGACAGGACGATTGTAGATTGAGATAAAATAGTGAAACAAAACAATATGGTTTGCTTTTTTACTTACCACTGAAGCATGTAAGGATTTCAAGGAATTCATTAGAATCGTATCGGACAAGAGATTCCTGCGGCGCTGACTTTCTGGTGTGATGACTCAGGCCGCATGTTCGAAAACGTGGATCAAACGTAACGGATCGGCAAACAAAATCTTCATTCCCATAGCACTTATCCTGGCAGTCTTCCATTGAATCGCTGACAACTGTTTTCTCAGATAATAGCATCTTCATCTTCTTCAGAATTCGAGTATTACAAAATCCTCGAGTCTCTGTAAATTAAAAAAAATATCAAAAAATAATGAAAAAAAATAAAAAAATAATTAAAATTTAAAGTAAATTAAGACTCGGCAATTTTCAACTAAATTTACCGAGTTTCTATAAATTAAATCACGCATTTTTCATCATTTTCATTACAGAACTAAAAAAGTAAAAAAAAAAAAATGTTCTAAAGCTACCTTATAAAACACGAATGTTCCAAACATCACAAATTTTAAATTTTCTCGTCACGCCGAGTAAATTTTCTTCACAACCTTTTGGTGCTCTCGTCACTGGATATTCTTTTTTGTTCTGGGTGAAAAAGGAAGAATAAAATATATCGATCATTTTTTCCATAGTTAGAAAATGTTTAGAGATTGGTCAAAGCGATTTAGATAAAGAAGTGTGTGACGTACCTTCCAGCAGGACGCAACACGACATAAAGGCAGATAGCAGAGAGAACGAACGTCCGCGTAGCTCAATCGGTAGTTTGACTTATTCCGGAATGAGGGAATCCGGGTTCGAGCCCCGGCGTGGTTAATAGGACGGAGAAATTTACTTCGCTATAAGTGTCACAACATTTATTCAAGAGTATACTTTACCAGGGTTCCCACTCAAAAGTAATAAAAAAATCCCCTGACTTTTCCAGGTTTTCCAGGTGGTTTTCCAGAGTGGCATGTTGCAAAGAATTGTTACATTACATTTCATTCCATTCCATTCATTTTTCTCACGAAAGCACACACTTGTAAATTTTTTACGTAATTTGTCTTTATAAAATTACCTGCTTTTCATAATAACAACTGTGCACATTATTTTCTGTACCAAAGTTTTGTGAACTTTTGTGAATACTACCCACACGGAATTTGTAAAGACATTCCCATAGAAACAGGTCATATGCAAGAAAAAATCTGTCAGTTGAATAGTTTCAGTTTTTCTACAAGACAATGCAGCTAAGCTTAATGATGGAATGGCTCTGTTCAAAGAAACATGTTTCAAGAGAACCAACAGACAAAGGACTTTGATCCATCATTTGGTTGGCTTTCTCTCAAGCAGGAGCCACTGTGCCTAATTGTTCCATGTTATAACAAATGCCTGCAGAAATTGAACAAAAGCTTAATAACTGGCAATTTAAAAAATTCAATTTTGCATCTTTTTTTAGAGAATAAAGGAAATACTTAATATAACTGAAAGTAAGATCTACCAAATTCTAGGCAGGCAGTAATTGCAAACAAAAGTTTGAAATCTTGAAAAAAAAAATTTTTTTTTTTTTTTGGCAAAATAAAGTATCCATTGATTTTTACAAAAAACCGGGGGGGGTAATTTTCCCTGAGTTTTCCCTGATTTTTACAAAAAGGGTAATTTCCCCTGAGTTTTCCATGATTTTTTGGAACCATTTTCAAATTCCCTGAGAATCCCAGGTTTTCCCTGTTTTCCAGTTTGAGTGGGAACCCTGTTTACTTAAATTGCCATTGAATACTCCATAACACTGAAAAAGAAATAAACATTTTTCTTAAGAAATATACATATTTCTCTTAAAACTGTGATTACTGAGACTGTATTCCTGTCATTTATCTTGAAGGACTTAGAGCTTAGATAGGTCTTGTGCTGTGAAATGCTTAAACCCTCCCTGGAACATGCAGGATGATTTTGTTTTCATGATACCTTTTCTAATCTTTGCAGAGTCAGTAGATAATATCGTTTGAAATATTGGAGCCACTCGTCTGGTAGAGCAAGGTGTGGAAAATCATTTGGTAGCAGCAGCCAATATTCGGAACACCTAGAAACAAATTTCCAGCCCTGCTGAAAAAATGAACACATACACTACTGAACAGAAGGTATTCATTGTGAAACATTACTACAGCGGTGGCAAGTCTATCGTTACGACACAAAGGAAATACAGTGAACGTCTCAATGTGCGCGATGGACCCAGTAAGTGCACAGTGTTGAGACTTGTTGACAAGTTTGAGAGGACTGGCAGCGCTTTGGATGCGAGAAAAGGTCATAATGGGCGACCATCAGTGAGAACGCTAGAATAGATTGCGGAGGCTCGTGAAATGTTGCTTCGAAGTCCGAAGAAAAGTTTACGTCAACTTTCACAGCAGATGGAGATGTCATTAAGTAGTGTAAAGAAAATCTACCGAAGTGATTTGTCCGCCTATCCATACAAAATTCAGCTCAGCCAACCACTCACCACAAATGCTAAAGAGAGACGTTTGTCATTTGCCCGAGGTTTCAGTGCGGTACTGGAAGTGGAACAAGATGTCAAGCAAAGAATCTGGTTCAGTGATGAAGCACACTTTCATTTAGACGGATGTGTGAACAAACAAAATGCAAGATTTTGTGTTTTACAGAATCCACATATTGCTGTTGAAAACCCTTTACATGCAGAAAGAGTGACTGTTTGGTGTGCGATGTCTGCGTCTGGAATTTTTGACCCATCGAAGGAAACATCACAAGTGATGTTTACCTGGATGTTATCAGGAAGCAGCTTGTGCCAGTCTTGATTGGTATGGGTATCGATATGGATCGATGTTTGTTCCAGCAGGATGGCGCCAAACCTCGTACGGCAGGAATCATCCTGAAGTAGCTGGAGGAGGTGTTTGACATTCGTGTACTGTCCAATCGTTACCCCGAAGTGTGGTAAAGGTATAGCGTGGCCACCAATGTCGCCAGACCTTAACCCCTGCGACTTTTTTCTCTGGGGTTATCTGAAGGATAGGGTATTTGCCAATAACCAACGAACACTTCCTGATCTGAGACAAGCCATCGAAACCGAAATATTTTCCATTACGAAAGATACGCTACACAGTGTTGTCCATATTTTGGTTTTCACCTGCGACACGTTATGGCAACGCGAGGACGGCATATCCAAAATATTGTCATTTAAACTCCCAGACCTGTGGAACAACCCTCAGATACTGTAATCCTTCTTTCACTTTTAGTTATTTCATAATCTTTGTTCTAAATGGTATCATGAATAAAAAATCACCCTGTATATTGAAGGCGCCTATGGTAGCTAACCACATAACTGCATATTGAAGTTGAAGAGTATATAAGCTGGTAAGTGGAATATAACTTGCACAATAATAAAAAAAGGTGAATCAAAATAAAAGGTAGCATTCAGTGGTGGTGTGCTAATTCAAAAGGTACAAGCAATCACAGTGCCATTACCGTCTTCAATACCTTTCTGTTCTTATCCCACCCCATCCTTCAGCCTCTCCCCTTTTTACTTTCTTATATTTATAGTATAAGATAGTATAGTGATCTGTCAAAATCAGACTTCTGGATTTACACATGACTAGATTAACTGAATTCCCAATTACAATAACTTCTCCACTGCAATATCTCCACCGCAAACTTTAACAGCAGCAGAAAAAGAAATTTCAAGGGACTGCTAAGTGAGAATGGAATTAGAAACTAACTCTTCCTTCAAACTAATATGAGACGTTAACTCCACTAACTGTGCAGTTTTCTGTTGCATTATGTTTTTTTTTTTTAAAGTTACGGGACATTCGTGTTTTAAAAAGAACACAAATGATGCTGTATAAATTTTACCGGAACGAGTGCCAGCTGGAAAAACAAGTACCGGAATGCCATTGCTGGGCGTTCTGAAACCGCTGGTAACAATTGCTCGCAAGACAGATTATCGTAGCGTATTTTACAACAGCCAATAATCCTCTAAAATGTTCAGAACATTTGTAGCAATTGCTTTTATCCCTTTCGTATCGTGACCTTTCACCTCACGTTGCCAAAAGTAACTGGAGGTTTGGAATGGGGCGTTCTTAAATGTAGACTGTAACCAAGAAATAACACCAAATATACTGGAAAGAAACCTACAGGGATTGGACAGAATAATGTGAACACCACGCTCAGAGACGTTACTTGTAATGCAGCTGCGTATGTCGCAATACGCAAAGGTATACACCACTTTTTTGGTGGTAATAGCTTTGTTTAAAACCTCAAGGTCCTGTTTAAGTGCATTTAAAATATCTTGTTGCAAAATTTCTTTCAGGGTGACGACGAAATGAGCAACCTAACGGACTTCAAAAAAGGGCTAATTGTTGGTGGCCGGCAAGTAGGTGCCTCCCTGACAAGAGTCGCCTGGGTAGTGAGGGTATCGAGAGCTACTGTGTCTAGCGTCATGACAGCATACCGTGGCAAAACCTCGTCTGCGAAACACAAGAGAGGCCGGAAAGTGATCGTGATTGATAGAGACAGGAGAGCATTAAAGACGATTGTTACCCTTAATAAGAAGACCACGGCACCGAAAATTACTGGGGAGCTCAATCTGCATCTCCAAACCCCAGTATCAACGAACACAGTGCGCAGGGAACTGCATATACAAGACATTCATGTCAGAGCTGTTATTGCTAACCTCTGGTGACCCAGGTGAATCCACAACAGCAACCGAAGTGGTGCCGCATACAATGTGGACTTCCGATGCGGGACATGTTTATACCGTCAGAAGCATACATCCCAGACTGTCCGCTCCAAACCAGTACAGCATGGTGGTGGTTCTGTCATGCTCTGGGCAGTCATGTTGGGGTTTTCAGCAGGTCCCCTGATCACCTTGAAAGGACGGATGACTAGCAGGGCGAATGAAACAATATAAGTCCATCCAATGGCTCAGGAATTGATTACGGCAAGGAATGCCGTCTATCAAGATGATAACGCCCCGATTCACAGAGCTCGTAATGTCCAATCATGGTTTTAGGAGCATGAGGAAAAACTTTCGCACCTTCCTTGGCCTCCCGAATCACCAGATTTAAACATCATCGAGCCACTGCGGTCCGTGTTGGAAAACAGAGTAAAATCCCCTTATCCTCCTCCTGCAACTCTCAAGAACTTGGAGTAGTTTCTGTATGAAGAAAGGTGTAACATCCCATTAAACACCATCCAGGATTTGTATGTGTCCATTGGGGTTCGGACATTTGGGCACCGGGCATTTGGGCACCCGGACATTTCGGCACATTCCCTTTTAAAGCAATGAAATTGCGCTGCGTTAAAAATTATAGTGTTCCCATATTTCTCCCTACTTGAGCAAGTGGTGTGCACAAAATTTTTTTTCACTTATATCTCATAATCATTAAGAAATTGTGACATATTTACGATTTTCTGTCTGAAAGACGGGGCGGACATTTGGGCACAAATGTTTAAGGGGCCGTATAACAATTGCCGTTTCTTGACCCAATAGTAAGAATTTGACCGAGAAAATGTTCGCTGTAAGTTACTTAGGCACTAAATATTTACGGGCACGTGCCTACTCAGCAAACCTGTCGGGGGGGGGTTAAGACTAAAAGTGTAAAATATGAAACATTTCTCGTCCGATCGGGAGAATTTAATTTCAGCATTTACAAGCTACAACTCGACACATTATCTGATCGCACGTGCCAAACTGTAAAATTTGAAAAATGTATCGTCCAATCAGATTTTCAGCATTTACAAGCTACAACTTGACAGATTTTTCGAGGGCACGTGTCTACTCAGGAAACCTGTCGGGGGGGGGGGGATATGATAATTGTGAAATATAAAAAATTTCTTGTCCGATCGGGAGATTTTCAGCATTTACAAACTACAACTGGAGACATTATCTCAAGGCAAGAACCTACTGAGCAAACCTGTCGGGGAGGGGGGGTACTGCCATAAGTGCAAAATATGAAGAATTTCTCTTCCGACCGGGAGATTTTCATCATTTACAAACTGCAACTCCAGACATTAACTCAGGGCATGTGCTTACTCAGTAAACCCACTGGGGGGGGGATTCAATACCAAAACCAAAAGTGTAAAATATGAAAATTTTCTCGTTCAATCGGGAGATTTTCAGCACTACAACTCGACACATTATTTGAAGGCATGTGCTTACTCAGCAAATCTGTCGGAGGGGGATTGCCAAAAGTGTAAAATATGAAGATTTCTCTTCCTACCCGGAGATTTTCATTATTCACATGCCTTCAGATAATGTGTCGAGTGAGTTGTAGCTGCTAAATGCTGAAAATCTCCCGATCGGACGAGAAATTCATCCTATGTTACACTTTTGGTATGCCCCCCCCCCCACACACACAGTTACCCTCAAATAATGTGTCCAGTTGTAAATGCCAAACATCTGCCGAGCGGACGAGAAATCTCCATATTTTACACTTTTGAACCCCCCCCGGACGGGTTTGCTGCGTAGGCATATGCGCTCAGAACAGAAAATTTGTCGAGCTACAGCTTGTAAATACTGAAAAACTCCCGATCGGACGAGAAAGTCTACATATTTTACACTTTTGGTATCCACCCCCCCCCCCCTCACATACACAGGATTGCTGAGTAGGCACATACCTTCAAATAATGTGTCTAGTTGTAGCTTGTAAATGCCAAAAATCTCCCGATCGGACGAGGAATTTTTCATATTTTACACTTTTGGCATCACCCCCCCAGGTTTCCAGAGAGTGCACATGCGCTGAGAAAATTTGTCGAGTTGCAGCTTGTAAATGCTGAAGATCTCCCGATCGGACCAGAAATTCTTTATATTTCATATTTTAGGTTTTAAGCCAACTCCCTCCCCCCCGACAAATTTCCTGGGTTTGCTGATACTCGCAGAGAATTTGTTTAGTTATAGTTTTTTTTTTTTTTTTTTTTGATTTGAGGTTTAACGACCACCGTGAGCAACTCAATGGGCTATAAGCAGTCGCCCGTCCCTAATTTAGGGTCACTGGTTCCAGGGAAGGGAGAGAGCCAGTGCCGTAAGACAAACACAACATCCATGCCTCACCGGGATTCGAACCCGGACCCCTTTCGGACGAGTGATCAGATGCCATCGCTTAGACCACTACGCCATAGGTTATAGAAAAATATCGTAAATAAGGAAATACGAAATTACGGACATTTTATGTGTGCTTGGGGGGGGGGGGGCTAAGAAAAAACCTTACCTCCTTCAAGGCTGTCAAACATTTAAAAAAAGGTTTCGTCTATTTTAGTGTTTTAAATTTATAAAAAATTTGGCTATATTAACGGGGGGGGCTCTCCCCTATGGACACCCTTGGTGCTATGTAATCATGAATATGATGTAATCCATATTCATGATTATGAGCTATGTAATCCCGATCCAGGACGACGAAATTGTCAAGTTTTCGGATATTATGCTTGTCATATTTAAACCCAAAAAATTCGTCCGTAAGGGGTCCGGGTTCGAATCCCGGTCAGGCATGGATGTTGTGTTTGTCTTACGGCACTGGCTCTCTCCCTTCCCTGGAACCAGTGACCCTAAATTAGGGACGGGCGACTGCTTATAGCCCATTGAGTTGCTCACGGTGGTCTTTAAACCTCCAATCAAAAAAAAAAACCCCAAAAAAACGTATTGTCATCTTCAAAATTTGTGCATTGTAATATTTTTTTAAATTCAATTATAATTGTCGTTTGTCTTACTGGAAACGTTTTCTCCATTCAATTCCCCTCACAGCGAAAAAAAAACCGGCAATTTTTGTACGGCCCCTCAAGATTTGTGCCCAAATGTCCTAAACTCGTGTCCATTCCAAGGAGGATTCAGGCGGTTTTAAATGCCAAAGGTCAAGGCCGGTTGAACCATTAGGCGAACTAGGCGGCTGCCTAAGGGCGCCGAAATTTATGGGCGCCTAGATTTAGGGTTGCTAAAATAAAATTAGGTAATAAATGAGACAAAAAAATAAAAAATAAAACCAAAAGCAACTTTATTATCTGCTGCCATTTCGATATTCTATATAACTTGCGAATTCTTATATTCCTTGAGTAAGTGAAAACCTGAGAGCTACGCTCATAGACTGGGTAAGTCAGCGTGCTGTAAATGAGGAGAAGATGAGAAAGTACACCTCTGTCGAAAAACTGCAATCAACCAGGTCCGTCCCTATGCAGCAGGCAACTCATGCGACACCTGAGGGCGACAATGTATTCTATTGGGTTGTCGGAAAAGTCATGGCGTATTTCGGTACCCGATGGCGGTTGGGCGGTTTTGGAAGTACTAGAAGCATGCGCAACTCTGTTATCGCTATGGCATTCGACGGGTGCCGTTCTAGCTGCAGTCTAAAAGGAATAGTGAGTGATTTGGTTGATTTGCGGAGATTTGACATCAAGTTGAGATGGAAGACCAAACTGTGCATTTTCGCCATATTTTACTGTTTTACTTCCGTAAAGGGAAAAACGCGCGTCAAGCTTGTGAAAAGTTGCGTAAAGTGTACGGTGATAATGCTCTACAAGAACGTCACTGCCAGCGGTGGTTTGCAAAATTCCGTGCTGGTGATTTTGACCTCAACGATGCTCCTCGGTCCGGGAAGCCCACCGAGGATGATGACGACCAAATCAAGGCATTGATCGAGTCAAACCCACGTTACACGACACGAGAGATTGCAGACACATTGCACATCCATCATTCGCGTTCACGACCACCTGAAGAAGTTGGGATACGTAAGCAAGCTCGATGTGTGGGTTCCTCATGAACTCAAAGAAGCTCAATTGACGGCGCGTATAAACATCTGCGATATGCTCATTAAACGTGAGGAAAACTATCCTTTCTTGAAGCGACTGATAACTGGTGACAAAAAGTGGATTGTGTACAACAATGTGCTGCGCAAACTATCTTGTTCCCGATGTGCTGCTTCGCCTCAAACGATATCCAAAGCAGACATTCATCAGCGGAAGGTTTTGATCTGAGTGTGGTGGGATTTTAAAGGTGTCGTGTTTTTCGAGCTCCTACCACGGAACCAAACAATCAATTCGAATGTGTACTGTAGGCAATTGGACAGTCTAACGATAACAGGAGCAAGAGAGGCCATGCTACTATGTTCATTCCCCTGGCATTCTTGCTTCTTTTTTCTTTCTATTTTTTTTTTTTTTTTACCGGGGAATCCGGGAAAGAAATTAGTTGGTTTAGCTACGTTATCGATCGAACAAGAAGTTTCCCGTAAAGACACGTGTTGGTAATTTTGCAAAAAATAAAGAACGCAAAATGAAATTTTAATTTAATTTTAATTTCCATTGAAAGTAAGTAAATAAATACAGATTCCATTAGTTTCTTTTTATTTACTACATTTTTGCATATTGAAATTGCTATTGGATAAATGCAATATGTTTAGCCACACAAAGAATAACATAAATTTTGGGGGCGCAAGGATGATGGCCTGCCTAGGGTGTCAAGCGGCCTAGCACCGTCCCTGCCAAAGGTGGTTCCACTCCCTATTAGGTACGTAAAACCTTCTTTTGCTAAGTGTTCACATGATTCTGTCGAACCACTGTATGTTCATCCATATTAACACCGAATCGTCAGCATGCAGCTAACTGCTGATGCTAGAACTACGTATTTGAACAACAATCACAAAGCTAAAATGTTTAGCAAACTTATTCCTGTAAATTAAAAAAAGAAGTGAAGACAAATTGTGTCCCTAAATCAGCATAGGAATGTGGCGGAATATTTTTGCAGTACATTATCATGTTATCTCTAAACCTTATAAGGTAACACGATTACTATCATGTTTGCTCTGAAATACGTTATACTTGAACGTAAGCGAAAGCAAAGACCTTTGTATTCGTCTGAGCGGCAGATGATTCTGCATACCATTTGTTTCTGACAGTTGCCACCAGGGGGTGTTTACGGCAACACAGCATTCAAGATGCATAAGTGGAATGCAATTATTTCGACAAAAAGCAACGGCGAATAACAAGAACATGACAGAAAAGAAATACGGAAAAAAGCGAAATAACAATTTTTGGAACTTCTATGTAAAAAAAAAAAACGAGAGATAGACATATCAGTGATTCGTGATGTCTGTCGAAATTCGTAAAAGGAGATAATGCCTTTTTTTGTGTGTGTGTCCTGCGCCTAATAAATTGAATCAGATATAGCACCGAAATATATTCCCCAAAATTACGTGTTCCTCGGAACTCACGAAAGGCTTATAAAAAATTCAAAGGAAAAATTCTCATTAAAGATTTCTTTGAACAGATACGGTTGATTTCCACTTAAAAAAAATGGCGATGTTCCCGTTAAATTGAAAAGTATTTGGGCTGAGATAAAGGCTTGCTGTTTATATGAAAGTTTTCATCAGAGCAAATTTTCTGCATGCAAAAAGCTGCTCCTTTTCGATGTAGTATTAAGTGGTAGCTAAAAATCAGGATACCATTACTCGATTCAATTCCATTTCCTTATACTGAGGCGGGAAACATTCATGTAAAATGCAGAAGCCATTCCGTTGAAATATATATATACATATATATATATATATATCCCCTTCTTGTGTTGCCGAACACGATGCTTATTGATTTTTAGAGCTTATTTTCGTCACAGCAAATTGAAATGATAGAAACACTCGACACAACACCGCCAGCGAAACAAGCACTTATAGCCATTTCTGATGAAAGCCGGAGACGTGGACGTGAAACATGGACAGTGACGAATAGGTGCCGGGAATACAAAGAACACTTTTCTTCTGAAATCTCTCGAACGTTTTCCCGGTGAAATAGACGTTATCGGAGAAGGAAACGTCTATTTTAAGATGACAAATATCTTTGCAGCTACTTTGGCTTTTATTGCATGCAATTTAACGTTCTTACATCTCGGTTCTTACACAGCTAAAACGAGTACCGGTAACTATTCCCTTCCCTCCGCCAACTTCCGCCAGTACTGACTTATTGCATTTGTAGTTCTTGAAAAAGAAGTGATGAAGGAATCTTGCACATTTTATTTAAAGTTAAGTATTTCATTTTTAAGTTAGCAACTATCTCCAACGAAAAAAGTTCAAAATGTTAAACTTGAAATTCCACGATTTTGATCCGCGCAAATTCGGCATTTAATGAAATAAGAAATTATTATATATTTACAATAGTTTACATTAAATTAAACCATCAGCAGTTAAAATGGCCTTGAAATCCTGCGGTATTGAAGATGCATACATTGGTACTATTAGTAACATCTATGAAAATGCAAGGTTCGGTTGTTTGAGGATGCAGCACCAATAAAAATTGGGAACGGAGTGACACAAGATGATACCATATTTCCCAAACTCTTTAATACCACAGTGCAATATGTTTTTCAATCATTGAACTGGGAAAACAAAGGGGAAAAGGTTAATGGAGATTATTTAACTCACCCTCGTTTTGCTGGTGACGTAAACATTTTTATTTTATTATTTTTATTGGAGGTTTCACGACAACCGTGAGCAACTCAGTGGGCTATAACCAGTCGCCCGTCCCTAATTTAGGGCCTCTGGTTCCAGGGAACAGAGAGCGCCAGCGCCATAAGATAAACACAACATCCATGCCTCACCGGAATTCGAACCCGGACCCATCTCGGACGAATGATCAGAAGCCATCGCTAAGAGCACTGCGCCACCGGGAAAGCTAGTCATTTTTGCAACTGCCCTTTTAAAGCTGCAAAGTATGATCCAGGAACTTGCTGACAAGAGTAAAGAAGTGGGATGAAAAATGAATTACAGAAGACAAAACTGGTGCACAATGCTTTTACAAGAAATGAGAATTTATTGATTGATCGGGGAAAACTGGAGATATTCGATACCTGAATTTGCTATGGATAGTAGATATCAAGCGAAGGTCTCATTGATGAAGAGATTAATCCACGTATAAAACGTGGTTGGAGAGATTTTGAAAGAAACAGTACAATTTTTAGGAGCAATATGCCATTATGTCTTAAACGAAAAGTGTTTTATCAATGCATCCTTTCAGTGCTTACGTATGGACCAGAGACGTGGACTTTAACTGAAACAGACATACAAAGGCTGCAGACAACTGAAAGAACAATGGGGAGATGTGTGATTGGAATAACCAGGAGAGATAAGAAGAGGAACTCATGGATAAGGTAAATGATAAGAGTGGAAGGCATCATGATGAGAGTAACATCCCTGAAATGGCAATGGGCTGGACATGTTGCCAGAAGAACGGACCAGCGATGGACAACCCAAACCCAAATTCTAGACTGCATTCCAAGGTGCATGAGAAGACCCAGAAGAAGACCACATGGGAAATTGGTTAAAGAAATTCGAAAGCATGCAATAGTGACATGGAGGATATTAAGCCAAGATAGGCCGTTGTGGGAGAAACTTGGGGAGACTTTCAACCGGCAGCGGATTGATAATGGTTGATGATGACATTAGATTAGATGTTGATGAAATATTTTTCACGGTGATTCAATTGAAAATAGCTTTCGTCTCATTTCCGAGCGGTGGAAAATACTTCCTTTACGAATGAAATAGCAAAGACAAGGCATCACATTACGTGAAGGGGTTTTTGGCCCTTCTCGGCAATCACTAGACCCAGGGAAGAAACACTATCCGCTAGTACTCTCCAAGAACATTTCTAAACACTAGCTGCTAGTACTTTCCAAGAACATTTCTAAACACTAGCTGCTAGTACTCTCCAAGAACATTTCTATGCCTTCCATTCTGACACAACAGTACCAATCAGGTCGGTCATCAATGCTGGATGGTTCGACCTGGCTCGCCGTCGGCGTTCTAATTCATTCCGAAGTGTTCAATGGGGTTAACGTCGGTTCTTTGTGCAGCCCAGTCGCGTTGTTCCAGACACATCTCGTCAAATCATTCCTGGACGGGGACATTGTTTTGTTGGTAAAAGAAGCGGCCTTTGTCGAATTGTTGCCATAATGCTGGAAGCACAGAATACTCAAGAATGTCGTCTTATGAGGCAGCGTTAAGATTCTCGGACACTAGAACTAGGAGGGTCAGCACAAAACATGAAAAACAGCTCCAAGCATGATGCCTTCTCCACTAAGCTTTACAGTTAATGCAACACAGTCTAGCAGGTAGCATTCATATGACATCCTTCACATCCAAACTCGTCCGTCAGACTGCCAGATGGTGAAACGTTATTCATCACTTCCGAGAACGCGTTTCCACTACTCCAAAGTTAAATGGCGACGAGCTTTACACCACTTAAACATACGCTTCGCGTTGATCTTGCTATGTTAGGTTTCTTCGCGGCTACTCGCCCATGATGAGATCTCATTCTCTTCAGCTCACGAAGAAACGTTATGGTGCTGGGGTTGCTTCCAGAGTCATTTTGGAACTCGGTGGTGAGTGTTCCAACAGAGGACAGGCGAATTTGTAAAACCACCGGCTTGAGCACTCAGAGGTCCCACTGTGTCATTTCACGTATACGATCAGATCTTGATTGGCTTGTTCTTGTTCTTAGGTGTTCTGACTTCTCGGTTACTTGACTTACAAAGACTGAGGCAGCTGCAGCCCGGAAGAAATTTCCCAAACACACATGTTGCTAAGATGGCATCCTATGGCCGGGCCACGTTGAAAATCACTGATCTGAAAAAATCATCTAAAGCCCTCATATGCCCCCTCTCCACGTTTTTATGCACTTCTGAAGATACATAAGATAAGTGTCCCTTCCGTTCATTAGTTAGCAATATCGAATCAGCTACACACAAGTTGCTCAAGTTTCTATCTTCGAAACTATCCACCTTAACTACTTCTTCGAACAAAACCGCCAAGAAAAAATCCATTGAGTTTGCTAATCGAATAAAACGACATACATACAGCGATCACTTCATGTTATCCTTCAATGTGAAATCCCTGTTCGCAAGTATCCCACTGAATGGAGCCCTCGAATCATTGACAGAAAAGTCTCACTGAACATCATTTCTGCCAACCGGAAGTAGAAGAAACTTTGAGACTGGTGGAAATTTGTATCAGAAAAAACAGTTTCCTTTTTCGTGGAAGATTTTTCCAACAGGCAGAAGGCCTTCCAGTGGGTAGCCCACTGTCACCTATTTTATGTGAAGTCTACATGCGTCACTTTGAGGACAAACTCTTTCAGCTCGTTACCTTCGACCTGTGGACTCGATATGTAGATAGCACTTTTGTTCTCTGGAATGGTATGAATTCAGAAATACCTAATTAGTTGAACTTATCAATTCAGTTGATCTTCATACACAATTCACATGTGAGACTGAAAAGAATGGCTGCTTACCATTTCTTGATGTCCTTGTGTCACGCTCTGAAGGATCCTTTAGTACTGCAGTTTATCGAAAACCATTTGCTCTTTCCTTAGCCCCTCGTGCAAAATCAAATCACCCATGGAAACAAAAGGTCTCTGCCTTCTACACATCACGTATATCGTGCAATACATATATGCTCAACTGAGGATTCCTTACAGAAAGAGCTTGAATTTCTTAAACGAACTAAAGTACACCGAGGATATAGCTCTTCTGTTATAGACAAAGCTATCCAAAGATTTAGGAAACTGAAGCCTGTTTGCTCACTCACATCCATAGACCTCCCAATACGAAAGAATTGGAAGGTTATCCCATTTGCTCCTCAGTTTTGCTTCCGAATTTCAAAAAATCTCAAAAGTTTTAATTTCAAGTCATTTTCAAACCCGTGAACAAGATGATTTACGGAAGAAAAGACTATGCCGAAGACATAAATTCCTGGAGAATTTATCAGATACCTTGTGAATGTGGGCTTTTGTATATATGACAGACCAGCAGGGCTTTAAATTGCCGTGTGAAGGAACACATGACCTACGTACGGAACTCTGAACTGAAGAAGTCTATAGCCCTACACTGTCACAAAACTGACCATAAATGTTTGTTCGGAAACACCACGCTTATTGATAAACCTGATTCAACTATCAAGCTTAATATATTAGAAGCTTTCCACATATACCGGAACTCTTCACGGCTTGTCAACGACATGGTGTCGACTCCATTTCTTTCAAGCGCGTGGAAATAACTCACCAAAATCCGTGACCGTCAGAACTCTGATGATGTCACAATGATTTAAATGTTTACGCTCCAATCGTCCTGATGATGCAGAGCCAAACGCTCTGCAAAATTGTATTCGGTGTATAATAAACATTTTGTTGTGAGAAACGTTGCTATTTTATTCTATATTAACACCACAAGTTTGGTTGTCATAAATTATATATGGCATTACACATGGTCTGTTAAAAAAAATAAAATCAGCCATGAAAATGGGAGCTCTGTTAAGGAATAATGCAAAGGTTAAAAAACAACTGTAAAAACTGCACTTGCGTGTCAACGACTTTGAAAATCAGGTTAAAAATGACTTACTAACGTGATCTGTATGGTAAATCCAATTCTTAATTAAGGTATATTTTGTTCTTGTCTATTTTATTATTCCTAACTTTGCAAATTAACAACTTATTGAAATTATGTAAGATTCCATAGGTTTCACTAGATCAAGATGCAGAATTTATTTTATTTTTTATTCACCAAATACGTTTATGAAGCAAAATAGAATACTGTACCTGATATGCAGTTGTTTTCGAAATAGTCGACCACCAATCTTGACTGACTTAGAGTGACGCCCTTGTCAGTGGAAGAAAATCGGTTATACGGGCTAAGTTTACATTCACGAAGCTGATAGTTGAATTCCGCTGATTTGCATTCGAACTTGTCGTACGTGAGGCAGGCTTCCTGGCATTCTTCTTTCGTATTGGCTTCGACAGGTATTTTATCGTGCTCAATACCGACCAGTTCCTTCTTCCGTACACGCTCAAATGCCCAGTCTTTTACGCATTCAGATCCAGCTGTGAAGAAAAAATAATCTTCGTTAATGCATTGCTCAGTTAAAAATATTTTGCTAAAGCAATTTGTAGCGTAATTCTATTCATTACAAATCCATTTGGTCGTTTAAACGTGCAACAATTTTAAAATATATAACCAAGTAATTCCCATTAGTCATTTTTACAAAATTGAAACAATATTTCTTATATAGGGTGTCCGAAAAATAACTGTGCACTGAAAGTAACACCATGTCTAACTGGTTCCTACAGGGGCTGTTGGAAACGGGCTGCCCGTCCAGACATGTCTGTACACGCTTCTGCATGTTGTTGAAGACCTTTCTTAGGGTATGTGGTGTGATTTGTTGAATGTGGGTCGTTATTGCAGCCTGTAGCTCTCGAAATGTATGCGGATTACCTGCGTACAGCTTCCCCATCAGTGCTCCCCACAGAAAAAAGTCAGGCGGTGCTAGATCCGGTCCACGGGCAGGACACTGTCCCTGGGAGTTGATGCGATTTCCGAAGAATTCTACCAGAAGCAGTATTGATGCGCCAGCAGTGTGAGCAGTTGCACTGTCTTGCTGGAACCATCCTTCGTTGATTTCCCCTTCCTTGAGTTCGGATATGAATGGTTGTGACAGCCGCCTCACGGACTTGTGTGGACTCCGCTGTATCCTATCCTGTCTTGTATATCCTGTACCGTCTCGTCTACCGTGGATAGCCTACAAGGGTGGAGGGAAACCAGAACACTGCCAGTTTCCCGAAACTTCGCTATGAACTGACGTACCGAATTACGGTGGGGGACGTCTGCATCACGAAATTACCAAGCGAACTGTTTTCGCACTTCGTCCATGTACTTGTCGTCATGGTGAAAGATCCAACAAAAACACCATCTGTTCAAACGTCAACAGCATTGTCCTTGTACCGAGACGAGTGATCAATCGACACGTCTGCTTCCGTCGACCAAGTGCTCAGAATGACGTCTCGGGGTGTGGAGACATGAGGATTATGGGACAACGAGCACTTCCATGTTGCGGGTCACTTGTACTGTAATTCCATTCAAAATTTTCTTTATTGTTACATTGCTGAATTACATACAGGGAGTGCACAGTTATTATTCGGACACCCTGTATTATACACATTGATTGCATAAATTATTCTTTCTTGGGAGTTCACCCACCATTCACGCAAAAGCGAATCGACGAATAATCATTCAATATCCAGGTTGTCACAACGGTCACTGGGTAAATCATTCGTTGCAGGGATCCGCTGTTTACGACCAAAGCTCTTTCAAGACCAGGGTGTCGCCCAGGTAGTGCAATGGTCTAAGCGCTCTGGCGAGAGGAGTCCGGTTTCGAATCCCCTTCAGGCATGGATGTTGTGTTTGTCTTACGACTCTCTCTCTCTCTCTCTCTCTCTCTCATCCCTGGAATTAGTGGCCCTAAATTAGGGACGGTGTCTATTTACAGCCCATCGAGTTACTCTCGCAAGGTGCCGTGGCGTTAGCTGGCGTGCCGTTTGCGGACGGGTATGAAAATCGTGAATTTAGCTGACAGTTATGCGATAAGCAAGAAATATCCACCCCTTCCCAGAATTACTTTCCCTTCTCACCGTTCACATGTGTACAGATTCTCCACTAGACCAATAGGAAATGAGAAAATTCCGAAATTCCAATCACGTGGTTCCTTTGTTTGACAAGCTTACGTACCTTTGCAAGCGATAACTCTAGTATTTCATTAGTACTTCAGGTGTCTTTTTCCGTTTCAGGTTTTTTTCTACCGTTTTCTGCTTGCATAACTATGGCTGAGATATTATTTATTGCGAGGTAAAATCCCTGCTTAGTTATAGATGGTTATGAGCATCGAATTCATAGAAAGAATAAAACGACAATTAGTTGGAAGTGTGTAAAAGATAAAAAAGAAAAGTGCAAAGGAGGACTAAACACAAATTTCCTACATGAAGCGAATCATACGTGCGTTTCAGATGTAGCTCAGATAGAATTAAAGAAGACTATACAAAGCTGGAAAAAAAAAAGAGTTACGCATCAGTTCCTGTTTGTAAAATGTTTCGAGTGCATGACAGCCCTATGCTACGTTACAAAAATGCATTAAAATTATATTTATTTATTTACTTTTAAGAGGTGGTTGTTTTTTATTCATGCCATAACCGTACCGTCCGTTAATGCCACGATTCTCTACCCGTCAGCAAACGCCACGACAGCTCTCACACGGTGGTGGTTAGATCTTCCCCCACCGGGGAAAAAAGACCACAGCTCTTTTTGGCAAACTTCTAAAAAGGGCAAGACCTCTTCCCCGTTCACGATGAATAATCTGACATGACCCCGTCTTCAGCGAAAGCCTTTTTGACACGTAGAACTACGGCCGCCCCCTTATGACAAAAAATAGGTCCCAACTGAAATGATTATAGCGTTAAAAATACGTGCCGCACACTAATCGTGTTAGAATATTCGTAAACAGCATGCTTTCAAAATTGTTTTCTTGAGAACCGGTGAACGCTTTTGACAATATCGCGGTTTATCTGGGCAACCGGTAGTGCAAAACGAATATGCGTGGTATCGTTTTAAAATCCTCGACGAGATCTATTCAAACACGCAGTCGAGTCACATTATTGTGACTTCCCCTACTTTTGGCATCAGCAGCGCGTAGCCAATGAAAGAAGGCACGTGTAGTGAGCTGGCTTGGAGGGTATATAAGGTGTGCTTGTAGGCATTCTGAAAACATGGGCCGCGGGTGGCCGAGTGGGCAACGTTCGTGACTGCCATGGGAGGGGCCTCAGGTTCGATCCCAGGCAGGTGTGAACGCTCGATCCACTAAATACCCGCCGTGCGTCGGATGGGCAAGATAAGCCGTCAGACCCCGGGGACTGGGCCCCCGGTAATAAATAAGGGCGTCTTCCTCCCCCTTTCCACTTCGCTTCCGTGTCACTTTCCTATCGGACGCTCTAGCCCAAATCTCCTAGTTTCCTATTTCTAAGGGTTAAGTCCTGGAGTCAGACACTCCCTTCCTAAAATAATCTTCATATGATCATGATCATTCTGAAAACGTACCACTCGTTGCTGCCATGGATAAAAGGAGCGATTTATCAGATTTGCAAAAAGGATTGATTATCGGCTTTCGGCCCAAGGGTGGCAGTATTTCTGAAACAGCGCAGTTTATTAGCTGTTCGCGTGCTGCTGTGGTTAAAATGTATCGCGATTAGAGAAATGGTACCATTGCGAATAAGCGACGTGAAAACTGCGGAGCATCACGTGCCACTGATGTGAGAGGCGAACGTCTACTTCGAAGTTGCGTGAGGGCCGATAGAACACACTACAGTGGAGCAACTCACTGGCCGAATGAACCAGGGGGCTAGCGGAAGTGTGTCTAAAACGACAGTTCAGCGAACCCTGCTGCGTATGGGGCTCCGATGCAGACGGATGGTCACTGTACCTGTGCCAACGAAGGTGCATCAGAAGAAAAGGCTTACATTTGCACGGAAGAACCGGAATTGGGCCTCTGCTGATTAGCAAAGGATTGCCTTCTCCGATGAGTCACGTTTTCTGCTTCATCGAACGGATGGACGCTCGCGTATAAGGCAGGAAACTTTGGAGAACAAACACTTTTCAAGCATTGCTGGAAGAGCACAAGCTGTTAAGGGCAGCGGTATGATCAGGGAAATGTTTCTGTGGCATTCTCTGGGTCCAGTCATACCTTTGGAAAGCACTATGAACCGAATTCCTTATTAATAAATCCTTGCAGACCACGTATACCCATACATGTTGACTGTCTTCCCTGGGGCGGATGGAATCTTCCAGCACGACAATGCGACATGCCACACAGCTAGAAATGTCCGAGAGTAGTTGGAGGAGCACGATGAAGACATAAAAGTACTTCACTGGCCCACTAATTCCCCAGACATAAAACCCAATTGAGCATCTATGAGACCACTTCGATCGTGGTGGTCGCTCTATTGGTCATCCACCACGATGACCAATAGAGCGACCAACACGATCTGGAGGTTTAACCACCACCGTGAGCAATTCAATGGGCTATAAGCAGTCACCCGTCCATAATTTAGGGCTACTGGTTCCAGGGAAGGGAGAGTACCAGTGCCATAAGACAAACACAACATCCATGCTTCACGGAAATTCGAACCCGGACCCCGTTCGGACGAATGATCAGAGGCCATCGCTTAGACCACTGCGACACCGGGGCGGCTGTGAACATGTTTATTGCTGCTGTCCGCGCTGCACACGGCGGTTACTCTGGATATCAGCTGGTGATCACAATAATGTGACTCGACCGTGTATATGGAATAAAATGTATTTCGAATTCGATATCATTTGCATTTACGCCGTGTAGCGGCGAAATTGCACATCGTGAAAAAAAAACGAAATGAAGGGTCATCATTTGCATATTTCAGTCTTCCCAAAGCAAAAAGAATTTTTGAAATCGGACTAATAGTTGCAGAGATATGGTGTCCACATACAGACGGACAAACCGATAACATAAGCACGATCTTTTTCTACAAAGAATGTGCTAAAAAGCTAATGTAAGCAATGGCCCTTGTCTTTTTGTGTGTAAATGTGTGTGTTCAACAACAAAAATTCCATCAAAACAGAGAATTTCCACGATACTCCATCCAATCTGAGGACGAAATGGATGTGGACAAAGCGAACTGTGGACAAAATAAACTGGACCAAATGAACGTGGATGAAATGAACACGGACAAAGTGATCCGTCACCCTAACAACTCATGCGGGGTCATCCCGGTAGCTATGAAATGCATGATGATAAATGTAAGTAATTCCGTTAACCATTTGCATAGGGAAATGCAGGATTTTTCTTAGTTCTTTATTGAGAAGCCCTCTTTTATAAACGTTTACAATGAAGAGCGCTAGTTTCATTAATATTTTGGAAAAATCAATTCAGGCTGCACGAAGTTTATTAACGCTGTCAAGGAGGGCCCATGCTTGAGACGAAACCAAAATTGATTACTTTCCTCTCAATGATCTCATTATCTTAGCTTAAAATATACTTAAAATAAGTTATGAAACTCCATCAAGATCTAGCTACCAAGCGTGGGTGAATATCAAGGTTAAATTTCGCCGTGCTGAAAGTACACACAGCAGAAAGCAGACGAGCACTACTTCAGAAACAAATATAAGTGTTTGCACAAATGCAAACACAGTACGAAGTACGAAAATACATGTGCGCTCGTGAACAAAAGAATGGTTACTTTCTCCAGAAAATCGTATTTACCTGTTGTGATTACTTTAGCTGAATGTGCTTTCTTATACACTGAAGAGCAATTGAATTAGAGACAATTG
The DNA here is from genome assembly GCA_039090855.1 of Macrothele yani. Taxonomy (NCBI): domain Eukaryota; kingdom Metazoa; phylum Arthropoda; class Arachnida; order Araneae; family Macrothelidae; genus Macrothele; species Macrothele yani. Next base: position 18,971,188 of record CM076992.1, read on the forward strand.
GCGTTATGCAAATGTGGTGCTGTGGGCGGCCCTGTAAACGGAAACGACATAAAGTATGCAGCCATCCGACAATATAAGGAGTGATGCGACGGGAATCAGTAAGAGTCGGACGCAGTATACGAAGGTCCTAAGCGCATTTGTTCGTGGGCAAATTGTCGGGCCCGAAGCATGGCTCACTCCATCTCGGAAGTCGTGCAGTCACTGGGATTTTCATGAGCCACTGTGTCACGGGTGCACCGTGAGTACATCAAATCCAGTAAAACAATCCCTGCAAGGGCCAACTGCCGTGGACAACAGCGTGTGGATGAGATCGTCGGCTAGCTCGCATTGTAACAGCGGATAGACGGGCCACAGTGCAAGAAATCACTCTGCAATTTAACGCTGGTGCACAAAAACGTATAAGCAGCGTCCTTGCTATGGGGTACAGACGCCATTGTCCCACGAGGGTACTGCTGCTGAATACAAATCACAGGGTGCAAAGATTAGCATGGGCTCGGGAACATCGCCACTGGAACCTAGACATGTGGGAAAATGTTGCCTGGACAGATGAGTCGAGATTCACGTTGGTACATGCGGTTGGCAGAATACGAGTACGGCGCAAACCACAAGAAGAGATGGATCCTTCTTACCAGCAGCGTACTGTTTGTTCCATTATCTTTTTTAGCCCTTCCATCGTTCTCATTTTTCAGTTTTACATGATCACTCAGATTTTAAGCTTTTTACCACACTTTTAATACTATTTGTTTGTCTTGTTTCTGGCGCTCTTTGGCCAACCATGGCCCTTGCGCCATAAAAATCGAACAACCAACCAACCAATCTTACCAGCAGCGTACTCATCAAGCTGGTGGTGGTGGCATTCTCGTCTGGGGACTGTTTACGTGGCCTGAAATGGGACCTCCTGGTACGTGTGACATCATCCCTCACAGGTCAAAGTTACCGGGAAATCCTGGACGACCATTTGCTCTCGTTTGTGCGTCTTCAACATCCCACTGGGGATCTCATCCTGCAAGAAGACAATGCAGCTCCCGAATTGTATCCAAATGGTTGGATGAACACTCCACCGACGTGACCTCGCTCCCTTGGCCAGCTAGGTCACCTGACCTCAGCACATCTGGGATGCCATCGAGAGAGATGATCAACTCCATCAAATCTTTGTGAAATGTGGGAGCTTGTTCATGGGTTGTGGATCCGTATGGCTTCCCAACGCTTCCGGTGTCTTGTCGAGTCCATGCCGAGACGAATCGCTGCCGTCATAAGGCCGAAAGGTGGTGCTACACGTTATTAGACAGGTATCTCTAATTCAATTGCTCTTCAGTGTATTTTGGCGGTGTACAAAGATTGTAATGTACTCTATACATGTAGAATGTCGAGAATGTTTTTATAAATCAAATATGCATATCTTATTTACCACGGACGTGATCATCTTTTTCGAAATACAGTCCATTGCATCGATTACAGGCACCCCAATCTTCTTCCCACTTTCTGAATGTCTTCTGGAATTCTAAAATGCTGTTGAAGCACCTTGCGCAGCTGTAATATGCTGTTGATCAGTCTCAAATTGCGTCCCCTAACGTCTTTCTTTAAAATGGGGAACAACAAAAAGTCACATGGTGACAAGTCTGGACTATATACAGTTTGGGGCATCAACTTAATATTCATTTTCTCTAAATAAGAAACGACAGAACCGGTCATGTGCGGCCTTGCATTGGGCCACACAAGAAAAGAAATGGGGATCCCAAGTTGAGCTAACTCGTTTCATGCCCAAATGCTCTGTTAAAATTCTGTGAATTGATGATTTTGAAATGTGAACCATATCTTTGATATCTCTAATCGATAGGTGTTTGTCTTCCCGTATAATAACACCTATTGTATCGATTTTTACTCCTGTAACACTCTTTGAAGGTCTTCCTCCATATGCGCGATCAAAGCCGCCGACTCATGGCCATCCATAAATCCTTCGTGTCATCCGTAAATTGTTGATTTTCCTAGACATTCATCTTCATAAGCCGCTTGCGTAGGACGGAAAGTCTCTCCGACAGATTTCTTAAGTCGACAGTAAACTTTTATGGCGAATCTTTGTTTCTCATTCATTTTTTCGAAAAATTGTAGCGTGAAAACGCCTGTTAGGGCTTCACGGACCGACGCATGTTAAACTGCGCACTACCGACGACGCATGCGTGACAAATAGCTGCGGTCGGTTGCTATGTTTACTACAATGACTACCGTTTTACCGAAACTCGTGCGAAGGTCGAACGAAGTGTTGCACATTTTTAATAAAAACATTGTAAGTTGTTTTGGAACAAGCTATGTACTAATATATGCAAAAATGGTTATATACTATGGAATCGAGGAGAAAAATTACTGGGTATCAAATACACTTTATTGACAAAAGTCACCGAACACCTAAAAGAGAAACACAACATAGCATTTATTGACATGCACGGTGTCGGTCCACCTTTGGCCTTAATGTATGCACTAACCCTTCGAGACATGCTTTCGATAAGGCTCTGGAACACAGCGATAGGTATGTGCTTCCATTCAGTACATAATGCTGCCGGTAACTGTTACTTAGTAGTATGCCTTGGTTCCAAACTTCTAATGCGGCACTCTAATTCATCTCATAGGTGCTCTATGGGATTAAGGCCAAGCCTCTGTGATGGCCAGTCCACACACGATACGGAATAACACGTCGTAACAGTCCTTGCTTTATGGCTCGGTGCATTATCCTGCTGGTACCAACAAGGCTCGGTTCCATAGTATTGCCACAGAGTTGGTAAGCCATAATTATATAGAATATCGAGGTAGACGTGCTGGTTAACAGGTTTGTCCACGATAACCAATGGGCCGGGACCGTACCACGAAAAGCACCCCCACACGAGTACACTGCCAGCTCCATATTAACCGTAGGGACAGTACACTATAATAAATAGCGTTCCCCCGGCAGCCGACATACCCACACACGGCCATCACACCGATGGATCGTGCATCTGGATTCATCAGTCCATAGGACCAGTTTCCTTTGATCTACGGTCCACGATAAATGTTCTGTAAACCATGCTAAACAACGAATAGCATTCCGAGTGGAGATGAAAGGCTTATGAGCAGCCGCACGACCGCGGTAACCCATGGAATGAAGTTCTCTGCGAATGGTACGTGTACATACCGAGGTACCAGCATTTTTACTCACCTGTACACTGAGGTCTTATGCAGTACTCCCTAGATTAGCTGTAGTAACGGCTCTCCTAAGGCTTCGACGTCCTCTATCACTGATTCTCTTCGGTCTGCCGGTACGTTTTGCTGCTTCAGGCACGCCGTGTGTCTTGCACTTATTCACTACATCCAAAACAGTTGACTTGGGTATGTTTAAACGCCTCTCGGTTTCTCTAATAGACAACCCACTAATATAACCACCCAACAATCTTTTCTTTCTCAAAGTCAGTTCTCTCCCTCCGCGACATTTTCACTCAACCTCACAGTGCGATATGATCGCGGTCAGCTGCCTGTTTTTATACCGTTTGTAGCTGTACCGCGCATCTTAACAACGCAGCGGATCCGTTCGTTTGCTTTTGAAGCGGTGTCCAGTCACCTTTGTCAATATAATGCAAATTTATCATCTGCGAGAACCTCTGGTGTGTGCATGGTATAGCATCCCTGCAGAAGCGTTCAGAGGCCTCACTGAATCAATGCTATGCCGTATATCTGCGGTATTGGCATCACGAGTAGGCCATGCCTCATACTAACAGGTGGTCATAATTGTTTGACGGAATTGTGTATATTTTGCATTAGGTCTTCTTGAGGTAACCGAACGCTTTCACTGGCGTAAGTTTCGTAATCCCGAAGCGGAATTATGGGCGATATCCGGCGGTTGCATGATACGCACCTCGGGCTCGGTTCGTTCCTACAGATCGGCTAGTAAAAGTTGTAATAACGATGTAGCAACTAAGACGATCAGTGACATTGGAAAGTCTGGTGTATTATTAATTATACAGACGGCGCACCACAAAGTCTTTTGCTGACAGCGGTAGGTCAAAATGGTTTGAAGAAAACGGCAGTAAATAATTGGATGGAAGGACATCATACAGAAGTTCCTCCAAGATGCAGTTGACTTACTCAGTCGTATCAGAATAATATGACCACCTACCTAATAATAGGAATAACCACCCTTGGCCATGATGACAGCGGCGAGGTGGCATGGCATGGACACAATGAAGCCCTGGAAGATTGCCCGAGGTACACGTGTCCATTCGGACTGCAGAAGACCACGGAGAATCCGGAGATGACGTGGTTGCGGGTCGCCACGTCGAACCTGTCGATCCAAATAGTCCCAGAAGTGCTCTATGGTATTCAGATTGAGCGATTACCCCTGCCAAGGGAGAACGGAGACATCGATGACGTGTGTTCCTGGAACCAGCCACTCATCCCCTTTGCAATGTGGCATGACGCATTGTCCTCTTGGTAAACACTATCACCACCGGGGTAAACATCCAACATGAAGGGATGCACGTGGTCAGGGAGGATGGACAGGTAGCCATTGGTGTTCAGGGACACATTCGGTGCCCAGCAAAAACACAAGTGTTGGAAAACTGTTGGCCACCAGCTGGTAGTGATGTGTCACTGATGGCTGAAATTTGACGCTCAGGGCACGGTAGTGGTCCGTTAGTGGCAGCTCCATCTGTTGGTAGTCATAGATGGCCCTGCAGCATCGCTGTGAATTGCGAGCCTCCAAGCATGTGCCACTATGGCCCGTAGCTGGCAACCGAAGGAACCCGAACAAGAGGTGGAAGCAAATGGACTGCGCATGCGCAGAAGCAACACACGTGCTGCGTCTCTCGTGGTACCGATTAGTTGAAGTCAACGCTATCGCCATCGTGCTATTTTAATATATGTTTTAAAAAAAGGCCATATGTAATGAGGCGAATTAATTTCCTAATGAAATGCCACGTCGATATAGATTACCGTTGGAAGAAAAATATATAAATAATTATTAATGAACTGTAAGAAATAGCCAATTACTCTCATGTATTTACAGAAACTCATTCCGTAGCAACATTTATGCACTAACACACAAAGTGTCGAGAATACAGACAGCCATGAAATACACCCACTCCATTCCCGTGAAAAACAATAAATAATTTCTGTGTAATCTTTCGTTTTAACATACACTAAGCCGCGTCAAACAAAAGTTCCCGAAAAACATTAAAAAAACGTTATGTTGGAAAAAAAAATAAGAATTATACGCGAGGCAATATGGCATGGACCCAATGAGGCCTTGGAATGTTTCCCGAGGTACACGTGCCCATTTGGACTACAGCAGAGCACGGAGGTCCTGGAGATTACGTGGCTGCGGGTCGGCACGTTGAACCTGTCCATCCAAATAGTCCCACAAGTGATCAATGGCATTGAGGTCGAGCGATTTCGCCGGCCAAGGGAGAACGGAGACATCACTGTCTTGTTTCTGGAACCAGTCACGTACTCCCTTAGCGACGTGGCATTGCCCTGCTCGCCAATGTCACACCATCACCACTAGGCTAAACGTCTAACATTAAGGGATGCATGTGGTCAGCGCTGATGGACAGGTAAACATTGGCGTTTAGGGTCCCCATCCAGTTGTACCAGCGGTCGGTCCCAGGTCATACCAGGAAAAAAAACCCAGACATGCACACTGCCACCGCCGGCCTGTACGTGACCAACAAGGGTGTCCGGGTGTTGATCCTCGTGTGCCTGACGCCGTATCCACCACAGCTGGTCACTTCTGTGGAGAAGAAACCTCTATTCGTCGGAGAAGGCAGCCTTTTTCTACTCTTCCACTGGCCAATGATGGTAGTCCCATGGGTACTGCAGGCCTCGTTGCCGATGGACCTGGGTTAACATGGAGGCCTTGACGCAGCATTGACTCCGGAGACCCACGCGTAACAGGGTTTGCTCTACTGTTATCGTTATCGGAGACTCGTACCTAGGTCCCCCGGCGTTCATTTACGTGGTCAATTGCTGCACTGTTGCGCGTCGACTGCTATTTACCAGTCGATGGAGGCAATGTTCTCCTCTGGGGTCGATGGCTTTTGGGACTCCACAGTTACAACGTCGTGAGGTACTCGGCGTACCAGATGTCCACTCTTGGTACACCCTTACTATAGCACCTCGCGAACAGCTCACGAAGTCTGCTGTTTTTGAGATGCTTCCAACCTTGGCGCGGTGGCTGATGACCTTTCCCATTTGGTCAAATCACTACCTCTGCCATTGTGCTGAGGTTACGCACTATGGCTCATCTGTCCTGGTCGGCCGCTTGTATCACCGTGTAGTGGACCTTGTCACGTGCATTCTGTAAACCGCCTTGGTGGGTACACTGTGATTCCGGGGTTGGTCATATCATTATGATACGACAGTGTATTTCTTCTCCCGGACAGGAAGCCGAACGGCGCATCTAAGGGGATTTACAGCAGTCTTGTACGGCGAGCGTCACTGAACTTTTCACACCGCTGGGTATACCATGCTGAGAGAAGATTTAGGCCTAATGAGCAAATTGTGTACCTCACAGATTAACCACTACGCAGAAGAAATTCCGTAACAGAAATTGAACGGAATAACCTTGCGTTGGCGTCGCAATAGTAAGGTACTCACAAGGTTCCTCTGCTTAAATGAAAATTGGATGGAATTTCACGCACCCAAGCAACGACATCAGTCACGGTCCGGTCTTGAACTCCGCATCCGCGGCGCCCTTACCCCGTGAAGAGTTACATGAGCGGCATGGGTTTTTGGAAGACGAGTAATGAAAATATCACCGTGACATCGAGGCGGTACAAGCCATTTCTATATATTACATAAAATCTCTGGAAAATGTCTTTGATGGGCATTGCGACATCATGTACAATGACGTGTTCTCCTAAACAACAGCACACGGCCGTACAAGGTCTAAATTGTTTGGCTGTTCACTGAATAGAAGGTAGGTGGCGCTATATCCAACCACCGTATTCACCGGATGTGAACCCCCGTGATTTCAGCTGTTTTGGCAACTTGAAAAGGAAGACGCTGGTTGCTCTGTACTGCAACAAACAGGATTAGGCTTCCCGAATCAAAGACAATTTCCACAGATTTTATGTAGCTCGTACTTTTTATATGGTGTTCTTTAACAGCTCGCTGTTTAGAAATGTAGTAATGTTAATGAGGGGAATTACTAATAATTATCCTCAAATTTGTGATCATTTCTTTGCCATTACAGGAATTATGGCATTCGAAATTGTTCACTTACGACCTAATACATGCATGCGTGTATGAAAGGTTACATATGTATTTACAACAATTGCGTATATGATATAGGATATTAAGACAGTGTCAATGTTTTCTAAAAACGTTTGTAGGACAGGAAAGTGTCTTTGATGAAAAACAAATGTTTAATCTTCTAAGCGGATGTTCTCAAACTTCATGTTACAATGAATACCCAACAGAAATTCAAACAGCTTGAATAAGTAACTCTAGCCCTCTCCAACATCGTCAACATACCTAACACCGTCTGATTACAGTTTGTTTCATTCCTTGCAAAACAATCGTAATGGCTAAACACTGGATTCCTTTAATAGGGTCAAAGAGTGAATCGATGCCTTTTTTGAGTCCAAAATAGCAGTCGGTGTTAAAAAGCTCCCTGAAGGATGAAACTCTGCTCTAAGTAAAATCAGAAATTATACAGTTAACTAAGAAGGCGAAAGTTTTCAAAAATTGCGTAATTTTATTTCAGAATCGGAAACTAAACTTCCACCAAGCCAATATTTATTAATGGCTGTCACTGCTGTTCGACTGATTTTAGGAAGAGATGTTTCTAATGGGAAGCTTGGAAAAGTGATTTTAATTTAACCACAAAAAAATTGCATCGTGAGATGGTAAGTTCTAAATAATACTTTAAATATATTTTTTGAACATGCTCACGCTTGTGGGAATACTGAAAGCAGAAGAAATATTCGTTCGTGAACGAAAGAATAAAGCTCCTGAATAATATGCTTAATCTAATTCAAATCGCTTCTTTCCAGAAATGTCTTCTAGCCAGAAAATGCCCGTAAAAACAATTCTCGCATTTTAACTCATTACGTAAACGGCAAAATGGATTAAATGTTCCGTTTCTATTATTTCTTGAATTTCAGCATAAATATTGATGCCGTGACAGTGTGGGCTAAATGAATTTCGTTAAGAACGGTGGGAAAGACCGTGGCATTGTGGAAGAACGCAGAATGAGATGGAAATATTCCGTGTGAAACGCGAGAACTGGAACATTAAACCAACCCAAGGCAGATCTTAGGCAAAAGTGCTGACAAGGCTATCTTCCCATTCTCGTCAAGAAGACTAATGCTCCTTTAATACGCAGTTATTCCGCTTACAGAGCAACTTTTACGCCCTCTTCTTCAAATCGGTTCTTTGACGTTTAGCTCTCACCGCTCACGCAAGACATTGACTCTCCCCCTTGGACATGTGCAGCCGCCCACCAAGAGGGTGCTTACCTCCGGAAGAAAACGGATTTTGTTTTTACTTCCCCAGTACGTTTGCGATGAAAAACGAATCCGTTTACCGCTTGCATAATCCCAACTTCAAAGAAAACGTCTCAAAGATAATCTTATATACTATTTGCTCCATCCAGGACAGCACAGCGGATTCTTTCCCTCTTTCCTTTTTTCATTCAAATGAAACGATTTCTCTGGGCACAAAAATAGAAGAAAAAAATGACGATATATCCTATCTATAATTATTTGGCATCTTTCTAAACAAGACTCCTTTCCTGAATGCGATGCGTTTCGTTGTAAAAATATTTTGCTAAGCACAATTCAAGAAAGCCGCTCTGAATTGTTAACCCATTAGCCGGCTAGAACTAATTAACTTCGGACTAGCAAAATAGGCTGAAAATAAGTTCGAATGAATATATTCGCTGTCTAAGAAGTGGGATCGGAACGAGTGAACTTGTAAACAAAAGACCGTTACTTTTTCCCCTTAGCTTTCTTATTAAAAGTCGTCATTTAAGAGGTTGATTGATTCTAATAATTTCTGACAAATTACCTCCTAACGGGACTGCAACAGTATCGATGAACCTCAGAAAGCAGAGACAGAACATGTTTCAGACTCTTGTTTCTGCCCAGTAGCAAAATGTCTGTATTAGAGGGTCTAGCCATTCTGAATCATGCCTTGAGTCTTCGAGCAGAGACAAGAAGCGAGCACCGTAAAAAAATTCTGTATTTCTCATACAACCTTTTCTGTGAAATCGCAGAAAGAAACCTAAATTTCAAGGATTTTTTGCACGCCAGGAAAATTCTGAATTTTCAACAACCTTTCCGCAATTCCTTTCTTATATTGACAGTATTATTTCAGAAACCTTTCCGCAATTCCTTTCTCATATTGACGGTAAATTGCCGTTTTTAAGGTGTGTTAACAGAGGATTTTGAATTTTCAGCAATTTTTCCGCAATTCCTTTCTCATATTGACGGTATTATTTCAGAAACCTTTCCGCAATTCCTTTCTCATATTGACGGTAAATTGCCGTTTTTAAGGTGTGTTAACGGATGATTTTCAGCAACCTTTCCGCAATTCCTTTCTTATATTGACGGTAAATTGCCGTTCTTAAGATGTGTTAACGGAAAATTCTAAAATTTCAGAAACCTTTCCGCAATTTCTTTCTCATATTGACGGTAAATTGCCGTTTTTAAGATGTGTTAACGGATAATTTTGAATTTTCAGCAACCTTTCCGCAATGCCTTTCTTATATTGACGTTAAATTGCCGTTTTTAAGATGTGTTAACAGAAAATTCTGAATTTCCAGAAACTTTTCGGCAATTCTTTTCGTATTTAACGGAAAAACTATATTACGTTCTCACTTTTTCCGTATCCATATGACGAAAAATGTCCTGTAATTGGAGAGATTCGTGAAAATACTTAAGGTTTGATTAATTGTCAAATTACCATAGCTTATCAAAATCTGATTTTGAAGTTCTGTAGAGAGATAGGATATTGTGGATAGCAGCATATCACATGCATTTTCGTTATTGTAGCACATATTTCTTCTCTGTCCCATTTTGTGGACCAGCTATTAGATATTGTGTTACCGTAAAAAACCGGGTATTCAGTTATTGTACAGGTGATAGTGCGATGTCTATGCACCAGTCTGTGGAGTCCTTAAGACAAAAACTATTACAGCTATCAAGAGTATATTTTACACAGGGTGATTGTAAACTCCTTCAACAAAACAAGAGGACTGATAGTGCACATCAAGACGAAAAATATTTGCAATGGAACCTAGGGCCGCATTCCACTCCAAGTGCCAGAAAAGAGTAAAGTTACATATCCACGTTGGGACTTCAACAATAAAAACAAAGAGACATACCTAATTTATGAGTTGCACAATTTCAATGGCATCAGAGAAAGACTTAAATGAGCTGCTAAAACTGGCGTTCAAGGGCGTCGTTGCACAGCCCACACCGGCGAATGAAGGACTGTCGCACCTTCTCGTAGACTCCCGGTGTGGTGTTGATCTTGTCCGCAGCAACAACGATTCACGCGAACTATATCGGTCCACGAAATAATTTTTTCAATCCAGTTTTCAGGAGCTCAGATTTTGCACCAAATGCATTACTAGTAGAAGCAGATATTAACACTTACACTCCCTAGTGGCCAAACCATTCTTTACCAAATACACTGGCGGAAAGTGAAAAAAGAACACCAAGAAGGAGACGTCTGATACCAACGAAATTTATACAGCATAATAACGGAATAGAGAGGATAACGTGATCAAAACATTATGGCAAAATACAGCTGTATTTGCTGATAAACTGAAAAATAACATTTCCATGTAACATGGTTAGTACGAGGTTAAACCGCCATGAACTGCGTCACACTGTGCAATTCTGGCATGGAGTCTGTCGTACAGATGTTGGATGTAAGTTTGGGGTATTGAGTTCCAAGCATTCTCAACCTGGACACGTAAATCGGGGATGGTCGTGGCTGGCCGTGGAGACCGGATAAATCGTTGTCCCATAAAATCCCACACGTGCTCAATGGGGGACAAATCCGGTGAACGTGCAGGCCATGGAAGTTGTCTCACACCCTGAAGTGCATGTTGCGTTGCACGTGCCGTGTGTGGGCGTGCGTTATCTTGCTGGAAAATACCACGATGGACCGACCTTACAAATGGCACAACAACGGGCTGAATGATGTTGTTGATGTAAGAGGTGCTGTTTAACGTACCCGGTACAAACACTAGTTGTGTACGGGAGTGATAGCTGATCGCTCCTCACACCAGGAGACCAGGTGTAGGCCCTGTGTGTTGCTGGAGGATGCAAGAAGGGTGGAGACACTCCCCGTGCGTCTGCGAAAACGCATACGGCCATCGGAGGCTCCGAAGCAGAATTTGCTTTCATCGCTGAACACGACATCTTGATATTGCGTTCTCCAGTGCAGACTTCGGCTACACCACTGCAGCCGTTCCTGACGGTGTGCTGGAGTCAGAGGTGCACATGCCAGAGGCACACGTGCACGTAGTCCTGCATCCAGCAGACGGTTGCGGATTGTTCGCACAGTCACCTCAGGTGCAACGGCAGCTTGGATTTGCGTAGCAGTGGATGTTCTGCTTGACAACGCCGTTCTTCTTATGCGTCGATCGGTCTGCTCATCAGTCCGTCTGTGACTCCCGGTTCCACGTCTTCTCGTGTGGGAATGTTTCTCGGACCATCTACGCCACCATCGTACCACCACCGATACTTCCCGTCCAATTCGCTCCGCAATACGACGATACGACCACCCGACCTCGCGGAGTCTGACTAGACGACCTCGCTCAAAGTCCGATAACTGCTGAAATCGTACACGTCTTCCATGTCCAGGCATTGCAGCTTCTTCGGGGTCTTCGCACGTGTCCGTACGCCGACGACTGATTACATTCACTTCGCCGTACTCCTTAAATACCACCAACGATAATTTGCATATTATGCCGTGCTGTGGCGTAAGCGCTCACCGGTCGGTCCCGAAATTAACATCACACCTACGTAAACTCGACCCGATTAACATATGTAAATTTCATGATCGTCCGCCAATTCCTTCTTGGTGTTCTTTTTTCACTTTCCGCCAGTGTATTAGAAATTATACGCAAAGTATTTTCCATCAGGAACTGTATCCGGTGCAGAAAGAATTGTTCAAATTGGAGTTTTCACAGCGGAGCGATCGGGAAAAAATAATTTACCATAACACCCGCTAGCGGAAGGTCTATGAGGTACTTGAAAATTTTGAAATCATACGAAAAACATTTCCCACCGGAAACTATCAAACAAAGAAGGAATTTTTCAAATCGGACTGTTAGAAACAGAGATATTGACAAAAATAAGATATACAGCTACGCCCCTGGCGGAGAAACCATGCATTATTTTAAGTGGAAAATATTCCGAAGAGGTTTATCGACGTGAGTGGTATCAGTCCACGAAATAATATTTTCGGTCGAGATTTTAGAAGCTCAGATTTTTCTGCAAATGCATCAGGAGCGGAAATTACCATTTTCGCACCCTGGTGGCCAAACCATTTTTACCAAAAAATTAGGAACTATATCCAAAGGATTTCCCATCAGGAGCTGTATACTCTGCGCAAAGAATTTTTGAAATCCGAGTTTTAGATGCAGTGATATCGGTAACAACACAATTTACCTTTACACCCCCTAGCCGAAAATCTATGCGTAACTTGAAAAAGTGACTCTACCTAACACATAAATGGAATCGAAAGATAAAGGAATTTTTTATTCGGATAGTTAGAAGCAAATATATGGAATAAATTGTATTTCGAATTCGACATCACCTGCATTTACGCCCTCTAGCAGCGAAATGCTGCATCGTATAAGAAAAAACGACATGTAGGATCATCTTTCGCACATTTCAAGCTTTCTAATGCAAAAATAATTTTTGAAATCGGACTAATCGTTGGAGAGGTATGGTGTCCACAGACTGACGGACGGAATGACAGCCGGACGGAGAAGCCGATAACATAAGCATGATCTTTTTTTTAGAAAAGACGTGCGAAAAACGGTCGATTTACTATCGCAAAAGAGCAGAAAAAGACTTAAAAACTTAGTTCTAAAGAAAATTTCACTAAAGGATTCATGATCAATGCTGATTTCTTGTACAATGGGAAATTAAACTTTGAAAAGTTGAAAAGAATGTTAAAATCAATTCTACATATTACAAAAATATTCCTTTATCCGCAGAGCCTTCAAAGGGCCAGGATAAGGCTATCTGCCATACATCAAAATCTACCACTTTATTTCTTGAAGAAATGTGTATGAAGTCTGTACCTTTTGCTCGTATTCCTTCAAAGTCTCCTGATCTATCACCAACGGACTATTGTGCCTTCGGACTGCTAAAAACAGCGCTTTCTAAACGCAGACCTAAAGCAATGATCAAACAGAAGTCATCGCCCTTTCCACGTTTATAAGTGAGTCACGGAAAATTCTCATCTGCTGCCACCGGGAATCAAACCCAAGGTCTTCCAGTTACGCGCCGGGCATACTACCACTGCACCACAGCGGCCTCGAATTCTCCAGAGTCACATACAACTAACTGCCAAACCACATGGCAGGTTGCTTCTTGGACAATGCTGGGGATTCATCAAAGTTGGAAAGCAGCAACTAAACAAAAAAAACTAGGAAGCGAATGAATAATTAATACACACAATTGACGTGGATTAGGAACATAAGCGCAGTTGGTGAAACATGTGATCTACGTATATCTACTGCCCGGTGTTGCTACCCCTCCTCCATCTGGCGTTCACCACTGCACTTTGCTCCTGCTCCACCGACCTTACTTTTGATGCTTACAAGTACCTTCTTCCCCATGATCATCCACCGATTCACACAAATATATATCCGCCTGTGTGTGCATATATTTTTGTGTTGGTGAAACACGTGATTTACGTATATCACCAGCAGCTTCGTAGTGTTTCTACTCAATTGTCTCCTCCTCAGGCCGTCAGTGCCTTGCTGTGTCATTTTCGTGTTCGTCTTCTCTCCCGTCTCCGGCTGGAACATCAATCTTCTCTCCTCAACGCACAGTGAAAGTGCCTTCTTTGCCATGTGGTCAATTTCTGCCCCGTGGTTTGGTATCACACCACGCCCACTGCATCTCACAGTAAGCTAAGACTTTTATTTCTAACTAACTTTTCTATGTTGATTGGCACTGCGGTGACCCGCATGTGATTTTCATTATTTCTACAGACTTTGCTCCGTCTGCATCATACTGTGCATATTGTCATTACTCATCTCAGTGCATATACCATAGCGTTTAGCAGTTTATATCATATTTTTCTTTGAGACGATCCCATGTTGTACGTCTCCTTTTCCTTTTATGTTACAATAAAGCGATTTTGAAATTTTTCTTTATGGCTCGGTGCATTATCCTGCTAGTACCAACAAGGCTCGGTTCCATAGTATTGCCACAGAGTTAGTAGGGCATAACTGTACAGAATATCGAGGTAGACATACTGGTTAACAGGTTTGTCCACGATAACAAATGGGCCGGGACCATACCGCGAAAAACACCCCCACACAAGTACACTGCCAGCTCCAAACTTGACCATAGGAAAAGTACACTGTGGTAAATTGCGTTCCCTCCGGCTTCCACCCATATATGTTCATCAGACTGATGGATCGTGTATCTGGATTCATCAGCCCATAGGACCTGTTTCCATTGACCTACGGTCTACGATAAATGTTATTTACACCATGCTAAACGACGAGTAGTATTCCAAGTGGAGATGAAAGGCTTATCAGCAGCCGCACGACCACGGTAACCCATGGAATGAAGTTCTCTGCGAATGGTACGTGTACATACCGAGGTTCCAGCATTTTTACTCACCTGTACACTGAGGCCTTGTGCAGTACTCCCTAGATTAGCTGCAGTAACGACTCTCCTAAGGCTTCGACGTCCTCTATCACTGATTCTCTTTGGTCTGCCGGTACGTTTTGCTGCTTCAGGCACGCCGTTTGTCTTGCACTTATTCAGTGCATCCAAACCAGTTGACTTTGGTATGTTTAAACGCCTCTCGGTTTCTCTTATGGACAACCCACTAATATAACACCCAACAATCTTTTCTTTCTCAAAGTCAATTCGCTCCCTCCGAGACATTTTCACTCAGCCTCACATTGCGATATGATGGCGGTCAGCTGTAGGCTTGTTTGTGTACCGTTTGCAGCTGTACCGCGTATCTTAACAACGCAGCTGATCCGTTCATTTGCTTTTGGAGGGGTGTCCGGTGACTTTTGTCAATATAGTGTATGTTCATACTCCAGAACATACACTAGCTGCAGTAACGACTCTCCTAAGGCTTCGACGTCCTCTATCACTGATTCTCTTTGGTCTGCCTGTACGTTTTGCTGCTTCAGGCACGCCGTTTGTCTTGCACTTATTCAGTACATCCAAACCAGTTGACTTTGGTATGTTTAAACGACTCTCGGTTTCTCTTATGGACAACCCACTAATATAACACCCAACAATCTTTTCTTTCTCAAAGTCAATTCGCTCCCTCCGAGACATTTTCACTCAGCCTCACATTGCGATATGATCGCGGTCAGCTGTAGGCTTGTTTGTGTACCGTTTGCAGCTGTACCGCGTATCCTAACAACGCAGCTGATCCGTTCATTTGCTTTTGGAGGGGTGTCCGGTGACTTTTGTCGATATAGTGTATGTTCATACTCCAGAGAAAGGGCTATTAGGTACAATATTTATGAAACACATTTTATTTTTAGCATTAATAATATTGCTGGAAAGTCGTTCTAAAAATCTGTGAACATCCTCAGTAACTGCGTTGTTGTCTCAAGACACAGCAAAGTCCATGTACGGGACACATTCAAATGAAGAACGAAATTGAGAACAATGTGACAAAAAAATCATTCACTCAGTATGCTTAGAGCATTATTAGGAGTCTGCCTTGTGGGATGGTTGACAATACATGCACATCATTTTAAGTGAAATGCATTTCACAGAAAACCTTTTTTTATTTTATTTTTCGCAATGCAATGCGATGTCGATAGACAGGAACGTCTATTACCATCACAGTTACCAATTGTTGTACAATATATGCTGAAATGGATCAGCATATAAATGAGGCATAAGCGAGTTAGAGGACTAATTTATATTTTGATTCGAGCTGCCGGAAACGCATTCCACTTGGCTTGATTTAGGATGATATCTTTTTAGAACAGCCTTCGAACTGATGCAGAAAAGGAAAAAAAAACATTTGATAATGAACGCCCTGCTGCTCTTGCTATGTAAGAGACTTCGGAAAATGAAGCTGATTGTTACGAAAGCATTTGCGTGAACTAATTGGGTATCATTAGAGGAGAAACTACCGGAATTTCATTCTTCTTTATCTTCTGTACGAATAGCTTCTGTACTTATATAAAGAGTGCTTTCTGTCCCGCTGCTTTACTTGTTGCAGGGTACTTAAAAATCACCTTTAGCTCCTTGAAAAAAAAATTAACACATTAATATTTAACTAAAAATGTGATAAGCCATAAAGTGTACAAGCCTGCGTTTATCTTAACTTTTTCTTTTAATCAGCAGTTGTGGTAGTAGATCACACGAGATTGTATTACGAGAGGGTATTTATCTACCCGGAATGAATATACAGGGAAAGTAAACTGCTCCATCAAATTTATAAATAATATGAAAACCAAAGACGTAACGAAAGGAAGAATAACTTTTACAGTTGCATGATAATCACGTGAATCTCTTGTTATGCATCTTCCAATAAAAAGGTTCTTTTTGGTGAACTGGTTGGGCCGCGGGTGGCCTAGTCGTCAACGTTCGTGTCTGTCACGGAGAAAACCTCGGGTACGCAGCAGATGGCAATTAGGGAATCTTGCGATTTTCGGAGAAGATACATCTTAGGGTGTAGCCGGAGGGAACGCGGTAGCAGGGGTCGACGAAGCAAGATAGTTTTAGCAGGAGTGCAGTATGCTTGGGGACGAAAGGGAGAGAGGAGGAAATAGTTTTTGAGTGGCCAGGAAAGAGAGAGAAGGATTTTCGGCGGTGTAGAATACTGAGGGAAAACGGAAAGAATGAAAGCACGAAAAGGACAGTAGCTTGGTGACATTCCCGTATGATCTGAATAAACGTTTTCCTCACTGCAAAATTTAGCCTCAGTCGATTCACTTTTCTATGCTTTGTATTGCTTTTATCTGCTCCAGTTGAGAGAATTGCGGAATAAACCACCGATACCGAACTTACGGCAAAGGAAGCATTAACGAACCTTCCACACAGGGCGCTGTAATAGACATCAGCTCCAAGCCCTGTAAATGTTACAGGGCTTGGAGCTGATGTCTATTACAGCGCCCTGTGTGGAAGGTTCGTTAATGCTTTTTGCCGTAAGTTCGGTAACACCGATACCGAACTTACGGCAAAGGAAGCATTACAAAGCATAGAAAAGTGAATCAACTGAGACTAAATTTTGCAGTGAGGAAAACGTTTATTCAGATCATACGGGAATGTCACCAAGCTACTGTCCTTTTCGTGCTTTCATTCTTTCCGTTCTCCCTCAGTATTCTACACCGCCGAAAATCCTTCTCTCTCTTTCCTGGCCACTCAAAAACTATTTCCTCCTCTCTCCCTTTCGTCCCCAAGCATACTGCACCTCTGCTAAAACTATCTTGCTCCGTCGACCCCTGCTACCGCGTTCCCTCCGGCTACACCCTAAGATGTATCTTCTCCGAAAATCGCAAGATTCCCTAATTGCCATCTGCTGCGTCGCGTGGGAAAGGAAATACTCATTTGCCTTTCGTCCAAATGGCGGGAATTGAAAGGAAATGATTCCAATTCAGTATCACAAATGTGGCTACAGAATCTCGCTTCTGATAAATATGTAAGCCCCGGTTACAGCATGATGACCATGAACGGATGCAGTTGGTCTGCAAGGATGGGAATGTAGGGTAGACCGTTCTGAGATGCATCTAGACGTACCAGAGGTCTCAACGAGTGCCAATTCAATACACCCCTAGACCATAACCGAGCCCCCAACCCGCCTGAACAGTTTCTTGTTGAGATGTATGTCCATCGCTTCGTGCGGTATCCACCAAATCAGCACCGTTCCGTCTACGCGAAACAAATGAAAACGGGACTCGTCAGACCATGAGACCAGCCTCCAACCATTCAAATTATAGAGCCGATGTTCTTTCACCCATTTGAGACGTACAGTCCGGTGATGGGGCGTTAGTAATGGGGTACTGCTGGGTCTGTGGCTTCCATAAGCTATTGCAGCTAATGGGGTCTTTATTGTCTTGGTGGAGATCCCAGGTAGCACAGCCTTGCAATTTAACGTAGGCCCAACACTTAGTCACCGTCTTCTATTCCTAAAACACGGTGGCTCAGTGTTAGGCCTAAGTTAAATCGTATGGCTATGCTACCTGGGATGTTTCTAGTACCTCCCTCGTTGAAGTCGGCGGTGATTTGTGCCACTGCCGTTCTTCTGATGGTTGTCGCAGCTACGCAAAACAGCCGTCGACGGCCACGTTCATCTACCACATTTCTAGCGCTGTCCCCGATGCTATTTTGTTTCGGAAATAACGTATTCCCGATATACGCCTGATGCTGTTGAACGGGGATACTATGCTTATTGCTCCACCTCCGCGATCGAGTGACTCATGAGTTGAGCACCCATTATCATCCCCCTTTCAAACTCTGCGGACTTGCGTTTATTCCTAATAACATCAAACTGCTTTCTACGTGAATGAACAGATCAATAATCGAAGATTGAAAATTCTGGAGCGAAGCTTCAGTAACTTTGAAAGGAGTCTTCGATTACTGGTCTCTCAAAAGATTTAGTCGCCCGTATGCAATTCAACCGAATCTTGACAGACGGTAAAGATGTGACGCCGTACGTCCAACCGCCCTGAAATTAGGAATAAACAGATGTTCAGATAGAAAAGTTTGAAAGAAAAATAATGAAAAATTAGAATTACAAGGTATGCATTACCTGGGCTAAATGCTAAGAATGATGAAAAGCTAGATCTTACCAAGAGACATTGCTTTCTATTATTACTGTTTTTGATTTGATTATTTTGGTAGTCTTTATTTGAGTAGATAGACTCTGGCAAGTAACTCTTATCTTTTATATGTAAGGGAGAGGTGTTAGATTATTGAATATATTAGTTCTGTGTATTAATATCAATTATAAATAATTATTATTGTTGGGTATCCCAGTTAGTTTAATTATTATGTAAGTAAGTCTTGCTAATTTTATAAATAGATGTATAGTTTGCAATTGAGGATTTCAATTTATAATTCTATTTACAATTCTGTTAAACCAATTTGGAAGTGTAATTATGTTGATCCTTAAAGGCCAAGTAAAAATGAAAATTTAATTGTCATAACTTAAAGAGTGCTCCTAAAAGGGCAGTTTTTTTACTTTCACTTTATAGGCGTTTTACTCTGAACAGGTCCTTTGTTATTTTTTCCTAGATGCAATAATGAATTGTAAGTGAACGAATTAATTACAAATCAAAGTTTACTTTTGTAACATGAAAATAATGTGTTTGGTGGATGTAATGTTATTGATGTGTTACAATGATAAGCATGTTGAGTGTATGTAATGTTGTTAATGTACCTGTGATGATAACGATGTTGGATGTATGCATTGTTATCAATGTGTTAATAATGAAAATTATGTTGAGTGTATTTAATGTTGTTTATGAGTTTAGTGGTTTTTACTTGCTTACTACTTTTATTGGACTGATATTTTTACTTGATTAATAACCTTTTTTGGTTTATAACTTTTACTTACTATATTTTTGAATCGCTTTTGCTTGGGTCTGATAATTTCGTTGTTCTCAGAACATCTTTTTTTATTTTCACTTTATGTACGATTTACTCTAAATAGGTCCTTTATTTTTTCATGCATTAATGGTTTGTAAGTGAATAAAATAATTCAAAATGTTAATTCACTTTTGCAACATGATGTAAATGTGTTTGATATATGTAATGCTATTAATGTGTTTGTGATGATAATGATGTGTTATTAAAGCGTGTGTTATGTTGATTATGTTAAGTGAACGTAATGTTGTTTACTTGTTTAGTGACTATTACATGCTTTCTATCTTAATTGGACTAATTTTTACTTGCTTAAAAATCTTTTTTGGTTTATAACTTTTACTTGCTAAATCTTTCGTGGACTAACTTTTGTTCGCTGTACTTTTGAATTGTTTTTGTTTCGGTGTGTTAGGGCTTTCAAGAAGCTGCCCTTTGCAACTCAAAACAAGCTGAAAAGTATTCTTAAAAGAAGCTGAAAGAATGTTATTGCTTGCATCTGATAGAGCTTTCAAGAACCTGTCCTGTGTAATGCAAGACGGGTGTGTAATGTACGAGTTGTGACTTTTAGTTACTATATATTTAATTGCTTTTGCTTGGATCTGTTAGAGCTTTCAAGAAGCTACCCTTTGCAAAAAAATAGTATATCCTAAATAAAGCCGAAGAAATGTTATTGATTGGGTCTGTTAGAGCTTTCAAGAAACTGACTTTTGCAATGCATTATGAAAACTCAGAAGAAGCTGTAGAATTGCTTTTGCTTGGGTCTGTTAGAGCTTTTGTAGACCGTGTAATGATCTACGCAATTTGTAGACCGTGTAATGATCTTCGTGAATGAAGTGGTGTGCTCCTACATATATACATGCCAAATTGTGGGTGCGTTCACTAGAGACAGGTGTGACAGCGTCGGATTGCCCAGGAATTTGGTATCCCATGATTTCTGTTCTCTCAGTGTACACTGGTGACAGCATTTAATGCATCAACCACAAAAACTAAGTTAACAGAGGAACACTGCTCCTAAATCTCACGTGAATAGTACATAACAAGCCCGTTTTCTAATGTTGTGGGCAACAGGAAGTCACGAGACAGCAAAAATTGCATATGCTACACACAAGAGAATTCCGTATATAACCGATCGATGTCTAATAAGTGGGCAGCCTTGGAGTTTACACTGCCGGGTGCAGCGATAAGAGGTCATGTCTCAGATAATTCGTTTATATGACTGATTGCGGTACAGAGCTGTAGGAAGATTGAAAGCGGACAGTCAAGATAAAGTGGCCAGATCATTGAAAGTAAATATGTATATCCGTTGCCTGCCTCTTCTGGATACAATTTCGAGACACTGAAAACATCTACAGAAGACCTGGGCAAGGATGCTACTTCTACTCAAAAAGAACGCTTATGGCTGTTAACCGCTAAGCGCAATAAGAACAACACAGGGCAACTTTGTCTAGCATATCCAGACACACACTGTGGGCAACTGGATGAATTGTGTCCCTATATATATATATATACACATATACACACACACATATATATATATATATATATATATACGATGTCTAATAAGTGGGCAGTCTTGGAGATATCTAGTAAGTGGCAGTCTGTCTCTCTATATACACTGAAGAGCAATTGAATTAGAGACAGCTGGCGTTATGCAAATGTGGCGCTGTAGGCGGCCCTGTAAACGGAAACGACATGACGTATGCAGCGATCCGACAATATAAGAAGTGATGCGACGGGAATCAGTAAGAGTCGGACGCAGTATACGAAGGATCTAAGCGCATTTGATCGTGGGCAAATTGTCGCGGCCCGACGAATGGGTCACTCCATCTCGGAAGTCGTGCAGGCACTGGGATTTTCACGAGCCAATGTGTCACGGGTGCACCGTGAGTACATCGAATCCGGTAAAACCATTCCTGCAAGGGCCAACTGCCGTAGACAACAGCGTGTGGATGAGCGGGGTCATCGTCGGCTAGCTCGCATTGTAACAGCGGATAGACGGGCCACAGGGAATTTAACGCTGGTGCACAAAAACGTGTAAGCAGCCACACCATCCAGAACCATCTCCTCGCTATGGGGTACAGAAGCCATCGTCCCACGAGGGTACGCTGCTGACCGCACATCACAGGGTCCAAAGATTAGCATGGGCGCGGGAACATCGCCACTGGAACCTAGCCATGTGGGAAAATGTTGCCTGGACTGATGAGTCGAGATTCACGTTGGTTCATGCGGATGGCAGGATACGAGTACGGAGTAAACCACATGCAGCGATGGATCCTTCTTGCCAGCAGGGTACTCTTCAAGCTGGTGGGGGTAGCATTCTCGTCTGGGGACTGTTTACGTGGACTGAAATGGGACCTCTGGTACGTGTGACATCTTCCCTCACAGGTCAACGTTACCGGGATATCCTGGACGACTATTTGCTCCTGTTTGTGCATCTTCAACATCCCACTGGGGACCTCATCCTGCAACAAGACAATGCAGCTCCCGAATGGTATCCGAATGATTGGATGAACACTCCACCGATGTGACCTCGCTTCCTTGGCCAGCTAGGTCACCTGACCTCAATACCATCGAGCACATCTGTGATGCCATCGAAAGAAATGACCCCCCTCCATCAAATCTTCGTGAACTATGGGAGCTTGTTCAGGGGTCGTGGATCCAACGCTTCCGGGGTCTTGTCGAGTCCATGCCGAGACGAATCGCCGCCGTCATATGGGCGAAAGGTGGTGCTACACGTTACTAGACAGGTATCTCTAATTCAATTGCTCTTCAGTGCATATACAGGGTGTCTCAGCACCAGGTTTACAAACTTCGAGGAGGGGTAGGGCACACCTAGACGACTTGGAATCACATAGCAATACTGGGTCGGAAATGACATGCTGGGTCGAAAATGGCAATAGGTACGGTCCGATGAGGTGATAGCCACAATGCCGGCCCAAACATTTACCATAAAACGCCTATGTGATGCACGACTTCGTGTCGCATTGGGGTTCACCACCGACCACACATGGGCGTTATGAGGATTGAAGATCCCTTCCCTTGCGAACAACGCCTCATCTGTGAACAACACAGAGACTGGGAAAAGGCGATCTATAGCGCGATTTTGCAGATACCATTGTGCAAAAGCTATCCGAGGTGCATAATGAGCTTCTTCAAGGGCCTGAACGCGCTGTACGTGATAAGGATGCATGTCGTTTTCACGCAAAATCCTCCAGACGCTGCAGTGGGAAATCCTAACACGGTGCAATATACCTGACCTAGCACAGTGTCCTCAATGTCCGAAGTCCGTACCATTCGTTGATGACTGCTCTCTGTAAAGAACGTCTGTCAGATAACCGCTGGTGCAGGCGTCCAAAGAAGCTATGGCTGGGAGTACGCCTCATCGGATATCCTTGCGCGTACAAGCGCTGTGCGGTTCGCCCATTGCACTCCGCAGCCCCGTATGCCAGATGCATATATGCTAGCTCCGCGTTCGTATGATCCGCTATCCTACTACCGCTGCGTCAGTGTACGAAATGAAGAGTCTCTGCAAAAACGCTCGGAAATCCAGCGCACGTGCAACGCCATCTACCCCGTCTGGAATATATCTTCGACCCAGCATTGCTATGTGATTTCGAGTCGTCTAGCTATACTCTACCCCTCCTCGAAGTTTGTAAACCTGGTGTTGAGACACCCTGTATATATCGATGTCTAATAAGTGGGCAGTCTTGGCGTTTGCACTTTCGGGTGCATATACATATATACGCGGTCGAGTCACATTATTGTGACCACCAGCTAATATCCAGAGTATCCACAGTGTGCAGCCAGCGCGGACAGCACCTAGATGGGCTGGGAGTGACTCAATAAGGTGCTGGAAGGTGTTCCATGCTGACTGCAGTGCATTTGAGAGCTGCTGGAGGATGCGTGATGGAGGATCCATAAAGCAAACAACACGATTGAGGTGGTCCCACAGATGCTCAAGTGGGTTTACCTATCGGGAATTAGGGAGCCATGGAAGTACTTTAAATTCTTCATCGTGCTCTTCCAACCACTCTGACTTTTCTAGCTGTGTAACGCGCCGCATTGTCGTGCTGGAAGATCCCATCAACACCAGGAAAGACAATCAGCATGTATGGATGTACGTGGTCTGCAAGGATGGATTCATAACGAATTCGGTCCATAGTGATTTCCAAAGGTATGAGTTGACCCAGAGAATGCCACGAAAACATTCCTCAGACCATAACGCTGACCCCACCAGGTTGTGTTCTGCCAGCAATGGTTGAAGAATGCTTGTTCTCCGATGTTTCTCACCTTATACGCCAACGTCCATCCGTTCGATGAAGCAGAAAGCGTGACTCATCGGAGAAGGCAATCGTTTGCCAATCAGAGGAGGTCAAATTCCGACACTGCCGTTCAAATGTAACCCTTTCCTGCCAATGCAACTTCGTTAGCATAGGTGCAGTAACCATTCGTCTGCATCGGAGGATTCGGAGTAACATCCACAATAACAATCCACAGTAACCATCTGTCTGCACTCAGCAGGATTCGCTTAATTGCCGTTTTAGACACACTTCCGGTAGCCGCTGCTTCATTCGGCCAATGAGTTGCTCCACTGTAGAGTGTAAATCGGCCCTCACGCACCTTCGAAGCCGACGTTCACCTTTCACATCAATGGCACGTGATGCTCCGCGGTTTCTACGTCGCGTATTCGCAATGGTGCCATTTCTCCAACCACGACACACTTTGACCAGAGCTGCATGTGAACAGTTCACAAACTGCGCTGTTTCAGAAATAATGCCTACTTTGGCCCGAACGCCATTAATCATCCCTTTTTGCAAATCTGATAAGTCAATCCTTTTATCCATGACAGCAACAAGTGACATGTTTTCATGTTGTCTACAGCACACCTTATATAACCTGCAAGACAGCTCATGACACGTGCCTTCTTTCATTGGCTACGCGCTTTTGACGTCAAAAGTAGGAGGTGGTCACAATAATGTGTCTCGACTGTGTTTGTTTGTATATCATCATCATCATCATTGTCAACCATTATCAATCCACTGCTGGACGAAGGTCTCCCCAAGTTTCCTCCACAACGGTCTGTCTTGTGCCAGTCTCCTCCATGTCACTCCCGCATACTTTCGAATTTCATTCACCCATCTTCCATGTGGTCTTCTTCTGGGTCTTTTCCTGTCCCTTGGAATCCAATCTAAAATTTCGGCTGTCCATCGATGGTCTGTTCTTCTGGCAGTATGTCCAGCCCATTGCCATTTCAGGGATTTAACTCTGATCATGATGTCTTCCACTCTCGTCATTTTTCGGATCCACGAGTTCCTCTTCTTATCTCTCCTGGTTACACCAAGCATGCACCTCTCCATGCCTCTTTGAGTTGTCTGCAGCCTTTCTATGTCTCTTTTAGCTAAGGTCCACGTCTCTGCACCATACGTAAGCACTGGAAGGATGCATTGATCAAACACTTTTCTTTTAAGACATAATGGCATATTGCTCTTGAAAATTATGCTGTTTCTTCCAAAAGCTCTCCAGGCAAGTTTTGTACGCCGATTAATTTCTTCACCAATGTGACCCTCACTTGATATCTGCTGTCCAAAATAAACGCACGTGTCTGTTATCTCCAGCTTTTCTCCATCAATCGATAAATCTTCATTTCTTGTAAAAGCATTGTACATCACTTTTGTTTTCTGAAAGTTCATTTTTAATCCCACTTCTTTACTCTTGTCAGCAAGTTCCTGGATCATACTCTGTAGCTCTGATGGGGTAGTTGCAAAAATGACTACGTCATCAGCAAAACGAAGGTGGGTTAGATAATATCCATTAATCTTTATCCCTTTGTTTTCCCAGTTCAGTGATTGAAAGACATTTTCCAATGTGGCATTAAAGAGCTTCGGAGATATGGTGTCACCTTGTCTCACTCCTTTTCCAATTTTTATGTGTGTTGTATTTTCAAACAGCCGAATCTTTGCACTTGCATTTTCTTGGATGTTATTAATAATATTAATGTATGCATCTTCAATACCGCAGGATTTCAGAGCCATTGCAACTGCTGATGGTTTCACCGAATCAAAGGCTTTTTCATAATCGATAAAAGCCATGCACAATGGAAGTTCATATTCCCTCGCTCTTTCAATTAGTTCTCTCAGTACGTGGATATGATCTATTGTGCTGTAGCCACTCCTGAATCCAGCTTGTTCTCTCGGTTGAGCCATGTCCAGTGTCACCTTCAAGCGGTGTGAAAGAACTTTAGTGAAGATTTTATAAACCACTGATAGGAGGCTGATAGGTCTGTAGTTCCTGAGATCCTCAATGTCACCTTTTTTATGTAGCAAGATCATTGTAGCGTTGTTCCAATCCTCAGGAATTTTCCCTTCATTAAGGCATCGAGTGAAAATTTGGGCGAGTACTGTTTCGATTTCTCCACTTGCTTCTTGTATGATGTCTACAGTAATTCCATCTTCTCCTGGAACTTTTCCCCGCTTCATGTTCTTGATTGCATGTGCAACTTCTGCTGGAAGGACTGGAAGAACTCTGGTACTGGTACCTTTCATGATGTCTGGAGTACATGTATCATTCCTTTCATATAATTTGGAGTAGAAATCTTTCACTCTTGTCAAAATTTCGCCTCTATTTCTTGTTACAGAACCATCTTCTTTTCTCAGTGCCATAATCTGTTTTTTCCCCTTACTGTGATGTCCCTTTGCTATCTTTAGGCTTTGGTTGTTTTCAATTGCTTTCCTTACTAGTTCACAGTTGAATTTCCTTACGTCTTCAGTGATACTTTTTCGTACTGTCTTGCATAGCTCTATATATTCCACTTTGGAAGTCACATCTTCTTTAGTTGTCCTCATCACTCTTCTTTTTTGCATCAACATTTTGGTGAAAAACCAATATATATATATTCAGAATTCATTTTGGTCATCCACATTATTGGTCATCCATAAAACTCTCTAAGAAAACTTGAGAGTTTCATCGTCCTGGACAGGAAACGAAACCGCATCTCTCAATTTCCGTCCGAGTATGCTAACCGTTACACCACCCAGGGCAGTGAAGTTGCAGGCAACTGCGACTAAGCAAACTTCCCGCTCCAGGGCGATGAAATTTTCAACTTTTCTGAGAGAGTTACATGGATGACCGGTAATGTGGTACAAGCAAATTCAGAATTTATGTTCTGTTTGCTTTGAATACTCTATGGATTTCCCACGTATTATGAGGAATATTTCTTCCTTCATGGATTTATTTTTGTGGTTATGTGTTCAAACAACTGATGGCACGTTACATCAATGTGGCTTCGTGCTGTGAAAACATTTTAAAGAACACCTTTCTGCAATATGTATTTTTGAATATTGAAAAAGAAATGGAAAAACATGAGACGTTTCTTTGATAAGATCATCTTTTTTAACGAGATTATAAGTCATTTAACTTAAACGGGAACTTCAAAAAAAAGTCAAATAAGTTTCTGGCTTAAATGACTGCGGAATTTTTATCGTTCGTAATTTTTCGGAAAACTGAATCGATGTATCTATGTAATATGCTAAATACCTAAGCGTAGATATATTTTTGAAGACTGATTGCTAATAAAGGGAAATGTATGAGGCGAACATCTACTTGCCAAATCACAGTAGGAAATCGTTGTTCCCGAAATATTTCGCAATTATTTCACTCAGTTTTTCTAGTTTAAAGTGACTAATAGAAAAAATACTCAAGAGTTTTGCTGCTCCGTCTTAAATTACGAAACCGGCGCGCAATGGGTATTCTCAAAAACATATTAAACATATCATTCACGAAAAACAATAAAAAAAAATCACCGCTGTTATAGAAATCTTCCTGTGAAACAGAAAAACGTTTTGATCCTTTTACGTTTTGTAAAACGGCTTTGTTTCTCTGATACCTCGAGCTCTGTCTAATTGTTTAATAAAATCCCACTAGAATTGTTCTTATCAAATTAAAAACAGAAGCGCTACATAAATTTGATTAGAATTTTAATTTAAAACGAAGGTAATTTCATTTCGTATATTACATCTTTCCTGTGTCGCTTGTTCATCCAGTATTTTTTGAAAACGCGACTTAACTTAATCATTTACTTCGGCGTGAAAATACATTGCTTTAAATTGTGGAATAATTCCTAATAAACTTTTTCGAGCTGAGATATGTATGACATTTCATTTCTATTTAATGGTAAATGTTTTCAGCTTTCTTCATTAGAGATGCAGAACGTCATCATATTATTTTCCCTTTTAGGATCCAACTACCTCTAAGTATCATGTATTATACAACTCTAGCAGTCATACTCGTTCCCCGCAAGGTGAATCTATAAAATCATTTTTGGACATAAAATTAGGAAAATTAATTTAAAGCAAAAATATTGTATAATAGTAATCCTTTATTGTTCTAAAGCCAGTGGCCAAACGTTCGATCGCGAGCTCTAGTACAGTCGATAGTTTGTTTTATCACGCTGGCGTATGTTGTTCAATACGAACTGCCCGAGACAGATACCAGAATGAAACAGTCAAATTCCCCTTCCCAACCCTAATCGCTGCACATGGTTATCGCGCATCTGCAGTCTGTCGCATGGGGGCATGTTGCTATCTACCGCTCTGCTAGCGGTCAATTGCAACGCCTACACTAATACTGTTGAAGAGTGAGCTGTGCCAAAGGAATTTTGGCTGAATAAAGACTAACTGTAAGTAACTTTTTCTCGACGTTTTCTTGAATGACTCCTGTTTCACTGTAGGTGAAGTTTTTGAGAAGCGATTTATGTAGTGTTCAGTCAGCTATACTTACGCGAACATTACAAACTCCACATTAACATATGTAATTGGGAAAAGAATTTCTCCGAAGAAAACTTGAAAATTTTCATCGTCCTGGAGTGGGAATTGAAACCGCACCTCCCGATTTCCAGTCAAGCAAACTACTCATTACACTACGCAGAGTTGGGCAGGAATGCATTACAAAGTAATGGAAGAACAGATTGACGTGTAATGCATTAGAAGGTAATGCAGTAACAGGTAATTAATGCATTACAAGGTAATCCCATGTATGGTTTGCACAAGGTAATGGAATTAATCTGTAATACATTGCAATGAAGAGGATATAATTCAATTATTTAATAATGCCATTCCAACGCAATGGAATTATTTGGTAACGAAATTACACAATTTCCAAATAATAATTACATACTAATAGTTTATAGAAATGCACGTGTGCCAAAAGTTATGTCTAGAAAAGTCGGCCATGAACAATAGCAGACAGAGACCGAAGGGTCGTGTAGAATGTTCTAGAATACGCAAGAATAGGTTAGACGTTATGTTCTTGTTCTTTGTTGAAGACTAAGATGAATTTGTTCTTTGTTGAAGACTAAGATGAATTGTTCTTTGTTAAAGGCTAAAACGAATTGTTCTTTGTTGAAGACTAAGATGAATTGTTCTTTGTTGAACACTAAGATGAATTGTTCTTTGTTGAACACTAAGATGAATTGTTCTTTGTTGAACACTAAGATGAATTGTTCTTTGTTGAACACTAAGATGAATTGTTCTTTGTTGAAGACTAAGATGAATTGTTCTTTGTTGAAGACTAAGATGAATTGTTCTTTGTTGAACACTAAGATGAATTGTTCTTTGTTGAAGGCTAAAACGAATTGTTCTTTGTTGAAGACTAAGATGAATTGTTCTTTGTTGAAGACTAAGATGAATTGTTCTTTGTTGAACACTAAGATGAATTGTTCTTTGTTGAACACTAAGATGAATTGTTCTTTGTTGAACACTAAGATGAATTGTTCTTTGTTGAACACTAAGATCACATGCAACGGCATTGATATGTCTTTCATTTTTGTACTATTCTCTAACCGAAATAAACATCCCATTCGTATTTTCTTCATATGCATTATTTCGTTCAAATCACTTTACCTGTGGCGAAGACGGGGCACCTACTCATGTCATACACGCACTTGAGGTCCGAGGGGGTGGAACAATTGTCAAATAACCTACACAACGTGTAAGGGTGTACTGGTTGCTGGTTTATTCACGTTGTATTGTTACCCATAAGTTATTGGTTAATTACAAACATATACACTGAAGTGCCAGAAAAACTGGTACATCAGTCTAATACTTGGTAGCTCTCCCACGGGAGCGCAAGACTGCAGAAATACGACGGGCTTGGACTCCACTAGCTTCTGGAAATATGCTGAAGGCAATGCACACCATACTTCCTGCAGAGCGTTCCAAAATTCGGATGTATTCTGAGGTCTCGGATTCCTGTGTTCGATAGCGCGTTGCATGGCATCCCAAATGTGTTATATCACGTTCAGATCTGCGGAATTGGGTGCGAATGGCAACACCCCAAACTC
This sequence comes from Macrothele yani, assembly GCA_039090855.1. Taxonomy (NCBI): domain Eukaryota; kingdom Metazoa; phylum Arthropoda; class Arachnida; order Araneae; family Macrothelidae; genus Macrothele; species Macrothele yani. The sequence continues at coordinate 19,001,323 of CM076992.1, forward strand.
AGATGAATGCTCCTCTAACCATGATATGGCGCCCCGACACTTGTGTGGAGGTGCATTGTCCTGTTAGAACAGGCCCGACCCATCAGCATGAATGCAGGGCATGAACGGGTGTACCTCGCCAGAACAGAAAGGATGCGCACATAGCGTTGGCCGGTCACAAATGTTTGTAGACGTACCAGTGGTCCTAGTGAAGTCCAGATAAACACACCCCATACAATTACGGACCCCCCACCAGCCGGTACAGTTCCCTGTTGATACTTCCTGCAGATACTTCCACATGGGGTTTGCACCACACACGAATCCTTCCATCTGCCCGATACAGTTGGAAACGCGACTCGTCAGACCAGGCAACTTGTTTCCAGTCATCAAGTGTCCAGTGGCGGTGTTGCCTGGCCCAAGTGAGACGCAACGCTCTGTGTCGTGCACCCATCAAGGGGACTCGAGTTGGGCGTCGGCTCCCAAAGCCCATATCGCGCAGGGTACGTTGCACAGTCCGGACGCTGATGCTTGTTGAGGCTCCAGCATTGAATTCCGATGACACCTGCGAAAGTGTCGCGTGAAACGATTCTTGACAGCCGACGATGGTCACGTTCACCTAATGTCTTTTTACGGCCACACTGGTATCGTAGGTTGGAGGTTTTGCCGGAATTCTTGTAGTCACGGTAACCCTTGCAATGGTCGTCCGTGAAAATCTGAACTTCGTTTCTACCTCCGAAATACTATGGACCATCTCACGAGGGTGTGACACCGCTTTGAAAATCGTTTAAATCGTTATTAAGTGCCATTCTCATGCCGAAAACAGCTGTCAGCTGGCAAGGATGTCTACCGCTTTATATACGCACTGGCGGATGCAACCTAATACGCGCATAGGTGACGTTGTTATGTATTTTGGATAAGCTCGTCTGTACCAGTTTTTCTAGCACTTCCGTGTAGTTAACCATTACGATTAAAATGGGTAACTGCTACATATAATTACAATTGCCATGTAATTCTAATGACCAGCTCACCATTACCACGTAATGGTAACGCTAAGCCCTTTTGCCCATTACGCTGTGAAGCATTACCGATCAATTCAATTACGATTTTGCCCAACTCTGACACTACCCAGGACAAGGAAATATCAAGCAACTGAACTTAAAGTGACTAGCATGCTCGACCGGAAATCGTAAGATGTGGGTTCGATTCCCGGTCCAAGACGATGGAAATTTTCTGGTCTTCGGAAGGAAGTGGTTACATGGAATATAGTAAAAATATGCCAATAATAGCATTCAAATGCTTACCATGTATTTAGGAAGAATTATTTCTTTGGGGAAATTTGTTTCTAAATTGTATCTGACGTACTTTCATCACTAGAATTTATGACCTACATCCGACCCTGGATGTGAGCAAAGGTCGTGAGACGCTACGATGGGGCACGAATAGCTTCGACTAGAGCAAATCTCAAGGTTCTCAGATATCTACGTTCAGATGCTTGGAATTTCCTTGTCCTGGGTAGTTAGTATAATGGCTAGCATGCTCGAACTGAAATCGGGAGGTGCGGGTTCGATTCCCGCTCCAAGACAATACGTTTTCTGAAGGAAGTTGTTACATGGAATACAGTGAAAATATGCCAATAATAGCTCCACATTAACAGTTCTAGACTGATTCTTATGTTGGTCGGTTTGAACCCGTCTTTGGCCGGCCCCGGTGGCGCAGTGGTCTAAACGATGGCTTCTGATCATTCGCCCGCGATGGGCCGGGTTCGAATCCAGGTGAAGCCTGGATGTTGTGTTTGTCATACGGCTCTGGCTCTCTCCCTTCCCTGGAACCAGTGGCCCTAAATTAGGGACGGGCGACTGCGTATATCCCACTGAGTTCCGCACGGTGGTCGTAAACCTCCAATCAAAAATTAAAAGAAAAAAAAACATCTTTAACTGCATTTATTCTTTATCTCTTAATGAACTAAAAGGGTATTCCATTAAACAGCCCACTTCTTCCATTTGACTAACACGAGAACTATACAAACGAAATCAGCGGCTCATTGTCGGACGACGGGAGAGCGATTGCTACTGTTAAACAGAAAAGCGACCAGTCCCGCAAAAAAGTGAGTTTTAGGTATGCACAGTTCAGCGCGCATCTGCTTTTTAATTACTGTTCTCCGAAGCTTCGAGAACAGCGACGAGTTGACGAGAGTGGCCTCTGTGATCCACGCGGTATTCAAAGCGCTCTAGTAAAAGGATATGGAAGGCTATAATGTGTTATCCAGTTACTCAGCCATTGTAGTAGCTCACATTTGCACTCGGAAAATCTGAGAACTAGTAACTAATACGGATTTCATTTGGGAATATTTCTAATTAACAGAAATACACTTTTTTTTTTCTTATTTTCATTCGGGGCTCAGCCCCACATGCCCATAATGACCTGACACCACTGGGATAAACTTTGAGTTTTAAATAAAACAAGTTGGTAAAATCACGCAATGCATTGATTATGATACGCTTTCCAACATACCAGAAATCATTACTCAAGTTATTACTCAAGTTATGAGGATAATGGCTGTGGAATAAATCTCGCCCCTGTGCCCTGACCTTTGACCCCATTTCGATTATATTCAACAGAACCGGTTGAGTATATTTCCGGAACAACATGATAAAGTTTTGTCTCAATCGAAGCATTTTTACGTAAGTTGTGACCCATAAGAGCAATGAAATGGATCCTACTCCTATGTCCTGACCTTTTACCCCATTTCCAACAGGGTTCGTCCCCAGGTGGTTCCCTACCACATACTAACATTACATCGAAATCGAACCATTTTTACGCAAGTTATGACGCAAAAGAGTAATGGAATGGGTCCCGCTCCTATGTCCTGACCTTTGACCTCATTTCGCGCATTTTCAATAGGGTTCGTCCCCAGGTGGTCCCCTACCACATACTAAAATTTCAATGAAATCGAACTATTTTTACGCGAGTTATCGTGCGAACGGACGGACGGACGGACGGAAGGAAAGACGGACAATGCTGGAGCATATAAGCTTCTTCAACCTACGATTGGAAAGCGTAAAAAATTAGTTACCATTTTCAAGCCATTGACAGACCCAAGGCTTGGTAACTTTTTCAGTTCAAGAACGTTAAAATGACATTTATTTCAAGATAATATATCATGCATACAATCATTACACAAAATATATATATATAAAGCATGGGCGCAAGAAATGTAGTTCATGCACAAGGAGTGAAAATATATTTCGGACCCTGTCCTTACCTGGAAGGCATATTTTCTCAAAATAATTGAAATTCCCATTCTTCTGCAGCTTAGGATCCAGAGACTGTCTTATGCTCTCCATGTTATATTGGCAAGCCCCTTTCCTGTAATCAATACCGACAGAATGACAGCGAGATTCTCTTTTGCATAGCTCAAGGCATTGTTTCGGAGATAGTTCCGACGTCACTTTATAAGGATTCACATTCAGCACGGTTCCCGTTACCAGTTCATAGTGGAGGTCATTTTCATCGCATTCTGGAATCGACAAGATTACATTCTTTTGATGCGAAAGAATACATCGAAATAAATTTCAATCAAAGACACAAACACATATCACCGATGAGTAAGATAGAGTAGGACCCCACACCTACTGGCGGGCAATCCATTCCTTAAATATTGAATATTCTTAGGTGATTTTAGCATACAACGAAAGCTTCACAGGTTCGTACCTTGCTAAAGGCACTCTTCTTTTATTTTCACTGCTTCACAGACAATAGAAATCAAAGTTCATGTTTACTACATTTCTCTGGTTGTTGTTGAACTTTCTCTTCCTCCGTTATGAGATTTAAACTCCGCTTTGTATAGAAATTATTCATTCACCGATGAGTCATTACATAATGACTACCCCCAGCCTAGAGAAATGAGAGCGCCTGGAGACCGAACGGTGGGGCAGGTGAAGTTGACAGAGAAGTATACACTGAAGTGCCAGAAAAACTGGTACACCAGTCTAATACTTGGTAGGACCCCCACGGGAGCGAAGAAATACGACGGGGCATGGACTCCACTAACTTCTGGAAATATGCTGTAGGTAATGCACACCATACTTCCTGCAGAGCATTCCATAATTCGACTGTATTCCGAGGTCTCGAATTCCTGTGTTCGATAGTGCGTTGCATGGCATCCCAAATGTGTTCTATCACGTTCAGATCTGGGGACTTGGATAAGACTGGCAACACCCCAAACTCAGATGAATGCTCCTCTAAACATAATGTGGCGTCCCGACACTTGTGTGGAGGTGCATTGCGCTGCTGGAACAGGCCCGATCTATCAGCATGAATGCAGGACATGAACGGGTGTACCTCGTCAGAAAGGATGCGCACATAGCGTTGGCCTGTCACAGACTTTTGTAGACGTACCAGGGGTCATAGGGATGTCCAGCTAAACACACCCCATACCATTACGGACCCCCCCCACCACCACCAGCCGGTACAGTTCCCTGTTGACAGGCGGGATCCATGGCTTCATGGGGTTTGCGCCACACACGAATCCTTCCATCTTCCCGATACAGTAGGAAACGCGACTCGTCAGACAAGGCAACTTGTTTCCAGTCATCAAGTGTATAGTGGCCGTGTTGCCGTGCCCAAGCGAGGCGCATAGCCCTGTGTCGTGCACCCATCAAGGGGACTTGAGTTGGGTGTCGGCTCCCAAAGCCCATATCGTGCAGGGTGCGTTGCACAGTTCGGACGCTGTTGCTTGTTGAGGCTCCAGCATTGAATTCCGATGACACCTGCGAGAGTATTGCACGCCTATTGCGTGAAACGATTCTTGACAGCCGACGATGGTCACATTCACCGAATGTCTTTTTACGCGCACACTTTTATCGTAGGTTGGAAGTTTCGCCGGAATTCTTGTAGTGCATTGCAATGGTCGTCCGTAAAAATCCGAACTTCGTTTCTACCGCCGAAATACTATAGCCCGTCTCACGATCGCCAACTGTGACACCGCGTTGAAAATCGCTTAAATCGTTATTACTTGTCATTCTCATGCCGAAAACATATCTGACAGCTGGCAAGGATGTCTATCGCTTTATATCCGCACTGGCGGACGCAACCGAGTACGCACATAGGTGACGTTACTATGTATTTTGCATAAGCTCGTCTGTACCAGTTGTTCAGGCACTTCAGTGTATATACAACCCGAGGACCGGATTTTCGGATAGTAGAGTGTTCGGAGTCAGAATGGAGAAAACTGCCGATTCATCGGATTTTGATAAAGTAAAAAATTGTGATGGCACGGCGCCTTGGAACTAAGATCTCAGAAATGGTGCGGCTTGTAGGTTGTTCAAGTGCCACTGTAGTAAGTACGTATCAAAAGTGGTGCACAGATGCCCAAACGACGAACCGTTGTCCAGCCGTGTGTTGTCCGCATCTCACTGATGCCAGAGGGGAGAGAAGACTGTCGCGCATTGTTCACAGCGATTGCAGGGTCACACTGAAACAAAGGACCTGCAGCTACAAGAGTGGTGATCAGGGCAATGTGTCACAGCACACAGTTCATCGCCGCCTTCTGCGCGTGGGCCTGATTAGCAGAAGACCCAAACGGGTCCCCATGCTAACTGCACGACATCGCCAACAAAGCATGAAATGATTGGACCGTAGATGATTGGAAGAAAGTGGCCTAGTCTGACGAATCAAGATTACTGGTGCATCATGTAGACGGTCGAGCGTGGATACGCCGATTACCACCGGAGGCTATGGCACCTGGATCCACTGTTGGGCGGAAACAAGCCGGCGGCGCCGGTGTTATACCGTGGGCGATGTTTTCTTGGGACATTTTAGGCCCCATTATCCCAACAGCGCAATCCCTGGCAGCTGTTAGGTATCTGAACATCGTTGCGTACAAACTTCACCCAATCATGGCAACTGTGTTCCCTACTGGTAATGGCCATTACCAACAGGATAATGCGCCATGCTACACTGCCAGAATTGTCAAGAAATCGTCGGAGGAACATGTTGGTGACTTTCTGTTAATGCCCTGGCTTCCAAATTGACCTGACATGAACCCAATCGAAGATTTGTGGTTAAACTTGGGAAAGCGGGTTCGCGCTAAATCCCCATCACCCCAAAAATGTACGGGAACTGGAGGGCCTGCTGTTAAAATTATGGTACCATATACCCCACGATACATATCGCCACCTCATGGAATCGATGCCTCGCCGACTGGTCGTTGTTTTGCGGGATAAACGGGGTCCTACAGCTTATTAGGGAAGTGGTTATAGTGTAATAGCTTATCTGTGTAAGTGTTGTGTTTCTGTAATATACTTACCATCACCGAGAAACTTTTGGTAAGTTTAGCATCATCCTGTGAAAACGAGAATTCGTTACGACGGGTAGAAGACTCTTGTCTCCTCGCTCCACAGTGAGTTTTTTATTTTTTTTTGATTGGGGGTTTTAGCGGTCACGTGAGCACCTCATTGGCCTATAATAGTCACCCGTCCATAATTTAAGGTCACTGGTTCCAGGGGAAGGAGAGAACCAGTGCGGTGAGATAAATACAACATCCATACCTAACTGGGATTCGAACCCGTATCCTTCATGGACGAATTGTCAAAAGCCAGCGCTTAGACCACTGCGCCACCGGGGTGGCCCGGACTGAGTTGCTCTAACCGACAAAGTTACACCGGCGGAATGTATCACTTAAGATTTTTGGTCTTGGTACGTGCGAAAAGAAAAAGCTGAACTTTTTAATTGCACGGGTGAAAAATAAGAATGTGCTGCAAAACAGCATGAATATAACGTGGCGTGAGCAATACAAAATTGTTCACTGAAATTTATTATGTAAATATTAAACTGGAGCACAGTACTGTATTCAATATATATATATATATATATATATATCCATGCCATTATGTCTTAAAAGAAAAGTGTTTGATCAGTGCATCCTTCCAGTGCTTACGTATGGTGCAGAGACGTGGACCTTAACTAAAAGAGATATACAAAGGCTGCAGACAACTCAAAGTAGCATGGAGAGGTGCATGCTTGGTGTTTTTTTTTTTTTTTTTTGAAGGTTTAACGACCAGTGTGAGCAACTCAATGGGCTATAAGCAGACGCCCGTCCCTAATTTAGGGTCACTGGTTCCAGGGAAGGGAGAGAGCCAGTGCCGTAAGACAAACACAACACCCATGCCTCACCGGGATTCGAACCCTGACCCCTTTCGGACGAATGATCAGAGGCCATTGCTTAGACCACTGCGCCACCGGGGCGGCCATGCTTGGTGTAACCAGGAGAGATAAGAAGAGGAACTCGTGCATCCGAAAAATGACAAGAGTAGAAGACATCATGATCAGAGTTAAATCCCTGAAATGGCAATGGGCTGGACATACTGCCAGAAGGACAGACCATCGATGGACAGCCGAAATTTTAGATTGGATTCCAAGGAACAGGAAAAGACCCAGAAGAAGACCACATGAGAGATGGGTGGATGAAATTCGAAAGTATGCGGGAGTAACATGGCGGAGACTGGCACAAGACAGATCGTTGTGGAGGAAACTTGGGGAGACCTTCGTCCAGCAGTGGATTGATAATGGTTGACAATGATGATGATGATATATATATATATATATATATATATATATATATATATATATATATACATATATATTTTACATTTAACAGCAACACATTGTCACCACGCCAAGTTCCGGTGGGGAACTTGAGGGTCATAAATTTTGTTAACGATTTTCGATCGTCTAGATTGGCAACAATGACATTGGGTTTCCTAGTATAGGCGACCCAGTCTCATCGTTGGGTCTTAAAAGCATTGTGTTTCATACGAGCTCGTACGAGGTGGTCGCAAGAATATGGCGCAAAGAAATTAAATTTAAAAACTAACATTTCGGTTTTATGCTTGAATAGGGGTATCTGTGAAGAAGGAAAACTGTTACTTTAAATTAAACCAGTACACGACACTCGTACTCATTTGCAGAGCAGTGAGAAAAAAACACGTTGTTTAAAGAAACAAATATAAAATTTATTTTGGGTATAATTCTTAATTTAAGAACAATTTAATGGTGGGACCAGTTTAAATTATGATACGACATCTCTACAAAAAGAAGTTATGATTTAGCCTGCGCATTATAGAACTATAAATATCCCTAACAATCCAACTAGTACCAGGTGAGCGATGATATTTCATTTCTAACTCTTCACTGAATACTTAGCATACACGGGATTGAAATAATTGGATGATGTCTTGCCCTAAATAGAACTTCTGCTGTGCTGCACCGATCCGGAGGTTGAGGAAGACGTTGGTTGTCTGGTGGCCGTAGGCTTTGGCTGGTATCCTCCGTGGATAAAACACAGCAGGTAGATTTCTAAGATGTTTTCCTACAAAATTCTGGAGTTGTCTAACTTCCTGCTCCCGTGACGACCGACTTCTGGAACCCCGCATAGTTAGGCATTTCTTGCCTACCGCTGCCGTCGAGCTGCGACTTCCGACCAAAATACTGCGACCGACCGACGTTCTCCCTCCAAAAAACTTCCAAGTTTCTCATTTTATTTTAGTTTTCGCTTTCCTTACCGCCCTGCTGCAAGGCGTGTCCTTACCTCGAGAAGACGTCCCTTGCCCCTTCATTGGTTTCTGAACCCCCCCCTCGTACGCAAGTGGACCGCTTGCCAGTTGCTGCTGGACAGTGGCTACTTTGGGCAGATGTTCTCTGGGCCTGCTGACAATCTGCAGAGCTAAGCCCTTTAAAAATTTATTTGGCCGCAACTGTCGCCCCGTTGTTGGGATCTATTATCGTAGCATCCGAGTAAACCCTTTTTAAAACTTGAAGACTGCTCGAAGGCACGTATGCCCGACTGAAATATGTTCTCCGACAACGCTCTTGGGTGACATTTATTGCCTAGCCTTATCTTCTTACCAGCTTTAAGATTATTTTTCAAATTTCCGCCGTATAGCCACCACTGCGCGATTGTTGTTACGGAAGCATTATGCAATTAGCAATACTGTTGCTTCTCACATGCCGGGAATGGAAGAAAATACCTTTCGCCTTGTTTACGAAATTTTGCACCTGGCCTGGCGTTTGCAATTTAGATCTCCTTTCCCTCGCGGAAGGGAAAGTGAAGAAAAGAAAAGAACCCAGCGAATCCCAATGCGGCCTGGGTTGGGATGATAGTTCGTGCACCTAATTACAAATTACTCCAATTAAGCAGTTACATAATTAAAACAATTAATTTGGGTATTTGAATCCCGAATTTGAGCGTTTCTATACCGAAAGCAATGTGCCCGAAATTAGAAGAATTTTCGCGGCAACAACATGATAAATGTAACATCGCGGAGAAAAAATTACGACTACCGGCGAAATCTACGCTCTATCTGACTTCCGTTTTAAGAAAGTTTTCCTCCATTTTGAAGCTGTAAAACAAGCATTTATGGAATAAAATTATATATAACAACACCACCGGGTAGAAGAAAATCGCAAGAAAAAAGGATTACAATTACGGGAGAAACCTTCACTCCATCTAACTTCCGTTTCCGAAAGTCGGAATTCCACACACCGACGAAAAACAACCCCACACCACCATCACTACCAATCCCTCTCAAATGTTTGTTCAGTTCTGCATCAATCTCGAGAATTATCGAATTGACGATGGAAAAGACGGCATTCTTCGAATCCACTGAAGAATCTCGTGCCTGAATATCACAGGGAAATTTTCGAGCCAACTTCCGTTTTCAGAATTTTTCCTCCATTTTCCAGCTGAAATGCAAATATTTATGGAATAAAATTACATTTAACAATAATGTGCGCAGAAGAAACATCGCGAGAAAAAGAAATCACGATTACGGAGGGAAATTTTTACTCCTTTAACTTCTCTTTTCGAAAGTTCTGAAAAACAAAATACCATTCCCCAGACCATAAAACCGACCCCTCTCAACTAATCCTTCAAAAATTCTCTTTACGAATGCATCGATCTCGAGAATAACCCAAAATGATGACAAAAAAAGCGGAACTCCGCGAATCCGCGGAATAATCTCATGTAGGGGTAAGTCACATCATCTCCTTTTTAATTTTTTTTTATTTTTTTGAAGCGAAGAAGCAACCTTCCATTCCCTTCCAGACGATGTGTGGAACGAACATCACACATTTTTTGAAGAACCCAACGGCCACATCCATTTTTACGTTGGGGGCCAACGTGAAAACAGGAATTTGTCTGTGACAGGGATCGAATATGGATCTCCTGTCTCTGGAGTGAGTTGGTCTAACCGACAAAGCTACACCGACGGAATGTGACGCTGCAGATTTGTCGTCTTGACACGTGCGTCACCTCTGCAGTGCGTCACGAGCTTTGATACGATGAATATCAGTTACAGACTGAGACGACAGTTTATTAGATCTGTTCCCTAGCTATCAGCACAGTTCACGGAACGAGTCAGCAGACTGTTCCCTTCGTTCCTCCTGTACAAGTTCAAACGACACTGCTTCTACTGGCCGCCGATGGCCTAGTGGTCAACGTTCGTGTCTGCCACGGAAAAGTCTCAGGATCAATCCCAGGCAGATAGGAACGCTCGAGCCACTGAATATCCGCCGTCCATCGGATGGGCACGTTACCCCGCTGAACCTGGGGTACTGGTTCCCCTGTTAATGATAAGAGCGTCTTCTTTTCCTTTTCTACCTTGCTTACGAGAGACATTCCTGTCGCGCACTGTAGGCCAAATCTCCTAGCTTTCTACTTCTAAGTGTTGTTCAAGACTTGGGGTTAGACATTCCCTTCCTAAAATCCTCTACATACATCTAATCTGAACACTACTTCACGGTTCTGCAAGTTATCCTGATTCCTGTGCTCTACTGTCTAGAATATCTTGCTTACATGTTACGGCAGGTTCACCTTTTTTTTTTTTTTTTTTTTGATTGGAGGTTTAACGACCACCGTGAGCAACTCAATGGGCTATAAGCAGTCGCCCGTCCCTAATTTAGGGTCACTGGCTCCAGGGAAGGGAGAGAGCCAGTGCCGTAAGACAAACACAACATCCATGCCTGAACGGGATTCGAACCCGGACCCCCCTACGGACGAATGATCAAAGGCCAGCGCCTTAGACCACTGCGCCACCGGGGCGGCCAGGTTCACCGTCCCTCTCCTTTATGTAACACTTCAAGCGATAGCAGTGTGTGGAATAAGTCTGGCAGAACATCTCATCCAACTAACGCTAGAGATCCTCTGTAAATGGTGGATAATGACGCGATTCGCGTCGAACTAGCCCTCAACCAAGTTGTTTACTCTAGCAGCCACGTACGAGACGGAATTACGGCAATTGATGACCCCGGTGTTCACGCTAAAACCGACCACCTCCTAGTTTTCCCCCCCCTTTTTCCAAATTTACAAAAAAATGTTTGTTCTTTTAATTTTCGTCCCGGTCAAAGACTAATTAATTTATTTGGGCCGTTAACCACGCCCATTTGATTCAACAATTAATGAGGGGATGGATCGCGATAATATTGTTTACTACAGACTTATTTCGTTACATTTTGAAGGGAATTTTTGAACATTGCTTACTGTTTCGGAGATTTTAAAACTTTATAACGAAGTAAATTTCTCCGTCATTTTGGTCCACACCGGGGCTCGAACCCGGATCCCCTCATTCCGGAAGAAGTTGCTCTACCAATTGCGCGACGCGAACGTTCGTTATCGGTGCTATCTGCCTTTATGTCGTGTGCGTCCTGTTGAGCAGGCACGTCACATCTCCCCCCCTGAAAGAGGGCCGGGGGCATGGCCCACGGGTCAGCCGTGACCATGAATCGTTGCAGGCAGCCATTCGCTGTCGAACGTGCACTTGAGAATTCCCAGTCAATCTGGTGTGTGGAATGCAACGTCACACTCATTTATTTGTCGAAGCGCTGGAGAAGGGATTCTCTTATTTTTCCTATCACGCGGTGTGGAAAGAACATCACACCATTACGAGATCTTGAATGGGAAGTTCGGGCGCCATTATAACGAAGTAAATTTCTCCGTCATTTTGGTCCCCGCCGGGGCTCAAACCCGGGTCCCCTCATTCCGGAAGAAGTTGCTATACCAATTGAGGCACGCGGGCGTTCGTTATCGCTGCTATCTGCCATTATGTCGTGTGCGTTCTGCTGAGCAGACACGTCACAACTTGCCTATGCTGTTTTATTCATAATTTGTTATATTTCAAAAGGTGGTTTTTGAACTTAATTATGCTATTTAAAGTCATTTTTAACGTGCATATCTTGTTAACTACGCGAGTCGCTGTACAGCCTAAAGACGGATTTGCGACTACTGTACATTTGCAGAGAGGCGAGAAGACTATTTCACTCCAAATTTAGGGAAATTAATCACTACGGTGGTGGAAGCTGCCTGGTTTTTGCTGGTATCATGTTGGATGGACGCACACCGTTGCCCGTGTGCCCAGAAGGCACCTTTACTACTACACGCCACAGAGATGACATCTTAGACCCCTATGTACGGATTTTCAGGGGAGGTGTTGGCCTCCATTTCTTTTCTTATTTTTTGTACATCCAGGAGCTGTAAAATATTCCGTGCCATACGTGGTCGACCATTGTCTTGTTGAAAGATGGAACCGGGACCCGTCCAGACATGGCAGCACTTCAGCCTCCACAACTTCCGTGATGTGCCGCTGGCTGGCCATGGCTGCTGAAATGCGTAAGAGGGCGGGGGACGTAAATGCAAACCAAAAGCACTTCACACACCAGAACGTCCTGTGTCGAGACCGTATGACACTGCATAATGTATGCCTCCATTACCGTTTACCACGGTTTTGCCGCACAATGATACGTCCATCATGAGTTATTTGTTGAGCCGCAACTCGTCAGAAAACACTATGAGGTGCAGTTCATCGTGCGTGTCTGCGTTCTTGGTCCCTTTGCAGCCTCTGACACCTGGAGTTTAAGATCAAGGGAAGCAGAAGTAACGGACAGCAATCGACGAGGACTCTGAAGCATACGACTTTGTACAAAGCTTGCAGATAACCTTTGATGTGATACAAACCTCCAGTTCCAGGCTAACCCGCGAGACGTTGCTCTTCGATCCGGCAACACCAAACGTTGGGCAAGACGGTCTTCTATAGTACGTTCATCCGTCGCTGGGCTCCAAACGTATCACACGTTGGTGCTTAAGACTTTCCACTTCCCACTGACAACATATTCCCAGCACTGTACTTGCGTTCATTCAACACGTGCGGCGATTAGCGTCTTGCTTTTATACCTCCCGCGGGACAGCAACGACGGCGTGGCTGGTGCAAATCATTTGCATGTACGCTGCGGATGCACTCATTTGCACCTCCCCACGCGGCTTACTAATCCTGCGAGTTTCAGCCAGGTAGCACATTTTTTCTCTCCTGTTGCATTTTCAATAAACAACAACGTATTTATGATGATACAACAGCCAAAATGTTATGAGGCAAAAGTATCTACACTGACTGGAAAAAAATCCCAACACCAAGAAGGGGTTGTGTTAGATAAACGACAGTTGGTAGGCGGTGAGAGTACATCTCTAAGATGATGTCTATGCAAATTTCGCGCTCGGCGCATACGTGTGGCGCTAGTAGCGCCCTTCGGAACATGCAAAGCAGGTTTGCTGTAAATGCGCGCAGTAACGTTCGTGAGCGTTAGTTATCGTTGAGATTCGACGTAGGGTGTTGATGTTAGTCAAGAACGCCTTTAAGAAGACGAAGAAGCCATTATCACCAGCTCACGGAGTTTGAACGAGGTCGTGTAATAGGGCTACGAGAAGGTGGATTTTCTTTCCGCAATATTGCAGAACGACTTGGCAGGAATGTAACCACTGTGCATGATTGTTGGCAGCGGTGGTCAAGGGAAGGTACTGCCTCAAGAAGACCGGGTTCCGGTCGGCCACGTGGCACTACTGAGAGGGAAGACCGCCGTGCACGGCGTATGGCCGTGGCGCATCGTACCGCGTCTGCGGAAGCAATTCGAGCTGCAGTGGCCATAACAGTGACACAACGAACTGTTACAAATCGGTTACTTGAAGGACAGCTCCGAGCCAGACGCCCTGTAGCGTGCATTCCACTTACTCCAAACCACTGCCGTTTGCGACGTCGGTGGTGTCAAGCTAGAGCTCATTGGAGGACGGAGTGGAGATCTGTTGTGTTTTCTGATGAAAGCCGGTTCTGCCTGGGTGCCAGTGATGGCCGTGTGTTGGTTAGAAAGAGACCAGGTGAGCGCCTGCAACCAACCTGTCTGCGGCCGAGACACACTGGACCTACACCTGGAGTTATGGTCTGGGGAGCAATTTCCTATGACAGCAGGAGCACTGTCGTGGTTATTCCACGCACCCTGACGGCACAGTTGTACGTCGGTATGGTGATTCAACCTGTTGTGCTGCCATTCATGAACAGTATTCCAGGGGGTGTTTTCCAACAGAATAACGCTCGCCCGCATACCGCTGTTGTAACCCAACATGCTCTACAGAGTGTCGACATGTTGCCGTGGCCTGCTACATCCCTAGATGTTTCACCAATCGAGCACGTATGGGACATCATTGGACGACAACTCCAGCGTCACCCCCAACCAGCATTAACCGTCCTGTATTGACCGACCAAGTGCAACAGGCATGGAACTCCATCCCACAAACTGACATCCAGCACCTGTACGACACATTGCATGATTGTTTGCGTGCTTGCATTCAACATTCTGGCGGTTACACCGGTTATTAATGTACCAGCACTTCACATTTAAAATGGCTCTTCTCGCGCTTACAATAAGCTGTGATCTTGAAACCTTAAACGATTAAATATGTTACCTATACAAATGTATTGCCGCCATTTCTTTCCTCTGCAACTATTTTTTCGTGGTGTTGGGATATTTTTTTCCCGTCAGTGTATTTTGAGATAATTTGGACATGCTGATCGCGAATATGAGCTTAAAAATCTACTTCTATACTCTTGTTAGAAAGCTCCTGGCTCATACTCTGCAGCTATGGGAGGGTACTTCAAAAAATGATTACACATCACATTAAATTTATAAAAAATAGGCACATTATGAACAGAAATAAAGACAAATAAACAGACACGTAATATATTGTTCTTACTATCTAGGCTCTGAGCGATTTCATAGTAATTGAGGCTCTTTGATGCCGTTAGACTTGCAGGATTTTGGATGAGCCCTTCCCGTGTTTGATGCGAGAGACCGCAGTACAACTGGTCATCGACTCTTCCAGAAAGAAATGATCTGCACGGGAACTCGGCATTGGTGACGCAGAGGTCGGCACACTCGCTTAACGATACCCCTTGAAATTCTTGCAAACTGTAAGGGTGTTCCACGTTTCCTAACAAAACCATCTCTGGGCTGCTTGATCGATCATTTGCTAAAGAAATAAATAAAAAAGTTAGTGTTTTTGAGATAAATCGTTCAATCTGTGATAGCACTGAGTAAACATTTAAAGTTGTAATTGTAAACATTCAACATTATAGCTGCAAACTTTTAATAATAGCAACATTGCATATTGCTTAACCCCAATGAATGTTTCGTTATCGGAAGGTGTTGGAGAGGTTTAAGTGTTCAAATGATCCAACGAAGAGTGACACACATTGGTCCTCTCAGAGAAACTCGGTTAAAGGAAGGTGGTGTGCCATATCTCCGCGAACTGCAGAAGTCTGGGATTTATTTCCACGTACAACCGACACACGTGAGCATAAGGAGTCTGGAAAAACCAGCAGCCGCCAGGGAAAATGTGTCCGTTAACGAAACGTTGATGTCTGACGTGTGACGTATATTCTAATTTAACTTTCATTTTTAGTTTCTTTCCATGTGTATGTTTTGAGGTCCTTCTCTTTAAGCGATTCAATCTTAACGCTATATTTTCTCACTCGCTGAATATTATCTGGTAACAGTCTTGAGATAAAGTTTGAATGACGCGTGCATGTTTGACAAGCTGAGAACGCTGTGTATAACGTGTGGAGCGAGCAAAGTAAACAGAAGGTAGATTAGTACAATTTCACCTTGTACGTTGCACGTAATTTCTTTACGAATATATATACCAACATCATCGTCAACCATTATGAATGAAGGTCTTCCCCAGTTTTTTCCACAACTGTCTGTCTTGCATGAACAAAGACATCACCAAAAACATTGTTCTTTCCGGGTTTATCAACACACAGCAACTGAAACAATTGTTATCCGACCACTGCTGGGATTGTACCCCAGATCTCTCGATATCTTGTAGCGTAAGGCTAACGCACTCGGCTAGATATCGAGAGATCTGGAGTATGATCCCACCAGTGGCCGGATAACAATTTTTTCAGTCGCTGTGTGTTGATAAACGTGGAAAGAGCGATGTCTTTGTTTATTCACTTTGGATATATTTGCTATAATTAATATATATAGCTTGTGCCATTAATGCCCACCAGATGGAGACGTCTCAGTTGCTGAGCCCATACTACGGATATATGATGTCAAAAGCTGACAGATAAACGCACATAGCGCCGTTGATTGTTGGCCATTGTACACTGTAAAAAATAAGTGGTGTGAATTCACGGAAAATTTCTGAAAATAACGTGCAGCAAAGTTGCCTGTAGGTATCGGTCTCTTTCAGAAATTTCCGTTTTTAAAAGTACCCGTTCATTTTAATTTCCGTATTTTCACAGATATTTCCGTAGACAGAAATTCCGTTTGTTTCAGAAAAGTCCATTTCTGGTTTTTTCGTACTTAAACTGAAATTCCGTAAAATCAACAACTCTGTACAGCACTTTTGCTGGGATGAGACCATTCCAAGGAGGATTCAGGTAGTTTTCAATACCAGAGTTGGTCCCACACCCTATTAAGTACGTGAAACCGTCTTTTCCTAGGTGTTCACATTATTCTGTCCAGCCCCTGTATACCCCTTCTTGAGAAAGGGCTGAGACGGAATCGGAGGTTTCCGGGTCATCCGAGAAATCATGATTGAAGTACCTCTCCGTAGAGAAAGGAATTCTAATTATTTCCATATGTTGTGAGGATAAAGCATCACACACATTTGTCGAAGAGGAGAAGGAATTCCATTAATTCGAGACGATGTGTGGGAGGAAGTACCAAAGTACCTAACGGCCAGTAGATCCTTGTATACGTTTGGGCACCAATGTGAAATTCAAATATTTCATCAAGTATTTGTCATTTTCTTGTAGGACTTCCGTCCACAGTGAGTAGAGTTTAGGTCCCAGCCACCTACAGCGAGATCGCCTTTTGGGCAGGACACAGAAACGGAAGGAATGAGAGCAAGTCTAGCGACTTTGACAGAACAGTTTGTAGTGAGATTACAGTAGATGGTGCCACCGTACAAGTACGATGTTGCACACAGAAGGATGAGAGAATTTCAGGGGCATGGAAAAGGATACCCATTTAACCAGTGGGTCCAGCCTGGGGGCCGTCACTTAACGTGCTCGTCCGATATTCAGCGATTGTTAGTAAATCACACCATCTCTGAAAGATCAGCCCAGGTTCGAACCTGGGGACCTTGCATCGATAGTCTGACTCGCTAACCACTAAGCCATCCGCGGCTTCAAATATTTTCCGGTGGTGGAACACGAAATAGTGTCCTTCTGCTCTGGACTGAAAGCTTTCCCATTTAAGCTACCCCGACGAATTTTGTCGCTGCATCTTTGCCGGTTTCATATATGCGTCAACTCTGAGGCAGGTACGTCCCTCTTGTTAAGAGACTTTTGTAGCTTCGGTGTGTCTCGCCACGAGATAATCACTGGAATTACACTGATGAACCATAACATTATGACCACCTACCTAATAAGATATAGGACCTCCTTTAGCCCGCAAAACAGCGGCGAGGCATCGTTTCGATGAGGTGGCCATAGGTGTCCTGGAGTATCTGGTACCATAATGTCAGCAGCACGTCCTCAAGTTCCCATTCATTTCGAGGTGGTGGCGATTTAGGGCAAACCCGCGTTTCCAAGTCGAACCAGAAATGTTAGATTGGGTTCATGTCAGGTGAATTTGGGGGCCAGGGCATTAACGGAAAGTCACCAGCATGTTCCTCGAACCACCCCTTGACGATTCTGGCAGTTTGGCATGACGCATTATTCTCTTCGTAATGCCCATCACAAGCAGGGAACACAGTTGCCATGAATGGGTGAAACTGGTCCGCAACGATGTTCAGATACCTGACAGCTGTCAAGGATTGTGCTATTGAGATAATGAGGCCAAAGGTGTCCCAAGAAAACATCGCCCACGGCATAACATCGCCGCCGCCGGTCTGTTTCCGCCCAACAGTGCATTCCAATTGCCATAGCTTCCGTTGGTAATCGGCGTATCCGCGCTCGGCTATCTACTTGATGCACCAGGAATCTTGATCCGTCAGACCGTCGTTCGGTTTAATGCGCTGTTCACGATGACGTGTAGTGAGCATGGGGACCCGGCTGGATCTTTGGCTACGCAGGCCCATGCACAGAAGGCTGCGATGAACTGTGTGCTGTGATCACCACTGTTGTAGCTGCGAGTGATTTGTCGCACTGTGTCCCTGCGGTTGCTGTGAACAATGCACGACAGTCTCCGCTCCTCTCTGGCGTCATTGAGCTGCGGACGACACACGTCTGGACGACGGTTCGTCGTTTGATCATCTGTGCACCATTTTTGTTATGTACCAACTACAGCGGCACGTAAACAACCCACAAGCCGCTCCGTTTCCGAAATAGTAGTTCCGAGGCGCACGATTTGCCATTCATCAAACTCCGATAAATAGGTAGCTTTTCCCATTCTGACTCCAAACGCTCTACTAACCGAAAACCGGTCCTCGTATTGTATATGAACTTCACTTGCGCCACTCTTTCGGTCTCCATGCGCGCTCATTTCTCTAGGCTAGGCGTAGTCATAATGTAATGGCTGATAGGTGTATATTTGCAAACAGTTCCAGTTTTTTCTGATGTTAGATCACAATATTCCTGATTTCATCATTTTCGTATCTCAAGATTTGGTTTTTAGAACTGCGATCGAGTACTTGTATTTTGCAGCAATTGAGAAGTGTGCATGCTTTGCAATCGCAACAGCTGTGCGGGGAACCGACAACACTGGATATTTTCCCGCATGTTATACACAGTCATTGAGAGCAAACCGTCACCTTTTTCTTTCCTTTGCTGTCATCTCGAATTTTCTGAAGTTCACGTGGAAGTTGTTCGGTGTCTTGAGTCTCTGTATGGCAATTAGAATTTCTTAAGTGGAAATGTTTTTCATTAGAAAACATTGGCTCATTACGTAGAATCATTCAAAGCTCCACATTGGTACTTCAGAGGATTGTTAATCAAGTGAGAAACAAAGCTCTCTAATTTATCCGATTTTTAGCCGTTACAAGCATTTGAAGTTGCTCGTTGAATTTGCGAATGTTCTCAGAAACTCAAGAGGTAGTCTGACAGAAGTGGCAAAACTGTTGCTTACCATTAGGATTTTTTTTCAGCATTGCTGAACTGGAACTAACGCACCTTGCAGGAATAATGATAGCTCCTAAGCACGTTCTCCATTTTGTATAAACACTTAGAATCATGCCAAAACAGAGAGTTCTACTTCTGTCAGTCTAGAGAGCACAAATTGAATCTGTCAGATTTTTTTATAGATAGGCCAGCTAGTTTCATCAATGCGGAACCAATATGTGTAAAACAATGTTCAGATATAAATATCTTGGCAATAGTAATATATTTTCATGAGGTTACTTTGTCAGACTTTAAAAGGTTATTAATTAGGCATTAAAAGCTAGACGAGTTTATACCAGAGCGTCTGCAATAAGAATTAACAATTGAGCAAAGCGAGGCCGAAGGCCGAGCCCTCTTTACGAGACTCGAGACAATTAGTTGTTTGCGCATAGGTACGACATGATACATTCCATCACCATGATTTTTTTGCATGCGATTGGACGTCGTCCATGGTCAGGTTTTGACGCCTTCCGATTTCCGAAATTCCGTGTCATTGAGGAATAATCATTCAAAAACTTGCATGTTTAGGGGTTTTCCGGGTTTTGAGAAGGAGTCGTTTGTTACCTATCTCCTCCAAAGATCTTCAGCTGATCGCGGTGACACTTGTAACAGAGAAAGGGAAAGACATGGTGAATGACATGGGGTTAAGTATCATGATGATTGGTTGAATCATATAAAAATAATGAACATTAAAAGACTGACCAATTTTGATAATAATTGAAGAAATCCGCTCTTTATACGAGACTCGGGACTAGTAGTTCTTCGGGTATAGCTACGACATGGTACATTCGATCACCGTGATTTTTGGAATGTGATTGGACATCCATCCAGGGTCAGGTTTTGATCCGTTCCGATTCCCGAAATTCCGTGTTATTTAGGAATTTCAATTAACATTATTAAAATTGGTCCGTATTTTAATGGTCATTATTCCTATAGGGCACGACCAATCACCACGATATGCCACTAATCATTGATTCACCGTATGCCACTAATCATTGATTCACCGTATGCCACTAATCATTGATTCACCGTATGCCACTAATCATTGATTTTTCAATTAAAAAACACACGCGCGAACATTCCATTACATTTGTCTGCATTTGATAGCCGCAATTTTTCACGGCGCACTTTGCTCAAGTTTTTTAGTTCTTTTGCCGTGAATTTGAAGTTATTTTGGTTCAAACTGATAAAAAAGGAAGCGGAGCACATTGTGGACACTAGAAAAACGTTAGAATTGGCACCGGTAAGTCTTTTTCTTTGTTACACTTTTGTTTCTTTTCTAGCTGCTAAAGCCCCGGTCCAGGCCAGCGATATAGCGACAATGACGTCGCTTGTCGGTTCGGTGAGTCTTGATGAAAAACGTGGTTCCCGATCTGAGTGTGTCTTTCCGCTTTGTTTACATGCAACCTGATCACAACCAACGTGAAGGTGTGAAGGAATGTAGTTCATGATAAATTTTAGTCATTTCTTTTTTAGAATGTTTCGTATTTTTGTTCTGGAAGTCAAATTTTACTCTTTCGTTTTTTCAGAATGTGTTGAGCGAAGCGAGGCCGAAGTCCAAGAGGAGCTTTCTGTAGGAGACTCAAGACAATTAGTTGTTCGGGCATAGGTACGAGATGACACATCCGATCACCGTGATTTTTTGCATGCTATTGTACATCGTCCATGGTCCGGTCTTGACACCTTCCGATTCCTGAAAGTCCGTGTCATTGAGGAACAATCGTCAAAAAACTTGCATTTTTAGGGGGTTTCCAGGTTTTGAGAAGGGGTCGTTTGTTACCTATCTCCTTCAACGATCTTCAGCCTATCGCGGTAACACTTATCACAGAGAAAGGGAAGGACATGGTGAGTGACATGGGGTTGGTATATCATGGTGATTGGTCGTGTCGTATAAAAATAATGACCATTAAAAAACTGACCAATTTTAATAATAATTGAAAAAATCCGTTCTCTAACATGCAATCTTTTAATAATTGAAAAATCCGTTCTCTAACATGCAATCTTCATCGGTAGTTGACACAACCGATCACCATGATTTTTTGCATGCGATTGGACATCGTCCATGGTCAGGTTTTGACGCCTTCCGATTCCCGAAATTCCATGTCATTGAGGAACATCAATTAAAACTAGATGGCCTTTTACTTGAACCGTTTCACCAAAGTCGGCTCACTGACATTAATTTAAAAAAATCGTTTGAATTGAAAAACGAAGAAATGGAAAGACTCCGTCTGTTAGCAACACTTACTTAATCAATAACAAGTTAGTAAAATCATGCAATGCATTGATTATAATACGCTTTCCAACATTACAGAAATCATTACTCAAGTTATCACTCAAGTTATGAGAATAATGTCTGTGGAATAAATCTCGGTCATGTGCCCTGACCTTTGATCCCATTTCGACGATATTCAACAGAACCGGCTTGGTATACCTCCGAAATAACATGATAAAGTTTTGTCGGAATCGAAGCATTTTTACGTAAGTTATGATGCATAAGGGCTATGGAATAGATCCCGCTCCTGTGTTCTAACCTTTGACCCCATTTCGCCCATTTTCAATAAGGTTTGTCGCCAGGTGGTCCCCTACCACATACTAAAATTTCATCGAAATCGAAATTTTTTTACGTTAGTTATGGCGCAAAACAGCAGTGGAATGGATCCATCTCCTATGAACTGACCTTTGACCCCATTTCATTCACTTTAAATATGGTTCCTTCCCAGGTGATCCCCTACCAGATACTAAAATTTCATCGAAATCGAACGATTGTTACGCGAGTTATCCTGCGGACCGACACACGCACACAACGCGTGACGTAATGAGGCAGATGGGAATCGCGACCATCTGCTTGCCGCAAGTGTGACGTCATAAAACTTTAATAGGATCCAGACACAATGCGTGACGTAATGAGACAGATGGCGTGACCGCGCGCCAACATTCTCAAAGGCGAGTTATGACGTCATAAGATTTCTAAGCATTGGTAACATTAATGGAACAACGCCACCACTAAAAACGTTATAATTCGGGGTGGTTATTTAACCCACTAAACGAATTCTTCTAAAGCCGAGACCAAGTTAAATCGATTTCTAGTACCAGAAAACGGTAGGTTAACGACTTTCATCAAAATTCTTGGAGCCGTTTTCAAAATAAAATGTACATACATACGTAAAAGAATTGCTACTTTAAGGTGGACGTCAAGTAACTTTGCTTCCTATACTTCCAATGGAAAAACTTTTGTACACATTTTCTTCACAATTAATGTGTTCCCAAGGATGAAAATTTGAACATCGATTAAAATATCTTCATTTTATAACTTGCAATACTTAATATTTTCTGAAACATAACCATAATTATGCAATTCAACATTTGTTTGTCTACTGACGTCATGAAAATACAGGTCGCGCCATCTTTTTCTGGACAATTAATGCGTTCACAAGGATGAAAATTTGAACATCGATTAAAATAACTTCATTTCATAACTTGGAATACTTAATATTTGCTAAACCATAACCGTAATTTTGTCCACTGACTTCATCAAAGTACAGGTCACGCCATCTTTTCTCTGGTTTCAACACCACCAAAGGAAAAGTTATTTTTAATATAATTATGGTTATGTTTTAGAAAATATTAAGTTTTCCAAGTTATAATATAAAGTTATTTTAATCGATGTTCAAATTCTCATCCTTGGAAACACATTATTTGTGAAGGAAATGTGTACAAAAGTTTTTCCATTGGAAGTATAGGAAGCAAAATTACTTGACGTCCACCTTAATAATATGGGATAAGGACAATGGAATGGATCGCAATCCTATGTCCTGACCCTTTGACCACATTTCGTCCATTTTCAGTAGGGTTCGTCTCCAGTGGTCCCCTACTACATATTGAAATTTCATCGAAATCGAACCATTTTTACGCACGTTATGACGCATAAGGGCAATGGAATGCATCCCGATTTTATGTCCTGACGTTTGACCCCACTTCACCCATTTTGAATAGGGTTTGTCCCTAGGTGGTCTCCTACCACATAGTAAACTTTCATTGAAATCGAACCATATTTAGGCAAGTTATGACTCATAAGGGTAATGGAATGATCTCGCTCCTACGTCGTGACCTTTGACCCCATTTGTCCCATATTCAATAGGGTTCGTCCCAGGGTGGTCGCCTACCACATACTAAAATTTCATCGAAATCGACCCATTTTTACGCCAGTTATCGTGCGGACGGACGGACGGACAAAGCTGGAGCATATACGCTTCTTCAAATTACGGTTGGAAAGCGTAAATAATAAAAAGAAGTTTGTGTATGTCTATCTTTTGCAATACAAAATGAAAAACATGGCTCCCGATCTGAGTGTGTCTTTCCGCTTTGTTTACATGCAACCTGATCACAACCAACGTGAAGGAAAGTAGTTCAGGATTAATTTTAGACATTTCTTTTTTAGAATGTTTCGTACTTTTGTTCTGGAAGTCATAAATTTTACACGTTCGTTTTTTAGAATTTGTTATAATAGACGTCTTAATGAGCTTAGATTTTGCAACATCGTTCGCTCAAAATTTGCCAACTGTACCAGAGTTATCAGCTACTGTTGGCGGCTTGTCTTAGCCATAGTCCAGTACAAGAATTTAGAAGATATTCTACTCACTACAGCTTTAGCCTCAGGGTCGTTCGTCTAATGATTCTTTTCGCAACTGCTTCCCTTCCGTAGATGTTATGTCATAAACTGACTTACAAGAAGTCCCGCTGATGATAGCTGGTCCGACCTAGCAGAAGCGCATACGGGTAATATTTGAAGTTTAACGTTTTTGAGCGGAACATACGATAAAGAAGTATTCCGATTCAAATGAAAACGCCCAAACGTGTTATAGTTGGAAGTCTGTTTCTGTCCTTAAATAGACAGAAGAGAAACAACTGAGGAAAGAGTCAAACGAAGGACCCTGATGCTGGAGCGGAGATGAGAAGAATATCTACTAAATTCTTGTACTTGACTGTAGTTCTTATAAATTATCCCAGAATCTATTGTTTCGACTCATGGAGATTTTTAATGCTTAAACAGTACGTAAAGGGCAGAATAACTTCATGAAAATACATTACTATATTTTCAAGATATTTATACACTGGCGTGCAAGAATTAAGGACGAGACAGTTTTTTCGAATGCAGAAGTGCTCCACATCGACTCAAATCATACCATAAGATCCCCAAGATGAAAGAACATGGGACAAGTGAGCAAAATCGTCCAAACAAGGAATTCAAAGGATACAAAAGCACTTTATTGAAAAGGTAGCTTCGAGCACAACTGTACAGAAGACAGAAACGTCCATGTGACAGGCGGCTGCCAAGAAAAATGCAGTCTTTAGTAGGGGATATGATCACCGCTGACTGCGTTGCAGGATTTACAACGTCTGTCCATGCTGAGGACGAGGTTGTCAAGGAGCTGTTGATTCATCGAGGCCCATTCCTCTTGTAGCGTCAATCGCAGCTGCGGAATCTTTGCTTGCGGCTGGTGACGTGCTGCCAAGTGTCTCCTGAGAAGGTCCCACACGTGTTCGATTGGTTTTAGTTCGGGGGACCTTGCGGGCCAATCCATGCGTTGAATATCTTCACTCTCCAACAGCTCTGCATCAGGCACTGTATGATGAGGTGTAGCGTTGTCCTCCATGAAGAGGAACTCATGAATCACAGCACCTCTAAACAGACGCACGTGATGCAGAAGAACTTTGGTACAATAGCGGACAACAGTGACTGAACCTCCTTGGAAGATGTGGTGGTCAGTACGGCTACCAAGCATGATACCGCCCCAAACGAGAACTTCGCCACCTCCAAACCGGTCCCTTTCGATGATGTTGGATGTGTGATTGCGTGTTCCCTGCTCTCTCCAGTTGTGTATACGTCCAGAATCGCTCGTCAGAATAAATCGGCTCTCATCCGTAAAGAGAACTAGACCCCATTGCTGATGTGTCCAGTTCTTGTGCTCCTGGCACCACAGAAACCGCCGTCTCCGATGAGCAGGCGTTAATGGCACACGCCGTACTGGTCGTCGCGCAAATAGACTACCTTTGTGCAGCCTCCTGGCCACGGTAAAACGCGATAAAGGACGTCCAGTTGTCTGTTGCATGTCTCTTGCGTTTTCTTCCGCTGTCTGTCGTCTGTCTCTTCTCACCTGTAGGACAATATACCGGTCGTCCGCCGCTGTGATTGCTCGTGGACGACCACTGATAAACTATCGGACAGCAGTTCCTCTCGTTTGAAATGCTCTCCAAGCTCGTGAAACGATGCTGTGAGCGATCCCGAACTCCTCGGCCACACTAAACACACTTCGAATTTCTTCCAACTTCCCAATGACGCGACCTCGGGTAAAGTGATCCAGATGTCGTCTACTGGATTGCCTGTTGGCCATATCATACAGTGGCAGTAACTCGACGTCGTTCAAACCGATGTACACCGTGCAATAACTTTTACCGAATTGCTGAGCATACACCGCCCGTGTGCTTAATACCGTTCCAACCCCCCTACGTCATGCTGCATATATGCACATGCCCTACCGTACCGGACCCTAGTCTATCTAGCAAATAGGACATGCATTTGTGTATGCTAACAAGAAGATTGCATGTTCAAGACAAGAAAATATGCGTCACAAAGAAGACTATGTGCTACAAAGAAAACTTATTAAGTTTGGTAATTATTGTCCGAAATGCGAGGCGCTGGATAGAAAAATGATAGTAAAATGTCCTATTTTTTGGTTATAGTACATAAGTATGGTAAGGTGGTTTTGACGTGATCATCGAATTTCTTGTGTACCAATGCGTTCCAGGTGGTACACTATAAAATACCACATGATCTACTTACTACCTTGTTCACAGGTGGTAGAGCAAAGTCAGCTTTAAGTCTGGACAAATGATCCGCTTCTAGTTTCTCTAAGGCAAAACTCCGAAGATTCATTATGAAAAGATAAATGCAGTACATGGGGCTTGAATGCTCATCTTATAGTCTTGCAGTTGAGTGGTGCAGACAATTCAGGTGTGGACAAGTAAGCAACCGCAGCGAAAGAAATCCTGTCCAACCAACAGCTGCAATGACAGAGGAGACGGTGATGAAAGTCCAGTCACTAATCATGAAATATCGGCGAACCAATGAGACCAATGTGTTGACTCTGCGGCAAAATTAAATCACTATCACTTGCATATAAAAGTTGCATACAGTCGAATTCCATGCCTTCTCACACTTTTGCATAAAAGCCACAGAGTGAATTGTTCAGAGCAACTTTTCGCCTTGGCCAACGATTACCTCGATAGCTTCTTTTCCTGATGGATGCACGAATGGACAACAAATTGGGTTCGTGATTTCGACCCGGAAATAACGGAAATCTTCGAGACATCCAGAGCCACTACAACCCGAAAAGAGAGAGCGTTCAAATATCTGTTGGATAGGTGATTCTCAGCGTTCTTGGGGATCAGGGAGTTGTGATCTTAACTATTCACTTTCCAGCAGGCTGAAACATATCTAAATTTCTTGGCGAATTGCGTGAAAATGTGAAGAAGCAAAGACCACGAATGCTAATGGAACGCTCCATGATAACGCAGCAGTTCATGTTTCCCTTACTGTCAGAACAAAAGTGCGTGGAAGTGGCTTTGATATTTTGCCCCTATCTGCCCTTCAGATTCCTTCCGATTTACGCTTTTGAAGTCATTTCTAAGGAGGAAGGATTTACCTAATGACTCTACCGGTTTCTCAGCGACAGATTCGTGGCTCACAGCGCAATCTGAGATATTCTACAAAGAAGGCATTCGCAAGTGTACCCGTCGATGGAAATAATGTATGTGTTTCTTCAAGTGGTGACTATACAGAAAAAATTTATCATACTATCGAATTTCAGCAGCGTTGTACATGGGTGAACATTGATCTTTATTGAAGCCCTCTAATAGAAATGTAAGTCTTCATCAAACAGAAGCCATCCCTATTTCCACGTTAATAAGTGAGTCACGGAAAAATTATCATCGGCAGCCACCGAGAATCGAACCCAGGTCTTCCAGTTACACGCCGGACATGCTACCACTGCACCACAGCGGCCTCGAATTCTCCAGACTCACAAGTGATCAACTGCCAAACCACATGGCACGTTGCTAAATGGAGTCCCGCTAAATGCTGTGGATTCACCAAAGATGGAAAGCAGCAACTGAACAAATAACTAGAAGGCAATTGAGTAATTAATTCACACAAGAGACGTGGATCAGGAACACCAAACAGAAGTCATCGCTCTTTCCACGTAGCAACCTGCATGTGATTTGGCAGTTAACCACTTGTGAGTCTGGAGAATTCGAGGCCGCTGTGGTGCAGTGGTAGCATGTCCGGCGCGTAACTGCAAGACCCTGGGTTCGATTCCCGTTGGCGGCCGATGAGAATTTTTCCGTCACTCACTTATTAAAGTGGAAAGAGCGATTACTTCTGTTTGGTGTTCCTGATCCACGTCGAGTGTATGAATTAATTATGTAAGTCTTCATCCCTAGTGGAAAGACTGTGTTCTACGCCAATGTCTGCAATTGCCGCGGTTGTTGAACTCAAAGCAGATTTTGCATGCGTTCCAGAAGCGAAAATATAGCTTCAAATACAAATATGCATTTATGCCCTTTAGCCGAAGAACTATTCACTGTTCCTTTTTTGTTATTGGAAGTTTAATGACCACCGTGAGCGACTCGACTGGCTACAAGCAGTCGCCCGTCCCTAATTTATTGCCGCTGGCCCCAGGGAAAGGAGAAAATCAATGCCGTATGACAAACACAACATTCATGCCTCACCTAACGAGAACTAATCTCGGACGAATGGTCACAAGTCAGCGCTTAGACCACAACGCCACCGGGTTGGCCAACAAAGTTTCAAATCGGACTTTTTAAACTCAGAAAGAACTAGAGAAGCAAAAAATTTTGAATTAACAAAAATTTATTGAATTAAAAAACAATTTTAACAAAAAAATTATCGAATTAAAAATTTTGTGTGAAACAGAGTAAAATCACACAAAATTAAGAAATACAGGTACAGCAAAAAATATGTTATTCTTTCTCAAAGTATCTTCCCTCAGATGATATGCAACGGTCCCATCGTTCAGTCCAATTTTCAAAGAATGTGGCCAAGGCATTTTGTGGAAGCTGCTTTAGCGACCCCTGTATAGCTTGAATAACGTCAGCATCTGTGTTGAACGTTGCGCAACGGAACTTCTGCTTCAAACTTGGAAAAAATCAGAAATGGCACGGGGCGAGGTCAGGACTGCCGGCAGACTGTGGCATGATTTCAATTCTGTATTTCGTAAGGAACTGTTGAACACAAGCAGCCACATACATGTGGGCGGGCGTTATCATGGTGTAGGGTTCACATGCCCAACAGTTCCGGTCGTTTAATCAGATGCTTCAAGACTGGCATGCAATGCTCAGCATTGACCGTAATCTGTGGAGGAACGGCATGCTGGTAGACTACACCTTTATGATCAACGAGAATTATCATCACCTTCCAGCTGATTTGGTTTGGAGGATTTTTCGCGGAGGAGGCGAGCCTGTGTGTTTCCAGACACTCGTTGTGAGGGGGTCGAAATAGTAGACCCATGTTTCACCGGCAGTTATTACCGTGTTTAGAAAGTTCAGATCCTTTGCCATCCTTTGTTTCCACTCATGACACACCTGAACTCTGGTTGACAATTGTTCTCTCATGAAATAGAAGTCATCGCTCTTTCCACGTTTATACGTGAGTTACGGAAAAATTATCATCGGCCGGCTGCCACCAGGAATCGAACCCAGGGCCTTCCAGTTACGTGCCGGACATGCTTCCACTGCACCCCAGCGGCCTCGAAATTCTCCAGACTCACATACGACAAACTGCCAACCACCTGACAGGTTGCTTTCTTTGTAGCACCGCACAATGCTGGAGATTCACCAAAGATGAACAGTAGCAATTGAACAAATAACTAGAATGCGAGTCTGGAGAATTTCGAGGCCGCTGTGGAGCAGTGGAAGCATGTCCGGCGAGTAACTGGAAGACCCTGGGTTCGATTCCCGGTGGCAGCCGATGTGAATTTTTCCGTGACTCACTTATAAACGTGGATAGAGCAATGACTTCTAGTTGATGTTCTAACTTCACGTCAACTGTGTATTTATTAATTGTCCTCTCGTCAGGTGATGAGGTAACCATCTGGAACACACACGATGCAGCAGTAATTTTTCGCGTACAATGCGGAAAGCTGACGTTTTTGAAATACTAGTTGACGCCGCTATGTCTTCACACGACATTCGTCGATCTTCTTGCAGGATTGCCCAAACATTGTTAACAATACGCTCCGCCACAACACTTTCAAGTTGATCAGGTCTAAGAGCGAGTTTTGCCGACAAACACCCTTTTTTGAAATCATGGTGCCATCTCAAAATCCGTTGACTCACGCAAACATTCATCATTGTAAGCTTTTTTCATTAAATCAACTGTTTCCGGAGCCGTTTTACCCAAACGACAGCAAAATTCGATCGCACAACGCATTTCCCCTTGTTAACTCTCAATCTCTAAGCTGTACGGCGAAGCGCAGACGTACGTTAAGCAACTGCGCAAACACAAAACCAGAATCGTCTGCCACGGCTAATAACTGTTGCCATAGATATTTCCTAAATTCAGTAAGTCGTGTGCGTGCTTATTTTTTCTCTTCGCACTGTTGCCGACTCAAAAAGAATTACTCTGTTTTTACGAAACGCGCAACTGAGATCTCAATTTCTTTACTGATTTGCTTGTCTGACCTTTTCGCGTATTTCGTTGCTAATGGTCTTTATGAAAAATGATAAAACACGTGTGCACGAGAATGAATTTAAATGTCATGCAGAAAGACGTTTTAAAAGTCTCAAGACTGAAGATGATCTAAGGCGTAAAAATTAAATGATGCACCTTTTGCTACAAATCACACGATCTTTCTTCCTTGTGTCATTTGCTATGATGAATGAATCGCGAATATTTCCGAACCGTTTTCTTACAATGTTTCGATACTTTACAAGTGTCGGTTGACCAACTTAGATGGATGGCGTCCAAGCAACAACAGATTAGTGGCATTGTTCGAGGGCTACACGGGGTCATTTTTGAATTGGAATGTCGGCAGGGTGTGATATTATCAATGATTTATTAGGCTTAGACACGGTCTTTAACTCCGAAGATAAACCGGAAATTGCTCAGGGGACACAAAACTTCAGAATGATCGATGTTCAACATTTGAGAGAGATTTGGGAATGTTGGAATCACGATAATTTTTCAGCGATTCATAATATAAAGAAAGGTATACTTAAAAATCTCTAACGTACCACACCGACACGAGTGATTAATTCTAAATCCACTTCGCTGCTCGTATTTCGGAATTAAAATCCCTTTACAGAGCAGAAACGCGAATGCGATTTCCAAAGGATATAAAAGCCCATTTTTGTTTTGTTTTTGGATGCACACGAAATCTTTTAAGAAAGATGACCCTGAATTTTCGGTTGTAATGAACACGTCTCTTGAATCCTTTTCGACACGAATAAAACATTTCAAAGTCATTCATAGTTAATGGAACGAGCTACAAAAACAAGAAAACTAAATTCCATTTTCAAAAAATAAAATAAAATCTCTTTTCAAAAATAAAATGAAATCCCTTTTCAAAAAATAAAATGAAATCCCTTTTCAAAAAATAAAATGAAATCCCTTTTCAAAAAATAAAATGAAATCCCTTTTCAAAAAATAAAATGAAATCCCTTTTCACAGCAGAAACGTTTTCACAGTAGGAACAAAAATCCCTTTTCACGCGAGAAACGTGAATGCGATTTCCAAAGGATATAAAAGCACATTTTAGTTTCGTTTTTGGATGCACACGAAATCAAACAAGAATGATGATACCGAATTTTCGGTTGCAATGAGCATGTGTTTTAGATCCATTTCGACACGAATAAAATGTTTCAAAATACTTATGTTATAAAATTAATTTTTAAATGTAACATAGTCAAATGTAACCCCATAACGAAATAAATGAATAAAATGAAATGAAATGAAGTCATTTATAGTTAATAGAACCCGCTACAAAAATAAAGAAAAAAAAATCCTTTTCAAAAAAATAAAAATAATAAAATCCCTTTTCACAGCAGGAACACGTGAATGCGATTTCAAAAGGATATAAAAGCTCGTTTTGGTTTTGGTTTTGGGATGCACAAGAAATCAAACAAGAAAGATGACACCAAATTTTCGGTTGTAATGGCACGTCTTTTGAATCCTTTTCGACACGAATAAAATATTTCAAAGTAATTCATAGTCAATGGAGCCCACTATAAAAAAAAAAAAAAAGAAAAAAAGAAAAAGAGTGTATTCTTACAGTCCATATAACTTCTAGAAATAGAAATGGCTACTTACTCACATTACCGGCCGAAAAGTATATTACTAAAATTAAACTGTGCACAAAAAGTTTCTCACAGATGGAGGAAGATGTCAGAGCCAAATATATATATATATATATATATTTTTGACTGAAATTTTAAGAACCATCGTGAGCTCAACGGGCTATAAGCAGTCGCCCTTTCCTAATTTAGGGTCACTGGTTCCAGGGAAGGGAGAGAAACAGTGCCGTAGGACAAACACAACATTCATGCCTCACCGGGATTCGAACCCGGATCCCTTTCGGACGAATGATTATAGGCCATCGCTTAGACCAATGCGCCACCAGGCCGGCAAAAAAGCTTTTCAAATTGAACAGTTAGAGGAGATATAGACGAAACCATGATAAAAATTTACGCCACCAAGCGGAAGAATTTTGAATAATGAAAAAGTAGAAAACATGAAGAAAATATTCTTCATAGTAAAAGTTGTGCTAAGGAAAAATAATTTTTAAATCAGTCTCCTGGAAGCAACGATAAGGAGAAAATGGTTTCGAGAATTACGTCACTATCGGGGAAATTGTGTATTATTTTAAGAGGTAGGGAATGACATACAATAAGAAAAAAATTTCAAAGCGATTTTTAGAAGCGGAGATACAGTAGCAGAATGAAATGCACACTAGCACCATCTAGCGGCAGAACTGAGCTACAAAAACCTGCGCAAGTACAGGCAAAGTATTTCACGAGGTAAATGTTATCCGTTGTTAAAAGTATTTTTTTAATCAGATTTAAAAGCAGAGATATCGAGAAAAACATGAAATATTTCGGCCTCTAGTGGGGAAATTTTTTATTATTTCGGGAGGGAAGAGGCCAAAAATATTTTTGCTGGTTAGTATGACTGAAAAAGGATTTTTCAATCGTGTTTTTAGAAGGGAAGATATTGATGCAAATATGCTGTAAACACAAACGTAAACGTATGCCCACTGGTGGCAAACATGTAATTTCAGAAAAGTTTTAAATTATATGCAAAATATTTTGCCCCAAAAACGCTCTCCGACAAAGAAGGAATTTTTTCAAACCGGACTGTTAGCAGCAGAGATATCGAAGAAAATAAGACATACATCTATGTCTCCTAACAGAAAAACTGTGCATCCTTTTAAAAAATTACGTGCGCAACATTCCCCACTTGGAGCTCTGCCCGATACAAAAAGAATCTTTCATATCGATCACTTAGAACAGTGATATTGGGAAAATTATAATTAAGCTTTACGCTCCGTCGTGGGAAAACTATGCATTTCATGAAAAAGAAACTGTACCCAAAATAGTTTTCCTTATAAATGATACCGACAGAAGGAATGAATTTTTGCAGCTGGATGTTTAGAAGTAATTATTTGGGATAACATATATGCTGAATTCGATAGGATCTATTTTTACGCCCTCTAGCGGCAAAGTTCTGCATCGAAAAAAAACCAACCTAAAAGTAAGGCTAATCGTTCTCAAACTTAGCGCTTCCCAACGTAAAAAGAATGGAAAAATACCTACAGATATATGGTATCCACAGACGGGGGGACGGACGGACAAACTGATAATATTAGCACCTACATTTATTTTTAAAATGCGTGTTAAAAAAAAAAGGTATTACAATTTTCTTTCATTAACTCCACAAACTACGGTTTTGAACTTGATATGCATTGCAGATATTTTAGGCGCCAGAAAATTTAGTAGAGTGTGTTCTTTGGTAAACACCACATTTTTTTTTTTTTTTTCGAGGAAACAGAGTTTTATCACGGAGAAATTTTGCATCCGCAAACCAGGGAAATGCATAATCTTGATAATGGATTAAGATCGAATGCAAAGAAAACAAGAAAGATGGCACCGAATTTTCGGTTATAATGAGGACGTCTTCCGAATTCTTTCCGGCGCTAATAAATTTTTTCAAAGTTATTCATAGTCAATGAAACCCACACATTTTCCACTCTTTTTCCACCAAAAAATTCAAGAACTCTTCAAGGACTCAAAATTTTTAAGACTATATTCACGTCCAATAAGAACTCTCATGAAACACTAAAATACGTTGTAACAAACGGTCAAAAAAGTTCAATTAAAATCATAGTTATATGTAAACATAGGGACATACTTTGGTGAGGTAATATTGTTCCACAAAATCTCTTTCACAGAGCTACAGATTAAACATATGTATACGCAAGTGCATAATGACACTTCATGTATTGCTTCACCGTTTGACCAGCTGCTGCATGCGTTACCTTCGGACGTAAGCAATTTTATCGTTTATTGTGTCATGCTTTAGTTCACTTTTTTGGCTGTTATAGCTCTAACTTGTTTTATGCTATATGTATATATATATATATATATATATATATATATACATACATTGACAAAAGTTACCGAACACCACTTTAAAAGCAAATGAATGGATCCGCTGCGTTGCTAAAATGCGCGGTACAGCTGTAAACGGTATAAAAACAAGTCTGCAGCTGACCGCGTTCATATCGCACTGTGAGGTTGAGTGCAAATGTCGCGGCGGAAGAGAACTGACTTTGAGAAAGGAAAGATTGTTGGGTGTTATATTAGTGGGTTGCCCATAAGAAAAACCGAGAGGCGTTTAAACATACACAAGTCAACTGTTTTGGATGTACTGAATAAGTGGAAGACACATAGCGTGCCTGAAGCAGCAAAACGTACCGGCAAACCATAGAAAATCAGTGATAAAGGACGTCGAAGCCTCAGGAGAGTCGTTACTACAGGTAATCGACGGAGTACTGCACAAGACCTTAGTGTGCTGGTGAGTAAAAATGCTGTAACCTCGGTATGTACATGTACCATTTGCAGAGAACTTCATTCAATACTTAACGTGATCGTGCGGCTGCTCAAAAGCCTTTCATCTCCACTCGGAATGCTACTCGTCGTTTAGCATGGTGTAAAGAAAATTTACCGTGGACCGTAGATCACTGGAAACGGGTCCTATGAGCTGATTAATCCAGATACACGATCCATCAGTCTAACGGCCGTATGTGGGTATGGCAGCAGCCGGAAGAACGCTATTTACCACAGTGTACTGTTCCTACGGTAACGTTTGGAGCTGGCAGTGTACTCGTGTGAGGGGGAGGGGGGTTCGTGGTATGGTCCAGACCCATTGGTTATCGTGGACAAACCTGCTAACCAGTTCGTGTGCCCCGATATTCTGGACAATTATTCGGTACCAAATGTGTGGCAATACTATGGAACTGATCCTTGTTGGTACCAGCAGGATAATGCACCGAGCCATACAGCAAGGACCGTTACGGCGTGGTTTGACGATAAATCCTTATCGTGTGTGAACTGGCCAGAGCAGAGCCCTGATCTTAATCCCATAGAGCACCTATGGGATTAATTAGAGCGCCGCATAAGAAGTTTGGAACCAAGGCCTACTACTAAGCAACAGTTAGGGGCAGCATTATGTACTGAATGGAAGCGCATACCTATCGCTGTGTTCCAAAACCTTGTCGAAAGCATGTCTCGAAGGGTCAGTGCGTGCATTAAGGCCAAAGGTGGACCGACACCGCACTAATGTATGCCAATAAACGCTATTATGTGCTTTTCTTCCAGGCGGCCGGCGACTGTTGTGAATATAGTGCATATATACACTGAAGAACAACTGAATTAGAGACAGCTGGCGTTGTGCAAATGTGGCGCTGTGGGCGGCCCTGAAAACAGAAACGACATGACGTATGCAGCGATCCGACAATATAAGGAGTGATACGACGGGAATCAGTAAGAGTCGGACGTAGTATGGGTAATACGAATGATCTAAGCGCATTTGGTCATGGGCAAATTGTCGGGGCCGGACGAATGGTTCACTCCATCTCGGAAGTCGTACAGGCACTGGGATTTTCACGAGCCACTGTGTCACGGGTGCACCGTGAGTACATCGAATCCGGTAAAACCATCCCTACAAGGGCCAACTGCCGTAGACAACAGTGTATGGATGAGCAGGGTCATCGTCGGCTAGCTCGCATTGTAACTGCGGATAGACGGGCCACAGTGCAAGAGATCACTCGGCAATTTAACGCTGGTGCACAAAAATGTGTAAGCAGCCACACCATCCAGAACCATCTCCTCGCTATGGGGTACAGAAGCAATCGTCCCACGAGGGAACCGCTGCTGACCGCACATCACAGGGTGGAAAGATTAGTATGGGCGCGGGAACATCGCAACTGGACCCAAGACATGTGGAAAAATCTTGCCTGGACTTATGAGTCGAGATTCACGTTGGTACATGCGGACGGCAGGATAAGAGTACGGCGCAAACCACATGAAGCAATGGATCCTTTTTGCCTGCAGGGTACTTTTTAAGCTGGTGGGGGTGGCATTCTCGTCTGGGGACTGTTTACGTGGACCAAAAAGGGACCCCTGGTACGTGTGGCATAGTCCCTCACAGGTCAACGTTACCGGGATATCCTGGACGACCATTTGCTCCCGTTTGTGCGTCTTCAAGATCTCACTGGGGACCTCATCCTGCAACAAGACAATGCACCGTGCCATCGCTCTCGAATTGTATCCGAATGGTTGGATGAACACTCCACCGACGCGACCTCGCTTCCTTGGCTAGCTAGGTCACCTGACCTCAATCCCTTCGAGCACATCTGGGATGCCATCGAGCACATCTGGGATGCCATCGAGAGAGTTGTTCGAGGCTCTGCCCCCCCATCCTCCTCCATCAAATCTTCGTGAACTGTGGGAGCTTGTTCAGGGGTCGTGGATCCGTATGGCTTCCCGACGCTTCCGGTGTCTGGTCGAGTCCATGCAGAGACGAATCGCCGCGAACATCAGGGCGGAAGGTGGTGCTACACGTTACTAGAGAGGTATCTCTAATTCAATTGCTCCTCAGTGTATATATACACTGCTGCCACCCAAAATGCAACGCCAAGAAGGAAGCATCCGATTGGCCTGAAATTCGCAGCATGCGTCGCCCGCGAGAGGACATGCAAATGATTAGCATTGCAGGGCATATGCAAAACATGTGCGCCCGGCACGCCACCAAGAAGCACTATAAGAAGGGTGCACAGAAGGCGGGGTGTAAGTAGTGGAAGTGTGTTGTGCTGCCGGACTTGTGCGTGGGAAGCTTCCTGATGCTTCGTCGCAGAATACGGCAGTCATTCCAGCACGTTTCGGAGTTCAACAGAGGCCGAATAGTGGCTTATCGCGACATCAGTTTATCGTACCGAGACATCAGCGCCCGTGTGGGACGACATGCAGACACAGTGAGGAGAGTATGGATTCGGTGTGTGCAAGAGGGACGGTCAGACCGACATGAGTTATTGCCGCAGCCGCGACACACCACCAAACGAGAGGACCGGCATGTTGTGCGGCGGGCATTAACGGCTCGCACCACCCCATCATGAACGTTAGCGCAGGAATTAGGGTGTGTTGCGCAACAACCGTGTCAGCATGTACCATTCGACGTCGTCTGCAGGAGCAGGGACTTGTCGCGCGGCGCCCATTGCTCCCATTACTATTGACGCTACACCACCGGCGAGTGTGGCGGCAGTGGGCCGTTAAACACCGCACCTGGACTACGAAATTTCACGACATTGTTTTCTGCGTTGAATCCTGCTTCTGCCTGCAACACCGCGATGGTCAGATCCGCGTGTGGCGTCACCGCGGCGAGAGACCGTATGACGCCTGCAATATGCATCGCCATACCAGTCCGTCGCCTGGAGTTATGGTTTGAGGAGCAGATGGATATGACACCTGCACCCCTGTGGTACGCATCGCCGGTGCACTCAACAGCGACCGCTACATCTCGGACGTTTTGGAGCCTGTAGTCCTCCCTTACCTGCAGGACCGGCCAGCGGCCACGTTTCAGCAGGACAATGCGCGCCCGCACGTGGCCCGTCTGTTTTCCCGATATGTCGCCCATCGAACACGTCTGGTCGCTTATCGGCAACCGAGTGGCCCGGCAAACACCACCCGCGGCTATGCCTGATGAACTGTGGCAACGTCTGGAAGCAGATTGGACCGACATACCCCAAGCCCACATCCAAAGCCTCTTTCGTTCGATGCCGCGGCGTGTAGCGGTCGTTTTTGCCAGCCATGGGGGCCACACGAACTATTTATGTCTGCGTGTTCCGCAAGTCGCACGGGCCTGTAAGCTCAATCGTTTCACCTTTGTATCTGTTGTTATGTGTCCAGTAATTCTGGCTTTGCTATCTCGTGTCCTTCTTGGTGTTGAATTTTGGGTGGCCAGCAGTGCATATCATGTTCAGAGTAAAATCTCGTGGACATATTGGCAGAAGGATCGACCACCGATGGACAACCGGAACTTTAGACTGGATTCCTGGGCTACAAGTATTCAGCAGATCGATTGAAGATTCAATGATTAATATCCCTAATATTATGTATGCATGATGAAGAATCCTAAGGACCTTATACTTACACCACCTCGCATTCGCTTATTGTAGTTCAGAAGAATTCCCTCGCATTCTCATATCGTGGTTCAGGATCACAACCACGTGAAAAGAGGAAATGTGGCAGCCACGTGCTTCTGATTTCACGAGAACGTTCTACAACACAGCGCGGCCACCTGTGACATTTTGGCGATAGCTTCTCTTCAGTGAACTGCGGCTGTTTTGAAATTTTGTGAACAGGAAAAAAAAATAGGTACATTTTAAGGACTTTTACAAAATTCAAAGACTTTCAAGGGCCCTCGAAAAGGAAAATTAAATTCAAGGAGTTTTCAAGGGCTTTCAAGGACCGTGGGAACCCTGGGTTAGAAAAACAAAAAAACAATCGGATTTTTACAATCGGTAAAACATGCACAAATAGAAACCTCTTCTTACTCCCCTGGGGCCATAGCGGCTGAAAAGTATGTTATGAAAATTAACAGAAGTACACAAACACAACCTAGTGATAGAACTATGCTCCACAGAAAGTTCCATAAGTTCAAGCCTAAAGTGTTGTACAAGGTAAATGGCATCCTGTGTTATCAGACATTGAGAAGCAGAGATATCGAGAAAAACAGATGATACATTTGCACACCCTAGCGGGGAATTTGATTTAGTTTTTTTTTTTTTTGATTGGAGTTTTAACGACCACCGTGAGCAACTCAATGGGCTATAAGCAGGCGCCCGTCCCTAATTTAGGGTCACTGGTTCCAGGGAAGGGAGAGAGCCAGTGCCGTAAGACAAACACAACATCCATGCCTCACCTTGATTCGAACCCGGACCCCTTACGGACGAATGATCAGAGGCCAGCGCCTTATACCACTGAGCCACCGGGGCGGCAGTTTGTTTTTGTTCTGAACTTGCAGAGATAGACTTATCCTTATTCTATGCATTCGATTCTTAGCAGATTGTTTGACCTTTGATCCAATTTTTTTTTTTTTTTTTTTTTTGATTTGAGGTTTAACGACCACCGCGAGCAACTCAATGGGCTGTAAGCAGTCGCCCGTCCCTAATTTAGGGTCACTGGTTCCAGAGAAGGGAGAGAGCCAGTGCCGTAAGACAAACACAACATCCATGCCTGACCGGGATTCGAACCCGGACCCCTTACGGACGAATGATCAGAGGCCAGCGCCTTAGACCACTGCGCCACCGGGGCGGCAATCCAATTTTGTGACCATTCCATTAGCAGCCCGAATTCTTCTCATGACAGTTGTTCTACAACTGAAAGCCTGTCGGCAATATCCTTAAGGGTTCGTTAAGCGCCTGTCTCAATTTGTACCAATATGTCTTCATCACACATTTAAAGGGGGAGTTCAGAACTGCGCTGATTCAGAAGCGTCTTTAAAATGCTAAACCCCAGACAAAAAAGAAGAGAATAAATTTTGTTCTCTTCCACGTATGACTGCAAATACCTCTGACATGTTACGTGTACTTTTTGTTCAGATCCTTGTAGCCAACAGATTTAAAGTTTACTTGGAATCTCGACGACAAAGCAGTGCTTACATTTTCTTACTTTAGGTTTCCTTTATCTTTGTTTTCCTTGCTTATGACGCTCTCCAAAATAAAATAAAAAAGCTGCAAAAGTATGTGTCTATCACTGTCAGTACACTTTAACAACTCCCTGAAGAATTAATTTTGATGAAAAGAATGACATTGTGGTATCCCAACCAAAATGGTTGAAACCAGATGGAGATTTTGTGCGAAATGCGATTTAAAGTAAACATGAAGTTTTACAATATGACAGGGTCATTTCGCTTCCACCTAATGCGCAGCTGCTTAAGAAAGAATGAATAATCTAACGCTTGTTATTCTACGGCAGTTCCTCGGGACTTTGTAATATTATCATTCCCTATGAGGTAATTAAAACAGGGAGACATGTTCTTCTTATAAAATCATGCCCACATTTATTGTTTTAATGGAGAAATGTGGATTTCTCAGAAAATCACAGGACTTTGTTCTTTTGGAGGACTCGAGATAGGTTATTAAGATAAATTTTGCAATTTAATACGCAGCTGCTCATGAAACTGAAATGAATTACTTCAAGTCGTCGAGCCTCCACGCCAGGTAAGTACAGCTGGAAAGACAGATATAATTCTTGCTTAATGACTCGTCATATCTTGGTACTGGAGGAAGTGAAAGACCGGAACATCACTTACATAAAACTCCACGGATATTCTTACTGTGCGCTTGATCTCATGTATGTATACATACTGTTCATTTATGCACTGAAAGAACACAATTCGAAACCTCACGAAATGACGATCGCTTTAGACCAGTGATGTCCAACTTCTATTGATTCCAGGGACAAGATGTTTAAAGGAATTTGACCGCGGGCCACATTTGTTTTAAATATTTTTAAATACACAGAGTGTCTATAAATGAAGTATACCACTTCAGTATCCTATTAAAAATATACGATAGAAAAAAAAACTACTTTAAACGTCAAGAGACGCGGTGAGTGTTAAAGTTTGTTAAGTTAGATGATAGATGGCGCCAAGTGTCTCATGTAATGAAAAATCTCGTCAAACACGGAATACAACAGACATGGCTTCCCCAGTGGAGAAAGCAGCGTGTGTGCGTTTTGGTTAGCTGAGTCAAAATGTCTGACAACAGTTAAGCGATAATTCAAAAGGGAGTACAAGAAACAGTCGCCGCCGCAAAGCAGCAACGAACAATGGATAAATAAATTCAAAGAAACAGGAAGTGTCTTTAAAGGCAGAAGCACTGGGAGCCCTCCTATTTCGGACGTAAAGTTGGAAGACATGCGTAAGGCTCATCTGAGGAGCCCGAAAAATTACGTTCCACAACTCCAGGACATTCAAGACATCATTTACCAGCAAGACGGAGAGCCTGCGCACTGGTCTTTGGATGTACGCAGTATTTAGAGCCCCATTTTCCAGGGCGTTAGATTGGACGTGGGGTCCTAGGGCATGGCCACTCCCCGTTCTCCTGATATTAAGGACATTGTGTACAAGAGAAAGGTTATATCTATCACTGAGCTCAAAGAACGCATTGCTTCAGCCTTCCTCCTTGTTACTCCTCACATTCTGCAGCTTATGTGGGTGAAACTGGACTATTGTGTAGACATCCTGCGAGCAACCAAAGGAGCACACTTGGAGACTTATTGACATAAAAAGAAAAAACTTTAACAGTTATCATGTGTTTTGATATTAAAAGTAAGTTATTTATTGTAGTTTCTTTTCAATAGCATACTGAATTTGTATACTTCATTTATGGACACCCTGTACATTAAATCAGCTTTGCATTGAGAACACCAGTTTCACACATTTGGTGCGATAACGAAGTGCCACGGGATTTCAACGTCACGTGCGGCTACAATAAATTGTGCACTCCTCGTTATCAATAAACGTTACCCAGTAATGGGAAACGTAGCTACACTGGCGTGCAAAAATTAAGGACGAGACGGTTTTTCGAATGTAACGTCGTGCAGAAGTGCTCCACATCGACTCAAATCATACCATAAGATCCCCAAGATGTACGAATATGGGACAAGTGAGCAAAACTGTCCAAACAAGGAATCCAAAGCACACAAAGGCATTTTTTTGAAAAGGTAGCTTCGAGCACAACTGGACAGAAGACAGAAACGTCCATATGACAGGCGACTGCCAAGAAAAATACAGTCTCAGGAAGGAGATATGCTCACCCCTGACTGCGTTGCAGGATTTACAACGTCTGTCCATACTGAGGACGAGGTTGTCAAGGAGCTGTTGAGGCATCGCTGCCCATTCCTCTTGTAGCGCCAATCGCAGCTGCGGAATCGTTGCTGGCGGCTGGTGACGTGCTGCCAAGCGTCTCCCGAAAAGGTCCCACACGTGTTCGATTGGATTTAGGTCCGGGGACCTTGCGGGCCAATCCATGCGTTGAATATCTTCACTCTCCAACAGCTCTGCGACAGTCACTGTACGATGAGGCGTAGCGTTGTCGTCCATGGAGAGGAACTCAGGACCCACAGTACCTCTAAACAGACGCACGTGAGGCAAGTGAACCTCGGTACAATAGCGGACACCAGTGACTGAACTCCCTTGGAAGATGTGGACGTCAGTACGGCTACCAAGCATGATACCGCCCCAAACGAGAACTCCGCCACCTCCAAACCGGTCTCTTTCGATGATGTTGCAGGTGTGACTGCATGTCCCTGCTCTCTCCAGATGTGTATACGTCCAGAATCGCTCGTCAGACTAAATGGGCTCTCATCCATAAAGAGAACTCGACCCCATTGCTGATGTGTCCAGTTCTTGTGTTCCTGGCACCACAGAAACCGCCGTCTCCGATGAGCAAGCGTTAATGGCACACACCGTACTGGTTATCGTGCAAATAGAACACCTTTGTGCAGTCTCCTGGCTACGGTAAAACACGATAACGGACGTCCAGTTATCCTTTGCATGTGCCTTGCGATTTCTCCCGCTGTCTGCCGTCTGTCTCTTCTCGCCTGTAGGACAATATACCGGTCGTCCGCCGCCATGGTTGCTCGTGGACGACCACTGCTAAACTCTCGGACAGCTGTTCCTGTCGTTTGAAATGCTCTCCAAGCTCGTGAAACGATGCTGTGAGCGATTCCGT
Source organism: Macrothele yani (assembly GCA_039090855.1). Lineage (NCBI taxonomy): Eukaryota > Metazoa > Arthropoda > Arachnida > Araneae > Macrothelidae > Macrothele > Macrothele yani. The sequence continues at coordinate 19,044,095 of CM076992.1, forward strand.
ACTCCTCGGCCACACTAGTCACACTTCGACCTTCTTCCAACTTCCCAATGACGCGACTTCGGGTAAATTCATCCACATTTCGTCTACTGGATTGCCTGTTGGCCATATCACACGGTGGCAGCAACTCGACGTCGTTCAAATCGGTTTACACCGTGCAATAGCTTTCACAGAATTGTTGAGCGTACACCGCCAGTGTGCTTTATACCTTTCCGACGCTCCCCTTCCCTACGTCATGCTGCATATATGCGCATGCCCTACCGTACCCGACCCTAGTCTATCTTCTGAGTGGTCTTTCGGTCTGTTCTGCCTGCTCGTTCCGTTGTTATTCTAATTTCTCCTCTTCGTCCTTAATTTTTGCACACCAGTGTATGTAAACCAATTTGTCCATAGCCAATTACGTCATAGGTACCTGTCTGGCTAGTATTTCGGAAACAAACACGGTTGGGTGCATCAAGACAATATTAACCATTCACAGATATCCAGAAGGAATCGTATTGTTCAGCCACGCGCGGTTGATTCTGGAGGTGGGCATTTGGTGTCACGACTGGTATCTCAGCTAAGACGTGCAACAGTCATCCAGCTCACCCACCGGTGCAACAGCGGTGCAATCCGACCTATTTCCAAATGCACCATGTGCCATACCTTGCTTCGCCTGGGGTTTCACAGCCGAAGACCAACGAGGGTAGCCATGATGACGCCCAGTCATCGCAAATAACGCCTCGCATGGGCCAAGGAACGTCGGCAATGGACCCTCGCATGGGCCAAGGAACGTCGGCAATGGACCCTCGAAAGATGGAAGAAGGTCATCTGGAGTGATCATTCCCCTTTCCTGCTGTACCGTGCTGACGCATATGTCGTGAAGCTTGGGTTCGACAGGCTGGTAGATTCGACAGTTTGGTTTCGACAGGCTGGTGGATTCGACAGTTTGGGTTCTACAGGCTGGTAGATTTGACAGTTTGGTTTCGACAGGCTGGTAGATTCGACAGTTTGGGTTCGCCAGGCTGGTAGATTCGACAAGTCCGTTGGTTATCATCCCAGAAACACTGAATGGTGGGCACTACAGGGACCTGTTAGCCGGCCATCGCCTTAAATAGCTACAGAAAGTTTACCCGGGCCACTGTGTCATCTCACAATCTAGCGACAGAACTGTGAACTACAAAAACTCCAAATACAAACCTAAAATGTTCCACAAGGTAAATGGTGTCCGATGTGAAAAGAATTTATTTAATCAAACGTTTAGAGCCAGAGATATTGTGAAAAACAGATCAAACATTTGCGCCACTAGCAGCGAAATTGAGATTTATTTTGGGAACGAAACGCACACAAAATGTTTTCATAGTTAGTGGCATCTCGCCGAAAAATATTTTTTTCAATAGCGTTTTCAGTACCACAGATATTGCTGCAAACATGCTGTAAACCGAAACGTAATCTTATGCCATCTAGTGGCACACGTTTTCATTAAAAAAAAATTCAACTATCTGACAAACCATTAGCACTGGAAACGTTTTCCGACAATGAAAGAATTTTCCAAATCGGATTCTTAGAAACAGATATATCGACAAAAATAAGATATATAAGATATACATCTACGCCCCTAGCGGAAAACATTACTCACTATTTTAAGCGGAAGGTATTCCACAAAGATTTTCCGGCGTGAAAGGTATCGGTATAGCAAATTATTTTTTGAATCGAATCTTCAGAAGCTCAGACTTAAATAGACACTTACGCCACATGATGGCCAGCCAAAATTAGAAACTGTAAGTAAAATATTTACCATTTGAAGTTGTATCCGACGCAGAAAGAATTTTTCAAATAGGACTTATAGAAGCTGAGATTTCGGGGAAATTGCATTTTACCTTTACGCCCCTAGCGGAAAATATACACATTACTTGAAAAAGAAACTGTACCTAAAATAGTCTTCGTTTTAAATGGTATTGAAAGGAAAAAAGAATGTCTTCAGTCGGTGAAGCCTAATAACCAAAATTGAATCACGGCCCCAGTCCACGTTTCATTTGAACCAGCTTTATACACTGAAGTGTCACAATTCATGGGATACGTACCTAGTATCGTTCAACACCTCCTCTGCCGCCCCGGTGGCGCAGTGGTCTAAGGCGTTGGCCTCTGATCATTCGTCCGTAAGGGGTCCGGGTTCGAATCCCGGTCAGGCATGGATGTTGTGTTTGTCTTACGGTACTGGCTCTCTGCCTTCCTTGGAACCAGTGATCCTAAATTAGGGACGGGCGACTGCTTATAGCCCATTGAGTTGCTCACGGTGGTCGTTAAACCTCCAATCAAAAAAAAAAAAAAAGAAAGACCTCCTCTAGCCCGGCGAAGTGCGACAACTCGAAGTGGCATCGTTTCCACAAGTGGTCGAAAGACTTCTGGAGTGAGCCATGTCGTCTGAACAGCCGCCCACAGTTCCCTGGTACTTGTAGATGCAGGATCTTGGGTGCGAATGGACCTTTCTACCACTTCCCATGAGGGCTCTATTGGGTTCAAGTCGGGCGAACCGTGCTGGCCGCACCATTCATCGGAACTGTCCACAATGCTCCTCGAACCAATTTTGGACAACTGGGGCCCGATGACATGTGCATTTTCGGGCTGGAAAATACTATCGTTGTCGGGAAACATGAAGTCCATCAAGGGCTGAAAATGGTCACCCAGCAAATCAACAAAGCTATTACCGGTTAATGACGTGTTTACGAGTACCAGAGAACCCAAAACGTGCCACATGAAGACACCCCACACATGTATGGAACCACCATCACCTTGCACAGTGCCTCGTTCAAAGCTTGGGTTCATGGGGTCTGCACCACACCAGAAGACGCTGGTCACGGCCATTCAGCACCCATGGTCGGGCACTGCGCTGTCCGCGATGAATGGTAATGCGTTCCACGAGGTATTCTCGGTACACACGTGACACCATGGATCGAGGAATGCTGAATGTTCGCACAACTTCAGAAATTGAATGTCCCATCCGTCTGGCTCCCACCACCATGCCTCTTTCAAACGAAGATAAGTCACGCCGGCTTGCCATAATCCTACTGGCGGTTGTTCAACCTGACTCAGTTGCCCCGGTGGCGCAGTGGTCTAAGGCGCTGGCCTCTGATCATTCGTCCGTAAGGGGTCCGGGTTCGAATCCCGGTCAGGCATGGATGTTGTGTTTGTCTTACGGCACTGGCTCTCTCCCTTCTCTGGAACCAGTGACCCTGAATTAGGGACGGGCGACTGCTTATAGCCCATTGAGTTGCTCACGGTGGTCGTTAAACCTCCAATCAAAAAAAAAAAAAAAAAAACCTGACTCACGAGATTACACTTCGCCACTCATGAAAATCATGACATGCATCGAAGCCTTTATACGACTGCAGCACCAGTTAAAATTTGCATACTGCTATCCCATGACTTTTGGCACTTCTGCGTATTTTATCTCTGAGTTGCTAATACGGTAAAGCCTGTTGAGACGTAACCAGCATCAAACGGAAACTTGTCCAAAACGGAAGTCCCGAAATGAAAGATTCAAAATTGCGTGCGATTTATTCTGTCTAAAAAGGAACCTGCCTGACGCGGAAACGGCAAGAGTAACTGCAACAACAGAAAGTTCCCACATGTTTACGTGCCGTCAAGTATTTTAATTGAGTACAAAACATTACACGATAAAGTATTAAGATGAATTCACGCAGAACAAATTTGTTTGAGGTTAAACATACCATAATTGAACAGAGAAATTGGCTTTGGGTTGTTTACACAAACAAACACACACTGTAGCACATCCACTGTTTGGCTTCTCCTGAAGGACGTAGTGTGACTCAGGTTTAGCTCATGTGACAAACATTGCTGCCTTTATTGGATGCAAAATCCAAAGTTTTCGTATCTGGTTGTTTTTCACTGATTTCAAGGAGAGGCTCAGATTCAATTCTCTAACATTTATTCATTGAGACGATCATTCACAGCCTTTGCTTGTTGCAAGTTGTGGTCGTTCGTTTGCCTCTTTCCATGGCGCCAAAGAAGAAGGTCCTCGATTAGGTTAAATTTATTGAAAGCACGAAAAAGAAACATGTGAGTTTCACGTAGAATCTGTTATTAGCATGGCTAAAATTCAAACGTTTATGTTCAGTAAACAAAATATTACAGATAGGAGAGATGGGCAGTTGAGATGGGCATTCCCAGCGCAGAGTAGAACAGACCGAAACCGAACGCACGCGATAAATATGCAGAAAGCAGAGCTCCCAAATAGAGTACCGCAATCGACGAACAACGGTAAACGTTGTGATCTGAGCGACTTTTACCGTGGACGCATTGCCGACGCATGACAGATGGATCATTCTCTCACTCAAGTAGTAACAACACTGGGGTTTCCGAGGGCAACCGTATCAAGGGAGTACCGCGAGTATATTATCAACGGACGTTCTAGCACCCAGAGAGCAAGTGGTGGCCGACTGCACGGCATTGATAACCGAGGTAGACGTAGACTATCCAGGTTTGTACAGACCGATCGCTTGGCAACGCCAGCGCAAATCACATGCAGGTTAAATGTTTGAGGCCGAAGAAGCGTCAGCGAGTGAACGGGATGGCGCCCAACGTATTCCATGAACTACGGGAGCCGACGCCCTACTCGTGTGCCACTGTTGACTGCTTGTCATCTGACATACGCTTCACCTGGTGCCAGGAACATCAAAACTTGACCTCCGTACTGTGGCGATTTGTCGCGTGGTCAGATGAATCCCGTTTCCATCTCATCACAGCTGACAGACGGGTGTGGCGTCGACAGCTTGAGGCCATGGCCCCATCGTGCTAGGTCGGCTCTGTTCAAAGCGGTGGTGACTCTGTGATGGTTTTGGGAGCCATGTCATTAGATATATTAGGTCCCTTAGTGTGTCTGTAGAGGTCCTTAACCGCTGCCCGCTACCAGCATGTACTAGCTGATCACCTACGCACTTTCATGAACTTTGCGCATCCTACGGTCGATGGTCTGCTTTAGTAGAACAATGCGCCGCCTCACCGGGCCGCAACCACACAGGCGTGGCTCGAGAAACAGTCATCAGAGTTTGGAGCCATCCAGTGGTACCGAAGGTACCCGGATTTAAACGCTGAGGAAGCTCTCAGGGATGTCGTGGAACGGAACATGAGATCCATGGAACCTGGATCGACGTCCCGGGCGGAGTTGAGGACAATGCTGCAACAGGTATAACTGGTGGAGTAGATGCCCCGACGTGTACAAGCTGTTATTCGCACTAGAGGAGAACAAGCACGTGTATTAGGTAGATATCTGTAATGTGTTGTCCATTGATTGTGCATTCCAATTGCATCCATGGATGCACCTGTTTAAAACGAAAAATAGTTGGAGTACTAGGATTCAAGTCTTTGACAGGTTTCAGCGTATCCAAAGGGCGAGAGAAATGGAGAAAATCTTCCAAATACATGGAGACAATGTAAATAGACAAAGCCATCGCTCTTTCCACGTTTTTAAATCGAAACCCAGATCTCTCGATAACTAGCCGAGTGCGTTCGCTTTACGCTACAGTGCCAACAATCCACGGTGCTATATGTGTTTATCTGTCAGCACCTGACAAAATGTGGGAAATCGAGAGAAATTATGAAAAACTTCCAAATACGTTTGTCTCCACGTATTTGGAAGATTTTCGCCATTTCTCTCGCCCTTTGGATTTATTAGCTATAATTAAATAGCTTGTGCCGTTAAGCCCCACCAGATGGAGACGGCTTAGTTGCTGAGCTCATCCCTACGGATTTGTGAAGTCAGATGCTGAAAGATAAACACACATAGCGCAGTGAATAGTTGGCACAGTAGCATAAGGCGAACGCACTCGGCTCATTATGGAGTGATCTGGGGTTTGATTCCAGTGCTGTCCGTATAAGTACCGTTTTCGGTTGCTGTGTGCTAATTAAAGAAAAAACGTGGAAAGAGCGATGCCATCGTCTATTTAGGTTTCGCTGTAGTATTCCATTTTGTGTGTACAAATTTTTATTTGAAAGTTTGCTTCTTGCTCAAACTAAAATCGCGAACGTAGTTTGTCAAACATAATGGAGATCATTCAATCCTACCTTACTTCCTTTTAAAATAAGATTATACGGAGCCTCGAGAAAAATCAAACTCCCTCACTATCAGACTGGATAACCCTTAGAACTCGCCTTTCCCAGTTCATCGGCAGATTTTTCGTCAGTTACTGGCTCCTCGCTATTCGATTTTCTTCCTTCCCTGCTTTTTTTTTCTTTTCCTCGCACGGGCTTATAGCTAGGAGGTATTTTTCTTCCGTCCGCCTTAACAGTGGGGTTCCCTAAGGCTCGATTGAGTCTGCCGGCGTCCAATCCCTCATCCGCGCTTCACCACTTTCTCAGCTTTTCAAGAATATTTGAATCGTGTTTTTCGCCTCACCCAATGGCGTTCACTTCATCATGCTGTCATTGCGCGTGGTTTAGCTCCCGTCTCGTAGGTGGAACACAGCAGCACTCAGGCAAGAGAGCACAAAGCGCACCAAATGATGGAGATCACATTTCGCACATGTTAAATAGAATATCTACTTCGTGTAAGGCAACGCTATGAAATGTATAAACGATCTCTACATAAGCTCTACGGGTACTTTTCTTTGCCTCTGAATTCTCTTTCAAATGTACCACTTTTTTCACACTTCACAGATAGTGAAAGATTTTTAAGCAGTTAGATTTAAGTGCGAGCGAGAGGGTGACGTCGTGTCGGTAATGAGAGTGCTTTCTTGAAAAATTGCATGCGACACGCTTATGATTATTATACACTGCCACACAATTGCTAAGGACGGATGACAATCGCAACGATAACAACCATAAAATGGAAGGCAGGAAAATGAGGAAATTAGCATAAGTGCGGGATACAGTAAGACGTGTTGTGCGTATGCAAATTTTGGATTGCCGAACTTGTTCGTGACGTCATAGCGCTGATAAGAGATATAATGGATTTGACGCGTATTGACCGTTGTTGTTCAAACGCAAAGTTAAATAGGGAAAGAATCAATTGACGAACTTGCAATTTTCAGTATGTCTTCCCGACATCACCTAGATGATTTTACGCGTGGCCGTATTATTGGCAAGATTGAAGAAGGGCGGAAAATAAAAGATGTTTGCCAGGGAGTTCGACGTCAGCCACAGTGTTGTTTCAAGGTTTTGGAAATCATTTCAAACAAATGGAGAGTGTAGCAAACGCCACGGGGGAGGTCGCGTTCGCAGTACGACACCTGCAGAAGATCGGTACATAGTGCTATCAACAAAAAGACACCGGCGCAGCACAGCTAGTGAGGTAGCAAATCAGTTTATGGCTGCTACTGGCAAGCGGATCTCCCGAAAAACTGTCGCCAGACGTTTGCATGAAGGAGGACTATACGCCCGCCGTCCTGTTGTGTACATCCCATTGTCCAGACGTCACCGTACCGCCCGTTTGCAATGGTGCCATCAACATCGCAATTGGACTGATAACGACTGGTCTGCTGTCCTCTTCTCAGTTGAGAGTAGATACAGTCTATCGTCTGATTGTGGACGACAACTGATCTGGCGTGATAGTGGTACTGCATATTGTCCAGCAAACATACAGGAAAGGGACCGATATCCAACATGTAGTGTCATGGTATGGGCTGGCATCATGATCAATGGCCGTACGTCCCTCTATGTGCTTCCAACTGGGACTATGACTGGCCAACGATATATTAATGATGTTCTGCTACCTCATGTTCGCATGTTCCGTGGTGCTGTCGGTGATAGATTCATTTTCATGGACGATGACGCAACATGTCATCGAAAAATCGCTGTCCAGGAGTGTCTTGAGAGCGAGGATATTCAACGCCTCGTATGGCCAGGACGTTCTCCAGATCTGAATCCCATTGAAAATGTGTGGGATGCTTTGGGGAGGAGTCTTGCTGGTCGCCAATGCCCTCCAATAAACAAGGACACCCTCATCCGTGCACTGACAGAGGAATGGCATAAATTACCCCAACAGCTGCTTGATAATGTTGTGCAAAGCATGACACGACGTGTGGAATTTTGCATCGCCCTCCATGGTGGCCATATCCCGTATTGACATCTTACGCCGGAACGCCTGCGGACGGTAATTGCATTTTTTCACGTTTACGTATTCTGCACAAAATGGCCTGTTTGTCCCTTGAACACGTTCCAAAGCCTTCTGGATTTCAGAGCACAATAAATTGTCTTTCTTGTAATGTCCTGGCATTCTGACATTATTTTATTTCACTTGGCATCCAACCAGACTTACTTTTTCATGCGCTATATAGCCGTTTATGATCCGTCCTTAACAATTGTCCAGCAGTGTATAACATATGAATGGAATCTCTAAATGTTATTTACTGCATTGTGGAAAACTAGCCGTTGCTGGTGTATTGGGCTGGACAAGAAAGTAATGTCGTTTTGGAAAAGAAGAGAAACATTGTTTGTAACAGAGGAAATTTATTCCCTAATCAATTGTATAATTACAATCATTATCGATCACACTTGCCCATCGTGAAACCAAACTTTCAATGCAGTCTTTATAAAAAGACGTTTGCTGTGATGCATAGAAGTCAGAGAGCCCCGTTTTGACATCATCAATACTGTGGGACCTTTTCCGATTAAAAAAGTGCTGCAGATATCTGAACAAATGGTAATCAGATGGTGCAATGTCAGGGGAATAAGCCTGATGGGGCAGAACTTCCCAGCCGAAGTCTGATCGTCTGCTGGGTCCGTCTTGCCGTGTGAGGTCTCGCCTTGTCCTGCTGGAGGAAGACACCTTTTCTGTTGCCCAGTGCTGGATGTTTTACAGTAAGAGCTTGCTTCAAATGGTCCAGTTGTTGAAAATGAAAGTCTGCCGTTACGGTCTGTCTGAATTCCAAGAGCTCAAAGTGAGCTATGCCAGCGGTAGTCCACCAAACACAGAGCAAAACCTTTTTAAGGTGTATATCTGGTTTTGGCGTAGGAACTGGTGTCTAACCTGGAGAAAACCACTGTTTTATACGTTTGTTGTTCACGTAAAGAACACACTTTTCATCTTCAGCGACAATTCGATGAAGAAATGGATCCTTTTCCTGTCGGCTAAACAGCGCAAACGGTGAAACGCTGACCTTTGTTGTCAGATGAAAGTTGGTGTGGGACCCAAACTCGTTGTCTTTAGATCACCCCTATCTGTTGCAGATGCTGTTGAAGAGTAGACCATGATGCATTAAAATGTTGGGATAATTCATCAATGGTTTGAGAGGAGGATCTACCTCGGCGGTTGCACGCAGCAGGTCATTGTCCAGCTCAATGGGCCTTCCTGCACGAGGGGCATTAGAGAGGTCAAAATTGCCCGACCGGAATTGGGCGAACCAACGCTGGCACTAGCGGGCATTTAACTCATTTTGGAAAAACAGCGCAAATGTTATTCGTGGCCACGCTTGCATTGTTCCCCTTTTGAAATTCATACACCATACAATGACGAACATGGCTCTCCTCGGGTTTTATGTCACTCATTTTGTTCTGCAAATCTGGAGGACAAAAACACCTACATAAGTTAAATGCGAATAGTTCATTCACTTGTATATACACTTACTTTGCGTTGAACGTGCATAAACACCTCCCAACTGCCCCCCAAACTTGGCCCCCAAAAAATCACTTTCCGAAATCCCCAGTAGTATGCACTGTGACATACAGAGAAGTGTCAAAACCTTAAAACCAGTGCGTCCTTCTGCAAATCAAAGCAACTATGGGTAAACGACAGCGCGTTTGAAGGTCATGAAACGGTGTAAATAACACCTGATAATAAGCTCTATGTTAATATCAGTGTTATTCTTGTTCTTCAGGTGGGAAAGGCAATGTATTTATGCGAGCTTGCCAAAGTCGAAATTGTAATGGACAGACGACTGGGTCAGACATTTCCAAAAGACTTGTGAAAACGTACGTTCAAAAAGTAGTCCGAGGAAGGTAAAACCACACGAACTGACTGCAATATATGGTCTGACCACAGCTCAACGATGCCAGAGGTGGAAGAAGGTTATTCCGTACGGTACGAGCCACAGGAAGTGATGCTGTGGCAAGTAATTTGAATGCTGGTGACGGGAGTAATGTGCCACAACACATAGTAGGAGAGACGGGGGCACGAAGGACCGTCGGGGCACAAGGGTCCACGGCAATATTAGTGCGGAAGGTGCTGACACGTACAAGCAAATGCGTGAAATACGAACCTTTAAACGTTTATGTTCAGTGTGCTGTCGGCCATTGCTATAATCAGTCCAGTCGCAAACCTGTGTTGTCATGAAAAATTGTGATTTTAGAGGTAAGCGTTACATCATTTTTAAATTAAAATTGCAATACTAATGTGTTTTACTACAAGCATGTAAGAAATATTGAGCGCTTGAATATTTTGCGTTAACCATTAGCGTTTGTTTTCAAGGAAAGTCGAAAGAAACCGTCTGGTTGTAAGGTTGTAGCATGCTGTGTAAAAGAAAATGGCGTTTCGGGGAAGAAAGGAAAACATCATTTGGGGGCACAGAGGACCACCGGTCCTCTGTACCCCAATGGATCGGAGTATTATCTTTGTGATTACAAAAATACTTTATAGAGGTTGTAGCTCTACCTACGTTTTAATAGTACTTATCCGTAACTTCTCTAAAGTAATGTTATTTTTTTTTCTGATTTGAAGATGGTATGTACGTACAAACGAAAGACGAATGGGAAAAACAACATTATGTTCATATCTCTTCCACCCCACACTAGCCATAAGATGCAACCACTTGATGCTACCTTTTATGGTCCTCTAAAAGCCCAATTTCCACGGGAATGTGACAAATGGATGACAAATCATCCTGGTCAACGTGTAATCTTTTACGATACAACAGAGATTTTTGGAAAAGCTTATCTTCATGTGGCAACACTAGAAAAGGCGATAAAAGGCTTCTTAGTAACAGGTATCATGCCCTTCAACCCAGACATTTTTTCTGATGATGAATTTTTACCATCTCTGCTTAATGAAACACGCCTAACTTAGAAACATCATCTAATCCTACTGAGCAGCCGGATTCATCAAGAGGTGATAGCCCAAGACAAACACTTCATACAAGTCCAGGATGTTCTACCAATAAAGGAGAGGCAACATCAATCTTAAACTCTGAATTCCAAAAATCGAAAAGCTACAGTTTCTAAAAGAAAAACCCAGCGAGCAGAAGAATTGACAAGCTCCTCATTTAAACGTGCAAGAAGTGAACAGGATGGACCGCGCAAGGTAAACAAAAAAAGCTTCACACAAGGGAAAAGAAGACTGTAAACAAGCGCGCCAGTAAGGCAATGAAAAAATGCCAGAAGCAAAAATGTGGCAGTGATCCTGAACATTGTTTGACCGATTTAAAACTAATGTCTCCCTTAGCTCTTACACGAAATATGTGGCATCAGGTAGCCAAGAAATGAACACAATACCAGCAAAGAAAATAAACCTTCGCAACAGACAACTTTGGAGGTCAAGTGCTGGCAGCAGCGAAACTCATGATGATGTTCATGCGTCTATTATTGCAAACAGGAATTTTATTCATCCAAAGATGGAGAAGGGTGGGTACAGTGTTCTGAGTGCAACAACTGGGCACACGGTGCAATCGCGGGTGTTGATGAACACGACGACAATCTACACTGTTAAAAATTTTGCGATAGGTTGCACCAAAAAGTGGTGCTACACCAGCTGCACCACTTTCTGAGGAAAGATTCACCACTGTGTCTTGCAAACAAAAACCAACAACATGGTGCAACTCTGCACCATGTTATGGTACAATGTGGTACCACATTATGGAGCAAGCTTTCCCATGTTGTTGGATATTGTTTTCACCACACAATGGTGCGTCTTTTCTCAGAAAGTGGTGCAGCTGGTGTAGCACCACTTTTTGGTGCAACCTGCCACAAAAATTTTAACAGTGTAGTATGCATGTTTTGCCAATAGCTTTAAATAGTTTGCCTATATTTTATAATTCAAAAGTTATCGATCATCTCGTATGTCTATTTTGCCAATAGCTTCGTTAATTTGGCAATATTTCGTTATTCCAATGTTGTGTTTTATATTTAATCAAAATATATATTCCTTATAATTGTAACAGTGTACCTTGTATTCAATACATTGTTAATAAATCATAATACTATCCGTAAATAGAAGATATAAACTGAATGCGATATATTGTCTTCATAACGGGGCACACGACACCTGATGGTCCCCTGTGCCCCATGTTATGGGCCAGATAGGACCATTTAAATTACTTCGAATTTTGTGCTTTTCCCCCGAAAATAAAACAAACATGTAAATAAAAGCCATGCCATAACCACGACTATATTACAAATATAATTATGTAATTTTGTTTTCTCTTTAGTGCTGTTTAACTGGCGATTTTTATTCGATTTTCCTTATTAGGTCCTATGTGCCCCAGTCTCTCCTACGTCCAACCCTGCTAAAAATGCAGCTCGTTGGTTCACCGTCGAAATTGCCTAAAATGGGCACCAAAACTGGACATTTAATGACTGGAAGAAGGTCGTGTGGTCCGATGAATCTCGTTTCCTGTTGCACCACGTGGACGGCAGAATAAGTGTGCACCTTTTACGTGCGGAAATGTTGGCACCAAAGAGGGAAACGGGTCACGGGTCGGGTGAAGGTGTTCCCGACCCGATTTCAACCCAGTTTTATTATCGCTTTATTTTTGAACAAAAAAAATATTTCAAAAAAAATCTTCAGAGGTCTTTGAAGTAATATTTCAAAGCTGTAGAGCTTGATTCAGGAATTTGCTGAGAAGGATAAGGTAATGTGGATTAAAAATGAACTTTCAGAACACAAAACTGATGTACAATGCTTTTACAAGGAATGAAGATTTATCAATTGATGGGGGAAAGCTGGAGATAACCAATTCCTACATTTATCTTGGGCAGCAGATATCAATCGAGGGTCACGCTGATTAAGAAATTAATTGGCGTATAAAACTTTGTTGGAAAGTGTTTGGAAGAAGCAGTGCAATTTTTAGGAGCAATATGCCATTATGTCTTAAAAGAAAGGTGTTTCATCAATGCCTCCCTCCAGAGTTTACGTACGCAGCAGAGACGTAGACCTTAACTAACAAAAACTGCAAACAACTGAATGAAGCATGGAGAGATGCATGCTTGGTGTAACCGAGAAAGATAAAAGGAGGGACTCGTGGATAAAGAAAATAACAGGAGTGGAAGACTTCATGATCAGTAAAATCCTTGAAATGGCAATGGGCTTGACATATTTGCAAGGAGAACGGGTCACCCATGGACAATCGACATTTTAGACTGGATTCCAAGAGACATGAAAGGATCCAGAAGAAAACCACGTGTGAGGTGAGTGGATGGACTAGACTGGCCCAAGACAGTCCGTTGTGGAAGAAACTTTGGGATAATGATTGACAATGATGTCCAGGTCGGGTCGGATCGGGGTCGGGTCCGAAATATTTGACTCGTTTCTAACTCTGGTTGGCATAAGGATGTGGGACGAAAACACGCAGGTTGATGAAGTGTAACGCTTTGGGTAATTTTCTGCTGGAAAACGATGGGTCCAGTTATTCATGTGCAAAAGACTACGGACGTCTACCACATACGTAAACATAATTGCAGACCAGGTACATCCTTTCATGGCAATGGCATTCCCTCCAATAGCGCCTTCTTTCAGACGAAGAATGCGCCATGCCACAATGCCTGGATTGTTCAAGAATGGTTCGCGAAGGACGAAGAAGACTTTTCCTGGCTTCCAAATTAGCCAGACATTAATCCAATTGGGTGTCTGTGGTTTGTGTTAGAGCAGAAAATCCGATCTGCGGTGGCTTAACCACGTAATTTACAAGAGTTACAGGATCTACTTGTAACGTGTTAGTACCAAATATGAAAAACACCTTTATAAATCTTGTAGCGTTCATTCTTCTCCAGATAAGAGCTATCTTGGCTGCACCACATTTAGGACCGACATCATATTAGGCAGGTGGTCATAATGCTTTGGCTCCTGGGTGTACGTTTCTACTTTAGCCTTTCTTTTTAGTGGAAATTTAGTTTCGGCTCTTTAGACAATTTCTGACGTAACGACACATTATTTTACCTGAAGAGCTCTCAAAGTTTGGCATCAATGACAGAGCCAGATGTCATTATAACGAATGTAGCAAGGGTGCATTTGAGAACGCAATTTGGTAGGAGAGAATGCTGTGGAACCAGTATTTTTAGAAAGAGGTGTATTATGGTACGAGCGTTTAATACAGCGACTTATTAGAAGCACAGTTTGATATAGCGTCTTGTTAGATACATATGTTATGATTAAGGAGTATTGTGAATGTTATGCAAATTGAAGCCAGCTCGTTCACATTCTGGCAAGTGTTTATTTACCTGTTCTGAAGTGCCACTGACAAACAAATAAACAGTGTATTCACGTAAGTTGTTTAAGATGATTTATTACCCTGGCCGTTAGCTATTTCTTTGTTTATTATTGGTGCTTCATATATATATATTCACAACTTCAGATGCAAATTAAATCAGCAACATTTATTCACAATAAATATCTCACTCTATTTAGTTTCGCTGAGCGTTTGGTTCGGCTTCATCAGAACAAATAGAGCGTAAGCATTTTACTCATTGTGACATCATCAGCGTTCTGACGGTCACGGTTTTTGGTGAATTGTTTCCACGCGCATGAAAGAAATGGAGTCGATGTCATGTTGCTGAGAAGCCGTGAAAGGTTGCGATACATATATATCTGAAAAGATTTTAAAATATTAAGTTTGATAGTAGAATAACGTTTAAAAATAAGTTTAGCGTTTGATAACCAAAATTTATGCTTACTTTCCTTACAATGTGTTGGGATATAAACGACTTTTCCAGTTCACAGATTCTTAAACAAATCTTTTGTTCCTTCACTCGGAAACGTAAGGCCCTGCGGGTCAGTCCTATATATGAGAGTATACATTCAGAAAAGTTTTGAAAAAAAAGATCCGTTCCCCAGGAATTTATGTCTTCGACAACGTCTTTTGATCAGTAAAAATTCATTTTGTTTATGAAAACACTGTTTCGAAGACATACACTATATTGACAACAGTCACCGGACACCTAGAAGAGAAATACAACACAGCATTTATTGACATACATTAGTACGGTGTCGGTCTACCTTTGGCCTTAATGCATGCACTGACCTTTACAGACATGCTTTCGACAAGGTTTTGGAACACAGCGATAGGTATGCGCTTCTATTCAGTACATAATGCTGCCGCTAACCGTTGCTTAGTAGTAGGATTTGGTTCCAAACTAACTTCTTATGTGGCGCTCTAATTTATCCCATATGTGCTCTAAGAGATTAAGATCAGGACTTTATGCTAGCCAGTCCACACACGATACTGAATTATCGTCAAACCACACCATAACAGTCCTTGCTTTATGGCTCGGTGCATTATCCTGCTGGTACCAACAAAGCTTAGTTCCATAGCTTTGCCACAGGGTTGGTAGGGCATAATTGTCCAGAATATCGAGATAGACGGGCTGCCTAACAGGTTTGTCCAGGATAACCAATGGGCCGGGACCATACCACAAAAAACACCCCAACACTAGTACACTGCCAGCTCCAAACTTCACCGTAGGAACAGTACACTGTGGTAAATAGCGTTCCCCCGGCTGCTCCTACACCCACACACGGCCATCAGACTGTTGGATCGTGTATCTGGATTCATGAGTCCATAGGACCCGTTTCCATTCACCATGCTAAACGACGAGTAGCATTCCGAGTGGAGATGAAAATCTTATGAGCGGCCGCACGACCACGGTACACCATGGAATGAAGTTATCTAAGAATGGTACGTATACATACCGCAGTTCCAGCATTTTTACTCACGTGCAGTACTCCGTCGATTAGTTGTAACGACTCTCCTGAGGCTTCGACGTCCTCTATCACTGATTTTCTTTGGTCTGCCTTTACGTTTTGCTGCTTCAGGCACGCCACGTGTCGCCCACTTATTCAGTACATCCAAAACAGTTGACTTGGATCTGTTTAAACGCCCCTCGGTTTCTCCTATGGTCAACCCGCTAATGTCCCACCCAACAATCTTTCCTTTCTCATAGTCCGTTCCCTCCCGCCGCGACATTTTCAATCAACCACACAATGCGATATGTTCGCGGCCAGCTGCAGATTTGTTTTTATACCGTTTGCAGCGGATCCGTTCATTTGTTTTTGAAGGGGTGTCTGGTGACTTGCCAATATAGTGTATATTCCTGGTGAATTTACCAGATCTTTTGTGAATATGGACTTTTATACATAGAACAGACCAGACTTTCATATGTAGAACTAGCGGTGATGTCGGAAGCAAATAGGAACCTGGAGATCGGTGTGACCTTAAGTTCGGTTACTACAAGTCAGTCAGGCTTCATCAGGGCAAACAGAGCGTGGATATTTTCATAGGTCATTTCATATGTAATTCACGCAATTATTTTATACATATTGGAAATGTCCTAGTGTCTGTTTACAGTCTTATGTGGTTTTCCTGCTTCTGAATGACGGCCTCCCAACGTCTTGGAAGGTCTACAATTCTAGTTAGGTCACCTCATTTGTTCAGCTGGCGGGCGTGCTGGGTAACTTCAGAAAAAGGTCCTCCGGGAAGAAAAATCGCTGTCCACACATTGGGGTGTTTGTGCTTGGGGAACAAGTCGAAGACTGTTGGACTCGTGCAGGGTGCTTCAGCAGGCAGTCTCCCCCAATAACCAAGTATTGTTTTCTTCACACTCTACATAGAAACACGACTTTTGGTTTACAAGTGATCTTGATACTTGAGAAACGCGCGGGAGTGATTTTCCTAGTAAGGCGATGACTCATTGTGACCTCATGCCACCAGATGGCCGGGCACCCTAATGCTTTCCGGAGGCAATCTGTGTGTTTTATTGTTCGTGGAACGTCGTTCAGGATGGCTGTGTATACCGTTGGTGAGCGGGTGTTTATTGTGAAAAGTTACTGGATAACAAAGTCTATAAAAGCGGACGTATGGGGGAAGAAAATCATCAGACAAACGTTACATCTCCAGGTTAGTGAAAAAATGTGAAACCAAGGGCAATGTTTTGAAATAACACAGTGGCGGACAACTTATATCGGAAGAAAACGTCAAAGAGGTGAAGCACAGGCTGATGGCATTGCCGAAGAAGTCACTGTGACGCTAGTCACAAGAAACTGGGTATTCTGTTTCCACCTGCCAAACAGCAGCGAAGAAAGCGTTGCTTCATCCGTTCCGTGCGACAGCTGTGCAAGAGTTGCAAGAACCAGATCTTGAAAAGCGTGTGTCCTAGTCACTAGTTCCTGATATTTTTCCTAGGAATTCCGAATATCTTGGATTACATATGGTTCACTGACGAAGCACGGTTTCATTTGGATGGGTATGTCAATTCCCAAAACTCAACCGCATCTGGTGTACAGCTAATACACATGAATTACAGGGTACCCCATTACGTCCTGCAAAAGTCAGTGTTTGGTGTGCTGTGTCCCGAACCAGAATAATTGATCCCAGTTTCTCCAGGAGCGTAGTAAACTCGGCATCATATGTGAACATTTTCAGACAATTTGTGGACCAATTAACTGACATCGATTTGAGAACGGTGTACTTTCAACAGGAATGAGAAACATGCCACACGACCAGTGTGAGCACGAGTGAAATTTCCTCTTTCTTCGGTGACTGAGTGATCTCCAAAAACAGTGTCTACCTCGTTCACCCGATTTGATTTCTCCCGATTTTATCTTATGGGGATATTTGAAGTGTCGTGCTTACAGCAATAAGACTTGCACGTTAGAAGACTTAGAAAGCAACATCAGTGCAGCAACCCGCACTGCTGATGAGGATATGCTGCGGAAGACTTTCGATAACATGCAGCGTTGCGTTCGAGTGGGCTTGGATGTCGGTGGAGTATATTTCCAACACTTATTGTGAATGATGCTAAATTCCCTTGAACTAAGGAACGTTATATGTCATGCTTCTAACTGGAGTGTGTTGCAAAATATGACTAATTCTTTGTGGGGCTACCTAGTGAAACACCCTTTATCAGGGCAATAGGGTGTGTGAGGTAACACTTCCCACCTGTACTTCTCCAGAAAAGCTGTCACCAACTCATGTGGTTTTGCATGGACGTGCAAAACGAGAGGCCCATTTCTGAGCAAGTCAGGAAGGTGCTTGTGTATTTTTCTGATCACGGTTTGCAGTAATTCATGGTACTATGCTGCTGTGACAGTTGTTCCACATGGTACTTTGTCATGATGACGCTAAGATGACCATACCCAAAGATTATCTTTTTCTTGACCTTCGATTGTGCCCGACGGTTTCTTTGGGTCATGGGGAGCATGGACTTCTCCACTCACTAGACTGCGATTTCAACTCAAGTTCGAAGTCCCTGACCCACGTTTCATCAGCGGCAACAATTTGAAGCAGGAAGGCGTTCCCTTCAGAGACAAATCTTTGCTTCAGCAATGTTACATTGCGCACACGAGTCTGTTTCTGTGTAGCAGTCATGTCACGAGACAGCCATCTGGCCCCCAATTTTTTTCTGTGTATATTACGAATCGAAATCTAAAACTTTATCAGTACCCAATCATTAGAGCACTTTAAACAAAAAATGGCAAATTTTTTGAAATGTTGTAAGATTTATGTAAAAGTGTCAAACTTTCGGGCGATTGCACAGACTGAAGATATACGATTAGAATTTTTTTCCCTTGATTAACATGTGGAACCACAACTTTTGACGCATACCCCTTAGTCGTATAAAAAAAATCACAAATTTCGCTCCACCCTACTGTGAATGTCTGTTGGAGTTTTGCCATTTAAAGTTTTAATCTTGATGTACCACCGTTGATCTTTTATTTCTTTTTTTAGATTGGAGGTTCCCCGGCCACCGTGAGCAACTTAATGGGCTATAAGCAGTCGCTCGTCTCTAATTTAGGGCCACTGGTTCCAAAGAAGGGAGATAGCCAGCGGCGTAAGACAAACACAACATCCATGCCTCACCAGGAGCGTTGATCTTCACGCGCCAATGGTAACTGAGGCGTCTGCATGGGCTATTTCAAACCCTCCTCAATCCCTAACGCTACTCATTGAGGGATGAATGAGGCCACGTGCTGCTTCCTCAAGTCCCACACTACAACTGACGCATAAAATGAGCCCTATATACCATTGTGACATCATCAGGTTTACGATGGTCACGGATTTTGGCGAGTAGTTTCCACGCGCTTGAAAGAAATGGAGATGTGCCATATTGTTTACAAACCCTGAAGAGCTGCGATAATGTGGAAAGCTTCTAAAAGTTTAAGCTTGATAGCAGAACCACGTTTTAAAATAAGTTTAATGTCTTCAAGCCAAATTTTAGAGTTATTTTCGTGACAATTCCGTTACACGGAAACCGTAAGGCCCTGTGGGTCTGCCCCATTCAGGGTGATTAATCTAAGCGTGCACAAACTTCTGGGAGGGGTAGGTTGCACAAAGGCAAATCAGGGAGTTGCATTGCAATGCAGGGTCAGAAACGCCATCTTCATGTGCTAGTGTACACAGAGAGGACTAGAAATGAATGAGCAGAACGTAGAGAACAAAATGTTTTTTATTACTAACAAGATATTTGCGAAATGCATCGAGGTTACAGAAGGTGTTCAGAGTTGTGACCATGAGCTGTAACATACATGCGCGTTATGTGCATCGAAGCAACCTTCCCGTATAAAGCACGCTTCGTCAGTGAACATCACAGAAGCAGGAAATTGGGGTTCTGCCGCAGTCTTCTGCAGGTACCATTGCGCAAATGCAATGCACTTAGGGTAATCCTCAGGGATTAGTGTCTGAACGCGCTGCACATGATATGGGTGCAATTGGTCTTCCTGCAGAACCCTCCATAAGGTGGTTTGGGACAGACCGAGCCAATGGGCAATCTCTCGTGTGGTGGCACTTGGAGTGTCTGATGCACGACTTAACACATTCTCTTCGATGGCAGGAGTGCCTACCCATCGTTCCCGACACCTGGCAGACCCCCAGAAAGAACCAGTGTCGCATAACCTCTGCTGCAGCCGTGCAAACACTTGGTGGTTTGGCACTCGTCTCATCGGGTACCGTCCCTGGTACAGTCGCAGTCCGCTGCTCCGTATGCGAAGTGCATATCAGCCATTTCCGCGTTCGTGAACTCAGCCATCCAACTACCTCTGCGGCTGGTTTACAAATGACGGTATCCTGAAAGAACGTATGAGCAGTCTCACGGCCGAGCAACGCCATCTACCGCATGAAGATGGCGTTTCTGACCCTGCATTTCTATGTGATTCCGATTTGTCTTTGTGCAACCTACCCCTCCCAGAAGTTTGTACACACTTAGCTGAATCACTCTGTATATCAGAGTCCATATTCACAAAAAAGTGTTGATAAGTTCTTCAGGAATTTATACCTTCGACTCCGTCTTTTGATCCGCAACAAGTTATTTTGTTTATGAAAATACTGTTTGAAAGTCATAACTTCCTGGGCAATTTACCAGAACTTTTGGGAACGCAGGCTTTTCACATATGAGTACAGTACAGACAATCTTTCATGTATAAAACTGGTGGGGATGTCACAAGGAAATAGAAACTTTGGAATTTTGACGTGACGTTCAGTTCGGTAACTACAACGAGACATAACCGAAAATTTGCGTAAGAAACAGTAAAGAAAAACAAAGTAAAATAGCAAATACACGTCACAGTATGTACAACAGTAATTTCTGAAAGAATATCCTGTTGCATCTCAGCTGAGTTTTATTCAGTTTTGAAACAGTTTTTTATGAGCATAGTTTATATATTCGCATTGCACTGTTAGATAAACGCAATTGACAAACATTATTTACTAACCTCCAAACAACGGTCGCTTCCTTACGTTACCAGCGATTACGGTTTATCGAAGGTTTCATATATACATACATATCAATAAACTGTTCTCTGAGATTCAGAGGTTAGCTTCACAAAGAAAGACAGTCCTCTAGATAAATTTTTAATTGATTATATTTAATTATTTACTTACTGTTGACGTACCAAAAGTCTACTTGGCACACAGCTCGAGCTTCACTGACATCCATCAGCACGACGTACACAAGATTTTCTGTACTTCATACTCATAATCTTTTTCTCATGCAGACATTGCTGAATCTGGTCCTCTCAGGATTTCCTTGTACTTACTCTACCTTTCTTTCCTGCCATTTGGGCTGAACAATTTTTCTTACTAAGCATCTCATCACTCATTCTTTCAATATGGTCAAACTACCTAAGGATATTACTTTCCACCTTACTAATAACATTTTGCCTCACATTACACAATTGCAGCACATCCTCATTCCTTACATGAAAAAAAGAGTGTAATGCCACAAACCCCCCGTAAGTAATGCACTTCTCCAGCACACAAACGACTCCTCTGTCTCTTCTGCGGTACCCAGGTTTCACTGCCAAACATCAGAGTAGGAAAAATAACACTTTCATACACAGCCTATTCCGAACTTTCTTGAGAACCCATCGTTCCTGTAAAATCGTACTAAGGCAGCTATGACTTTCAATGAAGAATTCTCTTGCCTACTAATTTCTTGAAGTCATAGAATAAGCTGCCTATGCACGATTTTCAAGAAAAACATTCTTTAATATTAAAAAATGATGTACACATTAAAAACATTTAAAAGGGACAAGATCTTTCGGTGACCGCGTCGGAACCTTATCAGGTCGTACACTAAGAGCTCAGTGTGTACGACCTGATGACGGGACCGACGAGGTCACCGAAAGATCTCGTCCCTTTTTAATGTGTGTTTTTAACATCATTTTTTAGTTATTAAAGAGTGTATAACGAAGTAAATTTCTCCGTCATTTTTGGTCCACGCTGGGGATCAAACCCGAGTCCACTTATTCCGGAACAAGTCGTTCTACCAACTGAGCTACGCAGATGTTCGTTCTCGCTGCTATCTGCCTTTATGTCGTGTGCGTCCTGTGGGGCAGGCACGTCACATCTCCCCCCCGAAAAAGAGCAGGGGACATGGCCCACGGGTCAGCCGTGACCATGAATCGTTGCAGGCAGCCATCCTCTGTAGAACGTGTACTTGAGAACTCCCAGTCAATCTGGTGTGTGGAATGCAACATCACGCACATTTATTTTACGAAGCGCTGAAGAAGGGATTCTCTTATTTTTCCTGTCTCGCGGTGTGGAAAGAACATCACACCATTGCGAGATCTTTAACGGCCGGGTCATCCGGGCGCCCTTATAACGAAGTAAATTTCTCCGTCATTTTTGGTCCACGCCGGGGATCGAACCCTAGTCTACTTATTCCGGAACAAGTCGGTCTACCAACTGAGCTACTGCGTTCTCGCTGCTATCTGCCTTTATGTCGTGTGCGTCCTGTGAGGCAGGCACGTCACAAGTGGGTTTTCCTGGAAATCGTGCAGAGATGGCTTATTCTATGACTTCACTTACTCAGCACGAAAAATGCACGACTTCATACTAATCTTTCTTTATTATTTTTTGGTTGAAGGTTTAACACGACCAGTGTGAGCAACTCGATGGGCTATAAGCAATCGCCCGTCCCTAATTTTAGGGACACTGGTCCGAGGGAATGGAAACAGCCAGTGCCGTAAGACGAACACATTATTCGTGCCTTACCAGAATTCAAACCTAGGCCCATGTCGGACTACAGATCTGAAGCCGGTGCTTAGACCACTGCGCCACCGGGTGGTTCTCCTAATTTCGCCATCTAACTTTTCTCTGTCAAACATGCTTCCTAAATACACAAAGTCGTTTACCTGGCCAATCACTGTGCCATTTAGACCGATCTTGTATTCGTTCTGACAGTTCCTCGCTCAAAAACCATAACTTTGGTTTCTCCCATATTTACACTCAGTTATTCATACCAACTTCGTACATCCGGGACAACATAATAATTGCTGAAAATCATGAGTTAGCTGTATAACTGGAGAAACCTTTTAATATTAATATATTAGCTGATTATTTTCGCTCTCTTTGGGTTTTTGAAATGATGTGTTTTGTGTCTTTCAGTCGTGCAATTGGAAAAAGGATAAATGAAATAACGGCACGAACTCACGTGGCTTGTAATGACAGGTGACATCGAAGTATTCAATGGAGGCTGTAGATTTCTCGAAGTTGGACTTGCGGTCAAAGCGGTCGTGACGGCTGAGTCTGCATTCTGCCGTTGCAGAGTCAAATTCTGCAGACCTGCAGACGATATCCTTAGATTGAAGACACGACTCGAGGCAGATCTCACGAGAACTGTTCTTAAGTACGATGTCGTCGTGACCCTTCAGTTCCATTCCAGGTAGGGACTCGGCCACGAATAGATGATTACAAGCATCTGTGGGATATAAACAATTGACATTACTAACAAAAAATCAAACGAGCATTAACTGATACTAAATAAGCAACTCAGATTATATAAATGCTCGGTTATGGACGTAATTCATCATAATGACTGCAATCGCCATCTATTAAAAAAAATAACTGACATACTCTGTTTATTCTGTCGTTATAATGACAGAAGAAAAAATTTATTTTTATCATTTGGCAGATTATTTGGTGGGTGTGGTAATCATGCAAAGGCAGAATGCGCAGATTGTAATTTCCTTTATAACAAATCTAAAGTTTGGAGGCGATGTGTGCTTATTTTAAAGAAACCCAACAAAATTACAGGCTTCTGAATATTACCGCTAAATTACAGGATATATGCGCATCATGAATCGTGATGCTTCAAAGATCGGTGGTAAGGGTAAAATGAGGGGTGAGATTATCAGCTAAAATTTGTAGCGATGCCGCATATTTTGACTGACTTGACATTGTTCCGTGTGCCAGATTACTACGGCCAAAAATTCTGAGAATTCGAAAAGTTAGGTCTTCCCGTTAAATTATCGCATTCTGTTTTGGATTTCGCATTTAAAAAGTAGTAGACTTTATAACAGGGTTTTACCCGACTGTAAAACTACAGTAGACGAAATAATTATGGCCCTTCATATTTTTGATAGATACAAATAGACGAAGAAGGATTATAACGCCCTGGTGGCGCAGTTGTCTAAGCGATGGCTTCTGATCATTCATCCGACATGTGCACGGGTTTGAATCACGGTGAGGCATGAATCTTTTGTTTGTCTCTCGGCTTTGCCTCGCGTTGCTATCTCCCTTCCCTGGAACCAGTGTCCCTAAAGCAGGGACGGGCGACTGCTTATATCCCACTGAGTAGCTCACGGTGGTCGCTAAACCTCCAACAACAACAACAAAAAAAACCCCATTGTGACTCTCAATATTTTAGCCGCCCCGGTGGCGCAGTGGTCCACGCGATGGCTTCTGATCATTTGTCCAACGGAGGGGTCTAGGTTCGAATCCAGTAAGGCATGGTTGTTTGTCTTTCGGGGTTTTATTCGCTGTGTTTCTTATTCACCCGGCATACTGTATTTAATGCTCACTATGTATGCATATTGCTGACGTCGAAACACAAAATGTCTATACTGTAGAAGTTGGCCTGTGTATGCCAATGCATCTGTCAAGCAAGTCTAATAAATATTTTAAAATACCAATAAAGAACAGAAAAACAAAAGAAAGAAAGAAAGGACAAATCCTGCGTTATACAAGTTTTGTCCGGAAAGTAATGAGACCACTTTTCCTGGACCAATCAGAAGGGCCGGAGGGAGGAGTCTCCGGGAGTGACGGGTGGTGGGGTATGTTAGGTAAACGATCGATGTTTCATCAGTTTGCTCTGAGCTTTTACAGAGTGAGGATCGCTTGCGAAGTGGACAGCTGTGTGAGCGTCGCGTAACTGTCAAAATACAGAAGAGTGTCGAACAGCGATACGCGGAAAAGTTTTGTGTTAAACTTGAAAAATCCGCGACCGAGACGCTTGCTATGATACAGAAAGCCTACGGGAAGGATGCTTTATCGAAAACACAAGTGTTTAGGTGGCACAAAACGTTCACAGAGGGAAGAGAGAGAGCGTCGAGGATGAGCCACGCCCATGGCCGCCCTTCAACGTATCACACTTCGGGCAATGTGGAAAAGGTGAAAGCGGTTTGGACTCTGACAGACGTCTGAGTGTTAGATTGGTAGCAGAGCACGTGGGACTCGCGAAATACATGTGCATGACATCATCACGCAAGAATTGCAGATGTGGAAAGTTTGCGCCAAATTGGTTCCTAAGGTTTTGACCAATGAACAGGTGTGTCGATTTCTCGTGAGCTTGTGGACCGTGTTACGAACGCTGCCCCATCCTCCCTACAGCCCGGACTTGGCCTCATCTGACTTCTTTTTGTTTCCCCGGCTCAAATCCAGCCTGAAAGGACACTATTTTAGGACTGTTGCAAACGTGCAAACTGCCGCGACGAGTGCTTTAAAAGCGATCCCTGTTCCCGACTTCCAGGTAAGCTACGCGGCGTGGCAGAACCGCTGGCAGCGGTGTATTGATGTACAAGGATGTTATTTCAAGGAATGTCAATGTTATGTAAGTATAACTTTAATTAAACGTCTGTTATTGAATGAGTCTCATTACTTTCCGGACAGACCTTGTATTCCCCACTGTGATATGCAAATTCAAAGCGCACTCATTGGTGTCCATCAAGGTACTCTGAGAGTGCGAGGCGAAAGCTAGTCAGTGAAATAAGCCTTTAAAAAGCGAAGCAATTATGGCCATGCTCAGTTCAATATTTAGCGATAAGGGTGTTCTCTGGGAGAAATACACAGTGCGTCATAGAATTTTTAAGACTGGGTCTGTAAAATGAAATAGAAACAAGAAATTATAATTTGTTTTGGTTTGTTATTCAAAATAAGTCCCTCCAGCTTCAATACACTTGTTACAGCGATTTAATAATGATTCGAATGCCTGTTCCAGTTCACTTTGCGGAATTGCCTCCAAAGCACGCGTCGAAGCTGTTTGTACGGTCGAAATATCATCAAAATAACACCCTTTTAACGTAATTTTAAGTTTTGAGAATTAAAAAATGTCGCAGGGTGCTAAATCAGGTGAATACGGTGGATGATTCAACACACAGACGTTATTTTTCGCCGAAAATCTACGAACAAGAAGTAAGGTGTGAATGGTTTAATTTTCGTGCAACAAACACCAACTGTTTTCATCCCGATATTCTGGACGAATGCGACGAATTCTGCCCATCAAACGCCTCAAAACATTTAAATAAAACTCACCAGTTTTTGTTTGTCCACTTGGAACAAATTCTTTGTGGATAATACCCTTACAATCAAAGAATGTAATGAGCATTGTTTTGATTTTCGATGGAACTTTTCTTGTTTTCTTTTTTTTTTTTTTTTTTTTTTTTGGCTTGTGGTGAACTTTGACTTCCATTCCGCACTTTGTCGCTTTGTTGTAGGATCATATTGAAAACACCATGTTTCATCACCTGTAACAATCGATTTTAAGAAGTTTGGATCATTTTCAGCGGCTGAAATGATGTCTCTGTAATGTGCACTTCTCCTTGATATTTGTTCATTGGTTAACGTGTGTGGAACAAATTTAGCGCAGACTTTTGTTTTGCCCAAATCTTCATGCAGGATGGTTCGAATCGTTTTTCTGTTGATGTTTAAAAACTCTTCCATCATTCTTAGTGACACACATCGATTGTTTGCCACGAAATCAGGCACTTTTACAATAATCTCAGGTGTTCTAGATGAACTTGGTCTTCCGGTATGGTTATCATCTTCTAGCATATCTCTTCCGTCCAAAAAACGTTTGTGCCAAAGGCAAACATTTGATCTACTTAAACAAAACTCACCGTAAACTTGTTCCATCATTGGGTACGCTTCCGAGTCACTTTTACCAAGTTTTGCGTTAAATTTAATAACAGCCCTTTGTTCCATCTTAATAATTCAGCATGAAAAAATTTTTACTTCTCTAATGAACGGCCGTTTCGTTTGAGTCACTTTAACAACTGCGCAATACTTTTGGCAGAAAGCAAGCAGATGGTCACGGTTTATAACGCATTCGAGATTACACTGGTGGTGCCACCGTGGGCTGAAATTTAGCGCCAGTCTTAAAAATTCTTTGACGCACTGTGTATGTGTTAGTGATTTGTACCAACGATCCGAAGACAGAATAACGAAAAAACTTGTTGAAAGTGTTAGGTGTAAAAAGATAAACATGCCCGTTCAGCTCCCAACTGTCTGACATTGAACGGGGTAAAATTAATGTCTTAAGAGCACACACTGATATTATTGGTAAAGATAATGTCCAGGCTATGAATAGGAGCTCAAAAATCGTCCGAAATTACTTTAAAGATACAGCTGTGCACGGTAAAATGAACAACAGCGGCAGACCATTCAAAGTTACGAATCGGGAACTTCGTCTTCTGAGGCGTAAAGCATTAAACATGGTAATAACAGCTAGACAACTGTGCGATGAATTAGATTTGCCAGTTACTGTTCAACGGACGCAACAGTTGCTGAATCAATCAGGACTTCGTTCGATAAAATTCCAAGCCAATCGAAAAGAATTCGCTCACAGCCACATGAATGGGAGCTCGCAGTATGGAAAGGCTATTTTCTCTGACGAGAAAACAAAATCTAGATGGCTTGGATGGTATGCGCAGTTATTGGACGGAGGACAAACAAGAACCGTTAGTGTTTTCCACTCAACATCATGGAGCTGATTCGGTCATGGTATGGGGTGCAATCGGCTGGAAAATGAAGAGTTCCGGTTATCAACAAATGTTAAGCAAACAGTTTCCTCGAAATGGATTTAAAAAGGGCAAGTAGTTATTTCGGCAGGACAACTGCAAAATTCCTGTAGCGAAAGCGTCCCAAATTTGGTGTAAGTCGCAAAACATAACATTACTCGGACCTCGGCCAGCAAAATCACCTGCTCAACATACAATGGAGAATATCCGGTTTATGCTGGCACAGAATATATATGAAAATGGACGTCATTTCATGAATATGGGCAGTTTTGAACTTGTATCATGGAATTCTATCGATATGAAGTATATTCAGGGCTTGCATGAGAGCTTACCTCGTCGAAAAGGAAGCTTGCTACAATGAAGGTGAGTGGACAAAATAATAAAAATATCCAGCTTCTAAAAGTAGCACACGTGAATTAAAATCCCAGAGCGACATAATTATTTCGCACTTTATCACTTGAATGTGTACAAAGCCTGTATAAATACGTTTTTGAGCATTCGAACTACAGTATTTATCTTTCTTGTACGTAATTTGGAGTACAAATTGTTGAATGTCATCTGTTTACTTTATATAGTAATAATTGTTTTTGTTTTTGCTGAATAAATTACACGTGAGCCATAATTATTTCGCGCACTGTAAATTTAAGGTTTACTTCAGTTTTAAAATTTACTATTACTTGTTGACTAAGATTTGATTTGATAACTTTCAAATTTTAATTCGTATTGTTGCTTAGAAGATCACATAGCTGCAATATTTCAGTCTTAAGGTGGAGTCAAGTAATTTTGCTTCCTATACTTCCAATAGGAAAATGTCTGTATACATTTTCTTCACAACTAATGTGTCCTCAAGGATGAAAATTTGAACATCGATTAAAATAGTTTCATTTTATAACTTGGAATACTTAATATTTTCTAAAACATAACCATAATTATATTTTAAATCAATAACATTTCCTTTAGTGGTGTTGAAACCAGAAAAAGAGATGGCGCGACCTGTACTTTGATGACGTCAGTAGACAAAAAAATGTTGGATTGCATAATTATGGTTATGTTTTAGAAAATATTAAGTATTCCAAGTTATAAAATGAAGCTATTTTAAACGATGTTCAATTCATCCTTAGGAACGCATTAATTGTGAAGAAAATGTGTACAGAAGTTTTCCCATTGGCAGTATAGGAAGCAAAATTACTTGAGGTCCTCCTTAATTAAGCGCTTTCATATCATTAGCTAGTAAAAACGAACAGGTTCAAGAATGCAAAGAGAAACAGTACTTACGAATTCAATATCACTTTCATCGGATTATAAGACTAATAGCTTAGCGTACAATATACTAGTAGCAAATAAATGCTGATAAAATTTCAAGTACTGTGTTTTTTCAGAATATAAGTCGACGCCTCCGCCCTACCCCACAAAAAAATGGTGTCAAAATCCACCTGCGTCTTATATACCGAAAGTCATTGTTACCGCCATTGATATATGTGATTATATGCTGCTTTAAAACTTCTAATGGGTTTTAAATGTTATCGCTTTATCTTAGATACAGTACTTGATATTCTTCTGAGATTTTTTTATACAATTTTTTTGTATCGCGAATGCTTGTATATCATCGTCATCATTGTCAACCATTATCAGTCTACTGCTGGACGAAAGTCTCCCTGTAACTGCCTGTCTTCTGGCACTTTGCACCATGTTACTCTGCCATGTTTTCGAATTTCATCCATACATCTCCCATATGGTCTTTTTCTATCTCTTGGTATCCAGTCTAAAATTTCGGTTGTCCGTTCTTCTGGCAACATCTCCAGCCCATTGCCATTTCACGGATTCTACTCTAATCATGATGTCTTCCACTCTTGTAATTTTCCTTATCCGAGTGTTCCTCATTTTACCTTTCCTGGATACACCAAGCACACATCTCTATATGATTCTTTCAGTTCCTTTGAATGCCTTTTTTACGCTTTCAACCGTAGGTTGAAGAAGCATATATGCTCCAACTTTGTCCGTCTGTCTGTGTGTCCGCACGATAACTCGCGTAAAAATGGTTCGATTTCGATGAAGTGTTAGTATGTGGTAAGGGACAACCTCGGGACAAACCCGATTAAAAATGGGCGAAATGAGGTCGAAGGCCAGGATATAGGAGCGGGATCCATTTCATTGCCTTTACGCGTCATAACTTACGTAAAAATGCTTCGATTGCGACAAAACTTCATGTTGTTCCGGAGCTGTACTGAACCAATTCTGTTGAACATCATCGAAATGGGGTCAAAGGTGGCACAGAAGCGAGATTTATCCCACAGCAATTATCCTCATAACTTGAATAAAAATGCTTCTATTGCGACAAAACTTTAGTATGTTGTTCCGGAGTGATACTGAACGAATCAATAGTCAGGGTAATGAGGAGGGTTTGTCTGCGCGCGTTTTCTCGTATGTTGGAAAACATATCATAATCAATGCATTGCACGATTTTACTAACTTGTTTACTTAAGGTCCATGTCTCTGTTCCATATGTAAGAACTAGACGGATGCATAGATTAAACACTTTTCTTTTAAGACATACATAGTCGTATCAGAATAATATGACCACCTACCCAAAAATGGGAATAACCACCCTTAGCCCTAATGACAGAGGCGAGAGGGCGTCGCATGGACTCAACGAGGTCGCAAAAGGTTGCCCGAGGCACACGTGCCCATTCGTACTGCAGCAGAGCACGAAGATCTTGGAGATTACGTGGTTGTTGGTCGGCAAGTCGAACCTATCGATCCAAACAGTCCCACAAGTGTTCTATGGGATTGTGTTCGGGTGATTTCGGCTGCCAGGGAGAACGCAGACATCGCTGTCGTTCTCCTGGAACCAGTTACGCACCCTCTTAGTGACGTGATACGACGCACTGTCCTGTTGTTACACACCATCACCACCAGGGTAAACGCCCAACATGATGGGATGCATGTGGTCAGCGAGGATGGACAGGTAGACATTGGCGTTAAGGGACCCATCCAGTGGCACCAGCGGTCACAGGTCATACGAGGGAAACATACCCCAGACATGCACACTGCCACAACTGGCTGTACTTGTCCGATAAGGCTGAGCGGGTGTTGGTTCTCATGTGTCTGACGCGATATCCGCCACCGCTGGGCACTTCTGTGGAGTAGAAACCTCGATTCGTCGGAGAAGGCAACCTTTTTTTCACTCTTCCACTGTCCCATAACGCTAATCCCATGCGAACTGCAGGCACCGTTGCCGATGAACCTGGGTTAACACGGGCGCCCTGACGCAGCGTAAACTCCTGAGACCCATGCGTAACAAGGTTCGCTCTACTGTTATCGGGGACACGCACCTGGGTGCCCCAGCTTTCATTTTCCTGTTCAATTGCTGCACTGTTGCACGTCGATTGCCTTTATCAGTAGATGGAGGCGACGTTCTCCTGTGAGGTCGATGGCATTTGGGGTTCCACAGTTATGACGTCGGGATGTACTACTCTCGGTCCATTCTTGGTACACCCTTACTAAAGCACCTCGCGAACAGCCCAGGAAGTTTGCTGTTTCTGAGATGCTTCCACCATTGGCGCGGTAGCCGATGATCATTCCTTTCTGAACGTCCGTCAAATAACTCCTTCTGCCCATTGTGCTCACGTAATGCACTATGGCTCATCTGTCCTAGCCGGCAGCTTATATCTCCGTGTGGTCGACTTTGTCACGTGCACTCAGTGACGCGCCTGGGCGAGTACACTGTTTCCGGGGTGGTCTTATTATTCTGATACAACCGTGGAAATATGAGAAATATATAACGTGTTGCGACTTCACGGTGTGTCTAAATAATGGCGGGTTGAATGATCATTCAAAGCGGTGTGAGCGAAACATTCACCGTTCACGGTGAAGAGTCACACGTACTGTGCGACTTCAGTTTGTCTCAGTAAAGGCGGATCGAATGATCATTCACAGCGGTGAGAGCGAATCATTCACCGTTCACGGTGAAGAGTCAAACATACGGTGCGACTTCAACCTGTGGCTCAGCAATGGCGGATTGAATGATCATCCACAGCGGTGAGAGCGAACCATTCGCCGTTTACGATGTAGAATCAAACGTGCTGTGCGACTTCAGGGTGTGTCTCAGCAATGTCGGATTGAATGATCATTCACAGCGGTGAAAACGAACCATTCACCGTTCACGGTGAAGAGTCAAACGTGGTGTGCGACTTCAGTGTGTGTCTCAGTAATGGCAGATTGAATTATCATTCACAGCGGTGAGAGCGAACCATTCACCATTCACGATGAAAAATCATTCGATATGGACGAATTGTTCATCACTAAAGTGTATGCAGTTCCTAAACTTCGGGAACTGGATTTCCAATTCCAGCAAGATGGAGTACCACCACATTAGAGTGTACCTATGCGACAATTTCAAAACACAGCTTTTTCCCAATACATGGTTGAGAATGAGTGGTCCCTTTCTCTGGCGTGTACTGTACTCTAGACCCCTGTTTCACGAATATATTTCGTTTTATGTCGCTGTTTGGAGATTTAACGTGTCGTAAATATCTGCCAAGCATATATAAAATATGCTTTGTTATTATTATATTCTAACCTCGGTAGTATGGTTTAAATTGCTCCTATCCGAATGGGCGAAAGACTCACTTCGGAATCAATTGTACTCAAGTAAGAAGTTTGACTCCGCTAATATATGCTTTCCAAACTGAAACCTTTTATTCATGAACTAATCGTACATACATGATAAACCGAAGTTACAAAATGGAATACACATGCACAATGTTTCTCAGTATTACACTGAACAAATGCATCGCACGAACTGACAGAGTTCTTTCGCACAGATCGTGGAAGCCATTATCACGTGTCCGCTCTTATCGCTGAGTCCAAAGTTTGGGAAATTTCTAACTCCGTGCGAATACTGCGAGACGTATTTCGCTTAAATCTCCAACACAGCGACCACTGAGAAACTCCATGGGCATTGAGCCCTCGCCAGTCATTAATTCAGGGTCCCCTGGTTCCAGGGTAGGGAGAGAACTAGTGCCGTAAGGTAAACACACCCCGTCCATGCCTCACCCGAAAGCCAACGTCCTGTATTTCTAGATTGCCGGAGAGGCGCATATTTCGTTTAATATTATCACACATTCTTTTGAGCCAAAAGAAGTAAGAAACACAACAAAGGATTTGATGCATTTCGTATTTTTCGTGAGCGATAAAAAGCAGAATAAATCTTAGAAATACATTTCCATGGAAAGGATTTTACATAAAACGTGCGTGCGCGCTACTTTAGCAAAGAATATCGTTTCAATAATAAAGTTACGTCTCACGCGATTGACAATGACGTTCTTAACGAGGCTGTTGGAATCCAGAGAAAAGCACGGATTTTTTACACACAAATAAAATTTTCATCCGCTGTACTTCACAGTGCACCGACACAAAAGACTGTGCTCGTAAGATATCTCGCACATAAAGACTTAGGCAACGTATCGCATGGAAAATGACATCGTCTACGTAAACAGAATTTTATTCTGCTTACGATCAGTTAAAAGTCTTCTCTTTCGGCTTTAGGCTGTTTGTGGAAGTTGCGTAGAACAAATGAAAGCATCGCCTCGCATTCCTACGCCTCCGGCTGTTTTGGATGCTGTCATCATTTACTAGTCAGAGCGCGGTATCATTAAATCAGGCAAAGTTTTATTACTTCCATGAATATCAGAAGTCTTAAAACGTTATAATGAAAATAAAAATGTGAGCTTCTTGTAAATTTCAATTGCATATTATTATTTCTCATCTATCGCAATGGCTTCTGTAATATTATTATTGTTGTTTCGGGGTTTAACGACCACCATGAGCAACTCTAAGGGAAATGAGCAGTATCTGTTTTGCCCACTGTTTTCAGGGAAGGGAGACAGCCCGTGCCGTAAGACAAACACACTACCTAGGCCTTATCCGGGTCTCAAACAGGGTTGCCAAATGGTTTTGCGAATCTTCCGCTAGATTTAGGCAAAAAATCCGCTAGATAGCTCAAAAATCCGCCAGATTTCACTTGAGGCTACTAAATTTATAATAATTAACTTGTAATACATTGTAATTAGAATATTATCAAATAAGTTTGAAAGCTTGCTTTGACTTCCTTACAACCCCAAAACTTAAGCTTTTAGATGAACAACATTTTTTTTTTTTTTTTGATTGGAGGTTTAACGACCACCGTGAGCAACTTAATGGGCTATAAGCAGTCGCCCGTCCCTAATTTAGGGTCACTGGTTCCAGGGAAGGGAGAGAGCCAGTGCCGTAAGACAAACACAATATCCATGCCTGACCGGGATTCGAACAAGGACCCCTTTCGGACGAATGATCATAGGCCATCGCTTAGACCACTGCGCCACCGGGGCGGCAAACAAAAAATTGAACCATGCGCATCAATATGTATAACACTGCAATTAAATTCAACAGGCAAAAGCGAATAACCGTTATAAATCTGAGAGTTAAATATAAATATAGGGTTATGCAACATATTCTCTAATTGTTTACAACTTTTCCATTTGTTCATTCATTCTACATTTTTTTTTATTGGAGATAAGCAGTCTCTCGTCCCTAATTTAGGGCCACTGGCTCCAGGGAAGGGAGAGATCCGGTGCCGTAAGACAATCACAACATCCATGCCTCACCCGGGATTCGAACCCGGACCCCTTTCAAACAAATGATCAGAAGCCCATTCTGCATTCAGACATAATTCAACGGTACTTTTAATTTTACTTCAGCGCTTATATAAAAATTTTCATTTGCATGCTTGCTGTGCTGGCTATTGTTTTTATTGAACAGTGATGATTTAAAAGTATGAAATAAATCAAAGGGACCTAACAGCAGTATGAGCCATTTATTTAGAATCATAAGAACAATTACAAAAAATAAATAAATAATAAGGTCATCAATGAAGGTTTCATCTTCTTCATTGATGCTATACTTGCAGTGCCAGCAGCAGCAGAGTACGTAGCCATTGTTCCAATCTTCTTTAATACTTCTTCTGGAACTTCATAGCTATGGTAACATTTGTCAAGACGTTTGAGCCCATATCGAATAGTTAAAATACACTATCTACAAACAAGTAATTGGACACCCCTACAATCGACGATATCTGCGGTCCTGATACACGTCACGGCCGCCGCCGTTAAATATCGTGTGGGAAACAACAGCGCAACCAGTCGCATGCAAGATGCCACGCAGTTCGGAGCTCTATGATTTCGAGAAATGTGTAATCGTCGGGTATCACAGAAATGGCCGATCCATACGTGACATATCCAGCGAGTTGAAGTACCCAAAATCGAGAGTGGCCTACGTGATTGGCAAGTGGAAGATGAGATGTGACTGTCGGAATGTGCCCCGACCCGGCAGACCCACAAAACTGGGAGTTAGAGACCGACGGGTGCTGGCCAGAGAAATTCGGAAGAACCGCACCAAATCGATGGGCCACATCCGCGAGGAGTTTCAACAGGCATCCAGGAATGTTCTTTCGATGAATACCATCCGTAAGGAAGCACATCTGCTAGGTTATCATGGACGTGCTGCCGCCCACAAGCCTTTGATCACCAAGTCCAATAGCGCTGCTTGGCTAACGTGGTGCAAACAACGTCGACAGTGGACCGTTGAACAGTGCAAACAGGTTCTCTGGAGCGACGATTCAAGGTTCACCCTCTACCGTTCGGATGGCAGGGTATGGGTTTGGCGTCTGCCTGGAGAACGACTCCTGCCGGAATGTATTGTGCCAACTGTGAAGTTCCGCGGCGGTGGAATTATGCTATGGGGGTGATTCTCCTGGTATGGCACGGGACCCTTGGTCGCAATTCCTGGTAGACTCAACCCCGAGACCTACTGCACCATTTTGGATAACCATGCGCTTCCCACGTTGTGGCAGTTTTGCAGGGTGGACCCGTGTTACTTTCAGGATGAAAATGCCACCTCTCATGTTGCGAGGTCCACCATGGCTTGGTATGGTGACAATGGGGTTAATCGAATGGAGTGGCCTGCGCAGAGCCCGGACCTTAACCCTATCGAGCACCTCTGGGACGAGTTGGAACGTCGACTTAAGGGGTGCCCCCACTGTCCGAAATCGGTGAAGGAACTGACCTGTCTTCTTCAAGCCGAGTGGAAGAAAATACCGCTAGCCGTGGTACAACGCCTGGTTGAGAGTATGCCCTGGAGGGTCGCAGCTGTAATCGCCGCTCGTGGAGGCTCCACCAACTATTGAAGGTGAATAAACTTCATTTTCCTTTGCTATCATAGGTGTCCAATTACTTGTTGGTAGATAGTGTAGATTCATATCAAATAGTTAAAATATCGCATTTGCAACTGATTTGGCAACACTACTAATCACTATTCAAATGTCCGTCACGGGTACGACTAGGGCTACCGCTAATTCGGTTGCGATAGTTACCAATTACCGAAGGTGTAAATGCAATCAAAAATTCCGCTAATATTGATTCATGAAAATCCGCTAGGTTCTTTGTTTACTCTGCTGCCGGAGTCAAAATTCCATGGGTTTCAACGGAATTTTTGCTGATTTGGAAACACTAATTTCAAACCCGTGCTCATTCGAAGGATGGCAAGAATTCAGGGCTTAGACCCTGGGTCTTATCTGTAGCATACACCGATCAGCCAAAAACTTTAAAACCAGCTACATAATATGATGTAGGTCCTTCTTTGGCCGCCAAAAGATGTCTCACCCTACGAGGCATAAATTCAACGAGATGTTGGTAGGTCTTTCTTGATATTTGGTACCTTGACTGCAACAAAAATTCCCACAGTTCCCGTAAATTACATGGTTCGGGTGATGTTGCTCAAACCACAAATGCTCGATAGGGTTCATGTCCGGCGAATTTAGGTGGCCATGAATACAAATGGAATTCCTGTTCATATTCTTGAAACCATTCCTTAACCTTCTTCGCCGTGTCGCATGGGCCTTGCTGAAACACGTCATCTATGCCTTTGCGAAAGACCTAATCTCGCACCACCACACAGAGCCACAGTCCAGTCGTACTATGAGGAATGAAATCATGAAAACATGTGACGTACTACAGACGTAAAGCGCGTGTCAAGACGACAAATATGCAGTGATATACAGGGTGATTCATAAAGAAACATAGAGTTTCCAGATGCTGTAAAACAGTAACTGTTGAAGACAATGCCCACAACTGCAAACCGTTAGGTAGATGTACTCACAAAGTTTGTGTCCCGCTACTGAGGGAAGTGACGTAGAAGATAGCGCGCGTGTCACGTGACTAGCATGTCGATGAACATCTTCCTCACCGATGGATTGGACGAGCCGCGGACTACAACATGTCACTGACCCGATGGCCACCCAGAAGTCCTGACTTTTCACCTTGTGACTTTTTCCTGTGGGGATACGTAAAGGACAAGGCATTTGCCCCTTCCCTTCCTGTTGATCTAGCGGAACTGAAACAGCGTATCACAGCCACTATCAATGCACTTGATTCAGATATCTTATCTCGCGTTTGGGCGGAAATGGAGTACCAGCTCGATGTGTGTCGTGTGACTAAAGGTGCACACATACAGTAGAACATCTGCGACTGTCTCTAAAAAACTTGAAACATTCCCCTACAATTCTGTTACAGGTAACATAAAATATCTTACATTGCTCTTGTTTTATAGTCCGTTGAAACTGTATACTTCTTTATGAATCACCCTGTATTCCGACCGTGTAGCTTAGTTGGCAGAGCAACTTACTCCTTGAGTGAGGAGCTGTGTTTTCACGATCCCGTGGATGCTTCTCGCGGGGTGCTTTTATCGGAGCTCGCACCTCCCGTGCTGTGTTGTGTTGATGCTAATTTACATATGACGTAGCTACCCACTCTGGTAACCGATCTCCAGTAGTCGCTTAAGTTGCATGTCGCCACTTTTTCCCTTCGAAATTTCTTACTACACAAATTACACACGATAGGAATTAGAAACAATGACCATTCTCTTCTTAAAAGTTATTTATCAGATAGGCAACAATATACGCAAATTAACCAACATCAATCCACTCTTCAACTCTTACCAACTGGTGTTCCACAGGGTTCAATTTTGGGACCTGTACTTTTCAGTATATACATTAACAATATATTTATTTCAATAAGTGATACTGATCTACTCTATGCAGACAACATAACCATCCTCGCCTCATTTAATTTAACGACTGACACTATTATGAATAC
Source organism: Macrothele yani (assembly GCA_039090855.1). Classification (NCBI taxonomy): domain Eukaryota; kingdom Metazoa; phylum Arthropoda; class Arachnida; order Araneae; family Macrothelidae; genus Macrothele; species Macrothele yani. The sequence continues at coordinate 19,081,925 of CM076992.1, forward strand.
TAATACTCAACTTGAAGATCTCATCCACATACAGCTGGCCCGTCAATGATCCACGAAGCACTACTAGAGCTGATCGGCTATCGTAGGCTATGGCTCCTCAGACCATAATATGCCTGCAGTGGGGGAGGTGTGGCGCTCGATAGCGAGGTTGGGATTCTGCCGTTGACTCGGTGGCCTCCACATCCGGGCACGATGACCATCTGTTCCCAAAACGAAGCGGCACTCATCGCTAAACACCACAACGTCGCCAGTCTGTGACGTTCCACATCGCTGTGGCCTAGTACCACTGCACACGTCGTCAGCGATGTTCCGGTGTTAATGGCAGCACACGTAAGTGGCGCTGGGATAACAGTTTCGCTTCCGCGAGGCGTCGGGAAATGGTTCGTGTGCACACAGGAGCCGCTACAGCTGTCTGGATAGTGGACCGGGTCCCCGTGGGATCCGTTCGTGCCTGGCGCACGATCCGTCGATCCGTCTACCGGTGGTGGTCCTGGTCCGTCCGAGCCGCTCCGCTGTGTGGCAGTGCCGTCAGGTGTCTACTGCTCCCAACACAGTCGGACGGTATGGTCAGAACGATCCACGTGGCGGGCTATACCGCGTGGCGACCACCCTGCGGTTTTCAGCCCGATGATTAGGCCTCTCTCAAAGTCCGTAAGTTGCGTAAATCGACGTCTCCGACGCCTACTCGGCATTCGTGTCACTGTGTACTCTTGCTTGCGTCGGCCGGTGCCTTTCGCTTTCATGGGGCATCGACTACACACCGGCTTATAAGGCTGCCGGTTCGTGCTTGCAGCGCCACCACAGGGTGTGCGGGCGTGCGCACTCGCAGCAAACGTGTATCATTTGCATACCAGCACGCCCTCCAGCTATTTGCGAAGTTTCGCGGTTGTATGTTTTCTTCTAGGTGCGTAAATGTCATTGTCCGTGAGTGTATGTCACAACGAAATATGGCTTCCTCTCTTGCCCGCAGCCCTACCAAATGGGAGTTGCTTGCTATTGACAAGGATTTAAAACGATAAATAGTCCTCCTCATTAACACACTTGCGATTTACCTTTTCTTTCTGTTTTGAGGTCAGATTTTAGCTTGCAGATGGTCTTCCGTAGCTACATCACATTTCATTGGTGTCAGGGTCGTTCCTTACGTTCGTCTAAATCTGAATAATATATCACTGGCGGAAAGTGAAAAAAGAACACCAAGAAGGAATTGGCGGACGATCATGAAATTTACATATGTTAATGGGGTCGAGTTTACGTAGGTGTGATGTTAATTTCGGGACCAACCGGTGAGCGCTTATGCCACAGCACGGCATAATATGCAAATTATCGTCGGTGGTATTTAAGGAGTACGGCAAAGTGAATGTAATCAGTCGTCGGCGTATGGACACGTGCGAAGACCCTGAAGAAGCTGCAATGCCTGGACATGGAAGACGTGTACGATTTCAGCAGTTGTCGGACTTTGAGCGAGGTCGTCTAGTCGGACTCCGCGAGGCCGGGTGTTCGTATCGTCGTATTGCGGAGCAAATTGGACGGGAAGTATCGGTGGTGGTACGATGGTGGCGTAGATGGTCCGAGGAACATTCCCACACGAGAAGACGTGGAACCGATAGTCACAGACGGACTGATGAGCTGACCGATCGACGCATAAGAAGAGCGGCGTTGTCAAGCAGAACATCCACTGCGACGCAAATCTGAGCTGTCGTTGCACCTAAGGTGACTGTGCAAACAATCCGCAACCGTCTACTGGATGCAGGACTAAGTGCACGTGTGCCTCTGGCATGTGTACCTCTGACTCCAGCCCACCGTCAGGAACGGCTGCAGTGGTGTCGCCAACGTCTGCACTGGAGAACGCAATGGCGATCTGTCGTGTTCAGCTATGAAAGTAGATTCTGCTTCGGAGCCTCCGATGGCCGTATGCGTGTTCGCAGACGCACAGGGGAGCGTCTCCACCCTTCTTGCATCCGTCAGCGGCACACAGGGCCTACACTTGGTCTCCTGCTGTGGGGAGCGATCAGCTATCACTCCCGTACACAACTAGCGTTTGTACCGGGTACGTTAAACAGCACCTCCTACATCAACAACATCATTCAGCCCGTTGTTGTGCCATTTGTAAGGTCGGTCCATCGTGGTGTTTTCCAGCGAGATAACGCACGCCCACACACGGCACGTGCAACACAACATGCACTTCAGGGTGTGAGACAACTTCCATGGCCTGCACGTTCACCGGATTTATCCCCCAGTTAGCACGTGTGGGATTTTATGGGACAACGACTTATCCGGTCTCCACGGCCAGCCACGACCATCCCTGATTTACGCGTCCAGATTGAGGATACTTGGAACTCAATACCCTAAACTTACATCCAACATCTGTAACGACAGACTCCATGCCAGAATTGCACAGTGTGACGCACTTCATGGCGGTTCAACCTCGTACCAACCATGTTACATGGAAGTGTTATTTTTCAGTTTACCAGCAAATACAGCTGTATTTTGCCATAATGTTTTGATCACGTTATCCTCTGTATTCTGTTATTATGGTGTATAAATTTCGTTGGTATCAGACGTCTCCTTCTTGTTGTTCTTTTTTCACTTTCCGCCAGTGTATAACGATAACAATAAGTATTGTTTTTGAAAAACTAAACATTCGAAATACTTACTATTGCCGTCCCCATGTTTTAATAAATATTTACTTTTATGACTCACATATCTTCTTTAATTGGTTTTACGACAATATCATTCGTTAATCCACCTACGTAAATAACGCTCAATATCAGGAATTAGTAAACCTTATTATTTGTTTGTAAAAACGCAAGTTTGTCCGTGATGGGGATCGAAGTCGCGCCCATTCACTGGAGTAAGTTGCTGTTCCAGCTTAGTTGCACCGACGGAATGTATCCTGTAGATTTGTTGCCTTGAAACGTACTCCCCATCTGCAGGACGTCATACCATCTGCCTCTTCTTTTTTTTAATTTGTAAGCGAAGAACGAACATTCATCAATTCCAGACGACGTGTGTGACAAATGTCACACATTTTTCGAAAAACCCAACCGCCAGCACATCAATTTTTACGATCGGGCGCCAATGTGAAAACACAAGTTTGTCCGTGACGAAGATCAAACCGTGCTCCCCTCACTCTGGAGTAAGTTGCTTACCCAACTAAAGTACATAGACGGAATATATCACTGAAGATTTGTCGTCTTGACACGTGCTTTACCCCTGCAGTACGTCACATCATCTCCCTCTTAACGTTTTTTTTCTTGAAGCGAACTAGTAATTTTTCATCAATTCCAGACAATGTGTTCAACAAACATCACATTTATCCGTCATTTCCGTCATTTCTGTCCACATTTATCCGTCATTTCTGTCAAATTTATCCGTCATTTCTGTCCACGCCAGGATTCGAACCCGGATCCCCTCATTCCGGAATAAGTCACTCTACCAATTGAGCTACGCGGACGTTTGTTCTGACTGCTATCTGCCCTTTATGTCGTGTGCATCCTGCTCGCAGGTACGTCACATCTACCTCCCCCCCCCGAAAGAGGGCCGGGGGCATGGCCCACGGGTCAGCCGTGACCATGAATCGTCGCAGGTAGCCATCCGCTGTAGAACGTGCACTCGAGAACTCCCAGTCAATCTAGTGTGTGGAATGTAACATCACACATTTTTATTTTTCGAAGCGCTAGAGAAGGGATTCTCTGATTTTTCCTATCTCGCGGTGTGGAAAGAACATCACACCATTGCGAGATTTTGAACAGCCGGGTCATCCGGAAAGTTCGGGCGCCATTATAACGAAGTAAATTTCTCCGTCATTGTGTCCACGCCACTTATTTCGGAATGAGTCACTCTACCAATTGAGCTACGCGGACGTTTGTTCTGACTGCTATCTGCTTTTATGTCGTGTGCGTCCTGCTGGCAGGTACGTCACAAAGAACATGACAAATGTTTTGCTGCAGCAACAAAACATTTTGTCATGATAGCAATATGTTTTGTTGGATCAAAGAAATTCAAAAATCGACCAAATCATTTTGTTAAATGAAGAAAACGTTTTGTCGTGATAACAATAAATTTTGGTAAATCGACAATAGTTTTCAACAAAATAATTTTGCAAATTCAACAAAATGTTTTGTTGACTGTATATCGACAAAACTTCTTGTTCAATTAACGAAACGTTTTTCTCAGTGTAGATATGGCTCTTTTGATACTTGAAGGAACGGAAAAATTTGCAAAGTTTCAGCTTCAACTTCAAAGAAAAATCTTATTTACGCTTCAACGTGAGAGACAGGAACCTAAAAATATTAAAACCTTGACGATGACCGGAAACCTTATTTTCCAATGTTTGTGTATTTGTGAGTGCTTACGGGCTGCATCTCCGCGATCCAACGTTCAATGTCTCTCTCCAGTACGGACTACGCAGGTCTGTTTCTTCCTGCTTTAAAGTGGAAATTTTGAGAAACTCCGATTCCGCTACATATTTTAATTCGGAGCGGAATAATATTAAATATTTAAAATCAAGATATTAACTATCTACCAACAAGTAATTAGACACCTGTGATAGCAAAGGAAAACGAAGTTTATTCACCTTCAATAGTTGGTGGTACCTCCTCGAGCGGCGATTACAGCTGCGACCCTCCGGGGCATATTCTCAACCAGGCGTTGTACGACGGCTAGCGGTATTTTCCTCCACTCGGCTTGGAGAAGACAGGTCAGTTCCTTCACCGATTTCGGACGGTAGTCGACGCTCCAACTCGTCCCAGAGGTGCTCCATAGGGTTAAGGTCCGGGCTCTGAGCAGGCCAGTCCATTCGATTAACCCCATTGTCACCATACTAAGCCAGGGTGGACCTCGCAACATGAGAGGTGGCATTTTCATCCTGAAAGTAACATGGGTCCACCCCGTAAAACTGCCAAAACGTAGGAAGCGCATGGTCATCCAAAATGGTGCAGTAGGTCTTGGCGTTGAGTCTACCAGGAATTGCTGCCAAGTGTCCCGTGCCATACCAGGAGAAACACCCCCATAGCATAATTCCACCGCCGCCGAACTTCACAGTTGGCACAATACATTACGGCAGGAAGCGTTCTCCAGGCAGACACCAAATCCAGACCCTGCCATCCGAACGGTGGAGGGTGAACCTTGATTCGTCGCTCCAGAGAACCTGTTTGCACTGTTCAATGGTCCACTGTCGACGTTCTTTGCACCACGGTAGCCGAGCAGTGCTATTGGACTTGGTGATCAAAGGCTTGTGGACGGCAGCACGTCCATGATAACCGAGCAGATGGGCTTTCTTACGGATGGTATTCATCGAAAGAACACTCCCGGATGCCTGTTGAAACTCTTCGCGGATGTGGCCCATCGATTCGGTGCGGTTTTTCCGAATTTCTCTGGCCAGCACCCGTCGGTTTCTAACTCCCAGTTTTGTGGGTTTGCCGGGTCGAGGCACATTCCGACAGTCACCTCTCATCTTCCACTTGCCAATCATGTAGGCCACTGTCGATTTTGGGTACTTCAACTCGCTGGATATGTCACGTATGTATCGGCCATTTCTGTGATACCCGACGATTACACCTTTCTCGAAATCAGAGAGCTCCGAACTGCGTGGCATCTTGCATGCGACTGGTTGCGTTGTTGTTTCCCACACGATATTTAACGGCGGCGGCCGTGACGTGTATCAGGACCGCAGATATCGTCGATTGCAGGGGTGTCCAATTACTTGTTGGTAGATAGTGTATATTAACCATTTAACGACCATAACGCCCGTATATACAAACAACCATAGCCCCCCGAAACGCCTGTCTAGAGTGAGTCAGATTTCCTACCCTTGCTTGTTCTTCAGATTTTTTGACCTATGAGGGACCAGCAGGATTCACTCAGTCAACATTGTTGTTATTAAGCAAACTAGTTAACCAACATACAGTTTCGGGCGTTATGGTATTTCGAGTGATACAAGATTTTTAGGTCATGGTCGTTCAAGGCTTAAATATTATGATTACATTTTCGCAAATTTTTCCTGTGTCAGCCGGGGGCTGCAGCGGACGTCACATTTCACATTGCCGCCATTCATGGCTCTTCTAAAAGTAAAGAATGCGTATTTTACGAATTTTTAGTCCCTCTTAAGTACCGGGTTGGCGACCCCTGGACTTTATTGCGATAAACTTTTGGGAAGCCGTTGTGTGAGCCTATTTATCTCCTGCGTTCGGTTTGCGTTTGTTCCATTCTTCGCGGGAGGTTCCGATGTGAACTTCCCATCACCCCCATCTCTAATGTTCTGTCTACTAAGTGTATATCATTATGTGTAGCCATTAAACATAAAACTGAAAATACGGTATGAAGAACAAACCATTTGATCCTCTGAAGATAGTCTCTAAAAACGTCCTGACAAATATGTACTCTGAGAAGTCTATCTAGTTAATAAATTTCTGGTCTGAAAACCAATGTATTTAAGAAACTCTTAACAGTGAATTCAGCGACAATTTTCTTGAATTAACAGCGAGAATGAGAACATTACATTCGGAACACGAAAGAAATTGCAGCAGATGTTAACTTCTCTGCAACAGGCACTTTAAGCGCAAAATAAAGCAATGTGCGAAACCTCAGACCAACGTCTTCGTGAGCCTTCCTGCTGGAAGAAGAGCAAGGGAAAAGGACAAAAGGAGATTTAATTAAATGAGACGTCGGAAAAGTTTTATTAAAAGGAACTAAAAGAGGGAAACTGTAATTAAGGTTATCAGCTGTGTAACAGGACAGTTCCGCTTGTGTGGCTTGCATGCGAAATAAGGGAAACACGTTCGGAATGCTTAGATGTGGTGGACATATCACCAACTCTTACTCACTGAAAGCTGTTTTAAGGCAGGTCACCGGCGCAAAGCAAATTGTCTTCATTAACAGGACTGCTTTGTTGAGCATTCTGCCTGACTTCGCCCTTTGACATTGACACATACCCATAAATATTACTGCAAGTTTGAACGTGGTCGTCGTTCCAGAGAAATGTAAATTCAAAACTTGCATCCGCATGACCACGAAACTGTCTTTATGAGAAGCAGAGACTCGTATCCACAACATCTCACGCCTTGTTTGACTGAGATTAACAACACAGAAAAGTGTGTGTGTGTGTGGTCATAAATTTGTTTCCTCCTTGCAATTCAAGATATTATTATTAAAATAAATAAGTTATTTATTTCTCCATGGTCAAAAAGAGTCATTCGAATATTAAAAAGTTACTTCTTCCGTTCGCAATGTGCATGATATTATCTCCAAAGAATATACGAGGCTTGTACCGAAAGCAATGCAAAAGTGGGCATAACTTTTTTATTAATTGACAGAGGTCGTTCAAATTGCACATTTTGGTAGAGTACCTCTTCCTCTATAGTAACCATTCTTCTTCATTGCAGGTAAATAATGGATTCTAAGTAGAAGCAACATGCTGTCATGGAATTCTTGACGAAGGAAGGATGTAGGCTGTCCGTCATCCAGAGAAAGCTACAGAATGTTTACGAAAATGACACCATTGATAAGACCAATGCGCAGAGATGGATGAAGAAATTTAAAGAAGGGGAAAACAGCATTGGAGACAAACCACGCAGTGAGTGGATGAATTAATTCGCGCGGTAATTGAGTCACAATCCGTAGGCTTGTTGCACAACTGAACTGTGGTCATAATGCCATACAGAAGATGGTGGAAGACTTATGGTATCGGACAATGTGTGCAAAGTGAGTATCTCGGCAGTAGACACCCGACTGCCGAGATACCCACAGGAGAGAAGAGTGGAAGTCTACTCTGATCTGCTGGAAGCGTTTGAAGCCAGAGAAGACACGTTGTTTTTCGATCTGGTGACAGGGAATGAACCGTAGGCTTATTTTTACGATCCGGAGACGAAGAATCAATCTATAGAATGACGTTACACCTCTTCGCCAAAGTCTAAGAAGTTCAAGAGCCAGCAATCAGCACAGCAATTCATGGCGACTGGTTTTTGGGATGACATTCTCCTTGACTTTCTGGAACGTGGCCATGCCGTGACCAGCCAGCGGTACATTGAGACGCTCTAGAAGCCATAAGGAGCAAGAGACCGAACAATAATCTGGAAAGGATCCACATTCACAATGAGAGACCACACACATCTTTGCCAACAAACCAGGCTAGTAAGTGGTCCCACATTCAAGTACAGCTCAGATCTGGCGCCCTCCAACTTCCACCTTTTCGGTCCAATAAAGAACAGTCTCCGGGGGCAACGATTTGATAACACAGACGAGAAGAAAAAGGCTGTGAAGAAGTCGGTACAACAACAGCCCACACCTGAATTTTTTCAAGGAGAATTTGAGAGTTGGGTTCAACGATGCCGCAAATGTATCGCTTGTGATGGAGACTACGTTACAACTGGATTACCTTTGTATAGAGACCAACATGTGCAATTTCAACGACCTATATTAGTTAATAAAAAAGTTATGTCCATTTTTGCATTACTTTCGGTACAATCATCGTATTATTTACTTTCCAAACTTTACTAGATTTGTGTGAAGTCGGATCAGGGTATTAAAAATCTTCTAAAAAAGGACAGAAAAAGATTTGCAGCTGACCATCTAGCACAGAAACAGACTTATCGCGAAAATATTCAAGAACCAAAACCGTCAGATCTCCAGAATTGCATTTGCCAATTTGAGATATCTGCTCCAAATAGTCCTTCGCCTTAGTTAACAAAAAGGCCATTTTCAGCAGTTCTGTGAAACACCTGTTGCGAACGAAACGTCCCGAAAAGTGTTTGCTCACGCGATTAATTTTTCGAGTATCATTTTACTGATATCATCTCAAATAACCATATCGCGGAAGGAACTTAACCTGGGGCATAGTACTTCCTGCTCCCGAAATTTACACAGTCGTATTGGAATAATATGACCACCCCCGGAATCACAGTGAGCCCGCCAAGGCGCGTCTTAGAGTGCACGTGACAACGGAGATATAAGCGGCCGGCCAGGACGTGAGCACAATGAGCAGAGGTAGTGATTTGACGGACGTTCAGAAAGGAATTATCATCGGCTACCGCGCCAAGGGTGGAAGCATCTCAGAAACAGCAGATTTTGTGGGCTGTTCGCAAGGTGCTGTAGCAACTCAGGTAGCACACAGCCTTGCAATCTAATGTAGGCCCAACAGTGAGCCACCCACTTCTCTTCCTAAAAGACGGTAGCTCACTGTTGGGCCAACGTTCAATTGCAAGCTTGTGCTACCTGGGAAGGGTGTCCCAAGAGCGGACCACTGGCACACAGAGTACCTCCCGACGTCATAACTGTGGAGCCCCAAAAGCCATCGATCCAAGAGGAGAACGTCGCCTCCGTCGAATGGAAAAGGGTAATCGACGCGCAGCAGTCAGTGCAGCAATTTACCCAGCAAATGAACGCTGCGACACCCAGGTGCGTGTCCCCGATAACAGTAGGGCGAACCCTGTTACGCATAGGTAGTCGGCGCTGCGTCAAAGCGGCCATGTTAACCCAGATCCATTGGCAATGACTCCTGCAGATCGCATGGGAATACCGTCATTGGAGAGTGGAAGAGTGGAATAAGGTTGCCTTCTCCGACGAATTGAGGTTTCTACTCCACAGAAGTGGCGGGCGGTGGAGGATACGACGTCAGATGCACGAGGACCAACACCGGGACACGTTTGTCGGTCAAGTACAGGCAGGCGGTAGCACTGTACATGTCTGGGGGCTGTTTTTCTAGTATGACGTGAGACCACTGGTACCACTAGATGGGTCCCTGGACGCCAATGGCTACTTGTCCATCCTCGATAATCACATGCATCCTTTCATGTTGGAAGTTTAATTTGATGGTGATGGTTTCTACCAACAGAACAATGCGCCCTGCCATGTCGCTAAGAGGCTGCGTGGCTAATTCCAGGAACGTCACAGCGAATTCTCCGTTCTCCCTTGGCCGGCGAAATCGCCTGACCTCAATTCCTTTGAGCACTCTTAATGCTATTTGGATAGACAGGTTTGACGTGACGACCCGCAACCACGTCATCTCCAAGACCTACGTGCTCTGCTGCAGTCCGAATGGGCACGTGTGCCCCGGGCAAACTTCCAGGTCCTCATTGCGCCCATGCCACGCCGTCTCGCCGCTGTCATCCGGGTCAAGAGTGGCTATTCCTATTATTAGGTAGGTGGTCATATTATTCTGATTCAACCGTGTATACGTACAAACAGATCACTAAGCAGTTCTCTGACATTCAGAGATTAAGTTCTCAAAGAGAGGCTGTTTTTTTTTTTTTTTTGAGGTTTAACGACCACCGTGAGCAACTCAATGGGCTACAAGCAGTCGCCCGTCCCTAATTTAGGGTCACTGGTTCCAGGGAAGGGAGAGAGCCAGTGCCGCAAGACAAACACAACATCCATGCCTGACCGGGATTCGAACCCGGACCCCTTACGGACGAATGATCAGAGGCCAGCGCCTTAGACCACTGCGCCACCGGGGCGGCAAAAAGAGAGGCTGTCTGCCAGGTTAAAGTTTAAAACTGATGGTGCGATATTTTACTGTTGATGTTCCAAACGTCTCCTCATTCGTCCGTAAGGGGTCCGGGTTCGAATCCCGGTCAAGCATGGATGTTGTGTTTGTCTTACGGTACTGGCTCTCTCCCTTCCCTGGAACCAGTGACCCTAAATTAGGGACGGGCGACTGCTTATAGCCCATTGAGTTGCTCACGGTGGTCGTTAAACCTCCAATCCCAAAAAAAAAAAAAAAAAAAAAAAAAAACGTCTCCAGTTAGAACGTTGTTCGCACAGAACTTGAGCTTCACTGACATCTATCACACTTTTCGCCGAAGTCCTTTCGCACTTCATACTCATTATACATCATTGTCGTTTATTTTTTCTCATGCAGACAATCCTGAATCTGATCCTCTCATGACATCCTTGGACTTCCTCTATCTTTCTTTCCTGGAACTTGGGATGTTTAAAGTATCTTACCAAGCACCTCACCACTCTTCCTTTCAACATAACCCACCACCTTACAATTCTTTTTTTAACACACGAACAACATTTTGCTAAGAATCGCACATTTCCAACACATAACCGTTCCTTACACGATCAGAACGTGACTTGCTACAAATCCCCGTAGATAACGCATCTTACAGCACACAAACGCTCCTATGTCTCTTCTGCATTATCCAAGTTTCACTGCCGTACACCAGAGTAGGAACAGTTACTCTTTCATGCACAGCTATTCGGGAGGTTTTCGAAAGCGCATCAGACCTATGAGCGGTCAGTTCTTTTTTACGTTTTCCAACCGTGGGTTAAAGAAGCGTATATGCTCCAGCTTTGAACGTCTGTCCGCACGATCACTCCCGTAAAAATTGTTCGATTTTGAAGAAATTTTAGTATGTGGTAGGAGACAACCTAGGGATGAACCCTGTTGAAAACGGCAAAATGGGGTCAAAGGTCAGGATATAGGAGCGGGATCCATTCCATCCACCTTATGCGGCATAACTTACGTAAAAATGCTTCGATTGTGGCAAAACTTTATCATGTTGTTCCGGCGATATACTGAACAGGTTCTGTTGAATATAATCGAAATGGGGTCAAAAATCAGGTTACAGGAGCGAGAACTTGAGTAATGATTTCTGGTATGTTGGAAAACGTATCATAACCAATGCATTGCATGATTTTACTAACTTGTTTTGTTATCATGAGCTTAACATTGCCCACTCTGTTTTCTGCAGGCACCAAAAAGCAGTGAGATGTTTCTTGTGCGCCGAAGGTGAACCAAGGACAGGCATTCATGGAAGAGCTTCAGAACATTATGTGGAACAGCCTTTGGCCACTGCGGACTTTCTATGAATGGTAATTCCAAATTCAAATACGGTCACGCCCTCATCATATAATGAAGGCGCGGTATGCCCATCCACTTCCAATAACGATTTTGAAAACATCCGTGCCCTGGTTGTGGCAAAAAGACGGATGTTTGTTGTTGAAGTGGCAAATCATAGGCGATTAGCCATAGTTCTGCCAGGGAAATCATCCGTAACAGGTTTAACTTTCATAAATTTTGTGCAAGAAGGGTCTAAAAACATAAAAACATCTCGCAGAAGTACATCAACGCGATCGTTTGATAACCCTACGCCTTTTAGAGTGCTGTGGTAACAAAGGTGAGGCTTTTTCGAAAGCAATCATCACTGAACACGAAACATGGACCCACTATTACGAGTCGAAGGATATATTAATACGTCAGAGTTCCGAACGAAAACATTCGCGATTACCACTCAAAATGAAGTTCCAATCTCAACCAACGACTGCAAGAGCGTTAGGCACTGTTTTTTTTTTTGGGGGGGGGTCACTAATATCAATACGTTACAACTATCAGGGAAGGTAATCAACGGTGAACATTGATCGCAAAGGGGGAGATATGTGAAAATCTGATTCGTGAAACTACACGAAAACGCCAAGGATTCCTCCTGGAAGTTCTGATATCGCAACCCTCGTTCACCATCAGGCTTCAGTTCTTGAGAAATAGGTCACTTGACAGCGTGTAAGCGCTAATGATTGTGTAACGCCTTGTGCACCATAGACATCCGTATCTGTAGTCAGCGTGAAGCTTGTCTCGCCACCGATTTCCGTGGTGACCGTGAAAAAGCAGTTTGAATGTTTCCCACCGTCTCATTGGAAACTGCTTGCTTGCCAATATTTCTTCCTTTTCCACTGTTTGTTTCTAAAAACGTTGTCATCCACAACATAATTAACTTCATATCATGTGGCTTCTTTCCGAACTTTGTTCTGAACTTTCGCCGTACACAATCAGATTTTGTTTCTGCCAGCAATAAAACACATAGTGCTTTCTTTGTCACAGACGCCATCTTAGTTACACTGCTACTACAGAGCTCCTAGTGGTATTAATTTACGGACATCAAGGTACTAATTTACGGACATTTTGTATATACCAAAGAGATTAGGCGAAAAACTGCATCCTCATATCCCACCTTGAATTACGGCAATTTGATTTGGTGAGCCTCCCGTTAAGGTGCTCGGAACCGAATTTTAGTTACACATGCATTTATTTAATATCCGCAATAAGGTGTTTGTAGTAGCTTCGTTCATAAAAAATATTCCACAACTGATTTCCATCGATCTACCAAATGCTCTTCCGTAATCTATTCCGAAGCTACACGTATATTTGTGGTTGAATTCGCGCCATTTTTTTACGCTCTTTTAAGCTTTCCAACCGTATGTTGAAGCGTATATGCTCCAGCTTTGTCCGTCTGTTTGTCCGCACGATAACTCGCGTAAAAATGGTTCGACTTCGATCAAATTTTAGTATGTGGTAAGGGACAACCTGGGAACGAACCCTATTGAAAATGGACGAAATGCAGTCAAAGATCAGGACGGGATGACCAAGATGGGATATGAACCCTATTGAAAATGGACGAAATGGTGTCAAAGGCCAGGGAGCGGGATCCATTCCATCGCCTTTATGCGTCATAACTTACGTAAAAATACTTCGATTGCGACAAAACTTTATCATGTTGTTCCGGAGATATGCAGAACCGGTTCTGTTGAATACCATCGAAATGGGGTCAAAGGTCAGGGCACAAGTGCGAAATTTATTCCACAGCCATTATCCTCATAACTTGAGTAAAAAAGCTTTTATTGCGACAAAACTTTAGTATGTTGTTCTGGAGGTATACTGAACGAATCAATAGTCGGGGTAGGGAGGAAGGTTTGTGTGCGCACGATTTTTGGTACGTTGGAAAGGGTATCATAATCAATGCATTGCATGATTTTATTAACTTGTTAATTATTTGATTTACAACTCTCTCTCTCTCCCTCCCTCTCCAGGAACATGAACCTATATAGACCAAATTAAGAGATACTGCCGCCAGTGCGCAACATTCTAGGTAGCAGGAACCACTCCCTCAGCTACCGAAGGGCGACTGAATCATACTATACTGTGCAAATTAATTGGAACAAAGTAAAAAATCACTCTTTTTTCCAAAACTATGCCTTTATATCCTTCTATTTCTTGATATACACTGATAAATACCTGTATTAGTATGAAGTATGTCCTCCTTTAGCAGAAATGACCTCTTGAATTCCTTTTGGCATTGACTCCACTAATTGAGTGCACATATTTTTGATTTCATAATCGTGGACCCACACTTTTATAGCATTCGTTATCATGCGCTTTTTGGTTGTATAATCCATTTTAGCTAAACGTTTCTTCACAATATACCACAAGTTTTCTATGGGATTTAAGTCCGATGAATTTCCAGGCCAATCAAGCAAGTGAATTTGATTTTCCAGCATGAAATTCTCGACCAATTTCGAATTGTGACATGGAACCAAGTCATGTTGAAATGTCCCATCAAAAGTTTGCAAGAATAGAATAATCTCAGGTTGTAATATTTCTACGTACTTGGCTGAATTCATCATACCTTGAACAGGAACTAAGCTTCCAATGCCATTTGATGTAAAAAAAACCACAAAATATCTGTTTCACAGGGTGTTTTACAGTTTGTTTGACATGCTCAGGTCTTAAGGGTTCACAGTTTTTCACCTAACGACATTTGTTTTTTAACCCTGCACAAATAAATGAGTTTCATTACTGAAAATTACCTTTTTCCAGTCGTCAGCAGTCCATGATTTATATTTTTGGGCCCATGCTAAACGTTTTATCTTCATTTTCGCATTCAAATATTGTTTTTTCGTTGGTCTTCTTGCCTTCCGGCCAGCTTCCAGAATCCTACGGCGTACAGTTGAATCACTAACATCACAACCACTAGCCAATAAATCTCTTTGAAGGTCGGTGCTTGTTTTTTTTTTTTGTTTGATTCATTTTACTATTTCTGATTAGATATTTATCGATTCGTGGAGTTTGTTTTTCGTTTTCTTCCACATTTACCTCTCCTTTTTGGAGACGATGATCCAGATGCATTGTATCGCGTAAGCAGACTTGATTTGCCTACACCAACTGCAGAAGCGAAATTTCTCACTATCATAGAAGAGTGATCCTTCAGAGCAATTATATTTGCACGCTTCCTTGGGGAAATATCTATTTTTCAACACACGAAAGCAACACGTACTCACAGAGAGCAAAAACTAACATCCACCTGTCACACACGAAAGCTCACAACTGAAGTGCCTATTTCCTGTTTAAAACCGGTCAAACCACATTCTTACTTATCAAGTTCTAACAGTCACACCACCTCACAGCTGATAAAACCGGTTTACGTGGGTTTCCGACATCAACTGGCGATCACATTACAATTCTGAGAATGAAATAGCTTGTCCCAATTAATTTGCACGGTATAGTACATGGGATCTCGCCTCAAGTCGAACTAAGCTCCTGTTTCTTTCTTTTCACTTAAGAACACCACTGTTCCAGCCTTAGTTCAGCCGATCCTGCAAACAGCACAGTTCCTTAAGCAACATTTTCTTCACATCTTATAATTCTCACTGAAGTACCAAAGGAACTGCGTGATATCGTAACGTATAAAGTTTCCGTTGGATTTCTATCACGACTGACTAGGGTGTCCGTTGACCGCTGTTAAGAGATTTCCTTTTTAGCCGCCCCGTTGGCAAAGTGGTCTAAGCAATGGCTTCTGAGCATTCGTCCGAAAGGCGTAAGGGTTCGAATCTTGTTGATGCATGGATGTTGTGTTTCTCTTACCGCACTGGTTCCCTCTCTTCCCTGGAACTAGTGGCCCTAAATTAGGGACGGGAGACTGCTTATAAGCCCATTGAGTTGCTCACGGTAGTCGTTAAACCCTATAATGTAACCCTTTTTCGTGTGCGAGATTGGTGTTACGCTATGTCTAAAACAATGACTAAGGAAACGTTGAACTAAATGAGAAGACGATGCAATAGTTGCACGGAATAGCTCAAATTAAGGTTTTACGGCCAGACGAAACATATACAGAAGTCCAACTTACGTTTAACCTTTTATTGGTCCAGCACAATAGATGAAATCCAAAATATAGCACTGCGAGTTTGACACTGCACACATAATACCTTAATTATCTGTCGTGTAATCTAGCTTAACAAAGATCGAACATCTACACACGCAAAACAACTGCTGTATTGTTTTTTATCAAACGTTCTTATCACATTCATACGTCATTCTCCCTGACCTCAAAAGTGTTGCCAACCTCATTCATGTGAGAGAGAAGAAATCACGTTAAGTTTGGAAAGTGCAAAAGAGAACAAACTCAAATTTACATAGAAAAAGGAACTAAAAATTAAAGTTAAATTAGAATATACGTCACAACCCCGAATTAAAAAAACAGGTTTCGTTGTTATCTTTAATAATAAACGTACCGATGTTGTTCTGTATTTACCAAAAGTTGCCTTTGCTTGGAGTTGACCGTTGTTCGGAGGTGTACGTTAACGGAGGTTTCACTGCATTAGACTTGGTACTAAGCGAAATGTGATCCAGAAGAAGTCCACGTTGGAGATGCATGGGATAAACTCGAAAGCATGTTGGCATGACAAGGAAGATCATTTCGTAAGACAGTGTTGTAGAAGAAACTTGGGGTGGCTTTCTTCCAGCAGTGGATTGACATTGGGTGGTGGTGATAAATTCTATGGAGGATGGCATCAGCGTAGAGGGAAAATGTGCATGAAACAGAAATTTGCGGCGAAACAAAAACTTGAAAATAATTTCCCCCGTCATAGGAGATTTAGCCCTTAATTAACTCCTCTGGTGCCCTCATTCAAACCAGTGGCCCCAAAACTGGGATGGCCGTCTGCTTATTGCCCTATAAAAGGTTAAATGTTGTTAAGCCCCGACTAAAAAACTGACTGATTACTTAAAATGTTCTGAACAGTTTTGATTGCCTATAAATTAGAACTTTTTTCTTGTTTGGTGGTTTAACAATCACCATGAGTAACTTAATGGGCTATAAGCAGTAACCCGTCCCTAATTTAGAGTCACTGGTTCCAGGGAAGGGAGACAGCCAGTGCCGTGAGATAAACACAACATTCATACTTCACCGGGATTCGAACCCATTTCGGACAAATGTTCAGAAGCTAGATCTTAGACCACCCTCGCCATCGGGGTAGGAAATTAACCCTTTCCAATCCGATTGATAAAAGAAAAAAATTAAAATTCATTGATTTTTGAAAGTTTTAAACTCCAATTTGTACGATAACAAATTGTTTAACACCCAGCAAAACGGGAGAAGTGGTTAACTTTTCTAGCTAACATCGCTGATATGCCCAAATAACAGCAGTTTCAGACAGAGTGTAAAATTACTGATTAGAAAACAAAAAATATTAATTAACCAACAGAAAAAAAAACCGGGAGGAACATTAAACTCTCACGCATTAATTTTCAAATGTTTCATCAGTTTAATCGGTTTCTCTAAGGCTGCTGAGAAGACTTAAAACAGTAGGAAGCATTTTATCAGAAATTTCCCATTAGCAAGATTATATAGAAAAAAGAAAATATTTATTCAAGAACCACCTAAAACTATTATTCATTCACGTCTTGTCACGCACTTAAAATTATCAACATCTTTAAAGAAATGTCTTAGCACATGCGCATTTGCACTTAAGAGATACGAAAGCATTGGGCTAATACAGTATGTACTGAGAGTTCTTTACTCCTCCATTTTTAGCACGTGAAAGATCGTGCTTATGTTATCGGTTTGTCAGTCCATCCGTCTGTGGACACCATATCTCTGCAACTATTGACTCAGATTTCAAAAATTATTTTTGCTTTAGGAAGCTTGAAATGTGAGAATGATGATCCGTGCATTCTGGTTTTCTTCCGATGCACAACTTCGCCGTTAATACAGATGATATCGAATTCAAAATACACTGCTCAAAACAATTAGGGGATATCGTAATTTTGTATAAAAACTGTGAGTGACGGAAAACTTCAGATTTTGGAATAGGAACTACAGACATAGTACGTTATGCGAGAAGAAAAATATGGCCAAAACAATTAGTAATTCGAGTGTAATCATTTTTGAGGAGGCGAACGTAAAAATGCATATTTATGAACATATCATAAAAATGAAAATAAAGGTAAATGTTTTGGCAGGATTGGATTTAATAGGAGGTATGGTTTCCCCTGACAGAAAGCAATGTTGCACACCTGTGAGACGAGGAGTCAAAGTATTAATGAGGGATTGGGGAATTCCGTCCCACTGCTGCAGAAGAGCACTTTCCAATCGCTGGACTGTTTGTAGAGGGGAATAATCGAGGAGCAACCTTTCTCCCAAGAACGTCTCACACACGCTCGATGGGGATCATATCTGAGGAACATGCTGGCCAGTCCATTCGAATGATTCCCTCGTCAAACAGGAAGTCGTCCATACATCGAGCGCGATGCGGCCTGCAATTTTTGTCCACGAAAATGAACTCATCTCCGATTGCTGCAGCATAAGGGACGACTAAGGGTCTGAGGATCTCATCCTTATGCCGCTGAGCAGTAAGTGTTCCATTGTTGATGATGTACAGGTCGGTTTGACCATTGATAGAGATACCGGTCCATACCATCACTCCGCCTCCTCCAAATCGAACACTTTCTTGCACAAAAAAACGGGTTGTTACGAGTACCTCGTTCCCTCCAAGTGATGAGTCGCCTATTGTCAGGATGTACAGTAAAGAGCGGCAAGTATACCAAGGATGTACAGTAAAGAG
Source organism: Macrothele yani (assembly GCA_039090855.1). NCBI lineage: Eukaryota > Metazoa > Arthropoda > Arachnida > Araneae > Macrothelidae > Macrothele > Macrothele yani. Next base: position 19,100,537 of record CM076992.1, read on the forward strand.
CGGCATGTCTACCAAGGATGTACAGTAAAGAGTGGCAAGTCTACCAAGGATGTACAGTAAAGAGCGGCAAGTCTACCAAGGATGTACAGTAAAGAGCGGCAAGTCTACCAAGGATGTACAGTAAAGAGCGGCAAGTCTACCAAGGATGTACAGTAAAGAGCGGCAAGTCTACCAAGGATGTACAGTAAAGAGCGGCAAGTCTACCAAGGATGTACAGTAAAGAGCGGCAAGTCTACCAAGGATGTACAGTAAAGAGCGGCAAGTCTACCAAGGATGTACAGTAAAGAGCGGCAAGTCTACCAAAGATGTACAGTAAAGAGCGGCAAGTCTACTAAGGATGTACAGTAAAGCGCGGCGCACGTAGACGAAACCCGTCGGAATCTACGGTTAGTTTTTTTTTAAAGAGTAAACTCATATGAAACAACAAATGTAAACTTTATGTGACTGACAAATTCATTCAATCACTTTTTGTAAGGGCAGTAGTCCAGGTTCGTGAATTTTTTTTTTTTTTTTTTTTTGACTGACGGTTTAACGACCACCGTGAGCAACTGAACGGGTTTTAAGCAGTCGCCCGTCCTTAAGTTTAGGTCACTGGTTCCAGGAAAGGGAGAGAGCCAGTGCCGAAAGACAAACACAACATCCATGCCTCACCGGGATTCCAACCCGGACCATACACGAACGAATGATCATAAGCCAGCGCTTAGACCACTGCGCCACCAGGGCGGCCAGGTTCGTGATGAGCATCACGTCTGCACCCTTTTTCCATCGTAGAATGTGAGTCGGAAGTCCACTCACGTCGATCGTGTGTAAAACGTCAACTGGATAGCGCATTCTTTCACTCTCATCTTCAGTCACAACTGTGTTTGTAAATGTTGTTGGAATGAGATTCGCGTTGCGAATACTCTTCATTCTTTCTTGTCTGAGACATATAGTTGCGACCCATTGATCGCTCACGCCTTCCTATAGGGCTCTTACGCTTTCTTTTCTTTTCTTTTTTTTTTTTTTTTTCTGCTGGAGAGATATTCTGTTAAGGGTAAGTATGCAATAAAGTATTTACTTACTTTAGGACTGATCATAGAACACCATACACACACCAAATCTGACACTGAACAGAGCACCCGATGTAGATAAGGGCCGCAAGCTTCTCCCATAGACTTTACATGGGAACTTTGCCGCCACGCCCGACCCGTTGCCCCAATCTCAGTTTTCTCTTCGGCTGGAATATCTACATGGTAAGACCTTTATTTTGATTCCTCAACCACATTTTACGTTCAGCCGTTCTCGCAAAATAGGTATCACAGTAAAAAACCTTATAGAATGAATATAAAGATGGCGCAACTCAATGTGAACATTCTAAATATTTTCACTAACATTGGTCAACGGAATGTTTATTTACATAATGGGAAACGTCTTTCTTACGTGAATAAACTGGATCGAATGAATATTAAATTGTATGCATACATCACACAGTCCAACGGCATAACGCAAGCAGGTCTTCCGAGAGTGTTGGCTGTTCCGATGAGAAGAACATTGATACGAATGCCTGCTGGCGTTTCTTTGCGCAACGGCTCGCTCAGAAAAGAGAAGACTTTGGACTATCTCAGTCCCTCCATGCTTACGCCTTCAACAACGCGTGAGTCAGCCGCAGGGATTCTTCCATAGACTTTACATGGGAACTTTGCCGTCCCACAACGCTCGAACAGTTACCCTAATCTCATTTTTCTCTTCGACTGGCCCATCTACATGGTAAGACTTTTGTTTTGATACCTCAACCATATCTTTACGTTCAGCCGTTCTCTCACAATATGACTCACAGTAAAAAACTTTATAGAAGTAATATATTGATTATTTTTAACAATGCCATTGAATCGATTCTCAGCTTACAAGAATGAGCAGTTGATAGAATTGGTTGGTGTGCATCCAATTTTATGGAACAGTATTCAACTCAAGAAAGCAACATCGTCAGAGATGCTTTTGCATATGCCCTCAGCGACAGTAATGAGTAAAAATAAATGCGTGTTTTTTGGGGGATTCTACAGTCAAAAATGACTTTTTCCGAACTATTCATTGCTCTGTGTCATTTTTTTAATGTAGAAAATTTTCTAGTGTATACATACTGTGACGTGCCTGCCTCGCAGGACGCACACGACATAAAGGCAGATAGCAGCAAGAACGAACGTCTGCGTAGCTCAGTTGGTAGAGCGACTTGTTCCGGAATAAGTGGACTCGGGTTCGATTGCCGGCGTGGACCCAAAATGACGGAGAAATTTACTTCGTTATAATACTTAATAAAAAATGATCCGCAATTACACAAATATTTGTTTTAATAATGCATGCCCCTCTAGTCACTTAATTCAGAGTGAGGGCTAGTTTTTGTGCAGGTGTTATTCGCTTCTTCACTCGAATATATGAATTACAGGCTATTTGATCTTCAATAAGAGTCAAAATGAAATTAAACTGCTCCCTTGTAAATTTTAAATATGCTTTAAACTTATGTTCATCATCGAGCAAATGGTTTCCTACCAAACTGGAGTGCACTCCTTTCTTCCGACATAAATACATCGCACCAATTGGTTTTCGTTTTTGCAACCATTGAAGTATTTATGTAATCCTCGTCTTTTTCCAAGTACTTGACAAGCCATAAAATACAGTTTCTTTTTTGAAACACACGTTTTTACACTTTTGAAACGCACTGCATTGATACACGAGTAGATGTCCTCTCACTGTTTGTTCACGACTGCCTTATTCCGTCGTCGTCTGTCCCGTGGAGGAAAACATTCACGCCAGCGTATTGCGTTACGCAGTGCCCGACCTGATTGGGTAGCGTTTTCCGTTCTCCGCTGCGTCTAAAACACGTCGTCGCTAGGAAAACCCTCCTTAAGGCAGAGAACCATAACAGTAAAACAACCAAACAACGCATGCGTCGACCAGGCCGGAAAACAAACCCAGATCAAACGACTGGTTGGAAACCAGCGCCTCTGTCCATTCGAGCACCAGTGCGGCTAAAAGCGTTTCGTTAAATAAAAGATTGTGCTCAAATCATTCTTCACGGTCCAAAATGGGCGAAAGAGAAAGGATTTTTCCTTCACTTCCTACTGTACAGATTCACTATATTATCAAAAGTATTCTGACACCACAATTTTTTGTGACAAATGGTTTTATTATCGCAGTTAGTTGGACCAAGGTAGAACTAGATGAAGAACAGGCTATAACATTAACCTTAAAGACAATAGACTTTAGGTGATTGGCCGGTGGGCTTTAATGATAATTTCTGCCGTTAGATGGCACTGCGTCCCAAGGTACAAACAATGCCGTTTCTGTGTTATTTGAATGGCTAGATTGTGTTAAGTAAATTCCATTACAGTTTTAAAACGGTTCCTCGTTTTTACCACAAAATATAATCCGTTTTCAATACGGTTTATCACCATTTGCCGATGTGCACGTCTTCAAAACAGAAAAAAATGTGGGAATATCATTACACAAGTTCCCTTCAAGTCAGGCCTGAAGCGAATGTGGTTGAAAGTAATTTCTCGGCAGGATTTTTAGCCAAATGAACATCATCATCGAGTGCTTTTTTGTTATAAGCATTTTCATCCTGATGATTACGTACCAAGCGTCTGGTACAAGCGACTGAAGGGAGATGTACCATCCATACATTTCAAGATTATTCACATCATATAGAAAGTGGCTCCTACGAAGATAGCAGACGTGTTTTTAAGAGAAGGAGTGATGCCGCTAATTAGTGTATTAGTACAAAAATAAAGAAACGGAGTGTAACATACTTGCATAATACAGAGTAATGAGTTAAGTTTGTAAATTCTGCCAGGTATTACTTTAATGACAGATTTTATCATGTATTCTTAATCAATAGCCATGTTAGGCCTAGCTAACCATGATAACGCATTTTATACAAAAAGTAGCCTGCTCGCATGTTTCATTCTGCAAACTATGTAATAGTTTTATGACCTATTACACGAGGACAGATTTTCCTCTCGCCCAATGATATAAGTTCAGAATATTTGTTAACTCCGTCTGTTCGAATGATGTGAAAAATGATAGAGAAACAACGAGCTTGTTTCTAAGTCAAACGTCAATAGATGGCGCTGCGTCCCAACTCCTAACTTTTGTCCTCTCTGTTTTCGCTTAATGTTACAACCTGGTAGGTGATCCAGTTCAGCCTTGGTTGGACCACCTTTCGTTCATATGACAGCGGCAACACGTCGAGGCATACTATCAACCAGTTCCCAGTAGGTCTTGACAGGAATGGCTCGCCATTCTTCCTGCAGAGCTGGTGTCAGAGTGGAGAGCGAACATGATCGTTGTGGTAGATTTGGTATCCGTCGCTCTAGTTGATCCCAGAGGTGTTATATGGGAGTGTGTAGTGGTGGAAATGGGCCGGAACGCACTGGAACGCAGATCCGGGAGCGAAACCCCGCGTTCCGGAAGAAAAACCCTGCGTTCCGTTATCGACACCACAAGAAAGGGATTATTTAATTTTCATAAAACATTTCGTAATGCATTATACATTTCAATTAATGACACCATCTTGTATTAATTGTTTGTCGTTTCAATTTTTTTTTATTTTCCTCTAATAAAGCTCACTCGCCATTTGTGTAGGTACTACCGGAGTTGTAGCTGTAGTTCTCAAAACATTTTCTCTTCGCCGTCTGACGTCCTTCCTTTGCGATTTCCCGCCATGGTGACGAGTGCAACGCCGCTTAATTCCACGATGAGTGCGAAGTGTTTGCGTGAGAGCGAAGGTCATGGCAGGAGCTAATTGCTCGATGACCTTGCAACCTCTCTCCGCTCTTGGCATAAAATTACTTCGCAGTTCCTGTAACCTGGCAACGACCTTAATTACTACACTGTACACATGCTGTCACTTCAACTTCAGCTCCTGTCGTGGTGGACGTGATATTTTGACTGATATTGTAGTCGTAAGTTTTAATTTGTTCTTGTGTGAGAAAAGAAAACAACTGAAAATAATGAAAAGAACACTAACAGATTTCTTTGGGAAAAAAGATGAGTCAAAAGGAAAAAAACAGAACTCTGGAATTTATAAACGCCCCCCCCCCCCTCTGTTCAAGCTCGGACTCCGTGTGAAGTATCACCAAGAAAATCGCCGAAAATACAACAGTCAAAGGAAATCCCTGCATCAGGAAGTTCATTAGAAGAATCTGAATCTCGGCAAAGCTCAACAAATGGTAAACCCGAGTGTTGGACTGAGGATCAAAGTAAGTATTTTTTGAAATACTTACTTTGATCCTTGGCTTGTTTTAAAAAATGGGTGTTTAGGATGTGCCGTCTGTAAAACCGCCGGGAATTTTGAACGTTTCAGAATATTTAATTGGTGCAAGGCTTTCTAAGGAGTGGATATATTGCAAAGTTGGATCTACGGCTGACGATAAGAAGAAGCAAAATACGGCTCTAAGGAAAAAATATAAAGGGGCACAGAGAAAGCCACGCTCATAAAGAAGCTTCTAAAATAAACACAAAACGTTCTGAAGGCGTCTTTGAAAATATTGTTGAAAAAATAAATAAAAATAAAGTGGACAATACGTACAAAATATTCAATACCGCATATTTCATTGCGAAGAACAATAGACCTTTTGCCGATTTTCCTGGTTTGACTGATCTTCAAAAGAAAAACGGCACTGAGCTGGGGAGGATATTGCAGTCTAGGAAGACCTGTACGGATATTTGCGATTCTATAGGAAATTATATGCGTAAAAAGCTCTGTGAAGAAATCGTCTCCCAAAATATAAAATTCGGTATCTTGGTTGATGAGTGCACAACTTTAAGCAGACTCTCAGTACTCATAATCTGCATAAGAATGTCCATAGATCCGGATGATATAAATGCCCAAACTCTATTTTTGACTTGGTTGAATTACACGATTTGAAAGCAACAGCAATAACCGAATCGATTATGAACTGCTTGGTGAAGTGCTTTCCAATAGAGCTTATTAAAAATATTCTGATATCCTTCACTTCCAACGCAGCTGCAAACTTCGCAAGTTCCATATCTGGTGTGGCTCAACAGCTTAAAAAATTCCCGAACTTATTATACAATACTGTGCAAATCATAAGTTAGAACTTGCTGTCAGGGACGTGATTAAAGAGGTTTACGGCATACAGAGTTTTAAATCGTTTTGCGATAAATTATACTCTTTGTATCACTCTTCACCAAAGAACTCCCGCAAGTTGCATCACTGTGCTGAAGAAATTGCAGTTCTGTTTTCTTCAATCAGGAGAGTTCTTGGAACAAGATGGATAGCATCTAGTGAACGAACAGTATCTGCTGTCTGGAATATGTTTCCAGCCTTGGCTTTGCATTTTAAAGCTGCATCTGCTGATGATTCAAGGGATAGTAAAGAAAGAAGCATGTTTTCTGGCTTACTGAAAAGACTTACGAGCACATGCTTCCAGGAAAATTTGGCACTAATGAAAACCGCCTTAAAGGAACTTAGTTCATTGTCAATGCGTCTTCAAGGAAATTGTGTGTCGGTACCAGAAGCACATTCGCGTATTTCCCTTACAGGGAAAGTTTTCCAAGGTTTATCTAATGGTGGTTTTGACGAGTTTTATTTAGTAGCATCAGATGCCGTAAAAAATACGGTGCTCAAAGGGGTGGACTTACATTCAAGGGGATATAAATCTGACGGGAAAATAAACCGTGTTCAGTTTTTTCGGAGTGTTGCCAACAATTTATCTGCCAGATTATTCAACAGCGAGGACATTGTAAAACAACTTCAGGTTTTGTATCCATATTTTTGGCCGACCGACATAGATATTTTATATGGAGAAGGAAAGTTTTTAAGTTTATACCGAATATTCGGATTGGAGGAAGAAAGGAAAATCATTGAAGAGTTCAGACATTTCAAGGAAACCAAAAAAGTTTCACATCATTTAAAAGTCTTATTAAAATCTGTTGCTGCGGTTGCTATATCAACAGCTGAGTGTGAAAAAGGTTTTAGCACCATGAATTTGATAATAACTGATTTAAGAAAAACTTTAAACGTTACACTCGTCAGCAACCTTATGTTCATAAAAATAAACGGTCCTCCTTCAAAGATCTTCAATCCCGAGCCGTACGTACGGAAATGGTTGAGTGACGGAAGGAGAAATGCAGATTTTTTGGCTTGCAGAGAACGTGAAGAAAAGATGCAAGAAGACTTGTTGAAACAAAACTTTGGAGATTATTTTAGGAGATTATTTTTTTTTCAAATCGAAGTTATAATAGATATTGCAGCTAAATAAATGGATATTTCAAACAAAGCCGAATTTCTTTATTTTGCCACCCTATATAAAGTAGTTACTTACATATCTCTGCCTCAAATACGAGCTGACGTTTTTTCTCCGATGTTTGTTATTTGAGGACACCTCCAAAAAGGGTGATACCTTTAATTGCCCCGGCACACATTCGTCTGGTCTTTCTAATAAGAAACGTACTTCTGAATAAAGAAAACAGCTCTGACTTTAGCAAAATGTGACTATTTCATTTTAAAGTTTAATAACGAAATTTACCTATATGGTTTTATGTGTACAGCAAATGGGTTTGCGAATATTAAATTTTTAATGCATTCACTTGTACCGTTGTAGTGTTGTCGCCAAAACTCCGTCAAAACTGCGTTAAGCCTTTTTGACGAATTCTGACTAAGGAGTCAGAAATAGACAAAACGTTGCGACGTCGTTTTGACGGGTTTTGGAGAAAACACTACAAGTTGTACGTTGCGTTCCGGCAGTGAAAAATTCCCATTTCCATCACTGGGAGTAAGGACATGACTCTGAGCAGGCCAGTGTAACAATTCCACTTCATTTTCAAGAAACCAGTCCTGCACACACGTGTGGCAGGGAGCTCGATCGTTATGGAAGAGACAACGGTCATCTATATAACACTGCCACATACTGCCGTTAGGGAAGAATTATCCAGAACGTTGAGGTACGCTTCAGTGTTCATGGTTTGTGACATAATAACCAACGAGCAGAGTCCCATCCACGAAAAACAACTCCATACACCATGATGGAGCCTCCGCCAAACTTAACCGATAGAAGAACACAGTCCGACGAAAATCGTTCGCCGGGCTGTCCCCAAATCTAAACACGTCCATCAGATTGGAAGTGTGAAAAGTATGACTCGTCACTCCAAAGAACAGCTTCCGAATCGCCCACAATTCAGGAAGGACACAGACACACCACGCCCTGCGACACTTCACATTCACGGCAGAGTTGGAAACGGGTTAAACATTTTGGACCCGGACGTCCCATAACTGGACCCGACCCGGACCCGTAACTGACCCAAACAAATGTGCTTTGAACTATAAATTCGAAACTCAATTTATATATCTATACATATAAACTTAATATATATATATATTCATTCCAATAACTGCGTGATATTTAATAACTGAAAACCTTTTTTAATAATAAAACTTGGTTACTTATTAAATTTTAGTGCCATTTTTAGTGCCACTATTTTGCGTAATCCAGAAGTAATGGATGACTATGACCGTCACCATGGATTATATTACAAATGGGAATCATTATTTACGATTACACAAATGTATTTTATAAATGTATTTAGATTGTTCACTCTTTCCGTACTCATACTTTTATATGGTCCGTTAGATTTTTGGTTCCATAATCTTTTATTACACCGTCGACATCTTTCTTTGTAATTATACACTTTCCATATTTTAAACAACAAGCAAGACCAAACAACACAGAATTATACATTAATTCCTTAATGAGACGAAACAATTTCCAGCATTCACTCTTCCCCTTGTGGTTTCCAACAAACACGTATTTGTTGGCCTCGACGCCTTCCTCAACATCCTTAATATTAAATCCATCCGTATTAACAATTAACATGTCATGGGAACTGGATGTTAGCACTTTAATCTTAAACCTCGGAATGCTCAATGTAAAAGATGAGATGTGAAAAGTAACTCTTAGTCATACAGTGAACTTCGCACGGAGAGAGTGAATGAGCTAAGAAGCAGGCGAATGGTGTTTGCCTGTACCTTGCCCTGGACAATCGCACTGTAAAAGAACGCAAGGGAAGTATATTTTTACGATATGGTGTCGGTGGAAATCTTCGTTGCTTTAAGACAGACAATATTTTTGCATGGCAAATCCTTATTCCCTCCGTGGGCACCAGTTTCGACTACAGAATTCCACAACCAGCATTTTTCTTTGGAATATATGTTTCTCTTTTCAAAAATAAAACGAAAAAAAGGATATAAAGTATTAAATCGTTCCCACCCACAATTCATACTAGATTTCCAAAATTTCTTAAGGCGGATGAGGGGGGGAATATTTAAAAAAAACAACATACCTTGTAGGATTTTTAAAGGGGAGGGGGTGTAACTGTTGGAAAAATAAGTCACGAGTGCGTCTCACACGAGTCGCCAAACATTATTTCCACTTGCTGAGAAAAGTTGTTTGTGATTTCTCCCTGCGTTAAGTGCTAAAAGTGTCACCTGATCACTTCGTTAAAATGCAACTGGTGAGAAGAGAACCGGCGATACTCACACGCTGTGTGGCGATCCTTCTGTTATAATGGTCGTTCTTTCAGCTGCGATGTTTTCTTGCAAACTGTGTGTGCGTGTCATGTTTATGTATCTCTTAAGGTGGACGTGAAGTAATTTTGCTTTCTATACTTCCAATGGAAAAAACTTCTGTACACATTTTCTTCACAATTAATGCGTTCCCAAGGATGAAAATTTTAACATCGATTAAAATAGCTTCATTTTATAACTTGGAATACTTAATATTTTGTAAAACATAACCATAATTATTATGCAATCCAACATTTGTTTGTCTACTGACGTCATCAAAGTACAGGTCGCGCCATCTTTTTTCTGGTTTCAACGCCACCAAAGGAAAAGTTATAGTTATTTAATATAATTATGGTTATGTATTACAAAATATTAAGTATTCCAAGTTATAATATGAAGTTATTTTAATCGATGTTCAAATTTTCATCCTTGGGAACACACTAGCTGTGAAGGAAATGTGTACAAAAGTTTTTTCATTGGAAGTATAGGAAGCAAAATCACTTGACGTCCACCTTAAGTGTTAGAAACTCCATTTATTTTCTATTTCTTGTGCGTTCACCTCTATATTCCTAAGTGCATCTTCATCATTTTATTGGATAACCTTATCCAAGGTGAGTCATTTGTCTGCGTACAATAATTTCCGAAGTATCATATCAAGTCCGTCCACTGGAACGCAGCGTAACGAAGGCAAGTGTAAACGCGTAAACATCCCGTTTTTCATATTACACTAATAACAACTACAACATTAACGACCATCGTTAGCACCTCAGACTAAATGCCGTCGCCCGTCCCTATTTTGGGGCCACTTGTTCCAGGGAAGAGAGAGAACCAGGTCCATAACACAAGCACATCAATTATGCGTCACCCAGAACTCCAGTCGGGATGGCTGAAGAGAATTTTTCGAATCCGATTAATAGGTGGTGAAATGAAGTCCACACTGCCGGGCACACGAATTTTTTAATGCTTCAGATGCCAAACGAATAAAGAGAATTATTCTAAATCAATCTGTTGCTGCAAATTTCCTGTAAAATCTGCTAGTCCAATCCGCAACAAGGTTCCGTCTTTGTAATAGAATAAAGACTTGGGCAAATATTCAGGAAAGCGTTTCGTAAATGTAATGGCTTTAAGTAATTGCACTGAATGTTCTCAGATATTTTGTGGATCATTAGAGAGAGTGAACGATAATGGTCCAATGTTATTTAATACACGTACCTTTCTCGTTTACTTAAGTGAGCATGCTCGTTGTCTTTCGTACAGTTAACGTACTCCATCCAGATTTCCCTCTTGTCGGAGTTCCATTCATCAGTTCTAACGCGACTGCGTGCGGCATGCCAACCACCAAAAACTTAACTACAGTTTGTATTATAGAATATACACTGAAGTGCCAGAAAAACTGGTACACCAGTCTAACACTTGGTAGGTCCCCCACGGCAGCGCAGGACTGCATAAATATGACGGGGCGTGGAGTCCACTAGCTTCTGGAAATATGCTGTAGGAAATGCACACCATACTTCCTGCAGAGCGTTCCACAATTCGGGTGTATTCCGAGGTCTCGGATCCTTGTGTTCGATAGCGCGTTGCATGGCATCCCAAATGTGTTCTATCACGTTCAGATCTGGAAACTTGGGTAGCAATTCCAACACCCCAAACTCAGATTAATGCTCCTCAAACTATTATGTGGCGTCCCGACACTTGTGTGGAGGTGCATTGTCCTGTTGGAACAGGCCTAACCCTACAGCATGAATGCAGAACATGAATGGGTGTACCTCGTCAGAAAGGATACGCACATAACGTTGGCCGATCACAGAGGTTTGTAGACGTACCAGGGGTCCCAGTTAAGTCCAGCTAAGCAAACCCCATACCGTTACGGTCCCCCCTCCCCCATCAGCTGGTACAGTTCTCTGTTGACAGGCGGGATCCATGGCTTCATGGGGTTTGCGCCACACACGCATCCTTCCATCTCCCGATACAGTTGGAAACGCGACTCGTCAGACCAGGTTACTTGTTTACAGTCATCAAGTGTGCAGTGGCGGTGTTGCCGTGCCCAAGCGAGGCGCATAGTCTGTGTGGTGCACCCATCAAGGGGACTCGAGTTGGGCGTCTGCTTCGAAAGCCCATATCGTGCAGGGTACGTTGCACAGTCCGGACGCTGATGCTTGTTGAGGCTCCAGCAGTGAATTCCGATGCTACCTGCGAGAGTGTCGCGTGAAACGATTCTTGACAGCTGACGATGGTCACGTTCATCCAATGTCTTTTTACGGCCACACTATTATCGTAGGTTGGAGGTTTCGCCGGAATTCTCGTAGTCCCTTGCAATGGTCGTCCGTGGAAAACCGAACTTCGTTTCTACCTCCGAAATACTATGGCCCATCTCACGAGGGCCAACTATGACACCGCGTTGAAAATCGCTTAACTCGTTATTACTTGTCTGACAGCTGGCAAGGATGTCTATCGCTTTATATACGCACTGGCGAACGCAACCGAGAACGCGCATAGGTGACGTTGCTATGTATTTTGCATAAGCTCGGCTGTACCAGTTTTTCTGGGGTCAGTGTATATCTAAGAGCACCATAAGGGAATTTTTCAGGTGACTTGTGTAACGCAGTTAAACAGGGAATAAAAGTTATAATATTTCTACTTGAAACATCGCGTATTGTTTCTGGAGAAAAAATGGCCGTGAATATTAATTTGAATTAAATTTGCATTTATAAATCCCAACCATTCCATTAATACCTAAGTAAGCCAGATAAATAAAAAAGCTGCATTTTATCATGTTGCCGGAAAAGCTCCTAAGTAAGGTAATTAAGCTGAAAACAAGGGTGGATCTCTACTGCAGACTTTGATTAACAATTTAGCAATTTTACAAATTAATAATAATAAAACACATAAATAATTTGTAATTAACTTCCAAGAAAAAGTCTCAGTATGGCGCAGTGTTCAAATAAGGGCTAAAATTTATTAGTTTTAATAGTCCTGTAAGTTTAAGTAATTACTTGTAACATTGTTAAAACCTGTATCGGTGATAGTGTTGAAGCTGAAATAAAATTGTAATGTAATTATTAAAGTTGAATGAAAGAAAAACGGGGAACGGAAGGAATAACCCATGAAATTAAATAATAAAATTAATAACGAGATACGCTTTGAATCACGGCAGCACTTACACATAATAAAAAGACGCAAAATTACAAAAATCTCAGCAGCAAAACAGAACTTAATTAAAAGAGACGAAGAAAAGGTAAAAATCATACAAGGATTTAAAAATAGAAACAAAGCAGAATTGCCGTTCATTGTGATTTTTAATAAAATAATCAAACCGTTCAGCCAAGGTCAGGGGAACTACACAGTCGAGTCACATTATTGTGACCATCTCCTACTTTTGAGGTCAACGCGCGTAGCCAATGAGTGAAGGCACGTGTCCTATAGGCATTCTGAAAACATATTACTCGTTGCTGTCATGGATAAAAGGAACGATTTATCAGATGTGGAAAAAGGGATGATTATCGGCTATCGGACGAAGGACTTTATGAACTGTTCGCGTGCTGCTGTAATTAAAGAGTATACTGATTAGAGAAATGGCACCATTGCGAATAAGCGACGTGCAAACTGCAGAGCACACGTGCCGTTGATGTGAGAGGTCAACATCGGCTTCGAAGTTGCTTGAAGAAGGCCATCCTGGTGGCGCAGTGGTCTAACCGATGACCTCTGATCACTCGTCAGAAGGGACCCGGGTTCGAATCCCGGTGAGACATGGATGTTGTGTTTGTCTTACGGCACTGGCTCGTTCCTTTCCTGGATCCAGTGACCCTAAATTAGGGACGGGCGACTGCTTATAGTCCATTGGGTTGCTCACTGTGGTCGTCAAACCTCTAATTCAATAAAAAAAAAGTTTATGTATAGCGTATTTTTTTTTTTTTATTGGAAGTTTAACGACCACCGTGAGCAACTCAATGGGCTATAAGCAGTCGCCTGTCCCTAATTTAGGGCCACTGATTCCAGGGAAGGGAGAGAGAGCCACTGCCGTAAGACAAACACAACATCCATGCCTCACCGGGATTCGAACCCGGACCCTTTCGGCCGAATGATTAGAAACCATCGCTGCGCCACCGGGGAGGCGTGTAGTGTTCAGTTAGCTATACTTAAACGAACATTACAATAGTGTTGCTTCATCGTAGGCTTTTACTCGCATTTAAATTCTGCTTAGTCGTCGCAAAAATATAAAAATATCAGGATGCCTATTAAGACGATCTTAACATAATGAAAATAAGACAACTATCAATATGTGTCATGGAGAAGTAACTTTCCTTCACCGATAAGAGAGAAAGACACTGCTGAGAATTCCTAGTGTAACAGAGTCTTCTTACCTCGAAGGCACATTTTCTCCAGATAATAGGTGCCGCGTGCGGTTGTGAGGTTGTCATCGTGTAAGGCGCCAGCAGTCGCTATGGTGACGTCCGAGAGCTGACACATTGTATTGTTGGCATGGCGAAGAAAGGTGATAGAGTGGCATCTTTCGTCGAAATGACATTGTCTCGTACAGTTGCTCAGACTGACATCAACGAGGGTGAGATCGTACGTGGTCGAGGATGCAGGAGGCAATGGACGGGTGTTCGTTGAGAGTATGAAGGATTCCGCGCCATACGCACATTTTCCTGTAAAGAGAAAAAAAAACAGAGTGACATCGTGAAGCTGAGATCATTCAGAGAAACTAACTGCTTTACAAAATACCTAAACACGAAGCAACAAGAAAAAGGAATCAGCTATATTATAGCTCGAACGATTTTTCTTTTTTTACTTTTACCAATATAAGATCTCACACATAATCACACTGCCTGTTTCCTTACGACACCAGTTCTCAAACTTTTGATCTTATGAATCTTCCCAGACAGTAGTAAAGCAAATCTCAAGTAAAAAATTTCATTGTAACGAAAATGGGTAACGGAGCATCACAGTCAAAACCACTGTTGAAATCTGGTCTTTGAAACCCATGAAGTGACGCAACAATAGTTATTCATTGTTACTCCACAATATACACTGCCGAAAAGCGAAAAAGAGCTCCATTAAAAATTGCAGCTGCAACTATGAGATTTATGTCGTAGCAACAACTTGTTAAGCGATCACACGTGTGCAGTGATTCAATGTTTGTTTTACTTTTTAATATGTATTACAGTGTACAGAAGTCCCATTTTAATAAGGTGTTGCACCTCCTCCAGCAGCAATACAAGCTCCCAATCTGGCATGCAAATCGGTCATACAAATGCTGGATAACACGCTGGGGGATAGCATTCCATGCGATTTCAACCTAGACGCGTAATTCAGAGATGGTCGCTGCCTGCCGGGGTCCGTGAAAGAGTCTTTGTCCGATCCAGTCCCAGACATGCTCGATTGGAGAAAAGTCCATAGAGCGTGCTGGCCAAGGAAGTTGATGCACAGCCTGAAGAGAATGTTGAGTTGCCCGGGCGGAGTGTGGGCTGGCGTAATCCTGCTGGAATATCGCATTTGGGATCGCACTCAAAGATGGCAGGACAAGTGACTGAACGATGTCGCTGACGTACGTACTGCTATTCAGTGTAATAAGTACAAACACCAAACTCGTACAAGAGTGATAGCTTATGGCTCCCCACATAATGATGCCCGGCGTTGAGCTTGTGTGTCGTTGACGGATGCACGATGCCAGAGTCCGTCACCTTGTCACCTTCGGACGCGTACACGGCCGTCAAACGCTCCCAAGAAGAATCGGCGCCGCCCCGGTGACACAGTGGTCTAAGCGATGGCTTCTGATCATTCGTCCGAAATGGGGCTCGGCCGGGTTCGAATCCCGGTGAGGCATGGATGTTGTGTCTGCCCTTCGACACTGGCTCTCTCCCTTCCCTTGAGCCAGTGGCCCTAAATTGGGTCAAAGGTCAGGACATAGGAGCGGGATCCATTCCATGTCCTTATGCATCATAACTTGCGTAAAAATGGTTCGATTTCGATGAAATTTTAGTATGTCGTAAGAGACCACGTGGGGACGAACCCTATTAAAAATAGGCGAAATGAGGTCAAAGGTCAGGACATAGGAGCGGGATCAATTACATTGCCCTTATGCATCATAACTTACGTAAAAATGCTTCGATTGTGACAAAACTTTATCATGTTTCGGAAGTGTACTGTACCGGTTCTGTTGAATATCATGGAAATTGGGTCAAAGGTCAGGGCACAGGAGCGAGATTTATTCCACAGCCATTATCCTGATAACTTGAGTAATGATTTCGTGTATGTTGGAACTTGTTTGTTTAATCTCAGGACCACTTTACACTCTTAAAAAGTTTTTAGTGACCTAAGGAGCGTTCGTTTAGGTGGAAGTAGGAATTAAATCTGAGAAAATTTCTAATATATATTTATTAAGTCATTTCAAAATAATAAAATCATAAATATTCTTTGTGAAAAATATCTATATTTTCTAAAACAAAATCAAATTAGCGACAAGTGTAGCGTTATTTTAGATTTTTGTAAATCCCTTTAATGTCTGAAGACGACGACTGCGTTCTCGCATCTACTTCTGCATTCAATCTTTTGCGATATGTTGCTTTGGTTGAAGTATATGAAGAAAATTTGGCCTCACACAGATAGGTAGCTCGAAAAAGGAGGAATATTTTGATACACTTTTTAGTTAATTCTGTATATTCTTCTTTGATATTACACCAAAAATCGACAAGTGGTTGTTTTGTAAAGGTTAGTTGCAATGCGGAAGTTGAACCCATCAGCACTGTGTCACATTAAAATCCATCGATCTAATTTGCACTAATAAGAACACAGTTGAAGTAGTGAGAACCAAGTGAGTTAAACTCTGAAAACGCACATCACATGTTCATTTATACCCCAAACCAACTACCATAGAAAATTCTAGAAACCAAAGAACACACAAACGCACATTCCACTAGCCGGCAGAGCGATGACGTCATCCTACGTCACGTAGCCTTCGGAAAAATCTGGCGCCTGCTGATGTAGGCCCCTCAATCCCAGCCAGTGGTGGACACAGCGGGGGGCGATTGCGGCGATCGCCCCCCCCCTAAACCCTAACGAAATGTTTACATTTAAAGTAGCGAAGATCTTAAATGGTTAACTCTGGAAATTTTGTTGTCAGTTTTTCTAAAAAAAAAAAAAAATCACAATTAAATATACTACGGAATTAGATTTAAAATACGTATTAGATTGATTTAGCTTCAGTAAAAAAAGAAAGAGAGAAAGAGAGAGCAGCTAATCCAGAGATCTTGAGGCCCTTTTCACAGCCACGGAATAGTTTCTGTACAAGTACACTGTATTGACAAAATTCACTGGACACCCCTTTAAAAGCAAATGAACGGACCGCTGCGTTGTTCAGATGCGCGGTACGGCTGGTATAAAAACAAGCCTGCAGCTGACTGACAGCGATCACATCGCATTGTGAGGTTGGGTGAAAATGTTGCGGTGGGAGATAACTGACTTTGAGAAAGGAAAGATTGTTGGGTGTTATATTAGTGGGTTGTCCATAACAAAAACCGAGAGGCGTTTGAACAGACCCAAGTCAACTGTTTTGGATGCACTGAATAGGTGAAAGACACATGGCATGCCTGAAGCAGCTAAAACGTTCCGGCAGACCAAACAAAATCAGCGATAGAGGACGTCGAAGCCTCATTAGAGTCGTTACAACTAACCGAAGGAATAATGCACAAGACCTTAGTGTACAGCTGAGTAAAAATGCTGGAACCTCGGTATGTACACGTACCGTTCGCAGAGAGCTTCATTCCATGGGTTACCGTGATCGTGCGGCTACTCATGCGCCTTTCATCGCCACTCGGAATGCTACTCGTCGTTGATCATGGTGTAAAGAACACTTATCGTGGACCGTAGATCAATGGAAACGGGTCCTACGGACTTCTGAATCCAGGTACACGATCCATCAGTCTGATGGCCATGTGTGGGTATAGCGGTAGGGAGGTTGGCCCTATTTACCACAGTGTACTGTTCCTACGGTCAAGTTTGGAGGTGGCAGTGTACTTGTGTAGGGGTGTTTTCCGTGGTATGGTCACGGTGCATTGATTATTGTGGTCAGACCTGTTAAGCAGCACGTCTACCTCAATATTCTGGACAGTTATGCCCTACCAACTCTGTTGCAAATACTATAGAACCGAGCCTTGTTGGTACAAGCGGGATAATGCACCGAGCTATAAAGCAAAGACTGTTACGGCGTGGTTTGACGATAATTCCTTATCGTGTGTGGACTAGCCAGCAAACAGTCCTGATCTTAATCCCATAGAGCACATTTGGGATAAATTAGAGCGCCGCATAAGAAGTTTGGAACCAAGGCCTTCTACTAAGCAACAGTTAGCGGCAGCATTATGTACTGAATGGAAGCGCATACCTATAGCTACGCTCCAGTACCTCATCGAAAGCATGTCTCGAAGGGTCAGTGCATGCATTAAGCCCAAAGGTAGACAGACACAGTACTAATGTATGTCAATAAATGCTATGTTGTGTTTCTCTTCTAGGCGTCCGGTGACTTTTGTCAATACAGTGTATAATAAATAAATACATCGCTCTTTCCACGTTCCAGGAACACGTAGCAACGAAAAAATTGTTTTCAGCTGCCGCCGTGGAATTGAACCACCGATCTCTCGATATCTAGCCGAGCGCGTTAGCTTTACACCACGGTGGTCAACAATCCACGGTGCTATGTGTATTTTTAAGTCAGCTTCTGACATCATAAATCCGTAAGATGGGCTCAGCTACTGAGACGTTTTCATCTGGTGGGCATTAACGGCACTGGCTATATATATATTATAGCAATTAAATCCAAAGGGCGAGATCCAATGTGAAAATCCTCCAAATACGTGGCGTCAGTAATACAGTGTATTACTGCTTACTGTCATAAAGAGCTGTCCCTACCTGTTCAACTTTCTTCAAAAATGTTGCATCAAATGACGAGATTATCTAATAAAAGTCGAACAGACGACTTACGTGTTGGAAGTTTGAAATTCTCCATCCAGGAAAGCTTCCATGAAAATTTCCGTCTTCAGTTATTTAAGTTGTTTTTTAATACTTGGACAATGATTGACATGATACGTTCTATAAGTTGTGTAGCTTGCAATCAGTTCTACATGAAAGCTATTCAATAAAATACTTCATATATAAAATTCAAAACATTGTTGAATAAAGAATCTTACCTGATACGAAGGCTACCAAATTTGTTAACAGCAACCCTAAAGTCAGTAAGTAGATCTTCATTTTTCCAATACAGATACCTAAAATCGACAAGAAAATATCATCTATAATGTCGCAAACAGCATTAAAATGAGTTTCAAATACACGCTACAATGTCAGATACAGTACATACACTACACTCAGAAAAACGTTTCGTTAATTCATCAAAAAAGTTATTGTCAAATCAACAAAAAACGTTTGTCGATATACAGTCAACAAATATGTTTGTTGAATTGACAAATGTATTTTGTTGAAAATTATTTTCGATTCTACAAAAGTTATTGTTATCATAACAAAACGTTTTGTTCATTTAACAAAATACCTAGGCCGATTTTTGGGAATGTGTTTGAACCAACAATATGTATTGTTATCGCGATAAAAAGTTTTGTTGCTGCAACCAAACATATTGTTATCGTGACACAGTAATTTTTTGCTCCAACAAAATTTAGAGTTATGTAGCTGGGCCACTTTGTCCCTAAACTATTTTCCCGATGGCAATACTTTGCCTGCGCAATAATTTTAGGCGGTGCCCTTCGACCCGGGGTGTCCGCCATTTTTTTAAACGCCAATATTTTCCCCCGCCGTATTTTAATTTTTCACCGGCAATATTTACCCCCGTCGTATTTATTTTCTCTAGTGGTGTATAAACGAATTTGAACGGTGTTGCGTCCTTAGGAAATTTTTTCAGAGCCAGCGAAAAATCTCTCACCGAGTAGATTCGAACCTGAGACCTTCAGTTTCGGAACTATAGGCATGCTAACCAATTTGCTACACCTGTTCTTACGAGTAAATTCTGGAATGTTCACGGACGATTTATACTTGACATAACGATGTATTGAAACTATTTTGGTGCGTGTGTGACATATTTTTAAATCCGATTTATTTTTAAATGTTTTCCCTAGTTTTTTGATGAAACAAATAATATTGACATTTTTGGTTAGACAAAAAAAAAAAAATAAAAATCGTAATATTTTCCTTAACGTTCTGTATGTTCCAGGGTACTATCACCATGCAATCTTTGGTTTGAATTTTGAAACACCCTGCATATATACCCTATACATGAAATTAGTCTCTACAAATAAATTACAACTCTTATCATTACCTCATGTATCATTAGCCATAATTCAAAACGAAATCTTAAGCGCGAAACGAGATTCTTCTGGCCAGTGGTAGTCTGGTATTGCCCGTATGGAGTAGCTAGTAATCACGTGCTCTTTGGAGTAAGGTCGATGCCACCTCCATATAGTTGAATTAACAAATATAGCCAACGAAATAATTTTGTGTTGCCAACAAAACAATTACGATGGAGTTTGGCTAAAGCAACAAAATAAATTGACAAAACAGCTCAACAAAACTATTTTTTTTTATTTCAAACAAACTCTTTTTCTCAGTGTATTGTTTGTGAAAATTGCAGCATCATGAAATACCGCTGGTATTAGCTTGAAAAATACAGGATATTTTCAACAGGGTAAGACATGCAAATCACTAAAATGTCAGTGAAAATGTGCATGCGATTCCGGACCTCTGAACTCTCCGGTCTTGGGCATAAAGAGCTGGCTCAAACGAGATGTTACAATCGAGCCGCGGATGGCATAGTGGTTAGCGATTCAGACTATCGATGCAAGGTCCTCAGGTTCGAACCTGGGCTGACCTTTCAGAGATGGTGTGATTTACTAACAATTGCTGAATATCCGCCGTGCATCGGACGAGCACGTTAAGTGACGGCCCCCAGGCTGGACCCACTGGTTAAATGGGTATCCTTTCGTAAGCCCCCCCCTTGAAATTCTCTCACCCCTCTGTGTGCAACATCGTTCATGTACGGTGGTGCCATCTATTGTATTCTAATCTCACTACTAACTGTTCTGTCAAAGTCGCTAGACTTGCTCTCATTCCTTCCGTCCCTGCCCAAAAGGCGATCTCGCTGTAGGTAGCTGTGACCTAAACTCTACTCACTGTGGACGGACGTCCTACAAGAAAGTGACAAATGATGTTACAATCAGTGAAGAGCCGACGTTCAGTCGAAAAGGTGTCTCTTGTTTTGTCGCCGTAGATGGTTGCATTATAAACACCTAGCGGACTTTGAGCGAGGAAGGATGAATGTTGGGATGAGAGAAGCTGGATTTTCCTACAGAGAAATTCTCACTCGTACGAGACGAAATGCTTCTACGGTGATGCAAACATGGCGTCAGTAGACAGATGAAGCTCGGACGCACACAAATTCAGGAAATGGACCCCAAAAATACCCGAATGCACTGGATGACAGACACTTCTACAAAATGGCACTGGCCCATCGCACAGCTACATCACAGTTTTAGCGCAGCAATGAAGCACTGACACATGCCAGGCTTTGTCATCCAGCACAGTTCGATTTGCTTAATAGAGGACTAGCAGCTCATTGCTGCGCATTCTTGTGACCCTTAACCACAGACGCATGAGGCTGCAATGTGATCTCGAACACGGACATTGTCGAGCTGATTGGCAACAGGTCGTGTTTCCTGACGAGTCACGATTCAAGTTGATGCACCATGAAGGTCGCATGCGGGTTCGAAGACATTGTAGCGAACGGCATGTGACGTATACTCTAATTTAACTTACTTTTATTTTTAGTTCCCTTTCCTATGTAAATTTCAATGTGTTCTCTTTTGCACTTTCCAAACTTAACGTGATATCTTCTCTCTCACATGAATGAGGTTGGCAACACTTTTGAGGTCAGAGAGAGTGACGTATGAATGTGATAAGAACGTTAAATAAAAAGGACGATACAGCAGTTGCTTGGCGTACATGTGGGTGTGGAGATGTTCGATCGTGTTTGTTAAGCTAGATTATACGATTGATAGTTAAGGTATTATATGTCAAGTATAAAACTAGCAGTGCTATATTGTGGATGTTCATCAATCGCTGATAAACCAATAAAAGATTATCGCAAGTTTGGCATCTATGTTATTTGAGCTATCCCGTGCAACTATTTCATCGTATTCTCATTTAGTTCAACATTTCCTTAGTTATGGTTTTAGACATAGCGTAACACCAGTGTCGCACACGAAAAAGGGTTACGTTACAGGCACCTTCCCGCGTCATACCAGCTAAGCGACGTAGTTTGTGGCACCATTTGGGTTCAATTCGCCATCTCGCCTGATACGAATTGAGGGAACCCTCAACAGCCAACGATGCACCAGGGATGCTTTAGAGGCAGAGGTGAAACCCTTCTTTCCGTTTTTTTAATTAGGGTTTAACGACCACCGTGAGCAACCCGATGGGCTATAAGCAGTCTCCCATCGCTACTTTGGGCCACTGGCTCCAGGGAAGGGAGAGAGAGAGCCAGCGCCGTAAGGCAAACACAACATCAATGTCTCACCGGGATTCGAACCCGGACCTATCTCGGACGAATAATCAGAAGCCATCGCTTAGACCACTGCGCCACCGGGGCGGCCCTTCAGAGTTGTCCTGGCGCTATATTGCAGCAGGAATGGGGCTCAATACGCGACTAGCCCGGAATGTCCAAACCGGCTCTTCCATGCACAGCAGATACCGCTTCTTCCCTGGCCTACACGTTCGCCGGATATTTCCTCGTTCGAACATGTCCAGGGCATGGTAGCTAAGCAACAGGCCCGTCAAGCATCTCCGACAGTCACCTTTGATCTCGCATAGAAGCAGCCTGGTAGGCTATTCCCCAGGATGTTATCTAAAACCTCTTCCATTTAATGCCACATAGTGTAAAGGATGTTATTCTTGCACAAGGTGGCATCACACGATACTGAGCTTTGAAGCGAGAAAATTTTATATCGAAGACGAAATGTAATCTGTTATCTCCTGTAACATGAAGAATCTACAATATAAATTTCATTTGAATAGTGAGGTTGTTTCTTGGTGTGGAATTATTTTACAAACAGTAGGGTATGCATGTATCAGTGATATCAAAAAAAGCATGATGAGTGATGCGCATCCTGCAGAGCATCAGTTAGTAAAACGCAGAAAAAGTAGGTGTAACACGAGGAATTTCATCGAAGATTTTGACTACCTATAAAAAAACACGGCGGTGCCACCAAACGTACAAACTATGGATGCCATACGAATATGTCACATAGTATACACTGAAGAGCAATTGAATTAGAGATACCTGTCTAGTAACGTGTAGCACCACCTTTCGCTCTGATGACGGCGGCGATTCGTCTCAGCATGGACTCTACAAGACGCCGGAAGCATTGGGAAGCCATACGGATCCACGAACCCTGAACAAGCTCCCACGGTTCACGAAGTTTTGATGGAGGGGGTCAGCTCTCTCGATGGCATCACAGATGTGCTGAGGTCAGATGACCTACCTGGCCAAAGAAGCGAGGTCATGTCGGTGGAGTTATAACGAAGTGAATTTCTCCGTCATTTTTATCCGCGCAGGATTCGAACCCGGGTCCCCTCATTCCGGAATAAGTTGCTCTACCAATTGAGCTACGCGGGCGTTTTATTCTGATTCCTGTCTGCCTTTATGTCGTGTGCGTCCTTCTGGCAGGTACGTCACATCTCCTGGTACGTTACATCATCTCCCCCTTCTTTTTTTCTTTTTTCTTTTTTTTTTTTTTTTTTTCGAAGTGCTGGAGAAGGGATTCTCTTATTTTTCCTATCTCGCGGTGTGGAAATAACATCACACCAATGGAAGATTTTGAACGGTTGGGTCATCCGGATAGTTCAGGCGCCATTATAACGAGGTAAATTTCTCCGTCATTTCTGTCCACGCCAGGATTCGAACCCGGGTCCTCTCATTCCGGAATAAGTTGCTCTACCAATTAAGCTACGCGGACGTTTTATTCTTATTCCTAACTGCCTTTATGTCGTGTGCGTCCTTCTGGCAGGTACGTCACATCTCCTGGTACGTTACAGAGTGTTCATCCAACCATTCGGATACAATTCGGGAGCTGCATTGTCTTGTTGCAGGATGAGGTGCCCAGGGGGATGTTGAAGACGCACAAACGGGAGCAAATGGTCGTTCAGCATCTCCCGGTAACGTTGACCTGTGAGGGACGATGTCACACGTACCAGGGGTCGCATTTCAGTTCACTTAAACAGTCCCCAGACGAGAATGCCATCCCCACCTGCTTGAAGAGTACCCTGTTGGCAAGAAAGATCCATTGCTTCATGTGGTTTGCGCCGTACTCGTATCCTGCCATCCGCATGTACCAACGTGAATCTCGACTAATCCGTCCAGGCAACATTTTCCCACATGTCTAGGGTCCACTGGTGATGTTCCCGCGCCCATGCTAATATTTGCACCCTGTGATGTGCGGTCAGCAGCGGTACCCTCGTGGGACGATAGTTTCTGTACCTCATAGCGAGGAGATGGTTCTGGATGGTGTGGCTGCTTACACGTTTTTGTGCACCAGCGTTAAATTGCCGAGTGATTTCTTGCACTGTGGCCCGTCTATCCGCTGTTACAATGCGAGCTAGCCGAAGATGACCCCGCTCATCCACACGCTGTTGTCCACAGCAGTTGGTCCTTGCAGGGATGGTGTTACCGGATTCGATGTACTCACGGTGCACCCGTGACACATTGGCTCGGGAAAATCCCAGTGCCTGAACGACTTCCGAGATGGAGTGACCCATTCGTCGTGCCCCGACAATTTGCCCACGATCAAGTGCACTTAGATCCTTCGTCTTACCCATACTGCGTCGGACTCTTACCGATTCCCGTCGCATCACTCCTTATATTGTCGGATCGCTGCATACGTCATGTCGTTTCTGTTTACAAGGCAGCCCACAGTGCCACATTTGCATAACGCTGGCTGTCTCTAATTTAGTTGCTCTTCAGTGTATCTCCGCAAGCTCAAGTAGTAGCATTCGCAGTTCAGATAGCAGCTTGCCAGGATTTAAACGACTTCGAGCGTGAAACGATAGTCGACGACAGGAGATGGGTCACTCTAATGGGTCACTCTATCTCGGAAATGACCACGAAATTTGGATTTGCCCGGTCAATAATTTCAAGGGTGTACCTGGACAACACAAACTCAGGGAAAACATCCAGAGTGTGAGACGGCTGTTTTGCTAGAAAAGCCCTGGACGATCGTGGACTGTGGCGTCTGGCACGCATCGTAGCATTCGCCCGGCGTACGACATAGCTGCAAATCAAAATGCAATACAATGTTGAAGCCATTAGCATCATCAGCACTTGCACAGTGCAACGCTACGCGTCTCCTATGGAGTTCCGGAGCCAACGACCCAATCGGGTCCCATTGCTGACCCGACAACCCAAGGCAGTGCGCTACGTCTGGGCCCGGGAGCACCGCCATTGGAAGCAAGAGGACTGGAAACGGGTAGTCTGGTTCGACGAATCGCGGTACCAATTGAATGGCCAGCTCAGGGTTTGGCGACCCCCCCCCCCGTGGCAATACATCCAGCATGCCAACAAGGGAGAGTTCAGGCTGGTTGCGGCTCTGTTATGATGTGAGGTGCTTTCAGCTGGCATACATTAGGATTCCTCATACTTCTGCAGATCGCTCTGACTGGTGGAGGCTATGTAATCATCCTTGGGGATCATTTGCACCCGTTAATGCCGTGCAACCCCTCCGTCGGGTGCTACCTTTTTCAACATCATAATAAGGCCCCCGCACACCTCTACGGTCGGCCAATTATGACTAGAGGAAATATTCCACTGATTGTGGGATCCTGACTTGGCCTCCTCGTTCGCCGCATTTAAACGCCATCGAACACATTTTGGGATGATGTTCAAAGTTCCGTTAAAGGTCAAAGCAAGGAATTCTCCACCGGGGAATATTACGGAATTGTAGGACGCTCTTCAGGAGGCATTGTGTGCACTATCTCCTCAGTACGATCGCGTTGCTGCAGTCGCGAGGAGGACCAACGCGTTATTAGCGAAGTATCCCAGGATTTTTTTTTGATTTTTTATTTGGAACTTCAGTGCATATCTCTTTCCTTTTCAACATCTTAGTCCTTTTTGCCGCTTTCCAACCGTAGGTTGAAGAAGCGTATATGCTCCAGCTTTGTCCGTCTGTCTGTCCGTCAGCACGATAACTCGTGTAAAAATGGTTCGATTTCGATAAAAATTCAGTATGCGGTAGGGGACCAAATGGGAAGAAAACCTATTAAAAATGGGCGAAATGGGATCAAAGGTCAGGACATAGGAAGGGATCCATTCCATCGCCCTCATGCGTCCTAACTTACGTAAAAATGCTTCGATTGCGACAAAACTTCGTGTTTTTCCGGAGATGTAGTGAACCGGTCTGCTTAATATAATCGAAATGGGGTCAAAGGTCAGGGCACAGGAGCGAGATTTATTCCACAGCCATTATCCTCATAACTTGACTAAAAACGCTACACTTGCGACAAAACTTTTAGCATCCTGTTCCGGAGGTAAACTGAATCAATTCTGTTTAATATCATCGAAATGGAGTCTAAGGTCAGGGTTCAGGAGCAAGATTTATTCCACAGCCATTATCCTCATAACTTACGTAAAAATACTTCGATTGCGACAAAACTTTATCATGTTGTTCCGGAGGTATAGTGAACCGGTTCTGTTGAATATGATTGAAACGGGGTCAAAGTTCAGGGCACAGGAGTGAGACTTATTCCACCGCCATTATCCTCATAACTTAACTAAAAATGCTTCTATTGCGACAAAATGTGAGTATGTTTTTTCGGAGGTATACTGAACCAGTTCTGTTGAATATCATCGAAATGGTGTCAAAGGTCACAGCACAGGAGAGATTTATTCCACAGCCATTATCCTCATAACTTGACTAAGAACTTGAGTTATAATTTCTGGTATGTTGGAAAGCGTATCATAATCAATGCATTGCATGATTTTAATAACTTGTTATTATCTATAACACAGTTCCCAATAGCAGCTAATATTTGCATGAATTCCTCAGCTTGACCTCAAAGTATCTTTTACTTTACTGCAATATATTTTTGTTAATTAGAAGTATTTCTTTATTTCTTTTTTTTTTCTTTTTGCTAGCTGATAGTCAATCATTGCAACTACACTGCTGGACAATTGCTAAGGACGGATCATAAACGGCTATATAGCGAATAAAAAAGTAAGTGTGGTTGAATGCCAAGTGAAATAAAATAATGTCAGAATGCCAGGACACTACAAGAAAGACAATTTATTGTGCTCTGAAATCCAGAAGGCTTTGGAACGTGTTCAAGGGACAAACAGGCCATTTTGTGCAGAATACGTAAAAGTGAAAACAATGCAATTACCGTCCGCACGCGTTCCGGCGTAAGATGTCAATACAGGATATGGCCACCATGGAGGGCAATGCAAGATTCCACACGTCGTGTCATGCTTTGCACAACATTATCAAGCAGCTGTTGGGGTAATTTATCCCATTCCTCTGTCAGTGCACGGATGAGGGTGTCCTTGTTTATTGGAAGGCATTGGCGACCAGCAAGACTCCTCCCCAAAGCATCCCACACATTTTCAATGGGATTCAGATCTGGAGAACGTGCTGGTCATACGAGGCGTTGAATATCCTTGCTCTCAAGACACTCCTGGACAGCGCCTGTTCGATGACATGTTGCGTTGTCGTCCATGAAAATGAATCTATCACCGACAGCACCACGGAACATGCGAACATGAGGTAGCAGAACATCATTAATGTATCGTTGGCCAGTCATAGTCCCAGTTGGAAGCACATAGAGGGACGTACGGCCATTGATCATGATGCCAGCCCATACCATGACTCTACATGTCGGATATCGGTCCCTTTCCTGTATGTTTGCTGGACAATATGCAGTACCACTATCACGCCAGATCAGTTGTCGTCGACAATCAGACGATAGACTGTATCTACTCTCATCTGAAAAGAGGACAGCAGACCAGTCGTTATCAGTCCAATTGCGATGTTGATGGCACCATTGCAAACGGGCGGTACGGGGACGTCTGGACAATGGGATGCACACAACAGGACGGCGGGCGTATAGTTCTCCTTCATACAAACGTCTGGCGACAGTTTTTCGGGAGATCCGCTTGCCAGTAGCAGCCATAAACCGATTTGCTACCTCACTAGCTGTGCTGCGCCGGTGTCTTTTTGTTGATAGCACTATGTACCGATCTTCTGCAGGTGTCGTACTGCGAACACGACCTCCTCCGTGACGTTTGCTACACTCTCCATTTGTTTGAAATGATTTCCAAAGCCTTGAAACAACACTGTGGCTGACGTCGAACTCCCTGGCAACATCTGTTATTTTCCGCCCTTCTTCAATCTTGCCAATAATACGGCCACGCGTAAAATCATCTAGATGATGTCGGGAAGACATACTGAAAATTGCAAGTTCGTCAATTGATTCTTTCCCTTTTCAACTTTGCGTTTGAACAACAACGGTCAATACGCGTCAAATCCTTTATATCTCTTATCAGCGCTATGACTTCACGAACAAGTTCGGCAATCCAAAATTTGCATACGCACAACACGTCTTATTGTATCCCGCACTAATGCTAATTTCCACATTTTCCTGCCTTCCATTTTATGGTTGCTATCGTTGCTATTGTCATCAGTCCTTAGCAATTTTCCGGCAGTGTACTAAACATGTTTCTATTTCCGTCTGTTACAAATTCTGCAGATATACTTCTAAATCATTTCAGCGTGCGCAAGTTTTGTGTAAATATCAATATCTTCTCTTTCAGCAACTCATCTTACTACTATTTTTTTTTTGTCGTATTTTTCCCGGCAGCATTTAGACACGACAGAAAAATAAGAACAACCCAAAAAAGGAAAAACCGTTGTGAAGTATAGTCTAAATTAAGTTTCGTTTTTAGTTTCTTTCCTTATGTAAATATTGAGTTTATTCTCAGTTATACTTCACTCTTAACGTAATGTCTTTTCTCTCAAACGAATACTGTTGGCAACATAATTGAGGTTGAATTAATGTGACGTATGCCTGAGATAAGATAAGAACGAGAGATACAAACGACGACGAAACTGTTGGTTGGCGAGCGTTGTTAAAGAGAGCGTTGCTTGGAGAAGTTTTGCAAGTAGAGCGTTGTGTTAAGAGCTGTGTAGAGCTGTGTGGAGAGTTTAATGCGAAGTACTATGTGATGTTATGATTTCTTATGGAAGTGCTACATCCTGAATAAAGCATCTTTTCCGTAAGTTTGACTTCTGTTGTTTACATGTTTCGTCTGGCCGTTAAGGTTTAATTTAGGAACTATTTCATCTTATGGTTATGTTTTTAAAATAACGTAGAAGTAAGACAAGACTTCTACGTCATACCGTCTATAGTTTCGGAAAACAGAAGTTTCCCAGTTTTAATCATTCTTAACGATAAAAAAAACTCAACAATTCTCCATTTTTTGTGGTTCTCTATTTTTAACCTTAGGTTTAAAGCCTAAATAGTTCACTGTAAATTTTTTAGCATGAAAGCCTAAACATTTCACTATAAATTCTTTCCAAAAAATTGTGCTTTCATCCAAACGCCCCAATTTTTTTCACACCCTTTAATTTAAAATTACTGTAGAAACCAACGCTTCCACACCATAGGTGAAGAACATTTTCATATTGGAAGGCCGCATTAAGTTAGGTGTAATCTAACAAGGCCGCATTCCAGAAACTTCAATTAAATATACTTCGAAATGTATATTATTTTGTAAAAATCTTACAATGTACTAACTTCAAAAAATTAAAAAACAAATTGTTAATTCTGAAGTTAGCTAACCTTTTAATGATTTTGTTGTGACTGCTTTTTGTTGGAAAGCATTTAAATTTCTGGTTGAAACAGGGAGGTCCGCACTTTGTGACGACCTTCAGGGAGTCTTGAATTGGTTAGGTAGGCGAATGTAGATTCGCAGAAATAAGTAGTTGAAACGCAAGAAAGCATTTTTCGTGCATGATGACGAAGGCGTGGGTATTCTCT
Organism: Macrothele yani; assembly: GCA_039090855.1. Lineage (NCBI taxonomy): Eukaryota > Metazoa > Arthropoda > Arachnida > Araneae > Macrothelidae > Macrothele > Macrothele yani. The sequence continues at coordinate 19,130,175 of CM076992.1, forward strand.
TGCATTTTAGCATGTCTCTTGTAAAAACGGATCGTGCTTATGTTATTGGTTTGTCTGTCGGTCAGTGGACACCATATGTCCGCAACTATTAGTCAGATTTAAAAAAAAATATTTTTGTATTGGGAAGCTTGAGATATGCCAATGACGATCCTTTATTTCATTTTTTTTTTTTTTTTACGCTGCACAATTTTCCCACTAGAGAGCGTAAGTGCAGATGATATCGATTTCAAAATACATTTTATTCCCTATATTTGCTTCTAAACATCCGATTGATCCATTCCATTTATGTCGAACACTATTTTAGGTATAGTCACTTTTTCAAGTTACGCATAGATTTTCAGTTAGTGGGGCGTAAAGGTAAACTGCGTTTTATATCTCTGCTTCTAAAACTTCTAAAACTCCTATTTGAAAAATTCTTTCTGCAGCGGATACAGCTCCTGATGGGAAATCTTTTGCATATATTTATAATTTTTGGTAAAAAATGGTTTTGCTACCAGGGAGCGTAAGTGGTAAGTTCTGCTTCTGATGTATTTGCAGCAAAATCTGAGCTTCTAAGCTCTCGATTGAAAACATTCGTTCGTGGACAAATGTCACTCACGTCTATAAACCTTTTCTTAAAAAATTGTATGGCTTTCCAGCCAGAGGGCTTATTTTTTTTTTTTTTTTTGATTGGAGGTTTAACGACCACCGTGAGCAACTCAATGGGCTCTAAGCAGTCGCCCGTCCCTAATTTAGGGTCACTGGTTCCAGGGAAGGAAGAGAACCAGTGCCGTAAGACAAACACAACATCCATGCCTGACCGGGATTCGAACCCGGACCCTTTACGGACGAATGATCAGAGGCCAACGCCTTAGACCATGCGCCACCGGGGCGGCCCAGAGGGCTTAGATCTATATCCTATTTTTGTCAGTATCTCTGCTTCTAATATTCAAATTTGAAAAATTCCTTCTTTATTGGATAGAGTTTCCGGTGCGAAATGATTGTCTTAAAATTTCAAAATTGTCAAGTAATTCATAGAATTTCCGTTATGGGGCGTAGAGGTAAATTGCGTTTATCCCGATATCTGTGCTTCTATAAATCTGATTCGAAAAATTATTCCTGTATCTCATACAGCTCCTGATGGGAAATGCATTTTTTTTAAAGGTTTAACGACCACCGTGAGCAACTCAATGGGCTCTAAGCAGTCGCCTGTCCCTAATTTAGGGTCACTGGTTCCAAGGAAGGGAGAGAGTCAGTGCCGTAAGACAAACACAACATCCATGCCTCACCGGGATTCGAACCCGGACCACTTTCGGACGAATGATCAGAGGCCATCGCTTAGACCACTGCGCCACCGGAGCGGCGGAAATGCTTTGCAGATAGTTTCTAATACTTGGTGAAGAATGGCATGGCAACCAGGGGGCGTAAGTGTTGATTTCCGCTTCTAATGTAATTTCAGCAAAATATGAAATCTCGAAAACTCGACTGAAAATTTTCTTTCGTGGACCGATACCGCTCACATCAGAAAATCTTTTTATCATATTTTCTTCTGGAAAAAATCTATGTTTTCTCGACAGGGAGCGTAGATGTATATCTTATATTTGTCAATATCTCATCTTCTAATTGTCCGATTCGAAATAATTATTTCTTTGTTGGAGAGCGTTTCCGCTGCTAAGTGGTCCTCATATATTAGGTGTGCAACTTAACTCTCGGCCCCTAACTGCAAGCAATCGTAGAACGTCAGCAAATGGAAACAGCTGTGTGCGATAACGGCTGATTGCAGCGCCATCAAACAGCTTTCCAGGCAACCGTAACCGCTCACAGCTGTAGTGATAGAAGGGACAAAAGTTGGCGGTGAAAGCAATGTCGTTCCAGAAGCAACATTTGAGGCATATGCATCTACGCTCCCTGTCAGTGCCGCGGAACCTCAGCGAATGATCTGTGCTGCTTTGGACGAGGCTGCTGTGTACTACAGTACGTGTAAAAAGTGGTTCAAGCGGCTTAAGCAATGAAATGTCGATCTCCGTGATGCAGAACGTCCGGGACAGCCACAGAAAGTTGACGATGAGGAAATGGAACAACTGTTGGACGCGGATCCCTGTCGCACACAGTCAGAGCTATCCCAGGAACTCGAAGTAACACGGCAAGCCACTGCAAAGAGCGTGCACAAGCTTGGACGGATTCGCAAGGAGAGCTGTAAGGTGCCCCACCAACTCACAGCTGCGAACAAGTCGAGGCGCTACGATGTTGCTGTGTCCTTGCTCTCCAGATTCAAGAAGAAGGATTTCCTCCACAAGATTTTGACCTGTGGTGAGAAGTGAATCCTCTACGAAAATCCTTAGAGGCGCAAATCGTGGTTTTATCCAGGTCAGCCTACCACAAGTACCGCCAAACCGAATATCCATATATTCATGCCAGGAAGTTGTTCATGTGCATATGATGGGATCAGCGCGGGGTCGTACACTATGAGTTGCTCAAACCTAGTGAAACGGTCAATGCTGAGAGTTATTGTCCGAAACTCATTCGTGTGAGTGACGCAATGGAGGCGAAAAGGCCATACACCGGCAAGGGCAGAAGGTCGGTCCTGTTGCTTCAAGATAACGCGCGTCCTCACACCGCGAAAACGACTTTAAACACGATCACCGACCTGGGATGGGAGATTTTGTCCCACGCGGCGCATTCTCCAGACTTCGCCCCGTTCGATTATCACCTGTTTCACTCCCTGCAACATCACCTGAGTGATATGCACTTCACTTCTATCGAGGAGGTCCACACAAGTATTGATGACTTTATCAACTCGAAACAGCCCTCTTTTTCCGCAGTGGCATTCGGCAGCTCCCTGACAGATGGCTCAAATGTATCCAACACTACGGCGATTATTACACTGATTAAGTACGTATCCGTTTTGTTATAATTTCCTGTCAACGCGTGGTCTCTGTGGCCGAGAATTAAGTTGCACACCTAATAATTTCAAAATTTTCTTAAAGCACAAGACTGCCACCAGAGGGCGTAATTTCACGTGTCTGTTTACAGAAATGTCTGCAGGATTAAAACCCGATTGAAAAACCTCTTTCTTCTGTCAGATACTAATGTTTTCCATATGGGTTCCATTGACTTTGAACAGCTTTGATAAACATAATTCGCGTCAGAACGGATTCAAGAGACATGCTCATTACAACCGAAAATTCGGTGTCATCTTTCTTGTTCCATATTTCAACTGCATCTTTCTTAGCGTCAAATAAGGATTTTAAAATGTCATCTGCTGAGAACTCAATCAATTCCATCTCTAGTTTTTTAGGAGCCATAGAAGGAAATCATGAGCGTAGCAGGTGTCAAAATAGGCTTTATGATTTGCTAATGTTTTAATTGCAGCAGTCAGTCGGGAGTATTATTTCCCTGAATCTTCTTTTACTCTTTGGTATTTTAAACACAGTCATTTTAAAGATAAAATAAAAATGTTAAAAGACGAAAAAAAAAATTAATAAAAATAAAAGGATTTTTTTCTCAACAAAATTTGGTTTCACTCAAAGGGCCGCACGTTCGACACCCCTGATTCACACCATTTCTATAAAGCGGGAGAAAGTAACTGAAAATAAAAAAAAAACCTGTGACAGTCAACACCATTGATGAAGATGTATAACGTAACCCTCTTTCGTGTTCGAGATTCGTGTTACGCTATGTCTAAAGCTATGACTAAAGAAACGTTGAATTAAATGAGAATACGCACTGAGAAAAACGTTTTGTTAATTCAACAAAAAAATGTGCCGATATACAGTCAACAAAAATGTTTGCTGAATTTGCAAAATCATTTTGTTGAAAATTAATTGTTGATTTAACAAAATTTATTGTTATCACGACAAAACGTTTTGCCCATTTAACAAAATGAAAAAACTTATTGTGACACAATAAGTTTTTTCATTTCCTTCTATGGCTCCTAAAAAACTAGTTTTTTTAAGTTTTTTTCATTTCCTTCTATGGCTCCTAAAAAACTAGAGATGGAATTGATTGAGTTCTCAGAAGATGACATTTTAAAATCCTTATTTGACGCTAAGAAAGATGCAGTTGAAACAAAACTTATTGTGACACAATAAGTTTTGTTGCAGCAACAAAACATTTTGTCATGATAACAATATGTTTTGTTGGATCAAACAGATTCCCCAAAATTGACCGAATCATTTTGTTAAATGGGCAAAACGTTTTGTCGTGATAACAATAAATTTTGTTAAATCAACAATTAATTTTCAACAAAATAACTTTGCAAATTCAACAATTTTTTTCTTGATTGTATATCAACAAAAATTTATGTTGAATTAACAAAACGTTTTTCTCAGTGCGAGGCAATAGTTGCACGGGATAGTTCACATTAAGGTTTTACGGTCAGACGAAACATATACAGAAGTCAAACTTACGATAGCCTTTTATTGGTCCAGCACAGTAGATGAAATCCAAAATATAGCACTGAGAGTGTTATATATCACACACAATACCCTAATTATCTGTCGTATATTCCAGCTTAACAAAGATCGAACATCTCCACACACATACATACACTGAAAATCAATTGAATTAGAGACAGCTGGCGTTACGCAAATGTGGCGCTGTGGGCGACCCTGTAAACGACATGACGTATACAGCGATCCGACAATATACAGAGTGATGCGACGGGAATCAGTAAGAGTCGGACGCAGTATGGGTAAGACGAAGGATCTAACCGCATTTGATCGTGGGCAAATTGTCGGGGTCCGACGATTGGGTCACTCCATCTCGGAAGACGTGCAGGCACTGGGATTTTCACGAGCCACTGTGTCACGGGTGCACCGTGAGTACATCAAATCCAGTAAAACTATCCCTGCAAGGACCAACTGCCGGGGATAACAGCGTGTGGATGAACGGGGTCATCGTCGGCTAACTCGCAATGTAACAGCGGATAGACGGGCACCAGTGCAAGAAATCACTCGGCAATTTAACGCTGGTGCACAAAAACGTGTAAGCAGCCACACCATCCAGAACCATCTCCTCGCTATGGGGTACAGAAGCCATCGTCCCACGAGGGTACCGCTGCTGACCGCACATCACAGGGTGCAAAGATTAGCATGGGCGCGGGAACATCGCCACTGGACCCTAGACATGTGGAAAAATGTTTCCTGGACTGATGAGTCGAGATTCACGTTGGTGCATGCGGATGGCAGGATACGAGTACGGCGCAAACCACATGAAGCGATGGATCCTTCTTGCCAGCAGGGTACTCTTCAAGCTTGTGGGGATGGCATTCTCGTCTTTGGACTGTTTACGTGGACTGAAATGGGACCCCTGGTACGTGTGACATCGTCCCTCACAGGTCAACGTTACCGGGATATCCTGGAAGACCATTTGCTCCCGTTTGTGCGTCTTCAACTTCCCACTGGGGACCTCATCCTGCAACAAGAGAATGCAACTCCCGAACTGTATCCGAATGGTTGGATGAACACTCCACCGATGTGACCTTGCTTTCTTGGCCAGCTAGGTCACCTGACCTCAGCACATCTGTGATGCCATCGAGAGAGATGACCCCCCCCCCCTCCATTAAATCTTCGTGAACTGTGGCAGCTTGTTCAGGGGTCGTGGATCCGTATGGCTTCCCAACGCTTCCGGTTCTTCTCGAGTCGTCATCAAGGTGAAAGGTGGAGCTACAGGTTACTAGACAGGTAGCTCTAATTCAATTGCTCTTCAGTATACACTAATCAACTGCTGTATCGTCTTTTTTAGCTAACGTTCTTATCACATTGATGCGTCACTCTCTCTGACCTCTAAAGTGTTGCCAACCTCATTCATGTGAGAGAGAAGATATCAAGTTTTTTTTTTTTTTATTGGAGGTTTAGCGACCACCGTGAGCAACTGAATGGGCTATAAGCAGCCGCCCGTCCCTAATTTAGGGCCACTGGTTCCAGGGAAGGGAGAGAGTCAGTGCCGTAAGACAAACACAACATTCGTGCCTCACCGAGATTCGAACCCGGACCCCTTTCGGACGAATGATCAGAAGCCATTGCTTAGATCACTGCGCCTCCAGGACGGCCGTTAAGTTTGGAAAGTGCAAAAGAGAACAAACTCAAATTTACATAGGAAAAGGAACTAAAAATGAAAGTTAAATTAGAATATACGTCACAGGTGTCACATGCGATTTGAATATTTGCGTGATTTTCGTCCTAAAAAACCCACAGAGAAGCCTTAGTTGACAAGAAGAATAAAATGATTTTGAATAACGCTGTTTTTCGTAGCCATCCCAATGCTTGTAGTCTACAATTTGTGAAAAGGTACAAAGACGTTGCCCCGAAGAAAGCTGAATACTGATTCAAATAAAGTATTCGTACGTTTATGAAAGACACAAGGAAAAGTAATACATTATTCACGTTAGGACATATTAATCACGGCAAAAATCTATTTTTTAAATCATCTCCTGTATTCCCGTTTCAAAGCAATGCGAAATTGGCTTCAATTCCATTTCGTTTTTCCTGTTTCTTCAAAGGAAAGCAGTAATGATAAATAAGGTATTCCTTATCTTATTTAGGGGAAAGTAATCTTCAGACAGGGGCTACTTCACAAAGGACATTTTAGCGTTCTACTTCTCTGGAAAAGGGAAATTTCGCGGCACGTGTTGGGAAATACAGGAAAGCTTTTAGCGGTTTCATCAAACGAGACGCCGCTCCAAGAAAGAGCAAAGAAATCAAACTAATTCTGCCCGTGCGTGACAGATAAGAAAACGGAGTGAGGCTGACCAATTATTAAGGTGGTAAAGGCAAATTTAGTCATCAAACATTCATCTCTTCATCATCTAGTAGTTGAAAAAATGTCTGGCAAAATATTAACCGCAATCATCTTTAATGCATGTCTGCATTTCGTTTCGCGTTTTGCATAGAAACGAAAAATAAAAAAGTAAAAAAGTGAATATCTAAATACAGCCTAAAATTGTGACTTCGCAGACTGTTATTGATCTGATGGCACCATGGCGAAGCTTTCATGAGAATCCCACAAAATGAATCACCGTAAAAGGAACAGTTCTTAATGAAATACATATTTCCGTATGAATAATTTGTAAAGCTAAATCTCTTAGCATGAATTCAGTCTTGCTTTCTTCTTATCTTAATTAATGGCAGAACCAAACCGCACGTATCCACGTGCGATTCTTTATTCACAAGTCAGAAAGAAAACATCACTTTAAAGAGTTGAAGATTTTAATTTAACGCAGTGAAATGCATTTGGCGTCTCTGAATTATTATTATTTTTTTTAAGTTTTTCCCTCGCATGAATATCTCAAGGCTTTGAAATGAAAAATCGATCTGTAAACATCTGCACAGAAAACTTGTTGGAAAGGCATAGAACCCAAATCATGTCACCACGGTGGTATGAAGAAATGGGTTCTAACCATTCGTTTGAAATGAAGAAAAGTTCAAGTAACGGATTAGGAATGGACTGCGAGATTTTCTGATGTAACCAGCTCTGTCCCTTCCCTGGAACCAGTGGCACTAAATTAGGAACGGGAAACTGATTTATAGACCACAGAGGTGTTTATGGAGACCCCTTATCCCCCCCTCCCCCTCTTCAGCTGAGAAAACCCCTGTTTTCTTTATTTGAAGTATTGTAGCGTAAATGTCTTTTCGACTTCTACGCTGTTTTAACACATGAATACACTAGGAAATAGTTCCTAAATGAAAGAAAACCTTAACCGCCAGACGAAACAACAGAAGTCAACTTACGGAAAAGCTTTATTCAGGCTGTAGTAGCACTTCCATAACTGAACGATAACATCACAATGTACTCCACACCCTCACACATGATCACAACACTCCTTTCAATAATCATCAGTTTACAACACAACGCTCTCGTACAACGCTCTTAATAATCGCTCTCTTCAACGCCCCCAAGCAATCGATCAGTCGGCGTTTTTATCTTTTGCTCTTATCACGATCAGGCATACGCCACGTGCATTCAACCTCAATTGTGTTGCCAAACGTATTCTTTTTTTTTTTTTTTTTTTTTTTTTTTTTTGTTTGTAGGTTTAACGACCACCGTGAGCAACTCAATGGGCTATAAGCAGTCGCCCGTCCCTAATTTAGGGTCACTGGTTCCAGGGAAGGGAGAAAGCCAGCGCCGTAAGACAAACACAACATCCATGCCTCACCGGGATTCGAACCCGGACCCCTTACGGACGAATGATCAGAGGCCAGCGCCTTAGACCACTGCGCCACCGGGGCAGCCCAAACGTATTCGTTTGAGGGAAAAGGTATTTCGTTAAGCGCGAAGAATACTGAGAATAAACTCAAGATTTACATAGGGAAAGAAACTAAAAAAGGAAAGTTAATCTAGAATATGCATCACAGTATATACACGGTCGTATGAGAATGCTATGACCACCTGCCTATTAATGGGAGTAACCACGCTTGCCCCGAATGACCGCGGCGAGACGGCGTGGCGTGAACGCAATGAGGCCCTGGAAGGTTGCCCGAGGCATACGTGCCCATTCGGACTACAAAATAGCACGGAGGTCCTTGGAGATGACGTGGTTGTTGGACGACACGTCGATATAAATAGTCCCACAAGTGCTCTATGAGATTTTTTTTTTTTTTTGATTGGAGGTTGAACGACCACCGTGAGCAACTCAATGGGCTATAAGCAGTCGGCCGTCCCTAATCTAGGGTCACTGGTTCCAGGGAAGGGAGAGAGCCAGTGCCGTAAGACAAACACAACATCCATGCCTCACCGGGATTCGAACCCGGACCCCAGACGGACGAATGATCAGAGGCCAGCGCCTTAGACCACTGCGCCACCGGGGCGGCTCTCTATGAGATTGAAGTAGGGCTATTTCGCCAGCCAAGGGAAAACGGAGACATCGCTATCGTGTTCCTTGAACAAATCACGTACCTCCTTAGAGATATGGCAGGGCGCATTGTGCTGTCGGTAAACACCCTCACCACCAGGGTAAGCATCCAACATGAAGGGATGCATGTGGTCAGCAAAGATTGACAGTAGCCATTGGCGTTTAGTGACCCATGCAGTGATACCAGCAGTCCCAGTTCATACCAGGTAATAATCCTCCAGACATGTACACTGCCACCGCCGGCCTGTGCTACACCGAGAAGCATGTCCCCGTGTTGGTTCTCGTGTGTCTGCCGCCGTATTCGCCACCGCCCGTCACTCCTGTGGAGTAGAAACCTAGATTCACCGGAGAAGACAACCTTTTCCTATTCTTCCACTGTTCAATGACGATAGCCCCATGCGAACCGCACGCGTCGTTGCCGATGAACCTGGATAACATGGGCGCCTTGCTGCGTCGACTCCAGAGACCCACTCATAGCAGGTCTCGCTCTACTGTTATCGGGGACACATACCTGGTTGCCCCAGTGTTCATTTGCGTGGTCAATTTCTGCAGTGTTGCGCGTCGATTGCCCCTTACCAGTCGACGGACGCGACGTTCTCCTCTGAGTTCGATGGCCTTTGGGTTTCTACATTTATGACGTCGGGAGGTTCTCTGTGCCACCGGTCCATTCTTGGTACACCCTTACTACAGCAACTCGCAAACAGCCCACGAAGTCACGTCTGGTGTTTCTGAGATGCTTCTACCCGTGGCACGGTAGCCGATGAGGCTTTCCTTTTCGCACGTTCGTCAAATCACTCCCTCTGTCCACTGTGCTCACGTTGCGCACTATGGCTCGTCTGTTCTGGCCGGCCGCTTATATCATCGTGTGGTTGACCTTGTGACGTGCACTCCGTGACGCGTCTGTGCGGATACACTGCGATTCCAGGGGTGGTTATATTTTACTGACATGACTGTGTACTCAGTAGACAAATCATGAGAAATAGTGTGATGAGCAGTTGGCATGGGCATCCCTCGCGCAGAATGGAACAGGCCCCAAACCAAACGCAGGCGATAAATAGGCGGACAGCAGGGGTTCCCAACAGTATGTCGTAATCGACAAACTTGGGTAAGTGTGGTGATCTGGCGACTCTGGTCGTGGACGCATTGTCGGCGCAAGACAGATGGGTGATGTTTCCGGCAATAGGCAAGGCATAATGTCATCGGACATTATGCCTTGCCTATTGCCGGAAACATCAAAACTGGACTTCTGGATAGTGGCGCCACATCCTGTGATCAGACGAATCGCATTTTCAGCTGTATCGACCTAACGAGAGGGTGCGGAAGTGGCATCGACAGCATGAAGCCATGGCCCCGATGTTCCAGATCGCCTCTGTTCATGGCGGTGGTGGCTCTGTGATGGTTTGGGAAGCCTTCTCGTGGGACACATTAAATGTTTATGGTGTCTGGTGAGGTCCTTTACCGCTACGTTCTCCAAGCAGGTGCTGGCTGATCACCTACACGCTTTCATGGCCTTCGCGCATCCAGCTTCCGACGGTCTGTTTCAGAAGGACAATGCGCCGCTTCACCGGTCCACAACCACCGACGCATATCTCAAGAAACACTCTTTTGATTTTTCAGCTATCCAGTGGCCCTAAAGTTCCCCGGTTTTAAACCCTGTGGAAGCTCTCCATGATGCCGTAGATCCTAGACCGACCTGTCGGGCGAAGATGTGGACAGTGCTGCGACAGGTATGGCTATCATTACCTCCGCAAAGCCTCCACCATCTGGTCCAGTGGATGTCTCGGCGTGTACAGGCAGTTATTCGAGCTAGAAGAGGACCAATACGTTCTTAGGTAGGTATTTTTAATGTTTTGACGATTGAGTGTATACCGCTGAACGACGCGAGACACACCACCCTTCTTGCACATCTGTTTAGAGGGGGTTTACAACATATTACACTCTTTTTTAACTTCATTAAAAGTCATTTTTAGTTGTTGTTGTTTTTTTATTGGAGGTTTAACGACCACCGTGAGCAACTCAATGGGCTATAAGCAGTCGGCCGTCCCTAATTTAGGGTCACTGGTTACAGGGAAGGGAGAGAGCCAGTGCCGTAAGACAAACACAACATCCATGCCTCACCAGGATTCGAACCCGGACCCCTTTTGGACGAATGATCAGAGGCCATCGCTTAGACCACTTTTAGTTTAAACAAGAAAGATGACACCGAATTTTCGGGTGTAATGAGCAAGTCTTTTGAATCCGTTCTGACGCAAATTAAATTTATCAAAACTATTCAAAGTCAATGGAACCGGTATGGAAAACAATAGTATCTGACGGAACAAAGAAGTTTTTCAATCGGGTTTCTAATTTTTTTTTTTTTTTTGATTGGAGGTTTAACGACCACCGTGAGCAACTCAATGGACTATAAGCAGTTGCCCGTCCCTAATTTAGGGTCACTGGTTCCAGGGAAGGGAGAGAGCCAGTGCCGTAAGACAAACACAACATCCATGCCTCACCGGGATTCGAACCCGGACCCCTTTAGGACGAATGATCAGAGGCCATTGCATAGACCACTGCGCCACCGGGCGGCCATTTTTCGCTTAAACAAGAAAGATGACACCGAATTTTCGGGTGTAATGAGCACGTCTTTTGAATCCGTTCTGACGCAAATTAAATTTATCAAAACTATTCAAAGTCAATGGAACCGGTATGGAAAACAATAGTATCTGACGGAACAAAGAAGTTTTTCATTCGGGTTTTTAAATTTTTATTTTTTTTGATTGGAGGTTTAGCGACCACCGTAAGCAACTCAATGGGCTATAAGCAGTCGCCCGTCCCTAATTTAGGGTCACTGGTTCCAGGGAAGGGAGAGAGCCAGTGCCGTAAGACAAACACAACATCCATGCCTCACCGGGATTCGAACCTGGACCCCGTTAGGACGAATGATCAGAGGCCATCGCTTAGACCACTGCGTCACCGACGCAGCATTACGCCCTCTGGTTGCAGACTTGTGCGTTAAGAAAAATATGAATTTATATGAGAAACATTTCGCACCGGAAACGCTCTCCAACACCGAAATAATTTTTAAAATTGGACTCTAAGAAAAAGAGATATCGAGAAAAATAAGATGCGAATTTATGCCCCCTGGTGGGAAAACAATGCATTATTTTAGGAAGGAAGTGTTCTCAAAAGGTTTTCCATATGAGCGGTATCGGTCCAAGAAAAAAATTAGCCGGGCTTTCAGGAGCCCAGATTTTGCTACAAACACATCAGAAGCAGAAATTAACACTTATGCCCCTGGTGGCCAAACCATTCTTTTCCAAACATTAGAAATTATATGAAAAATTTTTCCATCATGTGTTGTATGTGATACAGGAAGAATTTCTCAAATCGGAGTTTTAGAAGCAGAAATAACATAGAAAACGCAATTAACCTATACGCCCTCTAGCGAAAAGTCTATGAATTACTTGAAAATTTTGAAATTATATGAAAAGCAACTGACACTGGAAACACTATCTAACAAAGAAGGAATTTTTCAAATCGGACTCCTAGAAGTAGAGGTATTGACAAAAATAAGATACACATCTACGCTCCCTTGCGCAGAAACCATGCATTATTTTAAGAAGAAAATATTTCTAAAAGGTTTGTCGACATGACTAGTATCAGTCTAAAAACGACGTTTTTTTAAATCGAGAATTTAGAAGCTCATATTTTGCTGCAAATACATCAGAAGCGGAAATTAAGATTTACGTCCCCTGGTGGCCAAACACTTTTTTTTTTAATTGGAAATTATGTGCAAACGATTTCCCGTCAGACGCTGTATCCGGTGCAGACATAATTTTTTATATCGGAGATTTAGAAGCAGAGATATAGGGAGAAACGTAATTTACCTCTACGCCCCCTAGCGAAAAGTCTATGAATAACTTGAAAATATGTGAAAAATATGCCACACACTAAAAACACTATCCAACAAAGAAGGAATTTTTCAAATCGGACTCCTAGAAGTAGAGATATTGACAAAAATAAAATAGACATCTACGCCTCCTGGCGGAGAAACTATAGAATATTTTAAGAAGAATATATTCCGAAACACTTTCTCGATCTGATTGGCATGAGTCCACTAAATAAGTTTTCAATTGATATTTTAGAAGCTCAGATATTATGGCAAATTCATCAGAAGCAAAAATTAACACTTACGTCCCCTGGTGGCCAAAGTATTCTTTACCAAAAATTTGAAATTATATACAAAAAATTTTCCATTAGGAGGTGTACCGCTGAAGAATTTTTTTTTCAAATCGGTGTTTTAGAAGAAGAGTTATCGGGAAAAATGTAATTTAATTTTACTCCCCCTAGCGGAAAATCTATGGGTAATTTGAAAAAGTAACTGTATCTAAAATACTCTTCGACATAAATGGAATGGAAAGATAAGATTTTTTTTCAATCGGATGTTTAGAAGCAAATATGTGGAATAAAACGTATTTTTGAATTCGACATCATCTGCGTTTACCCTCTAACGGCGAAATTGTACATCGTAAAAAAAAAAAACGAAATGAAGGATCATCATTCGCATATTTCAAGCTTCACCATGCAAAAATAATTTTTCAAATGGGATCAATAGTTGGAGAGATATCGTGTCTACAGATGGACGGACGGACAAACCGATAACATAAGCACGATCTTTTTTTACAAAAGACGTGCTAAAAATATCGAGCTCGAAAACAGAGTTACTTGAAAAATCATCATATACAACTGGGAAACGAATTTCCCCGAAAAATAATTCTTCATAAATACATGGTAGGCATTGTAATGCTATTATTGGCATATTTCAACTGTATTCCATGTAACCACTTCCTTCAGAAAACTCCTTTATCCTGGGTAGTGTACTGACTAGCATGCTTACCGGAAATCGGGAGGTGCGGGTTCGATTCCCGCTCCACGACGATGCAATTTTCAAGTTTTCTGAAGGATGTAGTTACATGGAATACAGTGAAAATATACCAATAATAACATTGAAAAATCATGATGAAAACAGGTAATCTGTGATAAATCCTCCTACAAAAAAAATAAAATTGTTATTATAAACCTATTAAGAAAAAAATAAGCTGCTACAGGAAATTAAATGACTAATTATTCGGAATCCAAAGCTGTCGAATGCACGATTGAGAAGTTGAAAAACTTGTAAATAAATATCAATTTTTAAGTGCAAGTTAAAAAGGTAGAGATAAAATCCAACTACATTGGCAAGCACTTTCGAGTCTACTTTAGCCTCATCATCGGGCCCAATTGCGCGAAAAGATGGTTACAGGAATTTATCATTGATTGTGTAGATGGTTACAGGGATTTGTATACAATCATTGATTGTATATAAAACCCTGTAACCGTCTTTTCGCGCAATTGGGCCCGATGATGAGGCTAAAGTAGACTCGAAAGTGCTTGCCAATGTAGTTGATTTTATCTCTACCTTTTTAACTTGTAAATAAATTCCAGTTTTTAACTGTACGTTTTTCAACTTATCAATCGTGCATTCGACAGCTTTGGATTCCTGATCATACCATTTAGCACGAAGTCTTTTAATTATTTGACTAATTATTCATAGAGGAAATCCCTCATCATCGCGCGTGTCCAGTCACCTTCGTTTCTACCTTGAACGTGAGCCCGTTGTCTTGCTAGCTCTGCCAGTTCCGCTCCTTACTGCCGTGCAAATTACCTCGGACTCGCGGGCAAGGATTCCTTCCTTTTGTGAGTCAGGGGTAAAAAAGCCTTCAATGGGACTGGTGTATTGAGACATCAGAAAAGAAAAAAAAAAAAAAAAAAAGTCAAAATCGAAATTTTGGGGAACTAGAAATGTTTGCATAAAAACGGTAAAATCCGAAACTCGCATATCTGTAAAAACAACAGAATTAGGGATAACGGAAAAATCTATCAAAATGCTGACATTTCCGTTAATAGAATCGGAAATTTGGTCAAAAATCCGAAGACAAATTCGCTGCACGTTATTTCCAGGAATTTTTCGTGAATTCACACCAGTTATTTTTAGCACGTCTTTTGTAAAAAAAAGGTCGTGCTTCTGTTATCGGTTTGTCCGTCCGTCCGTCCGTCAGTCCGTCTGTACCCACGGTATCTCTGCAACTATTAGTCCGATTTGAAAAATTCTTTTTAAAATCGGACTAATAGTTGCAGAGATACCGTGAAATATGCGAATGATGATCCTTCATTTCGTTTTTTTTTTACGATGTACAATTTTGCCACTAGAGGGCGTAAATGCAGATGATGTCGAATTCAAAATTAGGTTTTAATCCACATATTTGCTTCTAAACATCCAATTGAAAAAATTATTTCATCTTTCGATTCCATTTATGTCGAAGAGTGTTTTAGATACAGTTTCTTTTTCAAATTACGCATAGATTTTCCGCTAGGAGGCGTAAAAGTAAATTACATTTTTCCCGATAACTTCTCCTAAAACTCCGATTGGAAAATTGTTTTTCCCAGCGGATACATCTCCTGGTGGAAAATCTTTTGCATATAATTTCGAATTTTTGGTAAATTATACTTTGTGCACCACGGGGCGTAAGTGTTAATATTTGCTTCTGATGTATTTGCCATAAAATCTGAGCTTCTAAAATATCGATTAAAAAAATTATTTCGTGAACTGATGCCACTCGCATCGATAAACCTTTTCGGAATATTTTCTTCCTAAAATATCCCACGGTTTCTCCGCCAGGGGGCGTAGATGTATATCTTATTTTTGTCAATATCTCTACTTCTAGGAGTCCGATTTGAAAAATTCCTTCTATGTTGGATAGTGTTTTCCGTGTGACATATGTTTAATATAATTTCAAAATTTTCAAGTAAATCATTTAAGACTTTCCGTTAGGGCGCATAAAGGTAAATTGCGTTTTCTGCTCCTAAAACTCCGATCTGAAAAATTCTTCCTGTATCGCATACAAGACCTGATGGAAAATATTTTTCACATAATTTCTAATGTTTTGTAAAGAATGGTTTGGCCACCAGGGGTCATAAGTGTTAATTTCTGCTTCTGATGTATTTCTAGCAAAATCTGGGCTCCTGAAAACTCGACTAAATTTTTTTTCTTGGACCGATACCGCTCATATGGATAAACCTTTTGCGAATACTTTCTTCCTAAAATAATCCATGGTTTTCCCACCAGGGGACGTAAAGTCACATCTTATTTTTGCAGATAACTCTGTTTCTAAGAGTTCGTAAGCTCAAGATTCCGTTTACACCAATATCTGAGGGATTAAAGACCCGACTGAAAAACTTCTTTCTTCCGTCAGATACTATTGTTTTCCATACCGGTTCCATTGCCTTTTAAAAGCTTTGATAAATTTAATTTGCGTCAGAACGGATTCAAAAGACGTGCTTATTACACCCGAAAATTCGGTGTCATCTTTCTTGTTTACAATGTAAGCTTCCGAACCTGAGATTTAATCCTTTCAGCTTTCCAACTGAAGTGAATAACTCCCCGGAACCGTCAAAATATCTTGATTTCTCTCCACATCCTGTCGTTCCTTTTCAGTTGAGTAGTGGAATTTAAACTAAGAGGAAATGAAAACGACGTGACGTAACCCATTTCCAAAAGAATGTACGAAGAATTGTTCGCGAAATTTTAATACTGTTATCTAAGCGTTAAAAACTTTCCCTGCCCTTCGTCGTGAGTGTAGATCATTATGGAACAGACTGTAAATAATCTTTACTTTTCCGCTGGGATTCATGCAAGCTTTCAACAATAGAAGAGCAATAATTCTACAGCAGCGCTCTTCGTAGATTAGGATAAAATTCATCTCTCCGGGTTTCAGAGCTCCTAACAAATTTAGCCTGTCGGCCAGCATTGGATGAGAAAGAGCAAGGGAGAAAGAGCAGCAGAGAAAGAAGGAACGAGCATTTGTTAAGTTCTTGGTGCCGCAGCTTGAAATTTTCTAATTAATTATCATCGGAGAGAGAGAACATCATTCATCTTTGCGAACAAACGAGCCGAACAAGTCCGTCCGATGCAAAACCCCTTCAGTGTTAATTACAAGCGAGTCAAAGTCTGTTTCGTCACATCTTTCTACCTCACTCTGCACTCTCCTTTTACTACAAACTTTCATAGTCCTGCCTCGAAAATAAACTAGGGAAATTTTTCCTGTGATGCCAACTGTGTCAGGTCATTAGGACTCACGTTCCTGCTGCTAATGACACAATTCACTCCACTTTGAGATACAACCACACATCTGTGCCCCAGGGTGGCGTGCGCAACAATAAATGGTGCTTATTACCAGAAATGATAGCATGGATGATAAATTTGCGGAATATTTATGACGCAATATTTCCTTCTATTCATTTATGCTCCAGATATCTGTTTCCCTGTGAAACATACACATGAATCTAATGCAAATCCCTACGTTACAACTTCGTGAGGCTAATGAAACGCGGAATTTCCAAATAAATAACATAAATGATTCATATGGAAGCGAGCCGTGGATGTTCTCGTGTAAAACCGCCCTTCGTCGCTTTATTTTCAAGGGTAGTTGATTACGATGAGAAAGTTCATTTTCAATAGATTAAAGACTCGCAGAGAAGTGGTGTAGACGAGAATAGTTCTGCCCTATCTGCGAGCAGCTGTTGATAACCGTATGCAGCACAAAGCTATATGAAATAAGTATACCAAGGTTCTATAATTAGAGATCAATCTGGTCGTGCTGGGGAATGTCAGAATAAAAATTGCAACACGCAGCCTTAAAAAAAAAAAAATGCATTTTTTAAATACAATCGTGGCCAAAAGTCCTGCACCAGTCAACCGAAAGTCCATTTTTGATGCTCGAGTCAACTTATACAGCGTAATGTTAAAGTCAGGAATACATATTATACATCATTTTAAAGGAAATTTTATGCTAAATTCAAATAGTTTTACAGAATGTTATTACCAGTACTAAAAGTGAAGTTACAAGCAAAAATGTGCAAGTAAGAAAACACAAATCCATTTCTGATAAAAGCATTCGCGCCCCTCTAATCCCCTATATCTTTCTCCGACGTCCGCTAGTGAGATATAAAAGGATGTAGAATCGTCTGCCGACTTAGAACGGGCCGCGGGTGGCCTTGTGGGCAACGTTCGTGACTGCCACGGAAAGGGCCTTAGGTTCGATCCCAGACAGGTACGCAAGCTCGATCCACTAAATATCCGCCGTGCGTCGGATGGGCACGTTAAGCCGTCGGACCCCTGGCACTGCCCCCTCTGGTATTAAATAAGAGCGTCTACCTCCCCCTTTCTACTTCGCTTCCGTGTCACTTTCCTATAGGGCACTCTACCCCAAATCTCCTAGCTTCCTATTTCTAAGGGTTGTTGAAGACCTGGGGTGAGACACTCCCTTCCTAAAATCCTCTACATTTGATCATTTTGCCGACATAGAACGCACCTGCTTGTAAGTCAGTTGACGGAAGTTTATGCAGAATTCATGGTGATATTTGAATTTCGAAATGTCAAAGACCCGAAAATTGGTCCTGCCTCTTCGAACCAGGGCAAAATTATTACTTTGCATGAACTTGGATTCAGTAGTCGTAAAATTGCTGTTAAAGGTGGCTGTGATGATTCCACTGTCTTGCGCACCATTAAAAGTGTTGCAGAAACGAGATGTGTGGGAAACAGAAAAAGAACAGGTCGACCAAGGCTGTGTACTGAACATGATGATCACATGTTGATTCGTCGTTCTTTAAAAATCAAGGTTTAAAACAGCCAATGATTTAAGAAATGACTGTGAAAATGAAGTAGGCATTATTGCATCAGTACGTACAGTTCGTCGTACCTTTAACTGCATCCGGCATCTTATTGAGTTGATCCCACATCGGATAGCTGCTGTACTGAGGGCGAGAGGATCTACGAAGTGTTAAGTAGATGGTCATAATTCAGTGATCACTCAGTGTATACTCCCCTATAAGCATGTCGGAGTGACATGAAAGCCACTTGCTCAAGACAGACCATTGTGGAAGAAACTTGGGAAGACCTACATGCAGCAGTGGATTGATAATGGATGTTGATGATGATGCCAGCTATACTTGTTAAAGGCAACCAGATTTAATAAGTTCCGCATATTTTTATAAGCTTCTTCAATGAGTGCTAAATGTGCAAGAGGTACACAAGGATAAACATTACGATTATGAGGAAGCACTGATTGTAAGCTACACAGACGGACCAAAACATTTTGACCTGCATGTCTTTATGCAAGTCGACTATACTTCTTATAGCAGCAAGGCTCTCCTTTTCTTGACTTGACTGAGTGCCACTGACTTTCTAAAGCAGCTATTTCTTCGGAGGTCCGATGTGACGTTCAAAATGTACAACGAAAATTACCAAAACTGCAGCACATATACGTATCCTTTCAATCACAAAAAAATATTTCAAAGCAGATTTTTAGAAAAATAAATTCAGCCAAACATAGAAAGAATTCACGCAGCCTAGAGAAGTCCTCCTAAATACGAAACTTTGGGATAAATGGCCCAATTGTTAATCTTGAAGGGAGATCGTAGTCTTTTTTCTTTCTTTTTTTTTTTTTTTATTGAGGTTTTTTAACGACCACCATGAGCAACTCGCTGGGCGATAAGCAGTCTCCCGTCCCTAATTTAGGGCCACAGACTCCAGGGAAAGAAGATAGCTACTGCCGTAAGGCATGGATTTTGGATGTGCCATACAACACATCCATAGCTCACTTGGATTCGAACCCAGATCCACCTCGGGAGAATGGTCATAAGCCATCGCTTAGACCACTGCGACACTGAGGAAGCCAGAGAGATCACTGTCAATAGCACATCATTATCAAATTTTAAATCCCTATAATCAGAAATCGTTCCTTCAGTTGCTGAATCGGCGAGTCATAACATGTGATAGCTATCCTGAAATTATAAATATCAACCGTAAGGAAAGGGGATTCAAACGTGAATCTCGTCAACAACTGAAAAGCAGTACGAAATTTTAAATCCGGAAAAAATTTACTGTTTATCTCATTTTATCTCATCTTGTTTCTAGAACGAAATTGTGAGTCTTCTTTGTGCTCACTTTATTTCCCAGATATTTTTAGAAACATCGTAAGCAAAGAACACGATGTATGATTGATTGGATTGAAGTATCTACAGTGGTGTGCCAAAGTATAGCATCATCTGCAAAAATTGTGTATTTTTAAGTTTAACTCTTTTTAACAAACTAATTTCCATAGTTGTTTAATCATTTATATGTCATTGGATGCGAAATTAAATGGAGATTTTAAAAAAATATTTTAGTTTTTCCTGTAGCTACTTCTGTTCTTAAGATACTTTACAAAAATAATGACCAAATCAAAATTATTATGTAAAGGATCATTTATCCCAAACTTAGGTTTACAGCAATAAATCGTTTCTGTAATTCATAAGGAATGAAAAGACATTTAAATATAGAAATATAATGAAGCAAAATTATAAAATGTATCCAATATTTTGTTGCCCAGCATTTAGCTTTAATCACAGCTTTGCATTTGATGGCATCCTGCGAACAAGGTTTTCTAAAAGATTGGATTGAACAATACGATTTAAAATGTGAATTACATCTTCATTGAGTTGAATTTTGGTTGTTGGCTTCTTCTTTGATTGCTCATACGACACTTTGAACCACAAATTTTTGATCAGGTTTAAGTCCGGTGACTGTAGTGGCCAATCAAGATGCTGAACATCTTTTTCCTGAAACCACATTTTCACTACTTTAGCACGATGACAGGGAGCGTTGTCATCTTAAAAATTACCGTCATAAACTCTTCTAGATTATGCTAGCATCAAGAAGATTTGATGGAGTTCTTCATGCTTGAATCTCCTTACATAGGCACTACTCCGATTCCCATTAAGGCAAAATTCTGAATCACCACAGAACATTTCCCATTGCTTGGTTGTCCATGGACAATTCCTGCTGTTTTGCCTACTGAAGTCTACGCTGTCTTCGATTTGCAGTTAACAATGGTTTACGCCTCCCTTTGCAGCCACGTATGCCATAGTGAAACAGCCTGCTCTTAGCAGTAGATGTACTAACAGTAACATCAGTCACTTCAGACCATTTTGAAGCAGTTCAGGTGAATTGAGCCTTCTGTCTGCAAGCTTAGCTTTCTGAGCACTCTATCCTTCCTGGTTGTAGTGGATCTGGGCCTTCCACTGCGACGTATATTTTTAATATCACCAGTGTCTTTTACTTTCTTCAGCAGCCTAATAACTGTAGATTCATTACATCCCACTCTTTCAGCCATTTGCCTTGAAGAATATCCCTCTTCATGCAGAACAACTATTGTTACTCTGTCCGCTGTTGACAATTCCGCAGTTTTAACCATTATTGAGATTGTACACAAATCATACCCTAATAACAACAAGAAGCGACCACTACAATGCTCTAGTAGCTCTGCGCCAACCCTTATGAAGGCTGGAGTAGGATTAGGATAGCATTAAGAAGCAGCCAATCAGGTAAAAGAATATCTATGATTGGCTGTAACAACTGATATGCAGCTAATGTGAATTTAAATGTGTTTGTCAAACCCCATATTTTATGTCATATCTTAACAGAAGTAGCTACAAACAATACTAAGACATTTTTGAACTCTCCATTAAATTTCGCATCTAATGACATATAAACGATGAAGTAACTGAAAATAAGTTAGTTAAAAAAAAGAGTTAAACTTAAAAATTCACGTTTTTTGCAGGTTATTCAATACCTTCGTACACCACTGTATTTCTGATTATACGACTGTACATCTGCCTCATCTTTCTCGGCGTTTGCGACGATTTGACGCTTATGTTCTTTCTGTTATATCTTATTGCATAGCTGCGTGTTAATCACAGATTGCTTTTAATTTAGTCATCAATTCTCTGCGCTCTGTTTCGCTTCTCTCTCTCTCTCATTTTTTCCCCACCTTACTTATCCGGAAGTTTAATGAAGCGCCACACAATGTAACTGAGGTCGCATCTGTCACTGTCACATCACCATAACGAATGTGAAGGGTGGTGGTTGTTTAGAGGAAAGGCATCCTCACTCGCCTCAACTCATGTGGACGGAAAACGTCGTCATCTTTCGCGGCATTCATGCCAGGATGCATCTTTTGACAGCGCGAAAATGAGTAGAAGACCAGTTTGACACACACTCAGATACTGTTCGAAAGAAATCGCCTTGTTAAGATCACATAATTTTTTAATTCCATGCTGTCGTTTGTTTCACATGTCACATCTACATTAAGTCATGAAGGTTTAGCTGCGTCGAGGTAATAAATTTGGCAAGCTGTCAAGCTAAAGGGATGTGCGCATGTGCACAAAAACTTCTTAAGACCAGAAAAGACGTTAGAGTGCAAGAAGAAATCTACATTGGGGGAGAAGTAACCCTTCGCAGGAAATTATTAGAGAAAAGCACAACTGTTTCATTGCACATAAAATGCAAAAGGTGAGAAGATTACACTAGTATTAGTTTAACATCCTGAGAAATTTGCGGCATTGAGGTAATAGCCCAGCAAGGTGTCACGTTAAAGGGATGAATATGTGCACAACTCCACACACACAGGCCGCATAATTAAACACCTTTATGCAAAGGTACACGTCACTTACGTAACGTATATGCAAAATACGTGGTCACGTGCGTCACCACGTGATCTAAGCAACCATTAAGATTGCATTTCGTCAGAAATTGTAAAACAAAGATTCTTTTGGAGTACGATCAAGGGTTTATTTTATGAGTGCCCGTCTGGCCAGAGTGACGATTTTAGAAATATCAGTGTAAACTAACCAGCATTACTTGTCTAGGAGACGTAACTGTGGCACGATGACAATGTATCAGGAGCGAGATCGCCGTTGTCGGAGAAGGCTTTTGCGGAAATGCCAGACTTCTTGTGTGCAGCAACTGACTGAAGCATTCAATGAAGGATCTTTCCTTTTTTTATTGGGGGTTTAACGACCACCGTCAGCAATTCAATGGGATATAAGCAGTCACCCGTCCCTAATGTAGGGTCACTGGTTCCAGGGAGCCTGTGCCGTAAGACAAATACAACATACCACTGGGATTCGAATCCGGACCCATATCGCACGAATGATCAGGGGCCGTCGTTTGGACCACTGCGCCACCGGGTTGGCCAAGATTCTTCCAGACCCATATCTCAGCAAACTATGTGCAGGGAATTGAAGTCATGTAGTCTGACGAGTTGTAGAACATCTTGTTCTGTTTGGCGGGAGCCCCATGAAGCAACGGATCCAGCTTGCTTTGTAAACACAACTCAAGGTTCTGGAGGTAGTGTCATGGTGTTGGGCACCTTCTGGTGGTAAGGAACGTGTGCCCTTATACTCCTGGAATGTCGGGTGCCCTGGAAGGATTATTTGAACATTGTTGCCGATCAAGAGCATCCTGCAATGTTGACATTTCATCCATCAAGTGACGGCTGTATCATGGTCAATTGTGCAAGATTTGTTCAGCAAGCACAACAGCGACTTCCACTATCTTCTCTGGCCAGCACAAAGTTCGGATCTGAACCCCACTGAGAAAAGTGAGACACGTTAGAAAAACAGATCCGGTAGCAAATTCCTTTTTCGTCAAGTCTGAGCCAGTTGAAATGTCTAGTGAACGCCGGGTATGCTGTAGACGTACGTAGATACACTCCAACACCTTGTGGAATCTTTGCCAATCCGCATGCGTGCTGTAATTCGGGCTAAAAGAGGGGCCCACCTGGTATCTTTTTTATCATTATTGGGAGTTTAACGACCATCGTGAGCAACTGAATTGGATATAAGAAGTCGTCCAACCCTAATTTAAGGCCACTGGTTCTAGGGAAGAGAGATAGAGGGCCAGCGCCGTAAGGCAAACACAATATCCATGCCTCACCTGAATTCAACGCCACATCGCGGACGAATGGTCATCAGCCAGCTCTTAGACTACTCTACGCCACGGCATTGGGTGGACATTGGAGGAGATATTTACTCTGAGGGAATGGATACATTAATCGCACGTCTATTTTGTTTAGTGGTTTAACGACCGCCGTGAGCAACTCCCAGAGCTATAAGCACTCGCCCGTACCTAATTGCAGAGCCACTGGTTTCAAGGCAGGGAGAGAGCCAGTGCCGTAAAAAAACGTCATTGCGGCACCGGGATTTGGACCCTGACACATGTCCGACGAATAGTCAGCATCCAGTGCTTAAACCACTGCTCCACCGGGATGGCATTGGTGGACATAAGAGCACCCGTATTTACTCTGACGGAATGGACATATTATTAATTACTCGCTCAGATAGAAGGTTAAATAACATACAGGCAACTACCTGGAATAGATTCGAGTTGTATCTTCAACCTAATATAATTTTTATGCACACGTTTCTAGCGTTTTATGGTAGTGTGGTGCCAGTTCTCCACTCTTTGAATCTTTCCCATGTCATGCAAACGTCGCACAACGGTCGACTGATTTACACCAAACCGTATTTCCCAGAAGAACTTGCAAATCTGCCTTTCTTTATCTCATCCGGCCGGCCGCTGAGCTGTTTGTCCTTCACGATGCAGTCACCACTTCTGGAGTTCGCAAACAAGTCACGACACGTGTCTGAAACTATAGCTTTCACGCTGTATCCTAAAAAAATATATTCTCGTGCTACTGTAGCGGGTTTACTGAGATTAACCATGAACAACAGAAAGTGATGAATATGCACCTTGTCGGTCGCTATGCCCCTGCTCAACTAAGAGCACATGTGGATTCCCTACCAACTCGTGTTGTTCGATGTAGTGTTGCGACCTTTCTCTCACAGTACCATATTCTGGAAAAATCCTACCCTTTCACTTTTACACCCTGTGACGTATATTCTAAATTAACTTATATTTTTAGTTCCTTTTCCTATGTAAATTTCAGTTCTGCTTATACTTCCAAACTTAACGTTATATCTTTTCCATCAAACGAGAATGAGGTTGGCAACATTTGAGGTCAGAGTGAACGTGACGAGATAACAGTTGCTCATGTGGATGGATATGTGTGGTAGACGCTGATTGTTAAGTAAATTGTGAAATTGACAATTTTAGTTCCATGTGTGATGATGGTCTATTGACTTAGTCCTGGAATAAAGAAAGAATTCCCGTAAGTGG
Source organism: Macrothele yani (assembly GCA_039090855.1). Lineage (NCBI taxonomy): Eukaryota > Metazoa > Arthropoda > Arachnida > Araneae > Macrothelidae > Macrothele > Macrothele yani. Next base: position 19,155,083 of record CM076992.1, read on the forward strand.
ACTTCTATTTATGATTCGTCTGGCCGTAAAATTTTAATTAGGAACTATTGCATCGTATTCTTATTTTATTTCAACATTCCTCAGTCATGGTTTACACATAAAGTAAAACCAATATCTCTCATGAAAAAGACATTACGTTTTAACCCTGTTACGTGGAGCACTGGAAATTTGTGCATCGACCTACTACAGTGAAACCTCCATTAGCGGACACCTCAGAACAATGGTAACCTCAGAGCAATGTCAAGTTTTGCTTGGTACCGGACAGCTTCCGAAGGATCAACATTAGCGATAATCTCCGAACAACGAAACCTCTTAACAGCGGTCAACGGACACCCTAGTCCGCCCTGAAGTAAATCTAACGGACACCTTGTCCATTGGAGTTTACGTAGTTCCTTCGGTATTTCAGCAAGAAGATAAGATAGGGGCAAAGAACATGTCTTCCTAAAAATACAGTATAATGGGTTCGATTACGGCTGGTACAGTGGTATGCTTAACCGAAAATAAAGCAGTCAAAAGTTTCTACATGAAGCGAGCTGCAACTTCCATGTACAGTATATTTCAATCGCCCACGGGGACTGCGGGTGTGTTTGATAGGGCTTAGATGTCTCTTGGATTGGTCCTTGTGGGCGGGTTGTGTTCCTGCTTTTCGTGGCGAGAACAGCTAACTGTGCAGTTACGCTTTACTACCTGATATGTATCACTTTTTCTTTCCTATACCGTATCCTAATCCAAATCTCCTAGCTCACAATTTTTAAGACCTGTGTAACACCAGGCGTCAGACCCTGCCTTCTTAAAATCCTCTGTACCGTGAATTATTTATTTAATTACAGGGGTGCCACAAATTGTGGACACGTTTTTAAATTTTCATGTTTTGCAACTTTACTTTGCAAGCTTATAGGAAATGCTATTTTGCATCAAATGCAGATGTTTATATGTCAATTTAAAGAAACCTTAATGCTGAATTCAATACAAAACAAGAAAGATGACACCGAATTTTCGGGTGTAATAAAGCACGTCTTTTGAATCCGTTCTGACGCAAATTAAATTTATCAAAGCTATTCAAAGTCAATGGAACCGGTATGGAAAACAATAGATCTGACGAAAGAAAGAAGATTTTCAGTCGGGTTTTTAATTCCTCAGATATTGCTGTAAACGGAATCGTGAGCTTACGAACTCTTAGAAACAGTGATATCGACAAAAAAAAATGTTACTTTACGTCCCCTGGTGGGAAAACCATGCATTATTTTAGGAAGTAGGTATTCTCAAAAGGTGTATCCATATAAGCGGTATCGGTTGAAAAAAAAAATTAGTCGAGTTTTCAGGAGCCCAGATTTTGCAACAAATACTTCAGAAGCAGAAATTAACACTTACGACCTCTGGTGGCTAAACCATTCTTTACCAAACATTAGAAATTATGTGAAAATATTTCCATCAGGTCTTGTATGCGATACAGGAAGAATTTTTCAAATCAGATCTTTAGGAGCAGAAATAACACAGAAAACGCAATTTACCTTAGTGCCCCTAGAGGAAAGTCTATGATTTACTTGAAAATTTTGAATTGATAGGAAAAACATTTCGCATCGGAAACACTACCCAACAAAGAAGGAATTTTTCAAATCGTACTCTTAGAAGTAGAGATATTGACAAAAATAAGATACGTCTACGCCCCCTGGCGTAGAAACCATGCATTTTTCAAGAAGAACATTTTCCTAAGAGGTTTGTGGACATGAGGAGTAGTATCGGGCAACAAACGACTTTTTTTTCAATCGAGATTTTAGAAGCTCATATTTTGCTGCAAATACAACAGAAGCGGAAATTAAGACTTACGCCACCTGGTGGCCAAACCATTTCTTACAAACATTAGAAAATATGTGCAAACGATTTCCCATCGGGAGCTGTATGCGGTGCAGAAAGAATTTTTCAAATCGGAGATTTTGAAGCAGAGATATATTGGGAAACACAATTTACATTTACGCCCCCTAGCGGAAAGTCTATGAATTACTTGCAAATCTTGAAATTATATGAACATGTCACATTGAAAACACTATCCAACAAGAAGGGATTTTTCAAATCGGGCTCTTATAAGTAGAGATATTGACAAAAATAAGATATACATTTACGCCACCTGGTGTACAAACCATGCACTATTTTAAGAAGAAAATGTTTCTAAAAGGTTTGTCGCCATGAGTAGTATCGGTCAACAAACGACTTTTATTTCAATCGAGAATTTAGAAGCTCATATTTTGCTGCAAATACAATAGAAGTGGAAATTAAGATTTACGCCCCCTGGTGGCCAAACTGTTTTTTTACACAAATTAGAAATTATGTGCAAACGATTTCCCATCAAGAGCAGTATCCGGTGCAGAAAGAATTTTTCAAATCGGAGATTTAGAAGCAGAGATATAGGGGGAAACGCAATTTACCGCTACGCCCCCTAGCGGAAAGTCTATGAATTACTTGAAAATTTTGAAATTATATGAAAAACATGTCGCACGGAAAACATTATCCGACAAAGTAGGAATTTGTCAAATCTGATCCCTAGAAGTAGGGATATTGACAAAAAGGTAAGATATACATCTACGGCCCCTGGCGGAAAAACTGTGGAATATTTTAAGAAGAAAATATTCGGAAAAGGTTTATCAATGTGAGTGGCATCAGTTCACGAAAGAATTTTTTCAATCTATATTTTAGAAGCTCCGAGTTTATGGCAAATAAATCAGAAGCAAAAATTAACACTTACGCCCCTGTTGGCCAAAGTATTCTTTACCAAAAATTTTAAATTATATGCAAAAGGTTTTCCATCAGGAGATGTATCCGCTGAAAGTTTTTTTTAAATCGGAGTTTTAGAAGAAGAGTTATCGGGGAAAATGTAATTTACTTTTACTCCCCCTAGCGGAAAATCTATGCGTAATTTGAAAAGTAACTATATCTAAAATACTCTTCGATATAAATGGAATCGGAAGATAAAAAATTTTTTCAATCGGATGTTTGAAGCAAATATGTGGCATAAAACGTATTTTTGAATTCGACATCATCTGCATTTACGCCCTCTACCGGCGAATTTGTACATCGTACAAAAAAAACGAAATAAAGGATTATCATTCGCATATTTCAAGCTTTCCAATACAAAAAGAATTTTTCAAATCGGACTAATAGTTGCAGAGATATCGTGGTAACGATCTTTTTTACAAAAGACGTGCTAAAAACAGAATGCAAATATATGCAATACAGAAAAAGTTATGCGCGGAATACTGCAATCATGCTGAATATAACGATTTCACTGTACTATCAGTATTTAGTAGGGTAGCCTTTATTCTTTAAAACCGCATCACAGCTACGTCACATTGAGCCAACAAGTGTTTGAAGCTCTGCCTTCATTATTACGTGATGCATGAAGCCATTATAGCCTCAATTAATTGCCTTTTATTTGATGGACGCCTCATTCGTAAAAGGCTTTTCAAACGGTGCCACACATTTGGTATCGGGTTCAGGTCAGGACTGTTTCCTGGCCAGGTCAACAATGGAATGGACTTTGTTGTGAACTCCTGATTGCATATTTTTGCTGTCTGGCAGGTAGCTGAATCCTGCTGAAAAAGAAATTGTGCATTGTTGGGAAAGCGATCCCTGATGGAAGGTAGTAGTTTTGGTTCCAGGATGGTGTCAATGTATTTTCCTGCGTTCAGCATGCGGTCGATTACATGAAGGTGGCCAACACCATTTGCTGCCAAACATGCCCAAATCATAACGCTTGTTGGGTGCTTTACATTGACCTCCATGCAGTCAGGATTTAGATCTTCTCCTACTCTACGTCTCACGTATTTTCCATTCAATGTGTTCTTTTGCCCAGTAGTCGTTTCGTGCGCTGCTGTAGATTCAGATATGTGTTTTCTTCTTGGAATCCTACCTCTTAGTCCCATATCTGACAGTCTGCTCCTTATCGTTCTTGAATTGACAGAAACACCAGTTCAGCTCTGATGGCCTCAGATGAAATTTTTCTGTCGTTCAGACACAGTCTTTTTATTCTTCTGTCATTAAACAGCTTTTGTGCACTTTTTCCGGCCTTTCCTGGTTTGCTTTTCCGTGACTTTGTTTCCTGATAACGAAACAGCACTTTCGTACACCAGATGCTGTCACTGACCCACCTACTTGCCTTGCAATTTCAGCATAAGAAATACCCGATTCACGTACTAAAACACAATCCTGGTCCTTTTCGTGGCTGACCAATCAATTCTTTTCTTTGGTGCCATTGCTGTACTTATTATCTGCACGTTAATTTTTTTTTTATTGGAGGTTTAACGACCACCGTGAGCAACTCAATGGGCTATAAGCAGTCGCCCGTCCCTAATTTAGGGTCACTGGTTCCAGGGAAGGGAGAGAGCCAGTGCCGTAAGACAAACACAACATCCATGCCTGACCGGGATTCGAACCCGGACCCCTTACGGACGAATGATCAGAGGCCAGCGCCTTAGACCACTGCGCCACCGGGGCGGCACGTTAAATTTAAATAAATACTAAAAATGTTCACACAATCTACAATTATGCTTCACTTACACAGCTAACACTCTTTCTTCTATACAGAACAAACAGCAAAACTGACTTTTCCCAACTTCACACAAGAAGTTTGCAGCTACTGCCATTTGATTGGTCCCCAGAACAAGGACTGTGATTGGCCAGTAGGGTTTGCACTTACAATCCGCTTCTTAACTGAAACACACTTGTGTTTCTTTTTTAGACTAAAGTAAGTATAACATTTTTCGCACCGCATATATTTGTCACTTTAAAAAAAAATGCATTGAATTCAGCATTATATTTTTTTTAAAGTGACATATAAAACATTTGCATTTCGTGCAAAATAACATTTCCTGTAAGCCTGCAAATTTCCAAAACATGAACATTTCAGAGTCTACAATTTTTGCCACCACTGTATAATATTCAATTTTATACAGCAGTCAGCATTTGAAAAAAAACACAGCAACGTTTTCTTTATTGTGCATCAGCTTCATATATTTATTCTGCTTTTGCACAAACACAACGGACTAGCAATGTTAACCTAGGCCTAACCTCTCTACAACGGTCACTTTCCCCTGGTCCGAGCAGTGAACGTTATTCGGAGGTTTTACTGTATATTTTCTGTTTTCATACACTTTTTCGTTTTTTATACACTGGCGGAAAGTGAAAAAAGAACACCAAGACGGAATTGGCTGACGATCATGAAATTTACATATGTTAATGGGGTCGAGTTTACGTAGGTGCGATGTTAATTTCGGGACCAACCGGTGAGCGCTTACGCCACAGCACGGCATAATATGCAAATTATCGTCGGTGATATTTAAGGAGTACTGCGAAGTGAATGTAATCAGTCGTCGGCGTACGGACACGTGCGAAGACCCTGAAGAAGCTGCAATGCCTGGACATGGAAGACGTGTAGATTTCAGCAGTTATCGGACTTTGAGCTAGGTCGTCCAGTCGGACTCCGCGAGGCCGGGTGGTCGTATCGCGGAGCGAATTGGACGGGACGTATCGGTGGTGATACGATGGTGGCGTAGATGGTCCGAGGAACATTCCCACACGAGAAGATGTGGAACCGGGAGTCACAGACGGACTGATGAGCGGACCGATCGACGCATAAGAAGAGCGACGTTGTCAAGCAGAACATCCACTGCGGCGCAAATCCGAGCTGCCATTTCACCTGAGGTGACTGTGCGAACAATCCGCAACCGTCTACTGGATGCAGTACTACGTGCACGTGTGCCTCTGGCATGTGTACCTCTGACTCCAGCCTACCGTCAGGAACGGCTGCAGTGGTGTCGCCAACGTCTGCACTGGAGAACGCAATGGCGATCTGGCGTGTTCAGCGATGAAAGCAGATTCTGCTTGGGAGCCTCCGATGGCCGTATGCGTGTTTGCAGACGCACAGGGGAGCGTCTTCCCCCTTCTTGCATCCACCAGCGACACACAGGGCCTACACCTGGTCTCCTGGTGTGGGGAGCGATCAGCTATCACTCCAGCACACAACTAGTGTTTGTACCGGGTACGTTAAACAGCACCTCCTACATCAACAACATCATTCAGCCCGTTGTTGTGCCATTTATAAGGTCGGTCCGTCGTGGTGTTTTCCAGCAAGATTACGCACTACCACACACGGCACGTGCAACGCAACATGCACTTCAGGGTGTGAGACAACTTCCATGGCCTGCACGTTCACCGGATTTGTCCTCCAGTGAGCACGTGTGGGATTTTATGGGACAACGACTTATCCGGTCTCCACGGCCAGCCACGACCATCCCTGATTTACGCGTCCAGATTGAGGATACTTGGAACTCAATACCCTAAACTTACATCCAACATCTGTAACGACAGACTCCATGCCAAAATTGCACAGTGTGACGCAGTTCATGGCGCTTCAACCTCGTACCAACCATGTTACATGGAAGTGTTATTTTTCAGTTTACCAGCAAATACAGCTGTATTTTGCCATGATGTTTTGATCACGTTATCCTCTGTATTCCGTTATTATGCTGTATAAATTTCGTTGGTATCAGACGTCTCCTTCTTGGTGTTCTTTTATCACTTTCCGCCAGTGTATATTGAATGCATGTGACGTGTACCGCTAATTCAACCTTTATTGGTGCACTCATTCAGGTAAATTTAGTCTCCCCTCTTTATATATTTTCTGACTCAACGGCACAAAGTTTCTCCCGACGGGCTGGTAAAAGTTGGTAACTTGACAGTGCGTAATTAAAAGTAAATAAAAGGTATTGAATGTTCAGAGCTATGAATAATGTTTAGATGAGCAGTGGTAAGATAGGCAGTGTCAGAAAAGCAGACGTAAAGAGCGAATTATATGAGCAAAGCTATATGTTATTAACAGAGAGATAAGTATCAACGTATGTAAGTACGAAATCATTAAGTTAATTCTATTCAGTGTGCGGTTACAAACGAAGTGGGCACTGCATACTGACCTGCTTAGATATTTAATATAACATCTTCTCGCTTCGGAGCCAGTTATTCTCCTAACTGAAATACACCGACCGTTTCTCATCGTTAAAACTTACCGTTTTGCTCAGTGGTACGTCGCAGACACTGTAAGTAGCGTTCTGTTGTTATTGAATCCGGAAAGTGATTTCGATGTGTTATTATGTTTCAGTCTTTGCAAACGTTAATAGGAACATTTTTAAGTAATCCGGAAAAGTGAAATTTAAGTCATCGTATTAAGTTAGGCTTTCAGCTGAAATTTCAGTGAGTTAAACCTCTAAACGTAGATCAAACGCGGATCTTACTTTCCGATATAACTTAAAATCCGTTATAATTCATATGGCCCAGATGTGAAGAACTTATGCCCGTTTGACATCAAAAATCGGTACCCATTACTAGAATAAAAGTGAGAGTAATTTTTTTTTTGAGTTGGCAACAGTGCGATTGGGAAAAATAACCACGCAGACCGCAAACTGATTTGAGGAAGTATCTATGCCAACAGTTATTAGCCGTGGCAAGCGATTTTCGCTTTGTTATTTAGCAGTTGTTTAAGGTATGTCTGCATTTCGCCATTCAGATATGGAGGTGAGTTATTCATAGTTAAGAAGTGAAATGCGTTGTGCGAATAAATCTTGCTACCATTTGGGTAAAACGACTCCAGAAAGATTTGATTTAATGAATAAAGCTTACAAAGATAAATGTTTGGGTGAGTCAATGATTTTTAGATGGCACCATGATTTCAAAATAGGGTGTTTGTCGGCAGAATTCGCTCCTAGGCCTGGTGGACCTGAAAGTGATGTTACGGAGCGTATTGGTAAACTCTGTTTGGGCAATCCTGCAAGAAGATCGATGAAGGATGTGTGAAGACAGAGCGGCGTCAACTAATATTTCAAAAACGTCAGCATTTTACGTGATATATTACTGCTGCATCGTGTGTGTTCCAGATGGACACTTCATCACCTGACGAGAGGACAATTGTTAGCCAGAGTTTAGGTGTCTCATGAATGGAAACAAATGATTGTAAATGATCCAAACTTTCTAAACACATTATTAACTGCCGATGAAATATGGGTCCACTATTTCGACACCCCTCACGAAGCGCGCAACTAGTGTTTGGAAACACACAGACTCGCCTCCTCCGAAAAAAAATCCGCCAAACCATATCAGCTGGGAAGCTGATGATAACTTTCTTTGATCATAAGGGTGTAGTCTACCATCATGCCGTTCCACCACAAATTAATGTCAATGCTGAGTATTACATTTCAGTCTTTAAGCATCTGCGAACGACGACACATATCGATTAAGTGACCTGAACTGGTGGGCAAGTGGACCCTAGACTATGATAATGCCCACCCACATGTGGCTGCTTGTGCTCAACAGTTTCTTACGAAGTACAGTATTGAAATTATGCCACAGCTTTCCTACAGTCCTGAATCTCGCCCCATGCGATTTGTGGTTGTTTCCAACAATGAAGGAGAAGTTCCGTGGCGCAACATTCAACACAGATGCTGACGTTATTCAAGCTGTACAGGGGTTGCTAAAGCAGCTTCCACAAAATGCCTTCGCCACATGCTTTGAAAAGTGGATTGAACGATGGTATAATGAATTAGCTTTATTTTGCTTTCCGCTAAGCTAATTATAATGAATAAGCTCTTTCTACCAGCAAGCTAATGATAATAATGAAGCTTTCCTACTGAGCTTCAAATAGTGAATTCAAATGGTTGTTGCTACTAGTTAATTAAGAACATGAATAAAGTCTCCTGCTAGTAGTGTAGTAATTAGAATGTATAAAGTCTTAACGCTGGTTGTTAATGGTAATAAACTAACGATATAAACCTAACAGCTAGACAGAGGTCTGACAAAAACTATTAATTGAGAAAGACGTACTTACTCAAATCTTTTTTTATTATGCGACTCTTGGTGGTCCAAAGCACACATACACAACTTGTTTCACAATAATGAAGAATCCAACTAATGGCATAGAACGAAACTATCTCCCTATAACAACAAAAGCTCTCCTTATAACAACAAAATCTCTCCGTACAACACCAAACGCTCTCCTTGGCTATCGATGAACGCGCCTATATATACTAGCTACCACCACGTCATGACTTACACTCATTGCCAGATCTCATTCATCGGGTGAAATAATATTTCGTTCAGTAAGAAGATAATTTATATAGTAAAATAAAATAACCAGAGATAGTAAAATCAAAAGAAAAGTGAATATAGAGTATACGTTACAATGGGACTGTTGCATATCATCCGAGGGAAGATACTTTGAGAAGGAAAAACATATTTGCTGTACTTATATTTCTGCAAGGCTGATTTTAGTCTGAGTTTCTATGGAACGGCCGTTATAGTTTCCATAAAGGAAAAAACAGAAAAACCGCGATAACTGAAAAAAACTTAGGATGAAATGTTGATGAAATTTGGTGAAAACTCCTATCCTTTCGCACGTTAGAAAAAGACCCTAAAACATTTCGTAAGAAACACTGGTAGAATTCTAGGTACAGACGGTAGGTAGAGTGGGCTACGTAGAGCAATAGGGAACGTGATCACTACTCACAGCGATATTTCATACTCTTGATATGTCTAGGAGCTCTGTAGGTGGCAACGATCGTTGTTCCTGCAAAATTTCTTTAATCCCTTCCAGGTCTTGCAGATGGGGGTTGAGGGCAGCAACATGTCTCCCTAGAGCATCCTATAAATGTTCGATCGGATTATGGTCGGCAGAACTGGCTGATCAATCCATAAGGAAAATGGTTTCCTCTTAAAGATATTGTTGCACCAGCCTCACTCTGTGAAAACGATGGTTATAGTATTTTAACAGAAACGTATTTCCTATGCACCTCCATAAGGGCGAACATAGGGTTTCAAGACATCTCTGTAGCGTGGAGCTTTCACGGTTCTTCTCGGAAGCACATACTGACCACGTAAGGTAACCCCAAATAAGCACACTACTAAAACATAAGTGTCCCTTTCATGGGTCACAGAAGGATGATGGCAACCCCCCCCCCCCCCGTTTTTAGCAAGCCTTCTCCAAAAAAAGAACGTGCTTACGTTCTCAGTTTGTCCGTCAGTCCGTCTGTGGACACCACCATATCTCTGCAACTATTGGTCCGATTTGAAAACTTCTTTTTCCATTGGGAAGCTTGAAATATGCGAATGACGATCCTTCATTTAGTTTTTTTTTTACGATGTACAATTTCGTCGCAAAAGGGTGTAAATGCAGATAACGGATTCAAAATACATTTTATTCTATATAGTTGCTTCTAAACATCCGATTGAAAAAATTATTTTACTTTTCGAGTCCATTTATGTCGAAGACTATTTTAGGTATAGTCACTTTTTCAAGTTACGCATAGATTTTCCGCTAGGGGCGTAACAGTATATTGTGTTTTCCCTGATATCTCTATTTCTAAAACTCCGATTTGAACATTTTTTTTTCCTTCAGCGGATACAGCTCCTGATGGGAAAACTTTTGCATATAATTTTTAATTTTTGGTAAATAATGTCTTGGTCACCGGGGAGCGTAAGGGTTAATTTCTACTTCTGATTTATTTGCCACAAAATTCGCTCGTGGACCGATGCTACTCACGTCGATAAACTTTTTCGAAATATTTTCTTCTTAAAATATTAAAGCTCCTGATGGGAAATGCCTGAGGGCGAAGATGTATATCTTATTCTTGTCAATTTCTCATCTTCTAATGGTCCGATTTGGAAAATTCCTTCTTTATTGAATAGTTTCCGGTGCGACACGTTTTCGTATATTTCCAAAATTTTCAAGTGATTCACAGACTTTCCGCTAGGGGGCACTTAAAGTAAATTGGGTTTCCCCCGATATCTCTGCTTCTAAAACTCCGATTTGAAAAATTATTTGTATCTCATAAAGCTCCTGATGGGAAATGCTTTACATTTAATTACTAATATTTGGCAAAGAATGGCTTTGCCACTAGGTGGCGTAAGTGTTAGTTTCCGTTTCTAATGCATTTGCAGCAAAATCTGAGCTTCTGTATACTCGACTGAAAAAATTATTTCCTGGACAGGTACCGCTCACATCGTAAAACCTTTTGAGAATACTTTTTTTTAGAAAAACGCATGTTTTTCCCTCCGGGGGCATAGATGCGTATCTTATATTTGTCGATATCTCTGCTTTTAAGAGTCCGATTGGAAAAAAAATTTCTTTGTTTTAAAGCGCTTCCGCTGATAAGTGTTTCTCATGCAATTTCAATTTTTTCTTATCGCACAAGTCTGCAACCAAACCAGAGGGCGTAAGTTCACGATTCCGTTTACAGTAGGAATCCCAGATACATTGGAAAAAAATACGGGACACTTACGACTGAGGGTGAAAGTTTAGTATGCGCATCCCGTCACATATGCCAGTCTAACAAAATGATTTTAACTATTCTTATTAATCCATATTCTTACTAATCAATCAGTCTTGCTCACTCTTGCAATACTTTTCTGAAGAATGATTTTCACTTAACAATTGTTTGTTTTTGAGAATCATGTCATGGAAAGTTACACAATCCTCATTGAAGAATGATTTTACAATAAGTATTGATTTTACAGACAATTTGTTTTTCTTATCAGTCCACGGTGCGTTCATGCGAGAAAATGATCTTTTGACACACGCATTTGTTCCAGGGATACACATAACGAACTCCACTACTTTCTTTAAATTCCATAGTTCTCCTTCAACCTTTTTAAGAGATCCACCCAGACTGCATCTAAATGTTTGGATTTCAGAGCTGTATTCACTACCATTATTTCATCAAACAAATCAGATTCAACAATGTTTGATATTGCAGCGGTCTGATTAATAGTTTGGACCGTTTGAAGAACATTTTCCCAAGGTAATGCTGTTTTCAGCATTGAACTTTAAAATACAGGACAAAAAGCTGTCCCGAAGAGTTTTCTCGGAACAACGGGACGCATTAGCCAAAAACGGGACACTCCCGTATTTTACGGAACGTCTGGGACTAAACACGTAATTGAAAAACCTTTTCTTAGGTCAGATACTACTTTTTTCCATACCAGTTCCATTGACTTTGAATGGCTTTGATAAATTTAATTCGCTTCAGAACGGATTCAAAAGACGTGCTCATTTACACCCGAAAATTCAGTGTCATCTTTCTTGTTTACACATGAGAGCACGCCTGGAATCACCTGTGGTGAGTACTGAACTCCACTGGATTTTAGTCCAATTGACGTGAAGTCTTGCCGAATTCAAAGGTTCCCCTTTGTGACAGCAATAAGAGGAAAGCTGAGTGCTTGTCACGTAGCATAAAGACCTCCTTCGTGAAGCCATCCCTGCACCGTGGAAGCAGACACTACCATTCCTCTATTCGCAGCAAGATTTCAGTTGTGTCGTGGTAACCGTCCTATACCTCCGCGGAGTCAATCATGTGATATCGGTCATCCACTGATGTAATCCTAGGCCTTCTCTCGCTGTACCTTCCTTAAACTGATTGCGTTTTCTGAAATCAGGACCACTGGACTAACATGCAACCATCTGGCTTTAGCCTACCTCTAGTCTTCGGATCACCCTCCACTTGAGTTCATGTGTTAAATGACGTCTCGCAGCCATCACAACAAATCGGTTATCTCAAAATCTTTTCTTTACACTCCACTAACGGTGTGACGCACACCTCCGCAGCAACCTCTTTTATGCTGCGGTTCATGTGCATAAACAATGTCATCGCTACTCATTTGCATACTATACCGAATTACATTTCGCGTCATATACTCATGTTTCGTGCACTTGTGTATTTTCCCATTTACAAGCTCGTATCAGAATAATAAGACCACCCCCGGAATCACAGTGTACCCGCCCAGGCACGTCACAGAGTGCACGTGACGAGGTCGACCACACGGAGATATAAGCGGCCGGCCAGGACAGATGAGCCATAGTTCGTTACGTGAGCACAATCGGCAGAGGTAGTGATTTGACGGACGTTTAAAAAGAAATGATCATCGGCTACCGCGTCAAGGGTGGAAGCATCTCAGAAACGGCAGATTTCGTGAGCTGTTCGCGTGGTGCTGTAGTATGGGTGTACTAAGATTGGACTGCTAGCACAGCGAGTAACTCACGACGTCATAATTGTGGAATCCCAAAGTCCATCGACCCCAGAGGAGAACGTTGCCTCCGTAGACTGGTAAAGGGCAATCGACGCGCAGCAATTGACCACGAAATTCAACGCTGGGGCATTCAGGTACGTGTCTCCTGAAACAGCAGAGCGAACCCTGTTACGCGTATGTTCCGGGAGTCAACGCTGCGTCAAGGCGCCCATGTTAACCCAGATCCATCGGCAACGACTTCTGCAGTTCTCATGGGACTACCATCATTGGACAGTGGAAGAGTGGGAAAAGGTTGCCTTCTCCGAGGAATCAAGGTTTTTTTGTTTTTGTTTTTTATTGGAGGTGTAACGACCATCGTGAGCAACTCAATGGGCTATAAGCAGTCGCCCGTCCCTAATTTAGGGTCACTGGTTCCAGGAAAGGGAGAGAGCCAGTGCCGTAAGACAAACACAACATCCATGCCTCACCGGGATTCGAACCCGGACCCCTCTTGGACAAATGGTCAGAGGCCATCGCTTAGACCACTGCGCCACCGGGGCGGCGAATCGAGGTTTCTACTTCCCAGAAGTGACGGGCGGTGGCAATGTGCATGCCTATGGCATGTTTTCCTGGTATTATTTGGAACTGCTGGTACCATTGGATGTGTCCCTGAACTCCAATGGCTACTTGTCCATCTTTGATGACTACATGCATCCGTTAAAGTTGGACGTTTACCCCGGTGGTTATGGTGTCTACAAACAGCACAATGCGCCCTGCCATGTCGCTAAGTTGGTGCGCGTGACTAGTTCTAGGAACACGACAGCGATGTCTCCATTCTCCCTTGGCCGGCGAAACCGCCCGACCTCAACCCCATGGAGCACTTGTGGAACTATTTGGATCGACAGGTTCGACTTACCGACCCACAACCATGTCATCTCCGGGACCTCCGTGCTATGCTGCAGTCCGAAGGTGTACCTCGGGCAACTTTCTAGGGCCTCATTGCGTCCATGCCACGCCGTCGTCATCCGGGCCAAGCGTGGTTATTCCCATTATTAGGTAGGTGGACATTTTATTCTGCTACGACCGTGTAATCGTGATTTTTCTGGGGTTTCTTCCTTTATTTATGGAAACCAATATAGTTGTGTTCCAATCGTCATTTGACAAAAGTTTTCACTCCTTGTCGGCTAATCAACCGGGTTACTGTGATCGAGGCTACCGCAGAAAGCTTCAAGCTTTCTTTCAGCTACAGTTAATTCCCATCACCTTCTTTATTGGTGTAAACTTCATGTATCGCAATTGGCTTGATTTAAATTTAACTGCTGCCTCATCTTAGAATCTGTTAAATTAATTACTGTTTTCGTTTGACAGTGGTAGCTTCTAAATGGTATTTAGTAATTATATGCAGTGCTTGTTTCAGCATGCACCATTGTTTTCCGGGAAGCTGTGAACATAAAAAAAGGGAAGCAGATTAAATTAAAAAAAAAAAAAAAGAACAGCAATAGTACGACTTATCTAATTAAATTTCATTTCATTAATTAAATAACTTTAGAGGCGCCTTCTGTTTTCTTCCGGGTCACCATCTCCAACAATTTCCCGTCACATTCGTCTTGTTATGTCTGAATGCGAAGAACCGTGTTAATCTCCGGTTGCATTTAATTTACTCGTCAATTCTTCCATCATTGCTGTGTTTTATTTCACTTTTGTTTAGTTCCTCTTGGTCGCTTCTTTTTATTCTCTGTGTCGCTTATTCCGAAGTTTAATGAAGCGACGCGGTGCGTTACTCGGCTCCCATCTGTCACTGTCATGTCGCTATAGCGACTCAGAAAGGTGGTGATTGCACTTCCCTGCAACTCGGGTGGCCGTGGTTTTGTGGGCAGGAGCATATGATGTCATATTCTCTTGTGTCTCATTCATTTCAAGGTGAGCGCTAAAGGTTGCCAGAAGTTTACGGCAGGCTCGCCTGACACACTGCGAGACATCGTGCGAATGAGAACAGCATGTTAGGATTACGCAGAGGTTTTTTTTTTTTTTTTGTTTAATTATTTCTTTAGGGTTATTAAAAGCTGGCATTTGCGTAAAAACCCTGACAACTAAGAGACTATTAAGTTGGAGGCAAGAATTATATTAGGGGATGTGAAATGCAAGCCTCGTCCTAGGTTTAACAAAGACCGGAAGCTTTGTTTATTTCTATTAACAGTGAAACCATAGGCGTAACCACTGGGGGGGAGGGGGTCAGTAGTATATATATGGGGTTACGAGCGCAGTAAGAGGAAAACGTCCAAAAATCAACAAAATATATCAATTTTTAACATAAAAGCAGTCAAAATCAATCAAAAACCAAGAATAACAATGATGACAAATTAAACTGGTCTTTGGTTTCTCAAAATCAAACACTTTCTAAGAGTTTTATATTAATGAATATTGATGAATTAGATATGAGAAGAATTTCTATGTATCAAAAATTAAGTAACGATTTTATAAAAGAAAACTTTCGATTCTTAGACACGTCAATAATTCCAATAAAACAAAAATTAAGTGAAGGAACTATAGATTTTCTTAGTGATTTTATTGACTGGAAAGAAGTTACAAGAAATCAAGAATTAACAGAAGATTTTATCATGAAATATAAAGATAAAATTAACTGGTGTGATATTGATATCTATAGAAAATTCTCTGATGATTTTATAAATGAAAACTATAAAAAACTTAGTAAATACTAACACTGTACTAGTGGTCCGATTTATTGGCGTAGAAAGTAGACACATTAGCGTTTCCAATAAATCGGATCACTAGTACAGTGTTACTATTTACTACTTAATTGGTGTACTGTTCCTTGTTATCAGTTTATAAAGAACTTGTTGTGTATTTACTTGCAAAGTTAGGACATGAAATTTAAATATCTTTCTATAATTTTAATCTTTCTAGAAGGGGTACCCATTTTGGGTGCCTTTTTTTAAAATGCATTTTTTATGAACATCTCTTACAGATGTCATAATCAATAAATATTATGATGATCCTCAAATGTTGATTTTTTCATTTGACATTTTTCCCATAGGGAAACGATGGATTTTTTTAATTTTGATGATTTGTTTATTGTTTTTCATGTTTTTATATTAAAAATTGATATATTTTTAAGATTTTTGGACGTTTCCCTCTTTATGCGCTCGTAACCCCATTTATATACTACTGGGATCAGAACCCCCCAGATTTTCACACTCGGGGATCCCCAATGTAAAGGACTCCCCCGAATATTTCGGGAATATAATGGTGTAATGCACACATTTTATGATGTAAACCAAATAAATTTAATAATATAAGATTGTAACTTTTTGTAGAATGCAAACACGTGTATAATGTCTACTTAATAAAACAGCGATATCGATTAAGCACGGTTACCTACATCGTTGGCGTATATATATATATAACGCAACCGTATGTATACAGGGTGATTCAAAAGTCCCCAAACTCTGAATTTAAATATTTCTACCACGAATATAGTGATGCATAACTGTTTTTATATACTGTTATATTGACACTCATACTTACAGGTAATGAAAACCACTTTACAATAGATGCTGGAATTGTCCACCATTCTGTTGAAGACACAAATTCACCCAACAATACATGTTGGCGGACACTCTTTTCAACGTATTGGCTGGTATGTCCCTCAAGGCTGTAATGATGTTGTTCCGCAGGTCCTGTGCCGTCTTAGGGTTGTTGCGGTAAACTGTGTCTTTCAGATAGCCCCACAAATAAAAATCTGGTGAGAGAGGCGGCCAAAGTTTTTTAGAGATTAATCGATCGTGGAAGAACTCGCGGAGCATCTGCATTGTGTCGTTTGATGTGTGGCACGTTGCTCCATCTTCTTTAAATCAACAGTAACGTTCGTGTTCTTCCAGCATTGCTACAAATTGATGGATGATGTCTGCATACACAGCGGAATTTACAGTTGTGTCCGAAAAAATGGCCCTGAAATTTGCCGTTTAGACAAGACGCCCCACACTCCAACTCTCTGACAGTGAAGTCCAACCTCATGCAATGCTTTAGGATTCTCCGCAGCCCATATGCGAGTGTTTTTGGCTATTGACATATCCATTCAAACGAAACCATACCCCATCACTGTAAAAAGTGTTATTGAGCTAGTTAGTCACATTGTTGCGTGTGAAACTCTTAAACCATTGGCAGTAAGCAATGCGCTTTTCCGAGTCCATAGGACGTAGCTCTGGCACTACTCGAATTATTTCCTATTTTGAAATTTTAGAACTCTTCGAAAATCGCATTTTATTACCAATTTTATTTGCCACGAACTTCGATATTTCTGATTAAATGACATTAAATTTCTATTTTTTCCAGAGATTATATTGACAAAAGGCACCGGACACCCCTTCAAAAGCAAATGAACGCATCCGCTGCGGTGTTAAGGTGCGCGGTACAGCTGCATACGGTATAAAAACAAGCTTGCAGCTTACCGCGATCATATCGCACTGTGAGGTTGAATAAAAATGTCGTGGCGAGAGGAAACTGACTTTGAGAAAGGAAAGATTGTTGGGTGCTACATTAGTGGGTTGCCCATAAGAGAAACCGAGAGGCGCTTAAACATACCCAAATAAACTGTTTTGGATGTACTGAATAAGTGGAAGACACATGGCGTGCCTCAAGCAGCAAAATGTACCGGCAGACCAAAAAAAAAAATCACTGATAGAGGACGTCGAAGCCTCAGGAGAGTCGTTACAGCTAACCGACGGAGTACTGCACAAGATCTCAGTGTACAGGTAAGTAAAAATGCTGGAACTTCGGTATGTACACGAACCATTCGCAGAGAACTTCATTCCATGGGTTACAGTGGTCGTGAGGCTGCTCATAAGCCTTTCATCTCCACTCGGAATACTACTTGTCGTTTAGCATGGTGTAAAGGACCGTAGATCAATAGAAACGGGTCCTATGGACTGATGAATTCAGATACACGATCTATCAGTCTGATGGCCGTGTGTGGGTATGGCGGTAGCCGGGGGGAACGCTATTTACCACAAGGTACTGTTCCTACGGTCAAGTTCAAAACTGGCAGTGTACTCGTGGTATGGTCCCGGCCCATTGGTTATCGTGGACACATTTAACCAGATGCTGCCCGTCGACCACATTTAACCAGCACGTCTACCTCGATATTCTGGACAATTATGCCCTACCAACTCTGTGGCAATACTATGGAACCGAGCCTTGTTGGTACCAGCAGTCTTAACACGGTTTGGCCCGAAATTCACACATCTGCCTATACGTGAAGACTACACCGGGTGTTTACTAAATTATGACCAACCCCATCAAGAGTGGATGCTGCCCGTTGACCACTGTTAACCAGCACGTCTACCTAGATATTCTGGACAATTACGCCCTACCAACTCTGTGGCAATACTATGGAACCGAGCCTTGTTGGTACCAGCAGGATAATGCACCGAGCCATAAAGCAAGGTTTCAAAATCGCTTTATTCTAATTTATCATAAGAAAACATAAGAGGGAGACGTACAGTATTGTGCGTCTCACTGGGAAAAAATACAAAACTGGTAAAAACATGATGGTATATACACTGCAATGACAATGGGGATGAATAACAAATGCTGCAAGCAAAGCTTATTGAATAAAAATTGCAGAAGTGACAAAGAGAAACACATCGTGTCACATGACATTGGCTGGGCATGATTTACAGGATAACACAGGCGAAACAATAGTACACAATTAGAAAAAGAACAGCACAAACATCGCCGTGAAGGTAAAACATTACATACATGAGATAAAAACACAGCGTGCACAATTGTGCATTATTTAACGAGGGCACCAAAGCAACATAATACAGGCGGGGTGAAAGTAAGTAATGTACACGAGTAAGCATGAAAATACACTGAGATGGCATTAGCATTCACAATTCAACGGTAATGTGGATTGCACGAGTCGTAGAGTGGAGGAGGGCCACCAGGGTGCCACGGAACTCAGCAAAGGAGGTGTAGAATGTCCTAGGGTACTGATAGGTGTAGCAGTCCAGAATCAATCGCAAACCATGGGGCGGCCGGCGCCCAGGTAGCATAGAAGGTGGCTTCTCGACGACTGGAAGAAGCCGACTGGTACTCCAGGCGGAGTCGAGAAAGCAATCGATCTTGAAAATGGCACAAAAGTGCTGCGCTGGCCTGGTGTAAAGAGACCGGCGAGGAAATGCTGCTGAGTTGTTGAAGGTATACGTAAATAACGTGTTTAACCAGCACGAAAAGATAGGCACATACTGAAGGAAGAGTTGTAGGTGGATGAGCCCGCAGAAGAAGATGTCTGTAGGCAGTGAACGGAAGATCTTGAGAACAAGAGCGACTGGCAATCCGGAAAGCCTGGTGGAGGAGAGGCATCAGGATGGGACAGTAAAGGTAGACGTGAGAAACGTCTGCCTCCTGTGCGCAGAAGGAGCAGAGAGGGGAGGAGAGAAGAGACATGCGAAAGAGAAAATACGGAACAGGGAGGCGATTATGCAAAAAGAGCCAGTGGGTATTAATTTCAAGAGGGGCAGATAAGGGTGAGCGGGCAGCGGCCCAGACAAGAGGAAGAGAAGCAGGGGGAACCTCCAGAATAGAAAGCGGTGAAGGGGTGGCACGGTGCACTAGAAAACGATAAAGAGATTTAGAGGAGAGAGAGGAGAGAGGAAGAACTGAGTTTGTGAGTCGGAGGAAAAACGGCAGCGGAAGAGGGGCAGAAAAGACAGAGACGAGACCGGTGGGGGAGACAAGATCAGGGAAAAGCGAAAGAAGTGCAGTTAGCAGAGAGTCATAGACCAAATGGGCGGATGGGGACGAGAGAATAGCAGGGGGAGGCCAGAGAGAGGGCGCCAGGATAGATCCGAGTTAGTGAGGTCTTGTACAGTTACTACACCTGCTCGGAGCCAAGAGGGGAATGAAAAACAGGGGAGATGGGGGGATGAACAAGGGAGTTGAAGAAGAGGGGTTCAGAAAGAAGCTCTAGAGTTGAAGAGGGAGGGGAGCGAATGAGGGGGAGAGAGCGAAGGTGAATGAGGGCTTCAGAATATGCAGGTGGGAGTTTGGAGGGGGGAAAGGACAGCAATCCATGAGAACTAAAGAAAGAAAGGGAAAATGTGGGTTACGCAAGGAGGCAAGAACGTCACGTACCTGAACTGCGGAAGCCACTGGAGCCGTGAAGAGGTGAATGAAGTTGATCACTCGGCTTGCTTTGTAGCACAGCGGGACATCAGGTAAGCCAGCACCACCATAGGAGGGAGGAGCACAGAGCTTGTGGACGTTAATCCAGTGATGACCCGCCCACATTACTCGAGTAAGGCAGCGTGTAACCTCCTGGAGACAGAAAAGCGGGGTCGTAGATGCAATCCAAGAATGCTTGCAGATGGACAGAAGGTATGTCCTGGTGAGATTTGCACGCTGGTAGTAGGACGTACAGAACTGCGCACGACACCAGAATGCAGCTGTGCGGAGGAGGCGAGGATGGAGTTCCGAGCGAGTTGCACTGGATGTAGCTTGTGGTGCGCCTAAGTGCACACCCAGGAAGCGTTGGGTAGTGGATGACCATGTGGCCCCCCATGGAGCATCCAAGCGATTGGACCACAAACCGCACCACAATCCAGTGCTCTTAGACGTATTCAGTTCAGCTGCAGAACATGAAGCATATGCGGAGAACAAACGACGAAGCAGTTGGAACTGTGAGTCGCTACGAATGCAGACGGTGATGTCATCTGCATAAGCAGAGTAAATTACTGAGTGATGCCGTGAGCTGGCAACTGGTGGTGGAAGTTGTGCTAGAAGAGATGTTTGCAGAGAGCGTAGAAAAGGCTCGACGGCAATCGCAAACAGTTGACCAGAAAGCGGGCAGCCCTGACGAACTCCCCGCTTGAAGGGAACATGTGCTGTGAGAAAAGATGCCGTCTTGACATGGAAAACGGCGTCCCGGTAGAGGGAGAGAAGAACGGAGACAAATTGTGGAGGAAAGCCAAAGTGTAGCAGGGTTTGTGTTAAATAGGCGTGTGAGATATTATCGAAAGCGGAACGGAGGTCTAAGGAAAGGAGAGCAAGAGGTTCAGAATGAGTCTTGGCAAGATGAATGAGATCGCGAAGAAGTTGAACATTGGAGGAAAGAGAACGGCCAGGAACAGTATAGGTTTGAGAGTCAGCAAGGATGTGAGGGAGGATAGAGTTTAGTCGACGGGAAAGAAGCTTAGTATAGAGTTTATAATCTTGATTGAGAAGAGAAATGGGGCGCCAATTTCCCAAGTCAAGAGGGTCACCCTTCTTGGGAAATAGGACCACATGTGCGTCCGTGAAACTCCTCGGGAGGGGGGAGCAGTTAAATGCAGCAGAAAAAGCGGAGAGGAGAAAAGGCAACAAAAGAGGCAAGAACGCACGGTAAAAAGGAAAGAGAGGCCGTCCGGACCCGGAGCGGCATGGGGGTTAAGGGAAGAGAAGGTGTCGGACACCTCCGTGAATGTGGGTGCAAGAGACAGGGTGTGAGCAAGATGAGACGGAACTTGAGGTAGGTTATTGAGAAGATGGGGGAGAGCAGAGGGAGAAGGGGGAGGAGTTTCACTGAACTTGGTGGTATAGAACTGACGAACGTGAGAGCAAATCGCTGCCGAATCGGATGTGATTTCGCCAGAGGGGAGGCGAAGATGACGAAGCGAGGTAGAAGACTTACGTGCAGATTCCATTGATGTTAGAAAATCATAGGTGCATTCCTCCGGATTGAGATGTTTAATGCGCAGACGTAAAAGTGCTTGCTGCGCAAGAGGTTTCAGCAAAGCCTGGAGCTCCGCCTGATATGCTGGAAAAAGCGGATCTGATAACCCAATCAGTGTGAGCATCTGCCTGGCGTGATCGAGGCGCATCTGACTAGAAGTCTTCATGGTGAAGGAAAGTTGCTTGATATGTAAGAGGAGCTGATGCTTGACACGAAGCCAATACGTCAAGGTACAGGGTGCGGAATGCAACCCTGCGCGACGAGCAGCGAGAAAAGAACGGACAGAGGCACAAAATTCAGGATCAGTGAGGAGATTGGAGTCAAATGTCCACGGACGTACAGTCCGAGGGAGTGACGCCGCAACAAACACTGTGAGGGTGACCGTGCAGTGGTCTGAGGAAGCAGTAGGTTGATGTTGCAACTCGGTAATAGACGCAAGAAGCGGTGTGGAAACGTAAACCCGATCCAAGCGTGCAGTTGATGGAAGCTGACTCCCAGACGAGCGCCACGTGTGTGAGGTCTCTTGTGGATGAAGGCGCCTATAAGCATCGGTGAAGGAGAAATCAGCAACAAGGTCATGGAGTAGTGCGACGAGATCCGTCCGACGCTCTCGTGACGAAGGAGAGCGATCCAGAGCCGGGTCAAGGGTGCAATTGAAGTCTCCACCCAAGAGCACACGATCCGAAGGTGAGACTTTCGAGAGAGCTTTACGGAGTTTGGTGAACAAGATGGATAAATGAATAGAGGTGCATGGAATATACACATTAAAGATGTGAAATCGAGCTCCGCCAACTGTGAAGGAGACTTGCTGGAGTAAATCTCGGCATAAGTTCTGCACTGAGAGTGCAGTGAGGGTGGATCGGAAATGTTGATGTATTCCGATAGCAAGTCCACCATGAGATGAGTAGCGGAAAGCATGATGGAACACATAATCGCTAGGACGCCAGCGAGTAAACAGAGTGGAGGAATGGCAGTTTGTTTCTTGTAGTAGTAACAGATCGGCCCCGAGGGGCGAGAGGTCTTCCATTACAAGAGCATTCGCTAGGGGGCTAGCGAACCCTCTGCAATTAAGGGTCGTGACCTTGAATGGACTGGTCAGTCGTTGGTTGGAGGAGTCGCGGAGCAACTTTCAGAAGTTGTTGTAATCGGTTTACGCAGCCAAGGGTCCATGAGTGGTGCAGGGGGTCATGAACAAACCCACGAAGGTACTTAGCAATGCATCCGGCTTGCAGGAGCAGCGCGGGAAGAATGTCTTCGCGCTCTCGGAGGTAGTCATACGTCGACTCCAGGTTCGTGGTGTGGGTGCAAAACTGATAGTAATCTCCAAGATTGAGAGGTTCTGAAGGAGCACCACATTTGGAGAGAACACTTGAAAAGACCTCAAACGAAGGCGGAGACCCATCATCATCAGTGTCCCTTTCAATTTCTGTTGGCGCAGGAGAGGGAGAGATATCTCCTGAAGATTTTGTAGTACGGAACGGTTGCCCATCCGCAGAGGAAGATTTCTTCTTCTTCCTCTTACGTCGGGTACCTGTACGAGTGCCAGAAATTCGTTTTCCAGGGAGCGACGATGCTCGGGAAGCTGACGCAGAGTCAGAGGAGTTATCGGCACCGCCGTCACACTCGGAGACACCAACAGTGAAGACTGGTGGGAAACCAGCGGCGAAGTCTCCCGATGTTGCCACGGGATGAGGAGTAATAGGTGAGGTGAGCACTGGAAATTGAAGGTGGGAGGTGAGATCAGCATCAAAAGACGCTCGTGGACGAGAGGCTGTAGATATTCTTTTTGTGTAACTCGGCCCTGGGGCAGTTGGCACATTTGAAGACGGTGCAGGTCGAGAGCGAGATGTAGCAGGAGGCTGCTTAGAGGCGGTAGGCACTGTAGAAGCCGTGGGAGCTGGATACTGGTTGTTGGGGCATCGAGCACGCTGATGCCCAAGTTCTTTGCAATTAGCACAGTGTTCTGATGTTAGCATGTCAATTCTGTAGGAGAGCTGCCCACATCGGACGTTTAGGATCCGTGGGAACTTACGGAGATGCTCCTCTGATGGAAAGATGAGTCGAACACTCCGGCGAAAACTACGAACATTCTTATTTGCAGGATCCTTGGGCGCAGCTGAATGTGTGATAACAGGACCAACAATCTTACCACACTTACTAAGTGCAGTACATATCATCGCATCCGAGATTTCGGGGGCACCGGATGCAAGGAGACCTGAACAGGGCGCCTGGAAATCGGTTCAGCTTCCAGGTGGTGGTCTCCCAGGTCAAGACCAAAGTTTAGAAGCGTGTCTGCATGCTCTTTGGATGTGAAATAAACAATCACCGTCCGCGGCCGGCGGGTGAGGTGAGTAATGGCTCCGGCTGGAAGAAAAGCAAGGAGCGTATCACAATAGACTTTCAGCGGTGTATTCGGAAGAGCATCTAGGCACACTCCCAACTCGCGGGTGGAGTGAAGTTCCTGCGCAGCGGGTGAGAAGTGCGGAACGTCCAATTGAAGTGAGTCACCATGTATCTGGACATGGGCATCTGCAAGGGGAAGGCGAGTCGATTGCGTCGGAAGGGACGCACCTGAGGTAACGCTAGAATAAGAGCGGGAAGGCAATCCTCCATTGGAAGGCAGAGGTGCAGCGCTGGATGAAGGAGCTGACACAACGCTGGGCGAGGCTACCGAGGGCAGAGAAGCAACGCCCTCAGAGATATCCATTACGTCATCGGTAGCATCAGGAACGAACGTCATAGCCTCACCACCAGGAGGGGTGGTGGAGTCAGAGAGTTGAAGCGTAGAAGAAGAAGAGCAATAGGCATCAGGAGGAGAACGATATTCCCTATCATCAAGGACGGACGCTGATTGGTTTGCTCCGTCAGAGATAAGGATCGACGTAGTAGGAGAAGCTGTGACGAGAGCGGGAATTCTGCTCTTATCAGCAGTCGCCATCGCCGAAGGCGAGGCCTAATTTAGTAAAAACGACCAACTGGTCGAGAAAATAAAGTGCTGATAGCTAATTGAAAATAGTACTCACCGACTCGGGAGATGTCTTAAATGAAAGATACAACCTTCGTCATGAAGGCACGCACAAAAGGTAAACGACAGAGCACACGAAACACACTCAGTAGATGGCGAAACACGGAGCTCAAAACAGACACGACTTACGTCCCATAAAGCAAGGACTGTTACGGCGTGGTTTGACGATAATTCCATATCGTGTGTGGACTGGTCGTCAGTTAGTGGCAGCATTATGTACTGAATGGAAGCGCGTACTTATCGCTGTGTTCCAAAACCTTGTCGAAAGCATGTTGTGAAGGGTCAGTGCATGCATTAAGGCCAAAGGTAGACCGACACCGTACTAATGTACGTCAATAAATGCCATGTTGCGTTTCTCTTCTAGATGTCCGGTTACTTTTGTCAATATAGTGTACGTCGTTTGCGGACGATACCATTTACGTACTATTACATGTGTGGTGGCATGTTATAGAAATGATAGCGCCCTTCCCAGTTTCTTTTTCTTTTTGGCGCCTTAGTGTAGTTATCGTTCGGCTACAACACATTCGATATCATTTACACCAAAATGGTTATAAGCAGCTCTTTTCAGGGTCACTTAAAAGTAAGCATCGACCAGCAAATTGTTTGAAACTCGCAGAAAAAGGATACTTAACATGATAAAAGTATTTCCACAATCCCAATTTCGAGCGTTTTGCTGCAGACAAGCGAAACTCAACAAAACAAATTCGGTGCTTCATGAAATTCCAAGATCTCAGCTTTCCATTTAGTCTGCGTCCTACTTCCATTTTGGCAATCTGCCCACCTGTACCCTATTTGGGTGGATTATGCTTTCATTGACCACTGTCATCGGGTTTCCCAAAAAACGATTGTATAAGTAGACTTGAAAAACAACTCTGGAAAATGTGTGGCATATTTATCTTCTGTCATTCTCCATCACTTCCTATTTTAATGGAAATGACTGTAATCTCTCTTTCCTTCAAGTTATCTGATAAATCTCAAATCCTGTCAGAAGAACTTTTATGTTACTTCCATTTGAAATTTGTCAAGGAGCTTTAAATAACAATATAATGTCTTAACAGAAGTGCTTAAAAAGAAGACAGTGAATCAAAACTGGTATTTAGAAAGCCAGTAGTAAAAAGAATCTGTGTACTGTACAAATAAAGCGATGCTGCATAATCAACTTAACTGTGGATAAATAATGCTGCAGTGAAGTATGAAAACCTAAAGCTATTTGCAATTGCAATATTTAGAAGAAATGTTTCAAAAACTTCGCAGAACAGAATTCACAAAAAAAAGTATGTTGTGATAGATACACAGTAGCTTTTCATAGTTTCAATGCTTAGTACGTTAAATCAGTGGACACAATTTAACCAAAATCACAGCGCAAATATGCCTAGCTCATGTGTCCGCTGGCGCAGTGGCCTAAGCAACCATTCATTCGAAAAGGGTCCGGGTTCGAATTTGAGTCAGGCATGGAGGTTGCGTTTGCCTTATGGCATTGGATCTCTCCCTTTCCTGGAACCAGTGGTCCTAATTTAAGGACAGGCGACTGCTTATAGTCCATTGAGTTGCTCACGGTGGTCGTTAAACTTTCAATAGAAAAAAAAATGTGTGCTAACGAGCTTTGGCTCAAGAAAGGCTAATCGGATTTTTTTCTACTGTACCTCCTCAAAGTTGCGCCCGTGTGATGCAAAAAACCTCCTAACAAGAGCTCTCCACTGAACAGAAGAACTTGGTGAAAACTTGCTCAGACCAATAGTGTGATGCAGGAACTTACCCACAGCACTACAGAACACAAGAACGTGGCAAACAATCAAATAATTGCAGTACCCTTACCCAGAGATTGTCGCTTGGTACAGCAACAGTTCGGTACGTCCATTCCGGTCCAATACCAAAACCTTAAAAACCTCCATATATTTATTTTCCTTTCAAAGATGTTCCTGGCATTAACTTTCCCATCCAGGTCATTTTCTGCTTCGAATCTAACGAAAAATTAATGTGGTTTTCATCTGGGAACATTACTCTGGCACATTGATCTGGAGATTTCTTAACGTGAAACATACACCCCCGATGGTGATCTAGACAGTGCCCCCATTTCCAAGTCGCGTCTTAACACGGTTTGGCCGAGTCGAGTCTTAACACGGTTTGGCCGAGTCGAGTCTTAACACGGTTTTTGAGTCTTAACACGGTTTTTGAGTCTTAACACGGTTTGGCCGAGTCGAGTCTTAACACGGTTTTTGAGTCTTAACACGGTTTGGCCGAGTCGAGTCTTAACACGGTTTGGCCGAGTCGCGTCTTAACACGGTTTGGCCGAGTCGCGTCTTAACACGGTTTGGCAGAGTCGAGTCTTAACACGGTTTGGCCGAGTCGCGTCTTAACACGGTTTGGCCGAGTCGAGTCTTAACACGGTTTGGCCGAGTCGAGTCTTAACACGGTTTGGCCGAGTCGAGTCTTAACACGGTTTGGCCGAGTCGAGTCTTAACACGGTTTGGCCGAGTCGAGTCTTAACACGGTTTTTGAGTCTTAACACGGTTTTTGAGTCTTAACACGGTTTGGCCGAGTCGAGTCTTAACACGGTTTTTGAGTCTTAACACGGTTTTTGAGTCTTAACACGGTTTTTGAGTCTTAACACGGTTTTTGAGTCTTAACACGGTTTGGCCGAGTCGAGTCTTAACACGGTTTTTGAGTCTTAACACGGTTTGGCCGAGTCGAGTCTTAACACGGTTTGGCCGAGTCGCGTCTTAACACGGTTTGGCCGAGTCGCGTCTTAACACGGTTTGGCAGAGTCGAGTCTTAACACGGTTTGGCCGAGTCGCGTCTTAACACGGTTTGGCCGAGTCGAGTCTTAACACGGTTTGGCCGAGTCGAGTCTTAACACGGTTTGGCCGAGTCGAGTCTTAACACGGTTTGGCCGAGTCGAGTCTTAACACGGTTTGGCAGAGTCGAGTCTTAACACGGTTTGGTCGAGTCGCGTCTTAACACGGTTTGGCAGAGTCGAGTCTTAACACGGTTTGGCCGAGTCGCGTCTTAACACGGTTTGGCCGAGTCGAGTCTTTACACGGTTTGGCCCGAAATTCGCACATCTGCCTATACGTGAAGACTACACCGAGTGAGAACTGAATTATGACCAGCCCCACAAGAGTGGATGCGGCCCGTTGACCACATGATTTCCGAGAGGGGCGATTAGTCGACCGATGTATCATTTATAAGGTGTGAATGGAGCCTTAGGCAGTAAAATTCAGAGCGTGATAAGTAAACGGAAGAATTTATTGGACTGAGAATGGAAAGATTGTGACAGCTCAGAGATCAGGTGCCTCGATTTTCCAAACGGATGAACTGGTGGGTTGTTCTCAAGCTGCCGTAGTTTAAAAAAATAGTCAGACAACGACCCGGAAGCAAGACTGCAAAAGACAACGATGTCAGTGGTGAGCGTCGTGTCTGACGACCCGTACAGTCCAGACAGACAGTGCACTGTTCAACAGTTTACTACCAAATACAACAGAGGTCAACCCAGAGCAGTGGCTGTTATGACCATACTTTGCCCACTTCCACGTATGGGCTATAACAGCATACGACCCTGACGACATCCCTCTTCTACCAACGGTTCATCGGCACAAAACACTCGCCTGGTGCAAAGATCATGTAAGTTGAACGTCGGATGACTGGAGAAAAGTGTTAGTCTGTCACGTTTACTCCATTTCATGGACGGTTGTGTACATATTTGGCGCAAATAACATGAGGCATTCGATCCATCCTGCATGGTCTCCAAAGTGCAAGCCGGTGCAAGGGCGGTTGTATGGTGTTGCGCATCTTTACCTGTCATGAACTTGAGCCCTTGGTGCATGTGGAAAACAACGTTGCCCTGTGCACCCAACAACGTTGCCCTTCTTCCCGAATGGCGACGGTGTATTCCAAAATAACAAAGCGCCAAGCCACAGGTTCAATGTTTCGCGGGAATGGTTTAAGAAGCACAGTTAAGACTTTATAACGAACAAGTTTTGTCCACGCCGAACATCGAGTCCGGGTCCCCCTCATTCCGGAGTAAGTCGCTCTCCAAACTGAGCTACGCAGACATGTGCTCTCACTGCTATCTGCCTTTATCTCATGTGCGTCCTGAGGGGTAGGCACGCCATAACTTCCAGCAAATCGATTGGCTTCCGAACTCTCCCGATATCAATCCCATAGAACACTTGTGGGACACTATGGAACGCCATATCAGGCGTATGGATACACCAATCACTTACATACCTGCATTCAAGGCCGTATTACGCAGAGCTTGGTTGTCCATACCTCCAAAGTGCTTCCGGCATCTTATTCAATTGATGGCACATTAGATAGCTAATGTATTATACTGAGGGCGAGAGGAGGACCTATGAAATTATTAGGTAGGTGGTCATAATTCAGTGATCACTCAGTATATGTTGAATCGATGCCACATGAGATAGCTGCTGTACTGAGGGCAAAAGGAAGATCTATGAAGTATTAGGTAGATGGTCATAATTCAGTGATCACCCAGTGTATGTTGAATCGATGCCATGTCGGATAGCTGCTGTACTGAGGGCAAAAGAAGGGCCTAGGAAGTATTAGGTAGGTGGTCACAATTCAGTGATCACTCGGTGTATTTTATAACTGGCCAGCAGAACTTATTTGTCTCCGTTTTGACATTATGGCTAGGTAACTCTTAGTCTCCGTTTTGACATTATGGCTAGGTACTAACTTTTAGTCTCCGTTTTGACTTTATGGCTAGGTACTAACTTTTAGTCTCCGTTTTGACATTATGGCATACAGCGGGAGCGATTCCAGTGAAACATTGGGAAGTGGTTCTCTGTTTTCTGAAGGCTGACCACAGCCGCGACACTCTGCTGTGAGCTACTCCAAACACTCTGGTGATATCAGTCAAAGTCCAGCTTTATTAACGCTTGCCTATAATTCGGCCTCGGTTAAAATGATCCATGATTTTTGCGAGACTTCCTTTCTTTTTTACCTCAGAGAAGTGACTTCTCGCTGCATCCCTGATACACATAAAAAACAGAATGAGCTCATGCGAGACGTGACTCGACTTCTTGTCTATATATTCCTTCGGCAGCTGTCGTGTGCTCTAAACACACCTTCATATTGGCTGTGCGTCACTGAATCTGTATATGTCACTCATGCACAAGTTTGCAAGAGTTTAGCATTATGACGCTCTGTAATCGCATATTTCATATTATTCCTTAAGTTTTGAACAGAAATGTACTCAAGTTGCTGGTGAATAAGTTGTGACGAGAGCAATACAGTTTTAGGACAAGTTAGTAAAATCATGCAATGCATTGATTATGATACGCTTTCCAACATACCAGAAATCATTACTCAAGTTATGAGGATAATGGCTGTGGAATAAATCTCGCTCCTGAACCCTGCCGTTGGATCCCATTTCAATTATATTCAATGGAATTGGTTCAGTATACCTTCGATTGCGGCATACTAAAGTTTTGTAGCAATCGAAGCATTTTTAGTCGAGTTATGAGGATAATGGCTGTGGAATAAATCTGGCTCCTGTGCCCTGACCTTTGACCCCATTTTAATTATATTCAACAGAACCGGTTCAGTATACCTCCGGAAAAACATGACAAAGTTTTGTCGTAATCGGAACCTTGTTACGTAAGTTAGGACTCATAAGGGCGACGAAATGGATCCACCTCGTATGTTTGACCTTTGACCCCATTTTCAATAGGGTTCGTCCCCAGGTTGTCCCATACGATATGCTAAAATTTAGCGAATCTGGACTTCTCGAGACTCGCTAAACGTGATAGCGAATATGGACTCCTCCAGAGTCGTTAAACATGAATTTCGGTTACTTAGATTAGCGAATCCTGTGATGATTATATTCAAATTAATCGGAAACTTGAGACTTCGTCGTTCTGGGTGGTGTAGTGACTAGCATACCCAGGCGCCATCTGGGAGCCTCGGGTTCGATTCCCGCTTTAGGACGACATTTTCAAGCAAAGCTGGGACTCAGTTGGTCATATGACCTCAGTGACAGCCCTTCGTTTCAGGGCATCTTCTTTCCAGTAGGCTATGGCCAAAACATACCCACGCCAAAAAATGCAGCTAACTGTGTCGGAACACATGCAAAGTCAGTCACGTGACGAAGCGTCGTTACAGCGCTCCGCTAGTTCATTATTGTAGTACACGGCGTAGATTCCAGACGTGTTTCTGTAATCCAGCATGGATTTAAAACTATAGCAAAGAGCAAATCTGCCGCCCCGGTGGCGCAGTGGTCTAAGCGATGGCCTCTGATCATTCGTCCGAACGGGGTCCGGGTTCGAGGCCCGGTGAGGCATGGATGTTGTGTTTGTCTTACGGCACTGGCTCTCTCCCTTCCCTGGAACCAGTGACCCTAAATTAGGGACGGCCGACTGCTTATAGCCCATTGAGTTGCTCACGGTGGTCGTTAAACCTCCAAAAAGAAAGAAAGAAGAAAGAGCAAATCTAAAATTTTGCATGCGTTTGAATAAAACCGCCATAGAAACGCACGAAATGATTAGCACAGCGTATAAGGAAGATGATTTCTCCCATACAAGAGGTTTTGAGTGGCGCAAAAAATTTGTGAACGGTGAAGAGTGTCTGGAAAATGTGCCACGCTCCTGTAGGCCTTCGACATCGACTAAGGAGGTTAATGTCAATACCATCGAGGCACTCCTACGCGAAGACCACAGAATGGCCATTGAGGAAGTTGCTATTGTGATCCAGATGTAAGTTGGTTGCCGAAAAAGCCCAGCATATGCGCAAACTGGTTGGATTTTGCATCATGATAATGCCCCTGCACATCGTGATTTGCTTACGGAGCAGGTTATCCAAGATCTAGGCACCAAAATAATGGCGCGCCCTCCGTATTCACCGGACCTGACTCGGTGTGACTTCCACCTATTCCGTGGAGTGGAAAAACAACTTCGTGGGCGTCGGTTTGCATCAAATACTGAACTGAAAAATGCTGTGATGGGTATCCTGAACCACACTTCTTCAAACACACCTTCCGGAAATCGATAGGAACGCGGGATCGGTGCATTCAGGTCGAGGGAGAATACTTCGAAAATATGTAAGTATGTTTACTGCATTATGCTTCTGCCCCATGTAAAATCAGTCTCGTTGCTTTTTAAACGTCCCTCGTAGGAGCCTTATCGTAGAATACAGCTCAAAGGAAGGAAAGGGAAGGCATAAGAAACATACATTTTCGGAGTTATTTTCGTAATAATAAAAATAACCGATTCAACCTGACAATCTGCGTGTGTTCAATAAGCCCAACAATGCACGATACTTATGATATTAGGTATGCAAAAGTTTTAAAGCGTTTTAAGACAACGCAACATGTAATTTGAGAGAAAAAAGCAACACCTTTACGAATGAAAATATGCGCCGTCATTATCTATCACCTTCCGCCATCTTCGGGCAGCTGACGGATTCCAGCCATGAAGAATACTTCGTCGTGTGACGCGATGAAGTCGTCGACACATTTTTGCCCTTCGTCCCACGTCCGGAACCGTACAGCAGACAAACCATGTTGCATCGATCGGAACAAATGACAGTTCTGAAGAGGCTATGTCGGCAGTATACACAGGGGTTCTCCAAAACTTCCCAGCCAAGTGTCAATAACGTTTCGTTGACCGATTTCGCGACTTGCGGCCTAGCGTTTACATGCAGTAATTTCACCGGACGCAATCCTTTGCCTCTGAATGGATATCTTCGACAGATTTCCTGGTTCAATCGCAGCAATTAGTGCTTGTAGTGATCAGCAGTAAAAGTTTCATCCTGTTCCAATAGCTCATAATAGAGCACACCTTTCATATCTCATCAGATGCACAGCAGAACTTTCTTGGAGTGAATATTGCGTTTCGGTGTCGAAGTCGTTGCTTCACCGGGGTCTACCCAGTGTTTTTTTAGTTTGGTATTGTCATACCGTATCCACTTTTCATCACCCGTAACGATTTTCTACAGGAAACACTGTGTGTTGTTTATTCGACAAATTCAAACACTTCACGACACGCTCATTCTTGTTCCTCTGGCTCAGGTCATGTGGCGCCCATTTTCCTTCTTTCTAAATCATTGCGCGTAAACGATTAAAAATGGTTTGTTGAGTTATCCCCAGTTGTTCAGCTAGTTGTTTTTGCGTTTGACACGAATCTTCATCCAGCAATGCTTGCAATTCCTCGTGTGCAACCTTCTGCGGGGCGTCGCTACGTTCTCGACCGCTAACATCAAAATCACGTGCTTTAAACCACTAAACCAAAACACGTACGTGCTTTTCGATACAATATTCTCTCCCAGAACAGATCGATGCGCATTGCTGTAGCAGCACTTTTTCCTTGATGAAATTCGTAACGAATGCAGTGTCAAATAAATGCAGTATCGCTTGCGATCTTTCACCTAGCAATGTGCAAGTGCGTTTCGTTTGACTGTTGGGCAAACTACTGTGTCACATTTTATACTCTGAACCAGTTACAGTCACATTACAACAACGCAGGGGAATGTCGGATATGCAAATTAGCGGCATACATCACAGAAAAAAGTGCTTTAAAACTTATTTGTACGCCTAATACCACTGCCTTCCATTAGCTTACTGTG
This sequence comes from Macrothele yani, assembly GCA_039090855.1. Taxonomy (NCBI): domain Eukaryota; kingdom Metazoa; phylum Arthropoda; class Arachnida; order Araneae; family Macrothelidae; genus Macrothele; species Macrothele yani. The sequence continues at coordinate 19,188,457 of CM076992.1, forward strand.
GTATTAATTTTGTGCTTCACATTTGCGAATGTCATACAAAAGTTGTTCTGCAACCAGACAGAAATTGTAAGGCAGTTATCAATTTTTCTCTGCGGCCTTTGGTCAGCTTATCGCTATCGTCAATAAGTCTGTCCTGCTACTGAGCGCTAGGGCAATTGCACCAAATCGCCCTATGGCAGTAGATAGCGAGTTTTACGAAAAAAACAAGGACACACACACAAAACTTGAACAGCTGTCAGACGTACAGTACAGGTGCAACAAACAAAAACAAGGTCAGCACCAGAGATAAAGACGGATCAACAGATGAACGGGTCAACAATGTCAAGCGGGTCAAATGGGTCAGGTCAAGATGTTCCTGACCCGCCTTCGACCCGATTTTATTTCAGTTTTATTTTTGAAAAGCATTTTTTTTTTCTGCTTTTCAAAAATAAAACTCACTGTGGATTTTGGGCTAGATACTGGTGCCCGGGGACTGAAAAATGATTTGTCATGCAATATGAAGGAAGAGTGTGTCCTCAGAAGGAAAAGTGCCCCTTCCTCCTGAGGGGCAATGATGAAAACAGCATCCATATTTTGGAAACTTTCAACTCATCATAAACTTGTAAAAATTGGTATTGCGGTGAAGCATATTCTGAAGCTTAATATGTTATTAAGAAAACAAATAATAAACATACAACAAGTTGTTTAATTCAAAAACGTTGGCTGTATCGCCATCAAAATTAGGTGGAACAGACTTTTACATTACTGTGCAGTGACTTTTTGACTGTCGCAAATGTGTTTCAAAACACGTGTAAAACAGTTAGATTATTTTAGTAGAAGTTCATTCTATACATACATATATTTGAACACTAAATTACGTGGGAGGTAGGCAATGTATATTAGGACAAAGTCCTCTATAATACTGTTACACACGTAGTATATGAGTTTCGAAAAGACAAGTTGACTTCAATGATAATGGAATATTTATAGTTGAACTTAAGAATATTTCTTTATGTACAGTATATATACATTTAAATGTTGAAACCTCACATAGGTTATAATCCAGTGAGACATAAAAAACAGCAATAAGCATATGGAGCAACACGTATTGCGCTCACCTTACTCCGATTTCAGTCCCTCTGGCTTGCAATCAATCATGCCTCTTGTCCAGTGTTGTACCACATCATTAAAAGTATTTCTCGTTCAAAGTTAAACACAAACACGAACATCAGCACAATTCTACAAGAAGGGGGTAATGAGTTAAAATTATTTTAAGACCCTTGTCAAGACTAGATTACGTTGCCGCAGCCAGAATTTTAGCAGTTGAAACAATTCGCTGTTCTATGCCAAGCTATTATGAAGTATCAAGATTAAAATATTTAAAAAGTCAACAAGTCCCTTCTCGCTCGTCCGGACATGTTTCAGGCTACACTGTGCCCATTTTCAGCGGTCGGTATATAAGCATATATAAAGCATAAAATATGGGAAATATATAAAAGCATATGGATGTCTCTTACAACCGACCGCTGAAGATGGGCACAGTGTAGATTGAAACATGTCCAGACGAGCGAGGAGGGACTTGTTGACTTTTTAAATCTTTTAATCTTGATACTTCATAATAGCTTGGCATAGAACAGCGAAATGTTTCAACTCCTAAAATTCTGGCTGCGGCAACGTAATCTAGTCCTGACAATGGTATCAAAATTATTTTAACTCATCACCCCCTTCTTGTAGAATTGTGCTGATGTTCGTGTTTGTGTTGAACTTTGAACGTGGAATACCTTTAATGATGTGGTACAACACTAAACAAGAAGCATGATTGATTGCAAGCCAGAAGGACTGAAACCGGAGTACGGTGAGCGCAATACGTGTTGCTCCATATGCTTCATTGCTGTTTTTTAAGTCTCACTGGATATAACCTATGTAAGGTTTCAACATTTAAATGTATATATACTGTACTACAGACCTATCAGCCTCCTATCAGTGGTTTATAAAATCTTCACTAAAGTTCTTTCACACCGCTTGAAGGTAACACTGGACATGGCTTAACCGAGAGAACAAGCTGGATTCAGGAGTGGCTACAGCACAATAGATCATATCCACGTACTGAGAGAACTAATTGAAAGAGCGAGGAAATATGAACTTCCATTGTGCATGGCTTTTATCGATTATGAAAAAGCCTTTGATTCGGTGAAACCATCAGCAGTTACCACGGCTCTGAAATCCTGCGGTATTGAAGATGCATACATTAATATTATTAATAACATCTATGAAAATGCAAGTGCAAAGATTCGGCTGTTTGAAAATACAACACACATAAAAATTGGAAAGGGAGTGAGACAAGGTGACACCATATCTCCGAAGCTCTTTAATGCCACATTGGAAAATGTCTTTCAATCACTGAACTGGGAAAACAAAGGGATAAAGATCAATGGAGATTATCTAACCCACCTTCGTTTTGCTGATGACGTAGTCATTTTTGCAACTACCCCATCAGAGCTGCAGAGTATGATCCAGGAACTTGCTGACAAGAGTAAAGAAGTGGGATTAAAAATGAACTTTCAGAAGACAAAAGTGATGTTCAATGCTTTTACAAGAAATGAAGATTTATCGATTGATGGAGAAAAGCTGGAGATAACAGACACGTACGTTTATCTTGGACAGCAGATATCAAGTGAGGGTCACATTGATGAAGAAATTAATCGGCGTACAAAACTTGCCTGGAGAGCTTTTGGAAGAAACAGCATAATTTTCAAGAGCAATATGCCATTATGTCTTAAAAGAAAAGTGTTTGATCAATGCATCCTTCCAGTGCTTACGTATGGTGCAGAGACGTGGACCTTAACTAAAAGAGACATACAAAGGCTGCAGACAACTCAAAGAACCATGGAGAGGTGCATGCTTGGTGTAACCAGGAGAGATAAGAAGAGGAACTCGTGGATCCGAAAAATGACAAGAGTGGAAGACATCATGATCAGAGTTAAATCCTGAAATAGCAATGGGCTGGACATACTGCCAGAAGGACAGATCATCGATGGACAGCCGAAATTTTAGATTGGATTCCAAGGGACAGGAAAAGACCCAGAAGAAGACCACATGGGAGATGGGTGGATGAAATTCGAAAGTATGCAGGGGTGACATGGAGGAGACTGGCACAAGACAGACCGTTGTGGAGGAAACTTGGGGAGACCTTCGTCCAGCAGTGGATTGATAATGGTTGACAATGATGATGATGATACTGTACAAAAAGAAATATTCTTAAGTTCAACTATAAATATTCCATTATCATTGAAGTCAACTTGTCTTTTCGAAACTCATATACTACGTGTGTAACAGTATTATAGAGGACTTTGTCATAATATACATTGCAGTTAGATTATGTTTTGCAAACGAAGGACGAGAGTTTCAATACTTCCTGTACGTAAATGAGTAAATATACGTTCCTATAATACATTTGTTTGATTTCCATATAACCTAACATACCCACTGCATACACACTTTTTGAACGCCCTGTGTAGATGCATATATAAATATATATACAGAAATAATGCAAAAACCGAAGCAAGAAAAATAGATTTTATGTATAAGGAGAAAATATGAAACAAATTAAAACCGAGAGCAAACCAGAGAAAAACAAAACAAACCCTAATCATCCGAAGCAAACAAACTACAGAGCAAGCGAGAAACAAAAATAAAAAACAATTAAAAAAAACTAGAAGAACATAGGGATGCAGACCAATGAAAACTAGAAAGATGCAGACCAAAGAAAACTAGCAGAACATAGGGAGCGATACTGCATTTATTCGACAATGCATTCGTTACGAATTTCGTCAAGGAAAAAGTGCTGCAAAAGCATGTGCATCGATCTGTTCTGTTCTGGGGGAGAATATTGTATCGAAAAGCACGTGTGTTATTTGAAAAAGCACATTCTCTTATGGCTTCGTCAGGGGCAAGCATGAAGAAAATCACTCATGTATCAACAAAAACCAGAGAAGTGTGGGTTTCCGCTAATTTAGTTTGCTATAAGGACAAATTAAATTTAAGTTAAGATTCAACAGATGTTAAAAGGGACAAATAAGCCAAAATCAGCAAACTAAAAAAGGGGTGTTTGTCTTCCTTCTAAAGTGTTGTTTGATAAAATTCTCTCGGATCGGTTATTTTGTGAGTTAGGGCAATGTGGTTTAGTTTGCTGATTTTGGACTGGTTATTTGTGAATTAGGTTGAAGAAGCGTATATGCTCCAGCTTTGTCTGTCCCACCGTCGCACGATAACTTGCGTAAAAATGGTTCGATTTCAATGAAATTTTAGTATGTGGTAAAGAACCACATGGGGACAAACCCTATGGAAAATGGGGGAAATGGGGTCAAAGGTCATTCAATTGCCTTTATGCGTCATAACATGCGTAAATATGGTTCGATTTCGATGAAAGTTTAGTCTGTGGTAGGGGACCACCCGGGGACGAACCCTATTGAAAATGGGGAAAATGGGGTCAAAGGTCATTCCATTGCCTTTATGCGTCATAACATGCTTAAATATGGTTCGATTTCGATGACATTTTAGTACGTGGTAGGACCACCCGGGGACGAACTCTATTGAAAATGGGAAAAATGGGGTCAAAGTCAGGACATAGGAGAGGGATCCATTCCATTGCCCTTATATAGTTCATAACTTGCGTAAAAATGGTTCGATTTCGATGAAATTTCAGTATGTGGTAGGGAACGGACAAAACTTGATCATGTTGTTCCAGAGGTACACTGAACCGGTTCTATTGAATATCATCGAAATGAGGCCAAAGGTCAGGACAGAGGAGCGAGATTTATTCCACAGCCATTATTCTTACAACTTCAGTAATGATTTCTGGTATGTTGGAAAGCGTATCATAATCAATGCATTGCATGATTTTACTAACTTGTTTTGTTAAGATCCAGGTCTCTGCTCCATACGTAAGCACTGGCAAGTTGCATTGATTAAACACTTTTCTTTTAAGACATAATGGCATATATACTATACTTCAAAGTAGATTTGTGCGGGTGGTGTCCGAATCAGTTGCAGATCCGGATTGGGTTCGGGTCCAAACGTTTTGATTAGTTTCCAACTCTGGTCACCACACGTCAAATAACAGTGAGGAAAACGACAAAGCAAGATGCAGAAACGTGGAGCTAAGAGACGTGTGTGGTACAGCCCTAATTATTCATGTTACATACAGCTTGTACAAAAGTAATTCAAAAATCTACATTTATGTGCGTACTATTTTAACGAAACAAATTTATGTGTTCTGCACATCAACACGTATTTCGTAATTCTGGAACAAAAAGGAAAAAAAAACGCTTGGTCGAATTTCACGGGTTGCTTTATATTCTTCAAATCGATTAGGAACGGTTTAAAAGAGGTAAAGCATCTCTAAGGGCGGATTGTATCTGTCATATTTAACATTCAATTTTTCTTCGAAATCCTTATTCAGCTAAATATGAAAGCATATAATTTAATAATTATGTATGGAGGTCTCAAAGGAAAACGAATAAGACGATTCATGTCTGAAGGTGAGAAGAATGTGATGTTTTGCTCGATTTTTTTTGGTTTCGAGAATTTTATGCAGTCCTTCGTTAGCAGGGAAAAAAGGTTTTCATGCTCTGCGACTCAAAAAATCGCCCAGCCGGAAAATTTATACTTTGTGCCGAGACGTAGTGATAAAAAAGAAGAAGCAAGTGAAGAAAAATAAAAGAAGTTGCGAAAGAAAGCAAAACTGAAAGTAGGGAAAATTGCTAAGTTTAACAAGTTTCTCGCATTGCTTATTTTAAGCTTCAGTTCCAGTCATTATTGAGTTCAGTCGCTGCGTCACGCGCAGGAACCAAGTATTTCAGCATATTTGGATTTTTTTTTCTGCCCATCGCTTTAAAAGGAAGAGAGAGTGGAATTTTTTTTATTCAGCATTTCGTACAGAGTGAGTCATGTGGTAATCATCCTGGTGAAAAGCAGACACGGTTTCCTTTTATTTGTCTTTTCTTTACATTCTTATACGTTAGTGGTTAACCATGGGTTTCTAATCTAAAAATCCAGTCCACTCACTTATTTGCATACTTTCACAGAGTTATTCCATAAAGCCATTCCTCATTTCAGTTTTTCTGAGAGGAGTTGTTTCCGAATTTCACGGCAACCATGAGCTACTATTAGGGCCACTGGTTCAAAGAAAGGGAGACAGCCAGTGGCTTAAAAAAAAACTCACCGCCCATGCCTCATTCGGGAATGTAAGCCAGGCCCAGATTGGAAGAGTAGCCAGAAACGTACGACTCTGACAATTCGGCCAACGGGAATGCTCTCAGAAATAGAACATACCAACTTGCTAACCATGTGGTCTCCGAAAAATTCCGTCTCGGGTCGTTGGTTCCAGGGAACGCATATCCAGCGCAGACAGACAAGAAAACCACCCATACCACATTCTCCGGCCAATCTCAAACGAATGATCAGTAGCCGCCGCCTCATACACCTCTGCCACCGAAGCAGCTTTCAGAGATGATACATAGCTCCGTGCTAACCACTTGGTCCCTGTCCCTGATAATCTTGTCACCGAAGATGACAGAATTAGGAGAATTAAAGTTGCAACTTAATCAACTGAAATCTCTCGAACACGTTTTTCATCTTTAATAACGTAATACAACATCAGATTAAAATCAAACGGCCTATCCCCTTGCCAAGTGGTCAAAGCTCTGACCTCTGGCTAATCGTCCAATCTTGGCACAAGAGGAAGAACCAGATGAGAATGAAGGATGTACCTCAAAATGAATGATGTCCCAGATTAGGGATGGCCGACTACCCATAGACTCTCACTAGGACAGTTTATCGGAAACAATATTTAGACTTAGGCTCACACTAAATCCCTCTGTTAGACAAACTATTGCATAGATGGCTTTTAACCATTGAAGCGGCCATTTCTAATAACGTAATTCCTGTGCTAATCGCACGCCACAGTCGACTGGGATGACTTGGAACAAACGAGACTTATGATGCGCATTAGGGTAGGCCGAAAAAAATTTTGTTTTTCGAAATCGATCTTGGTATAGCGCGTAAAAGTTGCCTAATGCATCAGTCAGAACTCACAAGAAATTTAATCAATTTTTCTCAATATCTAGCCGCGCCACTCCGACATTGAAAAACTCAAAAAAAAAAAAAAAAAAGACGAAAAATCCACTTCGAAGCCTTTTTCGGGAAATTTCTTTTTGGAATTTTTTTTTTCGAAATCGATCTTGGCATAGCGCAGAAAACTTGTTTAATGAATCAATTAGAACCCCCCAAAGAATTCTTCAATTTTGCTCAATATCTAGCCGCGCCCCTCTGGCATTGAAAAAGTAAAAAAAAAAAAAAAATCCACTTTGAAACCTTTTTCAGGAAATTTCTTTTCGAAATTTTTTTTCAAAATCGATTTGGGCATAGCACGGAAAAGTTGCTTAATGGGTCAGTTAGAACCCAAAAAAAAAAAAAAACATTTCGTCAATTTTGCTCAATATCTAACCCCGCCCCTCTTGCCTTCAAAATGTATATGCGATTAATACCGCAAAATAACTGTTGTGTCATTCCCTTTCCTCCGGATAAAAAGTCCTGTCCGAGTACGGGTGTACTTCAGAGGGACAAGGTTACTCCGGTTAAGGAAAATCTGGGGTGTCAGGACAATTTGGAAGCGACAACCAGAGACACTGAACGTGAATCAGCAACGGACAAAGATAGAGGACTTCCAGTGGACCTATCCTTTAGAGAAAAGTTATAAGGAAGGAGTCGGACCATCATCAAGTCAAATGAGGATTAGCATGTCTCGCACTGCATTGGCTGCAGATTTAACGGACGCCTCAAGTAGAACCGTGGCCAAAATTACTACAGCAGTTCTTGCTGATTTCAGTCTAGTTCTACCAGAAAACCCAACGTATATAAGTTGACAAGAACAAGATCAGAAGGGAAGTAGAAAAGAAAAGAAAACAAATCCGAGAAAATGAGTTACGGGTAGTAAAAAAGACCCCTATTAAAAGCTTGTATTTTGATGGGCGCAAAGATCCGACTCTTAAGCTGATGACATGTTGTCGAGCGATAAAATCTGAAGGGCACATAGCACTGATAGGAGCCCGAAAGTTTATGGTGATACTGCAAGAGACGGTTACATACGGGCTAAGATTCAAGCAAGAAGAGAACTTCTAACCTTTGACAAGGGACAGTATTATTTTAAAGTCTAACCTTTGTAAATATTCCCCTTTTTTGCTTTATTATACTTCTAGTTTCTAGATGCCTGTATTGCAAGAAGTAATATACTAGTAATTGCACTTTTGATTTTGATTTTTTCGCATTTTTTATACTTTTCCAATGCCAGAGGGGCGCGGCTAGATATTGACCAAAATGGACTAAATTTTTTTTGGGTTCTAACTGAGCCATTAAGCAACTTTTCCGTGCTATGCCAAGACATTTTCGAAAAAAAAATTGCTAAAAGAAATATGCCGAAAAAGGCTTCAAAGCGGATTTTTCGTCTTTTTCAATGCCGGAGGGGCGCGGCTAGATATTGAGCAAAATTGATTAAATTTCTTGTGGGTTCTAACTGACACATTAGGCAACTTTTCCGCGCTATACCAAGATCGATTTCGGAAAAAGGTTTTTTCGGTCCCACCTTAATGTACATTTGGCACGAAGCCACACTGAGTAATCAGGTGCGCAGAGAATGGAAGTCGACAAACGTGCAGTTCGGGTTCTTCTACACCATTAAAAAAAGGGTTAAACGCAGAATCAGAGAGAGAGAAACGTGTGCAGTTGAAGGCAAGAAAACAATGGACACTGCACGAACATGGTTCCGACGTTTCAACACAGAGTATAACAGTCTTGAAGACAAAGCCGAGGTCAGGACATCCAACGATAGCCAACACTGACACCCCGGTCGAAGCTGTTACAGCGAACTCCCAAGCCAGTACAAGACAGCTGGCAGCCGAGGAATTGTATTCCCAATGAACCATCGTTCGCCACCTCTACCAGCTTGGTGTCTTCTTCAGGTAACATCGAATAGTTCTCGTGAACTGACACCCAGCAGGCGGAACAACGTGGCGCAAATTGTTGTCAAATCCACAAGAAGATAAGTCGTTGCACTGTATCGTTACAGGTGATGCAAAGTGGATATACTTACGTTATCCTACCTCTGGGAACCAGTGGCTAAGGACACAACAGGAAAGCACAGCCAGTGGTCTAAAGAGGTAGTTTCGACAGGAAAATCTTGCTGTGCAATTGGTGGAGTTGTGAGGGTCTTGCGCACTGGGAAATCGTACCATATGATCAGGCGTTGAACGAGAACTTCAATGCCGAACAACAGCAGAGGGTCATTGATACTGTGCGCAAACACTTTGTAGCGCGCAGTAACAGGAAAAGGGAGTGGCTGCAAATGTCCCAAGTCACACCTCCAGAGTGGTCCGCTGAAAACTACAGGATTTGGAAGGGGTTGAAGTCCTACTCGATCCTCCATACAATCCGGATCTTAACCTATTATCCATACAAATCGGGCCTTACTCTATCCTCCATACAGTTTGGAACTTACCCCATCCGCCTACAACCTGTTATGTTCCTTGGCCCATTTCCTAAATAGACGGAGCTTTGCTTGAGTGCTGGATTTGGAATCTGGCATCAAACCGTTTTTGTCCTCGAAACCTACCGGGTGGTACCGTCGAGATACCACTCGGCAGGTTTCGGACTATAGGAAACAACGTCCTACATTTTGGTGAATGAGGTGAGAGTGCTTGGCTTTGTTTTGCATCATTAAACTTTGTAGCTGCGAACGTAACGATTTCTGACTCACCATGGTAGTCGTCGATCCACCTATACACAACTTCGTGATTGTTAAAGAACCATACTGGCGATGAGGATATCGGCTTCACACATATCCCTCTGCTAAGTACCCTGTTACGTCTGTCCAAGCTGCTTATCATCATCATCATCAACAACCATGGGTAATAATCTCGTAGGTGTCCAATACCCTGGGGCAACAGATTTCATTCGTCTTTCATTGTTTTACTACCAGCACATCGACACTCATCTGGTAAACCCAAGAATCCTAAGGAAGGGGTCCTCCAAGGACCAAGCGCGTCCGGGGCAGACTTTATAGGGAAACATATACGCATTCGCGTCCCCAAAAACGGGGAGTCTGCGGAAAAGGCTGCTTATGCCATCCCGTTATCCAAGTGACGAGATGTGTATATTCCTATCTTGCCGTCCAAGCTGAGGCTGATTCCGAGTCCAGGATGACACATGGGTGGTGTGCTTATCCTACGTCACTGATTCTCACGCGTCAAACCGGTTACCCTAAGTGAGGGACAGCCTACTTCTTATAAGCTCATAAAGTCGATCATGCGGTCGTTAAGTAGTCTCCCGTCCCTAATTAAGAGCAAATATTTATAGGAATGGAATAAAGACAGCGCCGTAACATTAGCACATTAAAATGCCTCATTCCGAGCTATAAGCTGATTTCAACCGGAAGACTGTTTTTGAATCCGAGTTTATGACAAATTTAAATTCCAATACGATAAAAAGGAAAAGGAAAACAAGCTACCTGTGAAGACTGACTCGCCAGTGCTACTTTTGTGGAATATGTACAGGGATATCAAATTTTCTGTGTTTTAGAAAATTTGATATCATTTGAGATGTAAATATCTGAGTAACTAAATAGTCTAGGCAAATGAAACTAAACAGGCTTAATATGTTGAGCAAAATAAGATTTATTCATCAACATTTTAATAAGAAATTCAAAGGTATGTGGATTTCATGAACGATTTTTTTTATTGGAGGTTTAACGACCACCGTGGGCAACTCAATGGGCTATAAGCAGTCGCCCGTCCCTAATTTAGGGTCACTGGTTCCAGGAAAGAGAGAGAGCCAGTGCCGTAAGACAAACACAACATCCATGCCTCACCGGGATTCGAACCCGGACCCCGTTCGGACGAATGATCAGAGGACGCCTGTTACACAGAACACGTCAAGTCGGTAGTCCAGCCCTTGCCAAACACGATGCAACATGTCCCTCATGTGCTCAAATGCACCAACTGCAATGCAGATTTGGACATGGCACAAAAAGTTCAAAGAGGAAGGCTGTCTTTGCAAGGCAAAAGGATCTGGACGACCACCAGTAGCGGAAGAGATGGTCGAGCGGGTTTCGTAAACATTTCTGCAAAGCCCCAGAAAGTTCATAAGAAGAGCAAGTCTGGAAGCCCAGATTCCTCCAGCGACACCTTGGCGTGTCGCAAGGAAACGGTTGCAAACGACACCCTACAAGCTGCAGCTCGTTCAGGCCTTAAAGACAGATGACAAGTAAAAGCGTAAGCAATTCTGTGTCGATATGCAAGAGAAACTTGAAAAAGACGAGTTTGAAAATCGTCTTGTTTTCAGTGATGAGGCCACATTTCATACGAATGGCAAAGTCAAGAAGCATAACGATCGCATTTGGGGCGAAAAAATTCCCATGCCACATTTGAGCACCTGAAGGACATGCTGCATCGTGTGTGGCAGGAGCTGGACTACCGACTTGACGTGTACCGGGTCACAGGCGGTGCGCATATTGAGAACTTGTGAAATCGTTCATGAAATCCACATACCTTTGAATTTCTCATTCAAATTTTGATGAATAAATCTTATTTTGCTCAACATTAAGCCTGTTTAGTTTCATTTGCCTAGACTATGTAGTTACTCACATATTTACATCTCAAATGATATCAAATTTTCTGAAACACCCTGTACTTTAATATACGTATTAGAAAACAACAATTTTGTTGTTTTCTAATACGTTGTCCTAACATTTCATTCGCATTGTTATTAGTGCTCGATATAGAAAATGCCACATCAGGAAGTATTTGACAGAGTCCTATGAAAATTGGTGGTATGTGTCGACAGTTTGGTTCAGCAAATGATTGCAGTGGCAAATCAGTCATGTGATAGTGAGGGAGACGAGAGGGCGAAACATCATGGCATGGATATGTTTGGTCATCCTTGTCCTGGGCGTGGGGACCACTTTATCGGGGTGATCTCGATGGCGAAAGCATATCCAAGGAGTGAGACTACCTGGACGACATCATCGTGATTTCTACCACCACACAGACACCTTTACTTAATCATAGGGCTACAAACAGCTGGTTGGTCCAGGCTAAAAGGCATCGAGATACAACAACTCTCGGCCGAATGTAGCGAAAGTTGTTGAAGGAAGATACCGTGCGTCACCGTAGTACGACAGGTGTACGTACACTGACGCACATATGCTGTAATCGCCGCATTTGACAGCAAACCGTAACATACCCACAATCCACAGCGGAAGGCATTTGACTAGGTGTTCAGTAAGCTATGAACATACTTTTATCGACACGGACTGTGAATCCCAGATTGGCTGAGGCGCGTTTTCGCTACTGCGACGACTACCACATCTCTGTACAACGTAGAGCACGGTTGCAGTGGTGCTCTCTCCGACATAGTAGTGCGTCAAACGGACAAATGTGTTCAGCGACGAGTCTCTCTTCTGTCTCAGCGCAGACGATCGCCAATTGAAATTCTGGGGACGACCTGTTCACTGGTCTCATCATCCTACCATCCGTGAGCGTCATACGTTTCCTCAGCCTGGTGTCATGGTTTGGGGTGCTATCAGTTTCAACAGCCGTTCGCCGCTTGTAAGCATGAGTACAATGACAGCACGACGATACGTCAATGCTACAAGCAGCTTTGTTGCCGTATCGCCAGGGTATTCCTGATTATGAGTTCAAAGAGATAACGAGAGCCCGCACACTACCAACAATATATCCAAGTGATGCCCTTCCCAGCGCAATCTTCAGACACATCCCCAATAAAGAATGTGCGAGGTGTTATTGAGACGACTTCTCCGTCTTGAAAAAAGTGACCGCTTTTGTGAGTTGGTTATTGAAAGCCGAACATGACGGATTAATATAGAATTGAAAAGGTTTTATGAATTATTTTCCTATTTCACATTTACACACCACTTTTACACTCCTTTATAACATTTACCCATTTGGTAATTTAAACCACACATTTATTTAAATATAAAATGTTTCAGGTTAAAAAAAAAATAAAGTAGAACAAAAACTGAAATCCATTTCCCATCCACTATAAAATCTAAGTTCTTATGGATCCACCAGACATTTAGGCCTACATAATTTTTTTTTTATAATTTTATAATTATTCTCTATTACTCATCCATACAGCTCTTTCACATCAACTTGGGGGGGGGGGAGCTTGATTTAGGAAATACTAAAAAGAATGGCATAGTGAAGAAGTGATTCTTTAAAAGAGGGAAAAAATAAAACTAAAATAAAAAATAATTCAGAAAAATAGTAAACATTTGAAGAAAAAGTTGCCACAGGAAAATTAAAGATTCACAACATACAACTTTGTATCCTCTTTTAAAATTCAAGTTCTATATCGTTTTTTATTATTTGTATTATCTTATTCCAGTATTTTATTGAGAACATCATTTTCTTTACTGTAAACTATTGGTTTTAATGATATCCATTTCTTAAACGTCTTATTTACGCCATATTTTCTAGTTTCAAATTTTAATACCCGTCAAAAATCACATTGAACTGCTAGTTTTATTTGTTCTGCACTTCGATATTTTTGTTTATAAGACATTAAGTTTCTATTTTTCCAAAGATTATATTTTGTTATGGCTACTAAACAGTGTATTGCATTATTTTTTAAATCATTATATTATAATGGTACATTATATAGAATTTGATTATTATTTAAGTCTTCTGTTAAATTTAAGTAATTTTTTTAACCATGCCCAAATATATTTCGCCAAGTTGCATTCTACAAAAACGTGTTCAGTGGTTTCTAAAAGTCCATAGTATTTCCATTATGGGTCATTTGAGAAATGAATTGTATGCAGCCATGTACGATTTGGATCCATGTTATGTGAAATTTTAAAATTTAAATGGCGAATGTGTGTTCCCTTTTTTATTTGTATTTGGCAACATCTTACTCATACACCCTTTAGCTCGTTAATATTTGCATGACCAGCAGCGGCAGCACATTACATCGACTCGACGTCGAATTTTTGATTGATTTTTGGTCTATATGAAACGTCGAATATAGATATCCATGTCAACTTTTGTTCCGCCTTTTGGACGCCGAATTTTAAACCTATTAAGTCGATATCAAGTCAACTGTAGACGAAGATTCGACCCTTCGAGAGAAACATATATTTCGTTGCTACGTAGTGTAGACGTCGATTCCACGTTGATATTACGCAGTTTAGTCATCGATTCTAGTTCTGTTGTAATGTCGAACCTACGCTTACTCTACAATTTAGATGTTGAAACACGAAATTTTAAACTTTTAATCGTGGCATAAAACGCAGAATGTATTCGTATTTGTAGTACGATTCTATGTCGCTGTCTACGATTAAAAGATCATATATACTTTTTTTATTGTTTCAACATCCAAGTCTCTTCGGACGCATTCGAAAATACAAATAATTCTCAAAAATTTTACAGAATTTTTGGTGATCTGTCAGCATCGTGCTAGGCCTATCCCTAATTGGGATATGCGTACGTACAAATTATATATCTTAAAACGTAATTCTACTTAAAGGAATGAGACTCAACTTCTTTTAAACATACTTAAGGGAAAAAAAGCTTTTAACTTACCGGCGAAAAAGGAGACAGGCACGAATCTCGTCTTACAACAGAAATGATACAGCCCAGCATCCAAAATTTTATTTGGCGTAATGGTTGCAAAGGCGCAAGCGCGCAATGCTTACAGATCGCATAAGAAACATCTATTATTCGACCTAATGAAACTAAAGGGATAAACTGCGTAAAACCGTCTACATGTATATTGAAATTCAATACAATGATTTTTTTGACATTCCGCCTCATCGATTTTACGTCGAAAAATATGCCTGGTAACCAAAATTCGACGTCGATTCAACATTACTGTGCTACCAGGGGCCCTTTTATTTGCCGACATGTGAGGTACGTTTAGTCTCATTTCGCGCATTTCTTCATGTTGTGGCATTTTCATTGTCGAGCGGTGTAGCTCTAAAAATGCGTGTGACAAGCAATCGCCGCCGTAATGCAAATATTTCTTGAAACGGCAAAGACAGAAACCGAAATTCGGACCAATACGTCATTTTTCTGCCCATACTAAAAATATCAGTTTTAGAAAAATATCTTAACCTAAACATTGTTTGCAGACTTCAGCCAAAAGTAATAAAATAAATAAATAAACAAATATCACTATGTGACGCTAAAAATGTAATACCCCATGAAAGAAAGGTATTGGGCATTGAAAGAAACGTTTATTTGAAACATATAGTTTAGATGGAAGACCAGCAGAAATAAATGGCATCGCATCGAAAGATTTGTTGTTACAAGTTTCAAACACTCTGAGGGACAACACACGAAAGGAGAAAGAAAGAAGGAAAACGTAGTGCAAAAGCGAGTTTGTAAAGCGATAGTTCTTAAACAATGTACAAGCAAAACTTTCAGCAATAAAGAAATGGGAGTTTTCTCTGTTAAGATCGCTGACAAGAGCCCAGTTTCCCAATGAAATAAAACTAAAAGAAATAGATTTTTCACTTCCCCGGACGCTGGCAGACATCCAGATTGCTTATTTTGTACATAACACAGAACGGCAGCAGTGCCATTCGTAGCACATTTCAGTGACACAGAAGAAAAATAATACTTCCAAATTACTGTTTTAAACGTACTCATAAGGCGATTACCGCACACCGAAAAATATGACTGGAGCATGGGACCATAAGCCGATTAAAACGCGCTGATATTTTGCACGTTTTTTTTACCAAACTGGAGTATGTTTACTTCGGTAATATGTAAATCATCAAAAGTATGACGCACTTCGTTCATAGCTTTAGCTGCATTTACAAACAACACGTGTAAAAGCATCTTTAGATAGCATTCTGACATTCTGATTAAAAACAATTCTTCCATTTTTCGGTTGTTTATTCAAGGCTTTCGATAAGCAGAGTAAAAAACAGTGAATTTTAATAATAAATACAGCGAAACCTCCAAATTTCCACCTTCTCCGTCTTGAAAAAAGTGACCGCTTTTGTGAGTTGGCTGTTGTTCGAGTGTTAACCCCGCATCCATTCGACGTCGAATTTTTGATCGATTCTTGGTCGATATGAAACGTCAAATATAGATATGTATGTCCACTTCTGTTACGTCTTTTCGACGTCGAATTTTAAACCTATTAAGTCGATATCAAGTCAACAGCAGACGAAGATTTGACCTTTCGAGAGAAACATATACCAATGAGGTTATATTACTGGAGACACCACTCCTATCCACGCAGCATTGGCCGCCATAAGTCACCGTCTGTGCTGCAAATGACGTCATGCGCAAGCACGACGCAGCCGCAGAAGAGAAGCTGCTTGGAAACCAATGGAACAAAAGCTTCTTAGCGTATAAACATATAAAATGAGTAATTCAATAATCTTTATCAATGATACACAAGCTTACTGTTTCCTCAACGGTATAATATAGTTCATTTTTGCCTGCTTGTGACGTCACACCACAGATTAGCTGTGACCTATGGCGGCAGAGCCAGTGGTGTCTCCAGTAATATAACCTCCTTGACATATACATCATTGCTAGGCGTGTAGACGTCGATTCTACGTTGATATTACGCAGTTTAGTCAACGATCCTAGTACTGTTGTAAAGTCGAATCTGCGTTTACTCTACAATTGAGATGTTGAAACATGAAGTTCTAAACTCTTAATCGTGGAATACAACGTAGAATGTATTCATAATAGTACGATTTTACGACGCTGTCTACGATTAAAAGATCATGTAATTTAATTTTTATTTTATTGTTTCAACATCCAAGTCTTTTCGCACGCATTATTTCATTGGTGATCTGTCAGCATCGCGCTAGACCTATCCCTAATTGGGATATGCGTACGTACAAATTATATATCTTAAAAAGTAATTCTACTTAAAGGAACGAGACTCAACTTCTTATAAACATACTTAAGCAAAGAAAACAACTTTTAACTTACCGGCGAAAAAGGAGACAGGTAAGAATCTCGTCTTAAAACAGAAATGATACAACCGACTAACACCCCTGCATCCAAAAAGTCTGTTTAGCGTAATGGCTGCAAAGGCGCATGCGCGCGATGTTTACAGATCGCACAAAAAACATCGATTATTTCACCTAATGGATCTAGAGAGATAAACTGCGTAAAACCGTCTATATGCATACTGAAATTTAATGTAATTGTCTTTCATGACTTTCCGTCTCATCGATTTTACTTCGAAAACTATACCTCGATGTAATATCGACCTGGTAACGAAAAATCGACGTTGATTCGACATTACTGTGCTACCGGAGAAGTTAACATTGCTAGTCCGTTGTGCTCGTACAAAAGCAAATGCTGCATAAAAATGAATATGCACTGGTAAAGAAAAGTTAGAAATCAGCGCTACCATTGGCGCGCTGTAGCCCGTATGCAAAACAAACAAAAAAAGGGATACATAATTAAATATTCTACGCGTCCTTTGGGACCCACATTCTATTTTGGATTTTTTTAACATGCCATTTGGCAAAACTCAAAATCGTAAGGATTAGGGAAAGAATGAAAACAGCCAGCAATGCAACGTCTATCAAGATTATGTAAATTTCCTCATACATAATCTGCTAGAGCCCTCCTCCTCCTCCATGCCACTTTTTAAGTCGTCATAGCAACAACCGAGTAACAAATGTTTGTGACGTTACTCTTAGCTTTTAGTGTTTTCGTGTAGGTGACGTCATCACCCACACGCGCACAGTCCGCGCGTATACCACTTTATTTTGTTGACATAGCAACAAAGAACACAGCTGCTGGTGTGATGCCATCTAATCCAAATCATTCTCACATGACGTCAAAGATGCGTTACGTCACACGGTCAACTTTACAGATACGGAAACCTTTTTTTTTTTTTTTTTTTTGGTTGGTGGTTTAACGACCACCGTGAGAAACTCAGTGGACTATAAGCAGTCGCCCGTCACTAGTTGAGGACCCAGTACAGTACCGAATTACAAACAAAACATCCATGCCTCACCGGGATTCGAACCCGGACCCCTTTCGGACGAATGATCAGAGGCCATCGCTTAGACCACTGCGCCTCCGGGGCGGCTACGAAAAACTTGAAATCAGGAAATTTGGTTCACTACCTCAACCGGTGTTTAGCCGTCTGTATGTGGCAACGTCCACAGTACGACGATCTGACAACGTCAAGATAAAAATAGCTCACGGAAAATAAAAAGGGAAATTGATTCAGGGTTCACAGTCAGTGTATGCAAAAAATGTTATGTATAAGGAAGTGTTGACGAAATAGGGACTAAAGGTTTTACAAAACACATAAACAGACAGCCCGTCGTATCAAATTCCATAACCGACTGTTTGGGAAATTTTCAGAAAGCTGTGAGCCAACGTCGCCATCTATTGACGTGGAACTCAAAAACTCAATAAATAAAATCGATAGTTTCTGTATCATAAATTTTATTTTCCCCGTCATTATATTGACGGGCTTTCATCTAGTACAATATAAGATTATGTAAATGTAAAAATGTCCGATTAATTTATTAAACCTTTCAGCTCTTTTAATCAGTATTGGAACAGTTGAAATTGAAAATTTTAAAAATAAACTTACATTTAATGAGAGCACTGTGAACGATTATACACTACTAAAAGTTGCACGTCTACTTCAATGATAATTCATTTAAGGTGGAGATAAAGGCATATCCAATGCAACCTTCTGCTTATAGATGGCGCTGAAAATCGCGCTGTTTTTGAGACTATTTGTGGAGGTCTTAGTTTTGTGAGTGAATTTCGTGAGGTCTTTACCTTATCAGATGGTGATTTTTGAAAAAGCTTCTGTCAGCATCTTAGATTTCAGCATCTGATTTACATAAGTTTGCGGGCAGAAAAGTCAAAAACGAATGTAAGTGATTTAAATAATGACCGGCATTTCAAATAAAAGTCGATAACCGCTCAGTCATAATTGTTCATACGACTTCTTTCTAGTGGTTTCTGCATCAGGAAGACATGTAATAGAGGAAAAAGTGCAAGATGCTCTAGCAAAACTAGTTAGCTGGAGTAATTTCTATGGGATAGAGTTTTCTTCAAACAGGACAAAATTGATTATATTTCCAAAGGCAGGAGATACAAAACACCTCCTAAATGCAAATTTGGAGGAAGGACAATCAAATCGACTAGAGAATTGAAGTATCTTGGTGTGGTTTTAGATCAAAAATTAAATGGCCTCCCACACCTGCAAAATGTTAAACAAAAATGCATTCTAATTTTAAATTGATTGAATGGTCTCAACATTAATTGAGAAATTAAAAAGGTAATTTACAAGAGGTGTATAGAAAGGATAATCGCCTATGCCTGCGGAGCGTGGTGGACAGGCACAGCAAGAATAAGACGTATGCTCTTACAGATCAAGAGAGTGGCACTTTTGGGTATAAGATGATACAGAACAGCGCAAAGTTCTTCTCTGCAAATCCTAACTGGCTGCGAACCAGTTGACTTGGTAATAGAAAGAGAAGCAAAGATTTATGAACTTTCCCTTTGGGAACCACCAAGTGCATTACCTTCTTCAGTTGTCGAACACGAATCGTATGATTGGTCTCTACATCCGTCAAGGGAAATCAGTATTCGTTGGAAGAAGGGCAGCCCGGATTCTAATAGGTATGAAATCTACACAGACGGCTCCTTATTAAAAGGTGCAGCAGTAGCTGAATTTTGTGCATATTCAGATGGTACAGAAGTAATGTCCAAAGGAGTTTGTTTGTCCAATTCGGCCTCTGTTTTTCAGGCTGAACTTATTGCAATAAAAGAAGCACTGCTCTGAATGAACTCTAACAACTGCACGGATCAGGTACATATACACTGCTGGCCACCTGAAATGCAACACCAAGAAGGAACCTTCCGATTGGCCTTAAATTCGCAGCATGCGTCGCCCGCGAGACGACATGCAAACGAATAGCATTGCAGGGTATATGCAAATCATGTGCACCCGGCACGCCACCGAGAAGCACTATAAGAAAGGTGCACAGAAGGCGGGGTGTAAGTAGTGGAAGTGTGTTTTGTTGATCGGACCTGTGTGTGTGTGTGAAGCTTCCTGATGCCTCGTCGCAGAATACGGTAGTCATTCCAGTACGTTTCAGAGTTCGACAGAGGGCGCATAGTGGCTTATCGCGACAGCGGTTTATCGTACAGAGACATCGGCGCTTGTGTGGGACGACATCCAGCCACATTGAGGCTGGTATGGATTCGTTGGGTGCAGGAGGGACGAACGGACCGACGGGAGCGATTGCCGCAGCCGCTGCGCACCACCGAACGAGAGGACCGGCATGTTGTGCGGCGGGCATTGACGGCTCGCACCGCCACATCACGAACGTTAGAGCAGGAATTAGGGTGTGTTAAGCAACAACCTGTGTCAGCACGTACCGTTCGACGTTGTCTGCAGGAGCGGGGACTTGTCGCACGGCGCCCATTGCTCCGATTACCATTGACGTTTCACCACCCGTGCGTGCGGCGGCAGTGGGCCGTTGAGCGCCGCACCTGGACTACGGAAGGGCACGACATTGTTTTCTCCGACGAATCCCGCTTCTGCCTGCAATACCACGATGGTCGGATCCGCGTGTGGCTGCACCGCGGCGAGAGACTGTATGACGCCTGCATTATGCATCGTCATACCGGTTCGTCGCCTGGCATTATGAATTGGGGCGTAATTGGATATGACACCCGCACCCTTCTGGTACGCATCGCCGGTACACTCAGTAACAGCACCATCTCCGACGTTTTGGAGCCTGTAGTCCTCCCTTACCTGCATGACCTGCCAGCAGCCACGTTTCAACAGGACAATGCGCGCCCGCACGTGGCACGCATCGTGCAACAAATCTTCCCGGCCCACTAGGTGTCACTGCTGCCGTGGACTGCCTGTTCTCCCGATATGTCGGCCATCGAAGACATCTAGTCACTGATCGGCAACAGAGTGGCCCGGATAGTGGCCCTGATGAACTGATTTCCCTTGACGGATGTAGAGACCGACATACCCCAAGCCCACATCCAAAGCCTCTTTCGTTCGATGCCGCGGCGTGTAGCGGCCGTTATTGCCAGCCATGTGGGCCACAGGAACTATTGATGTCTGCGTGTTCCGCAAGTCTCACGGGCCTGTAAGCTCAATCGTTTCATCTTTGTATCTGTTGTTATGTATCCAGTAAATCTGGCTTTGCTATCTCGTGTGCTTCTTGGTGTTGCATTTTGGGTGGCCAGCAGTGTAAATTCGGCTCTAAGTGTACTTTACGCATTTAGGTCAAAGAATAAAATATTAAGACAAATTAAAGAGCTGGTAGTGTCAGCTAACAGGGATGTTTTGTTCCACTGGGTGAAAGCTCATGTGGGTATTCCAGGAAATGAAAGAGCAGACGGGTTGGCAAGAGCAGCTACAGAAAGACCTCAAGTGGACATACCAACAAAGATGTCCTTGAGAAGAGTTAAGGAGAATTTAAAGAGACTCATGCTAAAGGAGTGGCAAAAAAGAATGGGATGAATCAATGACGGGTAGACTTATATTTTCTTGTCTCCCACGAGTCTCAGTCAAAAGAGATGTCTCAAGGATAAATATTTAAACATGGTTCTAAGAAACCACGGGCCAGTTCCTGAATACTTTAAGCGTTTTGGTATAAAAAAACTGTAAATGTGTTTGTGGATTCAGTGCAGCGGATGTCTAACATTTGATTCTTCGGTGTCCTGGATTGCAGCAAGTAAGAAATCAGCTTTTGTTTGGTCTGAAGGCTGAACTTTCAATGAAGCAGGTGTTGGACAACAAATACCTGTGTGCTGGTGTTATAGAGATGTTAAGGAAAATTTCATTGGGAGAAATAGAAGTTGTGAGCCTCATACAACCTGAGGTCCTGCAATCCTCTGAGTGGGACTCAGAGAGTTTGTCTGATTGATTCCCTCAGTGGGGTTTACAATTAAATGCTTGTGATAAATTGGGAGTTCCACGTTTGGGAACTCGGTTGTTGTTTCTCTTGAGATTGTAATTACGATAATAATTTTGTGGAGTTTGTTTATGAATTTGATTTGGAGTGTGTTCTGTCTGCTATCGTTTGGCTATTGTTTCGAATAGTGTTCGAAAGAAGTGTCTGGTGATTGGTGTTAAGTATTTACATATTAGATTGTAGAGTTGTATTGTTGTAAGTTGTAGAGTGTATTTTGGTATTAGTTGTTTGAACTGAACTTGTGACTGTGTTCAAAATTTAATTTTAAGTGATTTTCAGTTGTGAATTGTGATAAAATAGTTTGGAAATTGTTTGGTTTGGTTTTTGCATTTTTAGAGTTTAATGAATGTTGCTTTGTATGATATAGCATAAAATGTTTTGTAATGCATTTTAGAAAATGTGCAATGAATTGTTATGAAATATTCGCCTTGCGAATGGAATGTAAAATCTGGTTCACTTGTTCAGGAAATAAATTGTTAGAGATTGTTTCTCAAATACTTAATTTGGTGCGATTGTAACTTGAAAAATGTGCCTCTTGGCGTTGTATGTTTTGTTTGAAAATAAAGACCATGTTTGGTCAGTTGTTCGTGTGGCGACGATCTCTTGGTCAGATCAGATGAGTCTCTTATCCTCCCACGTTGAGTGGCGCCGAGGGTTCTGGCCTGTGGTTCCTCTCGGGTGGGTAGGATTGCTGTCGTAAAGTTTTCAACTTTAAAGATGTGTACTTACCCTGTTGTGCCTTTAGTTAGGCGGTACAGGAAATTGTCATCAGTCTTAGCCCCTGGTTCCCCTTCCCTGACAGGGTTTTCCAGATGAGTGTCGATGGGGTGGTAGTAAAAATACAAGAGGATTGTAATCTGCTGCCATCTGGTGGCCGGATCCTACGGGAATTTGTCCCATGGTTGTTGATGATGAAGTCAGCCCCGGACGCATTTATTCCCTGGTCCCCTTTCTCTGACAGTGTTTACCAGATGAGTGTCGATGGGGTGGTAGTAAAAATACAAGACGATTGCAATCTGTTGTCATCTGGTGGAAGGCTCCAACGGGCATTTGTCCCATGGTTGTTGATGATGAAGTCGGCCCCGGACGCATTTTGTCCATGGTCCCCTTTCTCTGACAATGTTTACCAGATGAGTGTCGATGGGGTGGTAGTAAAAATACAAGACGATTGCAATATGCTGCCATCTGGTGGAAGGCTCCTACGGGCATTTGTCCCATGGTTGTTGATGATGAAGTCGGCCTAGGACGCATTTAGTTCCTGGTCCTCCTTCCCTGACAGGGTTTACTAGATGAGTGTCGATGGGGTGGTAGTAAAAATACAAAACGATTGCGTTTTGCTGCCATCAGGTGGCCGGCTCCTACGGGCATTGCCCCGTGGTTGATGATGATGAATGCGAATCAAAATGTTGTTTGCATTGTGGAGTCAAATATTTGCATGTAGTTTACCCATGTTGAAAAGATGAGCGAGATTACTCAGCCCAAGTGACGCCAAAGAAAGGTGCAGAAAAGCCGGGGAAATCACAGGAAGACCGGCATTCAGGAATCCCTGAAAGAAGAAATGATTCAATGTGAAATTCAATAGATTATGCATGAGACGTGTTGTGAATGTGTGTGGAATTTGAGTTGTGAGAACCCTGTAAAGGGAGACGTTTTATACAAAACAACAAGTTAAATCTAACATTATCAGGAAGTTTAGTTCGACAAACGATCTGGCTTTAAGCGGGATACTATCTGAATCTCATAACAGCTGAGTCATACGTATGTACAATCTATTCCCGTTCCCCAAGTAAGAAATCGCATCACATATTTATACTCAACTCCTATTCATCACGAGGGAAATCAAAGCGGATAGTTGAATTCCAGTCCCATTCGTCAGGTAAGGAATCTGCTGTCTTAAATGGTTGGAGGGCCAAATAAATTTTTCATTAAGTTCACTTAGAATGCTCAGAGCTCCTAAGGCATGCTGAATACAATACCAGATGATATTGCACTTCGCATCGTAAAAGAAAGATCGCCACAAAGGACAAAATATAGAGATCCCAAAAACAGCATAAAACATATTGTTTTATCGTATGTGAGCGTGATTACATTCCCTCTTTTAAGAGTTATGCGGGAAGTCGGTTGTATGAAAAGAACGAAATTTTTCTAGGATTTGTGGCTGTATTATTAAATGTCATTTCGTGGATCGTTTTGGACCAAAAATAGCACGGCATGTGTAGCAGTGAAGAGTTCGCGCTCCGTTTAGGAGCCTAAGTCCGAAGTATGTACCCCCGAATTTTATATTGCGACATAGAGCCCTGGCCAGAACGAGCCTGAAAACTATGACGAAACTGTTTAGGCATTAACAGAAAAAATCTCCTCCAGTTTCTCTACCATCTACAATTGACAGATGTCTTTCTCAACTGCAGAAGGGAACTCTATTTCTACAGCACAAGTTTCTTTGCCCATTCGTTTCCTCCTGATATGTTTCGGGCGGAAGGTGTTCCGGAAAGATCGTGCCGCACTGCAATCTACGTACATTGCTCAATAGAATTAGCAGGGAGCTGACGTGTAGGGAGGAGAAAGAAGAGGCGAAATTTCAACGGCGTGGTATCTACTATCCAGTATCTACGGTTTTCTAAGGAGCTTTCCTTTCTCAGCAGAAATTCACTGATGTCCGGACTAGCCCACTTTGCCACATAAGCAATGATTAAACAGTCCTCCAGACCCAGTTCTCTTTACTAAACGCAAGACTGCAAAGAAGCAAAGATAAAGAAGAATACAGTACATTTTTATCTCCTATCAAACTGGTGCTTTTTAACGCTTTCCTACCGTAGGTTGAAGAAGCGCATATGCTCCAGCTTTGTCCGTCCGTCCGTACGATAACTCGCTTAAAAATGGTTCGATTTTGATGAAATTTTACTATGTGGTAAGAGACCACCTGGGAACGAACCCAATTGAAAATGGGCAAAATGGGGTCAAAGGTCGAGACATAGGAGCGGGATTCATTCCATTGCTCTTATGCGTCATAACTTGCATAAAAATGGTTCGATTTCGACGAAATTTTAGTATGTGGTAAGGGATCACTGGGGGACGAACCCTATTGAAAATGGCCGAAATGAGGTCAAAGGTCAGGACATAGGAGTGGGATCCATTCCATTGGCCTTATGCGTCATAACTTGCCTAGAAATGCTTCGATTGCGACATAACTTGATCATGTTTTTCCGGAGGTATACTGAATCAATTCTGTTAAATATCATCGAAATGGGGTTAAAGGTTAGGACACAACAGCAGGATTTATTCCACAGCCGTTATCCTCCTAACTTGAGTAAGGATTTCTGGTATGTTGGAAAGCGTATCAGAATCAATGCATTGCATGATTTTACTAACTTGTTGTTATATATTATAAACAACGTGAATTTTAATGCCTCAGGGTCAGATTGTACTCAAGCTGATTGGAGTATCCGCATTCACAGAGCACGAGCCGATCTTGTGCCAATGAATTATACATGTGAGAGAACCATCTAAATTCAAACAAAATTCTAATGTCTCAGAGGAAATACAAATATCTCCCACCTTATTCAAAACCATACTCAAATTTTACTGCCATCAATTCAACTTACCAATTTCTTTTATGACGTGTCGTTGGAAGTTGGCGTTTGTAATTAGGAAACGGCAAATGCACAGCCTCTGAAATCTACTCTTTCATTTAGACTATGGATTCAGTTCTGTAAATAAAAGAATAACGCTGTATCAGTTATTTTTGAATTAAAACAAGTTAGACATTTCTTTTATTGAACTGGACTATTCTACAAGACAAACGCGGATACAGAGGGACGCCCTATCATATTTTACGCTTTCCAACCGTAGGTTGAAAAAGCGTGTATGCTCCAGCTTTGTCCGTCTGTCTGTCCGTCCTTCTATCCGTCCGCACGATAACTCGCGTAAAAATTGTTCGATTTCGATGAAATTTTAGTATGTGGTAGGGGACCACCTGGGGACGAACCCTATTGAAAATGGACGAAATGGGGTCAAAGGTCACGGCATAGGAGCGGGATCCATTCCATTGCCCTTATGCGTCATAACTTGCGTAAATACGATTTGATGTCAATGAAATTTCAGTATATTGTATGGGACCACCTGGGAATGAACCCTATTGAAAATGGGTAAAGTGGTTTCAAAGGTCAGGACATAGGAGCGAGATGCATTCCATTACCCTTATGCGTCATAACGTGCGTAAAAATGGTTCGATTTCGATGAAATTTTAGTATGTGGTAGGGGATCACTGGATACGAACCCTATTGAAAGTGGACGAAATGGAGTCAAAGGTCAGGACATAGGATAGGGATCTTGTATGTATGTAAATTTTATTTTGAAAATGGCTCTAAGGATTTTGATGAAAGTCGTTAACCTATCGTTTTCTGGTACTAGAAATCGATTTAGCTTGTTCTTGACTTTAGGAAAATTCGTTTAGTGCGTTAGATAACCACCCCGAATCACCACGTTTTTAGTGTCATGGCGTCGTCCCATTAATGTAGCCCATGCTTAGAAATCTTATGACGTCACAATCTCTAGTTTGAGATGCTGGCGCGCGGTCACGCCGTCTATCTTATTACGTCACGCGTTGTGTGTGGATCCTATTAAAGTTTTATGACGCCAAACTTTTTCGAGCAGATAGTCACGATTCCTATCTGCCTCATTACGTCCCGCGTTGTGTGCGTATGCCGGGCTGCACGATAACTCGCGTAAAAATCGTTCGATTTCGATGAAATTTTAGTATGTGGAAGGAGAACTCCTGGGAAGAACCCTATTGAAAGTAAACGAAATGGGGTCAAAGGTCAGAACATAGGAGCGGGATCCATTCCACTGCTCTTATGCGTCATAACTAACGTAAACAAAGTTTGATTTCGATTAAATTTTAGTATGTGGTAGAGGACCACCTGGGGACAAACCCTATTGAAAATGGGCGAAATGGGGTCAAAGGTCAGGTCATAGGAGCGCAATCACTTTCATCGCCATTATGCGTCATAACTTACGTAAAAAATTTTCGATTTGGATGAAATGTTAGTATGATGTAGAAGCCTATTGAGAATAAGCGAAATGGGGTCAAAGATTAGGACGCAGGAGCGGGATCTATTCCATAGGCCTTATGCATCATAACTTACGTGAAAATGCTTCCATTGCGACAAAACTTTATCATGTTATTTCGGAGGTATACTGAACCGGTTCTGTTGAATATAATCGAAAAAAACCGTAACAGCACTTGGATCGTGTGTTTTTTGTCCATAGCTTTTGACAGCAGAAAATGTTCCAATAAATCAGGGAGCAGGTGCTCCTATTTATACCAACTAGATGATACCGGTTTTCTAGTTATGCGTTGTTTTTATCTGCGCATGCGCACCGAGTAATTGCCTGACGTAGAACAACTCTTTAAAACGGCTATGACTTTTGAATCACCCTAATACACTTGTTAAATAAGCCCCAAGGTTTGTAAGGAAAACTATTTGTTCTCTAGTTTTTGAAAAGCTAGGCTTACATTCGGGTCCTAGTATTTTACAAATTTTTAGCTGATGAACTTGGGGGTCGAGTTATATGCGGGTACAAGCGGTATTATTATTATTATATTTTGTATCCATCGCTACTTTAGCCATGTTAATGTCAACTCATTTTAAGCGGTAATTTCTCGGAACTTCGTAATCGGCAATACCTCTATCACCATGATAATTAACACAGCAATCAGACATCTCTGAATTGACTGTATTTACTGTTCTCACGTAATATCAGTGACATCAGAAAACTTGAAAATTATTTCCCCCTGGAAGGGAATCGCACCCACATCTTCCGATTACCGTTCGAGTATGCTAACCGTTACACCACCCAGGACGACAAAGTTTCAAGTATCTGAGTGTAAAGAGCATCGGAATATTCTCCGACCGCATTTTTAATCGAAGTAAACTGTGCTGCCATCTACGGTTGTTGAGCATATTACCAGTCGTTCAGGTATATAGTGTGGAAGAAATATTCTTCTCATAATACGTGGAAAATATGTCATGATAATTAACACAGCAATCAGACATCTCTGAATTGACTGTATTTACTGTTCTCACGTAATATCAGTGACATCAGAAAACTTGAAAATTATTTCCTGGAAGGGAATCGCACCCACATCTTCCGATTACCGTTCGAGTATGCTAACCGTTACACCACCCAGGACGACAAAGTTTCAAGTATCTGAGTGTAAAGAGCATCGGAATATTCTCCGACCGCATTTTTAATCGAAGTAAACTGTGCTGCCATCTACGGTTGTTGAGCATATTACCAGTCGTTCAGGTATATAGTGTGGAAGAAATATTCTTCTCATAATACGTGGAAAATATGTCATGATAATTAACACAGCAATCAGACATCTCTGAATTGACTGTATGTACTGTTCTCACGAAATATCAGTGACATCAGAAAACTTGAAAATTATTTCCCCTTGGAGCAGGAATCGAACCCACATCTCCCGATTACCGTTCGAGTATGCTAACCGTTACACCACCCAGGACGACGAAGTTCCTGATGTGATTGATATTACGTGATATCTGTAAATACAGTCAATTCAGATGTCTGATTGTTGTGTTAATTACCATGACGTATTTTCCACGTATTATCAGAATATTTCTTCCACACTATATACCTCTATCACCATTTATACAGAGCCTCCGCTTCTAAAATATTGTTTTCTGGGAGGTGGGCTTCCTTTTTTCTTACTTATTCATGTTGTTGGAGGTTTAACGATCACCATGAGCACGTCAGTGGGCTATACGCAGTCGCCCGTCCCTAATTTAGGTCTGCCTGTTCCAGAGAAAAAACAGAACCAGAGCCGTACGACAAACACAACATCCATAATACACCGGAGTTCGAACCAGGACCCATTTTGAAGGAATGGTCATAATACAGCGCTTAGACCACTGTGCCACTGGAGGGGATGAAATTAACGACCACGATGAGTAAATCTAAAGGCTGTAAGCAGCCACGCCTCCCTAATTTGAGACCACTGGCTCATAGGGAGGGTGGAAACCAGCTCCGAAGATTATCCGAAAACCGCGCCTCTAAACACTGTCTTCCTGTATTCACTTAGCCTTATGAAATTAAAATTTCCTTTGCTTTATCCAGGAGTTTTAATGTTAAATTTGCCTGCAAGGTGTCAAAAAATACATTTTTATTAATCTTACTTACATTTTTCTTTTGCCGCCCCGGTGGCTGAATGGTTTGAGGTGCTGCATACGTCTCGGTTGGAAGATAGAAGACCGTAAGCGGGAGTATCTTAGCATGGAGGTTGGTTTAATGGATATCACTGGCTTCCTTATCTCTGTTGAACACCAGAGTTGGGCAGGAATGCATTACAAAGTAATAGAAGTACAGATTACAATTAACGTGTAATGCATTACAAGGTAATCCCAAGTATGGTTTACACAAGGTAATGGAACTAATCTGTAATGTACACTGGTGTGCAAAAATTAAGGACGAAGAGGATAAATTAGCATAACAGCGGAACGAGCAGGCAGAACGGACCGAAAGACCACTCAGGAGATAGACTAGGGTCCGGTACGGTAGGGCATGCGCATATATGCAACATGACGTAGGAGGGGGCGGAGTGTCGGTAGGGTATAAAGCACACGGGCGGTGTACGCTCAGCAATTCGGTGAAAGCTATTGCACGGTGTACATCGGTTTGAACGACGTCGAATTGCTGCCACCGTGTGATATGGCCAACAGGCAATCCAGTTGACGACATCTGGATAACTTTACCCGAGGTCGCGTTATTGGGAAGTTGGGAGAAGGTCGAAGTGTGACTAGTGTGGCCGAGGAGTTCGGGTTCGCTCACAGCATCATTTCACGAGCTTGAAGAGCATTTCAAACGACATGAACAGCTGTCCGAGAGTTTAGCAGTGGTCGTCCACGAGCAACGACGGGGCATAAGACCGGTATATTGTCCTACAGGGGAGAAGAGACAGACGGCAGACAACGGGAGAAATCGCAAGGCACATGCAACAGACAATTGGACGTCCGTTATCGCGTTTTACCGTGGCCAGGAGGCTGCACAAAGGTGGTCTATTTGCACGACGACCAGTACGGTGTGTGCCATTAAGGCCTGCTCATCGGAGACGGCGGTTCCTGTGGTGCCAGGAACACAAGAACTGGACACATCAGCAATGGGGTCGAGTTCTTTTTACGGATGAGAGCCGATTTAGTCTGACGAGAAATTCTGGACGTATACAAATCTGGAGAGAGCACGGAACACGCAATCACACTTCCAACATCATCGAAAGGGACCGGTTTGGAGGTGGCGGAGTTGTCGTTTGGGGCGGTATCATGCTTGGTAGCCATACTGACCTCCACATCTCCCAAGGAGGTTCATTCACTGGTTACCGCTATTGTACAGAGGTTCTCCTGCCTCACGTGCGTCTGTTTAGATGTGCTGTGGGTCCTGAGTTCCTCTTCATGGACGACAACGCTACACCTCATCGTACAGTGGTTGTCGCAGAGCTGTTGGACAGACATTGTAAATCCTGCAACGCAGTCTGGGGTGATCATATCCCTTACTAAAGACTGGATTTTTCTTGACAACCGCCTGTCACATGGACGTTTCTGTCTTCTGCCCAGTTGTGCTCAAAGCTACCTTTTCAATAAACTGCCTTTGTATCCTTTGGATTCCTTGTTTGGGTGGTTTTGCTCACTTGTCCCATATTCTTACATCTTGGGGATCCTATGGTATGATTTGAGTCGATGTGGAGCACTTCTGCACGACGTTACATTCGAAAAACCGTCTCGTTCTTAATTTTTGCACGCCAGTGTATGATTAGTTCATTTTTAGCACGTCTTTTGTAAAAAAAGATCGTGCTTATGTTATCGGTTTGTCCGTCCTTCCGCCTGTACCCACGATATCTCTGGAACAATTAGTCCGATTTGAAAAAATATTTTTGCATTGGGAAGCTTGAAATATGAGAATGATGATCCTTTATTTCGTTTTTTTACGATGTACAATTTCGCCGCTAGAGGGCGTAAATGCAGATGATGTCGAATTCAAAAATACGTTTTATTCCACACATTTCCTTCTAAACATCCGATTGAAAAAATTATTATATCTTTCGATTCCACTTATGTCGAAGAGTATTTTAGATATAATTACTTTTTCAAATTACGCATAGATTTTATGCTAGGGGCCGTAAAAGTAAATTACATTTTCCCCGATAACTCTTCTTCTAAAGCTCCGATTTAAAAACTTTTTTCTTCAGCGGATACACCTCCTGATGGAAAATCTTTTGCATATAATTTCAAATTTTTGGTAAGAAATAATTTTTTCCATCAGGAGGCATAAGAGTTAATTTTTGCTTCTGATGTATGTCTTTGCCATAAAATGTGAGCTTCTAAAATATCGACTGAAAAAATTCTTTCGTAGACTGACGCCACTCACATCGATAAACCTTTTCAGAATATTTTCTTCTTAACATATATTCCACAGTTTCTCCGCCAGGGGGCGTAGATGTGTATATTATTTTTGTCTATATCTCTACTTCTAGGAATCCGATTTGAAAAATTCCTTCTTTGCTGGATAGTGTTTTCAAATGTGACATGTTCATATAATTTCAAAATTTGCAAGTAATTTATAGACTTTCCGCTAGGGGGCATAAATGTAAATTGCGTTTCCCCCTATATCTCCGATTTGAAATCTCGGATTTGAAAAATTCTTTCTGCAAAGGATACAGCTCCTGATGGGAAATCGTTTGCACATAATTTCTATTTTTTGTAAAAAAAATGGTTTGGAGACCAGGGGGCGTACATCTTAATTTCCGCTTCTGATGTATTTGCAGCAAAATATAAGCTTCTAAATTCTCGATTGAAAAAAAAAATGTAGACCGATACTACTCATGTCGACAAACCTTTAAGAAACATTTTCTTTTTAAAATAATGAATAGTTTCGACGCAAGGGAGCGTAGATGTATATCTTATTTTTGTCAATATCTCTACTAAGAGTCCGATTTGAAAAATCCCCTTCTTTGTTGGATAGTGTTTCCGATGCGAAATGGTTTTCCTATAAATTCAAAATGTTCAATAAAAACCATAGACTTTCCGCTAAAGGGCACAAAGGTAAATTGCGTTTTCTGCGTTATTTCTGCTCCTAAAACTCCGATTTGAAAAGTTCTTCCTGTATCGCATACAAGACCTGATGGAAAATATGTTTCACATAATTTCTAATGTTTGGTAAAGAATGGTTTGGCCACCAGGGTGCGTAAGTGTTAATATCTGCTTCTGATATATTCGTAGCAAAATCTGGGATCCTGAAAACTCGACTTTTTTTTTTTTTTTTTTTTTGTGTGGACCGATACCGCTAATATGGATAAACCTTTTGAGAATACTTTCTTCCTAAAGTAAAGCATGGTTTTCCCACCAGAGGACGTAAAGTCATCTTATTTTTGACGATATCTCTGTTTCTAAGAGTCAGATTTAAAAAATTATTTCTGTGTGGGAGAGCGTTTCCGGTGCGAAATGTTCCTCATATAAATTCATGTTTTTCTTAACGTACAAGTCTGCAAACAGAGGGCGTAAGCTCACGATTCCGTTTACAGCAATATCTGAGGGATTAAAAACCCTATTGAAAAACTTCTTTTTTCCGTTAGATACTATTGTTTTCCATACCGGTTCCATTGACTTTGAATAGCTTTGATAAATTTAATTTGCGTCAGAACGGATTCAAAAGTCGTGCTTATTACACCCGAAAATTCGGTGTCATCTTTCTTGTTACTAATTACTATTAACAGAGTGTCACGTTCAAGGTAAAACAATATAAAAAGATATGGCTGGTCGACTTCCTACGAAACGTAGACGTTTTAAATTTAATAAGAAGAATAACAAGTATACGGCACTTTTGGAACAAGAACAAGCGGAAGAAGTAAATATGGAACAGTTTGGAGATTCAACAGCCGATGGTTTCCGATCACTTCCAGTCTCGATAGATACGACCTTCCATTGGAAGAAGATCAGTCTACAAAAAGACCACTCCAAGCAGCTAAGGCGAGTAACATGGAAATAATGTCTGACGTTATTATAACCCTCAATGAATCTACACTGCTGGCCACCCAAAATGCAACACCAAGAAGGAAGCATCCGATTGGCCTGAAATTCGCAGCATGCGTCGCCCGAGAGAGGACATGCAAACGATTAGTTGGCTCACATGATTTGCATTGCAGGGCATATGCAAATCATGTGCGCCCGGCACGCCACTGAGTAGCACTAGAAAAAGGGGGCACAGAAGTTGGGCCGCGGATGGCTTAGTGGTTAGCAGTTCAGACTATCGATGCAAGGTCCCCAGGTTCAAACCTGGGCCGATCTTTCAGAGATGGTGTGGTTTACTAACAATCGCTGAATAACCGCCGTGCATCGGACGAGCACGTTAAGTGACGGCCCTCAGGCTGGACCCACTGGTTAATTGGGTATCCTTTCCTATGCCCCCCCCCCCTGAAATTCTATCACCCATCAATGTGCAAAATCGTACTTGTACGGTGGCGCCACCAACTGTACTCTAATCTCACTACAAACTGTTCGGTCAAAGTCGCTAGACTTGCTCTCATTCCTTCCGTTTCTGTGTCCTGCCCAAAACGCGATCTCGCTGTAGGTGGCTCGGTCCTAAACTCTACTCACTGTGGACGGAAGTCCTACAAGAAAATGACAAATACTGAGATACTGTGATACGGGGTGTAAGTAGTGGAAGTGCGTTGTGCTACCGGACCTGTGCGTTGGAAGCTTTCTGATGCCTCGTCGCAGAATACGGCAATCATTCCAGCACGTTTCGGAGTTCGACAGATGACAAATAGTGGCTTATCACGACAGCGGTTCATCGTACTGCGACATCGGCGCCAGTGTGGGACGACATCCAGCCACAGTGAGGCGAGTATGGATTCGTTGGGTGCAGGACGGACGGACGAACCGACGAGAGCGATTGCCGCAGCCGCGGCACACTACCGAACGAGAGCACCATGTTGTGCGGCGGGCATTGACGACTCGCACCGCCACATCACGAACGTTTGCGCAGGAATTAGGGTGTGTTGCGCAACAACCTGTGTCAGCACGTACCGTTCGACGTCGTCTGCAGGAGCGGGGACTTGTCGCACGGCGGCCATTGCTCCGATTACCATTGACGTTACACCACCGGCGAGTGCTGCGGCAGTGGGCCGTTGAACACCGCACCTGGACTACGGAATGGCACGACATTGTCTTCCCCGACGAATCCCTCTTCTGCCTGCAACACCACGACGGTCGGATCCGCGTGTGGCGACACCGCGGCGAGAGACTGTATGACGCTTGCATTATGCATCGCCATACCGGTCCGTCGCCTGGCGTTAGGGTATGGGGCGCAATTGGATATGACACCCCTCTGGTACGCATCGCCGGTACACTCAACAGCCACCACTACATCTGCGACGTTTTGGAGCTTGTAGTCCTCCCTTACCAGCAGGACCTGCCAGCGGCCACGTTTCAACAGAACAATGCGCGCCGGCACGCGGCACGCATCGCGCAACAATTCTTCACTGCCCACCAGGTGTCCATGCTGTCGTGGCCCGCCTGTTCTCCCGATATGTCGCCCATCGAACACGTCTGGTCGCTGATCGGCAACCGATCACCACCCGCGGCTACGCCTGATGAACTGATTTCC
Source organism: Macrothele yani (assembly GCA_039090855.1). Lineage (NCBI taxonomy): Eukaryota > Metazoa > Arthropoda > Arachnida > Araneae > Macrothelidae > Macrothele > Macrothele yani. The sequence continues at coordinate 19,223,138 of CM076992.1, forward strand.
CTTGACGGATGTAGAGACCAACATACCCCAAGCCAACATCCAAAGCCTCTTTCGTTCGATGCCGCGGCGTGTAGCGGCCGTTATTGCCAGTCATGGGGGCCACACGATCTGTTGATGTCTGCGTGTTCCGTAAGTTGCACGGGCCTGTAAGCTCAATCGTTTCATCTTTGTATCTGTTGTTATGTGTCCCGTAAATCTGGCTTTGCTATCTCGTGTCCTTCTTGGTGTTGCATTTTGGGTGTCCAGCAGTGTATATCGGAAGAAAACCTCGAACAAAAGCTGCGAATCGCAGCTGAATCATCCGAAGAACCTAACCAGCGCTTGGAAGAACTACGATGCCGTTCATCACAGTGAATCGCAACCCAAACCGCGGGTGAACGTGTTTAGTGACTGGAACACTTGGGACAATGTGCAACTGAACGATTTAGCATTACAATACTTGGAATTAACGTATCAAAATAAAAACAAATTGTGCCCTCATCCCTCCTTTAACCGAGCGAGGCTCGGTGTTCCTGATATTTTATAATTAAATGATCAGGTGGGTGACATTTTTATCAAGTAAATCTCCAAACACTTCTTTCAAAAACGCAAATTCTTTACGAATAGGTGAAAGAGATATATTGTAATGGATTGGAAAGGTCGTGATCTACGAGCATCTCTTTAAGGAGTGTTTTTAACATTGGGGTCGTTTCCTTCTTCTACGAGATTGCTAGAAGACCATACCAAAGGATAAAAAGGAAATGACACGTAATCGTCTATTGCTTTTATGGCTGTCATCTTCGGCTTTTCCTTACTGGGGAGAAAGGGTAATGAGGGAGAACTATTTTCGAGCACAATTTGTCTGGGAGCCCAGCCGCGACGCCTTTACATTTACATCCACACATTGTTTGAAATACGAACATGTATAGCTAACTCATGTCATGAAAATTCTGGAAATTTATATCGCATATTAGATGAAAGCTGTGTATCGGAACAGAAAATGCAGCTCTGTGTCGAGGTAATGCTGTTTCCTTTCTAAGAAGACGGGATAAAAAAAACAGCAATATTGTCTATCTTCTCTTCTCCACCGACGTGTGACCTCTTGATACAATTGCTGAGCTCAGAAGCACGTTCCTCATTCATATTGGTAATACCGTTCGCTAAGCGATAACTACAAAATTGTTGGAAAAGTCACTGAGTATAGGAATAGAATTAATTAACTTTATAAGCAGAAAAATGTCGGCGCGAGGCAATGTGCAAAAAGATAAAACTTAAATAAAAGCGAAAATTTTATCACTCGACTAAACATGTTGGGAATGCAATATTCGCAATCCGATGCGATTCACAAATGAAGCGACGGTGCAAAGGTAGCTCTACATTTGATACAATCGCATAATTAGGGAGATGAATCTGTCAGGTATTAAAACATAAACTATAATCGACGAGTCGTATTTAATTGGAGAATATCAAAGCTTTTGACCTGATGATCAGCGCACATGCGGAATATGGGACACTGATGTTCATAAAAAGCAGACCACCTGAAAGCAATCAAGCTACAACTTTGATGTTCATTAGGCAATACAACACAAATTATTAGCATATTGGTGTCACACGTACCAGGTGCGTTGATAATCGGTGTGGCCATCTCTGGCTTGTAACACCCTCTGTACGCGGTGGATCATCAAATCAAAGGATGTGTGAACGGTGTCCTGTGGAATAGCCATCCAGACTGTATTGAGCCGCGTCCAATGTTCATCAAGAGTTGCTCTGAGGTATTGAATCCAATAATTTGTGAATGGTGTCTTGTGCAATAGCCGTCCAAGGCTGTATTGACCCGCGTCCAATGTTCGTCAAGAGTTGCTCTGAGGTATTGAATCGAATAATTTGTGAACGGTGTCTTGTGTAATAGCCATCCAAGGCTGTATTGAGCCGCGTCCAATGTTCATCAAGAGTTGCTCTGAGGTATTGAATCCAATAATTTGTGAATGGTGTCTTGTGCAATAGCCGTCCAAGGCTGTATTGACCCGCGTCCAATGTTCGTCAAGAGTTTCTGGCGGATAGTCGTAGGCTCTGAGGAATTGAATCCAATAATGTGTGAATGGTGTCCTGTGCAATAGCCATCCAGGATGTATTGACCCGCGTCCAATGTTCATCAAGAGTTGCTGGCGAACGGTCGTACGCTCTGAGGTATTGAATCAAATAATGTGTGAATGGCGTCCTGTGCAATATCCATCCAGGCTGTATTGACCCGCGTCTAATGTTCATAAAGAGTTTCTGGCGGACGGTCGTACGCTCTGAGGTATTGAACCAAATAATGTGTGAATGGTGTCTTGTGCAATAGCCATCCAGGCTGTACTGACCCGCGTCCAAAGTTTATGAAGATTTGCTGGCGGGCAGTCGTATCGCTACACTTGTCGTTTGAGCATGTCCCAGAGATTTTCTATGGGTGTTAAATCTGGCGATCTAGCCGGCCATGGTAGAAGCAGACCGTTGTTGTTCCTGAATAAGGTGCGTATTGTCGTAGCAACATGCGGTGTAGCATTGTCCTGCCGAGATATAGCGCAAGGGACGTCCTACGGAAGGACGACCGGTCTTAGAATGTCATAGACGTAACGGGCACTCGTTATGGGGGTAGGGAGCTCACGAGGTGTGATTTGCTTATGTATAGGACAGCACCCAGGTCATAAGGCCACGTGTTGGTGCGGTATTCCTGGTGCGAATACACTCTTTCCGACGCCTCTCCTCCTGTCGTCGGCGGACACAGATGCGGCCATCTATTTCGCCTAAACAGAAGCGCGTTTCGTCCGAGAACACGATATTTTGCCATTCGCGACGCCACTATCTTCATTCGATGCATCATTGCAGACTGGCAGTCCGTTGCTGGGGTGTCAAACATAGCCTGAGAATGGGCCGATGAGCCTGCAGAAGAAACTGTAATAACCGGCTACGTACTATTACAGCTGACATTTGAGAATGCATCACAGTTCGCCACTGCTGCGCCAACGCCGTTGATGATGATGCGGAACGGTCACTCAACGACTTCCTCGCTAGATAACGGTGGTCCCTCGGCATTGTCTGTGTACGACGTCCAGAACTTTGTCTTCGTGTCCTACGCCCTTCTTTGTATCATTCCCTGCACACTTTTGCCAAGATGGGCACACTGCGTCCCATACGACCGGTAATCTCCCAGAGGGAAGCATTGCAGTTTCTCATGCCAATAATGCGACCTCTGTCGAACTCTGTGATATGACAATACGACTGTCTTACACGACGACGAGGAATCTTTACCCTCTTCTGAACAAGCACTGGCAGGCCAACCAAGCCAAGCGCCGTTTGTAATGGAACAAATTAGTAAAATCATGCAATGCACTGATTATGATACGCTTTCCAACATACCAGAAATCATTACTCAAGTTATTACTCACATTATGAAGATAATGCCTGTGGAATAAATCTCGCTCCGGTGTCCTGACCTTTGACCCCATTTCGACGATATTAAACAGAATTGGTTCAGTATACCTCTGGAACAACATATTAAAGTTTTGTCTCAATAGATGCATTTTTACGTAAGTTATAACGCATAAGGGCAATGGAATAGATCCCGCTCGTATGTCTTGACCTTTGACCGCACTTCACCCATTTTCAACAGGTTTTATTCCCAGTTGGTTCCCTACCACATACTAAAATTTCATTGAAATCGAAGCATATTTAGGTAAATTATGACGCATAATGGCAATGGAATAGATCCGGCTCCTATGTAGTGATATTTGACCCCATTAACCCCATTTTCATTAGGGTTCGTCCCTAGTGGTTCCCTACCACATACTAAAATTTAATCGAAATCGAACCATTTTTACGCGAGTTATCGTGCGGACAGACGGACAAAGTTGGAGCACATACGCTTCTTCAACTACGGTTGGAAAGCGTAAAAAACGGCTGATTTCAGGTGTATGAGGTTGCACGATCGGATTTGTCCTAGACGCGGTACGCATACACCTATGAAGCCGAAAGGCTCTTCATTTCTGCTATATTGCTTTATTAGCATAGCCTGTAAAAATCAAAATCGTTGCTCGACTCCGTTTAGGAGCTTTTTTTTTTTTTTTTTATGAACATTAGTGTATTTAGGAAGATAAAGGGACAAAAAATAAAGGAGTATGTTTAGCTCAGCTTCGTTTTGCTGATGACAGCCATTTTTTGCAGGTACCAATGCCACCTGTATCTAAAAGCCTAATAACTTATTCATGACGTCATCATTGGTGGACCACATTCTTTTTCCATGTGGTTCAGCAGACGAGAATAGGCACAATTTAAACAGACTAAACAGAGTATTTATTTACAGTCGTTTATGGTATTTTGCGTAGCTCAACTAACTGGGGTTAGCTATTAAAAAACGATTTTTTCACTAGTGATATAACTCAGCGCCCCTGTAGTTGTGCTATACCCGAAATCCAATCGGTTTTGCTACATAAAATACTACCAACACCGACTACATTTCAACATCTGCTGTTCCGCCTGTTCAGACAACACTACAAACCTCGTATTCTGTTAGGCTGACGAGTGCTGGAAATAAACATGCGGTCCACTTATGATGACGTAATGAATGGGTTGTTAGGCTTTTAGTTTTAGGAGATGTTGCAAGTACCCGCTCAGACCTGCAGAGTGTGATTCGGGGATTTGCTGACAAGGGGGACTATAAGTGAACTTTCCCAGAAAATAAAATTGGTGTAGAATGTTTTAAAAAGAACTGAAAATTTAGCTGTTGATGATGCAAATCTGAAGGTAACTGAAGAATTTAGTAGATGTAGATAGCTTCGCTGGAGAGCATTTCAATGAATCTGTGCAGTTTTCAACAGCAATTTACCATCTTGTCTTAAAAGTTTTTAATCGATGCGTCCTTCCAGTTCTTTCTTATGGACCAAGTTCGTGGATCTCAACTAAAAAGCCATACAGAGTCTACAAATGGTGCATGCTTAGTGGAACCACGAAAGCTAAGAGGAACTCGCGGAACAGGAAAATAGCCAGAGTTGATGAGACATCATGATCAAGATAAAGGCATTCAAGTGGCGACGGGATGAACATATTGCTGAAGAACTGACTGCCGGTGGACAACTGAAATATTAGATTGCATACCAAGCGTTGGTATGGTTATTGTCAAGTATTGAAGTATACGCCAACCTATCAGAAGTACCACTGTTTGCAGGTCCTTGTGTCGTTGGAGCAGGGAAGCAAATAAATATTTAAACAAATAGAAGTAACAAAAGGTGATTTCGTCCGCACAAATCTTTATTCTTCAGACTGGGGGAAAGGGAAAATATTGGTTAGTCAAAATAAATCAGTTTTAGAATTAGAAATAGATCTTCTACTGGCCCAGCGGATCATTAGAATTTGCAAACCACCGGTCCAACAAAATGGCCCCTGGTCCGTAAAATAAAATAATAATAAAAACTTTAAAGACATTTACAATATATGTAGAAATAACGTATCACTTCAATAGAATTATCTCCAATATTTGTTTTCAAACCTATCATTAATTTGCAGCCTAAAAAGAAAACCATACAGCAAGCTAAAAGAAATAGAAATTAATTTTTTGGCATTTGACAAATTAGAAGAAAAACAAACTTACTAGCCATCCGGGCCGGTAAAATTACTAGTTCAGTGCCTTGACGGAAGTTTTACTGGCGGACCACTAGGTAATTCGAACAATGTAAATACACTGCTGGCCACCCAAAATGCAACACCAAGAAGGAAGCATCCGATTAGCCTAAAATTCGCAGCATGCGTCGCACGCGAGAGGACATGCAAACGATTAGCATTGCAGGGCATATGCAAATTATGTACTCCCGGCATGCCACCGAGAAGCACAAAGAAGGGTGCACAGAAGGCGGGGTGTAAGTAGTGGAAGTGTGCTGTGCTGCCGGACCTGTGCGTGGGAAGCTTCCTGATGCAGCGTAGCAGAATACGGTAGTCATTCCAGAATGTTTCGGAGTTCGACAGAGAACGAATAGTGGCTTATCGCGGCAGCGGTTCATCGTACCGAGACACTGGCACCCGTGTGGGACGACATCCAGCCACAGTGAGGCGGGTATGGATTCGGTGGGTGCAGGAGAGACGGACGGACGGACGAACCGACGTAGTGATTGCCTCAGCCGGGGCACACCACCGAACGAGAGAACCGGCAGTTTGTGCGGCGGGCATTGACGGCTCGCACCGCCACTTCACGAACGTTAGCGCAGGAATTAGGGTACGTTGCGCAACAACCTGTGTCAGCACGTACCGTTCGACGTCGTCTGCAGGAGCGGGGACTTGTCGCACGGCGCCCATTGCTCCAATTACTATTGACGTTACACCACCAGCGAGTGCGGTGGCAGTGGGCCGTTGAACGCCGCACCTGCACTACGGAATGGCAAGATATTGTCTTCTCCGACGAATCCCGCTTCTGCCTGCAACACCACGATGGTCGGATCCGCGTGTGGCGGCACCGAGGCGAGAGACTGTATAACGCCTGGATTATGCATCGCTATACGGGTCCGTCGCCTGGCGTAATGGTTTGGGGCGCAATTCAATACGGCACCGGCACCCCTTTGGTACGCATCGCCGGTACACTCAACAGCCACGTCAACATCTCCGTTGTTTTGGAGCCTGTAGTCCCCCCTTACCTGCAGGAACTTTTTTTTTATTGGAGGTTTAACGACCACCGTGAGCAACTCAATGGGCTATAAGCAGCCGCCCGTCCCTAATTTAGGGTCACTGGTTCCAGGGAAGGGAGAGAGCCAGTGCCGTAAGACAAACACAATATCCATGCCTCACGGGATTTGAACCCGGACCCCGTTCGGACGAATGATCAGAGGCCATCGCTTAGACCACTGCGCCACCTAGGCGGCCCTGCAGGACCTGCCAGCGACTACGTTTCAACAGGACAATGCGCGCCCGCACGTGGCACGCATCGTGCAACAGTTCTTCACTGCCCACCAGGTGTCACTGCTGCCGTGGCCCGCCTGTTCTCCCGATATGTCGCCCATCGAACACGTCTGGTCGCTGATCAGCAACCGAGTGGCCCGACAAGCACCACCCGCGGCTACGCCTGATGAACTGTGGCAACGTGTGGAAGCAGCCTGGACAGACATACCCGAAGCTGACATCCACCAAAGCCTCTTTCGTTCGATGCCGCGGCGTGTAGCAGCCGTTATTTACAGTCATGAGGGCCACACGAACTATTGATGTCTGCGTGTTCTGCAAGTCGCACGGGCCTGTAAGCTCAATCGTTTTATCTGTGTATCTGTTGTTATGTGTCCAGTAAATTTGGCTTTGCTATCTGGTGTTCTTCTTGGTGTTGCATTTTGGGTGACCAGCTGTGTAGAAGATGGTGGAAGATTTAGAATATCGGAAAGTGGGTGCAAATTCTGTACCTTGGCAGTTCACACCCGATTTGGAGGAGAGAAGTGTGAAAGTCTGCTTTGATGTGCTGGAAGCGTTTGAAGCCAAAGAAACTGCGTTTTATTTTCGATCTGGTGACAGGGGGAAACGTGGCCGTATCTTTACGATCCGGAAACGAAGAATTAACCCATTTCTTGGGATGACAGGGGTGTCATTCTCCTTGATTTTCTGGAACGTGGCCGTACCGTGACTAGGGAGCGGTACATTGAGACACTCAAGAAGCTTAGAGAAGCCACAAGGAGGAAGAGATCGAACAAGGATCTGAAAGGGGTCCACATTCACCATGACAATGCGCGACCACACACATGTTTGGCAACAAATCAGGAGATCAGCAAATTAGGCTGGTCGGTGGTCCCCCATCCACCGTACAGCCCAGATCTGGCGCCGTCCAACTTCCACCTGTTCGGTCCAATGAAGGACAGTCTCCGAGGACAACGATTTGACGACACAGACGAGGAGAAAGTGGCGGTGAAGAAGTGGGTATAACAGGGCACACCTGCATTTGTTCAAAGAGGATTTGAGAGTTTGGTTCAACGATGGCGCAAATGCATCGCTTGTGATGGAGACTATGTTGAGTAGTACCATTGTATAGAAAAAGAGTTACTCTATCAATATGGGCAATTTGAACGACTTCGGTCAGTTAATGCAAAAGTGATGCCCACTTTTGCATTACTTTCAGCACAACCCTAGTAATAATTGCAAACAGGAATTACTATTAAAGTGCCCTATGTAATAAACATGCTTGAAAACAAGCGTTCGATGATAACTCATCTTCCAGAATATATTGATTCTGTGCGACTAAAAGAATTAATTAGCTTTTTAAAGAACTTAGTACTTTTACGATTTCAAAAAAGAGGATTTATTCAAGAACGCGGCTGAAACAAATGGCACCTTCCCGAATAACTTGCCGGACAACATGCTGTTAGAATTCAATTTCCTTTCCCATTGTCTTTTTGAAAACAAAGGAAGTAACCATTTTAATAGTGTTCTATGGACTTTTAAAGTCCGGAGAAATTTCCTTATAAATTCTATTGTGACATATTTACTACGTGTCTTCGTTCTTCAGCACTAAGCCAAGAGCTATCAAGCAAACTTTGATCAAACAGGTGCCATTAAATTGCTCCCTGATGGTTTCGCCGACGCCGTGGGAATGCCACAGAGGGTCAGAGAGCTCCTGAAAAGGCCATCTCGGGTTTCACCACCGGGCACTGGCAGTCGTAAGCCAAGACACATCGCACATCACATGACGCCGATCTCTGGATGGATTTTGTCGTCAGAAAGAGGAATTGCTCTCAGTGTCACTTCCATTGTTTATGGCTCCCTAAGACTTCTTTCAGCAGGAAAAAAACATTACAAAACTTGCTATCCTCACAGCGTCGCTGTTAAGTGAAATATTATTATCTACGAGACGCAAAAAATAGTTTATTATCTCGTTCTTAGAAGCAATTTATATGTCTTTCCAAGGCTTCGTAAAATAAGGATATATTTGTTTCTCTAATACATCAGCGTTTCTTATTTAAAAAACTGTGTTGTTTTTTCCTCTCGTGATACTCTAGCTCCAGATCAAATCAAATGTAGAGGATTTTAGGAAAGAAGTGTCTGACCTCAGGTCTTAAACAACCCTTAGAAATAGGAAGCTAGGAGATTTGGGCTAGAGTGCCCGATAGGAAAGTCTCACAGAAGCGAGGTACAAGACGCCCTTATTTACTACCGGGGGACAATACCCGGGGTCTGACGGCTTAACGTGCCCATTCAATGCTCTAGTAGATCAGATCAGATCATATGTAGAGGATTTTAGGAAGGGAGTATCTGACCCCAGGTCTTAAACAACCCTTAGAAATAGGAAGCTAGGAGATTTGGGCTAGAATGTCCGATAGGAAAGTGACACGGAAGCGAGGTAGAAGACGCCCTTATTTACTACCGGGGGACCAGTACCCGGGGTCCGACGGCTTAATGTGCCCATCAGATCAGATCAGATCATATGTAGAGAATTTTAGGAAGGGAGTGTCTGACCCCAGGTCTTAAACAACCCTTAGAATAGGAAGCTAGGAGATTTGGGCTAGAGTGCCCGATAGGAAAGTCACACGGAAGCGAGTTAGAAGACGCCATTATTTACTACCGGGGGACCAGTACCCGGAGTCCGACGGCTTAATGTGCCCATCAGATCAGATCAGATCATATGTAGAGGATTTTAGGAAGGGAGTGTCTGACCCCAGGTCTTAAACAACCCTTAGAAATAGGAAGCTAGGAGATTTGGGCTAGAGTGCCCGATAGGAAAGTCACACGGAAGCGAGTTAGAAGACGCCATTATTTACTACCGGGGGACCAGTACCCGGAGTCCGACGGCTTAATGTGCCCATCAGATCAGATCAGATCATATGTAGAGGATTTTAGGAAGGGAGTGTCTGACCCCAGGTCTTAAACAACCCTTAGAAATAGGAAGCTAGGAGATTTCGGCTAGAGTGCCCGATAAGAAAGTCACACGGAAGCGAGGTAGAAGACGCCCTTATTTACTACCGGGGGCCAGTACCCGGGGTCAGACGGCTTAATGTGCCCATCAGATCAGATCATATGTAGAGGATTTTAGGAAGGGAGTGTCTGACCCCAGGTCTTAAACAACCCTTAGGAATAGGAAGCTAGGAGATTTGGGCTAGAGTGCCCGATAGGAAAGTCACACGGAAGCGAAGTAGAAAGGGGGAAGAAGACGCCCTTATTACCGGGGGCCAGTTCCCGAGGTCCGACGGCTTAACGTGCCCATCCGAAGCACGGCGGATATTTAGTGGTTCGAGCGCTCCCACCTACCTAGAATCGAACCTGTAGTTTCTCCGTGGCAGTCACGAACGTTGACCACTAGGCCATCCGCGCTATTATCGCTCGGGTTTCTAATTGGGTTCACCCGGCGTAATATTAGGAGCCAAGGGGGTGTCGAGTGGATTGTGATTCTGCGATTCCCTGATTTAGGGCTGACGCAGCTTCAGGATCCACTGACGGGGCGTTGTGATTCACACAGCAGATTTTCCTTTGGGAGTCAAAGGGTCCGCTGGGTGCCGCAATGTTTTCGTGAACGTCTAGTTTAAAATTAAAGGCATTTAGTGAAGTGATTTTCTAAGTCCCTGTCGTAAAATTATATATTCTCCCAAAAATCCAGAATTGAGCACACAACTTGTAACTAACGAAACACCCCATATAGAACGTAGGCAAATTAACCAAAAAAAAAACAATTTATTAGTTAGGTTTTGCATAAATAAAGATAGACTCACGATACTAGCAAAAAATAATTCCGACTCTCTGACAGGAACCTGTACTCAAATAACTACTCGCTTACGAGATGCTTAACTATGAAGGAAAACTTTCGTATGGACTGATCCGATAAACATTTTATGAGGGGACGTCTAAAGAAAGAATAGGATGGATTTCCCACCTTAACATCCGAATCTGGCCTGGCGATCAGTTGGCGGCTGTGGCTTCATCCAGGTTATGACGTTCTGGCGGTTACACATAAAGAGTAAAAGTTCTTTGAACGAGGTCGGTTATGACTTCTAGGTAGCCGCATCTTAAAGTCTGGGTTTGAGCGGCTGACCACTCCTGACCCGGGAGAATTCTCATCCGGTAACCTCGGTTGAGATCTTCCATCCGCAGCTTGGAAAATTGTATGCAGCTTACGGTTGTCCTGCCGTAATTTTTGGCAGCTCCTAGGTGACAGTCATGGAGGAAAGTGCACGCGATGCACGCCGCGAAACAAGCAAAGTGCTTCGTGGCACAAAAAAAGTTAAAAGTGAAGTGCCCAAGTTCTTCTCTTCCCTTGCAAAAGTTTTTGACGACCCCTAAGAATACCCACACTACCTCAAAGTATCCCATCATCCAATCACTAGCTGGAGAACGCAAGCCTCCCTGATTCTTTTTTTTTTTTAGTTGGAGGTTTAACGACCACCGTGAGCAACTCAATGGGCTATAAGCAGTCGCCCGTCCCTAATTTAGGGTCACTGGTTCCAGGGAAGGGAGAGAGCCAGTGCCGTAAGACAAACACAACATCCATGCCTGACCGGGATTTGAACCCGGACCCCTTACGGACGAATGATCAGAGGCCAGCGCCTTAGACCACTGCGCCACCGGGGCGGCCCCTGAATTTTAATTCCCCAGGGTAAATCCTACTGGTCAGAGAATTAACATTTTGTTCATCCATTCGTTAGGGGATCAAAATTCCTACCCGATCCCGTGAAAATTCTGAGAACCACTCAAGTTACATTTGCCGCGTGATACAACCACCGGCCATAAATCCTTACCCCAATTAAACTGTTAGCTCCGGTTCCAAAAAGTCTACGGTCTACCCAACACGCAATATGGATGCTAGACACGGTGTACACTCCTATTGCCCCCCAATAAAACATACTACAAAGTCAGCTCGCCGATTGAGGTCGCCAGCGTTTTCTCCTTACAATGTCGGTCCGTCCATGGTGACGCCAACGCTGTCTAGCTAATCTTACGCTATGCAACGCCTTGCACTGGGAGATGGGGTCGGAGATAAAAAAAAAAAAGAAAGGAATCACCCGAAAGTATATGGCAAAATAAATAAAAAGTAAATAAAACGTACTCTTTCTTTAAAAATTGCACGAATTAATATAAATAAATAAATAAATAAATGAATGAATAAATAAATAAAATAATAATTAAATAAATAAAATAATAATTAAATAAATAAATAAACTAGGGAATGGATTTCGACCTCAATGTGCAGCGCTCGAGTCTGGGCGCTGCACATTGAGGTCGAAATCCATTCCCTAGTATCATCATTGTCAACCATTATCAATCCACTGCTGGACGAAGGTCTCCCCAAGTTTCCCCCACAACGGTCTGTCTTGTGCCAGTCTCCTCCATGTCACCCCTGCATACTTTCGAATTTCATCCACCCATCTCCCATGTGGTCTTCTTCTGGGTCTTTTCCTGTCCCTTGGAATCCAATCTAAAATTTCGGCTGTCCATCGATGATCTGTCCTTCTGGCAGTATGTCCAGCCCATTGCCATTTCAGGGATTTAACTCTGATCATGATGTCTTCCACTCTTGTCATTTTTCGGATCCATGAGTTCCTCTTCTCATCTCTCCTGGTTACACCAAGTATGCACCTCTCCATGCCTCTTTGAGTTGTCTGCAGCCTTTGTATGTCTCTTTTAGTTAAGGTCCACGTCTCTGCACCATACGTAAGCACTGGAAGGATGCATTGATCAAACACTTTTCTTTTAAGACATAACGGCATATTGCTCTTGAAAATTATGCTGTTTCTTCCAAAAGCTCTCCAGGCAAGTTTTGTACGCCGATTAATTTCTTCATCAATGTGACCCTCACTTGATATCTGCTGTCCAAGATAAACGTACGTGTCTGTTATCTCCAGCTTTTCTCCATCAATCGATAAATCTTCATTTCTTGTAAAAGCATTGAACATCACTTTTGTCTTCTGAAAGTTCATTTTTAATCCCACTTCTTTACTCTTGTCAGCAAGTTCCTTAATCATACTCTGCAGCTCTGATGTGGTAGTTGCAAAAATGACTACGTCATCAGCAAATCGTCGGTGGGTTAGATAATCTCTATTAATCTTTATCCCCTTGTTTTCCCAGCTCAGCGACTGAAAAACACCCTCCAATGTGGCATTAAAGAGCTTCGGAGATATAGTGTCACCTTGTCTCACTCCCTTTCCAATTTTTACGTGTATTGTATTTTCAAACAGCCTAATCTTTGCACTTGCATTTTCATAGATGTTATTAATAATATTAATGTATGCATCTTCAGTACCGCAAGTTTTCAGAGCCATTGTAACTGCTGATGGTTTCACCGAATCAAAGGCTTTTTCATAATCGATAAAAGCCATGCACAATGGAAGTTCATATTCCCTCGCTCTTTCAATTAGTCCTCTCAGCACGTGGATATGATCTATTGTGCTGTAGCCACTCCTGAATCCAGCTTGTTCTCTCGGTTGAGCCATGTCCAGTGTTACCTTCAAGCGGTTGAGCCATGTCCAGAACTTTAGTGAAGATTTTATAATATATAGAATTTATATTATATAGAACTTTAGTGAAGATTTTATAAACTACTGATAGGAGGCTGATAGGTCTGTAGTTTCCGAGATCCTCAATGTCACCTTTCTTATGTAGCAGGATCATTGTAGCGGTGTTCCAATCCTCAGGAATCTTTCCTTCATTAAGGCATCGAGTGAAAATTTGGGCGAGTACTGTTTCGATTTCTCCACTTGCTTCTTGTATGATGTCTACAGTAATTCCATCTTCTCCTGGAGCTTTTCCCCGCTTCATGTTCTTGATCGCATGTGCAACTTCTGCTGGAAGGACTGGAGGAACTCTGGTACTGGTATCTTTCATGATGTCTGGAGTGCATGTATCATCCCTTTCATATAATTTGGAGTAGAAATCTTTCACTCTTGTCAAAATTTCGCCTCTGTTTCTTGTTACAGAACCATCTTCTTTTCTCAGTGCCATAATCTGTTTTTTTCCCTTACTGAGATGTCCCTTTGCTATCTTTAGGCTTTGGTTGTTTTCAATTGCTTTCCTTACTAGTTCACAGTTGAATTTCCTTACGTCTTCAGTGATACTTTTTCTTACTGTCTTGCATAGCTCTATATATTCCACTTTGGAAGTCACATCTTCTTTAGTTGTCCTCATCTCTCTTCTTTTTGCATCAACATTTTCGTTTTTCCTGATAATTTATTTACATGCAACTTGTTCTTAGACCCAGCTAATTTTGTTGCTTTTTCCATAAGAGCTTTGGTTACTTTTCTGTTAACTTCAGAGATGTCCACTTCTTCCGATGTTAGGCCTTCTAAAGCAGAGAACCTGTTCTTCAGTTCCAACTTGAAGGTATTATGGTGTTTTTTAAGGTTGGTTATGTCAATAGATTTTGTTTGTCTTATGAGCTTGCCACGTTCAAGTTTAGTGTTGAGGTGCATCTTACATCTCACCAATCTATGGTCACTACCTGTGTTGAACTTGTTTAGCACACTGCAGTCTTCTATGACGAAGTTTTTGTTACACATAATAAAATCAATTTCACTTGTCGTCCCATTTGGATGTCTCCATGTCCATTTCCTGTGTGGCATATATATATATATATATATATATATATATATATATACTATAAAGATACCTAAGCAAAAAAATACATATATAATTTTGACTCACACCTAGTACAACATAGAAAAGGTTATGTATCTACCTGCGTGAGTAAAAGGAGAAAAGAAAAAAAGAAAATAAAACAACTGAATGTAGAAGGTGTCGAGAATACTGAGCCTTGGCTTTATCAAGGACCAGCAAAAACTCTGCATTTTCTCACTTCCACAAAGACCTGTATTCTTCTGTTGAGGATAATTGCTCCAACAAGTTTTGCAAAGCCTACAATACCATCTATAAGCTCACCTGTACTGTCTGCAACCTTAGCTATATTGGCCAAAGTAAAAATCCTCTTCATCTTAGGATTAATGGTCACAGGTCTCTAGTAAACAAGTTCTCTAATTCAGGAGTGAACCCCTCCACAAACGCCAACCAGTACTCTACCTTTGAATTAGAGCATTTCCATACTCATGGTTTTGACAAAGTGAAAATAGAGGTACTACATATTATCCCTGACCTCTATGCTCGGCTAGAAACTGAATCCCTTGAAATTTTGCAGCATCAGTCTCTTTATCCCTATGGCCTTAATTCCACTCTATCTGACAATAAGCATAATCAGCATAAATTTTCAATTCGTGAACTCTTCTTTCTTGTTAATAATAAGAGCTGCTCTAGAGGTAATAGAGGACAGAGGTTATTTCGCACATCAAGCAAAGTTGATTTTGCTAACTTGCTAAAAACTCTGGAAAGCTTTAAAACTGGCACTAATTTTGTTAAAAATACTTACAAAATTCTCAAGTCCTTCAAGCACTCTGTCCTTAAATGTTTTTTCAAATTCTGGAATGAAACTGCTGACCATGTTGATAAGCATGTTTTTGCTTTGGTTCTGGACATTCTTAAACATATTCTTAAAGATAAAATTTCTCTTAAAGAATTTTCCAGTAATTTTGTTACCATCAGGTTCCTAAATAAAGCCTACGATAATCTCAATGTAAGGAAGCTGTTCTACAATAATGCAATTTTTTTTTCCCATCCACAGGCACCAGTCTATTGTAAGTTTTAAATATGTTAAGACCTTAGGGTCAATAGTTAAAAACTACAAACTTAACTCTTCGAGCTACATTCCTGTAATTACTACTTGTTCTTGTGATGAACATAAAGAAACAGTTCACTATGATAAGAATTACAACCATATTATCACCGGAAACTTGAGTTTTGTTGAAAATGAAAAGCTTAGGAATTTATTAGAGTATGGCTCTAATTTCAGACCTTCCTTCACAATTTCCAAAGAAAGGATTCTTGAGAGCTTCACTCAAGATGTAAATAAGTACATCGTAAAAACCAGTTTAACGTACAATCAGCCTATTGAGGCCTTCGCAGAATGGAAATATAATATAATCAATAGCTTCACCGGTGAGTTGGCAGGTCTGGACTTTTGTTTCGACAGAAATCTCTTTTTCTCTGGAGAAGCTAAAAGGTCACTCTCCAAACTACAAGACCAATTTATTTTTACCACTACGGATAAAGCTAGCAATAATTTTGCAATTATCTGTAAGAAGTTCTATTTTGAATTGTTAACTATGGAACTCAATAATAGAGTAACATACGAGCCCGTAAGTTATTCTACCAAGCAGTTAGAAAATCGGTTTAAGGCATTCTTCAAGAAACTTAAAATTCCGCAAACTAGAAGATATGGGCCTGAATTTCCATTTCTTTTTGCAACGGTTAAGTTTCATAAGGATCCTGTGAAGTTCAGGTTCATAGCTAGTGGAGTAAGGAGTCATAAAAAGAAAATAGATCTTGCTTTTGAAGATGTCTTAAAGAAGGTTTTGAAACACATTAGAAACTGTTCTAACTTGATGTACAGAGATTTTTGGATAATTAATAATAATGCAGAAGTAATTTCTACTATACTCAAAGTGTGTCCCCTAGATATTAATAGTTATGATTTTGAAAACCTATATACTAATCTGCCTCTATCAGATATAATCACTACCTTTAAAGAGCTGTATGCAGAATTTAAACTTAACCAATTTGTTGATGTAGGAACTTGGAACTCTTATCTCAATTGCTGCATAAAAAATAACCATATCTTATATAATAATACTCTCTATAAGCAAGTGAACGGTATTCCAATGGGAACATCAACGTCCACGAATATCGCTAATCTATTCCTGTTCTTTAAGGAATATAAATTCATTAAAAATCACCCCACCTGCTCAGATAACTACCTTTACACTTTTAGATATATTGATGATCTGCTGTGTATCAATAATTCCGAAGTTATAGAGAGTGATTTTGATAATATCTATCCTAGCTCTCTTAACTTATGTAAAACCAACCACAGTAATCAGGAACTTGAGTTCCTAGACTTAAGCATTAAGCTCAACAGAGGTAACCCATCTATTAGCCTCTTTGATAAAAGAGTTAATTTTCCTTTCAAAGTAATTAAATATCTACACTGGAATAATAACATTTCAACCAAAGTAATTGAGAATGTACTAATTTCTCAGGTCCTAAGAATTTCAAGAATTTGCAGCAACAATTTGGACTTCAATTACCACATTAATATACTATTAGAAAGTTTTCTAGAGAACGAAATTCCTTCTTCTTTCATCAAAAGAACTTTAAGAAAAATTATTCTGAATAATAGAGTAAGGTTGGCAGATCTGCTTTAATTTTCTACACAGTTAATAATATGATTCTGACCAATCAAAGCCGTAAGGAAGTTGGCTAGAGGATGCCTATTAACTACCTAAAGGAACCTTAGTGCTATGGATATGACGGTCCTATTAAAACAAAAAAATTAAATAATATAAACAAAATCACAAAAAAAGCTTAAAAATCTGTTTATAAAAGAAAATAAAAACAAATAAAAAAGAAAACCAGTTATTCATCACTAGGATAGCTATACTAAAAATAGTAAAACCAACATTAAAATTAATAAGATTCTGATTAATCTATAGAAGCTCACTAAGGTGATTTAATACATGCAAAGATTATTAAATAAACTGCTCGTGTATTTTATAATATTTCTCATGTATTCTGGAGAGTTAATTCTGCTCATTCTGATCATACAGATCCACAGTCTTAAGTTTATATATTTTTTTCTCTGGTTAAAATCTCCGCGCGTTGGTTTCTTGCTGTATGAGGAGGCCATCAGCCCCACCCTCACTGCCCCCCAGCGTCTAGGGAGTGGCGGAAGAGGTCAGCCATGTTCTCCTCTTGTGAGGAGAAAAGTTTTGTAACTCAAGAGGTAAGCTCTCTTCCTTGTTTTTGGGTTCTAGGTTTTATAAGTTCAATGTTTGTACTTCATGTACCTTTCTCTGTCGTTTTTTAGCTTTTCAGCTTTTAAGCATTGGTTTGTCTGTTAACATTTATGCGGGTTTTAACTCTTACTTTTCTTTGTAACTTTGAGCGTCTTTTGTGGTACCTAGGAACAGAAGATGGCTAAGCTTGTTCCTTTTCTATGCGCTGTCTATGCGCTGTTTTTTCAAAGTAGTTAAGTTCTTAATAACTAATTAATTATGCACTTAAAGCACTGCTGAAATACTTTGTACATATTGCAACTAACTGTTTAAGGTATATAACTTTCACAAAGTTTTCTTTAGTTAATTATTATCTTTAACTTATTCTCGTTTTCGTGCTGTCATAAGTTGTAGAGTAGGGGGTTTTAGACTCAAGTTTTCTTTCAAAAATCTGTTCGTTATAAATTAACATTTCCTTTTTTAATTGCAATGTAAAATTTGTTTTTCAGGTTTAAATTCTCTCTCAAACGAACTTGGAATTTCGTTATAGCTGAAAATCATTTCTATTTATTATGTCACTCTCACAGCTTGAGTTCTCTTTAATCTTCTTCTCTCTGTTTAATAGTAACAGATGAAGAGCATGGGTCGGGCCATGAAGGTTAATGGATGCAAGCGAAATTGTTAACTAGTGCTAGGTCATGCTACTCTACGGAGGACATGACTTATATATATATTTTTTAAACTATTTTAGGTGGGAATGTTACTTGCATCTATGGCCTTGCAGAAACCCATTTCCAACTAGGTCTTTATTGGAAAGTGAGAAAATGCAGAGTTTTTGCTGGTCCTTGATAAAGCCAAGGCTCAGTATTCTCGACACCTTCTACATTCAGTTGTTTTATTTTCTTTTTTTTCTTTTCTCCTTTTACTCACGCAGGTAGATACATAACCTTTTCTATGTTGTACTAGGTGTGAGTCAAAATTATATATGTATTTTTTTGCTTAGGTATCTTTATAGTATGTGAATTCTGAATTTTCAAAACTGCTGCGTTGCGCGTTTTGATTTTCAGGTTATTTTGCACCCTTCGTTTTAAATTCTAAAATTTTTTCCTTAGTCTTCAGTTTTGCTCTTAAGTATATATATATATATATATACACTGAAGTGACAAAAGTCATGGGTTAACAGTACGCAAATTTTTCACTGGCGCTGCCGTCGTATAAAAGCTTCGACGCACGCCACAGTTTTTATCAGTTGCGAGGTGTAATCTCGTGTTTCAGGTTGAACAACCGCCAGTACGATTATGGCAAGCCGACGTGAGAACGAGTCATGTTAGTAGGAGCCAGACGGATAGGGCATTCAATTTCTGAAGTTGTGCGAACATTCAATATTCCTTGATCCACGGCGTCACGTGTGTACCGAGAATAAATCATGGAAGGCATTACCACAACCCACCGTAGACAGCGCAGTGGCCGACCACGGGTGCTGAATGACCGTGACCAGTGGCGTCTGACCAGGATTGTCCATGCTAACAGACAAGCGACACTGGCTCAAATAACATCCACATTCAACGCAAGAGCTACCACAGACATATCCATCATGTCAGTGCAGCGTAATATAGCGTCCAAAGGTATGAAAGCAGAACACCCACCAGAGACGACATCAGACACAGCACCTTACCTGGGCTCGTTAACACGGCAATTGGACCCTAGAAGACTCACAACATGTGGCGTAGTCCGATGAGCCACGCCACCAGTTGTTACGAGCTGATGGTAGGGTTCGGGTGTGGCGCAGACCCCATGAGGACATGGACACTATATGAGGACATTAAACAAGGCTCTATGAATGAAAGGTCAACAAGGCGCTATGCAAGCTGGTGGTGGTTCCATACATGTGTGGGGTGTTTTTACGTTGCACAGTTTGAGTCCTCTGGTCCTTGTCAACACGTCATTAACCGGTACTTGCTTTCTTGCTCTGCTGTGTGACCATCCGCAGCCTTTCATGGACTTCATGTACCCCAACAACAATGGAAATTTCCAGGCGGACAATGCACCATGTCATCCGGCCCAGGTTGTCCAAATTTGATTCGAGGAACATTCTGGACAGTTCCGACGTATGGTGTGGCCACCACGCTCGCCCTACAGGAGCCTAATAGAAAACTTATGAGATGTGGTGGAAACGCCCATTCGCACCCAAAATCTTGCACCTACAAATACCAGGAAACTTTGGGCGGCTGTTCAAATGGCGTGGCTCAACATATCCCCAGAAGTCTTACGGTCACTTGTGAAATCAATGCCACATCGAGTTGCTGCACTTCGCCGATCAAGAGGATCTCCTACACGATAGTAGGTACGGATCCCATAACTTTTGTCATTTCAGTGTATAAGCAGTCGTCCGTCCCTAATTTAATGTCAGCGGTTCCAGGGAAGGGAGAGAGCCAGTGCCGTAATAAAAACACAACATCTATGCCTCGAACCAGTCTCGGACGAATGGTCGGAATCCAGCGCTTGCACGTAATACATGAAATCATAAGTGATAAATAGATGTAAACCCTCTTTTGTTGTTGTTACTCGGTTTAACCGCCGTGTGAGTAAAATAAGGGCTATAAGCAATCTCTCTTCTCCAATATAGCGCCATTTGCGCCAGGGAGCGGTAAGAGTTCCGCAGACCGAGCAGCGCTGGCTCCTGCACATTCTCCTGAGATATTACCGAATGCGGCATTAGTGGTGTACTTGTTTAATGGTGCTAGTGTACTATAACGACATGGAGTCTAAAATCGTGTGTCGCCCAGCATACCATAACCACAGAAACTAGCTGTTGGTACTTTTCGAATTTATCTCCTTCCTTTTACAGTTTTTTTTTTTTTTTTTTTTTTATTTGAGGTTTAACGACCACCGTGAGCAACTCAATGGGCTATAAGCAGTCGCCCGTCCCTAATTTAGGGTCACTGGTTCCAGGGAAGGGAGAGAGCCAGTGCCGTAAGACAAACAACATCCATGCCTCACCGGGATTCGAACCCGGACCCTTTTCGGACGAATGATCAGAGGCCAACGCCTTAGACCACTGCGCCACCGGGGCGGCCCTTTTACAGTTTAACCTAGTGCTGGGTCACCATAGCAAACTTCCTATTTGTAAGCTTGATATGGACTGACCTTCCCGGAGGGCAATCGGTGCACTTTCCCGTGGAGAAGAGATGCGATACCGCACCGGGATATCAACTCCTGGGTAACTTCTTTGTTCAGTGACAACAATCATGGCTGAGCTTAACTTCTACTAATACGACAGAGGCAGTGGACGTAGGAAATTATTCTCACGCTAGACGGGAGATTCTGGAGCACATGGTCGTCTGCATGTACGGGCGTTTTGCAAGGTATTTTACTTAAAGAGTTAGCCTGAGGACGGACGACTGCTTATAGCCCTCTGAGTAGCGCGTGGTGGTCGATAAACCCTAGAGCAAAAAAAGAGCATGCGCCATCCAACAAGCATACTACTCGTGCCTCATCTAGGACACGAATCCGAATCCTGCTCCATACACTACTCAAAGAGGGCCGTGTCAATTTCTACCGAAGCAATTTTTTTAACCTGTGTCATTGTTGACTTATGACGTCACGTCTTAATGCACATGAGGGTATCTTCTCTGGACTACAACTGCCAGTCAAATCATAATTGCCATAAAAGTTCAAGGACCATGCAAAATAAAATATCTACTCATTAGTTACTACGCTAGCGCTGAACCCGTATATTAGTATTATTATAAACTATATTGACAAAAGTCAACGGACACCCCTTCAAAAGAAAATTAACGGATCCGCTGCGTTGTTAAGATGCGCGCTACAGCTGTAAACGGTATGAAAACAAGCCTGTAGCTGACCACGGTCATATCGCACTGTGAGTTTGAGTGAAAATGTCGCGGAAGGAAAGAACTGACTTTGAGAAAGGAAAGTTTGTTGGGTGTTATACGTATTAGTGGAGTTGTCCGTAAGAGAAACGTTTAAACATACTCAAGTCAACTGTTTTGGACGCACTGAATAAGTGGAAGACACAAGCCGCGGCTAAAGCAGCAAAACGTATAGGCAGACCAAAGAAAATCAGTGATAGAGGACGTCGAAGCCTCAGGAAACTCGTTACAGCTAATCGACGGAGTACGGCACAAGACCTCAGTGTACAGGTGAGTAAAAATGTTGAAAGAATCTCGGTATGTACACGTACCATTCGCAGAGAACTTCATTCCATGGGTTACCGTGGTCGTGCGGCTGCTCACAAGCCTTTCATCTCCACAAGGAATGCTACTCCTCGTTTAGCATGGTGTAAAGAACATTTATCGTAGACCTTAGATCAATGGAAACGGGTCCTATGGACTGATGAATCCAGATACACGATCCATCAGTCTGATGGCCGTGTGTGGGTATGGCGGCAACCGGGGGAACGCTATGTACCACAGTGTGCTGTTCCTACGGTCAAGTTTGGAACTGGCAGTGTACTCGTGTGGGAGTGTTTTTCGTGGTATGGCGCCGGCCCATTGGTTATCGTGGACAGACCTGGTTATTAGTACGTCTACCTCGATATTCTGGACAATTATGCCCTATCAACTCTGTGGCAATACTATGAAACCCAGCCTTGTTGGTACCAGTAGGATAATGCATCGAGCCATAAAGTAAAGACTGTTACGGCGTGGTTTGACGATAATTCCGTATCGTGTGTGGACTGGCCAGCACAGAGCCCTGATCTTAATCCCAAAATGTATCCAATGGAAGGAGTTAGAGCGCCGCATAAGAAGTTTGGAACCAAAGCCTACTACTAAGCAACGGTTAGCGGCAGCAGTATGTACTGAATGGAAGCGCATACCTATCGCTGTGTTCCAAAACCTTGTCGAAAGCATGTCTCGAAGGGTCAGTGCATGCATTAAAGCCAAAGTTGAACGGACACGGTACTAACGTACGTCAATAAATGCTATGTATGTGTCTCTTCTAGGTTTCCGGTGACTTTTGTCAATATAGTGTATACTAGATCTGTGATTGAACTATGTTTCTCCGAGTTTTTAGTGCTGTTAAGTCTCCTGTACTTTACTATGAGTTATAGTTAATCAAGGGATGAACCACTGACTCCGGAGATCTAGTTGAAGTTATGGTATTTTACTTTGGTGTACTTCACTGGCTCGGACGCTAATTAATTGGCGTCGATATTAATTTTGTTGATATATTTATTTAACACTAGATGCCGGGGAATTAAATGTAGATTGCAGGTTCTTTTTCTTATTGGAGCAAGAATGAACAAGCAAATTAAGTCGCACCAAAAATCTTTATATTTTCTGATCAATTGATAGTATTAATATGGCCAGGTCTTCCCGTAGAACCGGGACACCTGAGCTGGACTGCGTGCGCTTCATGGGACCCCACTTATCATAGGTCATAAAAATCACACACAATATAATTTGATTTGTCTAGTCATTTGTCCCAATTTGGTGGCGCATGGGAAGAGTAACAACCATAGCAACAATACCGAAAGAAATATTTGTGACATCACGTCTAGCTTTTCGTGTAAGTGTTCAGTGAATGGAAACTGCGTTCTGGATTAAATTGAGACGTCATCACCTAAACAACAGAGAAAGAAATATTTTGGACGACCCGCTTAGCTTTTCGTGTTTTGGAGCAAGTGTTCCGTGAACGGAAACTGAATTATGTCAGCGTGTGACGTAAGAACTGTATGACGCAGTATTTTTTTTTTCATTGTTGTGATGTTCATGAAACAAACTTTCGAATTTGTAAATCACAAACAAGAAGAATACCTGGTTTTTAAAAAAATGCTCAGCATATTTTAGAATTGTCAAAACATCAGAATTTTCTAAATTGCCTGTATTTACTGTTTTTCACGTAACATTAATCACATCAGAAAATTTGAAAATTATATCGTCCAAGAGCGGGAATCGAATCCACATCTCCCGATTTCAGTTCGAACATGCTATCCGTTACGCCAACCAGGAGGATCAACTCCCAAGTATCACAGTGTTAAGTATCAGGACATCCTCTGAATTTCGCCAGTCGAAGTAAATTCGGCTTCCTCGTTGCGTTAGGTAAATCACGATTTACTTAATACTTACTCGTAGCATTCAGTCAAGCATGATTTACTTAACGCTACGAGGAAGCAGTGAATCATGATATACTTAATACTTCCTCGGAGCGTTAAGTAAATCATGATTAGCAGTAAATCATGATTTATTTAATACTTCCCGGTAGCGTAAAGTAAATCATGATTAGCAGTGAATCATGATTTACGAAACACTTCCTGGTAGCGTTAAGTAAATCATGATTTACTTAACGCTACGAGGAAGCAGAATTTGCTTAGTAATTTTGAAGCAGTAAATCATGATATACTTAATACTTCCTCGGAGCGTTAAGTAAATCACGATTAGCAGTAAATCTTGATTTATTTAATACTTCCGGTAGCGTAAAGTAAATCATGATTAGCAGTAAATCATGATTTACTAAATACTTCCTGGTAGCGTTAAGTATATCATGATTTACTAAATATTTCCTGGTAGCGTTAAGTATATCATGATTTACTAAATACTCCCTGGTAGCGTTAAGTATATCATGATTTACTTAACGCTACGAGGAAGCAGAATTTGCTTAGTAGTTTTGAAGCAGTAAATCATGATTTACTTAACTCTACGAGGAAGCAGAATTTGCTTCAACTGGCGAAACTCAGAATCTTTATACGTAACACTCTGATACTTGGGACTTTGTCATCCTGGGTGGTGTAACGGATAGCATGCTTGAACGGAAATGGGGCAATGCGGGTTCGATTCCCGAAGCAGGACAATCAATGAATGTATAAGTTATCTGATGTGATTAATATTACGTAAAGAACAGTAGATACAGGCAATTCAGAGATGTTTCTGGCATATCTTCACGTATTGTGTGTTGAATATTTCTTAAACAGAACCAATGTACCTTATTTTCTTTTCTTTTTTTTTATTCAAGGTTTAACGACCACAATGAGCAACTCAATGGGCTACAAGCAGTCGCCCGTCCCTAATTTAGGGCCACTGGTTCCAGGGAAAAGAGAGAGCCAGCGCCGTAAGACAAACACAACATCCATGCCTCACCGGGATCCGAACCCGGACCTATCTCGGACGAATGATCGCAGAAGCCATCGCTTAGTCCACTGCGCTACCGGGGCGGCTCCTTAATCTCCCCCCCAGTCATTAATGACAGGTTTTCAGCTAGTTAAGAAAAAATTTAATATGCAGAATAATACAAAATAATTATTAATGACCCGCACTACCAAGCGAATGGTACGTTATTTTTACGGGAGCGTCTGTATACGCCTAACATTAAGCCAGCCAATTGTCCTAGATTCGACGTGATAGTTCCGGGTGTTTTCAAAAAGTCGTAAGTCGTTTTCGTGTGTTTTCAATAAGTCGTAAACAATACTGAAATTAGTGTAGTGCAATTTTTTATATGAAAATATTGTTATAATTCGCATCAAAAATTGAAACGTAAGTTTCACTGATTACATTATCGTAAATTAAAATTTTAATTTTTTTGTATATCTTATATAAATTTATATTAATTTCGAGAAAGAGCTGTTGTATCTGAGGTTTCAAAAACCAGTGAAGTACGAAATGTAAGGACAGCACCCAAATTCCATTTTCTGATTTATTTATACTGCCAGTAGAACAAGTTGCGTGTGAACAAATTATCAGGAAAAACCAAAATGTTGAATGCAAAAAAGAAGAGAGATGAGGACAACTAAAGAAGATGTGACTTCCAAAGTGGAATATATAGAGCTATGCAAGACAGTACGAAAGAGTATCACTGAAGACGTAAGGAAATTCAACTGTGAACTAGTAAGAAAAGCAATTGAAAACAACCAAAGCCTAAAGATAGCAAAGGGACATCTCAGTAAGGGAAAAAACAGATTATGGCACTGAGAAAAGAAGATGGTTCTGTAACAAGAAACAGAGGCGAAATTTTGACAAGAGTGAAAGATTTCTACTCCAAATTATATGAAAGGGATGATACATGTACTCCAGGCATCATGAAAGGTACCAGAGTTCTTCCAGTCCTTCCAGCAGAAGTTGCACATGCAATCAAGAACATTAGGCGGGGAAAAGCTCCAGGAGAAGATGGAATTACTGTAGACATCATACAAGAAGCAAGTGGAGAAATCGAAACAGTACTCGCCCAAATTTTCACTCGATGCCTTAATGAAGGGAAAATTCCTGAGGATTGGAACAACGCTACAATGATCTTGCTACATGAAAAAGGTGACATTGAGGATTTCAGGAACTACAGACCTATCAGCCTCCTATCAGTGGTTTATAAAATCTTCACTAAAGTTCTTTCACACCGCTTGAAGGTAACACTGGACATGGCTCAACCGAGAGAACAAGCTGGATTCAGGAGTGGCTACAGCACAATAGATCATATCCACGTACTGAGAGAACTAATTGAAAGAGCGAGGGAATATGAACTTCCATTGTGCATGGCTTTTATCGATTATGAAAAAGCCTTTGATTCGGTGAAACCATCAGCAGTTACAATGGCCCTGAAATCCTGCGGTATTGAAGATGCGTACGTTAATATTATTAATAACATCTATGAAAATGCAAGTGCAAAGATTCGGCTGTTTGAAAATACAAAACACATAAAAATTGGAAAAGGAGTGAGACAAGGTGACACCATATCTCCGAAGCTCTTTAATGCCACGTTGGAAAATGTCTTTCAATCACTGAACTGGGAAAACAAAGGGATAAAGATTAATGGAGATTATCTAACCCACCTTTGTTTTGCTGATGACATAGTCATTTTTGTAACTACCCCATCAGAGCTGCAGAGTATGATCCAGGAACTTGCTGACAAGAGTAAAGAAGTTGGATTAAAAATGAACTTTTAGAAGACAAAAGTGATGTTCAATGCTTTTACAAGAAATGAAGATTTATCGATTGTTGGAGAAAAGCTGGAGATAACAGACACGTACGTTTATCTTGGACAGCAGATATCAAGTGAGGGTCACATTGATGAAGAAATTAATCGGCGTACAAAACTTGCCTGGAGAGCTTTTGGAAGAAACAGCATAATTTTCAAGAGCAATATGCCATTATGTCTTAAAAGAAAAGTGTTTGATCAATGCATCCTTCCAGTGCTTTCGTATGGTGCAGAGACGTGGACCTTAACTAAAAGAGACATACAAAGGCTGCAGACAATTCAAAAAAGCATGGAAAGGTGCATGCTTGGTGTAACCAGGAGAGATAAGAAGAGGAACTCGTGGATCCGAAGAATGACAAGAGTGGAAGACATCATGATCAGAGTTAAATCCCTGAAATGGCAATGGGCTGGACATACTGTCAAAAGGACAAACCATCGATGGACAGCCGAAATTTTAGATTGGATTCCAATTGACAGAAAAAGACCCAGAAGAAGACCACATGGAAGATGGGTGGATGAAATTCGAAAATATGCGGGAGTGACATGGAGGAGACATGCACAAGACAGACCGTTGTGGAGGAAACTTGGGGAGACCTTGTCCAGCAGTGGATTGATAATGGTTGACGTTGATGATGATGATATGTATATACATAGTTAATCGATGTATAGTTAATCAATTTATACGTTCTTCCAACTCTTCTAAAATAAGGATATATGCCTATTTGTTTCTCTAATACATTATCATTTCTTATTAAAAGTAAAAGTGTGTTGTCTTTTTCCCTTGTGATACTCTAGCTCCAGATCAGATCAAATCAAATGTAGAGGATTTTAGGAAGGGAGTGTCTGACCCCAGGTCTCATTCAACCCTTCGAAATAGGAAACTAAAAGATTCGGACTACAGTGCCCGATAGAAAAGGGACACGGAATCGAGGTAGAAAGTAGGAGGAAGGCGCCCTTATT
The DNA here is from genome assembly GCA_039090855.1 of Macrothele yani. NCBI lineage: Eukaryota > Metazoa > Arthropoda > Arachnida > Araneae > Macrothelidae > Macrothele > Macrothele yani. Next base: position 19,250,794 of record CM076992.1, read on the forward strand.
TATTACCGGGGGCCAGTACCAGGGAGTCCGACGGCTTAACGTACCCATCCGACGCTAGGCGGATATTTAGTGGTTCGAGCGCTCGCATTTGCCTGGAAATGAACCTGTGGTTTGTTCGTGGCAGTCACGAACTTTGACCACGTTCGTGACTGCCACGAAGAAACCATTCTTTTAATACATTAAAATGTGAATGTTTCAGATAATTCAGAATGAGTACAAGACGAGCACTAGACAGAAATAAAAAAATACGGAATTGGTCCTCAAACAAAGAAAACTGAAACGAAACAGAATTTCTGCAAATAGAAGCCTGATTAAATTTTTAGCACGTCTTTTGTAAAAAAAGATCATGCTTATGTTACCGGTTTTTGCCTCTGTCGGTCTGTGGACATCATAGCTCTGCAACTAACAGTCCGATTTGAAAAATTCCTTTTGCATTGAGAAGACCGCAATGTGCGAAAGATAATCTTTCATCTCGTTTATTTTTTTTTTTACGATGCACAATTTCGCCGCTAGAGGGCTAAATGCAGGTAGTACTGAATTCAAAATACATTTTATTCTTCATATTTGCTTCTAAGCATCCGACTGAATTTTTTTTTTTTTTTTTTACCTTTCTATTCATTTATGTCGATCACTATTTTAGGTATAAGCACCTTTTCAAGTTACTCACAGATTTTCCGCTAGGGAGCGTAAAATTTAAATTGCGTTTTCCTCGATACCTCTGCTTTGAAAACTGCGATTTCAAAAATTCTTTCTGCAGCGAATATAGCTCCTGAGGGAAAATCTTTTGGATATAAGTTCTAATTTTTGGTAAGAAATGGTTTCGCCACCAGGAAGCGTAAGTCTTAATTTCTGCTTCTGATGCATTTTCAGCAAAATCTGAGTTTCTAAAATTTCGACTGAAAAAAATCGTTCTTCGACCGATACTACTCACGTCGATAAACCTTTTCGGAATATTCTCTTCTGAAAATAATGCATGGTTTCTCTGCCAAGGGCGTAGATGGATATCTTATTTTTGTCAATACCTGTACTTTTAAGAGTTCGATTTGAAAAACCCCTTCTTTGTTGAATAGCGTTTGCGGTCCGAAATATTTTTCGTATAATTTCAAAATTTTCAAGTAACTCAGACTTTCCGCTAGGGGGAGTTACAGTAAATTGAGTTTTCCTCGATACCTCTGCTTCCAGAACTTAGATTTGAAAAATTCTTCCTGTATCTCATACAGCTCCTGATGAAAAATATTTTGATATAATTTCTAATATTTAGTAAAGAATGGTTTGGCCTCCTGGGAGCGTAAGTGCTGATTACAGCTTCTGATGTATTTGTAGCAAAATCTGAGTTCCTGAAAACTCGATTGAAAAAATTATTTCGTAGACCGATACCGCACACATCGGAAAACCTTTTGAGAATACTTTCTTCCTAAAATAATGCATGATTTTCCCGCCAAGGGGGCATAGATGCATACCTCATATTTGTCGAGATCTCTGCTTCTAAGAGTACGATTTGAAAAATTATTTCTTTGTTGGAGAGCGTTTCCGCTGCAAAATGTTTCTCGTATAATTTTAAACTTTTCTTAATGCACAAGCCTGCAACCAGAGAGCAAAAACCCGATTGAAAAACTTATTTTTTCGGTCAGATGCTATTGTTTTCCATACCGGTTCCATTGACTTTGAATAGCTTTGATAAATTTAATTCGCGTCAGAACGGATTCAAAAGACGTGCTCATAACAACCGAAAATTCGATGTCATCTTTCTTGTTGAAAACTGGAAACAATGAAAGAGAGCAGACCGCTGTTGAACATGAAGCAAATTCTATAGTCAATGAGGATTGAATTACTGATCGCAAAGTTGAAAATTAAAATAAGACTTGTTTTCATCGTATCCAGCATTTTAGTAACTCAGATGAAATTCTTGCAATTTCATGTTATTCAGCAAATCAAGACTTAATTGCAGATGACAATGAAAAAGTTAATAATTCGTATCAAATTCACATATCTGAAGCAATAAAAGCAACCTTGGCCTATCCATTACATGATGATTCTCTACCAATTATCCAAAATCCTCATCGATGGATTAGGATACCTAACATGGGCCCATGGATCTCGTAACGTATTTTAATGAAATTGTTTATATATACAAATTCCCGGCAAAAAAATATTTGCCCGGGGCCCCACACACATTCTAGGGGCGTCACTAAATATGGCATATTACACTGCTGGCCACCTAAAATGCAACACAAAGAAGGAAGCATCCGATTGGTCTGAAATTCGCAGCATGCGTCGCCCGCGAAAGGACATGCAAACGATTAGCATTTCAGGGCATATGCAAATCATTTGCACTCGGCACGCCACCGAGAAACACTATAAGAAGGGTGCACAGAATGCGGGGTGTAAGTAGTGGAAGTGTGTTGCGCTGCCGGACCTGTGCGTGTGAAGCTTCCTGATGCCTCGTCGCAGAATACGACAGTCATTCCAGCACGTTTCGGAGTTCGACAGAGGACGAATAGTGGCTTGTCGCGACAGCGGTTTATCGTACCGAGACATCGGCGCCCGTGTGGGACGACATCCAGCCACAGTGAGGTGAGTATGGATTCGGTGGGTGCAGAAGAGACTGATAGAACAACGTGAGCGATTGCAGCAACCATGGCACACCACTGAACGAGAGGACCGGCATGTTGTACGGCGGGCATTGACGGCTCGCTTCGCCACATCACGAACGTTAGCGCAGGAATCAGGGTGTGTTGCGCAACAATCTGTTTCAGCACGTATCGTTCGACGTCGTCTGCAGGAGCGAGGACTTGTCGCACGGCGGCCATTGCTCCGATTACCATTGACATTACACCACCGGCGAGTGCGGCGGCAGTGGGCCGGTTGAACTCCGCACCTGGTCTACGGAATGGAACGACATTGTCTTCTCCGACGAATCCTGCTTCTGCCTGCAACACCACGATGGTCGGATCCGCATGTGGCAACACCGCGGCGAGAGACTGTATGCCGCCTGCATTATGCATCGCCATACCGGTCCGTCGCCTGTCGTTATGGTTTAGGGTGCATTTGGATATGACACCCGCACCCCTCTGATACGCAGCGCCGGTACGCCCAACAGCCACCGCTACATCTCCGACGTTTTGGAGCCTGTAGTCCTCCCTTACCTGCAGGACCTGCCAGCGGCCACGTTTCAACAGTACAATGCGCGCCCGCACGTGTCACGCATCGCGCAACAATATTTCACGGCGCTGTGAAGCAGCCTGGACCGACATACCCCAAGCCCACATCCAAAGCCTCTTTCGTTCGATGCCGCGGCGTGTAGCCGCCGTTATTGCCAGCCATGGGGGCCACACGAACTATTGATGTATGCGTGTTCCGCAAGTCACACGGGCCTGTAAGCTCAATCGTTTCATCTTTGTATCTGTTGTTATGTGTGCAGTAAATCTGGCTTTGCTTTCTCTTGTCCTTCTTGGTGTTGCTCTTTGGGTGGCCAGCAGTGTATTTCATACTTCAAGAAAGAAACATCACTGGTATTCGGCGAGTATAGGCCATCTGGGCTAAGCCCCGCATGAAAATGAGAAAAAAATATTTCTTTTAACTGGAAAAATTCCGAAAGAAAATCCGTATTAGTAACCAGTTTCCAGATTTTCTTAATGCAAATGTGAGCCACTACAATAGTTGAGTAACTGGGAAACAAACTGCAGCCTGCCATATCCGTTCACTACAGCGCAATGAATACCGCGTGGTGGTGGTAGAGGCGACACTCGTCAACTTGTTGCCTCGGCTGCTTTGACGAAGCTTCAGCGAACAGTAATGAATGAGCAGACGTGCGCTGAGCTGCGCAAGCGTAAAACTGTATTTTTTGCTGCTGGTCGCCTTTCTGTTTAACAGTAAACATTTTGCTTCCGCGTCGTCGAACAGTGAGCAGCTGATTTTCGTTTGTGTAGTTAAACAACCTGTAAGGTACCCTCGAGTAAGTAAAATGAACAAAGGGACTTTTTACTAGAACATTCTTTTAGTTTATCAAGGAATTGAGAGAAAAAAACAGTTAAATACTTAGGCCCACATCAACCAAATATTTGTTCGGCGCAAAAAGATAAGAGTCAGTCTAGTGCTTTTAATGTGGAGTTATAGCAAAATGTCCTGTTAACTGGAAGCGAAAGCAAACACAGTTTGTTTTGTTTCTACTATTTACTGCTGTTTTGTTTCTACCGTTTTCTTTATGTTCAACAGCACTGCATATATACACTGAAGAGCAATTGAATTAGAGATACCTGTCTAGTAACGTGTAGCACCACCTTTCGCTCTGATGACGACGGCGATTCGTCTCGGCATGGACTCGACAAGAAACCGGAAGCGTTGGGAAACCATACGGGTCCACGACCCCTCAACAAGCTCCCACAGTTTACGAAGATTTGTTGGAGGGGGTCAGAGCCTCGAACATCTCTCTCGATGGCAACCCAGATGTTGTCAATGGGATTGAGGTCAGATGACCTGGCGGACAAAGGAAGTGAGGTCACGTCGGTAGAGTGTTCATCCAATAATTCAGATACAATTCAGGAGCAATAGCACGTGCATTGTCTTGTTGCAGGATGAGGTCCCCAGTGGGATGTTGAAGACGCACAAACGGGAGCAAATGGTCGTCCAGGATGTCCCGGTAACATTGACCTGTGAGGTAAGATGTCACACGTACCAGGTGTCCCATTTCAGTTCACGTAAACAGTCTCCAGGCGAGAACGCCACGCCCACCAGCTTGAAGACTACCCTGCACAAGAAGGATTCATCGCTTTATGTGGTTTGCGCCGTACTCGTATCCTGCCATCCGCATGTACCAACGTGAATCTCGACTCATCAGTCCAGGCAACATTTTTCCACATGTCTAGGGTCCAGTGGCGATGTTCCCGCGCCCATCCTAATCTTTGCACCCTGTGATGTGTGGTTAGCAGCGGTACCCTCGTGGGACGATGGCTTCACTACCCCATAGTGAGGAGATGGTTCTGGATGGTGTGGCTGCTTACAGGTTTTTGTGCACCAGCGTTTAATTGCCGAGTGATTTCTTGCACTGTGGCCTGTCTATCCGCTGTTACAATGCGAGCTAGCCGACGATGACCCCGCTCATCCACACGCTGTTGTCCACGGCAGTTGGCCCTTGCAGGGATGGTTTTACCGGATTCGATGTACTCACGGTGCACCCGTGACACAGTGGCTCGTGAAAATCCCAGTGCCTGCACGACTTCCGAGATGGAGTGACCCATTCGTCAGGCCCCAACAATTTGCCAACGATCAAATGCGATTAGATCCTTCGTCTTACCCATACTGCGTCCGACTCTTACTGATTCCCATCGCATCACTCCGTATATTGTCGGATCGCTGCATACGTCATGTCGTTTCCGTTTACAGTGCCGCCCACAGCGCCACATTTGCATACGCCAGCTGCTTCTAATTTAATTGTTCTTCAGTGTATAAAGAATATTTATACTTCATTCTATTTTGTTAAGTATAATTGCAGCAGGTGGCGTTTATAAACCTCACAATCCACTGAAATTATATTTTACAGTAGGAAGAGATTGATAGCAAATATTTAGCCCCGGATAAATTTTAGGTCACCCTACGCAACAAGATTTTATTTTTCCTAAAAAGTTGGCGCCCGTTTCTTTTATCCTGGAGGAAAAGCGTTCTTCTCCAAGCAAATCCTGTATGTTCTTTTCTCTTTACACTATCGTGGGAGTGAGTCCATTATGTGATCTTCGATGCAGGGAGTTCGGTAATTGTCTCGCTTTTCGTGGGGTAAGGGTCAGATTTCACACCCTTAAGAAGTTATTCTCACGCCGACATCTTCCTTTAAAGTAGATGGCGTGCTTACGTTTAGTGAAGTTGTTTGACTGTTTTGGGTCCCTTACTTGGGACCACTGGGCCTAAATTAAGGAAGGACGACAGCATATAGCATTGCTCAAGGCGGTCGTTAAATTCCGAGAAAAAATGTTGCTTAGGATGGCGCGTAGATATCGCAAAATCTCAATTACTCACGGTTCATAAACTGATGTCGTTTTACAGATCCTTAGAAACATTTGAAATGTTTTAATTGAGAAAATTAATTTCTTCGCACTGTTATTAGGAGCCTTCCTTTCGTACATTTTGCTTCACTAACTTTCAGTTGTTTTTTTTTTCAGGTCCACCCAAATAGACTTGTCCAACCAAACGAACACACATCCTACTTTCTGCTTTGAATAATTCGCACAAGTAGCCAGTAATTAATCTGGAAGTTAAGATTGCAAATGAGCACAGCTGGGACATCAAAAGAAGAAATCTTTCCAATCACTTTTCGGAGAACTATATTTGGAAGCAACAACTGCTTCTACGATGTGAAAAATAAATTTCTTAACTTTTGGCCTGTCTTGTCTTCCTCATCATATTATATACGCACTCCTAAAACGAGTTAATAATTGCGAAAAGTTAATTAAGTCACGTATTGTTCATCTCTTCCTCCAGTTTAAGAGGCTTGCACAATCAATTCCTCTATCCTAATGTTTTAATAAATATGTTCCACGTTATGTGCCTACTTAATTTAACATGTTTTCGATAACGGAAATTAATTTAGTTTTAGTTGAATGTCAGCCCTTATAATTTATTATTGTTTCTTACGAGAAACACAAGTTTCTTTCTCTTTATCCTCCATCCCATCAGGTGCAAGCGCAGTCCCAGGAATCAGTTTAGTTGGTCGGAATGAAAGAACAGAGGGAGAGAGAAGTCCGTGTCTCTTCCCACGGGAGTTGCGTGTTACAGCACCTAAGGTCGCCGGCGTCACCTGGCGTGATAACATGACCATTAATTACATCTGTCAAAATGTATCACACTTTACGTGACAGGGCTTTTCTGCATAGATAAGCTCAGTTAGCGAAGAGTTATAGTCTTTTTCCTGAAACTAGGAGGACTGCCACATCGACGGAAAGCGTTTAACCAAACAACATCTTGTGCGTATTATTCAGACTTACACTGCGTCTACGACTTACGAGAAATATTTTTTGCAATTCCGACATAGAGCTATTTGAAAAGGAAAATAGGCTTTTTTCCGAAAAATTGGAAATGAGTCCTAGTTTTTGGAAAAAAGCTACCTCTCAATTTTTCTGACGAGAGCCTATTTCCCCGTTCAAACGATTCCATGTCGGAGTTGCAAAAATATTTCTGGCGAGTGGGAACACAGCCAAATTCTGAATAATAACCACAAGATGTTGTTTGGTTAACACGTTGCGCCGTTGTGGTAGTCTTCCAAGTGTCTGAAAAAAGAAAGCTACCACAGCCGCGCAAAGCGTTTGACCTAACAACAACTTCTGCATACTATTCAAAATTTAGCTGTGTCCACAACTTACCAAAAGTAGTTTTGCAACTCCCGACATGGAACCATTTGAAACGGAAAATACGCTCTCTTCAGAAAAATTAGAAGTGAGTCCTAGTTTCTGGATAAGAAGCTATCACATTTTTCTGATAAGAGCCAGTTTTACCTTTCAAACTGTTCCATATTGAAGTTTCAAAAATACTTCTGGTAAGTGGTGGACACAGCCAAATTCTGTGTAGTATCCACAAGATGTTTGGTTGAACACTTTGCACCGTTGTGGTGGCCCTCCTAGTTTCTGAAAAAAAGCTACCACAGTGACGCAAAGCGTTTAACCAAACAGCATCTCGTGGATACTATTCAGAATTTGGCTGTGTCCAAGAGTTACCAGAAGCATCTTTGCAACTTCAACATGGAAACATTAGAAAGGAAAAATGGGCTATCTTCGGAAGAATTGAAATTGGTACAGATAGCTTTTTTCCAGAGACTAGGAGAATTGCCACAACAGCGGAAAGCGTTTAACCAAACATCTTGCGGATATTATTTAGATTTAAACTGTATCTACGACTTACCAGAAGCATTTTTGCAACTCCGACATGGAATAACTTCGAAGGAAATACAGGTTCTCTTCCGAAAAATTGAAAGTGGTAGTTTCTTTCCTAAAACTAGGAGGACTACAACGGCAGAAAGCCTTAAACCGAACACCATCTCGAAGAACCATTCAGAATTTGGCTGTTTCCACGACTTACCAGAAGTATCTTTACAACTTCGACATGGAACCATTCGAAACGGAAAATACACTCTTCCGAAAAATTGAAAGTAGTAGTCCTAGTTTCAAGAAAGAAGGTGCCACAACGGCGGAAAGCGTTTAACTGAACAACATCTTATGGATATCGTTCACAATTAGGCTGCATCCACGACTTACAAGAAGTATCTTTGGAACTTCGAAATAGGACCATTTGAAAACGAAAATAGGTTCTCTTCAGAAGAACTGAAAGAGGAAGATAGCTTTTATCCAGAAACTTGGAGGACTACCACAACAGCGGAAAGCGTTTAGCCAAACATCTTGCGGATGTTATTCAGAATCTGGCATTGTCCAGAAGTTACCAGAATTATTTTTGCAACTCCGACAAGGAAGCATTTGAAACGTAAACTTGGCTCTCTTCAGAAAAGTAGAACTCAGCTTCACAGAAATGTAGGTATAAGGATAAGTTTGATAGTCTCTTTTGGGAAGCCCATGAAGTAAGGATAGCACCGAATTATCGGAACACGTTGTAGAGTTTAGATCTTATTCTGAGTACCCAACAGTTCGAGATCTAAAAGACAAAAAAGTCACTCACAGTTTTGAAGACGACGATACTTTTACAAGTTACTTGTAACAGTAACACCAGCTAAGGTAACTCACGAGACAAGCTGGTTAAATTCAAAATGCCGAACACATAGGTTGTTTCATTTGAAACTACCTCACTACGTTATTGACACTTGAATGAAGAACTAGTTACAACACTGATACTTTTTGGTAAACAGGGAATTCGCTGACGTAGTATACAATCTTGCTAACATAAACGAAGACAGCTTAACTGACGAAATCAGCTCTCACATTAAATCGTCGTACACACCGTTTTTACCATGCATGCTCAATCTAAGTGTTGCCAGATGCAAGATAAGCTTTTTTTGTTTGTTTGTAAGCGGATTTAACAACAGTGAGCTGTGATTAGTAAGTTGAGTACTAACATTACCTTTCTATCATTGAAATAAGGGGTTATATTATCGATGAAGGAAACGAATTTTTAGAAAGTATTTTACCTTCAGTAACCATTTTAGCAAGTAGTTTTTAAGTTATTAGCACATAAAAAATAAATGTTTTTCTACTTTATAGCCCCCAAAACACGTTCCCTACTGATAGCATCCCTTCCAGACAAAACTTCGCGCTTTGGCTGGCGAATGCGGAATACGAATTATCGCCCACACAAGTTTCACTGTACATTTTTTTAAGGATCCTGAGTGCCAATAATAAAATCAATGTAATTATTTTAAAAGCTGTATTCCCTGAAGTGTTCGATGAGTCTTTTTTCTGAGTTGCTTTCAGTTTTCGCTAATTAGTTTCAAGCGAAATATTTAAATTAATAGATTCTTATTCACAACAGAAAGTTTGAAAATAAACGAATCAGTGGTAAGAGGTTCATACGTAATTAGTATTCTGCATGCAACACTTCATAGTTTTGAAAATAAATAAAAGAAAGTAATCTATGTAATCTCTTTCATTTAATTTTGCGGAATACTCCATTTTGCTTGTTAATATTACTGCGTGCATTTCTATCGCCCGGGGATGTATACTACGAAATCAATAACTTCCCGGCTTATAGCACTTTCAGAGCACATTGAGAAACACAAAATCATCGTCTTTCTTGTTTTCAGCAAGAATCTCTGAGTAGAAGTCGCTTCGCTATGCTGCTTTTTCCTTTTTCGTTTCAGTCCGCGAGGCGTCTGAATTTGTCAGCGTGTCATCTTTTGTGCTCAGGAGATTCTCGCAAGACAACATGTTTCTTCGGATATAACTTCCTCTCCTTGCTAAGCAAACATAGGAAGTTCGGAGAGAGATTTCTAGCCGGCAGAAACAGAACAAATCGCGTGCTCCCGTTGGCTTATCTCAACGCCTGCGTGTCATGACTTGAAAATGCAAAGCGTATAAAGATTTAGCATACAGAGAACACTGAACAGCATTGATATTCTGCAATGGTGATAGAAAATCTATGCAGCAAAATTTCTAAGTAAAAAGAACGAAGTACGGTTTTAATTAACTCTGCTTTTTCTTTTTTCAAGCATTGACTTCCTGGTAAAAGAAATACCGAGGGTGTTCAGAAACTAATACCAGAGTTGGAAACGGGTCAAAAATTGTGGACCCGGACCCAACCTGAACGTCACATAATTGGACACGATCCGGACAATTCTGCTTTAAACTATAATTTCGAAACTCAATTTATAATTACACATACTTATATATATATATATATATATATATATATATATATGATTATTTATACTATATATAGTGTATAATTCTATACACTGCAGAGCCAGAAAAACGGGTACACCAGTCTAATACATGGTAGGTCCCCCACGGGAGCGCATGACTACAGAAATTCGACGGGGCATGGACTCCACTAGCTTCTGGAAATATGCTGTAGGCAATGCACACCATACTTCCCTGCAGAGCGTTCCACAATTCGGGTGTATTCCAAAGTCTCGGATTCCTGTGTTCGATTGCGCGTTGCATGGCATCCCAAATGTGTTCGATCACGTTCAGATCTGGGGACTTGGGTGGGTATGGCAATACCCCAAACTCAGATGAATACTCCTCTAACCATAATGTGGCGTCCCGACACTTGTGTGGAGAAGCATTGTTCTGTTGGAACAGGCCCAACCCATCAGCATGAATGCAGGACATGAACGGGTGTACCTCGTCAGAAAGGATGCGCACATAGCGTTGGCCGGTCACAGACGTTTGTAGACGTACCAGGGGTGCCAGTGAAGTCTAGCCAAACACACCCCATACCATTACGGACTCCCCACAAGCCGGTACAGTTCCCTGTTGACAGGCTGGATCCATGACTTCATGGGGTTTGTGCTGCACACGAATCCTTCCATCTGCCCGATACAGTTGGAAACGCGACTCGTCAGACCAGACTACTTGTTTCCAGTCATCAAGTGTCCAGTGGCGGTGTTGCCGTGACGATGCGAGGCGCATAGCTCTGTGTCATGCACCCATCAAGGGGACTCGAGTTGGGCGGACGCTGATGCTTGTTGAGGCTCCAGCATTGAATTCCGATGATACCTGTGAGAGTGCTGCACGCCTATCGCGTTAAACGATTCTTGACAGACGATGATCGTCACGTTCACCCAATGTCTTTTTACGACCACATTGGTATCGTAGGTTGGAGGTTTTGTCGGAATTCTTGTAGTCACGGTACACCCTTGCAATGGTCGTCCTTGAAAATCCGAACTTCGTTTCTACCTCCGAAATACTATGGCCCATCTCACGAGCGCCAACTACGACCCCGCTTTGAAAATCGCTTAAATCGTTATTACTTGTCACTCTCATGACGAAAACAGCTTTGATAGCTGGCAAGGATGTCTATCGCTTTATATACGCACTGGCGGACGCAACCGAGTACGGGCATAGGGGACGTCACTAAGTATTTTGCATAAGCTCGTTTGTACCAATTTTTCTGGCACTTCAGTGTATAATTCCATATATTATGTATGATTTGTACATACATGCACGCACACACACACACGCACACACACACACAGGGCGTTCAAAAAATATGTTCGCAGTGGGTATCGAAATATAGAAATCATGTAAACGTATTACGGGAATGTATATTTACTCACTTACAGAAAGTGTTAAAACTGTCGTCCTTCTCATAACATGTTTTACACATAATTTCAGACACATCTGCGGGAGTCAAAAAAAAAGTGCTTCTGCAGTGATGTTAAAGCTGTTCCGCTTAATTTTCATGGTGCTATAGTCAAAATTTTTGAATTAAGTAACATATTATTTAATTTCAGTTTTTGCTGGGTTTTTTTTTGTGTTTTTTTATCAAATCAAGCTTCAGAATATGTTTCACAGCCACACCAATTTTCACCAGCTTCTAATGAGTTGAAAGTTTTCACAATGTGGTTGGATTTCATCATTACTCTTCACAGAAGGAAGAAACACTTATGAAATCAACATTCACATTTTAGAAACTTTCAACTCATCACAAGCTTGTAAAAATTGGTGTTGCTGTGAAACATATTCTGGCAGTGGCGTATCTTGGGTCCGAGGCCTGGGCTATCTCAGAAGCTGACTTAAAAATACACATAGCACCGTGATTGTTGGCCACCGTGGTGTAAAGTTAACGCGCTCGGCTAGATATCGAGAGTTCCGTGATTCATTTCCACGGCGGCTGCTGAAAAACAATTTTTTGGTTGCTATGTGTTTCTGGAACGTGGAAAGAGCGATGAATTTATTTATTTAAGGTGACAGTTATGTCCAAATAAATTTTTAAAGGGCTTAACGCGGCAGATCTTTAGCTAGCCAGAGAAACATATGCTCGCAGTGACCAGCGGTCAACAACCACCGGAAGCACGAATAGTCAATGGGAACCCCAGTAACCAATGGCATCAAGGGTGACACCTTCAGGAGGCGGCAAACGTTTAGAAGCGCGGGCAAAGCGAGGAACGAAGGAGAAAATAAAAAGCGAAAACTTGGAGAAATCGGTGTGCAAAATGTTAAGTAAGCAAATGTGCGAAGAGTAAACGTGATGCATTAAAATGCGATATGGACTAAAAATCGAGCAGTACAGATGATGGACGAAGGTTATGGTGAGATGGGCTCAGTGTTGAGGAGCTTAGAAGTGGAAGTGTTGAGGACCTTTTGAGGTCTTTGAGGACGGTCGTGGACTGAGATTCATCCATGCAGTATATTAGTCGGCGGGGTGGACGAAAACCACGATAAATCGCTGACTGATCGACTCATCCATTTCGCTGAGCACCATCATCGGAGAAGAAATTTAGAGCAGACCACTAAGACCTTTCTTTTATTTATTTATTTTTTTTTTGGGGGGGGGGGCTGGAGGTTTAACGACCACCGTGAGCAACTCAGTGGGCTATAAGCAGTCGCCCTTCCCTAATTTAGGGCCACTGACTCCAGGAAAAGGAGAAAGCCAACGCCCTAAGACAAACACAACATTCATACCTCACCGGGATTCGAACCCGGATCCATCTTGGACGAATGATCAGGAGCCATCGCTTAGGCCACTGCGCCACCCTGGCGGGTAAGATATCTTCCAAACATTTCAATCCTATGCGTATTGAAGTAATACCCATTATAAGGAAATAGAGAACAAAGTAATATTGCTCACACCGAACAAGTAGGATTGGTAGTGAACGGCACTATAACCCATTTACTGAGAGCTAAGTTAACATGTTTATCTTACAAGTACTTGAAGTGATGTGCGTCATTGGGACATATCTCCTCCCGCCATTAAATTGTAAATAACTTAAGAAATATGCCAAAATAAATTTTCCAGGTCATTTTTAACAAACTTGTCTTTTTTCGCTTGCAGCTCTGCAAATTTGTATTGAGCGCCTGATGCATGCTGAATTTTAGGTGAACAATATTCGTTTTCAGAAAGTACTAAGGTGAAATAAATATAGTACAGGAATATCAGTTTATATAAATTTAACTTATTGCGGCATATGAGAACTCGTGGAGAGCTCGTATGAAAACACAAGGCATACACAGGTTCTAACGTTGAGACTTGGTCGCCGAATGTAGGAAACCCACTGTCATTGTTGCCAGTTTAGACGACCTAATTGATAAGCAAATTTATGCCCTTGAGTTAGCAAATAGGGCTTGACGCCGTAATAAGATGAAAATGTGAATTTTCTGGCACTTCATTTTTTCAAAGCTGAATACTGTATTGCTATTCCGCAGTTCGCGCATTCACCCACATCATCTAACGGTTTTATTTTATCGTGATGAAATCTGGACACCCCCCTTCCTGCACTCTACAATGGGACACGACTGACTATGAAGAACTCATTTCAAATATCAAAGTTACTATCACGACTAGACATGCTGTAGCAAATCGATTTTATTCCATGCATTCCAATCGTCCCATCTGACCTTCCATTTTAGCTTAAATGCCTACAGTTTCCTGTTGTTCTCAGTTTTGTCATGAATATCAATAAGACACAGGTTCAATCGCTAAATATTGTTTGGCTGAACCTGCAAAATTCATGCTTTTCCCCCATGACCATCTGTATGTTGGTTGCTCCTGAGTTAATAAAAATAGAAGCCTCTTCATCTTGGTTCCAAAAAAAAAAAAAAAAAAAAAACACTCAACATCGTTAACCCAGAGGCTGTTCAAGGATAAACGTACTTTATTGATTGATTGAAGGTTTATTTTTTTTTTTATTTTTTTTTTTTTTTGATTGAAGGTTTAACGACCACCGTGAGCAACTCAATGGACTATAAGCAGTCGCCCATCACTAATTTAGGGCCACTGGTTCCAGGGAAGGGAGAGAGCCAAGGCCGTAAAACAAACACAACATCCATACCTCATGGGATTCTAACCCGGACCCTTCACGAACTAATGGTCATAAGCTAGCGCTTAGCCCACTGCGCCACCGGGACAGCATAAATTTACTTGCGTTTCGAATTATTCTTACGCTGATCACATGACAAAAATGCAGATGTTTTAAATATTTCAAATTTCCTATATCACTGTTAAACATTCTGCGGTAGGTTGCACCAAAGAGTGGTACTGCACCACTTTCTGAGAAATGATACACCGTTCCGTGGTGTAAACACACACCCCCCCCTACACACACACACACACACACACAAAAACAACATGGTGGAACTTTGCACTACATTATGGTGCAAGGTTGAATCATTTTGGTTTTGTTTGCCCCACACAATGGTGCATCTTTTTTTATTTTATTTTTTAATGAAGGTTGAACGACCACCGTGAGCAACTCATTGGCTATAAGCAGTTTCCCGTTCCTAATTTAAGGCCATTGGTTCCAGGAAAAGGAGAGAGCTAGCGCTCTAAGACCAACAACAGCCATGCCTCACCAGGATTCGAACCCGGACATCCCGGACGAACGGTCAGAAGCCATCGCTTAGGCCACTGCGCCACCGGTGCATCTTTTCTCAGAAAGTGGTGCAGTACCAGATTTTTGTGCAACCTACTCCAAGATTTTTAACATTGTACAGTTAATGACGACAATTGGTTTAAGCCAATTGTGCCGGCACAAGTATAGATTTTTTTTTCGTTTTATTTAACCCTTTTCCTTTAATTACCGGGGCACATATCAATTAAATGTTTCCGTGCACTCATAAATTCAAAAAAGCTCAGACAACGCTGACTCAGAAGCCGCATGGGGCAACCGCATGTACCTCCGCTACTCAATATATACACCGGTGAACCATTACATTATGACCACCTACCTACCTAATAAGCTGTAGGACCCCCTTTAGCCCTCGAAACAGCATCCACTCGGCGAGGCATCGATTCGACGAGGTGGCGATAGGTATCCTGAGGTATCTGGTACCATAATGTCAACAGCAGGTCCTTCCAGTTCGTTTCGGAGTGGTGATAATTCAGCGAGAACCCGCTTTTCCAAGTCGAACCACAAATGTTCGATTAGGTTCACACGTCAGGTGAATTTGGAGGCCAGGGCATTAACAGAAAGTCACCAACATGTTCCTGGAACCATTCCTTGACGATTCTGGCAGTGTGGCATGGCGCATTATTCTGTTGGTAATGGCCATCGCCAGCAGGGAACACAGCCGCCATGATTGGGGGAAGTTTGTCCGAACGATGTTCTTTTTTTTTTTAATTGGAGGTTTAACGACCACCATGAGCAACTTATAACGAAGTGAATTTCTCCGTCATTTTTATCCGCGCCGGGGTTCGAACCCGGGTCCACTCATTCCGGAATAAGTTGCTCTACCAATTAAGCTACGCGGACGTTTTATTCTGATTCCTATCTGCCTTTATGTCGTGTACGTCCTTCTGGCAAGTACGTCACATCTCCTGGTACGTTACATCATCTCCCCCTTATTTTTCTTTTTTTCTTTCGAAGTGCTGCTCATATTTTTCCTATCTCGCGGTGTGGAAATAACATCACACCAATGCGAGATTTTGAACGTCGGGTCATCCGGATAGTTCGGGCGCCATTATAACGAAGTAAATTTCTCCGTCATTTTTATCCGCGCCAGGATTCGAACCCGGGTCCACTCATTCCGGAATAAGTTGCTCTACCAATTAAGCTACGCGGACATTTGTTCTGATTCCTATGTGCCTTTATGTCGTGTGCGTCCTTCTGGCAGGTACGTCACATCTCCTGGTACGTTACAAACTCAATGGGCTATAAGCAGTCGCCCGTCCCTAATTTAGGGTCACTGGTTCCAGGGAAGGGAAAGAGCCAGTGCCGTAAGACAAAACACAACATGCATGCCTCACCGGGATTCGAACCCGGACCCCTTTCGGACGAATGATCAGAGGCCATCGCTTAGACCACTGCGCCACCGGGGCGGCCCGAACGATGTTCAGGTACCTGACAGCTGTCAGGAATTGTGCTATTGGGATAATTGGGCCTTAAATGCCCCCCCCCCCCCAAAAAAAAAAAAACATTGCGAATAACACCGCCGCCCTGTTTCCACCCAACAGTGCAGACATGTGCGTCGACGTGATGCACCAAGAATCTTGATTCGTCAGACCAGGGCCACTTTCTTCCAATCATCCACGGTCAAATTTTGATGATGTTGCGCCCATTTCATGCGTTGTTAGCGATGACGTGCAGTGAGCCTGGGAACACGGCTGGATCTTTGGCTACACAAGCCCATGCTCAGAAGGCTGCGATGAACTGTGTGCTGTGATCACCACTGTTGTAGCTGCGGGCGATTTGTCGCACTGTAGCCTTGCCGTCGCTGCGAACAATGCGCGACAGTCTCCGCTCCCCTCTGGCATCAATGAGCTGCGGACGATACACGGCTGTACGATGGTTGGTCGTTTCGCTATCTGTGCACCACTTTTGATATGCACTCACTACGGTGGCACGTGGACAACCCACAAGTCGCGCAGTTTCCGAGATCGTAGTTCCGAGGCGCCGTGCTATCACAATTTGTCCCTTATCAAACTCCGATAAATAGGCAGCTTTTTACATTCCGACTTCAAACACTCTATTAAGCGAAAGCTAGTCCTCGGTTTGTATATATACTACTCTGTGAACTTCACCTGCGCCACCGTTCGGTCTCCAGGCGCTCTCATTTCTCTTGGATGGGGGTGGTCGTAATGTAATAACTCATCCGTGTAAATCATTTACAAAATAAGAAGTTCATGCCCACCTAACGTCAGTACCGTGATGGAATGGTCACTTGTAAGGGGTATTTGCTCACTTGTTTAAGTCAGGCATTTGTTCATACCACATTCCTGAAGATGGCTAGTTCTGCTTAGTGCAGATATTGTCATGAATCTCTAGAAGACTTTGTCATCATTAACCGTGCTTGTTACGGCTTACGCTGGAGCGCAAAATAATACTGTATGAATTTCTGTATTGTTTGCAAAAGGAATCTTACAAGCTTTCATATCTCAAAGTGAAAGAAAATTAGCATTGCACGCTTTAATTTGTTGGAAGCACGTATGAACAGATAATTTTAATTGTCAATTACACTTTGTGAATAGTTGAAACATCGTGCATCGTAGGAAATAATGAAATGCGTGATGCAGTGAAGTTTTAAGAAAAAAATGCATTAACAAGAACAATTGTTTTCTACTTGCGTTCTAGCTGCTTAAAATGTGAAGAACACTTCTCTCTCCTGATGGGACGATAAGCCACGCTTGGCCTTGAACGCCGCCAGTTTTTTTTTTTTTTCATCTATTACAGCCGGCTACCAACCAAAACCAGGTCAACGCACCAGTGAAAACAGACAGGGGAAAATGCCTGAGAAACTACAGTTCACCTGGTTTTGACACAAAGCTTTTTTATTTTTATTTTTTATTTTTTTTTTTATTTTTTTTTTTGGTTTTTCTGCAAAGATTGTGAATTTAATTTTGTTTTCTCTTTCGGAAACCGGATCTGTATCTCACCAAAAAATAAAAAAGGGATGTTTGTCGGCAGGTATGACCGCCAATACGAAGCAATATGTAGAAACAGTAAGAGAAATTATTTAAAAAAAAAAAAAAAAACACGAGCAAAAAATACTTTCGATTATCCCAAATGCTGGAGGTTTAAACACAATAAAAAAATCACTGTTAAAAAAAATCTACTTAAAAATGAGAACCTGAACCTACTCGTTTTTTTTTTTTTAGGTACCATCGTATCGTAAACGAGTACATGACATGCTCAAATATAAGTAACCATACGTACTTACAAATAACTGCGTCAATAAATATAATCTCGTATTACTTCATTTTAGATATTACAGATTTCAAGAGAAATTGTTTAATAAATGTGTAAAGTGACACACATAAATAATTAGTACAACAAAGTCACTGATCACAAGTGATTTAATTCTGCATAAAGTATCTTTGTGTACGTTTTTACATTAAGTGTCAATCTCATAAATAATATATTGTCGCTTCATCACTATATTTGTCATAAAATTGTGCGATCCATTTGCCCAGCAGGTAACAACGAGTATATCTATTATCCCAGATGTGCCATCGAATAATTGATTCTATGAATAAATGAGTATGTATGAGTATGTACGCATTCCAAATTTGAAATCGAGCCGCGGATGGTTTAGTGTTTAGAGATTCAGACTACTGATGGAGGGACCCTAAGTTCAAACCCAGCCTGATAGAAATTTACACCACCACGGAGAAGCCTAGCAGTCGCTGAATATCCTTCGTGCATCGGACAAGCACGTGAAGTGACGGACCCCGGTTACGTATAAAGGTGTTCATTCCTAAGCCACCCACCCCCTCTAATTTCTCTCTGCCTTCTATGTGTAAAATCGTACGGTGGCGCCATCTACTGCGCTCTCACTTAAAAACTATCCTGTCAGAATCGCTAGATTCGCTCTAACTTCAGTTTCTGTGCACTGCCAGAAAGGGCACAGAAACTGAATGAAGATTAGAACACGTATATTTGAAATACATGGATTTTTTTTTTTTTTGAGTACATATATTTCAAATACATATACTCAAACAAGAGCACATATATTTCAAATTATAAATACCAGATACTCACAATTGATTCCCTGTATGTGCTCAACAATGAGCACGTGTCTTTTCCAAAAATGTGACAAATACTCGGAGCTATTATAAGCTCAGAATGTATTCAAAAACGAGTACATTTTGCTTATTTCTAAGTACCTATTTTTAACAGTGATGTAAGTTTGTCTTTTCTTCTGACAAAGAATTACTGCCAGTCACGTAGTCCTAGATGAAATGAAAAGTGAAATATACTGTATAAAGCGAAGAGTTCGTGCGTCAGTATACATGTCTGCAAGAAATTTAATATCAACTCCGAGCAATTGAGCGAACATAAAAGCGTGTTCAAGAAGCTCGTTCAGAAGGCAAAATTTCCGACCAAACCATACAATTTAGAGGTCTGCCCGGGCCTTTATTTGAAAATCCCGGGCCGTTTGATGCTTTCGTAAAGCTTTCTGTGCCGTTCATTGCAAATAACGCAATTCTTCCTTTAGAGCAGAGATCTTCAACGCGTGGTTCGTCGAGAACTTTCTAATGGCCGGCGAAAAATTGCCTCCAAAGGAAATTCTAAAATGGAAGACCGATGAGGCATGGATGTCGTTTTTGTCTTACGGCACTAGCTTTCTCCTTTCCCTGGAACAAGTGGCCCTAAATTAGAGACGGGCGACTGCTTATAGTCCATTGAGTTGCTCACGGTGGTCGTTAAACTTCCAATATACAAAAAAAAAATGGAAGACACTATTAATACAGACACTTGACGTAGACTATAGGAATATTAAACAGAAGTTATCGCTCTTTCCACGTTTATAAATGAGTCACGGAAAAATTATCATTCGCCGCAGCCGGGAATCGAACCCAGGATCTTCCAAGTTACGCGCCGAATATGCTTCCACTGTACCACAGCGGCCTCGAATTCCTCCAGACGCACACACACTAACTGCCGAGCCAATTTGGCTGGCAGTTAGTCTGCCAAATTGGCTTGGCAGTTGCCTGGCTAACTGCCTGCCAAATTGGCTTGGCAGTTAGTGTGTGCGAGTCTGGAAGAATTCGAGACCGCTGTGGTACAGTGGAAGCATATCTGGCGCGTAACTGGAAGACCCTATGTTCGATTCCCGGTGGCGGCCAATGAGAATTTTTCCGCGACTCACTTATAAACGCGGAAAGAGCGATGACTTCTGTTTGATGAGGAAGACACTATTTCCGAAATGGAGAATATCCACACACACACACACACACACACACACACACACTGTGTGAAATTCATAAATTTGCGGGTGGTGGAGATCGAAATCGCGCCTCTACGCTCCGCAGCCAGTTGTTCAAACAGACTAAACTACACCGACGAAATGTATCACTATATATTTGTCGCCTTGACACCTGCTTCACCTCTGCATTACGTCACATCATCTCCCTATTAATTTGTTTGTTTTTGTTTTTAAACGAAGAAGCAATTTTTCATTAATTTCAGACGATGTGTGGAGCAAACATCAAACTTTTCGAAAAACCCAACGGCCAACAGATCCATTTTTCACAATCGAATGCCGTTGTACAAAATGAAAAAACAAATTTGTCGGCGACGGAATCGAAATCGCGCCTCCTCGCTTCGGAGCCAGTTGTTCTAACTGAATAAATAACACCAATGGAATGTATCGCTCCCGATTTGCTGTCTTAACACGTGCTTCATCTCTGTAGTACGTCACGACACACACAAATTTTTAAAGCGTACCGATAGATGTAGGCGTATCAGTGCCTATTTCGGAATTTTTTTGTAACATGGGTATATTAACTGCATCGTTTCTTTTTTCCGAAAGTTAATTTTAAGATTTCACACCTGTCTGCAGTGTCGGAGTGGCCGGGGTGTCTGCTTGCCCGATGGCAAGTATGCCCTTGATGAAGCGGGCCTTCTTAAACATTAGACAATACGTGCAAATCATTGCTGTATCTTCTAGCAAATCATTACTGTATCTTCTAGCGAATGTGAAAGACGTTGTACTGAGACGAATTTCAGAATCCCTTCAGTTAGGTATTTTGTTTCAATCACAGCAATTACCTCATTATTATCCTTAATAATTGTTGGGCCTTCTCTAACCCAGTTTGGTCCAACAAATAACTCTTCTCGATCGTGGCTCCTTCGAGGTCAGCATTCGGTAGTGGATACGGAAAGCAAGGAGCGGGCGAAAACAGTAGAAATATTTCAAGAATTGAACATATTCTTAATAATACACTGCCGGACAATTGCTAAGGACGGATGACAATAGCAACGATAGCAACCATAAAATGGAAGGCAGGAAAAGGTGGAAATTAGCATAAGTGCGGGATACAGTAAGACGTGTTGTGCGTATGAAAATTTTGGATTGCCGAACTTGTTCGTGACGTCATAGCGCTGATAAGAGATATAAAGGATTTGACGCGTATTGACCGTTGTTGTTCAAACGCAAAGTTGAAAGGGAAAGAATCAATTGACGAACTTGCAATTTTCAGTATGTCTTCCCGACATCACCTAGATGATTTTACGCGTGGCCGTATTATTGGCAAGATTGAAGAAGGGCGAAAAATAACAGATGTTGCCAGGGAGTTCGATGTCAGCCACAGTGTTGTTTCAAGGCTTTGGAAATCATTTCAAACAAATGGAGAGTGTAGCAAACGTCACGGGGGAGGTCGTGTTCGCAGTACGACACCTGCAGAAGATCGGTACATAGTGCTATCAACAAAAAGACACCGGCGCAGCACAGCTAGTGAGGTAGCAAATCAGTTTATGGCTGCTACTGGCAAGCGGATCTCCCGAAAAACTGTCGCCAGACGTTTGCATGAAGGAGGACTATACGCCCGCCGTCCTGTTGTGTGCATCCCATTGTCCAGACGTCACCATACCGCCCGTTTGCAATGGTGCCATCAACATCGCAATTGAACTGATAACGACTGGTCTGCTGTCCTCTTCTCAGATGAGAGTAGATACAGTCTATCGTCTGATTGTCGACGACAACTGATCTGGCGTGATAGTGGTACTGCATATTGTCCAGCAAACATACAGGAAAGGGACCGATATCCGACATGTAGTGTCATGGTATGGGCTGGCAACATGATCAATGGCCGTACGTCCCTCTATGTGCTTCCAACTGGGACTATGACTGGCCATTAATGATGTTCTGCTACCTCATGTTCGCATGTTCCGTGGTGCTGTCGGTGATAGATTCATTTTCATGGACGACAACGCAACATGTCATCGAACAGTCGCTGTCCAGGAGTGTCTTGAGAGCGAGGATATTCAACGCCTCGTATGGCCAGCACGTTCTCCAGATCTGAATCCCATTGAAAATGTGTGGGATGCTTTGGGGAGGAGTCTTGCTGGTCGCCAATGCCCTCCAATAAACAAAGACACCCTCATCCGTGCACTGACAGTGGAATGGGATAAATTACCCCAACAGCTGCTTGATAATGTTGTGCAAAGCATGACACGACCTGTGGAATCTTGCATCGCCCTCCATGGTGGCCATATCCCGTATTGACATCTTACGCCGGAACGCCTGCGGACGGTAATTGCATTTTTTTCACGTTTGCGTATTTTGCACAAAATGGCCTGTTTGTCCCTTGAACACGTTCCAAAGCCTTCTGGATTTCAAAGCACAATAAATTGTCTTTCTTGTAATGTCCTGGCATTCTGACATTATTTTATTTCACTTGGCATCCAACCACACTTACTTTTTTATGCGCTATATAGCCGTTTATGATCCGCCCTTAGCAATTGTCCAGCAGTGTATATAGAATATATTCTTCCTATTAGTTAACGTCAGCCATAGATTACTAAAACTCAAAATTGATATCTTCAAAACACACAAAATGTTAATGACCTTTTAGTAGCTCGAAAATATAATAGAAGTTCCAATATTATTACTGTATGTAATAATATTGAAGCTTCACTATATTGTACATTTTACTACCAGCAATATGTACAATATATGAACACTAATTATCACCAAATTACTTTGTATAGCTATACAGGATTATTTTTGCTTCAAAACTCAGAATCGTGTGAAACCACCTCGAGCAACAATAACAGTCTCTATATACGGCGTGGCATTAAATGCAGGAGGCTTTTGATGTCGTCATTGGGAACGGCTCGCCAGGCTGCTTCTATGCGAGAGAAGAGTTCATGTGTGGTGCTGGCGGAGGCGCTTGACATTCCAGTCGCTTAGCTTTCATGTCCCACACATGTTCGATCTAGGACATATCCGGCGAACGTGCGTGCAGACCAAGGAAATAGAGGTATCTACCGTGCATGGAAGAGATCTTGGACATTAAGGCCACATGTGGCAGAGAGTTGTACTGCTGGAAAACAGCGCTAGAACAACTCTGAAGGAAGGGTGTCACATCTAGCTCTAAAACACCCCTGATTTAACGCTGGCTGTTGAGGGTTCCTTCAATTCGTATTAGGCGAGATCGCAAATTGAGCCCAATGAGGCCCCAAACCATGAATGACTCTTGGCGTTGGGGTGGTATGACGCTTCAAAGTGCCATTCATCATGATATATTCGAACACGTATGCGACCATCATAGTGCATCAGGTTGAATCGTGACTCGTCAGGTCTTGGTCAATCAGCGCAACAATGTTGGTGTTCGAGACCCCATTGCAAACTGGGGTGTCTGTGGTTGAGGGTCGAAGGAATGGGCTGCTAATGACCTGTCCTATGTTAGGCAGACGACGTCGAACTGTGCTGAAGGACAAAGCCTGACCTGTGACACTGCTCCACTGCTGCGCTAACACCGTGGATGTCGCTGTGCGATCGGTCACTGCCATGCGGTAGAGGTGCTTGTCACCCTGTGCAGTCGTGCGATGTTGGGGTCCATTTCCCGGATTTGACTCGTGTCCACTGTCACCACCTTGGCATCACTGCAATTTCGTGGAAAGAAAATTCAGCTTTGCGCATCCAAACAATCATTCCTCACGAGTTCATAATGCGACATTCTTCGGCGACAGGACATATTGAGACACAAGG
The DNA here is from genome assembly GCA_039090855.1 of Macrothele yani. NCBI lineage: Eukaryota > Metazoa > Arthropoda > Arachnida > Araneae > Macrothelidae > Macrothele > Macrothele yani. The sequence goes on from CM076992.1 coordinate 19,274,817, forward strand.
CACCAATTTAATTCCTGGAAATATGGCGTAGTACCGCCACTAGGGCAATATTGGCAGGCAGTATCACGTGCCTCCTATGCGTGTCCGAACATGTTTCAAGTAGTGCATGCGTTAACCGCAGACCAGTAGAGCCATTCGTGAATGAGCAATTGCGAAAGTAATGCAAGTCTGTGTGTGAAGGAATAGTCGCCCTTTTGGCGACGCCGGCAGAATCACGTGCTTATGCGTGTCTGGACATGTTTCAAGCAGTGCTTGCGTTAACCGCAGACCAGTAGAGCCATTCGGGAGTGAGAAGTTCCCAAAGCAATGCAAGTCTGTGTGTGAAGGAATAGTCGCCTAGTGTCGCCCTTGTGGCGATGCTGGCAGAATCACGTGCCTATGCGTGTCTGGGCATGTTTCAAGTAGTGCATGCGTTAACCGCAGACCAGTAGAGCAATTCGTTAGTGAGCAGTTGCGAAAGTAATGCAAGTCTGTGTGTGAAAGAATAGTCGCCCTTTTGGCGACGCCGGCAGAATCACGTGCTTATGCGTGTCTGGACATGTTTCGAGTAGTGCATGCCTAGACCGCAGACCAATTAGTGAGTGAGCAGGTGCGAAAGCAATGCAAGTCTGTGTGTGAAGGAATAGTCGCCTAGTGTCGCCCTTGTAGCGATGCGGGCAGAATCACGTGCCTATGCGTGGCTGGACATGTTTCAAGTAATGCATGCGTTGACCACAGACCAGTAGAGCCTTTCGTAAGCGAGCAGTTACTAAAGCAATGCAAGTCTATGTGTGAAGAAACAGTCGCCTAATGTCGCCCTTGTGGCGATGCGGGGAGAATCACGTGCCGATGCGTGTATGGGCATGTTTCAAGTAGTACATGCGTTGACCACAGACCAGTAGAGCCATTCGTGAGTGAGCATTTCCCAAAGCAATGCAAGTCTGTGTGTGAAGGAATAGTCTCCTAGTGACACCCTTGTGGCGATGCTGGAAGAATCACGTGCCTATGCGTGTCTGGGCATGTTTCAAGTAGTGCATGCGTTGACCACAGACCAGTAGAGCCTTTCGTAAGCGAGCAGTTACTAAAGCAATGCAAGTCTATGTGTGAAGAAACAGTCGCCTAATGTCGCCCTTGTGGCGATGCGGGGAGAATCACGTGCCTATGCGTGTATGGGCATGTTTCAAGTAGTGCATGCGTTGACCACAGACCAGTAGAGCCATTCGTGAGTGAGCATTTCCCAAAGCAATGCAAGTCTGTGTGTGAAGGAATAGTCTCCTAGTGTCGCCCTTGTGGCGATGCTGGAAGAATCACGTGCCTATGCGTGTCTGGGCATGTTTCAAGTAGTGCATGCGTTAACCGCAGACCAGTAGAGCCATTCGTGAGTGAGCAGTTGAGAAAGCAATGCAAGTATGTGTGTGAAGGAATAGTCGCCCTTTTGGCGACGCCAGCAGAATCACGTACTTATGCGTGTCTGGACATGTTTCAAGTAGTGCATGCGTTAACCGCAGACCAGTAGAGCCATTCGTGAGCGAGCAGTTCCCAAAGCAATGCAAGTCTGTGTGCGAAGGAATAGTCGCCTAGTGTCGCCCTTGTGGCGATGCGGGTAGAATCACGTGACTATGCGTGCCTGGTCATGTTTCAAGTAGTGCATGCATAGACCGCAGACCAATTCGTGAGTGAGCAGGTGCGAAATCAGTACAAGTCTGTGTGAAGGAATAGTCGCCTAGTGTCGCCCTTGTGGCGATGCGGGCAGAATCACGTGTCTATGCGTGTCTGGACATGTTTCAAGTAGTGCATGCGTTAACCGCAGACCAGTAGAGCAATTCGTGAGTGAGCGGGTGCGAAAGCAATGCAAGACGGTGTGTGAGTTGAGGTAAAAATGAGTGAAAGAAATTTAGGTGAGCACATTATCAAATTCCGTGTGAAGATCGGTAGAAGTGCTACTGGAACGTTAGACCTATTAAATGTGGCGTATGGTGAGAGTGGTACGAAGTATGAAAAAGTCACGTGTCTTTGAGTGGCATAAGTGCCAAAAAAAGGCAGGCATGTCACGCTCGCAGCTCAAGACCATGCTTGTATTTTGTTTTTATCACAAAGGGATAGTTCATCACGAATTCATTGACTAGAGACAAACGCTCAAACAACGATGCTATTTAGAGGTCTTGAAAAGGTTACGGAATTCTGTTTCCCCAAAGCCATGATGCGCTCAGTGTTCGCAACTGCAAGAAATCAATTACCAAATTGGATAATTCACCATATTCACCTGACTTAGCCCCTTGTGATTTCTGGCTTCCTGATTTTAAAAAAAAATCTACCATGAAAGGACGAAATTTTTTTAGACATTTCTGACATCCAGTGAAACTTCTCAAAGGAACCCAAGAGTATTCCAGAAACAGAGCTCCAGTTATGTTTCCAGCAATGGCAACAGCGTCTAATTGAATGCATAGCTACGGAAGGGAGTTATTTCGAAGGTGACAGTAGTTGCTAGTACTGCAAAGGCACGCACATATTTTTTTCTACAGGTGCATTCCGAGTACTAAATTAGCACATCTTGCATATTCGTTTGAGCCGATTTCGGCCGCATTTACTAACCCATTAATTCGTTCCACCTGGTTAAAGGGTTAAGACGTAATGATAAATTTGCCTTGAAAATTGTACTGTTCCTTTCAAATGCATTCCAAGTTTTATAAGCTTTGTAACCCTTTAACAGGCTGAAACGAATTAACTCGGGGTTAGCGAAATTGGCTGAAATCAGCTCGAACGAATATATTCACTGTCTGGGAAGTGTGCTAAAGGCGGCTGGAAAGAATGAACTTGCGCACCAGACAGCATTGCTTTCACCTTAGCTTTGTTATTCAAAGCTGTCATTTAGGGAGATGATTGACACTAATCCTTTCTGACCGATTACCTGCTAAAAGAGCTGTAACAATAGAGTAAAACCTAAGAAAGGAGAGATATTTGAGTCACGATTTCTACGCAGTGTCGTGATGCTCGTGTCAGGGACACTAGCTCGTCCACCTTAGGCTGTCGGTCATTGAGCAGAGATTGAGGCACTTAAACGAAGCTTTTACTACCCGTGATGGATTTACGGTCCGTACGGCTGAGATGAAAGGGGGGGGGGATTGTTTGTAGTTGTTTTCTGCCACTATGTGAACATTCGAAACCGTGGTCAAACCTATACAACCGGTAAATAAATCAGGGTGCTATGTTAACATTCCTGTTTGGGAGGACGGAAAATTTTGGGGACCATTACGTTCAGGTGCATCGGCTGTTTAAACGTTTAAAGGGTTCATTTCTGTTTCGAAGTGGCCCTCACTTTATATCTCTGGATCAGTGACGTAACTACCACCCCCGCATTAGCGGGGGGGGGGCGCATGCAACGAAGGGGCGTACTGCAGCTGCCAGTTATAGGTTTATGAAACAAATTCGAACACGCACAATTACTAACCCAAAGATTCCTATTTTGATTTTAGATATATTTAGCTTTGCCTAAATAAATGCTTATTTTCTCTTTTAAAACACTGGATATCCAACACATTGAAAGTGCGCGGCTCTTTGACTTCGATTTGTAATACGATCGCTCTCTAATGGCCCTCTTTCTGCGGTGTTGAGCAAAAGCGCGAGGCCACAGTGGGATTCCCGTTGTTGAATGTGGGAAAACAGTCAGTTACCTAGGATTAGATGCGGGACAGGCGTGAACATTTATTCACAGCAGCCGCACATCTACTATGTGTAAGAGGGCGATTTCTTCAAGTGATTTATTTTAGTTTTGGACAAAGCAATTACACGTATTGTCAAATCTATTACTTAAAAAGTTAAAACTAGGGAGCTCTAGGCACCACCATTAATTTTGCAGACACTCTCCCTGAGTTCCTAACTCCTCCTCTCTCCCCAACAATAACCACCACCACCACCACACACACACACACACACACACATATGCGCGCGCCGCGAAAAATGCATCCTCCCTCGTGTTCAAAATCCTGGGGAAATTATTGTGCTTAGGGGTGCTGAAGTAAATTTTGCGGCGGGGGGGGGGGGAGGCGCATGTTGTGCTAGTTACACCACTACTCTGGTTGCATAAGGAATTGCAAAATTTAAAAAGTGTCAAAAAAGGTTTTTTTTTTTTTTTTTTTTAATTGGAGGTTTAGCGACCACCATGAGCAACTCAATGGGTTATAAGCAATCGCCCGTCCCTAATTTAGGGTCACTGGTTCCAGGGAAGAGAGAGAGAGCCAGTGTCGTAAGACAAACACAACGTCCATACCTCACCGGGATTCGAACCCGGACCACTTTCGACAAAAAGTATTCATGTCCCGTGGATTATGAGAATAAAATTTAAATGAAACGAAAAGTGGTTGAAAGCGATTTTATAGAGAGGCAACGTCCAGAATTTTTATTTCATGTTTATACCGATCCTTTGTGTAAATCTTTAAGTAAAACCTGATCATTTGTGCGAGGCAAAATCTTCTCAGAAGATTAAGTTAGTGTCTTCATTCACAGCATATGAACACATTACTTTCTATTTAGGCAGTGCGTTACCAAGTTTTTAAATTTTCACGTCGCTGCAAAGTGACAGCTATCAGAGCAAAATTACAGCACACAATTGATGCTCTTGAATTATTCATCCGTATCACCAGATGACGTGAACTGACATAACATAAGCTACGCGCGTTCTGCAACTCCCCTATGAAATATTTCTCAGGTGACCAGATGGACATGACTGCTATCCAGCTGAATTAAATTGCAGTCATCATCGAGCGCTTTCCTCTCAACGCAAAGGAAAAATGGCGGTAAAGCATTTTTTGGCGCTGGTTTCCTATCATCTTTAACTGATCTTACATTCTCGCATGGCCAGTTGCACGTGACAGTGTCTGAAATCAAATCATTAGAAAGATTCCGGTTCAAAGACCGAGGCAAAGCAAATAAGAAAAGAATATGGACGCAGAAGCTTATTTGGAATGCAAATGAAATAAAGAAATATCTAAATACCAGTTCGTGCATCTTGTCAAGTTTCTAATTTATTTTTTATTCATCTCTGTAAACTAAATCCTGTTTGATGGTAATGGCGTATGTTTCTGGGTATGACAGAAAAAAAGACTGACGTATTTCGCAGGTTTGACAGTGGCACAATACTATGTCATTGTTTAAAATATGCATTGTCATCCAATAACGGCCTATTCTGATACGGAATCACGTATTTGAATAACCACTTGACATTTTCACATTTTTGGTGTGACATTTTCTTTATTATCTGGCATTTTCGCCTTTAACTCAGCAAAAAAAAAACATTTCTTCCCCTCATAAAACTTTAAAATAAAATAGTTTTTTTTTATTGCAGGTTTAAAGACCACCGTGAGCAACTCAATGGGCTATAGGCAGTTGTCAGTCCCTATTTTAGGGAAACTGGTTGCAGGGAAGGGACGGAGCCAGTACCGTGAGGCAAACACAACATCCATGCATCACCGGGATTCGAACCCGGACCCATCACGGGCGAATGATCAGAAGCCGTCACTTAGACCACTGCGCCACCAAGGCGGCGCATTTCCTTATGACAAATTTTAAATGTATGCAATAAAATAATTGTAAATTGTTATTGAAAACCCCGTATTTACACTGCTGGCTACCCAAAATGCAACACCAAGAAGGAAGCATCCGATTTGCCTGAAATTCGCAGCATGCGGTGCCCACGAGAGGACATGCAAACGATTAGCATTGCAGGGCATATGAAAACCATGTGCGCCCGGCACGCCACCGAGAAGCACTATAAGATGGGTGCACAAAAGACAGGGTGTAACTAGTGGAAGTGTGTTGTCCTGCCGGACCTGTGCATGGGAAGCTTCCTGATGCCTCGTCGCAAAATACGGCAGTCATTCCAGCACGTTTCGGAGTTCGACAAAGGACGAATAGTGGCTTATCGCGACAGCGTTTATCGTACAGAGACATCGGCGCCCGTGTGCGACGACATCCAGCCACAGTGAGGCGAGTATGGATTCTGTGGGTGCAGGAGGAGCGGACGGACCGACGTGAGAGATTGCCGCAGCAGCGGCACACCACCAAACGAGAGGACCGGCATGTTGTGCGGCGGGCATTGGCGGCTCGCACCGCCACATCATGAACGTTAGCGCAGGAATTGGGGTGTGCTACGCAGCAACCTGGATCAGCACGTACCGTTCGACGTTTTCTGCAGGTGTGGGGACTTGTCGCACGAAGCCCATTGCTCCGATTACCATTGACGTTACACCACCGACGAGTGCGGTGGCAGTGGGCCGTTGAACGCCGCACCTGGACTACGGAATGGCACGACATTGTCTTCTCCGACGAATCCAGCTTCTGCCTGCAACACCACGATGGTCGGATCCACGTGTGGCGGCACCGCGGCGAGAGACTGTATGACGCCTGCATTATGCACTGCCATACCGGTCCGTCGCCTGGCGTTATGGTTTGGGGCGCAATTGGATATGACACCCGCACCCCTTCTGGTACGGATCGCCGGTACACTCAACAGCCACCTCACCATCTCAGACGTTTTGGAGCCTGTAGTCCTCCCATTACCTGCAGGACCTGCCAGCTGCCACGTTTCAGCAGGATAATGCGCGCTCGCACGTGGCACGCATCGTGCGACAATTCTTCACGGCCCACCACGTGTCACTGCTGCCGTGGCCCGCCTGTTCTCCCGATATGTCGCCCATCAAACACGTCCGGTCGCTGATCGGCAACCGAGTGGCCCGGCAAGCACCACCCGTGATGAACTGTGGCAACGTGTGGAAGCAGGCTGTACCGACATACCCCAAGCCCACATCCAAAGTCTCTTTCGTTCGATGCCGCGGCGGCGTGTAGCGGCCGTTATTGACAGCCATGGGGGCCACACGAACTATTAATGTCTGCGTGTTTCGCAAATCGCACGAGCCTGTAAGCTCAATCGTTTCATCTTTGTATCTGTTATGTGTCCAGTAAATCTGGCTTTGCTATCTCGTGTCCTTCTTGGTGTTGCATTTTGGGTGGCCAGCAGTGTACTTATAACGAAGTGAATTTCTCCGTCATTTTATCCGCGCCGCGGTTCGAACCCGAGTCCGCTTATTCCGGAACAAGTTGCTCTACCAAGTAAGCTACGCGGACTTTGATTCTAATTGCTATCTGCCTTTATGTCGTGTGCGTCCTTCTGGCAGGTACGTCACATCTCCTGGTACGTTACATACTTATGGAAGTTTTTTTTTTTGTGGAGGTTTAACGACCACCGTGAGCAACTCAATGGGCTATAAGCAGTCGCCCGTCCCTAATTTAGGGTCACTGGTTTCCAGGGAAGGGAGAGATCCAGTGCCGTAAGACAAACAGAACATCCATGCCTCACCGGGATTCGAACCCGGACCAATTTCGGACGAATGATCAGAGGCCATCGCTTAGACCACTGCGCCACCGGGGCGGCATACTATTTATGGAAGTGAAACGTGGAGTATCACAGAACGTCAATGTGAAAAAATAAGAGTATCGGTAAGAAAGTTAGAGAGAAGAATGTTGGGAATAATAAGAAGAGAGAGTTAGAAATGACCTTATAAGAGGAAGAACAGGAATAATAGATTTTGTAAAAATAATAAAATATTTAAAGTGGAGATGGGCTGGACATGTTGGAAGACCGAAAGATGGACACGGTTAATAACAGGATGGCAACAGAGAGATTGATAGAGACGAAGATGGAGAGAGTCCAGAGAACAAGATGGAGAGATGACCTTCAGAAATTTAGAGGTGCGAAATGGTCGATTGAGGCTAAGGATCGAGGAAGTTGGAAAAGACTAGGGATTAATTAACTTGCAGTAGGTGCAAAGAGGCTAAGAAGAAGAATTACAGTTGCCTCTCAAAAAGATATGTCCCCATGGAAACACCTGTATATTTTACAATAAAACGTCATGAAACGGAGAAACTGGTTATTCAAAAACACAGGAAAAGATGGACAAAATTATCATTTGGACAAAACTGCAATCGATAAATAATGAAAATGGGTACAAATGTCATTCATAGAGTATCATGGAAATGGGTAAAATTTTCATCATGCTACATGTACGCCGCCACGGAACTGACAGATTTAGTAAAGCGAGACTGGCCTTAGCCATTGCTAAGAAACTGCAACAGAATAAGTGTCGCAAATTATTTTAAAGGAAAGAAACATGCTTCAGGTAAAACTGATGCATGTTTTCTTCCTTTAGAAACTGAATCAGTTTTACAACTGAAGAAGGGAAAACTGAATATTTTTTAAGGATTTCTTCATGGCATTATTCCAACTGCGTGTCTAATTGCGCAAATAAAAACTTAAAATGATCTCGTACGTTCATAACCTAAACATTATCTATCCAAATCAACAAGGTTTTCAATCTGGAAAGTCAAAAGAATCAACCTTATTATACCTACAACAAACAGCCCAACATAATTTTAAATTCAACTTACATACCATCGCTTTATTTTTAGACCTATCCAAAGCTTTTGATAGCATAAATGATAATATCTTACTACACAAATTACGCACTGTAGGAATAAGGAACAATGAAAATTCTCTTTTTAAAAGTTATTTATCAGGTAGGCAACAATATACAAAAATTAACCAACATCTTCAATTCATACAAACTGGTGTTCACAGGGTTCAATTTTGGAACCCGTACTTTTCAGTATATACATTAACGATATCTTTATTTCAATAAGTGATATTCATCTACTCTATACAGACGACATAACCATCGTGACCTAATTTAATTTAACGACTGGTACTATTATGAATATTAATACTCAACTTAATAACATATCAGATTGGCTAAATTCTAATGAATTAATAATAAATACTACCAAAACAAAATATTTCACACCTCCTATCACATTATAAATTAATGGTACAAATATAGAAGAGGTACTCTCCTTACTTTATTTGGGGATTACCTTACATAGGGACCTCAGATGGAACCAACATGTGGACTCTTCTTCTCAAACTCTCTAAAAACATTGGAGTTATGAAATTGGTATTCACAAACTTTACCTATGAAACGCTAATTCATTTATACTATACCACGTTTCAGACTCATTAATTATGCTATCTTATCGTTGGGACAGATAACTAAATTTAATTTCAAAAAACTTCAAATCCTTCAAAACAAATATATAAGATTAATTGACCTAAAATTTGATAGAAATACACAACACTATATTTTTCCAAAAAAAAAAAAAAAAAAAAACTAAACACAAGAGTTTTCCCAAAAAAATACAACAATCTTACGATTAACCAATTACATTACTTCAATATCGGGAAAATTATGTTCAAACGCATTAAGAATAATTTACACGCCGACATCATAGAAATTATACCCCAGATGTACACACATGACACACGCGCTAAATCACATATTCGAAGCCTATTCATCCGAAAACGGAGACCATGAAATAAAGTATAAATTACATTGGCCCACACTACTGGAACGCATGACCTGCGGAATTGACTTTTTTAAATAATTTTAACTTAAAAAAAAAAAAACAACTAAAAGACTTCATAATGAATTGCAGCTCCTCAAACTAATGATTGCTGTGGATGGGAACTATGACTAATACTATGACTTGTATATCGTGATGTAAATTGCTTTTTCAATGGTATTATCTGTAATGTTTATTATCTGCTCATATATCACTATCTTTTTTTTAGTTTTGTTACTATGATACTCTTGTTGGTTATTACAACTACTGACCTCAGTGTAAAACTAGCCTAGGGAGCATGGGACCCTGTTAGGCCTGGCTGGCCTTTTTCCCCTGCTCCTTTGCTGTGCATTGTTTCAATGATATTTTTGTAACACTGGTTTTTTTAGCTCAGCAAAATAAATGAAGTGAATTGAATTGAAAATACTTACTCAAACTCCAAACTTGTGATCTACTAACAGCACTGGTTTTTGTAGTCAAATTTCTCAGTGTTTATCGGAGTGGTTTTGTATTTCTAAGAACCATGGGAAAGCTCAACAACTCACAAGAGTGATACAAGACAGTGAAATTCCTTTATTTCACCGCTCGGAGTTGTATGTTGGGAAAGGAAAAACAGACCTCATCTTTTTTTTTTTTTTTTTTCTTTTTTTTATTCTGGGATATTCATCATTCCTTTCCTCTCAGTCGGCAAAAGCTATTATCATATACGTCGACAGCATCGATGCCTTATGACATTACTTTAATGAGAATATAATGGCCGACGAGAGAGCTGGATTCTGTTTCTAGAAAGACCATCAGCAGACTGACATCCAAGAACCATTAATATCTCTTCGGTGTGGCTACATATTATTAGGACACTGGTGCCTTTTTTCCCCCTACGTACAGCTATCTTTTTTCTCTTCACCTTTCTTTCCTTCTTCGTTTCAGATCCATCTATCGGCTTCTTCGGTTGAGAATATGAGGCAGATTACCCTCTCAGGATTGCATCACTGAGATATATGCTTAGAGCTATATAACATTTGGGGAAACAATTCTGGGACTGAACGCGCAAAGTGTAATACTAGTATTTAGCAGTACCTATTAAAATACCTGATTTTGTCGAGGGAAAACTAACTGGAAATCCCTACTACAGCTCAAACAACGTTCTTAGTCTTACTCTTATGGAAATTATGTTACTTTTCAGTTATACGATAAAACCCGCTTATCCGTATTAAGCGAGATCCCAGATTTAACGAGAAAAACAGGAACTTGTTTGATAAGAGGGAGAATAAAAAAGTAACCCTTTAATACTGGTAACTGTGAGCAAATTAATATAACGGTTCTCTCACTTCACAAAGTCCCCCGCCCCCTCCCCCCTCCCGTCCCTGCAGATCGATGCACTTTTCGCATCGTTCCACTAGCTTCTTCATTCCTTGGGAGAATTATCATTTCGGCATCTCCCGAATCCAGGTCTGCACTGTTTCTTTAACCTCCTCATCAGAGATGAACTTAGGACATCGTAGAACCTTATTAAGTTAACCGAATATGTGATAATCGCATGGCGCTAGATCAGGGATGTAAGGGAGTTGTTGAAGACGTTCAAACCAGAGTTGGAAACAAGTCAAAATTTTCGGTCCCGGGCCTCCCATAACTGGACCCGACCCCATCCGCACCCGTAAAAAACTGCTTTGATCTATAAATTCGAAACTCAATTTATACATGTATTCATATACATGTATTCATTTACACGTAATATATATATATATATATATATATATATATATATATATATATATATATATATATCATCATCATTATCATTGTCAACCATTATCAATCCACTGCTGGACGAAGGTCTCCCCAAGTTTCCTCCACAACGGTCTGTCTCGTGCCAATCTCCTCCATGTCACTCCTGCATACTTTCGAATTTCATCCACCCATCTCCCATGTGGTCTTCTTCTGGGTCTTTTCCTGTCCCTTGGAATCCAATCTAAAATTTCGGCTGTCCATCAATGGTCTGTCCTTCTGGCAGTATGTCTAGCCCATTGCCATTTCAGGGATTTAACTCTGATCATGATGTTTTCCACTCTTGTCATTTTCGGATCCACGAGTTCCTCTTCTTATCTCTCCTGTTTACACCAAGCATGCACCTCTCCATGCTTTTTTGAGTTGTCTGCAGCCTTTGTATGACTCTTTTAGGTAAGGTCCACGTCACTGCACCATATGTAAGCACTGGAAGGATGCATTGATCAAACACTTTTCTTTTAAGACATAATGGCATATTGCTCTTGAGAATTATGCTGTTTCTTCCAAAAGCTCTCCAGGCAAGTTTTGTACGCCGATTAATTTCTTCATCAATGTGACCCTCACTTGATATCTGCTGTCCAAGATAAACGTACGTGTCTGTTATCTCCAGCTTTTCTCCATCAATCGATAACTCTTCATTTCTTGTAAAAGCATTGAACATCACTTTTGTCTTCTGAAAGTTCATTTTTAATCCAACTTCCCTACTCTTGTCAGCAAGTTCCTGGATCATACTCTGCAGCTCTGATGTGAAAGTTGCAAAAATGACTACGTCATCAGCAAAACGAAGGTGGGTTAGATAATCTCCATTAATCTTTATCCCTTTGTTTTCCCAGTTCAGTGATTGAAAGAAATTTTCCAATGTGGCATTAAAGAGCTTTGGAGATATGGTGTCGCCGCCCCGGTGGCGCAGTGGTCCAAGCGATGGCCTCTGATCATTCGTCCGAACAGAGTCCGGGTTCGAATCCCGGTGAGGCATGGATGTTGTGTTTGTCTTACGGCACTGGCTCTATCCCTTCCCTAGAACCAGTGACCCTAAATTAGGGACGGGCGACTGCTTATAGCCCATTGAGTTGCTCACGGTGGTCGTTAAAGCTCCAATCCAAAAAAAAAAAAAAAAATATGGTGGCACCTTGTCTCACTCCCATTCCAATTTGTATGTGTGTTGTATTTTCAAAGAGCCGAATCTTTGCACTTGCATTTTCATAGATGCTATTAATAATATTAAAGTATGCATCTTCAATACCGCAGGATTTCAAAGCCATTGTAACTGCAGATGGTTTCACCGAATCAAAGGCTTTTTTCATAGTCGATAAAAAGCCATGCACAATGGAAGTTCATATTCCCTCGCTCTTGCAATTAGTTCTCTCTTGCAATTAGTTCATATTCCCTCGCTCTTGCAATTAGTTCTCGCTCTTGCAATTAGTACTTGGATATAATCTATTGTGCTGCAGCCACTCCTGAATACAGCTGTTCTCTCATTTGAGCCATGTCCAGTGTTACCTTCAAGCGGTGTGAAAGAACTGTAGCGAAGATTTTATAAACCACTGATAGGAGGCTGATAGGTCTGTAGTTCTCGAGATCCTCAATGTCACCTTTTTTGTGCAGCAGGATCATTGTAGCGTTGTTCCAATCCTTAGGAATCTTCCCTTCATTAAGGCATCGAGTGAAAATTTGGGCGAGTATTGTTTCGATTTCTCCACTTGCTTCTTGTATGATGTCTACAGTAATTCCATCTTCTCCTGGAGCTTTTCCCCGCTTCATGTTCTTGATTGCATGTGCAACTTCTGCTGGGATGGACTGGAAGAACTCTGTTACCTTTCATGATGTCTGGAGTGCATGTATCATCCCTTTCATATAATTTGGAGTAGAAATCTTTCACTCTTGTCAAAATTTCGCCTCTATTTCTTGTTACAGAACCATCTTCTTTTCTCAGTGCCATAATCTGTTTTCTTCCCTTACTGAGATGTCCCTTTGCTATCTTTAGGCTTTGGTTGTTTTCAATTGCTTTCCTCACTACTTCACAGTTTAATATCCTTACGTCTTCAGTGATACTTTTTCGTTTTGTCTTGCATAGTTCTATGTATTCCACTTTGGAAGTCACATCATCTTTAGTTGTTCTCATCTCTCTTCTTTTTTGCATCAACATTTTGGTTTTTCCTGATAATTTGTTTACATGTAACTTGTTCTTAGACCCAGCTAATTTTGTTTCTGTTTCCATAAGAGCTTTGGTTACTTTTCTGTTAACTTCAGAAATATCCACTTCTTCAGATGTTAGGAATTCTAAAGCAGAGAATCTGTTCTTCAGTTCCAACCTGAAAGTATTAGGGTGTTTTTTTAAGGTTGGTTATGTCAATACATTTTGTTTGTCTTATGAGCTTGCCACGTTCGAGTTTAGTGTTGAAGTGCATCTTACATCTCACCAATCTATGGTCACTACCTGTGTTGAACTTGTTAGCACACAGCAGTCTTCTATGACGAATTTTTTGTTACACATAATAAAGTCAATTTCACTCGTCGTCCCATTTGGATGTCTCCATGTCCATTTCCTGTGTGTCTTTTTCTTGAAAAAGGAGTTCAAGATGAAAAACCCTTCTGCCTCTGCAAACTCAACAAGAATATTTCCACGCTGGTTTCTTTTGCCGTGACCGAATTTTCCTACTGAAGTTTCATTCTGTTGCCGTTGCCCTATTTTTGCATTGAAATCTCCCATAATTATCTTCAAGTGCTGCTTACCTTTATTATTTAGATGACGAATTTCCTCATAAAATTCTTCAGATTTTTCTTCAGGATGACTTGTGGTGGATATATATAAATGCAGAGTTTTTGCTAAAAATGCAGAGTTTTTGCTGGTCCTTGATAAAGCCAAGGCTCAGTATTCTCGACACTTTCTACATTCAGTTGTTTTATTTTATTTTTATCTTTTCTCCTTTTACTCACACCGGTAGATACATAACCTTTTCTATGTTGTACTTGGTATGAGTCAAAAATATATATATATTTTTTTGCTTAGGTCTCTTCTTAATAGAATATATATATATATATATATATATATATATATATATATATTCTATTAAGAAGAGACCTAAGCAAAAAAATATATATATATTTTTGACTCATACCAAGTACAACATAGAAAAGGTTATGTATCTACCGGTGTGAGTAAAAGGAGAAAAGATAAAAAATAAAATAAAACAACTGAATGTAGAAAGTGTCGAGAATACTGAGCCTTGGCTTTATCAAGGACCAGCAAAAACTCTGCATTTTCTCACTTCCACAAAGACCTAGTTGGAAATGGGTTTCTGCAAAGCCATAGATGCAAGTAATAAGCCCACCAAAAATTGTTTTAAAAATTATATGTATGTCATGACCTCCGCAGAGTTGTATGACCTAGCTCTAGTTAACAATTTAGCTTGCATCCATAACTTTCATGGCCCGACCCATGCTCTTCATCTGTTACTATTAAACAGAGAGAAGAAGATTAAAGAGAATCTTCTTCTCTCTGTTTAATAGTAACAGATGAAGAGCTCTTTAATCTTCTGCTCTCTGTTTAATAGTAACAGATGAAGAGCTCTTTAATCTTCTGCTCTCTGTTTAATAGTAACAGATGAAGAGCTCTTTAATCTTCTTCTCTCTGTTTAATAGTAACAGATGAAGAGCATGGGTCGGGCCATGAAAGTTATGGATGCAAGCTAAATTGTTAACTAGAGCTAGGTCATACAACTCTGCGGAGGTAATGACATACATATAATTTTTAAAACAATTTTTGGTGGGCTTATTACTTGCATCTATGGCTTTGCAGAAACCCATTTCCAACTAGGTCTTTGTGGAAGTGAGAAAATGCAGAGTTTTTGCTGGTCCTTGATAAAGCCAGGGCTCAGTATTCTCGACACTTTCTACATTCAGTTGTTTTATTTTATTTTTTATCTTTTCTCCTTTTACTCACACCGGTAGATACATAACCTTTTCTATGTTGTACTTGGTATGAGTCAAAAATATATATATTTTTTTGCTTAGGTCTCTTCTTAATAGAATGTGAATTCTGAATTTTCATAACTGCTGCGTTGCGCGTTTTGACTTCAGGTTATTTTGCAACTTTCGTTTTAAATTCTAAAGTTTTTCCTTAGTTTTCAGCTTTGCTCTTCAGTATATATATATATATATATACATATATATATATATATATATATATATATATATATTCATCCCACTAACTGCTTGATATTTATTAACTGAAATCCTTTAATAATAAAATTTGGTTACTTGCTGAATTATAGTGCCGTTTTTAGTGCCACTATTTTGCTTAATCCAGAAGTAATGGCTGACTATGACCGTGACCATGGAGTATGAGTAATCTTTCCACGCTTTGATGGAGGTGAGCATACTTTCATATGGTCCGTTAGATTTTTGGTTCCATAATCTTTTATTACACCGACGACATCTTTCTTCGTAATTATACACTTCCCACATTTTAAACAACAAGCAAGACCAAACAACACAGAATTATTCACTGGTTCCTTAATGAGACGAAACAATTTCCAGCATTCACTCTTACCCTTGTGGTTTTAAACAAGCACGTATTTGTTGGAATCGACGCCTTTCTCAACCTCCTTAATATTAAAATCCATCCATATTAACAAATAAGGAGTTAATTTCGACATGCCATGTCATGGGAACGGGGTGTTAGTACATCAATCGAAAACCTCTGAATGCTCAATGTAAAAGAAGCGACGTGAAAGGTAACTCTTAGTCATACAGTGAACTTCACACGGAAAGAGTGAATCAGCTGAGAAACAGGCGAATGGCGTTTGTCTGTACCTTGCCCTGAGCAACGACCACCGTGAGCAACTCAATGGGCTATAAGCAGTCGCCCGTCCCTAATTTAGGGTCACTGGTTCCAGGGAAGGGAGCGAGCCAGTGCCGTAAGACAAACACAACATCCATGCCTCACCGGGATTCGAACCCGGACCCCTTTTGGACGAATGATCAGAGGCCATCGCCTTAGACCACTGCGCCACCGGGGCGGCCAGTATCTTTTTACGATATGGCGTCGGTGTGTTGTCTGACGTCGAACGGTGGAAATCTTCGTTGCTTTAAGAAAGAGACCACAATATTTTTTTTATATTGGAGGTTTAACGACCACCGTGAGCAACTCAATGGGCTATAAGCAGTCGCCCGTCCCTAATTTAGGGTCACTGGTTCCAGGGAAGGGAGAGAGCCAGTGCCGCAAGACAAACACAACATCCATGCCTCACCGGGATTCGAACCCGGACTCCTTTCGGACGAATGATCAGAGGCCATCGCTTAGACCACTGCGCCACCGGGGCGGCGACCACAATATTGCTGCATGGCCTATCATTATGCACTCCGTGGGCACCAGTATCGACTACAAAATTCTACAACGCGCATTTTTCTTTGGAATATATTTTTCTGTTTTCAAAAATAAAACGGGAATAAAACTGGGTCAAAATCGGGTCAGGAATACCTTGACCCTACTCGTTGGACTCGCAAGAAATTGTCGACCCGTGACCATCTCTGGTTCAAACTACAGTTGCTGCATTCCCTCCACCATTGCGGCCGCTATATGGGGACGTTAATTGTAAAGGTGCAGCAAAACTGTTTTTTACAACATTCCTCTTCTTTTGCTGCGAACTGCAGGTTTCAGTTTCCCTCTAAGCTTAGCACTGTACGTTGCACTGGTCACTGTTTGTCCGTGTTCTGAAAATGCGCCAGATTAGGACCCATCATGCCCCAAAAGGCCAGCATAATTTTCTTGGCGGAGAAGATCATTTGAATTTCTTTTTACTGGGAAATACGGGTGTTTCCCTGCATACTTCGTCTGTTGCTTTCCGGTTCACAGTGATGAGTCCATGTTTCATCGCCGGTGACAATCCGCTCCAAAACACACTGATCTATTTTACAACGTTTCAGGAAATGGGCAGCAACCTCCACGCGGTGTTACTTGGGCAAATCAGTAAGCTATTTGGGTAACCAACTTGCGTAAACTTTACGGTAACGCAAGGTTTCATGCACTATGGCATGTGCAGATCCATAGCTGATATCCCAATGCGCAGCATCAGCGGACAACGTAATCCGTCGGTCTCCCCTGACCAAGCCATTCGCCCTGTTGATTTGGGCTTGTGTGCGCGATGTTGATAGCCGACCAGATCGATCTTCGTCGGTTAAACTTGTTCTTCTTGCTTTAAACCTTTCTACCAGTTCATAAACTTTCCGTTAGGTCATGCTGTTTTCACTTCCGTTCTGAGCAAAAGCATCCTTGGGTGAATTTCAGCAGGTTTCATTCCCACTGCTTAAAGAAATCTCACTACGGCGCATTGTTTAACAACGGTGCTATCCAGCAGAGGAGCGTCCATGTTTATTTCACCTTGACTTCAAACGGGACTAACGGCAAAGCGCTGCATTATACATATTCGAACTACTCATAAGCGATTGCGAACGTGTTGTATTTTTTTTTTTGCTTGGAGGTTTAACGACCACCGTGAGCAACTCAATGGGCTATAAGCAGTCGCCCGTCCCTAATTTAGGGTCACTGGTTCCAGGGAAGGGAGAGAGCCAGTGCCGTAAGACAAACACAACATCCATGCCTGACCGGGATTCGAACCCGGACCCCTTACGGACGAATGATCAGAGGCCAACGCCTTAGACCACTGCGCCACCGGGGCGGCCGTGTTGTATTGCATCAGCTTCTATCCGTTGCCGCGTAATTGTCAAATTACCTTTACTTTTTTTGACTTACCTACATGTAATGTTAATTCAAAGGTAATTTCATCTTTTTTAACGAACGAAATTTAACGATTTAACCAGGAAGAGAAAAGCTAAGTGGTCGCTTTTAATAAGCAAAGTAACAAAATTCGATGAAATTACGTATTTAACGAGGCCTCCTGCTCACCGTCCTGGAGTAGAGGACTATAAATGATGGCATAGAGGACGAAATTCCAACAAAGTAGGGGAACCTTGGTGTGCTAATGGAAGAATGTTGATAGAAAAGCACTACTGAGGCGAGGGAAGAAAGCTAAGAACGCTCGGCCACCTTTGTATTTTTATTTATTTATTTTTTATTTTTTTTTTTTTTTTTTGCCACACTACACCATTCACCACACAATGAAATCACAAATACAACTTCTGTGCCAAAAAAAACAACAACATGCAAATACAAATATTATACAATAATATTATACATATATTGAAAAGTATAAATGAAGTAATAGGAACTAGAAAAACACGTATGATAACATGAATAAATTTGTTTTTAGTTTTAGTTAAAGTAAATTGAAGCACCACTACAGGTTCTTAAACAAATCAGTGCGGTGCACTGTGATTGTGGCAAGTCTCTCCCCCCCCCCTAAATAATCTAAATAGTCAAGCCAAAGAACAATTTAACCATTATGCAGTAAATTAAAGTAATAATGCGTAATATATAACCAAACGTTAATCAACTATTAATTTTGAAGGTCTTCAGTTGTTTTTTGAATACAGAGAATTGCGTCTTGAATCGAAGCGGCAACCCATTCCAGGACCTAGGGCAGGTCAAGTTAATATTATTAAATAATAAATTAGTACGCGCTCTAGGTATTGAAAAACTATTATGTCCACGAGGGTCATGATAATGGGAACTTAGCATATATACGTTCATGCATAAACAGTAATAATCGAAAACTGTTTAATTTATCAAATGACATTATCTGATAACTGAGAAAAAGAATGTACTTGTAAAGACGGATTCACCAAACGTAATTTTTTTTTTTTTGTAAAACATAAATTCTATTAATATTCCCAATATTTGTGCGACCCCAAGCCAAGAGACAATAAGATAGAAATGGATAAATAAATGAAAAATACAATAGCAACTTAACCCTGGCAGGCAACAAACTTGAAATCCTATAAATGACACCAATGCGTGATCTGAGCCCAGCCGCAATTTCATAACATGTGCATCCCATCTCAAATTATCTTGTTAATACACACCCAAGAACTTTGCAACAGCCTGAAAGTCAAGGGGCACTCCACCAAATAATATCCCATTTGCAACATCCACTCTTCGCCTACATCGCGAAAATAGTACACTAGTAGTTTTGGAAAAATTTATTGTTAAGGAATTACAGCAAAATGACACAGTCACTGATTGTGATCAACTTTTTACAGCGTAACAGAATACATCAACGACAAATTTGATGAGCACTAGGTGATATTAGGCGAAAAACGAAGGGAACGTCTATAGAAAACAAACCAAAAAATATTGGATTCTTAGTTGAAGGTGTTTCCATGAGATATTTGCTTGTTTGTTTTTGTTTATGGGATTTAACGACGACCGTGACCAACTCTGTGGTCTATAAGCAGTCGCCCATCCCTAATTTAGGGTCGTTGGTTCCAGGAAAGGGAGAAAGCCAGTACAGTAAGACAAACACAACATCCATACCTCACCGGAATTTGAACCCATCTCTGACGAATGGTCAGAAGCTAGTACTTAGACCAATGCTATACCGGGGCCGCCTGCTTTATAGCGTTAGCTGATATTGCGTATTCACCCTAAGAGTTTACTTTAATTTGTACTTAGGTAGTCCACTAATTAAATCTTTCAAGTCCAATGGTTATGGATATAAATGTACATGCATATTATCACATATGAATATTTTTACATGCACTGTAAAAAATAATATGTGAATTCACGGAAAATTCCTGTAAATAACGTGCAGAAAGCTGCCGGTCTTTTAACGAAATTTCAGTTTTTAAAAGATACCGTATTTTAGCACGTCTTTTTGTAAAAAAAGATCGTGCTTCTGTTATCGGTTTGTCCGTCCGTCTGTACCCACGGAATTTCTGCAACTACAGTGCTGGACAATTGCTAAGGACGGATCATAAACGGCTATATAGCGCATAAAAAAGTAAGTGTAGTTGGATGCCAAGTGAAATAAAATAATGTCAGAATGCCTGGACATTACAAGAAAGACAATTTATTGTGCTTTGAAATCCAGAAGGCTTTGGAACGTGTTCAAGGGACAAACAGGCCATTTTGTGCAGAATACGCAAACGTGAAAAAAATGCAATTACCGTCCGCAGGCGTTCCGGCGTAAGATGTCAATACGGGATATGGCCACCATGGAGGGCGATGCAAGATTCCACAGGTCGTGTCATGCTTTGCACAACATTATCAAGCAGCTGTTGGGGTAATTTATCTCATTCCTCTGTCAGTGCACGGATGAGGGTGTCTTTGTTTATTATAGGGCATTGGCGACCAGCAAGACTCCTCCCCAAACCATCCCACACATTTTCAATGGGATTCAGATCTGTAGAACGTGCTTGCCATACGAGGCGTTGAATATCCTCGCTCTCAAGACACTCCTGGACAGCGACTCTTTGATGACATGTTGCGTTGTCGTCCGTAAAAATGAATCTATCACGGACAACACCACGCAACATACGAACATGAGGTAGCAGAACATCATTAATGTATCGTTGGCCAGTCATAGTCCCAGTTGGCAGCACATAGAGGGACGTGCGGCCATTGATCATGATGCCAGCCCATACCATGACACTACATGTCGGATATCGGCCCCTTTCCTGTATGTTTGCTGGACAATATGCAGTACCACTATCATGCCAGATCAGTTGTCGTCGACAATCAGACGATAGACTGTATCTTTTTTTTTTTTTTTGGTTGGAGGTTTAACGACCACCGTGAGCAACTCAATGGGCTATAAGCAGTCGCCCGTCCCTAATTTAGGGTCACTGGTTAAAGGGAAGGGAGAGAGCCAGTGCCGTAAGACAAACACAACATCCATGCCTGACCGGGATTCGAACCCGGACCCCTTACGGACGAACGATCAGAGGCCAGCGCCTTAGACCACTGCGCCACCGGGGCGGCATAGACTGTATCTACTCTCATCTGAGAAGAGGACAGCAGACCAGTCGTTATCAGTCCAATTGCGATGTTGATGGCACCATTGCAAACGCGCGGTACGGTGACGTCTGTACAATGGGATGCACACAACAGGACGGCGGGCGTATAGTCCTCCTTTATGCAAACGTCTGGCGACAGTTTTTCGGGAGATCCGCTTGCCAGTAGCAGCCATAAACTGATTTGCTACCTGACTAGCTGTGCTGCGCCGGTGTCTTTTTGTTGATAGCACTATGTACCGATCTTCTGCAGGTGTCGTACTGCGAACACGACCTCCCCCGTGACGTTTGCTACACTCTCCATTTGTTTGAAATGATTTCCAAAGCCTTGAAACAATACTGTGGCTGACGTCGAACTCCCTGGCAACATCTGTTATTTTTCGCCCTTCTTCAATCTTACCAATAATACGGCCACGCGTAAAATCATCTAGGTGATGTCGGGAAGACATACTGAAAATTGCAAGTTCGTCAATTGAATCTTTCTCTTTCAACTTTGCATTTGAACAACAACGGTCAATACGCGTCAAATCCTTTAAATCTCTTATCAGCGCTATGACGTCACGAACAAGTTCGGCAATCCGAAATTTGCATACGCACAACACGTCTTACTGTATCCCGCACTTATGCTAATTTCCACATTTTCCGGCCTTCCATTTTATGGTTGCTATCGTTGCTTTTGTCATCCGTCCTTAGCAATTGTCCGGCAGTGTATTAGACCGATTTGAAAAATTGTTTTTGCATTCGGAAGCTTGAAATATGCAAATGATGATCCTTTTTTTCGTTTTTTTTTTTACGATGCACAATTTTGCCGCTAGGGGGCGTAAATGCAGATGTCGAATTCAAAATTACGTTTTAATCCACATATTTGCTTCTAAACATCCGATTAAAAAAATTATTTTATCTTTCGATTCCATTTATGTTGAAGAGTATTTTGGATATAGTTATTTTTCAAATTACGCATAGATTTTCCGCTAGGGGGCGTAAAACTAAAATTACATTTTTTACAATAATTCTTCTAAAATTTGATTTGAAATTTTTTTCTTCAGCGCATACACCTTCTGATGGAAAATGTTTTGCATATAATTTCAAATTTTTGATAAAGAATAATTTGGCCACCAGGGGGCGTAAGCGTTAATTTTTGCTTCTGATGTATTTGCCATAAAATCTGAGCTAAAATATGGTATGAAAAAATCATTTCGTGGACTGATGCCACTCACATAGGTTAAACTTTTTGGAATATTTTCTTCTTAAAATATTTCACAGTTTCTCCGTTAGACGGCGTAGATGTATATCTTATTTTCGTCAAAATCTCTACTTCTAGAAGTCCGATCTGAAAACTTTCTTTGTTGGATAGTGTTTTCAGTGTGACATGTTTTTCATATAATTTTAAAATTTGCAAGTAATTCATAGACTTTCCGCTAAGGGGCGTAAGGGTAAATTGCGTTTCTCCTTATATCTCTGCTTCTAAATCTCCGATTTGAAAAATTCTTGCTGCACCGGATACAGCTCCTGATGGGAAATCGTTTGCACATAATTTCGAATTTTTGTAAAAAAAATGGTTTGGCCACCAGGGGGCGTAAATCTTAATTTCCGCTTCTGATGCATTTGCAGCAAAATATGAGCTTCTAAATTCTTGATTGAAAAAAACGTCGTTTGTAGACCGAACTACTCGTGTTGACAAACCTTTTAGAAACATTTTCTTCTTAAAATAGTGCATGGATTCTGCGCCAGGGAGCGTAGACGTATATCTTATTTTTGTCAATATCTCGACTTCTAGGAGTCAGATTTAAAAAATTCCTTCTTTGTTGGATAGTGTTTCTACTGTGACATGTTTTTCCTAAAAATTCCAAATTTTCAAGTAATTCATAGACTTTCCGCTAGGGGGCGTAAAGGTAAATTGCGTTTCCCACTATTTCTCTGCTTCTAAACCTTCGATTTAAAAATTGCTTCTGCACCAGATACAGATCCTGATGGGAAATCCTTTGCCCATATTTTTTTATTTTTGTAAAAAAATTGGTATGGCCACCAGGTGGCGTAAGTCTTAGTTTCCACTTCTGATGTATTTGCAGCAAAATATGAGCTTCTAAAACCTCGATTGAAAAAAAAAGTCTTTTGTTGACCGATGCTACTCATGTCGACAAACCTTTTAGGAACACTTTCTTCCTGAAATAATGCATGGTTTCCACGCCAGTGGGCGTAGATGTGTATCTTATTTTTGTCAATATCTCTACTTCTAAAAGTCCAATTTGAAAAATTCCTTCGTTGTTGGATAGTGTTTCCGATGCAAAATGTTTTTCCTATAAATTCAAAAATTTCACGTAAATCTTTTAAGACTTTCCGCTAGGGCGCATAAAGGTAAATTGCGTTTTCTGCTCCTAAAACTCCGATTTGAAAAATTCTTCCTCTATCGCATACAAGACCTGATGGAAAATATTTTTCACATAATTTCTAATGTTTTGTAAAGAATGGTTTGGCCACCAGGGGTCATAAGTGTTCATTTCTGCTTCTGATGTATTTGTAGCAAAATCTGGGCTCCTGAAAACTGGACTAAATTTTTTTTTTCTTGGACCGATACCGCTCATATGGAAAAACCTTTTGAGAATACTTTCTTCCTAAAATAATGCATGGTTTTCCCACCTGGGCACGTAAAGTCACGTCTTATTTTTTTCGATAACTCTGTTTCTAAGAGTTCGTAAGCTCAAGATTCCGTTTACACCAATATCTGAGGGATTAAAGACCCGATTGAAAAACTTCTTTCTTCCGTCAGAAACTATTGTTTTCCATACCGGTTCCATTGCCTTTGAATAGCTTTGATAAATTTAATTTGCGTCAGAACGGATTCAAAAGACGCGCTTATTACACCCGAAAATTCGGTGTCGTGTTTCTTGTTTAATTCCCTTCATATCACAGATTTTTTCGTAATCAGTAATTCCCTTTATTTCAGAAAAGTCCTTTTCACGGTTTTCCGTATTTACACAGAATTTTCGCAAAATCGAGGACACTAAATTTCTCAGCCCTTACACCAGCGAATTATTTCGCACCGCCGAAATTCGATCCGGGGCGGTAGTTTCCTTTGGCTCAACAGAAACTACGCATCTTAACCATTGAGCTAGAAAAACTCGGGAGTCGCGCACACACGTTCAAGGTAAAACTGCAATTGCGCGATCATGATTTTTAATTTTTTGTGTCATACCGCGAGTGATTCACGCATTTTTAGCACATATTTTGTAGAAAAAAATCATGCTCATGTTATCGGTTTGTCCGTCAGTCTGTACCCACGATATCTCTACAACTATTAGTCCGATTTGAAAAATTCTTTTTGCATTGGGAAAATTGAAATATGCGAATGATGATCCTTCATTTAGTTTTTTTTTTTTTTTTTTTACGACGTACAATTTTGCCGCTAGAGGGCGTAAACGCAGATGATGTCGAATTCAAAAATACGTTTTATCCCACATATTTGCTTCTAAACACCCGGTTGAAAAAATTTTATCTTTCGATTCCATTTATGTCGAAGAGTATTTTGGATATAGTTATTTTTCAAATTACGCATAGATTTTCCGCTAGGGGGCGTAAAACTAAAATTACATTTTTTCCGATAATTCTTCTAAAATTCGATTTGAATTTTTTTTCTTCAGCGCATACACCTGCTGATGGAAAATATTTTGCATATGATTTCAAATTTTTGATAAATAATAATTTGGCCACCGGGGGCGTAAGTGTTAATTTTTGCTTCTGATGTATTTGCCATAAACTCTGAGCTAAAATATGGATTGAAAAAAATCATTTCGTGGACTTATGCCACTCACATAGATAAAACCTTTTGGAATATTTTCTTCTTAAAATATTTCACAGTTTCTCCGCCAGAGGGCGTAGATGTATATCGTATTTTCGTCAGTATCTCTACTTCTAGAAGTCCGATCTGAAAACTTTCTTCTTTGTTGGATAGTGTTTTCAGTGTGACATGTTTTTCATATAATTTCAAAATTTGCAAGTAATTCATAGACTTTCCGCTAGGGGCGTAGTGGTAAATTGCGTTTACCCCTATACCTCTGCTTCTAAATCTCAGATTTGAAAAATTCTTTCTGCGCCGGATACAGCTCCTGATGAGAAATGGTTTGCATATAATTTCTAATTTTGTAAAAAAAATGGTTTGGCCACCAGGGGGCGTAAATCTTAATTTCCGCATCTGATGTATTTGCAGCAAAATATGAGCTTCTAAAATCTCGATTGAAAAAAGTCGTTTGTTGGCCGGTACTACTCATGTCAACAAACCTTTTAGGAACATTTTCTTGAAAATATGCATGGTTTCTACGCCAGGGGGCGTAGATGTATATCTTATTTTTGTCAATATCTCTACTTCAAGGAGTCCGATTTGAAAAATTCCTTCTTTGTTGGATAGTGTTTCCGATGCGAAATGTCTTTCCTATAAATTCAAAATTTTGAAGTAAATCAGACTTTCCGCTAGAGGGTACAAAGGTAAATTGTGTTTTCTGCGTTATTTCTGCTTCTAAAACTCCGATTTGAAAAAATCTTCCTGTATCGCATACAAGACCTGTTGGAAAATATTTTTCACGTAATTTCTAATGTTTGGTAAAGAATGGTTTGGCCACCAGGGGGCATAAGTGTTAATTTCTGCTTCTGATGTGTTTGTAGCAAAATCTGGGCTCCTGAAAACTTGGCTTATTTTTTTTTCTTGGACCGATACCGCTCATATGGAAAAACCTTTTGAGAATACTTTCTTCCTAAAATAATGCATGGTTTTCCCTTCAGGGGACGTAAAGTCACATCTTATTTTTGTCGATATCTCTGTTTCTAAGAGACCGATTTGAAAAATTATGTCTGTGTTGGAGAGCGGTTCCGGTGCAAAATGTTTCTCATATAAATTCATATTTTTCTTAACGCACAAGTTTGCAACCAAAGGGCGTAATCTCACGATTCTGTTTACAGCAATATCTGAGGAATTAAAAACCCGATTGAAAAACTTATTTCTTCCGTCAGATACTATTGTTTTCCATACCGGTTCCATTGACTTTGAATAGCTTTGATAAATTTAATTTGCGTCAGAACAGATTCAAAAGACGTGCTTATTACACCCTAAAATTCGATGTCATCTTTTTTGTTAAACTTATGGCTTTCAATATCTTTAAAAAATTGAAATGACTACTTTATTGTATTATCTCACAAAACTCCTAAATATAAGATTTACTCCTAATAGCTATATTACCTTTTGTCTTACAATCACCTGCACAATAACTTAAGTATCCGGTTTCTAACGATAACACAATATACATGAACAATATGTGGGAGATGGTGAGGAATATTCGTTGCCACAGTAACCAAAATTTCATGCGATATGCTGTCCATAATTTCCAATCTCGCTGCAGAACTTATCAAATCCTTCGACAGATGATTGAAATGTAGCCTAAGTATATTCTCGTGAATAGGTCCTATTACAGGAATGCTTTCGTCAGATAGATACGGGAAAAGTGAGAATGGAATTTTTCCGTGAATATACGAAAGGAATTGCGGAAAGATTTCTAAAATTTCAGAATTTTCCTGGCGTACGAAAAATCCGGGAAATTCAGGTTTATCTCCGTAATTTCACGGAAAACGTGCGAGAAAAGTGCTTCGTTGATACACGCAAGGAATCATAGAAATTGGCTCGTGAGTTTCAATTACGGAAGAAAACTTTTCTGCTCGTCGTAATATTATCTCGTTTCGTGGTAACACTTAAATATTTGTCTAAAGTACCCAGAATGATCTAGCTTGTGGTTGAATATGCTAATTTCGGCAACATTTCACACAACACAGCTAGTCGGGTTTCTTCGCTACAATGTTGTATTTTACCTTTTCTGTACGATATCTCTGAATTCAAAAGACTGCAAAATGCAGCAAGGTGCATATTTTCCTCTTCTTGTATGTACAATAATACACGGTCGAGTCACATTTTTGTGACCACCAGCTAATATCCAAGGTAACCGCCGTGTGCAGGGCGGACAGCAGTTAGATGGGCTGGAAGTGACTCAAGCAGGTGTTCACAGATATGTGGAGCCATGCTGACTGCAGTGCATCTGACAGCTGCTGGAGAATGCGTGGTGGAGGATCCATAGAGCTAACAACACGATCGAGGTGGTCCCACAGATGCTCGATTGGGTTTAAGTCTGGGACACTAGGGGACCAGGGAAGTACTCTGAAGTTTTCATCGTGCTCTTCCAACCACTCTGTCATTTCTAGCTGTGTGACACGTCGCATTGTCGTGCTGGATGATCCCATCCACCCCATGGAAGACAATCGGCATGTACGTGGTCTGCTAGGATAGATTCATAACGAATTCGGTCCATAGTGCCTTCCAAAGGTATGTGTGGACCCCAGGAATGCCACGAAAACATTCCCCATAACGCTGCCCCCACCAGCTTATGTTCTTCCAGCAATGGTTTAAGAGTGTTTTGTTCGTCAATGTTTCTCGCCTTATACGCCAACGTCCATCCGTTTGATGAAGCAGAAAACGTGACTCATCGGAGAAGACAATCCTTTGCCAATCAGCGGAGGTCCGATTCCGATACTACCGTGGAAATGTAAGCCTTTCTTGCCAATGCACTTTCATTAGCATAGGTGCAGTGACCATTCGTCTGCATCGGAGCCCCATACGCAGCAGGGTTCGCTGAACTGTTGTTTTAGACACACTTCCGATAGGCCCCTGGTTTATTCGGCCAGTGAGTTGCTCCACTATGTCGTGTCGATCGGCCTTCACGCATCTTCGAAGCCGACGTTCACCTCTCATGTCGTGGCATGTAGTGCTCCGCAGTTTCCACTTCGCTTATTCGCAATGGTGCCATTTCTACAATCACGATGCCCTTTAACCACAGCAGCACGCGAACAGTTCACAAACTGCGCTGCTTCAGAAATACCGCCACTCTTGGCCCGAAAGCCGATAATCATCCTTTTTTGTAAATTTGATAAATCGCTCCTTTTATCCGCGACAGCAACGAGTGATATATTTTCAGAATGCCTACAGCACACCTTATATAGCCTCCAAGCCAGCTCAGGACAGGTGCCTTCTTTCATTGGCTACGCGCTGTTGACGTCAAAAGTAGGTGGTCACAATAATGTGACTCGACTGTATATAACACAGTCTCAGTTAGATCCACGATAGCCAGATGGTGGCCTTTCCTTGTAAGTGGTGATAGAAAAATCGCGGACTTTCCTTGGAAGAAGAAAGCCGCGATTTGAAACTAAATCGTGCACACTTCAAACTAAATCACTTTGAAACTAAATTGTGCCCAACTTTTTTGCGCTCTTTAAATAAAAATTTACCAAAGCTACAATAAATCAAAGCTCCTCAAATAAAAATGTTCACATAGCGGACGGGTTTTACCAAAGCCAACAGTGCAGACCTTAAACCTGTAACAGTGAGAAAGAATCTCATGTAGTCTTTCCCTCTGCTCTTTGACCCAAGGCATGATATAAAAAGGCTAATTCAGCTGACATGGACATCAAGACACTTTTTCTTTTTTTTTTTTTTTGATTGGAGGTTTAACGACCACCGTGAGCAACTCAATGGGCTATAAGCAGTCGCCCGTCCCTAATTTCGGGTCACTGGTTCCAGGGAACAAACCCAACATCCATGCTTCACCGGGATTCGAACCCGGACCCCTTTTGGACGAATGATCAGAGGCCATCGCTTAGACCACGGCGCCACCGGGGCGGCAAAGACACTTTTTCACTCATTAAAGGAGAGTTTATTCTACTTCTTAGAGAACAAATATATTCGGTTGAGCTACTTTCATCCCATTTGTAAATCGAGAGTTAATTCCTTCCAGCCTGTTAAAGGGTTAAACCCGAAACAAAAACACAAAATCAGTTCAGAGTTGATAGCCCAACCACATGAAACGTGTTTAAGGACTGGTCTGTAACATTAATTGTATTTAAGAGTTAAGGATTGGTGTGCAAGTGTGATTCTGCTGTCCAAACAACTGTTTATTCTTCAAATACAGAATTTATATCTAGTTGAAGCTACAACTTGTGTGGTGTGGAAGCTGAGGCAAACAGGTCACCAGGATTTGTTTGTAAGTTAACTATGACTTTATATATATCTACTAAGTGAAATTTCTTAAATGCAGGATACCTTGAAATCCAAAATATGAAGATTCATTTTGTTTCAAGCAATATTTTCAAGATTTTGTACACCGTTGTTCAATTCTCAATAAAAGTTCCTTAAATCTGAGCACTCTCAGCTCTTTTAGATTTCTCTCCTGATGTTTACAGGTAAAGAGCAGATAGATCCACAACAATCGTGCTGGGATTTTTGATCGAGGTAAACGACTTTCCGGATGTCAATAAATTCGTTTTTCATCTCGAATGCTGATAACTTCATAACATGCATTATATTTTTATTATCCATATTCTCCATTGTTTCCCATTTAACATAATCATCACAAGAGTGTGGATAAAAAAATCTTCAACGGGGAATGCAAATGCGCTCTCCGCAGAATTCATTTATTTTTTGATAATCCCTAAACGAATTGGTTTCGTTATTGTACCCATTCTTTACATGTCCATTGTTTTCATTCGAAGAACTGAAATTGTCTTGCTTCATTTTTATATCCCTTCTTTGCTTCTATGTGTCTTTATTAGCATTCTTCTTTCATAAAGAATATTGCTTTTATGTTTTCAAAAGAATTTATGAATCGGGTCACGGTTCACTCCCGAGTCGTGATGGCAGTTTCAAGATACACTGCGCTAAGAATAATGAGTTCTTTGTCTCGAAACATCACTTTTTTATCTATCGAATTTTTGAAGATTTATGTCTGTTGAGGTGGGGTCAATAAATAATGTTAATTCTTCAAAATCATCTTTCTCGTGCCGTGTAGTTTTTATTGCGCGCTGCTGACAACAAATGGGATTCAGTTTCACGGAAGTTGTGACCTTTGTTTACAAGAAATGAAATGCTCATTTTTAGTAATAACTACGTGCCATGAATTCAAATCACATGCTTACACCGCCAAACTGCAAACCGATGTTTTCCAAATATACATTTCAGAATATTTTTTATGTGTTGCATATGATGCTAAGGATATCCCTTCAAAATATATTTTTCTTCTTCAGGATAAATATTGCACTTGGTATGTTAAATACACTCTCTGATCAAAAGTATCGGGACACTTCCTTACCAACAAACGCCCTGTAACAGGAAAGGAATCACTATCGAGTTGCTTCACCCCTTCGCTGCTACAATAACCTCCCCCCCCCCTTTTTTTTTGTTAATTGGAGGTACGACCACTGTGAGCAACTCAATGGGCTATAAGCAGTCGCCCATCCCTAATTTAGGGTGACTGGTTCCAGGGAAGGAAGAGAACCAGTGCCGTAAGACAAACAAAACATCCATGCCTCACCGGGATTCGAACCCGGACCCCTTTCGGACGAATGATAAGAGGCCAACGCTTAGACCACTGCGCTACCAGGGCGGCTAACCTCCACTTTGCTGGGAAGACTTTCCATTTGATTTTGGTACGATTCTGCGGGAATTGCCTTTCGTTTTGCCACAAAGGATTTGTCAGGTTAGTGACAGACGTCCGACGGATCGGCCTGGCTTGCCCTTCAGCATTCCTATTCACCCCAAAGATGTTCCATAGGATTGATATCGGAGCTTTGTGTTGGCCAGTCAAGATTTTTTTTTTTTTTTTTTTTGCTTGGAGGTTTAACGACCACCGTGAGCAATTCAATGGGTTATAAGCAGTCTCCCGTCCCTAATTTTGGGCCACTGGTTCCAGGGAAGGGGGAGAGCCAGTGCCGTAAGACAAACACAACATCCATGCCTCACCGGTATTCGAACCCGCACCCCTTACGGACGAATGATCAGAATCCATCGCTTATACCACTGCGCAAACGGGGCGGCCCGGTCAAGTTCTTCCAGACCCTTTTCATCAAATCATTCCAATACAGACCTAGCTTTGTTTGGTCCCAGCCAAAACGATGAAAAACAGCTCCACAGCATGACGTCCCCTCCACCAAACTACACATTTGACACAACACAGTCGTTTAGCTGGCATCCTCCATACCCGCACTCTTCCGCTGGACTGCCAGATGGTAAAGGGGATTCATTACTCCAGAGAAGTGATGAATCATGCTTCATTGACCCGGAATTACGCTTCACGACTCTGCAACTGCCGATACACTGCTCCAGAGTCCAATGGCGCCAAGCTTTACGCTACTCCAAACAAGTGGCGTGCCCAGAAATCTTTTCGGTAGAAGGTATGATTATTATTATTTTTTCTTTTTTTACATCAAAATGTGTTGAGTGCATTTTTCAAATGTATGCAATAGCCGTGCAAAAATATTCAAATATATATTTGCTGGAAATCATTAATAGTCTCATTATTTATATTCTCATCAACACAATTGGTTGACGACTTACAGTTTGCCATTTTTCTGTGCAGAAAACAATACGGTACTTACTGTTAAATGGTTAAAATATACAATTCTAAAACGAAATGAAAACTTACATTCTACATTTTTGTGTAACTTTGCTTTGTTTTTTCATTGTGCAATAAGACTACCAATTTCTGACGACACTCATTTCGATAAATATATATTTTTTTATTCAACCCTTATGTTACTTTTTACTTACTATTACTTGAGTCGTATTTCCAGCTTTCTGGGTTTTTTGGCTAGTTCATCTAAAACCTTTTTTTTTTTTTTTGATTGGAGGTTTAACGACCACCTTGAGCAACTCAATGGGCTATAAGCAGTCGCCCGTCCCTAATTTCGGGTCACTGGTTAAAGGGAAGGAGAGAGCCAGTGCCGTAAGACAAACACAACATCCATGCCTGACCGGGATTCGAACCCGGACCCCTTACGGACGAATGATCAGAGGCCAGCGCCTTAGACCACTGCGCCACCGGGGGTCGGCCATCTAAAACTTCCTCAGCTTTCGGTGTGTAATCTCCATGAGTATGAAGTAATTATATGACCCATTGTCTCAGTTTTGGTATGGTATTAGGTAGATATGATTTTAAGAGACGCAGTGTTGAAACCGAAAGCTCGCTTTCTGAAGTTGTCACTGGTAGAATACCTAGTATGTGAAACGTTGTTTTTATATTGGGTAACAATCTCACTGTAGCACAGGTTTAAAGGACTTAATGCATCTTTTGGCCAGTGTTCCTTTTCTTTGCGGGCGAACATTACGCTACCACAGTTTCAATTCTGAGATGACTTCTTCTTTCGAGGCATTCAAGTCACCTGTATAAAATTCAGTTCAAGTTTTAAAACCATCAACGTCTTGAAAAGATGGTGGCACATCGGGATTTGTTGGGAAAAGTGACTGGAGTCCTGATAAGACCGATTTGTATGCGAGAAATCTATTTTCCAAAGCACTAATAAACATGTCTAAATATCAGTGAATGAAATACGGAATTACACCATTGTTCAATATAAATGCGCAAGATCGGAATTCGTTTATTGGTGTAAATATGCCATGGAGTCTTCTGGTTATTTTTTGTGCAAGTTGCAAAACAAGAAGTTTTGATTAAAATACAAGGAATCGCATCAAAACAAAACCAATGCTGTCACATAAACACAAAAAACCAAGAAGACTATTACAGGATTTCAATTTATGTGGCTTATTTTAGACAATACAAATTTGGAAGATGTTAATCCGTTTGTTGGTGTAAATATGACACGGATTTTAAATCAGATAATATCCGAAAACTTGAAAATTTCGTAGTCTTGGACGGGAATCGAACCCGCGTCTTCCGGATAAAGCCCGAATATGCTAACCACTACACTACCCAGAACGACTGAGTTTCAAGTTCCCCATTAATTTGAATACAACCATCACAGGATTCGCTACTTGAAGCAATCGGCATCCATATATAGCGAATCTGGAGGTTTACAATTCCTTCCCGTGATTGCCTGGAGGCACAGAATATCATTGAATGAAATACGGTTTTTTTTTTGTTTTTTTTTTTGGTTGGAGGTTTAACAACCACCGTGAGCAACTCAATGGGCTATAAGCAGTCGCCCGTCCCTAATTTAGGGTCACTGGTTCCAGGGAAGGGAGAGAGCCAGTGCCGTAATACAAACACAACATCCATGCCTCACCGGGATTCGAACCCGGACCCCTTTCAGACGAATGATCAAAGTCCATCACTTAGACCACTGCGCCACCGGGGCGGCAAATACGGGATTACACCATTGTACAATACAAATCTGGAAGATGTGAATCGTATTCAAATTAATCGGAAACTTGAAGCTTGGTCATTCTGGATGGTGATTTTCAAGATGTTGATGGTTTTAAAACTTCAGCATACTCGGGCGCTATCCGGAAGACGCGGGTTCGATTCCCGCTCCAGGACGACGAAATTTTCAAGTTTTCGGATATTATCTGACTTGACATGCATGGCATAATTATACGAATAAACGGACTCACATCTTCCAAATTTGTATTGCCTAAAATATACTACCTAAATTGAAATCCTGTAATAGTCTTCGGGGTTTCCTGTATTTATCTTACAGCGTTGGTTTGATTCTTGGTATTTTAATCAAAACTCCTTGCTCTTCAGAGTGCTTTAGAGTAATCTGAAATAAGTCATGGAACTCAAATTTAGCTTTGCCTCGTCGTCACAGAAACTTTCAGTATACCCACGTATTTTCATTTCAATGAGACATCCTTGTCCCTGGCTTCTTGCTGCTTCCTAGTCTTCATGGAGAAAACGCGTTCAATTGCTGCCATGAGAGAAAGACAATTTCAAATACTACAAAACTTTGCCTTTTAAAATCGCGTTTCTTACGCTTCCACCTGGAAGAAGAAGCGTATATGCGGAGCATATACGCTTCTTCTTCCAGGTTGAAGAAGCGTATATGCTCCAGCTTTGTCCATCCGTCTGTCTGTCCGTCCGTCCGTCTGCCCGATAACTCGCGTAAAAATGGTTCGATTTCGGTGAAATTTTAGTATGTGGTAGGGAACCATCTGCGGACGAACCCTATTGAAAATGGGCGAAATGGAGTCAAAGGTCAGGACATAGGAGTGGGATGCATTCCATCGCCCTTATGCGTCATAACGTACGTAAAAATTATACTTCTTAACAAACGCCGTCTCCGCACGATCGTAAAAAGATAGGAGGTAAAACTATGATATTTAAAATATCGTTTAATTTAAAATCATACATTAAAAACATATGAGATCTTTCAAACCCCCTTCGGGTTCATCTTCAGATGCATACATACTTAATGGAACAATACTAATAAAAGGAAATATATTATGTGTAAGCAATTACGGCGCATGTCATGACATATGAGTAATTAGAGTTTGCGTCATAGTTCGTAGATCTGTTTCATCATCATCATTGTCAACCATTATCAATCCACTGCTGGACGAAGGTCTCCCCAAGTTTCCTCCACAACGGTCTGTCTTGTGCCAGTCTTCATCGTACTGTAAGTCCCGTAAATTAGTTAGTGTCCACCTGGTTAGTCCCAGAGAGCAGCATTTTCCAAGTTGTTGGAATATTACATGAGAAGACATCATTGCAGTATTGTGATGCGTTGCTGTATGCATAAAGAAAGAGATGGAATGCATAGGAAAGGAGATCGAACAAAGTTGAATTGGTCGCAGCTTTGAAGGTCCAATGGCGGAACATATCTCTGGACATTTAGAAATAATTGGTGGAGAGTATTCCACGAAGACTAGAAGCCGTCAAAGGAGTCAAATATTTCGTCAAACAATATTTTAAGTTTTTTCTAACAATCATTTGTAGACATGCAAGTGTCCTGATATTAATGGTACGTCAGTGTACATTCAACGCCCTGACTAAATGCTCGTGCTAGCAATACGCCCTGACTATCAGCTTGTGCTGTGAAACAAAGAGATGAGTACCCACGTGCTGCGCAAATGAACATAACGCTTGAAATTAGAATTCGTGCAAAATGGTAAGATTCCAAATAAGCTAAGCTGTCACTACAGGATCCAAGAAACATGCAAGGGAAATAATAACCCTCAATTTGAAAAAATATTCAATACGTTAAAAATACATACACTATATTGACAACAGTCACAGGACACCCCTTCAAAAGCAAATGAACGGATGCTCTGCGTTGTTAAGTTGTCCGATACAGCTGCAAACGCTATAAAAACAAGCCTGCAGCTGACCGCGATCATATCGCACTGTGAGGTTAAGCGAAAATGTCGCGGCGGGAGAGAACGGACTTTGAAAAAGGAAAGATTGTTGGTTGTTATATTAGTGGGTTGTCCATAAGAGAAACCGAGAGGCTTTTAAACATACCAAAGTCAACTGTTTTCGATGTACTGAATATGTGGAAGACACATGACGTGCCTGAAGTAGCAAAACGTACCGGCAGACCTAAGAAAATCAGTGAAATAGGACGGTAAATCCTCAAGAGAGTCGTTTTAATCGACGGAGTACTGCACAAGACATCAGTGTACAGGTGAGTAAAAATGCTGGAACCTCGGTATGTACACGAACCATTCGCAGAGAACTTCATTCCATGGGTTACCGTGGTCGTGCAGGTGCTCATAAGCCTTTCATCTCCACTCGGAAAGCTACTCGTCGTTTAGCATGGATTAAAGAAGATTTATCATGGACCGTAGATCAAATGAAACGGGTCCTATGGACTGATGAATCCAGATACACGATCCATCAGTCTGATGGCCGTGTGTGGGTATGGCAGCAGCCGCGGGAACGCTATTTACCACAGTATACTGTCCCTACGGTCAAGTTTGGAGCTGGCAGTGTACTCGTGTGGGGGTGTTTTTCGTGGTATGGTCCAGGCCAATTGGTTATCGTGGACAAACCTGTTAACGAGCACGTCTACCTCGATATTCTGGACAATTATGCCCTACCAACTCTGTGGCAATACTATGGAACCGAGACTTGTTGGTACCAGCAGTGTAATGCACTGAGTCATAAAAAGCAAAGGCTGTTACGGCGTCGTCTGACGATAATTACGTATCGTGTGTGGACTGGCAAGCACAGAGCCTTGATATTAATCCCATAGAGCACCTATGGGATGAATTAGAGTACTGCATAAGAAGTTTAGAACCAATCCCTACTACTAAGCAACAGTTAGCGGCAGCACTATGTACTGAATGGAAGCGCATAGCTATCGCTGTGTTACAAAACCTTGTCGAAAGCATGTCTCGAAGGGTCAGTGCATAAAGGCCAAAGGAGGACAGAAACCGTACTAATGTATGTCAATAAATGCTATGTTGTGTTTCCATTCTAGGTGTCCGGTGACGTTTGTCAATATAGTATATATACAGGCTTAAAATTATACGAGATTTTTTCAGGCAGGCAGCCCGCCCATCTTCAATCAGGTAAGACATAATGCTAGGAAAAAGACAATCATCTTCATGAGAAGCAGATTATGTATTTTGTCCTTTCATTAGTGACTATTCAGTCGATATAACTACTAAATGACAGTTTAGTAATTAGTGATCATTTGACTCGAACCAATAGAAGTGTGATGAGAAGGATCACCACAGACAACGGCATGTGGAGATCACATAAAACGTATAACCAGAAATCAGAACCCTTGAGTCATAGACGATCACATTATTGGACTCATTGATGATCAGGTGACTCGAGTGACCAATATCTTGATTCGGGTCATCAGAGATCCGAAGACTAGAATTACAAAGAATCAGCAAGACTAGAGTTACAAGAGATCACCTAGAAATTCCATGATCAATTGAAATAAATTACTGGTGTCACTAGAGACCAGTTCAATGCTAGAGATAGATGGCTTGAATCAAGAGAGGTCAATTCAAGTCTCATGAGATCATGGCGACGACTCGGGTTACCTAAAATGAAATGCATCAGGTCAGTAGAGATCAGACAACTCGGGTTTTCCAGAAAGGTAATGAATTAGGTCAGAGATCACACAACTCAGGTTACCGAAACTGAAATGGGTCAGGATGTAGAGATCAAAGGATTCGGGTTACCGAAAATGAGATGCATTCGGTCAGAGATCAGATGAAACGGGTTACCGAAAGTGAGTTGTATCAGGTCAGTAGAGATCAGAGCTGAGACGGGCTAAGCCCGAAAGCCCGAATGGGGCTCGGGCTGTAGAATATTTACTGCGGTTCGGGCGGGCTCTTTAGAGCGAGAGAATTGTTTTTATATATATTTTTAATGTGATTTTATGATTTAGCAAATGAGAAACTTTAAAATTGGTAAATATAATTCTTTTGCAACTGGTTCAGGAGCGAGCATTTGAGATGGCTAATCCGGGCTTGGGTAGAAAATCCATAGACCACGCATTAGTGTGTTTTTGCAAAGAAGAAAAGACTTTTTCAAGAACTATAGATATTCGATAATTGATAGCATGCTGATGATAATTTACCCCTTATATCCACGCAGTAGCTCCTTGCTAATTCTATTTAGCATCGTACATATTACAGCGCATTATGGCGCGATAATATTAGCACTATTTCAGCAACATACAATTGCACCACCGCCCGATCATTTTGGATTCCCGGCCGCCCGAAGCTCTTCAAAGAAAATCTTACAGTTACGCTGTAAAAATAGATAAATGTCCCTTACAATGACTCCCTGTTTGAGAAATACATTGGTTAATTGCAGGAGGAGAAGGAGAGAGTGGAAGTGTGGAAAATGATTTTTTTTTTATTAATGGTTGAACAGGTTAGCCAGTTTTCGGGCTCGTTCGAGCCCTATCTTGCAATATAAAACTCGGGCTCAGGTGGACTCTGGCTATGAAAATTCGAGCCCTAACTCAGCTGTAGTAGAGATCTGACGATTCGAGTTATCGTAAATGAGATGTATCAGGGAGAGATCCCACGACTCGAGTCAATAGAGATCAGATATCTGTTGACAAATTCAAATAAATCGAGTCAGTTTGGATCAGATGACTGGGTTCACTGCAAATCTGGTCATATAGAACAGTTTTTATTTTATTTATTTACCTTATCTTTTGTGTTTGTTCTCGCGCTACGGAAGTATGTAACTAGCATTTCAAGAGACTTCCGTAAATATACAGATCTCCTGTATTTTGCGTGCTGAATTTTAATAGATCAAATTAAATTCAAGGACTGTGCCTCCGTTTCGTGTTCAGAGGATTTGGGGGTGGGATGGGGTGGAGTAACGACCACCGTGAGCATCTCTATGAGCTATAAGCAGTCACCTGTCTCTAATTTAGGGCCAGTACCATAACTCAAAGAACATTCATGCCTTACTGGGATTCGAACTCGGACTCATCTCGGACGAAAGGTCAAAAGTCAGCACTTAGACCAGTGAGCCACCGGCGGCGACTATTCAGACTTTCACAGTTGTTTTTTTTCTGCATGCTACGCTTTTGTAGGTCAGATAACGAAGCTTTCTACTTCAATTTATTTTTACTATTTTGCATGTAACACGTAAAATGACTGGAATCATTGAATACCAGCGAATTTGTGTCACTAGTTTAGATCAAGTTCAGGATGTCACACTTACCTGTAACTTTCCTTCCCTTTGCTTTGTTGATCAAAAATGTCATCCACTTTAAATTCAAGTTTCTCATTCTTACTTGTCAGTGGGTAGTAATTTTGTTAGGTACCAAAGTTTGTGTACATTTTTGTATTGATCACTTACCTGTGAAGTTCTTAAATTTCTTTCTCACCTTTGTTTTTGCGTACATTCAATTTCCATTGAGTCAATACAATGCAAGGTATTTCATACTCACCCTTCTGTGTTTACCTTGTTTTAATATCACGGTGTAGACTCACAAATTCAGATTAAATATAGAAAAATATTTACATACTTATCTGAGAGATTAATATTTTTAATTTATATCTTTGTTTATTGTTTTATTTAAGAGGTTAGATGTCCGTTGGTTCAAATTAAACACATTTAACACTTACCTGACTGGGGGTTTAACAACCATAGTGAGCAACTCGATGGGCTGTAAGCACTCGGCCGTCCCTAATTTAGGGTCACTGACTCCAGGAAGGGAGCGAGCCAGTGCCTTAAGACAAACATCCATGCCTCACTGGGATTCGAATCCGGACCCATTTCGGGCGAATGATCAGAAACCATCGCTTAGACCACTGCACCACCGGGCGGCAGTGCAAACTTCAGCTATTATGTTACCTACAAATGCAACTCTATTTTCCCCACTTCCACTTTGAAATATTCAAATTATATAAGAGAAAAAATATTGTCAAAGACAACGCAACCCTGGAAAACAGACACGAGCACCACAATGAGTCGTACTGCCGAATTTTAACAGAGGGGTTATTTTTATGAAGAACTGATCATAAAAGGTAGAACCTCTAACTCAGCGCCCCATGATTATTTGCTTGTTTTAAAATAAATAAGGCAGTTAGGTTTTCAATCGATTTAAACAGCAGAAGTTTCTAATTTGATCGAAAGATCGACTCGGTAAAAAATTCTAACATGAGAAAACCACAGCATGAGACCTCTTAAGAGTGACGCCCATGGTAACACCGGCAACAGTTGCATATAGCTGCCACCGCTCACTTACGTGAAAGACTAAAATTAATTTAGTGATTTTAGATACGCGAATTGCTGTTGTCGACATTGGATCACAGTGTTTTATTGTCCATTTAGGTGCCCTACCACGAACGTGAAAGTAATTCTCCACGTTTAAGCAAACTTGTGACTTCCGCACCGAATATTTTTTCAGGAGGAAACTGTTGCTTAGCTTAGAAATGGTATTTTGGCTTTTTGTGAAGTAAATTTAGCAATGGATCAAATGTGCATCAAAAGATTCCGTGAAGCAGAAAATGCCTGTCTTATTGTTTCATCAGTTATTGGCTTCGATAGTTGAATGTGGTGGAAATATATCAGTACTAGATACTGAGATTAATGGCTTAGCCTATACACAAGGTTCTGTTGCTAGTCGTCAAAGGGACATCTGTGCGTTTGACACAGAGTCAAGAAACAGCAACTTACATCAGCGTTTCTGTACACTGAAAGCCTTTATCATATAAGAAGCATGGAGAGGTTCATCCTCGGTGTAACCAGGAAAGATAAGAAGAGGAACTCGTGGTTCAGAAAAATGACAGGAGTGGAAGACATCATGATCAGAGTTAAATCCCTGAAATGGCAGTGGGCTGGACATACTGCCAGAAGGACAGACCATCGATGGACAGCCGAAATTTTAGATTGGATTCCAAGGGACAGGAAAAGACCCAGAAGGAGACCACATGGGAGATGGGCGGATGGAATTCGAAAGTATGCGGGAGTAACATGGAGGAGACTGGCACAAGACAGACCGTTGTGGAAGAAACTTGGGGAGACCTTCGTCCAGCAGTGGATTGATAATGATATATATTTTCAAGAGCAATTTACCATTATGTCTTAAACGTAAAGTGTTTAATCAATGTTAACATATGGAGCCCTGAGATTACATAGACCTTAACTAAAAAAGATGTACAGACCCAAGTACCACACTGACATTGGCCAACGGTTGGCCCAATTATATTTTTACTCGGCAGCGTTGGGCGAAGGTTGCGTTGTTTATCGAAGATTGGCCAACGGTTTTTCCAACCACACATGACCAACCATTTATCAACAAATGACCACTTAACAGTTGTCCGATGGTTGTCCAACAACACATGATCACATTGGAAAACTGTTTGCAACAGTTTTCCAATGTGGGTCCAACCGTTGAACCAACACATATTCAATTGTTGGCCGCCGAGTCGCCTCGTCGCTGGGCCGACCGTTGAAAGCTCATGGTTGGTCCAACATAATATTGCTACCTGGGGAGAGGCTGCAGCCAACTGAAAGACGCAAGGAGATGCATGCTTGGTGTAGCCAGAAAAGACAACAGGAGGAACCCGTGCATCAGGAAAACGGCTAAAATGTTTTTAAATTGATATATACTAGTCTTTATGCTATGGGCTTAGAGAATCTATACTCTTTACACATTACTTCTCATATATCTGTGACACTTGTAAAACTGGAGCTTCTTAATGTTCTGATCCTGATAAGTGGCACAAAACTCTTAATTATGCTGTGAATATTAGGCTTTCTAACGGCCAGCAGAGTTTTTACTTACGAAAATAGTCCTTATTGTTCTTTATAGCACATTACTTTGATAGCTCATCAATAATAATAATCGGTAACCAACGGGTTACCTAACAATAGTCAACAGCAATACACTTCAAACGAAATCAACAAACTGAACTTCTGCAACGGGAGGCTCAAAGTGTGTCACTACCAATGTACTTTCATCAAATACACTCACGGACAATGAAATTTGGGCACCAAGAAGGAAGCATCGGATTGAACTGAAATTTTATGGGCGTAATGATAAAGATGAATGATACACATGATGGCTAAAACAGAGCTACAGGACAATTACAGTCATCTGTGGTACGCAGTCCGGTCATCTTCAATAGCGCGTCACACCCCTCGTGCGGTGATACAAGCTGCAATACGATCCGGCATGGAGACGAACAGACGCCTGATGTTGTTATGCGGCAGGCTGGCCCACACATTTTGGACGGTGTGCTTCAAATCCTGGAAAGGGCGGCACTGCAGCAGCTGGCATTTCAACTGGTCTCACACATGCTCGATAGGGGAAATGTTCGGGGAGCTGGAACGTTATGGCAGTGTCTGGATATGACGTACGCCGTTTTGGGGAACCGAACCGTGTGCGGGCGCGCATTATCCTGCTGGTATAGCGCACCTGGAATCCTGGCCAAGAATGGAAGACATTGGTCCGTAGGATCTCATCCACATACCGCTGGACAGTCAATGATCCACGTAGCACTACTAGAGCAGATCGGCTATCGTAGGCTATGGCTCCCCAGACCATAATGCTTGCAGTGGGGGAGGTGTGGCGCTCGATAGCGAGGTTGGGATTGTGTCGTTCACCCGGTGACTTCCACATCCGGACACGATGATCATCTGTCCCCGAAACGAAGCGGCTCCCATCGCTAAACACCAGACGTCGCCAATCTGGGGCGTTCCATGTCGCTTTGGATTAGCACCACTGCAAACGGAGCAGGTGATGTTCCGGTGTTAATGGCAGCATACGTAAGGGGCGCTGGGACCGCAGATTCGCTTCCGCGAGGCGTCGGGAAATGGTTCGTGGGCACACATGAGCAGCCACATCTGCTTGTACAGTGGACCGGGTCCCCATGGGATCCGTTCGTGCCTGGCTCACGATCCGTCGATCCTCTCTGCCGCTGGTCCTCCTCGTCTGTCCGGATCCGCTCCGCCGTGTGGCAGTGCCATCACATGTCCCCCACTCCCAACACAGTCGGAGGGTATGGGCAGAACGATCCACGTGGCTGGCTATACGGCGCGCCGACCACCTTACGGTTTTCAGCCCGGTGATCAGGCCTCTTTCAAAGTCCGTAAGTTGCGTAAATTGACGTCTCTGGAGTCTACCCGACATTCTTGTCACTCTGTACTCTTGCTTGCGTCGGCCGGTGCCTTTCGCTTTCATGAGGCATCAACTACACCCCGGTTTATAAGGCTGGCGGTTCGTGCTTGCAGCGCCACCACAGGGTGTGTGGTCATGCACACTCGTACCAAACGTGGATCATTTGCATACGAGCATGCACTCTAGTTATTTGCAAAGTTTCGCGGATGTAGCATGTTTTCTTCTAGGAGGGCAAATTTCATTGTCCGCGAGTGTATGTATAGTCTTGACGAAAGCATGCAACGCAAAGCTGCACTAATCTACCCTCTTAACACTGCTCACTCCACACATTATATGTATAGAGTACATCCTTCTTGTCAAAGCATACACACCTCATTCATACATGACTTCAAGACATTCAATGATTGAAAAAATACCACATTAAGAGGGAAAGGCTTAAAAAGAGAACGAACTCATAATTTACAAAGGGAAAGAAACTAAAAATGAAAGTTAAATTAGAATATACGTCATATGACAAGAGTGGATGACGACATGATCAAAGTTAAATTCCTGAAATGGCAATGGGGTAGACATATTGCTAGAAGAACTGACCACAGATGGACAATTGAAATATTAGACTAGATACAAAGGGACAAAAAAAGACCCAGAAGACCA
Source organism: Macrothele yani (assembly GCA_039090855.1). Lineage (NCBI taxonomy): Eukaryota > Metazoa > Arthropoda > Arachnida > Araneae > Macrothelidae > Macrothele > Macrothele yani. The sequence goes on from CM076992.1 coordinate 19,317,966, forward strand.
CGCGGGAGATTTAAGTCTCCTCAATATCGCTGCTTTCGGATGGATGAAATTCGAAAGCATGCTGGAGCGACATCAAAGACTGACTCAAAACAGACAGTTGTGGAAGAAACTAAGTGAGACCTTCATCCAGCAGTGGATTGATAACGGTTGATGACATATAATGAAGAGGAAGCAACAGTCCACAAAATATATACGAGAGAAAACAAAGTAGGGAAGAACTTCAAAACTGAGTGCAAAAAAATGGAGGAGACGAAAGAAGATTTAAAAAACAATAACAGAACACTGAACAGAGATTAAACGGGACGTACACCTGAAATGATGTCTCTTATAGCCACTAGATCGTACGACCGTAACTCAAGGTTGACCTGAACTTTTTATTTTAACTCTCTAAGTGTTATACCGATTACGACAGGATCCGTATTCGTGCGTGTGCGCTTCCTCTAAATTCACGCCACTCGAAGTTTCATTAACACGGCGCGTGCGAGATACATTGTAGGAAGCGCTATGGGAAAGGAATGCCCACGGAAAAAATGCCCTCATAAATATTGCCCACAGAACAAACGCTCACATCTCAAAAATAGGAAAAATGTCCAATGCTTGAAAATAGGAAAATACATCAGCTATTTACTAATGTGTTCTTATGTCTGTTAGAAATATGGGGCTTTTTTTTATAATTCATTAAAATATGCTTTAATTTGAGCTCAGCAGTCTACGAAACGAGTCAGAACACTTCCGCTCGAACACATTAAGGTGGCGCAGTGGCCTAAGCGCGCTTTGCACTGTTTGTCTGAGATGGGTCCGGGTTCGAATCCGGTGAGGCATGGATGTTGTATTTATATTACGGCACTGGCTCTCCTTTCCCTGGAACAAGTGGCCCAAAATTAGGGACGGGCGACTAATTATTGTCCACAGAGTTGCTTACACTGGTCTTAAACTCCAAAAACAACAAAAAAATGTTACCTAGGCATTACAAAGTCCTCGTAGTTTGTTCCCAAACTGGCGGAAGAGGTTCATTGTTCGAAGGAACATGCGACTGGCTCTTCCAAGAAGAGTAACTATGTTTAAGAAAAATTATCTCCAGTATTTGTTTTTCCATGGGGCATTAGGAAGGGGAATATTAAATGGGAAGCGGCATTAATGAAGCTCCCGAACTGAATTAATCTTAAGCACATGATAAAATCAAAATAACTCCCACCTGACAAATAAGGTATTGCACAAGCTAAGTGCGGGCGTGGAGATACAACAGAGTAATAAGTCTGTACCTAGAAAGGCATTTAGTTTTTTTGAAAATGCCAAGTCGTAAACCTACGACTTTCAGTGCCCCGAACGGGCAAATTACGAAAGGGCCTGCATAGCCAGCACTCAGTGACTGATATATATATGTATTTCCTCCAAATTTATTCCTTTTCTATAGTTATCATCAAAACATATTAACACTAACAGAAATTTCTGCTGAGAAGGCCTGATGCCTAGTTGTTTCACACGAGTATCTTCATCAATGTGTTGCGTAATCTTTATTAGCGTTAGTCACCGACTTTTATAAACGAAATATTAAGCATTTTCCTGAAAAATTAAGGAAAGACACACACACACACACACATTGATATTTTATTGTGTAGTGCTGAAAAAAAAAATCGGAAGTTTCCTGTGGTGGCCCAGCACTAATCTTCCTTTTGTTAAGTTGCAAAGGAGAGGGGGTAATTCTAAAAGGAGCACCACACAGTTTTGGGGCGTTGTGGTATTTTGAGCGACACAAGATTTCAGGACCCTGGTCGTTCAAGGGTTAAGGTAAATATTGCGATATAAAAATATTCCTGTAAAAAATTGTCCTAGGTTTTGAATAAAGCTCATGTTGAAACCTGTCCTAGGTTTTGAATAAAATTCATGTTGAAACCTGTCCTAGGTTTTGAATAAAACTCATGTTGAAACCTGTCCTAGGTTTTGAATAAAACTCATGTTGAAACCTGTCCTAGGTTTTGAATAAAACTCATGTTGAAACCTGTCCTAGGATTTGAATAAAACTCATGTTGAAACCTGTCTTCCTACACTGCTGGCCACCCAAAATGCAACACCAAGAAGGACACGAGATAGCAAAGCCAGATTTACTGGACACATAACAACAGATACAAAGCTGAAACGATTGAGCGTACAGGCCCGTGCGACTTGCGGAACAACACGCAGACATCAATAGTTCGTTTGGCCCCCATGGCTGGCAATAACAGCCGCTACACGCCGCGGCATCGAACGAAAGAGGTTTCAGATGTGGGCTTGGGGTATGTCGGTCCAGGCTGCTTCCACACGTTGCCACAGTTCATCACGGGTGGTGCTTGCCGGGTCACTCGGTTGTCGATCAGCGACACGACTTGTTCGATGGGCGACATATCGGGAGAACAGGCGTGCCACGGCAGCAGTGACACCTGGTGGGCCGTGAAGAATTGCACGATGCGTGCCACGTGCAGGCGCGCATTGTCCTGTTGAAGCGTTGCTGCTGGCAGGTCCAGCAGGTAAGGGAGGGCACTACAGGCTCCAAAACGTCGGAACTGGTGCGGTGGCTGTTGCGTGTACCGGCGATGCGTACTAGAGGGGTGCGGGTGTCATATCCAATTGCGCCCCAAATCATAACGACAGGCGACGGACCGGTATGGCGATGTATAATGCAGGCGTCATATAGTCTCTCGCCGCGGTGCCGCCACACGCGGTTCCGACCATCGTGGTGTTGCAGGTATAAGCGGGATTCGTCCGAGAAGACAATGTCGTGCTATTCCGTTGTCCGGGTGTGGCGCTCAACGGCCCACTGCCGCTGCACTCGCCGGTGATGTAACGCCAATGGTAATTGGAGCAATGGGCGCCGTGCGACAAGTCCCCGCTCCTTCAGACGACGTCGAACGGTTCGTGCTGATATAGCGCAGGAATTAGGGTGTGCTGCGCAACAACCTAACGTTCGTGATGTTGCGGTGGGAGCCGTCAATGCCCGCCGCACAACATGCCGGTCTTCTCGTTCGGTGGCGTGCCGCGGCAGCGGCAATCGCTCGATTCGGTCCGTCCGTCCCTCCTGCACCAACCGAATCCTTACTCGCTTCACTGTGGCTGGATGTCGTGCTACACGGGCGCCGAAGTCATGGTACGATAAACCGCTGTCGCGATAAGCCACTATTCGTGCTCTGCCGAACTCTGAAACGTGCTGAAATGACTGCCGTCTTCTGCGATGAGGCATCATAAATCTTCCCACGCACAGGTTCGGCAGCACAACACACTACCACTACTTACACCCTGCCTTCTGTGCACCCTTCTTACAGTGCTTCTCGGTGGCTTGCCGGGCGCATATGATTTGCATATGCCCTGCAATGCTAATCGTTTGCATGTCCTCTCGCGGGCGACGCATGCTGCGAATTTCAGGCCAATCGGATGCTTCCGTCTTGGTGTTGCATTTTGGGTGACCAGCAGTGTAGTTTATTAAATTAAACACTTCTAATATTTTTTTCTATGAATTATTTTAAATTAAAAGAATTTGGAGAAAACTCTTCTTCATCAGGCAGTAAGTTTCTTGTTGTAGCTCTTTCTCCGCCACTATTGCGGTTAAACCGTCAAGGTTAAAATAAAAAAAAAAAGTTATTTTTCTTCAAATCTCGATAGATGTTAGGCAGTCACAATCCTCTGTTGTCATTGATGATGGAATTCTGATTCTTCTCAATTCCTTATTCCTGCTTTTAATTTATTTTCTTGAATGTTGCTTTGAAAAATTATGACTAAGGGAATTAAGCGCTGGCTTATATGACCATACGTCCGAGAAGGGTCCAGATTCGAATCTCGGTGAGGAATGGATGTTGTGCTTGTCTCTCCCTTCCCTAGAACCAGTGGCCCTTAATTAGAGACGGGCGAGTGCTTATAAGCCCATTGAGTTGCTCACGGTGGTCATTAAACGTTCAATAAAAAAACAACAAAAAAAACAGTCCATGTTGCGACCAGTTTCTCTAACGTGTCTATCTAAACTTGTCCTGTTGGAGCAGTTTTTTTATAACTGCTTTATGTTTTGCTATTCGAGTTTCTAGTCTACGACCTGTATCTCCTATATAAGATAGTCCACAACTACATTTTACTTCAGGCCCAGTGGCCAACGTACGTGACTGCGACGGAGAAACCTCAGGTTTGATCCCAGGCAGGCACGAACGCTCGAACCACCGAGTATCCGCAGTACGTCGGATGGGCACGTTAAGCTGTCGGACCCCGGTACTGCCCCCCCCCCTCTCCTCGCTAATAAAAAAGGGAGTCTTCCTCCCTCTTTCTACCTCCCGTCCGTGTCACTTACCTATCGGGCACTCTAGCCCAAATCTCCTAGCTTCCTATGTCTAAGACCGGGAGTCAGACACTCCCTTCCTAAAATCCTCCACATATGAGGTATCATCCCTTGGTCCTTTGTTACTGGCTACTTATTTTTTAAAATATTTGTATGTTTTTAAATTTACGTTTTAAAAATTATTCGAAACGTAATTTAATAAGGCGGAGATTTTTTTTTTTTTATTGCCTCCTAATATTTTGGGAGATATCTTCTCCGGTGTATCTTGATTTTCAGTTTTAATATTTTGCGGCCACCCATAAAGAAATCCTGGGTGCGCTGTTGGATGGCGTTATATCAAATTTGTCAATTACTTTTCGGTAACTCAAGTTTTATTAATTATGGTACTTCGAAAATTAGCATTAAATTAAAAGCATGTTAATTAGAAAAAATGCAGTTAATAATTGTGTACGTAATGCACACTATAGTTCGAAGTGTTAGTTACCATCCCGGAAGCTTCTGGTTTGCATTCAATGCGGAAATATAGTTTGCGTAGTAGGAATATAAAGTTAACATCTTAATTATAAGGAAAATAAAAAATCATGTTACGTTACTAAAACTTCATCTAGTAAAAATTAATTGTACTATAAAAAAACATTTTAAATCAGTTTCGTTTAACCCAAACTATTTTTTTTTTCTGGATTGAAGGTTTAACAACCATCGTGAGCAACTCAAGGGGCTATAAGCAGTCGCCCGTCCCTAACTTAGGGACACCGGTTTCAGGGAAGAGCGTAAGCCAAGCACAACATCCATGCCTCATCGGGATTCGAACCCAGATACTTCACGGAAGAATGGTCATAAGCGTCTCCGGTCTATTTTCATTCATGTTTTACATTTCAATTATTTTCAGAACATAATCCAATTTAAACAGTGCGTTTTGACTTTTAGTCATGCTGAGAATTTACTTCAGAGAATCTTCTTAATGTTAAAAAACACTGATTCACATCTTTGATTGAATCACTGTGCGTGTATTTATTTCAAAGCCATCATAACTTTCATGAAACCATCTGCAGTTAGGATGGCTTTGAAATTCTGCTATATTGAAGATGCTTACATTGATGCTATTACAATGACATCTATGAAAATGCAAGTGCGCGTATATGAGGATACAGAACAAACAAAAAATTGGAAAGGGAGTGGAACAAGGTGACATCTCTCTCAAACTTTTCAATGTCACATCGTAAAATGTCTTTCAATCATTCATCTGGGAAAAACAGGGGATAAAAATTAATGGAGATTTAATTCGCCGTCGTTTAGCAGATGACAGGCATTTTTTTCTTTTTTTTTTTTTTGCAACTGCAACCTACAGAGCTACAGAGTATGATCCCGGAACTTGCTGACAACAGTAAAGAAGAGGGATTAAAAAATTTAAAATAAACTTTCAGAAAATAAAATTTATGTACTATGATTTTACAAGAAAAGCAGATTTATCAATTGATGGGGAAAATCTAGAGATAACCGATACTTACATTTACTTTTGACAGCAGATATCAAGCAAAGGTCACATGGATGAAAAAATTAATCGGCGAATAAAACTTGGTTGGAGAGCTTTGAAAAGAAACAGTACAGTTCTCTAGAGCAATATACCATTATGTTTTAAAAGAAAAGTGTTTAATCAATGCATCCTTCCAGTGTTATGTGGAGCGGAGACATAGACTTTAACTAATAAACAAATACAAATGCTGCAGACAACTAAAAGTTCCATGGAAAGATGCATGCTTGGTAAGAAGAGGAACGCGTGGATCAGGAAAATAACAGTGGAAGACATCATGATCAGGGCGCAATCCCTGAAACGGCAAATGGCTGAACATATTTCCAGAAGATCGGATCACTGAAATTTTAAACTGGATTCCAAGGGACAGGAAACAACCCAGAAGAAGACCACATGGGAGATGGGTGGATGGAATTCGGAAGCATGCCGGAGTAACATGGAGGAGACTGGCTCAAGACAGAAGTCTATGGAAGAAATTTGGGGAGACCTTTGTCCAGCAGTGGCATGATAATGATTGACAATGATACAAAAAATCCCTGCTAGTATTATGATTGAAGTCGAATAGAGGTCTAGCTGTCATTGGAACAATCCAAATCATCACAACACAGTATTTTTGCGATTAAGCGTAAAAATGAGCGTTGACCTTGAATAATTTATGGTATATCTTTCATATGCGGCTGAAAAGACACAATCCATCTCGCGCACGCACAAGTTTGTAGCAGCGTCAACAAATACCGTCGCACCGGGCGCTGAAGTTGGCCCAGCTTCTACAAAGACGGAGAAAATCGATTCGAAGCACAAAAATTTTAGAAGTAAGAAATGCAATATCTTATTTTGGTTGGACAAAATGTAAACGAATTTTAACACTAGTACAGACGACATAAGTATGCGTGCAAATTTTCTGGAGTGAAACTGCATTCCGCGTAAACACATTAAATTTAGATACATATTGTGGCTATTGAAGAAAACTCCACTGGGAGACATTGTAATGGTTTCATTCTACCATGATTTGAATTAATTTATTAAAGTTGCGTCAATATTTTTAGGTTTATATTGAACTTTATGGGCTCCAAATACCCAAAAAAAAAAAAAATTCGTACGCATAAATTACTTGTAGTGCTTTTATTCATGAAAAAATTTAATGAAAAACCTTCGATTAAAATGAATTTACTACTTAAATATTTATGGACACAATTTCACGAAAGAAAGCTAAAATAGCCTAACACAGTATGAATTTTCCTAGCATTCACAGCTTTTAATTCCATTTGAAATTATTTTTAAATCTTGTTTTTTGGATTTAAATTTGCAGTATTACGCCTATATAATTTTTATTGAGAAGAATAATCTATATTAACCTTTAAAGTATTTCAGTTAAATGCTGTAAGTTCGTGCCTGTCGATTGTAAGTATACACGAGAAATATGTTTTAAATATTTCACTGAGAAATGTAAATATATCTCACATACCTTGAGCCGCTAATGAAGTCAAAAGGAGGAAGAGGAGCGTCAGACGCTTAGAACAGGCGGCCGGCTGAGAAGAATGGGATTTACAGGGGGCGCTACCGCGGGGCGGTTGACCTTGTCCTCTGGTTCACTTTCCCTTCTGAAGGATCACGTAAGGGCAACAACACTTGCACTTCCAGAAAACTTGTTTTCTACGGTCGTCGGCTTTGCGGACGAGAAACAATTGCGAATTTCATAAGCTGATCATCTGAATTTCAAATTGATAATATTGAGACTACTAATACAGATTGGGTTATCAGACAGAAATACTGATAGTCGTTCGATCCTCGAAGTCCCAGAGCTGCCCACGATTCACCAGTCGGGACGGTAAACTGGTGAAGCACTTTCAGGGTCAACTTTCTTTTTTTTTTTTTTTTTTTCTCTCTCTCTCTCTCTGCCCTCAGCGTCCGTGGTTTCTGATTCGTCGGTGCAGGAACTGTGAATAATACTGTTCTGCAAACTAGTCCGACGAAGAAAATTACTGCTTGGGAAAAAGACAGGGTGAGGAGGAATCTTTGTTTACGGTGATCCAGTCTGACTACTTTCACCGGACGCGGAATGGAAAATGCTCTCTAAAAAGGCTGACGACATAGGGGCCACCAACCATTTATTCGGAATTTCTTACCCCCACTGCATTTATATTTTTCTTCCCCATTTTCATTTTGTTTTTGCCTCGTTGATAAAAAGGGCACACGCCGATAACGATGGTAATTAATAAGCAATTTAGTTCGTAAACACATAAATTGGACTTGGTAGGAGAGTCTGAGATGTCATACTTTTAAGCCTTGTCTGTCTCCAAGGGCGTACTGATAGCCCCCGAATCGCGGGGCTCGTGCCAAAGAGGGCCACCAATCTCTGGGAAAAGGAAAACTCTGAAATACCGTCTATGCACGTAAATTACTTAAACTAGTACAAATGATCAGTACAGATTCTGAGTGTCGATGATGATTATCTGAATAAATTACTAATTAAGGGGTTCGGACATTTGGGCACATTATCTTTTAGAGCAATGAAATTGCGCTGCGTAAAAAATTATAGTGTTCCTATATTTCTACCTACTTGAGCAAGTGCTGTGAACAAAATTTTTTTCACTCATATCTCATAATCATTAAGAAATTGAGACATATTTACGATTTTTTGTCTGAAAGACGGGGCGAACATTTGGGCACCCGGACTTTTGGGCACAAATGTTTAAGGGGCGGTATAACAATTGCCGTTTCTTGGCCCAATACTAAGAGTTTGACCGAGAAAATATTCACCGTAAGGCAAGTGACAATTACACTTTAATATCGGGAAACAAAAGTACATTCGTGAATTAAAAAAAATTACATTACACATTTCTTAAACCTTCAACGAAACAAAGCAACTACAGCAGAATTCATACTATGTTTGGAAAAGGACGACATGGACGGATTTTTTTAATAATGCTACACTTTTACTTATGCACTAAATATTTACATAACATGTCAAGTTATTAACATTTCTCATTTACTTAATTAGGCATTAAATTAATTACAGCCTAATTAAGTAAAACTTAATTAGGCATTCGTAGGCGCTTTTGACAGTCTTTTTTCTACCGATGTCATATTCATAACGTTTACGTTTCAAATCAAGTTAATAGCATTGCGCTTTTACTTCAGCACTAAATATTAATTCATAGGCTCTAGACCTAGGCCGTTTTAACAGTTTTTGTTCTACCAATGTCACATTCATAACAATTACGTATCAAGTCAAGGTAAAAATATTGCGCTTTTACTTAAGCACTAAATAATATTATTTCGCAGGCCCTAGGCCTATTTAACAACTTTTGTTCTATCGATGTCACATTCATGACAATTACCTATCAAATAAAGTTAATAATATTGGGCGTTTACTTAGGCACGAAATATTAATTTCTAGGCCCTAGGCCCTTTTTAACAGATTTTACTCCACCGATGTCATATTCACAACGTTTACACATCAAATAAAGTTAATAAAATTGCGCTTTTACTTAGGCACAAAATATTATTTCATAGACCTAGGCCTTTTTCACGGTTTTTAATTTGTCGACTCCATATTCATAACGTTTATTTAACAACTCAAGTTAATTGCATTGCGCTTTTACTTCGGCATTCAAAATTAATTACTAGACTTTAGGCCTAGGGCCAATGAATTAAAAATTAGTGTATGATTAAAAGCACAATATGATTAACTTCAGTTCATGCATAAACGTTATGAATATAACATCGTTAGAATAAAAACTGTTAAAAAGGCCTAGGGCCTGTGAAATAATATCTAGTGGTTAAGTAGAAGCGCAGTATTATTAACTTGAGTTGATACGAAATTGTTATGAATGTGACATCGATCGAACAAAAACTGTTAGAAAGGCCTATGCCTAGGGCCTATGAATTAATATTTAGTGCACAAGTGAAAGCGCAATATTATTACCTTGATTTGATACGTAAACGTTATGAATATGGCATCGGTAGAAATAAAGGCTGTCAAAAAGGCCTACGAATGAAGCATAGTAATTTAGTGCCTAATTAAGCAAAAGAGAAGTATTAATAACTTGACATGTTATGTAAATATTTAGTGCCTAAGTAAAAGTGATGCGTTATAAAAAAATCCCTCCTTGTCTTCATTTTCCGAACATAATAGGAGTTCTGATGTAATTGCTTTTGTTTCGTTGAAAGCTAAGAAATATGCTATGCAGTGGCGCCCATACGAGTACTTTTAGGGGGGGGGGGGGGCTAAGAAAAATCCTTACCTGCTTCAAGGCTGTCAAACATTTTAGTAAATGTGCATGATACTAAAATAAGCCAAAAATTGATACAATTAATTAGTAATATCTTATTATTTTTAAAAATGCTCCAAAAAAAAAGTTGCGTCTATTTTATTGTTTTAAATTTATCAAAAGTTTGGCTATACAAACTGCAGGCGACGAAATTTTCAAGTTTTCGGATAATATCTTTGTCGTATTTACACCAAAAAACAACAAAAACGGATTGTCATCTTCAAAATTGTGCATTGTAATTTTTTTAAAATTCAATTGCAATTGTCGTTTGTCTTACTGGCAACGTTTTCTCCATTCAATATCACTCAGAGCGCCAAGAAACGGCAATTTTTGTACGGTCCCTAAAGATTTGTGCCAAAATGTCCGTGTGCCAAAATGTCCTAAACTCAAAATCCTAAAAACAAATAAGTGCAGGTAAAAGTGAGATCTTTCGAGAGCACTGTGCTCCCATCATCAGACAATATGTGATATCGTGTCCCGGTTCGGGCGTAAACCACGGTAACCAACATTTTTATATATATATAAAAAAAAAAGAGTTTCGTACGAAAAACAGCGGCGGTGGTAATCTAGAGTATTTATTATACATTTATGCCAACATATGGTGCCACAATACAACTTTCAATTTATGGTAAGTGCAAACGTTTATATATTTTTACTACTTGTAATCTACGTATCTCACGGCGACAGAAGTCTTCGTTACTATGGTTTACACCCGAGCCCTTCATACGTATATACACAGTTGCAAACGTAAGGTGACGTAAAGCGACAGTCAGGATCATGCGCCACATATCAACTGGTGCAGCTCCGCAGAGTCTCAAAGAAACCTAGACGTTAAGTAACAATGTGAAGGAAGAAGATTGTGTATAGTAGAAATACTCCCATTAGTGAAGTTATAACACTGTTAACATGTTGCAAGGCAAGTGTAACACAAAACAATGTCGTGGACTGAAAAAAACATTCATATTGCAAAATGTTAACAGTGTTATTACTTCACTAATAGGAGTATTGCTACTATACACCAGATTCTAATAGCTCTGACTATACATTATCTTCTGCATATCATTACTTAACGTCCAGGTTCCTTTGAGACTCTGCACCAGTTAATATGTGGCCAGTGGCGGCATCACTGGCCACGTATCAACTAGTGCAGAGTCTCAAAGGAACCTAGACGTTAAGTAACAATGAGAAGGAAGAAGATTGTGTATAGTAGAAATACTCCCATTAGTGAAGTTATAACACTGTTAACATGTTGCAAGGCAAGTGTAACACAAAACAATGTCGTGGACTGAAAAAAACATTCATATTGCAAAATGTTAACAGTGTTATTACTTCACTAATAGGAGTATTGCTACTATACACCAGATTCTAATAGCTCTGACTATACATTATCTTCTGCATATCATTACTTAACGTCCAGGTTCCTTTGAGACTCTGCACCAGTTAATATGTGGCCAGTGGCGGCATCACTGGCCACGTATCAACTAGTGCAGAGTCTCAAAGGAACCTAGACGTTAAGTAACAATGTGCAGAAGATAGTGTATAGTCAGGGCTGTTACTTAACGTGTAGGTTCCTTTGAGACTCTGCACCAGTTGATTTGTGGCCAGAGGCTGCACCAGTTGATTTGTGGCCAGAGGCTGCACGAGTTGATATGTGGCCAGTGGCGTCACCACTGGCCACGTATCAACTAGTGCAGAGTCTCAAAGGAACTTAGACGTTAAGTAACAATGTGTAGAAGACAGTGTATAGTCAGAGCTGTTGCTTAACGTGTAGGTTCCTTTGAGATTCTGCGCCAGTTGATATGTGGCCAGAGGCGTCGGAACTCTTTTTTGACACGGGGGACAAAATGTCGGAGAAAAAAGTATTTTATCATTTCATAAAATGTATCGTACTACTTACTGTAAAAGAAGACGTGCTAACTTCATTACGAAAATTTGCTGGAATTTTTTTTTTTTTGATTAAACATTCATTAAAAAAAACATTTTCATATCCATATATAGTTTCTCAATCTAAACTAACTGTACATATGAACGGCCTTGAACTATAGACTTTGATACCACCGGATTGGTACCAATGCCGCAGGAATTGTAACCGTAGAAGCTATAATATAATAAACATTGAAGGAACCTATAAATCTTATTCCTCACCCTGCTTCCATTTCCCAATTTAGTTTTACTCTTTTTTTTTTTTTAGAGGAAGACTAATTTTTTTTCAGTTAATGAGACACAAAACGTTGCTGGTCTTCGAACGGGAATCAGCCCGGCCTGTTTAATGGGGCTAGCATTTCTTGAGGTATCAGGAGTTGCATTAAAAAAAAATTCGATTTCTAGATAGTTAATGGTAAAAAAAAATGAAGAGTAATACTCAATTTCTTTCAAAATAAAGTTACAAAAAAAAAAACAAAAAAAAAAACCCCCGAATGTTTGAGATTTCCAATCACGAAAATTTGTAATTTGGAAAGAAAACTGAGAGGGCAAATGTGATGTTTTGCCCCCTCACTCATCATTTGCGATGCGGGGACAACTGCCCCCTGTGCCCCCGCGGTTCAGACGTCGATGTATGTGGCGCATGCTCCAGAGTCGTTTTACGTCATTTTACGTTTGCAACTGTGCATATATATACCGGGACACGATATCACTTAGTGTCTGATGATGGGAGCATAGTGTTCTCGAAAGATCTCACTTCTACCTGTACTTATTTGATTTTGGGATTTTAGTAAAAATTGTGTGTGTCGATGGTGATTATTTGTATTTTGTATTAGTTTAAGTAATGCAAAAACGGTACTTCAGAATTTTCATTTCAGTACGTTTTCATTCTTACACACTCTGGAAAAATGTTTTACAATACCCCCCCCCGAAACTGCATATGAAACTGGTTACAGAAATAGCCAGGATTGTTTTACAGGAGCTTTTAAGTATTAAAGAAAGCTAATTTTTATATTATTTTCATTAAATAATTCCATTAACATTTGAAAATCATTTTCACGGTTTTAGTTTATAAAAACTGGATGACGGAATAGCAGCTATTCTAGACAACTGGAGGTCGCTTTTCACAGCTAAACAATAGTCCTTATACATACGTATATATGAAAGAAATATCAGTTCAATGAATGTAATTTTTATACCGATGAGGATAAGATGTCATGTATTACAGGTGTTTGCACATAACTACGCATCATTTAGAACATAATGAACTGAAAGGTGTTATTCGGTCGGCCAAGAAACGGAAACCTGCGTCATTTTTTTTATAACAGAGTCAAGAGAAAAAAATGTACATGTGAAAAATATTTTGATATTATGTGAAGCGCATTATTTTTACATTAAGAATTAAAATAGTTTAATGTATTTTTTTTTTTTGTTGTTGTTTGAGTTTGCTTATGTTTCGTATAAATTGGAAAAGGTCATTAGACACTGTCATACCACAGTTAGGTGTTTTGTGTGTAAGATCGTGGTGACATTTCAACAGGATAGCTTTAATTCTCTAAAAGAATAAAATTTGCATGACATGATTAACTTAAGTTTAGTTTTATACTATGTACTTTGTAATGGTATGAAACTAAGACTATAATTTTAATTATAACTTGCACATTTGTGTTTTATGCGACGAAGTGCAATCATTTTGGTTTTTCGAAAAATAACCGTAGGTTCCACAGAATTTGAATTATTAAAAAACCCATAAATTCTAGTTAATAATATGAAATTTAAAATTTTAATGGAAAGCTAATAGATTTTCGCAAAAGGGCCCCGAATATATATTTTTGCTGGGGTCCCCACGTGTTCCCGGTACGCCACTTTTTGTCTCCTAAAAGATGCAGAAAGACGCAAAAAGGTAAAATATCGGAATATAATTTGTTTTCAGCATGGGCTAAACCACGGGAAGTTCGGATCCCCCTGGTATTACATGGTCCCTTCAGTGCGAGGTCTTCCTACGAAACATCTTAAAAATTTGTGGTTCACATATCAAGGTTTTTTTCTGTTTTTTTTTTTTTTTTTGTCTTTTTATGAAAATTTCCTACAGACCGTCGCCACGTTTTGCAGCTTTCTGGAGAACTCTTTAAACACAACAGTGAAAATTGATTTTGCACAAATAAATTGAAAAGTTGTTTTTACCTGAAGATTGAGTGATGAGCACTCTGCAAGATCTTGTATTCATCTATTTTAATTAAACGATTTTAATCTGAGAGTGGATGTGTTTAATATCTTGAATCGTGTAGTGACGGCAGTGGCGTATCTTGGGTCCGTGACCTGGGCTTTCTCACCCATAACCCCCCCCTCCTAGCCAAGGACAGTACTGTTTTTTTTTAATTCCGAAGTGTAATTCTTAATTGCTAAGTAACAGAAGTAATTTTTTTTTTAATTTTAGGTACATGCTACTGCTAACATGATATCAAATAATTATTAGGATTAGAACACTTATTTGTACATGAACTCAATTCTTCTTTCCTTTTGTGTGAACTTGAGTGTTAAGTTTTCATAAAAAGTATCTTTCGAGTGCTTTTTCATATTCAAAAAGAATGGTTTTCTCTATTGACAAAACAGCCAAATTGCTCGAATTTACATGTCCTGGTGTGGCTCTAAGATACACTGCTGGATACCCAAAATGCAACACCAAGAAGGAAGCATCCGATTGGCCTAAAATTCGCAGCATGCGTCGCCCGCGAGATGACATGCAAACGATTAGCATCGCAGGGCATATGCAAATCCTGTGCGCCCGGCACGCCACCGAGAAGCACTATATAAGAAGGGTGCACAGAAGGCAGGGTGTAAGTAGTGGAAGTGTGTTGTTCTGCCGGACCTGTGCGTGGGAAGCTTCCTGATTCCTCGTCGCAGAATACGGCAGTCATTCCAGCACGTTTCGGAGTTCGACAGAGGACGAATAGTGGCTTATCCCGATAGCGGTTTACCGTACCGAGACATCGGACGCCCGTGTGGGACGACATCCAGCCGCAGTGAGTCGAGTATGGATTCGGTGGGTGCAGGAGGGAGGGACGGACGGACAGACGTGAGCGATTGCCGCAGCAGCGGCACACCACCGAACGAGAGGACCGGCATGTTATGCGGCGGACATTGACGGCTCGCACCGCCACATCACGAACGTTGGCGCAGGAATTAGGGTGTGTTGCACAAAAACCTGTGCCAGCACGTAACGTTCGACGTCGTCTGCAGAAGCGGGGACTTGTCGCACGGCGCCCATTGCTCCGATTACCATTGACTTTACACCACCGGCGAGCGCGGCGGCAGTGGGCCGTTGAACGCAGCACCTGGACTACGGAATGACACGACATTGTCTTCTCCGACGAATCCCGCTTCTGCCTGCAGCACCACGATGGTAGGATCTGCGTGTGGCGGCACCGAGGCGAGAGACTGTATGACGGCTGCATTATGCATCGCCATACCGGTCCTTCGCCTGGCGTTATGGTTTGGGGCGCAATTGGATATGACACCCGCACCTCTTTGGTACGCATCGCCGGTACACTCAACAGCCACAGCTACATCTCCGACGTTTTGGAGCCTGTAGTCCTCCATTACCTGCAGGACCTGCCAGCAGCAAACGTTTCAACAGGACAATGCGCGCCCGCACGTGGCACGCATCGTGCAACAATTCTTCACGGCCCACCAGGTGTCACTGCTGCCGTGGCACGCCTGTTCTCCCGATATGTCGCCCATCGAACACGTCTGGTCGCTGATCGGCAACCGAGTGGCCCGGCAAGCACCACCCGTGATGAACTGTGGCAACGTGTGGAAGCAGCCTGGACCGACATACCCCAAGCCCACATCCGAAGCCTCTTTCGTTCGATGCCGCAGCGTGTAGAGGCCGTTATTCCCAGCCATGGGGGAGGGGCACAAGAACTATTGATGTCTGCGTGTTCCGCAACACGGCCCTGTAAGCTCAATGTTTCATCTTTGTATCTGTTGTTATGTGTCCAGTAAATCTGGCTTTGCTATCTCGTGTCCTTCTTGGTGTTGCATTTTGGGTGGCCAGCAGTGTACAATTAAATGTTTGCAAATTGAAATATTACTTACAAAAACTTTGCAAAAACTATTGCCCTCATCACTTTCTTTTGGTTGTGCTTCGCGTGTTATGGAGCAGCACGATGTTTTCTTTAGCAGGTTTTGACGTATGGTTCTGTATTCCAATCTCTCAGGTCGAGTCCGTGGAGTTTTACAAACGTAAGTGATGAAACGTGTGCCGTTATTAATCTTGTTCTTGTCACAGATATTATGAGGTTCATCTGGCTTAATCCCCTCTCACACTCAGATCAACTACAAAGAATAAGATTTGTGCAATTGAGCAAATCGTTTAAGTCTTTTTGAACACGTGAGCTGTCCTCCAAGTAATCGCAATATGCATTTTTTTGTTTTGGAGAAGTTTAGTTTGAATCGGCAAAGACTCAACTTCACACTCTCCAAAACCAGGGAGCTCTCCCGAAGACCACTGATCACTTTCAAGCACTTTTAAGTTCATTCATCAGTGAGTTATACTCCTCCTGTTTTTCGTTGGTCTCCACTGCCGTACATTTCTTTTTGTTTCTTGAAATTGTGGTTAGCAGCCTCCTTTTCAAATTGTTAATTACACTTATCAACAGTTGTTGCTGGTTGATTACTGAAGTCTTACTGTTTTCAATTAGCACAACTCTGCAAAAATTACCCTCTTTAATAGCAATTTCAGCTTGAAGACAATTAGTTCCGAGTTTTTCTTTAAGATTTTCTATGAATCTGATACTTCGGATTAATTTGTCAGAATAAGAATCTATCATGTTTCTGCTCTGCAAGCTTTCTTAGAGCGTTGAAAGTTCTGCTAAAATATCGTACTTAATGGCAAGTCCTTGAAAAATTAAGGGGATGACAACCGCTTAATTAATCCACTGTACATAGAACGATCAGTAGAATTTCTACTTTTATCATCTGCAGATGAAATAAATTGGTTAAGTAATGAGTGGCATCCATGCCAAACTGACGAAACAGTACTGAATGAGCTAGCGACCCATCCTGTACTTAGTATTCTTACAATTTTAACTCTAAAGCACACACTGCCAGTTCACGTTGGTTCTTAGGTGATTTACTGTAGAGAATATAAATATCATAAATATAAATAAATGGCTCACACCATTGCATAATGCAAATGGTTCACACCAGAGTATAATATCCACAAATATTTGAAAATGGTTCACACCACCTACGTCGTCAACTGCGTCACTCAATGTTAGCTCCAACCTGTGATTCTTTTTTTTTTTTTTTTTGATTGGAGGTTTAACGACCACCGTGAGCAACTCAATGGGCTATAAGCAGTCGCCCGTCCCGAATTTAGGGTCACTGGTTCCAGGGAAGGGAGAGAGCCAGTGCCGTAAGACAAACACAACATCCATGCCTCACCGGGATTCGAACCCGGACCCCGTTCGGACGAATGGTCAGAGGCCATCGCTTAGACCACTGTGCCACCGGAGCGGCAACCTGTGATTCATACAGTGCCACACAATAACGTTCGGATATTTATTAATGGATTTATTTGAACCCCGGAATTTTTTACCCAACATTACACTTGCACCATCACTTGCAAATGAAATTACATGCTCATTTAAGTAATCATCTTAAAAACCATGCCTGTCCAATCAGGTTTTTACAACAATTTTTTTTCAATTATTTCCCTTAAAAAAAGCAGTTCCGGCTCCACTACACACCTGGAGGGGAGTGATTCAGAGTTAAGTAAAATGTGTTTTGCGATACAATTTTGCTATCGTTTGGGTAACAAGGCTCCAGAAACAGTTGATTTAATGAAAAAAAAACTAACAAAGATAAATGTTTGGCTGAATCAACGATTTTTATATGGTACCAGGATTTCAGAATAAGGCGGTTGTTGGCAGAACTCGCTCCTAGGCCTGGTCGACCTGAAAGTGTTGTTACGGAGCGTATTGTTAACACTGTTTTGGGCAACATTGCAAGATCGACGAATGACCTGTGAAGATATAGCGGCATCAACTAATACCAAAAACTTCTGCATTCTGTTCGACAAATTACTGCTACATCGTGTGTGTTCCAGATGGGTACCTCATCACCTGAGAAGAGAACAATTGTTATCCAGAGTTCAGGTGTGTCATGAGTGGAAACAAATCATTTCAGAGGATCCAAACTTTCTAAACACAGTAATAACTGCCGCTGATACATGGGTCCACTATTTCGACCCCCTCACGAAGCGCGCAACGTGTCTAGAAACACACAGGCTCGCGTCCTCCGAAAAAAGTCCGCCAAACCAAATCGGCTGGGAAGAAGATGATGATGATAATTTTCTTTCTTCATAAAGGTGTAGTCTACCAGCATGCCGTTCCTCCACAAACTACTGTGAATGCTGAGTATTACATTTTAGTCTTGAAGCGTCTGCGACGACATATATATATATCGATTAAGCGACCAGAACTGGTGTGAAAGTGGACCTACACCATGATAACGCCCGACCACATGTAAGAAACTGCTGAACACAACAACAGTTTCGTAAGAAACTGTTGTTTGTTTTCAACAGTTTCTTACGAAATGCAGTATTGAAATCATGCCACAGCCTTCCTAATGTCCTGACCTCACCCCGTGCGATTTCTGGTTGTTTCCAACTATGAAGGAGAAGTTCAGTGGCGCAACATTCACCACAGATGCAGACGTTATTCATGCTGTTAACAGGGGTCGCTAAACGATCTTTCACACACTGCCTTAGCCACATGCTTTGAAAAGTGGACTGAACGATGGGACCGTTGCATATCATCCGAGGGAAAATACTTTGTGAAAGAATAACATATTTTGTTGTACCTATATTTCTTCATTTTGTGTGATTTTGCTCTCAGTTTTTATGGAACGGCTGTTAAACGAAAAGGAACACAGGAGAGCAGAAAATTGTTCTTATTATAGAGAGACTCCAAACACAACTAACGTTATTAATTTTAAAAATAACTAATTTTAAAAACAATTATTCACAGTCTATCCCCTAACACAGATCCCAGTGGATCAGAAAATAATATAAAACATAAGTCATTTACAGAAAAGTGTACTTCGGAAAGTTCTAATTCATTTCGAAAAAAGAAGCTACGCTTATTGACTTTAGAATGACATGTGATGTGCTGAGCTGTACTTTGAAATCTCTTTCAGCAGAAACAGTTCAAAACTACTGGAAACTTCCCGGTTTTGGAAAAGTCTTTGAAGTGAACAACAAAGACGTGCCTGTAAATGAGATCAAAGACAGAGGAAATGGAAGTGAAAAAAATGAAACTTGGAGTCATTTGAGAGCAAAAAGGAGTCACAGCCTCTGATGTTTCAAGTTTACGTGAACATTAGTAAGCTTTCTGTAAAATTTCTAAAACACAGATGTGGAAATAGTTGAGAACATTCTAAGCTAAAATAATGATCAGTCAAAAGGTAAAAAAAAATCAACATAGAACAAAAAACAATTTCAAACTGGCTTGCTGTTGAAAATTTAGAAAATCTTGGACTTCTTTTGCATCTATAATCATTTCATCCGCTGCGGAAGAGGAAGTTGTAAAAAATTTAAATGCTGGTATCAGTACAAGCACACAAAACAAGTAATAATTCACTCAGATTTGGTACCGCGTGATAACAAAACGAATGTGACAAGGAAATTTCCAAGGTTTTGCAATTTGAATATTTACATCAAACGTTTTACTTTTCGCAGTTCTCATATTTTATTGGCAACTGTATATTTTAATTAACAAGCATTGTGTTTACCTTCGATTAATTGAATAACAATCTGATTGGTTTCAATCCCACATAATGCAATATGCCAAAAATAGCATTTTTGTATCCATTCGGTTATAACGAAGCTCACATACACTATATTGACAAAAGTCACCGGACACCTAGAAGGGAAACACAGCTTAACATTTATTGACATACATTAGTACGGTGTCGGTCCACCTTTGGCCTTAATATGCATGCACTGACCATTCGAGACAGGCTTTCGACAAGGTTTTGGAACACAGCGATAGCTATGCGTTCCATCACTCAGTACATAATGCTGCCGATAACGGTTGCTTAGTAGTAGGCCTTTGTTCCAAACTTCTTATGCGGCGCTCTAATTCGTCTCATATGTGCTCTATGGGATTAAGATCAGGGCTTTGTGCTGGCCAGGCCACACACGATACGGCGTGGTTTGACGATAATTCCGTAACAGTCCTTGCTTTATGGCTCGGGGCATTTTCCCGCTGGTACCAACAAGGCTCGGTTCCATAGTATTGCCACAGAGTTGGTAGGGCATAATTGTCCAGAATATCGAGGTAGACGTGCTGGTTAACAGGTTTGTCCACGATAACCAATAGGTTGGGACCATACCACGAAAAACACCCCAACACGAGTACACTGCCAGCTCCAAACACGGCCATCAGACCATGCTAAACGACGAGTAGCATTCCGAGTGGAGATGAAAGTCTTATGAGCAGCCACAGCACCACAGTAACCCATGGAATGTAGTTCTCTGCGAATGGTACGTGTGCATACAGAGGTTTCAGCATTTTTAATCACCTGTACACTGAGGTCTTGTGCAGTACTCCGTCTATTAGCTGTAACGACTCTCCTGAGGCTTTGACATCCTCTATCACTGATTTTCTTTGGTCTGCCGGTAAGTTTTGTTGCTTCAGGCACGCCATGTGTCTTCCACTTATTCAGTACATCCAAAACAGTTTACTTGGGTATGTTTATCCGCCTCTTGGTTTCTGTTATGAAAAACCCACTAATACAATATAACAACCAACAATCTTTGCTTTCTAAAAGTCAGCTCTCTCCCGCCGCGACATTTGCACTCAACCTCACAGTGCGATACGATTGCGGTCAGTTGCAGCCTTGTTTTTATACCGTTTTCAACTGTACCGCGCATCTTAACGCAGGGGATCCATTCGATTGCTTTTGAAGGGGTGTCCGGTTACTTGTCAATACAGTGTATATATCTAATGTTTTTTACTCTGTTCAACTTTGCCATATACGGGTTCGACTCTATCAACCTATCCACGTGCAATACCGCTAATTTTGAAGCCATAGCTGCTGATATTTAACGGAAACAAAAGCCATTTCATAACCATTAACACCCAAAGTGCTTTAGAAATTCACCACCTACATTCGTCACCCTATTAAGAATTGAAAAACTACGAAGCAATGATCCATGATCTACACAGTTAACTTTGCTTTACGAACACCCCGCGTTCTATATATTCGGAGCGATAACGAAGTATCATGTAATATCAACGTCACGTGCGGCTACTGTAAATTGTGCACACCTATCTTCTGTACGTAATCAGTAAACGATTACCAGTAATGGGGAAATGTGGCGGCTTCAGCCAATTTGACGGCGGCCTGATAGTTGAGTCCCGGAGGGCAGGGGCCGGTATTTCGGAAACAGCTGCAATTGTTTGCTGCTATATCTACCATGCGCAAACATCCAGCAGAAGCTCTCACATTGGTCAACCAGTCGCGGTTGATCCTAGAGCTGAGCGTCTGGTGTGACGACTGGTATCTCAGCAACGACATGCAACAGTCACCCAGCTCACCCACCAGTACAGCAGCGGTGCAGTTCGACCTATTTTCACGTGCACCATACCCTGCTTTGCCTGGGATTCCACAGCCGAGACCAACAAAGGTACCCATGATTGCTCCTCGCGTGGGCCAAAAAACGTCAGCAATAGACCCTTGACAGAAGGGAGGAGATCGCCTGGAGTGATGATTCCCGTTTTCTGCTGCACCATGCTGATTGCCAGGTTTGCATATGGCATAAACAGCATGAAGCCCTATCCACTGGCTTCATAGTTGGGGTTGAATAGGCATGTGGAAGTGGCGTTCTGGTTTGGGTAGCGTTTTCCTGGCAAGCCCTAGATCCGTTGGTTATATTCCCCATAGCTGAACGATGGACGTTACAGAGACCTGTTGGCCAACCATATGCATCCATACCTGCAGAGATTTACCCGTACCACAGTGCCACCTTTCAAGAGGACGGTAGTGCATCCTTCAACTGGGCAATGCATCTTTCAGTGTAGTAATGTGGTCCATCTTTCAACAGAACCACAGTGCCATCGGGCTCGCGTAACTACTGAGTGGTTGGAGGAACACAACGAATTTGCCACATTGCTTTGGCCCCAAAATTCTCCTGATTGTAACCCAATTGAACCGTTTGTGGTATATTCTAAAATGGGGTGTGGGAACTGCTAATCCTTCTCAACAGAATGAGCGTGGACTGACGGATCTACTGCAGCGTACATTGGTCAAGTTACGCATAGAGGATCTTGACACCTTGTAGAATGTGCTCCTAGGCGTTTGTGAGCCGTGATTGCACAGAAAGGTGGACCAACGATTTATTAAGTAGGTGTTCCCAATGCAAAGCTAACGCAGTATATAGGTCTTTTGTACGTTTGGTGGTTATCATTCTCACGCTTTATTTTCGTTGCCTACATTGTCTCGTCGTTTGGAAGTTTTCCAGTTAGAAACATGAATTCAAAACTTGTTCCAAGTAAAACAATATTTTGCTTTGATATGCATTCCCGGCGGTATACCTGAAAATGTAAAATTCATCCCATTCTTCATAAATTTTTCTCTTTGAACACTTGGTTATGAAAATTGAGCTGGGGTTTAAAAACGCTCACTTTATCTTATAAATTTCCGAGGAAACTGTTACGCTAGCTTTTTCATTAACTTTGCAGACTTTCCTCCAGAAGCTCTTAATGATTCATAATTCAAGATAATTCCTTGTTAAATACTGCTTTGCGCAGAATGAAAGCTCTTTGACATCATAGGTGCTTATGAGAAACGAACTACTGAAATATCAAATTTTCCAACATGTTTTAACCTTCTGGCAGTACCAACTGGGGAAATCTCAAACTGGTGCGGCAGATAATTGATTAAATCAAACTTTTTTTCTAATCACACAACTGCAGTACAATAGTGAATGTTAGACACTCAGAGTTCCTACTAAAAACGATTGAAATAGTTGAAGCGCAATTTTTTTATATCACGATAAGTCTATTGTAAAAGGAGCAGTATCATTTCAAACCTTAAGGAACATTTTTGTTTCTAAGGTTTGGTTGCTCATAACTTCAATCGTATTTAGAATAACACCGTATAATTCTGTATTATTAGAAAAATAATTTAATACAGAATGTGATGCAAGAAATTTTGTTACATTATCTTTATTCAATCAAACCGTTACAGCCAAATAACCAGAATAAGAAAACAACTGCCTTATGTAACAAGAACTAGATTTCCTTAACTCAAAACTTCCCACTGAGGTTCCTGCACAACATTGGACTTGTAGCACAGCGCACTGTCATCTTGGAGGATACCGTCGCCATTCGCGAAAAGTGCACCATTGCTAGGTGTACAGAGTCACCAAGCAATTCACGGTAGTGGGCACCAATCATACGTTGTTCCACATGCACCATGGGTTCACGTTCCTGCCAGGTAAACTTTCCCCAGACCTAAAAACCTCCTCCACCTGCATGCTCTGTGGAGACCATACAGGATGGATGGAGTGCCTCATGTTGTTCGCCAAATACGTACACGACCATCCATGAAGTGGAGTAAAAAAGCGCGACTCATCAGACTAACACACTTTTTCCAGTCATACGACGTCCAGCTTGCCTTATCTTTGCACCAAGCGAGTCTTTTGCCCCGATGAACCGTGGTTACGTAAGATAGGATATCGTCAGGGTCGTCTGCTGTTATAGCTCATACGTGCGAGTGTGCAATGCATGGTCATGACAGATATTGTTCCGGGTTGACCTCTGTTGCATTATGTAGTCAACTGTTGAATAGTGCTGCCTCTGTTAGACTGTGCGGATCGTCGCACCCGGCGCTTACCTTTCACATAAACTTTTCGCTATCCAGTACAGTTTTGCCTCTGGGTCATTGTTTGACCATTTTCACGCCAGTCCTGATACACTTTAAGTACAGCGGTTCGCAAACAACCCACCAGTTCAGCCGGTTTTTATTGGAGGTTTAACGACCACTGTGAGCAACTCAGTGGGCTATAAGCAGTCGCCCGTCCCTAATTTAGTGCCACTGGTTCCAGGGAAGGGAAAGAGAGAGAGAGCCAGTGCCGTAAGACAAACAACATCCATGCCTCACCGGGATTCGAACTCGGACCCATCTCGGACGAATGATCAGAAGCCATCGCTTAGACCACAGCGCCACCTTCAGCCGTTTGGGAAATCGAGGCACCAGCTCTCCGAGCTTCCACGATCTGTCCTTTCTCAAAGTCGGATAAATCCTTCCGTTTGCCGATCGCACTTTGAATTTTACTACCTACTACTCCACTCATACCTTATACATGCTATGTCGTCCGACTAATCGAAGATCACGTGGTAAGCGGGGCGCATCCACTTTTGATAGGGGTGGTCATAATTTAGTGATCACTTGGTGTATGGTCTAATAGTTCATACTCCTTGGAGAATCACATCGCTGGATGGGTTACGCCCATCAGTGCTCGAAATGACAGTTTTCCAAATTAGTTTTGCTCACACCACTCAATGTGAATCTGACTTCCGAACCACAAAACTCCAAAACTGAGCGACCATTTTCTATGCACTGATTGGAGGTTTAACGACCACCGTGAGCAACTCAATGGGCTATAAGCAGTCGCCCGTCCCTAATTTAGGGTCACTGGTTCCAGGGAAGGGAGAGAGCCAGTGCCGTAAGACAAACACAACATCCATGCCTGACCGGGATTCGAACCCGGACCCCTTACGGACGAATGATCAGAGGCCAGCGCCTTAGACCACTGCGCTACCGGGGCGGCTCGTACCTTTTTGATGAAAAAGCTTTTGTAGCTTTCACACTGTCGGGTTATGTTTGTGCTGAGTACAGAAGCAGCAATATACAGGGCCGGACATAGTTTTTTAACCCTTTAACTGGCTACAACGAATTAGATATAATTACCATTTAAAATTACGCATAGAGTTTCCGCTAGGGGGCGTAAAAGTAAATTACATTTTTCCCGATAACTCTTCTATAACTCCGATTTGATTTTTTTTTCTTCAGCGGATACACCTCCTGATGAAAAATATTTTGCATATAATTTCAAATTTTTGGTAAAGAATACTTTGGCCACCAGGGGGCGTAAGCGTTAATTTTTGCTTCTGATGTATTTGCCATAAAATCTGAGCTTCTAAAATATCGATTGAAAAAGTTATTTCGTGGACTGATGCCACTCACATCGACAAACATTTTCGGAATATTTTCTTCTTAAAATATTCCACAGGTTCTCCGCCAAGTGGCGTAGAGGTATATCTTATTTTCGTCAATATCTCTACTTCTAGACGTTCAATTTGAAAAATGTCTTCTTTGTTCGATAGTGTTTTCAGTGTGATATGTTTTTCATATAATTTCAAAATTTTCAAGTAATTCATAGACTTTCCGCTAAGGGGCGTAGTGGTAAATTGCGTTTCCCCCTATGTATCTGCTTCTAAATCTCCGATTTGAAAAATTCTTTCTGCACCGGATACAGCTTCTGATGGGAAATCGTTTGTACATGATTTCGAATTTTTGTAAAAAAAATGGTTTCGCCACCAGGGGGCGTAAATCTTCATTTCCGCTTCTGATGCATTTGCAGCAAAATATGAGCTTCTAAACTCTCGATCGAAAAAAACGTCTTTCGTAGACCGATAATAATCATGTCGACAAACCTTTTAGAAAAATTTTCTTTTTAAAATAATGCATGGTTTCTACGCCAGAGGCGCATATGTATATCTTATGTTTGTCAATATCTCTACTTCTAGGAGTCAGATTTGAAAAATCCCTGCTTTGTTGAATAGTGTTTCTGATGCGAAATGTTTTTCCTATAAATTCAAAATTTTCAAGTAAATCATAGACTTTCCGCTAGGGGGCAAAAAAGCAAATTGCGTTTTCTGCGTTATTTCTGCTCCTAAAACTCCGGTTTGAAAAATTCTTGCTGTATCGCATACAATACCTGATGGAAAATATTTTTCACATAATTTCTAATGTTTGGTAAAGAATTGTTTGGCCACCAGGGGGCATAAGTGTTAATTTCTGCTTCTGATTTATTTGTAGCAAAATCAGGGCTCCTGAAAACTCGACTAAATTTTTTTCTTGGACCGATACCGCTCATATGGAAAAACCTTTAGAGAATACTTTCTTCCTAAAATAATGCATGGTTTTCCCACCAGGGGACGTAAAGTCACATATTATTTTTGTCGATATCTCCGTATCTAAGAGTCCGATTTGAAAAATTATTTCTGTGAGTTTCCAGTGCGAAATGTTTCTCATATAAATTCATGTTTTTCTTAACCCACAAGTCTGCAACCAGATGGCATAAGCTCACGATTTCGTTTACAGCAATATCTGAGGGATTAAAAACCCGATTGAAAAACTTCTTTTCTTGGTCAGATCTATTGTTTTCCATACCGGCTCCATTGACTTTGAATAGCTTTGATAAATTTAATTTGCGTCAGAACGGATTCAAGAGACGTGCTTATTACACCCGATAATTCGGTGTCATCTTTCTTGTTTGTACTCCTATGATGGGAGGCGACGAGTGCATTACAGGCCCAATGAAATTTTTAATGCTGCTTGTGTCGAAGGTATTTGTTCAAACTGGAGTAGGTTATGTGATGTTTTGGGGATGCTTTTTGTCGCACAAAATGGGCCCTCTCGTTGCAATTACGATGAATTTGAACCATCATGCGTACCTCCTCATTCTGAATGACGAAGTGTTGCCCTTTGCCCTACATCTCCAGGAGCAGCATCACATTGTCACTCCTGTCTTCCAAGACGACAATTGCCGTGTGCACAGGGCTAAAACTGTGTCTGAGTGGCCCGACGAACAATCAGCAACACTGTGTCCCTTCGACTGGCCCGCCAAATCCCCAGATTTTAATCCTGTTAAAATCTGTGGCATCATTTGGAAGAGAAGGTGAAACGCCAGAATAGATACTCACACGTGCTCTGGCAGAACTTCGGGACCAATTGACGCACGGGTGGCTGCAAATTTATGTTCAATACATCCACAACCTCGTGGAGTCTCTACCACACCGGATTCATGCTGTTATCAAGGCCAGAGGCGCTGTTATCAAGGCCAGAGGCGCCGTCACCCGTTATTAGGTAAGTTCTGACAGGAATGACTATTTTTTTTTTCCGGTGTGCTTATCACAACAGCTGTTGCTGGAGTTCATGATGATAAGTTAACGCATTTTATCCAGAATTCGACTACAGCTTTGATATATGCTGGGTGGCTAAGGATGCACACATTGAACATCTGTGAGTTGCGGTAACAAACGTCAAGACTTTCCCTACAAAACGGTGGAAAGTGAGTGTCAACATCTTAAATAGTTTTGGCTTTATAAACTGCTGAAGCAGTCTATTTCATTTGTAAGGCCGCGGGTGGCCTAGTGGGCAACGTTCGTGACTGCTGCGGAAAGGGCCTGAGGTTCGATCCCAAGCCGGTACGAACGCTCGATCCACTAAATATCCGCCGTGCATCGGATGGGCACGTTAAGCCGTCCAACCCCGGGTACTGGCCCCCGGTAATAATTAAGGGCGTCTTCCTCCCCCTTTCTACTTCGCTTCCGTGTCACTTTCCTATCGGGCGCTGCAGCCCAAATCTCCTGGTTTCCTATTTCTAAGGGTTGCTTAAGACCTGGGGTCAGACACTCCCTTCCTAAAATCCTCTACATATGATCATGGTCATGATATTTCATTTGTAATAAACCTGTATTTTAAGGTGGACTTCAAGTAGTTTTGCTTCCTATACTTCCAATGGAAAAACGTTTGTACACATTTCCTTCACAATTAGTGTGTTCCCAAGGATGAAAATTTGAACATCGATTAAAATAACTTCATAATATAACTTGGAATACTAAATATTTTCTGAAACATAACCATAATTATTTTAAAAATCAATAACTTTTCCTTTGGTGGTGTTGAAACTAGAAAAAAGATGGCGCGACCTGTACTTTGATGACGTCAGTAGACAAACAAATGTTAGATTGCATATTTATGGTTATGTTTCAGAAAATATTAAGTATTGCAAGTTATAAAATGAAGCTATTTTAATCCATGTTCAGATTTTCATCCTTGGGAACGCATTGATTGTGAAGAAAATGTGTACAGAAGTTTTTCCATTGGAAGTATAGGAAGCAAAATTACTTGACGTCCACCTTAAATTCGATGTCACTTGTTCTTATGCCCCCCCCCCCCCCCCATCTACGAATTTGCGCATCACATTTTAGGATTTCCAGCTAAAAATTAATTTTTCACGTTGGACTAAATTGTTGTAGAGAAATACCAACACGCTGACGGACATAATGACGTCACTTTTTTTTTCTCATCAAACACGCTTAAGTAAGGAGCAGTTTCATAACGCTTGATAAGATGGTAGTTGTGTATTGAAAATATCAGTTGTGAAAATTGTAGTCTTTCGAGGAATTAATAAAATCGTATAAATATATAAGGCACTGGAAATGGGGATTCGAAATAAGAAGATACTGGGGATTTCCGAACTTGTATTTGATTTAAATTGCATGCAAAAGTTGTATTCTTTTGTTTGTCCATTCACATTACGTATTGTAAAAAGTTTCATTAGATAAAGTAAATAAGATGTGGTAAAACCAAAGTAAACACGCCTCACATTTGGAGGAAGCTAACTTCGCAGACTGAGCCCATTACCTTCGGGCGCATTCCGGTTATAATCTAGGATGCATAGTTGACCCCCCCCCCCTTCCCAGTAGTTTCGCGCTGGACTTCGGAGAATTATTATTCGGAGGAAATGCCAAAAGTTCCACTGGCACGGGTGCGGCATTTCCTCTGCAAGTTCATGGACTTGGAGCTGAATTCATAAGATTATTTGAAAATTGAGTTTTCTTCGAAAGATATACGGCTTTACATTGTAGCTCGAAGCACAATTCGTAGGGTGATTGCGAAATAAAAAAAGGCGCACATATAGACAACATTAATATCAGCAATCTTACGAGCTTGAATAAGTGGAAAACAGCAAAAATGTTTTAAATTTCCTGAACTACTGGTCTCTTTTTGAAAACCGACTCCCTAGAAAAGTAATTCTTATTGATTCTCAGAGCTGATAATTAAAAAAGAAGAAAAAAAAAACTGGAGTGTATAGTTTGTATTTCTGTCGTTCTGTGGTGCAGATTAATTTTAAATTTTTGTTAAAAACCGGTGAATCGCTACATATCTTCGGACAGAAACTAAAATATTAGTGAATCACGCGAATTTCTATTAATATCATTTACTCGAAAAACAAGCCAAACTAAAAAACGTTCTTCGGTTCGCAGGCAGCACTCAGACGGTGGGCCGACATCCGTCCAACGTAATAGAAGGAATTATCAGTTGGATCCATGTAAGCGTAGTTTTTCCTTAAGCTAACATCTTGCCAACGCGATGATCTTTCGCAATTTATTATTGTACGTATGTTTCTGGTAAATAAATTGTGTGCGATAAGATCATAAAAATGCGTGCTGCGATATAACATCAATGAAGTTCTGGATGTTATATGGCAGGTGTAACGCTATACCATCAGTCTTCATTAAGTAGGAAACAGAGATATCTCGATGTTGGGCCAGCGTAATTTCCTATGCGTTGGCCCTACGTACGTGTGCTCCTGAGGTTCTCCCCCCCCCCCCAAGAACCAAACTTGATTTTGAAGAAAAATTACCAAATTATATAATATTAAAGTTAACCTTTTTTGTTGAATTGTATCTTTTAGTTAACTTCTAACTTCATTTAAACCTTTGCTTAAATCTCCACTTTAAATTTCAAGTTTAATGTTTAGCTTAACTTTAAGACTAATTAAATTAGCTTTAACTAAAATACCCGGGTGCGTGTCGTTTGTAGCTGAGACCTTAAACATAGTAGCTGAGAACTGAAACTTGGTCGTTCTGAGTGGTGTAGTGGTTTGCATACTATCCGGGAGACGCGGGTTCGATTCCCGCTCCAGGACGACGAAATTTTCAAGTTTTCGGACATTATCTGATTTACCATTCATGT
Organism: Macrothele yani; assembly: GCA_039090855.1. Classification (NCBI taxonomy): domain Eukaryota; kingdom Metazoa; phylum Arthropoda; class Arachnida; order Araneae; family Macrothelidae; genus Macrothele; species Macrothele yani. The sequence goes on from CM076992.1 coordinate 19,348,051, forward strand.
CATATTTATAACCAATAAACGGTTTCACATCTTCCAAATTTGTATTGTACAATGGTATTTCATTCACTGATATTTAGACATGTTTATTAGTGCTTTGGAAAATAGATTTCTCGCACACAATAGGTCTTATCAGGACTGCAGTCACTTTTTCCAACAAAATCCCGATGTGCCACCATCTTTTCAAGATGTTGATGATTTCAAAACTTGAACTAAATTTTATACAGGTGGCTTGAATGTCGCGCAAGAAGAACTAATCGCAGAATTGAAACTGTGGTACCGCAAGATCCCCCGCAAAGAAAATGAGCACTGGCGAAAAGATGCATATTAAGTGCTTTAAAACTATGCTACAATGAGGTGTAACCCAATATAATAACATCGTTTCAAATACTAGGTACTCTACCACTAACAACTTCAGAAAGTGAGCGTTCGGTTTCAACACTGCGTTTCTTAAAATCATATCTACGTAATGCCATATCAGAACTGCTACTCAGTGAGTTAGCATTATTTCACATTCATCGAGAATATACACCGAAAACTGAAGGAGTTTGAGATAAGCTAGCAAAAAAACCCAGAAAGCTGGAAATACGACTCAAGTAATAGTAAGTAAAAAGTAACATAAGGGTTGAATAAAAAAATATATATATTTATCGAAATGAGTGTCGTCAGAAATTGTTAGTCTTATTGCACAATGAAGAAACCAAGCAACGTTACACAAAAATGAAGAATGTTTAACTAGAAGGTAAGTTTTCATTTCGTTCTAGAATAAACGGATTCACATCTTCCATCTTTTAAACCGATGTCTACTTTGACTTTTGTATTAATTTCTTATTCTAATTTTCATTACAAAAGCTACGTTAATTTTGTACGATTTCATATTTCGATGTACGAAAGAAAAACAACTTACCTTTGAAATCTGTGTTGCTGAACTGTGAGTTGAGTGCTAATATGTGCTTGGGGTTATACTGGAGTAATTATTTTGTACAGTGAAACGTATGTAATGGATGAAATGAGTATCTCTAACTGAAATAAACATCCCATTCGTACCTACTTCATGTGTATTATTTCGTTCAAATCACTTTACTTGCGGCGAAGACGGGACAACTACTCATGTCATACACATGCAATCTCCAATACCTACATACACGCATTTGAGGTCGGAGGGTGGAACAATTGTTAAATAACCTACACAACGTGTAAGGGTGTACTGGATGCTGGTTTACTCACGTTGTACTGTTACCCACAAGTTAATGGTTAATTACCAACATACAGTAGTGGCCAAAATTGTGGAAACCTAATGGAAAAAGTGTATGTTTGAGGTTTGATGGCTCATAACACCACTTGATTTTGGAATCATACCATACAATTATACATAAATGGAAAGATAATTTCATCAGGAATGTAATGTTATATAGTTTGTTCAATTATCTGTATTCTAAGAAAAGTTATAGTCACATAACCCGAAAAAGGAAGCACAACTTGCTTAAGTTGATATGAAGTAGCTTTCCTTCATTTGAATGTAGCCAATGAGCATGAGTGTTTAGAGAGCCAATCAGGTGTCATCTTGTTTTGGCAATGAGCCAATCAGGTCACTGTATGATTCAGCTATTGATGTCATACATTGGAGCTGAGAGGAGGATATCTGTCAATGTGTTATGTGATTGCTATCATTTGGTTGGGATTTTTTGTGTTCTTTCATTTAATGAGCTTGTAAAACGTAATAAAACGAAAGAAATGGCGCAAAGAATTGACTGGTCACCCAGAAAACGATGTAAAATAGTACTATTAAGTGAACAAGGCTTCAGTTATAAAGAAATTAGGAGAAAAATTGGTGGAAACTTATCCAAAGGTGACATTTCTAAATTTTTGAAGAGGTATAAGGAGACTCAGTCGCGAGAAAACCTGACTAGTAAAGGCAGGAAAAGGCGCACAACAGCAAGTGATGATAGAAGAATTAAGAGACTGTGTTTAGGTAACAGAAGAAAATCCTCTGGTTGTATAAAAGATAAAATAGCTCAATCCAATGTGAAGTTGAGTGCAAGGACTGTTCGGCGCAGACTGCAGGATTATGGTCAAAAAGCTAGAATTCCACGAAAAAAGCCATTTTCGTCTCTCAAACAAAGGTTGAAAAGATTAAACTGGGCTAACATCCATGTTAACTGGACAGCGGAACAATGGGACAGCAGTGATGAGACCAAAATCTCCCTGTTTGGTAGTGATGGCATAAAATACGCAAGTAGAAGAATCAGATATTTGCATCCTGATTGCATTACATGTACCGTGAAACACCCAGTTAGTGTTATGATCTGGGGTTGTATGACATCAAAAGGTGTGGGCAGAATTTGCGTGATTATTGAGAATAAAAATGGCCAAAAATACATTAATGAAATACTTGAGCCCAAACTGAAGCCTTCCGCACGTGATCTTTTCCAAGATAATGCAGCATTTATATTTCAACAGGATTCAGCTCCATGTCATGTTGCTGCTGTGTGCAAAAAGTGGTTTCAATATAATCATATTCCACTGCTGGAATGACCTGGGAATAGACCAGACCTTAACCCCATCGAAAATCTATGGAGCAGACTAAAGAAACTTGTTAGTTAGAAACAACCCAGCAATAAAACCCAATTAATAGAAGCAATAATTCAATCTTGGTTTCCCTTTATAACAGCTGCAGAACTAAAATGCTTAGTTCACTCTATGGGAAGGCGTTGTAAGGCCGTAATTAACGCTAAAGGTTACCCAACTAAGTATTAACTGACATGGTGAGAATTTTTGTATATCTCATTTTTCTATGTGTTTCACTTTTCTTCTTTATAACTGCTGTTCTAATACAAAATCCTTCATAAAAGTTATTGCATTACATTCTTGATGAAATTATCTTTCCATTGATGTATAATTTCAAGGTATTACTCCAAAAACAAGTGATGTTATGAACCATCAAACCTCAGAAATACATTTCCGAAAGGTTTCCACATTTTTGGCCACTATATAGTTAACCATTACGATTGTAATGGGTAACAGCTACATGTCATTACAATTGTCATGTAATTCTAATGACCAGTTCACCATTACCATGTAATAGTAACGCTAAGTTCTTGTTACCATTACGCTGTAATAATGCATTACCGATTATTTCAATTACCATATTGCCCAACTCTGGTTTCCAGGCGGCGACACGACCATGAAAGTCCATTTGCGTGGAGCGCTCTGCGAATGGTTCTTGTACAAACGGCGATATAATAAACCCCTGTGGTTTCTAAAGGCAGATCTCCTGTTTGTTTAGCTTCCAGTGGCACCCGTCAGACATATTTTTGGAGTCTGCCAGTGCATTTAAATGGTTGAGGAGCTCCATCGCTTTGCATCAAAGACAGTTTATTGAACCCATTATCTCTCATCGAAAGGCACTGACGTAGGATCCTACAATCATACCTCATCGTCGAGTACACGTTCAGATAGCAGTAGCTTCTTTTTATACCATTCCACAACAATTAGCATATCATAATGTACGGACGGCTTGCGCACTGGGAGTCTGGAGCAGTACCCAGTGACATTTGTCTATAAAGTGCACACTATATTCTCAAAAGTATTCGAACAGAACCAAATATTTGCATGCGTGCAAAGAACGGTTGCGAAGAAAGGTGCGCTGAGTGGGGAGGTACCAGTATAAACCAGTGCTGTTCAGTCGTGTCATCAGGAACTTTGAAGCGGATATGCCGCGTGGACACAAACTTGCCGAGTCCCAGCGTGGTCTGGTCATAAGAATGTCGTTTGAGCAACGATTCCATACGGAACATTACAGCTAAACTAAACATACCAAAATCGACTAAGTGATGCAAAGGAAGCAAGACTGTGCAACTACAGAAGAAACCTGTTCAAGAAGGCCGCACAAACTGACGGAACGTGACAGAGGAGCCATGGTAAGAAATTTTAAGAAATCCCGTTCTTCCTCTGCTGTTTCCATCGCTTCTGAAGTAGCAAATGCTTGTAATGGCTCGGTTAGTACCATAACCATCCGTACAGAGTAGCACAGTGTGGGTTATTATGGTACAGCAGCGGCATACAAGCCACGCAGTCGTTTGGCGTGGTGTGTCTCCTGTCTTTCCTGGACTGTGGGCGATTGGAAAGCTATTCTTTGGAGTGATGAATCCGGCTTTTCACTCTTCCAATCTGATGGGCGTGTTTGGATTTGGCGGCCCGGTCGAACGATTTTCTTCGGACTGTGTTTTTCCAACTGTTAAGTTTGGCGGAGGCTCCATCATGGTATGGAGTTGCTTCACTTGGATGGGACTTGGCCCGTTGTGTATTATCACACAAACCATGAACACTGAAGGGTATTTCGACGTTTTGGAAAAATCTACCCTACCTGCAGTATGTGGTAGTATTATGGAGATAACAGTTGTTTTTTCCATCACAATCAAGCTCGCTGACGCACTGCACGGAGTGTCCAAGACTGGTTTCTTGAAATGAGATGGAATAATTTGACTGGCCTGCTCAGAGTCTTGATCTTAATCCTACAGAACGCCTCTGGTATTAACTGAAGCGGCGGATGCGAAATCGACCGTCTTCACTCTCCACTCTGGCAGCAGATTTGCAGGACGAATGACGCGCCATTCCAGTGGAGACCTACCGGAAATTGGTTGATAGTATGCCTTGATGTGTTGCGGCTGTCGTACAAGCAAAAAAAGTGGACCGACTAACAACTGACTGAGATAATAGAGCCATTTGTCCCAAGTATTGTGGTGTCTGAATACCTTTGATAATATTTTGTAAATCACAGGATTTGGTTTCATTATTTTCACGACATAGGTTTGTTCAACGCTTCCAGTTACATATTTCGTTGTGTATCTTTATCCAATGGTAGATTAAAATGTCGACTGAACACGATGCAGTGCACAACGTACCACATGTTAAAATACTTTACTAATAAAAACACATTAGATCTTTCGAAGACACATAGTCTTCATCATCAGATGATACAGTGTAATATCACGAGATGGACATCGACTTAAATACTGTTGGGCAACGTCACAAACACGTGTACCACGCCATCTAAGAGAACAATGCTGAGAACAAAGAATTTCAAATACCACCTCAACATGAAAGACCTACCAACTAACACATTTGTCCATGGTTTGGCTATTATTTTTGGTACATAATCATTACAACACCTGTGTCCAAATGAGGTAATATACAAACTTTCCATAAAAAGCATGAGTGATTATTTACCTGCAGTGTTCAGGATAGTAACCTCATCCCACTTAAAGTGGGATCCGGACGCCGCCAAATGAGACAGCAGTTGATAGGCTTCCAGTTTTGAGGCTATACCTGTGCTCTTTTATTCTGGTGCTTAAACACCTTTTAGTGGAGCCGATGTAAACCGTATCCTGTGCCTCAAGGTTGACGGCCTGTAGAGGAGCTGAGTATATGCCAGACCAATGCTCCAATGCAGTAGGGTCCCGGTCCTTCCTAATCAAACTAAAAATGTTTCGAGTTTTGAGACTAATATTGATATTTAGTGGTTTACACTTGTTTTTCAAAATATTAGTGACTCTTGGAACGTACGGCAAAGGACTTACATATTGAGGTTTGCGGGTCTGTTGACTGAGTGTCAAAAGGTTAGATTTTTTAATCTGTCGATATAGTCTGTCTACCACAGAGACTTCATAACCATGGTGTGCAGCAATCTGTTTAATCTTATCCACTTAAAGATTCCTCAACCTAGGGTTGGATCTTTATCCACTATTTATTTTTGCTCTTTGAATTTTAACTTACAATTTTTAGTGTGTGTATTCACTTTGATACCCTGCTACTGTGATTCCTGTATCAATCTCGCTGCCGTCGGGTTCAAATTAAAGTCATGGTCAGAACGTTCTTTATCCTCTTTCCTTTTCTCGTGTTTCTTGCTCTAGGCAATCCTCGAAGCTCAAAGTAATATTTAATCTTGGAATTTTGTTATTTCTTTGTCTTTTTTTCTCGACCACATAAGATTTCAGTCTCGTTCACTGCACGTAGGTCTTGAGTCGCAACATGCTCCCATCCATTCGTTCAGCCATTTATGCAAAATAAAGTCTTCGTTCAGCCATAAAGGGATGAACCAGAATCCCAGTTTTCAATATTCATAAACCCTCAAATCACAGACACTGGGGAAACTTGGAAGTGATTAATCAGGAAAAGTAGTTAAGTAATTGGACTGGGGTCAAAGTTTTCACTTGAGCATTCTATTAAGAAATCTCTTCAAGAAAGTGAAGACGTGTTCACGTCCTACTGGAATAAATTAAAAGTGAAAACATATTTAGCATGTATTTAAAAAAAAAAGGAAAAAGAAAGTTCGACTGCCGGTCTGTCTTTCGTCTGTGGACACCGTATGTCTGGAGCTATTACCCACACAGCACGGAATATTTCGTACATGTTAATTACAAGTGCGTAGCACCGAAACATTGAGACTTTTCAGATACGTTGCGCAATGTAACAGTAATGTTTCAGAAACCTTACGGTTGCGTCAAAATGTCCTCAAACGTTACATAACTTTGAAACATAACCGATACGTTACAGCGAAAGGTCTTTATAACTTCAACATACCAACTTCATGTCGCTTACGTATTTGAAAGATATTTGTAACTTCGTTACATCGTTGTTACGTATTTGAAAAATATTTGTAACTTCTTTACATTACTGTTTCGTATTTGAAAGATATTTGTGACATCATTACTGTTACGTATTTACTACGTTGAACATTATAGTTTTAATCAATTTTGTAAAATCACGATAAAAAATATTACACTCGCCAGCTGTTTCAAAAGCAACAACAGTCGTATTACGAGTTGTTTACGTTTTCACAGGTTCAACGCAGTCTGCTGTCGATTGGAAACAGTGGCGGCGTTTATATATTGATAAAAAAAGAACTAAAAATCGGTCCCAAATGAGGGTGTCGAATTTTTATTATACATATGGAATAGACTATATTTCAGCGAAAAAAAGAAAATCAAATTCGTCATTTCTCAAATACCTACCAATATGAAATTTCGCAGCTTCAAGTAAAAAAAAAAAAACATGCTAGTATAATATACTAATACAGCACACAGCCGTCTACTTAGATTTCATAAAATGCTTTTTAGAATTAAAAAACTATAATAATCAAAACACTTACTTTCAAATGATCTTGAATCACGAAAAAAAAAAAAAGAAAGAAAAGAAAAAAGGATGAAATATTAAATCAACTAACTAGCTAACTCGAGTACGACCGTATCACCAAAGAATATCCCACTAGCACGTGGAAATACGACTACGAGAGTGCCTGGGTGAAATGGCATAAATGCGCATGCGCATACGCGCCGTTGCCAAACTAAAAATCTTAAATATCGCTGGAATGTAACGTGAAGAAAGCAATTATGTACAATGGAAACGATAAAACAGTAGTATCGGTGAATGCTATTTTTAACGTAACCGTAATGTACAAAGAGTTATGTTCCAAAATAGATGTTGCTGAAACGTAATTGTAAGATATCTCTGAAAGTGTAACGAAAATGAGAAATTGTAACATTATTGATACATATCTGAAACGTTTTGTGCAGTATGGGTAGTCCGACTTAAAAAAAAAATGATTTCATTGTGAAGGGCGAAATTTGAGAATGATCCTTGCCTTTTGGTCCTTTTCCGATTCATAGCTTTGCCACTAGAGGGAGTAAAAGTAGATGCTATGGAATTCATAATACATTTCATTCCATATCTTTCATTTTAAGTATTCGATTGAAAAAATTATTTCTTTCCTTCGATACCAGCTATTACGAAGACCATTTTAGGTAGCGCTCCTTTTTCAAATAATTCACAGTTTTTTTGTTAGGGGAGTAAAGGTAATTTGTCCGATATCTCTACTTCTAAAAGTCGAATTTCAAAACATCTTTTTTCTGCGTGGGATAGAGTTATTGATCTGGAACGTTTTTGCATGTAATTTCTAATTTTGGTGAACTCTTCTGCCATTACGGAGCGTAAAGTGTACATTTACGAGTATGTTTCCGATTTATTTTCAGCAATATGTGCGCTTCTGAAACATTGAAACACTTCATTTCGATGTCGATACCGCTCATACACTGCTGGACAATTGCTAAGGACGGATCATAAACGGCTATATAGCGCATAAAAAAGTAAGTGTGGTTAGATGCCAAGTGAAATAAAATAATGTCAGAATGCCAGGACATTACAAGAAAGACAATTTATTGTGCTCAGAAATCCAGAAGACTTTGGTACGTGTCCAAGGGACAAACAGGCCATTTTGTGCAGAATACGTAAACGTGAAAAAAATGCAATTACCGTCCGCAGGCGTTCCGGCGTAAGATGTCAATACGGGATATGGCCACCATGGAGGGCGATGGAAGATTCCACACGTCGTGTTATGCTTTGCACAACATTATCAAGCAGCTGTTGGGGTAATTTATCCCATTCCTCTGTCAGTGCACCGATGAGGGTGTCCTTGTCTATTGGAGGACATTGGCGACCAGCAAGACTCCTCCCCAAAGCATCCCACACATTTTGAATGGGATTCAGATCTGGAGAACGGGCTGGCCATACGAGGCGTTGAATATCCTCGCTCTCAAGACACTCCTGGACAGCGACTGTTCGATGACATGTTGCGTTGTCGTCCATGAAAATGAATCTATGACCGACAGCACCACGGAACATGCGAGCATGAGGTAGCATAACATCATTAATGTATCGTTGGCCATTCATAGTTCCAGTTGGAAGCACATAGAGGGACGTACGGCCATTGACCATGATGCCAGCCCATACCATGACACTACATGTCGGATATCGGTCCCTTTCCTGTATGTTTGCTGGACAATATGCAGTACCACTATCACGCCAGATCAGTTGTCGTCGACAATCAGACGATAGACTGTATCTACTCTCATCTGAGAAGAGGACAGCAGACCAGTCGTTATCAGTCCAATGGCGATGTTGATGGCACCATTACAAACGGGCGGTACGGTGACGTCTGGACAATGGGATGCATACAACAGGACGGCGGGCGTATAGTCTTCCTTCATGCAAACGTCTGGCGACAGTTTTTCGGGAGATCCGCTTGCCAGTAGCAGCCATAAACTGATTTGCTACCTCACTAGCTGTGCTGCGCCGGTGTCTTTTTGTTGATAGCACTATGTACCGATCTTCTGCAGGTGTCGTATTGCGAACACGACCTCCCCCGTGACGTTTGCTGCACTCTCCATTTGTTTGAAATGATTTCCAAAGCCTTGAAACAACACTGTGGCTGACGTCGAACTCCCTGACAACATCTGTTATTTTTCGCCCTTCTTCAATCTTGCCAAAAATACGGCCACGCGTAAAATCATCTAGGTGATGTCGGAAAGACATACTGAAAATTGCAAGTTCGTCAATTGATTCTTTTCCTTTCAACTTTGCGTTTGAACAACAACGGTTAATACGCGTCAAATCCTTTATATCTCTTATCAGCGCTATGACGTCACGAACAAGTTCGGCAATCCAGAATTTGCATACGCACAACACGTCTTACTGTAGCCCGCACTTATGCTAATTTCCAAATTTTCCTGTCCTCTATTTTATGGTTGCTATTGTTGCTGTTGTCATCCGTCCTTAGCAATTGTCCGGCAGTGTATTTCCTGCATAAAGTAATGCACAGTTTCTTTGCCAGCGGGCGTAGATATATACCATATTTTTCTCGATTGCTCTGCTTGTAAAAGTCTGATTTGAAAAATCCTTTCCTTTGCAGCGTATCTCATGTGCAATGATTCGCACACAACTTCAAATTTTTCTTAACGCACACGTTTGCCGCTTGAGGGCATAAGCTATGTTTCTGATTACGGTATATTTGCAGCAATCTATACGTCTAAAAACCCGTTTGAGAAAGTATGTTTCGGTCAGATACTACTAACTACGAAAACACTGAACATTTAGTGCCCAAAATTATACAAAATTTTCCCGCTAGGAGGTGGGGAGGGCATATTTAATCGGCTATTCTCCAAATCACTGCTCCTAAAAGTCCGATTTTAAAAACATCTTTCAACACCGGATACCATTCACTTTGTAGAACACTTTGCATGTACTCTTGGGTTGTTCGTAGTTCACATATCTGGTGCTAGGTGGTGTTAGTTCGTATATTTTTTGGAAACTATTTTTTTTTTAGGTTTAACGACCATCTTTATCAGATCATATGTAGAGGATTTTAGGAAGGGAGTGTCTGACCCCAGGTCTTAAACAACCCTTAAAAATAGGAAGCTAGGAGATTTGGGCTAGAGTGCCCGATAGGAAAGTGGCACGGAAGCGAGGTCGAAAGGGGAAGGAAGACTCCCTTATTTATTACCGGGGGGGCAGTACCCGCGGTCTGACGGCTTAACGTGCCCATCCAACGCACGGCGGATATTTAGTGGTTCGAGCGTTCGTACCTGCCTGGGATCAAACCAGAGGTCTTCTCCGTGGAAGTCACGACCGTTTCCCACTAGGCCACCCGCGGTCCAGGTTTAAAGACCATCTTGAGCAACTTGATGGGCTATAAGTAGTCGTCCGTCCCTAATTTAGGGTCACTGGTTCCTCGGAGGGGATAGAGCTAGTGCCCTGACACAAACACAATGTCCATGTCTCACTGGGACTTTAACCCATTTGGGACAAATGGTCATAAAATAGGGCTTAGACTACTGAGCCACTGCAGTGGGGCAACTGCATCTTCGTTTCTAAGAATCAAAGTGATTTTTTTTTTTAAGTACACAGTTCGCTACAGTGAAAAATGATCCTCATATAAATAAATGCACTGTTTTCCCGCGAGGGTGAATAAATATCAAAACTTTTCTCGCTATTTCTTTTCCGTGAAGAAGTATTTGGAAAATTCTTCTTCCTTAGCATAGCTATACCAAATGATTTCTCTCTCTCTCACACACACAGACACACACACACACACACAAAATTTATCTTTGAGGCCCTTTTGCAAAAATCTATTAGCTTTCAATTACTGATAATTTTAAATTTCAAATTATTACCTAGGATTTATGGGTATTTTAATAATTGAAATTCTGTGGAACCTATGGGTAAATATTTTTCGTAAAACCGAAATAATTGCACTTAATTGCATAAAACACAAGTGTTGATGTTGCAATTAAACATCAGAGGTCATCGCTCTTTCCACGTTTATAAGTGAGTCACGGAAAAAATTCCATTGGCCACCACCGGGAATCGAATCCAGGGTCTTCCAGTTACGCGCCGGATATGCTTCCACTGCACCACAGATGCTAACTGCCAAGCTAATTTGGCAGGTTTGCTTCTTGGAGCTCCCGCACAAAGCTGAGGATTCACCAAAGATGGTAAGCAGGAACTGAACAAATAATTAGAAGGCGAATGAATAATTAATACAGACATTTGACGTGGACCAGGAACATCAAACAGAGGTCATCGCTGTTTCCACGTTTATAAGTGAGTCACGGGAAAATTTTCATTGGCCGCCACCGGGAATCGAACCTAGGGTCTTCCAGTTACGTGCCGGATATGCTTCATATCCGGCCATAAATCCTAGCTAGGGTTCGATTCCTATTGGCGGCCAATGAGAATTTTTCCGTGACTCACTTATAAACGTGGAAAGAGCAAAGACCTCTGATGTTCCTGGTTCACGTCAAATGTCTGTATTAATTGCAATTAAAGTTATTGCGCTAGTTCCGCACCATTACAAGCTACTTACAACATACTCTTACGCCAAAGTTAATCATATCATGCAAATGTCATTCTTTTAGAGAACTAAAGCCAGACTCTTTTATATGTTTCACGATCACACACACAAAACACATAACTGCGGCTTGACAGTGTCTAATGACCTTCTCTAATTTATATAAAAATACGGAACATAAGCAGAAAAAAAAAGTGACAATTAGGAATTATGTACTCGCGTTATTAAAAAAACAATACATTAAATTATTAATGGTTTTTTCTCGCGTTATTAGAAAATATATAAAAATACATTAAATTATTTACTCTTGAGTGTGTAAAAAACACTTAAATAATGCCACAATGGTTTACACATAGGAAAGTATTTTTTCCCCTTTGAGACGTGTTGTTAGAAAGACGACTCCGAATTTTAGGTTGTAATGAGCACGTCTTTTGAATCCATTTTGACGCAAATTAAATTTATCAAAGTCAATGCAACCGTCTAGAAAAAAAATCAACGGCATTTCTACAATACCTCCAGAAATTGAAACAGCTGCTCACTCACAACACCGGCAAAAAAGTGTGTTACGAAAATTAACAACTGGAGTACAAAAATCTCATAACAGAAGGAACGTATTGGAGACAAAATGATTTCCAAGTCGAACAGTTAGAAAAAGAAATATAGAAGGAAACATGGTATACACTGAAGTGCCATAAAAAACTGGTACAGACGAGCTTATGCAAAATACATAGCAACGTCACCTATGCGCGTACTCTGTTGCGTCCGCCAGTGCGTATATAAAGCGATAGACATTCTTGCCAGCTGTCACAGCTGTTTTCGGCATGAGAATGACAATTAATAACGATTTAAGCGATTTTCGACGCGGTGTCACAGTTGGCGCTCGTCAGATGGGCCATAGTATTTCGGAGTTAGAAACGAAGTTCGGATTTTCACGGACGACCATTGCAAGGGTGTACCGTGACTACAAGAATTCCGTCAAAACCTCCAACCTACGATACCAGTGTGGCCGTAAAAAGACATTGGATGAACGTGACCATCGTCGGCTGTCAAGAATCGCTCCACGCGATAGGCGTGCAACACTCTCGCAGGTATAATCGGAATTCAATGCTGTAGCCTCAACAAGCATCAGCGTCCGGACTGTGCAACGTATCCTGCAAGATATGGGTTTTAGGAGCAGACGCCCAACTGGAGTCCCCTTGATGGTGCACGACACAGAGCTATGCGCATCGCTTGGGCACGGCAACAACGCCACTGGGCACTTGATGACTGGAAACAAGTAGCCTGGTCTGACGAGTCGCGTTTCCAACTGTACCGGGCAGATGGAAGGATTCGTGTATGACGCAAACCCCATGAAGCCATGGATCCAGCCTGTCAACAGGGAACTGTACTGGCTGGTGTGGGGTCCGTAATGGTATGGGGTGTGTTTCGCTGGACTTCACTGGGACCCCTGGTACGTCTACAAACTTCTGCGACTGGCCAACGCTATGTGCGCATCCTTTCTGACGAGGTATACCTCTTCATGTCCTGCATTCATGCTGATGGGTTGGGCCTGTTTCAGTAGGAAAATGCTTCTAAACACAAGTGTCGGGACGCCACATTATGGTTAGAGGAGCATTCGTCTGAGTTTGGGGTGTTGCCATCCCACCCAAGTCCCCAGATTTGAACGTGCACACATTTGGGATGCCATGCAACGCGCTATCGATCATAGTAATAAGAGACTTCGCAATACACCATGCAGAATTGTAGAACGCTCTGCAGGAAGTATGGTATGCATTGCCTACAGCATATTTCCAAAAGCTAGTGTGGAGTCCGTGCCCCGTCGTATTTCTGTAGTCATGCGCTACCGTGTGGGATCTACCAAGTATCAGACTGGCGTAACAGTTTCTGGCACTTCAGTGTAATTCTACGCCTTCTAGGTGAAGAATTTTGCGTAATGGGAAAGTTGAAAATAGGCTAAAAATATTCATCGGAAAAGCTACGTTATGGAAAAAAATATTTTCAAATACGTCTACGGAAGCAGAGGTAGCGAGAAAAAGGTTTTGACCTTTACGCCCCCTAGCAAAAATGCTGTGCATTATTTAAAGGGGATAATGCTCTACATCTCTATTGTAGGGTACGGCGTACAGTAAGAAAGAAATTTCTCAATAAGGTTTTTAGAAGCGGAGATTCAGGTGCAAGGATAAGTACACAAACACCACCAAATGACAGAACTTCAAACTCTAAAACTCAAGTACTAACCTAAAGTGCTCCACAAGGTAAATGGCATTCGGTGTGGAAAGAAAGACATTTTTAGATGGCACATATAGAAACAGAGATGTTGAGAAAAACCTATTAAACATTGGCGTCCCCTAGCAGTGAAATTTTGCAAATTTTGTATTTTTTTTTTTTTATAGCTTAGTAGTACCCGACTGAAAAGGATTTTTCAATCGGGTTTTTAGAACCGCAGATATTTCAATAAACGTAAATGTGAAACTTACACCCTCTAGCGGCAAACTTCTGCTCCAAGAAAAATATTAAATTATATGAGAAACATTTCGCAGCGGAAACGCTCTCCAACAACAACAAAAATCAGATTGATCTCTTACAAGCACAGATATCGAGAAAAATATGATATAAATCTACGCCCTCTGCAGAAAACTATGCATTATTTTAAGAAGAAAGTATTCTTAAAAGTGTTGCCGAGGTGAGCGGTATCAGCCCACGAAAGAATTTTTTCACTTGAGTTTTCAGAAGCTCAAATTTTGTTGCAAATACACCATACGGGGAAATAAATAATTACGCCTCCCTGCTGCCCAAACTATTCTTTATGAAAAATCAGAAATTATGAAACCTTTCCCCATCAGGAGTTGCATCGGCTGCAGGAAGAATTTTACAGATCTTAGTTTTAGAAGCAGAGATATCGGGAAAAACTCAATTTACCTTTACGCCCTCTAGTGGAAAATTGTGCTTTACTTGAAAATTTTAGAACAATATGATAGACATTTCGCACTGAAAACGCTCTCCAACAAAGGAAGAATGTTTCAAATCTGACACTTAGAATACACCTCACTTCGAAAAACCTCAAAAGGTTTTTCAAGGTGAGGTGTATCGGTCCACAACTTTTTTTTCAATCGAGTCCCTTTACGTTTTTCTGAAAATACATCAGAAGTAGAAATAAACACTTACCCCCGCTGGTGGACTAACCATTCCTTACCAAAAAATTAGAAATTATAAGCACAACATTACCCATGAAGAACTGTTGATGATGCATGAAGAGTTTTTAACATCGGACATTTAGAAGCACAGATATCAGGGAAAATGCAAGTTATGTTTATGCCATTAGCGGAAAATTATGCATTACTTGAAAAAGGAATTGTGCCCAAAATAGCCTTCGTTGTAAATGGCATCCAATGAAATGATTTTTTTCAATCGATATTTAGAAGCAGGTATATGCAATAAGGGATGTAAAGTCAGGTGATGCGTAACATCACAGCCTCTCCTTGACAAATGTCAACCCCGCCTTCTCGTGGTGCATCCTGTTCCAACTAAAGGGGCTCTGACGACAGCCAATAGCGGTATAACTATACCATCGGGTTAGAGGAAATGCTATCCCACACTCACCAACCCGCTTGGACAGCGTGGTGAGTTAAGGCCCAACCCCTCCAAAATCACGTCACAACTTAAATCTTGGCCCTCAGTCTCCGGTAACTGGAATGTACCTGGCCAAGGCAGCGGCCAGTGCGACATGAAGGCAAAGGGTGCTAAGAATCCCCGGAGGACTGGACTAGGCTGCCATCTGATGCTGACCTTGGCTACGTATAATGGACGCTCCCTATCTTCTGATTCAAGGATTCTTGAATTGGAAGAGGAATTACAAAGGATCAAGTGGGACATTGTCGGGCTAAGTGAGGTAAGGACAAAAGGAGAAGATCTCATTGAACTGAAAAGTGGACATCTCTTCTACTGTCGTGGGACAGATACTGGCAGAACTAGTGGTGTTGGATTTATAATAAACAGGAAACTAAAGGATAAAGTTGTAGAAGTTGAAAGTTCCTCTGACAGAGCTGCACGACTCGTTATCCAACTCTCGAGAAGATACCAGGCTCAAATTATTCAAACTTATGCACCCACCACAAGTCATCCTGAAGAACAAATTGAAGAATTTTATGAGGAAATTCGTCATCTAAATAATAAAGGTAAGCAGCACTTGAAGATAATTATGGGAGATTTCAATGCAAAAATAGGGCAACGGCAACAGAAAGAAACTTCAGTAGGTAAATTTGATCACGGTAACAGAAACCAGCGTGGAAATACTCTCGTTGAGTTTGCAGAGGCAGAAGGGTTTTTCATCTTGAACTCCTTTTTCAAGAAAAAGCCACACAGGAAATGGACATGGAGACATCCAAATAGGATGACAAGTGAAATTGATTTTATTATGTGTAACAAAAAATTTGTCATAGAAGACTGCAGTGTGCTAAACAAGTTCAACACAGGTAGTGGCCATAGATTGGTGAGATGTAAGATGCACCTCAACGCTAAATTCGAACGTGGCAAGCTCATAAGACAAACAAAATCTATTGACATAACCAACCTTAAAAAACACAATAATACCTTCAAGTTGGAACTAAAGAACAGATTCTCTGCTTTAGAAGGGCTTACATCCAAGGAAGTAGATATTTCTGAAGTTGGCAGAAAAGTAACCAAAGCTCTTATGGAAACAGCAAGAAAATTAGCTGGGTGTGAGAACAAGTTGCATGTGAACAAATTATCAGGAAAAACCAAAATTTTGATGCAAAAAAGAAGAGAGATGAAGACAGCTAAAGAAGATGTGACTTCCAAAGTGGAATATATAGAGCTATGCGAGACAGTACGAAAAAGTATCACTGAAGACGTAAGGAAATTCAACTGTGAACTAGTGAGGAAAGCAATTGAAAACAACCAAAGCCTAAAGATAGCAAAGGGACATCTCAGTAAGGGAAGAAAACAGATTATGTCACTGAGAAAAGAAGATGGTTCTGTAACAAGAAATAGAGGCGAAATCTTGACAAGAGTGAAAGATTTCTACTCCAAATTATATGAAAAGGATGATACATGCACTCCAGACATCATCAAAGATACCAGTACCAGAGTTCCTCCAGTCCTTCCAGCAGAAGTTGCACATGCAATCAAGAACATGAAGCGGGGAAAAGCTCCAGGAGAAAATGGAATTACTGTAGACATCATACAAGAAGCAAGTGGAGAAATCGAAACAGTACTCGCCCAAATTTTCACTCGATGCCTTAATGAAGGGAAGATTCCTGAGGATTGGAACAACGCTACAATGATCCTGCTACATAAAAAGGGTGACATTGAGGATCTCGAGAACTACAGACCTATCAGCCTCCTATCAGTGGTTTATAAAATCTTCACTAAAGTTCTTTCACACCGTTTGAAGGTAACACTGGACATGGCTCAACGGAGAGAACAAGCCGGATTCAGGAGTGGCTACAGCACTGTAGATCATATCCACGTACTGAGAGAACTAATTGAAAGAGCGAGGGAATATGAACTTCCATTGTGCATGGCTTTTACCGACTATGAAAAAAGCCTTTGATTCGGTGAAACCATCAGCAGTTACAATGGCTCTAAAATCCTGCGGTATTGAAGATGCATACATTAATATTATTAATAACATCTATGAAAATGCAAGTGCAAAGATTCGGCTGTTTGAAAATACAACACACATAAAAATTGGAAAGGGAGTGAGACAAGGTGACACCATATCTCCGAAGCTCTTTAATTCCACATTGGAAAATGTCTTTCAATCACTGAACTGGGAAAACAAAGGGATAAAGATTAATGGAGATTATCTAACCCACCTTCGTTTTTCTGATGACGTAGTCATTTTCGCACCTACCCCATCAGAGCTGCAGAGTATGATCCAGGAACTTGCTGACAAGAGTAAAGAAGTGGGGTTAAAAATGAACTTTCAGAAGACAAAAGTGATGTTCAATTCTTTTACAAGAAATGAAGATTTATCGATTGATGGAGAAAAGCTGGAGATAGCAGACACGTACTTTTATCTTGGACAGCAGATATCACATTGATGAAGAAATTAATCGGCGTACAAAACTTGCCTGGAGAGTTTTTGAAAGAAACAGCATAATTTTCAAGAGCAATATGCCATTATGTCTTAAAAGAAAAGGTTGATCAATGCATCCTTCCAGTGCTTACGTATGGTGCAGAGACGTGAACCTTAACTAAAAGAGACATACAAAGGCTCCAGACAAACTCAAAGTAGCATGGAGAGGTGCATGCTTGGTGTAACCAGGAGAGATAAGAAGAGGAACACGTGGATCCGAAAAATGACAAGAGTGGAAGACATCATGATCAGAGTTAAATCCCTGAAATGGCAATGGGCTGGACATACTGCCAGAAGGACAGATCATCGATGGAAAGCCGAAATTTTAGATTGAATTCCAAGGGACAGGAAAAGACCCAGAAAGAAGACCACATGGGAGATGGGTAGATGAAATTCGAAAGTATGCGGGAGTGACATGGAGGAGACTGGCACAAGACAGACCGTTGTGGAGGAAACTTGGGGAGACCTTCGTCCAGCAGTGGATTGATAATGGTTGACAATGATGATATGCAATAAAATATATTTTGAACTAAATATCACCTGCATTTACGCCCTCTAGCGGCGATGTCTTGCATCGGAAGAAATTACAAAGGCAAGGATCCTTATTCGCACTTTGGTGCAGATGAGGAACGATAGTGAACTGGAAAGATCACACACATCAACTATCATTTGCTATGTATTGGTACATAGCTATCACACTCAACCCGATTGTCAGTGTTTGTAGCAAGTACTCATATTGGCTTGTCTTCGAGATCGGTATCGCCTGCATTGAAACGCCGAGAGCATTTTTGTGCAGTGCTGCTGTCCACTATTCCCTCACCTTCAACTGCACAAATTTCTATCTCTGCTGCCGTCGTGTTTAATCCCTTTTTTCCAGTAATGGCGTAGGGTCACCCGAACAGCACGTTTATCAACATCCATCTTCCCACCTAATAACGCGATATGGCCCCGTGCCACACACACTTCCTTAGCCTCTGTATTCCACGTCATGCAGTCGACCGTGGAGCACATTTCTCCCACGAATAGACGCACATGTGTATCTCATAAAGGGTCGAAATTTTGATTCTCCGTGGTACAATTTATTATTCGAAGAACAGCCCTGAAAAAAGGGGTGAGAAACGTATCTTACGGACAGTTTTGGCGAAAAGGTAAACAACTACTGCCTCGACCAGGTGTCATGGGCCTCATATGGCCAGTCTTACACAATTTGAATTTGATTGTTGGAAGAGGGACAGTAATCTCAAAGCCCACTCCTATTGATGATCATAAGGATGTATACAGTAATGTCGTACACGGGTGGACTGGAGTACAGTGTGGCGTTCTGTGATATTTAGTTTAACGAGTGCCGTGAGCATATCGTTGCTAATAAGAAGTCGCATGTCCCAAATTTTAGGACATTGGTTTCAGAAAAAGGGGCCAGAGTCGTGGAAAAACCACGACACCCATGCCTTGTCCGGCAATAGAGAGAGAACCCACGGCTCATCTCTAATTTCTGTTCCAAAGCCAGAGTCTCAGACTAATCGGCTAATTAGGGGTGCTGTTGTTCAGTAATGCACTAAAGTGCCAAAGGTCATGGGATACGTACCTGGTATCGTGCAGGACCTCCCCTAGCTAGGTGAAGTGCAGCAACTCGACGTGGCATCGATTCCACAAGTGACTGGAAGAATTCTGGAGAGAGGAGTCATGCCGTCTGAACAGTCGCCCACAGTTCCCTGGCAGTTATAGGTGCAGGATTTTTGGTGCGACTGGATCTTTCCACCACGTTCCATAAGTGCTCTATTGGGTTTATGTCGGGCGAACGTGGTGGCCACACTATCCGTCGGAACTGTCCAGAATGCGCCTCGAACCAATTTTGAGACAACTTGGGTCAGATGACATGGTGCATTGCCCGCCTGGAAAACCCCATCGTCGTTGGGGTGCATGAAGTCCATGCAGGGCTGCAAATGGTCACCCAGCAGAGCATAAAAGCGAGTACCGGTTAATGACGTCTTCACGAGTACCAGAGGACCGAAACCGTGACACGTAAAGACACCTCACACATGTATGTAATCACCACCAACTTGCACAGTGCCTGTTTGACAGCTTGGGTCCATGGCATCGTGGGGTCTGCGCCACACGAGAACCCTACCATCAGCTCGTAACAACTGGTAGCGTGAATCATCGATTGCCAGTCTTCCAGGGTCCAATTTCTGTGTTCACGAGCCCAGGTGAGGCGCTGGATCCGATGTCCTGGTGTTACCAAAGGCACTCTTGTGTCTTCTTCTCTTCCCATACCCCATGGACGCTAAATTACGCTTCACTGACCTGATGAATATGTCTCTGTTACCTCCTGCATTGAATGTGGATATTATTTGAGCCAGTGTCGCTTGTCTGCTAGCACGGGCAATCCTGGTCCAACTTCTCTGGTCACGGTCATTCAGCATCCGTTGCCGGCCACTGCGCTGTTCACGGTGGATAGCAATGACTTCCATGAGATATTCTCGGTACACACGTGACACCGTGGATCAAGGAATGTTGAATGTTCGCGCAACTTCGGAAATTGAATGCCCCATCCGTCTAGCTCTCACTACCATGCCTCGTTCAAACTCCGATAATTAACGTTGGCTTGCCAATCCTACTGGCGGTTGTTTAACCTGACTCACGAGATTACACCTCGCAACTGAGAAAAATCGTGGCGTGCGTGGAAGCCTTTATACGACGGCAGAGTCAGTTTAAAGTTTGCATGCTGGTATCCCATAACTTTTGGCACTTCAGTGTAGAAACAATTTGTGTCTCCATGCGAGTGATTGACACATGAAGGTAAATGCACGCTCTCGCTCTCTCTCGAGAGAGGGAGAGAGATGTTTAAGCAAGAAACACACACTTCGAATTACCAGTGTAATGATTTAGAACGCCGTTAGTCACGACAATATTATTCATACTTCTGCAGGTCAGTATGTTTTTTTCTGTATCGGAACTTAACCAAAACCATGAGCTTCCAAAGCTACAAGCTGTCGCACATACTTAATTTCGACTACTGTTTCCAGGCAGGCGAGAGAGCTAGCCGGGTAAGGACAAGCACACCACCCATTAGAAACTCGCGCCTCTGTCCATTGGGACACTTGGATGGCAGAGAGCTATATAACAGACGATCATCATGTTGATAATACCACAAGTCCTGTGAACATCCAGTTTGTAGGAACACGATCTTCGAAATAAAAGTCTTTATACCTCAAACTTTGTATGACTGGCTGTTAAAGGCGTGAATGTTCGTCCAAATCCTGCGAGACTGCCACATCTGCAACCGATCGAATGGAGACGATTACTAAAATTCCAGTCCTCAAGTAAGGTTTCTACATTTTCTCTCCGTAAACTGAGATACTAAGACGTTTGAATAATATACAGCAACATGACATCCAACACCTCTCCGATGGAATTCAAGTGAGGTTCAGAACCTGAATTCAAGCACATGGTGGGAAAGGAATCACACACCGTGTAGAGTTTCTCAGAAGTACAATTTTTTAAGTGATCTCTTAATGTAGTCATTTCTAAATTAAACATTTACTCTCGTAACCAGTGGCGTATCTATCACCCCCGGAGCTGCGTGGGGGCGCAGGTAACGAAGGGGCTGCGAGTACTGGTTTTACGAAAAAATCCGAACGCATGCAGAAACAAGTAATTAATCCAACAATTAATAGTTTCCTTTAACACATATATAGCTTTGTCTAAATAAATGCCAAGTTTCACTTTTAAAACATTGGATGCTGTACGGACTGAATCTATTCGGCCCTTGGTCTCTGGTTATATGATCGTATAGCTTACAATCCATTGTTCTCCAATGGGTCATAAGCAATACGATCGCTCTGCAATAGCCCTCTCAGGAAAAGTATGAGACCACGTTGAGATTCCCCGTGGAGGATCGAGAAAAGAGTCAGTCACCTAGGATTACGGACACGACAGGCACCAATACTTATTTTAACAGCAGCCTCAGATCTGGATGTAAAAGAGGGTGGTTTCTTCAAGTGATTTACAGTATTTTAGTTTTTGGAAAAACACAATTTCAACATTGCTTTGCTCTTAGTTCTTCTTTATGGTAAGTATGTCTACCTCATTTACTGTGAGGAAACTTTATCATAAAAGCCAACGGCATCCATTTGCAAAATGTCACAAAAGCGTCCAAGGGGAATCGGCGAGAGAAAAAAAAAGGGCGCAAAGAATCTTTCAAAGCTCGATCAGCTCTTTTTGCGCAGAATCAATTAAACACAAGTGACGCTTCCGATTAAAAGAATGATGATTTGTTTAGCACGTCAACTGTTCAAACTTTAGAGGCGGACATTTCACATAAACTAAGCACTTCAGAAACAAGTGGAAGTAAAATGGGTGATTATGTAGTCTTATAGTTATTGACCTTAACCATCTCTAATAATAATCTGCTAGAGCCCTCCTCTTCCTCCGTACCACTTTTTAAGTCGTCATAGCCACAACCGAGAAACAAATGCTTGTGACGTCACGCTTAGCTTTTCGTGTTGGTGACGCAATCACCTACACGCGCACCGTCCACGCGTATACCACTTTGCTTTTTTGCCATAGCAACAAATAACACAGCTGCTGGTGTGACGTTATCTAATCCTTATCATTCTCACACGATCTCAGAGATGCGTTACATGACACGGTAAACTCTAGAGATACGAAATGTTTGGGGGGTTTGAGGTTTAACGATCACCGTGAGCAACTCAGTGGGCTATAAGCAGTCTCCCGTCCCTAATTTAGGGTCAGTTGCAGGGAAGGGAGAAAGCCAGTGCTGTAAGACAAGCACAACATCCATGCTTCACCGGTATTCGAAACCGAACCCTTTCGGACAAATGATCAGAGGCCATCGCTGGACAACTGCGCCACCAAGACAGGGTTCATAGTCAGTGTATACGAAAAATGTTGTGGCCGCCCCGGTGGCGCAGTGGTCTAAGGCGCTGGCCTCTGATCATTCGTCCGTAAGGGGTCCGGGTTCGAATCCCGGTCGGGCTTGGATGTTGTGTTTGTCTTACGGCGCTGGCTCTCTCCCTTCCCTGGAACCAGTGACCCTAAATTAGGGACGGGCGACTGCTTATAGCCCATTGAGTTGCTCACGGTGGTCGTTAAACCTCCAATCAAAAAAAAAAAAAAAAAAAAAAAAAGATGTTGTGTACAAGGAAGTGTTCACGAAATAGGGATTAAAGGTTTTACAAAACACATAACAAAGAGACAGCCCGTCGTATCAAATTCCATAACCGACTGCTCGGGAAATTTTCAGAGAGCTGTGAGTCAATGTCACCATTAATTGGCGTGGAACTCAATAAATAAATGTCAATATTTCCTGTATCATAAATTTTATTTTTCCCCGTCATTATTGACGGGATTTCATCTAGTTGAAGTATATTTTACTAAATTCGTTTCTTGCGATAAAATGTATATTCATGCTCATGCGTCAGTCCGCGCACGGTGTTAATCCTGATTGGCTGATTGATAACCATACATTATATGTACTTCTGTTCCAAAAATCATTTAAAAGTTAAAGCAACAGGGCTCTAGGTATCTCACTTACTTTACCAGACATTCTCCTCGACCTCAAATCACCCCCCCCACATCACACGCACGCAGCGAAAAGCACAACCTCCCTCGCGTTTGAAATCCTGGAAATGACTGCTTAGGGGTGTTGAATTAAATCTTGCGGGGGGGGGGGCACATTGTGCTAGTTACGCCACTGCTCATTACCACTGTGAAAATACAAGTTTGTGCGCGATGGGCATCGAAGCGGTCTTCTCTCACTCCGGAGTAAGTGGTTCTCCCAACTGAACTACGGGGACAGAATGTCTCTCTGCAGATTTGTAGTCTTGACAGGTGTTTTCACAGCTGTAGTACGTCACATCATCTCTTTTATATATATATATATATTTTTTTTTTGAAGCGAAGTAGGAATTTTACGTTAATTCCAAAAAATGTGTGGAACAAACATCAAACATTTTTCAAAGAACCCAACTGCCAGTGCATTCATTTTCCACAACCGGGCGCCAATGAGAAAACACAAGTTTGTCCGCGACGGGCATCGAACTCGTGTTCCCTCAACCTGAAGTAAGTTGCTCTCCCAACTAAGCTACGCGGACAGAATGCCTCGCTGCAGATTTGTCGTCTTGACATGCTTTCACCTCTGTAGTACTTCACTACTTTTTACTTCACCACGTATTTCGTCAAAATTTAATACCGTTCGAGCATTATGCTATTTTTTTTAAGGTTTTACAACCACCGTGAGCAACTCGACGAGCAACAAGTAGTCGCCCGTCCCTAATTTAGGGCCACTGACTCCAGGGAAAGGACAGAACCAGCGCCATAAGACAAACGCTACATCCATGCCTCCCCGGGATACGAACCCAGACCCATCTCGGACGAATGATAAGAAGCTATCGCTTAGACCATTGCACCACCGGGGGCGGCTTTTATAATGTTATAAATTTTTCAAATAAATTTACTACAGCACTGAAATCATAATTATGAGCATATTTTTATTAACTGAACATCTAGTACAAAATAAAGGTGAACGCCTGTTTCTAAAGAGTATAAAAATAACAGTTTCTGTGCTATATTAATGGCCCATTCATGAATTTATAAAATACTAAAGACTTTTCGGATGGGAGGAAATTAATTTCTACGCACAGGGAGCGAACGTTACGTGGAGTAGTATAAAGAAATGCTCTTATTAACACAGACTATTTTTTTTTTATTTTGTGATATATCAAACCTTTTTTCTGAGACAATAGAGGTATGACGTCTCTCATACAGACATCTGCAGATAACTTGAGTTTATCGGGCAAACCGAAAACGATTAATCTCGTGGACAAGCATTCCTGAGTTACTGCCGTCTCCGAGATCCCGGAGACAGGGATTTTTAATCAAAGGATGAGCATAAGTGTTTCCCAGAGTATGTGATTAAAGGCATATTGTCGCAAAGTTTAGGCACATATACCTCCGAGAAACATTTTTCAATAATCTTTTATATTAAAGCCCCATTTCATATGCACTGTATTCAGAATTATCCGGACTTTGGGAACGGATAATTGAAAAACACCGATCATCCGAATTTAATAAAGAAGAACCCCCTTGCAAAAGGGAGCTCAGAACTGACGGAAACCCCGACAAATCCGGGTGCTCGATAAATCCATTTTGGGGTGAAAATTTCCACCATATAAAAATATGCATACGTGATTATGCATATACACTGAAGTGCCAAAAGTCATGGAATAGCAGTATGTAAATCTTTAACTGGCGCAGCCGTCGTACACTGCTGGACAATTGCTAAGGACGGATCATAAACGGCTATATAGCGCATAAAAAAGTAAGTGTGGTTGGATGCCAAGTGAAATAAATAATGTCAGAATGCCAGGACATTACAAGAAAGACATTTTATTGTGCTCTGAAATCCAGAAGGCTTTGGAACGTGTTCAAGGGACAAACAGGCCATTTTGTGCAAAATACGTAAACGTGAAAAAAATGCAATTACCGTCCGCAGGCGTTCCGGCGTAAGATGTCAATACGGGATATGGCCACCATGGAGGGCGATGCAAGATTCCACACGTCGTGTCATGCTTTGCACAACATTATCAAGCAGCTGTTGGGGTAATTTATCCCATTCCTCTGTCAGTGCACGGATGAGGGTGTCCTTGTTTATTGGAGGGCATTGGCGACCAGCAAGACTCCTCCCCAAAGCATCCCACACATTTTCAATGGGATTCAAATCTGGAAAACGTGCTGGCCATACGAGGCGTTGAATATCCTCGCTGTCAATACACTCCTGGACAACGACTGTTCGATGACATGTTGCGTTGTCGTCCATGAAAATGAATCTATCACCGACAGCACCACGGAACATGAGGTAGCAGAACATCATTATTGTATCGTTGGCCAGTCATAATCCCAGTTGGAAGCACATATAGAGGGACGTACGGCCATTGATCATGATGCCAGCCCATACCATGATACTACATGTCGGATATCGGTCCCTTTCCTGTATGTTTGCTGGACAATATGCAGTACCACTATCACGCCAGATCAGTTGTCGTCGACAATCAGACAATAGACTGTATCTACTCTCATCTGAGAAGAGGACAGCAGACCAGTCTTTATCAGTCCAATTGCGATGTTGATGGCACCATTGCAAACGGGCGGTACGGTGATGTCTGGACAATGGGATGCACAGAACAGGACGGCGGGCGTATAGTCCTCCTTCATGCAAACGTCTGGCGACAGTTTTTCGGGAGATCCGCTTGCCAGTAGCAGCCCTAAACTGATTTGCTACCTCACTAGCTGTGCTGCGCCGGTGTCTTTCGGTTGATAGCACTATGTACCGATCTTCTGCAGGTGTCGTACTGCGAACACGACCTCCCCCGTGACGTTTGCTACACTCTCCATTTGTTTGAAATGATTTCCAAAGCCTTGAAACAACACTGTGGCTGACGTCGAACTCCCTGGCAACATCTGTTATTTTTCGCCCTTCTTCAATCTTACCAATAATACGGCCACACGTAAAATCATCTAGGTAATGTCGGGAAGACATACTGAAAAATGCAAGTTCGTCAATTGATTCTTTTCCTTTCAACTTTGCGTTTGAACAACAACGGTCAATACGCGTCAAATCCTTTATATCTCTTATCAGCGCTATGACGTCATGAACAAGTTCGGCAATCCAAAATTTGCATACGCACAATACGTCTTACTGTACCCCGCACTTATGCTAAATTCCACATTTTCCGGCCTTCCATTTTATGGTTGCTATTGTTGCTATTGCCATTCGTTCTTAGCAATTGTCCGGCGGTGTACAAAAGCTTCGACGTACGCCACGAGCTTTATCAGTTGCGAAGTGTAATCTCGTATGTCAGGATGAAAAACCGCCAGTAGGATAATGGGAAGCCGACGTGAATTATAGGAGTTTGAACGAGGCATGGTAGTGGGAGCCAGACGGATGAGACATTCAATTTCCGAAGTTGCGCAAACATTCAATATTTCTCGATCCACGGTGTGTCTACCGAGAATACCTCATGGAAGGCACTACCACCCACCGTGGACCGAGCAGTGACCCACCACGGGTGGTGAATGACAGTAACCAGCGGCATCTGACCAGAATTGTCCATGCTAACAGACAAGCGACATTGGCTCAAATAACATCCACATTCAATGCAGGAGGTACCAGAGATATATCCATCAGGTCAGTGCAGCGTAATTTAGCGTCCATGTGGTATGGAAGGAGAAGACACGCAAGAGTGCGTCTGGTAACACCAGGACATCGGACACTGCGCATCACCTGGGCTCGTGAACACGGTAATTGGACTCTGGAAGACTTGCAGCGTGTGGCGTGGTATGATGAGTCACGCTGTCAGTTGTTACGAGATGATGGTAGGGTTCGGGTGTGGCGCAGTCCCCAGCTGTCAACAAGACACTGTGCCAGCTGGTGGTGGTTCCATACATGTGTGGTGTGCCTTTACGTGACACGGCTTGGGTTCTCTGGTCTTCGTAAATCTCAACAAGGCGATTACCGGTTAATGACGTAAATACGTCATTAACCGGTAATAGCCTTGTTGCTCTCCTGGGTGACGATTTGTAGCCCTTCATGGACTTCATGTACCCCAACAACGATGGCATTTTCCAAGTGGACAATGCACATGTCATCGGGCCAATGTTGTCCAAATTTGTTTCGAGGAGCATTTTGGACTGTTCTGACGGATGGTGTGGCCACCACATTCGCCCGACATGAAACTAATAAAACACTAATGGGACGTGATGGAAAGGCACTGTTACAGAGATTTTATACAATGTTTTAGGATTTCATATAAAATCTCAAAATGCAACTTTTATTCCATTTCGTGGTCACCTTCCTTTGTTTCCACAAAGCGTGAGAGAAATTTTGCAGTGTCAGTTCCACATTAAGCACAGGAAACACGGTTCATTTTGTACACCAGGTTGTAGGAGTTTAGTATTTGCACATTGTATGTTGAATGCAGATTAGCTCTATCGCGCCTCTTTTGATGCTTTACAGGTTTCTATTTCAATGCCGCCCGACAAATGGACCCAGCCCGCTCACATTTGATTTTGAGGCTTGAGATTAACCGAGGGCGGTGTGTTTGTGTCTCACAAGGAACTTTCGGATATGCTTAAGGGCATTTTGGAGACAGTTATCTCTAGGTTTCGAAAGCGAGAGGTCGCAAAACAGGACGACGAGGGAATTACCCCGGGCGAGGCTGGGAGGTTTTAGGCGGACCGGGAGAAAAATTAATAGAACAAACGGACAACCGTTTCAGGGGAATAGATGAAGAGAAGAATAAAGATTTCTTAGGTTTATTAACGGATCGCAAAAGTTATTTGCTTATTACCTGTTACTTAGAATTATTATCACTCTCATAACAATTATTTTATCATCTTCAACTACACGAGGTTCACGAGGTATAAGACGAGTGTCGTAACAATTGCAAGTTAACAACAGGCTACAAAGATAGCAACGAACTTGTTAGTAGCACAACTCACACTCAACATCCGACACCTACAAATACCAGGGAACTGTGGACGGCTGTTCAGAAGGCATGGCTCAACATCTCTCCGGAAGTCATCCGGCAACTTGTGGAATCGATGCCACGTCGAGTTGCTGCACTTCATCGGGCTATAGGAGGTTCTACACGATACCAGGTACGTATCCTATGACTTTTGGCACTTCAGTGTATTTGGTGTGTGCAAACTTTCTACCCGTTTTGCGTGATGCAAATTGCAAGTAAAAGATTTTACTAACAAGTGCAATAGCAGATGGCGAGTGTGATGGCCAAAATACTTCGAGTAGTAAACTATAAATAACACTAAGAATGCAGTTGCATCTCATTCGTAAACAAGTCACGCAAGGGTTAACATGTCAAGCAATATGTGTCACATTAGACATTGTTTTCTCTATGAGTTCGACAAAGGTAACAATGCAGCTGAAGCATGCCGCAACATTTGTGAGTATGGTGTAGATGAAATCACATGTCACTGTTGGTTCCGGAAATTCCGTTAAGTACACAGGCGATGCAGAGATCAACCTTGTTTTGGATGTCCTTCAGAGGTTTTAGAAGAGGGTCTCAAGCAATATAAAACTACCAACATCTAACCGTTGAAGAATTATAAGAAAGGTTTTGGGTAAACAGAACAATAGAAAGAAGGATGCATGCGCTTGGAAATCGCCATGCATCCTTCTTTGATGTGGTACCCATGCATCCATTGGGTACCACATCAATTATCCACAAGAAATCGATCAGATTGACCACGTGTGTTTCTTTGCTTGCGCGTCACAGAAATGAACCTTTCTTGGAACGACTAGTCACGGGTGATGAAAAGTGAATCATTTACAGATATGTAAAGCGTCAAAGGAATGTACGCCAAATTGGAGAGCTGCTTCATCGACTTCAAAGGGGGGACTGCATCCCAGAAAGGTCTGGTAAAGGTAGGATGTCAAGGTGGTAATACACTGGGAGCTACTTGCACCTAACGAAAACAATAAATACTGATCTGTAATTAAAACAGTTGGAAAGCCTGAAAGGAAAATTGAAATTTAAGCAACCAGCTCTGATTAATCGCAAAGGAGTCACTTGCAAAATGAAAACGAAAATCCCCATACAGTTTAGCAACGCAGAGAAAATGACTGGACATTGGAGGGGACGTGTTATCTCACCCCCGTATTCCCCAGATCTTGCATCTACGGATTACCACCTTTTTGGAACTCTTCAGAACAACTTCGCTGGAAAAGCCTTCGATGAAGTTGAAAATGTCGGAACCGCATTACAAGAGTTTTCTGACTGCAAAACTGAGGAGTTCTACAGAAGTGGAATTAAATTATTACCAGAAAGAATGCAAGATGTAGATACCGATGGCAGTTATGTAGAATAGTTGGCCACAATAACTCAGTCCACCAGAATTTCATTGCTAACACCACATCACCGTACTGTACACCTCAAATGGGCAATAGAACATCGGCACTGGACCTTGCATGATGGTCTCCTGTTTCCTTTACCAGTTCTCACCGCGCAGACGGGAGGGTACGGATCTGGCAAAAACGACACGAAGCCACAGACTCTGCATTTCAACAAGGAACTGTTTAAGCTAGTCGTTATGGTCTGGGGCGTGTTCAACTGGCTCACTTTTTGACCTCTGGTACATCTGGATTAATCTCTGAAGGAGTCCCCTACATGTCAATCCTTGCAAACATCTTCCCCTTTCATTGTCATTCAACTACAGAGAAATGGAATCTTGCAGCAGACCTTTGCGCCTCCCCTCAGATCCGTGGTGAGTAGAACAAAGAGCATTTCGCAGACATTTTCAACCTAGAATAGGTTCCCCGTTCACAGGACATGAACCCAGTGGAAAACTTTCGAGATGCTGTGGAAACGTTCGTTCGAGTTTAGGATCCTCCTCCAAGGAATGCGACAGAATTATGGACAATGGTGCAGCATGCATGGTTTGAGATACCTGTAGAACGCTCTCTCGACCTAGTGGACTGAGTGTCTCACCGTGTGAAGAGTCTCATCTGGGCGAAAGCTGGGTCTACCATTTACTACATGTGTCTTGCTTACTTCCGGGAACTTCCTCGTGGGCTTGCCTCCTTGACAGTTCGTTAACTAACGCCGTTTAGTACCGGCTCCATGCATGAGTAAGGCTAACCGAATACACTGAAGAGCAATTGAACTGGAGACAGCTGACGTTACGCAAATGTGGCGCTGTGGGCACCCTGTAAACGGAAACGACATGACGTATGCAGCGATCCGACAACATAAGGTGTGATGCGACGGGAATCAGTAAGAGTCCGACGCAGTATGGGTAAGACGAATGATCTAAGTGCATTTGATCGTGTGCAAATTGTCGAAGCCCGACGAATGGGTCACTCCATCTCGGAAGTCGTGCAGGCACTGGGATTTTCACGAGCCACTGTGTCACTGGTGAACCGTGAGTACATCGAATCCGGTAAAACCATCCCTGCAAGGGCCAAGTGGACAACAGCGTGTTGATGAGCTGGGTCATCATCGGCTAGTTCGCATTGTAACAACGGATAGACGGGCTACAGTGTAAGAAATCACTCTGCAATTTAACGCTGGTTCACAAAAACGTGTAAGCAGCCACATCATCCAGAACCATCTTCTCGCTATGGGGTACAGAAGCCGTCGTCCCACGAGGGTACCGCTGCTGACCGCACATCACAGGGTGCAAAGATTAGCATGGGCGCGGGAACATCGCCAATGGACCCTAGACATGTGGGAAAATGTTGCCTGGACTGACTAGTCGAGATTCACGTTGGTATATGCGGATGGCAGGTTACGAGTACGGCGCAAACCACATGATATGATGGATTCTTCTTGGAAGCAGGGTACTCTTCAAGCTGAAATGGGACCCGTGGTACGTGTGACATCGTCCCTCACAGGGCAACGTTAACGGGATATCCAGAACGACCATTTGCTCCTGTTTGTGCGTCTTCAACATCCCACTGGAGACCTCATCCTGCAACAAGACAATGCACCGTGCCATCGCTCCCAAATTGTATCCGAATGGTTGAATGAACACTCCACAGACGTGACCCAATTCCTTGGCCAGCTAGGTCACCTGACCTCAATCCCATCGAGCAGATCTGTGATGCCATCGAGAGAGATGACCTCTCTCCATCAAATCTTCGTGAACTGTTGGAGCTTGTTCAGGGGGCGTGGATCCGTATGGCTTCCCAACGCTTCCGGTGTCTTGTAGAGTCGTTGCCGAGACGAATCACCGCAGTCATCAGGACAAAAGGTGGTGCTACACGTTACTATACAGGTATCTCTAATTCAATACCTCTTCAGTGCATATCTGTGCAAGTGAAGCCAACTCTCTTAGAAAAGTACGACACGACATGGCGATCTTCAAAAATCTTGCAAAGATGGCGAGCAGTCTTTCAAAAGGGAGAGAATTGCCCTTAGAATTGGCCTTTAACATACAATGTGCAGTATAACTGACAAACATACACACACACAAAAAAATACATATTCACCACGGGACACAACACAAGGGACACCTCATTTTATATTTAAATAGTATTTGTGTGTTAATTTTTATTTTATATATTTTTTTTAAATCTCTCTATATATCAAAGTGAAAGTTTGTATGTTTGTTCCGCATACGGTCCTAAACGGTTGGATGGATTTGCACCAAAATTGGCATACATACTCTTCATCACCCAGATTAAAATACAGGCGGGACGATTTTTAGAAATTCCATCCCTAAGGGTGTCAAATGTGTTTTTCCGGGGCCCTCTATAGACTGGGTGCAAGTCGGCTGCTGCGGTATTGCTCCGCGTGTCTGAGCAGTGGTCGTCAGGTGACGCCTCACTCCTCGCAAACTTCCGCAGTTCAGGCATACGGGGAAGAGTCCGATTTTTGAAAACACAACGCACCAGGGAAACATTTTGTCATAAGTATTTATTATAATTTTTTTTTATTACCATGGCATTTTTTTTGTAAGGATTAGGTTTCATTAGACTCCCAACAATTGGCGCAGAAGTCTCAAATATGGATGGAGCTACAGATTCCCACCAATAGGCGTGGTCCTCTCAAATAGCATCAAGGTTAAGTTGAAGCTAAAACAGACTGTCTTCTTCATACATGAAATTTAAATACAAGATTAGTATTGGTATTAGTATAGATAAAATAAATAGCCTATGTCCACCGGAAAGAAGTAAGCTTTTCAACGATGAATGAATTATCCGAATGGGTTTAGTTTTCGAGATTAGTAAAAAAACAAAAATCCGTATATTATCGTGAACTACTTTCTTTTGCGGTGTGATCAGGTATGTAAACAAAGCGGAATGATACATAGGAAATTGGAAACTACTTGAAAGAGATGTTATTCGGTAGTACAGCCAAAAACAATAACAAATAATAATAAATAAACGAAATAGTCTATGTCTTCCGGAAAGCTTTCCAACGGTGAAAGAATTATCCGAATCGGTTTAGTTTTCGAGATTAGTAAAGAAATATCCGTATATTATCGTGAATTACTCTTTCACGTTGGGTGTGATCAGGTTGTATATCTACACTCTAGAAATCTGAATGCGGAGTGCAGAAAGTGCATTATTGTGCATGTTTGCTATTTACAGTTTTTAGGGCTCAGAACGGCCATTTTAAATTGTGATTTTTTATAATAAAAATTTCAAGTGTGGTGAAATGCCTCCAAAAAAAAAAAAAAAAAAAAAAAAAAACGCAAACCCATCGGACAAGTTCAGCCGAAAGCAAAGAAAGTAAAATTACTTTGAGAGAATGAGACAACCAAACAACGTGATCGAAGACTTATGAATCAGCGGGGAAAGAGCAAGTGTATCTAGGGGCGGCAGAGACCTTGGAACAGCGTGAGGCCCGACCTGAGCGTTTTTCATCATTGTAGGATTACATTGTTCCTTGGAAACAAACTTTATAATCTATCCAGGGTAATGCCGGGTATCTCCGCCACTTATTAATTCTCGACATTTCTCTTATTGGGAATTAGTTTCCAAATCCATACGGGCGGAAGAAGGTTAAACGCTCAGCGATTACAGTGTGTGTCGCAGTAATGGATTAAATGGTCATTCGCAGCGGTGAGAGCAAATGATTCACAGTGAAGGGTCATTCGTTGTGAACGAATTGTTCACGAATGATCCATCACCATCACTAATGATCACGTCGTTTAACGCCGACGTTATACCTGTTTTCTCACATCACGACTGAAGAGGGCTACAGTGGAAAGGATAACTTAGAGGAATATGGTCCTGGTACACAAAGGGTGAGGGTCGCATGAAGAAATCTCCGAAGTTTTACAGTTACGGAGAGATGTATTTCACCCCATCTTCATCGAACTCTCTCACATTGTCTTTTTGACCCATCACAAATACGCTGTACTGCAGGTAGGTTTCCGACCTGTACATACCCCGCAGTTAAGCGGCATCGCGCAGCTGGTTAACGCGCTGTGTGCAGTGTAGGAGGCGGACATTTCTGTCGGGTGGCCATCTAGACTCCCTGGTCTCGGGGACGCGAATGCTTAGACTGTTTCCTGCGGAGTCGGCCCCGGACGCACTTTACTTCTTACCCACATGCAGCAAAGGAGTAGCAAGACGACAGCATTAATTTTGCCAGTAACCCTCAAAGGCGTATAATAGTCTTTGCGGGACTCAACCCGTCATGGACGGACGAGATACAGAGATATATATACACGGTCGAGCAACATTGTTGAGACCACCAGCTAATACCCAGGGTAACCGCCGGGTGCAGTGCGGACAGCAGCTACACGGGCTGGGAGTGACTCAATAAGGTGCTGGAAAGTGTTCACAGGTTTATGGAGCAATGCTGACTGCAGTGCATCTGACAGCTGCTGGAGGATACGTGGTGGAGAGTCCATAGAGTGAACAACACGATCGTGATGGTCCCACAGATGCTCAATTGGGATTGAGTCTGGGGAATCAGGGGGCCAGAGAAGTAGTTTGAAGTCTTCATCATGCTCTTCCAACCACTCTCGGACATTTCTAGCTGTGTGACACGTCGCATTGTCGTGCTGAAAGATCCCATGTGCCCCAGGGAAAACAATCAGCATGTATTGGTGTAGGTGGTCTGCAAGAATGAGTTCATAACGAATTCGGTCCATAGGGGCTTCCACAGATATGAGTGGACCCAGAGAATGTCACGAAAACATTCCCCATACCTTAACGCTGCACCCACCAACTTGTGTTCTTCCAGCAATGGTTGAAGAGTGTTTTGTTCGTGGATGTTTCTCGCCTTACACGCCAACGTCCATCCGTTCGATGAAGCAGAAAAGATGACCCATCGGAAAAAGCAATCTTTTGCCAATCAGCGGAGGTCCAATTCCGATACTGCCGGGCAAATTTGAGCCTTTTCTGCCGATGCACCCTCGTTAGCATAGGTGCAGTGACCATTCGTCTGCCTCGGAGTCCCATACGCAGCAGGGTTTGCTGAACTGTTGTTTTAGACACATTTCCGGTAGCCCCCTGGTTCATTCGACCAGTGAGTTGCTCCACTGTAGCGTGTCGATCGGCCTTCACGCATCTTCGAAGCCGACGTTCACCTCTCGCATCAATGGCATGTGATGCTCCGCAGTTTTCACGTTGCTTATTCGCAATTGTGCCATTTCTCCATTCACGATACACTTTAACCACAGCAGCACGCGAACAGTTCCCAAACAGCGCTGTTTCAGAAGTAATGCCACCCTTGGCCCGAAAGCCGATGATCATCCCTTTTAGCAAATCTGATAAATCGCTCCTGTTATCCATGACAGCAACGAATGATATGTTTTCAGATTGCCTACAGCACACGTTATCTACCCTCCAAGCCAGCTCATGAGACGTACTTTCTTATATTGGCTACGCGCTGTTGACGTCAAAAGTAGGTGGTGGTCACAATAATGAGGCTTGACTGTGTATATATACCCCACAGGGGGTTTCCTCTGGCCGTATTATTGCCGCGTGGTAATTCAGTTAGTGAATGGGTGCTTTTTGTATAATACATTTCCCGGTAAACTGCTGAATAATTACTAATGAAACTAGCCGAAACTGCAATGACCTTAAGCAGTGCTTCAGTACATATGTTGTACAGCAGGTATAGGTTTCTTACCTGTATATACGCCGCAGGGGTTTCCTCTGGAGGTATTATTGCGGCGTGGTACTGCAGTTTGTTAATGGGTGCATTGCGTATAATACATTTTCTGGTAAACCGTTGATAAGTTTCCAGTGAAACAAGCCGAAACTGTAATGACCTTAATCAGTGATTCAGTACATTACGGACTGAAAATCTATTGAAGAAAAACTGAATATTTTCATGAAGACAACGAACCCATTTCCGCATTTATGATCCCGAAGAAAAACAAAGTTTCAATAACAGCGCATATTATTGCCTGAGATTTGTTGTGGTTTAAATATTCTATATATCACCTAATGCTATTAAATTATACTTATTATGAAAAGGTGGTAGTTTCCCAAAACATTCTCAGCTGTTAGATTGTATAATAAGGACATTTGAATACATTAGGAGCCACGAAAAGCTGATTTGACTTTATTATTGTTATTTAAAGACAACATATGCACAGAATTAGGAAACTGCAACTGAACTTTAACTTGCAGCGGTATCACTCACTCCCACTTCACAGGGACACGTGATATTTTATATTTTTCCTCATATCAGACAATGATATATTTTTTTATCGTAAGATTACATCCCAAAAATTTGGCGCAAAACTAAAAGTGTTTGGCTGGAAAGAAAGGGAAATTGATTAGCATATGCATGAAGAAGGTATAATATCTTTCATTCTGCTCTTAAGAATACCTGACCGAGGATGTAACGTGACTTGCATACTGAACCTCTATCCTAGGAAGCAGACTGACTGGTGTATTGCGCGGGGTAAGCTTTCCGTGACAAACCGGACTTTCTTCCTGGGGCACCACCCTACATACTGTAGAGATGAGGGTCATTGCCAGTGCTTACCTTGAAGTTCCTTCAGTGTTGGGATAATTAGGACTACGTTGAAGCATTTCGTAAAGGGACCCCGAAGCATGAGGATTTCCTTACATAATCGGATCAGAAATCTTTTCATCGCACTGCCGATGATAATACTGACTCATATGTGATGCATGTTTATTTGTTTTCCCATGATCTCCGGTTGCTGGTTGGTTCGCACGACATAAAGGCAAGTCTGGAAACGATAATCCTTCACTGAATTGGGCATCGGGCTGGAAAACCATAATGGCACGAAAGAAGGTTAATACTGTCAGATTACTGGGCTTTCTTTCTTCTCGAGTAAAGGGGCCATTTTAAATGAATTTAGGAAGTAGTACTTCATCGGAGCTGTCTGTACAGAACAGTCTCGAGGTGTCAAATACTGCCATTTTGTCCGATAAAACCTTTCGCAGTAAGTGTAAAACGATAGTTAAATATTGGATGTCTATAACCATTACTTTAACTGTTAAACTTCAACCTAGTAATTTGCTGGTGACTAAAATCGCCACTTTAAGGGTTCATTACCCTGGCGAACCTATCTTTCCTAGCGGAGGAAAACTAAATTAGGCATATGTGGGGTCGGAAAATACCGAAATGTTTTTGACCGAATCGCTACAGTGCGGAGAAGTTGCCGCTTTTTTTTTTTTTTTTTTTTGATTGGAGGTTTAACGACCACCGTGAGCAACTCAATGGGCTATAAGCAGTCGCCCGTCCCTAATTTAGGGTCACTGGTTCCAGGGAAGGGAGAGAGCCAGTGCCGTAAGACAAACACAACATCCATGCCTCACCGGGATTCGAACCCGGACCCCTTACGGACGAATGATCAAAGGCCAGCGCCTTAGACCACTGCGCCACCGGAAGTTGCCGCTAGTATATATAGCTAAAGATAATGTAACAGAAAAATCTAATCAGACAATATTTCCCGTTCGCGCATGACGACCGAAATTATAGAAATTTCCAGAAATTTACTCAATTTTATTGATTTTTTTGTAAGTACTAAACAAATTACAATCGAATCGCTATAGTGCGGAAAAGTTGCCTCTAGTATTAGGTATGCAAATAAGTTTTAAATCGTTTTAAGACAACGCAACATGTAATTTGAGAGTAAACAATACCTTTACGAATCAAAATATGAGCAGTCATTATCCATCACCTTCCGCCATCGATCGGGAAGCTGACGGATTCCAGCCGTGAAAAATACTTCGTCGTGTGACGCGATGAATTCGTCAACCCATTTTTGCACTTCGTCACATGTCCGGAACCGTGCAGCAGACAAATCATGTTGCATCGATCGGAACAAATGATAGCCTGAAGGGACTATGTTGGAACTTTACGCCGGGTGCTCCAAAACTTCCCAGCCAAGCGTCAATAACGTTTCCTTGACCGATTTCGGGACATGCGGCCTAGCGTTGTCACGAAGTAATTTCACGGGACGCAATCCTTTGCCTGTGAATGGACGTTTCAGACAAATTTCGTGGTTCAATCGCAGCAATTGTTGCTTGTAGAGATCAGCAGTAACAGTTTGACCCTGTTGCCATAGTTCGTAATAGAACACACCCTTTATATTTCACCAGATGCAAAGCAGAACTATCATGAAGTGCATATTGCGTTTCAGTGTCGAAGTCGTTGCTTCAACCGGGGTCTACCCAGTGTTTTTTGCGTTTGGGATTGTCGTACTATATCCACTTTTCATCACCCGTAACGATTTTCCACAGGAAAGTGTTTATTCAACAGATTCAAATTTTTGAGGACACACTCATCATTGTTCCTCTAGCTCAGGTCATGTGGCACCCGTTTTCCTTATTTCTGAATCTTTCCCATTGCGCGTAAACGATTGGAAATGTTTTGCTGAGTTACCCCCAGTTGTTCAGCTAGTTCTTTTTGCGTTTGAGGCGAATCTTCATCCAGCAATGCTTGCAGTTCCTCATGTGCAACCTTCTGCGGGGCGCTGCTAAGTTCTCGATCGCTAACATCAAAATCACCTGCTTTAAACAGTCTAAACAAAAACTCACACGTGCTTTTCGATACAATATTCTTCCCCAGAACAGATCGATGCACATGCTTTTGCAGCACTTTTTCCTTGATGAAATTCGTAACGAATGCAGTGTCGAATAAATGAAGTATCGCTTGCCATCTTTCACCTACCGATGCGCAAGTGCGTTTCACTGTTGGGCAAACTTCTGTGTCACCTTTTTATACTCTGGACTTGTTACGGTCACATGACAACGCGGGGGAATATCGGATATGTAAATTAGCGGATACGTCACACAAAAAACGCTTTAAAACTTATCTGTACACTTACTATATCTAAATCTCTCTATTCTAAAAAAAATGTAACTGCCACCGCCGCTGGTTTAGAAATTTCGCGACACTCGCGCTTCCTAGCTCGCAGCGGAAGAAAGTATTAATTAAACAGAAAAGTAAGACATTTGCATCGTTTTTAGAGAATTGTTTGAAAAACACGCTGAAATAAACCGGTTTTCGATTCTGGCGATACTTCAGGAGCTATTGTATTTCAAATTTAAGGTAAGCAAAAAAGTGCTATCAGTTCGCATTTCGGACACACTAACAGCAACAGAGCCCCGAAACTTTGTAGGCATGTAGGGCCATAGCCGATGTTTTGCACCTTGTTGCCCCCAAGTTTTTTGAATTTCGATTTAGTTTACGAGAAATTAAATTTTTAAATTTCCCAAAATTCTCTATTTCGCGATGGGATCCATTTTAAAAAACGGATAAGGCAAACTATGAATCATAACGCATTGCAATTTTTACAGCATAACTCACAACTATCATCCTTCTTTAAAAAATTAAGAAAAAAATCATTTTCTGATTTTTAAGCATTTTTTAAAGCCGCAAAGGAAAGGAACGAACGGCTTCCTCAGTCTTAAACGGTGACCACACATTAAAGTTCTGATCCCGTGACCTACTGCCATGGTGACGGAGCTATGTTTAGCACTCTCTTCTCATTGGGTGAAAGGACAGGCTACAATCAAACTGGTAATGACGCAATGCTTAATGACGTAGCAACGCTTTTGAAGTTCGGCGTTTTCCGCCGGCGTAAAATAAAATAACAATGGTGGCTATGGAACATTTCTCTGCTCGACATTTTCGCGAATTTTTTGACCACTTCTCAATAACCTTGAGTTCTGAAAATTGGCATGCGGATAGTCCCTTAAATTCCGGATACCTAAAAAAGGCTAAAAACCAAAGAGTCCAAAAGGGAGGCTTAGCTTTACTGTTCAAAATACCAGAGAATTTTAAAGATAATTATCCCAGAAAAGTTTAAATGCTGTAAAAAGTCCATGCAATTTTGATTTAAAATTAAGGGGCGCTAAAGCCTGCTGCTGTTTTACGTCAAACCGTATGCATTGACGTCATGACCCTGTGCTAAATCGTGAAACAATTACGGATCTTAAATTACTTCTCTTTCCTTTAATTACTGTTCCTTCCTTTAACTTAACGTTCAAAAAATATAGCCTATCCACTAGAAAGAAACTCAAAGTTAGAAGTCGCAGGGAATGACATACAGTGGAGTTAACGTTCTTTTGTTTCATCTTTAATTTTTTGGGTTTCTTTCTTTTTTTTTTTTTTTTTTTTGATTCGAGGTTTAACGACCACCGTGAGCAACTCAATGGGCTGAAAGCAGTCTCCCGTCCCTAATTTAGAGTCACTGGTTCCAGGGAAGGGAGAGAACCAGTGCCGTAAGACAAACAATATCCATGCCTCACCGGGATTCGAACCCGGACCCCTTTCGGACGAAAGATCAGAGGCCATCGCCTTAGACCACTGCGCCACCGGGGCGGCCTTTTTGGGTTTCCTATTTACCTACTGGTCCAATCTTTCCTGTTCTATGCTGTTTTTGGAGATATAGGAACTTCAATTCAACGGAAGGGACTTTTTACGATTTCTCACAGGTGCGTGCGATTGATATTGGGCAAATACGAGAGTCACCTTTTTTGTTACAAACGCAATCCCGCTTCATACAACACCTGCATGCAGCAACATCAAAAAGCGCCTTTGATACTTTCTTAAAACTGTGAAGCTTGTTTTGAAAGTTTGGGTTTGTTTTTGTTCGGGTTATAACACTTCCTCGGTTATCACGGTAGGCCTTAATAAGCTGCCCTATTATATTCTAATATAATACTGTACGTAGGGATGCATGCTGTATCAAATACAGATTTTATTTTGTTTTCCACTACCACCAGCATACGGCGTGTTTGTCAAGATCGACGGGTCACAGACGCAAGTGAGTGAAGGGGGAAATATTTAGTACTAAAACGAATCTCCACAAAGGTATAAATTTGTGGAATATCTATACTTTCGTTCGTCGTGCGCGTACGGAAAATATTGTCTTAATTCAAAAAATATATATATATTATTCACGGTCGAGTCACATTATAACCACCTGCAAATATGCAGAGTAATCGCCGTGTGCAGCGCGGGCAGCAGCTAGACGGGCTGGGAGTGACTCAACAAGGTGATTTACAGGTATGTGGAGCCATGCTGACAGCAGTGTATCTAACAGCTGCTGGAGGCTGCGTTGTGGAGAATCCATGGAGCAAACAACACGATCGAGGTGGTCCCACAGATGCTCAATTGGATTTTTTTTTTTTTTTTTTTGATTGAAGGTTTAACGACCACCGTGAGCACCTCAATGGGCTATAAGCAGTCGCCCGTCCCTAATTTAGGGTCACTGATTCCAGGGAAAGGAGAGAGCCAGTGCCGTAAGACAAACACAACATCCATGTCTCCCCGGGATTCGAACCCGGACCCCTTTTGGGCGAATGATCAGAGGCCATCGCTTAGACCACTGCGCCATCGGGGCGTCCAATTGGATTTAAGTCTGAGGGATTAGGGGCCAGGAAAGTAAGTCTTCATCGTGCTCTTCCAACCACTCTCTGACATTTCTAGCTGTGTGACACCGTCGCATTGTCGTTCTGAAAGATCCCATCTGCCCCAGGGAAGGCAATCGGCATGTATGGGTGTACGGGGTCTGCAAGGATGGATTTATAATGAATTCGGCCCATAGTGCCTTCCCCAGGTATAGGTTGACCCAGAAAATGCCACGAAAACATTCCCCAGACCATAACGCTGCCTCCACCAGCTTGTGTTCTTCCAGCAACGGTTGAAGAGTGTTTGTTCTGCGATGTTTCTCGCCTTATGCGCCAACGTCCATCAGTCCGATGAAGCAAAAAAACATGACTCATCGGAGAAGGCAATCCTTTGCTAATCAGCGGAGGTCCAATTCCGATACTCCCGTGCAAATGTAAGCCTTTTCTGTCGATGCACCTTCGTTAGCATAGGTGCAGTGACCATCCGTCAGCATCGGAGCCCTCATACGCAGCAGAGTTCGCTGAACTGTCGTTCTAGACACATATCCGGTAGACCCCTGGTTCATTCGGCCAGTTAGTTGCTCCACTGTAGCTTGTCGATCGGCCCTCACGCACCTTCGCAACCGACGTTCCCTTCTCGCATCAATAGCACGTGGTGCTCAGCGGTTCACACGTCGCTTATTCGCAATGGTGTCATTTCTCTAATCACGATACGCTTTAAACACAGCAGCACGTGAACAGTTCACAAACTGCGCTGTTTCAAAAATACTGCCACCCTAGGCCCGAAAGTCGATAATCATCCCTTTTTTGCAAATCTGATAAATATCACCTTTTTTCCATGATATCAACGAGTGATATGTTTTTAGAATACCTACAGCACACCTTATATACCCTGCAAGCCAGCTCACGACACGTGCCTTCTTTCATTGGCTACGCGCTGTTGACGTCAAAAGTAGGAGGTGGTCACAATAATGTGACTCAACTGTGTATTTAGCTATAGTAGAGGCAACGTTCCGCACTATACGGATTAGATTGTAATTTATTTGGTACTTAGGATAAAAAACCCTAATAAAATCGCGTAAATTTCCATAATTTCGATAATCATGCGCGAACGGAAAATATTGTCCGATTTATTTTTTTACAATATCTTTATCTATACCAGGTGCAACTTTTCCGCAATATAGCTATTCGATTAAAAACATTTCGGGCAGTTGTCTAAGCGATGGCCTCTGATCATTCGTCCGAAAGGGGTCCGGGTTCAAATCCCGGTGAGGCATGGATGTTGTGTTTGTCTTACGGCACTGGCTCTCTCTCCCTTCCCTGGAACCAGTGACCCTAAATTAGGGACGGGCGACTGCTTATAGCCCATTGAGTTGCTCACGGTGGTCGTTAAACCTCCAATCAAAAAAAAAAAAAAAAAAACATTTCGGTATTTTCGATCCACTCTAACATAGAATTCAGTATAAGATGAAGCTGCTAGAGGTCCATGGAAAACAAAGTTACCGTATTTTCCCGGCTTATAGGTCGAATGGGTTAAGCTTCTCAATTTCCTTATCCTCATTCATAGAAGAGTCGATCTTGAGTATAAGACGAGGTTACAACAACTAAAGTTTCTGTGACGGGCCGCGGATGTCTTAGTCGTCAACCTTCCTGTCTGCCACAGGAAAAGCTCGGGCTGATCCCGGGCAGGTATGAACGCTCGAACCACTAAATATCCACCGTGAGTCGGATGGGCATGTTAAGCCGTCTTACCCCGCATACTGCCCTCCCCCCGGTTATAAATAATGGCGTCTTCATACCAATTTTTTTTTTAGTGGAGGTTTAACGACCACCGTGAGCAACTCAATGGGCTATAAGCAGTCGCCCGTCCCTAATTTAGGGTCACTGGTTCCAGGGAAAGGGAGAAAGCCAGTGCCGTAAGACAAACACAACATCCATGCCTCACCGGGATTCGAACCCGGACCCCGTTCGGACGAATGATCAGAGGCCATCGCTTAGACCACTGCGCCACCGGGGCGGTCTACCAATTTCTACCTTGCTTCCATGTGACTTTTCTGTCGG
Organism: Macrothele yani; assembly: GCA_039090855.1. NCBI lineage: Eukaryota > Metazoa > Arthropoda > Arachnida > Araneae > Macrothelidae > Macrothele > Macrothele yani. The sequence continues at coordinate 19,391,233 of CM076992.1, forward strand.
GCACTCAAGCCCAAATCTCCTAATTTCCTACTTCTAAGGGTTATTTAAGACCTGAGCTGTGACACACCCTTCCTAAAATATTCTACATAAATCTCTACACTTAGTTCCGAAATTCTGTAACTATCTTTTTTTTTTTTTTTTTTTTTATTGTAGGTTTAACGCCCACCGTGAGCAACTCAATGGGCTATAAGCAGTCGATTTAGGGTCACTGGTTCCAGGGAAGGGAGAGAGCCAGTGCCGTAAGACAAACACAACATCCATGCCTCACCGGGATTCAAACCCGGACCCCTTCGGACGAATGATCAGAGGCCAACGCCTTAGACCACTGCGCCACCGGGGCGGCCTTTATTGTTTCAGTAAATACTCGTACTAAAACGAAAAGACGGAGGGGTAACTTCTGCATTTTTCGTTTCACCAGAATGGGTGAGTTTTTTATTTTTTTCATTTGGAAGTTTAACGATCACCGTGAGCAACTCAGTGGACTATAAGCAGTCGTCTGTCCCTAATTTGAGGACACTGGTTCCAGGGAAGAGAGAGAGAGAGAGCCAGGGCCGTAAGAAAAACACAACATCCCTGCCTCACAGGGAATCGTCACTGGTCGTTATTTTTTAATCTGCATATTCAACCCTGAGGTACTTTTTTTTTTTTTGATTGGAGGTTCAACGACCACCGTGAGCAACTCAATGGGCTATAAGCAGTCGCCCTTCCCGAATTTAGGGTCACTGATTCAGGAGAAGGGCGAGAGCCAGTGCCGTAAGACAAACACAACATCCATGCCTCACCGGGATTCGAACCCGGACCCCGTTCGGACGAATGATCAGAGGCCATCACTTAGACCACTGCGCCACCGGGGCGGCGAGGTACTTTCGTGCGAAGTTTCATCAGGATTAAACGACTTTCTTGGGGTGCTTAGTTTTTTTTTTATGTTTCCTTTTTTTTTTGCGAGGAGTATTTTTATATTGCAGTGAAACCTGTCAAAGACTGAATCCAAGGGACTATGATTATTTTCCGTTTTATACAGGGTGGTCCATAGAAGTAATTGAAATGTAAGCATGTGTATTTTCGTTACGCTAATAACTGATTCTATATAATTAATGATTACTTAAGAGAATGTTTTGTTCGTAGTACCTCAATCAACTAAAAATCACAAACTTCTCTATTTTTTTAAACATAACCCAACATTGGTTTCTGTACAATAACACTTACAATATGACGCTCCGTGAGAGTACGTTCGACGCACTCTTGCAGTAACAAAACACTCCCATACAATCTTATTAAATTCGTCTTGGTCTGCGCAGTTTTCTCTTCGTTTAGCTGTTACCTTTTCACCACTGTTTGGTTATCTTGTCTTTTCGCTTTAAAATATCATAAACTTATGTATTTCTGGCATCGAATTTCTCTGCTAAATGCTTGACATTCACTTTCTTTTTTGAGCAGATCTATTTTTTTTTTATTTTGATTGAATGTTTAACGACCACGGTGGGCAATTCGATGGGCTATAAGCAGTCACCTGTCCCTAATTTAGATCCACTGGCTCCAGGGAAGGAAGAGAGCCAGTGCAGTAGGGCGAACACAACATACACTATATTGACAAAGGTCACCGGACACCCTTTCAAAAGCAAATGAACGCACCCCCTGCGTCGTTCAGAAGCGCGGTACAGCTGCAAACGGTAAAAAAACAAGCCTGCAGCTGACAGCGATCATATTGCACTGTGAGGTTGAGTAAAAATGCCGCGGCGGAAGAGAATTGACTTTGAGAAGGGGAAGATTGTTGTTATATTAGTGGGTTGTCCATAACAGAAACCGAGAGGCGTTTAAACATACCCTAGTCAACTGTTTTGGATGTACTGAATAAGTGGAAGACACATGGCGTGCTTGAAGCAGCAAAACGAACCGGCGGACCAAAGAAAAGTAGGGATAGAGGACGTCGAAGCCTCAGGAGAGTCGTTACAGCTAATCGACAAAGTACTACACAAGACCTCAGTGTACAGGTGAGTAAAAATGATGGAATCTCTGTATGTACACGTACCATTCGCAAAGAACTTCATTCCATGGGTTACCGTGGTCATACGACTGCTCATAAGCCTTTCATCTCCACTCAGAATGCTACTCGTCGTTTAGCATGGTGTAAAAAAGTTTTATCGTGGACCGTAGATCAATGGAAACGGGTGCTATGGACTGATGAATCCAGATACACGATCCATCAGTCTGATGGCCGTGTGTGGGTGTGGCGGCAGCAGGAGGAACGCTATTTACCACATTACACTGTTCCTACGGTCAAGTTTGGACCTGGCAGTGTACTCTTGTGGGGGTGTTTTTCGTGGTATGGTCCCGGCCCATTAGTTATTGTGGACAAACCTGTTAACCAGCACGTCTATCTCGATATTCTGGACAATTATGCCCTACCAACTCTGTGGCAATACTATGGAATCGAGCCTTGTTGATACCAGCAGGCTAATGCACTGAGCCATAAAAGCAAGGACTGTTACGGCGTGGTTTGACTATAATTCCGTATTGTGTGTGGACTGGCGAGCACAGAGCCCTGGTCTCAATCCAATAGAGCACCTGTGAGATGAATTAGAGCGCCGCATAAGAAGTTTCGAAACAAGGCCTACTACTAAGCAACAGTTAGCGGCAGCATTATGTACTGAATGGAAGCGCATACCTATAGCTATGCTCCAGTACCTTATCGAAAGCATGTCTCGAAGGGTCAGTGCATGCATTAAGGCCAAAGGTGGTTTCAAAATATCTTTATTCAAGGTAGAAATCAGGAGACGAACTAATAAGGACGTCGGACCGACACCGTACTAATGTATGTCAATAAATGCTATGTTGTGTTTCTCTTCTAGGTGTCCAGTGACTATATAGCGAATATACCTTCCCAGGGATTCAAACCCGGACCAACTCGGACGAATAGTCATAAAAGAGTGTTTATACCACAGCGCTGACTTTGTGCATTTTAATGACTAAGTTTAGTATCCAAACCGAGAACGTTTTCCTTTGGCCCAACGGCAAAAGGTAAGCGAACAAAAGCAGCTCAAAAGCAAAAGCTGTGAATTATCATCTCAATGAATAAATGCAAGAGAATTAAATGGGGGAGTCTTGTTGAAATGCGTACGAAGCAGCCAGCTGCAAAGGCTGGACTTCGCATCCAGTGAAGAAGGAAACACTGGTCACATGACCTAAACCGCGCTAGGTGCTTAAAGAGGAGCCAAACAGTGGGTGTTTGTGTAGGCAATTCAAAATCAATCTCTGTGTTTAATTAAGTTAACTTCAACGTCTTGAAAATTTGTTCCATGTGAATTAACCGTTACACTTTGTGTAATATTTTGCATTCAATTAAAATACTTGTCAATACGGGGACATTAGAACTTTACGTTGTTGCAAGGTTCACTTCAGAGTAGGGCAAAAATTGTAATTGAATTAATCGGTAATGCATTACAGTGTAATGGTAACAAGAACTTAGCGTTGCCATTACATGGTAATTGTGAACTAGTCATTAGAATTATATGGTAATTGTAATGACATGTAGCGGTTACCCATTATAATCGTAATGTTGGTAATTAACCAATAACTTATGGGTAACAATACAACGTGAATGAACCAGCAACCAATACACCTTCACACGTTGTGTAGGTTATTTGACAATTGTTCCACCTCTCGGACCACAAATGCATGTATGTAGGTATTGGAGATTGTACGTGTATGACATGAGTAGTTGCCTCGTCTTCGCCGCAAGTAAAGTGATTTGAACGAAATAATACATATGAAGTAAGTACGAATGGGATGTTTATTTCGGTTAGAGATACTCATTTCGTCCATCTCCAGTACAGTATTCTCGTCCATTTCATACGTTTCACTGTCCAAAATAATTATCCCACTATAGCCACAAGCACATATTAGCACTACACTCACAGTTCAGCAACTCGGGGTGCACTGCCGAGTATTACAGAAATTTGCGAACTCTTGACATTTTTGCCGTACTTCACAAGTGTTGTTGTCCATTACTTGTCCGATACGAACACTGGACTAGCGAACGACTGACTCCTTTATATATACTTCACGACAGGACCTGAACCTTCTGGAATATTCTTGATTTACATAAAGCTCTCCAACTTCCCATCATTCTGGAACGTTCTATAAACGTCTAACCCATTCTTGCCGCTTCTAGAACATTCTACACAACACTTCGGTCTCTGTGTTATGTTTCATGTCCGACTATTCTAGACATCACTTTTGGCACACGTGCATTTCTATAAACTATTAGTATGTAATTATTATTTGCAAATTGTGTAATTTCATTACCAAATAATTCCATTGCGTTTGAATGGCATTATTAAATAATTGAATTATATCCTCTTCATTGTAATGCATTACAGATTAAGTCCATTACCTTGTGCAAACCATACTTGGGATTACCTTGTAATGCATTACACGTTAAATTGTAATCTGTTAGTCCATTACTTTGTAATGCATTCCTGCCCAACTCTGGTTCACTTTCTCTTCTGCCATTTCCGCAGGTTCCGTTTTATGAAGGTTAAATAGCACGTAATTTTCTATCTTTTGTTTCAGTTTCGTCTCAAACAGATTTTACTTTATTATCAACTTGCGGTTCTGATCACTGTCACCTAAACGCCCAGAAATATTTTTTTTTTTTTTTTGATTGGAGGTTTAGCGACCACCGTGAGCAACTCAATGGGCTATAAGCAGTCGCCCGTCCCTAATTTAGGGTCACTGGTTCCAGGGAAGGGAGAGAGCCAGTGCCGTAAGACAAACACAACATCCATGCCTGACCGGGATTCGAACCCAGACCCCTTACGGACGAATGATCATAGGCCAGCGCCTTAGACCACTGCGCCACCGGGGCGGCAGAAATATTTTAGCGATGGCAATATTAATGCAGATTGGAATGTGCCCAAGTTTCCTGTTTGTATCAAATGGCAGTTGTTTGCGTGACAGAAATATTTGGGTGATGTAAAACATTTCCAGAACACTTTCCAGTTTTCTTTCCATTCCTTTACATAACACGAAAAACGGTATGCTGTTCCATTGCCTTACGAATGTTAATAAAAAAAAAAAAAATACATGACCAGAGGAAACAAACTCCAGATGCATAAAATGGAAGAAAATACTTCCGAGATGCATGAAATGTAAATAACCTTGGGTGACTCTGAGGACAGATGGCGGAAGACAGATGATGCGAAAAATATTCTTTACGGAGTAGCAGCGCTGTTCGGTTTTGTACATAGTCCACATGGGCGTGCGTCTGTACTTCCAGCGTTTACTACAACTTTAAACTGACCGGAAAAAGATGAGGCAAATATTCGGAAGAAAATACACTCAAAGTGCATGACGGGAAATAAAATAACATGTCGTGTTTCTCTCACAGATTCCACAACTACAGTCATTTGTAAAAGTTTGCGACCGACTGTCAGTTTATTGAAAATTAAGATTTTCAAAAAAACAACTAATTGCTAGTCACAGATGTTTAAACAAAATGACGCCACAGATGAATGCTTATATTCTTTAGTACACAAAAAGACCGAAATCAGTACTTTGTGTGGCCGCCTTTATTGGCACGTCTTTTGTAAAAAAAGATCGCGCTTATGTTATCGGTTTGTCCGTCCGTCTGTACCACCGATATCTCTGCAACTATTAGTCTAATTTGAAAAATTATTTTTGCATCGGGAAGCTTGAAACATGCGAATGAGGATTTTTTATTTCGGTTTTATTTACGATGTACAAATTTCGCCGCTAGAGGGCGTAAATGCAGATGTCGAATTCAAAAATACGTTTTAATCCACATATTTGCTTCTAAACATCCGATTGATATATTTTTTTATCTTTCGATTCCATTTATGTCGAAGAGTATTTTAGATATAGTTACTTTTTCAAATTACGCATAGATTTTCCACTAGCGGGCGTAAAAGTAAATTACATTTACCCCAATAACTCTTCTTCTAAAACTCCGACTTGAATTTTTTTTCTTCCGCGGATACACATCCTGATGAACATTCTTTTGCATATAATTTCAAATTTTTGGTAAAGAATACTTTGGCCAACAGGGGGCGTAAGTGTTAATTTTTGCTTCTGATATATTTACCGTAAAATCTGAGCTTCTAAAATATCGATTGAAAAAATTATTTCGCGGACTGATGCCACTCACATCGATAAACCTTTTCGGAATATTTTCTTCTTAAAATATTCCACAGTTCCTCCGCCAGGGGGCGTAGATGTATATCTTATTTTCGTCAATATCTCTATTTCTGGGAGCCAGATTTGAAAAATTCCTTCTTTGTTGGATAATGTTTCTAGTGTGACATGTTTTTCATATAATTTTAAAATTTTCAAGTAATTCATAGACTTTCCGCTAGGGGGTGTAAAGGTATATTGCTTTCTTCCCTATATCTCTGCTTCTAAATCTCCGATTTGAAAAATTCTTTTTGTACCGGATACAGCTCCTGGTGGTAAATCGTTTGTACATAATTTCTAATTTTTGTGAAAAAATGGTTTGGCCACCAGGGGGCATAAATCTTAATTTCCGCTTCTGATGTATTTGCAGCAAAATATGAACTTCTAAAATCTCGATGGGAAAAAAAACGTCGTTTGTAGACCGATAGTACTCATGTCGACAGACCTTTTAAAACATTTTCTTTTTAAAATAATGCATGGTTTTTACGCCAGGGGGTGTAGATGTATATCTTATTTTTTACAATATCTCTACTTCTCTGAGTCCGATTTGAAAAATTCCTCCTTTGTTGGATAGTTTCCGATGCGAAATGTTTTTCCTAAATATTCAAAATTTTCAAGTAAATCATAGACTTTCCGCTAGGGGGAACAAAGGCAAATTGTGTTTTCTGCGTTATTTCTTTTCCTAAAACTCCGATTTGAAATATTCTTCCTGTATCGCATACAAGACCTGATAGAAAAATATTTTTCACATAATTTCTAATGTTTGGTAAAGAATGGTTTGGCCACCAGGGGGCATAAGTACTAATTTTTGCTTCTGATGTATTTGTAGCAAAATATGGGCTCCTGAAAACTCGACTAAACCGCTCATATGGAAAATCCTTTTGAGAATACTTTCTTCCTAAAATAATGCATGGTTTTTCCACCAGGGGACGTAAAGTCATCTTATTTTTGTCGATATCTGTTTCTAAGAGTCCGATTTGAAAAATTATTTCTGTGTTGGAGAGCGTTTCCAGTGCGAAAAGTTTCTCATATAAATTAATGTTTTTCTTAACACACAAGTCTGCAACCAAGGAGCGTAAGCTCACGATTCCGTTTACAGCAATATCTGAGGGATTAAAAACCCGATTGAAAAACTTCTTGCTTCCGTCAGATAGTTTTCCATACCGGTTCCATTGACTTTGAATAGCTTTGATAAACTTAATTTGCGTCAGAACGGATTGAAAAGACGTGCTTATTACACCCGAAAATTCGGTGTCATATTTCTTGTGTTTTTATAACGAACAGAATACGATGTGGCATACTCTCAATGACGTATTTGCAGTAGTCACTTTAAATGTCTTTGCACCACACGTACTTCATCGCGTCAATCAAAGCTTGGGAATTTGATGGCTCTTTTTCTGTTACCTTGTCCTATAAAGTGGTCCACAAATTTTCGATGGGGTTAATGTCAGGACTATTTCCGGACCAGTCAAGCACAGTTATGTTTTTCCTCCGCAGGTAGTCCTTTACTGTCTTTGATCTGTGACATGGTGCACCATCATGCATAAAGATTGTGCATCTTTGGACTTGCATACGAGTTAACAGCTTCTCACGTAACATTTCCACGTAAAAAGGACCAGTCATGGTCCTTTTTACGACCAGTCATGGTCCTTTTTGCCGAGAGGTATAAGGACCAGTCATGGTCCTTATACCTCTCGGCAAAAAGGAAAATGTAGCAGTACCGGATGCTGCCATAGCACCCCGTATCATCTGATTTGGCGGATGTCTCACTGTGCTAACGGTGTATTTTTCATCAAACCTTTTTCCTCTTGGTCATAGAACGTGTGCTTCACGTGATTCAAATTGACGCACAGTTCATTCATCGGAAAATGAACTTCGGAAATTTGAGTCTCTTCTTTTTCATGACAGAGGTTAGCCTAGGTTTATGCGCAGGTGTATAAGATTTCAATCCAAAATCTTTGCTAAGACATCGGGAAACAGTGCTGATACTAATATCAGACCCTTTTGAATGTAAAAAAGCCTTTATTTTCTTGCACGAACTCCTCGGAGAACACATAACTATCTACCTCATGGTTTTGTCATCACGCCGCGGGGTTGTTTTCTTTTGACATTCACTTCTCTTTCGGTCACTAAATTCACCTGTATCTCGATATTTCATGATCGTGTTATGAACAGCAGTCTTGCTCAAATTCACCTTCCTTCTTTTGTCAGGGTCGGAGCATCCTTCATGATATAGTCACTATTTGTGCCTTCTGAGTAACACTTAATTGACGCTGTTTTGCCCATTTTTTTTCTATTTAGAAAATATGTACGAAACCTCTCAGCATGAAACCCAGAAGCAAACTGATGCTCGCATGTTTCTCGCTACTCTATCAATAGCTGCCGCTGTAAGATGCTGCAACTCCGACAGGGTTGAACAATAGAGACAGCAGCTCACACAATCGGCAGAAATCTACACTGCTGGCTACACAAAATGCAACACCAAGAAGGACACGAGATAGCAAAGCCAGATTTACTAGACACCTAACAGATAAAAATATGAGCCGATTGAGCTTACAGGCCCGTGCGACTTGCGGAACACGCAGACATCAATAGTTCGTGTGGCCTCCATGGCTGGCAATAACGGCCGCTACACGCCGCGGCATCGAACGAAAACTGCTTTGGATGTGGGCTTCGGGTATGTCGGTCCAGGCTGCTTCCACACGTTGCCACAGTTCATCAGCCGTAGCCGCGGGTGGTGCTTGCTGGGCCACTCGGTTGCCGATCAGCTACCAGACGTGTTCGATGGGCGACATATCGGGAGAACAGGCGGGCCGTGAAGAATTGTTGCACTATGCATGCCACGTGCGGGCACGCATTGTCCTATTGAAATGTGGCCGCTGACAGGTCCTGCATGTAATTGAGGACTACAGGCTCCAAAACGTCGGAGATGGTATGGTGGCTGTTTAGTGTACCGGCGATGCGTACCAGTTGGGTGCGGGTGTCTTATTCAAATGCGCCCCTAACCATAACGCCAGGCGACGGACCGGCATGGCGATGCATAATGCAGGCGTCATACAGTCTCTCGCCGCGGTGCCACCACACGTGGATCCAACCATCGTGGTGTTGCAGGCAGAAGCGGGATTCGTCGGAAAAGAGAATGTCGTGCCATTCCGTAGTCCAGGTGCGACGTTCAACGGCCCACTGCCGCCGCACTCGCCGGAGGTGTAACTTCAATGGTAATTGGAGCAATGGGCGCCGATCACAAAGTCCCCGCTCTAGCAGACGACGTCAAACGTTACGTGGTGACATAGATTGTTGCGCAACACACCCTAATTCCCGCGCTAACGTTCGTGATGTGGTGGTGCGAGCCGTCAATGCCCGCCGCACAACATGCCGGTTCTCTCGTTCAGTGGTGTGCCGCTGCTGCGGTAATCACTCACGCCGGTCCGTCCGTCTCTCCTGCACCCACCGAATCCATACGCGCCTCACTGTGGCTAGATGGTTGGTTGGTTGGTTAGTGGATTTTAGTGGCGCAAGGACCAGGTTTGGCCAAAGAGCGCCAGACAAAGAACTATCAGCCACAGAATTTTAAAAGCGTGGAAAATGAGTAAGAGCAGACAGGCTTATTAAAAGTTGAAAAAGAGTATGAGGAAAGCAGGAAAGACAAGGTAGTTAACTAGATTTATAAAAAAATTCACTAATTGAGGGACACGAAAAGTCACTCTCCTCCCCCCACACTCCTCTGCAATGCTGGCAGAGGGCGGGGACGAACTGTCACTCTCCTCCCCCCCCCATGCTCCTCTGCAATGCTGGTTGAGGCTGGGGACGAACTGTCACTCTCCTCCCCCCATGGTCCTCTATAATGTTGGTTGATGGTGGGGACCTCGCTGAGGCCGAGACAGTTTGATGGACACTGCACACCTTTGCGGATTGAGGGCCGGGTCTTCCGCACGTGCAGGCTGTCTGCTGGGAACCGGAAGAGGCGGGCGTCTTCAAAACAGAAGGCGCAGACTCAGCTGGTCGAATAAGCTGGATCTCGGTGAAACCCACCTGCGTCGCCTGTTCAACTGTAGATCGCTTGGCAAGTGCGGCGAGAGCTACAGGGCGCGGAACAAAGGGCTGCACGGGTTGTGGCAGAGACTGAACTACTGCGGCAAAAGTACGCTGTCGGGTGGTGGGTATACCCAACTTGGCCTTTGCAGCAGGGTACGAGAGGCCTTCCAGGGTCTTGAGGCGCTGGATCGCCATCTCGTCCTTCCATTTCATACAGGTGCGGGAGTAAGCAGCATGGGCCTCACCACAGTTAACACAGCAGGCCGCAGAAGTGCAACCTTCCCCGTCATGTTCACCGGAGCCACAATTAGCGCAACGAGCGGAACTCTTACAGAATCGTTGTGAATGCCCGTACCTCTGGCACCTGAAACAGCGCAGAGGACTGGGAATATACGGGCGAACTCCACAGACCAAGTAGCCAGCCTTGATTTCGGTCGGAACTTTCGGGGAGTTAAAAGTCAAAATTACATTTTTAGATTTAATCAAAGAGCCATCACGCCGGAACATCATACGACGTGCAGCAAGAGCACCCTGATCCGCAAGTTCAGTCACCAATTCATCCTCACTGCATGGCAAGAGATCAAACTCCGAAATAACACCCCGAGAGGTGTTAAGAAACGGGTGAGGTGTCACTTTGACAGGAATGCCTTGAAGACTAGAAAGGCGCAGAAAAGTGTTACTCTGAGAAACACTGCAAGTTTGGACAAGCAGGTCCCCAGAGCGAAGCTTCCTCACAGAATTCAAGGGGCCAACCGCAGCGTCCAAAGCTTTAGAAATGAAAAATGGAGATCTGGTGGACAGTCTCTCATTCGGATCGATGGATTCTACAAGTAAGTGTGTAGCATGCGTAGTCACAGCAATCGATGGGAGACGACGCTTCGGAGCGACTGGTACAGCTGCCGAAGAAGAAGTTCCACAGTCTTGGTCCAGGTCAAGGTCTAAAGATCGTTTAAGGTTATGAGACTTGGTAGGTTGAGAAGACGAAGGAGAGTCATTTTCAATAATAATTTTTTCAGGTGACTTAAATTTGGAGCGTTTGTTTTTGGGTTTACCCATGGAAAAAAAGAAGGAAGATTCGTCTGCAGACTACTCCACCCACCACCGAGCCCTACAAGGGAGAACTGGAGGTCCGCAAGCCAAGAAAATGACGCTGGACACAGTTCTGGAGCTTATACGTTGCAGATATAGTCCGTTGGCTGTGATCACACGCACTCGGCGGACACTTCGGCCTCCTGGTACCGTCATGCCAACGCCTTTGGCATGATCCCACAGCCCCCGGGCTTACCCTGCCGTGCTATACGACAAAAAAGCCGCTAAAGCCCTGTACACAACTTGGTACATGACTTCTGACTAGAGGTGGGTTAGTCTCTAGCCTCCCGTTTACAGCGAAGCCGGGGTCGAAGAGGAGTGTTGGTACACAGGAGGCACTTAACCGGTCTCCTGCGACCTCAGCCGCCAGACATCCCATTTCCGCCTCACGGGTCTCCGCACACGCGGCAAACATGCAGGTAGGTCTAGCACCCAAACCAGCTAAAAGGAAAAAAAAAAGAAATCCAAAGAAGACAAATCCTGGCAGGGAACCTAAACGGAATCTCAGCAACCTACGAACTGAGCGGTTAATATAAATCAGTTAGTGGTGGAGGGTAACAAAACCACAAGACCGGGGTGTTAGTACATAACGTGGTAGCGATTAGGTAGAGAATACAACACGGGCAACTAGCCAGTGGAGAAAATAAATAAAAACAAAAAAGCGAGACACAAGACCAGCTCGGGATCGTGGGGCCGCGACTCCCCAACAGCTGGATGAACAGCCGTCCCTGCAAACACCAACAGCACCAAAATAAGAAAAAAAAACAAGCTGTGGCATGACATCAGATGTTGACCAGTCACAAGGTCAGCTCGGGCCGTGGGGGCGCCGCTCCCCAAATAACTGGAAAACCAGTTATCCCCGTGCGGGGTGTGTGGCTAGATGTCGTCCCACACGGGCGCCGATGTCTCGGTACGATAAACCGCTGTCGCGATAAGCCACTATTCGTCCTCTGTCGAACTCCGAAACGTGCTGGAATGACTGCCGTGACGCATCAGGAAGCTTCCCACGCACAGATCCGATAGCACAACACACTTTCACCTTGCTTTCTGTGCACCCTTCTTATAGTGCTTCTTGGTGGCTTGCCGGGCGCACATGATTTGCACATGCCCTGCAATGCTAATCGTTTGCATGTCCTATAGCGGGCGACGCATGCTGCGAATTTCAGGCCAACCGGATGCTTCCTTCTTGGTGTTGCATTTTGGGTGGCCGGCAGTGTAATACCAACAGGAGGTCTTAAACGTTTTCAAATGACTATATAAATCTGAGGGAAGTGATGTTTCTGGAGTACAGGTACAGGGTGGAATTTTGTTTTTTGTTTGGAGGTTTAACGACCACCATGAGCAACTCAGGTGACTATAGGTAGTCGCCTATCCCTAATTTAGGACCAGTGGTTCCAGTGAAAAGAGAGCCCGTGCCGAAAGACAAACACAACATCTATGCCTCACCGGGATTCGAACTCGCACCCATCTCGGGCGAATGGTCAGAATACAGAAAGTAGACCACTGAGCCACCTGGGCTGCCAGGGTGGATTTGAGATAATGACGCTTATCACAATTTCTTCGGTTAAGGTTCCATGCAACATCACCCGTCCCAAATTGGGCAACAATACTTTGGTAATTTTTCGAGGAAAAACTTCACGAGTGAGGAGAAATTTATAACGTTATTGGTTATATTGGGTTGGAAAAAAATCATGTCTGATGACTACGTACCGGAATTAGAAGACCCAGCCACGGCGCACATTGGCCACTGTGATTGCGCAGCACGCCTGCATGACATCAGGAGGTAGGTGGCTTACGTCAGTGGTAGTTAGACATCAGAAGGCGAAGAGTAAGTGCCATCCAACATGGAAGTGGACAAGGAGCAAATCCGCCATTGCATGCTGTATGAGTTGCATCGCTTTAGCAACCGCGCTAGTACTGTAAGGAGCATTACCAGTGTACACTCCAATGCCCTATCGCATCGTCCGTGTTGTCTTTACTTCGAACTGTTTCGGGAGGAACATTTTTACCAGTGAGAGCATCCCAAAGTCGGAAGACACGCAACAATGGATATGGACTTTTCAAGACCTTAATTGAGACTAGCCCACGTGTGGCTACGTGGAAGTTGACAGAACAGGTAGGGACGACCCACACGCGCATCATCACGCACCTGCGTCAAATTGGAAAGGTGCACAAGAGGAATGTTTAGGTACCCATCAACTCAAAGTTGAGCAGAAAGCAAATCGCATGAGTTTTCCTGGTTGCACGTGACCTAGTTGAATCGTTTTTCGACCGCATTTTGACAAGTGACGCGAAGTGGGTCCTGTGTGACAATCTCAGCTCACGGAAACAGTAATAGGACACAAAACAGAAGCCCCTGCCGACCTCCAAAGCCAGCTTACACCCACGTAAAGTCCTGTCTGTTTGGTGGGATGGTGGATTCTATTTACCTGGGCTGGGAGCTCCTGCCGCACCCAACCATTGCACCCAAGCGACTACCACCTTTTACTGACGTGGCAGCATTTCCTGGACTATGTCACACGCGCACTTACTCACTTCCAAGCTGCCACAATTTAACAGGAACGGTATCCTACAGCTGGGCAGACAATGGAAGCAGGTACAAAGGGCATCCTGAAAGTAACGCCACGTTCCTCATTAGATTTTTTTATTTGTAGCAGCAAAAATGTGAAACTTGGTGGCAAAATACTTGGACATATTGTTAATAATGCTAGCCTATTCAAAGTCCACCACTTTATACATTTCCGCCATCTTTAAACGCATTGGTAAAATCTATTTTGGAAAAATTCCTGAGGGTGTCGTTTCACCCATTTAACATCTGTCGCATCGTCGAAACGTACACAGCCAGTTGAACGTCTGTCACATCGTCGAAACGTTCCCCACAAAGGGTGTTTTTCAAAGGGGCAAGCAGGAAAAAGTCTGCGAGATCCACATCAGGACTGTAGGGGTTGGCTCATCACCATCCACCCCATTTTGGCAACATCCTGTGAAGTCTCCATTGAGGTGTGGGGACTTACGTTATCATGGTATAAAACAGCACTATGAAATGCAATGTCTCGTCTTTTCCTTCTGATAGCTTTCTTTAGCCTCTTCAATGTCTGCACATAGTGAGCACCGTTTATTTTTGCACCCCGTTCAAGGAAATAAGTCAAAATGACACCACGTTTGTCCCAGAAAATTGTCACCATCACTTTCTCTGCGGAAAGAGTTGTTTTCACCTTTTTCTGTCGAGGTGAAGATGTGCGGCGACATTCCATTGACACCCCTTTTTGTTTCTGGGTCATGAAAGAACACCCAGGTTTCATCCTCCGTCACAACATTAGAGAAAAACCTCACCTTCCCTCTCATAACAACCCCTAGAGGTTCCGGCACATGTCCACCCTTTACTCACATTGTTCACGGGTTAGGTTTCTTGGGATCCACTTTGAACAATTTTTTCTGTAGCCCAGATTTCAAATTAATGTTTCCTAAGTTCTATCACACAACTCCTGGATGGTGACACGAAGATCAGCTATGATGAGGTCTTTCACTCGTTGCCTGTTGGCATCTGTCACTGCAGTTGCGGGTCTTCCACTCCGCTGTTGGTCGGACACTGAACTTTCTCCCTCTCGAAACCTCTTCATCCATCTTCGGACATTACTGATATCGATTGTGGCAGGCTCCACACACCGCCAGGGTTCTTCTGTGGATTTCTGGAGCCTCATACTTTTTCCAGGAATTCAATTACGGCTCGCTGCTTTTCTGTCTTTCATGATCTTTATTTCCGATTCCGAAACAAAATTTGTTCCCACATTGTAAACATATCGTAGTATATGTCAGTGCAGTTTCATTACAATCACTTCAAGATTTCAAAAGTTATTAATGAGGAGGCATTACTTTCAGGATGCCCCTTGTATACTCTGAATAGCAATTTAATTAGAGATACCTGTCTAGTAACGTGTAGCACCACTTTTCGCCCTGATGACGGCGGCGATTCGTCTCGGCATGGACTCGACAAGACACCGGAAGAGTTGGGAAGCCATACGGATCCACGACCCCTGAACAAGCTCCCACAGTTCACGAAGATTTTATGGAGGGAGGTCATCTCTCTCGACGGCAGCACAGATGTGCTCGATGGGATTGAGGTCAGGTGACCTAGCTGGCCAAGAAAGCGAGGTCACGTCGGTCGAGTGTTTATCCAACCATTCGGATACAATTCGGGAGATGCATTGTCTTGCTGCAGGATGAGGTCCCCAGTGGGATACTGAAGACGCACAAACGGGAGCAAATGGTCGTCCAGGTTTCCCGGTAACGTTGACCTGCGATGGACGATGTCACACGTACCAGGGGTCCCATTTCAGTCCACGTAAATAGTCACCAGACGAGAATGCCACCCCCACTAGCTTGAAGAGTACCCTGCTGGCAAAAAGGATCCATCGCTTCATGTGGTTTGCACCGTACTCGTATCCTGCCATCCGCATGTACCAATGTGAATCTCGACTCATCAGTCCAGGCAACATTTTCCCACATGTCTAGGGTCCAGTGGAGATGTTCCTGCGCCCATGCTAATCTTTGCATCCTCTGATGTGCGGTCAGCAACAGTACCCTCGTGGGACGATGGCTTCTGTACCCCATAGCGAGGAGATGGTTCTGGATGGTGTGGCTGCTTACACGTTTTTATGCACCAGCGTTAAATTGCTGAGTGATTTCTTGCACTGGGGCCCGTTTATCCGCTGTTACAATGCGAGCTAGCCGACGATGTCCCCGCTCGTCCACACGCTGTTGTCTACGGCAGCTGGCCTTTGAAGGGATGGTTTTACCGGATTCGATGTATTCACGGTGTACCCGTGACACAGTGGCTCGCGAAAATCCCAGTGCCTGCACGACTTCCGAGATAGAGTGGCCCATTCGTCGGGCCCCGACAATTTGCCCACGATCAAATGCGCTTAGATCCTTCGTCTTACCCATACTGCGTCTGACTCTTACTGATTCCCGTCGAATCACTCCTTATATTGTCGGATCGCTGCATACGTCATGTCGTTTCCGTTTACAGGGCCACCCACAGCGCCACATTTGCATAACGCCAGCTGTCTCTAATTCAGTTGCTCTTCAGTGTATAATAAACAGCCTATTTCATTGTGCCTTCTGGTTTGTGTATTTAAGTTTTTGTTGATCACGCTTAACATTTGTATACCAGTGTATTTTCGTGTGGGATAAGACGTGGTGATTGCACCCGAGAATTCTGCGTCTTTTTTTTTCTTTCTGCACGTAGAACTACGCATTTCTCCGCGCTGGGTTCGGGATAATATCGGAAGCCCGGATGCAAGAAAAACATGCCCCACTTCGAACGCTTGTATCGTCGAAGCTAATAATCCTAGAGTAATAAATAATACATCATTATGTAGTTTATAGAGTTCCATTTATGACAAAATAAATTTCAACCCTCCACCCCTTTACCCTTTGATACGGTAGCGTTAGAAAATTAAACTTTGCGTGATTCTGTTTCGCCCCACGCCGTTTTAAAGTTGATAACTAGTGAATAGATAATGATGGCGATGACCTCGGCCCCGCATTCCGTAGCTGACAAGCTAACGGAGGTATCTGATAATCCGAAATAAAGTGGATTAAAAATTCATTTTTTAGATTAAAAAAAATGGTGACGAAAATTTAGAAATACCCCGAAAATCCAGGAAAAGTTACTATAAGAACTGACGAAATTTGAAGAAACAGCTAAAGCAGAACGAAGAATCCGAAATGCCACGCAAAGTCATCAACTGAAAGGCCACGGGAATGTAGGAAGCGTCAGAAATCCGCGCTCCAGGATGCGTTTCACCCGAGTTCGACTATAGAGCCACAACCTTCTACTTCAACTGCACAAATTGAGCCTTAACAGCAAGAACAGATGGAGACTGACGTCATCGATCTAAATTTTCACACAGGGCATGGAATACCAATGCACATCACCAGTCCTCACAACTTCACTGGATAATGAATGTATTACGTCTCAAACCTTTACACCGCAGATGCATTCTGAATCTACAAGAAGAGCAACCACAAGTACAGTACATTAGTTAAGCCTGAAACATGGGGCCAAATGTATAGCAACGGAACTAAGGAGTTTGGAAAAGTGTTTCTGAAGAACGATTTCTGCAGAAACAACTTTAGCAATAACTACTGATAACGATGATACTACGCCTTCTACTAACATTAAATTATAATCAGCATAAGTTACAAGGAATTGTATACACTGAGTGGCCACTTTATTATGACCACCAACTCAGTACTTCGTTGGGCCACCTTTTGCCTTTAATACTCCGTCGATTCTTCGTGGCATTGACTCCACCAGATGTTGATAGGTGGTTTATGGAATCTGAGACCATGCTTGATGAATAACACTTTCCAGGAGTGTGAGATTGCAGGGTTGTGGATCCAGCTGTCTGATGGCTCGTTCAACTTCATCACACAAATTCTCAATGGGGTTGAGATCTGGAGTTTGTGGGGGCCACCTAAGCGAAGTAAACTTACCGGCATGTTCCTGAAACCAATCCTGTACAATACGAGCACTATGGCAGGACGCATTATCTTGTTGAAAGTCATTAGGATAAATACCATCCACATGACAGGATGCACTTGGTCCGCAACGATGTTTAGATATGATGTGCCAGTCAGACGTTGATCAACACGAATTAAAGGGCCCAAAGTATGCCAGGAAATCTTTCCCAAACCATAACACCAGCTTGAAGGGTTGTAGCAATGCATTTGCGGTCCATGCTTTCGTGCTGTTTCCGCCAAATTCGCACTCGGCCATTGGCATGGTGCAACTGAAAACGTGATTCATCGGACCACATAATTTGTTTCCAATTATCGACTGTCCAATCCTTGTGCTCCTGTGCGAACTGGAGACGTTTTCTCTTGTTAACTGCAGACAGCAAAGGTGTTCGAACAGGCCTTCGGCTGCCATATCCCATCCGATGCAGTGTGCAGAGATCATTTGAGGGGATCCTTAATTAAGATGGTCTGTAATTTGCTGCACTGATGCCTTGTGTTGTCTGTTACCAGTCTGGACAGTCTCCGTTCCGCCAGAGCAGTCACTAGTCGATGACGACCACACGTTGCACGTAGGTACCCAGTTTTTTGGCTGACAGTCCAGTCTTTAAACACTTTAACAACAGCGGCTCTGGAACATTTCACTAATGCGGCGGTTTCGGTGATACTCGCTCCATGGCACCGAGCTTCTACAATCATCCCACGTTGAAAGTCCGTCAAATCGCATTTTTTTTACCCATCTCCTAACCCAGAAATCACTTCTAATACTGTTGTTGCAAGCACTAAGCTTTCCCTTTATACTAGCCTTGCCCTCTGGCGGGAACAGCGTACAGTCATAGCACATTTGCTTAAAACTGTCAGGTGGTCATAATAAAGTGGCCACTCAGTGTATAGTATAATTTGCTTTTACGAAAGTAAAGAAACATTTCTTTCGTTTTATTTCTTAAAAATTTTATATCTGAAAAAATCAAAAGGGCACTATAGCAACTGTGCCGCAACGGGTACGGAGAACCGGCCACCGGAGAACTGGCCCCCGGAGAAGTGGCCACATTGCAGTTTCAGTGCCATAAAATTGTTCTGCGTGAACAAATTTCGTGTGGCTATACTCCCCACTACTTAAGCAACTATTGTTCATAATTTTTTTTTTAATATTTCATTTTCAGTAAGAAATTTAGACATTCCCATGATTTTCGGAGCTAAGACTAAGCGGAGAACTGGCCACCGGAGAACTGGCCACCCGGAGAACTGGACACAAAACTTTTAAGGGGCCGTATAAAAATTGCGTTCTGGGCTGCTCGGTGGCCACGTCTCCCCGAGATTGGTTATCTGACACACATAAAATATCCGTAATTTCTTATTTACGATATTTTTCTATAAACTATAACTAAACAAATTCTCTGCGAGTATGAGCAAACCCAGGAAACTTGTCGGGTGGGGGGACTTAAATCCTAAAATATGAAATATAAAGGATTTCTGGTCCGATCGGGAGATTTTCAGTCATTACAAGCTACAAAGTAATCGAATTGTCTGAGGACATCTGCTGCCTCAGGAAACTAGTCCGGGGGGGGGGGGGGCAATACCAAAAGCGTAAAATATCAAGCATTTCTCATTTCTTTTCCGATTGGGAGATTTTCAGCATTTACTAGCTGCAACACGACAAATTTTCTCAGCGCATGTGCACTCTCTGGAAACCTGTCGGCGATGGGGGGGGGGGGTAATACCAAAAGTGTAAAATATGAAAAATTCGTCGTCTGATCGGGAGATTTTCGACATTTACAAGCTACAACTCGACACATTATTTGAAGGCATGTGCCTACTCAGCAATCCTGTGTATGTGAGGGGGTGGGGGATACCAAAAGTGTAAAATATGAAGAATTTCTCGTCCGATCGGCAGATATTTAGTATTTACAAGCTTCAACTCGACTAATTTTCTGTTCTGAGCGCATCGCATGTGCCTACGCAGCAATCCCGTCAGGAGGGGAGGGGGGTAATTTCAAAAGTGTAAAAATATGAAGGATTTCTCGTCCGATCGGCAGATTTTTTGGCATTTTACAACTCGACACATTATCTGAGGGTATGTGCCTACTGCATTTGTTTTTAAAATGCTGAAAATCTCCCGATCGGACGAGAAATTCTTCATATTTTACAGTTTTTGTATCCCCCGACTGGTTTCCAGAGTAGGCACGTACGCTCAGATAAGATAATACGTCGAGTTGTAACTTGTAAACGCTGAAAATCTCCCGATCGGGCGAGAAATTCTTCATATCTTACACTTTTGGTATCCCCCCCCGGACATGTTTCCAGAGTAGGCACATACGCTCAGAGAATGTGTCGAGTTGTAGCTTGTAAATGCTGAAAATCTTCGGATGGGTCGAGAAATGCTTTATATTTTACACTTTTAGACCCCCTCCCTGACAAGTTTCCTGAGTCAGCACATGCGCTCAGATAATTTGAAGACTTGTAGTTTGAAAACCCTGAAATCTTCTGTTGAAATGTAGATAATAAACATTTTTTATAAAAAAACTACATTAATTATCGCAATTAAGAAAAGAAGAAATTACGGAAACTTTATATGACTCTCAGATAACCAACCTCTGGTGGTCGTGGGCATGAAGCGGTCAAAAACTCAATTTTTATACGACCCCTTAAAAATTTTGTGGCCAGTTCTCCTACACCCGTGCCGCAACCTACAACGTATGGCTACGTCAACTGTCCTTCACTGAATGTTTTAAAGACGTAGAACGAGTGCCATGAAATAGTGACAGTTGACGTAGTTCTACGTTGTAGACGTTGCGGCACAGTTGCTACTGAGGTCCTTTGTTTTACAATTTTTGCCACTAAAAGCTGGGGGAAAGGAAATCCAAGTGTAACTTTATTAGGAGAAGCGTCTCACTCGAAATAGAAGTGAGCAAGGTTCTTTATAATGTAAGCTAGAGAAAGAACCGATCCTAATTTCTTGAAAGCATGTTGAGTACTTGTTCTGTTTTTGGTAAATGAAGTTATTGGACTCACGTTACTTTTCCGAGTGGTGGTGCAATAATGAACATTTAATTTGTTTTGTTAGTAAATTAGTAGAGTTGCCTTTGTGCTACATCTGTAATTAGTATCGTTAGGTACAGTGTTTCTAACAACAGAAATGTTACTTGTAGAGAAATTAGGCTTTATTTTTGACGGTGTTATTACCGATGACTCAATTTCCTTTGCGTGCTCTGGAATGATTCGTTATTGACGTTAACTCCCGTTGGAATGTTCAGATGCCTGTAAAGAGTTACGCAAAATGTTTAAGTCGAAGAGAAAGGAATTAAATAAACAGAGACAACGAGGAAACTGACGAAACGTTTGGACTGATGCAAACGAAAGTCGATTGCAGCCCGGAGATCACCGCCTTTATCACACTCTGCTAATGCCGGGAAATTTCATTTTGCAGCGGGATGCAGCAGCCGAACGACACTAATTGAATTTCCTCGTGATGAATGTTCGCTGCGGAGAGCAGCCGCTGTCCCCCTTGTTAAACAATAAACGTCTTATTAGTGGCAATTATTGGCTTTACTAACGATGCCCTGAGTTCCCAGTCCATAAGAAAGATAGAGGACAAGGTTGGTAAGAATCCGAAAAAGCGAAATTAAGTTTCAGCGTTCCCTGTTTGCCACTAAAGTTTCCCCGATTCTTGTTTTCGGAAGCAATCTTTTCTTTTCATGCCTGGAGGGCTTCTTGCACTCCCAAGGGAGGAGAAGTTCATTTGCATATGCTGCTGCTGTTTCACGGAAACTAGACTTCATTCATCTTAAACAACGGGGGAAGTGCCGATTGTCTCGGTCCTAGTGTTGGTGACATTTCTTTAAAATAAATACATTTCATGAAGAAAAGTATTAAAGAACAAATCCATTGCATACTTCCGAGGCAAATAAAAAAAATTAGTTCCATGTATTAAACATTTATTAAACGATTGAATGGATAATGCCACCATATTTACGAGCAACACATACGAGGATTTGGTTATTTAAAAATTTTGATATTTCTATTAATCCATATTTTTAGAGTCTTTCAGACATTTAAATATTCCCTATGGTAAATAAGTTTGCCTTAGTACAGTAAAAGGATTGGAAAACAGGTAGTCATCTCAGAATGAAGCAATAGCCTCGAACCACGTTACTGTATAAATTTCACCATTGACTCTAAAAAGGACGGGCGGTTTGACAAGATCTCGAATTTCAGTCAAATCAACAATGAAACGGTGCGAGTTTCTACTTCCCAAGAAGTGTCTTTCCGATGCAATCCTCAAATTTCCTAATGTCCGTTCTTTCGAAATTCTTGGGGTCGGGGGATGTCTTCGTCTGGAATGCACAAAGATGATTAATAATTCTCTCAATGATGACATTGAGATAGGAATAATGATAACACTAAGGAATTACTCAGAGAATAAGATCATATTAGCAGTTTTGCCTTAGTACGGCAAAAAAAAAAACCTTCAGGTCAACGACCACCACGAGAAACTGTCACCAGTCCCAAATTTTGAGTCACTATTAATACGAAAATACAGCGTCATCAGACAAGCACCACCCATGCCCAGTGAGGTATTCAGGCATCTTTCTCGGGGGTGCTTAGCCCCCGAAAATCCATGACCCCCCCCCCCTATCAGTTTTCTGGCGACCTTCCTTTATATTTAGCCTAATTGTTTTAGTTTGTAGCTGAATATTTGGAGAAATTAATTTTAAAAAACTTGAGGAAAAATACTGTAATAATAATTAAAAAACACCCACATGGACTTCAGTCTGAAATTTCTATCATCCTTCAATAAAACATTAAGCTGTCCTCGCTGAAGGGGACAATTTTTCAAGCACTGACAACTCTGAATACTTCCGCAATAAAAACCTAATTCCGCAGTAGAGATGTTTTGCACTGCAAAACATCTTCATATTTGGGAAGTTGGCATTCAGCTTTATTTCAGTCTTCTGGATGCCGACTTTTCATGTATACGGTTAAGCCTCAATATAGCTAACGTGACGTTCGTGTTTCCAAATACAAAAAAAATGTTGCTACCTAATTTTTAACAATAGCAAATTAAAAAATTCCCCATGAAAAGTTTTTTTTTTCCTGGCGATGGGTGGTTTTCACTTTGTGACAAAAAAAAATAATAATAATAAAAGAATCGATGTACCTCAAATTGGCCCCCAAACGGTTAGTAGTAAAAAAAAAAACTATGTGCTACTCTAAGTAATCTAAAGGGGCTGAAACCAAAGGACAGGGGAATGGTTTATACCATACGTTTTCAGGTAACACTGTAATGATTCCTTAATAATCAGAAACAGACTTTTAAGGAGAGGACATTTTTGCCACTACTAATGTTGGGTGGGGGGAATGTAGATTTTCTCCTACACAGCGTTATCTTACTAGCATCTTCAATATTTTACACCTTCCCGTGATAAAATCCGTGTTGCACTACTGATTGAAAACAAAAGGTATAATATTTTTACATTTTCAATCACTTATAGGAGTAGATTACTTGGAATTTGCTTTGCGATAAGCGAGCATAAGAACATTTTTATACTCTAAAATGTATTTATATACACTGAAGTGCCAGAAAAGCTGGTACGCCCGTCTAATACTTGGAACGGATGTACCTCATTAGAAAGGATACGCACATAGCGTTGGCCGGTCACAGACGTTTGTAGACGTACCAGGGGTCCCAGTGAAATCCAGCTAAACACGCCCCCATACCATTATGAACACCCCACCAGCCAGTACAGTTCCCTGTTGACAGGCGAGATCCATGGGTTTTGCACCACACACGAATCTTTCCATCTGCCCGATACAGTTGGAAACGCGACTAGTCAGACCAGGCTATTTGTTTCCTGTCATCAAGTGTCCAGTAGCGATGTTGCCGTGCCCAAGCGAAGCGCATAGCTCTGTGTCGTGCACCCATCAAGGGGACTAGTTGGGCGTCAGCTCCCAAAACCCATATCGTGCAGGGTTCGTTGCACAATCCGGACACGTTGATGCTTGTTGAGGCTCCAGCATTGAATTCCGATTGTACCTGCGAGAGTGTTGCACGCCTATCGCGTGAAACGATTCTTGACAGCCGACGAATGGTCAGCTGTCAAGAATCGTTTTACGGCCACACTGGTATCGTAGGTTGGAGGTTTTGCCGGAATTCTTGTAGTCACGGTACACCCTTGCAATGGTCTTCCGTGAAAATCAGAACTTCGTTTCTACCTCCGAAATACTATGGCTCATCTCACGAGCGCCAACTATGACACCGCGTTGAAAATCGCTTAAATCGTTATTACTTGTCATTCTCCTGCCGAAAACAGCCCTGATAGCTGGCAAGGATGTCTATCGCTTTACATACGCAGTGCCTGACACAACTGAGTACGCGCATAGGTGGCGTTGCTATGTATTTTGCATAAGCTCATCTGTACAAGTTTTTCTGGCACGTCAGTGTATATATTAATGTATACAGTATATGTAAATAGCAAAATTGTGATTATATGTATATAATCAGCCAACAAGTTTCATCCTCCTCAAAATTTGCAATTGCCCCCCCCCCCCCCCAAAAAAAAATCTGAATGCAACACTGCCCATGCCTCATCTACGAACTGAACCCGGGTCAGTCTCCGATGAATGATCAGAACCCAGAGTCTCAGACCGCTCTGCTACAGGTGCTGCACAGTAAGAAATCGCGAGTTAAATTGTTTAAATGCAGCTAATTTTCACACCAGTGCTGAAAGGCCTTGCGCAAGTAAGCTAAACAACCGACCAACGTTGAAATGAGTCAAAGAACTCCGATGTTTCCCAAAATTCGGGTGACAAGGATTGCTTCCATTAGAAAAACCAGTGCCTGCAGCAATATGATTTCCTACTCAAACTGACTTGTCTTATGAACATAATACGTTTCTGTTATTGTACCTTCTTTAACAGTTAAATCGCATTTTGGCTAATGTTTCTTACTATGCTTCAGAAGGAGCAGTTCTTTTGAGTAAGGAAGCCTGGAGTTCTCAGATTCTGGCCAGCAGACATGCTACCATTTGCCGCATAACTAACAGGAAACTTACTCAACAGAATTGTCGACATTTTCGTGTAACATACGACCGCCAGAACTCTTCGCTTACCAATATATAACTTACAAATTCATATACTAACATGAATCTTACTGGAATTGAGCTCTAAAGACTTTCTGTACCATCAAGGAGCTTGTTCAGAAGAAGTGTCAAGACATTTCACGTGTCAGCTCGGAGCTTGCTCAGAAGGGCTGCCAAGAATTTCCACTCAACAACGTGGAACACTCAGCAGAGCTGCCAAGACGTTTTGCCTAGCAAAATTTAACTGACTCATCAGGTCTTCCAGGATTTTCATGTAACAGCACTGGACTTCAACAAAACCGTCACGACTTTTCCCTTACGAACATTGAACTACACGTCAGAGGTATCAGGAGTTTTACTTATACCCGTAAACATAGAACTTATTCAGCACAAATGTCAGGCATAATTTTCGCGTACCAGCATAAAATTCAGCAGAGCTTGTAGGATTTTTTTATCACCCTCTGTAATCATTCGTCTCTCTGGGAATAACATGGTTGTACAACCGATATATGACACCCCGGCGGCGCAGTGGTTTAAGTGCTGGACCCTAACGGTTCTTCCGAGCGAGCTGGGTTCAAGCCCTGATGAGGCATAAGTAGTGCGCTTACCCTACTAGACTGACTCTCCTTTACCCAGAACCAGTGGCCCAAAATCAGGGACGGGTGACTGCTTATAGCCCACCGAGGTCCTCGCACTCCCCCACACAACAACCGATTTATATATAAATCAGTTGTTTTACATATGCAACCGATTTATGGACGGTCGAGTTGCTCACGCGGGTTTAACGACCACCGTGAGCAACGCGATGGGCTATAAGCAGTCGCCCGACCCTAATTTAGGGCAACTGATTTCAGGGAAGTGACAAAGCCAGTGCCGTAAGATAAACATAGCATCCATGCCTCACCGGGATTTGAACCCGGACCCATAGCGGACAAATGGTCAGAAGGTATAGCTTACACCACTGCGCAACCGGGGCGACGCAAAGCAAAAGTGGGTACTTGCCTTGTTGAGTTTTGATTTGATTTGTTTGATGGTTTAACGACCACCGTGAGCAACGCGATGGGTTATAAGCAGTCGCCTGTCCCTAATTCAGGGCCACTAGTTCCAAGAAAAAGAGATAGCCAGTGCTGTAAGACAAACGCAGAATCCATGCATCACCGGGATTTGGACCAGTCACGGACGAATGGTCAGAAGCCAGTGCTTAGACCACTGCGCCACCGGGACGGCGTTGAGTTATCTTCAGTACATTAGATGGCCGCCTTGGTGACGCAGTGGTCTAAGCGCTGGCTTATGACCATTCGTCCGAGAAGGGTCCGGGTTCGAATCCCGGTGAAGTATAGATGTGTTTGTCTTACGGCACTGGCTTTGCCTTTCCTGGAGCTAGTGGCCCTAAATTAGAGACGGGCGACTGCTTACAGCCCATGAAGTTCCTCATGGAAAAAAAAAACGGATGGCACGAAATAGCTAGTCTGTTTCTAGTCTACAAAAAATTTAATGTAAATCAGACACGGGCCGAGCAGGGTTTTTTATTTTATGAGCAAAACAATCGCTGTACGATGCCTTCCTCGTTTGGAAAACTCGCAACATACAGCAGCAGGATAAGATCGAATAATTTCCGCTGATGGAAAAAATAGAAGTTTTACGACATTCTACTCCCCTATAAAACAATTGGAGTGGGTCAGCTCCATTACTTTTTCAATGTGAATGTGGTCGCTTCTCTCTCCCTAACTTTCACCCTCCTCCATGCTTCAGGGCAGGCTATTAACTGCAGCATTTCTAAACCGAGCCACCCGCTCGCAAACCAGGGCTGTCGCAGACGGTCTTTTTTATTGTTCTGGTCGGCGGCACTTTGTTCTCTAGATGTGTGAAAAGCTTTTAAGTTGTTTTAAATGACACGGGAGAAATGGACTGGGAGAAATTTTCTTCTGTGTATAAATCTGTGCCATATTTTCCTCCATTTGTACTCTCAGGCAGCCGTTTTCAAAACTTATGTGACACTGTTTAGCTGGGATGCCTGTCGTTGTTGTCCCTTAGCATATGCCCAGTTCAGTGTTGCTGATAAACACTCCCCCATACATATTATGGAATTTAAGGAAGCGAAAGATTTTCGCGAAAAAATCGCTTCCGGAGAATATGTGCTTATAAACAATGTAAAAGAGGAAAAGTGATATTTGGAAATATTTTAAATTACTGTCCTGTTCTGAAACTAGTCCGCCTGGAAACGTTGTGCAGTGCACTAAATGCAAAAACTGAGTTACGATAGCACAAAATCTGGAACATCGCATCTTAAGCGGCACAAATGTGTTCCCCCCCCCCCACGTACGAGAGACATATTGGGTTCCAGCGGTATGATATGTCAGTAGTGATAGTTGAAGTTTATAAAGCCATAAAATCTTCTCCCAGTAGAACAATCACTCATAATTCTGGATATTTCGCACTTTTAGAATAGCCCCCTCCCCCCTTATCCCCAAGGATAATTTTCGGGTCCGGCGGTAGGGAATGATAATTTGAAAACCCAGAACATTTGAAAAGCATAGAAATTGTCCTTTTCATGCAATATTTTTGAGTATGCAAGCCCCCCTCCTCGGACGTCACGTGACTTATACAGCCTCTCAGACATATTCTGAATTAACATTTATTGTAATAGAATAGCTTCCCTGATGTGTTCAATGGGATTGAGGTCAGAAGACCTAGCTGGCCAAGGAAGCGAGGTCACGTCGGTGGAGTGTTCATCCAACCATTCAGATACAATTCGGGAGCTGCATCGTCTTGTTCCAGGATGAGGTTCCCAGTGGGATGTTGAAGACGCACAAACGGGAGCAAATGGTCGTCCAGGATATCCCGGTAACGTTGACCTGTGAGGGACGATGTCACACGTACCAGGGGTCCCATTTCAGTCCACGTAAACAGTCCCCAGATGGGAATGCAACCACCACCAGCTTGAAGAGTACCCAGCTGGCAAGAAGGATCCATCGCTTCGTGTGGTTTGCGCCGTACTCATATCCTGCTATCCGCATGTACCAACGTGAATCTCAACTCATCAGTCTAGGAAACATTTTCCCACATTTCTAGGGTCCAGTGGCGATGTTCCCGCGGCCATGCCAATCTTTGCACCCTGTAATGTGTGGTCAGCAGTGGGACCCTCGTGGGACGATGACTTCTGTACCCCATAGCGAGGAGATGGTTCTGGATCGTGTGGCTGCCTACACGTTTTTGTGCACCAGCGTTAAATTGCCGAGTGATTTCTTGCACTGTGGCCCGTCTATCCGCTGTTACAATGGGAGCTAGCCGATGATGACCCCGCTCATCCACACGCTGTTGTCCACAGCATTTGGCCCTTGCAGAGATGGTTTTACCGGATTCGATGTACTCACGGTGCATCCGTGACACAGTGGCTCGTGAAAATCCCAGTGCCTGCACGACTTCCGAGATGGAGTGACCCATTCTTCTGGCCCCGACAATTTGCCCACGATCAAATGAGATTAGATCCTTCGTCTTACCCATACTGCGTCCGACTCTTACTGATTGCCGTGGCATCACTCCTTATATTGTCGGATCGCTGCATACGTCATGTCGTTTTCGTTTACAGGGCCGCCCATAACGCCACATTTGCATAAACGCCAGCTGTCTCTAATTCAATTGCTCTTCAGTGTACATCGTTGTTTAGCATATCAGGGAACAAAATAAGTGGCATTCACACAGTTTTAACCCTTCCAATTTCATTGAAAAACTAGGAATTACCTACTGTTAAGAACACCGCATGGTTCCCCTTGCAAACAGAGCAATTTGCATAAACAAAAGAATGTTTTAGTTGGTATTTTGGTACCACCCGCTGCTTCCTCGCTCCGTTTACCACACATACATCTCCTGGGTAATTGTTGTGTTTTCTGCCCTCCTGTCGCCACCTTTGAATCACTTAATCTCTGTTTATTTTGCATCTTAAAACATCTCAACCACAGCGTCAGAGGAAGCTGAAAACCAATAAAACCAGGTATTATAAGCACAGAACAAGCAACAGTTAATTCCTATTTCCGACGTAATGGGCAAACAGCAAATAAAATGCAACAGTAGAACTTTCAAATATTTTGGCAGTCACGTAAATATTTACTTGCAGGTCTCACATATATTTTTTTCTAGCTATATTTTTAATTAACACACATGCTTTCAAGTAATTAATAAGTAGGAACTACAAACAGAATTCATCGCGCTTTCCACGTTTATACGTGAGTCACGGAAAATTATCATCAGCCGCCACCGGGAATCGTCACAGAGTCTTCTAGTTACGCGCCGGATATGCTACCACTGCACCACAGCGGTCTCTAATTCCCGATCATTTCTCTGTGACTCACTTATAAACGTAGAAAGCGCGAGGAATTCTGTTTGATGTTCCTAATCCGTCAATTATGTGTATTAATTATTCATTCGCCTTCTAGTTATTTGTTCGCCGCCCCGGTGGCGCAGTGGTCTGAGCGATAGCCTCTGATCATTCGTCCGAAAGGGGTCCGGGTTCGAATCCCGGTGGCGGCCGATGAGATATTTTCCGTGACTCACTTATAAAAACGTGGAAAGAGCGATGACTTCTATTTGATGTTCCTAATCCACGTCAACTGTGTATTTATTATTCAATTTTGTGTATTAAGTAAGAACTGTACACCAATTACACTCACATAATATAACTATACTAATAATCCGAAATTTCTTGGCGGAGAATAGAAATAATCCTATGTGGTGTGATGTAAAGAAATTAGCTTCATATTCCACACCCAAATCTACTTCCATTCGCAAAATCTTGACCAGCAGCGAGGCGTGCAACGATAATAGTGTCTCTCTGGAGTTACCACATATTTGGAATCAATTCTTCAAATAATGCTGCGTTTTCTACCGTGATATATCGCGTGACCAACCAACGTGATCTCGTTTCTTCGAATTATCACGTTTACGCCTATTCATTTATTGTCTAGTCAAATCACAGCGTTTAAATTGTTGAAACGTCGTATTATGCAGTTAGCTGTCTACTTTCCTTGAAAAAGCCATCTGGTTGATGTGCGAAAGCTTGGAAATTTTTATTTCTATTCTACGCCAAGAAATTTCGGATTATTAGTATAGTTATACTATCTTGAGACATATGCTTTCGATATTGATATGAATGAGCGGTTTAATATTTATTAGTTTTAACCTGACATAATGTAATATGTCGGGAATAGCATGTTTTTGATCAGTCGGGTCATAACGAAGTTCGCATATGTCGAACGTTCTTAACTTTCCCTTCAACTTAGTTATGTACGGGTTCTATTGTATTTAAGAGCTTTATTTCTTTGAGTTGTTGTCTTCTGTATTTCTCGGTAAAGAGTTTTGTACATACAAGTACTGTATGTGCATGGTTCACAATGGCAGCCAACGTCGGATTCTTACGTCTCCGGTAATTTCTTAGTTTGCGAGTTCCCAGCTGGAGAATTCTCAATTGGCAATTCGTGTATTTCACTCGTGGGGAAATGAGTCATGTTGAAGTGGACCTGAACTTACTGTCCAAAAAGAACAGTGTCCTAAACCTTTGGTGGCATCTTGAAGTTTGGGAAGACGCCTTACCTGCAATGAAATGATCCAACAATTTCTCGTTGGGTTTACACACACAAGAGGGAAGGTTTAGACGCAACTATCTGCGTCCCACAGGACTTTTCTGCAAGGTTTCAGAAACGAAGTCACAATACATCGAACTTTAGAGGCTCAGGTACGGCAGAGGGTGTAGATAGGTAGAGGTGCAGTTAGTGGGATGGAGGCAGGGTTAGGGACAGATAACCCATGTAACAGGTAGGGTCGACAACATGGCGTGAAAAAAATCCTGGCTCAAAAATCATGGTCGTATTGCGACCATGATTTTTGAGCCAGGATTTTTATGCAATTAATCTTCACTGGCGATAGTAAATACCAAAGTAAAATATTTCGATGTAACAAAAATGGGTAACGGAAGTAGTCAAAACCATTATTGAAATATAATCGGGACGCAGCAATAGTTAATTTCATTGTTACTCAATATAGTTTACAAAGCTATCGACGAACATTATTTCATCACGTTTTACACAAACTTAACAATGTTTCATTGCAATCTGCCTAAATTAAAAAAACCTGATGCTAAATGTGATAATAGCCATTATAAAAATGCGTTTTGATGCTGCAGTCTGTGAGCCACCTTAAGTTGATTTTCTTAACACTTTAACGACCATAATGCCCAAAAAATGTCCGTTTCCGCCCGAAAGGCCTGTCTAGAGTGAGTCAGATTTCCTACATTAACTTGTTCTTCAAATTTTCTCAACCTATAATGGATCAGCAGGAGTCAATCTCAGTCACTATTGTTGTTATCGAACAAAGATGTTGAACTACATAGTTTCGGGCGTTATGGTATTTAGAGTGATAAGATTTTTGAGTCATGGCCGTTAAAGGGTTAAATATCATTAAAACAGTGCGTCGTAGTGACATTTAGCTCCATCGCGATTCTTCCGAAGGGGAAGTTAGCTGCTATCGAGGAGAGCTTAAAATGATGCATAACACGATGGGGTGTCACTTTTAGATATCCTAGACCAAAAGTTACCAACCCCCTTACTTGCGATTCAGTATTTCTACCTTCAGGTTGAATTTTAGCTTGCGCATATGGACTTTCGTAACTATATCACATTTCATCGGAGTCACGGTCGTTTCTTACCTTCGTCTAAATCTGAATAATTAAAATATTGTTTCTGAATAAGTAAACAGTCAAAATACCTACCATTGCCACCGCCATAGTTCAGCAAATGTTTACTTGTATGACTTGCATACCTCCTTTTATTGATTTTACGACAATAAGATTCATTAATCCGCCTACATAAGTACGGCTCAATGTCGAGAATTAGTAAACCTTATTGTTTGATTTAATTCCCATTAGTACACGGTCGAGTCGAATCGTTGTGACCAGCAGCTAATATCCTGAGTAACCACCGTGTGCAACGCGGACAGCAGCTAGACGGGCTGCGATTGACTCAATAAGGTGCTGAAAGGTGTTCACAGGTATGTGGAGCCAGGCTGACTGCAGTGCATCTGACAGCTGCTGGCGGATCTACAGAGCGAAGAATACGATCGTCGAGGAGATCCCACAGATGCTCAATTGAGTTTAAGTCTGGGGAATTAAGGGGACAGGGAAGTACTTTGAAGTCTTCATCGTGCTCTTCCAAACCACTCTGACATTTCTAGCTGTGTGACACGTCGCATTAGGGTTCTGGAAGTTCCCATCCACCGCAAGGAAGACAATCAGCATGCATGGGTGTACGTGGTCTGCAAGGATGGATTCGTAACGAATTCGGTCCATAGTACCTTCCGCAGGTATCAATGGACCCAGAGAATGCCACGAAAACATTCCCCAGATCAAAACGCTGCCCCCACCAGCTTGTGTCCTTCAAGCACTGATTCTCGGATTATACACCAACGTCTATCCGTTCGATGAAGCAGAAAACATGACTCATCGGAGAAGGCAATCCTTTGCCATTCAGCGGAGGTCCAATTCCGATGATGCCATTAAGACGTAAGCCTTTTCTGTCGATGCACCTTCGTTAGCATAGGTACCTTGACCATCCGTCAGCATGGGAGTTCCATACAAGTAGGGTTAGCTGAACTGTCGTTTAGACACACTTCCGGGTAGCCCTCTGGTTCATTCGGCCAGTGAGTTGCTTCGTTGTGGCGTGTCGATCAGCTGTCACGCACCTTTCGAAGCCGACGTTCACCTCTCGCATGAATGGCACGCGGTGATCCACAGTTTCCGCATCGCTTATTCGCAATTTTGTCATTTCTCCAATCAAGATACACTTTAACCACAGCAGCACGCAAACAGTTCACAAACTGCGCTGTTTCAGAAATACTGCCACTCTTGGCCCGAAAGCCGATAATCATCCCTTTTTTGCAAATCTGATAAATCTCTCCTTCTATCCATGACGTCAACGAGGGATATGTTTTCAGAATGCCTACAGCACACCTTATATACCCTCCAAGCCAGCTCACGACATGTGCTGCCTTATATTGGCTACGCGCTGTTGACGTCAAAAGTAGGTGGTCACAAGAATGTGACTCGACTGTGTATATGTCACGTATAATGACACTTGTGGTTAATACCCAAGCTTCACGAAAACAATTGTTCGTTTTCATGAAAGCATTTCTGTGCTGAATGGGTCTAGCAATTCCCATTACCTGGAGAGTCCAGATATCGGGGTCTATGAGGCTTTGGAAGGATCATGTTTAAGTTCTACCATGCCGTCCTGGTATCCGAGTGGTCAGTGAAAAGTTTCTCGAAGGCCATCCGAACCTGGACCTGATTCGTGTCTTGGATGAGCTATGGGAGTTATGTCCCAGCTAGCAAACTTACGTTAGCCCTACGTAGAGCACAAAATGTTGGCGAAACGTACGGTTGCTACGATGGGCCTCCCTCCATATTTCTCTCTGGCCACTTAATATCAGCTTCCGACAGGCCCAATGTTCTAGCCAGCAATGATCCAACGTAAGGATGAACGTTGATGTAACGTTGTGCCAGCATTAAACCTATATTTTATACAACATAAACCCATCAATCTTGCAAAATTGAGCCATGGGTAAACTAACATTACGCCAACACAGCACACAACGTGAAACCATCGTTTGGATAACATCGTGCCTACATCTTTTACAACATTAAGCTATCACTTATATAACATTTTGCCACTGTTACAACGACGAGCCAACGTGTTTATAACATGGAGCCAGCGTATCACACAACGCTAAACCTTCATTGGCATAACATTGTGCAGCATCTCTTGAAACACAAGGAGCCACTGTTATAACATTGAGCCATCATTTTCATGACATTGTGCCAATGTATCACACAACATTCAGCCACCACTCCTATAGCAATGGGTCAACTTTTTAATTCAAGAATGGCACACGTCCAGTGTTCTCAATAGATCTGTATGTTACATCGTGTACGTTTTGAGCTCAACTTTTTTTACTTAAATGTGACAATGTAGTTTTTGTTCCATACTGTATATGTTCCAGGGTATGAATGAAAAAGCATGATTGTATAAAACCAGAAGTCTGAAATTAGCTATGTACAGTTTACATAAATTTTTACTTGTACATATACATGTACAGCAAGAAATGTTACACATTTTTGTGTACACGAATGTAGTAAATCTTTTATGATGCCTGTAGGGGTGATATTTAATGACGTAGCGAACTGCACTGGTAGCAAATACGGTAAAACCATGCTATAGCAAATCATGTTTATAACAATTACCTGGCTACTTACCATCCATTTTTCTCGTATAAATAGAAAAAAAAACTTCTAGAAATAACCCTCGGCTGGTTATAAGGAAACTTGAGTAACGAACGAGTGCTTATAGCCATAGATATTGACGGTGGTTAACTCTGAAGCAAAGGAAAAAATGCTCCGTCATTTCCAGAAACACTGTCCAGAAGCATGGAATTGGAACAGTGGTACAAGTAGATCATTGTTTACTGCAAAGCGTTTGGCACGAAGTCTTCTACCTCTTGGACAATAAAACCTATAATAGGCTGCGTCTGTCACTAACGCTCTAACGTCAACTCTCTGACGTCATTCAATACTTGCAGCGCCATCTTTTATCCGGTGGGCGAAATCGTAACTAAGCTCACCGCTATTGCACGATACGTAAAATCAAGGAGAAATACTAGAAAACAAAATAAAGTTAGTAAGACAAACGACTTCATCTGTAGCAACACTCACGTGCGTGAACAACGGCATGAGACATTTGTTCTGTTACGTAGGTGTTATGTCGTGTTTTCATTTTCTGTGCATTGCACATTAATTTCATAAAAAGGAATAACGCTCTGACGTCATTCAGTACTTTCAGCGCCATCTGCTTTTATCCGTTGGCCGCGAAATCGTAACTAAGCTCGCCGCTATCGCACGATACGTAAAATCACGGAGAATTACCGGAAAATAAAATGAAATTAGTAAAGGCGAAAAATACACTATCTACCAACAAGTAATTGGACACCCCTGCAATCGACGATATCTGCGGTCTTGATACACGTCACGGCCGCCGCCATTAAATATCGTGTGGGAAACAACAACCCAACCAGTCGCATGCAAGATGCCACGCAGTTCGGAGCTCTTCGATTTCGAGAAAGGTGTAATCGTCGGGTATCACAGAAATGTACGATCCATACGTGACATATCCAGCGAGTTGAAGTACCCAAAATCGAAAGTGGCCTACGTGATTGGCAAGTGGAAGATGAGAGGTGACTGTCGGAATGTGCCTCGACCCGGAAGACCCACAAAACTGGGAGTTAGAGACCGACGGGTGCTGGCCAGAGAAATTCGGAAGAACCGCACCAAATCGATGGGCCACATCCGCGAGCAGTTTCAACAGGCATCCGGGGGTGTTCTTTCGATGAATACCATCCGTAAGGAATCCCATCTGCTCAGTTATCATGGGCGTGCTGCCGTCCACAAGCCTTTGATCATCAAGTCCCATGGCGCAGCTCGGCTAACGTGGTGCAAAGAACGTTGGCAGTGGACCGTTGAACAGGGGAAACAGGTTCTCTGGAGCGACGAATCAAGGTTCACCCTCTACCGTTCGGATGGCAGGGTCTGGGTTTGGCGTCTGCCTGGAGAACGCCTCCTGTCGGGATGTATTGTGCCAACTGTGAAATTCGGCGGTGGTGGAATTATGCTATGGGGGTGTTTCTCCTGGTATGGCACGGGACTCTTAGTCGCAATTCCTGGTAAACTCAGCGCCGAGACCTAATGCACCATTTTGGATGACTATGCGCTTCTTACGTTGTGGTAGTTTTACGGGGTGAACCCATGTTACCTTCAGATGACAATGCCACCTGTCATGTTCCGAGGTCCACCATGGCTTGGTATGGTGACAATGGGATTAATAGAATGGACTGGCCTGCGCAGAGCCCGGACCGTAACCCTATCGAGCACCTCTGGGACGAGTTGGAGAGTCGACTTAAGGGGTGCCTCCACCGTCCGAAATCGGTGAAGGAACTGACCTGTCTTCTCCAAGCCGAGTGGAAGAAAATACCGCTAGCCGTCGTACAACGCCTATTTGAGAGTATACCCCGGAGGGTCGCAGCTGTAATCGCCGCTCGTGGAGGATCCACCAACTATTGAATGTGAATAAACTTCGTTTTTCTTTGCTATCACAGGTGTCCAATTACTTGTTGGTTGATAGTGTATTAGGCAAATGTCGGTTCTTGAGATCTCAAAAAGAGCTATTCTTGCTCCAACCAAATAAAATACGCTGGAAATGAATCAAGAAATCATTTCAAAGATTCTTAGTGAACTTACATTAGAACCTACTTTAGTGCTGATTCCCTTGTCTCAAAAGATTCCTCTGACTTAGCTAATTATTATCCTCCAGAATACCAACACAGCCTAACACCCTGGTATGCCTCCACATAAGCTGCAGTTGAAATCTAGGGTCATTATTATGCTATTACGTAATCTGAATTCAAAAAGGGGACTTCGCAATGGAACACGCTTGGTAATAAAGTATCTTAAAAACAACATTCTCACTGCAGAAATTGTTTCTGAATGTAATCGGGGTGACATCGTCTTCATTCCCAAAACTGACTTAACTCCAAGTGACGCAAATCTTCTTTTCAATCTAAAGCGGCCCCAATTCCTGATTTCGACCTATGCAATGACTAACAATAGGGCACAAGGTCAATCCTTTGATCATGTTGGTGTCACTTTAGCAGAGCCTGTTTTTTCTCAAGGGGAACTCTATGTTGCGCTATCAAGAAATCCACAGCACATGAAAGTTTTTGTCAAAACACAGTGAACTGCAAGGACATCTTTTCAACAATAAATTCAAACCCATATGCTGTAATGACGATTAGCCTTCGGCAATCCTCCTCTCCTGGAAGTGTTTGGAAGGGATGTGGCGATCTGAACATTGATTATGGTTAGGGTCAACTTCTTTTAATTTTGTGTTACCGTTTGTGGATCTGTGCGAATTCATTGGTCAGTCTATTCCATACACTGCTTACGTCAAGCTGTGTTTTGTTTTATATTTATACTTGTGGGTTTCTTGCCCTTGCGTCACATGTGATTACATCTAAAAACAAATTGATTGCCAAATCGAAAGATCTCTTGTTTATAGTATGTTTTAACCTATTTTTTTTTTTAGATAGTAAAGATTTATCGTGCATAAGACGGCTTTTTATATAATGGATTAGATTCAGCAGGACTTAAGAATCATTATTCTAATTGAATCAAATGGCAATAACACAAAACATTGTATATCAAAGAAGTCTTTCATGACCTTTAACATTTTCATTACCTAAATTTTTACATGTTTTTTAAGGTACTGTGACCGTTAAATGACTGGTTAAAATCTATTAATCTATATAATAGGCTTCTGTCATGAGAATATTACGAAAATTTTGTTGTTGACCTATCTTATAGACTGCTCATTAATAACTCAACCGTTTACTTACGTATATGTATTTTACGATTCGTGTCATAAATTCAGTCAGATTTTTCACCCGTGCACAGTACAGGTGAAATGACCATTTAAAATCTATTAATCTATATAATAGGCTTCTGTCATTGGAATATTACGAAAATTTTGTTGTTGGTGACCTATCTTATTGACTGCTCATTAATAATTCAACCGTTTATTTACAGTTGTGTATATGTATTTTACGATTCGTGTCATAAATTCAGTCAGATTTTTCACCCGTGCACAGTACAGGTAAAATGACCATTTAAAATCTATTAATCTATATAATAGGCTTCTGTCATTGGAATATTACGAAAATTTTGTTGTTGGTGACCTATCTTATTGACTGCTCATTAATAATTCAACCGTTTATTTATAGTTGTGTATATGTATTTTACGATTCGTGTCATAAATTCAGTCAGATTTTTCACCCGTGCACAGTACAGGTGAAATGACCATTTAAAATCTATTAATCTATATAATAGGCTTCTGTCATTGGAATATTACAAAAATTTTGTTGTTGGTGACCTATCTTATTGACTGCTCATTAATAATTCAACCGTTTATTTATAGTTGTGTATATGTATTTTACGATTCGTGTCATAAATTCAGTCAGATTTTTCACCCGTGCACAGTACAGGTGAAATGACCATTTAAAATCTATTAATCTATATAATAGGCTTCTGTCATTGGAATATTACGAAAATTTTGTTGTTGGTGACCTATCTTATTGACTGCTCATTAATAATTCAACCGTTTATTTATAGTTGTGTATATGTATTTTACGATTCGTGTCATAAATTCAGTCAGATTTTTCACCCGTGCACAGTACAGGTGAAATGACCATTTAAAATCTATTAATCTATATAATAGATTAATAGATTTTAAATGGTCATTTATAAAATCTATTAATCTATATAACCATTTAAAATCTATTAATCTATATAACCATTATATATAAAATCTATTAATCTATATAACCATTTAAAATCTATTAATCTATATAATCTATATAATAAAATTTTGTTGTTGGTGACCTATCTTATTGACTGCTCATTAATAATTCAACCGTTTATTTATAGTTGTGTATATGTATTTTACGATTCGTGTCATAAATTCAGTCAGATTTTTCACCCGTGCACAGTACAGGTGAAATGACCATTTAAAATCTATTAATCTATATAATAGGCTTCTGTCATTGGAATATTACAAAAATTTTGTTGTTGGTGACCTATCTTATTGACTGCTCATTAATAATTCAACCGTTTATTTATAGTTGTGTATATGTATTTTACGATTCGTGTCATAAATTCAGTCAGATTTTTCACCCGTGCACAGTACAGGTGAAATGACCATTTAAAATCTATTAATCTATATAATAGGCTTCTGTCATTGGAATATTACGAAAATTTTGTTGTTGGTGACCTATCTTATTGACTGCTCATTAATAATTCAACCGTTTATTTATAGTTGTGTATATGTATTTTACGATTCGTGTCATAAATTCAGTCAGATTTTTCACCCGTGCACAGTACGGGCTATGAGCTAGTAAAGCAATAATGATTGAAGCGTTATTTGTATGTGCCCATTACTCGTGTCAAAAATTTCCTATGTAATTTTGGGGCATCATTTTTACTTAGCCAGTATATCCACAACCGAACGTGATCAGCTGTTTAAAGCGGGCTGTAAAGCATTTCTCATAGGCGATAATAGTAATTGGGGTTAGTGACACTGAAGCATTGAGCTTAAAAACAAACTTACTGCTAAACGCTTTATTTCGTTATTGCACTTTGTTTGTATAGCCACGGAGTTGGAGCCAAACTGGAGATTAAAAAGAAATTGCGATAATTGGCGAGACATCTTTCGTTTTTTTTTTTTTTTTGTTCGGAATTTGGATCGCGTGTCAGCTAGCCATGTAACACACGCAAACACAGGAATGGCAAAAAAATTGGTAATATCTTGATAAATGAGACAACGTGTTATTCTGGCTTCCCAACAACTTGCCGTGCTTTGGTTTAAGATCCTTATCACAACACAATATCGGGTGGAGTACGTGACCTTTAACCACTGACTCACGCGCTGACACTAACCCAAAGGTGTCCTTACGGCTTTCTTCAGCAGAGTTCGAATTTGATAATTTGATGAAGCAACACGATTCTTACAGAAGAAATGTGCAGTCGAAGAAAGATGTGCATTTACTACGATGTCCTTGAAGAAGCGGCATGACCTGCGCAGATGGAACAGCCAGTCTCCAAGGACAAAGGTGATATGCATACGAATTAAAAGAAAGTACGCAGTCATTGTTGATGATCTGCATGTCACACAAGTCTTTTTACGTCTTGACATCTGTTACAATATTATTCAGAACTGAAAACAGAAATTGCTTTTTCAGCCAGAACAACAGATATACCTTCTGGCAAATAACACTGAGGTTACGTAACAAAACGCTCTTCAGCTCAAAAACATGTATTCGAAATATTAGCTGCAACAAAATGTTGAGTTTATCGTTAAATTAAAACATTTCTGGTTTAAACAATTTAAAACATCTTCCTAATTCATGAAACCTTGTGGTGCTGCTTTTTAGCACGTCTTTTGTAAAAAAAGATCGTGCTTATGTTATCGGTTTGTCCGTTGTTCTGTACCCACGATATATCTGCAACTATTAGTCCGATTTGAAAAATTCTTTTTGCATTCGAAAGCTTGAAATATGTGAATGATGATCCTTCATTTCGTTTTTTTTACGATGTACAATTTCGCCGCTAGAGGGCGTAAATGCAGATGTCGAATTCAGAAATACGTTTTATTCCACATATTTGCCTCTAAACATCCGATTGAAAAAAATCTTATCTTTCGATTCCATTTATGTCGAAGAGTAATTTGGATATAGTTTTTTGCAAATTACGCATAGATTTTCCGCTACGGGGCGTAAAAGTAAATTGCATTTTTTCCGATAACTCTTCTTCTAAAACTCCGATTTGAATTTCTTTTTTTAAGCGGATACATCTCCTAAAGCACATACTTTTGCATATAATTTCGAATTTTTGGTAAATACTTTGGTCACCGGGGGGGGGGGGGCGTAAGTGTTGATTTTCGCTTCTGTGTATTTGCCATAAAATCTGAGCTTCTAAAATATCGATTGAAAAAATTATTTCGTGGACTGATGCTACTGACATCGATAAACCTTTTCGGAATATTTTCTTCCTAAAATATTCCACAGCTTCTTCCGCCGGGGGCGTAGATGTATATCTTATTTTTGTCAATATCTCGACTTTTAGGAGTCCGATTTGAAAAATTACTTCTTTGTTGGATAGTGTTTTCCGTGTGACATGTTTTTCATATATTTTCAAAATTTTCAAGTAATTCATAGACTATCCGCTAGGGATCGTAAAGGTGAATTGCATTTCCCCCTATATCTCTGCTTCTAAATCTCCGATCTGAAAAATTCTTTCTGCACCGGATACAGCTCCTAATGGGAAATCGTTTGCACATAATTTCTAATTTTTGTAAAAAAATAGTTTGGCCACCAGGGGGCGTAAACCTTAATTTCCGCTTCTGATGTATTTGCAGCAAAATATGAGCTTCTAAATTCTCGATTGAAAATAACGTCGTTTGTAGACCGATACTACTCATGCCGACAAACTTTTTAGAAACATTTTCTTCTTAAAATAGTGCACGGTTTCTACGCCAGGGGGCGTAGATGTATATCTTATTTTTGTCAATATCTCGACTTCTAACAGTCAGATTTTAAAAATTCCTTCTTTGTTGGATAGTGTTTCTAGTGTGACATGTTTTTCCTACAAATTCAAATTTTTCAAGTAATTCATAGATTTTCCGCTAGGGGACGTAAAGGTAAATTGCGTTTTCCTCTATATCTCTGATTCTAAATCTCCGATCTGAAAAATTCTTTCTGCACCGGATACAGCTCCTGGTGGGAAATCGTTTGCACGTAATTTCAAATTTTTGTGAAAAATTGTTTGGCCACCAGTTGGCGTAAGTCTGAATTTCCGCTTCTAATGTATTTGCAGCAAAATATGAGCTTCTAAAATCTCGATTGAAAAAATGTTTTTTGTGGACCGATACTACTCATGTCGACAAACATTTTAGGAACATTTTCTTCTTGAAATAATGCATGGTTTCTACGCCAGGGGCGTAGCTGTATAACTTATTTTTGTCAATGTCTCTACTTCTAAAAGTCCGATTCAAAAAACTCCTTCTTTGTTGGATAGTGTTTCCGATGCGAAATGTTTTTCCTATAAATTCAAAATTTTCAAGTAAATCATAGACTTTCCGCTAGGGCGCACAATGGTAAATTGCGTTTTCTGCTCCTAAAACTCCGATTTGAAAAATTCTTCCTGTATGGCATACAAGACCGGACGGAAAATAGTTTCACGTAATTTCTAAAGTTTGGTAAAGAATGGTTTGGCCACCAGGGGTCATAAGTGTTAATATCTACTTCTGATGTATTTGTAGCAAAATCTGGGCTCCTGAAAACTCGACTACAATTTTTTTTCTTGGACCGGTACCGCTCATATGGATAAACCTTTTGTGAATACTTTCTTCCTAAAATAATGCATGGTTTTCCCACCAAGGGACGTAAAGTTATATCTTATTTTTGTCGATAACTCTGTTTTAAGAGTTCGTAAGCTCACGATTCCGTTTACAGCAATATCTGAGGGATTAAAAACACGATTGCAAATTTTCTTTCTTTCGTCAGATCTATTGTTTTCCATACCGGTTCCATTGGCTTTGAATAGCTTTGATAAATTTAATTTGCGTCAGAATGGATTCAAAAGACGTGCTTATTACACCCGAAAATTCGGTGTCATCTTTCTTGTTCTTTTTGTAAGAAGAATACTCGCGACGCCGACGTGTTGGAGGTTCGGGCACTTTTTGAATCCCCAGTAATGTTGTTGTGGGTTCCTCGAACCCTTATATTCGGGCATTTCTTGTGACACATGATACGTGAGGGTATGCATGCACTTCGTTTTTCGTTGTTTAGTTCCCATTTACTAGTTCTATCAAAGTTTGCATAGA
This sequence comes from Macrothele yani, assembly GCA_039090855.1. Lineage (NCBI taxonomy): Eukaryota > Metazoa > Arthropoda > Arachnida > Araneae > Macrothelidae > Macrothele > Macrothele yani. The sequence goes on from CM076992.1 coordinate 19,433,675, forward strand.
AATTACCAATCTAAATTGTTTGTCCCTAGTCAATGAGTGTTTTAGGACCATCGGTTGAAACCTGCGTGTATAATCAGATGTCTTAATGTTTCTTGCACTGAGATAATAATAAAAAAAAATATCACTCTTACAAAAGTATTTTTATTCCTGTTTGACTGCGAGTGTTTTCCCATTTGCACACTTTGGCTGTTGGGTCATTCCTTGCGCAATCTACAAAGGACATCCTGAAAGTAATGCCTCGTCCCCCCATAATATTTTTATTTGTAGCAGCAAAAATGTGAAACTCGGTGGCAAAATACTTGGATAGATTGTTAACAATGCTAGCCTATTCAAAGTATTGTCCATCACTTTTTATACATGTCCGCCATCTTTGAACCCATTGGTAAAGTCCATTATGGAGACGTTCCTGAAGCTGTCCTTTCACCCATGAGTTAGCAGCCAGTTTAACGCCTGTCACATCGTCGAAACGTTCCCCACGAAAGGTGTTTTTCAAAGCGGCAAACAGAAAAAAGATCTGAGGGAGACAAAACAGGACTCTAGGTGGGTTGGGGCATCACCGTCCACCCCACTTTGGCAATAGCCTGTGAAGTCTCCATTGAGGTGTGGGGACGACCGTCATCACTGTGTAAAACAACACTATGAAGTGGAATGCCAAGTCTTTTCCGTTTGATAGCTTCCTTCAGCTTCTTCAGTGTCAGAGCACTGTTTATTGTTGCACCCCATTCAAGGAAACCAGTCGAAATGACACCACGTTTGTCTCAGAAAATTGTCACCATCACTTTCCTTGCGGAACGAGTTGTTTTCACCTTTGTTTGTCGAGGTGAAGATGTGCGGTGCAATTCCATTGACGCAAGTTTTGTTTCTGTGTCATGAAAGAACACTCAGGTTTCATCCCCCGTCACAATATTAGAGAAAAACACCTCCCCTCACAACAGTCCAAGAAGTTCCGGTACATGTCCACCCTTTGCTCACATTGTTCACGGGTTAGGTTTCTTGGGATCCACTTTGAACAATTTTTTCTGTAGCCCAGATCTCTAACGTTTCCATAGCACTATGACCACAATGAATTGCATCACACATTTTATGTATGGTGACACAACGATCAGCTGTAATGAGGTCTTTCACTCGCTGTCTGATGGCATCTGTCACTGCAGTTGCGGGTCTTCCACTCCGTTGTTTGTCCGACACTGAACTTTCCATCTCTCCAAACCCGTTCATCCATCTTCGGACATTACTGATATCGATCCTGGCATTCCGTACACCGCCAGGAATCTTCTGTGGATTTCTGAAGCCTCACATTCCTCTTTTTCCAGGAATTCAATTGCGGCTCGCTGTTTGTCTCTATTATTCATGATCTTTATTTCCGATTCTGAAAAAAAAATTTCTCGTTGGTAACATACACTGAAGAGCAATTGAATTAGAGATACCTGTCTAGTAACGTGTAGCAGCACCTTTCGTCCTGATGACGGCGGCGATTCGTCTCTGCGTGGACTCGACAAGACACCGGAAGCGTTGGGAAGCCATACAGATTTACGACCCCTGAACAAGCTCCCACAGTTCATGAAGATTTGATGGAGGGGGGAGGGGTCAGAGCCTCGAACATCTCTCTCGATGGCATCCCAGATGTGCTCGATGGGATTGAGGTCAGGTGACATAGCTGGCCAAGGAAACGAGGTCACGTCGGTGGAGTGTTCATCCAACCATTCGGATACAATTCGGGAGCGATGGCATGGTGCATTGTCTTGTTGCAGGATGAGGTCCCCAGTGGGATGTTGAAGACGCACAAACGGGAGCAAATGGTCGTCCAGGATATCCCGGTAACGTTGAACTGTGAGGGACGATGCCACACATACCAGGGGTCCCATTTCAGTCCACGTAAACAGTCCCCCAAACGAGAATGCCACCCCCACCAGCTTGAAGAGTACCCTGCTGGCAAGAAGGATCCATCGCTTCATGTGGTTTGCGCCGTACTCGTATCCTGCCATCCGCATGTACCAACGTGAATCTCGACTCATCAGCCCTGCCCTGGCAACATTTTTCCACATGTCTAGGGTCCAGTGGCGATGTTCCCACGCCCATGCAAATCTTTGCACCCTGTGATGTGCGGTCAGCAGCGGTACCCTCGTGGGACGATGGCTTCTGTACCCCATAGCGAGGAGATGGTTCTGGATGGTGTGGCTGCTTACACGTTTTTGTGCACCAGCGTTAAATTGCCGAGTGATTTCTTGCACTGTGGCCCGTCAACCCGCTGTTACAATGCGAGCTAGCCGACGATGACCCGCTCATCCACACGCTGTTGTCCACGGCAGTTGGCCCTTGCAGGGATGGTTTTACCGGATTCGATGTAATCACGGTGCACCCGTGACACAGTGGCTCGTGAAAATCCCAGTGCCTGCACGACTTCCGAGATGGAGTGACCCATTCGTCGGGCCCCGACAATTTGCCCACGATCAAATGCGCTTAGATCCTCCGTCTTACCCATACTGCTTCCGAGTCTTACTGATTCCCTTCGGATCACTCCTTATATTGTCGGATCGCTGCATACGTCATGTCGTTTCCGTTTACAGGGCCGCCCACAGCGCCACATTTGCATAACGCCAGCTGTCTCTAATTCAATTGCTCTTCAGTGTATAGTACATGTCAGTGTAGTTTCATTAAAATCAATTCAAACTTTCAAAAATTATTAAGGAGGGAGCATTACTTTCAGGATGCCCCTTGTATATTAAGCATCGGTTCATTTTGGGCATCCGTTGACCAGAGCGCAATGAATCCCGCTTGGTGATAGAGTCGACACCCATCAGCTTGTCGCCTTGGCTGCCGTAACGAAGCTTCGGAGAACAGTAATGAATGAGCAGATGTGCGCTGAACTGCGCACACCTAAAACTGTCTTCCTGGACTGGTGGCCTTTCTGTTTAACAGCAGCAATCTTGCTTTCGCGTTGTTGGACAGTGAGCGGGTGATTTTCGTTTGTGGAATTAAGCAAGCTGCAAGTTTCGCTCGTGTAAGTAAAATGAACAAAGGGACTTTTTATTGGAACACCATTTTAGTTTATTAAGGGATGAAGAAAAAAAAATACAGGTCGGCCCACTTCTGATTGAGCTGTCAGTTTGGAACGTAGGACTAGGATTTGCAGATCGGAGAGTTGAAATGAACTAGTCGAGTATGGTTTCAAAGCGTTTATTTAATTTGTAATAGCCAACACAGGCCTATGATATGAAAAGTAGCTTAGCCGCCCCGGTGGCGCAGTGGTCTAAGGCGCTGGCCTCTGATCATTCGTCCGAACGGGGTCCGGGTTCGAATCCCGGTGAGGCATGGATGTTGTGTTTGTCTTACGGCACTCGCTCTCTCCCTTCCCTGGAACCAGTGACCCTATATTAGGGACGGGCGACTGCTTATAGCCCATTGAATTGCTCACGGTGGTCGTTAAACCTCCAATCAAAAAAAAAAAAGTAGCTTACATCATTTTTACAAATAATGCTGGATACATTGCAAACACAAAGCAGATCGATACACAAATTACCCAACATGGTGCTCTGATCTCTTGGGTTTCTTACATTCATCATCACTTGCTCTTTCCTCTCCTTTTGATTTTCTGAACTTTTGTTTGCGTTCATACTGTGAATTCCGCGGCATTGTCGAAAATGTTAACTCGTTCACACGAAAACAATTTAAATTTTTTTTTAGTTTGAACGACTGCGATATGTTCTTTATTTATTTCAACAGATCTCGTCGAGAGTTTCAAAACGATACAACGCACAGTCGTTTTACACTCACGGTTGTCCAGATAAATCGCGGTTTTGTTAAGTGTTCCCCGGTTCACCAGAAAACAATTTTTAAAATGTTCAGTTCAAACCACTGCAAAATGTTTTTCGTATATTTGAATAGATCTCGTCGAGGGCTTTAAACAGGTACCACGCACAGTCGTGTTGCGCTCACGATTGCCGAGATAGACTGAGTCAAACGCGGTGACACCCCCAGAAATATTGCATCATCTCCCTGTGCACAGGGAGCGAAGGGAGCGTTGCGCAGTACGCGAACTGGACTGCATGGTGTTTACGAATACTCTAACACGATTAGTGTGCTGCACGTATTTTTAACGCTATGATGGTTTCATTTGGGACTTTTTTTGTCATAGGCCGTCGGCCGTTAGTCGCCCCATGCTATCCGCGGAGTTAGTCGTAGTCCTACGTCAAAAAACCATTAAAAACTTCGACAAAATGTTTGCTTGGGAAATGTGATCGACAAATGTTCCCACATCGTTTGCTTGGGGTAAAAAACATTAGACAAGTTAGTAAAATCATGCAATGCATTGATTATGATACGCTTTCCAACATACCAGAAATCATTACTCAAGTTATGAGGATAATGGCTGTAGAATAAATCTCGCTCCTATGCCCTGCGACCCCATTTCGGGGATATTAAACAGAACCGGTTAAGTATATACTTCCGGAACAATATAAATTTGTCGCAATCGAAGCATTTCTACTTCAGTTTAGCGCATAATGGCGATGGAATGGATCCTCCTCCTATGTCCTGACCTTTGACCACATTTCTTCCATTTTCAATGGGATTCGTCCCCAGGTGGTTCCCTACTACATACTAAAATTTCATCGAAATCGAACTATTTTTACCCAAGTTATAACGCATAAGTGCAATGGAATGGATTCCTCTCCTATGTCCTGACCTTTGACCCCATTTCTTTTATTTTAAATAGGGTTCGTCCCCAGTGGTTCTCTACCACATACTAAAATTTCATCAAAATCGAACCATTTTTACGCGAGTTATGAGGTGGACAAAGCTGGAGCATATACGCTTCTTCAACCTACGGTTGGAAAGCGTAAAAAAAATATGTGGAGTTATAGCGAAATATCCTGGTTCATTGGAAGCGAAAGCGAACATAATTTTTTTTTGTTTCAACTATTTTACTGTTTGGTTTCTACACTTTACTGCTGCTTTTTTCTACTGTTTACAACTCTTTTGTTTCTACTGGTTTTTTTTATGTTATATACACTGCCGGACAATTGCTAAGGACGGATGACAATAGCAACGATAGCAACCATAAAATGGAAGGCAGGAAAATGTGGAAATTAGCATAAGTGCGGGATACAGTAAGACGTGTTGTGCGTATGCAAATTTTGGATTGCCGAACTTGTTCGTGACGTCATAGCGCTGATAAGAGATATAAAGGATTTGACGCGTATTGACCGTTGTTGTTCAAACACAAAGTTGAAACGGAAAGAATCAATTGACGAACTTACAATTTTCAGTATGTCTTCCCGACATCACCTAGATGATTTTACGCGTGGCCGTATTATTGGCAAGATTGAAGAAGGGCGAAAAATAACAGATGTTGCCAGGGAGTACGACGTCAGCCACAGTGTTGTTTCAAGGCTTTGGAAATCATTTCAAACAAATGGAGAGTGTAGCAAACGTCACGGGGGAGGTCGTGTTCGCAGTACGACACCTGCAGAAGATCGGTACATAGTGTTATCAACAAAAAGACACCGGCGCAGCACAGCTAGTGAGGTAGCAAATCAGTTTATGGCTGCTACTGGTAAGCGGATCTCCCGAAAAACTGTCGCCAGACGTTTGCATGAAGGAGGACTATACGCCCGCCGTCCTGTTGTGTGCATCCCATTGTCCAGACGTCACCGTACCGTCCGTTTGCAATGGTGCCATCAACATCGCAATTGGACTGATAACGACTGGTCTGCTGTCCTCTTCTCAGATGAGAGTAGATACAGTCTATCGTCTGATTGTCGCCGACAACTGATCTGGTGTGATAGTGGTACTGCATATTGTCCAGCAAACATACAGGAAAGGGACCGAAATCCGACATGTAGTGTCATGGTATGGGCTGGCATCATGATCAATGGCCTTACGTCCCTCTATGTACTTCCAACTGGGACTATGACTGGCCAACGATACATTAATGATGTTCTGCTACCTCATGTTCGCATGTTCAGTGGTGCTGTCGGTGATAGATTCATTTTCATGGACGACAACGCAACATGTCATCGAACAGTCGCTGTCCAGGAGTGTCTTGAGAGCGCGGATATTCAACGCCTCGTATGGCCAGCACGTTCTCCAGATCTGAATCTCATTGAAAATGTGTGGGATGCTTTGGGGAGGAGTCTCGCTGGTCGTCAATACCCTCCAATAAACAAGGATACCCTCATCCGTGCACTGACAGAGGAATGGGATAAATTACCCCAACAGCTGCTTGATAATGTTGTGCAAAGCATGACACGACGTGTGGAATCTTGCATCGCCCTCCATGGTGGCCATATCCCGTATTGACATCTTACGCCGGAACGCCTGCGGACGGTAATTGCATTTTTTCACGTTTACGTATTCTGCACAAAATGGCCTGTTTGTCCCTTGAACACGTTCCAAAGCCTTCTGAATTTCAGAGCACAATAAATTGTCTTTCTTGTAATGTCCTGGCAATCTGACATTATTTTATTTCACTTGGCATCCAACCATATTTACTTTTTTATGCGCTATATAGCCGTTTATGATTCGTCCTTAGCAATTGTCCAGCAGTGTAGCACTGCATACATAAAAATATTTTTTTAATTCATTCTATGTACTTCAGTGCGATTTCACCTGATGCCATTTGGAAATCTCACAATCCACCGCAATTATTTTTTACAGCACGGAAGAAAGTTGAGAGCAATTTTAAAAATATTTAGCTCCGTATAAATTTTAGGTCACTGATATTAAGCTCATTTTCAGAATTTGTTTGCGTATTTTTCGTACTTTAATTGTTGATGTAATTAGCCTGTGAAACTAATTTTCCTAATCACTTTAATTTATTTCACATTTTCTAACATCTGACATGAGCATATTCTAACAGCTAATAACCGCAGTTCAGCGTGTAAGTGATAGTTTCTTCTCAAGAATGTGCTTTTTGCATACTATGCAAAATGCCTTTGACGCATAACATTCCTTACATCGTTCAAAGTCCCTCAACATGCTAAATACATTATCCTTTTACCCCGACTTACCAATTTTAAAGAATATTCGACGTTAATGAGAATTCTTATGGATGCAACCAAAAAAATTTCCATATAAGAATGCGAAAATTATTCTAACATGGTAACAGATGTTTTCTTTCTTCTGATAATAATAAGAAACATTAATATTTTGCTGAAAAATAATAATTTTAGCTTGGAATGTAAGTTATTTGACTGAAATGAACGGTGATGCACCAAAAATTAGTTGTTAGACGAAAGCGTGCCTGTTAACTACATCTAATAAAGGCTTTCATCTATGTTTCGCTACTGAATTGGAAACAAAATGTTTAAATCCAAGAAAATACGTCAGATATCAAAGTTCCTTAGCAGAGCCTAAACCGAAAAGTAAGGAAAGAAATAGCTTCACCTGTACAATCGGGATCCAGACTGATTACCCAATGCACAATATATACACTTTATTGACAAAGGTCACCGAACACCCTTCAAAAGCAAATGAACGGATCCGCTACGTTGTTAAGAGGCGCGGTACAGCCGCAAACGGTATAAAAACAAGCCTACACCTGACCGCGATCATTTCACACAGTGAGCTTGAGTGAAAATGTCGCGGCGGGAGAGAACTTACTTTGAAAAAAGAAAGATGGTTGGGTGTTATATTAGTGGGTTGTCCATAAGAAAAACAAATGCGTATAAACATACCCAAGTCAACTGTTTTCGATGTAGTGAATAAGTGGAAGATACATGGCGTGCCTGAAGCAGCAAAACGTAACGGCGGACTAAAGAAAATGAGTAACAGGACGTCGAAGCCTCAGGAGAATCGTTACAGCTAATCGACGGAGCACTGCACAAGACTTAAGTGTACAGGTGAGTAAAAATACTGGAACCACGGTATGTACACGTACCATTCGCCGAGAACTTCATTCCATGGGTTACCGCGGTCGTGCGGCTGCTCATAAGCCTTTAATCTCCACTCGGAATGCTATTCGTCGTTTAGCATGTTGTAAAGAGCATTTATCGTGGACCGTAGATTAATGGAAACGGTCCTATGGACTGATAAATCCAGATGCACGATCCATCAGTCTGATGGCCGTGTGTGGGTATGGCGGCAACCGGGAGAGCGCTATTTACCACAGTTCTTACGGTCAAGTTTGGAGCTGGCATTGTACTCGTGTGGGGGTGTTGTTCGGGGTATGGTCCGACCCATTGGTTATCGTGGACAAACCTGTTAACCAGCAAGTCTACCTCGATATTCTGGACAACTATGCCCTACCAACTCTGTGGCTTTCAAAATTATTTATTGAGAATACCTGAGAGGAGAGTACAGAGGGCCTGTATTTACAGTGCCAACAGAAACATAATTGACGACATATGTACAGTGAAGATGACAAATGTACAGATGCTGATGTGCTATATACAATGGCAATAAAAACATAGTAGATGAGTATCTTCACAGATATAAGTTGAGCTACAGAAGTGAGCGACAACAATGGTGCATGAGTAATGCACGAGAGATGCACAGTGAAGAATCAATATGAACAATTCCAGTTGAAATGTGTTACAAAGATAAAGGTATAGTTATAACACTATGTACAATGTAGTGATGCACTGGGTAGGTCTGCCTATGAGAGACTAATATCAAATGAGCAAGATATATTAATATGTACAACATGTGTGGTAATAGAAAGGTTTATGTCAAATAGAAAGTGTAAAAGACAATATATCATAACATGAATAATTAGAGTACAATGGTAGAAACTTTGTGGCGAATGTCACAGGTAAGAACTTGGGAAATGTGATCGACAAACGTTCCCACATCGACTAGATGTTTGCTTGGGGTAAAAAACATTAGACAAGTTAGCAAAAAAGGTGCAGGTGATACAAGTAAAATTACATATGGCAAAGTAATAGAGAACAGTTCTCAAAGGAGTTGTACATGTACTGAGGGATCAGTAAACCAGTTTTGATTGGGTGACCAAACCCGGAAAAAGCGACGTTTCTGAGAGTCAGTTGAGGCAGACGCATATGCGAGGCGCAATCGCAACAGAAGCTTGTTGCGAAAGATACAACACATGGCATCCTACAAATCAAGTTCACTATCTTGAACGGATATGTCAGATGGTGGCTGGATTGTGTCATCAGTTGCTATGCAAAGGAGGTCTAAACGACGAACGAATTTCGTTATCCAGCGCGGATCACCAAAGGTATCACGAGGCACCGCTTGAAGATCAGAACGGATTATTTGCAATTGTAGAAGAACAGGTAGAATTGCAGTATAAGAGGATACAAAGTTTTTCGACTGTTTGTTTTGACGGGGACCTGAGAGGAAATTATATAGAACATCTCCAGTGACTGGAATTTGAGGAAGAGAAAAAGTTTCTAGAAATTGAAGAAATTCATGTGAGAAAACTGGGTCTGCAGAACCAGTATCAGTATCAAGTTCAACAGAAGCATCTGATGCAGTGTAGCCGACTGAGTGATCGCTACGGTCAGAGCAGTCAAGTCGTTGTTCGGGTTTTCTTGGCACGAGCATTGTGGGTCCTTCGACGCTTTCCTCTACCCTGAGCGGGGTGGGGGCAGGGTAGCATCAGGGTTGTCAGGTGCTTTGAAATGGCTGGACGAAGTGGACCAACCAATAAAAACAGACGATTGTATTTGAGCATCCCCCCAAGTGAAGGTTGAGGGGGAGTGAACTAACAAGCGAAGGTGTTTCTGATAGAAGATGTGACGAAGAAGGATACGCCGCCCCGGTGGCGCAGTGGTCTAAGGTGCTGGCCTCTGATCATTCGTCCGTTAGGGGTCCGGGTTCGAATCCCGGTCAGGCATGGATGTTGTGTTTGTCTTACGGCACTGGCTGTCTCCCTTCCCTGGAACCAGTGACCCTAAATTAGGGACAGGCGACTGCTTATAGCCCATTGAGTTGCTCACGGTGGTCGTTAAACCTCCAATCAAAAAAAAAAAAAAAAGGATACACAGGTTCGGATTCTGCAGGTCGTTGCGAAGCCATGTGTGCACTAACGGCTGTAGTGTTACTTTTGTCTGAAGTCACGCGGTGACCAACGGCTGCAGAACTTTTGCCTAAAGTCGCGCGTTGACCAATGGCTGTAGAGCTACTTTTGCGTTTGCTGAAGTCGTTGAGGGTACCGCTGAAGCAGACTGTGTTTGAGCTGTCGAAATTGTAGTAGAAGGGCGATGTGGAAATAAGGCACGAGGGTGTTCATAGCCTTTACAGATAGAACACATAGTGTTGACACAGTGGTCTAAGCGATGGCCTCTGATCATTCGTTCAGAAGGGGTCCGGGTTCGAATCCCGTGAGGCATGGATGTTGTGTTTGTCTTACGGCACTGGCTCTCTCTCTCCTTTCCGTGGAACCAGTGACCCTAAAGTAGGGACGGGCGACTGCTTATAGCCCATTGAGTTGCTCACGGTGGTCGTTAAACCTCCAATAAAAAACAAAAATGTTATCACGGATGTGCGTATCACAACGAATACTGAACTTGGGTGGAACTCGTAGTTTCGCTTCATCAGACGGAAAAACCACTCTTACACTTCGCCGTAGGCCAAGAAGATAACGATCTTCCGGCTGGGTTTTTTTTTTTTGATTGGAGGTTTAACGACCACCGTGAGCAACTCAATGGGCTATAAGCAGTCGCCCGTCCCTAATTTAGGGTCACTGGTTCCAGGGAAGGGAGAGAGCCAGTGCCGTAAGACAAACACAACATCCATGCCTCACCGGGATTCGAACCCGGACCCCTTACGGACGAATGATCAGAGGCCAGCGCCTTAGACCACTGCGCCACCGGGGCGGCCGGCTGGGTTGGGAAAGAGGAGAAAGTGGTGATTGCGCGAACTACACTTCCAAAGTTTTGCGCAATGGACAGTAAAAGTTCGTCTGAAATTTCTGGCGGGTTTGGGAAAAACTCAGATCAGTAGGCATGAGGGAGATAGGATCAGCATTAATATGGCGGTCACGAATAGAAAGCCCATTTATAATTTGAAGTACAAATTTGGGATCAGAGAAATATGCGGTAACTTTGCCATCTTTCCGGCCTACGTGTGTGGCGGCTGACTTCGAGAAGAGTAAACTAAGTGCTGCGCTGTACGCAGTGAGCTTAGTATCGACAAGAGCAGGGAAGGCAACGCCGAGGTCAACTTTACTAAGGAAGTGTTGACCAGCTGGCGGAGTTGCTGGAAGATCAAAGAAGAAGCTGGAAGAAGTCATCACATCAAAGAAGAAGTCATCACACTTCATCTGATAAGGGCCTTTTGATAGAAGCCGACGCAGAAGGTGGAGATTTCTTCGATAGGACGGCTGCATAATGAAGTGGCTTGGCAGTGTGATGACGAAAGTGAAACGTCCATCGCCTCTTCTGTCACCTTCTGGGAAGGTTGCTGGTCACCACACAGTGACGTAGAAGTAGGATTAGCTGATAGGGTAACTGAACTACGCTTAGGAGAGGAGGGGATTTTCGGAGCACGCCCGCCATTGGTGGATCCTTGAGGAGGAGGAAAATCGTTATCAGAAGCAAGAGCTGGGACGTCGCCTTCGCCCGATGTAGCCATCCGCAATGGCGAAGCAGAATTCCCGTCTTGGCCGACTCGGCCAAGACAATAAAATGAAGAAAACTTAACTAAATGATCACTCACCGACTTGGCAAAGATACGAGCAGAATCGTGGAACCTTCACGGAACTCACATACACAAAAAATAAATACTCGGAACACCGAAGAGAGCACAAGCAAGACGAAATGTACGGAGCAGAAAACTGCGTGTATGTGGCAACATTATGGAACCAAGCCTCGTTGGTACCAGCAGGATGATGCACCGAGCCATAAAGCAAGGACTGTTACGGCGTTGTTTGACGGTAATTCCGTATCGTGTGTGGACTGGCAAGCACAGAGCCCTGATCTTAATCCCATATAGCACCTATGGGAAGAATTAGAGCGCCGCATAAGAAGTTTGGAAGCAAGGCCTACTACTAAGCAACAGTTAGCGGCAGCATTATGTACTGAGGGGAGCGCATAACTATCGCTGTGTTCCAAAACCTTGTCGAAAGCATGTCTCTAAGGACAGTGAGTTGCTCCACTGTAGCGTGTCGATCGGCCCTCACGCATCTTCGAAGTCGGCGTTCGCCTCTCACATCAATGGCACGTGATGCTCCACAGTTTTTACGTCGCTTATCCGCAATGGTGCCATTTTTTCAATCATGATACACTTTAACCAACGCAGCATGCGAACAGTTCACAAACTGCACTGTTTCAGAAATATTGCCGCCCTTGGCCCGAAAGCCGATAATCATCCCTTTTTGCAAATCTGACAAATAGCTCCTTTTACCCAGGATAGCAGCGAGTGATATGTTCTCAGAATGCCTACAGCACACCTTACATACCCTCCAAGCCAGCTCATGATACGTGCCTTCTTTCATTGGCTACAACACGCTGTTGACGTCAAAAGTAGGTGGTCACATTAATGTGACTCGACTGTGTATCTTTTGCTATGAAGAATATCTTTTGCATATTTTCAGCTTTGTCTCTGATATCTTCCTTCTGTTATGAAGAATGATTTGTGTACCATTCCTTAATTTACATACTAGTTTTTAGCCGCTAGAAATAGAAGTATCTATTTCTGAATTTATTTGTTGATTGCAGAAATTCTATTGATTTCTTTTTGTAACCGGTTCCAGACTATGAATAACTTTAAAAAAAAATTATTCGCGTCGGAAAGGATTCAAAAGAGGTGCTCATTACAATTGAAAATTCAGCAATTTCTTGTTTATAATTAGAATCGAAAAATTAAATATGGAAAATACTTTAACTTGTTTATTTGTAAGCTTCTTAATTGTTCTTTATTTGCAGTATACTACGTTAAGGAAGACTTAAACACACATCGCCAAAAAAAAAAAAAAAAAACAGTTGCAGCCAGAAGGACTTGCCGGATTGCAATGCTATTCGGGAGGAATGTAAAGGTTACCAGGAACAATAAATGATTAAACATTGAGACTGATATGGGCAATATTTATTGAGATACTGCGCTAATTGGTAGTGTCTCTCAGTATGGCGTCAGGCCGCCATGTTTGCTCACACAGCAGGACAGATTTCTCTGCGTGGAGTTGCACAGGTTCCTAATGATGTCCTCCAATAAGCCATGCCAGGCAGCTTGAATCTTCTGACGCAGTTCTTGCAGAATGTGCGGTAGGGGTGGAGTGTGGATAGCGCGTCCAATAGCATCCCATACATTTTCAGTCGCCGATAGATCTGGCCAATGCGGCTGGCCATGGCAGAGTGTCTGGCTTTGAAGGCAAGCTCTCGAGACAGCAGCAGTATGCGGACGAGCGTGATCCAGTTTGGAAAAATCACACCGGAGTGAGTGTTCAGAAAAGGTAGGGCCACTAGTTGTATTACCTCATTAACGGAACGTTGGGCTGTCAAATTGCCTGTAATGAACTCCAAATGCGTTCTTGCATCGTTGGCAATTAGGGCCCCACACCATGACACCAGGCCTTTTGGACGTGTTACCCTCGACAACAAACTGTTCATCCTTGCGCTGTCCGCGGTGCCTCCACACATGGATCCGTTGGTCGTCTCTTCCAAGACAAAAGCGGGACTCGTCACTCAACATCACCCGCTGCCATTCTGAGTGGCTCCATGACATTCTCGCACGACACCATTGCAGTCTTTGGCGATGATGCAATGGTGTTAAGGGCAGTCGTCGTAACGGTTTGCGTGCGTGTAGTCCTATGTCGTGCAGCCGTCTGCCAGTGGTGTGCTGGCACTAATCGGACGATGCAAGGAGGGATCCTCTGCTCGCTGAATATCCGCAGTCGTGGCTGTTGGGTCATGTCGGACAACCCCTCTATCCTCTCTCTTTCCGTGGTTCGGCTAGATCTCTCAGATTCTTCCTGCCGCTGCTCGTGCCTTTTTCTATCCACTGGCGCCAATAGTGTGCTATGATGATATCCGCACGACCGGTATGGCGCGCTATACGAGAATAAGACCGTCCCGCTTCTCGGAGCCCGACGATGCGGCCGCTCTATAACTCCTCAAATTTCTTTGGAATTTTTCTCCAAGGCATATTTCACTTGCAAAGGATGCAACTAACACAACGGCACGTCTCAAAATATCAAGCACGCGCAGTGGGACGACCTTATATAGCCCGTCAGGCACAGCGCTTTGGCCCCTCCTTGGTGCCACCGCACGTGCGGCCGAGCGTCATACTTGAATCATTTGCAAGTCTTACAATATCAAACCTACCCACAAAGTTTCATTTCTGTCGGTTGCTTCCTTCTGGACGCAACTATTTTTTTGACGATGAGTGTATATAAGCAATAATATGCAAATTACTGGTGTTGTTCCATTCAAAACTTTTCATAAAAATGCTTTCTCTAGGGTTTAAGTTAGACAAATCATTTAGTTTGTATCTTGTGAAGTAAATTACTACTGTCTTTTTACGAAAACGGGGATATGAACTTTGACATTTTGGGTATTTAAAAGAGAGTGAGAGATTTTGAAAACAATTCTACGACTGCAAAATTTTAACAGCAGAAAAAATATCGCAATACAGGATGATTCAAAACAGACTTTACAACTTTGAGAGTATATAGAAATTTATTCAGAATACTTTTGAACCGGTTCTGTTGAATATCATCGAAATGGGTCAAAGGTCAGGGCACAGGAGTTGATTTCTGGTAATGATTTCTGGAATGTTGGAAAACGTATTTATAATCAATGCATTGCATGATGTCACTAACTTGTTTCCTATGGCGTTTCATTAAAGATCTAGTGTTTGTTCAAAGATTAACTGCAAATCTCGCAATCTCGAATCACCGCTGCAGTTGCAGGAGTGACAACAGATATGCTGTTTCGAGTTTGTGAAGAAATTGGCTTCAGGTGAGTTGTCTGCCGTATCATGAATGGCAATTTCTTCGAACCAAAATGACTGTGGGTTAAAACCTGATGTATTTTGCTACAGATTAATGCCTCATAAAATTCTGTAAGCTTTTTGAAAACATTGATATAAGCTTTCAAAATCTTACCGGCCTTTTGGGATCGCCCTGTATAATGAAACGCGTTCGTTTCTTTGGTTGACAAATTCATGTACAGTTAAGATATTGTAGTTAAGTTTCCTTACGGAGCATACGCCGACGAAGGAGGGCCATTTGTTCCTTCGTGGAACAAGCCGTAATGGTTATTTTACAACCATGGTATTCCTGATTAAGTGGCTAGCTCCAAAGCTTGAGGGCATCCCTGGTGGTGGAGTGGCCTCAGGCCGTAGCAATACTTTTTCTGTTAGTATACATTGAAGTGCCATTGGACAGCCAGCCCCTATGGCGCAGTGGTCTAAACGATAACCCCTGAACATGGGTCCGGGTTCGAATCCCAGTGAGGCATGAATATTGCTGGCTCTCTCTCTTCCCTGGAACCAGTGGCCCTAAGTTAGGGACGGGCGACGGTTTATAGCCCATTGATTCGCTCACGGGGGTCGTTAAACCAAAACCAAACATAAAACACACACACAAAGCTGGTGGGGATTAGGGTCAACGTGCGTCCGTGGTTGACTCCATATGGATCCTTCCACGCATTCACGTTCCCGAGCTCAGAGAGTCGGTGCAAGAATCGCAGACCGAGTTTCGAATCTGTCATAAACGTCCGCCTTCTTCAAAGAAAAACTTCCCGAAATCCACAAGCATACAGTTCTACAACAATTTAAAGTTGTTTGAATTATAATACTGTACACCGAAGAGCTAAAACATTTTGAGCACCTGCCTAATATGATGTTGATCTTCCACCTTCCCTCAGAACACCCCTTACTCTGCGAGTCATGGAAGCTACAACATTTCTAAAGGTGTTTGGTGGTATCTGGTACCAACACTTTACCAGTAGATTTTTGAACTCTTGCAAGTTACGTTGTTGTTGTTCCGCCGCAGATCGCATTTGCTGTTAAAGCACAAACCACAGATGCTCAATTGCATTGATGTCTGGGAAATTCGGAAGCCAGGGCTGTACATGGAAATCTTCCTCGTGTTGCTCGAAACATTTTTGAACAATATGAGCACGGCGCATTATTCTGCTGAGAGAATGCACTATTACAAGAAAATTCCGTTGTTATGAAAAAATGATGCACCTAGTCTGAAATGTTTAGGAAGGTGATAGACGTCATAGTTTCCTGCACGTGAATGACTGAACCCAGGGTTTTCCAGCAGAACATTGCCAAAACATTACAATTCCTCCACCGGCTTGTTTTCGTCCTACTGTGCATCCTGATCCTAACGCTTCCCCAGGGAAGCGATGCGCACGCACCTAGCCGTCCATATGGTGCAACAATAAACAAGTCATCTGACCACTCTACCTTCTTCCAATAACTCAAAGTCCAGTTTTGATGCTTGTGTGCTCATTGTAGGCGCTTTGGACGTTGAACTGTGGTTAGCATGGGCACTTGGAGCGGTATGCGGCTACGCAGCCTCACTTTCAGCAGGGTTCGATGGACTGTGGATTGTGACACATTACTCACGTCACCATCATTCAAATTAGAGGCGAGTTGCACAACAGTATCCCTTCTATTGGCTTTTACCATACGGGATATCCTTCGCTCACGTCGACCATCAATGAGCCTTGGTTAGCCCCCACGCAGCGGATTCGTGGGTTGTTTTGCCCACACGCCAGAGGTATTTTTTTCTCGGACCCCTTTTTTCGGAGGTACTAACCACAGCTAACCTAGAGCTCCTCGCAAGCTTTGCCGTCTGGAAAATTCTGACTCCGTTGGCTGGCCATTAAAATGTTGCCTTTGTCCAACTTGCTGCCTTTCCTATCTCAAATACAAGAATAACTCTGATTAACAGAGCTCAGTACAGGTGCTGCTTATGCCGTTACATAAGCTTCCCACCCGCCACATCTGCAGTTGCTGTGATTTGCGTTAAGAAGCGCAGGTCATAATTTTTTGGCTCTGCGGTGTACATAAGTTATCTTCTTGTTTAATTATTCCTCACGTTACGATTCTGTTCAAGAAGTAGCGGTTTTCAACTTTTGAACTGCACTGCTCAAAAGATTTCTTGCCTCCTTTAATCTCGCCGGAGTAATTGGTCAATAGGTTTTGGGGAGAAGACTGGCGAAGTGCAATTAGTGATGGTTTCTTGGAGCAATAAATTAACAAGAAAATATTCCATTACGTACGTGAGTAAACTAAAATAGCTCGGCGGTGAAAATACAGCCAGGAGGTAGTGTTCTAGAAAAGGTTTCTTACTATCTGGTGCGTTCTGTCATTAGAAGTGTTACGAACCATCTATCTTCGAAGCAGCCACGGAGTCGTAAAGTTGCTCGATAAGGGCGCCGGCAATCGCTCATTTAGAAGTTTAGGTAGCACCACGATATTTTGCGCCATTTCAGTTCGTAAAAGTTCTTTATGGCGCTTGAGGTAAAAAGGCGACGATTTGGAAGAGAACTGTGGAAGAGGGCAAACCTTTAGGATTCGTTAACCATTAACTTGCGCAAGGAATGTGACTTTCCTTTTTAAATTTCTCTTCGAAGGCAAAACCTTTTCATTTTCATGATAATCTCGCAAATAGCTTTATTTTGTGCATATTTTGTCTCTAATTGGAGAGCTGTATTTTTATTGATATAATCATAGGGGTGTCTGCAAATGATTACCCTAGTTTAAGAACGTTATAACTTTTAAATGAACACACCGGTGATTAAACAGATGAAGACAAAGCCCTACGAAGTTTTGATACATAGTTAATTAACTTAACCTCCTGCATAAGCATCCCCTAGTAGCATATATATTCACATTCGCTCCACATATTTTCCGACAATTGTTGGGTAACTATTTTTATTGCAGGTCTGTTTTCTCACAGATATCTGGAGAAAATATGGCATGAACTACTTTCCAAATATAATCCCAAAGAAAGGAATCCAACGAGGTAATATCTGGTGATTTTGGGGGTAATGAGATTGTCCCGACCTACGCCAAACCGTCGATTTGAAAATGTTTCGTCAAGAGTGCCCAATAAAGGTGTGCCCCATCTTGTTAGGAGATGAGTCTACCGCTTATCCTGCAGCTTGGCGATGGCGTAGTTGATGAGTACATCCAGGCATACATTTGGGCAAACCATTTCCTCAGGGAAAAAGAAAGGACAGGTTATCTGGTCATGCGTTAGCCCATACCAAACATTTATCTTTCGACTGTCTCTGGTATGAATGCATTCGTCTTTTGAATTTTTTTATCTTGAAATACGCTCATTCTGTCTGTTGGCTATACCATTTAGATATAACGTCGCGTGATCTGAAAATCAGACAATTAGCAAGAAGTCGTTATCTTCATCAAAGAGGTTCAAAATTTCATTGGCATAAACACACCGGACAAAAAGTTATGGCACGCTGATTGAGATATGTATAAAGTTGATGAACGTAACGAGTTGTATAAATATGGTGAGTGAAACTCCTGGATTATGATTGTTGATGTCTAAGGGGTGTGTTTAAAGCACCTATATTCCCTTTTACAGGTACAGCTATTGATCGTAAAGGTGACATTACTGAGTGGCAAAAGGGAGCCATTGATTTTGCCCAAGAACATGGTCATTCCTTTGAAGAGGTGGCGACGGTTTGTAGGACTGTCGAGTAAACAGTCATGCGTATCCATTTCCAGTGGAAGAAGTATTGAAGCTATCTCCGCAGGCGGGTCAACTGTGGTGTAGAATACCTATGATGACAAATCGGAATCGCGGGTGTTTGGGACAGTTAGCAACTGCTGCAGACTCGTCAAGAACTGCTTCAACGGTAAAATGCTGGACCTAGTAAACCAGTCTCCGAACGAACGCTACGAAAGCAACTGCATAGCTTGGACATTTTCAGTCTTGTTGAACGGATACGTTCAAAGTTAACAACTATCCAGAAGAAAACTCTTTGCTTGAGTGAAACAGCACCAACACTGGGCCACTAAAAAATGGCGACGAATAATATGGGCCGATGAACCCAGATTCTGCTTGTATACCAATGATGGTCTCTCCAGGGTCATGCGAAAGGCTTTAGAACTATTTAACCCTGAATATATCCGAAGAGCTGTGCAAAAAGGTGGAAGTGTCTTGTTTTGGGACAGTATTTCAAGTACTGGGGTTGGACCATTCGTTGAGGCGTCCAATCGCATGAAATATATGGATTATGTGCCACTTTTAAATAATGCATTATTGCCATTTGTCCAGTTTTGGGAACAAGGGCACCTGGTGGATCTTGTGTTTCAGGTTAACTCTAGCGTTTATGGAGCTAGAAATGTGCTGGATTGGTCTCAAGAACATGGGAGGGCCGCCCTGGTGTAGTAGGGGTCTAAGCGATGGCTTCTGGCCATTCGTCCGAAATGGGTCCGGATTCGAATCCGGGTGTAGCATGGATGTTGTATTTGTCTTGCGGCAATGGCTCTCTTCCTTCCCTGGAACCACTGGCTCTAAATTAAGGACGGGCGACTGCTTTATAGCCCAGTGAGTTGCTCAAGGTGGGTCCCCAATAAAACAAAACATGAGAGGGACGCGTCATTCGTTCGAGATGGGTTCGGATTTGAATCCGGGGGAAGCATGGATGTTGTTTTTCTTGCGGCACTGACTCTCTCCCTTCCGTGGAAACAGTGGCTCTAAATTAGGGACAGGAGACTGCTTATACCCCACTGAGTTGCTCACGGTGGTTGTTAAGCCCCCAATAAAGCAAAACCTGAGAGGGACGTTTCACATCCCAAATGGCCTTCAAGTTCACCCGATCTGAATGTGATTACAAAATCTGGGGCGTCTTTGAAAGGGTCGAGAAGAAAAACCAACACCCTGAAAATTTGGCGGGATTAAGGGTTCTTTTGAGCATGGAGAGGAATAAACTTGGTCGCATGCGATACCAAGTCATATTGATAGCTTGCCAAACAAAAAGATGCAGTTAAAGCAGGTGGCGATATTACTCCATATTAAGGAATAAAATTTACATTCCGTAACTTTTGTTCGGTGTGTTTATGTTGCACATTTTATACTATCAGACTGCGGTTCTTGAAGAATTTGTAACTCATAGGCGTGTAACTGCGTACGATTGTGTAATACGTTATGCATCGTAAACTTCTGTTCTGTTGTAGACGTGAACTTTGTAACATCGATTTCCGTGCTAACCGTGTGAAAGCATGTTTAAATGTTTCTCATCGGAAATTGAGAGCCTTCCCTGGAGCCAGTGGCCCTAAATTTAGGACAGAAGACTGTTTATAGCCCATCGAGTTGCTCACGGTGGTCGTTAAATCTTCAACCAAAAAAAGGAAAAAAAAATGTAATTGAGAGTCTACCAATGCCCCTTTCTTTTTCCGCTGTTTCTGTTTCGAAGAATTTTGCCATCCACGACTTCATATTAAGTGGCTTGTTTCCATGCTTTGTTATGAACCTTCTCTGAGTACTGAGATTTTGGTTTTGCCAGCCACACAACACAATACTCCTTCCCTGTCAGACATCATCTTAACTGCACAGGTACCACAGCGCTCCTAGTGGCAGGTGCTATAGACAAAGCACACCAGCACAGAAACTGAGTGTACGAGATCGCCTGTAAAACGAAAACGGATGTGATACCCCATATTCAAAAATTGCGCCATACTGGAATCAGGGTGAACATTTACGGACAACCATATATACTTTCTAACGAGTTTATATCGAACTTAAAGGGACAGTCGTACTTGTTCGACATACGGAATAGTTTGACATGTGAGGAATATTTGGATATGTAGAACTCAATACAAATGTTTTACATGCATTTACGAAACAGTTTTTTCACGGAACATGGCTCTAAGACTGTCAGATCATATATAGAGGATTTTAGGAAGGGAGTGTCTGACCCCAGGTCTTAAACAATCCTTAGAAACAGGAAGCCAGGAGATTTGGGATAGTGCCCGATAGGAAAGTGACACGGAAGCGAGGTAGAAAGGGAGAGAAGGACTCCCTTATTTATAACCGGGGGGCCAGTACCATGGGCCCGACTCGTGACTGCCACGGAAAGGGCCTCAGGTTCGATCCCAGGCAGGTACGAACGCTCGATCCACTAATTATCCGCCGTGCGTCGGATGGGCACGTTAAGCCGTCTGACCCCGGGTACTGGCCCCAAGGTAGTAAATAAGGGCGTCTTCTACCTCGCTTCCGTGCGACTTCTCTATCGGGCACTGTAGCCCAAATCTCCAAGCTTCCTATTTCTAAGTGTTGTTTAAGACCTGGGGTCAGACACTCCCTTCCTAAAATCCTCTACATTTGATCATTTGATCCATGGGCCCGACGGCTTAACGTGCCCATCTGACGCACGGCGGATATTTAGTGGTTCGAGCGTTCGTTCCTGCAGGAGATCGAACTTGGATCCTCTCCGTAGCAGTCACGAACGCTGACCACTAGGCCATCCGCGGCCCGCTCTAAGACTGTCCAAAAATTGATCCTTATTTATTTTCATCTAAGCTGTAAAAACGCAAACAATTGCACACCTAACATGGTTAGAGACAGACTGACTGACTTGAGTTGCATTAAATTAGAAAAAATACTTACCGCACTAAACGCTTAATTTTATACTGAAAATAAATGTTAGCTTCCTCCGCTTTTTATATTTGATACTCACATTAGTATACTGCTTTCTACTTCTTGAATTTCCCTTAGAAAGCTTTATATACTACCATCAACAGCTGAACAATACAGCCACGGCATCAAGTTTTTTTTTCGGTCACTAGGTAAACCTGTTTGTAGCATCCGGGTTCTTTGTTGCCATGAATAGGATTAACTTCGCTTCTGCTGTTTTGTACGGAAGTCCTCTGTTTTAAATAATATGCTTATGACCTTGGATAAACTTCATCAGCATGGTTTTTGAAGCCTTAGATAGTGTGCTGCAGTCGAAGACTATTCTTTCAATGTTTAAGTAGAGAGAGAGAGAGCACCAAATGTTCGATATACAGAGTGATCAGAATCAACCGCACAATAAACCTACCAGACGATATCTCATGGGGAAAGAAGCCGAAAACCGTTGTCCGATCGGACGTCGCATTCCGGAGATATACACTCCGAAAGTTCGTGACGTCACATCCGGTAAGAATACAGACATTAGAAATAACTTACCTAATCACTTTGACAGAAAGCATGTAATTTATTGATGTGTACCACTAACAACACAAATGATAAAACACGTGGATTCGTGTCAGATTACAACATGTGTTCAAAATGACCCCCTTGTAGTGCGGAACAGGCGGCAGCCCGTCGAGGAATAGACATCTGCAAGCGTTGCAGCATAGTAGGGGTTACAGTTGCGAGGGCCGCGTGTAAGGTGGCCACTAGGTGGTGCACACTCTTGACAGGCCGTCGATATACCAGTTTCTTTAGATTACCCCAGAGGAAGAAGTCCAATGGGTTAAGATCCGGCGATCTAGCGGACCATGCGACAGGACCACCAGGGCCAAGCAATCGACCGGGATATTCCGTATCCAGCCACTGGCGAACATTTACAGCGTAATGCGCCGGTGCTCCATCATGCTGGAACCACAGATTGCTGAGAACAGCCAATTGTACGTTTTCCAGTAAGTCCGGCAGAACATCACGTAGGAACACCATGTTGTTGTCAGCTGTGACACGTTTGGGAAGAAGATATGGTCTCACTAGGATATCTCCCACAATATTACACCAGCTATTAACACTCCACCGGACCTGGTCAAGTGTTGTGTGCGGATTGTTCAGTGCCCAAACATGACTATTATAGGTGTATGCAGATACCCTGCCGTGTAAACCTTGCTTCATCAGTCCGCAAGATCCGGCGGAAGAAACTATTACCAGCAGTATGTTGCTGAAGCAGCCACTTACAAATATGCCTGTCTTCGAGGATATTCCTGTGGTAATAGGCTTTGCACCCGTGTGATGTGATATAGATGCAGGTCTTCGTCGTGTAGAACGGCAAATACGGTACTTTGGTGCACACCGAACTGTCGCGCGATCGCACGACTGCTGGTCGTTGTCTCCTCTCTATGTACTCTAGTATGGCGTTCTCGAGGGAATGTGTTCTCACAGAGGGTCCAGCGCTACTGTCTACACTTGACCGTGGCGCGACATTGCCTGTGTCGAGCATACGAGCGTCAAGCCGCAGTATGAGCTGGGTGTCCGGTTGCCGTCGTGCTGGGTACTTCTCGCTGTAGGCCCTTGCTACACGCAGTGCTGAACCATGGCATTCATCCAATAAGAGATACATGTCACAATACTCTCTCAAACTGTACGACATATCGCTACCCACACTGTCAGATGTACCAACGCAGTATGAGCTTGCCTGCTACCGTCGCCAACCCTTTTTATCCCTACCTACCGTATCGCGCAGGTGTACAACTAATGGTTTCACGCCACTACGTCCTTCGAATTTGCATACTCACCCCGTGCCACATTTTTAAATGTTGCCTTTTTTTTAATTGGAGGTTTAACTACCACCGTGAGCAACTCAGTGGGCTATAAGTAGTTGCCCGTCCTAGATTTAGGACCACTGGTTCCAGGGAAGGGAGAGAGTTAGTGTCGTAGGACAAACACAACATCCATGCTTCACCGGTATTCGAACCCGGACCCCTTTCGGACAAATGATCAGAAGCCATCGCCTTAGACCACTTCGCCACCGCAGCTTGATTGCCTTGTGATATCCACGCCGCTCTTCAACGAACATGTGCGTTACCGGATGTGACGTCGCGAAACGTTCGGCGCGTATATATCCGGAATGCGACGTCCGATCGGGCAATTGCTTTCGGCTTATTTCTCTACGAGGAATCGTCCGGTAGGTTTATTATTCTGTCGATTCTTATCAATCTGTATACCCTGAGTTAGCTTTGCATTAGAAACACATGCCTAACAACACGTTGGTCCACCTTTCTGTGCAAACACCTAGGAACAAATTCTGCAAAGGTGTCAAACTTATTTCATACGTAACTTGACCCATGTACGCTGCAGCAGCTAAGTCAGCTCAACCTCATTCCGTGGAGGATGATACGCAGTTCTCACACCCCGTTCTAGCATATTCGAAAAAAATGTTCAACTGGGTTGCAGTTGGGAAAGTTTGGGAGCCTAGGCAATGTTGCGAATTCGTGGTGGTGTTCCTTCAATCACTCAGGTATACCAGCTTGATGACATGGTGCGTTGTTCTGTTGAAAGATGACGTTTTGCTCCGGGTAAACCTCCTGCAGGTATGGTTGGATATGGTAGGCCTTACAGGTTCCTGTAGCGTCCACCATTCAGTGTTTGTGGGATGATACTGACGGACCTAGGGATTAACATGAGAAAAGCTCTCCACACCAGAACACGACCTCCACCGACCTGTAGAACCCCAACTGTTCAACCAGGAGATAGGGCTTCATGCTGTTTAAGCCATATGGAAACCTTTCCATCAGCATGGTGCAGCAGGAAACAGCTTATCACTCCACACTACCTTCTTCCATTTGCAGACTGTCCATTTCCGACGTTCCTTGGCCCATGCGAGGCGTTGTTTACGATGACTGGGCGTCAACATGAGTACCCTCGTTGCTCTGCGGCTGTGGAACCCCAGTCGAAGCAAGGCATGGTGCATGTGAAAATAGGTCTAACTGCAGCGCTGTTGCACTGGTGGGTGATCTGGGTCACCGTTGCACTGGTGGGTGATCTGGTTCACCGTTGCACTGGTGGGTGATCTGGCTCACCGTTGCACTGGTGGGTGATCTGGCTCACCGTTGCACTGGTGGGTGATCTGGCTCACCGTTGCACTGGTGGGTGATCTGGCTCACCGTTGCACTGGTGGGTGATCTGGCTCACCGTTGCACCGGTGGGTGATCTGGCTCACCGTTGCACTGGTGGGTGATCTGGGTCACCGTTGCACCGGTGGGTGATCTGGGTCACCGTTTGCACCGGTGGGTGATCTGGGTCACCGTTGCACTGGTGGGTGATCTGGGTCACCGTTGCACTGGTGGGTGATCTGGGTCACCGTTTGCACTGGTGGGTGATCTGGGTCACCGTTGCACTGGTGGGTGATCTGGGTCACCGTTTGCACTGGTGGGTGATCTGGGTCACCGTTTGCACTGGTGGGTGATCTGGGTCACCGTTGCACTGGTGGGTGATCTGGGTCACCGTTTGCACTGGTGGGTGATCTGGGTCACCGTTGCACTGATGGGTGATCTGGGTCACCGTTGCACTGGTGGGTGATCTGGTTCACCGTTTGCACTGGTGGGTGATCTGGGTCACCGTTGCACTGGTGGGTGATCTGGGTCACCGTTGCACTGGTGGGTGATCTGGGTCACCGTTTGCACTGGTGGGTGATCTGGGTCACCGTTGCACTGGTGGGTGATCTGGGTCACCGTTGCACTGGTGGGTGATCTGGGTCACCGTTGCACTGGTGGGTGATCTGGGTCACCGTTGCACTGGTGGGTGAGCTGGGTCACCGTTGCACGTCGTTGCTGATATACCAGTCATGGTACCTAACGCTCACCTCCACGATCAACCGCGCTTGGATGACCAATGTGATACCTTCTTCTAGATGTCTGTGCATGGTTAATCCAGTCCTGGTACACCCTTGATACAGTAGTACGGGAGCAGCCAACAAGTGTGGCTGACCAATGTGAGCCCTTCTGTTCGATGTCTGCGCAGGGTTAATCCAGTCCTGGTGCATCCTTGATGCAGTAGTACGTGAGCAGCCAACAAGTGTGGCTGACCAATATGAGCCCTTCTTCTGGATGTCTGTGCGTGGTTAATCCAGTCCTGGTACACCGTTGATACCAATGTACGTTGCAATCAACAAGTGCGGCTGTTTCTGAAATACTGGCACCTGCTCTCCGTGTCCCAGCTATCTGGCCGCGATCAAATTTGCTTAAGTCTCCACGTTTCCCCGTTACTGGCAAATGTTCACTGATTGCTTACAGAGGAGAGGTATGCAGAATTTACAGTAGACGCACGTGACGTTGATATCACGTGGTACTTCGTTATCGTTCCGAATATGTAAACAGGGTGGTGTTCCTAATTCAGTGCATTGACTAGTATGTTTTGTTTGATATAACCTTTCGCATTGCTATATTTTTTTAATGTAATTCTTAAAATAACTTTCTGCAGTTCGATAAAGGAATAATTATATGCGTCCGTGTTTGATATTAACAGGTTTAAATGTATTTTCTGCATGTAGTGCAATTCTTAAATTCATATTCAGGTGTGTGGTGGTGGTGGTGTAGTTAGTTAATGTGATATCGCTTTGGTGCGTAGCGTTGCCGTCAGGCAAGTACTGGAATCTCAGATTTCTTTTATTAGTAGTTGCTGCCACCAGCCAAACCTTTCTCGGTCTGACAACACATTTCACTTACTTTTTACTTGTCTAGGTTAGATCCACGAAAGCAGACTCACAGGCTCTATGTACATCTTTTTATTAACATCCTCCTCCCATATTTTCAAGGGGTGTGTAGACTATTTATACACATCCACTTCTTTTCGGTAGTTCTACAGGAATCATATGAGTCGTTCACTATCACTACTGAGTAAATTCGTGAGAGTCAAACGGATGCACAGTTCAGCAGCAAGTTCATAGGACGAGGTACCGCTCCTCTTCATATAGGTGTGTAGAGCATGAATATGCCAGGTGCCGTTGAATTCTATCCACGAACCAATTGTATAGCAATTTGATCTCTACCACAGTACAGAGTTACCTCTACTATGTACGACGATTTAAAAAAGAATGACCTCAGCCACTCTAAGAAGTATCTATGGTCTGATGACCACTGCCATCAAGGGAAAATCTTACACATCTTTCAGCTTGGAGGAAAAACCAGAGAATGCCCGCCAAAAACTCTGGACCCATAGACTGAGATACAAGGTCACCCAGCTCTATCTCCATCAGCCAATCCCGTCAGTGCATTTTCTGCAAGATGCAGACTCCGCAGTCTCATAACTCGCCGAAGCTGTCCCCTCGTTCAGGACGTCTCGTACCCAGGCAAGAAGGATGCTTCCTGTACACTCCTCTCTCTCTTGCCTCCTCCACAGTAATATGCAACATGGCGTCTCGCCCCCGTCTTTTCTGAAAATCACTCTCCACTCACTTTTCAGACACGAGTTGCATTCCACATTACCACAAAGTGTACTGCTGGACAATTTATTTTGATATGCTCTCACTGTAGACATGATCGTTAGCTTGAGTATGTTCAGATATTAACGACAGGGTTGTTAATATTCTCCGAACGGTCAGGGGCATTTGGCTGTCGATGGTGCACATACAAATACTGGGACGCGATCCTCCAACCATTCTAGTGCGACTTTGTAAATATTCTTTTTCTAACAGTCCAGTTTTTTACAGATAGGCGTCCCGGTGGCTCGGTGGCCTTAGCGCTGGCTTCTTACCATTCGTTCGAGATGTACCCGGGTTCGAATCCCGGTGAGGCATGGGTGCTGTGTTTATCTTGAGGCTCTGGTTATCTCCCTTCCCTGACCAGTGTTTTTAAATCTGGAAAAAGCGACTGCTTATTGCCCATCCAGTTGCTCACAGTGGCGGTTAAACCCACCGACAAAACATAATTCGGATAAACGAACACCGTGCAGGGAAACACTTGGTGCGAAACAATGCCTAGGTAGGATTTGGTGATGACTGTGTTGTACAACGGAGATGAAGGAAGCCAGAAATATCCATGAACCAATTTCCATGCTATGATACGCCAACCGACGGCCTGTTACCTTGCAACCATGCCGTATGATTGCAGCGTTTCACCATTGACGCGTATAAAGGGACCCACCGTAATTTTCAAAATAATTCATAGACTTTCCGCTAAGGGCGTAAAGATAAATTGCGTTTTCCCCGATTTCTCTGCTTCTACGCCTCCGATTTGAAAAATTCTTTCTGCACCTGATACAGCTTCTGATGGAAAATGGTTTGCATATAATTTCTAATTTTTGGTAAAGAATTATTTGGCCACCAAGGGGCGTAAGACCTAATTTCCTCTTCTGATGTATTTGCAGCAAAATCTGAGCTCCTAAAAACACGATTGGAAAAATTATTCCGTAGACCGATACCGCTCACATCGAAAAACCTTCCTAAAAAAATGCATGACGTTTCCGCCAGGGGGCGCAAATGTTTTATTGGATTTTGTCAATAGCTGTGCTTCTAAGAGTCAGATTCGAAAACTCCTTTCTTGGAGAGCGTTTCCGCTGCGAAATGTATCTCATATACACTGGTGTGCAAAAATTAAGGACGAAGAGGAGAAATTAGCATAACCGCGGAACGAGCAGGCAGAACGGACCGAAAGGTCACTCAGGAGATAGACTAGGGACCGGTACGGTAGGGCATGCGCATATATGCAGCATGACGTGGGGGGGGGGGCGGAGAGTGTCGGAATGGTATAAAGCACACGGGCGGTGTACACTCAGCAATTCGTTGAAAGCTATTGCACGGTGTACATCGGTTTGAACGACGTTGAGTTGCTGCCACCTTGTGATATGGCCAACAAGCACTCCAGTAGACTACATCTGGATAACTTCAACCGAGGTCGCGTCAT
Organism: Macrothele yani; assembly: GCA_039090855.1. Lineage (NCBI taxonomy): Eukaryota > Metazoa > Arthropoda > Arachnida > Araneae > Macrothelidae > Macrothele > Macrothele yani. The sequence goes on from CM076992.1 coordinate 19,462,130, forward strand.
TGGGAAGTTGGAAGAAGGTCGAAGTGGGACTAGTGTGGCCGAGGAGTTCGGGATCGCCCATAGCATTGTTTCACGAGCCTGAAGAGCATTTCAAACGACAGAACAGCTGTCCAAGGGTTTAGCAGTGGTCGTCCATGAACAACCACGGCGGCGGATGACCGGTATATTGTACTACAGGCGAGAAGAGACAGACGGCAGACAGCGGAGAAATCGCAAGGCACATGGAACAGACAACTGGACGTCCGTTATCGCGTTTTACCGTGGCCAGGAGGCTGCACAAAGGTGGTCTATTTGCACGACGACCAGTACGGTGTGTGCCATTAACGCCTGCTCATCGGAGACGGCGGTTTCTGTGGGGCCAGGAACACAAGAAACTGGACACATCAGCAATGGGGTCAAGTTCTCTTTACGGATGAGAGCCGATTTAGTCTGACGAGCAGTTATAGACGTAATACACATCTGGAGAGAGCAGGGAACACGCAATCACACCTCCATCATCGAAAGGGACTGGTTTGGAGGTGGCGGAGTTCTCCTTTGGGGCGGTATCATGCTTGGTAGCCGTACTGACCTCCACATCTTCTAAGGAGGTTCAGTCACTGGTGTCCGCTATTGTACAGAAGTTCTCCTTTCTCACATACGTCTGTTCAGAGGTGCTGTGGGTCCTGCGGTCCTCTTCATGGACGACAACGCTACATCTCATTGTAGAGTGGCTGTCGCAGAGAAAGATATTCAACGCATGGATTGGCCCGCAAGGTCCCCGGACCTAAATTCAATCGAACACGTGTGGGACCTCCTCGGGAGACGTTTGGCAGCACGTCACCAGCCGCCAGCAACGATTCCACAGCTGCGATTGGCGCTACAAGAAGAATGGGTTGCGATGCCTCAACAGCTCGTTGACAGCCTCGTCCTCAGCATGGGCATACGTTGTAAATCCTGCAATGCAGTCAGGGGTGATCATATCTCTTACTAAAGTCTGGATTTTTCGTGGCAGTCGCCTGTCACACGGACGTTTTTGTCTTTTGTCCAGTTGTGCTCGAAGCTACCTTTTCAATAAAGTGCCTTTGTATCCTTTGGATTCCTTGTTTGGACGGTTTTGCTCACTTGTCCCATATTCTTACATCTTGGGGATCTTATGGTATGATTTCAGTCGATGTGGAGCACTTCTGCACGACGTTACATTTGAAAAACCGTCTCGTCCTTAAATTTTGCGCGCCACTGTAATTTAAAATTTTTCTTAACGCACAAGCCTGCCACCAGAGAGCGCAACTTCGAGTTTCCGTTTACAGCAATATCTACGGGACTAATAACACGTTTTAAAAACTTTTCTTCCTTCAGATACGACTAACTGTGCAAACACGGTGTGCTCATTTTCTGGGAAAATAATGCACAATTTCGTCGTTAGGGTGGGGGCAAATGCTTAATCTGTGTTTCTCAATATCTCTGCTTCTACATGTGCGATTTAAAAAAATCTTTCAACACTGGATGTCATTTACCTTGAACACTTTAGGCTAGCATATGAGCAATTTTGTAGTTCACATTTCTGTCGGTAGAAAGTATTTGTGTACTTCAGTTTGCCGCTGGATCGCCGTTTCTAAAAACACTATGGAGACATTTCTTCTTTGCTGTGTGCCATTCGCTGTGATACAGATGTGGAGCATTATCCTCTTTAAATAATTCGCATATTTCCCGATAGGGGCGTATAGGTCGAAACCTTGTTCTCGCTATTTCTGCTTCCGAGGTACTTAATTGAAAATTTCTTTTACTTTAGCATAGCTTTTTCCTTGTAGAATATTTTTCCGCTAGGAGGCATACAGTTATATAATGTTTGATTCTTTTAACTTTTCGATTTGAAAATCTTTTAAACACGTACCTTTCTTGTACTATGAGAAACGTTTTGTGCGCCATTTGTTAATTTTCGTAACATGTGTTTTAGCCACTGGTGGATCTAAGTACATGTTCCTTTTTCTGGATGTTTTATCTATTGTAGAAACCGGTTGATTGTTTTCCAACCAGTTCCATTGACTTTGAATTCCTTTGATAAATTTAATTCGCGTCGGAACGGATTCAAAAGACATGCTCATTACAACCGAAAATTCGGTGTCATCTTTTTTGTTTCCAGATGTAGTTATTTGTGGTAGCAGTTGAATGTTATTAATTTTGTTTTCGCCTAGTTTGTTCAGTGTAAAGCGAGAGAGATGGCAAAAGTTGCAAGTCAAAAGTTTTATTTTGGCATGAGTTTAGAGCTCTGTCTACGATTTCCTTTATAATTAGATGCTTAAAAATCTATTCCTCATTTTCAGAGTTGACCTACATTTGTCGTAATTTTTCTCCAATGATAAATTTAGATCGAAAAATCGGATACGTATTTGGGAAGGAAAAGAAAAAAGGATGACGAGAGAGAGATCTGCCCAATCATAAAATTTATGATTTCAGCTTTCCTTTTTTTTTTTGTGCGAAAACCCAAAATGAAATTAATTTCTTCCATCTTTAATCGGGAAAAAATTGCTCAGCTACATTTTTTGAATCACAGGAAGAATAGAGGAAGTGGAGCGTGTTTAATTTCCATCGATTTCACGAAGACCCCCAAAAAAGAACAGCGTTTCATGCACTGCTGAGTAAACTCTAATTGATAGCTCGTTAATCTGGTTTCCTGTTCTGCTTTCGTCCTCTTCTCCTCTCTCTCTTTCTCTTTTTTTACTGCAATTCAGCAAATGAAGTACTCTGCAATCGACAAAAATGTTTCTGAAAGATTAGCGCTTGCTGAAACATACTGTCCAAAGAAAGAACAACTGAACTAGCAAATTTTGTGGAGATCTTTCTTAATCTATTTTTTCTCCAAACGAACAGAGAAAAAAAGGTATAATTACTTGTTTCCTCATAAAAGTTTTAATTTTGAAGCATTCTAGCCATTGTGTTAATTACGTAGAAACATTAATTACAGGAATTAGAAGTGGAGGCTCCTGATTTTTGAGGACTTTTTCTTTTGACGCCTCTGTTTTGCCTAAGGGACTGGTAAGCTATATGTACTATAGAGATAGAACGGATGGGCTTGTTAACATATCAAAGGTACGGGTGAAGTAATTTAGCGGTGAGATTCTGTAAAAAAGTACCTTTTTAGGAAACCGTCACGGAAATAATATAGCTGAGATGCATCTGCTATGTGAAAATGATTAATAAATGACTTCTTAAATCTCCCTCTGTTAATTATCTCTGAATTCTGGTCTTTGCGGGGATAAATACTTTTCATTCAGATGATTCGATGGTGGAGTATCTAAAGTAATTACAATACGAGATACAATGTTTTTAATAGTTTTTTTCTTACGTGAAGAACAATGATAAACAGTAGCTATGAAAACGCTCTGAAACAACATTGAAGAATAATCCAGACACTCACGAACGAATACAACGTACAGTGGAGGTTAAATGGTACCGCTGTAAATCGAACGGGACTACTGTTCACAATTTGTTTAGAAATCAATAAGATTTTGGGGAATACTCGAAAAACGCTTATGGCGTAGTAAATCAGTTTAATTTTGTGGTATAATACGCATAAAGATACATTTTTTACGCTTTCCAACCGTAGGTTGAAGAGGCGTATATGTTCCAGCTTCGTATGTCAGTCCGTCCATCCGTCCGTACGACAACTCGCGTAATCATGGTTCGATTTTGATGAAATTTTAGTATGTGGTAAGGGACCACCTGGGAACAAACCCTGTTGACAATGGGCAAATAGGGGACAAAGGTCAGGACATAGGAGCGGGATCCATTCCATTGCTTTTATACGTCATAACGTGACTAAAAATGGTTTTATTGCGACAAAGATTTAGTATGTTATTCCGGAGGTATACTGAACCCTGTTAAATATCATCGAAATGGGCTCAAAGGTTAGTGCACAAGAGCGAGATTTATTCCACAGCCATTATCCTCATAACTTGAGTAATGATTTCTGGTATGTTGGAAATCGTATCATAATCAATGCATTGCATGATTTTACTAACTTGTATGTCTACCATTGCATTGAAAAAGGCCTCCCAGTGGAGAGCGAAAGTTTCGCGAATCTTTATGTGTATTACACCACAAAGATAAACGTAGTTACTGCGCTATAAGCATTTCTTAAGTATTCACGACCTCGTGTATTTAAAATAACGTTTTAGACTTTTGGGGTTACTATGAGTAACCCCGCTTATATTGCATATTTTAAATTATGCGAGGATTTTTCCTAGGTGGTGTAAGCGTATTTTGTTAGGTACTACGAAAATCTGTTTTGAAATATTTGTTTCATGTCAGAAAGGATTCAAAAGACGTGTTAATAATAAGGGAATATTGTTTTTAGGTTTAACTCCCACCATAAGCAACTCTGAGGTCACTAGACAGTTTCTCAAGCATAATTTGGGGCCAGGTATTTTAGGGAACGGACAGAGCCCTAACTGCATGGGACTGGCGCACACCTCACGCCTGATTTGGGGCCCTAACGCTGGCCCCTCTCTGAACAAGTTAGTAAAATCATGCAATGTATTGATTATGATGCGCTTTCCAGCATACCAGAAATAATTACTCAAGTTATGAAGATAATAGCAGCGGAATAAATCTCGCTCCTGTGTCCTGACCTTTCACCCCATTTCAATGATATTAAACAGAAGGATTCCGCGTGCAAAACGAAGATGATGCCTCGTGTCTTTAATTGTGTAATTACATTTGCATCTCGTCGTTTATTGTCAAGTCAAATCGCCGCGTTTAAATTGTTGAAGCGTTCTATTATCCAGTTTGCTGTCTGCCTTCCAACTGGTTGATGAGCGAAAGCTGGGAAACTTGGATTCCTATTCTACGCCAAGAAATTCGGATTATTAGTATATTTATGCTATTCCTATTAAACAGAAATTTTCTTCAGTTTACCCTCGGAACAACATATGAAGTTTTGTCGCAATCGAAGCATTTTTAAAAAAGTTATGACGCATAACGGCAATGGCATGGATCCCACTCCTATGTCTTGACCTTTGACCCCATTTCGTCCATTTTCAATAGGTTTCGTCCCCAGGTGGTCCCCTACCACATACTAAAGTGCCATCGAAATAGAACCATTTTTACGTGAGTTATCGTGCGGACGGACAGACGGACAAAGCTGGATCATATACGCTTCTTCAATCTATATTTGGAAAGCGTAAAAAAATTATCAGAAGCCAACTCCACAGACGACTCGGGAACTACAGTGTGGGTTTGTGTTGTTTTCTGCAATGTTTATTTATTTTGTAAGCACATCTCTACAGACGGTAAATCTAGTTACAGGAATAGCTATAACATCATAAAACCTCAAAAGTGATAATTAGGGGAGAGGCACATCGGAACACGCTTTTGGTTTAATGTTGTATATGTGTGCCGGGACTTGTGTCAAGAACTGCCACGGCATACAGGAGCGAACAAAAGCATTTGGCGAAACACTTTTTCGAACATAATTTTTTTTTCTGCTGGACCAAATCGGGTCAGTTTGGGATATATGTGTTGATTCGTGGGTTACAATGCCGCGTAGTTTGTATTTCGCTTAGACCGAATTTGTCGTTCAAAATGGGCCATATTCAAGAGTCGTCAATTATTACACATTTGTTTGCTGCATGTATTAATGTTTTTTCTTGTGATTTTTGTGGGATTTTGTGATATGTAGTGTGAAAATAAGTCAATCTTAGGTTTTCAGAGAAGGGTAAAAAGGCGGTTGTTCGAGCTCGCCAGGCGGCCGTGAACATGATGGAATCCGGAATGCGCGTCACCAACATTGCGAGGGCCCTGAAGATCCGACACCAGTCTATTTCAGCTATCCTGCAACGTTATAAGAAGACTGGGACCGTCAATCTCGTGCTGATCCCACCTTGACTGCTGTGGACATTGTCACCAAATTCCGCGACAGCGACGACCTGAGCGTCAGACCATCTCCCGTCGTCTCATTGCTGGTGGATTGAATGGAACGCCAAGAAACCACACATCGGAGTCAAGAATCGACGAGCCAGAGTCGCGTTCGCGCGCCGTCATCGACACTGCACCGAGGCGGACTGGAGTAAGGTGCTTTTCACCGACGAGAGCAAGTTCAACTTGTTCGGAAGTGATACGTACGACGTCCGTGTGGCCAGAGATTCAACCCCCAGTTCATTCAGCCGACTGTCAAGCACGGAGGAGGATAGGTCATGGTTTACAGCACCTTCTCTCACAATGGAATGAGCCCCATCATCACGATTGACGGAATAATGACCGGCCAGAGCTACACGATAACAGTCTATGGCAACTGTTATTGCCTCCAGGAGAACGGCGTCCAACACGGGTGGCTTGTATTTTTTCTTGACGTAGGTCCGAACCATCGTTTCAACCTGAAAACAAATGCATCGCGGTCATTAGTGTAGTTGTTTTTAATGACATTGCAGACACTGGTACGATATTCAAGCAGTAACATACATTTCAACTTGTCCAAATGTGCCCCGTGTAGTGCTGATCAATTGTGTCTCATGGGATCGCATGGGACATATAGGCGCTTTATCCGAAAACGGACAGAGTTATTCACATTATTTCAGCATAGGGGCTTCCTACGTCCCTACGTAATGACAGTGCATCAATAAACTTACCTCCGGATCTTCGGCGTACGTCTAGTTGTTTACAACTTCCGGACACTAAAGTTGGATACCGTACGTCCTCACACAATCTATCTCACGGAATGCCAACACGCGAGTCAGTTGCAATGCTCACTGTGGACGACGCTTCTACAGTACTGCCACCTATTGCCACTGTATCCACCTCCTCGAGATCTCGTTGCTCTTGCGAGAACAACGCGACGTTCAAATGTGCCCCATGTTCCAATGTGAAACCCTCTCCCCAACAATCTTCCAAAACGTGCTGAACGAAAAAAAGTACATCTTACATTAAAGATATCCGAACATTCTTCGAGTTGTGAAGTCTATAAATATTGCACAACGGAGAATTTTTCCCAGCATCAATCCTGATGAATGGCACTGCAACTACTTACTTCACTTGGTGAACGTGGCACACAGAAACTTAATAGGTTTACGATTTGAATATTATCTACCTCTCCATTGATGATGCCGTACAGAAACTTCAGTTGGAGAGCCTTCCTTCTCGATTGTAGAGAGGTCATCTTGAAAAATGAGAGGTCAGTCGTAGGGATATCTGCGATATTTGATTGTAAAAATGGTGTTGTAGGAATCTTTTATGTACTTCAATTCCACTTATTAGTGTTATGAGGCTACGGCTCCAAATGATCGCAGAGACAATCTCTAGTGACAATCTGACCATAGTTTCAACAAGGTAGAAATATCATGCAATGCGTTGATTATGATACGCTTTCCAACATACCATAAATCATTACTCAAGTGATTAATCAAGTTATGAGAATAGTAGTTGTAGAATAAATCTCGCTCCTATGCCCTGACATTTGACCCTATTTCGATGATATTCAACAGAACCGGTTAAATATACTTCCGGAACAATATGATAAAGTTTTGTCGCAATCGAAGCATTTTTACGTAAGTTATGACGCATAAGGGCAATGGAATGGATCCCGCTCCTATGTCCTGATCTTTGACACCATTTCGCCCATTTCAAATAAGGCTCGTCTCCAGGTGGTCCCCTACCACATACTAAAATGAAATCGAACCACTTTCACGTGAGTTATCGTGCGGACGGACAGACAGACGGACAAAGCTGCAGCATATGCGCTTCTTCACCCCACGGTTGGAAAGCGTTTAAAAATGCAAATAAGAGTCTGAGGATTGGAAAAATAATTAGTATATCGCATGATTAATTTAACATTTCTATAAGCTGAGCGTGCAGTTCTTTGGATATGGCTTTTAAAGTTCAAGTTGGAATCAAATGTGACTCCCAATTCCTGGACTTCGTTTGTCCGTCTAAGAGAATAGTGACCAGCTTTGTAGTAACAGAGAATTGGGTTTCTTTTCCGTGAAAAGCAAACGGCATGACAATTAGAGATGTTCAGGTGGATACGGTTTAACGTACACACCTGCAGTAGGTTATTGATGCCACTTTGAAGAACAAGACAGTCATCAAGAGTCTGTACATTGCGACAAAGCTTGATCACCAGCGGACAAGGGCCATCAATGTAACAATATAGTAATATCATGCAATGCGTTGATTATGATACGCTTTCCAACATACCAGAAGTCATTACTCAAGTTATGAGGTTAATGGCTGTGGAATAAACCTCGCTCCTGTGTCTTGCCTTTGACCGCATTTCGATGATATTCAACAGTATTAGTTCGGTATACCTCCAGAACAACATACTAAAGTATTGTCGCAATAGATGAATTTTTAGTCAAGTTATGAGGATAATGGCTGTGGAATAAATCTCGCTCCTGTGTCCTGACCCATTGACCCTATTTCGATGCTATTCAAGTATACTCCGGAACAGCATGTTAGTTTTGTCGCAATCGAAGCATTTTTACGTAAGTTATGACGCATAAGGGCAATGGAATGTATCCCGCTCCTATGTCTTGACATTTGAACCCCTTTCGCCTATTTTCAATAGGGTTCGTCCCCAGGTGGTCCCCTACCACGTACTAAAATTGCATTGAAATCGAACCATTTTTATGTACGTTGTCGTGCGGACGGACGGACAAAGCTGGAGCTTATACGCTTCTTCAATCTACGGTTGGAAAGCGTAAAACAATAACGTCGTTAATGTATATGACAAACGAAACTGGTCCAAAATTAGAGCCCTGGGATATTCGAGACCTGGCAACATAGGGTTCACAAACATGGTTGCTATAAATAAGACAGGGACTGGTTTGAAAGATAGGACTTAAACAAGAACAGCAGGTTATCAATTAGGCCAAGACAGTTTAATTTCTTGAGTAAAATGCCATGATGAACTTTCTCAGAAGCTTTAGCAAAGTCAGTGTAAATCACATCAACTTCTGATTCTCTGTCAACAAATGGTGAAATTAAGTAATAACGAGGAACTGTACACCAATTATACTTAAACTAGTATAACTACCCAGCAAAAACAGTCTTGCTGGCCCAGCACTACGTTGCCGCTGCCGAACCGTCAATAAAATGTCCGGGCGGCCATCAGAAGAGCCAGCAGTTCAGACCAACAGCTGGCCAACAGTTGGCACCCCATCAGTTGTCATATGCCACAACAGGGCCATCAATGGTCCATCACAGGCAGTAGCTGCCACAAGTGGCCCTTCAGTGGCCCTGCAAGCACGTGCCAGAAATGATGGCTAGCCTAATGTGGTCCGCTAGTGTGCCGTTAGTGGCAGCCGGCAACCACGTGACGTAACTGGTGGCTTGCCGAATCTTGTCCGCCAATTTCCCAGTAGTAGCCATAATAATAAAAAAAAAAAAAAAAAAAGCAAAGATAACCGCAGTTTTCCAAACCTACAATTGTTTTTTCTACCCTTACGAAGCTTGTGAATTAACGAACTGCGCTGGGAAAATTTTCTCAACAGATCAGAAAAACACCAGATTGTATCTGAGTAGATTTGAACCTGCGCCGTTGACGTGATAGCTGAGCTCTCCACCGACCGGGCCAATTTGGCATGCACAAGCATATGCTTAAAGCTGTCTGTTTGGTATGCAATGTGTAATCAAATGCTTTCATTTTACAATATTGCCAGGTATTTTTCATAAAAATCAGTTTCATATAATAGATAAATTAATTTTTTCAACGTAACGATAGTTTTTTTTTACCTTAAGGCAACTTCACTCAATTTCAAGGCGTGTACATACTTAGAGTCGCTTTCCGAAGTTTTGTACTGTCCTTGCCGTCTTGAAAAGAGATTGTTGAATAAATATATACTTACCCGGGTTCGTGTCACATTCTGTTACATTTTTAACGTTGTCTTTCCTTTCCGTTGTCCGAAGCTAAATTGGTTTTAAAGAGTATAAAATATATTTTATTTTACTTCTCGTTATTTTTAGAAGCGAATTCCTCCAAGTCTTGTGTATTCAACCCATGGATGAGTACACCACATAGTGTTGCTTTTTTCTTTCTTTCAAATAATTAATAAATTTTGTACGCGTATAATTCCTTTTCTTTTTTCCAACAAACGTTGTTTTAATGGTTTTCCAGGATATTTGTTTCAAGCGGTTTCAATTTTTTTCTTGTTATTCATCCACTCCATTCCCATGAATAACACTTCCACTCTATTCCATGAATTGTTATTCATGGGAATGGAGTGGGTGTATTTCATGGCTGTAATCTAGTATTTCACGGCTTAATCTGATATCTTCGTCGACGTAAAATTTCATTAGGAAATTAATTCGCCTCTCCACATATGGATTTTTTTCTTAACATCCACTACAAAAACAACACGATGGCGATAGCGTCGTCTTCAACTAACTGGTACCATGACAGACACAGCAAGTGTTGCTTCTGCGCATGCGCAGTCCCATTGCTTCCACCTGCTGTTGGGGGTTGCATTGGTTGCCAGCAACGGACCACTAGTGGCACTTGCTTGGAGGCACATAATTCACGGCGATGCTGCAGGGCCATCAATGGCTCGCCAACTGATAGCGCTGCCACCAACGGACCACTACCGGGCCGTGAACGGCAGATTTCAGCCAGCAGTGACCCATCACTGCCAGCAGTTTCCCAGCACTTGTTTTTTTTTTTTTTTTTTGATTGGAGGTTTAACGACCACCGTGAGCAACTCAATGGGCTATAAGCAGTCGCCCGTCCCTAATTTAGGGCCACTGGTTCCAGGGAAGGGAGAGAAACAGTGCCGTAAGACAAACACAACATCCATGCCTCACCGGGATTCGAACCCGGACCCCTTTTGGACGAATGATCAGAGGCCATCGCTTAGACCACTGCGCCACCAGGGCGGCCACTTGTGTTTTTGCTGGGTATTATAGTAATCCGAATTTCTTGGCGTAGATTATAAATCAAAGTTTCCAAGGTTTCGCACATCAACTAGATGGCTTTTTAAAGAAAGGCAGACAGCAAACTGAACAATAGAATGCTTCAGCAATTTGCACGTGGTGACTAGACAATAAAACGAACAGATGCCAAGACTCGAGGCGTAATGTTCGTATAGCACGCGGACTCGTGGAAGGAAAATAAAAGGTATTTACTATTTGAAGAACTGGTTCCAAACTCGTGGCAACTCCAGCGAGACGCTGTCATTGCACGATTCGCTGTTGGTGGTTATCTCTAAAGTTTCGCGAATGGCAGTAGATTTTGGGGTGGAGTAGGAAGCTAATTTCTTTACGTCATACCACACAGGAGTAGCAGACTTGAGCTGGACATGTCTGGATAGGGCCGTTGCTACTTGACCATTCTTTGCCCCCCTTTATGCTCGTTGATTCTAGTTCCAAATTAACTTTGACATGCTAAGGTCTTAAGGGTTCACAGTTGCTTCGTCTAACGACATTTGCTTGGTAACCCTACACAAATAAATGAGTTTCATCACTGACAATTACATTTTTCCAGTCGTCAGTAGTCCGTGATTTATATTTTTTGGCCCATGCTAAACGTTTTATCTTTATTTTCGCATTCAAATATTGTTTTTTCGTTGGTCTTCTTGTCTTCCGGCCAACTTCCAGAAGCCTACGGCGTACAGTTGAATCACTAACATCTCAACCTCTAGCCAATAAATCTCTTTGAAGGTCGGTGCTTGTTTTTTTTTTGGAGGGGGGGGGGAGGATTCATTTTACTATTTCTGATTAGATATTTATCGGTTCGTGGAATTGTTTTTCGTTTTCTTCCACATTTACCTCTATTTTTGGAGACGATAATCCAGATGCATTGTATCGCGTAAGCAGTTTTGATACACCTGATTTGCCTACACCAACTGCAAAAGCGATACCTCTCACTGTCATAGAAGTGTGATCCTTCAGAGCAATTATTTTTTCACGCTTCCTTGGGGAAATTCCAGTTTTCAATACACGAAAGCAACACGTACTCACAGAGAGCAAAAATTAACATCCACCTGTCACACACGAAAGCTCACAAGTGAAGATGAAGTGCCTATTTCGTGTTTAAAACCGGACAAACCACATTCTTACTATCACGTTCTAACAGTCACACCATCTCACAGCTGATAAAAACCGGTTTACGTGGGTTTCCGACATAAACTGGCGATCACAATACAATTCTGAGAATAAAATAGCTTGTCCCAATTAATTACCAGCAATAACACAAGTGCTGGGAAACTGCTGGCCACCAGCTGGCAGTGATGAGTCACTGCTGGCTGAAATCTGCCGCTCACGGCCCGGTAGTGGTCCGTTGGTGGCAGCGCTATCAGTTGGCGAGCCATTGATGGCCCTGCAGCATCGCCGTGAATTGTGGGCCTCCAAGCAAGTACAACTAGTGGCCCGTTGCTGGCAACCAATGCAACCCCCCAACAGCTGGGGGAAGCATCGGGACTGCGCATGCGCAGAAGCAACACCCAGTTAGTTGAAGACGACGCTTTCGCCATCGTATTATTTTAGTGGATGTTAAGAAAAAATCCATATGTGGAGAGGCGAATTAATTTCCTAATGAAATTTTACGTCGACGAAGATATTAGATTAAGCCGTGAAATACTAGATTACAGCCATGTTACAGCCATGAAATACACCCACTCCATTCCCATGAATAACAATTCATGGAATGGAGTGGATGAACAACAAGAAAAAATTTGAAACCGCTTGAAATACACATCCTGGAAAACCATTAAAATAGCCTTTGTTGGGGAAAAAAAAAGAATTATATGCGTACAAAATTTATTAATTATTTGAAAGAAAAAAAAGCAACGCTATGTGGTGTACTCATCCATGGGTTGAATACACAAGACTGGGAGGAATTCGCTTCTAAAAATAACGAGAAGTAAAATAAAATATCTTTTACTCTTTAAAACAAATGTAGCTTCGGACAACGGAAAGGAAAGACACAACGTTAAAAATGTAACAGAATGTGACACGTACCCGGGTAAATATATATTTATTCAACAATCTCTTTTCAAGACGGCAAGGACAGTACAAAACTTTGGAAAGCGACTCTAAGTATGTACACGCCTTGAAAATGAGTGAAGTTCTCTTACGGTAAAAAAAAAATATATATATCGTTACGTTAAAAAAATTAATTTATCAATTATATGAAACTGACTTTTATGAGAAATACCTCGCAATATTGTAAAATGAAAGAGAGAAGCATTCGATTACAAATTGCATACCAAACAGATAGCTTCCAGCACATGTCCGAGCGTAGTGAATTAGTCTGGTCGGTAGCGAGCGCGGCTTCCATGCAAACGGCCCAGGATTGAATCTAGTCAGATACAAACGGGCGTTTTTCCAGTTTGTCGAGAAAATTTCCCCAGCGCAGTGCGTTAATTCACAAGCTTTTTATAAGGGTAGAAAAAAAATTGTAGCTTTAGGAAACTGCGGTTATGCTTGCTTTTTTTTTTTTTATTATTATGGCTACTACTGGGAAATTGGCGGACAAGATTCGGCAAGCCACCACTTACGTCACGTGGTTGCTGGCTGCCACTAACGGCCCACTAGCGGACCACATTAGGCTAGCCATCATTTCTGGCACGTGCTTGCAGGGCCACTGAAGGGCCGGTTGTGGCAGCTACTGCCTGTGATGGACCACTGATGGGGTGCCAGCTGTTGACCTGAGCTGTTGGCCTGAACTGCTGGCCTGAACTGCTGGCCCTTCTGTTGGCCGCCCGGACATTTTATTGACGGTTCGGCAGCGGCAACATAGTGCTGGGCCAGCAAGACTGTTTTTGCTGGGTTTGCACGGTATAGTGCTTAGCCTTCCATCAGCTGAAACGAATGTTTAAAGCTGTAATGCTGAGACCTCCTTGAATGCAATCTTTCTCGAGTGCATCACTTTGGAATCCGTAAATTTTAGAGCAGTCAGCGAGGCAATACTTTAGTGCGCCAATAGGTATGAAATAGCTTTTATGAATATAACCGCTTTTGTGACAGACAATGCATCTTAAAAATACAAAGTTATGGGGACAGATCCTGAAACCCGAATATTTGAGGAAATACGGTATTTCGCGAAATTTTGCAATTCACCCGCGTCGGTCCCTCGAATTTTGCATTTGTTCCACGCGATAAAGTTACTACCTTAGCCATAATCACATCAGCTTAACCTTCGATGGAGACATCCAGAATCACCACGCCGAAATTTTTCTGGCGTGGTGATTCTGGATGTTTCCACTGAGCGGACTGATATTTCAGTTATGGTTCAAAATGTATCCAGGTTTCGTGTATAACAACAATTCTGTCCAAAAACGGCTCATTTTCTGTCTTGCACCGCAGAAGCAATTTTTCTGCGATCCCTTTGCGAACTGCTTGCTGCTCTTCACTCAAATTCTGCGAAACCCATTTGGCAGCCACTTTTCTCTTTTATAATTTTTCAGTTAGGATTCTGAAAACCGCAGCAGTAGACAGGTTTGGTTCATATGCAATCTCTTCACATGTTTTCCGTTGATCTGCTTCCAAAATGTTGGGGACGATAACCACAGAAGGACGAAGAGGAGAAATTAGCATAACAGCTGAACGAGGAGGCAGAACGGACTGAAAGACTACTCAAGATATAGACTAGGGTCAGGTACGATAGGGCATGCGCATATATGCAGCATGACGTAGGGGGGGGTGTCAGAAGGGTATAAAGCACACGGGCGGTGTACGCTCAGCAATTCGGTGAAAGCTATTGCACGGTGTACATCGGTTTGAACGACGTCCAGTTGCTGCCACCGTGTGATATGGCCAACAGGCAATCCAGTAGACGACATCTGGATGACTTTACCCGAGGTCGCGTCATTGGGAAGTTGGAAGAAGGTCGAAGTGTGACTAGTGCGTCCGAGGAGTTCGGGATCGCTCACAGCATCGTTTCACGATCTTGGAGAGCGTTTCAAACGACAGGAACAGCTGTCCGAGAGTTTAGCAGTGGTCGTCCATGAGCAGCTACTTCGGCGGAAAACCGTTATACTATCTTATACAAGCTAGAAGAGACGGACAGCGGGAGAAATCGCAAGGCACATGCAACAGAAAACTGGACTTCCGTTATCGCGTTTTACCGTGGTCAGGAGGCTGCACAATGACCAGTACGGTGTGTGCCATTAACGCCTGCTCATCGGAGACTGTGGTTCATGTGGTGCCAGGAACACAAGAACAGGACACATCAGCAATGGGATCGAGTTCTCTTTACGGATGAGAGCCGATTTAGTCTGACGAGTGATTCTGGACGTAAACACATCTTGAGAGAGCAGGGAACACGCAATCACACCTCCAACACCATCGAAAGGGACCGGCTTGGAGGTGGCGGAGTAGTCGTTTGGGGAGGTATCATGCTTGGTAGCCGTACTGACCTCCACATCTTCCAAGGAGGTTGTCACTGGTGTCCGCTATTGTACCGAGGTTCTCCTGCCTCACGTGCGTCTGTTTAGAGGTGCTGTGAGTCCTGAGTTCCTCTTAATGGACGTAAACGCTACACCTCATCGTACAGTGGCTGTCGCAGAGCTGTTGGAGAGTGAAGATATTCAACGCATGGATTGGCCCGGAAGGTCCCCGGACCTAAATCCAATCGAACACGTGTGGGACCTTCTCGGGTGACGCTTGGCAGCACGTCACCAACCGCCAGCAACTATTCCGCAGCTGCGATTGGCGCTACAAGAAGAATGGACCATGATGCCTTAACAGCTGCTTGACAACTTCGTCCTCAGCATGGACAGAAGTTGTAAATCCTGCAACGCAGTCAGGGGTGATCATATCCCCTACTAAAGACTGGATTTTTTTTTCTTGGCAGCCGCCTGTCACATGGACGTTTGTCTTCTGTCCAGTTGTGCTCGAAGCTACCTTTTCAATAAAGTGCCTTTGTATCCTTTGCATTCCTTGTTTGGACGGTTTTGCTCACTTGTCCCATATTTTTACATCTTGGGGACATTATGGTATGATTTGAGTCGATGTGGAGCACTTCTGCGCGACGTTACATTCGAAAAACCGTTTCGTCCTTAATTTTTGGACGCCAGTGTGCATCTCTAGTTGTCGCTAATCACCACGTTTTCCCGTAGAAACCGCAATATCCCTAAATGTTTGTGACCAGCGTTTTTGTAGACAGAACTTACCGAATATTTCTGCTTTTGTTTACTGGTAGCGTGTGAATGAATAAACAATTGAAGGATCTGTATAAACTAATTCTTTAAGTCGTGATTGACGCAACACTGCTGTTCTTGTTTTTTAAGTGTTGGCAAAATTGCTTCAGAGTAAGGGAAAAAATAGCGTTTCCTTCTTGGAAAAAAATGAAAAAAATGCACATCAAATTTCCATGCATTACATTACGTAATATGTAAAGTGCGGGTACCCTTCCTTCTGCCCCAAGTGCGACGGAATTCTTTCCGGTATGTGATTTTGAAGGCAATGTGGATGTGGCATTCTTTTCCGAATTTCTTTGCATGTTTTTAAGGATTTAATGAAACGCGGTCATTTTTTCCCCAAGAAGATGAAAGTGCAAAAAATGCGAATGCTTTGGTTGTGCCAATGCAAACTTAAGCATTTTTCTCCTCAGAACTTTACGGTCTTGCAAAGAGATTTATGACATTTATGAGAGTATCAAGTGGGCTGTGAATAAAAAAAAAATACGCTTACGGATATCCAGCCTGTGACATTTGTCGTTAAATTCCCCATTCCCATGGTCGGAATAATATCGCATTTAGCGATCCTTTTCGTGATTTTTTTTTTGAAATGCCTCTCAGAAAGCACAATATTTTCATTTCTTCCAAACATTTGGTTTTTTATGTACAGGAAAACTGCTTTATTCTGCCGTGTGCTCAAGAATATCCGAGGAAGTCAACTTTCCATATTGTCAACGCTGAAAAATATTCACAAAAAAGGAAAACTGGACTAAAAGGGGGAATACCGGGAAAGGAAGAGATACAACCGGTATTTCGAAAGGAACTACCATGTACAGTCAAGCAAAAATATCTTACTGATAATTTTTTTTTTCCTCACGTGCGAATCAAGGGAATTATTTTTTATCGTTTAACATCGGAAAACAGGGGAGCAAAATTGTGCCTGTGTGCATTGTGACTGCTACAGGACGAGTAAACACAGTCATTTGAAACATTTACAACGCATTCAACATTTTCATCCTCTGAACAAGCATTACGTTGTCAAAATACTCCATGGAAATTAAAAACGAAAGAAACATATGAATGCCCCCATTTTTTTTAGGTTTAACGTTCTTGAGCACGTCTTTTGTTAAAAAACAGATCATACGTACATCTATCAGTTTGTCCATCCGTCTCTCTGTGGACACCCCATCTCCGCAGCTATTAGTCAAACTTGAAAAATTCGTTTAAGATTAGAAAGCTTTAAATGTGAGAAGGATGATTCTTATTTTCCGGGGTTTTTCTTTCCGATGCATAACTTCGCCTGGAGAGGGCGTAAATGCAGATGATATAGAATTCAAAATACATTTTTTGAATATATTTGATATTTTTTTAAATATATTTCTATATCATTGTCAATCATTATCAATCCACTGCTGGACGAAGGTCTCCCTAAGTTTCTTCCACAACGGTCTGTCTTGTGCCAGTCTCCTCCATGTTACTCCCGCATACTTTCGAATTTCATCCACCCATCTCCCATGTGGTCTTCTTCTGGGTCTTTGCTTGTCCCTTGGAATCCAATCTCAAATTTCGGTTGTCCATCGACGGTCTGTCTTTCTGGCAGTATGTCTTGTCCAGCCCATTGCCATATCAGGGATTTAACTCTGATCACGGTGTCTTCCACTCTTGTCATTTTTCGGATCCACGAGTTCCTCTTCTTATTTCTCCTGGTTACACCAAGCATGCACCTCTCCATGCTGCTTTGAGTTGTCTGCAGCCTTTGTATGTCTCTTTTAGTTAAGGTCCACGTCTCTGCACCATATGTAAGTACTGGAAAGATGGATTGATCAAACACTTTTCCTTTAAGACATAATGGCATATTTCTCTTGAAAATTATACTGTTTCTTCCAAACGCTCTCCAAGGCAAGTTTTGTACGCCGATTAGGTTCTTCATTAATGTGACCCTCACTTGATATCTGCTGTCCAAGATAAATGTAGGTATTTGTTGTCTCCAGCTTTCTCCCATCAATCGATAAATCTTCATTTCTTGTAAAAGCATCGTACATCACTTTTGTCTTCTGAAAGTTCATTTTAAATTCCACTTCTTTACTCTTGTCAGCAAGTTCCTGGATCATACTCTGCGGCTCTGATGGGGTAGTTGCAAAAATGACTACGTCATCAGCAAAACGAAGGTGAGTTAGATAATCTCCATTATTCTTTACACCTTTGTTTTCCCAGTTCAGTGATTGAAAGACATTTACCAATGTGGCATTAAAGAGTTTGGGAGATATAGTATCACCTTGTCTCAATCCCTTTCCAATTTTTATAGATGCTGTATTCTCAAATAGCCGAATCTTTGCACTTGCATTTTCATAGATGTTATGAATAATATTAATGTATGTATCTTCAATACCGCAGGATTTCAAAGCCATTGTAACTGCTGATGGTTTTACCGAATCAAAGGCCTTTTCATAATCGATAAAAGCCATGCACAATGGAAGTTCATATTCCCTCGCTCTTTCAATTAGTTCTCTCAGTACGTGGATATGATCTATAGTGTTGTAGCCACTCCTGAATGCAACTTGTTCTCTTGGTTGAGTCATGTCCATTGTCACAGTCAAGCGGTGTGAAAGAACTTTAGTGAAGATTTTATAAACCACTGATAGGAGGCTGATAGGTCTGTAGTTCATGATATCCTCAATGTCAAATTTTTTTATGTAGCAGGATAATTGCAGCATTGTTCCAATCCTCAGAAATCTTCCCTTCATTAAGACATCGAGTGAAAACTTGGGAGAGTACTGTTTCAATTTCTCCACTTGTTTCTTGTATGATGTCTACGGTGATTTCATCTTCTCCTGGAGCTTTTTCCCGTTTCATGTTCTTGATTGCATGTGCAACTTCTGCTGGGAGGACTGGAAGAACCCTGGTACTGGTACCTTTCATGTCTGGAGTACACGTATCAACCCTTTCATACAGTTTTGAGTAGAAATCTATCACTCTTGTCAAAATTTCACCTCTATTTCTTGTTACAGAACCATCTTCTTTTCTCAGAGCCATAATCTGTTTTCTTTCCTTACTCAGATGTCCCTTTGTTCTTTTCAGGCTTTGGTTGTTTTCAATTGCTTTCTTGACTAGTTCACAGTTGAATTTCCTTACATCTTCAGTGATGCTTTTTCGAACAGTCTTGCATAGCTCTATATATTCCACTTTGGAAGTCACATCTCCTTTTGTTGTCCTCATCTGTTTTCTTTTTTGCATCAGAATTTTGGATTTTCCTGATAACTTATTCGTATGCAACTTGTTCTTAGTACCAGCTATTTTTGTTGATGTTTCCATAAGAGCCTTGGTTAGTTTTCTGTTAACTTCAGAGATGTTCACTTCTTCCGACGTTGGACCTTCTAGAGCAGAGAATCTGTTCCTCAGTTCCAATTTGAAGGTATTATGTTTTTTAAGGTTGGTCGCGTGTCAATACACTATGTTTGTTTTATGAACTTGCCACGCTCGAGTTTAGCATTGAGGTGCATCTTACCATTCTATGGTCACTACATGTGTTGAATTTCTTTAGCACACTAAAGTCTTTCATGGCAAATTTCTTGTTACACTTAATAAAATCAATTTCACTTGTCAATCCATTAGGATGCTTCCATGTCCTTTGCGGCTTTATCTTGAAAAAAAGAGTTCAATATGAAAAATTTGCCTCTGCAAATTCTACGAGAGTATTCCCACGCTGGTTTCTGTTGCCGTGACCGAATTTACCTACTGAAGTTTCGTTCTGTTGCCGTTGCTCTATTTTCGCATTGAAATCTCCCATAAAGATCTTCAAGTGCTGCTTGCCTTTATGATTTAGATGACGAATTTCCTCATAAAATTCTTCAATCTCTTCTTCAGGATGATTTGTGGTGGGTGCATAAGCTTGAATAATATGAGCCTGGTATCTTCTCGAGGGTTGGATAACAAATCGCGCAGCTCTGTCAGAGGAACTTTCAACTTCTACAACTTTATCCTTCAGTTTCTTTGTTTATTATAAATCCAACACCACTAGTTCTGCCAGTATCTGCCACACGATAATAGAAGAGATGTCCACTTTTTAGTTCAATGAGATCTTCTCGTTTTCTCCTTACCTCACTTAGCTTGACGATGTCCAAATTTATCTTTTGTAGTTCTTCTTCCAATTAAAGGAACCTTGTATATTTCGTACTAAACATCCGATTGAAAAAAAAAATCTTCTTTCAGATGCCATATACACATTCCAATCCCTTTTTCCGAAGCCCTTGGGGCCAATTGTGTTTCGGATTTCAGAATAATGGTAGCTCCCCCATGTGAGGTGTTGTGCAGTACCCCATAATCAAGCATTAATACTGCAGCAAAAATTTATGAATATTCACACTAAGTGGTATAAAAACTCCAAATACTACTACTGTTTATTTATAGAGTAATAATACAATATCTACCAACAAGTAATTAAACACCCCTGCAATCGACGATATCTGCCTTCCTGATACACGTCACTGCCGCCGCCGTTAAATATCGTGTGGGAAACGACAACACAACCAGTCGCATGCAAGATGCCACGCAGTTCTCTGATTTCGAGAAAGGTGTAATCATCGGGTATCACAGAAATGACCAATCCATACGTGACATATCCAGCGAGTTGAAGTACCCAAAATCGACAGTGGCCTACGTGATTGGCAAGTGGAAGATAAGAGGTGACTGTCGGAATGTGCCCCGACCCGGCAGACCGACAAAACTGGGAGTTAGAGACCGACGGTTGCTGGCCAGAGAAATTCGGAAGAACTGCACCAAATCGATGGGCCACATCCGCGAGGAGTTTCAACAGGCATCCGGGAGCGTTCTTTCGATGAATACCATCCGTAAGGAATCCCATCTGCTCGGTTTATCATGGACGTGCTGCAGTCCACAAGCCTTTGATCATCAAGTCCAATAGCGCTGCTCGGCTAACGTGGTGCAAAGAATGTTGACAGTGGACCGTTGAACAGTGGAAACAGGCTCTCTGGAGCGACGAATCAAGGTTCACCCTCTACCGTTCGGATGGCAGGGTCTGGGTTTGGCGTCTGCCTGGAGAACGCCTCCTGTCGGAATGTATTGTGCCAACTGTGAAATTCGGTGGCGGTAGAATTATGCTATGGGGGTGTTTCTCCTGGTATGGCACGGGACCCTTGGTTGCAATTCCTGGTAGACTCAACGCCGAAACCTACTGCACCCTTTTGGATGACCATGCGTTTCCTACCTCAGCAAAAACAGTCTTGCTGGGCCAGCAGTGGGCCATTGATGGCAGCCAGCACTGCCAACAATGGCCCAGCACTATGTTGCCGCTGCCTAACCGTCAATAAAATGTCCGGGCGGCCAACAGAAGCGCCAGCAGTTCAGGCCAACAGCTGGCCAACAGTTGGCACCCCATCTGTTGTCATATGCCACAATAGGGCCATCAGTGGTCCATCACAGGCAGTAGCTGCCACAAGTGGCCCTGCAAGCATGTGCCAGAAATGATGGCTAGCCTAATGTGGTCCGTTAGTGGCAGCCAGCAATCACGTGACGTAACTGGTGGCTTGCCGAATCTTGTCCGCCAATTTCCCAGTAGTAGCCATAATAATAATAAAAAAAAAAAGCAAGGATAACCGCAGTTCCTTAAAGCTACACTTTTTTTTTTTCTACCAAGCTTTCAATTTAACGCACTGCGCTGGGGAAATTTTCTCGACAGTCCCGAAAAACGCCCGTTTGCATCTGACTAGATTCGATCCCTGGGCTATTCGCGTGGGAGCCGCGCTCGCTACCGACCGGACTAATTCACTACGCTCAGATATGTGCTGGAAGCTGTCTGTTTAATATGCAATTTGTAATCGAATGCTTCCCTCTTTTATTTTACAATATTGCGAGGTATTTCTCATAAAAGTCAGTTTCATATAATTGATAAATTAATTTTTTCAACGTAACGATATATATATTTTTTTTACCGTAAGGGAACTTCACTCATTTTCAAGGCGTGTACATACTTAGAGTCGCTTTCCAAAGTTTTGTACTGTCCTTGTCGTCTTGAAAAGAGATTGTTGAATAAATATATATTTACCCGGGTTCATGTCACATTCTGTTACATTTTTAACGTTGTGTTGTTTTAAAGAGTAAAAGATATTTTATTTTACTTCTCGTTATTCTTAGAAGCGAATTCCTCCCAGTCTTGTGTATTCAATCCTGGATGAGTACACCACATAGCGTTGCTTTTTTTCTTTCAAATAATTAATAAATTTTGTACGCGTATAATTCTTTTTTTCCCCCAACAAACGCTATTTTAATAGTTTTCCAGGATATGTGTTTCAAGCGGTTTAAAATTTTTTTGTTATTCATCCACTCCATTCCATGAATTGTTATTCATGGGAATGGAGTGGGTGTATTTCATGGCTGTGATCTAGTATTTCACGGCTTAATCTGATATCTTCGTCGACGTAAAATTTCATTAGGAAATTAATTCGCCTCTCCACATATGGATTTTTTTCTTAACATCCACTGAAATAACACAATGGGGACAGCGTCGTCTTCAACTAACTGGTACCATGAGAGACACAGCAAGTGTTGCTTCTGCGCATGCGCAGTCCTGATGCTTCCACCTGCTGTTGGGGGTTGCATTGGTTGCCAGCAACGGGCCACTAGTGGCACTTGCTTGGAGGCCCACAATTCACGGCGATGCTGTAGGGCCATCAATGGCTCGCCAACTGATAGCGCTGATACCAACGGACTACTACCGGGCCGATAGCGGCAGATTTCAGCCAGCAGTGACCCATCACTGTCAGCTGGTGGACAGCTGTTTCCCAGCACTTGTGTGTTTGCTGGGACGTTGTGGCAGTTTTACGTGGTGGACCCATGTTACTTTCAGGATAAGAATGCCAGCGGTCATGTTGCGAGGTCCATCATGGCTTACTATGGTGACAATGGGGTTAATCGAATGGACTGGCCTGTGCAGAGCCCGGACCTTAACCCTATCGAGCACCTCTGGGACGAGTCGGAGCGTCGACTTAAGGGATGCCCCCACCGTCCGAAATCGGTGAAGAAACTGACCTGTCTTCTCCAAGCCGAGTGGAATAAAATACCGCTGGCCGTCGTACAACGCCTGGTTGAGAGTATGCCTCGGAGGGTCGCAGCTGTAATCGCCGCTCGTGGAGGCTCCACCAACTATTGAGGGTGAATAAACTTCGTTTTCCTTTGCTATCATAGGTGTCAAATTACTTGTTGGTAGATAGTGTATAATGATAAATGAAATAATGGAGTAATTATAGACAATAAATACTCAGACATTTTATTTCCAAGAGAAACATTTATTAGAAGTTGAACATACACAACTTCAACTGAACTGTGATAAAGCACATTAATATTTCTGCAGAAAAACATCTGACTATTCACACTAACAAAAGTGGGATATGTAAGGACTATAAATATCACAGGTATTACAGTTTATTTATATGCTGGTAAATGAGTTAGTGGAATAAATTTAGAACGTAAATAATCTTGGACGTATAAGCTACACGTTCAAACGTGCTAGTGGAGGAGCAGTTGGGTCAGCTCTTCGAGCGCCAAACAAGAGAGATGACTGACACTCCACGAAAAGATTTTCGGTTTTCGAAAGTTTTCGGAATTTCCGGTGGGGGGGGGAGGGGGGTAGTTGCGGACCTGTATTAACGAAAACAGCTTTGGGTACAGTTTATTTTTCAAATAATGTATAGATTTTCCACTTGGGGGCGTAAAAGTAAATTGTGATTACCCCGATATCTCTGCATCTAAAAAGACCTATATTTGAAAAATTCGTTCTGCATCGGATACAGCTCCTGGCGAGCAATGTTCTACATATAATTTCTAATTTTCGGTAGAGATTAATTTGGCCACCAAAGAACGCGAATGTTAATTTGTTTCTGACGTATTTGCATCAAATTATGAGCTTCTGAAAACTCGATTGAAAACATTCCTTCGTGGACTGATACCGCTCACCTCGGAAAAAACTTTCGAGAACACCTTCTGCTTAAAATAGTGCATAGTGTTTCAGACAGAGGGCGTAGATGTACAGTGGAAGTCGGCTACAACGCGGAATCGGATGTAACTCCGGTCCGATCGTGTCCTCCAAACAAAATGCATTCAGTGAAAATACTGCTTTCAGATTCGCATATAGCGCGGTTGTCGCCTTGTTCCCATATACCCGCGTATAACCAGCTTCTGCTGTATATCATATTTTTGTCGATATCTCTGTTTCTAAGAGTCCGATTTGAAATACCTTTTCTTTATCGGAGAACGTTTCCGCAGCGAAATGCTTTGCGTATTATTTCAAAATTATGTTAACACATCAGTTTGCCACTAGAGGGCGTAAGATCACATTTCCGTTTCCAACATGTTTGCAACAATATCTGCGGGACTAAAAACCCGATTAGAAAATTTATTTTTCGGTCAGGTACTAACCATGAAAACATCCCAAAATAAAGCACAACTTTCCCAAAATAAAGCACAATTTTCCTGATAGGTTTACATAAATTTTGAATGTGTTTTTCTCGATATCACTGCTTCTAAATGACAGATTTAAAAACATTATTTTAACAGCGGATACCATTTACCTTGTGGAACACTTTAGGCTTTCACTTGCAGAGTTTTTTGGTTTTTGTAGTTCACAGTTCTGTTGCTAGGTGTGTGTGTGTGTGTGTGTGTGTGTGTGTACACTTTAGTTTGCAGTTGTAGCTCAACTTCTAAAAGCCCTATTGATTTTTTTTTCACTTTATGCTATTCGACAAAGATAAGGAACGTTATCCTCTTTAAATAAGGCACAGGTTTCCCGCCAGGGGTCGTAAATATCAAAAGCTTTTTTCGCTATATCTGCTTCCGGGATACGTATTTGAAAAAATCTTTTTCCTTTTATTATGAAAAATGCTTTCGCATATTTTCAACTTTTCTTTTATATAAATTTCTTCCGCTAGGGTGCGTAGAGTTATATCATGCTTCCTTTTCTATTTCTTCTTTTAACTGTTCGATTTGAAAATCAAATTGGCTCTACTTCCTCCTGCTTTAAGGATAACATACACAGTCGAGTCACATTATTGTGACCACCTCCTACTTTTGACGTCAACAGCGCGTAGCCAATGAAAGAAGGCACGTGTCGTGAGCTGGTTTGGAGGGTATATAAGGTGTGCTGTAGGCAATCTGAAAACATCACTCGTTGCTGTCATGGATAGAAGGAGCGATTTGTCCAATTTGCTAAAAGGAACGATTATCGGCTTAGGGCCGAGGGTGGCAGCATTCCTGAAACAGCGAAGTTTGTGAACTCTTCGTAAGCTGCTGCGGTTAAAGTGTATCCTGATAGGAGAAATGGCACCATTCCGAATAAGCGAAGTGCACCAAGTGCTATTGATATGAGAGGTGAACATCGGCTTCGAAGGTGAGTGAGGGCCAATCGACACGATACAGTGGAGCCACTCACTGGCCGAATGAACCACGGGACTACCGGAAGTGTGCCTAAAACGACAGTTCAGCGGACTCTGCTGCTTATGGGGCTCCGATGCAGACGGATGTTCACTGCCCCTTTGCTAATGAAGGTGCATCGGCAGAAAAGGGTTACATTTGCACGGCAGTATCGGAATTGGACCTCCGCTGATTGGCAAAGGATTACCTTTTCCAATGTGTCGAGTTTTCTGCTTCACCGAACGGATGGACGTTGGCGTATAAGGCGAGAAACATCCGAGAACAAACACTCTTCAACCATTTCGGGAAGAACACAAGCTGGTGGGAGCAGCGCTGTGGTCTGGGGAATGTTTTCGTGGCATGCTCTGGGTCCACTCATACCTATGGAAGGCACTATGAACCGAATTCGTGCTGAATCCATTCTTGCAGACCACATACACCCATACATGCTGATTGACGGATGGGATCTTCCAGCACGATACTGCAACGTGCCACACAGCTAGAAATGTCGGAGAGTGGTTGGAAGAGCATGATGAAGATCTCAAAGTACTTCCCTGGCCCCCTAATTCCCAACTCTTAAACCTAATTGAGCATCTGTGGGACCAAATCGATCGTGCTGTTCTCTCTACGGATCCTTCACCACGCACCCTCTAGCAGCTGTGAGATGCACTGCAGTCAGCAAGGCTCCACATTCCTGTGAACACCTTCCAGCACCTTATTGAGTCACTTCCAGCCCGTCTAGTTGATGTCCGCGCTGCACACAGCGGTTACTCTGGGTAATAGCTGGTGGTCAAAAGGTGGCTCGACCGTCTGTCTGTCTCTCTCTCTCTCTCTCTCTCTCTCTCTCTCTCTCTCTCTCTCCCTATATATATATATATATATATGGATACGAGGGTTCCCTTTGATGCCGGAGCTGTATTTGTCTGTCACCCAATTCTTTGAAATGTTGGCAGAACACAATTCAGAACAAAAATACCGGAACTGGGGTGATGTCTGAGTCTCGGCGTTCGCTTGCCGTGTAACTTGAGATGGGAGTTTTAATGAGCTGTTACCTGGCGGTTTTATTGTTTATGCCTTTTGCGCCTTTCCAAGTCAATCATTCCATCTGTTCATGGAATATACGTCCTTTAATTTTACTCGGACTTTATGAATTTCTCTCTGATGTTGCTTTGGGGATTAAATTATCTTCTAAGCTATGATAGGAATGTTTTCTAAGCGGTCTTTTCTATTTCTGGAGCATATTAGACTATTATTTGGGGATACGGAGGAAAGGGTGTGGAAAGCAAGGGGGGAAAGTGGTAGTCGAAGTTGAGAGAAGTTACATTTTGCACACGCAATGGGAGTGAAATTGCGAGATGCGAGGGGGATATACTCATACATAGTACATACGCACCTAGCAGACGAGCCAAAAGAGGCCAATTATTTTGGCCCATTGGAGTTGTACTTTTAATCAATTTTAAAGTATTTTTTTTTTAATATACACGGTCGAGTCACATTGTGACAATCAGCTAATACCCAGAGTAACCCAGTCTGTAGCACGGACAGCAGTTAGACGGGCTGGCAGTGACTAAATGAGGTGCTGGAATGTGTTCACAGGTATGTGGAGCCATGCTGACTGCAGTGCATCTAAAAGCTGCTGTTGGGTGCGTGGTGGAGGATCCATAGAGCAAACAACACGATCAAGGTGGTCCCACAGATGCTCAATTGGATTTAAGTTTGAGGCTTTAGGGGCCAGGAAAGTAAGTCTTCATCGTACTCTTCCAACCAACCTTTTACATTCCTAGCTGTGTGATACGTCGCACTGTCGTGCTGGAAGATCCCATCCACCTCAGGAAGAAAATCAGCATGTATGGGTGTACGTGGTCGGCAAGGATGGATTCATAACGAATTAGGTCCATAGCGTCTTCCATAGGTATGACTGGACCCAGAGAATGCGACGAAAACATTTCCCAGACCATAACGCTGCATCCACCAGCTGGTGTTCTTCCAGCAATGATTGAGGAGTGTTTGTTCTCCGATTATTCTTGCCTTTTACGCCGAAGTCCGTCCGTTCGATGAAGCAAAAAAGGTGACTCATCGGAGAAAGCAATCCTTTGCAAATCAACGGAGGTCTGATTCCGTTAGGGCCGTGTTTTCTGCCGATGCCCCTTCGTTAGCTAGCATAGGATGCAGTGACAATCCGTCTGCATCGGAGCACCATACGCAGCAGGTTTCGCCGAATTGTCGTTGTTGACACACTTACGGTAGCCCCCTGGTTTATTCGGCCAGTGCGTTGATCCACAGTAGCATGTCGTCCGGCCCTCACGCACCTTCGAAGCAGACTTTCATCTCTCGCATCAGTGGCACCTGGATCTCTTCACTTTCCACGTCGCTTGTTCGCAATGGTGCCATTTCTTCAATCACGATACACTTTAACCACTGCAGCACGCGAACAGTTTACAAACTGAGCTGGTTCAAAAATACTGCCACCCTTTGTCCGAAAGCCGATAATCATCCCTGTTTGCAAATCTGATAAATCGCGCCTATTATCTATGACAGCAGTGAGTGATATGTTTCGAGATTGCCTATGGCACACCTTATATACCTTCCAAGCTAGCTCACGACATGTACATTCCTTCATTGGCTACGCGTTGTTGACTTTAAAAGTAGGTGGTCGTCGCAACAATGTGACTCGACTGTGCATTAACTTACCGAATATGTATTTAGGTGCGTTTTTAGGGGGGGGGGGGTCTAGGGCACGTGGACGTAAGGGCTCGTGGTGCGTTCGCACCCTAGCATTTCAGCCCAGTCCGTCCCTGTACTTTTTAGCCGCTATTCGGGGTAAGTAGCTGTTTTTATTTCTGGATGTTTCACCGATTATAGAACTCCGGTCGATTTTTTCTTAACCGGTTCCATTGACTATGAATAACTTTAAAGAAACCTTTTCGAATAGGAAAGGATTCAAAAATTTCCATTTTCAGAATTTTGCTGGAATCTGCCAGGTCGGCAAGGAGTAAAGTGATGCGGTGGTTGAAGAAGAGTCCAGTACGCAGGAGATGGCAATGAACCAGATAGTCACAGAGAAAGGCAAAAGGAAAGTTCTGGCGACGCTACGGTAATAAGACCAAGAGGCGGAGGTCGTCCGAAGGATCGGTGAACCACCTCCGACATAGAGACCAGACAGACATGAAGTGTGGAATCTTGTCGGCAACTCGGGCGGAAGTAAACGCTACACGTAGGCGGGCAAGGAGGCGGTTTAGGAATTGACAACAGAGTGCGTCCCCCGCCTGATACAGAGATGGCGGAAGAGCGACGGATCGAAGCTGTAGATAGAAACAATAGATGACATGTCGTGCCAGGATGAAGACATATACAAGAAAATTTGCCAACGGGGTACAAAAGCCCCTTTTAGTCAGTGTTGCTACCTTGAAGAGATATGTGATCGTGGTTGGATGAGATTATCGGCACCCTGCCGAAGCTTGTCAAGACGACTGCGGATGGTATTTGAGCCAAGCAGTCCCCAAAGGTCGTGAGGGGGAATGGCACGTAAGTGCGTAAGAAGGGCCAGCACTTGCGTCATCGTCTCAGCAAGGGGGTCCTGGTAGGGTGCTAAGAATTTACGAGACAACTCGTGCTGTCGCGGACCAATAAGAAAAGCGTATAACGCTTCACCAGGAACTGGTGTCTGAGGGAGGAAGAAACTTTCCAGGAGACACAGAAAATCTTCAAGAGGGAGTGTAGGAACAGAGCAAACTTCTGATTCAGATTCAACAGAACCATCAGAGGAGTCTGGAAGACTGGTTGAGCGGTCACAACCACCCTGGAAGGTGGGCGATATTTTAGTCTTCATGCGATATCGAGGAACACGACGACGCTGCGTGCGGCTATGGGTCTGAGTATAGACCGATGAGGAAATATCCGGCACTTTAAACGGCGTATAAGGGGCAGTACAATCAGGCACAGATGCGAGTGGAGGATCTTCCGCTGGAAGTAGAGTGGAAGGCAGAGAGCCTCCAGCAGGTAGAGCACCAGACTGTTGTTGCGCCGAAAGCGTAGAGGTGGGAACAAGAAGACGCATGCTATAAGCCGAAGACATCGGTCGACCAACGGCTTTAGTACGACTTTCTTCATAAGTCGACTCCTGCTGATCGGTGGCACGGGAAGCAGATGCTGTAGGAGGAGGTGAAGGATGAGGAGGTCGTCCTGTCGACTTGGGGGCTGACGACGAGTTATGAGGGCAAAGGGCACGAGGGTGCCCTGTACCTTGCAAATCGGGCAGATGGAGACCACAGTGATGGTTATTTGACGGAGATGCGTGCTACAAAGAAGTACAGGTGGAACACGAAGCGTATGTTCATCCGATGGAAAGACCATTCGAATGTTACGACGGAAGCCCAGTAGGTACCGGTCTTCAGGCACATCAGGAAATGTGAAATAAGTATGAACTGGGTCAACAATTCGACCGTAGGAACTCAGAGCAGCAATCAGTAGATCATTAGAAACCTCTGGTGGTACAGGTGAGAAGCTGACGAGAACTGGGAGATAGGATCTGCCTGAAGGGTACTGTCTCCAATGGAAATCCCATTAGTCAGAACCTTGAGAGTATATTCAGCATGTGAAATATGCAATGACTTTGCCAGGCTTCCTGCTCACGTGAGTAATGGCAGTAGGAGGAACAGTCTTGCGGAGGGCGGCACTGTATGCAGTGAGTTTAGTATTCTGTAGGCTTGGAAAGAAGACTCCGCGCTCCACAGTACTAACGAAGTCGTGACCATGAGGAGAATCCACCGGGAGATCAACATCAATGGAGTCATCCGAAATGGGCATGTAGAAGAAGGCTGAGGAGAAGGTCGAGACTTAGCCGAGGTGACGTCAGCGTAACTGAGGGTAGTAGGACGCTGCGATGAAGGTGGATCGTCAACTGGGTGAAAGACATCCATTTCGTCATCCGATGATTTCGGAGAGGATAGCAAATCGCCGCTTGGTCTTCCGGAAGAAGTAAGATCAGCTGGGAGGGCAGCAGAAGAACACTGAGGAGAAGAGGGGCCTAGCAAGAGCTGCCCATCGGTGGTGGTTGATCCAATGGGAGCTGTGCAAAGGAGCGTATCAGTTCTGGAACCGAGGGCGGGGACTTCACTCCGGCCGGAAGCAGCCATTTGCAATGGCGAAAAGAATTCCCTGCCTTGGCCGACTTGGCCAAGACAATAAAATTATGATTACAAAATAAATTATGCACTTACCGGCTTGGTAGGCACACAGAAAGGGATACGAAAGGTTAACGAACGACACACACACAAAATAACGAACTCGAAATCCAAGATAAAGCACTCACTCGATCGATGAAAACGAGCTCGAAAATCAGTAGCAATCCCGCGGACGGACATGTGCTCTCACTGCTATCTGCCTTTATCTCATGTGCGTCCTGCGGTGCAGGCACGTCACAACCGTTTGCAGCTGCACCGCGCATCTTAACGCAGCGGATCCGTTCATTTGCTTTTGACGGGGTGTCCGGTGATTTTTGTCAATATAATGTACATATTCCTTTTCCTGGCTCTGCATGACTGATGACGGACAAAACTTTTTTTACGAAAGTATATTTGGAATATCAAAGTTTGAAGAATATTTCCCCTGCAATGAAGAATACGGTACATTTTACTACATTTCTCAGTATGATCTTACTAAATCAATGTCATATGTGCTTTCGAACTATTTTCGTGCGTTTTCGTCTCTGTCCTTGTAAGCTACGCATTTCAAAACGAATTTATAATCAAATGAATCTAAGACATAAAAAGCATTGATCCTATCTTAAACTTCGCAAGATCTATTCGAAAGTCGAGCAAACGCCGCCCCGGTGGCGCAGTGGTCTAAGCGATGGCCTCTGATCATTCGTCCGAAAGGGGTCCGGGTTCGAATCCCGGTGAGGCATGGATGTTGTGTTTGTCTTACGGCACTTGCTCTCTCTCCTTCCCTGGAACCAGTGACCCTAAATTAGGGACGGGCGACTGCTTATAGCCCATTGAGTTGCTCACGGTGGTCGTTAAACCTTCAATCAAAAAAAAAAAAATAAAAAAGTCGAGTAAACAATCGGGAGGGGGGAGTAATATATAAATTAACATACCACTGTCAGCATCACGATACGTTCTCCTCTGTCGGTGTTGGCAACCAGAAGCTCTGTACGTGGCAGAGGCAGCTATGCCGTGAAAATAACTTCACGTGCTACTCTGCAAATGGAGTTGCCGAAGCATCGCAGCGGGTGGGTAGCGATTTTGAAATCTCATTTTGACAGATTTAAACGGCAAAAGTGAGTGCTCCGGCAACCGATATAGTATAATAAGAGCAGAAATAACAGGAAAAATCATATGTTTCGTGAAGAAACGTTTGTGTAAATTATATTAAAAGCATTCGTGGAACTACGTATTACCGAACGAATGTGCTGCCATTTATTGCTGACGTCTTGATCGTTACCTACGGATATGACCTAAAAATCGATTAAAGTTTTCGAAATTAGCAGTCTCGATGATCAGAGGAAATCGGGACCGGAACCAACTCGAATTACTGAAAACTAGGATTAAGCGGAATTTCAAAACATGAGCACGATTCTGAACGAAGGTAATTAAATATGAACCTAAAACTCATAAACTATTTTTAATACAGCAAAAATAAATTAAACAAAGACTATGACTTACATCATATTAACGACGAAAAAAATCGTCTAATGTATTCTGCTTTTTCACGGAACATCTTTTTTTTATGCAGCGCTCTCTCCATCTTTTTGGAAAAATAACATCAACTGGCGATGATTCCGGTTGCTGCTGTACGTATCTAAGAGCAGTCTCTAGCGTCCGCGTACCTTCGGTATGAGGAGAATTTTTTTCCTTTTGCACAGTCAGTTCCTTCTTCATCCGAATCCTTTTCATTAGTAACCATGTGAATAATTGCTTCATCTGTAATTTCTTCCCGGTCATCGCAGGTCCTTACAGGAAGCTTCTTTTTTTTTTTTTATTGGAGGTTTAACGACCACCGTGAGCAACTCAAATGGGCTATAAGCAGTCGCCCGTCCCTAATTTAGGGTCACTGGTTCCAGGGAAGGGAGAGAGCCAGTGCCGTAAGACAAACACAACATCCATGCCTCACCGGGATTCGAACCCGGACCCCTTACGGACGAATGATCAGAGGCCAACGCCTTAGTCCACTGCGCCACCGGGGCGGCCAGGAAGCTTCCTTTTAGACGCCTCTCCTGCCCTTTCGACTTCCCAGTTGGCATCGAAATTTATTCTATTTTTCTTTTTGCGAAAGGTCTCCTGTTTTAACGGTTTTCCAGTCTTTCACACTGACAGGGTTTTACATTTTGTTCCTTGGCTAAATTATCTAAAAAGGGCATTTTTCGACTGTTTCAAAAAAATTCACGTGCAAATCGCCCTATACATTTTTAAAAAAATTTACGATGCCTAATTTTTTCTTTGTTTCAAGGCGAATGACCTCGGTTTAAGCGGAACTCGGTTTACTGGGACTCGGATTATCGAGACTTTACTGTATTTTAAGTGTCACCTAAAAATGCACATACTCAGGTAGTTTTACCAGTGAATATCAAACCTCGATGTTTATTCTGTAGGCAACGACAGAGAGACAGTTTTTTTTATTTAAAAAGGATTTCATTATACTTATGTGTAGGCAGTGTATGCGGTGATAATAAGCATGACATATTCCAAAACAATTTGCTAAAATGATTTCAAATTCTGTAATCATAGAAAATAGTAAAACAATAATTTGATTTATTGGCGTAGGAATATACAGGGTATCCTATTCGCTACCGAGCCCGACATTTCTTTAATAATACCACCGATGAAGATACTGCAACGAAATTTGAAGTGGACGTAACTCATTTCGTGCTAAATGTGATGACATCACAACATGTTCAGGAAGTGGACACCATTTGCGTCCAGACAGCATTGAACCAGGCGCTGTCCGTCAGCCAGCCGGAGTGCTCCTTAGTGGCAGACACATTCCTAAATGTGGCGCCACTGAGTAGCAGTCCGCCAGCCAACCGGACGCGCCTCTCTGCTGCTTTGTTATACCATTTCGCTGAGCGTGTCTACACAATACGGTTGTTGATAGTGAGCGCTCGTGCTCGTAGCTGTTCGCGTACGTGTGAAAATGTATCAGCAGACTACGGAGGAGCGAGTGTTTATTGTTCGCACTTATAGGGAAACAGAATCGATAATGTCTTGTCAACAGCAATTCCTGGTGAGGTTTGCAGGGAGATATCCGCCGGACAACTCCACCATTTGGGCATTGTCGAAGAAATTGGAAACCAAGGGGATTTTATTAGACGACCATGCAGGAGGTCGTCCACAAATTTCCGAGGAAACCATCCAGAATGTAAAGGGCCTATTTACTTGAGTCTCCCAGGAAGTCACTTCGCCGACTGTGACAGGAAACAGGGTTGTCCAAAAGCACTTGTCAACGTGCTGTAAAAAAGCAAAGCTTCATGCGAACCGTATATCCGTGGTCCATGAACTGAAAGAGCCTGACCACGTGAAACGAGTGACATACTGTCGATGGTTTCATACATTTCTTCAGGAAAATCCGGGCATTCTGGACTACACGTGTTTTTCGGACGAGGCTTGGTTTCACCTGTCCGGATACGTCAATTCTCAAAATTCCCGTATTTGGGCAAGTGGAATTCCTAAAGCGATACATGAAGAAACCCCTTCATTCACAGAAAATTGGTGTTTGGAGTGGGGTGACCCTGCGCCGCATAATTGGTCCCATCTTCTTCGATACAACCATCACAACAGCTGCATATATGGAAACATTGAACACCTCTGTAAATCAATTGGACGACGAAGAACTAATTGAACCATTGGATATTACCAGCATGATGATTTGTTTAGAACCATTGGATATTACCAGCATGATGAAGCGATATCACACACCAGTATGCCTGAAATTGGCCTTTTTCGGCGACCACGTCATTTCGAAGGGTCTATGGACACCGCGCTCGCCCGATCTGACGCCTCCTGATTACGTTTTATGAGAATATCTAAAAGGGAGAGGAACCAAAAAATGCGTGCTGGATGATAACAAAAATAAAAAAACAGGCTGTCAAAGCACAATGAATATCGGGAACCCCAAGGTGTCTGCTACTAAAAGATGACATTTATGTATAATTTAAAAGATATACACACCACCAAGAGGTTAAAAATCAGTGACAAGATCTTTCGGGGCTTCTGGAGTACCCATCTTTAGGTCAAGTGACACAGAATGAAACCTATACATGAACACTTATACACAACTTGAAAGTAGACCATGCCCAGCGAAGAAGGTAGTAACGTGTTGCCAACGGATAATCTATAATCATGTATTAAAAAATAAATGAATAATGTAAAACTATAGTGTTTTATACAACATTAGTAATGTAGCCGAACTCGTTCATTAAGCTCAGCCAAGGTTGGGGAATGAGTACAGGGGGATCATCATTACAGCAGTTTGAGGAGAATCTGTAGATACATAAACTTTCTGCAAACAATAAGGCAAACATATATTATTTGGGGCTGTTGCAATAATTATTTATTTCGGAGTGTCGCAACAATTATTGCGACAGCCCCAAATAAATATGCCTTATTGTTTGAAGAAAGTTTATGTATCTACAAATTCTCCTGAAACTGCTGTAATGATGATCCCCTGTACTCATTCCCCAACCTTGGCTGACAAGGAAAGTAGACAAACTGCGAAAGCTTGGAAATGTTTATTTATATATTCCTACGCCAATAAATCTGATTACTGGTATTGTATTACTATTTCCTAAATAATTGGTGTGTTGTTCCTAGTTATTATAATTCTGTGATCATATTCTAGAATGTTCGTTCTATTTACGTATTATTTAAATCTCAGGAGAAAATAGTTACAAAAGTTGCGCAAAGAATGCCGAAGAAAAGTCACTAGCTCACAGACATGACCAACTATTTTGTTTTTTTATTATTATTTCCGTTAACTTAATTTTGACTTTCATTTTGTTACGGATGAAGTTTAACAAAGCTGCGACATCACAAGTTGTCATTTTCTACATTTAATTTCATTCGCATGGCTTCAGTTTGTATTTTGTTTTATTTCACCCAATGTAATGCTTTTGAGGTAGAAATGTGACACTTTCGTAGATGTTCCTTCAAACTCAGTTTCCAGAATTTTGTCAAATATTTGCAGAAGTGCAATAAATTTCATATTCAAAGACTTGGTGAGAAGACCAACATCTGTCGCTGAAGTATGAGTACAGCTTTCGTCCTGGAGCTTCGTCGGAAGATTCATTATTGCTGGAATTCCCTTTTCAACTGCGTTAAAACTCTTGTACAAGCAAGTTCATCTCATCTTGTGAAATAGAACGTTCTCAGGTCTGTGTGTTCGTGACTGTAATTTCTGCACGACAACCAATCTTCAGAGATTTGATGAAGTATTGCTTATAAATACGTACTTTTAATGGAGAAAAATCCAATCCCTTCAGAAACATTATTTCTATGAATGCCGATTTCAGCCCTTTACTGGGAAAAGGAAAGTTTATTACGCCGGCTTTGTGATGTATTTCCGTTTTTCAAATCTTCTTATAGTAGGATCTTCTCAGCCCTTTGCAATTACAAGAACGTGGTCATAAGAAACAATGAAAAACACAAGATGAAAACCTCTCTATATTAAATCTGTATGCTAGTGCTTTCCAAACATATTATAATATTTTTTTAGTTGTCTTAAGTAATTATATTAAAAGTTTTCTCAATTTTTTGAACGCCAAACTTTTGCAATCCACATAGCCTTAATGGACATGAGAGGAAGGGTATTTTAATTTATATTTTAGTTTTCTTAAGTT
Organism: Macrothele yani; assembly: GCA_039090855.1. Taxonomy (NCBI): domain Eukaryota; kingdom Metazoa; phylum Arthropoda; class Arachnida; order Araneae; family Macrothelidae; genus Macrothele; species Macrothele yani. The sequence continues at coordinate 19,498,466 of CM076992.1, forward strand.
ATTGTATGTAATTTTACAAAAAACACACACACACACATAAGCTCAGTTCTGATTGACCAATCAGTTGGAACGTAGAACTAAGACTTGCAGATCAGAGAGTTGAAATGAGCTAACAGAGTATGGTTTCAAAGCGTTTATTTAATTTGTTATAGCCAACACAGGTCTATGATATGAAAAGCAGCTTACATATTTTTTACAAATAATGCTGGATACATTGCGAACACAAAGCAGATCGAGACACGAATTACCCAACTCTCTTCTTGGGCTTCTAATATTCCTCATCACTTGCTCTTGCCTCTCGTTTTGATTTTCTCCACTTTTGCTTGCATTCATCCTGCGAATTCCGCGACATTGTCGAAAATTTTAAACCGCTCATACAAGAAAAAATTCTATTGGGTTGTCGGAAAAGTAATGACGTATTTTGGCACCCGATGGCGGTTGGGCGGTTTTGGAAGTATTGGAGGCATGCAGAGCTCAGTTATCGCTATGGAATTCGACTGGTGCCAGTTCTAGCTGCAGTCTAAAAGGAATAGTGATAGATTTGGTTGATTTGCGGAGATTTGACATCAAGTTGAAAATGGAAGACCAAACTGTGCATTTTCGCCATATTTTACTGTTTTACTTCCGTAAAGGGAAGAACGTGCGTTAAGCTTGTAAAAAGTTGCGTAACGTATACGGTGATAATGCTCTACAAGAACGTCAGTGCCAGCGGTGGTTCGCAAAATTCCGTGCTGGTGATTTGGACCACAACGATGCTCCTCGGTCTGGAAGGCACACCGAGGTTGATGACGACCAAATCAAGGCATTGATCGAGTCAAGGCATTGATCGAGTCAAGGCATTGATCGACATGAGAGATTGCAGACACATTGCACATCAATCATTCAAGCGTTCACGACCACCTGAAGAAGCTGGGATACGTAAGCAAGCTCGATGTGTGGGTTCCTCATGAACTCAAAGAAGCTCAATTGACGGCGCTTATAAACATCTGCGATATGCTCATTAAGTGTGAGGAAAACGATCCTTTTTTGAAGCGACTGGGGACGAAAAGTGGATTGTTTACAACAATGCAAACGGTCTTGGTCCCGACGTGCTGCTTCGCCTCAAACGACATCAAAGCAGACATTCATCAGCGGAAGTTTCTGGTCTCAGTGTGGTGGGATTTTAAAGGTGTCGTGTTTTTCGAGCTCCTACCACGGAACCAAACAATCAATTCGAATGTGTACTGTCGGCAATTGGACAGTTTGAACGAATCCATCATCCAGAAACGTCCAGAGCTCGTTCATCGTAAAGATGCTTTGTTCCATCACGACAACGCGAGACCACACACAAGTTTGATCACCCGCCAAAAATTATTGGAGCTTAGGTGGGATGTGTTGCCACACCCAGCATACTCGCTTGACCTTGCGCCGTCAGACTTCCACTTGTTTCGCTCTCTTCAACAGTCCTTGCGTGGTATAACGTTCAATTCAGATGAGGCTGTAAATCAGCACCTTGTACAGTTTTTCGCCACGAAAGACAGGCCCTTCTATGAACGAGGCATTATGCAGCTCACTGAGAGATAGTAAAAGGTTATCGAACAAAACGGGCATTATATCATTGATTGATCTTTGTTCTTTCTATCAATAAATGACCTTTGCAAAACATGGCTAAAATACGTCGTCTTTTCCGACAACCCAATAGTTTAAGCCACTGCGATGCTTCCTTTATGTATTTGAATATATCTCGTCGAGAGCTTTAAAACGATACCACGCACAGTCGTATTGCGCTCACGGTTGTCCAGATAAACCGCGATCATTTCAAACATGTTCACCGGTTCACAAGAAAACAATTTTTAAAATGTTCAGTTCAAACCACTGCGAAATGCTCTTCATATATTTGAATAGATCTCGTGGAGAGCTTTAAAACTGTGTCACGCACAGTCGTGTTGCGCTCACGGTTGCTAAGATAGACCGAGTCAAACGCGGCGGCACACCCAGAAATATTGCATCATCTCCGCTGCACACAGGAAGCGAGAGGAGCGTCGCGCGCACGATGTATTGCGCAGTACGCGAATTGGACTCCATTCTGTTGACGAATATACTGACACGATTAGTGTGTGGCACGTATTTTTTAACGCTATAATGATTTCAATTGGGACCTAGTTTTGTCACAGGCGGTTAGTCGCCCCGTACTATCCGCGGAGTTTGACGTAGTCCTACGTCCAAAAAAAAAAAAAAAAAAAAAAAAAAAAAGACGAGGGTACACATTTATTTACGTACACTTTGCATTTATTCGTGCCTCTCACAACTTCGGTGAGCCACAGTCCGGTACATAATAAATGATACTAAAGCATAACAGGCCGTAAGGTTTACTGATTCCCGGCATTGAGCAATACTTAGGTAGATGGATTAATGAATGTTATTGTCGTAAAACTAATGAAAGAAGATATGCGAGTCATACACAGTGCGTCAAAGAATTTTTAAGACTGGGTGTGTAAAATGAAATAGAAACAAGAAATTATAATTTGTTTTGGTTTGTTATTCAAAATAAGTCCCTCCGGCTTCAATACACTTGTTACAGCGATTTAATGCTGATTCGAATGCCTGTTCCAGTTCACTTTGCGGAGTTGCCTCCAAAGCACGCGTCGAAGCTGTTTGTACGGTCGAAATATCATCAAAATAACACCCTTTTAACGTCATTTTAAGTTTTGGGAACAAAGAAAAGTCGCAGGGTGCTATAACAGGCGAATATGGTGGATGATTCAACACACAGCTGTTATTTGTCGCCAAACATCTGCTAACAAGAAGTGAGGTGTGACTGGGTGCATTATCGTGCAACAAAAACACCAAGTGTTTTCATCTCGATATTCTGGATGAATGCGACGACTTCTGCCCATCAAACGCCTCAAAACATTTAAATAAAACTCACCAGCAATTGATTTCCCACTTGGAACAAATTCTTTGTGGATAATACCCTTACTCTCGAAGAATGTAATGAGCATTGTTTTGATTTTCGATAGAAGTTTTCTTGTTCTTTTGGCTTGTGGCGAGTTTTTTTACTTCCATTCCGCACCTTGTCGCTTTGTTTTAGGATCATATTGAAAACCCCATTTTTTCATAACCAGTAACAATCGATTTTAAGAAGTTTGGATCATTTTCAGCGGCTGAAATGATGTCTCTGCAATGAGCACTTCTCCTTGATTTTTATTCATTGGTTAACGTGTGTGGAACTAATTTAGCACAGACTTTTGTTTTGCCCAAATCTTCATGCAGGATGGTTCGAATCGTTTCTTTGTTGATGTTTAAAGACTCTTCCATCATTCTTAGTGACGCACATCGATTGTTTGCCACGAAATCGCGCACTTTTTCAATAATCTCAGGTATCCTAGATGAACTTGATCTTCCGGTATGCTTATCATCTTCTAGCGTATCTCTTCCGCCCAAAAAACGTTTGTGTTACAGGAAAACATTTGATCTACTTAAACAAAACTCACCATAAACTTGTTTCATCATTTGGTCCGTTTCCGAGGCACTGTTGCCAAGTTTTGCGTTAAATTTAAAAACAGCCCTTTGTTCCATCTTAATAATTGAACATGAAAAAAATTTTACTTCTCTAATGAACGGCCGTTTCGTTTGAGTTACTTTAACAACTGCGCAGTACTTTTGGCAGAAAGCAAGCAAATGGTCACGGTTTATAACGCAATCGCGATTACACTGGTGGCGCCACCGTAGGCTGAAATCTAGCGCCAGTCTTAAAAATTCTTTGACGCACTGTGTGTAAGTAAATATTTACTTAACTACGACGGCGGCAATCATGTTTCCATTGTTTGGTTTTTCAAAAACAATGTTTTTATTATTACATATTATTTAGGTTTAGACGAACGTAAGAAACTTCCCTGACAGCGATGAAGTGTGATGTAGCTACGAAAGTCAATCTGCGCAAGCGCAAACTTAAATACATTCTTTCTAGAAAGAAAAGCTGAATTGCAGGCGTGTTAGTGAGTGGAATCGGTAACTTTTGTTCTGGGATATCTACAGGATACACCCCATTGGCCGCCCCGGTGGCACAGTGGTCTAAGGCGCTGGCCTCTGATCATTCGTCCGTAAAGGGTCCGGGTTCGAATCCCGGTCTGGCATGGATGTTGGGTTTTGTCTTACGGCACTGGCTCTCTCGCTTCCCTGGAACCAATGACCCTAAATTAGGGACGGGCGACTGCTTATAGCCCATTGAGTTGTCACGGTGGTCGTTAAACCTCCAAACAAAAAACAAAAAAAGAAACACCCCATTGTGCTTTGCGTCATTTTGTAGCTCTGGTCAAGAGGAAGTCCAATTTTTAATTACCGTTTTCACAACATCAAACCCGTATGTTTGTAGTGGATTTTACTGCATATTTACTTATGTGACTCGCGTATCTTCTTTCATCAGTTTCTCGTAACATTCGCAGAATGCAATGAGATATTGCTGCGTATAATGACGCACCGTTACATCCAAATTTTTTAATTGGCATTTCCATACTTTGCTACTGTCGGAGAAGATGCACGCCATCAAAAACTGAGGATTTTAAAATTTATTTTTACTGCTGTATTTTTGAAATAATTATAGGTAAAAAAAAACTTAATTTATTTCGAAATATAATTGTATAACGAACGCAGTGCTTGTTTTTCGTTTGAGTTAAAAATGCACTGCTGGACAATTGCTAAGGACGGATCATAAACGGCTATATAGCGCATAAAAAAGTAAGTGTGGTTGGATGCCAAGTGAAATAAAATAATGTCAGAATGCCAGGACATTACAAGAAAGACAATTTATTGTGCTCTGAAATCCAGAAGGCTTTAGAACGTGTTCAAGGGACAAACAGGCCATTTTATGCAGAATACGTAAACATGAAAAAAATGCAATTACCGTCCGCAGGCGTTCCGGCGTAAGATGTCAATACGGGATATGGCCACCATGGAGGGCGATGCAAGATTCCACACGTCGTGTCATGCTTTGCACAACATTATCAAGCAGCTGTTGGGGTAATTTGTCCCATTCCTCTGTCAGTGAACGGATGAGGGTGTCCTTGTTTATTGGAGGGCATTGGCGACCAGCAAGACTCCTCCCCAAAGCATTCCACACATTTTCAATGGGATTCAGATCTGGAGAACGTGCTGGTCATACGAGGCGTTGAATATCCTCGCTCTCAAGACACTCCTGGACAGCGATTGTTCGATGACATGTTGCGTTGTCGTCCATGAAAATGAATCCATCACCGACAGCACCACGGAACATGCGAACATGAGGTAGCAGAACATTATTAATGTATCGTTGGCCAGTCATAGTCCCAGTTGGAAGCACATAGAGGGACGTACGGCCATTGATCATGATGCCAGCCCATACCATGACACTACATGTCGGATATCGGTCCCTTTCCTGTATGTTTGCTGGACAATATGCAGTACCACTATCACGCCAGATCAGTTGTCGTCGACAATCAGACGATAGACTGTATCTACTCTAAAATGAGAAGAGGACAGCAGACCAGTCGTTATCAGTCCAATTGCGATGTTGATGGCACCATTGCAAACGGGCGGTACGGTGACTTCTGGACAATGGGATGCACACAACAGGACGGCGGGCGTATAGTCCTCCTTCGTGTAAACGTCTGGCGACAGTTTTTCGGGAGATCCGCTTGCCAGTAGCAGCCATAAACTGATTTGCTACCTCACTAGCTGTGCTGCGCCGGTGTCTTTTTGTTGATAGCACTGTGTACCGATCTTCTGCAGGTGTCGTACTGCGAACACGACCTCCCCGTGACGTTTGCTACACTCTCCGTTTGTTTGAAATGATTTCCAAAGCCTTGAAACAACACTGTGGCTGACGTCGAACTCCCTGGCAACATCTGTTATTTTTCGCCCTTCTTCAATCTTGCCAATAATACGGCCACGCGTAAAATCATCTAGGTGATGTCGGGAAGACATACTGAAAATTGCAAGTTCGTCAATTGATTCTTTCCCTTTCAACTTTGCGTTTGAACAACAACATTCAATACGCGTCAAATCCTTTATATCTATTATCAGCGCTATGGCGTCACGAACAAGTTCGGCAATCCAAAATTTGCATACGCACAACATGTCTTACTGTATCCCGCACTTATGCTAATTTCCACATTTTCCGGCCTTCCATTTTATGGTTGCTATCGTTGCTATTTTCATCCGTCCTTAGCAATTGTCCGGCAGTGTAACATGCAACCCCACAATGAAACTAATACTTTTCAAGCATAAGGAATTATTGGATTGGTGCGAATGAAATGTCCGGTAAAGGACCAGCACAAGTGGACGGCGAGAACGGAAAAGTAGGACCACTTACCTAGGCAAAATAATCCCCCTCGGCATCGACACATAGTTGCCATCTGTCCGGCAAGGCCATGGTCCCGGAACGGAAAATGTCTTGTTGCTGGGACCCGAAGAAGTCATCAACTGCACGTCAAACCTCGTTGTCTGTCGTGAACTGTTTCCCGGACAGGAAGTGATCCAGACCACGAAACAGATGATAGTCTGTCGGAGACAAGTCCGGGGAATAAGCAGTGCTTCGCAGCCCAAAGCACTTAGTGTCAGCATTGTTCGTTGTGCGACATGAGGTCGGGCGTTGTCCTGGAGCAGAAGAACACCATGTCTGTTGACCAAAGCCGGCTGTTTCTGCAGCACTTTCCCGTGAATCTGGGGTAATTCAGCACAATAACGTTCTTCAGTAATAGTTTGGTCTCTCGTCAAGAAACTCCGATGAATAATTCTAGCTGTGGACCACCAGACAAGGAGCATAATCTTGGTGTGTAGCGGTGGCTCAGGATGCCGTCCATCAGGCTGTGCCTTGCTTGACCATTGTGCAGATCTTTTCCGATTATCATAAAGGACCCATTTCTCGTCGCAGGCGACTATTCGATGCTGTAGAGATTCCTGTTTATTCCTGGCAAGCAGCGAAGTGCAGATTTCCAAACGCCTGATCTTGTTGGCAGTTGTTAATTAATGCGGCAGCCACATGTCCAGCTTTTGACCACACGCCGAACAACTGTGGTGTGGTGGACACCTACCTCTGTCGCTATCTCACGACACGTTTTTCGGGGGTCCGCTTGAACCACACGTAACAGAACATCATTAGAAACAGCAATAGGTCGGTGACAATGTGCTTCGTTTTGCAGGTCCATATCTCTGCTTCGAAACTTCACAAACCATCGCCGAATGGTTTGTTCGTTGGCTGTATTCTTCCGTAACGTTTCGAGCGGCAATTCCTTCAGAATGGCCCAGTTTAAGTTCATACAGGAAGATGACTCTCAAATCCGGCGTCGTCTTCTTTCTTTTGGAAGCCACGTTACGTCCAAGCAAACCACGCCTGAACCTTGTTCTTCACACACGTGCTAGCTATTTATAGGTACTCAGTGACGTAATACCCGCAACACCTGTGGGTGGTTCCATTCCGCTGTGGTGGGGGCCTGTCTTCACTGCTCGTTCGCACAAACCCAATATTTATAAATAAGTGCAAAGAAAGTTTTTTCAAATAATGACAAACTTTTCACATGTCAAAAACCTTTTGGTGGCCGATCAAAAATCTGATCTCGACTATCCAGTGGGTCGTTACACACAGTTTGGGAACCTGGTTCATGAACTTTTTTTGTTGAAAGTTTCACTGCTTTTCTGTTGGTGGTGGGGAGGTGGGAGGAGTGTTAACAACCATGAGTAACTTTAAGTAATATAAACGTTCTACCGTCCATATGTTAGGACCACTGGTTACAGCGAAGGGCGAGAGCCAGTTTCACAAAACAAATTATCCAGATTTCATTCAGGGAATCGGGGCAAGCTCGGGAGACTGGTTACTAATTTGAATTAATGGAGCAATAGCGATTTAGGCTTTAACTTGCAGTTTGCGTAATGAGCAGTTGTGGAGTAAATTACTGAATAAATGTTCTAGTAAACTTCGTTGAACACTCCCTCATTGTTTCAGTGGCTGAAAGGATAAATCCGTTGATACAACGTGATTCTCGGGCCTCCATATAGAGTTCAATCAAATGTCAGCAATATTCGATCACATACATCCAGTGATCACAGGATTATGACCACCCCTATCAAAAGTGGATGCGGCTCGTTGACCACGTGATTTCCGAGAGGGCGCGTTTAGTTGACCGGCGAAGCATATACACTGAGTGGCCACTTTATTATGACCACCTGACAGTTTTAAACAAATGAGCTATGGCTGCACGATGTTGACGCCAGAGGGCGAAGCTAGTATAAAAAGGGAAAGCTTAGTGCTTGCGGTAGTAGTAGAAGTGATTTTTGGGTGACGAGATGGGTAAAAAATGCGATTTGATGGACTTTTAACGTGGGATAATTGTAGGAGCTCGTATCACTGAAACCGCCGCATTCGTGAAATGTTCCAGAGCAGCTGTTGTTAAAGTGTTTAAAGACTGGACCGTCAGCCAAAAAACTGGGTCTCTACGTGCAACGTGTGGTCGTCATCGACTAGTGACTTCTGGAGCAGAACGGAGAGTGTCGAGACTGGTAACAGACAACAGAAGGACAACAGTGCAACAAATTACAGACCATCTTAATCAAGGATCTCCTGAAATGATCTCTGCACGCACTGTTCGCCGTACACTGCATCGGATGGGATATGGCAGCCAAAGGCCTGTTCGAACACCTTTGCTGTCTGCAGTTAACATGAGAAAACGCCTCCAGTTCGCACAGGAGCACAAGGATTGGACAGTCGGTAATTGGAAACAAATTATGTGGTCCGATGAATCACGTTTTCAGTTGCACCATGCCGATGGCCGAGTGAGAATTTGGTGGAAACAGTACGAAAGCATGGACCCCAAATGCCTTGCTACAACCCTTCAAGCTGGTGTTATGGTTTGGTGAATGTTTTCCTGGCATGCTTTGTGCCCTTTAATTCGTGTCTGACTGGCACATCCTATCTAAACATCGCTGCGGACCAAGTGCATCCTGTCATGTGGATGGTTTATCCCAATGACTTTCAACAAGATAATGCGTCCTGCCATAGTGCTCGTATTGTACAGGATTGGTTTGAGGAACATGCCGGTGAGTTTACTTTGCTTAGGTGGCCCCCATAATCCCCATTGATAATTTGTGGGATGAAGTTGAACGAGCCATCAGACAGCTGGATCCACAACCCTGCAATCTCACACTCCTGGAAAGTGCTATTCATCAAGCATGGTCTCAGATTCCACAAACCACCGATCAACATCTCGTGGAGTCCATGCCACGAAGAATCGACGCAGTATAAAAGGCAAAAGGTGGCCCATCGAAGTACTGAGGGGGTGGTCATAATGAAGTGGCCACTCAGTTTATAAGGATTGAGTGAAGAAGTAGGTAGTATAATTCAGAGCATGATGGGTAAACGGAAGGATTTATCGCATTTTGAGAAAGGATAGATTGTGGGAGCAGAGAGAGCGGGTGCTTCGATATCCCAAACGGGTGAACTGGCAGGTTGTTTGCGAGCCGCCGTAGTTAAAGTGTAGCAGGACTGGCGTGGTCAAACGACATGGAGGCAAAGCTGCACAGCACAGCGAAATGTTGATGTGAACGCTTGGTCCGACGACTGGTACAGGTCAACAGACAATGCACTGTTCAACAGTTGGCTACCCAATACAACAGAGGTCAACCCGGAACAGTATCTGTCATGACCATGCGTCGCACGTACGGGCTATAACTGCAGACTACCTCGACGACATCCTCTCCTAACCACGGTTCATCCTTCTAAAAGACTCTCCTGGTGCAAAGATCATGCAAGTTGGACATCGTATGACTGGAAAAAAGTGTGCTGATCTGATAAGTGCCGTTTTCCCTCCACTCTGTGGATGGTCGTATACGTATTTGGCGTAAACAACATGAGGCAATCGATCCATCCTACACTGTGTCCACAGTGCAAGTCAGTGGAGGCGGTTGTATGGTGCGGGCATGTTTACCTCGATCGAACTTGGACCCTGGTGCATGTGGAACAACGTATGACTGGTGCCCACTATAATGAATTGCTTGCCGACTCAGTACACCCAGCAGTTGTTGCACTTTTTCTCGAATGGCCACAGTGTCTTCCAAGATAACAATGCGCTGAGCCGCAGGTCCAGTGTTGTGCCGGAATGGGTTTGAAGAATTCAGTTTAGACTTCCAGCATATCGACCGGTCTCTGAACTCTCCCGATATCCACCCCGTAGAGCTTGTGGGACATTATGGAATGGCATATCAGGCATTTGGATGCACCAATAACCTCCATACCTGCATTGAAGACAGCATTACGCACAGCTTGGTTGGTAATACCTCCCAACTGCTGCTGGCATCATATTAAATCGATGCGACGTTGGATAGCTGTTGTACTGAGGGCGAAACGAGGACCCACGAAGTATTATGTAGGTGGTCATACTCAGTGATCATTCCCCCGCACGGGGATAACTGGTTTCCCAGTTATTTGGGGAGCGGCGCCCCCACGGCCCGAGCTGACCTTGTGACGGAACATCTTTCTTTTTCGTATTGTACGATTACATCACCGAAGGGACAGCTGTTCATCCAGCTGCTGGGGGATGGCGTCCCCACGGCCCGAGCCGACATGTACTAGATGTGAATTTTTACATTTTTTATGTTTTTTGTTTTTTTCACTTGACACGCTCCCGCCTCAGTTGTAGGTTGCTGAGGTTGTGATTATGCGCCAGCTCAGGATTATAGTTTCTCGTTTTCTTTCCTGTCTTCTCCATTTCATGTTTCTTTCTTTGTTTTTCCGAGCTGGTTAGCTAGACCTACCTGCACGTTTGCCGTGTGTGGTGACCCGTAAGGTGGAAAAGGGGATGCTGGAGGCTGAGGTTTCTGGAGGCCTGGGTGTTGTTGTCGCCAGTTGCCAACACTCCTCTTTGCCCCCTGCTTCACCCTAAACGGGCGGCTGGGAACTAACCCACTCCTAGTCAATGAGGTCTGTGGCCGAGTGGAGCCCAGACCTCTAACGGCTTGTCGTCTCGTACAACAGGGTGAGTCTGGGGATAGGGTGGGCATGCCAAAGGTGTGTTCCCCAGGCATGGGAAAGTCTGGGTGCTCGCCGAGCGCATGTCTGCCCTATCAACTTGCTATATCCGCTTGCTATCCCTAGAGTCGTGTCCTGCGTCCACTTGGGCTTGCGGACCTCCGGCTCTCCCTCGTTGGGCTCGATTGTGGGTGGGGAAGTCGGCGGATGAATTCTAAAAACTTTTTATGGCTCTAAATGAAATTTCCCACAAACCTAACACCAAAAGAGGTATTGAGGAAGGCTTAGCTCCTTCCGCTAAAAAGCATGTGCCCGATTGCTCGAATGCCAGATTCTTTTTTGTGCATTCATTGGACCCTTCAAAGCCTTTGAGTGCCAAAAGTCCATTTTGGATCAACAAAGCACTGCAATCCATAGCAAGTTCTCCCAAGAGCGTAAAGAAGCTCCAATCTGGAGATCTTCTTGTAGAGATGTCCACTGTGGCCTACAGTACCACACTTATTAACACCACCACGCTGCTGGAGACTCCGGTCAAAATAACACCCCATGGATACCTGAATTCATCTCGAGGCGTTGTCTCCTCTCAGGACCTCGTTGAGTGTACTGAGGAAGAACTATTAGAAGAACTGAGGAGTCAACAAGTTACGGGTGTGCGGCGTATACTCTTTAGGCGGAATGGGCAGTCCATCCCATCCCGCAACATCATTTTAACGTTTGATAGCCCTTCGCTGCCTACGTCCATCAAGGCAGGGTATCTTCACTTAGAGGTACGCCCGTACATCCCTAACCCTTTGAGATGTTTTAGGTGCCAGTCTTATGGCCATTCTCAGCAGTCGTGCAGGAGCAATCCTAGGTGTGCACGCTGTGGTGCCACAGAACATCTTTTGCAGGAATGTGTGGCCAAGGCCGAGTTTTGTGTGAACTGTAAGGGTTCACACGCGGCATCAGCCAAAGATTGTCCCAAGTGGAAGGAGGAGAAGGAAATCCAAAGGATCAAAACGGTGGAACATATTTCCTATCCTGAGGCCAGAAGAAAAGTGGTTCCTGTTACATCTGATCGGCGATCATACGCTTCAGTGGTGGTTGCCAAATCTACGGATGCCACTCAGACCGACATTCAGATCCCCCTTAAATGTCCATTCAATGTTAACGACATCATCGCAGCCGGACTGGAGGCACTCCAGTCTCGAGCTAGGGGTCTGAAAGCGCCACCCACCACTTCGCCGAAGCAGACTCATCCCACCACCAACAAGGGAACTCAGGCCACTTCTTCTAACAAAAAGACCAAAGCCCAGGATAAGAAAAGCATTTCTTCTCCTACAAAATCTCAGGAAACGACTCAACGTCGTGCGCCTCCCGGTAAGACACTTGGGACAAAACATGCTCCCATCTTAGCTCCTGGTCACACGCCTCCAGATCTGGGGGAACCAGCCGGACTTCGTTTGATCATTTTCATTTTCATTTCACTTATAACCATGGCTTCAATCATTCAGTGGAACTGTCGAGGTTTTTCGGACGAACTTTGATGAAGTGAAACATCTGCTTTCATTTTACTCTCCGGTGTGCCTTTGTCTACAGGAGACGAAGCTTAAACCATCAGACCTGCTTTCAGTTCGAGGCTACAGTGCATTTCGGACAGATAACTCGTCTGGAAATATAGCCTGTGGGGGAGTCGCTATTCTCGTCCCTCACAGGGTTCCGGTATCTTCCGTCGCGGTTTCCACAACTGTGCAGGCCGTGGCGGTTCGTATTTCTATGCCTGTACCTCTTACTGTCTGCAGTGTCTATCTGCCGCCGGACGAGAACGTGAGCGTCTCGGTACTGGAGAGATTGGTTGATCAGCTGCCTTCACCCTTTCTAATACTAGGTGAATTCAATGCCCATCATCATTTGTGGGGTAGTGTCAGCATCAGCACGAGAGGTCGTCGCATAGAGTCTCTTCTGTCCTCGGCCTCTTTGTGCCTTTTTAACACCGGTGCTGACACGTACTTCCATGAACCGACACGATCCTTCAGTGCGATCTATTTGACCTTGGGATCACCATCAATTATTGCTGACTGGTCGTGGACGGTGTGTAACGACCTCCACGGGAGCGACCATTATCCGATTTTGCTCTCGCATCATGCCAACATGCCAACTTCTGCCTCCCGCCCTCCTCGTTGGAGGATGGAGCGTGCGAGATGGGAGGTCTTCACGCCGTCAGCTTTGATCTCTTCTGCAATGGTGACCCAAGAGTCAATCGACGCAGCGGTTCTTGAAGTCACAAATTGTATTCTTCAGGCAGCTGATCTTTCTATCCCAAAAACATCGACGACACTCTCCAGAAGTCCGAAGCCTTGGTGGACCCCTGAATGCGCAGCGGCTAGGAGAGCTCAACATAAGGCCTGGTCTACGTTTCGGCGTTATCCGACCGATGCTAATCTCGTTAAATTTAAACGAGCAAAATCCTATGCTCGGTTGGTGCGTCGACGTAGCAAGAGGGAGTCTTGGATCCAGTATGTGTCATCTCTCACTTCACGTGCCAGTTCGAAAAGTGTGTGGGAAAAGATTCGAAAGATCCGGGGTAACTACAGCTCTCACCAGATCTCCATTCTCGAGAGCAACGGCTGCACATATGCTGGAGTCGGGGAGATTGCTGATTGTTCAGGGGAGGCGTTTGCCTCCGTGTCGAGTGACCTGCCGTATCCTACTTCTTTTCAAAGAATGAAATCCACTGGGGAACGCCAGAGAATCTCCTTTGCGCCTTTTCTCGACACGGGATATAACTCCCCCTTCAGCATGGTTGAACTCAGGGTGGCTCCGCATCGGTCCGGCGCTACATCGGTCGGTCCCGAAGGCATCCATTATGACATGCTCCGTCATCTCTCGCAGTCGTCTCTCGAGAATCTCTTAATCCTTTACAATCGTATTTGGTCGGAGCACAGTTTCTCGGAGTCTTGGCGAAAAGCAGTTGTTCTGCCTTTTCCCAAACCTGGCAAGGATCTCAAGTCTCCCTCTAGTTATCGTCCAATTGCTCTCACTAGCTGTCTGTGTAAAGTTCTTGAACGCATGGTTAATTCCCGGTTAGTTCATTTTTTAGAATTTCATCAAGTACTTTCACCATCACAAAGCGGCTTTCGCCGTCATCGTTCACCTCACGATCATCTCCTGCACCTTGAGACATCTGTGCGCGAGGCGTTCTTGCGTAGGCAGCACCTGGTTTCTGTATTTTTTGATATTGAAAAAGCTTATGATCGAGCGTGGCGGCATGGTATTATCCGTGACCTCCACGCATGCAGATTGCGAGGAAATCTTCCGACATTTATTTTAAATTTTCTTCGCAATCGGGGTGTTCCAGGTGCGCCTGGGTACGACGCTATCGGCAACATTCCATCAAGAACAAGGTGTTCCTCAAGGTTGCATTTTATCTGTCACATTGTTCATCCTTCGCATTAATTGTCTCCTCACAAATCTTCCTCCTGCGGTTTCGGCTACTGTCTATGTTGATGACTTGCACATTTTCTGCTCGTCATCAAGCATGCATTTTATTGAAAGGCAGTTGCAGTCTGCAATTAATCAGATCTTTAAAACGGCGAATAGCAATTATTTCGTTCTTTCTCCCGACAAGACAGCGTGTGTCCATTTCTGCCGGAGGCGTGGCCTCCATCCTGACCCAGAGCTGTTTTTAGACCGTGCAGCCACACCAGTTTTGCCGGAGACCAAGTTCCTTGGTCTGACCGTCGACCGTGCGCTTACGTTCCGTGCGCACGTTCGGCGGCTCAAGATTTCCTGTCTGCGGGCTCTATCCATACTTAAGATCCTTTCGAGAGTCTCGTGGGGCGCAGACAGGACGTCTTTGATTCGTATTTACCATTCTTTAATCCGGTCGAAACTGGATTATGGTTGTATCGTGTATGGCTCTGCTCGTCGTTCCGTTCTCCGGCCTTTGGACACTATTCACCATCAAGCACTGCGTCTTTGTTCGGGAGCATTTCGAACATCTCCGATTCCCAGCCTTTACGCTGACGCGAACGAACCATCGCTTGAATTACGCCGTCTGCAGCTGTCTATTCAATTCTACCTGAAACTTAGATCTCTTCCAGGCCATCCTTTGTACGATGCAGTTTTTCATCCCCAGCATGCTCGTTTATTCGGGAACCGGCCCTCGTGCATTTCAACCTTCGGTCTTCATATGGCGGCCGTAGCCCGTGATGTAGGGCTCGACTTGTCACTTGTTGGAGAGACCAGGGGCTTTGGGGATCCGCCATGGCACCCACTTGGTGTCATGGTTGATACCACCTTTACATCTTTCGATAAATCCTCAACCCCTGCGTCAGTGTACCAGCAGCTCTTCGCTGAGCACCGTGACCTAAATTTTGATTACACTCCTATTTTTACTGATGGCTCCAAAATGCATGGAGTCGTTGGATCCGCGGCTGTCTGTGTAGATGACGTTTCAGTAGCGCGGATCCCAGCTGAGGCCACGGTGTTTTCAGCGGAGATGCATGCTGTGTATCTCGCTCTTCTCCATGTTCAGTCGAGTTCTCATCATCGTGCTATCGTCTATACGGATTCCTTGAGTGTCTTGCAGTCTTTGTCATCTGCAGATTGCCGTGACCATTCCTTTTCTCGTGAATGTGGGACAGTTACTTCGTCGTTTGCTCGGGGCCGGTTTTCAAGTTCAGTTTTGCTGGATTCCTGGGCATGTTGGAATCTCGGGTAACGAGTGTGCTGATGCGGCTGCTAGATCTGCTTCCTCTTTGGTCGTCACACCCTTGCCACTGTTTCACCGGGATTTCCGCTTTCTGGTACGCGACCATATTAAGCGAACGTGGCAAGGTCTGTGGGACCAAGAGGAGGAAAATAAACTGCATCGTATTAAATCTAATCTTGAAGTCTGGAAATCCTCATATCGTCGGAACCGTAGGGAGGAAGTGGTGCTTGCGCGTCTCCGCATTGGGCGTTGTCGTTTCACTCACCGCTTTTTGCTGTGTGGCGACACTGCGCCGATGTGTGAGACGTGCAATTGCCGACTCACCGTCACTCATCTTCTGTGTAGCTGTGTTCGTTTTCGTGATGTACGTTTTCATTTCTTTCATTCTCATTTGTTGACCGAGGACGCCGCTACACTGCAGCGGCTCCTCAATGACCACTGTGACTCTGTTGCCGTGTTTTCATTTTTTAAAGAAATTGACTATTTTAAACGTTCTAGATTTTAGCCTTATCATCATCCTCATTTTTCAGTTTTACTGAATCAGCTAGATTTCAATCATTGTATCATGTTTTTAATACTGTTTGTTCCATTATCTTTTTTAGCACTTCCATCGTTCTCATTTTTCAGTTTTACATGATCAGTCATATTTTAAGCTTTTTACCACATTTTTAATACTATTTGTTTGTCTTGTTTCTGGCGCTCTTTGGCCAACCATGGCCCTTGCGCCATAAAAATCAACCAACCAATCAGTGATCATTCAGTGTATGTTGAATCAATGCGACTTCGGATAGCTGTTGTACTGAGGGCGAAAAGAGGACCTACGAAGGATAAGGTAGGTGGTCATAAGTCACGGATCACTCAGTGTATATTGATTCGATGCGACGTCGGATTGCTGTTGTACTGAGGGCGAAATGAGGACCTACGAAGTATTATGTAGCTGGTCATAATTCAGTGATCACCAGGGTTTTATATCAACGTCCAACAATCTGTTTGCATCTCTATAACTCCACGTACATAGATCTCGACAACTCCACTACATTCAATGTTGTCGTTTTATCTTGCTGTCGCCCACTGTCAGCCTTACCAAACTTTAAAAGGAATTGCCGGCTTCTGACCATTCGTCCGAGACGCGAACAGGTTCGAACCCGGTGAAGCATGGATGTTGTACTTGTCTTATGGCACTGGCTCTCTCCCATTCCTGGAACCGTTAGCCCCAAATTAGGGACGGGCAACTGCTAATAGCGCATCGAGTTGCTTGCGGTGGTCGTAAATAACCCCAAACAAAAAACATTTGTATATGCTGTACGAGGAACAAATGTCATTCAGTGATAAAAAACCGTTAACCAAGAAGTATAAGAAAATCGAAACTTAAAAAAAAAAGTTTAGTGCTATGAGTCATATAACCTTATCATATAGTAAATGCGGACGATGCTATTCCATTGGTACCCAAAGGAAGCAAAACAACGAAACTTATTCACGATAAGATCAAGAAACAGGAATTAAAATGAAGGATGATAATAAAAAGAAATTTTCTGAAAAATAAACAGAATTAATCAATCAAATATAGTATTTCGTGAAGTAAGTGAATACTTTGAAATTACCATAATACCTGTAACAGCAAAGCAGTGATTACGATATTTGAAGTTATTATCAGTAGTTCGCCTCATTGCTGATAATATGGTAATAAGAGGAATACCAATAATCTCATTACCACTAATACGGTAATGCATGTTATATTGCCATTACGAGAGGGAAAGATAATATGTGGGGCGAATAAGAGCTGTACTTCGACAAGTGGCGAGTAAATGGTCCTTTGATTTTTACGTAAGTTGGCTTCAGTTAAGGTGGATCCACCTGAAAACTCTGCCCTGTGTTTCCCGTGGTAAAAAAATGTCGACATTTTCTCTGCAACTAATGTATTCCCAAGGATGAAAATTTACACATGAATAAAAATAACTTCATATTATTACGTAGCATATTTAATATTTTCTAAAACTTAACCATAAGTGTATTAAAGATCAATAACTTTGTCAGTGTTAAGAACTGCTAATAGATGGCACCACATGTGCAGATCGCTTACTAATTGTAATCATGTAGCTTTCTTATGTCCAACCGCGCGGTAGTCTGGAACGTTTAGCATGATTTGAGCCACCTAGATTAAATTTTCTGACAATAATTCAGATTAAAATGTTAACAGAACTGTAGGTCCATCAAACAAAGATCTTCGCTCTTTCCGCCGTTATAAGTGAGTCACGGAAAAATCCTCATTGGCCGCCACCGGGAGTCGAACCCAGGGTCTTCCAGTTACACGCCTGATATGCTTCCGCTACACCACAGCGGCCTCTAATTCCTCCAGACTCACACACGCTAACTGCCAAGCCAAGTTGGCAGGTTGTTTCTTGGAGCCCCGCACAATGCTGGGGATTCACCAAAGATGGTAAGCAGCAACTGAAGAAATAATTATAAGGCGAATGAATACTTAATACAGACATCTAACGTGGAATAAGAACATTAAACAAAGATATTCGCTCTTTCCGCCTTTATAAGTGAGTCACGGAAAAATTCTCATTGGCCGCCACCGGGAGTAGAACACTGTAGGTGCTGCTGATTTTTAATTCCGAAAAAGGCCAGCAAACATACCATGCGACATCTTCCGCTAAGTTATTGTCAGAAAATTTATTCTAAATGACTCAAATCAAGCTAAACGTTCCAGACTATCGCATGGTTAGATTCAAGTATTGATTCCAATCCAAAAATTAATAAACCTTTTGCAAAAAAACGCTACACGATTACAATTAAATTTCTACAGAAGTGTTTTTACCATTGGCAACATAGGGCAGGGTTTTTAGGTGGATCCACTTTAAACGAACTCTGGAGGCATTATTTCAGTGCTGACGGTGAAGTGGCCCGCTGTTAAGACAAACACTTCTGCAAAAATATAAAAAATTATTAATTACCACAGAAAAGAGTTCATGTATTTGCGCCCAGTGGAGCACTTTGTTGGGCTACTAATTGTAGGCGGGGGTTTGTGATTAACTTTCCGAGCAGGGCCAAGGACCTTGCCCCGGATATGATATGGGCGATGCGCCAACTCTAGAAAGCTGCCCCACCAAAATAAAAAGCACAATCCAGAGACCCGCAATGTTGCGACGGTGGCAGAGTGGTCTGAGGCATAGGGCTTTCGAGCTAGGCACGGGTTTGAGTCGTCCCGGGTGAGGCATCAATGGTCTGGCTGTCTTACAGCGGTGGCTATCCCCTTTCTGGAAGCAGTGACTCTAAATTAGAGACGGACGGCATTTTATAGTCTTTAGAGTTTCTCCCTACGGTCGTTTAATCCCGATATAAAGGAAAAACTGTGATTTCAGATAAGCACGGGGTCACTAATAACCCCTCTCCAAAAAGAAACGTAAGTTCTAGGTGTGTCCATATGTTCTACCCGTTTTTGTAGGCTACAAAGAAAGAAGGAGAACACAATAAATAACGTACCTAGGATTTCACATAATTGCCATTATTCTGTATGACCTCTTGCCATCTGTCTATGAGTAGATGAATCCCACACCGGGAAAACTCCTGTATTTTTGAGTAACAAAAGTAATGTATTGCCGTTTTCACATTATACACATCATCGAACGTTTGAAGAACAAAGGCGTTCTGTAATGATCGGAAAAGGTGGTAATCAGTAGGTGCCAGGTCACGGAAATACTTCGAGTGAGGTAACACTTCCCAACTGAAGTCCAGTAATTTTGCCGAGTGATTAAAGCAGCATGAGGTCTGGCGTTATCATGAAGTATCACGCCTTTGAGATTGACGAGTGCTGTCTGCTTCGATGTCAGTTGTTCTCGCAATCTGTCCAACTGTTGGCAGTAGAGGTCAGCATTTATCGTTCGGTTAGGTGTTAACACCTCCCAGTGGATTATTATACGGACATCCCACCAAACACTCAACAAAACCTATTTGGGATGTAGTCCTCCCTTCGAGGTCGATGAAGCAGGCTCCGCACCATGCAAACAGTCCGTTGACGCTTTACATTACGATACAGTACCCATTTCTCATCACCCGTTACAATTCGTCCCCAAAACGGTTTATTTCTGTAACGAGAATGCAAAGAACCACATGTACGGATTATCTCCTCTCGTTGCTTTGAAGAAAGCTGGTGCTGAACCCAGTTATCGAACTTTGGGATGAACACAAGCGCATGTATCCGTTTTTCGACTGTTGTTCTGTGTACTGACAACGTTTTTGCTAATTCCTGAACGGTTGGATGTGTGTCATTTGTTATGGCTTGGTCCACATCCTCGTCAAAAACACGGATGGATTTCCAGGACGTGGTTGACCTTTACAGCTTTTGTCTCCGTACCAGAAGTTCCGAAACCAACTGCGACATGTGCTGTCATCAACTGCATCCTCCCCCATACACTTGACAGATGTTGGGGCTGCAGTACTGCCTGTATCGAACTCGTACAGTAAACAATATTTAATGTGCTCTTTATCGCATGCCATGTTTTCACCGTCCGTGATTTCCGTTACGAATGACTTACTCGGAAAACCCCCGTGCCTCTATATGCTGTGCTGCTCCACGGTTTATTGGACTGAAATTCGGCATCGCTGCGTCATCTGTGACGTAACTACTCCGATTACAATTTGCATCTATTACAAAAACGGGTAGAACTTTTGCACACACCCAATAGTTCAACATACAGATGATTCAGAGGGTTGCTCCTCTGGCATGTGAAAGTTTATAACTGGCGGTATAAGATTTTACTTACTGTTGATGTATCAAACCTATATTTTCAGCGATCTTGGCACGCAACTCGAACTTCCCTGATATAAATCACATGTCTCATCCAAGACGTTTGTACATTATACTCATTATATTTTTCTCTTTCCTGAATCTGGTCCTACAATGATTTCCGTGTCCTTCCTCTGCCTTTCTTTCCTGCCACTTGAGCTAAATATTTTTTTTTTTAAGCACCTCGCCACTCATGTTCTCAACAAGGCCAAACCACCTCAGAATATAGGTTTTATTCCAGAACTCTTAGGTCGACTGCGGGCACGTATCCAAGGAGGTGGTCTAGGGGGTCTGGACACCTCCCAAAGGTTACTGAACAACAACAAAAAATGTGGATTTTTAATTATTTTTTTTTTTTTAATTGTCCACAAAATTATTTTGGAGGAAGCGATGAACGTAACTGTGCAGGGGCACCGGGGAACCTGCGTCCTCCGTACGTGCCCCTTCCCTGAACCCATGCATGGGCCTACGGCTACCGACACTTTAAATAAAGGCAGTAAAGAACTTAAGCTTCTTTATGTAGTTTATTAAAATTAATGAATGAATATAGAACGGTTTGTTTATGAATGATCTTCAAGCCAAGTTTCTGTGAAATTTAAGTTGGCAGTTTAATATATTTCTATAAATTTTGCATTTGATCTTTTCATTTATTCCTAGCAGCAACCCTAATTTATTATTTTATTTCTATTATATCCGTTTGAAAATTTTTCTCTGTAAACTCAGGGCCCCCCTCTCCCCCAAGAGACGTGGCATAGTAAAATGTACATTATGCATTCGGCAGGTTAGTACAGCATGTGGTCAATACAACTTGCCACCTACATCTGCTATATAAATTATTCTCAGTTTTTGCTCGAAGTCCCCCCCCCCCCCCCAAAAAAAAAAATTCCTGGATACGTGCCTGCCCCCATGTACTTTTATGAGTTTCAAAACGCAAGGGTAAAAAGGGCATCCTGAAAGAAATGTCTTGTCCTCATAAGATTTTTAGCACGTCTTTTGTAAAAAAAAATCGTGCTTATGTTATCGGTTTGTCCGTCCGTACCCACGATATCTCTGCAACTATTAGTCCGATTTGAAAAATTCTTTTTGCATTGGGTAGCTTGAAATATGCGAATGATCCTTTATTTCGTTTTTTTTTACGATGTACAATTTCACTGCTAGAGGGCGTAAATGTAGATGATGTCGAATTCTAAATATGATTTATTCCACATATTTGCTTCTAAACATCAGATTGCAAAAAATCTTATCTTTCGATTCCATTTATATCGAAGAGTATTTTAGATATAGTTACTTTTTCAGATTACGCATAGGTTTTCCGCTAGGGGGCGTAAAAGTAAATTACATATTTCCTGAGAACTCTTCTTCTAAAACTCCGATTTGAAAAATGTTTTCTTCAGCGGATACATCTCCCGATGGAACATCTTTTACATATAATTTTTAATTTTTGGTAAAGAATACTTTGGCCACCAGGGGCATAAGTGTTAATTTTTGCTTCTGATGTATATGCCATAAAATCTGAGCTTCTAAAATATCGAATGAAAAAAATTCTTTCGTGGACTGATGCCACTCACGTCGATAAACCTTTTTGGAATATTTTCTTCCTAAAACATTCACGTTTCTCCGCCAGAGGGCGTAGATGTTTCTTATTTTTGTCAATACTCCACTTCTAGGAGTCCGATTTGAAAAATCCCTTCTTTGTTTGATAGCGTTTCCGATGCGAAGTGCTTTTCCTATAAATTCAAAATTTCCAAGTAAATCATAGACTTTCTGCTAGGGGGCACAAAGGTAAATTGCGTTTTCTGCTTTATTTCTGCTCCTAAAACTCCGATTTGAAAAATTCTTCTTGTATCGCATACAAGACGTGATGGAAAATATTTTTCGCATAATACATAATGTTTGGTAAAGAATCGTTTGGCCACCAGGGGGCATAAGTGTTAATTTCTGCTTCTGATGTATTTGTAGCAAAATCTGGGCTCCTGCAAACTCGACTAAATTTTTCTTTTTCTTGGACCGATACCGATTATATGGATAAAACCTTTTGAGAATACTTTCTTCCTAAAATAGTGGATCGTTTTCCCACCAGGGAACGTAAAGTCACATCTTATTTTTGTCGATAACTCTGTTTCTAAGAGGGCGTAAGCTCGCGATTCCGTTTACAGCAATATCTGAGGGATTAAAAACCCGATTGAAAATCTTCTTTCTTTCGTCAGATTTATTGTTTTCCATACCGGTTAAATTGACTTTGAATAGCTTTGATATATTTAATTTGCGTCAGAACGGATTCAAATGACGTGCTTATTACACCCGAAAGTTCGGTGTCATCTTCCTTGTTATTTGTAGCAGCAAAAATGTGAAACTTGGTGGCAAAATACTTGGACATATTGTTAATAATGCTAGCCTATTCAAAAGTATTGCCCATCACTTTTTATACATTTCCGCCAGCTTTGAACCCATTGGTAAAGTCCATTTTAGAAAAAATCCTGAGGCTGTCGTTTCACCAATGAGTTCACAGCCAGTTTAACGTCTGTCACGTCGTCGAAATGTTCCCCACGAAAGGATTTTTTCAAAGGGGGAAAAAGTCTGAGGAAGCCAAATCAGGACTGTAGGGGTGGTTGGGGCATCACAGTCCACCCCATTTTGGCAATAGCCTGTGAAGTCTCCATTGAGGTGTGGAGACGTGCGTTATCATGGCACAAAACAACACTATGAAGCGGAATGTCACGTATTTTCCTTCTGATAGCTTCCTTTAGCTTCTTTAATGTCTGCGCATAGTGAGTACTGTTTATTGTTGCAACTCCAGGATGGTGACACGACGATCGGCTGTGATGAGGTCTTTCACTCGTTGCCTGTTGGAAACTCTCAATGCAGTTGCGGGTCTTCCACTCCGTTGTTTGTCTGACACTGATCTTCGGACATTACTGATATCGATTGTGGCAGCTCCATACACCGCCATGAGTCTTCTGTGGATTTCTGGAACCTCACATCCCTCTTCTTCCAGGAATTCAATAACGGCTCGCTGCCTCACTCTGTAATTCATGATCTTTATTTCAGATTCTGAAAATAATTTGTTCCCACATTGATAACATATCATAGTACATCAGTGCAGTTTCATTAAAAACACTTCAAAAGTTTTTAAGGAGGAGACATTACTTTCAGTTCAAGATGCGCAAAAGTTTTTCCTGTGAAAAAAAAAACAGATTGCACACTACCCAACTGTGAACAAAATTCAAATTCGACAAATGGCTGAAGAGTTACGGAGAGATTTTTTTACACTACGAGCAGGACGTTTTATACACGATTTTCCAACAAAGCCATGTTGATCAGGTAAGGATCCCAGACGTACTGTAAAATACGGGATAGTCCCGTTTTTGGCTAATGCGTCCCGTTGTCCCGTGAAAACTCCTCAGGACAGCTTTCTGTCCTGTATTTTAGAGTTCAAGACTGAGAAACAAAATCGATGAGTTATAATTTTTATTCTTTTACATATTTTTTAACCTGCACGCCAAGCTTCCCCCAAACTGACTGTTATCTCCCACGTCTAACTCTGTGGTCAATGCTCTCATTACGTAAGCAAGTAGAGCCACGGCAGATTGCTATCTGGAAAGGGGAACGCACGTGACCTCGACACCTGGTGGTTGGAGTCAGTAATACAATATCATAAAATTGATTTCTACAACACATCTGTGTCATATATAAAAGAATTGTCACAGTATGTCTTGGGTGAAACTGAGAACAGATTATCTTGGGAAAATTGTTTCAAATGGTCCAACTATTAATCAGAACGCTGCCATATCAAACATTGTTGAATCGAATTTGTTTGAAGTAATGGTAGTGAAAACATCTCTGAACTGCAAAAAAGATAGTGAAGTGAAGGACATGTTGAAATCTGAACAGTTAGATGGAGTCTGGGTGGATCTCTTCAAAAATGTTGAAGAACTCAAATTTAAGGAAAGTAGTGGAGTTCGTTATGTGTATCCCTGGAGCAAATGCGTGTGTCGAAAGATTTTCTCGCATGAAAGCACTGTGGACTGGTGAGAAAAACAAATTGTAAAAACCGTAAAATCATTCAATGAGGATTGTGTAGCTTTTCATGACATGATTCTTAAAAACCAACAATTGTTAAGTGAAATTCATTCTTCAGAAAAGTATTGCAAGTGTGAGCAAGACTGACTGATTAATAAGAATAGTTAGAATCATTTTGTAAGACTGACATATGTGATGGATGCGCATACTAAACATTCACCCTCAGTCGTAAGTGTCCCGTATTTTTTTCCAATGTATCTGGGATCCCTATGATTAGGAAAAGCGATGTTTCTCGGTAATATTTGATTTGGGTTTGTTTTGTGCTTCTGTAAATGAATACGAACTATGTTATATGACAGGAAAATGGGGGGGGGACTTTTCACATTACTAAGACTACGTGAAATGTTTTTCACGTGTATCTACACTTTTCTTTTAACCGAGATTGTTCAATAAATTCGGCGAGCAAATATAAAAGCCTGAGCTTTGAAGTTTTGTTTGATGAGTCTCATGTTCTGCTGCGAGGTACATGTGGTGCCGCCTGTCGGAGAATACTGAATTAATTCCATGTGAACTAAACTGATCATCTCGTTTAAAGAAATGCTCGAAGCGCAGCGTGACTAAGAGAATAGAAAACGAGTTTCTTTTCCCCCAATCATTAATATGAACATTGCTTTGCTAAAGCCGCCGGCATAAACTTAAGAAGGTGAGAAGAGAACAACGCAAACTTAAAAGGTGCAAGAAACAATGCCAATAACAAGCTGCGTTCCAAGAAAGATTGTGCTTCCACAGGAATTAAATGCTCATCTACAATATGACTATAAATTACCTCTAAACAAAGTCAGAGAACCTGTTTTCAGACAGCAGGGAAATCCCTTAGAGGCTATGGATTAATCTACCGTTTATTTTTAACAAAGGGAATTTACTTGCAATCCTGAAAAAAACAAAACAAAAAAAAACATGATCAATAGTGAACGATTTTATACGCGCACGCGAAGTGAATTTATTTTAATTACTCCACCTGGGGTACAATTTTCATTCTTGGAATTTCACTGAGCAGCACATGTTAAAATTTAGACGTGAAATCACTCTTATTTTACTTTATCGCACAAAATGTAACACGCTAAAACGAATAATAGTTACGACTTACTCTAAAGAACCAAAACTTTATGGCCACCAGCCAAATACAATGTTGGGCCTCCACGTGCCGCCAACACAGAACTTACCCGGCGAGGCGTAGACGCTACAAGATTTTTAAAAGTGGAATCTGGTGCAAACACACTTTACCAGCAGATCATTTAACTCTTGTAAGTCACGTGGTTGAGCCGCAGCAGATCATTTAACTCTTGTAAGTCACGTAGTTGAGCCGCAGGAGATGGGACTTGCTGTCCCAAAACAAGCCACAGATGCCCGATTATATTGACGTATCGGAATTTGGAGTCTAGGGCAATATCTAAAAGTTTTCGTGATATTCCTCATTCATTCTGAAACAATCCGGGCACTGTGGCATGGAGCATTATCTTTCTGAAAGAAGGCATTACTAGAGAGAAATACAGTTGCCATGGAAAAATATATTGGGTTGATGCATAAGTTCATGCCTTTTGATTTCACGAGTGTTTTCCAGGTCAGTACTGATGGTGCAGATGGCCAGCTGTATATCAAAACGTAGCCAGTAATATCATGTATTTAAATCATATTGCGTTGTGTGATTGTGGCTAATGGTTTTCTGGTTTTCAGATCCCAAAGTATGGAGTGTCAAGTAGAGAGGAATGAACATTTCCGACACGACATCTGCTCCTCTAAGAGTTTAACAGGGGATTCACAGCCGCCGAGGCTACTCGACAAATTTGTGCTGCGTATAGGGACAATGCTATTGCTCCGAGGATAGTCCGCAAATGGTTTTCTGGTTTTCAGATCCCAAAGTATGGAGTGTCAAGTAGAGAGGAATGAACATTTCCGACACGACATCTGCTCCTCTAAGAGTTTAACAGGGGATTCACAGCCGCCGAGGCTACTCGACAAATTTGTGCTGCGTATAGGGACAATGCTATTGCTCCGAGGATAGTCCGCAAATGGTTTGAGCGGTTCCGAAGTGGCAATTTTGACCTCAACGGCTCTCCGCGCTCAAGTCGTCCATCTCACTTTGATGAGGATCGTATGAACCATCTCATCCACTTGGATCCTCGTCAAACCACACGCGAAATGGCCAGTGATCAGGCCACAGTGGTGCGCCACCTGGAACGTACGTGAAAGGTCCAGAAATTGGGGTGCCTCAAACTCTCACCGAGTACAACAGGAATCGGCGTGTTGCTATATGTGATTCCTTGCTCGCCCGTTATCGGGAATGTTCTCAGCAACACGAACCCTTTCTGCCACGTATTGTTACTGGAGATGAAAAGTTGTCTGTACGTAAATTTCAGGCATCGAAGGGAATGGGTAAGCCAAACAAGACGCCCACACCACGTCCAAAACATGACCTTCATCCTGCGAAGACCAGGTTGTGTGTCTGATGGGACATGGAAGGCATTATTCACTGGGAAATACTGCCAAGGAATCGGACCATCAACTCTGCACCCTATTGGGAGCAACTCCTCCGTGTGGAGGGAGCAATTCAGCAGAAACTGCTACATCGGCGCCATGGTGACTTTCTCCAACGTAAAGCACGTCCTCACAGTGCATACACGACCAAATGGCCGTTCACGACATGAAATGGGAGATTCTTCCACATCCGGGCTATTCCCAAAATGTCACCCCTTTCGACTATCACCTGTTCCGATCTCTGTTGAATGCACTCCGTTCAACAATAACGTTGATCTCCAGAATTTACTTGATGATTTCTTCTCAGCAAAACTTGAACGTTTTTTCAAGAATGGCATTGCAGACCTATCCAGATGTTGGAACACCATCGTAAACATAGTTGATTGATTCCAATTATGGGGGATACATAGTTGATTGATTCCGTTTTCCCTTCTGAGGTAATACATTCCTGTTGTGGGGTGAAAAAGACCGCATGCATTTATGTATCAACCCAATACCTGGTCTGCAATGATGTTTTGGTAGGTGGTAAACGTCATAGGTTCCTGCACATGAATGACTGGACACAGGGTTTCCCAGCAGAACACTGCCCAAAGCATTACACTTCCTCCACAGGTATGCTTTTGTCCTACTGTGCACTCTGATGCGAACACTTTCCAGTTAAACGACGCGCACGTTGGCCGTCCACATGGTACAACAAGAAATGAGATCAATCGGAACAGACTATCTTCTTCCACCAATAATTCAGGGTCTAGTTTCGATGCTCGCGTGCCTATTGTAAGTTGTTGTGGTGGTGGATACTCGGAGCGGCCTGTGGCTACGCAGCCCTATTTTCAATAGAGTTCGGTGTATTTTATGCTGTGACACATTACTGCCATCACCAGCTTTCAAATTACCGGCGCGATGCCCCACAATATAGCTTCTGTTGGCTCGTACCATACGGGATAGCCTTTGCCTACCTCTAGCATCGATGAGCTATGATCGTGTCACACTTTGAGGAGGGTTCGTGTGGTTTTTCCTTCCTCGGAGCAGTTTTTGAAGGTACTATTTACGGCTAACAGTGAGCACCCCACAAGTCTTTCCCCACGGAAATACACTGACCCAGTCGTCAGACCATTACAATTTGACATTTGTCTAACTCGCTTAAGTGTGCAATAGGCTTACACAAGTCATGAACATATGATAATGTAATTTGGAACTATTCTTCCTGCAAAAATGTCCCAACTGTGTGAGTGATACTGGAAGTGGAAAGTATATGATCTAACCTTTCGCTCCAGGTATTCCCACGAAGTAGTGGGATCTGGAGATTGAGGTGGCTGCCGTACCCTCATGCTTTGTAACTCACAACTTGACACGTTTCACACAATGCACAGGTGTATTACATGCTTTAAACCAGGGAAGGTCATTTGGGAACAATACCGGCAGTGTCTGGTGCAGGTGGTCACCAAGAATGGATTAATACATTGCAGATGTGACACGATCCTGCAGATTAATCAATGGCCTTACGAAATGCCATGGTATGTCACTCCGCAGCATCAGAGATTTACCTCCACCGTTGGGGTGGTACGTATCTCCAGGTTTTCGCCAGATGTACTCTCTGTCAGTGCACAGTTGCCCCAAATGGAAATCTAGCGGGTCAAATTATTTGTAACTTGAAACTGATAGATATTGTCGCTTAATGAAAAAAATCTCCAAAATAAGGAAATTGTATGTTGATTTTCTTATTAAGACTGTTAGTTACACTATCTACCAACAAGTAATTGGACACACCTGCAATCGATGATATCTGCGGTTCTGTTACACGTCACGGCCGCCGCCGCCGCCGTTAAATATCGAGTGGGAAACAACAACGCAACCAGTCACATGCAACCACGCAGTTCGGAGCGCTCTGATTTCGAGAAAGGTGTAATCGTCGGGTATCACAGAAATGACCGATCCATACGTGACATATCCAGCGAGTTGAAGTACCCAAAATCGACAGTGGCCTACGTGATTGGCAAGTGGAAGATGAGAGGTGACTGTCGGAATGTGCCCCGAACCGGCAGACCCAGAAAACTGGGAGTTAGGGACAGACGGGTGCTGACCAGAGAAATTCAGAAGAACCGCCCCAAAGCGATGGGCCACATCGGCGAGGTGTTTCAACAGGCATCCGGAAGTGTTTTTTCGATGAATACCATCCGTAACGAAGCCCATCTGCTCGGTTATAATGGACGTGCTACCGCCCACAAGCCTTTGATCACCAAGCCCAATAGCGCTGCTCGGCTAACGTGGTGCAAAGAACATCGACAGTGGACCGCTGAACAGTGGAAACAGGTTCTCTGGAGTGACGGAATCAAGGTTCACCCTCTACTGTTCGGATGGATAGGTCTGGGTTTGGCGTCTGCCTGGAGAACACCTCCTGCCGGAATGTATTGTGCCAACTGTGAGGTTCAACGGCGGTGGAATTATGATATGGGGGTGCTTCTCCTGGTATGGCACGGGACCCTTGGTCGCAATTCCTGGTAGACTCAACGCCAAGACCTACTGCACCATTTTGGATGACCATGCGCTTCCTACGTTATGGCAGTTTTACGGGGTGGATCCATGTTACCTTCAGGATGACAATGCCACCTGTCATGTTGCGAGGTCCACCATGGCTTGGTATGGTGACAATGGGGTTAATCGAATTGACTGGCCTGCGCAGAGTCCGGACCTTAACCCTATCGAGCACCGCTGGGACGAGTTGGAGCGTCGACTTAAGGGGTGTCCCCACTGTCCGAAATCGGTGAAGGAACTGACCTGACTTCTCCAAGCCGAGTGGAAGAAAATACCGCTAGCCGTCGTGCAACGCCTGGTTGAGAGTATGCCCCGCAATGTCGCAGCTGTAATCACCGCTCGTAGAGGCTCCACCAACTATTGAAGGTGAATAAACTTCGTTTTCCTTTGCTATCACAGGTGTCCAATTACTTGTTGGTAGATAGTGTATGATGACTGATAAAAAAACTAATAATTTTATCATCCTGAAAAATGCACAGCACAGTTTGTATCATACTTTAAATTTAAGAACTAATGTAAGACATCATGAGAAATGAATAAAGCAAAATAATACTGTATACAGTCATTTGCAAAAGTTTTTTTTTTTTTTTTTTATTGGAATTTTAACGACCACCGTGAACAACTCAATGGGCTATAAGCAGTCGCCCGTCCCTAATTTAGGGTCACTGGTTCCAGGGAAGGGAGAGAGCCAGTGCCGTAAGACAAACACAACATCCATGCCTCGCCGGGATTCGAACCCGGACCCCTTTCGGACGAATGATCAGAGGCCATCGCTTAGACCACTGCGCCACCGGGGCGGCTTGCAAAAGTTTAAGATCATCTGTTGGTATTAGATTTCTGACGATTGCGTCAACTACTGCCTGTATTACTGAACTTCCTGTCGATGTTGCATCAACCTACAGCGGCAGCTGTTGATAGAGGTCGGGGAAGCGTGTGAGCGTCAGTTTGCTTCTGCTTTTCATGCTGAGAAGTTTTGTACGTATTTTCTATGTAGCGAAAAATGGGCAAAAAAGCGTAATTAAGTATTACTCAAAGGGCACAAAAAGTGACTTTATATCATGAAGGATACTCCAAACGCTACATAGGCAGAAAGGTGAGTGTGAGCAAGACTGATATTCATAATACGATCATGAAATATCGAGATACAGGTGAATTTAGTGACCAAAACAGAAGTAGACGTCAAAGGAAAACAACCTCACGTAATGACAATACCATAAGGCGAATAGTTATGCGTTCTCTGAGGAGTTCGTGCAGGAAAATAAAGTCCTTTCTAGATTCAGAAGGGTCTGCCATTAGTATCAGCACTATTTGCCAACGTCTGAGCAAAGATTTTGGATTAAAGTCTTATAAACCTGCACATAAACTTAGACTAACCTCTGTCATGAAAAAGAAGACTTCAGTTCGCGAAGCGTCATCAATCGTGGATTGCTGATAATTGGAGCTAAGTTCTTCTTTCTGATGAATCAACTGTGCGTCAATTTGAATCACGTGAAGCACATGTTCGACGACCAAAGGGCAAAAGGTCTGATGAAAAATACACCTTTTGCAACGTGAGACATCCGCCTAATCAGATGATAAGGGGTGATATGTCAGCATCCGGAACATGCTTCATTATCCTTTTTGCCGACAGGTGCTGTCATGACTGGTCCTTTTTACGTGGAAATGCTACATGAGAAGCTGTTACCTCATACGCAAGTGCACAATCTTTATGCATGATAGTGCTCTATGCCACAGATAAAAAGTAGTAAAGGACTACCTGCAGAGGAAAAACATAGCTGTGCGTGACTGGCCCGGTAATAGTCTCGACCTTAACCTCATCAAAAATTTGTGGACCATTTTAGCAGAGACAAAGCCACCAAATTCCCAAGCTTTGATCGACGCGATAAAGTACGTGTGGTGCAACGACATTTCAAGTGACTACTGGAAATCCCTAATTGAAAGTATGCCACATCGTATTCTGTCCGTTACAAAAAACAAAGGTGGCCACACAAAGTACTTATTTCGGTCTTTTTGGGTTCTAAAGAATGTAAGTATTCATCTGTGGTGTTACTTATTCAAATATCTCTGTCTAGTAATTTCTTTGAAAATCTTAATTTTCAATAAATTGACAAGTGGTCTTTAACTTTTGCAAATGACTGTATTATAATATATTTTAATATAATGACGTAATATAAGGATACATAATTATTTAAAACATCACTTTCTTATCTCATAGATAACAAATGGCTATTATTTTCAGATATTCTCATCGGTATCATCATAGCAGACATTTTTTTATCATTTTCCTCCTCGTCATCATCAATAGAAGACTTCTCTCCTTAGATGTTCTCCTTTATCTTCATCTACTGAAGGGGGTGCTGTATTTTTCTCCTTTCCTTCCTCTTTCTTGCTTTTAATCACTTGTGGTTCTTTCAGAAGCTGTCACACGTGAACTTTCAAAGTTCACGTCCGACAGCTTCCGAGTTCCACCGTGGGCTGGTAACAGGATGTCATTTGAGTAACGTTTCCATTCGGAGCATTCCAGCTAAACTAAACATACTTTAATCAATTGTAAGGGATGTCGTGAAGAGATGGAAGCAGGACGGTTCAACTACAGCGAGAAAACGTTCAGGAAGGCCACACGAACTGACTGAACGTGAAAGAAGAGCCATGATAAGATAACCCGTTTCGATTGCTGCCGAAGTAGGAAATGCTTGTAGTGGCTCGGCTAGTACCATAACTGTCCGTTGCACAGAGCGGGTTACGGTAGAGCAGCGGCACACAAGCCACACATCACTACCGTGAACGCAAACCGCCGTTTGTAGTGGATTTGTCTCTCATCGTTCCTTGACTGTGGGTGACTGGAAAGTTGATCTTTGGAGTGATTAGTCACGCTTTTCACTCTTCCAATCCTAAAGTAAGGATATATAGAATGGAAATAGACATTGAAGCCTGTGGAAACTCCTCCCATAAAACGTGGCGCCTCCATCGACCTGCAACAGAAGCAAAATATGATGTGGTCCCGTCGGCAATGGTTGCTATGGCAACACAATGCTCGCGGATGGTTGAGAACCAGCTGCACTGCCCCACCCTCCCGTTGTCACCCAGATCCCAAGACCTTTGTCCTCAACTTTCTGTTACAATCGAAGCTAAGTGATGCATCGGAAAGATTACAATAACGTAATATAGATACCGAAGCCAAAAACATAGATATCGAAACACACGATAATGAAATAAAAATCAGAATTGAAAGTAAGGCCGAGTCACAGCTTATATTGTGAAGAAAACAATGAGAAAGCATGCGTGAATGATATCTGCAACAAAGACACATATGGAATTTGCCAAAGAAAAGTTAGCGATCAGTAAGGAATAAGCAAGAATAATCCCATATAGCACAGTAGCGTTGTGTGAACGTTCAAATTTGGGTTTTGGTAGTTGATAATTGGTTTTTGGTTGGCTTAAAACCTTTTTTAAAACGTTGATATGTGGTTACCAGCTAAACGACAATGGACGTTTTAGAACTTTTATGAAACGTTTTAGTAAAGTTGATATATTAGTGTTGAAATCGTGAAATTTTTAAAAGATTTTAAAACGTTGAAAATCAAGCTCAGATCTCAATCAACTCCATCTATCAACAACACTTAAAAACTAATGATAAACCCACCTAATTTTAACAGAAAGTGGTAACTTTTTTTATATAAATACTAAATTTTTAAGGACATGAACTATTATGAGCTGAAAAATCTCATATTTTTTGGCAGACATCAAATTTTATTTCTGGAGTCTCTTTTTACTTCCTTTCATAAAGCATAACCCAGCGTCCTCTTTTGGTCTACATGAAAAATCGTTTAGTGGAAACCACATGGCAGAACTAAAAATAGCACAAGACTTTCTACTGCCTTTTTGCATTGTTTAAAAGGTATGTGAGTCTTGCTTAAATAGCTTTGTACCTGAGCGGTGTTTTTTTTACGAGGAATGCTATTAATTATTTGTCTCTAGGACGAAAAGACAGTTCTAAATTGGTTTGGCTCCCGCTACTTGAAAACTTTCTTCGGGGCCAAACCATTTATTTCTAAATTGGTTTGGCTCCGTACTTCAAGACTGACGAAGAGGCTTGAATCTTCTCCAAAATAAGTATTGGTATACACTGAAGAGCAATTGAATTAGAGATACCTGTCTAGTAACGTGTAGCACCACCTGTCGTCCTGATGACGGCGGCGATTCGCCACGGCCTGGACTCGACAAGACACCGGAAGCGATGAGAAGCCATACGGATTTACGACCCCTGAACAAGTTCCCACAGTTCACGAAGATTTGATGGAGGGGGTCAGAGCCTCGAACATATCTCTCGATGGCATCCCAGATGTGCTCGATGGGATTGAGGTCAGGTGACGTAGCTGGCCAAGGAAGCGAGGTCACGTTGGTGGAGTGTTCATCCAACCATTCGGATGCAATGCCCACGATCAAATGCGCTTGGATCCTTCGTCTTACCCATACTGCGTCCGACCCTTGCTAATTCCCGTCGCATCACTCCTTATATTGTCGGATCGCTGCATACGTCATGTCGTTTGCGTTTACAGAGCCGCCCACAGCGCCACATTTGCACAACGCCAGCTGTCTGTAATTCGATTGCTCTTCAGTGCATATAATAAGCTATAGGACCCCTTTTAGTCCGCAGAACAGCGGCCACTCGGCAAGGCATCGATTCGATGAGCTAGCGATAGGTATCCATGGGTATCTAGTACCATATGTCAACAGCAGGTCCACTAGTTCCCGTAGAAACCTCGGGGTGGTAGTGTTTTAGCGCGAACACGCTTTTTCGAGTCGAACCACAAATGTTCGATTGGGTTCATGTCAGGTGAATTTGGAGGCCGGGGCATTAACACAAAGTAACCAGCATGTTCCGCGAACCACTCCTTGACGATTCTGGCAGTGTGGCATGACGCATTATCCTGTTGGTAATGTCCATCTCCAGCAGGGAACACGGTTGCCATGAATGGGTGAACTTGTTCTGCAACGATGTTCAGATACTTGACAGCTGTCAGAGACTGTGCTATTAGGATGTTTGGGCTTAAAGTGTCACAAGAAAACATCGCCCACAGCATAACACCGCCGCCGCCGGCCTGTTTCCGCCCAACAGTGTATTCAACACCCATAGCTTCCGTTGGTAATCGGCGTATTCGCGCTCGGCCATCTGCTTGGTGCACCAGAAATCTTGATTCACCAGACCAGGCCACTTTCTTCCAATAATCCATGGTCCAATCTTGATGATGATGTGTGCATTTCATGTGTTGTTGGCGATGACGTGCAGTGAGCATAGACATCCGGCTGGGTCTTCGGCTACGCAGGACCATGCGCAATGTGTGCTGTGACACATTGCCCTGATCACTACTGCTGTAGCTGCGGGTGATTTGTCGCACTGTGGCTCTGTGGTAGCTGTGTATAATGCGCAACAGTCTGCGCTCCCGTCTGGCATCAATGAGCTGCGAACGACGGTTGTCGTTTGGCCATCTGTGCACCACTTTTGATACGTACTCACTACAGCGCCGTTTGAGATCGTAGCTCCAAGGTGCCGTGCCATCACAATTCCTCCTTTATCAAACCCCGGTAAATCGGTAGTTTTTCGCATTCAGACTCCGAACACTCTACTGACCGAAAGCCGGTTCTCGGGTTTCATATATACTGCTCGGTGAACTTCACCTGCGTCATCGTTCGGTCATTAGGAGCGGTCATTTTTCTAGGCTGGGGGTGGTCAAAATGGAATGACTCATCGGCGTATATAACCCCAGAGGGAGAAAAGTATAATTGGATACCATATACCTTGGAAAACCACTTTGGAATAAGGTGGAACGTAGGAAATCTTGAAGCACGCCATCTACGGCTTTTTCAAGGACTGGCACAAATAACCTTCTTATTTGCGCATAGAACTAATGAACGTCGGTATCTGCTGTATTGAATTTGTATAAAGGGTCCAGAAATTAAAAAAACATCTACATGTTCTTTGTTGGAATAAAGCCCCAGTTACAACCAAATCAGCCGCCCCGGTGGCGCAGTGGTCTAAGCGATGGCCTCTGATCATTCGTCCGAAAGGGTCAGGTTCGCATCCCGGTGAGGCATGGACGTTGTGTTTGTCTTACGGCACTGGCTCTCTCCCTTCCCTGGAACCAGTGACCCTAAATTAGGGACGGGCGACTGCTTATAGCCCATTGAGTTGCTCACGGTGGTCGTTAAACCTTCAATCAAAACAAAACAAAAAAAACAACCAAATCATAAAATTATGTTTATTTGAGGGATAATGTCAATGCCGCCCCGGTGGCGCAGTGGTCTAGAGATGGCTTCTGATCATTCGCACGGAAGGGGTCCGGGTTCGAATCCCGGTGTGGCATGGATGTTGTGTTTGTCTTACGGCACTGGCTCTCTCCTTCCCTGGAACCAGTGTTCCTAAATTAGGGACGGGCGACTGCTTATAGCCCATTGAGTTGCTCACGGTGGTCGTAAATCTCCAAACAAAACAAAACAAAAATGTCAATATCCCCTCCTAAATTGTTTATATTATACAAACCATACAAACAAAAAAAACAGACATTATTTTAATAAACTAAGACCAAAGTTTAAAATAATTTAAACCTACAAATGTGACATACAGGTACAGCACTACCTCTCAAAGCAAAAAACAGACAAAACCAAATTCCTAACTCTGAATAAGATCTTAAGATAGGTGATGCATTTTGTATAAGGTACTGTGTGCGTAAAATTGCCCAATAATAATAAATATGAAAATGACAAATTGAATCTTTGTAACATGAAAACCGGAGGCTCTGTGCAAAGCATGACTTATTCATTCCTAACAAAAGAAAAGCTTACTCGAACTTGCGAAACTGAAAATTAAAACCATCAGCTAACACGTTTTTTTTTTTTTTTTAATATTTAATGGAAATTGACAAATCGGAAGCGTACGAGTAACCTAGATTACTAAATACCGACCCGATGGCGCAGTGGTTTAAGCGATGGCTTTTGACCATTCGGCCGAGATGGGTATGGGTTCGAAACACGTTGAGGCATGGATGTCGTCTTTGTCTTACGGCACTGGCGCTCTCTCTTCCCTGAAATCACAGGCTATAAATTAGGGACGTGCGACTGCTTATAGCCCATTGAGTTGCTCATGCTGGTCGTTAAACCTTCAATCGAAAACAAAAGTTGCTAAAAATCTAAAACAGTTTCAAAAATGGCAAATTTACCATGAGCACAAACTTCAGCAACCTTCACTTTAAATCACCAACATAAGCTTGGGATGTTCAAGCTAGCCTGTTGAGGAGCGCCAGCTAGTTGTCAACCAGCCAGCAGAAAGTAGATAGAAGTTTCAAAAGAGGAGCTTTATTAATGACATTTCATGTTACTGTACTAGACATTATTACTACTGAACTCCAAAGAATTACACTAAAATTGGCTATGAAGATTATATAACTGTTACTTGGACTGAGCAAATGCTCAAAACAGAATACTGGAAGAGACTCCTCAAACACTGTTTCTGTTTTTGACAGGACACACACACATATACACTGAAGAGCAATTGAATTAGAGACAGCTGGCGTTATGCAAATGTGGCGCTGTGGGCGGCCCAGTAAACAGAAACGACATGACGTATGCAGCGATCCGACAATATAAGGAGTGATCCGAAAGGAATCGATAAGAGTCGGACGCAGTATGGGTAAGACGAATGATATAAGCGCATTTGATCGTGGGCAAATTGTCGGGGTCCGACGAATGGGTCACTCCATCTCGGAAGTCGTGCAGGCACTGGGATTTTCACGAGCCACTGTATCACGGGTGCACCGTGAGTACATCGAATCTGGTAAAACCATCCCTGCAAGGACCAACTGCCGTGGACATCTGCGTGTCGATGAGCGGGGTCATCGTAGGCTAGCTCGCATCGTAACAAAGGATAGACCGGCCACAGTGCAAGAAATCACTCGGCAATTTAACGCTGGCGCAAAAAAAACGTGTAAGCAGCCATACCATCCAGAACCATCTCCTCGCTATGGGGTACAGAAGCCATCGTCCCACGAGGGTACCACTGCTGACCGCACATCACAGGGTGCAAAGATTAGCATGGGCGCGGGAGCATCACCACTGGACCCTCGACATGTGGAAAAATGTTGCCTGGACTGATGAGTCGAGATTCACGTTGGTACATGCGGATGGCAGGATAAGAGTACGGCGCAAACCACATAAAGCGATGGATCCTTCTTGCCAGCAGGGTACTCTTCAAGCAGGTGGGGTTGGCATTCTCGTCTGGGGACTACTTACGTGGGCTGAAATGGGACCCCTGGAACGTGTGACATTGTCCCTGACAGGTCAACGTTATCAGGATATCCTGGACGACCATTTGCTCCCGTTTGTGCATCTTCAACATCCCACTGGGGACCTCATCCTGCAACAAGACAATCCACCGTACCATCGCTCCCGAATTGTATCTAAATGTTTGGATGAACACTCCACCGACTTGACCTCGCTTCCTTGGCCAGCTAGGTCTTCTGACCTCAATCCCATTGAGCACATCTGTGATGCCATCGAGAGAGATGTTCGAGGCTCTGACCCCACTCCATGAAATCTCCGTGAACTTTGGGAGCTTGTTCAGGGGTCGTGGATCCGTATGGCTTCCCAACGCTTCCGGTGTCTTGTCGAGTCCATGCCGAGACGAATCATCAGGGCCAAAGGTGGTGCTACACGTTACTAGACAGGTATCTCTAATTCAATTGCTCTTCAGTGTACTGTATATTTAAAATAATTTTTTTCATATACAGCACGGACATTGCGTCAAAAGCAAACACAAAAAATACATGTATATATACTTACATATAATAGACTATATACGAATGTTGTTTGCCAACAATGCCGAATATAGGATGTAAGGTCAGGTGATGCGTAACATTTTTTTTTTTTTTTTTTTTTTTTGATTGGAGGTTTAACGACCACCGTGAGCAACTCAATGGGCTATAAGCAGTCGCCCATCCCTAATTTAGGGTCACTGGTTCCAGGGAAGGGAGAGAGCCAGTGCCGTAAGACATACACAACATCCATGCCTCACCGGGATTCGAACCCGGACCCCGTTCGGACGAATGATCAGAGGCCATCGCTTAGACCACTGCGCCACCGGGGCGGCGATGCGTAACATCACAGCCGCTCCTTGAGAAATGTCAACCCCGCCTTCTCGTGGTGCATCCTGTTCCCACTAAAAGGGATCTGACGACCGCCAATAGCGGTATAACTATACCATCGGGATCAGACGAAATGCTATCCCACACTCACCAACCCGCTTGGCCAGCGTGGTGAGTTATGGCCAAACACCTCCAAAATGACTCCACAACTTAAATCTTGGCCCTCAGTCTCCGGCAGCTGGAATGTACCTGGCCAAGGCAGCGGCCAGTGCGAGATGAAGGCAGAGGGTGCTAAGAATCCCCGGACGACCGGACTAGGCTGCCATCTGATGCTGACCTTGGCTACGTATAATGGACGCTCCGTATCTTCTGATTCAAGGCTTCTTGAATTGGAAGAGGAACTACAAAGGATCAAGTGGGACATCGTCGGGCTAAGTGAGGTAAGGAGAAAAGGAGAAGATCTCATTGAACTGAAAAGTGGACATTTCTTCTACTATTGTGGGACAGATACTGGCAGAACTAGTGGTGTTGGATTTATAATAAACAAGAAACTGAAGGATAAAGTTCTAGAAGTTGAAAGTTGCTCTGACAGAGCTGCACGACTCGTTATCCAACTCTCGAGAAGATACCAGGCTCAGATTATTCAAACTTATGCACCCAACACAAGTCATTCTGAAGCAGAAATTGAAGAATTTTATGAGGAAATTCGTGATCTAAATAATAAAGGTAAGCAGCACTTGAAGATAATTATGGAAGATTTCAATGCAAAAATAGCGCAACGGCAACAGAATGAAACTTCAGTAGGTAAATTAGGTCACGGCAACAAAAACCAGCGTGGAAATACTCTCGTTAAGTTTGCAGAGGCAGAAGGATTTTTCATCTTGAAC
The DNA here is from genome assembly GCA_039090855.1 of Macrothele yani. Lineage (NCBI taxonomy): Eukaryota > Metazoa > Arthropoda > Arachnida > Araneae > Macrothelidae > Macrothele > Macrothele yani. The sequence continues at coordinate 19,538,034 of CM076992.1, forward strand.
CCCTTTTTCAAGAAAAAGCCACACAGGAAATGGACATGGAGACATCCAATTGGGACGACAAGTGAAATTGATTTTATTATGTGTAACAAAAAATTCGTCATCGAAGACTGCAGTGTGCTGAACAAGTTCAACACAGGTAGTGCCCACAGATTGGTGAGATGTAAGATGCACCTCAACACTAAACTCGAACGTAGCAAACTCATAAGACAAACAAAATGTATTGACATAACCAACCTTAAAAAAACACCATAACACCTTCAAGTTGGAACTGAAGAACAGATTCTCTGCTTTAGAAGGCCTAACATCGGAAGAAGTGGATATTTCTGAAGTTAACAGAAAAGTAACCAAGGCTCTTATGGAAACAGCAACAAAATTAGCTGGGTCTAAGAACAAGTTGCATGTGAACAAATTATCAGGAAAAACCAAAATGTTGATGCAAAAAAGAAGACAGATGAGGACAACGAAAGAAAATGTGACTTCCAAAGTGGAATATATAGAGCTATGCAAGACAGTACGAAAAAGTATCACTGAAGATGTAAGGAAATTCAACTGTGAGCTAGTGAGGAAAGCAATTAAAAACAACCAAAGCCTAAAGATAGAAAAGGGACATCTCAGTAAGGGAAGTGAAACAGATTATGGCACTGAGAAAAGAAGATGGTTCTGTAACAAGAAATATAGGCGAAATTTTGACAAGAGTGAAAGATTTCTACTCCAAATTATATGAAAGGGATGATACATGTACTACAGACATCATGAAAGGTACCAGTACCAGAGTTCTTCTAGTCCTCCCAGCAGAAGTTGCACATGCAATCAAGAACATGAAGCGGGGGAAAAGCTCCAGGAGAAGATGGAATTACTGTAGACATCATACAAGAAGCAAGTGGAGAAATCGAAACGGTACTCGCCCAAATTTTCACTCGATGCCTTAATTCAGGGAAGATTCCTGAGGATTGGAACAATGCTACAATGATCCTGCTACATAAAAAAGGTGACATTGGGGATCTCAGGAACTACAGACCTATCAGCCTCCTATCAGTGGTTTATAAAATCTTCACTAAAGTTATTTCACACCGCTTGAAGATAACACTGGACATGGCTCAACCGAGAGAACAAGCTGGATTCAGGAGTGGCTACAGCACAATAGATCATATCCACGTACTGAGAGAACTAATTGAAAGAGCGAGGGAATATGAACTTCCACTGTGCATGGCTTTTATCGATTATGAAAACGCCTTTGATTCGGTGAAATCATCAGCAGTTACAATGGCTCTGAAATCCTGCGGTATTGAAGATGCATACATTAATATTATTAATAACATCTATGAAAATGCAAGTGCAAAGATTCGGCTGTTTGAAAATACAACCCACATAAAAATTGGAAAGGAAGTGAGACAAGGTGACATGTATCTCCGAAGCTCTTTAATGCCACATTGGAAGATGTCTTTCAATCACTGAACTGGGAAAACAAAGGGATAAAGATTAATGGAGAATATCTAACCCACCTTCGTTTTGCTGATGACGTAGTCATTTTTGCAACTACCCCACCAGAGCTGCAGAGTATGATCCAAGAACTTGCTGAAAAGAGTAAAGAAGTGGGATTAAAAATGAACTTTCAGAAGACAAAAGTGATGTTCAATGCTTTTACAAGAAATGAAGATTTATCGATTGATGGAGAAAAACTAGAGATAACAGACACGTACGTTTATCTTGGACAGCAGATATCAAGTGAGGGTCACATTGATGAAGAAATTAATCGGCGTACAAAACTTGCCTGGAGAGCTTTTGGAAGAAACAGCATAATTTTCAAGAGCAATATGCCATTATGTCTTAAAAGAAAAGTGTTTGATCAATGCATCCTTCCAGTGCTTACGTATGGGGCAGAGACGTGGACCTTAACTAAAAGAGACATACAAAGGCTGCAGACAACTCAAAGCAGCATGGAGAGGTGCTTGCTTGGTATAACCAGGAGAGATAAGAAGAGGAACTCGTGGATCCGAAAAATGACGAGAGTGGAAGACATCATGATCAGAGTTAAATCCCTGAAATGGCAATGGGCTGGACATATTGCCAGAAGGACAGACCATCGATGGGCAGCCGAAATTTTAGATTGGATTCCAAGGGACAGGAAAAGACCCAGAAGAAGACCACATGGGAGATGGGTGGATGAAATTCGAAAATATGCGGGAGTGACATGGAGGAGACTGGCCCAAGACAGACCGTTGTGGAGGAAACTTGGGGAGACCTTCGTCCAGCAGTGGATTGATAATGGTTGACAATGATGATGATGATACGAATATAATAAGCGATATGTTTTTATTAATAAGGTGTAGGACAATCATTTGCCTTTCATACAACTCCCAACCTTCTTGGAATAGATTCATACAGCTTTAGGATAGTCTCCAGTGGAATGTTGCACTATTCGTCGATCAGAACATCAGACCAATTGCTTCAGAGATGCTGGAGGAGAGAATCTGCTTCTCACTTTTCTCTCCAAAACTGCGCACAGAGATTCGATGACATTCAAGTCAGGTGACAGCTGTCCTCGGCAGATGTTGAAGTTTACCTTGGTGCTCCTCAAAACAAGATTGAACTGCTCTGGCTGTGTGTATGGGCGCATTACCATCTTGAAAAATGGCATCATTGTTGGCAAACAACATTTGGACCATAGGATACTTCGGATCACCTAGAATATCAAAGTACTCGCTGGTGGTAAATCGACCGTGTAGGGTAATGATCGGGTCAGCATAATACAAAGATATGGCAGCCTAAGTCATCGCAGATCAACCCACATGTTTGACACTTGGAACCAGACATTCAGAATTGCACAATTCCTCGGGGGTTCTCCCTATATAAATCCGACCGACAGTTGGAAATAATGTAAATGAAGTCTCATCGGATCATTTCACGTGCTTCCAGTCACCAGCTGTCCATGTTGTATGCTCAAGACACCATCATTTTTGCACTGTAGTGCTAGTTCCTGTGATGAAAGGTTTAGCAGCTCTTCCATGTATGTCGGCTTTGTGAAGTTCCATGCGACCTTTCCTTTTTTGTAGTTACAGGGTCTTCCAGGTGTATAATGAATTCTACTGGCACTTTTGCTGCAATAGTTCTGTGTTGTTTGGACACAATCCTTGTTAATACTCGACGGTCCCTCTCATTCAATCTCCGTTGTCTCCCACTATTCTTTTTCGCCGATGAAGTCTTGCTATGCTTTGTGTACTCAGTCCTAACCATGGAGATTGTTACTTTTGAAACACCAAACAATTTGGTTGTTATGTTTACAGACTCTCCTGCTAAAAGGGCTCCTACGATTTGTCCTCTCTGGAAGTACGACAGGTCACATATTTCACAAACCGCTTGTATATTCTACACTGGCATACAACCTAGAGAATATACAATATTCAAAGAAAAGATACACAAAAGATAATCGACTTTTTTTTGTATAGCGTACACGAATAACACAAGGTGTCTCCACTTGCTACCGAACCCGGCATTTCTTTAATAATATTAACACCAATGAAGATATTACAACGAAATTTGAAGTGGACTTAACTCACTTCGTGCGAAATGCGATGACATCACAACACATGCTGGAAGTGTCCACCATATGCATTTAGGCAGCATTGAACCCGGCGCTGTTCGCCAGCCAGCCGGAGTGCTCTTTAGTGGCAGACACATTCCTAAGTGTGGCGCCATTGAGGAACAATCCGCCAGCCAGCTGGACGTGCCTCTCCGCTGCTTTGGTATATCATCTCGCTGAGCGTGTCTACACAAAACGGTTCTCCATAGCGAGTGCTCGTGGCTGTTCGCGTACGTGTGAAGATGTATCGGTATACTGCATATATGGAAATCGTCAACACCTTTTGTAAATCAATTGGACGACGAAGTACTATCCATTGGATATTACCAGCATGATGGAGCGACACCAATATGGCCGAAATTCAGTCCTTTTTCGGCGACCGCGTCATTTCGAAGGGTCTATGGCCACCGCGCTCGCCCAATCTGACGCCGCCTGATTACTTTTTATGGGTATAGCTAAAATGGAGAGTTTACCAAAAGAAACCGTGAGACATGGATGCCTTGAAAGCAGACATCAACGAAGAAATTCAGGCAGTGACGGCGGACGTACTGACAAGGACTTTCCACAACATGGTGCGCCGAGTTCAATGCTGTCTGGAAGCAAATGGTGGCCAGTTTCAGCACATGTTATGACGTCATCACATTTCACACGAAATGAGGCAAGCGCACTTCAAATTTCGTTGCAATATCTTCATTGGTGTTATATTAAAGAAATGCCGGGCTCGGTAGCGAGTGGGACATCCTGATTAACCCCTATAATCATGTTCACATTATTTGGTCCAAATTCTTTATATATTTTGTGCTGAATACTCACTTTATTAATCTATAATAACATTGGTCAGACATCAACAAGTTTTAATCATCGCATATTAATTCCTTAAAACTCCTTTTAGCTGAATTTCATACGTACTCTATATTAGTCTAATTTGTGTCAGCTATCGCAAAGATACAATCATTGTCAAGTGATCCAATATTTTGCAAAGCTGGATGCATGCACTTCAATGTAATATTATCCACGCTGCAGCAGCATAATTATCGTTGCTGCAATTTGTCAGTGGTCCCAAGATATAAGCTTCTTACTCAAACGTCTGCGGCCAACACAAAGCCAAAGAAGTTTTTAGTTTTCAAATATATGCACTTCCAGTCACGTGCACAGAGAATCGGCAAATTCATTAACTAAGCATTTTAGTCTCGGAAAAACACGGATGTCGTCATATCAAAGTCTTGAAGTTAATAAATTTCGTTCCGAGATTTAGAAATCCTATGTGTTTGCGGACAAATAAAGATTTAAAGGTGTCTGAGGTTATTTGAACTGGGCACTTTCTATCACAACGCTGTGTGGAGTATTTCCCGTCTCTAAGCAAACACATGCTGAAATCAAATGAATAAAGATTCAATCGAACCTTAAAGGACCGCCGAGGCCCTAAGCAAATATTATATTATTTAATTTCCACGAGAGATCAGGAATAGTGAATAAACCTCTGTTGCATAATGCTCTTGCAACGAAGGAGCAATGAATATGCAAAAGGCTTCGAATCGCAGCTAAATGCTTCGTGCCGGTAATCACGGTTTGGAACTTTTAAAGTGCCTTCGGAAGAGACAGTTTTCATCAATGCCCTGCAGTGAGCTGGTGTTTCTGAATAAATAACCCAGTGTCGCATCAAGCAGGTCGTAAAACAAACGATTATCCTATCTGCAGCGAAGCTGGAAGACTGTTTCGAGAGCACGAAACGGAGATGGCGTTCGCTGTAGTTTAGATTAAGTTCCACCACGAGTCTGCGCTGTTTCACGCTTTGTTTCAATGAGTTTTCATCGTAATTTTGTCTCCATCACAACTAAGTGCATTACACGATTGTATCGAAGTCTCTAGTCTCCAGAGACTCGCGGGATCAATAGGAACTTTCTGACGCGTGCGTTGACTTGCTGGATTAAATGAGTTCCGCAGACAGTTTTAACCGATTTGACTCATTACCGACGTGCTGTGTCAAATATACTGTAACATGAGCTTCCAGACTCGGTTTACTTGAGACAGTTATTCGTCGGCGAATTTCCGCGTTATGATGTCAGTGAGAGCTGCTAAGATTCCAAGAAGTACGGCATGGTCTCTTATCTCTGGACAATAAACATCAATTACGGCAATTCTCAACTCTTACGCGTGAACACCTTGAAGTTCATTAAGCTGTGTTAATTTAGTCTGTTAAACCCTGGACCTCAGGTATCGCAACTCGCATAATATCAAAGAATTTAAGTACGAAAAACTGAATGATCGTCAAAGAAAGAGGCAACGTGTGGTACAAGGGGTAAATTAGAAGACATTGCAGAAAGAAAAGAAATCTTCATATTCGTGGCATTTGTTATTCCGTTAACGGAAAAACATTACGCAAATATTTTAAAATACTGTTTAAGTATTTCAATAGATGTGAGAATATGGTGCGTATGTGCTTCCTGTTGGCTCTTTCTTCTTTATCCCGCACAAAAGCGATTCTCCCTGCCTTGTGTCTGAAGAAAATCCTTCGTCGTTCCTCCCTCAAGATTTTACCACTAAGACCCTGGATTTAGGACTCCTATATGTCTCATTCCCTTACACGATCAGTCTTCCAGAAAAATGCTTTTGACGTAAGAAGTTGTACTGTTAATTGCTTAGTCCCATTGTCCATGTCGGGTTCTCTCTGAGGGAGAGTCGGACGACGGGGGGGGGGGGTGTCCTTTTGTTCGTGTGAGATCCCGGTCCGTGAAAGAAGGCTTTCCCCGAAATGGATCTGTGCTAAGCGCCTTTCATACTGAGAATGAATTCCCTAGCTGTCGGTTGGCCCACAAAATAACAAAAGTTAAAATTTAAATAAAGTTTAAATAATTCCATATAACATTCCTTAAAAGCCCGATCCCATCTCCCCTGGCGGCAGAATGTTGAACTTATAGAAAATAGATCGTAAAATTTATAATGCAGTAGGAATGTTCAAAGTACAGAGTTGTAGAGAAGACGCATTTCGTAGAAAATCGGTGTTACAACTCTGCAAAGAGGAAATGAAACGAGGCAAAATAGTGCAATGAAAAAGCGATTGCATGGCGGGAAATTGCTAGTGTGTTCACAGTTTGTAGAGGCTGTTAACCACCTAGTATTACAAAGTACTGTTCATGCAAAGTATATCCAAAGTACTGCTGGATAGGGTCGCATTTGATAAACTGCTTAACGACGTGTGTGTAGTACAATGCCATTTAAATAGCCAAGTCAGAAATATACAGCAAACATTATGCCTAGTTACACACATGCGAGATATTGCGACATTGTAATGAATACAAGCAGAACGCCCGTGATGGGGCAAAACTTGAGTTGAAGTGCACAGTGACTTTTGATATGTGAATTTAAAGCGCCATGGCTGCTTCTTGAAAATAAAGCACTGGCCATTTCGTCACTGGCATGAGCTCTAAAGGAGCTGTGCTATAGTGAAGTAGACGATGGATGAAAGCCAAATTCGGGTTATGTTCTTATGTGTTTAAACTTGAGAGTCAGCGGCAGCTCGCAACATCATTACAGCGTTTAAGAAATTTGCTGTTAGTGAATGCATACCACAACGTTCGTTTAATAAATTTCCTATCCAGCGATACGAGCCACAAAACCAAACCACGCGGTAGACCCGAAGGAGCTATCGATGATGCAGAGTTGGTGGCCTTGACTGATACCGATCCACGTGAAGCAGTCCGCGAACTTGGCGCGAAACTCTGAATACACTACGCAACCATATTCCGACATTTATTGGTCATAGGCAAAGTGAGGAAGATGAATATATGGGTCTCACATGAGTTAACGCAACAACACAAAACACGACAATTGGATGTCTGCTTTTCTCTGTTGATAAGCAACCAAACGAACGAAGCGCCTCGTTACGTCTGATGAGAAATGAATGCTGTACTACGATCTCAGACGTTTCGCGCATTTGCTTGATTGCTGTGAACACACCCGAAGCCGGTGTACTGTCCCAAAGAGAAGTGTTGTCGTGAGCCATTTACGTGAGGAAGGCAGGCTTAATAAACTGGAAACTCAATATACAATCTACGTCCAAATATTTCTAAAACTGGCGCAATAATGAATATCTAGGTACAACTATGCTCAACATCACAGACTCTCCTTGACAAATGTCAACCCCGCCTTCTCGTGGTGCATCCTGTTCCCACTAAATGGGCTCTGACGACCGCCAATAGCGGTATAACTATACCATCGGGATCAGACGAAATGATATCCCACACTCACCAACCCGCTTGGCCATGCGTGGTGAGTTATGGCCAAACACCTCCAAAATGACTCCACAACTTAAATCTTGGCCCTCAGTCTCCGGCAGCTGGGATGTACCTGGCCAAGGCAGCGGCCAGTGCGACATGAAGGCAGAGGGTGCTAAGAATCCCCGGAGGACCGGACTAGGCTGCCATCTGATGCTGACCTTGGCTACGTATAATGGACGCTCCGTATCTTCTGATTCAAGGCTTCTTGAATTGGAAGAGGAACTACAAAGGATCAAGTGGGACATCGTCGGGCTAAGTGAGGTAAGGAGAAAAGGAGAAGATCTCATCGAACTGAAAAGTGGACATCTCTTCTACTATCGTGGGACAAATACTGGCAGAACTAGTGGTGTTGGATTTATAATAAACAAGAAACTGAAGGATAAAGTTGTAGAAGTTGAAAGTTGCTCTGACAGAGCTGCACGATTCGTTATCTAAATCTCGAGAAGATACCTGGCTCAGTTTATTCAAATTTATACACCCACCACAAGTCATCCTGAAGCAGAAATTGAAGAATTTTATGAGGAAATTCGTCATCTAAATAATAAAGGCAAGCAGCACTTGAAGATAATTATGGGAAATTTCAATGCAAAAATAAGGCAACGGCAACAGAATGAAACTTCAGTAGGTGAATTCGGTCACGACAATAGAAACCAGCGTGGAAATACGCTCGTTGAGTTTGCAGAGGCAGAAGGGTTTTTCATCATGAACTACTTTTTCAAATAAAAGCCACACAGGAAATAGACATGGAGATATCCAAATGGGACTACAAGTGAAATTGATTTTATTATGTGTAACAATAAATTCGTCATAGAAGACTACAGTGTGCTAAACAAGTTCAACACAGGTAGTGCCCACAGATTGGTGAGATGTAAGATGCACCTCAACACTAAACTCGAACGTGGCAAACTCATAAGACAAACAAAATGTATTGACATAACCAACCTTAAAAAAACACCATTAAACCTTCAAGGTGGAACTAAAGAACAGATTCTCTGCTTTAGAAGGCCTAACATCGGAAGAAGTGGATATTTCTGAAGTTAACAGAAAAGTAACCAAGGCTCTTATGGAAACAGCAACAAAATCAGCTGGGTCTAAGAACAAGTTGCATGTGAACAAATTATCAAGAAAAACCAAAATGTTGATGCAAAAAATAAGACAGATGAGGACAACTAAAGAAGATGTGACTTCCAAAGTGGAATATATAGAGCTATGCAAGACAGTACGGAAAACGTATCACTGAAGACGTAAGGAAATTCAACTGTGAGCTAGTAAGGAAAGCAATTGAAAACAACCAAAGCCTAAAGACAGCAAAAGGACATCTCAGTAAGGGAAGAAAACAGATTATGGCACTGAGAAAAGAAGATGGTTCTGTAACAAGAAATATAGGCGAAATTTTGACAAAAGTGAAAGATTTTTACTCCAAATTATGTGAAAGGGATGATACGTGTACGCCAGACATCATGAAAGGAACCAGAGTTCTTCTAGTCCTCCCAGCAGAAGTTGCACATGCAATCAAGAACATGAAGCGGGAAAAAGCTCCAGGAGAAGATAGAATTACAGTAGACATCATACAAAGAAGCAAGTGGAGAAATTGAAACAGTACTCGCACAAATTTTCACTCGATGCCTTAATGAAGGGAAGGTTCCTGAGGATTGGAACAGTGCTACAATGATCCTGCTACATAAAAAAGGTGACATTGAGGATCTTGGGAACTACAGACCTATCAGCCTCCTATCAGTGGTTTATAAAATCTTTACTAAAGTTCTTTCACACCGCTTGAAGGTGACATTGGACATGACTAAACCGAGAGAACAAGCTGGATTCAGGAGTGGCTACAGCACTATAGATCAGATCCACGTAATGAGAGAACTAATTGAAAGAGCGAGGGAACATGAACTTCCATTGTGCATGGCTGTTATCGATAATGAAAAGGCCTTTGATTCGGTAAAGCCATCAGCAGTTACAATATCTTTGAAATTCTGCGGTATTGAAGATGCATACATTAATATTAATAATAACATCAATGAAAATGCAAGTGCAAAGATTCGGCTCTTTGAAAATACAACACACATAAAAATTAGAAAGTGAGTGAGACAAGGTGACACCATATCTCCCAAGCTCTTTAATGTCCCATTGGAAAATGTATTTCAATCACTGAACTGGGAAAACAAAGAGATGAAGATTAATGGAGATTATCTAACTCACCTTCGTTTTGCTGATGACGTAGTCATTTTTGCAACTACCTCATCAGAGCTGCACAGTATGATCCAGGAACTTGCTGACAAGAATAAAAATGTGGGATTAAAAATGAACTTTCAGAAGACAAAAGTGATGTACAATGCTTTTACAAGAAATGAAGATTTATCGATTGATGGAAAAAAGCTGGAGATAACAGATGCGTACGTTTATCTTGGAGGGCAGATGTCAAGTGAGGGTCACATTGATGAAGAAATTAATCGGCGTATAAAACTTGCCTGGAGAGCGTTTTGGAAGAAACAGCATAATTTTCAAGAGCAATATGCCATTATGTCTTAAAAGAAAAGTGTTTGATCAATGCATCCTTCCAGTGATTGCGTATGGTGCAGAGACGTGGACCTTACCTAAAAGGAGACATACAAATGCTGCAGACAACTCAAAGAATCATGGAGAGGTGCATGCTTATTGTAACCAGGAGATATAAGAAGAGGAACTCGTGGATCCGAAAAATTACAAGAGTGGAAGACATCATGATCAGAGTTAATACATTGAAATGGTCAATGTCCTTCTGGACATACTGCCAGAAGGACAGACCATCGATGGACAGCCGAAATTTTAGATTGGATTCCAAGGGACAGGAAAAGACTCAGAAGATCACCACATGGGAGATGGGTGGATGAAATTCGAAAGTATGCGGGAGTAACGTGGAGGAGACTGGCACAAGACAGACCGTTGTGGAAGAAACTTGGGGAGACGTTCGTCCAGCAGTGGATTGATAATGGTTGACAATGATGATGATGATGATACACAATGACTTGAAATGGAACAAACACATTGAAAATTTGAGTAACAAGTTTTCTAGAAATATCGGGATGGTCATGTAGTACTTTGCCAAACTTAACACCTAAAGCATTAATCTCAATTTATCATATTGTAATTCAAACACCTATTAATTATTGCATTTTAACCTGGGAACAATCCACACAATATTATATCAATAAACTACAGGTATTGCAAAATAGATTTATAAGACTAATAGGCCTTAAAACATCAAATAATTTTCAACCAATCTCATTTATTCGGTCAAAAGTGAACCCCAATATATATTTTTTAACGATAAAGCAATTATATGACTAAAATTAAGGAAAAATAATGTATAAAATAATTAAAAATGATATATTAACCCTAAATTATACATACTCATTACCACAATACTAGGAATAGATCACTACTAATTCCAATGTTTCCACAAACTGAGAAACGTAAAATGAACATAAATCTTAGTGGCCCACAATTTTGGAACTCATTGCCTCAAGAACTATCATCTATTTATGATTTTAACTTATTTAAAATAAAATTAAAAGCACATCTTATGAAATAATTAGTAAGCAATAGGCGATTTCGATTGAATGGATGATGTCACTTGGTAGTGGACTGTAAGCTGTATATATTGAATACGCTACACTACGATGTATAATTTTACATGGGAAAAATGGATACGATAAAGGATGATGAAGGATGATACGTGTTAAAATGTTGAAAGTTAAAATATCGACTGAACACGATAAAACACATATGTAGCACACATACACTACATGTACTTAAGCTTTACTGATGAAAACACTCACCACATGAGATCTTTCGAGGATCAGAACGTCCCCATCCTCAGATGTTACATTCACGAGTAAGACCAAGATATATACACACAACACCATCGTCAGAAACCAGCAATAACTCAACCCCATCTAGGATTTACACAGTGCATTTAAAATAAATCATGAAAATGTTTAAATAAAATAGTCCATGGTTCCGATATAACTTTAGGGATATAATCATTACAGCAACGAGATCCGAATGATGCAATATATAGGCTCTCCATAAATAATAACAGTGATAGCTTACCTGGAGAGTTTATAATGGATACCTCATTCCATCTTGGAGTATAGGAACCGGTCGCAACCAGACGAGACAGGGCGGTTGTTAGTTTGCCATTACGAACATCATATTTATGCTCCCTGACTCTGGTACTCAAGTTCCTTTTTGTAGAGCCAATATATACAGTATCCTTAGTGTCTGGAACAACGGCTTGTAGAGGAATGGTGTATACGCCGTGTCTAGTATGTGGAGGCACCTTGTCCCGATCCTTCTTGATTAATGCATAAATATTTCTAGTCGTGAGGACAAACTCAATATTATATGGTTTACACTTATTTCTTAGTACATTAACAATCCTGGGCACATACGGAAGTTATCCCACAAAACGGAGTTTACGAAAGTCACTAGAAAGAGTCGAAACATTAGACCTCTTAATTTGCCGGAGCAAACGATCCACCACCGAGGGCTCGTATCCATAATGACAGACAATTTGTTTGATCTTGACCAGTTCCAAATGTTGTAATCTAGGGTTGAAAGAGTGTGAAAATGCTCTACGTAATAAAAACCGAATAGACGCAAATTTGTAATTAGTCGGGTGACAAGACCAGAAGGATATAATTTCAACATTGGAAGGGTGTTTTCTGTAAACCGAAAACTGCAGATGATTAGAGGGGATCCATTCCAAAATAAAATCCAAAAAGGTAAACCACGGTTTTGTTCGATTTCAAGGGTGAAATTGATAGACGGAACTTTTGAGGAACAATACTCAGAAAATAAAACTAGATCTAAAACGGAATATGTCCAAAACAACAAAATATCATCCACGTATCTCACAAATCATAACTAAGTTTGAGGGTAGACGGATGAGATGTTCTCCTCCAAAGACTGCATCAATATCTCTGCAAGAATGGGGGTGTGGAGGAGCTCCACTCTCCTGACGGTAGATAATGTCGTTAAACTTAAAATAGTATCTCGTCTGAACAAGGCGCAACGCTGAAATAACGATTCTACGTCGAGCGAGGCCATCAAAAACTTAGACTCAAGTTGAAGAAATGGTCGGATCCTGGTCAAGACCTGAAATGAATTAGAAACAGAATACATGGGATTAGAAATTAATGGTTTCAAATATGCTGCAAGGGTTGATTCCAGTGGGCGGGTAGGGATACCTAGACGAACTAGAAACAAGAGGTCTCAAAGGTAGATCTGGTTTAAGCAACTTGAGTTGTCCAAATTATTCTGGGGTTCTGGAGCCACACGGAGAAGACAAAGCTGAAATCAAAGACGAAGGGAGGCTGGCAAGGGTTTTCATACGAGCCAATGCTGATATAGTAGCCTGGGTGGGTTCAGTCTGGACGACAACAATATTGATCATGGAAATTGCTGTACGCATTTTCTGGTGATACTCCGTCTTGTCTAAAATAATGATCTGATTCGACTTGTTCGCCGAAATTATAGCTAGCTGTGGGTTGTCACGAATTTCCTTTAATGCCTTGCGCTCAGAATTGAATGTATTGTTAAGTTGTCGGTCGAAATGTTCCCGACTGCGAAGAGCATTAGCCATTCTGTAACGCATTGGATCCTGTTCTTCAGGAGGGACCCCATGGATCACGGTTTCAATCTGAGACACGACAGAAAAAAGGTTCGGTGCAAGTTCTGGGTACGCAAACTTAGAACCACGGTGGAGTGCTCTGGTTTGGCATGCACTCAACCTAACAGCACTAAGATTCAGATAAGGTGGTTTATTGAGCAGCTCTTGAAATACACCTCTAGGAGAATAGTGATTATTAGATTTCTTAAAAGATACAGACCGTGCGACAAGTAGTCTCAACTTATGAATATGGCCTTCCTCTATCTTAGTAACCTCAGTTGCAATAGACGAACTGGACAAAATAAATGTTCTGTCCATAACAATGGAATGGTTGTTTTTAGTGAGAAACAAATAAGCATCATAATACGTCTGTATAAACCATAGATGAGATACCTCTTTATTCTAATTGCACAGGTAAGTCTCCTGGATTCTGTATTTCGCAAAATAGTAGCGTCACCATGGAAACCGTGATCCATGGGGTCCCTCCTGAAGAACAGGATCCAATGCATTACAGAATGGCTAATGCTCTTCGCAGTCCGGAACGACATTTCGACCGACAACTTAACAGTACATTCAATTCTAAACGCAAGGCATTAAAGGAAATTCGTGACAACCCACAGCTAGCTATAATTTCGGCGAACAAGTCGAATCAGATCATTATTTTAGACAACCCTTGCAGCATATTTGAAACCATTAATTTCTAATCCCATGTATTCTGTTTCTAATTCATTTCAGGTCTTGACCAAGATCCGACCATTTCTTCAACCTGAGTCCAAGTTTTTGATGGCCTCGCTCGACGTAGAATCGTTATTTCCAAGCATTCCTGTCACATTTGTTCACTGAATTATTGAGTCCAAGCTGTTAGCAGCGGACGGTTCCTACACTGGAGGTTCAGGCTGTGCTTACAGCGTTGCGCCTTGTTCAGACGAGATCCTATTTTAAGTTTAACGACATTATGTACCGTAAGGAGAGTGGGACTCCTATGGGCTGCCCCCTCTCCCCCATTCTTGCAGAGATATTGATGCAGTCTTTGGAGGAGGACATCTTATTCGTACTTTTCCTCAGCAGCGCAGAGAGAGGGCGATTGGAGAGCGATCGTATTATTTACAACCCATTGCAGAGCGATCGTATTACATGCTGGGGCCAAAGGGCGGAATAACTTCAATCTGTAGGGTATCCAATGTTTTAAAAGTGAAACTTGACATTTATACCAGTGACATTTATTTACCTGCAAAGCTAAATGTATCTTAAAGGAAAATATTAATCTATGGGTAAATTATTGGTTTGTTTTTGCGCGTGATCGGATTTCTTCATAAAACTATAATAGTACGCCCCTTCTTTACCTGCGCCCCCGCCCGCAGCTGGGGGGGCTGAGGGGGTGGTAGTTACGCCACTGGTTCATGAACCTCTCGTGTGTACAGGACTCTCAAAGACAGGTATGTTATTACTGCCCGTAGGCTTTGTTTCTCAATTTCGCACTGTTTATGGTTATTTCACAAAATCTACTGAAGAAAAAGAATAAATGGATTTATAACACTAAATATCCGTACAGTGACGCACAAGACTATATACGAACCTGTAAGAAATACGACTTCAAATTCGAAAGAAGTAGGCTAAAATACGAACTTTTCAAACCTCCACTTATCTCCACTTCCGAAGTGCCGATTGAAACAATTATTGCGCATTGTGTATGTCTTGAATGAGAAACGCGTACATATTCTAATGATGCATGGGTTTCTCAGATAGAAAAAATTAATGCATGTTTCTATTCAGAACCCTACCTCTGCTTCTAAACGACCGATTTAAAAAATTAATTTCGCAACCGGTTCCATTCTCTACGTATGTTGAACGTTTTTGATTATCACAAATCTTTGTGATTTCATACGGAAATGAATGTTTGATAATTATTTTTTTTAGTATTATCACAGTTTTTAATGATCACAAATGTGCTCGTTAGATTAGAAAAATACAATTGCATTCCCCTTATTTTTGTTAAAAAATTACGCTCCTGTGTGTGAAATGAAATGGAAGTTTGGCCAGAACTCAAGAAAATGTAAAATCCGTCTACTAGGAAGCGTCGAGAGAGGCTTTCACTGGAAACACTTTCTTTTAGGTACTGTAAAAATACTCCAGAAGTTTGTATCTCTTTTCTAGACATTCGATTTTATAGTTTTTTTTCTATGTGGATTGTGTTTTTTCATCCGTAACATGGCCGTCACATTTTGGAATTTATAAGTTCCTTCGTATCTTTCATCTCGAAAGCTATCGTGTTCGACGGCCAATATCCACGGTCGATTTACCACTAACTGATCTTAAAGCATACACACACGCACACACGCGGCCTTGCGAGTTCACTTCCGAAAGAGTCACCTTCAGGTTTGATATATATCCAACTTGAAAAGGGTCAGAGAAAAGCATTCGAGAACCCACCCAGCAGTGTATCTCTCCAAACAGAAACAATGTCCTGCTTCACAACTTTTCCCGTTCCACGAATCTTCTAAATTCAGTGGGATGACTACCGAAAAATATTGGGGATGACAACCGTTAACCGAGCGCTTTGTCCTCCATTCTGAAATCTGACGGAAGCAATTTTTTAAATTTTCATACTCTATTTCACGGGGAAAGAAGAAGTGGTACCGTAGGAATGTTGTCGATTTTATTTATGTTGAACAAAATTTTACATGTCAAGAAAGATGACTCCAAAAAAGCAAACCTTAGGGAAATATTTCAAAACGAAACACTTGGCTTCTGAAATGCATCATAAATATAAAAAAGCAACGAATATAAATCAGAGTAAGTAGATCGATTTTTTAGGAAGCAGGCAAATATATATCTAACACAAAGCACATAACGTTATTCGCTACTAAAGGTTTTTTTTTTGGTATCATCATTATTAACCATTATCAATCCACTGCTGGACGAAGGTTTCCCCAAGGTTCTTCCACAACGGTCTGCCTTGTGCCAGTCTCCTCCATGTTACTCTCGCACACTTTCGAATTTCATCCGCCCATCTCCCATGAGATCTTCTGGGTCTTTTCCTGTCCCTCGGAATCCAGTCTAAAATTTCAGCTGTCCATCGATGGTCTGTCCTTCTGTCAAATATGTCCAGCCCATTGCCATTTCAGGGATTTTACTCTGATCCATTTTTGTAATTTTTCTGATCCACGAGTTCTTCTTATATCTCCTGGTTACACCAAGCATGCATCTCTCCATGCTACTTTGAGTTGTCTGCAGCCTTTGTATGTCTCTTTTAGTAAAAGTGCACGTCTCTGCACCATATGTAAGCACTGGAAGGATGCATTGATCAAACACTTCCTTGAAGACATAATGGCATATTGCTCTTGAAAATTATACTGTTTCTTCGAAACTCTCTCCAGGCAAGTTTTATACGCCGATTAATTTCTTCATCAACGTGACCCTCACTTGATGTATGCTGTCCCAGATAAATGTAGGTATTGGTTATCTCCAGCTTTTTTCCCCATCAATCGATAAATCTTCATTTCCTGTAAAAGCATTGTACATCACCTTTGTCTTCTGAAAGCTTATTTTTAATCCCACTTCTTTACTCTTGTCAGCAAGCTTCTGGATCATACTCTGCAGCTCTGATGGGGTAGTTGCACAAAATGACTACGTCAGCAGCAAAACGAAAGTAAGTGAGATAATCTCCATTAATCTTTATCATTTTGTTTTCCCAGTTCAGTGATTGAAAGACTCCCTTTCCAATTTTTATGGGTGCTGTATTCTCAAATAGCCGAATCTTTGCACTTGCATTTTCATAGACGTTATGAATTATATTAATGTATGCATCTTCAATACCGCAAGATATTAAAGCCATTTTAATTGCTGATGGTTTCACTAAATCAAAGGCCTTTTCATAATAATCGATAAAAGCCATGCACAATGGAAGTTCACATTTCCTCACTCTTTCAATTAGTTCTCTTAGTACGTGGATATGATCTACAGTGCTGTAGCATCTCCTGAATGCAGCTTGTTCTCTTGGTTGAGCCATGTCCATTGTCACCTTCAAGCGCTGTGAAAGAACTTTAGTGAAGATTTTATAAACTACTGATAGGACGCTGATAGGTCTGTAGCTCCTGAGATCCTCATTGTCACCTTTTTTTTTATGTAGCAGGATCATTGTAGCACTGTTCCAATCCTCAGGAATCTTTCCTTCTAAGGCATCGAGTGAAAACTTGGTCGAACATTGTTTCATTTTTTTTATACAGGTTCATAAACTTTTCAACTGGCTAAAACTAACTAGGAAAACTATTAGGTGTGCAACTTAATTCTCGGCCCCTAACCGCAAGCGATCATAGAACGTCGTCAAATGCAAATAGCTGTGTGCGATAATGGCTGATTGCAGCTCCACCCAACAGCTCTCCAGGCAACCGTAACCGTTCACAGCTGTAGTGACAGAAGGGTTTTACGCACCCTAGCGGAAAACTATGCGTAACTTGAAAAAAGTGACTATACCTAAAATAGTCTGACATAAATGGAATCGAAAGGTAAAAAAAAATCCATCGGATGTTAAGAAGCAAATAAATGGAATAAAACGTATTTTGAATTCGATAGTATCTGCATTTACGCCATCTAGCTGCGAAATTATGCATCGTAAAAAAAGAAAAACGAAATGATTACCATTCACAAATTTCAAGCTTCTTAACGCAAAAGGAATTTTTCAAATCGGGCTAATAGTTGCAGAGATATGGTATCCACAGACAGAACGACGGACAAACCGATAACATAAGCACAATATTTTTTTTTACAAAGACGTGCTAAAAAAGACACAAGATGCTTGAATCACTGTTTTCTTTTAATTGAAGGCTAAATGACCGTAATCCTCTTGGCGGTTGTTCAACCCGACTCACGAGGTTACACCTCCAACTGATAAGGATAGTTAGCTTGCGTCGAAGCCTTTATACAACGGCAGCGCCAGTTAAAAATTTGCATACTGCTATCCCGCGACTTTTGACACTTCGGTGCATAAAATGGTCAGTTCTTTTCAGTTTGTTTTTAGATTTTTTCACCTGTACAGATTCATATTGTTCTTTGCATCTAGCAGTTATCTTTCCCATTTACCAGCCGCAGATTATTTTCAGTCACCGTGATATTTGTCGCAGACTGATTAGGAACTTTCTGCTAAGGGGCTACTGGTTCGATACCTCCCTTTGACTTTCATTCGCATACAGGAACTTAATATGAAACTGAAGTCAAAGCTATCGAGTGAATATCGACCTAACATAGAAAATAAAAGAATAAAAGTAGATCGTTCTTGGTGCTTCAGTCTCTGAAATGAACGCTGAAACAATGTTTTTTCTTCTTTTCACTCAAAGGAAAAATTCTGAATAGGTGTTCATTTTTTTGTGGAGGGTTGCATCATTTGAAACCTGTCTAATTAGTAGCGTAACGCGTGTTAATTAAGAGTCTATATCTTTGATGTAGAAACTAATTTGTTCTTAATTTTTTTCCGCCATTTCTGTTTCATTCCTGTTCTGAAAGAAGAGAACATGTGTCATCTTTCTTGATATAATGCAGCATTATAAAAAACGCAGAAACGACAAGTATGTCTTGTTCAAATTAAAATGTGTCATTTTCCCGGGAAATTCCGTGTTTGGAAATTATCTTAAGCAAAACCATGGAAAGCAAATAGAAACCGCATATTCACGCAAATTTTAGAGGATGGTGATTAACTTTTCATACAATCGAAAACAAAAGACTAGTTTTCGAACTCCCTTGCGCTTGAAAAGGAGAAAAAAAAAACCCCATGAAACTGAAACAACGGTTACTTTTAAGCAAAGGTAAACTCTCTTTACTACTGCTTTTCTTTTTTTGTTTTTGTTTTTTGTTCTTTTATTCTTCGCATATGTATTTGTACAGTAAAAGTTTCTTTGATGTTGATATTTCTTTATAAACGAGAAATAGCAGGAAATAATTTTACATTGGTCGACTAACTCGTATTCAGATGCGTGCGAAGATAGGCTTGCGTGCAATAGTTAATGCAAAGTTTTTAGCACGTCTTTTGTTAAAACAAGTTAGTAAAATCATGCATTGCATTGATTATGATACGCTTTCCTCCATACCAGAAATAATTACTCAAGTTACGAGGATAATGGCTGTGGAATAAATCTCGCTCCTGTGCCATGACCTTTGACCCCATTTTGATGATGTTCAACAGAATTGGTTCCGTATACCTCCGAAACAACATACTAACGTTTTGTCGCAATAGAAGCATTTTTACGTAAGTTACGCATATGGGCGATGGAATGGATCCCGCCCTTATGTCTTGACCTCTAACCCCATTTCGCCCATTTTTGATAGGGTTCGTCCTGAGGTTGTCCCCTACTACATACTAAACTTTCATCGAAAGCGTATCATTTTTACGCAAGTTATTATGCAGAGAGACAGACGGAAAAAACTATAGCAACCAACCTTCTTCAACCTACGGTTGGAAAGCGTAAAAAAAGTATGTACGGATAATATCCCATTGTCCGCCCATCCGTTTGTGGACAGTATACCTCTGCAACTACTAGTCCGATTTGAAAAATTATTTTTGCTTTGGAAAACGTGATATGTGAGACTGATGATCCTTGCTTTCCGGTTTTTTTCCTATTCATAATTTTGCCGCTAGAGTGCTTAAATGCAGATGCTATCGAATTCAAAATACATTGTATTCCATAGATTTGTCTCTAAATATCTGATTAAAACACGTTTTCTGCCCTTCGATGGTATTTATTACGAATACTAATTTGGGTACAGCTCCTTTTTTTAAGTAATGCATGGATTTTCCGCTAGGGGGCGTAAAGGTAAATTACAATTTTTTTTTCGATGCTTTTGCTTCCAGAAATATTATTTACAAAAATTCTTTCTGCGTCGGATATAGCTCCTCGTAGCAAACGTTCTACACATAATTTCTAATTTTTGGCAAAGAATGGTTTGGCCACTAGGACGCCTAAGTGGTTATTCCAGTTTCTGATGTATACGCAGCAAAAACTGCGCTCCTGTAAACATGATTTTTTTTTAACTGGGGGTTTAACGACCACAGAGAGCAACTCAATGGGCTATATAACAATTGCCCGTCCCTAATTTAGGGTCACTGGTTCCGAGGAAGGGGAAGAGCCAGTGCCGTAAGACAAACACAACATCCATGCCTCACCGGGATTCGAACACGGACCCCTTACGGACGAATGGTCATAAGCCAGCAAACACGATTTAAAACATGTTTCGTGGACCCATACCGTTCACCTCGGAAAAACTTAAGAATATTTTCTGTTAAAATGGTTTTTCCGCCAGAGGGCGTAGTTGTCAATGAAATGAAACTTCACCGTCTATGTACGATATGTTTAATAAAATACGAAAGATATTTACAGTTAAAATATCCCACTAGCACTTTCGGGGTAACATTTACCCCATCATCAGGTGGAATAGAGGATCAAATGATCATATGTAGAGGATTTTAGGAAGGGAGTGTCTGACACCAGGTCTTAAACAACCCTTAGAAATAGGAAGCTAGGAGATTTGGGCTAGACTGCCCGATAGGAAAGTGACACGGACGCGAAGTAGAAAAGGGGAGGAAGACGCCCATATTTATTACCGGGGGGGGGCAGTACCCGGGAAGTGGAAGAGAGGCAATGCAGCACTCCTTTATATAGTAGTGCAATAATGCAGTATGGGTATAAGTCATCAAACGTCGCATGGGTCGTGACCATTGCCCTTATACCAGTGTAACGGGTACAATTTCACAAATTATTAGTTTTAAATATCGAAACAAGAATTTTGTTACAAATACAAAGGTTGTGATCAATTTTAATATTGTTGGAAGTGTTAATATATATTACTATAATTTAAAGTTCAGGTTGGTAATACGCTTTTTCCAATTTTTTTGATATGTCCGCAGGCAAGTAGTCGTTACTGCACTTGTCCCTTAAAGCTTCGATGTACATACTTTCAACAGTTGCATATCTTATTTTTGTCGACATCTCTGTTTCTATGAGTACGATTTGAAAAGTTCATTATCAGTTGTAAAGTTCATTATTTTTCGGTAGAAACTCCTAACTATGGAAACATCTTATGCTTATTTCCTTCTTAAAATAAAGCACAATTTTTACACTAAGGCGCGCAAACGTCTAGTCTGTTTTTCCTTTTCTTGATATCTCTGCTTCTAAATGTGCGATTAAAAAAAATCATTTAGCACCGGATATAATTTAAGTTGTGGTACACTTCAGGTTTTTTTTTTTTTTTTTTTTTTTGGTAGCTCAGTTTAATCGCTAGGTGGTGTTTGCTGCTGAATCTGAGGTTCTAAAAACCCTATTGAGAAATACCTTTTTTCACTGTATGCCATTCGCTATAGTAAAGATGGAAAACATTACACTCATTAAATATTGAATAGCTTTCCCGCTAGGGGCGTAAACGTCAAAACCTTTTTCTAGCTATCGCTGCTTCCGGGAGATATATTTGAAAAGTTCTTTTGCCTTAGCATAGCTTTTGCCATGAAGAATACTTTTCCCACATTTTCAACTTTTCCATTATCTGCAATCCTTCCGCTAGGCGGTTAAGAGTTATGTTTGTTTTGTTGCTTCTTTGAACTGTTCGATTTGAAAATCTGCCTCTGATACTTTCTTCTATGAGAAACATTTTGTACACCCTTGTTAATTTTCGTAACATACTTTATAGCTGTTTTTATTTCTGAATGTTCAATCCGTTACAGAAATCTGGTTGTTGTTCTTTTCCAACCTTTTCGATTGACTATGAATAATTTTGATAAATTTTATTGGCGTCGGAAAGGATACAAAAGATGTGCTCATTACAACCGAAAGTTCGGAGTGGTCTTTCTTGTGTTTGTTTGGTTCTTTTTTTCATGGAAAAAAGTATTCAGTCGTGCAACTTGCCAAAACATTTTCGGGAAAGAGTAAATACAAGGGTCATTTGAAAAGTTTTGCACACTATGGGTTATCGAATTTATTTCAGAACATACCTTTACAAGCCTTCCAATTAATCCCCATGTTTCTTTATGACAGCGTTTGGGCAAGTCTTGTATTCCAGTCAAGAAACCCACATTGTCGAGGCGTCGGATTACTCTGGTCACTTCATTAGAAACATCCTGAATCGTACTGAATCGTTTCACGGGGCGTGGCTTCTTCAGTTTTGGGAATAGGTCATAGTCCGGTGGGCTCTTGTCAGAACTGTGTTTGGCGCGTGGGGAAGCAATTTCCATCCATACTTTTCAAGAATGCCTCTTACTGTACGGGAAATATGCGGCCTCGCGTTGTCGTGCAAACTGATGGCACAAGCTTCGAGCATGTCGGGCCTTCTTTGGCGAATCTCTGGGGGCAAAACATTTTGCAGAAACCTTCTGTAGTATTCCGCTGTTACAGTGGCCCCCTCGGACACTGCCTGTTGCTATCACTCCAACCTTGTCATAGGCGATAATCATCATCGACTTAACCTTCGATCGTTGGCGGGGGAATTTTTTCCGGCAAGGTGATTCTGGATGTGTCCACTAAACGGACTGAGATTTGAGTTCTGTTTCAAAATCTCGTATCCAGGTTTCGTCTATAGCAACAATTCTGTCCAAAAACTGCTTGCCTTTTGTTTCGTACCGCTGAAGCAATTCTTCTGCGATCCCTTTGCGAACTGCTTGCTGCTTTTCACTCAGATTGTACGGAACGCATTTGGCAGCCACTTTTCTCTTTAACTTTTCAGGTAGGATTCTGAAAACCGAAGCGGTAGACATGTTTGCTTCATACGCAATCTCTTTACATGATTTCCGTCGATCTTCTTCCAAAATGCTGTTGACGATAACGCAGAAATGTCGTCCGTTACATCTGATGACCGACCGTTTCTTGGGTTGTCTTCAATGCTTTCTCGACCTTGTCGGAAACGAGAAGCCCACCTTGACACTGTGGTATGATTCACTGCACTAACCCCACACACTTTACACAAAGCCTTATGAATTTCGGTAGGGGATTTTCCTCGCAAAGTTTCAAATTTAATGTAGAATCGCTGGTCGCTACGTGAGATATGACCTGACTCACTTTTTTCCTTCATTTATAGGCAAAAGTTTTCCGAACAGGAACGAACTATCAAGCAAACTTAGAATAAAAATTTGCATACTGAAGTCTGACTCGCAACTGGCGTAACGATTGAAGCATCCTACGGGCAGAGCCTGCGAAGTGTGCAAAAGTCTTGAAAAGATACGTACATCGGTTGTACGAGGTGTTAGTGGAAGTGGGGATTACTCCAAGTGTGATTACTAGTGAAATTAAGTAGGACGTTTTCTCCTGTATGACTAATAGTCGACTGTTGGCACAACAGGTGCGCTACCTGTTCCAACAACTCCACAAAATGAGCAGAAGAATCGTGTAATTGGTCTGTAAACTGGTGTCCAAAGTTAACGTGAGAGATAAAAATTGGAGAACATGTCCAAAACGAGAAAACAAGGTTCTAAATATTTTTCAGAGACATGTATGTGCAAGGGGAAACGCTAAGTGGACGTACCCAAGCAATATTGTGCTACTTCCTATGGAAATGTGCAAATGCAACCTACGTCATCGAGCTGGCAGGCACGCGACCTTGATAAACGTGTTTCTGAGAGTGGTGCTGCAATTGAAACTTGAGTTGGTCTGTTAGTGGGAACAATGGCCCCGCACCATCATTTAGAAGACCCTTTACGGCGGAGAGCGATCGATAGATTGGAAGCAAAGTAATCGCAATCTGAGCTAGCAAAATGGCTGAATGTGCCGAGGCAAATTGACTGGCCGGCCCAGTGGCGCAGTGGTCTGAACGATGGTTTCTAACCATTCGTTCGAGGTGGGCCAGTGTTCCAATCCCGTTATGGCATGGATGTTGTATTGTATTACGGCACTGGCTCTCTCATCCCTGGAACCAGTAGCCCTAAATTAGGGATGGGCGACTGCTTGAGTTGCTCACAGTGGTTGTTCAACCTCCAAACACAAAACAAAAATGGTCTGCAATGTCTGGAGACAGATCCAGGAAACCGGAACAATAACCAGAAGACCCAGACAAGGACTTCCTCACGATCCACAACATGTCAATACAACCGGAATTTGTAGCTCACAGCTGGCTGCGATAGGAAGTCTATAGTCAGGCAACTCACGCAGGAGCTCTCTTCTGCAATGGGAACCGCGATATCGAGATAGTTTACAGAAGACTCCACGAGAGAGGTCTGTACTCTGTGTCCCAATCGTCGCACAGCACAGAAGCATCAGTCTGAACAGGGATCGAGAACATCACCCCTGGACCCTAAACACGGATCCTCGATGCGTGTACCTTTTGGAGAAAGGCGGGAACTATCTTGGATGGCCACACGCCGATGCACGTGTTTCCAGAAGGCACTCTGACTGCTACAGGCTACAGAAACGACATCCTAGAGCCCCATTTACGGATATCAAGGTAGGTGTTGGAACCAGTTTCTTTTAATGGACGATGACGCTCGTCCCCCATAGCTCTCAGATAGTCGAGAAATACCTGGAGAGTGAGGATATTCACAGGATATAATGTCCTGCGCGATCTCCGGAACTGAATCAGATAAATATGGATTCGGATGCCCTGAGATCCTTTGAAATACTGACAGAGGGTCAAAGGTAAATACAAACTAGGTTGGAGCAAAAACTGTGTGATGACACGCTTGAGAGAATTTTATGATATAAACTGCCCTGTTAATTTGATACAGAGGGCTTTCAGAAAGTAAATCTTCCATATTTACACTCACGGACAATGCAATGTGCGCACCAAGAAGGAAGCATAGGATTGAACTGAAATTTTATGGATGTCATGATACAGATGAATGATACACATGATGGCAAAAACACAGCTGCAGGACAATTGCAGAGAGATCAGTCCGGTCATCTTTTTTAGCGCGTCGCACCGCCTCGTGCGGCGATACATGCTGCAATACGATCCGGCATGGAGGGGAACAGACTCCTGATGTTGTTCTGCGGCAAACTGGCCCACACGTGTTCAGCCGGCGTTTCAACTGGTCCCACACATGCTCGATAAGGGGACAGATAGGCTATGGAAGTGTTTGGATATGACGTAGGCAGTCCTGGGCAACCCGAGCTGTCTGCGGGGAGGGCATTACCCTGCTGGTATAGCGCATCTGGAATCCCGGCCAGGAATGGGAGCACATGAGGACGTACGATCTCTTCCACATACAGCTGGCCCGTCAATAATCCACGTACCACTACTAGAGCTGATCGGCTGTCGTAGGCTATGCCTCCCGAGACCCTAATGCCTGCAGTGTAGGAGGTG
Organism: Macrothele yani; assembly: GCA_039090855.1. Lineage (NCBI taxonomy): Eukaryota > Metazoa > Arthropoda > Arachnida > Araneae > Macrothelidae > Macrothele > Macrothele yani. Next base: position 19,563,817 of record CM076992.1, read on the forward strand.
TGACGCTCGATTGCGAGGTTGGGATTGTGCCGTTGACCCGGGGACCTCCCTAACCGAACACGATCATGTGTCCTCAAAACGAAGCGGCACTCATCGCTAAACACCACACGTCGCAAGTGCAGTGGTGTCAGGACAGAGCAACGTGGAACACCACAGACTTGCGACGTGTGGTGTTTAGAGCCGGCGATGTTCTGGGGTTAATATCGGCACACGTATGGTGCGCTGGGATCGCTGATTCGCTTCCGCGAGGCGTCGGGAAATGGTTCGTGGGCACGCAGGAGCCGTTTCATCTGCCTTCACAATGGACCGGGTCCCCATAGGATCCGTTCGTCTCTACCGGTGGTCCACCTGGTCTATGCGGAGCCGCTCCGCCGTGTGGCAAGGGACGTCACGTGTACACTGTTCCCAACACGGTCGGACGATATGGTCAGAACGATCCACGTGGCGGGCTATACGGGTCGCCGACCCCTGCGATTTTTCAGCCCGATGATCAGGCCTCTCTCAAAGTCCGTAAGTTGCGTAAATCAACGTCTCTGACGTCTACCCGGCATTTTCGTCACTGTACTTTTGCTTGAGTCGGCCGGTGCTTTTAGTTTTCATTGGCAATCGGCTACACGCTGGTTTATAATCTAACGGTTCATGCTTGCAGCGCCACCACAGGGTATGCGGTCATACGCACTCTAGCTATTTGTAAAGTTTTGCGCTTGTAGCATGTTTTCTTCTAGGTGCGTAAGTTTCATTGTCCGTGAGTGCATATACAAGCCTAGTGACAAGGTATCAAGTTGAAGCAAAACAAGAACAACGTTCAGAATTTCTACTTTAAGTTGCATATTTTTTTTTACATATTCCCTCTTACGCTAGATACAGATACACCAACTCTTAACTAGCTATTTAAACCAGTCTCTGTAAACATTTTCACGTTGTTCTCGTAAACATTTCCTCGTAGAGGCTTGACAATCTTCGTGACATGTGAATTGAATTCCTTTCAGATGTCTCTTGAGAGCAAAAAACAACTAAAAGTTGGATGGCGCCAAATCTGGACTGTAGGTAGGGTGTTCAAGAGCTTCAAACCCGATTTTCCATATGGTCTCTGAAGTGAAGGCACCGGCGTTGTTTTCAGATTTATCCTGACACAGAATCATTCGCTTTTTCCCCCAACGCACCCGGTTGATTCTTTGCTTTAACTTTTTTTAGGTATGCACGTAGCTCTGAGTTGAGAGTCGTACCTTTGACCATGTACCCTGATGAATAATGCCTCTGTAGTCCCAGAACACAGTGAGAATGCTCTTAACAGCAAAACGTTTAGTTGGATTTTTTTCGCTCGAGGAGGAAATGGACGTCGGTATTCCAGCGATTGATTTCTCACTTCTGGATCATAATGGTAAACCCAACTCATCACCAACTACAATTCTTCGGAAAAAATAAGTACCATATTTTTCATAGGAACCTTTTGGCATTTTTCAAGTCTTGATTTTAGTCGTTAGGGGATGTGGTACCCAACGAACACAGTTTCTTGTTTCCTAAAACGTTAACTATGTCATTGACACTTCCTAAATTAATGATCAGCTTACCTGATGTGGTTCGCTAAGTTATTCTTCGATTTTTCCCTATCATCGAATTTTTGCGTGTTCAGATTGCAAGTTGCAATTACGGGCCTCCCACTCCTCGGTTGATCCTTTACTGGCACCGCCCCTTAATTTTCTTACCCAACGTCGAACAGTGCTTATGTCCAAAACTCCAGAACCATCAACTGCCACTAATTTAGCGTGAATTTCTTTGGAAGGTACATTTCCATGAACTGGTATCTCTATTACTGATCGTTGTTTGACACCCAATAGTCACAGTTGAAAAAGAATCTTCCACAGTGCGTCAAAGAATTTTTAAGACTGGGTCTGTAAAATGAAATAGAAGGAAGAAATTATAAATTGTTTTGGTTTGTTATTCAAAATACGTCCCTCCGGCTTCAATACACTTGTTACAGCGATTTAATGCTGATTCGAATGCCTGTTCCAGTTCACTTTGCGGAATTGCCTCCAAAGCACGCGTCAAAGCTGTTTATATGGTCGAAATATCATCAAGAAAACACCCTTTTAATGTCATTTTAAGTTTTGGGATCAAAGAAAAGTCGCAGGGTGCTAAATCAGACGAATACGGTGGATGATTCAACACGCAGATGTTATGTTTTGCCAAACATCTACGAACAAGAAGTGAGGTGTGACTTGGTGCATTATCGTGCAACAAACACCAACTGTTTTCATCTCGATATTCTGAACTAATGCGACGAATTCTGCCCATCAAACGCTTCAAGACATTTAAGTAAAACTCACCAGTAATTGTTTGTCCACTTGGAACAAATTCTTTGTGGATAATACCCTTACTATCGAAGAATGTAATGAGCATTGTTTTGATTTTCGATGGAACTTTTCTTGTTCTTTTGGCTTGTGGCGAGTTTTTTTACTTCCATTCCGCACTTTGTCGCTTTGTTTTTAGGATCAAATTGAAAACACAATGTTTCATCACCAGTAACAATCGATTTTAAGAAGTTTGGATCATTTTCAGCGGCTGAAATGATGTCTCTGCAATGAGCACTTCTCCTTGATATTTGTTCATTGGTTAACGTGTGTGGAACAAATTTAGCACAGTCTTTTGTTTTGCCCAAATCATCATGCAGTATGGTTCAAATCGTTTCTTTGTTGATGTTTAAAGACTCTTCCATCATTCTTAGTGACGCACATTGATTGTTTGCCACGAAATCACACACTTTTTCAATAATCTCAGGTGTCCTAGATGAACTTGGTTTTCCGGTATGCTTATCATCTTCTAGCATCTCTCTTCCGTCCAAAAAACATTTGTGCCACAGGAAAACATTTGATCTACTTAAACAAAGCTCACCGTAAACTTGTTTCATCATTTGGTACGTTTCCGAGGCGCTTTTATCACGTTTTGCGTTAAAATTAATAAGAGCCCTTTGTTCCATCTTAATAATTCAACATGAAAAAATGTTTACTTCTCTAATGAACGCCCATTTCGTTTGAGTTACTTTAACAACTGCGCAGTACTTTTGGCAGAAAGCAAGCAGATGGTCACGGTTTATAACGCATTCGCGATTACACTGGTGGCACCAACCGTAGGCTGAAATCTAGCGCCAGTCTTAAAAATTCTTTGACGCACTGTGTAGATGGACGGAGATCTATTACGCAATAAAATCAAGCTATGGCGCAAAGAATCGTCTGCCGTTTGACGTGTTGCTAGGCAACAAGTCTGCGCGAGACATTTGCGCCGAGACATTACTTATTTAACACGCCTTGCGAGGGTTTGAAGTTTATACCGATGAGCCATTTCATTATGACCACCACCAGCCTAGATGAATGATCGCGCCTGGAAACCGAACGGTGGCGCAGGTGAAGTTCACAGAGCAGTATATATACAACCCGAGGACCGGCTTTCGGTCAGCAGAGTGTTCGGAGTCAGAATGTAAAAATCTGCCTATTTATAGGAGTCTGATAAGGGACAAGTTGTATGTGGCACGACGATTTCGGAAACGGCACGGCATCTAGGTGTTTCACGTGCCGCGGTGGTGAGTACATATTAAATGTAGTGCACAGATGGCCAAACGACGAACCGTCGCCCAGACGTGTGTCTCCGCAGCTTATTGATGACAGAAGGGAGCGGAGACTGTCGCGCGTTATTCAGAGCGATCGGAGGGCCACAGTGTGGCAAATCACCCTCAGCTGCAACAGTATGTGTCACAGCACACAGTTCATCGCAGCCTTCTGTGCTTGGGCCTGCTTTAGCCAAAGACTCAGCCGTGTCCAAATTCTCACTGCATGTCATCGCTAACAGCACATGAAATGGGCCCAAAAACATAGAGATTGGACCGTGGATGATTGGAAGAAAGTAGCCTGGTGAATCAAGATTCCTGGTGCATCACGTAGACGACCGAGCGAGGATACGCCGATTACCAATGGAGGCCATGGTAACTGGATGCACAGTTGGGCGGAAACAGGATGGCTGCGGCGGTGTTATGCTGTGGGCGAGGTTTTCTTGGGACACTTTATGCCCTATTACCCAAAAAGCACAATCCCTGATAGCTGTCAAGTATCTGAACGTCGCTGCGGACCAATTTCACCCATTCATGGGGATCTGTGTTCCCTGTTGGTGATGGCCATTACGAACAGGATAATGCGCCATGCCACTCTACCAGAATCGTCCAGGAGTGGTTCGAGGCACATGCCGGTGACTTTCTATTAATGCCCTAGCTTCCAAATTCACCTAACATCAGCCTAATTGAACATTTGTGTTTCGACTTGGAAAAGCGGGTTCGCGCTAAATCACCACCACCCCGAAATGCACCGGAACTGGAGGACCTGCTGTTGACATTATTGTACCAGATACCCCAATGTACCTATAGCCACCTCATCGTATCGATGCCTCGCCGAGTAGCCTCTGTTTTGCTGATTAAAGGCGGTCCTACAGCTTATTATGTAGGTGGTGTATATGTTAATGCTGTAGGTTATTCATGTTTACGTAAGCTTCCAGTAGTGTTACTTCTACAATTGGATGCAAATAAAATCACTTGACTGTAACGTAAGTCGCTCATTCAGATGAATCGTAACCGTTCGTTATTTCGTTAAAATTTAGTGACTGTTATTTCAACAAGCTATTTGTAAAAAAACACTCAGTTTTTAAGTTGGTTTGAAGAAAATTAAAAATGAATGTTTTTATTCTAGAACTCGCGAGAAATGTCGTCGGCTTTTTTTTTTTTTTTTTTTAGTAGCACAGCTTCACAGTGGAAAATGAAGTTGTTCTGGTCAACGAATTTGTATCAGTTACCCTACTATTAATACTCATAAATCTATCATTTATTATGTGTGGAAAACAGGTATATTTCGCTGAAGGCAGTTTATAATTCCTACTTCTCCGAGACAACCACCTGCCTCATGATACGAGGGCAGCGATTCTGATAATTTAAACGATTCTTAACGTCCGGTCTTTAAAGAAATTATCTATTGTACCAACGTAGTTGCCAGATATCTCTGGTATCTTTTACAGCATCAGGGGCCTGAACCTAATTTCATGGTTCAGCTGGCTGTCTTGAAAGGCTTCTCGAAAATGTAGAAATTAATGATGACCGCAGAAGCTTTGCTCGTGAAACTCAGTGACTTTCGCTTATAAGACTCAAGCTTGTGCCTAACTTTGAGTCTCCTTCCTAATCGGCTGTGTCTTAAAAGAAACGGACTTCTTTTAACTTTCACATACAGAGGGTGTTCAGAAAGTAATATCTCTATATTTTTATACAAGCCCAGTGGCAAGGTATCAAATTGAAACAAAACAAGAACAAAGCTCAGAATTTCTACTTTAATTCAAGTATTTTATTTTTTTCACATAGTCTCTTTTACGCTCCATACAGACAAGTCAAACTTTAACAAGTTTTTTAAACCTATCTCTGTTGAAATTTTCAGGTTGTTCTCTGAAACATTTCCTCGTAGCGACTTGAACATCTTCGTCACAGGTGAACTGAATTCCTTTCAGATGTCTTTTGGAACCCGTCTCTGTAGAAATCTTCAGGTTGTTCTTGGAACCATTTCCTCGTAGCGGCTTGAACATCTTCGTCACAGGTGAACTGAATTCCTTTCAGATGTCTTTTGGAACCCGTCTCTGTAGAAATCTTCAGGTTGTTCTTGGAACCATTTCCTCGTAGCGGCTTGAACATCTTTCGTCACAGGTGAACTGAATTCCTTTCAGATGTCTCTTGAAACCCGTCTCTGTGGAAATCTTCAAGTTGTTCTTGGAACCTTTTCCTCGTAGCGGCTTGAACATCTTCGTCACAGGTGAACTGATTTTCTTTCAGATGTCTTTTGAGGCAGAAAACAACCACGAGTCGGTAGGCACCAAATCTGGCCTTTTAGGTAGAGTTTTAAAGAATTGCAAACCCGAGTACCTGTATGGACTCTGAAGTGAAAGCACTGGCGTGGGTTTGGCATTGTCGTGTTGCCGAATCATTGGCTTTTCCCCCGATTCACGCGGTTTATTCTTTGATACAATATGTTTAAGGTGTAAACGTAGATCCTAGAGTCGATAGCTGCACTTTTGACAATATAAACGTAATGAATAATGGCTCTGTAGCCCCAGAACACAGTGAGCATGCATTTAACGGTAGAAATTTGAGTTCTGAATTTTTTGCTCGAGATGAAGATGGTCTCTGTATCCAGAGATCGAAATCTCATCACCAGTCACAATGCTTTGGAGAAAATCACTTCCATATTTTTCATATCGAGCAACCAATTTAAGTCTTGATTTCTTCATTTTAGTCGTTACGTGACGCCGTACCCAACGAACACGCACTTTATTGCACCCTGAAACGTTAACAATATCATTGATACTAGGGTTAATCGAAAAGTAAGTCGCACTTTTTTTGGGGGCAACAGTTTAATAGATAGGCAAAACAAAACATATATACAGAGAAACTACATTTCTTAGCTATTTTTCAACATAACCTATATGCTCGAGACATTTATCCCAGCGTGGTACCAATTTTAGTATACCATGTTCATAAACGTCCGTTTTCTGGGTGCATAGCCACCTATGGACAACCGATTTGACATCGTCAGCCGAAGCGAAGCTTTGGCCGCCCAGGAAACTTTTCAAGGGACCAAACAGATGAAAGTCCGAAGGAACCAGGTCCGGACAGTACGATGGGTGCTGAAGCCCCTCGCAGCCAAAATGCGCAATTTTTTCACGAACGTGTTGTGCAACATGTGGGCGAGCGTTGTCATGAAGCAGTCTAACACTTGAAGCGTCCTTGTTGTTTCTTTTGTCACGAAGGAAACGACGCGACTCTGCCAATGTGTTAGCGTAGATTTTTGCATTCATAGTGGCACCCGTTGGATGAAACTTCACCAGAAGAACGCCATGCATGTCCCAGAACACCGCCGTGAGGACTTTCTGTGCAGCTGGGGTTTACTCTGATTTTTTTTTCATTGCGGGGAGTCTGACTGTTTCCACACTACACTGAAGAGCAATTGAATTAGAGAGAGACCTGGCGTTATGCAAATGTGGTGCTGTGGGCGGCCCCGTAATTGGAAACGACATGACTTATGCAGCTACCCGACAATATAAGGAGGTAATGCGACGGGAATCAGTAAGAGTCAGACGCAGTATGGGTAAGACGAAGGATCTAAGCACATTTGATCGTGGGCAAAATGTCGGGGCCCGACGAATGGGTCACTCCATCTCGGAAGTCGTGCAGGCACGGGAATTTTCATGAACCACTGTATCACGGGTGTACCGTGAGTACATCTAATCCGGTAAAACCATCCCTGCAAGGACCAACTGCCGTGGACAACAGCGTGTGGATGAGCAGTGTCATCGTCGGCTAACTCGCATTGTAACAGCGGATAGACGGGCCACAGTGCAAGAAATCACTCGGCAATTTAACGCTGGTGCACAAAAACGTGTAAGCAGCCACACCATCCAGAACCATCTCCTCGCTATGGGGTACAGAAGCCATCGTCACACGAGGGTACCGCTGCTGATCGCACATCACAGGGTGCAAAATTAGCATGGGCGCGGGAACATCGCCACTGGACCCTAGACATGTGGAAAAATGTTGCCTGAACTGATGAGTCGAGATTCACGTTGGTACATGCGGATGGAAGGATACGAGTACGGCGCAAACCACAAAAAGCGATGGATCCTTCTTGCCAGCAGGTTACTCTTCAAGCTGGTGGGGGTGGCATTCTCGTCTGGGGCCTGTTTACGTGGACTGAAATGGGACCCCTGGTACGTGTGACATCGTCCCTTACAGGTAAACGTTACTGGGATATCCTGGACGACAATTTGTTCCCGTTTGTGCGTCTTCAACATACCACTGGGGACCTCAGCCTGCAACAAGACAATGCAGCTTGCCATCGCTTCCGAATTGTATCCCAATGGTTGGATGAACACTCCACCGACGTGACCTCGCTTCCTTGGCCAGCTAGGTTACCTGACCTCAATCTCATCGAGCACATCTGGGATGCCATCGAGAGAGATATTCGAGGCTCTGACCCCCCTCCATCAAATCTTCGTGAACTGTGGGAGCTTGTTCAGGGGTCGTGGATCTGTATGGCTTCTCAACGCTTGCGGTGTCTTGTCGAGTCCATGCCGATACGAATCGCCACCGTCATCAGGGCGAAAGGTGGTGCTACACGTTACTAGACAGGTATCTCTAATTCAATTGATCTTCAGTGTATACTGGCCTTCTTTGTTTCGGGAGTGTAGTGGTACGCTCAGAACTCGTCGCCCGTCATTACACTTGCCAGAAATTCATATTCTACTCTTGCGTAACACATCAAGCGGTCCAAGGATGACATCATTCTCTGGCTCTTCTGGTCGTCTGTAAATTTCTTGAGCACCCATCGCGCACTGACCTTGCAAAATTGCAGTTTGTTATACATAAAATTGTACGCCATACCGTGCGAAATGTTGAACTTCTACGCTAATGTGCGCAAATGGATCCGCCGGTCATTCAGAATTGCCTGTTCAATGCTTCTCACAGTGACAGGTGATGAGGCGGTAACAGGTCGACCGGAACGTGGCGAATCGGTAAGGTTGCCACAGCCCTCTGCAAAGAAACTGAAACATCTCGAAATGTTGATGCTGTCCAGGCAATCACCACCATACACTTCGACCATTCCTTTGTGAATTTCCGTCAAAGTTTTCCATTTAGCCCACAAAAATTGGACTACACGACGTTTCTCTTCAATCGTAGATGACGCTATATAACCAGAGATCTTTCTGCCGCCGTTCACATTGTCTTCCACCACGGAGACACCTGATCCGTCCAAACATGTCTGTAGCGTTATATTCAAACTCATTGTCTTGTCGTTTCACTCACCGCTTTTTGCTGTGTGGCAACACTGCGCCGATGTGTGAGACGTGCAACTGTCGTCTCACTGTCCTTCATGATTTGTGTACTTGTGTTCGTTTTTGTGATCATCGTTTTCGTCATTTTCACTCTCATCTGTTGGACGAAGGAGCAGCTACGCTGCAATTTCTTATTGGTGAAGCCTGCGACGTGAAAGCAGTGTTTTCGATTTTACAAGAAACTGCCTTTTTTAACCTCATCTAGGTTTTAACTTGTTCACTCTCATCTTTCGTTTTTACCACATCAGCCTGTTTTTAAACTTGTGTACGTTTTTTTATTAATTATGTTTTGTTTTGATGTCTTTCGTTTGGCGCTCTTTGGCCATCCATGGCCCTTGCGCCATTAAAATCGATCAATCAAACTCATTGTCTGCCAAACTGCGACCTGCTACTTGCAACCTGCAAACAGAAAAAAAAATGCTGTACGTTACTTTTCGACCCTTCCTCGTACTACCTAAACTGATGTTCAGCTTACTTGATGTAGTTCTGAGTTATTCTTCGATTTCCCAGGATGTGTTCATCGATCTTATACCTGTCCAAATCGCAGATAGCGATTACGGGCTTAATACTCCGCGGCTGATCCTTCACGGCCAAAAATTCCTCCACTGGTCTTTTTTTTACCCAACGGCGAACAGTAGTTATGTCCAAAGTTCCGTAACCACAAACTGCAGCGAATCTAGCGTGAATTTCTTTGGGATGTACATTTTCATTAGTTAAAATCTCTATAACTGATCTTTGTTTGCAATCCGTCGACATAGTTGCAAGAGAATCATCTTCCTTGCACACAATTAAATACCAAGAAGTAGATGTACAGAGTTCTACACAGTCGTCACATTATTCTGACCACCTCCTACTTTTGACATCAGCAGCGCGTAACCAATGAAAGAAATCACGTGTCGTGAGCTGTCTTGGAGGGTAAACAAGGTGTGCTGTGTAGGCATTCTGAAAACATATCACCCCTTGCTTTCATGGATTATAGGAACTATTTATCAAATTTTCAAAAAGGAATGATTAACGGCTTTCTGACCAAGGGTGGCAGTATTTCCGAAACAGCGCAATTTGTGAACTGTTCGTGTGCTGCTGTGGTTAAAGTGTATCGTGATTGGAGAATAGGCACCACTGCGAATAAGCGAGTGGAAACTGCGGAGCACCATGTGTCATTGATGTGAGAGGTGAACGTCGGCTTCAAAGGTGAGTGAGGACCGATCGGCACGCTACAGTGGAGCAACGCACTGGCCGAATGAACCAGGAGGCTACCAGAAGTGTATCTAAAACGACAGTTCAGCAAGCCCTGCTGCGTATGGGGCTGCGATTCAGACCGAAGGTCACTACACCTATGCTAACGAAGGTGCATCTGCAGAAAAGGCTTACATTTGCACGGCACTATTGGAATTGGACCTCCGCTGATTGGCAAAGGATTGCCTTCTCCGATGAGTCAAGTTTTCTGCTTCATCGAAGGGATGGATGTTGACGTATAAGGCGAGAAACGTCGGAAAATAAACACAGTTCAACCATTTCTGGAAGAAGACAAGCTGGTGGGAGCAGCTTTTTATGGTCTGGGGAACGTTTTTGTGGCATTCTCTGCGTCGGCTCATATCTGTGGAAGGCACTATGGACCGAATTCGTTGTGAATCCGTCCTTACAGACCACGTACACCCACACATGCTGATTGTCTTCCCTGGGGAGGATGGGATATTCCAGCACGATAATGCGACGTGTCACACAGCGAGAAATGTCCAAGAGTGGTTGGAAGCCAACGATAAAGGCTTCAAAGTACAACCTTGGCCCCCCTAATCCCCCAGACGTAAACCCAATTGAGCATGTGTGGGACCATCTCGATCGCGTTGTTCGCTCTATGGATCCTCCACCACTCATCCTCCAGCAGCTGTCAGATGCACTGCAGTCAGCCTTGCACCACATACCTGTGAACACCTTCTAGTACCTTATTGAGTCACTCCCAACCCGTCTAGTTACTGTCCGCGGTGCACACGGCGGTTACTCTGAATATTAGCTGTTGGTCACAATAATGTGACTCGACCGTGTATATTCTTCATGGAAAAATTTGTGCTAAGAAAGAAAATTTTTTCAAATACGTCTCCCAGAGGAAGAGATAGCGAAGGAAAGACATTGACCTTTATGCCACGTAGAGGTAAATCTGGGTATTATTTAAAGAGTACAATGCACCATATCTCTATTGTAGCGAATGTCATACAGTAAAAAAAATTCTCAATCGTGTTTTTAGAAGCGGAGATACAGCTGCAAACACAAGTACACAAACACCTCGCGACAGAACTGTGAACAATAAAACTCCTCAAATACTAAACTGAAGCGTTTCAAAAGGTAAATGGTATCCGGTGTTGAAAAAAGTTTTTAAATCGCACATTTAGAAGTAGAGATATTAAGAAAAACAGCTTAAACATTAGAGCCCCTAGCGGCGAAATTCTGCAATATTTTAGGAAGAAAATGTGCACAATGGGTTTTCACAGTTAGTAGTGTCTAACCTAAGAACAATCTTTTATATATTTCTTAATCCCCCAGATATTGCTGTGAACGGAAATGTAAACTTACGCCCTCTAATGACAAACGTGTGCGTTAATAAAAATATATTGTATGAGAAACATTTTTAAACGGAAATGCTCTCCAACAAAGCAAGAATTTTTCCAATCTCTCTCTCTCTCTCTCCCTCTCTCTCTCTCTCTCTCTCTCTCTCATCATCATCAACCATTATCAATCCACTGCTGGACAAAGGTCTCCCCAAGTTTCCTCCACAACGGTCTGTCTTGTGCCAGTCTCCTCCATGTCACTTTCGAATTTCATCCACCCATCTCCCATGTGGTCTTCTTCTGGGTCTTTTCCTGTCCCTTGGAATCCAATCTAAAATTTCGGCTGTCCATCGATGGTCTGTTCTTCTGGCAGTATGTCCAGCCCATTGCCATTTCAGGGATTTAACTCTGATCATGATGTCTTCCACTCTTGTCATTTTTCGGATCCACGTGTTCCTCTTCTTATCTCTCCTGGTTACACCAAGCATGCCCCTCTCCATGCTGCTTTGAGTTGTCTGCAGCCTTTGTATGTCTCTTTTAGCTAAGGTCCACGTCTCTGCACCATACGTAAGCACTGGATGGATGCATTGATCAAACACTTTTCTTTTAAGACATAATGGCATATTGCTCTTGAAAATTATGCTGTTTCTTCCAAAAGCTTTCTTCCTCTCCTGTTTCTTCCTCTCTCTCTATATATATATATATACACACGCCCTTTGGTGGGTAAACCATGCCCTACTTTAAGCAGGAGGTATTCTCAATTGTTGTCCGAGCTAAGCGGTATCGGTCAAGGGAAGAATTTTTTTCTGTCGAGTTTTCAGGAGCGTAGATTTTGCTGCAAACGCTTCAGAAGCAAAAGTAGACACTTTGCTTCCCTGGTGGCCAAACTGTTCTTTATCAAAAACTAGAAATAATATGTAAAAGATTCCTCACCAGGAGCTGTATCTGATGCAGGACGAATTTTTTGAGTTTTAGAAGCAGAGATATCGTGAAAAAGGCAATTTCGCTTAACGCCCCAAGCGGAAAATCTGTGTATTACATGAAGAAACTGTGCCTTAATAAGTCTTGTTGTTATACATGGCATCAACAGGAAGACAGAATTTTTAATCGGATATTTAGAAGCAAATATATGCAATGAAATGTATTTCTAATTCGATATAATCTGCATTTACGCCTTCTAGCGACTTTTTGCATCGGTGAAATCTGAATGCAAGGATCATCTGTCTCACATTTCAAGTCCCAATGCAAAAATAATTTTTCTAATCGGACTAATAGTTGCAGAGATACGATGTCCACAGACAGACGGACGAACAAACCTATAACATATAAGCACGATCTTTTTTTTACGCAAGTTAGTGAAATCATGCAATGCATTGATTATGATACGCTTTCCAACATACCAGAAATCATTACTCAATTTATTACTCAAGTTATGAGGATAACGGCTGTAGAATAAATTTCGCTTCTATTCTCTGACCTTTGACCCCATTTCGATGATATTCAACAGAATCGGTTAAGTATACTTCCGGAACAACATGATAAAGTTTTGTCGCAATCGAAGCATTTTTACGTAAGTTATAACGCATAAGGGCGATGCAATCGATCCTGCTCCTATGTCCTGACCTTTTGACCCATTTCGTCCATTTTCAATAGGGTTCGTCCCCAGATGGTCCCCTACCACATATTAAAATTTCATCGAAATCGAACCACTTTTACGCGAGTTATCATGCGGATGGGCAGACAGACAAAGCTGGAGCATATAAGCTTCATCAACCTACGGCTGGAGAGCGTAAAAAAGACGTGCTAAAAGATTCTGGTGGTAGTGTCCCGTTGTTGCGTACTTTCTGTTGGATATTGCTTTAGAAGGTCGAATGTCCTCCAGGGATTATCTAAACATTGTTGTCTATCAGGTCCATCCTGCAGTGTTGATTTTTTTATCCAGCAAGTGACAGTTATTTCATAGACGACAATTACTATCCATCACCCAAGATGTGTTCAGCATTATTTCAGAGACCATGGCAGCGACTTCCACTATCTTACCTGGCCACCACAGAACTCTAGTCTGGACCTCATTCACAAATTTTTCTAACATGTTACCAACATGACTCATTGACAATGTATGGGACATGTTAGAAAAGCAGATACTGGAGCAAAGTCCTTTTCCGTTAAATCAGGGACACTGCCCTGTGAACACTTAGTATGCTGTAGACGCAAATACAATCCAACATGTTGTTGAGTCTGTGCCTAACTGCATACATGCTGCGATTCGGGCTAAAGAACGTCCAACCCGGTATTGAATACGTTTCTAATTCAGTGGCCGGAATGTATATAATACTGTATAAACGTATATGCATATTGTTACGTGCATAATTAATTCATTCTGTTAAGGCCAAGTACGATAAAGCCATCTTAAGTGTTTTGCTGGTGGTTTAGTAAACAACGGGTCGTTTCGCAACCAGGCAATCTGCAGCTGTCGCTGAGCGCAAGAGGTATTTTTTTTTTATTTACTGTGGGAAAGTTCTTCAAGCAGTGAACTTCGACCGGAGTCGGTCACGTGATGTCATCGTGTGTTCGGAGGAAGGCGACGGGCTGACAGATAGAGAAGTGGGGTGTTCTTCTGACGATGTAAGATGATGCTGGTGTTATTTTTATATGCTCGCGTTGTATCAATGCGCAGTGCAGTGGCGTAACCATGTTTCAAACTCTGGGGGGTCCGATCACACATACACACATTGTATGTATACACATACACTGAAGGGCAACTGAATTAGAGATACCTGTTTAGTAACGTGTAGCACCACCTTTCGCCCTGATGACGACGGCGATTCGTCTCAGCATGGACTCTACAAGACACCGGAAGCGTTGGAAAGTCATACGGATCCACGACCCCTGAACAAGCTCCCACAGTTCGCGAAGATTTGATGGAGGGGGTGGTCAGAGCCTCGAACATCCCTTTCGACGGTATCCCAGATGTGCTCGATGGGATTGAGGTCAGGCGACCTAGCTGGCCAAGGAAGCGACGTCACGTCGGTGGAGTGTTCATTCAATCATTCGGATATAATTCCGGAGTGATGGCACGGAGTGAGTCTTGTTGCAGGATGAGGTCCCTAGTGAGATGTTGAAGAAGCACAAACGGAAGCAAATGGTCGTCCATTATATCCCGGTAACGTTGACTCGTGAGGAACGATGTTACACGTAGCAGGGTTCCCATTTCAGTCCACGTAAACAGTCCCCAGCCCACCAGCTTGAAGAGTACCCTGCTGGCAAGAAGGATCCATCGCTTCATGCGGTTTGCGCCGTACTCGTATCCTGACATCCGCATATACCAACGTGAATCTCGACTCCTCAGTCCTGGATGGTGTGGCTTCATACACGTTTTTGTGCACCAGCGTTAAATTTGCGAGTGACTTCTTGCACTGTGGCCCGTCTATCCGCTGTTACAATGCGAGCTAGTCGACGATGACCCCGCTCATCCACACGCTGTTGTCCACGGCAGTTGGCTCTTGCAGGGATGGTTTTACCGGATTTGATGTACTCACGTTGCACCCGTGACACAGTGGCTCGTGAAAATCCCAGTGCCTGCGCGACTTCCGAGATGGAGTGACTCATTCCTCGGGCCCCGACAATTTGCCCACGATCAAATGCGCTCAGATCCTTCGTATTACCCACACTGCGTCCGATTTTTACCGATTCCCGTCGTATCACGCCTTCTATTGTCGAATCGCTGCATACGTCATCTCGTTTCCGTTTACAAGGCCGCCCACAGCGCCACATTTGCGTAACGGCAGCTGTCTCTAATTTAATTGCTCTTCAGTGTATATACAATATTATATACGTACTGTCTAAGTTAGAGTTTGGGACCCACCCCTACACACGCAGGAGCAAAGCAGTTTTTAAGGCACGATCTAACGGGTCCGACATAGGCGCCTCTGTTGGCTAATTGTGGAACTTAGCGAACACAACCGTAAAACTATGATAGGTAGTGCAGAAATGTAAATTGCAAAGTTGTAGAACTGACTTTGCTTATTAAGAATCAATATCGCTGTTTTACTAAGTACACATTATACACGTTTGCATTCTACGAAAAATTACACTCTTATATTAATAAATTTATTTGGTTTATATCATAAAAAGTGTACGTTATATCATTATATTCCCGAAAAATGGGGGAGGGGGTGTCCTTTACATTGGGGATCCCCGACTCTGAAAATCTGGGAGGGTTCTGATCCCGGCCCCAACCCCCCAGTGATTATGCCTATGGCTCAGTGTTTTGTGAATAATAGAAATACAGTGGATTGCCTTTGCTAACAATGAACAAGGTAAGGAGATATTCTTATGTCAGCCATGGCGCAGGTGTTCGTTGTGTTACAACAAAGATTTACAGCGATTAAGTTAATGCCTGCAGTACCAGGAAAAAGTGTGTTTGTAGAACTCGTAAACTAGCGTCAGTCCGAGATATTTTTCTACATATAAGATACTCACTATTCTTTAAGCTGATTTAATGCTCTCTAGAGAAAGTGTTTTTATGTGCTCACTCCTTTCTTTACTGTTCTCTGATTCAGAGGTCGAACCCGACCGATTCGGTTTTATCCTGCGCGTGGCGTCTCAAAACTGATTCTGAGTAGACCACCAGCGACGTAACAATATCATCACGTATGCATATTTTTAAGTGGTAAAACGTTTGTCCCTAAAACGGATTTAGCAATGATTTCAGTCGATCCCGAGCTCTTTCGCTCTACTGCATCTGAATTACAGCATCAAATAAAGTTGACCCCCCCCCCAAAAAAAGGGGGGTATGTAGAATAACGTATTGACATATCCAAATCTGTCTGGAATGAAAATTCCGAATTTTAAGTGAATGTATTGTAATATGAACTCTGGCTGTCACGAAGGGAATAAACTTACACAAAACGGGATAGCAAGATACAATGATAAAATGAATCGTGGAATTACTCGAGAAAAATTGAGAATTGTTGAAATTGAAAATATAAGAATATGTCTGTAAAACAGCGGCAACCGAAAAAGCATCAACAGTGCCAGTTTCCTAGGTAACACAACGACAGAAAATCCAAATCATTGGAAACAAAGAAAGAATTCGCAATTTGTGTCATCCTTCGCTATTGGTCCAACGGAGATAGAAAAGTCTTAAATTTCTTCATTAAACCGTATTGATCATTTTTTTGCTTTAATTATTTCTGTCAACTCAAGGGTATTTTTGAAAAGGATGCAATCTGAGACAGCTATCTGGTTGAATTAGTTCAATCTGCTGCGATTTGCTTTCGCTTGAAGACCAGTGTGTGAAGGATTGTATCTGTTTTCGTCTAATCTTGCGTTGGCTTGTAAAAATAAATGTCTCTTATTCATGCACTGACTATAATTGTTTCGCATATTTCTGTTTGCTGCAGTCGCGCTAAATATTTTGTAACTTACTCTATCGTTTCCTGTAAAACCAAAGTGAACACTTTTCGCTTTACATTCAAGGTTCCAGAAAGAAAAAAAAATCCAATTCAGTCTCATACTATACGGCGCATAAGTACACTGTTAAGAAATTTGCGCATAAGTCATTCATCATCATCATCATCATCATTCATTATCAATCCACTGCTGGACGAAGGTCTCCCCAAGTTCCTTCCACAACGGTCTGTCTTGTGCCAGTCTCCTCCATGTTGCTCCGGCATACTTTCGAATTTCGTCCACCCATCTCCCATGTGGTCTACTTCTGGGTCTTTTCCTGTCCCTTGGAATCCAATCTAAAATTTCGGCTGTCTGTTCTTCTGGCAGTATGTCAAGCCCATTGCCATTTCAGGGATTTAACTCTGATCATGATGTCTTCCACTGTTGTCATTTTTCGGATCCACGAGTTTTTCTTATCTCTCCTGGTTACACCAAGCGTGCACCTCTCCAGGATACTTTGAATTGTCTGGAGCCTTTGTATGTCTCTTTTAGTTAAGGTCCACGTCTCTGCACCATACGTAAGCACTGGAAGGATGCATTGATCAAACACTTTTCTTTTAAGACATAATGGCATATTGCTCTTGAAAATTACTCTGTTTCTTCCAAAAGCTCTCCAGGCAAGTTTTATACGCTGATTAATTTCTTCATCAATGTGACCCTGACTTGATATCTGCTGTCCAAGATAAACGTACGTGTCTGTTATCTCCAGCTTTTCTCCATCAATCGATAAATCTTCATTTCTTGTAAAAGCATTGAACATCACGTTTGTCTTCTGAAAGTTCATTTTTAATCCCACTTCTTGTCAGCAAGTTCCTGGATCATACTCTGCAGCTCTGATGTCGTAGTTGCAAAAATGACTACGTCATCAGCAAAACGAAGGTGGGTTTGATAATCTCCATTAATATTTATCCCTTTGTTTTCCCAGTTCAGTGATTGAAAGACATTTTCCAATGTGGCATTAAAGAGCTCCGAAGCTGCGCACAAGTACACTGTTAAGCATTTTGGTTCCATGTGGTGCAAAGCTGCACCACAGTATCTTCAAGATTTCACCATGTTGTTGAGTATTGTTTGAAACACACAATGGTGCAACTCTTCTCAGAAAGTGGTGCAGCTGGTGTAGCACCACTTTTTGGTCCAACCTAGCACACATTTTTTATTAGTGTATAGAGAATCACTAAGTATTAGGTAATGACCTTTTCCCCAGGTGGTGTCCAGTTGCATTATAGCAGGCCGATATTAGTTTGGTACCAGTTGCAGATGTGCTTCTAATATTTGATATTGCGATTATATTGGTAAAAGTGATGTCATATACTCAGAGTACCTTTATGATTTATGACGACGGCCGTCCCGGTGGCGCAGTGGTCTAAGCTCTAGCTTCTGATAATTTGCCTGCGATGCGTCCGGGTTCGAATCCCGGTGAGTGAGGCATGGATGTTGTCTCTCTTACGGCACTGACTCTCCCGTTTCCCTGAAATCAGTGGCCCTAAATTAAGGACTGCTGACTGCTTGTAGGCTATTGAGTTGCTCACGGTGGTCGTTGAACCCCCAATCGAAAATAAAGTTATGACCACTGTGGTGTACCTATCTAGGTGTCACACATGTCAGGACGGCATTTATTTTTTGAGATTAAAGGTTTTAATGACCACAGTGTGCAACTCAATGGGCTATAAGCAGTCGCCCGTCCCTAATTTAGGGCTACTGATTCCAGCGAAGGGAGAGAGCCACGGCAGTAAGACAAACACAACATTCATGCCTCACGGAGATCCGAACTCGGAAGCTTCTCGGCCGAATGGTCACGAGCCAGCTATTAGACCGCTGCGCCACCGGGGCGGCACGGTAAAGTTGCAGCGGTAAGCTTCGTCGGTGTTTTGTTTTTGTTGCTGCTGCTGTTGTTGTTTTCTTTGGTCGTTTAACGACCACCGTGAGCAACTTGATGGGCTATATGCAGTCGCCGTCCCTAATTTAAGGCCACTGCCGTAAGTCAAACGCAACATCATGCCTCACTGGGATTCGAATCCAGACCCATCTCGGAAGAATAATCTGAAGCCAGCGTTTAGACCACTGTGGTGGCCAAGGTCGGATTCAAGAGGGGTCTATAGTGGCTATGACTTGTTTCTGGCGCTCTTTGGCAAAACATGGCCCTTGCGCTATAAAAATCTATCAACCTATAGTGTCTGTAGGTTTGTGGCCCAGTATGACTAAAAACCTAGGAGGCATTTCTGGACAAATGATTGATAGGTACAGGGAGAGAGAGAGATTTATAAAATAGTTTTACTTTTGTCTTGTATGATTTCCTCTTGGTCATAAACAGAGGCTGGAAGACTAATAGATTTCAAGGCAGTGTTACTCACCAAGGGCAAAGGTTTCTTGTCGCTGTGTACAGCTGCGTTGGCCAGACAGTTTCAGCTTTTTCACTACCATCCACCCACACCTCCCAATTTGCACTTGGAACAGTTAATGATCAAAGTCCCCTGTGGCTTCACATTTCATGACAAAAAAGATGCACTAAGAAAAGGATACAATTCTAAGTCATAAAAATCCAAGACAAATTCTAAGAATCTTAAGCTTTTAACTCATGTTCTTATGAGAACAATGACAAATATTGAGTACAGTCAAACCTCGATTTAACGAACTTCAAGGGACAATCAATCCTGTACGTATAATCGCGGAATTCGCTAAATCGAGGAAACCTTTCGAATTAAACATTCAAATTTAGCTAGTGTTCATAATAGAATACGTAAGCAGCTATGTTCTCTTTCTTTCATTGACTGTTTTTTCTTTCAATGATCAACTTTTCTAGAGCTACATGTGTTCATCAAAACTTTGTTCGTAAACGAGCTGTGCTGTTTGATTTGAGCTATAGATTTAACACCGAGAAGAAAAGAAAAAAAAACGCGATTTGGCAAAGAATTCCAGATGTTCAGGAATGTGTACGTGTCAGGTGTGTCCCTGACTTCACAGACTATCCATCTCCGGAGGAGAAAGATTCGAAATCCAACACCGAAACATTTGGACTTTTATTCTATAGCATCTAACACTTCATCGTTTTGGCATTTACCCAGTGTAGCATCAACTACACTGACGGAAAAAAATCCCAACACCAAGAAGGGTTTGTGTTAGATAATAGACAGTTGGTAGGCGGTGAGAGTACATCTGTAAGATGACGTCTATGCAAATTTCGCGCTCGGCGCATACGTGTGGCGCTAGTAGCGCCCCTCGGAACATGCAAAGCAGGTTTGCTGTAAATACGCGCTGTAACGTTCGTGAGCGTTAGTTATCGTTGAGATTCGACGTAGTGTGTTGATGTTAGTCAAGAATGCCTTTAAAAAGACGAAGAAGCCATTATCAACTGTGCATGATTGTTGGCAGCGGTGGTCAAGGGAAGGTACTGCCTCAAGAAGACCGGGTTCCGGCCGGCCACGTGGCACTACTGAGAGGGAAGACCGCCGTGTACGGCGTATGGCCGTGGCGCATCGTACCGCGTCTGCGGCAGCAATTCGAGCCGCAGTTGCCACCACAGTGACACAACGAACTGTTACAAATCGGTTACTTGAAGGACAGCTACGAGCCAGACGCCCTGTAGGGTGCATTCCACTTACTCCAAATCACTGCCGTTTGCGACGTCAGTGGTGTCAAGCTAGAGCTCATTGGAGGACGGAGTGGAGATCTGTTGTGTTTTCTGATGAAAGCCGGTTCTGCCTGGGTGCCAGTGATGGCCGTGTGTTGGTTAGAAGGAGGCCAGGTGGTGAGCGCCTGCAACCAACCTGTCTGCGGCCGAGACACACTGGACCTACACCTGGTGTTATGGTCTGGGGAGCAATTTCCTATGACAGCAGGAGCACTCTCGTGGTTATCCCACGCACCCTGACGGCACAGTTGTACTTCGGTCTGGTGATTCAACCTGTTGTGCTGCCATTCATGAACAGCATTCCAGGAGGTGTTTTCCAACAGGATAACGCTCGTCCGCATACCGCTGTTGTAACCCAACATGCTCTACAGAGTGTCGACATGTTGCCGTGGCCTGCTAGATCACCAGATCTTTCTCCAATCGAGCACGTATGGGATATCATTGGACGAAAACTCCAGCGTCACCCCCAACCAGCATTAACCGTCCCTGTATTGACCGACCAAGTGCAACAGGCATGGAACTCCATCAAACAAACTGACATCCAGCACCTGTACGACACAATGCATGAACGTTTGCGTGCTTGCATTCAACATTCTGGCGGTTACACCGGTTATTAATGTACCAGCATTTCACATTTAAAATGGCTCTTCTCGCGCTTACATTAAGCTGTGATCTTGGAACCTTAATCGATTAAATATGTTACCTATACAAATGTATTGCCGCCATTTCATTCCTCTACGACTATTTCTTCGTGGTGTTGGGATTTTTTTCCGTCAGTGTATAATCAATTACTTTTAAATCGGCGCCTCAAGGTCATTCTCTCTCTCTCTCTCTCTCTCACTCTCTCTCCCCCTCCCCCTCCCCCAGCTTGTAACCATGATAGCGTCTGCCGCGATCCGTACTTCGAACTCGTGTTTCCCCACTTCACTTTAGGAAGGAAAACTGGTTTTATCTGTGACCAATTGTTCGTACCCAAACTCATCCTAAACTAAAGCAGATAAAGTGAGTTCCCCGTCTTGAGTCACCATCGCGGTAGACACTACGGGAGAGGATAGGGTGGGAGAGGTTGACCTTGAGCCGCCGATTTAAAAGTAAGGGACCATAGAGGAGTACAGTTGCATAGGAATCTGCTACCCAGC
Organism: Macrothele yani; assembly: GCA_039090855.1. Lineage (NCBI taxonomy): Eukaryota > Metazoa > Arthropoda > Arachnida > Araneae > Macrothelidae > Macrothele > Macrothele yani. The sequence continues at coordinate 19,585,488 of CM076992.1, forward strand.
TCTTTGTATTGCAGTCCACGGTTCCGGCATGGATCTGGGTGGTGTATCCAACGGCCCCACCTGCCGTTCCAGAACGTTCCACAGATATTCAGTTGGGTTCAGATAGGGCAAATGTTGGGAATTTCAAGATGTCTTGTATCAGCATGGTGAGCTTTGAGTGATTCCAGCTCTAGAATGACTCAACATTATGGTGTTTTATCATCCAGAAGAACCCATTCTCTTCTGAGAGGCGCTGCAACATTGTGGGATGTACATAGTCGGCAAGCACTTATTGGTAGTAACTAGTGTCAATACATCAAATCACACGCCCTTCACAGTTTAAACATGCTTCATATCATGCAACAGTTTCCACTGGCCTGGATTTCCCATGCCGTGCATAATGGATTTCACAGCATCATAATGCAGGCGCCAAATAAGTACTTGTCATCGCCAAAATGGGGTATATATCGTGATTCATCATGCCACCACTCATATTTCGAATCTTCTGTCTTCCAATCCGCATGCTGCTGGCTCAAGCAAAGTACAGGGTGTTTGCTGTTAGTTATTACAATAAGAGAAGAATCCCAGGAAGAGTATCTTGTACTAGACATATGTGTTTCCATTTTTAAACGTTCACGAAATAACGAATCTGAGAAACACTACTCAGCTTTTTTTTTTTGCACCCCTTTTGTAAAAAAAGATCGTGCTTATACAGGGTGTTTCAAAACTAATGGACAACTTTAAGGGGTGATAGAATACACCGAAACAAGCACTTTTCGTCCTAGACTGCATGGTCGCAAGTTACCCGGTTAGGCGTTGGAGGGCGCTTTCCGTTTCCCCACACACGCCGTTTTTCGCAACGTAAAGACCCATATCATCATCATCATCATTGTCAACCATTATCAATCCACTGCTGGACGAAGGTCTCCCCAAGTTTCCTCCACAACGGTCTGTCTTGTGCCAGTCTCCTCCATGTCACTCCCGCATATTTACGAATTTCATCCACCCATCTCCCATGTGGTCTTTTTCTGGGTCTTTTCCTGTCCCTTGGAATCCAATCTAAAATTTCGGCTGTCCATCGATGGTCTGTCCTTCTGGCAGTATCTCCAGCCCATTGCCATTTCAGGGATTTAACTCTGATCATGATGTCTTCCACTCTCGTCATTTTTCGGATCCACGAGTTCCTCTTCTTATCTCTCCTGGTTATACCAAGCATGCACCTCTCCATGCTACTTTGAGTTGTCTGCAGCCTTTGTATGTCTCTTTTAGTTAAGGTCCACGTCTCTGCACCATACGTAAGCACTGGAAGGATGCATTGATCAAACACTTTTCTTTTAAGACATAATGGCATATTGCTCTTGAAAATTATGCTGTTTCTTCCAAAAGATTTCCAGGCAAGTTTTGTACGCCGATTAATTTCTTCATCAATGTGACCCTCACTTGATATCTGCTGTCCAAGATAAACATACGTATCTGTTATCTCCAGTTTTTCTCCATCAATCGATAAATCTTCATTTCTTGTAAAAGCATTGAACATCACTTTTGTCTTCTGAAAGTTCATTTTTAATCCCACTTCTTTACTCTTGTCAGCAAGTTCCTGTATCACACTCTGCAGCTCTGATGGGCTAGTTGCAAAAATGACTACGTCATCAGCAAAACGAAGGTGGGTTAGATAATCTCCATTAATCATTATGCCTTTGTTTTCCCAGTTCAGTGATTGAAAGACATTTTCCAATGTGGCATTAAAGAGCTTCGGAGATATGGTGTCACCTTGTCTCACTCCCTTTCCAATTTTTATGTGTGTTGTATTTTCAAACAGCCGAATCTTTGCACTTGCATTTTCATAGATGTTATTAATAATATTAATGTATGCATCTTCAATACCGCAGGATTTTAGAGCCGTGGTAACTGCTGATGGTTTCACCGAATCAAAGGCTTTTTCATAATCGATAAAAGCCATGCACAATGGAAGTTCATATTCCCTCGCTCTTTCAATTAGTTCTCTCAGTACGTGGATATGATCTATTGTGCTGTAGCCACTCCTGAATCCAGCTTGTTCTCTCGGTTGAGCCATGTCCAGTGTTACCTTCAAGCGGTGTGAAAGAACTTTAGTGAAGATTTTATAAACCACTGATAGGAGGCTGATAGGTCTGTAGTTCCTGAGATCCTCAATGTCACCTTTTTTATGTAGCAGGATCATTGTAGCATTGTTCCAATCCTCAGGAATCTTCCCTTCATTAAGGCATCGAGTGAAAATTTGGGCGAGTACTGTTTCAATTTGTCCACTTGCTTCTTGTATGATGTCTATAGTAATTCCATCTTCTCCTGGAGCTTTCCCCCGCTTCATGTTCTTGATTGCATGTGCAACTTCTGCTGGGAGGACTGGAAGAACTCTGGTACCTTTCATGATGTCTGGAGTACATGTATCATCCCTTTCATATAATTTGGAGTAGAAATCTTTCACTCTTGTCAAGATTTCGCCTCTAGTTCTTGTTATAGAACCATCTTCTTTTCTCAGAGCCATAATCTGTTTTCTTCCCTTACTGAGATGTCCCTTTGCTATCTTAAGGCTTTGGTTGTTTTCAATTGCTTTCCTCACTAGCTCACAGTTGAATTTCCTTACGTCTTCAGTGATACTTTTTCGTGTTGTCTTGCATATCTCTATATATTCCACTTTGGAAGTCACATCTTCTTTAGCTGTCCTCATCTCTCTTCTTTTTTGCATCAACATTTTGGTTTTTCCTGATAATTTGTTCACATGCAACTTGTTCTTAGACCCAGCTAATTTTTGTTGCTGTTTCCATTAGAGCTTTGGTTACTTTTCTGTTAACTTCCGAAATATCCACTTCTTCCGATGTTAGGCCTTCTAAAGCAGAGAATCTGTTCTTCAGTTCCAACTTGAAAGTATTATGGTGTTTTTTAAGGTTGGTTATGTCAATACATTTTGTTTGTCTTATGAGCTTGCCACGTTCCAGTTTAGTGTTGAGGTGCATCTTACATCTCACCAATCTATGGTCACTACCTGTGTTGAACTTGTTCAACACACTGCAGTCTTCGATGACGAATTTTTTGTTACACATAATAAAATCAATTTCACTTGTCGTCCCAATTGGATGTCTCCATGTCCATTTCCTGTGTGGCTTTTTCTTGAAGAAGGAGTTCAAGATGAAAAACCCTTCTGCCTCTGCAAACTCAACGAGAGTATTTCCACGCTGGTTTCTGTTGCCGTGACCGAATTTACCTACTGAAGTTTCATTCTGTTGCCGTTGCCCTATTTTTGCATTGAAATCTCCCATAATTATCTTCAAGTGCTGCTTACCTTTATTATTTAGATGACGAATTTCCTCATAAAATTCTTCAATTTCTTCTTCAGGATGACTTGTGGTAGGTGCATAAGTTTGAATAATCTGAGCCTGGTATCTTCTCGATAGTTGGATAACGAGTCGTGCAGCTCTGTCAGAGGAACTTTCAACTTCTACCACTTTATCCTTCAGTTTCTTGTTTATTATAAATCCAACACCACTAGTTCTGCCAGTATCTGTCCCACGATAATAGAAGAGATGTCCACTTTTCAGTTCAATGAGATCTTCTCCTTTTCTCCTTACCTCACTTAGCCCGACGATGTCCCACTTGATCCTTTGTAGTTCCTCTTCCAATTCAAGAAGCCTTGAATCAGAAGATAGGGAGCGTCCGTTATAGGTAGCCAAGGTCAGCATCAAATGGCAGCCTAGTCCGGTCCTCCGGGGATTCTTAGCACCCTCTGCCTTCATGTCGCACTGGCCGCTGCCTTGGCCAGGTACATTCCAGCTGCCGGAGACTGAGGGCCAAGATTTAAGTTGTAGAGTCATTTTGGAGGTGTTTGGCCATAACTCACCACGCTGGCCAAGCGGGTTGGTGAGTGTGGGATAGCATTTCCTCTGATCCCGATGGTATAGTTATACCGCTATTGGCGGTCGTCAGAGCCCCTTTAGTGGGAACAGGATGCACCACGAGAAGGCGGGGTTGACATTTGTCAAGGAGAGGCTGTGATGTTACGCATCACCTGACCTTACATCCCAAGACCCATATATTTTACGGAAAACGTCTGGATGGGAGGGCGTACCTTATTTTGCTTCAACAAGGCTTGCCTGAATTGATCCAGCATGCACCAGCAGCCGTCCGCCGTAAAATGTGGTTCCAGCATGATGGAGCTCCAACTCATTTCAGCACTCAGGTGCGTGGTTACTTGAACGCCATATTTCCAGGCCAATGGATTGGCCGAAGTTGACCCGTCGCTTTGCCCCCACGATCACCAGATCTGTTACCTCTGGATTTCTTTTTATGGGAACATCTTATGTCCGTAATGTAAGACACTCCCAATGATTCCAATGAGGAATTAGTCGCCAGACTTTCAGTCGCTGCTGCAGCTGTCCGGAAAATGCCTGGTATTTTCCACACCATACGGGCATATTTACGTCGACGATGCGAAGCGTGTATCAGGAGTGGCTGTCGCCCTTTTGGAGCAGCTTTTGTAAATGTAATTAATTTCAGTATTTACTTTATTAATGTTTGCAAATTTGATGTAATTTTGTGATGTCATGTTTTGCTTTTTATTTTGTCTGTAATAAAGCTTTGTTGGGCCATTCCTGTGTTTGTGTTGCGAAAGACAGCGTGTGTGGAGAAACGAAAAGCGCTCTCCAGCGCCTAACCGCGTAACTTGCGACCATGCATTCTATGACTAAAAGTGCTCGTTTCGGTGTGTTCTATCGCCCCTTAAAATTTGTTCCATTATTTTTGAAACACCCTGTATGTTATCGGTTTAAGTTCGTCCGTCTGTGGACACCATACATCTGTAACCATTAGTCCGATTTGAAAAGTTTCTTGCATTGTGAAGCTTGAAATGTGAGAACGATCCTTGCATTCCCGTTACGATGAGCAGTTTCGCCGCTAGAGGGCGTAAATCATTGTGCAAATGAAACATCTACAAAGGTTGGTTGTAATTTAAGCTTTATAACAAAAAAAAAATAAGAACCTCATTATACATATGTTCATTTTGAGTTCTTCCAGGGTGTGAGAATTATTCTTAAAACATCTTTGAGATACCCCCAAAAGAAAAGAAAAAATCTGGTGGTGATAAATCGAGTGATCGTGGAGGCCACAATTATTTCTAGATGAGACGGAAAATTCTTGCAGGAAATGTACGGTCCTAGCCGATGTGTGGTATGTGGCGTCTTGTTGAGACGAACAATGTCATTCGCTGATATCAATTAGTGCCACGAACTGTGTGATGATATCTAGGTAGACGGAACTGTTCACTGTCGTTTGAAATAAAATTGTTCTTACTATGCGACGGCGTAATATGACACACAAAACTCTAAGATTTTGAGAATGTAAAACTTTTTCATGAAAACATATGAATTTTCACATGACCAAATCCTATAGTTCTTACTATTCGCATACCTACCGAGACCAAGCCTCGTCACTAAAGAAAACTGTATCAAGTATCTGTGTTCTACGTTCTTCAATGGACGAGCGTAGCCATCTGCCGAAGGTAGACAGCAAACTGCCTTTAGTTTGCTGTCCACCTTCCTTGAAAAAGCCATCTGGTTGATGTGTGAAAGCTTGGAAACTTTTTTACCTATGCCAATAAATTTGGCTCACTAGTATAGTTATACTATCTCATTAATTAGTCATATTTAGTTGATTACGCTATGTGTTTAACAAGTTTACCTAAAGACATTAATTAATGAATCAATAACATCAAAACACGAAAATCATAATCCATGTCCCTGATCCATTAGGAAGAAACTAGGATTCGTTGGTTTAATACTTTCCTTTTGAGACATAGTACAATTTTCAAGTTCAAATAAACATTTTTTTTCCGAAATGCACTCCAACAAAGTACGCCTGTGAATTTCGTCGTTTTTTGGGGCTCTTGCTTGAACTGTTTTGTCCATTGTAAATGTACAGTAGATATCAGTAAGTTTTAAAGCTACCCCATCAATATTCTGTTCGTACAAAATCATTGCGCATCAGTTTTGTGACTTCATTATTTTTCTCTTCAACCGTGTTTAACAAGTTGCTGGATCTGCAGATGCTCTGATACGTAGTTCATTCCTGAGACCTATATATAAATATATTTATAAACCCTTTTATTCCCATCTTTGACTGAAGTAAATTGTATATAAAATAAAGCACGCTACCGATAGAAAGGGATCTGGCTGCCTAACGACTTTTGTAAAGTTTGTTGACCTGACTTCTTTGTCAAAAGTTGTAAATCAATTCTTATTTCATTGTATTGATCACCATTCCTTTTCTCTGCTGGTGACAACTAGCTATGCAGGTTCAGGGATGAAAAGACTCATAATTATTGTTCTTGCTTTCGGCAGTTGAAAGCCCTGCTCATACACGCAGTGAATAACGAGTCTTGATCGTTTGCTTTTATTTGGCTGTCGATCTTTTGATTTTTCTCATTCTTACTTTACGCAAAGGAAGTTTAGAAATAACGCAAATAATACTGTCATGTTCTTCAGCAAATAATTCTGTCGTAAACTTTCACAACGCCACAGACTCGAATCTGGTTTGACTAGACTGACAGTTTTCAATTCCCTTAGTCTAATTGAAATAATGTTTATTTCTGAAGCGTGAAAAGATTGTGTAACAGTCTTTTATATTTTCATATTTGAAATAAGACAAAGGAAGTTGGTATTTTTTTAGGATAAATGTGTAGAAACATGTCTCCTAGACATTGGAGAGGCTATGTGTTCATTGGGGTGGGTGATGATTATGCAATGTGTTCATTGGGGTGGGTGATGATTATGCAATGTGTGATATCTCATCACAACACATCTATCTCAAAGGAATTCTATCTTTGGCAACCTGGCACTGATTAAAGGAAGCTCATTCATTAATATTATCTAAACAATCCCTGAAATGTCACTTGGTAAAATAAAATACTGTCTAAGCACGATTCAAAACCATTGCATTTAGCCCAATCATGTTTAAAAGATGAAATTTATTTACAGGTAAAAACACAAGTTAAAATAAGTAAAAGCAAGATATTTCTAGGTCACCTTGACCGTATCCTCAGGCAGAACACCAGAAAGAACGATTGCACATATACACTCTATTGACAAAAGTCACCGGACATGCCTTCAAAAGCAAATGAACGCATCTCCTGCGTTGTCAAGATGCGCGGTACAGCTGTAAACGGTATAAAAACAAATCTGCAGGTGACCGTGATCATATCGCACTCTGAGGTTCAGTGAAAATGTCGCGGCGGGAAAGAACTGACTTTGAGAAAGGAAAGATTGTTGGGTGCTATATTAGAGAGTTGTCCATAAGAAAAAGCGAGAGGCGTTTAAACATACCCAAGTCAACTGTTTTGGATGTAATGAATAAGTGGAAGACACATGGCATGCCTGAAGTAGCAAAACGTACCTGCAGACCAAAGAAAATCTGTGATAAAGGACATCAAAGCCTCAGGACAGACGTTACAGCTAATCGACGGAGAGTGCACAAGACCTCAGTGTACAGGTGAGTAAAAATGTTAGAACCTCGGTATGTACACGTACCATTCGCAGAGAACTGCATTCCGTGGGTTACCGTGGTCGTGCGGCTGCTCATGAGCCTTTCATCTCCACTCGGAATGCTACTCGTCGTTTAGCATGGTGTAAAGAACAGGACCGTAGATCAATGGAAACGGGTCCTATGGACTGATGAATCCAGATACACGATCCATCAGTCTGATGGCCGTGTGTAGGTATGGTGATAGCAGGGCGAACACTATTTACCACAGTTTACTGTTCTTACGGTCAAGTTTGGAGATGGCAGTGTACTCGTGTGCGGGAGTGTTTTTCGTGGTATGGTCCCGGCCCATTGGTTATCGTGAACAAACCTGTTAACCAGCTCAACTACCTGGATATTCTGGACAATTACGCCTTACCAACTCTGTGGCAATACCATGGAACCGAGCCTTGTTGGTACCAGCAGGATAATGCACCGAGCCATAAAGCAAGGACTGTTACGACGTGGTTTGACGATAACTCCGTATCGTGTGTAGGCTGGATAGCACAAATCCCTGGTCTTAATCCATAGAGCACCTAAGGGAGGAATTAGAGAGCCGCTTAAGAAGTTTAAAACCAAGGCCTACTACTAAGGAGCAGTTAGCGGCAGCATTATGTGCTGAATGGAAGCGCATACCTATCGCTGTGTTCCAAAACCTTCTCGAAAGCATGTCTTGAAGTGTCAGTGCATGCATTAAGGCCAAAGGTGGACCGATACCGTACTAATGTATGTCAATAAATGCTACGTTGTTTCTCTTCTAGGTGTCTGGTGACTTTTTTCAATACAGTGTATATAAGCTTTCAGTATACAAGACAATACACTGAAGTGCTAGACAAACTGGTACAGTCGAGCTTATGCAAAATACATAGTAACGTCACCTATGCTCTCGGTTACTCGGTTGCGTCCGCCAGTGCGTATATAAAGCGATAGACATCCTTACCAGCTGTCAGAGCTGTTTTCGGCGTGAGAATAACAAGTAATAACGATTTAAGCGATTTTCAACGCGGTTGTCATAGTTGGCGCTCATGAGATGGGCCATAGTATTTCGAAGGTAGAAACGAAGTTCGGATTTTCACGGACAGCCATTGAAAGGGTGTACCGTGATTACAAGAATTTCGTCAAAATTCTAACCTACGATACCAGTGCGGCCGTAAAAAGACATTGGGTGAACGTGACCATCGTCGGCTGTCAAGAATCGTTTCACGCAATGGGCGTGCATCACTCTCGCGTGTATCATCGGAATTCAATGCTGGAGCCTCAACAAGCATCAGCGTCCGGACTGTGCAACGTACCCCTGCACGATATGGGCTTTGGGAGCCGACGCCCAACTCTAGTCCCCTTGATGGGTGCAAGACACAGATCTATGCGCCTCGCTTGGGCAAGGCAACACCGCCACTGGGCACTTGATGACTGAAATAAGTAGCCTGGTCTGACGATTCGCGTTTCCAACTGTATTGGGAAGATGGAAGGATTCGTGTGTGGCGCAAACCCCATGAAGTCATGGATCCCGCCTGTCAACATGGAACTGTACCGGCTGGTGTGGGGTCCATAATGGTATGGGGTGTGTTTAGCTGGACTTCACTGGGACCCCTGGTAGGTCTACAAACGTCTGCGACCGGCCAACGCTACGTGCGCATCCGCTCTGACAAGGTACACCCGTTCATGTACTGCATTCATGCTGATGGGTTGGGCCTATTCCAACAGGACAACACAAGTGTCGGGCACCACATTATGGTTAGAGGAGCATTCATCTGAGTTTGGGGTGTTGCCATTCCCACTCAAGTCCTCAGATCGGAACGTGATAGAACACATTTGAGATGCTATGCAACACGCTATCGAACACTGGAATCCGAGACCTCGGAATAAACCCGAATTGTGGAACGCTCTGCAGGAAGTATGGTGTGCTTTGCCTACAGCATAGTTCCAGAAGCTAGTGGAGTCCATGCCTTGTCGTATTTCTGCAGTCCTGCGCTCCCGTGGGGGACCTACCAAGTATTAGACTGGCGTACCAGTTTTTCTGGCACTTCAGTGTACACTTACTAGAAACAGTGGTGAGTATCCTGGCTTGGTTTCATTTCGGGGCATGGTTTTTCTGAGTAACAATCCTGGCAAGAACAGTATTTGTCAGGCCAGAGCAAATAGAGTATCTGTGCTCAGATAACCTGACGCCAAGAGTCCTAAGTGTAGATCCTATGTATATCATATTTTATTCCGATGTTGAATTGGATTCCAAGAGGATGTAGTAAACACCGTGTTTGTTCAATGGGTGAACAGGATCTCCTTTAAAATATGAACGATTGGTGGAACGAAGTCCATGGCGCCAATAAAACCAATCGTCCATATTTTAAAGCATCATCCTGAACTATTGAAGCACCTGTACTCTAGTCTACAAACACTGAAGTTCTACAGAACTGCCCTGAAATGTGTAAGCCACTGTCACTAGTATGTGAAATACTGAAAAAACCCAGAAACGGTGGAATCAAACTTACGTCAATATTCCCTCTAAGGGGCCGTGGGCTATGCCCGCCTAACCCAATGAGCTGGGCAGGCATCAAAACCACTTGGGCAAAAAAATTCATTTTCTCAGCTTCTCTTACTAATGCAGTACAAGTTGGAACTTGGATTGGAACACTCATTTTTTCTTATTCCCCATTTTTGTCACCGTTCTTTCCGCAATTGATTTTAAATAAAAAAAAATATTAAAGACATTTCATTAATTAAAATTTTTATTTTATAAAAAAGTGAGGAGCTCAAACTTACTTCTGGAATAAAAACGCTGGAAATTAGGGAAAGGTATGCTCACGCATAATACAGTTTCTTTGCATATCGAAGTATCTAGGAGAATAAACAACAAAATAACACCTAAATGCACAATAATTAGTTCAAATAGAACAAGTGCAACTGATGATACTATTTTATCACACGGTAATGACCTCAATACACTTATTTATCAGTTGGAAAAAAATTTCCCTTTAATTAATGATTGGTTGAGCTGTAATGATATGGCTATTAATATGAAAAAACAAAAATAATGATTTTTAGAAAAAACTCTGTTTTTCCACTTAACTTACAGAAAATAAAATTAACGGGACATGATATTGAGGTGGTGCCTTGAGAAACATCGGAGTTATTAGTCACACTCTTAGGTATTTAACCCCTAAACTAATGCTGGCGTTATACTATTCCATCATTCAGACTTATTTTATTTACTGTATTTTGACATGGGGGAAAACAACACGATATAATATTCCCAAATTACCAAAATTAGAAAAATAAGTTTATCAGGTTATTGGATTTAAAAATTAATACTAATCAATCTTCCAATTTAACATATAGAACTTCACATCCCATTTAATATATTAACTATACAACAACTATATGAATATAATTTAGAAAAGATCATGTTTAAAAAATAAAATATAACCTCTATCATGACTTGATCACAATTAATACTCATACTTGTCCAACAAGAAATAGATTTAAATTACTATCGGTATTTACATATAAAGAAAATTTAAAAAATAGCAAACTGTTCTGGTCCTAAATTATGGAATACTTTTCCTTACCATCTTACTGCTATTAATAATATTAACCTTTTTAAGAAACATCTAAAACTCTATTTAATGGGGAAGAACTAGATCTATCATAGTATATCCCTTTTTCTTTTGACCAACTGGTTTAAGGCCAACTTATTTACTTTTGCATTTCTCATGTTCTTGCTCCTATTTGACGAGAAAAAAGGGGGAAGGAAAATGAAATTGGGATTCATTTCTACTTATACAGTATAATACTAAATTACTCTTGGTGATCTTTCTGTATAATTTCTATTTACTAATTTACTTATGATATCAGAAAATCAGTTACGTCAGTTCTTGACTTGTATGATCTTTATTACCGGTGCAGAGTGCTATGTTAGGCTAAATCAGGCATTTTCCCTCGTTCTCCCTAGTTGTCACTAGTTACATTGTTATTGGTATACTACTACTATTAGTGTATAGGGTCACAACTTGAAAATGAAATGAATGAAAATCGTTATGATTTGAGTCATTTAAAGGAATAAATTGCCTCTCATCCCCCCCCCCAAACCGAAGACTCGACCGTGGGAGTTTAGGACTCGACAATCTTTGAGAGTTAGAATAATAATAACGTTTCGCACAGCAAAATACTTATTATGCATCGACTATAGTTTCGCAGAGCTTTTGGCTCGACTTCCGCAGGACGAATGCAGCCATTCGTCCTATGGAAGCCGAGCCAAAAGCTCTGCGAAACTATAAGTCGATGTATAATAAATATTTTACTGTGCAAAACATTGTTATTATATCTTAACACCGCAAGCTTACTAGTTATAAATTATATATCTTTGAGAATACTCGGAAAATATTGTTTACCATTTGTCATCTGATGTCTTCGGCTTTGGTGAGTTTTCCAAAACTTTTGTAGCCTGTTTCAAGATCGATATAGTGTCCTCTTGCGAGATAGTATTGTATTCTCAACATATCCACATGGCTCACTTCCTGTCTCTTGCGTAATTTAGTTTGGGTGCTGTTTATTATGTGATAAATCCTCACTCAGCATAGGCACTGGAAACTGGAAAATGCCGCATATGTCAACCAACTTTGACAAGCTGAAAACTTTTCTTCTGAGAACACATAGCCTACCACATCTCTGAAGGGTTTTAATGCACCTATTTTTAGCTTTTCCGTTACAACAAACTTAAATTCTGTGTATAATGAACACATTAACTTCAACACATCTCTGATTACATTTTTCTCAACATTTATCTGAGCTGAATTTGTCAGAAAATGTCTCTTTCTCGGCGTGGGAAAATCACTAATCTGCATTCTCGCGTTCACTATCTGCTCGCCCGAGGCTACTTTGCCAAGAAGTCTTTGAGAATGAAGAGGACAATGAGAAGAACTTAGGTGGCGAACGGCATTTAAGGAAAGTGTTGCTTTGACTTTTGAGAGCCCGATTTTATTTATTATTTTTGCAGGTAATTGATTTTCGATTTATGAAAATTAATTAGGGATTTGGGAATTTTAATCTAAAATGCTTACTTTGCGGAGGAAGTTAAGCTGATGCACGCGCAGCTTAGGAGGAACATTGACTTACGCTAGTCAGGAAACCACTGAAATTAACTATTGGTTACCTTAATTGTTGTAAGCCACAGTACATCAGTCTGTCAAAGGTCAGGACATAGGAGAGGGATCAATTTCATTGTCCTTATGCGTCGTAACTTGCGTACAAATGGTTCGATTTCGATGACATTTTAGTATGTGGTAGGGGACCACCTGTGGATGAACCGTATTGAAAATGGGCGAAATGGGGTCAAAGGTCAGAACATAAAGGCGGGATCCATTCCATTGCCCTTATGCGTCATAACTTGCGTACAAATGGTTCAATTTCGATGAAATTTTATTATGTGTTGGGGTACCACTGGGGACAAACCCTATTGAAAATAGGAGAAATGTTGTCAAAGGCCAGGACATAGGAGCGAGATTTATTCTACAGCCATTATAATAATAACTTGAGTAATGATTTCTGGTATTTTTGAAAGCATATCAGAATCAATGCATTGCATGACTTTACTAACTTCTTTTTCTTTAATTTGAAGTCCCTGTTAAAATCTTCAAAGACCAATGCTTATTTTTGTTTTGTTAAATCTCCGGATATGCAACCGCATATATTTATATCCGAAGAATCGCGATCGTTAACCTGGAGAAAAGTAATATAATAATCTGTTTTGTTTTTTCACATCTGAGCACATTACTGGCAGCAGAACGTTTTTATCACAAAACTGAGCGAAATACCGAATGATTCGAAAGCCCTTTTAAATTTCAAAAGTTATTACAAAAGAACAAATTCGTGTATTACAATGCGGTCTGAACGAAACGCGTCAGCTAATAGGGAGATTTTGTTTGGCAACAGAAAAAGTTTTAGTTCGAAAATGCGAAGTGAGGGGACGTCTTACACGCATATGCAATCCATGAAGGATATGTAAATGTGATGCCTTTAAAAGCCCGAAGCGATAAGCTGCAGCTATTAATAGTCTGTGAATTGCACTGTTCCGTCTCGTTATTGTAAGGGGCCGTCCATAAAGTACGTCCGAGATTACAGGGCAGGGTTTCCTGACAACCGGACCAAATGTGACATGGTGGAGGTTTAGTAATTTGGACGTCCAGAGGCAAAAATATAGTGGATGGTATTTCTTCGTTTTGTTTTCTCTTTTTTTCTTCTTTTAATAGTTAAAAAAGGGTATGAAATATTTCAGATTTCTGATGATATTTAGCTAAATCAGAATATTAAGGTATCGTATTTGTACTACCAAATCTATCGTGTTTTGTAGATAGTATGATTGGGAGTGTTACAACCGTGAATGCATGCGTTCATTTGTAGATCTTTACTTCAGAATGATAAAGTTCGAATAGCATTTGGGAATAAATTAATGCCTAATTAATAAATATTTTCTGAAGCAAAAATGTAAATATATGGAAGATTTTAAATAATTACATGTTTTCTTTGTTTCTCAACGGACTTATAAAAGCAGTCGTCAAAAATAAAGGGGGTTGCTGGAATTAGGACGTACTTTTTAGGGTGGGAGGTGTCAACAATCGGACAAAATGTGACACGGGGGGGTCTAAAAATAGTAAAAAATCACGGACGTACTTTATGGACGTCCCCATAGCTGTGTTCGAGAAGAGTGTTCCTACAAAAACTTTGCCAAATCAAGCCTTGTTAGTGAAAGTTTTTTATGAAAGAGGAAAACTGGCAACACAAGTTTTGTGAAAGATCAGATTATAGAAAGGACTAAAGAACGGCCGAGGTCCTATCACATGTGTTGGTTGCAGTGTCTGGTGATAAAATTTGAGGAAACTGGAAGTTTGCTTAATTTCCCCCGACGCGGGATACCAGCCTTAAGGGAGATCCGTTCAAATTCTATGACATCCCAAATGGACGAATTAGCATCTCTAATGACAAGCGGAACAAACAGATTATTTTTGATGCTGTTTATTATACTAAGTGCTCACTCAGCATAAGCACTGGAAGCTGGGAAAATGTGTCTACCAACTTTGACAAGTTCAAAACTTTTCTTCTGAGAATACATACCCTACCACATCTCTGAAGGGTTTTAATGCACCTATTTTTAGCTTTTCCATTACAACAAACTTAAATTCTGTGTATAATGAACACATGAACTTCAACACATCTTTGATTTCATTTTTCTCAATATTTGTCTGAGCTGATTTTGTCAGAAAATGTATTTCTCGGCGTGGGAAAATCGCTAATCCGCATTCTCGCGTTCACTATCTGCTTGCACGAGGCTACTTGGCAAGAAGTCTTTGAGAATCAAGAGACAATAAGACGAATTTAGGAGACGAACGGCATTTAAGAAAAGTGTTGCTTTGACTTTTGAGAGCCCGAAATTTATTTATTTATTAATAATTTTGCAAGTAATTGATTTTCGATTTATGAAAAATAATTAGGGATTTGGGAATTTTAATCTAAATTGCTTACTGCGCGGAAGATATTTCAGCTGTACGGAGGAAGTTAAGCTGATGCGTGCGCAGCTTAAGGGGAACATTGACTTACACTAGCCAGGAAACCACTGAAATTAGCAATTGGTTCCCTGAATTGTAGTAAGCCACAGTACATCAGTCTGTAAAACACTGAAATTATCTAAAAACTGCTTGAATAATTGTAAGCCACTGCAACCAGCTCTGAAAAACATTGAAATTTACTCCCAGGGATGATCTAGACCACCGTACTCTAGTCTTTCAAGTTCTGATATTATGCAGAAACTCAGAAATTTTGTAATCCACTACCAATGTAAGAACGTGATCCAGATTCCAGACTTTTGCCGAGTTCCGCAACTTTATTCAGAATGTTTCGACATGTTTTCTACACTTCAATAAGTAAAAAATGTACACTGGACACAAAAAGTTAGGAATATTTCGGGTTTCGAAGGGAAAACGTAGTGATATGAAAATGTTTTTTTTTTTTTCGAATTCACAGAAATTCACAGAAAAAAGATGTTTTGGCACACAAAGAGCCTCGATAAATCGAATTCTTTACGGTGTGTTAAATCTGCATCCATACAAACTGCAAACTTGACACCAGCAGAAAATCTCATGATTGTTACCAGCACATAGCGGGAGGAATTTGCCAAATGGGTCTGGCAAAGTTCACTGAGAAACACCAGTGTTTGTTAACTCTGTTGTAGACAGCTCATTTTTCGTTAAATGGGTTTGTCAACACGCATAATTACCAAATGTGGGCACATGATAATTAATGTGCCTACACAAGGGAACCACTGCATTCGTCGCGAGTTCGTGTGTGGTGTGGAATCACTGCATCTGCCATTCTGCGGCCTTTTTCCGTGGTGGAACCGTTCCGCACAAATGGCTGGAAGATATGCTCAGTAAATTCCGAACGCTCTTTCAAACTAATGGGCGACAACGTGATGCCATGTTTGCAAGAACAAAACCTGCTGCAAGCAGTCTTGTTTGTTTAGGATGGTGCGCCAGCTCACGTCACCTCTCCAGTAAAGCACTTTCTGTTCACCACATTTGGTGCAGAAAGACTAATAGATAGGCACTTCAGCATCCCATGGCCACATCAGTCTGCAGATCTGACACCCGTGGATTTCTAGCTGTGGATGTGGGGTTGTTTGAAGTCCAGAATTAACCAGACAAGACTCTTCTTACCGCGCGAAGTCTATAGCATTCACCAGGGCATAATACATTATGCGGTCAGTGGAGCTGCCACACGCTTGAATGCAGTAATACATTTGTGGTGGAAGTCCTGTTGGGTAGTTACTGTTCTGTTATCATCCCCAACTTAATGTAAAGTATGCATTTTCATTGACTGTCACTATATGTACGAACTTTTTGGCTGTTGTCGCGCCCTGTCGCTGACTGTTTGAAATGAAAATTCTTTCCATTGCCGAACAGAATCTCCCTAACAGCTGATTTTCGTGCAAACCGTACTGTAGTACACGTATTTGTTCTTTTGTTAAAAAGTTTAGAAATTTAAACTGGCTTTTTCTACGTCACACGGTATATTTCGTTCCATGCCATTTTTTTCTAAAAATCTTATTATAAGTTGTTCTTTATTTTCTTGGATGACGTTCACAATTAATACCGTTTTCCGTACAGTTTCTTCAGATAATGCACATTTTTTCCGCTTAGAGGCGTAAATTTTCCGTATAAATTATGAATTTCCGTAATATAAAGTTTTTCCGCTGGATCGGCAAGGCGCTTATAGATGTCTGCATGGCCCTTAACTTGAAAAGTCCGGTCAGGGCCGCAAAAAAAAGCGATCCGGCCCGGCTCAAAATTTCCAGTTTAAGGCCTGCCCCGACCCGTTTTATACTTTTATCAACCGTTCTCTTCCTTTTGGAAATGACTAAATTCTTCCTTTTGAGAAGGGGTCTTCAACCCGTGGCAAGCAGATACTTTTCAATGGCCACTGAAACGTTGTCCACAAAGGAAATCACACACACACACACACACACACACACACACAGAAATTTTTAGAGTACTGAAAAATGTAGGCGTATCAGGTACCTTTTTCGGAATTCATTGTAACATACACCGATGATTTATTACATTATGACCACCAACCTAATAAGTTAAAGGCCACTCGGCGAGGCATCGATACGATGAGGTGGCTATATAGGTATCTTGGGGTATCTGGTACAATAATGTCAACAGCAGGTACTCCAGTTCCCGTAAATTTCGGGGTAATGGTGATTTAGCGCTAACCCGCTTTTTCAAGTCTAACCACAAATGTTCGATTGGGTTCATGTCAGGTCAATTTTGAGCCTAGGACATTGACAGAAAGTCTCCAGCATGTTCCTCGAACCACTCCTTGACTATCCTGGCAGTGTGGCATGACACATTATCCTGTTGGTAATGGCTATCACCATCGGGGAACACAGTTGCCATGAGTGCCTAAACGTGGTCCGCAACGACGCTGAGATACATGACAGCTGTCAGGGACTGTGCTGTTGGGATAATGGGGCCTAAAGTGTCCCAAGAAAACATCTCCCACAGCATAACACCGCCGCCGACGGCCTGTTTCAGCCCAACAGTGCATCCAGGTGTCATAACCTCCGTTGGTAATCGGCGTATCCGCACTCGGCCGTCTACGTGATGCACCGGTAGTCTTGATTCGTCAAACCAGGCCACTTTTTCCAGTCATCCACGGTCCAATCTCGATTATCTCGGGCTATTTTCCTGTGTTGTTGGCGATGACGTGCAGTAAGCATGAGGACCCGGCTGGGTCTTCGCCTACGCAGGCCCATGCGCAGAAGGCTGCGATGTACTGTGTGCTGTGACACATTGCCCTTATCACCACTGTTGTAGCTGCGGGTGATTTGTCGCGCTGTGGCCCTGTGGTCGCTGTGAAGAATGCGCGACAGTCTGCTGCCCTCTGGCATCAATGAGCTGTGGTCAACACACAGCTGGACGACGTTTCGTCGTTTGGCCATCTGTGCACCACTTTTGAAACGTACTCACTACAGCGGCCCGTAAACAACCCACCAAGTCGCGCCGTGTCCTGGATCGTAGTTCTTGGGTGCCATGCCATGACAATTGTCCTTTATCGAACTCCGATAAATCGACAGCTTTTCCCATTCTGTCTCCGAGCGCTCTACCAACCAAAAGCCGGTCCTCGGGTTGTATATATACTGCTCTGTGAATTTCACCTGTGCCATCGGTCGGTCTCCAGACGCGCTCCATTTTCTCTGCTGGGGGTGGTCGTATTGGAATGTCTCATCGGTGTATAGTCCATCGAGTTCCTCACGGTGGTCGTTAGACATTTAGAGACCAGGGCTCTGAAATCTTGTGTCACTCGGAATGCCATGACGCCAAAAACTGTTTTTCCTTTCCGAACTTCTACCCTTGCCTTAATAAGTTAACAAATGAAGTATTAGTACTTGGTCACTGTCAGGATTCGGTGGATTAGTGTTCTTCTGGGTCCGACAATTCCGTAATTCCCAACGGTCCCGATGTAGATTCCTTTCTTAATGTATAAATGGGATTGTCGCGATCTCCGAGTTTCCGGAGTCTTGTGGCTAGTTATTTTGTGATTTCCTAGTCAAGAAAGAACGCAGATAATCAGTTTTTGTCTAAAACTTAACAAAAGTTTAAAGGTTTTTAAAAATAACCTCCGTAGATCAGCTGCTCTCCAAAGAAACAGACTTCCAGACACGGCTACTCTCCCTCGCACCGAGGATATTCCCTGAGGTCCACTCACTATGTTAACGTGAGCCTCTCTTCCTTCCCCATGTCATCGTCCGATCACCGAGCTGCTGAATCCAACTTCAGTCAAAACGCACAAGTCCCGAGGGGCCCCTCCGTCAACCAAACCAAGAGCGCAGGTCCAAGAGCGAAGCTGGAGAACTCAACCGTAGAAAAGAGCCTCGAACTGATCTCATAAGATCTGATCATATATACAGGATATTAAGAAGGGAGTGTCTGACCCCAGATCTTAAACAACCCTTAGAAGTACTATACTGGGCAAATTAATTGGGACAAAGTAAAAAATCGCTCTTTTTTCCAAAACTATGCTTTATATCATTCTATGCCTTGATATACACTGATAAATATCTGCATTAGTATGAAGTATGACCTCCTTTAGCAGAAATTACCTTTTGGATTCGTTTTGGCATTGACTCCACTAATTAAGTGCACATATTTTTGACTTCATAATCGCGGAACCACATTTTTATAGCATTCGTTATCATGCATTCTTTGGTTGTACAGCCCATTTTACCTAAACGTCTCTTCAAAATATTCCTCAAGTTTTCTATGGGATTTAAGTCTGGTGAATTTCCAGGCCAATCAAACAAATGAATTTCATTTTCCAGCATGAAATTCTTGACCAATTTCGAATTGTGACATGGGGCCAAGTCATGTTGAAATGTCCTGTCAAAAGTTTGCAAAAATGGAACAATCGTACGTTGTAATATTTCTACGTACTTGGCTGAATTCATCATACCTTGAACAGGTACTAAGCTTCCAGTGCCATTTGATGTTTTAAAAAACCCAAAACATGTGTTTCAGAGGTGTTTTACAGTTTGTTTGACATGCTCAGGTCTTAAGGGTTCACAGTTGCTTCGCCTAACGACATTTGTTTGGTAACCCTGCGCAAATGAGTTTCATCACTGAAAATTACCTTTTTCCAGTCGACAGCAGTTCATGATTTATATTTTTTGGCACATGCTAAACGTTTTATCTTCATTTTCGCATTCAAATATTATTTTTTCGTTGGTCTTCTTGCCTTCCGGCCAACGTCCAGAAGCCTACGGCGTACAGTTGAATCACTAACATCACAACCACTAGCCAATAAATCTCTTTGAATGTCTGTGCTTGTTTTTCTTTTTTTTTTTTTTTTTTTTTTGGATTCATTTTACTATTTCTGATTAGATATTTATCGGTTCGTGGAGTTGTTTTTCGTTTTCTTCCACATGTTCCTCTCCTTTTTGGAGACTATGATCCAAATGCATTCTATCGCGTGTAAGTCGTCATGATACACTTGATTTGCCTACACCAACTGCAGAAGCGATATCTCTCACTGTCATAGAAGTATGATCCTTCAGAGCAATTATTTTCGCACGCTTCCTTGGAGAAATATCCATTTTTCAAAACACGAAAGCAACACGTACGCACAGAGAGCAAAAACTAACATCCACCTGTCACACACGAAAGCTCACAACTGAAGCTGAAGTGCCTATTTCCTGTTTAAAACCGGTCAACCCACATTCTTACTATCAAGTTCTAACAGTCACACCACCTCACAAGCTGATAAAACCGGTTTACTTGGGTTTCCGATATCAACTGGCAATCACATTACAATTCTGAGAATAAAATAGCCTGTCCCAATTAATTTGCACGGTGTAGTAGGAAGCTAGGAGATTTGGGATAGAGTGCCCAATAGGAAAGTGACAAGGAAGCGACATAGAAAGGGAGGGGGAGGACGCCCTTATTTATTACCGGGGGCCAGTACCCGGGGTCCGACGGCTTAACGTGCCCATCCGACGCATGGGGGATACTTAGTGGTACGAGTGTTCGTATCTTCCATGGATCGAACCTGAGTTTCCTCCGTGGCAGTCACAACGTTGACCACAAGGCCATCCGCGGCCCATGAGCCTCGAGCCAACCGCTCCGCTACCTTTATATCCCTAACTTTCTATCCTCCCTCCCCCCTCGTCTTTAAAAGCCACCCCTCAATGTAGGTCACCTCATACAGCCGTAGTTGAGGACCTTGTCGTTTTACATTGTCAACATGGCGAAGCATGGTCACTATGTAGGACCCGTCCGGTCGTATTGGACGCAGGCCACACGCCTGCTCGAAATTGCTTAACATGCGGCCTCAGTCGTAGCACAACGGAGAGTGGACACGTAGCGACCACGTGCAACTGCTTTACCTAGCATATGTAACATTAATACGTAATAAAAACATTAGTATATACAAATAACTTTCGGGGACTGCAACTCCGTAACCTTAGAGTCACTACGCGAAACTTCCGACCTGTGGTCTTGATGTGCATTGACCTTCAGACATTTCCAGGGGGCGATCATTCTGGTGTTTAAAGGGTTAAACCCCCAAACGGAAAAAAATCACATTGTGCACGAGGCATTTCTTATAAACAGAAGATATCTAAGGCAAATGGGTTTTCAAAACGGGTTCTCAAAAATCCAAATAGGGTTCCAAGAATGAATCGAAATGAACACTTATACTCCTTAGTGGCAAAATTGTGATGCACAAAAATTTGCAAGACCACAATGGCAACGCCAACCGCTCAGATCTGGCTGGGTTATTAGGGGAGCTCAGCATGATGGGGAGGGCATCAATTTTGAAGTGCTAGGCAGAACTTTTGGCAAAAAAATTCCGTCCATGCGGATTTTATCCGACGCAAATATTGTTATCTCTGGTTAAAAAATGTTTTCAGGTGCATACTGTACGTAGTATTTATTCAACGTATGCAGTATGGGAACCATGGATACGAATTTCTATGGCAAGTTACTACTTCTTCGCAATTTTAGCTTACTTAGTCGTTTTTTCTTACTTTTTTTTTATTTGCTGTCATAAGGCTGTTTATGAATTTTAGTTTATAACGTGACAAGAATTATTTTTCTCATCTTTTAAACTATACAGTTATTTGCAAATGTTTAAGACCACCTGTTGGTATTAGTTTTGTGCCGATTGCATCAGCTACTGTCTGTATTACTCAGCCTCTTGTCAGTGTTGCATCACCCTACAGAAGCAGCTGTTGATAAAGTTGGGGGAAGCGTGCGAGCGTCAGATTGCTTCTGGATTTCATGCTGAGAGGTTTTGTAACGTATTTTCTATATAGCGAAAGATGGGCGAAAAAGCGTCATTAAGTGTTACTCAGTGGGCGCAAATATTGACTTTATATCATGAAGGATACTCCAAACGCGACATAAGCAGAAAGGTGAATGTGAGCAAGACTGCTATTCACGATACGATCATGAAATATCGAGATACAGGGGAATTTAGCGACCGAAAGAGAAGTGGACGTCCAAGAAAAACAGCCCCATGTGATGGCAATACCACAAGGCAAATAGGTATGCGTTCTCCAAGGAGTTCGTGCAAGAAAACAAAGGCCTCTCTGCATTCAAAAGTGCCTGACATTAATTAGTATCAGCACGTTTTCCCGACGTCTTGGCATAGAGTTTGGATTAAAGTCTTATAAACCTAGACTAACCTTTTCATGAAAAAACAGAGACTCCAGTTTGCGGAGCGTCATCAATCGTGGACTGCTGAAAATTGGAGCCAAGTTCTTTTTTCCCATGAATCAACTGTGCGTCAATTTGAATCACGTGAAGCACGTGTTCGACGACCAAAAGGCAAAAGGTTTGATAAAAAATACACTGTTAGCACCGTGAGACATCCGCCTAGTCAGATGATATGTGGTGCTATGTCAACATCCGGTACTGCTTCATTAACCTTTTTGGCAACAGGCACTACCATGACTGGTCCTTTTTATGTGGAAATGTTACGTGAGAAGCTGTTAACTCATATGCAAGTGCACAGATGCACAACTCTTTATGCAGGATGGTGCTCCATGCCACATATCAAAGACAATAAAGGACTACCTGCACATAACTGTGCTTGACTCTCTCGGTAATATTCCCGACCTTAACCGCATCCAAAATTTGTTGACCATTTTAAAAGACAAGGTAGCAGAAAAACAGCCATCAAATTCCCAAGTTTTAATTGACGCGATAAAGTACGTGTGGTGCAAAGACATTTCAAGTAACTACTGCAAATCCTTCATCTAGCGTATGCCACATCGTATTCTGTCCGTTATAAAAAAAAAAAAAAAAAAAAAGAAAACAAAGGTAGCCACACAAAGTACTGATTTCAGTCTTTTTGTGTTCTAAAGAATATAAGTATGCAACTGTGGTGATATTTCCCCTAATATCCCTGATTAATAATGAGTTGTTTCTTTGAAAATTTTAATTTTCAATAAATTGACAGATGGTTTTAAACTTTTGCAAATGACTGTAATTATAGAAATGGCGTATTTCTGCCACCCTTAAAAATTCGCTCAGAGGACTACATTAAATTTATCATAAAATTAATTTCACAAACACAATTTCTGTGAATTAGAAAAATTCAGGTACGTTTATCCAAGTTCCCGAAAACATTTGATGGTTGCACCAACCACGTGTTCTAATAGCTTAAATTGTTTTGGTAGCTAAAGGGTGTTTCCCAAAGAAAAGTTGGATGTGCTGAAGCCCACACCAGTCCACCCGTAGCGTCACTCCTATACTTTACTCTTACAATTTCCGAGAATCGACTGTGGCAAAATGATACGATACGATAATTTCTTTAGCTTTAGAACTTCTCACATTCAGTTGTACAGGGTGATTCAAAAGTCCACGAACTCTGAATTCAAATATTTCTACCACGAATATAGTGATGTATAACTATTTTTACGGGATGTAAGGTCAGGTGATGCGTAACATCACAGCCTCTCCTTGACAAATGTCAACCCCGCCTTCTCGTGGTGCATCCTGTTCCCACTAAAGGGGCTCTGACGACCGCCAATAGCGGTATAACTATACCATCGGGATCAGAGGAAATTCTATCCCACACTCACCAACCCGCTTGGCCAGCGTGGTGAGTTATGGCCAAACCCCTCCAAAATGACTCCACAACTTAAATCTTGGCCCTCAGTCTCCGGCAGCTGGAATGTACTCTGGCCAAGGCAGCGGCCAGTGCGACATGAAGGCAGAGGGTGCTAAGAATCCCCGGAGGACCGGACTAGGCTGCCATCTGATGCTGACCTTGGCAACGTACAATGGACGCTCCCTATCTTCTGATTCAAGGCTTCTTGAATTGGAAGAGGAACTACAAAGGATCAAGTGGGACATCGTGGGGCTAAGTGAGGTAAGGAGAAAAGGAGAAGATCTCATCGAACTGAAAAGTGGACATCTCTTCTACTATCGTGGGACAGATACTGGCAGAACTAGTGGTGTTGGATTTATAATAAACAAGAAACTGAAGGATAAAGTGGTAGAAGTTGAAAGTACCTCTGACAGAGCTGCACGACTCGTTATCCAACTATCGAGAAGATACCAGGCTCAGATTATTCAAACTTATGCACCCACCACAAGTCATCCTGAAGAAGAAATTGAAGAATTTTATGAGGAAATTTGTCATCTAAGTAATAAAGGTAAGCAGCACTTGAAAATAATTATGGGAGATTTCAATGCAAAAATAGGGCAACGGCAACAGAATGAAACTTCAGTAGGTAAATTCGGTCACGGCAACAGAAACCAGCGTGGAAATACTCTCGTTGAGTTTGCAGAGGCAGAAGGGTTTTTCATCTTGAACTCCTTCTTCAAGAAAAAGCCACACAGGAAATGGACATGGAGACATCCAAATGGGACGACAAGTGAAATTGATTTTATTATGTGTAACAAAAAATTCGTCATAGAAGATTGCAGTGTGCTAAACAAGTTCAACACAGGTAGTGACCATAGATTGGTGAGATGTAAGATGCACCTCAACACTAAACTTGAACGTGGCAAGCTCATAAGACAAACAAAATGTATTGATATAACCAACCTTAAAAAACACCATAATACGTTCAAGTTGGAACTGAAGAACAGGTTCTCTGCTTTGGAAGGCCTAACATCGGAAGAAGTGGACATCTCTGAAGTTAACAGAAAAGTAACAAAAGCTCTTATGGAAACAGCAACAAAATTAGCTGGGTCTAAGAACAAGTTGCATGTAAATAAATTATCAGGAAAAACGAAAATGTTGATGCAAAAAAGAAGAGAGATGAGGACAACTAAAGAAGATGTGACTTCCAAAGTGGAATATATAGAGCTATGCAAGACAGTACGAAAAAGTATCACTGAAGACGTAAGAAAATTCAACTGTGAACTAGTGAGGAAAGCAATTGAAAACAACCAAAGCCTAAAGATAGCAAAGGGACATCTCAGTAAGGGAAGAAAACAGATTATGGCACTGAGAAAAGAAGATGGTTCTGTAACAAGAAATAGAGGCGAAATTTTGACAAGAGTGAAAGATTTCTACTCCAAATTATATGAAAGGGATGATACATGCACTCCAGACATCATGAAAGATACCAGTACCAGAATTCCTCCAGTCCTTCCAGCAGAAGTTGCACATGCAATCAAGAACATGAAGCGGGGAAAAGCTCCAGGAGAAGATGGAATTACTGTAGACATCATACAAGAAGCAAGTGGAGAAATCGAAACAGTACTCGCCCAAATTTTCACTCGATGCCTTAATGAAGGAAAGATTCCTGAGGATTGGAACACCGCTACAATGATCCTGCTACATAAGAAAGGTGACATTGAGGATCTCGGAAACTACAGACCTATCAGCCTCCTATCAGTAGTTTATAAAATCTTCACTAAAGTTCTTTCACACCGCTTGAAGGTAACACTGGACATGGCTCAACCGAGAGAACAAGCTGGATTCAGGAGTGGCTACAGCACAATAGATCATATCCATGTGCTGGAGAGAACTAATTGAAAGAGCGAGGGAATATGAACTTCCACTGTGCATGGCTTTTATCGATTATGAAAAAGCCTTTGATTCGGTGAAACCATCAGCAGTTACAATGGCTCTGAAAACCTGCGGTATTGAAGATGCATACATTAATATTATTAATAACATCTATGAAAATGCAAGTGCAAAGATTAGGCTGCTTGAAAATACAACACACATAAAAATTGGAAAGGGAGTGAGACAAGGTGACACCATATCTCCGAAGCTCTTTAATGCCACATTGGAGGGTGTTTTTCAGTCACTGAGCTGGGAAAACAAGGGGATAAAGATTAATGGAGATTATCTAACCCACTCGTTTTGCTGATGACATAGTCATTTTTGCAACTAGCCCATCAGAGCTGCAGAGTATGATCCAGGAACTTGCTGACAAGAGTAAAGAAGTGGGATTAAAAATGAACTTTCAGAAGACAAAAGTGATGTTCAATGCTTTTACAAGAAATGAAGATTTATCGATTGATGGAGAAAAGCTGGAGATAACAGATACGTACGTTTATCTTGGACAGCAGATATCAAGTGAGGGTCACATTGATGAAGAGATTAATCGGCGTACAAAACTTGCCTGGAGAGCTTTTGGAAGAAACAGCATAATTTTCAAGAGCAATATGCCATTATGTCTTAAAAGAAAAGTGTTTGATCAATGCATCCTTCCAGTGCTTACGTATGGTGCAGAGACGTGGACCTTAACTAAAAGAGACATACAAAGGCTGCAGACAACTCAAAGAAGCATGGAGAGGTGCATACTTGGTGTAACCAGGAGAGATAAGAAGAGGAACTCGTGGATCCGAAAAATGACAAGAGTGGAAGACATCATGATCAGAGTTAAATCCCTGAAATGGCAATGGGCTGGACATACTGCCAGAAGGACAGATCATCGATGGACAGCCGAAATTTTAGATTGGATTCCAAGGGACAGGAAAAGACCCAGAAGAAGACCACATGGGAGATGGGTGGATGAAATTCGAAAGTATGCAGGGGTGACATGGAGGAGACTGGCACAAGACAGACCGTTGTGGAGGAAACTTGGGGAGACCTTCGTCCAGCAGTGGATTGATAATGGTTGACAATGATGATGATGTGATGAACTATTTTTACATACTGTTATATTGACACTCATACTTACTGGTAATGAAAAATACTTTACAATAGATGCTGGAATTTTCCGCTATTTTGTTGAAGACACAAATTCATCCGACGACACATGTTGGCAGACACTCTTTTTAGCGTGTTGGCTGGTATGTCCCTTATGGCTGTAATGATGTTGTTCTACAAGTCCCGTACCGTCTTAGGGTTATTGCGGTAAACTGTTTCTTTCAGATAGCTCCACAAATAAAACACTGGAGGACTAAAGTCTGGTGAACAAGGCAGCCGAAGTTTTTTCGAGATTAATCGATCGTGGAAGAACTCACGGAGCATCTCCATTGTGTCGGTTTGATGTGTGGCACGTTGCTCCATCTTGTGGAAACCAACAGTAACGTTCGTGTTCTTCCAGCATCGCTACAAATTTATGGATGATGTCTGCATACACAGCTGAATTTACAGTTGTGTAGAAAACAAATGGCCCTACAATTCGCCGTCTAGAAATGGCGCCACACACTTCACATTTCTGACAGTGAAGTCCAACCTCATGCAATGCGTGTGGATTCTCCGTAGCCCATATGCGAGTGTTTTGGCTATTGACATATCCATTCAAATGAAACCATGCCACGTCACTGAAAAAAGTGTTGTTAAGCTGGTTAGTCACATTGTTACGCGTAAAACTCTTAAACCATTGGCAGTAGACAATGCGCTTTTCCTAGTCCAAATGCCGTAGCTCTTGCACTACTCGAATTCTGTACAGCCGTAGCTTTGGACGTTTAGTAGCCCTCTGGCAGGCTGAATACAATGACCCTAACTCTTGAGACAGCCGCAGAAGTGACTTCCGGGGAGAGCGCTGCAGAGAAACGTGAATTTTCTCCAGAAACGTGGTCTTCACCACGGACGGAAGGCCGCTTTCAGGATAATGATGAACACTGCCTGTCTCGCAAAACCGGTTCACAAGGTCAACCACAGTTGTTTTCCCTGGTATAGGAGCATCGGGAAACTTCCTTTGAAAGAGCTGGATGCGACGTTGGTAAGATTTTCCCGCAAAATAAACTTCTAACAAAGCGACTCTCTGTTCTTGCGTGAGACCCATGGCTCATTGAACGTTACTGCTTGCCAGCTCCCGCGTAAGCGTTGTGTCGCGTGGGGCTATCATGTGACTCAACTCGTTCCAGTAGGTCACACACAACAGCCACAAGCAGCAATACTCGGATATCTTTTATGGTTTTACAGCAAATAAGTTTTAAATTATAGAGCTAGGGGGCGTTTGAATCACCCTGTATAAGCTGAAGGGCAGAAATTATGGTCAGAATAGGGTTCTCTGATTGGAAAGTGTTTTAGAGGAGAAAAGTGAAGTATAGAGGATGTTCACATAGTTTTAGAAAGTCTTTCATCAATTGTAGAAAATACAATAAGTTCAAAGAATTGAAATGGGTAACAGCGTGTTAGATGAACATGAAAGAAACACCTGCTGCCGTTAAATATCGTCTAAGAAAATAGCGCACGTAAACAGTCTGTTGATAGGTTGTTGTTGTTTTTTTACGAAAAAAAAATCGTGTTCTGTAATTAAAAATCGCAGTGAAGATCATGGAATCAGCATTTCTAAATGTAAAATAAGCAATATTGTTAATAATAGAGGGAAAAATTGTCAACCATTGCTTTTAACAGGAAAACAAGAATATCAAACGAATATCAAAAAAGGTACTTAATTTCATGACGATTTTGAGAGTAAGGTGTCTCGTCTTAAAATCCACCCAGCAAAAACATAAGTGCTGGGAAACTGCTGGCCACCAGCTGGCAGTGATGGGTCACTGCTGGCTGAAATCTGCCGCTCACGGCCCGGTAGCGGTCCGTTGGTGGCAGCGCTATCAGTTGGCGAGCCATTGATGTCCCTGCAGCATCGCCGTGAATTGTGGGCCTTCAAGCAAGTGCCACTAGTGGCCCGTTGCTGGTAACCAATGCAAACCCAACAGCAGGTAGAAGCAACGGGACAGCGCATGCGCAGAAGAAACACTTGCTGTGTCTCTCATGGTACCAGTTAGTTGAAGACGACGCTATCACCATTGTGTTATTTTAGTGGATGTTAAGAAAAAAATCCATATGTAGAGAGGCGAATTAGTTTCCTAATGAAACTCCACGTCGACGAAGATATCCTTTTAAGCGATGAAATACTAGATTACAGCCATGAAATACACCCACTTCATTCCCATGAATAACAATTCATGGAATGGAGTGGGTGAATAACAAGAAAAAATTTGAAACCGCTTGAAACAAATGTCCTGGAAAAACATTAAAAAAAACGCTTGTTGGAAAAAAAAATTATACGCGTACAAAATGTATTAATTATTTGAAAGAAAAAAAGGAACTCTATGTGGATATAATGTACTCATCCGTGGGTTGAATACACAAGACGGGAGGGATTCGCTTCTAAAGATAACGAGAAGTAAAATAAAATATTTTCTCTTTAAAACAAATGTAGCTTCGGACAACGGAAAGGAAAGATACAACGTTAAAAATGTAACAAAATGTGACATGAACCCGGGTAAATATATATTAATTCAACAATCGCCTTTTAACAAAAGGACAGTACAAAACTTTGGAAAGCGACATTAAGTTGGTGTACACTCCTTGAAAATGAGTGAAGTTCCCTTAAGGTAAAGGGGAAAAAACTATCGTTACGTTGAAAAAAATAAATTTATGAAATATATGAAACTGACTTTTGTGAAAAAGTACCTCGCAATATTGTGAAATGAAAGAACCATTCAATTACACATTCCGCACGAAACAGACAGCTTCAAGCACACGCTCGTGCGTGGCAAATTAGTCCGGTCGGTGCCGCCCCGGTGGCGCAGTGGTCTAAGCGATGGCTTCTGATCATTCGTCCGAAAGAGGTCCGGGTTCGAATCCCGGTGAGGCATGGATGTTGTGTTTGTCTTACGGCACTGGCTCTCTCCCTTCCCTGGAACCAGTGGCCATAAATTAGGGACGGGCGACTGCTTATAGCCCATTCAGTTGCTCACCGTGGTCGTTAAACCTCCAATTAAAAAAAAAGTCCGGTCGGAAGAGATATCGCCTCCCACGCCGAAGTGCCCTTGTTCGTATCCACCCAGATCCAAACGGTCGTTTTACCGGTCTGTTGAGAAAATTTCCCCAGCGCATTGCTGTAATTCACAAGTTTCGTAAGTGGGGGAAAAAAAAGTTGTAGCTTTGGGAAACTGCGGTTATCCTTGATTTATTTTTATTTTTATTTTTTTGTGTGTGTGTGTGTGGCTACTACTAAGAAATTGGTGGACAAGATTCGGCAAGCCATCAGTTACGTGACGTGGTTGCCTGCTGCCATTACCGGCAAAACTAGCGGACCATGTTAGGTTAGCCATCATTTCTGGCACGTGCTTGCAGGGCCACTGAAGGGCCACTTGTGGCAGCTACTGCCTGTAATGGATGACTGATGGCCCTGTTGTGGCATATGACAACTGATGGTGTGCCAACTGTTGGCCAGAACCACTGGCCCTTGTGTTCGCCGCCCGGACATTTTGAAGGTTCGGCAGCGGAAACATAGTGCTGGGCCAGCAAGACTGTTTTTTCTGGGCCCTGGCCCAAAGAGCTATCGCTAAGTCGCCAAACATCCCCGTATCAACTGTAAACAGGGTATTAAACAAAGATTTGAATCTTAAAACAAAAGCATAATGTTAACTGCCTTTTGGCTAGGCACGTGGCTGGGTACAGAACATGGTGTAGACTTCATGAAAATCCCTTAGCCGAAGACAGGTGGCAATTCCTTTTGACTATTGATGAAGCACGGATATACACAGTGTGGCAAAGAATTTTTAAGACTGGGTCTGTAAAATGAAATAGAAACAAGAAATTATAATTTGTTTTGGTTTGTTATTCAAAATAAATCCCTCCGGCTTCAATACACTTGTTACAGCGATTTAATAATCATTAGAATGCCTGTTCCATTTCACTTTGGGGAATTGCCTCCAAAGCACGCGCGAAGCTGTTTGTATGGTCGAAATATCATCAAAATAAGACACTTTTAACGTCATTTTAAGTTTTGGGAATAAAGAAAAGTCGCAGGGTGCTAAATCACGCGAATACGGTGGATGATTCAACACACAGACGTTATTTTTCGCCAAAAATCTACGAACAAGAAGTGAGGTGTGACTTGGTGCATTATCGTGCAACAAACACCAACTGTTTTCATCCCGATATTCTGGACGAATGCGACGAATTCTGCCCATCAAACGCCTCAAAACATTTAAATAAAACTCACCAGTAATTGTTTGTCCACTTGGAACAAATTCTTTGTGGATAATACCCTTACTATCGAAGAACGTAATGAGCATTGTTTTGATTTTCGATGGAACTTTTCTTGTTTTTTTGGCTTGTGGAGAGTTTTTTAACTTCCATTCCGCACTTTGTCGCTTTTTTTTAGGATCATATTGAAAACACCATGTTTCATCACCTGTAACAATCGATTTTAAGAAGTTTGGACCATTTTCGGCGGCTGAAATGATTTCTCTGCAATGTGCACTTCTCCTTGATTTTTGTTCATTGGTTAACGTGTGTGGAACAAATTTAGCACAGACTTTTGTTTTGCCCAAATCTTTATGCAGGATGGTTCAAATCGTTTCTTTGTTGATGTGTAAAGACTCTTCCATCATTCTTAGTGACGCACATTGATTGCTTACCACGAAATCACGCACTTTTTCAATAATCTCAGGTGTCCTAGATGAACTTGGTCTTCCGGTATGCTTATCATCTTCTAGCGTCTCTCTTCCGCCCAAAAAACGTTTGTGTTACAGGAAAACATTTAATCTACTTAAACAAAACTCACCGTAAACTTGTTTCATCATTGGTACGTTTCCGAGGCACTTTTACCAAGTTTTGCGTTAAATTTCATAACAGCCCTTTGTTCCATCTTAATAATTCAACATGAAAAAAATTTTACTTCTCTAATGAATGGCCGTTTCGTTTTAATTACTTTAACAACTGAGCAGTACTTTTGGCAGAAAGCAAGCAGATGGTCACGGTTTATAACGCATTCGCGATTACACTGGTGGCGCCACCGTAAGCTGAAATCTAGCGTCAGTCTTAAAAATTTTTTGACGCACTGTGTACGTAAAGGACTGTAACAAAAAAAAAGGTCGATTTACAATCGCGAAACAGTAGAAAAACACTTTCCAAACTTCTTTCCAAGAATCCAAAGAAAGTTTCAGTAAAGGATTCATGATTATTGCTGGTTTCTCGTGCAATGGGAAATTAAAGTTAAGAAAAGTTGACGAGAATGTTAAAATCAATTCTACATATTACCAAGATAATGTTTTAACTCCTATATTTAAAGAGGAAATACCATTCCTTAATCCACAGAGCCTTTAAAGAGTAGAACTCCATCAGGATAAGGCTACCATTCATATATCCACATCTACCACTATTTCTTGAAAAAAATGGAAAAAGACTGGTTTTAAGTCAACACCTTTTGCTCACATTCCTTCAAAGCCACCTGAGCCGCCCCGGTGGCGCAGTGGTCTAAGCGATGGCCTCTGATCTTTTGTCCGAAAGGGGTCGGGGTTCGAATCCCGGTCAGGCATGGACGTTGCGTTTGTCTCCCGGCACTGGCTCTCTTCCTTCCCTGGAACCAGTGACCCTAAATTAGGGACGGGCGACTGCTTATAGCCCATTGAGTTGCTCACGGTGGTCGTTAAACCTACAATTAAAAAAAAAAAGTCACATGATGTGTCACCAGTGGACTAATTGTACCTTCGGACTGCTAAAAAAAGCGCTTTCTAAACGCAGACCTCAAACAGTGACTGGACTATGAAAAGCAGTGGAAGAGGAGTGGAATAAAATACCAATTTTAAGAAATGCCCTGTTATTTTGGAAATCTAGATGTAGGTTCATTTCCAGAAAAAGGGCTATCAGGTAGAGCCTTTAAGAAAGAAATAATTTTATTTCAAACATTAATTATATTGCTGGAAAATAGTTTTAAAACGTGTAAACATCGTCTGTTTTTTTAATTAAATAGCATGCGCAAATATTACTAGTACGTTCAAAAAGTTCCGGAACTTTTTGAATATTTGCCAAATGTCAGTGAATTACGTCATTACCCGCTGAGCAAGTGAAGAGTATCTTGTGACCGACCAGCCAGAACGGGTTTGATCCAGATCCAACACGTACAGCGTAGTTCGTGATTACAGGCATTCGAGGCTCTCCGTCATGAGGACTATGTCTAATTTTGAACAGCGTTCAAGTCTAAAATTGTGTGTTCTGCTCGGAAAGTCTTTCGCTGAGACTTTTCAAATGATTAAGTCAGCGTACGGTCAGAGTGCAATGAGTCGAACTAGAGTTTATGGTGCTTTCTGTACGACCCCCAATCCAACCGACAGTCAAACGTGTGGAAATCATCGTCTTCACCAGGACCAAAAATGTTCAAGGCTGACAGCTCCAAAAGAAAGGTCTTGTTAACAGTTTGTTTTCTTCGATTGCAAAAGGGTCGTATACACGGAATTCCTTCAACATGGTCGTACAGTCACTAAATAAGAGAACGTCAACGTCCTGAAACGTCTCCGAGAATCAGTGAGACGCAAGCGACCCGATCTTTGGAAGACCAACTCGTGGGTGCTCCATCACGATAATGCGCCGGCTCACAGATCCCTCCTGGTGTCCGATTACCTGTCCAAACATCACATTCCCGTTCTTCCACTGATCTCGCCCCCTTTTGAGGAATTTACTTAAGGGGTGACGCTTCTCAAGTTCCGAAACTGCGACCGAGGCAATGGAGGATGTGGTAAAAGGAGGCTTGCAATCTGCATTTATATCTTTGTATGAGCACTGGCAAAAACGCATAGTTGCACAGGGTAACTACTTCGAAGGAAACACCGCATAAACAGGTATTATCTGTACTCATTCTTTTTTAATATAGAAAGTTCCGGAACTTTTTGAACGTAGTAAGATTTTTTTTTTTTTTGATTGGAGGTTTAACGACCACGGTGAGCAACTCAATGGGCTATAAGCAGTCGCCCGTCCCTAATTTAGGGTCACTGGTTCCAGGGAAGGGAGAGAGCCAGTGCCGTAAGACAGACACAACATCCATGCCTCACCGGGATTCGAACCCGGACCCCTTACGGACGAATGATCAGAAGGCCAGCGCCTTAGACCACTGAGCCACCGGGGCGGCATAGTAAGATTACCATTCATCAAAAAAGCTATCCCTAGGGGTAAGGTTATATATCGGGAGACGACCAAAAAGGATTGTCGTTCTCACAATTAAGGCTCTAGACTGCAAACCAAATACTTCGAATAAAACTAGTTATTGCAGAGAGATGGTTTCCATAGGCGGACGGACAGACAGAGGGATATTATAAGCATTATATTTTTTTTCAAAAGACGAGCTAAAAACTGGTTGTCTAAAAGATCCTAGCCGTCCCGGTGGCGCAGTGGTCTAAGCGATGGCCTCTGATCATTCGTCCGTAAGGGGTCCGGGTTCGAATCCCGGTGAGGCATGGATGTTGTGTTTGTCTTACGGCACTGACTCTCTCCCTTCCCTGGAACCAGTGACCCTAAATTAGGGACGGGCGACTGCTTATAGCCCATTGAGTTGCTCACGGTGGTCGTTAAGCCTCCAATCAAAAATAAAAAAATCATTCGTCCGAACGGGGTCCGGGTTCGAATCCCGGTAAGGCATGGATGTTGGGTTTGTCTTAAGACACTGGTTCTCTCCCTTTCCTCGAATCAGTGACCCTAAATTAGGGACGGGCGACTGCTTATAGCCTGTTCAGTTGCCCACGGTGGTCGTTAAACGTCAAATCAAAAATACAAAAAGAGACTATTAGCACCTTTTCTGATACTTCATTTCTTGGACCGTTGTGTTTAAA
Source organism: Macrothele yani (assembly GCA_039090855.1). Classification (NCBI taxonomy): domain Eukaryota; kingdom Metazoa; phylum Arthropoda; class Arachnida; order Araneae; family Macrothelidae; genus Macrothele; species Macrothele yani. The sequence continues at coordinate 19,620,047 of CM076992.1, forward strand.
ATGTTGAGTGGCAATTATTTAGTTAAAACACCACACGATGGAATTGCATTCTTAAGTTCAATTCGTAAGAACGTTGTAACCTTAATTTTTTTTTAATTGGAGGTTTAACGACCACGGTGAGCAACTCAATGGGCTATAAGCAGTCGCCCGTCCCTAATTTAGGGTCACTGGTTCCAGGTAAGGGAGAGAGCCAGTGCCGTAAGACAAACACAACATCCACGCCTCACCGGGATTCGAACCCGGACCCCGTTCGGACGAATGATCAGAGGCCATCGCTTAGACCACTGCGCCACCGGGGCGGCAGTATGTAACCTTAGAGAACAGCAAAAGCATATCGTGCGTAATTAATGCTAGGCGTAATTACTTTCCACATTTGTAATGTACCAAGAGAGACAATTAAGTACTCAGACCTTCATTATTGCATAAAATCAGGATTTAAACATACATGCCGATAGATGTATATGACATTTTTAAATGTTTCAGAATTCAGGTGGCGACTGTTAATGTGATTAATCATTCCGGTTTGGCACAAAAGTTATTAATAAGTCTATGCAAATGTCATTATCATTCATCACAAAAGGTCGAAATGCGCTTTAAAGATGGTTCAAGTCGTCTCGGTTTTCTCTTGGCTCAAAAGCGGTATTTCCTTTTATTTTCTTGAATACCGAGAGGCAAGTAGAAAGCTAATTTGTTTTAACCGTAATCATTTAGGTAATGAAAACGAGTCAATATTCCGGCCCTGACAATGAGTTATGACTTCACTGGCTGGTACATGTCCTGGCGGCAATGCACGTGTTTTTAAAAGGTCATTCAACTAAACACACCCATGTAGGAAGAGAAACTGCAACCGGAACACCAGGAATCTTAAGCCACAGGGCAGCAGGAAGGTTACTGTCCCTATGTGTTTCTCTTTTCTTACCCCCAGCTGCCCATTAATGATGAAATGGGTGCTATTTGTCAAAAGACCACCTATGAAAATTTACACTGTGCAGCTGCGATGGTTGGCACGTTTGTCTTGCAAGGGTTTTTGTCAGGCGTTATCTGAAAGAATAGCACTAGATTTAGCTTGCTTCTTCGCATTTTAATTTTCTCATGCATCTTGTTTTTGTTTTTTTTTTCAAAATAGGTAAATATATTCACACATAACATACTCTTGGAAAAATTTTCTGCTAACATTGTTTGCATTTCTGGAGGTTTATGAAATCAAAAAAAAAAAAAGAATTAATTCCTTCCGAGAAGATTTCGCCGCCCTCGTGGCGCAAAGGTTTAAGCGCTGGCTCCTTACCATTCGCCCAAAATGGGTTCGAATCCCGTGAGGCATGCATGTTACGTTGTGAAAACCACAACTTTGTCGGTGATACAGATCGAAATCGCCCATCCTCGCTCCGGAACCAATTGGCCGCCCCGGTGGCGCAGTGGTCTAAGGCGTTGGCCTCTGATCATTCGTCCGAAGGGGTCCGGGTTCGAATCCCGGTGAGGCATGGATGTTGTGTTTGTCTTACGGCACTGGCTCTCTCCCTTCCCTGGAACCAGCGACCCTAAATTAGGGACGGGCGACTGCTTATAGCCCACTGAGTTGCTCACGGTGGTCGTTAAAACCTCTAATCAAAAAAAAAAAACCAATTGTTTCTAACCGACTGAACTATACCGACTGAATGTGTCGCGGTCTAAGCGATGGCCTCTGATCATTCGTTCGAAAGGGGTCCAGATTTGAATCCCGGTGAGGCATGGATGTTGTGTTTGTCTTATGACACTAGCTCTCCCCCTTCCCTGGAGTCAGTGACCCTAAATTAGGGACGGGCGACTGCTTATAGCCTATTGAGTTGCTCACGGTGGTCGTTAAACCTCCATTAAAAAAAAAAAATGTGTCGCTGCAGATTTGTCGTCTTGATACGTGCTTCACCTCTGCAGTAAGTCACATAATCTCCCTTTTAATTTTTTTTAAGGGAAGAAGGAATTTTTATTAATTCCTGATGATATGTGTAACAAATACCTCACATTTTTCGAAGAATCCAGCGGCCAGTAGTAAATCAATTTTACACAATTGGGCGCCAATGTGAAACCCACAAATTCATCAGTGATGTGATCGAAGGTGCGCCTTCTTGCTCCGGAGCCTGTTGTTCTAACCGACTGAACTATATCGACTGAATATGTCGCTGCAGATTTGTCGTCTTGACACGTGCTTCATCTCTGTTGTACGTCACAGTCAGCGGCGTATCTTGGGGCCGAGACCTGGGCTATCTCCTGCCCCCCCCCCCCGGTACTGTTTTCTTTTTTTTTTTAATTGCGAAGTTTAATTTTTAATTGTTAAGTAATAGAAGTAACTTTTTTTTTTTCTAAATTTTAGGTACACGCCATTGCTAACATGATACCAAATAATTATGCGGATTAGGATTTGAACATTTATTTGTACATGAACTCCATTCTTCTTCTGAATATTTTATTTGTACACGAACTCCATTCTGCCGCCCTGGTGGCGCAGTGGTCTAAGCGATGGCCTCTGATCATTCGTCCGAAAGGGGTCCGGGTTCGAATCCCGGTGAGGCATGGATGTTGTGTTTTGTCTTACGGCACTGGCTCTCTCCCTTCCCTGGAACCAGTGACCCTAAATTAGGGACGGGCGACTGCTTATAGCCCATTGAGTTGCTCACGGTGGTCGTTAAACCTCCAATCAAAAAAAAAAAATAATAATAAGAACTCCATTCTTCTTGCCTTTTGTATGAACTTGAGTGTTACGTTTTCACAATATGTTTCTTCTGAGTACTTTTCATATTTAAAAAGGTTTTTTTTCTCTATTGACAAAACAGCCAAGTTTTTCGAATGTGCATTTCCTTGTGTGGCTCTAAGATATGTCTTGATTTTTTTAATGCTGAAAAAATTTCGGCAGTTGTTGATGGAAAGTTTAATATGAGGTCTGCTAATTTGTACACCTCACTAAACACTATGTCCAATTTATTCAACTTTTTTCGGCAATTGGTGGGAGTGGACTTTTATTGTCTGTTTGGAGCACTAACTCCGTGGTTTGAAACCGATTTGCAGTTACTATCTTGAAACATGGCGACGGTCCCTGTTGGTGAGTATCATTTTCCAGCCACAGTTACGTCGCCGATTTTCAGCTGACTGCGAATTACAGTACCACTGTTTGTTGACCCGCTGGACAGTACGCTTCGACACACCAGTAAATTGGCGACTTCATTCACTTTGGGTGCGTGAGTACGGCCAAACACGATGACTCCTTTTTAACACTCAGTTACGTCTGTCTGACGACCCATATTGCAGACTAAATTCAACAGACACGTTGCTCTTCACCACTGCGCGAGACAGAAATAATCCAGTACACCACGTCAGTGCTATTTATCTCCCGACAATGATATCACGGTGCCCTCTGTGCAACCGGTATCTTCCTACTGCCAATTCTGTTAGGAGTGACTAATTTTTTGTCCGGTGTGCTTATTTTACTGAAATCGTTTCTTACGATAAATGTGTAGCCGTGTTATAATCCTGAATGGCTGATTGATAATCTTGCATTGCTCTAATTTTAACTTTGTAAGTAATTTTGGAACTTCTGTTCCAAAAGTTACTTACAAAGTTAAAATTACAGGACTCTAGGTACCATCCTTTTTTTCCTGACACTCTCCCTGAATACCTGACCCCCCCCCCTCCCTACCATCACGCACACCACGAAAAACACATACACTGACCGAAAAAAATCCCAACACCACGAAAAAATAGTTGTAGTGAAATGAAATGGCGGTAATACATTTGTATAGGTAACATATGTAATCGATTAAGGTTTCAAGATCCCAGCTTATTGTAAGCGCAAGAAGAGCCATTTTAAATGTGAAATACTGGTACATTAATAACCGGTGTAACCGCCAGAATGTTGAATGCAAGCACGCAAACGTTCATGCATTGTGTCGTACAGGTGCTGGGTGTCAGTTTGTGGGATGGAGTTCCATGCCTGTTGCACTTGGTCGGTCAATACAGGGACGGTTAATGCTGGTTGGGGGTGACGCTGGAGTTGTCGTCCAATGATGTCCCATACGTGTTCGATTGGTGAAAGATCTGGTGATCTACCAGGCCACGGCAACATGTCGACACTCTGTAGAGCATGTTGGGGTACAACAGCAGTATGCGGGCGAGCGTTATTCTGTTGGAAAACACCCCCTGGAATTCTGTTCATAATTGGCAGCACAACAGGTTGAATCACCAGACCGACGTACAACTGTGCCGTCAGGGTGCGTGGGATATCCACGAGAGTGCTCCTGCTGTCATAGGAAATTGCTCCTCAGACCATAACTCCAGGTGTAGGTCCAGTGTGTCTCGGCCGCAGACAGTTGGTTGCAGGCGCTCACCTGGCCTCCTTCTAACCAACACACGGCCATCACTGGCACCCAGGCAGAACCGGCTTTCATCAGAAAACACAACAGATCTCCACTCCGTCCTGCAATGAGCTCTAGCTCGACACCACTATCGTCGCAAACGGCAGTGGTTTGGAGTAAGTGGAATGCACGCTACAGGGCGTCTGGCTCGGAGCTGTCTTTCAAGTAACCGATTTGTAACAGTTCGTTGTGTCACTGTGTTGGCAACTGCAGCTCGAATTGCTGCCGCAGACGCAGTACGATGCGCCACGGCCATACGCCGTACACGGCGGTCTTCCCTCTCAGTAGTGCCACGTGGCCGGCCGGAACACGGCCTTCTTGAGGCAGTACCTTCCCTTGACTACCGCTGCCAACAATCATGCACAGTGGCTACATTCCTGCCAAATCGTTCTGCAATATTGCGGAAAGAAAATCCACCTTCTCGTAGCCCTATTACACGACCTCGTTCAAACTCCGTGAGCTGTTGATAATGGCTTCTTCGTCTTCTTAAAGGCATTCTTGACTAACATCAACACCCTACGTCGAATGCCAACGATAACTAACGCTCACGAACGCTACAGCGCGTATTTACTGCAAACCTGCTTTGCATGTTCCGAGGGTGCTACTAGCGCCACACGTATGCGCCGAGCGCGAAATTTGCATAGACGTCATCTTACAGATGTACTCTCACCGCCTACCAACTGTCGTTTATCTAACACAACCCCTTCTCGGTGTTGGGATTTTTTTTTTTTCGTCAGTGTATTTCCTCGTGTTCGAAATCCTTGGAAAATTACTGTGTTGGTGTTGTGTTAGTTACGCCACTGCCTACCACAATTCATACCTACCAGTTTTGTTCAATTTTTACTGAGAAAGTTTCATAATTTCATTTCTATGATGAAGGAACTATGAAGTGGGACCCCATGCTTTTTTAGCTGTTCAGAAAGTACATTTGTTGCCACGTGTGTTCAAGAGCCGCTGAAATTCAGAGCGACTAAAAATGAAAATTCTGTCACTTAACCCACGTTACGCTAAAATCAGTAAATTTTTTTCTGTCTCGGATTCTTTATTTTTGAGCGGGTCAACGAACACCGAGAGCAACTCTTAGGCTTATAAACAGTAGTCCGTCCTTAATTTATATTACCACTAGTTCCTGAGAAGAAACTGAGGCCGCACCGGTGGCGCAGTGGTCTAAGGCGTTGGCCTCTGATCATTCGTCCGTAAGGGGTCCGGGTTCGAATCCCGGTGAGGCATGGATGTTGTGTTTGTCTTACGGCACTGGCTCTCTCCCTTCCCTGGAACCAGTGACCCTAAATTAGAGACGGGCGACTGCTTATAGCCCATTGAGTTGCTCACGGTGGTCGTTAAACCTCCAATCAAAAAAAAAAAAAAATGAAACTGAGATAGCACAAACACACCAATGATGTGTTATTCCGCCAATTTCGGATAGTTGGCGGAAGTTAGTGCCCCCGCACAGGGCTTCAGTTTCGGGATTTGACTACTGTCTTTTTCTTTGAGCATCTAAGGCTACGACGCATTATAGAAGTCTCCTTTCCTTTGAGCATTTAAGGCTGTTATACAGTACAAGTCTCCTTTTCATTTGAACACCTGAGACTATTATACGATTGTTGTACCGAAAGTAATGCAAAAGTGGGAATAACTTTTATTAACTGAGAGAGATCGTTTAAATTGCAGATGTTGGTAGACTAATTCTTTCTCTATGCAAAGGTTATACTTAACATAGTCTCCATCACGAGTGATGCATTTGCGCCATCATTGAACCCAACTCTCGGATCCTCTTTTGAAAAAATCAGGTGTGGACTGTTGTACCCACTTCTTCACAGCCACTTTCAGTTAGTCTGTGTCATCAAATCGTTTTCCCCGAAGACCGTCTTTCATTGGACCTAACAAATGGAAGTCTGAGGGGGCCAGATCTGTGCTGTACGGTGAATGGAGGACCACTGACCCGCCTAATTTGCTGATCGCCTGATTTGTTGCCAAAGATGTATGTGGTCTCCCATTGTCATGGTGAATGTGGATCCTTTTCAGATTCTTGTTTGGTCTCCTCCACCTTATGGCTTCTCTAAGCTTCTTGAGTGTCTCAATGTAACGCTCACTGGTCACGGTACGGCCACGTTCAAGAAAATCAAGGTGAATGGCACCCCTGTCATCCCAAAAAACAGTCACCATGACTTTGTGCTGATCGCTGGTTCTTAAACTTTTTAGTCCTTGGTAAAGAGGTGCGATGCCTTTCCACGGATTAATTCTTTGTTTCCGGATCTTAAAGATACACCCACGTTTCATCCTTTGTCACCAGATCGGAAACAAAACGTGTCTTCATTGGCTTCACACGCTTCCAGTAGATCAGAGCAGACTTCCACCTTTCTCTCCTTCAAAGCGGGTGTCAACTGCTGAGGTACCCACTTTTGCACACACTTTCTGATACCCTAAGTTTTCCAGCATCTTCTGTATGACACAAGCTCACGGATTGTGACTCATCTCTCCGCGCGAATCAATTCATCCACTCGCTGACGATTCATTTGAGTTGTTGTAGATGATGGGCTCCCACTACGTGGTTGTCTTCAATGCTGGTGTTTTCCCTTCTTTATTTGTGCACATTGCTCTTGTGAATGGCGTCATCTCCGTAAACATTATGTAGCCTTCTGTGGGTGTCGAACAGCCTGCCTCCTCTTCCTTCATCAAGAACTCAATGACGGCATGTTGCTTCTGCTTGGAATACATTATTTACCTGCAATGAAAAAGAAAGGTTAGTGTAGAGGAAGAGTTACTCTATCAACATGTGCAATTCGAACGACCTCTGTCAGTTAAACGAAAGTTATGTCCACTTTTGCATTACTTTGATACAATTCTCGTACAAGTCTCCTTTCCTTTGGGCATCTAAGGCTATTATTCAAGTCTCCTTTCCTTTGAGCATCTAAGCCAGGATTTCTCAAACTGTGGTCCGCGGACTAGTGATTGTCCGTGGCTAGGTCCTAGGTGGTCCGCGAAATTTTATAAATTTTCTATGGAAAATCTGTATTTGTAACACCCAAGTAATGCAACTTTAAGATAAGCGAAGTGTGCAGTGGTCTATCGCACTAAAATGGGAGTGTATCTACTTCACCGCCATGCGGCTCAGGCCATCAAGGTCGAATGCGCTATCAAGGTCGCTATCTTATCGTAATGTTTTAATCCCAGTAGCTTCAGAACGAAGTTACTCTGACGCAAAGAAGAATCTTTCGAGGAAATCACTCTCACAGCTCAGTGGCGCCAAACCCGTCTCCAAAGAGCAGGAACTGCGGAGCTGGGAGCTGGAGGTTTCGGCCGGTGACAGCGACAGGTGAAATCGATAAGATTCCACATGGACCTGCTAAAACTAAAATCATTGACGATCATTTTCAAAGCAGTTACTCTGGTATCACCAAAAAACAAAACAAAAGAAATGTGTAGACAGGAAATATAATGCAGATTACCTGAAAATACGATTTTATTGGGCCAGTGATCAACTTGCACCAAACCCTCTTTGTGTTGTGTGCTATGACACTTTGTCTAACGACGCGATGAAACCTTTAAAACTTTCACGGCATTTTCAAACAAAACATGCAGATTTAGCCTATAAACCTGTTAAATATTTTCAATACAAATGTAAAGTGATGTTGCCATCCCAGAAATCAATGATTTCTGTTTTTACTGTTGACGAAGAGAGTAAAACTACAGAGCCATCATTCCAAGTGGCTTTGCTTGTGGCAAAAAGAGGTCAATGGCATACCGTCGCTGAAACACTTGTAAAGCCAGCGGCTAAATTGATGGCGAATATTTTGCTGGGGAAAAGAACAGGGCGAGGAATAGACAAGATTTCTTTGTCGAATAATACAATTCAGCGTCGCATAACATCTTTGGATTCTAATGTGAAGAAGCAATCACACGTGTGCGTGGTAGTTGTTTTGCTTTGCAATTGGACGAAAGCACGGACGTAGAATTCTAGTGCCAACCTTTTAGCACATGTAAGATACATTTAAGAAAATGAAGTTCATGATGACATTTCGTTTTGTTTATCGTTAAGAATTCACAGTACAGGAGATGATTTTTCTGGTATGGTTAATGATTATTTCATAACACACAATTTGGATTGGACAAAATGGGTCTGAGTCAGTACTCACGGTGCCAACAGCTTTGTGTGGGAAAAGAAATGGTTTTATAGCAAAGGTAAGAGCTAGTGCCTGAATGTATTAATAGTTCAACTCACTGCTTTATCCACAGAGAACAGTTAGCGGTAAGTCGCCCCGGTGGCGCAGTGGTCTAAGCGATGGCCTCTGATCATTCGTCCGAACTGGGTCCGGGTTCGAATCCCGGTGAGGCATGGATGTTGTGTTTGTCTTACGGCACTGGCTCTCTCCCTTCCCTGGAACCAGTGACCCTAAATTAGGGACGGGCGACTGCTTATAGCCCATTGAGTTGCTCACGGTGGTCGTTAAACCTCCAAAAAAAGTTAGCGGTAAAAGGAATGCTTTCTGAACTGGATCTTGTATTGAAACAAGTAGTTGAAAGTGGTTAATTTAATCAAATCACGGTCACTGAACTCTCGCCTTTTTCATGTATTGTGCGAAGACATGGGAAGTATGCACACAAATTTACTTTTCCTCACCGAAGTACGGTGGTTGTCAAGGGGGAAAGTGCTTTCAAGAGTTTTCGAGCTGAGGAATGAGATCAAGAGCTTTCTTCATGACACTGATGAAGTAAGCAAATCCATTTTCCACGATTTCAAGTGGCTAGCGCAAGTGTCATATCTCAGCGATATTTTCAGCTTCATGAACAGCGCAAAACTGTCGCTTCAGGGGCGCGTTGTAACCATTTTTAAAGTGCAAGATAAAATACGAGTAAAAGCATTTCTACATAAATGTTAACTTTGGAGTAAATGGCTTTGTCGTGGCGAGTATGATTCATTTTCTGCACATGATGATTTTTTTGCTGTCTTCAGGAGAACTAATCGATGATAAATTAGTGCAATTATTTCAGAACCATATAACAATTCTGCAAGATATAAAAAATATTGGGTTGTCGGAAAAGTCATGACGTATTTTGGCACCCTATAGCGTTTGGGCGGTTTTGAAGGTACTAGAGGCTTGCGCAGCTCTGTTATCGCTATGACATTCGACAGGTGCCAGTTCTAGCTGCAGTCTAAAAGGAATAGTGAGGGATTTGGTTGATTTGCGGAGATTTGACATCAAGTTGAAGATGGAAGACCAAACTGTGCATTTTCGTAATATTTTACTGTTTTACTTCCGTAAAGGGAAGAACACGAATCAAGCTTGTGAAAAGTTGCGTAAAGTGTACGGTGATAATGCTCTACAAGATCGTCAGTGCCAGCGGTGGTTCGCAAAATTCCATGCTGGTGATTTTGACCTCAACGATGCTTCTCGGTCGGGAAGGCCCAGCGAGGTTGATGACGACCAAATCAAGGCATTGATCGAGTCAAACTCACGTTACACGACACGAGAGATTGCAGATACATTGCACATCCTTCATTCAAGCGTTCACGACCACCTGAAGAAGTTGGGATACGTAAGCAAGCTCGATGTGTGGGTTCCTCATGAACTCAAAGAAGCTCAATTGACGGCGCGTATAAACATCTGCGATATGCTCAAACGTGAGGAAAACGATCCTTTTTTGAAGCGAATGATAACTGGTGACGAAAAGTGGATTGTGTACAACAATGTGCTGTGCAAACGGTCTTGGTCCCGACGTGCTGCTTTGCCTCAAACGCCATCCAAAGCAGACATTCTGGTTTCAGTGTGGTGGGATTTTAAAGGTGTCGTGTTTTTCGAGCTCCTAACACGGAACCAAACAGTCAATGCGAATGTGTACTGTCGGCAATTGGACAGTTTGAACGAATCTATCATCTAGAAACGTCCAGAGCTCGTTCATTGTAAAGGTGTTGTGTTTCATCACCACAACGCGGGACCACACACAAGTGTGATCACCCGCCAAAAATTATTGGAGCTTGGGTGGGATGTGTTGCCACATCCAGCATACTCGCCTGACCTTGCGCCGTCAGACTTCCACTTGTTTCGCCCTCTTGAACAGTCCTTGTGTGCTGTAACGTTCAATTCAGATGAGGCTGTAAATCAGCACCTTGTAGAGTTTTTCTCCAGGAAAGACAGGTACTTCTAGAAACGAGGCATTCTGCAGCTCACTGAAAGATGGCAAAAGGTTTTCGAACAAAACTGGAATTATATCATTGATTGATATTTGTTCTTTCTATCAATAAATGACCTTTGCAAAACATGGCTAAAATACGTCATGACTTTTCCGACAATCCCATAATTCCAGAGCCTGATGAAAGTAAGCAATGGATTAGGAATCCTTTCAGCGCTACATCTGTGATTGTGTTCTTAGGCCTTTGAGCTCGTAGGTGGTATCAGCTTTTTGTATTGGAGTCTGATGGAGCACTAAAAATTACGCTTAGTAAGAAATCCCTCACAAACTTCTGGATCCATGTGAAATCAGAGTAGCCTGAACTCGCCAACAGTGCCATCAAGCACCTGCTCTGTTTCCGACAACGTACAATCGTGAAATAGGATTTTCTGGCCTGGTTGGACTAAAATGTGTGAAAAGGAAGAGGATTAATGTTGAGCCAGACTTAAGACTGAAACTATCTTTCATTGCACCTGATGTAACCAAATTTGACGAAGATTGCAAGTAACACCATTCTTCACATTGAAATGGAGAATAGAAAACTTATTCGTTTATTTACTTTCTCTAAATGTGCTAATACCATTTTAATTTTTAAAATAATGATGCTGTTGTTGTTTCTCATCCCTTGGTCTCAAACAGTTCCTTGAGGTTATGTTTTTTTAATTCACTTATTAATTTTTGTTCATCTTGAATTATTTGCTTATTGACGCATATACAGGGTGCATAGGAAAGTCGCTTTAGCCTGGAATTACTTGCGAACGGAGAGAGGTACAGTTATGCAAGTGAGACAACGGTATAGTAAAGCTACTACGCCAGATCGATTGCAACCAATACCAGTGCCCCTAGTGGCGAAATGCGAAAGTTAGCCTTTGCAAATCGAAAACTAAAAAAAGATAAAGCAACATTTCCCACGGATAAGATAAATTGTTTCCCACGGTTAAGATAAATTGTCGCCTGAATACTCTACAATGTCCAAAATCGATACGCGACGATTTGAATCTGCATATATTAACATTTCGCAAATGTAGCCATATGCAAATGCAGATTGTGACATTGTACCGTACCTACGATATAATAACCAGTAGCAGGATATACCCTGATCAGAAGTTTAGGTCTACGTACGCTGTGTTAGAATGGCGAGCTTGGATTTCTGGGGTTACGTAAAAAAATCAGGTGTACGCAACAGCGCCTACAAGTCTGCTGGATGTACGTCGTCGTGTTACAGATGCTTGCAATAGTGTGACACCTTCCATGTTGAGGAATGTGCACGCAGAGTTACTTTCACGAATACAAATGTGTATCGTGGGCAATGGGGAACTCTTCGAACATACTCGACATTGACTTTTTATCACTGTGCGCCAGTTTGCCTTTTTTGTTTTGTCTGACGTCATCAAACTGTATTGACATAAGTACGCATTTATGCAATAAATTGTGTGTATTTGCTCATACCTATGCCTGTTCCCTTCAAACGTTCACACAAAAGGTCACGCATCGATTTCGGACATTTTAGGGTATTCAGGCGACAATTTATCTTATCCGTGTAAAACAAATGTCGTTTTGTACTAATTAATTGATCCTCGACAATTTTGAAATTGGGAACTTTGCTCTATCTCTTTTCGATTTCGATTTGCAATGGCTAACTTCCGCATTTCGCCACTAGGGGCGCTGCTATTGGTTGCATTTGATCTGGCGTAGTCGCTTTATTATACCGTTATCTCACTTGCATAACAGTACTTCTCTCCGTTCGCAAGTTATTCCAGGCTAAAGGGACTTTCCTATGCACCCTGTATATTGAAAAAAGTGGTTTGGTGTTGATTCTTTTGCATTACGTTTTGGACAGACTTTTGGGCCAACAAGTATTTTATTTTGTTTCTTATCCCTTGGTCTTATAAACAGTTTCATGAGGTTTTTGTTATATTTTTGATTTGAGATTCCTAGATCTAAATCTTGATAATACTGTTTGTTCTTTTCTTTTAAATGTTGTGTTCAGTGATTTGCCATGTTTTTTTCTGTTTTAAAACATAATAAAAAACGGTACTTTTTATACCAATTTATTTTTAACTTTTCTACAGTAAAATATTTTTAATATCAAGTTTTTATGATGATAATGCATTTTAATGAGTTGTTAAATGATTATTCCTACATTTTGGTACTTGAATGGAGGAGGTGACGAGGTAGGTGGTACTCGTTAGGTTGACAGACTCTACATCTAGTGGTCCGTGGTAAAGGAAAGTTTCAGAACCACTGATCTAAACGATGGCTTCTGAAACAAGGAGGATATACTATGCGGAGGGAGTATAAGAAGTAATCCCTACGTCCTGAGCGGCAGCCACTTAGGTAATCCGACGGTCCTGAGCGGCAGCCATCTTAGGTTACCCTTCTGACTGCGTTCCCATTGAATTGCGTACCTGGCTACGTTAGACTGGTTATCACTTTTAAAGCCTTCTTGCGAAAAGAAAAAGTACCAATTATATTTATAGATATATTCTACACTGAAGAGCAATTGAATTAGAGTTACCTGTCTAGTAACGTGTAGCACCACCTTTCGTCCTGATGACGGAGGCGATTCGTCTCGGCAGCAACTCGACAAGACACCGGAAGCGTTGGGAAGCCATACGGATCCACGACCCCTGAACAAGCTCCCACACTTCACGAAGATTTCATGGAGGGAAGTCATCTCTCTCGATGGCATCACAGATGTGTTCGATGGGATTGAGGTCAGGTGATCTAGCTGGCCAAGGAAGCGAGGTCACGTCGGTGGAGTGTTCATCCAATCATTCGGATACAATTCGGGAGCTGCATTGTCTTGTTGCAGGATGATGTCCCCAGTGGGATGTTGAAGACGCACAAACGAAGCAAATGGTCGTAAAGGATATCCCGGTAACGTTGACCTGTGAGGAACGATGTCACACGTACCAGGGGTCCCATTTCATTCCACGAAAACAGTCCCCAGACAAGAATGCCACCCCACTAGCTTGAAGAGTACCTTGATGGCAAGAAGGATCCATCGCTTCATGTGGTTTGCGTCGTACTCGTACCCTGCCATCCGTATGTACCAACATGAATCTCGACTCATCAGTCCAGTCAACATTTTTTCACATGTCTAGGTTCCAGTGGCAATGTTTCCGCGCCCATGATAATCTTTGCAGCCTGTGATGTGCGGTCAGCAGCGGTACCCTCGTGGGACGATGGCTTCTGTACCCCTTAGCGAGTAGATGGTGTGGCTGCTTATACGTTTTTGTACACCAGCGTTAAATTGCCGAGTGATTTCTTGCACTGTGGCTCGTTTATCCGCTGTGACAATGCGAGCTAGCGGACGATGACCCCGCTCATCCACACGCTGTTGTCTACGGCAGTTGGCCCTTGCAGAGATGGTTTTACCGGATTCGATGTACTCACGGTGCATCCGTGACACAGTGGCTCGTGAAAATCCCAGTGCCTGCACGACTTCCGAGATGGAGTGACCCATTCGTCGGGCCCCGACAATTTGCTAACGATCAAATGCACTTAGTCTTACCCATACTGCGTCCGACTCTTACTGATTCTCGTCGCATCACTCCTTATATTGTCGGATCGCTGCATACGTCATGTCGTTTGCTCACCATCAAATGCACTTAGTCTTACTCATACTGCGTCCGAATCCTAGTGATTCCCGTCGCATCACTCCTTATATTGTCGGATCGCTGCATACGTCATGTCGTTTGCCCACGATCAAATGCACTTAGTCTTACTCATACTGCGTCCGACCCTTACTGATTCTCATCGCATCACTCCTTATATTGTCGGATCGCTGAATACGTCATGTCGTTTGCCCACGATCAAATGCACTTAGTCTTACCCATACTGCGTCCGACTCTTACATTTTTCCCGTCGCATCACTCCTTATATTGTCGGATCGCTGCATACGTCATGTCGTTTGCCGACGATCAAATGCACTTAGTATTACCCATACTGCGTCCGACTCTTACTGATTCCCGTCGCATCACTCCTTACATTGTCGGATCGCTGCATACGTCATGTCGTTTGCCCACGATCAAATGCACTTAGTCTTACCCATACTGCGTCCGACTCTTACATTTTTCCCGTCGCATCACTCCTTATATTGTCGGATCGCTGCATACGTCATGTCGTTTGCCGACGATCAAATGCACTTAGTATTACCCATACTGCGTCCGACTCTTACTGATTCCCGTCGCATAACTCCTTATATTGTCGGATCGCTGCATACGTCATGTCGTTTCCGTTTACAATTTGCCCACGATCAAATGCACTTAGTCTTACCCATACTGCGTCCGACTCTTACTGATTCCCGTCGCATCACTCCTTATATTGTCGGATCGCTGCATACGTCATGTCGTTTCCGTTTACAAATTGCCCACGATCAAATGCACTTAGTCTTACCCATACTGCGTCCGACTCTTACTGATTCCCGTCGCATCGCTCCTTATATTGTCGGATCCATGCATACGTCATGTCCTTTGCCCACGATCAAATGCACTTAGTCTTACCCATACTGCGTCCGACTCTTACTGATTCCCGTCGCATCATTCCTTATATTGTCGGATCGCTGCATACGTCATGTCGTTTGCCCACGATCAAATGCTCTTAGTCTTACCCATACTGCGTCCGACTCTTACTGATTCCCGTCGCATCACTCCTTATATTGTCGGATCGCTGCATACGTCATGTCGTTTGCCGACGATCAAATGCACTTAGTATTACCCATACTGCGTCCGACTCTTACTGATTCCCGTCGCATCACTCCTTATATTGTCGGATCGCTGCATACGTCATGTCGTTTCCGTTTACAATTTGCCCTCGATCAAATGCACTTAGTCTTACGCATACAGCGTCCGACTCTTACTGGTTCCCGTCGCATCACTCCTTATATTGTCGGATAGCTGCATACGTCATGTCGTTTCCGTTTACAATTTGCCCACGATCAAATGCACTTAGTCTTCCCCATACTGCGTCCGACTCTTACTGATTCCCGTCGCATCACGACTTACATTGTCGGATCGCTGCATACGTCATGTCGTTTGCCCACGATCAAATGCAATTAGTCTTACCCATACTGCGTCCGACTCTTACTGATTCCCGTCGCATCACTCCTTACATTGTCGGATCGCTGCATACGTCATGTCGTTTGCCCACGATCAAATGCACTTAGTCTTACCCATACTGCGTCCGACTCTTACATTTTTCCCGTCGCATCACTCCTTATATTGTCGGATCGCTGCATACGTCATGTCGTTTGCCGACGATCAAATGCACTTAGTATTACCCATACTGCGTCCGACTCTTACTGATTCCCGTCGCATAACTCCTTATATTGTCGGATCGCTGCATACGTCATGTCGTTTCCGTTTACAATTTGCCCACGATCAAATGCACTTAGTCTTACCCATACTGCGTCCGACTCTTACTGATTCCCGTCGCATCACTCCTTATATTGTCGGATCGCTGCATACGTCATGTCGTTTCCGTTTACAAATTGCCCACGATCAAATGCACTTAGTCTTACCCATACTGCGTCCGACTCTTACTGATTCCCGTCGCATCGCTCCTTATATTGTCGGATCCATGCATACGTCATGTCCTTTGCCCACGATCAAATAAACTTAGTATTACCCATACTGCGTCCGACTCTTACTGATTCCCGTCGCATCACTCCTTATATTGTCGGATCGCTGCATACGTCATGTCGTTTGCCCACGATCAAATGCACTTAGTCTTACCCATACTGCGTCCGACTCTTACTGATTCCCGTCGCATCACTCCTTATATTGTCGGATCGCTGCATACGTCATGTCGTTTGCCGACGATCAAATGCACTTAGTATTACCCATACTGCGTCCGACTCTTACTGATTCCCATCGCATCACTCCTTATATTGTCGGATCGCTGCATACCTCATGTCGTTTCCGTTTACAATTTGCCCCCGATCAAATGCACTTAGTCTTACGCATACAGCGTCCGACTCTTACTGGTTCCCGTCGCATCACTCCTTATATTGTCGGATAGCTGCATACGTCATGTCGTTTCCGTTTACAATTTGCCCACGATCAAATGCACTTAGTCTTACCCATACTGCGTCCGACTCTTACTGATTCCCGTCGCATCACGACTTACATTGTCGGATCGCTGCATACGTCATGTCGTTTGCCCACGATCAAATGCAATTAGTCTTACCCATACTGCGTCCGACTCTTACTGATTCCCGTCGCATCACTCCTTACATTGTCGAATCGCTGCATACGTCATGTCGTTTGCCCACGTTCAAATGCACTTAGTCTTACCCATACTGCGTCCGACTCTTACTGATTCCCGTCGCATCACTCCTTACATTGTCGGATCGCTGCATACGTCATGTCGTTTGCCCACGATCAAATGCACTTAGTCTTACCCATACTGCGTCCGACTCTTACATTTTTCCCGTCGCATCACTCCTTATATTGTCGGATCGCTGCATACGTCATGTCGTTTGCCGACGATCAAATGCACTTAGTATTACCCATACTGCGTCCGACTCTTACTGATTCCCGTCGCATAACACCTTATATTGTCGGATCGCTGCATACGTCATGTCGTTTGCCCACGATCAAATGCACTTAGTCTTACCCATTCTGCGTCCGACTCTTACTGATTCCCGTCGCATCACTCCTTATATTGTCGGATCGCTGCATACGTCATGTCGTTTCCGTTTACAATTTGCCCACGATCAAATGCACTTAGTCTTACCCATACTGCGTCCGACTCTTACTGATTCCCGTCGCATCACTTCTTTAATTGTCGGATAGCTGCATACGTCATGTCACTTCCGTTTAAAATTTGCCCACGATCAAATGCACTTAGTCTTACCCATACTGCGTCCGACTCTTACTGATTCCCGTCGCATCACTCCTTACATTGTCGGATCGCTGCATACGTCATGTCGTTTGCCCACGATCAAATGCACTTAGTCTTGCCCATACTGCGTCCGATTCTTACTGATTAACGTCGCATCACTCCTTATTTGGCGGATTGCTGCATACGTCATGTCGTTTCCGTTTACAATTTGCCCACGATCAAATGCACTTAGTCTTACCCATACTGCGTCCGACTCTTACTGATTCCCGTCGCATCACTCCTTACATTGTCGGATCGCTGCATACGTCATGTCGTTTGCCCACGATCAAATGCAATTAGTCTTACCCATACTGCGTCCGACTCTTACTGATTTCCGTCGCATCACTCCTTATATTGTCGGATCGCTGTATACGTCATGTCGTTTCCGTTTACAATTTGCCCACTGATTCCGACTCTTAGTGATTCCCGTCGCATCACTCCTTATATTGTCGGATCGCTGCATGCGTCATGTCGTTTCCGTTTACAATTTGCCCACGATCAAATGCACTTAGTCTTACCCATACTGCGTCCGACTCTTACTGATTCCCGTCGCATCACTCCTTATATTGTCGGATCGCTGCATACGTCATGTCGTTTGCCCACGATCAAATGCACTTAGTCTTACCCATACTGCGTCCGACTCTTACTGATTCCCGTCGCATCACTCCTTATATTGTCGGATCGCTGCCTACGTCATGTCGTTTCCGTTTACAATTTGCCCACGATCAAATGCACTTAGTCTTACCCATACTGCGTCCGACACTTACTGATTCCCGTCGCATCACTCCTTATATTGTCGGATCACTGCATACGTCACGTCGTTTGCCCACGATTAAATGCACTTAGTCTTACCCATACTGCGTCCGACTCTTACTGATTGCCGTCGCATCACTCCTTATATTGCCGGATCGCTGCATACGTCATGTCGTTTGCCCACGATCAAATGCGCTTAGTCTTACCCATACTGCGTCCGACTCTTACTGATTCCCGTCGCATCACTCCTTATATTGTCGGATCGCTGCATACGTCATGTCGTTTCCGTTTACAAATTGCCCACGAACAAATGCACTTAGTCTTACCCATACTGCGTCCGACTCTTACTGATTCCCGTCGCATCGCTCCTTATATTGTCGGATCCATGCATACGTCATGTCCTTTGCCCACGATCAAATGCACTTAGTCTTACCCATACTGCGTCCGACTCTTACTGATTCCCTTCGCATCACTCCTTATATTGTCGGATCGCTGCATACGTCATGTCGTTTGCCCACGATCAAATGCACTTAGTCTTACCCATACTGCGTCCGACTCTTACTGATTCCCGTCGCATCACTCCTTATATTGTCGGATCGCTGCATACGTCATGTCGTTTGCCGACGATCAAATGCACTTAGTATTACCCATACTGCGTCCGACTCTTACTGGTTCCCGTCGCATCACTCCTTATATTGTCGGATAGCTGCATACGTCATGTCGTTTCCGTTTACAATTTGCCCACGATCAAATGCACTTAGTCTTACCCATACTGCGTCCGACTGTTACTGATTCCCGTCGCATCACGACTTACATTGTCGGATCGCTGCATACGTCATGTCGTTTGCCCACGATCAAATGCAATTAGTCTTACCCATACTGCGTCCGACTCTTACTGATTCCCGTCGCATCACTCCTTACATTGTCGAATCGCTGCATACGTCATGTCGTTTGCCCACGTTCAAATGCACTTAGTCTTACCCATACTGCGTCCGACTCTTACTGATTCCCGTCGCATCACTCCTTATATTGTCGGATCGCTGCATACGTCATGTCGTTTCCGTTTACAATTTGCCCACGATCAAATGCACTTAGTCTTACCCATACTGCGTCCGACTCTTACTGATTCCCGTCGCATCACTCCTTACATTGTCTTATCGCTGCATACGTCATGTCGCTTGCCCACGATCAAATGCAATTAGTCTTACCCATACTGCGTCCGACTCTTACTGATTCCCGTCGCATCACTCCTTATATTGTCGGATCGCGGCATACGTCATGTCGTTTGCCGACGATCAAATGCACTTAGTATTACCCATACTGCGTCCGACTCTTACTGATTCCCGTCGCATAACTCCTTATATTGTCGGATCGCTGCATACGTCATGTCGTTTCCGTTTACAATTTGCCCACGATCAAATGCACTTAGTCTTACCCATACTGCGTCCGACTCTTACTGATTCCCGTCGCATCACTCCTTACATTGTCGGATCGCTGCATACGTCATGTCGTTTGCCCACGATCAAATGCAATTAGTCTTACCCATACTGCGTCCGACTCTTACTGATTTCCGTCGCATCACTCCTTATATTGTCGGATCGCTGCATACGTCATGTCGTTTCCGTTTACAATTTGCCCACTGCGTCCGACTCTTACTGATTCCCGTCGCATCACTCCTTATATTGTCGGATCACTGCATGCGTCATGTCGTTTCCGTTTACAATTTGCCCACGATCAAATGCACTTAGTCTTACCCATACTGCGTCCGACTCTTACTGATTCCCGTCGCATCACTCCTCATATTGTCGGATCGCTGCCTACGTCATGTCGTTTCCGTTTACAATTTGCCCACGATCAAATGCACTTAGTCTTACCCATACTGCGTCCGACTCTTACTGATTCCAGTCGCATCACTCCTTATATTGTCGGATCGCTGCATACGTCATGTTGTTTGCCCACGATTAAATGCACTTAGTCTTACCCATACTGCGTCCGACTCTTACTGATTGCCGTCGCATCACTCCTTATATTGCCGGATCGCTGCATACGTCATGTCGTTTGCCCACGATCAAATGCGATTAGTCTTACCCATACTGCGTCCGACTCTTACTGGTTCCCGTCGCATCACTCCTTATATTGTCGGATCGCTGCATACGTCATGTCGTTTCCGTTTACAAATTGCCCACGATCAAATGCACTTAGTCTTACCCATACTGCGTCCGACTCTTACTGATTCCCGTCGCATCACTCCTTATATTGTCGGATCGCTGCATACGTCATGTCGTTTCCGTTTACAATTTGCCCCCGATCAAATGCACTTAGTCTTACGCATACAGCGTCCGACTCTTACTGGTTCCCGTCGCATCACTCCTTATATTGTCGGATCGCTGCATACGTCATGTCGTTTGCCCACGATCAAATGCAATTAGTCTTACCCATACTGCGTCCGACTCTTACTGATTCCCGTCGCATCACTCCTTACATTGTCGAATCGCTGCATACGTCATGTCGTTTGCCCACGTTCAAATGCACTTAGTCTTACCCATACTGCGTCCGACTCTTACTGATTCCCGTCGCATCACTCCTTACATTGTCGGATCGCTGCATACGTCATGTCGTTTGCCCACGATCAAATGCACTTAGTCTTACCCATACTGCGTCCGACTCTTACATTTTTCCCGTCGCATCACTCCTTATATTGTCGGATCGCTGCATACGTCATGTCGTTTGCCGACGATCAAATGCACTTAGTATTACCCATACTGCGTCCGACTCTTACTGATTCCCGTCGCATAACACCTTATATTGTCGGATCGCTGCATACGTCATGTCGTTTGCCCACGATCAAATGCACTTAGTCTTACCCATTCTGCGTCCGACTCTTACTGATTCCCGTCGCATCACTCCTTATATTGTCGGATCGCTGCATACGTCATGTCGTTTCCGTTTACAATTTGCCCACGATCAAATGCACTTAGTCTTACCCATACTGCGTCCGACTCTTACTGATTCCCGTCGCATCACTTCTTTAATTGTCGGATAGCTGCATACGTCATGTCACTTCCGTTTAAAATTTGCCCACGATCAAATGCACTTAGTCTTACCCATACTGCGTCCGACTCTTACTGATTCCCGTCGCATCACTCCTTACATTGTCGGATCGCTGCATACGTCATGTCGTTTGCCCACGATCAAATGCACTTAGTCTTGCCCATACTGCGTCCGATTCTTACTGATTAACGTCGCATCACTCCTTATTTGGCGGATTGCTGCATACGTCATGTCGTTTCCGTTTACAATTTGCCCACGATCAAATGCACTTAGTCTTACCCATACTGCGTCCGACTCTTACTGATTCCCGTCGCATCACTCCTTACATTGTCGGATCGCTGCATACGTCATGTCGTTTGCCCACGATCAAATGCAATTAGTCTTACCCATACTGCGTCCGACTCTTACTGATTTCCGTCGCATCACTCCTTATATTGTCGGATCGCTGTATACGTCATGTCGTTTCCGTTTACAATTTGCCCACTGATTCCGACTCTTAGTGATTCCCGTCGCATCACTCCTTATATTGTCGGATCGCTGCATGCGTCATGTCGTTTCCGTTTACAATTTGCCCACGATCAAATGCACTTAGTCTTACCCATACTGCGTCCGACTCTTACTGATTCCCGTCGCATCACTCCTTATATTGTCGGATCGCTGCATACGTCATGTCGTTTGCCCACGATCAAATGCACTTAGTCTTACCCATACTGCGTCCGACTCTTACTGATTCCGGTCGCATCACTCCTTATATTGTCGGATCGCTGCCTACGTCATGTCGTTTCCGTTTACAATTTGCCCACGATCAAATGCACTTAGTCTTACCCATACTGCGTCCGACTCTTACTGATTCCCGTCGCATCACTCCTTATATTGTCGGATCACTGCATACGTCACGTCGTTTGCCCACGATTAAATGCACTTAGTCTTACCCATACTGCGTCCGACTCTTACTGATTGCCGTCGCATCACTCCTTATATTGCCGGATCGCTGCATACGTCATGTCGTTTGCCCACGATCAAATGCGCTTAGTCTTACCCATACTGCGTCCGACTCTTACTGATTGCCGTCGCATCACTCCTTATATTGTCGGATCGCTGCATACGTCATGTCGTTTCCGTTTACAAATTGCCCACGATCAAATGCACTTAGTCTTACCCATACTGCGTCCGACTCTTACTGATTCCCGTCGCATCGCTCCTTATATTGTCGGATCCATGCATACGTCATGTCCTTTGCCCACGATCAAATGCACTTAGTCTTACCCATACTGCGTCCGACTCTTACTGATTCCCTTCGCATCACTCCTTATATTGTCGGATCGCTGCATACGTCATGTCGTTTGCCCACGATCAAATGCACTTAGTCTTACCCATACTGCGTCCGACTCTTACTGATTCCCGTCGCATCACTCCTTATATTGTCGGATCGCTGCATACGTCATGTCGTTTGCCGACGATCAAATGCACTTAGTATTACCCATACTGCGTCCGACTCTTACTGGTTCCCGTCGCATCACTCCTTATATTGTCGGATAGCTGCATACGTCATGTCGTTTCCGTTTACAATTTGCCCACGATCAAATGCACTTAGTCTTACCCATACTGCGTCCGACTGTTACTGATTCCCGTCGCATCACGACTTACATTGTCGGATCGCTGCATACGTCATGTCGTTTGCCCACGATCAAATGCAATTAGTCTTACCCATACTGCGTCCGACTCTTACTGATTCCCGTCGCATCACTCCTTACATTGTCGAATCGCTGCATACGTCATGTCGTTTGCCCACGTTCAAATGCACTTAGTCTTACCCATACTGCGTCCGACTCTTACTGATTCCCGTCGCATCACTCCTTATATTGTCGGATCGCTGCATACGTCATGTCGTTTCCGTTTACAATTTGCCCACGATCAAATGCACTTAGTCTTACCCATACTGCGTCCGACTCTTACTGATTCCCGTCGCATCACTCCTTACATTGTCTTATCGCTGCATACGTCATGTCGCTTGCCCACGATCAAATGCAATTAGTCTTACCCATACTGCGTCCGACTCTTACTGATTCCCGTCGCATCACTCCTTATATTGTCGGATCGCTGCATACGTCATGTCGTTTCCGTTTACAATTTGCCCACGATCAAATGCACTTAGTCTTACCCATACTGCGTCCGACTCTTACTGATTCTCGTCGCATCACTCCTTATATTGTCGGATCGCTGCATACGTCATGTCGTTTCCGTTTAAAATTTGCCCACGATCAAATGCCCTTAGTCTTACCCATACTGCGTCCGACTCTTACTGATTCCCGTCGCATCACTCCTTACATTGTCGGATCGCTGCATACGTCATGTCGTTTGCCCACGATCAAATGCACTTAGTCTTACCCATACTGCGTCCGACTCTTACATATTTCCCGTCGCATCACTCCTTATATTGTCGGATCGCGGCATACGTCATGTCGTTTGCCGACGATCAAATGCACTTAGTATTACCCATACTGCGTCCGACTCTTACTGATTCCCGTCGCATAACTCCTTATATTGTCGGATCGCTGCATACGTCATGTCGTTTCCGTTTACAATTTGCCCACGATCAAATGCACTTAGTCTTACCCATACTGCGTCCGACTCTTACTGATTCCCGTCGCATCACTTCTTTAATTGTCCGATAGCTGCATACGTCATCTCGTTTCCGTTTACAATTTGCCCACGATCAAATGCACTTAGTCTTACCCATACTGCGTCCGACTCTTACTGATTCCCGTCGCATCACTTCTTTAATTGTCCGATAGCTGCATACGTCATGTCGTTTCCGTTTAAAATTTGCCCACGATCAAATGCACTTAGTCTTACCCATACTGCGTCCGACTCTTACATTTTTCCCGTCGCATCACTCCTTATATTGTCGGATCGCTGCATACGTCATGTCGTTTGCCGACGATCAAATGCACTTAGTATTACCCATACTGCGTCCGACTCTTACTGATTCCCGTCGCATAACACCTTATATTGTCGGATCGCTGCATACGTCATGTCGTTTGCCCACGATCAAATGCACTTAGTCTTACCCATTCTGCGTCCGACTCTTACTGATTCCCGTCGCATCACTCCTTATATTGTCGGATCGCTGCATACGTCATGTCGTTTCCGTTTACAATTTGCCCACGATCAAATGCACTTAGTCTTACCCATACTGCGTCCGACTCTTACTGATTCCCGTCGCATCACTTCTTTAATTGTCGGATAGCTGCATACGTCATGTCACTTCCGTTTAAAATTTGCCCACGATCAAATGCACTTAGTCTTACCCATACTGCGTCCGACTCTTACTGATTCCCGTCGCATCACTCCTTACATTGTCGGATCGCTGCATACGTCATGTCGTTTGCCCACGATCAAATGCACTTAGTCTTGCCCATACTGCGTCCGATTCTTACTGATTAACGTCGCATCACTCCTTATTTGGCGGATTGCTGCATACGTCATGTCGTTTCCGTTTACAATTTGCCCACGATCAAATGCACTTAGTCTTACCCATACTGCGTCCGACTCTTACTGATTCCCGTCGCATCACTCCTTACATTGTCGGATCGCTGCATACGTCATGTCGTTTGCCCACGATCAAATGCAATTAGTCTTACCCATACTGCGTCCGACTCTTACTGATTTCCGTCGCATCACTCCTTATATTGTCGGATCGCTGTATACGTCATGTCGTTTCCGTTTACAATTTGCCCACTGATTCCGACTCTTAGTGATTCCCGTCGCATCACTCCTTATATTGTCGGATCGCTGCATGCGTCATGTCGTTTCCGTTTACAATTTGCCCACGATCAAATGCACTTAGTCTTACCCATACTGCGTCCGACTCTTACTGATTCCCGTCGCATCACTCCTTATATTGTCGGATCGCTGCATACGTCATGTCGTTTGCCCACGATCAAATGCACTTAGTCTTACCCATACTGCGTCCGACTCTTACTGATTCCCGTCGCATCACTCCTTATATTGTCGGATCGCTGCCTACGTCATGTCGTTTCCGTTTACAATTTGCCCACGATCAAATGCACTTAGTCTTACCCATACTGCGTCCGACTCTTACTGATTCCCGTCGCATCACTCCTTATATTGTCGGTTCACTGCATACGTCACGTCGTTTGCCCACGATTAAATGCACTTAGTCTTACCCATACTGCGTCCGACTCTTACTGATTGCCGTCGCATCACTCCTTATATTGCCGGATCGCTGCATACGTCATGTCGTTTGCCCACGATCAAATGCGCTTAGTCTTACCCATACTGCGTCCGACTCTTACTGATTCCCGTCGCATCACTCCTTATATTGTCGGATCGCTGCATACGTCATGTCGTTTCCGTTTACAAATTGCCCACGAACAAATGCACTTAGTCTTACCCATACTGCGTCCGACTCTTACTGATTCCCGTCGCATCGCTCCTTATATTGTCGGATCCATGCATACGTCATGTCCTTTGCCCACGATCAAATGCACTTAGTCCTACCCATACTGCGTCCGACTCTTACTGATTCCCTTCGCATCACTCCTTATATTGTCGGATCGCTGCATACGTCATGTCGTTTGCCCACGATCAAATGCACTTAGTCTTACCCATACTGCGTCCGACTCTTACTGATTCCCGTCGCATCACTCCTTATATTGTCGGATCGCTGCATACGTCATGTCGTTTGCCGACGATCAAATGCACTTAGTATTACCCATACTGCGTCCGACTCTTACTGGTTCCCGTCGCATCACTCCTTATATTGTCGGATAGCTGCATACGTCATGTCGTTTCCGTTTACAATTTGCCCACGATCAAATGCACTTAGTCTTACCCATACTGCGTCCGACTGTTACTGATTCCCGTCGCATCACGACTTACATTGTCGGATCGCTGCATACGTCATGTCGTTTGCCCACGATGAAATGCAATTAGTCTTACCCATACTGCGTCCGACTCTTACTGATTCCCGTCGCATCACTCCTTACATTGTCGAATCGCTGCATACGTCATGTCGTTTGCCCACGTTCAAATGCACTTAGTCTTACCCATACTGCGTCCGACTCTTACTGATTCCCGTCGCATCACTCCTTATATTGTCGGATCGCTGCATACGTCATGTCGTTTCCGTTTACAATTTGCCCACGATCAAATGCACTTAGTCTTACCCATACTGCGTCCGACTCTTACTGATTCCCGTCGCATCACTCCTTACATTGTCTTATCGCTGCATACGTCATGTCGCTTGCCCACGATCAAATGCAATTAGTCTTACCCATACTGCGTCCGACTCTTACTGATTCCCGTCGCATCACTCCTTATATTGTCGGATCGCTGCATACGTCATGTCGTTTCCGTTTACAATTTGCCCACGATCAAATGCACTTAGTCTTACCCATACTGCGTCCGACTCTTACTGATTCTCGTCGCATCACTCCTTATATTGTCGGATCGCTGCATACGTCATGTCGTTTCCGTTTAAAATTTGCCCACGATCAAATGCACTTAGTCTTACCCATACTGCGTCCGACTCTTACTGATTCCCGTCGCATCACTCCTTACATTGTCGGATCGCTGCATACGTCATGTCGTTTGCCCACGATCAAATGCACTTAGTCTTACCCATACTGCGTCCGACTCTTACATATTTCCCGTCGCATCACTCCTTATATTGTCGGATCGCTGCATACGTCATGTCGTTTGCCGACGATCAAATGCACTTAGTCTTACCCATACTGCGTCCGACTCTTACTGATTCCCGTCGCATAACTCCTTATATTGTCGGATCGCTGCATACGTCATGTCGTTTCCGTTTACAATTTGCCCACGATCAAATGCACTTAGTCTTACCCATACTGCGTCCGACTCTTACATGATTCCCGTCGCATCACTCCTTTAATTGTCCGGATAGCTGCATACGTCATGTCGTTTCCGTTTACAATTTGCCCACGATCAAATGCACTTAGTCTTACCCATACTGCGTCCGACTCTTACTGATTCCCGTCGCATCACTTCTTTAATTGTCCGATAGCTGCATACGTCATGTCGTTTACGTTTAAAATTTGCCAACGATCAAATGCACTTAGTCTTACCCATACTGCGTCCGACTCTTACTGATTCCCGTCGCATCACTCCTTACATTGTCGGATCGCTGCATACGTGATGTCGTTTGCCCACGATCAAATGCACTTAGTCTTGCCCATACTGCGTCCGATTCTTACTGATTAACGTCGCATCACTCCTTATATTGTCGGATTGCTGCATACGTCATGTCGTTTCCGTTTACAATTTGCCCACGATCAAATGCACTTAGTCTTACCCATACTGCGTCCGACTCTTACTGATTCCCGTCGCATCACTCCTTACATTGTCGGATCGCTGCATACGTCATGTCGTTTGCCCACGATCAAATGCAATTAGTCTTACCCATACTGCGTCCGACTCTTACTGATTTCCGTCGCATCACTCCTTATATTGTCGGATCGCTGCATACGTCATGTCGTTTCCGTTTACAATTTGCCCACTGCGTCCGACTCTTACTGATTCCCGTCGCATCACTCCTTATATTGTCGGATCACTGCATGCGTCATGTCGTTTCCGTTTACAATTTGCCCACGATCAAATGCACTTAGTCTTACCCATACTGCGTCCGACTCTTACTGATTCCCGTCGCATCAATCCTCATATTGTCGGATCGCTGCCTACGTCATGTCGTTTCCGTTTACAATTTGCCCACGATCAAATGCACTTAGTCTTACCCATACTGCGTCCGACTCTTACTGATTCCAGTCGCATCACTCCTTATATTGTCGGATCGCTGCATACGTCATGTTGTTTGCCCACGATTAAATGCACTTAGTCTTACCCATACTGCGTCCGACTCTTACTGATTGCCGTCGCATCACTCCTTATATTGCCGGATCGCTGCATACGTCATGTCGTTTGCCCACGATCAAATGCGCTTAGTCTTACCCATACTGCGTCCGACTCTTACTGGTTCCCGTCGCATCACTCCTTATATTGTCGGATCGCTGCATACGTCATGTCGTTTCCGTTTACAAATTGCCCACGATCAAATGCACTTAGTCTTACCCATACTGCGTCCGACTCTTACTGATTCCCGTCGCATCAGTCCTTATATTGTCGGATCGCTGCATACGTCATGTCGTTTCCGTTTACAATTTGCCCCCGATCAAATGCACTTAGTCTTACGCATACAGCGTCCGACTCTTACTGATTCCCGTCGCATCACGACTTATATTGTCGGATCGCTGCATACGTCATGTCGTTTGCCCACGATCAAATGCAATTAGTCTTACCCATACTGCGTCCGACTTTTACTGATTCCCGTCGCATCACTCCTTACATTGTCGAATCGCTGCATACGTCATGTCGTTTGCCCACGTTCAAATGCACTTAGTCTTACCCATACTGCGTCCGACTCTTACTGATTCCCGTCGCATCACTCCTTACATTGTCGGATCGCTGCATACGTCATGTCGTTTGCCCACGATCAAATGCACTTAGTCTTACCCATACTGCGTCCGACTCTTACATTTTTCCCGTCGCATCACTCCTTATATTGTCGGATCGCTGCATACGTCATGTCGTTTGCCGACGATCAAATGCACTTAGTATTACCCATACTGCGTCCGACTCTTACTGATTCCCGTCGCATAACACCTTATATTGTCGGATCGCTGCATACGTCATGTCGTTTGCCCACGATCAAATGCACTTAGTCTTACCCATTCTGCGTCCGACTCTTACTGATTCCCGTCGCATCACTCCTTATATTGTCGGATCGCTGCATACGTCATGTCGTTTCCGTTTACAATTTGCCCACGATCAAATGCACTTAGTCTTACCCATACTGCGTCCGACTCTTACTGATTCCCGTCGCATCACTTCTTTAATTGTCGGATAGCTGCATACGTCATGTCACTTCCGTTTAAAATTTGCCCACGATCAAATGCACTTAGTCTTACCCATACTGCGTCCGACTCTTACTGATTCCCGTCGCATCACTCCTTACATTGTCGGATCGCTGCATACGTCATGTCGTTTGCCCACGATCAAATGCACTTAGTCTTGCCCATACTGCGTCCGATTCTTACTGATTAACGTCGCATCACTCCTTATTTGGCGGATTGCTGCATACGTCATGTCGTTTCCGTTTACAATTTGCCCACGATCAAATGCACTTAGTCTTACCCATACTGCGTCCGACTCTTACTGATTCCCGTCGCATCACTCCTTACATTGTCGGATCGCTGCATACGTCATGTCGTTTGCCCACGATCAAATGCAATTAGTCTTACCCATACTGCGTCCGACTCTTACTGATTTCCGTCGCATCACTCCTTATATTGTCGGATCGCTGTATACGTCCTGTCGTTTCCGTTTACAATTTGCCCACTGATTCCGACTCTTAGTGATTCCCGTCGCATCACTCCTTATATTGTCGGATCGCTGCATGCGTCATGTCGTTTCCGTTTACAATTTGCCCACGATCAAATGCACTTAGTCTTACCCATACTGCGTCCGACTCTTACTGATTCCCGTCGCATCACTCCTTATATTGTCGGATCGCTGCATACGTCATGTCGTTTGCCCACGATCAAATGCACTTAGTCTTACCCATACTGCGTCCGACTCTTACTGATTCCCGTCGCATCACTCCTTATATTGTCGGATCGCTGCCTACGTCATGTCGTTTCCGTTTACAATTTGCCCACGATCAAATGCACTTAGTCTTACCCATACTGCGTCCGACTCTTACTGATTCCCGTCGCATCACTCCTTATATTGTCGGTTCACTGCATACGTCACGTCGTTTGCCCACGATTAAATGCACTTAGTCTTACCCATACTGCGTCCGACTCTTACTGATTGCTGTCGCATCACTCCTTATATTGCCGGATCGCTGCATACGTCATGTAATTTGCCCACGATCAAATGCGCTTAGTCTTACCCATACTGCGTCCGACTCTTACTGATTCCCGTCGCATCACTCCTTATATTGTCGGATCGCTGCATACGTCATGTCGTTTCTGTTTACAAATTGCCCACGAACAAATGCACTTAGTCTTACCCATACTGCGTCCGACTCTTACTGATTCCCGTCGCATCGCTCCTTATATTGTCGGATCCATGCATACGTCATGTCCTTTGCCCACGATCAAATGCACTTAGTCCTACCCATACTGCGTCCGACTCTTACTGATTCCCTTCGCATCACTCCTTATATTGTCGGATCGCTGCATACGTCATGTCGTTTGCCCACGATCAAATGCACTTAGTCTTACCCATACTGCGTCCGACTCTTACTGATTCCCGTCGCATCACTCCTTATATTGTCGGATCGCTGCATACGTCATGTCGTTTGCCGACGATCAAATGCACTTAGTATTACCCATACTGCGTCCGACTCTTACTGGTTCCCGTCGCATCACTCCTTATATTGTCGGATAGCTGCATACGTCATGTCGTTTCCGTTTACAATTTGCCCACGATCAAATGCACTTAGTCTTACCCATACTGCGTCCGACTCTTACTGATTCCCGTCGCATCACTCCTTACATTGTCTTATCGCTGCATACGTCATGTCGCTTGCCCACGATCAAATGCAATTAGTCTTACCCATACTGCGTCCGACTCTTACTGATTCCCGTCGCATCACTCCTTATATTGTCGGATCGCTGCATACGTCATGTCGTTTCCGTTTACAATTTGCCCACGATCAAATGCACTTAGTCTTACCCATACTGCGTCCGACTCTTACTGATTCTCGTCGCATCACTCCTTATATTGTCGGATCGCTGCATACGTCATGTCGTTTCCGTTTACAATTTGCCCACGATCAAATGCACTTAGTCTTACCCATACTGCGTCCGACTCTTACTGATTCCCGTCGCATCACTCCTTATATTGTCGGATCCATGCATACGTCATGTCCTTTGCCCACGATCAAATGCACTTAGTCCTACCCATACTGCGTCCGACTCTTACTGATTCCCTTCGCATCACTCCTTATATTGTCGGATCGCTGCATACGTCATGTCGTTTGCCCACGATCAAATGCACTTAGTCTTACCCATACTGCGTCCGACTCTTACTGATTCCCGTCGCATCACTCCTTATATTGTCGGATCGCTGCATACGTCATGTCGTTTGCCGACGATCAAATGCACTTAGTATTACCCATACTGCGTCCGACTCTTACTGGTTCCCGTCGCATCACTCCTTATATTGTCGGATAGCTGCATACGTCATGTCGTTTCCGTTTACAATTTGCCCACGATCAAATGCACTTAGTCTTACCCATACTGCGTCCGACTGTTACTGATTCCCGTCGCATCACGACTTACATTGTCGGATCGCTGCATACGTCATGTCGTTTGCCCACGATCAAATGCAATTAGTCTTACCCATACTGCGTCCGACTCTTACTGATTCCCGTCGCATCACTCCTTACATTGTCGAATCGCTGCATACGTCATGTCGTTTGCCCACGATCAAATGCACTTAGTCTTACCCATACTGCGTCCGACTCTTACTGATTCCCGTCGCATCACTCCTTATATTGTCGGATCGCTGCATACGTCATGTCGTTTCCGTTTACAATTTGCCCACGATCAAATGCACTTAGTCTTACCCATACTGCGTCCGACTCTTACTGATTCCCGTCGCATCACTCCTTATATTGTCGGATCGCTGCATACGTCATGTCGTTTCCGTTTACAATTTGCCCACGATCAAATGCACTTAGTCTTACCCATACTGCGTCCGACTCTTACTGATTCTCGTCGCATCACTCCTTATATTGTCGGATCGCTGCATACGTCATGTCGTTTGCCCACGATCAAATGCACTTAGTCTTACCCATACTGCGTCCGACTCTTACATATTTCCCGTCGCATCACTCCTTATATTGTCGGATCGCGGCATACGTCATGTCGTTTGCCGACGATCAAATGCACTTAGTATTACCCATACTGCGTCCGACTCTTACTGATTCCCGTCGCATAACTCCTTATATTGTCGGATCGCTGCATACGTCATGTCGTTTCCGTTTACAATTTGCCCACGATCAAATGCACTTAGTCTTACCCATACTGCGTCCGACTCTTACTGATTCCCGTCGCATCACTCCTTATATTGTCGGATCGCTGCATACGTCATGTCGTTTGCCCACGATCAAATGCACTTAGTCTTACCCATACTGCGTCCGACTCTTACTGATTCTCGTCGCATCACTCCTTACATTGTCGGATCGCTGCATACGTCATGTCGTTTGCCCACGATCAAATGCACTTAGTCTTACCCATACTGCGTCCGACTCTTACATATTTCCCGTCGCATCACTCCTTATATTGTCGGATCGCGGCATACGTCATGTCGTTTGCCGACGATCAAATGCACTTAGTATTACCCATACTGCGTCCGACTCTTACTGATTCCCGTCGCATCACTTCTTTAATTGTCCGATAGCTGCATACGTCATGTCGTTTCCGTTTAAAATTTGCCAACGATCAAATGCACTTAGTCTTACCCATACTGCGTCCGACTCTTACTGATTCCCGTCGCATCACTCCTTACATTGTCGGATCGCTGCATACGTCATGTCGTTTGCCCACGATCAAATGCACTTAGTCTTACCCATACTGCGTCCGATTCTTACTGATTCCCGTCGCATCACTCCTTATATTGTCGGATCGCGGCATACGTCATGTCGTTTGCCGACGATCAAATGCACTTAGTATTACCCATACTGCGTCCGACTCTTACTGATTCCCGTCGCATCACTCCTTATATTGTCGGATTGCTGCATACGTCATGTCGTTTCCGTTTACAATTTGCCCACGATCAAATGCACTTAGTCTTACCCATACTGCGTCCGACTCTTACTGATTCCCGTCGCATCACTCCTTACATTGTCGGATCGCTGCATACGTCATGTCGTTTGCCCACGATCAAATGCAATTAGTCTTACCCATACTGCGTCCGACTCTTACTGATTTCCGTCGCATCACTCCTTATATTGTCGGATCGCTGCATACGTCATGTCGTTTCCGTTTACAATTTGCCCACTGCGTCCGACTCTTACTGATTCCCGTCGCATCACTCCTTATATTGTCGGATCACTGCATGCGTCATGTCGTTTCCGTTTACAATTTGCCCACGATCAAATGCACTTAGTCTTACCCATACTGCGTCCGACTCTTACTGATTCCCGTCGCATCAATCCTCATATTGTCGGATCGCTGCCTACGTCATGTCGTTTCCGTTTACAATTTGCCCACGATCAAATGCACTTAGTCTTACCCATACTGCGTCCGACTCTTACTGATTCCAGTCGCATCACTCCTTATATTGTCGGATCGCTGCATACGTCATGTTGTTTGCCCACGATTAAATGCACTTAGTCTTACCCATACTGCGTCCGACTCTTACTGATTGCCGTCGCATCACTCCTTATATTGCCGGATCGCTGCATACGTCATGTCGTTTGCCCACGATCAAATGCGCTTAGTCTTACCCATACTGCGTCCGACTCTTACTGGTTCCCGTCGCATCACTCCTTATATTGTCGGATCGCTGCATACGTCATGTCGTTTCCGTTTACAAATTGCCCACGATCAAATGCACTTAGTCTTACCCATACTGCGTCCGACTCTTACTGATTCCCGTCGCATCACTCCTTATATTGTCGGATCGCTGCATACGTCATGTCGTTTCCGTTTACAATTTGCCCCCGATCAAATGCACTTAGTCTTACGCATACAGCGTCCGACTCTTACTGGTTCCCGTCGCATCACTCCTTATATTGTCGGATAGCTGCATACGTCATGTCGTTTCCGTTTACAATTTGCCCACGATCAAATGCACTTAGTCTTACCCATACTGCGTCCGACTCTTACTGATTCCCGTCGCATCACTCCTTATATTGTCGGATACGTCATGTCGTTTGCCCACTATCAAATGCACTTAGTCTTACCCATACTGCGTCCGACTCTTACTGATTCCCCGTCGCATCACTCCTTATATTGTCGGATCGCTGCATACGTCATGTCGTTTCCGTTTACAATTTGCCCACGATCAAATGCACTTAGTCTTACCCATACTGCGTCCGACTCTTACTGATTCCCGTCGCATCACGCCTTATATTGTCGGATCGCTGCATACGTCATGTCGTTTGCCCACGATCAAATGCATTTAGTCTTACCCATACTGCGTCCGACTCTTACTGATTCCCGTCGCATCACTCCTTATATTGTTGGATCGCTGCATACGTCATGTCGTTTCCGTTTACAATTTGCCCACGATCAAATGCACTTAGTCTTACCCATACTACGTCCGACTCTTACTGATTCCCGTCGCATCACTCCTTACATTGTCTTATCGCTGCATACGTCATGTCGCTTGCCCACGATCAAATGCAATTAGTCTTACCCATACTGCGTCCGACTCTTACTGATTCCCGTCGCATCACTCCTTATATTGTCGGATCGCTGCATACGTCATGTCGTTTCCGTTTACAATTTGCCCACGATCAAATGCACTTAGTCTTACCCATACTGCGTCCGACTCTTACTGATTCTCGTGGCATCACTCCTTATATTGTCGGATCGCTGCATACGTCATGTCGTTTCCGTTTACAATTTGCCCACGATCAAATGCCCTTAGTCTTACCCATACTGCGTCCGACTCTTACTGATTCCCGTCGCATCACTCCTTACATTGTCGGATCGCTGCATACGTCATGTCGTTTGCCCACGATCAAATGCACTTAGTCTTACCCATACTGCGTCCGACTCTTACATTTTTCCCGTCGCATCACTCCTTATATTGTCGGATCGCGGCATACGTCATGTCGTTTGCCGACGATCAAATGCACTTAGTATTACCCATACTGCGTCCGACTCTTACTGATTCCCGTCGCATAACTCCTTATATTGTCGGATAGCTGCATACGTCATGTCGTTTCCGTTTAAAATTTGCCAACGATCAAATGCACTTAGTCTTACCCATACTGCGTCCGACTCTTACTGATTCCAGTCGCATCACTCCTTACATTGTCGGATCGCTGCATACGTCATGTCGTTTGCCCACGATCAAATGCACTTAGTCTTGCCCATACTGCGTCCGATTCTTACTGATTCCCGTCGCATTACTCCTTATATTGTCGGATTGCTGCATACGTCATGTCGTTTCCGTTTACAATTTGCCCACGATCAAATGCACTTAGTCTTACCCATACTGCGTCCGACTCTTACTGATTCCCGTCGCATCACTCCTTACATTGTCGGATCGCTGCATACGTCATGTCGTTTGCCCACGATCAAATGCAATTAGTCTTACCCATACTGCGTCCGACTCTTACTGATTTCCGTCGCATCACTCCTTATATTGTCGGATCGCTGCATACGTCATGTCGTTTCCGTTTACAATTTGCCCACTGCGTCCGACTCTTACTGATTCCCGTCGCATCACTCCTTATATTGTCGGATCACTGCATGCGTCATGTCGTTTCCGTTTACAATTTGCCCACGATCAAATGCACTTAGTCTTACCCATACTGCGTCCGACTCTTACTGATTCCCGTCGCATCACTCCTTATATTGTCGGATCGCTGCCTACGTCATGTCGTTTCCGTTTACAATTTGCCCACGATCAAATGCACTTAGTCTTACCCATACTGCGTCCGACTCTTACTGATTCCAGTCGCATCACTCCTTATATTGTCGGATCGCTGCATACGTCATGTCGTTTGCCCACGATTAAATGCACTTAGTCTTACCCATACTGCGTCCGACTCTTACTGATTGCCGTCGCATCACTCCTTATATTGCCGGATCGCTGCATACGTCATGTCGTTTGCCCACGATCAAATGCGCTTAGTCTTACCCATACTGCGTCCGACTCTTACTGATTCCCGTCGCATCACTCCTTATATTGTCGGATCGCTGCATACGTCATGTCGTTTCCGTTTACAAATTGCCCACGATCAAATGCACTTAGTCTTACCCATACTGCGTCCGACTCTTACTGATTCCCGTCGCATCACTCCTTATATTGTCGGATCGCTGCATACGTCATGTCGTTTCCGTTTACAATTTGCCCCCGATCAAATGCACTTAGTCTTACCCATACTGCGTCCGACTCTTACTGATTCCCGTCGCATCACTCCTTATATTGTCGGATACGTCATGTCGTTTGCCCACTATCAAATGCACTTAGTCTTACCCATACTGCGTCCGACTCTTACTCATTCCCGTCGCATCACTCCTTATATTGTCGGATCGCTGCATACGTCATGTCGTTTGCCCACGATCAAATGCATTTAGTCTTTCCCATACTGCGTCCGACTCTTACTGATTCCCGTCGCATCACTCCTTATATTGTCGGATCGCTGCATACGTCATGTCGTTTCCGTTTACAATTTGCCCACGATCAAATGCACTTAGTCTTAACCATACTGCGTCCGACTCTTACTGATTCCCGTCGCATCACTCCTTATATTGTCTGATCGCTGCATACGTCATGTCGTTTGCCCACGATCAAATGCACTTAGTCTTACCCATACTGCGTCCGACTCTTACTGATTCCCGTCGCATCACTCCTTACATTGTCGGATCGCTGCATACGTCATGTCTTTTGCCCACAATCAAATGCACTTAGTCTTACCCATACTGCGTCCGACTCTTACTGATTCCCGTCGCATCACTCCTTATATTGTATACGTCATGTCGTTTGCCCACGATCAAATGCACTTAGTCTTACCCATACTGCGTCCGACTCTTACTGATTCCCGTCGCATCACTCCTTATATTGTCGGATCGCTGCATACGTCATGTCGTTTGCCCACGATCAAATGCGCTTAGTCTTACCCATACTGCGTCCGACTCTTACTGATTCCCGTCGCATCACTCCTTATATTGTCGGATCGCTGCATGCGTCATGTCGTTTGCCCACGATCAAATGCAGTTAGTCTTACCCATACTGTGTCCGACTCTTACTGATTCCCGTCGCATCTTTCCTTATATTGTCGGATCGCTGCATACGTCATGTCGTTTGCCCACGATCAAATGCACTTAGTCTTACCCATATTGCGTCCGACTCCTACTGATTCCCGTCGCATCACTCCTTATATTGTCGGATCGCTGCATACGTCATGTCGTTTGCCCTCGATCAAATGCACTTAGTTTTACAAATACTGCGTCCGACTCTAACTGATTCCCGTCGCATCACTCCTTATATTGTCGGATCGCTGCATACGTCATGTCGTTTGCCCACGATCAAATGCACTTAGTCTTACCCATACTGCGTCCGACTCTTACTGATTCCCGTCGCATCACTCTTTATATTGTCGGATCGCTGCATACGTCAAGTCGTTTCCGTTTACAATTTGCCCACGATCAAATGCACTTAGTCTTACCCATACTGCTTGCGACTCTTACTGATTCCCGTCGCATCACTCCTTATATTGTCGGATCGCTGCATACGTCATGTCGTTTGCCCACGATCAAATGCACTTAGTCTTACCCATACTGCGTCCGACTCTTACTGATTCCCGTCGCATCACTCCTTATATTGTCGGATCGCTGCATACGTCATGTCGTTTCCGTTTACAATTTGCCCACGATCAAATGCACTTAGTCTTACCCATACTGCGTCCGACTCATACTGATTCCCGTCGCATCACTCCTTATATTGTCGGATCGCTGCATACGTCATGTCGTTTGCCCACGATCAAATGCACTTAGTCTTACCCATACTGCGTCCGACTCTTAGTGATTCCCGTCGCATCACTCCTTATATTGTCGGATCGCTGCATACGTCATGTCGTTTCCGTTTACAGGGCCGCCCACAGCGCCACATTTGCATAACGGCTGCTGTCTCTAATTCAATTGCTCTTCAGTGTATAATATCATCACTATTCTTTTGTTTTTCAAAGCAATCTCAGGTCACGTTTCACCGCTGCGAACGATAAAAATCGCTTTAACTTACCACACGAAAAGTGTATGCCGTTTAAAGTAATGCATTAAGCAGTTAACAAACTCTGTAGCAAAAAATAACACATTCTGTTAAATTTTGATACACATTCACCCCAGTTAAGTTTGAGAAATGTCATACCACTGCAGAGGCCATGGAAACACAAATATCATATCTTGCATCCTCTATGATTTTTTATTACAACATAAAGACTACTGCGGCATTTAAAAGCACTGAAGGAAGATTTTTTCAACCTTTTATGGCGTTTGCCAGTTTTTTTTCAATCGGCATTTTAAAAGTACAATATTTTTAGTTCTAAAAATTGACATGTATGTACGTTGATAATTACGATACCTGTAACAAACGCATTAGCTTACCATAGCTGCAATTGAATAATTTGCCCTGAATCCATGCTTTATTTATTATTATTATTATTATTAGGTGTAGAAATAAGTTTTTAAGTGTTTTTTTGTATGACGTATACCACTAATTTACATATCCGACATTCCCCCGCGTTGTTGTCTTCATGTGACCCTAACTGGTCTAAAGTATAAAATGTGACACAGAAGTTTGCTCAAAAGTCAGACGCACTTGCACATCGTTAGGTGAAAGATGGCAAGCGGTACTGCATTTATTCGACTCTATATTTGTTACGAATTTCATAAAGGAAAAATTGCGGCAAAAGCATGTGCATCGATCTTTTCTTTTCTGGGGAGAATATTGAATCGAAGTGCACGTTAGAGTTTTCGTTTAGACTGTTTGAAACAGGTCGTTTTGATGTTAGCGATCGAGAACGTTGCGGCGCTGCGCAGAAGGTTTCACATGAGGAACTTCAAGCATTGCTGGATGAAGATTTGTCTCAAGCACAAAAACAACTAGCTGAACAACTGGGGATAACTCAACAAACCATTTCCAATCGTTTACGCGCAACTGGAAAGATTCAGAAGGAAGGAAAATGTGTGCCACATGACCTGAGCCAAAGGAACAAGAATGAGCGTGGCATGAAGTGTTTGAATCTGTTGAATAAACAACACAGTCTTTCCTGTGAAAAATCGTTACGGGTGATAAAAAGTGAATATGGTACGACAATCCCAAAAGTAAAAAACACTGGTTAGACACCGGTGAAGCAACGACTTCGACACCGAAACGCAAGATTCACTCCAAGAAAGTTCTGCTGTGCATCTGGTGGGATATGAAGGGTGTGCTGTATTATGAACTATTGGAACAGGGTCAGACTGTTACTGCTGATCGCTACAAGCAACAATTGCTGCGATTGAACCAGGAAATCTGTCGGAAACGTCCATTCACAGGCAAAGGATTCCGTCTCGTGAAATTACTTCGTGACAACGCTAGGCCGCATGTCGCGAAATCGGTCAAGAAAACGTTATTGACGCTTGGCTGGGAAGTTTTGGAGCGCCCAGTCCCGAAATAGCCCCTTCAGACTATCATTTATTCCGATCGATGCAACATTGTTTGTCAGCTGTACGGTTCCGGACATGTGACGAAGAGCAAAAATGGGTTGAAGACTTCATCGCGTCACACGACGAAGTATTCTTCATGGCTGGAATCCGTCAGTTTCCCGTCCGATGGCGGAAGGTGATAGATAATGACTGCGCATAGTTTTGATTCGTAAAGGTATTTTTGTTTTTTTTCAAATTGCATGTTGTGTTGTCTTAAAACGCTTTAAAACGTATTTGTACACCTAATATTATATAAAAAAACAACCACTAAACTCAAAATAACGTTTACTCCCACAACTTAAAGTGCACAAATGGGCAGTTGAGGGTAATGCAACATGGCGGCAACGTAGCTCAAGTGGCTTTACCGGTAAGAGCAAATGCGCACTCCTCTGATTTTATCCTTCTTGCTTCTGACCAGTCATCCGAGTTGGGTACGGGTTCAAATCCCGGTGAGGCGTGGATGTTGTGTTTTGTCTAACGATCTTGGCTCTCTGCCATTCCTGGAACCAGCGTCCCTAACTTTCTGCGTTTTTAGAGGGGGGGGTACGCTTTCCAACCGTAGGTTGAAGAAGTGCTCCAGCTTTGTTCGTCCGCCTGTCCTTTAGGTCCGTCCGTCTGTCTGTCGGCACGATAACTCGCGTAAAAATGGTTGTATTTCGATGAAATTTTAGCATGTGGTAGGAGACCACTGGGGACGAACCCTATTGGAAATGAGTTGAAAGGTCACGGCATAAGAGCGAGATGCATTCCATTGCCCTTATGCGTCATAACGTGCGTAAATATGGTTCGATGTCGATGAAACTTTAGCATATTGCAGCGGACCACCTGAGAATGACTCCTATTGAAACTGGGTGAATTGGGGTCAAAGGTCAGCACATAGGAGCGGGATGCATTCCATTACTTTTACGCGTCATAACGTGCTGAAAAATGGTTCGATTTCGATGAAATTTTGTTATGTGGTAGGGGACCACCTGGGGACGATCATATGACGTCACAATCTCGCGTTTGATATGTTGGCGCGCGGTCACGCCCTCTGTCTCATTACGTCCCGCGTTGTGTGTGGATCCTATTAGTTTTATGACATCACACTCTTGCGAGCAGATAGTCGCGATTCCCATCTGCCTCATTACGTCGCGCTTTGTGTGCGTATGCTCGTCAGTACGGTAACTTGCGTAAAAATCGTTCGATTTTGATTAACTTCTAGTGTGTGGAAGGGGATCACCTGGGAAGGAACCCTATTGAACGTGAACGAAATGGGGTCAAAGGTCAGCACATAGGAGCGGGATCCATTCCTCTGTTCTTATGCGTCATAACTAACGTAAGAAAAGGTTCGATGTCGATTAAATTTTAGTATATGGTAGGGGACCACCTGGAAACAAACCCTAATGAAACTGGGCGAAATGGGGTCAAAGGTCAGGACATAGGAGCGGAATCACTTCCATCGCCATTATGAGTCATAACTTACGTAAAAATTCTTCGATCTAGATGAAATGTTAGTATGTTGTAGGGGCCTGCCTATTAATTGGGCGAAATGGGGTCAACGAATCCTATTGGAAATGGGGTCAATGGTTAGGACACAGTAGCGGAATCTATTCCATAGCCCTTATGCATCATAACTTACGTAAAAATGCTTCCGTTCCGACAAAACTTTATCATGTTATTTCGGAGGTATACTGAACCGGTTCTGTAGAATATCATCGAAATGGGATCAAAGTTCAGGACACAAGACCGAGATTTATTCCACAGCCATTATCCTCATAACTTGAGCAATGATTTCTGGTATGCTTTAAAGCGTATCACAATCAATGCATTACATGATTTTACTAACTTGTTTGTAACTGGTTTTATACACTATGAAGAAAATTACTCATTTTAATCTGTAGGCAGATTTTCTCACGGAAACATTTTTATTTTCACTGAATTGCTCTTCTAAAAATCTAACTCAATTTTTTTTCTCGTGTGGGAAAGAATTCAAAAGACGTGCTTATTGCAAACGAAAATTCGATATCTTTCTGCTTTTCATTATTGCCACAACTAGCACGTTACTTGACAATTCGGTACAGCAAATCAGAGATGACGCCACATAATTTGAGACTCGTGTTTCCTAAAATTAATCATTAATTCAGAGAAATATCGCACAGCATTTGTTTCTCGAATTTACACGAAAAGATGTGCCTGTTATTTTACATTCATTTGTGAGCGTGCTAAATTATGTAAAATATCAGGATGACGAACTGCTGACGTGTTTTTCTCTATACATCAAGAAAGAATTTGAATTGGAAACAAATACACCAACTCTAATCACATACATACTGATAAGCAGTAATCCTTAAATTATCCCTTTATTAGGAGTAGAATGAACTGCCGAGTTTTCGCTCCTCTCAAGGGAGGGAGGGGGGGGCTTTTCCAGGTAGAACATCTTGAATCCTTGTATCCTATAAAAAGCCATCCTGGGGATAAAGAAAGCACTGCAGTTTGAGTTTATTCTGCTCCTAATGAACCGATAATTGAAGATCGCTGTTTATCCCTTTGTATTGCACGAAGAAAGAAATTAGCACTGAGATTTCATAGACGGTTCTCACGCTATAAAAATTAAAATGTTCCTACAAAACCTTTTTTTGTTATTGTACGCCGTTATAGTACAAGACACACAAATTTCAGAATACTATTTTTTGATAAAATGCGGTATGTAAAAATCAGAAGTTAGTCTGAGATGATTAGTTTGTTGTGAATAGTCTTTCAAACCCTAATAAGAAACTAAGCAGTTTTCTCAAGTTCTGCTTTAATTGCCGCTTTTGCATTTTTTTTACCACATTTCATGATACGAGGGGGTATCAAAAGGTTCGTGCAATCACCCAAAAATATGAAAGCTACGGAAACCAGTTTTGTTTTATTTTGTTATATACACATTCAGTATACTGTACAACATAAATATTATTTAGCAACCCGCCCTTTCTTTTCAGGTATCGAAAAGTCCATGATCATGGAGAAAGTGGAATTTCGCAGTGTGATCAAGTTCCTTCCTCTCCAAGGAAAGTCAGCTAAACAAATCCAACAAGAAAGGTTAAATGTATATGGAAATACGTGTCCAGCATACGAGGCTGTGTTAAAGTGGAAAAGAAATTTTCAAAGTGGTCATATAACCATTTTTGACGAACCAAGGTCCGGACGGCTATTTTTGACGAACCGAGGTCCGGACGGCCATTTTTGACAGATGACCAGATAGTTGTGACCGAAGTGGAGGAGTTAATCCTTGAAGATAGGCGTACAACCATTGAAATGCTTTATCAAGAAGTTCATCTAAGCTATGGGTCAGTGCCGACAATCATACATGACCAATTGAACATGTACAAGGTCTCAGCGCGATGGGTACCTAGAGTTCTCACACCATTTCAAAAGGAAGCTCTGGCACAATCCGCGCAAAAAAATGCTGAATCTTTGTAACGCGAATTCCGAAGATTTTTTTGATCGTTTGATTACTATGGATGAGTGTTGGTTATACCTCTATGATCCAGAAACCAAAGAAATGAGCAAGCAATGGAAACATCCCTCTTTATCACCCGCAAAAATGCAAAGGTCTGCCGCCAAAGTGATGGTCTCTGTATTCTGGGATAAAAGAGGTATTATTTCAACAGACTACTTTCAGAAGGTCAAACTATTACCTCTGAATACTCTTGTAACTTACTGACCAAATTAAGAGAGGAAATTAAAAGCAAAAGACGCGGAATGATCCCAAAAGAAGCCCATTTGTGGCACGACAACGCACCAGCTCATTCAGCAGTCAACACCATTGTCACTGTGAGTCGTCTTAAGTACAATATATTGCCTCATTCACCATATTCTCCTGATATGGCACCAAGTGACTTCTTTTTGTTTCCCGAGATGAAACGTCCACTATGTGGGAGGCGATTTGAGGGCACTGATGACGTCATTTTTGAGGTAGAACAGTGGTTCTAGGCACAATCTGAGGTGTTCTACACTGAGGGAATAAAAAGGTCAAGAGAAGGTTAGAGAAATGTGTGGCGCTGGGTGGTGCCTATGTAGAAATGACCCAAGTACCTGAATAAAAAAAAATTTTCTATCTTCTTTATTTCTTGGTGATTGTACGAACTTTTTGATACCCCCTCGTACTAAATTTTATAACGAGCAGAAGTTCACTCCTGTAATTAAAGTATAATTACCTTATTATATAATAATTTATAATTATAATAATACTTTATAAATAATAAAGTATAATTTAGAGTGTATCAGGTGAGAGCTCAGTTCATTTCAGACCAAGTAAGGCAATGAAGTAATATATGTTTGAAATGAGAAGATTAAGAATTTTTTCTTATAAGTGGAAGAAAGAATAATATAATTAGTTTGTTATGAATACAGTCTTTAAAACCCAAATAAGAAACTAAGTAACATTCTCAGGTTACGCTTTGCAATCGTGGCCGAAAGTCCTGCACCAATAGAGCGAAAGTCAATTTTTTATGTTTGAAGTCAACTTATACAGCGTAGTGGTAAAATGTCAGGAATACATATTATACATCATTTTAAAGGAACATTTATGCTAAATTTAAATATTTTTACAGAATGTCATTACCAGTAATAGAAGTGAAGTTATAAGCAACAGTACAGCATCTAGTCATAAAAAGCTTTGAAATTAGTGCTCAATGCATTTAACACAAAATTACTGTACAGTACATTATTGAAACTTGCAGGACACTTGAAATAACTTACCAACAAGCAAAATACGCTTTAATGTTTAATTGGATAACCACAGTGTTTCTTAGTAACAAAGTGCACCTTCTTGGCATGAA
The DNA here is from genome assembly GCA_039090855.1 of Macrothele yani. Classification (NCBI taxonomy): domain Eukaryota; kingdom Metazoa; phylum Arthropoda; class Arachnida; order Araneae; family Macrothelidae; genus Macrothele; species Macrothele yani. Next base: position 19,664,579 of record CM076992.1, read on the forward strand.
ACTAATGAGCTTCCCTAGTTGTCCATTGGTGATATCACTGTGCCAAAATTGCTGTGAAATGTGGCTGTGATCATTCCACTGTCTTGCGCACCATTAAAAGAGTTGCAGAAACTTCATGTGTGGGAAACAGAATAAGGACAGGTCGGCCAAGTCTGTGTACTGAACGTGCCGATCGCATGTTGATTCGTCGTTCCTTAAAATCAAGGTTTAAAACAGTCACTCATTTAAGAAATGAGTGGGAGAATGAAGTAGGCATAAGACTGTGTAACCTGACTGTGTACTGAACGTGAAGATCGCATGTTGATTCGTCGTTCCTTAAAATCGATGTTTAAAACAGCCAATGATTTAAGAAATGAGTGAGAGAATGAAGTAGTCATTATTGCATCTGCACATACAGTTCGTCGTAGGCTACAAGAAAATGGACATACTGCACGAAAAGCTTTTCTTACTGAACAACAACGGCTCAGACGAATTGCTTGGGCCAAGGCACACAAGAATTGGACGGTTGATGAATGGAAAAATGTTATTTTCAGTGATGAAACCACTGTTACTATTTCCGCTAATAATGGAAATAATTAGGAACGTCGTCGGGCTGGTGAAATATATAAGGCATGCTGCACCCAACTAACAATCAAGCACCCACATTCGGGGATGTTACGACCCTGTATTTCACCCAGTGGTGTTGGCCGTCTGCACATTGTTTATGACACATTGAATAGATCGAAATACGTGGATATTTTAGAGTCCAAACTGCTACCATCTACACAAGACATGAGTTTGCGGAATTTTATCTTTTAGTACGATAACGCCATGTCATCGATCAAAGTTAGTTGACAAGTGGTTTAATAGAAAAGTTATAAGAAAACTCCAGTGGCCGGCACAGTCAGCGGATCTTGATCCCAAATAGAATCTGTGGGTGAGATTGAAGCAAAAGATCCGTCAACAATGACCCACATCTAAAACAGCATTGAGTCTGTAAGGCACCGTGTTATCACCAATGGACAACTAGATAACTCGTCTAAAGTACAAAGACTAGAAAATAGTTACACTTTCATGGTGAAATGTTCAGCAATTGACATTTTTCACTTCGGTTAGTATTACATATTTTCCAATATTTTAGTTTGATCCACTGTCGCTGAAACAGTGTTAGCCTGGGAGCCGGTTCGTCAGACGAGCTGGCTTCTGGACAATCGGCAGAGTCCCAGATGCGGCAGGTGTGGTGTATTGGCTCTACAGTTCCTGCTGTCTCCATTACCGAGAATCAGTACTCTAGTTTAGGAACAGGTGACCACTTGTAGCCCAAAGAGTCTTTTGTTTAACGGCCACGGTAAGGAACACTGAGTGCTATAAGCAGTAGCCAGCCTCGAATTTAGCGCCAATGGTTCCAGGAAAGGGACAGAACCATCGAACAGGAACAGTAATCATGCCTCATCTGTTGTAGTACTGCTTAGCCAGAAACCAGCGCTGTAAACCACTAGGGCGGATTGTATCAATTGTCACTCTTGTCCTAATTAAATGAAGAGCTTACAACAATAGTGGGCCAACCCGCATTTTGTAAAATGCTATTGTGGTCACCAAGGGACACACATTCAGAGATATACCGGATGGTAGCATATTCCAGTAGATACCTAGAGATGACAGTGGGTTAACTCAACTTCTGGGGAAAATAGAGGGTGCGGTCACTCATCCATTTCCATCATTATCGCATGTTCAGCTACGTTGTTAGTTAGCCCAGTAAGGTCTTCAACTGGCCGCTCAGCGCTTCTAAAGAAATACGATTTTGAAGTTATTTTTTCATCTGATTCATGTATCCATTACCGAGATTTGTCATAATTTTTCCCGGGTCTCGTTATGAAAAAACATTGACAAAATTCGGATTTTGTAGAAAACTATTATTTGCATACCTTCAGAAATATACCTGGAAGTATCTCTGCGTCGTTCGTTGAATCCTTGTCAAAAGAGTTGCACGTCACCTCATGATAGACAAGAATTCACTCTCAGTTGTCTTGTTTGCTTCTATTGTCATAACGTTTTTACGCGCATCAACAAGTGTGTTTTTCAATTTGTCGAAGGCTCTAAATGATCCATATGTTCTTAAATGTGAGTAAAATGTATCAGGAATTCACATTTTTACCCTGCGTTTACCTACTTCTTTTTGCTTAACCCTGCTGGTGGCAGGAGCTTTGGAAGTGGCAATGCGAAATTTTGTTATATGTATTACAGGAGACTTCCGTTAAAGCGTGCTGTCTTTCCGCAGTACTCGTCGTTAAGATTCGCATATATGTGTTTTCGACACGATCAGCCTGAAATTTTTTTAACGCAACACTGCGTTCTCGCCGCTTTTGAACAGGTTTTTGATGAGCGTATAATTGCGTTCTCGCCGCTTTTGAACAGGTTTTCGATGAGCGTATAATTGTGTTCTCGCTGCTTTTGAACAGGTTTTCCATGAACGTATTATTGCGTTCTCGCCGCTTTTGAACAGGCTTTCGATGAACGTATTATTGCGTCGTCGCCGTTTGGGCGTAGAAATAATCGAACGTATATATCCGTTCTTGCCACCAGGAGGATTAATTTTTCGCTTAAACCACAGGGGTTTTTTTTTTTTGCATAATTGTTTATCTGTAATATAAGTTCCCCAAAAATTGGAATATGCGTTGTAAAAAATTGGAATACGCGTTGTGGATCATAAAAACAAGCATTACAAGTATTTAAAATAATGTCGGTAATGATATTAGGATATTGATAACCCAAATCTCTGTCAAATGTCTTTTTAAATAATTACGAAAACTTAAAATCAAAAGTACTCTTAATAGGCTTCAGTAAATGCCGAGAGGACCAAATGAAATTCGTCTTTTCTTCGTACTTTCCTTGCCCGTCTTTTTATTCTTCTGCGTCTTTTGAATTTGTCTGCAAGTTGTTGCTTGTATCATCATCTTCCGAAGACTGCGCTGTATACCTCCGAGAACAATTTTCTACAAATGTATTTTCCTATAATTTCCACATAATGCTCGAGCGTGTCTTCGAAATTTACTGCAACTTTTCAATCTATTTTAATATCTCGGGAAGCAAAGAAATTCCTGCTGAGAAGCCATAATGGCTTATCGGATGGTGTAGATGAAGTAAATAAAAAATGATTTTATTTAAGAGAAGTAGGAGAAATGTAAATCATATAGCACGCAAAGTTTCAAATGGACTGGTTCTTGAATAGAAAGCTCTCTACCAATCAATTTCAGCACTCAGGAAGAAAAACAGAATAATAAGTAGCACTAAGCGAAACAGTCCGTCGGATATTTTATATATTTTTTTCTAAGGTAATGGGTAATGTGTCTCCAGAAATCACTTCTTTATGTTTGTTTTTTTATATTTTGCAGTTTTCCTAGCTTTTTCTGTACTAGTGGCTTCACCGTACGAGTATTTTGCGTGTGTTTCTCTTGAGAAAAATGAGGAGCAACCTCGCTAAACGCACTCACGGCATGATGAAATCATTTCGCTCCAAAACCATATCTTTTGATTGGATGGCTCGAGAGATGGGGCCACGCGTTTGGTCCTTGCAAATAGTCGCTTAAATGTTTCGATGTCGTTCAAGTCTCACTCTCAACGAGTTTCCGCTAAAAGCATTGCGGAAAGAGAAAACGAATGGACTTGAGATAGCAGAAAGAAAAGAAAAGAAAAGGAAAGGAAAGGAAAGGAAAGGTAAGAAAGAAACTTGCCATGGGAAGAAGGTCCGGAATGAACCGATGGCAGAAAAACGTTAAATCGGAAAATGTGGTAGGCGGAAATACAATCTTCGATAAAAAAAAATCGCCATTCAAGAGGTAAGAAGAACTTTTTCAAGAAAGTATTCGGCTATAAAATATTTGCGGAAGTATACAGGAAATTTTAAAGCTACGCAGTCTCGTGGAATAATTTAAAAAATACGAATTAGTAGAAAAATAAGCATTCTCCCTCTCTATCTATCTATCTATATATATATATAGAGAGAAGACCGCATACTGGCAGAACATTGGCAACAACATCGACCATATATATGACACTATAATATATATATATCATTGTCAACCATTATCAATCCCCTGGTGGATGAAGGTCTGCCCAGCCGCCCCGGTGGCGCAGTGGTCTAAGGCGTTGGCCTCTGATCACTCGTCAGTAAGGGGTCCGGGTTCGAATCCCGTCAGGCATGGATGTTGTGTTTTTCTTACGGCACTGGCTCTCTCCCTTCCCTAGAACCAGTGACCCTAAATTAGGGACGGGCGACTGCTTATAGCCCATTGAGTTGCTCACGGTGGTCGTTAAACCTCCAATCAAAAAAAAAAAAAAAAAAAGAAAAAGAAGGTCTGCCCAAGTTCCTTCCACACCGATCTGTCTTGAGCCGGTCTTCTCCATGTCGCTTTGGCATGCTCTCGAATTTCGTCCGCACATCTCCCACGTAGTCTTCTTTTGGGTCCTTTCCTGTCCCTTGCAATCCATTCTAAAATTTCGGTTGTTCATTGGTGGTCCCGTTCTCCTAGTAATATATCCAGCCCATTGCAATTTAAGGTATTTCGCTCTAATTATGACGTCTTCCACTCTTATCATTTTCTTGATACACGAGTTGTTATCTTTCCTGTTTACACCAAGCATGCATCTCTCCATACTTCTGGCACGAAACCAGGTGTGTCGACTCAACCATCCCCTTATTTTCTATATTTGTCACCGTGTGACTGCTTTCTATTTCCTGAATTAAAGCTGCCATTAAAAGGAAAAGTTTTTGAATACATTGAAGTCATTGTGACGTACCTGCCAGCAAGGACGCACACTACATAAAGGCAGATAACAGTCGGAGAGAACGTCCGCGTAGCTCAATTGGTAGAGTGACTTATTCCGGAATGAGGGGATCTGGGTTCGAGCCCCGGCGTGGACAAAAATGACGGAGAAATTTACTTCGTTATATCATACAAAGAACTGTGGCTTCAGCTCTTCACTCCATACAAAAAGATTATCTCTGCAAGTCTTTCCTTTCATTGGCTGACCCTGCTATTTCTTGTATGAACGCACGAGGAACGTACATCGAATAAAATACACTGCTTGACAGAGAAAATGCCACACCATGAAGGAATGCCCCGAAAACAGACCAAACTGCACATAAAGATAGCCAAGTAGGTCCTGAACAAAGAACTTCATTGTCACATACAGACTAGGCTCCAGTGGCGGAATATACGGGATGATTAATAAGGTATGTGATCCCCATTTTAGGCAATACAGCGCTGAGTCCGACGTGGCATCGGGGCAATGACAGTCCGAATACAGTCCTGGGGTATCGTGGACCATGTGGTGTTGATCCGAGTCTACAGTTCATCTCCATTTTGCGGGGGTAGGAAGGTACTACACCGACTTCCAATCATGTCCCACAGATGCTGGATGGGCGAGAGGTCAGGGGATCGTGCTGGCCACGGAAACATCCGCACACCGTGTAAAGCATTCAGGCTGATCCGAGCGGTATGCGGCCGGAGGGGGGGTCCTGTTGAAAAACGGCGTTTGTGATGCCCTGAAGATACGGCAGTACCACGGGCAGCAGCAACTCGTCAACATAGCGACGTGCCGTCAATGTTTTTTTAATGCGTATCAGCGGTGAGCTGCTGTTGGCACTGATAGAACCCCACACTACGATTCCACGTTGCCGGGCCGTGTGGTGCTCCACAATGGCGGAGAAATCAGCCCGTTGGCCACGTCGCCTCCAGACTCTCACACGGCGAACATCCGTGGTGAGACAGAACCGTGAATCATCGCTGAACACCACACTGTTCCATTCCGCACCCCACGCAGCTCTTGAGCGACATCACACTAAGCGGTGACGACGATGGCTTTCTGTTAAGGGTAGCCTTCGCAACGGATGGTTGGACGGCAAACCAGAAGCAGCCAATCGGCGCGACACTGCCCGCGTCGATATCGGAGCATCCATGCCTCCCTTTACACTCCGCAAAATGTCGCCAGTTGTGGCCTGTGGGTCCGCTATGGCATGACGTCGGATGCCACGATCGGTGCGTTCGGACGTCCGTCTCCGTGCTCCGGTCCCACTACGACGTGGCACAGATCCTTCCTGAGACCACATTTTCAAAATGCGATCGACGATTTTGGCATCACTTTGCGTTTCGTGAACTCAACCGTTTGACGAAATCGCGTACAACTGGATCTTAACGGAATTGGCACCCCCTTTTTGTTCTCCAGACACGGTTACAGCAGAACCACTGACTTCTCACGGCCGTGACGACGTCTCGACTGATGACCTCACAGGCTGGTTGTTCGCTTACATCCCGCGCACCATTCATGCGGTTGGCCTGCAAATGCAATCATATGCATAACTTGTACGTGTGCACCCACCTTGCAATTTGCATGGCGCTGCGTTCATGTCTTCGTGGTGTAGCATTTTATCTGTAAAGCAGTGTATATTCACGTACGTTTTCCTGCTTTTCCATTTAAAAAAATCAGTCTCAGTGCTAAATTATAGCACTGTGTGATCTCTCTTGTTATTTCAACCAGGTGACATGAACAACAAATTTTGGAGACAGATCAAAAAGACAAAGGTGTTTAAATAAGAAATAAAAAAAAAAAAAAAAAAAACTTCTTCAGCCTCCCCGCCATATACACGCGCCCGCACACACACACACACACCTCCTAGCAAAATGCTGTCTTTCACGCCCTCATATGGCCCCTTTTCAGTGTTTTATTCTCTGCTTGGGGTCGCGGGGAGCCTGTGTGCGTGTGGGACTGGACACAGGGTTAGCGGTACGATTCCCTAGTGGGATTTTTATCTCTTCGAGGATGTCACCCTGCTCTTCAGGGGGTGTTGTTCAAATAGTCTCACCTAGGAAACAAAAACTCACATTGGTAACATCTAGTAAATTTAGCTGGACTCCGACTTCTCCGTCTGTGCATTGTATTGGATGTGTTCAAAAGTTTTACCCGTTTTTCTAAAACACGCAAATTGCGATCGGAGTAATTACGTCACAGATGACGCTGCGATTCCGAATTTTCGGCCAATAAAGCGTGGAGCAGTAGACCATGTAGAGGCACTAGGTTTGTCCGAGTAAGTCATTCGTAACGGAAATCACGGACGGTGGAACATAGCATGAGATAAGGAGCACATTAGACATTGTTTATTGTGCGAGCTCGAAAAAGGCAGTACTGCAGCCGCGGCTTGCCGCAACATCTGTCAAGTGTATGGGGAGGATGCAGTTGATGACAGCACATGTCGCAGTTGGTTTCGGAAATTCCGGTACGGAGACAGAAGCTGTAAAGTTCAACCACGTCCTGGACGTTCATCCATGGTTTCTGTCGAGGGTGTGGACCGAGTCATAACAAAAGACAAACATCCAACCGTTCAGGAATTAGCGGAAACGTTGTCGGTACACAGAACAACACTCGAGAGGCGAATGCATGCGCTTGGGTTCATCACCAAGTTCGATAACTGAGTTCCGCACCAGCTTTCTGCAAACCAACGAGAGGAGATAATCCGTACCTATGTTACTTTGCTTTCTCGGCCCAAAAATGGACCGTTTTTGGGACGAATTGTAACGGGTAATGAGAAATGGGTACTGTACTGTAATGTAAAGCGTCGACGGACTGTGTGGTAAGGTGCGGAGCCTGCTCCATCGACCTCAAAAGGACGACTGCATCCCAAAAAGGTTTTGTTGAGTGTTCGGTGGGATGTCCAAGGAATAATCCACTATGAGGTGTTGGCACCTAACAGAACGATAAATGCTGACCTCTACTGCCATTGACAGATTGCGAGAACAACTGACATCGAAGAGGCCAGCACTCGTCAATCGCAAAGTCGTGATCCTTCATCATGATAACTCTAGACCTCACGCTGCTTTAATCACTCGGCACAAATTACTGGAATTTGGTTGGGAAGTGTAACCTCACCCGGTGAATTCCCCTGACCTGGCACCTACGGACTACCACCTTTTTCGATCGTTACAGAAAGCCTTCGCTCTCCAAATCTTCGATGATGTGGACCATGTGAAAACAGCATTACATGACTTTTTTGACTCTAAAACACAGTTTTTTTCCGGCGTGGGATTCACTTACTCATAGCAAGAGGTTATACAGAATGATGGCAACTATGTGAAATCCTGGGTTTAGTTATTTGTTGTGTTCTCCTCCTTTCTTTGTAGCCTACAAAAACGGGTAGAACCAATACATAGGAAAAGCGAAAAATCTTGGCTTTACAAGCGTAAAAGTTAAACGCTTAGTAAAAAACTGAAACAATCAATTTAATAGGAAGAGGAGGAGTTACAGATATGTAAATTTGAAATAACCGTTCTGTGTTTCATCAGATTCTCTATCTACAGAAATTCAGTAATGGTTTCTCGAGTGTTGAGAGAAAAGTCTTTGGGGAGTTATTCACTCAAATGTGGACTTACTGGAGCACATTCAGATAAGAATGATAATCAGTTATGCGGCGAAGAACAAATCCCTGTAGAAAAGAAAATAATTTAAATAGAGCGGCAACTGAAAGTGTCGAAAATCTGCGAGTTTATTTGGCATCTGCAAACATCTCAACCATTGCGTTAAAAGTTGGAACAATTATTAGCTGCCAAGCAACGATTGGCTCATATTCCCGACATAAGGCGTGAATAGCGAAACAAATGTAATACCTAAAATTTCAGATTTTCTTCAGCTACTTTAATTTTTACATTAATTAAAGGTTTTGCTTATTTCTGATCTCATTCCTGTATTTTAATGCTTGCTGCAGCTTTTAATTGATAAATATTATTTTGAAATTAAGTGAATAATTTGTGTTTGACTAATTTTAATTAGCATAATGTAATATAACAAAATGAAAAAAAAACACGCTGTCGGAGCACGATGAGTATTATGACCAAGAACTCAAGGTGTCTGTTACTAAAAGATGACATTTAATTTGCAAGTTGAAAGATATACACAACACCAGGAGGTCTTTTATTTTAATACATGATTATAGATTATCAATTGGCAACACTTTACTACCTCCTCGGCAAGGCATGATGGTGTCTACTTTTACATAACATGTGTATAAATGTTCATGTGCGCGTTTCATTCTGTGTCGCTTGAGCTGAATGAAGATGGGTGTTTCATAAGCCCCGAAAGATCTTGTCACTGTTTTTTAACCTGCTGGTGTTGTGTATATCTTTGAATTAGAAATAAATGTCATCTTTTAGTAACCGACACCTTGAGTTCTTATTCATAATATTCATCGTGCTGCGACAGCGTGTTTTTTAGCAGGTTTTTTGTAAAAAAAAGATCGTGCTTATGCTACCGGTCTCCGTCCGTCCGTCCTTCCGTACCCACGATATCTCTGCAACAATTAGTCCGATTTGAAAAATTCTTTTTGCATTGGGAAGTTTGAAATATACGAATGATGATCCTTTATTTCGCGTTTTTTTTTACGATGTACAATTTCGCCGGTAGAGGGCGTGAATGCAGATGATGTCTGATTCAAAAACGTTTTATTCCACATATTTGCTTCTAACATCCGATTGAAAAAATTATTTTATCTTTCGATTATATTTATGTCGAAGAGAATTTTAGATATAGTTACTTTTTCAAATTACGCATAGATTTTCTGCTAGCGGGCGTAAAAGTAAACTACATTTTCCCTGATACTTCTTCTTCTAAAACTCCGATTTGAATTTTTTTTTTCTTCAGCGGATACACCTCCTGATAGAAAATATTTTGCATATATTTTCAAAATTTTGGTAAAGAATTATTTGGCCATCAGGGGACGTAAGTGTTAATTTTTGCTTCTGATGTATTTGCCATAAAATCTGAGCTTCTAAAACATCGATTGAAAAACTTATTTCGTGGATTGATGCCACTCACATCGATAAACCTTTACGGAATATCTTAAAATATTCCACAGTTTCTCCCCCAGGGGCCCTAGACGTATATCTTATTTTCGTAAATCGATGGCTCGCCGAGTGGCTGCTGTTTTGCGGGCTAAATGCGGTCATACAGCTTATTAGGTAGGTGGTCATAATGTAATGGCTCGCAGGTGTGTCGTATTGTTTAAGACCACACTTTGAAATTTACGATACGATGACTCCATTCTACTTTACTTCCATGCGTCATTTGGCATATGGACGCTAGAAGACCGGCGTGTGTTCATCCGGGATTTGTGAATTTGCTATGGTACCTGCAGCTCCAAACTAGTTAGTAAAATCATGCAATGCATTTATTATGATACTCTTTCCAACATACCAGAAATCATTACTCAAGTTATGAGAATAATGGCTGTGGAATAAATATCGCTCCTGTGTCCTGACCTTTGACCCCATTTCGACGATATTCAACAGAACCGGTTCAGTATACCTCACGAATAACAAACTAAAGTGTTGTCGCAATGAAAGCATTTTTACGTAAGTTATGAGGATAATGGCTCTGGAATAAATATTGCTTCTGTGCCATGATCTTTGTCCCAATTTTGTCGATATTCAACAGAACCGGTTCAGTATACCTCTGAAACAACATGATAAAGTTTTGTCGCCATAGAAGCATTTTTACGCAAGTTATGAAGCATAAAGGCAATGGAATGGATCCCGCTCCTATGTCCTGACCTTTGACCTCATTTCCAATAGGGTTTGTCCCCAGGTGGTCCCCTACCACATACTAAAATTTCATCGAAATCGAACCATTTTTACCCGAGTTCTCGTGCGGACGGACAGACGACAAAGCTGGAGCATATACGCTTCTTCAACCTACGGTTGGAAAGCGTAAAAAATATGTTAGATATATTGAAAAGCAATATATTCCCGAAATCCTTTCATCTTACTGAATTGCCGTTTTCTTCTTCTTATTTACTAAAAATGCCGGATTTAAGCGAGTATTAAACCAAATCGAATGATCCTTCTAAAATTCTGGAAGACTCAGAGCTAAAAGCTAACTTTATAAAAATGCAACTGAGATCAATTTGTGTTGCGAATACGTTTTTATTCCGATCGCTGCTCTCAGAGAAACGAAAGACGGAAATTTCAATCAATTTACAGCTGTGGAAGGCGCATCTTTTCCGCTTTACAACAAACCGATACATGTAATCTCGATACGGAGAACAAGAAAGAGAAATCATTTCCCTGGATATTTAGTTTGTCGCGTGTGTTGTCGAAGCAGAGAAAAAAGACTTGTAGCAATGAATTGCTGAAAAGTCAAACTGTAGTCACCTGTTTGCAAGGTTCTGTCGCGAGATGAATTATGAAAAGAATTGCCCCTCGGAAATATTTTGCTTCATAAATTGCTAATACGGTTGATAGCAAAAAGTACTCTTCCAAATTTGATTTTCCCCGAATTTTAGTCAGCAATTTCATGGGTGCATGCAAATGAAGTTCATGCATCTTCCGGAATTTTCATGAAAACCAGACGCTGTGATAGAAATATGAGTGCGTCAGAGGAACTGGAAAATGAATGGATTATCGTGGCCTTCGGATACATCAAAAGATTTGGAAAAATAATGTAAAGAATAAGACGTTTAGATTTCAGAAACGATGAGAAAGTAATAAACAAAAAGATCGCTCTTTCCACTTTAAGCTACGCACAGCAACCGAAAAATTGTTGTTCGGCTGCCGCCGGGGAATTGAATCACGGATTTCTCGCTATCTGGCCGAGCGCGTTAGCCGTACACCACATAATAATATATATCCAGTGCCGTTAATGCCCACCAGATGGAGACGTCTCAGTAGCTGAGCACATCGTACGAATTTATTATGTCAGATGCTGACAGAAAAACGCACATAACACCGTGGATTGTTGGCCACCGTTGTGTAAGGCTAACGCGCTCGGCTAGATATCGAGAGATCCGGGATTAAATTCCCCGGCTGCGGCCGAATAGCAGTTTTTCGGTTGCTGTGCGTTGCTTAACGTGGAAAGAGCGATGTCTTTGTTTATTCACTGACGCCACGTATTTGGGGGATTTTTACATGAGAAAGCAAATTTATTTTTAAGCCTCGTAGTGGTGAAAATAGCATACTAGTGATGAAAAAATAGAACAGCAGGAACAAGTGAACGTGTCGCCCCGGTGGCGCAGTGGTCTAAGGCGCTGGCCTCTGAGCATTCGTCCGTACGGGGTCCGGGTTCGGATCCCGGTCAGGCATGGATGTTGTGTTTGTTTACGGCACTGGCTCTCTCCCTTCCTTGGAACCAGTGACCCAAAATTAGGGACGGGCGACTGCTTATAGCCCATTGAGTTGCTCACGGTGGTCGTTAAACCTCCAATCAAAAAAAAAAAAAAAAAAAAAAATACAAGTGAACGTAGTTGCTTGTTATCTGCGTTTTGTATATATCATCATCATCATCATCATTGTCAACCATTATCAATCCACTGCTGGACGAAGGTCTCCCCAAGTTTCCTCCACAACGGTCTGTCTTGTGCCAGTCTCCTCCATGTCACCCCTGCATACTTTCGAATTTTATCCACCCATCTCCCATGTGGTCTTCTTCTGGGTCTTTTCCTGTCCCTTGGAATCCAATCTAAAATTTCGGCTGTCCATCGATGATCTGTCCTTCTGGCAGTATGTCCAGTCCATTGCCATTTCAGGGATTTAATTCTGATCATGATGTCTTCCACTCTTGTCATTTTTCGGATCCACGAGTTCCTCTTCTTATCTCTCCTGGTTACACCAAGTATGCACCTCTCCATGCTGCTTTGAGTTGTCAGCAGACTTTGTATGTCTCTTTTAGTTAAGGTCCACGTCTCTGCACCATACGTAAGCACTGGAAGGATGCATTGATCAAACACTTTTCTTTTAAGACATAATGGCATATTGCTCTTGAAAATTATGCTGTTTCTTCCAAAAGCTCTCCAGGCAAGTTTTGTACGCCGATTAATTTCTTCATCAATGTGACCCTCACTTGATATCTGCTGTCCAAGATAAACGTACGTGTCTGTTATCTCCAGCTCTTCTCCATCAATCGATAAATCTTCATTTCTTGTAAAAGCATTGAACATCACTTTTGTCTTCTGAAAGTTCATTTTTAATCCCACTTCTTTACTCTTGTCAGCAAGTTTCTGGATTATACTCTGCAGCTCTGATGGGCTAGTTGCAAAAATGACTACGTCATCAGCAAAACGAAGGTGGGTTAGATAATCTCCATTGATCTTTATCCCCTTGTTTTCCCAGCTCAGTGACTGAAAAACACCCTCCAATGTGGCATTAAAGAGCTTCGGAGATATGGTGTCACCTTGTCTCACCCCGCACGGGGATAACTGGTTTTCCAGTTATTTGGGGAGCGGCGCCCCCACTGCCCGAGCTGACCTTGTGACTGGTCAACATCTGATGTCATGCCACCGCTTGTTTTTTGTTTTGGTGTTTGCAGGGACGGCTGTTCATCCAGCTGTTGGGGAGTTGCGGCCCCACGATCCCGAGCTGGTCTTGTGTCTCGCTTTTTCGTTTTTATTTATTTTCTCCACTGGCTAGTTGCCCGTGTTGTATTCTCTACCTAATCGCTACCACGTTATGTACTAACACCCCGGTCTTGTGGTTTTGTTACCCTCCACCACTAACTGTTTTATATTAACCGCTCAGTTCGTAGGTTGCTGAGATTCCGTTTAGGTTCCCTTCTAGGATTTGTCTTCTTTGGATTTCTTTTTCCCTTTTAGCTGGTTTGGGTGCTAGACCTACCTGCATGTTTGCCGCGTGCGGAGACCCGTGAGGCGGAAATGGGATGTCTGGCGGCTGAGGTCGCAGGAGACCGGTTAAGTGCCTCCTGTGTACCAACACTCCTCTTCGACCCCGGCTTCGCTGTAAACGGGAGGCTAGAGACTAACCCACCTCTAGTCAGAAGTCTTGTACCAAGTTGTGTACAGGGCTTTAACGGCTTTTTTGTCGTATAGCACGGCAGGGTAAGCCCGGGGGCTGTGGGATCTTGCCAAAGGCGTTGGCATGACGGTACCAGGAGGCCGAAGTGTCCGCCGAGTGCGTGTGATCACAGCCAACGGACTATATCTGCAACGTATAAGCTCCAGAACTGTGTCCAGCGTCATTTTCTTGGCTTGCGGACCTCCAGTTCTCCCTTGTATGGCTCGGTGGTGGGTGGAGTAGTCTGCAGACGAATCTTCCTTCTTTTTTTCCATGGGTAAACCCAAAAACAAACGCTCCAAATTTAAGTCACCTGAGACAATGATAGTTGCCAACGACACTCCTTCATCTTCTCAACCTACCAAGTCTCAAAACCTTAAACGTTCTTTAGACCATGACCTGGACCAAGAATGTAAAACCTCTTCTTCGGCAGCTGTACCAGTCGCTCCGAAGCGTCGTCTACCCTCGATTGCTGTGAATACACATGCTACACATTTAGTTGTAGGATCCATCGATCCGAATGAGAGACTGTCCACCAGATCTCCCTTTTTCATTTCTAAAGCTTTGGACGCTGCGGTTGGCCCCTTGAAGTCTGTGAGGAAGCTTCGCTCTGGGGACCTGCTTGTCCAAACTTGCAGTGTTTCTCAGAGTAATACTTTTCTGCACCTCACTAGTCTTCAAGGCATTCCTGTCAAAGTGACACCTCACCCGTTTCTTAACACCTCTCGGGGTGTTATTTCGGAGTTTGATCTCTTGCCATGCAGTGACGAAGAATTGGTGACTGAACTTGCAGATCAAGGTGTTATTGCTGCACGTCGTATGATGTTCCGGCGCGATGGTTCTTTGATTAAGTCTAAAAATGTGATCTTGACTTTTAACTAACCGAAAGTTCCGACCGAATTAAAGGCTGGCTACTTGGTCTGTGGAGTTCGCCCGTACATTCCCAGTCCTCTGCGCTGTTTCAGGTGCCAGAGGTACGGGCATTCCCAACGTTTCTGTAAGAGTTCCGCTCGTTGCGCTAATTGTGGCTCCAGTGAACATGACGGGGAAGGTTGCACTTCTGCGGCCTCCTGTGTTAACTGTGGTGAAGCCCATGCAGCTTACTCCCGCACCTGTATGAAATGGAAGGACGAGATGGCGATCCAGAAGACCCTGGAAGGCCTCTCGTACCCTGCTGCCAAGGCCAAGTTGGGTATTCCCAACAACCGACAGCGTACTTTTGCCGCAGTGGTTCAGTCTCTGCCGCAACCCGTGCAGCCCTTTGTTCCGCGCCCTGTAGCTGTCGCCGCACTTGCCAAGCGATCTACAGTTGAACAAGCGACACAGGTGGATTTCACCGAGCGCCAGCTTATTCGACAAGCTGAGTCTGCGACTTCTCTTTTGAAGACGGCCGACTCTTCCAGTTCCCAGCAGACAGCCTGCACGTCCGGCAGACCCGGCCCTCAATCCGCAAAGGTGTGCAGTGTCCATCCAACTGTCTCGGCCTCAGCGAGGTCCCCACCCTCAACCAACATTATAGAGGAACATGGGGCGGAGGAGAGTGACAGTTCGACCCCAGCCTCAACCAGCGTTGCAGAGGAACATGGGGGGAGGAGAGTGACAGTTCGTCCCCGCCCTCTGCCAGCATTGCAGAGGAGTGGGGGGGGAGGAGAGTGACGGTTCGTCCATCTCAATTAGTAAATTTTTTTATAAACCTAATTAACTACCTTGTCTTCCCTGCTTTCATCATACTCTTTTTCAACTTTTACCAAGCCTGTCTGCTCTTACTCATTTTCCACGCTTTTAAATTTCTGTGGCTGATAGTTCTTTGTCTGGCGCTCTTTGGCCAAACCTGGCCCTTGCGCCACTAAAATCCACTAACCAACCAACCAACCACCTTGTCTCACTCCCTTTCCAATTTTTATGTGTGTTGTATTTTCAAACAGCCTAATCTTTGCACTTGCATTTTCATAGATGTTATTAATAATATTAATGTATGCATCTTCAATACCGCAGGTTTTCAGAGCCATTGTAACTGCTGATGGTTTCACCGAATCAAAGGCTTTTTCATAATCGATAAAAGCCATGCACAATGGAAGTTCATATTCCCTCGCTCTTTCAATTAGTTCTCTCAGCACATGGATATGATCAATTGTGCTGTAGCCACTCCTGAATCCAGCTTGTTCTCTCGGTTGAGCCATATCCAGTGTTACCTTCAAGCGGTGTGAAAGAACTTTAGTGAAGATTTTATAAACTACTGATAGGAGGCTGATAGGTCTGTAGTTTCCGAGATCCTCAATGTCACCTTTCTTATGTAGCAGGATCATTGTAGCGGTGTTCCAATCCTCAGGAATCTTTCCTTCATTAAGGCATCGAGTGAAAATTTGGGCGAGTACTGTTTCGATTTCTCCACTTGCTTCTTGTATGATGTCTACAGTAATTCCATCTTCTCCTGGAGCTTTTCCCCGCTTCATGTTCTTGATTGCATGTGCAACTTCTGCTGGAAGGACTGGAGGAACTCTGGTACTGGTATCTTTCATGATGTCTGGAGTGCATATATATATATATATATATATATATATATATACACTAATTTATGATGGTTGAAAATACAAAAGAAGTATAAATATTTATAATTACGAAAAAATTATAAAATTTAATTCAATTAAAATAAGGGGCAGGATGTTAGTTCTTAGGGTATTTTAATACTTTTAAACTACATTTGAGAACAGCTTTGGTTGTTCCTAAGCGGAATTTTTGAAGTATTCTGGCTGGTTAATTTTAACCTAAAAACTGTTCGGAATTGTACTACATGGCTGCAACTACAGAATTAACTGGGAACCTTGTGCAATCTTTGAGCAGCAGATGGCAGTGCGGTCGTTAATCTTCGAGTGGCGTCCATTTTAGTTTTGTAAGACGGGGTAGCAGCATGCGGTAATAAGTGAGTTTGTTTAATAATTTGCTTTGTGCGATTTTCTAATTTAATTTTCAGTTTCAGGTGCTTTTTCTTGCCTGCTTCGTTTTACTAAAAGAGTTGGTGATTATTGCCTCGAGTTTTAGGGCAGATTCTTTAGCTTTCGAGGTGTTTTGTACTTGCCTTGTTTCGCAAATCGTTTTATGCGTAATCGTACAGTGTTAACATGCTTCTGTTCTTTCCATAATACGATTATGATTATTTTGCTCATTACGCAGTTTTCTTGTAAATAAGTAACTTTTTTTTGTCCTTATCCACCATTAGGTTTTGTGTTTTGCTTATATACACTGGCGTGCAAAAATTAAGGACGAGACGGTTTTTCGAATGTAACGTCGTGCAGAAGTGCTCCACATCGTCTCAAATCATACAATAAGATCCCCAAGATAAAAGAATATGGGACAAGTGAGCAAAACCGTCCAAAGCCGCCCCGGTGGCGCTGTGGTCTAAGCGATGGCCTCTGATCATTCGTCCGAACGGGGTCCGGGTTCAAATCCCGGTGAGGCATGGATGTTGTGTTTGTCTTACGGCACTGGCTCTTTCAATTCCCCTGGAACCAGTGACCCTAAATTAGGGACGGGCGACTGCTTATAGCCCATTGAGTTGCTCACGGTGGTCGTTAAACCTCCAATCGAAAAAAACAAAAACAAAAAAAACGTCCAAACAAGGAATCCTAAGGATACAAAGGCACTTTACTGTAAAGGTGGCTTCGAGAACAACTTGACAGAAGACAGAAACGTTCATGTGACAGGCGGCTGCCAAAAAATCAGTCTTTAGTAGGGGATATGATCATCCCTGACTACGTTGCAGGATTTACAACGTCTGTCCATGCTGAGGACGAGGTTGTCAAGGAGCTGTTGAGGCATCGTGGCCCATTCCTCTTGCAGCCCCAATCGCAGCTGCAGAATCGTTGCTGGCGGCTGGTGACGTGCTGCCAAGCGTCTCCCGAGAAGGTCCCACACGTGTTCGATTGGATTTAGGTCCGTGGACCTTACGGGCCAATCCATGCGTTGAATATTTTCACTCTCTTACGGCTCTACGACAACCACTGTACGATGAGGTGTAGCGTTGTCGTCCATGAAAACGAACTCAGGAGCCGCAGCATCTCTAAACAGACTCACGTGAAGCAGGAGAACCTTGCTACAATAGCGGACACCAGTGACTGAACCTCCTTGGAAGATGTGTAGGTCAGTACGGCTACCAAGCATGATACCGCCTCAAACGAGAACTCCGTCACCTCCAAACCGGTCCCTTTCGATGATGTTGGAAGTGTGATTGCGTGTTCCCTGCTCTCTCCAGATGTATATACGTCCAGAATCGCTCGTCAGACTAAATCGGCTCTCATCCATAAAGAGAACTTGACCCCATTGCTGATGGTTCAGTTTTTGTGTTCCTGGCACCATAGAATCCGCCGTCCGATGAGCAGGTGTTAGTGGCACACATCTCACTGGTCGTAGTGCAAATAGACCACCTTTGTGCAGCCTCCTGGCCACGGTAAAACGCGATAACGAACGTCCAGTTGTCTTCTGCATGTGCCTTGCGTTTCTCCCGCTGTCTGCCGTCTGTCTCTCGGTCGTCAGCCGTCGTGGTTGCTCATGGACGACCACTGCTAAACTCTCGGACAGCTGTTCCTGTCGTTTAAAATGCTCTTCAAGCTCGTGAAACGATTCTATGAGCGATCCCGAACTCCTCTGCCACACTCGTCACACTTCGACCTTCTTCCAATTTCCCAATGACGCGACCTCGGGTGAAGTCATCCAGATGTCGTCTACTGGATTGCCTGTTGGCCATATCACACGGTGGCAGCAACTCGACGTCGTTCAAACCGATGTACACCGTGCAGTAACTTTCACCGAATTGCTGAGCGTACCCCTACCGTGTGTTTTATACCCTTCCGACCCCCCTACGTAATGCT
Organism: Macrothele yani; assembly: GCA_039090855.1. Classification (NCBI taxonomy): domain Eukaryota; kingdom Metazoa; phylum Arthropoda; class Arachnida; order Araneae; family Macrothelidae; genus Macrothele; species Macrothele yani. The sequence goes on from CM076992.1 coordinate 19,683,249, forward strand.
GCATATATGCCCATACCCTACCGCAACGGACCCTAGTCTATTTCCTGAGTAGTCTTTCGGTCCGTTCTGCCTGCTCGTTCAGCTGTTATGCTGATTTCTCCTCTTCGTCCTTAATTTTTGCACACTAGTGTATAATCACGGTTCGTGTTTGATGGTTGTAATTGATTTTCTTTGTAATCGACATCTTTGCTTATTGTTGAATTTTTGCTCAGTAAATTTTTTTCGATTCGGATGTAAGGTCGAGCCTCGTTGAATTTAGTCTGCAGTGGGTAGTGTCTAGTTTTTTAACGGGTTTTTTGTTTTTTCACTATTAGGTTTTCCTTTTTTAATTAAAATTCTTTTCCTTTTATTTTTTTTTATTTTTTATTTTTGGGCGTCAGGGGTTCGGACGATGTTTGGCCCTTTATCTGGGATGTTTGTTCTAAATTTTTATTTTTTGTTTAAATTCTTATTTTTAACTAATTTTTATTTTATTATTTTTTTTTGGGGGGGGATTTTTTACTTTTTCTATTTTATTATTTTTTCTGTTACTGGTTCAGGCTGGCTCGTTGCCGTTACCTTGCAGACTAGATTATCGCACAAACCCACACTTTCAGGTTTCTGTAGAGCCTTGTTGGGTGTTGTCCGTGCCTGGCCCTTGACAAAGCCACGGAGAACGGCTTGCCATTGCTCTATATCCCTCTCTTATCCCAGTGGTTAGTAATGTATGGTCTTGCTAATCAGTATTTTTTAAAGAAATTTGCAGTCTTGGTGTTTTGCGTATTTATTTTGTTTTTTTCTTTAATGCAGCCTTTTGGCAGTTTAGAACTTCAAAAACATTTTTAACTGTTACCTTGTTTGCTTTTTCTATATATCATCATCATTGTCAACCATTATCAATCCACTGCTGGACGAAGGTCACCCCAAGTTTCCTCCACAACGGTCTGTCTTGTGCCAGTCTCCTCCATGTCACTCCCGCATACTTTCGAATTTCATCCACCCATCTCCCATATGATCTTCTTCTGGGTCTTTTCCTGTCCCATGGAATCCAATTTAAAATTTCGGCTGTACATCGACGGTCTGTCCTTCTGGCAGTATGTCCAGCGCATTGCCATTCCAGGGATTTAACTCAGATCATGATGTCTTCCACTCTTGTCATTTTTCGGATCCACGAGTTCCTCTTCTTATCTCTCCTGGTTACACCAAGCATGCACCTCTCCATGCTACTTTGAGTTGTCTGCAGCCTTTGTATGTCTCTTTTAGTTAAGGCCCACGTCTCTGCACCATACGTAAGCACTGGAAGGATGCATTGATCAAACACTTTTCTTTTAAGACATAATGGCATATTGCTCTTGAAAATTATGCTGTTTCTTCCAAAAGCTCTCCAGGCAAGTTTTGTACGCCGATTAATTTCTTCATCGATGTGACCCTCACTTGATATCTGCTGTCCAAGATAAACGTACGTGTCTGTTATCTCCAGCTTTTCTCCATCAATCGACAAATCTTCATTTCTTGTAAAAGCATTGAACATCACTTTTTTGTTTTGAAATTTCAGTTTTAATCCCACTTTTTTACTCTTGTCAGCAAGTTCCTGGACCACACCCTGCAGCTCTGATGGGGTAGTTGCAAAAATGACTACGTCATCAGCAAAACGAAGGTGGGTTAGATAATCTCCATCAATCTTTATCTCTTTGTTTTCCCAGTTCAGTGATTGAAAGACATTTTGCATTGTAGCATTAAAGAGCTTGGGAGATATGGTGTCACCTTGTCTCACTCCCTTTCCACTTTTTATGTGTGTTGTATTTTCAAAAAGCCGAATCTTTGCACTTGCATTTTCATAGATGTTATTAATAATATTAATGTATGCATCTTCAATACCGCAGGATTTCAGAGACATTGTAACTGCTGATGGTTTCACTGAATCAAAGGCTTTTTCATAATTGATAAAAGCCATGCACAATGGAAGTTCATATTCCCTCGCTCTTTCAATTAGTTCTATCAGAACGTGGATATGATCTTTTGTGCTGTAGCCACTCCTGAATCCAGCTTGTTCTCTCGGTTGAGCCATGTCCAGTGTTACCTTCAAGCGGTGTGAAAGAACTTTAGTGAAGATTTTATAAACCAATGAGAGGAGGCTGATAGGTCTGTAGTTCCCGAGATCCTCAATGTCACCTTTTTTATGTAGCAGGATCATTGTAGCGTTGTTCCAATCCTCAGGAATTTTCTTTTCATTAAGGCATTGGGTGAAAATTTGGGCGAGTACTGTTTCAATTTCTCCGCTTGCTTCTGGTATGTTGTCTGTAACGTACCAGGAGATGTGACGTACCTGCCAGAAGGACGCACACGACATAAAGGCAGATAGCAAGTAGAATCAATGTCTGCGTAGCTCAGTTGGTAGAGCAACTTATTCCGGAATGAGTGGACCCGGGTTCGAACCCCGGCGCGGATAAAAAGGACGGAGAAATTCACTTCGTTATAATGGCGCCCGAACTATCCGGATGACCCGACCGTTCAAAATCTCGCATTGGTGTGATTTTTATTTCCACACCGCGAGATAGGAAAAATAAGAGAATCCTTTCTCCAGCACTTCGAAAAAAAAAAATAAGGGGGAGATGATGTAACGTACCAGGAGATGTGACGTACCTGCCAGAAGGACGCACACGACATAAAGGCAGATAGGAATCAGAATACATGTCCGCGTAGCTTAATTGGTAGAGCAACTTATTCCGGAATGAGTGGACCCGGGTTCGAATCCTGGCGCGGATAAAAATGACGGAGAAATTTACTTCGTTATATGTCTACAGTAATTCCATCTTCTCCTGGAGCTTTTCTCCGCTTCATGTTCTTGATTGCATGTGCAACTTCTGCTGGGAGGACTGGAAGAACTCTGGTACAGGTACCTTTCATGATGTCTTGAGTACATGTATCATCCCTTTCATATAATTTGCAGTAGAAATCTTTCACTCTCGTCAAGATTTCGCCTCTATTTCTTGTTACAGAACCATCTTCTTTTCTCAGTGCCATAATCTGTTTTCTTCCCTTACTGAGATGTCCCTTTGCTATCTTTAGGCTTTGGTTGCTTTCAATTGCTTTCCTCACTAGTTCACAGTTGAATTTCCTTACGTCTTCAGTGATACTTTTTCGTACTCTCTTGCATAGCTCTATATATTCCACTTTGGAAGTCACATCTTCTTTAGTTGTCCTCATCTCTCTTCTTTTTTGCATCAACATTTTGGTTTTTCCTGATAATTTGTTCACATGCAACTTGTTCTTAGACCCAGCTAATTTTGTTGCTGTTTCCATAAGAGCTTTGGTTACTTTTCCGTTAACTTCAGAAATGTCCATATATATATATATATATATATATATATATATATATATATAAGTGTACATTATGACGATGCAAAAACCCCGACGGATAGACAAAGAACAAATAATAAAACATAAAACGATGTACCATGAAATGTCTTCATCAGGAGAATACCAGTACATATCGAAAGCAGCTTTTCTGATGTCCGTGAAAGTTAGGTAAAAAACCAAATACCCACGGACAGTAAGCAGCAAACTCTAATGCAAGACCGAACGAAGAAACTAAAGGAAGGAGAGACGTCGAACAGCATATAAATAAGCGAAAAGTGTTTGGTGTGACGCGGACGGTGACATATTGTGGGGGAAAAAGTAGTGCGCGAAATCTGAAAAAAAGAATTGTTGGGGAAGGAAAGGAGGTTAGTGTTGGCAGCCGTTTGAGACCCATCAAACAGCATTTTGTGAAAGCCCTGAAGGTCGAAATTTGAGTGCATGGTTGTATTTGTTAGTAGGTAAGGAACTGTTGAAATCATCCCCCCCCCTGCTTTTAAGAGTCAGATTTGAAAAATTATTTCTTGGAGAGCGTTTCCGCTGCGAAATGTATCTCATATGATTTCAAATTTTTCTGAAGACACAAGGCTGCCACCAGAGGGAGTAAGATCACGTTCCCGTTTACACCAATATCTGCGGGACTAAAAATCTGATTGAGACACTTCTTTCTTCGGTCAGATGCTACTAACTATGCAAATTGCGTTTGCGTATTTTATTTTCCAAATAATGTACAATTTCCCCGCTAGGGCGCACTGATGCTTGATATGTTTTTCTCTGTAACTCTGCTTTTACATCTGCGATTTAAAAAATCTTTCAATATCGGATGCTATTACCTTGTCTAACACTTTAGGCTAGTATATGAGGAATTTTGTAGTTCTCATTTCTATCGATAGGTGGCGTTTGTGTACTTTAGTTTGCAGCTGTATCGCCACTTCTAGAAACCCTTTTCAGAAATTTCTCCTTTACTGTATGTCCTTCTCTACAATAGAGATGTAGAGCATTATCCTCTTTAAATAATGTAGATATTTCCCGCTAGGGGCGTAAAGATCGAAACCTTTATTCTCGCTATCTCTACTTCCGGGAGGTGTATTTGAAAAAATATTTTTCCTTAGCATAGCTTTTTCCATGAAGAACATATTTCGCCTATTTTCATTTTCCCATTATGCAAAATTCTTCCGCTAGCAGGCAAATACTTATGTCATGTTTACTTTTATACTTCTCCTTTTAACTGTTGGATTTCTAAATCTCTTTGTCTCTGTTACCTTCCTGGTGCTATGAGAAACTTCTTGTGCTCCCTTTGTTAATTTTCGTAACATGCTTTAATCGCTGGTGGAGCTGTTTCTACATGTATTTCTGGATGTTTTATGGACTATAGAATCCGGTTGATTGTTTTGCTAACCGGTTCCATTGACTTTGAATAGTTTAAGTTTAATTCGCGTCAGAACGGATTCAAAAGACGTGCTCATTAGAACCGAAAATTCGGTATCATGTTTCTTGTTTTAATTACTAGTGAGATGCTCTAGAAAACTGGTGAGGTGTTCTACAAATTGCTAATCTGTTAAAATTTCAGCTTCAGGTACCATTTGAAGTTGTGATAGAAAGCAACTTCCAAAAATAACTTTATAACCCATTTTTAGTAGATCTTTGAAAACTTTCGGGTGCAGGGAAATTACTCATCTTTCCCTTTTAAAACTCATAAATTTTGCGTTTTTTTACCACAGGTTTATGTGTCAGAGTGATGAATGTGAACAACCGCTAGGGTGAAGTTTCTATCTCACTATTGTATCAACGGGCTTCAAGAAACACGATAACAGTAAGTTTCTGTGTTCTTTTTCGTCTTTGTAATCGTTTTTCTTTCTTCCCCGGGAGCTTCGGAAGTAGGGGAGAAGCTAATCAAGTGTTTCCCTATGAGCAGTCATCAACCGTGAGTTGCCAGCGACCCGAACAGCCGGGCGAATGACTGAAAGAAATAAGCCATAGTAAATCGATTGAACGAAACTCCGCCAGGAACTTCGGCCGTGTGCCCGGATTGAGTTAGTTGGGTAGGTGGTACAGATTTGCTTCGTGTTCTTGATGAATATAAAGCTCATCTATCAAAAGTTTTGATTTTGTTTCTCCCTGATGATGAAAGAACGTATTAAGCTTTATTTCCCCATTAGATTTCGAGTAGCCTCGTAAACACTTAACTCATTCATTTCTCTTCGTTGCGCTGTTCATCTTTTATCGTATATGTAGCACTTGTGTATCAGAATGCATTGAAGCGCGTAATTGTATTGGAGAAAATACTCGTTCCCGGCGTAAATTCGAAATGCCAGACCAAATACCCGATCATTCCTCTCATCACGGGCGTTTTGTAGAAGGCAAATTCATACTAGTGTCTTCCTTCAGAAATAAACACGCCCGTAGGAATAGCCAAAGCGGAATTCAGTACCAATTGATTGAGTTAAAGAATCAGAAAATTTAAATATGCTGAAAACTAAATATGTCTCCTGAAATATGACCTCCATCATCTAATGAGACATTTCTCTAGATCTAGATTCTTTTAGTTCCTCCGCCATTTGCAATTCTTTTTCAGGGTTCCATAACCAGCATTAATAACAAGAAGGGATATAAGCAGTATCCCGTCCCTAATTTTGGCAACTGGTTTCAGAATAGGTACAGTGCCCGCACCACTTATAAAAATAAAACTTTTTAGCTCGTCTTTTGTAAAAAGAAAAAAAAACATCCTGCTTATCACTTTGTCCGTCCGTCTATGGACACCATATCACTGCAACTATTAGCTCAATTTGAAACATTATTGCATTGAGAAGCTGGAAGTGTGGGAATGATGATCCTTGCTTTCCTATAATGCAGAACTTCGCCACAAGAGGTGTGACGTACCTGCCAGCAGGACGCACATGACATAAAGGCAGATAGGAATCAGAATACATGTCTGCGTAGCTCAGTTGGTAGAGCTGCTTGTTCCGGAATAAGCGTCCTCGGGTTCGAATCCCGGCGTAGACCAAATATGACGGAGAAATTTACTTCGTTATAATGGCGCCCGAACTACCCGGATGACCCGACCGTTCAAAATCTCGCATTGGTGTGATGTTATTTCCACACCGCGAGATAGGAAAAATCAGAGAATCCCTTCTCCAGTGCTTCGAAAAATAAATGTGTGTGACGTTGCATTCCACACACCAGATTGACTGGGAGTTCTCAAGTGCACGTTCTACAGTGGTTGTCTGCCTGCAGCGATTCATGGTCACGGCTGATCCGTGGGCCATGCCCCCGGCCCTCTTTCGGGGGGGGGATATGTGACGTACCTGCCAGCAGGACGCACATGACATAAAGGCAGATAGGAATCAGAATACATGTCTGCGTAGCTCAGTTGGTAGAGCTGCTTGTTCCGGAATAAGCGTCCTCGGGTTCGAATCCCGGCGTAGACCAAATATGACGGAGAAATTTACTTCGTTATAGAGGGCGTAAATTCAGATAAAAACACTTCAAAACACATTTTGTTCAGTATACAGGCTTCGCCCTCTATCCCAAAGTAGAGCGTTCCTATGAAACATTTCGTAACCCGAAATGGTCTAAAGCGAAGAAGCTCAATGGAAATATTATTTGAGTGTTTCCAAGCCCCAAAAAAAACTAACCTACCAAATAACACCTAAAACAACACCAATATACACTGAAGTGTCAAACGCCATGGGATACGTACCTAGTATTGTGTAGGACCTCCTCTAGCCCAACGAAGTGCAACAACTCGACGTGGCATCGATCCCACAAGTGGCCGGAAGACTTCTGGACAGATGTTGAGCCATGCTGTCTGAACAGCCGCCCACAGTTCCCTGGTATTGGTAGGTGCAGGATCTTGGGTGCGAATGAACCTTTCCACCACGTCCCTTAAGTACTTTATTGGATTCATGTCGGGCGACCGTGGTGGCCACATCATCCGTCGGAACTGTCCAGAATGCTCCTCGAACCAATTTTGGACAACTTGGGCCCGATGACATGATTTATTGTCCACCTGGAAAATCCTATCGTTGTTGGGGCACAAGAAGTCCACGAAGGACTGCAAATGGTCACCCAGCAGAGTAACAAAGCGATTATCGGTTAATTACGTGTTTACGAGGACCAGAGGTCCCAAACCGTGCCACGCAAAGACTCCTCACACACGTACGGAACCACCACCAGATTCCACAGTGCCTTTTTGACAGCTTGGGTCCATGGCCTCATAGAGTCTGCACCACACTCAAACCCTACCATCAGCTCGTAACAACTAGTAGCGTGGCTCATCGGACCACGCCACATGTTGCCAGTCTTCCAGGGTCAAAATTCCGTGTTCACGAGCCCAGGTGAGGTACTGTGTTTGATGTCGTGGTGTTAAAAAGGCACTCTTGTGGGTGTTCTGCTCCCATACCTCATGAACGCTACATTACGCTGCACTGTCCTGATGGATATGTCTCTGGTGCCTCCTGCATTGAGCGTGGATGTCTGTTAGCATGGGCAATCCTGGTCAGATTCCGCTTGTCGCGGCCATTCAGCTCCCGTGTTCGGCCACGGTAGGTGGCAATGCCTTTCATGAGGTATTATCGGTACACACGTGACACCGTAGATCGAGGAATGTGGAATGTTCGCAAAATTTCGGAAATTGAATGTCCCGTCCGTTTGGCTCCCACTACCATGCCTCTTTCAAACTCCGATAATTCACCTCTGCCTGCCATAATCCTGTTGGCGGTTGTTGAATCTGACTCACGAGATACACCTCACAACTGATAAAATTCGTGGAGAGCAGCTAAGCCTTTATACGATGGCAGCGCCAGGTAAAATGTTTTGAACACTGTTATTCCACGGCTTTTGATGCTTCAATGTATAGTAAAAGCAGGAATGATATGATGATGCACATCCTACATAAAGTTTAAATTCCACTTTTCTCACCAACGTCCTGTTGCAGCTTATTAAAAAGACTGACTGATTTCTCTTTAAGTACAAGATAACTTAAAGGAACACAACGCTTTGTGCACCCATTAATCCACTCAAGCAATAGATTTTCCATTTTATCCATTACTGGACGCCGACTTAAAGGAGACCACTTTGCTACTAGCAGAACCAATAGCAACTACGGCAGCTTTTAAGATTTTTTTCTCTCTGCGTGTAAATGGTATGAATGATGAACGGGAAAATTCAACTCTCCCACAATGTCTTTACTTTGTTCACCACGATCGAAGCGCTTAATTACGTTTAGTTTTACACTAAGCGTGACACCGTTACGAGCTCTCTTTGGCTTTTCTGGTACCTTAGGGCTCATCTCGCTAACGGATGCACAAAACAAATCGAGATAAAGCATAGATGCTGACAGGCACAGTTCAACGCTGTGGCAGCTTGATGGTGAATGTAGTTCCCAAGAAAGGAACTTGGAGGCACCACTCTCGCTACTCGGGATGCGCGCTGCCTCTATAACGGCTCGCTGCTAAACGAACGCTGAAAGCTATTTTAGCTTTTCGCAGAAGCGAAAATTTTCTTCGGATTTCTTTCGGTAATATAAGTCTTTCATAAAAGCGAAATGTGCGTAAAGCGAACTTTCGAAAAGTGGGGGATATTTGCAAATTCCTTCTGAACATCAGATTGAAAACATTATCTCATCCATTCGATGCCATTTATAATTAAATACTATTTTGGGTACATTTTCTTTTTCAAGTAATTCATTTTTTTCCGCTAGGGGGAGTAAAGCTAAAGCAAAAGGCGGTGAACAGTTGTTTTTTTAGATTCAAATATTTATTTATCACCTTGTTTACAGTTGATAGAGATTTTTAACGACCTAGCTATTGCTCTTTCGTTCGGTGGATTTTCTTTTAGGACCAGAGAACTTACTTTTGGAACAGTCGTAAAAGTACGTACCTTCTTTGGATATTCATAACATGTCTGTTATTAATAATATTGCTTATTTTACATTTAGAAATGCGAATTCCCTGATTTTCACAGCGTTTTCTAGTACTTCTTTTGTAAAAAAACATGGTGCTTTATGTTACCAGTTTGTCCGCCCGCCCGTCCGTTTCTGGACACCATATCTCTGCAACTATTTATTCGATTTGAAATATTATCTTTGTATTGAGAAGCTTGAAGTGTCCAAATAATACTTTATTTCGCTTTTTTTTAGGATGCACAATTTCGGCGCTATAGGACGTAAATGCAGATGATATTGAATTCAAAATACATCTTATTCCGTATATTTGCTTGTAGACACTCTATTGAAAAAATACTTTTACCTTTCCATTTCATTTTTGTCCTAGACTATTTTAGGTATAGTCACTTTTTCAAGTTACGCATAGATTTCCACTAGGGGGCGTAAAAGTAAATTGCGTTTTCACCGTTTTTCTCAAGATCTCTGCCTCTACATGTGCGATTTAGAAAAATTATTTCAACACAGGATGCTACTTACCTTGTGGAACACTTTAGGCTAGTATATGAGGAATTTTCAAGTTCGCAGTTTTGTCGCTAGGTGGTGTTTGTGTACTGCAGTTTGCAGCTGTATCGCCGCTTCTGAAAATACTATTGAGAAATTTCTTCTGTATGTTATTCGCTACAATAGAGATGTGGAGCATTATCCTCTTTAAATAATGCAAATATAATACAAAGTAAAGGTCGAAATTTTTTTTTCGCTATTTCTTCTTCCGGGCGAAGTATTTGAAAAGTTTTTTTTCCTTAACATAGCTGTTTCCATTAAGGATGATTTTCGCCTATTTGAAAATTTTCCATTATGCAAAATTCTTCCGCTAGCAGTCGTAGACGTATGTTGTGTTTCCTTCTATATTTCATTAATACACACAATTGACGTGGACTAGGAACATCAAACAGAAATCATCGCTCTTTCCACGTTTATAAATGAGTCACGGAAAAATTCTCATCCGCCGCCACCGGGAATCGAACCCAGGGTCTTCCAGTTACGCGCTGGACATGCTGTCACTGACACCACAGCGACCTCGAATTCTCCAGACTCACTAACGACAAACTACCAAACCACATGGCAGGTTGCTTCTGTGGAGCCCCGCACAATGCTGGGGATTCACCAAAGATGAACAGCAGCAACTGAACAAATAACTAGAAGGCGAACGAATGATAAATACACAGTTGACGTGGACCAGGAACATCAAATAGAAGTCATCGCTTTTTCCACGTTTATATCTAAAGGTCACAGTAGGATATAATTCATTCGCCTTCTAGTTATTTGTTCAGTTGCTGCTGTTCATCTTTGGTGAATCCCCAGCATTGTGCGGGGCTCCAAAGAAGCAACCTGCCATGTGGTTTGTTTGGTAGTTTGTCGTTAGTGAGTGTGGAGAATTTCGAGGCCGCTGTGGTTCAGTGGAAGAATATCCGGCGCGTAACTGGAAGCCCCTGTGTTCGATTCCTGGTGGCGGCCCATGAGAATTTTTCCGTGACTCACTTATAAACGTGGAAAGAGCGATGATATCTGTTCGAAGTCTTCTATATTTCTTCTTTTAACAGTTCGACTTAAATGTCTTTCTCATAGCACCAGCAAAGTCTCGGAGACAATGTTTTTGTGGACCATTTGTTAATTTTCGTAACATGCTGTTTAGCAGCTGGTGGAACTAAGCAAATGTTTTTATTTCTAGATGTTTCATCGATTGTAGAAACCGGTTGATTTGTTTTCCAAACTGGTTCCATTGACTTTGAATAGCTTTGATAAATTTAATTCGCGTCAGAACGGATTCAAAAGACTTGCTCATTACAACCGAAAATATCGGTGTCATCTTTCTTGTTAATCACAGATTACTAATGTTTCTCTTCGTCAAGAGCAAAAACATAACCTTCTATCCACAGCTGTTTACGTGCGCCATTTTCTTAGCAGACGATATTTAACCTAAGCAGATGTTTCTCTTCGTAAAGAGCAAACACATAACCTTCTATCCACAGCTTGTATACGTGCGCCATTTTCTTAGCAGACGATATTTAACTGCAGCAGATGTTTCTCTTCGTAAAAAACAAAAACATAACCTTCTATTCACAGCTTGTATACGTGCGCCATTTTCTTAGCAGACGATATTTAACTGCAGCAGATGTTTCTCTTCGTCAAGAGCAAAAACATAACTCTCTATCCACAGCTTTGTTCACGTGCGACATTGTCTTAGAAGACGATATTTAACTGCAGCAGATGTTTCTCTTCGTCAAGAGCAAAAACATAACCTTCTATCCACAGCTTGTTTACGTGCGCCATTTTTTTAGCAGACGATATTTAACTGCAGCAGATGTTTCTTTCATGTTCATCTAACACGCTGCTGCCAGTTTCAATTCCTTGAACTCCTTTCATTTCCTCTGATTCCGTATCAAAAACGTTCGAAAAATGTGTGAACATCCTCTGCACAAACGCAGTTGCACTCGATATCTTCTCGATTTTTTTTTAAAACGTCGTTGTAAATAAATATCAAAGTACTTCTTCCTGACAGCTGATTAATCTGGCATATTGTATTTTGATTTACACAATATATTTTCAGAAAGTTTTCTTTTATTTATTGAATTCAATACTGCTACCTAACCCAGCATTGCATAAACCTAATTCAAAATCAATCCTATATTTCACGACAAAACCGATGCTCTAGTTAGCAATGCTTGTAATGGGATACGGTCCTTATATTTCTTTTCAGCACGCTTTTATAAAAAAAAAATTATCATTCATCTTTGTTTTGATGTTTGTTCTAAATTAATTTGTCTCTAATTCGTCTATCATTATTAATCTTGATGGTTTAGACTTATCATTACAAAACTTGGAAATAACATATCAAAATATAAATTTTTTTGTGCCCTCATCCCCCTTTACCCGAGCGATGCTCGGTGTTCCTACTATTTTCCTCTTTTAACTGTTCAATTTTAAAATATATGTCTCTGTGTCCTTTCTTATGAGAAACTTTTTGTGCACCATTTTATTTTGGGAACATACTTTAGCCGCTGTTTGGAGTAATTAGCTGTTTCTATTTCTGTGTGTTTTATCGATTGTAAAAATCCTTTTGAAATTTTATTTTCTAACCGGTTCCATTGGCTATGAATAACTTTCAAAAATGTTATTCGCATCGGAAAGGATTCAAAAGACATGCTTATTACAACCGAAAATTCGGTGTAATTCTATTTTTCGTTCTCAGTGTGAACTGCGATTTTTATACGCAGTTCGATTTGATACTTTTTCCAGCAAGCGATGTTTTTTTTTTTTTTTACTAAATTTTAGGCATTTTACTTCCGTGCGTTTTTTCCCAAACACAGAATAATTAACAGATCAAAATTAATGAATGTACTCAGACATATATATAATGTTTATTTGGTTTAGCTAAACACTATGTATGACGAGAACATTATGTTTGAAAACAAGTTCATAAAACGCGCATGATTTGTGTTGCGCGCTCTGCTGTATGAATCTCACCCTAATTTTGGGGGAGGAATTGGAAGAAAATTTTGGCCAGAAGTTTTAAACATCGAAGCTCGCATTTTTGATGTCACGTTTCTTGCTCTCATGTTGCGGGGGGATATTATTGTTTTCCTTCGCTTTGTGTCAGGGGACTGTCGATCCTTTGACTATCCAGGAGTATCTTCGAGTTTGGGCTGTTGCCTGCTCTTCTAGGACTCTAAATTCAAGACTAGCTGTCTTAAAAGTAAATGTGCGAAGTAATCGTACGTTAAAAGATAAAATACAGTATTAAAAAGTTTTACTTCAAATATGCAGTTTTATGAGTATTTTGCGCGTTTTCTGCACTTTCATCCCTAGCATAGGGCAACCACCTTATGACAGTTTCGTGAGCACTGTATGCTGAAAGAAGACATTCTTCCCTAGCGTAAGGCTACAACTTTATTGTAATTTCATGAGCACTACAGTCTGGAAGAAGACTTTCCCTAGTGTATGGCTATTACTTTATTACAGTTTCATGAGCATTGTAGGCTGGAAGAAGACTTTCCCTTCCATGGGCTACTGCTTTATTACAGTATAATGAGCCACGAGAAATCACAATTAAGAGAAATCGTCCAGCCTTAGCTTTAGAGATATAATAAACGATCTTCATCAACATTGAGATCTTGAAAAAGGTTATCCATCCCTTATATATCTTATAGAAAGCTACAAGTCTTTTGCAGATCCCTCACTCACATCAGCAAGGAGGGTTGGAAGGCTCTTACCGTCTTTAACTTAAGGCTAACAACTTAAATGTCCCCCATGATCAAAAGAATTTAGGGGTAGACCAATCTTAGTTTAGGGCTACTGGTTTTGTTATAGTTGAAAACATTAATGGCATTAAGTACTGAGAGCTGTAGTCGATCTTTAACTTAGGACTACCAGTTAAATGTTTCCTACTTAAACCACATTGATGAACTTCGAAGCCTAGAGGATTACTGGTTTGTTGTAGTGTTTTATTACACTTATGGACATCGAAAGATAGAGCGCACGCCGAATACTTCTAGCGTTGAATACTATTTTATTGGAATTTAATTGCTGTCATGGAAATTGAAGACCAACGAATGTCATCTAACACTTATTTAAGGTTACTGACTATATTTAACTTGAACGACTTCATGAGCATCAGAGCCTAAAATATGTCTTCGGTCCCTAGCTTAAGCCTATTCGTTCTGTTGTAAAGTATTTCAGAGAATTCATAATCATTAAAATTTAGCGGGCGTTCTTCATCCCTAGAAAAGGGAAATGATTTTATTTAAAAGTTTAGCAAAACCCAAGAGCATCAAAGGCTAGCAAGAATAGTCAATCCCCAGCTCACGGGTACCATCATTTTTTTTTTGTATGTGTGTGTGTGTGTAGTTTGACAACCCATGCCAATGATGCACAGAAGGTGTGGTCCATCGCTAGCTTTGCGGGTCGCTATTTCATAGTATTTCAACATCATCGAAGTTGGCGACATCTTCAGAATAGGGAAAAGGTGATTCTCCTATTCTAAAGATGTCGCTCATCTTCACAATAGGGGAATTAAATTTTCCTGTAGCTTTATAAATCCCATGGCCATAAAAACCTAGTAGTAGTGTAACGTACCAGGAGATGTGACGTACCTGCCAGCAGGACGCACATGACATAAAGGCAGATAGGAATCAGAATAAAATGTCCGCGTAGCTTAATTGGTAGAGCAACTTGTTCCGGAATAAGAGGCCTCGGGTTCGAATCCCGTCGTAGACCAAAAATGACGGAGAAATTTACTTCGTTATAATGGCGCCCGAACTATCCGGATGACCCGACCGTTCAAAATCTCGCATTGGTGTGATGTTATTTCCACACCGCGACATAGGAAAAATATGAGCAGCACTTCGAAAGAAAAAAAAAAAGAAAAATAAGGGGGAGATGATGTAACGTACCAGGAGATGTGACGTACCTGCCAGCAGGACGCACATGACATAAAGGCAGATAGGAATCAGAATACATGTCCGCGTAGCTTAATTGGTAGAGCAACTTATTCCGGAATGAGTGGACCCGGGTTCGAACCCCGGCGCGGATAAAAATGACGGAGAAATTCACTTCGTTATAGTAGTTAACCACAAGCTTTCCTTTGATTTAGCCTCCCACGAAGACAAGGATTATATTGACTTCAGCCTAACTTCTTCAGAGATGGAAGAGAGCTTGAACCTATGAACAGTTTAAAAAACTGTGAATCACGGGGGAACAGAACCCAAACCTTTTCTCGAGAGGCAAGAGAGAGCGAGTGCATTACGACTTAGAAATTTCATATACACTGATTGATATAGGAAACGCCACACCCCCGAAGGAATGCACGAAATGAGACGACACTTACCACATATATAGACAAGTAGGTGTGAAAACAGTGATTTAATTTCTGGGGGATTACACAAAGCGATGGGTCACAAAACAGTATTATGTGACTTGAGTTAGTACAATACTGTACACTGAAGTGCCTAAAGCTATGGGATACGTACCTAGTATCGTGTAAGACCTCCTCTAGCCGGCGAAGTGCAGCAACTCGACGTGTCATCGTTTACACAAGTGGCCAGTAAACGTCTGGAGAGATGTTGAGCCTTGCCGTCTGAACAGCCACCCATATTTCCCTGGTATTTGTAGGTGCAGGATCTTTCGTGCGAATGGACCTTTCCACCAAGTCCCATAAGGGCTCTATTAGGTTCATGTCGGGCGAACGTGGTGGTCACACCATCCGTCGGAACTCTCCAGAATGCTCCACGAACCAATCTTGGACAACTTTGGCCCGATGACATGGTGCATTGTCCGCCTGGAAAATCCCATTGTTGTTTGGGTAGATGAAGTTCATGAACGGCTGCAAATGGTCACTCAGCAGAGCAACAAAGCAATTACCGGTTAATGACGTGTTTACGAGGACCAGAGGACTCAAACAGTACCACGTAAGGACACCTCAATCATGTATGGAACCACCACCAGATTTCACAGTGCCTTGTTGACAGCTTGGGTCCATGGCCTCATGGGATCTGCTCTAAACCCGAACCTACCATCAGTTTGTAACAACTGGAAGCGTGACTCATCGGACTACGACACATGCTGTCAGTCTTCCAGGGTCTAATTACCGTGTTCACGAGCCCAGGCGAAGCACTGCGTCCGATGTCCTGGTGTTATCAAAGGCACTCTGGTGTGTCTTCTGCTCCCATACCCCATGGACGTTACATTACGCTGCACTGACCTGATGGATATGTCACTGGTACCTGCATTGAATGGTATCCTGCATTGCATGTGGATGTTGTTTGAGCCAGTGTTGCTTGTACGTTAGCATGGATAATCCTGGTCAGACGCCGGTGGTCACGTCATTCAGCACCTGCGGTCCGCCACTGCACTGTCCATGATGAATGGTAATGCCTTCCATGAGGTATCCTCGATACACACGTGACACCACGGAATGTTTAAAGTTCGCACAACTTCGGAAATTGAATGCCCCATCCGTCTGGCTCCCAATACCGTGCCTCGTTCAAACTCCGATAATTCACGTCGGCTTGTCATATTCCTACTGGCGGTTGTTCAACCGGATTCACGAGATTACACCTCGCAACTGATAAAAATCGTGGCGTGCGTCGAAGATTTTTACGACTGCAGCGGCGGTTAAAAATTTGCATACTGCTATCCCATGACTTTTAGCACTTCAATGTGTATCCGCATTGCTGGGTTAAACACTGAGTGGCCACTTTATTATGACCACCTGACAGTTTTAAGCAAATGAGCTATGGCTGCACGCGATTGCCTTCATAGGCTGCACGCTGTTGCCTTCATAGCTAGTATAAAAAGGGAGAGCTTAGTGCTTGCGACAGCAGTAGAAGTGATTTTTGGGTGACGAGATGGGTAAAAAATGCGATTTGACGGACTTTCAACGTGGGATTATTGTAGGAGCTCGGAGCCATGGAGCGAGTATCACCGAAACCGCCGCATTCGTGAAATGTTCCAGAGCAGCTGTTGTTAAAGTGTTTAAAGACTGGACTGTCAACCAAAAAACTAGGTCTCTACGTGCAACGTGTGGTCGCCATCGACTAGTGACTGTGCTCGGGCGGAACAGAGAGTGTCCAGACTTGTAACAGACAACATAAGGCAACAGTGCAACAAATTACAGACCATCTTAATCAAGGATCCCCTCAAATGATCTCTGCACGCACTGTTCGCCGTACACTGCATCGGATGGGATATAACAACCGAAGGCCTGTTCGAACACCTTTGCTGTCTACAATTAACAAGAGATAAGGTCTGCAGTTCGCACAGGAGGAGCACACGGTTTGGACAGTCTATAATTGGAAACAAATTATGTGGTCCGATGAATCACGTTTTCAGTTGCACCATGCCGATGGTCGAGTGAGAATTTGGCGGAAACAGCACGAAAGCATGGACCCTAAATGCATTGCTACAACCCTTCAAGCTGGTGGAGGCAACGTTGTGGTTTGGGGCATGCTTTGTGCCCTTTAATTCGTGTTGATTAACGTCTGACTTGCACATTACATCTAAACATCGTTGCGGACCAAGTTCATCCTGTCATGTGGATGGTTTATACCAATGACGATGGTTACTTTCAACAAGATAATGCGTCATGCCATAGTGCTCGTATTGTATAGGATTGGTTTCAGGAACATGCCGGTGAGTTTACTTTGCTTAGGTGGCCCCTATAATCCCCATTGGGAATTTGTGGGATAAAGTTGAACGAGCCATCAGACAGCTGGATCCACAACCCTGCAATCTCACACTCTTGGAAAGTTCTATTCATCAAGCATGGTATCAGATTCCACAAATAACCTATCAAAATCTGGTAGAGTCCATGCCACGAAGAATCGAAGCAGTATGAAAGGCAAGAGGTGGCCCAAAGAAGTACCGAGGGGTGGTCATAATAAAGTGGCCACTCAGTGTATATTCGGTAATAGGGCGTGGTATCTATTGGAAATATCCCCGAATGGTATCCTGAGGTATTGTTGACCATGCATCGATGTCCTGTGTCCACTGTTTATCGACATTACGAAGGGGTCCTGCATAAGGCGTTAAGTCATCTGCCACTGACAAACCACACGTCTTGTTAGGGAGATATCTGGAGATTGCGATGGCATGGGCAGCACTGGGACACCTTGTAGACACTGTATGCTGTTGTCGGTACTGTGCGAGTAGACGTCATCTTGTTGAAACTCGGCTTCAGCGGTACCGACGTATCATCGTGCTGCCATTGTACCTACTACGTGTTCGAGGGCTGAACGGCTGTTGAAAGTGCTAGCGCCCCAAACTATGACACCAGGCTGATGAACCGTATGACTCTCACTGGTGGTAGGAAGATTAGACCGGTTACCACGTGCGTTCCTAAAATTTCAATTGGCGATCGTCGGCGCAGGGACAGAAGCGAGACTCGTCGCTGAACACATTTTCATCGTTCGTCCCCTCTATTCATTTCGGGCACGGCACCACTGCAACTGTGTGCGACGATGTGAAGCGGTAAGTGGCAGTCGTCGCAACAGCTGGCTAGAAGGCAAACCTACCTCAATCGATCTGCGATTCACAGTCTCTGTCAATAGAGAGATGTTTCATTTTTCATAGCTGCCTGTACTCCTCGTCGAATGTCATTTTTTATGGATTGTGAGGCTGGTATGACTTGCCGTCGAATTTGGTGATTTAGTCGGTTTTACATGCACCAGTCCAACTAAGGTGACTCACGGTAGCCTCTCCCAACTACTCGGTCGAAAGGTGTTGCATCCAAATGCGTTTCCGCCGTAAATCGAAGCAGGGTCCAACCTGACGTACTATGAAGAAGCCTCTGGTACAGATTTTCGTGTGATTATAGAAGTTTCGATGACGTCGGCCAGATATTCTCATTCCGATACAGTGGTCCACGTGACAACGACCAAACTTAGCTACGCCAATCCGTTTTGCCTATTTATCTCCCTCACCTTTCACGTGATTGATCTACAATAATTTAAATAACCTAGCTGTCGACATGTACCCATCAATTTATGTGGCGCTCCGACAAATGCTTCTTTATGTGGCATTTTCTGTGTCGAACAGGGTAATTCTATTTTCCGAAAGCTACGTCCTTTGGAAATACCTTAATGCTAATATTTAGCCCACACAGTATATTTAAGGAAATTGAATGAGATCCAAGAGTCTTGCGTAAACCATTTTGCCGATAATGAGATCATCTAGTTGCCTCAGCAACATAAGCAAGTCAAAATGAAAAATACATGGGCTTCTCAGAGGCAGATCGTTAGGAAAATGCAAAGATTTGCCTCTGTCGCAGAAATGCCGCGAAAAATTGTGCAGGAAAACTGGCTGTTACTTAAAAATGAGTTTCTCATTACACTTTGCCATAATAATGTAATCGAAATTCCCATGGAAGACTAATGCATAAAAAATGATTACGAGAACGCCAGAAAAAAAATTACACATTATTTCTCTCAGGTGACGCTTCATAAATCCTTTATTAAACACTTGCGGACAACGAATATGGCAACTTTCTGAAAACTGATGCCCATTTAGAACAACTCATAACTCCGATGACTTCAAAAATACTATTAGTATTGACATTTCCATTAGCATGAGATTAATGACCCGAGAGTCTGAACATCGTTGCTGAGACAAAGCTTTCGACATGAGTAAAAGGGAGTGATATGAGAAGTTTGTCGGCTTCTTCGGTAGCAGAATAAACAGAGTCGTGAGCTTCCGCTTAATCTCCTAAGTTGAACAAATTTTCGGCATCCGGAGGAGGCACGAGTGCAATGTTTGTCATAAGAAGCTCGTTATTTCTCTTCGCTGCAAGTAACGTCCCTAAATGAGACTTCTAGCCGTTAAAAATGGAAAGGGATTCATTAAATCCCTTCTTAGCATCTACGTCTATAAGGAATAGCTCGTCACTAATTTAGAGTGAATGTCTTGCTTCATCAAATATGTCCGCCGCCCCGGTGGCGCAGTGATCAGAGGCCATCTGCGCCGCCCGGTGGCGCAGATGGCCTCTGATCATTCGTCCGAAAGGGGTCCGAGTTCGAATTCCGATGAGGCATGGATTTTGTGTTTGTTTCACGGCATTGGCTGTCTCCCTTCCCTGGAACCAATGACCCTAAATTAGGGACGGGCGACTGCTTA
Organism: Macrothele yani; assembly: GCA_039090855.1. NCBI lineage: Eukaryota > Metazoa > Arthropoda > Arachnida > Araneae > Macrothelidae > Macrothele > Macrothele yani. The sequence continues at coordinate 19,703,134 of CM076992.1, forward strand.
TAGCACACTGAGTTGCTCACGGTGGTCGTTAAACCTCCAATAAAAAAAATGTCCTACGCAGTTTACCCTCTTACCAGTTTGGGCGCGTTCAAAGGTTTACTCTTGTAAAACTGCTTGAATGTGGGGAACTTGTTCAGACACTACTCCCAAAGTGATGTCAGCGCGACTCTCTACACCCTAAAACGGTTTACAAAACGGTGGGACGCGTTCATTGTCGTGGAAATAACCGCTTGAACGTGCCTCTCGAAACTCTGTCGGCACAAATTGATCAACCAAGTCTCTAATTATGGACAGGTAAGCGGTGATAAGAGGAAACAAGAAAAGGACACCAAATTTTCGGGTGTAGTTAGCACGTCTTTTGAATCCGCTGTGACGCGAATTAAAGTTATTCAAGCTATTCAAAGTCAATTCAACCGGTATGGAAAACAGTAGCATCTCACCGAAGAAAGAAGACTTTCAGTCGGGGTTTTAATCCCGCAGATATAGTTGTAAACGGAAACGTGAAATTACGTCCTCTGGTGGCAGGTTTGTGCGTCAAGGAAAATTTGAAATGATATGAGAAACATTTTGCAGCGAAAACGCTCTCTAACAAAAAAAAAAACAAAAAAAAAATTGTTCGAATCGGACTCTTAGAACTAGAGATATCGACAAATATAAGATATGCATCTACACCCCCTGGAGGGAAAACAGGCATTATTTTAAGAAGAATGTATTCTCAAAAGGTTTTTCGATGTGGGCGGTAACGGTCCACGAAAGAATTTCTTCAGTCGAGTTTTCAGGAGCTCAGATTTTGCTGCAAATACATCAGAAGCAGAAATTAACGCTTATGCCCCTGGTGGCCAAACCATGCTTTACTAAATTATAGAAATAATACGAAAAACATTTCCCATCAGGAGCTGCATGCGATACAAGCATTTTTCAAATCGCTGTTTTAGAAGTAGAAACATCGGGGAAAGTGCAAGTTACCATACCCCCTAGCGGAAAGTCTATGAATTACTTGAAAATTTTGAAATTATGTGAAAACCATTTTGCACCTGAAACACTATCCACCAAAGAAGGAATTTTTCAAATCGGACTCTAGAAGCAGAGATATTGACAAAAATAAGATTTACATCAACGCCTCCTGGAGGAAAAACCATGTAATATTTTAAGAAGAAAATACTCTGAAAAGGTTTATCGACGTGAGTGGCATCGCTCCACGAACGAATATTTTTAATCTAGGTTTTAGAAGCTGAGATTTTGTGGCAAATACATCAGAAGCAGAAATTGACACTTACTGGTGGCCAAAACGTTTCTTATCAAACGTTAGAAATTATATGCAAACGATTTCCCATCAAGAGCTGTATCTATTGAAGAAAAAAATTCAAATCGAAGTTTTAGAAGTAGAGATATCTTGGAGAACGCAATTTACTTTTACGCCCCCTAGTGAAAAATCTAGGAGTAACTTGGAAAAGTGACTATACCCAAATACTCTGTACATAAATTTAATCGAAAGATAAAAGAAATTTTTAAATCGGATTTTAGAAGCAACATATGAAATAAAATGTATTTTGAATTCGATATCTGCATTTACGCCATCTAGTGGCAAAATTGTGCATCGTAAAAAAATGAAGGATCATCATTCGCATATTTCAAGCTTCGCAATGCAAAAATGATTTTTAAAATCGGACTAACAGTTGCAGAGATATAGTGTCCACAGACGGACTAAAAAACCGACACCATAAGCACGATCTTTGTTTTACAAAAGACATGCAAACAAGATAGATAACACGAAATTTTTCTGTTGTAATGAGCATGTCATTTGAATTCTTTCCGACACGAATCAAATTTATCAAAGCTATTCAAAGTCAGGAAAACAATCAACTGTTTTCTACAACCTATAAAACATCCGGAAATAGAAAAACTTACTTCCAACAGCGGCTAAAAAGCATGTTACGAAAATTAACAAATGGCGCACAAATGTTTCTCATAGCACAAGCAAGACATCAGAGAAAAAGAAAGTTTCAAATTGAACAGTAAAAAGAAGAAATATAGAAGGAAACATGATATAAGTCTGCGCCTTGAAGCGGAAGAATTTTGCATAATGGAAAAGCTGAAGATAGGCGAAAAATATTCTTCATGGAAAAAGCTATGCTAAAGAAAAAAAAAACTTTTCAAATACAAAGGGCATCCTGAAGTAATGCCTCGTCCCTCATAAGACTTATTTGTAGCAGCAAAAATGCGAAACTTGATGACAAAATACTTGGATATTATGTCAATAATGTTAGCCTATCCAAAGTATTGTTCATCATTTTCTATACTTTTCCGCCATCTTTGAACACATTGGTTAAATCCATTTTGGAAAAATTCCGGAGGCTGTTGTTTCAACCAGGAGTTCACAGCCGTATTAACGTCTGCTACATCGTCAAAACGTTCCCCGCGAAGGGTGTTTTTCAAAGGTGCAAACAGGAAAAGGTATGAGGGAGCCAAATCAGGACTGTAGGGTGGTTGGGGCATCACAGTCCACCCCATTTTGGCAAAAGCCGATGAAGCCTCCATTTAGGTGTGGTGACGTGTCCATTTAGGTGTGGTGACGTGCGTTATCATGGTGTAAAACATCACTATGGAGTGGAATGTCGCGCTTTTCCTTCTGAGTGCTTACTTTTAGGTCCTACAATGTCTACACGTAGTGAGCAACTCTTTGTTGTTGCAATTCCTGGATAGTGACAACTGCTGTGACAGATGCCAACAGATGTTGCCTGTTGGCATCTGTCACAGCAGTTGCGGGTCTTCCACTCCGTTGTTTGTCCGACACTGAACTTTCTCCCTCTCGAAACATCTATTCATCCATCTTCGGACAATACTGATATCGATTGTGGCAGCTCGATACACCGCCAAGAGTCTTCTGTGGATTTCTGGAGCCTCACATCTCTTTTATTCCAGGAATTCAATTACGGTTCGCTGCTTTTCTCTCTCATTCATGATCTTTATTTCTGATTCGGAAAATAATTTGTTCCCACACTGGTAACATATCATAGTACACGTTAGTCCAGTTTCCTTGAAATCACTTTAAAATTTCAAAAGTTATTAGGGAGGAGGAGTTACTTTCAGGATGTCTCTTGTACATCTCCCGGAAGTAGAGGCAGAAAGAAACAGGTTTCGACCTTTACACTCCCTAGCGAGTAATCTGTGCATTATTTAAAGATGATAATTCTCCACATCTGTGTTGTTGGAAATAGCATATATAATAAATAAGAAATTTCTGAATACGGTTTTATGAACTGGAGATACAGTTACAAACTGAAGTACGCAGATACCACCTAACTAGAATTGAGAGCCACAAAACTCATAATATACTAACCTAAAGTGTTCTAGAAGGTGAATGGCATCCGGTGTTGAAATAAGTTTTCAAATTGCAGAAGCAGAGATATTGAGAAAAACAGTTTAAAAAACGCTCCACCTAGCGGCGAAATTGTGCATTATTTTAGGAAGAAAATACGCACACAGTTTGCATAGTTAGTTGTATCTGACCGAAAAAGATTTTCAATCAGATTTTTAGTCCCTCATATATTGCTATAAAACGGAAATTTGAGCATACGTCCTCTTGTGGCAGACTTGTGCGTTAAGGAAAATTTTAAATTATGTGAGGAAGATTTCGCACAGGAAGCGCTCTCCAACAACAACAAAATTTGTTGAGAAAGGGATAGAAGAGAGATTTTATTTTTCTCGATATCTGTTGAAGCAAAGATATCGACAAAAATAAATTATACATCTACGTTCCCTGGCAGAGAAACCATGCATTATTTTAGGAAGAAAATGTTCCGAAAAGGTTTATCAACAAAAGTGATTATCGGTTTATGAAATCATATCTTTAATGGAGCTTTTAGAAGCTCAGGTTTAGCTGCAAATACATCGGAAGCGGAAATTAAAACTTATGGTTCCTGTTGGCCAAACTATATTTACTAAAAATTAGAAATTATACAGAAAATATGCCCCATTTGGAGCTGTAACCGGTGCAGAAAGAATTTTTCAAATCGGAATTTTAGAAGCAGAGACTTCGGAGAAAACGGAATTGACTTTTACGCTCTCTAGCGGAAAATCTATGCGTAATTGAAACAGTGACTACACTTAAAATTGTCTTCGATATAAATGGAATCGAAAGGTAAGACTGTTTTGTGTCGTATATTTAGAAGCAATTATATGGAATAAAATGAATTGTGAATTCAATATCATCTGCATTTACGTCCTCTAGCGGCGAAATTGCGTGTCGTAAAATAAATGGAATGCAAAGAATCATCATTCTCACATTTCAGGCTTTCCAATGCAAAAATAATATTTCAAATCGGACTAATAGTAGCAGAGATATAGTGCGCACAGGAGGACGGACGGACGGACAAACCCATAACATAAGCACGATATTTGTTTTCGAAAGACGTGCTGAAAACGCCCATAGAATAAACGCTCGCAAAAAATTGTTTGTCTAACTAGGTCAGAGGGTAAACTGCGAATGCAATTTCTCGAAAATTGGAACAAGTTAGTAAACTCATGCAATGCATTGATTATGATACGCTTTCCAACATACCAGAAATCATTACTCAAGTTATGAGGATAATGGCTGTGGAATAAATCTCGCACCTGTGCCCTGAGCTTTGACCCCACTTCGATGATATTCAACAGAACCGGGTTAGGTATACTTCCGGAACAACATGATAAAGTTTTGTCTCAATCGAAGAATTTTTACGTAAGTTATAACATATAAGGGCGATGGAATGGATCCCGCTCCTATGGCCTGACCTTTGTCTCCATTTCGCCCATTTTCAATAGGGTTCGTCCCCAGTGGTTCCCTACCACATACTAAAATTTCATCGAAATCGAACCACTTTTACGAGAGCTATCGTGCGGACGGACGGACGGACGGACAAAGCTGGAGCATATACGCTTCTTCAGAAACATACGGTTGGAAAGCGTAAAAAATGACCACTTCTCGAAATTAGAACAAGTTAGTAAATTCATGCAATGCGTTGATTACGATATGCTTTCCAACATACCATAAATCATTACTCAAGTTATGAGGATAATGGCTGTGGAATAAATCTCGCACCTGTGCCCTGAGCTTTGATTCCATTTCGATGATATTCAACAGAAAACGTTCAGTATATATCCGGTAGAACATACTAAAAATTTGTCGCAATAGAAGCATTTTTAGTCACGTCATGAGGATAATGGCTGTGGAATAAATCTCACTCCAGTGCCCTGACGGTTTGACCCCATTTCGATGATATTAAACAGAATTGGTTCAGTATACCTCCGTAACAACATAATAAAGTTTAGTCGAAGCATTTTTACGTACGTTATGACACATAAGGGCGGTGGAATGGATCTCGCTCCTATGTACTGACCTTTGATTCCATTTCGATTATATTCAACAGAGCCGGTTCAGTATACCTCCGAAGCAACACGAAAACGTTTTGTCGCAATCGAAGCATTTTTACGAAAGTTATGACGCATAATGGCGATGGAATGGATCCGGCTCCTATGTCTTGATCTTTGACCCCATTTCGTCCATTTCCAGTAGGGTTTCTTCCCAGGGTGTTCCCTACCACATACTGAAATTGCATCGAAATCGAACCATTTTTACGCAAGCGAGTTATCGTGCGGACAGGCAGGCAGGCAGACAAACAAAACTAGAGCATATACGCTTCTTCAACCTATGGTTGGAAAGTGTAACAAGTTAGCAAAATCATGCAATGCATTGATTATGATACGCTTTCCAACATACCAGAAATCATTGCTCAAGTTATGAGGATAATGACTGTGGAATAAATCTCGCTCCTGTGCCCAGACCTTTGACCCCATTTCGATGATATTAAACAGAACTGGTTCAGTGCATCTCCGAAGCAACATGATAAAGTTCTGTCGCAATCAAAACATTTTTACGTAAGTAAGGACGCATAACGCCAATGGAATGGATCCCGCTTCTATGTCGTGACCTTTGACCCTATTTTGCCCATTTTTTATAAGGTTCCTTTTCCTGTTGTTCGCTACCACATATTAAAATTTCATCAAAATCGAACCATTTTTACGCGAGTCATTGTGCGGACAGAGAGACAGACGGACAAAGCTGGAGAATATAAGCTTCTTAAACCTTCGGTTGGAAAGCGTAAAAAACACGCCAGCTGCTGAATCATGTCTTCTCACGGTCTTCCTTAATGTCATGAAGAAATATCTAATTTACAGCTAAGGAATCGACAAAACTATTCAGAACATTTACAATGCTCAACCACATAACGTTACCTAGAACATAAGATATCATATAGTGTGATCCCAAAATGGCAAAAGGAGCTCACTGTTAGAAGGATCAGAACAATATTAATATAGCTAAATATGGAGTAAAACATTATCACGATTCAGTAACGCACTGAACCTCAAATGCTTACAAAACGTTTCTAGGAGTAGGACTTTTCTGGTGCACCCTTACACCCGTATTAACCTGTGCTATGCCTTGTTTATTCGGTTGGTGTTCTTTTCGTTTTACAACATGACTAAAAACAGTTGGAAAGCTTTGCTAAAGTTACTCCCTTGCTCATGTACCACGCACTAGAAAGATTTGCGTTAGGCCTAGTTACTGCTCGTGGATGACCCATGCATTTTTCGTTCTTCAAACAGTGAGATTCTTCTGTCATTTTGGGAACAAACTATGATATTCTTGCCATGCTACACAGTATTCAACGCTATGTGGTTGAACAGAGGAAATGTTCTTACTAGTTTCGTCGATTGCTTAGTTGAAATTAAGATATTTCTTCATAAAATTAAGGAAAACAAGTTAGTAAAATCACGCAATGCATTGATTATGATACGCTTTCCAACATACCAGAAATTATTACTCAACTTATGTGGATAATGGTTGAGGAATAAATCTCGCTCCTGTGTCCTGATCTTTGACCCCCATTTCGATGATATTCAACAGAACCGGTTCACTATACCTCCGGAACAATATGATAAAGTTTTGTTGCAATAGAAGCAGTTTGACGCAAGTTATGAGAATAATGGCTGTGGAATAAATCTGGCTTTTCTGAAATGACCTTTCACCCCATTTCGTTGATATTCAACAGAACCGGTTCACTATACCTCTGGAACAACATGATAAATTATTTTGTCGCAATCCAAGCATTTTAGGTTAGTTATGATGCACAAGGGCAATGGAATGGATCCCAATCCAGTGTCCTGACCTTTGACCCCATTTCGCCCATTTTCCATAGGGTTTGTTAACAGTGGCTCCCTACCACATACTAAAATTTCATCGAAATCGAACCATTTTTACGCAAGTTATGACGCATAAGGGCAATGGAATATATCCCGCTTTTATGCCCTGCCTGACCTTTGACTCCATTTCGCCTATTTTCAACAGAGTTTGTGCCCAGGTTGTTCCCTACCGCATACTAAATTTTCATCGAAATCAAACCATATTTACGCATGTTATGACGCATAAAGGCAATGGAATGGATCCCGCTTTTATGTCCTGACCTTCGACCCCATTCCGCCCATTTTCAATAGGGCTCGTGCCCAGGTTGTTCCCTATCACATACTAGAATTTCCACGAAATCGAACCATTTTTACGCAAGTTATGACGCATAAGAGCAATGGCATGGATCCCGCTACTAAGTCCTGACCTTTGACCCTGCTTCGCCCATTTTCAATAGGGTTCGTCCCCATGTGGTCCCCTACCACATACTAAAATTTCGTCGAAATCGAACCATTTTCACGTGAGTTATCGTGCGGACGGACGGACGGACAGACGGACGGACAAAGCTGGAGCATATACGCTTCTTCAACCTACGGTTGGAAAGCGTAAAAAAAACCGTTTCTATCAGACGTTAGGGAACATCAATCAATAGCTGGAATATTTTCCTATTTTCAAGATGCGCGCATTATTCCCTATGTTTCGAGAAGTAGGCATTTTTTCTGTGGCCCTTTTTCAGTAAGCATTCTTTCGTATGTTCGGTACGCGGTGTGTTTCATGGGGCCATCCACCGTTATCAAGGTAGTAAGACGGTGCCACAGCAACCCGTCCCTCCGGAGTATTGCAACCCCCGTATCCTGCCCGTATCAGTGGCGTCGGTCAGGGCCTCCGTAACCTACATCTCTACAGCTGCTAGCCTTGCACGCTACCATCTATCCACTCGATGTAGCATAAACGTGATTCATCAGATAAGGCAAGCATTCTCTTAATCTTCCGCGGGCCACTCCTAATGTTTTATGGCCAACTGCAGTGGTGGTCGCCGATGACGTGTTGTGGACATGGGTTTGCACCGTAGATCCATACGGTGGAGAGATCGTTGTCCTGTAGTTGTGGATAGATAACTTTTCTGTACTTCCTGGTTGCAGATTATAATCATCTGTGCCTAGGTAGTACGCCTATTGCTCCAGCGAATACGGCAGAACCCTGTTTCTCCTTAAGCAATTAAGCAGCCGTCTACTTTCAACACCTACCCGCCGGTTATGTGTTAAGGTTTCTTGCCATTCATTTTCGGTACGCTTGCATTACGGCAGCCGGTGAACAGCTGTCAGAATTTGCTTTTTCGGGGATACTGCCACCCTTTTATCTGTATCTACTGGCCACTTTTTCTTTAGCCATTACAACCACAGATTAAGCTCTAACGGATATAGCGTTTTATGTGTTCTTGGATTTCTCATATGTGCACCGCAGTGCCAGAAACGAACCAAAATGCGTATGGGGGGTCTAATGTTTTGCGCCTGTGATTTACATGAAAGTAAGTCTTACGTACCTTGACCAGAAAGAACTTAATCAGTATGATTGAGCATGATCAATATACCGTACACAGGGAAGTTTTTAAGTATTGTACTTTGAGCTGTTGATTGGGATACAACTTGCTACAGACTTCATCAAGAGAAGGGTCAAGTTCCTCTTAACACTTTTTTCAAGAAAGTTCCAAAGCCGCCATAAGCAAGTACTTCTTTCCAATGTTAGATCAATTTTGGTGTGTACGTCAGCTAATTATCAAGAGGTAAGGTGTGCATGTCAGCTAATTATCAAGAGGTAAGGTGTGCATGTCAGCTAATTATCAAGAGGTAAGGTGTGTATGTCAGCTAATTATCAAGAGGTAAGGTGTGTATGTCAGCTAATTATCAAGAGGTAAGGTGTGTATGTCAGCTAATTATCAAGAGGTAAGGTGTGCATGTCAGCTAATTATCAAGAGGTAAGGTGTACATGTCAGCTAATTATCAAGAGGTAAGGTGTGTATGTCAGCTAATTATCAAGAGGTAAGGTGTGTATGTCAGCTAATTATCAAGAGGTAAGGTGTGTATGACAGCTAATTATTAAGAGGTAAGGTGTGCGTGACAGCTAATTATGAAGGGGAGTCGCCTCAGTGGGCGAGTGGTATGAAGATTTGGCTTCTAATCTTTTGCGAAACGGGAATCAAACGAAACCATGAATGTTCTCAGTGCCCACATCTGGTTTACAAGTGACGAGAATGTTGGAACGATTGCATCGTCCAAGTGGGCACGCAAGCGCAGTGCTCAGCTTTTGAAATGACAATCGTGGAATTTTTCAGCCACAAGCATGACTTGGTTGGCTAAATGCCAGCCGCGTATCTCGTTGTGCTCATCCAGTTCAGGGTTTTTCGAAGGCTTTCGGGGACTGTAACACGATTGCGTGAATAGGTACCCGAAAATCGGCCCTGGACTTACGTGCTGTTTTCGGCGGTTGGCTTTGCGACTTTGAACTCTTCTCCTAGTATTGGGTGGCTGCTGAATCTTGTGTGTTCTCGGCTGACAAACGGATCTTTAGCTCCTGTAGTGTCGATGGCAGAATAATATTTTAGGTTTCACCCATATGCTATTTAATTCCTGAACTGGCGTCGCTTCCACTCTTTTCGTGCTATCAGTACACAAACATATTGTTCCAGTTCAACTAAATTCCAGCTTTTTGATAACAGTTCAGTTTTTAAGAGCTACTTTTATACACAGTCGAGTCACATTATTGTGACCACCTCCTACTTTTGACGTCAACGGCGCGTAGCCAATGAAAGAAGGCAGTCGTGAGCTGGCTTGGAGGGTATATAAGGTGTGCGGTAGGCTATCTGAAAACGTATCACTCGTTGCTGTCATGGATAAAAGGAGCGTTTTATCAGATTTTCAAAAAGGGGTGATTATCGACTTTCGTGCCAAGGGGTGCAGTATTTCTGAAACAGCGCAGTTTGTGAACTGTTCGCGTGCTGCTGTGGTTAAAGTGTATCGTGTTTGGAGAAAAGGCATCATAGCGAATAAGCGTCGTGGAAACTGCGGAGCACCACGTGCCATTGATGTGAGAGCGGAACGTCAGCTTCGAAAGTGCGCGAGGGCCGATCTGCACGCTGCAGCGGAGAAACTAACTGGCCGAATGAACCAGGATGCTACCGAAAGTGTGTATAAAACAACAGTTCAGCGAACCCTGCTGCGTTTGAGGCTCCGATGCAGACGGATAATCACTGTACCTATGCTAACGAAGCTGAAAAGGCTTACATTTGCACGGCAGTATCGGAATTGGACCTCCGCTGATTGGCAAAGGATTACCTTCTCCGATGCATCACGTTTTCTGCTTCATCACGTTTTCTGCTTCATTCACGTATAAGGCGAGAAACATCGGAGAGCAAACACTCTTCAACCATTGATGGAAGAACACAAGCTGGCGGGGTCAGCGTCATGATCTGGGGAATGTTTTCGTGGCATTCCCTGGGTCCACTCATACCCGAGGAAGGTACTACCGACCGAATTCGTTATGAATCCATTCTTGCAGACCACGTACGCTCATACATGCTGATTGTTTTCCCTGAGGCGGGTGGGATCTTCCACGACAATGCGACGTGACACACACTCCTGGAAATGTCAGAGAGTGATTGGAAGAGAATGAAGACTTCAAAGTACTTCTCTGGCCCCCTAATTTCCCAGACTTAAACCCAATTCAACATCTGTGGACCACCTGGATCGTGTTGTTTGCTATATGGATCCTCCACCACGCACCCTCCAGCAGCTGTCGTATGCACTGCAGTTAGCATGGCTCCACATACCTGTGAACACCTTCCAGCACCTTATTGAGTCACTCCCTGCCAGTCTAGCTGCTATTCACGCTGCACACGTGCACACGGCGGTTACTTTGGATATTAGCTAGTGGTCACGATAAAGTGACTCGACCGTGTATAATGCATTCACATATACTGTCCACCATTAAAATACGGACACCCTTCCATTGATAGTGTATTAGATCCTATGCGGAAATCACGTCACAGACCCAACTATAAAGATCATTGTAGTGTAATAATGAGATATGCAAGATGCCTCGATCGACAGTCAGCTACTTTCCAGGCACGGATTGATAATGGATGCCACATAAGCAATACCTCCATATGTGAAATTTCAGCGCAAATGAAGATCCCTGGATCTGCTTTTTGGAATGTGATTCATAAATAGCAGCGAACTGGGAATAGATATGCCAGGAGACTACCTTGCAAACCTCCGAAGCGAACAGAACGTGGCAGGGGAGCACTGCAAAGGACTATCGGATTAGCATGCAAATCAGCATTTTCTGAAATCATGCAAACTCTGAGTTCATTGGCCTAATATTAGCTCCAGTACAGGACGCTGCACGATATGGTTACCCCGGTAGAACAGCATTCACATGCCGCTAACCACTGCGACTAATGCCACACGCTGATTAATGTGGTGTAAGGAACGTTGATCTTGGATTTGTAATTCAATGGAAAAGTATGTACTAGACTGACTAATCACGATGTAGAGTGTACCAATCAGACTGAATGTGGTAGATACAGGTGCTTTTCGGAGTTATAACGAAGTAAATTTCTCCGTCATTTTTGTCCAAGCCGGGGCTTGAACCCGGGTCCCCTCATTCCGGAATAAGTCACTCTACCAATTGAGCTACGCGGACGTTCGTTCTGACTGCTATCTGCCTTTATGTCGTTTGCGTCCTGCTAGCAGGTACGTCACAGGGTGCATCGTCTCTGCTATGCAGTTTGGGGGAGGCAGCGTGGTGATATCAAGCTCTTTCTTCTTAGATAAGCTCAGACCCATTAGTCGTTTTGGACAAAATCACGAATGCTGAGCTGTAGTTAGACGCCCTGAACAATTATGCACTATCAACTTTGTGGCAATAGTTTGGAGAAGGCCCATACCTCGATCCGGAGAATAATGCATGTGGTACTGCTAGCGTTGTTGTAGATCGGTTTGAGGGCATAGTTGCCCAAAATTTGGACTGCCCATCCCGGAGTCTTGACCGTGAACCCTGTAGATAATCTCTGGAACGAATTGGATCGTCGGATGCGTGAAAGAGATCACCCATCAAACAAAGCTGAAGTGTCCGCTGCTTTGAAGGCTGAATGGCGGAATATATTGGAAGCCATTTAGACGAAACTGGTGGAGCACATGAAACGAAGGCATGAAAGTCAAAGGTTTCAGCGTATAGCATCAAGTTTTCTTAAATAGTGATTATCTATAGACATGCAGGTGCTCGAATATTAATTGTTGGACAGAGTACTAAGATAGTTTCTGCTGCAGCGAAATTCTTTCTCTTGATACTTTTGAATGCTATTTCGGTTTCGAAACAGTTTCTTGTAAAATTATCTGCTGGGATGTACACTGAATTGACACTGAATTAGAAACTGAAGTTACGCAAATGGTTTGATGCCACTTCCGCATTGTCGCGCATGCCTGGCTGAAACTATGGATAAATACACCCATCGTCCACAGCTTCTCCAATATTTATTGATTACAGGCATGCTGGGTAATACGTGTGATTTGGAAGCTTCTGACAAAGTGCAGACTGTAGATGAACGTAGGGTGTGTCACTGCATTTCGGAGGACGCCAACGCACTGGGGTTTTCCCATGCTACAGTGTCCGGAGTATTTTAGAAATGCAAAAATTCTGGCAAAAGAAAAAGCTCCCGAATGAATTGTAGAGATGTACCAGCCTGGACAGCTCGCAATGTATTCCGTTCGGATCGCTTTGTTCAAACCGATACGCGCAAGACAATATCACAAAGCACCACCGATCTGAACAGTGGATCAAGTCGCAAAGTCAATGCTAAGACAGTGCAACGTACTCTTAAACGTCTAGGGTTCGCGAACCGCCGGCCCACAAGAGTTCCACTGTTAACGGCACAAAACTGGGCTCAACTTCTTGCCTGGGAAAAATTACACCTACATTTTATCAGTGGATGTGCATAGCATGAAGTGATGAAATCAGATGTAAATTGCATCGAGCCGATGGGAGAGTGTAGATTGACATGAAAAATACATCAGTGCAGATTGACGTGAAGGATTCATCAGTGCAGATGGACATGAAGGATTCACCAACTTGACGTGAAATATTCATCATAAATCCTTTATGTCAAGTTGGAAGAGTACACGATAATGCGAGGTGTTTTCAGCTAGAATGCTTTGGGACTTTTGGTACGTTTACAGTCGACTTTGAGTGTTCCAAAATGTGTGGACACCCTAGCCGATTAATTACACCTTTCATGCCCAGCATGTATCTCAGTGGTAATGGCGTTTTCCAGCAAGATGTACCCAGGTGACTTATCCCGCAGGTCTGACCTGGGTACTGAATATTTAAAAGAGCGTTGTAGTCAATTTGAAACGCCTCAGTAGCCACCTAGAAACCCGAATTTATACCTCATCAAACATATTTGGGATAGCGTTGAACAGGCTGCTCGGGCACGTGTCCCATTTGCTACAAACCTGAGCGAATTATGGACAACTTTGGAGAACACATGGCTGGCGATACCTACAGAGCATTTTCGTAAGTTGTGGAGTCCATGTCTCGTCGTGTGGCAGCCATCGTTAGGACAAGAGATGGCCCAACAAGTTTACTAGACGAAGAAGAACATCGTTCCAAATTCATGCGAAAAGTATACATAGAAACTTAATCCACAGGCTGTCTTAAGCAGGATAAAATAACAATGAAGGTGACATTTATGACGAAGTAAATGTCTCCATTTTTATGCTAGGAGAGGGATTCAAACCCCTAACTCTCGGCTCCTGAGCTCCGAGTGCTATCCACTATACTACACTGGCATGTTCTCTCACTATCTGCCTTTATCTTATGTGCGTCCTGCGGGGCAGGAACGTCAAATCTCCCCTCTCCCCGAAAGAGGGCCGGGGGCATGGCCCAAGGGTCAGCCGGGACCATGTGTCGCTGTAGGCAGTCATCCGATGAAGAACGTGCATTTGAGAAATCCCAAACGATTTGGTGTGTGGAGCGGAACATCACACTGATTTAGTTTTTCGAAGCACTGAAGAAGGGATTCTCATTTTTTCTGTCTCGCGGTGTGGAAAGAACATCACACCATTGCGAGAAACCCATCAGCCAGGTAATCCTTGAAGTTCAGGAGTCAATATGATGAATTAATTTCTCCACTTTTATGCCAGGGGTAGGATTCGAATCCACGGCTCCGTAACTCCGAGTGTTGTCCACTATACTACATTGGCATGTTCTCGCATTGCTATCTGCCTTTATCTCATGTGCGTCCTGCGGGGCCGGCACGCTTCATCAGAAAATGACAAGGTTCCTTGAGCACTGTAAACATCAATAGAAAATACTAGGGACTAGTTACCAACAATTATACTACACTGGCATGTGCTATCTGCCATTATCTTATGTGCGTCCTGCGGGGCAGGCACGTAACACATTTTAATACTAAAATATACAAAATTAAAATAGTCACGAGAACTTTCGTAAGGGCGCTCCTTACATCATCAGGTATGATTTGTGTGATATTTGGTTACACTGTGTGTTTTATAGTGAGTGAGAAATGACGTCATATGCTCTTGGATGCTCATTATTCAAAGCTGATGGTGAACAGAAAATAGTAACAGTGTGGAGAACTGTTACTATTTTCTGTTCACCATCTTGATCATTAGCATATTCGCACTACGACTGTCTTACTGACAAGGAACACCCCCGGGGTCGAACAAACAAAACCACACCAAACTTCCGTTATAAGCCATTTACGTACCTCTGAATTCAATGGTGATATTCGTTTTGCTGTAAAACTCCGCAGGTGACCAGTAGAGGTCTCTGAAAACAGGTAGCACGCCGAAGCAAAAAGAGCGGATTAGCACGAAAATAATTATCACGTACATAGGATTATTGACGTCCGTAACTTCATAACGAAAAGTCAGGGTGTGCAAGTGTCAAAATATTAATACATGTGAGGGCTGTCTTTAAAATGATCAAAGCAATAACCGTTGCCGCGAAATGCACAATTAATAAATGCAACATCGGTACACCCACAGAATGCACACGCACGAAGGACGTTATTTGTTGAAAGCCACGTCGATGACACTTTTGAAAAGTCTGCACAGGTTCACCTCAATGGTAGCCAGCTTTCTGCCACGCATAACGAAGCATCGGTCTATAGATCTCCGCAGACAGTTGATTGTAGATCACAGAATGCATCTTCAGAAGGAATATTCTCTCATGTAATTTTGGCTGTGGCATGTTGGATCGTAGTTTTATGCAGTCTGTAATCCACTTTGTGTAAATTTTATATTGTCAGAAAAAATGAACATCGAGGGGTTGAACAGAGTTCGTAGTTTTTGGTGGAATGATTTTTAAATGAACTTGTTTCCCCCCCCCGGATGTCTCCTGAAGTATTCGTTCATCCTTGGGTCCAGACCAGGAATCGCAAAGTAAGAGTGACTTTTCAGACAAATGTGCACTTAAAACTGACGTAAAAAAGGTCGAACCATTCTGTCTTCTCACTACGTACACAGACAAACAAGGGATGTGACACAAGCACCTGCACACTCTCGACTGGCGTAGCAGCCGGCGAGTGACGGGTGACTCAACCGAGCCTTCTAGTGAGCAATTGCGGAGTATTATAGAAAAACTAATATCACCATTGAATTCGGAGGTACGTAAAGGACTTACAACGGAGGTTTGGTGCGGTTTTGTTTGTTCGAACCCGGGAGTGTTTTTTGTTAGTGTATTGGATGTCTCAAAACTTGAGTAACAATTCTGCAGACCAGTCAGTATGTGTACCAATACTTGTGGTACATCAATCGGAATGTCTTCCAACTTTGTCGCCGATATTGATGAATAAATAAATTCTCTGCTAGCAGTGTAGATGTCTTTGTTCGAGTCACCGGACACCTAGAAGACAAACGCAACACAGCATTTATTGACATACATTAATACGGTGTCGGTCCACCGTTGGCCTTAATGCATGCACTGACCCTTCCAGATATGATTTTGACAAGGTTTTGGAACAGAGCGATAGGTATGCGCTTCCATTCAGTACGCAATGCTGCCGCTAACTGTTGCTTAGTAGTAGACCTTGATTCCGAACTTCTTATGCGGCGCTCCAATTCATCATATAGGTGCTTTACGGGATTAAGATCAGGGCTGTGTGCTGGCCAGTCCACACACGATACGGAATTATCATCAATCCACGCCGTAACAGTCCTTGCATTATGGGACGTAAGTCGTGTCTGTTTTGAGCTCCGTGTTTCGCCGTCTACTGAGTGTGTTTTGTGTGCTCTGTCGTTTAACTTTTGTGCGTGCCTTCAAGACGAAGGTTGTATCTTTCATTTAAGACATCTCCCGAGTCGGTGAGTACTATTTTCAATTAGCTATCAGCACTTTATTTTCTCGACCAGTTGGTCGTTTTTACTAAGTTAGGCCTCGCCATCGGCGATGGCGACTGCTGATAAGAGCAGAATTCCCGCTCTCGTCACAGCTTCTCCTACTACGTCGATCCTTATCTCTGACGGAGCAAACCAATCAGCGTCCGTCCTTGATGATAGGGAATATCGTCCTCCTCCTGATGCCTATTGCTCTTCTTCTTCTACGCTTCAACTCTCTGACTCCACCACCCCTCCTGGTGGTGAGGCTATGACGTTCGTTCCTGATGCTACCGATGACGTAATGGATATCTCTGAGGGCGTTGCTTCTCTGCCCTCGGTAGCCTTGCCCAGCGTTGTGTCAGCTCCTTCATCCAGCTCTGCACCTCTGCCTTCCAATGGAGGATTGCCTTCCAGCTCTTATTCTAGCGTTACCTCAGGTGCGTCCCTACCGACGCAATCGACTCGCCTTCCCCTTGCAGATGCCCATGTCCAGATACATGGTGACTCACTTCAATTGGACGTTCCGCACTTCTCACCCGCTGCGCAGGAACTTCACTCCACCCGCGAGTTGGGAGTGTGCCTAGATGCTCTTCCGAATACACCGCTGAAAGTCTATTGTGATACGCTCCTTGCTTTTCTTCCAGCCGGAGCCATTACTCACCTCACCCGCCGGCCGCGGACGGTGATTGTTTATTTCACATCCAAAGAGCATGCAGACACGCTTCTAAACTTTGGTCTTGACCTGGGAGACCACCACCTGGAAGCTGAACCGATTTCCAGGCGCCCTGTTCAGGTCTCCTTGCATCCGGTGCCCCCGAAATCTCGGATGCGATGATATGTACTGCACTTAGTAAGTGTGGTAAGATTGTTGGTCCTGTTATCACACATTCAGCTGCGCCCAAGGATCCTGCAAATAAGAATGTTCGTAGTTTTCGCCGGAGTGTTCGACTCATCTTTCCATCAGAGGAGCATCTCCGTAAGTTCCCACGGATTCTAAACGTCCGATGTGGGCAGCTCTCCTACAGAATTGACATGCTAACATCAGAACACTGTGCTAATTGCAAAGAACTTGGGCATCAGCGTGCTCGATGCCCCAACAACCAGTATCCAGCTCCCACGGCTTCTACAGTGCCTACCGCCTCTAAGCAGCATCCTGCTACATCTCGCTCTCGACCTGCACCGTCTTCAAATGTGCCAACTGCCCCAGGGCCGAGTTACACAAAAAGTATATCTACAGCCTCTCGTCCACGAGCGTCTTTTGATGCTGATCTCACCTCCCACCTTCAATTTCCAGTGCTCACCTCACCTATTACTCCTCATCCCGTGGCAACATCGGGAGACTTCGCCGCTGGTTTCCCACCAGTCTTCACTGTTGGTGTCTCCGAGTGTGACGGCGGTGCCGATAACTCCTCTGACTCTGCGTCAGCTTCCCGAGCATCGTCGCTCCCTGGAAAACGAATTTCTGGCACTCGTACAGGTACCCGACGTAAGAGGAAGAAGAAGAAATCTTCCTCTGGGGATGGGCAACCGTTCCGTACTACCAAATCTTCAGGAGATATCTCTCCCTCTCCTGCGCCAACAGAAATTGAAAGGGACACTGATGATGATGGGTCTCCACCTTCGTTTGAGGTCTTTTCAAGTGTTCTCTCCAAATGTGGTGCTCCTTCAGAACCTCTCAATCTTGGAGATTACTATCAGTTTTGCACCCACACCACGAACCTGGAGTCGACGTATGACTACCTCCGAGAGCGCGAAGACATTCTTCCCGCGCTGCTCCTGCAAGCCGGATGCATTGCTAAGTACCTTCGTGGGTTTGTTCATGACCCCATGCACCACTCATGGACCCTTGGCTGCGTAAACCGATTACAACAACTCCTGAAAGTTGCTCCGCGACTCCTCCAACCAACGACTGACCAGTCCATTCAAGGTCACGACCCTTAATTGCAGAGGGTTCGCTAGCCCCCTAGCGAATGCTCTTGTTATGGAAGACCTCTCGCCCCTCGGTGCCGATCTGTTACTACTACAAGAAACAAACTGCCATTCCTCCACTCTGTTTACTCGCTGGCGTGCTAGCGATTATGTGTTCCATCATGCTTTCCGCTACTCATCTCATGGTGGACTTGCTATCGGAATACATCAACATTTCCGATCCACCCTCACTGCACTCTCAGTGCAGAACTTATGCCGAGATTTACTCCAGCAAGTCTCCTTCACAGTTGGCGGAGCTCGATTTCACATCTTTAATGTGTATATTCCATGCACCTCTATTCATTTATCCATCTTGTTCACCAAACTCCGTAAAGCTCTCTCGAAAGTCTCACCTTCGGATCGTGTGCTCTTGGGTGGAGACTTCAATTGCACCCTTGACCCGGCTCTGGATCGCTCTCCTTCGTCACGAGAGCGTCGGACGGATCTCGTCGCACTACTCCATGACCTTGTTGCTGATTTCTCCTTCACCGATGCTTATAGGCGCCTTCATCCACAAGAGACCTCACACACGTTGCGCTCGTCTGGGAGTCAGCTTCCATCAACTGCACGCTTGGATCGGGTTTACGTTTCCACACCGCTTCTTGCGTCTATTACCGAGTTGCAACATCAACCTACTGCTTCCTCAGACCACTGCACGGTCACCTTCACAGTGTTTGTTGCGGCGTCACTCCCTCGGACTGTTCGTCCGTGGACATTTGACTCCAATCTCCTCACTGATCCTGAATTTTGTGCCTCTGTCCGTTCTTTTCTCGCTGCTCGTCGCGCAGGGTTGCATTCCGCACCCTGTACCTTGACGTATTGGCTTCGTGTCAAGCATCAGCTCCTCTTACATATCAAGCAACTTTCCTTCACCATGAAGACTTCTAGTCAGATGCGCCTCGATCACGCCAGGCAGATGCTCACACTGATTGGGTTATCAGATCCGCTTTTTCCAGCATATCAGGCGGAGCTCCAGGCTTTGCTGAAACCTCTTGCGCAGCAAGCACTTTTACGTCTGCGCATTAAACATCTCAATCCGGAGGAATGCACCTATGATTTTCTAACATCAATGGAATCTGCACGTAAGTCTTCTACCTCGCTTCGTCATCTTCGCCTCCCTTCTGGCGAAATCACATCCGATTCGGCAGCGATTTGCTCTCACGTTCGTCAGTTCTATACCACCAAGTTCAGTGAAACTCCTCCCCCTTCTCCCTCTGCTCTCCCCCATCTTCTCAATAACCTACCACAAGTTCCGTCTCATCTTGCTCACACCCTGTCTCTTGCACCCACATCCACGGAGGTGTCAGACACCTTCTCTTCCCTTAACCCCCATGCCGCTCCGGGTCCGGACGGCCTCTCTTTTCCTTTTTACCGTGCGTTCTTGCCTCTTTTGTTGCCTTTTCTCCTCTCCGCTTTTTCTGCTGCATTTAACTGCTCCCCCTCCCGAGGAGTTTCACGGACGCACATGTGGTCCTATTTCCCAAGAAGGGTGACCCTCTTGACTTGGGAAATTGGCGCCCCATTTCTCTTCTCAATCAAGATTATAAACTCTATACTAAGCTTCTTTCCCGTCGACTAAACTCTATCCTCCCTCACATCCTTGCTGACTCTCAAACCTATACTGTTCCTGGCCGTTCTCTTTCCTCCAATGTTCAACTTCTTCGCGATCTCATTCATCTTGCCAAGACTCATTCTGAACCTCTTGCTCTCCTTTCCTTAGACCTCCGTTCCGCTTTCGATAATATCTCACACGCCTATTTAACACAAACCCTGCTACACTTTGGCTTTCCTCCACAATTTGTCTCCGTTCTTCTCTCCCTCTACCGGGACGCCGTTTTCCATGTCAAGACGGCATCTTTTCTCACAGCACATGTTCCCTTCAAGCGGGGAGTTCGTCAGGGCTGCCCGCTTTCTGGTCAACTGTTTGCGATTGCCGTCGAGCCTTTTCTACGCTCTCTGCAAACATCTCTTCTAGCACAACTTCCACCACCAGTTGCCAGCTCACGGCATCACTCAGTCATTTACTCTGCTTATGCAGATGACATCACCGTCTGCATTCGTAGCGACTCACAGTTCCAACTGCTTCGTCGTTTGTTCTCCGCATATGCTTCATGTTCTGCAGCTGAACTGAATACTTCTAAGAGCACTGGATTGTGGTGCGGGTCGTGGTCCAATCGCTTGGATGCTCCATGGGGGGCCACATGGTCATCCACTACCCAACGCTTCCTGGGTGTGCACTTAGGCGCACCACAAGCTACATCCAGTGCAACTCGCTCGGAACTCCATCCTCGCCTCCTCCGCACAGCTGCATTCTGGTGTCGTGCGCAGTTCTGTACGTCCTACTACCAGCGTGCAAATCTCACCAGGACATACCTTCTGTCCATCTGCAAGCATTCTTGGATTGCATCTACGACCCCGCTTTTCTGTCTCCAGGAGGTTACACGCTGCCTTACTCGAGTAATGTGGGCGGGTCATCACTGGATTAACGTCCACAAGCTCTGTGCTCCTCCCTCCTATGGTGGTGCTGGCCTACCTGATGTCCCGCTGTGCTACAAAGCAAGCCGAGTGATCAACTTCATTCACTTTTTCACGGCTCCAGTGGCTTCCGCAGTTCAGGTACGTGACGTTCTTGCCTCCTTGCGTAACCCACATTTTTCTTTTCTTTCTTTAGTTCTCATGGATTGCTGTCCTTTCCCCCCTCCAAACTCCCACCTGCATATTCTGAAGCCCTCACTCACCTTCGCTCTCTCCCCTCATTCGCTCCCCTCCCTCTTCAACTCTAGAGCTTCTTTCTGAACCCCTCTTCTTCAACTCCCTTGTTCATCCCCCCATCTCCCCTGTTTTTCATTCCCCTCTTGGCTCCGAGCAGGTGTAGTAACTGTACAAGACCTCACTAACTCGGATCTATCCTGGCGCCCTCTCTCTGGCCTCCCCCTGCTATTCTCTCGTCCCCATCCGCCCATTTGGTCTATGACTCTCTGCTAACTGCACTTCTTTCGCTTTTCCCTGATCTTGTCTCCCCCACCGGTCTCGTCTCTGTCTTTTCTGCCCCTCTTCCGCTGCCGTTTTTCCTCCGACTCACAAACTCGGTTCTTCCTCTCTCCTCTCTCTCCTCTAAATCTCTTTATCGTTTTCTAGTGCACCTTGCCACCCCTTCACCGCTTTCTATTCTGGAGGTTCCCCCTGCTTCTCTTCCTCTTGTCTGGGCCGCTGCCCGCTCACCCTTATCTGCCCCTCTTGAAATTAATACCCACTGGCTCTTTTTGCATAATCGCCTCCCTGTTCCGTATTTTCTCTTTCGCATGTCTCTTCTCTCCTCCCCTCTCTGCTCCTTCTGCGCACAGGAGGCAGACGTTTCTCACGTCTACCTTTACTGTCCCATCCTGATGCCTCTCCTCCACCAGGCTTTCCGGATTGCCAGTCGCTCTTGTTCTCAAGATCTTCCGTTCACTGCCTACAGACATCTTCTTCTGCGGGCTCATCCACCTACAACTCTTCCTTCAGTATGTGCCTATCTTTTCGTGCTGGTTAAACACGTTATTTACGTATACCTTCAACAACTCCGCAGCATTTCCTCGCCGGTCTCTTTACACCAGGCCAGCGCAGCACTTTTGTGCCATTTTCAAGATCGATTGCTTTCTCGACTCCGCCTGGAGTACCAGTCGGCTTCTTCCAGTCGTCGAGAAGCCACCTTCTATGCTACCTGGGCGCCGGCCGCTCCATGGTTTGCGATTGATTCTGGACTGCTACACCTATCAGAACCCTAGGACATTCTACACCTCCTTTGCTGAGTTCCGTGGCACCCTGGTGGCCCTCCTCCACTCTACGACTCGTGCAATCCACACTACCGTTGAATTGTGAATGCTAATGCCATCTCAGTGTATTTTCATGTTTACTCGTGTACATTACTTACTTTCACCCCGCCTGTATTATGTTGCTTTGGTGCCCTCGTTAAATAACTTGCACAATTGTGCACGCTGTGTTTTTATCTCATGTATGTAATGTTTTACCTTCACGGCGGTGTTTGTGCTGTTCTTTTTCTAATTGTGTACTATTGTTTCGCCTGTGTTATCCTGTAAATCATGCCCAGCCAATGTCATGTGACACGATGTGTTTCTCTTTGTCACTTCTGCAATTTTTTTATTCAATAAGCTTTGCTTGCAGCATTTTGTTATTCATCCCCATTGTCATTGCAATGTATATACCATCATGTTTTTAACAGTTTTGTATTATTTCCCAGTGAGATGCCCAATACTGTACGTCTCCCTCTTATGTTTTCTTATGATAAATTAGAATAAAGCGATTTTGAAACCTTGCTTTATGGCGCGGTGCATTATCTGCTGGTACCAATAAGACTCGATTCCATAGTATTGCCACAGAATTGGTAGGGCATAATTGTCCAGAATGTCGAGGTAGACTTGCTGCTTAACAGGTTTGTCCACGATAACCAATGGGCCGGGACCATACCACGAAAAACACCCTTACAAGAGTACACTGCGAGCAGCTTCAAACCTGACTGTAGGAACAGTACACTGTGATAAATTGCGTTCCCCCGGCTGCCGCTAAACCCACACACGTCCATCAGGCTGATGGATCGTCTATCTGGATTCATCTGTTCGTAGGACCAGTTTTCATTGATCTACGGTCCACGATAAATGTTCTTTACACCATGTTAAACGACGAGTAGCATTCCGAGTGGAGATGAAAGTCTTATGAGCAGCCTCAGGACCACTGTAACCCACGGAATGAAGTTCTCTGCGAATGGTACGTGTACATACCGAGGTTCCAGCATTGTTACTCATCTGTACACTGAGTTCTTGTGCGGTACTCCGTCGATTAGTTGTAACGACTCTCCTGAGGCTTTGACGTCCTCTATCACTGATTTTGTTTGGTCTGCCGGTACGTTTTGCTGTTTCAGGGATGCCACGTGTCTTCCACTTATTCAGTACATCCAAAACAGTGCACTTGGGTATGTTTAAACGCCTCTCGGTTTCCCTTATGGACAACCCACTAATATAACACCCAACAGTCTTTCCTTTCTCAAAATCAGTTCCCTCCCGCCGTGACATTTTCACTCAACCTCACAGTGCGATATGATCGCGGTCAGCTGCAGGCTTGTTTTTTATACCGTTTGCAGCTGTACCGCGCATCTTAACAACGCAGCGGATCCGTTCATTTGCTTTTGAACGGGTGTCCGGTGACTTTTTGTCAAAATAGTGTATATGCCTCAGGCCATAAAGGAACATATGAAGTATTCTGAATGAGGCGGGCAAATGAGGTGTTAGATGCGCCAGTCCTTGCTGCATATTGGTGCTCTGCCACACGGATTCCAAGGCTTCGAAGTGTTAAGCCTAAGTAATAAGTGTCATTACCATCAGATTGTAAATTTAGTATGGGTATACAATAGATCCCACACTTTTGGGTTTCAAGGGTTACATCACGATCTTTACGAATGTTTTGAAATCAATTTCTCGTTTTTAGTCCAAAATCTATTATATATTTTTTTGCTTTACTAGACACTTATCTCTAATTCAATGGTACTTCAGGATATATAACCCATTTAAATTCCGCATTTTTGTTTATATTTCTTATTTAAATTTTGGTTTTATCTCGATTAGGTTTCCTGTTCGTCTGAACTCCCAAACATTTCTTTTGACGTGGCAGCAGGTGAAGGAATAGAAAAAATCAAGAACCTGTGTGTAAGGTAGGTTTTCAGATGTTATCAATGTAGTCTCACTTGTTATCTGACTGTTACGACGTTACTATACTTTTTACAACTTACAGGTTATTTTAAAACCTGCCCTAATATTTATGAGTAATTTTTTATTACTACTATTAATTGACGTTGTTTAAAGTTCATTTCCGTGTGAGAATGTGTGTATTGTGCAAGTAAAAGCAATAGTGTTTAATACGGTGTCGCACGATTGGTCGACATTAACGATTGGTTGGCAGCACGATTGGTCGACATAACGATCAGTCTACCGTAACGATTGGCACGATTAGTCGACATAACGTTCAGTCGACCGTAACGACTAGTCGACAGACGCGACTGGTCGACACAACGATTGGTCGAGATAAGCATTGGCTCAGAGGATTATGGTTTACATTCGCAGCGGTACCTCTCAGAACGTACTGACCTCTCAAAACGTAACGTTCCTTTTTGGAAATAATATCTTTCAGAATGTAGTCCTCAGAACGTACAGCATTATAACATAGTATTTCCAAATAGGCCCCCGTGTCATCTTTTGTACTCTCTTAGTGAAATCTATATAGAGGGCCTTCTGAATGATGTTATTTCGAAAGGGCCCCGGGGCACTTTAGGTATAGGCACCTTGGGGAAACTGTCACACATAATTCGGAAACTTGGCCCACCGGAAAATTGCTCCACATTCAAAGCGTTGTCCGGACGAACGGCGATTTGTGCTCGTCCCCTTAATGAAAACCATGTGGCAATTTTTCGGTGGGGGCAATTTTTCTGTGTCTGGCAATTTTCCGGGTTGCTGAAAGATGTGTGGCAATCTTCCGGTGGGGCAATTTTCCGCCAAACTGTTTGCATTTATTAAATTTTTTTTTCAAAGTTCCGTTGACCATTTTATGTCGACCAATGTCGACTAATCGTTATATCGACCAGGCGTTACTGTCGACCAATCGTTATGTCGGCCAACCTTTTGTCGACCAATCGTTACATACCCGTTTAATAAGTTGTCATCGATTACGCAGCTCACTGAACTTTAGCTACTTCAGTCCTAATAGTCCCCAGAGGTTTTGCGTGATTCGAGGCGATATGGATTTGCGTTTCAAACTGATGGACCTTTGTAAAACTTTCTAGTGACGTTATGTTAGCTTCGGAAGTTCGCCAGTCCGTTTCATGGCAGATTCAACTCTAATCCGTTTCATTTGCATATCACATCCCCAGCCGTCTACCTAACGATCTTCAGTGGAGCCACTGAAACGCCACGTACGGAGAGAATGCTCATGTGGTGCCCGATTATATATCCCCGCTGGATATCAGTTAATAGTATCGATCGAGACATCATAAATTCACAGTCCTGTTTTTTTTGTTTTTTTTTGGAGGTTTAACGACCGCCGTGAGCAACTCAATGGGCTATAAGCAGTCGCCCGTCCCTAATTTAGGGTCACTGGTTCCAGGTAAGGGAGAGAGTCAGTGCCGTAAGACAAACACAACATCCATGCCTCACCGGGATTTGAATCCCGACCCCTTTCGGACGAAAAATCAGAGGCCATCGCTTAGACCACTGCGCTAACGGGGTGGCGTCCTGTTATTATCTCACCCACATCGAACATGTTTATAATTGGGTCTATGACGTACTGCTTGCGTATGACCTAACTCACTACTAACGGAGGGATGTCCTGATATTAATGGTTCGGCAGTGTATAATGCCAGGGGATGTTTTTTTTTTTAAATACTGACATACAATACTGAAGAAACATAAAGTAATAAACGGAAATTTCCATATCTTTTGGAAACTCGCCTCATTATTTCGCAAATACAACGGCCGTTCCATAAAAACTGAGAGTAAAATCAAACAAAATGAAGAAATATAGGTAGAGCAAAATTTGTTATTCTTTCTTAAAGTATCTTCCCCTCTGATGATATGCAACGGTCCCATCGTTCATTCCACTTTTCAAAGCATGTGGCGAAGGCATTTTGTGGAAGCTGCTTTAGTGATCCCTGTGCAGCTTGAATACCGTCGGCATCTGTGTTGAATGTTGTGCCACGGAACGTCTCCCTCATTGTTGGAAACAACCAAAATCGCACGAGGCGATGTCAGGACTGTAGGCTGGCTGTGGCATGATTTCAATACAGGATTTCGTAAGAAACTGTTGAACACAAGCAGCCACATGTGGGCGGGCGTGCGTTATCATGGTGTAGGGTCCACTTGCCCACCAATTCCGGTCACTTAATCGATATGTGTCGTCTCAGACGCTTAAAGAATGAAACGTGTAACTCAGCATTAACAGTAATTTGTGGAGGAACGGCATGCTTTGTAGATTACACCTTTATGATCAAAGAGAATTATCATCATCACCATACAGCTGATTTGGTTTAGAGGACATTTTTCGGAGGAAGCGAGCCTGTGTGTTTTTAGACACGCGTTGCGCGCTTCGTGAGGGTAGAAAAAGTGGACCCATGTTTCATCGGCAGTTATTAACAGTGTTTAGAAAGTTTGGATCTTTTGCAATCATTTGTTTCCACTGATGACACACTTGACCTCTGGCTAACAGTTGTTCTCTCGTTAGGTGATGAGGTACCCATCTGGAACACACACGATGTAGCAGTAATTTGTCGCGTAGAATGCGGAATGCCGACGTTTTGAAATATTGCTTGACGCCGCTATGTCTTCACACGTCATTCGTCGATCTTGCAGGATTGCCCAAACAGTGTTAACAATACGGTCCGTAACAGAATTTTCAGGTCGACCAGGCATAGGAGCGAGTTCTGCCGACAAACGCCCTTTTTTGACGACATGGTGGCATCTAAAAATCGTTGACTCACCCAAAGATTTATCTTTGTAAGCTTTGTTTCATTAAATCAACTGTTTCTGGAGCCGTTTTACCCAAACGATAGCAAAATTTGATCGCACAACGCATTTCACTTCTTAACTCTGAATCATTCACCTCCATGGCAAAATTCAGACGTAGCTTAAACAATTGCTCAATAACAAAACCAGAATCATCTGCCACGGCTAATAACTGTTGCCATAGAAACTTCCTCAATTCAGTTAGTCGTCTGCGTGGTTATTTTTTGCTTTCGCACTGTTGCCAACTGAAAAATAAATTACTCTCAGATTTTATGGAATTTGTATTTCTTAAGAATATTGGTAGGCCAGCAACCTTGGTTTGATATCTGCGTGAAGAATATTTTTCTTATACACTAAGTGGCCAAAATTATCATATTATGGCCACCACACCTTTTATGCAAAATGACTATCTCGCAGATTCTGCTGGCGCAAAGTGACTGAATCTTTATAAAAAGGAAACGCTGATGGCATGCATAAACTAATGACGTGAATTTCGCAAGAAATAGTGCGTAAAAGATTCTATCTGACGGGCTTTGAACGTGGAATGAACATTGGTGCGAGCATTAACCCTTTAACGCTCAGAACGCCAGTACGTAGAAACGGCCATAGCCACACGAAACGCCTGTCTAGAGTGAGTCAGATTTCCTACCCTTGCTTGTTCTTCAAATTTTTTCCCACTTGTGAGGGACCAGCAGAAGTCACCCTCAGTCAATATTGTTGTTATTAAACAAACATATTTACCAACAGACAGTTTCGGGCGTTGTGGTATTTAGAGTGATAAAAGATGTTTGGGTCATGGTCGTCAAACTGTTAAGAAAACGGTTGCACTAGTGAAACTTTTATGGACAGCAGTTGTTAAAGTTTCCAGAGAGTGGACCACCAGTCAAAAACCGGTTCTGAGACTAAGGTGTATGGCCGTCAACGGATACTGAGCTGAGAGGAGAGTAGGAAGACTTCTTCACTCCAACAGACGGGCAACACTTCATCAGATTACAGATAATCTTAATCGCAGACCAAGTCCGAAAGCCTCTCAACGTACGTTTCGCCTCACATTACATCGTATGGGCTGCAGAAGCAGACGGCTTGTCTGTTCCCCTTTGCTAACTGCAGCGAACAAGAAGAAACTCCTCCAGTTCTCTCAGGAACACAAGAATTGGTCAGTAAATTAGTGGAAATTGGTAATGTGGTCGGACGAATCACGTTTTCTACCATATCATGCAGATGAAAGAATGAGAATTTGGAGAGTACCACGAAAGCATGGACCTATATACACTGCTGGCCACCCAAAATGCAACACCAAGAAGGACAAGAGATAGCAAAGCCAGATTTACTGGACACATCACAACAGATACAAAGATGAAACGATTGAGCTTACAGGCCCGTGCGACTTGCGGAACACGCAGACATCAATAGTTCATGTGGCCCCCCATGGCTGGTAATACCGGCCGCTACACACCGCGGTATCGAACGAAAGAGGCTTTGGATGTAGGCTTGGGGTATGTCGGTCCAGGCTGCTTCCACACGTTGCCACAGTTCATCAGGCGTAGCCGCGGGTGGTGCTTGCCGGGCCACTCGGTTGTCGATCAGCGACCAAACGTGTCCGATGGGCGACATATCGGGAGAACAGGTGGACCACGGCAGCAGTGACACCTGGTGGGCCTTGAAGAATTGTTGCACGATGCGTGCCACGTGCGGGCGCGTATTGTCCTGTTCAAACGTGGCCACTGGCAGGTCCTGCAAGTAAGGGAGGACTAGAGTCTCCAAAACGTCGGAGATGGTGCGGTGGCTGTTGAGTGTACCGGCGATGCGTACCAGAGGGGTGCCGGTGTCATATCCAATTGCGCCCCAAACTATAACGGCAGGCGACGGACCGTTATGGCGGTGCATAATGCAGGCGTCATACAATCTCTAGCCGCGGTGCCGCCACACGCGGATCCGACCATCGTGGTGTTGCAGGCAGAAGCGGGATTCGTCGGAGAAGACAATGTCGTGTCATTCCATAGTGTAGGTGCGGCGTTCAACTGCCCACTGCCGCCGCACTCGCCCGTGGTGTAACGTCAATGGTAGTCGGAGCAATGGGCGCCGTGCGACAAGTCCCCGCTGCTGCAGACGACGTCGAACGGTAAGTGCTGACACAGGTTGTTTCGCAACACACCCTAATTCCTACGCTAACGTTCGTGATGTGGCGCTGCGAGCCGTTAATGCCCGCCGCACAACATGCCGGTGCTCTCGTTCGGTATTGTGCCGCGGTTGCGGCAATCGCTCATGTCGGCCCGTCCGTCCCTCCTGCACCCACCAAATCCATACTCGCCTCACTGTGGCTGGATGTCGTCCCACACGGGCACCGATGTCTCAGTACGATAAACCGCTGTCGCGATAAGCCACTATTCGTCCTTTGTCGAACTCCGAAACATGCTGGAATGACTGCCGTATTCTGCGACGAGGCATCAGGAACCTTCCCACGCACAGGTCCGGCAGCACAACACACTTCTACTACTTACACCCCGCCTTCTGTGCACCCTGCTTATAGTGCTTCTCGGTGGCGTGTCGTGCGCACATGATTTGCATATGCCCTGCAATGCTAATCGTTTGCATGTCTTCTCGCGGGCAACGCATGCTGCGAATTTCAGGTCAATCTGATACTTCCTTCTTGGTGTTGCATTTTGGGTGGCCAGCAGTGTATATATTGTATCGTCACTACTCTTCAAGCTGGCGGAGTCAACGTTATGGTCTGGGGCGGGGGTTCCCAAACGTTTTGAGACCGCGCCGCCCTTCAGTTGTCTGATTTTCCATGCGGCGCATCTTGACCCAAAACAAAAATATGTTTCCCCAATTCGAGTTTGTGTGTTTTTTTAAAGAAAATAGTAATTTACATTACTAGCGTGTATTCTTTTTAATGCAAAATTAGAATGAAATTACAGAACTGAATAAGAAGAAATTGATGAGATTGGCATATTTTCACCATCGTAACACTCTTCATTTGGCTTTCACATATTTATAGTAATTTCAGAAACTATACCTTACAGAGGCATTTGCGGCTTAATGAGATGGGGGAGCTTATTTCTCTTCACACAATACATCGAATCTGGGGGCAATGTTCGATATCGTAGCTACGCGTACCTCTCAACAGTAACTTTTCTTCTATATCGGGATTTTATTATCGCCAGAGCTGAAAATCCTGTTTCGCAAAGGTAGGATGTGGCAAATGGGGAATTACTGTCACGGCTTTCTTACTGAATTCTGGGTACTCCTTTGCCACACCGTTCCAAAACTGCGGCAGAGTTCCGGAAGAGATGATCATTTTCGGTGTGGAGTCTGAAGAAATGTCTATTAATTGTTCCTGCTCAGCAATAGTGAAGGTTGATGGTGGATCTGATGTAAAAGGGGCTGTAACTCACCTGTGTTCATTTGTTTGTGGAGGAAAATATTTGTCAAATTAAACGATAGATGCTCCAAAATCACAGATTTCAATTTCGCACTTAATAGCATCTCGTTTTCATGTATGCACTTGTGTAAAGCAGGGAAAACATTCAAAATCACCTGATTTCGTATGGAACTCAGGCAAAAGGAGCGCGTTCACAACAATAAAAATGATGTGTTTTCTTTTTTATTTAACATTCTTTCTTACAATTCATTCTTTAAAATATGTACACATCTTGAAAATTTGCATGTTGCGTTTCACTATAAATTATAAGTTTTAGTTTTTTCCTGCGACGCACCGGACCAAGACCGGTGACGCACAGATTGGGAACCTCTGGTCTGGGGCATAGGTTTAGTTCAGAGTTGGGCAAAATCGTATAAATGAATTAATCGATAATGCATTACAGCGTAATGGTAATGGGAACTTGTCGTTACCGTTACATGGTAATGTTAAACTGGTCATTAAAATTACATGGTAATTGTAATGACATTTAGCAGTTACCCATTATAATCTTAATGGTAACTATATGTTGGTAATTAACCATTAACTTATGGGTAACAATACAACGAGAATAAACCAACAACCAGTACACCCTTTCACGTTGTGTAGGTTATTTGACAATTGTTTCACACCTCGGACCTCAAATGCGTGTATTGTAGGTATTGGAGATTGTACGTGTATGACATGAGTAGTTGCCCCGTCTTCGCCGCAAGTAAAGTGATTTGAACGAAATAATACATATGAAGTAAGTACGAATGGGATGTTTATTTCGGTTAGAGATACTCATTTCGTCCATTTCCAGTACAGTATTCTCGTCCATTACATACGTTTCTAAGCGATGGCCTCTGATCATTCGTCCGAAAGGGGTCCGGGTTCGAATCCCGGTGAGGCTAGGATGTTGTGTTTGTCTTACGGCACTGGCTCTCTCCCTTCCCTGGAACCAGTGGCCCTACATTAGAGACGGGCGACTGCTTATAGCCCATTGAGTTGCTCACGGTGGTCGTTAAACCTCCAATCAAAAAAAAAATACATAAAAAATAAAAAATTACATACGTTTCACTGTCCAAAATAATTACCCCACTATAGCCACAAGCACATATTAGCACTACACTCACAGTTCAGCAACTCAGGGTGCACTGCAGAGTATTACAGAAATTTGCGAACTCTTGACATTTTTGCCGTAGTTCTCAAGTGTTGTTTGTTGTTCATTACTTGTCCGATACGAACACTGGACTAGCGAGCGACTGACTCTTTTATATATACTTCACGACAGGACCTGAAGCTTTTTTTTTTTTTTTTTTTTACTGGACGTTTAACGACTACCGAGAGCAACTCAGTGGGTTATAAGCAGTCGTCCGTCTCTAATTTAGGGCCACTGGTTCTAGAGAAGGGAGAGAGCCAGCGGCGTAAGACAAACACAACATCCATGCCACACCGGGATTCGAACCCGGTCCCATCTGGGAATATTCTACAAACGTCTAACCCATTCTTGCATTCTTGCCGCTTCTAGAACATTTAACACGGCACTTCGTTTTCTATCTGCTATGTTACATGGCCGACTTCTCTAGACACAGCTTTTTTTTTTTTCGATTAAAGGTTTATTTATTTATTTTTTTTTTGATTGGAGGTTTAACGACCACCGTGAGCAACTCAATGGGCTATAAGCAGTCGCCCGTCCCTAATTTAGAGTCACTGGTTCCAGGGAAGGGAGAGAGACAGTGCCGTAAGACAAACACAACATCCATGCCTGACCGGGATTCGAACCCGGACCCCTTACGGACGAATGATCAGAGGTCAGCGCCTTAGACCACTGCGCCACCAGGGCAGCATTAAAGGTTTAACGACCACCATGAGCAACTCAGTGGGGTATAAGCAGGCGCCCGTCCCTAATTTAGGGCCACTGACTCCAGGTAAGGGAGAGAGCCAGAGCCGTAAGACCAACACAACACAACACAACACAACACAACACAACACAACATCCATGCCTTACCGGGATTCGAACCCGGACCCATCTCGGACGACTGGTCAGAAGCCATCGCTTGGGCCACTGGGGCGGCGACATAGCTTTTGGCACACGTACATTTCTATAAACTGTCAGTATGTAATTATTATTCGCAAATTGTGAAATTTCATTACCAAATAATTCCATTGCGTTTGAATGGCATAATTAAATAATTGAATTATATCCTCTCCATTGTGGTACATTGCAGATTAATTCCATTACCTTGTGCAAACCATAGTTGAGATAACCTTGTAATGCATTACGTGTTACTGCAATACGTTGTAATGCATTACACGTTAATTGTAATCTGTACTTCCATTACTTTTTAATGCATTCCTGCCCAACTCTGGTTTCGTTGGAGTGTTTGGGCCTTTTGATTCCTGTGGAACAACGTTTGGCCACCCAAAAGTATTTAAATATCGTTGCCATCCAAGTCCACCCAATTATGTTAATGGTTTATTCCAATGGTGATGGATTCTTCCAGGAGAAGAACAATGCTGCATGTCATAGTGCGCACTGTTTGAGAAGCATCATGGAGACCTTTCCCTGATACACCGGCCTCCTGAGTAACCGGATCTCAATCCAATGCAGCATTTGTGGGATGAAATAGGAAACGCATTAGACAGCTGGATTCGTTGCAATCAAATCTTCAAGAGCTGGAGGGTGCAATTCATCGCATTTGTGCTAATATACTCCAAGACACTTACCGACATTTAGTAGAGTCCATACGAAGACTAATTCAAGCAGTATTAAAAGCAAAAGGTGGCCCAACATCGTACTCACTAGGTGGTCATAATTAATTTGGCCACTGAATGTATCACACAAGTTTGGAAATTCACTCGTAGAGGACCGATTCTGATGCAACATTTTTATTAACAAAACGAAGCGACAATGGCTGTACCTCTTTCCTAGGTACGCACTGCATTCTATACAGATTGATAGATCCTTTCTACCTCTCAAACACCGAAGATGTTTGGACGAAAGTTTTAGAATAGGCTCACACACACACAGGCTCAAATAGATACGTACATCAGTACCTATTGTTGTCGGAGTGGATGTGGCAATACATGTTAAGTTGATTTACGAGAATTTTCTTTAAAGAAGTATTAAGAATTGACATTTCGTACTTAATATTCTTAGCAGGTTCTACCTGCTCGTCACAGTCATTGCAATGATATTCTCTTATATAAAGCCGATTCTCTTGATTTTGTTTAGAATATGAATGAACAGACGGCGAGCATGATGCCTGTAAACATTTCGTGAAAATAATGCGAGACACATTCTTGCTTCTTTCGAGGTAGCAAAGTCATCGTTGCTCCACTTATTCGTTTCGAACTTTGGGATTACTTCATCGTTTAGCATGTAGTCATGGTTTTTGAGCACCATCCAAGTAATAACCCCATTAAAGCAAACACGAACCTCATGATTATCTTACACGGACGTGACAACGGAAATAGGCATTCGGCAAAACAATCGTAAAATGAAAATGCTCTTCATCCCCCTACCAAATGATGACAAATGAAATATTTCTGTTCCTGGGAACAATTTGTGCCGCTTCCACCAGTCCGCTAACACTTATACTTTTGCCTTCCCTCCCGAGGTGACTTTTATACGTGGATCTCGCGGAGGGCTGAGTATTTCCAATTCGGAACACGTTCCGTGTGCATGGTCTTCTCCTTTATGATATCCATTCTTACAGATCACGTCCTACAAGGACTCTCTACACTTTGCTGTACTATGCCAAGAAAATAGGAAGAGAAAAAAAAAGAAGAAAGGTCAGTACTCTGTTCTGTCACTGTAAGCCATCAATTTCCACGTCTGCGACTGAATGAGACTGTATAGGAAAGATGGAGGGTTAGAACAACAAGAGTTATGATATTTGGAGTGGATTTTTATCCAACCGAGACGAAACACAGAAGCAGAAATGATGGGGTATTAGATTCCACGGGATATTACCCCAGCTCACGTTTCATCTCGCCGGCTAGGCAGAGTAAATAGTCCGCAAGGGGTGCAGGAACGGTACGTTTGCTTTACAAACGACGTCGTTCCAATGGGCTGCCTTTTGTGGTAAATATTTCATGATGTGGGTGAGTTAAGATTCTCTTCACTTCCTCTTAGCACTCATTCTGCACGTTCTCCGCGCTCGATTCCAATCAAGTGAAATGGTCATCCCATTCTTCATAGGACTCTTGTGACCATTCCTTCACGGCACGACATAATGTCCTCAATGTTTCATTGTCCTTTGACACGCCCATACTTACCGCCAATTTATTTCAATCCTCTCACAACTATGTGGCTCCTTTTTGTTCATCTTATAACTGCCCTTTTGTGTCCTAGAATGATAAATTAAAGCAATTGAGTTTTATGCATAAAGAAAAAAAAACGTTCGATAAAAAGCCGATAATAGAGGAACGCAATTTCGTAGAAACATTTGTCTCACGAATCATCCAAGAAAGGAGAAGAATTCAGGTTATTTCCTAATAGTTCAACTTTTATTTCTCTCTGAACTACGCTAACGTTGTTGCCGC
Organism: Macrothele yani; assembly: GCA_039090855.1. NCBI lineage: Eukaryota > Metazoa > Arthropoda > Arachnida > Araneae > Macrothelidae > Macrothele > Macrothele yani. Next base: position 19,738,216 of record CM076992.1, read on the forward strand.
GTTTAAGTAAAAGGATTTTGTGTGTGTGTGGTTTAATGACCCTAGTGAACTGCTAAAAACAGTTAGGTTGTGTACAATCTCTTTCGTATCTGTGTAGATAACAGTGAAGAATAAAACGTTAACATTTCACTTTATTGAATAATGTAGGCACAATTATTTTTATAGTACTGTTACCCGTATGTCCTCCGGAATATCGTGCAACATTGGAGGACCATGATTTCGTAGGTATGAATTTCGGAAAGGGGGGCCTACAAATTAGTAAGTGTAGGAAAGCAATTTATTCACCAATTAATTCCAGCGGTATCACGTAGTACGAGGAAATAGTTAAACGAGGATGAGTAGTTACCAAGTAGAAATTCAGAAAGCCCGGAAAATGGGAAAGAAAATCCGAGAAGCATAATGCGGACAGGCATTCTAAGAGGATAATTATAATACTTATTTCTTAATTATTCAAAGCCCGGGCCGAGCAGATTTCCTTCCTTAGGAGAAAAATTCCTTATTTTCTTTTTTTTTATCATTCTATTGAATCGCTGCTTTTATTATTTTTCCCCTGTTCCCCGAGCTCGCCGGAATTCAAGTAGGGATAGGCACGAAACTCACCACTTGGTTACTAAAGAGAAAACTCGGAGGTTACAACAAGCAACGCTACGAGAGTGAAATGCTCGCAATCACAGGTGGGGGCCAATTTACTGGACCATCTTCTATTGATGGAGTCACGTTTACGCACGCTAGCGGGGAACGAACAGGGAATATTTCTCGTAGTGGGCGTAACTGGTTGACACCAACAGAAAGGGTCACACAGGAAACGTACGCGAAAATTCTAAGGCAACGCAGACATCCCGCGGAGCAGTTGACAAGATAAAGGAATATTCATGTTCAAGAAAATTCCATGTTCTCAAGCCTTTGCCAACGAATCGGAGGGATTCCCATACAGGGATGTAGTCCAATGCCGAAGAGAGGAAAAGAGGCCCAGCCAATGAGGGTAGAGCATTTTGGGTAGGGCAAGAAAAACCCAACCCCTCGAACATAGACGGAAGAGAGAGAATATTCACACAAAAAAAGGAGATTTTTTTTTTTTTTTTGGCAGACAGAGAAGCTGACAAGATTATTGCAGAGAGGACAGAATGGACACTAGATGAATCCTGGTCAGAATATCGCAGAGAGAATTAAGTTAGGAGGTTTTTCCTGAGAGGACGCTCAAAAATGAGCAAGATGATTTCCAGGTGAAGGGAAGTATGATTTTTTCCCTGAGAGGACTTTCCACAATTTTTGGGTGAAGCATCGAGTGATCTCATGCGGGCAGTATGCATCCAGGTAGATGATTTTTGGGAAGCATACATTGAGAGAGAAGGGTAATTTATGAGCGAGTAAGCAAGCAAGTGGCCAGATCAAGAAAAGTATGATAGAAGAGCTAGCAAATATCGACTGGACCGGATGAGGTCCCAACCATAGACTTTATACCTATAAGTAATAACTGACCGCAATGAATGAGACGAACAGAAAAGGATTTGGTGAGAAAAATTTCATAATTCCCAATATCTCGTTTGCACGTGTACGCATGATTTTGTCTCCGATACATCCTCGGTAGAAAAGATAATTTAATCTCTTGCAAGTGCTGAAATATATAAAGTTTCATATATTTTGCGAAAGGTGAACTTTTTAAAATATGATTACGAATATCAAGATGCATAATGAACTTAATATATATATTTTGGTTTAAGTTAAAAGAAATCTCCACCGATCAGTGTAATAGATTTTAAGGAAACACCATTGAAAATAAATTCTTTATTTTTATAATGAAATTTACCCGAGTTTCTCAAATCTTTGAAAATTCAAAATAAGTGAATCTTTGTTGATTTTAACCAGAATAATTAACTAGAACAATCGCAAAGTTTTGATAGAGTAGCAACTCCAAGATTTTAAGAAGAGAATAACTTTTAGCATTTAGCAAGCCCAGTCGCAGGATAAAAGGTCCAAATCTGACATCATGAGTTTATTAAATTTCAAGCGGCATATGTAGGAATATGGGTTTCCCATGTTCTCCCATATGAAGCACAACGCAATGCACCCGTCAACCCCGAGCTTGGAGACCCTCAATTAGGGAACCCAACTTCACGGTAGACACCCATAGGCGGAAGATATTAGAGGATTAAGAGATGCGAAAATTTACGGCCCTTATTAAAATTCATCCCACTGCAGCGAATAGGACGCAGCAGATGGTTCTCCCTCACATCGAGTAGGGGAGGGGGTAATAGTACAGTGAAACCTCCATTAACGGACACCTCTGAGCAATGGCAAATTTTGATCGCTACAGAACAGCTGCGGTAGGATTAACATTAACTTCCGAACATCGAAATTTATTAACAATGGTAACAGGACACCCCAGTCAGCGTCTAAGGTGATCTAACGAACATCTTGTCCCTAGAATTTTACGTAGTTCCGTGGCTTCTTAGCAAGAGGGATTCAAGAATATTTTTTGCTAAAGGCCTGTTACGGTGGTATGTCTAAATGGAAATAAAGGAGTTAAAAGTTTAGTTCCACGCGAGGCGCGATGTAGCTTCCAAATATGCTTCACCCCCCCCCGAGAACTGCGGTAGTGGCTGATGTGGTCTTGATTTTTGCCCGTTGGGAGCGATGTTTCTTGGTTTGGTCCCTGTGGGCTCTGTTCTCGCTAACCGTGCACTACCTAACATTTTTCTTTTCTTACTTTCATATAGTATACTTCAACTCTAATCTCCTATCTTGCTGTTTCTAAGAGTTCTTTAACACTAGACTTCAGACAACGTTTTCTTAAAATCCTCTAAATCATGAATCATTTATCTAATTATTGTATTCAATTTTATTCAGCCGTCAGCATTTGAAGAAAGCACTGCTATGTTTTCTTTATTGTGCATAAGCCTCATACATTTATTCCGCTTTTACACAAACGCAACGGCCTAGCAATATTAACTTAGGCTTAACCTTCCAAGAACGGTCACTTTATTTTACAATAATGGAACTTACACTTTATTATTATTGAGACCTACCTTTCTCGAACTCTCGGCTGCGTGGAAGATCCCACTGACATAGGATATTGGGGGGGGCAGTAATGTTATCACGTTTTCAAATAACATCACGTTTTTGAGTCAAAAATCAAATTGAAGGTCTGCTTTGCTATGACTATCAATAAATCACAAGGACAGTCCTTAAAAATAGCTGGTATCGGCTTCAGAGAGAACTTTTTCTCTCATGACCAGTTTTACGTAGCGTGCTCAAGAGTTAGTCCTCCCAGCAGTTTGGTCAGAATTGGATCTGTCAGTCGCGCGATCTCGCGGTGGGCCGCTGTTGGAGCCTTTTTTTTTAATCGCATTATTTGAATTTGGTAAACAATACGTTTTCTCATAAATGTGTGTGTTGTGTGCGGTTTCGGACCGTCAGTGAAAGTTTTTTCAGGCTGACATCTCTGGAAATTATATTATGCCAAATATGGATTTATGTTACTGTGAATATGAGATATTCTTCCACCCCCACATTCCATCGCTGGGTTGCTGATGCTCAATATGGAGTTTCACCTCTGACTCTTTCATTCGTATACACTCCCTAACGTCTGTAGTGGAATACTGTTCTGACTAACCATCTACCTCATATTCCTCCTTTTCTATAAACCAGCAGTATCCATCTAATGGTGCGGTGTAAGCTACCGGCGTCGCCTGACAGGCAAAAAACTACACTACATTGACAAAAGTCACTGGACACGTCGAAAAGAAACACAACATAGCATTTATTGAGATACATTAGTACGATGTCGGCACACCTTTGGCCTTAATGCATGCACTTACCCTTCGAGACATGCTTTCGACAAGGTTTTGAAACACAGCAATGGTATGCGCTTCCATTGAGTGCATAATGCTGCCGCTAACTGTTGCTTAATAGTAGACCTTGGTTCTAAACGTCTTATCCGGCGCTCTAATTCATCCCATAGGTGCTCTATAGAATTAAGATCAGGGCTCTGTGCTGGCCTGTCCACACACCAAACAGAATTACACACCGTAACAGTACTTGCTTTATGGCTCGGTGCATCACCCTGCTGGTACCAACAAAGCTCGGTTCCATAATATTCCCACACGGTTGGTATTGCATAATTGTCTAGCATATATAGGTAGACGTGCTGGTTAACAGGTTTGTCCAAGATAACCAATGGGCCGGAACTATACCACGAAAAACACTCCCACACGAGTACAATGACAGCTCCAAACTTGACCGTAGGAACAGTACGCTCTGGTAAATAGCGTTCCCCCGGCTATCGCCATACCCACGTACAGCCATCAGACTGATGGATCGTGTATCTGGATGCATCAGTCCATAGGACCCGTTTCCATTGATCTACGGTCTACGATAAATGTTCTATACACCATGCTAAATGACGAGTAGCATTCCGAGTGGAGATGAAAGGCTTATGAGTAGCCGCATGACCACGGTAACCCACGGAATGAAGTTCTCTGCGAATGGTACGTGTACATACCGAAGTTCCAGCATTTTTACTCACCTGTACACTGAGATCTTGTGCATTACTCCGTCGATTAGCTGTAACGAGTTTCCTGAGGCTTCGACGTCCTCTATAACTGATTTTCTTTGGTCTGCCCGTACGTTTTGCTGCTTCAGGCACGGCATGTGTTTTCCACTTATTCAGTGCATCCAAAACAGTTGACTTGGGTATGTTTAAACGCCTCTAGGTTTCTCTTATGAACAACCCACTCATCTTTCCTTTCTCAGAGTCAGTTCTCTCATAAACCCAACACTATTTCTTTACCTTACATTCTCTACCCAACAATCTTTCTTTTCTCAGAGTCAGTTCTCTCCCGCTGCAAGATTTTCACTCAACCTCACAGTGGAATATGTTCGCGGTCAGCTGCAGGCTTGTTTTCATTCTGTTTGCAGCTATACTGCGCATCTTAACAATGCAGCGTATCAGTTCATTTGCTTCTGAAGGGGTATCCGGTGACTTTTGTCAATATAGTGTATATGTAAAGTCCTGGCGCCCACGATTTCCTGATTCATACGTAGGTTAAAGATCAAAGTGCCACGCGCAGAGGATTCAGTTTTCAATCCGCACACTCTGAGGCGTCAAGCGTGGGCTAGTGGCAATAAAATATGGAACTTAAATAGTCATCTCATTGCATTCAGCTGCTTATTTTACATGGCAGGACATTTCTACGATCCCTAAATTTAAGATAGTTTTGGATTAAATAAAAATAATTTAGAAATTTGTTATTTTTCACAGAGAATGCGCAATCAAAATTGATTTCATCAGTTGAAATATCTCATTGTGTTAATTTAAAAAAATGGAAAACTGCAAACGAAAAAAGATGGCTCAGAGGAAAAAGAAAATCATGCTAGAAAATGCGTAGTGTAATTATACTAGTAATCCGAATTTATTGGCGTAGAATAAAAATAAGTTTTTCAAGCTTTCGCACATTAACCAGATGGCTTTTTCAAGGAAGGTTTGCAAAAAAGTAAATGCCTTCCTGTTAACTAACACAAAACCAAGGGAACTGGTTTCATCTCTACAGACTTAGTTGGGCACTGGAAGCTTAACTGTTTCAGCTGTGCAAACAGAAACAGCACCCGAAGCCCTACAGCACGCTGAATCTTCCTGTGCATAAATTAAAAGGAAAGCTGAAGAGGTGGCAAATCTTACTCCGTTGAATTCGGCGCAGAGTGATTTCGTAGAACAAACCGAAATCACTGACAACCAAAATTATTTGAAGCATGCTGAATTAAATTCCATTTTTGCCTAGTACTTCGTTTTCGAGAGATCTCAGGTTTTTAACCGGATCTTAAATTATTTGTAAGCAAAGTAGGCTACTACCGGAAAAACTCTCGACAAGGGCAACTTATTCTCGATGCCGTGCTCGAATGAGTTGATCAGCTTTTTTAATGCGCATCTGATTCAACCCCTTACGTGATCGGGTTTTTTTTTGGAGACCAAGGTTAACATTTCATAAAAAAATGGTACAAAGAGACAGTGGCTGACTTATAATATGCAAAATAAGTCTTTACTACACGGTGTTCTTATCATATTCGGAAGCTAAAGACGTAAATGCATTCGTTAAACAAATGGTGACTAATGGATGCAAGAAAATACCGATTAACCAGCCTTTTTTTAAGAGGGGGAGTGCGTTGCTTGAAATTATGGTATACAACGGCCATCGAGTTTATACGTGGAAAGTACGGGTAATCAATGCAGGAACGGCAGATTTAGAGTTCGTCGCGCAGATGATATTCACGTGGGTCCGACAATCTAAATTTGAATTTATTTGCTTTTCTCGCAAGCTTTAGATACTTATTTATGTCCAAATATGCGCAGCCAGGAGCGGTAGTGTCTATATTAACATAATTAATGATATGGGGGGGGGATCTGATTAGTCGTATCCAGTCCAACCATGAGTTTGGTAATACTGGCGGATGATTCCAGAACAGCCAAAGTAGTGTACAAAGAAGCACTCACATAAGTCAATATATTCTTTTTATTTTTACATTCGTTCATCGCTATAAAAATGTTTAGTTACAAATGACAACACCCCGCATCTTATAAGGATGCAGAAATTCATGCTATAAACATTATGTATTTGAATCCATTTTATTATCGATATGATATAACAAACTTATAGAACAAACCGATCAAGTGTATTAGTATATATGGCATGGTATGAAATCCTGTATTATAGAAATATTTTTAATATCATCATGTTCGAAGAACGGGTATTTAGCTAGTTTCTGTATAAATACGTAAAAACTGGAAACGGTCTTTTCTGACTACAGAAAATCTGTGAAAATACGGGAGTTAAAACAAAAACGGGCACTTTTAAAAATGGAAATTCCGTTAAAAGATGGGCACTTGCGGACAACTTTGCTGCACATTATTTTCAGAAATTTTCCGTGAATTCACAGGACTTATTTTTTACAGTGCGTAGGTAGCTGCATTCTTGAACCGTAACTCTTGGTGTTGTGTCCACAACATCGGGAGAACGTTTAATTACGTAATCAGATAATTTAATCAAACAAAGCTATATAGAAGCAGAACCTGTGCCTTATCAGCAGACAAAGGAATATGAGATTGCACGGATTACAAAATTTGTCCCTCGGCGCAAAGTTCTGTGTTATCAAAAATGTACGTAGATGTGCTGATGCATTGGGGAGATAGTGAACCTCAAATGAAAGGCCCGCTAAATCAGCTATCACCTGCTTTCAAGAAATCCTTCGTGATCATTACCGAACCCATGGGAAAAAAGATGTTATCACCTACCAGGCCAAAATGAGTGCTGACCCATGGATCAATGGGGCTCCTAAATTAGTCTCTCTCTCACTTCATCTTTTCTCTTTTCTTCCGCTGCGTCGAGCTTTCACTTACAGTGTTCGCGTGCGTGACCACTTAAACACGAAATCACTAATCCCATTTTTTTTTCGTTAAGTGCATTGACTTTAATCCTAAGCAATACGACACGACGATAACAATCTAAATTTCTAGATTGTGTTCTTCGCCTCGCGGGCGGGTGCATGTAATATGAGAGAAATTAAATTATTTCGTTCTCATCATTCCTACAAGAGTACAAAGTGTCATGCCAAGTTAAAAGAGGAAGCCAATACCTCCCGTAATTTCCAATTCAAAACGAAGTAAATAACGTATAATATTGCATTCCGGGTCTGCGACGTGTAGTCTACACCGCGTAGCTGAGCCCAAAAGGAATATTTACTGTGGTTTGGGCTTGGACGGGCTCTGGCTCTTCGGGAGAACTAGAGAAAGTTTTAATATACAGGGTGTTTCAAAACTAATGGAACAAACTTTAAGGGGGATAGAACACACCAAAACAAGCACTTAATTCATACACTCAACGTGGATCAGAAGTCATCGCTCTTTCCACGTTCCTAAGTGAGTACCGGAAAATTTCTCATCGGCCGCCACCGAGAATCGAACCCAGGGTCTGCCAGTTACGCGCCGGACGTGCTACCACTGCACCACGACGGCCTCGAATTCTCCAGACTCGCATGAAATGAACTTCCGAGACTCACTTATTAACGTGGAAAGAGCGAGTCTGTTTGGTGTTCCTTATCCACGTCGAGTGTATGAATTGATTATTCAATCACCTGCTAGTTATTTGCTCAGTTGCTGTTTTCCATCTTTGGTGAATCCCCAGCACTTTGTGGCGCTCCATGAAGCAAATTGCCATGTGGTTTGGCAGTTAATCGCATGTCAGTCTGGGGAATTCGAGGCCGCAGTGGTAGCATGTCCGGCGCGTAGCTGGAAGACCCTGGGTTCGATTCCCGGTGGCGGCCGATGATAATAGACCCATATCTTTTACCGGAACGTCTGTATGCAAGGACGTATATTTATTTTCCTTCAGAAAGTCTTGCCTGAATTGATCCAGCTTGTGTCCGCGGTAAAAATGTGGTTCCAGCATGATGGAGCGCCAGCTCATTTCAGCACTCAGGCGCGTGATTTCTTGAACGCCACATTTCAAGGCCAATGGATTGGCGGAGGTGGACCCATCGCTTTGCCCCCACGGTCACCAGATCTGTCCCTTCTGGATTTCTTTTTATGGGGACATTTTAGTCCGTTATGTACGACACTCCCATTGATTCCAATGAGGAAATAGTCGCTGCTGCAGCTGCCCGGGAAATGTTTCGTATTTTCCACAACATACGGGCGTCTTTACGTCGACGATGTGAATCGTATTTCAGGAGTGGCTGTCACCCCTTTGAGCAGCTTTTGTAAATGTAATTAATTTCAGTATTTACTTGTGCAAATTTGATGTAATTTTGTGATCTCACGTTTTGTTTTTTATTTTGTCTGCAATAAAGCTTTGTTTTGATTGTTGTGCCATTCCTGTGTTTGCGTTGCGAAAGACGGCGTGTGTGGGGGGGAACGGAAAGCGCCCTCCAGAGCCTAACCGCGTAGCTTGCAACCATACATTCTATGACGAAAAGTGATACTTTCTGTGTGTTCTATCACACATTAAAGTTTGTTTCATTAGTTTTGAAACACCCTGTATATAAACGTGATTTTATTTTGATTTAGCAAATGTGACGCTTAACAGTTTGCAAAGGGAATTCTTCGGTAATTGGTTCTGGTTCGGGAGCGGGCATTCGAGATGGCTATTTATTCCTGGCTTGGGTAGAAAATGCCTTAGGCCGCGCGTTAGTGTGTCTCTGCACAGAAGAAAAAGTTGTTTCAAGAACTATAGATATTGGATAGTTGATAGCATGTCGACGATAATCTACCCCCTATCTCCACGCAGTAGCTCCCTACTAATTCTATTTAGCTACGTACACATTGCAGCTGCATTATGGCACGATAAAATTAGCATTATTTGAGCAACGTTACAATTGCAGCACCGCCCGTGTATTTTGGATGCCCGGCCGCCCCAAGCACTTAAGATGGAAACGAGTGTCAAAGAAAGTCGGCCGCCCCGGTGGCGCAGTGGTCTAAGCGATGGCCTCTGATCATTCGTCCGAAAGGGGTCTGCGTTCGAATCCCGGTGAGGCATGGATGTTGTGTTTGTCTTACAGCACTCTCTCTCTCTCTCTCTCTTCCCTGGAACCAGTGACCCAAAATTAGAGACGGGCGACTGCTTATAGCCCATTGAGTTACTCACGGTGGTCGTTAAACGTCCAATCAAAAAAAAAAAAAATCGCACAGTTATATTGTAAAAATAGATAGAGGTCCCTTCCTCATTCCCCATTTGAGAAATACATTGGTTAATTGCAAGAGGAAGAGTGAGTGGAAGTGTGGAAAAGATGTTATTTTTTTATTAATGGTTGAACAGGTTAGCTAGTTTTCGGGCTCGGGTGCGCTCGGACTGATATACCACAGGCTCGGGCTCCGAAAATTGAGGCCGTACTCAGCTCTACTATACCGTCTGACAATAACGTTCAAGGACAGTGGGTATTACCCTGTTAATGGTAGTGGTAAAAATATGTCCTATGGGTCAAATTTAAACTGTGTTTTCCCTCTCTTGCAAGACAAATGAAGAACTAAGAGAGTACAGACCCGTCCGATTCTGAAGACTGTTAATAGAAGGTACCTCAAAGACCAGTGTCATGGATTTGAACAGAGAGCAGACAAAGTTTTCTGCAAATCCGAGAAGTCAGCAACGGAGACATTCGAAATGATCAAAACTGTATACGGAGACAATGCCATATCCTGTGGTTGCGTTTTTTAATGGTATGCTCGCTTTCGCGAGGGAAGGGAAGACGTTGGAGATGGCCCAAGAATTGGAAGACCTTGGGTCATCCCCAACTCTTCCTTTACAACCAGCCGGTCTGAGAAAATGGTGGAGAAAGTTGGCGCCCTGGTGCAGTCAGACCGTCGAATGACGGTACAGATGATGGAAGACGAACTCCATATCAACCGTGTAGCAATCCGGCCGACTCTAAAGGAAGATGTCGGGGAAAAGATTTGCGCAAGGTTTGTGCCGCACAGTTTGAATGAATAACAGAAAGTGCAAAGAGTCGAAAGCGGCAGGGCGTTCATTGCAGCCTTGGAACCGGACCCTTCGATACTGGACCGCATTGTGACATGTGATGAGAAGTGGTGCTTTCAACACGATCCAACATCAAAGAGGTAAAGCATGGAGTAGAGGGCACAAAGTTCACCGAGGCCCAAGAAGGGTTCGCCTGCAGAAGTCAAAAATCAAGGCAATGCTGATCACGTTTTTTTTTACAGCAGCGGCATCGTTCACAGGGAATGGATTCCGGAGGGCGAAACAATTACCAGTGCCTTCTACTTGCAAGTTCTTGACCGCCTACGGAAGAGAATTCATGGTATGATGCCGCACCTGCTAGCACGTGGAAGTAGGTTACTTCTGATGACAACATACCTGTCCACTGTGCGCTGTCGGTGACACAGTTCCTCGCCAAGTCCTGAGTACTGAGGTTCAACCCTCCACCGCCGCCCCGGTGGCGCAGTGGTCTAAGGCGCTGGCCTCTTATCATTCGTCCGTAAGGGGTCCGGGTTCGAATCCCGTCAGGCATGGATGTTGTGTTTGTCTTACGGCACTGGCTCTCTCCCTTCCCTGGAACCAGTGACCCTAAATTAGGGACGGGCGACTGCTTATAGCCCATTGAGTTGCTCACGGTGGTCGTTAAACCTCCAATCAAAAAAAAAAAAAAAAAACCCTCCACCCTATTCCACGGACTTAGCTCCCGCCAACTACTTCCTTTTCCCCAAAGTGAAATTGGCGTTGAAAGGACGACGTTTCAAGACTGTTCAGGACAACAAGAAAACCATTACCTTCGGAAATGAATAGTGTTCCGGTAAACGAATTCAAAAAGTGTTTCTTTTTTTTTTTTTTTTTTATATTGGAGGTTTAACGACCACCGTGAGCAACTCAATGGGCTATAAGCAGTCGCCCGTCCCTAATTTAGGGTCACTGGTTCCAGGGAAGGGAATGAGCCAGTGCCGTAAGACAAACACAACATCCATGCCTGACCGGGATTCGAACCCGGACCCCTTACGGACGAATGATCAAAGGCCAACGCCTTAGACCACTGCGCCACCGGGGCGGCAAAAAAAAAAAAAAAAAAAAAGTGTTTCACACATCTAGTGTAGCGATCAAAATGGTGCATCGATAAGAAGTGCGACTACTTTGAAGAACCATAGCCACAGTTTGACTCGGTGCACTACTCTTTCCTCATAACAGCAGCTGTCCAGGAACTTTATTGTCAGACGGTGCTATTTAATTTTTGCCGCCCCGGTGGCGCAGTGGTCTCAGCTCTGGCTTCTGACCATTCGTCCGAGATGGATCTGGGTTCGAATTATGGTGAGGCACTGGCTCGCTCTCTTTCCTAGAACCAGTTTTACTAAATTAGGGACGGCTGACTGCTTATTATAGCCCATCGAGTTGCTCACGGTATTTCGTTAAACCTCCAAATATTGCCGCCCCGGTGGCGTAGTGGTCTAGGCGATGGCCTCTGATTATTCGTCCGAACGGGGTCCGGATTCGAATCCCGGTGAGGCATGGATGTTGTGTTTGTCTTACGGCGCTGGCTCTCTCCCTTCCCTGGAACCAGTGACCCTAAATTAGGGACGGGCGACTGCTTATATCCCATTGAGTTGCTCACGATGGTCATTAAACCTCCAATCAAAAAAACAAAAAAAAACCTCCAAATAAATAAAAAGATGTCTTCCTTTTTAGTTCCTGTCTTAGGTAAATTTTGGTTTATTCTCGTTAAACCTTATTGGAGGCAGTCTCGGTGGCACAGTGGTCTAAGCGCTGGCTTCTGATCATTCGTCTGAGATGGGTCCGGGTTCGAATCTCGGGGACATGGATGTTGTGTAAGTCTTAGGCACTGGATCTCTCCCTTTCCTGGAACCAGTGGCCCTAAATTAGGGACGGGTGACTGACCTTGCTCACGGTGGTCGCTAAACACCCAATCCGAAAAAAAAAAAAAAAAAAAAAGGAATGGGGAGAAAAAAGACCTTTTGGATGCTGAACGTCACACTTTTTCTCTCAAAAAAGATTTGTTTTTGGCAACCTGACAACAGGACAAATAGTAATGACGTAACGGAAAGCTGAAGATAAGAATTGATATATTGACTGTATGGTGAGCACTGTTTAGATAGAGCATTTGTTTTGTAAGATCACTATTTTGTAGTAGCACTAGTTTGAGTCTCACTCGAGCGCTGTTGTATCACTAGCATTTTATTATTATTATTATTATTATTATTATCACTTATATTTGGTAATGGAACTTGTTGATGAGTTTGACTTGTGTTACATTCGTGATGTTTGAAGCATGACATTTCGATTTGCTACGAACTGATGTTAACGGTTATACCAAAGCGAGTGTAATATTGAATTGTGTCGATTTGGACATGTTCTGGGACTAAGCTAGAGTACAGTGTATGCCAAGCGATCTGTTCTTGACGAAAGCAAGAAAAACGTGGACATTGTTAGTAAGACTTTTACTTCAGTTGGACGTTATATTTCTTACAGCGATTAATTAAGGGTACAGCTGCAAGGATGTGAAGTTATCCGGGTGTAAGAAGTTATATGTGAAGTTATCCTCAAGACATAAATATAATTATAAATATGTATTAATGGATGTAAGGTCAGGTCATGCGTAACATCACAGCCTCTCCTTGACAAATGTCAACCCCGCCTTCTCGTGGTGCATCCTGTTCCCACTAAAGGGGCTCTGACGACCGCCAATAGCGGTATAACTATACCATCGGGATCAGAGGAAATGCTATCCCACACTCACCAACCCGCTTGGCCAGCGTGGTGAGTTATGGCCAAACACCTCCAAAATGACTCTACAACTTAAATCTTGGCCCTCAGTCTCCGGCAGCTGGAATGTACCTGGCCAAGGCAGCGGCCAGTGCGACATGAAGGCAGAGGGTGCTAAGAATCCCCGGAGGACCGGACTAGGCTGCCATTTGATGCTGACCTTGGCTACCTATAACGGACGCTCCCTATCTTCTGATTCAAGGCTTCTTGAATTGGAAGAGGAACTACAAAGGATCAAGTGGGACATCGTCGGGCTAAGTGAGGTAAGGAGAAAAGGAGAAGATCTCATTGAACTGAAAAGTGGACATCTCTTCTATTATCGTGGGACAGATACTGGCAGAACTAGTGGTGTTGGATTTATAATAAACAAGAAACTGAAGGATAAAGTGGTAGAAGTTGAAAGTTCCTCTGACAGAGCTGCACGACTCGTTATCCAACTATCGAGAAGATACCAGGCTCAGATTATTCAAACTTATGCACCCACCACAAGTCATCCTGAAGAAGAAATTGAAGAATTTTATGAGGAAATTCGTCATCTAAATAATAAAGGTAAGCAGCACTTGAAGATAATTATGGGAGATTTCAATGCAAAAATAGGGCAACGGCAACAGAATGAAACTTCAGTAGGTAAATTCGGTCACGGCAACAGAAACCAGCGTGGAAATACTCTCGTTGAGTTTGCAGAGGCAGAAGGATTTTTCATCTTGAACTCCTTTTTCAAGAAAAAGCCACACAGGAAATGGACATGGAGACATCCAATTGGGACGACAAGTGAAATTGATTTTATTATGTGTAACAAAAAATTCGTCATCGAAGACTGCAGTGTGCTGAACAAGTTCAACACAGGTAGTGACCATAGATTGGTGAGATGTAAGATGCACCTCAACACTAAACTTGAACGTGGCAAGCTCATAAGACAAACAAAATGTATTGACATAACCAACCTTAAAAAACACCATAATACTTTCAAGTTGGAACTGAAGAACAGATTCTCTGCTTTAGAAGGCCTAACATCGGAAGAAGTGGATATTTCGGAAGTTAACAGAAAAGTAACCAAAGCTCTAATGGAAACAGCAACAAAATTAGCTGGGTCTAAGAACAAGTTGCATGTGAACAAATTATCAGGAAAAACCAAAATGTTGATGCAAAAAAGAAGAGAGATGAGGACAACTAAAGAAGATGTGACTTCCAAAGTGGAATATATAGAGCTATGCAAGACAACACGAAAAAGTATCACTGAAGACGTAAGGAAATTCAACTGTGAGCTAGTGAGGAAAGCAATTGAAAACAACCAAAGCCTTAAGATAGCAAAGGGACATCTCAGTAAGGGAAGAAAACAGATTATGGCTCTGAGAAAAGAAGATGGTTCTATAACAAGAAATAGAGGCGAAATTTTGACAAGAGTGAAAGATTTCTACTCCAAATTATATGAAAGGGATGATACATGTACTCCAGACATCATGAAAGGTACCAGAGTTCTTCCAGTCCTCCCAGCAGAAGTTGCTCATGCAATCAAGAACATGAAGCGGGGGAAAGCTCCAGGAGAAGATGGAATTACTATAGACATCATACAAGAAGCAAGTGGAGAAATTGAAACAGTACTCGCCCAAATTTTCACTCGATGCCTTAATGAAGGGAAGATTCCTGAGGATTGGAACAATGCTACAATGATCCTGCTACATAAAAAAGGTGACATTGAGGATCTCAGGAACTACAGACCTATCAGCCTCCTATCAGTGGTTTATAAAATTTTCACTAAAGTTCTTTCACACCGCTTGAAGGTAACACTGGACATGGCTCAACCGAGAGAACAAGCTGGATTCAGGAGTGGCTACAGCACAATAGATCATATCCACGTACTGAGAGAACTAATTGAAAGAGCGAGGGAATATGAACTTCCATTGTGCATGGCTTTTATCGATTATGAGAAAGCCTTTGATTCGGTGAAACCATCAGCAGTTACCACGGCTCTGAAATCCTGCGGTATTGAAGATGCATACATTAATATTATTAATAACATCTATGAAAATGCAAGTGCAAAGATTCGGCTGTTTGAAAATACAACACACATAAAAATTGGAAAGGGAGTGAGACAAGGTGACACCATATCTCCGAAGCTCTTTAATGCCACATTGGAAAATGTCTTTCAATCACTGAACTGGGAAAACAAAGGGATAAAGATTAATGGAGATTATCTAACCCACCTTCGTTTTGCTGATGACGTAGTCATTTTTGCAACTACCCCATCAGAGCTGCAGAGTATGATCCAGGAACTTGCTGACAAGAGTAAAGAAGTGGGATTAAAAATGAACTTTCAGAAGACAAAAGTGATGTTCAATGCTTTTACAAGAAATGAAGATTTATCGATTGATGGAGAAAAACTGGAGATAACAGATACGTATGTTTATCTTGGACAGCAGATATCAAGTGAGGGTCACATTGATGAAGAAATTAATCGGCGTACAAAACTTGCCTGGAGAGCTTTTGGAAGAAACAGCATAATTTTCAAGAGCAATATGGCATTATGTCTTAAAAGAAAAGTGTTTGATCAATGCATCCTTCCATGGGTGGCTGAAATTCGTAAATATGCGGGAGTGACATGGAGGAGACTGGCACAAGGCAGACCGTTGTGGAGGAAACTTGGGGAGACCTTCGTCCAGCAGTGGATTGATAATGGTTGACAATGATGATGATGATGATGTTCCATCCCAAGTTGAATTTCTTTGTTCGCGCCATTTTGGGGCAGAGCGGACAAAATCCGCGTGTTTTAAGATACCGTCGGTTTAGAACATAAGTATCACTAAGTATTTAAAGTGCATTGCACCTGGCTTGTGTGGCAATGGGATTATCTCAAGGGTGCGTTAATGGAAGAAACACGAAAGATTAAGGGTGTTTGTAGGTAGCCCAACGTAGGTGAGGATTAACTTCAAAATCCGGTTAAGTAGAGATTTTCTAAGGTGTTTAAGAGTTACACTTTGGAAGAGAGACGGTACCGAAGTTTTTACAGAGTGGTCGGGTCGTGAGTTTGGAGTCTGCGTACGAAAAGCCTGAAGTTCGGGGTTTAGGGCCCATGCAGCAAGGGTGGAGACCATGTCAACTGAGCATTCCATTCACCTGCCCTTCAATGAGTCCTATGCCACATAGTTTTAGCGAAATAAAATTATTTCTTTTTTAGTTATTGTTACAACGGGACCGAAGTCTTATTTCTTCAAGTGTGTCATTCTATGGAACGAACCAACAAAATTATGTGACGGCTCTCGTTGGATCGCGGCTATCTATTCAACTAAAGTAATTCAGTAAGCTTAAGCGTAGCTATCAGTGAAGCACGTTTCTTCGGCAAATTTAGCAAGGTCGTCTAGAAAACACAAGGCCATGACATTAGAGAGATGAGTTCCCTCCGTTTGTGACGTCATTCTAATGTTGCACGGACTGGTAAGTCGTTGTTGCATTTGACGTCACACGACATCGTTGGAAATCAAAAAGAAGCCTTGGTTTCAGAGTGGCGTCACTAAAAGAGGGAACTCGTCTCTCTAATGTCATCATGGCCTTGGTTTAAGCCTTAGTGTGTAAATGGTATATTGACGCTTTAAGTTGAGGAAGTAGTTGGAGCAGGCAAATGATTCCTTAAAAGGGATGATGTGTGACGTATCATGTATTCTAAACTACCCTTTTTTGGGCCCTATTCGGGCGCCAATATAACATATAAATCTTATTTGCCAGATTGTGGTTTCCAAGCCATGTAGTACCTTACCGGTTCAATAAATTAGTACTAGAGAATGGTAACGGTAGCAAGCAGACGTAAAGGTACATACACTATATTGACAAAAGTCAGCGGACACCTAGAAGGAAAAACACAACATAGCATTTATTGACATACATTAGCACGGCGTCGGTCCACTTTTGGCCTTAATACATGCACTGACCCTTCGAGACAGGCTTTCAACAATATTTTGGAACATAGCGATAGGTATGCGCTTCCATTCAGTACATAATGCTACCGCTAACTGTTGCTTGGTAATAGGCCTTCGTTCGAAACTTCTTATGCAGCGCTCTAATTAATCCCATAAGTCTTCTATGGGATTAAGATCAGGGCCCTGTGCTGTCCAGTCCTCACACAATACGGAATTACACGCTGTAACAGTCTTTGCTTTATGGCTCTGTGCATTATCATACTGGTTCCAAAAAGGGTCGGTGCCATGGTATTACCACAGAGTTGATAAGGCATAATTGTCCAGAATATCGAGGTAGACGTACTGGCTAACAGGTTTGTCCACGATAACCATTGGGCCAGGACCATACCACGAAAACCACCCCCACACGAGTACACTGCCAGCTCCAAACTTGACCGTAGGAACAGTACACTGTGGTAAATAGCGTTCCCCCGGCTGCCGTGATACCAACACACGGCCTTCAGACTGATGGATCGTGTATCTGGATTCATCAGTCCATAGGACCCGTTTCCATTGATCTACGGTCCACGACAAATGTTCTTTATACCATGCTAAACAACGAAAAGCATTCCGAGTGGAGATGAAAGGCTTATGAGAAGCCACACAACCACGGTAATCCATGGAATGGAGTTCTCTGCGAATGGTACGTGTACATACCGAGGTTCCTGCATTGTTACTCGCCTGTACACTGAGAACTTGTGCAGTACTCCGTCGATTAGATGTAACGATTCTCCTGAGGCTTTGACGTGCTCTATCACTGATTTTCTGTGGTCTGCCGGTACGTTTTGCAGTTTCAGGCACACCATGTGCTTCCATTTATTGAGTACATCCAAAACAGTTGACTTGGGTATGTTTAAACGCCTCTCTGTTTCTCTTATGGACAGCCCACTAATATAACACCCAACAATCTTTCCTTTCTCAAAGTCGGTTCTCTCCCGCCGCGACATTTTCACTGAACGTCACAGTGCGATATGATCGCGGTCAGCTGTGGTCTTGTTTTTATACCGTTTGCAGCTGTACCGCGCATCCTAACAGCGCAACGGAACCGTTCATTTGCTTTTGAGGGGGTGTCCGGTGTCTTTTCTCAATATAATGTATTTATAAAACTTAAGTATATTGATATCACGGAAATTGCATTAATGGTTAGAGAAATCAAATAAAACTGGTAAAGTCATATCCGCTATGTGACTCAGCATGGTTGCTAACTAAGCGCGTACCCCCAGTATTAGTTTCGCGTATACCCAAGGGTTACGCGTAACTGACTTTGAGCCGTCCCGGTGGCACAGTGGTCAAAGCCCTGGCTTATGACCATTCGTCCATGATTGGTTCCTGTTCGATACCCAAGTCAGGCATGGATGTTTTGTTTGTCTTACGGCACTGGCGCTCTCCTTTCCCTGGAACCAGTGGCACTAAATTAGGGACGGACGACTGCTTATAGCCCATTGAGTTCCTCACGGTGGTTGTTAAACCTCCAAAAAAAAAAACAAAAAAAGAAAACTTTGAGAACCACTGCCATAGACGACTGTGGGTTCGAATCCCGATGAGGCGTGGATGTTGCTTGGGTCTTATGGCACTGGCTCTCTCCCTTCCCTAGAACCAGTGACCCTAAATTATGGACGGGCGTCTGCTTAAAGCCCATTGAGTTGATCGCGGCGGTCGTTAACCCCCAAGCAAAAAAAATATATATTTGTACTATAGTGTTTATTATTATTATTTTGGAGGTTTAACGACCACCATGAGCAACTAAAAGCGCTATAAGCAGTAGCCCGTCCCTAATTTAAGGCCACTGGTTCAGGGGAAGGAAGAGTCAGTGCCGTAAGACAAACACTGTGTCCATGCCTCATGGGATTCGAACCCGGACCCTCTCAGGCGAATGGTTATAAGCCAGGGGTTAGAAAACTGCTTCACCGGACAGTTTAGGATCCAGGATTTTCGTGAGGGGGCGGGGGAACGTAAGTGTAGGGAGTAACCGGGGACTCTTCTGATATTTTCCCGCAAAATGAAAACTTGTTCTTAGTAAGTCTGTATTTATCATACCTCATTTTTAGCGCATCACTGTTTTTGCTGTAAGGAATATGGTGATGCTCATGTTCGTTATCAAAGACAAAGCCCACATCGACAGCCGACACAGTACACAAATAACTCTAGTCGTTATACATTTGAAAACTGTTCTACTGCGTCGGCGCCCGGCGCCTCCCTACAGTCAGTAGTAGTGTTGCCAAAATAATGTGTACGCAGCGTGAAGTTACCGTATGAAAATAAAAAATACAAGTCCCCATTAGTTCCTAATGATCTAATGATAAAATCGATCGTTGATATCTTTCAAATAATTAACAAAGGTAATATACATTTAAGTGATACTTTCTTTTACAAAAAAAAATTTCAATTTGTTATTAAAACCTAACAAATAGGAGCTTTCCCTTGGTTCCTGAGGGGGCATCCCCCCCCTGACCACACAGCACAGAATATTTCGTAGATGTTACAAGTACGTAGCACTGAAATATTGAGACTCTTTAGATATGTATTGCGCAATGTAACAGTAATATTTCAGAAACCTTACGGTTACGTCAAAATGTCCCGAAACCTTACATAACTTTGAAACATAACCGATACGTTACAGTGAAAGATCTTTGTAACTTCAACATACCAACTTCATGTTACCGTTACGTATTTGAAAGATATTTATAACTTCGTTACATTGCTGTTACGTATCAGAAAGATATTTGTGACATCATATTACTGTTACGTATTTACTACAATGAACATTATAGTTCTAATAAATGTAAAATCACAATAAAAATATTACCCTCGACAGCTGTTTCAAAAGCAACAACAGTCGTATTACGAGTTGTTTACGTTTTCACAGGTTCAACGCAGTCCGCTGTCCATTGGAATCAGTGGCGGCATTTATATATTGATAAAAGAAATAAGAATCGGTCCCAAATAAGGGTGTCGACTTTCTATCATACATGTGGAATAGACTATATTTCAGCGAAAAAAAGAAAGAACATCAAACTTGTCATTTCTGTAAATACTTACCAATATGAAATTTCTCAGCTTCAAGTAAAAAAAAAAAAAAAACATGCTCGTATAGAATACTAATACAGCAACACAGCCATCTACTTAGATTTCATAAAATGCTTTTTAGAATTTAAAAAATTATAATACTCAAAACAATTACTTACTTTCGGATGATCTTGAATCACGCACACAAAAAAAGGATGAAATATTAAATCAACTAACTAGCTAACTCGATAACGACAGTATCACAAAAGAATATCCCAGTAGCACGTGGAAATAGCAAAAATGCTCATGCGCATCCACGCCGTTGCCAAACTAAAAATCTTAAATATCGCTGGAATGTAACATCAAGGTAGCAATTCTGTACAATGGAAACTACACTGCTGGCCACCCAAAATGCAATACCAAGAATAACACGAGATAGCAAAGCCAGATTTACTGGACACCTAACAACAGATACAAAGATGAAACGATTGAGCTTATAGGTCCGTGCGACTTCCGGAACACGCAGACATCAATTGTTCGTGTGACCCTCATGGCTGGCAATAACGGCCGCTACACGCCGCGGCATCGAACAAAAGAGGTTTTGGATGTGGGCTTGGGGTTGTTCGGTCCAGACTGCTTCCACACGTTGCCACAGTTCATCAGGCGTAGCCGCGGGTGGTGCTTGCCTGGCCACTCGGTTGCCGATCAGCGACCACACGTGTTCGATCGGCGACATATCGGGAGAACAGGCGTGCCACGGCAGCAGTGATACCTGGTGGGCCGTGAAGAATTGTTGCACGATGCGTGCCACGTGCGCGAGCGCATTTCCTGTTGAAACGTGACCGCTGGCAGGTCCTAGAGATAAGGAAGGACTACAGGATCCAAAACGTCGGAGATGGTGCGGTGGCTGTTGAGTGTACCGGCGATGCGTACCAGACGGGTGCGGGTGTCATATCCAATTGCGCCCTAAATCATAACGCCAGGCGATGGACCGGTATGGCGATGCATAATGCAGGCGTCATCCAGTCTCTTGCCGCAGTGCCGCCACACGCGGATCCGACCATCGTGGTGTTGCAGGCAGAAGCGGGATTCGTTGGAGAAGAAAATGTCATGCCATTCCGTAGTCCAGGTGCGGCGTTCAACGGCCCACTGCCGTCGCACTCGCCGGTAGTGTAACGTCAATGGTAATTGGAGCAATGGGCGCCGTGCGACAAGTCCCCGCTCCAGCGGACGACGTCGTACGGTACGTGCTGACACAGGTTGTTGCGCAACATACCCTAATTCCTGCGCTAACGTTCGTGATGTGGCGGTGCGAGCCGTCAATTCCCGCCACACAACATGCTGGTCCTCTCGTTCGGTGGTGTGCCGCGGCTGCGGGAATCACTCACGTTGGTCCGTCCGTTTCTCCTGCACCCACCGAATCCATACTCGCCTCACTGTGGCTGGATGTTGTCCCACACGGGCGCCGAGGTTTCGGTACGATAAACCGCTGTCGCGATAAGCCACTATTCGTCCTCTGTCGAACTCCGAAACGTGCTGGAATGACTGCCGTATTCTGCGACGAGGCATCGGGAAGCTTCCCACGCACAGGTCTGGCAGCACAACGCACTTCCACTACTTACACCCCGCCTTCTGTGCACCCTTCTTATAGTGCTTCTCGGTGGCGTGCCGGTCGCACATGATTTGCATATGCCCTGCAATGCTAATCGTTTGCATGTCCTCTGGCGGGCGACGCATACTGCGGATTTCAAGCCAATCGGATGCTTCCTTCTTATTGTTGCATTTCGGGTGGCCAGCAGTGTA
The DNA here is from genome assembly GCA_039090855.1 of Macrothele yani. Taxonomy (NCBI): domain Eukaryota; kingdom Metazoa; phylum Arthropoda; class Arachnida; order Araneae; family Macrothelidae; genus Macrothele; species Macrothele yani. The sequence continues at coordinate 19,760,243 of CM076992.1, forward strand.
TAAAACAGTAGTATCGGTAAATACTATTTTTAACGTAACCGAAATGTCCAAAGAGTTATGTTACAAAATAGATGTTGCTGAAACGTAATTGTAAGATATCTCTGAAAGTGTAACGAAGATAAGAGATTGTGCCATTATTGATACATATCTGAAACGTTTTGTGCTGTGTGGGTGGATTCGCCCCTACCATCGGGGCGTCATTTTGGAGTATGTAAAGCTATCTCAACGTCATAGTTGCTTACATTATTGCGGATGTCACGTGTCTGATTACTATCGGATTTTGCTTATAATTTGTTGCCAAAGTGTTTTTCCCTTTCATAAAGGCAGCCTATTTTTACTTTTGTTTGAGATGGATGTCTTTATAAAGAAAATTTTGCGTGGATTTTCTGCAGCCGTAAGTCTGCTTTCTGTGAGGGACACAAAAGTTTGTTTATTTTTGCATTGTTAGTTATGAAAATTCTGAAGTTATATGGTTTCACTTTGCAATACGTGTACGTTTTACTATTCAGTAGAATATTTCTTGTTGAATTTATAATCTCAAAGGCACCTCAAAAAATATCGTCAAAGATTTTTGCAAACAGGAAGCCGCGATACACAGCCATTTATATCGATCGGCGAAATTGGGAAAGTGAGATAAAAATAAATGCAGAGGTAGTTCTTAAGCTGAAGAAGAAAAGCCCGTTTAAACAATAAAACAGTTACATGTGCATAATTATATCCCACGGAAGAGACGGAGCCAACTGTAGAACCTCGCGAGCAATAAGGTACTCAAAATATATAAGATTAACGTAATTTCAAAATCTAAGGAATAATTAAATTATTCTCTTGAAACAATTCGAAAATTAAAAACTTTTGCGTAGTGGAGAGACTTTCGAAAAGAGCTCCTGTGCGTTTTTCATTTTCTCTGCTGGACAAGAGAATGAATTCCACTTAACATTGATTACTTCGTTTTTGTAATGCGGAGATTGAAGTTATCGAGGCAAAAGAAAAACGTAGTGATCAAAAGTTTAAAGGAAGATCAAAACAGCATGTTTCTTTAATATTGAAAACTGTACAAGTAAAATGAAATATCTGTATACCGAGAGGCTGTTTATTTCGTGAGGAACTTATAGAAACTGAAAGTACTGTTTCATTAAAGGGAGTGAACAAAAATTAAAAATAAACTAAAACTGATCCTTATTTGTTTGTGGAACACGCACACTCCGACATAATCCATTAGTGATACCAAAAGTAAAAAAAACACTAAAAGTTGTTCCATTTGGTAATTAATGAGATCTGATGTAGAAGCTATTGACTGTGAAATTGTTTTGCCCCACAATGTAAAGTTTCCTGGCGTTTTAATTATGCCTTTTGTGTGCAAAAATAAGCAGCTCATCAAAATAACAACCACTGTATTCAGTACATGCCTACAACTCCTTTGGCACAAGATAAAGGGTGTTTATAAAAAGTAATGGAAACAAGGTTTGTGGGGAACGTTTTCTAAATAAACTGTAGGCCCATGTCGATATTTCAGAACAGAAGCAATTCGGCTTGGAATAATAGATTTATACTAGTCATGAACAGACGGTAATGGAATTCGGGATCATTCGCCTTGTAAAATACGCCGATGAGTCCATTACATTATGACCACCTACCTAATAAGCTGTAGGACACCCTTTAGGCAACAAAACAGCGGCTACTCGGAGAGACATAGATTCGAAGAGATGGCGATAGGTATCCTGAGGTATCTGGTACCATAATGTCAACAGCAGGTCATCCAATTCCCGTACATTTGAAGGTGGTGGTGATTTAGCCCAAACCCGCTTTTCCAAGTCGAACCACAAATGTTCGATTGGGTTCATATCAGGTGAATGTGAAGGCCAGGGCATTAACAGAAAGGTAATGCTCCTGGCTTCCATGTGCTTGTATCAGAAGGTGATTTTGATGTTAGCAATCGAGAACGTAGCGGCGCCCCGCAGAAAGTTGCACATGAGGAACTGCAAGCGTTGCTGGAAGAAGATTCGTCTCAAACGCAAAAGGATCAAGCTGAACAACTGGGGGTAACTCAACAAACCATTTCCATTCGCTTACGCGCAACGGGAAAGATTCAGAAGGAAGGTAAATGGGTGCTACATAACCTGAGCCAGAGGAACAATTATGAGCGTGCCATGAAGTGTTTGAATCTGTTGAATAAACATCCCGCCGCCCCGGTGGCGCAGTGGTCTAAGGCGCTGTCCTATGATCATTCGTCCGTGAGGGGTCCGGGTTCGAATCCCGTGAGGCATGGATGTTGTGTTTGTCTTACGGCACTGGCTCTCTCCCTTCCCTGAAACCAGTGACCCTAAATTAGGGACGGGTGACTGCTTATAGTCCATTGAGTTGCTCACGGTGGTCGTTAAACCTCCAATCACAAACAAACAACACAGAAAGTCTTTCCTTTGGAAAATCGTTACAGGTGATGAAAAGTGGATATGGTACGACAATTCCAAACGCCAAACACGCTGGGTAGAACCCGGTGAAGCAATGACTTCGACACCGAAACGCAATATTCACCCCAAGAAAGTTCTGCTGTGCATCTGGTGGGATATGAAGGGTGTGCTCTATTATGAACTATTGGAACAGGATCAAACTGTTACTGCTGATCGTTACAAGCAACAATTGCTGCGATTTAACCAGGAAATCTGACGGAAATGTCCATTCACAGGCAAAGGATTGCGTCCCGTGAAATTACTGCATGACAACGCTAGGCCGCATGTGGTAAAATCGGTCAAGGAAACGTTATTGACGCTTGGCTGGGAAGTTTTGAGCACCCAGCGTATAGGACCGACATAGCCCCTTCAGACTATCATTTGTTTCGATTGATGCAACATGGTTTGTCTGCTTTACGGTAACGGACATGTGACGCAATGCAAAAATAGGTTGACGACTTCGTCGCGTCACACGACGAAGTACTTTCTTCATGGCTGGAATTCGTTAGCCACCCGACCGATGGCGGAAGGTGATAGATAACGAGGGCGCACATTTGATTCGTAAAGGTAGTGTTGTTTTCTCTCAAATTACATGTTACGTTGTCTTAAACCGGTTTAAAACTTTATTTGTACACCTAATAAAATGGAAAGAGGTCCAGTCGAGTCACGATGTTGATATTAGCATGAGAATAGCTCTTGGTTCAGATGGTGATGGCATGAAATTTCCTTCATTTTTTTTTTTTTTTTTTGGCTGAATTTGTTACTACGAGTGAGTGAATGGTGGATTTAGATTCCTGGAGAATATTGACTGGATAACGCAAAGATTAAGTACGTGGTGCCTCTCGGAAGAACTCTGGTGGTTCACAGCTGCTCATGATTGCTGGATTCCGATAACAATGTTGATAATAGCTCGCCTTGGAATATCGTTAATTCGGCGGCTGACTTAAGGCTCTATGGATTCGCCATCTTGTACTGCTGCCTTCTCTTGTTAACCAACTGGCAAGCGTTTTTCACAAATTGCTCGGACAATTTTGCACATTTTGGAACACCGTTTGTGGCTAACGCAAGATATATAATAAATAAAGAGTTCCCTGGTTTCAGATTTTCGTTTAGGACTTTTAAGTATTTTTATTAATTAATAAAATTATGGAAGGCGCCTTGGTACGACTTTCGCTGCAGGTAAAAAATGAAGGGAAAGATCAATAAAAATCCTGAAACCAGGGAACTCTTTATTTTTCATATATCTTGCGTTAGCCACAAACGGTGTTCCAAAATGTGCAAAATTGCCCGAGCAATTTGTGAAATACGCTTGCCCGTTGGTTAACAAGAGAAAGCAGCAATACAAGATGGCGGGTCTCGTAGAGCCTTAAAAGGAAAGTTCGTGATTTCATTTCATCAGTGTCGTCTGCTTTATGAGTTATTCTTCGGTTGCTTCCGTTCTTGTTGTTCGGATGTGACCTTCACCTAACTATTTGAATCACAGTGATTACGTGAATTAGATATGTCTCCAAAAATATGCTCAGTGTGTTCTAGAATTCATGCGGATGATGGTGTCTAGTGCTATGGCAGATGCGCGGGTACATTTCCCTTCACATGATCTTCACTCACGGAGACAATTTATCTTAAAAATTAAAGAGAACAGCGATTGAAGTGGCAGTGTCACAGTGTCGACGTTACCTCACGCAGAGTTCTGATGTCTCGCATGGAGGAATTTCTACTACAAATAAGGCAATCATTCTGGTACCGGAGCGATTACTAAGTGTTCTGGACACTGCGTTTCTTGGGAGCTTCTTGATACAATGAATATTAAACTGGATGTGATCAGTGATTTGAAGGCGGGGATATCTGACCTAAGAAGATCTGTGGAATTATTTTCACAAAAATACGATGAGATTCTAGCGGCTTTGAATAAATCAAACACCATGTTTGAAGACTCCTGTAGAGAAGTGGTTATGCTTAAACAGAGAATGTCTGATCGAGAGACTGAAATTTAAAGATTGTCAGAAAGCTTGAATAATCTTGATCAATATATAAGAAATAAAAACCTGGAAATACATGGTATCACTGGCGGGGAGTAGTGAAAAAAGTGATCTTGAAAAAAGTGATCTTGCGGACATGGTCCTCAGAATCGCTGGTAAGTTGGATTATGGATACTTATTGAAAGATGACATCGAAGTTGTGCACAGGATGCGTGTCCAGGGGGGAGACAGCGTGTTCCACCCATCACAGTACAGTTCAAAACGAGAAAGGTAAGACACATTTTTTTACAGAAGGATCGGATGACTCTGAAATTAACGGACGTTGTTCCAAACTGCAAGGAAGAGACCAGGGTATATGTTAATGAAAACTTGACTGATTATAATCGGGACCTGTTTTGGAATGCCAGAAAGTTTTCCAGAGAAAATAACATTAGATTCTGTTGGTACAGAAATTGACTTAAATTTTGTCTCAAAGAGAATGGCAAGGGCATAATTGGGAGTAAAAATGACTTGGATTTGAGTAGCTTCTAATATTCACACTTTATATTTTTTCTCATGCTATTAATTATGATGGATATTATTGCTTTTTGAAGTGTACTGTAACCCAGATTTTCTTTACTATTAATGATTTTCATGAATTACTGGTCTCAGATAACTCTCGATTAAGACTACTGCGCATAAACGCACGTAGCTTATACAGTAAGTATTTGATTTGTTTTTTGGAGTTTTTGTGGGTCTCTTGACTTCCTTGTTGATATTGTTTGCGTACATGGTTCGATGTGGGGATTCCGCACATGTGCAATGTGCCGAGTTTTCAGATTATGTCTCCTTTTCGAGGGCGGGCAAGGGGTGGTGGGGTCGTAATTGTTGTAAAACGTCACATTACAATTACGCAGTGCGAACGATTTTCGGTTAATGATGATAACTACTAAATTGTCACCTTGGAAACAGATAGCACTATTATTGATGCTGTTTATCTGGAATTCAATCTGTTTTTTTTTATTTATTTATCAATTACTTGGATGAAGGTTACAGGTGTGGGAAAATGTTATACTGCTTGGGTGATTTTAACATTGTCATGACTCCAACAAATAACATCTCATTCCCTTTTGAAGATATAATTACCTCGTCAGGATTCATTAATGCTGTTACTATTCCAACGAGAACTACCATTTCAACCGTACTTGATCTATGTATAACAAATTATTTACGACTGTATGATAACGGGTACGCTATCATATAGTGTAAGTATAGGATAACCTAAGGAGTTATATGATAACCTAAGTGATCATCTACCTATCTTCTGTCTAACTGTAGTTATGTCGCATATTCAATTCCCTAACAAACAGCTCCATACGTATTCGTATATATGACCGTCGGAGTTTGATTCCATTTGGCGAGACCCTTGCGGCCATGGACTGGACTTCTGTGCTTTGCCACGATGATCCAATACACGCATTTGGCGATTTTGGGGAATTATTTTGGGATCCTTACAATCGCATATTTCTACTTAAGACTTTAACAAGATCATCAAGGTGCCGTAAGCCATGGTTCATTCGTGGTCACTTGAGGTATCTATAACGAAGTAAATTTCTCCGTCATTTTTGGTCTACGCCGGGATTCGAACCCGAGGCCGCTTATTCCGGAACAAGTCGCTCTACCAACTGAGCTACGCAGACGTTTATTCTGATTCCTATCTGCCTTTATGTCGTGTGCGTCCTGCTGGCAGGTACGTCACATATCTTAATAAAAACAATAAATTATTTAAAAACATTTTACAGTCTAGGAATGCTTCTGACCTCTTGCAGTTCCGCAGATACAGAAACTGGTTCAACACCAAACTGAAAAGGTCTAAGGAAGATTATTACTTACACCGGTTTGCTGGCACTGCGGATGGGAAAAAATACGGAAGTCAATCGGTGAACTTATTAATGACTCAGGTGATGATTGAATCACCGACAAAACGTGAACATGGAGGACTTCGGGTTACCGATACAAATTATATTTCTGAGATGTTTAACTCTTTCTTTGTTGAATTACCCGATAAACTAAAAAGAAATATTCCGCAGGTGTCTGGGGATTTACAGGGTTTCTGTTCCACCAGGGCCCCTCCACATCTTTCATTTGATCCGGTTTCGATCGACCAATTGACTACTATCAATAAACTAGATTCCAATAAGAGTACCGGTCCGGATTATGTTCATCCAAGGGTGATTAAGTCTGCTGCTCATTTCTTGCTTGTTCCACTGGAACATATCCTTAATCGCATTTTACAAACTGGACAGATTCCTCCTTCATTTACTATTGGTAGGGCATCTGTTTTCTATAAAAAGGGTCCTAGACACAATGTTGAAAATTATCGTCCGATTACTAAAATTTCTATCTTTGCAAAAATTCTAGGGAGATTAGTTTCAAATAGATTGACCAAATACTTGGATAAACATAAAATTCTACATTCAGGGCAGCATGGATTTCGTCATGGGGTTTCAACGGAAACGGCGGTCTTGGATGTTCTGAATTATATACAGACTAATATAGATTTGGGAAGTTGTGTCTTGGGTATTTTCTGAGATTTATCAAGAGCTTTTGACTGTGTTCAGCATGATATTCTTCTATTTAAATTATATCATATTGGTATCAGGAGAGTTCCGTATCTATTTTTTAAAACCTATCTGTCATAAAGGATACAGTACGGGCAGGTACGCGGAATCCGCTCGTTTGTACGTAAAAATTGTTCTGGAGTTCCGCAGGGCTCGGTTCTGGGACCCGTTCTTTTCCTTATTTATATTAACAATATCTTTTACGTAACTTCGCGATCTCATCGTGTATTGTTTGCAGACGATACCAGTTTTTTTTTCTGGCGGCTCATTGCTTGAGATGACACCCACAGCTAATCGAGACCTTCATGAATTGTTTCGTTGGTTCTGCTGTAATTTTTTAACTCTAAACCCAGACAAAACTAATGCAGTTCTTTTCTCTCGTCGTGGTACACAGTTATCGCCTCTGAATGGACTTTTTTTAATGATGTTTCTGTTATTTTTTAAGCCTTCAATTAAATTTCTGGGAGTTTTCTTAGTTCCTACGTTGGTATACTCACATTAATAATCTGGCAGTTAAACTTAGAATGCGTATAGGTGTCATTCACAGGATATGGGAATGTTGACGATTCGAACTAAAATTGTTTTATATTATTCTTTCATTTATTCCCTTCTCTCCTACTGTTTATTGGCCTGGGGTCAGACCACGTTGGTTAATGTCTCTCGACTATTTATATTACAAAACAAATACATTCGTTTCTTGGGTAATGATCTTAGTGCTGGCCGGGTTTATAGTCTATACCATATTTGGCCATTTAATAAATTATACACTTTTCGTTTATTACTTTTCATGCATATTTGAACTCATTCTAATAGATACTTGGGCGTCCTAGAGTTGATGTATTTTTCACATTTTCATGATTCTAGGGGCAGTCTGAACTTTCTGGTCCCTAGGGTTTGCTCGGACATAGCATACTACGGTATTAATGCAGCAGGTCCTCGAAAGTGGAACGAATTATCTTTGGACATTATACAGTAGCGAACAAAAGTATTTGGCGAAACACTTTTTCGACCATATTTTTTTTTCTGCTGCACCAAGTCGGGTCATTTTGGGATATGATATGTGTTATTCAGTTGTAAACATGACCCATGTGCAAATGGATCGGAAACCTTAACACAGATCAGATACCGAGCTTAATCGCAAAGATCATACAAGTTAACCAACAAAGTAGGTGTGTATCATATTCATTTAATGCAACGATAACAGAAAACAAGTACGAGAAAACGACAAAACAGTAACTGATACTTAGTGGGATAACCACGAGACTTAATAACAGCTGCACAACGGGCCGGCATAGAGTCCACTAGCTTCTCGACGGTGACCTGCGGAATTCGCGCCCATTCTGCAGACAACTGGTCAAACTTCTGGGCCCTATTCCGGCAGGTTTTCTTCGCACATCGTCTCTCTAGCTCCTCCCACATGTGCTCGACGGGGATGAGGTCTGGAGATTGGCTTAGCCAATCTAGAAGTGTCACCTGTTGCTGCTGGAAGGCTGCCTTCGCTACTCTGGAGGTGTGCATCGGGTCGTTGTCTTGTGCAGGATCCATCCGGGTGGCATGTTCTGGTTTGCCCATGGGAAGACATCGTTGATGAGCATGTTCGTGTAGCTCTGGCCGGTCATTATTCCTTTAATCTTGATGATGGGACCTATTCCATTGCGATAGAAGGCGCCGTAAACCATGAGCGATCCTCCTCCGTGCTTGACAGTCGGCTGAATGAACTGGGGTTTGAATCTCTGGCCACACGGACGTCGTACGTATCGGATGCCATCACTTCTGAACAAGTTGAACTTGCTCACGTCGGTGAAAAGCATACTACTCCAGTCCGCCGCGGTCCAGTGTCGATGACGGCGCGCGAACGCGACTCTGGCTGGTCGATTCTTGACTCCGATGAGTGGTTTCTTGGTGGGGCGTCTTCCATTCATTCCACCAGCAATGAGACGACGGGAGATGGTCATTCGGCTGACGATCAGGTCGTCGCTTCACGGAATTCAGTGGCGATGTCCACAGCAGTCAGGGTGGGATCAGACACGAGATCGACGGAGGATGCGTCTATCCTGACGCAACGTAGTGGAACGAGTCCTACCACATCGCGGACTGTTCTCGACGGTCCCGGGATTCTTATAACGTTGCAAGATAGCTGAAATGGACTGGTGTCGGATCTTCAGGGCCCTCGCAATGTCGGTGACGCGTATTCCGGATTCCATTATGTTCACGGCCGCCTGAAGAGCTCCAACAGTGATCTTCACCTTTTTACCCATTTCTAAAAACCTAAGATTGACTTATTATCACACTACACATCACAAAACCCACAAAATATCACAAGAAAAACATTAATACATGCAGCAAACAAATGGGTAATAATTGGCGACTCTTGAATATGGCCCATTTCGAACAACAAATTCGCTCTGAGCGAAATACAAACTACGCGAATCAACACATATCATATCCCAAAATGACCCGATTTGGTCCAGCAGAACAAACATTATGGTCTAAAACGTTTTTCGCCGAATAGTTTTGTTCGCTACTGTAGGTGTTGTTAACTACAGGGCATTCAGGAAAATATTATTTACTACTTTACTGGCTACATAATTACTTCTTGTATTGAGGTCTGCAGCTTTAAATCTAGTTTTTGATTCTAATTCACTACTGCCTATTAAATTTCGTGCTACGCATGTTGGGGGCCTGATGGATTGATTCCTGACTCATCGAATTTCATCCACTTACCATCTTTTGACTTCACATTTCATCAATAACTCAGATACGTTTAATACATGATTAATTAGTCTGTATGTTTCTCACGGTTTACATAATGTTACTATGACTATAGGCTTATATAATAAGGTATTATAGTTTGATTACAGATTTACTTTACTTTGGTCATGCCACTCTGGGCGTAACGTATTGTTTAGTGTTTATTCAATGTAGTGTATTGTCGGTACGGTGATATGCTATTAATACACTGGTGTGCAAAAATTAAGGATGAAGAGGAGAAATTAGCATAACAGTGGAACGAGATTGCACAACGGACCGAAAGACCACTCAGGAGATAAACTAGGGTCCGGTACGGTAGGGCATGCGCATTTATGCAGCATGATGTGGGGGGGGTCGGAAGGGTAAAAAAACACACGGGCGGTGTACGCTCAGCAATTCGGTGAAAGCTATTGCACGGTGTACATCGGTTTGAACGACGTCGAGTTGCTGCCACCGTGTGATATGGCCAACAGGCAATCCAGTAGACGACATCTGGATGTCTTTACCCGAGGTCGCGTCATTGGGAAGTTGGAAGAAGGTTGAAGTGTGATTAATGTGGCTGAGGAGTTCGTTTCAAACGACAGGAACAGCTGTTCGAGAGTTTAGCAGTGATCGTCCACGAGCAACCACGGCGGCGGACGACCGGTATATTGTCCTACAGGTGAGAAGAGACAGACGGAAGACAGCAGGAGAAATCGCAAGGCACATGCAACAGACAACTGGACGTCCGTTATCGCGTTTTACCGTGGCCAGGAGGCTGCACAAAGGTGGTCTATTTTCACGACGACCAGTACAGTGTGTGCCTTTAACGCCTGCATAGCCGCCCCGGTGGCGCAGTGGTCTAAGCGATGGCCTCTGATCATTCATCAGAAAGGGGTCTGGGTTCGAATCCCGGTTAGGCATGGATGTTGTGTTTGTCTTACGGCACTGGCTCTCTCCCTTCCCTGAAACCAGTGACCCTAAATTAGGGACGGGCGACTGCTTATAGCCCATTGAGTTGCTCACGGTGGTCATTAAACCTCCAATCCACAAAACAAAACGCCTGCATATCGGATACGGCGCTTTCTGTGGTGCCAGGAACACGAGAACTGGACACATCAGCAATGGGGTCGAGTTCTCTTTACGGATGAGAGCCGATTTAGTCTGACGAGTGATTATGGACCTATACACATCTGGAGAGAGCAGGAAACACGCAATCACACCTCCAACATCATCGAAGGGGACCGGTTTGGAGGTGGCGGAATTCTCGTTTGGGGCGGTATCATGCTTGGTAGCCGTACGGACCTCCATATTTTCCAAGAAAGTTCAGTCACTGGTGTACGCTATTGTACCGAGGTTCTTCTGTTTCACCTGTGTCTGTTTAGAGGTGCTGTGGGTCCTGAGTTTCTCTTCATGGACGACAACGCTACACCTCATCGTACAGTGGCTGTCGCAGAGCTGTTGGAGAGTGAAGATATTCAACGCATGGATTGGCCCGCAAGGTCCCCGGACCTAAATCCAATCGCAGACGTGTGGGACGTTCTCGGGAGACGCTTGGCAGCACGTCACGAGCCGCCAGCAACGATTCCGCAGCTGCGATTGGCGCTACAAGAGGAATGGGCCGCGATGCCTCAACAGCTCCTCGACAACCTCGTCCTCAGCATGGACAGACGTTGTAAATCCTGCAACGTAGTCAGGGGTGATACTAAAGACTGTGTTTTTTCTTGGCAGCCGCCTGTCACATGGACGTTTCTGTCTTCTGTCCAGTTGTGCTCGAAGCTATCTTTTCAATAAAGTGGCTTTGTATCCTTTGGATTCCTTGTTTGGACGGTTTTGCTCACTTGTCCCATATTATTACATCTTGTGGATTTAATGGTATGATTTGTGTCGATGTGGAGCACTTCTGCACGACGTTACATTCGAAAAACCGTCTCGTCCTTAATTTTTGCACGCCAGTGTATATTGTTGCATGCTGGTTATTGTTTATGATATTCTTATTATACTACACATTTTCTGTTTCGTGCTGTCTGGCCTGTCACTTATTAAATTGGGGATCAGGGGCTTGTCATACTCTTTAATAAAGCCTGTTTGCCTGGCGCCATGAATCACCGTGGTGATTCATGGCGCAATAAATAATTTATGTGTTTACAATACCAATTCTACATGTTTCGTTTGTTAACCAGTTTATGAAATATCTAAAATGGTACTCATGTATATAGAATATTTTTGACTAATTATTTAATATTTCATATAGTTTTATTGTGGTTGAGTATACTGTATATATACTGTTATGTATTGAATTACCAGCTGTATGGCAGAATATTTAAAAACAAAGAAAAGCGGTGGCGAAATAATGCAATTACAAGGGTTGTACCAAAACAACAGAATGCTTAAAAAAATAATTATATGCTTAACTTAATTATTAAGGAAGTGGTCATCTTTTTCTAAATACGGTCCATTGCATCGAATACAGGTGTCCCAACGTTCCTCCCACTTTTTGAATGTCTTCTGGAATTCTTTTTCTGAAATGCTGTTTAAGCACCCCTGTGTAGCTGTAATAACTTGTTCATCAGTCTCAAATTGTCATCCCCCGTAATGTCCTTTAAAATGGCGAACAAACAGAAATCACATGGTGCCAGTCTGGACTATATGCCGCAGAGCCCATTTAAGAGGGGGGACAGGAGGGAAAGTTGTGTAATGTTTTACACTGCTGGCCACCCAAAATGCAACACCAAGAAGGACACCAGACAGCAAAGCCAGATCTACTGGACACATAACAACAGATACAAAGATGAAACGATTGAGCTTACAGGCCCGTGTGACTTGCGGAACACGCAGACATCAATAGTTCGTGTGGCCTCCATGGCTGGCAATAACGGCCGCTACACGCCGCGGCATCGAACGAAAGAGGTTTTGGATGTGGGCTTGGGGTTGTTCGGTCCAGACTGCTTCCACACGTTGCCACAGTTCATCAGGCGTAGCCGCGGGTGGTGCTTGCCTGGCCACACGGTTGCCGATCAGCGACCAGACGTGTTCGATCGGCGACATATCGGGAGAACAGGTGGGCCACGGTGAGCCGTGAAGAATTGTTGCATGATGCGTGCCACGTGCGGGCGCGCATTGCCCTGTTAAAACGTGGCCGCTGGCAGGTTCTGCAGGTAAGGGAAGACTACAGGCTCCAAAACGTCGGAGATGGTGCGGTGGCTGTTGAGTTTACCGGCGATGCGTAGCAGAGGGGAGCGGGTGTCATATCCAATTGCGCCCCAAACCATACCGCCAGGAGACGGACCGGTATGGCGATAAATAATGCAGGCGTCATACAGTCTCTCGCCGCGGATCCGACCATTGTGGTGTTTCAGGCAGAAGCGGGATTCTTCGGAGGAGACAATGTCATGCCATTCCGTAGTCCAGGTGCGGTGTTCAACGGCCCACTGCCGTCGCACTCGCCGGTGGTGTAACGTCAATGGTAATCGGAGCAATGGGCGCCGTGCGACAAGTCCCCGCTCCTACAGACGACGTCGAATGGTACGTGCTGACACAGGTTGTTGCGCAACACACCCTAATTCCTGCGATAACGTTCGTGATGTGGCGGTGCGAGCCATCAATGCCCGTCGCACAACATACCGGTCCTTTCGTTCGGTGGTATGCCGTGGCTGCGGCAATCGCTTACGTCGGTCTGTCCGTTCCTCCCGCACCCACCGAATCCTTACTCGCCTCACTGTGGCTGGATGTCGTCCCACACGGGCGCCGATGTCTCGGTACGATAAACCGCTGTCGCGATAAGCCACTATTCGTCCTCTGTCGAACTCCGAAACGTGCTGGAATGACTGCCGTATTCTGCGACGAGTCATCAGGAAGCTTCCCACGCACAAGTCCGACAGCACATTTCCACTATTTACATCCCGCCTTCTAAGCACCCTTTTTATAGTGCTTCTCGGCGGCGTGACGGGCGCACATGATTTGCATATGCCCTGCAATGCTAATCGTTTGCATGTACTCTGGTTGTCAACGCATGCTGCGAATTTCAGGCCAATCGCATGCTTCCTTCTTGGTGTTGCATTTTGGGTGGCCTGCATTGTATTTAAGAGGGGCGGGGGACGCAGAAATCAGGCAAAGCTGGGTAATGTCACCATGGCTGTTTAATATAATTATGGATGCATGCATGCGTGATGCTAAAATAGATAATATTGGTTTATGTTTTAGTGATATCCATGTGTGCAGATTGCTGTATGCTGATGGCACTGCCCTGTTGGCAGAGAGCGAAGATGAGTTGCAGAGTATGTTGTCCCGGATGTACGAAGTTTGCATTAAATTCAAACTGAGTATATATAAGGGAAAAAACCAAAGTTATGGTTTTTGAGCGAGGAACTGATAGTACTGAATGTATTATAAGTCTAAATGACACAGTGATTGACCAGGCGAATGAGTATGTACATTTAGGAAGCATGTTTGACAGAGAGAACACATTGGATGGTGAAATTAGTAGGCGAGTGATTTCTTCATTGAAAGTCATAGCTGGTTTAGGAGGTTTTCACAGGAATGATGGGTTCTCACATGGCTGTGTATGAAAGTGTAAATGTTCTTACTCTGATGTATGGTAGTGAAACTTGGTTACTACAGAAGAAACATAGGAGTTGTTTGTAAAATCGCGGAATTCGATAAATCCAGGAAGCCTTTCGAATGAAACATTTAAATTAAGCTAGTGTTCGTAATAGAATACGTAAGCAGCCATGTTCTGTTTCGTTCAGTGACATTTAAATTATGTAAAGTACTTTTAATTACGAATTCATTATTAAAAATGTTATAATACGTACACAGTTGCTTTGCATGTTAAACACATAATTCGTAGATATTAGACTTCAATATGTAGCATCGAAATTTAAGCGTACTTTAAAATTGCAAGAAAAATACGACAGCTGATGCCCTTTTGATATTAATGTACTTGATGCCCTTTGTATTAAGTACTTGATGCCCTTTGATATTAATGATGTTTTTAATGCACTTCATAAAATAGAAGCTGTAATTTATAAACGTTCAGAAAAAATCTTCTCTAAAGCATTTCTTTTCTACAATGTAAAAAAGTAATCAACACATATTCTGTTTTTACAAGTTAATTTAAGAAGCTAATTAGCATTTCGCTTCTTAAATAATGATTTCAGTATCTTAAACTGCATGAAACAGAACATCAGTTAGTACTAATTAACTTGTAAAAACAGAATATGTGTTGATTACTTTTTACATTGTATAAAAGAAATGCTTTAGAGAAGATTTTTGTTTCTGAACGTTTCTAAATTGCAGCTTCAATTTTATGAAGTGCATTAAAAACATCATCATTAATATCAAAGGGCATCAAGTACTTTTTAGCACATTCTACACTGTTACCAGCATCACTAAAGCACCTAACTTTCAGTTCTGCTTCATCTTCTTCATCAGAATCTGATGCATTTAGTCCAATCTGTTCATCGAAAACATCATCATGGGATTGCATTTGGGCTAACCTTTAACGTGAAAATGCTGGTTCACATAGTTTTGTGATATAAAAAATAGCAAATGTTTGCTAAATTAAGGAAATGTGTTCGTTAAATCGAGAAACGACAAGCATTAATTTCAATGCGATTCCGTCGGGACTATAAAAAATGTACGTAAAATGGCGGAATTCGTTTAATCGCAGTCCGTTAAATAGGGGTTTGACTGTATAACTTATTTCCGCTTGTGGTGTTTCCCCAATTTTGAGCTAGCAGGTTTAAAATTCCAGTGAATTTTCAAGGAAGGAGTAATAGCTCTCTCAAGATAAGAAACCCTCGTTTCCATCCACACCCGATCCTCATCGCTTCATCCCTCTTTTTTTACCAGATCAACTGGCTGTCTTCTATTGGATCCTCCCCCGTGTAATCTACGGGCGCTAAATTCTGTAAACCAGATGGAAAACATTTTCCACGTGAGACAAGGGGCTGATTGAAACACACGGATGATGGATGAAACTCGGGTGACTGACAGAATGAATCAGGAGGAAGGAGATGCAGAGGACCACGTCTCATCTTTTTCAGTACTAGAAAAGAAGACTCGCACCGTCCCCTGAGACCACATATTTTGATGAACAGCGGAATAAAATATTCCAAAATTTTGATTTCGTCTTATTCTCGTCACTCGTGGTGGATTTCTTCTTCGCCGTTTCGCGAATTTATGGAAATCGTGAAACAGTTGCCTGGATGGAGGATTCAAGAAAGGGGTTTCCCATTTCTTGTTCCGTCTGTTCTTCCTAGCATTGTATTGCACAGTTTCGCATCCGCTTTCCACATTTTTCTTCCTTCCGCGGAAGAGAAGGAACACATGACGAAGATTGATGTAACTCCACCCTCATGATCTGTACTATTCGTTTTTTTAGTTTTCCATTTCCCCCCACTTCAGGTGATTCCTCCTTAATGTTCGAAGATTTGGGATGAAAAAAAGAGAACTGGACGACATAAATACAGGGTTACAAGGAAAGTCCTTGATCAGTCCAATATCTCACGAACTATGGCAGTTAGCGCTTTACTTCTTGTGCAGTTGCATAGGAAACTCCCTATGGCGCACACAATAACACCACGAAGGATCCCCTCGCCCCCTATTGGGGGGGGGGTTTAGAGGGCTATCGCGCCCCCCTTTGCAGACAGGGCAAAAAAGTCAATTACAAACTTGTTGAGCGAGGCAAAAATAGTACATAAATGTTTTTGTCCCATAACAAAAGATGGAAGGGGACCGGGAATGTGGCCCAAAGAAAATCCCAACATCCAGAAGCAAAGACAGAGTATTTAGACAAGAACTTATTACTTAGAACTTATCTAAACTGGCAATGTCTAAGTAAATGAAAGCACAAAGGACATTTTTTCCTAGACACCTTATCAACAGTTCTTGTTCTGAAATAAAAGGCAGTTCCTTGATACACTGCCGGACAATTGCTAAGGACGGATAACAATAGCAACGATAACAACCATAAAATGGAAGGCAGGAAAATACGGAAATTAGCATAAGTGCGGGATACAGTAAGACGTGTTGTGCGTATGCAAATTTTGCATTGCCGAACTTGTTCGTGACGTCATAGCGCTGATAAGAGATATAAAGGATTTGACGCGTATTGACCGTTGTTGTTCAAACGCAAAGTTGAAAGGGAAAGAATCAATCGACGAACTTGCAATTTTCAGTATGTCATCCTGACGTCACCTAGATGATTTTACGCGTGGCCGTATTATTGGCAAGATTGAAGAAGGGCAAAAAATAACAGATGTTGCGAGGGAGTTCGACGTCCGCCACAGTGTTGTTTCAAGGCTTTGGAAATCATTTCAAACAAATGGAGAGTGTAGCAAACGTTACAGGGGAGGTCGTGTTCGCAGTACGACACCTGCAGAAGATCGGTACATAGTGCTATCAACAAAAAGACACCGGCGCAGCACAGCTAGTGAGGTAGCAAATCAGTTTATGGCTGCTACTGGCAAGCGGATCTCCCGAAAAACTGTCACCAGACGTTTGCATGAAGGAGGACTATACGCCCGCCGTCCTGTTGTGTGCATCCCATTGTCCAGACGTTACCGTACCGCCCGTTTGCAATGATGCCATCAACATCGCAATTGGACTGATAACGACTGGTCTGCTGTCCTCTTCTCAGATGAGAGTAGATACAGTCTATCGTCTGTTTGTCGACGACAACTGATTTGGCGTGATAGTGGTACTGCATATTGTCCAGCAAACATGCAGGAAAGGGACCGATATCCGACATGTAGTGTCATGGTATGGGCTGGCATCATGATCAATGGTCGTACGTCCCTCTATGTGCTTCCAACTGGAACTATGACTGGCCAACGATACATTAATGATGTTCTGCTACCTCATGTTTGCATGTTCCGTGGTGCTGTCAGTGATAGATTAATTTTCATGGACGACAACGCAACAGGTCATCGAACAGTCGCTGTCCAAGAATGTGTCTTTAGAGCGAGGATATTCAACGCCTCGTATGGCCAGCACGTTCTACAGATCTGAATCCCATTGAAAATGTGTGGATGCTTTTTGGAGGAGTCTTGCTGGTCGCTAATGCCCTCCAATAAACAAGGACACCCTCATCCGTGCACTGACAGAGGAATGGGATAAATTACTCCAACAGCTGCTTGATAATGTTGTACAAAGCATGACACGACGTGTGGAATCTTGCATCGCCCTCCATGGTGGCCATATACCGTATTGACATCTTACGCCGGAACGCCTGCGGACGGTAATTGCATTTTTTTCACGTTTACGTATTCTGCACAAAATGGCCTGTTTATCCCTTGATTGAACACGTTCCAAAGCCTTTAGGATTTCAGAGCACAATAAATTGTCTTTCTTGTAATGTCCTGGCATTATGACATTATTTTATTTCATTTGGCATCCAACCACACTTACTTTTTTATGCGTTATATAGCCGTTTATGATCCGTCCTTAGCAATTGTGCAGCAGTGTATATTCAATATCAGATTTTGATGTCCAATGCAGTAAAGGATACACTGAGACAAGGAGAAATAGCATAAACTGGCGAAACACTCATCCAGTAGGAAAATTGTATGCATATCTAATTGACTTACCTACGTGGCAAAGCTTTCGACTTCCCGTCACTGGTTCACGAAGTCTTGGCATACCGACCACGCATATAATTTTTGTATTCTGACGACGGAGCAGAAAGCACATTTGAAATCCATGCAAATATGCTTCGGACACAGCGACTCAGGTAGCTTTCCGCTTTTGGAGAGTCCCCTTCCATCTGTTGTTATGGGACAAAAACATTATGTACAATTTTTGCCTTGGTGAACAAGCTTGTAATTGACGTTTTTGCCTTATCTACAAGGGGGGCATTAGCCCCTTCAACCCCGTTCCAAAAGAAGCAAGGTGATCCTTCGTGGTGTTATTGTGTGCGCCATAGGGTTTTCCTATACAACTGCACAAGAAGTAAATCACTAACTGCCATATTTCGGCAGATATTGGCCTGATCACGGACTTTCCTTGTAACCCTGTATATAAGAAACACAACGACAGTGGACAGAGAAAAATGAGCATAGTAAACTTTTCAGTGCGGTGATGTAACACAGGTGCCACCAAATGTACGGATGAAACGAGCCAAAAGAAAGTGTGAAAAAGTAAATTATAGTATGGAGCAGACTTTATCGGAGTCTACTAACAAAAAGTTTGAGGACCGTCTGATGTTTTCCTCAATCTGCGGCAACGCGAGTCGTTCTTCTCACGTTGCCGCAGATTGGTTTGAAGACATGGTCGTCAAAAGTTGGACTGGTCAGCCCAGAAGCTTTAGAGTCCTGTAGAGTATCTCTGGGACGAAGTGTGCGGCTGACTGTGTATGCTAATATTATCCAATCGATGCCACTGTTGTAATGCATGATTACTGGAAGCAATGGAGTTCTTCCGTTACGTTGCACAATCTTCAGCAACTTCCGTTGGTTGCCCTAGAACTCGACCAAAGAACGGGAAAGCCTCTGACAGCTTGTTTTGATGTTTATGCACCACTCGTTATACATCCTCGATACGTTTGCTCTGGCATACCGCGAAGAGAGCTAACATATTATAACCAACACCTTTTTATGAAAATAGAAGCAGCTGCCCTTAAACGACGGCCCGTGTGTAGGTCATTCATGAAACGGTATAAATAACACCTGATACTGAGCTACCCTCACGGACAATGAAATTTGCGCAATAAGAAGGAGGCATCGGATTGAACTGAAATTTTATGGACGTAATGATACAGATGAATGATAAACATGATGGCAAAAACAGAGCTGCAGGACTATTACAGAGGGATCTGTGTCACGCAGTCAGGTCATTTTCAATAGCGCGTCGTACCACCTCGTGCAGCGATACATACTGCAGTACGGTCCGGCATGGAGGCGAACAGACTCCTGATGTTGTCCGGCCGCACTCTAGCCCACACGTGTTGGACGGTGAGCTCCAAATTCTGGATAGTGCGGCACGGCAGCAACCGGCGTTTTAACTGTTCTCACACATGCTCGATCAGGGACATGTCCGGGGAGTGGGCTGGCCATGTACGTGTCTGCGCAGGACGTAGGCATTCCTGGGCAACCCGAGCCGTGTGCGGGCGGGCATTATCCTTGTAATATAGCTCACCTGTAATCCAGGCCAGTAATGGGAGCACATGCGGCCGTAGAATCTCATCCACATACCGCTGTCCCGTCAATGATTCACGCACCACTACTAGAGCTGATCGGCTATCGTAGGCATTGGCTCCCCAGACCATAATTCCTTCCGTGGGGGAGGTGTGGCGCTCGATAGTGAATTCGAGATTGTGCCTTTGAACGGGGGACTTCCACGCCAGGACACGATGAACAGCTGTCCCCAAAACAAAGCGGCACTCATCGCTAAACACCACACGTCACCAGTCTGTGGCGTTTCACTTTGCTCTGGCCTGGCACCACTGCACACGGAGCCGGCGATGTCCCGGTGTTTATGGAAACACACGTAAGGGTAGATGAGATCGCAGATTCGCTTCCGCGAGGCGTCGAGAAATGCTTCGTGGACAGACATGGTTCATGTGCACTCAGAGTGGCCTGCGGTTATGCAGCTCTATTTTCAGCAGTTAAAATAGTTATTGGACGCGCAGGAGCCACTACATCTGCCTGTATAGTGGACGGGGTCCCCGTGGGATCCGGTCGTGCCTGGCGAACGATCCGTCGATCCTATCTACCGGTGGTCCACCTGGTCCGTCCGAAGCCGCTCCGCTGTGTGGCAGTGCCGTCACGTGTCCACTACCCCCAACACAGTCGGACGGTATGGTCAGAACGATCCACGTGGCTGGCTATACGGCGCGCCGACCACCCTGCTGTTTTTGGCCCGATGATCAGACCTCTCTCAAAGTCCGTAAGTTGCGTAAATCGTCCTCTATGACATATACCCTGCGTTCTTGTCACTCTATACTCTTGCTTGTGTCGGCTGGTGCTTTTTGCTTTCATGGGGCATCGACTACACGCCGGTTGATAAGTCTGCCGGTTCGTGCTTGCAGGCCCACCACAGAGTATGTGGTTATGTGCAATCGTACCAAACGTGAATCATTTGCATACCAGCACGCACTCTAGCTATTTTGCAAAGTTTCGCGGTTGTAGCATGTTTTCTTCTAGGTGCGCAAATTTCATTCTCCGCGAGTGTGTGTTAATCAGTGTCATTCTCTTTCTTCAGATGGGAAACGCAGCGGGTTAGACAAAGGTCAAATCATAATGGCCAGATGACCGGGTCAGAGCATTTACGGAGACGGGCAAGGCTTGTGGATTGTTCACGGTCAGCCGTGGTTAGCATCTTCAAAAAGTGGTCCGAGGAGGGTAAACCACGAACCCTCGGCAAGGTGTTAAAACGACCACGGCTCATCGAGGCTAGAGGTGTGCATAGGCTATTCCGTATGGCACGAGCCAACACAAGGTATATTGTGGCGCATCTCGCGTGTAATTTGAATTCTGGTAACGGTAGTAATGTGTCACAACACAACGTACATCGGACCCTGCTGAAAATAGAGCTGCGTAACCGCAGGGCACTCCGAGTGCACATGGTTACCTAGATTCATCGTCGAACGTGCTTATAATAAATACACAGTTGACGTGGATTAGGAACATCAAATAGAAGTCATCGCTCTTTCCACGTTTATAAGTGAGTCACGGAAACATTCTCATCGGCAGCCAGCGGGAATCGAACCCAGGTCTCCCAGTTACGCGCCGGACATGCTTCCACTGCAGCCAGTGGCCTCGAAATTCTTCAGACAAACGAACCGTTGGCATTAGGTTTGCCAGTCTATGACCTTGGAGTAGCATAGGCTGGCAAACGTAATGCTAACAGTTCGGAAACGACGGAGAACATTTAAACGTGCAGCGCCATCTATGAATGGGAGGGGAAAGTTTACAGAAAACAGATGCCGATTGTTGTTGTTGTTGTTGTTGATTGGAGGTTTAACGACCACCGTGAGCAACTCAATGGGCTATAAGCAGTCGCCCGTCCCTAATTTAGGGTCACTGGTTCCAGGAAAGGGAGAGAGCCAGTGCCGTAAGACAAACACAACATCCATGCCTCACCGGGATTCGAACCCGGACCCCTTCGGACGAATGATCAGAGGCCAACGCCTTAGACCACTGCGCCACCGGGGCGGCAATGCCGATTGCAAAGCCAGAATGTTTGATTCAATTCATAATGTACTGCAGAGATTTCGTAGAAGAATGTTCGTGTACTACCCGAGAACTTTCTAGATCAAATTGTAGCCAGAAAGTGCTCATATCCGAGAAAAAAAAAACAAGACTAGTAAGCAGGGAAATACGAGGCTATATCGCGGCCGGCCATATACACAGAGCAAAGAAATAAAATTATAAAAAAAAAAAAAGTAGGCTCAGTTCTGATTGAGCCGTCAGTTCGGAACGTAGGACTACGCCAGTGGTTCTCAAACTTTTTCGATTCTCGGCGCCCTTGCTAAATCCAGATTTTCCCAAAGCGTTCTATGGCAAATTCTAACAAGTACACTTTGCCTATGTCAAATACTAACAAGAACACAGCCGCCCCAGTGGCGCAGTGGTCTAAGCGATGGCCTCTGATCATTCGTCCGAATGGGGTCCGGGTTCGAATCCCGGTGAGGCATGGATGTTGTGTTTGTCTTTACGACACTGGCTCTCTCCCTTCCCTGGAACCAGTGACCCTAAATTAGGGACAGGCGACTGCTTATAGCCCATTGAGTTGCTCACGGTGGTCGTTAAACCTTGAATCAAAACAAAAAAAATGCAATAGATTTCGTGCACAAATATGTGGGGTTTCCAAGATTAATTCAGTTTGTTCCAACTACTTGTACCCTGCATTTATTAGTACAAGGTAGACCAAGGCGTTTTAATACATATGACACTGTATAAGAAGTTGATTTACATTATTTCATATTCCACATTACAATTCACCTTTAAGAAACTACCACTTGTCGAGTTTTGGTCTATCACAAAAGAATATTCGCAAGTACCTGGAATAACAATTAAAAATCCTCCCTTTTTCTGCTACGTACCTGTGTGAGGGCGGATTTTCTTTATATGCTTCTAACAAAGAAATATTGCCGCCCCGGTGGCGCAGTGGTCTAAACGATGGCCTCTGATCATTCGTCCGAACGGGGTCCGGGTTTGAATCCCGGTGAGGCATGGATGTTGTGTGTGTCTTACGGCACTGGTTCTCTCCCTTCCCTGGAACCAGTGACCCTAAATTAGGGACGGGCGACTACTTATAGCCCATTGAGTTGCTCACGGTGGTCGCTAAACCTCCAATCAAAAAAAAAAAAAAAAAAGAAAAAAAAGAAAACAAAGAAATATATCGCGAAAGATTCGATGCAGAAACAGGAATCAGAATCCAGTTGTATTCCATTAAGCCAGACAATAAGGTGATTTTCAAAAATGTTAAAAACAATGTCACTCTTCCTTCAACTTTTTTATTATGCCCTAGTGGACTAGTTTTTTCAGATATCCTTTTTTCACAGCTTCTTTGTTTTTGTCTTTCTTGATTTCAATCACAGTGAGTAGAGTTACGGCACTTGTAAACAGTGAGTAGAGTTACGGCACTTGTTGTTCATATATTTTAATGTACGTATTAAATAAAACATCACTACAAATTCATTTACGATTGATATTTTTACACAAGGAGATATGATGCAGAATATCATAAAAATGCGTATAGGTTTAATAAGTGCTTAAAACGTTAGTAATTTTTATTTATTTTTTATTTTTGAATTGAAGCGCTGCATTTTCAAGGCTATTGAGAGCTCGCATTCCTTACTTTTCAGTATTGATTGCTGTAAAGGAAGCCCCTAATGACGTCGAACGATTTCAGTGCATCATTAAATTTATTTGTGTGATGAAACACTTACCTGCGAAACAGCATAACTCTTGTCACTGGAGACGTTCTCATTGCATTTTCTATCCCCAATCATTTCCCCTAGAGTCATAAGCGATGACGATGCCAAATCCTCGTCGTAACTTACGTAGTCTTTGCTAAACTCATCTTTCTTTTCAGTTCATTTCAATTGGTTTAACGGTGGTCGTTAAACCTGCTCCGTCCCCCTGAAAAATATATAAACCGATAAGCCATTACATTATGCACACCTATCTAATACGCTGTAGGACCCCCAATTAGCTCGCAAAACAGCGGTCACTCGGCGAGGCATCGATTCGATGAGGTACCGAAAGGAATTCTGGGGTATCTGGTACCGTAATTTCAATAGCAGGTCCTCCAGTTCACGTAAATTTCGGGATGGTGGTGATTTAGCGCGAACCCGCTTTTCCCAGTCGAAACACAAATGTTCGATCGGGTTCATGTCAGGTGAATTTGGAGGCCAGGGCATTAACGGAAAGTTAATGTTCCTGGCCTCCGTGTGCTTGCATGTTCCTGGAACCACTCATTGACAATTCTGGCAATGTGCGTTATCCTATTGGTAATGACCATCACCAGCAAGGAACACAGTTGCCAGGAATGGGTGAACTTCGTCCGCAACGATGTTCAGATACCTGACAGCTGTCAGGGATAATGGGGCCCAAGGTTTCCCAAGAAGACATTGGGATAATGGGACCTAAAATTTCCCAAGAAGACATTGGCCACAACATAACACCACCGGCCTGTTTCCGCTCAACAATGTATCTAGGTGCAATAGCCTGCATTGGTAATCGGCCCATCCACGCTTGGCCATCCACCTGATGCACCAGGAATCTTGATTCGTCAGACCAGGCCACTTTCTTCCAATCATCCACGGTCCAATCTCGATGATCTTGGGCCCATTTCATGCGTTGCTGGCGATGACGGGCAGTGAGCATGGGGACCCGGCAGTGTCTTCGGCTACTCAGGCCCATGCACAGAAGGCTACGACGAACTGCGTGTTGTGTGAGACGTTGCTCTGATAACCACTCTTGTAGCTGCGGGTAATTTGTTGCCCTCTTGCCCTGCGGTCGCTGTTAACAATGCGCGACAGTCTCCGCTCTGCTCTGGCATCAATGAGCTGCGTACGACACACGGCTGGACTACGGTTCGTCGTTCGGTCATCTGTGTACCACTTTTGGTACGTACTAACTACAAAATGCACGTGAACAACCCACAAGCTGCGCCGTTTCCGAAATCGTAGTTCCTAGGCGCGCGATCACCATTTGTCCTTTAATCAAACTCCGATAAATCGGCAGCTTTTCCCATTCTGACTCCGAATACTCTAGTAACCGAAAGCCGGTCCTCGCGTTGTATAAATACTGATCTGTGAATTTCGACTGAGCCACCGTTCGGTCTCCAGGCGCGCTCGCTTGCTTAGGCTGGGGGTGGTCATAATGGAAGGGTTCATCGGTGTTCGTCGAGTAATCAGTGAATTATTACTATACCTATCAAAAGTGTATGCCGTGACTTTCGTGAGAGTGCGATTAGTCGACTGACGTAGCATTATATAAGTTGTGAGTAGAGCACTAGGTAGTAAAATTCAGAGCGTGGATGGTAAACGGAAGGCTTTATCGGACTTCGAGAGAGTACAGGTTGTGGTAGCTCGGAGAGCTGGTGCCTTGATATCCCAAACGGCTGAACTGGAGGGTTGTTCGCGAGTCGCCGTAGTTAAAGTCTGTCAAGACTGGCGTGAAAATCGTCACACAAAACGACCGGGATGCAAAACTGCACGGAGCAGCGAAAGGTGGTGGATGGGAAAGCCTGGTCCGGCGACTCGCAGAGGCCAACAGAGGCAGCACTCTACAACAGTTGACTCTAAATACAACAGAGTGATCAACCCGGATGAATATCTGTCATGTCCTCACGTCGTACGCTCGCACCTATGAGATTTAACAGCAGACGAACCCGACGACATTCTCTCCTAACCACGGTTTATTGTCGCAAAAGACTTGCCTGGCGCTAATATCATACAAGTTTGACGTCGCAGGAAAACGTCTGCTGCTCTGACCGGTCGTATTGTTTACACACCTCCGTGTATGGGCGTGAAGGTTATTATACATGAGGCATGCGATCAATCCAGCATAGTCTCCACAATGCAAGGAGGTGGAGGCGATTGTATGGTATGGGGTATGCTTACCTGGCAGGAAATTGGACCCCTGATGCATGTGGCACAGCTTATGACTGGTGCCCACTATCGTGAATTGCTTGCTGACTCTGTACAACCAGCAATGTTGCATTTTTGACCGAATGGCGACTGTGTCTTCCAAGAGGACAATGCGCCGGGCTACAGATCCAATGTTCTGCAGGAATAGCTTGAGAAACAGTTCAGACTTTCCAGCACATCGATTAGCCTCCGAACTCTCCCGATATCAATCGAATTCAGCATTTGTGGTTGCTATGGAACGGCATATCAGGCGTCTGATGCACCAATCACCTCCATAATTGCATTGAAGGCCGCATTACACACAACTTGATTGACTGTAGCTCCCCTTGCTTCGGCATTGTGTTGAAAAGATGTCACATCGGATAAATGCTGTACTGAGGGCGAAAGGAGGACCTACGAGGTATTAGGTATAGGTGGTCATAATTCAGTGATCCCTCAGTATATGTTGAATCGATGCCACGTCGGATAGCTGCTGTACTGAGGGCGAAAGGAGAACCTACAAGGTATTAGGTAGGTGGTCATTAATTCAGTGATCACTCAGTATATGTTGAATCGATGCCACATCGGATAACTGCTATACAGAGGGCGAAAGGAGAACCTACGAGGTATTAAGTAGGTGGTCATAATTCAGTGATCACTCAGTGTATGTTGAATCGATGCCATGTCGGATAGCTGCTATACAGAGGGCGAAAGGAGGACCTACGAGGTATTAGGTAGATGGTCATAATTCAGTGGTCACTCAGTGTATGTTTTATCGATGCTACGTCGGATAGCTGCTGTACTGAGGGCGAAAGAAGAACCTACGAGGTATTAGGTAGGTGGTCATAATTCAGTGATCGCTCAGTATATGTTGAATCGATGCCACGTCGGATAACTGCTATACAGAGGGCGAAAGGAGAACCTACGAGGTATTAAGTAGGTGGTCATAATTCAGAGATCACTCAGTGTATGTTGAATCAATGCCACGTCGGATGGCTTCTGTACTGAGGGCGAAAGGAGGACCTATGAGGTATTAGGTAGGTGGTCATAATTCAGTGATCACTCAGTGTATGTTTTATCGATGCTACGTCGGATAGCTGCTGTACTGAGGGCGAAAGGAGAACCTACGAGGTATTAGGTAGGTGGTCATAATTCAGTGATCACTCAGTATATGTTGAATCGATGCCACGTCATATAACTGCTATACAGAGGGCGAAAGGAGAACCTACGAGGTATTAGGTAGGTGGTCATAATTAAGTGATCACTCAGTGTATGTTGAATCGATGCCATGTCGGATAGCTGCTATACAGAGGGCGAAAGGAGGACCTACGAGGTATTAGGTAGGTGGTCACAATTCAGTGATCACTCAGTGTATGTTGAATCGATGCCACGTCGGATAGCTGCTGTACTGAGGGCGAAAGGAGGACCTATGAGGCATTAGGTAGGTGGTCATAATTCAGTGATCACTCAGTGTATGTTTTATCCATGCTACGTCTGATAGCTGCTGTACTGAGGGCGAGAGGATGACCTACGAAGTATTAGGTAGGTGGTCACAATTCAGTGATCACTCAGTGTATGTTGAATCAATGCCACGTTGGATAGCTGCTGTACTGAGGGCGAAAGGAGGACCTACGATGTATTAGGTAGGTGGTCATAATTCAGTGATCACTCAGTGTATGTTGAATCGATGTCACATCGGATAATTGCTGTACTGAGGGCGAAAGGAGGACCTACGAGGTATTGGGTAGGTGGTCATAATTGAGTGATCACTCAGTGTATGTTGAATCGATACCACGTCGGTTAGCTGCTGTACTGAGGGCGAAAGGAGGACCTATGAGGTATTAGGTAGGTGGTCATAATTCAGTGATCACTCAGTTTATGTTTTATCGATGCTACGTCTGATAACTGCTGTACTGAGGACGAGAGGATGACCTACGAAGTATTAGGCAGGTGGTCACAATTCAGTGATCACTCAGTGTATGTTGAATCAATGCCACGTCGGATAGCTGCTGTACTGAAAGCGAAAGGAGGACCTATGAGGTATTAAGTAGGTGGTCATAATTCAGTGATCACTCAGTGTATGTTGAATCGATGCCATGTCGGATAGCTGCTATACAGAGGGCGAAAGGAGGACCTACGAGGTATCAGGTAGGTGGTCATAATTCAGTGATCACTCAGTTTATGTTTTATCGATGCTACTTCGGATAACTGCTGTACTGAGGACGAGAGGATGACCTACGAAGTATTAGGCAGGTGGTCACAATTCAGTGATCACTCAGTGTATGTTGAATCAATGCCACGTCGGATAGCTGCTGTACTGAAAGCGAAAGGAGGACCTATGAGGTATTAGGTAGGTGGTCATAATTCAGTGATCACTCAGTGTATGTTGAATCGATGCCATGTCGGATAGCTGCTATACAGAGGGCGAAAGGAGGACCTACGAGGTATCAGGTAGGTGGTCATAACTGAGTGATCACCCAGTTTATGTTGAATCGATGCCACGTCGGATAGCTGCTGTACTGAGGGCGAAAGGAGGACCTACGAGGTATTAGGTAGGTGGTCATAATTCAGTGATCACTCAGTGTATGTTGAATCGATGCCACGTCGGATAGCTGCTGTACTGAGTGCGAAAGGAGGACCTATGAGGTATTAGGTAGGTGATCATAATTCGGTGATCACTCAGTGTATGTTTTATCAATGCTAAGTCGGATAGCTGCTGTACTGAGGGCGAGAGGATGACCTACGACGTATTAGGTAGGTGGTTACAATTCAGTGATCACTCAGTGTATGTTGAATCAATGCCACGTTGGATAGCTGCTGTACTGAGGGCGAAAGGAGGACCTACGATGTATTAGGTAGGTGGTCATAATTCAGTGATCACTCAGTGTATGTTGAATCGATGCCATGTCGGATAGCTGCTATACAGAGGGCGAAAGGAGGACCTACGAGGTATTAGGTAGGTGGTCATAACTGAGTGATCACTCATTGTATGTTGAATCGATGTCACATCGGATAATTGCTGTACTGAGGGCGAGAGGAGGACCTACGGCGTATTAGGTAGGTGGTCACAATTCAGTGATCACTCAGTGTATGTTGAATCGATGCCACGTTGGATAGCTGCTGTACTGAGGGCGAAAGGAGGACCTACGATGTATTAGGTAGGCGGTCATAATTCAGTGATCACTCAGTGTATATATTTTGTCAAAGGGATGTATGTATGTTCTTTTTGACGGAAAACATCTTACCCCGCGGGTGCGGTATGGAGGAAACTATGCGAAAGTCGATGTTACTATTTTGTGTATACCAGACAAATCTTAATAACTTTAGAACTATAACGCATATCGAAATAAGCAATACACGGCTTAAAAAAAGGATGAAAGAATGTCACGCATAATTAGCCTTGAGCGCGTGACGTCACACGCCGCCGCAAGATGTTTACCAAGTTGGAGTGGGAAAATACCGGTTCGCCGCGCGGCAAAATTAGTATAGCTCGGGAACGCGTACGTGTAGGAAGTTGTGAGAGGTGTCGTTTCACAGAGTTTGACAAGTACTATAAAATAAAACGCTCATAGTAACAATAGTGAAAGAACTTGAAAAAATTTACAGTGGCAAAGTGTTGAACTTGGACAAATGTTCATTAAAATTTCAAAAATGTCGAAATATCTTCAAGATAAGAATGTAAATGCTTATCGTAAACGCTTACAAAGTGAAAGAAGAATAAATGAGGAATCCAAAAAGGCCCCATAAGACAGCAGCAGAACGAATGCGGAGGATGAAGCAGCGTCGACAAGTTGACGCTAGTACCATTCGCGTAGACGCCGCAACGCCTTACGCCAGTTCACAGGGAATGGATGTCGACAGTGAGATAGAACCGATAGAATGCGACGAAATACAAGCAGATGAGACGTTTGGGAATTGAGATTTAGCGTTTATAACCCTCTGGCGACAAAGCACTTTGATAAGTCGTTCTATGGTAACAAGTTGGGTTTTGTTTGTGGAGTTTGTGATCGCATATGGTTCCAAAATTATTTAAAACGGCCCAATGCAGCTATGTTGCAATTCGTACAACCGGTATTCACGGATGAAGACGTTCAATCTCAAGAATCAGAAAACGTGAAAATGAAAACAAATCAAGAATCAGAAAACGTGCAGGGCTCATGTCGCTAGACCCGTTCCACGACGCACAATACCCAAGTATTCTGGATTCAATTGTCTACAGGATATTCATGTCGGTGAAAGCGTACTAGTGGAAATTGAGATACCCAACCAATTCAAATTCGTTCAAGTGTCACTCTATATTCACCCCCAGACACCACTCAACTACATCGAGATGTTTCTCTTTCAACTAATGCTTTACTACACAGAGCATGTCAAAACAATATTTAGCGACTGGTCCTGCGATTCTAACATTCCGCTTCTGCTCACCGGGGACTTTAACATTGAGGCGTCGAACGATCGTCTGAAACAGTTTCTGAAAGACAAGTTCAGATTGCTGTTGGCCACGGATCCAACTGACTTCACAAAGCTTAAGAATACCGCGATAGACTTAAGGTTCTCTAGAGATATACACCAAAGTACTAGAAAAAATGGTATAGACGAGCTTATGCAAAATACATAGCAACGTCACCTATGCGCGTACTCGGTTGCGTCCGCCAGTGCGTATATGAAGCGATAGACATCCTTGCCAGCTGTCAAAGCTGTTTTCGGCATGAGAATGACAAGTAATAACGATTTAAGCGATTTTCAACGCGATGTCATAGTTGGCGCTGGTGAGATGGGCCATAGTATTTCGGAGGTAGAAACTAAGTTCGAATTTTCACGGACGACCATTGCAAGGGTGTACCGTGACTACAAGAATTCCGGCAAAACCTCCAACCTACGATACCAGTGTGGCCGTAAAAAGACATTGGGTGAACGTGACCATCGTCGGCTCTCAAGAATCGTTTCACGCGACAATCTCGCAGGCATAATCGGAATTCAATGCTGGAGCCTCAACAAGCAAAAGCTTCCGGACTGTGTAACGTACCCTGCACGATATGGGCTTTGGGAGCCGACTCCCAACTCGAGTCCCCTTGATGGGTGCACGACACAGAGCTATGCGCCTCGCTTGCGCACGGCAACACCGCCACTGGACACTTGATGACTGGAAACAAGTAGCCTGGTCTGACGAGTCGCGTTTCCAACTGCATCGGGCAGATGGAAGGATTCGTGTGTGGCGGAAACCCCATGAAGCCACGGATCCCGCTTGTCAACAGGGAACTGTACTGGCTGGTGTGTGTGTAGGGGGGGGGTCTGCGTAATGGTATGGGGTGTGTTTAGGTGGACTTCACTGGGACCCCTGGTACGTCTGCAGATGTCTATGACCGGCCAACGCTATGTTCGCAACCTTTCCGACGAGGTGCACCCGTTCATGTCTTGCATTCATGCTGATGGGTTGGGCCTGTTCCAACAAGACAATGCACCTCCACACAAGTGTCGGGACGCCACATTATGGTTAGAGGAGCATTCATCTGAGTTTTGGGGTGTTGCCATTCCCACCCAAGTCCCCAGATCTGAACGTGATAGAAAACATTTGAGATGCCGAACACAGGAATCCGAGACATCTGAATACACCCGAATTGTGGAACGCTCTGCAGGAATTATGGTGTGCATTGTCTACCGCATATTTCCAGAAGCTAGTGGAGTCCATGCTCCGTCGTATATCTGCAGTCCTGCGCTCCCGTGGGGGACCCACCAAGGATTAGACAGGTGTTCGAGTTTTTCTGGCACTTCAGTGTATGTGTAGCATATAAGTCTTACATATTGTATTACTCGTACCATTGATCTATCTTCAAGAAAATTTTACAAATTAGTCAGCATTGTGAGAAACAAATAAAAGTAAAAGATATGCAAGTTCGTTGCGCTCATTTCTTTCTTACCAAGCCTTTAAACACCCCGCCCCGACAACACCGCCTGGGTAAGACGTTTTCCGCCAAATCCCTCAGCGGTAATGACACCGACACTACCTACCTACCACGTTTTTTCATGAGCTTTTTAGGTTTTCTAAAAATCTGCTATCAATTTGTTTTTTCGTTTCGGAAAGGTTTCAACAGGCGTGCACAATATAACGAAAAATTTGGTGCCACCTTTACTTTTATTTACAGTATTTTTATTTTTTTGTCGAAAACGAACTAAATAAAGAAATACAACTGTAAATTAAAAGCACTATATTCTATTAAAATTAGTTAAGACCGTACGAACGGAGTGATAAAATGATACTTAATTTTGTTCAACAAAGTTTATAAATGTATACATGTCATTTCACACATTGCGGTGTGTCAAAAATTTTGCTCAGCCCAAATATTGGGATAAGACCACAAATGAAAGCACTAACTCCTTTTTCACAAATTGCGTTGAAGAAAGGCCCTCAGCCTATGTAGTAAGAAATTTATGTCCTCGAAGAACTCTCTCTAATTACTTTTGGCATGTCGCAGAAAGAGGTGTTTTTTCACGGTCTCTAAGGCCGAATGACATTACACTTTACTAAACGCCCGCAATAAATAATCATCTCAACGATTTCAGGGCCATTCGTAAGCAAATGTTTGCTAACTCTCGTGGAGCCTTTAAATGATTTTTTTTTGCTGTTAACAAATTTAAAATCGTCTCTTGAAGTCCATTGCTGTAATGAGAGTTAACGTAAAGGGCACAAAAAAAAACAGTTGTCGACTAAAACTAAGAACAGATGGGAGCTGGAACTGTTTTTCGAATTTCAAAGAGAATGTGAAGGAGAGATAACACATCTTTTTCATAAAAATTCAAACACTAGAAGCACGTAGTCATTATGTTCCATGTTTACGCAGACCCTTCAGCAACAGCATTATATTTCAAACATTTTTAACATGTCTTTTGTAAAAGAAAGTACGTACTTATCTTATACACCGATGATGCATTCCATTATGACCACCTTAAGCCTAGAAAAATGAGCGCGTCTGGAGACCGAACGGTGGCGCAGATGAAGTTCACAGAGCAGTGTATATACCTCCCGATGACTGGCTTTCGGTTAGTAGAGTGCTCGGGGTCAAAATGGGAACAGCTCCCGACTTATACGAGTTTGATAAAGGACAAATTGCGATGGCACGGCACCCCGGAACTACGATCTCAGAAACCGCGCGGTTTGTGGGTTGTTCATGTGCCGCTGTAGTGAGTACGTATCAAAAGTGTTGCGTAGATGACCAAACGGCGAATCGTCGTCCCACTGTGTGTCGTCCGCAGCTCATTGATGCCAGAGGGGAGTGAAGACTGTCTCACATTGTTCACAGCGACCGCAGGGCCACAGTGCTACAAATCCCCCCCCAGCTACAACAGTGGTGATCAGAGCAACGTTTCACAGCACGCAGTTCATCGCAGCCTTCTGCGCAGCCAAAGAGCCAGCCGGGTTCTCATGCTCACTGCACGTCGTCTGTAACAACGCATGAAATGGGCCCCAACATCATCGAGATTGGACAGTGGATGATTGGAAGAAAGTGGCCTAGTGTGACGAATCAAGACTCCTGGTGCATCACGTAGACGGCCGAGCGCGGATACACGGATTAACAATGGACGCTATGGCACCTGGATGCACTGCTGGGTGGAAACAGGCCGACGGCGGCGGTGTTATGCTGTGGGCGATGTTTTCTTGGTACAGTTTCGGCCCCATTATCCCAATACTACAATCCCTGGCAGATGTCAGGTATCTGAATATCATTGCGGGCCAAGTTGACCCATTCATGGCAACTGTGTTCCTTGCTAGTCATGGCCATTACCAAGACGATAATGCGCCATGCCACACTGACAGAATCGTCAAGGAGTGGTTCGAGGAACATTCTGTTAACTTTCTGCTAATGCCCTGGCCTCCAAATTTACCTGACATGAACCCAATCGAACATTTGTGGTTCGACTTGGAAAATCTGTTTCGCTCTAAATCACCACCACCCCGAAATGTACCGGAAGTGGAGGACCTGCTGTGCTGACCTTTCTTAGGTCTGCCGGTACGTTTTGCTGCTTAAGGAACGCCATGTGTCTTCTACTTATTCAGTACATCCGAAGCAGTTGACTTGTGTATGTTTAAATGCCTCTCGGTTTCTCTTGTGGACAACCCAGTAATATAACACCCAATAATCTTTCCTTTATGAAAGTCAGTTCTCTCTCGCCGCAACATTTTCATCCGACCTCATAGTGCAATATGATCGCGATCAGCTGCAGTCTTGTGTTTATTCAGTTTGCAGCTGCACCGCGCATCTTAACAACGCAGCGGATCGATTCATTTGTGTTTGAAAGGGTGTCTTTTGTCAATATAGTGTATTTACATAAAGCAAACCATGAAAAACTTACACTACTACCTACTTGCCCCAGCCTTGAACATCCAGTGACCGGCCCTGTGGCGCAGTGGTCTAAGCGCTGGATTATGACTATTCTTCCGAGAAGGGTCCGGGTTCGAATGCCGGTGAGGTATGGATGTTGTATTTGTCTTATGGCATCTGTCTTACGGCACTGGCTATCTCCCTTTCCTGGAACCAGTAGCCCTAAATTAGGAACGGGCGACTGCTTATAGCCGATTCAGTTGCTCACGGTGGTCGTTAAATTTTCAATCAAAAAAAAAAAAAAAAAAAAATCCAGTGCGCTAAAAGCTGCAAAAAAAATATTCAAAGAAACATAGTATGGCCGTACATGTAAATGACACATACATGTAAATTTCCGTACGGAATTCATTAAACTCAAGTCCTGGTGTGTCGAACTTGTGGAAAAAGGAACGGATTGTAGAACATATTGGCAGTTGTCACTTATGGCTTCATCAGGGACCGACGCAGATCACAATTCTCTCTACACAGACCAAAAAGATAAATAAATAAGCACCAACCCAGAAACCCCCAATAACCGAAATAACTACTTCACCCACCCAAAAGATAAAGTAAACCAAAAAATAAAAACACAAATAAAATACACAAAAAATTACTTTAAAAAACCTATACCTAAATTTGCAAAAAAGCTAAAAACAAACAAATACAAGCTGAATAACCCGAGACCTACTCACACTTAAACGAATTTCGATTAAAAATGTAAATTACTGATTCCTGAAAACGTCGTGAATATGCATAAATTGACAACACAGCTACCAAAAAGCACACAAACTTATGTTAACTCCATCTAAAAAATAATAAAAAGCTTTCACTAAATTACCTTATACACTGCTGGACAATTGCTAAAGACGGATCATAAACGGCTATATAGCGCATAAAAAAGTAAGTGTGGTTGGATGCCAAGGGAAATAAAATAATGTCAGAATGCCAGGACAGTACAAGAAAGACAATTTATTGTGCTCTGAAATCCTAAAGGCTTTGGAACGTGTTCAAGGGACAAACAGGCCATTTTGTGCAGAATACGTAAACGTGAAAAAAATGCAATTACCGTCCGCAGGCGTTCCGGCGTAAGATGTCAATACGGGATATGGCCACCATGGAAGGCGATGCAAGATTCCACACGTCGTGTCATGCTTTGCACAACATTATCAAGCAGCTGTTGGGGTAATTTATCCCATTCCTCTCTCAGTGCACGGATGAGGGTGTCCTTGTTTATTGGAGGGCATTGGCGACCAGCAAGACTCCTCCCCAAAGCATCCCACACATTTTCAATGGGATTCAGATCTGGAAAACGTGCTGGCCATACGAGGCGTTGAATATCCTCGCTCTCAAGACACTCCTGGACAGCGACTGTTCGATGACATGTTGCGTTGTCGTCCATGAAAATAAATCTATCACCGACAGCACCACGGAACATGCAAACATGAGGTAGCAGAACATCATTAATGTATAGTTGGCCAGTCATAGTCCCAGTTGGAAGCACATAGAGGGACGTACGGCCATTGATCATGATGCCAGCCCATACCATGACACTACATGTTGGATATCGGTCCCTTTCCTGTATGTATGCTGGACAATATGCAGTACCACTATCACGCCAGATCAGTTGTCGTCGACAATCAGATGATAGACTGTATCTACTCTCATCTGAGAAGAGGACAGCAGACCAGTCGTTATCAGTCCAATTGCGATGTTGATGGCACCATTGCAAACATGCGGTACGGTGACGTCTGGACAATGGGATGCACACAACAGGACCGCGGGCGTATAGTCCTCCTTCATGCAAACGTCTGGCGACAGTTTTTCGGGAGATCCGCTTACCAGTAGCAGCCATAAACTGATTTGCTACCTCACTAGCTGTGCTGCGCCGGTGTCTTTTTGTTGATAGCACTATGTACCGATCTTCTGCAGGTGTCGTACTGCGAACACGACCTCCCCCGTGACGTTTGCTACACTCTCCATTTGTTTGAAATGATTTCCAAAGCCTTGAAACAACACTGTGGCTGACGTCGAACTCCCTGGCAACATCTGTTATTTTTCACCCTTCTTCAATCTTGCCAATAATACGGCCACGCGTAAAATCATCTAGGTGATGTCGGGAAGACATACTGAAAATTGCAAGTTTGTCAATTGATTCTTTCCCTTTCAACATTGCGTTTGAACAACAACGGTCAATACGCGTCAAATCCTTTATATCTCTTATCAGCGCTATGACGTCACGAACAAGTTCGGCAATCCAAAATTTGCATACGCACAACACGTCTTACTGTGTCCCGCACTTATGCTAATTTCCACATTTTCCTGCCTTCCATTTTATGGTTGCTATCGTTGCTATTGTCATCCGTCCTTAGCAATTGTCCGGCAGTGTATAAACAATATTGCAATTAATGATTGTGACCAACGTATGAAGAGCAAGTTGAACATGTGCAATGGCATGCTTAAGCCTAAAATACCATTGCTTCCTGAGCAACAAAGGACCCCCAAAACTAACCCAATTCTCAAAATTTCAAAGAAAAGAAACCTTACCAGAACGGCGAAACAGAAAGAAAGCGGAAAGTAATACATCTTACCAAGTGAAAAAAAAAACTAACATGGAACAAACTCCTCCAAAAAAGGCGAATTTTGCTCGGCCAAACGAAAACACGTCCGTTCTATCGTACGATCAGCTGAGAAAGGCTGTTAAAAGAGAGAAACGCCATGAGCGCCCTCTATCAGAAAAATCCTCAACTTTTTCCAGCAACTTTGGGTGACAGGCAAAACAACAAGCTACTAATTAAACAAAATGAGCCAGGAAACTGATTTAAAGTTGTTAGCAACCGACCGGAATACAGAAAATTTCTCTTGGGATCAGAAAATCTGCCCCAACAATTATTTCAAGTAAGGAAATACCTAACCCCCCCCCCCCCCAAAAAAACCCCTCCCAAGCCTTTAATTAATAAATGTTTACTGTTTTTATTACAGGGTTTTATAGTTTTAAACTTTTTATAAAAAAAATGTTTTTAAACTTTTTTGCTATATTTTACTCAAATTTGTATACTTTTTTTGAATTAAAGGAATGGAAAATAATATGGTATTTTAGGTTCCTTAGAATTTAAAATGACCACATCATCATCTAAACCATTATAGGATAGCTTTAATTTAGGTGACTCGTTCAGTCACTAAGTTATTACATTAAGTCTGCTATCCAAACACTATATTTAAGAACTATTTTACTTAATGCTAGTTTTAAGAAGGATTTAGGTACTTGGTTTTCAATAAACTGACTTATGAGTATTTCAACGTGCTTTTTGAACTCTGACTCCAAACTACAAATTCTAGCAAACATTAAAACTTGTGATATGAAGACACTCTCAACTACTTTACAAGAGATATTGCTGTTCCACGGGGCATATTTTATAATCTTAAAGTTAAATTTATTTCTCTTATCATACAGACTAATGACTGGGTTACCCCCGTTAAGGTTTATTGACAAATCTAGAAAATCATGTTCCTGGTTACTAGTGCTAATATTATTTAATTTAAGGCAGCTAGGATATATAGCCGAAAAGTTCTTTTCAAGAACTCCAGAATTATCTAATCAAAGTAAGTCATCTAGGTACCTGTAAGTATATAAGTAGCTATCATTATTTGAAGATTTATACTTAAAGAACTGATATTCTTTAAAGAGAAACAAATTACAAGCACTGGTAGAATGGGAGCCTCCCATAAGAATATCATTAACCTCGTTGTTAAACTTATTGCAGAAAGGTATGAAGTTATTTTTAATGCAGCAATTTAACAACGTATTCCAGGTATTTTCAGAAACTATTGGATGAAATCCTAAATTCTACAAACAGCAGTTTAAGGGTGGTTATAATACCATCTAATAGTAGACTAGTATACACATTTTCAAAGTCATAGCTATTAACATCTACAGGCCTGATATTAATGAAATCTGAAATACCTTCTGAATTGCTATTTATAATCCAATAATCCTTGCACGCAAAATTAGTAGTAGTTTTGACTATTGTTAAAACCTGCTTTAAGACTGATTCAAAATATTTATCTATTACTTTCTTATGACTTTTAGTTCCACTAGCTATCAGCCTAAATTTCACTAGTTCCTTACGAAATTTTGCAGTAGCAAAAAGATAAGGAAATTCAGGTTTATAACTACACTTCTACCAACAAAAAATTCGACACCCCTGCAATCGACGATATCTGCGGTCCTGATACACGTCACAGCCTCCGCCGTTAAATATCGAGTGGGACGCAACAACGCAACCAGTCGCATGCAAGATGCCACGCATTTCGGAGCTATCTGATTTCGAGAAAGATGTAATCGTCGGGTATCACAGAAATGGCCGATCCATACGTGACATATCCAGTGAGTTGAAGTACCCAAAATCGACAGTGGCCTACGTGATTGGCAAGTGGAAGATGAGAGGTGACTGTCGGTATGTGCCCCGATCCGGCAGACCGACAAAACTGGGAGTTAGAGACCGACGGGTGCTGGCCAGATAAATTCGGAAGAACTGCACCAAATTGATGGGCCACATCCGCGAGGACTTTCAACAGGCATCCGGGAGTGTTCTTTCGATGAATACCATCCGTAAGGCAGCTCATTTGCTCAGTTATCATGGACGTGCTGCCGCCCACAAACCTTTGATCACCAAGTCCAATAGCGCTGCTCGGCTAACGTGGTGCAAAGAACGTCGACAGTGGACCGTTGAACAGTGGAAACAGGTTCTCTGGAGCGACGAATCAAGGTTCACCCTCTACCGTTCGGATAGCAGGGTCTAGGTTTGGCGTCTGCCTGGAGAACGCCTCCTACCGGAATGTATTGTGCCAACTGTGAAGTTCGGCGGCGGTAGAATTATGCTATGGGGGTGTTTCTCCTGGTATGGCACGGGACCCTTGGTCACAATTCCTGGTAGACTCAAAGCCGAGACATACTGCACCATTTTGGATGACCATGCGCTTCCTACGTTGTGGCAGTTTTACGGGGAGGACCCATGTTACATGCAGGATGACAATGCCACCTGTCATGTTGTGAGGTCCACCATGGCTTGGTATGGTGACAATGGGGTTAATCGAATGGACTCGCCTGCGCACAGCCCGGACCTTAACCCTATCGAGCACCTCTGTGACGAGTTGGAGCGTCGACTTAAGGGGTGCCCCCACCGTCCGAAATCGGTGAAGGAACTAACCTGCCTTCTCAAAGCCGAGTGGAAGAAAATACCGCTAGCCGTCGTACAAAGCCTGGTTGAGAGAATGCCCCGCAGGGTCGCAGCTGTAATCGCCGCTGGTGGAGGCTCCACCAACTATTGAAGGTGAATAAACTTCGTTTTGCTTTGCTATCACAGGTGTCCAATTACTTGTTGGTAGATAGTGTATATGCCAACCTAATCCGAAGCTGCTTATGAAATGAGCTTTGAACTTATTGGCAAGCTCCTTCTGTGAAAGTGGAAGATTATTATACCTTGCCCTATTATTGAGCTCTTTACTGATTAAATCAAAATAGAATGTTTTACAAATAATAGGAAACTTATCATTAGCTTTATCAGTGGTAGTAAAAATGTACTCCTTTTGAAGACTGGAAAGGCACTGCTTAATTTCTTGGGAGTGAGTTACGCTATTATCTTGAAAGATTTCTAAATTAGACAAGTTAAGCTTAAAATCCTGCAGAACTTTGCGCTTCAATTCAGCGAAGGTCTTGAACTGGCAAATTGTAAATTAAACTAGTTTTTACAATTTACTTATTATCTTCTCTCTAACGAGGCTGATAGAGGGCCTGAATTTAGCACCAAAGCTTCCTAAGTAAGGGGTTATCTATAAATCCTAAATTTCCTGTAATAATATGCTTATAGAAGGTGTCAAAATAAACAGCACCTTGGTAGCTACTTCAATTGTAGCTGAAGTTATTCAAGTTAGAAAGTGATGCTTGTGACTTGTAGTCTTTAACACTAGAAACTTGAGTTTTAACATACATTGCCTGACAGAGAAAATACCAAACCATGAACAAATGCTCGAAAACAGACCAAACTGCACACACAGATAGCCAAGTAGGTCCTGAACATATGATTTAATTGTCACATACAGACTAGGCTCCAGTGTCATACAGGATGATCAATAAGGAGCGTGACCACCTTGTTGAACGATGCAGCGTTGAATCCGACGTGGCATCGAAGCAATGAGAGTCCGAATAGAGTCCTGGGGTATCGTGGACCACGTGGTATTAGTCAGAGTACACAGTTCATATTCAGTGGGCGGGGGTGAGAGAGTACTCAACCGACGTCCAATCGTGTCCCACAGATGCACGATGGACAAGAGGTCGGGGATCGTGCTTGCCACGGAAGCATCCGCACACCGTCTAAAGCATTCAGGCTGATCCGAGCGGTATGCGGCCGGGCGTTATACTGGTGAAAAACGGCGTTTGGGATTCCCTGCTGATACAGATGTGCCATGGTCCCCTGCACCTCGTTAACATAGCGGCGTGCTGTCAATATGTCCGTAATTCGTACCAGCAGTGAGTGGGTGTTGGCGCTGATAGCACACCACACCATGATTCCACGTTGCCGGGCCGTGTGGCGCTCCATTTTAACGGAGGAATCCTTCCGTTGATAACGTCGCCTGCAGACTCTCATACGGCCGTCATCTGTGGTGAGACAGAACTGCGATTTGTCGCTGAACGCCACACTGTGTCATTCAGCACCCCACGCAGCTCTGGAGCAACACCACGCCAAGCAGTGACGACGATGGCTCGCTGATAAGGGTAGCCTTCGCAACGGACGGCTGGACAGCAAACCGGAAACAAACAATCGGCGCGACACTGTCTGCGTCGATGTCGGAGCATCTGAGCCTCCCCGTACACTTCGCAAAATGTCGCCCGATGTGGCCTGTGGGTCCGCTACGGCATGATGTTGGATTCGACGATCGGACGTCCGTCTCCATGCTCCTGGTCATTCTACGACGTTGTACAAATCCTTCCTGGGACCACAGTCTCTAAATGCGACGACGCTTGTGGCATCACGATGCGTTTCTTTCGCAATACGACGCAATGGCCATCCTGCGGTACGAAGGCCTACGATGACACTTCTCGTCTACTCGCCCGTTTGACGAAATTGCGTACGACGGCGTCTTAACGGCATTGGTACCCTTTTTTCGATCTCTAGACACTGTTACAGCAGAACCACTCACTTCTCGCGGCGGTGACGCCGTCTCGATTGATGGCCGCACGGGCTGGTCGTCCGCTTATAACCCGCGCGCCGTTTGTGCGATTGGCCGGCAAATGCAATCATTTGCATAACTTGCACGTTTGCACTCATCCTGCAATTTGCATGGCGCTGCGTTCACGTCTTCGTGGTGAGGCATTTTCTCTGTCAGGCAGAGTATGTAACACTAACAATTGTTTGAGGTTACATAGGGAAGCTGCTAGCATTATTATAAAGTAGTTTTCTGATTTTAAGAGAATCGTAGCATTTATTGAGGTATCTAATAGTAATGTAGGAAACCGGTTTTGCTGAAAACAACTTCAACACGTCCAAGACCAGATCAAAGACATGTGAATCTATTTTACCTACAAGAGAATTCCAAAACTTAAAAAAAAATTCTGACATTTAATGTTTCAGTGTTAAAATATTTTTTCAAGTCATCCCCATCGCGGGTATAGCATGTTTATGCTGTTCGTGTAACACCAATAAAGATTATTTAGCCGCCCCGGTGGCGCAGTGGTCTAAGGCACTGGCCTCTGATCATTCGCCCGTAAGGGATCCGGGTTCGAATCCCGTCAGGCATGGATGTTGTTTTTGTCTTACGGTACTGGCTCTCTCCCTTCCCTGGAACCAGTGACCCTAAATTAGGGACGGGCGACTGCTTATAGCTCATTGAGTTACTCACGGTGATCGTTAAACCTCCAATCAAAAAAAAAAAAAAAAGATTATTTATGTGAGCAGTTGAAGTCTTCTCTTTTCTGAACATTGGGTCGTCTCGTTTTTGTTCAGCGTATAGTTGAAGATTTTTGTGCGCTGGCTATACGGTGCTGAAGGCTTCGAAGTTACAGTGCTACGAGTTCAACTAACTAATACTAAGTAGTACGACAGATAATGTTTTAAGTAGTTCAGTACTGACGATTAAACGAGTAAGTTAGTAAAATCATGCAATGCATTGATTGTGATACGCTTTCCAACATACCAGAAATTCATTACTCAAGTTATCACTCAAGTTATGAGGATAATGGCTGTGGAATAAAGCTCGGTCTTGTGTCCTGAACTTTGATCCCATTTCGATGATATTCTACAGAACCGGTTCAGTATACCTCCGAAATAACATGATAAAGTTTTGTCGGAATGGTAGCATTTTTACGTAAGTTATGATGCATAAGGGTTATGGAATAGATTCCGCTCCTGTGTCCTAACCTTTGACCCCATTTCGCCCATTTCAATGGGATTCCTTGACCCCATTTTGCCCATTTAATAGGCAGGCCCCTGCAACATACTAACATTTCATCCAGATCGAAGAATGTTTATGTAAGTTATGACGCATAATGGTGATTTCTCTCCTATGTCCTGACCTTTGACCTCATGTCGCCCGTTTTCAATAGGGTTTGTCACCAGGTCGTCCCCTACCATATACTAAAATTTAATCGAAATCGAATCTTTTTTACGTTAGTTATGGCGCATAAGAGCAGTGGAATGGATCCCGCTCGTATGTGCTAACCTTTGACCCCGTTTCGTTCACGTTCAATAGGGTTCCTTCCCAGGAGTTCCCCTTCCACATACTAAAAGTTCATCGAAATCGAACGATTTTTACCCTAGTTATCGTGCGGACGAGCGGACGCACACAAAGCGTGACGTAATGAATCAAATGGGAATTGCGACCATCTGCTCGCAAGAGTGTGACGTCATAAAACTTGAATAGGATACACACAACAACGGGTGACGTAATGAGACAGATGGCGTAGCAGCGCGCCAACATATCAAGCGCAAGATTGTGACGTTATAAAATCATCTCCAGGTGGTCCCCTACCACATAATAAAATTTCATCGAAATCGAACCATTTTTACGCACGTTATGACGCACAATGGCAATGGAATGCGTCCCGCTCCTATGTCCTGATCTTTGACCCAACTTCACCCATTTTCAATAGGGTTCGTCCCCAGGTGGTCCAGTACAATATACTAAAATTTCATCGACATCGAACCATATTTACGCAAGTTATGACGCATAAGGGCAATGGAATGGATCCCGCTTCTATGCCGTGA
The DNA here is from genome assembly GCA_039090855.1 of Macrothele yani. Classification (NCBI taxonomy): domain Eukaryota; kingdom Metazoa; phylum Arthropoda; class Arachnida; order Araneae; family Macrothelidae; genus Macrothele; species Macrothele yani. The sequence goes on from CM076992.1 coordinate 19,803,697, forward strand.
TCTTTGACCCCAGTTCACCCATTTTCAATAGGGTTCGTCCCCAGGTGGTCCCTTACCCCATACTAAAATTTCATCGAAATCGATATCGTGCCGACAGACGGACGGACAGAGCTGGAGCATATACGCTTGTTCAACCTACGGTTGGAAAGCGTAAGAAACAGTATCTCGCTCTCCTTCTAACTGTTCCAATTGAAAATTTCTTTTTCCCTGATATCTTCCTCCGTCTAGGAGAAACAATTTGTGCACACCATTTTAATTTTCGGAACATACGTTTTCAGCCTCCAGTGTAAGAATGTAGTAATTTCTAGATGCTTAATTGTTTGCAGAAATTCCGCTGATCTTTTACGCTTTCCAACCGTAGGTTGAAGCAACGTATATGCTCCAGCTTTCTCCGTCTGTCTGTCCGCAAGATAACTCCCATAAAAAATGTTTTATTTCAATGAAAATTTAGTACGTGGTAGGGGACAACCTGGGAACAAACCCCATTAAAAATGGGCGAAATGGGGTCAAAGGTCAGGACATAGGAGCGGAATCCATTCCATTGCCCTTATGCGTCATAACTTACGTAAAAATGCTTCGATTGAGACAAAACTTAAACATGTTGTTACGGAGGTATACTGAACCTGTTCTGTTGAATATCATTGAAATGGGGTCAAAGGTCAGGGCACAGGAGCGAGCTTTGTTCCACAGCCATTATCCTCATAACTTGAGTAATAACTTGAGTAATGATTCCTGATATGTTGAAAAGTGTATCATAATCAATGCATTGCCTGATTTTACTAACTTACTTTTTTTATTTTTTTGTAACTATTTCCATTGACAATGAATAAGTTTGAAATGTTTTATTCATGTAGGAGATGATTCAAAAGACTTTTTTTTTTTTTTTTTTTATTGGAGGTTTAACGACCACCGTGAGCAACTCAATGGGCTATAAGCAGTCGCCCGTCCCTAATTTAGGGTCACTGGTTCCAGGGAAGGGAGAGAGCCAGTGCCGTAAGACAAACACAACATCCATGCCTCACCGGGATTCGAACCCGGACCCCTCACGGACGAATGATCAGAGGCCATCGCCTTAGACCACTGCGCCACCGGGGCGGCTTCAAAAGACTTGCTCATTATAACTGAAAATTTAGTGTCATCTTTCTAGTTTAATAGTTCGCTTAAAAACGTTCTGTGATTGATGAACAGATAGATGACTGAAAGCAGGTAAAATTTCAGTATCTCACCCAGATTTGTCGTCATCACTGAAATCTCATGAGGAGCCCCAGAAGGAAGGCATTTCCTTCAGTTCGTAAACAATTGTTCTGCGGAATAATATTTGTAGCGTCAACAGAAATTCTAGAATAAAACCAAATTTGCGCTAGGATGATTTGAAGTCCATTCAATTTGGGACATGGAATATGTTGGAGAACATGTCAAATGTCGTGCAATTAATTTCAGTGCAAATCGGATTTTCCTGCCTTTGATGAGTCGAATGATAGATGTTTACGCAAAGGCAGTTTAGAAAGTCCTCCGAGCGCCCAAGGTGTTGGAGATACAGTGCTCCGTGAGAAATATAAGATTAGTCCTTTCCCTGTTCAGATATACAAATGATTTTCACATTAACCAGTTTGGAAAGATATACTGAAACAGCCAAAAACATTTAATATAGATTAATATTGCGCGAAACGCCACTCCAAATTTCTGTTAAACAATGAGTGGTAGCCAGTAATAAAATAGCTCTTTCGGTACTACACTCACGAAAGGGCGTTACTTTGAATGTATTGTATGCTGTCTTAACCAGCAAAAAAAGTCTTGCTGGGCCAGCACTGGGCCACTACTAACTGCCAGACGTGGTCCAGCACCACGTTGCTGCCGCCCAACCGTCAATAAAATGTCCGGGTGGCCAGTAGCGGGCGAAAAGTGGCACTCCCGTCAGTTGTCATATGCCAGAACAGGGCCATTATTTATCCATCACCGGCAGTAGCTGCCGCAAGTTGCCCTTCAGCGGTCGTGCAAGCACGTGCCATAAATGATAGCTGGCCTAATGTGGTCCACTAGTTTCCCCGGCAGTGGCAGCTGGCAATCACGTGACGTAACTGATGGCTTGCCGAAACTTGCACGCCAATTTCCTGAAAAAGGATAACAACAGCAGTTTCCCAAAGCCACAACTACTTTTTTTTTCGCCTTACAAAACTTCTGCATTACAGCACTGCGCTTGGTAAATGTTCTCAACAGGTCCTGAAAAACGCCCGTTTGGATCCGGGTGGAAACGAACCAAAGACTGTCTGCGTGGGAAGCGGGCGCTCTTCCAACGGGACTGATTTGCCACGCACGAGCACTTGCTTGAAGCTGAGCCTGTTTCCTGCGGAATGTGCAATGAATGGTTCTCTGTTTTAATTTTACAATATTGAGAGGTATGTTTCATAAATGTCAGTTTCATATAATTCGTAAATTAATTTTTTCAACGAAACAATTGTTTTTTTGTTTGTTTTTTTCCTTAAGGGAACTTCACTCATTTTCAAAGAATGTACCAACTTAAAGGCGCTTTCCAAAGCTGCGTGCTGTCCTTGTCGTCTTGAAAGGCGACTGTTGAATTAATATATTTACCCATTCATGTTACATTCTGGTACATTTTTAACGTTGTATCTTTCCTTTCCGCTGTCCGAAGCTATATTTGTTTTAAAGAGGAAAGTCATTTTATTTTACTTCTCGGTGTTTTTAGAAGTGAATTCCTCCAGTCTTGTGTATTCAACCCATGGATGAGTACATTACATCCACATAGCGTTTTTTTTTATTCAAGTAATTGATAAATTTCGTACGCATATAATTCTTCTTTTTTTTTTCTCTCCAACATAACGTTTTTTTTAATGTTTTTCCAGGACTTTTGTTTGAAGCAGTTTAGTGTATGTTAAAACGAAAGATTGCACACTAAGTATTTCTTGTTATTCGTGGTAATGGAGTGGTGTATTTCATGGCTTAATCTGATATCTTCGTCGACGTGGCATTTTATTATAGGAAATTAATTCACCTCTCTACATATGTTTTTTTTTTCTTAACATCCACTAAAATAACCCAATGGCGATAGCGTCGTCTTGACCTAACTAGTATCACGAGAGACACAGCACGTGTTGTTTCTGCGCATGCGTATTCCCGTTGCTTCCATTTGGTGTTGGGGTTGCATCGGTTGGCAGCTACGGGCCACTATTGTCATTTGCTTGGAGTTCCGCAATTCACGACGATGCAGCAGGGCCATTATTGGCTGCCACCAACAGACCGCTACCGGGCCGTGAGCGGCAGATTACAGCGAGCAGTGACCCATCACTGCGAGCTGGTGGCCAGCAGTTTCCCAACACTTGTGTTTTTGCTGGGTAGTGTCGGAGTGGTTAGAGCTTGGGGTATCTGGAGGATTATCAAAGTTGGTTTGAGTCGTGGTTGAGACACGGGTGGTGACTCTGTGCCACGGCACTACAGTCGATCTGACACCCTACCTGAAACATCAGAACTAGATCAGGGACGGGCGATTGCATATACACTGAAGAGCAATTGAATTAGAGACAGCGGGCGTTATGCAAATGTGGCGCTGTGGGCCGCCCTGTAAACGGAAACGACATGACGTATGCAGCGATCCGACAATATAAGGAGTGATGCGACGGGAATCAGTAAGAGTCGGACGCAGTATGGGTAAGACGAAGGATCTAAGCTCATTTGATCGTGGGCAAAGTGTCGGGGCCGGACGAAATGGGTCACTTCATCTCGGAAGTCACTGGGATTTTCACGGGTGCACAGTGAGTACATCGAATCCGGTAAAACCATCCCTGCAAGGGCCAACTGCCGTGGACTACAGCGTGGGATGAGCGGGGTCATCGTCGGCTAGCTCGCATTGTAACACCGGATAAACGGGCCACATTGCAAGAAATCACTCGGCAATTTAACGCTGGTGCACAAAATCGTGTAAGCAGCCACACCATCCAGAACCATCTCCTCGCTATGGGGTACAGAAGCCATCGTCCCACGAGGGTACCGCTGCTGACCGCACATCACAGGGTGCAAAGATTAGCATGGGCGCGGGAACATCGCCACTGAACCCTAGACATGTGGAAAAATGTTGCTTGGACTGATGAGTCGAGATTCACGTTGGTACATGCGGATGGCAGGATACGAGTACGGCGCAAACCACATGAAGCGATGGAACCTTCTTACCAGCAGGGTACTCTTCAAGCTGTTGGGGGTGGCATTCTCGCCTTGGAACTCGTTACGTGGACTAAAATGGGACCTCTGGTACGTGTGACATCGTCCCTCACAGGCCAACGTTACCGGGATATCCTGGACGACCATTTGCTCACGTTTGTGCGTGTTCAACATCCCAATGAGGACCTCATCCTGTAACAAGACAATGCACCTAGCGATTGCTTTTGGATTGTATCCGAATGGTTGGATGAACACTCCACCGACGTGACCTCGCTTCCTTGGCCAGCTAGGTCACCTGACCTCAATCCCATCGAGCACATGTGGGAAGCCATCGAGAGAGAGAAGTTCGAGGCTCTGAACCCCTCCATCAAATCTTCGTGAACTGTAAGCTTGTTCAGAGGTCGTGGATCCGTATGGCTTCCCAACGCTTCCGATGTCTTGTCGAGTCCACGCCGAGATGAATCGCCGCCGTCATCAGAGCGACAGGTGGTGCTACACGTTACTAGACAGGTATCTCTAATTCAGTTGTTCTTCAGTGTACAAACTCGTACCGAGACATTATACAATCAGTTTTATAGTTAATCAAACTCCAAGTGTTCTTACGAATCATTCCTATTAGCGGACGTTTTCCGTCATATGGAAGCGGGAAAAGTGAGAACAGAATTTTCCGTAAGTATACGAATAGAATTGCGCAAAAGTTTATGAAAATTTAAAATTTTCCCTTAAGATCTCTTAAAAACGTGAATTTACCGTCAATACGAGGTCTGATCAAAGAGTTCAGAGACTAGACCGATATAGAACAAAGTTCTTACGTTACTTAAGTCTGGCTATGATCTCCCTCAAAGTAGTCTCCTTGGGCAGCAATACACGGCTGGTAGCGTTTTTACCTCTGTTGGAACGCTTCCTGGAAATTCGCGCATCTGGGATTCGCGCTGGATCTCGTCCACGGTTTCAAAACGGCGACCCTTGAGCTTCAGCTTCATTTTCGGGAACAGAAAGAAGTCTCAGGTGTCCAAATCCGGCGGTTGAGGAAGGGTGGTCACTCTGTTGCTGCTGCAAAACTGGCGTGTTGGTAACTCTCTGTGAGCTGCTGCATTGTCGTGATGGAGCAGGAAATCGCCCCTGCGTCACATTTCAGGTCGTTTGCGGCGAATGTCCTCCCTAAGACGCAGCAGAACATTGCAGTAAAAAAGAGCGGTGACGGGCTGGCCCTGGGGGACGAATTCGCGGTGCCCAACCCCACGAAAGTCGAAGAATACGATGAGCATGCTTTTGGTTGCGCTTCGATCTGTCGGGCCTTCTTCGGTCGTGGAGTTGCCGGGATGTTCCACTGCGACGATGTTGTTTGGTCTCCGGGTGGTAACCATAGACCCAAGTCTCGTCACCAGTGATGACCCGCTACTGGAACGTTGGGTTATTCATCACCTGCTGACGAAGATCTTGACAGAGTTCGACACGGAGCGCCTTCTTTTCGAGGTTCAGAATCTTTGGCACAAACTTTGCAGCAATGCGGTGCATGCTCAAACCCGAAGTCAGAATTTCTTGCACTGTTCCGTATGACACATTGATGATGGTAGCAATGTCTTGAATGGTTCTCCGACGATCCTCATGCACCAGTTCCCTAATTGTGTCCACATTTTAGGGGGTTTTGTTCGTGGACCGATCGCCTTGACCTTTCGTCGTCTTCCAGTGCCGTTCTACCGCTCTTGAAGCGCGAGTGCCACTCAAAACATCTCGTACGACTCATTGCCTGCGTCAACATTTCATGCGTCTCGGTTCCCGATGTGCTGAGTTTGACGTGGAATTTGATATTCGCGCGCTGCTCTAGTTTGCAGTCCACACCAAAATAGCAGCTGTGTTCTGCACGTGGTCACCAAATATCGTGCAGCACAGCTCCCGATGTTCACAGAACGACGCCACTCGGCACAATGCTGTCGACCGCTGCTGGCGCATCTGCGTACTGCCTTCTGTTTGCGCGCTACGTACCAAAGTCTCGGAACTTTTTGATCACACTACGTATAAGAAAGGAAATGAGGAAAGGTTTCTAAAATTTCAGAATTTTCCTGGCGTACGAAAAATCCCCGAAATTCAGATTTTTTCCCCTCCTGTCACGGAAGAGGTTGTATCAGAAACACGCTTAGTAAATTTACGAAGGGAATAATGGGAAATGGATCGTGAATTTCAGAATTTTTTTACGGTGTATATACAGTAGTGACTTAATGAATTACTTCAAACTTTTACCTTTTCAGTTTACTCTCTAACGCAGGGGTTCTTAAACTTTTTCGGTCACGACCCAAAAACAACTAGACGATCAACTTCGCGACCCGTGGGTCTATTTTGAAATTAAAAATGCTGATGTAATGATATACATAAGTGTAGTACTTACTCATTATTTCACAGAATGTAAGAACATTTTTGGTTTTTGAAATTACAGTCAAACCAGTGGGGCAATCAAGTGCGGGGGGAGGAGGAGGTTAGGGTTATCTATATAGTAGGAAGGTATGAATAATAATACAGGGTGATTCATAAATAAGTATACAGTTTCACACACTATAAAACAAGAATAATGTAAGACATTTTATGTTAACTGTAACAGAATTATAGGGGAATGTTTCAAGTTTTTTAGAGACAGTCACAGATGTTCTATGTGTGCATCCTTTGTCACACGACACACATCGATCCGGTAATCCATTTCCGCCCAAACGCGATACATGCGGTCGTCCAGGACTTTTAAGTTTGCATAAACAGCCCGTAGTTTCAAATTTGTTATGCCAATCGTAGACAGATTTTCTGGTTGGAGGTTCTTTTGCGAATCGGGATCGAAAATGCCATTGCACAACAGTTCAGATTCCGTTTTGCTCAATTCAAGAACACAAAACGCCTTCTCCACTGAAGACGCTTCCATTTTGACTGACTAGTCACGTGATGCGCGCTATCGCCTACGTCACTTCCCTCGGTGGCAGGACACAAACTTTATGGGTACATCTACCTAACGGTTCGCAGTTGTGGTCCGTGTCTTCAACTATTACTGTTTCACAGCATTTGGAAACTGTATACTTCTTTATGAATAACCCCGTCTATTGTGATACAAATAATATGAATAACTAGCTACATACTCGTTCCTCGAACGCGATATAATACGCTTTCCAACCGTAGATTGAAGAAGCATGTGTGCTCCAGCTTTGTCCGTCCGTCCGTCCGTCCGTCCGTCCGTCCGCACGATAACTCACGTAAAAATGGTTCGATTTCGACGAAAGTTTGGTAGGCGGTAGGAGACCACCTGGGGACAAAACCTATTGAAAATAAGCAAAGGAGGATGAAAGGTCAGGACATAGGAGCGGGATCCATTCCATTGCTCTTATGCGTCATAACTTGCGTAAAAAGTGTTCGATTTCAATGAAATTTTAGTATGTGGTAGGGATCCACCTGGGGACCAACCCTATTGAAAATGGGTGAAATGGGGTGAAAGGTCAGGACATAAAAGGGGGAGGGGATCCATTCCATTAACTTTATGCGTCATAACATGCGTAAATATGGTTCGATTTCGATTAAATTTTAGTATGTGGTAGGGAACCACTTGGGCACGAACCCTATTGAAAATGGGGTCAAAGGTCAGGACATAAAAGCGGGATCCATTCCATTGCCTTTATGCATCATAACATGCGTAAAAATGGTTCGATTTCGATGAAATGTTAGTATGTGGTAGGGAACCACCTAGGCACGAACCATATTGAAAATAGGCGAAATGGGGTCAAAGGTCAGCCAGGGCATAAGAGCGGGATATATTCCATTGCCCTTATGCGTCATAACTTGCGTAAAAATGGTTCGATTTCGATGAAATTTTAATATGTGGTAGGGAGCCACTGGGGACGAACCCTATTGAAAATGGGGTCAAAGGTCAGGACACTGGACTGGGATCCATTCCATTGCCCTTGTGCGTCATAACTTACCTAAACTGTTTGGATTGCGACAAAACTTTATCATGTTGTTCCGGAGGTATAGTGAACCAGTTCTGTTGAATATCGACGAAATTGGGGTCAAAGGTCATTGCACAAAAGCCAGATTTATTCCACAGCCATTATTCTCATAACTTGCGTCAAACTGCTTCTATTGCAACAAAACTTTATCATGTTGTTCCGGAGGTATAGTGAACCAGTTCTGTTGAATATCATCGAAATGGGGTCAAAGGTCAGGACATATAAGCGAGATTTATTCCACAGCCATTATCCCCATAGCTTGAGTAATAATTCCTGGTATGTTGGAAAGCGTTGCATAATCAATGCATTGCATGATTTTACTAACTTGTTTATACACTACGTTGGCTGTTCTGGAATCATACGCCAGTATTACCAAACTGTATTTTTGAAAGAGATTTCGTTTGAAAGAAATAGTCCAGAAAACTGATACACAATTTTTATAGGTAACACTGCACAGTTCAAATTAACAGTAGGAATAATATCTTCAATAGAAAGGAAAGGATGTCCTTACTTTATTATTAGTTTTGCACTCCATGTAAAACTGGTCACTTCTCCTTAAAATAAAATTTATTTGGTCCACTGAAAAGAAGGATTTTGATAAACCTACACCATAACAAATTGCGAAAGTTGAAATGGCCATACAATGCATATTCCTTCGCTATTTTGGGAAACACATGTCTGTCTGACTTATTCTGCCAGACGACACATAAGCAATTTCGTTCTTAACTGTAAATTTAAAACTTCAAGCCTACACGAAACAAATCAAAATGCGTGGTTGTTCTTCACTTTCATCGTTAAAATATTAACAGACAACAGAACAAACAACTTAGTAAAATCATGCAATGCATTGATTATGATACGCTTTCCAACATACCAGAAATTATTACTCAAGTTATCTGGATAATGGCTGTGGAATAAATCTCGCTCCTGTGTCCTGACCTTTGACCCCATTTCGATGATATTCTAAAGTTTTGTCGCAACAGAAGCAGTTTTACGCAAGTTATGAGAATAATGGCTGTGGAATAAATCTTGCCTTTGTGCAATGACCTTTGACCACATTTCGTTGATATTCAACAGAACCCGTTCACTATACCTCCGGAACAACATGATAACGTTTTGTCGCAATCGAATCATTTTTAGGTAAGTTATGATGCACAAGGGCAATGGAATGGATCCCACTCCAGTGTCCTGACCATTGACACCATTCAGCCCATTTTTAATACGGTTTGTTCCCAGTTGGTTCCTTACCACATACTAAAATTTCATCGAAATCGAACCATTTTTACGCAAGTTATGATGCATAAGGGCAATGGAATAAATCCCGCTCTTATGCCCTGCCTGACCTTTGATCCCATTTCGCCCATTTGCAATAGGGTTCGTGCCCAGTTGGTTCTCTACCACATACTAAACTTTTATCGAAATCGAACCGTATTTACGCATGTTATGACGCATAAAGGCAATGGAATGGATCCCGCTTTTATGTCGTGACTTTGACCCCATTCCGCCGATTTTCAATAGGGTTTGTCCCCAGGTGGTTCCTTACCACATACTAAAATTTCATCGAAATCGAACCATTTTCCCGTGAGTTATCGTGCGCACGGAAGGGCGTACAGACAGACGGACGGACGAACAGACAGACGGACGGACGAACAGACAGACGGACAAAGCTGGAGCATATACGCTTCTTCAACCTACAGTTGGAAATTGGAAAGCGTAAAAAACATAATAGTAAACAGAACAAAATACGTTGTTACTTTCAGCATAAATGTAAAAAGAACTTTGCTTATAAACAATTCCGTTCGAAACTGTACATTTAAAAGATAGCAAGTCAGATGTTTTTGAAAGCGTGAGCAAAATGGTGTTGCCCTCGCTAATATCTCAAGGGGAAACTTTTTTTTTCAAATTTTAATTACTATGAAAATTTACCCGCATATATATATTTATTGCAGTCACCGTACCACTTACATGACGTCACCGTTGCTTCGGTGAAAACGAATGTTGGTAATTTGATTTTGACTCAAAAGACCTTGCCATTCGACATGTCAAACAATAATAAATGTTTAAATGCAAATCATATTATGATATTACGCTTTTTAGGTGATTTTTCAGGTTTTTTGTTAAATAAATTCAGAACAAATGAATGTAGAACACATAAATTTAGAACAAAATATATACTGAGCAGGTCAACTCAAGTCCTTCAAAATTTAGGGCTGGGCTTCAGTTGCTGGGCAACAATGGCTCGATCATTGCGCAACGTCCTAGCGTTATTAAAGCTGGGTTATTTAAAAAACCCATTTTGACCGACTTAAAGTTATCGTAGGAAAAAATCCTTTCTTAGAGCGCCTCTATGTTGTAAAAGCAACATTCCTGCCAAATATGAAAGTTCTAAGTTCAGTAGTTTTTGAGATTCGGTGATGAGTCAGTAAGAGCTTTCAGTTTTATCTGTACAGATTGGAAATTAAAACCTTTTATAAAACAGATTTCAATTTCTCTAATTTTTTAAATAACCGAATACGATTTTTACAGTAAGACACGTCAAAATAAACTCCCATTTGAAATTTCGTCAAAATCCGATGAAAACTTTAGAAGTTATGCATTTTCTTTTTATTATTATTAATGAATGCTCACTTGAAAGCCTCCATAGTCCATACTTTCTCTTTACGGGGAAATTTTGCAGTGCTTTGACGTCATAAAAATTCCCAAGATCACAGTGACCGAAAGAAAGCAACGCTGCTGGTCCCTGTGATATCATCTCCAGAAATTCGGGGCCTTCACTTGTGTTCAACACGAAGATTTAAAATTAAAAAAAAATAGCACTTTAATTTTTTTTCTGAGAAGCTGCATTGACCCATAGGTTAAGATTCCTGCTTAGTTAATTCAAGAGATCCTGTATAGCATAACAATAATACATACATTTAACTACAAAGTTTATTTTTTAAGTTTAATAAAAAATAATATGGAAAAAGTGTTGTCAATATTTTGCGAATTTTTCTCTTTTTCCTCTTGAGATGTCAGGTTTGAAAATTTCTACTAAGATTGTCGTCGAGAGCTGAGTGAAAGAAGGATAAAGATAGAGAGAGAGCGTGTGCGTGCATTCATTCTGATTTTTTTTTATTTTTATTTTTTTTTTATTTTTTTTCCGATGGACAGTCCAAACTCAAGTGCCACAGGGGATTCTTCCTCTGCAAAACATCCCTGTTTGCGTTTCTCCAGTTAGCGATGCTGCCTGGAATTTTTAAGTGCTTGCTGTTTGTGTAAGGCAGGAGGTGTTTTTATACCTTATTTAGCTAGCTTTCTTTGCTTGGCTTGGGAGGACATATTCATGGAGAACAAACAAGGGATTTTAAGCCCGTCTTTGTTTATCCTCGGTTTACCAACCACGTCATAGCATCACAAACACCGACGAGTCATTGAAGGCAAGAGTTTTCAACATTTGGGAGCAAAATGAAGTTTAAATATTTGCCGACGTTCGAATTTTGCCTTGACTTCGCGAAGTAAACACTGCAAGAGTTTGTAAGTTTCGGGGAAAAGTGAAAGCAAGAATATTTTAACCACAGATTTGTGATTTTACGAAACCCCCAGACATCTCTCTTTTCAGAAGTGTGGCCTCGGTAAACAGCTTTAAAAAATGATCCACATCTGATGCTAAATAAGAATTATCGAGTTTTTCTCAGTGTTTTAAAAGGCAAGCAATTATTTGCGAAAATAAAACCTTGGAAACTTATCTTATAGAGAGACACTTGGCGTCCCCTTACAAAAAGCCTTTGGTTAATCAAAGCATTCTTAGGGCTTTTTCTCACGTTTGTGGTGTCAAAATAAATTTGCGACTAGAATTTTTTTTCTTGATGTGCTCTCATAGGCGGAGTTTAGAACACAGGCTGTGAAATGAGGCTGAAAGCTGCGTTTGATACTTGTAAATAGATCTGGTCCTATCTGCGAAGAGATCATTTAACTGATTTTTACATGTTCAGCTGTCACAGGGAACATAGCTAAACATCTGTGTGTGCGATCCACACGGACTGTATCTAGCAGTCTGAGCAGCTTCCAGATCCGTGAAGCGTTCCCAAGCTTTTTTTTTTAATTTAATTTTCCTCTCCATATTTTTAAAAATACCATATTTTTCGGATTATAAGTCGATTTTTCGGCTTATAAGTCGAATGAGTTAAGTTTCTCGATTTCCTTATCTTTATTCATAGGTAAGTCGATCTTGAGTACAAGACGAGGCCAGAACAAATGAGATCAATGTTCCGAAATTCTGTAACTATATGTTTAATGTTTCAGTAAATAAAATGTTACTACACTGGCGTGCAAAAATTAAGGACCAGACGGTTTGTCGAATGTAAAGTCGTGCAGAAGTGCTCCACATCGACTCAAAACATACCATAAGATCCCCAAGATGTATGAATATAGGACAAGTGAGCAAAACCTTCCAAACAAGGAATCCAAAGCATACAAAGGCACTTTATTGAAAAGGTAGCTTCGAGCACAACTGGACAGAAGACAGAAACGTCCATGTGACAGGTAGCTGCCAAGAAAAAATCCAGTATCACCCCTGAATGCGTTGCAATATTTACAACGTCTGTCCATGCTGAGGACGAGGTTGTCAAGGAGCTGTTGAGACATTGCGACCCATTCCTCTTGTAGCGCCGATCGCTGCTGCGGAATAGTTGCTGGCGGCTGGTGACGTGCTGCCAAGCGTCTCCCGAGAAGGTCCCACACGTTTTCAATTTGATTTAGGTCCGGGGACCTTCCATGCGTTGAATATCTTCACTCTCCAACAGCTCTACGACAGCCACTGTACGACGAGGTATAGCGTTGTCGTCCATGAAGAGGAACTCAGGACCCACAGCACCTCTAAACAGACGCACGTGAAGCAGGAGAAACTCTGTACAATAGCGGACACCAGTGACTGAAATTCCATGGAAGATGTGGAGGTCAGTACGGGTACCAAGCATGATACCGCTCCAAACGAGAACTCCGCCACCTCCAAACCGGTCCCTTTCGATGACGTTGGAGGTGTGATTGCGGATTCTCTGCTCTCTCCAGATGTGTTTACGTCCAGAATCGCTCGTCAGACTAATTCGGCTCTCATCCGTAAAGAGAACTCGACCCCGTTTATGATGTGTCCAGTTCTTGTGTTCCTGGCACCACAGAAACCGCCGTCTCCGATGAGCAGGCGTTAATGGCACACACCGTACTGGTCGTCGTGCAAGTAGACCACCTTTGTGCAGCCTCCTGGCCACGGTTAAACGCAATAACGCACGTCCAGTTGTCTGTTGCATGTGCTTTGCGATTTCTCCCGCTGTCTGCCGTCTGTCTCATTTCGCTTGTAGGAAAATATACCGGTCGTCCGCCGCCGTAAGTGCTCGTGGACGACCACTGCTAAACTCTCGGTGGCAGCAACTCGACGTCGTTCAAACCGATGTACACCGTACAATAGCTTTCACCGAATTGCTGAGCATACACCGCCCGTGTGTGCTTTATACCCTTCCGACCCCCCTCTACGTCATGCTGCATATATGCGCATGCCCTACCGTACCGGACCCTATCTCCTGAGTGGTCTTTTGGTCCGTTCTGCCTGCTCATTCTCCCGTTATATAATTTCTCCTCTTCGTCCTTAATTTTTGCACACCAGTGTACAAACCGACAGTCATTTTCAAACGTTTAAGACCACTTGTCAATTTATTGAAAATTCAGATTTTCAAAAAAAAACAACTAATTATTAGTTCGAGATATTTGAACAAATGACACCACAGATGAATACTTACATTCTTTAGAACACAAAAAGACTGAATTCAGTACTTTGTGTGGCCACATTTGTTTTTTTAATAACGGACAAAGTACGATGTGGCATACTCTCAATGAGGGATTCGCGGTAGTCACTTGAATTGTTTTTGCACCACACGTATATTATCACGTCGATCAAAGTTTGGGAATTTGATGGTTGTTTTTCTGGGCCAGTCAAGCACAGTTATGTTTTTCCTCTGCAAGTAGTCCTTTACTGTCTTTGATATGTGGCATGGAGCGCCATCATGCATAAAGATTGTGCATCTTTGCACTTGCATATGAGTTAAGAGCTTCTCACGTGACATTTCCACATAAAAAGGACAGTCATGGTAGTGCCTGTCGGCAAAAAGGATAATGAAGCAGCACCGGATGCTGACATAGAACCCCATATCATCTGCTTAAGCAGATGTCTACTAACGGTGAATTTTTCATCAAACCTTTTGCTTTTTGGTCGTCGAACATGTGCTTCATGTGATTCAAATTGACACACAGTTGATTCACAGGAAAAAAGAACTTTGCTCCCATTTTCAGCAATCCACGATTCATGACGCTTCGCAAACTGGAGTCTCTTCTTTTTCATGACAGAGATTAGTCTAGGTTTATGTGCAGGTTTTATAAGACATTAATCCAAAATGTTTGCTGAGACGTCGGGAAAGAGTACTGATACTAATAATAGACCCTTCCGAATGTAGAAAGGTCTTGATTTTCTTGCACGAACTCCTCGGACAACACATAATTATTCGCCTTATGATATTGGCATCACGTGGGGTTGTTTTCCTTGGACGTCCACTTCTCTTTGTCGCTAAATTCACCTGTATTTCGATATTTCATGATCGCATTATGAATAGCAGTCTTGCTCAAATTCCCCTTTCTGCTTATGTCACGTTTGGAGTATCCTTCATGATATAAAGTCACTATTTGTGCCCTCTGAGTAACATTTAATAACGCGTTTTTGCCCGTTTTTCGCTAAGTATAAAATACGTACAAAAACCTTTCAACTTGAAAACCAGAAGCAAACTGACGCTCTCACACTTCTCTCTACTCTATCAATAGCTGCCGCTGTAGGATGATGCAACACCGACAGGAAGTTGAGTAATACAGAGAGTGGCTGACGCAGTCTGTAAAAAACTCCTAATTCAAGCAGGTAGTCTTAAAAACTTTTGCAAATGACTGTAATACACAGTTTCAACATTTTCATAAAACCGAAGCTATGAAAGATATTGACACTCACGGCGCTCCGTTCTATTTCCAATCATAACGATTCTATTATATAGATCACTGGTTCTCAATATGCAGCCCTCGGTAAAAAATTAAAGCAAAAATAATCCACAGACGAAAAGAAGATGTTTGTCAATATTTATCATTTAAAACGGTTATAACGAAGTAAACTTCTCCGTCATTTTTGTCCACGCCGGGGCTCGAACCCGGGTACCATCATTCCGGAATAAGTCGCTCTACCAATTGAGCTACGCGGACGTTCGTTGTCGCTGCCGTCTGCCCTTATGTCGTCTGCGTCCTGCACGTCACACAGTATAAATATTTTTGTTTGATTTATTTTTTTTTGTCTAGAAATTATGCTTCAGGTTTTAAACATATTGCAGAAAGACGTCACTCCCATTATTCTCATTAATTTCTTAAAAATAAAAATTTAAAATATCGTGTTTGTAACTTAACGTTAATTCAAGTAACTAATTTCTGAAATTTGTTCTATTTTTTTTTCATTTGCCTGCTACGTAAGGTTCGTTTTATAATTTTCACAATACCTTTAATAAATCTTAAAATAAAAAGAATATTTGTATGAGTATCAATATGATATGTACCTTGCATTTTCCAAATTAAGAGTTCACACACTCTGACCAGGTTCCACGAAATAAAAAAGAAAATCAAAGGGGCACAGTACCAACTGTGCCGCAACCTACAACGTAGAACTACGTCAACTGTCACTATTTCATGGCACTATCTCACTAGTTCTACGTCATTAAAGTATTCAGCGAAGGACAGTTGACGTAACCCTACGTTGTAGGCTGCGTAACAGTTGCTACTGTGTCCCTTTGATTTTTTCCAGATGTAAAATTTTTAAGAAATAAAACGAAAGAAATGTTCTACTTTATTTACTTAAAAGCAACTTATATACAATTCATAATAACTTACGCTGATTATAAATTAATGTTAGTAGAAGTAGAATTCGTAGTATCATCGTTGACAGTAGTTATTGCTGAAATTGTTTCTGAAGAAGTCATTTTTCAAAAAAACAATTTTTCAAACTCCCTAGTTGTCTTGTTATAAATTTGACGATATGTCTCGGTCCTAATGTCTAATGAACTACCCCCCCTTATTGCTCTTGTTCTTGTCTAGATTCAGAATGCATCTGAGGTGTAAAGGTTCGAGATGTAATACATTCATTATCCAGCGAAATTGCGAAGACTGGCGGTGTACATTGGTATTCCATGCTCGGTGTGAAAATTTGAATCGATGACATTAATCTTCATCTATTCTAATACTGATGAGTCGCACAAACTTATCTCACGAGTAAAAGCCGTCTTTGTGCGGATAATTGAAAGTAAAATAAAACTCGGCTTAGCTTAAATCAAATTAACTCATATTATGAGACATCAATTTAATAAAACCTTATGTTATCTTAAAAACAGATTAAAAGACATGAGTACTTTCGGGCCATCGCATGGCCCATCTTCAGATGGAACAGCCAAATTGACAAGATCCGCATAATATATACACACATGAACACGTCGGTTGTTGTACATATATGAATATCTTCCTTCTTTGCATATATGTACAACAAAGTCGGTTGTTGTACATATATGCAAAGAAGGAAGATATTCCTCCCGGCACATTATCCCACGGTTATAGGTAATTTAAAGCCCCTAGGATTAGAGTTAATTAATACCTTATAGGCATTGGGGAGCTCATACGGCATATAGTCATTACAACAAATATTTTGTGAGTGAAAAATGAACATGCTCTCAGTAAGAAACAGCGTGCTACGATTTTTAGGGGTAACCACAATTTTAAAATTTTCCCAGTCCGGATATAAATTCCCTTTTGTAACTTCCCTAGCAAGTGCAGTGTTGGTACCTCCTGTCTGGATATTATATTTATGTTCCTTGACCCTGCAAGACAAATTCCGTCCGGTCGATCCTATATAGACAGATTGAGTAGTTCCGAAAACATCTTTCAATGGAACACAATAGACACCCCATCTTTGTAAAATATCCGTCGGGGTCCTGTCCTTTCTAACAAGTGGTAGTATATTAAGGGAGCGAGTGCCGAAATCCAATCCAAATTTCCGGCAAATGTTACGAAGAGGTTGAGTAATTGAAGGGATGTAATCGATGGAAGCAATGAAACGAAATGGTGTGGGCAAAAACGGTTGTAATGTAGTAGCAAGTTTACTTTTAACTCGGGAATGGATCCGGTTAAAAACGTATTCAGGATATCCAAATTGGGAGGCGAACGACGAGACCCATTGTATTTCTGTAACGCGTGCAGTACGAGTTGAGGAATGGGTGTAGGCTCTACGAATAAAAAAGTGAAGAGACGTTAACTTTTGGTTTTGTGGGTGATTAGAGGAGTATGGGATCATAGTTGGGGTACAGGACGGTTTTCTATAAACAGCAAAATGCAATGGTATAACCTGGTTTGGATGACAGGTAATCAAAATATCAAAAAACGGGAGTTTTAGGTCTTGTTCAATTTCTAGGGTAAATTGAATTGACGGAAATTGTGAAGAGAAAGAATTCGTGAATACTTGTAATTCAGATATCGAGTGGGGCCAGAGTAATAAGATATCATCTACATACCTGAGAAATAACAGAGGTTGGTGGGGATAAGAGGTCAAAAATGTATTTTCAAGGTACTGCATGAAGATTTCGGCTAAAATGCCAGAAAGCGGTGATCCCATGGCCGCGCCATCGGTTTGGCGATAAATTTTACCTTGGAATTGGAAATAGGACCGTTTTTTAACAAACCGAAGCGCATTCATTATGGCTGAAATCTCAGTAAGTGGGTGCCCTAAGGAATGAAGTTGATTTTCGATAATCTGATGTGTGAAATCAGCAGGTACATTGGGGTAGAGTGACACCACGTCGAGGGAAGCCAGAATAAATGGTTTAGCCTGGGTTGGAAGATTTGAAAGTTTTGAAACAACTTGGGTAGAATTCTTTATAGAGTAATGGGAGTCCTGAACCAGATGTGAGAGGTATTTAGAAAGGGTGGCTTCAAGGGGTCGTGTAGGACTAGACCTTCCAGAGACAAGTGGCCGGAGCGGATGGTTAGGTTTATGCAGTTCAATTTTACCAAATACGTTGGGAACGCAGGGTCCTGGTGGGGGCTTAAAAGAGCACCGGAAACTAGGGGGAAAACAAAGTCCTTGCCTAGTTTTGACAAAGCTGAAATAGTGGAGTTTATAGGGTTATGATTGATGATTCATCTATTCTGGTTGTTCAGGCTTAATTTGTGCAGTTGTATAGTGGAAGGTTATGGCTCTAGATTCGAACTCGGGTGAAACGCATCCTTGCGCGTGGACTTTTGACGCTACCTACATTCTCGTGACCTTTCGGCTGATGACTTAGCGGGCCTTTTCGGATTCCTTTCGTTCTTCTTTATAGCTATTTCTTCAACGTTCGTCGGTTCTTATAGTAGTTTTCCTGGATTTTCGCGGCATTTCTAAATTTTCGTTTCCAAATTATGTAAAAAATAAATAAATTTTAAGTCCACTTTATTTCGGTTTATCACACACGTCCGCTAAATCTGACCGTCACCTACTAAATGCGGGGCTGAGGTCATCGCTATCATTATATATTCCCTAGTTATGTAAAAATAAATTTTAAAGCGTTTTAAGACAACGCAACATGTATTATAATTTGAGTGAAAAACAAACAATACCGTAACGCATCAAAATATACGCTGTCATTATCTATCACCTTCCGCCATCGGTCGGACGGATTCCGGGCATATAGAATACTTCGTAGTGAGACGCGATGAAGTCGTCAACCCATATTTGCCCTTTGTCACATGTCCGGAACCGTACAGCAGGCAAAACAATGTTGCATCGATCGGAATAAATGATAGTCTGAAGGAACTATGTCGGGACTATACGCCGGGTGCTCCAAAACTTCCTAGCCAAGCGTCAATAACGCTTTGTTGACCGATTTCACGGCATGTGGCCTAGCGGTGTCATGCAGTTATTTCACGGGACGCAATCCTTTGCCTGTGAATGGACGTTTACGACAGATTTTCTTGTTCAATCGCAGCAATTGTTGCTGGTAGCGATCAGCAGTAACAGTTTGACCATGCCCCAATAGTTCATAATAGAGCACACCCTTCATATCCTACCAGATGCACAGCAGAACTTTCTTGGAGTAAATACAATGTTTCGGTGTCGAAGTCGTTGCTTCACCGGGGTCTACCCAGTGTTTTTTGCGTTTGGGATTGTTGTACCATATCCATTTTTCATCGCCTGTAACGATTTCCCACAGGAAAGACTTTCTGTGTTATTTATTCAACATATTCATACACTTCATGTTCCTCTGATTGCAATAGATTCAAACTGATCCTTGTTCCTTTTTCTCAGGTTATGTGGCACCCATTTTCCTTCCTTCTGAATCTTTCCCATTGCGCGTAAACGATTGAAAATGGTTTGTTGAGTTACCCCCAGTTGTTCAGCTGGTTGTTTTTGCGTTTGAGACGAATCTTCATCCAGCAATGCTTGCAGTTTCTCACGTGCAACTTTCTGTGGGGCGCCGCTAAGTTCTCGATCGCTAACATCAAAATCACCTGCTTTGAACCGGCTAAACCAAACCTCACTATACAATATTCTCCACCAGGACAGAACAGATCGATGCACATACTTTTGTAGAACCTTTTCCTTGAGGAAATGCGTAACGAATGCAGTGTCGAATAAATGCAGTATCGCTTGCCATCTTTCACCTACCGATGTGCAAGTGCGTTTGACTGTTGGTCAAACTTCTGTGTCACATTTTATACTCTGGACCAGTTACGGTCACATGACAACAACGCTGGGGAATGTCGGATATGTAAATTAGCGGGATACGTCACACACAAAATGCTTTAAAACTTTTTTGTACACCTAATGAAATCACTCAAAATTTAGCTTAATTTTCTAACGCTAATGTATCGAAGTGTTAAGGGTTGGAGGGTTGAAACTTTTTTTGTAATAAATAGGACTCTACAAATAATATTTAACGATGTACTATTTATTATTTTACGATTCTTAATTTCAAAGATATGTTAGTTTAAGGCTGTTTCTCCGTACAAGCTTTCTCAGACGACATCGATCTTGTTCGCGCCATAGTTAGGCCTCTCAGACAAGCAATCTGGGTTATTTTCCCACTGATTGTAAATCCGGGATATCTCACCTTTTGAGGAACCAGTCAAGATTCAAAATCGTCGCTCCAACCAGATGGACACCCACAATAAGCCCTTTATAGAACTCCGAAAGATTCTTTGTTTTTCCCATTGTGATTAACACAGCTGACGAGCAGCAATCTTAGATAGTTGCCTGGATCACGAGGTGACTCCTGTGATCACGCAGTTTGCACATACGCTGCATAAGTGAAAATTACGTACATCTGCATTAAGGTTTCTAATACATTGGCCGTTGTGTGTATATGATATAAAATGATTATAAATCAAATATATTTGTCTTTTCTTTTCATTGGGGATATTTCAATTAAATTGACACTTCATGTAAATGTTTACACAGGGTTACAAGGAAAGTCCTTGTTTAGGCCAATATCTCACAACCTATGGCAGTTAGCGATTTACTTCTTGTGCAGTTGTATAGGAAACCCACTATGGCACACACAATAAGACCACGAAGGATCCGCTCCCCCTTTTTTTTGTGAGGGGTTGTGGGGGGTTGTATCGCCCCCCTTTGCAGATAGGGCAAAAATGTCACTTACAAACTTGTTCAGCGAGGCAAAAATAGTATGTAAATGTTTTTGTCCCATAACACAAGATAGAAGGGCACCGGGAATGTGGCCCCAAGAAAATCCCAACATCCGGAAGCAACGACAAAGTATTTAGACAAGAACTTATTACTTAGAACTTATCTAAAATGGTAAGTTCTAGAAAAAGTAAATGAAAGCACAAAGGAAACGTTTTCCTACAAACCTTATCAACAGTTCTTCTTCTGAAATAAAACGCAGTTCCTTGACATATTCAATATCAGACTTTGATATCCAATACAGTAAAAAGTACACTGAGACATGGAGAAATAGCATAAAGTGGCGAAACACTCATCCAATAGGAAAACTAATTGACTTTGTAACGTACCAGGAGATGTGACGTACCTGCCCGAAGGACGCACACGACATAAAGGCAGATAGGAATCAGAATAAAACGTCCGCGTAGCTCAATTGGTAGAGTGACTTATTCCGGAATGAGGGGATCCGGGTTCGAATCCTGGCGTGGACAGAAATGACGGAGAAATTTACTTCGTTATAATGGCGCCCGAACTATCCGGATGACCCGACCGTTCAAAATCTCGCATTGGTGTGCTGTTATTTCCACACCGCGAGATAGGAAAAATAAGAGAATCCCTTCTCCAGCACTTCGAAAAAAAAAAAAAAAATAAGGGGAGATGATGTAACGTACCAGGAGATGTGACGTACCTGCCCGAAGGACGCACACGACATAAAGGCAGATAGGAATCAAAATAAAACGTCCGCGTAGCTCAATTGGTAGAGTGACTTATTCCGGAATAAGTCACTCTACCAATTGAGCTACGCGGACATTTTATTCTGATTCCTATCTGCCTTAATGTCGTGTGCGTTCTTCGGGCAGGTACGTTACATCTCCTGGTACGTTACAACTTGCGTACGTGGCAAAGCTTTCGACTTCCCGTCACTAGTTCGCGAAGTGTTGGCATACTGACTACGCATATCATTTTTGTATTCTGACGACGGAGCAGAAAACACATTTGAAATCCATGAAAATATGCTTCCGACACAGCGACTCATATAGCTTTCCGTTTTTTTCGCATTTGGAGAGTCCCCTTCCATCTTTTGTTATGGGACAAAAACATTTATGTACTGTTTTTGCCTCGCTGAAGAAGTTTGTAATTGACTTTTTTGCCCTATCTGTAAAGGGGGCGCGATACCCCCCCTCAACCCCCCAAAAGGCGCGAAGGGGATTCTTCGTTGTGTTATTGTGTGCGCAATAGGGGGTTTCCTATACAACTGCACAAGAAGTAAATCGCTAACTGCCATAGTTCGTGAGATATTGGCCTGATCACAGACTTTCCTTATAACCCTGAATAATAAGTTATAAATCGACCGAAGAAATCAACACACTTTTTATAGTGCAAAAATAGGGACCTTGTCCTTCCTTAGTTTCTTCAAAATAGGAGTTTATTTCCTAACTTTAAATCTCACGCAGCCTTCCGAATAACATGCTGTCGTCATGCAGCACGAATGCGGACTCAGAACTCTTTTCATATGTAAAAATATATTTATTCACAGGGATATTTTGACCCAAAAGCTGAAAGCACCGCAAATGCAAGTTTCTTCGAGCAAACGCATTTTTTCGGGTAGGCTTGTCCAGCAATGCAGAATAAGTTGATTCATATGGGTAATTTCTGACTATACTTTCTGTCAATCTTCCGAATTTCGCTGCCCGTAAATCTGATGTCTGCAATTCATTGTGCTGAATTGCAAAGTCATCATCATCACGCGCCCACTCAAAGACTAGGCCACACGGGGTGTTACAGAAATCAGTTATGTCAGGTTTAAAAAGGAAAGAAAACATTGGGCAGTGCAGTTCGGAATCTTGACATCGTTCTGTAAACACTTTTACGAATGCCTTGATATACAATAAAACACCTATTATCCGGATTAACGTGGCCCTCTCGAGCACATAGAAATTTATTGTTTTTTAATTCTGTATGTAAGTGGATTCGTAAAATAACAGAAAACGAACAAAAATAAAGAACGTTCTATATATAATAAATTTAAGAATGTTCAGTTTTGTATTCACATACATCATACGGTGTGCTCGGCTCTGCACCCTCTCAATTCTCATTCGTTCTACTAACACCTATCCAGATAAGTACCTATCTACCCCCTCTTTATTTACGTACGGCATTTCGGGGAGAGTTCAGACCGTCAAAATCCCTCGCAATGGCGATGAATTGTGAACACAAGTGATCATGTGATGTGATCATATGTAGAGGATTTTAGGAAGGGAGTGTCTGACCCTAGGTCTTAAACAACCCTTAGAAATAGGAAGCTAGGCGATTTGGGCTAGAGTGCCCGATAGGAAAGTGACACGGAAGCGAGGTAGAAGACGCCCTTACTTACTACCGCGGGGCCAGTACCCGAGGCCCGACGGCTTAATGTGCCCATCAGATCAGATCATATGTAGAGGATTTTAGGAAGGGAGTGTCTGACCCCAGGTCTTCAACAACCCTTAGAAATAGGAAGCTAGGAGATTTGGGCTAGAGTGCCCGATAGGAAAGTCACACGGAAGCGAGGTAGAAGACGCCCTTATTTACTACCGCGGGGCCAGTACCCGAGGCCCGACGGCTTAATGTGCCCATCAGATCAGATCATATGTGGAGGATTTTAGGAAGGGAGTGTCTGACCCCAGGTCTTCAACAACCCTTAGAAATAGGAAGCTAAGAGATTTGGGCTGGAGTGCCCGATAGGAAAGTCACACGGAAGCGAGATAGAAGACGCCCTTATTTACTACCGGGGGACCAGTACCTCGAGTCTGACGGCTTAACGTGCCCATCCGACGCACGGCGGATATTTAGTGGATCGAGCGTTCGTACCTGCTGGGATCGAACCTGAGGTCCTTTCCGTGGTAGTCACGAACGTTGCCCACTAGGCCACCAGCGGCCCCGTGAACACAAGTAAACGACGCAAGATCAGCAGTACCTCAGGACAACATCCAGGAACTTATTCACTGGATGCCACGCCTTTTTTCTCAATGTGTAACCCAGCATGTTGGCCATAGGCCTACTGACTTTGACAACATTGTACTGTCTCCTTGCCCACCTCGCATTCATGCCCTTAGTATTTAGATCACTTCTTTTCCACCTACTTGTCTACATGTGTGATACGTTTTGTCTCATTTCCTGCAGTCCTTCAAAGTGTGGCATTTTTTATTTCGAGGATTGTATATTTCGGCACCGCACCCTATCTGAGTTCCTAATGTTCCAGATTTTAAAATTTTCGTTTCTTTAGCACATCTTTTCGTAAAAAAAGTACCTGCTTTTATAGTATCGCTTTGTCCGTTTGTCAGTCTGTGGACATCATATCTCAGCAATTATGAGTCCGATTTGAATTTCTTTTTCATTAGGAAGCTTGAAATGTGAGAACGATCTGGTTTTCCTGATGCATAAATTCGTGGCTAAAAGGTGTAAATGCAGATGCTGTCGAATTCAAAATACATTTTATTTCGTATGTTTGTTTCTAAATATTCGATTGAAAAAAGTTTCTTTTTCAGGTCATTCATAGATTTCCGTCTAGGATATGTAAAGGTAAATTACGATTTCCCCGATATCTCTGCTTCTAAAAGACCTATTTGAAAAATTATTTCAGCATCGGGTACAGCTCCACACCCCCCCCCCCCCGCCACCCCCAGTAAATGTTCTGCATATATAATTTCTGATTTTTGGTAAAGAATAGTTTAACCATCAGGGGGCGTAAGTGTTTTTCTGACGCATTTTCAGCAAAAAATCTGCGCTTCCGAAATGTCGGTATGAAAAACTGTATTGTGGGCCGATATTGCTCACCACTAAAAAACCTTTTGAGAATAACCTCTGGTTAAAATAATGCCTTGTTTTTTCCGCCAGGGGGCGTAGATGTATATCTAACTTTTGTCGATATCTCTGTTTGTAAGAGTCGATTTGAACAATTCTTTTTTTTTTAACGGAAAGCATTTCCGGTGCGAAATGTTCTGCATATAATTTCAAATATTTCTTAACGCACATGTCGGCCACTAGAGGGTGTAATTTCACGTTTCGGTTTGCAGCAATATTTGTGGGACTAAAAACCCGATTGAAAAAATGCTTTTTCTGCCAGGTACTACTAACTATGAAAACATATTGTGTGTATTTCGTTCCCAAAAAAATGCCCGATTTCCTTACCAGGGGAGCAAATTTTGATGTTTTTGTCGATATATCTGCTTCTAAATGTCAGATTAAAAAAATTCTTTCAATGCCGGACACTATTTAACTCATGGAACAATTTAGGTATGTACCTGTGGGTTTTTTTATTGTAGTTTACAGTTCTGTCACTAGGTGGTGTTTGTGTACTTCTGTTTGTGGCTGTATCTCCACTTCTAAAAACCCTACTGGAAAATTTCTTTATCACTGTATGCCATTCGCTGCAATAAAGATGGGGAACATTGTCCTCTTTAAGTAATTCACAGCTTTCCCGCTAGGAGGCGCAAATATCAACCGTTTTCTCGCTATCTCTTCTTTCGAGAGACGTATTTGAAAATTTTATTTTCCTTATCATAGCTTTTACTATAAAGAATACTTTGCGCATTTTCAACTTTCCTATTGTGCAAAATTCTTCTGCCAGTAGGCATTGCGTTATATCATGTTTCCTCCTATACTTTTTATTCTAACGTTCGATTTGAAAATATTTTTGTTTCTGACATCATCCTTCTGCTATAGAAACTCTTTGTGCACCATTTGTTAAATTTCATAACTTGCTTTTTAGCCCCTGGTAGGAGTAAGTACCTGTATCTATTGGGTATATAAATAAGTTTTAAAGGATTTCCGTTCGGTGTCGTACTTGTTACTGCTCGCATGTATTTTAAGGTGGCAACACTGCGATATCGCAGTACGAGACGCCAGCTGTCAGAGTCAGTATACGACGTTCGATTGAGGTGCGAAGACGTACTTGTTTTACTCGATGGAAAATGGCAACTTTCGTCCCTACAAAACAGCATTTGCGGGAAGTGTTAGTGCATTACTTTATTGTCAAGAAAAGTAGTGCCGACAGCTATCGCTTAATGTCAGAAATGTATGGTGAACGTTCCCCATCCATAAAAACGTGTGAGTATTGGTTTACACTATTCAAAAGGAACGATTTCGATGTCAGTGATAAAGAACGTTCTGGACCACCCAAAAAATTGCTGATGCCGAATTGGAAGCTTTGCTCGACGAGGATCCGTGCCAGACCCAAAAAAAAAAAAAAAAAACTAGCAGCAGCATTAAATGTTAGTCAACCATGCATTTCGCAACATTTAGCTGCCATAGGAATGGTACAAAAATAAGGGAATTGGGTTCCACATGCTTTGCGGGAAAGAGACCTTGAACGTCGAAAAACCATTTGCGAATTGCTGCTTCAACAGCAAAAAAGAAAGAGTGTTTTGCATCGTATTATTACTGCCGACGAGAAATGGATATGGTACGATAACCCTAAACGGCAGAAAGCATGGGTGGAACCAGGTCCTTCAACGCCAAAACGCAATATCCATGGTTCAAAGGTAATGCTGTGTATCTGGTGGGACCAGAAGGGTGTGATTCACTATGAACTGCTGAAACCGTCAGAAACTATTACTGGTGATCGGTATCGAACCCAATTAATGCGTTTAAAATGAGCTCTCACGCAAAAACGGCCAGAATGGGAGAATAGACACAACAAAGTCGTTTTACAGCATGACAACGCAAGACCACATGTTTCTGGACCTGTGAAAAAGTGCTTAGAAGGATCCGACTGGGAAGTTCTACCCCACCCGCCATATTCGCCAGATATTGCGCCATCGGATTACCATTTGTTCCGGTCGATGCAGTCAGCACTTTCTGGAGAACGATTTAGTTCTTATGAAGCCATCGAAAATTGGCTGGACAACTGGATCTCTTCCAAGGAACCGGAATTCTTCCTTCGAAGCATACGTTCACTACCCGAAAGATCGGGTAAAGTTGTAGCTTCAGAGGCAGCATACTTCGATTAATATTAAAATATTGTTTCTGTTCTCCAACAACGTGTTTTGCTCACCTCAAATCCCTCAGAACTTATTTATATACCCACATTTACTAAAAGTTCATCTATTTCTTTTTTCCTGTTTTAGGGCTTGACCGGTATACCAAATTGCAGATTTAACAATCGAACATTTGTGGTTCGAAAAGCGTGTTCGCGCAAAATCACCACCACCCCGAAATGTATGGGAAGTGGCAATATTTCGGGATGTTTTATCGATTGTAGGAAGAATCCGGCTGATTTTTTTCTAAACAGTTCCATCGACTACGAATAAGTTTGAAAAATTTTATTCGCATATGAAAGGATTCAAAAGCAGCTTCGGTAGCGCAGTGGTCTGTGCGATAGCTACCGATCATTCGTCTGAAAGGGGTCCGGGTTCGAATCCCGTGAGGCATGGATGTTGTGTTTGTCTCACGGCACTGGCTCTCTCCCTTCCCTGGAACCAGTGGCCCTAAATTAGGGACGGGCGCCTGCTTATAGCCCATTGAGTTGCTCACGGTAGTCGTTAAACCTACAATCAAAAAAAAAGAAAAAGAAAAAAAAGTTCAAAAAACGCGCTCATTCCAATCGAAAATTCCCTGTCGCATTTCTTCTCTCAGTTCCAATGATAAGCACGATTTTCAATGAAATTTTCAGGGCATCGAATGAAAATGTTTTTTCTTTAGGTGTTATAAAATTCAATCCTTTATTACGCTTTCCAACCGCGGGTTGAAGAAGCGTATATGTTCCAGCTTTGTCCGTCTGTCTGTCTGCACGATAACTCGGGTAAAAATGGTTCGATTTCGATGAAATTTTAGTATGTGGTAGGGGACAACTGGGGACGAACCCTTTTCAAAATAGACGAAATGGGGTCAAAGGTCAGGACATAAGAGTGGGATCCATTCCATCGCCCTTATGCATAATAACTTACGTAAAAATGCTTCGATTGCGACAAAACTTGACTATGTTGTTCCGGAGGTATACTGAACCAATTCTGTTGAATACCATCGAAATGGGGTCAAAGGTCAGGGCACAGGAGCGAGATTTATGCCATAGCCATTATCTTCATAACTTGAGTAATAATGCTCGTATTGCAACAAAACTTTAGTATGTTGTTCTGGAGGTATACTGAACGAATCAAGTGTCAGGTAAGGGAGGGGGTTGTCTGCGTGCGATTTCTGGTATGTTGGAAAGCGTATCATAATCAATGCATTGCATGATTTTACTAACTAGTTTTTTTTTTTAATTTGCAGCCGAGATTAACCCAGTGGTTTTAATCGCTGTCATAAATGTTGTTTTTTTCTTTTTTTAATTTCCTGCTTTTCTTCCGTAACATGCGTCAGAACAAGAACGTAATTAGTCATTATAGATAACTAATTGCGTTCTTGTTTTGGATTTTTAAGAATAGACTAGTGTCTTGCTTAACCCTTTAAGCAGCCGAAGTAACTGAGCCGTATAGTGCCCAAAACTTTCTGTATTTTTCAAACAGAAGTATTCACAAAGCTGCAGGGTTTTACCAAAATTACGGCAAAACAATTTCTTTTTCCCACTCATCCCAGCGGTACGTACCATAAACTTGTCCTTCGTGAGGAGATAGCGCCTACGGTGCTATATTCCCTGCTCCACGACCCAAGGCATGATGGGGAAGAGATAGTCCCTCTGCTACGGACATCATGCAACTGGGCAGAAGTAAGTGATTGAAACATCATCTCTCTACTTTCATAGGTGCTTCACCATTGTTGTAGCCTTTTTTGGTGGGTAATTAGTCGGAAAGGATTATGTCAATCATCTCCGTAAATGACCATTTTCTTTGAACAACAAAACTAAGGGGAAAGCAATGTTCTCTGATGCGCAGGTTCACTTGTAGTATCTTTTTAGACAGTGAATACACTATATTCACAAAAATCAGCGGACAGCCCTTCAGAAGCAAATGAACGGATCCGCTGCGTTGTTAAGATGCGCGCTACAGCTGCAAACGGTATAAACACAAACCTGCAGCTGACCGCGATCATATCGCACTGTGGGATTGAGCGAAACTGTCGCGGCAAGAGAGAACTGACTTTGAGAAAGGAAATATTGTTGGGTGTTATATTAGTGGGTAGTCCATAAGAAAACCTGAGAGGCGTTTAAACATACATAAGTCAACTGTTTTGGATGTACTGAATAAGTGGAAAACACATGGCGTGCCTGAAACAGCAAAACGTACCGCCAGAACAAAAAAAAAAAAAAAAATCAGTGATAGAGGACGTCGACGCCTCAGGAGAGTCGTTACAGCTAATCGACGGAGTACTACTGTACAAGACCTCAGTGTACAGGTGAGTAAAAATGCAAAACCCTCGGTATGTACACGTACCATTAGCAGACAACTTCATTCCATGGGTTACTGTGGTCGTGCGTCTGCTCAGAAGCCTTTCATCTTCACTCGGAATGCTACTCGTCGTTTATCATGGTATATAGAGCATTTATCGTGGACAGTGGATCAATTGAAACGGGTCCTACGGACTGATGAATCATTATACACGATCCATCAGTCTGATGGCCGTGTGTGGGTATGGCGGCAGCCGGGGAACGCTATTTACCACAGTGTACTCTTCCTACGGTCAAGTTTGGAGCTGGCAGTGAACTCTTGTGGGGGTGTTTTTCGTGGTATGGTCCAGGCTCATCGGTTATCGTGGACAAACCTGTTAACCAGCACGTCTACCTCGATATTCTGGACAATTATGCCCTACCAACTCTGTGGCAATACTATGGAACCGAGCCTGTTTGTTACCAGCAGGATAATGCACCAAGCCATACAGCAAGGACTGTTACGGCGCGTAATTCCGTATCGTGTGCGGACTGGCCAGCACAGAGCCCTGATCTTAATCCCGTAGAGCACCTGTGGGATGAACTAGAACGCCTCATAAAAAGTTTGGATCCAAGGCCTACTACTAAGCAATAGTTAGGGGCAGCATTATGTACTGAATGGAAGCGCATATCTATCGCTGTGTTCCAAAACCTTGTCGAAAGCAAGTCTCGAAGGGTCAGTGCATGCTTTAAGGCCAAAGGTGGACCGACACCGTACTAATGTATGTCAATAAATGCTATGTTGTGTTTCTCTTCTAGGTGTCCGGTGACTTTTGTCAATATAGTGCATATTCGTTTGAGCTGATTTGATCCCATTTTGTTAACCCGAGTTAATTCGTACCAGCCTGTTAAAGGGTTAAGGCAAAGAACAAAAGTGGACGCTCGGTCCTGCAAACGCCTGTGCCTGGAGAGCCAGCGAGTTGCCTGGCGTCTTGAGCTGTGCAGGTGGGAACCCAGTCCTAGAATATAGAACAAAGGGCGTGCACGTGAAAGGTTAAGGTGGTAAAGGGGGATGTCATGATGGGGGATCCGGAAATCCAAGAAGTTAATGGGGAGAGGCAGTCCTGTTACTGAGGAGGAAAATT
The DNA here is from genome assembly GCA_039090855.1 of Macrothele yani. Taxonomy (NCBI): domain Eukaryota; kingdom Metazoa; phylum Arthropoda; class Arachnida; order Araneae; family Macrothelidae; genus Macrothele; species Macrothele yani. The sequence goes on from CM076992.1 coordinate 19,834,018, forward strand.
CCGAAATCTCTGACTAGTGATATTTTCTGCCGACTGGTGAACAAGTATCATATTTTGTGACCCCTGCCTATTATTTTCCAAGTCTATAATGAGAACGACCTATCTCTAATTCAGAGTTTTGGAGCTCGAGCCAGAAGGACTAATACCACACATCCATCTCTCGGCCGGAATTTTAAACCCAGATGTCGCAGTACAAAAAGTTAGAAACCAGTGCGTTATACAAATTTTCGACTGTTAACCTCATATTTTACTTTTTCGGGGTTTAAAAACCACCATGTGAATCTCTTTGGGCTGTAACAGTCGCTCTACTCAAATTTAGGGCTACTGGATCCCGGGAAGGGAGAAAGCCAGCGCCACGGGACAAACGTACGACCCATATCGTGTGGCCCCCATGGCTGGCAATAACGGCCGCTACACGCCGCGGCATCGAATGAAAGAGGCTTTGGATGTGGGCTTGGGGTATGTCGGTCCAGGCTGCTTCCACACGTTGCCACAGTTCTTCATGGGTGGTGCTTGCTGGGCCACTCTGTTGCTGATCAGCGACCAGACGTGTTCGATGGGCGACATATCGGGAGAACAGGTGGGCAATGGCAGCAGTGAAACGTGGTGGGCCGTGAATAATTGTTGCGCGATTCGTGCCACGTGCGGGCGCGCATTGTCCTGTTGAAACGTGGCCGCTGGCAGGTCCTGCAGGTAAGGCAGGACTACAGGCTCCAAAACGTCGGAGATGGTGCGGTGGCTGTTGAGTGTACAGGCGATGCGTACCAGAGGGGTGCGGGTGTCATATCCAAATGGGAACCAAACCATAACGCCAGGCGACGGACCGGTATGGCAATGCATAATGCAGGCGTCATACAGTCTCTCGCCGCGGTGCCGCCTCACGCGGATCCGACCAAAGTGGTGTTGCAGGCAGAAGCGGGATTCGTCGGAGAAAACAATGTCGTGCCATTCCGTAGTCTAGGTGCGGCGCTCAACGACCCTTTGCCGCCGCACTCGCTGGATGTGTAACGTCAATGGTAATCGGAGCAATGGGTGCCGTGCGACACGTCCCCGCTCCTGCAGAGGACGTCGAACGTTATGTGCTAACACAATTTGTTGCGCAACACACCCTAATTCCTGCGCTAACGTTCGTGATTAGCGGTGCGCGCACAACATGCCGGTCCTCTCGTTCAGTGGTGTGCCGTGGCTGCGGCAATCGCTCACGTCAGTCCGTCCGTCCCTCCTGCACCCACCGAATCCATACTCGCCTCACTGTGGCTGGATGTCTTCCCACACGGGTGCCGATGTCTCGGTACGATAAACCGCTGTCGCAATAACCCACTATTCGCCCTCTGTCGAACTCCGAAACGTGCTGAAAGCCGCCCCGGTGGCGCAGTGGTCTAAGCGATGGCCTCTGATCGTTGTGTTTGTCTTACGGCACTGGATCTCTCCCTTCCCTAGAACCAGTGACCCTAAATTAGGGACGGGCGACTGCTTATAGCCCATTGAGTTGCTCACGGTGGTCGTTAAACCTGCAATAAAAAAACGTGCTGGAATGACTGCCGTGTTCTCCGACGAGGCATCAGGAAGGCTTCCCACGCACAGGTCCGGGAGCACAACACACTTCCACTACTTATAACCCGCCTTCTGTGCACCCTTCTTATAGTGCTTCTCGGTGGCGTGCCGGGCGCACATGATTTTCATATGCCCTGCAATGCTAATCATTTGCATGTCCTCTCGCGGGCGACGCATGCTGCGAATTTCAGGCCAATCGGATGCTTCCTTCTTGGTGTTGCAGTTTGGATGGCCAGCAGTGTAATTTAGGAGAGTGAATTGAGTGTCGGTAAGCACCTGCCGGAAGGACGATAAGCGGACGATGTACCTAAACCAAATGGTGCCCAACATTTTCTGCGCTCCTTAAACAGAAAGCTGCCCGGGTATACTAAAACTACGGCTAAACAATTCCTTTTTCCCCACCTCCAATATCTCAGCAATACCGGCCATAAACCTGTTACAGCCGATAAACGCTCGCTTCTGGTCTTTTATTCTCTGTTCCATGACCCCAATACATGATGAGGAAATTCTAGTATCCCTGACATGGAGATCATGCCACTAGGTAGAAATTAGTGATTCAAACGTCTTCTTTCTTGTTTTTTTTATAACCTTTTCAGCACTACCAGCCATAAACCTGCCACGGGCGATAAGCCATGGCGTCTATACTCCAATTCACCCTAAAAGTGTACTATTGGTAAAGGCTGGTGAGCCTTATCACAACTCGTCGTGGAACGCAAGAACGGCATCCATCCGCGTTAATGTGCTTTCCTACTGTGTCTTTTATCATTCCCCACACCCACCCAAGCAGTGGAGATTTTAAGTGGGGGGTCTGGTGGAGGCCGAACTGCTTCCCCTACTGCCTGTTTAAGTAACGCACCCTTCGAGTTTCCCCAATTGTCAATTTATTGTCTCTGTCTTGTTAATGTTGGGAGAGGTCTTCCACCACCTTCCCTCTGTTCGAGTTGTATCTCAAGTGAGCAGAAATAGCCGAAAGTGCAAAGCTCTTGATTCAGCAAGTTCCCACAACTAATGTATTTCTAAAAGCACTGTAACTTGTAGAAATTCTTTTTTAGATAGCAATTTTGTCTGATAAACTGTTGAGTAAACAAAAATGGATTCTAAGCAATAATTCTACTAAAAACGCTAGGGACTATTTTCCGTAGCGGAGGTAACTGTTTCGTACCTTTCCTAGTGGTACACTCTTAGGTTGACTCGGAGTACAGTGCTTTCTTCTCTGTTACAAGGCGTGATGGGGAGAAAGGCTAGTTTTCCTGATATCATGCCACTGGGTAGAAATAAGTGATTCAGACATCTGTCGTTTCTTACAGCCTTTTAAGCAAGTAATCAGTCGGAATGGATTAGTGTCAATCATCTCTGCAAATAGCCACTCTGAATAAAAAAGTTCTGATGCGCACGTTCACTCGTTCCACCCGCGTTCGGCCCATTGCTTAGACAGTTAACATATTCGTTTGAGGTGATTTCAACCCATTTCGCTAACCCCAAATTCGTTCCAATCGGTTAAAACAGTGGTTCCCAACCTTTTTGCATGCGTAGACCTGCGGACCGTCGATACCGAAACAAAAGCTGTAGGCTCTTTCTGAGTATTTAATCTCGTAATAATCTAGGGTGTCCGAAAATTATTGGAAACTGTGAGCATTGGCTGTCTTTCTATGTCACGTATTACTAACACGGTTTCTATATTTTTGTTTTGCAGAATTTTTATTCCCAGAACCCGAAAGATGGCGCTAGGTGTGGCCTGATGAAGAATGTATAAGAAATGCGCAATCAGTAGTCATGTCATCCGTACAGCAGAAGGCGATGTGTGTGTTATGGCTTGCAGAATTAAAGTCTGTCATCAAAGTTAAAAGACTATACCGTTTAGAGTATGGTTATAATCATCCGTCAACAAATTCAATTAAGCGGTGGATAAAACAGTTGAAAGAAACTGGCAATGTGGAACATCGTAGAGGAGCCAGTAAGCCTAACGTCAGCGGAGAGACGGTTGATCAAGTTAATGAAAGTTTCCGACGAAGTCCCAGGAAATCCGTTCGTAAAGCAAGCAGAGAACTGTGGATTCCAAAACCGACAGTTCACGATATCTTGCACAAGAAATTAAAGTTTTCATGCTTATAAAATTCAAATAGTGCAAATAAATCATGTAAATGATCACATTCTGCGATACGATTTCGCTGTGGATATGCTGAATCAAATGGAAAACGACGAAAACTTTCTCAGTACTGTAATTTTTAGTGATGAATCCACATTTCATGTATCGGGTATTGCGAATCGTCACAACTGTAGGATATGGGGCAGTGAACCGCCTCATGCTGCTATTAAACTGGAACGTGATTCTCCAAAGGTTAATGTGTGGTGCGCCCTATCAAAAAGAGAAGTGATTAGCCCTTTCTTCTTCAGTGAGAAAACCATAAATCGTGACATTTACTTGGATATGCTAGAAAATTTCGCTATACCCCAGATAAAAAGATATGACAATGTCGTTTTCCAACAAGACGGCGCTCCTCCGCATTGGTCAGCGTGTTTACGTAAGTGCCTAAATGAGCATTTCCCCAACAGATGTATTGGGCGTGGTGGTCCCATTCCGTGGCCTCCTTGCTCTCCAGATCTAACTCCATAGGATTATTTCATGTGGGGTATGTGAAGGTTCGTGTCTAATTGTACTGATTTGCAGGAACTGAAGCAGCGTATCACAACTGCTATTAATTCCATAACTCCTCAGATGCTTGGCAATACATGGCATGAAATCGAGTATCGCTTGGTCGTACTACGAGCAACCAAGGAATCTCACATCGAAATTTATTAACTTATGTAGTTACATTGTAAGTTAGTACAGTCAGTTCCTTTCTATCTGTTTAATGTTTTGTTTTACACTGCTGGCCACCCAAAATGCAACACCTAGAAGGAAGCATCCGATTGGCCTGAAATTCGCAGCAGGAGTCGCCCGCGAGAGGACATGCAAACGATTAGCATTGCAGGACATATGCAAATCATGTGCGCCCGGCACGCCACCGAGAAGCACTATAAAAAGGGTGCACAGAAGGCGGGGTGTAGGTAGTAGAAGTGTGTTGTGCTGCCGGACCTGTGCGTGGGAAGCTTCCTGATGCCTCGTCGCAGAATACGGCAGTCATTTCATCACGTTTTGGAGTTCGACAGAGGACGAATAGTGGCTTATCGCGATAGCGGTTTATCGTACCAAGACATCGGCGCCCGTGTGGGACGATATCCAGTCCCAGTGAAGCGAGTATGGATTCGGTGGGTGCAGGAGAGACGGACGGACCGACGTGAGCGATTTCCGCAGCCGCGGCACACCACCGAACGAGAGGACCGGCATGTTGTGCGGCGGGCATTGACGGCTCGCACCGCCACACCCCGAACGTTAGCGCAGGAATTAGGGTGTGTTGCGCAACAACCTGTGTCAGCACGTACCGTTCGACGTCGTCTGCAGGAGCGGGGACTTATCGCACGGCGCCCATTGCTCCGATTACCATCGACGTTGCACCACCGGCGAGTGCGGCGGCAGTGGGCCGTTGAACGCGGCACCTGGAATACGGAATGACACAACATTGTGTTCTTCGACGAATCCCGCTTCTGCCTGCAACACCACGATGGTCGGATCCGCGTGTGGCAGCACCGCGGCAAGAGACTGTATGACGCCTGCATTATGCATCGCCATACCGGTCTATCGCCTGGCGTTATGGTTTGGGGCGCAATTGGATATGACACCCGCACCCCTCTGGTACCCATCGCCGGTACACTCAACAGCCACCGCTACATCTCCGACGTTTTGGAGCCTGTAGTCCTGCCTTACCTGCAGGACCTGCCACGTTTCAACAGGACAACGCGCGCCCGCACGTGGCACGCATCGTGCAACAATTCTCACGGCCCACCAGGTGTCACTGCTGCCGTCGCCTGCCTGTTCTCACGATGTTTCGCCCATCGCACACGTCTGGTCGCTGATCGGCAACCGAGTGGCCTGGAAAGCACCACCCATGAAGAACTGTGGCAACGTGTGGAAGCAGCCTGGACCGACATACCCCAAGCCCACATCCAAAGCCTCTTTCGTTCGATGCCGCGGCGTGTAGCGGCCGTTATTGCCAGCCATGGGGGCCACACGAACTGTTGATGCCTGCGTGTTCCGCAAGTCGCACGGGCCTGTAAGCTCAATCGTTTCATCTTTGTATCTTTTGTTATGTGTCCAGTAAATCTGGATTTGCTATCTCGTGTCCTTCTTGATGTTGCACTTTGGGTGGCAAGCAGTGTATATAATTTTGTAATGTGTCCAATAATTCTCGAACATCCTGTATATTAAAATGATCACTGCGTACAATCCATAATATGCCATATTATTCCATGTGTCACCAGCTGATAGCATTTAATCTGTTTATATTTTTAATGATTAATAAGTGCAATCAATAATATGTACCACACTATTCTCCTTACCGCTAATGTCATTCTTTCTGGTGCCAGTACGACGTCTGTCACTGCTGCTTCACGATAATCTTCCGGAGCTGTCGTTCCAGTGTTTTTTCTGCAAGGCGCAGAGCAGTATTAACCCTTTAACGACCATGACCCCAAAATCTTGTATCACTCTAAATACCATAACGCCCGAAACTGTCTGTTGGTTCACTTCTTTGTTTAATAACAACAATAGCGTCTGAGGGTAACTCCTGCTTATCTCTCATAGGTCGAGAGAATTTGAAGAGCAGGTAAGGGTAGAAAATCTGACTCACCCTACACAGGCGTTTCGGGCGGCTATCATAGGCGCCGACTTCTGAAAATTTCGAGGGGTGCTGAAATTCAAAAGGCAGGTACCGTTTCCAGTGTTGACATTTTAGATGGACCTTGTCTTCAGTGTAAACGCAAACAAACCGATACATGATTTCATGGTAAAGATATTGGGTTTTTTTTTTATAGCAACTAAATTCTTGAACCCCATTTTAATTCTTCCGATTTAATTTTCTGTAATGTGCGCCCAAGAGCTCCATAACTTTTTTCTTCTTTTGGACAAAATTTGAGCATTTTGTTGGGGACTAATACCAGAAAACCAAACCTGTTTAAAAAGGCTGAGATTGGCAGTATATATCATTAGTCGAAACAGATAGTAGGCTAGCAGCGATACCTTTGAGGAGCTCGCTCTAGCAGTAGCAGCAAACAAACTGACGTGTTCAGTGTTGGAATGAAACGCGCTTCATAATCATTGCAATGTATTATTTTCCATATTTGTTAGCATTTAGCGTATCATCATCATCATCATTGTCAACCATTATCAATCCACTGACTTAATTTCGGCCATACTGGTGTGTGATGTCGCTCCATCATGCTGGTAATATCCAATGAAGAACAAAACAAATTACAGGCTGATTCATCCATTTCTCCACTTGAAGCAGAGGCTATCCTCTCCGTTCTTAAATCGGTAGCCAGGAGGTCGTATTTGGAAATTTTTTCCAACAACGAGAAGGTTCACCTATGGGGTCATCATTGTCCCCCATTTTAGCAGAGATTTTACCTCAGTCTCTGGAAGCCGCCCCGGTGGCGCAGTGGTCTGAGCGATGGCCTCTGATCATTCGTCCGAACTGGGTCCGGGTTCAAATCCCGGTGAGGCATGGATGTTGTGTTTGTCTTACGGCACTGGCTCTCTCCCTTCCCTGGAATCAGTGAACCTAAATTAGGGACGGGCGACTGCTTATAGCCCATTGAGTTGCTCACGGTGGTCGTTAAACCTCCAATAAAAAAAAAAAAGTCTCTGGAAGACCAAGCGTTATTGAATTTCCCATTTCATCCTGCTCTCATTGTTAGATATGTGGACGATATGTTGTTGTTTTTTTTGGCCCCATACTATTACTCTCCTGGATGAATTTACGGAACACCTCTCTTCTTTTTTTTTTTTTTTTTTTGATTGGAGGTTTAACGACCACCGTGAGCAACTCAATGGGCTATAAGCAGTCGCCCGTCCCTAATTTAGGGTCACTGGTTCCAGGGAAGGGAGAGAGCCAGTGCCGTAAGACAAACACAACATCCATGCCTGGCCGGGATTCGAACCCGGACCCCTTACGGACGAATCATCAGAGGCCAACGCCTTAGACCACTGCGCCACCGGGGCGGCAACACCTCTCTTCACTATTTCCCACTATTAAATTTATTAGAGAATTGGAACAAGACGGAAAATTACCTTTTTTGGATTTTATGTTGTCAAGGGACCAAATTCCCTTGACAACATAAAATCCATGTTGTCAAAATCCATGTTGGACCTTTCGTCACATCAAGTCAAATATTCAGTCTATAGAAAACCTACGTTTACTCCATGTATTATCCCTTTTAATTTTTTTTTTTGATTGGAGGTTTAACGACCGCCGTGAGCAACTCAATGGGCTATAAGCAGTCACCCGTCCCTAATTTAGGGTCACTGGCTCCAGGGAAGGAAGAGAGCCAGTGCCGTAAGACAAACACAACATCCATGCCTCACCGGGTTCGAACCCGGACCCCGTAGGGACGAATGATCAGAGGCCATCGCTTAGACCACTGCGCCACCGGGGCCGCCCCTTTTGATTCTTCACATCCTAATGAACAAAAGGTCTCAGCCATTTGTTTCATGATAAGACGAGCTTTCACTCATTCTTCTACTCGTAGATCCAGATATAAGGAACTTTCTACAATTAAGGCTATAGCTCGGTTTTCTGTAAGTGGTTGAGAAACTTCACAAATTTGAGATTCACGACATTGTCTACGGAGGTCGGGACCCTTAGGTCTGTTGGTAAGGTTGAATATTTCCCCCCAATTATTTATATCCTCAAAAAGGTATGCCGAAAATATGGTTTGAAATTCGGTATATGCACTTGAAGTATATTTTCACCAATTCGGAATGATCGTGATAAGGTTTCAGATTTTTGTAGACATGGTGTCTATAGTATTCCACTTATTCATGAGGACCCCAATACCGACATTAGATACTATATAGGTTCTACACTTCGGACTTTGGGTAAGAGAGTGAATGAACATAAATATGCTCTACGAACAAGGACTATAAACACAGCACTTACTACTGCTGTTGGGCAAGGAGGGTACTCCCCCGACTGGAATAATGCTAAAATTCTGAGATCAAATGTAACAAAAAGTACAATATTTGTGTCCGAAAGTTTACATATAATTTCATATGGTAACAAATGTTGTAATATTGACTTTCTTTTTTTTTTTTTTTTTTTTTTTTTTTGATTGGAGGTTTAACGACCACCGTGAGCAACTCAATGGGCTATAAGCAGTCGCCCGTCCCTAATTTAGGGTCACTGGTTCCACGGAAGGGAGAGAGCCAGTGCCGTAAGACAAACACAACATCCATGCCTCACCGGGATTCGAACCCGGACCCCTTACGGACAAATGATCAGAAGCCATCGCTTAGACCACTGCGCCACCGGGGCGGCAATATTGACTTGCTTACCTATATACCAAACCCATGGAGACATCTGGTACCCATCACAGCCATTGAGAATGAAACTTAGATATAACTTTGACTTGTATAATTATTTTTTAAACATTATAGTTTGTGTCTTTTAAAGTTGGCAACACAGGAATGTTAAACAGATGTGTGACGGGGGCTTTCTTGTGATGTATATATATGGGATAGCTCCTCATGATTCATGGCACATAGGCCTGATGTTGGGGACATGAGATCCCTGGATACTTGCCTTTTATTGCAAATAGTGTTTTTAATTGTAAATAAATGTATTACAATTTGCAGTTGGAGACACGGTTTGAATTAATCGTACATTTCGACAGCATGTGTATAGTAATTCTGAAGAATTATTCGTCGTCCAATTGTTTTACAAAGGTGTTCAAGATTTAAATATATGCAGCTGTTGTGATGGTTGTATTGAAGAAGATAGGACTAATTATGCGGCGTCGGGTCATCCCACACCAAACTTCTGTGAATGAAGGGATTCTTCATGTATTGCGTTGGGATTTGCACAGCCCTAAATACGGGAATTTTGAAAATTGACGTATCCGGACAGGTGAAATCACGCCTCGTCCGAGAACCACGTGTAGTCCAGAATGCCCCGGTTTTCCTGAAGAAATGCGTGAAACCATCGACAGTATGTCACTCCTGTCGGTTCGTCGAGCACGCATGAAGCTTCGCTTTTTTTACAGCACGTGGTCAAGTGCTTTTGGACAACCCTGTTTTCTGCGACAGTCGGCGAAGTGACTTCCTGGGAGACGCAAGCAGTCGGCCCTTTACATTCTGGATCGTTTCCTCGGACATTTGTGGACTATCTCCTGCATGGTCGTCTAATAAAGTCCTCTTGGTTTCCAATTTCTCCGACAATGCTCAATTTGCTCGGCTTATGTCTGCCTGAAAAACATCTCCAGGAATTGCTGTTGACAAGACTTTATCGATTATGTTTTCTAATAAGTACAAACAATAAACACTCTCTCCTCCAGAGTATACAGATACATTTTCACACGAGCACTCACTATCAACAACCGTTATGTGTATACACGCTCAGCGAAATGTCATAAAGCAGCAGAGAGCCGCGTCCGGCTGCAGGTGGTCTGCTCCTCAGTGGCGCCACAATCAGGAATGTCATTGGAGTGTCACTGTCCGCCAGCCAGCCGGAGTGCCACTAAGAAGCACTCCGGCTGTCTGGCGAACAGCGCAGGGTTCAATGCTGTCTGGACGCAAACGGTTGCCACTTCCAGCACATATTGTGATGGCATCGCATTTCGCACGAAGTGATGTAAGCCCACTTTAAATTTCGTTGCAATACCTTCATTGGTGTTAGTATTACTAAAGAAATGCCGGGTTCAGTAGCGAGTGGGACACCCTGTACTTGATTGTTTCAAAATTAAATAAGATTTGTAAATGACACACTCCATGCATGTGAGTAAGAAATGAAACACGAGTCACACCAAGTCAGTAACAATTCCTTTATTTTGTACACAGGGTGACAAAAAGTCCAGAAAATAACAGCCACATCACAATATTTCACTTTTTACCTCCACAAATGCCAGCATTAATCCCGTAGTGCAGAATCTAATACTCATGCAAGCACTTGATAATGCACAGCAACATGTAGTAGACATGAAAATAAAGAAAGAAGTATGTATTCCCCACTGAATCCCTCACACAAGAAAAATTTCCCTGGACGTGTGCGTGTAAGTAAAAGGACTTAAGTGTCACCACAATGAAGTACTTCATATTTGTTTTCTATTTTACAGCCCAAAAGAAAGAATTCTGGGTGTTTTTTTTTTGTTTTTTTTTTATGCCGATGAACATTTGGGTTCCATATATATATAAAAAAAACAGTAGCACACAGTTTCTGAAAATGTCGATCACAGCAATCTTTTATCAAACATATAAAGCGTACGGAAAATTCTCACAACGAATGTCTTAACATTTAAAGGTAGGAAAAAATCATTTACAGCTGTAGTAATGTGAATTAAGCAGCACCACGTAATGCACTTTTATACGAAGACATACATAATTTTTAAAACTTTACAAGAGTTATTCATTTAATCTGTGTGTTTTGATATCATCTCCAAAATATAATAAGATACCAAGCTTAGCAATACCCATTTTTTTCATACGCACACATTATCTCCACATTGCTAATCGTAATAACTTTCCACTTTATCTTTCCAATGTCAAATACACGCGAGTATTCAGTGGTTCAGAACAACTCAACCTAACTGGTGTCGATCCCGCGACTATCTAATCGGAAGACGATTGCTCTAATCACTAGGTCACTCGCTGTCATTCTGGGACTCCAAACAGTGAGACTGCTTTATGTTTGTAGCCGAAAGCTCTCGGTAAGATTACAGTGCAACCGTGGAGATGAGAAATCAGGTAATTATCTGATACTGAAGATTTGGATTGAACGGATGAAATCGGGTTTCGACGTAACCTGGGAGAATTATATCCCATACATTTCATTTTATTAAATACATCACTCGGTAAAAGCAGAAAAGTTACGGTGTGAACGTCAAAGTTACTTTTGAAAATGTTTCCATTAAATATGTGTGAAATCGGATTATGATGAGAATACGGAAAGTCACCTCAAAAATATCAGTTTTATTAGCTCAGTACATTTTCCTCTGATGTAAACTTGGAGCGTCCCCTGATGGAATACTGTTTTTATTAAGTGCAGCTACAGGGTAAGCGGTTTCAGAGTCCTTTGTTCCTACTTCATGCATGACTTACCGATTCTACTTAAATGGGGATGCAATCGTGAAAATCTTGAAACGAAGGTTCATTTAACAAAGAAACAGTATGAAGTTTCGATCCACCAGATCCTTCGACAATTTCTTTCTACTCGTAAAACTGTACACGAACGACTTGAAACAAAATAGATGCTCTTATTCTTACTAACGAATATTTTTAAATTATAAATGTTCTCGAAGAGCTCATGCGCAATCATATCGTGAGATTCCCAAATCAGATACACGTCACTTAGTCTGGCTCTCGTGAGTATAAAGCCCCCCTTTTTTGTTTATCCCTTAGGGGGTGGTTATGGACCGCTGTGAGTAACTCACGGAGCTATAGGCCTTCGCCAGTCCCTAATTTAGGGCCGCTGGTTACAGGGATGGGGCAGAGCTAGTGTAATAAGACAAGAACATACCTTACACGGGATTCGAACCCATCTAGGAGGAATGAGTAGCAGCCAAATCTTAATACCAATCGGCCGCAGTGGCGGTGTAAAGAACTTAAAACTGTTGCGTAGTAATCGAAATCTCCAAAGTGTTGAAAAGTAAGCATTCATCGTATATATCTGACAATTATTTATTGATGCTTCGACAAGACTTTTCGAAATAAAAAAAAAAGCAACTTCGATATATTTTTAATCAGACTAATAAGCTGCCTTCTGTCTCCGATATAGCTGTTCATTTCGATATGATAGATGCTAGTTTCCCCGTTCTTGCTGGTATGTTACTGATTCAAGCAACACATAGGATTTATTGAACAACTCTCGTAAGTGTTTGTTCCGATCTTTTTGTTTGGAAATCATACACTGTTCGGAATATTGTTTAATTATCCTTCCTGTAAAGTTTCAAAGAATATCGAGGCGCAAATTATTTGTATTTTACCTCATGCAAAAAAAAAAAAAAAAAAAATCCACGGGGCACGATTAAAAATTTCACTGCAATGATAATTATTTGTACTGATTTTTAATATTTTACTGTTATGATACATTTTCCCCGTCTGTTTAAGTCTACAATCTCCTCTTCTCCGTCCGTTCATTGTCTACATTTCCTTAAATTCATGCATAATTAAAATCTCTCATAGTTGAGTAAATGGCCCTGGGGAGTTCCTTATTTCAACAAAATATAGGCTTAAAGGAAATTATGTTTTAGATTTGAAAAGTTATTCATACATAGAAATAACTGTTTAATTAAAAAAATGTCTCCTTAACCGTAAAGCAGTTCAACATCACAGCGAGGGAGGAGACCTGACCGCCGAGGTTTTTTCTTACAAAAGGATTCCTGTGTAGGAGAAAATCTTCTCCCGATATCACACCTTTGCAAGGAACGTCTTTAAGCAATCAGAATGAATGTTTTTCAAGCTTGCAGTCATCGTTGTAATCCAACTTATTGAATGCAGGGAATATCAATACTGTGTATTTCCTCTGTCTCTCCCAGTTTTTTTTTTTTTTTTTTTTTTGGGGGGGGGACTTTGATCATTTAGTAAGATTTTAGTCCTACAGAGTTGAACCCTAATTCCTTTGCCAACCCCTAACTTCCTCACAGCAAAAGAACAAGAGATTCGCCTACAATGAAAAAGAGTTGGTTTGTTTGTTCTGGTGTTTAAAAACCGTGTCACTTCTAAGAACTAGTCGCCCCCCCTTTTCTAATTAGGAGCCACTGGTTTCTAGGAAGGGACAGAACCTGAAATTTGGGGCCACTAGTTCCTAGGAAGCCTCAGACCAGAGTTGGAGACAGTTTAGACCCGGACGTCACATAATTGGACCCGACCCGGACTAAACTATAATATATGCATAGCTGCAATTGATTGTTTCTGATATATATCTACTACATTCGAAAAGTTCCGGAACTTTTTGAATATTTGCCAATGTCAGTGAATTATGTGATTCCCCGCTGAGCAAGCGAAGAGCATCATGTGACCGACCAGCCAGAACCGGTTTGCTCCAGATCCAACACGTACAGCGTATGTGCGTAGTTCGTGATTACATGCATTCGAGGCTCTCCGTCATGAGGACGATTTTGAACAGCGTTCTGCTCGGAAAATCTTTCGCTGAGACTTTTCAAATGATTAAGTCAGTGTACGGTGAGAGTGCAGTGAGTCAAACTAGAGTTCATGGTGCTTTCTGTACGACCGATAGTCAAACGTGTGGAAATCATCGTCGCCACCACGACCAAAAATGTTCAAGGCTGACCGCTCCAAAATGAAAGGTTTTGTTAACAGTTTTCTTCGACATGGTCGTACAGTCACTAAAGCAGAGTACGTATACAAGGAATTCCTTCAACATGGTCGCACAGTCAGTAAAGAAGAGTACGTCAACGTCCTGAAACGTCTCCGAGAATCAGTGAGACGCAAGCGACCCGATTTCTGGAAGACCAACTCGTGGATGCTCCATCACGATAATGCGCCGGCTCACAGATCACGCCTGGTGTCCGATTACCTGTCCAAACATCACATTCCCGTTCTTCCACTGATCTCACCCCGTGTGAAGGGGCGGCGCTTCTCAAGTTCCGAAGCTGCGACGGAGGCACTGGAGGATGTGGCAAAAGGTGTCTTGCAATCTGCATTTAAATCTTTGTATGAGCACTGGCAAAAATGCATAGTTGCACAATGTAACTACTTCGAAGGAAACACCGCATAAATAGGTATTATCTGTACACATTCTTTTTTAATATAAGAAGTTCCGGAACTTTTTGAACGTACTAATGTTTTCAAACTTATCTGCTAGACTCAAGACGTCCCTCTCCAGTAATGCTAAGGCTGTTCGATTTAATTTTGATGGCGCTATAGTCAAAATTTTTGAATTTAGTAACTTGTTGTATGTTTAATTTCGGTTTTTGCTGTTTTCTTGGTAAGGTATCAAGCTTCAGAATGTTTCACAACAATACCAATTTTTTTTTTTTTTTGATTGGAGGTTTAACGACCACCGTGAGCAACTCAATGGGCTATAAGCAGTCGGCCGTCCCTAATTTAGGGTCACTGGTTCCAGGGAAGGGAGAGAGCCAGTGCCGTAAGACAAACATAACATCCATGCCTGACCGGGATTCGAACCCGGACCCCTTACGGACGAATGATCATAGGCCAACGCCTTAGACCACTGCGCCACCGGGGCGGCATACCAATTTTCACAAGCTTGTGATGAGTTGAATGTTTCAAAAAATGTGGATGTTATTTTCATCATTGTCCCTCACAAATACTGTTCCTTCTGAGGACATTCTCCGTTCAGTGCGCGGCCACCAGTATCGAGCACGATACTGTTTTTTACTTTGAAAAAACATTTTTTTTTTTTGCTTTTCAAAAAATAAAACGGGGTCGAAATCTGGTCAGCAGCACCTTGACCCGACCCGTTTGACCCGCAAGAAATTAGTGACCATCTCTGACTCAGACTGCTGGAAAAGGTACATCTCAATATCTCTGATATAATTAGAACACTATTTTTAGCTTGTGCAAACTCAAATGCAATTATAACTATAATTAACAAGGTACAGATCGGTTGTATGTTCCTCAGTTAGTCATGGTATTTTACTTTAGTTTCTAACGCTTTTTTTAACTCGGTTATACGTAATTCATTTAAACGCTTTTTGCGATTATAAGTTAAAATTAGAATTTCAGGTTATCAAAAGCATACGGTTCTTTTACACGTAACCCGGTGTTTTACAACTTGAGCGAATTGAGACAGCGTTGCTGTGTTCCTTCTCGGTGCTGCCAAAGTTGAACCTTGATCCCATCAGAGAAGAGTATGTTGCTTACTTTCGGTTTGGATGAAAAATTGGTCTAGCATTTTATAATTTACACACATATGTGCTATTTAAAAATTAATAAATCTCTCAGACGTAACTAGTGGCTCCACTATATCGTGGCGTAAAATCCTAAATGTATCATCAATATTCTTCTGGATGCACTCAGGATACCCAGAAAGAAAAAGGTCGATAATTCATGAGTTCCGTACTGAAGTACTGGTCTCAGATTTTTAGTTGTGAGGATT
Source organism: Macrothele yani (assembly GCA_039090855.1). Classification (NCBI taxonomy): domain Eukaryota; kingdom Metazoa; phylum Arthropoda; class Arachnida; order Araneae; family Macrothelidae; genus Macrothele; species Macrothele yani. The sequence goes on from CM076992.1 coordinate 19,849,740, forward strand.
TCATCTAATCTAGAATCAGCATTTTTTATAGACAGAGAGTCGTCAAAAGAGAAGTTTGATTTTAATAGCCTTTATGATTTTTGCAGTACCATAAAATCTACATCGCTTTTCCCAAACCAAATGAGAATGTTTTCATAAAAGGTGTGCGTGGCGCGAGTCTCGAGAAAAAAACGGCAGTCATTGTAGTAACCATGGCAACCGGGCATACCTGAACCCCTAACAAGTGTTTTCACATTGTGATTTTTCGAAACAAAAATGGATATCAAAGATGTGCCATTACGTTTTGCTGTCGAAGAGACTTTTAGTCTTATGCAAGAGGCTTATAAAGATGAATATCTAGAAAAATCAGCAATTTACAGATGGCATAAAGAATTTATAGATGGTCGTGAGTCGTCGGCTGTAATCGCGCATGGAGGAAGATCTTCAACGAGTGTTACAGAGGTAAACATCAATACAATAGGTGTTATTATAAAGATAGGCAGACACCTATCAATTAGAGTTATCGAAGATATGATTCACCTTTCAAAATCGTCAATGCACGAAATTTTAACCGGACAGTTGGGTATGAAACAAGTTTGTTCAACTTGGCCTCCCCATTTCTTTTCATGTACGGCCCAATGCAAGGCCGCAGATGGCCAGTTCTGTCGCTTATTTGGAGAATATTAATTTGATGCTCCAACCTGCATGTAGTCCAGACTTGTCACCAAGTTACTCCTGGTTTTTCCCCATTTTAAAAGAAGACATTACGGTGACGACAATTTGAGACTGATCAACAACTTATCACAGCTGCGCAGGGGGAGCTTCAACAGCATTTTAGAAGAAGAATTCCAGAAGATATTGAAAAACTGGGTGGAACCTTTGTATTCAATGCAATGAACAGTATTTCGAAAAAGTGACCACTTCTTTGATAATTAAGGCATGTAATACCGCCCCTGCTGTTGAATCGGCTGAGTGTAACACCTGGTAATTCTCCATTTACTTATAGTATTTTCAGTTTGGTAACACTGCTCATTTGTGTCGCTCCATGATTGTATATCCCGTATTTTCGTGCATTTGGGCTGATGATGAAGCTAAGATAGCTTTGAAAGTTGCTAGCCATTATGGGTGATTTTACCTTGTAAGTAAATGTCAATTTTAATTGCAAGTTCTTCATTAACTTTTTAATCTTGCATCCGACAGCTCTGAATTCTTGAGTAAATTAAAGTATGCATATTTTTCTTCAAAAAAACATTCTCAGCTGTTTTGGGACAACCCTTGTACATGAACATTGGACCAACGTAATGACCATCGCAAGTTCCCGTGTTTGTATTGTTATATTCACGATTTCAAACTTTTAATATTAAACTCCAAACGGGTTATTATTTGTCTAATGTACCTTGCCTTGACGAAGTCTCCCGTTAGCAGGCAAAAACTGGGCGAATTAAAATACTGTTCCTTACTACACCAATTACGGATTTGTGACTTTATTACCTTCTCAATTATTTGGGTGTATTTAATATCTTTTGGACCTATTCTTAAGATTACTCCGCATTATAAATGGGAATTATTTGAAAACTGTTTTAAATCATAATTACAAATTTTAACTAAAAGCTGGCTTTCAGGTGTGTACCTCTTTATGACATGATAATCGCGAATACACCAAAATCGTATTCTTGAAGCGTAGCGCACAACTATGCTCACCTGTAAAAAATCTGATATGCGCGTAGTGAGTAGGGCCATGCTGGTGCTATCTAATTTGTTGAATTCAAAGGGAAATAATGATAAAGGAAAAGCTTCACAGAACGAAGAAAAAAATGTTCCAAGAATAGAACAAATGATTAATCCACCGAGACTTTTGTAAAGAAGTAACTTTTCTTCACTGTCTTGGTCGCATTCCCATTTAACAGAAAGTAAACAATTCTTCTCCTCATAAGCATGCAAAATGGAACTTGGAGTTCTAAGTACGCGCAACAAAAGAAGGTGCCTCGACAATAAGAATGAAAGGAAGAAATAAAAAAAATCTTTATTTTAGGAGCCTATTAATCCTTAAAGTCCCAAGACATCCTGCGTTAGCAAATTCTGGGTATTATTTTTCTGTCTCCCTTAATCTTCTTATCGTTGAAGAAATGGCGCAGCGAAAAATTCACCGGAGCAAGCATTTGAAGCACAAAAATATTTTGCTGACTCTCGACTAATTGTCGTTCTAATTATGTTTACTTGAACTCAAGAACATGCCCCCTCCCTCCCCCATGTTTGTTGTTTTACTACTTTCTGCGAGGAAGCCATAGATATCTGACATTTCTAACTGAAACACTGAATATCGATATCCTACTTGAAAATCGATATGTTGGGTTGAATCTTTGGGCAGCGAATAACTGGGAAGGAAAAGGGAAACCATGCTATATTAATGTAGAAAAATTGTTTGACACAACATTTCAGTTGTTTTTTATTTCTTTCAAATGCATTGCGTCGTAAGATACTGGTAAGGAATATCAAGAATAATTCTGTAGAGAATAAAAGCTTACGTCTTTTGAAGAAAACGTCGCGGTGGCTCAGTTTCTTAAAAATGGGGTCGTTTCGGTATGTTTATTTGCAATTTTACGCTTACATCTGTTAATTAACGGTTTAATTATCTTGAATCCTATAAAATTTCTGCTTCTTTTAAGACTCTTAATTTCCTAGGTCTTATTGTGTGCATTACATAGGTTTGAAAGATTTTGGCCCATATTTATCTCAATGAAATTTCAATTATTGTTTGGGTTACGAACGCTTTCCTTAAAACTTCGAGAATCGCATCATATTACGGCAGCACAGTAACGTCAAATTAATTTAGTTTATTGAAAACACTCCCTTCGCCACTACTGAGGCTGCCAAATGCGTTACTGTTGAGTGTGTGTTCCATTGACATTCTATCACAGATTCGAAAACACACTTCAGAGATTTGTGCAATAGATTCACGATACCGCTTGAAATTAATTTCCGTTCTTAAGTATCCCATTAACCGAGTGTAAAGATTCCTGTAATACCGCTGTCCGAAAGTATTACAAAGCAGTAAACCTTTGCAATTTTTAATGTATTTGAATACAGATTAACCTTTATGAGCGGCGATATTTGCAAAAATACGGTGCATCTTTCTAAGATACAATATCAAAAGAAAAGGTATTGCTTCAAATTTAAAACTTCACTTTTCGGAAAGCCAAACCTTTAAATGTTGATCTGAACACACACAAAAAAAAAAAAAAAAAAAAAAATAGCACTATCCTGTTAATGCTTTCTTCTCTCGAAAGCAAGGTGCAGTTTTACAGACGTGATAATTTTTTCGTCCTCTGCAGGAATTCCGTTGTCATGCTTGTTTAACTTCATTTCAGACAACAGTCATTAACATAGTACTCAGCATCTTGCTCGTTCCGAAAAGTGTTAGGGAATTGGTTTCCAATCAAAACTAAAACTATTGGTCTTTACCAATAAGTGAAACGTGTGATAATCGTACAATGTTTAGAAACTAATTTGTTTGGTGTTTTAAATGTTATTAGAGAGATATTCACATATATCCAAATTTATAAAAAGATCTGCGCATTTCTTAACCAAATTCATTTGGCATGGTAACAGTGAAATTTCATACTGCGGGCCTATATGACTGTGATTTTTAATTTTGATCTCCTGAAAAGTAAACAATACAGTACAAATTTCGCGGAATCTTAGCTGAAAATATATAGGCAGAATCAAAATGCCGTTGTTTCACTAAAAAGGCTTGCACAAAAAAGGACATGTATGACATATTAATCTTGATTTGTTCAGAAACTGTGATCGTATGAGACACGAAAAACTGACCCTGTTTGTCAAATGCAGTTTTGAAAAACACAAAAAGCGAGAAAAACGCTTCTTAAATAAATTAGCCGGCGTTGGATGAAATAACGACTTTTCACCAAGAACATGCTCTTCTGTATCAGCATGCTGCGTTGCAGACATCACAAAACGCTCAAGCATCTGCGCTCTGCAGTTCGTCTGTTTTATTCGTTGTCATTTTTTTCTTCTTTAGCGTTTTTCTACAAAAGGAAAGAAATGAAAATTTGTCGATTGTTTCATGAGTTTTTGTCGTCTTCTTCCTTGAGCAAAAACTAAGTTCTCGCAAATAATTCGGTTTTGCTGGACACTGAAGCGCTGCTTTTAATGAGGCCTGGTCGACGTCCATAACGGTGGCATTTCCGTACAAAAATCAGTAACAAGACACAAGCTCCAAAGAACACCATCTGCGCAGCTCCACCGACAATAGCGACAGTGTATAGAACAGGTCTACTCAAACAGAAGCCTCTTTCACCTTCTGCAATGGGTGCCATTCCATCTGAAAGAGAAATGTCATATGTCACTTCAAAGAAATAAAAAAAGGGACTCATTCATCACATAACTTCTAAAAAAAACATTTTTCGAAAGTAGATTTCTGTATACAGTTACACGAGAAGAGAAACCCCTTTCTCCGCGAAATCGATATTCGACGAAATTGTTCGATAAAAGTTTTCGTTTCTTGCTTTTGAGTCTTCCGGAAAAGCAAATTTAACGTTTTTGTGATGGCTTCTAGCCAAAGTTCCGTGAGGAAAACGGTTTGAATATACGGTACTCTTTGTGAAAATTGCAACACCAAAAAAGGATCGCGCTATTCAAATGACATTTATATCACAGAGATAACTGATTACATTTGTAAAGCCATACAAGGTTTTTTTCACTGTGAAGCTCCTAGCAAAAACAACAGCCTGTATACGGCGCGGCATTGAATGGAAGAGGTTTTTGATTTCGACCTGGGGTATAGCATGAGAGACCAGAGTTCATTTGTGATGACTGGCGCTTGAAAGGCCAGTTGCTTGTCTACCGTGTCTCAGATATGTTTGATCGGAGACATATCCGGCGAGCATACAGGCTAGGGATGAAGAGGTGTCTGATGTGCATGGAAGATGACTTGGACAGTCCGGGCCTTAATTTGGAAAGCCTGGCCCGGCACACAAGCCCGCACGGCCAAGGCCGGCCAGGAAAATTTAAACAATTATTAAAACACAAATTTGACACCTGGTGCACTCGGTCATTCGACTTCTGAAGAGTTTTCGTTTTCTTAATTTCTACACGTATTCTATTACAATAAACGTAAATTCGGAATATTTCTGTGACTCTGTATCAGGGAGGGGGGGTGTCTTGTTTCTCAAAAATATTGCATGTAAACGACAATTTCCATGCCTTTCAAATTATAGTTGCCCACACTGCCGGAACCGGAATATCCTTGGGGTTAAGGAAGGGAGTGGGGTCTAATTCGAAAAGTACAAAATATCCAGAATTATGAATCCCATCGTTCAACTTTACATTGTCTACAAGCACATATTCTCCGGAAAATATTTCGCTTTCTTAAACTCCATAATAAGTATGGAAGAGTATTTATCAGCTACACTGAACTGAGCATATGCTAGGGAAAACAACGACAGACTGACCAGCTAACCGCTGTCACAGACGTTTTAAAAACTGCTGGGCTGGGATAGCTAAGAGTTCATTTGTTATCTGCCGACTCCCTGAGAGTACAATTGGGAAAAATACGGCAGAGATATAAGTTTTTCCCGTGCCATTTAAGACAACTTAAAAGCTTTTCACACATCTAGAGAACAAAGTGCCGCCGACCAGAACAATAAAAAAATCGTCTGCGAGCGGGTGGCTCGGTTTATAAATGCTGCAGTTAATAGCCTGCCCTGAAGTATGAGAGGAGGGTGGAAGTTAGAGGAGTTTTTCAATGTGCATGTAGTCCCTTTTAAGGGAGCTGGCGCACTCCAGTTGTTTTGTAGGAGGGGAGGATGTCGTAAAACTTCTATCTTATCCTGCTGCTGTATGTTGTGAGATTTCCAAACAAGGAAGGCACCGTACAGCGATTGTTTTGCTCATAAAAAAAATGCTCGGCCCGTGTCTGTTTTACATTACATATTGAAGGCCTGGGCCTGGCCCATTTTCCCCAACCGTGCAGACATCTAATGGGGCCGAGCATTGTCCTGCTGGAATATAGCGCCAGAACAATTCCAAAGAAGGGTAAAACATCCCTGAGTATCGCTTATTGTTGATGGTTCCCTCAATTCGTATCAGGCGAGATTACGAACTGAACCCCCAAACCTCTTGGTGTTGGGCCGGTTTGACGCTGCAAGGTGCCGTTCACCACGATGTCTTCGAAAACGTATGCGACAATCATGGTGCTTCAAGACTCGTCAGAAAACATGACCTGTTGATAATCAGCACGCCAATGTCTGCGTTCGAGACCTCTTTGCAGCCTGAGGCATCTGTGGTTGAGGGTTAAAAAAATGCTCAGCAATGGGCTGCGAACAACCAGTCCTATGTTAAGGAGACGACGCCGTACTGTGCTGGAGGACAAACCCAGGTCTGTGACAGTGCTTCACTGCTGCGTTAACACCGTGGATGTCGCTGTCATGCGATAGAGGCATCTATCATCTCGTGCGATTTTGCGGTCTATTTACGGAATTTCTGAGTGTTCGAACCTCATCTGTCCACTGACGTCACGTTTGCATTTCCATACTGGCCCGTACGAGTGGCTATTTCGTTGTAGAAAAATCCAGCTTCTCTCATCCCAACAGTGCTTCCTAGCTCAAAGTCAGTCAGGTTTTCATAATTCGACCTTCTTCGGCGACGGGGCATAGTGATAGACAAACAAGTTAGTAAAATCGTGCAATGCATTGATTATGATACGCTTTCCAACATACCAGAAATCATTACTCACGTTATGAGGATAATGGCTGTGGAATAAATCTCGCTCCTGACTTTTGACCCCATTTTGATGATATCCAACAGAACCGGTTCAGTATACCTCCGGAACAACATACTAAATTTTCGTCTCAATAGAAGCATTTTAGGTAAGACGCATAAGAGCGATGGAATGGATCTCGCTCCTATGTCCTAACTTTTGACCCCATTTCGTCCATTTTCAATAGGGCTCGTCCCCAGGTGGTCCCCTACCACATACTAAAATTTCATCGAAACCAAACCATTTTTACGCGAGTTATCGTGCGGACGGACAAAGCTGGAGCATATACGCTTCTTCAACCTATGGTTGGAAAGCTTAAAAAACCACCCTTTCAACTCAATTTCGGCTCTTCACTGATTGCAACATCTCGTTTGAGCCAGCTTTTAACACCCAAGACCGGACAGTCCAGAGGGCACTGCAGCGAATTCGCATTTCCATGTTCCAACATGTATGTTTCAAGCTAATACCAGCAGTCTTCCATGGTGTTGAAATTTTCACAAACAGTAGTGTATACGCTACTCTATTAGCAATGTCTCGTCGACCGTATCGGTCCTACGCAAGAAATAGCTCACAGATCCAACTACAAATATGCGCGAAGGGCTATTGTGAATGCAAGACGCTTTGGTCGAAAAAGTTAACGGATATCCTGTGTACATTGATAATAGTAATACACATAAGCAAACGCTCCTTACGAGACATTTCAGCGGCAGTAAGGATTAACTAGGTCGACGTTTGGTGATGTGTCATACAAATGGCAAAGGACTGGGGAGGATTCTGCCATGAAACCTCGGAAGCTGACTAAACGCTACAGGAGAGCTCTCCGGGATTTGAGACTTTATTTAGATTTGCTTGGCAAACTCTATTGGGACTAATGTTGGCACCAGTACAAGACGCACAACAAACCACAGCACTCCAATCAATTCGACTTAAGTCATGTAAGTAGTGCTGATCTTAGTTGGCAGACCAACAGTAAATTATGCTTTGGGCTAACTGGTCACGGCACACAGTCTACCAAAGCGATTGTATGTTCCTTAACAAGTTAGTAAAATTATGCAATGCATTGATTATGATACGCTTTCCAACATACCAGAAATCATTACTCAAGTTATGAGGATAATGGCTGTGGAATAAATCTCGGTATTGTGTCCTGAACTTTGATCCCATTTCGATGATATTCTACAGAACCGGTTCAGTATACCTCCGAAATAACATGATAAAGTTTTGTCGGAATGGAAGCATTTTTACGTAAGTTATTATGCATTAGGGCTATCGAATAGATTTCGCGTCCTAACCTTTGACCCCATTTAATAGGCAGGATCCTACAACATACTAACATTTCTTCCAGATCGAAGAATTTTTACGTAAGTTATGACGCATAATGGAGATGGAAGTGATTCCACTCCTATGTCCTGACCTTTGACCCTCATTTCGCCCATTTTCAATAGGGTTTGTCCCCAGGTGGTCTCCTACCATATACTAAAATTTAATCGAAATCGAGCCTTTTTTACGTTAGTTATGACGCATAAGAGCAGTGGAATGAATCCCGCTCCTATTTGCTAACCTTTGACCCCATTTCGTTCACGTTCAATAGGGTTCCTTCCCAGATGATCTCCTTCCACATACTAGAAGTTAATCGAAATCGAACGATTTTTACGCGAGTTATCGTGTGGACGAACATACGCACACAAAGCGTGACGTAATGAGGAAGATGGGAATCGCGACCATCTGCTCGCAAGAGTGTGACGTCATAAAACTTTAATAGGATCCACACACAACGCGTGACGTAGTGAGACAGATGGCGTGACCGCGCTCCAACATATCAAGCGCGAGATTGTGACGTCATAAGATCGTCCCCAGGTGGTCCCCTACTACATAATAAAATTTCATCGAAATCGAACCATTTTTTCGCACGTTATGACGCATAAAGGCAATGGAATGCATCCTGCTCCTATGTCCTGACCTTTGACCCCACTTCACCCATTTTCAATAGGGTTCATTCCCAGGTGGTCTCCTACAATATGCTAAAATTTCATCGACATAGGAACCATATTTACGCAAGGTATGACGCATAAGGGCAATGGAATGGATCTCGCTCCTATGCCGTGACCTTTGACCCGATTTCGTCCATTTTCAATACAGTTCGTTCCCCGGTGGTCCCCTACCACATACTAAAATTTCATCTACATCAAACCATTTTTACGCGAGTTATCGTGCCGACAGACAAAGCTGGAGCATATACGCTTCTCCAACCTACGGTTGGAAAACGTAAAAAAAGGTATCCTTCATACTGTAATGTTTGGTGGATGCAGGGTGATGGTATAGGCAGCTGTTTTTCATGCTATGCATCTTTCCCGATAGTAGCAGTAAAAAAAAAAAAATCCATGCACGCAACGAAAATGGGTAATAACAGAAGCAGTCAAAGCGATTGTTGAAAGCTGTTCCATGAAGCGACGCAACAAAAATTTGATTGTTACTCAATATACAGTTTTTCACTAAACTATCGCCTCACGTTTTACATAAACGTATACTCTCTCGATTGTTTGTTTGGGAGTTAACGAGCAGAGTGCACTATAAGCAGTAGCTAGTCCCTAATTTAGAGGCACTGGCTCCAGGAAAGGGAAAGAGCCAGTGCCGTAAGACAAGAGCACCTTCGAAGCCTCCTGGTATTCGAGCCCGGAGCCATCTAGAATTAATGATCAGATGCCAGCGCTTGCGCCTGCTTGATGTAAGAAACAAACTTAAGGGAACTCGCAACCCTTAAATTTTTTTTTATAAGTAGGGCGATACTATGAACTTTTTTTGACAAAAAAAAAAAGCATATTGTGTTTACAATTTCTAAAATTAAAAAAATATTTCTTCTTTATTTTTTACGAGTATATATTCCATCCCTAAATCTACTAATTGGGTGCTAGGAAAACTATCAAAACATTTTCAAGTGGTTTGATAAATCTATGTTCAAGTACTTTTAATGGAGTGATTTGTCGAGAAAATGCGTACAGAGATAAATGAATTTCATTCTTGCAAAAATGTTGTATAACCACAATTAGTTTCCTTTATGATATTTTTTGTGCATTTATAATACACATACCTACAAGTGAGTCTCGATCTCAGTTTTTAGTCTACTAATTACAGCATCACATCAGCTTGCAGTGACGAGCAAAATCTTAAGAATTGAAAATAATGTCTAAAATATTTTGTTCATGCTTATTTTGGCACCATAAAAAACATTCTGAAGGAGCACACTAATGCATCGTGTCTGCATATAGATTTGCTTATTTCACAACTTTTGCCACTTTATCCAAAACCAGTTTTCACCTAAAATCACAGAACTAGAAATGGTGGGGGAAATAAGCAGCTACATTTAAATTAATTAATAAGGAAGGGTTGTAGAGATTTTCAGATATTTAGGTAAGAGAGAAGAAAAACGCCCCACAAAAACCTGAAATTGTGTTTTGCAACACTCAAGGTTCATGTACCAGGCAGCGGCAGCAGAAAAAACGTAAATATAGTAGTGATGCATATTTCTTTTGAAATGTGAGATTGAATGGTCAACACTATCCCTGAAGTTTGCCTGTGTCATTTTAACAACTGATTTTTTTATATAATACACAAATAATATATTTTTAAATAATGATGACCTACCTTACTATGTTTTTTTAAATAGATAAATTGAATGCATACGGTTTCATAATACCACGCATATTTGACGCAAAACAAGTGAGGCATGTTGTGTGTAAACATTAAAAGTGGCGTCGCATTTCCAGGGACATCTCAGTATATAACGAAGTAAATTTCTTCGTCATTTCTGTCTACGCCAGGATTCGAACCCGGATCCCCTCATTCCGGAATAAGTCACTCTACCAATTGAGCTACGCGGTCGTTTTATTCTGATTCCTATCTGCCTTTATGTCGCGTGCGTCCTTCTGGCAGGTACGTCACATCTCCTGGTACGTTACATCATCTCCCCCTTATTTTTTTTTTCGAAGTGCTGGAGAAAGGATTCTCTTATTTTTCCTATCTCGCGGTGTGGAAATAACATCACACCAATGCGAGATTTTGAACGGTCGGGTCATCCGGATAGTTCGGGCGCCATTAAAACGAAGTAAATTTCTCCGTCATTTCTATCCACGTCAGGATTCGAACCCGGATCCCCTCATTCCGGAATAAGTCACTCTACCAATTGAGCTACGCGGACGTTTTATTCTGATTCCTATCTGCCTTTATGTCGTTGCGTCCTTCGGGCAGGTACGTCACATCTCCTGGTACGTTACAAGTAGTAAAAATATTTTTACTCGTGTTATATGCTTCCGATCACAATATACAAGAGGTCTCAAAGTATATTTTAGGGTAAAAATTAGAAAATCGATATTTTTGTTAATTTCTGCGAAATGAAGGGTACCGAGTCACCTTAAAGGTCGAGCTGTCTTTCCTGGAGGATTATACACTATTAACATGATGGCAGTACTTCGGGAGAGATGTCTCTTTAAGCAGAACAACACATGTCTTGCAGATTGGTTTGAGGACATGACGAGCCCAGCACCATACGGAGTATATTTGGGACGAACTGGATAGTAAGATGCATAGAAGAAGAGATCACGGAGCAAGTCCCTGCCGACATTTAATAAAATCTGATGGAGAATATTCCACGAAAACTAAGAGGACGTCAAGGGTTTCAGCACACAATATTGATTTTTCTGTCGATCTACTGGTGGCAAGGCATGTTCCTGAACTATAATCAGTTAGTCGTCTTAAACGTGTTTGAAAGATATCCCCTTCCGAGTACTTATGAAAAATTGATTGCCCCGATGTGCAGACAGGGCATTTAATAAGTAGCACAAAAAATGAGACATCCTCGACCATACTTTGACAGACGCGAAAAATATTTAACTGTTTAACACGTTAGTTTATAGCACAAAGATATGTAGCTAGCACTTGGTATGGTGAGGAATCATGTAGAGCAAATTAACTTAATTCTTCGCAAATACATGAATGGAGTTTACGCTCTAACAAAGTCATCTCGCATTTGGGATTTACGTGTCATAAGCATGCCGGACAAAAAGATTATCCACCCCTGTCAGAACACACCAAATAAAAGGTGACGGCGCCTCTTGCCTTGTTAACAGCTGCCCGATGTATTAGAGACTACATGAGGTTATGAATGTATTGAACATCGATTTGCGCCTTTTTGTCTTGAAGTTCCGCCAGAGTGCGTGGGTGACTACTCCGACGTTTCACCTTCTGTTCCAAATGATCCCACATATTTTTTTTTTTTTTTGATTGGAGGTTTAACGACCACCGTGAGCAACTCAATGGCTTATAAGCGGTCGCCCGTCCCTAATTTAGGGTCACTGGTTCCAGGGAAGGGAGAAAGCCAGTGCCATAAGACAAACATAACATCCATGCCTCACCGGGATTCGAACCCGGACCCCGTTCGGACGAATGATCAGAGGCCATCGCTTAGACCACTGCGCCACCGGGGCGGCCCCACAGATTTTCAATCTGGGGATATGGCGAGCCAGTCGAGGTGAGACAGTGTTGCTGATTGTTCGTCGTTCTATTCGGACACAATTTCAGGCCTGTGTACACGGCAATTGTCGTCTTGAAAGACAGGAGTGGCAATGCGATGCTGCTCCTGGAGATGTAGGGCGAACGGCAACACTTCGTTATTCAGAATGTGGTGGTACGCATGCTGGTTCAAATTCATTGTCACTGCAACGAGAGGGCCCATTTCATGGTATGAAATGGGCCCTCAACGACGAATGATCAGAGACGCTGGCCTCTGATCATTCGTCCGTGAGGGGTCCGGGTTCGAATCCCGGTGAGGCATGGATGTTGTTTGTCTTACGGCACTGGTTCTCTCCTTTCCCTGGAACCAGTGACCCTAAATTTGGGACGGGCGACTGCTTATAGCCCATTGAGTTGCTCACGGTGGTCGTTAAACCTCCAATAAAAAAGAAGAACATCCCCAAAACATCACAGAACCCCTTCAGCTTGAACAACACCTTCAACACAATCAGGATTAAAAGCTTCATTGGGCCTGCGATGCACTTGTCACCTCCCATTACTGGAGTACAAACAAAAACGAGACTCATCAAACAAAATTACTCGTTCCTAACCCTCCACAGTCAGGTTTTGGTGCCTCTGAGCGCATTGATAAAGTTGAACTTTGTGACTTGCTCTTAAGAAGCCTCTTCCGTGATACTCTGTCTCAGATGTCCATCGCATGCAGTTCTCGTCGTAATGTCCTTTCATTGACCGTTTGGAGCAATTATTGGCTGGTTTGAAACATAGCGGCTGTCCCTGTTAGTGTGAATCGTTTTCCGGCCACAGTTTCGTCGCCGATCTTCCGTTAACTGCGAACGACCCGCTGGACAGTACGCTTCGACACACCAACAAATTTGGCGACTTCATTCACTTTGTGTCCGTGGGCACGGCCAAACACGATGGCTCCTTTTTTGCCACTCAGTAACGTCTGACTTACGACCCATATTGCAGGCTAAATTCAACACACACGTTGCTCTTCACCACTGCACGAGATGGAAATGATCCTGTAGACCACATCAGTGCGATCACGGAGCTCTCTGTGCCACCGGTAACTTCTACTGTCATTTTTGTCCTGTGCGCTTACGTAATGCAACCTTAAACTTCAATGACCAAATAAGCGCTATTACTTCTGTGGCAAGGAAAATTTAGTCTAATTATACGGAGCTCTAGCAATTTTCGTAACATCACCACTTTGAAGAAACCCTTACGATTACGTAAGACTTCGTTTAGAATATGCTTCAGCTACACTCTTAGACAAACTAAATCGACGGGACGTGCACATTGTGGAGGAAGAGATAAAGTGTGACTTTAATGTCGTAGCCAAAACAAAGTCCTGATGTTGGCCTGCAAGTCTTCTCTAGATCCCGGATGTACCATGATGGCCGCAAATGACATGCTCGATAGGAGAGAGATCAGGGGTCTATCTGGCGAATGAAGCGTTTCCACAGGCACTTTCGAGAAAGCTAAAATGTGTGCGGCAGGGTAGTATCATATTAGTTAATGGCCCCTGGAAGACACGAAATACGGGTCACAGGATCTCCTGAACGTATCGCTGTGCCGTTAATGTCATTGTTACCACGATTAGTAGAGTCCCCCTCCTCACACCATAACCTCACTGGTTGTGCCGCTCCGTAAATCAGTCCGGATGTGAACGCAACCCACGTCCAAAAAAGTTCCATACTTACAATTAATACTGGTCACCTTAAAAATACCGCGCTTCTGAATCAACACACAGTTTCCATCGTTCCTCAAAACAGTTCTGGAAGACACTTTCCGGGATGTCCGCAAGTTGTTTTGATGATACTGTGAATGAGAACCTCTCCATTAGGCGCTTTGTCGCTTGGCTTGTGGATCATATTGCAGGCACCATATTTCATCTCCTGCAACAAAAATCAGGATCCTCAGGAGCAGATCGACCCTCCTTTTCCCAGATCCTCGCGGAGAATCTCATGACAGATTAGACTTGCTGATGCCCACCAACTCAGCCAAAAGTTTCACTTTAATTTGGAGATCTTCCTTTAAGGTGGTTCCACCTAAACTCTCTGCCTTATGTTTCCAATGGTAAAACTTCTGTACATATTTTCTTCGCACATCGATAAAACTAACTCTAAGTTATAGCACGCGATACTTAAAGCTTGCTAAAACATATTTATATTAAAATTCAATCATTTTTCTTTGAGTAATGTTCAGACCTGTTAATAGATCGCGATACCTGTACATTGATGACGTCAGTAGACAAATGTGGGATTGCTTAATTATGATTATGTTTTAGGAAGCATTAAGCATCCCATGCTATAACTTAAAGTTAGTTTTTATCGATGTGCAAGTTTTCATCCTTGGGAATATACTAATGGCGAAGAAACTATGTACAGAAATTTTACCATTGGAAACATAAGGAAGATATTTTATATAGGCGGAACCACCTTATCTGACTTCCAGTGTCGCCCAAATCTCGGATCATCATCATCATCAAACGATTCCCGCCCGTCACGATACCGTGCCCATAACATTCGAAAACTCTGCTGCGAAATAATGCTGTGTCTCCATACGCTTCGTTTAACATTATCTAAGTTGCAGTAGCTGATTTACCAAGTTTCCAACAAAAACGGATGCTTACTCTCTGGTGTTCCAAGGCTAAAATGAAATGAGACGAGAACGCTTGCTATGACTCTCTTAATGCCTGTCGTAACTGTTTGCTGATTGGCCAAGGACTGCTGTCAGTTCCGTAACTTAGTGGACGTAGGTTGTACGTTCGTCGGCCGGTGTAAAGTATTAATAGATGTAGGATTCGCCACTAAAAGCAATGCTACGCTAGACGACCATAATTTTCGGGAACGACACCGCTACAGACGGATCCGCCGATCGTGGGTGCGTAGTGGAAGTGTTCGGAAGGTGGAACAAGAATCAAATCTTGACTATGGAAGGTATCTCGCAATGGTGCGGGATGATACCTCATGACAGCTAAATCTCGCACAGAGAAGAAGCCATTGGAGCGGTTCGGTCTTGATCCATAACGATATGATCCTCTAGCTCAAATGTCTTTCTGGACCGACCAGAATTTTGGCAGATTTTATTTATTTCCTCGCGTACCCACTGCGGCTCAGATAGTTGGGGATTCGTCCAAAGGACCGTCTTTCTGTTTTCAACATACCAGCAAACAGTTCTCACATTTTCCGAGAGTCACCTATCGTTAGATATTGCTGCTTGCTCAGTTCTCTAAAGGGCATGAACATTTACGCGATTAAATACTCCGAAAGTGACGTGAGCACGAATTCTATTCATAATACGGTCATGAAATGTCAAAATACAGGCGAATTTAGCGACCGAAAGAGAACTGGACATCCAAAGAAAACAATGCTATAAGGCTAAAAGTATGTGTTATCCGACGAGTTTGTGCAAGCAACTCAAGGACTTTCTATATTCAAAAGTGTCTGATATTAGTATCGGCGCTGTTTCGCGACGTCTTATCAACAAGTTAGTAAAATCATGCAATGCATTGATTATGATACGCTTTCCAACATACCAAAAATCATTACTCAAGTTATAAAGATAATGGCTGTGGAATAAATCTCGCTCCTGAGCCCTGACCTTCGATTATATTCAACAGAACCGGCTAAGTATGTTTCCAGAACAACACGATAAAGTTTTGTCGCAACAAAGCATTTTTACGTAAGTTATAACGCATAAGGGCGATGGAATGGATCCTATGTCCTGACCTTTGACCCCATTTTCAATACGGTTCGTCCCCAGGTGGTCCCTTACCACATATTAAAATTTCATTGAAGTCGAACCATTTTTACGCAAGTTATGATGCATAAGAGCAATGGAATGCATCCCGCTCTTACGTCGTGACCTTTAACCCCATTTCACAAATTTTCAGTAGGGTTCGTCCGCAGGTGGAACCCTACCACATACAAAAATTTCATCGAAATCGAACCATTTTTACGCGAGTTATCGTACGGACGGACAAAGCTGGAGCATATACGTTTCTTCAACCTACGGTTGGAAAGCGTAAAAAAGAAGACTCCGGTTTGCGAAGTGTCATCAATCGTGGACTGCTAAAAATTGGAGCCAAGTTCCTTTCCCTACGAAACGAATGTGCGTCAATTGAATCACGTAAAGCCATGTTCGACGAAAAATGCACCGTGAGACATCCGCCTAGTCAGATGATATGGGGTGCTATGTCAGCATCCAGTACTGATTCATTATCCTTTTTGCCGACAAGCAATACCAGCGTGACTGGTCCTTTTTACGTGGAAATGCTACGTGAGAAGATGTAAACTCATATGCACAATCTTCATGCATGCTGGTGCACCATGCCACTGATCAAAGAGAGTAAAGGACTACCTGCAGAGGAAAAACATAACTGTGCTTGACTGGCCCAGTAATAGTCCCAACCTTAGCCCCATCCAAAATTTGTGGACCATTTTAAAAGACAAGGTAGCAGAAAAACAGCCATCAAAATACCAGGCTTTAATTGACGCGATAAAGTACTTGTGGTGCAAAGCCATTTCAAGTGACTACTGCAAATCCCTCATTGAGAGTATGCCACATCGTGTCCGTTATAACGAAATAAATTTGTCCGTCATTTTTGTCCACGCTGGGGCTCGAACCCGGATCCTCTCATTCCGGGATAAGTTACTCTACCAATTGAGCTACGCGGACGTTCGTTCTGACTGCTATCTGCCTTTATGTCGTGTGCGTCCTGCTGGCAGGTACGTCACAGCGGTACAAAAAAACAAAGGTGGCCACACAAAGTACTGATTTCGGTCTTTTTGTATTCTAAAGAATGTAAATATTCATTTGTGGTGTCATTGTTCCAACTATCTCCGACTAATAATTAGTTGTTTCTTTGAAAATCTTAATTTTTAATAAATTTACAAGTGGTCTTAAACTGTTGCAAATGACTGTAATTGCAGTACGCGCAACACTACTTCTAGCAAATGAATGTTTCCGAACTTTCACAAGCTCTGTCGAAATGATTTCATAACCTGTGTACGTACGTTCGAACATACCGTTTCGCTGCTTTAACATAACAAAATTTAATATATTTTTGCTTTCGTTCGATATACACTAGACAGTGGCGGGAGTACTTACACATAATTTCTTTCAAATGAAAAGTTATTTTTAGACGACTTGCTCAGTATCATATCTAGTAAAAATATCGATAACATTTTCTCGCGAATCTCCTAATTACTTCGGTTCTACCGCAAATTAAATTACTGGAAAAGGACAACATGGTATGTGTTTTATTATTTGATTTCAGCCCGTCTCTGTATTCCTAAGCTGAAGGCAACAACATGGCGCAAATTATAGGTATTTCTGTTCATTTGACATAGTGACAAAGCATTCAAGTGAAACAATGTCTGCCTTCAGCTCTTTTGTTCCTTAGAAACAAGTGTTCCTCTATGGATAAAACATCTGTCAAAAACTTTAGTGCAAATGTTGTCTTGAAGGATCAGACGCTTTCTGGGAATATGAATATTGGCAGACGAAACGTTTCTGGATGTAATCTCTTCTGGTTAATACTTTCAGCAAACAAAGGAGTGTAAAGAAAAAGACAAGATGTAACCTGTTGCTGTCTTCAGGAATCAACTGTCTTTTAATAATGCCAAAAAAATACCTAACGGTTTTATCTTGAAAAAGAAAAGAGCCATACCCTGCCATTATGGAGGCTGAGAATTTTCTTTATCTAACAGCAAGCTGCGCTTGTCTCTATTGTAAGGGGATTTAATCTATTCCTTTACTTCATTGAATAAAATACGAGATTGCGCCATTGTACACTACAAATTTGGAAGGTGTGAATCCGTTTATTGGTGCAAATATGACATGGATATGACATGTAAGATAATATCCGAAAACTTGAAAATTTTGTCGTCCTGGAGAGGGAATCGGATAGCGCTCGAGTATGCTAGCCACTACACCACTCATTATCTGAATTAAACACGGGATTACACCGATATTATCTGAGTTAACATCCATGTCATATTTACACCAATAAACGGATTCACATCTTCCAACTTTCGTATTGCACAATGGTGAAACCCCGTATTTCATTCATTGATATTCTGCTCCTTCGGGCAATCACGGGAATGAATTCTAAACCTCCGGATTCGCTACATATGAATGTCGGTTGCTTAGACAAGCGAATCCTACGATGGAAACTTGGTCGTTCTGGGTGGTGTAGGGGCTAGCATACTCGGGTGCTATTCGGGAGACGCGGGTTCGATTTCTGCTCCAGGATGAGGAAATTTTCGGATATTATCTGACTTAACTACCATGTCATATTTACACCAATAAACGGATTCACATCTTCCAAAATTCTATTGTTGCTTCACCTCTTTGATAAAAAGCACTGTTTGCCCCAAAATATTTCAAACAATAGTTTTGACATGGAGGTAGTCAGTGCAATAGAAAGCAGATGGGTATCTATTGCGCCCGACCGCTGAAGATGGGCACAGAATAGCCTGAAACATGTCCGGGCGAGCGGGGAACGATTTGTTGACCTTTTTAATTTTGATACTTCACAATAATTGGCATCAAACAGTGAAATACTTGAATTGCTGAAATTATAGCTGCGTCGATGTAGTCTAGTCTTAACTACAATCTTTGAATGAATTTAACTCATCATCCCCTTCTTTTAGAATTGTGTTAAACTGTGAACATTTTTTAATGATGTGGTGCAACTGTGGACACCGGACAAGATTGAACTGAAATGTAATAGGTATGTTTACGTTAGACTTCTGCAAACCAGGAGGACTGAAACCAAAATAAAGTGATCGCAATATGTGTTGCTCCATATACCACTGGCTGTGACTTACATAAGCTTTCAAAATTTAATGTAAATATATTGTATACACTGAAGAGCAATAGCATTAGAATTACCTGTCTAGTAACGTGTAAGAACCACCTTTCGTCCTGATGACGGCGGCGCTTCGTCTCGGCATGAACTCGACAAGACACCGGAAGCCATACGGATCCACCACCCCTGAAAATTTGATGGAGGGGGTCATCTCTCTCAATGGCATCCCAGATGTGCTAAGGTCAAGTGACCTAGCTGGCCAAGGAAGCGAGGTCATGTCGGTGGAGTGTTCATTCAACCATTCGGATACAACTCGGAAGCGATGGCACGGTGCATTGTCGTGTTCCAGGATGAGGTCCCCAGTGGGATGTTGAAGACGCACAAACGGGATCAAATGGTCGTCCAGGATATCCCGGTAACGTTGACCTGTGAAGGACGATGTCACACGTAACAGGGGTTCCATTTCAATCTACGTAAACAGTCCTCAGACGAGAATGCCACCCCCACCAGCTTGAAGAGTACCCTGCTGGCAAGAAGGATCCATCGCTTCATGTGGTTTGCGCCGTACTCGTATCCTGCCATCCGCATGTACCAACGTGAATCTCGACTCATCAGGTCAGGCAACATTTTCCCACTTGTCTAGGGTCCAGTGGCGATGTTCCCGCGCCCATGCTAATCTTTGCATCCTGTGATGTGCAGTCAGCAGCGGTACCCTCGTGGGACGATGGCTTCTGTACCCCATAGCGAGGAGATGGTGTGGCTGCTTACACGTTTTTGTGCACCAGCGTTAAATTGCCGAGTGATTTCTTGCACTGTGGTCCGTCTATCAGCTGTTACAATGCGAGCTAGCAGACGATGAACCCGCTCATCCACACGCTGTTGTCCACGGCAGTTGGCCCTTGCAGGGATGGTTTTCCCGGATTCGATGTACTCACTGTGCACCCGTGACCTAGTGGCTCGTGAAAATCCCAGTGCCTGCAGGACTTCCGAGATGGAGTGACCCATTCGTCGGGCCCTGACAATTTGCCCACGATCAAATGCGCTCAGATCCTTCGTCTTACCCATACTGCGTCAAACTCTTACTGATTCCTGTCGCATCGCTGCATACGTCATGTAGTTTCTGTTTACAGGGCCGCTAACGCCAGCTGTTTCTAATTCAATTGCTCTTCAGTGTATGTAGAGATATTCTTAGGTTCAGATATAAGTATTCCATTGTCATCGGAGTCAACTTGTCGTTTTTGGGCTCATGTACTATAACGTGTGTAGCAGTACTATAGAGGACTTTGTCCTAATATACAATAGTTTATTTTGTCTTTAACCCGAAATAAGTTGGTCGGATAAGGACACAGATGAGGCCAATGGTAAAGGTGCTGGAACCTCGTTTTTGGGTGCCTGAGCAGCACTTGTCGTCCGGTTTTATATTATTTCTAAATTGAGGATCTTTGGCGTCTTTTAACCTGGTTTGCTCATTCAGTTCATATCATTACCAAACAAAAAAGACAACACTGGATTTTTGGTTGTAATAAGCAAGTCTTTAGAATCCTTTCTGATGCGCATTAAAATTTATCAAAGTCAATTCAGCCGGTTAGAAAAAATTAACAGGATTTCTACAATCGGTAAAACATCCAAAAATAGAAACAGCTACTTACTTCCACCAGCGGCTAAAATGTATGGTACGAAATTTAACAAATGGAGTAAAAAAAGTTTCTCGTAGCAGGGTAACGGAGACAGATAAAAGAAGAAATATACAAGGAAGCATGATATAACTCTACGCCTTCTAGCGGAAGAATTTTGTATTAATGGGAGAGCTTAAAATAGTCGAAACATATTCTTCACGGAAAAAGCTATGCTAAGGACAACGAACTTTTCAGATACGTCTCCCGGAAGCAGACATAGCGAAAAAAAAAAAAGATAGAACTTTACCCCCCCCCCCCCCTAGCGAAAAATCTGTGTACTATTTAAAAAGGATAATGTACCACATTTCTATTGTAGCGAATGACATACAGTAAGAAAGAAATTTATCAGTGGGCTATAAGCAGTCGCCCGTCCCTAATTTAGGACCACTGGCTCCAGGAAAGCGACAGCGCCGGAAGACAAACACAACATTCATGCCTCACGGGATTCGAACCCGGACCCATCGCTTAGATCATTGCGCCACCGGGGCGGCGTAGGGTTTTTAGAAGCAGAGTTAAAGCTGCAAAACAGAAGTACACAAACACTACATAACGACAGAACTGTGAACTATAAAACTCCTCACACACTAACCTAAAGCGTTCCACAAGGTAAATGGCATCCAGTGTTGAAATAATTTTTGAAATTGCACAACATTGGCGCCCCTAGCTAGTGCATTATTTTGGGAAGAAAATACACACAGATTTCATAGTTAGTAGTATCTGTCCAGAAAATATTCAGTCGGGATTTTAGAACGGCAAACGTGTGCGTTAATACAAATTTTAAACTATATGAGTAAAATGTCTCAACGGAAACGCTCTCCAACAAAGAATTTTTCAAATCTCTTACAAGCAGAGATATTAACAAAACTAAGATATACATGTAAGCCCCTTTACGGAAAGAGTAGGCATTATTCTAAAAATATTTTCCCAGGTGAGAGGTGTCGGTCTACGAAAGAATTTTTTCAATGCAGTTTTCAAAAGCTTAGATTTTGCTGAAAAAACATCAGAAGCGGAAATTTACATTTACGCCCAGACCATTCCTTATCAGAAATTAGATGTAAAAGATTTCCCATCAGGAGCTGCATCTGATGCAGAAAGAAGTTTTCAAATCGGAGACTTAGAAGCAGAGATACAATTTACCTTTACGCCCCCTAACGGAAAATCTATGCATTACTTGAAAAAGAAACTGTGCCTAAAATCGTCTTCGTTATAAATGACATCGAAAGGAAAGATTTTTTCAATCGGATATTCAGAAGCAATTATGTTCTTTGAATTCGATATCATCTGCATTTACGCCCTCTAGCGGAGAAGTTGTGCATCGAAAAACAACCGAAATTCAAAGATGATCATTCAGGCATTTCAAGTTTCCCAATGCAAAAGGAATTTTTCAAGTCTGACTAATAGTTGCCAAGATATGGTGTCCACAGATAGACGGACAAGCAGATAGCATATGCACGATGTTTTTTGCAAAAGACCTGCTAAAAGGGGGTGGAAGAGAAAGAAATAAAGATTGATATCGTGACAAATGGCAAAGTGTTCCATTTACGCAAACATTCTCGGTCTTAGACAGGCGAGGTGAATGCCATGGTAACACGTGCAGTGTGCGCGTCGTCGTCGTCATCTTGCAGAGCTATACTGGGATGGGCATGACACAACTTTGTCGTGCCATTGTTGGGTTGCTAGATGTCGTACATTTATTTATTTATACATCTCAACAGCTCAATTATAGCAATGAGGAACTAATGAAATTTGTCAGAAGAAGAATGTAGGTAGGAAATAAGTTCTACAACGATTAGCTCACCGCGATCCCCACCATGGATAAAATTTTGAAGAGCAGAACTATTAGGCTAAAACTAAGTTAAGCATTCTCGAGACATGCATCTTGAGCAGCATGCTATATGGATACGAGACTTGAACATTGACAAAGGAATCGGAGAGAAGGATACTCGCTTTTGAAAGGAAGTGCTATCGTAAAATCTTACGAATCGGATGGACCCAGAGGATAAGAAATGAAGTGTACAACTAAAAGAGACCCTGTTCCAAAAAAATCATACAGAGAAAACTAAGGAATATTTGGACACATCTGCAGAAAGATAAAGACATTGGTGTTTGGCTTAATGAACGGAAGAAATGCAAGAGGACGCCCTCACCGTGTGTAGGCTGCCGATATTAAAGACTGGTGCGGTGGAACTCTTCAAGAACTCAGACACGCTGCAACAGACACCTACGGGGATTGTATACACATGGTTGTTGAACTGCTTGTAGCCTATCGAGTTGCTCACGGTGGTCGTTAATCCTCCTACAATAACAAAACAACGTTATTTACTACAAATATTAAGATTTTAACGTCCTTTATAACTTGCATGAGCTTCTGTAGAACAACGGACAACATCCCATTTAACGAAGTGAGATTTCTAAATACATTAGGAAACCGGAATATCGGTCCAGAGAAGAAGGTTTGTTCTAATATCAAGAAACATATTGTCAGATTTAAAGAAATTTTGCATGCAGAGAAAACTAGAACAAAGCCCCATCGAACATTTCTGAGATCTAAGACTGCCTCAGCAAGTGAGTCGCACAAGAGCATATGACCTGGCTTCTGAACACGAGAAGCGCGCACATATTCCTCAGAGAGGTAACAGTTTTCTGTCAGACATGAGAAGTTTATGCAAACTAAGACGTAGTTATATATTTGTAGTTTAGCTACGTCTCCCCTAAGACCATTGGTTATCTACCGAGAATAGGAAAGTGCTTAGTGAATGACACTTCTCTGTCTAAAAGCTTTAACGGAATTGAATACGAGGCTGCAAATTCAAATATTATACGAAGTTAAGAAACCTGGCACTTTTAAATTCCCGCGACACTGATACCGGTCCAAGTTAATTCTCCAATATGCATTTACATGACCATTTATTTCCCTTGGCATGCCTGTAATGTCTCTCTCCAATTAACGTCAAAGTCGAATTAAAATTGATAACAGATTTGTGTGCCGACTACAATCGGAAATTCAGCAACTTGATTATTAAAAATTTTAAGCTTCCACTGAAATGCGATTTATGAACTGGTAATAGCCTTCTCGCCTTTTGCTAAATTCGTTTGCGTAACAATAATTCTGATTTACATCCGCGTACTCTGCGGCTGAATCGTTATTCAGCAAAGTGCGGTGGTCTCAAAGGAAACGAAAATGTGGTTTCTTTAAATTCTAAACAATGAAGCTCAAACAACCGCTTCAACAGATTTTAAGCTGCACCTCTTATCAAACCTAATAGTATCTGTGAAGCTCGCTCTTCCGACTCATTGCAATTTCACTGAACACGTTAATCGACTTGCAAGTAGTCTTTCATAAATCTCATTACTGTTCAAAGTAAAATCAAAGGTTGAATGCTTGTCTTAGTTTAAAAGAGAATGGATCTTCACGCCTGATATCACTTTGAAGTGGATAATGCAAAAATTTTAATCAATTTCCCATCGGACAAATACAGCTCCTGTGACCAAGAGAAAATATAATTATCGACTTCATCTGGTAAAAATGAGTAATTTCTCCAAAGATATCTTCGATGTCATTTTCTGTTCTGCTTTTCCGAAAGAAATCAGTTATTTAACTTCTTCTACCAGCTGTTCAAGTTTCGTGAAACCATCGGCTGTCATAATGTCTTTGAAATCCTCTGGTATTTGCATTAGTATTATTAACAACATCTATGAAAGTGGGAATGCTGGAGGATACAGAACTTATAAAAATTGGAAAGGGAGTGCGACAAGGTGACACAAAATTTTCCAATGATTGAACTGAGAAGAAACAAGTGGATAAAAATTAATGAAGATTATTTGACCCGCCGTCTTATGACGATGTAGTCATTTTTTTGCTAGAAAAGGGCGAATGAGTTCTTAAGAGTTATGCAGTATGGTTTCCAGAGTAAAGAAGTGAGCTTAATAGTGAACGTACAGTAAATAAAATCCATGTACAATGCTTTTACAAACTCTGAAGATTTAAGGATTGATGGAGCAAATCTAGAAGTAACAGATGCCTACGTTTACCTTGGACAACAGATATCAAGCGAGGGTTATATAAGGGAAGGCTCGAGAGCATTTGGAAGCAACAGTACAATTTGTAACTGCAAAGGGCATACTAAAACTAATGCCCCGTCCCTCATAAGATTTTTATTTGTAGCAGCAAAAATGCGAAACTTGATGGCAAAATACTTGGACATATTGTTAATAATGCTTGCCTATTCAAAGTATTATCCATCACTTTAAACGTTTCCGCCATCTTTGAACCCATTGGAAAAATTCCTGAGGCTTTCGTTTCACAGCCAGTTTAACATCTCGGTCTCATCGTCGAAACGTTCCCCATGAAGGATGTTTTTCAAAGGTGCAAATCAGGACTGTAGTGGGGTTGGGGCATCACCGTCCACCGCATTTTGGCAATAGCCTGTAAAGTCTCCATTGAGGTGTGAGAACGTGCGTTACCATGGTGTAAAACAACACTATGAAGTGGAATGTCACGCCTTTTCCTTCAGATAGCTTCTTCAATGTCTGCACATAGTGAGCACTGTTGCAACTCCTGGATGGTGAAACGACGATCAGCTGCGATGAGGTCTTTCCTTCGTTGCCTGTGGGCCTCTGTCATTGCAGTTGCGGGTCTACCACTCAGTTGTTTGTCCGACACTGAACTTTCTCCCTCTCGAAAACTCTTCATCCATCTTCGGACATTACTGATATCGATTGTGGCAGCTCCATACACCACCAGGAGGAGTCTGTGGATTTCTGGAGCCTCACATCCCTCTCTTTCCAGGAATTCAATTACGGCTCGCAGCTTTTCTGTGTCATTCATGATCTTTATTTCCGATTCTGAAAAAACATTGGTAACATAAATCATAGTACATGTCAGAGCAGTTTCAAAATTAATTAAAAGGAAGCATTAATTTCAGGATGCCCCTTGTATCTTAAAATAAAACTGTTTAATTGATGCATCATTGCAGTTCTTATTTATGGATCAGAGGCATGTACTGAAAAAGAGCATGGTTGGTACAATTAGGAACATCCCTGAAATGTCAATGGGCTGTAACACCGTTGGACAGCTGAAATACTAAACTAAATTCCAAAGGACAGAAAAGGGCAATTGAGTGAAATTCGAAAACATGTCAGAGACTGGCTTAAGACAGAAACGTGGGGAAATCTGCATCCAGCAATGGATTGATGACGATGATTAAGTTTCGCAATTCTGCTTTGTTTTTAGATTAAATGCCAAATTTGTCACCTCCAAAATAAAGGATATCGTTACGTTTCGTAATAGATATAAAATTCAGTGTGTGTCCCTATACACATGGGCACTGCACTTCTTTATGGTTGTGGCCTATTACCGCCAGTCTGATCCGGCAGGTCGTCTCAGGGATGAAGAAACAGCCTATGTATATATAAAGTGCCACATATAAGGCTCATCAACTGGTACAGAAGTTTCTCAACGGAATGGAAGGCATTAAAGACGACTCAACGATTGGTTATGCTTCAGCTGGGATCAAATGAATAAATCCCTCCGGTTTTGCAAGAAGATCGCCAAACAACTTTTTGGATGTTATAGCGCATTTGGACTAGTGCAAAAAAAAAAAAAAATAACAATTTTCTTTTTTGGAAAAAAGAAAATTGTGTCGGAAGTTTTTGCTCAACACCAAAACAAAAGGTTTTGCGTTTGCTTATTCTTTAGAGACTGCAAAGCGTGCCAGCGAAGACCTTTCCGATTTCAGTTATTGATGGGAACAAAACCTAGTGCCTTCACAACGACAGAGTACATTGTGCAGAGGAATCCACTTTTCCCCCTGTTTCTGCTTTGCCTTCACAGTGGCTGAGTGGTCTAAGGTATTGCCAAGGTGGCTGCGGCCCATCGCCCTAGCGGAACAGATCATCGGCCGTAGGACGCGTGAAGGCCATGAAAGCGTGTAGATGGATCAGCCAACACATGCTGGTAGAGCGCAGCGGTTAAGGACCACTCCAGACACACTAAAGGACCTAATGTGTCCTATGAGAAGGCTCCACAAACCATAACAGAGCCGACCTGGCGAGACAGCGCCATGGTCTCATACTGTCGACTTCACACCCGCACTCTACCAATCAGCTCAGTACAGATGAAAAACAGATTCGTCTGACCAGAGGAAGCGTCACCACTCTACACATGACCAGTTTTGATGTTCTTGGCACCTGGTGGGGCGTAATGTCCGATGACAAGCAGTCAACAGTGGCACAAGAGTAGGGTGTCGGCTCCCATAGCCCAACGTATGCAGCGTGTGCCATACCGTTCGCTCGCTGAAGCTGCTTGGACCTCCGACATTTAATCTGGACGTACTAGCCTGGACAGTGTACGTCGACCCAGGTCATCAATGGCGTGTGGTCGGCCACCGCTTGCTATATGGGCGCTGGTACGTTCGTCGGTAGTATACTCGGCGGTACACCCTTGAGAACGTTAGGGTTCTTACCACACTGGAGAGAGAATGACCCATCAGCCTTGCGCCGACAATGTGTCCAGTGTTGGTAAGCCCTGCTGTCGGCCTATTTATCACCTGCGTTGCGTTTGGGTCTGTACCACTCTGCGCGAGGGATGTACATGTCACCTGCCCATCACCCCTATCTCTGTTTTGTCTACTGAGTATATATACACCAAAAGCAGGTCATAGTGTTCAACTCCCAAAGCAAAAAAAAAAAAAATAAAAACCCTGCTTTTACACAGGTCCTCCATGCCCTGTGACTTATTGCAATCATAGGGCGTGTACTGCCCTATCGGTTGGCAGCTTACATAAATAGAATTTGTTTCTGCATGGGCAAACAGTTTCATTCCACGTGTGCAGAAAGAAATCAATTGGGTATGTATTATATATCCAGTCCCGTTTCGTTTTGCGTTCCTAGTAATTGCGAAAAAGTGGGAAATTATCTTAGAAAATCCCGCTATTTGCAATGTTGGCACAGCGTTCACAGAAATTTATTCGGTACCTCAAACATCAGAATATTATATCAAATATATACCTAAACTGAATTGAGACATGTAAATATTCGAAATAATAGGAATACATTATACAAGATTTCTAATAGGTCCAAAAATTGTTTTCTAT
The DNA here is from genome assembly GCA_039090855.1 of Macrothele yani. Lineage (NCBI taxonomy): Eukaryota > Metazoa > Arthropoda > Arachnida > Araneae > Macrothelidae > Macrothele > Macrothele yani. The sequence goes on from CM076992.1 coordinate 19,877,613, forward strand.
CTTTTATTGTACAATCTTGTAATTAACCCTTACTCTAAAAATATATATATTGTTTTGTTTATTTCATTTTCTTTATTTAAACCTCTTCTAGAAAAATTGTATATAACCTGATTCAGGTGGAATTTCGTGGTCACGCCCCTTCCTGCTAAGTGAGTTCAGAAAGAATGCCTTTAATAAATTTCGAAAAATATATTTTTAGGATCCTTAAAAATGTTAGCCTACTTAAATTACAAATACGTTTTTCAGGATGAAATAAATCCGTATCAATTAATCCTTTATTAAACCCTCATATTAAACTTTTTTTAAAGTACGATATGAGAAATAAAATAAAGAAACAAAATATAATCCAGTGTAATTATTTATATCTGCAATGTAAAACACAGTAGAAACGAACTGCTGAGATCTTCTATTCCCGCCAAGGACCTACGTATCTACTGGTTAAGAAATATCTCTCACATAAGTGTTGTCCACCCTGTCAAAAAATCAAAAGTACATTGATTTTGCCGCCCCGATGGCGCAGTTGTCTAAGCGATTGCTTATGACCGTTCGAATCCCGGCCCTGTTTCTCATCCTTACCTGAAATTAGTTACCCTAAATTAAAGGCGGACGACTGCTTATAGCCTATTCAGGGGCTCACGGTGGTCGTTAACGCCCCCCCCCCCCCCCCCGTAGGAAAAACGCTGCTGTTTATAGAAATTGCAGCACCAAAATAGATACAATATTGAGAAATGAAATTTTATACGGCACATTACAGATCAGAAGTACAGCGTTCTAGCTGCACAGGAAGACACAATATTCAGCGTACTAGTCACGATAACAGTGTGTACGGGGCATGCCATTGAAATGAATGGATGTTCTGCCATGTTGCCTCTATTGGAATCCAAAGGGCATGCTAGGAAAATGCCATCGTGGACTGACGGGTCAGTCGACCATATTCCACACATGTTCAATGGGCGATACACCGGACGAGTGTGAAGACGATGGAGCATGTAGGGCATGAGGAAATCTAACGCATTCAGCATCACACGTAGCTGGACGTTGTCTTGTTGAAAGTCAGCCAGCGTCAGCCACCAAATGTCTGATGTACTGCTTGCTGTTCACGGATTTGGCAATGGATGTCAAGCGGGATGGTGAACGAACGCAATAGCACCCCTCACTATAACTCTCTGAGATGCAAGTCTCTAGCAGCCATACACCAGAGCGCCGTAGTACTAGAATCCGCCTATCATGTTGCATGAGGTTAATCCGTGACTTCTCTGTAAACACTATGGATGCCAGTATCTTCGTTCTAGGCACCATTACAGTCTCTTACGTCAGCGATATAGAATCATGGAAGCCACAGTGAGCAGTGAGGAACAGATTTTTAGCCGTGTGGTCCGCCATATGGTACACGTACCGGTCTTCCCGTTTATTCGTGCGAAGTTGCACTCCAGACACTCCTCGTCAGTGGGTCCTACCACTGGATTTCTTTCAACAGGAGTTGCGATATCATGAAAAGATAGTCCGGCGTCCAAGTATGACATCTGTACATATGGATTTCTGCTGCTGCGGCTCGGCACGGTCACTACGTAGTAACGCCAGGCTTCGCGCGATGCAATTATGGGAACATGTTCGCTTTTGTGGTCCAGTTCAGAGGGCGTGGCTCACGGACGGAATTTGCATACGCGCGCTGTGGCTGTAATTATTTGCGTTCTCTAACCCCTCATATAAGTTTCCATCCGAGTCGTACCCAATTTCAATAGACAGCAGTGAATATTGATCTCAAACTCAGAGCTATTCCTTCACCTGTTCAAACTTTTACATTTATCGCGGACACATCACATTGCAGAAGAGAGGAGAAAAGGGAGTCACATTTTCGTAAAGAGCCCAACATGTTGCATAGAGCTACATGAATAATGTATGCTTTCAGCCCCAAGAGAATATTTCACACAGCTTATTACTTTGTTGGGAACATTAAGCCGTTACCACACGTGCGCATGGGTGAGGTTCCCAGACGAGAATCTAACGTGCAGTACGTGGTGAATGGAACATTTGCCCCCCACACAACCGTCAAATTAATCTTCAGAACTTGTCAACAGAGACAACGAAGGGATCGATTCTAAGGAGCGCAGCTACCAGAAAACAGGGAAATCGTACAGCACTGTGGGACGGGAGTGCTGTTTAAAGCACATTGAGAAAATAAAGCAAATGTCAGGAGTCCCGTTTCCTTGAAGCAGATTTCCTATTGCTTATTCTGTATTTTAAATGCATATTTGTTTCAGTGGCAGAAAAAAATGTCTTCCCAGAAATAGCGTAGCAGGCAATTTTAATCAATCGATTAATCAGTTAAAATTTGTAGTCGATTCACATCGCATACGCAATCTTAAATGTTAAAAATAAACAAAGCCCCATTACAGCATGATATATTTATTTCAAACGTAACTAGTTCGACAGTTCATCAAGTACTGCATTAGTTGTAATCGTGATATCTCTGAGTATATTTAACACTGCTAATTCATTTAAGCGTTTAGAATGACCGTTTTCTTAGTGCGGTAAGTTGTCGTAAGCATTCTTACTGCCGGAAATACATTTTCATGTTATATTGAGAATATGCCGATACCGCAGCTTTAGATCTCCGATAGTTTCCTCGATACTACAATACGGTTTTTTTTTCGGTCGCTATTTTCTTGCTTTATGGCAAAACCTATATTATTTGGCAAAGGATTGAAAATTTTGCAATATCGTTTTGTGCTTGAGTAGTCGGCCGTGAATTTGGTTTGTGACAGAATCAAAGATTGAAATGCGGTAATATTCCTCTGGAGTGTCCTTCATAATATTACAACGATGGGTTTTCCAGCCATTTCAACATGGAAATAAGTACTTCTGCCTCATGGTGAAACTTCCACTGGTTAAAAAAAATCAAAAAGATTTATTTTATATTTTCATTATAGTGCCAAAAGTCATGGGATACGTACCTAATATCGTACAGGACCTCCTCTAGCGGTCCCGGACGATTCGTCCAAAGGGACAATTGGTCCAATGTCCGATTCGTCCAATGGTACGATTTGTCCAATGCCGATTCGTCCAATGGTACAATTGGTCCAATGCCGATTCGTCCAATGGTATCATCTTACCAACGGTAAACTGTTTTATTTTCCAGAAAGGAATAATGATTTAAATTATTCTGCTCATTATATCCTTTTTGAAAGATCATTTCCGTATATTTGGTAATTGTAAACATTTTACATAAACCTGATAAGAAGCACTCAATGGAGCATTTCTCAGCTGCTTGCAAAGCACCTAGGCGCGGGCCTTTTTAGAAGATTTTGAGTTACAACCTAGATATTTGGTATTTGTAAACCTTTTGTAAAGCCTTACAAAAGGCACTCATCGTATCATTTCTCATGTCTTTACAAGGCACCTAGGCCGCAGGCCTTTATAGAAGATTTTAAGTTACAACCTAGATATTTGGTATTTGTAAACATTTCATAAAACCTAATAAAAGGCACTCATCGTATTATTTCTCATGCCTTTACAAGGCACCTAGGCCGTAGGCCTTTTTAGAAGATTTTGAGTAACAACCTAGATATTTGCTATTTGTAAACCTTTTATAAAACCTTATAAAAGGCACTCATCGTATCATTTCTCATGTCTTTACAAGGCACCTAGGCCGCAGGCCTTTTAACACTTTTTATTCTACTTATGTCATATTCTAACGTTTACATATTAAGTAAAGTTAAAAATACTAGCATAACATTAGTAAGTTTTCTTAATAGGTAAACGTTATGAATCTGACAACGGTAGGATAAAAACTGCCAAAAGGCATAGGCCTAGGGCCTGTGAATTAATATTTTGTGCTTAAGTAAAAACGCAATATTAACTTGTTTGATAGGTAAACGTTATGAATATGACATCGGTAGAATAAAAATGTTAAAAAGGTCTAGGGCCTATGAATTAATATTTCATATTTAAGTAAAAGCACAATATTATTAACTTGATTTAATATGTAAACATTATGAATCTGACATCGGTAGAATTAAAACTGTTAAAAAAGCCTAGGCCTAGGAATTAATATTTCGTGTTTAAGTAAAAGCGCAATATTATTAACTTGATTTAATATGTAAACGTTATGAATATGACATCGGTAGAATAAAAAGTGCTAAAAAGGCCTCTGTCCGAACCCGACCAGAACGTTTCCATTGGTCAGTTGGCGGAACCATACTGCATGCTACAAACAGAAACGGAAAACTAGTATTTTATATTATTTCATGCAAAAAGAGAAACATTGAAGTTGATTGAACGGCTCGTACATCAATAACTTCATCGGCAGCAAGGACAGTATAATAAAAACAATCTGTTACCACAATATTACGCATGAAATGTAACATTATTTTACATTCTTTGTACTGCCGGTACTTTCGTATAACATCGGAGATAAAGTCAGAACAGCTGAGATTTTTATAACACGAGTAGCATTCGGACAGATTGGACGAATCGTACCAGACCCTCCTCTAGCCCGGCGAAATGCCGCGGCATCGATTCCACAAGTGCAGAGATGTTGAGCCATGCCGTCTGAATAGCCTCCCACAGTTCCCTGGTATTTTTAGGTGTAGGAACTTGGGTGCTAATGGTCATTTCCACCACGTCCCATAAATGCTCTATTGGGTTCATGTCGGGCGAACGTCGTGGTCACACTATCTGTCGAACTGTCCATAATGTTCCTCGAATCAATTTTGGACAGATGACATGGTGCATCGTCCGCTCTGAAAATCCCATCGTTGTTGGGGTACATGAAGTCCACGGATGGGCTGCAAATGGTCAGCCAGCAAAGCGATTTCCGGTTAGTGACGTGTTTATGAGGACTAGAGGACACAAATCGTGCCATGTAAAGACACCCACACATGTATGGAACCACCTCCAGCTTTCACAGTGCCTTGCTGACAGCTTGGGTCCATGGCATCAACCGAGCCCTACTATTAGCTCGTAACCCATCGGACGACGCCACATGTTGCCAGTCTTCCAGGGTAAAATTATCTTGTTCACGAGCCCAGGTGAGGCGCTGTGTCCGATGTCGTAGTACACTGCCGGACAATTGCTAAGGACGGATGACAATAGCAACCATAAAATGGAAGGCAGGAAAATGTGAAAATTAGCATAAGTGCGGGATACAGTAAGACGTGTTGTGCGTTTGCAAATTTTGGATTGCCGAACTTGTTCGTGACGTCATAGCGCTGATAAGAGATATAAAGGATTTGACGCGTATTGACCGTTGTTGTTCAAACGCAACGTTGAAAGGGAAAGAATCAATTGACAAACTTGCAATTTTCAGTATGTCTTCCCAACATCACCTAGATGATTTTACGCGTAGCCGTATTATTGGCAAGATTGAAGAAGGGCGAAAAATAACAGATGTTGCCAGGGAGTTCGACGTCAGCCACAGTGTTGTTTCAAGGCTTTGGAAATCATATCAAACAAATGGAGAGTGTAGCAAACGTCACGGGGAGGTCGTGTTCGCAGTACGACACCTGCAGAAGATCGGTACATCATAGTGCTATCAACAAAAAGACACCGGCGCAGTACAGCTAGTGAGGTAGCAAATCAGTCTATGGCTGCTACTGGCAAGCGGATCTCCCGAAAAACTGTAGCCAGACGTTTGCACGAAGGAGGACTATACGCCCTTCGTCCTGTTGTGTGCATCCCATTGTCCAGACGTCACCGTACCGCCCGTTTGCAATGGGGCCATCAACATCGCAATTGGACTGATAACGACTGATAAGCTGTCCTCTTCTCAGATGAGAGTAGTACAGTCTATCGTCTGATTGTCGACGACAACTGATCTGGCGTGATAGTGGTACTGCATATTGTCCAGCAAACATACAGGGAAGGGACCGATATCCGACATGTAGTGTCATGGTATGGGCTGGCATCATGATCAATGGCCGTACTTCCCTCTATGTGCTTCCAACTGGGACTATGACTGAACAACGATACATTAATGATGTTCTGCTACCTCATGTTCGCATGTTCCGTGTTGCTGTCGGTGATAGATTCATTTTCATGGACGACAACGCAACATTTCATCGAACAGTCGCTGTCCAGGAGTGTCTTGAGAGCGAGGATATTCAACGCCTCGTATGGCCAGCACGTTCTCCAGATCTGAATCCCATTGAAAATGTGTGGGATGCTTTGGGGAGGAGTCTTGCTGGTAGCCAATGCCCTCCAATAAACAAGGACACCCTCATCCGTGCACTGACAGAGGAATGGGATAAATTACCCCAACAGCTGCTTGATAATGTTGTGCAAAGCATGACACGACGTGTGGAATCTTGCATCGCCCATCCATGGTGGCCATATCCCGTATTGACATCTTACGCCGGAACGCCTGCGGACGGTAATTGCATTTTTTTCACGTTTACGTATTCTGCACAAAATGGCCTGTTTGTCCCTTGAACACGTTCCAAAGTCTTCTGGATTTCAGAGCACAATAAATTGTCTTTCTTGTAATGTCCTGGCATTCTGACATTATTTTATTTCACTTGGCATCCAACCACACTTACTTTTTAATGCGCTATATAGCCGTTTATGATCCGTCCTTAGCAATTGTCCAGCAGTGTGTTAGCAACGGCACTCTGGTAGGTCTTCTGTTCCCATACACGCTACACTGGCCTGATGGATATGTCTCTGGTACCTCCTGCATTGACAGTGGATGTTATTTGAGCCGGTGTGACTTGTCTGTTAGCATGGACAATCCTGGTCGGCAGCTGCGCTGTCCACGGTGGATTGTAATGCCTTCCATAAGGAATTTAACGGTACACACGTGACACCTTGGATCCAGGAATGTTTAATGTTCGAACAACTTCTGAAATTGAATGTCCCATCAGTCTGGCTTCTACTACCATGCCTGTTCAAAGTCTGCTTACTACATCCTACTTCAGGTTGTTCAACCTGACTCACGAGATTGAAGCCGATAAAAATCGTGGCGTACGTCAGCGCCAGTTAAAAGTTTTACTGATATTCCATGAATTTTGGCACTCCAGTGTATTTTTTTTAAATAAAAACACCGAGTCGTAGACCAGGGGGTTGGGTGGGTCTGACCCCTCTGTGGATATGCCACTGGTTTGTTTGTCGTATTTTTCAACATGTGTCGAACTATTCTTACCCTAAACCTTTGGACAATGGCACTCAAACCATTTGCATTATTCTCTTCACAAATATTGAAGTTTGATGCTATGTGTGCTGATCTCTCATATCCAGTTTAAGCGACTGATGTACTGTGCTTGAACTAAACGGTACCCAAAACTTTTGCTCCCTCCAAACAGAAACGTTCACATAGCGACGGTGTTTTACGAAAGCTGCGGTAAAATAATTTAACTTTACCCCCTCTCATCGCAGCAGCGGCGAAACTAAACATGTCATAGGTGATAAGCCTTCCTTTTTGTCCTATATTCTTTAATCCATGCCCTGAAACATGATAGGAAAGGGCTAGTCTACATGTAACAAACAGCACTCAACTGGGTAAAAAGTTACTCTCTCCATCCTTAACCCTTAACGCCCAAAACAGCCATAGCCGCCCGAAAAGCCTGTCTAGAGTGAGTCAGATTTCCTCGACCTATGAGAAATCAGTAGGAGTCACTATTGTTATTAAAGAAAGAAGTGAAACAAAAGACAGTTTCGTGCGTTATGGTATTTAGAGTGATACAATATTTTTCGGTCAAGGTCGTTAAAGGGTTAAATTAGTCTCCATTGCCATAGTCCTTTATTAATTAATTTGCCAGAAGGGATTGGTGTCAATCATACGCCTTAATGACCAGTCTGAATACTAATCTAAAAGTGAAAGCAACTCTTTTTGATACTCTAGTCTTTCAGATAACTCATACGAGCAGATTTGGGACCATTAAACATACCCTGAATAAATTCGTTCAGCCCACTTCTTAGACAGCGAATACATTCGTTGGAGCTAAGTTCAGCCCGTTTTATTTACTCCGAGTTAATTTTCCAGCCGGTTGAATGGTTAACAGAGTGTTTGCTTTATACACCGTAATTTCTTTTTAACGCCGACTCCATAATGAGGAGTTCGTTGCCACTTATTCCTACGTGCATGATTTTTTTTACTGAAACTGAGAAAATTAGAAAGCAATATTCTGAGGTAAATATATATCAAATACGTGGAGATAATGAAAATGGACGATGTCGTCGCTCTGTCCACGTTATTTTATAAACAACGCATAGCGACTGAAAAATTGGGTTCCGACACCGCTGGGATCGAACCCCAGATCTCTCGATAACTAGTCGAGTGCGTTCGCTGAGAATTGTTGACGCCGTAGCGTAAATGCGAACGCACTCGACTAGTGATCGAGATATCTGGGGTTCGATCCCAGCGGTGTCGGAACCCAATTTTTCAGTCGCTATGCGTTGTTTATAAAATAACGTGGACAGAGCGATGACATCGTCCATTTTCATTATCTCCACGTATTTGATATATATTTACCATTTCTATCGCCCTTTGAATTTATCAGCTAGAATTAAATAGCTGTTCCGTTAAATGCCACCAGATGACGACATCTCAGTTGCTGAGACCATCAATACGGATTCGTATTGTCAGATGCTGACTAATAAACCACGCGTGGCGCTGAGAATTGTTGACGCCGTAGCGAAAATGCGAACGCACTCGACTAGTTATCGAGAGATCTGGGTTTCGATCCCAGCGTATCGGAACACAATTTTTCAGTCGCTATGCGTTGTTTATAAAATAACGTGGACAGAGCGATGACGTCGTCCATATTCTGAGGTATTTAACATAAAAAAATTCACCAATTAATGTCTTTGATTAAAATAAGTGGCACAGTTGTCTATGAGATGGCTTCTGATCATTAGTCCGAAAAGGGTGCGGGTTCGAATCCCGGTTAGGCATCGATGTTGTGTTTGTCGTACAAAACCAATAGCACGCGTCAAACAGTTTGAACGCATTTTCCCTAGCTATGCAAATAAATAAAAATCTTTGGAATGTGGATTGCAATGATTTTTTACTTTAAAATCACGAGCATATGAATAGTTATTGTTTAAATGATTAACTAGGTAGCTGTCTAATGTTTGCAAACAACTTTGTAGAACATACACTGTCGTATCAGAATATGACCACCCCCGGAATCGAAGTACACGTGACAAGGCAAAACCACACGCAGATATAAGCGGCCGGCAAGGAAAGATAAGGCAGAGGTAGTGATTTGACGGACGTACAAAAAGGAATGATCATCGGCTATCTCGCCAAGGGTGGAAGCATCTCAGAAGCAGCAGACTTCGTGGGCTGTTCGCGAGGTGCTGTAGTAAGGGTGTACTAAGAATGGACAACTGGCACCCGGAGTATATCCCGACGTCATAAACTCAAAGGCCATCGACCCCAGAGGAGAACGTCGCTTCTGTAGACTGGCAAAGGGAAATGGGCGCGCAACAATTGCAGAAAATGGACGCTGGGGCACCCAGGCACGTGTTCCCCATGATAGTAGAGCGAATCCTATTGCGCATGTGTCTCCGGAGTCGACGCTGCATCAAGGCGCCCATGTTAACCCAGGTCCATCGGCAACGACGCCTGCAGTTCGCATGGGACTACCGACAGTGGAAGAGTGGAAAAAGGTTGCCATCTCCGACGAATCGAGGTTTCTACTTCACAGAATTTGCCGACGGTAGCGGATACGGCGTCAAACACACGAGAACCAACACCCGGTCAAGTACAAACTGCCGGGCCGGTGGCGCCGTGTTCTAAGCGATGGCTTCTGATCATTGAGGCATGGACGTTGTGGTTGTCTTACGGCACTGCCTCTCTCCGTTCCCTGGAACCAGTGGCCTAAATTAGGGTCTGCGCGGCTGCTTATAGCCTATGGAGTCGCTCACGGTGGTCGTTAAACCTCCAACCAAAGAAAAAGTACAAACCGGCGGTGGCAGTGTGCATGTTTTCCTGGTATCTTAATTCTTTTGTTTTTGAAGCAAAGTTATTAATTCCAGACGACGTGTGTAACAAACATCACACATTTTTCGAAGAACCCAACTGCGAGTAGATGCATTTTCCAAAATCGGGTGCCTGTGTGAAAACACAAATTTGTCGGTGACGGGAATCGAACCCGCGTCAGCTGTTCTACGGAATGTATCGCTGCATATTTGTCGTACGTCACCAATGTTAAATAGTGGTGGTATACATCAATAATTCAGGACTACTACTTAAAAGAAAGTAAGAGAGCCAGAGGTATAGGAACAAACAATGCATGTACAGTAGCGAACAAAAGTATTTGGCGAAACACTTTTTCGACCATATATATTTTTTCTGCTGGACCAAATCGGGTCATTTTGGGATATGATGTGTGTTGATTCGTGGGTTACAATGCCGCGTAGTTTGTATTTCGCTCAGAGCGAATTTGTCGTTCGAAATGGGCCATATTCAAGAGTCGCCAATTATTACCCATTTGTTTGCTGCATGTACTAATGTTTTTCTTGTGATGTGTAGTGTGATAATAAAGTCAATCTTAGGTTTTCAGAAATGGGTGAAAAGGCGGAGATCCCTGTTGGAGCTCGCCAGGCGGCCGTGAACATGATGGAATCCGGAATGCGCGTCACCGACATTGCGAGGGCCCTGAAGATCCGACACCAGTCCATTTCAGCTATCCTGCAACGTTATAAGAAAACTGTGACCGTCCAGAACAGTCCGCGATGCGGTAGGCCTCGTTTCACTACGTTGCGTCAGGATAGACGCATCCTCCGTCGATCTCGTGCTCATCCCACCTTGACTGCTGTGGACATCGCCACCGAATTCGGCGACACCGACGACTTGAACGTCAGCCGAATGACCATCTCCCGTCGTCTCATTGCTGGTGGACTTAATGGAATGCCAAGGGGTCAAGAGTCGACGAGCCAGAGTCGCGTTCGCGCGCCGTCATCGACACTGGACCGCGGTGGACTGGAGTAAGGTTCTTTTCACCAACGAGAGCAAGTTCAACTTGTTCGGAAGTGATGGCATCCGATACGTACGACGTCCGTGTGGCCAGAGATTCAAACCCCAGTTCATTCAGCCGACTGTCAAGCACGGAGGAGGATCGCTCATGGTTTACGGCGCCTTCTATCGCAATGGAGAATGGGCCCCATCATCAAGATTAAAGGAATAATGACCGGCCAGAGCTACACGAACATGCTCATTAACGATATCTTCCCATGGGCAAACCAAAACATGCCACCAGGATGGATCATGCAGCAAGACAACGACCCGAAGCACACCTCCGGAGTAGCGAAGGCAGCCTTCCAGCAGCAACAGGTCACACTTCTAGACTGGCGAAGCCAATCTCCAGACCTCAACCCCATCGAGCGCATGTGGGAGGAGCTGGAGAGACGATGTGCGAAAAACCTGCCGGAATAGGGCCCAGAAGTTTGACCATCTGTCTGCAGAATGGGTGCGAATTCCGCAGGTCACCGTCGAGAAGCTAGTGGATTCGATGCCGGCCCGTTGTGCAGCTGTTATTAAGTCTCGTGGTTATCCCACTAAGTATTAGTTATTGTTTTGTCGTTTTCTCGTACTTGTTTTCTGTTATCGTTGCATTAAATGAATGTGATACACACCTACTTTGTTGGTCAATTTGTATGATCTTTGCGATTAAGCTCGGTACCTGATCTGTGTTAAGGTTTCCGATCCATCTGCATATGGGTCATGTTTACAACTGAATAACACGTATCATATCTCAAAATGACCCGATTTGGTCCAGCAGAAAAAAAAATTATGGTCGAAAAAGTGTTTCGTCAAATACTTTTGTTCGCTACTGTACCTCTTACACGAGGTTCGAATGAAGGCTCGGGTATACAGTTCTGTACTGTGACTGGTCGCGTGTTTAAATATTCCTAGCTGAGTGTTTGCCATCGAATTTATGCGTAACTAATCTCATGTCAGAAGCATTTTCACAGAAATCTTATCGGAAAGTTCTTCCAAATAAATATTTCAATATCCAACCGCATGCTTTTCTGAATAAAAAAACAAACTCCCTTCACGTTACAAGTTTTCTTTACTTCGAATTCGGCTAAAGACTGGTTTTAAAAAATGCACGAAAATATTTGCACTTAGGAATCTTGCTTCCGGTAAACAAGTATTTTTCTTTCTAAAGTACCATGAAGAACGTTCTAACAAAAGAAGCTCTTAAGGTTTTATTCAACACTAAATATATTCAAAGGTTTGAAAAAAAATAATAATAAAGCACTGCGTAGCTGTTCGACAACAGAAATTTCATGGCGCCTTTTCAACTTTGTCAAAAGTGCTTTAAAAGAAAATTTATGGATGCCGACGGCTGAACAAAGAATTAACAACACGTTCAAATTTTTACGGATTCCCATGCACAAAGTTGTAACCTTACTTGGGCAACGGATTAGTTTGACAGTGGTGCGCATGCCTTTCGTTTATTTATTCTTTTTTTATGTCAACCCTTCTTTCACCTTTTGTGCCATCTGCTGCTTCCTTGGCCTTGATTTTTTATTGAGAAAGTTGTTAAATATTTACGACAGGTATTATTGTGATGGGCTGCTCTGACGCCTTCCATTTTTTTCCTTCGCCCGTTGTCTTCATGACTTCTGTCTGAAACCAACGGCGAAGGGGGAAAAAATGCGTTACGGAATTTATATATATTCGTACTTTCTTCTTTTCAGCATTTGCTGTTGTTGTTTTCTCCCCGTTACTTTGATCATCCGAAACTGTCAAGGTAAAGTGGGTATTAAGGTCAAAAAATGCAGACTCTCCAGCAACAAAGAGAGAGAGAGAGAGAGTGCGAAAACAGTAGTTGGCCCACTCCTGTCAAAACAAAAATCAACCGCAATTATTCTGACGGCTCAGATAAGAGACCCCTCTTTCGAGAAAAAATGGTGTCGCATCATAACAAATACTGACGTTAAAAGAAAAAGCATTGCTAACCCCTTCCCTGCACATTTACCTCCTGGGAGTCGTAAGTGGAAACTCTCCTTTATAAGTCTTAAATAGGTGAAAAAATTGAAATAAGTCCACACTTTACTCTGAAGATTTAGTGCGGTTGATACGACTGGGTAAGCTTTTGAGTAATTGTTTAAAAAAAGGGTTTTAAACCTCAATTATACCCTCTGAATACACCTGAAGTAACCGAAATTAAATAGTTATAGCATTGTGGCAATGTAAAAACGGCTTAAAATACTTCCACACGTTATTCTTGGAATGACAATACTGGAGGTTTACCTTTCACCTATTCAAAAGAACGTGAGGCATTGAAACGCAATAAATTTGCCTTCTCAACGACCATTGAAAGTCTTAAGTTAGATGCTTGAGAAAGACGGATTATACAGGGTGATACAAAACACCCTAACATCCATTCGAAATCAACGTGGTTCAAACTGCGAAAAAGAGATGGCGCGAGGAGTCTTGCTCATAAAGTATTCCAAAAAACACGACCTGTGCCTGCACCATGCCACTTAGTTGCGTTGTTTCTTTTGCAGTGCAAAATTCAGAGGACGTCATAAAAAATCTACAGCCTATTTCGAGAAAGTTGCACTGGAACAGCTTTATAATGGTGGTAGTTCGGTTGCCGAACCACTGGAAGATGCCAAGACTGTTTTTGCGCACTCCCTCAAAATCTGTACGATCACTCTATAGCCAGCAGATTACGTGAATTTTGCATCAACAGTGTCGAGACGCTTATAACACCTGGTATACTGATTTACCATTAATTTCCAGACACAGCCCTATTGATAGTGAACTCTGTCCTTCTAAAGCACCACATCAAAAATCCTATTGCATTTGTAGGGCTATGGTGAGACTATACTCTGAATACAGGATGTCTCGACAGAGTGAATTGATCTCCAGCCTGGACATCTAATAGGGTACCACACAAGTAAGCGCGCCTTACGTGACTTTTCAACGGCATTGAAGACTTCTGGGTCGAGTATTGGTAATGTGGTAAAACAAATGGCAGCGGAATGGGACAGGAAACGGCCTCATACCTCTCCGAAGTCAACTAAACGTGGCACAGGAGAGCTCTGCAAAAGACGGTCCGCTAAAAACGCAAACCAACATTACCTCCAATCATGCTAAACCTGTGTGAGACTAATGTTAGCCCCAGTACAGTGCAGAGGTGGACGCGCGACCTGCCCTACCACGATCAAGCTGCCTTGCAGAAGCCACTAATCACTTCGATTATTGCCACACGCCGATTAGCGTGGTGTAAGGAGCATCTATCTTGTACTGTAGACCAATGGAAAACTGCTTTGGACTGACTGTGCACCCGGAATAAAACCCTAACCGTCGTTTAGATATGTAGATGACATCTGTATGATTAGAAATCTTAACGCACGTTTTGATGAAGATAAATCGACCAATTTACTCCATCAAGTTCACCATAAACCTGGAAAAAGATAGTATACTCCTACATCTAAATGTTTTACTGATGGTATCTGACAATGGCCATTTGCGCACCAGCATATGTAATGGTGCGTAACTTCACTACACCAAACTCCATCAAATGTACATTGAACCTGGTGAAAGATGATATACTCCAACACCTAGATATTTAACGGAAGGTTCTGACAATGGACATTTGTGCATTATCATATACATTATAAAAAACGAAGCACCCAATCGAGATGAAAATTGGCATGTACAGGATTGCAATTCCCCAGCACTTGGGCTATTCATTCGGATTAAACAGCTACACAAGTGCAACAAGTAAGTACTTTGTAGCGCCGCCACTGATTCGAATACAAGCGCTTACCCGACATGGCATAGACTCTTACAGTTTACCGATACTGTCCTGAGGTATAGCATGCTAGGTGGTATCCGAATTGTGGGAGAGTTCGCCGACATTAAATGGATGGGTGTATGTGGTGTGCCATCATATCGCAAACATATTCGATCGACGAGAGGTCGTGCTGGCGATGGAAGGGTGTTGACATTACGAAGGCTGGTCTTTGGGAGCCGTGCCGTGTGTGGTCAGACATTATCATGTTGTAAAATTGCTCGGTGATGCTGCAACAGAAAGGGCAATACACACAGGTGGTAGAATATTGAATCATGAAGGTGGTACCGAGGACTCTCAAGGGTATCCAGCTATCGTAGGAAATGGCTCTCAGGACAGTCCCGGGGTGCAGTGTGCGGTTCCACGGTAAAAGCAGGATCCGTGCGCTGGTCGGCTCGTCTGTAGACACGTACGCGCTGATCATCGGCGCCACGTGCATACCACCGTGACTCATCACTGAAGGCAACACGACGCCACTGAACACTATCCCACGTTGATCTGGCCCCACGCCACCGCTCTTTGGTCAGTGGTAAGCGGCGGAGAAGCCCCCAGCGAATGCAGTCCCCGTGCCGCAAGTTGTCTGGCAACGGTCGGATGGCCACTTCTGTACCTGTAGACGACTCAACATGGCCACGGATGATTGAAAGTGACAAATTCGATTCTGTTCGTGCGGCTCTCACAATCGTTCGGTCGTTGCCCTCGGCCGTCCAGTGCCCGCGTGCCGCTGGGCTGTGCCCTCCTCGACGCTGCAGCGTCGCTTTGGTCCAACCCAAATGCCTGGCGATACAGCGACTTGACCAACAAGCCTCTCTCAGCCCATTTCAACAGCTCGTATCCGACGCCGAGGTATCCTCACGGTCGGTGGAGGTTAATGCAATTGCAATCCGCTGTAATAATTGTCCTTGCGTGCGAGCTTTCCTGTAGTCATTGTTGGCCATTTTTTGATCATTTGCACATTCGGCTCTGAGGTACTTGCATGCGGAGTGTAATCAAAATAGAACGACTTCCTGGGGGTGCTCAGTTCTCTTTTTGGCAAAGAATGTATTAGAAATCTGTGGTAGTGCCTAATTTCTCTACATCCAACTCTTTCAGCCCAAAATATTACAAAACTGGTATCGGCAAATCACATTTTAGAAGAGCTTATCCTGTCTCCCACTGATGAAGCAAAGGAAAAAGAATTATTACTGAAACGAAGCAGTCTATGATTATGATGGTAGTTCCTGGATGTGACGGAGGCAGCTTGACCGTGGAGCTGGGTTTCGTGCCCATCAGTCATTTTCGACAAAACCATGAATGCTGATCTCTACCTGGACAGCGATTTGTGGCAGTATTTGGGGGAAGGCCCATACCTCTGTGAGTAGGACATCGTATCATGTCATACCTCTCGCGTTCTTACACATTGATTAGAGGATAGACGTCGAAAAGTTGCACTTGCGAACCCTGACCGAACACATATATAGAATCTCTGGAACGAACTGGATCGTCGGGTACGTGGAAAAGGAGATTGCCCACAAAAGGGATCACTGCTTTGAATGCCTAAACATACGGGAAAACGTTACAATAAAACTGGTGGAGAGTATTCCACGAAGATTAAAGGTCATCATAAAGGCCTAAAGTTTCACCACACAATATTAAATTTTGCGTATATAAAGATATGCACAGGTGTACAAATGTTAAATGGTAGCCTTTGGAATTGCTCAAACCCGAAACTAAAAATAAAATATCCACAACAAGAAAGATAACACTGAATTTTCGGTTGTAATGAACACGTCTTTTGAATCATTTCCAATGCGAATGAACTTTAACAAAGTTATTGGAACCGCTTAAAACACCTAGAAATAGAAACTGGTACTTACAGTATGCTACGGAGATTATCAAATGACGCACAAAAAGTTTCTCATAGCAGAGGGATTTTCAAATCGAACAGTTAAAAGAAGAAATATAGAAGGAAACATGATATACGTTGTAACTCTACACCTTCGAGTGGAAGAATTTTCCATAATGGAAAAGTTGAAAATAGGCGAAACATATTTGTCATGGCAAAAGATATGCTAAGTAAAGAGAACTTTTCAAATACGTCTTCCGGAAGCAGAGATAACCAGAAACAGGTTTTGAGTTATACCTCCTCCTAGCGGGGAATCTGTGCATTATTTAAAGAGGATAATGATCCACAACATTATTGCAGCGAATGGCATACAATAAAAAGGAAATTTCTCAATAGGGTATACAGCTGCAAGCAGAATTACACAAATACCACCTAGCGATGGAACTGTGAACTATAAAATTCCTCAAGGTAAATGGCATCCGGCGTTGAATTTTTTAAATCGCACGCGTAGAAGCAGAGATACACGTGCTATTTAAAAACATTCAACACCAGATGTCCCTAGGTGTACATTATTTTGGGAAGAAAATGCGCACAGACAGTTTTCAAAGTTAGTGTAGTATCTAACCAAAAAATAATTTTTTCAATAGGGTTTTTAGTCTCGAACATATTGCTGTGAACGTAGTCAACTTACGCCATCTAGTGGAACACGTGTGCGTTAAGAAAAATTTGAAATTATATGAGAAACATATTGCACCGGAAATTCTCTCCAACAAAGAAAAAATTGTTCAAATCGAACTCTTTAGAAGCAGAGATATAGACAAAAATAAGAACTTCTGGATATTTTAAGCATGTTATCCTTCGGATGGTTTCAGGGAATTTTTTTTTCTTTTGGGAAACTTTCAGTATGTAACTACCACAGACATAGAGAAGCATAGACAGACAAACGTAATGCTGGCTGTTTTGAAGCCATAGAAATCAGAAATACAGGGCTATCTGTGAATGGGGGGGGGGAGAGTTTGCGGTGGACGGATGCCTATTGCAAAGAAAGAGTGTTTTATTCAATTCGTGATGTACTGCAGAAAGTTCGTGAACGAACCGAGAACTTTCTACATCAAATTGTAAGTACATAGGAAAATACCAAACAATAACGGGGCCTGCCATATACATAAAGAATACTACTAAATAGCAAAACTCCGCGTCACATACACCAAAATCTTAGATTTACAAGTCAAATATCCTACGGCCAACACCATAGCTATTCCCGACAATTGGGGGTTTTCAATGCAAGCCAGTGTATTCTCCTCTAATGCCTATGGTAGCTACAAATTCTTATGGCTGAAGAGATACTACAGGGTGATTCATAAAGAAGTATACAGTTTCCAGATGCTATAAAACAGTAACAGTTGAAGACACATGCCACAACTGCGAACCGTTAGGTAGATGTACTCATAAAGTTTGTGTCCCGCTACTAAAGGAAGTGACGTAGGCGACAGAGCGCGTGGCATGTCACCCATCAGTCAAAATGGCAGCGTCTGCCGTGGAGAAGGCGTTTTGTGTTCTTGAATTGAGCAAAACGGAATCTGTAACTGTTGTTCAACGGCATTTTCGACCACTATTCGGAAAAGAACCTCCAACCAGAAAATCTATCTACGATTGGCATAAAAAATTTGAAACTATACGGGCTGTTTGTGCAAACTTAAAAGTCCTCGACGACCGCGTGTATCGGAAGGAGTCGTCGATAGAAGCTGTAAATGATTCCATACAAAATGCAGATGTTGCAAAATCTCACTGACCTTGACAAAACAAAGCGCTTTGAATTTTGTGCCGAAATGCAGCACCGTTTTGAAAATGACGATTTTGCCGATCACTTAGTTTTCACGTGAGTGGTCAGGTAAACAAGCACAATGTTCGCTTTTAGGGAACGGAGAATCCCATATTTACAGTGTAACACGTGCGAGGTTCCCCTAAGGTAAATGTGTTCTGTGTTTTTTCGCGTTTGGGCGGAAATGGATTACCGGCTCGATGTGTGTCGTGGGACTAAGGGTGCACACATAGAACATCTGTGACTGTCTCTAAAAAACTTGAAACATTCCCCTATAATTCTGTTACAGGTAACATAAAATATCTTACATTGTTCTTGTTTTATAGTGCGTTGAAACTGTATACTTCTTTATGAATCACCCTGTATATTGAGATCTAAAATTTCTCTTTATAAAAACACAATAATATTTCATACACGAGTCCATCTTTACCGAAAGGAGACTTATTTGAACCGACATGGTTTCTTCCGAAGCACTCAATTTTCGAATTTTATTATAATCCTGAAAGTCAGAAATACATTAGGGATTGTGCCAAAAGTTTATGTTTAGTAGCCAAGGTTCTGCAACAAGAGAGTGAATTAATTAATGGAAGTTTATGCTTGCGTGAAAGCTACTTATGCCGGAAACCGGTGTAAACGGCCATTTATCTGGCTGTTTTTTTTTTTCATCAGTACACTCACGACACAAAGGAGTGTGCGTTATTTGATTCACTGCGATTCTTCAGTATCTGCATCGAAGCAGGAGGGCGTGAACAAATAGTTGTTAACTGTGGCTTGAAACTTTATGGCGCCAGACAGAATAACAAATAGGATTTTCGTGGAGGCAAAGCATCGGAAAGCCAATATTAATTGCGTCCCATTTTAAAGGGCAATAAATTTCTTTGAAATTCAAAATAAGTGGTAACTGGAAGAATTGCGAAAACAAACCATCGAACTAGGTGCTGCCCAAGTTGAAATACGCAGAACAAACGGTAATGAAGTGAATCTACGCAAAATAAGTTTGTTATATCAAACAATTACAAATAACTAAACACATCTTATAAATAGTAAACGTTAGTAACCTCCACCCTAAATGACGCACAAAGATATATTGCCACCCTTCTACAATTTAGCTGAGGTTTGTTGCGAAGGTCAAACGTATTTAGTCACAAGAAAGCATTAATGAGTATTGTCGCATTTTGGCTCCTGCCTAAGTGAAATCATTGTGCTGTTCCAATGCCCCAGTAGTCGGAGGGGTTGACCTGTAAATATTCTTCCGGGTTTGAGTCCCTGATGAGGCATGGGTGGCATGCTGGTCTTACGGCGCTGGTTTTCCAACCTTTCTGGAACCAGTAGCACGGGCGACTACTTGTAGCCCTATGAGGTACTGATGGTGGCTGTAAAATCTTCCATACTCCTGTAACCGGGGCTTCCATATTTATCAGTAGCCATTTTTAGAGATAGTGAATTTTAGTCATTTTCTTTCAATTCCCGCCATTTGGATGGGAAGGGCAACGACAGGCAAAGTACCTTTTTCCCACGCGTCGCAGCAGAGAGAGTGTTAGATTTATAGTTTTGTCGATGTGAGAAAAATGAAACTGGACATTATTGCTTTTCCGCCGTCCAAAGCAGTACAATGTAGAGGTGGCCAGCGAGCCAATTAATGAATCTTGCGTTTTTCGGAGAGGAGGCATCTTAGGGTGTGGCTTTGCTTAGGAGGAATTCGTCGGATTTCACACGGGGAGAGTTTTCGTTCGGGGGTCGGCTATCGGGGAAGGAAAGAGCAGAAAGAACTCGGTGGGCAGAAGGTCGACGAAGCAGGAGATCTGTAGCGGGGGTGGCAGTATCGTCGGGAAAAGGGAAGTAGGAAGGAATGAGGCCGATTATGAATGGTTAATATGTAGAAAGAACGGAGATCAGGACAAGGCTTAAAGACATTCCCCGTAATATCTGAATACAAGTCTTCCTCACTGCAAAATTTAGCTTCAGTCGATTCATTTTTCTATACTTTGTATTGTATTTATCTGCTCCAGCTGGGAGAATTACGGATTATACCACCGATACCGAACTTACTGCAAAGGAAGCATCAAACAAACTCTCCACACAGGGCGCTGTTATAGAACTTCAGTATCTGCACAGGGCGCTGCGATTCTTCAGATTCATCCTGACCACGGTCGGATTAAGGGGGTGGCTGTAGGGGTTATAGTCTTGGGGCCCACCATGACCCCAGGAAGCATGCCTGGGCAAATGATAGAGGGAGAAGTTTATGAAAAAAAATTTACTTTTGTCTCGTGTGATTTCCACTTCGGCAGAAACAGGGGCTGGAAGACGACCAGATTTCAAGACAGTCACTCACCAAAATTAAAGGTTTCCTGTCGCTCTATACGGTGTCGGCGAGACAGCGTCAGCTTTTTCACTACCATCCACCTACACCTCCCAGTTTCCAATTGGAACCGTTAATGGTCGAAGTCCCCTGTGACTTCACATTGCATAACAGAAAAGTATACAATGCTAAGTCATTAGAAAAACCAAGACAAAATCTTGGAATCTTAAGCTTTTAACTCAAGTTTTTGTGAGAACAATGAGAAATACAGTGACTTATTATGAAAACACTGCAGGTATTTTAGTAGTTACAGATTCGTCTTTTAACGGACTTCATCATAATTCTCCGTCATAAGTTCTTTGGGGGCTCCCCTCAGATGTCTCAGCTTAGGGGCCCACTAAGGTCTCAATCCGGCCCTGATCGTGACACTGGAATTACGCCCTCCTAGTTCGCATCAAACTGTGTTTACGATATGCAACTGGCGAGAGCAACCCGGTATTTTCATACCAACTGAGAGTGTAATGTTTATTCAGTTATCTCGCCTTTGTCATTTAAACATTACCTTCGTACTATCGGTCGTTTGTTCTCGTAGCACTATAGCTCCTTAGCGTTTAGCACCGGATAGCTAGCACAGAAAATTCTTAATTATACATTGAGGTAAATTAAACAACCTGACGGCCAGAAGAGAGAAAACTTCATTTACTCACATAAATAGTCTTTATTGGCTTTTCAAGAATAGCATAACTCTGCCACAAGGTACTTCAGTTATGTCAATAACGTATCAGAAACGATCACATCTGCACACTACTGAACCCCTATCAACTTATATCTACACACGTCAAACCTACCAATCACAACAAATTGCTATAGTAATCTACCCACATCACGCCACTTTTTTCGCCGCTTGCCCCCAAATTACACAGCTTGTTCTTATCGTGTCAACACACACACGTCACTCACCCTCAAGACTGATGCCACAAGCATTCTTTGAACGAAAAAGGTATAACGTTAAGCTTGAAACGCTTAAAGAGCATGAACTCGAAATTTTTATAGAGAAACTAAAAATGAAAGAGTTTACGTCATGAGAGGGTGGGGATTCCAGCGTCACAATGTATCGACTACTCAGGTCAGTAATGCTTTAAAAGCATTACAATGAAACTGCACACCCTAGAAATGCCATTGGATACTTTTGCTTCCTCAGTTTACAACATAAATTCGTCCGTTGACCCCAATTTTAACCCTTTAAGTGACCGATGTTCCTTAACCAACTGGTGCTCAAACTTTTCAGCGCTCCCTAAACAGAAATGTTCACATAGCGGCCGGGTTTTTCTATCTGAACTGCACGTCAAATGTTTTGTTTTGATAAAAGCTACAGCAATTCATATCTCTTTCTCATCTGAGCAGTACCGATAATAAGCCCTCATTTCTAGTTCTTCATTCTCTGCTCGATTACCCACGTTATAAAAGGGAAGGGCAAGTCCCCTGACATGGACATCATGCCACTGGGTAGAAACGTGTAACTCAAAAATCTTCTTTCACTCCTTTCTTAGATTCGTCGCTATTGTTACAGCCCAGTTTGAAGGTAATCAGTCAGTAAGGATTAGTATTAATCATCTCACTAAATGACCACTTTGAATAATAAAGCTAAGGGGGAAGCAAGGACTTCTGACGGGAGGCTCACTCGTTTCACCTGCGTTCGGCCAGTTTCTTAGACAGCAAATATATATTCTTTTTACCTGATTTCAGTTCATTTTGCTAACCCCGAGTTAATTCGTTCCAGTCAGTTAAAGGGTAAATCACAGATTCGGAGCCAACCAAAAATGCTCTCTAACTTTATAATAGCCATCTTGGCCTCATGTAAAATATTTTCGAAGTTTGGGGAGAGATTCAGTTAACAAATTCGCCGCTAGGGACTTATTTCAAGCTGAAAGTCAGCTTTCTGGAAATTAAGACAACCCCGTTAGCTCCACGTCATTGTGAGTCTTCCTTTGCCTGTGAAGCAGCTGGTGCGTGAGTTTATTATATACACCCTGTACATTTCTGTAGGGAAGTGCTTCCGTCTATATATTTATATGAGGTTTATCACCAAAAACAGCGTTACAACAAGCTCTCAAAGTTAGTCAAACACTTTAGGAACAGCACAAGAGGCGACTTTATCCCGTGGAGTAGAGAAAGGGAAGGACTTGTCAGAATTTGAACGGGAAATGATTATATCGGTGAGAGAAAGCCGGGGGACAGTTTCTCAGCAAAAGTAGGCAGGGCTGGTTGTTTGAGAACCTCATCAGTTACAGCACATAATCTACCAGTGTGACGGCGGTTCCAGCATGGTGGCATGTATGTGTTTTTTAGTGGTTCGTCTTGGGCAACTTTAATCGTTTAGATGCAAAACCATGAATTATGAGTTCTACACCGAAATGTTTAGCAAGTCTTTTGTAAAGAAGATCATGGTTATGTTACCGGTTTGTCCGTCTATGGACACCATATCTCTGCAACTGTTAGTCCGATTTGAAAAATTATTTCTGCATTGGGAAGCTTGAAATGTGTGAATGATTATCCTTCACATCCCTACTCGATTGAAAAAAATACTTTCGTGGACAGTCACCACTCACCTCGAAAAACCTTTTGAGAATACTTTCTTCCTAAAATAATGCATAGTTTCCCCGCCAGGGGGCGAAGATGCATATCTTATTTTGGTCGATGTCTCTGCTTCTAAAAGTAAGATCTGAAATTTTCTGTTTTGAGAGCGTTATCGCTGCGAAATGTTTCTCATCGCTCAAGTCTGCCACAAGAGGGCGTAAGTTAACAGCAATATCTGCAGGACTGAAAATATAGTCTCAATTAGCTCCTACTAACTCTGTGTGCATATTCTCTTCCCAAAATAATGCACAATTTCGCTGCTAGGGGCGCAAATGCTTAACCTGCATTTCTCAATATCTCTGCTTCTACATGTGCGATTTAAAAAAAAATTATTTCAACACCGGATGGCATTTATCTTATAGAACACTTTAGGCTAGTATACGAGGAATTTTGTAGTTCAGAGTTCTGCCGATAGGTGGTGTTTGTATCTGTATAGAGGCTACTAAAAACACTATTGAGAGATTTTCGCCACAATGCAAATGTAGAGCATTTTCCTGTTTAAATAATGCAAAGATAATCCAAAGTAATTATCAAAAGCTTGTTGTCGCTGTCTCTGCTTCCGGGCGACGTGTTTGAAAAGTTTTTTTCCTTAGCATGGCTCTTTCCATGAAGAATATTTTTCGCCTATTTTCAACTTTTCCATTTAGCAAAATTCTTTCGCTAGCAGACGTAGACTTATGCCATGTTCCCTTCTATATTTCTTCTTTTAACTGTTCGACTTGAAAATCGCTTTGTCTCAGATACCTTTCTTCTGCGCTATTTGTTAATTTTCGTAACTTGCTTTTTAGCCGCTGGTAGAACTAACAAGGGACGCCTTTCAACTGTCACTCTCCAAAATTGAAGAAACGTGGCCAGGAGATAGGCAAAAACCAATGGGTGTATTTCCGTTTTGGCCCAAATCAACTGACAAAGGTGAACGAGTGGTCTGAAAATGGCATTAGAAGCACAAGCGGAGAAAATCATCGAACGTATCAATAAGCAATCAATAGCAGTCAAAAAAATTTAACAACATGTTGTTATATCCGTGGATAAAAATTGGATACTGTGAAAGTGATGACGCTTCTTTTAATAATGTTCAACGTATTTGTTTTTCAGATATCAATGGCAATTTTCAGTACTGTGATACCTTTGGGATCTTGCGTTGTTCTTATTATTCCAAATTACTTTGCTTCGGTCATGTGTTCAATGCCACAAATGTTCATTTACACCTGTAATAAAAGTTTCGGTTGCTTTTTGTATGACATGAGCTTATTTTGAATCATGGGGACATAGTTGATACTTGGGGGTTACATATCACGCACCACAACGCATGTCAGATGATTTTTCCTACTTATGCTCTAAGGCTATTTTCAGACCACTCGTTCACCTCTGTCAGTTCATTTGGGCCGAAACGGAAATACACCCATTGGTGTTTGCCCTTAATACTATCTCCTGGCACGTTTCTTCAATTTTGGAGACTGACAGTTGAAAGGTTTCCCTTCTAAATAGATGTTTCATCGATTGTAGAAGCCGGTTGATTGTTTTCCAAACTGGTTCCATTGACTTTAAATAGCTTTGATAAATTTAATTGGCGTCAGAACGGATTTGAAGGACGTGCTCATTACAGCCAAAAATTCGATGTCCTCTTTCTTGTTTTTTGCTCATATTTAAGGAATGCACATTCTCCGAATGCAAAATAATGTGCTATTAAATATTGAGAGAACCTTTCCATGCTCTATCTTAAAAATACGCATTTTTTTTTAAGATTTTTGTTCTGATTTCAATAGGTTAAAAAAAACACCTCTGCTTAGACTTATCGAAGTAGGGTATAGATGCACCGATTATTACACTAAGGTACGTGGTCAAAATTTATAACAGTATTTCACACTACGGGAAGCGTAAAATAAGTACTGAAGAAATAGTTGCACCGTAAACTATGCATTCCACTTTTCAGGAGTCTTCCTACTTGTAACCGGATATGATTATGCTATTTGACGCTCACCCTAACGTTACACAGGAGT
Organism: Macrothele yani; assembly: GCA_039090855.1. Classification (NCBI taxonomy): domain Eukaryota; kingdom Metazoa; phylum Arthropoda; class Arachnida; order Araneae; family Macrothelidae; genus Macrothele; species Macrothele yani. The sequence goes on from CM076992.1 coordinate 19,902,952, forward strand.
AAAAATTTCAGAAGTTTGCAGCTACTATGATGTTCTTATCAGAACGGTGACAGACAGCGAAAAACAGCACACCAGTTTGAACGTTGCCTCAGAGAAAACGATTAGAGAGGAATTTAGATGATCGATGGCCCTTATCAACGAAAGGGTTAATATGGCAACAAAAATTAAAAATTCAAAGTGATCGGTTAAAAACTCGTGACACACGGCTTCTGTGATAGGATGACATCAGGGTCGGGTTCCGTGTAACCTGCGGGCTACGAGATTTCCCCCAAGGTTCCTTCACCTTTCGCCGCTGCCTGTAGAATAAATGGCCTTGACTTTTCCTCACTTAGCATCTATTTAATATTTACGAGCGCCATCTACATAATGACGCATGCTACACACTACGGGCTCCTTTCTTGCTGTTGTAGTGGTGTGTAAATCTGTTCTCTCTCTTTTGTTGTCGCTGCTAAATCTGAAATGCAAAGCAGCCTTTTCTTATCGGCGGCTGCAACTTATTATGTAGGGATGAGGAAACGAGATTTCAACATTATTCACACTCGCTCACATATTCAGCTGATAATAATAATTTACAAACAGAGATCCAATTCTAGAAACTACCGAATAACAATTTAAGAAAACCGGGATAGCAAACCGATACTCTTTTTTTTTTCCGCCAAGCAGCAAAAAATTATTCCCATCATGGTGCCGAAGACTTAAAATTCTAAGTTCCCCTCAACAAAAATCACTACTGGTAGAAGAATTTACTCACCAATATTTGTAATACCTGGATGAAAGGTAACTGTTAGCCGCAGTGGTCTAAGCGATGGCCCTCTGAACATTCTTCCGAAAGGGGTCCGGGTTCGAATCCCGGTGAGGCGTGGATGATCTAAAATGTTCTTCCTTCCCTGAAACCAGTTTGTCTTACGGCACTGGCTCTCTCCCTTCCCTGGAACCAGTGACCCTAAATTAGGGACGGGTGACTGCTTTATAGCCCATTGAGTTGCTCACGGTGGTCGTTATTATTATTATGTTTTTGATTCGAGGTTTAACGACCACCGTAGCAACTCAATGGGCTATAAGCGGTCACCCGTCCCTAATTTAGGGTCACTGGTTCCAGGAAAAGGAGAGAGCCAACGCCGTAAGACAAACACAACATCCATGCCTCACCGGGATTCGAACCCGGACCCTTTGGGACGAAAGGTCAGAGACCATCGCTTGGAACACTGCGCGGTGGCGTTAACCCTCCAATCAAATAAAAAAAAAAAAAGGTAACTGTTAAGGTTTTTTTTTTTTTCCTAAGGGCCAGATTCCTCTCTGAACGGTTGGGGTCAATATCCTCTTCCGTTGCTCAGTGGTGCAAGCGCTGGCTTCAGACCATACGTCCGACATGAGTCAGGGTTCGAATGCCGGGTGAGGCATGGGTTTTGTGTTTGTGATACGGCACTGTCCCTGGAGTACTGCTTATCTCCTATTGAGTTGCAGGCGCGAATCTACGGGGGGGCTGGTGTGGGCTTCAGCACCCAACTTTTCTTTAACTCACCCCCCCAATATTTAAGCAACTGGAACATACACGGAAGAGCAATTGAATTAGAGATACCTGTCTAGTAATGTGTAGCACTACCTTTCAGCCTGATGACGGCAGCGATTTGTCTCGGCATGGACTCGACAAGACACCGGGAGCGTTGGATTCACGACCCCTGAACAAGCTCCCACAGTTCACGAAGATTTCATGGGGGGGGTCATCTCTCTCGATGGCATCACTGATGTGCTGAGGCTGGTGACCTAGCTGGCCAAGGAAGCGAGGTCACGTCGGTGGAGTGATCCTCCCACCATTCAGATACAATTCGGGAGCTGCATTGTCTTGTTGCAGGATGGGGTCCCCAGGGGGATGTTGAAGACCCACAAACGGGAGCAAATGGTCGTCCAGGATATTCCGGTAACGTTGACCTGTGAAGGACGATGTCACACGTATCAGGGGTCCCATTTCAGTCCACGTAAACAGTCCCCAGACGAGAATTCCACCCCCACCAGCTTGAAGAGTACCCTGCTGGCAAGAAGGATTCAACGCTTCATGTGGTTTGCGCCGTACTCTTATCCTGCCATCCGCAAGTACCAACGTGAATCTCGACTCATCAGTCCAGGCAATATTTAACCACATGTCTAGGGTCCAGTGGCAATGTTCCCGCGCCCATGATAATCTTTGCAGCCTGTGATGTGCGGTCAGCAGCGGTACCCTCGTGGGACGATGGCTTCTGTACCCCTTAGCGAGGAGATGGTGTGGCTGCTTATACGTTTTTGTACACCAGCGTTAAATTGCCGAGTGATTTCTTGCACTGTGGCCCGTCTATCCGCTGTTACGATGCGAGCTAGCCGACGAGGACCCCGCTCATCCACACGCTGTTCTCTACGGCAGTTGGCTCTAGCAGGGATGGTTTTACCGGATTCGATGTACTCACGGTGCACCCGTGACACAGTGGGTCGTGAAAATCCCAGTGACTTCCGAGATGGAGTGACCCATTCGTCGGGCCCTGACAATTTGCCCACGATCAAATGCGCTTAGATCCTTTGTCTTACCCATACTGAGTCCGACTCTTACTGATTCCCGTCGCATCACTCCTTATATTGTCGGATCGCTGCATACGTCATGTCGTTTCCGTTTACAGGGCCGCCCACAGCGCCACATTTGCATAACGCCAGCTGTCTCTAATTCAATTGCTCTTCAGTATATGGCTGATGCAGTCATCTAAGTGTTTAGTGAACTTGGACAAACATGCGTGAATTTTTTGGATAAATTTAGGGTTTGTACTGGTAAAAAATGGAGAGGATCCTCTGAGCGAATTTCTAAAAGAGCGGTAGAAACACACCAGTTTTGTAATTATAGAGAGAGTGAGAGAGAGAGAGAGAGAGATAGATATTCCTTGCGAGGTTACAAACTGAAATTCATCAACAGCCAAGGCTGGAGTACAGTGGGAGTTTTTTTGTGACTTATCTCGTGTCTTCGATACTGTTTGTCATAACATCCTTATTTCTAAGCTCGAACACATAGGTATTAGGGGAGTCGCAAGGATTCTTTTTGAAAATTATCTTATTGGGAGGAGACAATATGTTCGTTCTAGTATTAAAACTGTTCTTTGTGGTGTTCTACAGGGTTCGGTACTAGGGCCATTACTATTTTTAATTAATGTTAATGATATTTTTCATGTTTGTTACTATGCATGCACGCTCCTTTTGGCTGATGACACGAGCTTGTTTTTTCCAGTCATGCGTTGTCTGATTTTTCAAGATGGGGTTACGTTTTCAGGAGAATTTAAAATGGGATGCCCATGGTGAAGTTATTTCGCGGGACTTGAGGTCCCGAATAGGAGTTTTTTCTAGAGTCTCTAGTCTATTGTCATTAAATTAACACACTATTATTCTTATATTTACCCATACCTGTTTTATTGCTTGGGGTAGGAAAACTAAATGTAAAATAATAGAATTTCTTCTTCACAAAAAAAAAAAATTCGTTTGTTGAATACACTGGAAAATGTGGAAATCATGTTTAGTCGTTACAAATTATTGATCTTTGAGAGATTATACAGTTATCAACTAATGTTGTTAATGCAAGAGTGTGTTTATGGCAACAACCATCTCAATTTAATAAATTTATGTTATCCTGCACATAGTTATCAAACTCTGAATATGATAACTTTTTAATTCCAAGGGCTCGTACTAATGCGCTGTATTTTAATATTAATGTTCATTGCATCTGGCTCTGGAACGATTTGCCGATTCAGATGAAATCACTTGTTAGTTTTGAATCGTTTTAAAAAGCACTAAAGGAATATTATGTTAATATTTGATTAATTTTGGTTATATCGTATTGCAAATGTGTGTATGTAAGTTGAAAATATGTAATTACTTGACTTGACATTTTTCTCATTTTAGGGGCTACTCAGGCTATCATTATCCTTTTCCCCTGCTATGTTGTTATAGAGTTAACAGCGTGTAACATAGCAAATAAACGACCAAGTAAGCTAAAATTGCAAAGAAATAGTAGGTTCGCATACATGGTTTCCCATACTACCGTATTTCCCCGAAAGTAAGACCTAACCGGATAATAAGCCCTAGCATGATTTTTCCGGATGCTCGTAATATAAGCGCTACCCCGAAAATAAGCCCCAGTTACGATACGTAGTACCGTAGTCTGCCAGCCTATCACTGTTCAAAAAAACTGAAGCTAGTACCAAAAGCACTGGAGAATATACCCTGTTCATGAGTTTTATTTGCCTTGAATATACAGAGTAAGAAAGAAAGCCGATTGTCTTTGAACTCAGCCGAGGTTATGGTTTTTGTAATTATGGCGCATGTATTCAGTTCGGTTCAGAGAGCTAGCGGGAGATGAAAAGCAGCCGACTTTTGTTCAGCAGCTGTGACATCCAGTTCCGGAAAGGGAATCCGACGTGGGAAACTTTACCGGTGAACGCTATCTTTGGCGGAAACTTATTCATCAACAGGCGGTGTGTTTTTTTTTTAAATGGGGGGAGCACATGCGAACTCAAAGAAAAAGTAAGAAATGTTGTAACCGCCTTCAATGGATTACGAAAGGGGTTCGTCCCTGTCCAAGTTAGTGTGTTGGCAACGGTGACTGAAATAATTCTTTAAAAATCGGGGAGTTAATATTTTGGGGCCGAACGTACATTTTTTACTGTCATCATTTTTGTTGCCATTCCTGTGTCGATTAACAATTAACACAGTCTTCAATTAACACTAGATTTAAAGGGAATAATATTTTGACCCCCAGACAAGATGAGTGCAAAAAAAAAGAGCTACTCCGTCGAGTACAAGAAAGGAATCGTGGAGGACTCCCGGAGCAAGAATCTTACGGCTTTCTGCAAAGAGAAGAAGTTGAATCTCCGAATGGTCCGAAAATGGCGAGCAGAGTACGACAACCTCAGTCAACAGGTGGACGAGGGAAATGCTAAGAAGCGCAAGTGTGGATCAGGTCGGCAACCATTATTTCCTGAAATGGAAGACATCATCTGTGAATGGATTGCTGACAGGAGAGCAAATGCTTTGGTTGTGCACAGGGCTGATATTCAAGCATTTGCCCTTGCAATGGCACCACAGTTAGAAATATCCTCAGAAGTATTCAAAGCATCACAACACTGACTGGATGGCTTCCTTCAGCAATATGAACTGTCTCTAGGAAGATCGACAACACTGTTTAAGCTGGAAGATACTGAAGTTATTAAACGTCAACTTGCATTCAAGTCCTTTGTTAATGGCATCGACTTTTCTGAATACCAACTCTCCAACGTAATTGCTATGGATAAAACTGCAGTGTTTATGGGCCAAGGATCTCAAACGACAATTGAACAGAAGGATGCCTCGTCAATCTACATTTCCTCCACTGGTTACGAACGTGCACGTGTTACCTGTGTTTTGGCAATTCATCTGGATGGAAAGAAAGCCTCGCCGCCCCGGTGGCGCAGTGGTCTAAGGCACTGGCCTCTGATCATTCGCCCGTAAGGGATCCGGGTTCGAATCCCGGTGAGGCATGGATGTTGTGTTTGTCTTACGGCACTGGCTCTCTCCCTTCCCTGGAACCAGTGACCCTAAATTAGGGACGGGCGACTGCTTATAGCCCATTGAGTTGCTCACGGTGGTCGTTAAACCTCAAAAAAAAAAAAAGAAAAAAAGAAAGCCTCACCTCTAAGGGCAAGAAAGATAAAATTGAACGTGTTTCAGGCATTTATGTTCTTGAAACCGAAGAAGCCTGGTGCACACAAGCAGTTATATCGAAATGGGTCGATTTAATGCTGCCACTTGTTTTGCTAGGTGGCCAAAGAGGTCTGCTAGTCTGGGATTCAACCAGCACTCACCGCGCTAAAGACATGAAAAACTTCCTTGCAGAGAGAAGAATAGATCAAATAATGATTCCCGCAGGAATGACTGTCTATCTCCAGATTCTTGATATTGCAATAAACAAGCCATTCAAAAATCATTTGCGCATGGAAATCAATGATTACATTGAAAATAGAATGGAGAGAAATCAGCGTGGAAACTTTGTGAAGTCTAGCCTGCAAGAGGTCGTGACTTGGGTGAAGAATTCCTGGAATAAAATCACTGACAGCTGTGTTGACAATGCACTAGGAGCAGGCTACATGGACAAGAAGAGCTCATTTAAGAAGTGCTTTATTGCTGGACATGAGAGATTGGGGACAATGGTTCTACAGGAAATGGAGTCGCAAGAAATTCAGGCCGGAATTCGGGGTTTGGAGAGTTATGACTTTGTTGCAGAAGAAGATGACATGACTGTATTTGGATAAATGTAGATGTTTGTACATGAATAAATGAAGATGAAAAAGAAAAAAAGTTGGTAGTACATGAAAAAATAAGACATCCCCTGAAAATAAGCCCTAATACGTCTTTTGGAGCAAAAATTAATGGGAAACACGATACGTACAGTATTCACTTGAAAACTTTTTTTACTAGGGATAACATTATCAGCGTTGGGTAAAATGCACATAAACGGAAGGTTTTGCAAAAATTTCTGCCGAACACTTCAAAATTTGTGCCCTCCCAATAGCTCATCCAGTTTCGAGCGGCTCGCGTCGCCACAGTGTTGAGTTGCTCACACTTGTAGTTAAACCCCCTATATGAAAACTCTCCCTTCACATAACGTGCTATGTGGTGTCGCCCAACTTTAATTTTAATTGGGGGGGGAAATCATCAATATTTTCTTCGTAATTCTAAAAGAGGTCGCGCAACGGTGGACGAGGTGTATTTTTAGATCGGGTACTGATTCTTTAAAAAGCGATATACCTGAAATAATGGCGCCCAAAATTTTCTGAGCTCCTCGAACAGATATGTCTACATAGTTGCCAGGTTTTACGAAAGCTATAGAAAATCAATTCTTTACCCCTTACTCTCAGCAGTACCGACCAGAAACCTATGACTGATGATTCCGTTTAGTCCATGATTGCGATGGGCTAGTACCCTTAACACAGCCGACCATAAGCCTGCGACAGGCGCTCCTTTTTAGGCCTTTCCTCTCTGCTCCATGATGGGGAAGGGCTACACCCCTTAACACAGCCGACCATAAACCTGTGACAGGCCTTTCGTCTCTGCTCCATGATTTCGAAGGGCTAGTCCCGTTAACACAGCCGACCATAAACATGTGACAGGCGCTCCTTTTTAGGCCTTTCTTTGCTCCATGATGGCGAAGGGCTAGTCCCCTTAACACAGCCGACCATAAACCCTGCGACAGGCGCTCCGTTTTGGGCCTTTCTTCTCTGTTCCATGATGGCGAAGGACTAGTCCCCTTAACACCGCCGACCATAAACCTGCGACAGGTGCCCCTCTTTAGGCCTTTCTTCTCTGCTCCATGATGGCGAAGGGTTAGTCTCCTTAACACCGCCGACCATAAACCTGCGCCTGGCGCTCCTTTTTAGGCCTTTCTTCTCTGCTCCATGCTGGCGAATGGTTAGTGCCCTTAACACAGCCAACCATAAACCTGTGACAGGCCTTTCGTCTCTACTCCATGATTGCGAAGGGCTAGTCCCGTTAACACAGCCAACCATAAACTTGTGACAGGCGCTCCTTTATAGGCCTTTCCTCTCTGCTCCATGATGGCGAAGGTCTAGTGCCCTTAACACAGCCGACCATGAACCTGCGACAGGCGCTCCTTTTTAAGCTTTTCTTCTCTGTTGCATGATGGGGAAGGGCTAGTCCCCTTAACACAACCGACCATTAACCTGCGACAGGTGCTCCCTTTTAGGCCTTTCTTCTCCGCTCCATGATGGCGAAGGGCTAGTCCCCTTAACACAGCCGACCATAAACCTGTGACAGGCGCTCCCTTTTAGGTCTTTCTTCTCTGCTTCATGATAGCGAAGGGCTAGTCCCCCTGATACAGATATCATGCCACCGGATGGAAGCAAGTGACTCAAACATCGCTATACACCATTGTTATTGCCTTTTTAGCAGGTAAATAGACAGGAAGGTTTAGTGGGTCAATCATCCCCCTAGTGACCACTTTGAATAACAAAGCTAAGGTGGGAAAGCAACGCTTTCTGATTCGCAAGTTCATTCGCTCCAGCTGCGTTAGGCCCACTTTTTAGACACCGAATATATTCGTTTGAGCAGATTTAAGCCCATTTTTCTAACACCCATGTTAATTCGTTCCCTCCGGATTTAATAACCACCACGAGCAATTCTTAGGACTGTAAGCAGTCTCCGGCCCAAATTTATGGCCACTGGTTCCAAGAAAGAGCCAGAGTAATCGGCTAAACACACTACCCATGCCTCATAAGGGCTAGGACGAGTAACCAGAAACCCCGACCTCTGATCACTCAGCAGTTACAGTGGCGCATTAATCAGTGCTGTAGGTTTCTGGCGAATATTCCGAAATCCTGCTAGAGGCCCAGAAATTGCATGGATGGTGCAGCTGTTCAACGGAGCTGGTATATCCATTTTGCTGGAAATTAGAACCGCGTGGCAGCCTTAGATGCTCACGAGGGCAGGTTACCTTCACAAAGGCAAAAATAGCCTTTCTAAGAAGAGTCGAACTGTGGAATGTTTACAAAGAAGGGTACTGTTTTATTACCCAAGTACTCAGACTCGTGACCTAAGGGGATGCCACAGGAACAGTAATTACCATGGAAGTTCTTCGTGTCTGGAAAAATGGTATAGCAGCAAGCAAAGTTTCTTAGTTTCATGTAATGGCAGAGAAGCACAGTTTTACGGTAGCAATACAGCCGTTCTTTCTTGAGTCATCAACAGTTGTTGAAAATTAAAGATCAATATTGCAAACACTGCGCTAAAAAAAGATCGCTTTATTTCGGGTTTTTTTTATTGGAGGTTTACCGACCACCGTGAGCAACTCAATGGGCTATAAGCAGTCGCCCGTCCCTAAGTTAGGGTCACTGGTTCCAGGAAAGGGAGAGAGCCAGTGCCGTAAGACAAACACAACATCCATGCCTCACCGGGATTCGAACCCGGACCCCGTTCGAACGAAGGATCAGAGGCCATTACTTAGACCACTGCGCCACCGGGGCTGCATTTTTAGGTTGAACGACCGACTAAAGCTATAAACAGTCGCCAGTCCCTAGTTCCGGAGAGGGGACAGATCGCGCGCTAGCAGACAAACACACCGGGATGATCTCGAACTTGACGAGGGAATCAAAGCACGACAAAGAGGAGCTGATGCCTTATCATTGTCTTCTGCAATTTGTTTCTTTGGATGCTTTACTTCTGACATGGTGGTAAGATGTGCTAAACTATAAGCATTCGTCCGAGATGGGTCCGGACTCTAATACCATGTGGGGCATGGGTTCTATGTTTGTCTTACGGCGCTGGTTCTCTCATTTCTCTGGAACCAGTAGCCCCACCTTTGGGAAGAGCGACTACTTATTATAGCAAATTTAGTTGCTCACGGCGGCCGTTAACCTCCTTCCCCGAAAAAAGCATAGATCCTTACTAAATGTATTTGCTTCAGTTCTATGTAACGTTTGATGATAAATATTGTAATTTCTCTTTGCTAAGAGCTCTGTAAACTATAGGTTCACTAAAGGCCATGACATTAGAAGGTGAGTTCCTTCTTTTAGTGAGGTCACGCGGTAACCAAAACTTTCGATTGGCTTCCAACACCGACTTATCAGATCGTGAAAAAGGAGTGTGACGTCACAAACGGAGGGAACTTATCTCTCTAATGTCATGGCCTTGGTTCACCAGACCCCAACAGTTAGAGTATTTCATGGGGACAAGTGGCTCTCATGAATTTGGGCGGAAAGGCACCAAGCCCCTCTGCCACTAATTTTGTTTCGTGTGCGTGGGAGGGGTCTACCAACCACCGTGAGCAACTCAGTGAGCTCTAAGCAGTCGTCCGTTCCCAATTTAGGGCCACTGCTTTCAGGTATGGAAGGAGAGCCAGCTCCGTATCCGGGACTCTAGCCCATTTATGACAAATGGCCATAATCCGGCGCCTCAGACCACACGGCGACTAGGGTGGTCTTCTACTAATCACCCACCATAGTTTGAAAACAGTGTGTAATTTAACAGGTATCGCATGGCACTGATTTTGAGATTGGTGCATCATCATTTTGCGTTGCCACTTTCAGAGCTACAATAAAGAAGCGATTCAGTGAAATATTCCGAAAAACTACGATATCATTTCTGCAGAGTTGTACCAAATATTTTTAGCGCATTTACAACCTAAACGGGAAAAACTGTAAGATCTTTTACACCAGGGGTGTTGGAACTATTTTTAGACAACCGGGGCAAGATATTAGGATATGTACTTTTTCGCCGCCCCGGTGGAGCAGTGGGCGAAGCGACCGTGGGCCAAGCGAGCCTGTTAATCTAATCCTTCGCTTAGATTTTGTTAATGAAGTTGGCAAAATAATTCTAGTGTTTTCCCGTGAAGGCTACCAAGACTTATTAAAAAATGACGATTTCGTCTTGGATGGGACTTTCAAAAGTTGCCCGAGAGAGTTCTATCAACTTTTAAGTGCCCGTGCTCATTTAGGGAGCACTTCACTTTAAAATCAAGTATATTCAGCAGTGTTCTGTTTACTACCAGATAAACGAGAAGGAACATACCGCTCATTGTTTAAGAAACTAAAGACTTTGTTTCCACACTGGGTTCCAAAGCTGATAAAGACGGACTTCGAAGCTTCGCTTATAAAATCAACTAAAGAAGTATTCCTTGATGCAACTGTCTCCGGTTGCGGTTTTCACTTCAAAGTCTATGGAGGAATATTCAAGATCTGGGACTTACGCACTTATGTAAAACATTGAAGAGGCATGGCTGCTTATTATGGAGGACGCTCCCCAGAATGAAAGGTTAAATTTATTTCTCGGTTATTTTGTTAACCAGTGGATGGATAATCCTACTGTTCCTATTCAAATGTGGAATGTACATGGGCAGCGCTATAGAACTAACAATGCTGTCAAAGGATGGAACTCAAAATTAAATAGTATGCTAGGCGAAAAACAGCCAAATATGTATGAACTTATTAAAGGACTAAAGGAAGAATCAAGACGTGTGATACACAAACTACAATTAAAAGAATTAGGAGAACTTGGAAGAAAATGTATGTAAAAGAGGAAGAACGCATTCGCCGCCCCGGTGGCGCAGTGGTCTAAGGCGCTGGCCTCTGATCATTCGTCCGTAAGGGGTCCGGGTTCGAATCCCGGTCAGGCATGGATGTTGTGTTTGTCTTACGGCACTGGCTCTCTCCCTTCCCTGGAACCAGTGACCCTAAATTAGGGACGGGCGACTGCTTATAGCCCATTGAGTTGCTCACGGTGGTCGTTAAACCTCCAATCAAAAAAAAAAAAAAAAGAAGAACGCATTCGCAAGATCATGGCGGAAGTTGGAAATTCTAAAGACCTCAAAAAATGCCGAAAAGCATTAAGCTATGTTACAAAGTTGGACTAAGGACAAAAGCTAAACAGACTGAACAGATTTTACAAAATTCAGAATATGTAAATAATTTGACCATGTTACAAAATTGCACTAATGGCAAAAGCTAAATAGATTGACCGGGCATTTTTTTTTAATGGAGGTTTAACGACCACCGTGAGCAACTCAATGGGCTATAAACAGTCGCCCGTCCCTAATTTAGGGTCACTGGTTCCAGGGAAGGGAGAGAGCCAGTGCCGTAAGACAAACACAGCATCCATGCCTGACCGGGATTCGAACCCGGACCCCTTACGGACGAATGATCAGAGGCCAGCGCCTTAGACCACTATGCCACCGATAATCAACAAGAGTCGCTTCGCCCACGACACCGTCTAAGCGATGTCTTCTGATCATTCGTCCCAGATGGGCCCGGGTTCGAATCCCGGCGGGACATGGTTGTTGTGTTTGTCTTACTGGGTTGTATCTCTCCCTTCCCTGGAACCAGTGTCCCTAAATCAGGGACGGGCGACTGCTTATAGCCCACTAAGTTGCTCACGGTGGTCGTTAAACATCCAATCAAAAAAAAAAATCTTAATTTTCGTACAGAAAAAAAAACTGATTGTAATGTTGTAAACAAGACGTAATGACAAGGTTTTTTTTTCCTGGGGGTTTTATGACTATCGTGAGCAACTCAATGGGCTATAAGCAGTCGCCCGTCCCTAATTCATGGCCACTGGTTCCAGTGAAGGGAGAGAGCCAGTGCTGTAAGACAAACACAACATCCATGCCTCACCGAGATTCGAACCCTGACCCATCTCGGACAAATAATCAGAAGCCATCGCTTAGACCACTGCGCCACCGGGGTGACCTCTGTGATTTCAAACCTAGACCCATCTCGGACGAAAGGTCAAAAGCCAGCGCTTCGACCACTGCGCCACCGGGGTAAGACAATTCATTCCTAGACCCTCTTGACTGAATTATTAGAAGCGGAAAGACCTAGAAACGTAAAATTGGACGAACATAGAAAGAAACGAATATACAAAATATTCGTAATTATTCTTTAGTGGCTGTCGACCATTCAAGAAAGTGGCGTCGTACACTGAGGTGGTGGTTGGTTAGTAGATTTTATTGGCGCAAGGGCCATGGTTGGCCAAAGAGCGCCAGACACAAGACAAACAGACAGAATTAAAAAACGGGGCATAAATCCCCAAATCTGGCTGACCAAGTAAAACCGAACCATGAGTACGAAGGAAGGGCCAAAAAAGACAATGAAACAAACAGTATGAAAAACATGGTACAATGGTGAGAAACAAGCCGATTAAGTACAACTGAGGAATGAGAATGATAAAACACATCACGAAATCGAACACAACTACACATAGGATGAGTCACCAGGAGGGGGTCGAACTGTCACTCTCCTCCCCCACGCTCCTCTGCGATGCTGGCCGAGGGCGGGGACGAACTGTCACTCTCCTCCCCCTCATGTTCCTCTGCAATGTTGGTTGAGGCTGGGGACGAACTGTCACTTTCCTCCCCCTATGTTCCTCTATAATGTTGGTTGAGGGTGGGGACCTCGCTGAGTCTGAGACAGTTGCAATGGTGGTCAGTTTGACCGCGACAGTTGGATGGACACTGCACACCTTTGCGGATTTAGGCCCGGGTATTCCACGCGTGCAGGCTGTCTGCTGGGAACTGGAAGAGTCGGTCGTCTTCAAAAGAGAAGGCGCAGACTCAGCTGGTTGAAGAAGCTGGAGCTCGGTGAAATCCACCTGTGTCGCTTGTTCAGCTGTAGATCTCTTGGCAAGTGCGGCGAGAGCTACAGGGCGCGGAACAAAGGGCTGCACGGGTTGTGGCAGAGACTGAACTACTGCGGCAAAAGTACGCTGTCGGTTGTTGGGAATACCCAACTTGGCCTTGGCAGCAGGGTACGAGAGGCCTTCCAGGGTCTTGAGGCGCTGGATCGCCATCTCGTCCTTCCATTTCATACAGTTGCGGGAGTAAGCTGCATGGGCCTCACCGCAGTTAACACAGCAGGCCGCAGAAGTGCAATCTTCGCCGTCATGTGCACTGGAGCCACAATTTGCGCAACGAGCGGAACTCTTACAGAAACGTTGGGAATGCCCGTACCTCTGGCACCTGAAACAGCGCAGAGGACTGGGAATGTACGGGCGAACTCCACAGACCAAGTAGACAGCCTTGATTTCGGTCGGAACTTTCGGGGAGTTAAGTCAAGATTACATTTTTAGACTTAATCAAAGAACCATCGCGCCGGAACATCATACGACGTGCAGCAATAACACCCTGATCTGCAAGTTCAGTCACCAATTCGTCCTCACTGCATGGCAAGAGATCAAACTCCGAAATAACACCCCGGGAGGTGTTAAGAAACGGGTGAGGTGCCACTTTGACAGGAATGCCTTGAAGACTAGTGAGGTGCATAAGAGTGTTACTCTGAGAAACACTGCAAGTTTGGACAAGCAGGTCCCCAGAGCGAAGCTTCCTCACAGACTTCAAGGGGCCAACCGCAGCGTCCAAAGCTTTAGAAATGAAAAAGGGAGATCTGGTGGACAGTCTCTCATTCGGATCGATGGATTCTACAACTAAGTGTGTAGCCTGCGTATTCACAGCAATCGAGGGGAGACGACGCTTCGGAGCGACTGGTACAGCTGCCGAAGAAGAGGTTCCACATTCTTGGTCCAGGTCATGGTCGAAAGATCGTTTAAGGTTATGAGACTTGGTAGGTTGAGAAGACGAAGGAGAGTCGTTGTCAACGATCATTTTCTCAGGTGACTTGAATTTGGAGTGTTTGTTTTTGGTTTTACCCATGGAAAAAAGGAGAAGGATTCGTCTGCAGACTACTCCACCCACCACCGAGCCCTACAAGGGAGAACTGGAGGTCTGAAAGCCAAGAAAATGACGCTGGACACAGTTCTGGAGCTTATACGTTGCAGATATAGTCTGTTGGCTGTGATCACACGCACTCGGCGGACACTTCGGCCTCCTGGTACCGTCATGCCAACGCCTTTGGCATGATCCCACAGCCCCCGGGCTTACCCTGCCGTGCTATACGACAAAAAAGCCGCTAAAGCCCTGTACACAACTTGGTACATGACTTCTGACTAGAGGTGGGTTAGTCTCTAGCCTCCCGTTTACAGCGAAGTCGGGGTCGAAGAGGAGTGTTGGTACACAGGAGGCACTGCTCCGGTCTCCTGTGACCTCAGCCGCCAGACATCCCATTTCCGCCTCACGGGTCACCGCACGCGGCAAACATGTAGGTAGGTCTAGCACCCAAACCAGCTAAAAAGAAAAAAGTAATCCAAGGAAGACAAACCCTGGAAGGGAACCTAAACGGAATCTCAGCAACCTACGAACTGAGCGGTTAATATAAAACAGTTAGTGGTGGAGGGTAACAAAACCACAAGACCGGGGTGTTAGTACATAACGTGGTAGCGATTAGGTAGAGGATACAACACGGGCAACTAGCCAGTGGAGAAAATAAATAAAAACGAAAAAGCGAGACACAAGACCAGCTCGGGATCGTGGGGCCGCGACTCCCCAACAGCTGGATGAACAGCCGTCCCTGCAAACTCCAACAGCACCGAAATAAAAAACAAACGGTGGCATGACATCAGATGTTGACCAGTCACAAGGTCAGCTCGGGCCGTGAGGGCGCCGCTCCCCAAATAACTGGAAAACCAGTTATCCCCGTGCGGGGACACTGAGGTGGTACGACGGACGACTACTTAGCGTGCGAAAACGAAGCATCATCAGTTGGCAATTTTTGTCATTATTTTGTACATATCGACTATCTCATTTTCCATGATTACACAGAAAAACCCTTATTTTCTAGAAGTTTGGACGGTGCTGATTTCACAGTTTGCACTTCCGTCAACATGAAACAGAAGAAAATTGCCACACTGTCTTCAATAGAGTGATAACAAAACGAATAGTAATTAATAATATGGATTAATATAGCTCTGGGTGTTAGCATTAGTAACAAATTCCACTAAGAAGCCTTGATCTGAAAATTAATGCACCTTTATTCCTGTTTTTCGTATGGCTTCCGTTAATGTGTTCGGAAGAAGTATTTAAATCTATTTCTCAATTCTACGTGGCTGCAAAAATATCCTGTTTTATTTATATACTTTTGCAGAAGACATTAAGAATGAAATCCACTTTGTCGAACTAATCCTTTTGCACTTAGAAAAAAAACAATTTTTGCATAATACGTTTTAAACTATATAATTCACTTAAACGCTTTTGGCAGCTGATAAGAAAAAAAAAACGACGAGGAATTTAGCGTTATT
Organism: Macrothele yani; assembly: GCA_039090855.1. Lineage (NCBI taxonomy): Eukaryota > Metazoa > Arthropoda > Arachnida > Araneae > Macrothelidae > Macrothele > Macrothele yani. The sequence goes on from CM076992.1 coordinate 19,918,627, forward strand.
TGAAAGAAAATTTTCAAGCAACATTATTCTCTGGACCTTGCAAATTACATTGATTTCTCTATTTATTTCTTCCATTGCCTTGGTTTAGAGTACAGAGCTTAGGTCACATACCAGGATATCAGTTCCTCGTAAGAGCTGTCATTCGGTGCGCGATAAAAAGAAGAATGAAAGAAAAACTTTTTCGCATCTCTATACCCTCAACTATTCTGTTCTCCCATAAAATATTTTTCTGTTTGTCCTTTCCCATCCCTTCGGTTTTATCTTCGCAGCATTAGCAAAATTGCTTTGCTTCGAGGGGCTCATTCCGAAGAAATTTTCCTAAATTACCTATTACGCTCGGTACAAACAAAAGCAGAAAAACTAAGATTCCGTTTAACATAATGAGTCGCTAAGACTTTTAACCAAAGTACTTTTGCCTGCTATGCAAAAACACCAAAGGCAATTCGCGATTGAATATAAATCTTGTTTCGCCCATCTTCAAGGCACAAATCTTGCACGAAATAAAATTCAAGGGAAAATATTTTTTTTTCTTTAAAACAAATTCCTCTTTTTCTTCATATTCAAATGTACTCGGCCTTACAACATAAGGCAAAAAATTCAGCTAACAGGAGAACGTTTAAGATTCCCTTTTTTCTGTACAAGATCATAAATTGTTTTGAAAGACTACACACACACATATACATGAACAGAGCTTAGGTCACATACCAGGATATCAGTTCCTCGTAAGAACTGTATATATCATCAACATTGTATATATCATCATCATCATCATCATTGTCAACTATTATCAATCCACTGCTGGACGAAGGTCTCCCCAAGTTTCCTCCACAACGGTCTGTCTTGTGCCAGTCTCCTCCATGTAACTCCCGCATACTTTCGAATTTCATCCACTCATCTCCCATGTGGTCTTCTTCTGGGTCTTTTCCTGTCCCTTGGAATCCAATCTAAAATTTCGGCTGTCCATTGATGGTCTGTCCTTCTGGCAGTATGTCCAGCCCATTGCCATTTCAGGAATTTAATTCTGATCATGATGTCTTCCACTCTTGTCATTTTTCGGATCCACGAGTTCCTCTTCTTATCTCTCCTGGTTACACCAAGCATGCACCTCTCCATGCTGCTTTGAGTTGTCTGCAGCCTTTGTATGTCTCTTTTAGTTAAGGTCCACGTCTCTGCACCATACGTAAGCACTGGAAGGATGCATTGATCAAACACTTTTCTTTTAAGACATAATGGCATATTGCTCTTGAAAATTATGCTGTTTCTTCCAAAAGCTCTCCAGGCAAGTTTTGTACACCGATTAATTTCTTCATCAATGTGACCCTCACTTGATATCTGCTGTCCAAGATAAACGTACATGTCTGTTATCTCCAGCTTTTCTCCATCAATCGATAAATCTTCATTTCTTGTAAAAGCATTATACATCCCTTTTGTCTTTTGAAAGTTATTTTTTGATCCCCCTTCTTTACTCTTGTCAGCAAGTTCCTGGATCATACTCTGCAGCTCTGATGGGGCAGTAGCAAAAATGACTACGTCATCAGCAAAACGAAGGTGAGTTAAATAATCTCCATTAATCTTTATCCCTTTGTTTTTCCAGTTCAGTGATTGAAAGACATTTTCCAATGTGGCATTAAAGAGCTTGGGCGATATGGTGTCACCTTGTCTCACTCCCTTTCCAATTTTTATATGTGCTGTATTCTCAAACAGCCGAATCTTTATATATATATATATATTAAACACACGATTTAAAATATGAATACTATATACAACTAAAATACAAATACGTTAAAACCATGTTAAGTACTTTCAAGTTCACACTGAACTCTTCTTCAGATGTAATGGTTACTGCGCTGAAAAAGAAATTTAAATGCTCGGTAGGGTCAGAAGCCAATTCACCAACTGCTGTATGACTTGAAGGGAAGATATTTGTAGGAGCAGGCAGGGTGCCCTCATACGAAAGATATTAAAGGAAAAAGTGAAGTATTAGAGTTGAAGGAGTATGTTACAGGGAGGAGAAAATTCTTCTCCCTGTGACTAAGTAAATAGCACGATTGTTCGGGGAACATAGAATTTTGACGGATATTTCGATGACATGCCTGGGTGTGGGAAAGCCTGACAGGGAGTGAACATCAAGCCAGGGATGGAACTTGCAGAATTTCTTAATGGTTCAGTGGTAATTCCTTTAGCTGTAGGTGACGAACTGTCAGGGATAAAAGACTGAGAAAGTATCGAAGGTAGGAAAAATATCTGTTTGCGAGAGGGAAGATTGCATCATGCCAAATCGTGAATTTTCATTGGTTCACTGGTAAGAGGCAGAAAGCAGACTCCGGGGTGAACACTGAGCAAACAGTGTTTAGGATAATTCAGGCAAACAACTCGGTTTTTCGTAATATTGTATTTTTATAGAAAAGATGGGAAGTAAAGAAAAGACATCATAGTATACGGATAATGAGTTCGGATAAGGGGTAGTCCCATGTTCAATTTGCCTTATGGCAGAATCAACATAGTCTGGATTGCACATTACCCCCATAGTTTAAAGACCAAACTAGGTCATAAGTTCATCTTTGATGCTCAGGATAGACCCGGGATAGTTTTGCGTTAACAAAACATAGGAAATAACAATAATTTATCGTAAGTAGTAGTTGAAAATCATATTTTAAATCGGAGAGCGGAGTCAGTCACAATCGTGAATTATCATTGGTTCGTGGCATAAAACCGACTCCGCGATGAAGACATAGCAAGTTGCAATTTCAACTACAACAGATGGTGACAATAAGGAATGACCTCAAGTATTGCTGCTGTTGTTTTCTAATAAGTGAATTTAAGGGGGTCTTAAGGGGACACAGTCCCTTTTTAGGCTTCGCATGTTAACCTTATGGGAGGTCTCGATGTACTTAGGCACATATTTCTCACGATAGACTTGGCCTATCAATTGCAAACTTGGCATGCATTTTCCTAAGGATATTACACAACACCTGAACTAGAATTATCGGAATCGGTCAATTAATTAAAATTGCTGACGTTTTCATTAGCAATTGTATTTATCATTTTAATTGAGTGCATTATTTAGTCATGATTCTAGTTCAGGTGGTTATTGATATATACAGTAAGGTATGAAAAAAATGTCAAGCCAGTGGTTTATGAGAAAAAATGTTCCTGAATGTACAAAACCACAACTTCTCAGGGAAGGCAAAAAACGAAGAAGACCTGTGACTAGAAGCCTCGTGCGTCATACTCCTTTTCCTCTGCTTTGCTCAAGTGTCGTATACCATTCGATTCAGCAAACGCCCACCAGATGGAGAGTCTCAGTAGCTGAGACCACCTTACAGATTTATGATGTCAGAAGCTGACATAAAAACACACATAGCGCCGTGGATTGTTGGCCACCGTGGTGTAAGGCTAACACGCTCGGCTAGACATCGAGAGATCTGAGCTTCAATTCCCCAGCAGTGGCCGCATAACAATTTTTGGTTGCTGTGTGTTGCTAAAACGTGGAAAGAGTGACGTCTTTGTTTATTCATTGACGCCACGTATTTGGAGGATTTTCACTAAGGATGGTGTGATTCATAGAATTATGAGGTTTAAGTGCGTTAACCTAACGTTCTCAATCACGTGACCTATCAATGTCAAACGTATAAAAGGTATGGCTGGATGAGATTATATTGTAACGAAAAAAAAAGCATTTACCTTTTGTCGCAGCGGGATTCAAGTCTCCATGCGGCATAGATTTTGCTGATTTGGAACTGCTGACAACAAAGAGTACACTTTCCATAGTGACGTCAGTGACAACATCACCAGTCTGCAACTCCAAAGTCCGGGTGTCTGGCGAATCTCGTGATCGCTTCCTCCTACCGTAAGACTTCATTATATCATTCGTAGCTTCATCTTCACACTTTACCTATGATTAACAATACAACACATTTTAATATCAGTGAAATGTAAATTACATGAATGTAGCAATTAATAAAAACGATCTTACGTGTCTAAAAGAAAAACAAGTCAGTAAAATCATGCAATGCATTGATTATGATACACTTTCCAACATACCAGAAATCGCACGCAGACAAACCCTCCTCCGACTATTGATTCCTTGAGTATACCTCCAGAACAACAAACTCAAGTTTTGTCACAACAGAAGCATTTGTACTCAAGCTGTGAAATAAATGTCGCTCCTGTGCCCTGACCTTTGACCCCATTTCGATTATATTAAACAGAATTGGTTCAGTATGCCTTCGGAACAACATGCTAAAGTTTTGTCGCAATAGAAGCATTTTTAGTCCAGTTATGAGAATAATGGCTGTGAAATAAATCTCGCTCCTGTGCCCTGACCTTTGACCCCATTTCGATGATATTAAACAGAATTGGTTCAGTATGCCTCCGGAACAACATGCTAAAAGTTTTGTCGAAATAGATGCATTTTTAATCAAGTTATGAGGATAATGGCTGCGGAATATATCTTGACTCTATTTCTCCCATTGTCAATAGGGTTCGTTTCCAGGTGGTGCCCTACTACATACTAAAATTTCATCGAAATCGAATTATTTTTACGCGAGTTATTGTGCGAACGGACGGACGGACAGATAGACTGACAAAGCTGGATCATATAAGCTTTTTCAACCTACGGTTGGAAAGCGTAAAAAATGCAACACAAGGATGTAGTGATGTACATGGAATATGCACTATATTATGAAAAGTATTAGGACTTTTCCAAATATTTGCACTAGTGAAACGAACCGTTGAGCATGAGTGGGGGAGGTACGTATACAAAGCTGAGATCTCCTTATCAGTAATTTGAAGCGAATATGCCGCGTGGACTCAAACTTCAGATTTCAGCGTGGGCTTTGAGTATCGTTCCCATACGGAGCATTGCAGCTACACTAAACATACCATAATTGACTGTAAGTGATGTCGTGAAGATATGGAAACAGGACGGTGCAACTACAGCGAGAAAACGTTCAGGAAGGCCACACAAACTGACGGAACGTGATAGAAGAGCCATGATAAGATATCCGGTTTCGATTGCTGCCGAAGTAGGAAATGCTTGTAGTGGCTCGGCTAGTACCATAACTGTCCGTTGCACAGAGTGGGTTATGGTAGACCAGCGTCACACAAGCCACACATCACAACCGTGAATGCGAACCGCCGTTTGGAGTGGATTTGTCTTCAGTCGTTCCTGGAATGTGGTTAACTATTGGGTTGTCGGAAAAGTCATGACGTATTTCAGCCATGTTTTGCAAAGGAAGGTCGTTTACTGACAGAAAGAACAAAGATCAATCAATGATGTAATGCCCATTTTGTTCGATGACACCTTTTGCCATCTGTCAGTGAGCTGTAGAATGCCTCGTTCACAGGAGGACCTGTCTTTCGTGGCGAAAAACTGTACAAGGTGCTGATTTACAGCCTCATCCGAATTGAACGTTATACCACGCAAGGACTGTTGAAGAGAGCGAAACAAGTAGAAGTCTGACGGCACAAGGTCAGGCGAGTATGCTGGGTGTGGCAACACATCCCACCTAAGCTCCAATAATTTTTGGCGGGTGATCAAACTTGTGTGTGGTCTCGCGTTGTCGTGATGAACGAGCTCTGGACGATGATTAATTCGTGCAAACTGCCCAATTTCCGACAGTACACATTCGAATTGATTGGTTGGTTCCGTGGTAGGAGCTGGAAAAATACGACACCTTTAAAATCCCACCACACTGAGACCAGAGCCGTCTGCTTTGGATGTCGTTTGAGGCAAAGCAGCATGTCGGGACCAAGACCGTTTGCGCAGTACATTGTTGTACACAATCCACTTTTCATCACCAGCTATCAGTTGCTTCAAAAAAAAGGATCGTTTTCCTCACGTTTAATGAGCATACCGCAGATGTTTATACGCGCCGTCAATTGAGCTTCTTTGAGTTCATGAGGAACATACACATCGAGCTTGCTTACGTATACCAGCTTCTTCAGGTGGTCGGTCGTGAACGCTTGAATGATGGATGTGCAATGAGTCTGCAATCTCTCGTGTCGTGTAACGAGGGTTTGGCTGGATCAATGCCTTGTTTTGGTAGTCATCAACCTCGGTTGGCCTCCCGGACCGAGGAGCATCGTTGAGGTCAAAATCACCAGCACGGAATTTCGCGAACCACCGCTGGCACTGACGTTCTTGTATTTTATCACAGTGCACTTTACGCGACTTTTCACAAGCTTGACGCGCGTTCTTCCCTTTACGGAAGTAAAACAGTAAAATATGGCGAAAATGCACAGTTTGGTCTTCCATCTTCAACTTGATGTCAAATCTTCCCAAATCAACCAAATCGCTCACTATTCCTTTTAGACTGCAGCTAGAACTGACACCTGTCGAATGCCATAGCGATAATAGAGCTGCGCACGCGTCTAGTACTTCCAAAACCACCCAACCGCCATCGGGTGCCAAAATACGTCATGACTTTTCCGACAACCCAATAGAAAGCTGTTCTTGGGAGTGATGAGTCACGCTTTTCACTCTTCTAATCTGATGGGCGTGTTTGAATTTGGCGACAGCCCGGCGAATTGTTTTCGTCAGACTGTGTTCTTCTAACTGTTAAGTTCGGCGGAAGCTTCAATGGTGGTATAGAGTTTTCGTGGGTGGGACTCTGCTCGTTGTTTATTATACCGTGAATTCTGAAGTATACCTCGACGTTCTGGACAATTCCGCCCTATCAACAATATAGCAGTGTTTTGGAAATGACCGTTGTCTTTTCCAACAAGATTGAGCTCCCTGCCACACTGCACGGCGTGTGCAGTACTGGTTTCTTGAAAATTAGGTGGAATTGTTAGACTTGCCTGCTTAGAGTTCTGATATAAATCCCACAGAACACTTCTGGGATGAACTGGAGCAGCGGAGTTTAAATCAACCACAACGAGTGCCTTTGCTCTGCACTCTGGCAGAATATTTGCCATTCCTGTCGAGACATACCGGAAATTGTTGGTAGCATGCCTTGACGTGTTGCCGCTGTCATACCGGCAAAAGATGGACTGACTAACTACTAGTTGTGATAATAAAGCCATTTATCCCAAAATATTGTGGTGTCAGGGAACTTTTGATAATACAGTGTATACCTCTAATTTACCCTTCCTTTTCAGTTCCTGTCTTATGTAAATTTGATTTTGTCTCGTTAAAGATATATTTTCTGACTTAACGCCACAGAATTCTTTTGAATGAATTTGATAGCTCAGAATCCTGACAGCAAGCTACGTTTTTAAAGACTATTGAGATAACAGCTAAGTGTGCAGATTCTCCTTCGCTAATTTTATGTGCAATATTCAATGTGATTTGAGCGAGCTGTATGCATGTAGAGAGTAGAACAGTGCCACGAGCTATTCTTGTTTTTGAAAGATCATTTTGTTACTATTCCACGTATTTTCTCGCGTTACGGCAACTTATAAATATTGGACGTGCCCGATTTCCGAATAAGGAAATTGGAAACCTGTAAGTAGATTTTTCTCTGAATCCTGGCGGTATTATTGACTATGAGAAGTTATCCGGGCTCAGCGAAAGGCTCTCAGCTCCAAGATAAGTTAACCTCCTCGGTTCTCGTGTATCACATGTAAAACTATGTAAAATACTTTTCTAAATTTTTTCTTATCGTAAATAAATGGCAGCACAAGTCAACTTTCGTGACTTGTAGCGGAGTCTTGTAAGAAAAACACGATGTCTTGCACATGGTCCTTGTAAGAGTTTCATAAATACTTAATTAAAAAAGTTATATCTATTTAAGTATATGCATTCCATTTTGGTAAGCATAAGTTAGTTATTTAAAGTAAATAAGTTTAATTTTGTCAACATATTAGATAGTAACTTCTTCAACATTTTTGTATCATTGGTGATCAACCCTGTCGAAAAAACGTTTGAGTTATTTTTAGCGGGTGTTTACACTTGTATTTACTACAATATATGTAATATTTAATAGTCATAATTTAAGTGAAATTTTTAAGTAATGTTGTTATCATTACTTGAAAGTTTTACTTATAATATTATTATTCATTTTTTCTGACGAATCCTCAGAGGATAACAAACCACTTCTGAAACGTAGGATTATTCCTACATCTATGCCACATGGTTGAGCACGAAATAAGTATGTAAGACACACGACTGGAGACAGCGCCCACAGAAGGAGATGCCGAAATTAAAAGTGCAATGAGTTAAATACAGTACGGTGTTCATGCGTCTTAATGACTCCAGAAATTGTTTCATGAAAAATAAATTATGATATTGCGTAATATAACATGAAAATCGATTAATTAAACTAGTAATTTTCGAATTCTTAAATATTACAATTACAGCATCTCGGTCCTGATGTATCACAAATGATACAATCCCCGTAGCCCCCCCTTTCCCATGAAAAATTAAAGATTTTTTTTCAGTTACAATGATGTAAATATCAATTTTGAAACCTGTTTTTAAAAAATCAAGTGTTTAACTTCATCGCAGGTCTGAGGAGGTTAAGATTGAAGTTAAACGTAAAAGTCATATCTACAGCCTACTTAAAACAATTGAATTACATATACCAGCTCATCGCCATTGGGAGTCCGACAAGCTAGCCAACTCTCGCATGAATTCTCCTCCGCTATGGGATCCGCGATATCGAGGCACACATTTTACAGAAGACTTCATGAGGGAGGTCTGTATGCAAGAAGGCTAACGGTTTGTATCCCACTCGTCGTATCGCACAGAATTATCAGTCTGAATTGGGCCCTACAACATCATTCCTGGACCAATGTTCTCTTCAGTGACGAGACGCAGTACAGCCTGAACACGGATTCTCGACGCGAGTACATTTCCAGAGAGGCGCGAAGCGGAAATTGACCACTATGGTGGCGGAGAACTCCTGGTTTGGGTTGGCATCGTGCTGGATGGACGAACACTGCAGCATGATACAGGTATGACATCCTAGAGACCTATGTGTGGCATTTCAGTGAAGCTGACGGCCCCGAGTTCCTTTATATGGACAATAACGCCCGTCGCCATAGGGTTCAGCTGGTCGACGAATACCTGGAGATTGAGCATATTCACAGGATAGAGTAACACGCGAGATCTCCGGACATGAACCTGATAGAGCATCTGCCAACTCCCTTACGTTACTCCGACACGTATTGGTGCAGAACATGGTTCATACGCTTTTTCAATCACAAAATTCCAGGACTTTTCGATTTTTTTTCCAGGACATACAATCCAAACGTTCTTACTTAAAATATGGTGAAACCATAGGTCTGTTCTACCTGTAACCTCCTATATGCTTGGGCAAACTTAATGCAGAATGTTAAAAATGATGTCCGCTGCAGCTAATCAGAACCTTGTGTTTCTAGTCCCGCAGATATTGCGGTAAACGGAAAAGTAAACTTACGCCCTCTAGTGGCGCACTTGTGCGTTAAGAAATATTTGAAATTATATGAGAAACATTTCGCACCGAAAATGTTCTCCAACAAAGAGAGAATTTTTCAAATCGGACTCCTAGAAACAGAGATATGGACAAAAATAAGATATACGTGTACGCCCCCTGGTGGAAAAATCATGCTCTATTTTAAGCAGGAGGTATTCTCCAAACGTTTTCCCGAGGTGAGCGGTATCGGTTCACAGAGGAGAATTTTTTCAATAGAGTTTCTAGCTCAGATTTTGTTGCAAATACATCAGAAGCAAAAATAAACACTTACGCCTCCTGGTGGCCAAACCATTTTTTACCAAAAATGAGAAATTATATGCAAAGCATCCCCCCTACCCCCAAGAGTTGTATCCGACGCACGAAGAATTTTTGAAATCGGAGATATTGGGTAAATCGCGTCATGCCGTTACGTCCCCTAGCGGAAAATTTCTGCATTATTTGAAAAACGGACTGTAATTAAATTAGTCGTTGATATAAATGTCATCGAAAGGGAACAAAAAATTCAATTGAATATTTAGAAGCAAATATATGAAGTACAATACCTTTTAAATTCGATACGATCTCCATTTGCGCCCTCTAGCGGCGAAGTTGTGCATCGGAAAGAACTGGAACGCGCGGATCATCATTTTCGGATTTTTTTTTTTTTTATTGGAGGTTTAACGACCACCGTGAGCAACTCAATGTGCTATAAGCAGTCTCCTGTCCCTAATTTAGGGTCACTGGTTCCAGGGAAGGGAGAGAGCCAGTGCCGTAAGACAAACACAACATCCATGCCTCACCGAGATTCGAACCCGGACCCCGTTCAGACGAATGATCAGAGGCCATCGCTTAGACCACTGCGCCACCAGGACGGCCATTTTCGGATTTTAAGCTTCCCAATACAAAAATAATTTTACAAATCGAACTAATAATTGTAGAGATATGGTCTTCCTGACCGGACAGACAAAGTGATAACATAAGCACGATGCAAAAGTTGCTAATAACGCAGCTTCAGTCGTAACAGATAAAAAACCAATAGCCCCCCTCCCCCCGCATTTTGCAGGGAGTGGGGTGGAAAATTTGTCAGACATAAATTATGTCATTAGAAAAATCCTCAACTACAAAACATCGCGCAAAGACAAAAAGGCACGAATGGATAAAATTCCAGGACATGTAACAGAATTTTTTCCAGGACTTTTCTAGGACGCGTACCAACCATGAGAGAAGAGGTATTTAATGTCCCAAACTCTCATTCACAGCCTTGTAAACAGCATAAGGGTTCGCTGTAATCACTCTCTCTATTAGCCCCTTGAAATCCGAGCCACTTCCTGCATCCCGTTTGGACTGCCATGCGCATACTTCTTCCTCATGCAATGGTGGCATTCCTTTTCTGTCGTGTATTGCTGCGTTATTAATATACGTATAGGGGTTGGACAGAATAATGTGAACACCACGCTCAGAGACGTGACTTTTAATGCAGCTGTGTACGTCGCAATACGCAAGGGTATTCTCCACTTTTTGGTTGTAATAGCTTTGTTTAGAACCTCAAGGTCCTGTTTAAGGGCACTTAAAATGTCTTGTTGCAAAATTTCTTTCGAGGTGACTACGAAATGAGCGACCTAACGGACTTCGAAAGAGAGTTAATTGTTGGTGGCCGGCTAGATGGTGTCTCCATGACAACAGTCGCCAGGGTACTGGGGTTATCTGTGTCTAGCCCCATGACAGCATACCATGTTCGTGGCAAAACCTCGTCTGTAAAACACAAGAGCGGCTGGAAAACGACCTTGACTGATAGAGACAGGAGAGCATTAAACAGGATTGTTACCCATAATAAGAAGACGACGGCGCCACAAATTAGTACGGAGCTCAATCTGCACCTCCAGATCCCGATATCACCGAAACCAGTGCGCAGGGAACTGCATAAACAAAATATTCATGGCAGAGATGCTATTGCAAAACCTCCGGTGACCCGGGTGAATGCACATCGGAAGAGTACCAGGAGCACACAACGTGGGTCGCCGATGCATAGAAGCGTGTAATGTGGTCGGATGAATCCACATTCGCAATATTCTCCACCGCAGGACGTGAGGAGAACACCGTCAGAAGCGTACAAGCCAGACTATCTGCTCACAACAGTGCAGCGTGGTGGTAGTTCTGTCATGCTCCGTGCGATCATATCGTGGTTTTCAGCAGGTCCCCTGATCACCTTGAAAAGATAATGACTGGCAGGGTGTATGAAACCATTTTAGCCGACCAAGGCCATCCAATGGCTCCTGTAGGGGATGCCATTTATCAAGATGATAACACCCCAGTTCACAAAGCTCGTAATGCCCGTCCAATCATGGTTTGGGGAACATGAGGACGAATTTTCACACCTTCCTTGGCCTCCCCAAGCACCAGACATAAACATCATTGAACTACTTTGGCCTGTGTTGGGAAACAGAGTTAGATCCCGATATCCTCCTCCTTTCATCTCTCAAGGACCTGGAGCAGTTTCTTCATGAAGAATGGTGTAACAACCCACTAACCACCATCGAGGGTTTGTATGCGTCCATTCCAAGGAGGATTCAAGCTGGGTTTTTTTTTATTGGGGGTTTAACGACCACTGTGAGCACCTCAATGGGCTTACAAAGCATTCGCCCATCCCTAATTTAGGGCCACTATATAGTTCCAGAAGGGATAGAACTAGTGCCGTAAGACAAACACAGCATCCATGACTCACCGGAGTCGAACCCAGACCAATCTCGTTCGAATGGTGATAAGCCAACGCTTAGACCACTGCGCCACCGGGACGGCTGACGGTCCCACACCCTATGCAAAAAGAATTTTTAAATCAGACTAATAATCCCAATGCAAAAAGAATTTTTTAAATCGGACTAATAGTTGCAGAGATATCGTGGGTACAGACGGACGGTCAAACCGATAACATAAGCACGATCTTTTTTTACAAAAGACGTGCTAAAAGGGAAACAAATATCAAATTAAACTTCTACTCATAATGTTGAATTAACATCATATCAAGGAAAAAGTAATAATAAAGTAATGAAAAACATGATTTGTCCCCCTACCCAATTCTCATTGTATCGCTCCCCCGTCCCTTGGCCACTGAATCTTCACCTGGTAAGTCCCTCGCATAATCCCTGTCAATCAACCTCCCACCTTGTACTAATAAATGGATATCAGTTGTTAAGTAAGTAGTGTTTTAATTTCTTTTTAAACAAATTGAAGTGATTAATAGGTATTAATTCTGCACACAAAGAGTTTCAGAATAATTTAGGCTTTGTGTAGTAGTTTGTGTTCTAGGTGTAGTTAGTCTCAACAAAACTTGGTTACGAATATTATAACGGTACGTAGCAGTATAAATTTCAATGTGCTCTTGTTCAAAGTTCAATTTAATTCGTTTCTACACAATTTTGCTTAAGTTAAAGTGAAACAGTTGCTGAATCGTTAGAATATTATATTTGTTCGGGTTGGTTCTAGAATGTTTGAACGTAACAACATTTTCACAATACATTGTATCTTTTCTCTGTATTGAGCTTATCAGCGAGAGATTTTTATACTCCAACTCTTTCAGGGATAAAACTTTTACGCGATATCATTTTGTTTAACCTATTAGTCTTATACGTATAAGCAGGTCCATGGAATATGCCGAGGGCGATAAAAACAATAAAGTTCGCTTTACAGAAGGCGCAATCTTTCCCTGCTTCAGTGCTCAGAATGTGAAAATAAATGCTTCTTTTTCATTTTCTCACTGAAAAATATTTACGCACTTTGATATAAATGTATTATTATGAAATCTGAAAGCCAATCAAACCTTTTCCTTTAATGAACTTCGTCCGTTCAGCGAGATTAAAGAAATGTGCTTTATTTTAGTATCTTCTTATATAAAGATGATAAACAGTTGTTACTCAATTCGCAAATATCACAGTTCCATTCGACATAATTAATCAGTTCTACCTAATTCTTGTACATTTCCATAGTTACTAAGGCAGATAAAAAGAAGCACGTAATTGCAAAATTCAATTAAATACATTACGTAGTGTTACAATTTCTCCATGTTGTTCCAGCGGAATTTCGAGAAAATTGTTATCAAATAAATTATACGCCCTATCTCTTCCCTCAGAGACCGGAAATTCTCTCCGCAGGTTAATCAACTTTAATTACCAATATATGTCGTGATTAAATACGGAATGTCGGTGGTGATACCTGACCTGCAACATCTGGGACTGTTCGATCACACAGAACAGAGACTATCTTCTCTTAACCTTAACTTAAACAAACCATGTTTCACTTGCATGTCACTTTTACAAGCAGGTGCGACGTTATTACGATAATACTATGTGAAATAATCTTTACCTGTATATTTGAATCCTAATTATCTTATTTTGATAATAGCGTATGTGCATCCAAACTTAAAACCGCATTCGAAATAGAGCAGCTTCTTAAACACAGTTCCTGACGTGTTCAGAATTGTGTAAAAAGAAAATAAACTACGACGACCATCCAGTCAGTTATTAAGGTTGTAATGCAAAAGTGGGCATAACTTTTTTATTAAATGACAGAGTTCGTTCAAATTGCACATGTTGGTAGAGTAACTCTTTCTCTATACAAAGGTACTACTCAACATAGTCTCCATCAGAAGCGATGCATTTACGCCGTCGTTGAACCCAACTCTTGAATCCTCTTTGAAAAAATTCAGGTGTGGATTGTTGTATCCACCTCCACCTCGTCTGTGTCATCAAATCGCTGTCCCCATTGAACTAAACAGGTCGACCTGGGCTGTACGGTGGATGGAGAACCACCGACCAGCCTAATTAGCTGATCGCCTGATTTGTTGCCAAACATGTGTGTGGTCTCCTATTGACAAGGTGAATGTGAATCCTTTTCCGATTCTTGTTCGGTCTCTTCCTCCTTATGGTGTCTCAATGCACCGCTCGCTGGTCAGTCACGTTCCAGAAAATCAAGGAGAAGGGCATCCTTGTAATCCCCTTCCTCAAAAAAAAAAAAAAAAACAGTCACCATGACTTTCTGTGCTGTTCGCTGGTTCTTGAACTTCTTAGGCCTTGGTGAAGAAGTGTGACGCCATACCATGGACTGTGACAGGAGATGAAAAGTGGGGATGATGCGCCCGCGTTTCATCTCCTGTCACCAGATCGGAAAAACAGAGTCTTCATTGGCTTCAAACGCTTCCAGCAGATCAGAGCAGACTTCCACTCTTTTCTGCTTCAAATCGGGTGTCAACTGACGAGGTACACATTTTACACACACTTTCCGATACCCTAAGTCTTCCACTAGCTTCTGTATGGCGTTGTGACCACAGTCCAGTTGTGCAGCAAGCTCACGGATTGTGACTCGTCTCTCACGTGCAAATCAATTCTTCCACTCGCTGACGATTGGTGTCAATGGTGGAAGATTGTGGTCTCCCATTCTTTAAACTTCTTCGTCCATCTGTGCACATTGTTCTTGTCAATGGTGTCATCTCCGTAAACATTCTGTAGTGTTCTGTGGATGTCAGACAGCCTGCACACTTCCTTCCTCAAGAACTCAACGACGGCACGTTGATTCTGCTTGGAATCCATAATTAACCTGCAATGAAGAAGAAGGGTTGCCATAGAGGAAGGGTTATTCTAACAACATGTGCAATTTGAACGACCTCTGTCAGTTAATAAAAATGCTATGCCCACTTTTGCATTACTTTCGTTACAACCCTCGTATTATAGTTTGAAGATTACACAAAAAAATATTGATTATTAATTTTTAATGTGAGATGAATTTTGTACATAATCTACCTTTAAACATATTCCTAGTGTATGTGAAGGCATTTGTCATATCGTGCAACAAGTTTCTGGATACACTCCACATGGAAATCTGCCGCTTGCGTTTTGAGCCAATCGCTCAGCAGTGGTCTTTACATCATCGTCCTCATCGGACGGCTGGGAACTGTTTCCATTCACGGGACTACTGTTTTGATTCAGGTGTGATGTGAGAGACCCAAGTCTCATCTGCAGTCACTATATGACTTAAATTATCATCGCCTTCCTCCCCATAAAACCCAAAGAAGATCGCATACGCCTGGTTTTGTGTTCTTCCGGCAACATCTTTGGCATGCATAGTGCACGCACTTTCCGGTACCAAAGCCTTTCTGTAACGATTTCGAAACTTCAGGAAAATGTTCTGAAAGATCAGAAATCGTGAAGCATCGGTTCTTCCTAATGCTTTCATTCACTCCCTCCACCAAATCTTCCGTGACCACAGGAGGCCTAGCACAACGCAATTTGTCACGAACGCTGTGTCGTCCTTCATTAAGCATTCGAACCCACCTCCGCAACAATCCTGCACTCATTGCGTTCTGTCCGTAAATTTGCCGATGAATATTACTTGGTCTGACATTTCACGCATTCGGAAACCTTATCACAGACGAGACCGTTCTATTATTAGGTGTGCAAATAAGTTTTAAAGTGTTTTAAGACAACGCAACATGTAATTTGAGAGAAAACAACAGTACCTTTCCGAATCAAAATATGCGCCGTCATTATCTATCACCTTCCGCCATCGGTTGGGCAGCTTACGGATTCCAGCCATGAAGAATACTTCGTCGTGTGACGCAATGAAGTCGTCAACCCATTTTTGCACAAGTCCGGAACCGTACAGCAGACAAACCATGTTGCATCGATCGGAACAAATGATAGTCTGAAGGGGCTATGTCGAGACTACACGCCGGGTGCTCCAAAACTTCCTAGCCAAGCGCCAATAACGTTTTCTTGACCGATTTCGCGACATCCGGCTTAGCGTTGTCATGCAGTAATTTCACGGGACTCAATCCTTTGCTTGTGAATGGACGTTTCCGACAGATTTCTTGATTCAATAGCAGTAATTGTTGCTTATAGCAAACAACAGTAATAATTCGACCCAGTTCCATTAGATTATAATAGAGCACACCCTTCATATCTCACCAGATACACAGCAGAACTTTCTTGGAGGGAATATTGCGTTTCGGTGTCGAAGTTCTTGCCTCACCGGGGTCTACCTAGTGTGTTTTTGCGTTTGGGATTGCTGTATCACATCCATTTTTCATCACCCGTAAAGAGTTTCTACAGGAAGGACTGTCTGTGTTGTTTATTCAGTAGATTCAAACACTTCATGACACGTTATCCTTGTTCCTCTGGCTTAGGGGATGTGCCACCCATTTTCCTTCCTTCTGAATCTTTCCCATTGTGTGTAAACGATTGGAAATGGTTTGTTGAGCTACCCCCAGTTGTTCAGCTTGTTCGTTTTGCGTTTGAGACGAATTTTCATCCAGCAATGCTTGCAGTTCCTCATGTGCAACCTTCTGCGCTGCGCCGTTACGTTCGCGAACGCTAGCATAAAAATCACCTGCTTTAAACCGTCTAAACCAAACATCATACGTGCTTTTCGATACAACTTTCTCCCTCATAACAGATCGATGTACATGCTTTTGCAGCACTTTCTCCTTGATGAAATTCGTAACAAATGCAGTGTCGCTTGCCATCTTTCACATACGATGTGCAAGTGCGTTTGACTGTTGGACAAACTTCTGTGTCACATTTTATACTCTGGACTAGTTACGGTCACATGGCAACAACGCAAGGGAATGTCGGATCTGTAAATTAGCGGTATAAGTCACCAAAACGCTTTAAAACTTATTTGAACGCCTAAGAACTTAATTATTATATGTATGATACGATATGACGGTTTGGACATTAAATTATTAAAATGAGTACACGTAGCAAAAAAAAAAATAAAACTGAAGCGCGTCCTACCCTCCCCATAAATGAATAAAGGTTAGTGTAGTGGGTCAAGGGGAGGCTAGCTCATGGCCCGATGCCCGATAGAGAAGGAAAATTTAGGGATGAGCCCAGAACGTCTCAAATAAATAAAGTGAGAAAGCTTAGGAAAAACGTGGTAAAAGTCCGCTTAACTAATGAGTCAGTACTTAATACGAGTGTAAAAAATTAAAACATTAGAAAAAATCGCACAACACAAACCTTTAAAGGTGGACGTCAAGTAATTTTGCATCCTGTACTTCCAATGGAAAAACTTCTGTACACATTTTCTTCACAATTAATGCGTTCCCAAGGATGAAAAATTAAAATTACTTCATATTATAACTTGGAATACTTAATATTTTCTAAAACATAACCATAATTTTATTAAAAATCAATAAATTTTCCTTTGGTGGTGTTGAAACCAGAAAAAAGATGGCGCCACCTGTACTTGATGACGTCAGTAGACAAACAAATGTTGGATTGCATAATTATAGTTATGTTTTAGAAAATATTAAGTATTCCAAGTTATGAAATGAAGCTATTTTAATCGATGTTCAAATTTTCATCCTTGGGAACGCATTAATTGTGAAGAAAATGTGTACAGAAGTTTTCCCATTGGAAGTATAGGAAGAAAAATTACTTGAGGTGCACCTTAACATACGCACAACCTCACAAAATGGGGTCAGGGCGTGGCTAATGGATGAGCCAACACAACTGCGAATACTTGCGCGGGAGTAATGTGCGAACGGCATTTACATTCTAGGTGGTCCTCGTATTACGTCGTTTATTACGGCTAAACTTCCTCGCTGGCGGAATAGTCAACAACGTAATTTCTGACTGGTTGCTTGAGAGAGGTTTGAGTTTCAGAAGAAACATGAATGTCGTGTTTGTCTTACGCTGATGGATTTCTACATTCCCTGGAAACAATGGCCCTAAATTTGCGAATGTTGTCGGTAATCACTTATGTAAAAATATGTCATTTTTTTTTTTTTGCTTGGTGTTTAAACATAAAAAAATATTACAAATCTGACAATTTAACAAGCACTACTGCTGAAACCAAGAAACAGGAAGAGCTAGCGATAACAAGCGCACGTTCTGAACAGTGCTAATCATACAGTCAAAACATTAACTTTAGTCTGCTTTCGATTACGTCATCACTCTTCTGCAGGTTATAAAACACAAATTCATCGAAAGGCGAAAATGTAGCGTTCTGACTAAAGTTTACACTGCAAAAAAAAGGGGGGGGAGTGCAATTGGAGCATACACCGACGAGCCATTACATTATGGCTACCTACCTAATAAGCTGTAGGACCCATTTTATCCCCCAAAACAGCGGCCACTCGGCGAGGCATCAATTCGATCGGGTGGCGATAGGTATCCAGGATATCTAATACTATGATGTCAACAGCAGGTCCTCCACTTTCCGTACATTTCGGGGTGGTGGTGATTTAGCGCGAACCCGCTTTTCCAAGTCGAACCACGGATGTTCGATTGGGTTCATGTCAGGTGAATGTGGAGGCCAGGGCTTTAACAGAAAGTCACCAGCATGTTCCTCGAACCAATCCTTGATGATTCTGGCAGTGTGGCATGGCACATTATCCTTCTGTTAATGGCCATCACCATGAATGGGCGAACTTGGTCTGCAACGATGTTCAGACAGCTGTCAGGGATTGTGCTATTGGGAAAATGGGGCCTAGGGTGTCCCAAGAAAACATCGCCCACAGCATAACACCGCCGCCGGCCTGTTTCCGCCCAACAGTGCATCCAGGTTCCATAGCCTCTGTTGGTAATCGGCGTACCCGCGCTCGGCCCTCTACATGATGAAGCAGGAATCTTGATTCGTCCGACCAGGTCACTTTCTTCCAATCATCCAACGGTCCAATCTCGACGATTTTGGGCCCATTTCATGCGCTGTTGGCGATGACGTGCAGTAAGCATGGGGACCTGGCTGAGTCTTTCGTTACGCAGGTCCCTGCGCAGAAGGCTGCGATGAACTATGTGCTGTGACACATTGCCCTAATCACCACTGTTGTAGCTGAAGGTGATTTGTCGCACTGTGGCCCTGCGGTCGCTGTGAACAATGCGCGACAGTCTCCGCTCCCCTCTGGCATCAATGAGCTGCGGACGACACATGGCTGAACGACGGTTCATCGTTTGGCCATCTGTGCACCACTTTTGATACGTACTCACTACAGCGGCACCTGAACAAGCCGTGCAGTTTTCGAGATCGTAGTTCCGAAGCGCCGTGCCAACACAATATGTTCTTTATCAAACTCCGATAAATCGACAGGTTTTCCCATTCTGACTCCGAACACTCTACTAACCGAAAGCCGGGCCTTGGGTTGTACATATACATCTCTGTGAACTTCATCCGCGTCACCGTTTGGTCTCCAGGCGCGCTCATTTCTCTAGGCTGGGGGTGCTCAAAATATAATGGTTCATTGGTGTACGTCAAAAGTTTGATTCTGATTAGCAGAGTTCAAGCACCAAATGGTTAAACATGCTAATAGGTGATCGACGAAACCTATTATAGTAGAGTCCCACTTTACAGAAAATTGGCACTGAGGTATTACTAGTAATTGGAAGGCTGTCACTTGTAAGGAACGTCTTTCATAATCATCAAATTATTTCTTGGGTTGAACGGAAAAAAATCCTTTAAAAATAAAACTGGCGGAGGAACGGAGTGTTCATTATAAGGCGAATTTAATTTGTTTCTTGCCCGTGTAACGGACTGAACCCACAGTTCAGCGGTATTGTATGAAATAGAGATACACAAAAATAATTGCTAAGGAAGACTTATGTAATCTTCTTTATTTCCTAAGGCGGGTTTCTTGAAATTCCTGCGGACGTGCTATAATTAATGCACATAAATCTCAAAAAGAATTAGAGTGCCGCAGAAAAAAGGAAATATGCAAAAGAACTCCGCTGATGATGTGGCTCCAAGTAACAAAACTGATCTCAGTGCTTGAGAGAAGCTGGTCACGATTTTTAGAACATGCCCAGGTTCCCTTAAGCACTAAGACCATTTGCATGATCTTATCTATGTTCCCCGACAGATCGTGAAACTCAATTTTCGTAGGCTAAAAATTAAATATGATGGAGCTCAAGTTGTGTCCTTACGATTACACCCAGCTTGTTTGAAACGCAATTCAGAACTTAGGACGAAAAAAATATATGGACATTTTACGTGCGAAAATGCGTATAACGACATCGTGAAATTTGACTTCCGCAATTTCATAAAGAAATTTTCTGACATTTTATACTTCATCTTATTGATACAAAGGTGTCATAGTAGTTTTTAAACTAATACCTAATAGTGTGCACTAACTTTAATTACATTTCAAACATTTTCTGCCCGTCAACAAAGAAAGCAACAGGATATAGATTACTTATTCTGTTTGTATTAATACTCAGTGCTTATTTTTTTAAAAAACGAGAAAAAACTACAAAAAAAAAAAAAAAACTACAAACACTGACATCATCCTGCGAGATACAAGAATGCAGCTTTGGATTTCTTTGTACGAAGGGCTTACTCCCATTCGTCTGATGATCATGCAAGAAAAATTGAATTAAGACGCATACAACACACTGCTGTAGAGAATGGTTACACAACTCAAGATGTAAAGAAATGCGTTAATAAAATAGCAGGACTTAGATGCAGTACTCTTGCTAGAGAGCCATGAAACGCCGTGTTTGCTGGGTCTATTGAATCATACCGGAAGTAAAAAATATCTTCAAAAATGCATGTGGCAAGATAAATGTTATCTTCGGAGAGAACTCAAGAAATATTCTCTCAGTGGAAAAGAATGATCACGACAAGGTGCCTACTCTTAAAAAACACGGAGCATATACACTATCTACCAACAAGTAATTGGACACCTGTGATAGCAAGAGAAACGAAGTTTATTCGCCTTCAATAATTGGTGGAGCCTCCACGAGCGGCGATTACAGCTGCGACCCTGCGGGGCATACTCTCAACCAGGCGTTGTACGACGGCTAGCGGTATTTTCTTCCACTCGGCTTGGAGAAGACAGGTCAGTTCCTTCACCGATTTCGGACGGTGGGGGCACCCCTTAGGTCGACGCTCCAACTCGTCCCAGAGGTGCTCTAGAGGGTTAAGGTCCGGGTTCTGTGCAGGCCAGTCCATTCGTTTAACCCCATTGTCACCATACCAAGCCATGGTGGACCTCGCAACATGACAGGTGGCATAGTCATCCTGAAAGTAACATGGGTCCACACCGTAAAACTGCCAGAACGTAGGAAGCGCATGGTCATCCAAAATGGTGCAGTAGGTCTCGGCGTTTAGTCTACCAGGAATTGCGACCAAGGGTCCTGTGCCATACCAGTAGAAACACCCCCATAGCATAATTCCACCGCCGCCGAACTTCACAGTTAGCACAATACATTCTGGCAGGAGGCGTTATCCAGGCAGACGCCAAACTCAGACCCTGCCATCCGAACGGTAGAAGGTGAACCTTGATTCGTCTCTCCAGAGAACCTGTTTCCACTGTTCAACGGTCCACTGTCGACGTTTTTTGCACCACGTTAGCGGAGCAGCGCTATTGGACTTGGTGATCAAAGGCTTGTGGGCGGCAGCACGTCCATGATAACCGAGGAGATGGGCTTCCTTACGGATGGTATTCATCGAACGAACACTCCCGGATGCCTGTTGAAACTCCTCGCGGATGCGGCCTATCGATTTGGTACGGTTGTTCCGAATTTCTCTGGCCAGCACCCGTCGGTCTCTAACTCCCTGTTTTGTGGGTCTGCCGGGTCGGGGCACATTCAGACAGTCACCTCTCATCTTCCGCTTGCCAATCACGTAGGCCACTGTCGATTTTGGGTACTTCAACTAGCTGGATATGTCACGTATGGATCGGCCATTTCTGTGATACCCAACGATTACACCTTTCTCGAAATCAGAGAGCTCTGAACTGCGTGGCATCTTGCATGCGACTGTTTGCGTTGTTGTTTCCCACACGATATTTAACGGCGGCGGCCGTGACGTGTATCAGGACAGCAGATATCGTCGATTGCAGGGGTGTCCAATTACTTGTTGGTAGATAGTGTAGTATAACTTTGAGCCCAAACCACAATTTCAGAACCACTCCATCAGTGGCTGGCGTATCTTGTGTCCGAGACCTGGGTAACCCCCTTCCCCCCTCCCACAGTACTGTTTCTTTTTTAATTGCGAAGTTTATTTTTTAACTGTTGAGTAATAGAATTTTTTTCTAATTTTTAGGTACATGCTACTGCTAACGGGATGCCAAATAATTATGAGGATTAGAATTTGAACACTTATTTGTACACTCTTAAAACTTTTGTAGTAGGTTGCACCGAAAAGTGCTGCTACACCACTTTCTGAGAAAAAGTACACAATCGTGTTTTGCAAACAAAACCCAACAACGTGGTTTAACTTTTCACCACGTTATGGTACAAGGTTGCACGTAAAGTCGCACCATGTTGTTGGGTTTACTTAGCATCACAAAATGGTGTATCTTTTCTAAGAAAGTGGTGCAGCATCACAAAATGGTGCATCTTTTCTAAGAAAGTAGTGCAGCACCACAAAATGGTGTATCTTTTCTAAGAAATTGGTGCAGCATCACAAAATGGTGCATCTTTTCTAAGAAAGTGGTGCAGCACCACAAAATGGTGTATCTTTTCTAAGAAAGTGGTGCAGCACCACAAAATGGTGTATGTTTTCTAAGAAAGTAGTGCAGCACCACAAAATGGTGTATCTTTTCTAAGAAAGTGGTGCAGCACCACAAAATGGTGTATCTTTTCTAAGAAAGTAGTGCAGCACCACAAAACGGTGTATCTTTTCTAAGAAAGTAGTGCAGCACCACGAAATGGTGCATCTTTTCTAAGAAAGTGGTGCAGCACCACAAAATGGTGTATCTTTTCTAAGAAAGTGGTGCAGCACCACAAAATGGTGTATCTTTTCTAAGAAAGTGGTGCAGCACCACAAAATGGTGTATGTTTTCTAAGAAAGTGGTGCAGCACCACAAAATGGTGTATCTTTTCTAAGAAAGTAGTGCAGCACCACAAAAAGGTGTATCTTTTCTAAGAAAGTGGTGCAGCAGCACAAAATGGTGCATTTTTTCTAAGAAAGTGGTGCAGCACCACAAAATGGTGTATCTTTTCTAAGAAAGTGGTGCAGCATCACAAAATGGTGTATCTTTTCTAAGAAAGTGGTCAGCACCACAAAATGGTGTATCTTTTCTAAGAAAGTGGTGCATCACCACTTTTTGTGCAACCTACCATAAAAATTTTAACAGTGTACACGAACTACTTTCTTCTTTCCTTTTGTGTGAACTTGAGTGTTACGTTTTCACAAAAATATTTCTTCCGAGTACTTTTGCATATTAAAAAACCAGCGAAGATGCTCGAATGTACATGTCCTTGTGTGGCTCTATTATATATCTTGATTCTTTTTAATACGGAAAAACTTCTTTCCGCAGTTGTTGATGTAAAATTTAACATTAGATCTGCTAATTTTACATAAGATTATTCAACTTTTTTCAACAAGTAATGTCTCTTATTGATTTGTTTTGTATTCATCAAGGAAATTAAACACCTTCAGTTCATTTTTTAATCGAGCTGTATCAAAACTTGAAGCATAGAGTTCTTTAAGTCCTCACAGTAGATGTTCACAGGAGCTTTCACAAAATTTATCAAAGCAGTTCGATTCCAACAAAGCCACGAATTTAAGATATCATTTAATTGACACTTCACACAAACTAAAACCACTCTCGCGAAACTCGCGCTGTTAAAAGCGGAAGCATGGAGGGACTGGGGTAATCCGAAGTCTTCTCTTTTCTGAGCGAACTGTTGCGCAAAGCAATGGTCCTGTCACCTCCATACGCTGATTCATGTTGTCATGGAAACGCCAGCAGGCAATCGTAGCAAAGTTCTTCACATCAGAACAGCGAAGACTTGCTTGCGTTATGCCATTGGTCATCGCTCACCAGACTGATTCTCATAATCGAAAAAAGCAAATCCGCTCATAACAAAATGAACAGGAGGTAAATTGCGTGCGATATGCAAATTAGACCCAAAACGGTCCAAACATGATGCATCATATCTCGAGAACGGGCCCGGCTAATAAGGGAGTGTGGCCACCCCGCACAGCTTTACAAGTCGCAGAACAAGCCCTCATAATGTAAACGAGGTTGTTGAAAATAGCTTGTTGCAACAAATCCCATTCTTCTAAAAGCGCGGATTTTAACACCTGGAGGGTCCTGGGATGGGGTTGACGTCATGCAATGGCTCTTCCTAGAGTATCCCAAATATGCTCTATAGGATTTAGGTCCGGCGATTTCGCTGGCCACACCATACAGCGAATATCCTCTCCTTCCAGAAAATCGTCGACAAGCTGAGCTCTGTGTGGCCTCGCATTATCGTCAATAAAAATGAAGTTCGGTCCGACAGCTCCCCGGAGAAGCCTAACATAAGTTTCAAGGACCTCATCCGAATAGCGATGTGCGGTAACAGTGCCCCATCGAAGACGTGCAGTGGTGAACGGCCGCCCATGATGCCTGCCCACACAAGGATTCCACTTCCACCAAATCGGGCGATTTCTTTTACGTTTGAGGGGTGATAGCGGGCACCACGCTGTATCCAGATAAAGACTCATCCTGAATCTCGACTCATCACAGAAAAGTACACGGCCCTAATTTTGCTGTGTCCAAGAAAGATGTGTTTGACTCCACGACAGACGGGCTCTCTTCTGCGATCTAGAGAGAGGAACGCACACCACTGGTTGCAGGGCGTAAAGGTTCTTCCGTGCTAGGCGTCTGTATACAGTGTGGCTCGAAATTGTTGTTCCAATCGCAGCAGCGAGGTCCTGAGAGAGATCTCTAGCCGTTATCCGTCTATGGCGTTTGGCAGTTAAGGCCACGTAACGATCTTCCGCAGGTGTCGTGGCTCTTGGACGGCCTTAGCCGGCTCTCCTGGTGATGGTACCCATCGAAATTGGTGTCATAACCTGGATACCACCTTTCGTGACACCTGTAGCAATCGAGCGACCTCCGTTTGAGACTGGCCAGCTTCAAGCCTGCCGATGATTCTCCACCCGATTCCGAGCACTCATTTCAACTGAAATCAGTTAATCTTGCGATTTTTCTAGCAAGAAACACAACTCTGAAGACGAAATTCGCAGATGCAGAAAACGGTCATTTTTACGTTCTTTTAACAAACAGTGGATGCTTATATTCGATTCAGATGATATGTAGAGTTCAGATGATATATAGAGGATTTTAGGAAGGGAGTGTCTGATCCCAGGTCTTAAACAACCCTTAGAAATAGGAAGCTAGGAGATTTGGGCTAGAGTACCCGATAGGAAAGTGACACGGAAGCAAGGTAGAAGACGCCCTTATTTACTATCTGGGGGCCAGTACCCGGGGTCCGACGGCTTAACGTGCCCATCCGACGCATGGCGGATATTTAGTGGATCGAGCGTTCGTACCTGCCTGGGACCGAACCTGAGGTCCTTTCCGTGGCAGTCACGAACGCTGACCACTAGGCCACCCGCAGCCCCATCGCTCACATTAGATCATGATAAAAAATGATCATATGTAGAGGATTTTAGGAAGGGAGTGTCTGACCCCAGGTCTTAAACAACCCTTAGAAATAGGAAGCTAGGAGATTTGGGCTACAGTGCCCGATAGGAAAGTCACACGGAAGCGAGGTAGAAGACGCCCTTGTTTACTACTGGGGGCCAGTACCCGGATTACATTAGATTCAGATCAGATCATACAAGGTTTGTCCGGAAAGTAATGAGACTCATTCAGTAACAGACACTTAATAAAAGTTATACTTACATAACATTAAAATTCCTCGAAATAACATCCTTAAACATCAATATACCTCTTCCAGCGGTTCTGCCACGCCGCGTAGCTTACCTGGAAGTCGGGAACAGGGATCGCTTTCAAAGCCCTCGTCGCGGCAGTTTGCACGTTTGTAACAGTCCCAAAATGGTGTCCTTTCAGGATGGATCTGAGCATGGGAAACAAAACGAAGTCAGCCGTGGTCACGTCCGGGCTGTAGGGAGGTTGGGACAGCATTGCCACGTTGTGTTTCGCCAGAAACTCTCTCACTCTCAGAGACGCATGGCTCGGCGCATTATCGTGGTGAAGAACCCAAGTGTTGGTGATCTCTAGGCGGACGCGCGCAGCTCTGTTCTTCAGCCGTTGAAGCATTTCCACGTAAAATGCAGAGTTGACCGTTTGTCTGGGTGGTACGAACTCCTCATGAACAACACCTTTACAGTCAAAGAAGACAATGAGCATCTATTTCATCTTCGATTTGCACATTCGAGCCTTCTTTGGTCGAGGAGACTCGGGAGTGTGCCACTCTGAGCTCTGTCTTTTCGTCTCCGGATCGTACTCAAAGACCCACGTTTCATCACTTTCTCCAAAAAAAACAGGTTCACTCCTCACACGATCTACAAGCTCACGAAAAATCTACACACGCTTGTTCCTCTGTTCATCGGTCAAAACCTTAGGAACCAATTTGGCGCAAACTTTCTGCATCTGCAATTCTTACGTGATGGTTTCATGCACAATGGATTTCCCGAGTCCCACGTGCTCTCCTACCAATCTAATACTCAGACGTCGGTCAGAGTCCAAAACCGCTTTCACCTTTTCCACATTGTCTGAAGTGTGAGACCATTGAAGGGCGCCCTGGGCGTGGCTCACCCTCGACGCCCTCTCTTCCCTCTGTGAACGTTTTATGCCACCGAAACACTTGTGCTTTCGATAAAGCATCCTTCTCATAGGCTTTCTGTATCATAGCAAGCGTCTCGGTCGCGTATTTTTCAAGTTTCACACAAAACTTTACCGTGTATCGCTGTTCGACACTTTTCTGCATTTTGACCGTTAAGCGACGCTCACTCAGCTGTCTACTTCGCGAGCGATCCTCACTCTGTAAAAGCTCAGAACCAACTGACGAGACATTGATCGTTTACCTAACATACCCCGCCGCCAGTCACGCCCGGAGACGTCGCCCTCCGGCCCTTCTGATTGGCCCAGGAAAAGTGGTATCATTAATTTCCGGGCAAACCTTGCATGTAGATATTTTTAGGAAGGGAGTGTCTTATCCCAAGTGTTAAACCACCCTTCGAAATAGGAACCTAGGAGATTTAGGCTAGAGTGCCCGATAGGAAAGTGATACGGAAGCGAGGTCAGAAAGAGGGGAGGAAGACGCACTTATTTATTACCGGGGGCCAGTACCCGGGGTCCGACGGCTTAACGTGTCCATCCGACGCATGGCGGGTATTTAGTGGTTCGAGCGTTCGTACCTGCCTGGGATCGAACCTGAGTTCATCTCCATCACAGTAACGAATGCTGACCACTAGCGGCCCTACATTAGATTCACCGTTCCCCAAAATGTATATGACAGCGATTTTAAACATTTTACTGGTTGCTATTTTGAATTATTGTAGAAAATGTGTTTGTGACCTTAATTTTGGGCATAAGTGTATTATGCTATACCTCTCTAATACCGAGTTGCTGCTCCTTGAAATCGGATAACGGCAGCAACCCGACGGGTCATGGACTCCACGAGCTCTCTGTAGTACTCAAGAGACAGTGCACACCATGCTTCCTGAAGAGCGTCACAGTATTCCATGATATTCGGCGGTGAAAGATTCTGGGCGTTGAGGGCACGTTAAAGCATCCCAAATGTGTTCGATGACCTTTATATCCAGCGCACGAGGGAGCTAAGTCAGAATGCCAAACCCAGTGGAATATTCTTCCAGCCATAATCAGGCGACTGTGGACGTGTGCGGCAGCACATTGTCCTGTTGAAAGAGGTCTCAGTGGTTGCATGATATAAAATGGTGCAAATGATCCCGAAGGACGGTTACGTAGCCTACACCCGTTAGAGTACTCTTCAGACGTATGAGCGGTCCAAATGCGTGCCAGCTTAATACACCCCACACCATAACAGAGCCACCGCAGCCTTGAACGTTTCCTTGTAGCCATGCGGGATTCATCGCTTCGCGGAGTTCTAGCCAAGCCCGGGGTCCGCCATCTGCCCGAAACAGTTGGTGCCGTGATTAGTTGGGCTAGGGTACACATTTCAAGTCATTTCGCGTCTAATGGCGGTGTTCCCGAGTCCACAGCCCTGTGTCGTCGGGTCAGCAATGGCACCTCGGTGGACTGTACGATCCGAAATCTCACAGAACACAGGGAATCTTGCACTGTTCAAACACTTAGGCTACTACTGGCCCCAGCATTGAATCGAGCTGTGATTTGCGGCAATGTTGCACGCCGGGAGATGTTACGATACGTCCCAGATGCTGCTGTCCACGATCGTCCAGGTTTTTTCTACGACCACGTCGGTCGCACACTCTGGGTGTTTTCCCTGAGCTTGTGTAGCCCAGGTACGCCCTTGAAATTGTTGACCGTGTAAATCTAAATTGCCTGGTAATTTCCGAGAGGGTGTGACTCATCTCCCTGGAGCCGACTACACCGATAAGCCTTTATGACCACTTACCTCAGAAACTGTAGGACCCCCTTTAGCCCCCCCCCAAAAAAGCGACCATTCGGCGCAGCATCGACTGGATGTGGTGGGGATAGGTATCTGGTACCATAATGTCAATAGAAGGTCCTCCAGTTCCCGTACATTTTGAGCTGGTCGTGATTTAGTGCGAACCCGCTTTTCCAAGTCGAACCACGTTCGATTGCGTTCACGTCAGGTGAATTTGGAGGCCAAGGCATTAACAGAAAGTCACCAGCATGTTCCTCGAACCACTCATTGACGATTCTAGCAGTGTGGCATTTCGCATTGTTCTGTTGGTAATGGCCATCACCAGCGGGTAACACAGTTGCCATGAATCGGTGAACTTGGTCCGCAACGACGCTCAGATGATAGCTGTCAGGGATTGTGCCATTGGCATAATGGGGCATAAAATGTCCCAAGAAAACATTGCCCACAGCATAACACCGCCGGTGGCATGATTCCGTACAGCAATGCATCCAGGTGCCATAGCCTCCTTTGGTAATCGGCGTATCTGCGCTTGGCCGTCTACGTGATGCACCAGGAATCTTAATTCGTCAAATTAGGACACTTTCTTCCAATCATCCACGGTCCAATCCCGATGATCTTGTGCCAATTTCATGAGTTGTTGGCGGCGATGACGTGCAGTGAGCATAGGGATCCAGGGCTGGGTCTTCGGGTACGTAGGCCCATGCGCAGAAGGCTGCGATTAACTGTGTGCTGCGACACATTGCCCTGATCACCACTGTTGTAGCAGAGGGTTATTTTTGCACTGTGGTCGCTGTGAACAATGCGCGACAGTCTCCGCTCCCCTCTGGCATCAGTGAGCTGCGGAGGACACGCGGCTGGACGACGGTTCGTCGTTTGGCCATCTGCGCACCACTTTTGATACGTACTCACTACAGCGGCACGTGAACAACCCACAAGCCGCGCCATTTTGAGTGATCGTAGTTCTAAGGCGCCGTTCCATCACAATTTGTCCTTTATCAAACTCCGATAAATCGGCAGCTTTTCCCCATTCTGACTTCGAACACTCTACTAACCGAAAGCCGGTCCTCGGGTTGTATATATACTGCTCTGTGAACTTCACCTGTGCCGTCGTTCGGTCTCCAGGCGCGCTCATTTTTCTAGACTGGGGGTGGCCATAATGTAATGCTCATCGGCGGTGTATTATACTACGTTCTAAATCGCTTATATCCTTATAAGCTGCTATTTGAACTGCGAATGTTACTGCTTGAAGAGATAGCTTCCTCTATACAGGGTGTTTCAAACCTAATGGAACAAACTTTAAGGGGTAATAGAACACACCGAAACAAGCACGTTTCGTCATCGAATGCATGGTCGCAAGTTGCGCTGGAGGGCGCTTCCCGTTTCACCACACTTTTTCAACGCAAAGACAGGAATGGCACAAGAAATCAAAACAAAGCTTTAATCCAGACAAAATAAAAAACAAAACGTGACATCACAAAACTACATCAAATTTACAAACATTAATAAGTAAATACTGAAATTAATTACATTTACAAAAGCTTCTCAAAAGGGCGACGCGACTACCACTCCTGATACACGCTCCGCATCGTCGACGTCAAGATGCCCGTATGTTGTGGAAAATACCAGGCAATTCCCGGACAGCTGCAGCAGCGACTACTTTCTCATTGGAATCAATGGAAGTGTCGTATATTAGGGACTTAAGATGTCCCCATAAAAAGAAATTCAGAGGGGACAGATCTGGTGATCGTGGGGGCCAATCCATTGGCCTGGAAATGTGGCGTTCAAGTAATCACGCACCTGAGTGAGTGCTGAAATGAGCTGGCGCTCCATCATGCTGAAACCAAATTTTACGGCGGCCGGCTGCTGGATCAATGCAGGCAAGACTTGTTGAAGGAAAATAAGGTACGTCCTCCCATCCAGACGTTGCGGTAAAAGATAAGGGTCTTTGCATTGCGAAAGACTGCGTGCGTGGGGAAACGGAAAGTGCCCTCCAGCGCCTAACCGCGTAACTTGCGACGAAAAGTGCTTAATTCGGTGTGCTCTATCACCCTTTAAAATGTGGTCCATTAGTTTTGAAACATCCTGTATATACGTCGTTTGCAGACGATAACGTTTATCGCATGATTGTGGTGGAATGCAATGGAAATGGAAGCGCCCTTCCCAGTTTATTTTTGGCACCTCAGTGTACAGAGTTGCTTGTATTTATTCTTCTTCCAGCGGAGTAAACTGGTTTCTGGATGTCTGTGTGCACAATTGAACTGTTTTAAGCACACGACTTGAAACAGAAGGTTGTTGCTCCTGTAAGTGAGGGGTCAGAGAAACGAATTCGAATTCCGGATACGCATTGTATTTAATACAGACACTGGACGTGGACTAGGAACATCAGAGGTCATCGCTCTTTCCACGTTCATAAGTGAGTCACGGAAAAATTCTTCTTGGCCGCCACCGGGAATCGAACCCAGGGTCTTCCAGTTACTCACCGGATATGTGCAGTGGAAGCCTATCTGGCGCGTAACTGGAAGACCCTGTGTCCGATTCCCGGTGGCTGCCAAGAAGAATTTTTCCGTGACTCACTTATATAGGTGGAAAGAGCGATGACCTCTGTTTGACGCACTGTATTTGGCGTTGACTTTGTCCCTTCTTTGGAACTAGTCTTACACGTGTGCACTTGACGCTCATAGGTGTCTCCAAACGCCGGAACGAAATAGTAAAAAAAAATGTCTTTAAAGGATTCCCAGGAAAACATAATGACAGCAACATATATTTGAAGATTTTATTCCTACTGCTAGATGGCTTATGCAAATTAGTACGTATATGCACGTTACTTGTCGCGCACCAAAATCTTCGGTTGAATAAAATGAGCCACATGAACAACAAAAACTTCTTTTAACTTGTTTCACGGTTGCGATTTTCTGATGCCAACGTTCTTCGTAGGTTTGTGTGGGCAATGTAAACAAATAGCATTTTCAATTCAGATAAGCCATTGCTCGTTTAATAAATGCCCCGCGTCAAACAGAGTATTCATATGACTGAAAACAAGACAGCAGGAAAGTAACAGAGGCTTTCGCCTTGCTGAAGGCCATGGTGTTGTAGGAAACGTAAATAAATGGCAAACGATTCTAAATACGCCAAGAAGGATATTTCTCGTTTAGAAGAAACTGGGTTTTTTTTTAAAGACTTAAAAAACGCTGACTTTTTTTATCACTCCGTTTTCATCCGGTAGCAGGGGCAAGCATTTTAAGACGGAGCTTTGAGCATCAATCCTTTTGAGTGAGATGCTTCGGAAAAAGCTCAGAAGCAAATAAATCGCCAAATGCATGACAGTACCCTTAGGTTATTCCTGCTTTTGCGAGCTCAGCACGGTGAAAGAAAAGAGAAGCTCAAAAGAACACGTTTAACCTGTCGGAAGCGTCTGACGCAGCTCGTATATCAATGATTTAAGGGAAACACCGAATATTCATCGTTATATAGATACAGGGCGGTGGCGAAATAAGAAAAGACATTTTCCTTCAATGATATATCATGCATATCTGGTAGGCGAGTTATCTATGCACATACTTATAACAATACATTGTGTTCGCGAGAATCACATAAATTAAAGAATCATGTGATACCCTTATGCATAAACATCTGGCAAAAAAAAAAAAAAGGTTCCGGATAACAGAGTTGGGCAGGAATGCATTACAAAGTAATGGAAGTACAGATTACAATTAACGTGTAATGAATTACAAGGTAATCCCAAGTATGTTTTTTTTTTTTTTGATTGGAGGTTTAACGACCACCGTGAGCAACTCAATGGGCTATAAGCAGTCGTCCGTCCCTAATTTAGGGTCACTGGTTCCAGGGAAGGGAGAGAGTTAGTGCCGTAAGACAAACACAACATCCATGCCTCGCCGGGATTCGAACCCGGACCCCGTTCGGACGAATGATCAGAGGCCATCGTGATTGGAGGTTTAACGACCACCGTGAGCAACTCAATAGGCTATAAGCAGTCGCCCGTCCCTAATTTAGGGTCACTGGTTCCAGGTAAGGGAGAGAAACACAACATCCATGCCTCACCGGGATTCGAACCCGGACCCCGTTCGGACGAAAGATCAGATGCCATCGCTTAGGCCACTGCGCCACCGGGGCGGCCAAGTATGGTTTGCACAAGGTAATGGAAATAATCGGTAATGCATTACAATGAACAGGATATAATTCAATTATTAATAATGCCTTTCAAACGCAACGGGATTATTTGGTAATGAAATTACACAATTTGCAAATAATAATTGCATACTAATAGTTTATATAAATGTACGTGTGCCAAAAGCTATGTCTAGAAAAACCGGCCATGTAACATAGCAGACATAGCTCATTCTTTCTGTTGTACTCGTAGTTCACTTTGCTATTGCCATATTTTGTAGCAATCAGACCTTTGATTCCTTCCATGTCAAGTGATGTAGTGTCGCAAGAGTGGTTTCCATTGGCGGTTAATGCAGAATTTGTTATTTCCTGACTGGCTTTTTTTTGTGTGTGTGCTTCAGTGAATTGTTCTTTGTTGAAGATTAAGATCACATGCAACGGTATTGATCTTTCTCTCATTTTTGTACTATTCTCTAACCGAAAAAAACATCCCCTTCGCACTTACTTCATATGTGTTATTTTGTTCAAATAACTTTACTTCCGACGAAGACGGGGAAACTACCCATGTCATACACGTACAATCTCCAATACCCATCTACACGCATTTCAGGTCCGAGGGGGTGGAACAATTGTCAAATAAGCTACACAACGTGTAAGGGTATACTAGTTTATTCACGTTGTATTGTTAACCATAAGTTATTGGTTAATTACCAAGATATATTTAACCATTTCGATTATAATGGTTAACTGCTACATGTCATTAGATTTCCATGTAATTATAATGACCAGTTCACCATTACCATGTAATGGTAACGATAAGTTCTTGTTACCATTACGCTGTAATTCATTACCAATTAATTCAATTACGATTTTGTCCAACTCTGCCGGATAACAGTCTGAGAATTCGTAAATTCCATTGCGAGGACTTCCAAAATAAATACCTAACTTAGCAATACACAGAGCCACATATACACTATCTACCAACAAGTAATCGGACACCCCTGCAATCGACGATATCTGCGGTCCTGATACAAGTCACGGCCGCCTCCGATAAATATCGTGTGGGAAACAACAACGCAACCAGTCGCCTGCAAGATGCCACGCAGTTCAGAGCTCTCTGATTTCGAGAAAGGAGTAATCGTCGGGTATCACAGAAATGGCCGATCCATGCGTGACATATCCAGAGAGTTGAAGTACCCAAAATCGACAGTGGCCTACGTGATTGGCAAGTGGAAGATGAGAGGTGACTGTCGGAATGTGCACAGACCCGACAGACCCACAAAACTGGGAGTTAGAGACCGACGGGTACTGGCCAGAGAAATTCGGAAGAACCGCACCAAATCGATGGGCCACATCCACGAGGAGTTTCAACAGGCATCCCGGGTGTTCTTTCGATGAATACCATCCGTAAGGAAGTCCATCTGTTCGGTTATCATGGACGTGCTGCCGCCCACAAGCCTTTGCTCACCAAGTCCAATAGTGCTGCTCGGCTAACGTGGTGCAAAGAACGTCGACAGTGGACCGTTGAACAGTGGAAACAGGTCCTCTGGAGCGACGAATCAGAGTTCACCCTTTACAGTTCGGATGGCAGGGTCTGGGTTTGGCGTCTGCCTGGAGACCGCCTCCTGCCGGAATGTATTGTGCCAACTGTGAAGTCCGGCGGCGGTGGAATTATGCTATGGGGGTATTTCTCCTGGTATGTCACGTGACCTTTGGTCGCAATTCCTGGTAGACTCAACGCCGAGACCCACTGCACCATTTTTGATGACCATGCGCTTCCTACGTTGTGGCAGTTTTACGGGGAGGACCCATGTTACTTTCAGGATGACAATGCCACCTGTCATGTTGCGAGGTCCACCATTGCTTGGTATGGTGACAATGGGGTTAATCGAATGGACTGGCCTGCACAGAGCCCGGACCTTAACCCTATCGAGCACCTCTGAGACGAGTTGGAGCGTTGACTTAAGGCGTGTCCCCACCGTCCGAAATCGGTGAAGGAACTGACCTGTCTTCTCCAAACCGAGTGGAAGAAAATACCGCTAGCCGTCGTACAACGCCTGGTTGATAGTATGTCCCGGAAGGTCGCAGCTGTAATCGCCGCTCGTGGAGGCTCCGCCAACTATTGAAGGTGAATAAACTTCGTTTTCCTTTGCTATCACAGGTGTCCAATTACTTGTTGGTAGATAGTGTATTTTAGTTCATTAGCATAATTTATTGTACGCCCTAACCCGCCACAACATGTCTTCCAACCTGCTGTATAACTCACCGGCGTCTGTGGTGATGCCTAAATACAGCGATATCAACTAATTCGGCCATTGGCAGACATGGGAAGCAACATTTCCGCAGCTGGAGAACTTCTGGGATTTCTGCGTGCAAGAATAGCACATGTGTACCAGAACTACTGGCAAAACCAGCAGCAGCCTAGAAAAGCAGCCGTAAACACATAGCTTATGTTCGAGGTAAGCGTCGCAACAGAGCGTTGCAGTGGAAAAGATAACGACGGGGTACTTGGGGAGTCATGCATAAAAATCACTCGACGTGCGATGGCTGGACAGGGTTATGTGAGCCACCGTCCACTTCAAATACCCTTTTTGACGGCACGTTACTAATCTTTGTGTCGAGAAAGACGCTGAAACATTTCATGACAACATACAGAACCAGGTGAAAAATAGGTTGTCAACATTAAATAGCCAAAGTACCTCAATTGGGAGCTTGGTCAACCTTCACAGAGATGGTTTATGCTGTTGTCTAGGAGCTCAGTAGGTACCAACGATCATTGTTGGTGCAAAGCTTGTCTAAGACCATCCAGGTTTTGCAAAAGTCTGTTGAGCGGAGCAACACCCCTTCCTATAGAACATCTCGGACATGCTCGATCGGGAGATCCAGCTCGCATATCCATACGGACAATGGTCTTCTCTTAGAGAAACTGTTCTACTAGCCTCGCTCGGTAGGAATGAGAGTTATCGTCTTATAGAAAAAAGAAGAAATATATCTCCTATGTCATCCGCATAAAGCCAAACATAGGGGTTCAAGACATCATCCCTGAAGCGTCGACTATTCATGATTCATCTTGGAAGCACATAGAGGACTGTGTCATCCCAAACCAGCATACTACTACCATCATAAGTATACTTTTCACAGGTCATACAGGAATTATAGCATGTCCCTCGTTCTAGTGAAAAGAAATTTTGGACTCACGTGTGAAAAGTACTGACCTTCATTCGAATTGACGCGAAGTCTTGTCTGATTCGAACGTTCCCCCTGTGACGGGCGTAAGGCGCACGCAGTGTGCTGGACTAGCATAAAGACCACTTTCTTGAATGCTTCTGCGCCCATTCGATGCAGATACCGCCGTTACTGTAGCCGCAGCAAGGACAGATCATATCTGTGTCAGGATAGCTGTCTTGTTCCTATGTGCAGTTAATCGGAAATCATCCACAGATGTTGTAGCCCTAGGTCGCACCTTCAGGAACCTGGCTGCGTATTTTGAAATTGGTTCTGCAGTCTGTGGACCACAGAAGAACTCATATGCAGCCATCTTGCAATTTCCATCTGATTTTAACCTGCCACTAGTTTTCCGATCGATCTCCACCTCAATGTTGTCTAGCAGCCATTACAACAAATCAGCTATCACAAAATACACTCCGCAACAGCCACTTGTATGCTAGGGCTCATTTGGATACGGTATCCTGACTCCGCATTACATTTCACGTCATAGTCATATACCCAATTTATCTTTCACAAATTATCCCGATATTTCCGCCTCCCTTAATTTATGGAAACCGGTGTACCACACGCCGACCGGAGAATGCGTGTGTGGCAAAGACCACACGATACAAATGATCCCAACTGTCAAATTATTGCAGACCTTGCACGATCGTTCTTTCAACAAGACAAATCCCGTCTCGCCAAACCGTTTTTGCAAAGGATTGAATGGAAAAGCATTCCAATGAGGTCGCAAACCTCGAACGGCACTCTTATTCTCTGGATTTAAAACAATCTTTCTTTTGTGGGACGAAGTCGTGTGAAGAGATACACTGCAGCACGAACCCACCACCGGAAACCTTCCGAATTTTACAGACTGTTGTTCAGGTATTATGGGCCGCGATATCGGTCCAACTTTCCTAACACTCGGTAGAATCCATACTAGGATGTGTTGCTGTTTTTGTGAGGGCATTTAGTGTTTATATGTAACCCATTCCCCCTACATTGACAATACGGCAAACTTTTGGAAACTCTAAAAAAGAAATCCATCATGACCACAGTAAATGCGCACATATCGGCCACTGAATTAGAAGCTTTTCAATTCCGGGGTTGGACACCTTTTTGCTCGAATTACAGTATATATGCGGTTTGGCATAGATTCAGCCTGGTGTTGGTGTGCATCTATGTCGATAGCATATCAGGCATTTACCAGACAGTCCTTTAACTAGCTCAGATTTGACGAAAGAGGATTTTTTTCTAAAATGTCCCATACATTCTCAATGGAATTCAGATTTGAGTTTTGTGGTGACCAGGGAAAATGGCGGAAGTCACTGGACCACTGATGAACATATCTTGCGCGGCAGAAAGTCAAAAAAATAAAAGTTAAATAAACTAGATCTAACATTTTTGCCCCAAAAGACCTCTTGTCCGAAGACTAGGATCTACAGTCTCCTTTTGCTGCGAGAAAGATATTTTTCAGCTTGAGAAGTGTTACATCAATTTCTTCATCTGAAGAGACCTCTTTCTATTCCTCCTATAGGAGAGACCCGCCGAAAGCGTTTAAAAGACGATATGACAAATTAGAAGATTTTACTAAGAAATTCTTCTCCTACACAGGTTTGACGAATCGCCTAATTACTACAGGGTACTCAAACACTTCAGAGACAAGAGGGGTTTCAGGGGTAAAAACATAAACCCTAAAAATACTCTGTGAAACCTCTGGTGAGTGTGTACCTTATTCTAATAGCTCAAGTGCAAGGCACTTTGAGGGATCGGAGAGAATTGGGACATTACTTATCAGAAACTGACGGATGAAGCCTGCTGAGCAGAAACTCATAACACCTAACGAAACTTTCTTAAAAGTCTCTGAGGAGCGAGAGTTGGAGGCAGAACAAGCACTCTTTGCAGCTTGAAAAGGCTTAGGAAGGTCAGAAAGTGGTCTTTTTTTCTTTTTTTTTTTATTCCGAATGGAGGTTTAATGACCACCGTGAGTAACTCAATGGGCTATAAGCAGTCATTAGTATTTGTCATTTTCTTGTAGGACTTCCGTCCACAGTGAGTAGATTTTTTTTTTTTAATGGAGGTTTAATGACCACCGTGAGCAACTCAATGGGCTATAAGCAGTCATTAGTGTTTGTCATTTTCTTGTAGGACTTCCGTCCACAGTGAGTAGAGTTTAGGTCCCAGCCACCTACAGCGAGATCGCCTTTTGGGCAGGACACAGAAACGGAAGGAATAAGAGCAAGTCTAGCGACTTTGACAGAACAGTTTGCAGTGAGATTAGAGTACAGTAGATGGCTCCACCGTACAAATACGATATTGCACATTGAGGGGTGAGAGAATTTCAGGGGGGGGGGGGCATAGGAAAGGATACCCATTTAACTAGTGGGTCCAGCCTGGGGGCTGTTACTTAACGTGCTCGTCCGATGCACGGCGGATATTCAGCGATTGTTAGTAAATCACACCATCTCTGTTAGATCAGCCCAGGTTCGAACCTGAGGACCTTGCATCGATAGTCTAAACTGCTAACCACTAAGCCATCCGCGGCTGGGCTATATGCAGTCACCCGTCCCTAATTTACGGCCACTGGTTCCAGGTAAGGTAGAGAGCCAGTGCCGTAAGATAAACACAACATCCATGCCTCACCGGGATTCGAACCCGGACCCCTTTAGGACGAATGATCAGAGGCCATCGCTTAGACCGGGGCGGCTGACTATTGGTATTCAGCGGTAACAGATAAATAAACTTTAAAATTCAAGGATTTTATCTCTTTAACGAAGTCTGGGGTCACGATTTCAAGATCATCAAAGTCTTGATGAAGAGAGAAAACCTTTCTCGGGGCTGCCTGTGTTCGATAGTCTTCAAAACATCCAGGATAGATTGGAACGTATCCATTTAACTGCTTGTCAGCCACAGAACGTTGCTGACAACCAACGCTACTTGAACACGCTTGACTGCGGATTTAAGGATCTGAGTAACAACTTGTCCATGTAGAAGGCAAACCTGCTGCAAGGAGGAAGAAGACCATCTGCTCATCAACAACCATGATCCTATCCTTCAAGGAATGAAACCAGAAAAGCAGTTGGCTGAAACATGCAAGAGAACTTGTCTGGCTACTGGTATCTGTAGATTAAGTTACGGAGTGACTGATCTACTTTGGGAAAAGATGTTTCGAGAATGTAGAAGCCAACAATTTATCTTCCAAATTTGGATCCATAATACCATTCTCTTTTTCATGTAAGTCAGCCTATCTCTTCACATGTCGGTCGCACTTTTTTTTAGAAGAATGTATGGGACAACTCATATTTTGTTCAGAACCAAAAACAGAAAAAACTGGCGCAATATTCACAGAGTGAGAATGGTGGTTGAGTGTCTGCAACTCAAAGACAATGAGGCGTGTCCACCAAACTTTGTGAATGATACTAGAGTTCAATTTATATATATAACGCTAGCGGTGTTGCTCAATGCCACGCCGGTTTCCACTCTGCATTTACTGTTGTCTTTTAGTGGGATTTTTGCATTGGCCAATGGGAATGAAAGAGCAGTGAGAATGATTACAAATTTGTACAAAACTTCCCCGAAAATATTCGAAATGTTGCAAACCGCAACATTTAAGTACTGGATTCTGACCAATCGTTCGAGATAGGCCCGGATGTTGTGTTTATCTTGTGACACCATCCCTGGAACCATATCAGCGATCATCTTAAATTGTTAGAGGTGACTTTCAGTTATTATTTTCCTGAAATTCTCAGTAAATTAAATTTGATACGTTATCCACTTGATACGGTTGGTTGGTTTTAATGGCGCAAGGACCATGCACTTGATATGTCTTTTACGTCTCTGACTGATGGAAATTCCATTGACATATCAAGGTATTTTGGACTACAAACATCATTCAAAAATGGCAGTTTTATAAATTTTTGGCTGAAAAGAGAAAATGAATTTCCATTCTTCAGCAAAAAACATTTCCTACCATTTTCCACCACGTACTTGCGTTTGAGCGAGCATGTTTAGCTAATTCTTGTTTAAAAAAACAAACACGAAGCTGAACAAGATTTAAGTTGCATGTCTGTTGTTGAGCAAAGCGTTTTATTCGAGTCAAAAAGTCCAACACCGAAATTAAGTTTACGTATGATTAATTAACTAACCTTGTGTGATTAATTAACTAAGTTCTAACTGACTCCATTAAGAATGTTATTTTACTAAAAATAAGTGTATATTCAACAAAAAGTGTGCAATAAAGAAATTCAATATGAAGTCTTGCAGATAAATTATCGTATCCTAATTATAAAGAGGAAAATGTTAGATTTTATATAGAAATTTTAATTTGAAGCATTCTTTTTAGAATAGTAGTATGCAACTCATTTCATTTTTGTTGTTGAAAGAGGTTTGCGGAACAAAAAACGTTGGGATTCCCTGGATTATCTTATGATGGTTTTATATTTTGAATAATAAATGTAGTCTTCGTACTCGAAGGAACTTGATTCGCTGAGAACAGTATCACAGCAAAAAACTATGAAACAAATTTGGGGGAAACTTATCAACAGCTAGTACATAGGAGTCATAATACAGAATACATAGCGAGATTATAAGATTAATATTTCCGGATTTAGCTGCGACCACCAGCTTCGTCATCACATGAACAGCAGGCGTTTTAAAAGTCCAGTTCCGCCGATATTTTAAGATTTTAAGAGGATATGTGTTTCCATGGTGAAAAATCTAAGACACAAACCGAAAAAGTTATTGCTCTTTGTTTCGATAATTATTTACTGTTCAAACGCAAACTGCGTTTCTTTGTTAAACTGCAATAGGAAGATTATATTTTGATCTCCTATATTTACCCTTTGGGTGTAGTAGTCATTAGCGCCTTCCCAATCACAGGTCGTTTAAGTCGGTTGTAATAATCGAAATCATCAGTATTGCTTAGTTACGTTTCATCAACTTCAGCTCTAGAAAGCAGAAGCAAATCTCTTGTGAGACGTTGTCTTTAATTTCAGAGACCATCGCTAATTTTGCTGATAGCTATTTCGTCGCAATGATGGCCAGTCTCTTAAGCTGTTCGCATCATGCTGCCTGCCTCCTTCATTTGATGATGGTCTGTAAAGAATTTAAAAATCCTTTAGAATAATTATGATTATTCCTACTAGATCCACGCGCTTCAAAAGGCTTATCGCTTGAAAGACTAACACTTTTAAATGTACAGACAGGATCAAATGAATGGTTGTTTATTCACAGGACTTACTTCTTTATAACATTAATGCTTTCGACTTCTTACAAACAATAAGAATTTCGTGGTTGTTACTAACCAGCCGTTCACATTTGGATGACGTGAACAACAATAAATTGATTTACTTAACAAAAGGGAAGAAGTGGAAAATATTCGAAGGTCATTCCTAATTTATATTGACCCCAGACCGCAGAAATATAAATAAATAATGAATAAGCATTTGTGACGTATATTCTAAATTAACTTTCCTTTTTAGTTTCTTTTTCTATGCAAATCTTGAGTTTATTCTGTTATTCTTCACTCTTAACGTCATATCTTTCTCTCAACACAATTGAGGTTGAATGCACGTGACGTATGCCTGAGTTTTGATAAGAACAAGAGATAAAAACGACGACTAATCTGTTGCTTTGCGAGCGTTGGGTTGTAAACTGATTATTGAAAAGATCGTTGTGTTAAAGAGTTGTGTGGTGTGTGGAGAGTTTAGCGCAATATGCTGCGATGTGTTTCTACATCCTGAATAAAGCATCTTTTTCCGTAAGTTTGACTTCTGTTGTTTACATGTATCGTCTGGCAGTTAAGGTTTCTTTCATTTAGGAACTATTTCTTAGTATGTTGCTGTTTTAAAATAACGTAGAAGTAAGACAAGACTTCTTCGTCATACATTATAAACAAGTATGATACTGGATGATATTGTACGAGGGTTGCACCTGAAGTGGGCATAACTTTTGTATTAACTGACAGACTGCACATGTTGGTAGAGTAACTGTTCCTCTATAGTAACCCTTGTTCTTCTGTTTTACAGATTTGAAGGAGAGAAGGGTGGAAGTCTACTCTAATCTGCTGAAAGCGTTTGAAGCTAATGAAGACACATTTTTTCCGACCTGGTGACAGAGCAAGAAATGTGGGCGTATCTTTACGATCCGGAAACGAAGAATCAATCCATGGAATGGCGTTACACCTCTTCACCAAGGCCTAAGAAGTTCAAGAGCCAGCGATCAGCACAGAAAATCATGGTGACTGTTTTTTGGGGGATGACAGGGGTGTCATTATTCTTAATTTTCTGGACCATGACCAGCGAGCGGTACACTGAGGCACTCAACAAGCTTAGAGAAGCCATAAGGAGGAAGAGACCGAACAAGAATCTGAAAGGGATCCACATTCACCATAACAATGCGCTACCACACACATCTCTGGCAACAAATCAGGCGATCAGCAAACTAGGCTGGTCGGTGGTCTCCCATCCACCGTATAGTCCAGATCCGACTTCCAATTGTTTCGCCGGGGACAACGATGTGATGACACAGACGAGGCGAAAGGGGCTGTGAAGAAGTGGGTACAACAGTCCACACCTGAATTTTTTCAAAGAGGATTCGAGAGTTGGGTTCAACAATGTCGCAAATGCATCGCTTGTGATGGAGACTATGTTGAGTAGTACCTTTGTATAGAGAAAGAGTTACTCTACCAACATGTGCAATTTGAACGACCTCTACACCCTCGTATAGTAATGTCTTTAATTAGCATGATAATGGATGACATTTTAATAAGCAAGTCAGATACTGGGATATGTGACATTGGGTTGTTATTTTTATTATAACTCAATGTCATCCATTTTATCAGTCCACTGCTGGATGAAGGTCTTTCCAAATTTTTTCCAGAACATTCTATCTTCAGCCTGCCTCTTCCAAGACACAACAGCGTGTTTTTGAAGTTCATCCATACAGCCATCTAACCAAGTGGTTGTCTTCAGGGTTTTTTTCCTGTCCCTTGGTATCCAATCTAGTATTTCAGTTGCCTAACGGTGGTCAATTTTAGTAATATGTCCAGCCCATTGCCATTTTTTTTGTCTGGGGGTTTAACGACTGGGAACTAACCAGCCGCCAGTCCCTGATTTAAGGCCACTAGTTCCAGGAAAGAGAGAAACCCAGTAACCGTAAGACAAATGCGACATCAATGCCTCACTGGGATTCGATCCCGCACCCATCTCGGACGAATGGTCAGGAGCCATCGTTTAGACCACTGCCACTGGACGAATTATGATATCTTCAACTCTTGTCCTTTCCCTGAACCATACAAAACAAAAATATTTTTTTGAATGCACTGTATTACAATGGAGACAAAGCTAATACGATACATGTACGTTTATCAAATACAGAGGCCACCCAGGTGGCGTACTGGTCTAAGCGATGGATTCTGACCTTTCGTCCGGAATGGGTCCAGGTTCGAATCCCGGTGAGGGAAGGATGGCTTTTGTCTTACGGCGGTGGCTTTCTCCCATCCCTGGAACTAGTGGCCCTAAATTAGGGACGGGTGACTACCTATAGCCCAAATAAGTTGCTCGCGGTGGTTGTTAAACCCGCACCCACCGAAACAAAAAAAAAAAAAAAAAAAGGATGTAGTAACTTCCAGTGTACTTTTAAGGATAAACATTACGTCATAGCTTGTCCAAAACAATCTAACTCAAAACCTTCAGAAATATCTTCATGGGAAGAAGATATAACACAATAAAATTAAAAAAAAAACCGAAGTGCACCATACTAATAGAACATTTATTTCACACACAAAATCTCCGCAGTGGCAAACGATAATCTTTGCTACAGGATACACAGGTTAAAGAATAATTTTCCGATTTTTAGTGCTCTTTCTTCATAAAAAATCTTATCCCAAAATGGCCTTTGTGACAACAGGAATATTTTAGGTGCCGTCATTTTTAAATAAATTCTTTTTCTTAAACAGCGTTTGTGACTGTTTGAATTTTTTAACAAATTTTGCGCCTCTTCATTCACAGAAATTCTCATCCCAAAGCTGATTTTTTGACAGTTCGATGCTTCTCAGAATCTTTCTTCTTCTTATGCATAGTTTTTTTTTTTTACCTCGAAACGCGTTGGTGACAGTTCAAATTTTTGATAAATTTTTACTCCTCTTTATTCAGAGAAATTATAAATCTTAATGCAAAAGAAAGACCTTTGTAACAATTCGAATTTTACGCGTCTTTATTCATAGAAATTCTTCTCCGAAACGATGTTTGTGAGAGTTCGAATTTTTTACAAATTTTTGCGCATCCTTTTTCATAAATATTCGTATTCCGAAACTGCGTTTGTAACAGTTAGATTTTTAAAAGATTTTTATATGTATTTATATAATGAAATTAAGACGGCATGGTGTTCATAACAATTATTCTATGACACAAATTGATCCGGTCATTGCTGAATTTCCAAAAAAGGAATTTGACAATACAAAATTGGAAGATTTTGTGTTGTCAAATTTCGAACTCGCGTTTCCCGAATAGCGCTCGAGTATGCGCAACCG
Source organism: Macrothele yani (assembly GCA_039090855.1). Classification (NCBI taxonomy): domain Eukaryota; kingdom Metazoa; phylum Arthropoda; class Arachnida; order Araneae; family Macrothelidae; genus Macrothele; species Macrothele yani. The sequence goes on from CM076992.1 coordinate 19,963,149, forward strand.
CGTCTTCCGCTATCCGGGAGATGCGGGTTCGATTCCCGCTCCAGGATGACGAAATATTCAAGTTTTCGCATATTATCTGACTTAAAAACCATGTCATATTTACACCAATAAACGGATTCACATCTTCCAAATTTGTATTGTACAATGGTGTAATCCAGAGATGAAACTGGTCGCGGGTCGGCAATTTCTTGCGGGTCCAACGGGTTGGGTCAAGGTGTTCCTGACCCAATTTTGACCCGGTTTTATTCCATCAGTTTAATTTTTGAAAAGAGAAAAATATATTCCAAAGAAAAATGCGGGTTGTGGAATTTTGTAGTCGATATTGGTGCCCACGGAATGAATGATTTGCCATGCAAAAATATTGTAGTCTCATTTTTAAAGCAACGAAGATTTCCACCCACCGACGTCAGACACACCGACACCATATCGTAAAAAGATACTTCCTTTGCGTTCTTTTACAGTACGATTGTTCAGGGGCAAGGCACAGGCAAACGCCATTCGCCTGCTTCTCAGTTGATTCACTCTCTCCGTGCAAAGTTCATTGTATGACTAAGAGTTACTTTTCACATCGCATCTTTTACATTGAGCATTCAGAGGTTTTCGATTGATGTGCTAACATCCTCTTCTCATGCCATGTCATGTCGAAATTAACTCCTTATTTGTTAATATGGATGGATTTAATATTAAGGAGGTTGAGAAAGGTGTCGAGGACAACAAGTACGTGCTTGTTGATAACCACAAGGGAAAAAGTGAATGCTGGAAATTGTTTGGTCTCATTAAGGAACCGGTGAATAATTCTGTGTTGTTTGGTCCTGCTTGTTGTTCAAAATGTGGAAAGTGTATAATTACAAAGAAAGATGTCAACGGTGTAATAAGAGATTATGGAACCAAAAATCTAACGGACCATATGAGAGTATGCGCACCTCCATCAAAGCGTGGAAAGAGTGAACAATGTAAATACATTTGTGTAATCGTAAGTAATGATACCCATTTGTAATAAACTCATAGTCAGCCATTACTTCTGGATTACGCAAAATAGTGGCACTAAAATTTAGCAAGTAACCAAATTTTATTATTAAAAAAGGATTTCAGTTATTAAATATCAAGCAGTTATTGGGATAAATATATATATAAATTCCGTTTATATGTACATATATATAAATTGAGTTTTGAATTTATAGTTCAAAGCATATTTGTCCGGGTCAGTTACGGGTCCGGATCGGGTCCGAAAAATTTGACCCGTTTCCAACTCTGGACTGTAATCTCATATTTCATTCATTGAAATAATTTAAGTTGAAATATTACAATGTGAGACATTTTTGAGACGCAGAAGTCAAGGTTCACAAATTTGAATAATATGTCAATTAAATAAATATACAGAAAGAGAGAAACACGTTTTCTTTCTTTCTTTCTTTATTATCATTTTTTTTATTGAGTGTTTAACGATCATCATTTTAACTTGGTTTGTTCTTCCACGTTAACGTAGTAAATTAAGAATACTACGTAGGAGGTTTATTATCTTATTGGTGAATAACGATGATCAGTACTACATAATTGATGATAAAAATAATAGGCTCTTTCACCTCGGAGTTCATAGTTACAGTTCGGCACGTAAACACCAATGTGATGGAAACAACAGAAAAGCTAAACATTGTAAGGAGGACGCTATACTATTTCATGAAATAATTCCGTACCTTATAAAAACGATTTATTCTTCTTATTTATTTTTGCGAAGGTTGTCCTAAGGATTGCGCTATCCTGCTTGTTCAGAGCACTATGAAATACACTGTATTGACAAAAGTCACTGGACACCCCTTCAAAAGCACATGAACGGATTCCCTGCGTTGTTAAGATGCGCTGTACAGCTCCAAACGGTATCAAAACAAGCCTACAGCTGACCGCGATCATATCACACTGTGAGGTTGGGTGAAAATGTCGCGGCGGGAGAGAACTGACTTTGAGAAAGGAAAGATTGTTGGGTGCTATATCAGTGGATTGTCCATAAGAGAAACTGAGAGGCGTTTAAACATACCCAAGTGCACTGTTTTGGATGTACTGAATAAGTGGAAGACACATGGCGTGCCTGAAGCAACAAAACGTACCGGCAGACCAAAGAAAATCGGTGATAGAGGACGTCGAAGACTCAGAAGAATCGTTGCAGCTCATCGACGGAGTACCACACAAGACCTCAGTGTACAGCTGAGTAAAAATGCTGGAACCTCGGTATGTACACGTACCATTCGCAGAGAACTTCATTCCATGGGTTACGGTGATCTTGAGGCTGCTCATAAGCCTTTCATGTTCATTCGGAATGCTACTAGTCGTTTAGCATGGTGTAAAGAACATTTACCGTGGACCGTAGATGAATGGAAACGGGTTCTATGAACTGATGAATCCAGATACACGATCCATCAGTCTCATAGCTGTGTGTGGGTATGGCGGCAGCCGGAGGAACGCTATTTACCACAGTGTACTGTTCCTGCTGGCAGTGAGTGTACTGGTGTGGGGTTTTTTTTCGTGGTATGGTCCGGCCCATTGGTTAACGTGGACAAACCTGTTAACCAGCACGTTTACCTCGATATTCTGGACAATTATGCCCTACCAACTTTGTAGTATGAACAGAGCCTTGTTGGTACCAGCAGAATAAAGCACCGAGCCATAAAAGAAAGGATTGTTACTGCGTGGTTTGACGATAATTACGTATCGTGTGTGTACTGGCCAGCACAGAGCCCTGATCTTAATCCCATAGAGCACCTATGGGGTGAATTAGAGCGCCGCATAAGAAGTTTGGAACAAAGGCCTACTACTAATCAACAATTAGCGGCAGCATTATGTACTGAATGGAAGCGCATACCTATCGCTATGTTCCAAAACCTTGTCGAAAGCATGTCTCGATGGGTCACAGTGCATGTATTAAGGCGAAAGGTGGACCGACACCGTACTAATGTATGCCAATAAATGCTATGTTGTGTTTTTCTTCTAGGAGTCCGGTGACTTCTCAATATAGTGTATTTCAGCTCCCCTAGGGATACCAGTTACCTATCAACTTCAACACCTTTTCTTTCCGCCATCGGGGAAAAACCTTTCTGTCCCCGCTCGCTACTAAGAAATCTTCTGTTCCCAAAACAAAGCCCTCTGGTTTCTCCGCACGACTCACGCCTTCTCTCTCTCTCTCCGAGTTGACTCGCCTATTTTTCTCACCACCTTACCCTCAAGCGAAAGGATGACCAACCGCTTCTAACACACACAGCGAATACTTCCTCTCCCACAGATTAAAAGAGCCCCAATCCAAGACAAAAATCTCAAATCTCTGGACTGTCACTCCCACATTGCCCTTCGGTACCTTTGAGCCTAGAGCCGAAAGGGTGCAAATTTCAATTGACAATACCAAATGCCGTTACGAGATACAAAGCCTAGACATTTAAAATACGACATACTGGCGACTCTAAACAAACCGTATTTCCTGATATTTCTTGATTCGGGTGTCGAAGCTAAAATTTTCTCACGCATCGTGGAAACAAAGGAATTGGAGCAAGAAAGCGAAATTATAGTTGGGAATGAGATTTAATATTTTAGCCAAAGAATTCCTGTAATAAATCTCCGATCAACTCAGTGGGTTATAGGCGGTCGCCCGTCCCTAATTTAGGGTCACTGGTTCCAGGGAAAAGAGAGAGCCAGCGCCATAAGTCAAACAGAACATCCATGCCTCACCGGGTTTTGTTTTTTTTTTCGATTGGAGGTTTAACTACCACCGTGAGCAACTCAATGGGCTATAAGCAGTCACCCGTCCCTAATTTCGGGCCACTGGTTCCAGGGAAGGGAGAGAGCCAGCGCCGTAAGACAAACAGAACATCCATGCCTCACCGGGATGCGAACCCGGACCTCTTCCGGACGAATGATCAGAAGCCATCGCTTAGACCACTGCGCCAGCGGGGCGGCTCACAGGGATTCGAACCCGGACCCATCTCGGAAGAATGGCCAGAAATCATAGCTTAGAGTACTGCTCCACTAGAGTGGCAAAGCACGCTTTCCTGTTTCGCTTAGGCTAAAAACGTATTGTCCAAACGCAAAGCAGAGTTATCGAAATAAATTGGATCAACGCAGAAGGAAAATTTTAGTGTGTGCTGTAACATCTGTTTTCCGTTCGATCCCCTCAACTACCAAAAAACTTTCTTGAATGCAAGAATAAACACAACAGTAACTTATAAGCTCTCACACTACCCGAATAACCAAAAGGCGAAGAAACATTCTAAATCGGAAGAAAGACGAGCGAGTGTACGTAGAATATCCTCTGCTAAGCAGACATACGTGACCGTGCGCATGCGCCAGCCATTCACTAGCCGTAACAAGCTGTGGAGAGGTTTTAAGCTGTGATTTCTACAAAAGTCACGAATAATGTTGGTGAGTGAGCATGCGCGAAGAGGGGGGGGTGCAATATCGTTCCTGCTTATCTACGTCGGCAATACTATCCGAAGACGGTAAATGATGTATCATACAATCAGCGGCACTCGCTCTATACCAGAAATTGTGCTCAAATAGGGTAAATCTTATTAGCTATTGAAATTTAAAATGCTGCAGAAGTACAGGGAGATATTTAAGAAATTATGGCACTGGTTTCTAAAATAAACAGGGTTACACAATGCTTACCTTACATACACATGCTACTGAAACTCCGTTCAGCATGCTATCTATTTTAGAAGATAAATCTGAGCACACACTGCTGCCAATTGTGCTTTCTTATACGTGATTCGATTTACTAACAGTGGTAAGCACACCTCATTATTTTTACTAGCAATCATATTTACGTACCTGTTTGGTTGCTTATACATTTTCTAGTAATCACACACTTAGCTTACAATACGTTGGCTTATACATTCTGATGAGACCTTCCGCGACGGATTAGAGATATGAAAATCACTGTCTCCCAACGCCGTTACAGTCTCTTGACTAGAGGACGTTGTTTGGCACAAGAGTTTGAATACAGGTTAGTAAAATCATGCAATGCATAGATTATGATACACTTTTCAACATGCCGGAAATCATTACTTAAGTTATGAGGATAATGGCTGTGAAATAAATATCGCTCTTGTGCCCTGACCTTTGACCGCATTTTGAATATATTACACAGAACCGATTCAGTATGCCTCCAGAACAACATGATAAAGTTTTGTTTCAATCGAAGCCTTTTTAGTCGAGTTATGAGGATAATTGGCTACGGGATAAATCTCGCTCCTGTGTCCTGACCTTCGACCCCATTTCAATGATATTCGACAGAACCGGTCCAGTGTACCACTGGAACAACATGATAAAGTTTTGTCGCAATCGAAGCAATGTCTTTATGCATCATAACTTACGTTATGATTCATAAAGACAATGGAATGGATCACGCTCTTATGACCTGATCTTTGACCCCATTTCGTCCATTTCCAATAACGTTTGACCCCAGGTGGTATTCTAACACATACTAAAATTTCATCGAAATCGAACCATTTTTACGCGAGTTATCGTGCGGGCGGACAAAGCTGGAGCATATACTCATTTTGAACCTACTGTTGGAAAGCGTAAAACAAGCAAGGGAAAGTGATGATCCGCATAGACATGGTCTCACTCGGAGGTAGCGCTGTGATTAGGTTTATATGTGCAAGTAAAGCTGCGGTAATACACTGAACAGCAATTGAATTAGAGACAGCTGGCGTTATGCAAATGTGGCGCTGTGGGCGGCCCTGTAAACGGAAACGGCATGACGTATGCAGCGATCCGACAATATAAGGAGTGATGCGATGGGAATCAGTAAGAGTCGGACGCAGTATGGGTAAGACGAAGGATCTAAGCGCATTTGATCGTGGGCAAATTCTTGGGGCTCGACGAATGGGTCACTCCATCTTGGAAGTCGTGCAGGCCCTGAGATTTTTACGAGCCACTGCGTCACGGGTGCACCGTGAGTACATCGAATCCGGTAAAACCATCCCTGCAAGGGCCAACTGCCGTGGACTACAGCGTGTGGATGAGCGGAAGTCATCGTCGGCTAGCTCGCATTGTAACAGCGGATAAACGGGCCACAGTGCAAGAAATCACTCGGCAATTTAACGCTGGTGCACAAAAAACGTGTAAGCAGCCACACCATACAGAACCATCTCCTCGCTATGGGGTACAGAAGCCATCGTCCCACGAAGGTACCGCTGCTTAACGCACATTACAGGGTGCAAAGATTAGCATGGGCGCGGGAACATCGCCACTGGACCCTAGACATGTGGAAAAATGTTGCCTGGACTGATGAGTCGAGATTCATGTTGGTACATGCGGATGGAAGGATACGAGTACGGCGCAAACCACATGAAGCGATGGATCCTTCTTGCCAGCAGGGTACTCTTCAAGCTGGTGGGGGTGACATTCTCGTCTGGTTACTGTTTACGTGGACTGAAATGGGATCCCTGGTACGTGTAACATCGTCCCTCACAGGTCAACGTTACCAGGATATCCTGGACGACCATTTGCTCCCGTTTGTGCGTCTTCAACATCCCACTGGGGACCTCATCCTGCAACAAGACAATGAACCGTGCCATCGCTCCCGAATTGTATCCGAATGGTTGGATGAACATTGAACGCTTCACCGACGTGTCTTCGCTTCCTTGGTCACCTGACCTCAATCCCATCGAGCACATCTGGGATGCCATTGAGAGAGATGTTCGAGGCTCTGACCCCCTCCATCAAATCTTCGTGAACTGTGGGAGCTTGTTCAGGGGTCGTGGATCTCTATGGCTTCCCAACGCTTCTGGTGTCTTGTCGAGTCCGTGCCGAGACGAATCGCCGCAGTCATCAGGGCGAAAGGTAGTGCTACACGTCACTAGACAGGTATCTCTAATTCAATTGCTCTTCAGTGTAGATGCATCGAAAACTGCAAGAAGTCAACTGTCCTCAAGTCATGAGCGAGGCAGAATGGTAGGCCAGTGCGTTGAGATTGGACAAAAGCAGTAACAAGCCTTTAACAACAGACACAGAAACGTGATTTACGTGGGCGGCAGTGGTGCAGGAAAATAGACGGGTGACTTTGCGTCCGATTGCTGCATTTCGGTACCGCGCATCATATAGTTCATCTTAACTGACACGCGTAACTCCGATTGAGACCCTGTTTTCAGGTGGGTCGTCATTTTCACTTAGATATGTTCTCCAGCACGTTTGACTTTTCATTCAAAATCCTGTGCCAAACAGTGCCCTGTTGTCAGGATAACGTAACGACGCTGAGATATACCAATTAACATATCCCTAACAGTCTCCCAAAGGTAATCGGAAGTTACTTATTGGTGATGCCTCTTACTTTAATTATCAGATGTTTGATTTTAAAGATGACATTTGAAACACGATGGTTTACTTCATTACTTACCATTCAATGTTCTCACAGATACCAACGCATGAACAAACATGGTCGGATTAGGATGAGTTAGTTGAAATACAGTCAAAACACAGCATATTGTAGTCTCATGCGAACCGCAGAAAAGTCTGATATGACATTTGTACCAGACCAGAAAATGTCAGGGGAAAATTTCCTGTTGTATGCTTTTAAATTGCATAAGATATTAGGTAAGGTTTAAAACCTCCGTAACCTTCGATGAAAGAAAAAAGAAAATACTGTATAATGGCACATTGTATTTTAGATGCTTTCATTACATTTTCTGCGGTACAAGATTATATGGCAACTATCTAGGTATACTTACTGTCACTCCGGTGGCGCAGTGGTCTAAGCGCTCGTTTTCAACCTTTCGTCCGATTCAATCCGGATTCAATTCCCGAATGAAGCATCCGTGGTGTACTTGTCTTTCGATTCTGGTTCTCGCCCTTCCCTGGAACCAGTGGCCCTAAATTAGGAACGGGCGACTACTCATAGCCCATAGATTTGGTCACTGAACCACGAAAAATATATACTTACTGGTTTCAAGACATCTAAACAGAATTAGGCTCTCAGACGATATATCTAAATACTTTACTTACAATGTTTTACTTGGTAGATACATGGTTCTGAAGCTTATGTTGGAATTTAGATATTTTACGTCATGACTTACCGTGTGCTCCCGACATAGTAGTTAGCTGTCATTTTCGTTTTGTTTGTTTGCTTGCTTTCTGAAGTAGCCAAATGAAGTAGCAAACAAGATGGCACGTCATTATGGGGTCCGACGGCTTTCAAAGGGGAACACGTCACTAAGGGTTCAGATCAAACTTCGCGGAATGTATTCATTTACACATCCACAAAATATTGCGCAACAATACTGGACACATAGTAAAACATGGGCTTAGAACAAAACCACAGACTCTTAAATGCGCAGTTGTGTGGTACTACGTCTCGCCGCGAGGAGAGAAGTTCGCCATTGAATGGTAGGTTCCTAATTTACATGAGACAAACATTTTTTTTATCAATGGCTTGGAGCCACATTAACACCTGGCTGAAAGGGTGTATTAAAAAAAAAAGAAAATGCGATGAATAAATACAAAGAGTTGCATTTTAGATGCTTCATTACATTTTCTTCTGTACGAGATTATAATGTAAAATACTTACAGGTTCACAGACGTCTAAACAGAACGAGACGGTCAGTTGAAATTTCACAGTACTGTCAGAGGCAAACTTGAAGGCTTGAAATGGGGCAATTAGAGACTTTGTGTCGTCGTGCTTTGACAGTGTAGGAAATATGGTTGGCTCTACCGGACATCTGAAAAAGAACTGCTTTGAATACGCCGGACGTGTACGTTTTTCAAGTTTACTTTACATGCATAACAATTTTCTCTAGATAATTTTCACAAAGAAATAAAAAAAAAACTAGAACTTATTCATCTCTTTGGTAAATTTATATCTATATCTCTTAAGTTTTAGAAACCATTTATATCTCTTAAGTTTTAGAAACCATAAAATCTTGGTGGACTCACAGGAATTTTGTATGCTGGAATATATATGTATCTATCATTGTTTTTTCTCACAGAAAATTTAAAAGTGAATCGCACTTCTTTTAACTCGAAAATGGCCAATGATTTATTTCTATAAAATGCATTTGCAAGTCAACACGTTAAATTTGAAGTGCTTTATTAATGAAGTAAGTTGACTGGGCCGTAATAGTTGCACTAAGAAAGTGTACAAAATTGTATAGCAATCATCATTCTTGCCTTGTTGCGAACGCTACCTTCGACTGTAGGCCAACAGAACCTAGTGGAAAAGAAGGTATTTCACTGGGGGAAAAAACTGTTCGGATAAATTAAGATATTCCTTTCTTAGAATGCAGATTCTTGAGCTACGATATCAGGTATAAAATAAATTTGGTTGCCCATCAAAACCCTGCACCACGGAGAATCGAGGTTCTCTATACTGGTGAAATTGGGACAAAATGATTGTATGGTATTTCACAATTTTTAGTGTTTCGCAATATCAGGTATTTGATCAAAATTACACTTAGATGCGCAAAACGAATTGCTTTAAATTTGGTATCGTCAGTCAGACCGCATCGTTTCAGGTTGTTAATGAATATGACCCGGAAGTTTGAAAAGTTATTAGCCTCCGTGAGCTGCATAATTTTAGTGTTGGGTCTAAGAAGAAATATGTCCTTCTGTTTTAACCCTAACTGAAAGGAAAATTGGTGATTTACTGGCTATATACCACGTTTTGATGATTGAAATTTGTGAGAGTTTATCACCTACCTGATTGCAATGTTCGATACTCTTAGGAAAGCCTGAAGATGTTCTGTTTGGCGATTGTGTCACACCAACTTAGTTGGCAATAGAGCAAGATTATTTTGATGTTGAGATAAACGGCACAAAATACCTAGAAATTAGGCATAATTATAGACTGTCCATTTTGCTTTGAATACAGAGTTACTGGTACACGTTCATAAAACCTAGCTTCCAGCATCTGTCTCGAAAGTATCAAATTTAAGGATCAATCCTTAAAATTTAGGTTTACTTATCGGCGATATATCATTGGTTTGATATGATAGTTTTGCAGAAATCATAGATGCTGATCCAAGCCCAGAAACTTTGCCTTACATCGAATCACAGATGCCTTCAGTGATGTTTAAAACATCACAAAGTTGTACATTTTTAATTTTTGAGTCCGTGACATCGGTATATGATCACAACATTAGTAACAAACCAATAAGTTGAAATATGCTGGTAAACCGTGAAATTGCATATTTACAAGAGTGAGTCAAAAGTTCATCCCGTTGGCAGCTGAAACGTTTAATGACCCGAGAAAGCCATATACGCTCACCTCATTCTGTAGAGTACAGGCCGTTGTTTTCTATACTCCTTTACCAACGTTCCACCAGAGGCACGATATCACGGCGAAATCACTCGGCTCTCCGATGTCGGATTTCAAATCCACCACTCAAGTTTAATAGCGTCCTATGGGGAATGGGCCATGGAGCAAAGAAGGTGGTAGTTTCAGATGGGGAAAGGTCCAGACTGTATGGAGGATGAGGTAGAATCTCAGCCTCTGAATTTCTATAGTTTTCGGCGGACCACTATGGAGGTGTGACATTCGGTACTATCCACTTGAAGATTAATGTCGTCCTTGTAGGAAATGGACCATGGAGCTAAACAGGTGGTAGTGTCAAATTGGGAAAGGACCGGACTGTATGAAAGATGAGGTAGGATCTCAGCCAATGCCCTATAGTTTTCGGTGGACCACTATGGAGGTGTGACTTCTGCTATTTTTCACTTGCAGCAATGCCCGCTTCGTATGGAGCAGCGCAGGGTACCGTACGCGTAGAGTACCATCATGGATCTGCGCAGATGTTAGGTATAGAAGCTGCAGTCCACAGCCTAACCATATGAAACGTGTTCCCAGTGCAACGGACAGTCACAATTCCACCAAATGCGCAGTATGACTTTCCTCTCGAACTGTCATCTTTACTCCCCTGGCAGTGCTACCTGCCGTGGCCTCAGCCACTGGTTTAAAATAGTAGGATAACTAACTTTTCATCACCTATGATGATACAACGTCAAACCCTATCTTCCTGTGCATTTGACAGCAATCTAAGACACAAAGCAAGACGTTTTTCCGCCTTCTGGGCTGTCAATTCACGGGAAACCGAAGTGGTGCAAGTCTCGAAGGATGGTACATTGTTCGAGCAGATCCCACCTCAGCTGCCAATTGTATTGTACTGGTACTGCGGTGTGCTGTCACAGCTTGGACCAGGGTGCCAGTGTTCGCACTTTGTGGACGTGCTGACCTCGGCTTATCTTCAGACTGGTGTAATATTGAAACGCCGAAACCATTTTCGTGCAGCGACGATGACCACTGTTCTCTCGCCTTCAACTGAAAAAATTACTCTCGCTCTGCTGCAGCAGCGGTTAACCCTTTGTGTTTCACTAACGGCGTAGGAGCACCCGAACAGCAGGTTTATCGACCTCAATTCTGCCCACCTGATAACACAATACAGCTACGTGCCAAATGTTACGTAATCAGCCTCGTGTTTTACGCCGTTGGGGTACCCAGTCAACACTGGCACTCATTTCGCACTAGAATTGAAGCCCACCATTATGTGTGGCTCAGAACGGGACTAACTTTTAACTCACCCTGCTGGGAATTAAAATCTTTCTGAAGAGACGGTTGCATGGGAAATAATTGAAATACGGCGCTGTCGTGCCGTATATGTTTTATGCAGGAATATCACATTAATATGAATTTCTGCAGATATTTCAGCTTCATTCCGTTCAAGAATGTGTCCAATTTTGAAAAATAATGAACAAAGCAGCTAGCTACAGCTGCACAAACCTTTTACATATCCATATGCCAGGAGGTCTTGTTTTGAATGCTCCGAGTTCGAAAGTGTGGTGACACGTCAGGCTGGTGCAACCGATCTTCATGCAAAGTTTATTATTTACTTACCTCCAGACATGGTACCCCGAGACGAGAATTCACGCTATTTGCACTCACCCTTTTATGTAGCTCTTTTCCTATGACATAGATCTGGTAATAATGCCAAAATCGGCTGGTTTTATTCAAAGGAGAAGGAAAAATCTTAGAGAATTCATTTACCGAAACGAATTTTTCAAACTTGGTTAATATAAAAAAGCGATTTCTTTCATTGACCGTTTTTGGGAATAAAATCGTTTGAGAAATTTTCTCTGTACAAAGAGCTGGATTTAAAATTATTTGGATGTAATAGCGTTAACATAAATCCTGTTTCCTAAATGAATATACCAAATGGAACATACTTTTATTGAGGGATTATTATTTCTAAAATCCACATTTTCATCGGACAAAGTTTCTGAAGCACGACTTCGCTATTTTTTTTTCAAAATAAAGAAAAGGAACTGAGCTTATATATATATATATATATATATATATATATATATATATATATATAGTTATTTATACAGGATTTATCGATACAAACTTTCAAATTTAAGACTGCAGGTAAAGTATAGTATGATAAGTTTTTCAAAATATTTTTTTCGGCATATACTTCAAATACAAAAAGAAATCAGGAGACTATAAAACCTTAAGCAGTGATACGGAATCAATCCTTTCTATAACTTACTGAGAGAAACCAACATTGTAAAGTTCCTGCGATATTTGCTTTGCTGCACTTAAAAGTGTGTAGTAGATTTAATATCTTTCCTTTGCTTTTCTTTCTTTCTTTTTTTTTAGCAAATTCTATCGGAAAAGTTTCCAGATTGTCCTCTGCTGATTCCTGAGAGCTATTCATATACACTCTTTGCCAAAAAAAAAAAGAAAAGAAAAAAACTAAGCACTCTGGGAAAGTTGTTCGATTCTACATGTAAGTACCTCAGGGGTGAACATGCAAATAATTAAAAGATAACGACCAATGACGAAATAGTGGCCCGTCACAGCGCATGGGAATCACGCATCGAGGAGGGTATATAAAGAGCAAAGCTCACACGGGTTAGACTATCGATGCAAGGTCCTTAAGTTCGAACCTGGGCTGATCTTTCAGAGATGGTGTGATTTACTAACAACCGCTGAATATCCGCCGTGGATCGGACGAGTACGTTAAGTGAAGTCCCCCAGGCTGGACCCACTGGTTAAATGGGTATCCTTTCCTATGCCCCTCCCCCCTGGAATTCTCTCACCCTTCGGTGTGCAATATCGCATTTGTACGGTGGCGCCATCAACTGTACTCTAATCTCACTAAAAACTGTTCTGTCAAAAACACTAGACTTGCTCTCATTCCTTCCGTTTCTGTGTCCTGCCCAAAAGGCGATCTCGCTGTAGGTGGCTGGGACCTAAACTCTACTCACTGTGGACGGAAGTCCTACAAGAAAATGACAAATACTGTGGCTCTTAAAACGCAGAAACAATTGTGACAGCGGATTGCGGTTGCATTTACCTCCACCACGGGCTGTAAGGATGACTCGACGTCGGATCAGTGCAAAATACGAAGAGTTGATCGAGTTTGGATCCTGCGCAAGGATCGTGCCTTTATCGTGGATCGGGACACGGCTCACACATTGGGAGTGACTGTCTGGGTATGCATTTTCCTACAATAGCCGGAAACCTTTGGTAGTCCTGCGTACCACCCTCACGGCTGAATGGTACGTTAGCGACATTCTACGACCTGTTGTGCTGCCACTCCAGTCGCAGAATCACAGAGCAATTTTTCAACAGGATAAAGCTCTGCCACACACGGCATGGATCTCCCAGGCCTGTCTCCGTAATGTCGCCACCGTTCCATGACCAGCCCGATCGCACGACTTCACCGATCGGACATTATGGGACGCCGCCTATGCCCATCCCGGAATGTCGGCGAACTGGCCCGCAATTCGGACACCTTCTAGCATACACACCTTCTAGCATTCGGACACCTCAGGACAGTATCCGTGAACTGTATGCGTCTTTGCTATGCAGGGTAATTGCTTGTATCCGAGTCAGAGGTTGCGCTACAAAGTACTGACTTGTTCTACTCATGTAGCCGTTTTATCCGAATAAATTGCCCTACTGCTCTGGAATTGAAATCATTTCCTTTCCTCTACAGGTACATTGCTCATACCAATTTTCATCTTGATTGAACGATTCCTTCTGGATGCTTTGTTTGTTTTCGGACGATTCCTTTTGGATGCTTTGTTTGTTTTCGGACGATTCCTTCTGGATGCTTTGTTTGTTTTCGGACGATTCCTTCTGGATGCTTTGTTTGGTTTTTGGCAAAGAGTGCATAATATTGCCAAAAACTACAAATGATGTGAAAAGGAATTTATAAAAAACAAATTTCACATGCAATTTAAATTAACTTAAGGAAACTATTTTCTTCTTCGCGTTACACGAAATGCAAATAAATATGATAATACGAATTTCGAATACCAACTAGAAATGTAAGATTTTTAGTTACTTTCGTAATTTGAAAGCAGTCACCACAGAAGAAGATGAAATGTGCATGAGAAAGCTTGCAATTGTATACATTTATATTACGTTGAATTGAAATGGATTGAATATATTGTTCATTTCTTAGACTGATGTCGAAACACGCCTCATCTGAACCTGTTACTAAATACCTATTATTAGAAACCTATTATTAAACGAGCGACTTATTACTATAAAACTGAATTTTAGTATAATAGGTCACTCGCGAAGTAAGTGGATACTTTCAACTGATAATTCATGCCATAGCAACGTAGTGATCATAATATTTGACGGGCAATTATTGTTAGCAGGTTTTTTTACTATCAATAATATCTTCCTAAACCGCGGGCACAGTTCATGAACACCAGTAAAATCACTAGTGTCATCAAGTGTGTTGAAAACGTCTGTAATTCGAGATCCAGATCCTGTTTTGTGGAAAGTACCAGACACCTTTCTTTTTAAATGACCAACGCAGCTGAAATCACAGAGGTCACCCCGGTGGCGCAGTGGTCTAAGCGATGGCTTCTGATTATTCGTCCGGGATGGGTCAGGGTTCAAATCCCGGTGAGGCATGGATGTTGCGTTTGTCTTACGGCGCTGGCTCGCTCCCTTCCCTGGAACAAGTGGCCCTAAATTAGAGACGGGCGACAGCTTATAGCCCACTGAGTTGCTCACGGTGGTCGTTAAACCTCCAATCAGAAAAAAATGAAATCCCAGAGGTTCATTTCCGGTGAATACAGTGAGTTCGCAGCTGCACCCGACCGATCTATTTTAATGAACAGCTCAAAAATATGGGCCATTTGCGGCGGTGCATTGTCGTGTATGAAGACAGGTGTACATGACGTTCCGGGATACGCTTCACGAGAAACGATTTATGCCGCTCCGAAGTCATGCTGATATTTTCATCATACGTCTTCCAAAAACTGACGCCTCGAACATCCATGACAAGAACCAGTAAGATTTTATGCTCATGAAACTCTGCATAAGGCAAAGGAGGCACGGAAATACAGGGTTTAACCATGGCCGTCTAGAAAGTACAAGGCCATTACATTAGATATGAGAATGAGCACATTTTACAATGAGCACATTATTTTTTTCTAAAGTTATGCACAAAACCATATTTCGGGCTGTGATATTTCCTTAAATTTCACCGATGCAGTTCTTAGAAGAAAAGGGAATACGGTTTAGTTATATTTCATTGATGTTTTGTACTTATCTGGTAATATTTTTAACTACTGGGTAACAAGTTTTTTCTGAATTGCGTTATATACTTAATGAATATTACAGAGAAGTTTATATATTTTATGGAGAGCGTGGTTGAAGCTATTAAAACATTACAAAAATAAAAATGAAGTACCGTATTTTTCGGCTTGTAAGTCGATATGGACTCCAATGAGTTTAATTTATCAATTCCCTTATGTTCATTCATATATAAGTTGATCCTAATTATAAGACAAGACCAGGACAAATATACTTAGTGTTCCGAAATTCTGTATTTATATTTTTAAGGTTTCAGTAAATATTAAAAGGAAGAGAAAGTGAGGAAACCTCTGAATTTTATGTTTCGTCAAAAATATTGAATTGTGTACATTAATTTTTTACTTACGAACAAATGCTGTCGTATTTGTTCCCTCAGAGCGACCAGTAGGAAAAACACACCGCCAATGTGAAAAAAAAAACCAGCTAAAAAACAAGGTCACATCAGTGTGTGTAATCAAAGTGATTCCTGCACCGCAAGTTATGGTTTTCTGCTTTCTCACAAAGACCGACTGAAATCAGAAACCAAAAGAGCTTTTGATTACAATGTGAACCATGAAACAAATTAAGATAAAAATAATACAATGGTTGTACCGAAAGTAATGCAAAAGTAGGGTTAACTTTTTTCATTAACTGACAGAGTTCGTTCACGGTATGGCTACGTTCCAGAAAATCAAGGAGAATGACACCCCTGTCATACCAAAAAACAGTCATCATTACTTTCTGTGTTGATCGATATCCACAGAAGGCTACCGAATGTTTACGGACATGACACCACTGACAAGAGCAATGTGCACAGATGGATGAATATGTTTAAATACACTGAAGAGCAATTGAATTAGAGATACCTGTCTAGTAACGTGTAGCACCACCTTTCGCCCTGATGACGGCGGAGATTCGTCTCAACATTGACTCGACAACATACTGGAAGCGTTGGGAAGCCATACGAATTCACGACCCAAGAACATGCTCCCACAGTTCACGAAGATTTGATGGAGGGGAGTCAGAGCCTCGAACATCTCTCTCGATGGCATCAGAGATGTGCTCGATGGGATTGAGGTCAGGTGACTTAGCTGGCCAAGGGAGTAAGGTCACGTCGGTGGAGTGTTCATCCAACCATTCGGATGCGATTCGGGAGCTGCATTGTCTTGTTGCAGGATGAGGTCCCCAGTGGGATGTTGAAGACACACAAACGGGAGCAAATGGTCGTCCAGGATATCCCGGTAACTTTGACCTATGAGGGACGATGTCACACGTACCAGGGGTCCCATTTCAGTCCACGTAAACAGTCCCCAGACGAGACTGCCAACCCCACCAGCTTGAAGAGTACCCTGCTGGCAAGAAGGACCCCATCGCTTCATGTGGTTTGCGCCGTACTCGTATCCTGTCATCCGCATGTACCAACGTGAATCTCGACCCATCAGTCCACGCAACATTTTTCCACATGTCTAGGGTCCAGTGGCGATGTTCCAGCGCCCATGCTAATCTTTGCACCCTGTGATGTGCGGTCAGCAGCGGTACCCTCGTGGGACGATGGCTTCTGTACAGCATAGCGAGGCGATGGTTCTGGATGGTGTGGCTGCTTACACGTTTTTGTGCACCAGCGTTAAATTGCCGAGTGAGTTCTAGCACTGAGGCCCGTCTATACGCTGTTACAATGCGAGCTAGCTCATCCACAAGCTGTTGTCCACGGCAGTTGATCCTTGCAGGGATGGTTTTACCGGATTCCATGTACTCACGGTGCACCCGTGACACAGTGGTTCGTGAAAATCCCAGTGCCGACACGACTTCCAAGATGGAGTTACCCATGCGTCGGACCCCGACAATTTGCCCACGATCAAATGCGCTTAGATCCTTCGTCTTACCCATACTGCGTCCTACTCTTACTGATTCTCGTCGCATCTCTCCTTATATTGCCGGATCGCTGCATACGTCATGTCGTTTCCGTGTACATGGCCACCCACAGCGCCATATTTGCATAACGCCAGCTGTCTCTAATTCAATTTGTCTTCGGTGTAAGAGGAAACTAGCACTGAAGACAAACCACGCAGTGGAATACCATCATCTGCGACCACTAACACGAATCATCAGCGAGTGGATGAATTGATTCAGGCGGAGAGACGAGGCGCAATATGTGAGCTTATTGCAGATCTGGACTGTCGTCACAATGTCATACAGATTTGGTGGAAGACTTAGGGTATGGGAAGGTGTGTGCAAAGTGAGTTCTTCGGCAGTTGACACCCGATTTGAAGGAGAGAAGGGTGGAAGTCTGCTCAGAGATGCTCAAAGCGTTTGAAGCCAATGAAGACACGTTTGTTTCCGATCTGGAAGAAACGTGGGCGTATATTTACGATCCGGAAACAAAGAATCAATCCATGGAATGTCTTCACACGTCTTCACCGAAGGCCTAAGAAGTTCAAAAGCCAGCGATCAGCACAGAAAGTAATGGCGATTGTTTTTTGGTATGACAGGGGCGTCATTCTCCTTGATTTTCTGGAACGTGGCCATACCGTGACCAGCGAGTTGTACACTGAGACACTCGAGAAGCTTACAGAAGCCATAAGGAGGAAGAGACCGAAAAAGAATCTGAAAAGGATCCACATTCACCATGACAATGCGAGACCACACACATCTTTGGCAACAAATCAGGCTGGTCGGTGGTACCCCATCCACCGTACAGCCCAGATCTGGCACCCTCTGGCTTTCACCTGTTCGTTCCAATGCGGGACAGTCTCCGAGGACAACGATTTGATGACCCACACAAGGTGAAAGTGGCTGTGAAGAAGTGGGTATAACAGTCGACACCTGAATTTTTCAAAGAAGATTTGAGAGATGGGATGGCGCAAATGCATCGCTTGTGTTGGAGACTATGTTGAGTAGTATCTTTCTATAGAGAACGAGTTACTCTATCAACATGTGCAATTTGAACGACCTCTGTCAGTTAATAAAAAAGTTATGTCCACTTTTGCGTTACTTTCGGTACAACCCTCGTAAATGGAAGTAATATCCGATTTTAATTCAGTTGAGAGATACAATTGAGAGATTGGCAGAGCAAAAAAAGACTGTCTTCGCTATCAGCTGATCATTTCTATCCTTAAATCGCATGAGCTGCAGGCTGTCAACACAATTGTCACCCGACAATCAACTGCGCGGCAGCGACGTGCTTCAGAGGTATAGGCGTAATCATTGGGAGAAAAATGAAGTGCACCCATTGTAGTTCTGGCGGCTTTGCAAAACCAGTGGTGAAGTCCACCAACGGAGTCTTGGAGAGTTCGCAAGGGGGATGCAATTAACATAGGACAACTGACAATAGAAATCAATCACGGCGATTTTAATGTTTCTGTTGAACGGAAATATCGGTATCAGCAGTTTTTAGTGAACCGAATATTCCATTTTCGGAATGGTCTTTTATGAACGCAATTTCGAGTTTCAGGTGCTTGGATCACGACCAAATTTAAAGGCGCATTATTTATTTTTTGCTCACTGAAAAATCTCAATAGATAAGCCGATGGGGCGTATATGTCGAAACCCTGACTTCTGAAGGAAAGTTTCGTCCTATATGACGAAAAGAACGGTATCTTTCAAATAGCACAATAATTAGCTTTTTCACTATTGTTCTTTGTTTATTCCTTTCTATGATTAATAATATAAATAACAGCTGCGCTCTTAGGAAGACACGCATGCCTTAATTTAATAATTTTAGTTTGGCCTCCATGAATATTGAAAAGGGTGACATGTAATACATTATTCAAACACTTCCGGACTAAGAACTTAAAGAGTGCTTAGAGTGTAGCAGAAGAAACAGTGTTTACCCTCTATCATCAATCAGCATCACTGTCTCAGAGCCTCTTCCACTTCTTGCCAGTAGGCCACTGCCGAAGATCCCAAACACGCCTGAAAAGAGAATAAAGCCATTCAGAAGATCAGACACAGCTTGTTAAATAAAGAGATGGTCTGAGGAACATCCTCAGACCATGTTGCAAATAAAGAGAAGCATTATTTTTAGCTCATGTTTCTTAAAAGAATGTTACATATTTTCTAGAGGAATTCAATGACACTCCTTCACATTTCACATATACACTGAGTGGCCAAATTATTATAACCACCAGACCATTTTATTAAAAGTAGCCATATTAAGTATATTTGTTCCATTCCTCCCGCAAAGCAGTGGTCAGTTCAGACACTGAAATAGGACGTGTCGCTTCCAAATCCGCTGTTCAAGTTCATCGTAAAGGGCCTCTATAGGATTGAGGTCGTGACTAAGAGCTGGGAAAACCCATAACCTTAAACCATGTCGAAATGGAGCGTGCTCTATGGCATGCAGCGTTGGTTGCTGAAACAGGAATGGCCCGTCTCCATAAAACTGGTAAAACGCAGGCAGTGAGGCGTTATCTAGAATGTCCCGATACTTCGTGGCTTTCATATTTCCATATACAAACACCAACGGCAGAGTCCATACCACGAGAAACATCCTCACACTGCCACCACCAATTAACAGTTGGGATGACATATTCTGGCGGATACCGTTCACCTGGCATACGCCACACCAGAAATGACCATAGAATTTATAAACGTGATTCGTCACTCGATAATACTCGTGTCCACTGGTCTAGGGTGCATGGATAATGAGCTTTGCCCAAGCAAGTCGCTTACTCGTATTCTTATGAGTAACTAACGGCTTTCATGCAGCAATTCGGCCATGGAAATTTAACTTGTGCAGTTCCTTAAGAACTGTCTTAGAGCACACACTCACCCCGGTTGAATCCTGAAATTCTTTGGTGATGGTTTGTGCAGAGGAATGATTTTACTCACGGACGACACGTTTCAGAGTTCTCTTGACCCTTTCGGTCAACTTTTTTGGCCTTTCCTAACTTTGCATTTACTAATAACGTCTTGAACACTTGACCGTGGATGTTCCAATTGTTCTGCAATCTCCCGCACGGTTGCTGATATGGTACCCCATAATAACACCTCGTTGGAAGTCAGTAAGTTCAACACGCGTGGCCACGTCCGGCGAGTAGACGATATACGACGTCTTGGGAACTTACCCGCAGTTTTATAGGAAATCTGGCGCACGTGATTTATTGGGATGTTTCATTTTTGTTGAGGAACGGGGGTGTCTAGAGACCTTTTTCGACATAGGGTACTGTCTCCTTACCTATCGCGTTCATGTAATCCCTCAGAAATTAAGTCACTTCTTTCCCACCAACTTGTCTACATGTGTAGTAAGTTTTGTCTCATCTCGTGCATTCTTTAATTGTGTGGCCTTGTATTTGCAATTATGAAATAGCTCGCCAGGTGGCTGAAAGGTTTGAATCACTGGCGTTTAGCCATTTGTCCAAGCAACATCCGGGTTCGTGTCACATCACTTATGTGGAAAGGGTGGTGTGCTTGTGTTAAGGAGCAGGTTCTCTTTGGACCTAGGGTCCGTAAGTTAAGATGGGCGATTCCTTATAGCCCTCAGACTATTGCTCATGCTGGTAGTTAAACTTTGAAACAATGACACAAGAGAATATGGAATATTTCAAGAGATATAAGCTCTATCTGCATATGGTTGCTCAGTGGCTGGGAAGCGAGGTTTCGAACTCCCGTAAACCTTAACCTGCGCTCCAATTTGGGGCAAATTTTTGGATGCTATGTTTGAACTTTTCAACTCTGGTGATGTGGTCCTAAATTATGGAGAGGGAGACGCTTTTGACACTTATGAAAAAACAGGATTGCCAGGGGAGGGCTCAAACAACTCACATTCTTCTGCTCCGGAGCCGGATGATTTCCCAATTAAGCTACACTAACGAAGTTTGCCGCTGCAGCATTACCGTCGTGATATGTGCGTATCTTCTGGGACATAGGTACGTCACATATGTCCACCAATGAGCCATTCCATTAAGACAACCCCAGTCTAGAGGAATGAGCGCTCCTGGAGACCGAACAGTAGCGCAGGTGAAGCTTACGGAGCAGTATATACTAACCAAAAGCCGGTCCTCGGGTTGTATAGCGTGTTCGGAGTCAGAATGGGAAAAGCTGACGATTTATCGGAGTTTGATAAAAGACAAAATGCGATGGCACGGCGCCTAGGAACTACGATCTCGGAAACGGCGCGGCTTGTGGGTTGTTCACGTGCCGCTGTAGTGAGTGCGCATCAAAAGTGGTGCACAGATGGCCAAACGACGAACCCGTCGTTCAGCCGTTTGTCGTTTGCAGCTCATCGATGTCCGAGGGGAGCGAAGAATATCGCGCGTTGTTCACAGCGACCGCAGGGCTAGAGCGCGACAAATCCTCCGCAGCTACAAGAGTGGTGATCAGGGAAATGCGGCACAGCACACACAGTTCATCACAGCCTTCTGCGCATGGGTCTGCGTTGCCGAAGACCCAGCCGGGTCCCCATGCTCACTGCACGTCATCGCCAACAACGCAGGAAATGGGCCTAAGCTCGAGATTGGACAGTGAATGATTGGAAGAAAGTGGTCTGGTCTGACAAATCAAGATTCCTGGTGCATCACGTAGACGGCCGAGAGCGGGTACGACGATTACCAAGGGAGGCTATGACACCTCGATGCATTGTTGTGCAGAAACAGGCCGGCGGCGGTGTTATGTTGTGGGAGTTGTTTTCTTGGGACACTTTAGGCCCCAATATCCCAATAGCACAATGCCTGACAGCTGTCAGGTATCTGAACATCGTTGCGAACCAAGTTCCCCCATTCATGGCAACTGTGTTCCCTGCTGATGGTGGGCATTAGCAACAGGATAATGGGCTATGCCACACTGCCAGAATCGTCAAGGACTGATTTGAGAAACATGCTGGTGACTTTCTGTTAATGCCCTGGCTTCCAAATTCACCTGACATGAACCCAATCGAGCATTTGTCGTTCGACTTGGAAAAGCGGGTTCGCGCTAAATCACCACCACCACCCTGAAATGTACGAGAACTGGAGGACCTGCTCTTGACATTATTATACTAAATACCCAAGGCTACCTATCACCGCCGCCCCGCTGGCGCGCTGGCCTCTGATCATTCGTCCGTAAGGGGTCCGGGTTCGAATCCCGGTCAGGCATGAATGTTGTGTTTGTCTTACGGCACTGGCTCTCTCCCTTCCCTGGAACCAGTGACCCTAAATTAGGGACGGGCGACTGCTTATAGCCCATTGAGTCGCTCACGGTGGTCGTTAAACCTCCAATAAAAAAAAAATAAAAAAATACCTATCACCACTTCATCGAATCGATGCCTCGCCGAGTGACTGCTGTTTTGCGGGCAAAATGGGGTCCTACAGCTTATTAGGTAGGTGGTTATAATGTAATGGCACATCGGTGTATATCTATTTCTTGAGAAAGGGCAAGGACGGAATTGTAGGTTTTCCGTTTAGCCAGCAAACCACGCTTGAAGAAGAACTCGCTGGAACTCTAATTCCGGACGATGTGTAGAACGAACATCACACATTTTTCGAAGAACGTAACGGCCAGGAGATTCATTTAACGTTCGGACTCCAATGTGAAGCCCAAACTTGCCAGCTGGAATTTTCCCGTTTTGTACGTCACTTTTGAGGTAGGCACTTCACACATACGTACGGTTTGTCTCTATGCATTCAAAACCTAATTTCCCACGAGGAGTTGGAAAGCAAAATATTCTGAGTCAAAATACTCATTGCTTTGTTAAAAACAGGAAGAAATTGAATTGCCTTAATCTAATTTAAATTCGTTCATTATATTTATCAGCGGAATAAATTAGCTTCATTTTCATAGACCTTTGAAACAGGTTTTTTTTTTTTTGCATCCCTGAGAGAGATGCGCGTAAACAGAAAAACAAAGACCATGGGAATATGATGCCGAATATTTTTTATTGTAAAATTGAAAAATAAATAACTTTAGAAGCATTCGGGAGAGAAAAAACTAGACGCGAGGCAGGTTGTTTTTTTTGTCTGTAATTCAATCATTCGCTACACTGGTTCTTAATAACACGTTAATTGGCTGAGTAAACTCATTTTATTATTCCGAAGTGCGTATAAAGCATTGTTGGAAGGGCCTGCACGGCTCATTCTTCGTTTTCTGTTTTAATACCTGGCATGGTCGAATAATAATAATAAAAAAAAAGAGCTTCCCTTAATCTCATAACTTGGGAATGAAGATAAAACAAAAATTCTCTCTCTTGATTTTGTTTTCGGTAGAAATTTAAATTGGATGCGTTGCATTTCTAAGCCATTAAATGTTTTGCTGAAACTTTAAAAAAAAAAAAAAAAAAAAAAAAAAAAAAAAAAAGAAAATATTTTAAACGAATTTTTGAAACACTAATGAATAAAATTAGCGATTTTTCAATTAATTTACCGCATTTTTCTTCTTTTTTTATTTTAATGCATAGAGACAAAAAAAAATGAGTGATGTTGTAGGCACAGGAACTCTGAAAGAAATTGGTTAGGGGTTTAATTCTTTCAAGCTGCAGTCTTATCAAAACGATACTTAAACTTGCACGTGTTGTGGCGGTTATCTCAGAAAAGTTATATAAATTTATTATCATTGATAGCCAAAAGTAAACCTGAAGGAAAATTTTGAATTTAGACTAAAATTTAACTTTGGGAGATGGGTAGATGCATTTCGAAACAAAAATATTTTCTAAGTATTAGAAGGCCATGAACATCCTAAACAAAAATGCATCTGAAAATTTACATTCCAAAAGCAGTTATTGGAAAGTTTGCGTTGTTTATGTTCACGCAGAGTTGAGTCATCTGAAAGTGCAAAAATAAGTGAATATTGTTGCATGTATATGAAAATGTGTCACTATAAGTCATAGGATAAAATGTACTCGTTCAATAACAACTTGTGGAGGCTGTGAAAGTCAATTTAAAAGGACAGGACAAAAATTGCAGTTATGAAATACCTTATAATACCAGGATTCGGATCGATAACCTTAGTCAAGCTAAGGTGAATACATGGGACCAAGTCATGGAAGACAACCGCACACAAAATTTTTCACACTGCACTAATTTTGGATTTTTTTGAAAGGCTACTGCCTATATTTTTTTTTCTTTAAAAACTTAACAATGGTAATTTAGTGGACAATCAGCTGTGGTATTTCTTTTTTTTTTTTTTTTTTTTTTGCTTACACTCCGCAGTATAAAAACAGAATCTCAATTTTTTTTTCTATTTGGCCACTGGCCTTATGAACACACGGTTAGGCATATTTGCAGCTTTTGTGCAAATTTGAGTCTAGCGTAGTCCACTGAGAACAGTGTCTCTCACAGCAAGGAAGCTGCTGAAAACTGGGACCACAACTCAGTTTCGTAAAAAGTGCCACAAGGCCAGCGCGAAAATGTGTGCAGATTAGCAAGCAGTTAAGTACGTAAGAGATATGAAAATGATCAAAGAATGGGACCAATCAATGTGGAGATTTAACACTGCTATTGCCCAATCTTAACTTATCATAAGTACGACATATTGTCATCGTCATTTGCAATGCATGCGAAAATGTGGTGGAGCATTGATTCATGCAATTGGCGAGTATTCTCCTGCCGTGTTGCTGACCAAGCGATTTTCACCTGTTGTCGAAGTGGAACCACATGTTAAGCTGGTTGAGATGAACGTGATGCCCATGTCCAACCAATTCCCAAACATGCTGAATTAGCGACAAATCCGGCGATCGTGCTGACCAATCTAGAACATTAATAGTTTCCACGCGCTGTCTGGCGATGTGGGTAAGTGCATTATCGTACTGTAGTATGACCCCAGGATACCAGTTCTATGGAAGGGATTGCAACGGGTTTCAGGACGAGGTCCACTTATCGCTGAGCTGCCACAGTGGCTAAAACGGTAAGCGTGGAAAAACCCCACGCCTAGTTTATTGTAACCATAATGGTGCTATAAAGGCACACATATACACTGAAGAGCAATTGAATTAGAGACTGCTGGCGTTATGCAAATGTGGCACTGTGGGCGGCCCTGTAAACGGAAACGACATGACGTACGCAGCGATCCGACAATGTAAGGAGTGATGCGACGGGAAGCACTAACAGTCAGACGCAGTATGGGTAAAACGAAGGATCTAAGCGCATTTGATCGTGGGCAAATTGTCGGGGCCCGACGAATGGGTCACTCCATCTCGGAAGTCGTGCAGGAAATGGGATTTTCACGAGCCACTGTGCCACGGGTGCACCGTGAGTGCATCGAATCCGGTAGAACCATCCCTGCAAGGGCCAACTGCCGTAGACAACAGCGTGTGGATAAGCAGGGTCATCGTCTGCTAGCTCGCATTGTAACAGCGGATAGACGGGCCACAGTGCAAGAAATCACTCGGGAATTTAACGCTGGTGCACAAAAACGTGTAAGCAGCCACACCATCCAGAACCATCTCCTCGCTATGGAGTACAGAAGCCATCGTCCCACGAGGGTATCTCTGCTGACCGCACATCATAGGGTGCAAAGATTAGCATGGGCGCGGTAACATCGTCACTGGACCCTAAACATGTGGGAAAATGTTGCCTGGACTGATGGGTCGAGATTCACGTTGGTACATGCGGATGGCAGGATACGAGTACGGCGCAAACCACATGAAGCGATGGATCCTTCTTGCCAGCAGAGTACTCTTCAAGCTGGTGGGGGTGGCATTCTCGTCTGGGGACTGTTTACGTGGACTGAAATGGGACCCCTGGTATGTGTGACATCGTCCCTCACAGGTCAACGTTACTGGGATATCCTGGACGACCATTTGCCCCCCTTTTGTGCGTCTTCAACATCCTACTGAGGACCTCATCCTGCAACAGACAATGCACCGTGCCATCGCTCCCGGCTCCCGAATTGTATCCGAATGGTTGGATTAACACTTCATCGACGTGACCTCGCTTCCTTGGCCAGCTAGACCTCCCCCCCCCCCCTTTATCAAATCTTCGTGAACTGTGGGAGCTTGTTCAAGCGTCGTGGATCCGTATGGCTTCCCAACGCTTCCGGTGTCTTGTCGAGTCAATGCCGAGACGAATCGCCGCCGTCATCAGGACGAAAGGTAGTGTTCCACCTTACTAGACAGGTATCTGTAATTCAATTGTTCTTCAGTGTATATCTAAAAGTAACTACAAGAGTCATAACAAAAGTTCTGCACAAGTTAATCTAAAACGGAAGCTGATGATGCAATCGGGAAAATGATTTCGTCATGTGAAGGTCAGACTCGCAGCATCACAGTGGTGTCAGAACGACGCGCTATCATTTGCTGTGTGGACGCAGGTGGGTTTCAAAATGGAAGCGTGCAGCTCCTCAGGTCGAGTCGCGGCGTTAGACCAGCGCTCGTACGTGAAAATAGAAACTCTGAGGGGGAAAACTCCGACACAGATCCACACTGCCTGTGGGGAAGGTGGGGAAGGAACTCTTGATCGAAGCACAATTTCTCGCTGGATATCACGCTTTCGGGAGGGCCGAAGCAGCATCGGAGATGATAACTGCTCACGTCGACCTCAAACGGCGACAGGCAAAACATCTGTCGCAATTTTTGCAACGCTTCTCGAAGAGAATCGCCGTTTGACAGTCGAGAAAATTGCTCATCAGGCAAATTTGTCCACCATGTCCGTTTACCGGATTTTGATTAACTCGCCCCCAAGCAGAAAGCAGCCAGAGTGAGCATCGCACAGGATCACCTTCACAGCTTTGAAAAGGAGGGCGACACCTTCCAGAACCGAACTGTCGCAACTGATGAGATTTGGACCTGTGATTTTGAGCCGGAACTGAAGTCACAATCAGCGGAATGGAGCCATCCAAGTTTCTCACGCCCTTCAAAGTGTCGTCGGCAACAATCCAAATTAAAGCAAAAGATGATTATTTGCATACGATGCCCAGGGTGCTGTTGTCCCTGATCGAGAGCCGGTAAGGCAAAATGGTAACGCACAATATTATCGTGACTTTCTGAAGACAAAGTTGAGACCGAAAATTCGTCGAAATCGCCCAGGGGGCGTGGGGGATATGGCGGGGAAAAAATGGCGGACGCCCAGGGTCGAAAGGCACCGCCTATAATTATTGCACCGATAAAGTGTTGCCATCGGAAAAAAGTTTAGTGACAAAGTTAAATTGTGTTGGAGCAAGAAATTACTGTGTCACGATAACAATGTTTGTTTGCAGCAACAAAACCTTTTAGCACGATAACAAATACATATTGTTGGATCAAAGAAATTCCCAAAAATCGACAAAAAAAAATTTTTTAAATGAACAAAACGTTTTGTCATGATAATAATAAATTTCGTAGAATCAACAATAATTTTCAACAAAATAAATTTCTAAGTTCAACAAACATTTTTGTTGACTGTATATCGACAAAATGTTTTGGTTCATTCAACAATTTTTTTTTTGCTGAATTAACAAAACGTTTTTCTCAGTCTATACACAAAAAAAAGCTGCAGAAGTTGGACCAAAACAGTAAGGAAACGGAAAAAAAAAATTATCTCAAAAAACAATTTATCTCTCATAGCAGAAAGATCCCCAGACCATGACACCAGGCATTCGAACTATGGTGCTGCAAACAATATCACGTGGACTGTTGCCATTCGTGTATACGGCGATCATCTGATCCCAAACGAGATTTTTTTTTTTTTTTTTTTTTTTTTTTGATTGGAGGTTTAACGACCACCGTGAGCAACTCAATGGGCTATAAGCAGTCGCCCGTCCCTAATTTAGGGTCACTGGCTCCAGGGAAGGGAGAGAGCCAGCACCGTAAAACAAACACAACATCCATGCCTGACCGGGATTCGAACCCGGACCCCTTACGGACGAATGATCAGAGGCCAACGCCTTAGACCACTGCGCCACCGGGGCGGCCAAACGAGATTAATCCATAAAGATCACATGTCGCCTTTCCGTTGTCCAAGAGCGACGTTCACGACAACCACTGTAGATAATGTCAACGATGCTCATTTGTGCATGAAGTGCACCTTCTGCTAATCGTCGGGAAATGGTTGGGCGACTAATAGAGCGACTTACAGTACCGCGTACATCCTGACGTATCCAGGACACGCAATCTGTTGGGCTGAAAATCGCTCGCCCTCGAAGCAGATGATATTCCCGTGTAAACGTCAATCTCGGTCTTCCCGATCCACGTTGCCGGCCACGGGATTCTTGTCTGATGTACGGCTGCCAAATTCAATGTACCGTTGAGCAGTTGGGATCCAATTCTTCAGCAGTACGCCGTAGAGATTATCCATCTCGTAGAACGGCACGATCTGCCCTATCTCTCTTTTTTTTTTTTTTTTTTTTTTTTTTTGGAGGTTTAGCGACCACCGTGAGCAACTCAATGGGCTATAAGCAGTCCCCCGTCCCTAATTTCGGGCCACTGGTTCCAGGGAAGGGAGAGAGCCAGCGCCGTAAGACTAACACAACACCCATGCCTCACCGGGATTCGAACCCGGAACCCTTTCGGCCGAATGATCAGAAGCCATCGCTTAGACCACTGCGCCACCGGGGCGGCATCTCAAATTCATTCAACTGAATGTAGGATTGGCGCCTTCGTCTTCTGTGCATTTTTTACACTCCTGTAATTAACTCGCTCAGACCAAAGTAAATTTTAACACCAAGATAGTCGCTTCAACTCTGCTGCCTGGGACAATTGTTCACCCATTTATATGGGGTCGATAGTGACGAGCGAAACAACTTGACCGTGAATGATTGGAAGGATGTCGTCTGATCCGATGAATCTAGTTTCCTGTTGCACCATGTGGACGGATGGGTACATGCGTGCCGTTTACGTCGGGAAGTGTTAGAACTAAGATGCACCGCAGGACAAAAACAAGCTGGTGGAGGAAGTGCAATGCTTTGGGCATTGTTCTGCTAGAAAACCCAGGGTCTAGTCATTCATGTGCAGGAAACTATTACGTATAAATCTGCTTAGATATGATTGCAGACCAGGTCATAGTAACTGTATTCCCCTCTAGTAGTGCCTTCTTTCAGAAGAATAACGCGCCAGGCCACACTACCTCGATTGTTCAAGAACGGGTTCGCGGAGCATGAGAAAGAATCCCAGGTGTTACCCTGACCTCCAAATTCCCCAGAGGAGTGTATACTGTATTACCTGGTTGAGCCAGGTAATACAGTAATTCCCCATACTGTATTACCTGGCTCAACCAGGTAATACAATATACACCCCACACAGCACAGAATATTTCGTAAATGTCACAAGTACGTAGCACTAAAACATTCAGACTTTTCAGATACCTTGCGCAGTGCAACAGTAATGTTTCAGAAACGTTATGGCTACGTCAAAGTGTCCTCCAACATTACATAACTTTGAAACACAGCCGATACATTACAGTGAAAGCTGTTTGTAACTTCAACATACCAACTTCATGTTACTGTTACGTATTTGAAAGATATTTGTAATTTCGTTACATTACTGTTACGTATTTGAAAGATATTTGTGACATGATCATATTACTGTTACGTATTTACTACGTTGAACATTATAGTTTTGATAAACTTTATAAAATTACAATAAAAAATATTACACTCGACAGCTGTTTCAAAAGCAACAACAGTAGTATTACGAATTGTTTGCGTTTTCACAGGTTCAACGCAGTCAGCTGTCCATTGGAAACAGTGGCGGCGTTTATATATTGATAACAAAAGAACTAAAAATCGGTCCCAAATAAGGGTGTCAAATTTCTACTATACGTGTGGAATAGACTATATTTCAGCGAAAAAAAAAATAGAAAATCAAATTCGTCATTTCTCTGAATATCTACCAATATGAAATTTCTCAGCTTCAAGTAAAAAAAGCATGCTGATATACACTGGTGTGCAAAAAGTAAGGACGAAGAGGAGAAATTAGCATAACAGCGGAACGAGCAGGCAGAACGGACCGAAAGACCACTCAGGTGATAGACTGGGCTCCGGTACGGTAGGGCAAGCGCATATATGCAGCATGACGTAGGGGGGGGGTGGAGTCTCGGAAGGGTATAAAGCACACGGGCGGTGTACGCTCAGCAATTCGGTGAAAGCTATTGCACGGTGTACATCGGTTTGAACGACGTCGAGTTTCTGCCACCGTATGATATGGCCAACAGGCAATTTAGTAGACGACATCTGGATGACTTCACCCGAGGTCGCGTCATTGGGGAAGTTGGAAGAAGGTCGAAGTGTTACTAGTGTGGCCGAGGAGTTCGGGATCGCTCATAGCATCGTTTCACGAGCTTGGAGAGCATTTCAAACGACAGGAACAGCTGTCCGAGAGTTTAGTAGTGGTCGTCCACGAGCAACCACGGTGGCGGACGATCGGTATATTATCCTACAGACGAGAAGAGACAGCCGGCAGACAGCGGGAGAAATCGCAAGGCACATTCAACAGACAACTGAAAGTCCGTTATCGCGTTTTACCGTGGCCAGGAGGCTATGCAAAGGTGGTCTATTTGCATCACGACCAGTACGGTGTGTGCCATTAACGCCTGCTCGTCGAAGACGGCAGTTTCTGTGGTGCCAAGAACACAAGAACTGGACACATCAGCAATGGTATCGAGTTCTCTTTACGGATGAGAGCCGATTTAGTCTGACGAGCGATTCTGGACGTATACACATCTGAAGAGAGCAGGGAACACGCAATCACACCTCCAACATCAGCGAAAGGGAACGGTTTGGAGGTGGCGGAGTTCTCGGTTGGGGCGGTATCATGCTTGGTAGCCGTACTGACCTCCACATCTTCCAAGGAGTTTCAGTCACTGGTGTCCGCTATTGTACAGAGGTTATCCTGCATCACGTGCGTCTGTTTAGAGGTGCTGTGGGTCCTGAGTTCCTCTTCATGGACGACAACGCTACACCTCATCGTACAGTGGCTGTCGCAGAGCTGTTGGAGAGTGAAGATATTCAACTCATGGATTGTCCCTCAAGGTCCCGGACCTAAATCCAATCGAACACGTGTGGGACCTTCTCGGGAGACGCTTGGCAGCACGTCACCAGCCGCCAGCAACGATTCCGCAGCTGCGATTGGCGCTACAAGAGAAATGGGCCGCGATGCCTCAACAGCTCCTTGACAACCTCGTCCTCAGCATGGACAGACGTTGTAAATCCTGCAACGCAGTCAGGGGTGATCATATCCCCTACTAAAGACTGGTATTTTCTTGGCAGCCGCCTGTCACTTGGACGTTTCTGTCTTCTGCCAGTTGTGTTCGAAGCTACCTTTTCAATAAAGTGCCTTTGGATTCCTTGTTTGGACGATTATGCTCCCTTGTCCCATATTCTTACATCTTGGGGATCTTATGATATGATTTGAGTCTATGTGGAGCACTTCTGCACGACGTCACATACGAAAAACCGTCTCTCCTTCATTTTTGCACGTCAGTGTAGTATACTAATACAACAACACAGCCATCTACTTAGATTTTATACAATGCTTTTTAGAATTTAGAAATTATAATAATCAAAACACTTACTTTCAAATGATCTTGAATAAAAAAAAAGGTGAAATATGAAATCAACTATAACTAGCTAACTCGAGTACGACAGTGTCACAAAAGGCTATTGCAGTAGCACATGGAAATACGACTAGGAGAGTGCTTCGGTGAAATGGCATAAATGCGCATGCGCATCCACGCCGTTGCCAAGCCCAAAATCTTAAATATCGCCGGAATGTAACATCAGGGTAGCAATTATGTATAATGGAAACTATAAAACAGTAGTAACGCTGAATGCTATTTTTAACCTAACCGTGATGTATAGAGTTATGTTCCAAAATAGATGTTGCTGAAGCGTAATTGTAACGAGAAAGAGGAATTGTAACATTATTGAGGCATATCTGAAGCGTTTTGTACTGTATGGACACGTAGGATATTTACTGCGAACGGGAGGGGAGAATTTTGTTAGCCTGAAGGTAAGTGGGAAAACAAACAATGGTTTGGCCATTAAACTTGCTCCTTTGTTCGTTGGTACTGTTTTAAAATACTCATTCAGAAATAGTTTGTCTGGTGGTCAGCAAGGTTGAGTAGGTGTGGTGGTTGAGGGATGACATCGAGAAGAAACGCGTAAAGTTTCCTTTTGTCTTGCCTTAAATTACCCTTAGGGGAAAGGGTCCACGACACATGGCGCCCCATTAGTACGCGGAGAAATATTGATACACAAGAGATATCTTGTCGTTGAATCGGTTTCACAGCATTAACAGAGTACTCAGCTTTGCCCCGAATATAGGAAAACTCATCTGAGTAGGAACCATTCATTGATCTACAAGGTTCCCGGATTAAAAACTGTGCACGTTTTCTGGGTGCTGGGAAGTGGAACATGAGATGCATGGATCTTGAACCGACGTCTTAGGTGTAGTTGTGGACAATGCTGCAACAGGCATGGCTGGCATTACCTCCGGAAGCCTTCCGGTATCTGGTGGAGTCGATGCCTCGGCCTGTACTCTCTGTTATTCGCGTTAGAAGTAGTACTGTTCACAGATTTGGGATTTTTTTATAACCGGATATTTTAGTATCCGAAAACCAGATTTTTAGCATTCGAATAGTTCGAACTCCGGATATCCGGTATATGAACTGCGGATAACCGGATTTCGAACTGCGGAAGGACTACTCACGGATTTCCGGATGTTTTACTGTCCGAAAACCGGATTTTAGCATTCGAATAGTTCGAACTCCAGATATCCGGATGCATGAATTTCGGATATCTGGATTTCAAACTTCGGATATTCGGATAGCCGGACTTAGAATACCGAGTATTCAGACATCTCAGCAAAAATAGATCTATCTGGCCATGATAGACCGCATGCCTCAGGTTGTTGAAACCTTACACAGCAGTTTGCGAACGTGCGTTTTTTTGCTGTACGATGTCCGTTTGATTAGACAAAGTGATCTTTCGTGACATTGATATTGTACTAAATGAAGGGATAATAAATAAAATTGCAGTGTTTTATCCTTTAACAAACTCATGCGAGAAACCGGATTTCGGATATTTCGGATATTTTGAAATCCGAAATCCGGATTTCAATATATCCGGTGTTTGATAGCACTAGCCGGATATCCGAATATCGGGATTTTTAAATTCGGATTTCAAAATATCCGATTTTTCACAGCAATAGTTAGAAGAGGACCACAACACTCTATTAGGTACATTGAGTGTATTTTCTCACGTCACATATTGCCCTAGGAAATATTAGGAACGTTTTCTAGAACAGTTTTCTTTGTCTCCGTGATGTACTCTTGTCATTTTTCTTGTAGTTTTTTATAATTTTTAATGAATTGCAAAATATCGGGTTTGTGTATATTTTTATTACTCGCGTGTCATTTTTCTTGACGTGCTTCTCAACAGTCAAGGAAAATATACGGCACCAGCGCAAAAGGAGTGACGGAAATGCGAAACCATGTACTTTGAACAAAGCTAGCATCACATTAAAAATTTATGTTGGAGCATTTAATGTTCTTTTACAGCGCTATAAAAATTTTTAGTGCTTTGATGCTTTTGGTTATAAATTTAATCCAACAAAATCGTTCATGATTAAACAACGTCGTAAAGCCCATCTCACTACGAAACTCGTCGCTTAAAATGGGGGCACTTTTGGGTTCGGAACAGAAAAAGTTGCAGAGCGAGAAAACGCTTCGCTTCCAACGTGAATATTATTTTTTATAAACAGGATGTAAAAATTAAAGAAATGCAATCTTCACACCTTCTTTGTTTTCCCTCCGATCCAATGCTTAGAAATACCGATAAAATACTGATTATGTTATGGCTCCTTTGCCCGTTATCAGAAGAGCATCTCTCGTAAAAAGAAAGGACTTCTTTGTATTTCGTTTCTTGATAGTTTATTCTTAAACGCTTCATTTATCAAACGAAAAAGGAATTCGAAATTTTTTGCCTGAATATTTCTATCGATAAAAATCGTTAAGAATGTAAAGAAAGCATGTGCAGAATATCAGGAGCTTAATTACGACGTTCTTTCCCTCTGTTACGTACTCTCTCAAAAGATAAATCGAGAGGCATTGGAATTACTTTTCTTCGGGGTAAACGCACGAGTAGAAAAAATCGTGAATTACAGCTTGGGGGAAAATTCCGCCTTATTTCCGATTGTTCTTGATTAACTTTTTATTCACTGTTTTTGGAAGCGAATGGATACTTTCTGCTTTAATGTTTCTATTTTCTGCATGGTATGCAGACGCTAGAACGACGACACTGCAATGAGTTGCTCTTTGCTTCTTTCCCTCTTCAAAATTGCGTCATGAAAATTTTTCACTCTGAACATCCTTTCATTCCATATTGTTTTTTTTTTCTCTCTTTCAGGAACAACTGTATTTCAGAAGAACAAAAATTCCCTTTTAAAATTATTATCAACAGGAATCTAAGAGCGGCGGGTATTTTAAATGATATCTAACATATTATGTCATTTTATTCAATTTGTTTTGGAATGCTTATCGATGCATCAATATAAAAAAACAAGCTAACGTATTCAGAAACAAAGTGATATACGTATTCCAGAAAAAGTTTATTACCCGAGCGAAACAAACATTCCGTTCAAAACGATCGTTAATCTCAGGAGACGGAAATATTTTCTGATTTCTAGTTGTTTCCGTTTGCTCTTCAGGAAAAAAAAAACACTTTGCTTCCTTCATATACTACTACTTTATCGTATAGTTAAAACATGATGCCAAAGGCATTGGAAATTAGGTAAAGTGCAGTTGTTTTGGTAACAGGTTCTATAAAAATTCGAGATGAAAATTTTGCTGGAAATTCAACGGTGTTGAAAATGCCATGCGTTAATACACTGTTATTAATACACTACTGTTTGTGAAAAAATGGAACACCAAAAAAATCGCACTATTTGAATTAAATTTATAACACATATTTATCATGAAGATACACGATCGAGTCACATTATTGTGACCACCAGCTAATATCCAGAGTAAAAACATTTCCTTTTAAAGGCATCTTTAACTTAGGGAATAGAAAGTAGTCACACGGTGAGAAATCTGGAGAATTAGGGGAATCGTCACAGGTCCAGAAATTGCTGTACACCGACTGATCTGCGTGTGGGGGCGTCATCGTGAAGAAGCAACGATTCTCGTTTTTGTGCCCAGTCCTGACACGAACGATCTCCTTCGATAGTCGTTCTGAAACGGATGCGTAATCACCGTACTTTTTGGAATAAACTCATGATGCAGAATTCCTTTGCTGTCGTAAAAGCGCACAAGCATTATCTTGATTTCGGGCTTCCGTAACATGATCTTCACTGTAAAAAATTGCAGGGTCAAATTACGGTAGATACATCGGCAGCTGAGTGGCCAGTCAATAAACCGTAATTTTACAGTACCATACCCTAATGTTCATTAACATGCCTAATGACCGCGAAATAAAAACGTCTAATGTCCATAATTTCATTAACATGTCTAATGACAAATAAATAATAATACATGTTATGGTCATTTCCATGTGTGACGTACCTGCCAGCAGGACGCACACGACATAAAGGCAGATAGCAGTCAGAACGAACGTCCACGTAGCGCAATTGGTTAAAAGTAATGTTACAAATATCTTTCAAATGCGTAACAGTAACATGAAGTTGGTATGTTGAAGTTACAAAGACCTTTCACTGTAACGTATCGGCTATGTTTCAAAGTTATGTAACGTTTGAGGACATTTTGACGTAACCGTGAAGTTACTGAAACATTGTTACATTGCGCAACGTATCTGAAAAGTCTCAATGTTTCAGTGCTACGTTCTTGTAACATTAACGAAATATATACTGTGCTGTGTGAGATGTTTATTGTTGTTTTACATAAATGACACAAGATCTGTTTTTCTTTCTGTGTGTTTTCCTGAAATGGTTCAACCCTGACAGCAATCATTTTTTAAAGCATCGTGGTACTACTTGAGTGGCAGTATTAATTGAGACAATAGGCATAGAAGTGTACACCGGATTTAATTTCCTAGATGACTCGTACGGAGGACTTTGACTCTTCTTGGAGTTCATAGTTGGTTAAAGCCCTAAGTAAGAACATTGACCTAGAATGTCGTTTATGACTTCAAACTACATTTTTTTTAAGTGCATAACATCGGAAACTGAATTTCGATGAGCAATAAATAAAATAAGTCATAATTCTTCTTCCAGCGTAATATCAGTAAGATGACGACAGCAGGCATGCGTCAATCTTACTGCAACAGTACTTGTCAGAAACGTAAAAAAAAAAAAAAATACATAAATCATCCTTTCTCTGGGCCACAATTCTCCTTCAGAAAGTCAGCAAAAGTAAATGACTGGTGAATCCATTTTCCGAAATGGCACTCAGACACGCCAATTTTGTGGTCAATTTAACATTACCGAAATTCCTTTTGAGAATCATCGCATCAAATCATCTGAAGCGGGTTAGCCACTTTTTTTTTTTACTTCAATTTTTCTTGAGACATTCTCAAAGACATGACAAAAGGCTGGAATTTCCCCGGGAGATAATCAATAGGAATCTAAATTTCATGAACGTATGATCATTATTTTGGGAAATTCCAAGTCTAAATACTGTATATCTGTTGCTGTTGCGTGCCATACCACCATGAATGTCGCACAAACTAGCAACACTGCTTTTCGCGACAACACACCCATTCCTTCATGGGATTAGGTTTTAAGTGATGAGAAAGCAGCAAGTACAATGTCGATCCACCCTCACATTTCGTGACATCAACATGTGTTGTTGTTCGTGACACGAAGTTTTCCTATTTAGTGTGTCTTAGCGTGCCTAAGGACATTTTCGCGTGTATCCAGACTGCATTTTAGTCCTGCTCGAATTCTGGACTTTATTCTCGATTTTTGTACTGATAATAATATTGCTTAGGTAAAGAGAAAACCCAAGATTATTTGACCCAGCTAATAGTAAGCACGATACTTATTATGGGAATGCCGCTGAAAAGCTAACGATAGCTACAAAAAATGCATGCATACCTGCATTACAAGTGGGCTGAATGATTATTATAAAAATTGCCACCCAACAGCGTAGTAAGTAGGGGCACTGGTGCAGAATCATACAGTGTGCCCCGTACAAATACCGTACAGTTACGTCAGGTATACCTAGGCATATTGCTGCGAATTTCATTTTACATATTACACTAAGTTAGCTTTGCATTAGTCCAACGACGGTTGGTCCAATGCCGATTCGTCAAAAGGGATAATTTGTCCAATGCACAATTGGTCCAAAGGTTCGCTTTGTCCAATGGGACGACTGGTGCAATGCCAATTGGTCCAATGATACGATTAGTCCAATTCCGTCCGATCTGTCCAAAGTGCTACTCGTGAGAAACAAATTTCATTTGTTATGATTCTTCTTCGATGTTGTAAGTAAGTACCAGTAGTCCAAATAATGTTGCATTTCATGCATAATAATGTGGTTACAGATTTTTTTTTCGGAATCGCTTTTTTTCGTGTTACACTGTCCTCTCTGCCGTATGAAGTTACTGATATACGAGCCGAAGTTCAATGAACCTCGATGTTTCTCTCTTGCATTAAATAATAGAAAAAACTAGTTTCCCGTTTCTGTTTGTAGCATGCAGTGGGGTTAGGCTAAATGGCCACTGGAAAACTGGACTGGGTACGGACCTGGGCCTTTTTAACAATTTTTATTCTACCGATGTCATATTCACAAAGTTTATACATCAAGATAAGTTAATTACATTGCACTTTTGCTTAGACAATAAATATTAATTCACAGGCCCTAGGCCTTGGCCTTTCTAACAGTTTTTATTCTACCGATGTCAATTTCACAAAATTTAAACATCAAGTTAATAATATTGTGCATTTAATTAGGTACTAAATATTAATTCATAGGCCCGCGGCCTAGGTGTCTTGTAAAGAGTTGAGAAATAATCCGCTGATTGCTTTATATTAGGTTTTATAAAATGCCTACAAATACTAAATATCTGGGTTGTAACTTAAAAATCTTCTAAAAAGGCCCGCGGCCTAGGTGCCTTTTAAGGAGTTGAGAAACAATCCGCTGAGTGTTTTTTATTAGGTTTTATAATATGTTTACAAGTACCAAATATCTAGGCTGTAACTTAAAATCTTCTATACAGGCCTGCGGACTAGGTGCTTTGTAAACAGCTGAGAAATGTTCTGTTGAGTGCCTTTTATCAGGTTTATAAAATGTTTTCAAATACCAATTATATGGAAACAATATTTCAAAAGGATATAAAGAGGAGAATAACTTAAATTATTATTCCTTTCTTAAAAATAAAAACAAACGTCCATTGGTTGGATGATACCATTGGTTGGATGATACCATTGGCCGAATCAGTATTGGACAAATCGTCCCGTTGGACAAATCGGCATTGAACTAATCGTGCATTGGACGAATCGTCCGTTGGACAAACTGCATTGGACCAATCGTCATTGGAGGAATTGTCCAAGACCACCTACTTAATAACGCGTTGGTCCACCTTTCTGTGCAATCACGGCTCTCCGACTCCTAGGAACAGATTCTACAAGGTGTCGAACATTCTCCATGAGTAACGTGACTCACGACCACTGCAGCAGCTTTGTCAGTTTACGCTC
The DNA here is from genome assembly GCA_039090855.1 of Macrothele yani. Taxonomy (NCBI): domain Eukaryota; kingdom Metazoa; phylum Arthropoda; class Arachnida; order Araneae; family Macrothelidae; genus Macrothele; species Macrothele yani. The sequence goes on from CM076992.1 coordinate 20,002,199, forward strand.
ATTCTGTGGTGGAGGATCAGCAGTTCTCATATTCCGTTCAACCATATCCCACAAATGTTCAATTGGTTTACAGTCAGGGAGGTTTAAAGGTCAAGGCAATATGACGAATTCGTCTATGTGTTCCTCCAACTACTCTGTAGCTGTACGAGCCCGACGACACGGTGCGTTTCCCTGTTGAAAGATGGCACTGTGGTCCACGTAAACCACCTACCGAGATGGATGGACATGGTCAGCTGACAGGTCCTTATAGCGTCTACCATTCAGTGTTTGTGGGCTGATAACCAACGGCTTGCCAGAAAGAAACTTCCTAGACCAGAACACCACCTCCACCAGCCTGTTGAACTCCAACTGTGCAACCACGGAATAGGGCTTCATGCTGTTTACGCCATATGCGAACCGAGCCATCAGCATGGTGCAGCAGAAAACGGGACTCATCAGTCAAGACAACCTTCTTCCACCTGTCGAGGGTCCATTGCCGACGATCCTTGGCCCATGCGAGGCGTTGTTTGCAATGATGGCGTCTTCATGTACACCTCCATTATTATCAGCCTGTGGAACTCCAGGCGAAGAAAGATACGGCACATGGTGCATGTGGAAATTGGTCGAACCCCTCCATTGTTACACAGGTGGGTGAGCTGGATGACTGTTGCACGTTGTTGCCGAGATACCAGTCATGACACGCGATGGTCACCTCTAGGATCCACCGCGCTCGGCTGACCAATGTGAACACTTCTGTTGGATGTCGGTGTATGGTTAATCCAGCCCTGGTACACTTTTGATACAGTAGCACGGGAGCAGACAACAAGTGCGGCTGCTACCGAAATACTGGCACACGCCCTCCAAGCTCCTACTATGACCACTCCCAGACTAGAGAAATGCGCGCGCATGGAGACCGAACGGTGGCGCATGTGAAGTTCACAGAACAGTATATATACAACCCGAGGACCGGCTTTCGGTTAGTAGAGTATTCGGAGTCAGAATGGGAAAAGCTTCAGATTTATCGGAATTTGACAAAGGACAAATTGTGATGGCACGACGCCTCAGAACTACGATCTCGGAAACGGCAAGGCTTGTGTGTTGTTCACGTGCCGCTGTAAGGAGTACGTATCGAAAGTGGTACACAGATGGCCAAACGACGTACCGTCGTCCAGCCGCGTGTCGTCTACAGCTCATTGATGCCGGAGGGGAGCGGAGACTGTCACATGCTTTTCACAGCGACCGTAGGGCCACAGTGCGACAAATCACCCGCAGCTACAACACTGGTGACCGTTGCCAAACCAAAAATCTTAAATATCGCCGGAATTTAACATCAAGGTAGCAATTATGTACAATGGAAACTATAAAACAGTAGTATCGGTGAATGCTATTTTTAACGTAACCGTAATGTATAAAGGGTTGTGTTCCAAAATATTATAGATGTTGCTGAAATGTAATTGTAAGATATCTGTGAAAGTGTAACGAAAATGAGATATTGTAACATTATTGATACGTATCTCAAACGTTTTGTGCTGTATGGGATAAAAGGGAAAATTAATTAATATTTCTCAGTTTCTGCAGTGGTGTCTGATTCTCTTATACGTAAATTGCCTCTTCGGATGCAGTATCCTATAGTCGTTTAATATTAGGGACTCTCGGCATTTTATGTTTTCTCGGTTTTTTTCTGCACACCAGACACACAGGATATTTGTTTGAGAAATCAGAATGAATAACACTCTGAATTGCGTAGTTTGTGACATTTAACGGTTTGTAATGTTCGTTAAGATATGGCTCTCTGAACTCTACATAAATCAGTTCTCAAAAACTTCCCCTACAGTGAAGCAAGAGTCTTCTACACGTCAAGAAATGGTTACTTACAGATTGACTCCTTTGTTCTGTCAACAGATGATTCAAGAGCAACATTCCGACAGAACACAACACTCTAACTCGAATGTTAAACGTATCAGATTAGTAAAAAACGTCATAACTCAAAAACATTGATCGGTAGAAATCTTAACGCTAACCGATGAGCCATTACATTATGACCACCCCCAGCCAAGAAAAAGAGCGCGCCTGGAGACCGAACGTTGGCGCAGCTGAAGTTCACAGAGCAGTTTATATACAACCCGAGGACCGACTTTTTCGGCTGGTAGTGTGTACTGCGTCAGAATGGAAACAGCTGCCGAATTGTCGGAGTTTAATAAAGGACAAATTGTGATGGCACGGCGCGGCTTGTTCACGTGCCGCTGTATTGGGTATATATCGAAAGGGGTGCACAGATGGCCAAAAGACGAACCGTCGTCCAGCAGTGTGTCATACGCAGCTCATTGATGCAGAGAGGGGAGCGGAGACTGTCGCGTGTTGCTCACAGCAACCGCAGGGCTACAGTGCGACAAATCACCCGCAGCTACAACAGTGGTGATCAAGGCAATGTGTCACAGCACAAAGTTCGTCGCAGCCGTCTGCGCATGGACCTGCGTAGCCGAAGACCCAGCAGGGTCACCATGCTCACTGCACGCCATTGCCAATAACGCTTGAAATGGGCCGACGATCATCGAGATTGGACCAAGGATGATTGAAAGAAAAGGGGCCTGGTCTGTCGAATCAAGTTTTCTGGAGCATTATGCAGAAGGACGAGTGCGGATATGACGATTACTAACGGAGGCTATGGCACCTGGATGCACTGTTGAGCGGAAACAGGCCTCCGGCGGCAGTGTTCTTGGGACACTTAAGGCCTCATTACCCCAATAGAACAATCCCTGGCAGCTGTCAGGCATCTGAACATCGTTGCGGACCAAGTTCACCCATTCATGGCAACTGTGTTCCCTGCTGGTGATGGCCATTACCAACAGGACAATGTGCAATGCCACACTACCAGAATCGTCAAGGAGTGGTTCGAGGAACATGCTGGTGACTTTCTGTTAATGCCCTGGCCTCCAAATACTCGAAATACTCTTTGACGATTCTGGGAGTGAGGCACGGCGCATTATTATTCTGTCAATGTTCTGGCCTCCAAATTCACCTGGCATGAACTCAATCGAACATTTGTGGTTCGACTTGGAAAAGCGGATTCGCGCTAAATCCCCCCCCCCGAAATGTACGGGAACTGTAGGTCCTGCCGTTGACATTATGGTACCTGTGACGTACCTGCCAGCAGGACGCACACGACATAAAGGCAGATAGGATTCAGAATCAACGTCTGCGTAGCTCAGTTGGTAGAGCAACTTATTCCGGAATGAGGGGATCCGGGTTCGAATCCCGGCGTAAACCCAAAATGACGGAGAAATTTACTTCGTTATAATGGCGCCCGAACTATCCGGATGACCCGACCGTTCAAAATCTCGCAATGGTGTGATGTTATTTCCACACCGCGCGATAGGAAAAAATCAGAGAATCCCTTCTCCAGCGCTTCGAAAAATAAATGTGTGTGACGTTGCATTCCACACACCAGATTGACTGGGAGTTCTCAATTGCACGTTCTACAGTGGATGGCTGCCTGCAACGATTCATGGTCACGGCTGACCCGTGGGCCATGCCCCCGGCCCTCTTTCGAAGAGGGGGCAGAGATGTGACGCGTACCTGCCAGCAGGACGCACACGACATAAAGGCAGATAGGAATCAGAATCAACGTCTGCGTAGCTCAGTTGGTAGAGCGACTTGTTCCGGAATAAGCGGACTCGGGTTCGAATCCCGGCGTAGACCCAAAATGACGGCGAAATTTACTTCGTTATATACCATATACCCCAGGATACCTATCGCCAACTCATCGAATCAATGCCTCTGCAAGGGGCCGCTGTTTTGCGGGCTAAAGAAGTCCTATAGCTTATTAAATAGGTGATCATAATATAATGCCTCATCGGTATATAAGGTTGTCGATTCACTAACATTCGGATGAACACGTACCATATAATAGCATTGATATTACCAAATATGGTAAGTTACATTAGAGCGGAATAACGAATACTGCTCCGCCCCTTTTAGTTGAGTAGCATGAAGGGCTGACTCCTTTTTTTTCCACTCATGGTTTAACGACCACCATGAGCAACTCAGTAGGCAATAAGCAGTCGCCCGTCTCCAAGCTAAGGCTACTGGTTCCAGGGAAGGGAGAGAGCCAGAGCCGTACGACAAACACAACAGCATTCATGCCTCACTGGGATTCGAACCCGGTTCCATCGCTGGCCAATAGACCATTGCGCCACCGGGCAGGCGGCGTTGGCTCCTAATCATGCATCCGAAGTGGCCGGGGCGTATATGAAATTTTTCCTCGGGAAGGGGCCGATTAAAAATAGAAATTTTTGAAATTCATCAGGACAAAATTAATGAAAAATAAAAAAAAAAAAAAAATTAAAGCATTTTTCTAATGGAAGTGGATGCTTTTTTTTTTTTTAATTAAGGCTTTTTTTCTAATGTAAGTCGCATTTTATCCAAACACTTTAAAAAATGAAACACCTTCTGAGGGAAAGGTCCCCCCCCCACCTTCAAATACGCCCCTGGGAGGTGGGCGCTAGGGGCTCCAGCCTCGGATGAGGGCATGGGTGGTGTGCTTGTGTCTGAGTTCCTTACCCTGAAAAAAACATCCCCCAAATTAGCGAGGAGGGACTGCTCATAGCCTTGCAATTTGCTCATGTTGGTCGTTCAACTCCAGAAGAAAACAATTTTTATAAATACCACCGATGTGAGACAACCAGCAGACTTTGATGAGAAGGATACTAAGTAATTTCAAATTCAAAATTCTCACACCTCGTCGTTAACCGTCCGCTAAACAACAAAATATTTTGCAGCAGAGCCACCGGTTGCAAAATAAAATTCCTGTTGTGGGCAATAATACCTTTTTTACTAATCTAAAACAAGTATTATGGGAATTTTACTAGGAAATTTTTTCACTTAAATTGAAAATTTTCGGAGAAAACTCTTCTCCTTCTTCAGGCTGTTTTGTTGTTGTCACTTATTCCTGTCACTATCGCGGTACCTTGACGGTTTAGGTTATTTTTCAACAAATCCTGCCAGATGTTAAGCAGGGAAAATCCTTTGCAGTCATTGATGATGGAATTCTTATTTTTCTCAATCTCTATTCCGTCTTTCAGCTTTCTTTTTTGAAAATTGCTTTGGAAACTGATGACTTTAAGGGAATTCCAATCCATGCTGTGGACAGTTTCTCTAACATGTCTATCTAATCCAGTCTTGTTGAGGCCATTTTTTATAGCTGCTTTATGCTCTGCTATACGAGTTTCTAGTCTGCGACCCATTTCACCTATGTAAAATAGTCTACAACTACATTTTACTTCATAGACTACTCCTTGCATTTTTAAAATATCTTCTTCTCTTTGAACTATTTTAAGGAAAATTTTTTTAACTTTGTTCTCTAAACTTGGAGCTAGCCTAATATTGTACTTCTTACTAATTCTCTTTAAAGACTCAAATAAACCTTTGTGATAAGAAATTTTTCTAGATAATTTTACTTGTTGCTTTTGCGGGTTCTTCGTACCATTCAAATTCAGAAGCTTCTCAATTTCATCTTTAGGGTAATTATTCTCTGCAAGTATTACTTTAAGTTATTCTTTATGGGCTTCTTTTTTATCTGCTGTAGAAACTATTTTTTTTAATTTTTTTTTAAAAACTGACTTGCTACATTTTTCCTAATAGAAACTGGATGATAGGAATTGAAATCCAGTAGTCTATTAGTATTCATTGGTTTTTTATACCAATTAGTGAGAAATTTTTCATCTTCATAATAGATGTAATATCTAAGAAGTTAATTCTTCTTTCTTTTTGAAGTTCAATAATGAACTTAAGGGAATCATCTAATTCATTGAATGAGTCTAGAATTCTTTCTGAAACAATTTCTGAGCTATCTATTGCAAATAAGATGTCATCCATGTATCTGCCATATAAGCAGAAGTATGTGGGTTGTACTAGTATCTTTTCTTCTAGTTTTCCCACATAATAGTTAGCTAAGAGTGGGGAGAGTGGGGAGCCCATAGCTAGCCCCGATTTTTAAATGAAAAATGTTTTCCCAAATTGAAAGTAGTTGTTCTGCAAAGAGAAGGTAAGCATTTCAAAAATTCCAACTAATATGTTTTTTTGTTTTGTTTTTAAATGCAAGGAGTAGTCTATGAAGTAAAATGTAGTTGTGGATTATCTTACATAGGTGAAACAGGTCGCAGACTAGAAACTCGTATAGCAGAGCATAAAGTAGCTATAAAAAATGGCTCCAACAAGACTTGTGACGTACCTGCCAGCAGGAAGCACACGACATAAAGGCAGATAGTAGTCAGAACAAACGTCCGCGTAGCTCAATTGGTAGAGTGACTTATTCCGGAATGTGGGGATCCGGGTTCGAATCCTGGTGTGGACAGAAATGACGGAGACATTTACTTCGTTATAATGGCGCCCGAACTTTCCGGATGGCCCGGCCGTTCAAAAATCTCGCAATGGTGTGATGTTCTTTCCACACCGCGAGATAGGAAAAATCAGAGAATCCCTTCTCCAGCGCTTCGAAAAATAAAAATGTGTGATGCTGCATTCCACACACAAGATTGACTGGGAGTTCTCGAGTGTACGTTCCACAGCGGATGGCTGCCTGCAACGATTCATGGTCACGGCTGACCCGTGGGCCATGCCCCCGGCCCTCTTTCAGGGGGGAGATGTGACGTACCTGCCAGCAGGACGCACACGACATAAAGGCAGATAGTAGTCAGAACAAATGTCCGCGTAGCTCAATTGGTAGAGTGACTTATTCCGGAATGAGGGGATCCGGGTTTGAATCCTGGCGTGGATAGAAATGACGGAGAAATTTACTTCGTTATAGACTGGATTAGGTAGACATGTTAGAGAAACTGGGCACAGCATGGATTGGAATTCCCTTAAAGTCATCAGTTTCCAAAGCAATTTTCAAAAAAGAAAGCTGAAAGAAGGAATAGAGATTGAGAAAAATAAAAATTCCATCATCAATGACTGCAAAGGATTTTCCCTGCCTAACATCTGGTAGGATTTGTTGAAAAATAACCTAAACCGTCAAGGTTAACCGTAACCGCGATAGTGACAGGAATAAGTGACAACAACAAGACAGCCTGAAGAAGGAGAAGAGTTTTCTCCGAAAATTTTCAATTTAAATGAAAAAATTTCCTAGTAAAATTCCCATAATAGTTGTTTTAGATTAGTAATTGAATTAAGAAACTAGGAAGCCATTTCTCAACATGAGCTTTATTCAAAGAAATACTTTTTTTTCTTTTTTTATTGAAAGTTTAATTTACAGGGGTGATGCATGTCCCCTACATTCTTTAAGATCTATATTGAGGTTTGTCTCAGAAAATGGTCAGCAAAATGTAGAAATTTGGGATTACGGATTCAGAATGATTTCGTGTACCATTTGCTCTTTGCTGATGATCAAGTAACCTTGGCAGGAAATAAGGATGACATAGCTTACATGTTTCGTAAACTGATCTCTGAATATGTCCATTGGGGACTTAAAATTAACGAAAATAAATATGAGCACTTGTTCTATGATCCCAGAGACTTCATTAAAATAACCGATAGTATTTACGTTGAGAACAGTTGAGGAATTTAAATACCTCGGATACATATATAATACATCAGGATGGTACGTGTCATCATGACATTGATCGGAGAATTGCGGAGAGCAGGAAAGCTATTTCTGTTTTGAATCCTGTTCTTTGGAGCAGCAATGTCTTTCCAAGAGTAAAAAGACACATTTTTTCTGCAATTGTACAGAACATCCTTTTATATGGTGCGGAGACATAGGCACTAAATAAAAGACATCAACAAAAATTATTGGTTGCAGAGATGGAGGCGTTCTGTAAGAAAATTCAGATGTGAAAAAGTGCGGATAATACAAAAATTCGAGATATTATGAGTGTTAAAGTAGACATTCTTCAAACTATTAAGATGTGGAGATTGCAATGGTTCGACCTTAATGGCCGAACCATAAGATAAGAAGAGGAACTCGTGGATCAGAGAATATCATCAGAGAGACTTCCTAAAATTCTGATGGAGTGGGAGGCTCCACGAAAGAGGGAAAGAGGAAGACCAAGGAGAAAGTGGATGGAGGAGATTAAATCAAGTTTTAAAAAAATGGTCTGGATAAAGTGGTGGCCTTGGATAGAGAGAAGTGGAAGAAGACTCTGGCAGAACTGTATATTCGAGAAAATCCACTTAATAGTGGAAATTCCTGTTGATGATAGAGTTTAACGACCACCGTGAGCAACTCAATGGGCTATAAGCAGTCGCCCGTCCCTAATTTAAGGCCACTGACTCCAGTGAAGGGAGAGAATCAGTGCCGTAAGACAAACAACATCCATGCCTCGCCGGAATTCGAACCCGGACCCATCTAGGACGAATGATCAAAATCCATCACTGCGCCACCGGGACGGCCAATAATATCTTCGAGATTATTCTCATAAATATGCAAACAATGAGAACTTGAATTCCATAAGAAATATTTTCCTTTCAAAATCTAAAATTAGGGTGTAAATATTTAGTGGAGAAAAATCCAATTAGATTAATATTCAGCAATTATTTATTTATTTTATGATTCTGTTTTCTACTCAGGCTGGAAAAAAATGCCTTTATGAACAATAATGACACAATATTTCGAAGATTTTGCATAAACAGTATTAAAGACACTAAAGTTTATGGGGTAATTTATCTTTTGTTTTGCAGTGATTTCGTACAAGGCGTTTTTGTGCAATTATTTCTTAATGTATAACTCGTTAAAAATTGTTGTACTCTGTTGGGCTTGCTAAGTACCCAAAAGAGTACGACAATTCTTGTTAATTGTTTTCTTGTTTTCTGCTTTGCTGAGCTCGTTTTTCGACGTAATGGGAATTTAATTAATCCCCATTTGTTAAAGTAGTCCTGCTGAGAGCTAAGAAGGAAAGAAAAATTGCTTCTGAAGTCATCTCTAAAAAAACTCACACGTCAGCGAAACGCGCTCTTGAACATTAAAGCAGCTGGTTGCAAATCACAGCATATCATCAATGCTTGACAACGTAATACGTTTAGCACATCGTTTTAATAATCAGAATTCGAATACACATTTCGCGAGGCAAACGTTACTTCATTTTAAAAATGTAAGAGTGGAAACAGGGAGTAAAAGAGCATTTATGTGCCGCTCATCAGAAAAATACAAACAACATTTACATAAAGTAATTAACGATATTGATATTTAATAATCGTTACGTATGTACTACAGATATCGAGCGAAGGTCACATAGAAGACAAAATGCATAACCATATGAAATTCGGAGAGCTTTTTGGATGAAACAGTACAATTTTCAAGTGCAATGTAGCATTATGTCTCAAAAGAAAAGTGTTTAATCAGTAAACACCCTCTTGCAGTAATTACTTACGAATCAGAGACATGGACTTTAACTAAGAAAACATTCACAGGCTGCAAATAACTCAAAGAACCAAACATATATGCATGCTTGGTATAACGAGAACATGAGAAAGAGGAATACATAGATTTGGGAAATGGAAAGCTTTGGGATCATGAATGCAGTGTTAAAAATAATCTACTTAAAAATGAGAACCTGAACCTACTCGTTTTTGTTTTTTTTTAAGTACAATCGTGTCGTAAACGAGTACAGGACATGCTTAAGTATAAGTAACTATGGTGCAGAGACATGAATCTTAACTAAAAGAGACATACAAAGACTGCAGACAACTCAAAGTAGCATGGAGAGGTGCATGCTTGATGTAACCAAAAGAGATAAGAAGAGGAACTCGTGGATCAGAAAAATAACAAGAGTGGAAGACATCGTGATCAGAGTAAAATCCCTGAAATGGCAATGGGCTAGAGATATTGCCAGAAGGACAGGCTATCGATGGACAGCCGAAATTTTAGACTGGATTCCAAGGGACAGGAAAAGACCCCATGGTAGATGGGTGGATGAAATTCGAAAGCATGCGGGCGTAACATTGAGGAGACTGGTACAAGACAGGCCGTTGTGGAAGAAACTTGGGGAGACCTACGTCCAGCAGTGGATTGAAAATGGTTGATGATGATGATACGTACTTAGAAATAACTGCGTCAATAAATATAATTTCGTATTACTTCATTTTAGATATTATAAATTTCAAGAGAAATCGTTTCATAAATGTGTAAAGTGGCACACATAAATAATTAGTACAACAAAGTCACTGATCGCAAGTAACTTAATTATGCATAAAGTTTGTTTGTGTACGTTTTTACACTAACTATATTTGTGTCAATCTCATAAATAATATATTGTCGCTTCATCACTATATTTGTCATAAAATTGTGCGGTCCATTTGCCCATCATGTGACAACGAGTATATCTATTACCCCAGATGTGCCATCTTATAATATACTTCCAGTTGATTCTATGAATAAATGAGTATGTATGGAGTACACGTATTCCAAATTAGAAATCGAGCCGCGGATGGCTTTGTGGTTAGAGATTCAGACTACTAATGGAGGGACCCCAGGTTCAAACCTAGCCTGGTAGCGTGAATTTCCAACAGTCGCTGAATATCGGACTAGCACGGTAAGTGACGGCCCTCGGGTAGGAATCCCCCGGTTAAAGTTCCTAAACCTCCCCCTCCTAATTTCTTTCTGCCTTCTATGTGCAAAATCGTACGCTTGTACGGTGGCGCCATCTAGTGTGCTCTCTCTCACTTACAAACTATCATGTCAGAATCGCTAGATTTACTCTAACTTCCTTCAGTTTTTGTGACCTGTCCGAAAGGGCACAGAAAATGAAGGAAGTTAGAGCACATATATTTGAAATATATGGATATTTTTGAGTACATATATTTCAAATTAGAAATACCAGATGTACTCACAATCGATTGGCTATATGTACTCAAAAATGAGTACGTGTCTTTTCCAAAAATGAGACATAAGTACTCGGAGCTATTATAAGCCCAGAATGTACTCAAAAACGAATACATTTTGCTTGTTTCTAAGTATCAATTTTTAACAGTGCGAAACTAAGACTCTCGTGGAAAACGTTGGCATCACGGTCAAAGCTAAGACCCTCAAGTGGCAATGGGTTAGACCTATTACTAGAAAAGCTCACCACCGTTGGACAATTGAAATACTGGATTGGATACCAAGAGACAAGAAAAGACCGGTTGAAGACAGGAAGTAGAGAAAAAGACTTGGGGAAGACCTTCATCGAACAATGGATTGATCACGGTTGATGAAGATGACATAAGCAATGCGATATCTAGTTTCCCCTAACGTTTTGCCTGTCCGCGAATGTTAAACGGTTGGGAACCACTAGTCCAGAAGATATTAGTCTACAAACCTCGCTCGGTGGAGACGAACGTTAATGCCTTGGAGGAGAAATGAATCTCCTATAGCACCTGCATAGGGGTTTAGGAGATCATTTCTATAGCGTCGAGCATTCATGGTTCCTCTTGGAAGCACATAGAGGTCCGTGTGTCCATGTAACAAGGTGCCGCCCCAAACCAACAGGCTACCACCACCATAAGAGTCCTTTTCACGGGTCAAAGGAATGACAGCCCATCGCTCGTGCGTGACAAATCCGAGCACGCCTGGAATCGCTCTGAAAAGCAAATCTGGACTAATTGGTGAACACTACTAGCCTTCATTGGTGTTCAGTCCGATTGACGTGAAACCTTGCCCAAATCAAACGTCTCCCCGTGCTGCGGGGGTAAGGGGCACGCAGAGTGCTGGTCATCTAACATAAAGATCGCCTTCGTGAAGTTTTCTGCGCACAGTGGAAGCGGATACCACCTTTCCTGTAGCTGTTCGGGTTAGCCGTCCAGTTCCTCTGCACATTTAATCGGAGATATCGGTCATGCACAGATCCTGCAGCCCTAGGCGCTCCTTCGCTGTACCCTCGGGAAGCTGATTGCGTGTTTTTAATTCGTACAAACTCTGTGAACGAAAGAAGGACTTATATCCTTCTGTGGTTCATAGACAGTCATCTTGCAACTTCCACTTGACATTAGCATATCTCTAGTCTTACGGTAGCTCTCCACCTCAGTTCAACTGTTAAATGATGTCTCGCAGATATTAGAACAAGTCTGCTATCTCAAAATCCAAGTTTTACAGGGAACGATATGACGCACACTTTTACATATTGCCTTTAAGGTGGGTCTTTTTTGTCCAATGGCAGAACTTCTTTACATACTGTATTTTATTCGCAATTAATGTATTCCCAAGAATGAAAATTTGCACATTGATAAAACGAACGTTAAGTTGTAGTATGGGACAGTTAATCCTTGCTAAAACATAACCATAGCTAAGCAATCCAACATTTGTTTGTCTACTGACGTCATCAATGTACAGGTCGCGCCATCTATTAACAGGTCTGAACATTACTCGAAGAAAAAATGATTGATTTTTAATATAATTATGGTTATGTTTTAGCAAGTATTAAGTATCCCATGCTATAACTTAAAGTTAGTTTTATCGATGTGCAAATTTTCATCCTTGGGAATACATTAATTGCGAAGAAAATATGTAAAGACGTTATACCATTGGAAACATAAGGCAGATATTTTAGGTGGAATTTACTTAATGTTGCGACTCATTTGCATACGACACCCTGACTCTGCATTACATTTCACGTCATACACCCAAGTTGCGTGTACATTTCCAAATCTTCCTTCACAAACGATTGCGATTTTCTGTTGTTTTTTTCCTTAACTTATGGAAACCAGTATAGTTTAATGTTTTTACTTCATATTCTATATTCATTGCTAAAAAAATTTCTTTTGACAGATTAAAACATTTATCAAAACTGCAGAAATGTCGTGCCCGAAAAGTTACCAATCATGTTTGTCTGTGCTTTATCAGCTTCATCAGATCTCGCGAGAATGTGGATACTTTTTAGTATAGCATAAATTGCGTTTTTTAGGTCTTCCACTAAAGCTACGTTATGAAACTACGTCGGTTTTCACTTCATGACTTATTTACGTCGGTATATTTCCTCAGGAATTCTTATAATTCAGCTAATGTCTCTCAGAAGGAGGAAAAAGACATCTGCATGAAACACTTGGTATTAAACTCTTATGAAACTCGTTTTTTGGGCAACTTCAAATATCATTCGGCTGTTTCCCTCTTCGAGCGAAGCAATCATCAGTCATGCTAGGCACAGGTTTCGAATTCAATGTCTTCAGGCTACGTTCCTTGTTAAATCGGAAGACATGAATCCTGCCAAAGCAATTACTAAATTGGCATTCCAGTTACTTTTTCCATTCCTATTTTTTTATATCAAAAAATTACGTAAATGCTACCCTGTCGAAGCATTTATTTATTTAATGACAGCTAGTATCTTTCTGTTTCGATTAGTCGAAACGTTCTGTAATTTATCGCAACAAACAATGGGATCTTATTTTTCAACTTGTTTATTCCCACATCCAAAGGAAAAAAAAACAAAACAAATTGAATGCTATCGGATATGCATAAACACTCGATTATACGATTTTTAAATAAACCCCCCTCCACCCCCACCCCTAAAAAACACGAGCCTTCATACAATTTCCAAGGGGCGAAAGTTGGCCCTAGGTTCGAGCCCAAGACCGGAGCAAACGTTTCTTATCTGGAGGGGCAAGGCTTGAAATTATGTCCCTCCCAGTTCAAAAGTTGCTCACCTTTATTCAAAAGTACGAAGTTTTTTTTTTAGGACAGTAATGATCATTCAAATATAGTAGAGTTCCGGATTTTGAATTCATTTTACTAAACATGCAAAAACTAGATGAATAACCAAATGCCAATGGTTTTAAATATAAAGTAAAATTTCAGAGTTATGTGAACACTAATAATGTAGCACTCTGCCCAAACGCGTGATAAAAAACGAATGAGTATGAGATAAAGAATGCAATAAAAAGGAAGGCGCTTTCGGGTTAGGGCTTGGAAAAATTCCGTTCAAAGTGAAACACTCGGGATGGGGGCTTTCTGTGACGGATCACAGGTGACAAATTAAATCTTCATCCTTTCGACTGTTCCGAAACAACACGGGGGATAGACATATCCCTGTATTTTCCTATATGATTATCTCCACTGTTTAGGAGAATTAAATTCGTGCGTATGAGGAGTCCACACCTCACAGAGTAAATTATCGCTCTTTCCACGTTTTTCTTTAATTAACACACAGCAACCGAAAAATTGTTATCCGGACACCGCTGGGATCGAACCCCAGATCTCTCCATAACTAGCTGAGTGCGTTCGCCTTACTGTACGGTGTCAACATACCACGGCGCTATGTGTGTTTATCTGTCAGCATCTGACTTAACAAATCCTAAGCAACTGAGACGTCTCCATCTGGTGGGGCTTAACGGCACAAGGTATTAAATTATAGCTAATAAATCCAAAGGGTGAGAGAAAAATCTTTCAAATACGTGGAGACAATGTAAATAAACAAAGTTAATTAAAGAAAAACGTGAAAAGAGCGATGATTTTGTCTCTTTACATTATATCCACGTATTTGGAAGACTTTTTTCTTCATTTCTCTCGTCCTTTGGATTTATTAGCTATAATTAAATAGCTTGTGCCGTTAAGCCCCCCAGATGGAGAAGTCTCAGTTGCTGAGCCCATCCCTACGGAATTGTGAAGTCAGATGCTGACAGATAAACACACATAGCGCCGTGGATTGTTGGCACTGTAGCGTAAGGCGAACGCACTCAGCTAGTTATCGAGAGATCTGGAGTTCGATCCTAGCGGTGTCGAAATGCAATTTTTCGGTTGATGTTTTGATGTTTGTTAATAAAGAAAAACGTGGAAAGAGCTATGACTTTGTCTATATTGAATATCATCGAAATGGGGTCAAAGGTCAGGGCACGGGAGCGATATTTATTCCATAGCCAATATCCTCATAACTTGAATAAAAATGTTTCGATTGCGACCAAACTTTAGTATGTTGTTCTGGTGGTGTACTGAACCAATTATGTTTAATATCATCGAAATGGGGTCAAAGGTCAGGGCACAGGAGCGAAATTTATTCCACAGCTATTATCCTCATAACTTGAGTAATGATTTCTGGTATGTTGGAAAGCGTATCATAATTAATGCATAGCATGATTTTACTAACTTTTTTATGATCATTACTTTGCTTCATGAAACGGTATATAAACTGTAAACTAGGTACAAATAAGTGTGTGATCATGTTTTTTTTGGGGTTTTTTTTTATAGATTTTTGTAAATTTTGGTTTGCCCCACTGTGCGTTAAGTTTAATTCTAGGGACGAAGATAGGGACAAAATAGTGCTCACCGGTGGGGCTGAACTCCGTGATCATCCCAAGTGGCTGCGCCCCTATTTCTGAGCGATTTCTTCTATCAGTATTGAACTATTAAACTGTGATTACTAGCAATTCTTTTAAAGATATATTTCAGTAACCAGGTTTACTTTGAGACCTGTATTTAATTCTCTGCACATACTTTGAAGAAAGAAGGGAGTCGTCTTTTCATTTGCATTTGATATGCAAATTCTTAGCACATAGATATATCCCGTAAAAGATTAACCACCGTACCCAAACTAGTGCTCATGAAAACGCGTCATTCTGTGTTGGCGTGCAGATGTTTTATGCATTTGTCGGAAATAAGAGTATTCGAAAAGTCAACCCAGTGATAGGTCTTCCGAGTAAAGCCAAGATCTGAATAAATGAATGCGAATTACACATTGAAGCTCAAATACAAACTGCATAATGTGAAAATAAAAATGAGATCGAAAAAGAGCAAGTTAGTGATAGAGTTTGAAGACGGAGGGGGAGAGGGGTTGATGTGCTCACATCTGTGCCTACTTTTCTTTAGCTTCTTTTTTTTTTTTTCCCCTTTCCCTTCTTTTCTTTCCACGCTTTCTCCTTCTTCCAGTTTTTCCGACGTCGATTGCCGGTACAAATTTTTCTTTACTCTGTCTTCTCGTAAAATAAATGGGTTTCGGGTAACTACACTTTGTAGAGCTTTCGGGATTTTAAAACGAACGAAATATGTTTTGCGTCAACTTTCTGTGTCTGCCGTCAGGTCTGGTTTCTGGGTTGGACGTAAAAATTGACAGACGTTTTCGGTGCAAGGAGAAATAGGGTGGGAGGCGAAAGAATGAGGGGCAGGAATTTCTGGAACACCCTTTCACCAGCCAGATCGTTCATCTGTCTCACAAAGTCTCAAAACTGAAGGTTATGGATCAATAAGGCTTTAAAAAAGCTTTTAACCTAAACTGCTTCTGCTTTCAGCTGTCTCACAATTTCTTAATATTAGACTATTTGATCGTTTAAGACTGACACGACATACTTTTGGAAGCTGCGTATGGCGTTTCTGAGGGACTTATTTTATTTTATCTAAGGTTCGGAAGTAGAAACGTGAGCTTGCACTACATAAAACCAGCAAACCATTTTTAAGAGGTGACTGCGGGACAAAGTTGGAAACCCTGAATTTACTTGGGGGTGTTACACTATCACCAAACTATTATTTTGAATTATAATTTTATATGATAATTCGAAAAAATACATTATATTAAACTTTTTCGTTGGTAACCTATGCCTTTTCTTCAATTGATGGTCAATGGTAGACATTTCACCCCAGAAAATCATCTATGCATTTAAGATTTGTCTATCGTTAATGG
The DNA here is from genome assembly GCA_039090855.1 of Macrothele yani. Taxonomy (NCBI): domain Eukaryota; kingdom Metazoa; phylum Arthropoda; class Arachnida; order Araneae; family Macrothelidae; genus Macrothele; species Macrothele yani. Next base: position 20,018,749 of record CM076992.1, read on the forward strand.
CTTCAATTTTTCAGATCCACTTAGCTGTAAAAGCAATGTTACATTTTATTAAATCGCCTGGTTTCCCATGGAGTCTGTTCCAATGGAAAACATAGTCGTGTTTGTATTTCGGATTTCCGTGATCAACTGAACCCGTTGAAATGTTGTGGTGTTTTGTATTCGGGTTCCCCTTAAGTTTCTAAAATTGTTTTCTCCAGTTATGTAGCATCTCTGTGTTTTGCTCATTTTGTTCTTTTATGTCACAAAGTGTGTTACATTAAAAAGTGTGTACTGATTTTTTTACATTCCATGCGTTATGACAAATTAAAGATTATGTGCACATTTCATGCCTTTATCTGGACAACAACGAGAGTTATGGCCATTTTAAACAACTGTCATTTGATTTTTCACTCCGGCATATTATGTGTCTAGTTTGCCGTAGTAGTTATTTGCATAACCCAAATGTCGACGCATGGCTCTCCGACAAATACTTTCTGGTGCGGAATTTTTTTTTTTTTTTTTTTCGTTGGAGGTTTAACGATCACCGTGAGCTACTCAATCAGACAAAGTCATCTCTCTTTTCACGTTTTAAATTGAATTAACACACAGCAACCGAAAAATTGTATTTCGACACCGCTGGGATCGAGTCCCAGATCTCTCGATAACTAACCGAGTGTGTCCGCTACACGTTATGGTGCCAACAATCCACGGCGCAATGTGTGTTTATCTGTCAGCATCTGACTTCACAAATCCGTAGGGATGGGCTCTGCAACTGAGACGTCTCCATCTTGTGATGCTTAACGGCATAGGCTATTTAATAATAGCTAATAAATCCAAAGGGCGAGAGAAATGGAGAAAATTTTCAATACGTGGACACAATGTAAATCGACAAAGTCCTCGCTCTTTCCACGTTTTTTTCTTTAACTAACATACAGCAACCAAAAATTATTATCCGAAAAACTCTGGATAACTAGCCAAGTGCGTTCGCTTCACGCTACGGTGCCAACAATCCACGGTGCTACGTCTGTATTTATCTGCACTATGTAAGCTATAAGCAGACGCACGTCCCTAATTTAAGGCCACTGGTTCCAGGGAAGGGAGGGAGCCAGTGCCGTAAGACAAACACAACATACATGCCTCACGGGATTCGAACCCGGACCCTTCACGGACGAATGCCAGCGATTAGACTACTGCGACACCGGGGCGGCGGAATTTTTATGTCTAGAAGTATACTCCGCGCCGGTTAGTGACGTCCCTGTTTCGTACTGTGGAGACAGTGGTGGTCATATTGACTTAACCTATTATAAGGAGGGGCCCAAAATGATAGAGCTACAGGATAATATCGATAAATAACAAAATATAATTCAATCAAGTGATTGTTCATGAGTGCATATAAGTATTCATGCAGTGAGCCATACACTGGTGTGCAAAAATTAAGGACGAAGAGGAGAAATTAGCATAACAACGGAACGAGCAGGCAGAACGGACCGAAAGACCACTCAGAAGATAGAGTACGGTCCGGTACGGTAGGGCATGCGCATATCTGCAGCATGACGTAGGGGGAGGGGGTGTCGGAAGGGTATAAAGCACACGGGCGGTGTACGCTCAACAATTCGGTGAAAGCTATTGCACAGTGTACATCAGTTTGAACGACGTCGAGTTTCTGCCACCGTATGATATAGCCAGCAGGCAATCCAGTAGACGACATCTGGATGACTTTACCCGAGGTCGCGTCATTGGGAAGTTGGAAGAAGGTCGAAGTGTGACTAGTGTGGCCGAGGAGTTCGGGATCGCTGACAGCATCGTTTCACGAGCTTGGAGAGCATTTCAAACGACGGGAACAGATGTCCGAGAGTTTAGCAGTGGTCGTCCACGAGCAACCACGGTGGCGGACGACCGGTATATTGTCCTACAGGCGAGAAGAGACAGACTGCAGATAGCAGGAGAAATCGCAAGGCTCATGCAACAGACAACTGGACGTCCGTTATCGCGTTTTACCGTGGCCAGGAGGCTGCACAAAGGTGGTCTATTTGCACGACAATCAGTACGGTGTGTGCCATTAACGCCTGCTCATCGGAGACGGCGGTTTCTGTGGTGCCAGGAACACAAGAACTGGACACATGAGCAATCGGGTCGAGTTCTCTTTACGGATGAGAGCCGATTTAGTCTGACGAGCGATACGTATACACATCTGAAGAGAGCAGGGAACACGCAATCACACCTCGAACATCATCGAAAGGGAGCGGTTTGGAAGTGGCGGAATTCTCGTTTGGGGCGGTATCATGCTTGGTAGCCGTACTGACCTCCACATCTTCCAAGAATGTTCAGTCACTGGTGTCCGCTATTGTACCGAGGTTCTCCTGCCTCACGTGCGTCTGTTTAGAGGTGCTGTGGGTCCTGAGTTCCTCTTCATGGACGACAACGGTACACCTCGTCGTACAGTGGCTGTCGCAGAGCTGTTGGAGAGTGAAGATATTCAACGCATGGATTGGCCCTCTAGGTCGCCTGACCTAAATCCAATCGAACACGTGTGGGACCTTCTCGGGAGACGCTTGGCAGCACGTCACCAGCCGCCAGCAACGATTCCGCAGCTGCGATTGGCGCTACAAGAGGAATGGGCCGCGATGCCTGAACAGCTCCTTGACAAGCTAGTCCTCGGCATGGACAGACGTTGTAAATCCTGCAATGCCGTCAGGGGTGATCATATCGCCTACTAAAGACTGGATATTTCTTGGCAGCCGCCTGTCACATGGACGTTTCTGTCTTCTGTCCAGTTGTGCTCGAAGCTACCTTTTAAATAAAGTGCCTTTGTATCCTTTGGATTCCTTGTTTGGACGGTTTTGCTCACTTGCCCTATATTCTTACATCTTGGGGATCGTATGGTATGATTTGAGTCGATGTGGAGCATTTCTGCACGACGTTACGTTCGAAAAACCGTCGCGTCCTTAATTTTTGGACGCCAGTGTATGTGTGCACCAAAATAAAAGGGAAATAACAAAACGTGTACCTGTTTGAGGGTTCCAAACAAATGCGTTAAACTGGGGAATGTCCCAAAAAGATAGGACCGCTGTCAGAAATGTGTGTCAAACCATATTATTAACGGCGAATAAGACTTCCATATTGCTGGATGACAATAAACACGTTTTGGCATGGATTTCACTAGTTTCTGACACTGCTGAAGGGAAATATCGTCCCAAGCTTTCAAATTTGCACGTTGAAGGTCCGAAACACTGTTGAATTGCCTCCAATGTGCATATACCTTACGTGCGACAGCTGCCTATATGTTTTCCATAGGATTCAGATCTGGAGAACGTGCAGGCCAGTTTATGACATGGAATTCTATTGGCAAGAAATCACTCCCAGGTCGAGTTCGCAGTGTGAGGGCGTGCGTTATCCTGTTGAAACTGAGCTTCAGAGTCATTTAATTATTCAAAATACGGCAAGAGAGGCTCATTTAACAGCTGCTGGTAGCTCACAGCATTCAAGTGTCCAGTTAGAACGGATAATGGTGTTTTGCCACGTCCACTGAATGCCCCCAGACGATTATACCTCCACCACCTTGTTGGCGCTTGGAGTAACTCAATCCCCCTATTCGAAGGTCGTGCCAATAATACTTCCACCCGTCCGGACCATTCAAATTAAACTTCTTTTCAACACTTCAAATAACTTTATGCCATTTTTGAATCCATGACATATGGTATTCAGCACAGTTACGTCTTTTCTGTTTATGTGTTTCAGTTAGCTTACGGCGGCACTGCATTTTCCGATGACGGATGAATGGACACTTCTTTAGGACACGATGTACTGTCGTTTTCGATACGTTTATGTCTACAGCAGACGAGACTTGCGTGATACTGGATATTGAGTTACGCATCCGATGCATAATCAACCTTTTCTGACGTGAAGTCAAAAACTGAAGGACGGCCAGTAGATTTCTTGCTGCCGTACAATCCATTTGATGACAAATAATGTGCAACCACATAATGGTAACGATCAATACACTTTGCAATATCTCGAATGTACAGTTTATTCCGGTATAATGCATCAATTTTCCGTTGCTCGGGCGCGGTCAATGACTTTCCACTGCCCATGTCGCATAAACTTTCGGTTGCAGTTAACGAGCTCCAACTACGCAGTTCTAACGGACTGAAACGATTGACATTTCTTACGCCTGCAGTCCCGCATCAACAATCTGCTGCGTAGCTGCGGTAAAATTTGCATTACACGACGGCATGCACGGGTTCTTCTATCATTTTGGGACGCGTATCTCTAACGTCAATATCTTTATAATTCTCATTTATTTGTATGGCATTTGCTACCACTTTTTCATGTACCACACCTATTTGAAATGCCTATCTCTGCCATATTGTCTGATTTCAATCATTGGGTCCAAAACTTCACAGCCATTCTAGTGACTATCATTTTGGGACACACCTTATTATACTGGCTTTTGCCCGCGAATTCATTCGCCTGGAACTCGGAACATACTATCTCAGAATATATTATCATATGTAGTTGCAATGCTCCTGCATATACCACATTTTTAGTTTAGTGGCTCGTAGTATTTAAAATGAATTGATTTTCCGAGCTCTCGGATCTGGATAAATCGACATATAATTGGCCATGAAAGAAACATTCCTGTCTTAAATCTAATCCCACATATTTGAATGTTTGCCCCTGCGATTTTTTGATAGTTATGCTGAAGGGAACATTTACGGGAAATTGCAGTCTTTTGAAAGCAAAAGGTAAGTCTTTAAGTATCATCGGGATACGGGTATACACATGTGTATATGCCATCTGTCCAGTAATGTGAGCCCTAAAATTATGTCCTAAACAATTTTCCCTCTCAACAGAGTTTTCCCTAAGAAAATGTACCACTAAGGAAACAAAATCAATCAGCTTTGTAACTATGTACACTAAATAGGCAATTATAATTAACCTAAGTAAACAAACAGGGTATGTTAACAACAAACAAACAGGGTATGGGGTACTCTGAAGGTCTAAGTACCACCTGCCATCGTAATTTACTTATATGGTAATCGAAATATTTACATTAAATTACATAATAAAAATCTGATCAATCAAGGTAATAATCGAACCTATGATTTCCTACTAAGTAAACAAACTAAATCAATATCAACTTTCGCCTAGTTACAATTATTACTTAAGCATACGAAGGCTCAAATAATAAAATATGTACCTATTCAATATGCACTTAAAATTGAGACCTTAGCAATCACGGAAGCAATATCAGTGCGACGTCTGCACTACGTGCTGGTTCGCTTGGATGTGCCGGCGCGACAACGTATTCTACTGATATCGAATTAGGCGTGCCTCCCCCCCCACCCCACCCCGCATGGCACATAAACGCGCGCGCTTTTGCTGTACATCCCCATTTTTCATATCGTAATAAAACATTGGGAAGAAATAAGTTCTTGAACGGCGAAAGAATTTTCTAAATCGGTTTAGTAGTTTCCAAGATTACCTCTTACAAACATACAAAATGTTTTATTCTGAGCGAAATTTACAGGGAACGAAGGCGGTAGGCGGCATGTGCCTTTACAATGCCTGAAATCATAATAACAGGAGTCAGATATATACAAAGTGTGTGCAATTTACATTATGCAAGGGGTATATACAATGCAAGTGAAATAGATGAGCGGACTACAAAACAAAATTACCGAGTATGTATTTAAGAAGTGCGCTATTTACAGTATGAGAGGTGTATACATACAGCGAATGCGCAAGTTACAGTATAAGAGGTGTATATATAATACAGTGCTAGTGAGATAGATGAGCGATGATACAACATATGTGCAACAGTGCAGGGTGTGATACTGGAAAAGATATACGTGAGACTGAATAAATGTACAATTTAGGCGAAGTATATACAGATGTGCGTGAAGCCATATAGGAACAAGGAACGAACTATGTGCAGCAAGCGAGATATACATACAATGCAACGAAAATATAAATGCAAATGACGCAGAACATAATGATGCAATTGAAATGTGTACTATATACAGATGTGTACAAAAAGTGCATGACTAAGATATGTAAGATGCAGACAGTAAAGAATGAGCTTGTATAGGATGGCTCCAAAACGGAGCATACACAGTACCAAGGAATATGTATATGTACAGAATGAACAGCGAAATATACAGGATGTGTATGTACAATTTATATGAGCAATAAGACGAACGAATGAGCAGAAGATATATGACGAAATAAAAACATTGAATATACAGGTACAATGTGAGGCACACAGAAAAAAATCACTACAAAAATCACTTATTCAGAAGACGGCACCACAAAGTAAGTGCACGTGAATAACCTGAAAACACTAACAGTAAAAAAAGATAAACTGGAGATGGGAATAAGAAGAATGTACAGAAGAACTAAGTCTGACAAGCTTAGGGAGACACTCTCCGGATCCGGTGAGCCAGTCCAGGGTTTATCACAAAGATCAAAGCGGGGAAGGTCCCGACGTAGAGGATGGAAGTCAAATCAGAAGATGTAGGTCTGCAGAAGGCCCGGAAAACCAGCGGTGTAATGGTGACCATACACTCAGGAATTGCAGGCTCTGGTCAGTGGCCCTGGCAGCCGTAAACGCCAAACTCACAAACTTTTTCTCTTATAATATTAGTGTGTTTAAAAAAATCTATTTTCTTAGACTTTAAAATTTCGCAGTTTTCGTGCTAATGGTAGTCGGTAAATAAATGGTAGAGTAAAAGTTTGCTACACAGTTATGCGAAAGGCGAAACACATCGGAGTAGTTCACGGGAGGTGAGAAAAACTTCAACACACAGAACATTAATGGATTACAAAGCACTCCGTGAGACAAAACACAGTTTCAAAGATATGTAAGTTGAAGCACCATTTACAATAAACTGTGTGGGATTGAATTAAAAACACCGGCTTTCTAAGCTGGAAGAACATGATCTTTCAATAAAAATGGTGGTATCTTCGCTGTTGCAGTTATTTGTTTATAAAGCTGAGTGAACAACTTATGTTCACGGTAGAAAGTTGCATCTAAAAGGCCGCCCTTTCACAAGAAAGTTTAAAATAAACCTTAAGACACAAAAGTCCGAAAAAAACAGAGGAAACATAAATTTTCCTTCTCTCTGTCTTAAGATATTTTAAGCAAAGTAACTCGAAATTTCGAGGGCAGTTACTATTAAAAGTTGCATGGAAGCAACAAATGGTATGTTTTTCGTGTACTATACCTTCAAGACTGAAAAGAGGCCGTAAAATCGTAATTTTACGGTACTAGTGATCCAGATTTCCAAAACGAAGTTTTAGCTTTTTCCCCAACGTGCAGGGAAGGCTCCTTCCAACAAAATTACAAGAAATTATACGTGCTTGCGTGTTTACAAAGTGAATTCAATTGCTGCGAAACAAAACTTTTTCTTCTTCGTCAAGTGTCGCGTGCTTAAGAAAGTTGTCCATTCTTTGTATGAACCGAGCCAAGCCCCGATGGCAAATTTCCTAAGAATTATAACCATGTAGCTTCCCATTGTCTTCCTCATTGCAGTTGTAACCAGCGATGGGGTGTGTAGCGCGCTACATGTAGTGCTGCTACTGTAGCACTCTACATTAGCGTGGCGTGTAGCATTGTTACAAATCGAACAAGAAAGATGACACCGAATTTTCGGGTGTAATAAGCACGTCTTTTGAATCCGTTCTCACGCAAATTAAATTTATCAAAGCTATTTCAAAGTCAATGGAACCAGTATGAAAAACAATAGTATCTGACGGAAGAAAGAAGTTTTTCAATCGGGTTTTTAATCCCTCAGATATTGCTGTAAACGGAATCGTGAGCTTACGCCCTCTGGTTGCAGACTTGTGCGTAAAGAAAAACATGAATTTATATGAGAAACATTTCGCATCGGAAACGCTCTCCAACACAGAAAGAATTTTTCAAATCGGACTCTTAGAAACAGAGATATCGACAAAAATAAGATGTGACTTTACGTCCCCTGATGGGAAAACCATTCATTATTTAAGGAAGAAAGTATTCGCAAAAGGTTTATCCATATGAGTGGTATCGGTCCAAGAAAAAAATTTAGTCGAGTTTTCAGGAGCCCAGATTTTGCTACAAATACATCAGAAGCAGAAATTAACACTTATTCCCCCTGGTGGCCAAACCATTCTTTACAAAACATTAGAAATTATGTGAAAAATATTTTCCATCTGGTCTTGTATGCGATACAGGAACGATTTTTCAAATCGGAGTTTTAGGAGCAGAAAACGCAATTTACCTCTTGCGCCCTAGCGGAAAGTCTATGATTTACGTAAAAATTTTAAATTTATAGGAAAAACATTTTGCATCGGAAACACTATCCAACTAAGAAGGAATTTTTCAAATCGGACTTTTAGAAGTAGAGATATTGACAAAAATAAGATATATATCTAAGCCCCCTGGCGTAGAAGCCATGCATTATTTCAAGAAGAAAATGTTCCTAAAAGGTTTGTCGACATGAGTAGCATCGGTCAACAAAAGACTTTTTTCAATCGAGATTTTAGAAGCTCATATTTTGCTGCAAATACATCAGAAGCGGAAATTAAGACTTACGCCACCTGGTAGCCAAACCATTTTTTTTACAAAAATTGGAAATTATGTGCAAACGATTTAGGATCAGGAGCTGTATCCGGTGCAGAAAGAATTTTTCAAATCGGAGATTTAGATGCAGAGAAATAGTGGGAAACGCAATTTACCCTTACGCTCCTAGCGAAAAGTCTATGAATTACTTGAAAATTTTGAATTTATAGGAAAAACATGTCACACTAGAAATACTATCCAACAAAGAAGAAATTGTTTAAATCGGACTCCTAGAAGTCGAGATATTGACAAAAATAAGATATACATCTACGCCCGATGTATAATAAGATATACATCTACGCCGCAGAAATCATGCACTATTTTAAGAAGAAAATGTTTCTAAAAGGTTTGTCGACACGAATAGTATAGGTCTACAAAAGACGTTTGTTTCAATCTACAATTTAGAAGCTCATATTTTGCTGCTAATACATCAGAAACGGAAATTAAGGTTTACGCCACCGGGTGGCCAAACCATTTTTTTTTTTACAAAAATTAGAAATTATGTGCAAACAATTTCCCATCAGGAGTTGTATCTGTTGCAGAAAGAATTTTTCAAATCGGAGATGTAGAAGCAGAGATATAGGGAGAAACGCAATTTACCTTTACGCCCCCTAGCGGAAAGTCTATGAATTACTTGAACATTTTGAAATTATATGAAAAAACGTGTCACATGGAAAACACTATCCAACAAAAATAAGATATACATCTACGCCCCCTGGCGGAGAAACTGTGGGATATTTTAGGAAGAAAATATTCCGAAAAGGTTTATCGGTGTGAGTGGCATCAGTCCACGAAAGAATTTTTTCGATCGTTATTTTAGGAGCTCAGATTTTATGGTAAAAACATCAGAAGCAAAAATTAACACGTACGCCCCCAGGTGGGCAAAGTATTCTTTACCAAAAATTCGAAAGTATATGCAAAAGATTTTCCATCAGGAGATGTATCTGCTGAAGAATTTTTTTTCAAATCCGAGTTTTAGAAGAAGAGTATTCGGGAAAAATGTAATTTACTTTTACGCCCCCTAGCGGAAAATCTATGCGTAATTTGAAAAAGAAACTATATCTAAAAAATACTCTTCGACATAAATGGAATCGAAACATAAAATATTTTTTTCAATCGGATATTTAGAAGCAAATATGTGGAATAAAACGTAATTTTGAATTCGACATCATCTGCATTTACGCCCTCTAGCGGCAAAATTATACATCGTAAAAAAAAACGAGATGAAAGATCATCGTTCGCATATTTCAAGCTTCCGAATTGCAAAAAGAATTTTTCAAATCGGACTAATAGTTGCAGAGATACCGTGGGTACGGACGGACGGACAAACCGATAACATAAGCACGATCTTTTTTTACAAAAGACGTGCTAAAAATGGAGTGGTAGCACTAGCACGCCATAAAGTAAAGTAGCTTTTAGCGGAAAATTATTCTAAAAATGGTGCTATTAAAAAAAAGAAACTAAAAATTCTTCAAATCATGTGATATTTCGAGATTTCCTCGTGTAGCGTTATTGGCTGGAACAGGGAGATTAAGTGTGCCCTGCCGACAACCACGTGACTCGATTTGCATTGAGAAAGTTACACTGATGAGTCATTACATTAAGACCACTTACTTAATAATCTGTAGGACCCCTTTAGCCAGCAAAACAGCGGCCACTCGACGAGGTATCGATCCGATGAGACATCCTGGGGTATCTGGTACCATAAGTCACCAGCAGGTCCTCCAGTTCCCGTACATTTCCGGGTGGTGGTGATTTAGCACTAACCCGCTTTTCCAAGTCGAACCACAAGCGTTCGATTGGATTCATATCAGGTGAATTTGGAGGCCAGGGCATTAACAGAAAGTCACCAGCATGTTCCTCGAACCACTCTTTGACGATTCTGGCAGTGTGGTATGGCGCATTAGCCTGTTGGTAATGGCCAACACTAACAGAGATGCCATGAATGGGTGAACTTGGTCCGCAACGATATTCAGATACCTGATAGCTGTCAGGGATTGTGCTATTGGCATAATGGAGCCTAAAGTGTCCCAAGAAAACATCACCCACAGCTAGCCTGTTTCCTCCCAACAGTGCATCCAGGTGCCATAGCCTCCATTAATAATAGGCGTATCCGCTCTCGGCCGTTTACGTGATGCACCAGGAATCGTGATTCGTCAGATCAGGCCACTTTCTTCCAATCATCCACGGTCCAATCTCAATGATCTTGGGCACATTCCATGCGTTGTTGGCCATGACGGGCAGGGAGCCTGGGGACCCGGCTGGGTCTTTGGCAACGCAGGCCCATGCGCAGAAAGCTGCGATGAACTGTGTGCTGTCACACATTGCCCTGATCACCACTGCTGTAGCTGCAGGTGATTTTTCGCACTATGTACCTGCGGTCGTTGTGAACAATGGGAGACAGTCTCCACTCTCCTCTGGCATGAATGGGCTGCAGACGACATACGGATGGACGATGATTCGTCGTTTGGCTATCTGTGCATCACATTTGATATGCACTCACTACAGCGGCACGTGAACAACCCACAAGCCGCGCCATTTTCGAGATCGTAGTTCCGAGGGGCCGTACCATCACAATTTGTCCTTTATCAAACCGATAAATCGTCAGCTTTTCCCATTCTGACTCCGTACACTCTACTAACCAAAAGCCGGTCCTCCAGTTGTATACAGGGTGCATAGGAAAGTCCCTTCAGCCTGAAATAACTTGCTAATGGAGAAAGGTACAGTTATGCAAGTGAGATAACGGTATAGTAAAACGACTACGCCCGATCGAATGCAACCAATAGCAGCGCCCCTAGTGGCGAAATGCGGAAGTTAATCACTGCAAATCGAAAACGAGAAGATATAGAGCAAAATTTCCAATTACAAAGTTGTAGAGCATCAATTACTTAGTACAAAACGACATTTGTTTCACACGCATAAGATAAATTTTGGCCTGAATACCCTAAAAGCCCGAAATCGATGCGGGATGATTCGAATCTGCATATTCACATTTCGCAAATGTACCCGTATGCAAATGCAGATTGTGACGTTGTATCGTACCTACGATATAAAAACCAGTAGCAGGATGTACCCTGATCAGAAGTTTAGGTCTACGTACGCTGTGTGAAAATGGCAAGCTTCACTCAGCAGCAGTGCGACGCTTTCTCACAGATTGTTTTGGGCAACGAATCATCGGGTATGGTGGTGCTGTTGAATGGCCTCCACGATCGCCGGACCTCACTCCGTTGAATTTCCTTCCTCTGGGGTTACGTAAAATATCAGGTGTATGCAACAGCGCCTACAAGTCTGCTGGTTTCTACCTCGTCGTGTTACAGATGCTTGCAATAGTGTGACACCTTCCAGGCTGAGGAATGTGCATGCAGAGTTACTTTCACGAATAGAAATGTGTATCGTGGGCAATGGCGAACTCTTCGAACATCATTAACTTTTTATCACTGTGCGCCAGTTTGCCTTTTTTGTTTTGTTTTTTCTGACGTCATCAAACTGTATTCACATAAGTACGCATTTATGCAATAAATTGTGTGTATTTGCTTATACCTACGCCTGTTTTCTTCAAATGTTCACACAAAAGGTCGCGCATCGATTTCGGACATTTTAGGATATTCAGGCTACAATTTATCTTATCCGTGTAAAACAAATGTCGTTTTGTACTAATTAATTAATGCTCTACAACTTTGCAATTGAAAATTGTGCTCTATCTCTTTTGGTTTTCGATTTGCAATGGCTAACTTCCGCATTTCGTTACTAGGGGCGCTGCTATTGGTTGCATTCGATCGGGCGTAGTCGCTTTACTATACCGTTATCTCACTTGCATAACTGTGCCTCTCTCCGTTCGCAAGTTATTTCAGGCTAAAGGGACTTTCCGATGCACCCTGTATATACTGCTCTGTGAACTTCATCCGTGCCACAGTTTGGCTTCCAAGCGCGCGTATTTCTCTAGGCTGGGGGGTCGTCATAATGTGTAACGGCTCATTGGTGTATACAGTAAAGCGTCGAAAATCGAAACGTCAAAAATCCGAACAAGCATCCATCCATCCTTTTTTTTTTTTTTTTGTGTTGGTGGAAAGTTTAAGTACAGTCCGTTCATTTTAACTAATGTTGGGGGTGCAAGCATTTTTGGGGCGACGTGTCGAAGGTGGAGAAGACTTCTGATACTCAAAGACAAATGGCGAAAACTTCCACAGTCACTTGTTCCCTGTGGGACTAAGATTTTACTACCCATTACCACGGCAGTACCACCCCATGTTTCATCCCTTAGCCCCATTATCCACTGTGAGCCGGGAAGAAAGTTATTCCTTCTGCACTCAGCATAAAACACAGGTCGTACTCACGCTGAAGCATTCACTGCATTTAAGACTGCCATGGCTTGGTTTGAACAACAAACTGGGTGCTGTTTAACTCAACTTCTCTTATTGAAAAGAACGAGGGATTTACCGGTTAAAAAAGCGAAGTTCGAAATTGTGCTACCAAAAATTAGTGATTAATAAAAAAAAACATAATTGCATGAACTTCTTTTTCAGCACTTATTTTTTAATCCAGTGTAAATATGCTCTTCAAATGTGTTATGATTGGTAAGTTTTGGAATTTTGTACTTTGTTTAAAAATTTCACAGCAGTTGTAAAAATGGCAAACTTGTTTCGTATTGCATAATAACAAAAATAAAATGTTTTTTTTTGTATAGAGTTGTTTATTTTGTTAGAAATTCTAAAAGGTTCACGCGTTGATCTCAAATGACGGATTTAACAAACGAAAGATTATTCTTAAACTCACTGAACGAATGGTTAAAAGCATAAAGAGTACTTACCACCTTTAAATAGATAATCCTTTATTCATAACATATCACTGAAACACTGAACATCTTAGAAAACACACGCTATCTAATTTTATATTGGTTTTGAACAACAACACAAACGCAGTACGTACACGCACAACTCCATCTTTTTGTTTCGGTTCTCACGGGAAGAGATAGTTTTTCTCAAGTCGAAGGTCAGCGCATCACTACTACTTCCCTTGGAGTAAGATGAGAGTTTTTTTACTTCCAAATAAGTTCGCTTAGCGCAGCAACGCCATCTATTGTTCTGTGGAACTTTGAACGGACACATTCCACTCTTTCTAACATATTTTTGGTACAGTAAAACTTCCGAATAGCGGACATCGAATGGGAAAGAAAAACTATCCGTTATTTAGAAGTGCCCGCTATTGGGACAATCATGCTTTATGAGAGCATGTTTATAACATAAAAGCGGTTTAAAAGATAAGCAAATATAAATATATAAATGCAATACATACCGCAAATTTGTACTAACCTTTATTACAAAATATCCATTAAAACCTAAGAAGCAAAATAATCAAGTATTGTTGTTTATCTATTAAACTTTGGTGAAATTTAGTTTTCTAAATGAATTTCCAGCCAGCCGCTTGAGGCTTTCAATTCTGGGAATCCTAATTCATTTGCGATTTCAAAAGCCTTTTAACAAATTAAAGTTCCCGATAAAAGAATGTTGTTGGCTCTAGTGTGCAAAACCATTCATAGGTAAGAGAATCCACAGCTAAACCATTATTTTATTTTTAGGGGAAGCTCTCTTAATTTTCTGGTTGCCATTACAATGTAGCCAAGACTTAAAGATTTCTGTCGCTTGCGTTTTTACAATGCCCAGTTTATCTTCTAAAACGCGCACACTTAAACTTTCCCGGGAAGCGGGTCGCCTAGTGAGAAACGTTCGTGACTGCCACGGACAGGAGCTCAGGTTCGATTCCAATCAGGTACGAACGCTCGAGCCAATAAATATCCGCCGTGCGTCGGATGGGCACGTTAAGCCGTCGGACCCTGGGTACTGCCCCCCCGGTAGTAAATAAGGACGTCTTCTACCTCGCTTCCGTGTGACTTTCCTATCGGGCACTCTAGCCCAAATCTCCTAGCTTCCTATTTCTAAGGGTTGTTTAAGACCTGGGGTCAGACACTCCCTTCCTAAAATCTCCTACATATGATCTGATCTGATCTGATGGGCACATTAAGCCGTCGGACCCCGGGTACTGGTCCCCCGGTAGTAAATAAGGGCGTCTTCTACCTCGCTTCCGTGTGACTTTCCTATCGGGCACTCTAGCCAAAATCTCCTAGCTTCCTATTTCTAAGGGTTGTTTAAGACCTGGGGTCAGACACTCCCTTCCTAAAATCCTCTACATATGATCTGATCTGATCTGATGGGCACGTTAAGCCGTCGGACCCCGGTTACTGGTCCCCCCGTAGTAAATAAGGGCGTCTTCTACCTCGCTTCCGTGTGACTTTCCTATCGGGCACTCTAGCCCAAATCTCCTAGCTTCCTATTTCTAAGGGTTGTTTAAGACCTGGGGTCAGACACTCCCTTCCTAAAATCCTCTACATATGATCTGATCTGATCTGATGGGCACGTTAAGCCGTCGGACCCCGGTTACTGGTCCCCCCGTAGTAAATAAGGGCGTCTTCTACCTCGCTTCCGTGTGACTTTCCTATCGGGCACTCTAGCCCAAATCTCCTAGCTTCCTATTTCTAAGGGTTGTTTAAGACCTGGGGTCAGACACTCCCTTCCTAAAATCCTCTACATATGATCTGATCTGATCTGATGGGCACGTTAAGCCGTCGGACCTCGGGTACTGGTCCCCCGGTAGTAAATAAGGGCGTCTTCTACCTCGCTTCCGTGTGACTTTCCTATCGGGCACTCTAGCCCAAATCTCCTAGCTTCCTATTTCTAAGGGTTGTTTAAGACCTGGGATCAGACACTCCCTTCCTAAAATCCTCTACATATGATCTCATCTGATCTTAATCTTTCCCTTAGCTCCACTATTTCAACTTTTTCATGTAGAGTCAAGCGCTTATGTCTGTGCGACATTTTAAAATCGATGTTTGAGAAATATTTGCTTCAGAGCTCGCTTAACCAGAAAAAACTACATGATTATTACAAAGAAATGGGATTTCTAGTAATCCGAACTTGAAATTGATCCCTCTGCACTGGCCAGCCAGCACAGGGATCAATTTCAAGTCCAGATTACTTGACTTAAGAAGGGTCGGTTAATTGACCTTACCAAATAACAAAAGGTGAATCCCTTCCACCCACACTTGAATTGTGTTTGCATTTGTTTCAATCCGATTACCATTCCCGAAATTAGCCAGCCCTGGGCACTGGCACCCGTTCTGAGGTCTCACTCCATTATGCAAAAAGAGGATCGGACCAAAGCATTCTAACAGGGCTTTGATCAGACGGTCAGGTGTTTACGAACGCTAATCCTTTTTTCAGCGATTTCCGCCACTTACCCGGGGTACATAACACTTAGCACCTTAAAATTTACTTGGCCTCGGAAACAAAATGGTTAAGATAGAAAATGAGGAAGGGTAAAATAACAAAAAAGAAAAAAACGTTGCGAGTTTGGGCGAATCACACCCCTAGGAATTCATAGAATCGAAAGCAATTGTCCGTTATATTGTACTTAAAGTATCTTCGCGTCCGTTTTTCACCTCGAAACCGTCAGGGTTAGGTGCCCTGAGGCGACGCGACGAGAGGGGTGAGGACGTTTTACAGATTCGTGGCGGCGTTCGAATTTTTGACCTTGAGAGGGACGAAACCCGAGTTTTGAAAGCCCGTGTGTGGGCAAATCCCTCCAAAGTGAAGTTTTTTTTTCTAAACCCACGGTACCAGTGGCGCACCGAGGAATTCCTGTTGGGGGCGGGGGGCTACATGTATATGTAGGTATGTGTGTATACGCACATAGTATATATGTATGCATACAATATATATAGATTGTATATATATAGTACATAAGATAGATACATATATATACACTGAAGTGCCAGAAAAACTGGTACACCAGTCTAATACTTGGTAGGTCCCCCACGGGAGCGCATGACTGCAGAAACACGACGGGGCACGTGGCATGGACTCCACAAGCTTCTGGAAATATGCTGTAGGCAATGCACACCATACTTCCTGCAGAGCGTTCCACAATTCGGGTGTATTCCGAGGTCTCGGATTCCTGTGTTCGATAGGGCGTTGCATGACACACCAAACGTGTTCTATCACGTTCAGATCTGGGGACTTGGGTGGGAATGGCTACACCCCAAACTCAGATCAATGCTCCTCTAACCATAATGCGGCGTCCCGACACTTGTGTGGAGGTGCATTGTCCTGTTGGAACAGGCCCAACCCATCAGCATGAATGCAGGACATGAACGGGGGTACCTCGTCAGAAAGGATGCGCACATAGCGTTGGCCGGTCACAGACGTTTGTAGACGTACCAGGGGGTCCCAGTGAAGTCCAGCTAAAAACACCCCATACCATTACGGATCACCCCCCCCCCAGCCGGTACAGTTCCCTGTTGACAGGCGGGATCCATGGCTTCATGGGGTTTACGCCACACAGGAATACTTCCATCTGCCCGATACAGTTGGAAACGCGACTCGTCAGAGTAGGCTACTTGTTTCCAGTCATCAAGTGTCCAGTGGCGGTGTTGCCGCGCTCAAGCGAGGCGCATAGCTCTGTGTCGTGCATCCATCAAGGGGACTCGAGTTGGGAGTCGGCTCCCAAAGCTCATATCGTGCAGAGTACGTTGCACAGTCCGGACGCTGATGCTTGTTGAGGCTCCAACATTGAATTCCGATGACACCTGCGAGAGTATTGCACGCCTATTGCGTGAAACGATTCTTGACAGCCGACGATGGTCACGTTCACCCAATGTCTTTTTACGGCCACACTGGTATCGTAGGTTGGAGGTTTTGCCGGAATTCTTGTAGTCACGGTACACCCTTGCAATGGTCGTCCGTGAAAATCCGAACTTCTTTTCTACCTCCAAAATATTATGGCCAACTATGACACCGCGTTGAAAATCGCTTAAATCATTATTGCTTGTCATTCTCATGCCAAAAACTGGCGGACGCAACCGAGTACGCGCATAGGTGACGTTGCTATGTATTTTGCATAAGCTCGTCTGTACCAGTTTTCTGGCACTTCAGTGTATATAGCCAGTGCACGGTAAAGACAGGAAATAGGTGCTAGCAAAGGATTTTTGTTTGATTTTGCTTGTCAGATGATGTACCTATTTTTTGTTACACACCTTCCTTTTTTTTAATCCTTTTTTGAAAAATTAAATTGAATGATGGAAATAAAAATAACACAAAATAAAAAATAAATATTTATATATTTAATTAAAATAAATATTTAATAGCATATATATGTGTGCTATTAAATATTTAAATTTACGGTTTTAAATATTTCAACTAATAAATTTATTAATAAAATTAAGTAAATCTCGTAATTTAAGGTATTAGCTATTATATTTTATATGTATATACATACCAGCATTTTTGAGCTTCGATACAACCAATACAAATGTGTCCTTGTTAAATTATCTTATAAAAGAATAAGTAGCTCAAAAAATGAGAGGGTGATTTAATTTGAAGCAGTAATTTACTGTGAAAACGTTTCCCCAGTGTAGATTTTTGTTACGCTTGTAAACACTTTCAAACATTTCTGTAATATCAAAAAGAAGAAGAATTATAAAAATATATAAAATAATGGATATCCAAAATATTGCTATGAATTTATTTAGGACGTCATTCTCCAAATTTTCACATTAACATATTTCGGATTGAAAAAATCGCCAACAATAACTTCCCTGACCACTCCAACATTTAACATTTCTAAATTAGGCATTTACCACCATTTGGTCTTACCAAGGTACTTTCCCTCCGTTATTAAAATAATTCAAATACATTTTACGGCTTTGTTTAGCTGCGTCGGTAGAATTTTTAGTTTGTTTTTACAAGTAACAGAGGTGCTGTGGCTGCGTTCTCCATTCTGCTTCCGTCAGTTCAAAAGTTATTACGTTTTCGTGGTCAATCAGGCTAGGATGCATATACTGTATGTACTTTTTGAGTTTCGTCGTAGAAAGTTGTGCAGTATGCATGCGCCAAACACAATGTAGTCTAAGTTTTTCAGAGAAACATTTGTCTCTGTGTTGAAAATCCGGAACGTCGAAGCCAAATCCAAACGCATTTTCCGACACCCTTCTCGCCTTCGACAACCTGTAGTTGAAAATTCGTTTATATATACTTTTTTCCCCCCTTTGCCGAAATTATTACTGCTGACGCTTTGCTCTTTTCTACGGAAAGGAAAAACGACATTTAGTAGAGTTCTGCTGGGAACGAAGATTGACTGAGATTTTTGGGAATGAAAAGCGCGAGGTTTTTAAGTTTGTGTCTGTGGGCAAACCTAGTCAGGGGGACGATCTCTCTAGGTACCACAGGTGGTCAACCGTAATCCGAGCGAAGATAAAAGTCTGTGTGTGTGTGGTGGGGGGGGGGGCTTTATTTAGAATGTCCGCTATTAAGAAGTGAAAGCCCCATATGAAGCCATGCATTTCTGCTGGGGAATAAAAAAATGTCCGTTATAGAGAGATGTGCGCTATTAAGAAGTGCCCGTTAATGGAAGTTTCACTGCACGTGTATTTGGATAATATAATGCAGAAATGTTAGCGTATTTGTATTTTTTTACATGTTCGATAATCCGAATTACCAGTGGTTCCATTTAGTTCGGATTTTCGACGCTCTACTCTATACAGCCAAACTGTTAACAACATTGTAAAAACATTTCTGAAATTGACGAGCTACTTCCCATGATTTCTTTCGCGAATTAACGAAGTATATTTCCCATACAATATTTTTCGTGGAATGACAGCAAGGAACCTGAAAATTCACGGATTTTTCCTTCTTCAGGAAAATTGTGAATTTTCAGAAATCTTTCCACAATCCCTATTTTAGTCTCACTTTTCTCAATTAGGGTTCTAAAGTTATTATATTACTTATTACTACAGTCTCACTTTGACTATTGCATTCTGGCATGGGGGCAGACTACATTAATGAATATTTCCAGGTTCCAGATATTACCGAATAAGTTAGTCAGATTACTGGAATTACAAAATAATTTTACGCCTATAAACGAAGCACAATTTCGTTTTCGACAATTTGCTAGGGTACACCCTGCGAAATATGGTGTTTTAACTATTAGCCAGTTGTGTAACTATAGTTTAGGTAAGATAATGCCCAAAATTATTAAAAATAATATTAATAATGAATTTATACTAATTTCTAAATCTGTTCACAGCTACAATACCAGGAATCAATAATTACTGAAACTAGTCTTTGCCAGAACTAATAATACAATGCAAAGTATAAATAAGATAGGACCACAATATTGGAACTCACTACCACATGAGATTATTGATTTGAATAACTTTAATATTTTTAAGAGGAAATTGAAACTTCATCTTTTACATAAAAAATAAAAAAGAGGGGGAGGTAAGGGGGGTATTAATATGAGAAGGTAGGGGAAATGTGAGCGATACAGTGAACGTAATGGGTGAGAAGAGGAGAAATATCTTTGCATTTACATATTTTTTTTTATTGTCTTTTTTTTCCAATTATTATCTTTCTTCTTTTCTTTTGAATTAATTAACATGTTTACTGACTTACACTAATAATTCGGATTGCTGTCTCTGTGCTGCTCGACTGAAAATGTGTACGTAGGGAGACTGGGGCTATGACAATTCTTTGTTTTGCCTTTCCCACTGTCTTCCCAGCTGTTTTGTATTAATAAACATAATAATGTCAATTATTTTGCATGTCATCATCATCATCATTGTCAACCATTATCAATCCACTGCTGGACGAAGGTCTCCCCAAGTTTCCTCCACAACGGTCTATCTTGTGCCAGTCTCCTCCATGTCACCCCTGCATACTTTCGAATTTCATCCACCCATCTCCCATGTGGTCTTCTTCTGGGTCTTTTCCTGTCCCTTGGAATCCAATCTAAAATTTCGGCTGTCCATCGATGATCTGTCCTTCTGGCAGTATGTCCAGCCCATTGCCATTTCAGGGATTTAACTCTGATCATGATGTCTTCCACTCTTGTCATTTTTCGGATCCACGAGTTCCTCTTCTTATCTCTCCTGGTTACACCAAGTATGCACCTCTCCATGCTTCTTTGAGTTGTCTGCAGCCTTTGTATGTCTCTTTAGTTAAGGTCCACGTCTCTGCACCATACGTAAGCACTGGAAGGATGCATTGATCAAACACTTTTTCTTTTAAGACATAATGGCATATTGCTCTTGAAAATTATGCTGTTTCTTCCAAAGCTCTCCAGGCAAGTTTTGTACGCCGATTAATTTCTTCATCAATGTGACCCTCACTTGATATCTGCTGTCCAAGATAAACGTACGTGTTCTGTTATCTCCAGCTTTTCTCCATCAATCGATAAATCTTCATTTCTTGTAAAAGCATTGAACATCACTTTTGTCTTCTGAAAGTTCATTTTTAATCCCACTTCTTTACTCTTGTCAGCAAGTTCCTGGATCATACTCTGCAGCTCTGATGGGGTAGTTGCAAAAATGACTACGTCATCAGCAAAACGAAGATGGGTTAGATAATCTCCATTAATCTTTATCCCCTTGTTTTCCCAGCTCAGTGACTGAAAAACACCCTCCAATGTGGCATTAAAGAGCTTCGGAGATATGGTGTCACCTTGTCTCACTCCCTTTCCAATTTTTACGTGTGTTGTATTTTCAAACAGCCTAATCTTTGCACTTGCATTTTCATAGATGTTATTAATAATATTAATGTATGCATCTTCAATACCGCAGGTTTTCAGAGCCATTGTAACTGCTGATGGTTTCACCGAATCAAAGGCTTTTTCATAATCGATAAAAGCCATGCACAATGGAAGTTCATATTCCCTCGCTCTTTCAATTAGTTCTCTCAGCACGTGGATATGATCTATTGTGCTGTAGCCACTCCTGAATCCAGCTTGTTCTCTCGGTTGAGCCATGTCTAGTGCTACCTTCAAGCGGTGTGAAAGAACTTTAGTGAAGATTTTATAAACTACTGATAGGAGGCTGATAGGTCTGTAGTTTCCGAGATCCTCAATGTCACCTTTCTTATGTAGCAGGATCATTGTAGCGGTGTTCCAATCCTCAGGAATCTTTCCTTCATTAAGGCATCGAGTGAAAATTTGGGCGAGTACTGTTTCGATTTCTCCACTTGCTTCTTTTATGATGTCTACAGTAATTCCATCTTCTCCTGGAGCTTTTCCTCGCTTCATGTTCTTGATTGCATGTGCAACTTCTGCTGGCAGGACTGGAGGAACTCTGGTACTGGTATCTTTCATGATGTCTGGAGTGCATATATCATCCCTTTCATATAATTTGGAGTAGAAATCTTTCACTCTTGTCAAAATTTCGCCTCTATTTCTTGTTACAGAACCATCTTCTTTTTCTCAGTGCCATAATCTGTTTTCTTCCCTTACTGAGATGTCCCTTTGCTATCTTTAGGCTTTGGTTGTTTTCAATTGCTTTCCTCACTAGTTCACAGTTGAATTTCCTTACGTCTTCAGTGATACTTTTTCTTACTGTCTTGCATAGCTCTATATATTCCACTTTGGAAGTCACATCTTCTTTAGTTGTCCTCATCTCTCTTCTTTTTTGCATCAACATTTTGGTTTTCCTGATAATTTGTTCACATGCAACTTGTTCTTAGACCCAGCTAATTTTGTTGCTGTTTCCATAAGAGCTTTGGTTACTTTTCTGTTAACTTCAGAGATGTCCACTTCTTCCGATGTTAGGCCTTTTAAAGCAGAGAACCTGTTCTTCAGTTCTAACTTGAAGGTATTATGGTGTTTTTTAAGGTTGGTTATGTCAATAGATTTTGTTTGTCTTATGAGCTTGCCACGTTCAAGTTTAGTGTTGAGGTGCATCTTACATCTCACCAATCTATGGTCACTACCAGTGTTGAACTTGTTTAGCACACTGCAGTCTTCTATGACGAATTTTTTGTTACACATAATAAAATCAATTTCACTTGTCGTCCCATTTGGATGTCTCCATGTCCATTTCCTGTGTGGCTTTTTCTTGAAGAAGGAGTTCAAGATGAAAAACCCTTCTGCCTCTGCAAACTCAACGAGAGTATTTCCACGCTGGTTTCTGTTGCCATGACCGAATTTACCTACTGAAGTTTCATTCTGTTGCCGTTGCCCTATTTTTGCATTGAAATCTCCCATAATTATTTTCAAGTGCTGCTTACCTTTATTATTTAGATGACAAATTTCCTCATAAAATTCTTCAATTTCTTCTTCAGGATGACTTGTGGTGGGTGCATAAGTTTGAATAATCTGAGCCTGGTATCTTTTCGAGAGTTGGATAACAAGTCGTGCAGCTCTGTCAGAGGAACTTTCAACTTCTACAACTTTATCCTTCAGTTTCTTGTTTATTATAAATCCAACACCACTAGTTCTGCCAGTATCTGTCCCACGATAGTAGAAGAGATGTCCACTTTTCAGTTCGATGAGATCTTCTCCTTTTCTCCTTACCTCACTTAGCCCCACGATGTCCCACTTGATCCTTTGTAGTTCCTCTTCCAATTCAAGAAGCCTTGAATCAGAAGATAGGAGCGTCCATTGTAAGTAGCCAAGGTCAGCATCAGATGGCAGCCCTAGTCCGGTCCTCCGGGGATTCTTAGCACCCTCTGCCTTCATGTCGCACTGGCCGCTCAGCTGAAATAAAAATAAATAAATAAATATTGACCGCAAATTTTCGTTTTTAGGATGTGTTAACGGAAATTTCTGAATGTTCAGAAACCTTTCCGCAATTAATTTTGTGCATTAACGGAAATTTCTGAATTTTCAGAAACCTTTCCGCAATTAATTTCGTATCATCATCATCATCATTTCAACCATTATCAATCCACTGCTGGACGAAGGTCTCCCCAAGTTTCCTCCACAACGGTCTGTCTTGTGCCAGTCTCCTCAATGTCACTCCCGCATACTTTCGAATTTCATCCACCCATCTCCCATGTGGTATTTTTCTAGGTCTTTTCCTGTCCCTTGGAATCCAATCTAAAATTTCGGCTGTCCATCGATGGTCTGTCCTTCTGGCAGTATGTCCAGCCCATTGCCATTTCAGGGATTTAACTCTGATCATGATGTCTTCCACTCTTGTCATTTTTCGGATCCACGAGTTCCTCTTCTTATCTCTCCTGGTTACACCAAGCATGCACCTCTCCATGCTACTTTGAGTTGTCTGCAGCCTTTGTATGTCTCTTTTAGTTAAGGTCCACGTCTCTGCACCATACGAAAGCACTGGAAGGATGCATTGATCAAACACTTTTCTTTTAAGACATAATGACATATTGCTCTTGAAAATTATGCTGTTTCTTCCAAAAGCTCTCCAGGCAAGTTTTGTACGCCGATTAATTTCTTCATCAATGTGACCCTCACTTGATATCTGCTGTCCAAGATAAACGTACGTGCCTGGCGAGTTATGGCTAAACCCCTCCAAAATGACTTCACAACTTAATTTCGTGTATTAACAGAAATTTCTGAATTTTCAGGAACCTTTCCGCAATTAATTTCGTGTATTAACGGGAAAACTCCGTTCTCACTTTTTCCGTATCCATATGAAAAAAAAAACTTTTTTTTTTTATAACAGGGGAGATTCGAGGGAGTACCTGAAGCTTGATTAGCTATTAATTTTCAATCGTCTGTCAAAGGAACTGATTTTGAAGTTCTGTAGTGAGGTCGATATTGGGGATCGCATGAATTTTGATTGCGGCACAGGATATTTTTTTCTTCTCTCCCCCAATTTGAATATATTTTTTTTTTGATTTTCCACTTTAATTTATTAAAAATGCATTAGAAAAAAATGGCTAAATTTTTTCTACTATTTTTCACTAACTTTTATTTTGTTCCAGTGGATTTCAAAAACTTCCGTCTTTCGTCAACCCGCCCACCGCCACCGAAAAAAGAAAAAAAAATTCTATGCATTCCCCCTGTTTCGAGGTTTTGTGCGGATGAGGAATTTCCCGAAAAATCTGCACAAGGAAAACATAAGCCCCGTTATGCACCCCCCGGAACGGGTAAAAACTGCCATACAGTTTAGTTATTATTATCGAATTCAGAAATCAAGGGCATGGTACAAATCTGCGTTTTTGATTCAGCACATATCCCAAAATTAAACTTGTGTGCGGTGCGCACCAAAACATTCGATAGGCAATTAGTAAAACCTGAGATTGAAAATATGGCGATGAGTGCGCGAGAAGTCACCTTTTGTCTCGTTTGCTGTGGTCAGGTTTGGAATCATAACGAGCCCTAGGCATTTTCGTGATTGGTTGGCTCAGCAGCTGATGCAATTACACAGCTGTGCCTGGCAGCACTATCTACTCATTTACCTACGAGGCACGAAACTTCCTGATTAGGTCTTCAACTGGTAAATGCTTCGAGTTTCGATAGGTAACCCCCCTACCCCTTAACCACCACCACCGAAGATCTCAAGGGGCTTATCAAATGCGTAGCAGCCAGTGTTCGTGATCATATTAAATAGCACGGTGTGCGAGTAAGCTGCATAAAATTTATTATTGTCAAGTTCAGTAATGGATCATATTTCATCACGTGATTTCGCGGTTTCTGTATTTACCTAGGATGGAATGCTTCTTGGAATGCATCTGGGGTGGAATGTTCTCCGCAGAACAGCTACGAAATTCATTGTGTTAGATTTGATGGTTGCTTATTCTGTCCTAAAAGCTACATAGAAGATGAGAGACAGATTTGAGCGGGGCCAGGGAGCTAAAAATTTACGTCACACCGAAATGATAAAAAATATGGTGGCAATTGTTCTATGAAAAATACATATGGGGGAGGGTGTTACTTCTGTTGTTCAGTTTATTTTTGTGTTCTTTAAATTGCATATTTTATTTAATTACTGCATATCTAAACACATTTTGTTGAAATATATAAAATTGATAAATAATAAAGACTGAAATTTTGAAATTTCTTATGAATAGCTAATTTTTGGTACCGTATTGCTGTCATGCATGCAAATCATGAAATTTCTTTAAATTTATTTAAAGCAATTTGACGATTTCTTTTTTTCTCTCTCTAAAAGTATTGGTATGGTTTACAAATTGCAGAAACTGTTGTTCACAATTGCAAAATGCAAAACTTACCAGAATAATGGAACTTTTTAAATCTTACCATTAGCCATATAACTATAATTCACAAAAACCTCCACAGGGCTAACATTTCCTAATTTTCTTCCTTTTTACTGGCCACTCTGCAGTTGAAATCATCAGCAGTGTGATGCCCCTTTGCCAGCCAACTTTTTACGTATTCTATATTGGATTGAAATGTTTCAGTGAAGCCCCAACTAATTTTAAGAACATTAGTTCGGACACTGTGTTAGTGTTCAATGAGGTTCTCTGTGGCGTTACAATGCTGTTCATTGCAGAGAAGCCTCTTTCACATTCTGCAGTAGATATGGGGATGCAGTTAGTTCACAATGGAATTCAAGGTTTTCAAACTGTTTTTTACTTCTCTCCCAGCAGTGGACTTATATAGTCTAAAATCTTTAATCACCTCTCTCTAGCGTTTATTTTAAAACGTTCACAAAGTTTTTCCAGCTCATTTTCCCCATATAAAATGGTGTCGTGGCGTTAGCGGACGGGTAGGAAATCGTGGCATTAGTAGACGGAAATGCAATGAGTAAGAAACACCCACCCCTTCCCAAACACAGGACGAATAACGACGTAGTGGGTTGGAATTCAAAATTAATTATGATTGTAAGCCAAAATCAACCAAGTGTGCAGTTGCTAGTGTACATTTTAAAGCAAGAAGCAACGAGTATTTCACAGAGTTTGAAAGTTATAGATTTGGGACAAGTAGGAGAAAAAGAAGGGGGGGAATACACTGAGCTGGACAGAAGAATCGAAAATATTATTACGGAATTCGAGTGCTCAAATGACCTGGCAAAATGCATGAGAACCTTCAGCTACGTTACCAAAATGCATTAGAAGTATGATATTTATTTATCTATTTTTAATCTGCAAATTAGTTGCATATACGTATAAAAAATTTTAAAATGAAAAAATACAACAAAAAAATACAACAAAAAATATGAAAAAATAAAAAGTTAAAATGAAAAAATACAAAAGAAATAAAAACTTATGAAGAAAAGTACAAAAAAAGATGAAAAAAATAATAAAAAATCGGAAAAAAAAACATGCAACAAGTGCAAAAAACAAAAAAACATTTAAACCGCCAAAGTCATCACAATCTGGTTCTGGGAAAGGGTGGGTGTTTCTTACTCATCGCATAACCGTCCGCTAATGCCACGATTTCATACCCTAATTAATACTTCCAGAACTAGATTGTGGTGACATTGGCGACTTAAAAGGGTTTTTTTTTTAGCACTTCTTGCATTCTTTTTTTGTATTTTTTTTTCATATTTTTCCATTTTAATTTCTTTTATTTTTTGTATTTTTTTCATATTTTTCCATTTTAATTTCTTTTATTTTTTGTATTTTTTTTCTTTTTTTTTTGTATTTTCTTCATATATATATATATTTTTTTTTTGATGAACGGTGAGAAGAACGTAGGCTTATCAAACAAAGGAACCAAGCGATTGGAATTTTCTCATTTCCTATTGGTCAAGTGGGGAATCTGTAGAGATGTGAACGGTGTGAAGGGAAGACAGTTCTGGAAAGGGGTGGGTGCTTCTTACTCCATTGCATTTCCGTCCGCTAATGCCACGATTTCATACCCGTCCGCTAACGCCACGGAACCTATAAAACATCTCGGGAATCAGGCCGGTAGCTGGATGGGCCGCGGATGGCTTAGTGGTTAGCGAGTCAGACTATCATTGCAAGGTCCTCAGGTTCGAGCCTGGGCTGATCTTTCGGAGATGGTGTGATTTACTAACAATCGCTGAATATCGGACGAGCACGTTAAATGACGGCCCCCAGGCTTGACCCACTGGTTAAATGGGTATCCTTTCCTATGCCCCCCCCCTGAAATTCTCTCACCCCATGTGTGCAACATCGTACTTGTACGGTGGCGCCGTCTACTGTACTCTAATTTCACTACAAACTGTTCTGTCAAAGTCGCTAGACTTGCTCTCATTCCTTCCGTTTCTGTGTCCTGCCCAAAAGGCGATCTCGCTGTAGGTGGCTGGGACCTGAACTCTACTCACTGTGGAAGGAAGTCCTACAAGAAAATGACAAATACTGTGTGCATCAATGGCCAGTAGCTGGTACGTAAAACTTTCACTTGAGTTCCTCATAATCTTATAGTTCCTCCTAAGTATAACACGGGGAGTGTGTTGTTTACTTGCTTGAAGATGCTCCAGTTTGACAGATTAAAATATTTTTTACGGGACACCACAAATTCTTGGAAATTTGTAACCCATATGTGTAAATGTGAGACGAGGGTTCGTTACAAATTAATGAGGGTAGCTCAGCTCCGGCAGTGAAAAAAGTACCGCAGCTGCGCTCCGGTACAAGTTAACCCCTGCGTCACACAAAGCATCGGGGAGAAACTGTTGGAAATCGTGTTGTTGAATTATCTCTTTCTATTGTCACAGTCGTTATCATGCTTCATTGAGTTGTTTTCTCTTCGCTGAATCAGTTTTTCTGCTTTCATTCATTCGTAAACCGCTGGATGTTTTACAAAAAACCACTTTTGTGTGATATATGCTTTCTTTTTTCACCATCGCGAACGTTTTGTTGGTGATGTCAGCGCATATATTTTGAAATCAATGTCTTCTAGCTGTCGTGCCCCGGCATGTAGGTCGGGTGGGAATTGGTGACACTTGTGTACAGTGACACTTCCGTATATGTCAAATTTGGTGGCACTTGTGTACTATGACACTGCCCATACAGCACAAAACGTTTTAGATATGTATCAATAATGTTACAATTTCTCATTTTCGTTACACTTTCAGATATATCTTACAATTACGTTTCAGCAACTAGGAACATAACTCTTTGTACATTACGGTTACGTTAAAAATAGCATTCACCAATACTACTGTTTTATAGTTTCCATTGTACATAATTGCTACCCTGATGTTACATTCCGGGGATATTTAAGATTTTTGGTTTGGCAACGGCGTGGATGCACATGCGAATTTTTGCCATTTCACCGAAGCACTCTCGTAGTTGTATTTCCTCGTGCTACTGGGATATTCTTTGGTGATACTGTCGTACTCGAGTTAGCTAGTTAGTTGATTTAATATTTCATCCTTTTTTTATTTTGTGATTCAAGATCATCTGAAAGTAACTGTTTTGATTATTATGATTTTTAAATTCTAAAAAGCATTTTATAAAATCTACGTAGATGGCTGTGTTGTTCAGTGGCGCACCCAGGAATTCCTGCTGGAGGGGCTACATATATATTTAGTACACGTACATAGTGTACGCCTATAGTTTATATACGGTTGTGACGAACGTCGCTCTTAATCCCTTTAGGGCTTTGGGAAGAAGACATTATGTAATGTTTCGAACATGTAAAATAATATTTTTGAATGTTTAATTTGTGATGAGCGTCGCTTTTAATCTCCTTGGAGGGGGCTTAAGCCCCCAAACCCCTCCGTGGGTGCGCCAATGGTGGTGTTGTATTAGTATACTATACCAGCACGCTGTTTTTACTTGAAGCTGAGAAATTTCATATTGGTAGGTATTTAGAAAAATGACGAATTTGATTTTCTTTCTTTTTTTTCGCTGAAATATTGTCTATTTCCACATGTATAATAGAAATTCGACACCTTCATTTGGGACCGATTTTTATTTCTTTTGTCATCAAATATATAAACGCCGCCACTGTTCCCAATGGACAGAGGACTGCGTTAAACCTGTGAAAGCGTAAACAACTCGTAATACGATTGTTGTTGCTTTTGAAACAGATGTCGAGTGTAATATTTTTTATTGTGATTTCATAAAGTTTATTTTAACTATAATGTTCAACGCAGTAAATACGTAACAGTAATATGATGTTGTCACAAATATCTTTCAGGTACGTAACAGTAATGTAACGAAGTTACAAATATCTTTCAAATACGTAATAGTAACAAGAAGTTGTTATGTTGAAGTTACAAAGACTGTAACGTATATCGGTTATGTAACGTTTCAGGACATTTTGACGAAACCGTAAGATTTCTGAAACATTACTGTTACATTACGCAACGTATCTGAAAAGTCTCAATGTTTCAGTGCTACGTACTTGTAACACATACGAAATATTCTGTGCTGTGTGGGTTGTGTACATGTCAAATTTAGTGGCACTTGCGTACATATCAAGGCATTCCCAAATCTAACAGGTGCAGCATAGGGAAAAAGGTGGCTCTTGCGTACATTAGATCGCTTCTGTAACACAATCTTCACCGAAATTCCCTTTTTCAAAATTTACTCTAATTTTAGCAATATAAGCTAAAGATTTCAAACACTTCTTTATATCTTGCGTACTTTCGTAATGTCGCAGAGTTCTAGAGATTCGCTGATCCAGTTTGGACCCGTCTTTATAAATTAGGACAGACGCCTTGGTCATACAAACCCCTTCTCTCAGCTTACACCCCTTTCAGTTAATATAATACAAAGGAGAGAGCAAACCCAGTGGCGCTCCGAGGAATTCCTCTTGGGGGGCGGGGGTGCTAGATGCATATTTAGGTATGTGCGTATATGCACATAGTATATATGTATATATATACATATATATGTATGTATGCATACAATATATACAGTTTATAGATATGTATATATACAGTGCATAAGATAGACAGATATACACCCAAGGGGGGGGCGCCAGTGAGCACACCTTGTTTTTGTTGTTGTTATTGTCGAACTAGAATAGAAAATATCATAGTTTAACACCTTAATGAGGAAGCAGTCGTTAATGCGACCTTAGTTGAAATGGTAGTAAATGGTGGACGTCAAGTAATTTTGCTTCCTATACTTCCAATGGAAAAACTTCTGTGCATATTTTCTTCACAATTAATGCGTTCCCAAGGATGAAAATTTGAACATCGATTAAAATAGCTTCATTTTATAACTTGAAATACTTAATATTTTCTAAAACATAACAATAATTATGAAATCCAACATTTGTTTGTCTACTGACGTCATCAAAGTACAGGTCGCGCCATCTTTTTTCTGGTTTCAACACCACCAAAGGAAAAGTTCTTGATTTTTAATATAATTATGGTTATGTTTTAGAAAATATTAAGTATTCCAAGTTATAATATGAAGTTATTTTAATCGATGTTAAAATTTTCATCCTTGGGAACACACCAATTGTGAAGGAAATGTGTACAAAGTTTTTCCATTGGAAGTATAGGAAGCAAAATTATTTGACGTCCACCTTAAAGCAGAGGGATGGGGAAAAAAAGAAAAGAGGTCAGATGGGGGGGGGTGAGCTGCTGACGATGCGGTGTGACGGAAAGGGTAGTATTTGCACGCGAACTACGGAAATGCGTTTTCTCTATACAGTGAAGTTCCTTTGTACCAAAGTCCGTACTTCAGTTTGAACGCGACAGAACTTTAGTGTTTTGAACGCATGTCTGGGAAAATAATATGGCTTTGATTCATTCTTCATTTTTAAGAATAGCTTGTTTATGCTCTAACTTTATTACAACCACATAATAAGAACTGGTTAGAAAATGTAGAAAATATCATTCCCAGAAAATATTTCCTACCTTCATGTATCACTCTTTTAATTCTTTATATATTATTCCTAAAAATTATGCAGAAATAGCTGTTGTAAATTTGAGATTTTCATACGAACGCTCAGTTTTGGACTGGCGATCCATAAACAGCCCTGGAAGCAGATTTTTTGCGGTTCACTGTTTGCAAAAAAATATCCCCGTGCCCCAAACCTAAAATTAGGAATATGCCAACATCACCATTTCCTGTTTAATAGTCTTTTTAGCGAAAGTCTAATAATTATTGTATTTACAGAATAAGCTTATTTCTAACTTCTCCATGTTTCAAAGCGAATCTCTGGATTTCGTATAACAAACTACCGTACAAACGTGATCTGCTCGGCGCTGAACTCACCTCCCATCTGACCTTTCTTCTTTCTTTCCCCACCTTTCTACGTTAAGCCGGTCGCATTTATATGATCATATCATATGTAGAAGATTTTAGGAAAGGAGTATCTGACCCCAGGTCTTAAACAACCCTTAGAAATAGGAAGCTAGGAGATTTGGGCTAGAGTGCCCGATAGGAAAGTTACACGGAAGCGAAGTAGAAAGGGGGAGGAAAACGCCCTTATTTATTACCGGGGGCCAGTACCCGGGGTCCGAAGGCTTAACGTGCCCATCCGACGCACGGCGGATATTTAGTGGATCGAGCGTTCGTACCTGCCTGGGATCGAACCTGAGGTCTTTTCCGTGGCAGTCACGAACGTTGCACACTAGGCCACCCACGGCGCCGGTTGCATTTCTACCATTTCAAGTATTTCAACACCGGTCGCGGAAGACCCCAGGTGGTTAACACCTAATCTCTCCACCCTGCCTCCCTCCTTTCTTCCCCACTCCTCTTTGCCCCTGCCGGTCGCATTTGCTACCATTTCAACCTTAGTCGCATATGCGACGACACCCTTAATAAGTAGACCACACATCCTAAAATCAAGACACTCAGCTTAAAAGAAGAATCTAAGTACATTGATTTTCTTATAAATCGAATAGACCTTAATCTTGAAAGGAAGAAATGATCTAAGAGGTACATCAAACTGGATCAGCGAATCTCTAGAACTCTGCGACATTATGAAAGTATGCAAGATGTAAAAAAGTGTTTGAAGTGTTTAGCTTATATTGCTAAATTAGAGTAAATTTTGAAAAAGTGAATTGAAATATTTATAAAAAAATAAATATAACAAGGCGAATATGGCCTAAAAAGAAAAAAAAAAGGAGAATATCGCCTACAACTTTTAAATACGCTAGCATAGATGCTGCCTGTCCTAAGCCTCGATAAAATGCGAAGGAAAGTTAAAATCATTCAAAATATGGATCACAGTGACAGTGTTGTTCGAGGGATAGCTGCAAAAACATATAATTATCCCTGAATATAGGACCTTGACATGTGGGCAAGTGTCACTGTACGCCTTGATATGTACGCAAGTGTCACTACACCATCGGTTCGTACATCAAATTATAGTTCTGCTGAAAAACTTATTCAAGTGTTTAAATTTCCGAATGAAGAAAACAGATTTCAACAGTGGAAAGAGAAGCGTAGTTGGCATCGAGCAGTTTAGATAGTACCAAGCATTTTAGACAGGATGATGTTATAAGAGAAAACAGTGTCACCAGGGACGTAGCTTGAGGGCCTGCCAGGGGAGTCTCAGCGCCCCCTGAAATGTTTTGAGCCACCCCTACGAATTTTTTTTCTTTATTGGAGGTTTAACGTTTTCCGTGAGTAATTTAGTGGGCTATAACGGGGCCGTCGGGACTCCTCCTCCTCTCCATGTTTACGGGCCTGGCCACCGGATTAAGAACTTGCTTGTGACATCACGCTATGCGACGGACATGTACATGGGTTGCTGAAGACATGAATGTGAAAATATTCATTATTTGCTTCAAATTATTTAAATTCCTTTTGACTGATGATTGTAAGCAGTTACTCCATGTGCAAAATTTGTGTTAAAAAAATGTGTGGCAAAGGAGGTTGAATGTAGTAAATAGAAAATTTTCCAAATGCAATCAAACTAAATTTGAAATGGAACGAAAGTGTGCTTCTGTATTTTTAAATAACTACCGTAAGTTGAAAAATGACTGCTTAAATAACAGGTCAAGGAAGACAAAATATGCTATGTTTGCAGCAGCTATTTAATGATTCTGGTCTTCCTGTGTGCCTCACTAACAATGGGGATACCTCCACATTTTGGCAGACATTTGATAATCATCATTACAGGGGAACTAAATCCTAACCCCAGTCTAGCTACCCTAAACAAGTAAATATATTTGTATTTTTATATACCATTTGTATTTGCAATTTCCATTACATGTGTGGGAAAAAAATACGATGCATGTTCTAACACACGTTCGTAACCACGGGGAGAGAAATCAGTACAAGGTAAATTTATTTTTCATTTATTAATTTCTGTGTGTACATTGTGCTGAGAGTTATACATTTTCAGTATTAATTTAGTCTAATTGGCAGCCTCAAAACTTTTTTCATTTAAAGCAAGAACCTCTTCTCCTTCATGGATGATAGCTCTGACTGTCGTGGTCTCAGGGACGCGCCAAGCGGGGTTCAGTGGGTGCGAACAAAACCCCCTGGAGAGAAAGCCCCAGCGCGCGAAATGCGAAGGGTGTGACGTCACCGTCAGAGGGCCATCGCAATCCCTCTCTTCAAAGGGAAAACGTAAGGGAAGTGCCGATATTAGCTTCGCGTTCATGCGGCATTGGTCAGCGTTGAGCTTTCGGTTATCGGGCACGTGAATTAGCGTTTTTATACAACATTCGTGGAAAATATCGGGTGCTTTTATGTAAATCTAATTACAAGCACGTCTAAAAGCCACTGTTTTCAGCTTTTCTAAAGATGAAAGCCTTCAAAGAAGATGGATTTCTTCCATACCAATAAAGGATTTTGAACCCACCGTGAATTCAAAGGTTAGTTAAGCCTAATTGTTCTCACGGTAGAATGTTCTGCGTACAATTTAAGTTAAAGTAAGTTTAACTTGAGGTTCCGATTAGAGAACTATGAACTTTAATTGTCTACATTGAACTCTTCTACAAAGTAGCACTTTAATTCCTAGTCGAATTCATAGTCACATCATTCACACGTATAAGGATAGCTTCAAGAATATTGGCAGTGAGACGTTTCTCTCTGCAAGAAGCACATCGTGCAAAAAAGGAAGTACTTATGCATAATGAAGAAACACATTTGTTGATACTTGTGTTTTCCGTTTTTTGGGGGAGTCTGTTAATGTGTTAATTGATATTTCGAATATTTTCAGTTGAAAAATGAAAAAAAAAAGTTTGCCTTATAATGAATATATTGCTGGAGAAAATTAATACCTTTTGTGTAATTTTGTGTGAAATATGTTTTTACAAAGTTGGGGAAAAAAAGGATGTGGCATTCTGATTTCCCAGCATAAAATTTGCAATGTTATGTGCATAAATTCGAAGATATCCAATATACCTTCCATATTCATCTAACAAAGACCTTTTTCCTGAAGATTTTAATTTATAATGTTTTTTTTTCTTTTTCACTTTCTAGAAGTACTTGCAAGATCTGAGCATACGTCTTAGCGTATTTTCAGGAAATATACTCACTAAATCAGAAATTTTTCTTTCGCGTTCGTTACGTAATTAGAGAACGGTCTTTCTTTTTTAATAAATCGAACGCGAAGAGAATTTCTAAAAGTTTTAAGTGAAATGATTATGTTCATAAAGTCCTACAAATTCGCCATTCACGCACTTAAAAAAATCATAGTTGCAAAAATGTTTAACGTAAAATGTTGGGGTTTTCAAGTTATGCGTTAAAAAACTATTATGTTTGTGTTTCTTTAGCCAAATTGCAAAAAAAAAAAGGAAACATTTCCTGAAATATTTAGTTTTAAGACCCGTATATGAAATCATTTCCCAGCTCAAGAGCAAAACTTCGGAATTCCCCAATTTACCGGTATCATTGCTGTAAACTGAGAAAAAAAATGAAAACTAAAAATGTAATCTTTCGATGTTACCTGAGGATAAAAATTACAGAGAAAAAAAACATGGTCAACATATTGCTGTGTGCGCAAATTGTCTAGTATCATACTCGAGAAATTATTTCCCTGCGTAAACACAGCGGTACTTCGTTGGCGTTTTCAGGAGCGAAGAGCTTGAGGCTCGAGTCGGTCGGCCCACTAGCTCTGACTTCACAGACAAGTTCGGAGGCTTTCTTAATCTTCAGGGGGTTTTGGCAAAGCCAAGTAACAAAGGGATCAGGGGAATCGCCTTTGATAAGGAACTTAAGTTTTTCAAGTCTAACCGAAAAAGTTCATCAGCTTGCGAAAAAAAGGGAAATTATCTGCAACCTAGTTTCGCATCTTCAAAAATTTGCCCTTGCTGGTTCGAAGGTGAAATAAAAATTTTCGGAGCAGCTAAATTCATTGTTGAAAATGCGTGGAGTCTGCAAAACATTAGGCTTAATATTTTTCTTTTTCATTTTGTTGGCAGTTACATATGTGGTTCCTTTGAAATTCTTTAACGAATAGGCCTTGCGGCAGGGCAGCCCAGTGCAATCATAATGTGTTTCTGCCGTAATTTGCGCGATGTTAAATGACATCTAGGAAAAGTGTAATTTTACATGTGTTAAGCCAGTGGTATTTTATTTCTTGTATTTGTGGAGTTTATCTGTGGAATGTTATCAATGAAACTCAGTGCTTAAGTATTGTATTGGCGGAAAAAAAAGCTTCCTGCTAAATTTTATACTCAGAGGAGATAGCGTAAGGAAAAATGAAATGTTAAATGTAGTAGCAGCAGGGGTTATATGATTTCATAATTTTTTTGTTACATCTTATCATAAGCGAGTAACCTCTCGGTATGAGTAGTGATTTATTTTACATTCTTAAGGTAGCCTGTTTATTGCATTTAAGTGTATAGTGTACGTGCCATGTAGTTTAAACTTTTCTTAGAGGCAGTTTTATCATAATTTTAGTGTTTTGGTAAATTTAGGTGCAAAATTATTCTTGAACATTTTGTAGTAGTGTGGGCTAGTTCACTATATCAGCCAACGGATTTCAAACATAGATTTTCATGAGAGGAAGATATCAAAAAGGGCATGCATGCTGACTAGGGTTTCATAAGTGTTGGCCTGTACATTACCTTTGTACAATGTTGGAATTCTTCAAGAGGTGATGACTTCTGGAAATAGATAATTCTTCGAGAGTAGGTGTAATTTTCTGGAAATAAGTTATTCTGCGATATAGTGTGTGCATTTTCTGGGAAATAAGTAGTGTAGTGTATTTTTCTGGAAATAATTAGATAGGGTGTTTTCTGGGAAATAATGATTTGGTAGTTCCTGGGAAAAAGTGATTTAGGGGATTTTTCTGGAAATAATGCGAGTCTTCGTATGGTGTTTCTTCGGAAGCTGTGTGCCTGGGGAAAAATAATTTGGAGCAAGATAGTTCTTGCAGGATGCTTTTCCTATGTAGAAATACTTCGTGTCTGAAAGAGTGTTTATGAGGACAAACTGGGGGATTGAGGAAAGCAGTACAGGGTGATGGGTCACACATATGACTTCCCATTTCGGTGCATAGGCCTGACTGGATTCACGACCCAACCTAACCTTTAGCTTTCAGAGTGTTATTTTGTTTTCAAGGAAAGTGGGTCTGATTAATTGAGATGTTTGCCTAGCCAGTACCTCAGTTGTTTACTACATGGGTCTAATAAATTGGTAAAAACTCACATAGTGTACTTTTGAAAATTCAGCTTAAATAGTTTTATGAATTTAATGCCAGAAATAGTTGTGCAATTTTGAAATTTTGGTAAACGGCAAGGATGCCTAGTGTTGGAAGTTAGTGTTTGCCTTTTTATTTACATTGTAATATATTGAGTACTCAGAGCAAGTTTGTGTTAGAAAGGTTATTTGAATTTTCTTGATGTTAGTGTGACTTTTATGCTTTTTGTCAGCGGTGCAAGTTAATGACAAATTTTGAGTTAATTGAGTAAGGTATTAAGTGCAGTATGTTCGGTATAGTGTATAGAAGTGATATTGTATCAGTTAATGCTAGTGTTTAGGGCTGAGTTATTTTAAGGCAAATTTTCCTGGGAGTGTAGATCTGTCTACTAACGTAACTTTTGGTTATTTGTAAATTTTTGCTCGGTTATGGAAATTTTAAAATTAATATGGGCTAAGGAAACTGGTTTGAGGGGTTTGTTCGAAAGGGCAAATCAAAACTATATTGTTTCACGTTGACCGATTACTTTCCAAACTGAGAGAGAAAGAAATTGCATTTTCAGCTGTCATAACTTATCCGCAGTGTTATGTATGTTTCCTAAGTCCAGATCTTTTATTTGATTTCGCAAATTATGATTTTCTGAGAAAAATGTGTCTCGTACCACCCGAAAGGGACATATTTGATTCCTACATAACAGAAGTGTTGTTCAAAAATCTATATTTTACTGTAAAAGCTAGAGTTGAGCTAAGTGAGATTCCTGCCTGTAAAAGTGGCCAATGTGAAATTCAGGGTAGCGAATTGTTATTCGCTGGCAGAAATACGTGTTCTTCCTTTTCTGAATTGTAGAAATACAATAAGTGTGTTATCTGATTGATTTTCTTTTTATAAGGCCTAGTTATCAAAGTTAGAATTGTCAAACAAAAAAAAAAAAAAAAACAAGATAAAAGCTGATTGCGTTCGAACACCAAAACAAATGGTTGTCTTGGTTATTCTCCGGCTCCTTGAAACACTTAATTTGTTGTTCGTTAAGTTTTCTCAAATAAATGAAGGCCAAGTGGCCTTTCAAAAACCCAAACTGTGTGCAGTGAAAAAATTCTGTATCTTCGTTGCATTTTATCCCAGGGTCCGACGTATTTCCACCTTAGCTTGACTAAGGGCAGGCAAGTAACCTGGGATATATTTTTTTAACCGTGCATTTAGTCCTACCCATTTTGATTGACCATCAAGCCTCTAAAAAGTTATTTATATTTTTTTTAGCCGTGCGTTTAGTCCTACCCATTTTGATTGACCATCACAAGCCTCTAAAAAGTTATTTATATATATTTTTTTTAACCGTGCGTTTAGTCCTACCCATTTTGATTGACCATCAAGCCTCTAAAAAGTTATTTATATATATTTTTTTAACCGTGCGTTTAGTCCTACCCATTTTGATTGACCATCACGCCTCTAAAAGTTATTTATACGTGTACATTGTCTACCACTGAGTATTTAGTTTCACACATTGGTACACATGTAACAATAAATACCTTTTCGCACTTGCAGGTTTTTCTAACTCGTCAAGTACGCAAACAACACAAGCCTGTTATAATAACTTTTGGATATCAAAAAACTCAGTGTTGCATTTTTTTTATATTTATCATGGCCTTAAACAGGATTTTGCTTTTGTTTCCAAATGCATCCACCCATCTCCCAAAGTTTAACTTTTACCAAATTTCAATATTTACCTTCATTTTAACATTTGCATAAATTTAATTAAATACCCATAGCGAAAAACTACATCATAACAGTATGATGAAATAAAATCCCGTAGCAGTATGTCCAACTCGCAGTCTTCAAAATTACCAGAGTTAAAAAATACGACATGGGTAATGCACTACAACGCATCTGCTTTCTGGGAAATATAGGCGTTCAAACAATTCCGATTTTGCTTGCTTGTGAAATATTCCTGTTTCCATATGATGCAGTGAAAAACGTGTGACTAAAGAAATTCATGGATAAAAATGAAGAAAGTGACAGTTGTTGACCTAGAGTCGTAAAACTTACTTTCGTCCGACATTTCAACGCGCAGATAGAGCTGCTCTCCCAGTTCTACACCTCGCACTTCGTATCCTGAGGCGTTGACGACACGGAGTCGAACGGGTGGTGTCGCAGCGAGTCCCGTGATCACCTGTGTAAGACTCTGGAGGTCCCTAGAGGAAAAAGAAAACAGAAATGGAATTGTATTTTTTGTCCAAGACAACACGTATCGAGTGAACCGAAATAGTTCTGATAAAAACAGGAACATAAACATTCTGCTTCGGAAACTAGTTTACTATGAAGACAAAAAAAAAAAAAAAAAAAAAAAAAGGAATAGAAAAAGCAAAAATATAAAATACGGGAGTCGGGATACGTGGTCGATAAGTTTCTTTGCACCAGCCGTTCTTGTAATCTACCACGGCGCGTTTTGAGAAAAGCGTGACATATTTTCCTTTAAACAGAGTGAAACTGAAAGTCTAAGAAAACATGTGGGCTTCCGAATTTCCGCACCAACGATTACAGAATTCTTACTAAAAGCATGTGACATGATGAAGACCTCAAGATGTTGGCTACCTTTTCTTCCGAACTTCCACATGAATCTTCAAAACGATAAAAAAAAAAATCCTCGTACCGGAATGTTATTCAAACGCCTCTAATAAATTAAAAACAGCGATTGGAATATTTTTACCGTCTTCAATGTTACATGGCGAATTGAGTTAAAAGAATTGCCTAAAATATTGCATTCGAATCTTGTTTACAGTACTAAGTTCGAGGGACAAAAAGGAAACAAATTTATCTTATTTTATTTATTTTTTTGATTGGAGGTTTAACGACCTCGGTGAGCAACTCAGTGGGCTATAAGCAGTCGCCCGTCCCTAATTTAGGGTCACTGGCTTCAGGGAAGGGAGAGAGCCAGCGCTATGAGACAAACACAACATCTATGCCTCACTTGGATTCGAACCCGGACCCACCTCTGACGAATGATCAGAAGCCATCGCTAAGACCAATGCGCCACCAGCGTGGCCAAATTCAATTTACCTGTCGTTTACTAAATACATTTATTGTTATTCATATCCCGAACGTCAGTACGATGTTCATATTTTTAGCTCAGATCACTGAAATAAATTATTCGTGTTTCCTGTTTTCTGTCAATTTTAAGAATTTTGGTACTACGGTATTGTATAACGTTCTTGAACACTCAATCCACCTTGCACTAAATCTATCTCCTAGTCCGGCTGTCACATAACTGAACACTTTGAGACGTACACCCTATTTAATCTTCCTTTTCAGTTTGTTTCCTTATGTAAATTTTGTTACTTATCTTTAAACATTTTTCTCACTGAACGACACATTACTTCCTCGAAGAGCTTTCACCATTCGGTAAGACTGACGGTGGATCACAGCACGATAAAACGAAAACATTGAATGTAGCGAAGTGTAGATAGTAGGGGCAGATGGTAATGAGTGCAGAGCAGTGCTGAGACGGGCAGCGCCGAAGCCGTCCAGAAAACAAGGCCACGGCATTAGAGAGTTGAGTTTCCTCTTTCAGTGACGTCACGCGGAAACCAAGGCTTCCGATTTGTTTCCAACGCTATCGTGTGTGACGTGAAACACGACACCGATGTATCAGTCCGCGTTAACATGAGAGTGATGTCACAAACGGAGAGAACTCATCTCTCTAATGTTACGACCTTGTGTTTTCTAGACGGCCTTTGCAAAGCCCGGGCCCGAACTGGGATCCATAACATTCACTACATTTCGGGCTCAGGTTGCATAACATTTACAACGTTTCGGGCTTGGGTTGTGTAACATTTACAAAGTTTCGGGCTCGGGTTGCGTAACATTTACAACGTTTCAGGCTCGGGTTGCGTGACATTTACAACGTTTCGGGCTCGGGTTGCATAACATTAACTACGTTTCGGGCTCAGGCTCGAATTTTTTTCGTAACTGTGATTATATATGCTTCAGCACACGAGTCTTTAATTATACTTCCGAGTTGATAAAGAGAATTCTTCTACAACTGGGTCTGTGATGGGAGCGAGAACTGGGGAGGGCAATTTATTCTGCTCTTCAAGAGCAATTTCATAAGTCACACATTACTGGATTTCTGGGGAATGAAGGAAAGGCTACTTCAAAAACTGTAGATACTACACCTGCCAGCCACTGAATTGAAAACTTTTATTCAATTCAAGGTTTGTTTGTTTTTATTATTAGAGGTTTAACGACCACCGTGAGCAACTCAATAGGCTATAAGCAGTCGCGTCTCTAATTTAGGGTCAATGGCTCCAGGGAAAGGATAGAGCTAATGCCGTAAGACAAACACAACATCCATGACCAGAGGCCATCGCTTAGACCACTGCGCCACAAGGGGCTGCCAATTCTAGTTTGGAACTACTTTAGCCCAAATTACAGCACGTATGCAGTTGGCATAGATTCCACAAGGTGCTGGACTGCATCTACGTCTGCAGCATAGCAGGTGTTTACCAAAATGTCCTTTAACTGGCTCAGACTTGACGGAAGACGGCTTTCCTCGCAGACCTGTTTTTCTAACATGTCCCCATACATTTTTATTGGGGTTTAGATCCAGGCTTTTTAATGGCCAGGGAAGTGGTGGAAGTTGCTGTCATGCTCGCTGAACCCACGGCTGAACACATCTTTTGCGATGGCCAGTGGCATTGTCGTCCATGAAACACCCTCATCTGCTGGATAAAATGTCAACGGTCGGTTGTCCTCCAAGGATTATTTGATCTTTTGGCAACAAAGATCAAATAAATCTTGGAGGACAACCGACCGTCCAGTAGCATCGAGAGACCCGTTCCGTACCTCCAGAACCTTGAGTTCTATTTACAAGGTAAGCTGGGTACATTACTTCGCCTATCGTCGGTCAGAACAAGTTGTACCGCAACTCGTAGGACCATATGAAAATGAACACTGTTCCCGACCTATATCTCAGAGACCTAAGGGCAAGGAATTGAAGAGGATCGGTATTGACAGTCGCATGCCTATGCGAAAACCACTATTCGAAACCCTATTCGAGAACCACGTTTTTCGCCATGCGAAAACCTTCGGCTCTTCGCATGGCGAAAACACCATGCAAAGTCCAGGAAACAATGGACCTAGATTGCGTTGTAAACACAACTGAAAATTCTGGTGGTAGTGTCATGGTGTGGGGCACCTTCTGTTGGTACGGAAGGAGTCCCCTGGTACTGCTGGAAGGTCGGGGGTCGTCCAAGAATTACCTGAATATTCCTGCAGATAAAGTCTATCCCGCAAAGTTCAGTTTTCATCCAGCAGCCGAGGGTGTTTAATGAACGACCATGTTTCTGTCCATCGTGAAAGATGTGTTCAGAAGTGGTTCTGCGAGCATGACAGCGACTTCCACCATCTCCTATGGCCAATATAATGCCCGGATTTAGACCCCATTCAGATCTGGGAGCAAAATCGTCTTCCGTAAAATCTGAGCCACTTAAAGGACTGTCTGGAGAACGCCTGGTATATTGTAGACAGAGATGCACTCCAACAACTTTATGGAATTTATTGCAAACCGAATATGTCCTGTAATTAGGGTTAAAAGGCGC
This sequence comes from Macrothele yani, assembly GCA_039090855.1. NCBI lineage: Eukaryota > Metazoa > Arthropoda > Arachnida > Araneae > Macrothelidae > Macrothele > Macrothele yani. The sequence goes on from CM076992.1 coordinate 20,061,148, forward strand.
ACAATCAGGCATTGGATAAAAGTTTCTAATTCAGTGGCCGGTATACACTGAAGTTCCAGAAAAACTCGTACAGACGAGCTTATGCAAAATGCATAGCAAGGTCACCTATGCGCGTACTCGGTTGCGTCCGCCAGTGCGTATATAAAGCGATAGACACACTTACCAGCTGTCAGAGCTGTTTTCGGAATGAGAATGACAAGTAATAACGATTTAAGCGATTTTAAACGCGATGTCATGGTTGGCGCTCGTGAGATGGGCCATAGTATTTCGGAGGTAGAAACGAAGTTCGGATTTTCCCGAACGACCATTGCAAGGGTGTACCGTGACTACAAGAATTCCGGCAAAACCTCCAACCTACGATACCAGTGTGGCCATAAAAATACATTGGGTGAACGTGACCATCGTCGGCTGTCAAGAATCGTTTCACGCGATAGGCGCGCAACACTCTCGCAGGTATCGGAAGGGCGTCAGTGTCCAGTCATCAAGTATCCAGCAACACCGCCACTGGGCACTTGATGACAGGAAACCAGTAGCTTGGTTTGAAGAGTCGCGTTTCCAACTGTATCAGGCAGATGGAAGTATTCGTGTGTGGCGCAAACCCCATGAAGCCATGGATACCGCCTGTCAACAGGGAACTTTTCCGGCTGGTGGGGTCCGCAATTGTATGGGGTGCGTTTAGCTGGACTTCACTGGGACCCCTGCTACGTCTACAAACGTCTGTGACCGGCCAACGCTATGTGCGCATCTTTTCTGACGAGGTACACCCGTTCATAGCCTGCATTCATGTTGATGGGTTGGGCCTGTTCCAACAGACAATGCACCTCCACACAAGTGTCGGGACGCCACATTATGGTTACAGGAGCATTCATCTGAGTTTGGGGTGTTGCCATCCCACCCAAGTCCCCAGATCTGAACGTGATAGAACACATTTGGGATGCCATGCAACGCGCTATCGAACACAGGAATCCGAGACCTCGGAATACACCCGGATTGTGGAACGCTCTGCAGGAGGTATGGTGTGCATTGCTTACGGCATATTTCCAGAAGCTAGCGGAGTCTATGCTCCGTCCTATTTCGGCAGTCCTGCGCTTCCGTGGGGGACCTACCAAGTATTAGACAGGCGTGCCAGTTTTTCTGGCACTTCAGTGTATGTAGATTGGATACCAAGGGAGGGGAAAAGACCCAGACGAAGACGACGTGGCAGATGCGTTGATTAAATTCTAAAGCCTGCTGGAGTGTCGTTTTGTTAAAAAGACTTGCTGAGGATATACACTGTGACTCATAATTTTTTGTCGGGGTTTCCGTGGCCTGGCATGGTCCAAAACGTAAGCAACCAAATAAAACTTCCTACAGTATAAACAAGTTCACCGCTAAAAATTTTTGTGGCAACACGGTACCTGCTGAATTGACGTCATACTTCAAAATGGCGACTGGTCAATAAAAAGCAAATTGCGTACTCTGGTTCTTCGAAACAAAGTCAGTTATGTCAACGCAACGTCGTTACAGAACGCAGTAGGCCAGAGCTCGCCCTTCCGATAATGCCATCAACGTTGGTCAAAGCAGTTTCAAAAGACTGGTAGTGCGCAGCATCATAAAGGAACGGGAAGACTAAGAACTTTGCAGGACGATCCACGTGCCATTCGAGAGATCAAACGAGATGAGTCAAAAGATGACCGTCTGGTGCGCTTTGTCATGTTCGGAAGTATTAGGGTCCTTTCTCTCTGTGGAGAAAACAGTGACGGCGGTGACCTATCTGGACATGCTACAGCAGTATCTGTTGCCTCAGTTGGAAGATAGGCAGCCCAATGTGGTGTTCCAACAGGTTGGCGCACCGCCGCATTGCGCTTTTATCGTCCGAGAATTTCTTGACCTGCATTTTTCTGTTCACTGGGTTGTGCGCGGTAGATCCATTCCGTGGCCTCCGCGCTCACCCGATATTGCGCCACTGGATTTCTTCCTGTAGGGATACATGAATAACATCGTTTACCAGACCCCTGTGACCTTCCTTGATGACCTGTAGACCAGAATTGGTATTGTGATAAAAACAGAACGCCGAAAATGCTGGCGAACACTTGGAGGGAAATTGATTATCGCATAGATATCTTACGTGCCACCAAAGGCGCGCATGTCGAAGTGGTTTAAGCAATTTGATACATCGATTCTACAGGTAATAAAACTTTTAGTTGTCATCAGTCATATTCTGTTGGCGGTTTTAGTTTGTTGTTTCCCGTCTTCCGATTATATGCTATGAAACCACGACACTAATTATGAATCTCCTTGTATATTATCTCAGTATATATATATATCATCATCATCATCATTGTCAACCATTATCAATCCACTGCTGGACGAAGGTCTCCCCAAGTTTCCTCTACAACGGTCTGTCTTGTGCCAGTCTCCTCCATGTCACCCCTGCATACTTTCGAATTTCATCCACCCATCTCCCATGTGGTCTTCTTCTGGGTCTTTTCCTGTCCCTTGGAATCCAATCTAAAATTTCGGCTGTCCATCGATGATCTGTCCTTCTGGCAGTATGTCCAGCCCATTGCCATTTCAGGGATTTAACTCTGATCATGATGTCTTCCACTCATGTCATTTTTCGGATCCACGAGTTCCTCTTCTTATCTCTCCTGGTTACACCAAGTATGCACCTCTCCATGCTGCTTTGAGTTGTCTGCAGCCTTTGTATGTCTCTTTTAGTTAAGGTCCACGTCTCTGCACAATACGTAAGCACTGGAAGGATGCATTGATCAAACACTTTTCTTTTAAGACATAATGGCATATTTGCTCTTGAAAATTATGCTGTTTCTTCCAAAAGCTCTCCAGGCAAGTTTTGTACGCCGATTAATTTCTTCATCAATGTGACCCTCACTTGATATCTGCTGTCCAAGATAAACGTACGTATCTGTTATCTCCAGCTTTTCTCCATCAATCGATAAATCTTCATTTCTTGTAAAAGCATTGAACATCACTTTTGTCTTCTGAAAGTTCATTTTTAATCCCACTTTTTTACTCTTGTCAGCAAGTTCCTGGATCATACTCTGCAGCTCTGATGGGCTAGTTGCAAAAATGACTACGTCATCAGCAAAACGAAGGTGGGTTAGATAATCTCCATTAATCTTTATCTCCTTGTTTTCCCAGCTCAGTGACTGAAAAACACCCTCCAATGTGGCATTAAAGAGCTTCGGAGATATTATATATATATATACAGGGGCTGTCCAAAATAATGGAAACACTTGGAAACAATAGGTGTTACACACCTAATATGGTGTGTGAGCACCCTTCGCATTTAAAACTGCTTGAATCCTCCTTGGAATGGACGCATATAAGTCCTGTATGGTGGTAAGTGGTATGTTGTACTATTCTTCTTGGAGAAACTGCTCCGATTCCTTGAGAGATGCCGGAGGAGGATAACGGGATCGCACCCTGTTCTTCAACACAGACCACAGGGGCTCAATGAAGTTTAAGTCCGGTGATTGTGCAGACTAGGGAAGGTGTGCAACTTCATTCTCATGTTTCTCAAACCATGATTGAACAGTTCGACTTCTGTTAATCGGGGCATTATCATCTTGAATGGTGCAATCCCCTGACGGAAACAATGTCACCACCATTGAATGCACATGGTCGGCCAAAAGAGTGACATAGTCACCGATAGTGATCCGTCTGTGTAAGGTGATAAGGAACCTGCTTGCAAACCGCGAGATCATGGCCCCACACCGACCCCATGCTTCATTGTAGGAAAGAGACAGTACGGTTTGTAGGCTTCTGCGGGGGTTCACCACATGTAAACCCGTTCTGTGGTGGGGAATAGTGATAAGCTTGATTCACCGGAAAACAAAACATGTTTCCATTGATCCGCAGTCCACGTTTTAAGTTCCTGGCACCATTGTAGTTTCCATTTCATATTCACCTGTGACAACAGGGGTTTGCAATAGCAGCTGTGCCGTAAATATTGTGCTTATGCAATTCCCTTTGCACGGTATGGGTCGACACTGGGTTTTCGAGATGTACATTAAGTTCAGCGCTCACTTTCGTCGCCGTGGTCTTCTTCCTTGCGGTCACAATCCTCTTTAATGTTCTCCTGTCTCTCGCAGTGAGTTTGGTTTTCCTTCCACAGTTGTGTCTCGCAGATGATGTTGTGCCCTGCTCATTGTATGCTGTCATGACATTTGACACGGTAACCCTCGATACCCCCAATACCTGTTCCACTGTGGTTACCGACGCACCAACCAGACTGGCTCCTACAATCTGCCCTTTTAGGAACTCCGACAGGTCACTCGTGGTGCCTTCACCTGGAGCAAAATTATGCAAATACCAATTTACAATGCAATCACACAGACCCTTGAGACTATAAACAACACTTTACAAAAAACAAATTGTAGCTACATGATCATTTTACTCAAAAAGCAGAACATACCATAATTACTGTTTTCAGCAAGGTGTTTCTATTATTTTGGACAATCCCTGTGTATATATACAGTATATATATTGACAAAAATCACCAGACACCTAAAAGAGAAACACAACATAGCATTTATTGACATACATTAGTACGGTGCCGATCCATTTTTGGCCTTAATGCATGCACTGACCCTTTGAGACATGCTTTCGACAAGGTTTTGGAACCCAGCGATAGGTATGCGCTTCCATTCAGTACCTAATGCTGCCGCTAACCTTTTCTTAGTAGTAGACCTTGGTTCCAAACTTTTTATGCGGCACTCTAATTCATCCCATAGGCGCTCTATAGGATTAAGATCAGGGCTTTGTGCTGCCCAGTCCACACACGATACGCAATTATCGTCAAACCACGCCGTAACAGTACTTACTTTATGGCTCGGAGCATCATCCTGCTAGTACTAACAAGGCTCGGTTCCATAGTATTGCCACAGAGTTTGTAGGGCATAATTGGCCAGAATATCGAGGTAGACGTGGTAGTTAACAGGTTTGTCCACGATAACCAATGGACCAGGACCATACCGCGAAAAACACCCCCCACACGAGTACACTTCCAGCTCCAAACTTGACCATAGGAACAGTACACTGTCGTAAATAGCGTTTCCCCGGCTGCCGCCATACCCACACACGGCCATCAGACTGATGGATCGTGTATCTGGATTCATCAGTCCATAGGACCCGTTTCCATTCATCTACGGTCCACGATAAATGCTCTTAGCGTAATGCTAAACGACGAGTAGCATTCGAAGTCTAGATGAAAGGCTTATGAGCAGCTGCACGACCACGGTAGCCCATGGAATGAAGTTCTCTGCGAATGGTACGTGTACATACCGAGGTTCCAGCATTACTACTCAGCTGTACACTAAGGTCTTGTGCAGTACTGCGTCGATTAGCTGTAACGACTCTCCTTAGGCTTTCGCGTCCTCTATCACTGATTTTCTTTGGTCTCCCGATACGTTTTGCTGCTTCAGGCACGCCATGTGTCTTCCACTTATTTGGTACATCAAAAACAGTTGCCTTGGGTATGTTTAAACACCTTTTGGTTTCTCTTATGGAAAACCCACCAATATAACACCGAAGGGTCTTTCCTTTCTCAAAGTTAATTCTCTACCACCGCGACATTTTCACTCAACCTCACAGTGCAATGTGATCGCGATCCGCTGCAGGCTTGTTTTTGTACCGTATGCAGCTGTACCGCGCGTCTTAACAGCGCAGAGGATCTGTTCATTTGCAGTTGAAGGGGTGTCCGGGGAAGTTTGTTAATATAGTTGTTACGTGCCTGTCCAGCAGGACGTGCACGACATAAAGGCAGATAGCAGCGCTAACGAACGTCCGCGTAGCTCAATTGGTAGAGTGACTTATTCCGGAATGAGGGGACCCGGGTTCGATCCCCGGCGTGGACAAAAATGAAGAAGAAATTTACTTCGTTATAATGGTGCCCGAACTTTCCGGATGACCCGGCCGTTCAAGATCTCGCAATGGTTTGATGTTCTTTCCACACCGCGAGAGAGGAAAAATCATAGAATCCCTTCTCCAGCGCTTCGAAATATATATGTGTGTGACGTTGCATTACACACGCTAGATTGACTGGGAGTTCTCAAGTGCACGTTCTACAGCGGATGGCTGCCTGCAACGATTCATGGTTACGGCTGACCCGTGGGTCATGCCCCCGGCCCTCTTTCGGGGGTGACGTGCCTGCTTAGCAGGATGCACACGACATAAAGGCAGATAGCAGCGCTAACGAACGTCCGCGTAGTTCAATTGGTAGAGTGACTTATTCCGGAATGAGGGGACCCGGGTTCGAACCCGGAATGGACAAAAATGACGGAGAAATTTACTTCGTTATATAGTATATATATATATTTGGCACTTGGGTAGGCACAGTTACTAGTCTTAGTAGTTCTCAGCAATTTTCGAGATAAATATTTATGTTGTCTAAAGGTCGGAATACAGTTGAACCCTCATATAACGAGCTCGGATATAAGGAAGGTTCATATATAACGATGTCTTCGCAGTTCCCTGAATTTTCAATGCCATCGTAATGTTATTTCAACTGGATATTACGAACAGCAGTTTTGTCCAAAATCATGTATAGCGAAGTTTTTGCCTTTTTCCTATTCAACATTTCTCCTGCGGGAGAGTAGCCATTTTTTATTCTTCAGGATATCTTGAGACCTCTGACTCAGTGAAATGCCTGAAGACTAGCCAAGCAGTGTCGGAATCCCCCACTTTTCCTTAATTCTCCTTCACTGGAGGGACCCACACTTCATCACCTCTAGAGCTTAGAGGGTAAATGATCTGTTTCCTAGCTTGAGAACAGAAGGAGGAATGCGACAAATGATCAGGGGGTGGGGAATCATGCCAGGGGTGTCCAATGTCAGCGTCTTCGTTTTGGGGCAGTATGTTAAATTGTTCAGATGGACCAGATAAGGAGATGTTTGTCTTAATCCCACTTCTGCAATTCCTAAGCGGGCGCATCTGATAGTTTAAAGCTTTGGAAGCAGCAATTTTTCTCACAAATTCGTTCGTTAGAACGCATCAACACAAGCTGGCAAATCATGTCAGTTGTTAAACGAAAAACACTGAGTTTAAATGAAAAAATTGAAGCAATCAATTTGGTGGAGAAAGGGAAAAAGAAGTGCGACGTAGCCAAAACATTTGGCATTCCGGCAAATTCACTATCCACAATTTTAAAAAAATAAGGATGGTTTGAAGCGAAAGTTCTCGGAAGGTTCTTTTAGCCATGATAGAAAACGATTTCGTGAAGGTCTTTATACAGACGTGGAAGCAGCGCTGTTAAAGTGGTTCCAAGAAGTAAGAAGCAAAAATGTTGCAGTCTCTGGCCCTTTGCTGAAGGAAAAAGGATTAGATTTCGCCCGACTTCTAGGAAAACCTGATTTTCAGCCAAGCAATGGTTGGCTTCAAAGATTTAAAGAGCGTCATGGAATCATATTTAAGTCCATTTGCGGAGAGAGTGCTTCCGTGGATAATGAAACAACCTAAAAGTGGCTGGAATCAAGTGAAACCTTAATTTCGCAGTATGAAGTTTGCGATGTTTACAATGCTGATGAAACTGGTGTTTTTTTATCAGTTATTGCCAGAAAAAACCTTAGCTTTTAAAAGTGAAAAATGTTCTGGTGGGAAAACTCAAAACTCCGTTTAACTGTATTGCTGTGCGCAAATATGGATGGATCCGATAAAAGGGAACTTTTCGTAATCGGGAAATCAAATAATTCCCAGATGCTTCAAGAAAGGTGAAAAATTACCAGTAAGTTACAGAGCTAAAAAGAAAGCGTGGATGACATCGGAACTCTTTACAGAATGGTTGAAACAATTTGACAACGAAATGACAAAGAAAAATAGGAAAGTTCTGCTGCTCATCGATAATTGTGCAGCACATTCGTCTAACATAGTGTTAACGTCTACAAATGTACATCGGTTTCCACCAAACACTACATCAAAACTTCAGCCCATGGATCAGGGTGTTATAAAAAACCTAAAACTTCATTACCGCAAATTTTTACTCAGAAAAATTCTTATTAACCTGGAAAAGAGGCAACCAACTGTCATCGATGTTCAAATGGCATGTGATATGCTATCTAATGCTTGGACTACCGTAACTGATGTAACCATAAAAATTATTGGAAACATGCTGGTTTTGGTATTTCAGTAGTAAATGAAGACACAGTGGTTACTACTAAAGACGAAACATGGAATCACCTGAGTGCAAAAGGGCTCATTTCATCGGATTTATCTTTTCCAGATTATCTGCTGGCTGACGATGACGTCTCAACGGAATCTCAAAATCCAGATCAGGACATTGTTGATGGCGTGTTGAACTCTCAGTATGACGCGTCCACTGATGAGAAGGAAGAATACGCAGAAGTTAAAAAAATATCAAATGCGGTGGCGATTGAAAGTCTTGATAATTAGCGTGCTTTTTTTGCGTCAAAAAATCTGTTTTGTTCAGCATTGTTGGATCAAATAGGAAAACAGCTGTCTGCAGCAATTGTTCAATCCCCAAAACAGGCAACTCTGGATAGTTGCTTCCAGAAGTGTGAATGAAAAATTAAAGGTAAATGATTCAATTACTGCACTTCTGCTTTCTAATACATAGGTACTATAGTAGTATACTGTATGTGCTTTTTTACATAACTTTTGCTCGTTTGCTGATACATTTTAGGCAAAATCGGATAAAACGAAGTTTGCGTATAATGAACTTTTTCTTAACTCCCTTCAACGTCCTTATAAACGGTTTCGACTGTATATATATTTTTCCATTTCTGTAAAATTTCGTGTTAAAAATTAAACTCTCTATTAAATATTTTCTCTGCTTTTGTTCATACTTTTCTGTTAGATCCGAAAACTATTTACAGACACTGCACAACGAATTTAAAAATTAACAATGACACCGATTACTTTAAAGCCATAAAATTTTATCTCCTGTTGTTTACAATCTTTAACTTTTCTCATGTGAGCTTTTCCTAGATCAGAAGTTCCAGTATTTTGTTTATCTTCTTAAGCTTCGTCTAAAGGATCTTTCGCTTTTGTTTCCTGTACCCTTTTTTTCGCGGAGCGGGTCTTCTCTCAAAGAGCATTCTGTTCCGCTATAAATGATAATGTACGGGAACCGTACTGCTGTAAACAACATTCCTAGATTCAGTATAATCTTCCACCCTCCCTTCGCGTTCACTCACTCGAATTTTGCCTCCTCATGTCATAATGATCCTGATGTGGGGTAGTCTGAAAAAAAAAAGGGAAAAATATTTAGGCCTGAATACTGTTGAAGATACGTTAATAGGAAGCAGGCAAAACACTTTTTACCGACGTATCTAATATTAGATTTTCTAATCACACATTATTTCAGCGTGTTTCTTCGCCTTCTAAAATGCCACCTGGAAGCTTTCTCATTGCATGTCGAAAATAAAAGGCGAAGAATATACTGTACTTCATAACGTGATTCTGTGCAAACACTTTCTCTCTCACTTGCTACTTTGCTCGCTCTATTTACCGGCTTACAATGTTTAATGAAACCATTTCTTGCGACGCTAAGGAATCCTCATTGGTGCGAAAAATGGATTGGATACTTTCCATTGAATTGAAACGATCGATGCGCCTGTTTATCGCTTCGATAGCTCATACAGTATATGAGATTCAATAATCAAAGAATGTCGGAATGCACTGAAATGGATAATGATACGTGTCGCCTTGGGCACCTCTCAATTTGCCACCCCTCTACTTCCAGTCATGGCACAACAACTTGTGTAACGTACCAGGAGATGTGACGTACCTGCCAGCAGGACGCACACGACATAAAGGCAGATATAGTAGTCAGAACAAACGTCCGCGTAGCTCAATTGGTAGAGCAACTTATTCCGGAATGAGGGGACCCGGGTTCGAATCCTGGCGCGGATAGAAATGACGGAGAAATTTGCTTCGTTATAATGGCGCCCGAACCCTCCGGATGACCCGACCGTTCAAAATCTCGCAATGGTGTGATGTTATTTCCACACCGCGAGATAGGAAAAATAAGAGAATCCCTTCTCCAGCACTTCGAAAAAAAAAAAAAATAATAAGGGGGAGATGATGCAACGTACCAGGAGATGTGACGTACCTGCCAGCAGGCCGCACACGACATAAAGGCAGATAGTAGTCAGAACAAACGTCCGCGTAGCTCAATTGGTAGAGTGACTTATTCCGGAATGAGGGGATCCGGGTTCGAATCCTGGCGTGGACAGAAATGACGGAGAAATTTACTTCGTTATACTTGTTTGTATAAAACGATATATGATATGATATGTACAGTGGTGTAACTAGCACAACGTGACCCTCCCCCCCCCCCGCAAGATTTACTTCAGTGCCCCTAAGCGCAGTAATTTCCCCAGGAATTCAAGCTTCAAGCACGAGGGAGATTGCATTTTTCGCGATGTGTGTGGTGGATGGGGAGGGGGGCAGGAAGTCAGGGAGAGTGTCTGCAAAAGTAATGCTGGTACCTAGAGCTCTGTAGTTCTAAAGTTTCAAGTAATAGATTTAACAATACATGTAATTGTTTTATACAAAACTAAAATAAATTACTTGAAGGAATCACCCTCATGCGCATTGCAGATCTGCGGCTGCTGTGAATAAACGTATGCGCCTGTTGTGTACGTAACTCTAGGTGACTGACTGACTGTTTCCCCACATCCTCCATGGGGAATTCCCATATGGCCTCGCGCTTTTCCTCAGCAGCGCATAGAGAGGGCAGCTGGAGACCGATCGTATTACAACTCGGAGACAAAGGGCCGAATAGCTTTAATCTGTAGGACATCCAGTGCTTTAAAAGTAAAACTTGACATTTATTTAGGCAAAACTAAATGTACCTTAAAAGAAAATATGAACCTTTGGGTTGATTGTTTGTCTTTGTGCGTGTTCGAATTTTTCCAAAAAACTACAACTGGAAGCTGTGGTATGCCCTTGGTTACCTACGCCTCTCCCCCTCACCCCGCTGCTGCGGGGGTGGTAATTTCGCCACTGGATATGTATAGTTGCTACCTATATCACCCAAGCAGTATTGAACCCAGGACAGAGATTTCGGACAGAGCGGCGTTACACAGGGTGTCCACCCATTTTTAGAATGATTTTCCAGCATTGTAATTAATGTTTAAAATAATTGTTTTTCTTTCATAAATGGCCTACTCCATAGCATCTGGACTATTGAACCTACATCTAGATTTCCAAGATAACAGGACATTACTTAAAATTGCTATTTTATTCCACTCCTCTTCCACTGCTTTCCATAGTCCAATCATTGTTTTAAATCTGCGTTTAAAGTGCTCTTTTTACCAGTCCGAAGGCAAAATAGTCCATGGGTCACCCATCTGGGGACTCTGAAAAAATATGAGCATAAGGTATAGACTTGATACTGTTAAATTTTGTCGAACCACCTGTTATAGTTTGGGGTTCTTTTGTTGGTGTGGTGTTGTTGAAGTACAGGTAGATCTCGGTATACGCGATAGATGCGTTACGCGAAATTGTGACGTGCCTGCGCCACAGGACGCACATGAGATATAGGCAGATAGCAATGAGAGCACATGTCTGCGTAGCTCAGTTGGGAGAGCGCCTTACTCCGGAATGAGGGGACCCAGATTCGCCGTGGACAATAACTGTGTTTTCACATTGGCGCCCGAACTTCAAGGATGACCTGGCCGTTAAGTTTCTCGCAATGGTGTGATGTTCTTTCCACACCGCGAGACAGGAAAAATGAGAATCCTTTCTTCAGTGCTTCGAAAATATAAATATGTGTGATGTTACGTTCCACACACCAAATTGTCTGGGAGTTCTCAATTGCACGTTCTTCATCGGATGACTGCCTACAGCGACACATAATAGTCCCGGCCATCTTTCAAGATGTGACCTGCCTGCGCCGCAGGATGCACATGAGATAAAGGCAGATAGCAATGAGAGCACATGTCCGCGTAGCTCAGTTGGGAGAGCGACTTACTCCGGAGTGAGGGGACCCGAGTTCGATATCCAGCGTGGACAAGACCGTGTTTTCACAAAATCGCCGTGTTTACCGAATTCGCGTAAAATGGGAGGCATTTTATACGAACAATATAGGATTAGGTTCTCACATATTCAGTTTGAAATAATGGGGTTATATAGCATTTAGATTACAAACAATATTATCTTTCTGAAACTTAATTTTAAATAAGAAAATCAAAATATAATACAGTTAGCATCTTCTCCATTTTTTCCATCGCCTCCGAGCGAGATTTAGTCATTTTAGTTACACTCAAGTTGGTTGATGATTGGGAATTTTTTCGAATTGATTCCGCATTGTCGCGAATAGTTCTCACAGTGGATTCACTAAGTCCCAAATCACGCTGAATATCAACAATGCCTTCACCTTTCTCACAGCGATCCAGAACTTCTAACTTTATTTCTAACGAATACGACCTTCGTACACGCTTCTTCCCGTCGAAAGACACACTCTTTCCTTTTGCCTGACATCGTAGATCCTCTCACACGCAGCTTTACAGCTTTACTGATCTGATCTCAGCGAGCACTCACGTCTTGATAAAAACATCGAAAGATGTGTGTCAAGATGAGCAAACCCATTGTTTCCTCGTAGTGTTAACAGATGGCACCACTGAATCGCGTAAATCCGAAAACGCTGAAAAGGAAACCACGTATAACTACCTGTATTTATTTAAAACACTAGTGAGATTTGCTGATGCTAAGCATTTTCACACATTATCATATCTGCAGTTTGTTAGAATCTTTAACCTGATTCTATTGAAGATATTGCTCGCTGCCCCCAATCTAGAATGTTAGTAGTAGGGTCTGGACACCTTTAACATCATTTTCCACTCACCTCAGACGTGTAGCGAAGGATCACGCAACAGCGTCTGCAGTGCTAAGGCACTTGAGTGAACCCTCAAAGAATTATGACGGGGAATCATTAGGAAGTCCTTAAAACATGAAGCTGTAGCATTATGCTTGCGATAATTAGTACGTAGTGCATTCTTCAAACTAATAAATTATTTGCAGAGTTTTCATAATAAGTCACAATATTTTTCATTGATCTCATAAGTACAGAGATAAAAGCTTAAGATTCCTATTTTTGTCTTGGATTTTCTAATGATTTAGCATTGTATACTTTTCTTAGTGCACCTTTTTTGTCATGCAATGTGAAGCCACAGGGGATTTCGACTATTAACATGTTACAAGTGCAAATTGGGAAGCAAGAGGCACACGTGCACGTAGTCCTGCATCCAGTAGACGGTTGCGGATTGTTCGCACAGTCACCTTAGGTGCAACGGCAGCTCAGATTTGCGTCGCAGTGGATGTTCTGCTTGACGACGCCGCTCTTCTTATGCGTCGATCGGTCCGCCTGTGACTCCCGGTTCCACGGCTTCTCTTGTGGGAATGTTCTTCGGACCATCTACGCCACCATCGTACCACCACCGATACTTCCCGTCCAATTCGCTCCGCAATACGACGATACGACCACCCGGCCTCGCGGAGTCCTACTAGACGACCTCGCTCAAAGTCCGATACCTGCTGAAATCGTACACGTCTTCCATGTCCAGGCATTGCAGCTTCTTCAGGGTCTTCGCACGTTTCCGTACGCCGACGACTGATTACATTCACTTCGCCGAACTCCTTAAATACCACCGACGATAATTTGCATATTATGCCGTGTTGTGGCGTAAGCGCTCACCGGTTGGTACCGAAATTAACATCACACCTACGTAAACTCGACCCCATTAACATATGTAAGTTTCATGATCGTCCGCCAATTCCTTCTTGGTGTTCTTTTTTCACTTTCCGCCAGTGTATTAAAGTTTAATCACTATCCTCGGATAGTGAAAAAATTACACTGGCAACCAAACTGCGGCAGAGCGCCCAAACCTTTAGGTCTCAAAATTCTTCCTGAGAGCTGGCCTGAACTTATTTTCCAGCGATAGAGCTATAGGAGGAGTCCCGCCAAAATCTCACGTGTTGCGCCCCTCAGCTTTCTCCTGAACCCTGGACAGTGCATGATCAATCGCAGGCTTGCAGTCTGCCCCCCCTCCCCCAAGGTCCAAAGACATCTCATGCTCTCCGCGTCCTGTCACCTTTCCATGACATAACCCAGATGCCCACTCTGCTGTTGCTGTATGTTGCCTCTGTGAATTCCAGATTCTTAGAAAGTCGCAACATCTCCCCGTTTCTTGTAAACTTTTCACAAAAAACGGCTCTGCCGCCCCGGTGGCGCAGTGGTCTAAGGCGCTGGCCTCTGATCATTCGTCCGTATGGGGTCCGGGTTCGAATCCCGGTCAGGCATGGATGTTGTGTTTGTCTTACGGCACTGGCTCTTTCCCTTCCCTGGAACCAGTGACCCAAAATTAGGGACGGGCGACTGCTTATAGCCCATTTGAGTTGCTCACGGTGGTCGTTAAACCTCCAATCAAAAAAAAAAAAAAAAAAAACGGCTGCATTCATAGCTTTCTCGCTTTACCTCTTTATTTATTTATTATTATTATTATTTTTTTTTTTTTGGAATTCAATATTACCACTGATCTTTTTTTCACGACTAGTAATTTATTCTTTCTTCCATTTTTTTCTACATCACTCCACGTCATCGCAGATACCCGTCTCTTTTTTCATTTTTTCAAGAAATTGAGTGGTAGATTTTAACATATGACTGGTAGCCTTATCGTGATGGAGTTTTATTCTTTGAAGGCTCTGGGGAGGAAGGAGAATGGTATTTCCTCTTTAAATATGGGAGTTAAAACATTATTTTGTAGAATTGATTTTATTAGGTGTGCAACTTAATTCTCGGCCACAGGCACGACACGTTGACAGTGTTTTGGTGAGAAAAAAAAAATCATCATTTATTTTATTTATTGAATTGATTGTTATTTATTAAAAGCGTTACTATATTTATGCTGGTATTGAAATTGAATATGGAAATTATAGAAAAATTAAATTTGGGAGATGGGTGGATGCATTTCGAAACAAAAATATTTTCTAAGTATTAGAAGGCCATGAACATCCTAAACAAAAATGCATCTGAAAATTTACATTCCACAAGAAGTTATTGGAAAGTTTGCGTTGTTTGTGTTCAAGCAGAGTTGAGTCACCTGAAAGTGCAAAAATAAGTGAATATTGTTGCATGTGTATGAAAATGTGTCACTATAAGTCATAGGATAAAATGTACTCGTTCAATAACAACTTGTGGGGGCGGTGAAAGTCAATTTAAAAGGATAGGACAAAAATTGCAGTTATGAAATACCTTATAAAACCAGGATTCGGATCGATAGCCTTAGTCAAGCTAAGGTGGGGTACATGGGACCAAGTCATGGAAGACAACAGCACACAAAAATTTTCACACTGCACTAATTTTGGACTTTTTTTTTGAAAGGCTACTGCCTGTATTTATTATTTTTCTTTAAAAACTTAATAAGGTCATTTAGTGGACAATCAGATGGCATTTCCTTTTTGTTGTTTGCTAAAACACAGCAGTATAAAAACAGAATCTCAATTTCTTTTCTATTTCTCTTTGGCCACTGGCCTTATGAACAGCACAACTTTACATATTTCAACACAGTTAGTTTGAACACTAGGCCTTGACTTTATGCACCCAAAATTATACCATGATTCACATAGCTTACACAAAAAAAAGATACTGGATTATTTTTAATTCCACAAGGTGGACAAGTTCTGTTCTTTTGAAACGTACTCTCTTCTCTCTCACCTAGTTAGCTCAATGACAAATTTACAATTTTACACTTATTGATTAAATTTACAGCACCTAAACAATCTTAGCAAACTCCGCAATCCCCCAGACCAGCTTCGAAGACTTCAATTTAAATTTACAGTTATTTTAAGAGCCACCAATTATACTTTAACAAATCTACTATCAGCAAGTAAACAAACCAAGTAAATTATCCTCAACACAGAATTTACACCGAGCACAAGCATTAATTGACATTACATAACCTATAGAACTACCCTGAATGAACCTACTTCACTTATAAAGAAACCTCACTAACTAAAGAATTATCACTACTCATAACATCAACATAATTCAGAAATTCAAACAATCTCCTTGCACTAGCTTGCTCATAAAAATCACCTCACTCTGCACTTCACATAATAGCTCAAGATACTTAATAACTCTATACTGTAAACAAAAGCTCAAAATACCAATTACCTAAATTTCCAAACTAAATATCAAGTTCACTAACACCAACAACCAGAATTTAGAATTTACATCCCTAGCACTACAGCAAATCATAAACAAATAAATTTAGATACTTTAAATCACCAAACAAACTTAAATTTAACACCTGCAGTGAATTACTGAGGTAGCGGTGAGGCAAATACACTCAGTTCAGACACTACCCTGGGTTTTGAGAACCAACACAGGAAGAAAATACCAGTCAGGCTGAAGGCGTGAAATTGGGTCGTGAATCCAATTTCAGCCTATGCAAAAGGAAAGGAAAAAAAATCCTCAAGTGCGACACATCATCATCAGGCACAGAATTTCCTCTAACATGATCTCACCACATTTCTTGAAGCAACGCTCGACCGACCCTCGCTGGCAATACATATCTCCGTGAGCAGCGAAACTACTGGGGGGGGGGGGGTTTGAAGACAAGTTTTCCCCCAAAAACCACGTCCTCAAGGATCTCCCTTTTCGAACCAATGCATGATCCCACCTTGATCAACCACAACTGCAAGAGCCTGTCGTACTTCAACCCTAAATACTCCAGGCACATCCGGCCCAGAACCAACACAACTATATCCCAGGAAAAATTCACTTATCTCTCTATATATCCCAAGAAATCCTAAATCACAATATCCACATATATCCCAGGAAAATTCACTTATCTCTCTATATATCCCAAGAAATCCTAAATCACAATATCCACATATATCCCAGGAAAGTTCACTTATCTCTCTATATCCCAGGAAAATCCACTTATCTCTATATCCACATATATCCCAGGAAAATTCACTTATCTCTATATTTACATATATCCCAGGAAAATTCACTTATCTCTCTCCACATATATCCCAGGAAAAAATCACTAGCAAGGAAATTCTTCTGCACCATGGCAATGCGCAGGTCCACTTCAGACAATAACACTGACCATTTACATAACCCACTAAATATTTTCACCTTATTGAAAATTAAAATTACATTTAGACTTTTAACCTTATAGTAAAAACAAGAAAATTTAGGCCAAAGAAAAGAACAATTAATACTGGAACTGGTGAGCAAAAGTGTGTCTTCTCAACCCATGATGTTCATTCTTTTTGTGAAATACTAAACTTGAGAACAAAAAATACTTTAACTTCTACTCTGCACATATCGCATCCTGGTGAAAATTCCCTACTCAGAGCCCTCTGCCCTAGGACAAGTTCCCGGCTTGCCCTAAGATCCCCCCTTTCCAATGGGATATTAACACTCATCTGGAGCATGTAAAATACTGGTCCTCAAATAACACACCTACCATTTTAATTTCGACACTCAACACTGCAAGAATGTAAACAACACTTTAGGTTTCCAATTTCATCACACTATAATATGTTCCCAAAATTCCAATATAAATCATCCCATAATTTATCTTCACTCAAAAAAAAAATAACTCAACGCTGTAAAAGACTAGAGAGAAATGTTTACTATTATTTTATCACCCACGACATCACAATAACACTGCTTTTCAATTATCACATGCCCAACTAAACTATTATCGATGCACCAAAATTTACGGTGCCCAACTATTAAACTAAATTTTTCCGATACATTAAAATTTACTGGCCTGGGAAGTTGCTAAACTACCAGACATGACAACACAAAAAAAACATAAATGAAAGCATTTTCAACTCCCCTCTCTTTTTTTCTTTCTTTCTTTTTTCTGAATTCATAACTGAGTAACTAATAAATTTTAATTTTGAAAGCTGAACGACAACACAGCCATAATCAGAGGCAAAAAAAAAAAACTTGCTCTTTTTCTTTTTGTTTCTTATGCTCAGCTCGAAGTTTAGGTACCCTGCGTGGGATGTTATATATCAATACAGAAAGATATGGACTAAAACATTACCTTCGAGCTGGCGTTCTTTTTTTTTCCTTTTTTTTTTCACCACAGCTTACAGTCCTGGCACAACCACAGTCTCGTTAGTATTTCTTTCTTTTCTTCCTCCCAGTTCCCTTCCTTAAACGGTTAATAGCCGAGGTAACCATTTTCGAAACTTCGGGATGAGATGAAACCTTTATTTAATTATTTTTTTTTTCTTTCCTTCGGCCTTTGAAGCAGGCCTCCTTTTCGGAGTAGCAACCGAAGGGGAAGCTGTAGAGGCTGGGCCCACTCTTTCCGGGATTTCCATAAGGGAGAATGCATGTCCCCCTTCAGCCAAGAACTTTCCACTAACGACATTGTCCCAGCCTGCAGCCTTCCGCCATTTAGTTTTTCAGGGCGAGGTTCCCGGCCGGCGGAATGCCGCTTTAACTGCGTTCTACATCGTCAAAATTTTCAATAGGCAGCCCAGATCCAGAGTGTCCCCTTGTGGTGGACTGGTGGTCAGCAAAGGCAGTCAAGAAAAACCACTTTTTTTCCTGTGGGTACTCTCCCACCAAAAGGCTAGGAGAAAAACTCCGCCGTCCTCTCTTTCTCTGCCGGCCAGCAAAAAGACAAGAACAAAAATGACTTCTCTCAACGGATAAAACTCTGGGGTGCTTGAAACCGCTGACCCCTCTCATTGGTCGAAACTTCAGCCTAGCAACTCACGGCTTCCCAACGGAATTTCACTCCCACGCAAGCCAGGGGTGACACACTGACCTTCACACGTAGGGACCCCGCTTTTGACCCTGAGGTCTAAAAATAGATTCTGTTGCTGAATTCCCTTACCCCAAAGACGAAAAGATGTTACACTTTTGGGTGACTTTTCCACGACGTTTGGAAACAGGAACGCAAAAAAATGGCGAATTCTTGCCTTGCAGAAAATCACTAATTTTAATTTTCTTTTTTCTCTCGTTCCGTGATGTGAAAGTAAAATTAATTTTGATTCTCTGAGCTGCACACCTACTCGCCTTTTCCTATCGCGATAAAAGAATAGATAAAATAATTATTTTCAAAAGCCCAAAGTCAGTTAAATCAAATATTATTCTTTTTCTCTTTTTTTTTTTCTTTTTTCTCCAACATGAAATTTTTGTTTTCCTGGTTGTGATTAAGACAAGCGAATTTTGCGCATGAATTCCCCTGCCTTTCAACCAGGAATTTTCTTCTAACGTATGTCATGGGAGAAAATTTTTGCATTAATTAATCTCTGATAAACCAACAGAAAGATTGATCAGGTCTCTCTGAAATTCACCAGAGGTTAAAATGTTCGCCATGACAACAACAAATTATAGCAAATCGAATACGTACCTAATCAGGGAAATAATCCCCGTCGTGTTGAATACATTTGAGCCATCGGTCAGAGAGCTGCCGAATGCCACTGCGAAAAATAAGGGCTGTTTCGAGTTGATGAAGTCATCAATACTTGTGCGGACCTCCTCGACAAAAGTGAAGTGCGTATCACTCAGGTGATGTTGCAGGGAACGAAGGAGGTGATAATTCGACGGGGGCGAGTCTAGAGAATACGCCGGGTGCGACAAAATCTCCCATCTCAGGTCAGTGAGCGTGCTTAAAGTTGTTTTCGCGGTGTGAGGACGCCCGTTATCCTGAAGCAAGAGGAACGACCTTCTGCCCTTGCCGGTGTATGGTCTTTTCGCCTCCACTGCGTCCCTCACACGAATGAGTTGCTGACAATATCGCTCAGCATTGACCGTTTCACCAGGTTTGAGCAACTCATAGTGTACAACACAGCGCTGATCCCACCATATGCACAGCTACAACTTCCTGGCATGGATATTCAGTTTGGCGGTACTGCTGGTAGGCTGACCTGGATAAACCCACGATTTGCGCCGCTTAGGATTATCGTAGAGGATCCACTTCTCATCACAGGTCAAACTCTTGTGGAGGAAATCCTTCCTGAATCTGGAGAGCAACGACACTGCAACATCGTAGCGCCTAGACTTTTTCGCAGCTGTGAATTTGTGGGGCACCCAACGGCCCTCCTTGTGAATCCGTCCAAGCTTGTGCAGGCGCTTTGCAATGGCTCTCCGTGTTACTCCGAGTTCTTGGGCGAGCTCTGACTGTGTGTGACAGAGATCCGCGTCCAATAGTTGTTCCAGTTCCTCATCGTCAACTTTCTGTGGCTGCCTCGGACGTTCTGCATCACGGAGATCGAAATTCCCCTACTTAAACCGCTGGAAGCACTTCTTACACGTACTGTAGGACACAGCAGCCTCACCCAAAGCAGCACAGATCATTTGCTGGGCTTCCGCGGCACTCTTTTTTAGCTGAAACGCGAACAGGAGGGAGTGCCTCAAATGTTGCTTCTCGAACGACATTACTTTGACCGTCAACGTTCGTCCCTTCTGTCACTACAGCTGTGAGCGTTTACGGTTATCTGGAAAGCTGTTGGTTGGCGCTGCAATCAGCCATTATCGCACACAGCTATTTGCATTTGGCGACGTTCTATGATCGCTTGCGGTCAGGGGCCGAGAATTACGTTGCACGCCTAATAGTAGAGGGAAAATCGTTAAGCATTGCTTTTAACAGGAAAATGAACACAGAACGAATATTCAAAGAAGGTACGCACTCTTACGACTGCTTCAAAAGTAAGGTCTTAAAAGGAAAATCGACCGACCCAAAGAGTCGTTAAAAATATCTGTATCAACTGCAAACAAGGTAATGAACAACGATTTAAATCTGAAATAAAAATCAAAAAACATAATTTTCCCCGTCTTTTTTCAAGGCACGTGGCTGAGCGCAGAACACCTCGTATACTTCTTTATGGAAATTACTTAGCCGGAGACAAATGCAAATTTATTGTGACTATTGATGAAGCGTGGAACTACCCAAACGACTGCAACAAAAAAGGCGATTTATTATAGCAGAAGAGCAGAAAAAGACTTACAGACTTGGTTCCAAGAATCCAAAAAAACTTTCAGTGAAGGATTTTTCATTATTGTTGGTTTCTTGTACAGTGGTAAATTAAAGTTAAGAAAAGTTGAAAAGATTATTTTTAATAATATTGCTCATTTTACATTTAGAAATGCTGATTGCATGATTTTCACAGCATGTTTTAATTACAGAATACGAATATTGCCAGTTTCAATTCTTTTACCTTTATTTTCTGCAATTTCTTGTCAAAAACGTTCTAAAAATGTGCAAACATCTTCTGGATTTCCGGGGAACATTAAGAGTCTGATTGTGGAATAAAGGGCATCTTATCTGAGATAAAAGAATCTGAAAAGCTCAAGGCGGTTTTCATTTTTCCGGAGGAAGACTTCCCTTCTGGTCAACCCTATGATTCGATACTTCTAATTATTCACGGATTTAATTGAACTATTTGATATAAAAAAAGCTAACTATAGATGACAAGCACAATATTTCATTCAATCCTGCAGTTCGGTCGCATAAAATCTTTAAACGTGAATTAAAAAATTTGAATGTTCCACAAGGGATTTTAAAGTCAGTGGACATACAGGATCTACTATTGGGGCGTCCGAAAGAAAACAACTGCTGTTTTTGCAAGGACAGTTCCAGGACGTAAATACAGGGTGATTCATAAAGAAGTATACAGCTTCCAGATGCGGTAAACCAGTAACAGTTGAAGACACGGAACACCACTGCGAAACGTTAAGTAGATGTACTCATAAAGTTTGTGTCCCGCGGCTGAGGGAAGTGATGTAGGCGATAGCGCGCGTGTCACGTGACTACTCAGTCAAAATGGCAGCGTCTGCAGTGCAGAAGGCGCTTTGTGTTCTTGAATTGAGCAAAACGGAATCTGTAACTTTTGTGCAACGACATTTTCGATCACGATTCGGAAAAGAACCTCCAACTAGAAAATCTATCTACGATTGGCATAAAAAATTTGAAACTACGGGCTGTCTTTACAAACTTAAACGTCCTAGACGACCGCGTGTATCGGAAGAAATCGTCGATAGTGTTTGCAACGCCATTCAACAAATCCCGGGAAAATCAACGCGGAGGGTGAGTCGGGAAGTGCAGATTTCACAGCCCACTGTCTGTAGAATTTTGAGGAAGAAGCTGAAAATGATTCCATACAAAGTGCAGATGTTGCAAAATCTCACTGATTTTTGACAAGATAAAGCGCTTTGAATTTTGTGCCGACATGCAACACCGTTTTCAAAATGACGTGCACACATAGAACATCTGTGACTGTCTTTAAAAAAAAAACTTGAAACATTCCCCTACAATTCTGTTACAGGTAACAAAATATCTTACATTGTTCTTGTTTTATAGTGCGTTGAAACTGTATACTTATTTATGAATCACGCTGTATATTTCCTGCGGGGCAGTTTTCCTGTGCTGAAAACGACTGAAAGCTCGTACTGTGGAGATTCAAACGGGGCGTGAGGAACATGACGCGACCCATGCGTTGAACATGCACCACAGTCAATTGAAATATTGGTTCAACTCTGACATTAAAGGAAACAGGGATTTAAAGCTCCGAAAACTTAACGAAGTTGAAGGTGAATACCTGGCGGTTACTCTGACCGCACAGACATCGCAGATATACTTCAAATAATTTGCGGCTGGTGGCTTGAGGTTGAAAAGAAAAGGAAGTTTCGGGTAGGTCCTCTGCTGTTGATGCAGACGCCGGCTGTGGAAGACATTCCACGAACACGTACTTGCAAATTGTCAGAAAAACTAGGAGTTTCTAAATCTATCAACGCTGAGCACCTGCACAAGGTCTGAAAGGTGTACAGACAATGCCGTTAGGTGCCTCGTGAGCTCACCCCAGCTCAACGACGTGTCGAGGTATGCAAATAATTCTGCTCAGAAATCCAAGCGGTACATGTATCTAACCAATAGTTACTGGGGATGTACGAATGGGTCACTCCATCTCGGAAGTCGTGCAGGCACTGGGATTTTCACGAGCCACTGTGTCACGAGTGCACCGTGAGTACGTCGAATCCGGTAAAACCCTCACTGCAAGGGCAAACTGCCGTGGACAACAGCGTGTGGATGAGCGGGGTCATCGTCGGCTATCTCGCATTGTAACAGCGGATAGAAGGGCCACAGTGCAAGAAATCACTCGGCAATTCAACGCTGGTGCACAAAAACGTGTAAGCAGCCACACCATCCAGAACCATCTCCACGCTATGGGGTATAGAAGCCATCGTCCCACGAGTGTACCGCTGCTGACCGCACATCACAGGGTGCAAAGATTAGAATGGGCGCGGGTACATCGCCACCTGACCCTATAGACATGTGGGAAAATGTTGCCTGAGCTGATGAGTCGAGATTCACGTTGGTACATGCGGATGGCAGGATACGAGTACGGCGCAAACCACATGAAGCGATGGATCGTTCTTGCCAGCAGGGTACTCTTCAAGCTGGTGGGGGTGGCATTCTCGTCTGGGGACAGTTTACGTGGACTGAAATGGGACCCCTGGTACATGTGACATCGTCCCTCACAGGTCAACGTTACCGGGATATCCTGGACGACCATTTGTTCCCGTTTGTGCGTCTTCAACATCCCACTGGGGACCTCATCCTGCAACAAGACAATGCACCGTGCCATCGCTCCCGAATTGTATCCGAATGGTTGGATGAACACTCCACCGACCTGACCTCGCTTCCTTGGCCAGCTAGGTCACCTGACCTCAATTCCATCGAGCACATCTGGGATGCCATCGGGAGAGATGACTCCCGTCCATGAAATCTTCGTGAACTGTGGGAGCTTGTTCATGGGTCGTTGATCCGTATGGCTTCCCAACGCTTCCTGTGACTTGTCGAGTCCATGCCGAGAAGAATCGCTGCCGTCATCAGGGCGAAAGATGGTGCTACACGTTACTAGACAGGTATCTCTAATTCAATTGCTCTTCAGTGTAGAGTAGTGGAGAAGGCATATTTAACTTTATTGTATATTTGATTAATCAGATGTCTAGGGTACTCATGCCGCAGTGCTAATTTGAAAATGTGATTGACTTCCTGCTGCAAGAGTTCAGGGGTTGACGAATGCGAGTAAACTCTTCTGAATAGGAAGAACAAAGCTGATAACTTGTGCTGTTTTACCTTTGTTTTAATTATATTATTATTTCTAGTTCTTCATCTGTTGAGAATATTTTCTGTTCATTCAACTTTCTACCTTTTCTTTCTTTATTTTTCAATACTGTTCTTCGTTTTCTTTTTGTCTTCCCCAAAATTATGAGTTATAGCCACCGAATCTCATTCGTAAATACCGGCAGTGCTGGTGTTCCGAAACTGATAAAATATTTGCCACATATTGCCTGAGTCTGCTAGCTTAGACGGAATGAATATTTTTCTTTACGATACTTGATTGTGAAGAAAATATTATTTGGAAAGTTTCTTCCCGTTCGAGCGAGGGTTTTTGCAGACTAAAACACTATTTATTTTCTCCGCAGTCTGTGTGCTGCAGTTAGTGTTTGTACATAACAATGTTTATCCATAAATTATATTTTTTTTCCTATCTGTGGTGAATCAATGCCACAGGAATTTACTTACGGTTGCTTTAGTAAAAACGTGATGTCAATAACAGACTCAAAGATACACTTCATTGGGTTTCACGATAAAATAACATTACAAAACTCCTGATTCGAAATTGAGCTGCAGTAATTTCATCCAGAAAAGCGTAGAAGGAATTTGAAGGAACACAGCAGGGTAAATTCAGAAAAATATTCAAATCAGATACTGTCAGTAATCAAGTCTTTTTTTTTTCCATTTCCTATTTCGTTTTTTTCTTCCCTTGTATGACAATGATCTTGAACGTACCAAAGCGGAAGTTGATATTCCTTTTCTAAAATGGGCGCAGTCATGCGAGAAGGAAGAACGCATTATCTGCAACAACTTCATTTTTAAATTTTTGTCAAAAAATGCCAAGTTCAGGAAGAAACACACAACAACAACACGGAACACATATGCATCGCTGAACATTCGCGTTCACTTGTTTTCTTAACTTTTGTTGATATTCTTCCTTCAGGGTTATTATGTATTCGCTAACAGGCACTGCTAGTTTGTATGTTCTATGTCTCGTGCCCGAAGCACTAAATTTTATCCTAAACTTGAAACAGTTGTGTGTTCACGGATTCGTAACAAGTATTGTCGAAAAAGGTAAAGAGGGTAATGCCCAAAAAACATTTCGTCGAAGCTAGTAAGTCTTCCTGATCTAATATACAGCATCCATTTCTAGAGGAGAAACACGAAATTCTGCTGCTTTTGTCATACCTAATTTCCCATTAGAATGATCACAATAATATAAGAACGATTCTGGGGGCTACAGCAGTCAGGGGCGGATTTCCGGCTAGGCGCACGCCTAAAGCCTCGCTGTTTCAAGGCCCCCGAAAACATAATTGGATTTTCAGTTTTGGTTTTCACGGACCGAAGCAAATCAATCCTAAAAGTGACTACTATGTATTATCAATTGATATTTTACTTTCTCATATTAATAATAACACTTTTTCTTGCTAATGCTGATATTCCGAATTTTCGATTTCTTATCGATGTACTTATTTTGAAAGGAACGGTTAAAATAATTTTGAGTTCCTTTTAGTGGTTCGTAAAGAAGGTATTCACGCTTCCAACACTTTTCATTGTTTAAGGCGAATTCTTAACTGGCCTGCTGTGCTATAAATTGCTTTCATGGTACTTCCAGCCAAGGGAACACATCTCTGTTGGAAACTTCCCACCTTCTTCCCGAGTTGCGATGAGGAGTATACTTGTAAAAACTTTCCTTATGATCGGGCGTGTTTGCTGTTAATAGTTTTTTTCCTTCATGGTAGGATAATCAATGAAGAAAGAAATATTCTTCACAGGATAACTCTTCTTAGGACAATCAAATTCTTTCTCGGCCCTAATCCCTCTAAACCATGTTAAACGAAAATAGTTATTAATATTTAGGCTGAAAAAATAAAGAAATTTGAGAATATCACACTATCTTATTTAATAGTGTTAAAAGTAATTTATATTGTATTGCAACAACATTTTATCATTACTTTCTGCCCCCTTGGTTTAATACTGATAGTTATCAAGTATTCTCACCTTTTCTATTCCTTAGATCAACTTAAAACTAGCTTTTGAAAAAGCAATAAAAAGTTTCAATGATACTCTTACTCAAAAACCTGGAGTTCCTACTTTTGCATTTTCAAACCGGATCTTTTGCATTTAATTTGCGTGCTTCTGCTTCTGCTAACTGCAGTGCAGGTATAAATGGGATACTGTTACTTAAAAGTGCCAAACCTAACATCCATTGATTCCCTATTAGTCCCAAAATTCTGTTTACGATAACTGCAGTGCATGAAGCATATGGGATATTAAAAGTGCCAAACTTAATATCCATTGATTTCTTGTTAGCCGCAAAAATAATTTTTGAACTATCTCTAAAATCAAAAAGTTCGATGTGCACGGACAGACAAAATTATTACACTAGCACTGTTTCTTACACAACGTTATAATAATAGGAAGCGATGGCATTTTAAAAAAGTGTAAAAACCTTTTTCTTGACTCCCCCCCCTCCTTTTTTTTTTTTTGTTAATCTGACGGATGAAAATTTCTGAAGGAATGGGCCCCTGAACCTTTTAGCGCCTAGGGCCCCAAAAGATCTAAAGTCTCCTCTGACAGCAGTAACGCATTACCTCTTTATTTTAATTAGTTCGATGCAGCTAACAGAGATTCGCAAAATTGATTTCGTTTATTATGCCTCATTTTTTTCTATCCAAATTGAATGAAAATTTAACATTCCGTTTGCAATACTTATAGGGTTTTTTTTTCTAGCTGAAAATATCTCGCACTCCATTAATCACTAACACAACCCGAACGCATACAGCACAAAACGTTTCAAGACATGTATCAATAATGTTACAATCTCTCATTTCCGTTACACTTTCAGAGATATCTTACAATTACGTTTCAGCAACATCTATTTTGAAAAATAAGTCACTATACATTACGGTTACTGTGGGGTTTAATGCATAAAATGCAGCAGGTAATGCCGTGAAATTGCTCTTAGTAAGACATGATTAAAATAAATGTAGCTTGATTATTTATTACCCTAATAATATCTATCAAACATAAACAAATAAAAAGAGAATACAGCGACGACGCTAAGAACACAACCTTTCGCTGTGAAGACAATAGCAACTCTCTTAATACTTTAGCAGTTACAGCACGCACATTTGAAAATACTTGTCACGAGAACAATGCGTGACAGTATACATATATTTCTCACTTGACTTGAATTACATTATACAAGAACAAATGAATGAATTACGTCATTACATGAGAATAATAAATAACAAATAAGGATTGAATTCCAACAGTTACGTTAAAAATAGCATTCACTGATACCACTGTTTTATAGTTTCCATTGTACATAAGTGCTACCTTAATGTTACATTCCGGAGATATTTAAGATTTTTGGTTTGGCAACGGCGTGGATGCGCATGCGCATTTTTGCCATTTTACCGAAGGGCTCTGTAGTCGTATTTCCACGTGCTACTGGGATATTCTTTGGTGAAACTCTCTTACTCGAGTTAAGCTAGTTAGTTGATTTAATATTTCATTTTTTTTCTTGTGTGTGATTCAAGATTATCTGAAAGTGAGTAATTGTTTTGATTATTATATTTTTTAAATTCTAAAAAGCATTTTATTAAAATAAAATCCAAGCAGATGGCTGTGTTGATGTATTAGTATACTATACCAGCATGTTTTTCTTTTTTTACTTGCAGCAGAGAAAATTCATATTGTAGGTATTTAGAGAAATGAAGAATTTGATTTTCTTTCTTTTTTTCGCTGAAATATAGTTTATTCCTCATGTATAATAGAAATCCGACACCTTCATTTGGGACCGATTTTTATTTCTTTTGTTATCAATATCTAAACGCCGCTACAGTTCCCAATGAACAGCGGACTGCCTTGAACCTGTGAACACGTAACCAACTCGTAATACGACTGTTGCTGCTTTTGAAACAGCTGTCGAGTGTAATATTTTTTATTGTGATTTTACAAAGTTCAATGAAACACTAATGTTCAACGTAGTAAATACGTAACAGTAATATGATGTCACAAATTTCTTTCAAATACGTAACAGTAATGTAACGAAGTTACAAATATCTTTCAAATACGTAACAGTAACATGAAATTGGTATGTTGAAGTTGCAAAGACCTTTCACTGTAACGTATGAGTTATGTTTCAAAGTTATGTAACGTTTAAGGACATTTTGACGTAACCGTAAGGTTTCTGAAACATTACTGTTACATTGCACAACGTATCTGAAAAGTCTCAATGTTGCAGTGCTACGTACTTGTAACATATACGAAATATTCTGTGCTGTGTGGGAATGGACCTATTTATACTTTCAAGATCTTTAAAACATCGAGGGAGTACCATGCTAGTCTTCGTACATAATTTATGCTACGCATCTTTCGCATGCTAAGGTCTTTGTGGGTGTGAAAAAAATGAGCAATTCGAGAGTGTGCATTGATTTACGTACAACTTATTCGCGTCACTTACGACCGAACGGAGTCAGAGTCCGGTACATGGTACATGCAATGCGGAATTAAATTATAACAATAAGGTTTACTAATTCCTGACATTGAGCGGTACTTAGGCAGGTGGATTAATGAGTGTTATTGTCGTAAAACCGAGAAAAGAAGATATGTGAGTCATAAAAGTAAATATTTACAGAACTATGGCGGCGGCAATAGTAAGTATTTGCCCTGTTTAGTTTTTAAAAAACAATATTTATTTTATTATTATTTTACACGGTCGAGTCACATTGTGACCACCAGCTAATGTCCAGAGTAACCGCCGTGTGCAGCGCGGACAGCAGCTAGATGGGCTGGGAGTGACTCAATAAGGTGTTCACAGGTATGTGAAGCCATGCTGACTGCAGTGCATCTGACAACACGATCGAGGTGGTCCCACAGATTTTCAACAGGGTTTAAGCCTGAGGAATTAGTACTTTGAAGTCTTCATCGTGCTCTTCCAACCACTCTCGGACATTTCTAGCTGTGATACGTCGCATTGTCGTGTTGGAAGATCCATCCGCCCAAGGGAAGGCAATCAGCATGTATGTGTGTACGTGGTCTGCAAGGATGGTTCATAACAAAGTCGGTTCATAACAAAGTCGGTCCATAGTGCCTTCCACAGGTATGAATGAACCCTGTAAATGCCACGAAAATATTCCCCAGACCATAATGCAGCATCCACCAGCTTGTGTTCTTCTAGGAATCGTTAAAGAGTGTTTATTCTCCAATACTTCTCGTCTTATACGCCAACGTCCATCCACTCGATGAAGCAGAGGCAATCCTTGGCCAATCAGTGGAGGTCCAATACCGATACTGCCTTGCAAATGTAAGCTTTTCTGCCCTTGCACCTTCGTTAGCATAAGTGCAGTGACCATGCGTCTGCATCGGAGCCCCATACGCAGCAATGTTTGCTGAACTGTCGTGTTAGACACACTTCCGGTAGCCGCTTGGTTTATTCGGCCTGTGAGTTTCTCCACTGTAGCATGTCGATCGGAACTCATGCATATTCGAAGCCGATGTTCACCTCTCACATCAATGGCACGTGGTGCTCCGCAGTTTCCACTTCGCTTATTCGCAATGGTGCCGTTTCTCCAATCACGTACACTTTAACCACAGCAGCACGCGAACAGTTCCCAAACTGCGCTGTTTCGGAAATACTGCCACCCTTGGCACGAAAGCCGAAAATCATCCTTTTTAACAAATCTGATAAGTTGCTCATTTTATCCATGACAGCAACGAGTGATATGCTTTCAGTTTGCCTATAGGACACCTTATATACCCTCCAAACCAGCTCACGACACGTGCCTTCTTTCATTGGCTACGCGCTGTCGACCGTCGATAGTAGGAGGTGGTAACAATAATGTGACTCGAATGTGTATATTCAGATTTAGATGAACGAAAGAAACGACAGTGGCACCGATGAAATGTTCAAGCTATAATCTGACTTCAAGATAGAAAGAAAAGCCGAATCGCAAGTGTGTTAGTGAAAGGGATTGGTAACTGTTGGTCTAGGGTATCTACAGGTTGCACCCCATCGTGTTATTCATCATTTTAAAGTTCTCGTCAACAGTAGGTAACGGGGATTGAGAGAAAGCCAAATTTCGGTAAGACGTACAGTTTTCATAGCATAAAAAATGCATTTTTGTAACGGCTTTAATCACGTTCAGCAACAGGTTCTCGTAATTTACGTAGATTCCAATGCGATATTGTTACATTTATGTAAAACGTGCCGAAATGGTGTTCGGCAATAGTTTAGTAATGCATATTGAATAACAATGAAATTAACTGTTGGTTGTCGGAAAAATCATGACGTATTTTAGCCATGTTTTGCAAGTTTGATAGAAAGAACAAAGATCAATCAATGATATAATGCCCGTTTTGTTCGATAACCTTTTGCCATCTTTCAGTGAGCTGCAGAATGCCTCGTTCATAGAAGGACCTGTCTTTCGTGGCGAAAAACTCTACAAGGTGCTGATTTACAGCCTCATCTGAATTGAACGTTACACCACGCAAGGACTGTTGAAGAGAGCGAAACAAGTGGAAGTCTGATGGCGCAAGGTCAGGCGAGTATGCTGGGTGTGGCAACACATCCCACCCAAGCTCCAATAATTTTTGCGGGTGATCAAACTTGTGTGTGGTCTCGCGTTGTCGTGATGGAACACAATACCTTTACGATGAACGAGCTCTGGACGTTTCTGGATGATGGATTCGTTCAAACTGTCCAATTGCCGACAGTACACATTCGAATTGATTGTTTGGTTCCGTGGTAGGAGCTCGAAAAACACGACACCTTTAAAATCCCACCACACTCAGATCAGAACCTTCCGCTGATGAATGTCTGTTTTGGATATCGTTTGAGGCGAAGCAGCACATCGGGAACAAGATAGTTTGCGCAGCACATTGTTGTACACAATCCACTTTTTGTCACCAGTTATCAGTCGCTTCAAAAAAGGATAGTTTTCCTCACGTTTAATGAGCATATCGCAGATGTTTATACTGTCAATTGAGCTTCTTTGAGTTCACGAGGAACCCACACATCGAGAACTGACATTAACCTTTCATTGGAGGAAGGATATAAAATGTTGGATTATAACGTAAGCCTATTATGCAATCGACGAATATTGGAGAAACTTTATGGGACACGAGAATGATCAAAGTAAATTCCCGGAAGTCTAAGATATAGGAAAACGGTCAACAGAAATTGCTGAAACTCTACGAAATAGGAGAATGATCAGTGCATATTGCAGAAACTCAATGAAAGAGAGGAGTGATCAACGAATATTGCCGAAACTATGAAACAGGAGAATGATCAAAGAATACTGCCGAAACTCCACAAAACAGGAAAATGATAAAAGAATACTGCCTAAACTACAAAAAATGGGGGTAAATAAACGGAAACTGCAGAAACCCTACAAAACTGGAGAATGATCAGTGAATATTGCAGAAACTATCATACTCGAGAAAGATGAAAGAACATTTGAGAAACACTATATGACAGAACGATGAACGAATATAGTTGAAACTCTGTGAAACAGAAGAATGATCAAAGGATATTGCCGAAACTCCAGGCAATAGAAGAACGATCAGCGGTAATTGAAAAAACTTTGTGTAACAGCAGAATGATTAATGAATATTGCAGAAACTCAATGAAATAGGAAAATTATCACCGAATATTGCTGAAACTCTATGAAACAGGAGAATAATCAAAGAATACTGCCGAAACTACTGAAAATGGGGGAGGGGGATACATGGACACTGCAGAAACTCTACGAAACAGGAGAATGATTAGTGAATATTGCAGAAACTATCATACTGGGGAAAGATGAAAGATTATTTGAGAAACACTTTGTGACAGAACGATCAAGGAATTTTGCTGAAACTCTATCAAACTGGAGAATCATCAAATACTGCCGAAATTCCTGAAAATGGGGCGGAATAAACGGAAACTTCTGAAACTCTACGAAACTGAAGAATGATCGGTGAATATTGCAGAAACTATCATACTGGGGAAAGATGAAAGAATATTTGAGAAACACTATGTGACAGAACGATCAACGAATATTACCGAAACTCTGTGAAACAGAAGAATGATCAAAGAATATTACCGAAACTCTGTGAAACAGAAGAATGATCAAAGAATATTGCCGAAACTCCAGGCAATAGAAGAACGATCAACGGTAATTGGAAAAACTTTGTGTAACAGCAGAATGATTAATGAATATTGCAGAAACTCAATGAAATAGGAAAATGATCACCGAATATTGCCGAAGCTCTATGAAACAGGAGAATGATCACATAATACTGCCGAAACTCCTGAAAATTGGGGGGGGGGGGGGGTGGATAAACGTAAACTGCAGAAACTCTACGAAACTGAAGAATGATCAGTGAATATTGCAGAAACTATCATACTGGGGAAAGATGAAAGAATATTTGAGAAACACTATGTGACAGAACGATCAACGAATATTACCGAAACTCTGTGAAACAGAAGAATGATCAAAGAATATTGCCGAAACTCCAGGCAATAGAAGAACGATCAACGGTAATTGAAAAAACTTTGTGTAACAGCAGAATGATTAATGAATATTGCATAAACTCAATGAAATAGGAAAACGATCACCGAATATTGCCGAAGCTCTATGAAACAGGAGAATGATCACATAATACTGCCGAAACTCCTGAAAATTGGAGGGGGGGGGGAATAAACGGAAACTGCAGAAACTCTACGGAACTGAAGAATGATTAGTGAATATTGCAGAAACTATCATACTGGGGAAAGATGAATAAATATTTGAGAAACACTATGTGACAGAACGATCAACGAATATTACCGAAACTCTGTGAAACAGAAGAATGATCAAAGAATATTGCCGAAACTCCAGGCAATAGAAGAACGATCAACGGTAATTGAAAAAACTTTGTGTAACAGCAGAATGATTAATGAATATTGCAGAAACTCAATGAAATAGGAAAATGATCACCGAATATTGCCGAAGCTCTATGAAACAGGAGAATGATCACATAATACTGCCGAAACTCCTGAAAATTGGAGGGGGATAAACGGAAACTGCAGAAACTCTACGAAACTGGAGAATGGTCAGTGAATATTGCAGAAACTATCATACAGGGAAACGATGACAGAATACAGTATTTGAGAAACACTATGTAACAGAACGTTCAACGAATATTAAAGAAACTGTGAAACAGGAGAACTATAAAACGAATACCAAAGGAACGCTATGAAACAAGAGAATTATGAGAGTATTGCCAAAACTCAATGAAATTGGGAAATGACCAACGAATACTGCCAAAACTCTATAGAACAGAAGAACGATTAAAGGATATTGCCGAAGCTCCAGGCAATAGAACGATCAACGGTAATTGCAGAAACTTTGCGAAACAGGAGAATGATTAATGAATAATGCAGAAACTCGATAAAATAACAAAATGATCGCCGAATATTGCCGAAACTTTATGAAATAGAAGAATGAAACTTTACGAAACAAGAAAATCATGAAACGATATTGCAGAAACTCCCGGAAATAAGGCAATGATCAACGAACATTGCTGAAACTCTACGAAACAAGGGAACGATCACCAAATATTGCAGAAACTCTACGAAACTGGAGCATGAAAAAATAATGTTAATGGAATTCTATGGACTAGAGGAACGATCAAAAACTTTACGAAATAGGAGAAGAATGTTCAACGCATATTGCAGAAATTCTCCGAAGTAGGGGAACTATTACCGAATATATCAAAAACTCTCTAATATCGAAGACAATATCTTGGAAACGTACATTGAGATCCTTCACAAAACAAATAACTACAAATTTGTTCCCACTGTGATTATTAATAAGGCATTTCTTATCATACGCATAATTTTCCATAAAATTTAATTCAACTGTATTACTGGTTCTTTTAAAGAGAAATATTAGAATACTCGAATGCAATTTCAAAATTCAAAATTAAAATTTCACTGGCATGTTGACTCAGGAAAAGATGCGTGAGGCTTTTATTCAAACTATTCCGGTTTAATAATTATTTCGAATGCATGTAAGAATTCTAGGTAAAGCTTTTTATTTCAAGCATACGTCCCTGGCATTATGTTCTGATATTAAATTAATTTCGTTTAAAACAACAACATATAGCGTTGTGAGGTTATGTTTCATTTCAAAGATGCTTTCTTCCTTTGGGTGGCGATCATATCACAATTTTGTTATAAAACTATACTTTTAAAATAGTTATTGTTAAAACATTTCAGATAATATTTTTTTATAATATAAATAACTGATTGCAGCGAAGTGATGTGGGCGTAATGTGCAACAAGATTCCGGGGATAGCCATTGGGAAATATTCAAACTCTTCAGCGTCTGAAATTCTTCTTTTTCAAACTTCTATGCATCCAGCTTAACTATAAAAAGAGAGCAAATTAATTAAACTTTTAAGTACGGAGAAAATTCGATACTTAAGAGCACACTAACGCTCTTACGCAGGGAAACGAAACGAAGACAAGCAGATCTCTTCACGAGATGACTATCAGGAAAAGGATATAGAACAATTTAATCTACCTCATTTGAGAGAAACAAAGGAATTCCACTTCTGCAAAACGGAAATGGCAAGCTACGTAGCTTATTATTTATATATTGTATGTTGGGAATCTGATTAGTAGGAATGGTCGTCTTATAGATGTCTTAATTAGACTGTTCTCTACTGGTTTAAAGAGGAAACGTGCATTTTTTCGCAAAATAAGAGAATTACTTTGAGGAAATTAATTTTGCAAACATCTTCCACATTCATGTTACTCGAGTACACAGTTCTTGAAAAACAAAAAGGAAGTTGAAAATCTCATTGTTTAAGGAACGCGTTTACTATTCGATTCAGCGGAAAATTTTCATCAATAGCACATACCTGAGGAAGATGTTTATTAAATGAATCGCAATTTGCATACTAATATTAAAACATAATTTTTGTTCCTATCAGAATTTATCGAGAAATGTCATGGAGACTGATGACGCAAACGCCATTTTGCATTTCCTGCAAACACGATAGGCTAGCTGTAAGTTATTTTCCCGTTCCTCCGATCAACGTTATTTTTTTCAACCTTTGAAGCGGCCATTTTCTCTCCGCTCCCCAAACAGAAAAGTTCACACGGCGGACGGTTTCTACGAAAGCTGCTTATTTTCACGGCAAAACAATTTCTCCTCCTCCTGTTATCTCAGCAGTCCCGACCATACACCTGTTACGAGTGAAAGCAGTCGTCTCTGGTCGTTATTCTATATACCTCAAAAATGCAGAGTATAATTCAGGAACTTGCTGACAAGAGTAAAGAAGTGGGATTTGTCAACCATTATCAATCCACTGCTGGACGAAGGTCTCCCCAAGTTTCCTCCACAACGGTCTGTCTTGTGCCAGTCTCCTCCATGTCACCCCTGCATACTTTCGAATTTCATCCACCCATCTCCCATGTGGTCTTCTTCTGGGTCTTTTCCTGTCCCTTGGAATCCAATCTAAAATTTCGGCTGTCCATCGATGATCTGTCATTCTGGCAGTATGTCCAGCCCGTTGCCATTTCAGGGATTTAACTCTGATCATGATGTCTTCCACTCTTGTCATTTTTCGGATCCACGAGTTCCTCTTCTTATCTCTCCTGGTTACACCAAGTATGCACCTCTCCATGCTTCTTTGAGTTGTCTGCAGCCTTTGTATGTCTCTTTTAGTTAAGGTCCACGTCTCTGCACCATACGTAAGCACTGGAAGGATGCATTGATCAAACACTTTTCTTTTAAGACATAATGGCATATTGCTCTTGAAAATTATGCTGTTTCTTCCAAAAGCTCTCCAGGCAAGTTTTGTACGCCGATTAATTTCTTCATCAATGTGACCCTCACTTGATATCTGCTGTCCAAGATAAACATACGTGTCTGTTATCTCCAGCTTTTCTCCATTAATTGATAAATCTTCATTTCTTGTAAAAGCATTGAACATCACTTTTGTCTTCTGAAAGTTCATTTTTAATCCAACTCCTTTACTCTTGTCAGCAAGTTCCTGGACCGTACTCTGCAGCTCTGATGGGGTAGTTGCAAAAATGACTACGTCATCAGCAAAACGAAGGTGGGTTAGATAATCTCCATTAATCTTTATCCCCTTGTTTTCCCAGCTCAGCGACTGATATATATATATATATATATATATATATATATATATATATATATCATTATCATCATTGTCAATATCATCATCATCACTGTCAACTATTATCAATTCACTGCTGTACGAAGGTCTCCCAACGTTTCTTCTTCAACGGTCTGGCTTGTGCCAGTCTCCTCCATGTCACTCCCGCATGCTTTCGAATTCCATCCACCCATTTCCCATGTGGTCTTCTTCTGGCTCTTGGCATCCAGTCTAAAATTTTGTCTATCCATCGATGGTCTGTCCTTCTGGCAATATGCCCAGCCCATTACCATTTCAGAGATTTTATTCTGGATCATGATGTCTTCCACTCATGTCATTTTCCTTATGTATGAGTTCCTCTTCTTATCACTCCTGGTCACCCCACGAACGCATCTTTTCATACTACTTTCAGTTGCCTGCAGTACACACACACACACACACAGGGTGTTCAAAAAATCTCTAAGCAGTGGGTTTTCTAGGTTATATAGGAATCAAACAAATGTGTTACGGGAACGTATAATTTACTCACGTACATGAATTATTGAAACTGTCGTTCTTCACATGACCTAACTGTTTTTCACACGTTTTTAAACACATCTGCGACAGTCCAAAAGTCCCGCCACAGTAATGTCAAGGCTGTTCCACTTAATTCTGATGGCGCTACAGTTAAAATATTTGAATTAATTAACTTATACGTTTAATTTCAGTTTTTGTTGTTTTCTTTATAACATCTCAAAGCTTCAGAATATGTTTCACAGCAACACCAATTTTCACAAGCCTGTGATGAGTTGAAAGTTTCCAAAATGTGGATGTTGGTTTCATCATTGCCCCTCAGAAGGAAGGAACACTCATAAAATTAACATCCACATTTCGGAAACTTTCAACTCATCACAAGCTTGTGAAAATTTATGTTGCTGTGAAACATGTTCTGGTTCCTTAATGAGACGAAACAACTTCTAGCATTCGCTCTTCCCCTTTTTGTTTTCAAAAAGCACGCATTTGTTGGCCTCAACGCCTTTTCCAATCTTCTTAGTACTAAATGCATCTATATTAACAATTAAGGCATTAATTCCGACACGACAGGCAATGCAAACGAGATGTCAGCTCGTCAAACAAAAACCTCTGAAAGCTCAATGCAAAAGATGCGATGTGAAAAGTAACTCTCAGTCTGACAATGTGACACGCGGGGTGTGAGAGAGTGAATCACCAGAGAAGCAGACGACAGGTGTTTGCCTGTATCTTGTTCCGGACAATCGCACTGAAAATAACTGCAAAGAAAGTATCATTTCACTATATGGTGTCGGTGGATGGACTTTTCGCCTGAAGTTCGCAGCATGCGTCGCCCGCGAGAAGACATCCAATCGATTAGCATTGCAGGGACATATGCAAATCATGTGCGCCCGGCACGCCACCGAGAAGGTCTATAAGAAGGGTGCACAGACAGCGGGGTGTAAGTAGTGGAAGTGTGCTGTGCTGCCGGACATGTGCGTGGGAAGCTTCCTGATGCCTCGTCGCAGAATACGGCAGTCATTCTAGCACGTTTCGGAGTTCGACAAAGGACGAATAGTGGCTTATCGCGACAGCGGTTTATCGTACCGAGACATCGGCGCCCGTGTGGGACGACATCCAGCCACAGTGCGGCGAGTATGGATTTGGTGGGTGCAGGAGGGACGGACGGACCGACGTGAGCGATTGCCGCAGCCGCGGCACACCACCGAACGAGAGGACCGGCATATTGTGCGGTGGGCATTGACGGCTCGCACCGCCACATCACGAACGTTAGCGCAGGAAATAGGGTGTGTTGCGCAACAACCTCTGTCAGCACGTACCGTTCGACGTCGTCTACAGGGGCGGGGACTTGTCGCACGGCACCCATTGCTTCGATTATTATTGACGTTACACCACCGGCGAATGCGGCGGCAGTGGGCTGTTGAACGCCGGACCTGGACTACGGAATGGCACGACATTGTCTTCTCCGACGAATCCTGCTTCTGCCTGCAATACCACGATGGTCGGAACCGCGTGTGGCGGCACAGCGGCGAGAGACTCTATGACGCATGACGCCTGCATTATGCATCGCCATACCGGTTCCGTCGCCTGGCGTTATGGTTCGGGGCGCAATTGGATATGACACCCGCACCCCTCTGGTACGCATCGCCGGTACACTCATCAGCCACCGCCACATCTCCGACGTTTCGGAGCCTGTAATCCTCCGTTACCTGCAGGACCTGCCAGCGGCCACGTTTCAACAGGACAATGCGCACCCGTACGTGGAACGCATCGGTGAACAATTCTTAACGGCCCACCAGGTGTCACTGCTGCCGTGGCCCGCCTGTTCTCTCCATTTGTCGCCCATCGAACACGCCTGGTCGCTGATCGGCAACCGAGTGGCCCGGCAAGCAGCACCAGCGGCTATGTCTGATGAACTGTGGCAACGTGTGGAAGCAGCCTGGACCGACATACCTCAAGCCCACATCCAAAGCCTCTTTCGTTCGATGCCGCGGCGTGTAGCGGCCGTTATTGCCAGCCATGGGGGCACACGAACTATTGATGTCTGCGTGTTCCGCAAGTCGCACGGGCCTGTAAGCTTAATCGTTTCACCTTTGTATCTGTTGTTATGTGTCCAGTAAATCTGGCTTTGCTATCTCGTGTTCTTCTTGGTGTTGCATTTTGGGTGGCCAGCAGTGTATGAACGAAGATAAAGAAATTGAGAAATTTAACCCACTTGACATATACTCCATACCGACTTACAAGCCAAAAACATGGTAAATTTTAATAAGAGAACAGAAACTCAAAAGGAAAGTTGTTTAGAGGTACACGTCACACACAACAGAAGAAAAACACAAGCAGAGTGATGCCAATGCCAACCGTTTACTTCTATTATTACCCAAACATTGATGTGTATAATGGATTTACCAAGATTTCAAAACGTGTCATACAATGTCAGCTTTGCTCTCTGCTGCTAAGCCGGGGTGTGGCGTTTCATGTGAACATTTCTCACTGCCTTCGCCGTCGCTCGCAAGAAGAGAGGGTAAAACAGCAGGTCCTATTCATCCTGGTAAGGAGAGGGTGATGATCTGCGTGCTGCCATCGTCGTTGAACTCGCCGTTTTTCGCTTCTCCATTCGAAGTGTGGCTGGGGAAAATCTTTTTGAGCTCTTCTTAGCAGAACCAAGCGAATTGTCATGCTCGCGATGTCTTTCCCTATTATGTGTGTCCCCATAAAGACGAATTAATCTGAAACCAATCGTCTTCCACAGACGTTACTGAAATTCTTTAAGCTATCCGCGGCATTGAAAACTCGAAAAGGTCCCAAAGTAACAGCTGCGTGATTTCGCAGTAATGACAATCATTATAGATATATTTATATTATGAGTGTAGTGTAAAGTTAAGGTCTTCACGATCGTTAATTTGGAAAGCCCGGCAAGACACGTTTCAGACTTTCACTAAGAGTTCACCGCCACTTATTGCAAATAACGCAACGCTTCCACTACAGCAGGGGTCTTCAAACCCGGTCCCGGACGATTCGTCCAACGACGATTGGTCCATTGCCGATTCATCCAAAGGGACGATTGGTCCAATGTCCGATTCGTCCAATGGTACGATTGGTCCAATGCCGATTCGTCCAATGGTATCATCTACCAACGGTAAACTTTATTTTCCAGAAAGGAATAATAATTTAAATTATTCTCCTCTTTATATCCTTTAGAAAGATAATTTCCGTATATTTGGTAATTGTAAACATTTTACATAAACCTGGTAAAAGGCACTCAATGGAGCATTTCTCAGCTGTTTGCAAAGCAGCTATAGGCCGCGGGCATTTTCTGAAGATTTTAATTTACAACCTAGATATTTGGTATTTGTAAACATTCTATAAAACCTTATAAAAAGCACTCATCGTATCATTCCTCAGGTCTTTACGAGGCACCTAGGCCCCGGGCCTTTTTAGAAGATTTTAAGTTACAACCTAGATATTTGGTATTAGTAAACATTTTATAAAACCTAATAAAAGGCACTCATTGTATCATTTCTCAGGTCTTTACAAGACACCTAGGCCGCTGGCCTTTTCAAAAGATTTTAAGTCACAACCCATATATTTGGTATTTGTAAACATTTTATAAAACTTTATTAAAGGCACTCAACGAATCATTTCTCAGCTATTTACTAGGCACCCAGGTCGCGGGCCTTTTTAGAAGATTTTAAGTTACAACCTAAATATTTGGTATTTGTAAACATCTTATAAAATTTTATAAAAGGCATTCATCGTATCATTTCTGAGGTCTTTGCAAGGCACCTAGGCCGCAGGCCTATGAATTAATATTTCGTGCTTAAGTGAAAGCGCAATATTATTAACTTGATTTAATATGTAAACGTTACGAATATGACATCGGTAGAATAAAAAGTCCTAAAAAGGCGTAGGCCTAGAGCCTATGAATTAATATTTCGTGCCTAAGTAAAAGCTTAATGTTATTAACTTGATTTGATATGTAAACGTTATGAATCTGACATCGGTAGAATATAAACTGTTAAAAAGGCCTAGACCTATGGCCTATGAATTAATATTTCGTGTTTAAGAAAAAGGGCAATATTATTAACTTGATTTAATGTGTAAACGTTATGAATATGACATCGCTGGAATAAAAACTGTTGAAAAGGCCTCTGTCCAAACCCCGACCAGTTGTTTCCATTGGACAGTTGGCGGAAAACCCCACAGCATTCTACAAACAGAAACGGAACACTAGTATTTTATATTATTTCATGCAAAAGAGAAACATCGAAGTTGATAGAACGGCTCGTACATTAGTAACTTCATACGGCAGCAAGGACAGAATAACAAGAAAACTCGATTCCAAAAAAAAAAAAAAAAAGAAAGAACCAAAATATTACGCATGAAATGTAACATTATTTTACATTCTTTGGACTACCGGTACTTTCGTATAACATCGCGGATAGAATCAGAACAGATGAGACTTTTATAGCACGAGTAGCACTTCGGACAGGTATGACGGAATTGGACCAATCGTCCATTGGACGAATCGGCATTGGACCAATCTTCCCATTGGACGAATCGGAATTGGACCAATCGTCGTTGGACGAATCGTACCAGACCCCTTCAAATCATGGCTCACGGAGCCCTTTCTAATGGCCAGCGAGATGTTGTCTACAAGAGGAAGTTTCAAAATGAAAAACGAAATACATTTTCGAAATGGAAAAATGAATTTCCAGGTACCTTGGGTACATAGATTTTCCGTTTGTGGACCACTGGCGGCATTACGCAGTTAGTTAGTTTCTTTATTAGGGGTTTTAACGAGACCATCGTGAGCAACTCAATGAGCTATAAAGCAATCTCCCGTCCCTAATTTAGGTCCACTAGTTCCAGGGAAGGGATAGAGCCAGTGCCATGTGACAAACCCAAGATTCTAACCCAGACACATTTCGGACGAATGATTAGAAGCCGCCTCTCTGTATCACTGGCCAGCTGGTGCATCTGGCTAACACAGTGTATCAAGCGTACCTTTTTGACGTGGATTCGAACCCCGATTTGCTGGTTATCCAGTCTGCAACTTTTCCTAGGTTTTCCGATGACGCTTGGTGGCGTGGGAAGTTCCATATGAAGCTCGTTCCGGACGGACATTGTCCCTGAATTACACCTAACCTTTTGCAACATGACCACGATACTTCCTTTACAGATTGTTTCCGTGGAAACAGCCATGACCCTCAACGGTCTGGATAAGCTGTAAACACTAAATAATTTCCCTTTGGGACACTGCATTTCGAAACGATATTTTTAAGAGCTTGTTTTTTTCCTATCAGTTTCTAGCTTCTTGAGAGAAAAAAAAATAAAAAAAAAAAAACACGACCTTCATCTTCTTCATCCGAACTGACATCAGGGGTAATGCTATTGATGGGACTGATTACCTATTACGACATTTAGTTCTTTAGAATTATTTGTGTCTTTTTGATCAGGTAGGAGGTACACCAGCTGCTGTGGGCTAATCCCACATACTGGTGTACCTACCTGATTAAAAAGACAAAGAAAAGAACTAAATATCGTAATAGTAAATCAGTCATCACCAGTGTTGGGGAATACCCCACAGCTGTCGGTTCTAGTTGGTTATTCAACCTAAGGATTCTGGAATAAACCCCAGCAGAGTGAGTTAGGGTCTTAAAAATATATGTGAGTTTAGTTCTTTAAATATTGTCTGGTAGTTTGTATTTCTTTGTAGAGCTAATCTCTAAATCTCAGAGATCAGCTTAGTGATATGTATGTACAGTGGCGCCAATATTAAGACCTTTCGGGGGGGGGGCTAAGAAAAATCCTTACCTCCTTCAAGGCTGTCAAACATTTTTGT
This sequence comes from Macrothele yani, assembly GCA_039090855.1. NCBI lineage: Eukaryota > Metazoa > Arthropoda > Arachnida > Araneae > Macrothelidae > Macrothele > Macrothele yani. The sequence goes on from CM076992.1 coordinate 20,103,727, forward strand.
AAATGTACAAGATACTAAATTACAACAAAAATAAAGACGTTTGATAATTGCAATCAATCATTAATATCTTATTATCATTTTTAAAAATGCTTTAAAAAAAGGTTTCGTCTATTTTAGTGTTTTAAATTTAATAAAATTTGGCTATACCAACGGCTGGGGGGCTCGATCCTCTCCCCTGCCTCCCTTATGGGCGCTCTTGTGTATGTACACTATCTACCAACAAGTAATTGGACACCTGTGATAGCAACGGAAAACGAAGTTTATTCACCTTCAACAGTTGGTGGAGCCTCTACGAGCGGCGATTACAGCTGCGACCCTCCGGGCCATACTCTCAACCAAGCGTTTTACGACGGCTAGCGGTATTTTCTTCCACTCGGCATGGAGAAGACAGGTCAGTTCCTTCACCGATTTCGGACGGTGGAGGCACCCCTTAAGTCGACGCTCCAACTCGTCCCATAGGTGCTCGATAGGGTTAAGGTCCGGGATCTGCGCAGGCCAGTCCATTCGATTAACCCCATTGTCATCATACCAGGCCATGGTGGACCTCGCAACATGACAGGTGGCATTGTCATCCTGAAAGTAACATGGGTTCACCCCGTAAAACTGCCACACCGTAGGAAGCGCATGGTCATCCAAAATGGTGCAGTAGGTCTCGGCGTTGAGTCTACCAGGAATTGCGACCAATGGTCCCGTGCCGAACCAGGAGAAACACCCTCATAGCATAATTCCACCGCCGCCGAACTTCATAGTTGGAACAATACATTCCGGCAGGAGGCGTTCTCCAGGCAGATGCCAAACCCAGACCCTGCCATCCGAACGGTAGAGGGTGAACTTTGATTCGTCACTCCAGAGAACCTGTTTCAACTGTTCCACGGTCCACTGTCGACGTTCTTTGCACCATGTTCACCGAGCAGCGCTATTGGACTTGGTGATCAAAGGCTTGTGAGCGGCAGCACGTCCATGATAACCGAGCAGATGGGCTTCCTTACGGATGGTATTCATCGAAAGAACACTCCCGGATGACTGTTGAAACTCCTCGCGGATGTGGCCCATCGATTTGGTGCGGTTCTTCCGAATTTCTCTGGCCAGCACCCGTCGGTATGTAACTCCCAGTTTTGCGGGTCTGCCGGGTCGGGGCACATTCCGACAGTCACCTCTCATCTTCCACTTGCCAATCACGTAGGCCACTGTCGAGTTTGGGTACTTCAACCCGCTGGATATGTCACGTATGGATCGGCCATTTCTGTGATACCCGACGATTACACCTTTCTCGAAATCAGAGAGCTCCGAACTGCGTGGCATTTTGCATGCGACTGGTTGCGTTGTTGTTTCCCACACGATATTTAACGGCGGCGGCCGTGACGTGTATCAGGACCTCAGATGTCGTCGAATGCAGGGGTGTCCAATTACTTGTTGGTAGATAGTGTATGTACATTAAGTTTTTTAGTTTTTGTTTCGTGGTTTAACGAAAACTTTGAGCAACCCGATGGGCTATAAGCAGTCACCCGTCCCTAATTTATGGCTGCTGGTTCCAGGAAAGGAAGAGAGCTAGTGCTTTAAGAAAAACACAACTTCCAATCTTTACATGGATCCGAAACCGTACCCATCTGGAACAAATGATCAGAATTCGGCATTTAGTTCGCCGCAGTGGCAGCTAGACATTGATTTTTTCTATTGATATTTTTCAGAAGTATAACAATGAAAACAGATTAGCAGCCGATTGTCTCTTATTTTTTTTTTCTATATTTCAACACGTTTTTATGAACGGCTCTGCTTCATTTTGGGAATAGTTCGGTTTTTTAAGGAAGGTCTTTTTTTTTTTTTTATTGGAGGTTTAACGACCACCGTGAGCAACTCAATGGGCTATAAGCAGTCGCCCGTCCCTAATTTAGGGTCACTGGCTCCAGAGAAGGGAACGCGCTAGTGCTGTAAGACAAACACAACATCCATGCCTCACCGGGAATTGAACCCGGACCCTTCTATGCCGAATGGTCAGAAGCCAGCGTTTAGACCACCAAGCCAGTGGTGCTGCTAAGGAGGGTTAAACGACCTACTTTGAGAATCCACGCTTATGTCACCTGTCTCTAATTTGGGGCCATTGGTTCCAGCTAGTTCTGTTGGACAAGCGCAACACTCCTTCCCCGAGCGTGCCTTGAATACGAGTCCAACTAGTGCGATTAGCTAGAAGCACGCGCCTCTGACCACTCGGCGATTGGGGAGGCGCGATTTGGTGAAATAGTCCACCATCCTAGACATAAGCTTAATATGCATAAATTCACTGCGTGCTCTATGTAGAAGTCTGAAGCTTCGACTAATTAATCGAACTTTTAGTAGAGTTATTCAGTCAGATTTCTTTCACGCACTCTGAAAAGCTAACACTTACATACATATCACGATGTGAGGCAGAGAATGAAATTAGAACTACACCCCAGCAATCAAAGAACAAATTCTAGCTTGAAACCGTATCGATATTTCCTGAGATATCGATGTTTTCTATGAGGTAAAGCTCAACTATCCCCGAGGTACTACTGTTTAAACCAAGTCTCGGTGTGCGCGAAATCCTGTTATTGATTTTACGAAAAGACAGCCATTTCCTGATCAAATAATAAGCCATCAAAATTTTTCACATTTCCCCGCAGAGTCAAGAGAGCCCATCTGGACGACGCAATTGCTCTTACGAAACAAAGAAGCGCTGAAGACAAATAAATTGAAACATACACTCAAGAATATCTTCCGCCAGAATAAACGCTTTTAAGAACAATACACTGGCGTCCACTTTCGTGTGACTCGGATATCCCTGAGCATTTTTTATGGTTTGGTCGGAGCACAAGCCCTTCGTACCACTAATCCAATAATTCCACTTGAAAAATTGTGCGTCGAGGGCAGAACCTCTGTGCCTCTCTCTCTTCCTCCATCTCTCTCTGGCGTGCTTGGAAAACTATCGCAGTACGGAAAGAAGATTAATGTCCTTTGGGGACGTACGTTTCTGTTATTTCTCCGAACCTATCGAAGAGCTCGATCTGCCGACGCACAGCAAGACCCAGTTCGATAACAAAGAATTTTGCGAAATCTACAATCACAGCAGATTTGGCAGCGGCAACAACAAAAACAGCAACAACGAAAGGAAACTTTGGTGCCCCTTGATGTGATTTTATCGCGAACGTTCTAAAGATAAATAGTGCACACAGAGTATTACTCCAGAAAACTTGTGCACTATTTGGAAATGATTTAGGGCGTTGACTAAAGGGTGTAAAGCAAATTATGATTTGCCAGCTTAAATTCTCTCATTCGTACAGTTTCATTTCTGGGATTCCTTAAATTAAGCTAACCGTTACTCCTTAATTGCAGGAGAAGGAAGATCACTTATGGTGCATTACGAGTTATGGGTCCTTCAGAAATGGCAAGATAGCAACAGAAATCCAGAAACAAAAATTCCCTACATGAAAAACAAAACGAATGAAACAACTCTTATGAACGAATTCGGAGCTTTCTTATGCTGAAGGGCTGCTTTTACAAAATGCTTTTTCATACAAAAGAGATCAGAAAAAAAGGCTCATAAATAAATTTCTCTGGCAGTAATTTGAACTCAAAACAGCATTTCATTCATTTAATTGCTCGAATTTTAGTGTTTCGCAGCAGTTTTGATAATAGATGGCGCCACATTACAAATCTAGGTTATTCAGCTAAATTATCCTCTATCGGAGGAACTGACGGAAGAAAGACTTTATATGGTTATAGGAATAATACAAAAAGTTCCTAAACATATCAAGGAAATTAGTGAGGTAACAGTTCGTTTGAACAGTTTCACAAAGTAAAAAAAATTGAAAAAACGTTCATCATTTCTTAAGTTTTATTTTAAAGAGTTTAAAGGTTATAGGTATATTTTTGCTGTTGTTCGGGGCCTAACTTACAAACACGAGCATTTAGGGATATAGACAGTCGCAGTCTCTAATTTGGGAGCTCTGGTTTCTGAGAATTTTTAAATCGCACTTTAGAAGGAGATATACTGCGATAAAAACAAATTAGACATGACGCCCATTAGCGGCGAAATTGGGCATTAATTTGGGAAGAAAATACACACAAAATGTTTTCAGAATTAGTAGTATCTAACCGAATGTTTTTTTATAACGGGTTTTTAGAGCCGCAGACACTGCTCTAAACGGAAACGTGAACTTACGCCCAAACTTGTGCGTTAAGAAAAAATTGATTTTTTTTTTTTTGATAGGAGGTTTAACGACCATCGTGAGCAACTCAATGGGCTATAAGCAGTCGCCCGTCCCTAATTTAGGGTCACTGATTCCAGGGAAGGGAGAGAACCAGTGCCGTAAGACAAACACAACATCCACGCCTAACCGGGATTCGAACCCGGACCCCGTTCGGACGAATGATCAGAGGCCAGCGCCTTAGACCACTGCGCCACCGGGGCGGCCAGGTGAAGTTCACCGAGCATTATATATACAACCCGATGACTGGCCTTCGGTTAGTAGAGTATTCGGAGTCAGAATGGGAAAAGTTGCCGATTTATTGGAGTTTGATAAAGGACAAATTGCAATGGTACAGTGCCTCGGAACTACGCTCTCGGAAACGGCACGGGTTGTTAACGTACCGCTGTAGTGAGTAGGTATCAAAAGTAGTGCACAGATGGCCAAACGATGAAGCGTCGCTCAGCCGTGTGTTGTCCGCAGCTCATTGAAGCCAGAGGGGAAGCGGAGACTGTCGCGCACTGTTTACAGCGACCGCAGGGCCACAGTGCGATAAGTCACCCGCAGCTACAGCAGTGGTGATAAGGCAATGTGTCACAGCACACAGTTCATCGCAGCCTTCTGCGCGTGGGCCTGCGTAGCCGAAGACCCAGCCGTGTCCCCATGCTCACTGCACGTCATCGCCAACAACGCATGAAATGGGCCCAAGATCATCGAGATTGGGCAGTGTATGATTGGAAGAAAGTGGCCTCGTCTGACGAAATAATAGTCTTGGTGCATCACATAGACGGCAGAGCGCAGATACCACGATTACCAACAGAGGCTATGGCAACTGGATGCACTATTGGGCGGAAATAGGCTGACGGTGATATGCCGTAAGCGATGTTTGGGGGGGGCACTTTAGGCCCCATTATCCCAGTCCCTGACAGCTGTCAGGTATCTTAACATCTTTGCGGACCAAGTTCACCCATTCATTGCAACTGTGCTCCCTGCTGGTGATGGTCATTACCAACAGGATAATGCGCCATGCCGCACTGACAGAATCGTCAAGGAGTGGTTCGAGGAACATGCTGGTGACTTTCTGTTAATGCCCTGGCCTCCAAATTCACCTGACATAAACCCAATCGAGCATTTGTGGTCCGACTTGGAAAAGCAGGTTGGCGCTAAATCACCACCACCTCGAAATGTACGGGAAGTGGAAGACCTGCTGTTGACATTATGGTACCAGATACCCCAGGATACCTATCGACACCTCATCTAATCAAAACCTCGCCGAGTGGCCACTGTTTTGGGGGCTAAAAGGGGTCCTACAGTTTATTAGGTAGATGGTCATAATGTAAGGGCTCATCGGTGTGTACGAAAAACATTTTGCAGCGGAAACGCTCTCCAAAAAGAAGTTTTCAAAGTGGATTCTTACAAGCAGAGATATCGACAGAAAATAATATATTTCTACGCCTCTTGGGGAGCAGTATCGGTCTACGAAATAATTTTTCCAATCAGTTTTCAGAAGCTTGGATTTTGCTGCAAAAACATCAGAAGCAGAAATAAACGCTTACGCACCTTGGTGGACAAACCATTTTTTTTAATCAAAAATTCGAAGTTATATGTAAAACATTTCACTTGAGCTGTATATGATACAGGAAGAATTTTTTAAATCGGAGTTTTAGAAGTAGAGATATCGAGGAAAACTCAATTTACCTTTACTCCCCTAGCGGAGAATCTATGAATTACTTGAAAAAGAGACCGTGTCTACAATAGTCTCCGTTATAAATAACCTCGAAAGGAAGAAAAACATTTTCAACCTGATGTTTAGAAGAAAATATATGGAATAAAATAAATTTTGAATTCGATATCAACTGCATTTGTAGCGGCGAAGCTGTGCATCAGAAAAAAAAACCCGAATGCAAGAATCATCATTCTCACATTTAATGCTTTCCAATGCAAAAGAAAATTTTCAAATCGGACTAATAGTTGCAAAGAGTTGGTGCCGACGGACGGACAAACCGATAACATGAGTACCATATTTTTTTACAAAAGACGTGCTAAAAAAAAGAAGCAATATCCCTACGAAAATTCAGACGGGAAGAATGGTAAAGCCAATCTATCAGAATGGTAAGCTTATCTAACCTCTAACAGAATTAAATACCATGAAAAGAATCTTACTAATAGAATTCTGTTTTTTATTTTGCGGATACTCGAATTTCCATTTCATTGAATATTCCTAATTGTCCTCAGATTTATGTGATGTTAATAATAGACACTAAGCCGATATATCCCTCTTTTTTTCTACGCATTATCTCTCGCTGTTCAGCGAAAGAAATCACTTTGTTCGAACAAATCATGTACATGCATCATTAGTTGGGCATATCTTAAAACCAAAGATGCACTGGCATCGATGATGATTGATATCGTTCTTAAACCGCACGGCTATCAACACCAATTTATCGCAATGGTATTAATGCACAACAATAAATTCACTAGAAAGTAACGAATGAGATTTGAGAGTGCGTGTCAAAGTTGATAACTGGCCATTACATTTGGTTGAAGTCACACGTAAAACGCAGGCTGCGATAGCTGATGACCCAGTGGGCTGGAAAGATCGAACCTTTTCTCATCAGGTTAGGATGGTAGTTTCTTGAACATTGTAATGGTAAAGATGGGATGGTAGTGTAAGCCGAACAGATTTGGGAAAGAATTTATCTGCGATTCCAAACGGCGGCTTATTATATGACATTAGCGTTCAGTTGAGTGAAGTTCCTGACACTCCATTACCCACGTCAGAATACTTTTGCGAACGATAGCCATCAGACGAAGGAAACCATCTAGTGAAACAAAAGGGATGTCAGTTTCTGTGAAAGGGACGTTGAAAACGATTACGGCACTTTCGTCCCCTGATAAAGTGTTAAATTACTTGGATCAAATATTTCTGGATTCGATTGGTTAGTCTGTTCGCGGAAATGATGGATTTTTCAGCACCAATAAATATTTCTTCACGAGAAAAAAAAAGTTTGGTAATACTTTTCCATCTTGTCATCCATGTGTGCAGGAATCTAAATTATTTAGTAATTGTAAAGTGGACAGCAGGTTCTAAAGCATTTCAGCGCACAGACAGCGATGACATTTTTCGGAATCAAAAAAGAAAACGAAAATTAAATGTTCACAACTTTTTGGGAAAATGTAAAATGATGCACAATTTTCTTCTCAAAGTTTCTTGCAGCACTGATAACTGAAGGCTTCAACATGGTGGCTAAACAATAAATTCACAACCACAGCAGAGATAGAAACGGGTCACGCGTCGACAATTTTTGGCGGGTCAAACGGGTCGGGTCAAGGTGTTCCTGATCCGATTTCATTTCCGTTTTATTTTTGCAAAAATGCGTAAAAAAACTTTTCCAAAGAAAAATGAACACTGTAGAATTTTATGCTCGATGCTGGTGCCCGCGATCTGAACATTCACAGCCCCAGCGAATGTCCATCGAATTCTTGTTGGCGAACAATATGACGTAATATTTCAAATTCGATTCTCTTTCTTTTCAGTTAAAAATGAAATGCGGTTTATTCTTCATTTAGGGGCCGCATAATTTCGTTTGGCCAGCACTGGTTTGGACAAACTGACATATTAAATGCTATATTTCGCATATTTTCACTGTATTCCATGTAACTACTTTCTTCAGAAAACTTGAAAATTTTCGAGGAGTGGGAATCGAACCCGCACCTCCCAATTTCCGGTCGAGGATGAGTCATTCCATCACCCAGGACAAGAAAATTTCCAAGCAACTGAACGTAGATATCTGAGAACCTTGAGATTTGCGCTAGTCGAAGCTATTTCTGTCCAATCGTAGCTTCTCACGACATTTGCTCACATCCAGGGTCGGATGTAGGTCACAAATTCCAGTGATGAAAGTACGTCATATACAATTGAGGAATGAATTTCTCCGAAGAAATAATTCGTCATTAATAGAAGGTAGGCATTGTAATGCTATTATTGGCATATTTCCATTGTATTCCATGTAACCACTTCCTTTAGAAAGCTTGTAGATTTTCATCGTCCTTTTCCTGGGTAGTGTAATGCATAGCATGCTCTACCGAAAATCCAGAGGTGCGGGTTCGATTCCCGCTCCAGGACGACGAGAAAAAATTTTAAGTTTTCCGAAGGAAGTGGTTACATGGAATACAGTGAAAATATGCCAATAATAGCATTACAATGCCTTATAACGAAGTAAATTTCTCCGTCATTTTTACCCACGCCGGGGCTCAAACCCGGGTCCCCTCATTCCGGTATAAGTCACTCTACCAATTGAGCTACGCGGACGTTCTTTCTGACTGCTATCTGCCTTTATGTCGTGTGCGTCCTGCTGGCAGGTACGTCACATCTCCCCCCCGAAAGAGGGCCGGGGCATGGCCCACGGGTCAGCCGTGATCATGAATCGTTGCAGGCAGCCATCCGCTGTAGAACGTGCACTTGAGAAACTCCTAGTCAATCCAGTGTGTGGAATTCAACATCACACATTTTTATTTTTCGAAGCGCTGGACAAGGGATTCTCTTATTTTTCCTATCTCGCGGTGTGGAAAGATCACCACACCATTGCGAGATTTTGAACAGCTGGGTCATCCGGAAAGTTCGGGCGCCATTATAACGAAGTAAATTTCTCCGTCATTTTTATCCACGCCGAGGCTCGAACCCGGGTCCCCTCATTCCGGAATAAGTCACTCTACCGATTGAGCTACGCGGACGTTCGTTCTGACTGTTATCTGCCTTTATGGCGTGTGCGTCCTGCTGGCAGGTACGTCACAGCCTACCATGTATTTATGAAGAATTATTTCTTCGACGAAACTCTTTTCCCATTTGTATACTTTCATCACTGGCATTTGTGACCTACATCCGACCCTGGACGTGAGAAAAGGTCGTGAGATGCTACAATGGGTCAGGAATAGCTTCGACTAGCACAAATCTCAAGGTTCTCAGATACCTACCTCCAGTTTTTTTTTTTTTTTTTTTTTGATTGGAGGTTTAACGACCACCGTGAGCAACTCAATGGGCTATAAGCAGTCGCCCGTCCCTAATTTAGGGTCACTGGTTCCAGGGAAGGGAGAGAGCCAGTGCCGTAAGACAAACACAACATCCATGCCTGGCCGGGATTCGAACCCGGACCCCTTACGGACGAATCATCAGAGGCCAGCGCCTTAGACCACTGCGCCACCGGGGCACCTTCCTTCAGTTGCTTGGAATTTCCTTGTCTGGCGTAGAGTAATGACTAGCATGCTCGACCGGAAATCGGGAGGTGCGGGTTCGATTCCTGCTCCATGAAAATTTTCAAGTTTTCTGAAGGAAGTGGTTATATGGAATACAGTGAAAATATGGCAATAATAGCATTACAATGCCTACCATTTGTTTATGAAGAATTATTTCTTCGGGGAAATTCGTTTCCTAATTGTATATCACGCATATATAAAAAAATTTAGAATATATCACTCAGTATCCATATTTCCTATTTTATTCGTACTTGAACTCATTAGAAACAAATAATACTTCAAATCACCAGAGGAGAATTCTTGTAAACGGTGAATTGATTTCGGCGACAGAAAAAATCTCAATACAGAGAACTGTTTTTAGAGATGAAAGCTCAAACTGTGTGGAAAGGTCGTTAATCTCATCCACGCATCTGCGAATGACACCGAGATTCGAGCATGGGAAGTGATTTTCTCTGGAGTATTATCCGGGAGAAGTAGATGAAGGATGCTTACCCTTCTAGAACCTGTTTTCCTCCCCTCAGCTTCCTCTGCACTTCTTCATAGTCGCAGGCAACATCAATTCGTCTGTCTGTGCTACGCAGAACAAATGGATGATGTTGGACCACCACGCTGTTTACGAATGTCCCATTTCCCTGCAAGAAACATACCAACACTCAGATAGGCAACTCTCGGAAAACAACGAAAAATGATACATCTCATGATGGCATCAAAACTGACAAAAAACAAAAACAAATATTAATTGAATGTTTCTGCTATACATCAAAAGATTTCACCAAAGAGAAAGCAGAATATGAAACCTTTGATTTTTCTTGCACCTTCTTCATCTACACTGGATAGATATGAAACACTTTATCACAAGCAGTAATAAAATAACGGGTTGTCCCAAAATTAAGGTCAGCAACAAAATAAGCATGTACAAGCGTTTCCCGACTTACGTCAGGCATCCATTTAGAAACTGTCGTTGGTCGCAATTTTGCGACCAACGACAGTTTCCTAAATGGATGTGTGCTTAGAAGCTACGATGTGTGCTTAGAGCCCATTGAGTTGCTTAGAAGCTACGTAAAATTTGTGTATCATAGAATAACTACCTGTAAAGCCCGTTGAGATAAGAATACAACGGGTTCCAGAAATCACTTGTAGCTATTCAAGCGTTTATTATCATCTATTCTTTTTTTCCTTTCTTGATTCCAATTTTTACGACCACCGTGAGCAACTCAATGGGCTATAAGCAGCCGCCCGTCCTTAATTTAGGGTAACTTAAGGGTGGAGAGCCAGTGCCGTAAGAACAAACACAACATGCATGCCTCACCGGGATTCGAACCTAGACCGCTTTCAGACGAATGATTAGAAGCCATCGCTATGACCACTGCGCCACCGGGGCGGCACCGGACCTCTTTCGGACGAATGATCAGAGGCCATCGCTTAGACCACTGCGCCACCGGGGCGACTATTAATTATCTTTTGCGGAGTCATGGTAAATAATGAGTGTGCACTGAAACATACCCTTGGCCGCCCCGGTGGCGCAGTGGTCTAAGCGATGACCTCTGATCATTCGTCCGAAAGGGGTCAGGGTTCGAATCCCGGTGAGGCATGGATGTTGTGTTTGTCTTACGGCACTGGCTCTCTCCCTTCCCTGGAACCAGTGACCCTAAATTAGGGACGGGCGACTGCTTATAGCCCATTGAGTTGCTTACGGTGGTCGTTAAACCTCCAATCAAAAAAAAAAAAGACATACCCTTGATGTGCTTCATTGTTTATGCATAGAATGCAAACTACGGAAGCGTATGGCGGATGACCATCCTCTCTTGGTTAGGGACGTGGACTCCCTTTCGCTCGGTTCCCCATGTCTTTTTTTTTTTTTTTTTTTGGGGGGGGGGGGATTACTTTTTTTGTATTATATTTTTAGCATTTATCAATTAAGTCAACGACATTGAAAAATATCTTTGGTTCCAGGGAAGGGAGAGAGCCAGCGCCGTAAGACAAACACAACGTCCAAGCCTCACTGTGATTCGAACCCTGACTCATCTCGAACGAATGATCAGATGCCATCGCATAGACTACTATGCCAACGGGGCTCCTTTTGTGTTTCTATTCTTACGCCAATTCTTTTACTTCTCCGGTTTGATTTTTCCTTCCGAACGGCATGTCCCTTCCCCGAATTCCCTTTTAAGTTTTGGCAACAACTGTCAGTGGTTCAAAGGTACGCAAAAGCTAAGGCGATATTAAAGGGTAGTAGTGATACGAAGAATAACACTTTATTGAGTGTATACTTTGACGCACGCTATCTTGATATGGTCATCATCATTGTCAACCATTATGAATCCACTGCTGGACGAAGGTCGCCCCAAGTTTCTTCCACAACGGTCTGTCTTCTGCCAGTCTGCTCCGTGTTACTCCCGCATACTTTCGAATTTCATCCACCCATCTCACATGGGGTCTTCTTCTGGGTCTTTTCCTGTCCCTTGGAATCCAGTCTAAAATTTCGCCTGTCCATCGATGGTCTGTCCTTCTGGCAATATATGCAGCCCATTGCCATTTCAGGGATTTTACTCTGATGATGATGTCTTCCACTCTTGTCATTTTTCTGATCCACGAGTTCCTCTTCTTATCTCTCCTGGTTACAGCAAGCATGCATCTCTCCGTGCTGTTTTGAGTTGTCTGTAGTCTTTGTATGTATCTTTTAGTTACGGTGCACGTCTGTGCACCATACGTAAGCACTGGAAGGATGCATAGATCAAACACTTTTCTTTTAAGACATAATGGCATATTGCTCTGGAAAATTATACTGTTTCTTCCAAACGCTCTCCAGGCAAGTTTTATACGCCGATAAAACTTGCCTGGAGAGCGATTAATTTCTTCATCAATGTGACCCTCACTTAATATCTGCTGTCCAAGATAAATGTAGGTATTGGTTATATCCAGCTTTTCCCAATCAATGGATAAATCTTCATTTTTTGTAAAAGCATTGTTCATCACTTTTGTCTTCTGAAAGTTCATTTTTAATCCCACTTCTTTTCTCTTGTCAGCAAGTTCCTGGGTCATACTCTGCAGCTCTGATGGGGTAGTTGTAAAAATGACTACGTCATCAGCAAAACGAAGGTGAGTTAGATAATCTCCATTAATCTTTATCCCTTTGTTTTCCCAGTTCAGTGATTGAAAGACCTTTTTCAAATGCGGCATTAAAGAGTTCGGGAGATATAGTGTCACCTTGTATCACTCCCTTTCCAATTTTTATGGGTGCTGTATTCTCAAATAACCGAATCTTTGCACTTGCATTTTCATAGATGTTATTAATAATATTAATGTATGCATCTTCAATACCGCAGGATTTCAGAGCCATTGTAACTGCTGATGATATCACCGAATCAAAGGCTTTTTCATAATCGATAAAAGCCATGCATAATGGAAGTTCATATTCCCTCTGTCTTTCAGTTAGTTCTACAGTATATGTACATTTAAACAGTCTTATCTAATACAGTTGTATTTTGAAAACAACGAATCTCTGTGAAAAGAGGAACTGTGGCTACGAGTGGACTTCGACAACAGGAAGCTAATAAATTGCTTTAAGATATACTGATATTTCTTGGTTATCGACTTCTGAGACTGTTAACGATACTGTAAGTGTTGCGTTTAACATTTAATAGCAATCCAACATACAAGAGAATCATAAACGTCTCAAATTATATCAAAACATTGTGACGTATATTCTAAAATAACTTTCATTTTTAGTTCCTTTTCCTGTGTAAATTTGAGTTTGTTCTCCTTTATACTTTCAAACTTAACGTGATATCTCCTCTCTCACATGAATGAGGTTGGCAACACTTTTGAGGTTTGAGTTTATTCGGAGATAGTTTAGGAAAATGTATTGTTGAGTAACAATGAAATTACAGAAAGTGTGTCGAAAGTTTTACAATATTTGCATAAACGCATGTGCTGCGGAGGGCATGTCACCTGTTTAAACTAGTTCAATTCGCGCACTGCAGTCAGTCGAAAGTGATATAAAGTGGTAGTCGTTGCTGTGAACAGCATGTCGTCGTTCTGTGTGTGGTTGGGACGCCTAAAAAATGAACAGCCACAACCGGCTAATTAGGGAACTTTTCCTTTAAGAGTTTGAACTCGGCCATAACGCTGCAACACGAAACATTTGTCATGCGAAAGGGGAAGGTTCCGTGGACCACAGCACCGCAACCAGATGATTCAAGAAATTTCCGCTCAGGTGACAGAAACCTCGACGATCATCCAAGGACAGATAGGCCGCGAACCGTGGATTCGGAGGCCGTGCGCCAGGCCATAGAGGCAAATCCTACGACCAGCATTATGAGATTATTAGGCGAGCTGGGCATATCACAGACCGTCGTGGTTCGTCACCTTCAGAACCTCGGCAAGGTCCACAGGAGCTGCCGCATGGTCCCTCACGAACTGGCGCTAGCTGAAGTAAACCGCCGAGAGGAAGTATGCAGGAAACTCCTAGAAAACCCGCGCGATATACGTTTCATCAAGAGAATAGTTACGTGCGATGGAAAGTGGGTCTACTTCCGCAATCTTAACACAAAACACGGCTGTGGTTGAACCCGAGCCAGCTTCCAGAACCTGTTGTCATACGAGGGCGCTTCGAACACAAGGTTGATGCTCTGCGTCTGGTGGGAGTTTGAGGGAATAATCCATTACGAATTTGTTCCAGACAGTCGGACCATCAACGCCAACATCTACTCTGAACAGCTGGAGCGGATGTATGCCGTTTTGGAGGAGAAGTACCCAGCACTAGTGAACAGAAAGCGCGCTCTCCTACAACAGGGCAACGCTTGGCCTTATATCGCGCGCACGACCTGGACAAAACTCCAGGGACTTGAGTGAACCGAACTGATGCCACACCCAGCAGATAGTCCGGACCTTGTCTCGTCGGATTATTACTTGGTCAGGTCCATGGCCCACTTCCTTCGCGGGCGGCACTTCAACACCCAGGAGAAGGTGGCAGCTGGGGTGAAGGAGTTCTTTGCCTCGAAGGACAAGAACTGATACCGTCGCGGAATCGAAGAACTGGCGCAGACAGATGGCTAAAGACGGTGCAACACGATGGCCTATACTTTGAATGCTAGTCATCTTTCGTCGTAAAGGTACGTATGAAGACAAAGTGATCCAAATATTGCAAAACCTTCGACTCACGTAACTACTGCTGCGTCACTTAATGGGACAGAATTCAGAAATCTGATTTTAACAATGGTTTTGACTACTTCCGTTACCCGTTTTCGTTACATCGAAATTTTTTGCACGGGATTTAATTTACTGCAGTAGGGAAAGATGTATAGTATTAAAAACTGCTACTTTCCGTAGGCACAGATATAAAAACGCTTTCGCAGGCAAGTGTCGATCAAGCGTCGGTGTCATGGGCTTGAGACGACCACGCAGTTGGTCAGCGCCGGGCGCCCAACTACACTATCAACCAACAACTAATTGGACACCCCTGCAATCGACGATATCTGCGGTCCTGATACAGTCACGGCCGCCACCCGCCGTTAAATATCGTGTGGGAAAAAATTACGCAACCAGTCGCATGCAAGATGCCACGCAGTTCGGAGCTCTTTGATTTCGAGAAAGGTGTAATCGTCGGGTATCACAGAAATGGCCGATCCATACGTGACATAACCAGCGAGTTGAAGTACCCAAAATCGACAGTGGCCTACGTGATTGGCAAGTGGAAGATGTGAGGTGACTGTCGGAATGTGCCCCGACCGGGCAGACCCGCAAACCTGGGAGTTAGAGACAGACAGGTGCTGGCCAGAGAAATTCGGAACAACCGCACCAAATCGATGGGCCACATCCTCGAGGAGTTTCAACAGGCATCTGGGAGTGTTCTTTAGATGAATACCATGCGTAAGGAAGCCCATCTGCACGGTTATCATGGACGTGCTGCAGCCCACAAGCCTTTGATCACCAAGTCCAATAGCTCTGCTCGGCTAACGTGGTGCAAAGAACGTCAACAGTGGACCGTTGAACAGTGCAAATAGTTTCTCTAAACAATGAACAAACGTTCACCCTCTACCGTTCGGATGGCAGGGTCTGGGTTTGGCGTCTGCCTGGAGAACGGCTCCTGCTGGAATGTATTGTTCCAACTGTGAAGTTCGGCGGCGGTGGAATTATGCTATGGGGGTGTTTCTTCTGGTATGGCACGGGACCCTTGGTCGCAATTCCTGGTAGACTCAACGCCGAGACCTACTGCACCATTTTGGATGACCGTGCGCTTCCTACGGTGTGGCAGTTTTACGGGGTTAACCCATGTTACCTTCAGGATGACAATGCCACCTGTCATGTTGCGAGGTCCACCATGGCTTGGTATAGTGACAATGGGGTGAATCGGATGGACTGGCCTGCGCAGAGCCCGGAACGTAACCCTATCGAGCACCTCTGGGACGAGTTGGAGCGTCGACTTAAGGGGTGCCCCCACCGTCCGAAATCGGTGAAGGAACTGACCTGTATTCTCCAAGCCGAGTGGAAGAAAATAATGCTAGCCGTCGAACAACGCCTGGTTGAGAGTATGCCCCGGAGGGTCGCAGCTGTGATCGCCGCTCGTGGAGGCTCCACCAACTATTGAAGGTGAATAAACTTCGTTTTCCATTGCTATCACAGGTGTCCAATTACTTGTTGGTAGATAGTGTATATACGAATTAAACAGATCCCTAGTACTTCTGTTACCCATTTCCGTTACGTCGACTTTTTTAGCATGAGTGCTGTCGGCAAAGATGCATAGCATCAAAATGCCATATCCGCACAATTTGATTTGGATTAAATGCGTAATCTCCTACGCGACCTTTTGCACTTCAGTAGAGGTGTCACATGCAAAAATACCTTTTACAAAACCAAACATTATGTCGCACCTGTTTATTCATCAATTTGTCACTCACCTCCATAAATTCGCCGTGTTCCTAAATCTTATTTGCATAGAAATCGAATAGGGGGAAAGTATCTGTTATTGGTGACATCTACGCTTGCGTTTGTCTGTCTGCGAAACGATATACCAGTTTCGAAATACCAGTTGGAAACATTCTGTCTCTATCGCATAAAAGAAAATACATGCAGATATCGTTTCTATGCAGAAACAGTCTATTTGCCCTGCCGGAAAGTCAGATTGAAGAAATTCACTTACCGGATGATCAGGCGAACAGATTTTGCAGGCGAATGAACTGAAGGCGAAACATATCGAAAAATCTTGTGCACACGCTTTCCTCTATCAGGCTCAGAAGGAATTTACTTTGGCCGACTTTTGAAGTTCAAATATCGTTTCTGCATACTCACGAAGGTCGAACAAAGGGAGTGTGGGGTAGGTGAAGTGCGAGCCCGTGGCAAGTTATATCTCCTGAACTATATAAAGAATGACTTGTTAATCTGTAATTAGTATTGTTCAAACTAGTTTTCTTTTGTTTGGGTGTTTAACAACTACTTTGAGCAGCTCAATGGGCTACAAGGAGTCGTACGTCCTTAATTTGAGGTCACTGGTTAAAGGGAGACGAGAAAGCCAGTGCCGTAAGATAAATACGCCATCCATGCTTCGTTCGGGATTCGAACACAGACATACTTTGACGAATGGTCGGAAGCCAGCGCCAAGACCAGTGAGTCACCAGAGGCGACCAGTTTTTTACGCTTTCCAACCGTAGGATGAAGAAGCGTATATTTTATTTTTTTTTATTTTGGTTGGAGGTTTAACGACCACCGTGAGCAACTCAATGGGCTATAAGCAGTCGCCCGTCCCTAATTTAGGGTCACTGGTTCCAGGGAAGGGAGAGAGCCAGTGCCGTAAGACAAACACAACATCCATGCCTGACCGGGATTCGAACCCGGACCCCTTACGGACGAATGATCAGAGGCCAACGCCTTAGACCACTGCGCCACCGAGGCGGCGAAGAAGCGTATATGCCCCAGCTTTGTCCGACTGTCTGTCCGCACGATAACTCGCGTAAAAATGGTTCAATTTCGATGAAATTTTAATATGGGGTAGGGGACCACCTGGTACGAACCCTATTGAAAACGGACGAAATGGGGTCAAAGGTCACGGCATAGGAGCGAGATCCATTCCATTGCCCTTATGTGTCACAACTTGCGTAAATATGGTTCGATGTCGATTAAATTTTAGCATATTATAGGGGACCACCTGGGAATGACCCCTATTGAAAATGGGTGAAGTGGGGTCAAAGGTCACGGCATAGGAGCGGGATGCATTCATTGCCTTTATGAGTCATAACGTGCGTAAAAATGGTTCGACTTCGATGAAATTTTATTATGTGGTAGAGGACCACCTGGGGAAGACGATCTTATGATGTCATAATCTCGCGCTTGATATGTTGGCACGCGGTCACGCCATCTGTCTCATTACGTCACGCGTTGTGTGTGGATCCTATTAAAGTTTTATGACGTCACACTCTTGCGAGCTGATGGTCGCGATTCCCATCTGCCTCATTACGTCACGCTTTGTATGCGTATGTTCGTCCGCACGATAACTCGCGTAAAAATCGTTAATTTCGATGAACTTTTATTTTGTGGAAGGGGATCATCTGGGAAGGAAACCTATTGAACGTGAACGAAATTGGGTCAAAGGTTAGCACATAGGAGCGGGATCCACTCCACTGCTCTTATGCAACATAACTTACGTAAAAAATGTTCGATTTCGATTGAACTATAGTATATGGTAGGGGAGAACATGGGGACAAACCCTGTTGAAAATGGGCGAAATGGGGTCAAAGGTCAGGACATAGGAGCGGAGTCACTTCTATCGCCATTATGCGTCATAACTTACGTAAAAATTCTTCGATCTGGATGAAATGTTAGTAAGTTGTAGGGGCCTGCCTATTTAATGGGCGAAATGGGGTCTACGAATCCTATTGAAAATGGGGGAAATGGGGTCAAAGGTTAGGACACAGGAGCGGAATCTATTCCATAGCCCTTATGCATCATAACTTACGTAAAATGCTTCCATTCAGACAAAACTTTATCATGTTATTTCGGAGGTATACTGAACCGGTTCTGTTGAATATCATCGAAATGGGATCAAAGTTCAAGACACAAGACCGAGATTTATTCCACAGCCATTATCCTCATAACTTGATAACTTGAGTAATGATTTCTGGTATGTTGGAAAGCGTATTATAATCAATGCATTGCATGATTTTACTAACTTGTTTTTTAAATGAAGTTGATCACAGCTGGTATTATATCACCATGAAATTCTTAATATTTCCGTGGACCGGCGGTTGAAAAACACTGCTCTATATCAACAGGCACAGGAGAAGAATATGATCTTGTGTTTCTTTACTGCTCACTACATTTGTATATTTCACCCATGTAGGAAATGAAATTTTTTGACTTTTGTACATCTGTCAAGAAATAAAATATGGTTGCTATTGGGTGTTCCTAATACACTGGCGGAAAGTGAAAACAGAACACCAAGAAGGAATTGGCGGACGATCATGAAATTTACATATGTGAATGGGGTCGAGTTTACGTAGGTGTGATGTTAATTTCGGGACCAACCGGTGAGCGCTTACGCCACAGCACGGCATAATATGCAAATTATCGTCGGTGGTATTTAAGGAGTACGGCGAAATGAATGTAATCAGTCGTCGGCATACGGACACGGGCGAAGACACTGAAGAAGCTGCAATGCCTGGACATGGAAGACGTGTACGATTTCAGCAGTTAACGGACTTTGAGCGAGGTCGTCTAGTCGGACTCCGCGAGGCCGGGTGGTCGTATCGTCGTTTTGCGGAGCGAATTGGACGAAAAGTATCGGTGGTGGTGCGATGGTGGCGTAGATGGTCCGAGGAACATTCCCACACGAGAAGACGTGGAACCGGGAGTCACAGATGGACTGATGAGCGGACTGATCGGCGCATAAGAAGAGCGGCGTTGTCAAGCAGAACATCCACTTCGACGCAAATCCGAGCTGCCGTTGCACCTGAGGTTACTGTGCAAAAAATCCGCAGCCGTCTACTGGGTGCAGGACTACGTGCACTTGTGCCTCTGGCATGTGTACCTCTGACTCCATCCCACCGTCAGGAACGGCTGCAGTGGTGTCGCCAACGTCTGCACTGGAGAACGCAATGGCGATCTGTCGTGTTCAGCGATGAAAACAGATTTTGCTTGGGAGCCTTCGATGGCTGTATGCGTGTTCGCAGATGCACAGGGGAGCGTCTCCACCCTTCTTGCATCCGCCAGCGACACACAGGGCCTACACCTGGTCTCCTGGTGTGGGGAGCAATCAGCTATCACTCTCGTACACAACTAGTGTTTGTACCGGGTACGTTAAACAGCACCTCCTACATCAACAACATCATTCAGCCCGTTGTTGTGCCATTTGTAAGGTCGGTCCATCGTGGTGTTTTCCAGCAAGATAACGCACGCCGACACACGGCACGTGCAGCTCAACATGCACTTCAAGGTGTGAGACAACTTCCATGGCTTGCACGTTCACCTGATTTGTCCCCCTTTGAGCACGTGTAGGATTTTATGGGACAACGACTTATCCGGTCTCCACGGCCAGCCACGACCATCCCCGATTTACGCGTCCAGGTTGAGGATGCTTGGAACTCAATACCCCAAACTTACATCCAACATCTGTACGACAGACTCCATGCCAGAATTGCGTAGTGTGACGCAGTTCATGGCGGTTCAACCTCGTACTAACCATGTTACATGGAAATGTTACTTTTCAGTTTACCAGCAAATACAGCTGTATTTTGCCATAATGTTTTATCACATTATCCTCTGTATTCCGTTATTATGCTGTATAAATTTCGTTGGTATCAGACGTCTCCTTCTTGGTGTTCTTTTTTCACTTTCCGCCAGTGTAATTTGATATTTAGGTGTATTTCCTCTCTATTCGACTCATACGTAGGTCAGTTGGAAACGTGAGACGAATTTGTTCGCGATAAACCGACACCATCGTGCATTTTAAACTACATTTCTTGATGTGAAAAGAAAATGCAATCCTCCCCCAAGAATTCTAAAATTATGCGTACGCACCGCTGAAGAGCTGCGCAAATTTCTCACATTACAAATGCAGAATTTACTCCAGGTCATGAGCGAGCATCCGGGTTCAAAATACCTTACTGCCTTACCGACCGAATTTTGACGCAGGAAACAATAGCATAAGATTTTACAATGAAGGTAGTGAACCATCCAACCTAATCGCTTGATTTAACTCGACGTGACTTACTTTCCCTGTCCCGAAGTGAAAAAAAAATCAGCTCCTTCATTTACTGATAAGTGCTGAACTGAGGAAACGCAATGACGGATGTGTTTGACAAGATACTGGAAAACGAAATTCCGCCTTTTAAATTCGATTCCTTTTGCGAGTGTAATGACTTTCTATGCCAAAATATCAGATTAAGAGTTTCGCTCTTTGATGAACTCATTTTGTTTTTGTCCGATGGAACAAAACACTCGTTATTTAGAAAACACATCAATCAAATGGTGTGAATAACATCAAGGGGAACCATTTTTTCCCTTAATGGCTCTACAACAGAGAAATATTTCTTGTACTAAGATCATAAGACATTAGAATTCTTCAAACATAAGGGGTGCTATTAATAAATATAATGATATTTTTACTCTTAAATATCACTGCAGATATTTCATAATTGTATGGCTACAGACGCATCAACAGTACTATGTTTCGTTTAGACCACTTTTTTTGCATGTCTTTTGAAAAAGAAGTACGTGCTCATACAGGGTGTCCGAATAATCACTGTGCACTGAATGTACGAATTTCAGTAATGTAATAATAAAGAAATTTTGAATGGAATTACAGTAGAAGTGACCCGCCACGTGGAAGTGCTCTGTGACTGGTAACCTCCATTTCTCTCCACCCCGAAGCGTCATTCTGAGCGAAGGACATTCCCGAGAGCTTGGTTGACGGGGAGAGACGTGTCGGTTGATCACTCGTCTCGGCACAAGGACAATGGTGTTGATGGTTGAACAGAGTGTTTTGGGTGGACAATGTTTTTCGCCATGACAATTACACTGACTAAGAGCAAATACAATTCACTATTAAATTTCGTGATGCACACGTCACGAACCGTAATGCGATACGTCAGCTCATATGAAGTTCGAGAAACTGGCAGTGTTCTGAATGCCTCCCGAACAGGTAAGCCATCCACAGCAGACGAGACCGTACAGGATACCCAGAACAGGATGCAGAGCAGTCCACACAAGTCCCTGGGGGGCGGCTGTCACAACAAGCTAATGCGCCAAACAGTACAGCACACGATATTCTGGAAAGGAAGTTGTATTTCCACCCGTACAAAGTGCCTGTCGTGCATCGGCTGAAAGAAATGGACCACGAGGCCCATGTTCGATACTGCAGGTGGTTCCAAGAGTTCCTGTCTTAAGAAGGTAAGGGCATTTTGGACGTGACTTCTTTTACAGATGAAGTATGTTTCCACCTGCCCGGGTACATCCACAGCCGGAACACTCATCTCAGGGGTACTACCGCATACTTAAAAAGCTACAGGCTGCAATAACGACCATTCTGAAAAGGAAGTTGTGTTTCCACCTGTTCAAAGTGTCTGTCGTGCATCAGCTGAAAGAAACGGACCACGAGGCCCATGTTCGATACTTCAGGTGGTTCCAAGAGTTCCTGTCTGAAGAAGGCGAGGACATTCTGGACGTGATTTCTTTTACAGATGAAGTATGGTTCCACCTGTGCGGATACATCAACACCCAGAACACTCGTCTCTGGGGTACTACCGCACACACTTCAAGAGCTACAGGATGCAATAACGACCTTTCTGAAAAGGAAGTTTCGTTTCCACCTGTACAAAGTGTCTGTCGTGCATCAGCTAAAGAAACGGACCACGTGGCCCGTGTTTGATACTTGATGTGGTTCCAAGAGTTCCTGACTGAAAAAGGTGATGACATCGTGGACGTGTCTTCCTTTAGAGATGAAGTATGGTTCCACCTGTCCTGGTACATCAACAGCCGGAACACCCGTCTGGGGTGTACTAAAATACCCACTAATTTACAGAAGGTCGGTGTTTAGTGTGCCATGACTTGTACGCGCATTATTGGACCCGTTTCCAACAGCTTCTGTAGGAACCAGTTCGACCTGCTAAGTGTTAATTTGATACCACGGACACCCTGTGGTATCATTATGTCCGTCCGTCTGTCTGTCCATTGACACCGTAACCCTACAGCTGTTAGTCAGATTTTAAAACATTATTTCTGCAACATAAAGCCTGAACTGATGTGAGATAGACGATGCATAAGTTTTGGTCTTTTTCCGATGCATAACGTCGCCGCTAGGGGGCGCAAATTCACATACACTATTGTCCAAAAGTTAGGCATAGTTAAAAAAACAAGTTAGTAAAACCATGCAATGCATTGCTTACGATACGCTTTCTAACATACCAGAAATCATTGCTCAAGTTGTTACTCAAGTTATGAGGATAATGGCTGTGGAATAAATCTCGCTCCTGTGCCCTCACCTTTGTCCCCATTTCCACGATATTCAACAAAACCGGTTCAGTATACCTCCGGAACAACATACTAATGTTTTGTCGCAATCGAACCATTTTTACGCAAGTTATGAAGCATAAGGGCAATGGAATGGATCCTGGTTTTATGTCCTGACCTTTGACCCAATTTCGCCGATTTTCAATAGGGTTCGTCCCCAGGTGGTTCCCTACCACATACTGAAATTTCATCGAAATCTAACCGTTTTTACGTGAGTTATCGTGCGGACAGACAGACAGATGGAAAAAGCTGGAGCATATACGCTTCTTTAACCTACGGTTGGAAAGCGTAAAAAAAGACATTTTAGAACAAATGAAAAGGGGGTAATAAAGTGAAGTACAGAGGACATGAGAATATGCAAATATGGAAATCATGACGTCAAATCACGTGCCGAACATTCTTCTTAGTCCGTTGACACCCACTGCAGGGTATAGACCAACACCAGTCTTTTCCACTTCCTCCGATCCTTAATAAGATGGAGAAATGACCTTCAGAGACTTACAGTTAGCACCTCTAACTGTAAGTCTCTGAAGGTCATTTCTCCATCTTATTCTTTGGCGCCCCCTTCGCCTCGTTCCATCTCTTGGTTGCCGTTCTGTTATTTAATCGTGTCCATCTTTCAGTCTTCCGACATGTGCAGCCCATCTCCACTTTGATTCTTTTATTATTTTTATAATATCTATTAATCTTGTTCTTTCCCGTATAAGTTCATTTCTAACGCTGTCTTTTCTTGTTATTCCTAATATTCTTCTCACTAACTTTCTTACCGATACTCTTATTATTTTTTACATTGTCAGTCTGGGATACTCCATGTTGCACTTCCGTAAGTAAACACGTGGATCATACATGCATTGAAGATTTTTCTTTTTAAACGCAATTGAAGATCACCTGTTAAATAGTCTTTAAGTATCTAAAAGGCTCAACTACCTTGGATAATTCTTCTATTGATTTCTCTTTCTTGAAAACTGATTATTTGACCTAAATAATTAATACAGACATTTGACGTGGACTAGGAACATCAAACAGAGGTCATCGCTCTTTCCACGTTTAAGAGTGTCACGGAAAAATTCTCATTGGCCGCCACCGGGCATCGAACCCAGGGTCTTCCAGTAAATTCTGGACGTGACTTTCTTACACTACAATACAGCGGCCTCGAATTCCTCCTGATAGATGTATTCGTCTACTTTTTCAATTTCTTTTCTTTCTATCAAAATCTTTTCTGTACCCTTTTCTGTATAGTTTTTACATTTAGTTTTTGCGGTGTTTTTTTTATCAGACCTTGTTTAAGACTTTCGATCCATCAATCTTTTATCATATTTTGTATTCCCCTAGTGCTAGTTGTAATGATGACTATGTCATCAGCAAATCATAAGTGATTTAGGTATCTTCCATTTATATTTAATCCCCTTTCTTCCCAGTTTAAATTTCTAAAAATATCTTCTAATACAGAGTTAGATAATTCTGGAGATAGAGGACCACCTTGTCTAACTCCTCTTTGTATTTTGAAATCTGAGCCTAGGTTCTCTAACTTTATTGTTGCTGTAGCCTTGCTATATATTTTATTTATTAAACTCACATATTTTCCTTCCAATGTTTGTCTTTATATTGAAAAACTTATTTCATTTTGTTATTTAGAATCAAAAGCTTTGAAATACTCTACAAAATTTAAGTGGACTTCTTTATGATATTCATTTGTTTTTTCTATTAATTAGTTAATTGTATCTATTGGGTTGGTGCGAATGAAATGTTCGGAAAAGGACTAGCACACGTGGAAGGCGAAAACGGAAAAGTAGGACAACTTACCTAGGCAAAAAAATCCCCCTCGGCATCGACACAGTTGCCCTCTGCCCGGCAAAGCCATGATCCCGGAACGAAAAAGGCCTTGTGGCTGGGACCCGAAGAAGTCATCAACGGAACGTGAACCTTGTTTTCTGTCCGGAACTTTTTTTTTTTTTGATTGGAGGTTTAACGACCACCGTGAGCAACTCAATGGGCTATAAGCAGTCGCCTGTCCCTAATTCAGGGATGCTGGTTCCAGGGAAGGGAGAGAGCCAGTGCCGTAAGACAAACACAACACCCATGCCTCACCGCGATTCGAACCCGGACCGCGTTCGGACGAATAATCAGAGGCCATCGCTTAGACCACTGCGCCACCGGGGCAGCCCGGAACCATTTCCCGGAAAGGAAGGGATCCAGGCGACGAAACAGATGATAATCTGTCCGAGACAAGTCTGGGAAATGGGCAAGATGAGGTAGTGCATCATCACCCAAGACACTTAATGTCAGCATCGTTCGTTATGCGAGATGAGGGTGGCCGTTGTCTTGGAGCAGAAGAACACCATGCCTGTTGACCAAAACCGGTTGTTTCTGAAGCAGTTTCCGGTGCATCTGGATAATTCAACGGAATTTCTTGGCAAGAGCACAAAGCATCACTTCAGAACGCTACTGTGTAAGTCAGCACAATAAACGTTCTGCAGTGATGGTTTGGCCTCTGGCCAAGAAACTCCGATGAATTATTACGGTTGTGGACTACCAGACAAGGAGCATCATCTTCTTGGTGTGTAGAGGTGGCTTAGGATACCGTCCAGCAGGCTGTGCCTTGCTTAACCATCGTGCAGATCGTTTCCGATTATAATAAAGGACCCACTTCTCGTCGCAAGTGACGATTCGATGCAGTAGAGGTTCCTGTTTATTCCTGGCAAGCAGCGACGTGCAGACTTCTAAACGCCTATCCTTATCGGAAGTTGTCAACTCATGCGGCAGCCACATGTCCAGCTTTTGGACATTACCCAGCGCAGCCAGACGCCAAACAACTGTCGTGTGGTGGACATCTACCTCTGCCACCATCTCACGTCACGTTTTTCGGGGGTCAGCTTCAACCACACGTAACAGAACATCGTCAGATACAGCAACAGGTCGGTGACCACGTGATTCATTTTGCAAGTCCGTATCTCCACTTCGAAACTTCACAAACCCTCGCCGAATGGTTCGTTCGTTGGCAGTATTCTCCCCTTCTCCCAAAACGCTTTGTTAACGTTTCGAGCGGCAATTCCTGCATAATGGCCCAGTATAAATTCATACAGGAAGTTGACTCTCAAATCCGGCGTGTTTCTTTTGCAAGCCACGTTACGTCCAAACAAACCACGCCTAAACTTTGTTATTCCCGCACGTGCTAGCTATTTATAGTAACTCTGTGACGTAATACCCGCAACACCTATGGGTGATTCCATTCCGCTGTGGTGGGGGCCTGTCTCCACTGCTCGTTTGCGCCGGACATTTCATTCACACCAACCCAATAGATGGTCTATTGTAGAGTAACCAGACCTAAAATTCATTTGTTTACCGAGTATGCATCTTCTAATTTTGAAGTTAATCTTTTTAGTATTATTTTTGTGAAGGACGAACGTTAATTGGCATAAAAGGCGAAACAGCACATTTGCGGAGTTGAGAAAGAGTTCCAAAAAGTGACATTTTTTTGTCGTCATTGCGCCATGCTAGCAGTAGAATTTATTTTATAGTAAAAGAGTATGCCAGAAAGACAGCAAGTAAATATGTTTATACGTGGTAGGATTACCAGAAAGTTGGAATTCGTCCAGGCGCAGAGTGATGTTACCAGAACCGTTGAAGTGAATCAATCCCTTGTGTCCAGATTTTGGAGAAGGTTCCAGGACACCGGAGATGTTAATCATCAACCTCTGGCAGGTCGTCCACGGATTAAAACGGCTCAGGACGATAGGTATAGGGCACTAACAGCGAAAAGTAACAGGTCAACGTCACCCAGAGCGATTTCTTTTTTAAAAGCTATCTGCGGCTGGTGGACCTAATTGTTACAAGGCAAACAGAATACAGACGTCTCAAAAACAAGGACTGTACGCGAGAAGACCTGCAAGTTTACATACCACTCAATCCGTCAGAAAGAAATGCCAGGGTACTGTGGTGACAACATCGAGACTGGAACGAAAATCAATGGAACAATGTCCTCTTTGTAGCTCAACGGACAAGGACTATACGAGAGAAGACATGCAGTTTGCATCCCACTCACACCATCAGCAAGAAATGCCAGGGTACTGTGGTGCAGACAACATCGAGACTGAGACGAAACTCAATGGGCCAATGTCCTCTTTATAGCTCAACGAACAAGGACTATACGGGAGGAGACCTGCTGTGTGCATCACACTCACTCCGCCAGCAACAAATGCCAGGGTACTGTGGCGTAGACAACATCGAGACTGGCACGAAACTCAATGGGCTAAAGTCGTCTTTATGGCTCAACGGACAAAAACTAGACGCGAGAAGACCTCTAGTTTGCATCCCACTCACTCCGTCAGCAAGAAATGCCAGGGTACTGTGGTGCAGAAAACATTGAAACTGGGACGAAAATCAGTGGGCCCATGTCCACTTTTCTGATGAATGCAGGTTCAGTCTTGAAAGTGACACCCGTCGTTTTATCTGGGGAGTCCTCAACAGATAATACGACGGCTGTCACCCGTTATTCCTCAACAAAAATCCGAGAAATGCACCAATACAGAGGGGATGTACTCATCTCGGGTATTATGTCCAACGGAAGCACACAGTTCCACGTCTATTCTGATAGAACTTTAAAAAGTCGTAGATAGATAGACGAAATCTTTGATTCTTACACGTGCGGCTATTTTGGAGGTGTTGTTGGCCCAGATTTCCTGTTCCTGGACGATAACGCGCGACCTAATAGAGTTGCTATGGTTGTTTATTACCTGGAAAGTGAAGATAACCACGTATGCCATTCCCCAAGGGCAATAAGGCGTGTGTCGGATGTATTGGGGAGACTCATAGCAGATCGTCAACCTCCTGCCAGAACTTTCGAGGAACCCCAATCTGCTGTTGTTCAGTAGAGGGATTTGCTGCAACAGAGGTTTCTTGTTTCTCTTGTCAACAGCATGATACATCGGTGCGACACTTGTATCGCTGTAAGAGGTTACCATACGCCTTATTAACTCCGATCTGCTCTAGTTCAGGAATGGCATTTTCTGCCATAGTCTTTTTGTTTCCCTTGTCAACAGCATGAGACGTCAGAGTGAAGGTTAGATTTTACCATGCGCATGAGCAGATGGACTTTCGTAGCTACATCACATTTCGCCACGGTTAGGGTAGTTTCTACGTTCATCTAAATCTAGGTAATAATAATAAGAACAAATATTGTTTTTGAAAAATTAAACAGTCGAAATACTTGTGACGTACTACAGAAGTAAAACACTTGTCGAAACGACATATCTGCAGCTATACTTTTCATCCGTGTAGTTCACTTGAGAGAGCAACTTACTCCGGAGTCAGTAGGCGCGCCTTCGATCCTGTCAGATATAAATTTGTGTTTTCACATTGGTGTCCGAACGTAAAAATAGATGGACCGGCCGTTGGGTTCCTGGAAAAATGTATGATGCTTGTTCCACACATCGTCTAGAATTACTGAAAATTCGTTCTTTGCTTCAAGAAAAAAAAATGAAGAGGAAAATGATGTGACGTACTACCAAGGTAAAGCACGTGTCACGATGACAAATCTGCAACGATACATTCCGTCCGTGTAGCTTAGTTGGGAGAACAACTTACTCCGAGGGGAAGGTGCGCGGATACGATTCTCGTCACGAACAAATTTGTGTTTTCCTATACTATTGCCACCGCTACACATTAACACATATTTACTTTTATGACTCGTAATTTTCTTTCATTGATTTTACGAGAATAACATTCATGAATCCACCTAAATACCCCATACAGCAGAAAACGTTTCAGATATGCATCAATAATGTTACAATCTCTCATTTTAGTTACACTTTCAGAGATATCTTACAATTACGTTTCAGCAACATCTAGTTTGGAACATAACTCTTTGTACATTACGGTTACGTTAAAAATAGCATTCACCGATACTACTGTTTTATAGTTTCCATTGTACATAATTGCTACCTTGATGTTACATTCCGGCGATATTTAAGATTTTTGGTTTGGCAACGGCGTGGATGCGCAGGCGCATTTATGCCATTTCACCGAAGCACTCTCGTAGTCGTATTTCCAGGTGCTACTGGGATATTCTTTGGTGATACTGTCATACTCGAGTTAGATAGTAAGTTGATTTAATATTTTACCCTTTTTTATTTTTTATTGTGATTCAAGATAATCTGAAAGTAAGCAATTGTTTTGATTATTATAATTTTTAAATTCTAAAAAGCATTTTATAAATTTTAAGTAGATGGCTGTGTTGTTGTATTAGTATACCATACCGGATGTTTTTCTTACTTGAAGATGAGAAATTTCTTATTGGTAGGTATTTAGAGAAATGACAAATTTGATTTTCTTTTTTTTTCGCTGAAATATAGTCTATTCTACATGTATAATAAAAATTCAACACCTTCACTTGGGACCGATTTTTATTTCTTTTGTCATCAAATATATAAACGCCGCTACTGTTCCCAATGGACAGCGGACTGCGTACAACCTGTGAAAACGTAAACAACTCGTAATACGACTGTTGTTGCTTTTGAAACAGCTGTCGAGTGTAATATTTTTTATTGTGAATTTACAAAGTTTATTAAAACTATAATGTTCAACGTTGCAAATACGTAACAGTAATATGATGATGTCACAAATATCTTTCAGGTACGTAACAGTAATGTAACGAAGTTACAAATATCTTTCGAATACGTAACAGTAACATGAAGTTGGTATGTTAAAGTTACAAAGACCTTTCACTGTAACGTATTGGTTACGTTTCAAAGTTATGTAACGTTTGAGGATATTCTGACGTAACCGTAAGTTTTCTGAAACATTTGTGTTACATTGCGCAACGTATCTGAAAAGTCTCAATGTTTCAGTGCTACGTACTTGTAACATATACGAAATATTCTGTGCTGTGTGGGACCGCTCAATGTCAGGAATTAGTAGATCTTATTG
The DNA here is from genome assembly GCA_039090855.1 of Macrothele yani. Taxonomy (NCBI): domain Eukaryota; kingdom Metazoa; phylum Arthropoda; class Arachnida; order Araneae; family Macrothelidae; genus Macrothele; species Macrothele yani. The sequence continues at coordinate 20,133,606 of CM076992.1, forward strand.
TTTGTTGTTAAGATTTAATTCCACTTAGTAAGTACTGGACTGTGGCTCGGTATGGTCGTGAGTGAGGCGAATGTGTTGTTATTGTTTGTTGTTATGAGTTAATTCCACTTATTATGTACCGAACTGTGGCTCGGTGTGGTCATGAGTGAGGCGAATGTGTTGTTATTGTTATGTTTTAATTCCACTTAGTATGTGCCGGACTGTGGCTCGGTGTGGTCGTGAGTGAGGCGAATGTGTTGTTACTGTTATGATTTAATTCCATTTAGTATGTGCCGGACTGTGGCTCGGTGTGGTAGTGAGTGAAGCGAATGTGTTGTTATTGTTTGTTGTTATGATTTAATTCCACTTAGTATGTACCAAACTGTATCTCGGTGTGGTCGTGAGTGAGGCGAATGTGTTGTTATTGTTTCTTATGTTTTAATTCCACTTAGAATGTACCAGACTGTGGCTCGGTGTGGTCGTGAGTGAGACGAATGTGTTGTTATTGTTTTTGTTATGATTTAATTCCACTTAGTATGTACCGGACTGTATCTCGGTGTGGTTGTGAGTGACGCGAATAAATGCTATGTGTTGCATGTAAATTAATGTATACTCTCGAATCACTTGTTTTATTTCGCATCCACAAACATCTTGGCATGCGAAAGGTGCAGAGCATAAATCATCTACGAAGAGTACCAGAGTATTCGCTCAACTTTTGCTCTCCTTTGCAGCCGGTTCAATACCCTATGCGCATTTAAAGTACGCGCACATTTTCTTTAGGAGGCAAGGCGTTGCGTTTTTTTCGCCGATTTTTTCTTATAAAAAATCTGCTTTGAAATGTATTTTTCGTATCGGAAACAATTAAGAGGACACGCTCATTAACCCGATAATTTGCCATCTTTCTTGTTTCCACTGATTGTGAGCCCATACTCGTAATAAACTGTTGAATGACTGAAAATATCTGCTTATTTTTAAACAAGCACAATGCTCGCTTTTCGGGAACGGAGTATCCCAGATTTACAGTGCAACATGTGCGAGATTCCCCTAAGGTAAATGTGTCCTGTGCTGTGTCCAAAAAGAAACTGCACGGCTCTTTCTTTTTTCACGAGAAAACTTTCACGGGAGGCTCTTTTCTAAATATGTTAAGTCTTTGGTTGATGCCACAGTTGCAGGCGACAATGACAACTTTATTCTCCAATTGGATGGTGCACCACCGCACTGGTTAGGCGACGTGCGAGATTATCTCGATGAACATCTTCCTCACCGACGGATTGGACGAGCCGCGGACTACAACATGTCACTGATTCAATGGCCACCCAGAAATCCTGACTTAACACCTCGTAACGTTTTCCTGTGGGGGTACGTAAAGGACAAGGTACTCGCTCCTCCCCTTCCTGTTGATCTAGCGGAGCTGAAACAGCGTATCACAACCACTATCACTGCACTTGATTCAGATATCTTACCTCGCGTTTGGACGGAAATTGATTACCGGCTCGATGTGTGTCGTGTGACTAAGGGTGCACACATATAACACCTGTGATTGTCTCTAAAAAAACTTGAAACATTCCCCTACAATTATGTTACAGGTAACATAAAATATCTTACATTGTTCTTGTTTTATAGTGCGTTGAATCTGTATACTTCTTTATGAATCACCCTCTATAGATTATCCGATTTTTCTCTCAATTTTTTTCTAAGTCTTGAAAATCGCTTCCCAGAGCACAGAAAAGCACTTTTTATTGAAGAGTTACTAATTGCTCATCCCCGATGAGAAATTGTTATATGCTTTGAGAATTTTATATGATTCTAATGCCTCTAACTGTTGTATGGTAATGGCTCTTCGACCAAAGACGAAGTAATAGAAAATATTTACTATTTGCACTTCTGGAAAACTTTTCGCGTCACCTTCGAAGATACTTACATTCAGCACATAGGGATCTTTTTCTTCAATCTCATAATTTTTTTCCAAATACCGCATTTTGTTCTCGAAAGTTAAACTTTCAAAGTAAGACAACATCATTTCAACGGGGACGGATTGTCCTTCGCTTACGTTACTAAGGCTCATTGCCATGATGAAAGTCACGTGTCTGCTGCATCCTCATAGCAGTGGAAGCCACGAAAGAATGCGAACGGCGGTTTTTTTCTTTGACTTGTCACTAAATTCGTTACTGTTCGGCTCCCTTTTGTCAAAGATCAATGTTTCATACACCTAAACCTACCTCGACAAGGAATGATGAAAAACGCATCAAAATCCGTCCAGCGATTCTCGAGATTAGTCCGAACAAACAGACAGACTCCTACCGGGGACTTTATTTTATACTATGTATAGAAGAATGAAGAATATATCAACAAGACGATACTAGCTTTTTTCCAGTTCCTGCTAAAATTTACCTCAACGCAAACTTGGAATACAAAACCGGTCGTCCTTGTACACGCGCTCTTGTACAAAGATTCTACTGCTAGTACATATTGTTCGCCGTTCACTCCGTTATCCGGCACGGGAGAATAAGTTCTTTAATGAAACATTCCAATGCTAATTAAAAAGAATTGTTCTTTCTCCTCCGCTTTGAGAAAAGATAACATCTCGTGATAGATTGTATCTGTGTGTTACTCTCACGTGATCGGATATCGCTTTATAATTTGCCACAGCATTGTTTCAATTAGCGAAAATGGCTTTTTGTTAAAGAATTTTGCGATCACCGTAATGGAACCTTTTATTTCTAGATTGCTTCTGTGAAAAACGCGAGGTTTGCTCTAAAATAAAGGAAACTGTATTTAATATGTTTTAATGAATATCTTCACCACACATGCACATGAAAACGTTTTTGCATACAGCTCCGGCCCGACTCGATAGCACAAATCGATTTGTTGTAATTAGTTGTACAGTTTGCATGAAGTTCTGGGAAAAGCAAAAGAAATCAAAGAATTCCTCACAACTGTAAGCTCCATACACGGGTCATAATAGAAACATTACGTTATGTCCTCTGTAAAAGCTGAAACTAGAAATGTTTTATCTCTAGAAGAGTTAGTAAAGTCTTGTCACAGTATAGGCTATCCAGGAGGTGAGCACTGAATTAGATAGATCTTGTCATAACGCGGTCTCCAGGATGTCAGCACAAAAACTGAAGTAAGGTCTTGTCACTCTAGAAGCGTTCTTTAGAATGTCGGCGGATAAACTAAATCCAATAAGGTTTTGTCACTATTGCGTCTCCAGTAGGTCAACACAAAAGCTGAAGCCAGTGCGGTCTTGGCATTTTATAAGGTCCCAAGAAAGTCTGCAGAAAAACTGATGCCAATAAGGTCTTCTTGCTCTATTGGGTCTCCAGAAAGTCAACACCAAAACTTAACCCAGTTAGGTCTTGTCATTCCATGCGGTCTTTAGAAGGTCAGCAGAAAGACTGAAGCCAGTAGGGTCTTCTCACTCTGTATGGTGTCCACAACATAAAAACTGAAGAATGCTCCCTGAAACTAGTGAAAGCATAGGTCAGAGACAGGCGACTGCTTATAACCCTACGAGTTGCTCGCTGTTGCCCTTCAAAAGAAAACAAAAATATATTCACAAATTTCTCTTTAAAGGAGAATCCTGTTTAAAGGGTTCTTGTCTTAACTGACAAGCTTAAATAAATCTTGAACCTGAAAATCATGGGGGGGGAAAAAGCCTGACGAATTTCCCTAAACCGCTCACAACTAGTGAGCGACTTAAGCTCAGCTCCATTCCTTTCTGGTGCTTGGGAACAATTCTCAAATCGATGTGACCACAAACACCACCAGCATGACCTTAAAGAATAACACACAAGTCACACGAATTGTCTGGACGAATTTGAGCATATGCTCACTACAGTAGACATTCTATTGGAACTCCACAGAAAACCACTGTTTCATCACTTCCTATTTTAACAAGATTTTCATTCAATGAAAACTTTTGTTAGCCTATTTTATTTTACACAGGCATCAGTAACACAGTATTTCCCACTGATTAAAAAAATAAGAAGTAAATTTAGGAGTAATAGAGAGTTTCCATACTTATGTGGGGTGTATTTTCACAGCGTCACCAAACCTACTACATATATGAAGCGCCAAAATCCACATTTTGTTTTATATAAAATAAGATGAGTCTGGCATGAAATGATCTCAGAGAGAAACTCAGTAATTAGGAGTTTGTTATCTAATGCTCCCCTAAGGAATTCGTTTCTCAAGAGAGTCTGCCATCTAAAAAGTTCAGAAAGAGAGGAATACGAAAAAACAATTAAATAGATTCGAAAACGAGCGTATTCTATTATAAATGTTAACCTTTGAAACGTGTAATACGTAAGCTATATTCAATAAACTGTATACTAGAAACTAAAATTAGGAGTTATATTTAGGTGCAAAATGCGCGCACAGAAAGATCCCATTAGGGGCCAGTTGTAAAAACTCGCTGGCATTTAGCAACTCGTTGGGGCTGGATGGTGGGAATGTCTTACGGGCGCGTTTATTCTCTCTCTCTCTCTCTCTCCCTCCTGTCCCTAGAACCAGTGGGCCTACATTAGGTGCACGTACGACTGCTTATAGCACTAGACACTCTTCCTTATAGCCTTAGAGAGATGCACTCAGGCTTGATAAGTTTGCTAACGTATTTAATATTTCCTTACTTTAAGTGGACGATTGTCATGCCGATTACCATTATGATAGAAATTCTCGCGTTAGCGACCACATACATCATCTTCTTGCCCAAAGTTCTTGACAAATGTTGACAACCAAAACGCTAGAAACCGGTGGCTGCGTTGTCAGAGGTGTTGCTTTCTTGCTAATCGTCCGGGATGGGATCGAGTCCCACGTGAGGCATAAGTGGTATGTTTGTCTTACAGCGCTGGCTTTCTCCCTTCCCTCGAACCCATTTCGCCATTAATTAGAGGCGGAAGAGTGTTCATAGCTCTAACAATTGCTCATGGTGGTCGTTGAGCCCCGAAACAAAAAGTTGAAACGATGTCCGAAAATGCAGACTGCCAGAGATGCCCGAATTGTCTGTTCGGAGAAGCTGTGGTTTAGTGCCCAGGTGCTTCTCTTGAATAACTTTCCTTTTCGGCGGTTTAACGACCACCTTTATCAACTGTAAGGGTTTATAAACAGTAGCCCGTCTCTATTTAAGGCCACTGGTTCCAGTGAAGGGATGGAGCCAGTGCGGTAAGACAAGCACACCAAGCATGCCTCATACGGAACTGATGTAGCTATTAATAATTTTAAAAAATATATATGGCAAAGCTTTTCAGCCACCCTGTATACATAGCCTTTTATTGTATATAACAAAGCTGGGAATTTTTAATAGATTTGTGAGAAATTTAACCCTGGGTTGGGAAAATTGGGCAGCTCGATATGGAATCACTGCTCTGGTTTAAATGTTTTGTGAAGCACTGGTGTTGTGCTTGTTCTATAGCTCTGGTACTTGTCTTTTCTCCAAAATCAGTGGCTCTAAGTTAAGGACGGGGACACCCCTAGTCGTAGTTGCTCACGAAAGTCCGAACAAAAAAAAAAAAAAAAAAGAAACCAGCTACAGTTTCTATATTTATTTAGTTCATATATCTTTAGCTTCCGGTAGAGATTCCGAGATAACTTTTCTTCGGTTAATCTCCAAACATGGGGAAAGATATTTGGAAAGTAGCTACAGAACATTTCGGGCATAATAATATTCACTGCTGATAAGATTTTGGGGACCTTTCTTTTAAAACTTCTTTTATGGATTGGAATTTCACATCTGAGGATTATTTTGCTGGCTTTCGATTACCCGAGAAGACGTAAATGCTGCATTCCTGCTTACGGAATTAGTTCTTTCTCATATCCCTGCAATCTGAGGCCATAAATGCGGAATGGGCGACCCCAGGAGTCACATGCTCTCGGCAATAGTTAAACTAAAGACACCGTCAAATTAGTTCTGTGAAAAAACAACAACAAAAAAACGAACACCTTTGATAAAAACCGATTGCCATTAATTTAAACTTTCAGCATATTTTCAACCTAAATCCGGCGTCATATGAACAAACAAACTCCAAACTCGTTCGGAAATACGCTCAATAGACAAAGCACTACAGATAACTACCTAATAGCGTGTTGGTCCACCTCTAGCGCGAATAACAGCCTGTACACGCCGAGCTATCGACTCCACCAGATGCCGGGGGTTTTAGGAGGAAATGCCAGCCATGCCTGTCACAGCACTGTCCAAAACTTCGTCCCAGATATCGATCCAGAATCCATTGATCTGAGGTTATGTTTCACGATATTCCTGAGAACTTCCACAGGGTTCAAATCTGGGGACTTTGGAGGCCACTGTATGGTTCCAAACGCAGATGACAGTTTCTCGAGCCATGCATGGGTGGGTTGTCCTGATGAAACATATCATCGTCCGCAGGATACGTGAAGGCCATGAAAGCGTGCAGGTGGTCAGCCAGCACATGCTGGTTGCGTGCAGCAGTTAAGGACCTCTCCAGACACAATAAGGGACCAAATGTGTCCCATGAGAGCTGCTCCCCCCAAAACCATCACAGAGCCTCCATTGCTTTGAACAGAACAACGGATCCATGGCCTCATGCTGTCGACGCCACACCCTCCCGTCAGCTCGGTACAGCTGAAAACAAGAGCCATCTGAAAACACCAAGGGGCGCCAATTTGCTTTGTTTGTTTGATTGGAGCTTTAAAGACCACCGTGTGAAACTCGATGGGCTGTCACCCGTCTCTAATTTAAGGTCACTCGTTCCTGAGAAAGGAGAGAGAGAGAGTCAGTGCCACAAGACAAACACAACATCCATGCCTCAATGGGATTCGAAACCGGACCCTCACTCGGACGAATAGACATAAGCCAGCACTTAGACCACTGCGCCACCTGGGTGGCTCACCAATCTGCAGAGGTAAAGTTTTGATGTTCCCTGCACGAGGCGAAGCGTAATTTTCGATAACGAGCAATCAACACTGGCACACGAGTAGAGCGTGGACTACCGTAGCGTTCGCCTGACTACGCTGCTTGGGCCTCTGACATTTAACCTGGATATGATTTTCGCCGACGTTTCCAAGTCGTCGGTCTGTGCGAGCCTGGATAGTCTACGTCCATCGCGGCCATGTGGTCGGCAACCGCTTGCTCTGTGGGCACTGGTATACCCATCGATGGTACGCTCGCGGTACACTCTTGATACGGTTGTCCTCGGGAACACTAGGGTTTTTACTACTTGGGCGGCAGAATGACCTATCTGTCTTGCGCCGACAATGAGTCCACGATAAAAGTCTCTCAGGTCACTACGTTTACCCGTGTTCGACGATTGCGATACACTTTTGATAAGCCTGGGTTCGGTTTGGGTCTGTTCCATTCTGCGGGAGGGATGCCCATGTTAACTGCCCGTCACCCCTATCTCTCATGCTTAGTCTACCGAGTGCAGTTTTTCTTCCAAATGCTGTCTTCTCAGTCTCTATGTAGAAAAACTGCTCGAAAAATCTGAAAATGGTTACTGAAATACGCAAAACTCTCTCTCGTTCAGCTGTTTTACTCTTATTAAGAGTTACAATACTGCTTAACGCAGAGAGCCAACAGTTTTATTGGCCCAAAATATGATGTGAACTAATAGTATGCTATAAATGGGAGTCGTAATCTGTGTATGCATCACTGCACGTATAACTAAAAAAAACATATCTCACATCAATATCGTAAAAACTGTGACGTATATTCTAAATTAACTTTCCTTTTTAGTTTCTTTCCCTATGTAAATCTTGAGTTTATTCTGTTATTCTCCACTCTTAACGTGATATCTTTCTCTCAAACGAATACGTTTGGCAACACAATTGAGGTTGAATGCACGTGACGTATGCCTGAGTTTTGATAAGAACAAGAGATAAAAACGACGACTGATCTATTGCTTGAGAGCGTTGTAAGAGAGAGAGTTGGGTTGTAAACTGATTATTGATAGGAGTGTTGTGATAATGTGTGGAGCGTTCACTACAATATGCTATGTGACGATGTGTGTGCTACATCCTGAATAAAGCATCTCTTCCGTAAGTTTTACTTCTGTTATTTACATGTTTCGTCTGGCCGTTAAGGTTTCTTTCATTTAGGAACTATTTCTTAGTATGTTGATGTGTTAAAACAAAGTAGAAGTAGAAAAGACTTTTACGCTATAAAACTTTCTTCACACAGTTTACAATATTTCCAGTATCTAATACAGATAATTAGAAACATATTTGGTAATATGGAGCGTTTTTCATACAGGCACCACAGAATGTTTCCGCTTCTAATGAAGAATTGATTCAACACTTGCTTAAGCTAAAGATCTGAACAGAAACTGAAGATCAGAAATGGTTTTATCAAGCATCTTAAAATACATTTTTTCCATTAAAGAATACCTTTTAATATCTTTTTATTTGAGAAAATGAACAAAAAGAATAATGTTCAGTGCTAATGGTGGATGTTTTAAAAGGTAATAGATTCTTGTTAAAAAGCCATAACTTATGGAACAACATTCAGTCCAAATAATGATTGTTCTGCCCATCTGATCACGAAATTTTTATTAATAGCGTGCAGGTTAATTATGCACCGTGGTATAGTTTCTTAAGAAAATTAGAAAAAAGGATCACAAGGATGTTAATAAATATGTGGAAAATATATATATATTTCCTGAACGTTTATCGTTCAAGGACTTTTTTCTCCACCCTTTTTGATGGGTTTCTTTAAACCAAGCAGGACTACTTCGATTAACGGCGCGTTCCTTAATCCGCTATTTATCCCACTGATCGTTTATCACATCACTGAGAAGAACGGATCTTAAAATGTTATGGTTAGAATAAATATTTCCCCAAAGTATTAACAGATCGGAACCGTAAATGACCTAGAATTAGTAGTTGGAACAGAGTAAATAGACTGTATCGAAATAGTGGACAAAATTAAGTTATAAAACTTTACTTAAACGTGCAATTATGCGAGTAGTAATGGCTTCTTCGCAAAAATTGATAGCATTGTGATATGATTTTCTTTAATTACGCAATCAGGATTCGCAAACCAACTGGAGATGCTTTTCCTTTTTTTCGTTTGTTTTCTTCAACGACGAGAGAAAACGCATTTAACAGTTATTAAAAATGCACACAATCAGGGTAGGAAATTAGCGAGCGCAAGGCGCAAAATGTGACCTTCATTTTTCGTTCTGCGACAAGTATTTTGAGCACAGGAGCAAATCTGCTTCTGTAAAAATTAATTTTTTTGTTTTGTTTTTTACGCTTTCCAACCGTAGGTTGAAGAAGCGTATATGCTCCAGCTTTGTCCTTCTGTCTCCCCGTCCGCACGATAACTCGCGTAAAAGTGGTTCGATTTCGATGAAATTTTGGTATGTGGTAGGGGACCACCTGGGGACAAACCCTATTGAAAATGGGTGAAATGAGGTCAAAAGTCAGGACATAGGAGCGGGATCCATTCCATTCCTTATGCGTCATGACTTGCGTAAAAATGGTTCGATTTTGACGAAAGTTTAGTATGTAGTAGGGGTTTACTGGGGACGACCTCTACTGAAAATAGGCGAAATGGGTTCAAAGGTCAGGACATATAGGAACGGTATCCATTCCATCGCCGTTATGTGTTAAAACGTACGTAAAAATGCTTCGATTGAGACAAAACTTTATCATGTTGTTGCGGAAGTATACTTAACCGGTTCTGTTGAATATCGTCAAAATGGAGTCAAAGGTCAGGGCATAGGAGCGAGATTTATCCTCATAACTCGAGTAATGTGTCGTCAGCAAGTTCTTTGATAGTAATTCTGCGATTTACCCTCACAGCTGACCGAACTTCTGCGACGTTTCTTTTAATTCTGCTTGTTCAGGGCCTTCCACAATGATCGTCACTTTGGACCCTTTTTTACGGCCATTTTTGAAACGTTTGTACCAGTCGTACACTCGCGCACGACTCGTTCAGTTCTTACCATACACTCTTTTAATTTGTCTTAAGCTTCTTTGCACGAATCCCCAAGTTTCAGGCAGAATTTGACGCAATTGCGTGGCTAAATATTCGCAGTCCTCGTTAATGCGGCATGCCGCTCAGGTTTGACTCCAAAGAACTGTGCGTAGCACATAATGGACTGCGCCGACAGCGTTCTCTCGGCAGGCGCATGTGCAGCACGCTCCAAGGTCACAGCCTTCCAAACGGCATTCTGCTCCGCCAAATGTCTTTCTGCCCGTTGGTAAGGATGTGAGTTTCGTAAAAGGGTAAAGCAAATAAAACACGCAGCTTCAATGTTACCGTACAAACTCCAAAGAAAGAGCTTGATTGTACACAGTAGAAAAAAGCTAGGGTCCCGGCTCGTGTACGGAAGGCGGGCCCAGGATTCATTAAGAACCGAAATCCTCAGGCCCGGGCTTGGCATTACACATGTTGAATTTCATTACTGAATTCTTTATACACTGCTGGACAATTGCTAAGGACGGATCATAAACGGCTATATAGCGCATAAAAAGGTAAGTGTGGTTGGATGCCAAGTGAAATAAAATAATGTCAGAATGCCAGGACATTACATGAAAGACAATTTATTGTGCTCTGAAATCCAGAAGGCTTTGGAACGTGTTCAAGGGACAAACAGGCCATTTTGTGCAGAATACGTAAACGTGAAAAAAATGCAATTACCGTCCGCAGGCGTTCCGGCGTAAGATGTCAATACGGAATATGGCCACCATGGAGGGCGATGCAAGATTCCACACGTCGTGTCATGCTTTGCACAACATTATCAAGTAGCTGTTGGGGTAATTTATCCCATTCCTCTGTCAGTGCACGGATGAGGGTGTCCTTGTTTATTGGAGGACATTGGCGACCAGCAAGACTCCTCCCCAAAGCATCCCACACATTTTCAATGGGATTCAGATCTGGAGAACGTGCTGGCCATACGAGGCGTTGAATATCCTTGCTCTCAAGACACTCCTGGACAGCGACTGTTCGATGACATGTTGCGTTGTCGTCCATGAAAATGAATCTATCACCGACAGCACCACGGAACATGCGAACATGAGGTAGCAGAACATCATTAATGTATCGTTGGCCAGTCATAGTCTCAGTTGGAAGCACATAGAGGGACGTACGGCCATTGATCATAATGCCAGCCCATACCATGACACTACATGTCGGATATCGGTCCCTTTCCTGTATGTTTGCTGGACAATATGCAGTACCACTATCACGCCAGATCAGTTGTCGTCGACAATCAGACGATAGACTGTATCTACTCTCATCTGAGAAGAGGACAGCAGACCAGTCGTTATCAGTCCAATTGCGATTGTGATGGCACCATTGCAAACGGGTGGTACTGTGACGTCTGGACAATGGGATGCACACAACAGGACGGCGGGCGTATAGTCCTCCTTCATGCAAATATCTGGCGACAGTTTTTCGGGAGATCCGCTTGCCAGTAGCAACCATAAACTGATTTGCTACCTCACTAGCTGTGTTGCGCCCGTGTCTTTTTGTTGATAGCACTATGTACCGATCTTCTGCAGGTGTCGTACTGCGAACACGACCTCCCCCGTGACGTTTGCTACACTCTCCATTTGTTTGAAATGATTTCCAAAGCCTTGAAACAACACTGTGGCTGACGTCGAACTCCCTGGCAACATCTGTTATTTTTCGCCCTTGTTCAATCTTGCCAATAATACGGCCACGCGTAAAATCATCTAGGTGATGTCGGGAAGACATACTGAAAATTGCAAGTTCGTCAATTGATTCTTTCCCTTTCAACTTTGCGTTTGAACAACAACGGTCAATACGCGTCAGATCCTTTATATCTCTTATCAGCGCTATGACGTCACGAACAAGTTCGGCAATCCAAAATTTGCATACGCACAACACGTCTTACTGTATCCCGCACTTATGCTAATTTCCACATTTTCCTGCCTTCCATTTTATGGTTGCTATCGTTACTATTGTCATCCGTCCTTAGCAATTGTCCGGCAGTGTATATATATCACTCATTGTTTATAAGTTACCTTCACGAAAAACTGTAATTAAAAAATATTTCCCTGGATATTTTTGTTATAAACTGGTTACCAAAAATTAAAGAACTTCTAGTGTTAAGTACACGGGTGGTGTCACTTCTAGATCTCTAACTTGATTTCTTCAGCAATGATTTTTTTTTACGGAAAAAAATCAGCATGCTTATTTGAAGATTTGGAAGATGAATTTGAAATTCATGATCCTGATCCAGATGCAATTTGTAAGTATGAGGAATAGCGTATGGGGTAAACACACTTTGAAGCTGCAGATTTGTTACAGAGGTGGAAGAGTTCTCAATTTCCTAAGCTAGATGCCATTGCGAGACGTGTACTATGTATACCAGCCAGTAGTTCTGCTAGCGAGAGAGTGTTTAGTACAGCAGGTCAAGTTTTAGAGGAAAGAAGAAAATCAAGGTTGAAAATTAGATGCGATTCTTTTTTGAGGAGTTTCGAGAGTCTTAAACGGTAAGCAATTTTTTATGATGAACTTGCTGGAAACTGCACACACATAGAATAATATCGTGGTTATTACACTATTAAGTGCAAAGCTTTGTTAATATTACAAAATGCAGATCACTTGATATCCACGATTTACGTAATTTCAAAGACACTTGATTTCTGACAAAGTTTCCGAAGATAACTCAACAGTCAATAAAAATGTTGAAAGCGGTTTGTGGCTAACCTAGCGTTTTTTTTTTCAAGGAACACCATTCCTTGAAAACAAAATCCCTTCTGTGGATGTGCTTGGCTGAAAGCAAAGCACATCCACAGAAGAGATTTTTTTTCAAGGAATTTAGTTGCCTTTTAATAAGTCACACTAACTCTCGGCAATAATTTATGTTTAAGAATTGTGGCACCTTTCTCCCCACATGCAAAAAAAAAAAGACACTGTGTGTGCATGTGTGTGTACATAAATATTAAGATGAACAACTGTCATCATATTTTGTTTCATATCTCATTCTTAAAGAAAAATTTGCAGAACAATGTGTGTAAAGAAACGCTTATGGGAGTGCCCTTTTACCATTCAGAGACTTTCCTTAAAACAGCAGCTGGTTTAAGTTTTCCCGAAATGTTAGATACCTGGAGACTGTCGGAATTATGTCTGTTGACCATTTCGTGTTTTTCGCTTGTTTAAAAGAAGTTTCCTTCATTTATTGCACATCATAGGCTTTATTTATGAGGTTTTTTTCATTGCCATTTCATTTTATGAACAAACTAGTATTCCCATTCCATTTTATGAACAAACTACTATTTCAGAATCCTTTTTCTCAAACACTGTATTTTTGCGTTTGTACGTTACTTTTTTTTTGCTGTGAATCTGCATAAAATATGTATCTCATTTATTTAATTTCCCCATGCATAAATTCGTATCTTGCCTCTGTCTCGGTAGTAATTTGAGTTGATACCGCAGTTTTTATCGCCATGGAACTGCAAACGCAGCATAATCTGCATTTATGGAAATACTTCACTTTGCTGAGTTCTCAATTTTGTGAAAAGAATTTTGCGAAAAGTGGATTTTATTTGTTTCTTTTGAGAGCATGCAATATTTGTGTTTTCTAAGCGTATCAGTTTCACTACGATTAAATTCGCTGTTGGATCTCAAATACATTTTCATCACTTACGATTTTTAAGAAAAAGTTTCAATAGCTTTCGTTGTGTTTATTTTGGAAAGTAATATGTTCCGGAAACTTTTGCTGAAAAACAATAGCATCAAAATGAAATGCTGGCGCGGAGCTAGAATATTTTTTCTAGAGGGGAGGGAGTGTTAAGATGTTGATGAGAGACAAATGAACAGTACGCCAATATTTTGTATTAAATATTGATATATAATTGCTATCTTTGGGAAAAAGAAATCTTTGCACCAATTGATATCTCTTTATGTTTAATTGCCATCCTTGAAAAAAGTATTATTGATCAGATAAAAGTACAGAAATTAAAGTAATTTTTACAGGGTGTTTCAAAAGTGATGGTCAAAAGTGAAAGGATGAATACTACACACTAAAATTCGCAAAAAAGTCCTAGACAACATGGGTCCGGAAATGAGCAGTTTGTGAGATAATGCAAATTGTAACTTATACCCATGACTTGTTTGTTTAAGAGCAGCGGGTGGCCTAGCGGTCAAAGTTCGTGACTGCCACGGAGAAAACCTCGTGTTCGATCTCAGGCAGGTTCGAACGCTCGAACCACTAAATATCCGCCGTGCGTCGGATGGACACGTTAAGCTGTCGGACCCCGGGTGCTGGCCCCCTATAATAAATAAGGGAGTCTTCCTCCCCCTTTCTACCTCGCTTCCGTGTCACTTTCCTATCGGGCACTCTAGCCCAAATCTTATAGTTTCCTATTTCTAAGGGTTGTTTAAGCTCTGGAGTCAGATACTCCCTTCCTAAAATCTTTTACATCTGATCTGTCCAAGGTTAGTGTACGTCGCACTGTGGTGGGAAGACGTCGCAATGGAAGGAAGTTACGGAAACTGGCTTTCAATGAACGGTAAAGTCAACGGCAATGCACTTCAGGGTGCACACTTGTACCAAGAAGCTTTCCCCCATCGAAGGCAGCCCAACAGACTCACATTCCAAAGGTTACATCAACGCCTCAGAAGAAATGGGAGCTTCGCCCCTGGAGTAAAAACAGGTAGGTCGAGAAGCATAACATCTGATGTTGAGAAAAGGGAGTTACAAACGAAGTCCAGGAACTTCGACAAGCAGAATTGCTGGACACGAGCGTGTACTGAGTCACAGCTGTGTGTGGCGAATTTTACATCGTCATAAGTTGTGCACCTATCACCTGCAGCGTGTACAAGCGCTCAGCGATAGGGAGTTTCATCCCCGAATGGAATTCTGCCGGTGGATGCAGCAGCAGTGTGCCGCAAAAACCAGTTTTGTAAGCAACATTTTCTTCAGTGACAAAGCTAGGTCCACTCGTGAAGGAATTTTTAATTATTAATTGTCATGTTTGGGGAGTCGACCATCCACATGCAATACGTGAGTCACGACGTCAGCAACGTTTCTCATTGAATGTTTGGGTAGGGTTACTAGGAGATAGTCAAACTGGACCACACATTCTTCCAAACAGGCTGACAGGAGAGCTGTACCTCCATATCCTGCAGACTGTTCTTCCAGACCTACTTGAGGACGTTCCGCTTTCTCAACGCCAGAACACGTGGCTTATGCATAATGGTGTACTGGAAGATTTTACGAGACATGTGACTAAGTATCTGACTGAAAAGTTCGGTCAACGATGGATTGGTTAAGTTGGACCTGTATTTTGGCCTCCTAGATCAGCAGACTTTTAAATCCTTTGGATTAGTTTATCTGGGACCATATGAAAACCTTAGTGTACATCTCTGTGCTTGACACAGTTGAAGATTTGCAGCATCGCGTTGAAGGTGCCGTTCAGCAAATCAGAAATGAATCAGGACTGTTTGAAAGGATTCTCGAATCCTTTTACCGAACGTTATGAAGCGGCATACAGGTACACGGACAGCATTTTGAACAACTTCTGTAACACGTAAGTGCCAGTGTTGCTAAAATCTGTCCTGCTGCAGTATCTGATGTTTCAATAAACCATTCTTAGCAAGGATACATTGTTTGGCTCAACAAATGTACCTCCGTTGTCATTGGTGGATCGTAAGATACAATGTGCATTATCTCGCAAACTGCTCATTTCCGGACCCATGTGTCTCAGACTTTTTTTGCTTATTTTAGTGTGTAGTATTCTTCCTTTCATTTTTGACCATCACTTTTCAAACACCCTGTAATAAAAAAAGATGAAATAATAAATTCCATTAGGAATAATCAGATAAAATTAATGTCAGCACTTTATCATAAAAATTAACTATATTATAAAAACAATACACT
Organism: Macrothele yani; assembly: GCA_039090855.1. NCBI lineage: Eukaryota > Metazoa > Arthropoda > Arachnida > Araneae > Macrothelidae > Macrothele > Macrothele yani. Next base: position 20,149,415 of record CM076992.1, read on the forward strand.
AAAGAAATGTCTCTCTTCAATATGGGGTATCTCGTGTCTGAATGACCAATAGCGACTGCTTTCTACTTTGCATCTTTCCTGTAAACAAATACAAATTTCGATGTAACGAAAATAGGTAACGATAGCAGATGCAACTAGGTAGATTTTCCCAAATATCTCCAAAACGGTGCCTTGTAGCGAAATTTTACTTCCTCTCGATTCCCCCAAGGGAAGCTTACTTGCTATATACGAGAGCTTTAAAATCACGTATAACATGTAAAATTATGTATAACGCAATGGGCTGTAAACTGTAGATATCCTAGACAAAATGTTACCAATCTCCCCTCACTAACACACTTGCGATTCGGTTTTTCTTTCTATCTTGAGGTCAGATTTTAGCTTGAGCATGCGCAGATGAACTTTCGTAGTTACACTACATTTTTTCGGTGCCAGGGTCGTTTCTTACGTTCGTCTAAATCTGAATAATATATGGTGATAACATAATCCCAACATGATTCTGGAGTTTGCAAAATTTCAAGTGTTTTATAGTAATTCTGGTAGGCTGATCACGAATACCACATCCGTTTTTCTCTGTCACCCACAGATTTTTCACAATTTCCCATGTTACTTTTGTTTATATGTGACAAAAATGAAAAATATTATGAAGTAATCTGTTATTTTTTTATCTTACAAGTTTAAATTTTCTACCTAAAGCAGATCGCGGCAGTTGGAAAATGATACAATAAATGGATGCATTTTAATTGGAAAGTGATACAATAGATGGCGCCTCTATATCAATGAATGAAACATCGTGTGTGTTTGCCATTTTGAACATTGTTTCAAGCGATAAGACCGAAGTGTATTTCGCTCATTTTAGCTGTAGTATTGTTCGTTATTACTGCGTTATGGGGTCCACAGGCTGTGTTAATAGTCCTGATTCATTTTGTTATATATGTGGTAGTTTTGTGGTGAAAAAAAGGCAACGCCAAATAACGGATTTTTTCAAAAAGGCGTCAAAATGCATATTAAATTAGGATTGATGAAACAATTTGTCAAGGCTCTGGACAAAGATGGTGAATGTTTTCAATATATGATTAATGTTTTTCCACATTTATCAGAAGCAAAAACCAAAGAAGGAGCGTTTGTTGGCCCAGATATAAGGCGGTTAACTGAAGATAAACTTTTGAGGAAAACATGACTACAACAGAAAATGAAGCCTGGTTAAATTTCAGAAATGTCATTCAACGTTTTCTATCCACGCTCGGCCATTTACGGACTGCACCAGGAAACTCGATTCATCAGACCAAGCCACTTTTTTCCAATCATTCACGCGTCCAAGCTCGATGATCTTGGGCCCATTTCATGCGTGGTTGGCGATGACGTGTATTGAGCACGGGGACCCGGCTGGATTTTCGGCTACGTAGGCCCATGCGCAGAAGACTGCGATGAACTGTGTGCTGAGACACATCGCCTTGAGCACCACTGTTGTAGCTGCGGGTGATTTGTTGCACTGTAACCTTGCGGTCGCTGTGAACAATCGCGAGAGTGTACGCTCCCCTCTGGCATCAATGTGCTACGGACGCCACGCGGCTGGACGACGGTTCGTCGTTTGGCCATCTGTGCACCGCGTTTGGATAAGTAATCACTACAACGGCACGTGAACAGCCCATTAAGCCGGGCCGTTTCCTTGATCGTAGTTCCGAGGCGCCGAGGCATCACAAATTAGTCCTTTATCAAACTCCGATAAATCGGCAGCTTTTCCCATTCTGCCTCAGCACACTATTAACCTAAAGCCAGTCCTCCGGTTGTATATATACTGTTCTATGATCTTCACCTGCGCCACCGTTCGGCGTCCAGGCGCGCTCTTTTCTCTAGGCTGGGGGTGGTCATGATGGACTGGCCCATTGGTGTGTACCTTAGGCAGGTGCTCATGGTTGTCGTTTTTTTTTTTTATTGGAGGTTTAACGACCACCGTGAGCAACTCAATGGGCTATAGCAGTCGCCCGTCCCTAATTTAGGGTCACTGGTTCCAGGGAAGGGAGAGAGCCAGTGCCGTAAGACAAACACAACATCCATGCCTCACCGGGATTCGAACCCGGACCCCGTTCGGACGAATGATCAGAGGCCATCGCTTAGACCACTGCGCCACCGGGGCGGCTCTTATGGTTGTCGTTAAACCTCGAAGATAAAATATCGCAGTTAGATCACTGTTCCCTGCAACTTCACACGGACTACTATGCTATAATTAGGCTTAGTGTGTATTTCAACTTTACCAGAAGACACGGTTTTTTTTGTCTTTAAATAGTGTTTTTCACAATACGACATCAAAGAGTGATAGGAACAAGTAATTACTTTCTGACGACTTAACAATAATCGTGTGGAAAATCGTAAATTCTTATACTAAAGTTCCAATTACATGCACTGTTGAAAGATTCAGGAGTCCTCCCCTCATCAATTAACAGAGCTCGCAAAAAGTTCTTGTGAACATTAGAGTACATTCGGGTTCAAATATTATTTTCATTTGTCACGAGAGATTTCAGCAAATGCCTCTTCGCATGCACTTGACCGTTTTTCCACAAGGCTTATTTAGCATTCAACGTCTCAATAAAGGACCCCGAATCACGGCATTCGTACCAGTAATTGAGCGGTTTCCATTCTTCCCATTTTGGGAGCATGAATTTTCCACGGTGTTGCGTGCTGTAGTTTAATTGGGTACCAGTTTACCTTTTGGTCGCAAAAAAAAAAAAAATGCAAGGCTTTCGAAGCAGCTCGAAGAGGAGTTTTCGAGAAAACGTGTGCTGTTTACTAAAGTCCACGTAGAAAATGGTAGAGCAGATTAAACTGTAAGTTAGAATTCAGGTAGAAACAGAACTTTCTTTTTTGTCGTTTTAATGCTATGGATTTCGTCCACGGTCGTATAGTAAATCCCAAGTAAAAAAAAAATCGATGTGACGAAAATGGTTGTTGTCAACACCATTACTGAATGTTCACCGTGCTGCACACTGTCGCATGAAGTGATGCGACAATATTCAACTTCATTGCTACTTAACAATATTTCATACAGCACGCTTTACATAAACATAACAATATCTGATTGCAATCTGTTACGAGATCCTGATGCCAAATGTGACGAAAAGCATTTAAAAATGTATTTTCGGAGCCGTAAAATCAGTGTATCGTAGCGCAATTTGGCTTCCTGTACCTTCGCCGCCCCTCAAACCATAGGCGTAACTACTGGGGGGGAGGGGGGTAAGGCTCCTCAAGATTTTCAGACTCTGAGATCCCCAACGTAAATGACACCCCAAAAGTTTTCAAGAATATAATGTAATAATGCACAATTTTTTATGATGTCAACCAACTAAATTTAATAATGTAGGATTGCAATTTTTCGTAGAATGCAAACACGTGTATAATGTGTACTTAATAAAACAGCAGTGCCGATTCCTAATAAGCAAAGTCAGTTCTACAACTTTGTAATTTACATTTCTTTCCTATCTATCGTAGTTTTACAGTTTTGTTAGCTAAGTTCCACAATTCGCCAACAGAGGCGCCTATGTCGTGCTCGTTAGATCGCGCCTCAGCAACTGCGTTTCTCCTGGGGGGGGTGTAGGGGAGGGTGTCCCAAACTATCATATACACTATGTATATAATATTGTATATACACTATATTGACAAAAGTCACCAGACACCTAGAAGAGTAACACAACATAGCATTCATTGACACAGTAGTACGGTGTCGGCCCACCTTTGACCTAAATTGCAGGCACTGACCCTTAGAGACATGCTTTCGGCAACGCTTTGGAACACAGCGATAGGTATGCGCTTCCATTCAGTATATAATGCTGCCGATAACTGTTGCTTAGTAGTAGGACTTGGTTACAAACTTCTTATGCGGCGCTCTAATTCATCCCATAGGTGCTCTAATAGATTAAGATCAGGGCTCTGTGCAGGCCAGTCCACACACGAGATGAAATGATCGTCAAAATACGCCGTAACAGTCCTTGCTTTAAGGCTCGGTGCATTATCCTGCTTGTACAAACATGGATCAGTTCCATAGTATTGCCACGGAGTTGGTAGGGCATAATTGTCCAGAATATCGAGGTAGAAGTGCTGGTTAACAGGTTTGTCTACGATAACCAATGGGCCGGGACCATACCAAGAAAAGCACCTGCACAAAAGTACACTGCCAGCTCCAAACTTGATCGTAGGAACAGTACACTGTGGTAAATAGCGTTCCCCCGGAGGCCGCCATACCCTCACACGCCCATCAGACTGATGGATCGTGTATGTGGATTCATCAGTCCATAGGACCCGTTTCCATTGATCTACGGTCCACGAAAATGTTCTTTACATCATGCTAAACGATGAGTAGCATTTAGAGTGAAGATAAAAGGCTTATGAGCAGTCGCACGACCACGATAGCCCATGGAATGAAGTTCTCTGCGATTGGTACGTGTACATGCAGAGGTTCCAGCATTTTAACTCACCTGTACACTGAGGTCTTGTGCAGTACTTCGTCGATTAGCTGTAACGACTCTCATGAGGCTTCGACGTCATATATCACTGATTTTCTTTGGTCTGCCGGTACGTTTTGCTGTTTCAGGCACGCCATGTGTTTTCCACGTATTCAGTACATCCAAACCAGTTGACTTGGGTATATTTAAACGCCTATCGGTTTCTCTTATGGACAACCCACTAATATAACACCCAACAATCTCTCCTTTTTCAAAGTCAGTTCTCTCTCGCCGTGACATTTTCCCTCAACCTCACAGTGCAATATGATCGCGGCCAGTTGCAGGCTTGTGTTTTATACCGTTTGCTGCTGTACTGCGCCTCTTAACAACGCAGCCGAACCGTTCATTTACGTTTGCCAATATAGTATATATGTATACATGTAATGTGTGTATGTGTGATCGGACCCCCATATTTTGAAATAAGTATGGTTACGACACTGCCTCAAGGGAGCAATTGACGAGAGCTTTAAAATGATATGCGACACAATATGATGTTAGTAGCCTGTAGATATCCTAGGCCAAAAGTTACCAATCTCCCTAACTAACACACTTGCGATTAAATTTTTCTTTTCCTATCTAAAGGTCAGATTTTAGTTTGCGCATGCGCAGATAGATATTCGTAGCTACATCGCATTTAATCAGTGTTAGGGTCGTTTCGTCCAAATCTGAATATGTAATAATAATAAAACTAAATATTGCTTTTGAAAAATTAAACAGTCAAAATACTTACTATTCCCGCCGCCATTGTTTAGTAAATATTTACTTTTATGACTCACATACAGTAGTGGCCAAAATGTGGACAATTTTTCCAAAATTTCGTGTTCTGCAGCTTTGCAGGCTTATAAGGAAATTTTATGTTTCACTAAATGCAAATGTCTATAAATCAATTGAAAGAGACTTCAATGCTGAATTCAATGCAAAATAGAATTCGAATATACGCAGTACAAAAATAATGTTGCTGCGAATATTACATACATGATAAATCAATTCGACAATCCCATAAAATGATATCAGATATTTACGATTGCAGTGCCCTATGAGTATTTAGTAGGGTAGCATTTACTGTTTAAAACAGCAGCACAGAGATGTCGCATTGAGCCAACAAGTGTTTCAAGTTCTGCCTTCGCTATTACGTAGTGCCAGGAAGCAATTATGGCCTCAATTAATGGTCTTTTATTGGATGGAAGCCTCATTCCTACAAAGTTTTTCAAACGGTGCCACAAATTTTCTATCGAATTCATGTCAGAGCTGTTTCCTGGCCAGGTCAACAATTGAAGGCCTTTTGATGTGAACCACTGTTTACATATTTGTGCTGTGTAGCAGGGATCTGAATCCTTCTGAAAAAAAAATGGTGCATTCTTGGGAAAGAGATCCCTGATGGAAGAGGTAGCAGTTTGTGTTCCAGAATGGTGTTAATGTATTAGGTGATCCCAGAAGTAATGTCGTTTTGCGCAAGCCAAACAATAGTGATCCCCCTGGTGCCCAGACTATGACGTCGACCACGGTGAGTACAAGAGAGATCAGGCGAACAGACCTTCAAGCCACTTGAGGCCGCAAACGGAAGTTCTAGGTGCAGTCTTTGTGTACTTAAACCGCACAGAAAATGGCAGTGTCAGAAGACCACATTAGGCACATTATGGTGTATGAGTTCCACCATCGACATTCAGCGACGGTAGCAACACGAAACATCAATGCCGTATATGGGCCGGGTACCCTGCATGTCAGGACATATCAACGCTTGTTCCAGAAATTTCGAAGGGGGACACCAGCGTCAAGGATATGCAGCGACCCGAACGGCCTGTTGAGCTGGATAACGACGTGCTGAAACCTGCTGTTGAGGGTTTCAGCACGTCGTTATGGCCACACTTGTTCATTCAACCCATTCCACTGTTCACTGGCATCTGCAAGACTTCGGTTATGTGTCGAAACTGGATAAGTGGGTACCCCATGATCTCACTCCACAACAGCTGCAACAGCGTGTGGACATTTGCACTTCTTTGCTTTCCCGTGAAAAAAGGGAGCCGTTTTTGCACAGAATTGTCACGGGCGATGAAAAATGGATTGTTTATGACAACATTAAGCGTAAACGGCAGTGGCTTCCCAAAGGGAATGTGCCTGCAGCAGTGGCGAAACCAGGACGTTTCCTACAAAAGGTTTTGATGTCTGTGTGATGGAATATGCAAGGCATAATCCATTACGAGCTACTGCCACCCAACAAAACCATTGCAGTGGAAGTCTACTGTCAGCAGCTGTAGCGTCTACGCACTGCTTTGCAGGATCAACGTCCAGCACTCGTGAAACGTAAAGGCGTGCTGCTGTAGCAGAACAACGCAAAACCCCACGCCAGCAAAAATGGCCAGTGCCACGTTGCAGAACTTCTAATGGGAAAAACTTCCGCATCCAGCATATTCCTCTGACATCGCCCCATCAAGCTACCACCTCTTTCGCAGCCTACAAAACCACAGGGACTACACTTCGAAATGTGGAGGAGGTACGGCGAACATTTTCTGCCTTTTTTGCATCAAACCCCATGGATCTCTATACGTAATGCAACAATCCTGCTTCTTTTCGTGGGTGTCCAATAAACTCTTTTCTTTGGTGCCATTACTCTATTTATCATCTACACTTTAAATTTCAAGTACTAAACGTATGCACACACAGTCTCTAGTCCAGTCAAAGAAGGCTAAAAATGGGCAAATATAAGAAATAAATATGAAAGTTTTGAAACTTGGCGCACTTGTTTATAGGTATCTAGTGAAGATTATATTAAACGTCCTGACGAATCAGAGGTGAGCTCTAGCCGCCATCTTGAAAATAGGTTACCTTTTTTGGTTTTCGTGAATATCTCCAAAACGGTTGGTCGTAGCCCAAAAATACTATTTGCAGAATTGAAGCTTACAAAATTTCCTACAAAAAAGGTTGAATTAACTTTTTTTGTATCTCTAACAGTTTCTGAGATAATCGGGTGTCAATGTTGTACTGTTTCGCTGATCGCTACGTTATCACTACGGTTTTTCATACAAATAAGCTAGTGATAACGATCAGTGAAACAGTACAACATTGACACTCGATTATCTCAGAAACTATTAGAGATACAAAAAAAGTGAATCCAACCTTTTTTGTAGGAAATTTTGTAAGCTTCAATTTTGGGAGGAGTATTTTTGAGCTACGACCAACCGTTTTTGAGATATTCACGAAAATTCGAAAAAACGTACTTATTTTTCAAGATGGTGGCTAAAGCTCACCTCTCATTCGTCAGGACTTTTGATATAATGTTCACTAGATACCTATAAACAAGTGTGCCAAGTTTCAAAACTTTCATATTTATTTCATCTGAAAACCCTATTTTAACCGGACTACTCCTGCTGCGCTTCACTTACATCGATAAGTCTTTCTTCAACAGAACAAACAGCAAACCTGAGTTTCCCCAACTTGACACATTATGTATCGCAGCTACTGCCATTTGATTGGTCCCCAGAATAAGGACTGGGTTTGGCCAGTAGGGTTTGCACTCACATCCCGCTTCTTAACTGAATCACACCTGTGTTTGTTTTTTAGACTGAAGTAGCATAATTTTGTTTTGTACTGCATATACTTAAATTCAGCTTTTTGTATTGAATTCAGAATTAAATTACTGTTATATAAACATTTGCATAGAGTGCAATATAACATTTCCTACAAGCCTGATAAGTTGCGATGAAATTTTCAAAAGGTGTCCACAATTTTGGCCACCACTGAATCTTTTTTCATTCTGTTTACGGCAATAGCATTCATTAATCCAGTTACCGAAGTACCACGAAGTTTCAAAAATTAGTAAACCTTATTGTTTGTTGTTATGATGTAATTCCACTCTGTATGTACCGGACTATGGCTCGGCGTGTTCGTGAGTGTCGCCGTTAACGTATAATGTGTTGAACGTAATACTCTCGAATCACTCGGTTTATTTCACACTTCACAAAGACCTTGGCATGCGAAAGATGCATAGCATAAATTATCTAAATAGAGTACCAGGGTATTCTCTCGATATTTTTAAATTGGTGAATGTATTTTATAGTGCTTTTTGGCAGATCTTTTTATCGGCTTAATGAACTACAGACTAATTTTGTTAGGAAAAAAACATTTAAAAGTAAATGAATACGGCTGTAGCTCTTGTTTCCATTTTTTATGAAGCTCTAAGGATTGTAATCAGCCGCCCGTACCTAATTTGGGGCCACTGGTTCTAATTTAGGGTCTGACAACTGCGTACAGTCCTCAGAGCAAGGACTGTTTACAGCCTTAGCTTTAAAGACTGTCAAAGGAGAAAGTTCTGTAGGACAAGTACACAGCACAACCTATCCCATACAGCACAAAACGTTTCAGATATGTATCTATAATGTTACAATCTCTCATTTTCGTTACACTTTCAGAGATATCTTACAATTACGTTTCAGCAACTTCTATTTTGGAACATAACTCTTTGTACATTACGGTTACGTTAAAAATAGCATTCACCGATACTACTGTTTTATAGTTTCCATTGTACATAATTGCTACCTTGATGTTACATTCCGGCGATATTTAAGGTTTTTGGTTTGGCAACGGCCGGGATGCGCATGCGCATTTATGCCATTTCACCGAAGAACTGTCGTAGTCGTATTTTCACATGCTATTGGGATATTCTTTGGTGATACTGTCGTACTCTAGTTACCTAGTTAGTTGATTTAATATTTCATCCTTTTTTTGTGTGTGATTCAAGATCTGAAAGTAAGTATAATTGTTTTGATTATAATCTTTAAATTCTATAAAGCATTTTATAAAATCTAAATAGATGGCTATGTGTATTAGTATACTATACCAGCATGCTTTTTTTTTACTTGAAGCTCAGAAATTTTATATTGGTACGTATTTAGAGAAATGACGAATTTTATTTTCTTTCTTTTTTTCGTTGAAATATAGTTTATTCCTCATGTATAATAGAAATCCGACACCCTCATTTGAGACCGATTTGTATTTCTTTTGTTATCAATATATAAACGCCGCCACTGTTCCCAATGGACAGCGAACTACGTTGAACCTGTGAAAACGTAAACAACTCGTAATACGACTGTTGCTGCTTTCGAAACAGCTGTCGAGCGTATTATTTTTTATTGTGATTTTATAAAGTTTATTAAAACTATAATGTTCAACGTAGTAAATACGTAACAGTATAATGATGATGTTCGAAATATCTTTCAAATACGTAACAGTAACATGAAGTTGGCATCTTGAAGTTACAAAGACCTTTTGCTGTAACGTATCGGTTATGTTTCAAAGTTACGTAACGTTTGAGGACATTTTGACGTAACCGTAAGGTTTCTGAAACATTACTGTTACATTGCGCAACGTATCTGAAAATTCTTAATGTTTCAGTGCTACGTACTTGCAACATATACGAAATATTCTGTGCTGTGTTTGATGCCTCATTAAGGACTTGAAGCCGACCACCAAGGAGATTCCGCGTCATGTAATAACTACGTACAGCTATTGTTTAAGGTCTTAGGCTTAACATCACAGAAATTGCACAGCACCAAGAAAAGTAAAAGAAAAGCCTTTTTCTCTGACTGTCTATAGTTTATTTATTTTTTGGATCTGTGTTTAACGACCACCATGCGCTACTCTAAGGGGGTATAAAAGTAGTCGCCGTTCCTAATTTAGGGCCACGGGTTTCAGGGAAGGAAGCTATCAAAACACAATAATACCCATGTTTCATCCAACAGAATCTCGGACTAATGGTCCTTAGCTGGCGCTTGAAACAATCGGGCGCAGTAACGGCTGACACAAATTTTGCCGTACGGGCAGTTTAAAACTCCTTTCTAGAGCATAAAACCTTACATCAGCAACTAATGGTAACTACATAACAAGAAAACATTTGAGTCGGTAGGTGAAGCTCTAATTCTTTTATGACAATTAGTTTTCTTGAGGGGTTTCCTTTCAGATGTATGTAAATACCATTTGTCTGCAATGAAAAAATTCACTTTTAAATTGGTACTAACAACATCTATCTCCAAAAATATTTATTACATGCGTAGTTTGAAGCAACGCATACTGCATTGCTTTAATAAACTGTAAAGCCACATTTTTATTGGGGGTGTAACGACTACCGTGAGCAGTCGCCCGTCCCTAATTTAGGGCCACTGGCTCCAGGGAAGGGAGGGAAACAACATCCATGCCTCACCGGGATTCGAACCCGGACCCATCTCGGACGAATGATCAGAAGCCATCACTTAGACCACTGCGTCACCGGGGCGGCGATGTGAATCCTCAGTAATCGTCTTCGTAACAGAATGCCATCAAGGAACACTTAGAGACATGAGCCATAAACGCATACCATATACTAATAAAACATCAAGGCACGATTTTTGGGTAGAGGCTTTAACAACAACTTTTGTGGGCCATAAAGCAGCATACTCCTGTGATCACTCAGCCAGTGGGGCAACATAAAGACATAACCGCATAGTAGCAAATCTTCGAGGTATTCTGAATATCAAGTTTACCCATTTCAATCTCATCCCGTGCATCAAATAATGTATTCAGGAGCTAAAAAGACGTACGTTTTAATTCAGGCTATAAGAAATCCGTCCGTCCCTAGTATTGGCTGTGAAAACACTAATTTGCAGGTGGTAGAAACGAACTTGCATCCCTCCGCTACGGAACCGAATGATTTCTCAATTAAGCTACATCGACGGAATTTATCGCTGCAACTTTGTAGTACGTCACATATATCCCTCACCCCTTGAGAAAGGTGGGGGGCAATAGATCGCAGGTTTCGGGTTCGCAGCAAACCGTGCTTGAAATAACTCTCTGTAGAAGAAGGAATTCTTACTAATTCCAGACGATGTGTGGAACGCACGTCATATATTTTTGAAGCGAAGAGGTATTTTTCATGAATTCCGGACCACGATGTGTGGAAGGAACATTACACATTTTTCGGAGGACCCAACGGCCAGTAGACCCATTTCTACAATCGGGTGCCAATGTGAAAATACAAATTTTCTGGTGGTGCGAATCGAATCCGAATCTTTTCGCTCCGGAGCCGAATGCTTTCCCAATTAAGCTACACCGACAAAATTTATTGCTGCAACTTGCCGTTTTCACATGTACTCTGTAGTACGTCACACGACGTATACGTTCCAGGGATGGGAGCGAATCAAATTGTAGTTGTCAAACACACCACCCGTACCTTTTCAAAGACTTAAAATCGAGCTCCCGTTTTTTTTTTGGAGGTTTTAACAGCTACCGTGAGCAATTTGATGGGATATAGGTACTCACCTGTCTCTAATTTTGGGCCACTGGTTGCAGGGAAGGGAGAAAGCCAGCGCCGTAAGAAAAATACTACATCCATGCCTCACGGGATTCGAAAGCAGACCCATCTCGGACAAATGGTGTCTGAAGCTAGCGCTTAGACCACTGCGCCATCGAGATGACGAATCCGGTTCCAACTTTCCCGCACTTATGATAACTCATCCAAGACATAAGCTTTGTCACTCTCTACTGTGCAAATATAATTAGAACGCAGGCGAAAAGTTTTGATGGATAACAGTTTCATTTCTGCGACATCACAGCTGTGAAATTTTGTTTGGGTAGCATTTTGTGTTGTTGTTTGCGTTTTTATTTTACGTAGGACTACGTCTCACTCCGCGGATAGTATGGTACGACTTACGGCCAACGGTCTGTAACAAAAAAAGGTCCCAACTGAAATCATTATAGCGTTAAAAATACGTGCCGCACACTAATTGTGTTAGCATATTCGTAAACAACAGGAAATCCAATCCGCGTACTGCGCAATACATCGGGCGCGCGATGCTGCCTGTGCTTGGATGCAATATTTCTGGGTATGCAGCGTTTGTCTCTGTCTATCTCAACAACCGTGAGCGCAACACCACCGTGCGTAGTATCGTTTTAAAGCTCTTGACGAGATCTATTCAAATATATAAACAACACATCGCAGTGATTTAAACTAATAATTTTAAAAACTGTTTTCGTGTGAACGGGTTAACATTTTCGACAAAGCTGCGGAATTCGCAGGATGAACGCAAGCAAAAGTGGAGAAAATCAAAACGAGAGGCAAGAGCAAGTGATGAGGAATATACGAAGCCCAAGAAGACTGCAGCCCAACGAACTAGAGAGTATCGAGAATCATTTCAAAATCTAGCTCATTTCTACTCTCCGATCGTAGTCCTACGTACCAAACTGAAGCTCAATCAGAACTCAGTCGTAGTCCTACGTACCAAACTGAAGCTCAATCAGAACTCAGTCGTAGTCCTACGTACCAAACTGAAGCTCAATCAGAACTCAGTCGTAGTCCTACGTACCAAACCGAAGCTCAAACAGAACTCAGTCGTAGTCCTACGTACCAAACTGAAGCTCAATCAGAACTCAGTCGTAGTCCTACGTACCAAACCGAAGCTCAAACAGAACTCAGTCGTAGTCCTACGTACCAAACTGAAGCTCAATTAGAACTCAGTCGTAGTCCTACGTACCAAACTGAAGCTCAATCAGAACTCAGTCGTATCCTACGTACCAAACCGAAGCTCAAACAGAACTCAGTCGTAGTCCTACGTACCAAACTGAAGCTCAATCAGAACTCAGTCGTAGTCCTACGTACCAAACCGAAGCTCAAACAGAACTCAGTCGTAGTCCTACGTACCAAACTGAAGCTGAATCAGAACTCAGTCGTAGTCCTACGTACCAAACTGAAGCTCAATCAGAACTCAGTCGAAGTCCTACGTACCAAACTGAAGCTCAATCAGAACTCAGCCTACTTGGGTTTTTTTTATTTATTTAGGGTTTAACGACTACCGTGAGCAACTGGATGGGCTATAAGCAGTCGCCCGTCCCTAATTTAAGGACAGTGGTTCCAGGGAAGGGAGAGAGCCATTGCCTGAAGACAAACACAACAGCCATGCCCTACCGAGATTCCAACCTGGACTCATCTCGGAAGAATGGTTAGAATACAGCGGTTAGACCGTCACGCCACTGGGACGGCACATTTTGAGAGAGCTAATGGCTCGAGACATATAAATAAAGATAAAAAAGCGGATTTTGCACAAACAAACAGTGACCGTGCTGAGATAATTTTGTCGACAAATTCAGCAAAACATTTATATTGCGCGATCACTGAAATCATTCTAGTAGATATAGACGTCTCTTTGCAAACAATCTCTGTGAAGCTGAAATGGTACAGTAGGATGCATGGCCTTATTGAAAAATGAATTTATTGTGATCCAGACACGCGCGCGCAATCACATGCCCATGCATAAAGATTTAACATTTCTGTACTATCTGCTAATACACAGCCAAACGCATTGTAACAAGGACTAATGGCGCTTATATTGGTGGCCACAATATGAATGTCTCCAGGTCTCACTAAATCACGACAGCAATGCGGGCCATCTGTCTGGGTTGTTCAAATTGAATCGTTTCTCATCCGAAAATGGCGCAGTTTCCCAAATATAATTTTCTCCAACCCATTTGATAACAACTCGCCTTCGCATTATTCTGCTAGGTCAGTAACGTTCTGCCTAGCTTTCCTAATAATTACAACGCACCTATTCATCATAGAAATAATGCATCCAGTGTCGAGACGCTGTTAATTGAGCGGCAATTTAATAGCACGCATGTAAACACATGTGATGTGCATTAGGCTTCCGTTTTTAGCACGCTTTCTGAAATACGACGAATGTTAGATTCCGGGCTATTAGTAACGATTTGTGGACTCCATATCTGCGCAGCTATTTAGTGCGATGTTGAACAAGAAAGCTGACACCGAAGTCTCGCTTGCAATGATCACGTCTCTTGAATCGTTTCAGACACGAAAATAATATTTCGAAGCGGAATTTTAGAAGAACGAAAATAATCAGCGGAAAAGAGAAACCACCTACGGAAAAAAAAATCGAGAGAGTAACATTGTAGATCATTTATGGCTATGCATCTTTTGTATGCGAAGATCTTTGTGGGTGTGAAGCGGAACAACTGATGCGAGAGTATGCATTTACACCGATCAGCCAAAACATTAAAACCAGCTCTGCGTTATGAAAATAAGCACGCGTGCAGCCAATCAGCGTCACGTTCCAATGTCGCGAATGATATATTTAATACCTGAGTCCTCTTTGTCAGTAGGCCGTGGATGGCCTAGTTGTCAACGTTCGTGACTGCCAAGGAGAAACCTCAGGTTCGTTCCCAGGCACGTACGAACGCTTGAGCCATTACATATCTGCCATGCGTCGGATGGGCACGTTAAGCTGTCGGACCCCGGGTACTAGCCCCCTGTAATAAGAGCGTCTTCCATTCCCTTTCTGCCTCACCTCCGTGTTACTTTCCTATCGGGCACTCTAGCACAAATCTCCTAGCTTCCTATTTCTAAGGGTTGCTTAAGACCTGGGGTCAGACACTCCCTTCCTAAAATCCTCTACCTATGATTTGAACTGATCTCACAGCCAGTATTTCGTTCCCTCTCAAAATGGGAAATCCAATATGGTGGAGGCTAACACGCTCAGCTAGTTATCGAGAGATCTGGGATTCGGATCCCCAGTGGTGACCGAATAACAATTTTTCGGTTGCTGTGTGTTGCTAAAACGTGGAAAGAGCGATGTCTTTATTTATTCACTGACGCCACGTATTTGGAGGATTTTCACTTCGCATCCCGCCCTTTGGATTTAACTGTTATGGTTAATATATAGCCAATGCCGTTAATGCTCACCAGGTGAAGACGTCTCAGTAGCTGAGCCCATCTTACGGATTTATGATGTCAGAAGCTGACAGAAAAACACACTTAGCGGCGTGGATTGTTGGCCACTGTGGTGTAAGGCTAACGCGCTTGGCTAGATATCGACTTTAACGTTATAGTTTTCTCACTTAATGAATGTTTTTGTGCATCAGTCGTGAGATCAGGAAGATTTACGCGCGCGCTCGCTTGTGTGTGTGTGTTGACATGATAAGAACAGGCTATATAATGTATGGAGCAAGCAGCGAAAAGTGTAGTGCGGTGTGGGCAAATTACTGCAGCATTTGTAGACTAGATATATTCTGGGCGAAAGCTATATTGAGATGTATACACTTCGAACCAAATGTCATAGAAGGTCAGGTTGTTCAGACCACTGAAGTACCTTGTAGCATAGCTCTGCTATTCTTGGATACCAATAAAGGAGGATTTATTAGGTGTACAATTAAGTTTTAAAGCGTTTTTTGTGTGACTTATACCGCCCGCTAATTTACGTATCCGAAGGTACCCCGCGTTGATGTCATGTGACCGTAATTGGTTCAGAGTATAAAATGTGATACAGAAGTTTGCCCAACAGTCAAACGAACTTGCACATCGGTAGGTGAAAGATGGCAAGCGATACTGCATTTATTCGACACGGTATTCGTTATGAATTTTCGTCGAGGAAAAAGTGCTGCAAAAGCATGTGCATCGATCTGTTGTGTTCTGGGGGAAAATATTGTATCGAAAAGCACGTGTGAGTTTTGGTTTAGACGGCTTAAAGCATGTGACTTTGATGTTACCGATCGAGATCGTAGCGGCGCCCCGCAGAAGGTTGCGCATGAGGAACTGCAAGCATTGCTGGATGGAGATTCGTCTCAAACGCAGAAAGAACTAGCTGAATAACTGGGGGTAACTCAACAAAACATTTCCAATCGTTTACGCGCAATGGGAAAGATTCAGAAGGAAGGAAAATGGGTGCCACATGACCTGAGCCAGAGGAACAAGAATGAGTGTGCCATGAAGTGTTTGAATCTGTGGAATAAACAACGCAGAAAGTCTTTCCTGTGGAAAATCGTTACGGGTGATGAAAGGTGAATATGGTACGACAACCGCAAACACAAAAAACACTGAGTAGACCCGGGTGAAGCAACGAGTTCAACACCGAAACGCAATATTCACTCCAAGAAAGTCCTGCTGTGGATCTGGTGGGATATGAAGGGTGTGCTCTATTATGAACTATTGGAATAGTGTCACTCTGTTATTACTGATAGCTAGAAGCAAAAATTGCTGCGATTGAACCAGGAAATCTGTCTGAAACTTCCATTCACAGGCAAAGGATTGCGTCCCGTGAAGTTACAGCATGACAACACTAGGCCGCATGTCGCGAAATTGGTCAAGGAAACGTTATTGACGTTTGGCTGGGAAGTGGTGAAGCACCCGGCGTATAGTCCTAACACAGCCCCTTCAGACTATCATTTTTTCCTATAGTTGCAACATGGTTTGTCTGCTGTACGGTTCCGGACATGGGACGAAGTTAAAAAATGGGTTGACGACTTCATTGCTTCACACGACGAAGTATTCTTCATGGCTGTAATCCGTCATCTGCCCGACCGATGGCGGAAGGTGATAGATAATGAAGGCGCATATTTAGATTCGTAAAAGTACTGTTGTTTTCTTTCAAATTACATGTTGCGTTGTCTTTTTTTTTTTTTTTTTTTTTTTTTTTGGTTGGAGGTTTAACGACCACCGTGAGCAACTCAATGGGCTATAAGCAGTCGCCCGTCCCTAATTTAGGGTCACTGGTTCCAGGGAAGGGAAAGAGCCAGTGCCGTAAGACAAACACAACATCCATGCCTCACCGGGATTCGAACCCGGACCCCTTTCGGACGAATGATCAGAGGCCATCGCTTAGACCACTGCGCCACCGGGGCGGCAGCGTTGTCTTTAAACCTATTTGTACACCTAATATGCGAGTAATTGAAGTTCTATTTTCTGGCCGTTAAGTCGCCTAATTTTGCTCAGTATATAATTAAGGACTTATAGCAGCACGTCTTTTGTTAAAAAAAGATGGTGCTTACGTTATCTCTTTGTCCATCCTTTCGTCTGTGGACACCATATCTCTACAACTATTAGTACGATCTGAAAAATGATTTTTTGCATTAGGAAGATTGCAATGTGAGAATGATGATTCTTGCATTCCGGTTTTTTTATGCACAACTCCTCAGCTAGAGGGCGTAAGGGCCGCGGATGGCCTAATGGGCAACGTTCATGACTGCCACGGAAAGGACCTCAGGTTCGATCCCAGGCAGGTACGAACGCTCGATCCACTAAATATCAGCCGTGCGTCAGATGGGTACGTAAAGACGTCGGACCCCAGGTACTGGCTCCGCGGTAGTAAATAAGGGCGTCTTCTACCTCGCTTCCGTGTGACTTTCGAATCGGGCACTCTAGCCCAAATCTCCTAGCTTCCTATTTGTAAGGGTTATTTAAGACTTGGGGTCAGACACTCCCTTCCTAAAATGCTCTACATGTGATCATATGATCATAGATGACGTAAATGCAGATAATGTCGAATTCAAACTACATTTTGTTGCCTATATTTACTTCTAAATATCGTATTGAAAAAATTATTTCTTCGTCTCGATCCCATTTATAACGAAGCCTATTTCAGTTTCAGGCACAGTTTCTTTTTCAATTAATTCATAATTTTTCCGCTAGGGGACGTAAAGGTAAATTGCATTTTCCCATATACCTCTGCTTGTAAAACTCCGATTTGAAAACTTCTTCCTGCATCGGATACAGCTCCTAATGGGAATTTTCTGCATATAATTTCTAATGTTTGATAAAAATGATTTGGCCACCAGGGAACGCAAGTTTTTATTTTTACTTCTGATATATTATTTGCAGCAAAATGTAAGCTTCTGAAAATTCGATCGACAAAATTCTTTCGCGCACCGATACCGCTCACGTGGGAAAATCTTTTCAGAATAATTTCTTCTTTAAATAAAGTATAGTTTCTCCACCAGGGGACGTAGATATATATATATTATTTTTATCAATTTCTCAGCTTCTAAGACTCTGATTTGGAAAATTCTTCGATGGAGAGCGTTTACGTTGCGAAATGATTCTCAATACACAAGTTTACCACTGGAGAGCGTAAGTTCACGTTTCCGTTTACAGTAATATCGGCGGGACTAAAAACGCGATTGAAAAAATTCTTTTTTTCCCTCATATACTACTAACTATGAAAACTCTGTGTGTATTTTCTGCCCAAAATAATGCACGATTTCTCCGCTAGGGGCGCCAATGTTTAATTTGCTCTTATTAATATTTCTGCTTCTAAATTTGCGATTTAAAAAATTCTTTCAACACAGAATGCCATTTACCTTGTGGAACACTTTAGGGCAGTATTTGAGGAGTTTTATAGTTCACAGTTCTGCCGCTAGGTGGTGCTTTTTTTACTTCTGTTTGCAACTGTATCCCCGCGTCTAAAAACCTTATACAGAAATTTCTTTTTTACTGTATGCCATTCGCTACAATAGAGATGTGGAGCATTAGCCTCTGAATAATACACAGATTGCCTGCTTGAAGGCGTAAAGGTCAATAACTTTTGTTTTCGCTATCTCTTCTTCCGGGAGACGTATTTGTAAAGTGCCTTTTCCTTAGCCTACCTTTTTCCACGGACAACATATTTCTTCTGTTTTCAACTTCTCCATTATGCAAAATTCTTCTGTTAGAAGGCGTAGAATTATACTGTATCTTGTTTCCACGTATCTTTCCTTCTTCTAACTGTTCGATTTGAAAATCTATTTGTCTCCGTTACCTTCTTTCTGCTATGAGAAATGTTTTATGCGCTATTTATTAATTTTCGGAACATGCTTTTTAGCCGCTGGTGGAAGTAAGTAGCTGTTTCTATTTCTGGACGGCTCATCGATTGGAGAAATCCGGTTGATTTTTGACGTAGAACTACGTCTCTCTCCGCTCTGGTTAGGGGGAAACATCGGGAGCACGGATGTAACGAAAACATGCCGCACTTTGAACGCTTATATCTTCAAAACCAATAATCGTAGAGTAGTAAACAATACATCATTAGATTAGATAATTTATAGAGTCCCTGTAAGGTGGTGGAGTCAAGATCCCAATAATTATTTTCATGTAGCAGCCATTTCTGTATCAGTTTATTATTTCAAGTGTAATGTAATGCAAATTCCAACGAACGTGGAAGACACTGGGCGCATTTCTTTTGTACGCCGTATTACAGAGTACCGAGTCATGCATGTGCCTAGCGGCATCCGTTGACCTTGACCTGGACGACCGGGTTTGTTGTATCGGTGCAAGGTCCCCGCTCCCAGGAAGATGCGGACTCCACGGAAACAGGATTCCAGAAGCTTGGAAGGTGGGAGGGAGAGAAGGATAAGGCTAAAAAAGGGAGCGACACGTGTACTTAGGATGTTTCTGGTGTTTCGCCTTCGAGGTAGTCAGACGGTGAGAATGTCCGATATATACGAGAATCGGATTTTTTCCTTGACGAACGGCGTGTTCGAGCCGGGAGTGTCGGTTAGACCTCTCCAGGATTTACGTATTGGCTGACGGAATAGTCAGGCTATTGCGGCGATTAGAGATCGACCGGGATTCGGGCGGAAAGACTCAAGTTAAACGTGGCGTAGGGTCTTCCGCCACGTTTAACTTGAGTCTTGTTGGCCCGTGGAGATAGCTGCTCGAACGGAGTTTGTTTCTCATCTATTAAAGTTTGTTAAGTTTAAAAGAGACTGGTTAGTGGAGTTACTCGTTGTCTTAGATATTAAGAAATTGCCGACTACACGTTTCAGTATTTCAGCGATCGAGTTCAACTCTACTGGATTCATATGTGGGCCCGTTTGGGAGATTTTTTTTATTTTTTTTTTTGATTGGAGGTTTAACGAACACCGTGAGCAACTCAATGTGCTATAAGCAATCGCCCGTCCCTAATTTAGTGTCACTGGTTCCAGGGAAGGGAGAGAGCCTGTGCCGTAAGACAAACACAACATCCATGCCTCACCGGGATTCGAACCCGGACCCCGTTCGGACGAATGATCAGAGGCCATCGCTTAGACCACTGCGCCACCGGGGCGGCCGTTTGGGAGATTAGGAGTAATTAATTAGCGGCGAATTGAACTCAGCGGTGCCCGACAGTCCCATTTATAACAGAACAAGTTTCAACCCTCCCCCTCTTAACCCTTTGGTACCTCAGCGTTAGAAATTTAAGCTAAATTTTGTGTGATTTTGTTTCGCCGAATGTCGTTTTAAGGTTGATAACTAGTGAATAAATATATATTGATAGCGATGACGTCAGCTGCGTATTCCATAGCAGACGATCAGAGCTAACGGACGTACGTGATAGACCGAAGTGGATTTAAAATTTATTTATTTTTCAGATAAAAAACGGTTTGGTGGCGAAAATTTAGAAATGCCGCAAAAACCCAGGAAAATTACTATCAGAACAGACGAAATTGAAGAAAGAGTTAGAGGAAAACAAGAGCAATCTGAAAATGCCCGCTAAGTCATTAATCGAAAGGTCACGGAAATGTAGGGAGCGTCAAATTTCTGCGCGCCAGAATGCGTCTTACTGAGTTCGGCTCTAGAGCCACAAACTTCCACTTCAACTGAACAAATCGAGCCTGAACAGCAAGAACAGATGGAGATTGATGTCATCGAGCCGAATTTTCAAATTTCCACACCAAGCATAGAATACTAATGTACATCGCCAGTCTTCACAATTTCGCTGGATAATGAACGCATTACGTCTCAAACTTTTACACCGCCGATGCATTCTGAATCTAGACAAGGGCAGCAGCAACAACAAGAAGAGTACATTCGGCCCGAGAAGTTTCACCAAATTTATAACAAGGCAACTAAGAGTTAGAAAAATTGTTTCTGGAAAATGATTTCTTCAGAAACAATTTTAGCACTAACTGCGGACAATGATGATATTACGCCTTCTACTTACATTAATTTATTATCATCATAAGTTTCCTGTGAATATTATATAGTATACGAGATCCTTCCGAAAAGTAATGAGAATGATTACAAAACAAATGCGTTTAATCAAAATACATACCCCGATCACCGTCGAAGTGAGTACCGTGGAACTGAACACTCTGATTCCAGAGACGCTGTCATTCGTCGTAGCAGTGCTTAAAGTCTTCATGTGAGAGATTCTGCAGAGGCCTCGTCGCTGCTGACTGGATGTTTGCAACAGAACCAAAATTGTATCCTTTCAGGTGCGTTTTGATTTTCGGGAACAAAAAAAAATAAGTCACAGGGTGCCAAATTCAGGTCTGCAGGGGGGTGAGGAAGGGTAAAGATGTTTTTCCGCGCAAGAAACTCCCTCACAGCTAATGTTGTGTGACTCGGCGCATTTTCATGGTGGAGGATCCACATTTTCGCAATGTCACGACGCACTCGGAAAACCCTTTTCCTCAAACGCTCCAGGACCTGTATGTAAAAAGTCTGATTGACTGTCTGCCCTGGTGATAAAAATTGTTCGTGCACCACTCCTCGACAGTCGAAAAAAAAACGATGAGCGTTGATTTCACTTTGTATTTGCTCATGCAAGGTTTCTTCGGTCGAGTTGAAGAGAAAGTGCGCCATTCTCAACTCTGAATTTTTGTTTCGGTATCGTACTCAAACATCCATGCTCCATCCCCAATAACCACTACACAAAAAATCGGGCTCAGTTTTCACACCATCCAACAGTTCTTGGGAAATGAACAGACGATTCTCCTTCTGCTCATCGGACAAGTTTTTTTGTGAAGAGTTTTGCGCGAATCTTCCTTATATTGAGATTTTCCGTAATGATTCAATGAACCAGCATTTTTGGAGCTTCGACTTCATCTGCGATTACACTGAAGAGCAATTGAATTAGAGATACCTGTCTAGTAACGTGTAGCACCACCTTTCGCCCTGATGACGACGGCGATTCGTCTCGGCATGGACTCGACAAGACACCGGAAGCGTTGGAAAGCCATACGGATCCACGACCCCTAAACAAGCTCCCACATTTCACGAAGATTTGAAGGAGGGGGTCATTTCTCTCGATGGCATCCTAGATGTGCTGAGGTCAGGTGAACCTAGCTGGCCAAGGAAGCGAGGCCACGTCGGTGGAGTGTTCATCCAACCATTCGGATACAATTCGGGAGCTGCATTGTCTTGTTGCATGATGAGGTCCCCTGTGGGATGTTGAAGACGCACAAATGGGAGCAAATGGTCGTCCAGGATATCCCGGTAACGTTGACCTGCGAGGGACGATGTCACACGTACCAGGGGTTCCATTTCAGTCCACGTAAACAGTCTCCAGACGAGAATGCCACCCCCACCAGCTTGAAGAGTATACTGCTGGCAAGAAGGATCCATCGCTTCATGTGGTTTGCGCCGTACTCGTATCCTGCCATCAGCATGTACCAAGACGAATCTCGACTCATCAGTCCAGTCAACATTTTTCCACATGTTTAGGGTCCAGTGGCGATGTTACCGCGCCCATGATAATCTTTGCACCCTATGATGTGCGGTCAGCCGAGGTACCCTCGTGGGACGATGGCTTCTGTACCCCATAGCGAGGAGATGGTTCTGGATGGTGTGGCTGCTTACACGTTTTTGTGCACCAGCGTTAAATTGCGGAGTGATGTCTTGCACTGTGTCCCGTCTATCCGCTGTTACAATGCGAGCTAGCCTCATCCACACGCTGTTGTCAACGGCAATTGGTCCGTCCTTGCAGGGATGGTTTTACCGGATTCAATGTACCTTGACACAGTGGCTCGTGAAAATTCCAGTGCCTTCCCGACTTCCGAGATGGAGTGACCCATTCGTCAGGCCCAGACAATTTGTCCACGATCAAATGCGCTTAGATCCTTCGTATACTGCGTCCGACTCTTACTGATTCCCGTCGCATCACTCCTTATATTGTCGGATCGCTGCATACGATATGTCGTTTCCGTTTACAGGGCCCGCCCACAGCGCCACATTTGCATAACGCCAACTGTCTCTAATTCAATCAGCCTTGATAACGGCCACATTGTCATTAGTTCTTGATGCTGAAGGTCGCCCTGAGTGCTGCTCATCTTCAGCGGCTTCCCTTCCAACCTTGAAGGACTTGTGCCACCTGAAAACTTGGGCTGATGCCATAGCTGCGTCCCCATACGCTGTTTTCAGCATCTCTAAGGTTTCTGCGGCTCTTTTTCCCAGATCTACGCAAAATTTGATTACGTAACGCGGCTCGACGCTCATTTGCATTTTCGCCCGTAACGAGTGGGAAATACAAGGGTGCACGTTATTAATGTTCCAGCCGTTTACCTGAGATACCCACGCAACAACCTGCAGCGCCACTGCCTCACGCGGTCTTCAGGCGAACGTCAACAAATCATTCTCATTACTTTTTGGACGAACTACGTAATTTGCTGTTAAGTAAATAAAGACTAGCTGATGACCATTAACCTGTACTGTCCAATTGCGGACTCCACAGGGTTAAGCAAATTCTCTCGATAATAATAGTGACGGCGTTGCGAGTAATCCTGCCAGGATCCGACATTCCCCCATCCGGACAGAATCGGTCCGTAGACCTGCAGCTTGCTGCTACCCCCGTGGGCCGGCACTTCTCACCTCTCCGTCATGACCCGGGTGTGCGTGCCATTTGGGCAGGGGCTAGAAAAAAGTATCTTCCCCTGACCGGGAGAATCAATTGCTGGCGCGAACTGTTTGGGGCGTCCGCCCTTTATTCAAACAGACAGATACATTCACATTTATTTACACTGAGGAACCCATCCCCACGTGGGAAACAAATTCTTTGCTCAATGAGCCCTCTCACACTGGAAAACATTGAAAAATATTTACATTGAAATTTACATTGCCACAGGACTAGGGTCAGTTCTGTGGTGATGACTCTGGGCTCGACTCATCAGTTCCTCTTCTCATTCTTCATCCCTCTTCTATCTTCTTCGGTCACCACTCAATTCGGTAAACCGGCTGCTCCTCTTTGAGGTGCTTGACCATCTCGATGATCCCCTGTCGCGCTCTTGGGTACGCGAGCAGGATCGAGAGGTCCCTCGTCTTTGCCAATTCTGGCACCAAAGTCGTTCTCTTTCCTGTCAGAGAAGCACATTCTAGAATCATGTGTGCGACATCTGCAGTCTGGGCACAACACATGTACACTCGCTCCCTAACCGCAAATCTGCGGAAGTACTCCGGCGACACGCCGTGCCCGGTTAGTACCTGGTTAAGAAAACCATTGCTCTCAATGCGCCTTATCGAAATTCGAGGGAAAATACGGCGTGTTCTTCTGCCCGTATCCCCCTCATCCCATCTCTGTTGCCACTCCACTAATTTGGCTTTTTCAGTTGCGTCCGCACGCTTTGCAACGGCGTTCGCATCTGAAAATCTATGCCCTCTTTGCCAGCAGCTTCCTTCGCTAGCTGGTCTGCACGTTCGTTTCCAACTGTACCGATATGGCTTCGGATCCAGTGGAAGGTAACCCTCATACTTCCCGCTGACTTTAATAGCGCTTTCATCTCTCTAACAAGGGAGTCTTACTCCCGAACTGACCAAGCGCTTTCAGGGCCGCTTGGCTATCAGAGAATATGCTATTAGCCCCTTCGCTATTGATAGATAGCACCCAGCGCAGTGCTTCTCTGATCGCCAATAACTCTGTTTGAAAGACAGAGGAATTGGGCGATAGTTTCACTCGCTCCGCGTGCGTCTCGTTGCCATCCGAGATCACGTAGAAACCTGCGCCAACACTACCACCTATTTTCGAACCGTTCGTGAACAGTTCCTTCCCCTGTCCTGTTGGGAGATCTTTGTCCCAGGCCAGAAAAAGATCATTGGCTGGGTGGCAAGTCCAGTCCATTCTCAGCAGTTCCAATTCGGACGACCGGTACTGGTGTCCTAGGAATGAAACATCGTCCCTGTAGCGAAGGGTCTACATTACTGCCTCCCTCGCTACCACTAGGTCCGCCGGTTCACACCCAGCCAGCACTTGAAGCGCTGCTGTGGAGGTAGGGCGTAAACACCTCGTCATGCCCAATAGCGCTCTGCGTTGAATTTGGTTTATTCGATTTCTCATTCGCACGGTGTCGGACCATTAAGTAAATGAAGTAAAACATTTCTTTCATTTTATTTCTTAAACATTTTACATCTGAAAAAAAATCAAATGGGCACAGTAACAATTGTGCCGCAACCTGCAACGTAGGACTACGTCAACTGTCCTTCTCTGAATACCTTAAAGAACGTAGAACTACGTCAACTGTCCTTCTCTGAATACCTTAAAGAACGTAGAACTAGTGAGATAATGCCATTAAATAGGGACAGTTGGCGTAGTCCTCCTACGTTGTAGGATGCGGCACAGTTATCACTGTTCCCCTTTTTTAAAACCGGTTCATTGACTTTGAATAATGATAAATTTAATTCGCGTGGATTCAAAACACGTGCTCACTACAACCGAAAATTCGGTGTCATCTTTCTTGTTGCATACTAGCTATATGAGGCGTAACTCTAAGAAGTTCTAGTGATAAGAGAAGAACCGACCAATTGTACGACAGGTAATGTTTAAGTAAAAATTAATAAAAAATAAACAATACACAAGGCTATAAACGATTCTTTGCGACTTTTATGTCCAGAAAGGTATTCGTCTTACGAAAATGTTTTAGTTTTCATAAGCGAATCTGCTTCTTATACACTAAATTTACAAAAGTCACCGGACACCCCCTTCAAAAGCAAATGAAAGGATCCGCTCCGCTGTTAAGATGCGCAGTACTGCTGCGAACGGTGTAAAAACAAGCCTGCAGCTGACCGCGATCATATCGCACTGTGAGACTGAGTGAAAATGTCGCGGCGGGAGAGAACTGACTTTGAGAAAGAAAAGATTGTTCGGTGTTATATTAGTGGGTTGTCCTTAAGAGAAACCGAGAGGCGTTTAAACATACCGGAGTCAACTATTTTGGATGTACTGAATAAATGGAAGACACATGACTTGCCTGAAGCAGAAAAACGTACCGGCAGACCAAAGAATATCAGTGATAGAGGACGTCGAAGCCTTAGAAGAGTCGTTACAGCTAATCAACAGAGCTCTGCGCAAGACCTCAGTGTACAGGTGAGTAAAAATGCTGGAACCTCGGTATGTACACGTACCAGTCGCAGAGAACTTCAGTCCGCGGGTTACTGTGGTCGTGCGGCTGCTCATAAGCCTTTCACCTCCACTCTGAATGCTACTCGTCGTTTACCATAGTGTAAATGACATTTATCGTGGACCATAGATCAATAGAAACGGGTCCTATGGACTGATGAATCCAGATACACGATCCGTCAGTCTGATGGCCGTGTGTGGGTATGGCGACAGCCGGGGGAACGCTTTTTACCACAGTGTACTGTACCTACGGTCAGGTTTGGAGCTGGCAGTGTAGTCGTGTGATGGTGTTTTTCGTGGTATGGTCCCGGCTCATTGGTTATCGTGGACAAACGTTTTAATTAGCACGTCTACCTTGATATTCTGGACAATTATGCCCTACTAACTCTGTGGCAATACTATGGAACCGGGCTTTGCTGGTACCAGCAGGATAATGCACCGAACCATAAAAAGGAAGGCCGCCCCGGTGGCGCAGTGGTCTAAGGCGATGGCCTCTGATCATTCGTCCGAAAGGGTCCGGGTTCGAATTCCGGTGAGGCATGGATGTTGTGTTTGTCTTACGGCCCTGGCTCTCTCCCTTCCCTGGAACCAGTGACCCTAAATTAGGGACGGGCGACTGCTTATAGCCCATTGAGTTGCTCACGGTGGTCGTTAAACCTCCAATCAAAAAAAAAAAAAAAAAAAAAGCAAGAACTGTTACGGCGTGGTTTGACGATAATTCCGTATCTTGCGTGGACTGGCCAGAACAAAGCCCTGATCTTAATCCCATAGGTCACCTATGGGATTAATTAGAGCGCCGCTTAAGAAGTTTGGAACGAAGGCCTACTACTAAGCAGCAGTTAGCGGCAGCATTATGTACTGAATGGCACCGCATACCTATTGCTGTGTTCCAAACCCTTGTCGAAAGCATGTCTCGAAGGGTCAGTGCATGCATTTAGGCCAAAGTTGGTTTCAGAATCGCTTTAATGTAACAAAACAGAAGAAACGGGCAACATGGAATCGTCTCATAGAAAAAAAAAAGAACAGGAATGATACAAACTGATAACAGCGATGATATGTACATTGAATGAGTAATGACACATTTACAACGTGATGCAAACAGAGTAATGCTTGAGAAAGAACAAAATGATCACAGGCGGGCACAGCAGTGCGAAAGAATATCAAAAAGTTAATGCAGTCTCAACTCACAGTGAGATGAAACGGACTTGGTGTAACAGCGAACCACGGGGTCACTGGCGACCACGGAGCATAGAAGGAGATTTCACGGCATGCGGAAATGGCAGACTGATACTCCTGCTGTAGCACCGTGCACAGAATAACGGAAAGCATGATGAAAGGTGAAGTCCTAAGTGCGCCATCTATGAAAAACTGTCGAGGAGTGGCAGTTCGTCTCTTGCAGAAGGAGTAAGTCGGCCCCAAGGGGCGAGAGATCTTTCAGAACGAAAGCGTTAGCGACACTCCTTACAATTCAGAGAGGCGACCTTGAGGGGGTAAGTCCGACGTCGGATGAAGGGCAGCTATGGCAGCTTTCTGGAATGTGTCGAGGCTATTGATGATACCACGACACCATAAGACGTAGTCCGGTTGCTTGGCATTATGCCGAAGGAATGTGAGGATGGAGGTTGCTTGGTCGAATACCTCAGGAAGAACTGCTTCAAACTGCTGTAAACAATGAGAGAAGCCTCCCGATTTGTTTTATGAGTGAGAAACTCGTAAAGATCTTCAAAGGAGACATGTTCTGAAGGAAGAGAAGCATTGGTAAGCAGAGTCGAGAAATCTTCAAACGTCGGCAGAGAACCCTTGGACTTTGAAGAGGAAGAGCTAGAACGTGACAGGGGAGACTTGAATCTTGCTAGACGGGTGGAACGATGTGGGCGGCCAGTCGGAGAAGGTGAATTCTTCTTTTTTTCTCCGGGCCTCTGTACTGGTAGTAGAGCGACGTTTGCCGTGGATCGATGACACACGAGATGTTTAATCAGAGGAAAGGTCCACCTCATCGCCGGGAACAAAAGTGCCGACGGTGAATGAAACTTGAGGATCAGCCGTGATGTCCTCTGATGGAGAGAGAACACGGGAAGGCAAGGATGAGTCAAGCGGAAGAAAATCCGACAGAAGGGAGAAAGCAACATCGGAAGACGCGTGTTGATCGAAGGCTTTAATCAGATTTTCGGCAGAACTGGGTCCAGGAGGTGCAGACGCAGGAGGAGGCATTGCACCAGAAACGGAGGAAGAGGTAGAATGCTGTCTTGGAGATGCAGGAGTCATTGGCTCTGCATGGGGGCAATGAGTCTGCTGATGGCCGTAAGCCTTGCAGCGTTAATAAAGTTTCCGCTCATAGCGTTAGCAATGAGCAGAGTTGAGGATCTCAATCCGGCGGGGCTCGCAACCGTAACGAACATCGAGGAACCGTGGAAACTTTATGAGATACTCTTCCAAAGGGAAGATGATGCGAGCAGCTACGGAAGCCACAGATATGTTTATCATCGGGGTCATAGGGGGAAGAGGAGAATCTTCACTGGGCAGACTACTCTGCCGCATCAACTAAGTGCAGCACACAGCATATCATCAGAGGTCTCCGGGTGTACCGGATGTAGAGAGACCAGAACAGGACGCTGGGCGATGGATTCGGCTAAGAGGTGACGATCGCCAATTGATAGGCCCCGAGACAAGACAAGCTCGGAAAATTATTTCTTCGAAAAATAAACAATCACAGTTCGTGGCTTTCATTTCGGGTGAGGTGGGTGATGGCACCAGAAGGAAGAATCTTCTTGAGAGCAGAGCTGTACTGCTTCAAAGTAGTGTTGGGCAGCGCATCAAAAGAAACCCCCAACTCGAGGGTCGAATGAAGACGTTGACCAGCAGGAGAGTTCTCGGGAATGTCTAATAAGATGGTGTCACCGTTGAAAATAACGTAAGAATCCATAGAGGACAGACGAGACGAGAAGGAAGCCGGTGGAATACCAGAGGCAGCCGCAGAATATGTGCGTGCAGAAGCGCCTCCTCTGGAAAGCATTGACGCAGCATGAGACAATCTACTGGAAGCAGAGGCAGTAGAAACTGTAGACGGCAGATTAGCGACGCCATCAGAGACGTCCATGAATTCATCATCGCCAGCAGAGGCCAGGTACGCCACATCTACGTTCTCTATGGCAGAGTTTGACACCCGGGCAGGAGAAGAGGTGCAGATAACAGGAGAAAAATTAAGAGGCTCTCCACTAGCAAACGAAGATGATTTGTCGGCTGCGACTGACTTAGAGGAAGCGACGCGGGCGGGAACAGCGCCCTCGTCGGCAGATGCCATAATCAATGGCAAGGGTTAACGAAGAAAAACAACCAGCTCGGTGTGGAAATTAAAACACAGATAATGAAACAAAATAAACACTCACCAACTCGTGAGGGATCTTAAACGAAAGCACAGACCTTTAACTTCAGCGCACACACACTGAAGAACAATGATGGGACCCACAAAACACGTACGTATAGCAGTCAAACACGAAGCTTGTGAAGACACGTGTAGGCCAAGCGTGGGCCGACACCGTACTAGTGTATGTCAATAAATGCTATGTTGTGTTTCTCTTCTAGGTGCCCAATGACTTTTGTCAATACCGTGTATGTAAAAGCGGCGGCCTGTATTTTATATTAGCATTTTGCATGTAACTTGCTTAGTACATCAGTTGCAGACCAGATTAAGGAAATTTTCACTCTAGTTAACTAACTTATCACGTGTTGAAAGATTTTCGTAGAAGCTGCAATGCGGATAAAAAATTCATAATGAGATGTATACCCATCTTCCTCTCCCACTATAGCACGTTTTTGTATAAGTTGGGGGGCATGGGCACATGCAGCTTTGCTTTATGCGCAGACTTTCAGATGAGTAAGTAATGTTGCAAACTCGTTAAAAAGTACATCTGCCGTTTTTTCTGCTAAGGAGATGCTTTTTCACAACTCGCTCCAAAAAAAAAATCTATTAATGATCGAGGCACACTTTTTCTGGCTACCAGAGAGCATTACAAAGCTGGAATTTCGCGGTGTTTTATTAAGAGATGCAACAGAAGAAATCAAGTTGAAAATGCCATTTCCATCGTCCCGGTGAAAAAGCAGAAAAAAAAATAAAAAAAATAAAGGGGAACTGAATGTGTTTATAAAAAAAAATAACTCTGGGTTTCGGGAACTGAAAAAGTTAATGATATCATCAAAGTGATGTTTGCGAATTGCCACCACGAGTTCCAGCAATGAAAGCGAAACATTATAAATACTGTCCAAGAACGTCTGTAGACGTAAAAAGAACATTTTGTGCAATAAAAATGGCTTTGGATGATAGATAATAAAACCTAACGTTTGAGCACATAGAAAAAAAACAATGTGGTCTCTTGCTAAAAAAACAATTATGATGTGTGAAACTATAATTATTTAAGGAGCTTTTTGTTTATTAATTGTATCAGTTATTACTTATTAGTTATATTTAAGAGTAATGTATCTATCTATAAATAGTATAAACTAAAGTCCCCGGTAGGAGTGTCTGTTTGTTCGGGCTAATCTCGAGAATCGCTTGACGGATTTTGATGCGGTTTTCACCATTCCATAGGGCATTTGTCGAGGAAGGTTTAGGTATATGAAACATTAATCTATGACAAAAGGGAGCCGAGCAGTAACAATTTTAGTGACAAGTCAAAGAAAAAAACCGCCATTCGCATTCTTTCGTAGCTTCCACTGTCTAATCAACGATGCGCGGCGACCGGTTTACGAAACTTTTTTTTCATTGGGAAAAAGACGCAAGGCGCATGCGCGGCGGCAGGTCTGACAGCATGTAAGGACACAGACTAAATGCGTAGTTACATCGGTCGCTGAAAGTGAACTGGTTTATCGGCGCTCGTACAGACTAAATGCGTAGTTACATCGGGCGCTGAAAGAAAACTGGTTTATCGGCGCTCGTACAGACTAAATGCGTAGTTACCGCGGTCGCTGAAAGAAAGCTGGTTTATCGGCGCTCGTACAGACTAAATGCGTAGTTACCGCGGTCGCTGAAAGAGAACTGGTTTATCGCCGCTCGTACAGACTAAATGCGCAGTTACATCGGTCTCTGAAAGAAAACTGGTTTATCGGCGCTCGTACAGACTAAATGCGTAGTTACATCGGTCGCTGAAAGAGAACTGGTTTATCGGCGCTCGTACAGACTAAATGCGTAGTTACATCCGTCTCTGAAAGAAAACTGTTTTATCGGCGCTCGTACAGACTAAATGCGTAGTTACATCGGGCGCTGAAAGAGAACTGGTTTATCGGCGCTCGCACAGACCAAATGCGTAGTTGTTTTCGCCCACACGTATGTATCTCCTTGAGTAGCTCTTTAATTAAAATTTAAATATTGTATTAACATTATGCCGAGACGAAAATCGAATATAGGTCGTAATACATTAAAAGCTAAAATAATTTGTTTATCCCGTCATAATGAAACTTTTCGAGAAACATAATCTTGATTGGCAAATGACAGACAAAGAATGGCTTTACAAAAGGAAAGACAGTCGCCTGTTGAGCGTAATATTCGCCTCTCTTTAGATTAGTCGTAAATTCTAAATTGCTACCGTGCAAAGCCGGGCCGGGTCGCTAGTTAATTTATATATAGTTCAACAATTTATATTCTAGAAGTCGTTTCTGGGACCACAGCAGTTACACCGAGGAGCCAAAACATTAGGCCACCTGTCTAATATGATGTTTGTCCAACACGTTAAGGCAAAACAGCTCTTACCCGGCTAGTAGTCGACACTACGAGATTTCTAAAGGTGTCTTGTGGCATCTGGTACCCGTGGCAGACTGGCGATCCATGAAAGGCCCTCCAATCTATTTTGTGAGGCCCACTTTCGGGGGAAATTATCGAAGTATCAGTATCACCGTTTACTCTTTAAACATATTTTCAACAAACACTGCAGTTTTTCGGATTGAGTCTACGAAACACTGCAGTTTTTCGTATTGAGGCCGTAATTAAGATATCACCCGTTTTCTAGAACCGCGAATGGAAATTCAAATGTGCCAAAAATTAATTTCTTTTTCAGGACTTACGCATCTTTAACTGGCCGATGTAACTTCAACAAATAGTTTTCGAACATTTCTGCGCTCCCTAAACAGAAATGTTCATATAGCGACCGGGTTTTTCTTTCTGAACGTCACGTCAAATGTTTTGTTTTGCCAAAATCTACAACTAAACAATTTACATCTTCTTCTCATCCCATCACTACCGATAATAAACCTGTCACAAGTGATGATCCTTCCCTTCTATAGTTCTTCATTCTCTGCTACATTACCCAGGTTATAAAGGGGAAGGACAAGTCCCCCTGACATGGTCATCATGCCACTGGGCAGAAACAAGTGACTCAAACATCTTCTCCTTCCTTTCTTAGAACCGTCGCCTATTTTGAAGGTAATGAGTCAGTAAGGATTAGTGTTAATCATCTCACTGAACAACCACTTTGAAAAATAAAGCTAAGTGGAATGCAACGCCTTCTGAGGACGAGGCTCACTCGTTCGACCAGTTTCTTAGACAGCGAATATATTCGTTCGAGCTGATTTCAGCCCATTTTGCTAACCCCGAGTTAATTCGTTCCAGCCGGTTAACGGGTTAATAAATTAATTGCGAAAACAATTTCTTGGCAAAACTAAAATGTCCAAAACTGTGCATGAATTTCAGTGCAAATTTATAAAGTGAAAGAAATTAAGGAATACGAAAATAAATTTTAATTTTTTTATTTTCGAATTGAAGAAAAAAATGCTTTCGCTGTAGCTGAAACAGATCTTCCAGAACTGTAGTTCAAGAATTTGTGTAATGAGATGTGCCTGCACCGCAAGGCGAACATGAGATAAAGTCACATAGCAGTGAGAGCACATGTCTGCGTAGCTCAGTTGGGAGAGCGACTTACTCCGGAGTGAGGGGACCCGACTTCGATACCCGGGCGCGGACAAAACCTGTACGTTATATTGGCGCTCGATCTTCCAGGATGACTCGGCTGTTAAGTTTCTCGCAATGATGTGATGTTCTTTCCACACGGCCGAGACAGGAAAAATGAGAATCCCTTCTTCAGTGCTTCGAGAAAGTAAATTAGTGTGATGTTACGTTCCACACACCAAATTGTCTGGGATTTCTCAAATGCACGTTCTTCATGGGTTGACTGCCTACAGCACGACACATGGTCCCGGATGACCATGGGAGAGATGCGACGTACCTGCCCCGCAGGACGCACATGAGATAAAGGCAGATAGCAGTGAGAGCACATGTCCGCGTAGCTCAGTTGGGAGAGCGACTTGCTCCAGAGCGAGGGGACAAACTTGTACGTTATGGTAACCATAAGGCACAAAAAGTAATAAATCAGATGTATAGATCTCGTTCTAAAAAAAGGCAGCAATTCAAAAAATTCACCGTAGGTGAACTTCAACGCATCAACGTACATAATGAATTTCGAGTTCCTATCACAGATTATTGATAACATATTTGATTAGATTACATTGATTATACAACTGACGGGGCTTAAATTTGAAAGTCAAGAAAGGAGAAGGCGGTATATCAAAAGCAGTGTTCAGCTCAATAGAATGTATAGATTGCTAAGCAGCAGGGTTTTTTCTTTCTGAAACGGTCGAAGTAGTGAACAAACTTTGTTTTAGTACAATTTCGTTTCATTCTACAAGAACATTGAAGTACATCTACAGCGATGAGCCATTACATTATGACCACCTACCTAATAAAGCTCTAGGACCCCGACCACTCAGCGAGGCATCGATTGGATGAGGTGGCAACAGGTATCTTGGGGGGTATCTGGTACCATAACGTCAGCAGCAGGTCCTCCAGTTGCCGCACATTTTGGAGTGCTGGGGATTTAGTGCGAACCCGTTTTTCCAAGTCCAACCACAAATCTTCGACTGAATTCATCTCAGGTGAGTCTGGAGGCCAGGGCATTAACAGAAAGTCACCAGCATGTTCCTCGAATCACTCCTTGACTATTCTAGCAGTGTGGCACGGCACATTATTCTGTTGGTAATAGCCATCACCAGCAGAGAACACAGTTGCCATGAATGGATTAATTTGTTCCGCAACGATATTCAGATACCTGACAGCTGCCAGGGAATGTGCTATTGGGATAATGGGGCCTAAAGTGTCCCAAGAAAACATCACCCACAAAATAATACCACCCAAGAGTGCGACCAGGTGTCATAGCCTCCGTTGGTAATCGGCGTATCCGCGCTCGGCCGTCTACGTGATGCACCAGAAATCTTGATTCGTCAGACCAGGCAACTTTCTTGCAATCATCCACAGTCCAGCCTTGATGATCTTGGGCCCATTCCATGCGTTGTTGGGGATGACGTGCAGTGAGCATGCGGACCCGGCTGGGTCTTCGGCTACGCAGGCCCATGCGCGGAAGGCTGAGATGAACTGTGTGCTGTGAAACATTGCCCTGATCACCACGGTTGTCGCTGCGGGTGATTTTTTGCACTGTGGCACTGCGGTCGCTGTGAACAATGCGCGACAGTCTTCGCTCTTATCTGGCATCAATGAGCTGCGATCGACACACGTCTGGACGACGGTTCGTCGTTTGGTCATCTGGGCACCACTTTTGATACGTATTCGCCACAGCGGCACGTAAACAACCCATAAACCGCGCCGTTTCCGATATGGCAGTTCCGAGACGCCATGCCATCACAATTTGTCCTTTATTCAAACTATGATAAATTCGCAGCTTTTCCCATTCTGACTCCGAACACTCTACTAACCAAACGCCGGTCCTCGGGTTGTATATATACTGCTCTGTGAACTTCACCTGCTCCACCGTTCTGTTTCCAAGCGAGCGCATTTCTCTAAGATGGGGGTGGTCGTAATCGAATGACTCATCGGTATATATGTACTTTTTTCTTGAGTTAGCATAAGGTTCACCGGACTAAAATATGGCGGCCCACGGGGAATTCTCCCGGTATCCTGGGGGCCCAGTCCGCTTCTGTCTGGTACTAACACGTTACCAGCAGACCCTTTAATTCTTGCAAGTTACGTGGTCAAGAAGACGCAGATCTGATCTGCTCTTCCACAGCAAGCCATCGGTGCCCTATTGGATTGTTGTGTGGCCGATCCGGAGGCCAGTGTGATACCTGGAAATTTTCCTCATGCTACGCGAATCCAGGCAGCATGGCATGACGCATTACCCTACTGAAAGAAGACACTACCAGAAGGAAGTACCGTTGCCAAGAAAGTATGCACCTGGTCTACAGTGATGTTTAGGTTGATGGTAGAAGTTATAATTTCCTGCATAGAATGACTGGACCCAGGGTTTCCCAGCAGTGCATTGCCCAAAGCATTGCCCTTACTCCATCGGCTTGTTTTCGTTGCCATGAAAGTAAGTACCTAGTCTGCAATGATCTCAAATTAGATGATATACGTCATAGTTTTCTGTACATGAATGACTGGGCCCAGGGTTTCCCAGCAAGACATTGCTCAAAGCATTACATTCCTTCACCGGCTTGTTTTCGTCCCACGGTACATACTGGTACCACCACTTCCCCAGGTGAATGTCGCAGACGACCACATGGTGCAACAAGAAATAGGAGTCATTGGACCAGACGTCCTTTTTTCAATCATTCAAGGTACAGTTTTGATCCGGCGAGTTTCGCCACTGTATTCCTCTTGTTGGCTCGTACCATACGGGATAGCCTTCGCTCACTTCTAGAATCTAAACTGAAGAGCAATTGAATTAGAGATACCTGTCTAGTAACGCGTAGCACCACCTTTCGCCCTGACGACGGCGATTCGTCTCGGCATGGACTCGACAAGACACCGGAAGCGTTGGGAAGCCATACGGATCCACGACCCCTGAACAAGCTCCCACAGTTCACGAAGATTTGATGGAGGGGGTCATCTCTCTCGATGGAATCCCAGATGTGATCGATGGGATTAAGGTCAGCTGACCTAGCTGGCCAAGAAAGCGAGGTCACGTCGGTGGAGTGTTCATTCAACCCATTCGGATACAATTCAGAGGCGATGGCACGGTACATTGTCTTGTTGCAGGATAAGGTCCCCAGTGGGATGTTAAAGACGCTACACAACCGGTAGCAAATGGTCGTCCAGGATATCCCAGTAACGTTGACCTGTAGGGGACGATGTCACACGTACCAGGGGCACTATTTCAGTCCACGTAAACAGTCCCCAGACAAGAATTCCACCCCCACCAGCTTGAAGAATACCCTGCTGATAAGAAGGACCCATCGCTTCATGTGGTTTGCGCCGTACTCGTATCCTGCCATCCGCATGTACCAACGTTAATCTCGGCTCATCAGTCCAGGCAACATTTTCCCACATGTCTAGGGTCCAGTGGCGATGTTCCCGCGCCCATGATAATCTTTGCATCCTGTGATGTGCGGTCAGCAGCGGTACCCTCGTGGGACGATGGCTTCTTTACCATTCGTCGGTCCGCGACAATTTGCCCATGATCAAATGCACTTAGATCTTTCGTTTTACCCATACTGCGTCCGACTCTTACTGATTCCCGTCACATCACTCCTTATATTGTTGGATCGCTGCATGTGTCATGTCGTTTCCGTTTACAGGGCCGCCCACAGCGCCACATTTACATAACGCCAGCTGTCTCTAATTCAATTGCTCTTCAGTGTATAAGCGGTGGTCGGACTACATCTTGTCGCGGGTTCGTGGTTTTTCCCTGCTCGCACCAGTTATTGGAGATACCAACTAAGGCTGATCGTGAGCCAACCCACAAGCTTTGCCGTCTCATAAATGCTGTGACCCAGTTTTTTGGCCATTATAATTTGGCCTTTGTCAAGCTGCCTGCCTTTCCAATCTAAAGAACAACACTGATTAATAGAGCTCAATATCACGTGTTATTTATACTGTTGCATACCTTTCACGCTCGCCGTTCTGTACCTGAAGTTGCTTCGATTTGCATAAAGACGCGTTGCTCATCGTGTTTTGGCTCGTCGATATATTTGGAGATGAACAAGCAAAACTTAGAAATAGATATCTTGCGTTTTACGTGCAGGGCCGTAGCCTGGGGGCCTCCCCTACGAAAGATCCAACAAACGTAATAATAATTATCGCATGCCATATTTGAAAAAAAAAACTAATGAGAGAAATTTAAATATCCACCGTTAAATAGATGACTCAAGATCATGTCCGTGTATCTGTCAATATGGAAATTGGAAGGCTTAAAAACACTGAAGTGTTTCTCCCAAAGAATTCGCAGAACAATTTGTTGTACTGACTTCCATGGCAAGCGTCCACGGTATGCCACGAATTCATTACAATTACTCACTTTTGAAATGCTTTGCATTTAGTGAAGTTCGTCGGAAAAGCTCAGACAAAAAAAAAATATATCGGCGCTGAAACGTAAAAGAACGAAAGAAAGGAATACAAACATTGAAGACCAAGTGAAACACTTCAAACTATGACACACTATGGAATGGAGAACCGACTTTATGCATTTATTGATATACATTAGTACGGTGTTGGTCCACGTTGTGCCTTAATGCACGCACTGACCCTTCGAGGCATGCTTTCGACAAGGTTTTGGAACACAGTAATAGGTATGCGCTTCCATTCAGTACATAATGCTGCAGCTAATTGTTGCTTAGCAGTGGGCCTTGGTTCCAAACTTCTTATCCGGCGCCCTAATTCATCCCGTAGGTGCTCTATGGAATTAAGATCAAGTCTCTGTGCTGGCCAATCCACTCACGATAGCGAATTATCGTCAAACCACGCCGTAACAGACCTCACTTTATGGCTCGGTGCACTATCCTGATGGTATCAACAAGGTTCGGGTCCATAGTATTGCCACAGAGCTGGTAGTGTATAATTGTCCAGAATATCAAAGTAGACGTGCTGGTTAACAGGTTTGTCCACGATAACTAATGTCCCGGGACCATACCACGAAAAACACCCCCACACGAGTACACTGCCAGCTCCAAACTTGACCGTAGGAACAGTACACTGTGGTAAATAGCGTTCCCCCGGAGGCCGCCATACCCACACACGCCCATCATACTGATGGATCGTGTATCTGGATTCATCAGTCCATAGGACCCGTTTCCATTTATATACGGTCCACGATAAATGTTCTTTACATCATGCTAAACGATGAGTAGCATTTAGAGTGGAGATAAAAGGCTTATGAGCAGTCGCACGACCACGGTAGCCCAGCATGGAATGAAGTTCTCTGCGATTGGTACGTGTACATACAGAGGTTTCAGCATTTTTACTCACATGTACACTGAGGTCTTGTGCAGTACTCCGTCGATTAGCTGTAACTATTCTCCTGAGGCTTCGACGTCCTCTATAACTGATTTTCTTTGTTCTGCCGGTAGGTTTTGCTGCTTCAGGCAAGTCACGTGTCTTCCACTTATTCAGTACATCCAAAACAGTTGACTTCGGTATGTTTAAACGCCTCTCGGTTTCTCTTATGGTCAACCTACTAATATAACACCCAACAATTTTTCCTTTCTCAAAGTCAGTTCTTTCCCACCACGACATTTTCACCAAACCTCACAGTGCGATATGATTGCGGTCAGCTGGAGGCTTGTTTTTATACCATTTGCAGCTGTACCACGCATCTTAACAACGCAGCTAATCCGCTCATTTGCTTTTGTTAATGTAGTGTACATAGCTATAGATACAGTAGTTATGGCGTGAAAGCAGGAGTATTAACATGTCTCTAAAGTTTAGACCCAACAGAAACGTAATGCAAAAGATACCATTATTAGATAAGTATGGTGTCTGCAGACATCTGTATCAATTTAAAAATACTTTTCTCTGTGGAATAAATTAAATTCTATTGAGTTTCCGTTAATAAAATTTTAAATTAATAGTTCATTAACTATTCATCGTAAAAAAAATCATAATGATGATAAATAAGGAAGTTGAAAAATACATGTTATATATATATATATATATCACAAATATTGAAAAGAAACAAGCCAGTTGTTTGAAAGAATATCTGGGTAAAGTTTAAATCCTGGGAACACGCTTCGTATGAAAATTAATCAGCATGTTGTCTTCCGTCTTTTGTGGAGTTTTCAAAAACATTTCGTCCGAATTTCATTTAAAGTCACAGG
The DNA here is from genome assembly GCA_039090855.1 of Macrothele yani. Taxonomy (NCBI): domain Eukaryota; kingdom Metazoa; phylum Arthropoda; class Arachnida; order Araneae; family Macrothelidae; genus Macrothele; species Macrothele yani. The sequence goes on from CM076992.1 coordinate 20,188,866, forward strand.
AAGGAAACAATAATAATGCGTTATACATATAAAGGATTTGTCGAATTTCAATCAAACCAACTATCGATGTTTTTTTGAACAAAACTTAAAAATATCAAATTTTGTAGATCAGTTAAAAATTAATTTACCGAAGTAACTAAAAAATTGTGTAGCCTCCCCTCCATTGCGTGCATAAACAGAAGAAATATATTTTGATAAATAAATATTTTGCGTTTTAAGTGAATTTTTCGTGTATTTTAATTTCATATTTTTCTGATTTCTAGTGGTTTTTTTACATATATCAGGTGACTTGAACCCGATCCCACGAGCGATCAGAAGCCAGCGTTTAGACCAAAACGCCTCCGGGACGACTGTGCGATTTAGTGACGAACTGTTTAAAGTAAAAGATTGTGTGACACGTGATCTCAATAAAAATGTTTGGTGTGACCAATTTTTCTACAGTCCGAAGACGTATCAGGAACTTTTTTTTTAACTTTGTGACCACACGTGCTTATGTATAGTACGTATATATACTCGTATATACAAGGACAGGTTTCCCAAATGTCTGAACGACTTACGTGTAGCATGAGCTATTACCATTTAAGTGACGCCTAAGTATACAAAACACATGTTTTAAACTTCCTAACAGTTCATAAGTCGTTAAAATCACCTAAGCGGTTTAGGAGATGGTATTTTCCACGCAAGGTTACGACGCAGTTGGAGACTACGATTTTATGATGCAGTATATTAACTTGAACCTAAGGGCGGTTCGATGTTTTATGATTTCGCATGAGACGTGTATTTTCCACAGCTAATTTCACGAAATTACCTTCGGGAATAAAATAACTTGCGTAAATCAAAAGGTATCATTACCGAAACCCTTTTCTCGTATCTCAGCTTTCACTTCTACTGAAAATGCGGAGATTCAGACGTAATAAACTCTACTATATAATAGCTAGCTTCTGCTGACTTTCAGTCACTTCATGTCACTCAGGAAGATCAAGCGGCAGACAGACTCGGAGTCATTTCTCATTGCGATTATTAAGGTGATGGCTTCAGCTATTTGACCGCCCGGAGTTCCATGTCATAGTTCACCGACGTCCTTAATCACATTCATCTGTATTCTAGCGACGAGCGGAGCAAACAGACTATCGCTGTCCCTAGCCATTCCTCAATCGCCACGTGTATGGAGAGGGCAACTGAAACCGCCTGAGCACGTCCCAGCATTCCATACTCTCACTCCTCGAGGCTTTGTGATTCAGACTGCGTTCTCATGAGCATATTCACCTAAGCTGAACAATGCCGGGTCTTTTGTGTGTGCGTTCTCTTTCTCTGACAAAGTCTCCCGATTCCCTACAATTTGGATGCTCAACAGGATGCCGAGTTTGATATTCATCTGCGGGCATTTCAGATTTTTGCATTTTGAAGGAATCTCGGGAAAATTGCCTTCGAAGTGCATTAGAACACGTACGAAAAAGTTCTGAAATGAAAAATAAAATATTAAGAAAGAATAGGCTCATGGGGGTTTTAGTCGTGGAAGCTGGACAATAAGATACAAATAATTTTATCTACCCCATACTTTCTTTATTCAATAAAGGCCATGCGTGCGACGTACGTGAAAAGCTTCTGAAATTATTTATTAGCATGCCAGAGCGGCCCACTCACACAGGTGAGTTCTGATTGCATTTTATTTAGATATGATTTGGCCCCTTTTCCCAGTTATAAAAAAAGCCATCCAAATACGCGCTTTACAGAAATCACTGAAACATTCTATTAAATTCTTCTCGCCATAACAGTAAAAACGCAACAGATAGAAAGCCAAAGACATATCAAAGAAGAAATTAATCGGCGTATAAAACTTAACTGGAGGGCATTTGGATGAAACAGTACAATTTTCAAGATCGATTTGCCATTACATCCTAAAAGAAACGTATTTAATCAATACATCCTTCCAGTTCTGACTTATCGATTAAAAGACATTGGATTAAAAGTCAAGGACCTTAATCACAAAAAGTACAGCGTGCAACTCAAAGAAGCATAAAAAGATGAATACTTGGTCTAATCAAGAAAGTTAGGAAAAGGAACTCATTGAAAATAAAAAGAGTAGATGTCATTATGATTAAAATAAAGAATCTCAAGCGGAAATGGGCTGGAAATATTGCTAGAAAAACTGACCCCAGCAAAAACACAAGTGGTGGGAAACTGCTGGCCAACAGCCGGCAGTCACTGCTGGCTGAAATCTGGCGCTCACAGCCCGGTAGCGGTCCCTTTGGTGGCAGCGCCATCAGTTGGCGAGCCATAGATGGCCCTGCAGCATCGCCGTGAATTGCGGGCCACCAAGCAAGTGCCACTAGTGGCCCGTAGCTGGCAACCGATGAAACCCCATCACCAGGTGGAAGCAAGGGGACTGCGCATGCGCAGAAGCAACACGTGCTGTGTGTCTCGTGGTACCAGTTTGCTGAAAACGACGCTATCGCCATCGTGTTAGTTTAGTGGATGTTAAGAAAAAAAAAAGCCATATGTAGAGAGGCGAATTAATTTCCTAATGAAATGCCACGTTGACGAAGATATGAGATTAAGCCCTGAAATTCTAGATTACAGCCGTGAAATTATACCTACTCCATTCCCATGAATAACAAGAAATAATTTGAAACCGCTTGAAACAAGTCCTGGAAAAACATTAAAAAAAACGTTTGTTGGAAAAAAAAAAAAGAATTATATGGGTACAAAATTTATCAATTATTTGAAAAGAAAAAAAGAAAAGCTAAGTGGAAATAATGTACTCATCCATGGGTTGAATACACAAGACTGGGGGAATTCGCTTCTAAAAATAACGAGAAGTAAAATAAAATATCTTTGCTCTTTAAAACAAATGCAGCTTCGGACAACGGAAAGGAAAGATACAACGTTAAAAATGTAACACAATGTGACATGAACGGGTAAATATATTAGTTCAACAATCGCCTTTCAAGACGACAAAGACAGCACATAACTTTGGAAAGCGCCTTTAAGTTGGTACACTCTTTGAAAACGAGTGAAGTTCCCTTAAGGTAAAAAAAAAAAAGAAAACTATCGTTACGTTGCAAAAATAAATTTATGAATTATAAGAAACTGACATTTATGAAAAATACCTCGCAATATTGTAAAATTAAATACAGAAACATTCGATTTCCCATTCCACAGGAAAGAGACAGCTTCAACCACACGCTCGTGTGTGGCAAATCACTCCCGTTGGTAGAGAGCTCACCTCCCACGCTGCCAGCCCTGGTTCGTTTCCACTCAGATCCAAAACGGTGTTTTTCCGGTCTGTTGAGAACATTTTCCCAGCGCATTGATGTAATTCAGATGTTTCGTAAGGGAAAAGAAAAAGTTGTAGCTTTGGGAAACTGCGGCTATCCTTGATTTTTATTTTATGGCTACTACTTGATTCGGTGAAACCATCAGCAGTTACCACGGCTCTGAAATCCTGCGGTATTGAAGATGCATACATTAATATTATTAATAACATCTATGAAAATGCAAGTGCAAAGATTCGGCTGTTTGAAAATACAACACACATAAAAATTGGAAAGGAGTGAGACAAGGTGACACCATATCTCCGAAGCTCTTTAATGCCACATTGGAAAATGTCTTTCAATCACTGAACTGGGAAAACAAAGGGATAAAGATTAATGGAGATTATCTAACCCACCTTCGTTTTGCTGATGACGTAGTCATTTTTGCAACTACCCTATCAGAGCTGCAGAGTATGATCCAGGAACTTGCTGACAAGAGTAAAGAAGTGGGATTAAAAATGAACTTTCAGAAGACAAAAGTGATGTTCAATGCTTTTACAAGAAATGAAGATTTATCGATTGATGGAGAAAAGCTGGAGATAACAGATACGTATGTTTATCTTGGACAGCAGATATCAAGTGAGGGTCACATTGATGAAGAAATTAATCGGCGTACAAAACTTGCCTGGAGAGCTTTTGGAAGAAACAGCATAATTTTCAAGAGCAATATGCCATTATGTCTTAAAAGAAAAGTGTTTGATCAATGCATCCTTCCAGTGCTTACGTATAGTGCAGAGACGTGGACCTTAACTAAAAGAGACATACAAAGGCTGCAGACAACTCAAAGAAGCATGGAGAGGTGCATGCTTGGTATAACCAGGAGAGATAAGAAGAGGAACTCGTGGATCCGAAAAATGACGAGAGTGGAAGACATCATGATCAGAGTTAAATCCCTGAAATGGCAATGGGCTGGACATACTGCCAGAAGGACAGACCATAGATGGACAGCCGAAATTTTAGATTGGATTCCAAGGGACAGGAAAAGACCCAGAAAAAGACCACATGGGAGATGGGTGGATGAAATTCGTAAATATGCGGGAGTGACATGGAGGAGACTGGCACAAAACAGACCGTTGTGGAGGAAACTTGGGAGACCTTCGTCCAGCAGTGGATTGATAATGGTTGACGATGATGATGATGATGATATATATATATACCCAAGAGCAGAATCAAAGACAAAATTTTACACCTAAGAATTTAAAACCAAATTTGCTTAAAAAAACAACCAGAAGATCATGACGCGCAACGCAGCAGTTATGAATATTCAGAACTCACACATTACTAAGTAGAGACAGTAATAAAAAATATTTAACAAGTACTAAAACAACTAAGAAAACCTTAAGGCCCAACAGGCATGAGTAAAAAAAAGAAAATAAAGTAATAGCAAACACCTGAATGTACAAAGTGTCGAGAATGCCGAGCCTTGGGTTTATCAAGCACCAGCAAAACTCTGCATTTTCTCACTTCCACAAAGACCTAGTTGGAAATGGATTCTGCAAAGCCATAGATGCAAGTTTAAAGCCCACTAAAATTTATAATTAGCATAACCTCCTCTGAGTCGCATGAATAATAATTTAGTTAAAGTTTTTGCATGCATCTATAACTTTCCAGGCCCAACCGACACTCGTCATCTGCCACAAAAGACAGAAAAACGATTACAAAAATCACAAGTTGTGAGAGGGTCTGAATAAATCATCAGAATTATTCAGCTAAAACACGTTGCTGAGCAACCAAGCTGCCTGAGAGAGAATTTAATAAACATTAATAACAGTACTAAAAGTACTACAAAGTCTTATTCTTTGTGGTGAAAAAAAGCTTTACCTAAAATGCCATAAAATAAAAAAGCAAAAGAATAAAAATTTTCAACAGAGTCCTGAGAGTAAACAGGATTTTTGTACCCACAACTTATGCAAAAACGGACATCTCAAGAACAAAAAAATAATAATAATAATTTAAATGATGCTTTGGAAAAATTACACGAAGTTAACAATCAGTTGCAATATTTACAAAATATTCCAGGAGTGATTTAAGTGTACAATAATTTAGTTTTTAGGGTCCTACCAACAATGAAAAAGCATCGTAGACAACAAGTACAATAAAATGGCTAACTACTCAAACTAAGTGCTCAAAAACACGCATAATTTCCAAATTAAGTGAAAGAGAAAACTCCTAAAGTTAGTAAAAACTGCTTGCACCAAATGCCTAATGAGAAAAAAATTTAAAATTTTGGCTTTGATTGTTCACTAATAATCCTAAAAAGAAAAAAGTACATGAACAAAGATTAGAGCCTACCTACTATGCCTCTTCTCCTGCACACGTGACCAAAAAAAAAAAAAAAAAAATGGCCGACCACCCTCCTCGCCACTTTCTTAGAAGCAGGGGTGGTGGGGCAGGTTCCTAAGTCTTCTCCGCAGAAAAAGACGATGCCCGTTAAATTTCTACCAAGAGAATTACACAACTAAGAATGAAGTCCTGCTTGTCCAGATAGAGTAGAATAACTCTCCAGAATACACGAAAAATATTATCAAATATACTTGTGGTGTATTTAATAACTTTTATATGTATTTAATTACCTTAGTGTACTTCTACAGACACTACCAGTACCTATTTTTTTAAAGTAAGTTTTACCATTTTTAGGTTAGTTATTCTAGTGAGAGAATACCTAGTTTACTTTTTTTTTTATAATATATATGTATATATACACACACTAATGAGCCATTACATTATAACCACCTACTTAATAAACTGTGGGACCCCCTTCAGCCAACAAAACAGCGGCCACTTGGCGAGGCATCGATTCGATGAGATGGCGATAGGTATCCTGGGGTATCTGGTACCATAATGCCAACAGCAGATCCTCCAATTCCTGTACATTTCGGGGTGGTGGTGATTTAGCGAGAACCCGTTTTTCCAATTCGAACCATACATGTTCGATTGGGTTCGTGTCGGGTGAATTGGGAGGCCAGGGTATTAACAGAAAGTTACCAGCATGTTCCTCGAACCACTCCTGGACGATTCTGGCATTGTGGCATGGCGCATTATCCTCTTGTTAATGGCCATCACCAGCAGGGAACACAGTTGCCATTAATGGGTGAACTTGGTCCGCAACGATGTTCAGATACCTGATAGCTGTCAGGCAAGAAATCATCGCCTAAAGCATAACACCGCCGCCGCTGGACGGTGTCCGCCCAACAGTTCATTCAGGTGCCATAGCCTTCGTTGGTAATCGGCTTATCCGCGCTCGACCGTCTACGTGATGCACCAGAATACCCGAATTGTCAGACCAGGCCACTTTCTTCCAATCACGATGATCTTTCATTCGTTGTTGGCGATGACCTGGACGGGTCTTTGCCTACGCAGGCGCCCATGCGCAGGACGCTGCGATGAACTGTGTGCTGTGATACATTGCCCTGATCACCACTGTTGTAGATGCGGGGGATTTGTCGTACTGTGGCCCTACGGTCGTCGTGAGCAACGCGCGACAGTCTCCGCTCCCCTCTGACATCAACGAGCTACGGACGTCACACGGCTGGACTACGGCTCGTCGTTTTGCCATCTGTGCACCACTTTTGATACGTACTCAGTACAGCGGCACGTAAACAACACACAAGCCGCGCCGTTTCCGAGATAGTAGTTCCGAGGCGCCGTGCGATCACAATTTGCCCTTCTCATTCTGACGCCGAACGCTGTATTAACCGAAAGCCGGTCCTGGGGTTGTACATATACTGCTCTGGGAACTTAACCTGCGCCACCGTTCGGTCTCCATGCGCGCTCATTTCTCTAAGCTTGGGATGGTCCTAATAGAATGGCTTATCGGTATATGCAATAGACCACATTATGATTTTCTAACTGTTCAACCGTTAGGTTTTGCCTTTTGTCATGGAAAGCCATTTTTTACTGAAGAAAATGTTTGTCTCTACGCCTACAGACATCATTGGACGACAGCAGTTATAGTGTCGCTCGCTCTCATGGGTGGTATTTGTGTTGACACTTCACAGTAATTTACCTTTGATAAAGTCACTAACTTTTGCATTTTCTGAAAAGTTAGTTTTATTATTTTTTAAACAGCATTCAGTTTCTCTGTTAATTCGACAAGACGCTGATAATTGTCATGATGTCTAGACGAAGAAATCTTAGGTAAACACCAACCCTGAATGAAATTTTAAAACTTCTGTCGGTATGAAATGTTTTAAAATTATTATGAAATTAAAACTAAAAGCAATTTGCTTAATGAATCAAAACGTACAGTATATTAACGATATACCAGCTGAGGTAAAACTGCCCGAAAAGAGCAAACAAAAATGATGATAATAGAGATGACATTTCTTACTTTAAAGACCATGAAACATAATACGCTGTAGGGAGTCAAGAATGTTACCCTTCATTACGGCAGACTGCAGGAGTCGCCGCGAAGCTCATTTTAGCTACGGAGGAGCAAATGTTTTGGCTGGAAATCTTCCATGCATGAAATACGAAAAACTCTCAAGATAATGCAAACCACATAAAGCTCCCGATTTCTTAATTTCCTTGAAGTATTTTTCAAGGGGAAATGAAGCTGAACTGCATTGTTTTTTGCCTCTTTAAAAACTGAATTACCCAACATTCAATTATCCTGAACGTGTTTTAAAAACAAGTCGCTCTTTCTGGTTTTTTTTTTTTTTTGTTTTTTGAGTGTTTGTGCATAAATCACAGTTTACATATGAGAAACCTCAGCCGTAGAAGAATTTCCAGTTTCGCGTAAACGTTTAAACGGAGTGGTGGGATTTTTTTTTTACCCAAATCTTACCTTATTTACGTGTTCTCTGTCTATTTAGAATGACTGGTTACAAATTTCAACGAGTTTTCAACACGGGCAACTCGTTCAGTAATCGCACACAAAACCTCATTTGTTTTCAAATCGTCCTTTTTTCCCCGTAATTGTTCATTTTATTTTTATTTTGAAGTACCTGCTTTGTTTGAATCAAATGGCCAGTTTCGTGAAAACAGAAAAGAAGTAACTGAACTCCACCGTAACTTGGATATTCACCAAACAAGTTAATAAAATCTGATACGCTTTCCAACATACCAGAAATAATTACTCAAGTTATGAGGATAATGGCTGTGTAATAAATCTCGCTCCTGTGCCCTGACCTTTGATCCCATTTCGATGATATTCAACAGAACCGGTTCAGTATACCACCGAAATAACATGATAAAGTTTTGTCGCAATCGAAGCATTTTTACGTAAGTTATGATGCATAAGGGCTATGGAATAGATCCCGCTCCTGTGTCCTAAACTTTGCCAAGACTTCGCCCATTTTAAATAGGATTCGTCCGGAGGCAGGCCCCTACAGCATACGTACATTTCGTCCAAATCGAAGCATTTTTACGTAAGTTATGACGCATAATGGCGATGGAAGTCATTCCATTCCTATGTCCTGACCTTTGACCCCATTTCGCCCATTTTCAATGGGGTTTGTCCCCAGGTGGTCCCCTACCACATACTAAAATTTCATCTATATCGAACCTTTTTTTACGTTAGTTATGACGCATAAGACGAGCTGAATGGATCCCGCTCCTATGTCCTGACCTTTGACCCCATTTCGTTCACTTTCAATAGGGTTCCTTCCCAGGTGTTCCCCTACTACATACTAACATTTTATCGAAATCGAACTATTTGTACGCGAGTTATCGTGCGGACGGACATACGCACACAACGCGTGACGTAATGCAGCAGACGGTCACGAGAGTGTGACGTCATAAAACTTTAATAGGATCCACAAACAACGCGTGACGTAATAAGGCAGATGGCGTGACCGCGCGCCGACATCTCAATCGCGAGAGTGTGACGTCGTAAGATTTCTAAGAATGGGATACATTAATAGGACGACGCCATGACACTAAAAACGTGGTAACTCGGGGTGGATATTTAACCCGCCAAACGTATTTTTCCAAAGCCGAAATCAAGCTAAATCGATTTCTAGTACCAGAAAACGTTAGGTTAACCACTTTCATTAAAATCCTTAGAGCCGTTTTCAAAATAAAATTTAAATATATACAAGAATTGCTCATTTAATAAGACGTGATGGAATGTATCTCGCTCCTATGTCCTGACCTTTGACCCCACTTCACCCATTTTCAATAGGGTTCGTCCCCAGGTGGTCCTCTACCACATACTGACATACTAAAATTTCATCGACATCGAACCATATTTACGCAAGTTATGAAAGCATAAGGGCAATGGAATGCATCCCGCTCCTATGTCATGACGTTTGATCCCAGTTCAACCATTTTTAACAGGGTTCGTCCCCAGGTAGTCCCCTACCACATACTACAATTTCATTGACATCGAACTATATTCACGCAAGTTATGACGCATAAGGTCAATGGAATGGATCTCGCTCCTTTGTCGTGACCTTTGACCCCATGTGTCCCATTTTTAATAGAGTTCGTCCCCAGGTGGTCCCCTACCACATGCTAAAATTTCATCAAAATCGAATGATTTTTACACGAGTTATCGTGCAGATGGACGGACGGACAAAGCTGGAGCATATACGCTTCCTCAGCCTACGGTTGGAAAGCGTAAAAAGGGAGTTAAGGGATATTTTTAATATATATGTATATATGTGATCGAAACGTATACAGACTGGATTTATTAATAAGTACAACTTACAAATAATTGGAAACATAATCGCCTTCGCAGTACTCCCCTTCTGAAACCACACACTCAGCAAGAGCTGTTGCACTGTTCGAAAAATTTTTTGAAATCTTTTGAAAAAGCGAACAACTGCTTCGTTGTGTTGCATCTCCTCAAAATCTTGAAATCGTTTTTCCTTTTAAATGGTTTTTGATTTTTTGGGAAGAGAACAAACTCGCAGGGCGCGAGATCTGGCGAAAAAGGTGGAGGCCAGACCGGCGCAATGCGGTGCTTAACAGCAAAAATGGCTTTGCATGGACTGGCACGTTGTCATAGTGGAGTTACCACTCGCCACTCTCATGCAATGTCAGCCTTTTGCGACTAACTGCGCCCCTCAAACGCCGCAAAATTTGACAGCAGTACTCCTTGATGATTGTATGGACTGATGGAGAGTATTCATAACGCAAAATTCCCTCATGGTTAAAAAAAATACTGTCAGCATCATCGTGACATTGCTCCCGGCTTTGTCGTGCTTTTTGGGGTTTGGGAGAGTTTCGGGTCTCCCACTGTGAAGACTGGGCCTTAGTTTCGGGGTCATACCCATAAACCCATGATTCATCACCAGTTAGGATATTTTTCTTTAAAATTTTCGACGCATTCAAGGAAGTCACGAGCAGCTGAAACACGGGCCTGTTATTCTTTCTCAAAGTATCTTCCCTCGAATGATATGCAACGGTCCCATCGTTCAGTCCGCTTTTCAAAGCAAGTGGCGAAGGAATTTTGTGGAAGCTGCTTTAGCGACCCCTGTACAGCTTGAATAACGTCAGCATCTGTGTTGAATGTTGCGCACGGAAACTTCATTGTTTAAAACTACCAGAAATCGCACGGGGAGAGGTCAGGACTGTAGGCAGGCTGTGGCATGATTTCAATACTGCGTTTCGTAAGAAACTGTTGAACACAAGCAGCTACATGTGGGCGGGCTTTATCATGGTATAGGGTCCAATTGCCCACCAATTCCGGTCGCTTAATGGATATGTGTCATCGCAGACGCTTCAAGACTGAAACGTAATACTCAGCATTGACAGTAATTTGTGGAGGAACGGCATGCTGGCAGACTACATCATTATGATCAATGAAAATTATCATCACCACCTTCCCAGCTGATTTGGTTCGGAGGACCACACACACACGCTGCCTGTTTCGTGAGGGGGTCGAAATAATGGATCCATGTTTCATCGGCAGTTATTACTGTTTTTAGAAAGTTTGGATACTTTGCAATCCTTTGTTTCCACTCATGACAGACTTGAACTCTGGCTAACAATTGTTCCCTTGTCAGGTGATGAGGAACCCATCTGGGATACACACGATGCAGCAGTAATTTGTCGCGTAGAATGCAGAATGTCGACGTTTTAGAAAAATTAGTTAACGCCTCTATGTCTTCACACGTCATTCGTCGATCTTCTTGCCAGATTGCCCAAATAGTGTTAGCAATACGCTCCGTAATAACACTTTCAGGTCAACCAGGCCTAGTAGCGAATTCTGCTGACAAACGCCATTTTTTGAAATCATGGTTTCATCTAAAAATCGTTGATTCACCCAAACATTTATCCTTGTAAACTTTTTTCTTTAAATCAACTGTTTATGGAGCCGTTTTTCCCAAACGACAGCAAAATGTTATCGCACAACGCATTTCACTTCTTAACTCTGAATCACTCACCTCCATAGTTGTATGGCGAAATGCAGACGTACCTTAAACAACTGAGCAATAACAAATTCAGAATCGTCTGCCACCGCTAATAACTGTTGCCGCAGATACTTAATTAATATAGTTAGTCGTCTGCGTGGTTATTTTTCTCCTTCGCACTATTGCCAACTCAAAATAAAAATACTCTCAGTTCTTATCGAACGGCTTTCGTCTATAAAACTCTTAATGATTTCAACAAACTTACCAGATTTTTAGTGCCACATTTTCTTCCATGCAAAGGCATCGACAGAGCAACTTCGCCGTTGGCTCGGACTGAGACTGCATAGCATTCATAGGGATGCCCCAAGGCATAGAGTCGGCCCCGGAAAGGAGTTATGACTTTTACTATAGCTGTCATCGATGTGGCTTCACAATGCATTTGAACTAGAAACAGGAAAAACAAATCAAAAATTAAAACACAAGTCATAAAAACTGCAGAACATGTTGTGAAAATCAGCACATAACGCTCAAAGATGTTAATGCATTGGAACACTAACTACACTGCTGGCCACCCAAAATGCAGCACCAAGAAAGAAGCATCCGATTGGCCTGAAATTTGCAGCATGCGAGAGAATATGCAAACGATTAGCATTGCAGGGAATATGCAAATCCTGTGCGCCCGGCACGCCACCAAGAAGCACTATAAGAAGGGTGCACAGAAGGCGGGGGGTAAGTAGTGGAAGTGGGTTGTGCTGCCGGACCTGTGCGTGGAAAGCTTCCTGATGCCTCGTCGCAGAATACGGCAGTCATTCCAGCACGTTTCGGAGTTCGACAGAGGATGAATAGTGGCTTATCGCGATAGCGGTTTGTCGTACCGAGACATCGGTGCCCGTGTAGGACGACATCCAGCCACAGTGAGGCGCGTATGGATTCGGTGGGTGCAGGAGAGACGGACGGACCACCGAACGAGAGGACCGGCATGTTGTGCGGCGGGCATTGACGGCTCGCACCGCCACATCACGAACGTTATCGCAGGAATTAGGGTGTGTTGCGCAATAATTTGTATCAGCACGTACCGTTCGACGTCGTCTGCAGGAGCGGAGGCTTGTCGCACGGCGCCCATTGCTCCGATTACCATTGACGTTACACCACTGGCGAGTGCGGCGGCAGTGGGCCGTTAAATGGGGCCAAGGCAATGTAGCGAATTCATTGTCGTGTTCTTCCAGGAATTTAGTAGTAGTTATACCAGACCGATGAGTTGTTGTCCCGTTGAAAGATGGCACTGTGGTCCGGATAAACCTTCTGTAGATATGGATGGGGATGGTCGACTGACAGGTCCCTGTAGCGGTTCCATTCAGTGTTTGTTAGATGACAACCGACGGGCCAATGAGTTGCAATGAAAAAGCTCCCCAGACTACCTCCACCAGCCTGTTGAACCCCCAACTATGCAACCAGGGGATAGGGCTTCATACAGCTTACGCCATACGCGGAGCCGGCCAACAGCATGGCACAGTAGAAAACGGGACTCATCACTCCAGGCGACCTTCTTACATCTGCAGGGGGTACATTGCCGATCTTCCTTGGCCCATGAAAGGCGTTGGTTGCAACGAGTGTGCGTCATCATTGGTACCTTCGTTGGTCTCCGGCTGCGGAACCTCAGGCGAAACAAAGTACGGCGCACAGTGTATGTGGAAATAGGCAGAACTGCACTGCGGTTGTACTGGTGGGTGAGCTGGGTGACTGTTGCACGTCGTTGTTGAGATAAGAGTCACCACATTAGATGCTACAAACTTCATACAGTAGTTCGAGAGCAACAAGCATGGTACCTGGACCTCCGGACTGCAACTATCTGGCAGCGGTCAAATTGGCTTAAGGCGCCGCGTTTCCCCATTACTGGCAAACGCATATTTATTAAGTACAGAGGATAGGTGGGCATAATTTATAGTAACGGTAACCGCACGTGACGTTCATATCACGTGATACTTCGTTATTGCTCAGAATATGTAAAGCGGACGTTGTTCCTAATCGAAAGCTAACTCAGTGTGTGTACACAAACATATACACTGAAGTGCCAGAAAACTGGTACAGACGAGCTTATGCAAAATACATAGCAACGTCACCTATGCGCGTACTCGGTTGCTTCCGCCAGTGCGTATATAAAGCGATAGATATTCTTGCCATCTGTCAGAGCTGTTTTCGGCATGAGAATGACAAGTATTAACGATTTAAACGATTTTCAACGCGGTGTCATAGTTGGCGCTCTTGAGATGGGCCATAGTATTTCCGAGGTAGAAACGAAGTTCGGATTTTCACGGACGATCATTGCAAGGGTGTACCGTGACTACAAGAATTCCTGCAAAACCTCCTACCTACGATACAAGTGTGGCCGTAAAAAGACATTCGGTGAACGTGACCATTGTCGGCTGTCAAGAATCGTTTCACGCGACACTCTCGCAGGTAGCATCGGAATTCAATGCTGGAGTCTCAAGAAGCATCAGCGTCCGGACTGTGCAACGTACCCTGCACGACATGGGCTTTGGGAGCCGACGCCCAAAGCCCAACTCGAGTCCCTTGATGGGTGCACGACACAGAGCTATGCGCCTCGTTTGGGCACGGCAACACCGCCACTGGACACTTGATGACTGGAAACAAGTAGCCTGGTCTGACGAGTCGCGTTTCCAACTGTATCGGGCAGATGGAAGTATTCTTGTGTGGGGAAAACCCTCTGAAGCCATGGATCCCGCTTGTCAACAGGGAACTGTACTAGCTGGTGGGGGGGGGGGTCCGTAATGGTATGGGGTGTATTTATCTCGACTTCACTGGGACCCTTGGTACGTCTACAAACGTCTGTGACCGGCTAACGCTATGTGCACATCCTTTCTGATGAGGTACACCCGTTCATGTCCTGCATTCATGTTAATGGGTCGGGCCTGTTCCAACAGAACAATGAACCTCCACACAAGTGTTGGGACGCCACATTACGGTTAGAGGAGCATTTATCTGAGTTTGGGGTGTTGCCATTCCTACGCGTCCCCAGATCTGAACGTAATAGAACACATTTGGGATGTCATGCAACGCGCTATCGAACACAAGAATCCGAGACCTCGGAATACACCCGAATTGTGGAACGTTCTGCAGGAAGTATGGTGTGCATTGCCTACAGCATATTTCCAGAAGCTAGTGGAGTCCATGCCCGTCGTATTTCTGCAGTCCTGCGCTCCCGTGGGGGATCTACCAAGTATTAGACTGGTGTACCAGTTTTTCTGGCACTTCAGTGTATATATACACAAATTCTGAAACGAAAAGACCTCTAATGTGAACCTATGAACCGGATTCGTATTAAAGCATCATTGTTTTGAGTTAGATGTACAAATACGGGATATATCAGGCCGTAGCATTAGGATTTTAATGGACCACGTAAGCAGAGAAGAAATTTTTGTGGTAGTCGGGGGAAAAAACGAGATCACTTGTTACTAAAGTATGAAGAATATTAAAAGTTTTTAATGTCAACGTTCCATGCACAACAAAACCAGGAGGCTTGCGGTGTATGAAATGAATGTAAAAGGCCTTTTTAGGTTAACCTTTGTGGTAAGTACTTATCAACCAAAACTTTTGCAAGTTTGGTCATGTTCTAATCTTTAAAATAATCAGTAATGCTAAGAAAAGATTGGCCTTAAACTCCAAACGGCTAATAGTCTTCGCCAGTATGATTGCCAGTAGAGCTATACAATGTCCAAACTATCCCAAGAACTATTTTTCCCTACGGCTAAAGCCTTTTGACTTCCCTTCTTTATAGTTTATTAATGTCTCATTTAGTGCTATTAACGATGCGTGTGGTACAATCAGCAGGGGTTACTACGAGGAGTCTTTCGTTTCTTTTATACTAGAACTGGGCTGATCATCGAGCATTTATATCTTTGCACCTAATTATGTTACTCCATTTTGGAAAAGATGTACTCATGTGAAAGCATGTTATCTGGGAACACAGAGTATTTACATATCCTAACGACATTTTTGGACTAACTGATATCTTTCACAGCACTTCATTTTAAATGTCATCTACCCGGTAAATATTTATAACACCCTGCAAATAAAATTTATTACCCAGAAGGCAAATAATAGTAAAATAGCATGGTCTCATTATGTGTAAATAATGGATGTTTTTCTTTTTCTCCAGTAGAAAATACAAAATAGTAACAAAAATTCAGGAGGGTTGTATATAAACAAGTTAAATCTCCGTATGAAGCGTTGAGCCACGGATAGCTTAGTGGTTAGCAGTTCAGACTATCGATGCAAGGTCCCGTGGTTCAAGCCTGGGCTGATCTTTTGGAGATGGTGTGATTTACTAACAATCGCTGAATATCCGCCGTGCATCGGAGGAGCACGTTAAGTGACGGCCCCCAGGCTGCACCCACTGGTTAAATGGGTATCCTTTCCTATGCCCTCCCCTGAAATTCTCTCACCCCTCTATGTGCAATATCGTACTTGTACGGTGGCGCCATCTACTGTACTCTAATCTCACTACAAACTGTTCTGTCAAAGTCGCTAGACTTGCTCTCATTCCTTCCGTTTCTGTGTCCTGCCCAAAAGGCGATCTCGCTGTAGGTGGCTCGGACCTAAACTCTACTCACTGTGGACGGAAGTACTACAAGAAAATGACAAAAACTTGATCATCGTATGAAGCGTTTACCCTCGCTTTTTACGTTTTCCAACCGTAGGTTGAAGAAGCTTACAGGCCACAGATTTGCCCGTCCGTCAGCACGTTCGTCCATCCACACGATAACTCACGTAAAAATGGTTCGATTTCGATGAAATTTCAATATGTGATAGGGAACCATCTGGGGACGAACCCTATTGAAAATGGGCGAAATGGAGTCAAAAGTCAAGAAATAGTAGCAGGATCCGTTCCATTCCCCTTATGCGTCATAACGTGCGTACAAATGGTTCGATTTCGATGAAATTTTAGTATGTGGCAGGGGACCATCTGCGGACAAATTCTATTGAAAATGGGCGAAATGGAGTCAAAGGTCAGGACATAGGAGCGGGATCCATTCCATCGCTCTTATGCGTCATAACTTAAGTAAAATAGCTTCAATTGAGACAAAACTTTATCATGTTGTTTCGGAAGTATACTTAACCGGTTCTTTTGAATATCATCGAAATGGTCTCAAAGGTCAGTGAATAGGAGCGAGATATATTCCACAGCCATTATCCTCATAACTTGAGTAATGATTTCTGGTATGTTGGAAACCGTATCGTAATCAATGCATTGCATTATTTTACTAACTTGTTTGAAGTCATTACTTATTTTCTGGAAAGCGTACGCCAGTTCTCCTTTGTAGGTCTTTCTATTAGGACGCGTGATCTTCAAATGTTGTTCCTGCCACCAAGTAATACCGACTTCAAATAGTCGGTCAGTATTACTTGCTGTCAGGAACATCAAAATCGCAAATAATAAAACCCATAAAGGAGAAACAACATAAAATGTGTGATCGGTTACTAAATACACTATCTGATCAAAAGTACTTGAACATTTGGTTGGTTGGTTGGTTGGTTTGAGTTTAGTGGCACAAGGGCCTCAAAGGGAGCACAAGAGCTGCACGTCAGTGTATTAAAATAAAAATAACCAACCGTATCCAGACACAACAAAAATCTATAAAAGGGTAACAACAAAAGATGTACAATTGTACATGGCCGCAGAGAGGATAACAAACAAAAAGCATCGGTGTAACAGATACAACGAGTAACACAGTAACGAAATATGGTATCAATGGTACAAGATGGTTAAAAAATGAACAATGCCGTCATTAAACAGAATAAAAGGACAAAAGGTGTAAATCGACGATAAAACAAGAACACACCACACAAAACGTAAAACGCCGGTAGAACGAAGAAATGATAAAAGCGAAGACACGTCACACTGATCGTTTAAAATAAGACTCAGGGTCACTGAGTCGTCGTGTAAAGTAAGTAAAACGACGACAAGAACGCAAAAGATGAACGACAGTCAGAGGTACATCAGACGTCCCACACATCGGGGTAGTGTTGCCACACAGCAAATAGCGGTGAGTGAAACGACAATGCCCAATGCGGAGACGTGCTAGGACAACTTCCACCCTACGGTTCCGGCGATATGATGATTTCTAGATTCCAAGAATAGGTTTAATACGATGCAGTTTATTTTCCACCTGCTGGTCCCGTACACCCTGCCACGTTCGCTTGATATGATCGTGAACAAGAAAGCGGAAATCCAGGTGAAACAGTGGCAAGGGTTTGATGGCCAAAGAGGAAGCAGATCTAGCAGTCGCATCAGCACACTCGTTACCCGAGATTCCAACATGCCGAGGAATCCAACAAAACTGAACCTAAAAACCGGCCTCGAGCAAACGACGAAGCAACCGTCTCACATCCAAGAGAAAAAGATGGTCACGGAAATCTGCAGATGACAAAGACTGCAAAACACTTAAGGAATACGTATAGACCATAGCACGATGATGAAAATTCGACTGAACATGAAGAAGGGCGAGATACACAGCATGCATCTCCGCCGAAAACACCGTGGCCTCAGCTGGGATCCGCGCAGCAGAAACATCATCTACGCAAACGGCGGCGGATCCGACAACATCATCCATCTTAGATCCGTCGGTGAAAACTGGAACATAATCAGAATTGAGGAAACGGTGTTCAGTGAAGAGCTGCTGGTATACGGAAGCAGGACTTATCAAATGAAATAAAGCTGAGATCACTGACGATCTCAAAAGGAAGCCACGGCGGGTCTCCAACGACCCTGGTCTCTCCAACAAGCAAAACGTCGAGCCCTGCATCACGAGCTACGGCCGCCATACGAAGACTGAAGGTTGGAATGCACGTGGGCCGGTTCTCAAATAAACGAGTATGCTAAAAATGTGGAATGCTTCACGATTTTGCATGTCACCCTTGCGCAGGGGCCATGCTAATCTCTGTATCGTTCCAATTTTAGTATATGTACTGCCGAAGCACGTACACCCGGACATTTGCCTACCCACAAACTATTAGTAACAGTAAAGGAATTAATATCGAATTGGTCGACCCTTTGCTGCTATCACAGCCTCCACTCACCTGGGAAGGTTTTTCACGAGACTCGGGTGCGATGCTGTGGGAAATGCCTTCCATTCTGCCAGGACAGAACGAGTCCAATCGGGGATCGATATCGGGTGGTTCGGCCTGGCTTGCAGAAAGGTTTCAATTCATCTCAAAGTTGTAAGATCGGAGGTTAGATCCTCACTGGGATTTCAACGCGGACCAAATTCGGACGAATGGCTTGTGACCATTCGTCACGGATCCGTGTTCGAATCCCGATAAGGCATGGGTGCTGTGTTTGTCTTACGGCACTGGCTGTCACCCTTCCCTCAAATCAATGACCCAAGATGAGAGACGGACGACTGCTTATAGCCCACTGAGTTGCTCACGGTGTTCGATATTCAAAAGCAGTGTATCAATATTGAATCGAACAGTGATTTGCCAGATTGTAGACCGTCCGTTCGTTTGCAGGACATGCCAATATGTGAAACTCAAATTTTCCCTTGGCGAAAATCGGACCCATATCCTTTTCTTCCGGATCCGACTGTTTTCCCAATTAAGCAACACCGACAACAGCTTTTCACTTCTTGCTGACTTGATATGTGCGGTATGTCTATAGTACGTCTGATATACACTATATTGACAAAAGTCACCAGACACCCCTTCAAAAGCAAATGAACGAATCCGCTGCATTGTTAAGATGCGCGGTACAGCTGCAAAGGGTATAAAAACAAGCCTGCAACTGACCAAGATCGTATCGCACTGTGAGGTTGAGTGAAAATATAGTGGCGGGAGAGAACTGACTTTGAGAAAGGAAAGATTGTTGGGTGTTATATTAGTGGGTTGCCCAAAAGAGAAATCGAGAGGCGTTTAAACATACCCAATTCAACTGTTTTGGATGTACTGAATAAGTGGATGACACATGGCGTGCATGAAGCAGCAAAACGTACCGACAGACCAAAGAAAATCAGTGACAGAGGACGTCGAAACTTCAGGAGAGTCGTTACATCTAATCGACGGAGCACTGCACAAGACCTCAGTGTACAGGTGAGTAAAAATGCTGAAACCTCGTTATGTACGCGTACCATTTGCAGAGAACTTCATTCCATGGGTTACCGTGGTCGTGTGGCTATACTCATAAGCCTTTAATCTCCACTCAGAATACTACTCGTTGTTTAGCATGCAGAAAAGAACATTTATCGTGGACTGTAGATCAATGGAATATGGTACTATGGACTGATGAATCCAGATATACGATCCATCAGTCTGATGGGCGTGTGTGGGTATGGCGGCAGCCGGGGAAACGATATTTACCACAGTGTACTCTTCCTACGGTCAAGTTTGGAGCTGGCAGTGTTCTCGTGTAGACGTGTTTTTCGTGGTATGGTCCCGGGCCATTAGTTATCGTGGACAAACCTGTTAACCAGCACGTCTACCTCGATATTCTGGACAATTATACACCACCAACTCTGTGGCAATACTATGGACGCGAACCTTGTTGATACATGAGTCATAAAGCGAGGTCTGTTACGACGTGGTTTGACGATAATTCCACATCGTGTGTGGACTGGCCGTCACAGAACCCTGATCTTAATCCCATAGAGCACCTATGGGATGAATTAGAGCGCCGCATAAGAAGTTTGGAATCAAGGCCTACTACTAAGCAACAGTTAGCGGCAACATTATGTGCTGAATGGAAGTGCATACCTATCGCTGTGTTCCAAAACCTTGTCGAAAGCATGTCTCGAAGGGTCAGTGCATGCATTAAGGCGAAAGGTGGCCCGACACCATACTAATGTATGTCAATAAATCCTATGTTGTGTTTGTCTTCTAGGTGTCCGGTGACTTTTGTCAATATAGTGTATTTCGCCCTCAAGAAAGGCGGGACCACGAAATAGAAGTTTTTGTATCAGCCTCGAACCATGCTTGAAGTAACTCTCTGTGGAAGAAGGAATTCTCCCTAATTCCAGAGGATGTGTGGAAGAAGTATCACACAATTTTCGAAGAACCTAACGACCAGTAGATCCATTTTTACGTTCGGGAGCCAATGTGAAATTCAAATATGCCGATGCCGGGCCTCGAAACCATATCCTTCTGCTCCGGAGCCGAATGCTTTCCCAAGAAAGCTACAACGACAAGGGCTTTTCACTGTTACTTGCCATCTTGACATGTGCGTCACCTCTATAGTACTTCACGAGTGTTTTTTGATCCCTGTTGTGTCTTTTGACCCAGATGTTTCAGTCCATAGGATCGCCGAATGTTCGAAGTTTCATGCGTATAAACACCATTTAGGGTAATCTTTTCCTACATATGTGCAGAAACAGATCAGCAGGATGACCGCTAGGGAAATGCTTTTATATTGAATAGTATGTTGAAATTCTGGTTTATGGCGTACAAAACGGCATGATGTACATGCTGTTTTAACAAGCAAAAGTGGTTTTCAACATAAAACAAGAAAGATGACACCGAATTTTTGGGTGTAATAAGCACGTGTTTTGAATCCGTTCTGACGCAAATTAAATTCATCAAAGCTATTCAAAGTCAATGGAACCGGTATGGAATAGTATCTGACGGAAGAGGAAATTTTTCAATCGGGTTTTTAATCCCACAGATATTGCTGTAAACGGAATCGTGAACTTACGACCTCTGGTTGTAGACTTGTGCGTTAAGAAAAATTTGAATTTATATGAGAAACATTTCGCAGCGGAAACGCTCCCCAACAAAGAAAGAATTTTTCAAATCGGACTCTTAGAAACAGAGATATCGACAAAAATAAGATATGAATCTACGCCCCCTGTCGGGAAAACCATGCATTATTTTCAGGAGAAAGTATTCTCAAAATGTTTTTCGATGTGAGCAGTATCGGTCAAAGAAAAAATAAAATTAGTCGAGTATTCAGCATCACAGATTTTGCTGCAAATACATCAGAAGCAGAAATTAACACTTATGCCCCCTGGTGGCCAAACCATTCTTTACCAAATATTAGAAATTATAGGAAAAACATTTTCCATCAGGAGCTGTATGTGATACAGGAAGAATTTTTCAAATCTGAGTTTTAGAAGCAGAAATAACGCAGAAAACGCAATTTACCGTTGCGCCCCCTACTGGAAAGCCGATGATTTACTTGAAAAATTTGAATTTATACGAAAAACATTTCCCATCGGAAACACGATCCAACAAAGAAGGAAGTTTTCAAATCGGACTCCTAGAAGCAGAGATATTGACAAAAATAAGATATACGTTTACGCCAGGGGCGTAGAAACCATGCATTATTTTGAGAAGAAAAAATTCCTAAAAGGTTTGTCGACGCGACTAGTATCGGTCCATAAACGATTTTTTTTTCAATCGAGATTTTAGAAGATCAGATTTTGCCGCAAATACATCAGAAGCGGAAATTAAGACTTACGTACCCTGATGGCCAAAGTATTCTTTGCCAAAAATTAGAAATTATATGCAACAGATTTTCGATCAGGAGCTGTATTCGCTGAAGAAAATATTTTTCAAATCGGAGTTGTAGAAGACGAGATTTCGGAGAAAACGTAAGTTACGTTTACGCCCCCAGGCGAAAAATCTAAGCGTAACTTGAAAAAGTAACTATACCTAAAATACTCTTCGACATAAATGGAATCGAAAGGTAAAATAAGTTTTTTCAATCGGATGTTTAGAAGCAAATATGTGGAATAAAATGTATTTTGAATTCGCAATCATCTGCATTTACGCTCGCAAGCGGATAAATTTTACATCGTAAAAAGAACGCAATGAAGGATCATCATTTGCATATCTCAAGCTTCGCAATACAAAAACAATTTTTCAAATCGGACTAATAGTTGCAGAGATATGGCGTCTAAAGACGAACGGACAAACCGATAGCATAAGCACGATCTTTTTTTACAAAAGACGTGCTAAAAGCACCACCTTTCTCCCTGATGACGGCGGCGATTCGTCTCGGCATGGGCTCGGCAAGACACCGGAAGCGTTAGGAAGCCATACGGATCCACGACCCCTAAACAAGCTCCCACAGGTCACGAAGATTTGATGGAGGGGGTTAAGAGCCTCGAACATCTCACTCGATGGCATTCCAGATGCGCTCGATGGGATTGAGGTCAGGTGACCTACCTGGCCAAGGAAGCGAGGTCACGTCGGTGGAGTGTTCATCCAACAATTCGGATACGATTCGGGAGCGATTGCACGGTGCATTGTCTTGTTCCAGGATGAGGTCCCCAGTGGGATGTTGAAGACGCACAAACGGGAACAAATGGTCGTCCAGGATATCCCGGTAACGTTGACCTGTGAGGGAGGATGTCACACGTACTAGCGGTCCCATTTCAGTCCACGTAAACAGTCCCCAGACGAGAATGCCACCCCCACCAGCTTGAATAGTACCATGCTGGCAAAAAGGATCCATCGCTTCATGTGGTTTGCGCCGTACTCGTTTCCTGCCATCCGCATGTACCAACGTGAAACTCGACCCATCAGTCCATGCAACATTTCCCCACATGTCTAGGGTTCAGTGGCGATGTTCCCGCGCCCATGCTAATCTTTGCACCCTGTGATGTGCGGTCAGCAGAGTGTACCCTCGTGGGACGATGGCTTCTGTACCCCATAGCGAGGAGATGGTTCTGGATAGTGTGGCTGCTTACACGTTTTTGTGCACCAGCGTTAAATTGTCGAGTGATTTCTTGCACTGTGGCCCGTCTATCCGCTGTTACAATGCGAGCTAGCCGACGATGGCTCCGCTCATCCACACGCTGTTGTCCACGGCAGTTGGCCCTTGCAGGGATGGTTTTGCCGGATTCGATGTACTCACGGTGCACCCGTGACACGTTGGCTCGTGAAAATCCCAGTGCCTGCACAACTTCCGAGATGGAGTGACCCATTCGTCGTGCCCTGACAATTTTCCCTCGATGAAATGCGCTTAGATCCTTCGTCTTGCCAATACTGCGTCCGACACTTACTGATTCCCGTTGCATCACTCATAATATTGTCGGATCGCTGCATACGTCATGTCGTTTCCGTTTACATGTCTACCCACAGAGCCACATTTGCATAACGCCAACTGTTTCTAATTCAATTGCTCTTCAGTGTAGTGTATATCCCGGCATCCTGCATTAATTTATCAAACAATCAACGTTTGACCTAGCAGTAAGGAAGATTTCTACGATTGTGATCGGTGGATTATCTTTAATAAGTAGGAACTGTACACCAATTATACTCAAATAGTATAACTACACTAATAATCCGAAATTTGTTGGCATAGAATAGAAATAAAACGTTTCAAGCTTTCGCACAGCAACCAGATGGCTTTTTCAAGACTTAGACTCAAATTAATGGACTTGGCCTCAAATTCCAGCTACTTCAGTTTCTCAGAGCAAATTTATAAACAAGTAAATGGCGCTCCGATAGGATCTTCGCTTTCAGCTGTCCTCGCGGAAGCAATACGTCGCCCCATCGAGCAACATATATTCACCAACTTCACCTCAAGGCCTACCACCTGGCTACGATGTGTCCACGACATATTCTTCATATGGCCATACGGAAAGGAGACTCCCGTTTTCCTCGATAAAATAAATTGTATACACCCTACGACCAATTTCACCATGGAGCTTGAACACAATTGTAACTTACCTTATCTCGCCATCTCAGTGAGCAAATCGCATGACAACTGACTTCTTTTTTTTTTTTTTTTTTTTGATTGGAGGTTTAACGACCACCGTGAGCAACTCAATGGGCTATAAGCAGTCGCCCGTCCCTAATTTAGGGTCATTGGTTCCAGGGAAGGGAGAGAGCCAGTGCCGTAAGACAAACACAACATCCATGCCTCACCGGGATTCGAACCCGGACCCCTTCGGACGAATGATCAGAGGCCAACGCCTTAGACCACTGCGCCACCGGGGCGGCACAACTGACTTCATACAGAAGACTATTATAAACCCACCTCTTTTCCCAACCTGATGCTCCCCAGTTCATTCTGCCCTGATGATTACAAGACCGCCTTCTTCCGTTCTTGAATTAGAAGAGCCTTTGCTGTCTCATCCGATGTCCGTTCTAGACAATCGGAACTAAAAAACATCGTCGAATTGGCCACTGAGGCAGGATATACGTCGAACCAGATGCATAAATTCATCGAGAAAATCAGAACCAGCCGTGCTAATATTTCTATGAAGCAACTTCGGTACCTGGGCTCTATTCTCTACATAACAAATGTTTCCTATCAACTCAAACACGCGCTCAGGAGGATGAACTTCGGTGTCGGGATAAGGTCTCCGGCATCTTTGTATACGATGGTAAGAGAAATATTGACATGTCCCCTCTTCTCAATGAGGCAGGTATTTATGCCATTCCATTACAATATCCGGACGGCTCCAGGCGATATTACATCGGAATGAACAAACGTTCTTTTGGAATTAGAATCAGCGAACATAAAAAGGATACAAGAGACGGAAAAATAACCCCTGCCCTATTAAGAGAAGTCAAGTTCAAGTCCGCCGATCCTATATCGAGTGATGTAAAGAAATTGGCTTCATACTCCAACCCCAAATGTACTGCCATTCGCGAAACCTTGGAAATCTTGACCAGCTGCGAGGCTTGTAAATGATAGCGTCTCTCTGGAGTTGCTACGCATTTGGAATCAATTCTTCAAATAATGCAGCTTTTTCTACCATGGTACCGCGTGCCCAACCAACGTGACCTCGTTTCTTCGAATTCTCACGTTTGTGCCTATTCAATTATTGTCTAGTCAAGTCACCGCGTTCAAATTGTTGAAACGTTCTATTTTCCAGTTTGCAGTTAGCTGCCTACCTTCCTTGAAAAAGCCATTTGGTTGATGGGCAAAAGCTTGGAAAGTTTTATTTCTATTCTACGCCAAAACATTTTGGATTATTAGTGTAGTTACACTATTGGAGTACCTTTAATTTTATAACACGAAACATGGATCTCTACATTTCAAAGTCTGTGGTATCTACACGAATTTTTAAGGCAAGCATTGGTTTTAAATCTCGTGCGAATTCGTTGTTTGAGATAACTCAGAAATGCGACGGATCAAGGTAAGTTTATTTTTAACAGTTCCATAAACAAACACGGGAAAAAAAGGGTAGAGTAGGTCTGTGTGTTCGTTGAGGAGGCTTGTAATTCTAACATACTTTAGACCTTCGATAAAACGGACAAAATGACTGATAATTGGGATCTGCAAAATAATAATTTTGTTGCGAATGGCTGCCCAGGTACCAAATGCAGCAGAAATTGAGATGTTGATGAGTTCTACATTGACCGCAGAAAATGACAAAGCAGAAATCTCTAGACGACAAAAGGTATAAATCGGATTATGAGCTAAGGAAACGAAGTCACAGTGCCTTAGGGACGTGAATGTGCAGACAACTTATATACATATTCTATAGGTCCATTTGCATTATTTAAAACTGACGTAAGCTCAAGAAAGTTTTCTCAACCGGGAATACTCAACAAGATATTTGCCTTAAAGACAACAACAAAAATATGGTTAATTCTTTTTAATGCAACCGCATTAACTTCTAGTGAAGTAATGCATCATTAAAATTAATCTCCCGAAAGGCATAAACCCACAGGCTGAAATCTCAGAGCCCGGAATAAAAAACCGAAAGATCAAGAGAGAATAATAATAAAAAAAACAACGTTTTATTTCGTTCATAGGCAGTCAAGAGTTAATAGATATTTTTATTAGTAACTCTTATCTCTTGCACATAATAACTAATGTTTAGAGCATGCTGCTTTTGTCACTGTACACCGAAGGGCCAAAATTTTATAACCACCTGCATAACATGATGTTGGCCCAACAAGTACAGAGAGACAACAGTAGACGAAGACTCGACCTTCCGGGAGAAACATATACATCGTTGCTACGTAGTGTACACATCTATTCTACGTTGCTATTACGCAGTTTAGTCATCGACTCTAGTACTGTTGTAATGTCGAGTCTACGTTTACTCTACAATTTAGATGTTGAAACTTAAATTCTATACTTTTAATCGTGGCATAAAACGTAGAATGTTTCGTATTTGTAGTACGATTCTACGACGCTGTTTACGATTAAAAGATCACATAATATTTTTTTATTGTTTCAACATCCATGTCCTTTCGGATGCATTCGAAAAGACACATAATACTCAAAAATTTCACAGAATTTTTAGTTATCTGTCAGCATCGCGCTAGGCCTATCCCTCATTGGGATATGCGTACGTACAAATTATCTTATTTATAAAACACAAAACGTCTGTTTGTCTGAAGCAGCAAAAACTGTCGAACGCAGAACTGTGGCATCGTGCAATTTGCATAGCTTATTAATACTGGGATTTCTAGGTCAACGCAACTATTTTAAGATCCCTAAGTTGTTCCGTTCTCGAGTTATGAATTAATTAATAAGCTAATCAATAAAGTCAGCGTCGTTTGCTACGTCATCATTATCTGTTCCAAATCTGAAAGCACGTGACTGCATTCATCGCCGCAGCACATCCCCAGGTGTTTCTTTTCTTTGAAAACTGTGCATAAAAAATGCAAAAACGAGATTTGCAAAATCTTAACCAAACGGGCTGAAATTTTTATCAACACCATGAATTGGTAATGAGAGGAGTGCCTCAAAATTTCCCTGGAATCCGGTCAAAACTTTTTAAAATAGGCATGACATTTTTAATTCATCGGTAAACAGAAATATATACGCAGAAACGGTTAATAAAATTTTGACGGCTAATTTAAAAAGTTATTTACCGATTCTGGCAAACTTTGGAGGTCATGTTCCTATTAACGAAAGGGCATAAACCCACAAGTGTTCATTAATATTTCAGCCAGTTTCATAAAATATTCGCAAAGATACGTTTTTAACTTTTTATCCCAGAGATTCGCCCCTCAAAGACGTCTGAAACTGAAAGCACATGATGCATTTGATCGTCGATAACAAATTGTTAACGAATTTTGTTCAGTTAGTGTTCCAATGCTGTATCTCCTGGACGCGTGTTAAATAATTCGTAACGCTTTTGGTTCGTTTGATTCTACAGCCGTATGTTGGAATGTCAAGAGCAAAGGATCCAACAAAATTATGTATTGTCGCCGATGAAGGAGAAACCAAAAATGTTGTGTACGTCCAAGTGCTGAAATAATCATACTATGAATAAATAATGCGTTATGACTGACTGTGAAATCAGCTTTTTTCTTTTTTGCAAGCATCAATTTTTTCCCGATTTTTTTCAGTGACAAACTGGACACATTCTTCGTCCGTCGATGACATTGAAGACGAAGGTTGAGCGACAGCTCAAAACCCTGGCGGCAAACTTCTATGAGGAGGGTATCCAGAACCTTGTTCTACGATATGACAAATGCCTTAACATCCACGGGAAATATGTTGAAAAGTAGATTAAGGTATGTAGAACCCAGGAGGTAGACTTCTATGAGGAGGGTGTTCATAAACTTGTACCACGATATGACAAATGCCTTAACATTCACCGGCATGTTGAAAAGTAGATTGAGGTATGTAGAACCCAGGCGGTAGACTTCTATGAGGTGGGTGTCCAGAAACTTGTGTCACGATATGACAAATGCCTTAAAATCCACGGGAAATATGTTGAAA
Source organism: Macrothele yani (assembly GCA_039090855.1). NCBI lineage: Eukaryota > Metazoa > Arthropoda > Arachnida > Araneae > Macrothelidae > Macrothele > Macrothele yani. The sequence continues at coordinate 20,217,131 of CM076992.1, forward strand.
AGTAGATTAAGGTATGTAGAACCCAGACGGTAGACTTCTATGAGGAGGGTGTTCAGAAACGTGTACCACGATATGACAAATACCTTAACATTCACGGGCATGTTAAGAAAAGTAGATTGAGGTATGTAGAACCCAGGCGGTAGACTTCTATGAGGTGGGTGTCCAGAAACTTGTGTCACGATATGACAAATGCCTTAACATCCACGGGGAATATGTTGAAAAGTAGATTAAGGTATGTGGAATCTATCGCACTTTAAAAATTAGTTATCAATATGTTTTAGTTTTTTTATCTTCAAATGGTACTTCCTATATGGTCCTAGTATAAACACTTCCCCGTTCCATTAATACCTTATATAGGGCTGTGGCCAATATTTTCTCACATGGACATGTTTCGAAAGACTTAAAAAAGGTGAAATAGTTAAGAATTTTTTCTCATAGTGTATTTCGCAAAAATATATTGACGAATGAAGTTCCAGCGTTAATAAAGAGTCTCCCGGGTATTGGGGCTTTGCATTGCTGATATTTCACGCTCTGTTTTGCATAAAACGTCATCATGAACGAAATTTTGTATTCTATTTGTATTCCACAAGACTTGCGCAGTTATCACCCAAATCAACCGATTCCCGTGAAAAAAGATTTCGTTTTGTAATAGCTTTAAATGAAATTCTAAAATCTTCGGAAGTAAATGATAGCGAATAGCTGAGTAACACAGCATCGTAACTTCCACCTGCACATATGTTTTACATTAATTCACTGCACCCAGCAACCTACCTTCATTATCATCACACTGAGCTAAAAAATTTTGCCTCGATAAAATATCACGCGGTTTCCTCTCACAACGTGAATTCCGGATATGAAAAGCAATGGATGGAATCGTTTAGAAATAAAGTGTGGACATTTGCATAAGCTCTCGCTTTAAAAAAAATGGAAGTATCGAGCCATTATGGGATGGCGATGTTGGAAATTCGTTTTCCTCACCAAAACTGATTTGAGTTTAAATAATTCATGCTTGCAGTATTTTAGAACGCGAAACAATCTTCTGGGAATTAAGAATTGAATATTACATATATGAAACTTCGAAGTCATAATATAACTTCTTTTTGGCTAAAACTAAAAGAAACTTATTTTAGAAAAAAAAATTCAAAGCTTCTTCGGACGGCTAACATCACCTACTGTACTCAAGTGCAGGCTGCATTTATTAAACTATTAGAAATATTTGCAATTCAGGGACGTATAAAGTTTGGTTCATGAAAATTTCCATTAAGGTTACATATATTCAAATTTATACTTTAAAATGTCTTTGACGAACGCGTGAGACTTAAAACATTTTAGCATAAAGAATATCTTTTACTCCTATTGACAAATATACTGTATTTGCAGCGGATGTTGCAGGAGTAACAGTGTTTTTAGGTTTCTTTCAACAAAAGAAAACAAGAAAGATGTCACCGAATTTGCTGGTGTAATGAGCACGACTTTTGAATTTGTTCTGACGCGAAATAAATTTTTCAAAGCTATTCAAAGTCAATGGAACCGGTATGGTAAACAATAGTATTTGACCGAAGAAAGAAGTTTTTCAATCGGGTTTTTAATCCATCAGATATTGCTCTAAACGGAATCGTGAACTTGCGCCAACTGGTCGCAGACTTGTGCGTTGAGAAAAATATGAAAGTATAATATGAGGAACATTTCGCACCAGAAACGCTCTCCAACACAGAAATAATTATTCAAATCGGACTCTTCGAAGCAGAGATATGGACAAATACAAGATATGCATCTACGCCCCCCTGGCGGGAAAACCATGCATTATTTAAGAAGAAAGTATTCCTAAGAAGTTTTTTGATGTGAGTGGTATCGGCCCAGGAAAGAATTTTTTTTTCAGTCGAGTTTCCAGGAGCTCAGATTTTGTTGCAAATACATCAGAAGCAGAAATTAATGCTTTCGCCTCTTGGTGGCCAAACCATTCATTACCAAAAATTAGAAATTATACGCAAAGGATTTTCCATTAGGAGGTGTATCCGCTGAAGAAAAATATTTTCAAATCGGAGTTTTAGAAGTAGAGATATCGGGGAAAACACACTTTACTTTTATGCTCTGTAGCGGAAAATCCATGCGTAACTTGAAAAAACGGACTATACCTAAAATACTGTTAGACGTAAATGGAATCGAAAGGTAAAATGTTTTTTTCCGTCGGAAGCTTAGAAGCAAATATATGTAATAAACGGTATTTTGAATTCGATATCATCTGAATTTACGCCCTCTAGCGGCGAAATTGTTCATCGTAAAAAAAACATCGAAATATAGGATCATCAGTCGCATATTTCAAGTTTCCCAATGCAAATAGAATTTTACTAATCGGGCTAATAGTTGAAGAGATATGGTGTCCACATACGGACAGACAAACCGATAGCATAATCACGATTTTTTTTTTTTACAGAAGACGTGCTAAAAACTCCGACTACATGATAAGTTTTCGAACTGATAATACATACGAAACTTGCTACACGCTTTTCGTTTGTAGGTACGTATAATAAAACTAATTTTTTTATTAAATTTCATAAAATTCCATCGATAACGTAACGTAACCCAATATTGTTAATAGACTCCCCCACCCCCATGATTTAGTTCTGAAATGCTAACTAAAATCAAAGGTTTCGATTTCTTTACATTTTATTCCCTGAACAGAACAGGGTTTTGCAAATGTGTAATTACCCCCTTTCGGCGTGTACCTTTTAAAGAGTATACGACCTTGTTAACACCAGATCGTGTATGGAGATTTTTCAGTCAGAGAATTACTGAGATGAGGAGATAAAGCAGAGTTGGCGAACCTATAACACGCGTGTCGCTTGATGGCACACGAAAATTATTTGGGTGACACGCCGGTATGGAAAGCATTAACATTAAATAAAAAATTTAGTTTTTTAAAAACAATTTTTTTGCCAGCATGTCTGTAGTGCGTTCTTGCAAATAACCGAGCTCGAACAAGGAAATTAATCTAGCCAAGAAAAGTCCTCTAAAGGGGTAGTAAATTCAGCTTCACTTTATTTAATCGCCTTATGCACAAGCGTCACGCGTACACAATTATTTTCATTTTGATTAATCCGCTCCTGCGGACTTCCACCGCGAGACGTCCACGCCTGCATCGGCTCAATCCTCCCTCTTTCCGGCTCCCCCCTCACCTTTGCGGGAGGGAGAGAAAACCAATCAGACAGAAAGACGCAAATGAAACGGCGAGTTGCCATGAGAGCTGAAAGTAACCTTGAACAATGAATGCACAGATTTCAGATTTATAACATGGCAACACTGCGACGCCAGCCCAGAACTTCTGTTTGTTAATCAAGGTTGATTTTATTTGTAGCTGATGCTTATCCATCTTGTGTATTGGAGTTGCTTTTTAGCGCGTCTTTTTTTTTTTCAGAGGTTTAACGACCACCGTGAGCAACTCAATGGGCTATAAGCAGTCGCCCGTCACTAATTTAGGGTCACTGGTTCCAGGGAAGGGAGAGAGTCAGTGCCGAAAGACAAACACAACACCCATTCTTCAACGAGATTCGAACCCGGACCCCGTTCGGACGAATGATCAGAGGCCACCGCTTAGATCACTGCGCCACCGGGGCGGCAGCACGTCTTTTGTAAAAAATCGTGCTTATGTTACCGGTTTGTTCGTCCGTCTGTACCCACGATATTTCTGCAACTATTAATCCGATTTGAAAAATGTTTTTTTTGCATTGGGAAGCTTGAAACATGCGAATGATGATCTTTTATTTCGTTTTCTTTTTTTACGATGTACAATTTCGACGCTAGAGGGCGGAAATGCAGATGATGTCGAATTCAAAAATACGTTTTATTCCACATGTTTGATTCTAAACTACCGATTAAAAAAATTATTATTATTATTATTATTTTCTATTGGAGGTTTAACGACCACCGTGAGCAACTCAATGGGCTATAAGCAGTCGCCCGCCCCTAATTTAGGGTCACTGGTTCCAGGGAAGGGAGAGAGCCAGTGCCGTAAGACAAACACAACATCCATGCCTGACCGGGATTCGAACCCAGACCCTTTACGGACGAATGATCAGAGGCCAGCGCCTTAGACCACTGCGCCACCGGGGCGGCAAAAATTATTTTACCTTTCGATTTCATTTATGTCGAAGAGTATTTTAATATATAGTTACTTTTTCAAATTACGCATAGATTTTCCGCTAGAGGGTGTAAAAGTAAATTACATTTTTACCGATAACTCTTCTTATAAAACTCCGATTTGAAAAATCTTTTTTTCAGCGGATACATCTCCTAATGGAAAATCTTTTGCATATAATTTCAAATTTTTGATAAAGAATACTTTGGCCACTAGGGAGCGTAAGTGTTAATTTTTGCTTCTGATGTATTTGACACAAAACCTGAGCTTCTAAATTATCGATTGAAAAAATTCTTTCATGGACCGTTGCCACTCGCATCGATAAACATTTTCGGAATATTTTCTTCTTAAAATATTCCACAGTTACTCCGCCAAGGGGCGTAGACGTATATCTTATTTTTGTCAATATCTCTACTTCTATGAGTCCGATTTGAAAATTTCCTTCTTTGTTGGATAGCGTTTTCAGTGTTACATGTTTTTCATATAATTTCAAAATTTAAAAGTAATTCATAGACTTTCCGCTAGGGGGCGTAGAGGTAAATTGCGTTTCCCCCATATATCTGCTTCTAAACCTCTGATTTGAAAAGTTCTTTCTGCACCGGATACAGCTCCTGATGGGAAATCGTTTGCACATAATTTCTAATTTTTGTATCGAAAATGGCTTGGCAAACAGGGGGTAAACAGTAAATCTTCATTTCCGCTTCTGATGTATTTGCAGCAAAATATGAGCTTCTAAAATCTCGACTGAAAAAAAAGTTGTTTGTTGACCGATACTACTCATGTCGACAAATCTTTTAGGAGCATTTCCTTCTTGAAATAATGCATGGTTTCTACGCTAGGGGCGTAGATGTACATCTTATTTATGTCAATATCTCTACTTCTAGGTGTCCGATTTTAAAAATTCCTGCTTTGTTGGATAGTGTTTCCGACGCGATATTTTTTCTTATAAATTCAAAATTTTCAAGTAAATCATAAACTTTCCGCTAGGGGGCGCAAAGGTAAATTGCGTTTTCTGCGTTATTTCTGCTTCTAAAACTCCGATTTGAAAAAATCTTCCTGTATCGCATACAAGACCTGACGGAAAATATTTTTCACATAATTTCTAACGTTTGGTAAAGAACAGTTTGGCCACCAGGGGCATAAGTGTTAATTTCGTTTTTTGATGTATTTGTAGCAAAATGTGTGCTCCTGAACACTCGACTAAATTTTTTTTTTTATCTTGGACCGATATCGCTTATGTGGAAAAACCTTTTGAGAATACCTTCTTCTTAAAATAATGCATGGTTTTCCCACCAGGGGACGTAAAGTAATCTTATTTTTGTTGATATCTCTGTTTCTAAGAGTCCGATTTGAAACTTTCTGTGTTGGAGAGTGTTTCCGGTGTGAAATGTTTCTCATATAAATTCATGTTTATCTTAACGTACAAGTCTGCAACCAGAGGGCGTAAGCTCACGATTCCGTTTACAGCAATATCTGAGGGATTAGAAACCAGATTGAAAAACTTTTCTTCCGCCAGATATTATTGTTTTGCATACCGGTTCCATTGACTTTGAATAGCGTTGATAAAGTTTAATTTGCGTCAGAACGGATTCAAAAGACGTGCTTATTACACCCGAGAATTCGGTGTCATCTTTCTTGTTGTTTTTTTTTCTCTTTTTGCTGGTGTTTTTGTATCCGGAAAATGCAGACATGTGTTCGGTGCCGAAAAAAAAATTAACAAAGATAGTAGTCCAGTATTTCAATAAGAGTGAACATCGGAGATATTGAAAAAAAAACAAAAAAACAAAGAAACAAAACAAAAAAAACCCCAAAGTTTTCTGCTGCCTGTGTACGGAAACAGTGGTGGAGCGTCACGTAAAGCGTCATTTTGAGGGTATCATAAAAATGGTTGTTCCATGTCAAATGAAGAAAGAAGGGAGTACATTTCACAAAAAGTGAAACAATATTAAAAACAAAGTTGTTTTCGCTTATTCTATCATGCGGCTAGTTTTCATCTACGTATCTCGCTGTATAGCAAAGCATAGGAAACCGCTTTCTGACAGTGATTTTTGAAAGGCTGCTCTCTTAGCCTGGTCTGACTCTTTATTTGATAATTTTCCAACAAGCAACAAGTTCTGAATAGAATTGAGGAAATGTCATCCAGCAAGAACACTGTCAAAGACAGAATAACAAGAATAAGTGAAGATGTTTCGCACCAAATTAAACCTGATTTAACAACACCGACGATATGCTTTCAGTATGTCTTGGTGAAAGCAACTGTGTGGCGTCATGAGCAAGGTTAGATGTTTTTGTTATACTGTATTTCCTTGTTGGAAATGCAATGAGGGAGGAATTAATTAAATCGCCAAGTTTGCCAATTACGATCACAGAGGAAAATATAATGTGTGAAGTGAAGCAAGGATTTGTAATAAACATGGGATTGACTTAAATAAAACAGTGTCTGTGACTGACGGTACCCATAACCTTGAAGACAATAGGTTATGAATCGTACGTAAAATGCCTTAGTTAATAGCATTCAGCAACAAATTTCACACTAATGTGATTATGTAAGAACGAGTTTTCAATTATCTTCTTACAAATTAAACCAGGCTCAAATTGAAATTGTCGTCGTCTTAAAACTCACCTACTTACCTATTCCGTTAATGTCATTTTCATGGTATTCGAAGAAAAAGTTGCATGACGAAATGTTAATTTAAAATATTAGGTGTGCAACTCAATTCTCGGCCCCTAACCGCAAGCGATCATAGAATGTCGGCAAATGCAAATAGCTGTGTGCGATAATGGCTGATTGCAGCGCCATCCAACAGCTTTCCAGGCAACCGTAACCGCTCACAGCTGTAGTGACAGAAGGGACGAAAGTTGACGGTGAAAGCAATGTCGTTCGAGAAGCAACAGGCACTGCCTCCTGTTCGCATTTCAGCTGAAAACAAGTGCCGCGGAAGCCCAGAAAATGATCTGTGCTGCTTTGGGTGAGGCTGCTGTGTCCTACAATACGTGTAAGAAGTGGTTCCAGAGGTTTAAGCAGGGATATTTCGATCTACGTGATGCAGAACGTCCGGGACAGACACAGAAAGTTGATGATGAGGAACTGGAACAACTGTTGGACGCGGATCTCTGTCGTACACAGTCATAGCTCTTCCAGGAACTCAGAGTAACACGGCAAGCGATTGCAAAGCGCCTGCACAAGCTTGGACTGATTCACAAGGTGGGTCGTTGGGTACTCCACTAACTCACAGCTGCGAACAAGTCTAGGCGCTATGATGTTGCTGTGTCTTTGCTCTCCAGATTCAAGAAGAAGGATTTCCTCCCCAAGATTTTGACCTGTGATGAGAAGTGGATCCTCTACGATATCCTAAGCGGCGCAAATCGTGGGTTTATTCAGGTCAGCCCACTACCAGTACCGCCAAAATATACGTGCCAGGAAGTGGTTGCTGTGCATATGGTGAGATCAACGCGGTTTCGTACACTATGAGTTGCTCGAACCTGGTGAAACGGTCAATGCTGAGCGTTATTGTCAGTATCTCATTCGTGTGAGTGACGCAATGGAGGCGAAAAGGCCATACACCGGCAAGGGCAGAAGGTCGGTTCTGTTGCTCAGGATAGCGCGCGTCCTTACACCGCGAAAACGACTTGAAACACGATCACCTACCTGGAATGGGAGATTTTGTCCCACCCGGCGAATTCTTCAGATTTCGCCCCGTCGGAGTATCACCTCTTTCGCTTCCTGCAACATCACCTGAGTGATGCCAGTGGATGAAGCCGGTGGAGTAAGTGTAATGCTTTGGGCAGTGTTGTGCTGGGAAACCCTGAGTTGGTCATTCATGCGCAGGAAAGTATGATGTCTACCACCTACCTGAAAACAATCACAAACTAGGTATATGTTCTCATGGCAATGGTATTCTCCTTTAGTAGTGCTTTCTCTCAGCGGCATAATGCGCCATGTCACACTACACGTTTTTTTCGAGAATGGATCGCGAAAAATGATGAAACTTCCGTATTGCCCTGGCCTACAAATTCCTAGACATCAATCAAATCGAACATCTGTGGGTTATGTTTGAACAACAAATCCCATCTGCAGCAAATCTACCAGGTATATTACAAGAGTTAAAGGATCTGCTGGTAAAGTGTTGCCACCAGATATTATATGACACCTTTAGAAATCTTGCAGCGTCGATTCCTCGACGAGTAAGAGCTGTTTTGCGACACGTGAAAGGCCAACATCATATTAGGCAGCTGCATTTCTTTGAATATATATATATATCATCATCATCATCATGGTCAACCATTATCAATCCACTGCTGGACGAAGGTCTCCCCAAGTTTCCTCCACAACGGTCTGTCTTGTGCCAGTCTCCTCCATGTCACCCCTGCATACTTTCGAATTTCATCCACCCATCTCCTATTTGGTCTTCTTCTGGGTCTTTTCCTGTCCCTTGGAATCCAATCTAAAATTTCGGCTGTCCATCGATGATCTGTCCTTCTGGCAGTATGTCCAGCCCATTGCCATTTCAGGGATTTAACTCTGATCATGATGTCTTCCACTCTTGTCATTTTTCTTTGGATCCACGAGTTCCTCTTCTTATCTCTCCTGGTTACACCAAGTATGCACCTCTCCATGCTTCTTTGAGTTGTCTGCAGCCTTTGTATGTCTCTTTTAGTTAAGGTCCACGTCTCTGCACCATACGTAAGCACTGGAAGGATGCATTGATCAAACACTTTTCTTTTAAGACATAATGGCATATTGCTCTTGAAAATTATGCTGTTTCTTCCAAAAGCTCTCCAGGCAAGTTTTGTACGCCGATTCATTTCTTCATCAATGTGACCCTCACTTGATATCTGCTGTCCAAGATAAACGTACGTGTCTGTTAACTCCAGCTTTTCTCCATCAATCGATAAATCTTCATTTCTTGTAAAAGCATTGAACATCACTTTTGTCTTCTGAAAGTTCATTTTTAATCCCACTTCTTTACTCTTGTCAGCAAGTTCCTGGATCATACTCTGCAGCTCTGATGGGGTAGTTGCAAAAATGACTACGTCATCAGCAAAACGAAGGTGGGTTAGATAATCTCCATTAATCTTTATCCCCTTGTTTTCCCAGCTCAGCGACTGAAAAACACCCTCCAATGTGGCATTAAAGAGCTTCGGAGATATGGTGTCACCTTGTCTCACTCTTTCCAATTTTTACGTGTGTTGTATTTTCAAACAGCCGAATCTTTGCACTTGCATTTTCATAGATGTTATTAATAATATTAATGTATGCATCTTCAATACCGCAGGTTTTCAGAGCCATTGTAACTGCTGATGGTTTCACCGAATCAAAGGCTTTTTCATAATCGATAAAAGCCATGCACAATGGAAGTTCATATTCCCTCGCTCTTTCAATTAGTTCTCTCAGCACGTGGATATGATCTATTGTGCTGTAGCCACTCCTGAATCCAGCTTGTTCTCTCGGTTGAGCCATGTCTAGTGCTACCTTCAAGCGGTGTGAAAGAACTTTAGTGAAGATTTTATAAACTACTGATAGGAGGCTGATAGGTCTGTAGTTTCCGAGATCCTCAATGTCACCTTTCTTATGTAGCAGGATCATTGTAGCGGTGTTCCAATCCTCAGGAATCTTTCCTTCATTAAGGCATCGAGTGAAAATTTGGGCGAGTACTGTTTCGATTTCTCCACTTGCTTCTTGTATGATGTCTACAGTAATTCCATCTTCTCCTGGAGCTTTTCCTCGCTTCATGTTCTTGATTGCATGTGCAACTTCTGCTGGAAGGACTGGAGGAACTCTGGTACTGGTATCTTTCATGATGTCTGGAGTGCATATATCATCCCTTTCATATAATTTGGAGTAGAAATCTTTCACTCTTGTCAAAATTTCGCCTCTATTTCTTGTTACAGAACCATCTTCTTTTCTCAGTGCCATAATCTGTTTTCTTCCCTTACTGAGATGTCCCTTTGCTATCTTTAGGCTTTGGTTGTTTTCAATTGCTTTCCTCACTAGTTCACAGTTGAATTTCCTTACGTCTTCAGTGATACTTTTTCTTACTGTCTTGCATAGCTCTATATATTCCACTTTGGAAGTCACATCTTCTTTAGTTGTCCTCATCTCTCTTCTTTTTTGCATCAACATTTTGGTTTTTCCTGATAATTTGTTCACATGGAACTTGTTCTTAGACCCAGCTAATTTTGTTGCTGTTTCCATAAGAGCTTTGGTTACTTTTCTGTTAACTTCAGAGATGTCCACTTCTTCCGATGTTAGGCCTTCTAAAGCAGAGAACCTGTTCTTCAGTTCTAACTTGAAGGTATTATGGTGTTTTTTAAGGTTGGTTTATGTCAATACATTTTGTTTGTCTTATGAGCTTGCTACGTTCGAGTTTAGTGTTGAGGTGCATCTTACATCTCACCAATCTATGGTCACTGCCTGTGTTGAACTTGTTTAGCACACTGCAGTCTTCTATGACGAATTTTTTGTTACATATAATAAAATCAATTTCACTTGTCGTCCCATTTGGATGTCTCCATGTCCATTTCCTGTGTGGCTTTTTCTTGAAGAAGGAGTTCAAGATGAAAAACCCTTCTGCCTCTGCAAACTCAACGAGAGTATTTCCACGCTGGTTTCTGTTGCCATGACCGAATTTACCTACTGAAGTTTCATTCTGTTGCCGTTGCCCTATTTTTGCATTGAAATCTCCCATAATTATTTTCAAGTGCTGCTTACCTTTATTATTTAGATGACATATATATATATATATATATATATATATATATATATATATATATATATGTTCAAAGACGTGAATAGGGTTCATAATGTAGAGAATTCTGCAGCTACTACCTCCCACGCAGAAGTCACGTTACATCTCATCATTAATAGTTCCGGCTACATCAGTGATCAGGAATTCCTGACAGGGTAGTTTAACCCTATGTCATTACGGCGATGACCTGCATCCTTCAGGCTCAATGATCTTTCTTCCAATTCTTCTTTTCCATGACGATACAGCAAAGCAAAATTCCTTTCTCAGTGGGGGTTACCTTATGTTTTTGTTCCATTAACAAGCACAGTTGTATTTCTCATGAAGGCGTATGATATCTCACAACACAAGATATTCAAGTTTTAGTGCAATATCTTTAAGAAGCCAAATAATCCGTAACAATTCTCTGCTCAAACTTTTGAGAGGAAAGCTTTGGCAGATACGTTGATTATGATGTAAAAATATGAAATAACAATTGCACACCTCATAATGAAAACATTACATCAAATCTACCTCGAAAAGCATAATGTAACGGACTACACATTCCCACAAACACTCCTCTATATAATCGGTGTCTTCTTGTGATTTCAATCCGTGCTGCAATTTTTGAGCCTTCGTGATATTAAGGACTGAACTGTTTTTAATATACACAGTGTGGCAAAGAATTTTTAAGACTGGGTCTGTAAAATGAAATAGAAACAAGAAATTATCATTTGCTTTGGTTTGTTATTCAAAATAAGTCCCTCCGGTTTCAATACACTTGTTACAGCGATTTAATAATGATTCGAATGCCTGTTCTAGTTCACCTTGTGGAATTGCCTCCAAAGCACGCGTCGAAGCTGTTTGTATGGTCGAAGTATCAACAAAATAACGCCCTTTTAAGTTTTGGGAACAAAGAAAAGTCGCAGGGTGCTAAATCAGGCGAATACGGTGGATGATTCAACACACAGACGTTATTTTTTGCCAAAAATCTACGAACAAGAAGTGAGGTGTGACTGAGTGCATTATCGTGCAACAAACACCAACTGTTTTCATCCCGATATTCTGGACGAATTCTGTCCATCAAACGCCTCAAAACATTTAAATAAAACTCACCAGTAATTGTTTGTCCACTTGGAACAAATTCTTTGTGGATAATACCCTTACTATCGAAGAATGTAATGAGCATTGTTTTGATTTTCGATGGAACTTTTATTGTTTTTTTTTGTTTTTTTTTGCTTGTGGCGAGTTTTTAGACTTCCATTCCGCACTTTGTCGCTTTGTTTTAGGATCATATTGAAAACACCATGTTTCATCACCTGTAACAATCGATTTTAAGAAGTTCGGATGATTTTCAGCGGCTGAAATGATGTCTCTGCAATGTGTACTTCTCCTTGATTTTTGTTCATTGGTTAACGTGGGAAAACAAATTTAGCACAAACTTCTGTTTTGCTCAAATCTTCACGCACGATGGTTCGAATCGTTTTTTTTTTTGTTGTTTAAAGACTCTTTCGTCATTCTAAGTGACGCACTTTTTTAAATAATCGCAGGTGTCCTAGATGAACTTGGTCTTCCGGTATGCTTATCATCTTCTAGCGTCTCTTTTCCGTCCGAAAAACGTTTGTGCCACAGGAAAACATTTGATCTACGTAAACAAAACTCACCGTAAACTTGTTTCATCATTTGGTACGTTTCCGAGGCGCTTTTACCAAGTTTTGCGTTAAATTTAATAACAGCCCTTTGTTCCATCTTAATAATTCAAAATGAAAAAAAATTTACTTCTCTAATAAACGGCCGTTTTGTTTGAGTTACTTTAACAACTGCGCAGTACTTTTGGCAGAAAGCAAGCAGATGGTTACGGTTTATAATGCATTCGCGATTACACTGGTGGCACCACCGTAGGCTGAAATCTAGCGCCAGTCTTAAAAATTCTTTGACGCACTGTGTATCTTTAGTATTTCCCTCTTTTAAACAATGATTGGAACCATTGTTCCTAAATGCCCTTAGTTTCGGTTGTCTTCAATAGTGCTTTTGACAAATGTTTCACGGTGTCTTTAGTCTTAGTTACCTTTGAAATATTTTAAACAACTGCTTCAATACATGTTTCGGCTTGGGATCTTAAATAATGAGCTTGTTGAGTACATCTTTCGCTTTGGTATCTTAAAAAATGAATTGTTTCGGTATATCTTTAAATCTTGATATCTTCTTAAACAATGAATTGTTTCAATGTATTTTTCTTCTTTGTGACGCAAACTAATTGTTTCAACACATCTGTGATCTTCGGGTCCTTAAACAAAACAATAAATTGTTTCAATATACCTTTGATTTTAGCGTCCTTAAACAACAAATTATTTCAATATATCTTTAGATCTTGGTGATATCAAATAAGCAATCATGTCATTATATCGTTAATCTTGGTCATCTTAAACGAAGAATATTTTCAATATATCTTTCGCCTTAATATCTTTAATCAATTAATTGTTTCAATATATCTTTTGCCTTGTTGTCCTTAATGAATTTTTTCGTTATATCTTTAATATTTGTCCCCTTAAAGTTTTGTAACCAATATTTCACTATATCATAAGTTTTGGTTGTCCTTAAGAAACGTTTTAATATATCATTACTAGCTTAGCTGTCTTAAACAGTGTTCCAATACATCATTTGCCTTTTATGTCTGTTTCAAGAAATATTTAGTTTTGGCTATTTTAAAGAATGTTCATAGCCATATTTTCTACTGGTCTTTGGGCATTATTACGTTAAACAGATTTTAACCAATTTTTCAACATATCTTTAATCCTGATGATTTAAGCAATTTTTTCAGCATGTCATTAATCTAGCTAAACCATGTCTTAACCATTTTTTTCAATACATCTTTAGCCTTAGTTTAATAAATGTTTTAAACGTTTTTTTATTAAACCTTTAGTCTTCGTTACCTTAAAGAACCTGTATTTTATACCAGAATATTTACAGTTTTGTTCACCTTAGAACAATGTTTATCGTTTTTTCTGTATATATTTAGTTCTGGTTACTTTAAGCAGTGCTTTGAGCCATTACTTTAACATTTTTTTGGTTTTCATCTTTGCTGGAACAATATTTTTAGCCATTTTCTAATAATATCGTGTTCACTTTACAACATTCTTACAATCACTGTTTCCAATGCATTTTTATTCTTGCTTTTCCAAAGTAATGTTTTAAATTTGTTTATATATATTTTATTCCTGAATACCCTAAACTATGTTTCGACAATTAGTTCAATATCTATTTAATCTTGACTAAATACTGTTTTTAATTTCTATGGTTTACGATGTGTGCTTGGATAGAATTGAGCAGACTCAACTTTAAAAGTACAAACTAAATTTTCTGGAGGGCGAATTTTTTTATCTTCGGGATTTCTCGTGTCAGCTATATTTTTGGAAAGACCATATTTCAGAAGTTATACATATTGTCGGCCTGCATCATTCTTTGAAGTCAGAGTACCATATGATATGCAAGAAACCAGACAATTTGGATTTCACCGCATTTTGTTTCAAAATACAAGGGCAAAATACAGATTTTATATGTTTCGGATACCATATATATCAGTTTAATAAATAACAGACGTTAAAATATTATGTTTCAATAGATTCTATGTTTTTCATTCAGAGTTGCTTTCTCGCGAAAGCTCAGTCGTAAATATCCCAGCTACTATACGTAAAGCATGCCTCTTGTAAACAGCAATCCAAAGTATTTTTTATTCTATGTCCATCACCACCTTTGTATAAAGCAGAGAAATAATGGTATCAAGTTATGTTGAAGTCACTTGCGATTGCTATAGTTTGATTAATGCTTTGCCGTAGTACATAAATGACTTTTGATTTTGTTTAGTAAATGAACTTTACTCACACGTTTTAGAAACAGTTTTCTCCTGTGATTTGCAAGTCTTTTCAGACATGAATTCGTTTTCACGCATTTTACATTTTATCACAATTTTTAAATTTAATGGTTCTTTCCAAATATAACCTGCCACTAATTTGCTTCATTTTCTTTTCTTTTGTAGGAAATCTTTTAAGCAAAGAATATCGTTCTTTCCTGCGCATTAATTAGTCCAAGCAAGACATTCATGGGCACTGAATAATTAGTAAAAATAATGGTTTCTTAAGGTTTTATATCCTCGAGGGATCTTTCTCTTTCAGTTTAATGCACACTTCCAGTGTATTTGCTGGGCATCGACAAAATGGAGAACTTGACCAAACAACATACATCATAGGGTGGATGATCAGAATACTTTATTCACACTCTTTCGTCTTCTCGGTGCAAAAACGTTCCATGCCTTGGAGGAAACATTTTAAAATTCTGTGTGGTAGTTTTTTCGTCATCCACGCATTTGAGGTTTTATCGCCATCTTATTAACTGTGGTTTGGTACTACGCTGTCAATCTCATTATGCCTTCCTTGCACGAGAGCTAGTACTTTAAAAATCTTTCATCTTTATCTTTGACACCACCAAATCTAGTTGTGAGTTCTCAACAATACACTATCTAATCAAAAGTATCCGGACATTTGTCTATCCACAGATTACATGGAGCAGGAAAGGAATTAATATCGAATTGGTCCACCTTTGCTGCTATCGCAACCTCCACCTTGCTGGGAAGGCTTTTCGCTAGATTTTGGGGCAGGAATTGTCTTCCTTTCTGCCACAAAGTCAATTAATATGGTCGGTTACCAATATCTGGCAGGTCAGCCTGGCTCGCAGTCTGCGTTCCAGTTCCACCCAAAGAAACCAGCGTGGAAATACTCTCGTTGAGTTTGCAGAGGCAGAAGGGTTTTTCATCTTGAACTCCTTTTTCAAGAAAAAGCCACACAGGAAATGGACATGGAGACATCCAATTGGGACGACAAGTGAAATTGATTTTATTATGTGTAACAAAAAATTCGTCATCGAAGACTGCAGTGTGCTGAACAAGTTCAACACAGGTAGTGACCATAGATTGGTGAGATGTAAGATGCACCTCAACTCTAAACTGGAACGTGGCAAGCTCATAAGACAAACAAAACGTATTGACATAACCAACCTTAAAAAACACCATAATACTTTCAAGTTGGAACTGAAGAACAGATTCTCTGCTTTAGAAGGCCTAACATCGGAAGAAGTGGATATTTCGGAAGTTAACAGAAAAGTAACCAAAGCTCTTATGGAAACAGCAACAAAATTAGCTGGGTCTAAGAACAAGTTGCATGTAAACAAATTATCAGGAAAAACCAAAATGTTGATGCAAAAAAGAAGAGAGATGAGGACAACTAAAGAAGATGTGACTTCCAAAGTGGAATATATAGAGCTATGCAAGACAGCACGAAAAAGTATCACTGAAGACGTAAGGAAATTCAACTGTGAGCTAGTGAGGAAAGCAATTGAAAACAACCAAAGCCTAAAGATAGCAAAGGGACATCTCAGTAAGGGAAGAAAACAGATTATGGCTCTGAGAAAAGAAGATGGTTCTATAACAAGAAATAGAGGCGAAATTTTGACAAGAGTGAAAGATTTCTACTCCAAATTATATGAAAGGGATGATACATGTACTCCAGACATCATGAAAGGTACCAGAGTTCTTCCAGTCCTCCCAGCAGAAGTTGCTCATGCAATCAAGAACATGAAGCGGGGGAAAGCTCCAGGAGAAGATGGAATTACTATAGACATCATACAAGAAGCAAGTGGAGAAATTGAAACAGTACTCGCCCAAATTTTCACTCGATGCCTTAATGAAGGGAAGATTCCTGAGGATTGGAACAATGCTACAATGATCCTGCTACATAAAAAAGGTGACATTGAGGATCTCAGGAACTACAGACCTATCAGCCTCCTATCAGTGGTTTATAAAATCTTCACTAAAGTTCTTTCACACCGCTTGAAGGTAACACTGGACATGGCTCAACCGAGAGAACAAGCTGGATTCAGGAGTGGCTACAGCACAATAGATCATATCCACGTACTGAGAGAACTAATTGAAAGAGCGAGGGAATATGAACTTCCATTGTGCATGGCTTTTATCGATTATGAAAAAGCCTTTGATTCGGTGAAACCATCAGCAGTTACCACGGCTCTGAAATCCTGCGGTATTGAAGATGCATACATTAATATTATTAATAACATCTATGAAAATGCAAGTGCAAAGATTCGGCTGCTTGAAAATACAACACACATAAAAATTGGAAAGGGAGTGAGACAAGGTGACACCATATCTCCGAAGCTCTTTAATGCCACATTGGAAAATGTCTTTCAATCACTGAACTGGGAAAACAAAGGGATAAAGATTAATGGAGATTATCTAACCCACCTTCGTTTTGCTGATGACGTAGTCATTTTTGCAACTACCCCATCAGAGCTGCAGAGTATGATCCAGGAACTTGCTGACAAGAGTAAAGAAGTGGGATTAAAAATGAACTTTAAGAAGACAAAAGTGATGTTCAATGCTTTTACAAGAAATGAAGATTTATCGATTGATGGAGAAAAACTGGAGATAACAGACACGTATGTTTATCTTGGACAGCAGATATCAAGTGAGGGTCACATTGATGAAGAAATTAATCGGCGTACAAAACTTGCCTGGAGAGCTTTTGGAAGAAACAGCATAATTTTCAAGAGCAATATGCCATTATGTCTTAAAAGAAAAGTGTTTGATCAATGCATCCTTCCAGTGCTTACGTATGGTGCAGAGACGTGGACCTTAACTAAAAGAGACATACAAAGGCTGCAGACAACTCAAAGTAGCATGGAGAGGTGCATGCTTGGTATAACCAGGAGAGATAAGAAGAGGAACTCGTGGATCCGAAAAATGACGAGAGTGGAAGACATCATGATCAGAGTTAAATCCCTGAAATGGCAATGGGCTGGACATACTGCCAGAAGGACAGACCATAGATGGACAGCCGAAATTGTAGATTGGATTCCAAGCGACAGGAAAAGACCCAGAAAAAGACCACATGGGAGATGGGTGGATGAAAGTCGTAAATATGCGGGAGTGACATGGAGGAGACTGGCACAAGACAGACCGTTGTGGAGGAAACTTGGGGAGACCTTCGTCCAGCAGTGGATTGATAATGGTTGACAATGATGATGATGATGATATAGAATATGATTTCTATGTGTAAATATACAGTCTCGTATGACAATGAGAGTCAAAAAGTTCTTCCGCAGTGATGTTAAGGCTGTTTCACTTAATTTTGATGGTACAACGTCAAACGTTTTGATTTAAGTAACTTGTTGTATGTATAATTTCAGTTTTTGCTGTTTTCTTGATAACATATCCAGCTTCAGAATGTTTCACAGCAACACCAATGTTCACCAGCTTCTAATGAGTTGAAAGTTTTCAAAATATGGATGTTGATTTCATCATCGCCCCTCAGAAGGAAAGAACACTCATGAAATTAACATTCACATTTTGAAAACTTTCAGCTTGTGAAAATTGGTGTTGAAAGATGTTTTGGTTTCTTAACGATATGAAACCACTTCCAGCATCCACTCTTCCGTTTTTGTGTTCAACAAGCACGTTTTTGTTGGCTTCGACACCTTTTTTAATCTCCTTAACATTAAATTAATTCATATGAGTAAGTAACTTACTAATTCCGACATGACATGCAATGGAACGAGATGTTAACACGTCAGACGGAAATCTCTGAATTGCTCAATGCGAAAGATGCGAAGTGAAAATTAACTCTTAGTCTTTCAATGTGCCACGCGGGTTGTGAGATAATTAATCATTACAGAAGCAGGTGTTTTCCTGTATCTTGCTCCGGACAATCACACTGAAAACAAACGCAAAGGAAGTAGTACCATTTTACAATATGGTATCGGTGAGTTTAGCGCATGCGCCGTATCGTCGGTCGTTGGAAATCTTCGTTGCTTTAAAAAAGAGATGGCAATATGTTTGTATAATAAATTATTTTTCACTCTGCTGGCACCAGTATAGAGCACAAAATTCCACAGTACGAATTTTTCATTCAAATATTTTTTTTTTTTCAAAAATAAAACGGAAATAAAACTGGGTCGAAAACGGGTCAGGAACACCTTGACCCGACCCGTTTGACCAGCAAGAAATTGTTGACCCGTGACCTGTTTCCTTCTCTGGTTAAGATCACAGAATTCTCTAGAACGTCGTTAGAGGCCGCAGCGTTAAGATTCCCAGGCACTGGAACTTGGGGGCCCAGCCCAAACCATGAACAAACAAGTTAGTAAAATCTTGCAGCGCATTGATTATGATACGCTTTCCAACATACCAGAAATCATTACTCAAGTTATTTCTCAAGATATAAGGATAATGGCTGTGGAATAAAGCTCGCTCCCGTCCCATGACCTTTGACCCTATTTCAATTATATTCAACAGAACCGGTTCAGTATACCTCCGGAACAACATGATAAAGTTTTGTCGCAAAAGAAGCATTTTTACGTACGTTACGACGCATAAGGTCGATGGAATGCATGCCGCTCCTATGTCCTGACCTTTGATCCCATTTCGCTCAGTTTCAATAGGGTTCGTTCACCAGGTTGTCTCCCACCACATACTAAAACTTCATCGAAATCGGACTATTTTTACGCGAGTAATCGTGCGGACAGAGATACATACGGACAAAGCTGGAGCATTAACGCTTCCTCAACCTACGGTTGGAAAGCGTAAAAAAAAAAAAAAAGTTTCCATAACATGATGCCTCCTCCACCAATAAATTTTACAGCTGGCACAACACAATCTGAGAGGCAGCTTTTACCTGGCATCTTCCACACCCGGATTCGTCGGTTGGAATGCCAGATGATTAAGCGCGTTTCGTCAGTCCAGAGAATGCGTTTTCATAGCTCTCTAGTCCATTGGGGTCCGAGCTATACAACAATCCAACCGATTCTTGGATGGCGCTGCAATCAGCCATTATGGCACACAGCTATTTGCATTTGCAGACGTTCTATGATCGCTTGCGGTTAGGGGCCGAGAATTAAGTTGCCCACCTAATAATTACTTCATGTCAATTGCTAGTGCCTAATTCAATTTTTTCCCATCGGAAACACGATCCAACAAAGAAAGAAGTTTTCAAATCGGACTTCTAGAAGCAGAGATATTCATAAAAATGAGATATACATCTACGCCCCGTGGCGTAAAAACCATGCATTATTTCAAGAAGAAAATGTTCCTAAAAGGTTTGTTGACATGCGCAGTATCAGTCAACAAACGACTTTTTTTCAATCGAGATTTTAGGAGCCCATATTTTGCTGCAAATACATCAGAAGCGGAAATTAAGACCTACGCCACCTGGTGGCCAAACCATGTTTTTCGAAAATTAGAAATTATGTGCAAACGATTTCCCATCAGGAGTTGTATCCGGTGCGGAAAGAATTTTTCAAATCGGAGATTTAGAAGCAGAGATACAGGGGGAAACGCAATTTACATTTACGCCCCCTAGCGGAAAGTCTATGAATTACTTGAAAATTTTGAAATTATATGAAACACATGTCACACTGGAAACTATCTAACAAAGAAGGAATTTTTCAAATCGGACTCCTAGAAGTAGAGATCTTGACAAAAGTAATATATACATCTACGCCCCCTGGCGTAGAAACCATGCATTATTTTAGAAAGAAAATGTTTCTAAAAGGTTTGTCGACATGAGCAGTATCGGTCAACAAAACGACGTTTTTTTCAATCGAGAATTTAAAAGCTCATATTTTGCTGCAAATTCATCAGAAGCGGAAATTAAGATTTACGCCCCCTGGTGGCCAAACCATTTTTTTACAAAAATTAGAAATTATGTGCAAACGATTTCCCATCAGGAGCTGTATCCTGTGCAGAAAGAAATTTTCAAATCGGAGATTTAGAAGCAGAGATATAGGGAGAAAACGCAATTTACCGTTACGCTCGCTAGCGGAAAGTCTATGAATTACTTGAAAATTTTGAAATTATATGAAAAATATGTCACACGGAAAACACTATCCAACAAAGCAGAAATGTTTCAAATCGGACTTTTAGAAGTAGAGATATTGACAAAAATAAGATGTACATTTACGCCCCCTGGCGGAGTAACTGTAGAATATTTTAGGGAAAAAATATTCCAAAAAACATTTATCGATATGAGTGCCATCAGTCCACGAAAGAATTTTTCAATCGATATTTTAGAAGCTCAGATTTTATGGCAAATACATCAGAAGCAAAAATTAACACTTACGCCTCCTGGTGGCCAAAGTATTCTTTACCAAAAATTTGAAATTATATGCAAAAGATTTTCCATCAGGAGGTGTATCCGCTGAAGAAAACATATTTTCAAATCGGAGTTTTAGAAGAAGAGTTATCGGGGAAAATGTAATTTACTTTTACGTCCCCTAGCGGAAAATCTAGGCGTAATTTGAAAAAGTAACTATATCTAAAATACTCGTCGACATAAATGAAATCGAAAGATAAAATAATTTTTTCAATCGGATGTTTATAGAAGCAAACATGTGGATTAAAACGTATTTTTGAATTCGACATCATCTGCATTTACGTCCTCTAGCGGCGAAATTGTACATCGTAATAAAAAACGAAATGGAGGATCATCATTCGCATATTTCAAGCTTCCCAATGCAAAAAGAATTTTTTTAAATCGGACTATCAGATGCAGAGATATCGAGGGTACAGACGGACGGACAAACCGATAACATAAGCACGATCTTCAATTTCTACTTACAAATTGCTGCAGAACATGACGTCATAGAGAACGAAAAAAAAATCTGTACGTGCTTCAAAAGAGCTGTAAGCCATATATGCGCCTCCTGGAAGGGCGCGCCCTCATCCCTTTAAGAAGATTTGGCTGAATCCATTTTCATACAACGCCCTTTATTACTTGCTAAGCACTAATACAAAAATAAAACACGGCGCTTAAGGGAAATAAAAACAAAATATAAATATCAAACTAAAAGAGCACTGTCATGCTGTGGTTATTTTCTTTTCGAAGCAACAACAGGAACAGTTCTTATCGTTTGACGGATAATAGTGTTCTGGAAGACGGAATAATAATCAGGGAAAGTTTTTCACCAGCCGCAGGAAATAACACAGCCGCGAACTTCGGAATTAGTATTCCAAGCAAAGCAACCGTGCATGTATAAGAATGTACTTGACATTGTATTCTTAGTTTTGTTCATCACGCGATGAGCAATGCCCGTGGCGAATGACACTGACCCCGTAGCACCCATTCTCTTTTCATACCACCTAGCCCATTTGCTGACGCCAGAGAGAGACGACATCGTCGCGTGTGTCCTCACGGCAGGAATTCAAAGGGTCATCATCATCATCTTCACTTGAAGAACTGGGAGATGTCGAACTTAGCGTTATCATTTGTCATCATCGACAAGGTTCGAAGAGCACCAAAGTCTTTAGGGTAAAGGGGAAAGGGCGTGTTTGCGTTCCGCGAAACAACGCAGTGAGATTAAGTAAGAGAGAGGAAACTGGAAGGACATAATTTTGAAAGAAGGCAGGAAGCTAGTAACAGTTAAAAAAAATAAAATAAAAATAAAAACGATTAGGTAGTAACAATCAGATATTACAAAAGTTCAACTATGATGCCATGACTGTTAATGAGATATGACCGTTCATTAATAATTTAATTTTTTAAACAAGAAAGATGACACCAAATTTTCGGATGTACTGAGCAGTAGAGATCAGTTCGGGCTCAAATTTAGGAGCCCAGGTCCGCCCGGGTCCAAAGGTCTGGAGCCCGTACCTAGCCCGCTTTCTTTGCTTACATGTGTTTGCTAAGCCCGGGCCCACCCTGGCAGGGGCTCTCAGAAAATTTTGCTTAGCAAGGCTTGCATTATGTATGTCCCAATCAAGGGTTATTTCAAAATCATTAGTTTAAAATGTATACTTCAGTTAATCCACTTCATAATATTATTATGTTCTTCGAAACACTATGCATAAAAGCAAAGCCGCCCCCCGGTGGCGCAGTGGTCTAAGCGATGGCTACTGATCATTCGTCCGAAAGGGGTCCGGGTTCGAATCCCGGTGAGGCATGGATTTTGTGTTTGTCTTACGGAACTGGTTCTCTCCCTTCCCTGGAACCAGTGGCCCTAAATTAGGGACGGCGACTGCTTATAGCCCATTGAGTTGCTCACGGTGGTCGTTAAACCTTCAATCCAAAAAAAAAAAAAAAAAAAAAAAGGAAGTGTTCAGAAATGTGGACTAGAAAATAAATAAATAATCGATGCACATGCCGTTCGACTACACCAGGGGAATCAGTGATTCTGCCAAAAGCTGAAAGCAAGAAAATCTTTCAGAAACATAAAATATTCCATTCGTTATTTCTTTTGGATTTCTAAATTTACTTTTATTTTGAATAAATTGCATTACAAAACATACAACTCTTTACAGACAGTCGCACGTGTTTTAAATAGTGACTCTAGAATGCTAAACTTTGCAATATTATTTACATATATGCTAACTGGTAAAGATAGTTTACGGTGATATAGTAGAGTATAAAAAAAGCATGTATGAAAATTTCTAAAAGATCAAAAACAAAAACGTATGAGCATTCCAGACTAGATTATTCTGCATTTTGTAACATTAACAAAGCCTTGCCCTTAATAGTGTAATAACCACAATATTATTCTATGTGTGCGCAGTTTCCAGCAAGTTCATCATGAAGATTGCTTACCGTTTAAGCGTCTCAAAACTCTTCAAAAAAAAAAAAAATCGCATCTAATGCTTCAGCGCTTAACCTTGATCTTTTTTCCTCTAAAACTTAACCTGCTGCACTAAACACTCTCTCGCGAGCAGAACTACTGGATGGTATACATAGTACACGTCTCGCAATGGCATCTAGCTTAGGAAATTGAGAATTCTTCCAGCACGGTAACAAATCTGCAGATTCAAAGTGTGTTTCTCCCATGCGCTATTCCACATACTTACAAATTTCATCTGGATCAGGATCATGAATTTCAAACTCATCTTCCAAATTTTCAAATAAGCCTGCTAACTTTTTTTTCCGGAAAAAAAAATCAGAAAAATGAAAAAAATCATTGCTGAAGAAATCAAGCTGCAGATCTAGAAGTGGCACCACCAGTGTACTTAACACTAGAAGGTCTTTAATTTTTGGTAACCAGTTTATAACGATAATATGCAGGGAATTATTTTTAATTACAGTTTTTCTTGAAGGTAACTTATAAACAATGAAGGATATATATATATAAAGAATTCAGTAATGAAATTCAACATGTGTAATGTCAAGCCTGGGCCCGGAGATTTCCGGCTCTTAATGAATCCTGGGTCCGCCCGAGCCCGGGCCGATCTCATCTCTACTGATCACGTCTTTTGAATCTATTCTACCTCGAATTGAATTTATCAAAGTTATTCAAAGTCAATGCAACCGGTCAGAAAACGATCAACCGGATTTAAAACATAAAATCAATAAAACAACCAGAAATAAAAACTTACTTCCACCAGCGGCTAAAAAGTATGTTACGAAAATTAAAAAATGACGCACAAAGACTTTCTCATAACATAAGGAAGGTATCGGACACAAACAAATTTTCAAATCGAATGGTTTCAAAGAAGAAATATCAACATAATATAACTCTACGCCTTCTAGCCGAAGAATTTTGCATAATGGGGAAGTTGAAGATAGGCAAAAAAATATTCTTCATGGAAAAAGCTAGCATTAGGAAAAAGAACGTTTCAAATACGTCTCCCGGAAGCAAAGATAGCAACAAAAAGGTATTGACCTTTTTGCTCCCTAGAGGGAAATCTGTGTATTATTTAAGAGGATAATGCTCCACATCTCTATTGTATCGAATGGCATACAGTTAAAAAAAAAATTCTCGACAGGGTTTTTAGAATCGGCGATACAGCTGCAAAAAAAAAAACACGACCCTAGAAATAAACTTTGATCTGTGAACTATAAAACTCCTCAAATACTAACTTACGCATTCCACAAGGTTAGTGACATCTGGTGTTGAAAGAAGTTTTTAAATCGCATGTTTAGGAGCAGAGATATTAAGAAAAAAAAACAGATTAAATACCGGCGTTCCTTAGCGGCGAAGTTGTGCATATTTTGGGTAGAAAATGCCCCAAAATAGTTTTCGTAGTTACTAGTCTGACCGAAACAAGTTTTATTTCAATCGGGTTTTTAATCGCAGTGCTGGGTCAATGTACAACCCCATCGGTACAAGTAACAAGTAGGTAGTCCCGTATATACTACTGAAAAAGGAAACGTGAACTCACGCCCTTTAGTGGAACACTTGAAGGTTGAAAAAAGTTAAAATTATATGGGAAACATTTCGCACCGGAAACGTTCTCCAACAAAGAAAGAATTTTTCATATCGGAATCTTAGAAGCAAAGATATCGGCAAAAATACGATATAAATCTACGCCTCCTGGCGAAGAAATTACACATGATTTAAAAAAAAAATATTCGGAAAAGGTTGTTGGTGATGCATGCATAGACGTTGTGTTTGTCTTACGGCGCCGGCTATCTCCCTTCCCAGGATCCAGTTGCCCAACATTATAGGAACGGCCAAAAATTTGTTGGTGAGGCATATACATATATCTCTCCTTGGCAAAAACATGCTGTCTTTTATCCCCTCATCTCGTCACCCTTCAATCACTAAATTTCTGTTTTAAGACATCTATCCTTGACATTAACAAAAGAAGCAAAATTTGACTCATTTTTCCGACGTAACGTGCAACCAGCAACTCAATTTAGCAGGTGGAATTTCATATTTCCGGCAGTTACTTTAATTTTTACAGTTCTTAAATGTTTTGCTGATTGCAAACATCATATATTTGCTAGCTATATTTTTAATTAACTATTTGTCAATTACCTCCGACTAATTCATAAACAGTTCATGATTGACTAGTTTAAACCTGACATAATGTTTGTTTGGAGATTTAACGACCACCATGAGCAACTCAATGGGCTATAAACAGTTTCCCGTCCCTAATTTAGGGTCACGGGTATCAAGGAAGGGAGAGAGCCAATGCCGTAATCTGGTGTTGAAACACAACATCTGTGCCTCACCGGGATCCAAACCCTGACCCTTCTCGGACAAATGTTCAGAAGCCAGCAGCTTAGACCAGTGGGCTACCGGGGCTGCCCTGACATAATATAATAAACCAAAAATCGTTTATTTTTTATTTGTCCGGTTACACCAGTGTACAACCCGAGGACTGACGTTCGGTCAGTAGTGTTCCGAGTCAGATTGGGAAAAGCTGCGGATTTATTGGAGTTTGATGAAGGACAAATTGTAATAGCACGGCGCCTCGGAACTACGGTCTCCGAAACGGCGTGGTTTATGCGTAGTTCACATGCCACTGTAGTGAGTACGTATCAAAAGGGGTGCACAGATGGCCAAACGACAAACCGTCGTCCAGCCGTGGGTCGTCCGCTGCTCATTGATGTCAGAAAGGAGCGTGTTGCGCATTGTTCACAGTGGCAATAGGGCCACAGTGCGACAAATGACCCGTAGCTACAAGAGTTGTGATCAGCGCAACATGTCACAGCACACTGTTCATCGCAGCCTTCTACGCATGGGCCTGCGTAGCCAAAGACCCAGCCAGGTCCCCATGTTCACTGCACGTCACCCGGAACAAATAGGCACAATATCATCAAATTTGGACCGTGGATGATTAGAAGAAAGTGGCCGTAGACCGCCGAGCGTGGATACGCCGATTACCAACTGAGGCTATGGCACCTAGATGCACTGTTGGGCGGAAACAGGCCGGCGTTATGCTGTGGGCGATGTTTTCTTGGGACACTTTAGGCCCCATTATCCCAACAGCACAATCCATGACAGCTGTCAGGTATCCGAACATCGTTGTGGACCAAGTTCACCCATTCATGGCAACTGCGTTCCCTGCTGCTGATAGCCATTACCAACAGAATAATGCGCCATGCCACACTGCCAGAATCGTCAAGGGGTGGTTCGTGGAATATGCTGGTGATTTATGTTAATGCCCTGGCCTCCAAATTTACTTGACAAAGACCCAATCGAACATTTGTGGTTCGACTTGGAAAAGCAGGTTCGCGCTAAATCCACACCACCACGAAATGTGCGGGAACTGGAGGACCTGCTGTTGATATTAATGGTACCAGATACCCCAGGATACCTATCGCCACTTCATCGAATTGATGCCGCGCCTAGTGGCTGCTGTTGTGCGAGCTAAATGGGGTTTTAACAGCTTATTAGGTAGGTGGTCATTATGTAATGGTTCATCGGTGTATATACGTCACACAGTGTTATAAGACATATAAAAGATGAAATTTTTTTTTCAAAACACTGATTGCCTACGGTAGCGATAACGTTTGAAATTTTTATTGACGCGATGGACAGTTTCCACGATACTGATAAACTGGAAATATTACTGACGCGTTCAATAGAGTGTCACGTAGAAGCAAAGCTGATACGGCGGAAGTGCTTCAAATTAAAAACACCTCATGATCTTCTTTCTTTTTTGTTTTTAGCTCCCAAAAAGTAGTTATGGAACAATGTGATTAAATGAGAGTTAATTTACCATTTCCCGAAAGCACTTTTTAGAACTTTTGTGGTGTTCAAAGGGAGAAGAAAACTTATAAAGAGTGAAAACAAAAAAAAACTTATAAAGAGTGAAAACAAAAGAAAACTTATAAAGAGTGAAAACAAAAGAAAACTCGATTACACACCACTCTCTGCTAGTGGAGAAGAGAGTTATTCTGAAATTTCGTTACAGAACGCTGATCTCGGGGGGAAAAAAAAAGAGAAAAAACATCCTTACGCACGCTGTTTTCAATTTGTCCACCAAAGCCAAACAAGTAAAAAAGAAAACGCGAGGGAAGAAAAAAGATGCAAAGAACAGCAAGGAACCATGACCTGGCTCTGTCAAAAAAAAAAAAAAAAAAAAAATAAGAGCTAAGACAACATGTGCCGTCGACCAAATATTTCACACGACAGGTCACGCGTACGGTGCGTCAACTTGATTTGCTTTACACGAAACAGCAACAAAGCATCGAAGAACAAAACATTTTACGATTTCTGACAGTACTCATGCGATTTACTGATTCCAGCATAGGTTGTGCCTTCCTTTTCGTTGCGCGTGGGAGGTGACTTTACATTAAATGTTTTAGTGTGCATTCGGACGAACACTTTGTTTACTAGAAAAACACTTGCCCGCTTTTCCAGCCGTCATAAAAAAAACAGAGGAAATATTAAAAGCATTGGACCGTATCAAACTGGGAACGGAATTCAGCAGATTCAAAACACCAGCATACATTCGGCAATTCTCTCAGACTACTGCTCAATCGATCATATTTTAGGAAGTGATTTGACTCTGCAACGACAAATCCACCATTAGGTGCCATAAAGAATTTTATGCTAGCATGATTTCTACCATTTTGATCCCGTTACCGAAAATTACGCGAAAAGTGATCTTCGAAAATCTGGGGTTGCTGCGAAAGCAAGAAAAGTAAAACCAACGATTTTAATTTTTTATTCTATCGAGAGATCAAATATTAGAGAAATCACAGTCAAAATCCTAATCATATACCTCACAATTGGGAAACGAATTTCCCCGAAGAAATAATTCTTCATAAATACATGGTAGGCATTTTAATGGTATTATTAGCATAATTTCACGATATTCCATGTAACCACTTCCTTCGGAAAACTAATTATTTATACAAAGCTGGAAAGACTAGAATATTTTCGTGACCTTCCGGAAAATACATTTCATTCATTTTCAAAAACCTGTGGTTATGGCGTTATTGAGTGAAAGCAGATAACGGGAAACAACTGCATAATGTTTTAATTTTTTTACTGTCACAAAAGATTAAATATTATATAGGGCGATTCTAAATTTATAGGACAAAATGTAACCCTTTAACGACCATGACCCTACAATTGTGTATCACTCTAAATACCATAACGCCCAAAATTGTCTATTGGTTCGCTTCTTTGTTTACAAACAATAATGATGACTGAATGTGACCCCTGGTCGTGCAAATTTAAAGAAAAGGTAAAGTTAGGAAATGTAACTCACTCTAGAGAGGCGTAACAGGCGGTTATGGTTTTTTGCATGTTCGGGCGTTTTAGGCGTTATGGTCGTTAAAGGGTTAGTGGTAGGTCACACTAAAACATTTTTGTCACACAATGAATGTCCGCATCAGAGTTGGAAACGGGTCAAAAATTTCGGACCCGGACACCCATAACTGGACCCGAGCCGATCCGATCCGATCCGATCCGATCCGATCCGGACTTGTAACTGACCCGGACAAATCTGCTTTGAACTATAAATTCGAAACTCGATTTTTATATATATACAGTACATATAAACGTAGTACATATATTCATCCCAATAACTGCTTGATATTTCATAACTGAAATCCTTTTTTAATAATAACATTTGGTTACTTGCTAAATTTTAGTGCCATTTTTAGTGCCACTATTTTGCGTAATCCAGAAGTAATGGCTGACTATAACCGTAGAGAATATTACAAATGGGAATCATTATTTACGATTACACAAATGTATTTTTTTAAATGTATTTAGATTGTCCACTCGTTCCACGCTTTGATGGAGGTGCGCATACTTTCATGTGGTCCGTTAGATTTTTGGTTCCATAATCTTTTATTACATCGTCGACATCTTTCTTTGTAATTATATACTTTCCACATTCTGAACAACAAGCAAAACCAAACAACACAGAATTATTCACAGATTCCTTAATGAGACGAAACAATTACCAGCAATCACTCTTTCCCTTGTGGTTTTCAAAATGAGACGAAACAATTTCCAGCAATCACTCTTTCCCTTGTATTTTTCAAAATGAGACGAAACAATTTCCAGCAATCACTCTTTCGCTTGTGGTTTTCAAATGAGACGAGACGTTAGTACATCAATCGAAAACCTCTGAATGCTCAATGTAAAAGATGCGATGTGAAAGTAACTCTTAGTCATACAGTGAACTTCGCACGGAGAGAGTGAATCAGCTGAGAAGCAGGCGAATGACGTTTGCCTGTACCTTGCCCTGGACAATCGCGCTGTAAAAGAAAGCGAAGTAAGTAACTTTTTACGATATGGTGTCGGTATGTTTGACGTCGGTCTGTGGAATCTTTGTTGCTTTAAGAAAGAGACAATATTTTTGAATAGCAAATCATTATTCACTCCGTGGGCACCTGTATCGACTACAGAATTCCACAACGCGCGTTTTTCTTTGGAATATGTTCTTCTCTTTTCAAATATAAAACGGGAATAAAATCAGGTCAGGAACACCTTGACCCGACCCGTTGATCCGTGACCAGTTTCCTTCCATCTCTTGTCCGCATCAGCTGCGTTTAAGCGCTAACACAGGAATTGCTCAGAAAATGAAACAATTTTTTATTTACCTAATTTTACGATAAATGCTCAAACGAGCGACCGCCAACAGTAATACATGCCTCACAGAGTCGACGCAGTGATTGGCGTACATTTTCAATGATGCCAGGTATTTCTCGAACAGTTGCAGCAGCGACAAACAGTCAGAGCAACGAGGTCGTCAATGGGAGTCTCGTACACTAGTGTCTTCAGATGTCCCCCATAGAAAGAAATCGAGACTTGATAAATCGGGCGATCATGGTGGCCAAGTGACAAGTCCTCCTCGGCCAATCCATCTTCCCCCGAATGTGGCATCCAGGTAATTACGCACATCAATGCTGATATGTGCTGGCGCCCCATCCTGTTGAAACCACATTTGACTTCGAACCGGCTACTGGAATATCATGAATCAATTCTGGCAAGACCTGTTGACATGGAATGATCAGGTTTCACAAAACTGGCGGTGCAAACGCTCAAAATTTTTATGATACGGCGCTCGCCTATTAGTTAAGCGGCACTCCCCCCCCCCTTCCCCTACATTAAATGCATGTCTGCCTTCTCCGAATTCGTGAATTTCTTCATCACGTGCAAAATCGGCCTTAGGACTGATGGGTTAAAGCAGAGGAAGGGTTTTAAAGCTCACCCAATAGCGCCCTCTAGCGACTACACGCCTTGGTTGCGAACATACATTGTTTGATAAAAAATGTGTGTTGTAGTGTGCCCTATCCCTCCCCCCTCCCCCCTTAAAGTTTGTCATGTGAATTTAGAATCACCCTTTAGAAATTGCCAACAAAGTCTTTCTGATTTACAGAATGCTGGGTCGAACAAACTCCATCACAGATTTTTGAGGGAAAGAAGCTTTGCAAATCTCATGTTGCCCCAATTACTGAATCTCAAAGCAGAAATGGAAAAATAACTTTGAAATGATGCTGATTCATTTTCGTCTAAACGATTATATTAATATTTGAGAAATTGCCATCACAACTCTGCTTATCTCAAATCATATGTAGAGGATTTTAAGAAGGGAGTGTCTGACTCCAGGTCTTAAACAGCCCTTAGAAATAGGAAGCTAGGAGATTTGGGCTAGAGTGCCGGATAGGAAAGGGACACGGAAGCGAGGTAGAAAGACGCCCTTATTTATTACCGGGGGGGGGGCAGTACCCGGGGCCCGACGGCTTAACGTGCCCATCCGACGAACGGCGGATATTTAGTGGTTCGAGCGTTCGTACCTGCCTGGGATTGCAACCCGAGGTCTTCTCCGTGGCAGTCACGAACGTTGACCATTAGGCCACCCGCGGCCCAACCTTGCTGATTTAGAGAAAGCTCGGTAAAATATACGAATTTATTACTGATATGCGGCAATATATCTTCAAAAAGTGATGTATGATCAAATTTCTTATACTCACCTTGAAAAAGCAATTATCGTATAAAGCGGAATTAAAAAATTGCATAATGTAAAATCATGCAAAATCAAGCGAGAACCAGCCGTGTCAATCTTTTTATGCCGCAACTTCGCTACATTACATACAAAAAGTTTCCTATCAACTCAAAATACGCGCTCAGGAGAATGAGATTCGGTGTCGGCATAAGGTCTCCGGCATCTTTATATACGATGCTTAAGAGAAAGATTGAAAAGCCTCCTCTTCTCAATGAGGCAGGTGTTTATGCAATAAACACCTGCCTCATAGATTAGCCACAAACCTTCGGCTGTGTCCACCCAGCTAGCACGGAGGGATTCTGTTTCTAGCAAAAGAAAATCAAAAATATATCACAGAATTTCTACAAAGTGTCTCTTTTCTAAGAGTGCATTCAAGGACTTGAAGGCCGACGCCTATGACAAGAATAGGCTCCAATTGAAATCATTATAGCGTTAAAA
This sequence comes from Macrothele yani, assembly GCA_039090855.1. Taxonomy (NCBI): domain Eukaryota; kingdom Metazoa; phylum Arthropoda; class Arachnida; order Araneae; family Macrothelidae; genus Macrothele; species Macrothele yani. The sequence continues at coordinate 20,249,172 of CM076992.1, forward strand.
ATACGTGCAGCACACTAATCGTGTTAGCATCAGCATGGAGTCCAATTTACGTACTGCGCAATACATCGTGCGCGCGACGCTCCCTGTGCGCAGAGGCGATGATGCAATATATCTGGGTGCGCCGCCGCGTTTTTTTTGTTTTTGTTTGGAGGTTTAACGACCACCGTGAGCAACTCAATGGGCTATAAGCAGTCGCCCGTCCCTAATTTAGGGTCACTGGTTCCAGGGAAGGGAGGGAACCAGTGCGTAAGACAAACACAACATCCATGCCTCACCGGGATTCGAACCCGGACCCCGTTTGGACGAATGATCAGAGGCCATCGCTTAGACCACTGCGCCACCGGGGCGGCCCGCGGCGTTTGACTCAATCTATCTCGGCAACCGTGAGCTCAACACAACTGTGCGTGGTGTCGTTTTGAAGCTCTCGATGAGATCTATTTGAATATACGAAGAAAATTTCGTAGTGGTTTGAACTGAACATTTAAAAAAATGTTCTCTTGTGAACCGGTGAACACTTTCAACAATATCGCGGTTTATCTGGACAACCGTGAGCGCAAAACGACTGTGTGTGGTAACGTTTTAAAGCTCTTTAAGAGATCTATTCAAATATATAAAGAACATATCGCGGTAGTTTAAACTAAAATTTAAAAAAAAATGTTTTCTTGTGAGCGGGTTAGCATGTTCGACAATGCCGCGGAATTCGCAGAGTGAACGCAAGCAAAAGTGGAAAAAATCAAGGCAAGAGCAAGCGATGAGGAATGTAAGAAGCCCAAGAAGACAGAGCACCACGTTGAGTAATTCGTGTATCGATCTGCTTTGTGTTCGCAATGTAACCAGCATTATTTGTAAAAAGTATATAAGCTGCTTTTCATGATAGATTTGTGTTGTGTGACGTACCAGCCCAGCAGGACGCACACGACATACAGGCAGATAGCAGTCAAAACGAACGTCCACGTAGCTCAATTGGTAGAGCGACTTATTCCGGAATGAGGAGACCCGGGTTCGAGCCCCGGCGTGGACAAATATGACGGAGAAATTTCCGGATGACCCGGCCGTTCAAGATCTCGCAGTGGTGTGATGTTCTTTCCACACCACGAGATAGGAAAAATAGGAGAATCCCTTCTTCAGCGCTTCGAAAAATAAATGTGTGTGACGTTGCATTCCACACATTAGATTGACTGGGAGTTTTCAAGTACGTTCTACAGCGGATGGCTGCCTGCGACGATTCATGGTCACGGCTGACCCGTTGGCCATGCCCCCGGCCTTCTATCGGGGGGGGGGGGTTGTGATGTACCTGCCCAGCAGGACGCACACGACCTAAAATAAAGGCAGATAGCAGTCAGAACGAACGTCCGCGTAGATCAATTGATAGAGCGACTTATTCCGGAATGAGGGGACCCGGGTTCGAGCCCCGGCGTGGACAAATATGACGGAGAAATTTACTTCGTTATAGTTGGCTATAACAAATTAAATAAACGCTTTGAAACCATACTGACGCCCTGGTGGCGCAGTGGTCTAAGCGATGGCGTCTGATCATTCGTCCGAGATGGGTCCGGGTTCGAATCCCGGTAAGGCATGGATGTTGCGTTTGTCTTACGGCACTGGCTCTCTCCCTTCCCTGGAGCCAGTGGTGCTAAATTAGGAACGGGCGACAGCTTATAGCCCATTGAGTTGCTCATGGTGGTCGTTGAACCTCCAATTAAAAAAATCCATACTCTACTAGCTCATTTCAACTCTCCAATCTGCAAGTTATGTCCTTCGTTCCAAAGTGACGGCTTAATCAGATCTGAGCCTACCTGTATTTTTTTTAATCGGTTTCTATTTACTATGAAGAACAGAGCGCCTTTTAAACTATAGATAGTTTTTCTGAGGGGGCTTAAGTGTATTTATCTTTAAAAAAATCTTTGAAATATTTTCCGTGTCGAAAACGATTAAGCCGTGTTGCGAAACACAAATTTGCCGGTGGCGGGACTCGAGCTCGCATTATGTTTATTTATTTTTTTAATTATTTTTTAAATAATTGTCTTCAGAAGAAAGAATTCTGAATAAATCCAGACTGTGTGCGGAAGGGACTTCCCACCTTTTTCGAAGAATCCAACAACCAGTAAATCCATTTCTACGTTCGGGCTCCAATGCGAAAACACAAATTTGACGGTGGAGGGAATTGAACCTCAACTGTCAAATTTGCTCCGGAGCCGAATGCTTTCCCAATTTAGCTACACCACCGAGGGTTTATCACAGCTACTTGCCTTCTTGACATGTGCTCCACCTCTGTAGTACGTCACAGTACATATTACACCTTAGAATTCGGTATCATCTTTCTTGTTTAATTCTGTTAAAGAAAACGAAGAAATCGCAAAAGTGAAATATCGATTTTCAGATTAATCACGTAGAATCATTTAATTTCCGGAATGTGTTGTTGGCAAGTAGCTGTTCATTTTTTTACGTGACGTCTTCAGCAGAAAATAAAAATATCCTCATTTTAATTCCCAAACTTTCCGAAATTCCTTTACAAATAAATGCTTTATGCATGAGAGTTAAATCCCAAGGCAGAATTCGTCCCTCTAAATCATGACACAATTCAATTTTGTGTCCACGATGGCTATTTTATATTCAGGAAGTGTCCGCTGCGGGTCTTAAGACAGAATTTATCTTAGCTTTTGTCTTAAAATAGCAAATCAAATGGGGGAGGATTCCCATGGTGGATGTAAAATTTTTTATCATGATTTGTTAATAGCTTAAATTAATGCGAGTTTTGTAGTTTGACCGATTGCGGTTGATAAACCGATATCGATTTTAATTAAGATCAAATGAAAATTCGGTACACACCAAAATAGGACGAGACCGAAGCGTTGGGATATAGTGAGCACATATTTCAAGTGGTTTCTCTACGTCTCAGTGTTTCCTTCACTTTCGCACGCGAATGGGAAAATAAAACAACTAAACAGAATGAAACAAAATAGATAAAAAATAATGATCGCTGAAACGAGCGAAAGCGTCGTACAGGTAATTGGGTGCTTCTACTTCCTTTTTCATTCTTTTCATTTTTTCTTGTCGGCAGACGTTTAGTCACGTGCATCTACGCTCTCCATTACGTTTCCATTAAACGGAGCGGCATCCCGTGCAGCTGACATCATGCGATTGCTATCTACAGGCATGCTCACAAAACCAGGATGACTATGTTCGGAATAGGGAAATGGAATAAATTCAGAAATTGTTAAACAACGGCGTTGATTCTACATCGAATGCAGAAACTAAACTGGTGCTTTATAAATTTCAGTATCTAAACCGACATTTTTTTCATTGCTAAATTTCTGAAGAAAGGGATGGAACCAGATAAAACATCCCGCCTCACTACTTAATTTCGCTTTCAAGAAAACTAAAACACTAGCTAATTCAGATATGTTATTGTAAAAATGATGCCCGAACTAGAAATGCCAGTTTTGTCTCTTATATTTCAGAGAAGCTAATTTCAGCATTCTGGGTCTGGTACGATTCGTCCAACGACGATTGGTCCAATACCGATTGGTCCAATGCCGATTGGTCCAAAGGGACGATTGGTCAAATGCCGATTCGTCCAATGGACGATTGGTCCAATTCCGCCCTATCTGTCCGAAGTGCTACTCGTGCTATAAAAGTCTCATCTGTTCTGATTCTATCTCCGATGTTAAACGGAAGTACCGGTAGTCCAAAGAATGTAAAATAATGTTACATTTCATGCGTAATATTGTGGTTACAGGTTTTTTTTTTTTTTTTTTTCGGAACCGCGTTTTCTTGTTATACTGTCCTTGCTGCCGTATGAAGTTACTGATGTACGAGCCGTTCAATCAATTTCAATGTTTCTCTTTTGCATTAAATAATATAAAATACTAGTGTTCCGTTTCTGTTTGTACAATGCAGTGGGGTTTTCCGCCAACTGGCCAATGGAAACAACTGGTCGGGGTTTGGACAGAGGCCTTTTCAACAGTTTTGATTCCAGCGATGTCATATTCATAACGTTTACATATTAAATCAAGTTAATAATATTGCGCTTTTACTTAAACACGAAATATTAATTCATAGGCCATACGCCTAGGCCTTTTTAACAGTTTTATATTCTACCGATGTCAGATTCATAACGTTTACATATCAAATCAAGTTAATAATATTGAGCTTTTACTTAGGCACGAAATATTAATTCATAGGCTCTAGGCCTACGCCTTTTTAGGACTTTTTGTTCTACCGATGTCATATTCATAACGTTTACATGTTAAATCAAGTTAATAATATTGCGCTTTTACTTAAGCACGAAATATTAATTCATAGGCCTGCGGCCCAGGTGCCTTGCAAAGACCTCAGAAATGATACGATGAATGCCTTTTATAAAGTTTTATAAAATGTTTACAAATACCTAGGTTGTAACTTAAAATCTTCTAAAAAGGCCCGCGACCTAGGTGCCTGGTAGATAGCTAAGAAATGATTCGTTGAGTGCCTTTTATAAGGTTTTATAAAATGTATACAAATACCAAATATCTAGGTTGTGACTTAAAATCTTTTAAAACGGCCCGCGGCCTAGGTGCCTTGCAAAGACCTGAGAAATGATACGATGAGTGCCTTTTATTAGGTTTTATGAAATGTTTACAAATACCAAATATCTAGGTTGTAACTTAAAATCTTCTGAAAAGGCCCGGGGCCTAATTGCCTCGTAAAGACCTGAGGAATGATACGATGAGTGCCTTTTATAAGGTTTTATAGGATGTTTACAGATACCAAGTATATAAGTTGTAACTCAAAATCTTCTAAAAAGGCCCGGGACCTAGGTGCTTCGTAAAGACCTGAGAAATTATATGATGAGCACCTTTTATTAGGTTTTATAACATGTTTACAAATACTAAATATCTAGGTTGTAAATTTAAATCTTCAAAGCATGCCCGCGGCCTAGGTGCTTTGCAAACAGCTGAAAAATGCTCCATTGAGTGCCTTTTACCAGGTTTATGTAAAATGTTTACAATTACCAAATATACGGAAGTTATCTTTCTAAAGGATATAAAGAGGAGAATAATTTAAATTATTATTCCTTTCTGGAAAACAAAGTTTACCGTTGGTAAGATGATACCATTGGACGAATCGGCGTTGGACCAACCGTGCCATTGGACGAATCGGCATTGGACCAATCGTACCATTGGACGAATCAGACATTGGACCAATCGTCCCTTTGGACGAATCGGACATTGGACCAATCGTCCCTTTGGACGAATCGGCATTGGACGAATTGTCCGGGACCGCAGCATTCTATATTATGTATACGCCAACGAGCCATTACATTATGATCACCTGCCTAATAAGCCGTAAGACCGCCTTTAGCCAGCAAAACAGCGTCCACTCGGCGAGTCATGGATCCGATGAGGTGGCGATAGGTATCCTGGCGAATCTGGTCTCAACAGCAGGTCCTCCTAGTACATTTCGGGGTGTGGTGATTTAGCGCGAACCCGCTTTTCCATGTCAAACCACAAATGTTCGAATCAGTGCATGTTTGGTGAATTTAGAGGCCAGGGCATTAACAGAAAGTCACCATCACGTTCCTCAAACCACTACTTGACGATTATGTCAGTGTGGCATAGCGCATTATCCTGTTGGTAATAGCCATCACCAGCAGGCAACACAGCTGCCACGAATGGGAGAACTTGGTCTGCAACGATGTTCAGATACCTAATCGCTGTCAGGGATTGTGCTATTGGGATAATGGGGCCTAAAGAAAACATCTCCCACAGCATAACACCGCCGCGGTCGGCCTGTTTCCGCCCAACAGTGCATCCAGGTGTCATAACCTCCTTTGGTAATCGGCGTATCCGCACTCGGCCGTCTACGTGATGCACCAGTAGTCTTGTTTCGTTAGACCAGGCCACTTTCTTCCAGTCATCCACGGTCCAATCTCGATGATATCTGGCTATTTTCCTGTGTTGTTGGCGATGACGTGCAGTGAGCATGAGGACCCGACTGTGCCTACGCAGGCCCATGCGCAGAAGGCTGCGATGTACTGTGTGCTGTGACACATTGCCCTGATCACCACTGTTGTAGCCGGTGGGTGATTTGCCGCACTATGGCCCTGTGGTCGCTGTGAACAATGCGCGACGGTCGCCGCTCCTCTCTCGCATCAATGAGCTGCGGACGACGATTCGTCGTTCGGCCATCTGTGCGCCACTTTTGATACGTACTCACTATAGCTGCACGTGAACAACCCACAAGCCGCGCCGTTTCCGAGATCGTAGTTCCGAGGCGCCGTGCATCACAATTTGTCCTTTATCAAACTCTCCGATAAATCGGCAGCTTTTCCCATTCTGACTCTGAACACTCTACTAACCGAAAGCCGGTCCTCGTGTTGTATATAAACTGCTCTGTGAACTTCACCTACGCCACCGTTCGGTATCCAGGCGCGCTCATTTCTCTAGGCTGGGGGTGGTCATAATGTGATGACTCATCGGTGTATACACTCTTTGCTAAAAAAAAAAGAAAAAAAAGACAATTGGACAGTATGCAGCGGCTGACAACGTCGTGGCATGCTCTCCAAAAGAGAGTCAATAAGTTTTGTGGGCAGTCTGTCATCCTGCTGTACAAGAGCACTTCACAGCTCCTGAACGTTTCGCGGAGGTGGAGTCTCTGAACAACTACCCGTCTCCCTAAAGCGTCTCACAGGTGTTTTGTAGGATTTAGGTCCTGAGACCTTGCTGGCCCCTCCATGACAGCAACATTTTCACTTTCAACGTATTCCAGAACCAGTCGAGCGGTATTAATTCGGATATCGTCCTGCATAAAGTAGGACAACTTACCTAGGTAAAATAATCCCCCCTGCGTTTTTCGGCTGTTACAGTTTTAACTTGTTTTTATGTTATATATATGCCCTTGAAGAGCCAAAAAAACTAATACACCAGTCTAATGCTTGGTAGGTCCCCTACGGGAGCACAGGACTGCAGAAATACGACAGGGCATGGATTCCACTAGCTTCTGGAAATATGCTGTAGGCAATGCACACCATATTTCCTGCAAAGCGTTCCACAATTCGGGTGTATTCCGAGGTCTCGGATGCCTGTGTTCGATAGTGCGTTTCATGGCATCCCAAATGTGGTCTATCACGTTCAGATTTGGGGACTTGGGTATGGCAACACCTCAAACTCAGATGAATGCTCCTCTAACCATAATGTGGTCTCCTGACACTTGCATTGTCCTGTTGGAACAGTCCCAACCCATCAGCATGAATGCAGGACATGAACGGGCGTACCTCGTCAGAAAGGATGCCCACATAGCATTGGCCAGTCACAGACGTTTGTAGACGTACCAGGGATCCCAGTGAAGTCCAGTTAAACACACCCCATACCATTACGGACCCCCCACCAGCCGGTACAGTTCCCTGTTGACAAGCGGGATCCATGTTCCCTGTTGACAAGCGGGATCCATCCGGGATCCAACCCATCAGCATGAATGCAGGACATGAACGGGTGTACCTCGTCAGAAAGGATGCCCACATAGCATTGGCCAGTCACAGACGTTTGTAGACGTACCAGGGGTCCCAGTGAAGTCCAGTTAAACACACCCCATACCATTACGGACCCCCCCCCCCAGCCGGTACAGTTCCCTATGGACAAGCGGGATCTATGGTTTCATGGGGTTTGCGCCACACACACGAATCCTTCCATCTGCCCGATACAGTTGGAAACGCGACTCGTCAGACCAGGCTACTTGTTTCCAGTCATCAGGTGTCCAGTATCGGTGTTCCCTTGCCTAAGCGGGGCACATAACTCTGTGTCGTGCACCCATCAAGGGGACTCCAGTTGGGCGTCGGCTCCCAAAGCCCATATCGTGCAGGGTACGTTGCACAGTCCGGACGTTGATGCTCCAGCATTGAATTCCGATGCTACCTGCGAGTGTGTCGCGTGAAACGATTCTTGACAACAGACGATGGTCACGTTCACCCAATGTCTTTTTACGGCCGCACTGGTATCGTAGGTTGGAGGCTTTGCCGGAATTCTTGTAGTCACGGTACACCCTTGCAATGGTCGTCCGTGAAAATCCGAACTTCGTTTCTACCTCCGAAATACTATGGATCATTCACGAGCGCCAATTATGAGACTGCGTTGTAAATAGCTTAAATCCTTATTACTTGTCATTCTCATGCCGAAAACAGATCTGACAGCTGGCAAGGATATCTATCGCTTTATATACGCACTGGCGAACGCAACCGAGTACGCGCATAGGTGATGTTGCCATGTATTTTGCATAACCTCGTCTGTACCAGTTTTTCTGGCACTTCAGTGTGTGTATATATATCATCATCATCATCATTGTCAACCATTATCAATCCACTGCTGGACGAAGGTCTCCCCAAGTTTCCTCCACAACGGTCTGTCTTGTGCCAGTCTCCTCCATGTCACCCCTGCATACTTTCGAGTTTCATCCACCCATCTCCCATGTGGTCTTCTTCTGGGTCTTTTCCTGTCCCTTGGAATCCAATCTAAAATTTCGGCTGTCCATCGATGATCTGTCCTTCTGGCAGTATGTCCAGCCCATTGCCATTTCAGGGATTTAACTCTGATCATGATGTCTTCCACTCTTGTCATTTTTCGGATCCACGAGTTCCTCTTCTTATCTCTCCTGGTTACACCAAGCATGCACCTCTCCATGCTACTTTGAGTTGTCTGCAGCCTTTGTATGTCTCTTTTAGTTAAGGTCCACGTCTCTGCACCATACGTAAGCACTGAAAGGATGCATTGATCAAACACTTTTCTTTTAAGACATAATGGCATATTGCTCTTGAAAATTATGCTGTTTCTTCCAAAAGCTCTCCAGGCAAGTTTTGTACGCCGACTAATTTCTTCACCAATGTGACCCTCACTTGATATCTGCTGTCCAAGATAAACGTACGTGTCTGTTATCTCCAGCTTTTCTCCATCAATCGATAAATCTTCATTTCTTGTAAAAGCATTGAACATCACTTTTGTCTTCTGAAAGTTCATTTTTAATCCCACTTCTTTACTCTTGTCAGCAAGCTCCTGGATCATACTCTGCAGCTCTGATGGGCTAGTTGCAAAAATGACTACGTCATCAGCAAAACGAAGGTGGGTTAGATAATCTCCATTAATCTTTATCCCCTTGTTTTCCCAGCTCAGCGACTGAAAAACACTCTCCAATGTGGCATTAAAGAGCTTCGGAGATATGGTGTCACCTTGTCTCACTCCCTTTCCAATTTTTACGTGTGTTGTATTTTCAAACAGCCTAATCTTTGCACTTGCATTTTCTATAGATGTTATTAATAATATTAATGTATGCATCTTCAATACCGCAGGTTTTCAGAGCCATTGTAACTGCTGATGGTTTCACCGAATCAAAGGCTTTTTCATAATCGATAAAAGCCATGCACAATGGAAGTTCATATTCCCTCGCTCTTTCAGTTAGTTCTCTCAGCACGTGGATATGATCTATTGTGCTGTAGCCACTCCTGAATCCAGCTTGTTCTCTCGGTTGAGCCATGTCCAGTGTTACCTTCAAGCGGTGTGAAAGAACTTTAGTGAAGATTTTATAAACTACTGATGGGAGGCTGATAGGTCTGTAGTTTCCGAGATCCTCAATGTCACCTTTCTTATGTAGCAGGATCATTGTAGCGGTGTTCCAATCCTCAGGAATCTTTCCTTCATTAAGGCATCGAGTGAAAATTTGGGCGAGTACTGTTTCGATTTCTCCACTTGCTTCTTGTATGATGTCTACAGTAATTCCATCTTCTCCTGGAGCTTTTCCTCGCTTCATGTTCTTGATTGCATTAGCAACTTCTGCTGGAAGGACTGGAGGAACTCTGGTACTGGTATCTTTCATGATGTCTGGAGTGCATATATCATCCCTTTCATATAATTTGGAGTAGAAATCTCTCACTCTTGTCAAAATTTCGCCTCTATTTCTTGTTACAGAACCATCTTCTTTTCTCAGTGCCATAATCTGTTTTCTTCCCTTACTGAGATGTCCCTTTGCTATCTTTAGGCTTTGGTTGTTTTCAATTGCTTTCCTCACTAGTTCACAGTTGAATTTCCTTACGTCTTCAGTGATACTTTTTCTTACTGTCTTGCATAGCTCTATATATTCCACTTTGGAAGTCACATCTTCTTTAGTTGTCCTCATCTCTCTTCTTTTTTGCATCAACATTTTGGTTTTTCCTGATAATTTGTTCACATGCAACTTGTTCTTAGACCCAGCTAATTTTGTTGCTGTTTCCATAAGAGCTTTGGTTACTTTTCTGTTAACTTCAGAGATGTCCACTTCTTCTGATGTTAGGCCTTCTAAAGCAGAGAACCTGTTCTTCAGTTCTAACTTGAAGGTATTATGGTGTTTTTTAAGGTTGGTTATGTCAATAGATTTTGTTTGTCTTATGAGCTTGCCACGTTCAAGTTTAGTGTTGAGGTGCATCTTACATCTCACCAATCTATGGTCACTACCTGTGTTGAACTTGTTTAGCACACTGCAGTCTTCTATGACGAATTTTTTGTTAGACATAATAAAATCAATTTCAGTTGTCGTCCCATTTGGATGTCTCCATGTCCATTTCCTGTGTGGCTTTTTCTTGAAGAAGGAGTTCAAGATGAAAAACCCTTCTGCCTCTGCAAACTCAACGAGAGTATTTCCACGCTGGTTTCTGTTGCCATGACCGAATTTACCTACTGAAGTTTCATTCTGTTGCCGTTGCCCTATTTTTGCATTGAAATCTCCCATAATTATTTTCAAGTGCTGCTTACCTTTATTATTTAGACGACAAATTTCCTCATAAAATTCTTCAATTTCTTCTTCAGGATGACTTGTGGTGGGTGCATAAGTTTGAATAATCTGAGCCTGGTATCTTTTCGAGAGTTGGATAACAAGTCGTGCAGCTCTGTCAGAGGAACTTTCAACTTCTACAACTTTATCCTTCAGTTTCTTGTTTATTATAAATCCAACACCACTAGTTCTGCCAGTATCTGTCCCACGATAGTAGAAGAGATGTCCACTTTTCAGTTCGATCAGATCTTCTCCTTTTCTCCTTACCTCACTTAGCCCCACGATGTCCCACTTAATCCTTTTTAGTTCCTCTTCCAATTCAAGAAGCCTTGAATCAGAAGATAGGGAGCGTCCATTGTAAGTAGCCAAGGTCAGCATCAGATGGCAGCCTAGTCCGGTCCTCCGGGGATTCTTAGCACCCTCTGCCTTCATGTCGCACTGGCCGCTGCCTTGGCCAGGTACATTCCAGCTGCCGGAGACTGAGGGCCAAGATTTAAGTTGTGGAATCATTTTGGAATGGTTTGGCCATAACTCACCACGCTGGTCAAGCGGGTTGGTGAGTGTGGGATAGAATTTCCTCTAATCCCGATGGTATAGTTATACCGCTATGGGCGGTCGTCAGAGCCCCTTTAGTGGGAACAGGATGCACCACGAGAAGGCGGGGTTGACATTTGTCAAGGAGAGGCTGTGATGTTACGCATCACCTGACCTTACATCCCGTATATATATATATATATATATATATATATATATATAAGAGCAAACTGAAGACTAAGGAAAAACTTTAGAATTTAAAACGAAGGTTGCAAAATAACCTGAAGATCAAAACGCGCAACGCAGCAGTTTTGAAAATTCAGAATTCACATTCTATAAAGAAGATACCTAAGCAAAAAAATACATATATAATTTTGACTCACACCTAGTACAACATAGAAAAGGTTATGTATCTACCTGTGTGAGTAAAAGGAGAAAAGATAAAAAAATAAAATAAAACTACTGAATGTAGAAGGTGTCGAGAATACTGAGCCTTGGCTTTATCAAGGACCAGCAAAAACTCTGCATTTTCTCACTTCCACAAAAGACCTAGTTGGAAATGGGTTTCTGCAAGGCCATAGATGCAAGTAACATTCCCACCTAAAATAGTTTAAAAATATATATATATGTCATGTCCTCCGTAGAGTTGCATGACCTAGCACTAGTTAACAATTTCGCTTGCATCCATTAACCTTCCTGGCCCGACCCATGCTCTTCATCTGTTACTATTAAACAGAGAGAAGAAGATTAAAGAGAACTCAAGCTGTGAGAGTGACATAATAATTAGAAATGATTTTCAGCCATAACGAAATGCCAAGTTCGTTTGAGAGAGAATTTAAACCTGAAAATCAATGCAAAAGAAATCCAAATTTTTACATTGCAATTAAAAAAGGAAATATTAATTTTTAACGAACAGATTTTGAAAAGAAAACTTGAGTCTAAAACCCCCTACTCTACAACTTATGACAGCACGAAAACGAGAATAAGTTAAAGATAATAATTAACTAAAGAAAACTTTGTGAAAGTTATATACCTTAAACAGTTAGTTGCAATATGTACAAAGTATTTCAGCAGTGCTTTAAGTGCATAATTAATTAGTTATTAAGAACTTAACTACTTTGAAAAAACAGCGCATAGAAAAGGAACAAGCTTAGCCATCTTCTGTTCCTAGGTACCCCAAAAGACACTCAAAGTTACAAAGAAAAGAAAGAGTTAAAACCCGCAAAAATGTTAACAGACAAACCAATGCCTAAAAGCTGAAAAGCTAAAAAACAACAGAGAAAAAGTACATGAAGTACAAACATTGAACTTATAAAACCTAGAACCCAAAAACAAGGAAGAGAGCTTACCTCTTGTGTGACAAAAACTTTTCTCCTCACAAGAGAAGAACATGGCTAACCTCTTCCGCCACTCCCTAGTTGCTGGGGGCAGTGAGGGTGGGGCTGATGGCCTCCTCATACAGCAAGAAACCAACGCCCGGATATTTTAACCAGAGAAAAAAATATATATAAACTTAAGACTGTGGATCTGTATGATCAGAAAGAGCAGAATTAACTCTCCAGAATACATGAGAAATATTATAAAATACACGAGCAGTGTATTTAATAATCTTTGCATGTATTAAATCACCTTAGTGAGCTTCTATAGATTAATCAGAATCTTATTAATTTTAATGTTGGTTTTACTATTTTTAGTATAGCTATCCTAGTGATGAATAACTAGTTTTCTTTTTTATTTGTTTTTATTTTCTTTTATAAACAGATTTTTAAGCTTTTTTTTGTGATTTTGTTTATATTATTTAATTTTTTGTTTTAATAGGACCGTCATATCCATAGCACTAAGGTTCCTTTAGGTAGTTAATAGGCATCCTCTAGCCAACTTCCTTACGGCTTTGATTGGTCAGAATCATATTATTAACTGTGTAGAAAATTAAAGCAGATCTGCCAACCTTACTCTATTATTCAGAATAATTTTTCTTAAAGTTCTTTTGATGAAAGAAGAAGGAATTTCGTTCTCTAGAAAACTTTCTAATAGTATATTAATGTGGTAATTGAAGTCCAAATTGTTGCTGCAAATTCAGGAGAAAAGTTTTTGCCACACAAGAGGTAAGCTCTCTTCCTTGTTTTTGGGTTCTAGGTTTTATAAGTTCAATGTTTGTACTTCATGTACTTTTTCTCTGTTGTTTTTTAGCTTTTCAGCTTTTAGGCATTGGTTTGTCTGTTAACATTTTTTGCGGGTTTTAACTCTTTCTTTTCTTTGTAACTTTGAGTGTCTTTTGGGGTACCTAGGAACAGAAGATGGCTAAGCTTGTTCCTTTTCTATGCGCTGTTTTTTCAAAGTAGTTAAGTTCTTAATAACTAATTAATTATGCACTTAAAGCACTGCTGAAATACTTTGTACATATTGCAACTAACTGTTTAAGGTATATAACTTTCACAAAGTTTTCTTTAGTTAATTATTATCTTTAACTTATTCTCGTTTTCGTGCTGTCATAAGTTGTAGAGTAGGGGTTTAGACTCAAGTTTTCTTTCAAAAATCTGTTCGTTAAAAATTAATATTTCCTTTTTTAATTGCAATGTAAAAATTTGGATTTCTTTTGCATTGATTTTCAGGTTTAAATTCTCTCTCAAACGAACTTGGCATTTCGTTATGGCTGAAAATCATTTCTAATTATTATGTCACTCTCACAGCTTGAGTTCTCTTTAATCTTCTTCTCTCTGTTTAATAGTAACAGATGAAGAGCATGGGTCGGGCCAGGAAGGTTAATGGATGCAAGCGAAATTGTAACTAGTGCTAGGTCATGCAACTCTACGGAGGACATGACATATATATATATTTTAAACTATTTTAGGTGGGAATGTTACTTGCATCTATGGCCTTGCAGAAACCCATTTCCAACTGAGGTCTTTGTGGAAGTGAGAAAATGCAGAGTTTTTGCTGGTCCCTTGATAAAGAAAAGGCTCAGTATTCTCGACACCTTCTACATTCAGTAGTTTTATTTTATTTTTTTATCTTTTCTCCTTTTACTCACACAGGTAGATACATAACCTTTTCTATGTTGTACTAGGTGTGAGTCAAAATTATATATGTATTTTTTTGCTTAGGTATCTTCTTTATAGAATATATATATATATATATATATATATATATATATATATATATATTATATATGTATACTGAAGAGCAAAGCTGAAAACTAAGGAAAAACTTTAGAGTTTAAAACGAAAGTTGCAAATATATATATACCTCCATGGTAGCCCAATTTAATGATAACGTGTTTGGTTGCAGGTACTGACAATCTACAGTATTAACGGAACAGTTTGTTAATTGTTAATTATAACATTTTTGGTTACAGGTGCTGACAATCCATCGATCTACATACCAGTTTACTTTGAGAAGTTTCCCAGCAGCAGAAAAGATGGTCCTGACTTTGCGTCAAAGAATTTTCATCGTCGAGGCATATATTGGAGCACAGAAAATTCATATCAATTTGTGGAGACCGCTCTACATGCGCAGATACTTGGTGTGTGGAATGCTGTGTCAACACGTAGGATAATTACCATTTTTTCCCACGAAACCATAAACTCAGCTCGATATATTGCAAGCATTTTCAGCCCATTCATCAATCAGCTTACCAACGAGGGGAAGACATATTTTTGCTTTGAACAATATGGAGCTACAGCTGATACTGCCCACCATTGAATGAATGCGATTTTGAGGTGTTTGAGGAAGACTGTGTTGTGAGTCGTGACCTTTGGCCTGCTCGATCCCCTGATCTGTCTGTGTGTGACTTTTACTTCTGTAAAGGGTCAGGTGTATTCCAATAACCCGACAACTCTTGAAGAGCTTCAAACCAATATATCCGCTAAAATTGCCAAGATTACACCACAACAACTTCAAAACTGTGTTCCAAAACATGTTGCGAAGAACTGACCTGTGCCTTAATAACGAGGGCGCTCATTTCCAACACCTGGTTTTAGGACCTGTCTTGGACACTATAACATTCAATAAAACTTGTGCTTATTTGATTTGTTCATTTGCTATAGTTTTGTTTGGGCCACTATGGGTATAGTTTTTTTTTTGTTTGGGCCACTATGGGTATAGTGTTTTTTGTTTGGGCCATTATGGGTATAGTGTTTTTTGTTTGGGCCACTATGGGTATAGTGTTTTTTGTTTGGGCCACTATGGGTATAGTGTTTTTTGTTTGGGCCACCCGGTATATATGATTATGTATAATTATAAGTTGAGTTTCGAATTTAGAGTTGAAAGCAGATTTTTCCGTATCAGGTTAGGGTAGGATCAAATTATGTGATGTCCGGGTCCAAAAATGTTGGCACGTTTCCAACTCAGATCAGGGCATGTGGAGTCCCAGTATGCTGGATGACTACTTACTGGGCATTTGAAAGAAATGTCTAACAAGCAAAATAAACCAGAAAGTCATCAGTTGTTATTTAGGCAATTTATTGAATAGATCATATACTTACGTATGTAAGTATATGATCTATTCAAACTGAAACCGTGTGTCAATGGAAAACCTTCCCTGATAGAAATAAAAAACTAATATCACACTTCAGCATAAATAATGCTATTGAAATCACATATTATTTCTTGTGGAACAGTTTTTTTAGATCAGTGTAATGGTTAACGGTAACTACACAAAGCAATATTTCCCAATGGCGTTTAAGTTCACCAATGTTTCTTGGAACACCGAATCTTGATTTAGTAAACAAGTAGTTTATCTGACAATTTAAATATATTTTCAGTTATTGATTTAAAGGAACAATCCATTATCCTACGAAGTTTTAAAAGTTTGTCTCTGCTTTAGTGAGAAATATGGATTATGATTGTAAACTAAACACTGTTTTATCTTCTGTTGATCGTGGGAAATTTTCCCATTTCTTTCTGGATAGCAATGCTTTCTGAATCGATCAAAAAAGCAGTAAATACAATCATTTATACTGAAAGAACGGAGAAAACGATGAAAATTTCAATGATTATCAATAAATGTTTAATGCATTGTTACTGCACGTTAAATATGTGCATCATTCATTTGGGGACAAGTTTAAAGGAATGTTTTGAAGTATTTATAGGATATCTATTATTATTCTTTTTCTTCTACTTTGATACTTCACAAATGCGAGATTTTTTTTATTATACTTTTTCTTTTTGTAAACTGCACCTGGCTAACAGAAGGAATAGAAATAATTACTCTACAAATATTTTGATTAAATACTTTTTTATCCTGTTTCTAAATACTAGGAAATTTTGCTGACACACCAAAGAGCCAAAATATTATGACCAATTCGGAGGGTAGGTAAGCTGTCGATAAACGATAATCAACAAGCCATAAGAATTCAATTGCAGATAAAAGACGAACTTTATATACAATTAAAAACACACTAGCTACAATAGGTTAAAATAACACATGCAAGATCTTTCTGGCTTGCCTCCAAGCCCATCATCAGGCAAAACACAGACAGCACTGCGCCGACATACCACTAAATACAAAGGGGGCGAACTCTCAGGATGCATCAGTTGTTACGTAATATGAAAAGTTCGGAAAGGCATAATATACATATGTGCATAGGACGCTATTCGTTGGCTGTTGCAGGTTTAGCTATAGCAGAGTTTAGCTGCATCCTAGGAATTCGCCCCCCCCTTGTATTAAGTGGTTTGTCGGCGCGGTGCTGAGTGTTTTGCCTGATGATGGGCTTGAGGCAAATCAGAAAGTTCTTGCATGTGTCATTTTAACCTATTGTAGCTAGTGTTTTAATTGTATCCCAGCAAAAACACAACTGCTGGGAAACTGCTGGCCACCAGCTGGCAGTGATGGGTCATTGCTGGCTGAAACCTGCCGCTCACGGCCCGGTAGCGGTCCGTTGGTGGCAGCGCTATCAGCTGGCGAGCCATTGACGGCCCTGCAGCATCGCCGTGAATTGTGGGCCTCCGAGCAAGTGCCACTAGTGGCCCGTTGCTGGCAACCAATGCAACCCCAACAGTAGGTGGAAGCAACGGGACTGCGGATGCGCAGAAGCAACTCATGGTACCAGTTAGTGGAAGACGACGCTATCGCCATCGTGTTATTTTAGTGGTAGTTAAGAAAAAAATCCATATATATTTAGAGAGCCGAATTAATTTCCTAAGGGAATTCCACGTCGACGAAGATATCAGATTAAGCCATGAAATACTAGATTATAGCCATGAAATATACCCACTCCATTTCCATTAATAAAAATTCATGGAATGGAGTGGGTGAATAACAAGAAACAATTTGAAACCGCTTCAAACAAATGTCCTGGAAAACCATTAAAAGTTTGTTGAAAAAAAAAAGAATTATACGCGTACAAAATGTATTAATTATTTGAAAGAAACAAAAAAGCAACGCTATGTGGATATAATGTACTCATCCATGGGTTGAATACACAAGACTGGAAAGAATTCGCTTCTAAAAATAACGAGAAGTAAAATAAAATATCTTTACTCTTAAAAACAAATGTAGCTTCGGACAACGGAAAGGAAAGATACAACGTTAAAAATGTAACAGGATGTGACATGAACCCGGGTAAATATGTATTAATTCAACAATCTCCTTTCAAGAAGACAAGGACAGTACAAAACTTTGGAAAGCGACTCTAAGTATGTGCACTTCTTGAAAAGGAGTGAAGTTCAACTTAAAGTAAAAAAAAAAAAAAAAAAAAAAACCTATCGTTACGTTGAAAAATTAATTTATGAATTATGTGAAACTGACTTTTATGAAAAATACCTCGCAATATTGTGAAATGAAAGCGGGAACCCGTCGATTACACATTCCGTACCAAACAGACAGATTCAAGCACACGCTCGTGCGTGGTAAATTAGTCCGGTCGGTAGAGAGCTTAGCTCCTACACCTACGGCCCAGGTTCGTATTCACCCAGTTCAAACGGGCATTTTCACGGTCTGTTGAGAAAATTTCCCCAGCGCAGTGTTATAATTCACACGTTTCGTAAGGGTAGAAAAAAAATTGTAGCTTTGGGAAACTGCGGGTTGTTATTTTTTTTTATGGCTACTACTTGGGATATTGGCGGACAAGACTCGGCAAGCCACCAGTTACGTCACGTGGTTGCCGGCTTCAACTACCGGCAAACTAGCGGACCACATTACGCTAGCCATCGCTTCTGGCACGTGCTTGCAGGGCCGCTGAAGGGTCACTTATGGCAGCTACTGCCTGTGATGGACAACTGATGGCCCTGTTGTGGCATATGACAATTGATGGGGTGCCAGCTGTTGGCCTGAACTGCTGGCCCTTCTGTTGGCCGCCCGGACATTTTATTGACGGTTCGGCAGCGGCAACATAGTGCTGGCCCAGCAAGACTGTTTTTGCTGGGATATAAAGTTCATCTTTTATCTGCAATTGAATTCTTATGGCTTGTTGATTATCGTGCATCGACAGCTTACTAACCCACCGAATTGTTTCACTTGCACGAAAAATTTTATCTTTCATATTATGACCACCTGGCTAATATGATGTTGTCCTCCACGAGCCGCCAAAACAGCTCTTACACGACGAGACATGGACTCAATAGATTTCTAAAGGTCTATTGTGGTATCTGGTGCCAACATGTTACCAGCAGATCAAATTCTTGTAGATTACATGAACAAACCGCCTCAGATCAGATTTGCTGTCCCACCACAAACCACAGATGATTTCCAACAAAAACTCTCAATACCTGGAAGTATTCCTTCTCGAAACATTCTCGACCAATCCGAGATGTCGCATATCCTACTGAAAGAAGCCACAGCAAGAGGGGAATACCATTGCCATGAAAGAATGTACCTTGTCTGCAGTGATGTTTAGGTAGGTGGTAGACGTCATAGTTTCCTGCACACGAATGACTGGACCCAGGGTTTCCCAACAGAACATTGCCCTAAGCATTACACTTCCTCCACAGGCTTTGTTTCGTCCCAGGGTGCATCCACATGCGAACACTTCCCCAAGTAAACAACATACACGTACCCGACCGTTCACATGGTGGAACAGGAAACAATATTCATCGGACCAGAAGACCTTCTTCCAATCATTCGAGATCCAGTTTTCATGTTCGCGTGCCAACTGCAGGCGCTTTCGACGGTGAATTGATGTTATCATGGACACTCTTAGCGGCATGCGGCTACACAGTGCCATTTTCAGCAGCGTTCGACGTATTATGTGTTGTGGAACATTTCTCCCGTTACCAGCATTCAAATTACCGAGAGTTGCACCACAGTATTCCCCCTGTTGGTTCGTATCATAAGAGATAGCCTTAGGTCACCTCGATAATCGATGAGTCATGGTCGATTACTCTTGATGCAGTTCGAGGTCCTCCCACGCGGACTGTTTTTTGAAGGAACTAACCACCGCTCACCGTGAGAACTCGACAAGCCTTATACCGTCACGGAAATGCTCTGACCAAGTCGTCTGACCAATAGAATTTGGCCTTTATCAAACTTGATTAAGTCCGCTGCCTTTCCCATCTGAGAGACAAGAATAACACTGATTAACAGAGCTCAGTATCAGGGGTTCTTTATACTGTTTCATGAATTTCACAGGCGCGGTGGTAAACCTGCAGTTGCTTCGATTTGCATAAAGACGCGCTGGTCATATAATGTCTTGGCTCTTCGTTGTATCGGTGTTGCTGATATGAGATGAGGGAATGAATGGTTTTTCTTAGATTTCGTAGGAAATCGTCGCCTGCGTTCGAGCCGCACTGTGAAATTTAATGTGACTTTCTGTTTCCTTCCGCCTACAGACTTCGAGATGGAGCGTTACCTAGAACACTGTTATGCCCTAAAGTGTTGGTTTTGCTAAAAAAACCCCTCCGCTGTTGAAACGTTTATTATACTTCAGGAAGTTTTTCCAAATGGCTATGTCACGCGCTGCAGCTTTTTGGTGGCATAAGTGTTTCAATGAAGGGTGGGGTGTCGCATTCTATTGGGTGTGCGCAAAAGTTCTACCAGTGTTCGTAATAGATGCAAATTGCGATCGGCGTAGTTACATCACAGATGACGCTGCAATGTCGAATTTTCGGCCTGTAAAGCGTGGAGCAGTAGAGCATATAGAGGCACTAGGTTTGTCCGAGTAAGTCATTCGTAACGGAAATCACAGACGGTGTAACATGGCATGCGATAAGGAGCACATTGAACATTGTTTACTGTACTAGTTCGATAAACGTAGTACTGCAGCCGCGGCTTGCCGCAATATCTGTCAAGTGTATGGGGAGGATGCAGTTGATGATAGCCGTTGGTTTTGGAAATTCCGGGGCGGAGACAGAAACTATAAAGATCAACCACGCCCTGGACGTCCATCTGTGGTTTCTGACGAGCATGTGGACCAAGCCATAAAAAATGACACACACCCAACCTTTCAGGAATTAGCGGAAACGTTGTCTGTAAACAGAACAACAGTCGAAAGAAGGATGCATGCGCTTGAGTTAATCACCAAGTTCGATAATTGGGTTCCGCACCAGCTTTCTGCTAAGCAACGAGAGGAGAAAATAACCTGTGTTTGAGAATCACCTGTATTTGAGAATCACCTGTGTTTCTTTGCTTTCTCGTCACAGAAATAAACAGTTTTGGGGTCGAATTGTAACGGGTGATGAGAAATGGGTACTGTACCGTAACCTAAAGCGTCGACGGACTGTGTGCCAAGGTGCGGAGCCTGCTCCATCGACATCAAAAGGAGGACTGCATCGCAAAAAGGTTTTGTTGAGTGTTTAGTGGGATGTCCACGGAATAATCCACTGGGAGGTGTTGACACCTAATCGAACGATAAATGCTGACCTCTACTGCCAAAAGTTGGACAGATTGCGAGAACAACTGACATCGAAGCGGCCAGCACTCGTCAATCGCGTCCTTCATCATGATAACGACAGACCTGATGCTGCTTTAATCACTCGGCAAACATTACTGGACTTTGGTTGGGAAGTGTTACCTCACCTGACGTATTCCCCTGACCTGGCACCTACGGACTACCACCTTTTTTTCGATCGTTACAGAACGCCTTCGCTCTACAAACCTTCGATGATGTGAAAACGGCATTACATGACATTCTTGACTCTAAAACACAGGAGTTTTTCCGGCGTGGGATTCACCTACTCATAGACAGATGGCAAGACGTCATACAGAATGATGGCAATTATGTGAAATCCTAAGTTCGTTATTTGTTGTGGTGTCCTCCTTTCTTCGTAGCCTACAAAAACGGGTAGACCTTATACACACACACACACCCAATATTAGGAGTGTTCGAGCGGTCTTCAACCTCACGCACGCAAGAGATCAACAACACTGCTATTGCAATCATTCGAGAAAGTCTTCGGATTACTGTTCGTGAATTTGCCGAACACCGCTCAGTAGCTACCGGAGGTGTCAGTGCATTACTCTCCTAAAATCTGGGAATGAAACGTGTGTGTGTGTGTGTGTGCAACGGATCCATCAACTGATAACGCCAGATCAGAAACAACAAAGGTCAACAGTTAATGAAAAACTGAAAAGCCGTTATGCGGAAAATTGTCGAGATTTTTTTTTCATAGAATAATAATTGTAGATGAAAGCTGGGTACATCATCTTGATCCCTGTATCGAACAACAATTGAATCAGTTGAATTCCTTTAGTTTCCCTCTTCCAAAACTGGTGAAAATGGCAAGAAGTTCTGGGAGGATCGTAGTTTTTGAGCACCTTGATATTGCACGCAAACGTATCGAACCTAATGGTCATACAGTTAATGGTCACTATTATGCAGGCATTCAGAAACGATGTTGGTGCATTTTTGGAGAAAGTCCTATAAAAGTAAAATCTGATATATCGATTCATCATAATAATGCCCTTCTTCACGTCTGCAATTTTGTCTCTTAGTTTTTTCAAGACAAAGGGATCAGTGTTCTCCCTGTCCTCCTGCTTCAGCTCCATGTGAACTTTGGCTATTTCAAGGAAAGCAATAAAAGGCATTCATTTTCGAAGTGATGAAAAGTATGATAAGATAGTGGAGGCAAGCTTGAAGTCACTCTCAAACAATTGCTTGGATCATATGTTTACAACATGGGTGGAAGAAAGGGACAAGTGTATTTACCCCAAAAGAGATTAGTTTGAAAAGGATCATATGAATTCAAACTGAAAAATGCAAGGTTTTATTAATCCAGCCTCCTCCTTTTAGCAGCCATAGGTGTGAAACATCAGCCAAATGTGATTGATTGATTTAGAAAGTGGGCCCAACTCGAGCAAACGCTCGAAAGTTATTCATCGAGACGATAGTTTTCCAAAACGCAGTCAACGTTTCTTTCCTTCCTGGTGTTACTTTGAGGTTTGGTCTTCGGGAAAGCTGGATACCACTGGTGTTTACTGGCTATATTACACTCGAGAAGAAAGGGGATTGATCCAGGTCTCATGACTAGTCACTAGTCCCAAGAAATCATAACCTTCAGTTTTATAGCGAGAGAGACGAGCGGACTTCGACTGGCTGCTCGATTTCTCAAGTGAGTAAAAGGAACCCATCGGGCACAGACTTTGTGAAATCTGAACTCGATGTGGATGATAGTATGCATAGATACAGCAGGAAAATCCAATTCCTCACTGAGTGCTGCTCGTTTGATGCCACCGTTGTAACGGAAGATCCTCCTAACAACAACAGCGTTCTCCAGTGTCAATACCAAATACGCCTGAACTTGCCGAATAGCGTCTTTCACATCTTGTTAGCCATTTTGAAACGTTACTTCAATTCACACACTCTTCTATATAATAAACACTTATCGCCATTCACTTTAACCATCGTGCTTTGGAGGTCATTCGGTTTCAATCTTTCTGAATGTAGGAAACGCGTCACTGCTGTCATTGGTACTTTTGCGCAACGACCCATACAAGAGATAATCGTTCTTCTGGATCCTTTCACTGAGATCACAAGCAGCAACTTAACGAGTGGTGCCATCTTTTGCAATATTTCGCACCGAAAAAGTACTCTTACCATTCTTAGTCGAATTTTATGATAACCTTTTTTTTTAAACAATCTGAGTACATACGGTTACATTTGCCAGACAACAGCCACCCAGAGACGAATTTGAAATTTCTCCCTGCGCAAGACCCTGACTTCGATTCTGTCTCATATTACCTCAATAATGTTTTTGACCAAATTCCGTGTCTTACAAAATTGATCAACACAAATGTGATCTATGTCGTGCTGCGAATCTCCATTTGGACACGTGTGGAAAGTGGATTGTCAAATTGGAAAGGAGGTACTGGTAAACAAAATAAATACTAAAACTAGGAGGAGAGCCAGGAGTTGGTGCATGGGCATGGTGCTTGGGGATCTGCGAAGAATGAATGCAAAACCTAAAGAGACATATGATAGAGAGCTACGGAGATGCTGGGTGGTGGCAGAGATAATCCTAAATGGACCGTTACCCTATCATGCCGATCTTCAAACACAATACAACTTACATTGAGTTGACGCATTAGTTCGTGCCGTTCTATTTCACGAGTGTTCCCCAGACCAGTAGATGGCCAGTTGTCTATAAAAATGTAGCCAGTAATATCGTGTAGCTAAATCATATTGCGTTGTGTGATTGTGGCTAATGGTTTTTTTTGGTTTTCAGGTCCCGAAGTATGAAGTGTCGAGTAGAGAGGAACGAACATTTCCGACATCTGCTCCTCTATGAGTTTAACAAGGGATCCTCAGCCGCCGAGCTACTCGAAAAATTTGTGCTGCGTATGGGGAGGATGCTATTGCTCCGTGGACAGCCCGCAAATGGTTTGAGCGGTTTCGAGGTGGGAATTTTGACCTCGACTCTCCACGCTCAGGTCGTCCATCTCACTTTGATGAGGATCGTTTGAACCATCTCATTCACTTGGATCCACGTCAAACCGCTCACGAATTGGCCACTGAGAGGGACTGTGATCAGGCCACAGTGGTGCGACACCTGGAACGTATGGGAAAGTTGCAGAAATTGGGGTCTTGGGTGCCTCACACTCTCACCGGGAACAGCAAAAATCAGCGTGTTGCCATATGTGGTTCCTTGCTCGCCCGTTATCGCGAATGTTGTCAGCAACGCAAACCCTTTCTATCACGTATTGTGACTGGAGGTGAAAACTGGTGCCTGTACGTGACTTTCAGGAATCGGAGGGAATAGTTAAGCTCAAACTGCCCACACCACGTCCGAAACATGACCTTCATCCTGCAAAGATCATGTGTGTCTGGCGGGACATAGAAGGCATTATTCACTGGAAAATGCTGTCGGGAAATCAAACCATCAACGCTGCATTCTATTGTAAGCAGCACCGCCGTGTGGAGGGAGCAGTTCAGTAGAAACGGCCACATCGGCGCCATGGTGTCCTTCTCCAACATGATAGCGCATGCCCTCACAGTGCAAACATGATCAAAATGGCTATTCAGAACATGAAATGGAAGATCTTTCCACATCCGGCCTTTTCCCGAGATGAGGCGCCTTCAGATGTTCTGATCTCTGTCGAGTGCACTCCGTGGCAGAACGTTCAACAATGATGTTGATCTCCAGAACTTCCTTGATGATTTCTTCGCAGCAAAACCTGCACGTTTTTCTAGAATGACATTGCAGACCTATCCAAACCTTGGGACACCATCGTAAACAATGGGAGTGGGGAAATACATAGTTGATTGATTCCGTTTGCCCTTCTGATGTAATACATTCCTGTAGTGTGGTGAAAAAAACGGCATGAACTTATTCATCAACCCGATATAATCATGAATAAATTCCAAGAGGTCATTAGTTATATTATCGTAAAATCGATAAATGGAGAAAAACAGAATGATAAAGTGAAGCACGATTCATCGGAGAACAACACACATTTCACGTTGTCTAACGTTTTTTTTTTATTTGAGGTTTAACGACCACCGCGAGAAACTCAATGGGCTATAAGCAGTCGCCCTTCCCGAATGTAGGGTCACTGGTTCCAGGGAAGGCAGAGAACCAGTGCCGTGAGGCAAACACAACATCCATGCCTTACCGGCATTCGAACCCGGACCCACCGCGGACGAATGATCAGAAGCCATCGCTTAGACCACTGAGCCACAGGGGGCGGCATTGATAAAGTGAATCCCACATGCTTGTATAAAGAATTCTAGCGTCGCGACCACACTTAAAAGATGAATTCTTGTAATCTTTTGTTGTGTAGTGTGACAAAATGTTTCCTTTCTCTTCTGCACTCTTCTTGCTGATCATATAAATATGAACATTCGTGTACTCCTCTCCTAACTGACTCATTCCAAATGGGACGACCTTTGTCTACGCGTGTAGGTGACTAAGGTGTCACTTTCCAGATTGTTATGTGAGAATATTTGTGGAATGTGCCTGCTGTGACATCAGATTAGGAGGCGCGCAATATTCACCACTTGAGCAGTGATACTTGTGACGGATTTGAGAGATGAGAGGCTTATAAACTCGCTTCCCGCATACAGAGAAAACGGTGGAAAGCTCATCTATGCGTGCAGTTGAGGTAAAATCCAGACAAAATCCACGTTAATAACGTGGCCTGCTAATATATCCAAGTCACAAATTATTAAATACTTTAAAGCACTTCAGATACGACATTTTGCATGCTAAAAAAGTCTACACCTAATACTTCTCGAGTTTTCTGCAATATATGTTGAGTGCTTTTAAGCTGAATTCGTGGGAAACATTTTACTTCGAAATAAGACTTTAGTTCTGATAAGCACACAGGTGCCTTTAAAGAACAAGTCTATTAAAATGCGATAATTTAGTATCAGTTATTTATTAGACTACCACCATGTGAAAAATTTCCCACATACAAAGGCCGTTCCATAAAAACTGAGAGTAACTTTTTTTTTGAGTTGGCAACAGTGTGAAAAGGAAAAAAATAACCACGCAGACGATTAACTGAATTAAGGAAGTATCTATTGCAATAGTTATTAGCTGTGACAGACGTTTATGGTTTTGTTGTTGCGCAGTTGTTTAAGGTACGTCTGCATTTCGCCATACTGCTATCGAGGTGAGTAATTGTGAGTTAAGAAGTGAAATGCGTTGTGCGATAAAAGTTTGCTATCGTTTGGGTAAAACGGCTCCAGAAACAGTTGATTTAATGAAAAAAGCTTACAAAGATAAATGTTTGGGTGAGTCAAGGATTTTTAGATGGCACCAGGATTTCAAAAAAAAAAGGCATTTGTCATCAGAACTCGCTCATAGGCCTGGTGGACCTGAAAGTGTTGCTATGGAGCGCATTGTTAACACTGTTTGGGCAATCCTGCAAGAAAATCGGCGAATGAGGTGTGAAGATATAGCGGCGTCAACTAATATTTCAAAAACGTTGGCATTCCGCATTTTACGCGACAAATTACTGATGCATCGTGTGTGAATTTTTAGATAGAGTTCAGGTGTGTCATGAGTGGAAACAAATGATTGTAAAGGATCCAAACTTTCTAAACACAGTAATAACTGTCGATGAAACATGGGTCCATTATTTCGATCCCCTCACGAAGCGCGCAACGAGTGTCTGGAAATACACAGGCTCGCCTCCTCCGAAAAAAGTCCGCCAAACCAAATCATCTGGTTTTCTTTAATCATAAAGGTGTAGTCTACCAGCATGCGGTTCCTCCTTAAATTACTGTCAATGCTGAGTATTACATTTTAGTCTTGAAGCGTCTGCAACGACACATATCGATTAAGCGACCGGAACTGGTGGGCAAGTGGATGGACCCTACACCATCATAACGCCCATTCCACGTGTGGCTGGTAGTGTTCAACAGTTTCTTACGAAATGCAGTATTGAAATCATGCCACAGCCTGCCTACAATCCTGACCTCGCCCCGTGCGATATCTGGTTGTTTCAAAAAAAGGAGAAGTTCCGTGGCGCAACATTCAACGCAGATGCTGACGTTATTCAAAGTGCTAAAGCAGCTTCCACAAAATGCCTCCGCCACATGCTTTGAAAAGGGGACGGAATGATGGGACCGGTGCATATCATCCCAGGGAAGAAACTTTGAGAAAGAATAACATATTTTGCTGTACCCGTATTTCTTCATTTTGTGTGAATTTACTTCCAGTTTTTATGGAACGGCCATAGTATAAGACAACCCATGTATTTTGATAATCTGAGATTCAAAATTTAAACGTATAGTCGCGAAAAGTGTGTAAATGAATTACGAATAGGAAAAGCGATGAAAATTACATTAAAATACTGGGACAAACGCATAATTCCGTATGAAAGTAAAAAAAATAAACGTATAGCCGAGGTTCCACTGTAATTGTTCTATTACGGCCAGTCCGCGAAATTCAAAACAGATCATAAATAGCGCTATAATCAACGTTTAAAGAGAATGTTCCATATTCAATCTCCAGGGGAGGATTTTATTCCTTTAAAAATTTTAACATTGCTTGAGTCCCTCTAAAACTGAATACATAAACTTTATTGGATTTCGCATCACAATCAAGAATTCCATTTAAGAATGATTTACACTGCTGGACAATTGCTAAGGATGGATCATAAACGGCTATATTGCGCATAAAAAAGTAAGTGTGGTTGGATGCGAAGCGAAATAAAATAATGTCAGAATGCCAGAACATTACAAGAAAGACAATTTATAGTGCTCTGAAATCCAGAAGGCTTTGGAACGTGTTCAAGGGACAACCAGGCCATTTTGTGCAGAATACGTAAACGTGAAAAAAAATGCAATTACCGTCCGCAGGCGTTCAGGCGTAAGATGTCAATACGGGATATGGCCACCATGGAGGGCGATGCAAGATTCCACACGTCGTGTCATGCTTTGCACAACATTATCAAGCAGCTGTTGGGGTAATTTATCCCATTCCTCTGTCAGTGCACGGAAAAGGGTGCCCTTGTTTATTGGAGGGCATTGGCGACCAGCAAGACTCCTCCCCAAAGCATCCCACACTTTTTCAATGGGATTCAGATCTGGAGAACAAGCTGGCCATACGAGGCGTTGAATATCCTCGCTCTCATGACACTCCTGGACAGCGACTGTTCGATGACATGTTGCGTTGTCGTCCATGAAAATGAATCTATCACCGACAGCACCACGGAACATGCGAACATGAGGTAGCAGAACATCATTAATGTATCGTTGGCCAGTCATAGTCCCAGTTGGAAGCACATAGAGGGACGTACGGCCATTGATCATGATGCCAGCCCATACCATGACACTACATGTCGGATATCGGTCCCTTTCCTGTATGTTTGCTGGACAATATGCAGTACCACTATCACGCCAGATCAGTTGTCGTCGACAATCAGACGATAGACTGTATCTACTCTCATCTGAGAAGAGGACAGCAGACCAGTCGTTATCAGTCCAATTGCGATATTGATGGCACCATTGCAAACGGGCGGTACGGTGACGTCTGGACAATGGGATGCACACAACAGGATGGCGGGCGTATAGTCCTCCTTAATGCAAACGTCTGGCGACAGTTTTTCGGGAGATCCGCTTGCCAGTAGCAGCCATAAACTGATTTGCTACCTCACTAGCTGTGCTGCGCCGGTGTCGTTTTGTTGATAGCACTATGTACCGATCTTCTGCAGGTGTCGTACTGCGAACACGACCTCCCCGTGACGTTTGCTACACTCTCCATTTGTTTTAAATGATTTCCAAAACCTTGAAACAACACTGTGGCTGACGTCGAACTCCCTGGCAACATCTGTTATTTTTTGCCCTTCTTCAATCTTGCCAATAATACGGCCACGCGTAAAATCATCTAGGTGATGTCGGGAAGACACACTGAAAATTGCAAGTTCGTCAATTGATTCTTTCCCTTTCAACTTTACGTTTGAACAACAACGGTCAATACGCGTCAAATCCTTTATATCTCTTATCAGCGCTATGACGTCACGAACAAGTTCGGCAATCCAAAATTTGCATACGCACAACACGTCTTACTGTATCCCGCACTTATGCTAATTTCCACATTTTCCTGCCTTCCATTTTATTTTATTTATTTATTTATTTTTTTTTTTTTTTTGGTTGGAGGTTTAACGACCACCGTGAGCAACTCAATGGGCTATAAGCAGTCGCCCGTCCCTAATTTAGGGTCACTGGTTCCAGGGAAGGGAGAGAGCCAGTGCCGTAAGACAAACACAACATCCATGCCTGACCGGGATTCGAACCCGGACCCCTTACGGACGAACGATCAGAGGCCAGCGCCTTAGACCACTGCGCCACCGGGGCGGCCTTCCATTTTATGGTTGCTATCGTTGCTATTGTCATCCGTCCTTAGCAATTGTCCGGCAGTGTATTATATTCTGAAGTCAATCAAAAGTAATTTATTTGAAAAACGAAGCTTCAATTTTTTCATTATTAAAAACATAACCATAGCCTTTGACGTACTTTAAAGTCAACGCAAAGTACATAACTATTACTTTGCACCTCTTAAGAAAAGTAAAAGGCGAAATTTAAATCAGATTCTTGTAAATACAAAAGAAAAAGTGGAGGAGTAGCGATGTTTACCATATTACTGAAGCGCAATAAAAATAGCATGCGGCTGTGATTTTCTCCCCGACTCTTCACTTTATGGTGGCCATTAGATGGCAATGGTTTTCGAGTATTATGGCGGTCGTAGAAAGAACCTAGTGAACCAAAAAAATTCGAGAGGCTACTATTAGCGCAAGGGGGCATGAAGGGTTAGGGAGGGGAGGAGGTCATGCTGTGTTGACTATCAATAACTGAGAGAACCGTCAAAATGTTGCCTTCAATTTTTTTTTTTTATTCCTGCGAGAATTGCTCTCTTGCGAGGCAAAGACGAGATGGCATTGTTCCACAGTGCTCACCTCTGCATGCTGTTCGGCAACTTTTCCTTTGTCGCTGCAAGATCATTATCTGAACCTGTTGCCTTGTTTTTTTCATCCGTGGATGAGCGCAGACTACAGACAACACCCGACTCCCAATCGCTCCCCTCCCCTTTCACCATTGCTTTCTTTCGCTTAGGAGAGAGAGAGAGAGAAAGTGAAATACGTAACACCTGTGCATAAGCCTAAAGACAGAGTAATTTCTTTTCTTTCTCAGCGGTTCACCTCCCTTATTCACCGACTTTTATTTTTCTTTTGCTTTTTTTTATTTTTCCTCCTGGTCTTCGTTACACAGGCTCTTCTTTTGTTATTCCTTGGGTCCTTATCGCACTTCCAATCTTGCTTATTTGATAGCCGTATTAAAGGGCTCTCCTATTCATAATGCAACTGATGCGCACGCTTTTCCCTTTTAAGGGATTCGTACAGTGACCTGCAAGAAGGAATTCAAGGAGACACTAAATCCCAGAATATGTTGCATTTATTTATTTTTTCATTTTTTTGATCGAGAGTTTCTGTAGCAGGTGCGTACGTATACATGATTACACCCACTGAGTTAAACAGTAAACTCGCGGTGTTTGAAACAATGTTATATAGCGAAGAGCCAAAACATTATGGACACCTGCTTGATATGATATTCGTCCTCCACAAACTCCCAAAACAGCTCTTCCCCGGCGAGGTATAGCCGCTACAAGATTTCTAAAGGTGTATTGTGGCAGGGCTACAAAAGATAGAAGGGCTGGTCCGACACTTTGTGAAACCGAATGCCGACACGGTCCTCATGAGAGAGGTTCAGAGGTCAGTTAGATTTTTTTTTTTTTTTTTTTTGGATTGAAGGTTTAACGACCACCGTGAGCAACTCAATGGGCTATAAGCAGTCGCCCGTCCCTAATTTAGAGTCACTGGTTCCAGGGAAGGGAGATAGCCAGTGCCGTAAGACAAGCACAACATCCATGCCCCACCGGGATTCGAACCCGGACCCCTTTCGGACGAATGATCAGAGGCCATCGCTTAGACCACTGCGCTACCGGGGCGGCAGAGGTCAGCTGTGACGTCATTTTGCTGCTTGGACATCTCCAATGCTGCTGGACTGTCATTGCAAGAAGAGTTTCGTAACGTGCGCTTTATTTATTTATTTATTTTTTGATTAGAGGTTTAACGACCACCGTGAGCAACTCAATGGGCTATAAGCAGTCGCCCGTCCCTAATTTAGAGTCACTAGTTCCAGGGAAGGGAGAGAGCCAGTGCCGTAAGACAAACACAACATCCATGCCTCACTGGGATTCGAACCCGGACCCCTTTCGGACGAATGATCAGAGGCCATCGCCTTAGACCACCGCGCCACCGGGGGCGGCCACGCGCTTTATTTCATCAAACTAGATTATTTTATCGTTTGCGATACATTTACTGGTGTGCATGTAAAAAAAAAAAAAATTGTGCTGCCCCGGTGGCGCAGTGGTCTAAGCCATGGCCTCTGATCATTCGTCCGAAAGGGGTCAGGGTTCGAATCCCGGTGAGGCATGGATGTTGTGTTTGTCTTACGACACTGGCTGTCTCTCCCTTCCCTAGAACCAGTGACCCTAAATTAGGGACGGGCGACTGCTTATAACCCATTGAGTTGCTCACAATGGTCGTTAAACCTCCAATCAGAACAAAAAAAGTGTGAATATTTAATAATCTGCTGTATGAATGTGCATATAAACATTTTTTAGCAAATATTTTTTTGTGCCGTTGCAGTGTGTCGGAATAAACACAGGTACCGGAAAGGACACAATATCGTAATGCGTGCTTTTTTTTCCCCGAAATAAACCAGAGCTCGTAAAAGAAAATTAAACAAGGGTCGAAGACTACACTCTGTTAATGTTAAGTACGCCAGAATTTGAAGCGAACATTTCAGAGTTGTGATTATGAAGACAATATGAAAAATCGATTAATTGGATTGCCTTTGCGAAAGGTAATGAAATCTGACGCTGTGACCAGCGAAAATGTACCTTCATTAAATTATTCTGAAGAAATAATGCAGAGGACCCAGAGACACAGGAAAAGAAAATGTGTTCGAAGTGCTTTGGAACAGTTAAATGAATTAAGCCCTAAAAAAATTAATGTGGATACTACGTTGGAGTACGAAATTCATAATCAGCGGCTATGTACAGACGATAGAATAACGTAACTGCAATTTTTTACCAATTTCTAATGATAATTTAATGTAAAAAAGAAATTCAACACTTGAGAAAGATCGCCAAACTAAAAGGCAGTAATATATATATATATATATCGCAGTTTCTGCTCAACGATCGAAAAGATGGGCCACTTTAGAACTCTGATTTCTCAGATTCAGCAATTAGAAAGCAAAATGAAAATACAAGTACTTTAGAAAAGAAAAGGGAGCCGCCCCGGTGGCGCAGTGGTCTAAGCGATGGCCTCTGATCATTCGTCCGTAAGGGGTCCGGGTTCGAATCCCGGTCAGGCATGGATGTTGTGTTTGTCTTACGGCACTGGCTCTCTCCCTTCCCTGGAACCAGGGACCCTAAATTAGGGACGGGCAACTGCTTATAGCCCATTGAGTTGCTCACGGTGGTCGTTAAACCTCCAATCAAAAAAAAAAAAAAGAAAAGGGAAATTAAATACTTTGAAGAAATGTGTCAACTGTGTTTTTTTTTTTTTTTTTTTTTTTTTGATTGGAGGTTTAACGACCACCGTGAGCAACTCAATGGGCTATAAGCAATCGCCCGTCCCTAATTTAGGGTCACTGGTTCCAGGGAAGGGAGAGATCCAGTGCCGTAAGACAAACACAACATCCATGCCTCACCGGGATTCGAACCCAGACCCCTTACGGACGAATGATCAGAGGCCAGCGCCTTAGACCACTGCGCCACCGGGGCGGCAAACTGTGTTTTTACTAAGACTCAGGTTGCTTTTTTTATTGGAGGTTTAACTACCACCGTGAGCAACTCAATGGGCTATAAGCAGTCGCTAGTCCCTAATTTAGGGCCACTGGTTCCAGGGAAGGGAGAGAGCCAGTGCTGTAAGACAAACGCAACATCCATGCCTCACCGACATTTGAACCCGGACCCATCTCGGACGAATGATCAGAAGTCATCGCTTAGAACACTGTGCCACCGGGGCGGCAAGACTCAGTTCTTTGCGCCCAACACTGTAATGTTGGAAATACATGTTTAAAGAAAATTTTGCCGAAATATATGTTTGATTGGAAATTATTTAGTGAAGTTAACCTTTATTGTAAAATTCGTAATGCTTCGCTTAAGGCGGAATCTTAGAAAATTAACTTTCGTTGAACCCTTTCTTAAAAACAGAACGTCTAATAAGACAATTCAATATAATGCCCTGTGTAAGTAACAAGGCTGTACTAAATAACAGAATCAAAGTTAGAATAGACAATGTCATCGCTCTTTCCAAGTTTTTCTTTAATACACAGCAATCGAAAAATTGTTATCTGGGCACCGCTGGGATCGTATCCCAGATCTCTCGATAACTAGCAGAGTGCGTTCGCCTTACGTTGCGGTGGCCAACAATCCACGGCGCTATGTGTGTTTATCTGTCAGCATCTGACTTCACAAATCCGTAGGGACGGGCTCAGCAACTGAGACGTCTCCATCTGGTGGGGCTCAACGGCACAAGCTTTTAAATTATAGCTAATAAATCCAAAGGGCGAGAGCGATAGTGAAAATCTTCCAAATACGTGAAGGCAATGTGAATAGACAAAGTCATCACTCTTTCCACGTTTTTCTTCTGTGTGTTAATTAAAGAAAAACGTGGAAAGAGCGATGACTTTGTCGATTCACATTGTCTCCACGTATTTGAAAGATTTTCAGAATCAAAGTTTTTATTAAATCAAAAGGCACATCAATTCCAACAAGATGTCACACAAAACAGAGCTATCATGTGCTCTTTAACAGACTTGAGCATACAAACTTCCGTTCGCTCGCTAATCAGTCGTGAATAATCATATATCAAGGATCAACTAAGAAGGGTTGTCTCCCAGAAGATAGCTTAATCATACACACAGAAGTGTCAAACGTCATGGGATACGTACCTAGTATCGTGTAGCACCTCATCTAGCCCGGCGAAGTGCAGTAACCCGACGTGGCATCGATTCCGTAAGTAGCCGGAAAACTGGAGAGGTGTTGAGCCATGCGTTCTGAACAGTCGCCCACAGTTCCCTGGTATTTGTAGGTGCAGGATCTTGGACCTTTCCACCACGTTCCATAAGTGCTCTATTGAGTTCATGTCGGGCGAACTTGGTGGCCACACCATCCGTCGGAACTGTCCAGAATGCTCCTAGAACCAATTTTGGACAACTTGGGCCCGATAACACGGTACATTGTCCGCCTAGAAAATTCCATCGTTGTTGGAGTACATGAACTCCACGAAGAGCTACAAATGGTCACCTAGCAGAGCAATAAAGCGATTGCCGGTTAACGACGTGTTTACGAGGACCAGAGGACCCAAATCG
This sequence comes from Macrothele yani, assembly GCA_039090855.1. NCBI lineage: Eukaryota > Metazoa > Arthropoda > Arachnida > Araneae > Macrothelidae > Macrothele > Macrothele yani. The sequence continues at coordinate 20,283,740 of CM076992.1, forward strand.
TGCCACGTAAAGATACGCCACACATGTATGGAACCACTACCGGCTTGCACTGTGCCTCGTTGTCAGCTTGGGTCTATGGCCTCACGGGGTCTGCGCAACACCCGAACCCTACCATCAGCTCGTAACAACTGGTCGCGTTCCCAGTCTTCCAGGGTCCAATTACCGTGTTCAGGAGCCCAGGTGAGGCACTGTGTCTGATGTCGTGGTGTTAACAGAGGCACTCTGGTGGATCTTCTGCTCCCATACCCTATGGGCGCTAAATAACACTGAACTGACCTGATGGACATTTCTCTCTTTCCTTCTGCATTGAATATGGATGTTATTTGAGCCAGTGTCGCTTGTGTTAGCATGGAATAAGGGTTGCATGGTGTTCCGAGTCACGGATTCAAATGTTATTTAAATACCTATTAAAACCTGTAATGTGAAAAATCCTGGATTTTCAATGTTCAACTTGGCTAGTAGTTTCAAACAACATTGAACCCATCATTAAATTGTATGAAAGCATCGTATGCGTTTAATCTGACAGTTTGGGGCAAGCCAAAACCTCCTCCGGTATTCTCTGCCATATCATAACTTCATTGACAGATATTTGAACAAAACACATGTTGCGAGATCCCTTTTAAGTATTTTAAAAAATTTAATTTAAATTTCTATTTCCATTCATATACAGGATCAAATTTCAGCCTTCATATTTAACAATATTGCAATGTAAATAAACATTTAAGCTCACTTCCGGTTTTAAAAAGTTGCTGTCAAGTAATTTTAAAATAGCTGTAACCCATGTTCTAAAAAAGATAAACAAAATTTAAAAGGATTTGGAAAGGTAAAAGAACAGGTTTTAATAATAGAACTAAATTGGAAAATCGATATTTTGACTGAAAATCGCGCGTTTTAAAGGTATACAGATATCTTAAATCTCACAAGGCACCCACTAAATTTGTCACTATATTCCTGAGTAATTAAATTTTCCTTCGCCACGGCAGTGGCCAAGTGGTGGCGTTCGCTTTTGACCACTCGTTGGGCACGGGTGCAAGTACCAGATGAGGTATGAGTAGTGTATTTGTCTGATGGCTCTGTCACTTCCGTGGAACCAGTAGCCCTAAATGAAGAAAGAATGACTCCTTATAACTCTAAGATTTGCTCATGGTGGTGGCTGTGAAGTTTGGTGCAGGAAGCATCATGCTCTGGGGATGTTTGCCATGATTTAGGGTGGGGTCCTATAGTTCCAGTGCCAGAGAATATTAACGCGGCGGCCTATTATGACATTCGAGACAATTTTGTGGTCCCAAGATTATGTCAACAGATCGGTGAATTATCTTTTTTTTTTTGTTACCAACACGACAATATTCATGTGTCTTGATAAGAATAATTTTTTCTCTGCATAGTTAGAAAAAATGTTTAAAAATATATCAAATACGAATATTAGTGGAAATATGAACTTTTAGTTCGTATATCTTGAGAATGAAAGTTTCTTTCTGCTGTGTCAATGAATAAAAAAAAGTATAACAGACTACGAAAGAATAAAAAATACGTATATTTCACATACACGCAAGCTTTTAGGAATACTTAAAAGTTAGTTGGAAAAAATATGTTATATAGGAAACAAAAATCTAAAATGTTCATACATCTTGCTAAATAAATGTCAAGTCTTTAAGAAACGTTTTTTGTTTGATCAGAATCGGAAAAATAAAGTAAGAATAAACAGTTAATAGATGATTGCAAAAAAAGTAATGCCGATACATCGAGAAGTTTAACGAATACGCAAACATAGAATAGCATTTCGAAAAATTATTTTAAGTTATGTAGAGGAAAAGAAGTAAGAGTAAAGAAACGTTTGTCGGAATGAAGTGGAAAAAATAAAGTAAGAATAAAAGTAGAATAAGGCCGATTGATCGTTAAGTTTGACGAATACGCAAGCATAGAATAACATCTCGAAGACAGTTTAAGTTTTATAGAGGAAAATAAGTTTGTGACATCATCGATCCTGCGTCGTACCGAGATAGCATTGTGTAATACTAATTTAACCATAGGGGCAATTCCACACATCTACGATGTCATCCACCCGCATGTTAAAGCAGTGCGGTCTTATCTCCCACCCCCTGCGGCACCATCATGACTTTATCAGCTCCCACACAATCATCCAAGATGGCGTAAAATGTCGTCCTTCATCCCCTCTAGATCCTCCACTGCTGCAGAAAAGTGAAGTCAGTGCAGTAATGCTTTGTTGAGATGGGAGTGGAAGTAATTGACTCTGGCCGGCCAAAGCCCGTATCTCAACCTCACGGAACACCTTTGGGATGAATTGGACCGCCGACTGGAAGCCAGGCCAAATCGCAAGGTACTGGTGGCCAACCTTACTAATTCCATAGCTTTTCCGACAGAGTGCAGGCTGTGATAGCAGCTAAGGATGGATCAACTCGATGCCAATTACTTTGCTATCACAGGGAATTTATGGACAAGATACTTTTAATCAGATAGTGTATATGGCATGGAACCAATCAAACAGAAAAATCTATGAAAATTCAAAATTATGTTATTTCGTACGTGGGCACTCTATTTAAGAAGACAGCAGATGAATCTCCAGTGTTCTGGTAAATTCTGGAAGCAGGGGATTTTGTATTATACCAACGAGCGGACAAAATGAAATAAATCTCGAATGTCGAAAAATTACAAGTCAGAGGAACAAATGTGTTGAAACTTAAAGCGCTGTCCGCGTCCCTCGAAATATGATAAATGACTTTCGAAACATAAAAATGCTGTGCCTGACTTTTGATTTGAGTTTTATAAAACCATTTGTCACTGTAATTATTGGCGTCATCTGTCTTTAAGAATCAGGATACGACTAACATTCGCAGCGATTAATTACATCGTTGGTTTTAAATGACAGGAACATGAACTGTTGGAAACAGGGCTTCGGGTATCAGTATTACTCAAGAAAGTAAAAAAATAAATATATGAAAGTTGGGAACACGAAAGATTTTGAATGTAATTACGGACGTCTCTCGGTTTTCGTTAATTATTCTCTGAACATCTGCTAACGAGTAATTTGAAAGTGGTGTTTTGTTTCTGTTCGGTTCACTTCAAACGAACGACTCGATTCGATCTGGCGTTTCGTATGGGCAATCAGTTTTGAGCTAATCCTTAGCTATATAAGCTGTTTAAAAGTTCTTATTGGACTTCTAAAAATACTTTTCCCCACAAATACGCCGCCTCGAAATTCCTTTTACTATGCCACTGGGAATCATACGTCCAAAGAACTGAAAAAGAGTACCATTATCTTTTCCAATAAAGTTTCACAAAATCTGCTTCGTTCTATCTCGCAGTTTTCGCATAAAAGCGAGTTTTCGAACAAATATTATTACACAGATAAAGACTTAAATTTTGCAGAAAAATATCTACGGGAGCTGAAGTGAAGAAAATAAAAATTTGTCCTCGTAAAATGAAAAAAAAAAATGGACTCTTGCTGCTGTTTCTGAATTGCTATGAGAAAGCTTATTCACAAGATGTCATGAACAGATTGCTACATTGAACGTTACAAAATATTGTTCATGCTTCACGAAATAAAACAAAAGACACTACAGTGAATCGAAGTCGAAAACTGAAGTAATTAAAAACAGAATTAATATTCCACTGTGTGTAGCAGTATTAATGCATTCTGCGCAAAAATCTGTCATAAATCTTTCAATGGAATATTAGTAACGCATTGATGAATTAAACTTGCTCCGTCAATGGACTGGCTCTGCAGAGATAAATATACATATTTGTAAGTCAATTTATATCAAAGCTGTTCATAACACGAAAGGGAGTTCAAAGGTAATATTCGAGAATTTAAAAATCAATGAACCAATTTGTGCATTTGAACATTAATCCTGTAAGAGCAAAACCCATCCAAGGAAACTCTTTTTCTCAATATTTCTCTCCCGTTTTCAATCATCCTTTCTAAATTTTAGTCTTCCTGTCTCAGTCATTCTCATCTCAATCAATGAATCTCTGTTTTCGTTTCCCTCTTTCCATCATCATCGCTCCCCATTTTCGTCTCTTCCTCTCAATCATCATCCCGTTTCTCTCAATTTTCGTCTCTCTCCCAATCATCTCTCTCAATATTCCTCTCTTAACCATCGGCTCTTAATTTTCCACTCTCTCTCGCAATACTCCTCTCCCTCTTTCGCAATACTCCTCTCTCAATTTTAGTCTCCCCATCTCAATCATCCTCGCTTTAGATTTTCATGCCCCCCCCCTCTTAATTTTTTTTTGATTGGAGGTTTAACGACCACCGTGAGCAACTCAATGGGCTATAAGCAGTCGCCCGTCCCTAATTTAGGGTCACTGGTTACAGGGAAGGGAGAGAGCCAGTGCCGTAAGACAAACACAACATCCATGCCTAACCGGGATTCGAACCCGGACCCCTTTCGGAGGAGTGATCAGAGGCCATCGCTTAGACCACTGCGCCACCGGGGCTGCCCCTCTTAATCATCCTCTCCCACAAAATAATAGCCTCTCTTTCGCAATCGTCTATTAATTTTAGTCTTTTTCTCTCAATCATCCTCGCTCTAGATTTTAGTCTCCCTCTCTTAATCGTCTTTTCCCACAAAACAAACGTCTCTCTCTCTCTCAATCGTCTATTAATTTTAGTCTCCCCGCTCAAGATTTTCGTCTCCCCCTCTTAATCATACGCTCCCACAAAATAATAGTCTCTCTCTCTCTCTCTCTCTCTCTCTCTCTCAATCGTCTATTAATTTTAGTCTCCCTCTCTCAATCATCCTCGCTCTAGATTTTCGTCTCCCCCATCTTAATCATACTCTCCCACAAATTAATCGTCTCTCTCTCAATCGTCTATTAATTTTAGTCTCCCTCTCTCAAACATCCACCATCAATTTAAGTCTTCCTCTCTCAATCATCCTCAATCAATTTTAGTCTCCCTATCTCAATCATACTCTCTCTCGTTAGATTTTCATCGCCCTCTCTCAATCATCTCTCTCCCTCAACATTCCTAACTTTCTCTCTTAATCATCAGCTCTCCACACCCCCTTTCCCTCTTTCGCAATATTTCTTTCCTTCTCTCGTAATATTTCTCTCTTTCTTTCGCAATATTCTTCTCCCTCTTTTGCAATACATTCCTCTCTCTCTCTCGCCGTATTCTTCTTTCTACCATTCAGCTCTTCCAAGATTCCTCTTGATCTGCCTTTGTCACCTGCACTCGTTTACATTCTGTCTCGCACACACACAACACGGCTGTCCTTCTCTCTTTCTCTATCGTACTCATCCATTTCTGCTGATCAGTCTGTCTCCGGCTCGCGTATACACACCGAAAGGGCTTTACATTTTGCTCTCGCATAAACATCGACAGACAACTTTCTATTTTGTTCTCTCTCTCTCGCACTAGTTTTGCTCGGCGTTTCTGTATTAGTCTCTTTATCATAGAAAGAGACGAATACAGAAAAGCAGAACAAAGCTTTTCGCTTTTCTGTATTGCACCAGCACATCTCTGCTTTCCTGTCAGTCTCTCTCTCTCTCTCTCTCTCTCTCTCTCTCTCTCTCTCTCTCTCTCTTTGACCTTGAGGTTTTACAGTGTGCTTTCCTGTCAGTCTCTCTCTCTCTCTCTCTCTCTCTCTCTCTCTCTCTCTCTCTTTGACCTTGAGGTTTTACACTGTGCTTTCTGTCTGTCTCTGTACTTTGAAACACTCACCAAATTCTTTTATTTTGGGGCAGGTTTCACTGTATTGTCCAACTCCTCAAAGTGCGACAGAAAATTTCGTTCACAGAACAATAATAAACAATGCACTGAAAAGAAGCAAAGCCCTATATATTCCTGTTAATTTATAATAATCCCAACAGAAACTGAAAGACAGGATTAAATATACCTAATTTTGAAGTTTTGCGTGTGCCGTAAGATTAAGTTGATTTTTTTACCGCTGATTCACCTAAAAACGATCACTGTACGCCTATAACGCCGGCACCAACTTCGATCAATAACAGCGCTCGATAATGATCTAAGAGACACTTTCCAAAATGAAAGCGCCGCTTATTGGTTAATAGTTTTGCTGGCTAAGGCAGTGTAAACAGCAGTGACGTATACTACCTTTATAATTTTCAGTTTTTATGGACCTCTCACTTGGGTAAATTTTGTTTTGCCCTCATTTTGCATTCCATATTGAATACTCCAGTGAGTTTTTCTCAGTTGGAATCATGACTTCCAGTCAGTCAAGTAACGCATACTTATATAAAAGCGAGGCCATGCAACGAAAAGGGATCGCTGAATAAAATCATGGCTCTTGCAGTGTCTATGAATGTGATCTAATATGTGCTGTTGTGGCTTCGGTACCTTGTATTGCTATGATAGTTTGTCTGTCAAATATGAGATTACAGTGGTGTTATGCCTTCCAAGTATGCTATTAATAAATTAAATCCCTGACTCCGAATACCTCCTTCTAAGTTTACTCAGCGACTTTTCTACTTCAGTCTGCTTTTTCCACAGTGAGTCATCACACAGCGCTTGTACACTATCTACCAACAAGTAATTGGACACCTGTGATAGCAAAGGAAGACGAAGTTTATTCCCCTTCAATAGCTGGTGGAGCCTCCACGAGCGGCGATTACAGCTGCGACCCTCCAGGTAATACTCTCAACCAGGCGTTGTACGACGGCTAGCGGTATTTTCTTCCACTCGGCTTGGAAAAGACAGGTCAGTTCCTTCACCGATTTCGGACCCTTAAGTCGACGCTCCAACTCGTCCCAGAGGTGCTCGATAGGGTTAAGGCCCGGGCTCTGCGCAGGCCAGTCCATTCGATTAACCCCATTGTCATCATACCAAGCCATGGTGGACCTTGCAACACGACAGGTGACATTGTCATCCTGAAAGTAACATGGGTTCACCCCGTGAAACTGCCACAACGTAGAAAGCGCATTGTCATCCAAAATGATGCAGTAGGTCTCGGCATTGTGTCTACCAGAAATTGCGACCAAGGGTCCCGCGCTATACCAGGAGAAACACCCCCATAGCATAATGCCACCGCCGCCGAACTTCACAGTTGGCACAATACGTTCCGGCAGGAGGCGTTCTCCAGGCAGACGCCAAACCCAGACCCTGCCATCCGAACGGTAGAGAGTGAACCTTGATTCGTCGCTCCAGAGAACCTGTTTCCACTGTTCAACTGTCCACTGTCGACGCTCTTTGCACCACGTTAGCCGAGCAGCGCTATTGGACTTGGTGATCAAAGGCTTGTGGGAGGCAGCACGTCCATGATAACCGAGCAGATGGGCTTCCTTACGGATGGTATTCATTGAAAGAACACTCCCGGATGCCTGTTGAAACTCCTCGCGAATGTGGCCCATCGATTTGGTGCGGTTCTTCCGAATTTCTCTGGCCAGCACCCGTCGGTCTCTAACTCCCAGTTTTGTGGGTCTACTGGGTCGGGGCACATTCCGACAGTCACCTCTCATCTTCCACTTGCCAATCACGTAGGCCACTGCTGATTTTGGGTACTTCAATTCGCTGGATATGTCACGTATGGATCGGCCATTTCTGTGATACCCGACGATTACACCTTTCTCGAAATCAGAGAGCTCCGAACTGCGTGGCATCTTGCATGCGACTGGCTGCGTAGTTGTTTCCCACATGATATTTAACGGCGGCGGCCGTGACGTGTATTAGGACCGCAGATATCGTCGATTGCAGGGGTGTCCAATTATTTGTTGGTAGATAATATATTTCTCGTTAGGAATTCATAAACAAGGAACATGACTCCTGATTTTCGTTTGTAATGAGCAAGTATTTTGAAAATTTAATTTTCTGACGCCAATTAAATTTATATTTCTGACGCGTACTTATTTAAGGTGGACGTCTAGTGATTTTGCTTCCTATACTTCCAATGGGCAAACTTCTGTACACATTTTCTTCACAATTAATGCATTCCCAAGGATGAAAATGTGAACATCGATTAAAACAACTTCATATTATAATTTGGAATACTTAATATTTTCTAAAACATAACCATAACTAAGCAATCCAACATTTGTTTGTCTACTGACGTCATCAATGAACAGGTCACGTCATCTTTTTTCTGGTCTCAACACCACCAAAGGAAAAGTTATTGATTTTTAATATAAGTTATGTTTTAGAAAATATTAAGTATTCCAAGTTATAATATGAAGTTATTTTAATCGATGTTCAAACTTTCACCCATGGGAATGCATTCATTGTGAAGAAAATGTGTACAGAAATTTGCCCATTGGAAGTATAGGAAGCAAAATCACTAGACGTGCACCTTAATATTCTGACGCGAATTAAATTTATCAAAGCTATTCACAGTCAATGGAATGTGAAAGCATACATACAATTGTAGAAAACGATCAACAGGTTTCTACATTCGGTAAAAGATCCACAAATAGAAACATCTACTTAATTCCACCGGTGGCAAAACAGCATATTACGAAAATTAACAAATGACGCACAAAAAGTTTCTCATCCAAGGACCAGAATGTCCCATTATAAAGAAAAGCCAATACATGGGTATACTGAAAGTTTCTGTGGCGACGAGGCAATACCAAATTTGAGTTCCATGACTTATTTCAGATTACTCTAAAGCACTTTCAAAAGCAAGGAGTTTTGATTAATATACCAAGAATCACATCAAAACAAAACCAACGCTGTAACATTAAGACAGAAAATCCGGAAGACCATTACAAGATTTCAATGTATGCACCATTTTTAGACATGTTTATTAGTGCTTTGGAAAATAGATTTCTCGCACACAAATTGGTCTTATCCGGATTCCAATCACTTTCCCCCAACGAATCCCAAAGTGCCTCATCTTCTCAAGGTATCGATGGTTTTAAAACTTTAACTGAATTTTATACAGGTTACTTGAATGGTTTGTAAGAAGAACTAATCGCTGAATTGAAACTGTGTTACCGTAGAATCGCCCGCAAAGAAAAGGAACGCTGGGCAAAAGCTGCATTAAGTGTTTTGAAACTGTGCTACAGTGAGGTGTTAGCCAATATTAAAACAATGTTTCACATGTTAGGTACTCCTACTGGTGACAACTTCAGAAAGCGAGAGTTCGGTTTCAACACTGCGTCTCTTAAAACCATATCTTCTTAATACCATATCAGAACTGAGATTACTTCCCATTCATCGAGAATACGCATCAAAACCTGAAGAAGTTTTAGATGAACTAGCGGAAAAACCCAGAAGACTGAAAATACGACTCAATTAATAGTAAGTAAAAGTAATATTAGAGCTGAATCAAATCAAAAAATAGCTATCGATATGAGTGCGGTCAGCGTCAGGGATTGTTAATCTTATTGTACAATGAAAAAAAGGCGCCATTACACAAATGAAGAACGTTTCACTAGAAGGTAACGTTTTTATTTCGTTCTAGAATTACTTGTATCTTTTAACCATTAAACAGTAAATAGTGTAGTGTTACAGAGATTTTATACGGGGTTTTAGGATTCCATATAAAATCTCAAAATGCAACCTTTTTCCATCTCGTGCTCTCATTCCTTTGTTTTCCCAAAGCGTGAGAGAAATTTCGCAGAGTCAGTTCCCCATTAAACACCGGATGCACGGTTGTTTACTAAGACGACATTTTGTCTATGCTTAGTATATGCACTTTGTATGTTGAATGGAGATTAACTCTATCGCGCCTCTTTAGATCCTTTACAGATTTCAATTTCAAGGCTGCCGACTAATGCACTAGCCCCTCACATTTTACTTTCAGGCTTGAGATTTACCGAGGGAGGTGTGGTTGTTTCTCACGGGGAACTTACGGATATGCTTAAGGGCATTTTTGGGAGACATGGGAGAAGGAGGCGAGAAGACAGTTGTCTCTAGTCCTCGAGAGCGAACGGTCGCACATAGCAGGACGAAGGATTTGCCCCAGGATAGGCTGGGGGGGGTCTTAGGTGGATCGGCAGGTTAGGGGATTTCTCGACAGCGCGAGAGATGACCGAAAGCGGGACACATGAAAAAGGAATTGGAAGTTTTAAAGGGAACAGCGAGCAAACATAGCACAGCTAACGGACAACCTTTGCAGAGAATTAAATGAAGAGAACAATAAAAATTTATTAGACACATTTACGGATCGCAAGAATTATTCGCTTATTACGTGTTAATTACTATCTTCAACCATATAAGACTTAGCAACTCAACGACGCAATATTTATGAAGTTAATACGAACATGTTAACAACAGGCTACAAAGACAGCAACGAACTTGTTAACAGTAGTAATTTTGTTTTCTGCACAGATAAATAGCAAAATATAAGTGGTAAACCATTATGTGGTGATAAGAATGTAGGTAATACGTGTTAATAATAATTTCCAGCAATATTTATTTGAATATTTTGGCGCGCATGTTGCATACATTTAAAAAATGTACCCATAACCCCTTCAGTTGTACAAAAAAAAAAAAAAAAATAAACTTCGCAAACCGCCCGAAAAAAAAAATTCTGAGCAGGCCACAGTCACCGTATGCATAATTGTATGCAGAAGACTGTGCTGTAAATATCCAATGAATAAATGATGAAATATATGATTTTTAAGTGTAATATTGTGGATTATTTATTATGGTTTTTACTGGAAAATCCCCTTTCTAGCTAACGATTTATCTATTTAGTAATGACTTTTCAGAAACAGACTGATTTAGTTAAAAAATGTTCAGCCCTATCTGCATACACGTAGTATTTGTAAATCAATTCCCCAAGCGCGCGCGCACACACACACATTTCCCTTGCTTCCCTGTTGTAATTAAAAACCATTTTAAAAGGCTATCTTTTCTCTGTTGGGATGGATTTTGTTTCCTTTTCGTACTTTGGTATTACACCAATCATTTTACGCTCTTCCGAACATAATTCACATTTCGGCATGTTTTAGTAACCTAAGTATTAAATAAAACTGGTTTGTAAATATCATGTATCCTTTTTGTATGTCGAAACGGTGAAACGTGCTGTCATCATCCTCACACATACGCTATCACTGGTAGCATTCTAACTTCCACTTCATCTTTTCATTCTCGCTCTCTTTTTTTTTTTTTTTTTTTTTTCGCAGCTTTAAAACATTCTGTTCTGTGTTCTTTTGTTTCCCAGCGAACTGCCTTGGGGCATTTCACGAATCATTCTTCGGTGACAAGAAAGTCTGTCATTGAAAATGATGCACAATTAACTATAGCTATGCACGTCTCGAATACCGAAAAAAGAAAATGAAGTTGGGTGGGGGAAGCTGATAATTCCGTTCAACCCTCCTGCTCAGCGATGCAAGATGTAAAACTGGATGCTGATCGTAGTCTCCGAAAGAAAAACGTGCGTAACGATGTATGTATGCGTGTGGCACTTTTACGATTCCGTTCCAACGAGAAACTACATTTTTTTTTTTTCATAAGGATCTGCTGTGTTTTTTATCCGTGGAGACTCTTTCACCTTTTTCAAATTATTTGCTTATTATGAGTTTAATTGGCCATTTAGCTCCACTGTTACACACCTCTTTCTTACGCCGAAAAGATATCTGCGCATGATGGTGATATCTGCATCAGCAATTACGCTGTTATTAAAGGTAATTTTTGATCCAAGCAGAGAAGAATTACAATTTCCATCATGGTGAACTTTTATTGTCATATAAAACTTACAAGAGGAAATACCCAGCTTCATTCAGATCATACTTTTTTTTTTCAGTTTCTTAGCTAAATACATTTTTGATTGATTATCTTAAAGCAATAATACTGGTCTGTGAGTTAAGAATATTTGCAGTTTATTTTTACACAGGATTCGCAGAAGTCGTTTGTTTCACTCGTTTTTAATTCATCATGTCATCACTAGTACAAAGAAGACTTACTCAAAAGGCTTCAGTCAATTATTGAAAGAGCGCTAATTTAAGCGTGCTTCAGTAACATATTATTTGACGCATTTCTGCGATTATAACGGACACTCTACTATTAAATACGGTCTAAAGAATTAGATGCCAGAACGTCAAATTGTTTGGAGGACCCCTTTAAACAGTTTATTTTTTATTTTATTTATTAATATTTATGCTGTTACATTTGAGCTTCATACTACATATAGGACATCTCATAGTTAATTTACATAACAGCAAGGGGAAACAAGGAAAAGGACTAGTAAGGCCTAACAAGCCCTGATTTCTCCGCTTGCAATTAAGCAGTCACATGGATGCCAACAGTGGTAAGTGGTTAAACTAAACACATTGTATTAGTTTCAGCATATCATTGCCTTGTAATTTGGACTCTGACCCCCACCCCCTTTTTTTGTATTAGTAATTCATTATAATTTTTTTTAGTTTTTTTTTAAATAAATTAATGTTATTTATTTCAGTTAATTCTGTTTGTAAATTGTTTCAAAATTCTGGGCCAATATAATTTATACTTTTTTTCATCATTAAGGATTTTGGGTTAATAGATCGTAGAAGAGATGTACCTCTAGTTCTGTAGTTATGAGTAACTAATTTTATATCTATAATATTAATATGTAAGTTATTTTTTATTCTTTGAAACATTAATTTGCCAATGTTGAAATTAAATAATTGAGATATGAACATAATGAAATTTATTGGGATCCACATGCACGTCATGTTATTGAAAAGTTTGTAAGTTATTTGGATATAAAGAATTATTTTTTAAGTCCATTAGTCTGATAAACTTATTTTGCAGGCTTTGTAATTTTAATAAATCAGTTTGAGTAGTTTAACCTCATGAGGTCAAACTACTGAAACTGATTATTAGAAGACAAGCTATTGAGGACTCTAAAAGAGCTTTGCTTATGTGGGTTATATCTATCGATATTTTTTGCTTTCTTTCTACCGTTTTTATAGCTATTTCTGGCTTAGTTATCTCTCAATTCTTTCCATATATTTCTAACCCGAACTTTTTGCTGCAAAAGAATTCTAATTGTTTTCCTTATATCATCTGACCACCTTCTTTCAGACCTTCCAGCTGATCTTATACACTCTTATGGCTGCCACTCCAGTATAACGTTTGTCCATGTGTTGTCCTTCAGCCTCCCAATGTGTCCAGCCCATTTCCATTTTTTTCGAACTATGTTTTTTCCAATATCTAAAAATTTTGTTTTAGCTCTTATTCCTTCATTTTTGGATTTTATCTTTGAGTCTTATGTATAGCAAACATCTTTCCATTCGTCTTCCAGTTTTTTGCCTTTTGTCTATTATTTCTGTTTTGATTGGCCAGGCTTCTGCTCCATACATCATAACAGGCAATACACATTGGTTGAAAAGTCTTGCTATATTCTCAGGATTTATTTTATTATTTAAAAATCTCTTCAGTTTTCCAAACGCTGACCTTCCTAATCTTCGTTTCACTTCTTCCATGACTCCCTGTTTCTTCATTGTTATCAATTTTCCTAAGTATACATATCCATCTACTATTTCAATTTCTTTTCTTCTTTTTTTTTTTTTTTTTTTGAGAAAACTCAAATAATAAATCCTTTTCGGTTTGTCATTATTTTAATTTTCTCAGAGTTAATGTTTAATCCAATTTCTGTGGATTTAGTAATTAAATCTTCTGTCATTTCTTTTGAATCTTCCATATTGTTTGAAATACTATGAATGCCATCAGCCAGTCGTAGGTTATTCCCTTTAAGTCCAATACCATTGACTTCTTTATTGGACAATTCTAAATTACGCATTACATATTCCAGCGTTAATGAGAAGAGCTAAGGAGAAACGGTGTCTCCCTGCTTTATTTCTTGATTAATAACATCTATCGATATTTACCGAATTGGAAATTAAAGCTCAGAATTTATTACTCATTAGTTAATTCAAAAATGATAAGCTCATAACATTTTTAATGAAAAATAACCATATTTCCGGAATAAGAGAACAGTGAAATTTTACAGTTTTGAAAATCTCTTAAGTCCGGCATAACAGAAGACAGCTGGATTCTCATACCCGCTTCTGCATTCAATCTGTTGCGATGTAATGCTTTGGTTGAAGTACATTTAAAGAAAATCTGGCCACAAACACGTACGTAGTTAAACAAGTTAGTAAAATCATGACATGAATTGATTATGATACGCTTTCCAACATACCAGAAATCATTGCTCAAGTTATTACTCAAGTTATGAGGATAATGGCTGTAGAATAAATATCGCTCCTATGACCCGACCTTTGACCTCATTTCGATGATATTCAACAGAACCGGTAAAATATACTCCCGGAGCAACATGAAAAGTTTTGTCTCAGTCGAAGCATTTTTACGTAAGTTATAACGCATAAAGACAATGGAATGCATCCCGATCCTATGTCCAGAATTTTGACCTAACTTCCATTTTCAATAGGGTTCGTCTCCAGGGGTCCTCTACGACATACTAAAATTTCATCGAAATCGAACCATATTTACGCAAGTTATAACGCATAAGGGCAATGGAATGCATCCCGCTCCTATGTCCTGAACTTTGACCCCACTTCATCCATTTTCAAAAGGGTTCGTTCCCAGTTGGTACTCTACGACATACTAAAACTTCATCGAAATCGAACTCTATTTACGCAAGTTATGATGCACGAAGGTAATGGAATGGATCCAGATCCTATGTCCTGATCTTTGACCCCACTGCCCCCATTTTCAATAAGGTTCGTCCCCAGGTGGTCCCCTACCACATACTAAAAGTTCATTAAAATCGAACCATTTTTACGCGAGTTATCGTGCGGACAAAGCTGGAACATATACGCTTCTTCAACCTACGGTTGGAAAGCGTAAAAAGGAAAGAGTATTTTAATAGCCTTTTCAGTTCATTGTGGATATTCTTCCTTCGTACTGCACCAAAATTCGATAAGAGGTAGTTTCTCAAAGGTTAGTGGCAATGCTGAATCCAAAACCATATCAGTGAACTCTTCGGACAACTCAATAACAAGGGACGTAAAAAGTACGCGCCTAATTGGCACAGATTGATGATGATTGTTTGACACGTGCCACCGTTACAATGTGTAGATGAGGCAGCTGCATAAAAGGATGAGTGAGAAGTTCGTGTATCCGTTTGTGCTTGAATCTGTGGAATGAAAGACAGGGAAGTGGCTGAAAGTCGTAGGGCGATGAACGACAATCCCTTGTACTTACGACATGTGTCATGCTTTACCTGTACCGTAAGGGACTAAAAACGCAGCGCAAGCTGCACGGGAGATATGTGATTTGTACTGGGACAGTGCTGTAGCAGACAAAACAGTTTGCAAATGGTTTTCTAGATTTCGTGGAAACTTTTAACCTGGAACAGGGGTCACCAAACATTTTGGAGAGAAAGGCCAAATGGGAAATTGGGTAAAGCTCGGCGGGCCGGATTTTAAAAAATGGTAAATCAAAGATCAACGAATGTAGATATTGTAAATTTGGAATGAAATAATTACTAATATGTGCCAATGTGTAAGTAATTTTGTATGTTCTGTATTCTAACATAAAAGTTTTCAAATAAATATTTCAAGATATTTATACACATCTAAAACAAATACAGAGCTAAACTTACTAAATGACTTCATGACATCTTAAATTAGAAAAAAAAAAAAAATCATTGAGAAGAACGGTATTGTTTCTGGAATGATTTAGCTACTTTTCCGTCATTTGGTTTCAAATCGGACAAACCAGTTTTTAAAATGTCTGACAAGTAGTTGTCGGTCAATCGTAAACGAAGCTTCGATTTAACATACAGGGTGTCCAAGAATTATTGGACACATTACAAAATTGTGTACAAAAAAAACTATGAGCATTGTCTGTTTCTTTATGTCACGTATTACAAACACGGTTTCTATAGTTTTGTTTTGCAGAATTGTTATTCCCAGAATCCGATAGATGGCGCTAGGTGTGGCCTGATGAGGAATGTATGAGAAATGCGCAATCAGTAGTCATGTCATCCGTACAGCAGAAAGCGATGTGTGTGTTATGGCTTCCGGAATTAAAGTTAAAAGACGGTACCGTTTAGAGTATGGTTGTAATCCTCCGTCAACGAATTCAATTAAGCGGTGGATGAAACAGTTTAAAGAAACTGGCAAAGTGGAACATCGTGGAGAAACCGGTAGGCCTAGCGACAGCGGTGAGACGGTTGACCAAGTAAATCAAAGTTTCCGACGAAGCCCCAGAAAATCCGTTCGTAAAGCAAGCAGAGAACTGTGCATTCCGAAATCAACAGTTCACGATATCTTGCACAAGAAATTAAAATTGCATGCTTATAAAATTCAAATAGTGCAAAAGATGCATGTAAATAGTCCCACTCTGCGATACGATTTCGCTGTGGATATGCTGAATCGAGTGGAAAACGACGAAAACTTTCTCAGTACTGTAATTTTTAGTGATGAATCCACATTTCATGTATCAGGTATTGTGAATCGTCACAACTGTAGGATATGGGGCAGTGAACCGCCTCATGCTGCTATTGAACTGGAACGTGATTATCCAAAAGTTAATGTGTGGTGCGCCCTATCAAAAAAAGAAGTGATTAGCCCTTTCTTCTTCTACGAAAAAAGCATAAATGGTGACATTTACTTGTATATGCCAGAAAATTTCGCTATACCCCAGATCAAAAGATATGACAACGTCGTTTTCCAACGTCGCATTGGTCAACGTGTGTACGTAAGTGCCTAAATGAGCATTTCCTCAACAGATGGATTGGGCGTGATGGTCCCAATCCGTGGCCTCCTCGCTCTCCAGATCTAACTTCATTGGATTATTTCATGTGGGGTTACGTGCAGGATCGTGTCTATCAGACGCTTTGTACTGATTTGAAGGAACTGAAGCAGCGTACCACAGCTGCTATTAATTCCATAACTCCTCAGATGCTTGCCAATACATGGCATGAAATCGAGTATCGCTTGGACGTACTACGAGCAACCAAGGGATCTCACTACGAAATTTATTAACTTGTGTAGTTACATTATAACTACACAAGTTAATAAATTTCGATGCGAAACTAACAAAAAGTTAGTAAATTTCACAACCATTGCGAATAGGCGACTTGAAAGCTACGGAGCACCGCGTGCCATTGATGTGAGAGGTGAACGTCGGCTTCGAAGGTGCGTGAGGGCCAATCGACACGCTACAGTGGAGCAACTCACTGGCCGAATGAACCAGGGGCTGCTGAAAGTCTGCCTAAAACGACAGTTCAGTGGACCCTGCTGCGTATGGGGCTCCGATGCAGACGGATGGTCACTGCGCCTATGCTAACAAAGATGCATCGGCAGAAAAGGATTACATTTGCACGGCAGTATCGAATTGGGCCTCTGATGTTTCGCAAAAGATTGCCTTCTCCGATGAGTCACGTTTTCCGCTTCATCGAACTGATTGAAGATGGCGTATAAGGCGAGAAACGTAGGAGAACAAACACTTTTCAAGCATTGCTGGAGAAACACAAGCTGGTGGGGGCAGCGTTATGGCCTTGGGAAGGTTTTAGTGGCATTCCCTGGGTCCACCCATACCTGTGGAAGGCGCTATGGACCGAATTCATTATGAATCCATCCTTGCAGACCACGTACACCCATACATGCCGATTGTCTTCCCTGAGGCAGGTGGGATCTTCCAGCATGACAATGAGATGTGTCACACAGCTCGAAATGTCTGAGAGTGGTTGGAAGAGCACGATGGAGACTTCAAAGTGCTTCCCTGGCCCCTAATTCCCCAGACATAAACCCAACTGAGCATCTGTGGGACCACCCCGATCGTGCTGTTTGCTCGATGGATTATCCACCATGAACCCTCCGCCAGCTTTAAGATGCACGGCAGTCAGCATGGCTCCATATACCTGTGACGGCTTTCCAGGACCTTATTGATTCACCCCCAGTCCGTTTAGCTGCTGTCCGCCCTGCACACGGCGGTTATTCTGGATATTAGCCGGTGGTCTCAATAATGTGACTCGACCGTGTATTTCCCAAGCGTAGTGGGGGAGGTAATCGAAACGAAACTGAATCTTTCTTATCTTTATGTTAACTTACTTATCTGTAAGGGAAACAACGGGGTGTCTTCGACAGCAGGTAATTCCTTGCTGTCTAGTGAAACAGGAAGGTTAAAAAAAATGAGTCAATGCCACTTTTGTTTTCTCATAATCTTTAATCTTTTTTGTTTTTAATTAAAATGGAGAAATATTATGCTGAAACCTCTCGTTTAAAAAAAAACACTTAAAAACCCCAGTAAAAATCACAAAAAAATAACGTTATCTTAAGGCGGTCTCAACAAAGGCGCTAGCTGAAAAGCTATGTGCATCAGGAAAAAAATATATTAGAAGGTGAGCTATGTAGTCGAAGACAAATAAATGTTCAAAGAATGGCAAAAACTGTTTGCTAATAACCATGTTAAATTTCGATATATGCAGTTTCGACAAAAAATTATCGCTCGCAATGTGCGGTTGAATTAAGGCTGAAGTTCAAGGGATCTGTAAAAATTTCAGTTTATGTGGAACTCCGTATTATGCGAGCTCGTTATACACTGAGTGGCCAAATTATTATGACCACCAAACCATTTTATGTAAAGTAGCTATCCCGCAAATGTTGCTGACGCAAGACGGCTGAATCGGTATAAAAAAGAACGCTGAAGAGATTAATGAAGTGCATTACGAAAGAAACAATAGGTAAAAAGCCACGATCTGACGAACTTTGAACGATCGTGGGTGCTCGAAGCATTGGTGCGAGTATCAGCAAAACGGCTGCACTTGTGAAATGTTTCAGGACAGCAGTTGTTAAAATTTACAGAGTGGACCACCAGTCAAAGAACCGGGTCTGAAAGCAACCGGGTCTGTGGTCGTCAGCGGCTACTGGATGCTCGAGCTGAACGGAGAGTAGGTAGACTCACAAGAAGAAACTCTTACGGAGAGTAGGTAGACTCAACACGAAGAAACTCATCCAGTTCACTCAGGAACACAAGAATTGGACAGAGTTCATACCAAGACGAATTCAAATGTGATCAGACCAATCACGTTTTCAATTACACCATGCAGATGGAAGAGTGAGGATATGGAGATAGCAGCACGAAAGCATGGACCCATCTTGCATCTTCAAGCTGGCGGAGGCAACATTATAGTATGGAATATGTTTTCGTGGAAGTGTTTTGGCCCTTTGATTCGTGTGGAGCACCGTCTGACCGAGATGTATTTAAATATCGTTGCCGACCAAGTCCATCCAGTTATGTTGATGGTTTATCCCAATGGGGATAAATACTTGTTGCTGGACAATGCTCAATGTCTTAGTAGTCGCATTGTACGCGATGGTTTGAGGATCATTACGGACACTTTCCCCTATTACATTCGCCTCCGCATCTCAATCCAATGCAGAATTTGTGGGATGAAGCCGAAAGGGTCGTCAGACAGCTGGATCCGTCACCATCAAATCTTCAAGAGCTGTACAGTGCAATTAATCGCATTTGGGCTAATAAATATACCCAAAGCCGCTTATTGGCATTTAACAGTCCATACCAAGACGAATTCAAAAGCGAAAGGTAGCCGAACATACTAACCAGGTGGTCATAATAGCTTGGTCACTCAGTGTATGTGTGTTCGACTGTAGCAGCTGCGAGGAATACCAGTTGTATTCAATCACCGCAACTACTGAATTGTTGGGAATTCCACGTCATTCCGTTGCACGTGTACACCAGTACCAATTGAAGTACAGCAAAACGTCCTACCAACGGGAGAAATGTGGCCGTAAACGTGCGAATTGCTATTGAGGTGTTCGCAGACTATCCTACATGGTTAGAAGGAATCGCACACTTACATCAGAGCGAATAACCTCTGAATTTAATGAGAGCGCGTGTACAAGCTTATGCAGAAAGACAATCCGTCGTATCTTGGTCAACTAGGCTATGGCACTTGGCGTCCACATCGTATACCCTTGTTGACTGTAAAGCACCCAAAGATTAGGCACCCAAAGATTAGGCGCCCAAAGTTGTAGTTTTACAATTGGAGTGAGGAGGATTAGAAACACTCCATCTGGTCTAACGAATTACGGTTTCAACTCTATCACCCATACCTTATCCGAGACTCGAACCCGTTCGGCGTCTACGACAACAGATCCAAAGCCTATGCCTCAGACCTCTATGCCACTAAGGAGGATATAGGCAGCTTCACTGCCTTTGAAAGACATTGTGCCGTGTTAAGGAGTATATGACGAACCTATCTCAGAGGCGACGCACATGCGAAGACGCCAAAGTTGCAGCAACAAACTTACGTAGGTGTAACTGAATTGGGAAAGCATTCTGCTCCTGAGCAGAAGGATTACCCTTCGGGTCCCGCCACCTACAAATTTGTGCTTTCATATTGGTGCCGAAACGTGAAATGAATGCTCTGAACGTTGGGTTCTTCAAAAACTGTGCGATGTTTGTCCCGTTTGTCGTCTGGAATGAGCCAGAATTTCTTCTGCACACCTCTCTCTCTCTTTCTTTTTTTTTTTTTTTTTGACTGAAGGTTTAACGACCACCATCAGCAACTCGGGGGATATAAAAAGTCGCCAGTCCCTAATGTAGGGCTACTGGTTCCAGGGAAAGGAGAGAGTCGGTGCCGTAAGACAAACACAACATCCACGCCTGAGATTAGGACCAGGACCCATCTCGGACGAATGATCAGAAGCCAGCGCTTAGACTACTGTGCCACCGGGGCGGCGAGCTCTCCTCGAAACGTGGTTTGCCGGCTGGCCCGGAAACCCACGATTCCGTCACACCCCTTTCTCAAGGGGGAATTATAGGAAAAGCACATATCAAGACGGCGAAGTTGCAGCGATAAACTTCGTCGGTGTAGCTTAATTGGGAAAGCATTATACTACGGAGCAGAAGGATGCAGTTCGAGCTCGGCCATCGGCAAATTTGTGTTTTCATAGATAAAATGGGTAATTAACTTTCGAAGTAATCCTTTGCGGTGCTTAGCTTTTGACGAGACTTCTATTTCATGCAATTCTGTAAAATTTCTCGCACTCTCACTTCAAAATTTCCCGAACTGAATTTAATTCAGCTGATTACACCGAGCTGTCCTTTATGTAGGCTACACAGAAGATGGCACGACTCACGTATCATCTAGGGAATGTCAACCCATTCAGTGAAAGGACACAAAATTGTATCATACGTGTTCCTTTTTCCCCCTTTATTCTCGTTGAAGAAGAGAAACTGTATCTCACTTTCTGTGACTACAGTGACCCATTTCTTCTACGCACACACGCAATGACGAAAAAACAATGCTCCGAAAGTGGAGGTGATCCGAGATCGGGGAAGAGGGAGATGGAAGGAAGAAGTGTGTTCTTTTCGGGGCAATGATTAGATTGGATTCGCTGATGACGAAAGCATGGCAATTTAGGGGAATTGCCCAGAAGAGATCAAGAATCTCCTCCTCACCCAGATAAGCAAGAAGATCCTCAAGGTAAATGAGATCACGTGCCAGCGGAAGTGAACAAGCAGAGAAGTCTCTCTCCCGATTCTTTCCTTCCCCTTTCTCTCTTGTTCGACTTGGCAAGAGTTTCACGATGAGAAACTCCTACTTCTGGAAGAGCTTCCTGACCACGTGCAGGAAATGTTGGATTTCCTTACTCTGGAGAACAAATCCTTTCTTCTCATACAACTCATTGTGGAAGCATTTACAAAAGCTAATAGTGAAAGGCTCTACTCAACTTCTTGTAGAACACTAGAACTATCAACTGTACAATAAGAAAAGCTCTCATCATTATTTCTGCGACGACTGAGGGAAAACAGGGAATAATAAGCGGTATCTGACATTTTCACATCTTCTAAAAAAAAGCTATTCAACCGTTTTGCCTGTCCGACGATGTCATCGACGTTACGAAAAATTCTTTTTGCATCTCTATCAAGATATGATTCAGATGCTTCCGGATTTCAAATATACACATTTTCCGGCAAGTAGTTTTATGTATGGACTTTTAATGGTTTAAGTCTCATGTTTTCAGCAAATTGTTTCCTGAATATACAACAAAGTCACTTAACAATATATAGAACAGAAGGGGATCACTTGAATAAGAAAGACTTATGTCAAATCTCAAGTGATTAGTTTCTCTTAAATACATACGTCTCATGATTGTAGAAACATTTGTGACGTGCCTGCCCCGCAGGACACACACAACATAAATGCAGGTAGAGAAAGAACGAACATTCGCGTAGCTCAATTGGTACAGCGACTTATTCCGGAATAAGGGGACTCGGGTTCGAGCCCCAGAGTGGACAAAAATGACGGAGAAATTTACTATGTTATAATGGCGCCCGAACTTTCCGGATGACCCGGCCGTTCAAAAATCTCGCAATGGTGGGATGTTATTTCCACACCGCGAGAGAGGAAAAATCAGAGAATCCCTTCCCCAGCGCTTCGAAATATAAATGTGTGTGACGTTGCATTCCACGCACCAGATTGACTGGGAGTTCTCAAGTGCACGTTCTACAGCGGATGCTGCCTGCAACAATTCATGGTCACGGCTGACCCGTGGGCCATGCCCCGGCCCTCTTGGGGGGATATGTGACGTGCCTGCCCCGCAGGACGCACACGACATAAATGCAGATAGCAGAAAGAACGAACGTCTGCGTAGCTCAGTTGGTAGAGCGACTTGTTCCGGAATAAGTGGACTCGGGTTCGATTCCCGGCGTGCACCAAATTGACGGAGAAATTTACTTCGTTATACATTACATCATTAATATGCAGCTACAATTACATACAAGCTCTATTATCAAAGTTAATATTCCAATGTAAATCAATCAGTAATCTTTCAAATTGCGCTCACCACCACTCTTCTTGCTCTTGACGTATTTACCTGTGTCGCAGTGTCAGTGTTGTCAAAACATATAACGGAATTAAGGGAAATATCACTAAAATAATGTTTTAACTCCTATATTTAAAAAGGAAATACCATTCCTTTTTTCCACAGAGCCTCCAAAGAGTAGAACTCCATCACGATAAGGCTACCAGTCATATATCCAAATCTACTTTATTTCTTGAAAAAATTAAAAATTAGACGGGTATTTTTGTTAGTTTGGAGATTTAACGACCACCGTGAGCAACTCAATGGGCTGAAAGCAGTCACCTGTCCCTACTTTGGGGTCACTGGTTGCAGGAAAGGGGGCAGCCAGCGTCGTAAAACAAACAGCATCCATGCCGCACCGGGATCAGAGTTGGAAACGGGTCAAAAATTTCGAACCCGGACGTTCCATAACTGGACCCGACTCGGTCTCCATAACTGACCTGGGCAAATCTGCTTTGAACTGTAAATTCAAAACTCAATTTATGTAGATATACATATAAACGTAATATACAAATGCATCCTAATAACTGCTTGATATTTAATAACTGAAATCCTTTTTTAATAATAAAATTTAGTTACTTGCTAAATTTTAGTGCCACTATTTTGCGTAATCCAGAAGTAATGGCTGACTATGACCGTGACCATGGAGTACATTACAAATGGGAATCATTATTTACGATTACACAAATGTATTTTTTAAATGTATTTAGATTGTTCACTCTTTCCACGCTTTGATGAAGGTGCGCATACTTTCATACAGCCCGTTAGATTTTGTGTTCCATAATCTTTTATTACACCGTCGACATATTTCTTTGCAATTATATACTCTCCACATTTTGAACAACAAGCAAGACCAAACAACACAGATTTATTCACCTGTTCCTTAATGAGACGAAACAATTTCCAGCATTCACTCTTCCCCTTGTGGTTTTAAACAAGCACGTATTTGTTGGCCGCGACGCCTTTCTCAACCTCCCTAATATTAAATCCATCCATATTAACAAATAAGGAGCTAATTTCGACATGACATGTCAGGGGAACGGGATGTTAGCACATCAATCGAAAACCTCTGAATGCTCAATGTAAAAGATGCGATGTGAAAAGTAACTCTTAGTCATACAATAAACTTCGCACGGAGAGAGTGAATCAGCTGAGAAGCAGGCGAATGGCGTTTGCCTGTACCTTGCCCTGGACAATCGCACTGTAAAAGAACGCAAAGGAAGTATCATTTCACGATATAGTGTCGGTGTGTCTGACGTCGGTCGGTGAAAATCTTCGTTGCTTTAAGAAAGCGACGAAAATATTTTTGCATGGCAAATCATTATTCACTCCGTGGGCACGAGTATCGACTACAGAATTCCAAAACGCGCCATTTTTTTTTTGGAATATATTTTTCTCTTTTCAAAAATAAAACAAGAATAAAACCGGGTCTGGATCACCTTGACCCGACCCGTTGGACCCGCAAGAAATTGTTGACCCGTGACCCGTTTCTATCTCTGACCGGGTTTCCAACCCGGACCCATCTCGGACGACTGGTCAGAAGCCAGCGGTTAGACCACCGCGGCCGCTCCGGTGGCGCAGTGGTCTAAGCGATGGCCTCTGATCATTCGTCCGAACGGGGTCCGGGTTCGAATCCCGGTGAGGCATGGATGTTGTGTTTGTCTTACGGCACTGGTTCTCTATCTTCCCTGGAACCAGTGACCCTAAATTAGGGACGGGCGACTGCTTATAGCCCATTGAGTTGCTCACGGTGGTCGTTAAACCTCCAATCAAGAAAAAAAAAAAAAAAAAAAAAAAGACCACTGAGCCACCGGGTCGGCGGGATGGGTATCAGGTCTATACATTTTCCTCATATTCCTTCAATGTCCTCTGATGTGTGACCAATGGACTATTGTGCCTTCTGACTGCTAAAAAAGAGCGCTTTCTGAACGCAGTCCTACAACAATGATTGGACTGTGGAAACAGGAGTGGAATAAAATGCCAATTTCAAGAAATGCCCTGTTATCTTGGAAATCTAGATGTAGTTTCACATCCAGGAAAAGGGCTACCGG
This sequence comes from Macrothele yani, assembly GCA_039090855.1. Classification (NCBI taxonomy): domain Eukaryota; kingdom Metazoa; phylum Arthropoda; class Arachnida; order Araneae; family Macrothelidae; genus Macrothele; species Macrothele yani. The sequence continues at coordinate 20,308,504 of CM076992.1, forward strand.
ATAGAACCTTTAGGAAATACATATTTTTATTTTTAACACTAATTATATTTATATTAAATATAAATATAGCTTCTTTTTTTTTTTTTTTTTTTTTTTTTTTTGATTGGAGGTTTAACGACCACCGTGAGCAACTCAATGGGCTATAAGCAGTCGCCCGTCCCTAAATTTAGGGCCACTGGTTCCAGGGAAGGGAGAGAGCCAGTGCCGTAAGACAAACACAACATCCATGCCTGACCGGGATTCGAACCCGGACCCCGTTCGGACGAATGATCAGAGGCCATCGCTTAGACCACTGCGCCACCGGGGCGGCCTGACCTAGCTTCATCAGGACGAATGGCACGTAAATATACAAATTGTATATGACATCATAAATGGTGTTTACAGTCAAGTGTTTTGGTTAGATGCTTCCACGCGCCTGATAGAAATGGAGTGGATGCCATGTCATTAACAAGTCGCGATTACTTCTGATATACACTGCTGGCCACCCAAAATGCAACACCAAGAAGGACAGGAGATAGCAAAGCCAGATTTACTGGACACATAACAACAGATACAAAGATGAAACGATTGAGCTTACAGGCCCGTGCAACTTACGGAACACGCAGACATCAATAGATCGTGTGGCCCCCATGGCTGGCAATAACGGCCGCTACACGCCGCGGCACCGAACGAAAGAGGCTTTGGATGTGGGCTTGGGACATGTCGGTCCAGGCTGCTTCCACACGTTGCCACAGTTCATCAGGCGCAGCCGCGGGTGGAGCTTGCCGGGCCACTCGGTTGCCGATCAGCAACCAGACATGTTCGATGGGCAACATATCGGGAGAGCAGGCGGGCCACGGCAGCAGTGACACCTGGTGGGCCGTGAAGAATTGTTGAACGATGCGTGCCACGTGTGGGCGCGCATTGTCCTGTTGAAACGTGACCGCTAACAGGTCCTGCAGGTAAGGGGGGACTACTGGCTCCAAAACGTCGGAGATGGTGTGGTGGCTGTTGAGTGTTCCGGCGATGCGTACCAGAGGAGTGCGGGTGTCATATCCAATTGCGCCCCAAACCATAACGCCAGGCGACGGACCGGTATGGCGATTCATAATGCAGGCGTCATACAGTCTCTCGCCGCGGTGCCGCCACACGCGTATCCGACCAACGTGGTGTTGCAGGCAGAAGCGGGATTCGTTGGAGAACACAATGTCGTGCCATTCCGTAGTCCAGGTGCGGCGTTCAACAGCCCACTGCTGCCGCACTCTCCGGTGGTGTAACGTCAATGGTAATCGGAGAAATGGGCGCCGTGCGACAAGTCTCCGCTCCTGCAGACGACGTCGAACGGTACGTGCTGACACAGGTTGTTGCGCAACACATCCTAATTCCGGCGCTAACGTTCGTGATGTGGCGGCGCGAGCCGTCAATGCCCGCCTCACAACATGCTGGTGCTCTCGTTCGGTGGTGTGCCGCGGCTGTGGCAATCGCTCTCGTCCGTCGGTCCGTCCGTCCCTCATGCACCCACAGAATTCATTCTCGCCTGACTGTGGCTGGATGTCGTCCCACACGGTCGCCGATGTCTCGGTACGATAAACCGCTGTCGCGATAAGCCACTATTCGTCCTCTGTCGAACTTCGAAACGTGCTGGAATGACTGCCGTATTCGGCGACGAGGCATTAGGAAGCTTCCCACGCACAGGTCCGGCAGCACAATACACTTCCACTACTTACACCCAGCCTTCTGCGCACCTTTCTTATAGTGCTTCTCGGTGGCGTACCGGGCGCACATGATTAGCATATGCTCTGCAGTGCTAATCGTTTGCATGTCCTCTCGCGGGCGACGCATGCTTTCAGTCCAATCGGATGCTTCCTTCTTGGTGTTGCATTTTGGGTGGCCAGCAGTGTATATGGAAAGCTTCCAAAATATCTAGTTCGGTGGTTGAATCTGGCTTGTCAATTAGTTTTGCTTTCTCAAAGAGAAATTTATGGTCCTTTTCGTAACAGTGTTTAGCCATCGATGACTTCTTTAGGTCACAATTTCTAATGTAGGTCTTGTGCTCTTTCAATCGAAAACGCAAGGCTGTCCTTATATACGAAGCGCCACATTCACATGGAATTTGATAAATTCCTTACGAGTTTTTGTCTTCAACATAGTCCTTTGATCCTAAATATCTCATATTGTATATGGGTTTAAAAACCACCTTAAAATTAAAGGTTTTGAGAATTTTTGAAATTAATTATATTGCTGGAAAACAGTTTTAAAAATGAGTGAACATCCTCTGTAGGAAGGTTTTTGCTGGTGTTCAGCATAGTTCTGCGCAACGCCTGGACACGTGACCTTAGATACCCTGCGCAACATCTGGATATTTCACCGTAGATGCCGTGGTTGGGGCTCTGTTCTGTTGTAAATATGGGCAAATCGATTCTTTTGATTAAAGTTCCTAAACCAATTTGTTTGCACTGATTCGTTCCTTGAAACTTCTTGTGAAGGATTTCCGCGGGAAATGATTCTCTGAAGTCGATTCTGAGTCAGATCCAATTGTGTCGCTCGTTGACTCTTGCTGTTCAGTGAATGTACCTGCCCTGGACAATCACACAGTTTAAATTTAATTTTTGAATCTTACGGTAAATGTTTTCTCTTAGTAAAGATAAGTTGGTTTCAAAACGTTCATGATATTTATTATATTTACACACTCCGGAATAAGGTTACGCTTTCTGACGGGAACATGAACTTCGCTGAGACACCCAGGTAAACATTTCACCGTAAAGGAAAATTGAAAAAATAAAGAAACACAATCATAAAAGTAAAAACATTTTATAACAACAGACAGGTTGGAACGAATTAATTCGTTGTTTGCAAAATGAGCCGAAATCAGTATGAACGAATATATGCGTTGTCTAAGAAGTAGGTGGAACGCGGCCGGAGCGAGGGAACCTGCGCATTTGAAAGCGTTGCTTTACCCTTAGCTTTGCTATTCAATTGGTCAGTTAGGGAAATGATTGACAATAATCCTTTCTGACTGACTACCTACTAAAAGGGCTGTTGTTTCATGGCGATTAACCTAGGGAAGGACTAAGATGTTTGAATCACTTGTTCGTACCATGTGGCATGATGTCCGTGTCGGGGAAACTAGTCCTTCGTCATCATGCCTTGGATCATGGAGTAGAGAATAAAGGACTACACTGGTGCCCAAAATTCCAAAATTAAAGTCCGAAAGGTATTCGCAGGGATAGAAAAGAAAACATGTAACAGCAGGTAGAGACGTTTGGTATCTAAAGAAACACAATCATAAAAGTAAAAACATTTTATAACAACAGACAAATGAGCACACATTTTGCCTATAGACGATCACACCCGCAAATGCAATCAAGGTGAGATGTAAATTTGTAACTAAAAAGTGTCTTACTTAGGAATGTGATCACCTCCTAATGACAGACAACTCTGACAACAAGTTAGTAAAATCATGCAATGCATTGATTATAATACGCTTTCCAACATACCAGAAATCATTACTCAAGTTATGAGAATAATGGCTGTGGAATAAACCTCTGTCCTGTGCCCTGACCTTTGATCCCATTTCGATGATATTCAACAGGAACGGTTTGGTATACCTCCGAAATAACATGATAAAGTTTTGTCGCAATCGAAGCATTTTTACGTAAGTTATGATGCATAAGGTCTATGATATAGATCCTGCTCCTGTGTCCTAACCTTTGACCCTATTTCGCCCATTTTTAAAAGAATTCGTCATCAGCCAACCCCCTACAACATACTAATGTTTCATACAAATCGAAGCATTTTTACGTAAGTTATGACGCATAATGGCGATGGAACTGATTCCGCTTCTATGTCCTGACCTTTGACCCCATTTCGCCCATTTTCAATAGGGTTTGTCGCCAGGTGGTCCCCTATTACATACTAAAATTTCATCGAATTCGAACCTTTTTTACGTTAGTTATGACGCATAACAGCAGTGGAATGGATCCCGATTCGTTCACTTTAAATAGGGTTCCTTCCCAGGTGATCCCCTACCAGATACTAAAATTTCACCGAAATTGAACGATTGTTACGCGAGTTATCGTGCGGACGGACATACGCACACAACGCGTGACGTAATGAGGCAGATGGGAATCGCGACCATCTGCTCGCCGCAAGAGTGTGACGTCATAAAACTTTAATAGGATCCACACACAACGCGTGACGTAATGAGACAGATGGCGTGACCGCGCGCCAACATTCTCAAACGCGATATTGTGACGTCATAAGATTTCTAAGCATTGGTAACCTTATTGACACTAAAAACGTTATAAATCGGGCTGGTTATAACCCACTAAACGAATTCTCCTAAAGTCGAGATCAAGCTAAATCGGTTTCTAGTGCCAGAAAACGGTAGGTTAACGACTTTCATCAAAATTCTTAGAGCCGTTTTCAAAATAAAATGTACGTACATACACACAAGAATTGCTACTTTAAGTTGGACGTCAAGTAATTTTGCTTCCTATACTTTCAATGGAAAATCTTCTGTACACATTTTTTTCACATTTAATGCGTTCCCAAGGGTGAAAATTTGAACATCGATTAAAATAGCTTCATTTCATAACTTGGAATACTTAATATTTTCTAAACCATAACCGTAATTATGCAATCCAACATTTATTTATCACTGACGTCATCAAAGTACAGGTCGCGCCATCTTTTCTTTGGTTTCAACACCACCAAAGGAAAGTTATTGATTTTTAATATAATTGTGGTTATGTTTTAGAAAATATTAAGTTTTCCAAGTTATAATATGAAGTTATTTTAATCGATGTTAAAATTTTCATCTTTGGGAACACATTAATTGTGAAGGAAATGTGTACAAACGTTTTTCCATTAAAAGTATAGGAAGCAAAATTACTTGACGTCCACCTTAATAATATGCAATAAGAGCAATGGAATGGATCGCAATCCTATGTCCTGACCTTTGACCACATTTCGTCCATTTTCAATAGGGTTCGTCCGCAGGTAGTCCCCTACTACATACTGAAATTTCATCGAAATCGAACCATTTTTACTCACGTTATGACGCATAAAGGCAATGGAATGCATCCCGATCTTATGTCCTGACCTTTGACCCCACTTCACCCAGTTTGAATAGGGTTTGTTCCCAGGCGGTCTCCTACCACATAGTAAACTTTCATTGAAATCGAACCATATTTACGCCAGTTATGACGCATAAGGGCAATGGAAATATCCCACTCCTACGTCGTGACCTTTGACCCCACTTCACCCATTTTGGATAGGTGTGTCCCCAGGCGGTTTCCTACCACATAGTAAACTTTCATTGAAATCGAACCATATTTACGTAAGTTACGACGCATAAGAAAAATGGAAATATCCCACTCCTACGTCGTGACCTCTGACCCCATTTGTCCCATTTTCAATAGGGTTCTCCAAGAAGACACCATGGTGGGTCTTCTTGGCGTAAAGGCAAATTGAACAAAGCCTTCGATATATCGTTTGCCTTGATACCGTAGTCCAAATCGCAGAAGAGAGCTCCGAAGGCAATTGACGGTCGGTACAGGACCTATGACACCGTACGGTTAAAGCTACATAACGGTCACCATGAAGCGTCATACGCCTTGGACGACCTTGGCCAAGCCTTCGTGACACCCCACCCTTGTGGTCGATTTGATACTATAACAAGGAAACCACTCTGGGGTGGTTATTCAAGTCCTTTACGACCTGGGCCTGAAATGGCCTGGAACGGAGAACGGCCTACTTCTATTTGTCCAATCGATCACCACCCTACAGCGGCGGATACAAACGTATGAGACGTAAGCAGTGCATTTGAGAAATACGACTGCCGTTCCACGTTGGCTTTAACGTATGGAACTCAATTTACATATTGGACTACATTTTACTCACTGATATGCAAATTTCACGGCGGGCATTTGTTACTCGTGCCGATTTGCATATGTCTTGAGAACATCGTAACATTTCAATGGGCGTTTGGGATTACTTCCCCGTTAATCCTTCCGGATTTTAATTTTGAATACCAGTGCAGAAGGCAGCTCCAGTCGCACTTGACAAGTTTTTATTCGGTACTGCTGAGATGAGGGGGAAGGAATTGTTTTAATATATCCTTCGCAAAACCTAACCGCTACGTAAGCAGTTCTGTTTGGGAATCGCACAAAATATTGGGTATCATTTCGCTCAGGCACATCTGCCGCCTAAAAGGTTAAGGTTAAGGTCTAGCGAAAAGTAATTCTGAACGATAATTTCAGAATATATTCTCTTTTGAAGAATCGATTCTTTTTATTAAAGTGTCGTTGGCGAACGATTCTCAGGTTCTGATTCGTTTTTCTCGAACAAATTGTTCGCGAAAGACAAATTTCTTCAAATATATATTTTTTGTTTTGTTTAAGGGTTTAACGATCACCATGAGCAATTCAATGGGCTATGAGTAGTCGTCTGTCTCTAATTTAGGGCCACTATTTCCACGGAAGGGAGAGTGATTGGGTCGAAGGCCAAACATCATACCTACGCCTCACCGTGATTCGAACACGGAACCTCTCTCGCAAGAATGGTCAGAAGACAGCGCTTAGAACCCACTGCCCTACCGGGACTGCTCTTGAAATATTCAGGGGTTGGACAGATTAATGTGAACACCTAGGAAAAGAAGGTTTTACGGTATATAGTATGGTGTAGGACCACATTTGGCATTTAAAACCGCCTGAATCCTTCTTGGAATGGACGCATTCAAATCCTGGATGGTGGTTCTTGGGATGTTACACCATTCTACATGAAGAAACTGTTCCAGGTCCTTGAGAGATGTAGGAGGAGGACAACGGGATTTTACTGTTTTCCAACACAGACCACAGTGGCTCAATGGTTTTTACGTCTGGTGATTGAGAAGGTTAAGGAAGGTGTGAAAGTTCGCCCTCATGTTTCCCAAACCATAACTGGACATTTGGAGCCCTGTGATATACACTGAAGAGCAATTAAATTAGAAACAGCTGGCGTTATGCACATGTGGCGTTGTGGGCGGCCCTGTAAACGGAAAAGACATGACGTATGCAGCGATCTGACAATATAAGGAATGATGCGACGGGAATCAGTAAGAGTCGGACGTAGTATAAGTAAGACGAAGAATATAAGAGCATTTGATCGTGGGCAAATTGTCGGGGCCCGACGAATGGGTCACTCCATCTCGGAAGTCGTGCAGGCACTGGGATTTTCACGAGTCACTGTGTCACGGGTGCACCGTGAGTACATCGAATCCGGTTAAACCATCCCTGCCAAGGCCAACTGCCGTGTACAACAGCGTGTGGATGAGCTGGGTCATCGTCGGCTAGCTCGCATTGTAACAGCGGATAGACGGGCCACAGTGCAAGAAATCACTCGGCAATTTTACGCTGGTATACAAAAACGTGTAAGCAGCCACACCATCCAGAACCATCTCCTCGCTATGAGGTACAGAAGCCATCGTATCACGACCGCACATCACAGGGTGCAAAGATTAGCATGGGCGCGGGAACATCGCCACTGGACCCTAGACATGTGGGAAAATGCTGCCTGGACTGATGAGTCGAGATTCACGTTGGTACATGCGGATGGCAGGATACGAGTACGGCGCAAACCAGATGAAGCGATGGATCCTTCTTGCCAGCAGGGTACTCTTCAAGCTGGTGGGGGTGGCATTCTCGTCTGGGGACTGTTTACGTGGACTGAAATGGGACCCCTGGTACGTGTGACATCGTCCCTCACAGGTCAACGTTACCGGGATATACTGGACGACCATTTGCTGCCGTTTGTACGTCTTCAACATCCCACTGGGACCTTCATCCTGCAACAAGACAATGCAGCTCCCGAATTGTATCCGAATGGTTGGATGAACACTCCACCGACGTGACCTCGCTTCCTTGGCCAGCTAGGTCTCAATCGGGCACATCTGTGATGCAATCGAGAGAGATGACCCCCTTCAGCAAATGTTCGTGAATTGTGGGAGCTTGTCGAGGGGTCGTGGATCCGTATGGCTTCTCAACGCTTTCGGTGTCTTGTCGAGTCCATGCCGAGACGAATCGCCGCCGTCATCAGGCCGAAAGGTGGTGCTACACGTTACTAGACAGGTATCTCTAATTCAATTGCTCTTCAGTGTACATCGCGCGTTATCATTTTGATAGATGGCATGCCCTGCAGGAAACAATATCTCAGCCATTGGATGGACTTGGACTGCCGAATTGGTTCCAAACGCCCTGCCAGTCATCCGTCCTTTCAAGGTGATCAGTGGACCTGCTGAAAACCATGATATGACCGCCAAAAACATGACAAAACTACCAAAAGGTTGCATTGTAGAGAACACATAGTCTGGATTGTACTCATCTGACGATATTTTCGACACGTCCTGCGGTGGAAAATAGTGTAAATATGGATTCATACGACCACAGTACATGCATCGGCAGTTCACGTTGTATGCTCCTGGCACCAGTGCCGTCGCCGTTGTTCATTCACCCGGGTCACCAGAGGTTTTGGAATTGCAGCTCTGGCATGAATATCTTGTTTATGCAGTTTCCTGAGAACTGTTTTCGTTGATACCGGGGTCTGCAGATTTACATTGAACTCCGCATTAATTTTCGGCGCTGTGGTCTTCTTATTACGGATAACAATCCTCTTTAATGCTCCCCTGACTATCAGTCATGGTTGTTTTCCTGCCACTCTTGCGTTTCGCAGACGAGGTTTTGCCACGAAAACGGTATGCTGTCATGACGCTGGACAGAGTAGATCTCGATACCCCCACTAATCTGGCGACTGTTGTCACGAAGGCACCAACTAGCCGGCCACCAACAATTGGCCCATTTTTGAAGTCCGTTAGGTCGCTCATTTCGTCGTCACCCTAAAAGAAATTGTGCAACAAGACACATGCACTTAAACAGGACGTTGAGGTTCTAAACAAAGTTATAACAACCAAAAAGTGGTGTATCCCGTTGCTCATTGCAACGTACGCAGCTGCATGAAAATTCACGTCTCTGAGTGTGGTGTTCACATTATTCTGCTGAACCCCAGTAAATGCACTTGGTCTCATCACCAAGCTATCTCACTACATCGGTATACCGTATGTAAATATCCCAAAACAAACCCAATAAAACCCGAAACTTTTCTGGCTGCAAGCATTTCGGATAAGGTATTATAACGAAGTAAATTTCTCCGTCATTTTTGTCCACGCCGGGAATCCAACCCGAGTCCACTTATTCCAGAACAAGTCGCTCTACCAACTAAGCTACGCAGACGTTCGTTCTTGCTGCTATCTGCCTTTATGTCGTGTGCGTCCTGCGAGGCAAGCACGTCACATCTCCCCCCCGGAAAGAGGGCCGGGGGCATGGCCCACGGGCCAGCCGTGACCATGAATTGCCGCTGGCAGCCATCCGCTGTAGAACGTGCACTTGAGAACTCCCAGTCAATCTGGTGTGTGGAATGCAACGTCAGACACATTTTTATTTCCTGAAGAAGGGATTCTCTTATTTTTCGTATCTCACGGTGTGGAAAGAACATCACACCATTGCGAGATCTTGAACGGCCGGGTCATCCGGGAAGTTCGGGCGCCATTATAACGAAGTAAAATTTTCCGTCATTTTTAGTCCATGCCGGGGATCGAAGCCGAGTCCACTTATTCCGGAACAAGTCCCCCTACCAACTGAGCTACGCGCACATTCGCTCTTGCTGCTATCTTCCTTTATGTCGTGTGCGGCCTACGAGGCAGGCACATGACAGTATGCTTTACATTTAGTAGTGATCGGCACAGAGTACAACAGATAACTTTAATTTTATGGCTTTTTTGGCATTTTCAAAGAGTTTGTGAACAAAGTTTGTAGGAACATTCTCGACAATTGTTGAAAACCGACGCGCATGTGATTGTGCGGATGGGTTAAACAAACCGCAACAGATTTATTGTCCTGACCTTATTTTTTAGCCGTTTTATGCGAAACTTTGCATTCTGCTACATCATTTTTAGTATTTTGAATCTGACGTATTTTTCTCGCTGCATTTTAAGAGACTATGCTTTCTGGGGGAAAAAAAAATTAATCTGTGTATCCAAGAAAAGAGCGCATCCCAGAATGGATACTCTATCACGTGATATCAGGACGTAAAATCCATCGTTGTGAGCGTGCGTGCACGTTTTTCCCCGTCTCAGGTAACAAAGTGTCGACCCGCGGAGTAGCGTTTAAAATGCATCAATCATTTTTCCGACGTGCGGGATGTGTGTTTGTGTGTGTATGCGCATGGGCCACTGAATCTCTGGTGAGCAATCATGCGATGCCTTTTAGAGATCGTTAAGCGGTGGTGAGGATTCGCACCATTAACCTCGTTCCACCTACCACGACACATGTTTCGCATGGTTCGAGAACTTCTTTTGCAGTTCCCGTGTACCGACGCAAATTAGTGCATAGCATCAGTATTCATTCGCTCACCAAAACTCCATGTGGAGAACACAAATTTCTACGAACGAAAAAAACACTTTTTGGGAGAATTTATGAAGAATGTGGTATCAAACTGCTATTTGCATTTCTTTTGATAAACATTCATCGACTGGAATTGATTGCATGCAAAGCCACGCCCGATTTCATGCCATGTTTAAGGAAAACAAACTTCGGTGGGAAAAACAAATTTAAGATTTTCGTGCAAGTGTTACTTTCGAGTTAAAAAAAATAAATTTTTGTAAAATATACAGAAATAGACGTCGAGGTATAAACGAACAAGTACACGAATTAACGTCAATTTTTTGTTTGTTTTATGATGGGGATATTTATAATTATACAGTAATTTTTGTCGTATAATGTGCGGATTATCTGTGAAAGTTATAAATTCAGGCGCTACGGATTATATGCCGCTTAAAAGAAAAGGCTTAAATAAAAGTTAAATTCATAAAAGAATGCTAAAAGTAAAACATTAATAAAAATATTAAATCAAATATGATAAAAAATAAATATATACCTAAAATAAGTTAAAATGAATTGAAACATACAAATGTAAATATTCAAATAAGAGAGAAATAATAGGAATATATTTACTAGATTTCTAATGGATCCAAAAATTGTTTTTCAATGTGTTTACTGTCTCTTTTGTAATTAAACCTAACTATATTTCTAAAAATATATTTTGTTGATTTGATTTTCTCTATATTTTCATGAAACATTCTATATGAACCTCTCGCCTTATAGTCTTCTAAAAAAGTGTTTCAAGAAAAATTGTATATAACCTGACTCAGGTGAAATTCCTGGTAGGACACCCTCCCGCAAAGTGAGAGTTCTTTTTGAAAGAACAGAAAGAATGCTTTTAATAAATTTCGAAAAATGTCTGTTTTTTAGGATCCGTAAAAATATTATTTCTAATAAGCTTAAAATTATAAAATAAGTAACTAATTGAATTACAAATAAGTTTTTCAGAATGAAAGTGAATGAATTAATTGAATGAAATGATAGGAAATAAATAAATAAATACGCACCAATTCTTTATTAAATCCTCATATTCGGCTTTTTGTAAAGTCCGATATGAGAAATAAATTAAAGAAACAGAAAAGGTTTTTTGTGTCACTTTCATTTAAAAAAGAATCTGCGTCGTAATTGTCAGTGAGAGGTCCGTTTACTTGAAAAGATTTACAAAATTGCGTTAACTAGAAAAATACGTCAGCAAAAAATCGAAAAGCAATTTTTTTTTTAATTACTAACATTTTTGACAGAATATGCGATGCAACGTAGGCGCTATTATTTGCTCCCGCGGGCGCTCACGTGATCTGTGAGCAGGTCAGCGAATATTGAGCAGAATTCTTCGAATGCATCTCCAGTTTGAAAGATCTATGTTACAAGTTTTTACTCCAAACCATTTTGGAAATAAATACTGAATGTTTCTGTATTCATTTGGGAAGGGAGGGGGGTGATAATTACTGTTCCCATTTCACCGCCAGCATATGCAACACTAACACTTATTTTTGAGATTTTAAGTTAATTTGCCGTAATCTCCTCGATCACTTTATTCTTTAACTGAAACGGATTTTTCAAAATTCACACTATAAAAAATATGTGTACAGGATTATTACAAATGAAACAAACAGCTTAAACATTTTATAAAACCAAAGTATTTAGGATATTGACACCCACGTTGCACTCGGTAGGGAAACTGTTGAAGTTTGAATCATAAAAGTTTAAAGTAGCATTCTTAAAAAGCACGGTAATTAAAACAGTACGCAAGCTTCAGATGAAGTGAACAACTTATTTAATGTATAAGTTAAAAGGTTAAAAATAAAGCCAAAAGAATTTTCGGTCTTCCAAAACACCATCACCAGATGGAAGTACTAATGTACTTTTATACCGAAGCATTCAATATTTATTGCCAAAATGGTTTGTAGTTTAACTCCAGCAAAAGTACTAACAGTGTCAACACAATTTTCCTGTGCATTCAAGACTAGTACGGGGATATATAGAAACATTTTTGTTTACACTCGTGGCTATTTAATCGCTTTAGTAAAGAAGTACACCCAAAATATTTCCCGAATACTAAAGGTGATGTAGTCGCACTAGGTAAGACGGTATACCGAACATTTTTTTTTCATATTTAAGGGAGTGAAATCGCATTAAGGCAAAAAATGTATATAGAACATTTTACTGATATACTCAGGCCGATAGAATCATGTTAAGTTAGGCGGTACATATAAAATGTTTCGTGTATATGTAAGAGGGTGATATCGCATTAAGCAAAACAATTATACAACACATTTTGCTAATTGAGTGATCACTGAATTATGACCACCTACCTAATACTTCGTGAGCCCTCCTTTTGCCCTAAGTAGAGCAGCTATCAGACTTGGCATCAATTTAAAAAGATGCCAGAAGCAGTTGGGAGACATGGCTAATGAAGCTGTGTGTAATGCGGCCTTCAATGCAGGTATGTAGGTGATTGGTGTGTACCTAATACTTCGTAGATCCTTCTTTCGCCCATAATACATCAGGTATCCGACGTGGCATCGATTCAACATACTGTGAGTGATCACTGAATTATGATCACCTACCTAATACTTCGTGGGCCCTCATTTTGCCCTAAGTAGAGCAGCTATCAGACTTGGCATCAAATTAATAAGATGCCAGAAGCAGTTGGAAGACATGGCGAATGAAGCTGTGTGTAATGCGGCCTTCAATGCTAGTATGGAGGTGATCGGTGTGTACCTAATACTTCGCAGGTCCTCCTTTCGCCCTAAGTAGAGCAGCTATCAGCCTTGGCATCAATTTAATGAGATGCCAGAAGCATTTGGGAAACATGGCCAATGAAGCTGTGTGTAATGCGGCCTTCAATGCTGGTGTGGAGGTGATTGGTGTGTACCTAATACTTCGTAGGTCCTCCTTTCGCCCTTAGTACATCAGCTATCCGACGTGGCATCGATTCAACATACTCTGAGTGATCACTGAATTGTGACCACCTACCTAATACTCCGTGGGCCCTCATTTTGACCTAACTAGCGCAGCTATCAGACTTGGCATCGATTTAATAAGATGCCAGAAGTAGTTGGAAGACATGGCGAATGAAGCTGGGTGTAATGCGGCCTTCAATGCTGGTATGGAGGTGATCGGTGTGTACCTAATACTTCGCAAGTCCTCCTTTTGCCCTAAGTAGAGCAGCTGTCAGACTTGGCATCAATTTAATAAGATGTCAGAAGCAGTTGGGAGACATGGCCAATGAAGCTGTGGGCAATGTGGCCTTCAATGCTGGTATGGAGGTGATTGGTGTGTAATGCGGCCTTCAATGCTGGTATGGAGGTGATTGGTGTGTAATGCAGCCTTCAATGCTGGTATGGAGGTGATTGTGTGTACCTAATACATTGTAGGTCCTCCTTTCGCCCTTAGTACATCAGCTATCCGACGTGGCATCGATTCAACATACTCTGAGTGATCACTGAATGATGACCACCTACCTAATACTCCGTGAACCCTCATTTTGCCCTAAGTAGAGCAGCTATCAGACTTGGCATCGATTTAATAAGATGCCATAAGCAGTTGGAAGACATGGCGAATGGAGCTGTGTGTAATGCGGCCTTCAATGCAGGTATGGAGGTGATTGGTGCATCCATACGCCTAATATGCCGTTTCATAGTGTCCCATAAGTGCTCTATGAAATTCATACATGAGGAGTTTGGAGGCCAATCGATATACTGGAAGTCTGAACTATTTTCCTCAGACCATTCCTGCACAACATTGAAACTGTGACTCGGGGAGTTTTCATCTTGAAAGGCACCGTCGCAATTCGGGAAAAATTGCAACACCGCTGGGTGTACAGTGTCAGCAAGCAATTCACGGTAGTGGATACCAGTCATACGTTGTTCCACATGCACCAGGGGCTCAAGTTCTTGCCAGGTACAGATGACCTATACCAAACTACCACCTCCACCGACTTGTACTGTGGAGACCATGCAGGATGGATCGCGTGCCTCATGTTGTTTGCGGCAAATACATACACAACCATACACGGAGTGGAGTAAGAAAACGCGACTCATCAGACCAGCACGCTTTTTGCCAACGTGCAACTTGCATGCTGTTTGCACCAGGCAAGTATTTTGAGCCGATGAACCGTGGTTAGGAGATGTCGTCTGGTTCGTCTGTTGTTATAGCCCATACGTGCTGCGACGCATGGTCATGACAGATACTGTTCTCAGTTGACCTCTGTTGTATTGGGCAGTCAACTGCTCAACAGTGCTACGTCTGTTGGCCTGTACTAGTCGTCGGACCCGGCGTTCACCTCTCACATCAACTTTTTGCTGTCCTGTGCAGTTTTGAGTCCGGGTCATTGTTTGACCATTTTCACGCCAGGCCTGTTACACTTTACACTTTTAAGCACGGCGTCTCACGAACAAACCACCAGTTCAGCGGTTTGGGAAATCCAGGCACGCGCTCTTCGAGCTCCCACAATCTATCCTTTCTCAAAGTCCGATAAATCCTTCCGTTTACACATCACGCTCCGAATTTCACTACCTACGTCTCTACTCACAACTTACATATGCTAAGTCGGCCAACTAATCGCGCTCTCTCGAAAATGACGTGGTCAAAGGGCCGCATCCACTTTTGATAGGGGTGGTCATAATTCAGTGATCACTCGGTGTATATACTCAAGGCGATGGAATCGTGTTAATTGAGCGGTACAAAGAAATATTATCACGCATACGTGAAAAGTTTAAAAAAGGGGTTTTCGAATATTCATATTCGCCATTGCAAATAAACTTGTGCAAGTTGGTAACACACATACACCGAGGAGCCATTACATTATGACCATCTACCTAATAAGCTGTAGGACCCAATTTAGCTCACAAAACAGCGGCCACTCGGTGAGGCATCGATTCGATGAGGTGCCGATAGGTATCTGGTACCAAAACGTGAACAGTAGGTCCGCCAGTTCCCAAATATTTGGGTGTGGTGATGATTTAGCGCGAACTATCTCTTCCAAGTCGAATCACAAGTGTTCGATTGGGTTCATGTCAGGTTAATTTGGAGGCCAGTGCATTAACAGAAAGTCACCAGCATGTTCCTCGAACCACTCCTTGGTGATTCCGGCAGTGTGGCATGGCACATTATCCTGTTGGTAATGGCAGCTTGGAACACAGTTGCCATGAATGGGTGAACTTGGTCCGCAACGATGTTCAGATACCTGACAGCTGTCAGGGACTGTACTATTAGGATTGTGTGGTCTAAAGTGTTCCAAGGAAACATCGCCTACAGCACAGCACCGCCGCCGTCGGCTTGTTTCTGCCCAACAGTGCATCCAGGTGTCGTAAACTCCGTTGGTAATCGGTGCATCCGCGCTCGTCCGTCTACGTGATGCACCAGAAATCTTGATTGGTGAGACCAGGCCACTTTCTTCCGATCATCCGCGGTCCAATCTCGATGATCTTGGACGCATTTCATGCTTTGTTGGCGATGGCGTACAGTAAGCATGGGGACACCGCTGGATCTTCGGCTACGCCGGCCCATGCGCAGAAGGCTGCGATGAATTGTGTGCTGTGACACATTTCCCTGATCACCACTGTTGTAGATGCGGGTGATTTGTCGCACTGCGGTCGCTGTGAACAATGCGCGAGTCTCCGCTCCCCTTTGGCATGAATGAGCTGCGGACGACACGGTTCGTCGTTTGGCCATCTGTGCAACACTTTTGATACGTACTGACTACAGCGGCACGTGAACAACCCACAAGCAGCGCCGTTTCCGAGATCGCAGTTTCGAGGCGCCATGCCATCACAATTTGTACTTTATCAAACTCCGATAAATCGGCAGCTTTTCCCATTCTGACTCCGAACACTCTACTAACAGAAAGCCGGTCCTCCGGTTGTATATACTGCTCTGTGAACTCCACCTGCGCCACCGTTTTGTCTGCAGGCGCGCTGATTTCTCTAGGCTGGGGATAGTCATAATGTAATGTCTCATTGGTGTACTTTGTCCCATATACAGAACCTAAAGTATTAAATGTTTTCAGCTTCGCAAATGCCGAAGCTTTGCCATCAAGCCTTCGACAATCATTTAATTACCCCAATAATAACGCAAGGAACTGTACACCAACTATATATAAGATTGTATAACTATATTCATAAGACGAAGTGAGTATAGTTATACAATCTTATATCTATAATGATCCAGCTACATAAAAAAGGTGACATTGAGGATCTCAGGAACTACAGACCTATCAGCCTTCTATCAGTGGTTTATAAAATCTTCACTAAAGTTCTTTCACACCGTTTGAAGGTAACACTAGACATGGGTCAACCGAGAGAACAAGCTGGATTCAGGAGTGGCTACAGCACAATAGATCATATCCACGTACTGAGAGAACTAATTGAAAGAGCGAGGGAATATGAACTTCCATTGTGCATGGCTTTTATCGATTATGAAAAAGCCCTTGATTCGGTGAAACCATCAGCAGTTACAATGGCTCTGAAATTCTGCGGTATTGAAGATGCATACATTAATATTATTAATAACATCTATGAAAATGCGAGTGCAAAGATTCGGCTGTTTGAAAATACAACACACATAAAAATTGGAAAGGGAGTGAGACAAGGTAACACCATATCTCCGAAGCTCTTTAACGCCACATTGGAAAATGTCTTTCAATCACTGAACTGGGAAAACAAAGGGATAAAGATTAATGGAGATTATCTAAACCCACCTTCGTTTTGCTGATGA
Organism: Macrothele yani; assembly: GCA_039090855.1. NCBI lineage: Eukaryota > Metazoa > Arthropoda > Arachnida > Araneae > Macrothelidae > Macrothele > Macrothele yani. The sequence continues at coordinate 20,325,672 of CM076992.1, forward strand.
CATAGTCATTTTTGCAACTACCCCATCAGAGTGGCAGAGGAACTTGCTGACAAGAGTAAAGAAGTGGGATTAAAAATGAACTTTCAGAAGACAAAAGTGATGTGCAATGCTTTTACACGAAATGAAGATTTATCGATTGATGGAGGAAAGCTGCAGGTAACAGACACGTACGTTTATCTTGGACAGCAGATATCAAGTGTGGGTCACACTGATGAAGAAATTAATCAGCGTACAAAACTTGCCTGGAGAGCTTTTGGAAGAAACAGCATAATTTTCAAGAGCAATATGCCATTATGTCTTAAAAGAAAAGTGTTTGATCAATGCATCCTTCCAGTGCTTACGTATGGTTCAGAGACGTGGACCTTAACTAAAACAGACGTACAAAGGCTGCAGACAACTCAAAGAACCATAGAGAGGTGCATGCTTGGTGTAACCAGGAGAGATAAGAAGAGGAACTCGTGGATCCGAAAAATGACAAGAGTGGAAGACATCATGATCACAGTTAAATCCCTGAAATGGCAATGGGCTGGGAGTACTGCCAGAAGGACAGACCATCGATGGACAGCCGAAATTTGAGATTGGATTCCAAGGGACAGGAAAAGACCCAGAAGAAGACCGCATGGGAGATGGGTGGATGAAATTCGAAAGTATGCAGGAGTGACATGGAGGAGACTGGCACAAGACAGACCGTTGTGGAGGAAACTTGGGGAGACCTTATTCCAGCAGTGGATTGATAACGGTTGACAGTGATGATGATGATAACTATACTAGTTATCCGAATTTATTTGGCGTAGATAAAATCAAGATTTCCAAGCTTTCGCACATCAACCAGATAGCTTTCTCAAGGAAGGTAGACAGCAAACTGCAAACTGGATAATAGAACGTTTCAACAATTTGAACGCGGTGAGTTGACTTGACAATAAACGAAGAGACGCGAACGTAATTATTCAATAAAAACACGAGATATCATGTTCGTTTTGCACGCGGAATCCTTGGAGGAAAACAAAATGCATTCATTTTTTGAAGACTTGGTTGCAAATTCGTGGTAATTCTAGCGAGACGCTATCATTGCAGGCCTCATCGTTGGTAATGATCTCCAATGTTTCCCGAAAGGCAGTGGATTTAGGAGTAGAGTAGGCAGCTAATTTCTTTATGTCATCCCACATAGGATCGGCGGACTTGAACTGGACTCCTCTGGATAGGGCCGTGGTTAATTTGCCGTTCTTTATATCCCTCTTATGCTCGTTGACTCTAATTCTAAATGAACGTTTAGTCATCCCAATGTAGTGTCGTTTGGAGCCATCTGGATATTGTAGAGGGATGGCATAAACACCTGCTTCGTTGGAAAGTTGGAGCTCGTCAGTATTTCGCTTAAGCATAGCATATAAAGGTGTCGGAGATCTTATGCCGACACCGAGGTTCATCTTTCTGAGCGCGTTCTTGAGTTTATAGGAAACATTTGGTACGTAAGGAATAGAGCCCAGATAGCGTAATCGCGGCATAGAAAGATCGGCATGCCTCTTTTTGTTTCTTTCGATATATCTATGTACCATGTTCGGATCGTATCCTGCCTCGGTCGCTAAATCGATAACGCTTTTTAATTCGCTCAGTCTAGAAGGAATATCGGAGGAGATGTCGATCAATCACATGCCGAACAGACCGATTACGTTTCAAGCCCATAAAAAGCTTTAAAAAATAGTAAACTCATTTAACAGATGTTCATCTAACGTTAGAGCAAAACACAACGCTTCACATGGATACGCATCATTATCTTTAAAAAAAAAAAGACTTATAGTAACGCAAGAGTGAAATAACCTGTATTTGCTTCCCCGTCCGTTTTCCCAATTCTATACGCATGCTAAGCACATTTTCATCTCAATCTGGGAAACAGCAATTCGGTGTAAGCATTTCTTCGCACAAACCTCCGAAGAGAAAAAAAAATGTTAATGGACTGTTGCATCTGAAATGGTTCAGTGCAGTGGAAAAGCGCAAGCCTGAATGAACCAGAACATCATTTTATAACACGCTTTGAGGAAAGCCATAACCCCCTTGACCCAGTGAATTGCTAAGTCCTGGAGATAATTTTTCTACTTAAAGTGCTATCGCATTCGCCAGCTGTGGCAAATGACGGGCGTGCCTCTAAACAAGATCTCCGTAGTGTTGATAAAGATATGCCTCAAGATACATAGACTGAAGGAGAGGAGACGTATTTTTATCATTGGTGGTTACATCTTTCATGATAAGCAAAAAGCACTATTCAGTCAAGACGGAAAACAAAACAAAAAGTAGCGAGAAGTCGAGTTGTTTTGAATTGCTTTCTTCGAAGACGACTGCTATGATTTTAACAGTATTTTGCTTTGTTTTCTCAAAACTGAAATACAAATATTAGACGTGAGAGATGCCTCCTCGTTTTCGGGCGAACGACTTTTAATTCAAAACAAAATCTGATAATAGAAATCTAGTGCATATGTTACCGGCAATGTGTAAAAAACAGGCATTGCACAGAATGCCTAGGAAATCTATTGCATGCGTGCCTCTTTTAGGCAAAGCATGAAATATTTGTGTTATTTTAATGTTGCATATACTTTTCCTTAGCATTTTATATAAATCCTATGCAGGGTGATCCATTTAAACCAGTACCATGTGATTCACTTATAACTTTTTTATAAATAACAACAAAATCATACAGTAAGTTGAGAATTATACATGTGGTATTGGAGAATCATTTTATCAAAGCAAATGTTGAAATTGTCCTCCATTTTCTTGTAAACACAGTTGAACACGCCGCACCATATTCAGTGATGTCTCATGTAGAGTACGAGCAGTAACATTGCCAGTTTCAGTCGTGATTGTTTCACGCAATGCATCCAGTGTTTTTGGATGGGTTTTGTAAACTCTATCCTTTAAGTAGCCCCGTAAAAAAAGTCAGGAGAAGTTAAGTCCGGAGATCGGGGAGGCCATATGTTTTTTGAAATTAATCTGTCATCAAAGAAGCTGGTTATGAGTTCCATTGAGACTTTCGATGTGTGACACGTAGCGCCATCCTGCTGAAAGTAGCCCTCTGTCAATTCAATGAAATCAAGTTGTTCCACAAATTCATTGAATATGCGGCAATAAACGTTAGTGTTGACAGTCTCAGAGAAAAAAATGGGGCCAATAATTTTCGTAGACGAAACCGCACACCATACACCAACCTTTTGTGAATGCATCGGTGTTTCACACATAACGTGTGGGTTTTCGGCAGCCCAGTATCTGCTGTTTTACGAATTGACGTAACCTGACAGATGAAACCAGGCTTCATCCGTAAACCATGTGATGGAGAGAATATCAGATCGCAAATTAAGAAAATTTTGAAACCATTTGCAGTAACTTACTCTCTTTCCCTTGTCCGGTTCCTGCAGCTGATGGATTACGTGCACTTTAAATGGTCGAATATTTGCTTTTTTTGCTGCCCTTTGACAAGTTCCGTATGAATATCCTGTCTGTTGGCTTAATCTGCGCAACGATTTCGTCGGATATTGAAGTAAACATTGCCAAACATCGTCCACACGCGTTTGGGGCATCGGAGGGTGATTTCTACCGCTACCGCTGAGAAGAGAACCGGTTTGCTCCAGTTTTTTGCCATCGACAGAATTGTTGACTTGCTTGGCACTTTTCAAACTCTCTTCGAAATGCTCGTTGCGTTTTGATGACAGAATTGGTTACCCAATAAGATTTCACAAAAAAACACGCTCTGGAACAGAGTACTGCATGTTTCCGAATGCACGCAAGTGAATGACAACGCAACAACAAACAAATCACGAGCTGAGTTACAGTTACGGTTTACAATCTTCTTCACGGTGAAGGTTTTCATTCTCCAGGAGTTGCTGCTTCTATTGAAGAAAAAGAAGTTCCTTGCGCGATCCCTTGCAAAAATGTAAGGTTTTTTCAGAGTACTGGATTAAATGGATCACCCTGTATAAAACCACAAGGACTATTTAAGCAAAGTATGAAAATAAACGTGAAAGACCGATGTGGAGTATGCGGAGTTCCCCTGAGACCCAATGATTCCCTCGGTCATGATTTAATATACATTGGATCAACATTTCGTTCCCTGAAGACTAGATTCAGTGAACATCCATATAATGTACGTATGAATGCATCGTTGACAGCCCTTTCACGTTTGGCGATTCAGGGCACTCGCATCCAAGTTTGGGAGGAAGCACGGGTGTTGGCCCTTGTTAACTCACGTTCATCGAGCATACTTAAGGAGAGTCTGTTTAAACACTACCAACAACATTTTTGCTGTAATGATGACATACTTTCTTGCACTCACGGCCAATGAAATTTGCACAGCAAGAAGGAAGCATCGGATTGAACTGAAATTCCATGGACTTAATGATACAGATGAATGATATACATATGATGGGAAAAACAGGACTGCAGGACAATTACAGAGATATCAGTGGCACGCAGTCCAGTGATTTCCAATAGTGCGTCGCACCGCCTTGTGCGGCGATGCATGCTGCAATACGGTCCGGCATGGAGGCGAACAGACGCCTGATGTTGTCCTGCGGCAGACTGGCCCACACGTGTTGGACGGCGTGCTCCAAATCCCGGATAGTGCAGCAAGGCGGCAGCTGACGTTTCAACAAATCCCACACATGCTGGATAGCGGACATGACCGGGGAGTGGGCTGGCCAGGGAAGTGTCTGGATATGACGTAGGCGTCCTGGAAAACCTGTGCCGCGTGCGGGCGGGCATTATACTGTTGGTATACCGCACCTGGAAACCCGGCCATAATGGGAGAACATGCGGCCGTAGGATCTCATCCACATACCGCTGTCCCATCAATGATCCATGTACCACTACTAAAGCTGATCGTCTATCGAAGGCAGTGGCGCCTCAGACCATAATGCCTGCAGTGGGGAAGGTGTGGCGCTCGATAGCGAGGTTGGGATTGTGCCATTGACCCGGGAGCTCCACACCCGGACACGATGATTATCTGTCCCCAAAACGAAGCGGCACTCATCGCTAAATACCAAACGTCGCCAGTCTGTGGCGTTCCACGTCGCTCTGGCCTGGCACCACTGCACATGGAGCCCGCAAATGTCCGGCGTTAATGGCAGCACACGTAAGGGGTGCTGAGATCGCAGATTCGCTTCCACGAGGCGACGGGAAATGGTTAGCGGGCACACAGGAGCCGCTACATCTGCCTTTACAGTGGACCGGGTCCCCCGTGGAATAATCTCTCCCGGTGGTCCTCCTGGTACGTCCGGAGCCGCTGCGCCATGTGGCAGTGCCGTCGGGTGTCCACGGTTCTCAACACAATCGGACGGTGTGGTCAGATGATCCACATGGCGGGCTATACGGCGCGCCGACTTCCTGCGGCATGCCGTATAGCCCGACACAAAAATGTGTTCCAATAAAAGTCCCTTTGTTCATTTTACTAACACGAGCGAAACTGAAGCTACTTCTACAGGTCTGTAAAGGCCGAAATTTGGAATGCCCTACCAAGCTGAAAACTGTCTGTTTTTAAACGGCCGAGCCCGACCTGCTTCAGACTTTCATCCAACGTTCTCCGTCACTTGCTGGAAATAACGCACAGAGCACTGTTTCCCAACTGTGCGCACCCATACCGATCCGAGAGAAACGAGTGAATTTATTTTTCGTTTGAATTGGAATAGAGTGAAAGTAAGAGCGAATCTAGATCGAATTTTTTTAACACATGTCACGGAAGATTAAAGGAAGCTTGGGTCGCTAATCTCTTCACAGAAGAGATTGTCGACACAAGCTTCCTTTAACACGTTCGCTGCGGCGACGTTTTTCGGCTATTTTTTGTAGTGCATTACGACCCACCGGTGGGGTCGTAGACTGTTTAATACAGTGCTGTACGATACACCGGTGGGTCTCTTAAAGATATATACATAAAGTGACTGCTATCCACTACAGATTTACAGTATGTATATAAACTTTGTTTTGTCCTTCTCTAAAAAATGTACAAGTTAACGCGTTACGACCCACGGGTGGGTCGTAACGCAGCGAACGTGTTAATCTTTCTACAGGTTAACTCACCAGGGAAAAAAAGCTTTGCTGAACTTCCTTCTGATGCCAGTCTGGTATCAATATGCAGATCAAAATCTCTGACTCAGCTTGGGGTATTATGGAGAAAGAATATCCAAATCTCAGCGACGAAGCTCTAAAATAATTGGTAACTTTTACGACCACGGATTTACTCGAGAAAACCATTTGGATGGTTTTACGGTATACGTGAATGACTCTTTCGTGTGAATGGTGAAAGACTAGGATGTAAACAACGTGACAGACAATTCTAATGAACGTGTTCGATATATTAGTTGAAAACACATAAATTTGCTGGGTTTTCCGAAGTTTAGAATGGCCACGGGAATAGATTTTACGCTAAACGTGAACGACTCTTGAATGATGAGTGAGCCCCCAGGATTATGCCATCACTAATGCTTACTTCTTGATACACTACGTCACACGGGCAATTTTAAAGCACGTGTTAGAGTATTAGTTAAAAATACGTAAATTTGCCGAAATCTAAAACAGCCACGGAAATAGCTTTTACGATATACATACATACATACATACATACATACTAAATATATTTTCTGAGATTCAGAGGTTAGCTCCACAAAGAAATACAAGCTTCCACATAGATTTTTAACTAATTATTTACTTACTGTTGCCGTATCACACCTCCATTTACAGCGATCTTGACACACAACTTGGGCTTCACTGACATCCATCACACGACGTACACAAGACGTCCTAAACTTCCTACTCACAATCTTTTTCTCATGCTGACACTCCTGAATCTGATCCTCTCATGACTTCTTTGGCCTTCCTCTGCCTTTCCTTCCTGCCACTTGGGCTAAAAATATTTGTTAGTACGCATCTCATCACTCATTCTTTCAACATGGCTAAACCACCAAAGAACATTACTCTTCACCTTGCTAACAGCATTTTGTTTCACATTACACAACTGCAACACATCTTCATTCCTCACACGATCAGAACGTGTCTTGCCACAAACCCCTCGTAAGTAACGCATTCCTCGAGCACACAAATGACTCCTATGTTTCATCTGTAATACCCAAATTTCACTGCTATACATCAGAGTAGGAACAATTACACTTTCACACACAGCCATGCGGGACTCACTTGAGAACCCATCATTTCTGTGAAAACCTCCTAAAGCAGCTATGACTTTCAATGAAGAATTCACTCGCCTACTAATTTCACCATCTAATTTGTTCTATCTGTCAAACATGATTCCTAAATACACAAAATCATTCACCTGGTCAATGACTGTGCCATTTAGACTTATATTACATTCGGTTCTAACAGTTCCTCGCTCAAAAACCATAGCTTTGGTTTTTCCCTTATTTATACTCAATTTGAATTTCGGGCAAACTTCTTACAACCGGGACAATATACTCTGCAACTCACTTTTGCTCTCTGCCAACAGGAATGTGTCATTAGCATACAGCGATATGCACACACGAATATCAGCAAAACATAAACCAGTATTATCTATTTTGGTATCACTCATGCACGCTTCCATAAATATATTAAACAGCCATAATGCCATTACACAACCTTGTCCGACTCCTGCGCAAATAGAAACCCATTTCGATAAAACAACATTCACTCGTACTAGAATGATGTATACCGTCACTAAGGCTTATTTCTTGGGAAACTACGTGGCATAGGCAATTTTAAAGAACGTGTTCGATTATTAGTTGAAAATACGTACAGTTGTTCGTTTTTCCGAAATTTAAAACCATGGACATAGTTTTTACGGTATACACTGAAGTGCCAGAAACACTGGTACCACCAGTCTAATACTTGGTAGGTCCCCCACGGGAGCGCAGGACTGCAGAAATACGACGCGGCATGGACTTCACTAGCTTCTGGAAATATGCTGTAGGCAATGCACATCATACATCCTTGCAGAGCGTTCCACAATTCGGGTGTATTCCGAGGTCTCGGATTCATGTGTTCGATAGCGTGTTGCATGGCATCCCAAATATGTTCTATCACGTTCAGATCTGCGGACTTCGGTGGGAATGGCAACACCGCAAACTCAGATGAATGCTCCTCCAACCATAATGTGGCGTCCCGACACTTGTGTTGTCCTGTTGGAACAGGCCCAACCCATCAGCATGAATGCAGGACATGAACGGGTGTACCTCGTCAGAAAGAATGCGCACATAGCGTTGGCCGGTGACAGACGTTTGTAGACGTACCAGGGGTTCCAGTGAAGTCCAGCTAAATACACCCCATACCATTACGGACCTCCCACCAGCAGGTACAGTTCCCTCTTGACAGGCGGGATCCATGGCTTCATGGGGATTGCGCCTCACACGAATCCTCCCATCTGCCCGATACAGTTGAAAACACGACTCGTCAGCCCAGGCTACTTGTTTCCAATCATCAAATGTCCAGTGGCGGTGTTGCTGTGCCCAAGCGAGGCGCATAGCTGTTGTCGTGCACCCATCAAGGGGACTCGAGTTGGCCGTCGGCTCCCAAAGCCCATATCGTGCAGGATACGTTGCACAGTCCGGATCCTGATGCTTGTTGAGGCTCCAGCATTGAATTCCGATGCTACCTGCGAGAGTGTCGCGTGAAACGATTCTTGACAGCCGACGATGGCCACGTTCACCCAATGTCTTTTTACGGCCACGCTGGTATCGTAGGCTGGAGGTTTTGCCGGAATTCTTGTAGTCACGGTACACCCTTTGCAATGGTCGACCGTGAAAATCCAAACTTCGTTTCTACCTCCGAAATTCTTTGGCCCATCTCACGAGCTCCAACTATGACACCGCGTTGAAAATCGCTTAAATCATTATTACTCGTCATTCTCATGCCGAAAACAGCTCTGACAGCTGGCAAGGATGTCTATCGCTTTATATACGCACTGGCGGACGAAATCGAGTACGCGCATAGGTGACGTTGTTATGTATTTTGCATAAGCTCGTCTGTACCAGTTTTTCTGGCACTTCAGTGTACGTGAATGACCTTTTGGCGTGAATGGATAATGACGAGTGAGCCCCCAGTGAGGGATGAATTATGCCGTCACTAATGCTTACTTCTTGATCACTTACGTGACACAGGCAATTTCGCGTTCGATTTATTAGCTGTAAATACGTAAATTTGCCGCTTTTTCCCGAAATCTAGAACAACCCGAGCTTTGTATTAGCGATCACACACACACACACACTGCCAGAGTTTTTCGACACACCGTGCGGTCGTTCCACTCTGTGTCAAATTAAAAAACGATTTCGATATCTAGAGATCCACCGATATATGGATATCCTTCGAGATTTCCTACAAACTAGAAATTGAGTATTCAGGAGAGTAAAAAGTAAATGGATTCTGAAGAGGATGCGCTCGCCGCAGAAAATTGGCGACAAACTTCCCTTCAAAAGAAAAAGTCTGAGAAGTCCGGATAGTGAGAGCCGAGAAAGACGAGTGGTATCGGAGAATCAAATATTCTCCACTGTGTGGTTTGTCGTGCTAGAAGGGGGACTGATTTCAACGCAACGCTGTTGTCTCCATTTATCTCGTCGATTTGGCTCCCATCCAAGGGTTTGCGTCTCATGTCTTTTCCATCATGGGTGAATCATGCAGTGAGAGGATGCAGTGGATCTAAACCTTTAAATGATGATGTTCCAAGAGAGCGAGCAACGACGCTTGCCCAATACTCAGATCGTTCGCCAACAATAATTTATGTTGGGTTTGTTTTCCTCTATTCAGATATTCTTTTTTTAGTTAGTTTTAAGCTTTAAGATTTTTCTTTCCTTTTGAAGAATGGAAGCACCTTAAAGAAACTGATCGTAGAAAATCCCAATATTTTCGTACGAATTTTATTACTTTACCAAACCGTACACTTCAAGACGTTGCTCTGTTAAACTGTAACACATATTAGTTCTGCTCCTAGAATATTTACAATGGGTAAAAAAAGCATTTGCACACAAGTGTTTTCCGCAATGATGTCATGATAACAAGATAAACAGAGCTAAAAACTTTTTTCATTGGAAATATGAATGTAAATTTGCGTAAAAATATTTCTGTTGAATTCGTTAGAAAAAGGTGTACTGAGCAATTACTAAAAAACCGCTACCAAAAAAAGTATTTGCACACTGCAGTGACATCACTACTTCACCTCTGAAATTTGCATAAACCGATCTGCAGCGGTATTATAAGTACAGCAATCGTCAAGTGGTTGCTTCAGTTGTACACTATTTACCAACAAATAATTGGACACCCCTGCAATCGACGATATCTGCGGTTCTGATACACGTCACGGCCGCCGCAGTTAAATATCGTGTGGGAAACAACAACGCAATCAGTCGCATGCAAAATGCCACGCAATTCCGAGCTCTCTGATTTCGAGAAAGGTGTAATCGTCGGGTATCACAGAAATGGCCGATCCATACGAGACATATCCAGCGAGTTGAAGTACCCAAAATCGACAGTGGCCAACGTGATTGGAAAGTGGAAAGTGAGAGGTGACTGTCGGAATGTGCCCCGACCCGGCAGACCCACAAAACTGGGAGTTAGAGACCGACGGGTGCTGGCCAGAGAAATTCGGAAGAACCTCACCAAAATCGATGGGCCACATCCGCGAGGAGTTTCAACAAGCATCCGGGAGTGTTCTTTCGATGAATACCGTCCGTAAGGAAGCCCATCTGCTCGGTTATCATGGACGTGCCGCCGCCCACAAGTATTTGATCACCAAGTCCAATAGCGCTGCTCGGCTAACGTGGTGAAAAGAACGTCGACAGTGGACCGTTGAACAGTGCAAACAGGTTCTCTGGAGCAACGAATCAAGGTTCAACCTCTACCGTTCGCATGGCAGGGTCTGGGTTTGGCGTCTGTCTGGAGAACGCCTCCTGCCGGAATGTATTGTGCCGACTGTGAAGTTCGGCGGCGGTGAATTATGCTACGGGAGTGTTTCTCCTGGTATCGCACGGGACCCTTGGTCGCAATTCCTGGTAGACTCAACGCCGAGACCTACTGCACCATTTTGGGTGACCATGTGCTTCCTACGTTGTGGCAGTTTTAAGGCGTGGACGCATGTTACTTTCAGGATGACAATGCCACCTGTCATGTTGCGAGGTCCACCATGGCTTGGTATGGTGACAACAATGGGGTTAGTCGAATGGACTGGCCTGCGCAGAGCCCGGGCCTTAACCCTATCGAGCACCTCTGGGAAGAGTTGGAGCGTCAACTTAAGGGGTTACCCCACCGTCCTAAATCGGTGAAGGAACTGACCTGTCTTCTCCAAGCCGAGTGGAAGAAAATACCGCTAGCCGTCGTACAACGCCTGGTTGAGAGTATGCCCCGGAGGGTCGCAGCTGTAATCGCCGCTCGTGGAGGCTCCACCAACTATTGAAGGTGAATAAACTTCGTTTTCCTTTGCTATCACAGGTGTCCAATTACTTGTTGGTAGATAGTGTATGTGCGAATTTCAGTCTAGTGGCAGTGTTCAGCGCGACTTGTAGTTCAACATGAAACGTAAGAAGTTACCCAAACATATACCGGAAATAATTTGTTCTTTGCATACAGAAGGGAAAAAGTATCGAAAAACTGGTGGAATTTTGAATCTGAGCTTTTCAACAGTCATATGTGGTGAAAACGCACGAAGAAACTAGTAGAACAAATAACAAGAGGAGAACCGGTCGCCCAAAGATTCTTACTACCAGGGAGCAACGCCATGTTGTGAAAGAAGTTAGGAAAAACCATTTGCTCTAGCTGTACAACTTGCGACACTCTGTTTGTACTCAAACAATAAGAAATGTGCTGCATCGTGGCAAGGAAAAATCCTTTAATTAGTGTAAGAAATAGACAGAAACGATAAGAAATGTGCTGCATCGTGGCAAGGAAAAATCCTTTAATTAGTGTAAGAAATAGACAGAAACGTTTGGATTTCCCTAAAGCTCACGTCAGTAAACCAAACGAATTCTGGAAGAATGTTATATTATCTGACGAAACAAAGATCAATCTGTTTGGCTCTGACGGCAAAAAATTTGTGTGGCGCAGACCAAACACTGAACTCCAACAATAAAATCTGAAAGCAGCTATGAAGCATGGTGGAGGTCATATAATGATATGGGGCTGCATGGGTTACAATGGAGTGGGTGAAATTGCGTTTATTGAGGGTATAATCAACGCAAAAAATATATTGATATTTTGCGCAGCAATGTAGCAGACAGTGCAGCGAAATTAAGCATAAGTGATTATTATCTCTTTTAACAGGATAACGATCCGAAACACACAGCACGTATCACAAAAGAGTGGTTACTGTATAATGTTCCCTCCACGGTCTCCAGACATTAACCCTATCGAGAATTTGTGCTATTTATTGGATTTATCTTTAAGGAAAAGTAGAATTTCGGGGGAAAATGATCTAAAACAAGCTGTAACTGAAGAAAGTCAGAATATTGCACAAGAAACGACTAAAAATTAGTAGAGTCTATGCCAAGAAGGCTTCAAGCCATTATTAACGCAAAAGGTATGCATACTATATATTAGACAATTATTTTGGACTTTATTTATGACATAGTGATGGTATCACTGGTGTGCAAATACTTTTTTGCCATTCAGAAAATGCCATTTTTGCCTATGTATCGTCCCCTATTTTTTGAAAATTATCAGAGTATTTTTTTTGTTTCATTAGCCCATTTGTTGCTAAATAAATAGAGGGTGATTCATAAAGAAGTATACAGTTTCAACGCACTATGTAAGATATTTTATGTTACCTGTAACAGAATTATAGGGGAATGTTTCAAAATTGTTCAGAGACAGTCACAGATGTTCTATGTTTGCACCACCCTTAGTCACACGACTCATATCGAGCCGGTAATCCATATCCGCCCAAACGTGAGGTAAGATATCTGAATCAAGCGCAGTGATAGTGGCTGTGATACGCTGTTTCAGCTCCGCTAGATCAACAGGAAGGAGAGGGTGAATACCTTGTCCTTTATGTACCCCCACAGGAAAAAGTCACAAGGTATTAAGTCAGGACTTCTGGGTAGCCATTGGGTCAGTTTTGCTCAATTCAAGAACACAAAACTCCTTCTCCACTGCAGACGCTGCCATTTTGACTGACTAGTCACGTGACACGCGCGCTATCGCCTACGCCACTTCCCTTAGTGGCGGGACACAAACTTTATGAGTACATCTACCTAACGGTGTGCCGTTCTGGTCCGTGTCTTCAACTGTTACTGTTTTATAGCATCTGGAAACTAACTGTATACTCTTTTCTGATTCACCCTGTATATTTTTCTCCCTATTAATATTCGTGTGAAATTGTTGCTGAAAGACAAGACGTGCAAATGCTTTTTTTACCCACTGTATAAGGAAATTGGTCACTATGTGTTTCGTTTAATAGTCTCTACTTCATTGCTTAAAACATTCAAGGTTCGTACTCTTCTAAGCAAAATAAATTCAAGCACTTTTTAAAACCAAATTACATTATGTGTGCGCTGTTGCTTGGTCAGTAGGTTGGTATTTTAGCAAGTTCAAAGCATTAAACATAGCCCTGATGAGCACATTTTCAATGTCCCGTCTGTTATCCCCTGCTCCCTGCCGGTTTATTTTATTAACTTTGAATTGCCCTTCTGTTTTGGAGTTCTTTGAAATAATTTTGTTTTGTGAATGTTTTCAAAGGCCACATTTTTTTTCACATTCACCCTCCAGTAAAAACGCGACCCCAACCCAAGTCAACAGAAACCCATCATGATTCACAAATACATCATTCTACTTATTTTACTCTCATGGCTGAGTTGACGTTTTACTCAGTAGCAATGTCATAGCCAAAGTACCAGCCTGCCCATGCTCTCCCCTCAGTTGAATGCCCGTTTTGCGCTATTTCATCAACTTGGTGTTTTTACAGGAACTACACAGAAATCTCCTGTACATCTTTTCAGCACAAACAATTATTTGTTCTTTCATATCATTACTCCAAAAAAAATGTTCAAGTACTATTTATGAAATCTTAAATTTTTTCAAGTAATTTCAAGGACTTGAAAATGAACTTTATTTTTTCAAGTAATTTCAAGGACTTGAAAATGAACTTTATTTTTTCAAGTAATTTCAAGGACTTGAAAATGAACTTTTTTTTTCAAGTAATTTCAAGGACTTGAAAATGAACTTTATTTTTTCAAGTAATTTCAAGGACTTGAAAATGAACTTTATTTTTTCAAGTAATTTCAAGGACTTGAAAATGAACTTTATTTTTTCAAGTAATTTCAAGGACTTGAAAATGAACTTTTTTTTTTCAAGTAATTTCAAGGACTTGAAAATGAACTTTATTTTTTCAAGTAATTTCAAGGACTTGAAAATGAACTTTATTTTTTCAAAGACTTTTCAAGGTTTTCAAGGAGTGTACGAACCTTTATTATTCGTACTATCAGTCAGTTGAACTCGTAGCGATGTAACTTCAAAGTCTTAAGCACCGGATAGCTGGTACACAAAAATCTTTAATTACACCCTGAGCGAAATTACATGACCCAATGGAGAGACTTCAATTACTCACATAAATGGTCTTTATTGGTTGTTCCAGGAAAAGTATAAACATGCGATGCTTCAAATTAATCAAAGACGATCACATCCACATCAGTTACAATACTGAAACATTTATCAACTTAGGTTCGACTTCATTATATCCAAAAACAATTTGCGGCAGTACTTTACATTTCATATATCACGACTACACAAACCACACCATCACACGTTTTCGCTCCTTGCTTCAACATTATACACAGTCGAGTCACATTATTGTGACCACCTCCTACTTTTCGTCAACATCGCGTAGCCAGTGAAAGAAGGCACGTGTCGTGAGCTGGCTTGGAGGGTATATAAGGTGTGCTGTAGGCAATATGAAAACATATCACTCGTTGCTGTCATGGATAGAAGGAGGGATTTATCAGATTTGCAACAAAGGATCACTATCGGCTTTCGGGGCAAAGGTTGGCAGTATTTCTGAAACAGCGCAGTTTGTGAACTTTCCGCGTGCTGCTGTGGTTAAAGTGTATCCTGATTGGAAAAATGGGCAGAATTGCGACTAAGCGACGTGAAAACTGCGGAGCACCACGCGCCATTGATGTGAGAGGTGAACGTCGGCTTCGAAGGTACGTGAGGGCCGATCGACACGCTACAGTGGAACAACTCAATGGCCGAATGAACCAGGGGGCTACCGGAAGTGTGTCTTAAATGACAGTACAACAATCCCTGCTGCGTATAAGGCTCCCATGCAGACATATGGCCACAGCACCTATGCTAACAAGAGTGCATCGGCAGAAAAGGCTTACATTTTCACTGCAGTATCGGAATTGAACTTCCACTGATTTGCGAAGGATTGCCTTCTCCGTTGAGTCACGTTTTCTGCTTCATCGAACGGATGGACGTTGGCGAATAAGGCGAGAAACATCGGAGAACAAACACGCTTCAACCATTGCTGGAAGAACACAAGCTAGTGGGGGCAGCGTTATTGCCTGAGGAATGTTTTCGTAGCATTCTCTTGATCTACTCATACCTGTGAAAGGCATGATGGACCGAATTCATTATGAATCCATCCTTGCAGACCACGTACACCCATACATACTGATTGTCTTCCCTGGGGCGGATGGGATCTTCCAGCACGACAATGCGACGTGCCACACAGCTAGAAATCTCCGAGAGTGATGGGAAGAGCAAGATGAACATTTCAAAGTACTTCCCTGGCTTCCTAATTCCACAGACGTAAACCCAATTGAGCATCTGTGGGACTACCGCGATCGTGTTGTTCGCTTTTAGCACTGCGCTGGGGAAACCACGCACCACGCACCCTCCAGCAACTGTCAGATGCACTGCAGTCAGCATGGCCCCACATACCTGTGAACACCTTAAATCACCTCCCAGCAAAAACACAAGTGCTGGTAAACTGTTGGCCACCAGCTGGCAGTGATGGGTCACTGCTGGCTGAAATCTGCCGCTCACGGCCCGGTAGCGGTCCGTTGGTGGCAGCGCTATCAGTTGGCGAGCAATTCATGGCCCTGCAGCATCGCCGTGAATTGTGGGCCTCCAAGCAAGTGCCACCAGTGGCCCGTTGCTGGCAACCAATGCAACTCCAACAGTAGGTGGAAGCAACGGGACTGCGCATGCGCAGAAGCAACACTTGCTGTGTCTCTCATGGTACCAGTTAGTTGAAGACGACGCTATCGCCATCGTGTTATTTTAGTTGATGTTAAGAAAAAAAATCCATATCTAGAGAGGCGAATTAATTTCCTAATGAAATTCCACGTCGACGAAGATATCAGATTAAGCCATGAAATACTAGATTACAGCTATGAAATACACCCACTCCATTCCCATGAATAACAATTCATGGAACGGAGTGGGTGAATAACAAGAAACAATTTTAAACCGCTTCAAACAAATGTCCTGGAAAACCATTCGAAAAACGTTTGTTGGAAAAAAAAATTATACGCGTACAAAATTTATTAATTATTTGAAAAAAAAAAAAGCAACGCTATGTGGATATATTGTACTCATCCATGGGTTGAATACACAAGACTGGGAGGAATTCGCTTCTAAAAATAACGAGAAGTAAAATAAAATATCTTTCCTCTTTAAAACAAATGTAGCTTCGGACAACGAAAAGGAAAGATACAACGTTAAAAATGCAACAGAATGTGACATGAACCCGGGTAAATATATATATATATATTAATTCAACAATCTCCTTTCAAGACAAGGACAGTACAAAACTTTGGAAAGCGACTCTAAGTATGTATACTCCTTGAAAATGAGTGAAGTTCCCTTAAGGTAAAAAAAAAACTATCGTTACGTTGAAAAATAAATTTATGAATTATATGAAACTGACTTTTATGAAAAATACCACGCAATATTGTAAAATAAAATAGGTAACCATTCGATAACATATTTCGCACAAACAGACAGCTCCAAGCACATAGGCGTGCGTGGCAAATTAGTCTGGTCGGTAGAGAGCTCTGCTCCCACGCAAACGGCCTTCGTTCAAATCCACTCAGATCTAAACGGGAGTTTTTCCGGTCTGGTGGGTAAATTTCCCCAGCGCAGTGCTAAAATTCACAAGTATCGTAAGGGCAAAAAAAAAAAAAAAAAAAAAAGAAATTGTAGCTTTGGGGAACTGCTGTTATCTTTGATCCTTTTTTTTTATGCCTACTACTGGGAAATTGGAGGACAAGATTCGGCAAGCCACCAGTTACGTCACGTGGTTGCCGGCTGCCACTACCGGCAAACTAGCGTACCACATTAGGCTAGCCAACATTTCTGGCACGTGCTTGCAGGGCCGCTGAAGGGCCACGTGTGGCAGCTACTGCCTGTGATGGACAACTGATGGCCCTGTTGTGGCATATGACAACTGGTGGGGTTCCAACTGTTGGCCTGAACTTCTGGCCTTTCTGTTGGCCGCCCGGACATTTTATTGACGGTTCGGCAGCAGCAACATAGCGGTGGGCCATTGTTGGCAGTGCTGGCTGCCAGGAATGGCCCAGTGCTGGCCCAGCAAGACTGTTTTTGCTGGGCTTATTGAGTCACTCCCAGCCCGTCTAGCTGCTGTTCGCGCTGCCCACGGCGGTTACTCTGGATATTAGCTGGTGGTCACAATAATGTGACTCGACCGTTTCTATCTCTCGTTCTTATCTGTCAACAAACACACATCACGCACTCTGACTTCAAAGACTGTTGCCAACACCATTCAGCGAGTGCGAAAACATAACGTTAAGATAGAAAACGCTTAAAGAGGATTACGTCAAATTTACATAGAGAAAAAACTAAAAATGAAAGTTGAATTAGAGTATACGTCATAACTGAAAACTGTAAAAAAATTGTTGCGGACCTTATTACATGACGGAACCACATACTTCAAGGCGTTCGTATTAACCATTTAAGCGGCCGATGTATAAATGGTACCCAAAATTTCCTGGTTTCCCCAAACGGAAATGTTCATGTAGCCGGGTTTTATAAAAGCTACTGCCAAATATCCTTTTCTCCTGATCTCATCTCAGCAGCACCGACCATAAACCTGTCAAGGGTGAAAACAGCTCCCTTATAGTCCCTTCTTCTCTGTTCCATGATCAAGTCATGATGCGGAAGGTTTAGTTATAATGACTCGTGCTTTATTCCACTGGGTAAAAACAAGCGACTGAAAAATGGCTCGGCTTTCTTAAGGTTAGCAAGCAATCAGTCAATCAGAAAGTACTATTGTCAATCACCTACTTAAATGACCAATTTGAATAAGAAATGTAAGGGGGGGGGGAGGAGCAACGCTTTCTGATGCTCAGGGTCACTAGCTACTGCTGCGTTCGACCAAGGACATCAAGAAAATACAAGGACATGAAATTAGAGGGATATGTTCCCTCTTTTAGTGACGTCACGCAGAAACTTAGACTTCCGATTGGTTTTCAATGTTGTCCTTATGACGTCAAACGACACCGATGTATTCGGGTGTGTGTCGTCACTCTCTGTAACACGAGAGTAACATCATAAACGGAAGAAGCTCATCTCGCTAATGTCATAGCCTTTACTTACTAGACTGCCTTGGTTCGACCCAGCTAATCTGCTAGAAACCTAGGTACTGCGGAACGTACGAATACTAATTTATTATTGTCTGGGGCGCCTTAGCCTACGATACCCGATCAGTTCTAGTAAAGGTACGTCGATCATTGACGGGCCAGCGGTATGTGGATGAGATCGTACGGTAGCATGTGTTCCCATCCTTGCCGGGATTCCAGGTGCGCTATACCAGCAGGATAATGCCCGCCCGCACACGGCTCGGGTTGCCTAGAGCAGCCTACGTCATATCCAGACATGTCCTCTATTGAGCATGTGTAGGACCAGTTGAAACGCCAGCTGCCTCCGTGCCGCAATATCCGGGATTTGGAGCACACCGTCCAACACGTGTGGGCCAGTCTGCCGCAGGACATCATGAGGCGTCTGTACGCCGCCATATCGGACCGTATTGCAACATGTATCGCCGCACGAGGCGGTGCGACGCCCTATTGAAGATGACCGGACTGCGTGCCACAAATCCCTCTGTAATTGTCCTGCAGCTCTGTTTTTGCCATCATGTGTATCGTTTATCTGTATAGTTACGACCATAAAATTTCAGTTCAATCCGATGCTTCCTTCTTAGTGCGCAAACTTCATTGCCCGTGAGTGTAATATAAATCAAAACGAAAATGGGTCCATTAATAAATATTACCATTAATAAATATTAATGGACCCGCCTCCGTTTTACTAATAGTAGTCATTTTTGCAGGTACCACGTCAGAACTGCAAAGTATGATCCAAGAACTTGCTGACAAGAATAAAGAACAGGGATTAAACATGAACTTTCAGAAAACAAAAATGATGCTTTTACAAGAACTGAACATTTTGCGATTGATGGGGAAAATCTAGAGATAACCGACAATCAAATTTACCCTAGGCAACAGGTATCAAGCGAAAGCCACATCGGTGAAGAAATTAATCGGCGTATAAAACTTGGGTGAATAGGATTTGGGAGAAACAGTGCAATTTTCAAGAGCGCTGTACCGTTATGACTAAAAAGAGAAGTTTGTAATCCATGCACCTTCCAGTTCTTACTTAGGGATCACAGTCATGGACCTTAACCGAAAGATAAATACAGCGGCTTCATACAACTGAAAAAAACATAGAGATGTTAATGCTTGTTGTAACCAGGAAAGATAACGGGGGAACCCGTAGATCAGGAAAATGACAAAAGTGAAATACATTATGATCAAAGTGAAATCCCTGAAATGGCAATTGGATGGGCAACTTTCTAGAAGAACAGACCAACGATAGAGAACTGAAATATCAGACTGGGCATGAAAAGGTCAAGAGGATCACGTGGGAGATGGGTGGATGGAATTAGAAAGAATGAGATGTAGGAGGCTGGCTCAAGACAGACAGTTGAGAAACAAACTTGGGGAGACCTTCGTCCAGCATTGGGTTGTTAATGGATGATTATTATACTTAACAGAGAAATTTTTGCATTTCGCTGAGTTCTTAGCACGTCTTTTGTAAAAAAACGATCGTGCTTATGTTATCGGTTTGTCCGTTCGTCTGTAGACACGATATCTCTGCAACCATTAGTCCGATTTGAAAAATTTTTTTGCATTGGAAAGCTTGAAATATGCGAATGATGATCCTTCATTTCGTTTTTTTTTTTTTTACGATGTACAATTTCGCCGCTAGAGGGCGTAAATGCAGATGATGTCGAATTCAAAAATACATTTGATTCCACATATTTGCTTCTAAACATCCGATTTCATTTATGTCGAATAGTATTTTAGGAATAGTTACTTTTCCAAATTACGCATAGATTTTCCGCTAGAGGGCGTAAAAGTAAATAACGTTTTCCCCGATATCTCTTCTTCTAAAACTTCCCTTTGAAAAATGTTTTCTTTAGCGGATACAGCTCCTGATGGAAAATCTTTTGCATATAATTTCTAATTTTTGGTAAAGAATACTTTGGCCATCAAGGGGCGTAAGTGTTAATTTTTGCTTCTGATGTATTTGCCATAAAATCTGAGCTTCTAAAAACTCGATTGAAAAATTTCTTTCGTGGACCGATGCCACTCACGTCGATATATATTTTCGGAATATTTCTTTTTGAAATATATATATATTTTTTTTATTGGAGTTTTAACGACTACCGTGAGCAATTCAATGGGCTATAGCAGTCGCCCGTCCCTAATTTAGAGCAGCTGGCTCCAGGGAAGGGAGAGGGCCAGTGCCGTAAGACAAAGACAACATACATGCCTCACCGGGATTCGAACCCGGACCCCTTTCGGACGAATGATCAGAAGCCATCGCTTAGACCACTGCCCCACAGGGGCAGCTGAAATATTGATTGCATGGTTTCTCCTCCAGGGAGCGTAGATGCATATCTCATTTTTGTCAATATCTCTGATTCTTTTCTTTTTTTTTTTTGATTGGAGGTTTAACAACCACCGTGAGCAACTCAATGGGCTATAAGCAGTCGCCCGTCCCTAATTTAGTGTCACTGGTTCCAGGGAAGAGAGAGAGCCAGTGCCGTAAGACAAACACAACATCCATGCCTAACCGGGATTCGAACCCGGACCCCTTTCAGGACGAGTGATCAGAGGCCATCGCTCAGACCACTGCGCCACCGGGGCGGCCTCTGCTTCTAATGGTCCGATTTGTAAAATTCTCTGTTTATTAGATAAGTTTCCGGCGTGAGATGTTTTCATTATAATTTCAAAATTTTCAAGTAATTCATAGACTTTCCGCTAGGAGGCGTAATAGTAAATTGCGTTTCCCCCTATATCTCTGCTTCTAAATCTCCGATTTGAAAAATTCTTTCTACACCGGATACAGCTCCTGATGGGAAATACCTTTGCACATAATTTCTAATTTTTGTAAAATACGGTTTGGCCGCCATGGGGCATAAATCTTGATTTTCGCTTCTGATGTATTTGCAGCAAAATATGAGCTAAAACTTCGATTGAAAAAAGTCGTTTGTGGACAGATACTACTCATGTCGACAAACCTTTTAGGAATATTTTCTTCTTAAAATAATGCATGGTTTCTAACGCCAGGGGCGTAGACGTATATCTTATTTTTGTCAATATCTTTATTTATAGGAGTCCGATTTGAAAAATTTCTTCTTTGTTGGATAGTGTTTTCGATGCGAAATGTTTTTCATATAAATTCATATTTTTTCTTAACGCACAAGTCTGCAACCAGAGGGCGTAAGCTCACTATTCCGTTTACAGCAATATCTGATTTATCTGAGGCAATAGCTATTCCGTTTATAGCAATACCTGGGGCAGTATCCGTTTGCAGCAATATCTGGTTTCGTATCCGCAGCTCCAGTTCATCCGAGAGGTGTTCTCTGGGATTAATATCTGAGGGATTAAAAACCGGATTGAAAAACTTCTTTCTTCCATTAGATACTATTGTTTTCCATATCGGTTCCATTGACTTTGAATAGCTTTGATAAATTTAATTTGCGTCAGAACGGATTCACAAGACGTGCTAATTACACCCGAAGATTCGGTGTCATCTTTCTTGTTTTTTTAGTTAGCAACGTTGTCATCGTTAAACAGCACTTTTTAACAGAAGCTTAGTAGTAACTGCTCAGAATAGGGAGTTTTTCATTTTAACGCTTTATAAATTAATCCAAATATAAAAATGGCGATTGTTTTCACATTGCATATTGCACTTTGCTCAGAAATCCCGTCAGAATGATCTTCGTGCGCACGGATGTACTTACGCATGCACCGAGACATACTCAGATTCATTACTCAGAAAATTCATGCTTAATTCCCACTTTTCGACTGCGCATTATGCAATTCGTTCGCCGGAGATCTTATTCTTGTAGAAAAAAAATGTACTGTTCATATACCCAGGCTGTGTTTTTAAGCAGAACTCTGTGTGTGTGTGTGTGTGTGTGTGTGTGTGAACAGCTGCTGCTGCTGCTGCTGCTGCTGCACGAAACACACATGTCTGCGATAAAAGAGGATTTGAAAGAAAACATAAAATGCTGGAAGACTTTAAAACAGCCGTACGTGTTCTTCTGCTCTCTGTCTTTCCGTTTTCAAAGATATGAAGTTAAGAATCGGAACAGAATCTTCATGGAACGTGGAAAATAAAGACTACATCAACTAAATCTCCATTCAAAATGTAAGTAGGATCTAGTTCTTCGAAATTCAAGGGAATGCACAAAGCAGAAGTAATGTGAGAGTGCGCATATGAAATATTTTCCGAAAGTAGAAAGAAAATATGTAAGTGAAATGTAGTTTTTTTCAATAGGATTTAGAACATAATTTACTGTTCCCACTGAACATGCAAAATAACCAGCATTCTATTGCCGTGATGCATATTTATGTAGCAAAGTTCTATGAGCAATTCGTGTGTTTCCAAAATCGCCGAGGTCACATAAATCACATTCATAATTTCGTTCAGGGGACAAACGATTCTTCTTATAATTTCAACAAGAAAAGTGTTTGAAAGTTCTGTTCTTGCTCTCTGTACTCAGTAGACTAAACATGAGAGGTTGGGGTGAAGGGCAGTCGATACGGTCACCCCTCCTAGCAGATCGTCACCGACCCAAACCGAAAGCAGGCGATTAACAGGTGGACAGCAGGGCTTCCCAACAGTGTATCGCAATCGACGAACGTGGTAAGCGTGGTGATCTGAGAGACTTTGATTGTGGACGCATTGTCTGCGCAAGACATATGAGTCATTCTATCACCCAAGTTGTAAGAGTCGAGGTGCAAATCCAGTAACTAATATTTACTATCCACAACACCCCTCCGTGAAGAGCGGGTAGGAAATCGAAAATGTACCTGCGCAGTCGTATTACTCAAACCTGACTTAAAATATACACTATGTTATCAATAGTATTCGGACACTACAATATTTTGGGACAAACTACTTTATTATCACAATTATTAGTTAATCGGTCAACCTCTTGCTTGTATGACATCGGCAACATGTCGAGGCATACTTTCTGCTGGGTCTCCAAGGGAATGGCTCGCCTTTCATCCTGCAAAGCTATTGCCACAGTAAAAACGGTCGTTGTGGTAACAACTTCGTATCCGCCGCTCCAGTTTATCCCAGAAGTGTTCTATGAGATTAAGATCAGAACTCGAGCAGGCCAGTCTAACAATTCCACAGCATTTTCAAGAAACCAGTCCTGCGCATATTGTGCAGTATGACAGCGAGCTCGATCGTGATGGAAGAGACAACGGTCATTTCAACCACATTGTTGGTAGTGCAAAATTTTCCAAAACGTCGAGGTACACTTTAGAGTTTATGGTTTGTGGTATAATAACCAGCGCGCCGTGTCCCATCACCGGAAAACAACTCCATACCATGATGGAGCCTCTGCCAAACTTAACAGTTGGAAGACCACAGTCCGACGAAAATTGTTCGCCGGGCTGTTGCCAATTCCAAACGAACGCTCATCAGATTGGAAGAGTGAAAAGCGTGACTCATTAATCCAAAGAACAGCTTTCCACAGTCGCTCTCAGTCCAGAAACGACGGGAAACACACTACCACAAATAACGCTTCGCATTCCCGGTAATTACTACCGGTGTGGTTTGTGTGCGACTGCTCTACCATAATAACCCACACTGTGGAACTCTCTGCGGATAGTTATTGTACCAACCAAGGCATTGGAAGCATTTTCTACTTCATTGGCGATTGCCAAATCCAAACACAAGTCCATCAGATTGGAAGAATGAAAAGCGTGACTCATTAATCCAAAGAACAGCCTTCCAGTTGCCCTCAGTCCAGGAACGACGGGAGACACACTACCTCAAATAACGCTTCGCATTCCCGGTAATTACTACCGGTGTGGTTTGTGTGCGACTGCTCTACCATAATGATCCTCACTGTGGAACTCTTTGCGGATAGTTATTGTACTAACCAAGGCATTAGAAGCATTTCGCCGCCCCGGTGGCGCAGTGGTCTAAGCGATGGCCTCTGATCATTCGTCCAAAAGGGGTCCGGGTTCGAATCCCGGTGAGGCATGGATGTTGTGTTTGTCTTACGGCACTGATTCTCTCCCTTCCCTGGAACCAGTGACCTTAAATTAGGGACGGGCGACTGCTTATAGCCCATTGAGTTGCTCACGGTGGTCGTTAAACCTCCAATCAAAAAAAAAAAAAAAAAAAGAAGCATTTCCTACTTCAGTGGGATACAGACGGCAAAGGAAGAACGGGATTTTTTTAACATTTCTTACCATGGCTCTTCTGTCACGTTCCGACAGTTATGCGGCCTTCCTGAACGGTTTTTTGTTTTTTGTTTTTGCAGTAGTTGCACCATCCTGCTTCTATCTCTTCGCGAATCTCATACAGTCTATGCTGGAATGTTTTGTTTAGCTACAATGCTCAGCATGGAAACGTTACTTAAATGATATATGACCAGCCTATGCTGGAATTCGGAAAGTTCACGAGCACGCGGCATACCCGCTTTATAGTTGCTGATCAAAGCTGAGTTCGGGCTCAATTTTAAGCGCCCGAACCCGAATTTTACATTTCAAGGTAGAGACCGGGCCCGAACGAGCCCGAAAACTGTGATTAACCTTTTTAGGCATTAAAATAAATCTTCTGTCCCAGATTTCCACTTTTTCCTCAATATGCAATGAACCGATGTCTGTCTCAACTGCAGAATGGGTAAGGGATGTCTATCTATTTCTATAGTTTCTTTAACCATTCATTTCTTCCTGAAATGCTTCGGGGAACAGTGCGTCAGGAAAAATCGGATGGCACAACAATCTACGTCGTACGTTGCTCAATAGAATTAGCAAAATTTGGTCAACTTGCTATGTATAGTTCTTAAAAAACTTTTCCTTCGCAGAAATCCAGTAATTCATAGCCTATGTTATTTGTTACCCAAGCCCGAAATGAATAGCCATGCCGAATTCCTACTCCCCATCTAAACCCAGTTGCCGAAGAATTCTCTTTGACAACTAGAAAGTGTAAAAAAGGATCCCGTGTGCTAAATCATACAAAATCACATTTAAAGAAAAAGGAAGAACATTCTCTCCCTCTCTCAGAGCCCGAACTCCTCTAAGTATTATGCATCCCGAGCCCGGTTCGACTTCGGGCTCGGCCCGTCTCAGCACTGTTGCTGCTAACACGACTGTACATCTGAGCTGAGATTTCCTGCTATTCGAAAATCTTCTCGTAAATCGCTTGGACTTACTCAGTGCTTTTATCTAAGCTCGCAGCTCAAGAGTCTTCAGATCAACATCAGCAGTTTCCGTACTGTGCCGAAAGCTTCCGTATCATCAGAATACGAGCATATGAAACAGCTGTATCACTGTAAACTCGTTGAAGCATGTTTAATAGCACTGCGATGCCTCTTCTCGAACTTTACACGGAACTTTACGTGTTTCTCCGTCAGACCTGCGTGAGCCGAGGAGGATTTTTTTTTTGTCATTGCGGATTTAATGACCACCGTGAGCAACGCAATGGCCCATAAGCAGTCGCCGTCTCTAGTTTAGGGCCACTCGTTCCAGGGAAGAGAGAGAGCAAGTGCGGTAAGTCAAACCCAACATCCATGCCTCACCGGGATTCGAAACCGGACCCATCTCGGACCAATGATCAGAAGCCGTCGCTTAGACCATTGTACCACCGGGGATGCGAGCCGAGGAGTCAAAGGCTCTGGATTTGGACCCTCCGTCCGAGATGGACCCGAGTCCCGAATGTAGCACGAGTCATATACTTGTCTGATGGCGTCGACTCGCTCATTTTCCTGGAACCAGTGGGCCTACATTTGGGACGGGAGACTGTGTATAGCTGTACCAGTTTTTCATGGGTTTCTTTAACCCGAAAGCAAACTTCTACGTGACACTCAACTAACTAAAGCAAAATGGCTAGCTCAAGCTGACGTTCCGAAACTTGATCAGATAAATAATTCTACTGCTCCTGTTAATAAACAGACCAGTTGAACTGGATATCCGTTAAGAAATGTAAATACAGTTTTGTTTCCTTTGGAACAAGCCCTGTGCATTTTTTTCCAGGTAGAGATGGTGCACTATGAAACTATCAGGTAACCGCAAAAATATTTGCTGTTTTTCAAAGGAGCAAAAGAAAAACCTTGTAATGATTGAATTTGCAGAGAGATGGCGTTACAGACGAGTCGAGATTGGAGTCCATACAAACGTGCTTTACAGAGCCATCGTTCCTGGAGCCCATATAAGTGAGCTTTACAGACGAGTCGAGATTCAGTCTGCAAATGGATTCTCGTCGGAATTTCAGCTTTAGAGAACCCGTAATGATCCTGCAAACGTCAGCGAATGAGACTCCTTCGGAGGCTGTGGTCCGCTCGTGTGGGGTGGCATTATGTTGAACAGCCGCACACCATTCCACGTGTTCGCAGGAGGCAATGTGTATACTGAGTAATATAGGGTCGAGATCCTAAAGCCGTAAGTCAGAATTTTAAGGAAGCTGCAGGCCCCCAGTTCCTTTTAATGGATGATAACGCTTGCCAGCACAGGGCTCAGCTTATCGATGATTTCCGGTACAGCGAGGAAATTCGGCGTATGGACTGGCCAGCCTGGTCTCCAGAACTGAACCTTATAGAACATGCCGGGAATACTATGGGGCAGCACGTAGCAGCTCGTCATTCACCTTCTAGAGACCTTCTCGAGCTACGCACCGCCCACACGGATAATTTGTCACCAGAGTGCATCGACAACCTGGTGATTTTTTGATTGAAGGTTTAACGACCACCGTAAGCAACTCCGTGGGCTATAAGCAGTCGCCCGTCCCTAATTTAGGGTCACTGGTTCCAGGGAAGGGTGAGAGCCAGCGCCGTAAAAAACCACAACATCCATGTCTCACCGGGATTCCAACCCTGACCCTTCACGGACATAAGCCAGCGCTTAGACCACATAAGCCAGCGCTTAGATCATAAGCCAGCGCTTAGACCACTGCGCCTACGGGGCGGCGACAACCTGGTGATTAGTATGTATCGTCGTTGTGAGAGTTGTCTGTCTGTACGAGGTGACTACATTCCTTATTAAGGCATTTTTTAGGTTACATACATTCTTACATCTCACCCTGTTTACATTTTCGAATGTGATCCTGTAGACGCAAAATGTGTACGTCTGTTCTTATAAAATGCTAATTACCCTTAAGATTGTGTCTCTAGACATACCAAACCTCTCTACATGCTGTTACACGTGCTTTCCTTTTTATCCCTGCGAATGCCTTGCGGACTTTAATTTTGGACAGCAGTATAGTTATGCTTTTTTTATTGGAGGTTTAACGACCACCGTGAGCAACTCAAAGGGCTATAAGCAGTCGTCCGTCCATAATTTAGGTTCACGTAAGACAAACACAACATCCGTGCCTCACCGGGATTCGAACCCGGACCCCTTACGGACGAATGGTCAGAGGCAATCGCTTAGACCACTGCGCCAACGGGGCAGCCTTATTATTGGAGGTTTAACGGCCACAGTGAGGAACTCGGAGGGCTATAAGCAGTAGCCCATCCCTACTTTAGGGCCACTGGTTCCAGGGAAGAAAGAGAGATAGCGCCGTAAGGCAAAAACAAAATCCATGCCTCACGGGATTTGAACCCGGACCCATCTCAGACGAATGATCAGAAGCCAGTGCGCTACGGGGGTGGGGCTTATGCTTTTTCCTCGCTATAATTATCAGACATCGTTGAGTTACAGAGCAGATTCAAAGCAATACAATCGGTTGAAGTGCGATGAGAAATATTATTTTTGCAGTATTTTTTTTTTATTCTCACTTGAAGCACTATAGGGCTTCTGTAAGCTAAAGTCAAAAACGACCCCACGTCTTCTGTGGAGTGCATTTTACGGTCGCTATCTTTTCATTTGCTTTTTTGTTTGCTTAGGCAAAAGTGGATTGATCGACGCTTACTGCCTCCTTATTCCTCATAAAAGATGATAAGCGTAGATGAAAGCGGCAAAAATGTACCGTTAAACCGATTACGACCTCTTCTTCCTTATCTTCATCTTTCTGGTTAAATCTGATTATGCTGCTGGGATGTAGAGATGAAGTAAGTCTACCAAGGATGATCAGCTATTAAGCGCACATCTGAGTCCCTTACTACGAAACAGGACTGGCGGCAGGAGTTCTATTATCGACGCCATCCTCTCTTACTCTCTGCGTGTGCATACCCCATGGTGTGAAGGGGCTGTGCTCCTCTGAGATTACTCTGTGATGGTCGGCCTCGGCAACTAAGCCCCATCATTAACCACGAGAAGGTGGTGAGCCAAGGGTGGTGTAGCAGTGATTCCCCTTCTGGCTAATGGATGCCGTAAAAACTGCTAATGAGCTCAAGTACACACCGACTGATGACGCTGGAAACGGCGCTTTCGCTCAGCATTTTTTACTCCTCCTTTTCTTGCTTCATATTTCCCCATCTATTTCCTCAGCTTTCACGTCAATATTTAAGGCAGGGAATCAGCGGAAAATGCTAGGATAAAAACGGGTAAGAGGAAGATGTATCAGTACATACAGAAAGGAAAAAAGCACGTGCACCTTTCCTTTGTTTCCATGGGAACAAGTCTTAAAAGAAATCGATGACAATGATCCCACCTTAATGACTTACGACCCTCCATTTCGATTTCAATCACAATCGGTAGGAACGTAAACGATTTCGAGTTCGTAACTGAAATAGGATCAGGAGTTCCCAGCAGGGAAAAGAGAGTACCACTGCATGTGCACACCTTTTAAAAGTCGCTCATATAAATAGCGCAGTTTCAGAAATTCCTCCAAAAACATGTCCAAACCTAGATGACTGTTTCCTACTGCTTATTGAATTGGTTTATAATTAACGGAAATTTTCGGGTATTGGGTTGGAGGGCTTAAAAGAGATTTTCTTATTACAGTGACGGCGGCAGCAGTTCCGCAGAAGTAACGGTTACTTTAAATCAGGAGTGGCAGAGCTGTAAAGAAGTCGGAACAGTGAGTCATAGTATTTCTTATGGCAATGACAAGATCGCAGTTTAAGACAGGGATGATTGAGCTGTTAAAAATTAGTAAAGGCGACTCACCATCGCACTAGTAACAGTGACAAAATCACCGTTTCCGATAGGAGTGTCAGAGCTGTGAAAAAGTCGGAGCGGCGATGCACGGCCATACTTGTAATAATATCAAACCCACCTTTTACGACAGGAGTGACCGAGCTATAAAGATGTTGGAACAGTCTTACTTGTGACAATGACAAAACCACATTTTACGACAAAATTCGGAAAGGCGAAACCACGACAGAAGTGACCGAGCTATAAAGATGTTGGAAGCGTCTTACTTGTGACAATGATAAAAACCACATTTTACGACAAAATCAGGAAAGGCGAAACCACGACAGGAGTGACCGAGCTATAGAGATGTTGGAAGCGTCTTACTTGTGACAATGATAAAACCACATTTTACGACAAAATTCAGAAAGGCGAAACCACGACAGGATTGACTGAGCTACAAAGATGTTGGAAGCGTCTTACTTGTGACAATGACAAAACCACATTTTACGGCAAAATTCGGAAAGCCGAAACCACGACAGAAGTGACCGAGCTATAAAGATGTTGGAAGCGTCTTACTTGTTACAATGATAAAACCACATTTTACGACAAAATTCAGAAAGGCGAAACCACGACAGGATTGACTGAGCTATAAAGATGTTGGAAGCGTCTTACTTGTGACAATGACAAAACCACCTTTTACGACAAGAGTGACCGAGCTATAAATACAAATTGTATGTTGGAAGCCTCTTACTTCTGACAATGACAAAACTACCTTTTACAACAGGAGGGACCGAGCTATGTATGAAGATGTTGGAAGCGTCTTACATGTGACAGTGACAAAAACCGTCGTTCACGACCGGAATGACCGAGATGTAAAGAATTCGGAACGGCGAGTCACCGTCTTACTCGTAACAATGACAAAAACCACCATTTACGACAGGGTTGACCTAGCTGTAAAGTCGGAGTCGCGACTAACTGTCTTACTTGTAACAATGACAAAACCACCTTTAACTACAGGAATGACTGAGCTGTAAAGAAATTGTAACAGCGAGTCACAGTCTTACTTGTAACAATGACAAAATTACCATTTACGACAGGAGTGACCAAACTGTGAAGAAGTCGGAACAGCGAGTTACAGTTTTACTTGCAACAATGAAAACAAGAAAGATGACACCGAATTTTCGGATGTAATAAGCACGTCTTTTGAATCCGTTCTGACGCAAATTAAATTTATCAAAGCTATTCAAAGTCAATGGAACCGGTATGCAAGACAATAGTATCTGACAGAAGAAAGAAGTTTTTCAATCGGGTTTTTAATCCCTCAGATATTGCTGTAAACGGAATCGTGAGCTTACGCCCACTGGTTGCAGACTTGTGCGTTAAGAAAAACAAAAAAAAACATGAGTTTATATGAGAAACATTTCGCACCGGAAACGCTCTCCAACACCGAAATAAGTTTTCAAAACGGACTCTTAGAAACAGAGATATCAACAAAAATAAGATGTGACTTTAGGTCCCCTGGTGGGAAAACCATGCATTATTTTAGGAAGAAAGTATTCTGAAAAGGTTTTTCCATATGACCAGTATCGGTCCAAGAAAAAAAAATTTAGTCGAGTTTTCAGGAGCCCAGATTTTGCTACAAATACATCAGAAGCAGAAATTAACTCTTACGCCCCCTGGTGGCCAAACCATTCTTTACCAAACATTAGAATTTATGTTAAAAATACTTTCCATCAGGTTTTGTATGCGATGCAGGAAGAATTTTCCAAAATGGAGTTTTAGAAGCAGAAATACTGCAGAAAACCCAATTTACCTTTCTGCCCCCTAGCGGAAAGTCTATGATTTACATATAAATTTTGAATTTATAGGAAAAACATTTCGCATCGGAAACACTCCAAAAAAAGAGGGAATTTTTCAAATCGGATTCCTAGAAGTAGATATACTGACAAAAATAAGATACGCCCCCTGGCGTATCTTATCTACGCCCCCTGGCGTAGAAACCATGCATTATTTCAAGAAGAAAAGGTTCCTAAAGGGTTTGTCGACATGAGTAGTATCAGTCAAAAATCGAATTTTTTTTGCAATCGAGATTTTAGAAGATCACATTTTGCTGCAAATACGTCAGAAGCGGAAATTAAAACTTACACCACCTGGTGTCCAAACCATGTTTTACAAAAATTAGATATTACGTGCAAAAGATTTCCCATCAGGAGCTGTATCCGGTGCAGAAAGAATTTTTCAAATCGGAGATTTAGAAGCAGAGATATAGAGGGGGGGGGGGGGGTGAATTTCAAATCGGACTCCTAGAAGTAGAGATATTGACAAAAATAAGATCTATATCTACGCCCCCTGGGCGTAGAAACCATTCATTATTTTAAGAAGAAAATGTTTCTAAAATGGTTTGTCGACATGAGTAGTATCGGTCTACAGACGACGTTTTTTTTCAATCGAGAATTTAGAAGCTCATATTTTGCTGCAAAAACATCAGAAGCGGAAATTAAGATTTACGCCCCCTGGTGGCCAAACCATTTTTTGCAAAAATTAGAAAATATATGCAAACGATTTCGCATCAGGAGCTGTATCCGATGCAGAAAGAATTTTTCAAATCGGAGATTTAGAAGCAGAGATATAGGAGAAAACACAATTTAACTCTACGACCCCTAGCGGAAAGTCTATGAATTACTTGAAAATTTTGAAATTATATGAAAAACATGTCACACAGAAAACACTATCGAACAAAGAAGGAATTTTTCAAATCGGACTCCTAGAACTAGAGATATTGACAAAAATAAAATATACATCTACGCCCCCCCCGTGTCGGAGAAACTGTGGAATATTTTAAAAAGAAAATATTCCGAAAAGGTTTATCGATGTGAGTGGCATCGGTCCACGAAAGAATTTTTTCAAACGATTGTTTAGAAGCTCAGATTTTATGGCAAATACATCAGAAGCAAAAATCAACGCTTACGCCCCCTGGTGGTCAAAGTATTATTTACCAAAAATTTGAAATTATATGTAAACGATTTTCCATCAGGAGTTGCATCCGCTGAAGAAAACATTTTTCAAAGCGAAGTTTTAGAAGAAGAGTTATCGGGAAAAAATGTAGTTTACTTTCACGCCCCCTAGAGGAAAATCTATGCGTAATTTGAAAAAAGTAACTATATCTAAACTACTCTTCGACATAAATGGAATCGGAAGATAAAAGAATTTTATGTTTAGAAGCAAATATGTGGAATAAAACGTATTTTTGAATTCGACATCATCTGCATTTACGCCCTCTAGCGGCGAAATTGTACATCGTAAAACAAAAAAACAAATAAAGGATCATCATTCGCATATTTCAGGCTTCTGAATGCAAAAATAATTTTTCAAATCGGACTGATAGTTGCAGAGATATCGTGGGTACGGACGGACAAACCGGTAACATAAGCACGATCTTTTTTTACAAAAGACGTGCTAAAAACACCATGTACAACAGGAGTGACAGAGTTGTAAAGAAGTCAGAACGGCGAGTCACCGTTTTACTCGTAACAATGACCAAACAACCTTTTACGAGAAGCGTGAACTAGCTGTGAAGCAGTCAGAACGACGATGCACAGTCCTACTTGTGACAATGACAAAATCGCCGTTTGCGGTGCATACATTACGAAGTAGGAATAGAGCGCAGAATCTATATAAAAGAAGTTGAGCACTACATGAAAGAAGAAAAAAAATTAAAAGGTGTTGTTATACTATTCGGCAAAACTCGAGTTGCGCTTTCACCTTGTCACGTTCCCACCATTTATCTGATGGGATAAGAGTGATAACGATATCACACAGCCCTAACAGTAACACTTCGCTTCAAAGGGAGATTTATCCAAGATCGTGGTGAAGTACCCTAAGCCGAAACTGCGAGATGGTAACAGTGATTTTGAAACTGTTAGTTTCTATCACTGGCCACAATGGTGACAGTAATATTTCATGAACGTTGACGTGATTTCCGACATCATTCCAGTAACGAGTTTGGTTCGTCTTGGTTCGCAGATTTAAATCTAACTCTTTCCACCTTAGGACCCCCTTTAGCCCGCAAAACAGCGGCAACTCAGCGAGGCATCGATTCGATGAGGTGGCGATAGGTATCCTGGGGTATTTGGTACTATAATGTCAACAGTAGGCCCCTCTAGTTCACGTATATTTCGGGGTGGTGGCGATTTATCGCGAAGCAGCTTTTCCAAGTCGAACCAGAAATGTTCAGTTGGGTTCATGTCAGGTGAATTTGGAGGCCAGGGCATTAACATAAAGTCAGCAGCATGTTTTTTTTTATTGGAGGTTTAAGGACCACCGTGAGCAACTCAATGGGCTATATGCAGTCTTCCGTCCCTAGTTCAGGGCCACTGGTTCCAGGGAAGGGAGAGAGCAGGTGCCGTAAGACAAACACAACATCCCTGCCTCACCGGGTTTCGAACCCGGACTCTTCTAGGACTAATGGTCACAAGCCAGCGCTTAGATCACTGCGCCACCAGGGCGGCCACCAGCATGTTCCTCGAACCACTCCTTGACGATTCTGGCAGTGTGGCAGGGCGCATTATCTGTTAGTAATGGCCATTACCAGAAGGGAACACAGTTGCCATGAATGGGGGAACTTGGTCCACAACGATGTTCTGATACCTGACAGCTGTCAGGGATTGGCTATTGGGATAATGGGATCTAAAGTGTCCTAAGAAAACATCGCCCACAGCATAACCGCCTGCATATTTCCGCCCAACAGTGCATCCAGGTGCCATAGTCTCCGTTGGTAATCGGCGTATCCGCGCTCGGCCGTCTACGTGATGCACCAGGAATCCTGATTCATCAGACCAGGCCACTTTCTTCCAATCATCCACGGTCCAACGTGCAGTGAGCATGGGGACTCGATTGGATCTTCTGCTATGCAGACACATGCGCAGAAGGTGTCAATGAATTGTGTGCTGTGACACAGAGCCCTGATCACCACTGTTGTAGCTGCGGGCGATTTGACGCACTGTGGCCCTGCGGTCGCTGTGAACAATGCGCGACAGTCTCCGCCACCCTCTGGCATCAATGAGCTGCGGACAACACACTGCTGGACGACGGTTTGTCGTTTGGCCATCTGTGCACCACTTTGGATACGGTTTTTGGAAGGGGTCAGAGCCCGGGATCAAGGGTCTCCAATACAAAATTTTCGTGAAAAGTTCCATTTTTTCCATTTTTATGTTGAATTGATACACTATTCCACGATACTCTGATTTAGACCGTAGACTGTTTTTGGAAGGGGTCGGAGCCCGGAATCAAAAGACCTTCATACAACATTTTCGTAAAAAGTTCCATTTTTTACTTTATTTTGAATTCGAATTTAATCCTTTTTGTTGTGATAAATGCATAAATTGACTTTCTGTGACAAGTACTTTCTAGTGAAGAACTGCAATACAATTCAGCACCGGAAGTGAAGGTAAGTATTCCCATTCCTCTTCCTATCTTTTTTGTTTCGTAAAAGTAAATTAATTAAATATTTTTTTCTTTTATTTTTCGCATTTGCAGCCATCCTGGCTCAATAACCTAAATGAATTAAAATAAATTTACTGTAAAATTACATGAACATCTATTTCATTCATAAACTTTCACCTACTGAACTTGTTGATTCCACGAACAGTAATATTTACCCGGGAAATACCTGGTACCCCTTCTATATGAATACAAAAAAACAACAAAAATCAAACAAAAAAACTGTGTGACTAAAGGCTCTATAATAGAGAGTAAAATTCATATTCAATGAAGAAATTAAATTCAGTATAAGGTAAGGTTCATGCCTTAAAAATTTAATTTATTTCATTTGATTTGTGCAAAATTTTAAATAGTGAATTATCACCAAATTCTTTTTATTTATTTTTTTCTTTTTTTCTTTTTATTTTATTTTTTTGATTGGAGATTTAACGACCACCGTGAGCAACTCAATGGGCTATAAGCAGTCGCCCGTCCCTAATTAAGGGTCACTGGTCCTAGAGAAGAGAGAGCCAGTGCCGTTAGACAAAGACAGCATCCACGCCTCACCGGGATTCGAACCCGGACCCCTTCCGCCGGACGAATGATCAGAAGCCATCGCTTTGACCACTGCGCCACAGGGGTGGCCCGGGCAATTCAGTTAGTATAATATAAACGTTAGGCATATTAACACGTATGGATTTTTTACTCCAAAACGGCTTTAAGTAGGATTTCCACCGGTAACAGAATCCTCTTATAAGCAATATTCGCTCTTAGCGGCCTTGGGCAATGAACTGAGCACGCATGAAAACAAACCACTTCGGCAAAAAATTTTATTTTCTCAGCTTCCCTTACTAATGCAGTAGAAGTTGAAACTTGGATTGGAACCCTTACTTTTTCTAATCCCTCCACCCACCCACCCATTTTTATCACCATTATTTCCGCAACTGATTTTAAATGATAAAAAAACCTGATGCACCAGATGTCTCTTGAAATAGTCCTTTTTCCAAAAATTACAGCTTTTTCCAACAGTAAAATCGCATTCAATTGCATACTACGCCAGTACTTTCAGTATAACTAAAACCACTGCCTAACTCCACACGCTTTGGCGTTTTCGAATCAACAGTTTCAGTCCCTACACATCGTTTCAACCATGAAGAATTAAAAGTAACAGCAGACTTTTTATTGGTCCTAAACAACTCTAATTCTTTCGTTTAAACATTAATTTTAACAAAAAATACCGAAAAAACAAACCTGAACGCAAACACAAGGCGTCTTTCAGCGTCTCTGTTATTCGAAGAAATCTGCCTTATTATCTGGCAAAGTCTTGAGCGAAACTCTTTTACAAGGGGCTTGCAATTTAACTGACCGGAATGCCTTTCCCCGCCAACTAGCATGGGTGCATTAGTTAGTACAGTGAACTTGTTTACGGTTTGTTGTAATTGGCTGGCGTTGATATGTTGTTTTGAGGAAAGACACAATATCTGCGTCTTTTTCGGCGTGGGAAATCACTAATCCGCATTCTCGCGTAACTTAGGAGCAGGCGAACGGCATTTAAGAAAAGGGTTGTTTTGACTTTTGAGAGCCCGAATTTTATTTATTTATTATTTTTGCAGGTAATTGATTTTCGATTTATGAAAATTAATTAGGAATTTCAATCTAAAATGCTTACTGCGCGAAAGATATTTCAGCTGCGCAGAAGAAGTTAAGACGCTGCTCGGCCGCTCGCGCTCAGCTTAGAGAAAAGATTGCTTATAAGCAGGTCCTACTGTATTTGAAAACGTAGAAACGAAAAAAGAGAAACTCGCCTGCAATGGTAAGTTTCGAGAAACCATCGACTCATTGCGATGCGAGTAAACTGTAAAAGAAAGCCCACAACAGCGGGAGGGATAGCAGAACTGTTTTATTTAACGCACTGCCAATAGCGAGCAAATGTGGCAATGATGGAAACACAATAGTAACGAAATGATCACTTTGACTCCGGCATGGAAGTTGAAACTTGATAAGTCTCAGACTTCGTGATACGAAATACATGCAGGTATATAATTTTCCCTAGTTGCTGTAAGCTCAATCCATCCTTCTAGCGGCACGCAATCCTTTAGCGAGATTTGGAAACGGTACACGCAAAGGCTGGAACTTGTAAATAACGTGTCTTCAGTCCGAGTCTTATTACTAATTGCAGCGCAGAGCTAGAAACTCTTGGATATCGCCACGCCCGACTCACTGAGAAAATGTCAATACAATGCCGTGCCGTCCACGGCCTCTTTAATGTCGTACTTACGCTTGTAAAGAATGAAATCCTAATTTTTGACCTCCGTATATATGATTAAGATTTTTATCGGGTGACAGTAGTTCCGTTGAGAATGATTTAACAGAGAGGTCTGACGCGAGGAGGGAGAGAGACTTCCAAGACTCTACAGCCGTCCATTTATTGCGTTTGAATAGGAAACACGAACCGCGATTATCCGCTGGGCAGAGAAGAGAGGGTTGAAGTTTTGAAGAGCGAAAAACAGAATCCAAAGATTGACGGGGTGAAGGATGTGCCACACCTTAGCTCCAAAGCTAGTCAGATGCGGATGTAACAGGTCGAGGTAGAAAAAAAACCGAAAGGGTCAAAGCAGATGACGTCATGCGGTGGGCTTGTCATGTCTGGAAGAGTTCAGAGATCATGAGTCAATCAGCGGAGGTTCAGGAAGTAAGGTGAATGACAGAGAAGAAGTGGCCGGTCACGGGGTCTCTTTACAAATTTCTACACAGCTGTACCTTCTTGATTGATGCTTCACAAAGTAACGCGTGCCTTGGTGTTTGATTAGGGTTTTCTTCTTGCAAACGTGTTCGAAATGGTACTTGAAATGCAGCAAAAGTAAGGTTGGGGAAAGATTAAGATCTGAAACGGTTGATATTTGATGGACGATCCCCACCTACTGGGTCTCCGCTAAATTTTATATTCTTTATTATACTCTCCAAAGGAGATGTTGAAAAGCTGTATAAAATTGCTTTCCGCATACATAACTACCACTTAATTCTTACCTTTCAAATACTTAATTATCTCTTGATTTATTTTATAGACTAAAAATCATTTTGCTGAGTGGTACCAAACGCAGGCGTCTAATCATTCGTCCGAGAACAGCCTGGGTTCGTATCCCGGATGAGGCACTGCTTTTCTTAAGTCACCGGTTCTCTCCCTTCTCTGGAGCCAGCGGCCCTAAGTTAGGGGCAGGCGACTGCTAATAGTACATTGAGTTGATCACGGTGGTAGATAAACTCACAAACGAAAAATACTAATTCTTCTTGTCAACATACAGGGGTTGGGTACAATGTGAACACCACGCTCAGAGATGTGACTTTTATTGCAGCTGCGTACGTCGCAATACGCAAAGGTATCCACCACTTTTTGGTTGTAATAGCTTTGTTTAAAAACTCAAAGGTCCAGTTTAAGTGCATTTAAAGTGACTTGCTGCAAAATTTCTTTCAGGGTGACGACGAAATAAGCGACCTAACGGACTTCAAAAAAAGGGCTAATTGTAGGTGGCCGGCAAGTAGGTGCCTCCCTGACAACAGTCGCCAGGGTAGTGTGGGTATCGAGAGCTAATGTGTCTAGCATCATGACAGTAAGCATTCCGTGTTCGTGGCAACACCTCCTCTGCGAAACACAAGAGCTGACGAAAGACGATCCTGACTGATAGAGACAGAAAAGAGTTAAAGAGAACTGCTACCCGCAATAAGACCACGGCACCGAAAATTAGTACGGAGCTCGGTCTGAATCTCCAGACCCCAGTATCAACGAAAACAGTGAGCAGGTAACTGCATGAACAAGATATTCAAGGCAGAGCTGCTTTTGCAAAACCTTTAGTAACACGGATGAATGCACGACGGGCGACGGCAGTGGTGCCAGGAGCATACAACGTGGACTGCCGATGCATGGAAGCGTGTAATGTGGTCGGATGAATCCACATTCACACTATTCCTCATCTCCGCAGGACGTGTAGAAAACACCGTCTGAAGCGTACACTCCCGACTGTCTGCTTTTAACAATGCAGCATTGTGGTGGTTGTGTCTTGCTCTGGGCGGTCTTGTCGTGGTTTTCAGCAGGCCCACTGATCACCTTGAAAGGGCGGATGACTGGCAGGGAGTATGAAACCTTTTGGCCGACCAAGTCCATCCAATGGCTCAGGCATTGTTTCTTGCAGGGGATGCTATCTAACAAGATGATAACGCCCCAATTCACAGAGCTCAGAATGCACATTCATGGTTTGTGGAACATACGGATGAACTTTCACACCTTCCTTGGAGCCCCCAAACACCAGACCTAAACATCCAGTCACTGCGTTCTGTGTTGGAAAACAGAGTAAGATCTCGTTATCCTCCTCTTTCATCTCTCAAGGACGTGGAGCAGTTTCTGCATGAAGAATGGTGTAACATTTTACTAAACATCATCCAGGATTTGTATACATTCATTTCAAAGAGGATTCAGGCGGTTTTAAATGGCAAAGGTGGTCCCACACCCTATTAAGTTACGTAAAACCTTTTGTTAGGTGTTCACATTATTCCGTCCAACCCCTGTACATGTACGTATATCAGACCAGCACTGGAATCCCTGTAATATTTCCAGAAGCCCTTGTGGTCGAATGGTAAGAAGTGTTAGCTTTTGGACCATAGGATGCGCCTTCTCAGGTGATCAGGTGCAACCGATGGTCCAAATCTTTCCCAACAATGATGCCATTTTTCAAGATGATAATGCGCCTAGACAGAACAATTCAGTCTTGGTTTGAGGAGCACTAATATGAACTTCAACATCTACCCTGGGCAGCTCAATTATCTGACTTTAATATCATCGAACCACTATGGGCTGTTTTGGGTAGCAGAATGAGAAGATTATTCCATTCTCTAACATCTCTGAAGCAACTGTTGTGACGGATGAATGGTACAACATTCCACATGAGACTATTTAAAAGTTGTACCAATCCATTCCAAGAAGGTTGGAAGCTGTATTAAACCCTCTAAGAGGCCGATGTACCTGAATCAAAAGTTGCCCAAATTTTCTTGCGCTCCTCAAACAGAGTGTTCTTATAGTGACCGGGTTAAACGAACGCTTTGGCTAAACACTTCCTTTCCCTCTTTCATCTCAGGAATATCGACTATAAATCTGTCGCTGGTTGTAAATGTTCCCTTAGAGTCATTAAGCTTACAAGCAAGTAGTCTGATTCCCTTATAGTAATTTATTCTCTGTTCCATCACCCAAGGAATGATTCGGAAGCAGTAGTCCCCCTGACATGGACATCATGCCATAGGGTAGAAATAAGTTACTCAAACATCTTTTCTCTACTTTCTTCGGTTCGTCGCCCTTCTTATAGCATTCATAGCGGAAACTGTAATCAGACAGGAACGATAAATGACAATCATATCCGCAAATGACCACTTAGAATGTCAAACCTCAGGGAAAAGGAACGCTTTCTAATGCGCAGGTACCCTCGTTTTTGTCACGTTCGGCCTACTTCTTAGACAGCGAATATATTCGTTGGAGCTGATTTCAGCCTATTTTGTTAACCCCGAGTGAATTCGTTCCAGCCGGTTAAAGGTTTTTTTTTTTTTGATTGGAGGTTTAACGACCACCGTGAGCAACTCAATGGGCTATAAGCAGTCGCCCGTCCCTAATTTAGGGTCACTGGCTCCAGAGAAGGGAGAGAGCCAGTGCCGTAAGACAAACACAACATCCATGCCTCACCGGGATTCGAACTCGGACCCCATTCGGACGAATGATCAGAGGCCATCGCTTAGAGCACTGCGCCACCGGGGCGGCAGGTTAAAGGGTTAAAAGCAAATGGTGGTTCGTTATCTTATTAATAAAGGCATCGCCTATTTCGCAGTTGTTCACATTATTTTGTCCAATCGCTGTACGTAAGGCAATATGCACATTGCAAAATAGTTGGATATACACATCAAGCGCCTAAGGTATCAGGAGCTGCCTACAGCATGTCGAAGGACGTACCTCCAAAGATCCTTCATCAGACCTAAGGTAGGATGAAATTTTCTCTCATCAAATCATGTTCCAAAGTTATATTACATATGTGCGGGTATATTCATATATGCACGGTCGCTATTCTTCCTTGCAGAGAAATTTGGGAATCTTAATTTTAAAAACTAGGGGGTCGGAACAATTTTAAACAGCACTGCTAGGTTGATAATTTTCATTAACTAAAACTTTACTTTAGTTTCCACAGAAATGCTGTAGCCTAATTTGTATAATGTTTAGAAAACATTATACGTAGGTCATTTCAAAAGTTTTGCACACAGCGCCCGTAGGATGATGCAATCGCTCCAATCGTTGCACCAGTTGGGAGTCAGACTTCAGTATACAAAGTTGTGTCTACGTTTGCTGGCTAATTTGTTCCTATTCCTAAAAAATCGGCCTAAAAATAGAGAAAGAACGTGATTCAGGTCAGATCTCGCGTAGCGGCCAGCGATCCTATATTAAAATTGAAAATTTGTGAGGAAAATCCTTACTAAATTCATACAGCTTTGTGCGAAGTTTGTTGTGTTAGTTTAGCGGATCGTATCATAGTGGGCTTCTCGTTTCCGCCATGATTCTGGACGTTTCCGCTCTACAGATACATCCAGAAGCACCTCGCCAGAAAAAATTCCGCAGCCAACAATTGAACGTTATGCTGATGATTATTATGGCCTTATGACAAGGTTGGCGTGATAGGAACAAACAGAGTGCCCAAGGGGACCGAAAGAAGGCCCGACATGCTCGGAACAAACAGAGTGCCCAAGATTCGCCGAAAGAAGGCCCGACATGCTGGAAGCTAGTGTCATCATTTTGCACGATAACGCGAGGCTGCATATTGCTCGTACAGTAAGAGACATTTTTGAAAAGTATGTATGGAAATTGCTTTCAAACGCGCCATACAGTTCTGACAACAGTTCACCGGACGATGACCTGTTGCCAAAACTGAAGAAGCCACGCCGCGGGAAACTATTCAGTACGATTCAGGATGTTTCTTATGAAGGGATCCGAGTAATCCGACGCCTCAACAATGTGGGTGTCCTGACTGGAATACAAAACTTGCCCAAACGTTGGGCGGCTGTCATATAAAAACATGGAGATTACTTTTTTTTTTTTTTTTTTTTTTTTTTGATTGGAGGTTTAACGACCACCGTGAGCAACTCAATGGGCTATAAGCAGTCGCCCGTCCCTAATTTAGGGTCACTGGTTCCAGAGAAGGGAGAGAGCCAGTGCCGTGAGACAAACACAACATCCATGCCTCACCGGGATTCGAACCCGGACCCCGTTCGGACGAATGATCAGAGGCCATCGCTTAGACCACTGCGCCACCGGGGCGGCAGGAGATTACTTCGAAGGCCTGTAAAGGTATGTTGCGAAATAAATTCGTTTTTTAAGAGATAACGCACACTGTGCAAAACTTTTGAAATGGCCCTCGTATGTTATCTACTTATTACACAGTGACAAACATTGTGCATATTTTTGAGTCCCATAATATGCGCCATATAAGATTGTTTTGCGAATTCTTCGTAAAAGGTTCATATGAAATCACAACGCGAAAGCCCGTAAACTTTGAGCTTGGGTGCGTAGATTGCTGGAGGAGGCAACGTCATTGTTTATCAAGGCGATGTCATCTACACTGCTGGCCACCCAAAATGCAACACCAAGAAGGAAGCATCCGATTGGCCTGAAATTCGCAGCATGCGTCGCCCGCGAGACGACATGCAAACGATTAGCATTGCAGGGCATATGCAAATCATGTGCTCCAGGCACGCCACCGAGAAGCATTATAAGAAGGGTGCACAGAAGGCGGGGTGTAAGTACTGGAAGTGTGTTGTGCTGCCGGACCTTTTGCGTGGGAAGCTTCTTGATGCCTCGTCGCAAAATACGGCAGTCATTCCAGCACGTTTCGGAATTCGACACAGGACAAATAGTGGCTTATCGCGACAGGGGTTTATCTTACCGAGACATCGGCGCCCGTGTGGAACGACATCCAGCCACAGTGAGGCGAGTATGGATTCGGTGGGGGGCAGGAGGGAAGGAAGGACCGACGTGAGCGATTGCCGCGGCCGCGGCACACCACCTAGCGAGAGAACCGGCATGTTGTGCAGCGGGCATTGACGGCTCGCACCGCCACATCACGAAAGTTAGCGCAGGAATTAGGGTGTGTTGCGCAAAAACCTGTGTCAGCACGTACCGTTCGATGTCGTCAGCAGGAGCGGGGACTTGTCGCACGGCGCACATTGCTCCGATTACCATTGACGTTATACCACCGGCGAGTGCGGCGTCAGTGTGCCGTTGAACGCCGCACCTGGACTACGGAATGGCACGACATTGTCTTCTCCGACGAATCCCGCTTCTGCCTGCAACACCACGATGGTCGGATCCGTGTGTTGCGAGACTGTATGACGCCTGCATTATGCATCGCCATTCCGGTCCGTCGCCTGACGTTATGGTTTGGAGCGCAATTGGATATGACACCCGCACCATTCTCTGGTACGCATCGCCGGTACACTCAACAACGACCGCACCATCTCCGACGTTTTGGAGCCTGTAGTTCTCCCTTACCTGCAGGACGTACCAGCGGCCACGTTTCAACAGGACAATGCGCGCCCGCACGTGGCACGCATCTTGCAACAATTCTTCACGGCCCACCAGGTGTCACTGCTGCCGTGGCCCGCCTGTTCTCCCGATATGTCGCCCATCGAACACGTCTGGTCGCTAATCGGCAACCGAGTGGCCCGGCAAGTACCACTCGCGGCTACGCCTGATGAACTGTGGCAACGTGTGGAAGCAGCCTGGACCGACATACCCCTAGCCCACATCCAAAGCTTCTTTCGTTCGATGCCGCGGCGAGTAGCGGCCGTTATTGCCAGCCAAGGGGGCTACACGAACTATTGATGTCTGCGTGTTCCGCAAGTCGCACGGGCCTGTAAGCTCAATCATTTTATCTTTGAATCTGTTGTTATGTGTCCAGTAAATCTGGCTTTGCTATCTCGTGTCCTTCTTGGTGTTGCATTTTGGGTGGCCAGCAGTGCATTTTCACTGACCACCACAATATAACTATTTCGTGGTAATACAGCTGTCCACGGTACTGTGGACTAAAACAGCTGGTGAATTAACGGGGTCAAATGGGAATGGCAGCATCGTCGTTGGCTGTTGTAGCTCATCCGGAACAAGGTAAGATAAGTGCTGCTTTCGGAAATGACCCGCGGCACAGCAATGTTGAATTCTGCGGTTATTTGCCGGCTTGTGTGATCCTTCTTGTTCGCTTGGAAGATCATCAGCAAACAGAAGTCATCGCTCTTTCCACGTTTATAAGTGAGTAACGGAAAAATTATCATCGGCAGCCACAGGGAATCTAACCCAGGGTCTTCCATT
Source organism: Macrothele yani (assembly GCA_039090855.1). Taxonomy (NCBI): domain Eukaryota; kingdom Metazoa; phylum Arthropoda; class Arachnida; order Araneae; family Macrothelidae; genus Macrothele; species Macrothele yani. Next base: position 20,370,051 of record CM076992.1, read on the forward strand.
TACGCGCCGAACATGCTACCACTGCACCACAGCTGCCTCGAATTTTACAGACTCACATAAGACTAACTGTCAAACCACGTGCCAGATTGCATCTTGGAGCCCCGCACAATGCTGGGGATTCACCAAAGTTGGAAGTTGTGTGTATTAATTATTCATTCGCCTCCATGTTATTTGTTCAGTTGCTGCTTTCCATCTTTGGTGAATCCCCAGCATTGTGCGGGGCTCCAAGATGCAATCTGACACGTGGTTTGACAGTTAGTCTTATGTGAGTCTGGAAAATTCGAGGCAGCTGTGGTGCAATGGTAGCATGTCCGGCTCGTAACTAGAAGAATCCGGGTTCGATTCTCGGTGGCGGCCGATGAGAGTTTTTCCGTGACTCTCTTACAAACGTGGAAAGAGCGATGACTTCAGTTTGGTTGTCCTAATCCAGTCCAATTGCGTGTATTAATTATTGGAAGATCATCGCATACTCTAAATTAACTTTTATTTTTAGTTTCTTACTGTATATAATTTTTAGTTCATTCTCTTTTAACGTTTTCAACCTTAACGTTATATCTTCTCTCTCGCGGAATGAGGTTGGCAACACTTCTGAGGTCAGAGCGCATCATGACGTATGCATGTAACAGATAAGAACAAAAATAAAATGTTGAAGCAGTAGGCAAAAAGGGTGGTATGATGTTATACTTGCGGAAGCTGCGTTTCTTTTTTTTTTTTTTTTTTTTGTTGAAGTTTTAACGACCGCCGTGAGCAACTCAATGGGCTATAAGCAGTCGCCCGTCCCTAATTTAGGGTCACTGGTTCCAGGGAAGGGAGAGATCCATGCCTCACCGGGATTCGAACCCAGACCCCGTTCGAACGAATGATCAGAGGCCATCGCTTAGACCACTGCGCCACCGGGGCGGCAAGCTGCGTTTCTCAGAAGTTTGATTTACTTGAAAACTGCGTGTTGAGTTGTGCTATATATTATAGCGTTCGGAGTTCGTTTTCTTCTTACTAACGTTTGTTATATATTTTTGAAGTATTACTACCATTGTCATTAGTTCAAGTAGTTGGAATATTAGCGTTTTGCATGAACAGCATTAAAGAGGTGTTGACAGAATCGTAAGTTAAAATAAAGTCCAAGGAATAGTTTCTTACAGAACTAGAAGTAACTATTTGACTTTATTTGAGTGACTCATGTTTCACTTAAATTCAGTAAATAAGAAGAATTGATTGTATTTTTTTTTGTTTTTGATTTTAGGTTTAACGACCACCGTGAGCAACTCAATCAGCTATAAAGCAGTCGCCCGTCCCTAATTTAAGGACACTGGTTCCAGGGAAGGGAGAGAGCCAGTGTTGTAAGACAAACAAAACATCCATGCCTCATCGGTATTCGAACCCGGACCCCTTTCGGACGAATGATCAGAAGCCATCGCTTAGACCACTGCGCCACCGGGGCAGCTGATTGCATTTAGTGTTCAGTAAGCTATATACAAACGTTCAAACCGTAAAGAACGCTACAAGTCCCCTTTCACTACTTAGATCCACCAGCAGTCTTCGTTCACAGCATGACCGCTATCTGGAAGTCTCTTGTGTGGCATGGTTGTCCGTGTGAAGCCCAGCAGCACAGCCGTTTAACAGATGCTCAAACCAGGGCGTTTGGCGCCAACTATCATGCCATGTTCACTGTCTCTCAGACCATTCGTTTTGTCCATTCAGACTTTCAATCGAACGCTAACTGATGTTCTACGAGCTGGTATGCCTCATTCAAACCAGACACAGCGTTCACGTGACGTTTGCCGTGTTCGTCATTTAATTGAACAGAACAGGGATACACTGTAAAACAAAATTGCAGATTTTACGGTTCTAAACCGTTTTCCAGGCTGCCAACACAAAACCGTAAAATCAACAGTTTTATGCCGTGTTGGAGCAAAGCTATAGCTTTGCTCCAACACCGCATTTAATGAAGAAAACAGCACAGAATTTGGCTGGAGCGAGTCACAGTCCAAATAATCACGAAAACACAAAAATTTGGCTGGAACGAATGTGTTGATTGTGGTAGCTTTGCTCCAACACGGCATAAAACTGTAGATTTTACGGTTTTGTGTTGGCACCCTGGAAAACGGTTTAAACCCGTAAAATCTACAGTAATTTTTTTACAGTGTACTACTGCACACGAGTATATGGTCACTGATCTTATTCTGGTTGTCTCAATGACGATATGGGGAAAAAAGTTCCCTTACCCATCACACGTAGTCGCAGTTAAATTACCTCCAGGGTGCGAGACCATATACTAAGCGTTCTGCATTCTCTACTTATTACTTATCGGACATGGATAATGCTTAACCTCGGTGATTAACCGTGGGTTTCTCCCCCCCCCACCCCCTTGAGACAAATTTTCAATCAACAGCCTTAGTTCTTCCTTTCAAAGTCTGAAATCTCTGCTGCTCATTCCATCAGCTTTTCTTTCCTTTATTGATTCTGCATTCTATCTATCTTCTTCATTTGTTCCTTATCCCATTTTCTCCCAGATATTTCATCCTTAATATCTTCGGGACAAACGATAATGCAATACTGGAATTCGAACAACTCTTGAATAATAACACAAAATTATACAGGTAATCCCTTTTCTTGGATAAAATTATTGAATAGATAATGTAAAACTAATAAACAGTAACCTTTTTTTAAGCTTATATCCCTTCTAACTTTTCTTCGAGCTAATGCGAACTACCAAGTTCAGTGTAAAGTTCTATATATGTTGCAGCAAATGTGCACTGCCGTGCGACTGAGAACTTTCTGGGAGTCTTAAAAATCTTTCAGAAGATCAGAGTATCACCGAGATTTATTTCGTGTCCTAAATAAATTCTTAATAAAACCGCAAGGTATCATCTGGTACGCGATTGACCTGATATTGGAGTTTTCCCTGTCCGGGCTCACAATGTAATAAGTATTTTCCTGGGAGCGGAGATTAAAGGTCGCCGCACATTACGTCGGAAGGGAAGCGAACTTTTTTTTTTTCATCGGAATACGTCGGAACATAAACACATAGGGTATTCTAAATAACGGCCAGCGTAAATATGACACTTTTCTACATAACGGCCAGGGTTGGCAGCAGTTACAAAATCTAAATCCGTTTATTACTATCCTTTCAACCAGTACATCTAATAGTCTTTCATAAATAAACATGTTTGACTAACATCTACACTATCTATCAACAAGTAATTGGACACCTGTGATAGCAAAGAAAAACGAAGTTTATTCACCTTCAATAGTTGGTGGAGCCTCCACGATACGGCGATTACAGCTGCGACCCTCCGGGACATACTCTCAAATAGGCGTTGTACGACGGCTAGCGATATTTTCTTTCACTCGGCTTGGAGAAGACAGGTCAGTTCCTTCACCGATTTTGGACGGTGGGGTAACCCCTTAAGTCGACGCTCCAACTCGTCCCAGAGGTGCTCGATAGGGTTAAGGTCCGGGGCAGGCTAGTCCATTCGATTAACCCCATTGTCACCATACCAAGCCATGGTGGACCTCGCAACATGACAGGTGGCATTGTCATCCTGAAAGTAACATGCGTCCACGCCGTAAAACTGCCAAAACGTAGGAAGCACACGGTCATCCAAAATGGTGCAGTAGGTCTCGGCGTTGAGTCTACCAGGAATTGAGACCAAGGGTCCCGTGCCATACCAGGAGAAACACCCCCATAGCATAATTCCACCGCCGCCAAACTTCACAGTCAGCACAATACATTCCGGCAGGAGGCGTTCTCCAGGCAGACGCCAAACCCAGACCCTGCCATGCGAGCGGTAAAGGGTAAACCTTGATTCGTCGCTCCAGAGAACCTGTTTGCACTGTTCAACGGTCCACTGTCGACGTTCTTTGCACCACGTTAGCCGAGCAGCGCTATTGGACTTGGTGATCAAAGACTTGTGGGCGGCGGCACGTCCATGATAACCGAGAAGATGGGCTTCCTTACGGATGGTATTCATTGAAAGAACACCCCCGGATGCTTGTTGAAACTCCTCGCGGATGTGGCCCATCGAATTGGTGCGGTTCTTCCGAATTTCTCTGGCCAGCACCCATCGGTCTCTAACTCCCAGTTTTGTGGGTCTGCCGGGTCGGGTTACATTCCGACAGTCACCTCTCATCTTCCACTTGCCAATCACGAAGGCCACTGTCGATTTTAGGTACTTCAACTCGCTGGATATGTTACGTATGGATCGGCCATTTCTGTGATACCCGACGATTACACCTTTCTCGAAATCAGAGAGCTCCGAACTGCGTGGCATCTTGCATGCGACTGGTTGCGTTGTTGTTTCCCACACGATATTTAACGACGGCGGCCGTGACGTGTATCAGGACCGCAGATATCGTCGATTGCAGGGGTGTCCAATTACTTGTTGGTAGATAGTGTATATACACATAGCATATAACACCACGTACTCATCTTTCGTATCGCATTCCACATATATCTTTGTTTAACATCACTCAGTATAACCTAGATCTTACAATATCGCCCTCAAACTTTGCTGAACATCTGCACACTGCTCTTATCTTAGAACACTTTGGCCCACTGTCAAGCTGCCAACTTTCACTAGTTCGTCGGGAGAAATTCTGTTGCGTTAAGTCAGGAAATATTTCACGAGGAGAAACCAGATATGCATGTGAACACACACTCAAAAGGAAAGGTAAACTAGAGGTATGCATCACAGAATTTGGAGGGTTTTTTTTTTATTCTGAAGTTTGATCTTTCTAAATTTGTTTCACTTCATGAAACAGAAAATAATTGGTTCATAAAGCAAAAATGTTTTTTACAGTAGTTTTAGCTCAAAATAACGTTTCATTAGTTTAGTTACTGTAATTTCAGTTTTTAACACTGGCTTTGATTATTAGATGACCTCACGCTATCAATCAACTCATCACTCCCGATCTGAGGAACGAACGATTTGTATAGTTATGGGGACGTAAATAAAATCTCGTTTCTTGTGGGATAGCCCTTGAGTATTTACATTTTGTGAACTGACATTTCAAAAGTTCATTAAATATGCATTTAAAATAAAAACAAACAAACATGTTGACTTAAAAGATGACAAACATAGCATTCCTCTTTTGCAATTTTGAATATGAAAAAAAAACCCAAATTTTGCCTAGCTATGGAAATCATGCTAATGCCCGCTTTTATGACAATCAGAAAAACACCATTTTCGTATTGTTTTAGTCGAACGAAGCACCATTAGTCTTTTTTCAAGCAAAATGTGGAATTTACTGCAAAAAATTGCTTCTCTTGAGAAAGAAACTGACAAAGTTGCGCCTACAGTTTTAATGCTCCCTTTTGTTCCTTGCTAAATCTTCTATTTCGATGAAAAGAGATTTTTGAAATTTTTTTTTTCTTTGCTTTTTTGTTCTGTGCTGTAAAGAACATCATAAGCAAAAACATAAGTTCACCTTTTTTTTTATTACTTCTGCTTCGCAAGCTTTAAATGACAAACAAAATGTCTGCTTTTATTTTACGCACTGTCGACAATTCATGTTTTCTTACAGAATTACAAAAATTTATATATTTTATCGTTATTGCTTTGAAAAAGAAATTTTTGTGAACTCGAGTTTTCTTATTGTCTTTTGTTTTTGACATTTCTGAAAAGTATTTTATCAGAAAGAAGATAAGGGGATTAAATAGAGAGCTTATTACTCTACAAAGTTCGGCACGGAAGTCTTTCATAAAAAAAATTGCATGTCATTCATAACTGCGACGGCAAATTAATTCCTTTAGTAGAGCAGCCGAAGCGTCGGAAGTGAAATCCAATCACTTACATGCTGATTTTGGAAAAAAAAATAATTTGTTTCCATCTTGGCATATGAACTACGAACGTCAGATGCATGCAGATTTAAAATCAGCACTAGCGATCCATTGAAGAAACGTTTCGATTCTATAAAACGATGAATAAATGCAATTTAATGAGTTCTCTACGTTTTTATGTGATTCTAAGTCAGATTAATTTCATCGAACATCTGGCATAGAAGGATGCGGAATAATAAAGTAAAGATAAATATTCATAAAACTATATTGCGATCGCATGCCCCTTTCTTGAGAAACCACCATTCCAATGGAAATACAAGAAAACATTCCATGAAACTTTCTGTTCGTATTGATTTTAAGTTTTTGTTTCGTATGAAATGTGCAATTCTCAGAAACATGATGCCTTTATTTTATTGAAAACTGCTCCCAATAAAACGTGCTATCGCTCAAATCACAAGATCTTTCTAAAATCGCTTTCAACGAAAAAATTGATTTCTTAGATTAAAGATTATTTTAAATTATAATTTTCGCAATTGAGATACACAAAAGATTAGAGATAGGGGTGATGGGCAGTTGACATGGACCTCCCCTCGCGCAGAGTGGAACAGACCCAAACCGAACGCAGGCGATAAATACAGAAGTTTTTTTTTGACTGGAGGTTTTTTTTGTTTTTTTTTTATTGGAGGTTTAACGACCACCGTGAGCAACTCAATGGGCTATAAGCAGTCGCCCGTCCCTAATTTAGGGTCACTGGTTCCAGGGAAGGGAGATAGCCAGTGCCGTAAGACAAACACAACATCCATGCCTGACGGGATTTGAACCCAGACCCCTTACGGACGAATGATCATAGGCCAGCGCCTTAGACCACTGCGCCATCGGGGCGGCGACTGGAGGTTTAACGACCGCCGTGAGCAACTCAGTGGTGTATAAGCAGTCACCTGTCCCTAGTTTAGTGCCACTGGTTCCAGGGAAGGAAGAGAGCCAGCGCCGTAAGACAAACACAACATCCATGCCTCACCGGGATTCAAACTCGGACGTATCTCGGACGAGTGCTCAGAAGCAGTCGCTTAGACCACTGCGCCACCGGGGCGGCCCAGAAGTGTTTTGCATCGCAATCGACGAAAATGGCTAAACGTGGTGATCTGAGCGACTTTAATCGTGGACGCATTAACGGCGTAAGACAGATGGGTCATTCTATTGTCCAAGTGGTAGTACCATAGGATTCCCAAGGGCAACCATATCAAGGGTGTACCGTGGGTATACCATCGACGGACGTACCAGCGCCCAGATAGCAAGCGGCGGCCGACCACACGCAATTGACGACCGGGGTCGACGTAGACTATCTTGGCTCGTACAGATCGCGCGATTCGTAACGGCGTCGCAAAACACATCCAAGTTAAATGTCGGATGCCCAAGCAGCGTGAGCGAGGCAATGGTAAGCCGTACACCTTGGACTACAGGAGCCGACGCCATACTCGTGTGCCATTGTTGACTGTTCGTCAACAGACATTAGGCCTCGCCTGGTGCCAGGAACATCAAAAGCGGACCTCTGCAGAGTGCCGCCACGTCGTGTGTTCAGATGAATCCCGCTTCCAGCTGTGCCGAGCTGACGAGAGGTTGCGGGTGTGGCGTCGACAGCATGAGGTCGGCTCTCTCAAAACCCCTGGAAGGGAAGCCCCAACGCGTGAACTGCGAAGCGGTGTGACCTCACGGTCAGAGGGCCATCGCAATTCCTCTGTGCAGAAGCAGAAGGATCAGAGGGCCCTGCGTAGGTTTTACTTTTAGTGTCACTTTGCTTTGTTACTATCTTAAGTATCAGCTTGATTGTAAAAAAAGTGTAACAGGGAGATTTCAAAAGCTTTTTCCACAGGTGCGTGAATGTTCTTTAGAAGTCTTCGTTTCTTTCTGTAAGAAGCACATTGGGAGGAAAAAAAGAACGTACTTTTATATAATGAATGAATACATTTGTTGATGCTTCTCTCTTCAGTTTACAGTTTGTGTGTGAGTGTGTATGTGTGAATCTATTAACGTGTTAACTAATATTTTAAATATCTGTTTCAGTTGAAAAATGAAAAAAAAGTTTGCTCTACTGTATACTTCTGGAGAAAATTAATGCCTTTTGTGTAATGTGTTTTTATTTTTACGAAGTTGGAAAGCAAAAAAAGATATGACATTTAGATTTGCAGCATAAAATTTGCAACGTTATGTGCATAAATTCAAAGATACCTAAATTAATACTTTCTATGTACATTTGGCAAAGAACTTTTTCCTAAGTTAATTTAATTTATTATTTTTTCTACCTTCTAGAAGTAGTTGCAAGATTTGAGCACATATCGTACCGCAATTTCAGGAAGTATACTCACCAAATCAGAAATTTTCCTTTCGCGTTCGTTACGTAATTAAAGTACTTTTGTTTCGTTTTTAATGAATCGAACGCGAAAGGAACTTCTAAAAGTTTTGAGTAAAATGATTATGTTCATAGAATCCTACCAGTTTACCCTTCACGCACATAAAAAAAAAACGTAGTTGCAAAAATCCTTAACGTAAAATATTGTGTGTTTGTTGTTATGCGTGGAAAAACTATTATGTTTGTGTTCGTTTAGACAAATTGAAGACTAAAAGAAAAAATTCCTGAAACATTAATTTTTAAAACCGGCTCATGAAATCCTTTTCGCAGCACAAGAGCAAAGCTTTGGAATTCTCCGATTTGTAGATATCATTATAGGTAACTGAGGGGGAAAATGAAAACTAAGGATGTAATCTTTGGACATTATCTAAGGACAAAAATGAGAGAAAAAAAAACCCGGTAGATTTATTGTGGTGTCCGGGAATTATTTAGAATCGCACTCGCGAAAATATTTCCCTGCGGAAACACCGCGGTACTCCATCGGCGATGTCAAGAGCGGCGAGTCTCGAGTCAGCCAGTCGGCCAGCTAGCGCTGACGTCACAGAGCAGTTAGGAGGCTTTCATACTCTTCAGGGGGTTTTGGCCTGTTCACGGCGAGCCGACCTGGCACAACAGGGTCGGCTCGCCTTGAACAGAGCTGACCCTTCCGTGCCAGCTCGGCTCTGTTCAAGGCGGTGGTGGCTCTGTGTTTGTTTGAGCCTTCTCATAGAACACATTAGGTCTCTTAGTGTGTCTGGAGAAGTCCTAACGGCTGCGCTTTACCAGCATGTGTCGGCTGATCACTTACACGATTTCATTGCCTTCGCGCATGCTGCGGCAGATGGTCTGCTTCTGCAGAACAATACGCCACTCCAGCTGGCAGCAACAACCTAGGCATAGCTCGAGGAACACTCATCTGAGTTTGGAACCATCTAGTGGCCCCCCAAGATTTTAGCATTTACACCCTGTGGAAGCTCTCTGGGAAGCCGTGGAGCGGGACATCAGATCCATGGATCCTGGACCGACGTCTCGGGCAGAGTTCCGGACAATGTACTCAATGGATTTCTAACCAGTGAGAAAACAAAATACGAGAAGAGTATAAACGGGGCTGGAAAATTGGTATGAATCCCTTTTGTATCTTTCTTTTCTACGTCGGCTTCCATGTCAGATCCAGATCATGCGTCGTACCCGGCAGCCAGGAATTACCTCTCAGAGAGGTACGCCCAGAAGACAGAGAAAAAAATAATGGGGTTGTAGCCCATAAAGTCGCTTAACTTATTCCTCTTTCTCTTATCTGCAAATTCCTTCCTTTGCGGAATATAAATCGGCTGGAGTAACTTCTGGAGTATTCATGACTTAAAAAAATCAAACCAAAAAAATCATGACAACAAAATAAAATAAATAATTATCAGATGTAAACTTCCCAGAAGGAAGATGTTATAACCCCAAGCTAAGAGTTTATAATCATGTTGTGTACTTGCGGGGAATAGTTCTGTAAGAAAAGATTACAATTCGAAATTTGGCACCTCTGTGTGAGGGTGTGTATATTTACACACTTATATATACATGAGGGAGACAAGGTGACATCATATCTCCGAAGCTCTTTAATGCCAATTGGAAAATGTATTTCAATCACTGAACTGGGAAAACAAAGGGATAAAGATTAATATAGATTATCTAACCCACCTTCGTTTCTCTGATAACGTAGTCAATTTTGCAACTACCCCATCAGAGCTGCAGAGTATGATCCAGGAACTTGCTGGCAAGAGTAAAGAAGTGGTATTAAAAATGAACTTTCAGAAGACAAAAGTGATGTTTAATGCTTTTACAAGAAATGAAGATTTATCGATTGATGGAGAAAAGCTGGAGATAACTGACACGTACGTTTATCTTGGACATCAGATATCAAGTGAGGGTCACGTTGATGAAGAAATTAATCGGCGTACAAAACTTGCCTGGAGAGTTTTTGGAACAGCATAATTTTCAAGAGCAGTATGCCATTATGTCTTAAAAGAAAAGTGTTTGATCAATGCATCCTTCCAGTGCTTACGTATGGTGCAGAGATGTGGACCTTAACTAAATGAGACATACAAAGGCTGCAGACAACTCAAGGCAGCATGGAGAGGTGCATGCTTGGTGTAACCAGGAGAGATAGGAAGAGGAACTCGTGGATCCAAAAAATGACAAGAGTGGAAGACATCATGATCAGAGTTAAATCCCTGAAAAGGCAATGGGCTGGACATACTGCCAGAAGGACAGACCATCGATGGACAACCAAAATTTTAGATTGGATTCCAAGGGACAGGACAAGACCCACAAGAAGACCACATGGGAGATGGGTGGCTGAAATTCGAAAGTATTCGGGAGTGACATGGAGGAGACGGGCACAAGACAGACCGTTGTGGAGGAAACCTGGGGAGACCTTCGTCCAGCAGTGGATTGATAATGGTTGACGATGATAATGATATATATATACACTGAAGTGCCAGAAAAACTGGTACTTCAGTCTAATACTTGGTAGGTCCCCCACGGGAGCGTAGGACTCCACTAGCTTCTGGAAATATGCTATAGGGAATGCACACCATACTTCCTGCAGAGCGTTTCACAATTCGGGTGTAATCCGAGGTCTCGGATTCCTGTTTTCGATAGCACATTCCCAAATGTGTTCTATCACGTTCGGATATGGGGACTTGGGTGAGAATGGCAACACCCAAAACTCAGATGAATGCTCCTCTAGCCATAATGTGGCGTCCCTACACTTGTGTTGTCCTGTTGGAACAGGACAACACAAGGGATGCGCACATAGCGTTGGCCGGTCACAGACCTTCGTAGACGTACCAGGGGTCCCAGTGAAGTCCAGCTAAACACCCCCCCCCATACCGTTACGGACTCCCCACCAGCTGGTACAGTTCCCTATTGACAGGCGGGATCCATGGCTTCATGGGGTTTGCGCCACACACGAATCCTTCCATCTGCCCGATGCAGTTGGAAACGCGACTCATCAGACCAGGCTACTTGTTTCCAGTCATCAAGTGTTCAGTGGTGGTGTTGTCGTGCCTAAGCGAGGCACTTAACTCGGTGCCGTGCGCACATCAAGGAGACTCGAGTTGGGCGTCGGCTCCCAAAGCCCATATCGTGCAGGGTACGTTGCACAGTCCGGACGCTGATGCTTGTTGAGGCTCCAGCATTGAATTCCGATGATACCTGCGAGATTGTCGCGTGAAACGATTCTTGACAGCCGACGATGGTCACGTTCCCCAATGTCTTTTTACGGCTACACTGGTATCGTAGGTCGGAGGTTTTGCCGGAATTCTTGTAGTAAGGGTACAACCTTGCAATGGTCGTCCGTGAAAATCCGAACTTCGTTTCTGCACCGAAATACTACGGCCCATCTCACGAGCGCCAACTATGACTATGCGTTGAAAATCGCTTAAATCGTTATTACTTGTCATTCTCATGCCGAAAACAGCTCCGACAGCTGGCAAGGATGTCTATCGCTTTATATACGCACTGGCGGACGCAACCCAGTACGCGCATAGGTGACGTTGCTATGTATTTTGCATAAGCTCGTATTTACCACTTTTTCTGGCACTTCAGTGTATATATATGCATATATAGAAAATATTATATGACCTAAGGTATAAACTAACTGTAAGAGTGGGTGATTTCTGCCTGTGTAGATGCCTAAGTACAGACATAGTGTTCCCTAAGGATGATCTAGCAGCAGTAGTAGGTAGGAACAGTTAAAAAAAATGTTTGCAATTGGGGTAATCATTTAGGGCAGTCTACGAAAAATGCTGTAAATCAGTAAATCGGATTTTGTGTGTTACTCAATGCCATTTCTAGGTCAGCCGAGAATATTCTTTTTTTTTTTTAAGTGAAAATTTTGTGTTAATAAAGAAAATTATAGTAATGTGAGGAATAAAATAAAAAGTTAGTGTAGGCGAGATATCACTTCTTGTGTAAATAAGCCTTTAGGACCGAGTATTAATTTTGTCTGAAGGTGGATGTGCCAGAGAGAAAACAAAATGTAAGTTCTCATTTTTTTTTTATCAGCATTTGGTTTAGGCCCAAGTAATCACACTATCCCTTAGAGAGGATTAGTTAACTTAACTTATTGGGTATTATTACCAGGCATCGCAGTGCAGAAATATCCTAGCTCATGAACAAAATTCTAATAACCAGAAATATATATATACACTGGCGGAAAGTGAAAAAAGAACACCAAGAAGGAGACGTCTATTACCAACGAAATTTATACAGCATAATAACGGAATACAGAGGATAACGTAATCAAAACATTATGGCAAAATACAGCTGTATTAGCTGGTAAACTGAAAAATAACATTTCCATGTAACATGGTTAGTACGAGGTTGAACCGCCATAAACTGCGTTACACTGTGCAATTCTGGCATGGAGTCTGTCGTACAGATGTTGCATGTAAGTTTGGGGTATTAAGTTCCAAGCATCCTCAACCTGGACGCGTAAATCGGGGATGGTCGTGGCTGACCGTGGAGACCGGATAAGTCGTTGTCCCATAAAATCCCACACGATGGGGGACAAATCCGGTAAACGTGCAGGCCATGGAAATTGTCTCACACCCTGAAGTGCATGTTGCGTTGCACGTGCCGTGTGTGGGCGTGCGTTATCTTACTAGAAAACACCACGATGGACCGACCTTACAAATGGCCTAACAACGGGCTGAATGATGTTGATGTAGGAGGTGCTGTTTAACGTACCCGTTACAAACACTAGTTGTGTACGGGAGTGATAGATGATCGCTCCTCACACCAGTCTCCTGGTGTGGGGAGCGATAGGCCCTGTGTGTCGCTGGCGGATGCAAGAAGGGTGGAGACGCTCCCCTGTGCGTCTGCGAACACGCATACGGCCATCGGAGGCTCCCAAGCAGAATCTGCTTTCATTGCTGAACACGACAGATCGCCATCGCGTTCTCCAGTGCAGACGTTGGCGACACCACTGCAGCCGTTCCTGACGGTGGACTGGAGTCAGAGGTACACATGCCAGAGGCACACGTGCACGTAGTCTTGCATCCAGTAGACGGTTGCGGATTGTTCGCACAGTCACCACAGGTGCAACGGCAGCTCGGATTTGCGTCGCAGTGGATGTTCCGCTTGACAACGCCGCTCTTCTTATGCGTCGATCGGTCCGCTCATCAGTCCGTCTGACTCCCGTTTCCACGTCTTCTCGTGTGGGAATGTTCCTCGGACCATCTACGCCACCATCGTACCACCACCGATACTTCCCGTCCAATTTGCTCCGCAATACGACGATACGACCACCCGGCCTCGCGAAGTCAGACTAGACGACCTCGCTCAAAGTCCGTTAACTGCTGAAATCGTACACGTCTTCCATGCCCAGGCATTGCAGCTTCTTCAGGGTCTTCGCACGTGTCCGTACGCCGACGACTGATTACATTCACTTCGCCGTACTCCTTAAATACCACCGACGATAATTTGTATATTATACCGTGCTGTGGCGTAAGCGCTCACCGGTGGGTCCCGAAATCAACATCACACCTACGTAAACTCGATCCCATTAACATATGTAAATTTCATGATCGTCCGCCAATTCCTTCTTGGTGTTCTTTTTTCACTTTCCGCCAGTGTATATATATATATATATATATACTGTATATACAGGGTGCATAGGAAAGTCCCTTTAGCCTGAAATAACTTTCGAACAGAGAGAGGTACAGTTATGCAAGTGAGATAACGATATAGTAAAGCCACTACGTCCGATCGAATGCAACCAATAGCAGCGCCCGTAGGGGCAAAATGCGGAAGTTAGCCATCGCAAATCGAAAACGAAAAGAGATAGAGCAAAATTTCCAATTACAAAGTTGTAGAGCATCAATTATAATTAGTACAAAACGACATTTGTTTCATACAGATAAGATAAATTGTCGCTTGAATACCATACAATGTCCGAAATCGATGCGCGACCTTTTGTGTGAACGTTTGAAGGGAACAGGCATAGGTATGAGCAAATAAACACAATTTATTGCATAAATGCGTACTTATGTCAATTCAGGGCAATAAACAGTCCGGTGGTAAAGCCTGTGAGGGGTGTCTCCACACGCAAACTCTCCCGGTTCTGGAAAAAAAGTGAAGGACGATTCATCGGAGAACAATACACGTTGTCCAACGCTTTTTTGATTGGAGGTTTAACGACCACCATGAGAAACGCATTGCATTGGGCTATAAGCAGTCGCCCGTCCCTAATCTAGGGCCACTGGTTCCACGGAAGGGAGAGAGCCGGTACCGTAAGACAAACACAACATCCATACCTCACCGGGATTCGAACCCAGACCCCTTTCGGACGAATGATCAGAAGCCATCGCTTAGACAACTGCACCACCACCAACCGACGTTTGGCATTATCACTGGTGATCCAGGTTTTGGCGATAGCAACACGACCGTGAATGTTGACCCGGTGAAGCTGCTGACCAGCATTTTTGGTGAAGTCGCGGTGAGTATTCAACTCTGCGGTGTGTTAGGCAGCGGTGGTTTTATGTTTTTTGGCTACCATCCGTGCGAGCACCAGGACATCCTTGTCAGACAGCTTCTTTTATTTATTTTTTTTTTTTTTTGATTGGAGGTTGAACGACCACCGTGAGCAACTCAATGGGCTATAAGCAGTCGCACGTTCCTAATTTAGGGTCACTGGTTCCAGGAAGAGAGAGAGCCAGTGCCGTAAGACAAACACAACATCCATGCCTCAACGGGATTCGAACCCGGACCCTGTTCGTACGAATGATCAGAGGCCATCGCTTAGACCACTGCGCCACCGGGGCGGCGTCAGACAGCTTCCTCTTACCTCGGCAGTTACTCCTATTGGATGTGATTCTTCCCTCTTCGTGGTATGCCGGCATGAACTTGAACGCCGTGGCTCGCGATGCACCACAAAAACTTGCTGTCTTGGACACAGATGCACCAACACACTGTCCTTTTTGAAACTCGGATATGTCTCCCATTATGTTGTGTGGATCGCACTTTTTGACGTCCAGCTGTGCTACGACTATGCCAGTGTAACCTGCACACTCCGCTCTCGTTGATCGACGGCGAAATAGATGCCCGCTGGCCACCAGGTAGCGCGTACAGTAGCGTGACACGTTGGGTGCTATTTGCGCACGTGTGACAACTTCGTTGTCCACCCCTTGTATACTATTCACGATCGTATGCATTTGTCATTCCTGCACGCACTGTGAATCCCATGTCATTGCTGCATCCATATTAGAGTTGCAGGCTGCGCTGGGTATTCTTTCTTCGTATCTTACAGCAATTGTGGGTTTTTTAAATACAACAGCAACTGGGATCTGCCAAGAGGGCTTCAGATACTTGAACTAAGGGTGAATTTAATTACATAAGTAATTTTACGATGCCACAAATGTCTTATGTCGGCGTTAAAGAAAATTTTAAGGTGTTGTGTTGAGGAAATTCGAGTATTTGCTGCAGTAGCGCGTCCAGTGATGCTGAAAGTTATTACATCAACAGGGGTTTATCAAAAGAATGAAGAAACGTCCGAGGGAGCCAAATCAGGATTATAGGGGGGTTCAAGGCATCACGGTTCACCCCATTTTGGCAATCGCCTTGGATGTCTCCATTGAGGTGTTGGGACGTGTGTTAGCATGGTGTAAACCAACACTAGGAAGTGGAATGTCGCGTCTTTTCCTTATGATAGCTTCGTTTAGCTTCTTCAATGTCTGTACATAGTAAGGCACGGTTTATTGTTGCACTCCGTTCAAGGAAACCAGTCGAAATAACAAAACGTTTGTCCCAGAAAATTGGTACCATGACTTTCCTGCGGAAACCAGTTCTTTTCACCTTTTTCTGTTGAGGTGAAGATATGCGGTGGCATTCCATTGACGCACGTTTTGTTTCTGGGTCATGAAAGAACACCCAGGTTTCATCCCCCGTCACAACATTAGAGAAAAAGCACCTCACTCTCCCTCTCATAACAGTCAAAAAGGTTCCGGCACATGCTCACGGATTATTCCACCCTTTGCTCACGGATTAGGTTTTTTGGGATCCAGTTTGAACAATTCTTTTGAAGCCCAGATCCCTAATTGATGTTTTCATAGCACCACAATGAATTACATCACACAACTCCTGGATGGTGACACAACGATCAGCTGTGATGAGGTCTTTCACTCGTTGCCTGTTGGCATTTGCCACTGCAGTTGTGGGTCTTCCACTCCGTTGTTTGTCCGACACCGAACTTTCTCCCTCGCGAAACCTCTTCATCCATCTTCAGACATTACGGATATCGATTGTGGCAGCTCCATACACCGCCAGGAGTCTTCCGTGGATTTCTGGAGCCTCACATCCGTCCCTTTTTTTCCAGGAATTCAATTACGGCTTGCTGCTTTTCTTTGTCATTCATGATCTTTACTTCAGATTCTGAAAAAATTTGTTCCCACATTGGTAACATATCAGAGTACATGTCAGGGCAGTTTCATTAAAATCACTTCAAAATTTCAAAAGTTATTAAGGGGGAGACATTACTTTCAAGATGCCATTTTTAGCACGTCTTTTGTAAAAAAAGATCGTGCTTATGCAACCGGTATGTCCGTCCGTCCGCCTGTACCCACGATACCTCTGCAACTATCAGTCCGATTTGAAATATTTTTTTGCATTGGGAAGCTTGAAATATGCGAATTATGATCCTTTATTTCGCTTTTTTTTTACGATGTACAATTTCGCCGCTAGGGGGGCGCAAATGCAGATTATGTCGAATTCAAAAATACGTTTTATTCCCCATATTTGCTTCTAAACATCCAATTGAAACAATTATTTTATCTTTCGATTCCATTTATGTCGAAGAGTGTTTTAGATATAGTTACTTTTTCAAATTACGCACAGATTTTCCTCTAGGGGGCGTAATAGTAAATTACATTTTTCCCGATAACTCTTCTTCTAAAACTCCGATTTGAATTTTTTTCTTCAACTGATACACCTCCTGATGAAAAACCTTTTGCATATAATTTCAAATTTTTGGTAAAGAATACTTTAGCCACCAGGGGGCGTAAGCGTTAATTTTTGCTTCTGATGTATTTGCCATAAAATCTGAGCTAAAATATCGATTGAAAAAATTTTTCCATGGACTGATGCGACTCATATCGATAAACATTTTTGGAATATTTTCTTCTTAAAATATTCCACAGTTTCTCCACCAGAGGGCGTAGATGAATATCTTGTTTTTGTCAATATCTCTACCTCTAGGAGTCCGATTTGAAAAATTCCTTCTTTGTTAGACAGTGTGACATGTTTTTCATATAATTTCAAAATTTTCAATTAATTCATAGACTTTTCGCTAGGGGGCGTAAAGGTAAATTGCTTTCCCCCTCTATCGCTGCTTCTAAATCTCCGATTTCAAAACTTCTTTCTGCACCGGATACAGTTCCTGATGGGAAATCCTTTGCACATAATTTCTAATTTTTGTAAAAAATGGTTTAGCCACCAGGTTTTGTATTTGCAGCAAAATATGAGCTTCTAAAAACTCGACTGAAAAAAAAATTCGATTTTTGACTAATACTACTCATGTCGACAAACCTTTTAGGAACATTTTTTTCTTGAAATAATGCAAGGTTTCTACGCCCCCTGGCGTAGATGTATATCTTATTTTTGTCAATATCATTACTTCTAGGAGTCACATTTGAAAAATTCCTTCTTTGTTGGATAGTGTTTCCGATGCGAAATTTTGTTCTTGTAAATTCAAAATTTTCAAGCAAATCAGAGACTTTCCGCTACGGGGCACAAAGGTAAATTTCGTTTTCTGCGTTATCCCTGCTTCTAAAACTCCGATTTGAAAAATTCTTCATGTATCGCATACAAGACCTGATGGAAAATATTTTTCACATAATTTCTAATGTTTGGTACAGAATGGTTTGGCCACCAAGGTACATAAGTGTTAATTTCTGCTTCTGATGTATTTGTAGCAGAATCTGGGCTCCTGAAAACTCGACTAATTTTTTTTTTCTTGGACCGATACCGCTCATATGGAAAAACCTTTTGAGAATACTTTCTTCCTAAAATAACGCATGGTTTTCCACCAGGTGACGTAAAGTCACATCTTATTTTTTGTCGATATCTCTGTTTCTAAGAGTCCGATTTGAAAAATTCTTTCTGTGTTGGAGAGCCTTTCCGGTGAGAAATATTTCTCATATAAATTCATGTTTTTCTTAACGCACAAGTCTGCAACCAGAGGGCGTAATCTCACGATTCCGTTTACAGCAATATCTGAGGGATTAAAAACCCTATTGAAAAACTTCTTTCTTCCGTCAGATACTATTGTTTTCCATACCGGTTCCATTGCCTTTGAATAGCTTTGATAAATTTAATTTGCGTCAGAACGGATTCAAAAGACGTGCTTATTACACCCGAGAATTCGGTGTCATCTTTCTTGTATATTATTGGTATTAAAAATCCAATGGAAAACAAATCGTTTTGCTTCGGTACCATATGAATGTCCTTAGTTTCGTTATCGAAAAATTAACATATTCCGCTCTCTAGGACGTGGGGCACCACCCATATGGTACTCGAAACAGACCGATCTGCCGGAAACCCACGACTTTTACCACCCGGCCGCCGGAGTAGCAAATCGTAATTCATAAGTTTCTGAGCAAAACTACACAGATGACTTGAGTCCAAAGGAGGAATCTCTTGCAACAGCGATATTAACAAGCTTACAGAGAAAAGGAATTCCAACGTACGTGAAAAAGAAAATGATTTAATGGAATAAATAAAAAAGAGGTTTAAAAAAATGTCGCTCTTCTTATTTTGAAAAACAAAGTAACTTTTCCATCAACACGATACGCCCGCCTACATGAAATGCTAAATTTCTTGTAGTTTTTTAACTTTCGCCTAAGTGCACCTGACAGATGTATTGAATCGGAAGACAGACGTTTTGGCACTAATTAATTTCCTCGGCTCTATTTATATCCATAACGCAAATGGAGACAATGCATTCAAAGATGGAGAACCTGTGCGAGTGACAACCTTTTCAGGAGAACTAAAGTAAGTTTTTACTTGGAGAAAGGGAAAGCAGCGTGTAGCTGATAAGGGAGAAAAATGGATGACACATTATGAAGGGAAAAAAATATCTCACCACAATGGCTTGAAGATAAAATTTAAATATCAATGGAAATCGGTGAAACTATTCACTCACTCACTGACAGTCTTTGTAAACAACTCCGAATGCTTTCTTACCTTCTTACAATTTCAGTGACAGGACTGTATTGAAATTTTTATTTGTGAGATCTCATTCTTAGGCTTCTCGAAAAACTGGTCAGTAAGCTCTCCACAGATTTCAAGATGATGTCAATACAATAATAGGGTAAAAGGAGACATTCCATAATAAATGTTCTTGAAATATCGTCCGCAGAAACATTCGCGCAAAAGTTATAGGACTTTATTAACAACGCATAAAAACTATAAAACATTTGAAGCGCAGCAGAATATATTGGTTTCCTTCCCTGCGTTTTAAATGAAGCAATTGTTCACGAAGGAATCAAACCAGCAGTTTCTAGAGAGTGGAGAGCAAAAATATAGGGCACTTAGATTTTACGCATGTGACCCACTTTATTTGATCGAAAATTTATACAGGTTGGGACAAAATGGTGTGAGCGATTTTTAGATTATCTTTTTTACAAAGAAACAAACAGCAGGAGGTAAAATCATCATCATCATTGTCAACCATTATCAATCCACTGCTGGACGAAGGTCTCCCCAAGTTTCCTCCACAACGGTTGGAGGTAAAATACGGCGCGCTAAATTTGAAACTGGAGCATAAAGAGGCTTAGTGAACGCTGGCACAGCCGATTTAAGCAACAGGCTTTAGGCCAGATTTAGGGGGGATATCGCCAAGCTAGAAGTTGTTTTTTTATGAATATTTTAGCACCACCATCCAAGAATATTTTTACTTAAATAATTTTACAAAATTTATTAATTTTCATATGCATTCCATATGCGTAGACGGAGAGCATTAAATCCATAACCTTAAAAAACGTGTTTACATTTAACAAAGAGGAGGAAATCATACGAAATTGTTGTGGAAAGGTTTGAACTTTTTGGAGATGTGAAAGAGACCAGTGCTCGTGACGTAGAAGTTAGATGAAATAAACTTATTCATATGTACCAAGAAGACATAGAAAACTTTCTGAGCAACGACTTTCTACATTTCCAGTCATATATGGATGTCGAAGACTTGAACACACCCCGGGATATGTACCCTTTCATCATTGATAACAATCTTCAGAGTACATTTCCAAACTTAGAAATAGCTTTGAGAATGTTTTTAACCTTACCAGTTACGAATTGTTCTGCTGAAAGATCATTTTGAGCAATCTCAAGAATAAAAAATTAAAACAGGACGTTATTAGGAGAAAAAAGTTAACTCAGTCGTGATGATATGTGTAGAAAAAGACATAACTCTGGGTATAGACTACTCTTTAGTAATTGACAATTTTGCCCATGCTACTACTCTTTAGTAATTGTCAAAAACCGATGATCATGCCATAATTATGGTCCAGTCAGACATTGGGTGGAAAAGTGGGAAATTACGTAAGTGTTAATCAAATTTTCATTTGCATTGTAAGTGTTCATAACTCTTTAAGCGACTGGAACGAATTAACTCGGGGTTAGGAAAATGGGCGGAAATCAGCTCGCACGAAGATATTTACTGTCTAAGAAGTGGACCGAAAGTGGTTGGAACGAGTAAACTTGCGCATGAGCAAGATTTGCTTCCACATTTAGCTATGGCATTCAGAGTAGTCATTTAGGGAGATGGTTGACACTAATCCTTTCGGACTGATTACCCTTTAAAAGGGCTGTAACAATGACGAAGAACCTAAAAAAGGAGACTGAAGATGTTTAAGTCACTTTTTACTATCCAGTGGTATGATGTCTTGGGTTATGGAGCAGAGAACAAAGAATTTTAAACGCCTGTCACCAAGAAAGGACTAGTGAGATACCAATCACCAAGGACTATCACCAAGCAGTGGTGGGATGAATATCACTATAGACTAGGAGGATGCGTATCACCAGTGAAAGGTTCGGGGTCAGTGTTGATCTGGTGAGAAAGGAAAAGAAATTGTTCTGCGGCAGCATTCGTAAAACCCGAAAGCTATGTGAATATTTCTGTTTGGTATAAGCGTGGAGAGTTTTGTGCAACATTTAGTTCAGATTCATTGACCACTTAAAGGGTTAAGATTGTTTTAATATTTGCTTCTTTTCTCACATTATTGTGTCTTTTCTGGTGCATTATATTGTTCTATAATAATAAATGTTATTATCATAATATATTTATTTTTCACAAAATCCGGAAGGTCAATAATATAAAACGTACACCGGTAAACTATGAAATATACGTACTATATTTTTCATTAATAATAAATATCACTGCAAAATTACTTAACGCAGTAAAACACTCCAGATAAACAGACACATACACGTCATCAGCCCGCAACGTTTAGCAAAAGAATAAATTTGGCGATGGGGAGCGCCATCTTGTCTTGTACTCATGTCGTCAGAGACACTTCGTCCCTAAACGCAGGCGCCGGAATTAGTTTCGAGTGTTACCACTAGAGGGCACAATGCGTAGAGAAAGATGAGAAGCTGTTTTAAGCTGGTTTTTTTTTTTTTTTTGTAGGTCTTTGGAATTTCATTTTCACTTTCTCGCATCCATCAGCAGCTGACTACGCTTTTTAATATACAACTACCTGATCTATAGGACGAAGAGGGGAAAAGTAAAATAACGCCGTAAATAGTAGCAGCACCCCAACACAAATTAACTCAGGACCGTGTCTGGGAACAGGAGCAATAGCACATGCGTAATAATGGAGCATGACGTGTGGTTTACGTGACATGAGAACAAACTGCGCTTTCGCAGCCCAATAGCATCAGTTGAACAGAAGTCACCGGACGGTGTGCAGACGTGTTACAGACGCTCGATTGTGTTTGTTGTGTGCTAGAAACAACAAAATGGCCCGTCGAGAAAAGCTTGAAGATTTTACTCGTGGTCGAATAATTAGGAGGCTCGAGGAGGGGAGAAATGTTATGAGTAATGCCTAAGAGTTCGGTATCCCCCATAGCATCGTGTCCCGTGCGTGGTCGACCTTCAGGATTACCAGTACAGCTGTGCGAAACACCGGTGCTAGTCATCCATCAAAACTCACCACCAGTGACGACCGCTATCTGCTCCTACAGGCCAAGAAGGATCGACACCAGACAGCAAGTAACCTTACAAAGCAACTGAAAGTGAGCACAGGATGACCAATATTGCAGTTTACAGTGGTCAGGTGACTACACAAAAGTGGACGATGTGCCCGACGACCAGTACGATGTGTTCCATTAAAAACTGCTCACCGGAGACACCGTTAACAGTGATCCAGAGAACATAAGGATTGGACAGCATAACGGTGGGTTACGGTACTATTTACAGATGAGAGTAGATTCAGTCTCTCTAGTTGGCGTGAGGTAGGCATTCGGTATCTCCCCGAAAACATCAATGATACGGATGGGTATGGCGGTCACTGTGTTTTCGTAAGGGAAGCATTCTGATAGATGGACGTACAGAGTTCTAGATACTGGAAGGAGGTACTGTAACCGGCGCGAACTAGTGTAATGAAGTAATCCCTCCCGATGTTCGTCTGTTCCGAGGTGCCATTGGCCCAGATTTCGTGTTAATGGACGATTACGCCACAGACCAGCGTACAATGGCTGTTGATGTGCTGTTTGAAAATAAAGAGATTCAGCGGATGGATTGACCAACACGTTCTCCCGACCTGAATCTCATAGAACACGTGTGGGACTCTCTGGGGAGACGCGTTGCGGTACGCCAACACGCACCAATAGTTGTCCAGCAGCTGAAGACACCTCTCACGGAAGAAATGGCGATGTTATTGTAAAAACTCAAACTAGTGCAAAATATGGACGGAGGTGCAAATCACGCATGGACGTTAGGGGTGATCATATCCCCTACTGAGGGCTTCCTTTTCCCTTCGTTCAGTTTTTGGCAGTGATGCATCTGTATCATTTCACTTAGTGCTATGTAACCAATTCATCCTTTAATATCTGTAGTTGCGGGGGTGTTGTTCCCGTCATTATTTCGGTAAGTAATGGAGTTCTTACGGTTTGAATTTCAAATATTCAGGTGACTCCTGTGCAACGGGACAGATCAAAACCTTGCTCGGTCTTAAGTTTTGCAAATCACTATACCACAGGTCAAAGTCCTGAGTAAGGAATATGTCTATCACGCTCAGAAATGCATGTTTCGCACCAGTGTGTTCATGCTTAGCACTAAGACGTTTAGGAGATCTTAGGGTAAATTTTCCGCCTGCTGCTGGAGAGTCCTGATCAGTGTTGGAATGGTTGATGGTGAGGGATTCCTTTGCGCAACATATCTCCCCAGAGCGATTCATGCATGTTCGGTTAGACTGAAATCAGGGGAGCGCGCTGGCCATTGTGTGTCCGACGGATATCCACGTTAACCAATACCTTATGCTGTGCGGTGTAGATGGGCGTTAATCGCCCATTAGAATTATATTTCTACGCAACAGCACCACGGGACAAATGAACGTGGAGAGGAATCACATGATTTCAGCACCTTTGATCCATCATCAGTAAGAGTCCACACACCCTGACGCAAAGACTGCCATATTTCTGCCGTTTTTTCGTTTTTTTTTTGTTTTTTTTTGGAGGTTTAACGACCACCGTGAGCAACTCAATGGGCTATAAGCAGTCGCCCGTCCCTATTTTAGAGTCACTGGTTCCAGAGAAGGGAGAGAGCCAGTGGTGCCGTAAGACAAACAACATCCATGCCTCACCGGGATTCGAACCCGGACCCCTTTTCAGACGAATGATCAGAGGCCATTGCTTAGACCACTGCGCCGCCGGGGCGGCTCTCTGCCGTTCAATGATGTTTCTGGCATCATAAGCAGCCTCGCGTCCTCTGTATATCAATTACCGTTTCGGATCCGACGAAAGCCGCTTTCATCAGTCTACGGCTACTATCAAAGCAGCTTTCATCATTGCCTTGTCCTATTGATCGGAACACCTGTCAACGTAAGATAAACTACCGACTGCGGGTTGTACACGTTGCTCGCTAGAATATGGTAAAAGGCGCATTGTTTCCCAAGCATTTAGATGTCTTGACATGGTTTGACGCGAAATTAGCACAATTCCGCTTGTTCGAAGATGATCAGACATCTGGCAGTCAGTACTTTTCTTGCTCCATTTTGGGATTATAGCCGGGTAAAAGTCCCCCTGCTGGCTCGTACTGCTGGAACGACCACTAATTGTACGCACATAAGTGTCGTACTTCATGTTACATCTACTGTCATAAAAATTGCATTTTGGAAACTTTGTCTTTCTGTCTTTGCATGGACGTGTGTGTGTTCCGCTCTTGTCTTTCTACAGGAGGTGGACAACGAAACCGAAACACCTGCGCAAATATCACACGCGTGTCACGTCGCTGTACGCGCTACCTGGTGGCCACCCTGCATCTATTTCGCAGTCGATCAACGAGAGCGGGGTGTGAAGGTTGTATTAGCAGAGCAGTAGCAGAGCTGTGCGTCAAAAAGTACGATCCACACAACATAATGGACGACATATCCGAGTTTTTTTTTTTTTATTGGAGGTTTTACGACCACCGTGAGCAACTCAATGGGCTATAAGCAGTCGCCCGTCCCTAATTTAGGGTCACTGGTTCCAGGGAAGGGAGAGAGCCAGTGCCGTAAGACAAACACAACATCCATGCCTCACCGGGATTCGAACCCGGACCCCGTTCGGACGAATGATCAGAGGCCATCGCTTAGACCACTGCGCCACCGGGGCGGCATCCGAGTTTCAAAGGGGCATATTATTGATGCGCGTCTGGCCTGTGTATCTGTGTCCAAGACGGCAAGTGTTCGGTGTATAGCGAGCCACGGTGTCCAAGATCATGTCTGCATACAAGCAAGAGGGAAGAACCACATCCAACAGAAGTGTCGATGTAAGAGGAAGCTGTCTAACAAGGACGTCCGAATGCTAACACGGATGGTAGCCAAACAAATGTAAAGCCACCGCCTCCCAACTTACTGCAGAGTTGAATGCACACCGCGGCTCACCTGTTTCCATCAAAATTTTTCGTCAGGAGCTTCACCGGGTCAACATTCACGGTCGACTTGTTATCGCCAAACACTACTGGATCACCAGTGTGAATGCCAAACGTCGGTTGCAATGGTGACAGCAGCGAAAATCATGGACGTTGGACAACGTGAAATGTGTATTGTTCTCCGACGAATCGTCCTTCACTGTCTTTCCCACAACCGGGAGAGTTTACGCGTGGAGACATCCCTCACATACATACCACCCGGATTGTTTATTGGCCGCAGTGAAGCACGAAAGTGGATCGGTGATGGTTTGGGCCACAAAACGTATCAGTCTGTCGGCCCGTTTATTGTTCTTGAGAGGCACATCACTGCCAAGAACTATCGGACACTTCGGGAGAAACAGGTGCACACAATGGTTCAAACATTGTACCCTGACGGTGATTCCGTGTATCAGGATGATAACGCACCGATACACAGAGTTAAGCTGGTGAAAGAGTGGTTTACTGAGCATGAAAGTGAGGTTGAACATATGTCATGGTCTGCACAGTCACTAGACTTGAACGTTATTGAGCCACTCTGGGGTGTTCTGGAGGACCGAGTCAGGAAACGTTTTCCTCCACGAGCATCACGCCGTGAAACAGCCCCTTTTCTGCAATAGGAATGGTTTCAAATCCCTCTGGTTACTGTACAGGACTTTTTTATCGGTCCTTCCCACGACGAATTGCAGCTGCACTGGCCTCCAAAAGGAGGCTCTACACCGTACTAATAAATTGTTGTGTCGTAAACCCATATGCTTTAGTTTCGTTGTCTACCCCCTGTGATTATCTTCCTCAATGCATGTCTGCTCCTTTCTCTGCATGCCTTCTTGTCTGTTACTCTTTTAATTCCCATGAATGTCTATATCTCTGTCTTCGTGTATCTGTCTGTTTCTGTATCTCTGCCTGGGTGTATCTGTCTGTTTCTGTGTGTGTCTCTGCGTGGGTGTATATGTCTATTTACTTGTCTCTCTCTCTCTCTCTGCCTCGGTGAATCTCTCTGTTTCTCTGTCTCTCTCTGCATCGGTGTATCTCTCTGTTTCTCTTTCTCTCTCTCTGCCTAGGTGAATCTCTCTGTTTCTCTGTCTCTCTCTCTGCCTCGGTGTATATCTCTGTTTCTCTGTCTCTCTCTGCCTCGGTGTATATCTCTGTTTCTCTTTCTCTCCCTTTGCCTCGGTGTATCTCTGTCTCTCTCTCTCTCTCTCTCTCTCTCTCTCTCTCTCTCTCTCTCTGCCTAGGTGAATCTCTCTGTTACTCTGTCTCTCTCTGCCTCGGTGTATATCTCTGTTTCTCTGTCTCTCTCTGCCTCGGTGTATCTCTCTGTTTCTCTTTCTCTCTCTCTCTCTCTTTGCATCTATGTATCGATGTATCTCTCTGTTTCTCTTTCTCTCCCTCTGCCTCGGTGTATCTCTGTTTCTGCCACTATCTCTCTCTCTCTCTCTCTCTGCCTAGGTGAATCTCTCTGTTACTCTGTTTCTCTCTGCCTCGGTGTATCTCTCTGTTTCTCTTTCTCTCTCTCTGCCTCGGTGTATCTCTGTTTCTGTCACTATCTCTCTCTGCCTCGGTGAATCTCTGTTTCTCTGTCTCTCTCTGCCTCGGTGTATCTCTCTGTTTCTCTGTCTCTCTCTGCCTCAGTGTATCTCTCTGTTTCTCTTTCTCTCTCTCTGCCTCGGTGTATCTCTCTGTTTCTCTTTCTCTCTCTCTGCCTCGGTGTATCTCTTTGTTTCTCTTTCTCTCTCTCTCTGCCTCGGTGTATCTTTCTGTTTCTCTTTCTCTCTCTCTGCCTCGGTGTATGTCTGTTTTTGTCACTCTCTCTCTCTCTTTGCCTCGGTGTATCGCTCTGTTTCTCTTTCTCTCTCTCTCTCTTTCCCTCGGTGTATCTCTCTGTTTCTCTTTCTCTCCCTCTGCCTCGGTGTATCTCTGTTTCTGCCACTATCTCTCTCTCTCTCTCTCTCTCTCTCTCTCTCTCTCTCTCTCTCTCTCTCTCTCTCTCTGCCTAGGTGAATCTCTCTGTTACTCTGTCTCTCTCTGCCTCGGTGTATCTCTCTCTGCCTCGGTGTATCTCTGTTTCTCTTTCTCTCTCTCTGCCTCGGTGTATCTCTGTTTCTGTCACTATCTCTCTCTCTCTCTGCCTCGGTGAATCTCTCTGTCTCTCTCTGCCTCGGTGTATCTCTCTGTTTCTCTGTCTCTATCTGCCTGTTTCTCTTTCTCTCTCTCTGCCTCTGTGTATCTTTTTGTTTCTCTTTCTCTCTCTCTGCCTCGGTGTATCTCTCTGTTTCTCCGTCTCTCTCTGCCTCGGTGTATCTCTGTTTCTCTTTCTCTCTCTCTCTCTCTCTGCCTGGGTGCATCTCTGTTTCTGTCACTATCTCTCTCTCTCTCTCTGCCTCGGTGAATCTCTCTGTTTCTCTGTCTCTCTCTGACTCTATGTGTCTCTCTCTGCCTCGGTGTATCTCTCTGTTTCTCTGTCTCTATCTGCCTGTTTCTCTTTCTCTCTCTCTGCCTCGGTGTATCTCTTTGTTTCTCTTTCTCTCTCTCTGCCTCGGTGTATCTCTTTGTTTCTCTTTCTCTCTCTCTGCCTCGGTGTATCTCTCTGTTTCTCTTTCTCTCTCTCTCTGCCTCGGTGTACCTCTGTTTTTGTCACTCTTTCTCTCTCTGTCTCTTTGCCTCGGTGTATCGCTCTGTTTCTCTTTCTCTCTCTCTCTCTTTGCCTCGGTGTATCTCTCTCTGAACATTTCAATCTACAAAACAATTCAATACCATTGAAATGTTGAATTTCGTATATCCGGAAGAATCACAATATTACTTCATAGCAACCAGTGCTAGATTTAAGGGGAACAGCCTGAAAAAAATTATACATATATAAACATTTTTTTATTTCAATTTTTTTCTACAGAGTTTGCTGAATCGAATGGTATGCGACACTTGATAAACAGAAAATAATTTGTAGGCGAAAAAAACGTTCGAAGTTAGGCGTACAAGTTGCACAAGTAGGCGTGCCCAGCCACATCTGAGCAAGCGTGAGACGGTCGAATATCTGTCGTGATCCTGGGAAGAAGGAAAAACAGATTCTAGAAAGTGCGAGAAAGCAAAGGAAGATGGCGAGCAGAAAGCTGAAGTTCAGACAAGCAGAGGAAAAAGAGTATGACGCGGGAGGCTTCTAGTCACAGGTCTTTGTTTTTTGGCCTCCCTTGAAAAGTTGTGCTTTTGTACATTTAGGAACATTTTTCTCATAAACCATTGAAGATAATGGCTTGAAATTTTTTTATACCTTAGTGTATAGATCAACAACCACCTGAACTAAAATCATGACTAAATAATGTACTCAATTAACATAAGAAACAAAATTGCAAATAAAAACGTCAGCAAAATCGACAGCAATTTTGATTAATTAATACAAAATTAATTAATTGACCGATTGCGATAATTCTAGTTCAGGTGTTGTATGATATCCTTAAAAAAAGCATGGCAAATTTACAATCGATAGGCCAAGTCTATCGTGAGAAACATGTACCTAAGTACATCGAGACCTCCCATAAGGTTAACATGCGAAGCCTAAAAAGGGAATGGTCCCGTTAAGGCTTTTGAGGCGCTATGGCAAATTTTCTGTGCCCCCCCCCCCCCATCCCAACCCGACCACCCACATTTGATTTTGTTCCTATAAGATTTTCTAATAAATTTATCTTTAAGTTAAGAATATAATAATTGGTTGTATAATTGTATTGTTAAATAATTATTATTTAAATAAAAATTATTTTGATTTAACTTGTTATTAAACTAAAGGTTATAAAAAAATATTTTGAAACATAGACAAAGAGGTTCACGCTTATCCAGGAACAACACTTTAGATTTTGAAACATTATAGACCTACATTTGAAACAGACACGCGATGCATTCTTATAATACGAAAATAAACAATAGTATTTCTTGTTTTGATTCTTTAAAATTGCATTACAACAACAAAAATCAATAAAGTTTATAAAAATTAATTGTAAGGTGTTTTGGGAAATGATATAAACTGACACATTTTTTTTACAAGTTTGATTTATTTGTACATAAAAAGATTGGTCTATTCTCTCTGTTTTTCTGGATTCTATTCTCTCAGTTTTTCTAGAATCTACACCTGCGGCCCTCTAGAGCCCGCGGCCTAGTTGGCCTAGTGGTAAATCCGCCGCTGATAGCAACCCACACAAAATTCACACGAATTTCATTAAATAAAGTAGCAGCCTTTTACATTGTCGAATTTATAAATAATCAAAACATTTTTTTTTTCGTTTTAATAGATTATTGCAATAGCCTCTCGCTTTTGCTTAAACCTATATGCGTGGAAACTATTAAGAAGCTGATATCACATGAAATACACAAAATCAGATCTATAATCTGCACTGCACAAGCCCTGCACATTTTAATCTTCAGCACTCCTGCTACTGGAATGCGTTATTTTGTGGCACATGCATTTAGAAAACGTCATCAGTTTGTTTCCGGAAAGAAATTATTACACGTTTTGCACAGGGTAACAGAAAAACGACGTGTCAGTGTGTTTTCATTTCAAAATTGTGTTCCTTGTAAATGCTGTTCTATTTGAAATTTGCAAATGCCATCACATATAAATAGTGTAAACTCAAAACTTAGGAGCACATTACATCCATCAAAATAATGGACTAAACACAATCGTCTGGAAACCGCCGAAAGGAATGCGGCAAGCTAATAAAATGTGGTGTTTTCAAAATCTTTGTGCTCACGTGCCTTACGCATCATTTAAAAACCCAATTTTTTTAATCAATGAAAAGAATTATGGCGATGCTTGTTGTAAACAACACGTACTTAAGTCATGTCAAGTGAGCGATGGCGACTGGAATTTGTTACTACGCAGTTAACAAACACGAACTTAACTCATGTCAAGTAGGCGATGATGTCTTGATTTTGCTACTACGCAGTTATTGAGTACCGAGGAAGATTTTGGAATATTTCCGTCTGTAAATATGTATCTGTTGTAATGGCTATCTTGCAAATAATATTGAAACTTTTAAATACATATGTGGAGGGTGATGCAGTGAATAATCATTTAGCGATGCAATTAATTAATATTTAATCCAGTGAATGATTCATGAATTATCAACCACGCTACATACAGTGGAGCTCCGTACAAATGTTTTTCTAGGGCATGGCCTTAAAAAAAGGTATAAAAGAAATTTCAAAATTATGAATACTACTGTAAAATTTATGCTCTGGTAGAATACAAACTGTTCCTTAATAACGATGCGCTTATTAGGTAACCACAAAAGTATTTGAAGGTTTTCGAGAGAGCAAGAGGAACATCTTGTAATGATTGAATTTGCGGAAAGATGGCGTTCTGCCCGCAGTATATCGTCAGCTGAAATCCCAAGGTTCCCAGCGCATATAAATCAGATGAGTAAGCAGTTTAGTAACGGAAAGACGTGCGATTACAATGGCGGTATCAGTGGAGATTATCCGTGGGTGTTAGCAATACAAATTTAAATTCGGTTCATCTGCGGCAGAAACAACTCGTCGCATTTGCTTAGCATTCGGGACGGATGCTGTGACGGGAAGCACAATTCTGAATTCGTTTTGAAAGTACAGAGACTAAGATGAATTTCTTCAAGAAAAGGTCCATAGTGGTCGTCCTGTCAGCCTTGACACAGAAGTCCTAAAAGTTGCTTTTGAGCAGGACATTAGCCAAACATGCCAGAAACTAGCCCAGTCATTTGGTGTTACTGATGAAACCGTCCGAAGACGTCTGCATGCAATAAGTAAGGCATAGAAATTGTCTAAGCGGGTCACCGACGTATTGTCAGCAGAGAACAAACAGGAACGTGTCTGAGCTTGTCTTGCATTGTTGTCCCGCTATGACAAGGAACCATTTTGGGATAGGGTACTTGCATGTGATAAGAAGTGGGTCCAGTGCAGCACCTGGAAACGTTCCAAACATTGGTAATCTCTCATACATCGAAGCCAGCACTGCATTTACGTAAAATTATGTTGCGTGAATGGTGAGCAGTACGTGGTGTTGTTAATTATGAACTCCTGCAACGTGGCCAAACAATCACTGCTGCGTGTGCTGTGAACAACTGAAACGTGTGCATGAGAACCTGAGAAAGAAGGAAGCAGCACTGGTCAACAGAAATTGAGTTCTGCTCCTTCAAGATAACGCTCCTTCCCACGCCGCTTCATTGACCAGATACACTATAAAAAAACTCGGGTTGGGAACTTTTATTTCATCCACCTTATTCACCAGATATCTCTCCTTCAGACTATCGCTTGTTTGTTTCACTCAACAATCGTTTGCGTAGACACCACTTTTCCAATTTTGATGCTGCCATCCAAACCTTTTTCTCTGCCCATGCACTTTATAGCAGGAGTATAAGCGTTGTTTACACGTTGACAAAACGTTGTTGATGTCCATGGTAATTATTTTGATAAATAAATTGCTTTTCTACTACTTATGACCGAGTCTCCGAAAACAGCAAATACTTTTGTGGTTACCTGATAAAATGTACAAAGGCCGTTCCATGCAAACTGAGAGTTTGTTTTTTTTGAGTTGGCAACAGTGCGAAGGCGGAAAATAACCACGCAAACGACTAACTGAATTAAGGAAGTATCTATGGCAACAGTTATTAGCCGTGGCAGACGATTAAGGTTTTGTTATTACGCAGTTGTTTAAGGTTCGTCTACATTTCGTCATACAGCTACGGAGGTGAGTGATCAGAGTTAGACGTGAAATGCGATGAGCGGTAAAAGTTTGCTATCGTTTGGGTAAAACGGCTCCAGAAACAGTTGGTTTAATGAAAAAGCTTACAAAGATAAATGTTTGGGTGAGTCAACGATTTTTAAGTGGCACCATGATTTTAAAAAACCGCGTTTGTCGGCAGAACTCGCTACTAGGCCTGGTCAACCTGAAAGTGTTGTTACGGAACGTATTGTTAACACTGTTTGGGCAATCCTGCAAGAAGATCGACGAATGACGTGTGAAGACATAGCGGCGTCAACTAATATTTCAAAAATGTCGGCATTCTGCATTCTTCGCGACAAATTACTGCTACATCTTGTGTATTCCAGATGCGTACCTCATCACCTGACAAGAGAACACTTGTTAGCCAGAGTTCAGGTGTGTTATGAGTGGAAACAAATTACTGCAAAGTATCCACACATTCTAAAACACAGTACTAACTGACGATGAAGCATGGGTCCACTATTTTGGCCCCCTCATGAATAGCGCAACACGAGTGTCTGGAAACACATAGGCTCGCTTCCTCCGAAAAACGTCCGCCAAACCAAATCGGCTGGGAAGGCGATTATAATTTTCGTTGATCATAAAGGTGTAGTCTACCAACATGCCGTTCCCCCACAAATTACTGTCAATTCTGAGTATTACATTTCAGTCTCGAAGCGTCTGCGATGACACATATCGATTAAGTGACCGGAACTGGTGGGCAAGTGGACCCTACACCATGATAACGCTCACCCACATGTGGCTGCTTGTGTTCAACAGTTTCTTACAAAATGCAGTATTGAAATCGTGCCACAGTCTGCCTACAGTCCTGACCCCGCCCCGTACGATTTCTGGTTGTTTCCAACAAAGAAGGAGAAGTTCCGTGGCTCAACATTCAACACAGAAGCTGACGTTATTAAAGCTGTGCCGGAGTTGCTAAAGCAGCTTCCACAAAATGCCTTCGCCACTTGCCTTGAACATTGGTCTGAACGATGGGATCGTTGCATATCATCCGAGGGAAGATACCTTGAGAAGGAATAACAAATTTTGCTGTACCTTTATTTCTTCATTTTGTTTGATTTTACTCTCAGTTTTAATGAAACGGCCGTTGTAATTGGCGTTGAAAGAAAAGAAAAAAGAGTACAAATTGAAATATATTTTATCGCACTGCAAAAATCATAAAGCAAAAATCATAAATCCTATATATATCAAGCTTCTCTTTAGACAACTGTGTTTATAAAAATCCGGATTCTACACATACTGGAAACTGAATCAGAAACTTTTATTTAATACCCGATTGGACGTCCTTTAGCCCGTATTACAAAGTGTATGTTGTTTGGCATAGAAGCCGCAAGGTGTTGGAGTGCATCTGCGCCTGCCTCACACCAGGTGTTCACCAGACAGTCCTTTAACTGGCGCAGATTTGACGGAAGGGGACTGAGCTCCCGGATCTGTTTTTCTAAAATGTCGCATACATTCTCAATGGGGTTCATATCCGAGCTTTGTGGTAGCCAGGGATGATGGTGGAAGCCAGGGATGATTTGTGGTAGCCAGGGATGATAGTGGAGATCACTGCTGAACACATCTTGCCTGATGGGCAGTAAGTAGCATTGTTGTAGGCACTATGTCGTGAGCACAGGGGGTCAAATGGAATCACTTAAACGGATAAGAGAGAAAAGAGCCCGGTAGGCGATATGCGTTCGAAGGAAAATCTGGACGTGAACGCCTAAAGGTCCGAACGTGTAATTTACGTTATGTCTCAAAAACATCATCTAGATGATTTCACACGGGAAATAATTATACAGAAGCCGGAAGAAGGTTTCTGAGTGCGTGAAGTTGCCAGGCAGTTTGGAATCGCGCATAGTGTGGTATCGGAGCCCTGGACAGCGTTTCAAACCAACGGAATGTGTTCTAGACGCATGCTAGGAGGTCGACCTCGCTCTACTACGACGCATGATGACAGATTTTTAGTTCTATCAGCAAAACGTAATCGCCAGGTCAGCTTGCGAGTCGCCTCCACTCCAGCACAGGAACGCGGATATCCCGACAAACTGTAGCAAGATATGGGCTATATGCTCGAAGGCATGTAGTCTGCGTCCCTCTATCCAGAGCTCAACGTAGCGCACGTTTTCAGTAATGTCGTATCCACAGAAATTGGACACGTCCTCAATGGGTCAATGTACTCTTCACAGATGAGAGTCGTTTCAGTCTGTCCTCGAATTCTAGACATCAGTTGATCTGGTGTTAAAGTGCTGTTGCGTACCTGTTCCAGAATGTACAGGAAAGAGACAGATGCGGCAGTGTCGACCTCATTGTGTTGGGCGGCAGCACAATTAAACCTTTCGCGAACACGATACTAAAATGTTTTGTCACTCAGAATACCACAGCGCCCAAAAATGTCTGCTTCTCCTTTCCGAATTTCATTCCCCCTCCTTTTGTCAGGATAACAATAGTGCTGGGTCATCACTCAAACCTTCCGATCTCTAAGTTTGCTATACACTGAACTTCAAACGTTTCCCTGGGGGTAATCAGTGCTTTCTTCTACTGAGAACCTTGGACAGATGGGAGTGATAGCAGCTTGAAAACTTTTGTTTAGTTTTCTCTTTTCTTGTTCTTTCTTGTAAAACATATGGTCTCAATCTGTTTATTTGGATTGAGCAAAATCAAACATTTTTTACGACAAATTTGCTCTCGCAAACTCCGCTTTTGAAACAATGTAAAATATCATTGACAAACGAAGCATGTGTCAACAAAGCAAGAGTTTTACTGAGCGATGTCAGCAGGCTGAATGGTATAGCCCCGGGACAAACCAACTCCTCTGCACGTCTTTGTTTAGCGACAACAATGACGGATGAGGGTGACTTCAAATTCAAAGAACATGGGGGGGGGTAGGGTAGGAAGTCCTACTCATGCTATCTGGGTGACTCGGGCGCTTATGGTTGTCTGCATATCCGGGCGCGTCGGGCGATGTGGTAACGAAAGGGTTAATAGACGCACGGAGCTACGTTCTGTTCGTGGATGAGAACGCGAAGCCTCATCGTACGAAAGCAGTGTAGACACTTCAGGAGGCCGAGGATATTCATCGCATCGACTGGCCAGCACGCTCTCCAGACCTCAACCCCGTCGAAGACGTCTGGGACACAATACGCAGACGCATCGGTGCTCGCCCCTCCAGAAAACAAGCATGGCCTCATCCATGCTCTGAGGAAGGATTGGGCCAATTTGCCTCAGGAACTCCTGGATCGGTTGGTGTTCAGCATGCCACGACGTTGTTATAGCTACACAGCGCAGTTCGGGGTGGACATCTTCAATACTGAAATGTCTCTCCGCCTGGTTATCGGTAGCCCTTCGGAAATTTGTAACTGCGTGAGCACTGACTACAATGTAACTTTTGCGTCATTTATAAACATTTGTGTGTGTGTTTTCATGTGTTCGTATGCTGGCAATATAATTATTTCCCCATTTGTCTGCGGTCATGTTTGCTTTTCTTAGAGGTAAAAATTTAGTCCGTCCTTAGGGTTTGGAACCCATCAGGGGCCGATTAAGGCCTTAGTGGGTCCCTAGGATAATGGGTTTGAGTGGGCCCCTAGGCTAAGACATATGAGTGGGCCCCCAAAGAACTTATAACGGGGACTTATCATCAAGTCCATTAAAACACAAAACTGTAACTACTAAATTCTCTGGAGAGTTTTCATAATAAGTCAATGTAGTTTTCATTGTTCTCAGAAGATAATGAGTTAAAAGCTGAAGATTCCTAGATTTTGTCTTGGATTTTCCATTGATTTACCATCGTATACCTTTCTTAGTTCATCTTGTTTGTTAAATACAATGTGAAGCCAACAAATTGACTTCGAGAACTAACGGTTCCAAGTAAGAATTGGGCGGTGTGGGTGAATGGTAGTGAAAAAAAAAGCTGAAACTGTCTCGCCGAGTCAGCTGTGCACAGCGACATGAAACCTTTACCCTCGGTGAGTCTTGAAACCTGTTCGTCTTCCAACCTCTGTTTCTTACCAAGTGAAAATCATACGAGACAAAAGTAAAACAATTTTAAAAACTTCTCTGTTTCACTGTCTCTCTAGTACTTGCCCAGGCATGCTTCCTGTGCCTTTGGTCATGGTGGGCTCCAAGGCTATAGCCCCTAAAGACCCCCTTAATCCGGCCCTGGAACCAATGTATAAATACTGTCGGTACTTTGGGGACTAAGGTTGAGTTTAGGCTTCGCGAATTATTTTGCCTTCAAACCGATATATACATTTTTTTTCTTCTGATTCTAAGGAATTTTTACATGTCAGGTGCTCTATACAACTTTAGATGGAAGAAACCCAAAATGTAATTCAAAAACCGTCCCAATTATCAGAAAATAGTACAAAAACACATATGTGTATATACTATACTTATTCACCGTCTTACCTTCAATGCAAGACCCCCTCTCGTAAAAATATCTTCCATGGCGGGTTGGTAAAGCACCTTCCATAATGGAGTGGGAGTCGTCCGGGCTTAGGAGGCACAAAGCGTGGGCCGGGTCGAATTCAAACGAGCGACATGTGAAGTCCGGGTGGTTTACGCAGGCAGACTCGCATTCGTCCCGGGTTGTGGCTGACCCCTGGATGTGCACGTGACCTTGGACCACCCTACGGCCATCCTGCTGGTGGAACATGCAACGGGAGGGCTCTAGAATAAAAGAAAATCCTTTTTAACAAAAAACACAAACCATTTCACATTTGTCAATCGTCCTATTAAGCGATGACCAACCCATCTTTATAACAACTGTCAGGCAAAAAGATTTCGAGTGTGGAAAAGGAAAGTCGTACTTCAGTCAACCTGCCATTTTTTGCATGCCACGTAAGGTCCTTAACTTTCGCAGCATTTTAAATTCTTTTCTAAAGTAATAACAACCTCGGAGTTCAGCTCCTTTGTTGACCTTGTCTTGGTGAATAGCAGAGTAAAGTGG
This sequence comes from Macrothele yani, assembly GCA_039090855.1. Taxonomy (NCBI): domain Eukaryota; kingdom Metazoa; phylum Arthropoda; class Arachnida; order Araneae; family Macrothelidae; genus Macrothele; species Macrothele yani. Next base: position 20,407,040 of record CM076992.1, read on the forward strand.
GCACGTTTTCAGGGATGGTTACACAATTACGCATGTTGTCCTTCATATGGACTAACACGTTTTGAAACTGAAAGAAATGAAGCACGTGTGACTTCTTTCCTGTAATTCCCCATTTATTATAGTTGTATTCATCTAAAGATAAAAAATAGGAAACACTTTAAGCGGACAAAACTGTAAGACCTCCTCTTTGAGATCCTATAGGTAACATTATAAATTGCGATGGCAGACGAACCTTCCTAAAGAAATTATTCTTCACAATTATATAGAAGGCAGAAACGAATGCAATTATCGGAACAGAGGTGCAGGATTTCCATTATTTCTCGTGTAATCCACGGAAATCTGGAGATTCAGGCTAGGGGCCTACACTGACTGGACTGGCCTGGCCTGACAGGAAAGCCCAAGCCCTTACCACGCCTGTAGTGGAAGGTTTAGCATTTTGTTCCTAGATTAAAAAAAAAGGTTTCAACTCACAAAATGAAGATTGACTTTTTAAATAATCGGGTGGCGAAGCTCACTGAATGCAACGAGAGTCCGCATCCGCCACTGAATGCATTGATTAATAAAAGCTACCTACTTTATTCTTACGTGTAGAAGAGAAAAAGCCTTTACATTTTAAACGAATTATGTAGTCAGGTCCAAACCTCGTTTGTAGGAGGAACTACTACGAGAAATGGCACGTCTCTATGTTATATTTCGTTTACTACTAAAGTAGCTTAATTCAGTAAAACAAAACACCTTTGTTTCTCTACCGCAAGGTGTCTTCAAACATTTCTGAATCGCGGACAACATGACAAACTGAAATAGGATTCGTAGGCCACATGAAGAAGAAGAGTAAAAATGCATGTGTTTATTATGAATATCGATTATTTCAGAGAGGTTATAAATCCTACAACTTAACTATTGGGAAAAGAAACGATTGATTTGAATAATTATGGACTGGAAATAGCTATGTTACAAAGAATTACGAAGTACACGGTGTGTCAAAGTATTTTTAAGACTGGGTCTGTAAAATGAAATAGAAACAAGAAATTATGATTTGTTTTGGTTTGTTATTCAAAATAAGTCCCTCCGGCTGCAATAGACTTGTTACAGCGATTTATTAATGATTCGAATGCCTGTTCCAGTTCGCTTTGCGGAATTGCCTCCAAAGCACGCGTCGAAGCTGTTTGTATGGTCGAAATATCATCAAAATAACACCCTTTTAACGTTATTTTAAGTTTTGGGAACAAAGAAAAGTCGCAGGGTGCTAAATCAGGCGAATACGGTGGATAATTCAACACACACACACGTTATTTTTTGCCAAAAATCTACGAACAAGAAGTGAGGTGTGACTGGGTGCATTATCGTGCAACAAACACCAACTGTTTCATCCCGATATTCTGCACGAATGCGACTAATTCTGCCCATCAAACGCCTCAAATCGTTTAAATAAAACTCACCAGTAATTGTTTGTCCACTTGGAACAAATTCTTTGTGGATAATACCCTTACTATCGAAGAATGTAATGAGCATTGTTTTGATTTTCGATGGAACTTTCCTGTTTTTTTTTGTTTTTTTTTTTGGCTTGTGGTGAGTTTTTTGACTTCCATTCCGCACTTTGTCGCTTTGTTTTAGGACCATATTGAAAACACCATGTTTCATCACCTGTAACAATCGATTTTAAGAAGTTTTGATCATTTTCAGCGGCTGAAATGATGTCTCTGCAATGTGCACTTCTCCTTGATTTTTGTTCATTGGTTAACGTGTGTGGAACAAATTTAGCACATACTTTTGTTTTGCCCAAATCTTCATACAGGATAGTTCGAATCGTTTCTTTGTTGATGTTTAAAGACTCTTCCATCATTCTTAGCGACGCACATCGATTGTTTGCTACGAAATCACGCACTTTTTCAATAATCCCAGGTGTCCTAGATGAACTTGGTTTTCCGGTATGCTTATCATCTTCTAGCGTCTCTCTTCCGTCCAAAAAAACGTTTGTGCCACAGGAAAACATTTGATCTACTTAAGCAAAACTCACCGTAAACTTGTTTCATCATTTGGTACGTTTCCGAGGCACTTTTACCAAGTTTTGCGTTAAATTTAATATCTTAATAATTCAACATGAAAAAAATTTTACTTCTCTAATGAACGCCCGTTTCGTTTGAGTTACTTTAACAACTGCGCAGTACTTTTGGCAGAAAGCAAGCAGATGGTCACGGTTTATAACGCTTTCGCGATTACATTTGTGGCGCCACCGTAGGCTGAAATCTGGTGCCAGTCTTAAAAATTATTTGACGCACTGTGTAGATACCTGATATGTCTACATTTTTCAGTACTCTTTAGAAATTTCTACAGCGTGTTTCACTAGGTAGTCCCCCGAAAGAACCAACTATTGTTTTCTTTCCACTCTACGTAGAAACACGACGTTTGGTTTGCGAGTGACCTTGATCCTTGAGAAATGCGCGGGAGTGATTTTCCTGATAAGGCGATGATTCATTGTGACATAACCCCACCAGATCCCCGGGCATGCTAATTCTTTCCGGAGGCAATCTGCGTGTTGTACTGTGTTCGTTGAACGTCGTTCAGGATGGCTGTGTATATTGTTCCGGAGCGGGTGTTTATTGTAAAAAAAGTTATTGGATAACAAAATCTAGAAAGGCAACACAGGAGGAATTCCTGGAAAAGTTTGGGGGAAGAAAAGCGCCAGACAAACGTTACGTCGCTAGGATAGCGAAGAAATTTGAAACCACGGTCAGTGTTTTGTGCCAATACAGTGACAGACGTCCTCCTTTAGCGGATGAAAAAACGAAGAGGTGAAGCACAACTTGCTGGCATCATCGAAGAAATCACTACGACGTTTGTCACAAGAAACTGGGTATTCTGTTTCCACCTGTCAAAGAGCCGCGAAGAAAGAGTTGCTTCATCCGTACCGTGTGACAGCTGTGCAAAAGTTGCAAGAACCGGATCTTAAAAAGTGTGTCCTATTGCCACTGGTTCCTGACATTTTTATTCGCAATTCCAAGCATTTTGGATTTCATATGGTTCACTGACGAAGCATGGTTTCATTCGGACGGTTATGTCAGTTCCCAAAAATTCCCTCACCTGGGGCTAAAGATAATCCACATGAATTACACGAAACCCCATTACATCCTGCAAAAGTCTGTGTTTGGTGTGCTTTAGTTTACTACGCCCCCAGTTTTGTGGGCGTAGTAAACTTCAAGAGCGTAGTAAACTCGGCGTCATATGTGAACATTTTCAGACAATTTGCGGACCAATTAGCCGACAACAATTTGAAAACGGGGTACTTTCAACAGGATGGGGCGACATGCCCCACGTCCAGTGAGAGCATGAATGAAACTTCCTCTTTCTTCGGTGACAGAAGGGATCTCCAAAGGACTGTGGCTACCTCGTTCACCCAATTTGACTCCTCCCGATGTTTTTTCACATGGGTATATTTGAAGTGCCATGCTTACAGCAATAATCCTCGCACGTTAGAAGACTTAGAAACCACCATCAGAGCAACACTCCTGACTATTGATCAGGCATGCTGCTGAGGGCCTTCGATAATATGCAGCGTCGTGTTCGAGTGAGTTTGGATGTCAGTGGAGGACATTTACTGTGAATGGTACTAAATTCCCATGAACTAAAGTGCGTCGTAAACCAACAGGTCATGTTTCTAAGTAGAGTGTGTTGCAAAATATGACTGATTCGTTGAAAGGACTACCTAGTGAAACATCTTGTATTATACAGTTTCTCTCAGTATAGCGGATTTGCGAATTCAAAATCTATGTACCCAACGTACCTGGATATTCATATTTTCATTTCGAATATCCAGGTACCTTGGGTACATACGTGGCCCACGGAACTCTTTTTAATGGTGTGTTGAAGACAGCTGCTCTAGATAAAGCCTTCTGCGTTATTTGGAACAAGTGAAGGAGAACGCTTAATGAAAGTCTTAAACTGTCCGGGCAGCAAACTGGAAATTCTGGGCCGGGCCCTTAAATTTCCTGCCCAGGTCGGCTGGACTTCCAAATTAAGGTCCGTGCTGAACTAATTTCAGTTACGATTCCCCACTCCAGGGCGATGCAATTTAGACATTTTCTGGAGGAATGCCTACAGTTGGTACACTATCTACCAACAAGTAATTGGACACCTGTGATAGCAAAGGAAAACGAAGTTTATTCACCTTCAATAGTTGGTGGAGCCTCCACGAGCGGCGATTACAGCTGCGACCTTCCGGTGCATACTCTCAACCGGGCGTTGTACAACGGCTAGCGGTATTTTCTTCCACTCGGCTTGGAGAAGACAGGTCAGTTCCTTCACCGATTTCGGAAGGTTGGGGCACCCCTTAAGTCGACGCTCCAACTCGTCCCAGAGGTACTCGATAGGGTTAAGGTCCGGGCTCTGCGCAGGCCAGTCCATCCGATTAACCCCATTGTCCCCATACCAAGCCATGGTGGACCTCGCAACATGACAGGTGGCATTGTCATCTGAAGGTAACATGGGTATACCCCTTAAAACTGCCACAACGTAGGAAGCGCATGGTCATCCAAAATGGTGCAGTAGGTCTCGGCGTTGAGTCTACCAGGAATTGCGACCAACGGTCCCGTGCCATACCAGGAGAAACACCCCCATAGCATAATTCCTCCGCCGCCGAACTTCACAGTTGGCACAATACATTCCAGAAGGAGGCGTTCTCCAGGCAGACGCCAAACCCAGACCCTGCCATCCGAACGGTAGAGGGTGAACCTTGATTCGTCGCTCCAGAGAACCTGTTTCCACTGTTGAACGGTCCACCGTCGACGTTCTTTGCACCACGTTAGCCGAGCAGCGCTATTGGACTTGGTGATCAAAGACTTGTGGGCGGCGGCACGTCCATGATAACCGAGAAGATGGGCTTCCTTACGGATGGTATTCATCGAAAGAACACTCCCGGATGCTTGTTGAAACTCCTAGCGGATGTGGTCCATCAACTTGGTGCGGTTCTTCCGAATTTATCTGGCCAGCACCCGTCGGTCTCTAACCCCCAGTTTTGTGGGTCTGCCGGGTCGGGTTACATTTCGACAGTCACCTCTCATCTTCCACTTGCCAATCACGTAGGCCACTGTCGATTTTGGGTACTTCAACTCGCTGGATATGTTACGTATGGATCGGCCATTTCTGTGATACCCGACGATTACACCTTTCTCGAAATCAGAGAGCTCCGAACTGCGTGGCATCTTGCATGCGACTGGTTGCGTTGTGGTTTCCCACACGATATTTAACGGCGGCGGCCGTGACGTGTATCAGGACCTCAGATATCGTCGATTGCAGGGGTGTCCAATTACTTGCTGGTAGATAATGTATAAGGCACCTTCCATAAGGATATTCGTTTGCGCCTTTCATGTAATTGTGAAGAATTGTTGCTTTAGATAGTGTCCTCTGGTGCTTTGGAATTGCGGAAATTGTGGACTGCAAATATGTGTTCACGCAACGAAGAGGCAATGAAATGCTTCGAATAGCACAAAAATCTGCACAGATTCATGTTGTTGTGCTGCTTTAGTTGCTTGGAACTTCGTTGCCCTGGTTGGGTAGCATGCTCGAACGGAAATGGGGAGATGCGGGTCCAGATTTCCGCTCCAGGGCGCCTACAGCTGTTAATTTAAAGTTTATTCTAGCTGAAGGAAATGCGATGCACCGCATTCGATACGGGTCAAAATAAAAGAGCGATATATTTCCAAATAACTAGTGAAATCCGCGCAACTATGGCCAATGCCTATAAGCTAAGTATTTCGGGAAGGGTTATATTTAACTTCCAATAATTTAACAGCAGATAAATCAGTAAGCTCTGATTATGATAGGTTAGCAACCAATCTATATATTTCTACATGAATTCGACAAATTCTCTATCAAGAGATAGTGCAAAGCATGTATATACACTCTATTGACAAAAGTCACAGGTTACCCCTTCAAAAGCAAATGAACGGATCCGCTGCGCTGTTAAGATGAGCGGAACAGCTACAAACCGTATAAAAACAAGTCGGCTGACCGCAATCATATAGCACTGTGAGGCTGAGGGAAAATGTTGCGCGGCAGAGAACTGGCTTTGAGAAATGAAAGATTCTTAGGTCTTATATTCGTAGGTTGTCCATAAGAGAAACCGAGAGGCATTTAAACATACCCAAGTCAACTGTTTGGATGTACTGAATAAGTGGAAGACACATGGCGTGCCTGAAACAGCAAAACCTACCGGCAGACCAAGGAAAATCACTGATAGAGGACGTCGAAGCCTCAGGAGAGTTGTTACAGTTAATCGACGGAGAAATGCATAAGACCTCAGTGTACAGGTGAGTATGTACACCTACCATTCGCAGAGGACTTCATTCCACGAGTTACCGTGGTCGTGCGGCTGCTCATAAGCCTTTCATCTATACTCGGAATGCTACTCGTCCTTTAGCATGGTGTAAAGAACATTTATCGTGGACGGTAGATCAATGGGAACGGGTCCTACGGACTGATGAATCCAGATACGCGATCCATCAGTCTGATGGCCGTGTGTGGGTATGACGGCAGCCAGGCGAACGCTATTTACCACAGTGTACTGTTCCTACGGTCAAGTTCGGAGGTAGCAGTGTACTCGTGTAAGGGTGTTTTTCGTGGTATGGTTCCGGCCCATTGGTTATCGTGGACAAACCTGTTAACCAGCACGTCTACCTCGATATTCTGGACAATTATGCCCTACCAACTCTGTGGCAATACTATAGAAGCGTGTCTTCTTGGTACCAGCAGGATAATGCACCAAGCCATAAAGCAAGGACTGTTACGGCGTGTTTTGAAGATAATTCCGTATCGTGTGTGGACTGGACAGCAGAGAGCCCTGATCTTAATCCTATAGAGGGACGAATTAGAGCGCCGCATAAGAAGCTTGTAATCAAGGCCTACTACTAAACAACACTTAGCGGCAGCATTATGTACCGAATGCAAGCGCATACCCATCGCTGTGTTCCAAACTTTGTCGAAAGCATGTCTCGAAGGGTCAGTGCATGCATTAAGGCCAAAGGTGGACCTACACCGTATTAATGTACGTCAATAAATGATATGTCGTGTTTCTCTTCTAGGTGTCCGGTGACTTTTGTCAATATAGTGTATATATATACACCGATGAGTAATTACATTATGACCATCTACCTAATAAGCTGTAGTACTCCCTTCAGCACCCCGCAAAACAGCAGCCACTCGGCAAGGCATCGATCCGATGAGGTGGCGATAGGTATCCTGGAGTATCTGGTACCATAATGTCAACAGTAGGTCCTCCAGTTCCCGAACATTTCGGGTTGGCGGTGATTAAAGATGAACCCGCTTTTCCAAGTCCAATCGCAAATGTTCGATTCTGTTTACACCAGATGAATTTGGAGGCCCGTACATTAACAGGAATCCACCAGCCTGTTTCTTTGAACCACTCCTTGAAGATTCTGGCAATGTGGCATGGCGCATTATCCTGTTGGTGATGGCCATCACCAGCAGGGAAGACAGTTGCCATAAATGAGGGAACTTGGTTCGCAGCGATGTCCAGATACCTGACAACTGTCAGAGATTGTGCTATTGGAATAATAGGCCTGAAGTGTCCCAAGAAAATATCACCCACAGCATAACACCGCCGCCGTCTGCCTGTTTCCGTCCAACAGGGCATCCAGGTGCCATAGCCTTCGTTGGTAATCGGCGTATCCGCACTCTGCCGTCCATGTGATGCACCAGGAATCTTGATACGTCGGACCAGGGCACTTTATTCCAATCATCCACGGCCCAATCTCGATGATCTCGGGCCTTTTCATGCGTTGTTGGTGATGACGTGCAGTAAGCATGGCGACCCGGCTGGGTCATTGGCTACGCAGGCACATACGCAGAAGGATGCGATGAACTGTGAGATGTAACACATTGCCCTGATCACCACTGTTGTAGCTGTGGGGATTTGTCGCACTGTGGCTTTGTCGTCAGTGTGAACATTGCGCGACAGTCTCAGTTGCTCTCTGGCATCGATGAGCTGCGGACGACACACAGCTTGACGACGGATCGTCGTTTGGCCATCTGTGCACCGCTTTTGATACGTACTCACTACAGCTGCACGTGAACACCCTACAAGCCGCGCCGTTTCCGAGATCGTAGTTCCAAGGCGGCGTGCCATCACAAGTTGTCCTTTATCAAACTCCGGTAAATTGGCAGCTTTTCTCGTCCTGACTCCGAACATTCTACTAACCGAACACTCTACTGTAGTTTTTTTTTTTTTTTTATAGATAAGCGTTCACTCTCTAGCAAATACAGTTGAACCTCCGTATATCGAAGTCGATGGTTTTACAAAAACAAAAATCGATACAAAAATCGATATATAGAAACTTCTATATACACAGCTGGCCACCCAAAATGCAACACCAAGAAACACGAGATAGCAAAGCCAGATTTACCGGACACTTAACAACAGATACAAAGATGAAACAATTTTGTTTACAGGCCCCACGCGACTTGCGGAACACGCAGACATCAGTAGTTCGTGTGGCCCTTATGTCTGGCAATAACGGCCGCTACACGCCAGCGGCATCGAACTAAAGAGGCTTTGGATGTGGGCTTGGGGTATGTCGGTCCAGGCTGCTTCCACACGTTGCCACAGTTCATCAGGCGTAGCCGCGGGTGGTGCTTGCCGGGCCACTCAGTTGCCGATCAGCGATCAGACGTGTCGATGGGCGACTATATAGGGAGAACAGGCAGGCCACGGCAGCAATGACACCTGGTGGGCCGTGAAGAATTGTTGCACGATGCGTGCCACGTGCGAGTGCGCATTGTCCTGTTGAAACGTGGCCGCTGGCAGGTCCTTCAGGTAAGAGAAGACTACAGGCTCCAAAACGTCGGAGATGTATCGGTGGCTGTTGAGTGTACCGGCGATGCGTACCAGAGGGGTGCGGGTGTCATATCCAATTGCTCCCCAAACCATAACGCCAGGCGGCGGACCGGTATGGCGATGCATAATGCAAGCGTCATACAGTCTCTCGCCGAGGTGCCGCCACACGCGGATCCGACCATCGTGGTGTTGCAGGCAGCAGCGGGATTCGTCGGAGAAGACAATGTCGTGCCATTCCGTAGTCCAGGTGCGGCGTTCAACGGCCCACTGCCGCCGCACTCGTTGGTGGTGTAACGTCAATGGTAATCGGAGCAATGGGCGCCGTGCGACAAGTCCCCCCTCCTGAAGACGACGTCGAACGGTACGTGCTGACACAGGTTGTTGCGCAACACACCCTAATTCTTGCGCTAACGTTCGTGATGCGGCGATCGCTCACGTCGGTCCGTCAGTCCGTCCCTCCTGCACCCACCGAATCCATACTCGCCTCACTGTGGCTGGATGTCGTCCCACACGGGCGCCGATGTCTCGGTACGATAAACCGCTGTCGCGATAAGCCACTATTCGTCCTTTGTCGAACTCCGAAACGTGCTGGAATGACTGCCGTATTCTGCGACGAGGCATCAGGAAGTTTATCACGCACAGGTCTGGCAGCACAACACACTTCCACTACTTACACCCAGCCTTCTGTGCACCTTTCTTATAGTGCTTTCTCGGTGGCGTGCCGGGCGCACATGATTTGCATATGCCCTGCAATGCTAATCGTTCGCATGTCCTCTCGCGGGCGACGCATGCTGCGAATTCCAGGCCAATCGGATGCTTCCTTCTTGGTGTTGCATTTTGGGTGGCCAGCAGTGTATGTAAACTATATTTTTTATGTATACGCATAGCGTAGTATATTGTATTTAGAAACACATTTCGTAATTAGGGTTTTTACTTTTCCCTATCACCAATCTTTTTTTTTTTTTTTTTTATCGTTCATCTTAATACCCACTAAAACTGTTTTCCTCTCTTTGCTGTCTTTGCCTCCATGACAATCGTAGTCTTTAAGAGTCTTGTTTGGAAAACATTTAAAGAAAAGTCCTGTTTCGTCGACATCAAAAATGTTATCAGGAGCGTATTGTTCTACAATCTTCTTCAAAAATGTATTTGCCCATTGGTCGCCGTCAGGGTCACACACGCTCCCAGTTTTCCACGAGACAATCTATTCTTTTAAGCCATGTCGCTTCTTAAATTTATCCGACCAACCGGAACTAGCTTGGAAATATTCTTGCCCCAAATGATTGGCAAATTCTCATAACTTTTCTTTTATAAGAAAACCTGAAATTGGCAAGTTTTTGTCACGAGCAATTTTACTCCACTTTAAAACAGTGTCGTCCACTTTTCCAAAATGACACGTTTTAGAACGTTTCCTGTCAGATCAGGTATCTGCAAAGATTTTCATAAAGAACTCCAAGATTTTTAGAATTGCCGATGCTGTACTTGTGAGAACACCAAATTTAACCACAATATCCTTTTTGAGCATTCCGCTATCCCCTTTCTTCAACAACCCCATTTTTTTCCACAACACAGAGATTTTCTATTTGTTTGGTTGGTTGATTGATTGATTTTTATAGCACAATGGCCACGTTTAATCAAAGGGCGCCAGACACCCGTTCTGTTTTCTTCACTTGTTTTACTTCTAACATCGACCGTACGGGGGGGGGGAGGGGGATCCAGATGTTTTGAAAAAAAAATCGATATATAGAAACATTTTTTCTATGTAATGATCACGGGAATTCACAAAACTTCGGTATATAGAAAATTTCGATATACTAAAATTCGATTTATGGAGGTCCTACTGTATATATATATATATATATAAAAACGATGCTGCTATGAAAATACATCTTTGGAAACGTCGAGAGTTTCTAGAGACTCTTAGACAGGTTGCCTCTTGGGCTACGTTGTCCTCCTTGGTATGTGAACTGTTGACAGCTCTGAAATATTGAATTGCTCTTACATACCCTGTCATTGGCATTTAAATGCTGCTGAGAACATCTCGTCACCTCTCTCATCGAGCTCTGTGATTTTGTCTGCGTTGTTTACCTATGAAGCGATGACATGTTGCCTCACAGGGATAAATTACCGAGAGTTCAGGTATGACGTTAAGTGCAGAATATGCATTTGAGAGATAAACAAAATTTACATAAGTAACAGGAACAAAAACGGTAAGTCAAATAGGTATATACGCCACTAGTGTTTTAAAAGCGGTCAGAATTTCGCCACAAGAAAATGTCGCCCGCGAAGACAAAGGCGCTTCGGACGACGAAACAACTATTAATGATACCTAGGAATACGACACTATTAATCTACCCTTATCTTTAGCTGCTTAAGAGTTTACACGTTTCAGGTACTGCTACGAAAATTTATCTGCGCGGAGAGAAAGAACCGATGACGACACAACAGCAGCTTTCAGAAGAAGGCATCAGATTCCGAGAATGAAATTGTAGACCCAGATCCTGATGTTTGTCCTCCTCCTAAATCAGATGTTATTAAATTGTTGAATCTTATTCGAATATAATTTCACGATCATGCCAGAAATTGTGAAATACTTTACAGAACAGTAAAGGCAGTATAGGAGTGTACCTCGAAAATCTCTCGCAAATAAGGCAAATTTCGAACAGATATTTATTCCTACTCACGCATAATAATTAAAGTTGGTATAAAATGACTGATTAGTTCTGTACGTGATGTACATATATGCATTCATGGGTCCGATCATTATAATCATTCCTGTCTTCACGAGCGGATGCAGCACGTAGCTATGACGTCAACGTACTGGTGTGGAATATGTACACATCGTACAGACAGGACGTGTTGGTTCGCCAGTGCGAAGCCCGTAAAATTGGGAAACGGGAGGGTTTGGGCTTTGTAAGACGAATGATGGTCAGTGTGAGGACGGCGTAGCCACCACGTCAGGCATTGTTGGCAACTCGAAAGCCTATGTAGTGAAGGTGTGGCAAGAATTGGATCCTATAAAAAACCCACCCACACCGAAATGTGAGACCACCACTCTACTTCAGCCGACGTGAAAGCACACAGCAACCAGGCTTGAGCAATCGGCATCCCGTTCCTGTGCATATTTTGAATGACCATCACAGACAGTTCCGCCTGCAGCAGGCACTGCATCAGCAGGACTAAATATTGGACGAGTTGGAAAGAGTTGTTTGGTCCGATGAGTCCAGATTCCTGCTACAATATGCCAATGGACGGGTCAGTATTCGACGCCACGCTGGTTAACCAGCTGTAACTAGACTGCACGGTCGGACAGGAAAAGGCCGCGCGGCGGTATGACATGGAGATTGTTCTATTGTAATGAATACACTCTCAATGCAAATCCTACGTAGGCAATATTTTGGACCAAATGTTGGCGTACATGCTGGGCGGACATACAGGGGTTGGACAGAATGATGTGAACACCTATGAAAAGAAGGTTTTGCGATCCTAATAGGGTGTGAGACCACCTTGGGCATTCAAAACCGCCAGAACCATCCTTGGAATGGATGCATACAAATCCTGGATAGTGGTTAGTTGGATTTTTCACCATTCTTTATGAAGACTCTGTTCCCGGTCGTTGAGAGATGCATGAGGATGACGGGATCTTCCTCTGTTACCCAACACAGACCACAGTGGCTCGATGATGTTTGTTTTTTTGATTGGAGGTTTAACGACCACCGTGAGCAACTCAATGGGCTATAAGCAGTCGCCTGTCCCTAATTTAGGTCACTGGTTCCAAGGAAGGGAGAGATCCAGTGCCGTAAGACAAATACAACATCCATTCCTGACCGGGATTCGAACCTGGACACCTCACGGACGAATGATCAGAGGCCAGCGCCTTAGACCACTGCGCCACCGGGGCGGCCTCGATGATGTTTAAGTATGGTGATTGGGGAGGCCAAGGGAGTTGTGAAAGTTCGTCCTCATGTTCCTCAAACCATAAATGGACATTCAGAGCTGGGGCGTTTTCATCTTGATAGATGGCATCCCCTGCAGGAAAAAATGCCTGAGCCTATGTATGGACGTGGTCAGCCAAAATAGTTTCATACGCCCTACTAGTCAACCGTTCTATCAAGGTGATCAAGGGACCTGTTGAAAACCACGATATGACCACCCAGAACATGACAGAACTAGACAGTGGGAGCACACAGTCTGGGTTGTACGCTTCTGAGGGTGTTCTTCACACGCTCACCCGGGTCACCAGCGGTTTTGCAACAGCAGCCGTGCCATGAATATCTTGTTTATGCAGTTCCCTGCGCACTGGTTTCGTTGATACTGGGGTCTGGAGATGGACATTGAACTCCGCACTCATTTTCGGTGCCGTGGTCTTCGTATTACAGGTAACAATCCCCTTTAATGCTCTCTTATCTCTACCTCTCAAGATTATTTTCCGGCCTCTCTTGTGTTTCGCAGACGAGGTTTTGCCACGAACACGGTATGCTGCCATGACGCTAGACACAGTAGCTCTCGATACCCCCACTACCCTGGCGGCTGTTGTCACTGAGGCACCAACTAGCCGGCCACCGACAGTTAGCTCTCTTTTGAAATCAGTTAGCTCGCTCATTTCATCGTCACCCTGAAAGAAAGTTTGCAACAAGACACTTTAAATGCACTTAAAGAGGACGTTGAGGTTCTAAACAAAGCTATTACATCCAAAAAGTGGTGGATACTTTTGCGTATTGCGACGTACGCAGCTGTATTAGTAGCCATTCCTCTGAGCGTGGTGTTAACATTATTCTGTCTAACCGCTGTACATATCCCTAAGCTGTTCACTAAGACAAAGATTCGCGCTTCAGAGAAATCTCATTTGCCAGATTATAGTTTAAAACTGACGATGTTAGATTTTACTTAATGTTGTTGTATTAAGGTTACCATTTACATCGATCTTGGCACCCAACTTGAGCTACATTGACATTCATCACACCTGTAAACACAAAATCTTTTGTACTTCATTAACGCGGCAAACCAACTCAGAATATTTTTCTCCACTCTACGAACAACATTTTGCTTCGTATTACACATCTGCGTTCCTCACATCATCAAAACGTGTCGTGCATGCCACAACCCCGCCACGTGAGTTAACTTACTTGTAAGTAACCCAGGTTTCACTGCCATACATCAGAGTAGGAACAATTACGATTTTTTTATGTTTTTGGTATTTGGTTTGGGAGTTTAACGACCACCTTGAACAACGCGATGGGATATAAGCAGTCGCCCGTCCCTAATTTAGGGCCACTGGTTTCAGAGAAGGGAGACATTCAGAGCTGTAATACAAACACGCCATCTATGACTCACGCAGAATTAAAACCTGTAGCCATATCGGACGAATATTCATAATAGGTTTATAATAATTTTATTTTTTCTATAGGAGGACATCATAAATTGCAGTTTTGTTCCATCGTGATTTTTTTGAAGCAACAGAATATTTCTTAACTCCTGATCTTTTTAAACTGACGACTTCCAAGTATCTTTAAGAAAACGTGAAATGCACTGCTTTATAGTACCAGGTTTGTACCGAAAGTAATGCTAAAGGGGGCGTAACGTTTTTATTAACTGACAGAGGTCGTTCAAATTACACATGTTGGTAGAGTAACTCTTCCTCTATAGTAACCATTCTTCTTAATTACAGGTACACAATGGATTCTAAGCAGAAGCAATGTGTCGTCATTGAGTTCTTGACGAAGGAAGAGTGCAGGCTGTCCGACATCCACAGAAGGCTACAGAATGTTTACAAAGATGACACCATTGACTGAGGTTGGTTGGTTGTTCGATTTTTATGGCGCAAGGGCCATGGTTGTCCAAAGAGCGCCAGAAACAAGACAAACAAATAGTATTAAAAATGTGGTAAAAAGCTTAAAATCTGACTGATCATGTAAAACTGAAAAATGAGAACGATGGAAGGGCTAAAAAAGATAATGGAACAAACAGTATTAAAAACATGATACAATGATTAAAATCTAGCTGATTCAGTAAAACTGAGAAATGAGGATGATGATAAGGCTAAAATCTAGATACGTTTAAAATAGTCAATTTCTTTAAAAAATGAAAACACGGCAACAGAGTCACAGTGGTCATTGAGGAGCCGCTGCAGGGTAGCGGCGTCCTCGGTCAACAAATGAGAATGAAAGAAATGAAAACGTACATCACGAAAACGAACACAGCTACACAGAAGATGAGTGACGGTGAGTCGGCAATTGCACGTCTCACACATCGGCGCAGTGTCGCCATACAGCAAAAAGCGGTGAGTGAAACGACAATGCCCAATGCGGAGACGCGCAAGCACCACTTCCTCCCTACGGTTCCAACGATATGAGGATTTCCAGACTTCAAGATTAGGTTTAATACGATGCAGTTTATTTTCCACCTCTTGGTCCCACAGACCTTGCCACGTTCCCTTGATATGGTCGCAACCCAGAAAGCGGAAATCCCGGTGAAACAGTGGCAAGGGTGTGACGACCAATGAGGAAGCAGATCTAGCTGCCGCATCAGCACACTCGTTACCCGAGATTCCAACATGCCCGGGAATCCAACAAAATTGTATCTGGACACCGGCCTCGAGCAAGGAACGAAGAAGCCTTCGTACGGTAAGAAGAAAAGGGTGGTCACAGCAGTCCAACGATGACAGTGACTGTACAACACTCAAATAATCAGTGTACACCGCAGCCCGGTGATGAGAACTCGACTGAACATGAAGAAGGTCGAGATACACAGCATGCATCTCCGCCGAAAACACAGTGGCCTCAGCTGGGATCCGCGCTACTGAAACGTCATCAACACAGACAGCCGCGGATCCAACGACTCCATGCATCTTGGAGCCATCAGTAAAAATAGGAGTGAAGTCAGAATTGAGGTCACGGTGCTCAGCGAAGAGCTGCTGGTACACTGACGCAGAGGTTGAGGATTCATCGAAAGATGTAAAGGTGGTATCAACCATGACACCAAATGGGTGCCATGGAGGATCCCCAAAGCCCCTGGTCTCTCCAACAAGTGACAAGTCGAGCCCTACATCACGGGCTACGGCCGTCATACGAAGACCGAAGGTGGAAATGCAAGAGGGCCGGTTCCCGAATAAACGAGAATGCTGGGGATGAAAAACTGCATCGTATAAAGGATGGTCTGGAAGAGATCTAAGTTTCAAGTAGAATTGAATAGACAGCTGCAGACGGCGTAATTCAAGCGATGGTTCGTTCCCGTCAGCGTAAAGGCTGGGAATTGGAGATGTTCGAAATGCTCCCGAACAAAGACGCAGTGCTTGATGGTGAATAGTGTCCAAAGGCCGGAGAACGGAACGACGAGCAGAGCCATACACGATACAACCATAATCCTGTTTTGACCGTATTAGAGAATGATAAATGCGAATCAACGACACCCTGTCTGCGCCCCATGAGACTCTGGAAAGGATCTTAAGAATAGATAGAGCCCGAAGACAGGAAATCTTGAGCCGCCGAACGTGCGCACGGAATGTAAGCGCACGGTCGACGGTCAGTCCAAGGAACTTGGTCTCCGGCAAAACTGGTATGGCTGCACGGTCTAAAAACAGCTCTGGGTCAGGATGGAGGCCGCGCCTCCGGCAGAAATGGACACACGCTGTCTTGTCGGGAGAAAGAACGAAACCATTGCTATTCGCCGCTTTAAAGATCTGATTAATTGCAGACTGCAACTGCCTTTCAATAAAATGCATGCTTGATGACGAGCAGAAAATGTGCAAGTCATCAACATAGACAGTAGCCGAAACCGCAGGAGGAAGATTTATGAAAAGACAATTAATGCGGAGGATGAAGAATGTGACAGATAAAATGCAACCTTGAGAAACACCTTGCTCTTGATGGAACGGTGCCGAGAGCGTCGTACCCAGGCGCACCTGGAACACCCGATTGCGAAGAAAATTAACAATGAAAGTCGGAAGATTTCCTCGCAATCCGCATGCGTGGAGGTCACGGATAATACCGTGCCGCCACGCTCGATCATAGGCTTTTTCAATATCGAAAAATACAGAAACCAGGTGCTGCCTACGCACGAACGCCTCGCGCACAGATGTCTCAAGGTGCAGGAGATGATCGTGAGGTGAACGATGACGACGAAAGCCGCTTTGTGATGGTGAAAGTACTTAATGATATTCTAAAAAATGAATTAACCATGCGTTCAAGAACTTTACACAGACAGCTAGTGAGAGCAATTGGACGATAACTAGAGGGAGACTTAGGATCTGATTGGATTGGAGGTTTAACGACCACCGTGAGCAACTCAATGGGCTATAAGCAGTCGCCCGTCCCTAATTTAGGGTCACTGGTTCCAGGGAAGGGAGAGATCCAGTGCCGTAAGACAAACACAACATCCATGCCTGACCGGGATTCGAACCCGGACCCCTTACGGACGAATGATCAGAGGCCAACGCCTTAGACCACTGCGCCACCGGGGCGGCGGAGACTTAGGATCCTTGCCAGGTTTGGGAAAAGGCAGAACAAAGGCTTTTCGCCAAGATTACGGGAAACTGTGCTCCAAACAAATACGATTATACAAGATTAAGAGATTCTCGAGAGACGACTGCGAGAGATGACGGAGCATGTCATAGTGGATTCCATCGGGACCGACAGATGTAGCGCCGGACCGATGCAGAGCCACCCTGAGTTCTACCATGCTGAAGGGGGAGTTATATTCCGTGTCGAGAAAAGGCGCAAAGGAGATTCTCAGGCGTTCCGCAGTGGATTTTATTCTTTGAAAAGAAGTAGGATACGCCAGGTCACTCGACACGGAGGCAAACGCCTCCCCTAAGCAATCAGCAATCTCCCCGACTCCAGCATATGTGCAGCCGTTACTCTCGAGAATGGAGATCTGGTGAGAGCTGCAGTTACCCCGGATTCTACGAATCTTTTCCCACACACTTTTCGAACTGGCACGTGAAGTGAGAGATGACACATACTGGATCCAAGACTCCCTCTTGCTACGTCGACGCACCAACCGAGCATAAGATTTTGCTCGTTTGAATGTAACGAGATTAGCATCGGTCGGATAACGCCGAAACGTAGACCAGGCCTTATGTTGAGCTCTCCTAGCCGTTGCGCATTCAGGGGTCCACCAAGGCTTCGGACTTCTGGAGAGTGTCGTAGATGTTTTTGGTATAGAAAGATCAGCTGCCTGAAGAATACAATTCGTGACTTCAAGAACCGCTGCGTCGATTGACTCCTGGGTCACCATTGTAGAAGAAATCAATGCTGACGGTGTGAAGACCTCCCATCTCGCACGCTCCATCCTCCAACGAGGAGGGCGGGAGGCAGAAGATGGCATGATCGCATGATGCGAGAGGACAATTGGAAAATGGTCGCTCCCGTGGAGGTCGTTACACACCGTCCACGACCAATCAGCAATAATCGATGGTAAACCCAAGGTCAAATCGATCGCACTGAAGGATTTTGTCGGCTCATGGAAGTACGTGTCAGCACCGGTGTTAAAAAGGCACAAAGAGGCCGAGGACAGAAGAGACTCTATGCGACGACCTCTCGTGCTGATGCTGACACTACCCCACAAATGATGATGAGCATTGAAGTCACCCGTTAAAAGAAAGGGTGAAGGCAGCTGATCAACCAATCTCTCCAGAACAGAGACGCTCACGTTCTCGTCCGGCGGCAGATAGTCACTGCAGACAGAAAGAGGCCCAGGGACAGATAAACGCACCGCCACGGCCTGCAAAGTTGTGGATATCGCAACGGAAGACACCGGAACACTGTGAGGGACAAAAATAGCGACTCCCCCACAGGCGATGTCTCCCGATGCATTATCCGTCCGATACACACTGTAGCCTCGAACTGAAAGCAGGTCTGATGATTTAAGCTTCGTCTCCTGTTGACAAAGGCACACCGGAGAGTAAAATGAAAGCAGATGTTTCACTTCATCAAAACTCGTCCGAAAACCTCGACAGTTCCACTGAATGATTGAAGCCATGGTTATAAGTGAAATGAAAATGAAAATGATCAAACGAAGTCAGGCTCCATCCCCTCTGATGGGGGTTTCCCCAGATCTGGAGGCGTGTGACCAGGGGCTAAGATGGGAGCATGCTTTGTCCCAAGTGTCTTAACGGGAGGCGCACGACGTTGAGTCGTTTCCTGAGATTTTGGAGGAGAAGAAATGCTTTTCTTATCCTGGGCTTTGGTCTTTTTGTTAGAAGTGGCCTGAGTTCCCTTGTTGGTGGTGGGATGAGTCTGCTTCGGCGAAGTGGTGGGTGGCGCTTTCAGACCCCTAGCTCGAGACTGGAGTGCCTCCAGTCCGGCTGCGATGATTTCGTTTACATTGTATGGACATCCAGGGGGATCTGAATGTCGGTCTGAATGGTAACCGTAGATTTGGCAACCACCACTGAAGCGTATGATCGCCGATCAGATATAACAGGAACCACTCTTCTTCTGGCCTCAGGATAGGAAATATTTTCCGCCGTTTTGAGCCTTTGGATTTCTTTCTCCTCCTTCCACTTGGGACAATCTTTGGCTGATGCCGCGTGTGAACCCTTACATTTCACACAAAACTCAGCCTCGGCCACACATTCTGACAAAAGATGCTCTGTGGCACCACAGCGTCCACACCTAGGATTGCTCCTGCACGACTGCTGAGAATGGCCATAAGACTGGCACCTAAAACATCTCAACGGGTTAGGGATGTATGGGCGTACTTCTAGGTGGAGATACCCTGCCTTGATGGACGTAGGCAGGGAAGGTCTATCAAAAGTTAAAATGATGTTCCGGGATGGGACGGACTGCCCATTCCGCCTGAATAGAATACGCCACACACCCGTAACGTGTTGACTCCTCAGTTATTCAAGTAATTCTTCCTCAGCACACTCAACGAGGTCCTGAGAGGAGACAACACCTCGAGATGAATTTAGGTATCCATGGGGTGTTATTTTGACCGGAGTCTCAAGCAGCGTGGTGGTGTTAATAAGTGTGGAACAGTAGGCCACAGTGGACATTTCTACCAGAAGATCTCCAGATTGGAGCTTCTTTACGCTCTTAGGAGAGCTTGCAATGGATTGAAGAGCTTTATTTATCCAAAATGGACTTTTGACACTCAAAGGCTTTGAAGGGTCCAATGAGTGCACAAAAAAGAATCGAGCATTTGAACAATCAGGGACATGTTTTTTTGCAGAAGGGGATGAGCCTTCCTCCATACCTCTTTTGCTTTTTGGTTCTTGGGAAATTTTGTTTTCATCCATGAAAGAATTTTGATAATTCGTCCGCCGACTTCCCCACCCACAATCGAGCCCAACGAAGGAGAGCCGGAGGTCCGCGAGCCCAAGTGGACGCAGGACACGGCTCTAGGGATAGCAAGCGGATATAGCAAGTTGATAGGGCAGACATACGCTCGGCGCGCACCCAGACTTTCCCATGCCTGGGGAACACCCCTTTGGCATGCCCACCCTATCCCCAGACTCACGCTGTCGTGCGAAACGACAAGCCGTTAGAGGTCTGGGCTCCACTCGGCCATAGACCTCATTGACTAGGAGTGGGTTAGTTTCCAGTCGCCCGTTTAGAGTGAAGCAGGGGGCAAAGAGGAGTGTTGGCAACTGGCGACAACAACACCCAGGCCACCAGAAACCTCAGCCTCCATAATCCCCTTTTCCACCTTACGGGTCACCGCACACGGCAAACGTGCAGGTAGGTCCAGCTAACCAGCTAGGAAAACAAAGAAAGGAACATGAAATGGAGAAGACAGGAAAGAAAACGAGAAACTAAAATCCTGAGCTGGCGCATAATCACAACTTCAGCAACCTACAACTGAGGCGGGTTCATGTCAAGTGAAAAAACATAAAAAATGTGAAAATCATCACATATAGTACATGTTGGCTCGGGCCGTGGGGACGCCATCCCCCAGCAGCTGGATGAACAGCTGTCCCTTCGGTGATGTAATCGTTCAAGACGAAATGACAAAATGATCCGTCACAAGGTCAGCTCGGGCAGTGGGGGCGCGGCTCCCCAAATAACTGGAAAACCAGTTATCCCCGTGCGGGCCACCATTGACTGAGAAATGTGCACAGATGGACCAAGTTTAAAGAAGCGGAAACCAGCATTGAAGATGCTGGTTTCCGCTTCTTGAAGATGCTGGTTTCCGCTTCTTGAAGATGCTGGTTTCCGCTTCTTGAAGATGCTGGTTTCCGCTTCAGTGGTCGCCGATGATGGTCTCCCACCATCATCGGCGACCACTGACACGAATCGTCAGCGAGTGGATGAATTGATTCGCGCGGAGAGACGAGTCACAATCCGTGAGGTTGTTACACAACTGGATTGTGGTCACAATGCCATACAGAAGATGGTGGAAGACTTGCGGTTTCGGTAAGTGTGTGCAAAGTGGGTACCTCGGCGGTTGACACCAGATTTGAAGGAGAGAAGGGTGGAAGTCTGCTCTGATCTGCTGGAAGCCTTTGAAGTCAATGAAGACACGTTTTTCTTTCGATCTGGTGATAGGGGACGAAACGTGGACGTATATTTACAATCGGAAACGAAGAATCAATGCATGGAATGGCGTCACATCTCTTCACCAAAGCCTAAGAAGTTCATGGGCCAGCGATCAGCACAGAAAGTCATGATGAATGTTTCTTGTGATGACAGGGGTGTCATTCTTCTTGATTTTCTGAAGCGTAGCCGGTACATTGAGACACTCAAGAAGCCATAAGGTGGAGGAGACCAAACAAGAATCTGAAAAGGATCCACATTCGCCATAACAATGCGAGACCAGAAACATCTTTGGCAACAAATCCGGCTGGTCGGTGGTCCCCATCCACCGTACGGCCCAGATGTGGCACCCTCGGACCTCCACCTGTTAGGTCTAATGAAGGACAGTCTCCTTGTACAACGATTTGATGACACAGATGAAGTGAAAGTGACTGTGAATAAGTGGGTACAACAGTCCACACCTGAACCTTTTCATAGACGATTCGAAAGTTGGTTTCTACGATGGCGTAAATGCATAAGTTGTGGTGGAGACTATGTTGAGTAGAGTTGCTCTTCCAACATGTGCAATTTGAACGACCTATCTCAGTTAATAAAGTTATACCCACTTTTGCATTACTTTCGGGACAATCATCGTATTATTTCACATAGCTACTAAATATAGAATTTGCCCTTACTAACTATACCAGCTTTTGTCTATAGGGTTCAACAGACTGATACACAGAGCTCATACACTTAGCTGTACAATAAATTAAGTACTGGTTTCGGTAACACAAAATACAATAGCTGATGTACAAAATGGAAGGGAGGAGAAGCAATATCTTCTGCCACAGCAACCAAAATTTCATGTGATATATTATCTATAATAGAGGTCTGCACGGGCCCGAGCGGGTCGGGCATTTACTCGCGTCTAAGTTGGGAAACAGGGCCGGATCTTAAATACACTGACGGAAAAAAAAATCCCAACACCACGAAAAAATAGTTGTAGAGGAATGAAATGGCGGCAATACATTTGTATAGGTAACATATTTAATCGATTAAGGTTTCAAGATCACAGCTTATTGTAAGCGCGAGAAGAGCCATTTTAAATGTGAAATGCTGGTACATTAATAACCGATGTAACCGCCAGAATGTTGAATGCAAGCACGCAAACGTTCATGCATTGTGTCGTACAGGTGCTGGATGTCAGTTTGTGGGATGGAGTTCCATGCCTGTTACACTTGGTCGGTCAATACAGGGACGGTTAATGCTGGTTGGGGGTGACGCTGGAGTTGTCGTCCAATGATGTCCCATACGTGATCGATTGGTGAAAGATCTGGTGATCTAGCAGGCCACGGCAACATGTCGACACTCTGTAGAGCATGTTGGGTTACAACAGCGGTATGCGGGCGAGTGTTATCCTGTTGGAAAACACCCCCAGGAATGCTGTTCATGAATGGCAGCACAACAGGTTGAATCACCAGACCGACGTACAACTGTGCCGTCAGGGTGCGTGGGATAACCACGAGAGTGCTCCTGCTGTCATAGGAAATTGCTCCCCAGATCATAACTCCAGGTGTACGTCCAGTGTGTCTCGGCCGCAGACAGGTTGGTTGCAGGCGCTCACCTGGCCTCCTTCTAACCAACACACGGCCATCACTGGCACCCAGGCAGAACCGGCTTTCATCAGAAAACACAACAGATCTCCACTCCGTCCTTCAATGAGCTCTAGCTTGACACTACTGACGTCGCAAACGGCAGTGGCTTGGAAGTAAGTAGAATGCACGCTACAGGGCGTCTGGCTCGGAGCTGTCCTTCAAGTATCCGATTTGTAACAGTTCGTTATATCACTGTGGTGGCAACTGCAGCTCGAATTGCTGCCGCAGACGCGGTACGATGCGCCACGGCCATACGCCGTACACGGCGGTCTTCCCTCTCAGTAGTGCCACGTGGCCGGCCGTAACCCGGTCTTCCTGAGGCAGTACCTTCCTATGACCACCGCTGCCAACAATCATGCACAGTGGCTAAATTCCTGCCAAGTCGTTCTGCAATATTGCGGAACGAAAATCCCCTTCTCGTAGATCTATTACACGACCTCGTTCAAACTCCGTGAGCTGTTGATAATGGCTTCTTCGTCTTCTTAAAGGCATTCTTGACTAACATCAACACACTACGTCGAATCTCAACGATAACTAACGCTCACGAACGTTACAGCGCGTATTTACAGCAAACCTGCTTTGCATGTTCCGAGGGACGCTACTAGCGCCACACGTATGCGCCGAGCGCGAAATTTGCATAAACGTCATTTTACAGATGTACTCTCACCGCCTACCAACTGTCGTTTATCTAACACAACCCCTTCTTGGTGTTGGGATTTTTTTCCGTCAGTGTATTTAATGTAAAACAGACACGGGCCGAGCAAGTTTTTTTTTATGAGCAAAACAATCGCTGTACGGTGCCTTTCCCGTTTGGAAAACTCGCAACATACAGCAGAAGGATAAAATTAAATAATTTCCGCTGTTGGAAAAAATAGAAGTTTTACGACATCCTCTCCTACAAAACAATTTTGGAGTAGGTCAGCTCCCTTAGTTTTTCAATGTGAATGTGGTCCCTTCTCTTTCTCTCTCTAACTCCCACCCTCCTCTCATGCTTCAGGGCAGGCTATTAACTGCAGCATTTATAAAACGTGCCACCCGCTCGCAGACGATCTATTTCCTTGTTCTGGTTGGCGGCACTTTGTTCTCTAGATGTGTGGAAAGCTTTTAAATTGTCTTAAATGGCACGGGGGTATGGGCTGGGAGAAACTTACTTCTGTGTATAAATCTGTGCCGTACTTTTCTCCATTTGTACCCTCAATGAATCAGCAGATGGCGAATGAACCCTTAGGTATACCAGCCTAGCCGTTTTCAAATATTATGTGACACTGGTTAGCTGGGCAGTCTGTCGTTGTTTTCCCTAGCATATGCTCAGTGCAGTGTTGCTGATAAATACTCTTCCATACTTATTATGGAATTTAAGAAAGTGAAAGAATTTCGCAAGAAAATCACTTCCGGAGACTATGTGCTTGTAGACAATGTAAAATAGAACGATCGGACGCATAATTCTATATATTTCGTACTTTTCGAATTAACCCCCCCTCCTCATCCCCAAGGATATTCCGAGTCCGATGGTAGGCAGTGATATTTTGAAAACCCAGAAAATTTGAAAGGCATGGAAATTGTAGTTTACATGCAATATTTTTGAGTATACAAGCCCCCCCCTCCTCAGACGTCACGTGACTTTTACAGAGTCACAAATATTCCGAATAAAATTTTATTGTAATAAAATACGTGTAGCAATTAAGAAAACGGAAACTCTGCAGGAGTCGAATGACCGAGTGCACCAGGTGTCAAGTTCGTGTTTTAGTAATTTTTGAAATCTTTGCGGACCGGCTCGGGCCTTTGAAACAGGAGACATATACGGGCCGGGCTTTAATTAAAAAATTTGAAACGGGCCGCACCTTGGACTTGCGGGCTTGGGCTGGGCCGGGCTTTCCAAATTAAGGCCTGTGAAGACCTCTAATCTATAATATCGGATCTCGCTACAGAACTTCAAAATCAGTTCGCCCTACAGACGATTGATATTTAAATAGCTAATCAAACCTCAAGTATTCCCGCGAATCGCTCCTAATACCGGAAACGTTCCGTCATATGTATATGTCAAAAATGAGAATACAATTTTCCCATTAATACACGAAAGAAATTGCGGAAATGTTTTTGAAAATTCATAATTTTCCGTTAACACCTCTTAAAACCGGAAATATACCGTTAACGCTTTAGCCCGCTGAAACGAATTAACTAGGGGTTAAAATAATAGGCTGAAATCAGCTCGAACGAATATATTCGCTGTCTAAGAAGTGTGCCGAACGCAACAGAAACGAGTTAACCTGCCCATCAGAAAGCGTTGATTTTACCATAGGTTTGTCATTCTAAGTGGTCATTTGGGGGTATGAATGTAATTAACCCTCCCTGTCTGATTATCTTTTCCTCTAAGAATGGTGCAGAAATGGCTACGAACCTAACAAAGAGAAAAGATGTTTAACTTTTTCCCATCCTGAGGCATGATTTCCACGTCCGGGGGACTACTTCCGAATCATTCCTTGAGTGACGACGGAACAGATAATAAAGTACTATACGGGAATTAGACTACATTCTGTAAGACTAAGGACTCTAAGGCAGCACTTACAATCAACTGCAGATTTATAGTCGATACTCCTGGGACGAAAGAGGGAAAGGAATTATTTTGCCGTAGCATTCGTATAACCCGGTCACTATGAGAACACTTCTGTTTAAGGGGCGCAGAAAAATTTGGCCAACTTTTGGTTCGGGTACATCGGGCGCTTAAAGGGTTAACATACGGTAGCAACTGAGAAAACATTTCTGAAAATTTAGAATTTTCCTGGCGTACGAAATACCCGTGAAATTCAGGTTTTCCCCCATCATTTCACGCAAAAGGTTGTATCAGAAATATGATGCGTGTTTCTGATACAACCTTTGTGACGTATTACATAATTGAATCACGTGTCAAGACGACAAATCTGCAGCGGTACATTCTGTCCGTGTAGCTTAGCTGGGAGTGAGGGTGGCGCAGATTCGAACCCGACACGGATAAATTTGTGTTTCCACATTGGCGCCGAAACGTAAAAACGGATCTACTGAATGTTGTGTTTTTCGAAAAATGTGTGATGTTTGTTCGTCTGGAATTAATGAAAAATTTCTACTTCGCTTCAAATATAAAAATAACTAAATAAGAAGCTGATGATGGGGCGTACTACAGAGGCGAATCACGTGTCAAGTCGACAAATCTGCAGCCGAACATTCCGTCCGTGTAGCTTAGTTGGAAGAGCAACGTACTCCGGAGTGAGGGGGCGCTACTTCGATTCTCGTCATGGGAAAATCTGTGTTTTCACACCTTTTTCTTGAAATAATGGGTGAAAACCAGAATTTCTCGGATATTTCGTAATCCAGGAAAAATTCGGAATTTTTAGAAACTTTTTCGTTAATATATGAATCATGGATAATGGCGCGAGAATCTCAGAATAAAAATTTTTGGCCGCTTATGGGTTACATTTTTAGCCTTTTTTAGCACGTCTTTTGTAAAAAAACATCGTGCTTATGTTATCGGTTTGTCCGTCCGTCCGTCTGTACCCACGGTATCTCTGCAACTATTAGTCCGATTTTAAAAATTCTTTTTGCATTCGAAAGCTTGAAATATACGAATAATGATCCTTTGTTTTGTTTTTTTTACGATGTACAATTTCGCCGCTAGAGGGCGTAAATGCAGATAATGTCGAATTCAAAACTACGTTTTATTCCACATATTTGCTTCTAAACATCCGATTGAAAAAGATCCTTTATTTCTCAATTCCATTTATATCGAAGAGTATTTTGGATATAGTTTCTTTTTCAAATTACGCATAGATTTTCCGCTAGGGGGCGTAAAAGTAAATTGCATTTTCCGTGTCGCATGTTTATCATATAATTTCAAAATTTTCACGTAATTCATAGACTTTCCGCTAGGGGGCGTAAAGGTAAATTGAGTTTTCCCCTATATCTCTGCTTCTAAATCTCCGATCTGAAAAATTCTTTCTGCACCGGATACAGCTCTTGATGGGAAATTGTTTGCACGTAATTTCAAATTTTTGTAAAAAATTGTTTGGCCACCAGGTGGCGTAAGTCTTAATTTCCGCTTCTGATGTATTTGCAGCAAAATATGAGCTTCTAAAATCTCGATTGAAAAAAAGTCTTTTATGGACCGATACTACTCATGTCGACAAACATTTTAGGAACATTTTCTTCTTGAAATAATGCATGGTTTCTACGCCAGGGGCGTAGATGTATATCTTATTTTTGCCAATATCTCTACTTGTAAAAGTCCGATTTGAAAAATTCCTTCTTTGTTGGATAGTGTTTCCGATGCGAAATGTTTTTCCTATAAATTCAAAATTTTCAAGTAAATTATAGAGTTTCCGCTAGGGCGCACAATAGTAAATTGCGTTTTCTGCTCCTAAAACTCCGATTTGAAAAATTCTTCCTGTATCGCATACAAGACCTGACGGAAAATATTTTTCACGTAATTTCTAATGTTTGGTAAAGAATGGTTTGGCCACCAGGGGTCATAAGTGTTAATTTCTACTTCTGATGTATTGGTAGCAAAATCTGGGCTCCTGAAAACTCGACTAAATTTTTTTTCTTGGACCGATACCGCTCATATGGATAAACCTATTGTGAATACTTTTTTCCTAAAATAATGCATGGTTCTCCCACCAAGGGACGTAAAAGTCACATCTTATTTTTGTCGATAACGCTGTTTCTAATAGTTCGTATGCTCACGATTCCGTTTACAGCAAATTCTGAGGGATTAAAGACGGGATTGAAAAACTTCTTTCTTCCGTCAGATACTATTGTTTTCCATACCGGTTCCATTGACTTTGAATAGCTTTGATAAATTTAATTTGCGTCAGAACGGATTCAAAAGACGCGCTTATTACACCCGAAACTTCGGTGTCATTTTTCTTGTTGTTGTTTTTTTTGCACTTGAAATTATCCTAATACCTTAAATCGCCGTATTCTTTAAGAAAGAAAGAAAGAGATGGGAGAGAGAGACAGAGAGAGAAAGAGAGAGAGAGAGACAGAAAGAAAGAAAGAAAGAGAGAGAGAGAGAGAGAGAGAGAGAGAGATTAATTCACAAAAGTCCCACGGTCCTGTTTATAACCTTTACCTCCTCTCAAATTTCATTAAATCTTTTCGCAACTGTCATTCTATCCCAAATTTCCTTTCTTTCCCATTACTCTTCATAACTGACACAGAAAAATATTCACATGAAGAAAGTAGATCAGTCACAATCCAATTTAACAGTTAAAATTCTCTCTGGGGTAATAACAATGAATTTCATTACTCCAGGAAGGCATTCATCTTCTGTCAAGGTAACAAGCTGCAACCGCAAAGCGTTACCTATACTCCGCAAACTAAAAGAGTGGAGGGGAGAAAAAAGTAAAAAAAAGAAGACAGCAAAGGGGGAAATATAATTCACCCCTCACCTGACAGGGAAATAAGGAAAAGACGAATATAACCGACAGTATCGGCGCACTGGGTAATTTGCTGCATTCTGAAATACGTGACGCATCTGATATGCATCATCTCATCTGGCACAGTCATACATTTCGCACCTACATGAAAAGGATAGCTGTCAATAACAAAGCTCATGCGCTCACTCCCCAATTGTACCAACCCATATATCATTAACTTGGCACGAAGTATATTTCACGTCAGTTAAAATGATTCAACGATCTCTTACATCGATTTTTTTCTCACCCCAGTGGAAAACATGAATGCCAGCGATCCACAGATTTCTTCAAGATTTTGAATAAATTTGAAAATGATGCTACAGAAAAACCGCGATCACACTTTGTGGGAATAACGAAAAAAATAACGTGCATAAAAGAACTTTGTAGAAATAAAAAGAGAATATACTCGCATATAAAAGAACATTTCTTTACGTGAACTGCTTTTTTTTTTATCATACGCCGTGAAAGCATTTAAAACGACTGATTTGGGTTTACTAAAACTTCAAAAAAGGCGAAAACTCTCTGGAGTATTTTAGATTCCATAATGCATTTGATTTTATCAGATGTCGGGCGCATTTTATTAGATCCTTTTTTGTAATCTTTCTTTTACCTACTTACAGATTCTACTAAAACACTTCACGGGAGCTCCGCGTAAGGTATAGGTGATAAAAGCCATCCTTTAAAATGAGGAAAAATCATGCACATACTACCTGCTCAATTTATTAGATACATCCTTATAGTATGTACACTGGTGCTCAAATTAAAGGCTTATCTGCAAAAACGTACACGGTGTTTCATGAAGAAAGTCCGAAAAGAATAGGAAAGTAACGGTTGGTCGTAACAGTAAAGTGAAAAATGCAAAATACACAGCAAACAGATGACAATTCAGCTATGTTGCATCCCCCGGAATGGATAGTTTTCAAAAAATGCAAAAATTAAATATTTGTACGGCCCCCTCACGGGAACCAAAGTCAATTAGTAAATAAAACCCTGCGCCGAATTAGGGGGAAAGAAATTTACCCGGATGCTTTAGAGGAATATTTAGCTGAGATATCGATAGTTGAAATTCTGGACGTATGCCAACTTACCTGCAGTGAACATGTGCAGCGTTAACCGTCCGCGAATAGTACACATCTGCAAATCCATTAAAAAAAGGACAACCGACATGTCTGTCTCAGAATCACATCGAGAAGCCTCTAATGCCTGAAAAGAAAACATGTTGGTTGTCCTTTTTTAAATGGATTCGCGGATAGATATTCCTGAGGATTGGAACAATGCAACAATGATCCTGTTACACAAAAAAGGTGATATTGAGGATCTCAGGAACTGTATATAGCCTATCAGCCTCCTATCAGTGGTTCATAAAATCTTCACTAAAGTTCTTTCACACCGCTTGAAGGTAACACTGGACATGGCTCAACCGAGAGAACAAGCTGGATTCAGGAGCGGCTACAGCACTATAAGATCATATCCACGTACTCAGAGAACTAATTGAAATAGCGAGGGAATATGAACTTCCATTATGCGTGGCTTTTATCGATTATGAATAGGCCTTTGATTCGATGAAACCATCAGCAGTTACAATGGCTTTGAAATCCTGCGGTATTGAAGATGCATACATTAATATTATTCATAACATCTATGAAAATGGAAGAGCAAAGATTCGATTTTTTGAGCAGACAGCACGCATAAAAATTGGAAAAGGGGTGAGACAAGGGGACACTATAATCTCCCAAACTCTTTAATGCCACATTGGAAGATGTCTTTCAATCACTGAACTGGGAAAACAAAGTGATAAAGATTAATGGAGATTATCTAACCCACCTTCGTTTTGCTGATGATGTAGTCATTTTTGCAACTACTTCATCAGAGCTGCAGAGTATGATCCAGGAACTTGCTGACATGAATACAGAAGTGCGATTAAAAATGAACTTTCAGAAGACCAAAGTGATGTACAATGCTTTTACAAGAAATGAAGATTTGTCGGTTGATGGGGAAAAGCTGGACATAACCAATACCTACATTTATCTTGGACAGCAGATATCAAGTGACTGTCACATTGATGAAAAAATTAATCGGCATATAAAACTTGCCTGGAGTGCTTTTGGAAGAAACTGCATAATTATCAAGAGCAATATGCCATTATGTCTTAAAAGAAAAGTGTTTGATCAATGCATCCTTCCAGTGCTTACGTATGGTGCAGAGACGTGGACCTTAACTAAAAGATACATACAAAGGCTGCAGACAACTCAAAGTAGCATGGAGAGGAGCATGCTTGGTGTAACCAGGAGAGATAAGAAGAGGAACTCGTGGATCCGAAAAATGACAAGAGTGGAAGACATCATGATCAGAATAAAATCCCTGAAATGGTAATGGGCTGGACATATTGCCAGAAGGACAGACCATCGATGGATAGACGAAATTTTAGACTGGATACCAAGGGACAGGAAAAGGCCCAGAAGAAGACCACATGGGAGATGGGTGGATGAAATTCGAAAGTATGCGGGAGTAACTTGGAGGAGATTGGCACAAGACAGACCGTTGTGCAAGAAACTTGGGGAGAGCTTCGTCCAGCAGTAGATTGATGATGATGTACTATTCGCGGACGTTAACGCTGCACATGTTCACTGCAGGTAAGCTGACTTACCTCCAGAATTTCAACTATCGATATCTCAGCGAAATATTCCACTAAAGCGTCCAGGTAAATTTCTTTTCCCCCTAATTCGGCGCGGCGAGTTTTTTACAAATTGACTTTGGCTTCCATGGGGAAGAAGAGGGAGTATAAATATTTAATTTTCGTATTTTTCGGAAATTATCCATTCCTGGTGGTGCAACTATCACAGCTGAATTGCCTTCTTTCTGTTTGCTGCGTATTTTGCATTTTTCATTTTACTGCTACAGCCAACCGTTACTTACCCATTCCTTTCAGACACTCTTCGCGAAACATCCTGTACAGCTGCCTATGTATGTAAAAAACGCAGTGAAAACTGTCGAACATCACTTACTTATTTACGCTTTCCAACTGTAGGTTGATCCAGCGCATATGTTTCAGCTTTGTCCGTCTGTCTGTCCGTCCGCATGATAACTCGCGTTAAAATGGTTCGATTTCGATGAAATATTACTATGTGGTAGGGGACCACCAGGGGACGAACCCTGTTAAAAATGGACGAAATGGTGTCAAAGGTCAGGACATAGGAGAGGGATCCATTCCATTGCCCTTATACGTCATAACTTCCGTAAAAATAATTCGATTTCGATGAAATTTTAATATGTAGTAGGGGGCCCCTGGGGACAAATCCTAATGAAAATGGGAGAAATGAGGTCAAAGTTCAGGACATATGAGTGGAATTCATTCCATCGCCCTTATGTGTCATAACTTACCTAAAAATGCGACGATTACGACAAACCTTTAGCATGTTGTTCCGGAGGTACACTAAACCAGTTCTCTTTAATATCATCGAAATGGGGTCAAAGGTCAGGGCACAGCAGCGAGATTTGTTCCACAGCCATTGTCCTCATAACTTGACTAAAAATCCTTCTATTGCGACAAAATTTTAGTATGTTATTCCGGAGGCATACTGAACCAATTCTGGTTAATATCATCGAAATGGGGTCAAAGGTCAGGGTACAGAAGCGAAATTGATTCCACAGCCATTATGCTCATAACTTGAGTAATAACTGGAGTAATTATTTCTGTCATGTTGGAAAGCATATACACTGCTGGACAATTGCTAAGGACGGATCATAAACGGCTATATAGCGCATATAAAAGTAAGTGCGGTTGGATGCCAAGTGAAATAAGACAATGTCAGAATGCCAGGACATTACAAGAAAGACAATTTATTGTGCTCTGAAATCCAGAAGGCTTTGGAACGTGTTCAAGGGACAAACTGGCCATTTTGTGCAGAATACGTAAACATGAAAAAAATGCAATTACCGTCCGCAGGCGTTCCGGCGTAAGATGTCAATACGGGATATGGCCACCATGGAGGGCGATGCAAGATTCCACACGTCGTGTCATGCTTTGCACAACATTATCAAGCAGCTGTTGGGGTAATTTATCCCATTCCTCTGTCAGTGCACGGATGAGGGAGTTCTTATTTATTGGAGGGCATTGGCGACCAGCAAGACTCCTCCCCAAAGTATCCCACACATTTTCAAAGGGATTCAGATCTGGAGAACGTGCTGGCCATACGAGGCGTTGAATATCCTTGCTCCTAAGACACTTTTGGACAGCGACTGTTCGATGACATGTTGCGTTGTCGTCCATGAAAATGAATCTATCACCGACAGCACCACGGAACATGCGAACATGAGGTAGCAGAACATCATTAATGTATCGTTGGCCAGTCATAGTCCCAGTTGGAAGCGCATAGAGGGACGTACGGCCATTGATCATAATACCAGCCCATACCATGACACTACATGTCGAATATCGGTCCCTTTCCTCTATGTTTGCAGGACAATATGCAGTACCACTATCACGTCAGATCAGTTGTCGTCGACAATCAGACGATAGACTGTATCTACTCTCATCTGAGAAGAGGACAGCAGACCAGTCGTTATCAGTCCAATTGCGATGTTGATGGCACCATTGCAAACGGGCGGTACGGTGACGTCTGGACAATGGGATGCACACAACAGGACGGCGGGCGTATAGTCCTTCTTCATGCAAACGTCTGGCGACAGTTTTTCGGGAGATCCGCTTGCCAGTAGCAGCCATAAACTGATTTGCTACCTCACTAGCTGTGCTGCGCCGGTGTCTTTTTGTTGATAGCACTATGTACCGATCTTCTGCAGGTGTCGTACTGCGAACACGACCTCCCTCGTGACGTTTGCTACACTCTCCATTTATTTGAAATTATTTCCAAAGCCTTGAAACAACACTGTGGCTGACGTCGAACTCCCTGGCAACATCTGTTAGTTTTCGCCATTCTTCAATCTTGCCAATAATACGGCCACGCGTAAAATCATCTAGGTGATGTCGGGAAGACATACTGAAAATTGCAAGTTCGTCAATTGATTCTTTCCCTTTCAACTTTGCGTTTGAACAACAACGGTTAATACGCGTCAAATCCTTTATATCTCTTTTCAGCGCTATGACGTCACGAACAAGTTCGGCAATCCAAAATTTGCATACGCACAACACGTCTTACTGTATCCCGCACTTATGCTAATTTCCACATTTTCCTGCCTTCCATTTTATGGTTGCTATCGTTGCTGTTGTCATCCGTCCTTAGCAATTGTCCGGCAGTGTAATAATCAATGCATTGCATGATTTTACTAACTTGTTAAGAAGACACTCCCTCTGGATAAAAGTACGATTTTTCAAACCAAAAAAATGTATTCGTAACATTGATGCGTTCTACGACTGATGTATGTTTTCGATGAACACGGGAAATATTTTCTTCCTTAAATGACAGTTACAGTGAAAAGGGAATTAGCAACATTCGGCAACTTCTCGCGAGGAAAGTCACCAGTAAGTGCATATTTTTGCGTGGTTTTTGTCAGAAACACCTTTGCAGACACATGAAACTGTAGAGCTCAAGAAGAAATTATGACGTTTTGTTAGTTAACATTGTCACAGAATGATAAAGCCCAATTCAGTTCAAATTAAAAGAAAGCGTAGTAATATTCAGCTGAAGTAATCCATTGAACAGACTTTTAGCCGCCCCGGTGGCGGACTGGTATGAGTCGCAGGTTCCTAGCCTTTCGACCAGGTTCGAATCAGGGGTGGTGTGTTCATGTTACACTTTGTCTCCCTTCCCTGAAGCCAGTGGCCCCAAATGAGGGACGGACGACTGTTTGTAGTTTATTGAGCGACTCGTGGCGGTCGTTAAGCCCCCAAACTAAAAGAACACATCTATATATTAATTCTATAAGGTTTTTTACTGTGAGTCCTATTTTTAGAAAACGGCTGAACGTAAAGATATGGTTGAGATATCAAAATTAAGGTCTTACCATGTAAATGTGTCAGTAGAAGAGAAAAATGAGATTAAGACAACGGTTCGGGCGTTGTGGGTCGGCAAATTCCGATATAAAGTCTATGGGAGAAGCGTGCGGTTGACATTCGATCGCCTGCGGTTGCCTCACGCGCTGTTGAAGGCGGGAGCATGGAAGGACTGAGATAGTCCGAAGTCTTCTCTTTTCTGAGCGAACCGTTGCGCAAAGCAACGCTAGCAGGCATTCGTATCAACGTTCTTCTCATCGGAGCAGCGAACACTCTCGAAGATCTGCTCGCGTTATGCCGTTGGACTGTGTGATGTATATGTATACAACTTAATATTCATTCGATCCAGTTTATTCACGTAGGTAAGACGTTTTCCATTATGTAAACATGTAAATAAACATTCCGTTGACCATTGTTAGTGAAAATATTTAGAATGTACATATTGAGTTGAGCCATCTATATACGACATATTTTGAGAAAACGGCTGAACGTAAAAATATGGTTCAGGTATCAAAATGAAGGTCTTACCATGTAAATGTGCCAGTCGATGAGAAAACTGAGATTGGGGCAACGGTTCGGGCGTGGCGGGGTGGCAAAGTTCCCATGTAAAGTCTATAGGAGAAGCGTTCCTTATCTACATCAGGCGCTCAGTTCAGTGCCAGACTTGGTGTGTGCATGGTGTTCTATGATCAGTCCTAAAGTAAGTTAATATTTTTTGCATACTTACCCTTTACAGAATGTCTCTCCCGCAGAAAAAAAAGGAAACGTAAGAGCCTTACTGGAAGGAGTAAGCGATCAATGGGTCGCCACTATATGTCTCAGAAAAGAGAGAATGAAGAGTATTCGCAACGCGAATCTCATTCCAACAACATTTACAAACACAGTTGTGACTGAAGATGAGAGTGAAAGAGTGCACATCCAGTTGAATTTTTGCACACGATCGACGTGAGTGGACTTCCGCCTCACATTCTACGACTGAAAAAGGGTGCAGTCGTAATGCTCATCACGAACCTGGCCGCCTCGGTGGCGCAGTGGTCTAAGCGATGGCTTATGATCATTTGTTCGTGAAGTGTCCGAGTTCGAATCCCTGTGACGCATGGCTGTTGTGTTTGTCTTACAACACTAGCTATCTCTCTTTTCCTGGAACCAGTGACCCTAAATTAGGGACGGACTACTGCTTATAGCGCATTAAGTTGCTCACGGTTGTCGTTAAACCTTCAGTCTAAAAAAAAACAAAAACAAAAAACACGAACCTGGCTATTGTCTTTACTGAAGTGGTTGAATGAATATGTCATGCAAATAAAGTTCACATTTGTTGTTTCATATAAGTTTATTCTTTTCAAAATGTTTCTATAATTGCGGTACTGAGCATATGGAATCGCAGCAACACAGTTTGTTAGTTTCATACAATGATCGAACCGCAATTATTAATGGGGCAAGATAATATGCTGACTGTTAAGGAACAACGAGTAACTGACGAACAAATTATGCAGATACAGGTGGCCAGTACGATGCATCACAAATAGTTAAATCATTCTCGTTGTGCTGCTTCAAATTACGTAAATTCTAAGGCTATATACGAAGGGGGCGGCAAAAGAACTCTGCTGGACGACCTTCAGCTCTAGTCATTACTAGACATCTGAAGCTACAACCTCGTACTGAACAAGTAGCGATGTTAGCAGATATTAGTGTTTCAAAACCTACTTTTCACCGAGTCATTAAATCACGCAAATTTTTACGTCAATAGAAAAGGAAGTCACGTCTTCCGTTAAGTAAGGGTACGTTTATCCTGCAACCTCGCTGCTGTCACATCGCCGAGCTGTGCACATGGATGCCTGGAGATGAGGAAACAAAACCATAAATCTTTACAGGCTCATTTATCGTGGAGCAGCGATGCTATCTGCGCTGCTCGCTGCGATCATCGCCACAGCGATGCTATCAAACTGGTTTGCTTTTCGGGCTTCGACCGCCGCCAGGCATCCTCAAACTTACGCTGCGATTGGTTCCTTCATGGCCACTCCTCCCGTCCATTGACCCACTTTCACAACAGAGTGTGAAACTACGCAGTCATCTCTCTCGTATCTTTAAAAACCTTGTTGTGTTTTTATAGAAGCAAGTTTTATTTGTGGAGTTTTCCTGTGATTTGAACTTTTTTTTTTTGAACTTCTCCTTGGATTGATCAAGAGCTTTCCTAGCATAATAAGACGAGTAAAGTGGGTGCATTATAACGTATCTTGGGATGACAATTGGAATGGATTTAAATGGATCGATGAAAATAGTTTAACTTGGATTGCAAAAATTTTATTGGTATAATCTTGAGAAAGAAGACATTATCTTTGCGAAGCAGCAGCAAGTAGGTGGTGATGTGACGTTCTCTGGAGGATTCAGTGACAGCGTATAAGCTGCTTTGGCATTTATAACTACACGTACGAATGCAACGACATACCAAAAAGCTTCCGATTCACGATCGTATCCTTTTTATTGACATAGCAGATGTTTCAAGCTATGGAGAAATTCAAAGTAATGGATATTGTAACTGAAATAAAGGTGAGACGACTGAGATGGATGGGACATGTTCATTGAATGGAAGATGACAGAGCAGCAGGAAAGGTCTTCATGTATGGACCGGGTGGATCTAGGCCCAGAGGACGACCAGCAAGAAGATGGCTTGATGATGTGGAGGATGATTTAAAGAAAATATGAATAAAGAACTGGTTGGTTGCTGGATTTTTATGCCGCAAGAGCCTTGTGTGGCCAAACAGTGCCAGACACTAGGCAATCAAACAGTATTCAAAACGTGATATAATGCTTAAAAATCAGGCTGATTCCGTAAAAGTGAAAAATGAGAATGATGAAAAGTGTAAAAACTAGATACGTTTCAAAAAGCCAATGTGTTTTAAAAAAGAAAAGACAGCGAATGTATCGCAGTGGTCATCTAGAAGCCGCTGCAGCGTAGCTGTGTCGTCGTTCAACAAATGAGAATGAAAGAAGTGAAAACGAACAGCACGAAAGAGAACACAACTACAGAGAATATGAGTGACAGCGAGTTGGCAATTGTTCGTCTCACACATCGGCGTAGTGTCGCCACACAGCAAGATGCGGAGGGTGAAACGACGATGCCCAAGTCGGAGACGGGCAAGAACAACCTCCTTGAAAGTTTAACGACCACCGTGAGCAGCTCAATGGGCTATAAGCAGTCGCCCGTCCCTAATTTAGGGTCACTGGTTCCAGAGAAGGGAGAGAGCCAGTGCCATAAGACAAACACAACATCCATGCCTCACCGGGATTCGAATCCGGACCCCGTTCGGACGAATGATCAGAGGCCATCGCTTAGACCACTGCGCCACCGGGGCGGCCCAAGTGGTTTGGCACGATGAAGTTTATTTTCCACCTGTTAAATGAAGTACTGGAAGAACAAGGCACAGAATCGTGAAGAATGGAGGGCTATCCTGAGGCAGGCTCAGGTCCTAAATGGACTGTAATGCTAAGGAGTAAACCGTCAATACACGATTAAAAACTTATAAAAGAATAAAATCCTTTAAAAGTCAGGTAAACTTTACTAAAAGTTAAAACATTTACAGATAAAAATAGTTAGATCTTTCGGGATCACTATGTCCTATCCTCAGACTACATTAGTGTGTGCCAGTGTGCTTTATAAATACACTGTGTGACCTACTACAGAGATGAAAACATGCGTCAAGACGAGAGATTGGTAGCAAGACATTCTGTCCGCGTAGCGTAGTTTGGAGAGTGACTTACTCCGAAGTGAGGGGAGTAATATAACGTAACCCTTCTACGTTGTGACTGTCTATGAACTTCTATGACATAGGTTCGATTTTATCACGGAAGTTCATAGTGCATTTATAGAGCAGACTGGCACATTCTTATTTATTCTGAGGATGTGACATAGTGATCCCGAAAGATCTAACTATTTTTATCTGAAAATATTTTAACTTTTAGTAAAGTTTACCTGAGTTGTAAAGGGTTTGCTCCTTTTTATAAGTTTTTAATCGTGTATTGATGGTGTTGTTTTTAACTATTGAATTTTAATTGCACGAATGTTTGCCTCTCTTTCCA
The DNA here is from genome assembly GCA_039090855.1 of Macrothele yani. NCBI lineage: Eukaryota > Metazoa > Arthropoda > Arachnida > Araneae > Macrothelidae > Macrothele > Macrothele yani. The sequence continues at coordinate 20,445,469 of CM076992.1, forward strand.
AGGAGTAGTAGTAGGTGTTTCATGATTCTAATTTCAGCATGACAAACCAATTCTCAACGCAAATTCCACCTCAGAGTGGTTTCTAGATAAGAATATTCCTGTTATGGACTGACCAGTGTGTTCCCCTGACTCACTGGAAAATTTTGGGGGAATATTAGCACGACACGTTTACAAACATATTTACCAATACAGCATTGCAGATCTGAAAAACACCGATGAGAAGACATTTCTAAGGAACAATGCTAGAAATTCAGGCTCTATTGCCTGCACGAGTATGTAAAGTAATTAATACTGTAAGCAATGTAAATTCATTGGTAATTAAAATACTAATTATGAGTTTGTTTTTTGTTTTGTTTTTTTATTGGAGATTCAACGACCACGAAGACCAACTTAATGGGCTATGAGCAGTCACCCGTCTGTACTTTAGGGTCACTGGTTCCAGGGAAAGGAGAGAGCCAGCGCCGTAAAGCAAACAGAACATCCATTCCTCTCACGTATGATCAGCAGCCATCGCTTAGACCACTGCGCCACCCGGGGCGGCAATTATGAGTTTAACAACCACGGTAGAACGCCCGATCACCTCTCCCTCCTGATCGTCAGGAAGGGGAACCTGTTGTGCTACCCCCGATTTTCAACGAGAGCAGTGTTTTTTTTTTTTGTCTTTGTTTCTTTTTTATTGGAGGTTTAACGACCACCGTGAGCAACTCAGTGGGCTATAAACAGTCGCCCGTCCCTAATGTAGGGATACTGGTTCCAGGGAAGGGAGAGAGCCAGCGCGCCGTAAGACAAACACAACATCCATGCCTCACCGGGATTCGAACCCGGACCCATCTCGGACAAAGGATCGAAACCATTGGTTAGACCACTACGCCACCGAGGAGGAAGAGCAGTGTTTACACGAGCGTCAACGAAGAATTACATGCTGCCCAAAATTAATGTGCGCACGCGAGAAAAAGTTTAGATGATTTTCGTCAGTTTGGGTACACCATCCTTCGTTTAGATACAATTTTCGTCATCCTTCGTTTAGTTACTATAAGTCTACAAACCAAAGTATGCGCATGGGAAAATAATATCCGAAAAGAAAATTGTGATTCAATAGAAAATATGAAGTTCTGACTTTCAGAACGGGAAACATTATTCATTCAACACAAACGCGATATGCTAAAACTATACTAGGTTTTAATTAATGCAGACATTTAACGTGGACCAGGAACATCAAACAAAGATCTTCGCCCTTTCCACGTTTATAAGTGAGTCACGGAAAAATTCTCATTGGCCGCCATCGGGAGTCGTGTGAGTCTGGAGGAATTATTATTTGTTATGATTGGAGGTTTAACGACCACCGTGAGCAACTCAATGGGCTATAAGCAGTCGCCCATCCCTAATTTAGGGTCACTGGTTCCAGGGAAGGGAGAGAGCCAGTGCCGTAAGACAAACACAACATCCATGCCTGACCGGGATTCGAACCCGAACCCCTACGGACGAATGATCAGAGGCCAGCGCCACCGGGGCGGCTGGAGGAATTCGAGGCCGCTGTGGTGTAGCGGAAGCATATCTGGCGCGTAACTGGAAGACCCTGGGTTCGACTCCCGGTGGTGGCCAATCAGAATTTTTCCGTGACTCACTTATAAACGTGGAAATAGCGAAGATCTTTGTTTGATATACTAGGTTTTGTTTTTGTTACGTCTGTGTGTACATATCATTTAAGTTTATATTAAGTTTATAAAAAAAAAATTGAGTACAAAACGTTTTCAGTTTGTTTTCTTTAAAACGATCCGACAGTGGGGCTCAAAGTATTACATTTTTATTTCTGAAGCTCCCGAGCCTACATGGAACGTTTCCTTGAAATGTGCTTCCTAGAGAAAACAAATTATGACTTATACGCAAAATATAATCGCCTGTTGTTCATTAACCCTTTGCACTTTCACGTCGAGTGAGGCTTGACATCGAAAAATTGGTGTTCCGCTCCGATTTCGAGTGAGGCTCGACATAGCTTAGTGCTTCTTTTCGGAGATCCTATGTCGTGCGTAGAACGACTCGGTGTCTCTCGGAGCCGAGCAGTGCTGGCATGTAGTGATAGTTAAGTCACCTCGATGCTTAAGTGCAGTGCGCTGGCATGACTCACGAGCCTTTGGTTTACGAGCGACTCAGTTCATCCCAGATGGTTTCGACGTCACGGACGGGTCTCACTGATGCGGATTTTTTTGTGTTGTTGGTTTAACGACCACCGTGAGCGACTCAATGGGCTATAAGCAGTCGCCCGTCCCTAATTTAGGGTCGCTGGTTCCAGGGAAGGGAGAGAGCCAGCGCCGTAAGACAAACACAACATCCATGCCTGACCGGGATTCGAACCCGGACCCCTTTCGGACGAATGATCAGAGGCCATCGCTTACACCACTGCGCCACCGGGGCGGCGCGGATATTTTCGAAGAATTGCAGAGTGACAATGAAAGTGATATTGAAGATGAAGATGTAAGGGATATATTACTGAACAACATTTCGGAAGCTTACGATGTGAGTGAACCTGATTCTGCTCAATTTTCATGGAGGAGCTGGAGTGACGGTGATCCTGAATTTCCTGTCTTTTCCTTTGATTCTTCCAACTTTGGTTTTATCGCCGAAGGTAAGGATGTACCATCTTCGCCAGTCGTCTTCTTTCAGTTAAATTTTATGGATGAATTGTTTCAGCAAATAACAGACGAAACAAACAGATATGCTAAAATAAAAATACAGAAAGAGATACCACTCCTACAGCATTCTGTGTGGTAGGGCTGGAATGATGTTACTATGTACGGGATGAAAATATTTCATGGTGTTCTTTTGAACATAGCTTTACAAAAATGCTAGATTTCTTTTCACGAGAATGGCTGGATTCATCTAGATTATTCTCCGAATGTTTTATTAGAAAGGGATTGTGAAAACACAAGTTTGTCCGCGACGGGCATCGGACCAGTGTCCTCTCACTCCAGAGTAAGTCGCTCTCCCAACTGAACTACGCGGACAGAATGTCTCGCTGCAGATTTGCCGTCTTGACACATATTTTCACCTCTGTAGTACGTCACAGGATTCACGCAAATTTTCTGGGCTCTTCATGTATCAAATCTGGAGATCTATACATGTGAACAGTCAAGTCAGATCACGAGTTAGTAAAGTGAAAAATGTTTTAGACTACATATCACATAAGTTCTTGGAGGTATACAGGCCACAACAATACTTAGCTGTGGATGAATCAACAGTTTCATTCAAATGCCACGTCTTATTCAAAATGTACAACCCACAGAAGCCAACAAAATGGGGACTGAGAATATATGTAATTTCGGATTCATCGAATGGCTATATTTGCAGTGTGATACCGAAGTTTGGAGCTGCGGCGACAGAGTCTTTGATTCGTCCAGCTCTGAAATTTTCGTAAAGAATTGTCCTTCAATTACTAGCTAATGTCATAAATGCAACGGGCCGTTCAGGATATCATTTGTACACTGAGCGTTTCTATACTGGTGTTTTGGCTGAGGAACTGTTGAAGCAGCATGCATGTGCATGGCCTAAGAACAATCCAGCCCAATCGAAAGAACCTCCCAGATGGGATCAGGAAGAAATATTTATGTCTCAGAAAAAACGAAATAAAAGGTTTCCGGACCAACACAATGATGGTTCTAACATGGCAAGACAAATACCCTGCTGTGATGCTGTCGACAAAAAGTAACAATTCCACATCAGTAGTTGAAAGAAGAAACAGAACGAAGAACAAATAATCAAGCCTAATGCGATCCTTGATTTACACGTCCAAGATGGGAGGCGTTGATAGGTCTGACCACTACATATCAAGCTATAGTTTCGTAACAAAAAGTCTGAAGTGGTGGCGGAAGCTGAACTTCTGGTTACTAGAAATTTCAATCGTCAACAGCTACATGCTTCATAAAAATCTCTGCCAGAAGAACGACGTGCCAGTTATTTTGCACAAGTCTTTCCGGCAGAGTTTGATCACAGGCTTGGTCGGCGAAGAAAGAAAAGGTGGGTAGAAACGAGGGCGTCGGTCTAGATCTGATGATGAAGAACGTTTAAATGGAAAACTTCGCATTATAAATAAATATCCTGGAAGCAACACAAAGACTGTGCTGTATGTTCGGACAGGAAAACAAAAAGTGACCGGGCAGAAACAGTATATTACTGTGAAATATGTACCAGGGCACCCTGAAGATTGTTTAAGAAAGTATCACACTGTGCAAAAATTGAAGTCTAAATAGTTTAAATAATTTTTTTCCAGTATTCTTTATTGTTCTATGCAAAATGCTTTTCCTGTTTGTCCCCGCACCGAATTTGCCGCGAGTGCGATTTCAATCGGAGTAGACGGGGAAGCACTGCGTGAAGTGCCAGGAGTGTCAAAGTTTAAAACCAATACTAAGCATATTTTAAAATTGTTCCCTTCTAGAACACAAACCTACACACCAGTGTCGGCGTGAGTCCCGGTATTAAATCAAACCACAAAGGATCTGCATATCATTTTAACAAGCTACAAATTGCTCATATAGTTGATTGCATTTAGAAAAGATCTAAGCCAGTTAAATGATATTGATCTTCAGCCTCAGTTTTTAACGATTCGTATAGAAATGGCAGTTAGAGAAATCACCACTTAAAATATTGAACCAGACAAGTTGACAGCCAGGCGTGAGATAAACCAAACAAGTTGAGATGGCTGCCGAGTCCACCGACTCTCGAGTCAGATGATTCGATTAATCGAAACGAGTACCAAAATAGAATTATCCGATTAACGGAGTAAGGGATATCACACGGAAATATCAGCGGAAGATGAATCAGTTCGTGGAAATCGGTAAGAATGGCGGGGATTCATAAAACGAGTCACTGAACCTGGATGCGTCTACGCCTAGAAATTCAAACACACATGATGATTAAGCTTTTATTAGCTGCACGTTTAAAGTTTATAAGCATAACTATGTGTCTCTGCCAATGTTCGTAATGAACTTCGTGAACATAAAACACACCGCCAAAATCATAAACAATCTGCCAGGGAAAGAATCAATGTTACAACTTAAGTACAGTTACGTCTTTTATTTGCCCATCATGGGAAAATCACGACACTCGTACACTATATTCATCAATAAATATATTCGTTCGTCGACCACACATATCTAAATGGCTTGATGATAATGTTTAATGCTCTCTTTTTTAGCACGTCTTTTGTAAAAAAAGATCGTGCTTCTGTTATCGGTTTGTCCGTCCGTCCGCCCATCTGTACCCACGATATCCCTGCAACTATTAGTCCGATTTCAAAAATTCTTTTTGCATTGGAAAGCTTGAAATATGCAAATGATGATCCTTTATTTCGTTTTTTTTTTTACAATGTACAATTTCGCCGGTAAAGGGCGTAAATGCAGATGATGTCGAATTCAAAAATACGTTTTATTCCACATATTTGCTTCTAAACATCCGATTGAATTTTTTTTTGTCTTTCGATTCCATTTATGTCGAAGAGTATTTTAGATATAGTTACTTTTTGAAATTACGCATAGATTTTCCGCTAGGGGCGTAAAAGTAAATTACATTTTTCCCGATAACTTTTCTCCTAAAACTCCGATTTGAATTTCTTTTTCTTCAGCGGATACATCTCCTGATGGAAAATACTTTGCATATAATTTCAAATTTTTGGTGAAGAATACTTTGGCCATCAGGGGGCGTAAGTGTTAATATTTGCTTCTGATGTATTTGCCATAAATCGGAGCTTCTAAAATATCGATTGAAAAAATTCTTTCGTGGACTGATGCCACTCATATCGATAAACCTTTTCGGAATATTTTCTTCTTAAAATATTCCACAGTTTCTCCGCCAGGGGGCGTAGATGTACATCTTATTTTTGTCAATATATCTACTTCTATGAGTCCGATTTGAAAAATTCCTTCTTTGTTGAATGGTGTTTTCGGTGTGACATGTTTTTCATAATATTTCAAAATTTTCAAGTAATTCGTAGACTTTCCGCCAGGGGGCGCAGCGGTATATTGCGTTCCCCCCTATATCTCTGCTTCTAAATCTCCGATTTGAAAAATTCCTTCTGCACCGGATACGGCTCTTGATCGGAAATCGTTTGCACATAATTTCTAATTTTTGTAAAGAAATAGTTTGTCCACCAGGAAGCGTAAATCTTAATTTCCGCTTTTGTTGTATTTGCAGCAAAATATGAGCTTCTAAAATCTCGATTGAAAAAAAAGTCGTTTGTTGACCGATACTACTCATGTCGACAAATCTTTAAGGAAAATTTTCTTCTTGAAAAAATGCATGGTTTCTACGCTAGGGGGCGCAGATGTTTATCTCATTTTTGTCAATATCTCTACTTCTAAGAGTACGATTTGAAAAATTCCTTCTTTGTTGGATAATGTTTCCGATGCTAAATGTTTTCCCTATAAATTCAAAATTTTCAAGTAAATCATACACTTTCCGCTAGGGGGCACATAGGTAAATTGCGTTTTCTGCGTTATATCTGCTCCTAAAGCTCTGATTTGAAAAACATTTCCTGTGTCGCATACAAGACCTGATGGAAAATATTTTTCACATAATTTCTAATGTTTGGTAAAGAATGGTTTAGCCACCAGGGGTCATAAGTGTTAATTTGTGCATCTGAAGTATTTGTTGCCAAATCTAGGCTCCTGAAAACTCGACTAATTTTTTTTCTTCGACCGATACCGCTTATATGGATACACCTTTCGAGAATACTTTCTTCCTAAAATAACGCATAGTTTTCCCACCAGGGAACGTAAAGTCACATCTTATTTTTGTCGATATCTCTGTTTCTAAGAGTTCGTAAGCTCACGATTCCGTTTACAGCAATATCTGAGGGATTAAAAACCCGATTGAAAATCTTCTTCCTTTCGTCAGATCTATTGTTTTCCATACCGGTTCCATTGACTTTGAATAGCTTTGATAAATTTTATTTTCGTCAGAACGGATTCAAAAGACGTGCTTATTACACCCGAAAATTCGGTGTCATCTTTCTTGTTTTCTTTCCATTTGGGATTTAACGACCACGGTGAGCAACTCAATGGACTATAAGCTGTCGCCCGTATCCCTAATTTAGGGCCACTGGTTCCAGGAAAGGGAGGAGGAAGGTGCCATAGGACAAACACGTCACCCATTCCTAATCCGGGACTCGAACCCGAGCCCGCTCGGACGAGCGGCCAAATGCCAGAGCGTAGATGACTGCCCTAAATTAGGGACGGGCGACTGCTTATAGCCCATTGAGTTCCTCACGGTGGTCGTTAAACCTCCAATCCAAAACAAAAACAAAAAACTACTAAGACTAATTTATATAAATTAAAATCACTACAAAATAGGATTGTCAAAGTTTTGAATAATTTTAGGGGAATTAATTTGAATATGGGAGTACGGATTAATAACTGTAGATTTTTAGATATTGAGAAATCATGGCTAAACAGATTATTAAAATTTATGTATAAAAGAATAAGGGAGAATAGGTATCAACATTTTATTCAGCTGAACACTGTGGGTCACGACTATCAAACAAGAAACAGAAATACATTTTGTTACCAATCCCTAACGCTTTAACCCAACAAAGATTTATTGATTACCAGGGATTGGTGTTATCGAATAATCTACCTTGTCAACTAACACATATCAATAATTATAATTATTTTCAAAAGCAACTAAAAAATTATTTGCTAACAAACTAAAATATAATATTTAATAGTAGAAAATTATTAATCAGACCATATATGTGTAATTTTTATATGTGCAGGACGTTTGGCTTGACTGCGCACACTTTAGGAAAATTGGGACTCACTCAGGCTATATACACATAGTCGAGTCACATTATTGTGACCACCTCCTACTTTTGACGTCAACAGCGCATAGCCAATAAAAGAAGGAACGTGTCGTGAGCTGGCTTGGTGGGTACATAAGGTGTGCTGTAGGCATTCTGAAAACATGCCACTCGTTGCTGTCATGGATAAAAGAAACGATTTATCAGATTTGCAAAACGTGGAACGATGTCTTCTGTACCCCATAGCGAGGAGATGGTTCTGGATGGTGTGGCTGCTTACACGTTTTTGTGCAGCAGCGTTAAATTGCCGAGTGATTTCTTGCACTGCGGCCCGTCTATCTGCTGTTACAATGCGAGCTAGCCGACGATGAACCCGCTCATCCACACGCTGTTGTCCACGGCAGTTGGACCTTGTAGGGATGGTTTTACCGGATTCGATGTAATCACGGTGCACCCGTGACACACTGGCTCGTGAAAATCCCAGTGCCTGCACGACTTCCGAGATGGAGTGACGCATTCTTCGGGCCCCGACAATTTGCCCACGATCAAATGCGCTTAGATCCTTCGTCTTACCCATACTGCGCCTGACTCTTACTGATTCCCGTCGCATCACTCCTTATATTGTCGGATCGCTGCATGCGTCATATCGTTTCCGTTTACAGGGCCGCCCACAGCGCCACATTTGCATAACGCCAGCTGTCTCTAATTCAATTGTTCTTCAGTGTAAAATAAACATAGTAATGCTTAGGAAAGCCATCTTCTTTATAAGTAACAAGTTGGTTTACGAAGAACATAACTGTATTAACCGAAATACATATTTTTAATATATTCAAGTCTCCATTTTCCTATAATGCTGACAACGCACTTGAAGAACTTCAGTTTGAATTAACAGACTTTCAGTGTGATTCTTTCCTGAAAGAAAAATTCAACAGCTGCAATCTAACAGAGTTTTACCAATTAGTTTCAAAAGACCAGTACGTAAACATTTATAACCTAGCTGCACGTGTTATGCCTATGTTCGGAACAACATAACTCATGTGAACAGTTGTTTTCAGGAATGAACCAAGTAAAATGTCTTGAAAAGAATACATTAAGTGACAGTCACTTATGCTCACTTTTAGCATAAACATTATTCCAAATATTGATACGTTAGTGAGAGAAAAGCGAGCCCTAGTTTCAAGTCAGAACATGCAACACTGTGCGCCGTGTTCAGTTGGTAAAATGGGATTGTTTTGAGATTTAAGTGAAATTAATGGTTACATAAAGGTGATTGTTTACACAGCGATTGACAAAGCATTTGTTTTTACTATTTACCGATAATAAGAAATAATAATCCACTCTTGTGCCAAGCCATTGGTGTAGTTTTGTAAAGTCTATTTTAATTCATAGGACATTTATTAACATTCATGCGGCCTCATAAGTTCATTCAAAACTGTAAAGTGGCCCTTCAAAGGGTCTCAGTTTGAGACCACTGGGTTAGAATCAAGTCTATAGCTTTGACATGATTTGTATGTGTATTCATAATTCATGAGAATAAATTAAATTTGATGGCCTTGTACTTACTTGTGTGTATTCACTTCTGCTCTTATACACGGAGTGGCCACTTTATTATGACCACCTGACAGTTTTAAGCAAATGAGCTATGGCTGCACACTGTTGACGCCAGAGAACGAGGCTAGTATAAAAAGGGAAAGCTTAGTGCTTGCGACAGTAGTAGAAGTGATTTTGGGGTGACGAGATGGGTAAAAAATGCGATTTGACGGACTTTCAAAGTGGGATGATTGTAGGAGCTCGGAGCCATGGAGCGAGTACCACCAAAACCGATGCATTCGTAAAATGTTCCAGAGCAGCTGTTGTTAAAGTGTTTAAAGACTGGACTGTCAGCCAAAAAACTGGGTCTCTACGTGCAACGTGTGGTCGTCATCGACTAGTGACTGCTCGGGCGGACCGGAGAGTGTCCAGACTGGTAACAGGCAACAGAAGGGCAACAGTGCAGCAAATGACAGACCAACCTAATCAAGGATCCCCTCAAATTATCTCTGCACGCACTGTTCGCCGTACACTGCATCGGATGGGATATGGCAGCCGAAGGCCCTGTTCGAACACCTTTACTGTCTGCAGTTAACAAGAGAAAACATCTCCAGTTCGCACAGGAGCACAAGGATTGGACAGTCGATAATTGGAAACAAATTATGTGGTCCAATGAATCACGTTTTCAGTTGCACCATGCCGATGGCCGAGTGAGAATTTGGCGGAAACAGCACGAAAGTATGGACCCCAAATGCATTGCTACAACCCTTCAAGCTGGTGGAGGCAATGTTATGGTTTGGGGAATGTTTTTCTGGCATGCTTTGGGCCCTTTAATTCGTGTTGATCAACGTCTGACTGGCACATCATATCTAAACATCGTTGCGGACCAACTGCATCCTGTCAATGTGGATGGTTTATCCCAATGGCGATGGCTACTTTCAACAAGATAATGCGTCCTGCCATAGTGCTCGTATGGTACAGGATTGGTTTCAGGAACATGCCGATGAGTTTACTTTGCTTAGGTGGCCCCCACAATTTCCAGATCTCAATCCCATTGAGAATTTGTGGGATGAAGTTGAACGAGCCATCAGACAGCTGGATCCACAACTCTGCAATCTCACACTCCTGGGAAGTGCTATTCATCAAGCATGGTCTCAACCACCTATCAACATCTCGTGGAGTCCATGCCACGAAGAGTCGACGCAGTATTAAAGTCAAAAGGTGGCCCAACGAAGTACTGAGGGGGTGGTCATAATAAAGTGGCCATTCAGTGTATAACACACTCCATTTCTGTACATTCAGAGCAATTGGACGTTTCAAACTTACCTGGAGCTTCTTACAGGTTTTTTATCAGGTGAAATTATCACAGGCTTGAGTTTAACGATTTCATACTTACCACTAATTCTTTTACATTTGGTGGCTAACACTTACCTGTAAATTTTTGGTTCGTGTGAAATTTTTACAAATTGTATTTCAGTTTAAGAAGCTAGAATTTACGATATATTAATGTTAGTCAAAAGTTTTGCAATATTTGCATAAACGCATGTGCTGCGGCGGGTATGTAACGTGTTTAAACTAGTTCAGGTCACGCACTGCAGTCAGTCGAAAGGGATATAAAGTGGTAGTCGTTGCTGTGAACATTATTGCATGTCATCGCTCTGTCTGTACTTGGGACGCCTAAAACATGAACAGCCACAGCAACCGGCTAATTAAGGAACTTTTACTTTAAGAGTTTGTACTCTGCCATAACGCTGCTCAAGCAACACGAAACATTTATCATGAGAAAGGGGAAGGTTCCGTGGACCAGAGCACCGCAACCAGGTGGTTCAAGAAATTTCGCTCTGGTGACAGAAACCTCGAAGATCAAGTAGGCCGTCTGGTAGAATTTCGAGGGGATAATCCATTACGAATTTGTTCCAGTCGGTCGAACCATCAACGCCAACCACCACTCTGGACAGCTGGAGCGGATGTATGCCGTTTTGGAGGATAAGTTACTGGCATTGGCGAACAGAAAGCGCGCTCCCCTACAGCTGGACGACGCTCGGGCTCATACCGCGCGAACGACCAGGTCAAAACTTCAGGAACGTGAGGGCATCGAACTGATGGCACACCCAACATATAGTCCGGGCTTTGCCCCGTCGGATTATTACCTGTTCCGGACCATGGCCCACTTTCTTTGCGGGCGGCACTTCAGCAAAGAGGAGGAGGTGGCAGCTGGGGTGAAGGAGTTCTTCGCCTTGAAGGACAAGACCTGGTTCCGTCACGGAATCGAAGAACTGACAGACAGATGGTTAAAGACAGTGCAACCCGATGGCCTATACTTTGAATGCTAGTCAGCTTTCGTCGTAAAGGTACGTATGAAGGCATAAAGTGATTCAAATATTGCAACACTTTCGACTCACCCTTATATACATATCACTAATCATACTCAGTCAACTGGGGATGAAGATCTTCCCAAGACTCTTCCGTTACCCTAGGACTTTAACAATTTTCTTCCTGCCGCCCCGGTGGCGCAGTAGTCTAAGCACTGGCTTATGACCATTTGTCCGTGAAAGGGTCCGGGTTCGAATCCCGGTGAGGCATGGATGTTGTGTTCGTCTTACGGAACGGGCTCCCTCCCTTCCCTGGGACCAGTGACCCTAAATTAGGGACGGACGACTGCTTATAGCCCATTAAGTTGCTCTAGGTGGTCGTTAAACCTTCAATCAAAAAAAAAATTCTCTTCCATGTTGCTCTGGTATGCTTTCAAATTTGATCCACTCATGTCCAACGTAGTCTTCTCTTCTGGCTCTTTTCTTATATCTTGGATCCCAGTCCAGAGTATGAACTCATTAACCCTCAGGGTGGCTAGCACTCATATATACGTTCAGAGATTTCCGTGCCCAAAGCGACGATGACACAATAATACGTACATCGAAAACCTGTTCAAAAGCTGCAAGAACGCAATACTGCGTCGAAAATGTTTTCAGGCTCACAGCGGTGAGAACACATTGCGCATCTCAACGACGACGAACAGTACAAAAAATGACAAGACGCTTTTAAGGGAGTCTCCTGTTATATATGTCGAAAACATTTCGCATTACCTCTTCCAAACCCCTTGCCAGCTAGAGGGTTAAAGGCGGTCAGCGCTTCTTGTAATCCGCCAACCCATTATTTTTCTTGGTTTCACCAAGCACGCATCTCCCATTGTTATCTTGAGTTGTCTTCAACCTCTGAATGTCATTTTAGTTAAGGTCCATATATGTACACTGAAGAGCAATTGAATTAGACACAGCTGGCGTTATGCAAATGTGGCGCTGTCGGCGGCCCTGTAAACGGAAAGGACATGACGTATGCAGCGATCCGACAATATAAGGAGTGATGCGACGGGAATCAGTAAGAGTCGGACGCAGTATGGATAATACGAAGGATCGAAGCGCATTTGATCGTGGGCAAATTGTCGGGGCCCGACGAATGGGTCGCTCCATCTCGAAAGTCGTGCAGGCACTGGGATTTTCACGAGCCACTGTGTCACGGGTGCACCGTGAGAACATGGAATCCGGTAAAACTATCCTTGTAATGGCCAACTGCCGTGGACAACAGCGTGTGGATGAGTGAGGTCTTCGTCGGCTAGCTCGCATTGTAACAGCGGATAGACGGGCTACAGTGCAAGAAACCACTCGGCAATATAACGCTGCTGCACAAAAACGTGTCAGCTGCCACACCATCCAGAACCATCTCCTTGTTATGAGGTACAGAAGCCATCGCCCCACGAGGGTACCACTGCTGACCGGCCATCGCAGGGTGCGAATATTAGCATGGACGCGGGAACATCGCCACTGGACCCTAGACATGTGGGAAAATGTTGCCTGGACTGATGAGTCGAGATTCACGTTGGTACATGCGGATGGCAGGATACGAGTACGGCGCAAACCACATGAAGCGATGGATCTTTCTTGCCAGCAGGGTACTCTTCAAGCGGGTAGGGGTGGCATTCTCGTCTGGGGACTGTTTATGTGGACTGAAATGGGACCCCTGGTACGTGTGACATCGTCCCTCACAGGTCAACGTTACCGGGATATCCTGGACGACCATTTGCTCCCGTTTGTGCGTCTTCAACATCCCACTGGGGACCTCATCCTGCAACAAGACAATGCACCGTGCCATCGCTCCCGAATTGTATCTGAATGGTTGGATGAACATTCCACCGACGTGACCTCGCTTCCTTGGCCAGCTAGGTCACCTGACCTCAATCCCATCGAGCACATCTGGGATGCCATCGAGAGAGATGTTAGAGTCTCTGACCCCCTCCATCAAATCTTCGTGAACTGTGGGAGCTTGTTCAGGGGTCGTGGATCCGTATGGCTTCCCAACGCTTCCGGTGTTTTGTAGAGTCCATACCGAGACGAATCGCTGCCGTCATCAAAGCGAAAGGGTGTGCTACACGTTACTAGACAGGCATCTCTAATTCAATTGCTCTTCAGTGTATATGTGTATACGGGAAAAGGGGTACGAGTAGGTTTCAGAGCCATCATCTAATACATGGAATCTACCACTGCTCACCAATTTTGCTGTCACATAGTAACGCAAATCAGATTTTGTTTGGATTTTACAACAGAAAATATCTCGTCACATTCACTGTTTAGCCTTTACGTGGATTCATAGCCTTTACATAAATTTAGTTCCTTTTCAATCCATTACTACAACCAACTGCCTCTATCACTTGCAATAATTTCAGCCTCAAAGGGGTGCTTCCGTAGCTCTTAAATATTCGAGCTTGAATGCTTTCTGAAGCCACCACTTCAAAAGGTATTTTTTTAGACTTCTTTGGATAAACTTAGTAAAGATACGGGTGCCTTTTTTTTTTATCCGGAGCTCTCGACTCGTGACATTTTCACGACGATTTCATATTTTCTCTTTGCCGATCCGCTTCGGAAGGTTTGAGTCTCTGCGACCGAGAATTTTATGAGATTGCGTCGAATCGCATGCGTACCCTGAATCCCTCTGCCTTTCCATGAGATATGGAGGAAAGTATGAGACAACTTTATTTCGAATCTCGGATAAAATACGGCTTTTAGAGCGCTCGGCAAAATATATTCTTCTGACCTTGGATGAAACTCTGAACTCCCGTGAAGCATATATATATATATATATATATATATATATATATATATAAATATACACACTCACACGTACTTCATCTGAAGAAAAGAAGTTAGAAAAGAGGATATGGGAAAGTCTCCTAGAGCGAAGCTCAAAAGTAAAATTTATTCAAATATTCAGCGTTCCTCCAAGTGCATATAGAGCGAAAACAAAATCTCTGACACGCTAACAAGAGAGCGTGCTCACACTGTGTATGGTATAAGAAGTTTTCGCTTCAGAAGACTAAGAGTTTCGGCAACTAAGCCCTATTCATAGTCAAGAAGATCGAAAGAGAAATTTGAAGCAACTGCTTCGTAAAAAACAAAAGACGCAGGAAGTATTAAAATACTGGGTTCTTTGCGAAATGCGCATTTATTAGTTTGTCTTAAGAAAAAATTAAGACCAAAGTTACTGTTTAGCGGCATTAACATTGCAGATAACATAACTACAGAGTGAAAACAAAATAGGAAACGCCGCCCCGGTGGCGCAGTGGTCTAAGCGATGGCCTCTGATCATTCGTCCGAAAAAGGTCCGGGTTCGAATCCCGGTGAGGCATGGATGTTGTGTTTGTCTTACGGCACTGGCTCTCTCCCTTCCCTGGAACCAGTGACCCTAAATTAGGGACGGGCGACTGCTTATAGCCCATTGAGTTGCTCACGGTGGTCGCTAAACCTCCAACAAAAAAAACAAAAAAAATAGGAAACCAAAAACATAATGTATGGCGTATCAAAATAGCAAAAATCAAAATTACGTAGTTAGTCCCTGTGACATGGAGCAAATAAGAAGTGCTTTTTTCCCTCCGCAGAAAAAAGTTCTGGAAAATCTGAAACATAAATAGCTAAACACGTGGGAAGCTTTAGCCAAATAAAAATGAAATCAATTTCTTTAACATTGTTCGTTAAGCCTTATTACTGTTGCATTGTACAAAATGCAAAAAATGTAATTACTGTAATGTACGAAAAATCCGTCCATAAAGTACGTCCGTGAGTTTTTACTAATTTTAGACTACCCCCTCCTCCCCCATGTCACATTTGGTCCAATTGTAGACTCACACCCCCCTCCCTAAAAAGTAAATCCAAATTCCCGCAACCCTCTTTATTTTTGACGACTGCTTGTAGAAGTTTTTTTTTCTTTTTTTTGGTTGGGGGTTTAACGACCACCGCGAAAAACTCAGTGGGCTATAAGTAGTCGCGCGTACCTAATTTTTTTTTTTTTTTTTTTTTTATTGGATTTTTAACGACCACCGTGAGCAACTCAATGGGCTATAAGCAGTCGCCCGTCCCTAATTTAGGGTCACTGGTTCCAGGGAAGGAGAGAGCCAGTGCCGTAAGACAAACACAACATCCATGCCTCACCGGGATTCGAACCCGGACCCCGTTCGGACGAATGATCAGAGGCCATCGCTTAGACCACTGCGCCACCGGGGCGGCGTCCCTAATTTAGGGCCACTGGTTCCAGGGGAGAGAGAGAGCCAGTGTCGTAAGACAAACACAACATTCATGCCTCACCGGGATTCGAACCCGGACCCATCTCGGACGAGTGATCAGAATCCATCGCTTAGACCACTACGCCACTGGGACGGCACTGCTTTTAAAAGTTCGTTGAGAAACAGAAAGAAAATATGTAATTATTTAAAGGAATCTTCCACATGTTTCCACGTTTGTTTCAGAAAATACTGTATTTATTATTTAGGCATTTATTCATTCCCAAATGCTACCGGAACTTTAACATTCGGAAATAAAGATCTGCAAATGAACGGACGCATAAATATAATTGGAAATCTGAAATATTTCATACTTTTTTTAATTATTAAAAGAAAAAAAGAGAAAACAAGACAAAGAAATACCATCCACTATATTTTTGCCGCTGGACGTCCGAATTACTAAACCTCCCCTCTCCCCCGTGTCACATTTGCTCCGGTTGTCGCGAAGTCCTTCTGTAATCTCGGACGTACTTTATTGGACAGCCCCTTATTGGCATAAATACACTTTGACAAAAAAAACAAAAAAAAAAAACAAAAAAAAACCCGACACACCAAGAAGGCAGTAAGTATCCAATTGAGACAAAATCTGGTACGTTTAATGTACATGTACAGAAAACGAAATGATTAGAATTTCAGAACAATTGGATCATTTATGGATCAGCAGGAGCTACCCAAAGTGAGCAAGCCAATATGGCGTTGGTCAACCTCTAGCCTGGATACAAGCTGTTACCCGACGTGGCATAGATTCGCAAACTTGGCGAATGGTGTTCTGAGGGATGTCTTGCCAAAAGGCCGCCAATTTTTGGACATTCTGGGAAGGTCGCAGGTGACGCCCCATCACACCCCATTAAATCTACTATGTACCGTGCGACCATTGGGTTATAGTATAGCAGCAATTCGAATCCATACCACTGATATTACTTGCAAACCTAAATTGAAGCAATGTTGTATAAGACAATGGTACACAAATGTCTTTCCAGTACCGCCTAGACCATCTATAAAATATGCATTGCTTTAATTTGTGTTATTCTCGCGCATTACATCAATAACTTCATTAATAATCGAACGTTCATTAGTCGCTTGTATCATTGACGTAGTTGACAGCGGAGGGCTTAGTTCCAAGTCCGACCACCGCAGAAAGGCAGATGGTGCTGCAAGTACAACAGCTAGAACAAACTCCAGAATAATGAATGGCAGATTGTACAAAGAAAATGTATAATGAATTAGCTTTATTTTGCTTTACGCTAAGCTAATTATAATAATGAAGCTTTCCTACTGAGCTTCAAATAGTGAATTCAAATTGTTGTTGTTACTAGTTAATTAAGAACATGAATATAGTCTCCTGCTAGTAGTGTAGTAATTAGAATGTATAAAGTCTTAACGCTGGTTGTTAATAGTAATATTAATTGAAACAAACCTAACAGCCAGACAGAGGTCTGACAAAAACTATTAATTGAGAAAGACGTACTTACTCAAATCTTTTTATTATCAACTTCAACTGGTATCAACACACACCGCTACTCAAATAACACGTAGCTCCTCTAGTATAACAACAAAAGCTCTCCGTACAATAACAAACGCTCTCCTTCACATAAACCAACACTCCCCGTTCGCTATCGATGAACGCGCCTATATACTAGCTACCACCACGTCATGACTTACACTCATTGCCAGATCTCATTCATCGAGTGAAATAATATTTCGTTCCATAAGAAGATAATTTACATAGTAAAATAAAATAACCAGAGATAGTAAAATCAAAAGGAAAGTGAATATACAGTATACGTTACAAATGCCATTACAACAAAAAATTGCTTATAACAAATCTGTGGATCAGTAGCTTTCATTTAAAATAAGAATCGTAAATATCGCTCAAGTAGGTGGCGCTGGGGGTTTGTAAAAAGAAACGGCCTTGTGTTTTAAATATAGATAGATGGGTGGAACATTTTTTTTTTTTTTTTTTGATTGGAGGTTTAACGACCACCGTGAGCAACTCAATGGGCTATAAGCAGTCGCCCGTCTCTAAATTGGGGTCACTAGTTCCAGGAAAGGGAGAGAGCCAGTGCCGTAAGACAAACACAACATCCATGCCCGACCGGGATTCGAACCCGGACCATTTACGGACGAATGATCAGAGGCCAGCGCCTTAGACCACTGCGCCACCGGGGGTGGAACATTAACAAAAAGAAATTATTCTAAGCTTTGGATTCTTTGTATTCCAAGCAAAAATTTCCAGACAGTTCCAAAATCAATGAGTATGTATCCAGAACGGGGTAAGGGGTAGGGATTGCACGAATTCCTTTGCAACCTGTAGTGAAAAGTATTACTAATTCTTTGTTTCAGTGTTTCGTAAATAAACTTGCTATCAAACTTCCCCTAGTAAAAATAATACTCGCCCACCCGCCTCCCAACCTGATTTCGAAGTCTACACTGTAAAAAATAATTGGTGTGAAATCTCGGAAAATTTCTGAAAATAACGTGCAGCAAAGTTGCCGGTAGGTATCCGTTATTTTCAGAAATTTCCGTTTTTAAAAGTTCCCGTTTATTTTAACTTCCGTAATTTCACAGATTTTTCCGTAGACCAAACATTCAGTTTGTTTCAGAAAAGTCCATTTCAGGTTTTTCCGTATTTCAACTGAAATTCCGCAAAATCGACGACCCTGAACTTTTCAGCACTTATCCCAGATAATCCTTTAGCTGAGGTCGGGTTCGAACCCCCGTCGTTAGAGCTGGCTCATCAGGAAACTCGTATCTTTTAGCAACTGAGCAACAAACGCTCGGCAAACGGAGTCTCGTACATAGTAAAACGAATTCCGCGGCGATGAAATTTTGTTCTTTGTCATTAATCTGAATGATTTATTCATATTATTTTCTGTTGGAGCTTATTTTTCTGAATAGCTTTATAATATGTTTTTTTTTCTTTAAGGCTTTTCACAAATAAAGCATTTTTCATCGTGATTTTTCAAAGCAACAAAACGCTTTGCAACTTGATAATTTTAAACTGACTATGACTTTCACTTATCTTTTAAAAAGGTGAAATGTACTTTCTTATTGTATTATTTAAAAAAAAAAAACTAAATATAAAATTTGTTGGAAACACAAGGTAGCATACGGCGCGCTTCGCAGTAGTCGAATTGTAAAAGTCCGCACAAGCGAGGGAAAGAATTGTTTAGAAACTCTCGTTGCATTGAGCTAGAGCGCGTGGCAAATCACGTGAACTCTCGTACGCTAAATGGCAGCCGAACAGAGATGTTCTTCAACAGCTGCAATGTTTTAATGCAAGCTATAAAATGGATCTTCAACATGTTCTGTGTATAGTGCTTCTATTGCGTTATTTTATTAAATAATTATTTCTCACCAAAGGATACCATTATTCAATGTGAGTTCGTTCATACATGATATAATTTTTCTTTTCCGAAGTTTTAAGTCTGCCACTAGAGCATTGCGCTATTAGCTTCCGAAAGGCATCGACGATAAAGTGTAGATAGATAAACATTCTGTTTTAAGTATTACAAGGTTGCTTACCTCTTTTAACATTTCACTACACGTTACATTTCACTACACGTTTCATGAAACGTGTAGTGAAATGTTAAAAGAGGTAAGCAACCTTGTAATACTTATATTTGTATGCACGTAAATTTAAGAACACAACTGTGGCTTCCGCTATAGATGTTTCAACCTGAATTTAAATTCTGTTTTATATATCACACATAATTTTCACACAACCAATAAAATTTTACTCTTAATAGCTTTTCTCTTAAGTTCTTCAAAGACTGATACACAGACATCGTATAATCATCTGTACAATAAGTACCCTGTTTCTTACAGTAACACAATATACATGTATAATAAGTAGCTGGTGCACCAAACAGGGGAAGGAGAACAAATATCCTGTGCCACAAAAAACAAAATCCTGTGCCACAAAAATTTATCCATACAAGCCTTTTATCCACGACATCCGATGTCGCTACGGAACTTCAAAATTCGACAGACGATTGAAATTTAAAAGTTAAACCTCAAGTATTCTGACTAATCCTGGGTTGCCACTCATATTGGCTTTAAAAATTCCCTGAGTTTTCCAGAAGATAATTTCGTGAGGAATTTCAGGTAAAATTTGCAGATAATGATTTTCAGGAGCTTCAAGTACATTTCAGAACTTCCTTTTTAACAAATTGTTTCATTAACTGGGAAATCAGGTCATACAAGGCTTCACACAGGAAAGGTACCATCGGTTTTGGAGTCTGGAACGTTTAAAGAAATGATTCTAACATTAACGCAACAAATGAAAAAAATGCGAACTTTGCTAAAATAAGTTTATCCATACAAGCTTTTTCAACTTGATCACAAGTAAAGGTATTAGGTAGCGATCGAATACTATCTGTGTACTTTTTAATTTCTGGGAAAACCTGAACAGCTCGCTGAGAAACAGCTGCATTTTCCACCCATCTGACCTGGCGAAACTTCAGAGGAAATGTAGAACTTTCAGTAATGGCAAAATAATCAGCACGCCTATGCATTAAAATGATATTTAAGAACAATACTGGGCAGAAGAAACATTTCGAGAAAGAGAAATTAGGATTAAAGGGGAAAATCTTCACTCCGTTTAACTTCCGTTTTCGAAGGTATTGGAAGATGAAATATCGTCCCCCAGACGAAAAAGACCCCCCTCCCCCACTCAAACAAAAAAAAGTTTTATCGATCTCGAGAATAACCCAATTGATGGCGGAGAAAGCGGAATTTCGCGAATCCACGAAATAATATCACAGATGAGTAAAAAGTGACTAAGAAATGAAAAAACACGAATTTTATGGGAAATTAAAGAGAAAAATCGATACTACGTTGCTCACTCTGCCGTGAAACAATTTTACAGGGCACGGAAACGGCGCGGATTCCACCGTGGACAGATTAAGTACCGATCTAGAAATTTAATTTCGTTTAATAAAAGGGAAAGGGGCGAAAACGACTGGTCTCTATTGATTAGTTTTGAAGAAGTATGTATTAGAAATAGAGAAACATACATTTCATTAAAAAAATCTTCAAAAATACGAAGTAGCTCCTTTTCACTTTTACCGAAGATACTAAAAACGAGGAACATGATCCGAAAACATCAGAAATAAAAATATAATCAGGCATATAAAAAAAAAAAAAAAAAAAAGGGTGGGAAACGGACGTGAAAATTTATTATGCGGAAACAGAAGACGACGTGACTTCTCAACACCCAAGAAATATTCCCGAAAATGTTTAACAAGTGTTAAAATCTTGAAAATAAACTTTTCACAGATGTTTGATAACGTTATTTCACTGAGATTTTCGATTTCCATAGCATACTCTACGTTTTCCGTTGTGGACCGACGATTTCCAAAGCATACTCGATGTTTTCCGTCGTCCTGACCGAGGATTTTTATACCCATATTCGATATTTTCTGTCGTCCGTTGTGGACCGACGATTTCCATATACTCGATATTTTCGGTCATCCGCAGCGGATCGACGATTTCCATAGCATATACTCGACGTTTTCTGTCGTCCGCAGCGGACCGACGATTTCTACAGCACACTCGATATTTTCCGTCTTCCGTAGCGGATCGACGATTTCCATAGCATACTCGATATTTTCCGTCTTCCGTATAGCGGATCGACGATTTCCATAGCATACTCGATATTTTCCGTCGCCTGTAGCAATTTCCATACCATACTCGACGTTTTGCGTCGTCCGTAGCGGACCGATGATTTCCACAGCATACTCGATATTTTTTGTCTTCCGTAGCGGATTGATGATTTCTATAGCATACTCGATATTTTCCGTCGTCCGTAGCGGACCGATGATTTCCGTAGCAACTCGATATTTTCCGTTGTCCGTAGCGGACCGACGATTTCCATATCATACTCGATGTTTTCCGTCGTCCGTAGCGGGCCGACGATTTCCATAGTAATTACATAAAACTTTTAGTACTTGGAATCACTGAATTTTTCTTTCCACCGCAAGCGGAACGGTGCGCACGAAGAATGTTGTGTGCCGAAGTACCGACGATGACGACGGGGCACCGCGATTCTGGCGCACAATGGCGCCAGATTTTTGTTTTGGCGCAATTTGCGCAGAATTTCCATCTCTGGTAACTACATATGCACTACGCAAAAAATTATCAGTTTAGTTTTCCCTGACTTTTCCAGGTTTTGCTAAAAATTTCATTTCTCCCTGAGTTTTAGCCTTATTTTCGGATTCCCTGATTTTTCCCGGTTTCCCGGTCGGCTGGCAACCCTGCTAATCTCTCCAATTACCGGTAATTTCTCGTCATACGGATACGGAAAAAGTGGGAACGGAGTTTTCCCAGTTAATATACGAAAGGAATTGCGGAAAGGTTCCTTAAAATTCAGAATTTTCCGTTAACACATCTCTAAAACGGTAATTTACCGTGAATATAAGAAAGACTCTGCGGAAAGGTTTCTGAAAATTCAGAATTTTCCCGTGGATACGAAAAATCCGTTACATTCAGGTTTCTTTCCGTCATTTCACGGAAAAGGTTATATTAGAAATATGCTACGTTAATTCCCGAAAGGAATGACGGGAATGTGTCCGTGAATTTTAGAATTTGTTTTACAGTGTAGCGACGTCTCTGTGTCATGATAAAAAATAAAACGCATTGGAGTTTATTTTTTACTTCCAAATAATTTGTTGAACGAGGTGAGATCAAAACCATTATGAGCAACTTAAGCCTTAATATCGGATTACAAACAGAAAACGGGAAGATTTTCTTTTTAAATAAATGAATGTGTAAAACAGCCATATCATAAATTTTTTAAATATGTCAATACTTAAGTCGTCTTTGTTTTCAAATATCTGAATGTCATTTAAATTATTTTAGCAAAAACGTCGTACCCTAGAACGGAAGCGCAACTTTCATTGCCATCTTAATTACAAATGAAACCATAGACGTTACATTTAAAAAAAAACTCGTTCTGATTTGGAAGGGAGAGCTTAATTTTATTTCGATTTCCGATCTTGGCTCTAATGCGATTATTTATTTCATTCGTTCTCGCTCTTTTAAAAAATGCGAAGACAAAACAGCAAAATTGATTTACGATTCCCATTCTGGAAATGGAGCTCAAACAACTTTCTCCCCCCCCCCCCCACCCTACAAATGTACTTAAAAAATCGAAAAATTCATGTGTATCTTTTTGTTTCATTTAATTAACAGATTTATACTCCCACTCTATCTGTTTAACTGTTCATTTGATTGACAAAGAACGCAATTTCTTTTTTATACTTATTCTGCAAAAAAACGCTCATTAAGATCCCATAAATGCATTTATACGTATCTTACATAATGAAAAGCTCAGGCTAAAACCTTTCAAAGAAAGTCGTTAATTTCCGTTCAGCTTTCATGGACTTTCTTAAAGAAAATTATTTTGTTCTCGTCTTCGGATAAGCACACAATCCATGCAAAGTAATCGGACAACAAAGGGAAGCGACGTCTGATATCATGTTTTTATTTAAGAATCACGGTGAAATACACAGAAGTCCATCTGAGACACTTATTTTAACAAACACCCTTCGTTGGCTACAATTGTAATTTGGCATTCCCTCCAATTATGGATCCCGTGCATTTAATTCCATAGATAGTCATACTTTATTTTCAAATTAATAAATAAAACGATCCAAAATATTTCCCATTCTCCGGTGAAAAACGCAAAACATTTCTGTCAAGTTTTCCCTCCGAATCTTGACGTTAGCATCACATTAACCTTTGAATGTCACCGACGTGTCTAGGGCGCGCAAACGTTTCTCCAACTGCGTGGCATGGACAAGGCGTCCATCACACTGAGTTGGAGGAGAGTTTGCACACGCTAGACGCGTCGCTGACACTGGGGGAGGAAAGCTTTACACGCGATAGACGCGTTGCTAACGCTCGGTGAAGGAAAGCTTTGCACGCGCTAGACACATCGCTGACACTGGGGAGAGGAAAGCTTTGTAAAGCGCTAGACGCGTCGCCGACACTGGGTAGAGAAAAGCTTTGCAAAGCGCTAGACACATCGCTGACACTGGGGAGAGGAAAGCTTTGCAAAGCGCTAGACGCGTCGCCGACACTGGGTAGAGGAAAGCCTTGCACGCGCTAGACACATCGCTGACACTGGGGAGAGCAAAGCTTTGCAAAGCGCTAGACGCGTCGCCGACACTGGGTAGAGGAAAGCATTGCACGCGCTAGACACATCGCTGACACTGGGGAGAGGAAAGATTTGCACGTGCTAAACGCGTCGCTACCACTATGTAGAGGAAAGTTTGCACGCGCTAGACGCGCAGCTGAAGCTGGGTAAAGGAAAGCTTTACACGCGCCACTGATACTGGGTAGAGGGAAGTTTGTACGCGCTAGACGCGTCGCTGAAGCTGGGTAAAGGAAAGTTTTGCACGCGCTAAACGCGTCGCTGAGGCTGGGTAAAGCAAAGTTTTGCACGCGCTAAACGCTTCGCTGACACTCAAAGGGTTTAAGAAAATGAAAGGACGGATAGTTGTCTGCTATACACAACGTGGCTAAAGGAAAAATCATGGCGGTGTGGTCTAAGCGCTGGATTCTGACCGTTCGCCCGAGATAGTCCCGGGTTTTTCTGTTTGGAGGTTTAACGACCACGGGGAGCAACTCAGTGGGCTATATAGGCGGTCGCCAGTCCCTAATTTAAACGCACTGGTTACAGGGAAGGGAGAAATCCAGTGCAGTAAGACAAACTCAACATTCATGGCCGACGGGATTTGAACCCGGGCCCATCTCGGACGAATGGTCAGAAGCCAGCGCTTAGACTGCTGACGCCACCGGGGCGGCGAGGCCCGGGTTAGACTTCCGAAGGAGGCATGGGTGGTATACTTTTCGTACGTCACTGGGTCTCTCCCTTTCCTGGAACCAGTGGCCCCAGATAAGGGTGTCGCAGCACGAATGCTGAAAACCCGTTGAGTTACTCACGGTGGTCGTTAGCCCCATTCCCTTCAGTGTCATTTTTCTCAGCGCTGGGAACAGAGATAAACTCTAAATTACAAATTAAGAAATTCCCAATTTACTATAGCCTTGGGAAATTAGGTGTGTGCACGTTGTTCGAAGCCGATGACACAGTCCTGTTGTCTGAGAGTAAGAAATATTTGCAGAGTATGTTATATAGGATGAACGGCGTATGAAATTCAAACTATGTATCTATAAAAGAAAATCAAGTTATGGTTTTTGAGCGAGTAACCGTTAGTTCTGAGTGCAAGATTAGTGTAAATGATACAGAGTTAGATATAGGGACGAGTTTGTGTATTTATAGGGAAGCATGTTTGAGAGGGAAACAAATTAGAAGACAAAATTCGTTGGGGAGTGTTACATTTAACTTGGCTTTCAAAATCATAACTAGGAGTATTTCACTCGACTAATAAGTTGAAAGAGATATAACGAATAGCTGTGAATACAAGTGTAGTTTTATCGACTTCGATGTATGAAAATGAGGCTTTGGTACTGCATAAAAGACCCATGAGTCTTTTGTGCCTTGGGGAAACGCATCACTTACGGGGATTGTGGCAAGCCTTGTTCTAATCATGCGCGGAAGAAATAGTTGCTGCAGATGTCTGATGTGGAACGAAATGTTCTTAGAGGGGTGGAGATATGTACTCTGAGGTGGTTTGGCCATGTTGTAAGAAGGATTGGTAAGGTGCTAACTAAAAGAATTTAATTGAATACAAGCGGCAGGAAAGAAAGGTAGATGAAGGCCAAGGAAATCATAGTGGGATCAGATCCAGGAATGCCTGAAAGAGAAAAAGAGAATTAGTAGTAAGTACAAAAGGTCTTTTTTGTAAGTCGTGTGATGGAACTCAGTGAAGCTCGAGTTGTGTACCAAGATCGCTGTAAATGAAAACATTTGGTCCATCAATAGTACGTAAAGCAAATCACATCAGTAACTTTGATTTGGCAGATGATTTTGATTTAGGAGCTGACACTCGGAGAACATCTCTAATAGCGTGTGGGGTCACTGTTGGCATTCAAAACAACCTCGATTTTGATGGAGCGAAATGTCCTGCAATGCATTTGTACGAATTATGAAGGTCTTGTTGTCTGGGACTCGTGCTAGATGGTCAGGATGAGGAAGAGAACCTTTATGCCGAACAAAAGCCGCGGGTCTATGATGCTCAGCGCCAACGCTACCGAGCGTTTATCAATAGGAAACAGGCGTTTCTGCAAGTAGATAATGCCCCACGTCACACTGCTAGAGTGGTCTGCAGAAAACCATAGGAACTGGAAGGTGTTATGGCCTTACTTCGTCATCCATGCAGTCAGGGCCTTGTTCCCATGTGACAACCACATGATTTTTTCCATGGCCCATTCCTACATTGACGGCACTTCGCTTCAGTAGTGGATGTTGAATCTGGCATCAAACTTGCTGTCCTCGGAACCTGCCGAGGGAACGTGGCGTTGGCAAAAGACTACAGAAAACTACGGCATGTACTTTGCAAAATGAGGTGAGCGTTGCACGGCTTTCTTGTTTCCTAAATGTTTTTAGCTAAAAAGGGGATGAACCTTTGACTCACACTGATAATAAAGTCTCAGAACAGTATAGCTTCCCAATGTACGTATCATAGGCATCTACGCCTTTATCGAGGAACTCCATAAAACTCTTCATATCATATCTTCGTCGTGGTGCCAGACATTTTAGTGTGTAACACTCAAGGTATGTGAACATTCCAACTTATGTACGTGTTGTTTAATTCCACTAGCTGGGCACGGTCTGAATCGTGGAAAATAAAGGATAATTTAATCAGCGTCGTTTTCTCCCAGTAATCAACGGCCACGAACTTGGATTAGAAGACACTATTCCCGTGAGAGTCGAACATTTCACACAATGAGGAACCACACATCTTACAAGAAACCGGTACACAGTGCACCCTCAATTACCCGGGCAAATGGCACCGGACGTACGGATAATTCGAAAATACGGATAGAAGATTGCAAAACATGTTTTACATATTGCTGTACAAAACTTTTACAAGACCTGAAGATTCAGAAGTTTATGGGACCAGTTTAGCCGTAATTGATGTCTAAATCCTGTTTGTTGTTGTTGTTGTTTTTGGAGGTTAAACGACCACCGTGAGCAACTCGGTGGTCTATACGTTGTTAGTCGCCCGCCCCAAATTTAGGGCCACTCGTTTCAGGAAAGGCAGAGAGCCAGTACAATAAGACAACATGACAACATCAATGCCTGCAGCGATTCGAACCCAGACCCGTCTCGGACGAATAGTCAGAAGCAAGCGCTTAGACCAATGCGCCACCGGAACGACATGCCTAAATCTGCCTTGGACAACAGATATCAAGGGATGTGCATATCGAAGAAAAAACTAAAAATCGTATAAAATTTAATTGCAGTGCATTTGGAAGAAACAGTACAATTTCCAATAGCTCTTTACCATTATATTATGTCTTGAAAGAAAAGTGTAAAATAATGCATCCTTCCAGTTCTTATTTACGGAGCAGTTACACTGACCTTAACTAAACAAGTTAGTAAAATCATGCAATGCATTGATTATGATACGCTTTCCAACATACCAGAAATAATTACTCAAAGTTATGATAACGGCTGTGGAATAAATATCGCTCCTGTGTAAGCTTTGACGCCATTTCGATTATATTAAACAGAATTGGTTGAGTATACCTCCGGAACAACATACTAAAGTTTTGTCGCAATCGAAGCATTTTTAGTCAAGTTATGAGGATAATGGCTGTGGAATAAATATCGCTCCTGTGCCCTGACCTTTGATCCCATTTCGATGATATTCAACAGAATTGGTTCAGTATACCTCCAGAACATGAAAAAGTTTTGCCGCAATCGAAGCACGTTTAGGTAAGTTATGACGCATAAGGGCAATGGAATGGATCCCATTCCTATGTCCTGACCGTTGACCCTATTTCGCCCATTTTCAACAAGTTTCCTCCCCAGGTGGTGCCCTACCACATACAAACATTTCATCGAAATCAAAGCATGTTTATGTGAGTTTTGACGCACAAGGGTAATGAAAATGAATCCCGCTTTTATGTCTTTGACCTTTGAACCTATTTCGTCCGTTTTCAACAGGATTCGTCCCCAGATATTCATCTACCACATACTAAAATTTCATCGAAATCGAACCATTTTTACGCGAGTTATCGTGCGGACGGGCATACAGACGGACAAAGCTGGAGCATATACGCTTCTTCAACCTACGGTTGGACAGCGTAAAAACGGCATACAAAGCTGGAGCATATACGCTTCTTCAACCTACGGTTGGACAGCGTAAAAACGGCATACAAAGCTGGAGCATATACGCTTCTTCAACCTACGGTTGGACAGCGTAAAAACGGCATACAAAGCCTGCGGACAACTCAAAGAAACATGGATAGATGCATGCTTGGTGTAGCTATGAAAGATAGGAATACGAACTCATTCGTGGACCACAAAAGTTTCAAAAGTTGATCAAGTCGTGATCTGAATAAGGACTCCTAAGTGGCAGTAGGCTGGACATTTTGCTGAAAGAACTGTTCACTGTTGGAAAACTGAAATAATAGGCTGGTTATCAAGGGACAGAAAAGAACGCAGAGGAAGACCACGTGGGACATGTCTGTTTGAAAGCATGCCAGATTAACATGGAAGGAATTGGTCAAGACAGAGTTGTGGAAGAGACTTTGGAAGGCCTTCATCCAGAAGCGTTTTCAGAATAGTTTTTGCTGTTGACGATTATGATGATATTTGAGAAATGCTAATAACACTTGTCCATTAACAGACTATCTACTATGTTCTCCACGTTTTTTTGAGAATCTGAATCAATGAGATGTTTCAGTTCGAATTTTCCTTACAGATATGATATCATTACAGTTAAGGTCCCGCTGAATCATATCTTTGCGTAAATTACTTGGCAGCCAGTCTTCGAGAATTTCTTTGACGACATTTGCTATACCTAAATTATCCATTAAGTCCGACATTACATCTGCTACTCTTCGTCAGGACTCAGTAAGACATCTTAGCTGGTAAACTGTTAGGGCGTCGGCTATCCATGTGAATCACAAAGGATTGTTTCCGCTTTTAAATGAGTAGTTTTATGGATTAATAAATTAAAAAAATAAGCATACACATGTAATTCTTACACACATAATTCGGAGTACAATGTGTAAAAAAGAACTTAGCTTCTACTCGAATCATTCGAAATCAGTCCAATCACATACTTCCATTAAACAGGCTTTGTAAAACATACGACACGATATTTTATATTATTAATACAGATGGTTTAGTTAAGTCGCGCAAAAGCTGCTACATAAGTCAGCGCCGCTAGCGGCAAATGTGGGAACTGACCTCCCCTAGCCCAAAAAATATGATAAAGCAAAATGTGAATTGTAAAGTAAAAGAGCAACATTGGTTTCCTACAAATTGGTCATAAAATATGTCAATCGTAAAGTAAGAGAGCAACATTGGTTTCCTACAAATTGGTCATAAAAGATGTCAATTGTAAAGTAAGAGAGCAAAATTGGTTTCCTACAAATTGGTCATAAAAGATGTCAATTGTAAAGTAAGAGAGCAACATTGGTTTCCTACAAATTGGTCATAAAAGATGTCAATTGTAAAGTAAGAGAGCAACATTGGTTTCCTACAAATTGGTCATAAAATATGTCAATCGTAAAGTAAGAGAGCAACATTGGTTTCCTACAAATTGGTCATAAAATATGTCAATTGTAAAGTAAGAGAGCAACATTGGTTTCCTACAAATTGGTCATAAAAGATGTCAATTGTAAAGTAAGAGAGCAACATTGGTTTCCTACAAATTGGTCATAAAAGATGTCAATTGTAAAGCAGGAACACATCCTTCATTTCTTATGAATCGGCAATTAAAAGTTGTGGTCAGCGGGGAAATTAAGCTGTACATTGAGGATGCCGGTGCAGGAAAGTGTCATCTCTAAGACACAGGTGAAATCCCCATAACTGTTAAACAACGCTATTCTGGTATTGTGATACGAAACCAAAATGTATAAATGTCAGCTCAGAGTGAGTTGTAGTCATTTAAAACACTCATCTTCCATACGACTTTACGCCTACCACTACTTGCTGCCAGATGATGTTCACACTCAAACAACCGTTTGTACACTACAAGAAACATCAGCGTATACCACATGACCCCCGTCGGCTACAGTGTATGTCTGGATGTGACGTAGTAAGCTATTTCGTATATCAATCAACACGGCGCTGGTAACATTGTTGCAAGCTTCACGAATCCTCTCTTGTAAATCTTGACATGATGAGGAAAGGGCAAAGTCCCCTTGACACGTACACCATGCCATTCGGTTAAGACACGTGCCTCAAATACACTATCTAGAAACAAGTAATTGGACACCCCTGCAATCGACGATATCTGCGGTCCTGATACACGTCACGGCCGCCGCCGTTAAATATCGTGTGGGAAACAACAACGCAACCAGTCGCATGCAAGATGCCACGCAGTTCGGAGCTCTCTGATTTCGAGAAAGGTGTAATCGTCGGGTATTACAGAAATGGCCGATCTATAAGTGACATATCCAGCGAGTTGAAGTACCCAAAATCGACGGTGGCCTACGTGATTGGTAAGTGGAAGATTAGAGGTGACTGTCGGAATGTGCCCCGACCCGGCAGACCCACAAAACTGGGAGTTAGAGACCGACGGGTGCTGGCCCGAGAAATTCGGAAGAACCGCACCAAATCGATGGGCCACATCCGCGAGGAGTTTCAGCAGGCATCCGGAAGTGTTCTTTCGATGAATACCATCCGTAAGGAAGTCCATATGCTCGGTTATCATGGACGTGCTGCCGCCCACAAGCCTTTGATCAGCAAGTCCAATATCGCTGCTCGGCTAACGTGGTGCAAAGAACGTCGACAGTGGAAACAGGTTCTCTGGAGCGACGAATCAAGGTTCACCCTCAACCGTTCGGATGGCAGGGTCTGGGTTTGGAGTCTGCCTGGAGAACGCCTCCTGCCGGAATGTATTGTGCCAACTGTGAAGTTCGGCGGCGGTGGAATTATGCTATGGGGGTGTTTCTCCTGGACCCTTGGTCGCAATTCCTGATAGACTCAACGCCGAGACCTACTGCATCATTTTGGATGACCATGCGCTTCCTACGTTGTGGCAGTTTTACGGGGTGGACCCATGTTACTTTCAGGATGACAATGCCACCTGTCATGTTGCGAGGTCCACCATGGCTTGGTATGGTGACAATGGGGTTAATCGAATGGACTAGCCTGCCCCGGACCTTAACCCTATCGAGCACCTCTGGGACGAGTTGGAGCGTCTACTTAAGGGGTGCCCCCACCGTCCGAAATCGGTGAGGGAACTGACCTGTCTTCTCCAAGCCGAGTGGAAGAAAATACCGCTAGCCGTCGTACAACGCCTGGTTGAGAGTATACCCCGGAGGGTTGCAGCTGTAATCGCCGCTCATGGAGGCTCCACCAACTAATGAAGGTAAATAAACTTCGTTTCCCTTTGCTATCACAGGTGTCCAAAAACTTGTTGGTAGATAGTGTTCTTTTTGCTTTCTTAGTTCGTCACCATTGGTACAGCCCTATTAGCAGGCAAACAATCAGAAAGGATTAGTTTTAATCATCCTCCCTAAATGACCACTTTGAATAAAAGCTAAATATGCGTAGGTTCACTCGTATCAGCCACTTCTTTGAGAGCAGATATATCCGTTTGAGCTGATTTCAGTTAACTCGATTTATCTTGTTAAAGGGTTAAGAAATTATTTTAAAATTTACTCCGTCGGTAACTTGATATGATTTGTACATAGGGTGAGGCTGTAGTTTTTATTTTTTAAAATCTACAAAGTTTGATCGATTTATGCTGAAGCAACTACGATATTGTGTTGCAAATAAAGAAGGCCCATGCAGTGGTCTAAGCGCTTGATTATGACCGTTCGTCTAAGTGGGTCTGGGTTCAAATCTCGGCGAGGTATGGAAATTGTGTTTGTCTTACGGCACTGGCTCGTTCCCCTCCCTCGAGCCAGTGGCCCTAAATTACAGACAGGAGACTGTTTATAGCCCATGGAGTTGCTCACATTGGTCGTTGAACCCTTAACGCCGCACCCCCCCCCAAACAGACAGGCTGATTGAGCCGTCAGTTTGGAACGTAGGACTAAGACTTACAGATTGGAGTGTTGAAATGAGCTAGATTTTGAAATGGTTCTCGATACTCTCCAGTTCGTTAGTCTGCAGTTTTCTTGTGCTTCTTACATTTCTCATCACTTGCTCTTGTCTCTCGTTTTGATTTTCTCCACTTTTGCTTGAGTTCATTCTGGAAATTCCTCAGCATTGTTGAAAATGTTAACCCGTTCACACGAAAACATTTTTTAAAATTTTTACTTTTTTTTTTTTTTTGATTGGAGGTTTTTTTTTTTTTTTTTTTTTGATTGGAGGTTTAACGACCACCGTGAGCAACTCAATGGGCTATAAGCAGTCGCCCGTCCCTAATTTAGGGTCACTGGTTCCAGGGAAGGGAGAGAGCCAGTGCCGTAAGACAAACACAACATCCATGCCTGACCGGGGTTCGAACCCGGACCCCTTACAGACGAATGATCAGAGGCCAGCGCCTTAGACCACTGCGCCACCAGGGCGGCAAAAATTTTTGTTACTTTAAACCACTGCGATATGTTCTTTATACTGTATATTTGAATAGATCTCGTCGAGAGCTTTAAAACAATACCACGCACAGTCGTTTTGCTCACGGTTTTGCAGATAAACCGCGATATTCACGGGTTTACAAGAAAACATTTTTTAATATTTTCAGATCAAACGACTGCGCAATGTTCTGCGTATATTTGAATAGATCTCGTCGAGAGCTTTAAAACGATACCACGCACAGTCGTGTTGCGCTCACGGTTGCCGAGATAGACTGAGACCAACACGGCGGCACACCCAGAAAGATTGCATCATCTCCCCCACGCACAGGGAGCGTCGCGCGCACAATGTCTTGCGCAGTACCCGAATTGCACTCCACGCTGTTTATGAATATGCTAACACGATTAGCGTGCGGCACGTATTTTTAACGCTATAATGATTTCAATCGGGACCTATTTTTGTCGCAGGAGGTCGGCCGTAGGTCGCCCCATACTATCCGCGGAGTTTTTTTTTTTTTTTTTTTGATTGGAGGTTTAACGACCACCGTGAGCAACTCAATGGGCTATAAGCAGTCGCCCGTCCCCAATTTAGGGTCACTGGTTCCAGGGAAGGGAGAGAGCCAGTGCCGTAAGACAAACACAACATCCATGCCAGACCGGGATGCGAACCCGGACCCCTTACGGACGAATGATCAGAGGCCAGCGCCTTAGACCACTGCGCCACCGGGCTATGCGCAGATTACTGCGTTTTTTTTTTTTTTTTGTTTGGCAGTTAACTTTCTATTAATAGTGCAAAGCACGCATGCCTATATCATACAAACAGACACTTTCAGTTTAAGTTCATACTGCGTTAAAAAATTTCTTTATACCGGATCTCATAAAAATTAGTTTTGTGACCTTTGCAGAGAGGCGCGCTAAAATGTCTTTCCTGTGTAAAGCGCGCTTAAAATTAGAAGTTATAATCAGTGGGAGCATAATATATATTAATCTTCGCGTTTGGCAAAAATGGGATGCAATCACCACTGTTGTTGTCTTACGTTGGCGATGTTCTCGAAACCCATCACAAAATACGACATATATTCTAAGCTTCAAATCAGACTTCCTTTTGAGCCTGTGTTCCATGACCCGAGATTACGTACACCAATTCAATTTGCTTGTGCGGCACAGATGACAACATATTTCATTTCAAAGGATTACGACGTTACAAAAAGACTTCGCCGCATGGCAAGAACCTGATTTAAGTGTGCTGAAACTTTCATGTAAATTCGTTGTTTTTTAGTACAAACCCGATGCATTTTTGTTTTCGAAGGAATGAATCCCTGAAAGAAAAGCATTTTTTCAAATCATCATGCTCAGTAGAAATATAATTCTGTAAGGTCTTGAAAACAATCTGGTCTTCTCCATTTCATGATCCTTATGGAATGATGAAAAGATAATAGGATTATACCAAATAAGACCGAAGTCGACGGCAATATTTCGAAATGCTGTATCTTTGCTGTAAATTATATATAAGAAAGAGATAAAAGAATAAGAAAAAGATTTATACAAAACAGGTAGGTTTTGTTCTGAATCGAATTTTCTACAATATTACTTCTTGCTGGAAGCCTTACTAAATTAGGTTTACAGGGTATGTTTTATTATGGGAATTCCTTTTTTTTTTTTTTTTTTTGATTGGAGGTTTAGCGACCTCCGTGAGCAACTCAATGGGCTATAAGCAGTCGCCCGTCCCTAATTTAGGGCCACTAGTTCTAGTGAATGGGAGAGCCAGCGCCCTAAGACAAACACAACATCCATGTCTCATCGGGACTTGAACCCCGTTCCTTTTATTAAATTTTGCTAATTATGTGTCAGAGGACCGAATTTCGTTAAGACTGCTTAAGGA
Source organism: Macrothele yani (assembly GCA_039090855.1). Classification (NCBI taxonomy): domain Eukaryota; kingdom Metazoa; phylum Arthropoda; class Arachnida; order Araneae; family Macrothelidae; genus Macrothele; species Macrothele yani. Next base: position 20,479,882 of record CM076992.1, read on the forward strand.
TGATAAACGAATGTATGAATGATTGAAATTTATTTTTATAAGTTCATATCTACTTAGACCGTTAATTTCCATTTAAACAATAAAAGGACACATTCCACAGAAGTGCCAAAAAAGAAATTCAGGGATACCTCTAATACCGCATTGGCCCTCTTCCCGATCGGATAATTGCAGCAACGCTACGAGGCATGGACTCCACGAGCTCTCTAGTACTGTTCTTTATACTGTGCCCACCATGCACAGTATAAAGAACAGTGCACACCATGCTTCCTGAAGAGCGTCCCACAATTCCGTAATATTCGCCGGTGGGGGATTCCTGGCATTGACGGCACATTGAATAGCATCCCAAATGTGTTCGATAGCGTTTCAATCCGGTGAGCGAGGAAGCCAAAAGTCAGGATGCCAAACTTCGTGGAATATTCCTCCAGGCATAGTCGGGCGACTATGGACGTGTGCGGTGGCGCATTGTCCTGTTGAAAGAGGACGCACCCGTCAGACTGGTTGCATGACATAAACGGGTGCAAATGATCCCCAAGGATGGTTACGTAGCTTGCATCGGCCAGGGCTGTCTTCAGACGTATGTGAGGTCTTAATGTGTGTCAGCTGGAAACAACCCCACACCATAACAGAGCCACCACTGGCCTACACTCTCCTTTGTAAGAATGCGGGATCCATTGCCTCGTAGGGTTGTCGCCAAACCCGGAGTCGGCCCTCTGGTTGAAAGAGTTGGTACCGCGATTCGTCGGACCGGGCTACACGTTTCCAGACATCTTGCGTCCAAGCCTTGTGTGGCCGGGTCAGCAATGACATCCGGGCTGGCCGTCAGCTCCGGAACCCCACAGAATACAGGGAACATGATGCTACTACTGGCCCCAGCATTGAATTGCGCTGTGATGTGCGGCAAACTTGCAGCCAAAGCGGATGTTACAATGCGTGCCAGACGCCGCTCTCCTTAATCGTCCAGGGCTTTTCTGCGGCCACACTGGTCTCGCTCAATGGATTTTTTCCCGTGAGTTTGCGCATTCCAGGCACACCCTGGAAATTGTTGACTGCGTAAATCCAAATTTCGTGATAATTTCCGAGATGGAGTGACCCATCTCTCGGAAGCCGACTATCATACCACGTTCGAAATCGCTTAAATCCTGATATGCTGCTATCTGAACTGCGAATGCTACTACTTGAGCTCACGTAGATATCTGCCTCTCTATATATGTCGTTTACGGACGATACCATTTACCGCATGGGTGTGGTGTACGTAATGGAAATGGCAGCGCACTTCCCAGGTTTTTGTCACCTACGTGTATATACATGAAACGCGGAAGCACCACTTCTAGGCCTGTAGGACGCTGAAACTGGCAATGACAATAAATAAAGCAGGATTCTGCGCATTGGAAACCAGTAAAAGAAAAGTAATCATGTGTAAAGGCAGCGACGTGAGTTTCGCCAAGGCCTTCTAGAAAATACAAGGCCGTGACACTAGAGAGATGAGTTCCCCGTATTAATGACGTCACGCGGAAACCAAGGCTTCCGACTGTTTTTTTTTGTTTTTTTGATTGGAGGTTTAACGACCACCGTGAGCAACTCAATGGGCTATAAGCAGTCGCCCGTCCCTAATTTAGGGTCACTGGCTCCAGGGAAGAGAGAGAGCCAGTGCCGTAATATAAACACAACATCCATGCCTCACCGGGATTCGAACCCGGACCCCGTTCGGACGAATGATCAGAGGCCATCGCTTAGACCACTGCGCCACCGGGGCGGCCCGACTGTTTTCCAACGTTCTCGTGTGTGACATCAAGCACGACACCGATGCATTATAAGTCCGTGTAACATGAGAGTGACGTCACAAACGGAGGGAACTCATCTTGCTAATGTCACGGCCTTGGTTTGACCGTGGCCAGATAAAAGCTGCGTAGAAGGACAGTTGGCCGCCCCGGTGGCGCAGTGGTCTAAGGCGCTGGCCTATGATCATTCGTCCGTAAGGGGTCCGGGTTCGAATCCCGGTCAGGCATGGATGTTGTGTTTGTCTTACGGCACTGGCTCTCTCCCTTCCCTGGAACCAGTGACCCTAAATTAGGGACGGGCGACTGCTCATAGCCCATTGAGTTGCTCACGGTGGTCGTTAAACCTACAATCAAAAAAAAAAAAAAAAAAAAGGACAGTTGTTTGGTTTGTTTTGTTTTGTTTTGGGGTTTATCGACCACCGTGAGAAACTCAATGGGCTACAAGCAGTCGTCTGTCTCTAATTTAGGTGCATTAGTTCCAGGGAAGGAAAAGACCCAATGCCGTAACACCAATACATCTATGCCTAACCGGAACTTGAACCCGGACGCATCTCGGGAGAACGATTTTTTTTTTTTTTTGATTGGAGGTTTAACGACCACCGTGAGCAACTCAATGGGCTATAAGCAGTCGCCCGTCCCTAATTTAGGGTCACTGGTTACAGGGAAGGGAGAGAGCCAGTGCCGTAAGCCAAACACAACATCCATGCCTGACCGGGATTCGAACCCGGACCCCTTACAGACGAATGATCAGAGGCCAACGCCTTAGACCACTGCGCCACCGGGGCGGCGGGAGAACGATCAGACGCCAGCGCTTAGACCAATGCGCCAATGGGGTGGCGGCCGGTTGTTCGCTCACGGCAACTGCTGAACTGTTGGGATTTCCACGTCAGACCATCGCACATGTACACCAAATTTACTTGAAATACTGTGAAATGTCCAACCACCTGGAGAAATGTGGTTATAAACTTAAAAAAAACTATCTGCGCGCAGGTCGTGCCTCTTCGTTACAAGAAATTGCACCGCTACCACGGAACAGATAACATCCGAATTTAATAAGGGCTCTTCCACAAGCTTATGCACAAAGTCTATCCGACGTACCATGAAAAAAATAGGCTATCGAAGTCGACGTCCACATGGTAGTCCTTTGTTGACAGAGATGCAATGAAAGATTAGGCTGTGGTTGGCAAATGCCTATCGCAAATGGAGTGCGGGAGACTAGTAAATACGTCACCTGGTCTGACGGATCGCGATTTCAAATCTATTACGCCGATGGGAAGTGGTGAAAGAGTTGCTGCACACGCGACCGAAATAGTTTCTTTCTACGGAAATCTATGGACTTTGTATGCGCTGGAGGACTTAAATTGCACAAAATGTAGATTACATTTAAAAATCATGCAGATGCACCATTCTTGTTCAATAAATTGTGAGGAAAATTTATTTAAGGTTTCCATTTGGCTCTCCATTGTAGATTGAATGATACACAGATAAATACAAAAAGTGAGGCGACAGTTTTGCAATATTTGGATCACTTTATGTCTTCATAAATACCTTTACGACGGAAGCTTTTTTCTTTTTTTTTTGATTAGAGGTTTAACGACCACCGTGAGCAACTCAAATGGGCTATAAGCAGTCGCCCGTCCCTAATTTTGGGTCACTGGTTCCAGGGAAGGGAAAGAGCCAGTGCCGTAAGACAAACACAACATCCATGCCTGACCGGGATTCGAACCCGGACCCCTTACGGACGAATGATCAGAGGCCAGCGCCTTAGACCACTACGCCACCGGGGCGGCACGACGGAAGCTGACTAGCTTTCAAAGTATAGGCCATCGTGCTGCACCATTTTTAGCCATTTGTCTGCCAGTTCTTCGATTCCGCGAAGGTAACAGTTCTTACCCTTCGAGGCGAAGAACTCCGTCACCCCAGCTGCCACCTCCTCCTGGTTGTTGAAGTGACGCTCGCGGAGGAAGTGGGCCAAAGACCGGAACAAGTAATAATCCGACGGTGCAAGGTCCGGACAATATGCTGGCTGTGGCATCAGTTCGATGCCCTCAAGTTCCTAGAGCTTTGCCGGCGTCGTTCGCAAGATATGAGACCGAGCGTTGTCCTGCTACAGAAGAGAGCGCTTTGTGGTCACCAGTGGCAGGTATTTCTACTCCAAAATGGCACATTAACGTTCAAGCTGTTCAGAGTAGAGGTTGGCGTTGATGGTCCGACTGTCTTGAACAAATTCGTAATGGATTATGCCCTCAAAATTCCACCAGACGAAGAGCACCACTTTGTGCTCGAAGCGCTCCCGTTTGGCAACAGGTTCAGGAAGCTAGCCCGGGCTCAACCACTTGCCGTTGTGTGTTAGGATTACGGGCGCGGGTTTTCACGGAGTTTCGTGCACTTTTCCACCCGGCGGTTTGCTTCAGCTGACGTCAGTTCGTGATGGATGATGCGACAGCTCCTGTAGACCTTATCGATGTCCTGAAGGTGACGAACCACGGTGGTCTGTGATATGGCCCAACTCGCCTGATAATCTCAGAGTGCTGGTTGTCGGATTTGCCACTACGGCCTGACGCACGGCCTCCGAATCCCAGGTTCGCGGCCTACCTGACCTTGGCTGATCGTCGAGGTTTCTGTCACCCGAGCGAAATTTCTCGAACCATCTGGTTGCGGTGCTGTGGTTCACGGAACCTTCCCCTTTCGCATCACAAATGCGTCGTGTCGCTTGAGTAGCGTTATGGCCCAGTTCAAACTCGTAAAGCAAAAGTTCCCTAATTATCCGGTTGTGGCTGTTCATCTTTTAGGCATCCCAACCACAGACAGAATGATGACATGCAATGCTGTTCACAGCAACGACTACCACTTTATATCCCTTTCGACTGACTGCAGGGCGCGACTTGAATTAGTTTAAACACATGGCATACCCGCCGCAGCACATACGTTTATGCAAATATTGCAAAACTTTCGACTCACCCTCTGTACAAACGTTTAACATAATTTAAATCTTATTTTTAGTGGGTTTTTTTTTTTACTTTGTGGAGACTTTCAGAATGAGTGAGTTGGTAACACTGATGAGACTTATAAAGACCTCCATCCAGCAGATAACTCAAAATGGTTGATGAAATATACACTATCTACCAACAAGTAATTGGACACCCCTGCAATCTAAAATATCTGCGGTCTGATACACGTCACGTCCGCCTCCGTTAAATATCTTGTGGGAAACAACAACGCAACCAGTCGCATGCAAGATGCCACGCAGTGTGGATCTCTCTGATTTCGAGAAAGGTGTAATCGTCGGGTATCACAGAAATGGCCGGTCCATACGTGACATATGCAGCAAGTTGAAGTACCCATAATCGATAGTGGCCTACGTGATTGGCAAGTGGAAGATGAGAGGTGACTGTCGGAATGTGCCCCGACCCGGCACACCAACAAAACTGGGAGTTGGAGACCGACGGGTTATGGCCAGAAAAATTCGGAAGAACCGCACCAAATCGATGGGCCACATCCGCGAGGAGTTTCAACAGGCATCCGGGAGCGTTGTTTCGATGAATACTATCCGTAAGGAAGCCCATCTGCTCGGTTATCATGGACGTGCTGCCACCCACAGGCCTTTGATCACCAAGTCCAATACCGCTGCTCGGCTAACGTGGTGCAAAGAACTTCGACAGTGGACCGTTGAACAGTGGAAACAGGTTCTCTGGAGCGACGAATCAAGGTTCACCCTCTACCGTTCGGATGGCAGGGTTTGGGGTCTGCCTAGAGAACGCCTCCTGCCGGAACGTATTGTGCCAACTGTGAAGTTCGGCGGTGGTGGAATTATGCTATGGGGGTGTTTCTCCTGGTATAGCACGGGGCCCTTGGTCGCAATTCCTGGTAGACTCAACGCCGAGACCTACTGCACCATTTTGGATGACAATGCGCTTCCTACGTTGTGGCAGTTTTACGGGGTGGACCCATGTTACTTTCAGGATGACAATGCCACCTGTCATGTTGGGAGGTCCACCATGGCTTGGTATGGTGACAATGGGGTTTATCGAATGGACTGGTCCTTAACCCTATCGAGCACCTCTGGGACGAGTTGGAGCGCCGATTTAAGCGGTGCCCCACCGTCCGAAATCGGTGAAGGAACTGACCTGTCTTCTCCAAATAGAGTGGAAAAAAATACCGCTAGCCGTCGTACAACGCCTGGTTGAGAGTATGCCCCGGAAGGTCGCAGCTGTAATCGCCGCTCGTGGAGGCTCCAGAAACTATTGAAGGTGAATAAACTTCGTTTTCCTTTGCTATCACAGGTGTCCAATTACTTGTTGGTAGATAGTGTATAATAATAAAGACGGTATTAAGTAATAGGCATTACTTTCGGAACGCATTTCGTATAACAGTAGTCTGTAGTAGGCGCATATCAAAGAATTTTGTTCTTGGCTGAAAACACACGAATTAATGCAACAAAAGCACCTTAAAAACATTTATTTCCTTTTGGTTACAATGCCGAATTGCACAAAGGACTGCTCTTGTAAGAGACTCACTTTCGTTAATAATTATGCATGAATTAAATACGGATATACCAACTTTCCTGAAAGCAAAGTCAAATAAAAAGCCTCTAATTTTCTAAAATACATAGAAATGGGTACCTAATAATGAGCTCATAATGCTTAGAAAATAATTTGTATTGCACCACATTTCCCGGGTCCTGATTAATTAACGTGCATCAGACTTTCCGGTTGTGTAAAGATGTGGATTAATCATAAGAGAAATGATGAAAAATGCAGCTAATCACAAGCGTTTCTTTGCTCATGAGGTAAAAAAAGAAAGGTTCTCCGGAAAAGCATCTTCATTATCTTTCTTTTGTCATTTCAGCTGCGTTAAAATGACTGTTGAACAAAAGAGCCGACGGGAAGATAGGCACAGCAAGGAGAGAACAGATTCAAAGTATACCGGTACCGTCTCAGGTTTATCAAAAGATTTTTTGGTCAAGACGATAACAATCGGGCAAGAAGGGGATTTGATTATTTCTTACCTCGGCCAAACGAGAGCTCTTGTTAAAAGTTTCCCTCTAGCTACGTGGAATTAAAATAAAATTTTTCTCTAGGGTTTTATCTTGTCTTATTTGTTTAATATGCTTCCGTGTGCTGCAGATTTATTCTGTCCCGGTTTCCAGCTGTTCTTTGAAATAAAATAAAATGAAAAAATGGTGGGCAGGGTGGGGGGGAAACCTTGCTGATACATAACGCTTCACGCCATGCTTCTCGTAATTAATATCTCGAAAGCAAATGTTCTAAAAAGTGAAAACTGACGGGATATCATTTACCCAAGATGCACCTAATAATAAACGAAAAAGTGCAAATGAATTACTTTCTCGCTTTTGGTGGAGTAATTGGTATCCATATTTTACACCTGACGAAATTTATTTCATGTCACATTGTACAGCATTTCTTGTTTTACACGCAAGAGAGATTACAAGGGGGCAATTATTCCAACTCGCACGTGTAGTTGTCTTAAAGAAGCACTTTGTTAAAAGCAAACTTGTACTTTCATTGCAAAATCAAAAAGGCTTCTCATCAAGACGAAGGAAGTCGTAAAAACAGTACTTCCCCTTGACAACCACTGCAGAGCACACTGTTAAACGTTTGTGGTAGGTTGCACCAAAAAGTGATGCTCCCCAAGCTGCACCACTTTCAGGGAAAGGATAGTGTGGTGCAAACAAAGCCGAACAACATTGTGGCACCTCATTATGATACAAAGTTTCACCACATTTTTTTTTTGATTGGAGGTTTAACGACCACCGTGAGCAACTCAATGGGCTATAAGCAGTCGCCCGTCCCTAATTTAGGGTCACTGGTTCCAGGGAAGGGAGAGAGCCAGTGCCGTAAGACAAACACAACATCCATGTCTAACCGGGATTCGAACCCGGACCCCTTACAGACGAATGATCAGAGGCCAGCGCCTTAGACCACTGCGCCACCGGGGCGGCCACTACATTTTGGTGCAAGGTTCCACCATGTTCTTGGGTTTTGGTTGCACTCACACAATGGTGTATCTTTTTCTCCGAAAGTGGTGCAGCACCACTTTTTGGTGTAACCTACCACACATTTTTTAACAGTGCAGTGGTATAGCTTTGAGAAAAAATATTTTGCTATACAGAGCAGTGGTAGAATTTTGCAAAAAATATGTGGTGCATACTGGTTTTATACGAGTTTTATTTATTTATTTTCTTTTATTGGAGGTTTAACGACCACCGTGAGCAACTCAATGGGCTATAAGCAGTCGCTCGTCCCTAATTTAGGGTCACTGGTTCCAGGGAAGGGAGAGAGCCAGTGCCGTAAGACAAACACAACATCCATGTCTGACCGGGATTCGAACCCGGACCCCTTACAGACGAATGATCAGAGGCCAGCGCCTTAGACCACTGCGCCACCGGGGCGGCCACTACATTTTGGTGCAAGGTTCCACCATGTTCTTGGGTTTTGGTTGCACTCACACAATGGTGTATCTTTTCTCCGAAAGTGGTGCAGCACCACTTTTTGGTGTAACCTACCACACATTTTTTAACAGTGCAGTGGTATAGCTTTGAGAAAAAATATTTTGCTATACAGAGCAGTGGTAGAATTTTGCAAAAAATATGTGGTGCATACTGGTTTTATAGGAGTTTTATTTATTTATTTTATTTTATTGGAGGTTTAACGACCACCGTGAGCAACTCAATGGGCTATAAGCAGTCGCCCGTCCCTAATTTAGGGTCACTGGTTCCAGGGAAGGGAGAGAACCAGTGCTGTAAGACAAACACAACATCCATGCCTGACCGGGATTCGAACCCGGACCCCAATACAGACGAATGATCAGAGGCCAGCGCCTTAGACCACTGCGCCACCGGGGCGGCCACTACATTTTGGTGCAAGGTTCCACCATGTTCTTGGGTTTTGGTTGCACTCACACAGTGGTGTATCTTTTCTCCGAAAGTGGTGCAGCACCACTTTTTGGTGTAACCTACCACACATTTTTTAACAGTGCAGTGGTATAGCTTTGAGAAAAATATTTTGCTATACAGAGCAGTGGTAGAATTTTGCAAAAAATATGTGGTGCATACTGGTTTTATAGGAGTTTTATTTATTTATTTTATTTTATTGGAGGTTTAACGACCACCGTGAGCAACTCAATGGGCTATAAGCAGTCGCCCGTCCCTAATTTAGGGTCACTGGTTCCAGGGAAGGGAGAGAACCAGTGCTGTAAGACAAACACAACATCCATGCCTGACCGGGATTCGAACCCGGACCCCATTACAGACGAATGATCAGAGGCCAGCGCCTTAGACCACTGCGCCACCGGGGCGGCCACTACATTTTGGTGCAAGGTTCCACCATGTTCTTGGGTTTTGGTTGCACTCACACAGTGGTGTATCTTTTCTCCGAAAGTGGTGCAGCACCACTTTTTGGTGTAACCTACCACACATTTTTTAACAGTGCAGTGGTATAGCTTTGAGAAAAAATATTTTGCTATACAGAGCAGTGGTAGAATTTTGCAAAAAATATGTGGTGCATACTGGTTTTATAGGAGTTTTATTTATTTATTTTATTTTATTGGAGGTTTAACGACCACCGTGAGCAACTCAATGGGCTATAAGCAGTCGCCCGTCCCTAATTTAGGGTCACTGGTTCCAGGGAAGGGAGAGAACCAGTGCTGTAAGACAAACACAACATCCATGCCTGACCGGGATTCGAACCCGGACCCCATTACAGACGAATGATCAGAGGCCAGCGCCTTAGACCACTGCGCCACCGGGGCGGCCACTACATTTTGGTGCAAGGTTCCACCATGTTCTTGGGTTTTGGTTGCACTCACACAGTGGTGTATCTTTTCTCCGAAAGTGGTGCAGCACCACTTTTTGGTGTAACCTACCACACATTTTTTAACAGTGCAGTGGTATAGCTTTGAGAAAAAATATTTTGCTATACAGAGCAGTGGTAGAATTTTGCAAAAAATATGTGGTGCATACTGGTTTTATAGGAGTTTTATTTATTTATTTTATTTTATTGGAGGTTTAACGACCACCGTGAGCAACTCAATGGGCTATAAGCAGTCGCCCGTCCCTAATTTAGGGTCACTGGTTCCAGGGAAGGGAGAGAACCAGTGCTGTAAGACAAACACAACATCCATGCCTGACCGGGATTCGAACCCGGACCCCATTACAGACGAATGATCAGAGACCAGCGCCTTAGACCACTGCGCCACCGGGGCGGCCACTACATTTTGGTGCAAGGTTCCACCATGTTCTTGGGTTTTGGTTGCACTCACACAGTGGTGTATCTTTTCTCCGAAAGTGGTGCAGCACCACTTTTTGGTGTAACCTACCACACATTTTTTAACAGTGCAGTGGTATAGCTTTGAGAAAAAATATTTTGCTATACAGAGCAGTGGTAGAATTTTGCAAAAAATATGTGGTGCATACTGGTTTTATAGGAGTTTTATTTATTTATTTTATTTTATTGGAGGTTTAACGACCACCGTGAGCAACTCAATGGGCTATAAGCAGTCGCCCGTCCCTAATTTAGGGTCACTGGTTCCAGGGAAGGGAGAGAACCAGTGCTGTAAGACAAACACAACATCCATGCCTGACCGGGATTCGAACCCGGACCCCATTACAGACGAATGATCAGAGGCCAGCGCCTTAGACCACTGCGCCACCGGGGCGGCCACTACATTTTGGTGCAAGGTTCCACCATGTTCTTGGGTTTTGGTTGCACTCACACAGTGGTGTATCTTTTCTCCGAAAGTGGTGCAGCACCACTTTTTGGTGTAACCTACCACACATTTTTTAACAGTGCAGTGGTATAGCTTTGAGAAAAAATATTTTGCTATACAGAGCAGTGGTAGAATTTTGCAAAAAATATGTGGTGCATACTGGTTTTATAGGAGTTTTATTTATTTATTTTATTTTATTGGAGGTTTAACGACCACCGTGAGCAACTCAATGGGCTATAAGCAGTCGCCCGTCCCTAATTTAGGGTCACTGGTTCCAGGGAAGGGAGAGAACCAGTGCTGTAAGACAAACACAACATCCATGCCTGACCGGGATTCGAACCCGGACCCCATTACCGACGAATGATCGGAGGCCAGCGCCTTAGACCACTGCGCCACCGGGGCGGCCACTACATTTTGGTGCAAGGTTCCACCATGTTCTTGGGTTTTGGTTGCACTCACACAGTGGTGTATCTTTTCTCCGAAAGTGGTGCAGCACCACTTTTTGGTGTAACCTACCACACATTTTTTAACAGTGCAGTGGTATAGCTTTGAGATAAAATATTTTGCTATACAGAGCAGTGGTAGAATTTTGCAAAAAATATGTGGTGCATACTGGTTTTATAGGAGTTTTATTTATTTATTTTATTTTATTGGAGGTTTAACGACCACCGTGAGCAACTCAATGGGCTATAAGCAGTCGCCCGTCCCTAATTTAGGGTCACTGGTTCCAGGGAAGGGAGAGAACCAGTGCTGTAAGACAAACACAACATCCATGCCTGACCGGGATTCGAACCCGGACCCCATTACAGACGAATGATCAGAGGCCAGCGCCTTAGACCACTGCGCCACCGGGGCGGCCACTACATTTTGGTGCAAGGTTCCACCATGTTCTTGGATTTTGGTTGCACTCACACAATGGTGTATCTTTTCTCCGAAAGTGGTGCAGCACCACTTTTTGGTGTAACCTACCACACATTTTTTAACAGTGCAGTGGTATAGCTTTGAGAAAAAATATTTTGCTATACAGAGCAGTGGTAGAATTTTGCAAAAAATATGTGGTGCATACTGGTTTTATAGGAGTTTTATTTATTTTATTTTATTTTATTGGAGGTTTAACGACCACCGTGAGCAACTCAATGGGCTATAAGCAGTCGCCCGTCCCTAATTTAGGGTCACTGGTTCCAGGGAAGGGAGAGAACCAGTGCTGTAAGACAAACACAACATCCATGCCTGACCGGGATTCGAACCCGGACCCCATTACAGACGAATGATCAGAGGCCAGCGCCTTAGACCACTGCGCCACCGGGGTGGCGTTTTATAGGAGTAGTGTCTACCACAAGTTTTATTTTTCAATGGGCGCGGACAACCAATTTGTGGTGTATACAGTGAGTTACTTGCCAGTGGCGCAGTGGTCTAAACGCTGGCTTTTTTTTTTTTTGATTGAAGGTTTAACGACTACCGTGAGCAACTCAATGGGCTATAAGCAGTCGCCCGTCTCTAATTTAGGGTCACTGGTTCCAGGGAAGGGAGAGAGCCAGTGCCGTAAGACAAACACAACATCCATGCCTCACCGGGATTTGATACCCGGACCCCTTTCGAACGAATGATTTTTTTTTTTTTTGGTTGGAAGTTTAACGACCACCGTGTGCAACTCAATGGGCTATAAGCAGTCGCCCGTCCCTAATTTAGGGTCACTGGCTCCAGGGAAGGGAAAGAGCCAGTGCCGTAAGACAAACACAACATCCATGCCTGACCGGGATTCGAACCCGGACCCCATTACGGACGAATGATCAGAGGCCATCGCCTTAGACCGCTGCGCCACCGGGGTGGCGTTTTATAGGAGTAGTGTCTACCACAAGTTTTATTTTTCAATGGGCGCGGACAACCAATTTGTGGTGTAGTTACTTGCCAGTGGCGCAGTGGTCTAAACGCTGGCTTATGATCATTCGTCCGTGAAGGGGTGCGGGTTCGAATCACGGTGAGGCATGGATGTTGTGTTTGTCTTACGGCGCTGGCTCTCTTCCTTCCCTGGAACCAGTGGCCCTAAATGAAGGACGGGCGACTGCTTATATCCCATTGAGTTGCTCACGGTGGTCGTTAAACCTACAATCGCATCACACTGAGTTACTTTGCATTAGAAACACCTACCTAATAACGCGTTATGGCCTCTGATCATTCGTCCGAAAGGGGTCCGGGTTCGAATCCCGGTGAGGCATGGATGTTGTGTTTGTCTTACGGCACTGGCTCTCTCCCTTCCCTGGAAGCAGTGACCCTAAATTAGAGACGGGCGACTGCTTATAGCCCATTGAGTTGCTCACGGTGGTCGTTAAACCTCGAATCCAAAAAAAAAAAAAAAAAATAACGCGTTGGTCCATCTTTGTGTGCAATCGCACGGCTCGCAGAAGACCAGGAACAGATTCCACAAATATGCAAATAGGTTACATACAGGGGAGGGATTCGGAGGCCAAGCTAGTTCATTGCAGCATGTTCCTCTTTCTTTGTTTTTGTTTTCTTTGATTGGAGGTTTAACGACCACCGTGAGCAACTCAATGGGCTATAAGCAGTCGCCCGTCCCTAATTTAGGGTCACCGGTTCCAGGGAAGGGAAAGAGCCAGTGCTGTAAGACAAACACAACATCCATGCCTCGCCAGGATTCGAACCCGGACCCCTTCCGGACGAATGATCAGTGGCCATCTCTTAGACCACTGCGCCACCGGGGCGGCAGCAGCATGTTCCTCCAACCACTCAGTAGTTATAAAAGCCCGATTACACGGAACAGTGGTCCGGGTAAACATTTTGCAGATATGGATGGAGATGACCGGCTAACAGGCTCTTGTAGCATCCACCATTCAGTGTTTGGGGGATTACAACCAGTGGATCTAGAGCTGAACAGAACACAACCTCTGAACTAACACCACATCAACCGGCCTGTTGAATCCCACCTGTGCAACCAAGGGATAGGGCTTCATGCTGTTTAAGTCTTATGCAAATCCAGGCCATCAGCATGGCACAGCAAGAAACATGACTCATCACTCCAAATGACCTTCTTCCATCAGTCGAGGGTCCATTGCCAACGTTCCTGGGCCCATGCGAGGCGTTGTTTGCAACGACTTGACGTCATCATGGGTAGTCTAAGGCTGTGGAATTCTAGGGGATGGAAGGTATGATGCATGTGGAAATAGGTTGCACTGTACTGCTGTTGGTGGTGGTTGAGCTGGGTTGCTGTTAAACGTCGTTGCCGCCGAGATACCAGTCGTGACATCCAATGCTCATCTCTAGGATTAACCGTGCGTGGCTGACCAATGTGAGCTCTTCTGTTGGATATCTGTGCATGGCGAAACTATTCCTGGTACACCTCGTGATACAGTAGTACTGGAGCAGCCAACAAGCAAGTGCGGCTGTTTCCGAAATACTGGCACCAGCCTTCCTGGACCCAACTACCTGGCCGCGGTCAGATTGCCTTCCGTCGCCACATTTCTCCATTACTGGAAGATGTTTACCAGTTAGGTACAAATCAGAACAAATGTAGATGATTTTAGGAAAGGAGTGTCTGACCCCAAGGTCTTGAACAACCTTTAGAAATAGGAAGCTAGGAAATTTGGGCTAGAGTGCCCCATAGAAAAGTGATACGGAAGCGAATTGGAAAGGGGGAGAAAGACTCCCTTATTTATTACCGGGGAGCAGTACCCGGGTTCCGACGGCTTAACGTGCCCATCCGACGCACGGCGTATATTTAGTGGTTCGAGGGTTCGTACCTGCCTGGGATCGAACTTGGTTTCTCCCGTGGCAGTCACGAACACGTTGACCACTAGGCCATCCGCGGCCCTTCATCAATTACGTACAGAGGATAGGTATGCACAATTTATAGTAGGCGCACGTGACGTTGATATCACGTGGTACTTCGTCATTGCTCCGAATATATGAAGCGGATGTGTTCCTAATGCAAAGCAAACTTACTGTAATGACTTTCATTTTTGGTTTCTGTAATATGTAATTTTTGTTTTGTTCTCAAGCATTTTCTAATCTTAACGCTACATTATCTCTCTCGCGGAAAGTGTTTTTGGCAATCTGACGGCACGTCGAGAGAATGTATGTGAAAAAGAAGGATAAGAGTGCTGTTTTAAAATGTATCGAATCGATTGGAGATTTTGCTGAGGGATTGAGGATTTGATGAGAGTTGATTGTATACGAAGAGATTTGTTTTGAACGAACTTTTGATTTGAGTCGCTCACGCCGAGTATTATGCTCCCTTTTTCTATAAGTCTCAAGTGATTGTTGAATTTTGCAAGACTTTATGATTATTCTGTGTCACGAGACTGTAGATTGTTTACAAATTGCAGCTCCGCACGTGATGTATTTGCTGACTCATGAGTGCCGACTAAGGACCAATAAAACAAGTTAGTAAAATCATGCAATGCATTGATTATGATACGCTTTCCAACATACCAGAAATTATTACTCAAGTTATGTGGATAATGGCTGTGGAATAAATCTCGCTCCTGTGTCCTGAATTTTGCCCCCATTTCGATGATATTCAACAGAACCGGTTCACTATACCTCCGGAACAACATGATAAAGTGTTGTTGCAATAGAAGCAGTTTTACGCAAGTTATGAGAATAATGGCTGTGGAATAAATCTGGCTTTTGTGCAATGACCTTTGCCCCCATTTCGTTGATATTCAACAGAACCGGTTCACTATACCTACGGAATAAAATGATAAAGTTTTGTCGCAATCCAAGCATTTTAGGTAAGTTATGATGCACAAGGGCAATGGAATGGATCCCACTCGTGTCTTGACCTTTGACCCCATTTCGCCCATTTTCAAAAGGGCTCGTGCCCAGGTGGTTCCTTACCACATACTAAAATTTCATCGAATTCGAACCATTTTTACGCAAGTTATGACGCATAAGGGCAACGGAATATATCCCGCTCTTATACCCTGCCTGACCTTTGACCCTATTTCACCCATTTTCAAAAGGGTTCGTGCCCAGGTGGTTCCCTACCACATACTAAAATTTCATCGAAATCGAACCATATTTACGCAAGTTATTACGCATAAGAGCAATGGAATGGATCCCACTCCTATGTCCTGACCTTTGACCCTGCTTCGCCCATTTTCAATAGGGTTCGTCCCCATGTGGTCCCCTACCACATACTAAAATTTCGTCGAAATCGAACCATTTTCACGTGAGTTATCGTGCGGAAGGACGGACGGACGGACAGACGGAAAAAGCTGGAGCATAAACGCTTCTTCAACCTACGGTTGGAAAGCGTAAACAAAGTGGACATCGTAGGCAGACTTTTCATTCGTTCTGGAGTTTATTTTTGTTTGGTGCCTAAGTAGCTATGGCATGTAAGATATCCGGAACGCAACGTTAAGCTATACGAAACATTTCAATAAGATTTACAATGAAGTAATGTTGGGATTTTAGTGTACCATACACAATTAATTCCTACAAACCAATTAACACTAAAAACCTATGGACCATCGATTTCTGTAGAGTGCATGTCGGCTGGGAAAGATGAACTAAGCTTCCGGAAAACAAAGAAAACTTGCGAACATAGAAAAAAAAAAAAAAACCGGTTCACCTCGCCTGCTCAATGAACAATAGAAGACATCAGAAAATTACAGACTACTGTAATTTTCATTTTTTTTTTATTGGAGTGTTAACGACCACAATGAGCAGCTCTTTGGGCTATAAGCAGTCGCCCGTCCCTAATTTAGGGCCACTGGCTACAGGGAAGAGTGAGAACCAGCACCGTAAGACAAAGACAACATCCATGCCTCGCCGGGGGATTCGAACCCGGACCCATCTCGGACGAAAAATCAGAAGCCATCGCTTAGACCACTGCGCAACCGGGGCGGCCAGTTTTTTTGTTGCTGTTTTTTTTTTTTTTTTTTTTTTACTTGCAATTATGCCCGTTCTCCGAACGGTGAATCTATAATTTTTTTAACATAAAATTAAAGGAAAAGAAAAAGTAATTAAGGAAAAGAAAAGTAGTTTAAGATCCGTAACTGTTGCACGATTTAGAACAGGGTCGTGACGTCAATGTATACAATTTGACGTAAAAAGGATCAGGCTTTAACGCCCCTTAATTTTAAATCGAATTTTCATGAAACTTTTACACATTTCACCGTTTCTGGCATAATTATCTTTAAACCTATCAGCATTTTGAACAGTAAAGCTAAGCTTCACTTTTGAACTGTTTAGTTTTTACTTTTTTAGGTATCTGGACCTTAGGGCTATCTGCATGCCAATTTTCAGATCTAAAGGTTATTGAGAAGTGGTCGAACAATTCGCAAAAAATTCAAGCAGAGCATGTTCCAAACCCGCCATTTTGATTTCTTTTTCGGACTCTTCTAGGTATTCGGACCTTAAGACCTATCAACATGACAATTTTCAAATCTCCAGGTCATGCAGAAGTGGTCGAACAGTTCGCGAAAATGTCAAGTAGAGAAATGTTCCATAGCCACCATTTTTTATTTTATTTTATTTTATACCGGCGGAAAACTCCTAAGTTTAAAAGCGTCACTACGTCATTAAGCATTGCGTCATTACCAGTTTGATTGGTTGTTTTTATGGCGCAAGTGCCATGTTTGGCCAAAGAGCGCCAGACACAGAACTATCAGTGTAATATTTTTAAGTTGGTTAACCAGTTTGATTGTAGCCTGTCCTTTCACCCAATGAGAAGAGAGTGCTAAAAATAGATGCGTCACGATGGCAGCAGGCCACGGAATCAGAAGTTTTCTGTGTGGTTACCGTTGAAGACATAGGAAGCCGTTCGTTCCTTTCCTTTGAGTCTTTAAAAATGCTTAAAAATCAGAAAATGATTTTTTCTTAATTTCTTTTTCTTAAAAAGAGGGATGATAGTTGAGAGTTTATGCTGTAAAGAGTGTAATGCGTTATGAGTTATAGTTTCCCGCGTATCAGTTTCTTAAAATGGATCCCATCGAGAAATAGATAATTTTGTGAAATTTAAAAATTTAATTTCTCGTAAACTAAATCGAAATTCAAAAAAAGAGCAGAGAGGTGAAAACATTTAGCCAAGGCCCTACATGCCTACAAAGTTTCGTGGTTCTGTTGCTGTTAGTGTGTCCGGATTGCGAACTGATAAGCACTTTTTTGCTTACCTTAACTTTGAAATAACAATAGCTCTTGAAATATCGCCACAATCAAAAACGGTTTAGTTCAGCATGTTCTCCAAACAATTCTCTACTAACGATGTAAGTATCATTTTTTTGTGTTCAATACCTTTTGTGCTACGAGCTAGGAAAGCGCGAGTATCGCGAAATATCTAAAACAGCGGCGGTTACTTTTTTTTGTAGAATAGAGAAGTTTCCAGAAGACAAATTAAATTTCAGGTCGATTCCAAGAGTCTGAAGGGAAAAAAAGGAGGTAATGACCAATTTATGGAGTTTTCCTTACTTCCGAGGAGGCGTAAGAGCCCTGTAGATCTTATTAGGAGAATTCAAATTCGTGCAGAAATAGTCCAAAGTAATCGAGGTAGTTGCCTTCAATGCACGATCTTAATAACAAGAGTCACTCACAATACAAATTTAAATTCGTTGGCTGAATTTAAAGATTTTATTGTATGTACAAATATAAGAACTTTCGGGTTTCCCTAGAACTTTCGGCTTTCTCTATTTAAACTTATTCCTTCTTCTGTATCTGATGATGGGTTCTAGGGAAACCCGAAAGTTCTTATATTTGTATATACAATAAAATCTTTTAATTCAGCCAACGAATTTAAATTTGTATTGTGAGTTACTCTTGTTATTAAGATCGTGCACTGAAGGCAACTACCTTGATCACTTTGGAATGTAGATCTTGTTCGGAAGAATAACTTCATCAAAAACATTTATCACAAAATAAACTGGTTTCACTCCTTTCACTTTTAGAAGCAGCACTGTTTTGGTCCTCAAAGAGTTAAAAGGTTGCATAAACACATTGTCATTTTGAATTTTGACTTTACGATTCTTCTTACTACAACACAAAAGGCATACTATCCCTTAGACAGGAAAACCCAACTCCGGAGTTTTTCGAACCGTTACAGGAAAATAATTCATGTAAACACAAAAGGGTGCCTGTAAAATTATTAATATATCCCATTTCAGGAGGCTTTCGCTTCACTGAAAGCAGAAATATCTCATTTTGACAGTCACAGAATAATCGTATGAAAAGGAGGCTAAAGCCATAAACACGGTACACGAACAAAGAAGTGCTCTGAATTTTGTGACTTGGAACACACACCATATGAGCTGACGCACAGCACTGAAGAATTACAGACGATCACTTACAAAAGGTATTTTCCCTAACTCTCGTTTTATTTTTTTCTTTGATAGCTTTAGACATGCAAAAATTTCCCTTTACAGCTTTCCGTTAATATGTCTGTGATACAGAGTCAGTAAAGCCTTTGTGCAACGTATGAATTTTTATTGCATTGTTTAGTATGATCACTTCACGGTTGAGCAATTTTGACATTATCATTCGGCGATTGTTACGCAGATAATTTCGCCCAGGAGTAATCGAATTAAACGATGCCCACTGTATAGCGAAACTACATTACGACAGAAACTCCTAATAAGACTAGTAATTTAAACTTCGTTTAGCGTGCTGCTTCCCATGTTTTTTTTTTTTTTTTTTTTTGATTGGAGGTTTAACGACCGCCGTGAGCAACTCAATGGGCTATAAGCAGTCGCCCGTCCCTAATTTAGGGTCACTGGTTCCAGGGAAGGGAGAGAGCCAGTGCCGTAAGACAAACACAACATCCATGCCTGACCGGGATTCGAACCCGGACCCCTTACGGACGAATGATCAGAGGCCAACGCCTTAGACCACTGCGCCACCGGGGCGGCCTTCCCATGCTTCAGGCAGGATAACAGAAGGAAGTAAGCCTATCTGAATCCTGCAGATTTCAGCCAAAAATATAAAGAACGTCCAAAAAAAAAATGTCATCACACAAGGTACGATTTCTTTTAGTTGCAACGTGCAAGACTTTGTAATAAGTAAATACTTAGGTAAAATTTTACTAGAGTGTCAACTTTTTTTTTTTTTTTGATTGGAGGTTTAACGACCACCGTGAGCAACTCAAATGGGCTATAAGCAGTCGCCCGTCCCTAATTTAGGGTCACTGGTTCCAGGGAAGGGAGAGAGCCAGTGCCGGAAGACAAACACAACATCCATGCCTCACCGGGATTCGAACCCGGACCCCTTACGGACGAATGATCAGAGGCCAACGCCTTAGACCACTGCGCCACCGGGGCGGCAGTGTCAACTTGTCGCCACATCATTGGAGTTACAAGGAAACAAGATTATGTGATTGTTATCATTTTGCAATATTACGAGCGGTATGTGTTCGCCATAAAATCGAAGCTATTGAGTTTGGGAGCGAAATGTTTGGATTTATTCGGTATATCCCGACTTTAGGTAGGTAAATGTAAAGAAATCATCTGGAACGAATATCGTTCAGAACTATTTAGGTATGCAACATTGGAAAAATAAAAGGGAGGATTAAAACCAAATACTTTAAAGATAGTTCATTTTATGTTCTAGAAATCAACAGTAAAACTGAACACCACTACCCGAAAGGTCAGATGTTTTGACGGCTTCACACAGAGGCTGCCATTTTGCTCAAAATATATTTTCTGCTGATGGCGTAACTATGTTACCCTTAAATCAATATTGGAAATGTGGAATGCGGTACCCGCACAGTGTCAAAATGGAAAGCGTCAAACAGCTCCAAAAGTCTGAATATGACGTAAATATGTTGCGTCCTGTCATAGCAAGTACAGAATTCTGAGAGAGATAAGCTTTATACTGCTTTTTGCTTGTCACCACGTTTGAAAATGGGGTTTCTTTTGAAGAATATGTGGCTACAAAAGTTGTGTTACTTCACACGTCAACGTCGTGTGAAGTAACGAAACTTAAAATGCATTATCAGAGGCTTTAGTTTTTGGTTGTAACAAAAGCACATCGCCATTGCAATATGCATTCTGAAACAATACTGCATTTTACTGAGTCGTTTTCGGTGTTTTTAATGTACTATAAATGAGCTTGCAACCACAGAACGCCGCCTCGGTGGAGCAGTGGTCTACGCGATGGCTTCTGATCATTCGTCCGAGACGGGTCCGAGTTCGTATCCCGGTGAAGCATACGTGTTGTGTTTGTCTTACGAGACTGGCTATCTCCCTTCCCTGGAACCAGTGGCCCTAAATTAGGGACGAGCGACTGCTTATAGACCACTGAGTTGCTCACGGTGGTCGTTAAACCTCCAATCAAAAAAGAAAAGCCACAGAACTTTTGAAATACAGTAAAAATCACTTTACCTGACACCACTTAGTAGACCCAGTTTTGTGATCTCCACTTGTATATTTACTTCCAAATAGCGGGCAGTGATATCGGTCATAAAACAGTTGAGAACGCGAATGCACAATAGAAGATAATCAGCCAAAACTGTTAAAAACCTCTTCTAAAGCGAATTAGAAGATAATTAACCATTATACTTCCACGCCGAAGCAAGGATGTACGATGGACGGAGAAATACGGCAGGCTTATTGTTTATAATGTGTGAAACTCCCATAAGAGAAGCCTAAATGAATTTGATTTTCAGTTTGGTCTCAACAAAAACTTTGTCTCCAAAGCGTATGATAAAACAGTATCCATATCCGAAACAGAGAAGCATACACTGAGTTGGGTTTCCCCCATTCTACATATTCGGAGCAATAACGGAATACCACGTAATATCAACGTCAGAGATGGAATAGGTCACGAGTCAACGGGTCGACGATTTCTTGCGGGTCTAACGGGTGGGGTCAAGGTGTCCCAGACCCGATTTTAAACCGGTTTTATTCCAGTTTTATCTTTGAAAAGAGAAAAATCTTGGGAACGAACTAAATTGAATGGATAATTTTTTTTTTTTTATAGTAGGTTTAACGACCACCGTGAGCAACTCAATGGGCCATAAGCAGTCGCCTGTCCCTAATTTAGGGTCACTGGTTCCAGGGAAGGGAGAGAGACAGTGCCATAAGACAAACACAACATCCATGCCTCACCGGGATTCGAACCCGGACCCCGGTGGGACGAATGATCAGAGGCCATCGCTTAGACCACTGCGCCACCGGGGCGGCATAAATTGTTTTATGCACATACTTAATAATGTGTTGCTCTACCTTTCGCTCCCGCAATAGCAGCCAGACGTCTTTGTAAGGACTCACTGAGGTTTTGAAAACACGGAGGCATGAAGCGAAAATAGTCGGTCGTACAGCATCAACAGTTGCCGGTTGATGGGCTCGAGCAAGTCTCTCCAATTCGTCCCACAAATTGTCAATGCGGTTGAAGTCCGGCGATTCCGGGGGTCATTCTAGTGTGCTAAACTCACCTGAATGCTTCTAAAGCCGGTTGGTCGTCACTTGGAAAGTATGCAGTGCGGCGTTGTCCTCTTGAAAGGTGGTTGTCATGATACTGAAAGAGAATCGTTACGAATAGATTTAAATGGAAAGCGAGGATATTTACATACCTTGTGCCAGGTACAAGGGACCCCAAAAAACGTCATTTAAATGCACCCCAAACTGTCACACCGCCTCCACCTGTATAAATGACCCCAAGCTGGATCCATCATTTCGTGCGATCTAGGTCAAACATGCACCCTCTCATCGACGTGAAGGATTTAAATCAGCGATTCTTCAGAGCAAATCACGTCTTTCCAGTCCATTTACAATAGGCCTTTGAAAACTTGAGCCTAATGTCCCGTCTTTCACCTGTGTAGTAAATTGCACGTTTACAGGTACATTTCTCCAGTTAGGTGGAAGTTTTGCGGGATTTTACGTAGTTTTGGTATACACGTGTGACGGTCTGGCGTTCAACAGTTCAGTAGTCGCGGTGGTTGAAGAACCAGTCTTCCTCGTAGCTACTACCTGCCCATGGTCAAATTCACTTACGCCACTGAAGTCACCCACGATTACTTTTCCGTGACTGGTTTCTACTGCGTAGAGACCTGGTCTATTTATATACATTGCCAGTTCAACGTCTCACGTGACCAGACGCGTTACTTCTGCTTTGCATATTGTTATTGTAGTGTATATAATAATTTGCCCATTCAGTGTAGAAGGCCTTAAAAGTGAGAGGAAAGAACTGTGTTTGAAGGACATATTTGTTTCTTTCGTTTTTTTTTATTGGAGGTTTAACGACCACTGTAACTAACTCTTTGGGCTATAAGCAGTCGTCCGTCTCTAATTTAGGGTCACTGGTTCCAGGAAAGAGAGAGAGCTAGTGCCGTAAGGCAAACACAACATCCATGCCTCACCGGGATTTGAACCCGGACCCATCGCGGACGAATGGTCAGAAGCCAACGCTTAGACCACTGCGCCACCGGCCGGCGGTATTTCGGGGTTTAACTATCACTATGAGCTGCTCGTAGATTTATAAGCTGTCACTAAGTTTATAAGGGATCCATACATCATCCGTGACCTGGGTCTATCCAAGGCCGTCTAGGAAACACAAGGCCATGAGAGAGAGATGAGTTCCCTCTTATAGTGACGGCACGTGGTAACCAAGGCTCCCGATTGGTTTCCAACGCTGCTGTGTGTGACGTCAAACACGACACCGACGTATCAGTCAGAGTAAAAAGAGGGTGACGTCACAAATGGAGGGAACTCATATGACTAGACGGCCTTGATCTATCTAGATCCTAAGCCAGCGCCTCAAACCACTTAGAGAGACGTCCAATAAGTATAAAGTAAGAAAAAGAAATTGAATAGCGAGTTGATGCAAGACAGAAAAGCGTAGGGAAAGGAGCCGCAACAGTCCCCACCCATAGTGAATGGACAAATTATTTTTATATACACTCCGATAACAATATGCAAAGCAGAAGTACCCTACACGTGCCGCCAAACCAGCTCTTACGCAGCGTGGCATGTCCATCACGTGCTGCTACACAGCTCTTACCCGACGATGCATAGACGCTACAAATTTCTGAAGGTATCTTGTGGTACATGGAACCAACATATTACCAGCAGATCTTTTAACAGTTGCAAATTACGTGGTTGAGCCGCCACAGATCGGATTCGCTCTTCCAACACAAACCACAGATGCTCGATTGGATTGATGTCTGGGGGATTTGGGAATATTTCCAAGCCTTCCGCATGTTCCGCAAACCATTCTAGAACAAACCAAGCAGAGTGGCATGGTCCATTATCCTGTAAAAGGGGTAACTACTACAGTGGAATACGATTGCCATAAAAGGAAGTACCTGGTCTGCAATGTTATTTACGTCGGTAGAAGACGTCATAATTTCCTCCACATGAACGCCTAGACGCAGGTTGTCCCAGCAGAACATTGCCCAAAGCATTACACTTCCTGCCCTACGGTGTTTTCGTCTCACGGTGCGTCCGGGTGCAAACACTTCCCCAGGTAAACAGTGTATACGCACCCGGCCGTCCGCATGGAGCAACAGGAAACATGGTTCCCTACAACAGACGACCTTCTTCCAATCGGTCAGGGTCCAGGTTTGATGTTCGAGTGTCAATTGTGGGAGTTTTCAACGGTCATCTAAGATTAGCATGGGCACTGGGAGACGCCTGAGGCTATGCAGCGCCATTTTCAGCAAGGTTCGATGTACTGCGTGTTGTAACACATTACTCCAGACATTCGTCAGCAGCATTCACGTTACCTGCGTGTTGTGTCACAGTATCCTTTCCGTTGGCTTGTTCCACACGGGATAGATTTCGCTCACGTCCAGCATCGATGAGCCGTGGTCTTCTTACATCTTGCCAGCAGATCGTGGTGTTTTCCCCTCCTCGGATTACTTTTTGAAGGTATTAACCACAGCTCACCGTGAACACTCCTGAGATGACTAGTTTTCTGGCCATTACAATTTGGCCTTTGTCAAATCCGCTACCTTTCCCATCTGAAGAACAAGAATATCACTGATTAACAGAGCTCAGTACCAGGTGTTATTTATATCGTTTCACGGCCTTCACATGCGCCGTCGTTTACCTGAAGTTGCTTCGATTTGCATAAAGACACGCTGGCCATAATGTTTTTGCTCTTAGGTGTAAGCATGCTGCAGAAGAAAGGATTTCATCATTTTGTAACTCATAGTTCACATAAAAGGCTTAACTCCTTATCAGTGTTGGCGGACGCAGCGCGTAAGCATCAAAGTTCGCAATTCACTCATAAGAAAATTTCCCCACGGTTTCACTCGTGGAGAAAAAACTGCGTGCGCGCGCATCATCAGGAAAAACACCTGTGACCCATATATGACTCGGACTTCTTCTCACCTTAGCAAAAAAGATATGTAGTCCGGTCAAAATAGGGTTTTAAGATGAAATAAATATGAAAGTTTTGAAACTTGGCACACTTGCTTATAAGTATCTAGCGAAGATTATATTAAAAGTCCTGACGAATCAGAGGCGAGCTCTAGCCGCCATCTTGAAAAATAAGTACGTTTTTTCGGTTTTTCCTGAATATCTCAAAGACGGTTGGTCGTAGCCCAAAAATACTATTTACAAAATTTCCTACAAAACAGGTTCTGCTCACTTGTTTTGTATCTCTAATAGTTTCTGAGATAATCGGGTGTCAATGTTGAATTGTTTCGCTGTTCGCTACGTTATCACCAGCTTATTTGCGTGAAAAACCGTAGTGATAACGTAACGATCAGCGAAACAATTCAACATTGACACCCGATTATCTCAGAAACTATTAGAGATACAAAAAGAGTGAATGGAACCTTTTTTGTAGGAAATGTTGTAAGCTTCAATTTTGTAAATAGTATTTTTGGGCTACGACTAACCAAATTTGAGATATTCACGAAAAACCAAAAAACGCACCTATTTTTCAAGATGGCGGCTAGAGCTCACCTCTGATTCGTCAGGACTTTTGATACGATCTTCACTAGGTACCTATAAAACAAGTGTGCCAAGTTTCAAAACTTTCATATTTATTTCTTATATTTGCCCATTTTCATCCTTCGTTGACTGGACTAAATGTGTGTGCAACAAAGATGTGAAGAGAAACAATATATCAACGAGCAAAATGAAGCTATTGTCTTTTACAACTGTTTTGAAAAATATATTTATTTGAAGTGTTGTTATTCTGCAACTAGGCAATTAATGCCAGGATTAATACGGCATTAATACCAGTATACTCACCTACTCGCCATCATTATTTCATTGTGTTATATTATATGCGCATTTTTACTACCATCAATAAATTGTCATCGTATATTAAAGGATTACTTTCCTCTGACCAGGTGAGTCTGATTTATGCATTTGTATTCGCTGAATCATTCCCTTAAAAAATAACATTGTTTATGCATCTATCTGAGACTATTATCGCTGTTTACCTATTACACTGTAGAGCGAATGGGAAATTGTACCATCGTGTTGCGTCCCGCTTACAATCAGAATTTAATTATGTAGATTACTACGGAATTATTCCTCTCAGAAATTGAGCTCAAATATTGTTATAAAAGAAAATGAAGACTATTGGATTTAGAAATTGTGTTTTATAATTCGTTCTTGTGTGCATAGCAGCGTAATAAGCTTGTACTAACTGTGCTAAACATAAATTAAAGACAAAGGCTTCAAAATCTCATTCTTTTAAGCATCTTGAGAAAATATCGAAACAGCAGTGTTACACTGTACACACGTTCAAGTAACTACGCTTCAAAAACGCAATGTGAATAAGATAATCCCTTTTCCAAGATCTGAAGGAATTTCATTTTACTTTGTTCCTTGACACACACATACACACAACATAACCGCTTAAATTTTAATCAGAACAAATAACAGCAGCAAAAGGATACGTTTTGATATTTCATTAAATTGTCTCATCCCTATTCTCACAGCATCAGAAATTACCACGAAGACGAGAATTAAATTCTCATGCCACGAAATTTTAGATTTACCATACTTCATCGTACATGGCATTCATATTTGTTGAATATGTTCAATAGAATAGATTCATTTTAAGGGTTCAAGCTGCGAAATACGTTTTCAGTATTAAAATTTCATTAGTTACTACAACTTCAGCACCAACTTGCTATTCAAAATCCCCAATGCTCAGAAAATTTCAGTAGAAAATTCACAACAGTAATAGTTTCAATAAGATTTGCATAAATACAGTATGTAGCCTATAAACTATTCCACCAATTCACAAAGAAATCGTTTGATGTTGAACTACAGAGGATATTTACCCATTTTAGAACGATTTTCTAGCAATATAATTAATGTTTAGAATATAATTCTTTCTTTCTTAAATTCTCTATCTGATAGCCCTTTCTCTGGAAATGAACCTACATCTAGATTTCCAAGATAACAGGACATTACTTAAAATTGGTATTTTATTCCACTCCTCTTCCACTGCTTTCCATAGTCCAATTATTGCTTTAGATCTGCATTTAGAAAGTCCCCCGTTTAGCAGTCCGAAGATACAATAGCCCATTGGTGATACATCCGGGGATTTGGAAGGAATAGAGTAGTAGATTTGGGTGTATGACTTGTAGCCATATCCTGATGGATTTCTATTCTTTGAAGGCTCTGTGGATAAAGGAATGGTATTTCCTCTTTAAATATAGGAGTTAAAACATTATTTTGGTAATATGTAGAATTGATTTTAACATTCTTTCAACTTTTCTTAACTTTGATTTCCCATTGTACGAGAAACCAGCAATATGCATGAATCCTTTACTGAAACTTTCTTCGGATTCTTGGAACCAAGTTTGTCAGTCTTTTTCTGCTCTTTTTCCTTATTATATCGCCTTTTTGTTTTGTTACAGGCATTTAGGTAGATTCATGCTTCATCAGCTGTCACAAAAAATTTCCATCTATCTCCGGCAAAGTGATTTTCATAAAGAAATCTACTACGTGTTCTGCGCTCAAACGCGTGCCTAGGCAAAAAGCGTTTAGGTATTTCTCGGATTCAAATCTTTGTTTATTACCTTGTTTGCAATTGATACAGAAATTTTTAGCGATTGCTCTTTGGTTCGGTGGATTTTCTTTTCAGAAAAGACACTTTACAATTGAAATTGTCGTAAAAGTGCTTACCTTTTTTCGATATTCATGTGGTGGTCTCCTTTTCGTTAAAAGCAATGTTTTACGAAGTTACTCTCCATCCTTATATATAATCTGCTAGAGCCCTCCTCCTCCTCTGTGCCACTTTTTAAGTCGTCATAGCCAAAACGGAGAAACAAATGTTTGTGACGTCACGCCTTAGCTTTTCGTGTAGGTGACGTCATCAACTACCAGGCGTATACCACTTTTTGTGTAGGTGACGTCATCACCTACCAGATACCACTTTTTGTGTAGGTGACGTCATCACCAGTCCACGAGTATACCACTTTGTTTTGTTGTCATAGCAACGAACACAGCTGCTGGTGTGACGTCATCTAATCCAAATCATTCTCACATGACGTTAGAGATGTGTTACGTCACACGGTCAACTCTAGAGATACGAAAACGTTCTCTTTTTTGGTTGGAGGTTTAACAACCACCATGAATAACTCAGTGGGCTATAAGCAGTCGCCCGTCCCTAATTTAGGGTAACTGATCCCAGGGAAAGGAGAGAGCCTGTGCCGTAATACAAACACAACATCCATGCCTCACCGGGATTCGAACCCGGACCCCTTTCGGACGAATGATCAGAGGCCATCGCTTAGACCACTACGCCACCGTGGTACGAAATACTTTACATCAAGAATTTTGGTTCAGTACCTGAACCGGTGTTTAGCCATCTGTATGTGGCAACGTCTAGAGTACAACGATCTGACGACGTCAAGATAAAAATAGTTCACGGAAAGGAACAGTGGAAATTGATACAAGTTTCACAGTCAGTGTATACGAAAAATGTTGTGTACAAGGAAGTGTTGACGAAATAGTGACTAAAGCTTTTACAAAACACATAACGAATAGACAGCCCGTCGTATTAAATTCCATAACCGACTGCTCGGGAAATTTTCAGAAAGCTGTGAGCTAACGTCGCCAACTATTGACGTGGAACTCAAACACTCAATAAATAGATGCCAATAATTTCTGTATCATAAATTTTATTTTTCCCCGTCATTATTGACGGCTTTCATCTAGTTAATAATAATATCGCTCATTTTACATCAAGAAATTGCCGCCCCCGGTGGCGCAGTGGTCTAAGGCGCTGGCCTCTGATCATTCGTCCGTAAGGGGTCCGGGTTCGAATCCCGGTCAGGCATGGATGTTGTGTTTGTCTTACGGCACTGGCTCTCTCCCTTCCCTGGAAGCAGTGACCCTAAATTAGGGACGGACGACTGCTTATAGCCCATTGAGTTGCTCACGGTGGTCGTTAAACCTCCAATCCAAAAAAGAAAAAAAACCATCAAGAAATGCTAATTCCATGTTTTTCACAGCGTTTTTCAATTACAGAATACGGATATTTCTCATGAATGGAATACGGGATTACATCATGCAATACAAATTTTGAAGAGGTCAATCCGTTTTTTTTTGTTTTCAAGTTTTCGGATATTATTCTGACATACCATTCATGTCATACTTACACCAAAAAACGGATTCACACCTTCAAAATTTGTATTGTATGGTGCAATTCCGTATTCCATTGATGATTTATGTGCTCCTCCAGGCAATCACGGAATAGAATTCTTAACCTCCAGATTCGCTAACATGAATGCCGGTTGCTTCGACTAGCGAAGTCTGTGACGATTATCTTCAAATTAATCGGAAACTTGAAACTTGGTCGTTCTGGGTGGTGTAGTGGTGAGTATAATCGGGCGCTATCCGGGAGACGCGGATTCGATTCCCGCTCCAGGACGATGGAAATTTTCAAGTTTTCGGATATTATTCTGACTTACCATCCATGTCATACACCAAAAAACGGATTCACATCATCAAAACTTGTACGAATATTTCTCTTCGTAAAGAGCTAAGTCCACAGCTAGTTTACGTGCGCCATTTTCTTAGCAGACGATATTTAACTGCGGTAGACGTTTCCTTCGCGTTCATCTAACATGCTGTTGCCAGTTTCAATTCTTTGAACATCTTTTATTTTCTGTAATTTCTTATCAAAGACGTTAAAAAAATGTGGGAACATCCTCTGTATTATTCGGGGAAAAGCAAATCATATAAAATATAAACTGACATAATGATACCGATTTACGTCTCGTAAGGTGGATCCACCTTAAAACTTTGCCTTGTATTTCCAATGGGCAAACTTCTGTAGCCATTTTCTTCACAATTAATGCGTTTCCAAGGATGAATATTTTACCATCGATAAAAATAACTTCATATTATAGCCTAGTAAGATGCACCTCAACACTAAACTCGAACGTAGCAAGCTCATAAGACAAACAAAATGTATTGACATAACCAACCTTAAAAAACACCATAATACCTTCAAATTGGAACTGAAGAACAGATTCTCTGCTTTAGAAGGCCTAACATCGGAAGAAGTGGATATTTCTGAAGTTAACAGAAAAGTAACCAAAGCTCTTATGAAAACAGCAACAAAATTAGCTGGGTCTAAGAACAAATTGCATGTGAACAAATTATCAGGAAAAACCAAAATGTTGATGCAAAAAGAAGAGAGATGAGGACAACTAAAGAAGATGTGACTTCCAAAGTGGAATATATAGAGCTATGCAAGACAGTACGAAAAAGTATCACTGAAGACGTAAGGAAATTCAACTGTGAACTAGTAAGGAAAGCAATTGAAAACAACCAAAGCCTAAAGATAGCAAAGGGACATCTCAGTAAGGGAAAAAAACAGATTATGGCACTGAGAAAAGAAGATGGTTCTGTAACACGAAATATAGGCGAAATTTTGACAAGAGTGAAAGATTTCTACTCCAAATTATATGGAAGGGATGATACATGTACTCCAGGCATCATGAAAGGTACCAGAGTTCTTCCAGTCCTTCCAGCAGAAGTTGCACATACAATCAAGAACATGAAGCGGGGAAAAGCTCCAGGAGAAGATGGAATTACTGTAGACATCATACAAGAAGCAAGTGGAGAAATCGAAACAGTACTCGCCCAAATTTTCACTCGATGCCTTAATGAAGGGAAAATTCCTGAGGATTGGAACAACGCTACAATGATCTTGCTACATAAAAAAGGTGACATTGAGGATCTCAGGATTAACAGACCTATCAGCCTCCTATCAGTGGTTTATAAAATCTTCACTAAAGTTCTTTCACACCGCTTGAAGGTAACACTGGACATGGCTCAACCGAGAGAACAAGCTGGATTCAGGAGTGGCTACAGCACAATAGATCATATCCACGTACTGAGAGAACTAATTGAAAGAGCGAGGGAATATGAACTTCCATTGTGCATGGCTTTTATCGATTATGAAAAAGCCTTTGATTCGGTGAAACCATCAGCAGTTGCAATGGCTCTGAAATCCTGCGGTATTGAAGATGCATACATTAATATTATTAATAACATCTATGAAAATGCAAGTGCAAAGATTCTGCTATTTGAAAATACAACACACATAAAAATTGGAAAAGGAGTGAGACAAGGTGACACCATATCTCCGAAGCTCTTTAATGCCACATTGGAAAATGTCTTTCAATCACTGAACTGGGAAAATAAAGGCATAAAGATTAATGGAGATTATCTAACCCACCTTCGTTTTGCTGATGACATAGTCATTTTTGCAACTACCCCGTCAGAGCTACAGAGTATGATGCAGGAACTTGCTGACAAGAGTAAAGGAGTGGGATTAAAAATGAACTTTCAGAAGACAAAAGTGATGTTCAATGCTTTTACAAGAAATGAAGATTTATCGATTGATGGAGAAAAGCTGGAGATAAAAGACACGTACGTTTATCTTGGACAGCAGATATCAAGTGAGGGTCACATTGATGAAGAAATTAATCGGCGTACAAAACTTGCCTGGAGAGCTTTTGGAAGAAACAGCATAATTTTCAAGAGCAATATGCCATTATGTCTTAAAAGAAAAGTGTTTGATCAATGCATCCTTCCAGTGCTTACGTATGGTGCAGAGACGTGGACCTTAGCTAAAAGAGACATACAAAGGCTGCAGACAACTCAAAGTAGCATGGAGAGGTGCATGCTTGGTGTAACCAGGAGAGATAAGAAGAGGAACACGTGGATCCGAAAAATGACAAGAGTGGAAGACATCATGATCAGAGTTAAATCCCTGAAATGGCAATGGGCTGGACATACTGCCAGAAGAACAGACCATCGATGGACAGCCGAAATTTCAGATTGGATTCCAAGGGACAGGAAACGACCCAGAAGAAGACCACATGGGAGATGGGTGGATGAAATTCGAAAGTATGCGGGAGTGACATGGAGGAGACTGGCACAAGGCAGACCGTTGTGGAGGAAACTTGGGGAGACCTTCGTCCAGCAGTGGATTGATAATGGTTGACAATGATGATGATGATATTTAATAGTTTCTAAAATGTAACCTTAATTAAGCTATCCAACATTTCTTTGTCTACTAACGTCATCAACGAACATGTCGCGCCATCTCTTTTCTGATCTCAACATCACCAAAGGAAAAGTTATTGATATTTAATATAATTATGGTTTTGAAAATATTAAGTATACTAGGCTATAATATGAAGTTATTTTTATCGATGTTCAAATGTTCATCTTTGGGAACGCATTAATTGAAAAATAAATGGCTACAGAATTTTGCCCATTGGAAATACAAGGCAAAGATTTTAGGTGGATGTACCTTAATGGTTAGATAAAATCACAATAAATGTTTGGTTCGTATCAGTTGCGGTTAACCACCATTCACATTTTAAAGAGTTTCTTTCTCCACGTTGAACCATTGCTCACAGATTATACACTAATACACGTAAAAAACAGAACACCTACAAGGAGTTAAGCTAAGACTTTGAATTTTACAGGATATGCTAATCGGGCAAAATCGCAAAAATTATTTGCGTTTCGGCGTCATACGTGCATGTATACCGCGTCTACGCAAACCTGATCACGCAACGTCACAGACCGGAAACCACCAGTTTTTGCTGTCAAAAGTTCCGCGGGGATTGGTCGGCAGGTCAGTGTTTGGTCAGTAGTTGGTAAGGATGTCTCGTCGTCTTGTAAGACAGTCGTACAGTCACATCAGCGAATTCAACAGAGGTCGCATTATCGTCATGAGAGACTGCAGCAGAGTTGGAAACGGGTCATAAATTTAGGATCCGACCCGAACAAATCTGCTTTGAACTATAAATTCAAAACTCAATTTATGTATATATGCATATAAACGTAATATACATATTCATCCTAAACCCTGCTTGATATTTAACAACTGAAATCCTTTTTTAATAATAAAATTTAGCTACTTGCTAAGTTTTAGTGCCATTTTTAGTGCCACTATTTTGCGTAATCCAGAAGTAATGGCTGACCGTGACCATGGAGTATATTACAAATGAGAATCATTATTTACGATTACACAAATGTATTTTTTAATGTATTTAGATTGTTAACTCTTTCCACGCTTTGATGGAGGTGCGCATACTTTCATATGGTCCGTTAGATTTTTGGTTCCATAATCTTTTATTACACCGTCGACATATTTCTTTGCAATTATACACTTTCCACATTTTGAACAACAAGCAAGACCGAACAACACAGATTTATTCACCTGTTCCTCAATGAGACGAAACAATTTCCTCCAGCATTCACTCTTCACCTTGTGGTTTTAAACAAGCTCGTATTTGTAGGCCGCGACGCCTTTCTCAACCTCCTTAATATTAAATCCATCCATATTAACAAAATAAGAAGTTAATTTCGACATGACATGTCATGGGAACGGGATGTTAGCACATCAATCGAAATTTCTGAATGCTTAATGTAAAAGATGCGATGCGAAAAGTAACTCTTAGTAAACTTCGCACGGAGAGAGTGAATCAGCTGAGAAGCAGGCGAATGGCGTTTGCCTCTATCTTGCCCTGGACATTCGCACTGTAAAAGAACGCAAAGGAATGATCTTTTTAAGATACAGTGTCGGTGTATCTGACGTCGGTCGGTGGAAATCTTAGTTGCTTTAAGAAAGAGACGACAATATTTTTGCATGGCAAATAATTATTCACTCCGTGGGCACCAGTATCGACCACAGAATTCCACAACGCACATTTTTCTTTGGAATATAGTTTTCTCTTTTCAAAAATAAAACGGGAAAAACCGGGTCTGGAACACCTTGACCCGACCCGTTGGACCCGAAAAAATTGTCGACACGTTGACCCGTTTCCATCTCTGGACTGGAGTGCTTCCCTCTGGGAGATTGCTGGTCGTGAGGGGCGCAGTGCATCCGTTGTGACAGCAGTGTGCAGGGCACAGGACACGAAGAGATAGGTACATATACGGACAACACCGAGGGACATTCGTCATCACATGGGGATGTCTTTGAGTGCCCGTTCTGCATCATCAACGGGCTTTGGCGCAGCAGTGGCGGACTGTGACTCATTCTCCTACGTCACCTGTAACAGTACGTTGGCTGTTACTACACTTCGGACGGAGGCCCCTTTTCATCCCACCTTTGACACCGCAGCAACTGGCTGCCAGGATGCAATGGTGGATCGAACGAAGGGAGTGGCGTCACGAATGGAACAATATGTTTTCAGATGAAATCCGCTTCTGTTTACGTGAAAATTGTAGTCGTATCTGTGTACGCCAACACACATACGACTATAATTTCCACACCACCAGTACTCCCTTAGAGCATATAACCGCTTATTAAATGGCAGTTATGATGCATTTTCAAAAGAAAAACTAAAAACATATTTCTCTTTTTTTTTTTTTTTGATTGGAGGTTTAACGATCACCGTGAGCAACTCAATGGGCTATAAGCAGTCGCCCGTCCTTAATTTAGGGTCACTGGCTCCAGGGAAGGGCGAGAGCCAGTGCCGTAAGACAAACACAACATCCATGCCTCACCAGGATTCGAACCCGGACCCCATTCGGACGAATGATCAGAGGCCATCGCTTAGACCACTGCGCCACCGGGGCGGCCATATTTCTCTTCAAAGCAATACACAGACCTTTTGCAGACAACTTCAATAGTGGTCGCTGCTGGAGGTTTTAACACTTGGGAGTTGCCTTTCTTTTCAAATACTGTGTAGAGTGTTTAGGTGGAGTTGATGTTACCATTGATTGACATTGGGAGAATATTTTAATGCTGTAAAATAATGTACTAAAGTCTGAGAAGAAAGAAAAGACACAAAACTGAACTCAAAATTTTAAATTATTTTTAAGCATCTGATCGATCAATCGATCTTTTTTGTTTGTATGCTTGCTTGTTTGGGGGGTCTGACGACCACGGTGAGCAACTCGATGATGTATACACGGTCGTATCAGAATAATATGACCACCTACCTAATAATGGGAATAACCACCCTTGGCCCGGATGACAGCGGCGAGACGGCGTGGCATGGACGCAATGAGGCTCTGGAAGGTTGCCCGAGGCATACGTGCCAATTTGGACTGCAGCAGAGAACGGAGGTCCTGGAGATGACGTGCTTGTGGATCGGCACGTCGAACCTGTCGATTCAAATAGACCCACAAGTGCTCTATGGGGTTAAGCTCGGGCAATTTCGTCGGCCAAGGGAGAACGGAGACATTGCTATCTTGTCCCTGGAACATGTCACGCACCCCCTTAGTGACGTGGCACGGCGCATAGTCATGTTGGTGGACACCATTGCCACCAGGGTAAACGTCCAGCATTAAGGAATGCACGTGGTCAGCGTGGATGGACAGGTAGCCATTTGTGTTCAGGGACCTATCCAGTGGTCGCAGATCATATTAGGAAAACAACTGCCAGCCATGCACACTGCCACCGCCGGCCTACACGTGACTGACAAGCATGTCTGGGTGTTGGTTCTAGTGTGTCTGACGCCGTATCACCGCCACCTTCAGTCATTCCTGTGGACTAGAAACCTCGATTCGTCTGACAGAGCAACTTCTTTCCATTCTTCCAATGACGGTAGTCCCGTGTGAACTGTAAGCTTCACTGCCGATGGACCTGGGTTAGCATGGGCGCCTTGATGCGGCGTCTACTCCGGAGACCCATACGTAACAGGGTTCGCTCTACAAGCTATCGGGAACACGTACCTGGGTGCCCCAGCGTTCATTTGCGTGGTCAATTGCTCCAGTCGATTGGCCTTTACCAGTTGACGGAGGCGACGTTCTCCTCTGGGGTCGGTGGTCTTTGGGGATCCACAGTTATGACTTCGTGAGGTATGCCAGCGGCCCATTCTTGGTACACCCTTACTACAGCACCTCGCGAACAGCCCAAGTAGTCTGCTGTTTCGGAGATGCTTCCACCCTTGGCACGGTAGCTGTTTATAATTCCGTCCGTCAAATAACTACCTGTGTCCATTGTGCTCAAGTGACGCGCTATGGCCCCTCTGTCCTGACCGGCCGAATTTATCTCCGTGTGGTCGACCTTGTTACGTGATCTCTCTGACGCGCCTGGGCGGGTACACTGTGATTCCGGAGGTGGTCATAGTATTCTGATACCACTGTGTATACAATTTCCCGTCCCTAATTTAGGAGCACGGCTTCCAGGGAAGGGACAGAGCCAGTACTATAAGACAAACATAACATCCATGCTTCAAAGGGATTCGAACCCAGAAGCCAGCGCTTAGACTAATGCACTACCGGGGCAGCAATCGCTTTCAATCCTTCATCTAAGACTTTTTTTATCACCAGACACCTTTACAAACTACTTACAGCACCACAAACGTGTAAAGACTGTGAGAAAAGATGCACTTACCTAGCCAGTTATCTCTCAAAGACGACACGGGTCTATTTTACGCTGAATCGAGTCGTGACTTTTACGGATTGACAGATATCTTCAAAGAAAGAAGACACTGAATTTTCCGTAGTAATGAGCAAATCTTTCGTATATTTTGTGACACGGAAAAAATGTTTCTGAGCAGTTTTTTTAGAAAACCTAAGAATTCAGCACAAAAAAAGAGAATACACTTACACCAACAACGGAAAAACTGACCATAATTTAACATATGTGTTATGAGCAAGGAGGTTAGAATAACACTTCTGGAGATACCTTGAGTCTCTTAACCGTGAAGCCGCCAACTGTGGGAATTTGCCGTTGTTTACATGATACCTATTTAATTTCAACTATGTGTATTTTGGAATAGCGCGGCTTTTGGTTGCAGAAACAGTGTTAATATCAAACCGGAATGAATCATACTTGTTATACGAGTGAAGTTTTTAATTTTAACGTTATGTTTTGTTTAGAATTCGCACTAACATTCGTGCATTTCAATTTAAAATAAAAATGGGGAGGAGTCTCAAAATAATTAAGAATCTATAAATTCAGCATTTTCTCACACATTGGCAGCAATTTACGATGCGAAAGTGGAAACATTTGCGACGAAAGAAGGCGATTCGGCCAACACAAAATGCATTGCAATAGCCTTGAAACCCATCAGCTTTCCCACACTTTGACGGCTGTCGCTCGTGGTTATAGGCTTCACGCAAATTGCTACTACTCCATTAGCAAGGGCATCTCCAGATATCTTATTCTAACCTCCTTGGGTGTGAGCGTGGTTACTCCTAGTGAATGGAACATGTGCAAAAGAAAAAAATCAATTGGATTTCTACAATCAATAAGACATTCACAAATAGAAAAAGCTACTTACTCCTACTAGCGGCTGAAACGTGGGTTAAGAACACTAACAATTTGTCAAATTGTGTGCAAAAATTTTTCATTGTGGAAGATACATAAGAAGCACAACGGGTTTCCAAATGGAAAAATCAATAAAGAGATAGAGGAAATCGTGCTATAACTGCACGCCCCCTAGCGCAAAAGTTGTGCTTTACTTAAGAAAATGGGTACATAATCTTCATAATAGAGAGTATCCTACCAGAAAGGAATTTTAGTAAGGGATTTTTGGAATTGTATAAACCTTTTTAAAACAGAAATATACGTTGAGGCTACCTGGCGGAAAATATTTGAATAAAGGAAAGGCAAAAATTATGCGAAAGATGTTTGTTCTTAATAGCAAAAGCTTAGTTAACTATGTTAAAATTATTTTTCAAATACACCTACCTTCTGGAGGCAGTGACAGCTAGAAAACGTTTTGAGACTAGCGGGAAAAACGTGCATTATATAAAGAGTGTAATGTTCCCAATCTATACTGCTGCGAATGGCATACAGTGAAAAAAAATCACTACGATTTTACAGGCACAGAGAAAGTTGCCAATTGAAATACGCAGTAACGCCACCTAGCGACAGTACTGTGAACTACATAAAACCCACGAGAAAATGCAAAATGTTACATGAGGTGAATGGTATCCGGTGTAAATATAATTTTTTAAATCCTACTTTTTTCAAGCAGAGTTATAAGGAAATAGGTTAAATGAATGAGCTCCCTAGCGGGGAAATTGTTTATTAATTTGAGCAGAAAATGCACATGAAATGTTTTTGTAGTCAGTAACATCTGACCGGAGAGTGGTTTTTTTCCAGTCTGGTTTTCCGATGTGTACATAGTGCTGCAACTATGTTATAAACCGAAGTGTGATCTTACGCCCTCTAGTGGCAAATTTGTGAGTTAAAAAATACTTAAAATATATGAAAAACATTTCTCACCAGAGAGAAACGCCATTCGGCAAGGAAATTTTCCAATCGTGCGGTGAAACGCGGAGATATCAAAAAAAAAAAAAAAAAAAACCCAGAGAGAGAGAGAGATAAGTACACACACCCTGGTGGAAAAACTATGCACTATTTTAAGCAGTAAATATGCGCAAAAGTTTTCCCGTGCTGAGAGGTATCTAACTCCAAAATATTTTGTTCTATTGAATTTTCAGAAGCACAGATACTACTACAAATGCATAAGAAACAGAAATATACCCTTACGCCCCCTAGTGGCGAAACAGTTCACCACCAAAAATTAGAAATTATATAAGGAACATTTCCCACTGAAAGTTCCATATGACGCGAAAAGTATTTTTAAAATAAGTTTTAGAAGCAGTGGGGAAATGTTAAGTTAACTTTAGTTCCTAGTGGAAAAACTGTGCATTACTTCAAAAAGAAATTCTAATGAAATTAATCCAGTTTTAAATGACATCGAAGGAAAGAGTGACTCCTTTTTAATCGGATATTTTGGAGCAATGATATGGAGTAAAATTCATTTAGGATTCCGCTGGTATCTACATTTACGCCTTTTAGTGGAGAAATTATGCACCGGAAAGGATTTGAGAGACAGAGGAGATCATCATTCTCACAATTCGGGCTTCCCAATGCAAAAGGATTTTTTTCCAAATCGGACTAACAGTTCCAAAGGTTGGTTGACGGACGGACAAACAAAGGGATACTATAAGCACGTACCTTTTTACAAAAGATGTACTAAAATGTTCATACGGGTTCAGGCGTGCGTGGCGTTTAGTACAGAAACATAAAAAGACACGATACAAATTTTAATTAGAGCAAGAAGCAACTAATCTGCGTGGTTAGGATGGCGGTTCCCGTCATCCTAAACAACTTTTCCGTGGGATAACACTACTTTTAGACGAAGATTTCAAATTTATATAATGAAAACATGAGAATAATGTTCTGGAAACACAGTCATTTTCAAAAGTTTACGACCACCTGTTGGTATTAGGAAATTTCTGTCGATTACATCACCTACTGTCTGTATTACTCAACTTCCTGTCGGTGTTGCATCATCCTACAACGGCAGCTGTTCATAGAGTTGGGTGAAGCGTGCGAGCGTCAGTTTGTTTCTGGTTTTCATGCTGAGAGGTTTTTCACGTATTTTCTATATAGCGAAAAATGGGCAAAAAAGCACCATTAAGTGTTACACAGAGGGCACAAATAGTGACTTTATATCATGGATACTCCGAACGTGACATAAGCAGAAAGGTGAATGTGAGCAAGACTGCTATTCATAATACGATCATGAAATATCAAGATACAGGTGAATTTAGCGACCGAAAGAGAAGTGGACGTCCAAGGAAAACAACCCCACGTGATGACAATACCATAAGGCAAATAGTTATGCGTTCTCCGAGGAGTTTGTGCAAGAAAATCAAGGTCTTCATACATTCGAAAGGGTCCGATATTCATATTAGCACTGTTTCCTGACGTCTTAGCAAAGATTTTGGATTAAAGTTTTATAAGCCTGCACATAAACCTAGACTAACCTCTATCATGAAAAAGAGCAGACTCCAGTTTGTGAAGCGTCATCAATCGTGGACTGCTGAAAATTGGAGCCAAGTTCTTTTTCCAATGAATCAACTGTGCGACACTTTGAATCACGTGAAGCACATGTTCAGCGACCAAAAGGCAAAAGGTTTGATGAAAAATACACCGTTAGCCCCGTGAGACAACCGCCTATTTAGAAGATGTGGGGTGCTATGTCAGCATCCGGTACTGCTTCATTATCCTTTTTGTCGACAAGCACTACCATGACTGGTCCTTTTTATGTGGAAACGTTACGTGAGAAACTTTTAACTCATATGCAAGTGCACAGATGCACAATCTTTATGCATGATAGTGCTCCATGCCACTGATCAAAGACAGTAAAGGACTACCTGCAGAGGGAAAGCATAATTGTGCCTGACTGGCCCGGTAATAGTCCTGACCTTAACCCCATCAAAAATGTGTGGACCATTTTAAAAGACAAGGTAGCAGGAAAACAGCCATCAAATTCCCAAGCTTTGATTGACGCGATAAAGTACGTCTGGTGCAAAGAAGCAAATCCCTCATCGAGAGTAAGCCACGTCGTATTCTGTCAGCTATAAAAAAACAAACAAAGGTGAAACACTGATTTCGGTCTTTTTGTGTTCCAAAGAATGTAAGTATTAATCTGTGGTGTAATGTTTTCAAATATCTCTGACTAGAATTAGTTGTTCCTTTGAAAATCTTAATTTTAAAAAAATTGATAGGTGGTCTTAAACTTTTGCAAATGACTGTATTATGAAAAAAACTGACATAACCGACATACTAGATCACAGGAAGTACAAATGCCGTATTATAACCCAGCGGCTTGTTTTTCTCACGATTAAAGAACCTTTTGAAATTTAACATTTTTTTACTTTTTGATTATCAGTGTTGAGCTTGAATTTGAAAACACACATTACTATTGCGGAGGAAATTCTTGATACATACGCAAATCATTAAATAGATCTTTGAAGAACTGAAACACTCACCTGTTATACACTGGTTTTCTAAATATTCCACTTGATGAAAAGATCTTCGGAAAGCTTCTGGGGCGGTCCTTCTGTCATGTCTGCTCAAAATACATGTCTTGTTGACGCGGTCGTACCTCGCTGATCGGCAAACGAAACTTTCTTCCGTGCTGCATTTTTCGAGGCAGAAGTCTCGAGATTCCACTCTTCGAACGGTTTTGTCGTCGTATCCGAACAACTGAACGCTTGGAATTCTATCAAAGGCCCATTGTCGATGGCAAGGACTGGTGGCTGCAAAA
This sequence comes from Macrothele yani, assembly GCA_039090855.1. Classification (NCBI taxonomy): domain Eukaryota; kingdom Metazoa; phylum Arthropoda; class Arachnida; order Araneae; family Macrothelidae; genus Macrothele; species Macrothele yani. The sequence continues at coordinate 20,520,811 of CM076992.1, forward strand.
GAGAGGTACAACAGTTAGAAATTTGTTTAAGAAAAATTGCTGTACGATATTGACAACGACGAACTATACACCAATTATGTAGAACATGGTAAAACTATACTAGTAATCCGATTTATTGGCATAGGAATATACAGGTTGTCCATAAAGTGTTTTCCACATTACACAAATTAATATTAAAAAAAAATTATGTGAGTTAAAACAAAATGTTTGGCAGCATAATATAGAAGCTCTCATAACGTTTTTTTGTCTGTTCTTCAATTGAGCGCTACTGGTGAATATGAGGAGCATTTCATCGATAATGGCTTCTATGCAAGAGAAAAGCGGCGTGCGTGTTGTGGTTCCAAGAGACCAAATCGGCGTGCGCGTTGTGTTCCAAGAGACCAAATCGGCGTGCGTGTTGTGGTTCCACGAGACCAAATCGGCGTGCGTGTTGTGGTTCCACGAGACCAAATTGGCGTGCGTGTTGTGGTTCTATGAGACCAAATCGGCGTGCGTGTTGTGGTTTCATGAGACCAAATCGGCGTGCGTGTTGTGGTTTTATGAGACCAAATCGGTGTTTACTGTCCAGCGTCATTTCAGAAAAGAGTACAGACTATCACCACCGCACCAAAAATGCATAAAAGCTTGGTATGAAAAGTTTAAAGTGACGGGTAGTATTGGCGATCTTCCCCGAGCGGGCAGACCACCGGTTATACAAGAGACAGCTGCAGCTGTTCAGGAGACATTTCTGCAAATCCCCAGGAAATCCATTCGTCGTGCTTCACTAGAAACTGGGATTCCCAGTGCCACGATTCACAAAATTTTACACAAACGTCTTCATCTGTATGCTTATAAGGTACAGATCGTTCCAGCTCTTTAGCCTGATGACTGGCCTCGCCGTGCTGCATTTGCGACGAAGATGTTGCAGCGCATAGCTCATGGTAAGGATTATCTGCACCGTGTCTGTTTCTCAGATGAAGCTACATTCCACGTCTCTGGTACGGTAAATAGGCACAATGTGCGAATCTGGGGATCAAGAAATCACCATTATATCATCGAACAACAGATGGCTAGCCCGAAGTTGAACGTATGGTACGGCCTGATGCATGACAGAATCATCGGACCCTTCTTTTTTACAGAGTTCACCGTAACCATGTAACTTGTACCTGGACATGCTGGAACTTTTTGTAGCATCTCAGTTGCATGCACTCCACCTTCACTTATTTTCCAACAAGATGGTGTCCCACCAGATTAGTCAATAATGGTTCATGGTGCCACATTTCCGGACAGATGGATTGGCCGCGACGGTACCATGACATGGCATCTAGACTTTTCCTGTGGGGTTATGTGAAAGACCAAGTTTACTCTAGCAGTGTCCCGGATGTCGAGACGTTGAAGAGCAAAATAACGGACGTCATTGGTTCTACCTCTGCTGAGATGTTAAACAAAACATGGCGTAAAATCGAATATCGCTTAGATGTCGTCCAGGCCACAAATGGCGCCTATGTGGAGGTGTACTGAAAAACAAAACTTGTGCACCATCATTGTCGTGCAATTCCTTTCTTGTACCTGTAATACATGTTTTTATGTTAATTTTTGTAATGTGTGAAAGACTTTATGGACACCCTGTATAAATAAATGTTTCCAAGATTTTACACATCAACCACATGGCTTTTTCAAGGAAGATAGAAACTGCAATCTGAATAATAGAACACTTTAACAATTTGAACGCGGTGACTTGACTTGACAATAAATATCACTTTTGCAAGTATCACTGTTGGAGATCATTACCAACAGTGATACTTGCAATGATAGCGTCTTACTGGAGTTGCCACGAATTTGGAGTTAGTTCAAGTAACGCCTTCTCTCCCCACCAGAATACCGCGTGCGCAACCAACGTGATGCCTCGTGTCTTTAAATGAATACAGTATAACATATCTATTTATTGTCAAGTCACCGCGTTCAAATTGTTAAAGTGATCTATTATTCAGATTGCAGTTTCTGTCCATCTTCCTAGAAAAAGCCATCTGGTTGATGTGCGAAAGCTTGGTAACACGCTTATTTATATATCAATAATCCAATAAATCGAATTACTAGTATAGTTTTACCAGTAATCCAATAAATCGGATTACTGGTATAGTATTACTATTTCCTGCTGTACGATAGCAATGAATTTTAAATGCTCTCGATAGAACGGTATAAGAGTTTATTTAAAACAGATAACAAACAGCCGATGGTGCACTTTAGCAAGCCGAGGGGGAAAATTCTGCTTTATCTAGGGCTTTAATAAAAGCTGCCCGTCGACGATAGTATTTAATCTGATGTTCAGCGCGGTGATATTTATGTAAACTGTTTCTGCGGGGTGAAGTACTTATTCATCTGGTGTACTGCTTCTGCTGGGTGAAGTACTTAATTATGTGCAGTATTGCTCCTGCGAGGTGCGGGAGGCGGGTAGCCTAGTGGTCAACATTCGTGACTGCCACGGAGAAGACCTCGGGTTCGATCCTAGGCAGGTACGAACGCTCGAACCACTAAATATCCGCCGTGTGTCGCATGGGCACGTTAAGCCGTCAGTCCCCGAGTACTGGCCCCCCGGTAGTAAATAAGGGCGTCTTCTACCTCGCTTCCGTGTGACTTTCCTATCGGGCACTCTAGCCCAAATCTCCTAGCTTCCTATTCTAAGGGTTGTTTAAGACCTGGGGTAAGACACTCCCTTCCTAAAATCCACTACATATGATCTGATCTGATCTGATCTGATGGGCACATTAAGCCGTCGGACTCCGGGTACTGGTCCCCCGGTAGTAAATAATGGCGTCTTCTAACTCGCTTCCGTGTGACTTTCCTATCGGGCACTCTAGCCCAAATCTCCTAGCTTCCTATTCTAAGGGTTGTTTAAGACCTGGGGTAAGACACTCCCTTCCTAAAATCCTCTACATATGATCTGATCTGATCTGATGGGCACATTAAGCCGTCGGACTCCGGGTACTGGTCCCCCGGTAGTAAATAATGGCGTCTTCTACCTCGCTTCCGTGTGACTTTCCTATCGGGCACTCCAGCCCAAATCTCCTAGCTTCCTATTCTAAGGGTTGTTTAAGACCTGGGGTAAGACACTCCCTTCCTAAAATCCTCTACATATGATCTGATCTGATCTGATCTGATGGGCACATTAAGCCGTCGGACTCCGGGTACTGGTCCCCCGGTAGTAAATAATGGCGTCTTCTACCTCGCTTCCGTGTGACTTTCCTATCGGGCACTCTAGCCCAAATCTCCTAGCTTCCTATTCTAAGGGTTGTTTAAGACCTGGGGTAAGACACTCCTTCCTAAAATCCTCCACATATGATCTGATCTGATCTGATGGGCACATTAAGCCGTCGGACCTCGGGTACTGGCCCCCCGGTAGTAAATAAGGGCGTCTTCTACCTCGCTTCCGTGTGACTTTCCTATCGGGCACTCTAGCCCAAATCACCTAGCTTCCTATTTCTAAATGTTGTTTAAAACCTGGGGTCAGGCACTCCCTTCCTAAAATCCTCTACTGAAGATCTGTTCCTACGAGGTGCAGAGACGGATTAACCTTTCAGCCGGCTGGAACGAGTTAATTTGGGGACAGCGAAATGGGCTGAAATCAGCGTGAACAGCTGTATTCGCCGTCTAAGAAGTGGACCGAAAGCGGCTGGAACAAGTGATCTTGCTCGTTAGGAAGCGTTGCATTCCGCTTAGCTTTGTTATTCAGAGGGGTCAATTTACGAGGATCATTGACACTAATTCTTTCTGACTGATTACCAGCTAAAAGAGCTATAACAATGGCGACAAACCTGAGTAAAATGAGAGATGTTGGAGTCACTTCTTTCTACCCAGGGCATGAAATCCGCGTCAGGGGAAGTGGACATTCCCCATCATGCCTTCGATCATGAAGCAGAGAATAAAGGACTAGTAGATAGAGAGAGCGTGCCTGCTTATCACCAATGACAGGTTTGTGGTTGGTACTTCTCAGATGAGAAGGAGAAAGGTACATTTTGGCCTTTGCTTTCGTAAATCGAGAACATTTCGTTTTGGGAAGCACATAAAAGTTTTGGCATCATTTGCTCCAGGTACAACGGCCGTTTAAAGTGTTAAAAGGGTTGTGGATCTTTGGAGGCTGAGTCCCAGGGGCGCAACCTCAGTGATTGCCTCCACTGATATCCTTTAGAATAAATTTTCTACCTTGCATCTACCTAGCTAGCGCTTAATTTTCACACGGATTTAAAATAACTTTTGCATGTAGCTGGCCGGGATTTTCCTCCCCTCGATTGAGCGTTGATAAACCTAGCATTAAAAAGTAAGCCTGAAATAGACTTCTGTGCAGAAAGGCTGTTTCTTTTCTTTCTCCTGGCAATTGCTTCTAAGTTTCTATGAACGAAAGCAAAGACTATCAGAGCAATGGTTTCATGGGCTCACACCCATCCTATCGGAATCTCCAATACAAAACTACGAAAGAAAAAAAAAATATTAAAATGTTCTCAAATCACCAGCATTCCTGCAACTTAAAGGTAAATATAAATACTTTATAAGCTGAAAGCTTTATTCAGAACATACAAACTAAAACACTGTTTCTGAATCTAGAAAATGTGTTTCAATACTTCTGAATTTAATTACTGTCTTCGTCGGCTTTACGCTTTTCCAACCGTACGTTGAAGAAGCGTATATGCTCCAGCTTTGTCAGTCTGTTTGTCTGTCCGTCCGCACGATAACTAGCTCACGTAAACATGGTTCGATTTCAATGAAATTTTAGTATGTGGTAGGGGGACAACATGGGGACGGACCCTACTGAAAATGGACGAAATGGGGTCAAAGGTCAGGACATAGGAGCGGGATCCATTCCATCGCCCTCATGCGTCATAACTTACATAAAAATGCTGCGATTGCGACAAAACTTTATGATGTTGTTCCGGAAGTATACAGAACTGGTTCTGTTGAATACCATCGAAATGGGGTCAAAGGTCAAGGCACAGGAACAAGATTTATTCCACGGTCATTATCCTCATAACTTCACTAAAAATGCTTCTATTAGGACAAAACTTTAGTATGTTGTTCCTGAGGTATACTGAACCAATTCTGTTTAACATCATCGAAATTGGGTCATAGGTCAGGGCAAGGAGTGAGATTTATTTCACAGCCATTATCCTCATAACTTGAGTCATGAATTATGGTATGTTGGAAAGCGTATCACAATCAATGCATTCCATGATTTTACTAACTTGTTAATTTAGTCATTTAAAATATTTTTAGTTAAAAACGATGGACTTTGGTAGTCCGGCAACGTAAAACGAATAAAAATTCAATTAATATACAAGCTACTAATTAGATTAAGTAGAATATCCGTTAATAACAAAAATAATAACGATGAATTTATAGCAATACTACACTGGCGGAAAGTGAAAAAAGAACACCAAGAAGGATTGGCGGACGATCATGAAATTTACATATGTTAATGGGGTCGAGTTTACGTAGGTGTGATGTTAATTTCGGGACCAACCGGTGAGCGCTTACGTCACAGCGCGGCATAATATGCAAATTATCGTCGGTGGTATTTAAGGAGTACGGCGAAGTGAATGTAATCAGTCGTCGGCGTACTGACACGTGCGAAGACCCTAAAGAAGCTGCAATGCCTGGACATGGAAAACGTGTAGGATTTCAGCCGTTATCGGACTTTGAGCGAGGTCGTCTAGTCGGACTCCGCGAGGCCGGGTTGTCGTATCGTTGTATTGCGGAGCGAATTGGACGGGAAGTATCGGTGGTGGTACGATGGTGGCGTAGATGGTCCGAGGAACATTCCCACACGAGAAGACGTGGAACCGGGAGTCACAAACGGACTGATGAGCGGACCGATCGACGCATAAGAAGAGCGGTGTTATCAAGCAGAACATCCACTGCGACGCAAATCCGAGCATGTTCAGCGATGAAAGCAGATTCTGCTTGGGAGCCTCCGATTGTCGTATGCGTGTTCGCAGACGCACAGGGGATAGTCTCCACCCTTCTTGCATCCGCCAGCGACACACAGGGCCTACACCTAGTCTCCGGGTGTGGGGAGCGATCAGCTATCGCTCCCGTACACAACTAGTGTTTGTACCGGGTACGTTAAACAGCACCTCTTACATCAACAACATCATTCAGCCCGTTGTTGTGCCATTTGTAAGGTCGGTCCATCGTGGTGTTTTCCAGCAAGATAACGCACGCCCACACACGGCACGTGCAACGCAACATGCACTTCAGGGTGCGAGATAAATTCCATGGCCTGCACGTTCACCGGATTTGTCCCCCATTGAGCACGTGTAGGATTTTATGGGACAACCACTTATCCGGTCTCCACGGCCAGCCACGACCATCCCCGATTTACGCGTCCAGGTTGAGGATGCTTGGAACTCAATACCCCAAACTTACATCCAACATCTGTACGACAGACTCCATACCAGAATTGCACAGTGTGACGTAGTTCATGGCGGTTCAACCTCGTACTAACCATGTTACATGGAAATGTTATTTTTCAGTTTACCAGCAAATACAGCTGTATTTTGCCATAATGTTTTGATCACGTTATCCTCTGTATTCCGTTATTATGCTGTATAAATATCGTTGGTATCAGACGTCTCCTTCTTGGTGTTCTTTTTTCACTTTCCGCCAGTGTAATGTGACAAAATGGTCTTTCTGATAATATTACCCCTCCTTTCCCCAAAGAGATAACCTTACGTTTCATTTTATTTCATTTATTTCGTATTTCGGTTGTTACAAATATGCATTAGATATTCAAATGCAAAACAAATCAATACAGCAACAACCAGGAAGCAAGAGGGAAAAGGCCTTACAGAGGCCTAACGAGCCCTCTCATACCGACGACTGAAACATATGAAAAAATGTCCAAAAACAAAGCGAGCCAGACACACCGTACAACCCGTTCAGGAGGTGAAAATGATAAAGACATCACGAAAATGATTTCAGGATAATAAGTATTGTTTAAGTTTTCTTTTAAACAAATTATAATGATTAATAGCCAACAATTCTGGTGCAAGCTAATTCCAAATCTGCGGACCAGCATAATTAATTAAAGCTCTAGAGCGTTCATGCGGAGAGAAAAAAGGAATCATTGAGGTTTTATGGCTAGTTAAGTAAGAATGGCTACGGATAACTAAAGAAATTAAAGAAGAGAATAAGTCATTCTTTACCCTTTTAAACATGAGTTTTGCTAAGTTAAAACGGTATAATTGAGCAATATTTAATAACTGAGCATCATTAGGCTGCAATCTGGAGATCAAATTAGGATTTTAAAAGCAGGAACCCAGAAATCTGAATTTCAACAGTCTCAAAAATCTATTTTGTAATATCTCAAGTTTAGTTAAATTATAACTAGTAGTCGAGACCCAGACCGAAATGCAATATGAGAAATAGGGATAAATTAAAGTGTAATAAAGTAAAATCATAATTTTCGGAGACAAATAAGCCATTACTCCTCCAATGATTCCAATATTTCGAGAAATTAGGGAAGTAAGATAATCAATTTGAGAGTTGGATTTAAGCTCGACTGAATGAAAACACCTAGATATTTAAGACTTTGTACAACCTCAACCTGTGTATTATTTAAAATTATAAATTGTATAGGGTTGGTATTCCGACCATAGCAGAAAATTAAAATTTTTGTTTTCTTAACATTAATAGCAAGAGAATGATAAGTAAGCCAGTTTAGCAGCAGTGAGAAAATGATTTTGCAATATCAATCAATGAATCAATTTCGTTACCATGAATGAATAAGTAAAGTTACATCATCAGCACATAGAATTAGGTTAGCGTCATGAAGTTGTAAGCCTAAATCGTTTATATAAATGTTAAACAATAAAGGGGAAAGAATAGAGCCCTGAGGAACCCCTGATAAAGGTCTTTGGCGATTAGACTTGATGTCAATCTCTGTATATTGATACCGATCGGAAAGGTAACTTCTTAAGAGTTTTCAGACCGAACCCCCTAATAACGAAATTATAAAGTTTATTTAACAGGAATTTATGATTAAAAGTGTCAAAAGCTTTGGAAAGATCAATAAATAAACCCACAGAATAATTAAAATTTAATAGAATAGTCTGAATTTTATTTTTTAAGTAGAATAAAGCCATTTCAGTTGAAGGGTTTGAAATAAAACCAAATTGTTTTTTTTATTAAATAACTGATATTGATTGAAAAATGAGAAAAGTCTGCCAAATAATATTTTCCCAAAAATGTTCGCGAAGATAGGAACATTTCCAATTACACGGTAACTTAACATCAGTTGGAGACCCCTTTTGAACTGGTTCTATTGAATATCATCGAAATGGGGTCAAAGGTCAGGGCACAGGAGCGAGATTCATTCCACAGCCATTATCCTCATAACTTGACTAAAAATAGGAGTAATTTTAGATATTTTTAGTAATTTTAGATATTTTTAGTAATTTTAGATATTTTAAAAGAATTTCGATAAATGCACGAGGATAGCATATTATTATCAATCTGCAATTATAAATCTGCATTGGCTTTAATGCAATAGTTATTATATAATCCGGTCCTGCAGAAGTATTTAAATTTATTGATTGCATTTGATGAATAAGTTCAGCTTTAGTAATTTTTAGAATATGAATAGAGTTAGAGCAACGGGTCTAAGAGGTAATTCATAGCAAAATGACTGATGTACACTGAAGAGCAATTGAATTAGAGACAGCTGGCGTTATGCAAATATGGCGCTGTGGGCGACCCTGTAAACGGAAACGACATGACGTATGCAGCGATCCGACAATATAAGCAGTGATGCGACGGGAATCAGTAACAGTCGGACGCAGTATGGGTAAAACGAAGGATCTAAACGCATTTCATCGTAGGTAAATTGTCGGGGCCCGACGAATGGGTCACTCCATCTCGGAAGTCGTGCAGGCACTGGGATTTTCACGAGCCACTGTGTCACGGGTACACCGTGAGTACATCGAATCCGGTAAAACCATCCCTGCACGGGCCAACTGCCGTGGACAACAGCGTGTGGATGAACGGGGTCATCGTCGGCTAGCTCGCATTGTAACAGCGGATAGACGGGCCACAGTGCAAGATATCACTTGGCAATTTAACGCTGGTGCACAAAAACGTGTAAGCAGCCACACCATCGAGAACCATCTCCTCGCTATGGGGTACAGAAGCCATCGTCCCACGAGGGTACTGCTACTGACCGCACATCACAGGGTGCAAAGATTAGTATGGGAGCGGGAACCTCGTCACTGGACCCTAGACATGTGGAAAAATGTTGCATGGACTGATGAGTCGAGATTCACGTTGGTACATGCGGATGGCAGGATACGAGTACGGCGCAAACCCCATGAAGTGATGGATCCTTCTTGCCAGCAGAGTACTCTTCAAGCTGGTGGGGGTGGCATTCTCGTCTGGGGACTGTTTACGTGGACTGAAATGGAACCCCTGGTACGTGTGACATCGTCCCTCACAGGTCAACGTTACCGGGATATCCTGGACGATCATTTGCTCCCGTTTGTGCGTCTTCAACATCACACTGTGGACCTCATCCTGCAACAAGACAATGCAGCTCCCGAATTGTATCCGAATGGTTGATGAACACTCCACCGACGTGACCTCGCTTCCTTGGCCAGCTAGGTCACCTGACCTCAGCACATCTGTGATGCCATCGAGAGAGATGACCCCCCTCCACGAAATCTTCGTGAACTGTGGGAGCTTGTTCAGGATTCGTGGATCCAACGCTTCTGGTGTCTTATCGAGTCCATGCCGAGACGAATCGCCGCCGTCATCAGGGCGAAAGGTGGTGCTACACGTTACTAGACAGGTATATCTAATTCAATTCCTCTGCAATGTATATTGGGAAAGTTTTCTGAAAGTGTATTAAATTCATAGCCCCGGGCCACAGCATTACACGGCGGGGTGAAGAACTTCTTTATCTACAGTACTAATACAGCGGGGTGCAGTACTTCTTTATCTACAGTACTAATACAGCGGGGTGCAGTACTTATTAATCTGGAGTACGGCTCCAGCTCCTGTGAAGTACTTATCTGGAGCACTGCGTCAGCGGGGTGAAGTATTTATTTACCAGGAGAACTGCGCCAGCGGAGTGCAGTATTTATTTATTAGGAGTACTGTTCCAGCGGGGAGAAGTATTTATTTATCTAAAATACTGTTCCAGAGGGGGGAAGTACTTATTTAATGGACTCCTGATCAGTCGAGAACGTCCCACATTTATTGAGGTGGATCGAACACAACTAATCCGATGAAACACATGCGGACGGCAAAGGAAGGCTTGTTTAGTAGTTGCCCGAAATACACTGCCTGACAGAGAAAATGCTACAACATGTAGGAAAGCTCGAAAACAGACCAAACTGCATACACAGAGAGGTCCTGAACAAATGATTTAACTGCCAAATACAGATTAGGCTCCAGTGGGCGAATATACAGGATGATCAATAACGAGTGTGGCCCCCATTTTGGGCGATACAGCTTTGAATCCGACGTGGCATCCAAGCAATGGGATAACGAATATAATCCTCGGGTATCGTGGACCATGTGGTGTTGATCTGAGTCCACAGTTCATCTTCATTTTGCGGGGATGGAAGGGTACTCAACCGACGTCCAATCGTGTCCCACAGATGCTCGACAGGTCGGGGGATCGTGCTGGCCACGGAAGCCTCCACACACGGTGTAAAGCATTCGGGCAAATCCGAGCGGTATGCGGCCGGGTGCTATCCTGCTGAAAGACGGCGTTTGGGATGCCCTGGGGATACGGTAGTGCCACGGGCTGCAGCACCTCGTCAACATAGAGGGGGTTCCGTCAATGTGACCGTAATGCGTACCAGCGGTGAGCGGCTGTTGACCTTGATATCACCATACACCATGATTCCACGTTGCCGGGCCGTGTGGCGCTAAACAGTGACGGAGGAATCCGCCCGTTTGCCACGTCGCCTCCAGACTCTTACACGGCGATCATCTGTGGTGAGACAGAACCGCGATTCGTCGCTGAACACCACACTAATCCATTCCGCACCCCACGCACCTTTGAAGCGACACCACGCCAAGCGGTGACGACGATGGCTCGCTGTCAAGGGTAGCCTTCGCAACGGACGTCTGGACAGCAAACCAGACGCAGCCAATCGGCGCGATACTGTCTGCATCGATATCGGAGCATCCAAGCCACCCCGTATACACCAAAAAATGTCGCCCGTTGTGGTCTGTGGGTCCGTTACGGCATGACGTCGGATGCCACGTTCGTTTCATCAGTGCTCCGGTCCCCCCACGACATTGCACATATCTTACCTGTGACCACTGTCTCCAAATGTGACCGACGGTTGTGGCATCACGTTGCGTTTCTTCCGCAATACGACGCAAAGACCCTCCCGGCTGTACGAAAACCTCCGATAACACCCCTCGTGAACTCATCAGTTCGACGAAATCGCGTACGACGGCGTCTTAACGGCATTGGCACCATTTGTTCGTTCTCCAGAGACGGTGACAGCAGAACCACTCATTCCTCGCGGCCGTGACGACATCTCGGCTAATGGCCTCACGGGCTGGTTGTCCCTTTATATCCCGCGCGCCGTCTTGTACGTATGCATCCACCCTGCAAATTGCATGGCGCTGCGTTCACGTCTTCGTGGTATGGCATTTTCTCTGTCAGGCAGTATATGTTTCGCAAACACCGTGACAGAAAAATGGTCCCAACCGATCCAATGAAAAAGAACCGGTTCTCAACAGAAAACGAATCTCTCGAGATCGACTTTCATATTTCATCCGAAAATAATATTTATCTATACTCATGAGCAATAACATTGTGACCACATAAAAAATTTCGTGTTGAGCTGCTTTTCGCTACATTAACCGCTTGCATCCGGCGTACTTACACTCCACTAGACCGGGGAAGGTGTTTTCAGTTATTCCACAGCAGCTAGAATAAATGACGTCACGGAGTTTAGCAAGGCACTGAAGTGGACTGGCGAACAATGTTTTCCACTGCATCACACAAGTGCTCAATCGCTTTCAAATCTGGAGAGTTTGGTAACCAAAAGATCACACTATATGCTTGGACATGATTTCCAAATAATTCTTGCACAGTTGCGGCTTCGTGGCTGTTTTCCACTGCATCACACAAATGTTCAATAGGATTCAAATGGGGAGAACTTGGTGACCAAAAGATCACACTTTGGACTTTATTTTCAAATCATCCGTGTTCAGGGCCGGTTTTGTGGTACGAGATGTCTTGATGGAAGAATCAAGTGAAATCCGGAGACACGCTTACATTATATAGGACAACACTTGGTTCGAAAAATGCCTAGATAAGATCTGGAGGCGAGGATATTTCTAATGAGGATGAGGGGATCTAGTGATGTCCACGAGAACCAACCACATCCCACGGTATCAAGCGTGCAGTCTGGATGCAGCAGTTCACCCTCACAACGTCCCAAAAGGAGTATTATCTATCGGCTTGCTGAAGCTGGAATCTGGACTCATCACAATCGACGACTTCGTCCAGTATGCAATCACAGTGTTTCTTTGCGCACTACGATGACAGTCGGCCAACATGAGCACAAGAACGGGTCGCTGACTCCTTACATCCACCTGCAATAGAATTCACTGGATTGTGTGCTGAGAAACGCTTCATTGTGCAGCCCAGTTGTGACACGCCATTCATTGTAGCATCACGAGCTCTTTGCTGTTCCAGAAAGGAATTTTCCAACCGGCGATCACTTAGACTCTCGTCCATTGGTGGTCACCGCGGATAGATAAGCAGGGGTCGCGCTGCCGATCGCCATCTTCGCAGATTGCGAAAAAGAAATCATTTTGCCGATGGAAAAAAACTTTGGCGATTACCTTTTCATAGGGTTATAACACTTTGGCCAAAACAAATTGAATTTGGCGATTAAATTGGCGAAAACTTTAAAAAAGCAAGCGCAACCCCTTAATAAGTGTGTCCCTTTTCGAACCATTTCCGCCACACCTTCCCAACGGCGGCTCTTGAACATCCAACAACGCCTGCAGCAGTTTCGATACTGTATCCTGCCTTCCTGCCAGCGAAAAGCATTCCAAGTTCTAGCTTCGACAAGTTTATCCCTTTCTCCAATGCACGGGCTTCTTACTAGCAAACTGGTACGCCCTGCCCATGCCGTCTATTAATACTGCACCCTTGTCTGTGACGTCACAGTACGTATTGTGGGACGTGGGCACGAATGGGTGCAGGAGTGGTCTTAATGACCCAGCCCAAAAGTGTAAGAAAATTAAAACTACTTTTATGGTGGTCTGAAATCTCAGAAGGGTTGATCAAATACTGGGTGTGTGCAAAAGTTCTACCCGTTTTTGTAATAGAAGCAAATTGAGATCGGAGTACTTACGTCACAGATGACGCTGCGATGCCGAATTTTCGGCCAATAAAGCCTGGAGTAATAGAGCATATAGAGGCGCTAGGTCTCTCCGAGTAAGTCATTCGTAACGGAAATTAAGGACGGTATAACATGGAATGCGATAAGGAGCACATTAGACATTGTTTACTGTACGAGTTCGATAAAGGCAGTATAATGCAACCGCAGCTTGCCGCAACATCTGTCAAGTGTCAGGGGAGGATGAAGTTGATGATAGCACATGTCGCCGTTGGTTTCCGAAATTCCGGGACGAAGACAGAAGCTGTAAAGATCAGCCACGTCCTGGACGTCCATCCGTGGTTTCTGACGAGGATGTGGACCAAGCCATAACAAATGACCCACATCCAACCCTTCAGAAATTAGCGGAAACGTTGTCGGTACACAGAACAACAGTCAAGAGGCGGGTGCATGAGCTTGGGTTCATCACCAAGTTCGGCAATTGGGTTCCGCACCAGCTTTCTGCAAAGCAACGAGAGGAGAGAATCCGTACCTGTGTTTCTTTGCTTTCTCGTCACAGAAATGAACCGTTTTCTGAATGAATTGTAACGGGTGATGAGAAATGGGTACTGTACCGTAAATGTAAGGCGTCGAGGGACTGTGTGCCAAGGTGCTGAACCTGCTCTATCGACCTCAAAAGGAGGACTGCATCCCAGAAAGGTTTTGTTGAGTGTTTGGTGGGATTTCCAGGGAATAATCCACTGGGAGGTGTTGACACCTAACCGAACGATAAATCCTGACCTCTGCTGCCAACAGTCGGACAGACTGAGAGAACAACTGACATCGAAGCTACCAGCACTCGTCAATCGCAAAGACGTGATCCTTCATCATGATAACGCCAAACCTCATGCTGCTTTAATCACTCGGCAAAAATTACCGAACTTTGGTTAGGACATGTTACCTCACCCGACGTATTCCCCTGAGCTGGCACCTACGGACTACCACCTCTTTCGATCATTACAGAACGCCTTCGCTCTCCAAACATTCGATGATGTGGACGATGTGAAAACGGCATTACGTGATTTTTTTTTACTCTAAAACACAGGAGTTTTTCCTGCGTGGGATTCACGTACTCATAGACAGATGGCAAGAGGTCATACAGAATGATGGCAATTATGTGAAATCCTAGGTACGTTATTTGTTGTGTTCTCCTCCTTTCTTTGTAGCCTACAAAAACGGGGAGAACTTATGCCCACACCCAATACGAGCAGATTTATTTCAATTTCTTGAGCTCACGTCATAGTATCTCTGAACCATCAGCCCAAATCGCTTCTTGATTATTAAAATCTCGAATTGAATGAGCTAGCATTTTAATTAAAACCAACAGTCTTTTCGATGAGTTCTTGAGCAGGAAATCACATATTTTCCTCCATAAGCGGATCAATCAATGCTAAAGGATTGCAGAAACACAATGAATCCTATTAAGTTAAGAGAGTTGGTAAAGCACTCTTTCTTTTCTGTTTCACGATTGGCACACACAATAAGCAGGGGCCATTAGGCGGAAACAGGCATTGTTCAACAAAACAGAATAGATTAGAAGGGATTTCTTGTTGACGTGATCCGATAAAATCAAGAAAAATGAGGGACTTAGAGTTGGATTAGATCCAGAGAAAGGAATTCCCATAGAGTACAAAGCACAGAAGTAGGAGGAGGCGGTTTTGGTCCTTGGATAGATTTCCGTGACTTCGCCATGTTCGTGAACTAAATCGGTGATGATCAGGGGCACGCAAGCAATGTGTTTGTTGTGCAGTTTCATTGGAAAGCCAGCGGCAGTTCAAAGTCCCGGTAAGATTCATCGAAACCTCATGCTTCTGTAGCCATCAGTATGGTGCGTACTGCAACCACGAATCCCGTTTATATCTTCTCAAAAAATACAAGAAACCCTTCCGTATGAAAGGAAGTTATAGTTGTCATTAGTTTAATGGTGTTTTGTTTTAAAGAATTATATAGATTTCTTGTCTCATAACGTTATGATCCATATTTAAATGTCTATAAATCTAAAATTGCCTAACGTCAAAGCAATCTTCAATTTCCAGATCTTAGATTTCCTTTCATGGAGAAAGATCTAAGAAGCTGAAAACATAAAAACTTATAAATATAAGTAAACTTGTTTTTTTCTCATTTAATGAAGTCTTATGGGAAATAAAAAGTCAGAGGGTCAGAGACAAGAGCAAAACAGGAAGCATGAAAGGGGAGAACCGAGATGAGAAAGACGAAAATTGCCTCCGCCTTTCATTATCTTACTCACGATCTTCTCTCTGGCGTTTCTGGAAATGTTATGTTAAACGAAGCACAACCATTGTTTTTCATGATTAGTCAAATTCTCCTTTTCCTTCGGCTCTCAGCTTCCTCAGTTTCTTAAACTCTAGCTGGTTTTTTTTTTTTGTTTTTAGCACCTCTTTTGTAAAAAAAAAAAGATCGTGTTTATGTTATCGGTTTGTCCGTCTATAGACACCATATCTCTGCAACTATTAGACCGATTTGAAACATTCTTTCTGCATTGGGAAGCATAAAAAATGAAGAATGGTGATCCTTTATTCAGTTTTTTTTACGATGTACAATTTCGCCCTAAATGCAGATGATATCGAATTCAAAATGCATTTTATTCCATATATTTGCTTCTAAACATCCGATTGAAAAAATTATTTTATCTTTCGATTCCATTTATGCCGAAGGGTATTTTAGGTATAGTTACTTTTTAAAGTTACGCATAGATTTTCCGCTAGGGGCGTAACATTAAATTACGTTTTCTTCGATATCTCTTCTAAAACTACGATTTAAAAAACAAAATTCTACTGCGGATACAGCTCCTGATGAAAAATCATTTGCATATCATTTCTAATTTTTGGTAAAGAATGCTTTGGCCATCAAGGGGCGTAAGTGTTAATTTTTGCTTCTGATGTATTTGCCATAAAATCTAAGCTTCTGAAACCTCGATTGCAAAAATTGTTTCGTGGACCTATACCACTCACGTCGCTGAACTGTTTTGGAATATTTTTTTCTTAAAATATTGCATGGTTTCTCCGCCAGGGGGAGTAGATCTTATTTTTGTCAACATTTTTGCTTCTAATGGTCCGATTTGAAAAATTATTTTTTAATTGGATAGTTTCCGGTGTGACATGTTTTTCAAATAATTTCAAATTTTTCAAGTAATTCGTAGACTTTCCGCTAGGGCGCGTGAAGGTAAATTGCGTTTCCCCCGATATCTCTGCTTCTAAAACTCAGGTTTGAAAAATTCTTTCTGTATCACATGAAACACATTTTTCTGTTGGAAAATGTTTTTTCATATAATTTCTAATATTTGGTAAAGAATGGTTTGGTCAACAAGTGTTAATTTCTGCTTCTGATGTATTTGCAGCAAAAGCTGAGCTCCTGAAAACTCGACTAAAACATTTTTTCTTGCACCGTTACCGCTCACATCGAAAAACCTTTTGAGGATACCTTCTTCTAAAATAATGCATGGTTTTCCCACCAGGAGAAGTAGATGCATATCTTGTATTTGTCCGTATCTCTGCTTCAAAGAGTCCGATTTGAAAAATTCTTTCTTTGTTGAAGAGCGTTTCCGCTGCGAAATGTTTCTCACATAAATTCAAATTTTTCTTAACGCGCAAGTCTTCAACACCATAGGGTGTAAGCTCCCGATTCCGTTTACGGCAATATCTGCGGGATTAAAAACCAGATTGAAAAACTTCTTTCTTGGGTCAGATACTATTGTTTTCCCTACCAGTTCCATTGACTTTGAATAGCTTTGATAAATTTAATTTGCGTCAGAAAGGATTCAAAAGACGTGCTCATTACAGCAGAAAACTCGGTGTCATCTTTCTTGGGGTTTTTTTCTGTTTTCTTTCTCTCTCTCTGAAGCTAGAACGGAAACATTCAGTCTCCATATTCACAGCTAATTTCTATTTCTACAAACCATTGACGAAAATCTGTGGAAACACGGCCAATAAGGGAAAAAAGAACACCATTAAAAATTGCCGCTGCATCTATGCGATTTACACTGAAGAGCAACTGAATTAGAGACAGCTAATGAAAATGTGGCGCTGTGGGCGGCCCTGTAAACGGAAACGACATGACGTATGCAGCGATCCGACAATATGAGGAGTGATGCGACGGGAATCAGTAAGAGTCGGACGCAGTATGGGTAAGACGAAGGATCTATGCGCATTTGATCGTGGGAAATTTGTCGGGGCCCAACGAATAGGTCACTCCATCTCGGAAGTCGTGCAGGCATGGGAATTTTACGAGCCTCTGTGTCATGGGTGCACCGTGAGTACATCGAATCCGGTAAAACCATCCCTGCAAGGGCCAACTGCCGTGGACAACAGCGTGTGGATGAGCGGGGTCATCGTCGGCAAGCTCGCATTGTAACAGCGGATAGACGGGCCACAGTGCAAGATATCACTCGGCAATTTAACGCTGGTGCACAAAAATGTGTAAGCAGCCACACCATCCAGAACCATTTCCTCGCTATGGGGTACCGCTGCTGACCGCACATCACAGGGTGCAAAGGTTAGCATGGGTGCGGGAACATCGCCACTGGACCCTAGACATGTGGGAAAATGTTGCCTGTACTAATGAGGCGAGATTCACGTTGGTACATGCGGATGGCAGGATACGAGTACGGCGCAAACCACATGAAGCGATGGATCCTTCTTGCCAGCAGGGTACTCTTCAACCTGTTGGGGGTGGTATTCTCCTCTGGCGACAGTTTACGTGGACTGAAATGGGACTCCTGGTATGTGTGACATCGTCCCTCATAGGTAAACGTCACCGGGAAATCCTGGACGACCATTTGCTCCCGTTTGTGCGTCTTCAACATCCCACTGTGGACCTCATCCTGCAACAAGACAATGCAGCTCCCGAATTGTATCCGAATGGTTGGATGAACACTTCACCGACGTGACCTCGCTTCCTTAGCCAGCTAGGTCACCTGACCTCAATCCCATGGAGCACATCTGTGATGCCATCGAGAGAGAGAGAGAGAGAGAGAGATGACCCCCTCCATCAAATCTTCGTGGACTGTGGGAGCTTGTTCAGGGGCCGTGGACCCGTATGGCTTACCAACGCTTTCGGTGTCTTGTCGAGTCCATGCCGAGACGAATCGCCGCCATCATCTGGGCGAAAGGTGGTGCTACACGTTACTAGACAGGTATCTCTAATTCAATTGCTCTTCAGTGTATGTCGTAGCAACAAGTTGTTAAGAAATTAAAGTGATCACACGTCTGAAGTGATTCAATGTTTATTTTACCATTTAACGCGTATTAGTGTACAGAAGGCCCATTTTAATTAGGTGTTGTACCTCCTCCAGCCGCAATACAAGCTTCCAATGTGGTATGCAATCGGTCGTATAAATGCTGGATTCCATGCGCTTTCAACTTGTACGCGTAATTCAGAGTTGGGGACGCCCCGGTGGCGCAGTAGTCTAAGCGATGGCCTCTTATCATTCGTCCGAACGGGGTGCGGGTTCGAATCCCGGTGAGGCATGGATGTTGTCTTTGTCTTACGGCACTGACTCCCTCCCTTCCCTGGAACCAGTGACCCTAAATTAGGGACGGGCGACTGCTTATAGCCCATTGAGTTGCTCACGGTAATCGGTAAACCTCCAATCCAAAAAAAAAAAAAAAATCAGAGATGGTTGCTGCCTTGCCGGGGTCCGCGGAAGAGCATTTGTCCGATCAGTCCCAGACATGCTCGTTTGGTGGCAAGTCCGGAGAGCGTGTTGGCCCCAAGAGTTGATGCACAGCCTGAAGAGCATATTGAGTTGCCCGGGCGAAGTGTGGGCGGGCGTTATCCTTCTGAAATATCGGATCGGGGATTGCACTCAAAAATGGCAGGACAACCGACTGCCGGACGTCGCTGACGTACGTACTGCTATTCAGTGTACACCTTACAAACATCAGACTCGTAAGAGAGTGATAGCTAATCGCTCACCACACAATGATGTCCGGCCTGGGACCTGTGTGTCTTTGGCGGATGCACGATGGCAAAAGCCTCTCACCTTGTCGCCTTCAGACGCGTACACGACCGTCAGATGCTCCCAAGCAGAATCGGCTTTCATCACTGAAGACCACTGAACGATATTCTTCCGTTTAATGAACTCGCCCTTAACACCACCGCAAATGTGTTCCACGATGACCAGGGGTCAGCGGCACGCGTGACGTAATTCTGTTTCCAACAAACGATTCCGTATCGATCTGGTAGACAGTCTTGGTATGACGGAGGATCGAATTTGTGATGCCTTAGCCGTCCGTTCTGCCTACGCTGCCCTCCTGATACGTCGATCCTCTCGCTACCCACCTGATACGCCGATCCTCTGTGTTGCCCGTAATCACGTCTGAGAGAGTGTGAATCCTCCTCTGGCCACCGACGTCACCATCTCACCACGGCCGATGCCTCTCGTCCTACTCAGTCCGCAATTTAACAGAAGGACCAACTTCCTTCCCGCAGACCCACTATACGACCTCGCTCAATCTCCGATAACTGAACAAATGTTGCGCGCCTGCGTCATCCAGGCATGGTAGCTTATTCAACGAGCACTCAACAACACGACATCAGACGAATGACTTTGTTCAGCACGTCCTAGTGCTTAAATACACGCTGCTTATATTTGCATGTTGTCGTCCGCAGTGACGTCATTCCATCCAATGAGATTCCAACTTGGATCACAGTTTCTGCTTCCCTTAAGAATTAACATGTTTTAATACACTGACGGAAAAAAATCCCAACACCAAGAAGGAGTTGTGTTAGATAAACGACAGTTGGTAGGCTGTGAGAGTACATCTGTAAGATGGCGTCTATGCAAATTTCGCACTCGGCGCATACGTGTGGCGCTAGTAGCGCCCCTCGGAACATGCAAAGCAGGTTTGCTGTAAATACGCGCTGTTACGTTCGTGAGCGTTAGTTATCGTTGAGATTCGACGTAGTGTGTTGATGTTAGTCAAGAATGCCTTTAAGAAGACGAAGAAGCCGTTATCAACAGCTCACAGAGTATGAACGAGGTCGTGTAATAGGGCTACGAGAAGGTGGATTTTCCTTCCGCAATATTGCAGAACGACTTGGCAGGAATGTAGCTACTGTGCATGATTGTTGGCAGCGGTGGTCAAGGGAAGGTACTGCCTCAAAAAGACCGGGTTCCGGCCGGCCACGTGGCACTACTGAGAGGAAAGACCGCCGTGTACCGCGTATGGCCGTGGCGCATCGTACCACGTCTGCGGCAGTAATTCGAGCTGCAGTTGCCACCACAGTGACACAACGAACTGTTACAAATCGGTTACTTGATAGACAGCTCTGAGCCAGATGCCCTGCAGCGTGCATTCCACTTACTCCAAACCACTGCCGTTTGCGACGTCAGTGGTGTCAAGCTAGAGCTCATTGGAGGACGGAGTGGAGATCTGTTGTGTTTTCTGATGAAAGCCGGTTCTGCCTGGGTGCCAGTGATGGCCGTGTGTTGGTTAGGAGGAGGCCAGGTGAGTGCCTGCAACCAACCTGTCTGCGGCCGAGACACACTGGACCTACACCTGGAGTTATGGTCTGGGGAGCAATTTCCTATGACAGCAGGAGCCTCCTCGTGGTTATCCCACGCACCCTGACGGCACAGTTGTACGTCGGTCTGGTGATTCAACCTGTTGTACTTCCATTCATGAACAGCATTCTAGGGGGTGTTTTCCAACAGGATAACGCTCGCCCGCATACCGCTGTTGTAACCCAACATGCTCTACAGAGTGTCGACATGTTGCCGTGGCCTGCTAGATCACCAGATCTTTCACCAATCGAGCACTTATGGGACATCATTGGACGATAACTCCAGCGTCTCACCCAACCAGCATTAACCGTCCCTGTATTGACCGACCAAGAGCAACAGGCATGGAACTCCATCCCACAAACTGACATCCAGCACCTGTACGACACAATGCATGAACGTTTGCGTGCTTGCATTCAACATTCTGGCGGTTACATCGGTTCTTAATGTACCAGCATTTCACATTTAAAATGGCTCTTCTCGCGCTTACAATAAGATGTGATCTTGAAACCTTAATCGATTAAATATGTTACCTATACAAATGTATTGCCGCCATTTCATTCCTCTACAACTATTTTTTCGTGGTGTTGGGATTTTTTTTTTTCCGTCAGTGTATGACGCTCTTACCGGCATTCCATCTGGACGTTCTTTTTTCACTTTCGGGCAGTGTATTACTCTAATTTTGCAAACATAAATACAGTAATTATTTAAGATCTCGGAAAAGAGTTTTGGGGTATATGCCCCCCCCCCCCTGGAACCGTTACTGCCTCTAGCTAAGCGGTCTGCAACATTTTACAAAGTCGAAAACGGATATAATTTTTTTTTTTGCCAACAAGCGTGATATTGAAGAAGAATCGGTAAACTTTACCGGCAGATGGGTACGAACTACTGAAAATAATGGTTTATGTTTCCTTCAATAGCTTTCATTATTTTTATTGTAAAAACGGCTTTCCACATACACAAAGCATATGGTCTTATGGATCCCTTTGGTAGTTGCGTTAAGCACTGAAAGTAGAAGAATTACGATTCATACAACCCTCGTAAAAGAATAAAATTAAGGCCTTCAGTTCACATTTCCTAGCATCAATTATTGACTAAGTCTTCTATCTTTGGCAGATCGAAAATGCTTTCTATGGCATTAGCCGTATGTATTGAACAAGAGCAAGTGAACGTACTTTGACAAACGAGTAGTGCCTGAATAGTTAGGCAATTCTATGATATTACAGTATTAATGTGATTACGTAGCAGGAACTTCACTCAACGGGAAGTTACTGTTTCCCTAACGAATGGCGCAGATATGAGCTATGAAATTATTATAAACAGCAGTCACTACGCTGTGGGGTTATTACTGTCATTCACCTAAAAGGTTTCCAGGAACTCTGAAAGAGAAACTCGTAAACAATGTTGGTTTTCAAATGCTACTGCAGGTTCGCGGAAATCATGTTGATCAGCGTTGAATTTGATAAGGCTGTTCAAACACGGAAAAGAATAGGTGTGTTCGACAAAAAAATATATATATATATATAACATTTCTCATAAGCCATCCACAATTCCCTGCAACAAGTGGATGGCGAGAATAATATACACTGAGTGACCAAATTATTATGACCACCTGGTTAGTATGTTGTTCGACCACCCTTTGCCCGTAATACTGCTTGAATTAGTCTTTTTTTTATTGGAGGTCTAACGACCACCGTGAGTAACTCAATTGTTCCAGGGAAGGGAAAGAGCCAGTGGCGTAAGACAAACAAAACATCCATGCCTCACCGGGATTCGAACCCAGACCCCTTTCGGACGAATGATCACAAGCCATCGCTTAGACCACGGTGCCACCGGGGCGGCGAATTCGTCTTGTTACGGACTCCATTAAGTGTCTGTAAGTGTATTGGGGTATATTAGTCCAAATCCGATAAATCGCACCCTTCAGCTCTTCAATATTTGGGTTAGCTGATCCAGCTGTCTGATGCCCCTTTAGACTTCATCCCACAAATGCTGCATTACATTGAGATCCGGTGATTGAGGAAACCACTGTAGCAGGGAAAAAATCAGATCAGATCATATGTAGGGGATTTTAGGAAGGGAGTGTCTGACCCCAGGTCTTAAGCAACCCTTAGAAATAGGAAGCGAGAAGATTTGGACTAGGATGCCCGATAGGAAAGTGACAGGGAAGCGAGGTAGAAAGTTGCAGGAAGACCGCCCTTATTTACTACCAGGCGACCAGTACTCGAATGCTTAACGTGCGCATCCGACGCACGGCGGATATTTAGTGGTTCGAGCGTCCGTACCTGCCTGGGATCGAACCTGAAGTTTTCTCCGTGGCAGTCACGAACGTTGACCACCAGGGGCCCATAGCAGGGAAAAGTCTCCGTGATGCTCCTCAAGCTATTCGTGTGAAATATGAGCTCTACGACATGGAGCACTATCCTGCTGGAAGTATCCATCTTACATTGGAATAAGTCATATACACAACTTGGTGGACTTCGTCGGCAACAGTATTGTAAAACAACATCTTTTGTGTTTGTCTTACAGCACTGGCTCTCTCCCTTCCCTGGAACCAGTGACCCTAAATTAGAGACGGGCGACTGCTTATAGCCCATTGAGTTGCTCACGGTGGTCGTTAAACCTCCAATCCAAAAAAAAACTCCCGACATTTGTTCCAAGATAGTGGAGAAAGATAGTTGCCCCCTCCTCACACAACTCTGAAGAAGAGGACTTTATATGATAAGAGATTAAGACTTGATATTTTGGACTTTTAACGATTTGTTGATGGCATCACCGGTGATTGAGAAGACCGAGTAAATTGTGGGTCCTGTTGACAGTATATAATGTCTGCTCCTGTGTTTCGTGGCGCTTGAGCCTGATGATGGGCGCTATGTTCAGCCCCGAAAGATCTCGCGGGTAAATATTAATTTTTAATTGTAAATAAAGTGTTTTTAATCTTAACTTGCAATTTGAAAATTATGTTTGTGAATGACCGTACGTGTGACAGCATCAGTGAATTACTTTATAGTGGACCTTTGTACGATAGACGTTTAGCACGAAACAATAGGTGTTACGCACCTAATATGGTGTGGGAACACCATTGGCATTTAAAACTGCTTGAATCCTCGTTGGAACGGACGCATGCAAGTCCTGGATGGTGGTAAGTTGTATGTTGTACCATCCTTCCTGCAGAAACTGCTCCAATTCTTTGGGAGACGCCGGAGGAGGATAACAGGATGGCACTGTGTTTTCCAACACAGGAAACAGGGCTTCAATGATGTTTAAGTCCAGTGATTGTGCAGACCAGGGAAGGTGTGCAACTTCATCTCATGTTCCTCAAACCATGATTGAACAGTTCCATTTCTGTGAATCGGGGCATTATCTTGAAGGGTGCAATCCCCTGACGGAAACAATGTCTGCGCCTTTGAATGCACATGGTCGGCCAAAAGGGTGACATAGTCACTGCTAGTGATCCGTCGGTGTAAGGTGGCAATGGAAGCTGCTAGCAAACCACGAGATCATGGCCCAAACCATTACAGACCCCCCCCCCCCCGCTTCACTGTGGGAAGGAGACAGTTTGGGTTGTAGGCTTATGCGGGGGTTCTCCACACGTAAACCCGTCCTGTATTTGGGAATAGTGAGAAACTTGGTTCATCGGGAAACAAGACCTGTTTCCATTGATCCGTAGTCCACGTTTTATGTTCCCGGCACCACTGTGGTCTCCGTTTCGTATTCACCTGCGACACCAGGGGTTTTGCAATCGCAGCTCTGCCGTAAATAGTGTGCTTAAGTAATGCCCTTCGCACGGTATGGGTCGACCCTGGGTTTTGGAGATGTGCATTAAACTCATCAGTCACCATGGTCTTCCTCCTTGCGGTCACAATCCTCTGAATTGTCTTCCTGTCTCTCGCAGTGAGTTTCGTTTTCCTTCCACAGTTGTGTCTCGCAGATGATGATGTGCCGTGAACATTGTATGCTGCCAAGACCTTCGACACGGTACCTCTAGATACCCTCAATACCTGTGCCACTGTGGATACCGACCCACCACAACCAGACGGGCTCCTACAATCTGCCCTCTTTGGAACTACGACAGGTCACTCATTGTGCCTTCACGTGGAACGAAATTATGCAAACACCGATTTACAATGCTATCACACAGACCCTTGGGGCTATAGGCAACACTTTACAAAAAATGTAGCTACATGTTCGTTTTACTCAAAAAGCAGCACATGCCAAAGTCACTGTTTTCAGCGAGGTGTTTCTATTATTTTGGACAACTCCTGTATCTGAAAAGCTTCAATGTTTCAGTGCTACCTACTTGTAACATGTACGAAATATTCTGTGCTGTGTGTGTGTAATGTGAGACGAACTGTGCGTTGAGAGGCCATAGGACTTGGTCCCTGATTCAGATTATCTGCAATCAGACGAAGTGTTACTCGTGTGTTGGACTTAACCAGTCTGCCTATTCTCCACGCAGCTCGAGCATCCAGTAGCTGGACCTGTTTTGTTATAAGTGGCCCACTCCGTGTAACTATTAACAACTCCTGACCTCGAACATTTCACAAGTGCAGCCGTTTCGCTAATGCTCGCACCAATGCATCGAGCACTCGCAATCATTCCACGTCCAAAGTCCGTCAGATAGCGTCTTTTACCCATTATTTCTTGCGCGATGCCCTTCTTTAGTGTTTGCATACTTTCAGCGTTCCCATTTTATACCGATTCAGCCACCATTCAACAGCAGGATATCAACTTTGCGTAAAATAGTCTAGTGAGCCTAACAATTTAGCCACTGTGTGACGTGCCTGCACCGCAGGACGCGCATTATATAAAGGCAGAGAGCAGTGAGAGCACATGTACGTAGCTCAGTTGGAAGAGCGACTTACTCCGGAGTGAGAAGACCAGATTTCTATGTCCGCCGCGGACAAACCTGTACCTAATATTGGCGCCCGAACTTACAGGATGACCCGGCTGTTAAGTTTCTCGCAATGATGTGATGCTCTTTCCACACGGCGAGACAGGAAAAATGAGAAACCCTTCTTCAGTGCGTTGTTGCGTTCCACGCACCAAATTGCCTGGGATTTCTCAAATGCACGTTCTTCATCTGATAACTGCCTACAGCGACACAGGGTCCCGCCTGACCCGTGAGCATGCCCCCGGCCCTCTTTAGGGCGGGGGGCAGATGTGACGTGCCTACGCCGCAGGACGCACACGAGATAAAGCAGTGAGAGCACATGTCCGTTTAGATCAGTTGGGAGAGAGAGTTACTCCAGACTCGATGCCCGGCGCGGAAAAACCTGTACGTTATAATTGGTAATTTGGCAAAATTGTTAAACGTGTATATCATTATGAAACTGTAAGGCAGTTGAGAAAATCTCAGAGGAAAATTTAATACACGTTGTTTAATGGTTATTATACGACAGAGGTACTTTTCCAAATTTAATCAGCCGCACTATTTTCATTTATGAATGAAACAAGAATGTAGGCTTTGCGAGCCTACATTCTTGGTGAGAATTTTTGTATATCTCATGTTTTCTGCGTGCTTCACTTTTCTTCTTTATAACTGCACTTCTAATACAAAATCCTTCATAAAAGTTATTGTATTACATTTTTGATAAAATTATCTTTCCATCGGTATATAATTTTATGGTATTACTCCAAACCAAAGGGGTGTTATGAACCATCAAACCTCAAAAATACACTATTTCCAAATGGTTTCCACAATTTTGGCCACTAATGTACTACATACGTTGTTGTCACGTCACTATGGTTGCACAATCACTTCTGCCCTGTATAAAATAAGTCATGTTACTTCTTGAACGACCCTCGTACGCACTCACATATTCATTACTTACACCGATGAGCCTTTATATTATTGACCACCTACCTAATAAGCTGTAGGACCCCCTTTAGCCCGCAAAACAGCGGCCATTCGGCGAGCCACCGATTCATTGAGGTGGTGATAGGTATCCTGGGGTATCTGATACCAGAATGTCAACAGCAGATCCGCCAGTTCCCGTACATTTCGAGGTGCTAGGGATTTGGCGCACACCCGATTTTCCAATTCGAACCACAAATGTTCGATTGGGTTCATGCCGGGTGAAATTTAAGACCAGGGCATTAACAGAAAGTCCCCAGGATGTTCCTCGAACCACTCCTTGATGATTCAGGCAGGGTGGCATGGAGCATTATTCTGTCAGGCAATCACCAGCAGAGAAAACAGTTGCCACGAATAGGTGAACTTGGTGCGTAACGATGTTCAGATAATAGACCAGCTGTCAGGTATTGTGCTATTGCGATAATGGGGCCTAAAGTGTCTCAAAAACATCGCCAACAACATAACATCGCCACCGGCGGGCTGTTTCCGCCCAACAGTGCATCCAGGTGCCGTAGCCTCCGTTCGTAATCGTCGTATCCACGCTCGGCAGTCTACGTGATGTACCAGGAATCTTAATTCGTCAGACCAGGTCACAATCATCCACTGCTCAATCTCGATGATCTTGGGCCCATTTCATGCGTTGTTCGCGATGACGTGCACTGAGCATGGCTGGGTCTTCGGCACCTCAAGCCCATGCGCAGAAAGCTGCGATTAACTGTGTGATGTGACACATTGCCTTGATCACCACTGTTGTGATTTTGTCTCACTGTGGCCTTGCGAACGACACACGGCTTGACGACGGTGCGTCGTTTGGCCATCTGTGCGCTACTTTTAATGTGTACTCACTACATCAGCACGTGAAGAACCCCCCAAGCCGCAGGGTTTCCGATATCGTAGTTCCCAGACGCCGTGCCATCACAATTTGTCCTTTATCAAACTCTGATAAATCGGCAGCTTTTCCCATTCTGACTCCGAACACTCTACTAACCGAAAGCCGGTCCTCGGGTTGTATATATACTGCTCTGTGAACTTCACCTGCGCTACTGTTCGGTCTCCGGGCGCGCTCATTTCTCTAGCGTGGGAGAGCTCATCGGTGTACATGTTATTACTATGACAGGCTTTATTATTGGTTTTGTGTTAACTTGTTAACAGAAAAATTCTCGATTACGCATCCTTCTCTTTTGAACCATTGAAATTGGGCAATGATTTGAACATCTCCGGAATAACTCAATATGTTAACGTGATTTTCAATTCAATAAATTCGATATATAATGATCTTCAAGCCAAGCTCAAAACAATTATTTCCTGCTTAGAGTAGATAATTAAAAAAAAACATGCAGTAGTTCGCTTTTCTACGAACACGCATAAAGACATCCAATTCAAATTTCTCAGAAAACTGAAGCAATCATTCTAAATATTGTCACCTAGAGACTTTTGGAGTTTCCGAGAATTGGAGTTAAAAATATATTCCCGCACTGTAGCGCATGTAGTACACCCGCAGCTCCTGCATTGATGAAACTTTTAATCGAATCAAACTAATCGATTTTTATGACGTATGCTATCTGGATGCTAATGAACTCCTCGTCTCATACAACTCTTCGCGCACGATTTCATGGGTATGAGGAATTAAAGTATTCCCATGACCAATCAGTACATTTTCATCCCCTAACGACATACAAAAGACTTTTTTTTTCAAATATTCGGCAAAGAAAAAAATATATAATTATCTGTGAAAATGTCAGTCTCTTTCAACAAAGAAATGAACGCTCTTTAAGATATCTCAGAAAACTTCGATCTCCTTATCACTTCAGTTATGGCCTAGATCATTTATGAAAAAATAATTTACTTTCTTATTTTGGTAACATTTGTCATTGACCTATTATTAAAGAGTAGTTCTGGGTTGATTTTCACTAATGGAGTTTGTTTAGCTTACGAACAAGAAGACAGTCTCCACGCTCGAAATAAACCAGGGTGCTCATTTAGATTACAAGAATGTTCCCCATCCACGGGGGCTTCATTTGCATCTCTACCAATATCAGTCCCCTGCAGAGTTGAGTTGCACGTATCCTTCCTATCTTTTTCTCACGTGCAAACAAACGTGTTTTTGGACTTATAAAGAAGACTTATTTTTGTTAAGATGATGATAGGACAGTAGTATTAAACCATTTCCTCAGAATTCTCAAACAATGAAGAAAAACATAATTCAAGCCGTTTAAAGTCCTTTCCAACTTGATCTATAAACTTCTTCCGTGTCACTCTTGTTTTCTATTTCTGCCTCTTTCTTCCTCCTACTCTTTCTCCCTTTTTCTCAATCACTTTCTCTATATTTCCTTACGACTCATTCTCGCACTGTCTTGATTTCTCTATCTTTCTCGTTACTCTTCCTCCCTCTTTCGCGCCTCTCTCTCTCTCTCTCTCTCTCTCTCTCTCTACGTATCTCAACATAATTCTCTCCCTTAGTTTCAGCAACTATTTCTCTCACTCACTCTGTGAAGATTACTCTTTCTTTTCTTCTCTCTCCCTCACTATCACACTAATTCTCTCTCTCTCTCCTAAGATGCTTTGTTTCTCTTTGGCAGTATATTGTCTTCTGCCATTCTCTTTTCCGTTATTTCTCCCTACATATCCTCCTTCGTCTAGTTCTCTGTATTTCGTTTGTTCTCGATCTCCTCCACTCTGCCTGGTTCTCTATTTCTCACGCGCATGCCTTTTCCTCTTTTCGCCCGCTCTCTATCTCTCATTATGTCTTTCCGGCTTTCTTTCGCTGTCTAACTTCATCTCTCCGGCTTTATCTTCCTATCACTTTCTCTTTTTATACTTTTGAATTTCGCTTTCTTTCTCTCCCTCTCATTCTGTCTTTCCGGGACTCTTTCATTCTCACTTAATCTACCATTTTCCCTACCAGCTAGCTCTTTTTATTTCTCGCCCTCTGACTATGTCTTACTCTCTCTTTCTCACTTTTTTATACTTCACAATTTCGCTTTCTCTCTCTCTCTCTCTGTATATATATATATATATATATATATATATATATATATGCTACATTCTATTAAGAAGAGACCTAAGCAAAAAAAAAAATATATATATATATATTTATTTGACTCATACCAAGTACAACATAGAAAAGGTTATGTATCTACCGGTGTGAGTAAAAGGAGGAAAGATAAAAAAATAAAATAAAACAACTGAATGTAGAAAGTGTCGAGAATACTGAGCCTTGGCTTTATCAAGGACCAGCAAAAACTCTGCATTTTCTCACTTCCACAAAGACCTAGTTGGAAATGGGTTTCTGCAAGGCCATAGATGCAAGTAACAAGCCCACCAAAAATTGTTTTAAAAAATATATATATGTCATGACCTCCGCAGAGTTGTATGACCTAGCACTGGTTAACAATTTCGCTTGCATCCATAACCTTCCTGGCCCGACCCATGCTCTTCATCTGTTACTATTAAACAGAGAGAAGAAGATTAAAGAGAACTCAAGCTGTGAGAGTGACATAATAATTAGAAATAATTTTCAGCTATAACGAAATGCCAAGTTTGCCTGAGAGAGAATTTAAACCTGAAAAGCAATGCAAAAGAAATCCAAATTTTTACATTGCAATTAAAAAAGGAAATATTAATTTTTTAAAACACAAATTTTTGAAAGAAAACTTGATTCTAAAACCCCTACTCTACAACTTCTGACAACACAAAAACGAGAATAAATTAAAGACAATAATTAACTAAAGAAAAGCTTTGTGAAAGTTATATGACTTAAACAATTAGTTGCAATATGTACAAAGTATTTCAGCAGTGCTTTAAGTGCATAATTAAGTAGTTATTAAGAACTTAACTACTTTGAAAATACAGCGCAAAGAAAAGGAACTATGCTTAGCCATCTGCTGGGCCTAAGTATTCTACAAGACGCGCAAAGTTACCAAGAAAAGAAAGAGTTAAAACCCGCAAAAATGTTAACAGACAAGCCAGTGCCTAAAAGCTGAAAAGCAAAAAAACAACAGAGAAAAAAAGTACAAGAAGTACAAGCATTGAACTTATAAAACCTAAAACCCAAAGACAATGAAGAGAGCTTACCTCTTATGCAACTAAACTTTCTCCACACAAGAGAAAAACATGGCTGACCTCTTCCCCAAACGTCCTAACACTTCTGCCACTCCCTAGTCGCTGGGGGGCAGTGTGGGTGGGGCTGATGGCCTCCTCATACTGAAAGAAACCAACTCGCGGAGATTTTAACCAGAGAAAAAATATATATACACTTAAGACTGTGGATCTGTATGATCAGAAAGAGCAGAATTAACTCTCCAGAATACATGAGAAATATTATAAAATACACAAGTGGTGTATTTAATAATCTTTGCATGTATTAAATCACCTTAGTGAGCATCTATAGATTATTCAGAATCTTATTAATTTTAATGTTAGTTTTACTATTTTTAGTATAGCTATCCTAGTGATGAATAACTAGTTCTCTTTTTTATTTGTTTTTATTTTCTTTTATAAACAGATTTTTAAGCTTTTTTGTGATTTTGTCTATATTATTTAATTTTTTGTTTTAATAGGACCTTCATATCCATAGCACTAAGGTTCCTTTTAGTAGTTAATAGGCATCCTCTAGCCAACTTCCTTACGGCTTTGATTGGTCAGAATCATATTATTAACTGTGTAGAAAATTAAACCAGATCTGCCAACCTTACTCTATTATTCAGAATAATTTTTCTTAAAGTTCTTTTGATGAAAGAAGAAGGAATTTCGTTCTCTAGAAAACTATCTAATAGTATATTAATGTGGTAATTGAAGTCCAAATTGTTGCTGCAAATTCTTGAAATTCTTAGGACCTGAGAAATTAGTACATTCTCAATTACTTTGGTTGATATGTTATTATTCCAGTGTAGATATTTAATTACTTTGAAAGGAAAATTAACTCCTTTATCAAAGAGGCTAATAGATGGGTTACCTCTGTTGAGCTTAATGCTTAAGTCTAGGAACTCAAGTTCCTGATTACTGTGGTTGGTTTTACATAAGTTAAGAGAGCTAGGATAGATATTATCAAAATCACTCTCTATAACTTCTGAATTATTGATACACAGCAGATCATCAATATATCTAAATGTGTAAAGGTAGTTATCTGAGCAGGTGGGGTGATTTTTAATGAATTTATATTCCTTAAAGAACAGGAATAGATTAGCGATATTCGTGGAGGTTGATGTTCCCATGGGAATAGTGTTCACTTGCTTATAGAGAGTATTATTATATAAGATATGGTTATGTTTCATGCAGCAATTGAGATAAGAGTTTCAAGCTCCTAAATTAACAAATTGGTTAAGTTTAAATTCTGCATACAGCTCTTTAAAGGTAGTGATTATATCTGATAGAGGCAGATTAGTATATAGGTTCTCAAAATTATAACTATTAATATCTAAGGGACATACTTTGAGTATAGTAGAAATTACTTCTGCATTATTATTAATTATCCAAAAATCTCTGTACATCAAATTAGTACAGTTTCTAATGTGTTTCAAAACCTTCTTTAAGACATCTTCAAAAGCAAGATCTATTTTCTTTTTATGACTCCTTACTCCACTACACCACTTGTGTATTTTATAATATTTCTCATGTATTCTGGAGAGTTAATTCTGCTCTTTCTGATCATACAGATCCACAGTCTTAAGTATATATATATTTTTTCTCTGGTTAAAATCTCCGCGAGTTGGTTTCTTTCAGTATGAGGAGGCCATCAGCCCCACCCACACTGCCCCCCAGCGACTAGGGAGTGGCAGAAGTGTTAGGACGTTTGGGGAAGAGGTCAGCCATGTTTTTCTCTTGTGTGGAGAAAGTTTAGTTGCATAAGAGGTAAGCTCTCTTCCTTGTCTTTGGGTTTTAGGTTTTATAAGTTCAATGCTTGTACTTCTTGTACTTTTTTTCTCTGTTGTTTTTTGCTTTTCAGCTTTTAGGCACTGGCTTGTCTGTTAACATTTTTGCGGGTTTTAACTCTATCTTTTCTTGGTAACTTTGCGTGTCTTGTAGGATACTTAGGCCCAGCAGATGGCTAAGCATAGTTCCTTTTCTTTGGGCTGTATTTTCAAAGTAGTTAAGTTCTTAATAACTACTTAATTATGCACTTAAAGCACTGCTGAAATACTTTGTACATATTGCAACTAATTGCTTAAGTCATATAACTTTCACAAAGCTTTTCTTTAGTTAATTATTGTCTTTAATTTATTCTCGTTTTTGTGTTGTCAGAAGTTGTAGAGTAGGGGGTTTTAGAATCAAGTTTTCTTTCAAACATTTGTGTTTTAAAAAATTAATATTTCCTTTTTTAATTGCAATGTAAAAATTTGGATTTCTTTTGCATTGCTTTTCAGGTTTAAATTCTCTCTCAGGCGAACTTGGCATTTCGTTATAGCTGAAAATTATTTCTAATTATTATGTCACTCTCACAGCTTGAGTTCTCTTTAATCTTCTTCTCTCTGTTTAATAGTAACAGATGAAGAGCATGGGTCGGGCCAGGAAGGTTATGGATGCAAGCGAATATGTTAACCAGTGCTAGGTCATACAACTCTGCGGAGGTCATGACATATATATATTTTTTAAAACAATTTTTGGTGGGCTTGTTACTTGCATCTATGGCCTTGCAGAAACCCATTTCCAACTAGGTCTTTGTGGAAGTGAGAAAATGCAGAGTTTTTGCTGGTCCTTGATAAAGCCAAGGCTCAGTATTCTCGACACTTTCTACATTCAGTTGTTTTATTTTATTTTTTTATCTTTTCTCCTTTTACTCACACCGGTAGATACATAACCTTTTCTATGTTGTACTTGGTATGAGTCAAATATATATATATATATATATTTTTTTGCTTAGGTCTCTTCTTAATAGGATGTGAATTCTGAATTTTCAAAACTGCTGCGTTGCGTGTTTTGATCTTCAGGTTATTTTGCAACTTTCGTTTTAAATTCTAAAGTTTTTCCTTAGTTTTCAGTTTTGCTCTTCAGTATATATATGCTACATATATATATGTATCATCGTCATCATTGTGAACTACTATCACTCCACTACCGGACGAATGTGCCTCCAAGTTTCTTCCACAACTGTCTGCCTTGAGCTAGTCTCCACCGTGTCACCCCGGCATGCTTTCGAATTTAATCCACCCATTTCTGACGTGCTTTTCTTCTCCTGTTCCTTGGTAACCAGTCTGAAAGTTGCAGTTGTCCATCAGTGATTCATTCTTCTGGAAAATGTCCAGCCCATTGCCATCTCAGGGATTTCACTGATCATGAAGTCTTCCATTCTTGTCATTTTCCTGATCCACGAGTTCCTCTTCTTACCTTTCCTGTATGCACCAGGCATGCATCTCTCCGTTCTTCTTTCATATATACACTGAAGAGCAATTGAATTAGAGACAGCGGGCGTTATGCAAATGTGGCGCTATGGGCGGCCCTGTAAACGGAAACGACATGACGTATGCAGTGATCCGACAATATAAGGAGTAATGCGACGGGAATCAGTAACAGTCCAAAGTAGTATGGGTAAGACGAAGGATCTAAGCGCATTTGATCGTGGGCAAATTGTCGGGGCCCGACGAATGGTTCACTCCATCTCGGAAGTCGTGCAGGCACTGGGATTTTTTTTTATTTTTTTTTATTGGAGGTTTAACGACCACCGTGAGCAACGCAATGGGCTATAAGCAGTCGCCCGTCCCTAATTTAGGGTCACTGGTTCCAGGGAAGAGAAAGAGCCAGTGCCGTAAGACAAACACAACATCCATGCCTCACCGGAATTCGAACCCGGACCCCGTTCGGACGAATGATCAGAGGCCATCTCTTAGACCACTGCGCCACCGGGGCGGCACACTGGGATTTTCACGAGCCACTGTGTCACGGGTGCACCGTGAGTACATCGAATCCGGTAAAACCATCCCTGCAAGGGCCAACTGCCGTGGACAACAGCATGTAGGTGAGCGGGGTCATAGTCGGCTAGCTCGCATTGTAACAGCGGATAGACGGGCCACAGTGCAAGAAATCACTCGGCAATTTAACGCTGGTGCACAAAAACGTGTAAGCAGCCTACACCATCCAGAACCATCTCCTCGCTATGGGGTACAGGAGCCATCGTCCCACAAGGGTACCGCTGCTGACCGCACATCACAGGGTGCAAAGATTATCATGGGTGCGGGAACATCGCCACTGGACCCTAGACATGTGGAAAAATGTTGCCTGGACTGATGAGTCAAGATTCACGTTGTTACATTCGGTGGCAGGATACGAGTACGGCGCAAACCACATGAAGCGATGCATCCTTTTTGCCAGCAGGGTACTCTTCAAGCTGGTGGGGGTGACATTCTCGTCTGGGGACTGTTTACGCGGACTGAAATGGGACCCCTGGTACGTGTGACATCGTCCCTCACAGGTCAACGTTACCGGGATATCCTGGATGACCATTTGCTCCCATTTTTGCGTCTTCAACATCCCACTGGAGACCAAATCCTGCAACAAGACAATGCAGCTAGCTGGCCAAGGAAGCGAGGTCACTCCACCGATGTGACCTCGCTTCCTTGGCCAGCTAGGTCACCTGACCTCAGCACATCTGTGATGCCATCGAGAGAGATGACCCCCTCCATCAAATCTTCGTGAACTGTGGGAGCTTGTTCAGGGGTCGTGGATCCGAATGGCTTCCCAACGCTTCCGGTGCCTTGTCTAGTCCATTCCGTGACGAATCGCCGCCGTCATCAGGGCGAAAGGTGGTGCTACACGTTACTAGACAGGTATCTCTAATTCAATTGCTTTTCAGTGTAATTCATACAGCGACCACACGTCGACGGATCTTATCAACCAATTTTCGATAGGTCCCGACAGGGACGGCTCGCCATTCGTCCTGTTATGTTGCTGCCAGAGTGCAGAGCAAAGACGGCAATTGTGGTCGATTTCGTATCCGTCGCTCCAGTTCTTCCCAGAGGTGTTTCATGGTATTAAGATCAGGACTCTGAGCAGGCCAGTCTATAACAATTCCAAGTCATTCTCAAGAAATCAGTTTTGTACACTCCGTGCAGTGTGGTAGGGGAACTGGACCGTATAGGAAGAGACAACAGGCATTTCCATAATACTGCCACATTGTTTGTACGGCAGAGTTATACAGAACGTCGAGGCACACTTCAGAGTTCATAGTTTGTGGTATAATAACCAACGGCCCGAGTCCCATACCATGATGAAGCCTCCACCGAACTTAACAGTTGAAAGGACACAGTCCGACAAAAATAGTTCCCCGGGCTGTCGCCAAATACAAGAGCGCCAATCAGACTGGAAGAGTGAAAAGCGTGGCTCATTACTCCAGAGAACAGCTTTCCAATCGCCCACAAACCAGGAACGACTGGAGACATACCACTGCGAGCTGGGCTTCGCATTCACGGTAGTGTTGTGTGTGTGTGTGTGTGTGCGTGCGTTTGGCTTGTGCGCCGCTGTTTTACCATAATAACCCACACTGTGCAACTCTCTGCGGGTAGTTATGGCACTAACCGAGACATTACAAACATTTCCTACTTCACCTGCGATGCAAACGGCAGAAGAAGAACGGGATTGGTTAGCATTTCTTGCCAGGGTTTTTCTATCACGCTCCTTCAATTTGTGCGGTATCGTCCTGCTTCCATCTTTTCTATCGTCCTGCTTCCATCTTTTCTATCGTCCTGCTTCCATCTTTTCTATCGTCCTGCTTCCATCTTTTCACAACAGCATTTAACACTCGATTTTGGTATGTTTTGGTTATCTGCAATGTTCCGTATGGAAACTTTACTCAAATCCTATGACCAGCCCACGGTGGAACTCTGAAAGTTCACGTCCAAGCGGCATATCCGCCTCAAAGTTACCGATAACACGACAGAATATCTCAGCTTTATATACGTACCTTCCTACCCACAGCGCACTTTTCTGCGCAACCGTTCTTTGCATTTATGCAAAAATATTTGGTAGTGACCCAATACTTTTAATAACAGTGTGTATATATTCTCTGTCACTGGCACTATTGTAGGACACATACCTACCGAGATGCCTACATATTTTTAACTTTTTACTCCTCTCTCTCGTTAAATATCTTGTCTTTCGTTCGTGAGACAGCTACACACATAGCCAGACTATGTATTCAGCACCTCTGTCTTCAACAGTTCTGTTTGTCACTCTGGCATGCTTTCGAATTTCATCCACTTATCTCCCTCATTGTCTTTTGGGTGTTTTTCTGTCGCTTGGAATCCAGCCTAGTATTTCAGTTGTCCAACGGTGGTCAGTTCTTTTAGCAATATGTCCAGCCCATTGCTGTTTTAGGGATCTTTGATCATGATGTCATCAACTCTTGCCATGTACCGATATACACTCTCGAGCCACATTATTGTGACCACCAGCTAATATCCAGAGTAACCGCCGTGTGCAGCGCGGACAGCAGCTGGACGGGCTGGGAGTGACTCAATGTGCTAGACGGGCTGGGACTGACTCAATAAGGTGCTGGAAGGTGTTCACAGGTATGTGGAGCCATGCTGACTGCAGTGCATCTGACAGCTGCGTAGTGGAGGATCCAACACGATCAAGGTGGTCCCATAGATTCTCAACTGGGTTTAAGTCTGGGGAATTAAGAGGCCAGGGAAGTACTTTGAAGTCTTCATCGTGCTCTTCCAGCCACTCTCGGACATTTCTAGCTGTGTGACACGTCGCATTGTCGTTCTGTACGATCCCATCCAACCCCAGGAAAAACAATCAGCATGTATGGGTGTACGTGGTCTGCAAGGATGAATTCATAAGGAATTCGGTCCACAGTGCCTTCCACAGGGATGAATGGACCCACGGAATGACACGAAAACATTCCCCAGACCATAAAGCTGCCCCCCACAAGCTTGTGTTCTGCCTGCAATGATTGAAGAGTTTTTGATCCCCAATGTTTCTTGCCTTGTACGCCAACGTCCATTTGTTCGATGAAGCCGAAAACGTGCCTCATCGGAGAAGGCAATCCTTTGTCAACCAGTGGAGGTCCAATTCCGATACTGCCGTGAAAATGTAAGCCTTTTCTGCCGATGCACCTTCGTTAGCACAGGTGCAGTGACCATCCGTCTGCATCGGAGCCCCATACGCAGCAGGGTTCGCTGAACTGTCGTTTTAGACACACTTCCGGTAGCCCTCCGGTTTATTCGGCCATTCCCCTCAAACAGAATTTTCGCTTCTCACCAAGCAGCGAAAAAGTAAAATTAAAACAAAAATATTAAGCGGGGGGGGGGGGAAGGAAGTTTAGTATTGGGTGCAAACGGACAGAGAAGTAAGTTTTTGTTAACGGAAGGTTGCTTAGATTTTCTAGGGAATTCGTGTTTCCAGATAGAGCCTTCCACAGACTATTTATCCTCGTTCAGCTTACGACCGCACTTTTTCCATGCTTTTTCTTGACATCCTCTGACCCGATGAGTAGGTGTTTGTTGCTCTACTACAGGGGACAATACTTTCACTCGCCCAAACAGAACGAGAGGAAATTAAGTTTCTCAAGAAGAAATGCAGTGGTGTGGATAGTATTTAAATGACACCCGTCTTGTAAACAAGAATAAGTCGTCCGCAGTAAAAAACGCGTTCATGTGTGTAAAACCCAAATTTGCGTTTTGTTTTGCTTTTTTTTTCTTTTTCTTATTTTTTTTTCTGAAGGAAACCATGCCTCTGAAAACAAAACTTCAGGCATGCTAAATGATCTTTTAGCACACCTTTTCTAAAAAGAAATTTCGAGCTTACAGCATCATTATACAGTATCTGTCCGTCAGTCTCTATGCACACCACACCTCTGCTTTTTTTTTTTCATTCGCAAGCCTGTCGTCTTGCGACAACGATTTTTGCATATTGGTCTGTTTTCTTTCTATGCATAACTTCGGTCCTGGAGGGTATAACCACAGATGCTATTGAATCCGAAATACACAATCGTATCAGAATAATATGACCACCTATCTGATAATGGGAATAACAACCCTTGGGACGGATGACAACGGCGTGGCATGGACACAAAGAGGCCCAGGAAGGTTGTCCGAGGAACACGTGCCCATTCGAACTGCAACAGAGCACAGAGGTCACTTCTGGATCAACAGGTACAGCACGTCGAACCTGTGAACCCACAAGTGCTCTATCGGATTGAGATTGGGCGTTTTCGCCGGCTAAGGGTGAACGGAGACATCGCTATAATTTTCCTGGATCCGGTCACGCACCCCTTAGCGACGTGACACGGCGCATTGTCCTGTAGGTAAACATCCAACATGAAGGGATGCACGTGGTCAGCGTGGATAGACAGGTAGCCACTGGCGTTCAGGGACCCATCCAGTTACACCAGCGGTCACCGGTCACACCAGGAAAACATCCCCCATACATGCACACTGCCACCATTGGCCTGTACTTGATCCTTGTGTGGCTGACGCCGTATCCGCCACCGCCCGTCACTCCTGTGAAGTAGAAACCTGGATTCGTCGGAGAAGGCAACCTTTTCCCACTCTTCCACTGTCCAATGACTGTAGTCTAATGTGAACTGCAAGCGTCATTGCCGGTGAACCTGGGTTAACCTGGGCGCCTAGACGCAGCGTCGACTCCATAGCCCCATGCGTAAAAGGGTTCGCTCTATTGTTATGGGTGTAGACACGTACCTGGGTGTCACAGCGTTCACTTGCAGGGTCAATTGTTGCACTTTTGTGCGTCGATTGCCCTTTACCAGCTGACGGAGGCGAGGTTTTCCTATTGGGTCGATAGGTTTTCGGGATCCACAGATATGACGTGAGGGACTCGGCGTGCCAGCTGCCTATTCTTGGGGCACCCTTACTACAGCACCTCGCGAACAGCCCACGAAGTCTGCTGTTTCGGAGATGCTTCCACCCTTGGCGTGGTAGCTTATGATCCCTCCTTTTCTGAACATCCGTCAAATCAATACCTCTTCCCATTTTTGCTCACAGTGGCGCACTATGGCTCATCTGTCCTGCTCGGCCGCTTATATCTCCGTGTGGTCGACCTTGTCACATGCATTCTGTGACGCGCCTGGGCGTGTACATGGATTCCGTGGTGGTCATGTTATTCTAATACGACCGTGTACATTTCATTCCATATCGCTGATTCTAAACATCCGATTACAAACAAATATTTCTTTTCTTCACTATCATTTAGAACGAAAACAACTTGGGTACTGTGACGTATATTCTAAATTAACTTTCCTTTTTAGTTTCTTTTCCTATGTAAATCTTGAGTTTATTCTGTTATTCTTCACTCTTAACGTAATATCTTTTCTCTCAAACGAATACGTTTGGCAACACAATTGAGGTTGAATGCATGTGACGTATGCCTGATATTGATAAGAACAAGAGATAAAAGCGACGACTAAGTTGTTGCTTGGCGAGCGTTGGGTTGTAAACTGATTACTGAAAGAAGCGTTGTGAAAAGAGCGTTGTGTTAAGAGTTGTGTGGAGAGTTTAGTGCAATATGCTATGTATAAAGAAGTAAATTTCTCCGTCATTTTTGTCCAGGCCGGGGCTCGAACCCGGGTCCCCTCATTCCGGAATAAGTCACTCTACCAATTGAGCTACGCGGACGTTCGTTCTGACTGCTATCTGCCTGCCTTTATGTCGTGTGCGTCCTGCTGGGCAGGCACGTCACATATGCTACGATGTGTTTGCTACATCCTGAATAAAGCATCTTTTCCGTAAGTGTGACTTCTGTTGTTTACATGTTTCGTCTGGCCGTTAAGGTTTCTTTCATTTAGAAAGTATTTCTTAGTATGTTGCTGTTTTAAATTAACGTAGAAGTAAGATAAGACTTCTACGTCATAGTACAGTTTCTTTTTCAAATAATGTACAGTTTTTACGCTAGACACGCGAATTGTAAATCGCGTTTCCCACGATATTTGGGCTCCTAAAAGTCTGATTTAAAAAAATTATTTTTTGCATCGGATAGATCTCGTGACGAGGAAAACTTTTGTTGTAAATGACCTCTACTTTTTTTTTTTTTTTTTTTTTTTTTGATTGGAGGTTTAACGACCACTGTGAGCAACTCAATGGGCTATAAGCAGTCGCCCGTCCCTAATTTAGGGTCACTGGTTCCAGGGAAGGAGAGAGCCAGTGCCGTAAGATAAACACAACATCCATGCCTGAAAGGATTCGAACCCGGACCCCTTACGGACGAATGATCAGAGGCCAGCGCCTTAGACCACTGCGCCACCGGGGCGGCCTACTTTTTTGCATAAAACAGTTTTGTCACAATGGGGGTTAGTGTACAATTTTGTTTCCGATGAATTTGCAACAATATGTGCGCTCCTGAAAAATTTATTGATAAAATTATTTTCGTCTCAGATGCCACCAAGGAACACCTTTTTTGTACGTTTTCTCTTCGTAACAGAACATAGTTTTTCCGCTAGGAGCGTAATGTATATCACATTTTTATTTGTATCTCTGCATGTAACAGCCACATTTGAAAAAAAAATCTTATTTTGCACGACAGCGTATCCGGTGAGGAAAATTTTACATATAATTTCACCAATCTTTCATAACGTACAAATTTCTCACTGGAGGGCGTAACTTCACGTTTCTGTTTACGGCGTATTTGCCGCAGTATCTGCGCGCCTGAAAACCCGAGTGAAAAAATTATTTTTTCGGTAAGATCCATCTAACTACGAAAACACATTTATGCCGATTTCCTGCCCAAAATAACACAATTTACCCGTTAGGAGGTGCAAATACATAAACTATTTTTGGCGATATCTCTTCTTCTAGAAGCCGGATTTAAAAGATTCCATTTACATCTTATACACCATTTACTTTTTGGAACATTTTGCGTATACATTTGAAATTTCTATGGTGATCAGTTCTGCCGTTAGATGGAACATATTTCAATCCGATTGAAACAGTTGTACTGTATGCTATTCGCTACCGTCAAAATTGGAAAATATTGTTCTCTTTAAATGACGCTCAGTTTTCATGGTAGTGAGATCATATATTAAAACTTTATTCTCGCTCTCTCTCCTTGCAGAAGTCTTATTTGAAAAATTAGTTTTCCTTCGCATAGATTTTCCCATGAAGAATACTTTGCGCGCATTCTCTACTTTTATGTTGTGCGTTTACCGCCTGGGAGCGTCAGCGTGATTTCCATTTGAAAGATTATCTCCAATTCTAAAAGTTCATTGAAAAGTCCTCTGTCTTGGAAGGGTACTCATCATTGTGAAGAATATTTTGATTCCATTTTCTCTTATATGTAACGCATAACGTCCCCGCTAGGAGCCGTAAAAAATATATCACATTTTCCACCATATCTCTTCCTCTAATTGCACGATTTGCCTCGGATATAGTCCACTATGAGAAATGTTTTGGGCAGAATTTGCGAGTTTTCATAATGCACATTTCTTCCGCTAGGGGCCGAAAGTAGCCATTTCTATTTGTGGATGTTTCACCGATTGAAGAAATTCCGTTGATCTGTTTTTCGTAACAACAGTTAAGAGCAATGCTGTCGTATACACCGAAGAGATAAAATATTAACAACACCGCGACTTTATGCAAATCGAAGCAACTGTAATTCTTTTTATTTAGATTGGAGGTTTAGCGACCACGGTGAGCAACTCAGTGGGCTCCTATAAGCAATCGCCCGTCTCTAATTTAGGGCCACTGGTTCCATGGAAGGGCGACAGCCAGTGCCGTAAGACAAACACAACAACCATGCCTCACTGGGTATCGAACCCGGACCCATCTCGGACGAATGATCAGAAGCCATCGCTTAGACCACTGCGCCACCGGACCGGAGCATCTGTATCATAGCACCCAGTGCTATGCAGTCAATTCTGAATAAAATTCCACAATATCCTTTAGTATCTGCAGTTGTGTCGGTGTTGCTTCCATCACTTCGGTAAGTAATGGGGTTACTATAGTCTGAATTTCGCACATCCAGGACGATGCTGTGCGACGCTGTACGTTAAACTCTGGCTCTTAAGATTCTTTTTTTTTTTTTTTTTTTTTTTTTTAATTGGAGGTTTAACGACCACCGTGAGCAACTCAATGGGCTATAAGCAGTCGCCCGTCCCTAATTTGGGGTCACTGGTTCCAGGGAAGGGAGAGAGCCAGTGCCGTAAGACAAACACAACATCCATGCCTCACCGGGATTCGAACCCGGACCCCGTTCGGACGAATGATCAGAAGCCATCGCTTAGACCACTGCGCCACCGGGGCGGCCCTCTTAAGATTCTAACACCAGCGTATATGTTCTGTGAACACCGTAGCATTTCATTGAGCACTGTGGATTATTTGCCAGTCATTGCCCTCTGGACTTTCATTTCGAACACTTCTATTTCAGCTTTCTAACGATAGCTTAAGGTCTTCATTTTTATTTTAATTTAAAAATATTTTTTCCATAAAAATTTCATTTTAGTAACGTTATTTTAAATACGCTTGACTGTGAATATTCAAGAAATTCATATAGCATATTAAATCCGTTTATTTTTGTGGTGTAATAGGCAAATATTCGCCAATCCTATAATGTCAGCAATAAAAAAATCTCCTAGTAAGGCAATGAGATACGCAGGATCCATCACATATATCCCAGGCTTTACATATTGGTTAAAGAATGTATTACCTAAATACAACATGTTAATAGCAATGAAGTCCACGACCCCATTATCATATATAATATCAAGCTGCAA
Organism: Macrothele yani; assembly: GCA_039090855.1. Classification (NCBI taxonomy): domain Eukaryota; kingdom Metazoa; phylum Arthropoda; class Arachnida; order Araneae; family Macrothelidae; genus Macrothele; species Macrothele yani. The sequence goes on from CM076992.1 coordinate 20,564,229, forward strand.
GGAGAGACAGTGTGAGAAAGAAAAGGCGGGTGTGTACGCTATACCGTTGGTATACCCTGACAGCACGGAAGAGATATACAGTACATCGGAATGACAAAGAGATTACTGGAAACTAGATGTAAAAAACACGTGCGAAGTGTCAACCAGGCCATGCAGAATACAACCCTCGCCGGAGAAGTCATGCATTTATCGGCCGTTTCTGGATGGAATAATATTAGAAGATTTGCCCCTTACACGAACTTTAAAGAGACTGCCATCAGGGAAACAGTCGAAATCCTCTCTAACAAACTAGCATGCGACGATATGGTGTCTACTGAACAACCAACGGTTTGGCATGCGTTATTGAAAGATGGAAACACATCGCGCCGCGCCGTATTATTACGTGATAAAAATTCATGTAATATGCTCGTGGTGTCACCCACGTTATTTTCAAAAAATCATCTCTTTGCTCCTTACGCTTGCATTTTTATCTCTACCATTGCCTTGAAAAAGTCTCCAGTGTACTGCGACACCACTAAAATAAACAGATTTAATACGCTATACCAGTTTCTTGAATATATCATTTTAGTATTAACGGCGGATTTTCTAAGCCAGAAAACATTTGTGTTTCACATAAATGGCATGCGTTTTGGAAATCAGTTTTTCATCAATTTCCCCGATGATTCCATGCAAAATTTATTTTCCTCACTACTTTTTTCTCGATAAATGCTATACGTAATTTAATATCAGTGTCAGGTATTTGCTATTTATTTTCTATGCTGTACCTACTGTATCCTGTGCAAATGGTTCGAAGTCTTTTCTTGTCACGTACCCATAATCCCAGTGAGCTAAGCTTCCATTAACTTATGTGAACACGTGTCACTTCTGAAGCTTATGCGTTTACTCCTTTGCTGAAAAGCTTCCAGGGAAAATTCCCGTCGCGCAGCAACTGTTCAGTGACAGACTCCTACTGCGTAAAAGCGTCATTGAGTGCTGTCCCATATATATATATATATTTATTTTTTTTAATTTTAGAAAGGGCTTTCAAAATGTGTTACACAAGATCAGCTTCACGGCTCAGCAGCCTGACGGATTTTTCATCCGCATTGCCTTGTTTCTTCCTTTTTCATCCTTTCACTCTTCTTCGGAGATGCGTCTCATTAGCTGACCCACTCACCTATGCATATCATTCATTAAAAAAATAAAAAAAAGGCGTTTTTGCGTCGCTCGGGAATTCTCTTCAGGATGCAAATTGCATGTTTAAATTCAGCTCCCGGACAAAACAGACAGTGGAAAAGCAGGATTATCAGAAATGGCTGACGTAGTTCACTGCCTGAATTTAGTTTCTATATGACGTACATTTGGCAGTAAATTATTTGACGCTAATCCAGATTTTGTTCCGAAATATGTCACGTCATGGTTCAAAAAAGGGAACGTATAGTTAATGCGTGAATTCCTTTTATTGAAAGGATTAATTACAAAGTTTCGACCCTAAAGCATAATTATAAAAAAGTCCCACCGCGTCTGCTCTATTTGGAAAACTAATAAAGAAAATCAAAATATATGTTTCAACCGCATAAAAACGTTTCACAAAAAAATTCTTATATTTTAATAAAAATATTACATATACTTAAAAAAATATTTCTTCCAGCTTTTCGCAAAGTCCCTAAACCTTTGTTATTTAATTTACCTGCTTCTTGAGTTGCAGTGGCAATTAGTGCAAGGTATTCAATCGTTCATGACACATTGTATTTGGCACATAGGTTTTTTACTATTTTCTGCTAGATATTTCAGAAATAACTACTGTCACAGGTAGTGTTAGACATAAAATAAATGTCGTACAGACACGTACGGCGTTACTAAACGACAAATTCTTAAATGTTTTATTAAAAATTCCGGGACTTCTTTTATTGAATTTTTTGGGTTGATTTCTTTTTCTTTTTTGAGCAACTCAATGGGCTATAAGCAGTCACCCGTCCTTAATTTAGGGTCACTGGTTCCAGGGAAGGGAGAGAGCCAGTGCCGTAAGACATACACAACATCCATGCCTCACCGGGATTCGAACCCGGACCCCTTTCGGACGAATGATCAGAGGCCATCGCTTAGACCACTGCGCCACCGGGGCTGCATTTTTTTCTTATACAAGGTGATTGTAAATCCCTTCAACAAAACAAGAGGGGTGATAGTACACATCAAGACGCGCAATATTTGCAATGGAACCTAGGGCCGCATTCCACTCCTAGCTCCAGAAATGAGTAAAGTTACATACCCACGTCGAGCCTTCAACAGTGAAAACAAAGAGACATACCTAATTTACGAGTAGCACAATTCCAATCGCATCAGAGAAAGACTCAAAGTAGCTGCTCCAACTGGCGTCCAAGAGCGTCTTTGCACAGTCCACACCGGCGAATGAAGGACTGTCGCACCCCTCGTAGTAGAGTCCCGGTGTGCTGTTTATCTTGTCCGCAGCAACAGTGGGGGATGACAATACCCAATCGATGGATGTGCTTCCCCCTAGCGGTGAACGATGGAACTTTATTAATTTCTATTCCTACCGACGGCAACATATTTTTATTCCAAGCGATGGCAACATCTGAGTGGATGGGTTGGAATGCGGATGCATAAGTGTTGGATATGTCGATGCTTATGTGCTGTCCTTAGCGGTGAACGATGGAACTTCATTATTTTTATTCCGAGAGATGGCAACATCAGAGTGGATGCACAAATAGGTGGGCAATAGAAGAGGATGTCAAAAACCAAACCATGCTTATGTGCTGCCTTTAGCGGTGAACGACGGAACTTTATTAATTTTAATTTCGAGCGATGGCAACGTCTTAGTGGATGGGTGGGAAGGGGGATGCATATGTGTTGGATACGTCGATGATTATGTGCTGATCCTAGCGGTTAACTACAGAACTTAATTAATTTTTATTTCGAGCGATTGCAAAACATTTTTATTCCGATCGATGGCAACATCTGATTGGATGGGTGGGAAGTGAGATGCATAGATGTTGGATATGTCGATGCTTATGTGCTGCCCCTAGCAATGAACGACGGTACTTTATTAATTTTTATTCCGAGCGATGACAGCATCTGAGTGGATTGGGTGGGAACGGGAATGCATAAATGTTGGATATGTCGATGCTTATGTGCTGCCTCTAGCGGTGAACGATGGAACTTTATTTTTATTCCGAGAGAAGGCAACATCAGGATAGGCGATAGACGTAGATGGCAACAACCAAACGATGCTTATGTTTTTCCCCTAGCGGTGAACTTTGTCATTTGAGGAGACAACTTTTTCGCTGTGCCGTTCCTGTGACGCCGGATATTTTCTGTCGCCGCATCTTCTGCTTCAGGTTTTTTTTTTTTTTTTTTTTTTTTTTTTTGAGATTTAACGACCACCGTGAGCAACTCAATGGGCTATAAGCAGTCGCCCGTCCCTAATTTAGAGTCACTGGTTCCAGGGAAGGGAGAGAGCCAGTGCCGTAAGACAAACACAACATCCATGCCTCACCGGGATTCGAACCCGGACCCCTTCCAACGAATGATCAGAGGCCAACGCCTTAGACCACTGCGCCACCGGGGCGGCTCTGCTTCAGGTTCCTCTGCGTTGATTTTATTGTAGCCGTTGTTTTACTATCTTTAAAATGAAAGGAAGTGCTTCTGAAATGAACAGCAACGCTGCTTCTTTTCCTACCAACTTAGCTGTATCTACTTCCTATGGTATATCTCTGAGAAAATTATCCGAACACCGCGTTTCATTGGCAGGAAATAAGGTGGCAAAAGTCATGGATTTCACGGGTTCTGTTAGGGTTCATATTCGAAGTTGTACCATGAAAGACTCGGGACTATACCCTTCCCAATATAGAGTCCCTATGTCTACTCAGACATTTAAGGACGTCATGGCTAACTGTTATATCTACGGCGGAAGAAATGAAATCGCCGCATTCAACAAAGAATTGCTTATGAACTGTTCCCATTACTTTCGAGAAATCGATTACCGTTTCCAGCAACTTCACCTACAGTCTAATGATTCATTGATGTTAAATCGGTCGTCAACGTCATTAACAAGTGACCAATGTTGAACTCAGAGAGCTCTGAGTGTGTGTGTGATCAACTTTGGAACAGAGTGAAAAAAAAATTACAGTTTGGACCCTTTTCGAGGATACAGTGGTACAACCTCAAAGAACTTTTGTTGCGTTTCCTGAAAACATCAAGCTAAAGAATTCCATTCTCGTGAATGTGGTAAGAGTTCCGTCAAAGAAAATGTGGGAAATGTGTTCTACTGCACTGAATGGAGGGGTTGATCTTGTATTACAGCGTCCCTTCTTCAAACGGGCGCTCAGAACCATCTGACGTTACAATTTCTCGAAGCAGCGAGTGAAAACAGCGCAGAAAATCTTTGACCCACCCACAGATATCACATAAGAAAATAGTTTGGCTGCCCGCTATTTCTGTAACACTTTTAACGATGTGGCATCAAAGAGCCACATTGAGCGGGTCAATTGGAGAAAGGCCTCTGCTATGATTATGCATGTTACAAGATATACAAAATGGTAAATGCTTGTTCTGCTATAAATTGCAGGGCGATAGATAATGAAAAAACAGCAAAAAAAAAATCATCACTTCACAGGAGAGTGTTTGTAGTCACTTTTACGAATTTTAAAATTTCTGTCAAATATTAAACTGACCCGATGGTAGTGTGTAAGATTTATCTTAGTGGAATTATACCACCTTTTAATTCGTAATAGCGTTAAAGTATAGTTAATATAAATTACAGTTTGTATGAATAAAAATAATTCTAGGTTAATTAATTCATACTGTATTAGCTACGTATCTCTACAAATAGATCTAAGTATAAAAAAGTTTGAAAATTGCATGTTGTTTATTAATATTACTTAAAATGTTTGGAACTGCAAAACGTAAGTTGCTTATGTCCTATACCCTACACGAAAGATATGTATGTTATATACATATGTAAGATACCTATGTTCTTTATATATATGTTAAGTAAGATGTATTTCACAAAGTGACAAGGCCTTATATGTTTGAAGACATGAAGAGATACAATGAATTATCATTTTTTATATTTATTACTAAAGAAACACAAACGCTAAATCAAGTACAGACAACAAAAATTAGAAATGAATGCACAAAAACAAAACTTCACACATAGTTCAGGAGTTTAAGTTTGTCTTTAAAATGTCTTTTTCCTTACTTTGAGATTCGCGAAGGAGTGCACAACATCATCAAACGATAATTACTTAGCAATATCTCTAATGACATGATAGCAAGACCATTAAGTCTTTGTTAAGACCATCAAGACTGTCGATCGCAAATTATTTTTTTTACAAAGGCCATTTTCCAAAAAGAACGCTCTTCTTGACAGTTGGTTATTGGTATTACTAAACATAATTTTAATATGGTGGGGTATTACCAAATAGAATTTTAATCCGACTCTGTGTTTATGTGAAATGTTTGGTGCTACAAAGACCACTTAAGTGAGGCTAAGTGGCAGTCTTTAAGTAATGCATTTTATAAATGGGAAGATTTGAAATAATATTTTAATTTCTTAAAAGTTCAATATATTTTGCTAATGTGCCTATTATGAAAATTTCTTAAACTGTATATGCTAATTTTAGGTTCAGATGTGCCCAATGTAAATAAGTCTATTTTAAAAATTTTAAATAAACGAGTAAAAGACCTGAGAACTAATGGATTAATTAACATCTGAACGGGCAATATTCACATTATTCATAATAAATTTGGTCCAAGTTTGAAAAATGCCGCCCCGGTGACGCAGTGGTCTAAGCGATGGCCTCTGATCATTCGTCCGAACGGGGTCCGGGTTCGAATCCCGGTGAGGCATGGATGTTGTGTTTGTCTTACGGCACTGGCTCTCTCCCTTCCCTGGAACCAGTGACCCTAAATTAGGGACGGGCGACTGCTTATAGCCCATTGAGTTGCTCACGGCGGTCGTTAAACCTCCAATAAAAAAAAAAAGTTTGAAACTTCAAAAACTTAGCAATGTCACCGACGTTTTGGAAGATGTACATTCTTGGTTCCGGAAGTATCCTTCACGACGGGAAGACTTGAAAAATTCTTTCAAAAACTTGGACGCAGATTATGTTACAATGCTAACATATGTCAGCAATCGGTGGCTCTCCATTATTCCAGTTTGTGAACGTAATCTGGGGCTATTTTCAGCTCTAAAGACATACTTCCTATCAAATTTCCCAGAAGACAGAAACAGTAACAAAATACTAAGATAAGATAAATACAAAAAAATAGTCAAAATGTTGAAAAATGCACTTACTCCTGTTTATTTGCACTTTTTGGTAAGTGTTGGTACCAATTTTGACCATTTCCTTCAACTTTTGCAACAGAAAACTACACTGGTACATGTTCTTAGTACCGCCAATTTTCGTAGCTGTTTCCATAAGAGCCTTGGTTATTTTTCTGTTAACTTCAGAGATTTCCACTTATTCTGATGGTATACCTTCTAAAGTAGAGAATCGGTTCCTGATTTCCAATTTAAAAATATTATATGATGCATTTTAAGGTTGGTCATGTCAGTACACGTTTCTTGTTTTATGAGCTTGCCACGTTCGAGTTTAGTGTTGAGGTGTATCTTACATCTCACCATTCTATGGTCGCTACCTGTGTTGAATCTGTTTAGCACACTGCAGTCTTCGATGGCAAATTTCTTGTAGCACATAATAAAATCAATTTCACTTGACATCACATTGGGGTGTCTTCATGTCCATTTCCTATGTGGCTTTTTCTTCAAAAAGGAGTTCATGATAAAAAAAAATAAACTTTCTTCCTCTGCAAATTCTACAAAAGGTATTTCTCTTGCCGTGACCGAATTTACCTACCGAAGTTTCATTCGGCTGCCGTTGCCTTATTTTTGCATTGAAATCCCCCATAACCCTTTTCGAGTGCTACTTGTCTTTGTTTCTTTGAAGCCGATTTTCCTGATAAAATTCTTCAATGTCTTAACATCCGGATAACTTGTGGTTGGTGCATATACTTGAGTAATCTGAATCAGGTATCTTTTTGAGAGTTGGATAACGAGTCGGGCATCTCTGTCCGAGGAACTTTCAATTTCTAGAACATTGTCCTTGAGTTTCTTGTTTATTATGAATCCAACAGCACTAGTTCTGCCAGTATCAGTTCAACGATAGCAGAAGACATGTCCACTTTTCAGTTCAATGAGATCCTCTCTTTTTCTCCTTACCTCACTTAGCCCGACGATGTCCGACTTGATCCTTTGTAGTTCCTCTTCCAATTCAAGAAGCCATGAATCAGAAAATAGCGAGCGTCCATTGTAAGTAGCCAATGCAAGCATCAGATGGCCACCTAGTTCAAACCTCCGGCGATTCTTAGCACCCTCTGCCTTCATGTCGCACTGGCCGCTGCCATGGCCATGTGCGTTCCAGCTACCGGAGACTGAGGGCCAAGTCTTATGTTGTGGAATCATTTTGGGGGTATTTGGATATAACTCACTACTCTGGCCAGGCGTGTTGGTGAGTGTGGGATAGTATTTCCTGTAATCCCGGTGGTACAGTTATACCGCTATTTAGCGGTCGCCAGAGCCCTTTAGTGGGAACAAAATGAACCACGAGAAGGCGGGGTTGACATTTTTCAAAGACAGGCTATAAAGTTTATATATCATCATCAGCCATTATCAATCCACTGCTGGGTGAAGGTCTTCCCAAATTTCTTCCACAATTGTCTGTCTTAGGCCTGTGTCATCCATGTCACTTGCAGCATACTTTCGAATTCCATCCATCCATTTCCCATGGAATCCAATCTGAGTCTTTTTCTGTCCCTCGGAATCCAGTCTAAAATTTCGGTTGTCCATTGGTGGTCCGTTCTTTTGGAAACATGTCCAGCCCATTGCCATTTCAGTGATTTCACTCTGGTCATGATGTCGTCCACTCCTGTCATTTTCTTTATCCACAAGTTCCTATTCTCATCTTTCCTGGTTACAGCAAGTATGCATCTCTCCATGCTTCTTTGAATTGTCCGCAGTCTTTTGTATGTCTTTTTTAGTTAAGGTCCATGTCTCTGCTCCATACGTAAACACTAGCAGGATGTATTGATTAAATACTTTTCTTTTGAGACATAACGGCATACTGGTCTTAAAAATTGTACTGTTTTTTCCAAAAGCTCTCCATCCAAGTTTTATACGCCGATTAATTTCTTAATCAATGTGACCCTCACTTGATATCTGCTGCCCAAGATAAATGTAGGAATCGGTTGTCTCAAGCTTTTCTCCATCAATCGATAAATCTTCGTTTCTTGTAAAAGCATTGTACATCACTTTTGTCTTCTGAAAGCTCGTTTTTAATCCCACTTCTTCATTCTTGCCAGCAAATTTTATATATATATATACATATAAGAATGTCGGGTGTACGCCAGATACGTCTATTTACGCAAATCAGAGATTTGAGAGAGGCCTGATCATCGGGCTGAAAACCGCAGGATGGTCGGCGCCCAGTCTAGCACGCCACGTGGATCGTTCTGACCATACCGTCCCACTGTGTTGAGAGCAGTGTACATGTGACGGCACTACCACACGGCGGAGCGGCTTCGGACGGACCAAGAGGACCACCGGTAGAGAGATCGGCGGATCGTGCGCCACGCACGAACGAATCCCACGAGGACTTTGTCCACTATACAAGCAGATGTAGCGGCTTCTGTCCAGCGCCACTCACTCACTTGTGCTGCCATTAACACCGGAATATCGCCGGCTCCGTGTGCAGTGGTGCTAAGCCAGAGCGACGTGGAACGACACAGACTGTCGACGTGTGGTGTTTACCGATGAGTGCCGCTTCGTTTTGGGGAGAGATGATCATCGTGTCCGAGTTTGGAGATCCCCGGGTCAACGTCATAATCCCAACCTTGCTATCGAGCACCACACCTCCCCCACTGCAGGCATCATGGTCTGGGGAGCCATAGCCTACGATAGCCGATCAGCTCTAGTAGTGGTACGTGGATCATTGACAGGCCAGCGGTATGTGGATGAGATCCTACAGCCACATGTACTCACATTCCTGGCAGGGATTCCAGGTGCGCTATAACAGCAAGATAATGCCCGCTCGCACACAACGCGGATTTCCCAGGACTGCCTGCGTCATTTAAAGACACTTTCATGGCCTGCCCACTCCCCCGGACATGTCCCCTATGGAGCATGTGCGGGACCAGTTGAAACGCAAGCTGCCGCCGTGCAGCATTATCCGGGATTTGGGGCACACCATCCAACACGTGTGGGCCAGTCTGCCGCTGGACAACATCAGGGGTCTGTTCGCCTCCACGCCGGACAGTATGGCAGGATGTATCGCCGCGGTATTGAAGATGACCGGACTGCGTGCCACAGATCTCTCTGTAATTGTCCTGCAGCTCTGTTTCGCGATCATGTGAATCATTTTGTCCATAAAAGTTTAGTTCAATCCGATGCCTCGTTTTTGGTGAGCATATTTCTTTGTCCGTGAGTGTGTATATATATAATTATGGCACTGAGAAAAGAATATGGTTCTGTAACAAGAAATAGAGGCGAAATTTTGACAAGAGTGAAAGATTTCTACTCCAAATTATATGAAAGGGATGATTCATGTACTCCAGACATCATGAAAGGTACCAGTACTACAGTTCTTCCAGTCCTCCCAGCAGAAGTTGCACATGCAATTCTTTTTTTTTTTTTTTTTTTTTTGACTTTACTAAATAACACCCCACCTTGCTTGGCGGGTGTAAGGAGTTATTAGGCAACAAAAAAATATACAGGAAAATATTAATTCCCGGAATATTTTTATTTAAGAATTTCCAGACTGGCATGAAACTTGCTTCTTCTGTGCTATAAATGCTATTTAACAAGCGACTAAGCGACAATCATTATTTTTGATGAGCTGTACTTATGCTGTAGCTAATATAATGTGATTGTGTCAATGAAACCCTTTTAGTGTTCAAAGCAATGGTAGAATTTTGGAAAAAATTCACTGACGGACTGGTGCATACCAGAAGTTGGTGGCCCGCCTTCAATTTCATTGGTCAGCATCCAACTTTACAGCCCCGCAAATGCCACTAATATTAATGTATTTAATATGCAAACTGTATTATTTGTATTGCCTTCCTTCGAAACGAGCTACAATGAAGCGTAAGCATTACTTTCAAATTATCTAAATAATAGAATACAAGTATTAAACAATTTCATATTGATTACAATTTGTATGCCACCTTAATGATCATGTAAATTATATTTTGCCTCCGACAAAGCTCGTAAGACCTCGTTTATTATAATCTGGTTTCCATAAATGAAGGAAAAAACAGAAAAATTCCTATTATTAGCGAAAGGAGCGTTCTAAATGCACAAAACTTAGGTATATGACTTGTAATGGAGTCACGGTGTCATATGCAAATGAGTGGCAATGGCATCGGTTTATGCAAATGAGCCGTAGCATAAAAAGGGCTGTTGTGGGACTATGCGTCATATCGTTTGCGGAGTGTAAAGAAATTATTTTGAGATAGCTAATTTGTAATGACTACGAGGCATCATTTAACAGATTAACGCTGGTGGAGAGCTATCGGACGACTAGAGGCAGGCTAAAGTCAGGTAAAAGTTGCAGGATGGCTGAATATAAGTCCTATGATCCACAGATTGTGGAACCAATATCAAAATAGGCAAACAGCTTCCCGAAGGTACAGCGAAGGATGGCCTAGGAATACAACAACGGTGGATGACTGATATCTCCGATTAACTGCTCGGAGGAACAGGAGGGCTAACCCGCAACAGCTACATTCTGCCCTTGCTGCGGCTTCGGGAACGGTGACATCAGCTTACACTGTGAGCAGAAAGTTTAGCGAAATAGGTCATTATGCTACACGACCAAGCACGCGATGCGTGCCCTCACCTTCCGTCATGTCTGAATTGGGAAAGACCGACTTCATGTCAGTTGGACTGAAAACCTGTGGAGGACCGTACTCTTCACAGATGAGTCTAGATTTGCTTTGCAGAGAGATTCTAGGCGTGCTCTACTCTGGTGAGAACGTGAGACATATTATGATACCTCTATGACCGCGAAAGGGACACTTATTGTGGTGACAGCGTTCGGTTTGAGGTGATATCTCGTAAAATGGAAATAAATTGTAACAAGATGTACTATATATAGTTGGATTTGTAGAGATTACAAGCAAATGTTAAATGCTGTAAACGTAAAACGCTGACATGAAACTTGAGATATACGTTACCGACTGTAACTGTCATCGGATCGAATTCTGGGTGAAGATCTGAAAAGTCAGGATGAATCAGTGGATTTGACCTTTCAGTGAGTGAAGGATAAATTAGTGGAAATAACTCACGTGCTCATTGATATCTCTGGCAGCAGACGCGACGCCACGAGTGGGAGCTGGGGTGAGCTTCAGCCAAACTTTTCTTTGAGCCAACCCTTTAGCCCCCCCCCTAATATATTTAAGCAGTTGGAACATATGGCGGGTGCAACCATCAAAGATTCTAGGGAACTTGGATAAATATATGTGAATTGCTCAAATACATTGAAATTTTGTTATATAAAATGAATTCTGTGTTAAATTTAGTGTTTGTACTTATGGGAAATGGAGAGAGTTCTCTGAACAAATTTCTGAGGGAGTAGTAGAAACACACACCGTTTAAAACTATAATTACAAAAATGGTGTGTGTGTGTGTGAGAGAGAGAGAGAGAGAGAGAGAGAGAGAGAGAGAGAGAGAGAGAGAGAGAGAGAGAGAGAGAGAGATTGTCAGGTTACAAACTAAAATTCATAAACAGTCTTATGAAAGAAAAAAAAGGAAAAAACAAACTACCTAAGTAGGCTAAAATTGCGAAGAAACAGCACCTTGGCATAGAAATTCGTATCCATGGTTCCCGTGTATATACTTTGAATAAATACTACGTACAGTATTCATTTGAAAACTTTTATATTTGCTAGGGAGCAAATAAAAACTGTGAAGCAAATAAAAACTGTGAAAACGAATTATCACCTTTTTATTGGTGATAATTGTCACATAATCAGCGTAAGGTAAAACGTACACGAGCGGAATGTTTTGCAAAAATGTGTGCCCCCCTCCCGTCATGCTTAGCACCGCTAATAGCCCACCCAGTTCGGAGTGGCTGGCGTCGTCACTGTCTGGCAGTTTGGTTACTTGATTACAAAGTGCAATTAACGTAAAACGCAGCTATTCAAGAACATTAGTCAAACAGTTAATCAAATTAAACTACACTGAAGAGCAATTGAATTAGAGACAGCTGGCGTTACGCAAATGTGGCGCTGTGGGATGCCCTGTAAACGAAAACGACATGACGTATGCAGCGATCCGACAATATAAGGAGTGATGCGACGGGAATCAGTAAGAGTCGGACGCAGTATACGAAGGATCTAAGCGCATTTGATCGTGGACAAATTGTCGGGGCCCGACGAATAGGTCACTCCATCTCGGAAGTCGCGCAGGCACTGGGATTTTCACGAGCCACTGTGCCATGGGTGCACCGTGAGTACATCGAATCCGGTAAAACCATCCCTGCAAGGGCCAACTGCCGTGGACAACAGCGTGTGGATGAGCGGGGTCATCGTCGGCTATCTCGCATTGTAACAGCGGATACACGGGCCACAGTGCAAGAAATAACTCGGCAATTTAACGCTAGTGCACAAAAACGTGTAAGCAGCTACACCATCCAGAACCATCTCTTCGATATGGGGTACAAAAGCCATCGTCCCACGAGCGTACCGCTGCTGACCGCACATCACAGGGTGCAAATATTGGCATGGGCGCGGGAACATCGCCACTGGACCCTAGACATGTGGAAAAATATTGCCTGGACTGATGAGTCGAGATTCACGTTGGTACATGTGGATGGCAGGATACGAGTACGGCGCAAACCTCATATAGCGATGGATCCTTCTTGCCAGCAGGGTACTCTTCACGCTGGTGGGGGTGGCATTCTCGTCTGGAGACTGTTTACGTGGCCTGAAATGGGACGCCTGGTACGTGTGACATCGTCCCTCAGAGGTCAACGTTACCGGGATATCCTGGACGACCATTTGCTCCTGTTTGTGAGTCGTCAACATCCCACTGTAGACCTCATCCTGCAACAAGACAATGCACCGTGCCATCGCTCCCGAATTGTATCCGAATGGTTGGGTGAACACTCCACCGACGTGACCTTGCTTCCTTGGCCAGCTAGGTCACCTGACCTCAATCCCATCGAGCACATCTGTGATGCCATCGAGAGAAATGACCCCCTCCATCAAATCTTCGTGAACTGTTAGAGCTTGTTCAGCGGTCGTGGATCCGTATGGCTTCCCAACGCTTCCGGTGTCTTGTCGAGTCCATGCCGAGACGAATCGCCGCCGTCATCAGGGCGAAAGGTGGTGCTACACGTTACTAGACAGGTATCTCTAATTCAATTGCTCCTCAGTGTACATCTACACTGTCATGCGAAACTTAAGGACCGTTCGGTTTTTTCGCCGTAGCTTCGCAATGAAGCAGCCTGGAGTGATGAATGAAATGCCATAAAGACCTCAGTATGTACCAAACGGAGGAATGAACAAACACATATGCAAAAATGAATACAAAAATGTACACTGGTTCTTTACTGTGAAATGATCGTAAAGTGGCACACACTATGGTACAGAGCCATCGTTTCCACAGATGGATTAGAACAAAGATGTGGTCGTCAGTATGGAATATGATGTCCCCTAACAGCAATGGCCGCGTTGCAGCGTCTGGCCAAAGTTGTCCCAAGAACTCGTCAACACGAGGCTGTTGACGAGTTCTTGGGACAACTTTGCCCATTCTTCATACACAACACGAGGCTGTTGACGAGTTCTTGGGACAACTTTGCCCATTCTTCTCGTAGAGCACGTTTTAACTGATGGACATTTCCAGCGGATGTTAGCGTCCCACATATGTTCTATGGGATTTAGATCCGGGAGTACGTAGGCCAATCCATACGAGTGATATCCTCACTTTCCAACAGCTCATCTACTGCACGTGCACGATGGAGTCTCGCGTTATCGTCCACAAACCACGAACTCGGAACCAATGGCACCTCGGAGTAGGCGTGCATGCGAAAGGAGCACCTCATCGCAGTAGCTGTTTGCGGTTACGGAACCTCCTTCGAAAATGTGGAGCCCAGTACGACCATTCAGCATAATGCCTTGCCGGATGAGCACACCACCACCGCCATACCGATCTCTTTCGATAATCTTAGCCGGTCGATAACGTCTCTCTACAGATCAGCTGACGTCCAGAATCGCTCGTTGTACTGAAACGACTTTCATCCGTGAAGAGTACCGTACCCCATTGCTCAATAGTCCAATCCTTGTAGTGCTTACACCATTGTAATCGATGTCTTCGATGGGTAGGCTTTAATGGAATGCAACATTCAGGTCGTCGGACAAATTGTCCACTTTTACGTAGACGTCTGGCAACGGTGACGCGCGATACGGCGCGTTCTGTGGTCATCTGCAGTTGCTTCGCGTTATTTCCCGCTGTCTGGCGTCGATCAAGCTTGGCCTGTAGTACCATATGTCGGTCATCCCTTGCTGTTGTTTTCCGTGGTCGACCACCACCGACCTTTCTAACAGATGTTCCTCCCGTTTCGAAGGTCTTTCACGCACGTGAAACAATGCTACGGGTCACGCCGAACACGTCGGCGACACTCGTTACAGTTCGCTCCTCCTCCAGCTTTCCGATTATTCGACCACGTGTAAAGTCATATAAATGTTTCCACGTGGGCATTTCCTCGTCTGCGACACACTAACAAACCATTCGAACCCCTTTACAACGCCGCATAATTTGGCTTTCCGTTTCCTGCCTTGCTGCGAAATGCTCCTTATATCCATTTCAGGGCTGTCATGTTACCTGCGACATCACATTTCGGAAATTTGCATACGCATCGTCTTTCTACTGATCTGTTTGCGATATGCAAATCGCCTCACGCTTGTGTCTTTCACTGTGAGGCTTTAATCTGCGGCACTAAGGTCCGTCCTTACGTTTTGCAGGCCAGTGTATAAAATAATTAAAACTTCAAGGGCATATTGCGCATGCGTAGCAAACAAATTGCTCTGAGAAGTTTTCTAAGATACCTGTATTTTGATATTTAATGTACGT
This sequence comes from Macrothele yani, assembly GCA_039090855.1. Taxonomy (NCBI): domain Eukaryota; kingdom Metazoa; phylum Arthropoda; class Arachnida; order Araneae; family Macrothelidae; genus Macrothele; species Macrothele yani. Next base: position 20,579,356 of record CM076992.1, read on the forward strand.
GAAACAAAAGATTTTGAGACTTTTGAAAGAAACGTTTTTGGTTAGCTGGCTCTTAGCGCACTTAAGCAGTCAGAGTTTACCCTGTGCTGAAATGGTCCAGCCTTGCATTCACAGTTCTCCGGCCTTTAATTCAGAAGTGCTAAAACTGATTGCGAAGGAAAGAATAAAAGAAACAAATGACAAAACTTACCTCCTAAACAAATTTTCCTATGATAACTCCACGCACTACTGTGCTCCACAGGACCTTGTGGTAAATCTTGAGGTCCAAGGACAAGGACGCATTTTTGATCCTCGTGGTCCATAAAGTATCCTTCACAGAAAACATTTTCCAAGCATTTTCTGTAGCACGGAGTTGGAGCGGTCTTCGTCAGCAGTTTCAGCGGGCCATTCTGCATTAGATGCTCGAGTTCATGACTAGGCAACCTTAACCCAGGAGTCCTTTCAAATGTCGCTCGGCCACTTGTGCAGTTTATTTCTGGGAAGAAAACAGACAAAAATAATGTTTAAATGCTTTAGTAGAATTATTGGCATCATACGCAGAAGAGCCAAAACATTACGACCACCTGCCTAATACACTGCCGGACAATTGCTAAGGACGGATGACAATAGCAACGATAGCAACCATAAAATGGAAGGCAGAAAAAATGTGGAAATTAGCATAAGTGCGGGATACAGTAAGACGTGTTTGTGCGTATGCAAATTTTGGATTTCCGAACTTGTTCGTGACGTCATAGCGCTGATAAGAGATATAAAGGATTTGACGCGTATTGACCGTTGTTGTTCAAACGCAAAGTTGAAAGGGAAAGAATCAATTGACGAACTTGCAATTTTCAGTATGTCTTCCCGACATCACCTAGATGATTTTACGCGTGGCCGTATTATTGGCAAGATTGAAGAAGGGCGAAAAATAACAGATGTTGCCAGGAGTTCGACGTCAGCCACAGTGTTGTTTCAAGGCTTTGGAAATCATTTCAAACAAATGGAGAGTGTAGCAAACGTCACGAGGAAGGTCGTGTTCGCAGTACGACACCTGCAGAAGATCGGTACATAGTGCTATCAACAAAAAGACACCGGCGCAGCACAGCTAGTGAGGTAGCAAATCAGTTTATGGCTGCTACTGGCAAGCGGATCTCCCGAAAAACTGTCGCCAGACGTTTGCATGAAGGAGGACTATACGCCCGCCGTCCTGTTGTGTGCATCCCATTGTCCAGACGTCACCGTACCGCCCATTTGCAATGGTGCCATCAACATCGCAATTGGACTGATAACAACTGGTCTGCTGTCCTCTTCTCAGATGAGAGTAGATACAGTCTATCGTCTGATTGTCGACGACAACTGATCTGGCGTGATGGTGGTACTGCATATTGTCCACCAAACATACAGGGAAGGGACCGATATCCGACATGTAGTGTCATGGTATGGGCTGGTATCATGATCAATGGCCGTACGTCCCTCTATGTGCTTCCAACTGGGACTATGACTGGCCAACGATACATTAATGATGTTCTGCTACCTCATGTTCGCATGTTCCGTGGTGCTGTCGGTGATAGATTCATTTTCATGGACAACAACGCAACATGTCATCGAACAGTCGCTGTCCAGGAGTGTCTTGAGAGCGAGGATATTCAACGCCTTGTATGGCCAGCACGTTCTCCAGATCTGAATCCCATTGAAAATGTGTGGGATGCTTTGGGGAGGAGTCTTGCTGGTCGCCAATGACCTCCAATAAACAAGGACACCCTCATCCGTGCACTGACAGAAGAATGGGATAAATTACCCCAACAGCTGCTTGATAATGTTGTGCAAAGCATGACACGACGTGTGGAATCTTGCATCGCCCTCCATGGTGGCCATATCCCGTATTGACATCTTACGCCGGAACGCCTGCGGACGGTAATTGCATTTTTTCACGTTTACGTATTCTGCACAAAATGGCCTGTTTGTCCCTTGGACACGTTCCAAAGCCTTCTGGATTTCAGAGCACAATAAATTGTCTGTCTTGTAATGTCCTGGCATTCTGACATTATTTTATTTCACTTGGCATCCAACCACACTTACTTTTTTATGCGCTATATAGCCGTTTATGATCCGTCCTTAGCAATTGCCCAGCAGTGTATAATGTTGGTCCTCTCCGTGCCGCCAAAACATCTCTTACCCAGGGAGGCATTGAAGCTACAAGATGTCTTGTGGTATGTGGTACTAGCACACAGAGACTGAGTCGAACGTTTTGCAATATTTGCATAAACGCATGTGCTGCGGCGAGTATGTCACGTGTTTAAACTAGTTCAAGTCGCGCACTGTGCAGTCAGTCGAAAAGGATATAAAGTGGTAGTCGATGTTGTGAACAGCATTGCATGTCGTCGTTCTGTCTGTGGTTGGGACGCCTAAAAGATGAACAGCTACAACCGGCTAATTAGGGAACTTTTGCTTTACGAGTTTGAACTAGGCCATGACGCTGCTCAAACAACACGAAACATTTGCCATGAGAATGGGGAAGGTTTCGTGGACCAGAGCACTGCAACCAGATGGTTCAAGAAATTTCACTCAGGTCACAGAAACTTCGACGATCAGCCATGGTCAAGTTGGCCGCGAACATCCATGGATTCGGAGGCCGTGCGCCAAATCCGACAACCAGCACTCGGAGATTATCAGACAAGCTGGGCATATCACAGACCACCGTTGTCCGTCATCTTCAGGACTTCGGCAAGGTGTACAAGAGCTGCCGCATTGTCCCTCACGAACTGACGCCAGCTGAAGCATACCGCCGAGTGGAAGTGTGCAATAAACTCCCAGAAAACCCGCGCGATGAACGTTTCATCAAGAGAATTGTTGCATGCGATGAAAAGTGCGTCAATTTCCGTAATCCTAACACATAACGGCAGCGATTGATCCCGGGACAGCTTCCAGAACCTGTTGCCAAACGTGGGTGCTTCGAGCACAAGGTGATGCTCTGCGTCTGGAGGAATTTGGAGGGAATAATCCATTGCGAATTTGTTCCAGGCGGTCGGATCATCAACACCAACCTCTACTCTGGACAGCTGGAGCGGATGTACGCCGCTTTGGAGGAGAAGTACCCTGCACTGGTGAACAGAAAGCGCGTTCTCCTACAGCAGGGCAACGTTCGGCCTAATATAGCGCAGGTAAGACTCCAGGAACTTAAGGGCATCGAAATGATGCCACGCCTAGCATATAGTCCGGACCTGCCCCGTCGGATAATTACCTGTTCTGGTCCATGGCCCACTTCCTTCGCAGAAGGCTCTTCAATAACCAGGAGGAGGTGGCAGCTGGGGTTAAGGGGTTCATCGCCTCGAAGGACAAGAACTGGTACCATCGCGGAATCGAAGAACTGGCAGACAGATGGCTAAAGACGGTGCAACACGATGGCCTATACTTTGAATGCTAGTCAGATTTCGTCGTAAAAGGTACGTATGAAGACAAAGCGTTCCAAGTATTTCAAAACTTTTGACTCACCCTCTGTATTACCAGCAGATCCTTCAACACTTGTAAGCTACATGGTTGAGCGGCCGCAGATCGTATTTACTAATCCAACACCAATCACCTATGTCCGAATGGATTGATGTCTGGAAAATTTCGGGGCCAGGACAATGCCTGAAAGTCTTCCTCGTGTACAGCGCATTATCCTATTGAAAGAAGGCACTACTAGAGGGGAATATCGTTGTCATGTGAACCTAGTCTGCAATGAGGCCTAAGTAGGTGGAAGACGTCATAATTTTCTGCGCAGGAATGGCTCTACCCAGGGTTTTCCAGCAGATCACTGCCCAAAGCACTACCTCCACTGGCTTATTTTCGCCCCACGGTGCATCCTGGTGCTAACATGTCCCTACGTGAACGATGCACACGTCCACGGGCGTCCATATGGTGCAACGGGAAACGAGATTCATCGGACCAGACGCCCTTCCTCCTATCATTCAAAGTCCAGTTTCGATGCTCGCGTGCCTATTTGTAAGCGCTTTCGACGATACACCGAGGTTAGTTTGGGTTACGCAGATCCATTTTTTTTATTGGAGGTTTAACGACCACCGTGAGCATCTCAATGGGCTATAAGCAGTCGCCCGTCCCTAATTTAGGGACACTTCCTGGGAAAGAAGAGAGCCAGTGCCTGAAGCCCCATTTTCAGGAGGGTTTGATGTCCTGTGCCGTGACACATTACTGCTGTCACCAATATTCAAATTACCAACCAGTTCCGCCACGGAATCTTTTCAGTTGGCTTGTACTATACAGGATAGTATGTGCTCACCTCTAGCATTGATTAGTCGTGGTCAGGCCACATTTTCCCGGTGATTCGTGGTTTTTGAGACCTCTGACCACTTTCTGAAGCTGCTGACCACGGCTAACAGCAAGAACTCCAGAGGCTTTGCAGTCTCGAAAATGCTCTGACCCAGTTGTATTTTTTCTGTTCCATATCACTGCTTGTAAAAATCAAATTAAAAAAAAAAAACTTATTTTTATCGGATGATTTTCACTATGAAAAAAAATGTGTGTTCATGGCCTACCTCAATTAGTTCGTGGCCGGCCTGGTAACGCAGTGGTCTAAGCACTAGCTTCCGACCATTTTTCCATGATGGGGTCCGGGTTCGAACTTCAAGTGAGGCATGGGTGGTTTGTTTGTCTAATAGCACTGGTTCGCTCCCTTCCCTGGAACCCGTGGGTCTTAATTAGGGATGGGCAACTGCCAATAGCTCAGTGAGTTCTTCAAGGTGGCTGTTAACCTCCTCCCCCCCCTTCCAAAAAACAAACGTTCATAATTTTCCAGCTAAGTGAGTAAATGTAAGTTTTCTTTTTTATTGCAAGTTTAATGACCACCGTGAGCAACTCAGTCGGCTATAAGCATTCGTCCGTCCCTAATTTAGGGCCACTGGTTCTAGGAGCGGGAAGCCAGTTCCGTAAGACAAACACAGTACCCAATTGGGAGGGGGTTTAACGACCACCGTGAGCAACCTGTGCTATAAGCAGTCGTTGTCCATAAATTAGGGCTACTTGTTCCAGGTAAGGGAGTGAGCCAGTGCCGTAAGACACAAACAACATCCATTTGGGAGGGGGATTAACGACAACCGTGAGCAATTCTGTGAGCTATAAGCAGTAGTCTTCCCTAAATTAGCGCCACTTTTTCCAGGGAAGGGAGGGAGGGAGCCAGTGCCGTAAGGCAGAAAATACAACATCTGTTTGGGTGGTGGTGTTTTTTTTTTGTTTTGTTTTTTTATTGGAGGTATAACGACCACCGTTAGAAACTCGATGGGCTATAAGCAATGGCCCAAGGCCAGTGGGTCCAGGGAAGGGGAAGAACCAGTGCCGTAAGACGAACACGACGTCCATGCCTCACGGGGACTCGAACCGGGACCCATCTTGGATGAATAGACAGAAGGGAGAGTTTAGACCCCTGGGCCACAGAGGCGTCAAAGAAAGATATTATGTTGCATACAGTTTTATTAAATCCTCCAGTTTATAAATGTTTTTTTTTTTTTTTTTTTTGAATGAAGGTTTGACGACAACCGTGAGCAACTCGATGGGCTATAAGCAGTCGCCCGTCCCTAATTTAGGGTCACTGGTTCCAGGGAAGGGAGAGAGCCAGTGCCGTAAGACAAACACAACACCCATGCCTGACCGGGATTCGAACCCGGACCCCTTACGGACGAATGATCAGAGGCCAACGCCTTAGACCACTGCGCCACCGAGGCGGCTACGGACGAATGATCAGAGGCCATCGCTTAGACCACTGCGCCACCGGGGCGGCCCAGTTTAGAAATTAGTTTCTGCCTAACAATATTTTATTGTTTTTTTTTAATTTTTTTAAGCACTGAGGCCGCCCCTGTGGCGCAGTGGTCTAAGCGATGGCCTCTGATCATTCGTCCGAACGGGGTCCGGGTTCGAATCCCGGTGAGGCATGGATGTTGTGTTTTGTCTTACGGCACTGGCTCTCTCCCTTCCCTGGAACCAGCGACCCTAAATTAGGGACGGGCGACTGCTTATAGCCCATTGAGTTGCTCACGGTGGTCGTTAAACATCCAATCAAAAAAAAAAAAGCACTGAGGTCTAACTACGTATATGAACAAGGAAATGCTCCCTGGTAGCGCAGTGGTCTAAGTGTTGGCTTCTGATCACTCGCCCAGCGCAGGGGTCTGGGTTCGAAGCCGGGGTAAGGCACGGTTGTTTGTCCTTCGGGGGTTTATTCGCGGAGTTCCTTGTTCACCTATGTGCATTGTCGACGTTGAAACACAAAATGTCTTTACTGTATATATCTGTCAACCAAGTCCAATCTCTGTTCAATATATATGTCAATGTATCTGTCAGTCAAGCCCAATAAATAATTTAAACCTCCAATCAAGAAAATAAAAAGAACAAGGAAATTGAGCGACTGCTTGGAAAATGAGAACCATCGCGTGACAAATGAAATACTTTTCTTTTTTTTTTTTGTTTTTTTTTTTTTTAGGTTTAACGACCACCGTGAGCAACTCAATGGGCTATAAGCAGTCGGCCGTCCCTAATTTAGAGTCACTGGTTCCAGGGAAGGGAGAGAGCCAGTGCCGTAAGACAAACACAACATCCATGCCTCACCGGGATTCGAACCCGGACCCCTTCCGACGAATGATCACAGGCCAACGCCTTAGACCACTGCGCCACCGGGGCGGCTTTCTTTTTTTTTTTTTTTTTTGCTTCGAGGCCTAAACGACCACCGTGAGCAACTCAAAGGGTTAAATATATATAGGCAGTCGCCCTTCCCAAATTTAAGTGCGTCTGATCTGGTGAGGGGAGTGAGCCAGCATCGTAGGACAGGAATACCACCCATGCCTAATTGAACATTCCATTTTAGTTCCTGTTGTCTTATGTAAATTTTGGTTCAAGCAGTTTCTAACTTAACGCTACATTTTCTGTCGCTGAATTTTATATTGGCAGCTAGACACTACGTCAAAGGACGAATGTCTCGTGTGATCGAAACTGATAAGAGTGACTTTTATGATTGCATTAGGGCTCGCTCTCGTCCACAAAGTCGAAGACACAGAGGGTCAACCCTCGCTTTTGAGCAGCGCCCCGGTGGTCAGACATGAAAGGCCGATAGCGTCTGTCATGTGATACGATACCAAGGGCCATATAAAGCACCTCGAAAACATTTATAAACTCTTGAGAAAAAAACAAGAAAGATGACACCGAATTTTCGGGTGTAACGAGCACGCCTTTTGAATCCGTTTTGACACGAATTAAATTTATCAAAGCTATTCAAAGTCAGTGGAGCCGCCCCGGTGGCGCAGTGGTATAAGCGATGGCCTCTGATCATTCGTTCAAAATGGGTCAGGGTTCGAATCCCGGTGTGGCATGGATGTTGTGTTTGTCTTACGGCACTGGATCTCTCCCTTCCCTGGAACCAGTGGCCCTAAATTAGTTACGGGAGACTGCTTATAGCCCATTGAGTTGATCACGGTGGTCGTTAAACCTCCAATAAAAAAATTAAAAAAGTCAATGGAACCGGTATGGAAAATAATAACACCTGACCGAAAAAAGAAGTTTCTCAATCGGGTCTTTAATCCCGCAGATATTGCTGTAAACGGAATCGTGAACTGGTGGCAGGCTTGTTTCTTAAGAAAAATTTGAAATTATACGATAAACATTTCGCAGCGGAAACGCTCTCCAACAAAGAAAGAATTTTTCAAATCGGACCTTTAGAAGCAGAGATATCGACAAATATAAGATATGAATCTACGTCCCCTGGTGGGAAACACATGCATTATTTTAACAAGAAAGTGTTCTCAAAGGGTTTTTCGATGTGAGCGGTATCGGTCCAGGCAAGTATTTTTTCAGTCGAGTTTTCAGGAGCTCAGATTTTGCTGCAAATGCATCATCAGAAGCAGAAATTATCACTTATGCCCCCTAGTGGTCAAACCGTTCTTTATCAAATATTAGAAATTATTAGATATATGAAAAACATTTCCCATCAAGGGCTGTATACAACACAGGAAGAATTTTTAAACCCGGAGTTTTAGAAGCAGAAATATCCGGAGAAACGCAATACACCTTAACGTCCCCTAGTGGAAAGTCTATGAGTTATTTGAAAATTTTGAAATTATATGAAAAATATGTTGCAACGGAAACTCTATCCAACAAAGAAGGAATTTTTCAAAACGGACTCTTAGAAGTAGAGATATTGACAAAAATAAGATATACATCTACACCCCGTTGCACCGAAACCATGCACTATTTTCAGAAGAAAATATTCCAAAAAGGTTTATCTACGTGAATGGCATCCATTGAGATTTTAGAAGCTCAGATTTTGTGGCAAATAAGTTCAGAAGCAGAAATTCACACTTACGTCCCCTGGTGGCAAAGCCATTCTTTACGAAAAATTAGGAATTATATGCAAAAGATTTCACATCACGAGCTGTATCCGCTACAGAAAGAATTTTTCAAATCGGAGTTTTAGAAGCAGAGATATCGGAAAAAACGCACTTTACTTTTACGCCTCCTAGCGGAAAATCTATGCGTAACTTGAAAAAGTGGCTATACCTAAAATACTCTTCGACATAAATGGAATATAATTTTTTCAATCGGATGTTTAGAAGCAATTACGGAATAAAATTTATTTTGAATTCGATATCATCTGCATTTACGCCCTCTAGCGGCGAAATTGTACATCGTAAAGAAAAAACGAAATAAAGGATCATCATTCGCATATTTCAAGCTTTCCAATGGAAAAATAATTTTTCAGATCGGACTAATAATTGCAGAGATATGGTGTTACGATTGCATTAGAGCTCGCTCTCGTCCACAAAGGCGAAGATACAGAGAGTCAACCCTCTGTATCTACATAAGCACGGTTTTTTTTTGTACAAAAGACGTGCTAAAAATGGTAGACTCTCTCGGTTACGGTTTCTACGCTTTAGTTCCATGACCGGCCACCGACGCGCTGTTGTATTAAGACCTTCGGGGCCAAATTGTTGCCATGAGCCTCTACGGAAGATTTACTTCTGGGTCTCCTACTCTGTGGCTCTCGTCATCCTGCGAGATCGCTGCAATTGCTCTGGAGAGAGATTGTTTAAAGAGTTCGGATTTCGTGGATATGGAATGATTAGAGTTTGATGTTTGAATATTACGTTTGATTTATCGCTTAAATCTCAACCTGTTATACAGTTAATGTGACTTGGGTATTATTTGATATTTGGATTATCCAGCTATTTGAAGCAACTGAATTTGAAGTGATTTCGGCAATTGATATGGTGCTGTCACTTAAAGTGACTTCAGGGGAATAAAACAAGTAAATACCTTTAAGTACAAGACTATTTATTTATCTGGCCGTTAGAGCTACCCAGTGCTTACTTAATTATGTGTTAGATATTTTAAGCTATCCGGAGCAAGTCTTAGGTTTACGAAAGGTTTCAGTGCGAAGGGTATTTACATGGAAGTAATGCTAGTGTTTTAGTCTAACAGACAATATCTGCAGCCAAATACACTTAAAAATTACAATGTCATTCCGACATGCTTACAAATTTCATCCATTCGTTTTTCACAAGGTCTTCCACTAGGTCTCTTCCTGTTCCTTGGAATCGAGTCTAGTATTTCAGTTACCCAAAGGTGGCGAGTTCCAGTAATATGTTCAACCCATAGGATTTTTAATTTGATTATGATGTCATCAACTCTGGTCATTTTCCTGATACACTAGTTCCTCTTCTTATCGCCACTATCTATACCAAGCAAGGACCTCTCTATGCTTCTTTCAGTAGTTTGTAACCACTGGAAGTCTTTCTTTAGAGCTCTCTTTAAAATAGCTTCACATGAGGCTCCAGTACCTTGTTTCTGTATGTCAGAGCATTAACAGTACCTCTGTCGAAAATGTGGAGCTCGGTGTGTCCATCCAACATGATCCCTGACCATGCCATGACTCCACCTCCACCAAATCGGCCCCTTTCGCTGATGTTATTGGGATTGTAACGGGTTCCGCGTTCTCTTTCTCGAGGGTTCGGCGAGAATCAGCCTGTAAACTAAATCTGAACTCATCGGTGAAGAGCACATTGTTCCACTGATTCAGTGTCCAGTTTATATGTTACCGACTCCAGTGCAAAAGGGCTCTCCTGTTCGCAAGGGTGAGCGAGACACAAACTGCTGGGCGTCTGTCATAGAGACTAGTTGCCCTGAGCCTCTGTCTTGAAACTCTTAGCCCTGAGGCGGCCGCAAGCTCTGCAGAGAGTTGCCTGTCAGACATCGTCCTCGACGCCGTGCAGTTAATATAAGATACGGGTCCTGCTGAGGGTTGTGACTCTTGCAGGACCTTATACTGGTTGGCTTCTAACCTCTCCTGTGTCTTGGAACCTTCTCCAAATCCTAGAGGTGATATTTTGCGCGCGTTCAGTGTTCTGGAGACCGCAGTCTGATTGCCCATTTCGAACCTTCCGCTTATTCTACCATGCAAAAAGTGGCCAACCTGGCGTCTTTGTTCCACATTACGTTCCTGATCACCAATGACAACAATTCTTCTCACGTGGATTGCAAGAAAATGGAATAAGACGTTCAGGTTAATGTAAGCTGTTCCTTGGAACTGAGGGATATTGTATACCAACCGTCAATGGTCGTTATTTAACCGCGCACTGCGATTGGTTTAGGTGTGTGACTAATCTACATAACAATGCCCTCTGTTCTACCGGTTTAAGCCCTTTACTTTGTATGTTTTACAGATTATGCTTAACTTTTAGACACCAGTGTATTCAACACTTTTCTGTTAAGACCAAATGGCAAATGGCAGAAGTTTGGGGTACGTTTACATGGGTTAGCAGTTACATGGAGCTCCCTTACCCTTCGAGAGCTCCCCGTAATCGAAAACGGTATATGAATATTCTCACCGACCATCTGCTCCCGCTCGTAACGATTCTCTTTCTGCACCATGATATCATGTTTCAACAGAACAACGCCACATTGCAAACTTCCCGATTGGTGACCAATTGGACCCATGAGAATTCAAGTGAATTTACCACAGTCGAATGGCCAGCTTGATCGTTGGACCTTAACCACCATTGAGAATTTGTGGGACGAATTGGAGAGATCTGTTGCAGCCTTCTAACCTCCACCGGCAATTGTGGATATTCTATGACAGGCTATCCTCGCTTCATAAGCGGTAGTACCACCTCCGTGTTCTCAACACCTAATTGAGTCCTTACAAAAGATTCCTGGCTCCCTTTGTAATTGCAAAATGAGGAGAAATACATAATTACGTTGGCATATACACCGATGAGCCGTTACATTATGACTACCTACCTAATAAGTTGTAGGACCCCCTTTAGCCCGCAAAACAGCGGCCACTCGGGAAGGCATCAATTCGATGAGGTGGCGATAGGTATCCTGGGGTATCTGGTACCACAATGTCAACAGCAGGTCCTCCAGTTCCCATACATTTTGGGGTGGTGGTGATTTAGCGAGAAGCCGCTTTTCCAAGTCGAACCACGAATGTTCGATTGGGTTCATGTCAGGTGAATTTGGTGGCCAGAGCATTAACAAAAAGTTACCAGCATGTTCCTCGAACAATTCCTTCACGATTCTGGCAGTGTGGCATGACGCATTATCCTGTTGATAATGGCCATCACCAGCAAGGAATACAGTTGCCATGAATGGGTAAACGTCGTCCGCAACGATGTTCAGGTACCTGACAGCTGGCAGGGATTGTGCTATTGGGATAATGAGGTCTAGAGTGTCCCAAGAAGACATCACCCATAGCATAACCTTGCCGCCATGTTTCCTCCCAACAGTGCATCCAGGGGCCATAGTCTCCATTGGTAATCGGCGTATCTGCGATCGGCCATCTTCGTCATGAACCAGGAATCTTAATTCGTCAGACCAGGTCACTTTTTTCCCCATCATCCAGGGTCCAATCTCGATGATCTTGGACCCATTTCATGCGTTGTTCGCGATAACGTGCAGTGAGCATGGGGACCAGGCTGGGTCTGCGGCTACGCAGGCCCATGCGCAGAAGGCTGTGATGAACTGCGTGCAAATCCCAAATCACCCGCTGTTGTAGCTCCGGGGGATTTGTCAAAACTGTGGCCCTGCGGTCACTGTGAACAATGCGCTACAGTCTCCGCTCCCCTCTGGCATCAGTGAGCTGCGAACGACACACTGCTGGACGACGGTTCGTCTCGTTTGGCAATCTGTGCACCACTTCTGATACGTAATCACTACAGCGGCACGTTAACAACCCCCAAGCCGCGCCGTTTCAGAGATCGTAGTTCCAAGGCGCCGTGCCATCACAATTTGTCCTGTATCAAACTCTGATAAATTGGCAGCTTTTCCCATTCTGACTCCGAACACTCTACTAACCGAAAGCCGGTCCTCGGGTTGTAAATATACTGCTTTGTGAACTTCAACTGCGCCACCATTCCGTATCCAGGGGCGCTTATTTCTCTAGGCTGGGGTCATAATGGAATGGCTCATCGACGAATCAGGTAACCACAAAAGTATTTGCCGTTTTCTGAGACTGAGACAAAGTATAACACATACGTAGCAGAAAAGCAATTTATTCATCAAAATAATGATCACTCGGATCAACAACGTTCTGCTAACGTGTTTACAACATATATAAACCCCTGCGACAAAATGCCGGGCCATGGGAAGAGGAAACGTTTTGGTGGGCAGCGTGCAACTTATCAAAGTTGCAGAAGTCGAGTGAAAGAAACAAGTGGTAGTCTGAAGGAAAGATATTGGTGAGTAAGCTGGATAACATAAAAGCTCCCACCCAAGTTCTTTGATAGTGTTTCTCGTCAATGAAGCGGAGTGGGCACGGGCGTTATCTTGAAGGAGCAGAACTCCCTTTATGTTGACCAGTCCTTCTTCCTTGTTTTTCAGGTCCTCATACACACGTTTCAGTTGTTCACAGTAGACTGCAGTGGTGATCGTTTGGCCGCGTTGCAAGAGTTCAAAATGAACACCACCACTTGCTGCTGTCCACCATACACACAGCATAACTTTACTTGAATGCAGTACTGGCTTCGATATGTGAGGAATTGAGTCACTGGTGGACAACCAAATTCTGGAACGTTTTGGGGTGCTGTACTGGACCCACTTATCACATGTTGAGTTCCCTATCCAGAAATGGTCCCTTGTCATTGCGAGACAGCCAATGCAAGACAAGCTGAGACACATTTCTGTTTGCTCACTGCAGAAACGTCATGGGGGATCAACGTAAACAATTTGTGTTCCTTACCTATTGCATGCAGATGTCTTCGGACGGTTCCATCACTAACACCAAAAAATAGGGATAGATTTTGGCATGTTTGGCTACTATCCTACTCAGTAGCAACTTTCAGGGCTTCTGTGTCAAGGTTGTCAGGACGACCACTCAGTGACTTTTCTTGAAGGGATAACTCTCAGTCTCTGAACTTTCGAAAACAATACCGAGTTGTGCGTTCCCTCACAGCATCTGCCCAAAATGCTAAGCAAATGAGACAAGTTGTTTCTGCAGCAGATGAACCGAGTTTAAATGCGTATGACAAACACCACGAATTATCTCCAGTGATAACGCCATTGTAATCGCACATATTTCCACTACCAATCTGCTTACTCATCTGCTTCATAAGCGTAGGGCATTTCAGCTGACGATATACCGCGAGCGAAGCGCCATCTCTCCACAAATTTAATCAATACAAGGTGTTTCTTTTGCTCCCTCGAAAAACGGCAAATACTTTTGTGATTGCCTGATATAATAAATTCTGTCCATTGTTTATTTTATTTACACTCAAACATTTTAGATCATCATCGCAGCTAACATTTAGATCATAACACGCGCTGATTTGTTCATATCTTAAGACGTTCGCTGCGGCGACGTTTTTCGGTTATTTTTTGTAGTACGTTACGGCCCACCGGTGGGGTCGTAACTGTTTCAATAAAGTGCTGTACGACACACCGGTGGGTCGTTTAAAGATATAAACATAAAGTGACTGATATCCACTACAGATTTATATATAAAAACATTTTTTTCCTCCTCTGAAAAATGTAGAAGTTAACGAGTTACGACCCACGGGTGGGTCGTAACGCAGCGAACGTGTTAAGGAGCTACGGATGGCCTTGTGGTCAGCGTTCGTTACTGCCACCGAAGAAGTCTCAGGGCGATCCCAGGCAGGTACGAACTCTCGAACGACAGAATATCCGCCATGCTAGGATGGGCACGTTAAGCCGTCGGACCCAGGATACTGAGCCGCGGGTTGTAAATAAGGGCGTTTTCCTCCCCCTTTCTACCCCGCTTCCGTGTGATTTGCCTTCTGGGCACTGTAGCCCAAATCTTCCTGTTTCCTACTTCTAATGGTTGTTTAAGACGTGGGTTCACACACCACCTTCCTAAAACCCTCGACATAAATCTAAAATTTTAGTTAAATTTCTTTGCATGTATACCCAACGTACCGGTGATAGTCTGGATACCATCGTAATTTAAAGAACTTTAATATGAGTTGAGATGCCTGTCCCGCAGGACGTACATGAGATAAAGGCAGACAGCAGTGAGAGAACATGCCAGTATAGTGGATAGCCCTCGGAGCTCTAGAGTTGTGGTTCCGAATCCCGCCGCTGGCATAAAAATCTAGAAATTTACTTCGTCATAGTCATGAACTTGTGACGTACTACAAAGGTAAAGCGTCAAGATGACAAATCTGCAGCAATACATTCCGTCCGTGCAGCTTAATTGGGAGAGCAACTGAATCCGGAGGGAGGAGACGCGAGTTCGATCCCCGTCACGGACAAATTTGTGTTTTCACAAACTTCCTTAATTTATTAAAAATGTATTGTAACTTAAAAAGTGCAAATAATTTTCTCTTGTGAGAAAAAGTTCTGCGAGGATATTATGCCGCCGTAAGTGATCTTTCTAAGCAGGAAGAAGGCACCTTTTCCCTTTGAAAAACCACATTTTAATCATGGGCAAAAATAAAGAAATCGAGGAGTCTTTAGTACTTTGATACAAAAAAACTCCCCGTTCGCTTTTCAGGCTGGCAGTGACAATTTACGCATCATTTTAATAGAATGCAGCAGTTGCCATGTTAATCTGAAGCAGAGACGTATTATTTGAGATTTGCTTTTGAAAGCGATGCGGGGGCATTCTTTACAAAATGAGTTTCCTTTTCACTCTGACATATTTTAATATTAATTTCTGCAGTTAGATTCCACGATCTTTTCAATACTTTAAACTGATATTACGAGCTTACTTTTCTTGGTGTTACAAGTCACGTTTCCTGCGAGAACCTCGGCAAACCCGAGAGACAATGGCGAAGAAATTAAAGCGAAATAAGAGGCACTATGCGAAATAAATGCATTAGTTAATGGAAGTCACGGGAGAGAGCCTTGGGATCGTCAAGATATTAAGCTCAACAAATGAAGAGCGACATCTTAACTGAAGGTGTGTTGGCATTAATGAAGATGCTCTCTAACAAGATAAGAACGCAGACAATAAGATTAGTAAAGCTAGAGCGAAAAGTTTTCTCACTTTGCTGGAATTAAAGAGAGAACGTTTCGTGGACTCGTTTCCTCTAAAACAGCTGCGAGTTTTTATAAATTATGAAAACGATAATGCAAAAACAAAATAAGAAGAAACGTATCCAAGTAAATTAGAGAATAAACATAAGCATTAGCACAACTTCCCAAATGAGAACTGGGGTAACATAATCAGCGGTCATTACAGCAAAACAAAATGTGCCGTTGAAATCCTACTCTCAGAAATCCAATTGCCTAACTAACGTATGTAACTACCGTAAGTACACTTGTAGTCAAAAATAAAATGCAATTCAATAATATGTCTGAAAATTTACCGTAAAACCTGCTTATGAAGAGTTGTGACCTGTCAATCCGAAAAAGGTTCGGCCTTCTCGAAAATTGTATAAAAGTAGTATAAAAGGACCAATTCTGAAGCACAACGGATAGCATTACAGTCTGTACGCACGACATGTTGAACTGGCAGCAACCACTCATTTGTCATTTTCTTTGATCTTCAGGACGTAATGTGAATGCGTCCGCCATCTTAGTTGACATCATGATGAGATCATATTTGGGGAACCGGAAAGTAATGTTTTTTTGGGGTGGGGTGGGGGGGCTAGGTTTGGGAAGCAGTTGTGAGGTGTTTACGTACGTTCAACGTAAAGTAAGTGTATGTACAAGTGAATGAACTATTTGCCTTTAACTTAGAGTTTTCACCATTTTTGCACCATGGCGAGAAACCTAACAGCCAGACCATCCTGGAAGTTCGGGTGCCGATATGACGAAGTAAATGTCTCCATTTTTATGCCAGGGGTGGGATTCGAACCCACAACTCTGTTGTGGAGCTCCGAGTGATATCCACTATACTACACGGGCATGTGCTCTCACTGCTAACTGCCTTTATCTCGTGTGCCTCCTGCGGCGCAGGCACATCACAACTCATATTAAAGTTCTTTAAATTACGATAGTATCCAGACTATCACCGGTACGTTGGGTATACATGCAAAGAAATTTAACTAAAACTTTAGATTTATGTAGAGGATTTTAGGAAGGGAGTGTGTGAACCCACGTCTTAAACAATCATTAGAAGTAGGAGTACCATTTGAAGTTTTAGTAGGACAACCATTAAAAGTTTTAGTCTTCCAGATTTGCAGAACAAAATGAGTGACATAAAACCCGAGGAGAGCCATGTTCGTCATTGTATGCTGTATGAATTTCACAAGGAGAACAATGCAACCATGCCCACCAATAACATTTGCGCTGTTTATGCGAATGCATAAAATGCCCGCAAGTGCCAGCGTTGGTTCCCTCAGTTCCGGTCGGACAATTTGGAGGCCACTCGCGCAGGAAGGCCCACAGAGCTGGACAACACCTGATGCGAGCAGTAGGTGAGGCAGATCCTCGTCAAACCATTGATGAATTATCTCAACATCTTAATGCATCTTGGTCTACTGTTCAAGAACACCTGCAACAGATAGGGAAGATCTATAGACAAGGAGTTTGGGTCCCACACCAACTTTCACCTGACAACAAAGCCCAGCGTTCCACCATTTGCAACTCTGTTCAGCCGACAGGAATAGCATCCATTTCTTCATCGAATTGTCACTGCAGGTGAAAAGTAGGTTCTTTACGTGAACAACAAACGCAAAAACCAGTGGTTTTTACCAGATCAGACACCAGTTCCTATGCCAAAACCAGGCCTACACCCCAAAAAGGTTTTGCTCTGTGTTTGGTGGACTACCGCTGGCATAGTAAGGTGCGTCGCATAAATATAAAGACAGCCGACTTTGCGCTGTAAACGCAATGTGAATATAGGTAGGAAGCTGAAGTGGTACCTAATTAGACATAGCCCTACAACAAACGTTTCGATCCATCGAGATGACCCGATTGTGTGAAAAGAACACCACAAAGTGAAATAGTGTAATTTTAGGTGTCTCATAAATATAAAGACAACTATGTCAAGTTGCCACGTGCAAATCAGATGTACAAATTAGCATGGTGTACGCACGCGCATGGGCCGTAATTCGGTCCAGCCTACAAGAGACAGCGGACCTACCCGTCAGACATTCATTTGCCGAAATGCCACGCAACAGTCAATTTTCTGGTGAGGAGGTGCAGACGATTCGGAGGCAGAGCAAATGGATTGTCTGTAGCAAAAAATTTGTAAAGCCATGGGGAGGAGTCGGGCAGTCATTTATAAGACGTTATCGAAACGCGGTGCGTTAACTGCCAGAAAACGGCAAGGAAGGCCTTGAATAGCAACCAAACGAGATGATCGTGCCATCATGCGTTTAGTTTCCTCTCAAAGGTTATCACTACGTCAAGTTTCTCGGACTGTTGGTGTCACCGTCTCAAAGGACACAGTTCATCGACGAATCAAGGGAGGTCGCAACATTGTGCTCCGTAAAATGCGCAGTCTGCCACACCTCACGCAGCGCCACAAGTAAGCTAGATTGTTATGGACAAGCAGCCACATGTACTGTACGGACGAGTGGATCACAACTATTTTCTCCGATGAGAAAAAGTTCAACCTGGACGGCCCTGACGGTTGGAACTGCTATTGGCATGATTTACGACGCGAGCCACGCACTTTCTTCAGCAGGCAGAAAGAACGGGGATCTGTGATGATCTGGGGAGCCTTTGCGTTCAATGGGAAAACGGATATCTCTTTTCTGCAAGACAGGCAAAACTTCGAAACGTATCAGGACATACTCAGCAGCCACCTTCTACCGTTTGCCGAAACTCTAGCGGGTGTTGATTATCTGTTCCAGCAAGACATTGCCTCTATCCATTGGTCTGCATCAACGAAAAGCTGGTTTAACCCTCATCGTGTGACCGTAATGGATTGGCCAGCACTCAGTCCAGATGTGAACCCTATCGAGAACCTCTGGGGGTATCCTAGCTCG
This sequence comes from Macrothele yani, assembly GCA_039090855.1. Classification (NCBI taxonomy): domain Eukaryota; kingdom Metazoa; phylum Arthropoda; class Arachnida; order Araneae; family Macrothelidae; genus Macrothele; species Macrothele yani. The sequence continues at coordinate 20,597,706 of CM076992.1, forward strand.
TGATGTGTATGCGAATGGACGACTGTTCAAGTGTGGTGGCATTGAAAGAGCAGATTGAACAAAGCTGCTACGTACTCCGTCCAGAATACTTACATCATTTCGTGTACAGCATGCCCAATCGGGGTTTCATGTTATTCGGAACAACGGCTCCACTATTCGTAGTAAGTCTTTATATTTTTGAGACAGCGTATTTCTGTTTTTTTTTCTCGTACTTGGAGTTGGAATTGTTATGTTTCCGTCAAACTATTGTGCAGCTGCGTGTCCTATGCTAGTTTTGCTATAAATATGAGGTGTACATTTCAGCTCGTTGTTGTTTCTTTTTTATTCGAGAATTTGTTCTGTCTCTATATTTATGGGACGCACTATATACGAGGACCGATTCTGAAACACAATGGATAACATTATCCTCTGTACGCACGACATGTTGACCTGGCCGCCACCACTCATTTGTCATTGTTCGGGTTTCAAAAGCTCACTTTGAGCTCTTGAAACCCGAACCGACTGTAACGGCAGACCTCTATTGTCAACAACTGGACAGTTTGAAGCAAGATCTTACTGTAAAACATCTAGCACTGGTAAACAGAAAAAATATCATCCTCCAGCATGACAAGGCGAACCTCACACGGCGAGACGGACCCAGCAGACAATCAGAGATTTTGTCTGGGAAGTTCTGCCCCATCGCTTTTATTCCCCTGACGTTGCACCATTTGAGTACCATTTGTTCAGATCTCTGCAGCACTTTCGTAATGGAAGAAGATTCCACAATGTTGATGATGTAAAAACAGGGCTCTCGGACTTCTTTGCACCACAGCGAACGTCTTTTTATGAAGACGGCATTGAAAGTTTGGTTTCACAATGGGCAAGTGTGATCGATAATGATGGCGATTATATAATTGTTTAAGAAATTATTGTCTTCTGTTACAAACGGTGTTTCTCTTCTTTTCCAAAAACGACATTACTTTCCGGTTCTCCCCAATACTTGCCCAATGTTTGGCATGCCCATTTGGCACATGTGCGCTACCGTAAGATTTTGTTGCCGCTTGCAGTGTTTGAACGAACTCTGACTTTCTTGGATATTTCCACGCTTAGGGGGTTTTGAAAATAATTCCCCGTTACTCACGTATTCTATAAGAACACTTTTCGAAGTGAAAACTGTTCCACCGTCATTATTCGTGTAGGCTGTTCATCATTATTCCAATAGCCTACACGAAAATGTTTCGTGTAGGCTACACTGAAAAAACAAACGTTTTTCTTTTTTATATATACTAATGGCTACGCCTCTGGGCTCGCTACGCTCGTTTCCACAGTAGCGCTCGGGCCCTGCAGCCCGATCTTCAAGTATATCACAACGAAATGAAAATGTTCTCCCAATTGTTCAATACTTTTTGCGCTGCTACACTGAAAGAACAAACGTTTTTCTTTTTTATATATACTAATGGCTACGCCTCTGGGCTCGCTACGCTCGTTTCCACAGTAGCGCTCGGGCCCTGCAGCCCGATCTTCAAGTATATCACAACGAAATGAAAATGTTCTCCCAATTGTTCAATACTTTTTGCGCTGCATCGATTCCAAGATGGCGGCTTGTTTACAGTTTTTGATTCACTCCTGGTGAACTCCCTGTTGGCTTTTTGCGGATTTGTTTTCAATTTCCTTCTATTTTTATTGAAGGACTTTGCTCCGCCGCCATTCTGAAGTTTCCGAGTTTTTTTACTGCAGTTATTTTTTGGAAGGGCGGACTTTTGTCGTTTGAACTTATTGCACTTACTAAATTTACCACTAAGGAAAACAAAAGCGATCAAAAAGCATTTCTGTAAAGCGTTGTGTTAAACCGTTAAACAACTGAGATAGCTTTACCAACAAAACATATGCATAACAAATTCTCTGCGTCACCATGGCAGCAGGTCACGCGACCAGAACGTTCCTCTGTGTTTATCGTGAAGACAGACAAGCCGTTTGTTACTTTCCTTTGAGTCTTTAAAAAATGCTTAAAAATCAGAAAATGACTTTTTCTTATTTTTTTTTTTTGTAAAAATGGGATCATAGATGTAAGTTTATGCCGTAACAATTGCAATGCGTTATGATTTATAATTTGCCATATAACCGTTTTATAAATGGATCCCATCGCGAAATAGAGAAATTTGTAAAACTAAAAACAATTTCTCGTAATCTAAATCAAAATTCAAAAAAAAGGGCGACGAGTTGCAAAATTTGGCTCATGGCACTACATTCCTACAAAGTTTCGTGGTTCTGTCGCTGTTAGTGTGTCCGGAACACGACCTGATAGCACGTTTTTGCTTACCTTAAACTTTGAAATACAATAACTCTTGAAAGATCGCCAGAATCGAAAAACGATTTATTTCAGCGTGTTCTCCAAACAATTCTCTACAAACGATGTAAATTTCATATTTTTGTGTACGCTGCGAGCTAGGAAAGCAAGAGTGTCGTGAAATTTCTAAACCAACGGCGGCATTTACTGTTTTTTAGAATAGAGAGATATTCTCTAGGTTGTATGCGAGTGTGGTACAAGTTGAGTTCAGCAGCGGTTCGTACAAGCGGTCGGTGAAATGGGTGATCGGTGAGACTTCCAAAGAGGACAAATCGTGGTATCCCGTTTAGCAGGAGAGTCTGTAACTGTAACAGCCAAACTATTTAGTTTTTCAAGAGGAATAGCCTCCACAGTTATGACTGTGTACATAAAAAGCATGGCAAGACTTCATCGACAAAAAATAGTGTGTGAAAACCAATACGGAACGAGCGGGACCGTCGAACACTAACAAGGAGTGTGTCCCAACAACACAGAACTGGAAGACTTCATCGACAAAGAATAGTGGGTGTAAACCAAGATGGAACGAGAGGGACCGTCGAACACTAACAAGGATTGTGTTCCAACAACACAGAACTGGAAGACTTCATCGACAAAGAATAGTGGGTGAAAACCATGATGGAACGAGAGAGACCATCGAACTCTAACAAGGATTGTGTACCAACAACACAGAACTACTGCGGCAAAAGTGACAGCGGAACTCAATATACACCTGGAAGACCCTGTATCCACAAAAACAGTCAGCAGATTGCTTCATAAAAGCCAACAGCCGTGAAACACGTGCAATTGTTTAATCTTTAATCACAGAAACTAACGCTGAAACGCAACAAGTTAGTAAAATCATGCAATGCATTGATTATGATACGCTTTCCAACATACAAGAAGTTATTACTCAAGTTATAAGGATAATGGCTGTGGAATATATCTCGCTCCTGTGCCCTGACCTTTGAACTCATTTCGATTATATTCAACAGAATCGGTTCAGTATACCTCAGAAACAACATACAACGTTTGTCGCAATATAATGATTTTTAGTCAAGTTGTGAGGATAATGGCTGTAGAACAAATCTCGCTCTTGTGTCCTCACCTTTGAACCAATTTCGAAGACATTCAACAGAATCGGTTCAGTATACCTCAGAAACATGAGAGTTTTGTCGCAATCGAAGCATTTTTACTTAAGTTATGACGCATAAGGGCGATGGAGTGGATCCCCTCCTATGTCCTGACCTTTGACCCCACTTTAACCCCATTTTCAATTGGGTTCCTTCCTAGGTTGTCCCCTACCACATACTAAAATTTCATCGAAATCGAGACATTTTTACGCGAGTTATCGTGCGGACAAACAGACAAAGCTGGAGCATATTATACGCTTCTTCATCCTACAGTTGGAAAGCGTAAAAAAGGGTGGTTTCATGAGCATAAAACCTCGAGAACTGGTGACTGGAAACGTGTGATATGGTCAGACGAGTCAACGTCGGGTTTATGTATCAAACAAAACCCCAAGGAAACGTAAAATTCGGAATGTCTGCTTCCAAATGTCAAACCTAATGGTGCACTTGCGATTATTGGGGGGGGGCATATCTTTGTATTCGGCTGGTGTCATTATTTCCCTAAATGTCGAGTGATTTCCATCGAGTCCTCGGACATTCTAGGTCAGGGGTGGCCAAAGCACGGCTCGCCAGGTGACACTTTTGTGGTAGATAATCTTGAACGAGCTACTCCACCTTAACCTACCCCCCCCCCTCCATCCATCCATCCATCCATCAACGGTTGTCAGAAAGGATACAAAAAATTTTGTATCTCTGTATACTTCAAATAAAATATTAGTGAGGAGAAAAATATTGTTAAATCAATACTATTGTAACATAACACTAGTAATCATTCAAATAACTATGTAGTTCACTACGTGTATATTAAAACCCTAAATTACTTACAAAGAAAGAAACATACTCCAACATTGTATGATTACATTTCCATTCAATTGAAACAAGTCCGTCTTAGTTCTTAGAAAGGCTTTTGAATGTCTTTCCTCTTCGCCAGTTCTTCAATGTTGGGATTCAGAGATGAAGTAGCAAGAACCAGCAGATTTTTGAGTTGCTGATCAGTGAGTGATGAACGGTACTTATTTTTCACCAAGTTCATGATAGGAAAGTTATTTTCACATATTTTCAAAGCGAACCTGCAAAAATATCGCAGGGCCACGTCCCGTAGTGCAGAAAACTGAGAGGGGGAAGGAGAGCTATTTCCAGAAAGTAGCAAATCTCTTGCTGGCTGGTTAGATTTCCAAGCACCTACTTGAACTAGCTGGGGACTGCAGTGTTATACTGCAGCTCAAATTTCAGTCTGCACATCATTAGGATAGTGACTGATGTCCTCGATAGAAAGGGACAAAAGGTTTGTGAAAAGGAGTAGATTTTGTGTTTCGTTTCGGAAGCCTGAAAACCTGGTTTCAAAGGCGTTTTTTAAATCAGAAATACACTATATTGACAAAAGTCACCAGACACCCCTTCAAAAGAAAATGAACGGATCCGCTGCGTTGTTAAAATGCGCGGTGCAGCTGCACACGGTATAAAAACAAGCCTGCAGCTGACCGCGATCATAAAGCACTGTAAGGTTGGGTGAAAATGTCGCGGCGGGAGAGAACTGACTTTGAGAAAGGAAATATTGTTGGGTGTTATATTAGTGGGTTGTCCATAAGAGAAACCGAGAGGCGTTTAAATACACCTAAGTCAACTGTTTTGGATGTACTGAATACGTGGAAGACACATGGAGTGCCTGAAGCAGCAAAACGTACCGGCAGACCAAAGAAAATCAGTGATAGAGAACGTCGAAGCCTCAGGAAAGTCGCTACAGCTAATCGATGGAGTACTACACAAGATCTCAGTGTACAGGTGAGTAAAAATGCTGGTACCTTGGTATGTACACGTACCATTCACATAGAACTTCATTCCATGGGTTATTGTGGTCGTGCGGCTGCTCATAAGCCTTTCATCTCCACTCGGAATGCTACTTGTCGTTTAGCATGGGGTAAAGAACATTTATCGTGGATCGTAGATCAATGGAAACGGGTCCTATGGACTGATGAATCCAGATACACGATCCATCAGCCTGATGACCGTGTGTGGGTATGGCGGCAGCCGGGGGAACGCTATTTACCACAGTGTACTGTTCCTACGGTCAAGTTTGGAACTGGCAGTGTACTCTTGTGGGGAGTGTTTTTCGGGGTATTTTCACGGCCCATTGGCTATCGTGGACAAACCTGTTAACCAGCACGTCCACCTCGATATTCTGGACAATTATGCCCTACCAACTCTGTGGCAATACTATGGAACCAAGCCTTGTTGGTACCAGCAGGATAATGCACCGAGACGTAAAGCAAGAAATGTTACGGCGTGGTTTCACGATAATTCCCTATCGTGTGTGGATTGGCCAGCACAGAGCCCTGATCTTAATCCCATAGAGCACCTATGGGATGAATTAGAGCGCCGTATTAAAAGTTTGGAAGCAAGGCCTACTACTAAGCAACAGTTAGCGGCAGCAGTATGTACTGAATGGAAGCGCATACCTATCGCTGTGTTCCAAAACCTTGTCGAAAGCATGTCTCGAAGGGTCAGGGCATACATTAAGGCCAAAGGTGGACCGGCACCGTTCTAATGTATGTCAATAAATGCTATGTTGTGTTTCTCTTCTAGGTGTCCGGTGATTTTTGTCAATATAGTGTATGTTGCTGATATTTAGAAAAGTTTGGAATCTCACCGAATTCAGTTTGTGTCAGTTATTTCATTCCAACAAAATCTAAGATATCCTGCTGAGAAAGATTCATTCCAAGAAAAACAAGTTTTGCTTTAAATGCCTCAACTGGGTTAAATAACACTGGGAAAAGATAGTCTTTCCCTTGCAAACGCAGATTAAAGTTGTTAAGTTTGCCCATGATGTCCGTCACAAATGCTAAATCGTTTAACAAATTATTAAAATTACAAAAAGCGACTTTGTGCGCGCGTGCCGCTTAGAAAGATTCCATGTGCCACTCGTGGTACGCGTGCCTCGGGTTGGATACAATTGTTCCAGTTGATCAGGTGCATCCTACGGTTCAAATATTGTTTCCCAAGAATGATGTCATTGCCAAGATGATAATGTGACCATACAGACAGCCAGAACAATTCCGTCTGGATTTGAGGAGCAGTAAGTTGAACTTCAATACTGCTCTGTCCAGCTCAATCACCAGATTTGAATAACATCGAACCACAGTAGGCAGTTTTGGAGAGCAGAATGAGCAGCAAATTCCCCTTTCTAACATCTGTTGTAATTGGCTGATGTTCTGTCCGACCAATGATACATCCCAGAAGAGACTATTCTAAAGCTGTATGAATCTATTCCAAAAAAGTTGGAAGCTGTAGTGCATGGTGGTCCCAGACCTTATAAATAAGGATATATCGCCTATTTCCCAAAGGTTCACATTATTTGTCCAGACATTGTGTGTCACGAGCGGACGTGCACCTAACGAACTGACATCCCGTTATATTTTCTTCACAGCCGTTTTTTTTAGTAAACTCCTAGTTCAATATTCACTGCACACGAACAGTTTGCCTTCTTGAATGAGAAAATTGGTTAAGATTAGAAAACCTGATATATTTCGACAGATCTGTACAGACGTTGGACAGAATAATGTGAACACCACGCTCAGAGACGTGACTTTTAATGCAGCTACGTACATCGCAATACGCAAAGGTACCCACCACTTCTTGGTTATAACAGCTTTGTTTAGAACCTCAAAGTCCTGTTTAAATGCATTCAAAGTGTCTTGTTGCAAAATTTCTTTCAGGGTGACGACGAAATGAGCGACTTAACGGACTTCGAAAGAGGGATATTTGTTGGTGGCCGGCTAGCTGGTGCCTCCGTGACAAAAATCGCCAGGGTTGTTGAAGTATCGACAGCTACTGTGCCGAGCGTCATGACAGCATACCGTGTTCGTTGCAAAACCTCGTCTGCGAAACACATGAGCGGCCAGAAAAGGACTGACTGATAGAGACAGGATAGCATTAAAGAGTGTTGTTACCCGTAATAAGAAGACCACGGCGTCGAAAATTAGTGCGGTGCTCAATCTGCATTTCCAGACCTCAGTATCAACGAAAACAGTGTGAAGGAAACTGCATAAACAAGATATTCATGGCACAGCTGCTATTGCAAAACCTCTGGTGACCCGGGTGAATGCACAACGGCGACAAGCATACAACGTGGACTGCCGATCTATGGAATCGTGTAATGTGGTCGGATGAATCCACATTCATACTATTCCCCACCGTAAGACGCGTTTACGTGTTGAGAACAACGTCAGAAGCGTACAACCCAGACTGTCTGCTCCCAACAGTGCAGCATGGTGGTGATTCTATAATGCTCTGGGCCGTCATACCGTAATTTTCAGCAGGTCCCCTGATAACCTTGAAAGGACGGATGACTGGCAGGGCGTATGAAACAATTTTGGCCAACCAAGTCCATCCAGCGGCTCAGGCATTGCCTCCTGCAGGGAATGCCATTTATCAAGATGATAGCGCCCAAATTTACAGAGCTCAGAATGTCCAAGCATAGTTTGAGGAACATAAGGACGAACTTATACACCTTCCTTTACCTCTCCAATCACCAGACTAAAACATCATCCAGCCACTGTGGTCTGTGTTGGAAAACAGAGCAAGATCCGTTATCCTCCTCCTGCATCTCTCAAGGATCTGGAGCAGTTTCTGAATGCAGAATGGTATAACATCCCATTAACCACCATCCAGGATATGTATGGTCCCATTGCAAGTAGGATTCAGGCGATTTTGAATGCCAAAGGTGGTCCCACGCCCTATTAGGTACGTACAGCCTTCTTTTCCTAGGTGTTCACATTATTCTGTCCAGCCCCTGTATGTGTGTGTATATAGAATGACTGTTTATTTCATGAAGGGTTTGGTGGAAGGATTTTTGTTACTATCTTTTAATCTTTTAGGGAGAATTTTGACTCAGTTTTCGTTTTGATGTTCTTTTTTCGTTTATACCACAGTACATGTAACATTATTGTTTTGGTAAGGTGCTTTACAGTTCATTTTTCAGTTCAATTTTAATCCTAGTGACTCTTTTGTATTTTCTATAATTCAGGTAGGGAAGACAGAATGCATCAAAATTTACAACACAAAATTTCAAATTGGATATCCATTATTGCTTTTTTGAGATTTTTGCATTCTCATGAAACCTGAACTGAACTTGTGTGCTCAGGGCCTATGGATGTCTTTCGCTGAAGAGTGATCCAGGGGTTCTGAGTAAACGTTTTTTTATATATATTTTCTTAACATTGTTTCGTCATTTTGTTATTCACTTCAGTTTTTGTTTTTTTCTAAAGGTGTTTGGCCCTATTTGTTTGTTTATGAGGGTAGATTGCTTGTATGTTAATATTCTTTTACTTACACTAACTACATCTAATACTTGCAGCATCGCGCAGTTTTGTTGTGGTTTATATTATATTACATGAGTGAAAATTTAACTTTCCTATGCTATATATATGTGTGTGTGTATGTATGTGTGTGTACAGAAGGACATTCTTGTTGTCATTGAAGCAAACAGCTTTTTAAATGAAATTTTCATTCCTCACGTGCCAGCAAGGAACCATGACTTTAATCAGATGACGCTTAAATCTCAGCATGACGATTTTTTATGCTAATAGTAAGTTGAAGCGAGTGAAATGATTTCTCCTCGATCTTTACCAAAGCTCTTTATCACAACCCATATTTAAACTGTCAGCGACTTATCGATATCACCAGCTCCATTACAATCATCATCACTTTCGCAGTTGGACGAACCCGATCGTTTCGCGAGCGATAAATCTGTTTTAAGTCCATTGAGTTTCTTATAACGCGATTAGAGTTGGTCGTATTACCAAAGTTAAGCACCGGAAATACCAGATATTCAGATTTCGGTGTTCGTATTCCTGATTCACTGGCTACTAAATGATGAGAAAACTTTCCCTCGTTGAATGACATTGTCATTTTTCATTCAACAAAATATTATTTTTAAATGGAAGTACCTCCCTACAGAAATGTATTTCAATTTAATCGTGATGTCCAATGTAGCCCTGAATCCAGAAACGTGAGAAAATGAAATTATGTATGAAACAAAAATTCTACTTAAATCTTATCCTAGTTTAGTACACAGGATAAGTCATAACTACACTATGTAGACAAAAAGTTATTGGACACGGTACGAAAATAGAAAAGCAGCATTATTGTATTTACATCAGTAGCGGGTAGATCTTCCACTTTCAAAGATTACAGCAGCCACCCGTCGAGGTCAAATGTCCACAATTCCATGAAAGCGAGATGTTCGTTCATTCTGCCTTCAGTACATCAACCAACTCTGCCAGTGAAGAAGCTCGTGCTGGTCTAGACCTCACCAGTTGTGCAAATTGATCCTATAGATGTTCAATGGGATTGAGGTCCGGGCTCTGAGCAGGCCAGTCCATCCGTGAGACCTGGTTTTCCTCATACCACTCCACTGTAGCCTTGGGAATATGCCAAGGGGCATTGTCGTCCAAGAAGAAACAATCGTCGAGTCCGTAGAACTGCCACAAGGCTGGGAGCATTGAGTTACCCAGGATACCTCTACACAACACAGAGTTCATTGCTGCCATGAATAACAACCAGTGAACCCACACCATACTAGCTCCCACAGCCACATACCATAACTCCACCGCCTCCGTGCTTCACAGTAGGCACTGTACACTCCGGAAACAGACGCTCTTCAGGTAATCACCAAACCCAGACTCGTCCATTCGATCGGAATAATGTGAAGCGGGATTCGTTGCTTCACAACATCTGCTGCTATTGCTCCAATGGACGTTTTGTGCAGTTGACACTACCGTAGCCGGGTGGATGTATTTCTCTTTGTGATGAGAGGTTTACGGTCGGTTGGTGGGCCTGGATACGTAAGTCCATGGGTCTCTCTTCAAAATGTCTTAATGGAGAAAATAACATCCGTGGCCATCTGGAACTCATGTGCTATGGCGTGCATTAGTCGGGACGTGGTTTTCCGGATCTCCCTCTGCAGCAGCACTCTCCGGTCCCTGGGTTGCAGTCTCGTGAGTCGTCCCAGGGCGAGGTGAATTCCTGCAATGTTCCATGCCCTTCCACTTATTGATGACAAAGGCCACAGTCGATTTAGTGACCTGTCTGACACCAGCAATGCTTCTTATGCCCATACCTCCAAGTGAGCAGCCTATTATAACGACCTTTTCAAACTCGGAGAGCTCTCTTGCTAGCCATTATATCAGCGACTGACCTGAACGTACTCCTGTTGCCGGTTTTATACCTCGTCGACCACGTGTCTGCTGCGGGAGCAAACCAGTGCGCCTCCGTAGGGGCGTTCAATCATTTTTGTCGGCATAGTGTACATGCTCATTGGTAGAGAACTAAATCAATCACTGCAAAAGTTTTGATTGCATGAAAGCTCACAGGACAGGACACCAGAGCTAATCTCCCTTTTGATGTGTGACTTGTTTGAAGTCGGACAATGCTGTGCCGTTCAATTATTTCCAAATTCCGTTTAAAAATTTTCAAATTCATTTTAACTTTTATTATAAAATTTGGCTCACTTTTTTGAAATATTCGTTCATCTGTTTATCTCAATTGTTTAGGCTTTTGTTTTGGCCGGTACATTCAAGTCATGTCAAAAGAAGTTCAATAAAAGTTTAATATTCAGTTCACATCAAAAATAATGAGTACGCTGAAGTGCCAAAAAAACTGTGATACCTCTCTATTACCACGTTGGTCCTCCTCGCAATCGGATAACGACAGGAACGCGACGGGTCATGGACTCCACGAGCTCTGTGTAGTACTCCGGAGACATTGCACACCATGCTTCCTGAAGAGCGTCCTACAATTCCGTAAGAATCTCCGGTGGAGTATTCCTGGCATTGATGGCACGTTAAACAGCATCCCAAATGTGTTTGATGGCGTTTAAATCCGGCAAACCAAGGGGCCAAGTTAGGATGCCAAACCCCGTGGAATGTTCCTGCAGCCATAACAGGGCGTTTGTGAACGTGTGCGGTGGCGCATTGTCGTGCTGAAAGTAACCAATCAGACGGAGACGACATAGCAGGAGCAAATGATCCCCAAGTATAGTTACGTAGCCTCCACCGGTCAAAGCGGCCTTCAGACGTATGAGGGGTCCTAATGCGTGCCCCCTGAAAACACCTCACTCCATAACAGAGCCACCACCGGCCTGCACTGTCCCTTGTAGACATAATAGGTCCATTGCCTCGCCTGGTTTTCGCTACACCCGGAGTAGGCCATCTGCCCGAAACAGCTGGTACCGCGATTCGTCCGACCAGGCTACACTTCCAGTCATGTTGCGTTTAATGGCGGTGCTCCCGAGCCCAGACGAGGTGCACAGCCTTGTGTCGTCGGGTTAGCAATGGTACTCGGGTGGGCTGTCGGCTCTGGAACCCCATAGAGCACAGGGAAGGTTGCACTGTCCGAAGGCTGATGCTACAGCGCAATTCAATGCAGGAGCATTGAATTGCGCTGTGATTTGCAGCAATGTTGTACTCCGAGCGGATGCTACGGTGTGTTCCAGACGCCGCTGTCCACGATCATCCAGGGATTTTCTACGGTCCTGCACTCCATTCCCCCCCCCCCCGAATTTGTGTAGTCCAGGTACACTCTTGAAATTGTTGAACGTGTAAATCCGAATTTCCTGGTAGTTTTGGAGATGGAGTGGCCATCTCCCTGGCGCCGACTATTATACCACTTTAGAAAAAGCTTAAATCTTGGTAAGCTGCTATCTGAACTGCGAATGCTACTACTTGAGCTTTCGCCGATCGATACACAAAAACACGAACCGAAGGTTCAAACATTGAGGCAACCTCAATCGTTCGAGCAGTGGTCTTCAGCCATGCCTTGCCCCCTACCATAGATTTAGTCTCTTGAATGATAGCTGAACACAGTCCTGTCAAGCGGGAAAGGCGTGACGCCGTAGGTCCAGCCGCCTTTGAAAGTATGAAGAAACGGGTGTTCCAAAGAAAAGAACAGAATGTGAAAGGTGTTGAAATTAGAAAGGTAGAGATAAACATCGCCCGAGGGCGTGATGCTCAGTAATGAAGTAAGCTACGTAATTTCGGATGAATTCTCCAGGGTGTTCATCAAAGCAATTTACTTTTAGTAGACTGAATTGCAGTTCCTTGGTCTTGTTTTATATGAGGTCATATATCTTAAATGTTTGAGATATTATTACTTATTTTACTTAATTTTAGATACATAATTTGGAGGTTTAAAATATCCCCAGTGATTTAGTTTCCAATTGTTAGTTTCAAATTTGCTTAGCAGATTATTTATGTTCATGTTCACAGCGCGAGTCTTACTTAGTTTCAATGACACCAACGGTGCGAGTCGTACTCGAGTTTTCAGAGATATCTGCCGATATTCACTGTTACAGGGAAAGTCCGTGATCAGGTCAATATCTCACGAACTATGGCAGTTAGCAATTTACTTCTTGGGTAGTTGTATAGGAAACCCCCTAAAGCGCACACAATAACACCACGAGGTATCCCCTCGATCCCCCTTGGGGGCGTTGTCTCGCCCCCTTTGCAGATAGGGCAAAAAAGTCAATTACAAACTTGTTCAGCTAATAGTACATAAATGTTTTTGTCCCATAACAAAAGATGGAAAGGGGCCGGGAATGTAGCCCCAAGAAAATCACAACATCCAGAAGCAACGACAGAGTATTTAGACAAGAACTTATTACTTAGAACTTATCTGAACTGGTAAGCTGTAAGTAAATGAAAGCACAAAGGAAAAGGTTTCCTACAAACCTTGTCAACAGTTCTTGTTCTGAAATAAAACGCAGTTCCTTGACATATTCAATATCAGACTCTGATGTCCAATACAGTAAAAAATACACTGAGACAAGGAGAAATAGCATAAAGTGGCGAAACACTCCTCCAATAGGAAAATTGTATGCGCATCTAATTGACTTGCGTACGTGGCAAAGCTTTCAACTTCCCGTCACTGGTTCACGAAGTGTTGGCATACCGATCACGCATTACAGTAGTATATATATGGGGTTACGAGCGCAATCAGAAGGAAACGCTCAAAATGAACGAAAATCATAAAAAATATCCACATTTTTAACATAAAAACAGTCAAAAATCAATCAAAAATCATCAAAATTGAAAAAATGCTCGTTTCCCTCTTCTTCTAGAGACAGAAACCTTAGAGACAGAAAAATATTTAATAATATGAATTATAAATAAATGAAGAAGTGTGTACTCTGTGGAGAATTGCAACCATTACAAAATTTTAGCAATATTGGAAAATATAAAAGGAACCACTGTAAATCTTGTAGAAATAAAAAAGGAAGAGAAATATATGTAAAATCTAAGATGTCTTTTAATGAATTAATGATGACTATAATTTCTAATGACAAGGATGGGGAATGGGAAATGCTTACAGAAGAAGAAGCTTTTGATAGAGATCTGGGTATTTCTAGATAACCTAAAAAATAGAATTCTGACGTTCATAAAAAATGCATTAAAAAAGGGATACCCAAAATGGATACCCTTCATAGAAAGATTAAAAATTGTTGAAGATTAAAGAAATTCAATTATATAAGCAGGATCTCGTTTTCCACAGTCTTTAGTTCCTTTATAAATCATTTTCAAATCAGCCATATCATTAATGGCTTTAATTTCTTTATTTGCCATATTCTTAGAAAATCTTTCAGAAAGAAATACTTGAAATTCATTATATTCAGAATCTATTACGGCAGCTAAAATTTTATTTCCAAATTTTGTATGCACTAGTTTAAGTTCAACGACTTTATATTCATAATCTTTTTTCAGTTCACTCATTTTAATTATTGGACTAGTTTGAAGTGCTCCAAAAGAATTAAGCTTTTCCAGTGTGTCCATTTATTAGGAAACATTTTTATAAATATTTTAAAAATATATTTGTCACAAATGTAATTTCTTTTGTAATCTCATCAAATATTTCTAATCCTTTATTTTTAACCTCTTCATTTGTTCTTATTTTCAAAATTAGTTCATGCATCTTTTTAAGATATTTAGCAATCAATTTAATAAAATCAGGATATTCATTATTATAATCTTTACTCACATATATTAAATCTTCACATAAATGAGATAAACATCTTATATCATCACTATATTTGATTCCTTTACGATCAGTAAAGAGAGCTCTCATATCTCCTAATAAATCCATTTATAAGGTTTCATTTTTTTGAAATACAATTCTTGTAAAACATACATCTATACATAGAGCATCCAGTACCTAAAATTTTTGCACATTTAGTTAATTCAAGATCTATAGAAGGAATTTCTAACTCATCAAATATTTGTTTTTCCATTATTCCTCCTTTATATACAAACTTACCACCATAATATTCATACAAGTTTTTTATATAATTTTTAATCTCATCAGTACTTATCCACAGAGATTTTTGATCTGGAAATCTTTTAATTTTTAATCCATGAATATCTCTTGTACATTTATATATAATTTTTCGCTCTCTATCATTTAATATATAATGAGGTTCAAATACTTGAATTGTTTCCCCTACAGGTTGATGTAAATGACACCAACTTATCTCTCTGATTATACTTTTATTAGGAAGAATAAATCCTTGAAAATTGAATATCAGTGTAATGTCATCCATTTATATAGAATAATTTTTATAAATACTTTTAAAAGATTAAAAATTCAGAAGATAAGAATTTTAAAAATAAAAATTCAAAGATAAAAGCAAGATTTAAACAGTTTTATAATGACCTAAAGCTAATGTATGTATTCCATCTTCTATATATATATCTCTTATCATCATTAGGTGATAAGGCTATCTTATTCACTTGAACTGAATATATTTCATGCTTATAACTTCTAATTAGATTCATAGTTCTATACTTTTTTATTAAATAAACAGTCTTTGTAGTCATCAAATGTTATTCTATTTTTAACTACACATTTTTTAACTCCTTTAGATTTTTTAGTTATTTCATTATCTACTTTTAAAGCATACATTTTTGCTCTTAAACCTACAAATTCTTCCATAATTATACGATTATTTTCATCTTTCATTTTACCTAATACTTTCTTATTTACTCTTTTAATACCATATTGATTATCCTCTTTATAACCTGAAGTATCAAAATAATTAATCGTACTTTTCATATCTTCATAGAAATCATCAGATTTATTAACTAATTCTGAAGGTAAATCAAATCCTAACTTTTTTTAATAAGTGATATATTCAAGTTTTTGTTTAAGTTAATTTTATGAATTCCTGCTTCTCTCTCATACATTTCTTTAGCATCTGAAATAGGTTCTTCAGCATCTTCTAAGGCAGGAATTCTTGAAGATTCTGCAATTGGTTGAAATAAAAGTTCTTCAATTGCATCTTGAATAGCTTTTAAATTTTCTTTTCTAGATACATCTTGATATTCTAATTTTTCAACTATAGGTTTATGAAATTTTGTGATTGCCTCTTCATATCCTAAATCTTCTAATTGCTTTTCCTTATTTCGTTTCCTTAGTTCAGCATTTACTTTTGCTAATTTTAATAAATCTTGTATCACTTTACTCATTTATTTAACTGAAAATTTGCTTCCAAGCAAATTATTTTGCTTCCAAGCAAATTATTTTACTTCCAAGCAAAATATTTTACTTATATAAATGGAAGATTTTGAACAACTTGAAGAATATTTATCTTTTGCCGAAATGACATTAGATTTAGCTGAATGTTATTTATCTCAAGGAATACCAGCTGAAGACTTATTATTTGAAGCTGAAATGTTTATTGAAGATGCGGAATTTCTATTAAATAAATATGATTAAGCAGAAAGCTTGCAGCATTAAACTAAAAGATTATTCAGAACCTGAAGAATTTATAGATCCAAATCAAAATCCAATATTACCTACTCATCCTTTTAAACTTTTAATAACAGGATCTTCAGGATGTGGAAAAACAAATTTACTATTAAATTTAATATATGATCATTTAAATTTTGATGCATTATTCATATGTGCAAAAGATATTAACGAACCTAAATACTCTAAATTACAAGAAAATTACTCAATGTTTGATGATATAGAAGAGGAAGATATTTTAAAAATAAAGGGAAAGAATAAAAATAAGTTATTAAAATTATTTAAAAAGTTTAAGGAAGAAACATTATTTAGTTCAGACATAAATGAATTTATTACTGTAGATGACTTAGATTCTTCATTAAAAAATCTAGTAATTTTTTATGACTGTGTAAAAGAAAAAGATCAAAACGAAATTGAAAAATTTTTTATAAGAGGAAGGAAGAAAAATGCATCCTTTATTTATTTATCACAGAACTATTATTCAACACCTATTGATATAAGAAAAAACTGTGATTACTTTATATTTTTTAAACTTCAGCACAGAGAAATTAAACAAATTATTAGAGAAATTGATGGTGATTTTAATATAGATCCTTATCAAAAAAAGTATTAAAAAATCTTATGATTTCTTCATGTTAGATTTGAAAAATCCTCATATGAGATACAGACATAACTTTGATCCTATATAAATGGAAGAATATTTAGAAAAAAAAATGTATGTATACAGAAAAAGTTTTAATTACTATAATAAAATTAGTATATCATTATCAGTAGGCAAATTTATATTTAGTGCTTCAGGTTTATCAGCTTTTGCATTTATTCCTTTAGCAGCACTTTCTTTAGGAGCAGGAGTCATTGAAGTTTTTGATAAAACTCTAAATATTTCAGAAAGAAAAGAAGAATATAAACAAGCTTACAAATTTTATAAACAGATATTAAATTTAATAAACGCTAATTCAATTTCAGAACAGGATGCTTACATTAGAGAAGAAGATTTTATAAAAAATATTAAGTATTTTCCTTTAGAAAAATATGTAAAACAAACACAGCTAAATTGTTATAGATATGTAGTTAAAAAATAGATTTACAGATAAATAAATGGTGCGGAATATTCATATATTCAAAGAAATTAATGGTACTGGTTATGTAATAACAGGAGGTGATATAGTAGGATGGTTACAAGATAAATTAAATCCACCTGAAACGCATATACCTGGGTACCAGTATTGTGGCCCATTTACAAAATTAGAAAAGAGATTAAAAAGAGGGGATCCAGGAATTAACAGAGTTGATAAAGCTTGTAAAAAACATGATGTAGCTTATAGTAAAACTAAAGATACTAAACAGAGACATATTGCTGATCAAGAACTCTTAAACGATTTAGATTCAATTGAAAATACTACAAGTGGATTCTATCCATTAGGAGAGAAACAAGCTAGAGCTGTTATAAAACCAATTATAAAAGCAAAGAAAACATTTGGTTTAGGAATTTCATCCTATATAAATATGTATTGCTTAAAGTGCAAACAGAAAACTGAAACTAAAGATATTCAAGAAACAGTAGCTAAAAATGGAAGACCCATGGCAAAAGGAATATGTGCAGTCTGTGGATCTAAAAAGAGTGTTTTTTAAAAACGTCGTGAAACACCTCAAAAATATTTATTATACACCAGAAACTGGTTATTGTGGTATTAATGAATTACAAAGAAAAACTAAATTACCCAGGAAAGATATAGAAGAGTTTTTACATCAACAAGATATATATACTAAACATAAACCACTTATTCATAGATTTAAAAGAAGAAGAATTTATGTTTCTCATGTCAATGACCAATTTCAAGCTGACCTTATAGATATGCAAGAATTTAAATCCTTTAATAATGACACAAATTATATTTTATCAGTGATTGATATATTCAGTAAATATGCTTGGACAATTCCGATTAAAAGAAAAACAGGTGAAGAGGTAACTAGAGCATTTAAAAAATATTTAAAGAAAGAAAACCAGAAAAACTTCAAACACATAAGGGTACAGAGTTTATAAATAAACAAACTCAAAAGTTATTCAAGGATGAAAATATTCACTGGTTTACAACTGAGAATATTGAGATTAAATGTGCTGTTATTGAAAGATTCAATAGAACTTTAAAGACTAAAATGTGAAAGTATTTCACAGCAAATAATACTAGAAAGTGGTTAAATGTACTAGATAAATTAATTAAGACTTATAATAATTCTTATCATAGATCCATTAAAATGACACCTATATAAGCAAGTAAGGAAGAAAATGAATTAAAAGTTTATAATAATTTGTATAAAGACATCTTAGATTTTACATATATTTCTCTTGCTTTTTATTTCTACAAGATTTACAGTGGTTCCTTTTATATTTTCCAATATTGCTAAAATTTTGTAATGGTTGCAATTCTCCACAGAGTACACACTTCTTCATTTATTTATAATTCATATTGTTAAATATTTTTCTGTCTCTAAGGTTTCTGTCTCTAGAATAAGAGGGAAACTAGCATTTTTTCAATTTTGATGATTTTTGATTGATTTTGACTGTTTTTATGTTAAAAATGTGGGTATTTTTTATGATTTTCGTTCATTTTTAGCGTTTCTCTCTGATTGCGCTCGTAACCCTATATATATACTACTCATATAATTTTTGTATTCTGACGACGGAGCAGAAAGCACAACATTTGAAATCCCTGCAAATATGCTTCGAACACAGCAACACATGTAGCTTTCCGCTTTTTTCGCATTTGGAGAGTCCCCTTCCATCTTTTGTTATAGGGCAAAAACATTCGGGTACTATTTTTTCCTCGCTGAACAAGTTTGTAATTGACTTTTTTGCCCTATCTGCAAGGGGGGCGATAGCACCTCAACCTCCCCAAAGGGGACGAGGAGATCCCTCGTGGTGTTATTGTGTGCGCCATATGTTTCCTATACAACTGCACAAGAAGTAAATCGTTAACTGCCATAGTTCGTGAGATATTGGCCTGATCAAATACTTTCCTTGTAACCCTGTATATACGTCGTCTGCGGGCGATACCATTTACCGCATGGGTGTCGTGGCATGTAATGGAAACGGTAGCGCCCTTCAGAGTTTTTTTTTTTTTTTGTTTTGGCACCTCAGTGTAGATAGGAGAAATATTTTACATACCTTGCCCTTGATAACGCTATGCTGAATGGGCTCTTATATTTCTGCCTTCACAGTATTTTTTTTTCAGTTCCCTTTCTCCAGTTTTTAATTACTCATTTCTTATGCAAGTTCCCAAAAACTGTTCTCCCCACCAGCAATTTCTTTTTACTTTCCAGAGAAACTGGACCACTAGTTTCTTGTGTTTACCCTGACTCTGCCTGATAACTACACCCCTCAACATTTCTTCTCCTCCTAATCTGACTACATTCCAGCATTTTTTCTTATTTTTAATATTTTGGTTAACTACATCCTCGTTTGGAGCAATTTGCGCGTTCAGGTTGTCCAAATAGTATCATAGATCACGATTCAAAGCCTTCACAGATAAACAAAACTTTTACATTTCGTCATTTAAATGCCTATCTGTTATCGATATACAGGGTGGTTCCGAACTCATGAGACAAACTTTAAGGGGTGGTAGAGCACACTGCAACAAACATTTTTTGTATAGGAATGTATGGGCGCAAGTGACGCGTTGAGGCACAAACACAAGAAATAGACATGGAAGGAAACATAAATTGTTTACTTACAGCATCGTTGACAAGTGCTTCTTTACAGCAATGTTCACAATAATTGCTCAAAATTGTGTCCACGAACAGTAATACATGCGTGGCAGCGCCGACGGAGTGATTGGCGTACAGTTTCAAAGATGCCAGGTATTTCTCGCACACGTGCACCGCAACGGATATTCGAGCAACGAGGTCCTCAACAGAGTCAACTGGAGTCTCGTCAACGAGGTCCTCAACAGAGTCAACTGGAGTCTCGTAAACGAGGTCCTCAACAGAGTCAACTGGAGTCTCGTAAACGAGGTCCTCAACAGAGTCAACTGGAGTCTCGTAAACGAGGTCCTCAACAGAGTCAACTGGAGTCTCGTAAACGAGGTCCTCAACAGAGTCAACTGGAGTCTCGTAAACAAGGTCCTCAACAGAGTCAACTGGAGTCTCGTCAACGAGGTCCTCAACAGAGTCAACTGGAGTCTCGTAAACGAGGTCCTCAACAGAGTCAACTGGAGTCTTGTAAACGAGGGCCTTCAGATGTCCCCATAAGAAGTAATCGAAGATCGATAAATCGGGCGATCGGGGTGGACAACGGACTGGTCCACCACGGCCAATCCATCGCGCCCGAAAAGTGGCATCCAGGTAACTGCGCACATTAATGCTGAAATGGGCTGGCGCCCCATCATGCTGAAACAAACCACAGTCCTTGTCGGACGGCCAATGGTACATCTTGAAGCAATTCTGGTAAAACCTGTTCCAGAAAAAGTACGATAACATCTTCCATTGAGTCGCGTTGGTAGTAGATATGGTCCAAGTAGGAATTCGTTCACATTACCCGCCCACACACTCACAGAGAATCGTACTTGGTACGCATGTGCGCGTGTAGCGTGTGGGTTAGAGGTTGCCCACACATGACAATTGTGCACATCGAAGACACCTTCGTGTGCAAAAATCGCCTCATCTGTGAATAGCACATGAGCCGGAAATTTCTTGTGTTTGTGCCTCAACGCGTCACTTGCGCCCATACATTCCTATACAAAAATTGTTTTTTGCAGTGTGTTCTACCACCCCTTAAAGTTTGTCCCATGAGTTCTGAATCACTCTGTATACAGCGAGTGATCACTGAATTATGGCCACCCCTATCAAAAGTGGATGTGGCCCGTTGACCACGTGATTTCCTAGAGGGGCGCGATTAGTCTACGGACGTAGCACATATAACGTGCGAGTGGAGCAGTAGGCAGTAAAAAAGCGTAATGGGTAAACGGAAAGATTAATCGGACTTTGAGAGAGGACGGATTGGGGAAGCTCGGAAAGGGGATGCCTTGATTTCCCAAACGGCTGAACAAGGTTGGTGTTCGCGAGCCGCATTAGTTAAAGTGTATCAGGACTAACGTGAAAATGGTCAAACAACGTCCCGGAGGCACACCTGCACAGGAGAGCAAAAGGTTGATGAGAGAGGTGAGCGTCGAGTCTGACGACTCGTACTGGGCAACAGAGCAGCACTGTTCAACAGCTGACTAATAAACACAACAGGCATCAACCTGGAACAGTATCTGTCATGACTATGCGTCACAAGTTCGCACTATAAGAGCAGACGACCTCCTCTCCTGAAAACGGTTCGTCGGCGCAGAAGACTCATCTGGTGCAAGTACCATGCAAGTTGGACGTCGGATGACTGGAAAAATCTCTCATGAATAGCATCAGCAAGTGATGTGTAGTCAAAATGATCTGGGAACAGATTTTTAATGACAGGCTAGTCTTGTTTGTCTGTGTGTCGTGCTATACTTATGCCCCATTAGCTTTTATCAAATAACACTTAATTCAGTACATACGGGTAGCTCGTTGTTCCCTTAGTCTGTTACAAAAAAAAATTGGTGATTTCTGAATATTTATACGCTACTGTTACATACGACATAACATGAAGCGCTCCTTTTGTCTGCCGTAAATTACTACTTTTGACCTAACCCTATGTGATATAGTCTGTAAAAAGAATGATAGATACAATGATAGCATAATGTACTCTAATAACTTGTTTCCCAGTCAAGTTTCATTCTCGTTCATTGAGTCACACCCCTCAACTGTCTAGCCTCCAACCACCGATAATTTCTTATATGTTTATGGACTTAAACCACCATCTTTGCATTGGGGGGAAAGTAGTTTATTTTCAGTTCTGCTTGCGCGATTCTCCCAACTCTCGCTCGGCGTGTATAGAAATAAGAGCTTCTTGAAAACTAACCACTTAAGGAAAATTACTTCTAGTTTCCCTCGATGGGCAGATTTTCTCCGAATTTCGTATTTTCATCCTGCCTCTTAATATTCTCACGCTATATATATTTTTTCACTTTTGTTAGCTACATTATTACTCTATATTTCATTATTTTGTCCGGATTTATAAACTGATATTTCCTCTCGCTCGTTAAATCCAGACAAATCTCATAAATTAGCATTGTACGAAACAAATGTTACACGTTTCTAAATTTAATCCAGGGCCTTGCAAAATACGGGCTGGTTTTAATTGGTTGTACTGTACAAACTTCCTGTTAAAGGTCAGACACTTGCTAGGGCAACGGAACTTACGTTCGGTGTCCCTTATGCTACAAATATTCGCATTTTTCTAACGCCAATTGATCTGCATAACAAAAATATATCTTGAAGGTAATAAATTCCAGTTTCCTTAGAGTAAAATGCTTCTCTGTACCAGTTCAATTACTTGGAATGTTACTGTGATGACGGCCTTCTAAAATGTCCTCGTCGTAAAAAATAATTAATAAATAAAAGATACGATGTAATTTATTACATATATATGCTGAAGATTTGCATTATATATAATTCACTAAGTTGCTAAGATAGAGAGCAAGTTTTTCGAGAACACAATCTTTTTATTTCCGCATTTTGTTACCCCAGCGTGAAGGCCGACACAGAAATTAAAGAAGAGAAAATGATCAAAGAACCATCTTCATCCTTCAGAAACACACAGACACACACACACTCTCTCACGTGGCTAAGATGAAGAGAAAGGGAGAGAAAATTCAATTAGAAAGTTAATCTATTCTTCTAGGGATTTTTTCCCCCGTCAGACGGGCTCTTCTCTTTTGGAGTAGGTACACAGCATCGTATCGCATAGCAAAGGCTTACAGCCTCTTCATTAGATTAGAAAAACTCTTACTTTGTAAAGGGACGTATTTGATACTTTCTATCTCTCTCGCACTCTTTCTGTCTTTCTCTTCTGGCTGTGTTTCTCTTTCGTACATTATGGAGCTTGAGACCCAATCAATCAGCAGTTGCGAGACACTTGAAACAACGCTCGCAAACTTCGAAATCACAGACCCTGAAAAAAAAGGAGGGGGTTGGGAAAAAGGGAAAGGAAAGGAAGAGAGGAACGCTGTTTAAACAAAACGCCGAGTGGCGTGATTGGGACAGTTTGTTCAGTCTCCTAAGAAAAGGCTTCTAACAAATGTGGGAGAATGGCATCAACGTGTGGTGTGCTTATGTCAACTTTGGCTTTGAGACATTCAGCGGAAAAAGAGAAAGTACAATCTCTGTCAGAGTAATTCTATAGAAAATCTGGATGTGGCGAATAAAGAAGAAAGGAAAATTGCTTCACTGGTGTTATTGGCCGGGACCTGCAAATATTAAAATAAATCGAACTGAAACTCTGCTTATCTTTCCTATAGTCAACGATCTGTTCATTGAAATTCAGTGGCTCCTAATATGTAATTAATTTGGAGATTTAACGACCACCGTGAACACCTGGGCGGGCTATAACCTCCTCGGTTCTTGTGTATTACATGTGATACAACGGTTTCACAATTTTAAAAAAATGCCCAATGGCATACAACCGAAATCCTCCAGAACCGGTTGTATCACATGTAAAACTATGTAAAATACTTTGCTAAATTTTCTCTTATCTCTATAATATATAGAAGTGAAAGTTTATATGTTTGTTCCGCATACGTTCCTAAACGGTTTGATGGATTTGCAACAAAATTGGCATACATACTCTTCATCACCCAGATTAAAATACAGGCATGACGATTTTTAGAAATTCCATCCCTAAGGGGATCAAATGTGTCTTTACGGGGCCCTCTATAGACTGGGTGAAAGTCGGCTGCGGCTGTATTACTCCGCGTGTAAGAGCAACGGTCGTCAGGTGACGCCTCACTCCTCGCAAGCTTCCGCGGTTAAGGCATACAGGGAAGAGTCCGATTTTTGAAAACACAACGCACCGGCGGAACATATTGTCATAAGTATTTTTTTTTTATGTTACCATGGTATTTTCTTTGTAAGGATTAGGTTTCATTAGACTTCCCACCAATAGGCGTGGTCCTCTTAAATATCATCAAGGTTAAGTTGAAGCTAAAACAGACTATCTTCTTCATACATAAAATTTAAATACAAGATTAGCATTGGTATTAGTATAGATAAAATAAATAGCCTATGTCCAACGGAAAGAAGTAACATTCCCAACGGTGAAAGAATTATCCGAATGGGTTTAGTTTTTTTTTTTTTTTTTTTTGATTGGAGGTTTAACGACCGCCGTGAGCAACTCAATGGGCTATAAGCAGTCGCCCGTCCCTAATTTAGGGTCACTGGTTCCAGGGAAGGGAGAGAGCCAGTGCCGTAAGACAAACAAAACATCCATGCCTGACCGGGATTCGAACCCGGACCCCTTACGGACGAATGATCAGAGGCCAACGTCTTAGACCACTGCGCCACCGGGGCGGCCTTAGGTTTTCGAGATTAGTAAAAAAAAATCCGTATATTATCGTGAACTACTTTCCTTCACGTTGGGTGTGATCAGGTTGTATGTAAACAAAGTGGAACGATACATGGGAAATTGGAAACTACTTGAAAGCGATGTTATTCGGTAGTACAGCCAAAAATAATAAAAAATAATTGAAAAATCACATAAAAAAAAAAAAACGAAATAGCCTATGTCCTCCGGAAAGCTCCCTAACGGTGAAAGAATTATCCGAATAGGTTTAGTTTTCGAAATTAGTAAAAAAATATTCCGTATATTAACGTGAACTACTTTTTTCACGTTGGGTGTGATCAGGTTGTATATCTACACTCTAGAAAGCTGAATGCGGAGTGCAGGAAGTGCATTTTTGTGCATGTTTGCTATTTTGAGTTTTTAAGGCTCAAAACGGCCATTATAAGTTGTGATTTTTATAATAAAATTTTCATCAAGTGTGGTGAAGTGTCTCCAAAAAAAACGCAAACCCATCAGACATGTTCAGCCGAAAGCAAAGAAAGTAAAATTACTTCGAGAGAGTGAGACAAGACAACCGAACAACGTGATCGAAGACTTATGGATCAGCGGGAGAAGAGCCAGTGTTTCTAGGGCGGCAGAGACCTTGCAACAATGTGACGCCCGACTTGAGTGTTGTTTATCATGGTAGGATTTTTTTATACTGCGATTTACATTGTTACTTGAAAACAAACTTTATGTCTACCCCGGGCATCTCCGTTAGTCGTAAATAAATGGCAGCACGACACAACTTTCGTGACTTGTAGCGGCGTTTTGTAAGAAAAACACGTCTTCACATGGTCTTTGTAAATGTTTTATAACTACTTAATTAAAACAGTTATATCTATTTTAGTATATACACTCCATTTTGGTTAGTACAAGTTAGTTATTTAAAGTAAATAAGTTTGCCGCCCCGGTGGCGCATGGTCTAAGGCGTTGGTCTCTGATCATTCGTCCGTAAGGGGTCCGGGTTCGAATCCCGGTCAGGCATGGATGTTGTGTTTGTCTTACGGCACTGGCTCTCTCCCTTCCCTGGAACCAGTGACCCTAAATTAGGGACGGGCGACTGCTTATAGCCCATTGAGTTGCTCACGGTGGTCGTTAAACCTCCAATCAAAAAAAAATAAGTTTAATTTCGTCAACATATTAGATAGTAGTAACTTCTTAAACATTTTTGTATCACTGGTGATACAATGGTTTCCAATCCTGTCGGAAAAATTTGAGTTATTTTTAGCGGGTGTTTACACTTAGATTGTAGCAAATATTTAGTAAATACAGTTAATATTTAATAAATATAATTTAAGAGAAATTTTCAAGTAATGATGTTAACTCACGTTACTTGTGTTATTACTTGAAATTTTCACTTATAATAATATTATTCATTTTTTCTGACTAATCCTCAGATGATGATAAACCACTTCCTAAACGTAGGATTATACATCTATGCCACATAATAGAGCACGAATTAAGCATGTAAGACACATGCCTGAAATGACTGGAGACAGCTCCCACAGAAGGAGATGCAGAAATTCAAAGTGCAATGAGTTAAATACAGTACGGTGTTCAGACTGTAAGGTGCTCATTGGTCTCAATGGTTTCAGAAGTACTTTCAAATTGTTCCATGAAAAATAAATTATGATATAATATTGCATAATATAACTTGAAAATCGATTAATTAAACCAGTAATTTTCGAATTCTTAAATATTACAATTACAGCGTTTCGGTCCTGGTGTATCACATGTGATACAATCCCCGTAGCCCTTCCTCCTCCTTTCCATTAAAAATTAAAAAAAAAAAAAAAACATTTTCAGTTTACAATTCAGTAAACATCAATTTTATAAACCTGTTTTAAAAAATCAAGTTCATCGCAGGTCTGAGGAGGATAAGTAGTCGCCCGTCCCTAATTTAGGGCAACTGAGGGCCGCGAGTGGCCTAGTGGTCAACGTTCGTGACTGCCACGGAGATAACCTTAGGCTCGATCCCAGGCAGGTACGAACGCTCGAACCACTAAATTATCCGACGTGTGTCGGATGGGCACGTTAAGCCGTCGGACCTCGGGTACTGGCCCCCCGGTAAAAAAAAAAAAGGGCGTCTTCCTCCCCCTTTCTACCTCGCTTCCGTGTCACTTTCCTATCGAGCACTATATAGCCCAAGTCTCCTAACGTCCTATTTCTAAGGGTTGTTTAAGACTTGGGGTCAGACACTCCCATCCTAAAATCTCCTACATTTGATCAGTTCAGATTTAAAGCAATTGGTTCCAGAGAAGGGAGAGAGCCAGTGCCGTAAGACAAACACAACATTCATGCCTTACCGGGATTCGATCCCGGACCCGATCACGGACGAATGGTCATAAGCCAGCGCTTAGGCTACTGCGCCACCGAGGAGCCTCTCCTAAGTATATATCTATCTGATGTGGAATAATTTGCATATAACTGCACATTTTTATTTTGCCATTAGAGGGCATTGCTTCAACTTTCTGTTTACAGCATATTAACAGCAATATCTCCGCGTCAAAAAGCCCGATTAAAAATAACTTTTTTCCGTCAGATACTACTGACAGTTGGTAGAGCGACTTGTTCCGGAATAAATGGACTCGAGTTCGAATCCCGGCATGGACCAAAAATGACGGAGAAATTTACTTCGTTATAATGGCGCCCGAACTTTCCGGATGACCCGACCGTTAAAGATCTCGCAATGGTGTGATGTTCTTTCCACACCGCGAGATAGGAAAAATAAGAGAATCCCTTCTTCAGCGCTTCGAAAAATAAATGTGTGTGACGTTGCATTCCACACATCAGATTCACTGGGAGTTCTCAAGTGCACGTTCTACAGTGGATGGCTGCCTGCAACGATTCATGGTCACGGCTGACCCGTAGGCCGTGCCCCGGCCGTCTTTCGGGGGGGGGGGAGATGTGACGTGCCTGACCCGCAGTACGCACACGACATAAAGGCAGATAGCAGCAAGAACGAACGTCTGGGTAGCTCAGTTGGTAGAGCGACTTGTTCCGGAATAGGTGGACTTGGGTTCGATTCCCGGCGTGGACCAAAAATGACGGAAAAATTTACTTCGTTATACAGTTTAAAATAGCCCGAAATATTACTTTTCCCACTTAGATTATCTATTAGGATGTATTCTCCGGTGGCAATTTTTCGCGCAATTCTTTTTATTTCTCAAATTCCATGGTAAAAAAAAGGGGTACATTTGCAACTGTGAGTACGTGAAGACACCGACAATGGGCTACTGCGGATAAGTTTTCCGAGTGAAATGCCGCAGGAGTGTAATAAAATTTCCCTTTTTCTGAACAAGCAAGCGGTAACACTACAAAAGTTAACCCTATAGGCATTAGGGATAGGAGAAACAATCTGCAACGACCCACGCAAGGTTAGAATACATGAAGTAAGGGCCAGCTGCTGTCTTCGTGTAATCAAAGTGAAGCCACCGAAACGTCACGATCATTACGTCACAGCCAATCACAGCCTCTGCTGCCATGTTGGCGAGACGATTGAGAATTAAAGTTGCTGCTGAAAGCGATTCAAGTTTGTGACGTAATACTTACTACATCTATTCTAACCTCCTTGGTCCCGCTCTCTCATACAAACACACACCCCACCCCACTGCAAACACGCCCATCCCCAACTCCACACAACCCACACACTCTCTCTCGTTTGGGGGTCGAATCTTGTTGTTCTCAACAAGCTCCGAAATATTTTTAACATCTCAATATCAGGTCATCCCATAAGTAATGTCGTTTTGCGCAAGCCCAGCAGTAGTGATCCCCCTGGTACCCAGACTGTGACGTCGACCACGGTGAGTATAAAAGGGATCACGCGAGCAGACCTTCAAGTCACTTGAGACCGCAAACGGGAGTTCTAGGTGCAGTCGTCCTGTACTTAAACCGCATAGGAAATGGAAGTGTCAGAAGACCACATTAGGCACATTATGCTGTACGAATTCCACCATGGACATTCAGCCACGGTAGCAACACGGAACATCAATGCCTTATATGGGCGGGTACCCTGGAGGTCAGGATATGTCAACGGTGGTTCCATAAATTTCGAAGGTGGGGGGACACACCAGCATCAAGGATATGCAGCGACCCGTACGGCCTGTTGAGTTGGATAACGACGTGCTGAAAAGCTGCTGTTGAAGGAAATCCGCAGGCAACGGTCGAGGAATTGGCCACACTTGTTCATTCAACCCATTCCACTGTTCACCGGCATCTGCAGGACCTCGGTTATGTGTCGAAACTGTATAAGTGAGTACCCCATGATCTCACTCCACAACAGCAGCAACAGCGTGTGGACATTTGCACTTCTTTGCTCTCCCGTGAAAAAAGGGTGCCGTTTTTGCACAGAATTGTCCCGAACGATGCAAAATGGATTGTTTATCACAACATTAAGCGTAAACGGCAGTGGCTTCCCAAAGGGAATGTGCCTGCAGCAGTGGCGAAACCAGGAAGTTTTCCACAAAAGGTTTTAATGTCTGTGTGGTGGGATATGCAAGGCATAATCCATTACGAGCAGCTGCCACCCAACAAAACACCATTACAGGGGAAGTCTACTGTCAGCAGCTGCAGCGTCTATGCACTGCTTTGCAGGATAAACGTCCAGCACTCGTGAATCGTAAAGGCGTGCTGCTGCAGAAAGAGAACGCAAAACCACACACAGAGAAAATGACCAGTGCCACGTTGCAGGACTTCGGATGGGGGAAAAACTTACGCATCCAGCATATTCCCCTGACATCGCCCCATCCGACTACCACTCTTTCGTAGCCTGCAAAACCATCTTGCTGGGACTACACTTCAAAATGTGGAGAAGATACGGAGAACCCTTTCTGCCTTTTTTGCATCAAACCCATAGAATTCTGCAAGTCTGGGATTCAAAACCTTGTCGATCGATGGGAGAAGGTTGTAACTACCGGGGGCACTTATTATGTGGATTAAAACATCTGTTCCAGGTACGTTTTTCTTTCATTTCTTCACACGTTGAAAAAACGTCAGTATTTTTGGGATTACCTGATACCTAAAGATGGTATAAACACTGAGTTCCTCTGTGATTACTCCCTGGGCTATGTCATGGAAGTAAGTAAAGCCAGCAGAACAGTTAAACAAACCAGGATATCAGGAAACAGGATTTTGTTCTTTCTTAACCATTGCGATAAAACGAATAGATCGACATGGCCTGGTCCCGCACAGCTGTGCCTGCGAAAAAGCCTGGTCCGGCCCTTTGCTTTATTCTCTAAAATAAAAAAAAAATCCCGTCCCTTCACGCGGGTCAGGCCCCGTGCAGACCTAGAAGTTCACTGTGTTTCATGAATACATTTAAAAATATGCAGAAAGTTTGAAAATGAACAGTAAGTATGTTTAAACTGATAAAGAGCATTTCGGAAAACCATAAGCTTAATTGGACAAACATAAATTTACTGACGTTGAAGCAAGAATGTTAAAAAATGATTTAGTTAAATCACGTTATATTTACCTGAATATGATGTTTTAATAGAAGACAGCAGCGCGAGAAGAGGTAACCAGTAACACCCCAATATTTTGACATCTGCAAATAAAGAAAGTATTAGTACATCTTCCAGCATGTAAAATATAAATGGTAAAAAAAAACACTGAGTGTCAATAATATATAATTCAGGTAAGATATTAATTCAGTGTATTGATTTTTTTTTGATTTTTTAAACCATATTTAGCAGTTCTATGTAAAACGAAAGGCACCTCACTCTTAGATACATACATTCAAAATTTACTGAATACGTTCAACGACAAAATGGAAATATAGCAAACAAGTTGCATTGAATATCACAGAAGGGGAAAGAATGGCTGTCTTGAATCTGAGACTCTCAGAATATGTTTTCATCCCATATTTATTACGCAACAGCGTAAGGTTTCTTTTATTTGATCTCGTGATTTGCACTTGTTTGAAAAAGCACCGTAGACACTGAAAAAATATATATAACATACCCTAATTTATAAAACAATTGCGTTTATAACTGATTGTAGAAGAATTAATTTCCAAGTTACTTCAATATCACTTGACTTACGCATACTTTGATAATCCTTATATCCTAATTCGCAGCTTTGCTTGAAGATTTCGTAGCTGCGATAATACAGTCTTAATTCAACACCTGCATAGCATTAACTGTAATCGGAGCACACTTGCCCATGGAGTAGAATGTGAAAAGGTCTATTCACCGGAAAGATATGGTTTTCTGAGCATTTCTCCGCAATTAAGAGGTGGAGTGTGCCACTATGGTTTTCTGAGCATTTCTCCGCACTAAAGAGGTGGAGTGTGCCACTATGGTTTT
Source organism: Macrothele yani (assembly GCA_039090855.1). Lineage (NCBI taxonomy): Eukaryota > Metazoa > Arthropoda > Arachnida > Araneae > Macrothelidae > Macrothele > Macrothele yani. The sequence goes on from CM076992.1 coordinate 20,628,693, forward strand.
CTGAGCATTTCTCCGCACTAAAGAGGTGGAGTGTGCCACTATAGCTTTCTGAGCATTTCTCCGCCCTAAAGAAGTGGAGTATGCCACTCTTGCGGGAGAGAATGCCACCATGACGGGTGGAATAAACAGGAACATCTACTGCATCGAATCGTCACCTGCGACGAGAAGTGGGTCCTTTATGACAATCGAAAACGATCTGCACAATGGTTAAGCAAGGCACAGCCTGCTGGACGGCATCCTAAGCCACCCCTACACACCAAGATGATGTTGCTCCTTGTGTGGTGGTCCACAGCCGGTATAGTGCATCGGCGTTTCTTGGCAAGACGCCAAACCAACACTGCAGAACGTTATTGTAATTACACCAGATGCACCGGAAGTTGCTACAGAAACAACCGGCTTTGGTCAACAGACATGGTGTTCTTCTGCTCCAGGACAACGGCCGCCCTCATGTCGCACACCGAACGACGCTGACACTAAGTGCCTTGGGATATGAAGTACTGTCTCATCCTGACTATTACCCGAACTTGTCTTCGACAGACTACCATCTGTTTCGTTGCTTGGATCACTTCCTATCCGGAAAACAGTTCACGACAGACAACAAAGTTCAATGTGCGGTTGATGACATCTTCTGGTCCCAACCACAAGACTTTTTTCGTTCCGGGATCATGGCCTTGCCGGACACATATTACCCCTCGGCAACTATGTGTCGATTCCGAGAGGTATTATATATATATACACTATCTACCAACAAGAAATTGGATACCCATGTAATCGACGATATCTGCGGTCCTGATGCACGTCACGGCCGCCGCCGTTAAATATCGTGTGGGAAACAACAACGCAACCAGTCGCATACAGCTCTCCGATTTCGAGAAAGGTGTAATCGTCGGGTATCACAGAAATGGCCGATCCATACGTGACATATCCAGCGAGTTGAAGTACCCAAAATCGACAGTGGCCTACGTGATTGGAAAGTGGAAGGTCAAAGGTGACTGTCGGAATGTGCCCCGACCCGGAAGATCCACAAAACGGGGAGTTAGAGACCGACGGGTGCTGGCCAGAGAAATTCGGAAGAACCGCACCAAATCGATGGGCTACATCCGCGAGGAGTTTCAACAGATATCCGGGAGTGTTCTTTCGATGAATACCATCCGTAAGGAAGCCCATCTGCTCGGTTATCATGGACGTGCTGCCGTCCACAAGCCTTTTATCATCAAGTCCAATAGCGCTGCTCGGCTAACGTGGTGCACAGAACGTCCACAGTGGACCGCTGAACAGTGGAAGCAGGTCCTCTGGAGCGACAAATCAAGGTTCACCCTCTACCGTTCAGATGGCAGGGTCTGGGTTTGGCGTCTGCCTGGAGAACACCTCCTGCCGGAATGTATTGTGCCAACTGTGAAGTTCGGCGGCGGTGGAATTATGCTATGGGGGTGTTTCTCCTGGTATGACACGGGACCCTTGGCAGCAATTCCTGGTAGACTCAACGCCGAGACCTACTGCACCGTTTTGGATGACCATGCGTTTCCTACGTTGTTGCAGTTTTACGGGTTGGACCGATGTTACTTTCAGGATGACAATGCCACCTGTCATGTTGAGAGGTCCAATATGGCTTGGTATGGTAACAATGGGGTTAATCGAATGGACTGGCCTGCGCAGAGCCCGGACCTTTACCCTATCGAGCACCTCTGGGACGAGTTGGAGCGTCGACTTAAGGGATGCCCCCACCGTCCGAAATTGGTGAAGGAACTGACCTGTCTTCTCCAAGGCGAGTGGAAGAAAATACCACTAGCCGTCGTACAACGCCTATTTGAGAGTATGCCCCGGAGGGTCGCAGCTGTAATCGCCGCTCGTGGAGGCTCCACCAACTATTGAAGGTGAATGAACTTCGTTTTCCTTTGCTATCACAGGTGTCCAATTACTTGTTGGTAGATAGTGTGTGTGTGTGTGTGTGTGTGTGTGTGTATGTGTGTGTGTGTATATATATCATCATTATCATCATTGTCAACCATTATCAATCCACTGCTGGACGAAGGTCTCCCCAAGTTTCCTCCACAACGGTCTGTCTTGTGCCAGTCTCCTCCATGTCACCCCTGCATACTTTCGAATTTCATCCACCCATCTCCCATGTGGTCTTCTTCTGGGTCTTTTCCTGTCCCTTGGAATCCAATCTAAAATTTCGGCTGTCCATCGATGATCTGCCCTTCTGGCAGTATGTCCAGCCCATTGCCATTTCAGGGTTTAACTCTGATCATGATGTCTTCCACTCTTGTCATTTTTCGGATCCACGAGTTCCTCTTCTTATCTCTCCTGGTTTCAGGGATTTAACTCTGATCATGATGTCTTCCACTCTTGTCATTTTTCGGATCCACGAGTTCCTCTTCTTATCTCTCCTGGTTACACCAATATATATATATTGTAGTGATATATATATATATATATATATATATATATATATATATATATATATATATATATATATATATATATATATACTACAATATGTATATATATATCTCCACTACAAGAAGAAGCAATTTCAACGGGAGCCATATATATACATCTTTTACCCTGCTCGTTTGCATTGGTGTTTTCCCCCAATCTTTTTTCCTTTTTATGGCTCCCGTTGAAATTGCTTCTTCTTGTAGTGGAGATATATATATACATATTGTAGTGAGATATATATATATATATATATATCACTACAATATATATATTGGTGTAACCAGGAGAGATAAGAAGAGGAACTCGTGGATCCGAAAAATGACAAGAGTGGAAGACATCATGATCAGAGTTAAATCCCTGAAATGGCAATGGGCTGGACATACTGCCAGAAGGACAGATCATCGATGGACAGCCGAAATTTTAGATTGGATTCCAAGGGACAGGAAAAGACCCAGAAGAAGGCCACATGGGAGATGGGTGGATGAAATTCGAAAGTATGCAGGGGTGACATGGAGGAGACTGGCACAAGACAGACCGTTGTGGAGGAAACTTGGGGAGACCTTCGTCCAGCAGTGGATTGATAATGGTTGACAATGATGATGATGATATCACTACAATATATATATACATATTGTAGTGATTATATATATATATATATATATCTTGTAGTGGAGATATATATACTGAATATACACGTCAACACCACCAGACTTTTGTTCTAACTAAACAAATCAAACCGTTGTAGTATATATTTGCACGTATGTTGTCAGGGTTTTGTTTTTCTTCTTACCCTCTATGATGCTCGTGGTTGGTAAGTTCTTTTCGTTTTCCTATTTATTGAAGTTTAGCAATTTGGTTCTGTGTCTTCGGGAGCATTACCAGCCAACATTTGGTTCTTTCTGTCGTCCGCTGGTACCAGAAAAGCCACTCCTACAGGTTGATGCCCCCTTGAAAAAGGCAACCTGTTCTTTGTTTATTCGTTTTTTCTTGCTACAATTCTGATATTTATTTACATTTGTTTTTGTATGTTTTTTACTTATATATGTATATATATAACTGGAGCAGTAGACCAGGATGGCCCATAAAAGTTTAAAGGAAAGGCCATTTTCGGCGTCTGAACTCCTTCCGGATCCCAGGAGGAACTTCCATTTTGCGGCACGGTAGTATTCCACCCAAGAGTATAAGAGGTCGCAAGGGTGGCTCACACCTGGAGCTAAGGACAACGACGCCGCCAAAACTTGAATAACTATTTTTAGAAACTCGACAGTAATCAAAATCTTCAATTTTTTAATGCAGGTGCGCAGAACGTTTAGAAGAGCTATGTACGTTATAGAGGCACAATTCAAGCTCGAATACGAGGTTTTAGACTGGAAATAGACGGGCAAGCAGAAATCTTCACAGACGAGCGAAATAGAGGTTAAATATCCCTCAAAATTTAACTACTTACAAGAAAAATTCTGAACACGAATAAAATTTCATTATCATAAGTTTGGTCATTCCCGTTGCTCAGATGCTCAATTTCGACGTGCATTTTTTGAGAGTTCAAAATAAATTTTTATCCGAAATATCACGCAGAATTACGTTTAAAGCAAGATCTTGAGAGTAACTTCTGCAGTTTTTATCAGAATTGTGACAGTTCATTCATACTATTCGATTGCTGTTCAATTTTTTTAAAGGACATTGTTCCAGTGTAATTCTGATGAGCTGGTATTAGCGATTGATACGTATATCCTTACTAATAGAAGATCCTGTGACAAGAAATAACATGCACTCCATTGTCATTAAGCTCGACTTTGTGATACTTGCACCCAACTCCAATCGCGTCACCTAACGATTTAAACACGACACAGAAAAGTTATTCTAATTATAAGAAATTAGTTCCGACATGAAGGGAATGTCTTTATAGCATAATTATCGCAAAGCCAGAATAAAACCCGGATGCGAAAGCTTATAATTTTTGAGGTGCACTGGGGAGATAAGTTCAGGAAATTGCCAATGACAAGAAATATTAAGGTACAACCTACAAAATGGGCAAGTCTGGCGCTGATGAAAGAAGGAAGGCGGAAATTAGTAATCCCAAAGCGGAAAAAGTGAATTTCAGCTTCTCTTTTGTGAATACGAATATCTTTTTTTTTTAATTATGGTGAAGACAAACGTTAACTTTTAAAGAGGAGAGCTGTCCTGGATGTAATGCCTTTTCATTAATAACTCCTGCAATTTTGGAAATACGTAGCTTTTCCGAAATCCCAGAAAGATATCACACTAAAAAAAGAAAATATTCTAAAATTCACGAGCTATTTTCCGTGATTCCTTTCGTGAATTAGCCAAGCACATTCCTGATTCAACCTGAATTTACACATTTTTTGAACGCCAAGGGAGTCTGAATTTTAAGATATCTTTCCGCAATTCCTTTCGTATATCGACGGTAAATTGCCATTTTTAAGAAGTGTTAACGGAAAAATCTGAATTTTAAGAAACCTTTCCGTAATTCTTTTTCTATATCTACGGTAAATTGTCGCTTTTAGGAGGTGTTAACGTTAACCACTGAAACCTCTGAATTTCCAGAAACCTTTCCGCAATTCTTTTCGTATATCGACGGTAAATTGTCGTTTTTAAGAGATGTTAACAGAAATTCTGAATTTTAAGAAACCTTTCCGCAATTCCTTTCGTATATCGACGGTAAATTGCTGTTTTTAAGAAGTGTTAACGGAAAATTTTGAATTTTAAGAAACCTTTCGGCAATTCTTCTCATATATCTGCGGTAAATTGTCGCTTTTAGGAGGTGTTAACGGAAACCTCTGAATTTCCAGAAACCTTTCTGCATTTATTTTTGTGTAACGACGGTAAAGTGTCGTTTATAAGAGGAGTTAACGGAAAATTCTGAATTTTAAGAAACCTTTTCGCAATTACTTTTGTATATCGACGGTAAATTGTCATTTTTAAGAAGTGTTAACGGAAAAATCTGAATTTTGAGGACACTTTCCGCAATTCTTTTCGTATATAGATGGTAAATTGTCGTTTTTAACAGGAGTTAACGGAAAATTCAGAATTGTCAGAAACCTTTCCGCAATTCCTTTCGTATATCGACGGCAAATGCTCGTTTAAGAGGCGTTAATGGAAAATCCTGAATTTTCAATCCAGAAAATTGAATTTTGAGGAGACTTTCCGCAATTCCTTTTGTATACCAGCGGTAAATTGTCGTTTTTAGGGGCAGTTAACGGAAAATTCTGAATTTTAAAAAACTTTTCCGCAGTTCCTTTCGTATGTTGACAGAAAAATCTTGTTCTCGCTTTTTTCAGTTTCCACGACGGACATTCTCCGGTAATAGAAGCGATTTGCAGAAATATTCAAGGTTTGATTAACTATTAAAATTCAATCATCAGGCGGAGGACCTGATTTTGAAGTTCTGTTGGGCGATCGGATACTGTGGAGAGGATTTTGCATAATATTTAGGTTAATGTGGCAACGAATATTTCCTTACCTCTCCCCTCATTTGTTGCACCAGTATATTGTATTACCGTAAGAAACCGAGAGCTTAAATTATTGTACGGGTGACTGTAGGATGTCTATGTATCAGTCTGGGTGGACCTCGTAAGACAAAAGCTGTTATAGCTACAAAGAATAAATTTTATATTTAGGGGTTTCGTGAAATAATATTACAAAGCAGTACATTTCTCCTTTTTTTTTTAAATATAATTGAAAACCACTGTCAGTTTAACAAGTTAGTAAAATCATGCAATGCATTGATTATGATACGCTTTCCAACATACCAGAAATTATTACTCAAGTTATGAGGATTATGGCTGTGGAATAAATCTCGCTCCTGTGTCCTGACCTTTGACCCCATTTCGATGATATTCAACAGAACCGGTTCAGTACACCTCAACAATAACATACTAAAGTTTTGTCGCAATAGAAGCAGTTTTACGCAAGTTATGAGAATAATGGCTGTGGAATAAATCTTGCTTTTGTGCAATGACCTTTGATCCCATTTCGTTGATATTCAACAGAACCGGTTCACTATACCTCCGGAACAACATAACGTTTTGTCGCAATCAAAACATTTTTTGGTAAGTTATGATGCCCAAGGGCAATGGAATGGATGCCACTCCAGTGTCCTGACCTTTGACCCCATTTCGCCCATTTTCAATAGGGTTCGTCCCCAGTGGCTTCCTACCACATACTAAAATTTCATCAAAATCGAACCATTTTTACGCAAGTTATGGCGCATAAGGGCAATGGAACAAATCCCGCTCTTATGCCCTACCTGACCTTTGACCCCATTTCGCCCATTTTCAATAGGGTTCGTCCCCAGGTGGTTCCTTACCACATACCAAAATTTCATCGAAATCGAACCATTTTTACGCAAGTTATGAGCGCATAAGGGCAATGGAACAAATCCCGCTCTTATGCCCTGCCTGACCTTTGACCCCAATTTTCAATAGGGTTCGTGCCCAGGTAGTTTCCTACCACATACTGAAATTTCATCGAAAACGAACCATTTTTACGCATGTTATGACGCATAAAGGCAATGAAATGGATCCCGCTCTTATGGCGTGACCTTTGACTCCACTTCACCCATTTTCAATAGGGTTCGTCCCCTGGTAGTCCCCTACCACATACTAAAATTTCATCGAAATCGAACTATATTTACGCAAGTTATGACGCATAAGGGCAATTGAATGGATCCTGCTCTTATGGCGTGACCTTTGACCCCACTTCACCCCTTTTCAAAAGGGTTCGTCCCCTGGTGGTCCCCTACCACATACTAAAATTTCATCGAAATCGAACCATTTTTACGTGAGTTATCGTGCCGACAGACGGACGGAAAAAGCTGGAGCATACACGCTTCTTCAACCTACGGTTGGAAAGCGTAAAAAAGATCACGAGTTCCAAAAAATTCTGTTGCTTCAAAAAACCACGATGAAAAAAAAGTGCAATTTGTGATAAGTCCTCCTATAAAATAAATAAGATTATAAACCTTTAAGAAAAAAATAAGCTCGTACAGAAAATAAAATTATTAAATAACACGCATTAACCTTTTCCAGCACATCATTGTTCAGAAACATGTATTCTTTGTAGTCCTAACACTACATATTCTTACTAAACCCATTATAGATTGTAGACAACTATTCAAAACAACATTGGAAAAACCTCAAGACAGAATTTTCCTATATCGTGTGCCGACAACAGAAAATCTGTCAAAATACTGACATGCAAAACGGAAACTTCGTTGAAGGATGAAGATCTACAGGCCACTTTGCTGCGCGTTATTTTCAGGAATTTTCCGTGAATTCACACCACTCATTTCCCACAGCGCATTTACACGAGAGTCAGTAAATATCTAGACTGACACGAGTATATTAACACCCCGTTGTGTGTTTAAATGTTTAAATTGTCCAACGGATATGCACCTAAAAACCAAAGAGCAGTTAATGAGTGTTGGGAAATGGAAGGTTGCAAGGCGACGATCCATTTAAGTCTGAACAAGGTTTATGGAAATACAACGATCGACATCAGCAATGTCAGGATAGGGATCAAGAGGCTTCAAAGCAGGAGAAACCTCATTGTCCAACAAAACAACGGAGGTGAAGGCCTTCAACTGCAATCATCGACGAGAGTCAACAGCAAGTTGATGAACTCATTAGGAGTCATCGGCGTGTGACTATTCGGGATAATCTGCGATTCACTGCAATGTGGTCATAGTGCTGTAGAAACAATAATTCATAACCTCGAATGTAGGGATGTGTTATGTAAAGTGGGTTCCACCCAAATTAACTCAAGATCATCAAGCTTAAACCGCCGAAGTTTGAGAATTGAGCTGCTTGAGGCGCAGTAGGATGCATTTCTTTCTGATGTGGTTGCTGAAGATGAAACCTGGGCATTCCCTAATGAAGCAGACACGAAAGTATCGTCTATGGACTGGCAGCACAAAGTCTAAACGCATAAGAGCAACAACAGGGCAACCGTGACTTGAAAAAGCCACGTAAAATAAGAGCGGGACTGCTGAAGCGGGAGATGCAACAAAATCGCCTTTCCTCGATTGCAACACGCACAGCCGAGTTCTATAATGCCTCTGAAAGCAACACTAGCACCATCAAGGTTTGTCGATAGCTTATGGGAAAGGACTACCACGGCTGAGGAGAAGCACACAAGCTTAACACCAAGATCAACGCTAAGCGCCGGTTGGATAAGTATTGAGTGTGTGCATAATAAGTTCTACTCGTTTTTGTAGGCTACAAAGAAAGGAGGAGAACCAACAAATAACGTACCTAGGATTTCACATAATTGCCATCATTCTGTATGACCTCTTGCCATCTGTCTATGAGTAGGTGAATCCCACGCCGGAAAAACTGTGTTTAAGAGTAAAAAAAATCATGTAATGCCGTTTTCACATCATCCACATCATCGAAGGTTTGGAGAGCGAAGGCGTTCAGTAACGATCGAAAAAGGTGGTAGACCGTAGGTGCCAGGTCAGGGGAATACGTTGGGTGAGGTAACACTTCCCAACTAATGTCCAGTAATTTTCGCCGAGTGATTAAAGCAGCATGAGGTTTGGCGTTATCATGATGAAGGGTCAAGCCTTTGCGATTGAAGAGTGCTGGCAGCTTCGATGTCAGTTGTTCTCGCAATCTGTCCAACTTTTGGCAGTAGAGGTCAGCATTTATCGTTCGATTAGGTGCCAACACCTCCCAGTGGATTATTCTCTCGAATCCTACCAAACACTCAACAATACCCTTCGGGCATGCAGTCCTCCTCTTGAGGTCGATGGAGCAAGCTCCGCACCTCGCCACACAGTAATCCTCTTGAGGTCGATGGAGCAAGCTCCGCACCTCGCCACACAGTCCTCCTCTTGAGGTCGATGGAGCAAGCTCCGCAACTTGCCACACAGTCCTCCTCTTGAGGTCGATGGAGCAAGCTCCGCACCTCGCCACACAGTCCGTCGACGCTTTACATTACGGTACAGTACCCCTTTCTCATCACCCGTTACAATTCGTCCCAAAAACGGTTTATTTCTGTGACGAGAAAGCAAAGAAACACAGGTACGGATTCTCTCCTCTCGTTGCTTTGCAGTAAGCTGGTGTGGAAACCAATTACAGAACTTGGTGACGAACCCAAGCGCATGCATCCGTCTCTCGACTATTGTTCTGTATGCCGACAACGTTTCCGCTAATTCCCGAACATTTGTTATTGGCATGGTCCACATCCTCGTCAGAAACCACGGATGGACGTCCAGGACGTGGTTGATCTTTACAGCTTCTGTCACATACCCGGAATTTCCGAAACCAACGGCGACATGTGTTATCATCAACTGCATCCTCCCCATACACAAGACAGATGTTGCGGCAAGCCGCGGCTGCAGTACTGCCTTTATCGAACTCGTGGTGCAGTAAACAATGTCTAATGTGCTTCTTATCGCATGCCATGTTACACCGTCCGTGATTTCCGTTACGAATGACTTACTCGGACAAACCTAGTGCCTCTATATGCTCTACTGCTCCATGCTTTATAGGCCGAAAATTCGACATCGCAGCGTCATCTGTGACGTAACTATTCCGATCGCATTTTGCATCTATTACAAAAACGGGTAGAACTTTTGGACACACCTACTTCTAAAGCTCGGTGCCAGTGGACTCTGGAGCTTTTCCATGCCTACACGGAAACCACTGATTCTGCGAAGAACGGAATCCTATGCCTATAAGGCTAAATTTATATTTGTATTTTACAGCCCCAAAATGGGCTGCAAAATAAAAAAGGGATGAGATTCCCAATTGCTTTGGAGTTCCGACCTTTGGTATCACATTAAATGCAGCTTGCTGTACAGTAGTAATGATCGAATTGCCCCTAGAGAATCTTCAGCAATGTGAACGACATCCTTATCTTCCAACGTACGAACACCCGCGCTACATTTCTCAATGTGAACAAATTAGATTCCTTGCACATTTTGACGAAGCAATTCAAATTTTAGGCTGCAAAGCTACCGGAAGTGGCAAAAGATGTTATAAGAAAATTCCGTAAGCAGACAAACGACAAAGTATGGCGGTAAAGGTGCACCAGAAACTTGGGCAAAAGTTTCTATTTTGTTTTTAAACAAATTGTAAGCAGTGAGTTTTGCGCCCTCTCTTGAGCTGCGCCCGAGGCAGCCGCCTGTCCCGCCATAGTTAAGCCTCTGCGTAGCCCCAATGAGTTGTTTTGCATGCGTTTCAGCGACAAACTGCGTGTCAGAATAATAAAAAAGGATATCTGACAGATATATGAATGATTTTACCCGAGACCAAAATATCGGTAAGCTTGAAGAAACCCGGATTGTGACCTATGTCCCCAGAGTTTACATTAGCACACAACAGTGTCGCGGCTTCGGTCAGTGTTCACGAGACACAGAACCGCTGCCAGACGATTATCTCTATGTCGTTCCGGCTGTATGGACCAGCGGGATGACCATAATGGTAAAACGGAGACTGAAAACTTTCAGCTGACCAGATGGCTAACCGTTTTCAAGCAAGCACAGATGAGCGAATTTCGCGCCAAATGGTGACAGCCTTTTAAATGCAGCTGGACTACATGTCCAGAAACCAGTAGGCTGCCTACCATTAATCGCAGCGCATCGTACACCTTGGTATTAGATGTGCGTGTCTTACGTTGACTTGCCTTCAGATCAATGGGCTAAGGTAATGTTCACAGATGAAATCCGCTTTAGCTATATTCCAAGCTGCAGCTGATCAAGAGAGAACGTGGGTGATCACAAGAATATCGTTGAACAGGGGATATTCTGCGGCCGGGGCGTCATGTGACAATAACTTGGCAGATGTTCTGCATTGATATGATTCTTCGCCACGTTCGCCTGTTTCTTGCTGCTGTGTTCACAGATTTCAGTTTTATGGATGATAACGCCCGCAGCAGCTTTGGATAAAGTATTGGCTAGTGAGGATATCCTTCCGAATGAGTGGCTAGCGCGCTCCCCTGATCTCAATCCAATCGAACATGCATCGGGAAACTCTGAGGGCACACGTTACGCAAAGCATTCTCACCAATAGAAAACATTCCAGCATTTATCAGGGCTCTCAAGCTGGATTGCCATGATTTCCCCCAAGAGCTCCTGAACCACTTGGTGCTAAGCATAATACACCAGTGTCACACACGGATTGCGGTGCGGGCAGGATATGCATTCTATAACGAAGTAAATTTCTCCGTCATTTTTGTCCACGCCGGACTTCGAACCCGGTCCCCTCATTCTGGAATAAGTCGCTCTCCCATCTGAGCTACGGACGTATGCTCTCGCTGCCATCTGCCTTTATCTCATGTGCGTCCTGCGGATGCAGGCACGTCACATCTCCCCTCCCTTCGAAAGAGGGCCAGGGGCATGGTCCACGAGTCAGCCGGGACCATGTGTCGCTGTAGGCAGTCATCCGCTGAAGAACGTACATTGGAGAAATCCCAGTCAATTTGGTGTGTGGAACGTAACATCACACACACATTTATTTTTCGAAGCGCTAAAGAAGAGATTCTCTTATATTTCCTGTCTCGCAGTGTGGAAAGAACATCACACTATTGCGAGAACATTAACGGCCAGGTCATTCTTGAAGTTCGGGCGCCAACACAAAGAAGTAAATTTCTCCGTCATTTTTGTCCACACCGGACATCGAACTCCGGAATAAGTCGCTCTCCCAACTGAGCTACGCGGACGTTTGCTCTCGCTGCTATCTGCCTTTATCTCATGTGCGTCCTGCGATACAGGTACGTCAAAATTCCCAACTGAAGAAATCGCCGCTGTCGTCTGTTTCTGCAGTCCTGATGTAGGGGAATGCTAACGAGAGGTGAAGCTGAATCTCCTTCGTAGCTTTATGTTCAGTTTCAATGTCTATTACATATTACACCAAGGTGCCAAAAAATTGTTTGTTTATTGGAGGTTTAACGACCACCGTGAGCAACTCAATGGGCTATAAGCAGTCGCCCGTCCCTAATTCAGGGCCACTGGCTCCACGGAAGGGATAGAGCCAGTGCCGTAAGACAAACAACATCCATGCCTCACCGGGATTCGAACCCGGACCCCGTTCGGACGAATGATCAGAGGCCATCTCTTAGACTACTGCGCCACCGGGGCGGCCCAAAAATTGGGAAGGGTGCCACCCATTCAGTAAATGGTATCGTTTGCAAACGACGTATATAGAGAAGCAGATATCGCCGCAAGCTCAAGTAGTAGCATTCGCAGTTGAGATTGCAGCTTTTCAGGATTTAAGCGATTTCGACCGTGGTATGATAGTCGGCGTCCGGTAGACGGGTCACTCTATTTCGGAAACTACCACAAAATTTGGATTTACAGTGTCAACAATTCCAAGGGTGTACCTGGACTACACAAACTCAAGGAAAAAATCCAGAGTGCGAGACCGGTGTGGCCGTAGAAAAGCCCTGGACGATCGCGGACAGCGGCGTCTGGCACGCATTGTAACATTCGCCCGGCGTGAAACATTGCTGCAAATCACAGCGCAATTCAATGCTGGGGACAGTTGTAGCATCAGCGTTCTGACAGTGCAACGTTATCAGTGTTCTATGGAGTTCCGCAACCAACGACCCACCTGGGTGCCATTGCTAACCCGACGACAAAAGCTTGTGCGCCTCGCCTAGGCTCGGAAACACCGTCATTGGGCGCAAGATGACTGAAAACGTGTGGCCTGGTCCGACGACACAAGGCTGTGCGCCTCGGCTAGGCTGGGAAACACCGCCATTGGACGCAAGTTGACTGGAAACGTGTAGCCTGGCCAGATGACACAAGGCTGTGCGCCTCGCTGGGCTTGGAAACACCGCCATTGGGCGCAAGATGACTGGAAACGTGTAGCCTGGTCAGACGACACAAGGCTGTGCGCCTCGGCTAGGCTCGGAAACACCGCCATTGGACGCAAGTTGACTGGAAACGTGTAGCCTGGCCAGATGACACAAGGCTGTGCGCCTCGCTGGGCTCGGAAACACCGCCATTGGGCGCAAGATGACTGGAAACGTGTAGCCTGGTCAGACGACACAAGGCTGTGCGCCTCGGCTAGGCTCGGAAACACCGCCATTGGACGCAAGTTGACTGGAAACGTGTAGCCTGGCCAGATGACACAAGGCTGTGCGCCTCACTGGGCTCGGAAACACCGCCATTGGACGCAAGTTGACTGGAAACGTGTAGCCTGGCCAGATGACACAAGGCTGTGCGCCTCGCTGGGCTTGGAAACACCGCCATTGGGCGCAAGATGACTGGAAACGTGTAGCCTGGTCAGACGACACAAGGCTGTGCGCCTCGGCTAGGCTCGGAAACACCGCCATTGGACGCAAGTTGACTGGAAACGTGTAGCCTGGCCAGATGACACAAGGCTGTGCGCCTCGCTGGGCTCGGAAACACCGCCATTGGGCGCAAGATGACTGGAAACGTGTAGCCTGGTCAGACGACACAAGGCTGTGCGCCTCGGCTAGGCTCGGAAACACCGCCATTGGACGCAAGTTGACTGGAAACGTGTAGCCTGGCCAGATGACACAAGGCTGTGCGCCTCGCTGGGCTCGGAAACACCGCCATTGGGCGCAAGATGACTGGAAACGTGTAGCCTGGTCAGACGACACAAGGCTGTGCGCCTCGGCTAGGCTCGGAAACACCGCCATTGGACGCAAGTTGACTGGAAACGTGTAGCCTGGCCAGATGACACAAGGCTGTGCGCCTCGCTGGGCTCGGAAACACCGCCATTGGGCGCAAGATGACTGGAAACGTGTAGCCTGGTCAGACGACACAAGGCTGTGCGCCTCGGCTAGGCTCGGAAACACCGCCATTGGACGCAAGTTGACTGGAAACGTGTAGCCTGGCCAGATGACACAAGGCTGTGCGCCTCACTGGGCTCGGAAACACCGCCATTGGACGCAAGTTGACTGGAAACGTGTAGCCTGGCCAGATGACACAAGGCTGTGCGCCTCGCTGGGCTCGGAAACACCGCCATTGGACGCAAGTTGACTGGAAACGTGTAGCCTGGCCAGATGACACAAGGCTGTGCGCCTCGCTGGGCTCGGAAACACCGCCATTGGGCGCAAGATGACTGGAAACGTGTAGCCTGGTCAGACGACACAAGGCTGTGCGCCTCGGCTAGGCTCGGAAACACCGCCATTGGACGCAAGTTGACTGGAAACGTGTAGCCTGGCCAGATGACACAAGGCTGTGCGCCTCGCTGGGCTCGGAAACACCGCCATTGGACGCAAGGTGACTGGAAACGTGTAGCCTTGTCAGACAACACAAGGCTGTGCGCCTCGCCTAGGCTCGGAAACACCGCCATTGGACGCAAGATGACTGGAAAAGTGTAGCCTGGTCAGACGACACAAGGCTGTGCGCCTCGACTAGGCTTGGAAACACCGCCATTGGACGCAAGATGACTGGAAAAGTGTAGTCTGGCCAGACGACACAAGGCCGTGCGCCTCGCTGGGCTCGGAAACACCGCCATTGGACGCAAGGTGACTGGAAACGTGTAGCCTGGCCAGACGACACAAGGCCGTGCGCCTCACTGGGCTCGGAAACACCGCCATTGGACGCAAGGTGACTGGAAACGTGTAGCCTTGTCAGACAACACAAGGCTGTGCGCCTCGCCTAGGCTCGGAAACACCGCCATTGGACGCAAGATGACTGGAAAAGTGTAGCCTGGTCAGACGACACAAGGCTGTGCGCCTCGCCTAGGCTCGGAAACACCGCTATTGGGCGCAAGATGACTGAAAACACGTGCAGCCTGGTCAGACGACACAAGGCTGTGTGCCTCGCCTAGGCTCGGAAACACCGCCATTGGGCGCAAGATGACTGAAAACGTGCAGCCTGGTCAGACGACACAAGGCTGTGCGCCTCACCTAGGCTCGGAAATACCGCCATTGGACGCAAGATGACTGGAAAAGTGTAGCCTGGTCAGACGACACAAGGCCGTGCGCCTCACTGGGCTCGGAAACACCGCCATTGGACGTTAGGTGACTGGAAACGTGTAGCCTGGCCAGACGACACAAGGCCGTGCGCCTCACTGGGCTCGGAAACACCGCCATTGGACGCAAGGTGACTGGAAACGTGTAGCCTTGTCAGACAACACAATGCTGTGCGCCTCGCCTAGGCTCGGAAACACCGCCATTGGACGCAAGATGACTGGAAAAGTGTAGCCTGGCCAGACGACACAAGGCCGTGCGCCTCGCTGGGCTCGGAAACACCGCCATTGGACGCAAGGTGACTGGAAACGTGTAGCCTGGCCAGACGACACAAGGCCGTGCGCCTCACTGGGCTCGGAAACAGCGCCATTGGACGCAAGGTGACTGGAAACGTGTAGCCTTGTCAGACAACACAAGGCTGTGCCCCTCGCCTAGGCTCGGAAACACCGCCATTGGACGCAAGATGACTGGAAACACGTGCAGCCTGGTCAGACGACACAAGGCTGTGTGCCTCGCCTAGGCTCGGAAACACCGCCATTGGGCGCAAGATGACTGAAAACGTGCAGCCTGGTCAGACGACACAAGGCTGTGCGCCTCACCTAGGCTCGGAAACACCGCCATTGGACGCAAGATGACTGGAAAAGTGTAGCCTGGTCAGACGACACAAGGCTGTGCGCCTCGACTAGGCTTGGAAACACCGCCATTGGACGCAAGATGACTGGAAAAGTGTAGCCTGGCCAGACGACACAAGGCCGTGCGCCTCGCTGGGCTCGGAAACACCGCCATTGGACGCAAGGTGACTGGAAACGTGTAGCCTGGCCAGACGACACAAGGCCGTGCGCCTCACTGGGCTCGGAAACAGCGCCATTGGACGCAAGGTGACTGGAAACGTGTAGCCTTGTCAGACAACACAAGGCTGTGCCCCTCGCCTAGGCTCGGAAACACCGCCATTGGACGCAAGATGACTGGAAAAGTGTAGCCTGGTCAGACGACACAAGGCTGTGCGCCTCGCCTAGGCTCGGAAACACCGCTATTGGGCGCAAGATGACTGAAAACACGTGCAGCCTGGTCAGACGACACAAGGCTGTGTGCCTCGCCTAGGCTCGGAAACACCGCCATTGGGCGCAAGATGACTGAAAACGTGCAGCCTGGTCAGACGACACAAGGCTGTGCGCCTCACCTAGGCTCGGAAACACCGCCATTGGACGCAAGATGACTGGAAACTGGTAACCTGGTCAGACGACACAAGGCTGTGCGCCTCGACTAGGCTTGGAAACACCGCCATTGGACGCAAGGTGAGTGGAAACGTGTAGCCTGGTCAGACGACACAAGGCTGTGTGCCTCGCCTAGGCTCGGAAACACCGCCATTGGACGCAAGGTGACTGGAAACGTGTAGCCTTGTCAGACAACACAAGGCTGTGCCCCTCGCCTAGGCTCGGAAACACCGCCATTGGACGCAAGATGACTGGAAAAGTGTAGCCTGGTCAGACGACACAAGGCTGTGCGCCTCGCTGGGCTCGGAAACACCGCCATTGGACGCAAGGTGACTGGAAACGTGTAGCCTTGTCAGACAACACAAGGCTGTGCCCCTCACCTAGGCTCGGAAACACCGCCATTGGACGCAAGATGACTGGAAAAGTGTAGCCTGGCCAGACGACACAAGGCCGTGCGCCTCGCTGGGCTCGGAAACACCGCCATTGGACGCAAGGTGACTGGAAACGTGTAGCCTGGCCAGACGACACAAGGCCGTGCGCCTCACTGGGCTCGGAAACAGCGCCATTGGACGCAAGGTGACTGGAAACGTGTAGGCTTGTCAGAAAACACAAGGCTGTGCCCCTCGCCTAGGCTCGGAAACACCGCCATTGGACGCAAGATGACTGGAAAAGTGTAGCCTGGTCAGACGACACAAGGCTGTGCGCCTCGCCTAGGCTCGGAAACACCGCTATTGGGCGCAAGATGACTGGAAAACACGTGCAGCCTGGTCAGACGACACAAGGCTGTGCGCCTCGCCTAGGCTCGGAAACACCGCCATTGGGCGCAAGATGACTGAAAACACGTGCAGCCTGGTCAGACGACACAAGGCTGTGTGCCTCGCCTAGGCTCGGAAACACCGCCATTGGGCGCAAGATGACTGAAAACGTGCAGCCTGGTCAGACGACACAAGGCTGTGCGCCTCGCCTAGGCTCGGAAACACCGCCATTGGGCGCAAGATGACTGAAAACACGTGCAGCCTGGTCAGACGACACAAGGCTGTGTGCCTCGCCTAGGCTCGGAAACACCGCCATTGGACGCAAGATGACTGGAAACTGGTAACCTGGTCAGACGACACAAGGCTGTGCGCCTCGACTAGGCTTGGAAACACCGCCATTGGACGCAAGGTGACTGGAAACGTGTAGCCTGGTCAGACGACACAAGGCTGTGAGCCTCGCCTAGGCTCGGAAACACCAACATTGGACGCCAGATGACTGGAAGCCTGTAGCCTGGTCAGACGAATCACGGTGCCAACTGTTTAGGGCAGGGGGAGACTCCGCGTGTGGCGACAACCGCACGAGGCAATGGAACTCGATTACCTATAAGAGAGAGTGCCGGCTGGCGGTGGCTCTGTTATGGTGTGGGGTGTTTTCAACTGGCACGCATTAGGAACCCTCATAAGTCTGTAGACCGCTATGGCCATTGGAGGCTACGTAACCATCCTTGGGGATCATTTGCACCCGTTCATACAGTGCTGAAAAAAATGTTAAGGTCGTGTAAAGAAATGCGAAAATGCAGACAATAGAGGACTAAGTTAACGGGGCAAACCGTTCAAATAGTGCTAAAACAAGTTTCAAACCCTTCTAAAATAATAATGCGATAAAACTGTCTGCGGGAAAAAATAAAAGGAAGAACACCGAATTAACTACTGGAAAAAATGATAAGGTCAAGAACGTTTCCCGAAGAGTATGGGAATTAGGTTGTTTCACGCATGTGTAGGAACAGGCGCCTTGATAAGTAGAGCACGTGGAAACGTCAGTGTTGGCTTTGAGAAGAGTATTGTTATGGCGAAGGGCAAAAACTTGTTGGATTTTGAGAACACGGTAAAATACAAGGATTGCATTCGAGTGGGAAAAGTAGTGCGGAAATTGCTAAGGCTATAAGCAGATCCAAGACCGTAGTGAACAATTATTTGCGAAATCCATCTACTTATGTACTAAAGAAATCTACAGGTAGGCCAAAATCAATTTCGAATTGCATGAAAAGTAGAGTTTTTAAACTTGCATGTGCTAACAAAAAGTCGTCCAGTGGAAACTGTTCGTGAACTGAACTTGTCCTGCAGTGGCCGAACTGTACGAAAGGTTTTAGCCGGCAATTCAAACATCCAATACATTAAGCTAAAACCTACCTGAATGCTAAACATACATGTGTTCGAGTAGAGTTTGCAATAAGGCATGTTACTTTCGGTAATAAGTGGGAAGAGGTGGTCTTTTCCGATAAAAAGAAATTTAATGTAAACGGGCCTGACGGTTTCGCTAAATATTGGCATGATCTGCGGAAAGAAAACCCCTATTTTTCAAAGCGCAAATTCGGCGGAGGCTCGGTCATGTTTTGTGGGGAATTTTCTGCAAATGGAAAAACCTCACTTGTGAATTAATTCCGACAAATACCATTAACCAAGATAAGCTGGCGGATAATTTGCTACATGTTGCACCCCTTATGACATCGGGAGATTGGATTTTTCAGCAGGACAATGCCAGTATTCACAACTCTCGGTCTACTAAAGCGTGGTTTGAAGTCCGTGACATTCGTGTTTGGGACTGGCATTCACAGAGCCCCGACCTCAACCCGATGGAAAACCTTTGGGGTATAATGGAGCGCTCCGTCTACAAGGAATTTAGACATTTCCAGACAAAAGTGGACGTTATTATTGCAGCCATGCATGCAGCATGGGCAAACATCGAAATTCAGACACTATCGAAACTAGCAAACTCTATGACTGATGGATTGATTGCAATCATTGAAAAGAAAGGCAAACTGTTAGACTAATTAAGTTCTAAATTGTTCACACATTTATGCCGACCTTATATTTTGTTCCAAAATGAAAATGGTCTAATAATTACAATTTTATATTTCATTGTTTATTATGCGACATTCGCATAAATATCTTGTCTGTACTCCGATTATGCATTACTTTGATAGTGTGTTAAATTGGAGGTGTTATATGGAAATATTAAAAAAAAATTTAAATTGCAACTTTTGTCATTTTGTGGGCCAACGACAGTGAGAAATTTCCTCCCCAGTCAGAAAGGTGCCAAGCGCAGATCCATTTTGGAGAAAGGTCATTCTCTCGCCGGACCCCCTCCCACGGACAGAAGGATACCACCAGTTCTTCCCCAGCCATCGCCAGAATCTCTCTCATAGCCGACGGGTATATGCAATGGACCAAGCAATTAAGAATTTCTTCTTACGTCAAGACAGAACGTGTAAGGGAATGGGACAGAGAGGAATCTTTTTTTTTTTATTGGAGGTTTAACGACCACCGTGAGCAACTCAATGGGCTATAAACAGTCACCCGTCCCTAATTTAGGGTCACTAGTTCCAGGGAAGGGAGAGAGCCAGTGCCGTAAGACAAACAACATCCATGCCTAACCGGGATCCGAACCCGGACCCCTTTCGGACGAATGATCAGTGGCCATCGCTTAGACCTCTGCGCCACCGGGGCGGCAGAGGAATCTTCATGGCGATCTCGAGGAAAAAGTAGGAACGGTTGTGCTCGGAGGCAAAGCAGGACAGACGACGAGGTAGAAAGAGATTATCACGCGGGCTTGTAGCCACAGAAGATAGGAACATATTTGGCGGGAAAAGCGTAGAGAAGGCCATCCATAACATCCAACTCCCGCTGGAAGTATTTACTATCCGATCTAACCAACTATTATTCCAATATTTCCTCTTATTTCCATATGTTTCCTTTTGCACATATATTTCCATATGTGCGAAAGGAAACATCTGTCATAATGTTCAATTTTTAACTACTTGTTGATTTGCTTCCCTGCTCCAACGACAGGAACCTGCAAACGATTCTTCTGATAAGTTGGCGTCTACCACAATGCTTGAAATAAATCAAGCCAACAGAGGACCTTTAGAATGATAGTACTTATGTAATAAACTATTTTGTGTGCGACCTTATGTCTTTTTTCTAGGGCTGTATCAAGCAAACACTCCGACGTGTGCGCCCACTTTCAACAGAACAATGCACCACTGCACAAGTCCACAGTCGCCTGAGTATGGCAGGTGGAACATCGCACGTTGTCTGGCATCCTGACTTGGCCCCCTCGTTCACCGGATTTAAATGCGATCGAACACATTTGGGATGCTGTTCAACGTGCCATCAATGCCAGGAATCATGGACTGGCGAATATTACGGAATTGTGGGACGCTCTTCAGGGAGCATAGTGTGCACTCTCTCCACAGTACTACGAAGACCTCGTGGAGTCCATTCACCGTCGCTTTGCTGCACTTATCAAATCGCAAGGAGGACCGATGCGATATTAGAAAGGTATCCCAGTTTCTTCGAATTTCCCTTTCCAACCTGCTCTCGTTGTTAGATACGTGGACGATATGTTGGTTTTTTGGCCTCATTTTACTACACTCCTGGACAAATTTACGGAACACCTCCCCTCACAATTTCCCACTATCAAGTTTACTAGAGAATTGGAACAAGAGCGGGGGGGGGGGACTACCTTCTTTTGGATTTCATGTTGTCAAGGGACCCATCTTCACACCAGGTCAAATATTATGTTTATAGAAAACCAACGTTTACACCATGCATTATCCCTTTTGCTACTTCACACCCCACTGAACAAAATGTCTCAGCCCTCCGTTTTCTGATAAGACGAGCTTTCACTCATTCAGCGCCAGAAATAAGGAACTTTCTACTATTAAGGCTTTGTTTCGGTCTTCTGGATTCGCAGAGCAGGATTTCTATAAATGGTTGAGAGACTTCACGAATTTGAGATTCACGACATTGTCTACGGAGGTCGGGACTTTTAGGTATGTTGGCAAGGTGGAATACTTTCCCCCAATTGTTTCTACCCTCAAAAACGCATGCCGGAAACATGCTGTAAAATTTGGTGTCTGCACTCGAAATATCTTATCACTAATTAGGAATGACCGTGATAAGGTTTCAAATTTTTGTAAACCAGGTGTTTATAGTATCCCACTTATACATGAAGACTCTAATACTGATAATAAATTCTATATAGGTTCTACACTTCGGAAATTGGATAAAAGATTGAGTGAACATAAATATGCACTACGAACGGGGACTATTAACACAGCACTTACTACTACTGCAGTTGGACAGGGAAGTTACTCCCCTGACTGGGATAAGGCAAAAATTTTCTGTTCAAATGTAACCAGAAGTACAATATTTTTGACCGAAAGTTTACATATTATTTCATATGGTAATACTTGTTGTACACTGCTTGACAATTGCTAAGGACGGATCATAAACGGCTATATAGCGCATAAAAAAGTAAGTGTGGTTGGATGCCAAGTGAAATAAAATAATGTCAGAATGCCAGGACATTACAAGAAAGACAATTTATTGTGCTCTGAAATCCAGAAGGCTTTGGAACGTGTTCAAGGGACAAACAGGCCATTTTGTGCAGAATACGTAAACGTGAAAAAAATGCAATTACTGTCCGCAGGCGTTCCGGCGTAAGATGTCAATACGGGATATGGCCACCATGGAGGGCGATGCAAGATTTCACACGTCGTGTCATGCTTTGCACAACATTATTAATCAGCTGTTGGAGTAATTTATCCCATTCCTCTGTCAGTGCACGGATGAGGGTGTCCTTGTTTATTGGAGGGCATTGGCGACCAGCAAGACTCCTCCCCAAAGCATCCCACACATTTTCAATGGGATTCAGATCTGGAGAACGTGCTGGCCATACGAGGCGTTGAATATCCTCGCTCTCAAGACACTCCTGGACAGCGACTGTTCGATGACATGTTGCGTTGTCGTCCATGAAAATGAATCTATCACCGACAGCACCACGGAACATGCAAACATGAGGTAGCAGAACATCATTAATGTATCGTTGGCCAGTCGTAGTCCCAGTTGGAAGCACATAGAGGGACGTACGGCCATTGATCATGATGCCAGCCCATACCATGACACTACATGTCGGATATCGGTCCCTTTCCTGTATGTTTGCTGGACAATATGCAGTACCACTATCACGCCAGATCAGTTGTCGTCGACAATCAGACGATAGACTGTATCTACTCTCATCTGAGAAGAGGACAGCAGACCAGTCGTTATCAGTCCAATTGCGATATTGATGGCACCATTGCAAACGGGCGGTACGGTGACGTCTGGACAATGGGATGCACACAACAGGACGGCAGGCGTATAGTCCTCCTTCATGCAAACGTCTGACGACAGTTTTTTTGGAGATCCACTTGCCAGTAGCAGCCATAAACTGATTTGCTACCTCACTAGCTGTGCTGCGCCGGTGTCGTTTTGTTGATAGCACTATGTACCGATCTTCTGCAGGTGTCGTATTGCGAACACTACCTCCCCCGTGACGTTTGCTACACTCTCCATTTCTTTGAAATGATTTCCAAAGCCTTGAAACAACACTGTGGCTGACGTTGAACTCCCTGGCAACATCTGTTATTTTTCGCCCTTCTTCAATCTTGCCAATAACACAGCCGCACGTAAAATCATCTAGGTGATGTCGGGAAGACATACTGAAAATTGCAAGTTCATCAATTGATTCTTTCCTTTCAACTTTGTGTTTGAACAACAACGGTCAATATGCGTCAAATCCTTTATATCTCTTATCAGCGCTATGACGTCACGAACAAGTTTGGCAATCCAAAATTTGCATACGCACAACACGTCTTACTGTATCCTGCACTTATGCTAATTTCCACATTTTTCTGCCTTCTATTTTATGGTTGGTATCGTTGCTATTGTCATCCGTCCTTAGCAATTGTCCGGCAGTGTAATATTGACATGCCTACTTATATACCAAACCCATGGAGACGGTTGGTGACTCCCTCTTATATCGAGAATGAAAACTAGAACTACCTTTGACTTGTATAATTATTTTTTGAACATTAGTGTTTATGTTCTAACGTTTGCAACACAGGAGGGTAAAAGAGACGTGTGACGGGAATACTTTGTGGTTGTATATATATATGAGATGGCTCCTCATGTTTCGTGGCAGTTGGGCCTGGTGATGGGGACATGGGAGCCCTGAAAGTACTTGCCTTTGTATTTTAAAATAGTGTCTTTAGTTGTAAATAAATGTGTTTTAATTTGCAGTTGGAGACACGGTTTGTGTTGATCGTACGTGAGACAGCATATATCTAATAATTGTGCTCATTATTCTCGAAGAGTGTTTAATTACACTTTTGCCATTACCATCGATGCCATATACAACAGTATTTTCCAAAATTTATTGGCCAAAATGGACAGTAGTGTACATCTGAGCCTTTATTTATATAGCATATTATGGACCAGCACGATTGTGTGCTTAGAATAATTACGAAAACATGTTCCGTCAGAAAGCACATTTCAGGTATTTTTAATTTTTAGCATAGCTCCAAATACAGCATGCAATTGGCACGGGAATTGCTACGAAGCATACCAGAGAATTTCAATGCCAAATTTGAATACTGTTTCAACGTTAAAATTTTAATGAAAAGATTTTATGCACATTTGTAACCACCAGTTCTTTGATTCAGTTTAGCCGCACAACTTCTAAGAACCAAACATGAGAAGGGAATAATACAAGTCACGTTTACAAGAAGAGAAATTTCGACATGATTCAGATTTTACGACAGATTCCTTGCACGTATTTTCACGAATTTGTTATGTTTAGTGCACCATAACTGAGTAAGGAAAACGTGCACATAACACGCCGCCTCTTCTAGAACGAGCAGTCGTGAAAACATTGCAAATCTGGCAATTCTGTGGAACCACTGCGGTTGTTCAAGAATTACAGCAGCTGATATTCCAAAAATAAAAAAAAAAAGGAGAAAAATGCTGTGTACGCCAACTTCTAAAGTGAATAAGAACTCTTGTTTATGAAAGCGATATTAAAAGTATGCATGGAATATACATCTCTTTTAAAACATTGTTTTCTCAACAAAATATACACCCATGGCCATAAAAAAACAGAACACCTGAAAGGAATTGAGCTACGACTTATTAGGGGTATGCAAAAGTTTCCGCCGTTTTAAGGAGACGGGAACAATCAGGAAACCAGTACACATTTATTCAACGAGATATTGGCCGTTAGCATCAATGGCCGTTTGCCATTTCTCAGGCAACAAACGAATGCCCCTGTGATAGAAGAACTCTGGTTTTGAGCTGAAGAACGCAGTGACGAAATTTTCCACCTCTGGAAGTGTGGTGAACCGCTGTTGGGATAGGTAATGTTACATAGGGCGAAACAGATGAAAGTCTGAGGGTGCAATGTCCGGGGAGTAAGCCGGGTACGGTAAAAACCTCCCACTATAACTGTTCAAGGGTTGATTTCGTGATGGCACCGACATGTGATCTGCAATTTATCGTGCAACAGGATGACCGGTCTGCGTCCTTTACCTGTCCATGGGAGTTTTTGCTCGATTGCAGCGTTCAGTTTCATCAACTGATCGATATATCGTTGTGCAGTGATTGTTTCGCCCGGTTTCAACAGTTCGAAGTACAGCACTCCATACATATCTCACCACACACACACACACACACACACACACACACACACACACACACACACACACACAAACAAAAGCCCCGTTTTTCCGTGGATATCCTGTTTTGCAGTGGATGTTGATGGCTGGCCTGGGTCGACCCAGCTTGCGTACGGGGTTGTCGCAATAGACCCATTTCTCATCCCCGGTGACAACCTTCCGCAAGAAATTCTTCCTTTGAAACCTCTTTAAGCAAGGACATGCAGATTCCCAATAATCCTTGACCAATACTACGTTCTGTTAAATTATATGAAACCCACTTAACAATCTTCTGGATCTTTCCCAAGGCCTGTAGACGTCGTACCACCGTCGATTGAGCCATTTTCAAACGTTTCGCCAGTTGCGTGGTCGATTGTGTGGCATCCCCTCTTGCAACAGCGGTTCCAGCTCTTCGTCTGCGAGTTCCTGCGGTTTACCTGCGCGTCGCTTGCCTTTCAAGCTTAGATCACCTTTCTTAAAATTGGCAAACCATTCCCAAAACGCCCGCTCACCCATAAGCGTTTCACCTTACGCCTACCGTATGCTTCACTTGCACTTTTTCCTGAATTAAACATGAATAACAAACAGTGCCGCAAATGAATTTTATCGAACACCATGCTTGGCTTCATGTACGAACCGACAGAATGGGTTGCCGGCCGGTTAGACACCTACAGCACCCACTAGCAGGGGCGGCGGAAACTTTTTCATACACCTAATAGATTTTTACAGGTTATATTAATGAGATATATCTCAGAAATAATTAGCATTTTAGCGTCATAGCTACATGCCTACCGATTGTGGGCCAATCCGATTGCAAAACGTCGGAGACCGTTCAATGGCCATTATTCTGTGGTCCGGTCAGCATGTCAGCGCTTTGTCAGAAGTGGGTAAGGATGCCCTGCTGTAGTATAAGACAGGGGTACTCGGACACCAGCTACTTTGACAGACGCCACATTATCAGCATGAGAGCCTGCAATGCTTCCCTGGGAGATTGCCAGACGTGTGGAGCGCAATGTGTCTGTCGTGGAAAGAGTGTGAAGGGAATGGTACAAAGTAGAGCGTAGGACCCGAATAAAAGGTTCTGGACGTCGTACACAGACAACGCGAAGGGAAACCCGTCATCTGATGAGGATGTTTTTGAGTGACCGTTCTGCATGATCAACTGCGTTGGCGTAGCAGTGGCGAAGTGTGACGCGTTCTCCCATATCAGCTGCAACAGTACGTCGCTGGTTATTGCAGTTCGAACTGCAGGCTCCTAGTCCCCCTTCTCAGGATACAGTTGGTACCTCAGCAACGGACGGCCAGGATGCAAAGTGCATAGAACGAATAGAGTGGTGTGACGAATAAATCACTGAGCCGGAGACAGACGGAAATGTATTGTGACTGTCGACATAGCATTGGATCTACCTAAACGACTGTAACAAAAAATGTCTATTCACTATCTCAAGAGAGCATAGAAAGACTTACAAATTTGGTTCCAAGAATCCAAAGAAAGTTTCAGCAAATGATTACTGCTAGTTCGTCGTAAAATGGAGAGTTAAAGTTAAGAAAAGTTGAAAAGAATTCTATTGGATTGGTGCCAATGAAATGTCCGGCAAAGGACTAGCACACGGCGAGAACGGAAAAGTAGGACAACTTACATAGGCGAAATAATACCCCACGGCATTGACACATAGTTGCCATCTGTCCGGCAAGGCCATGATACCGGGACGAAAAAGTCTTGTGGCTGGGACCCGAAGAAGTCATCAACTGCACATTGAACCTCGTTGTCTATCGTGAATTGTTTCCCGGGTAGGAATAGTGATCCAGGCAACGAAATAGAAGATAGTCTGTCGAAGACAAATCCGGGTAATAGGCAGGATGAGTCAGTGCTTCACAGCCCAAGGCACTTAGGGTCAGCATCGTTCGCTGTGAGACATGAGAGCGGCCGTTGACCTGGAGCAGAAGAGCACGATGTCTGTTGACCAAAGCCGGCTGTTTCTACAGCAATTTCCGGTGCATCTGGTGTAATTCAACAGAATAAAGTTCTGAAGTGATGGTTAGGCCTCTTGCTAAGAAATTCCGATGAATTATCCCGGCTGTGGACCACCAGACACGGAGCGTCATATTCTTGGTGTGTAGGGGATGGCTCAGTATACCGTCCAGCAGGCTGTGCCTTGCTTTAACCATTGTGCAGATAGTTTCCGATTATCATAAAGGACCCACTTCTCGTCGCAGGTAACGATTCGATGCAATAGAGGTTCCTGTTTATTCCTGGCAAACAGCGACGTGCAGATTTCCGAACGCCTAGTCTTGTGGGCAGTTGTTAACTCATGCGGCTACCACATTTCCAGCTTTTTGACCTTACCCAGCACATCCAGACGCCGAAAAACTGTCGTGTGGTGGACACCTACCTCTGCCGCTATTTTACGACACTTTTTTCGGGGGGTCTTCTTCAACACACGTAACAGAACATCGTCAGAAACAGCAAGAGGTCGGTGACCACACGTGCTTCGTTTTGCAGGTCCGTATCTCCGTTTCGAAACTTCACAAACCATCGCCGAATGGTTCGTTCGTTGGCTGTATTCTCCCCAAACGCTTTCTTAACATTTCGAGCGGCAATTCCTGCAGAATGGCCCAGTTTAGATTCATACAGGAAGATGACTCTCAAATCCTACATTTGCATGTTTAATTTGCAAGCCACGTTACGTCCAAACAAACCACGCCTGAACCTTGTTCTTCAATTTGTCATTTTCATGTAGGACTTCCGTCCACAGGGAGTAGAGCTTAGGTCCCAGCCACCTACAGCGAGATCGCCTTTTGGGCAGGACACAGAAACGGAAGGAATGAGAGCAAGTCTAGCGACTTTGGACAGAACAGTTAGTAGTGAGATTAGAGTACAGTAGATGGCGCCACCATACAAGTACGATATTGCACATAGATGGGCGAGAGAATTTCAGGGAGGACATAGGAAAGGATACCCATTTAACCAGTGGGTGCAGCCTGGGGGCCGTCACTTTACGTGCTCGTCCGATGCACGGCGGATATTCAGCGATTGTTAGTAAATCACACCATCTCTGAAAGATCAGCCCAGGCTAGAACCTGGGGACCCAGCATCGATAGTCTGAAACACTAACCACTAAGCCATCCGCGGCGAACCTTGTTCTTCACATACGCGCTAGCTATTTATAGTTACTCAGTGACGTAATACCCACAACACCTGTGGGTGGTTCCATTCTGCTGTGGTGGGGGCCTGTCTCCGCTGCTCGTTCCCGCTGGACATTTCATTCGCACCAGCACAATAAACGCAGACCTAAAACAATGATTGGACCATGCAAAGCAGTGCAAGAAGAGCGGAATAAAGTACCACTACCAATTTTAAGTAATCTTGGAATACTAGATGCAAGTTCAGAAAAAGGACTATCAGATAGAACATTAAAATAAAAATATTTTTCTCAAAACATTAATTATATTGTTGGAAAATCGTTCTAAAAATGTGGGAATATCCTCTGTAGCTTCTGCAGAAAAAACAAGCTAGTAAAATCATGCAATGGATTGATTATGATACGCCTTCCAACATACCAGAAATCATTACTCAAGTTATTACTCAAGTCATGAGGATAATGGCTGTGGAATAAATCTCGCTCCTGTGCTCTGCCGCATTTTTTTGAGAACCTCAATGGGCAGTCGCCCGTTCCTAATTTAGGGCCACTGTTTCCAGGGAAAAGAGAGAGCTAGTGCCGTAAGACAAACACAAGATCCATGCCTCAACGGGATTCGGACCCCTTTCGGACGAATGATCAGAGGCCATCGCTTAGACCACTGCGCTAACGGGGCGGCGCTCTGACCTTTGACCCCATTTCGACGATATTCAACAGAAGCGGTTCAGTATACCTCCGGAACAATATACTAAAGTTTTGTTGCAATAGAACCATTTTTGCGTAAGTTATCACGCACAAGGGCGATGGAATGGATACCACTCCTATGTCCTGACCTTTGACCTCATTTCGCCCATTTTCAATGGAGTTCGTCCCCAGGTTGTGCCCTACCACATGCTAAAATTTCATTGAAATCGAATAATTTTTACGCGAGTTATCGTGCACGGACAGAGCTGGAGCATGTACACTTTTTCAACCTACCGTTGGAAAGCATAAAAAGAGACGTACCAAATTTCCGAGGCAGAATTTTTTTTATTAAATCAACCCACAACTGAATAGAAGAGATCGAACTTTACTCCGAAATATTTTATCCAGACGTGAGATTTAAAACTGAAACTGGTATTCGAACGCCATGAAAATAACGGCGATTTTTACGTCCTTGTTCGCCATTAAAATATTTAAGTTAAATTATTTTAATGGAAAATGCTTAAAGAACTTGCTATGCCAGTAAGGAGTAGCACTGAAAGTTTATAGTCTGTGTGAGCCCTCCAGAAAAGTCTTTTTGACGTAGGACTACGTCTAACGCTTCAGATAGCATGGGGCGACTTACGGCCGAACGCCTGTGACAAAAATAGGCCCCAATTGAAAACTTTATAGCCTTAAAAATAAGTTCCGCACACTAATCGTGTTAGCAGATTCGTAAACAGCATGGAGTCCAATTCGCGTATTGCGCAATACATCGTGTCCGCAACGCTACCCTCGCTGTTTGTGAGCGGGGGAGATGACGCAATATTTCTGGGTGTGACGCCGCGTTTCACGCAGTTGTTCCCGGCAACCGTGAGCGCAACATGACTGTGCGTGGTATCGTTATTAAGCTCTCGACAAGATCTATTCAAATATACTAAGAACATTTCGCAGTAGTTTAAACTGAACATTTTAAAAATTGTTTTCTTCTGAACCGGTGATCACTTTTGACAATATCGCGGTTTATCTAGACAACCATAAATACAAAACGACTGTGCGTGGTATCGTTTTAAAGCTTTCGACGAGATCTATTCAAGTATATGAAAAACATATCATAGTGGTTTAAACTAAAATAAAAAAAAACGGTTTTCGTGTGAACGGGTTAACCTTTTCAACAATGCCGCGGAATTCGCAGAATGAAAGCAAGCAAAAGTGGACAAAATCAAAACGAGAGGCAAGGGATGGGAAATGTAAGAAGCCCAAAAAGACTGCAGCCCAACGAACTAGAGAGTATCGAGAACGCCTGAAAGCAGCAGCCGCGAAACAAAAATCCAACACACCGTTCGAACCCGTACTTGGCCTATTAGGAACTCTGCTTTGTGTTCGGAATGTATCCAGCATTATTCGTAAAAAGTATGTAAGTTACTTTTCATATCATAGACCTGTGTTGGCTACAACAAATTAAATAAACGCTTTGGAAACCATACTCGACTAGCTCATATCAACTCTCCGATCTGCAAGTCGTAGTAGTCCTACGTTGCAAACTGACGGCTCAATCAGAACTGAGCGAAACTGTATTTTTTTTAAAACCGGAACACATCCCCCACCCCCCGGTATGTTCCTGGATACATAATAAACGTGTTATGCGCGATCAGCGAACAAAACTTTACATCAACCAAATAGTATTAGTTACTTCCCGTTATCACACAATTAATTACCTTAGTAATTTATTTCCTTTAAACGACAATGAACGCCATGCTCAATCGTAATTTGAAAACCAAATGCTTCGTGAGTAAAGATTTTAATTACTGATTTAGAGCAAGAGAAGATGTATACGTCTTTTATCGTCTGCGAAACAATAAGCAAAATGTTCTTTTTTTCTCCAGCTTTGTCAATAAAAATTTGTTGAATGAAATAATCAAGCCAACTTTTGCGTGACACTTCAAAAGAAATGAATGGCTCAGGAGATAAAATCTAATAATATTCATTAGAAAGCATACTCCCATTCAAAGTTAAGCATGAGATTTAGCTTTGATAAATGAGAATACTACATGAATCATTCACACCATCAGTTTTCCCTTCCTTTTTTTTTTTTTTTTTGTAACTTTCCGTTCTTCGTCGGAGAGGTGTTTACACTAGTGGGCTCTTTCAATAAATCTGTTTGACGCGGGAAAGGAGGGCGTTCCTAGGAGACAACTGCCAGACCCAAATCATTTTATTTTCAGTTCTTGTTTTTCTCCTCTTTCTTTCCAATGATACGCTTTTAAGTATTTAAAATCCCCTATGAAAAATAAAATGTGGAAGTCTGTCCCATTTAATGCGCGTACACTTTGTTAGACTGCCCTGATTTTCTTCCTTCAGCATCTGTCAACTGATTTTTATGACCACAAAAAAAATGCAGACCCCTACCGTTGTCTTTTCCAGATACATCAAAAAACCATAAAATAGAGAAGACGCCGAAATTTTATGGTTTCGTTTGGCGCCAGATTGGTGCGAAATTGTACGACTCCAGCAAGTTTTATATGACCCGAGCCCCCCCCCCCCCCCCCTCATACCGCTGTCTAGACACTTTTCATATTCGGTTGTCCTCATGAAGGTAGAACAAAATAAAACTTCTGAGGCCGAATAAAGAGAGAGAAGTAAAAAAAATGTTTGCAATATTCAGGAAGGATAACTTAGGGAGTCGTTAAAAACTAAAATAGAAATGCAGAAACACCGAATTAGTTGCAGCAATTTTAAGGTAAGAAAAGCAAATGTCTAACGAAAACAAATAGAGTTTCCGAACTCGCATCGACAGATTGTTCTTACTTTTTTTTCAACTAGAATCGAGAAACGGTTTATTTCAGCGTGTTCTCCAAACCATTCTCTACAAACAATGTAAATTTCATATTTTTGTGTACAATAAGTTTTGCGTTGCGAGCTAGGAAAGCAAGAGTGTCGCGAAATTTCTAAAACAGCGGCAGTTACTTTTTTTTTAGAATAGAGAGATAATGAACTATCTGTGGTAGCAAGTACTGTATTTTTCGGAATAAAATATGCCTTTTTCAAAAAAAAAAAAAAAAAAAAAAAAAAAGGTGGTGTCAAAATCTCCCAGTGTGCACATATGACCACCTACTATACTGTGCAAATTAATTGGGACAAAGTAAAAATTAATTTTTTTTTCCAAAACTATGCCTTTATATCATTCTATGCCTTCATATACACTGATAAATACCTGTATTAGTATGAAGTATGTCCTCCTTTAGCAGAAATGACCTGTTAAATTCGTTTTGGCATTGACTCCACTAATTGAGTGCACATATTTTTGACTTCATAATCGTGGAACCACACTTTTATAGCATTCGTTATCATGCGTTCTTTGGTTGTACAGTCCATTTTACCTAAACGTCTCTTCAAAATATTCCACAAGTTGCACGCTTCCTTGGGGAAATATCCATTTTTCAATACACGAAAGCAACACGTACGCACAGAGAGCAAAAACTAACATCCACCTGTCACACACGAAAGCGCACAACTGAAGCTGAAGTGCCTATTTCCTGTTTAAAACCGGTCAAACCACATTCTTACTATCAAGTTCTAACAGTCACACCACCTCACAGCTGATAAAACCGGTTTACGTGGGTTTCTGACTTCAACTGGCGATCACATAACAATTCTGAGATAAAAATAGCTTGTCACAATTAATTTGCACGGTATAGTACCTACAAAGCCGTAGGACCCAGTTTAGCCCGCTAAACAACGGCTACTCTGCGAGGTTTCAATTCCATGAGGTGGCGATAAGTATCCTAGGGTACCTGGTATCATAATGTCAACAGCAGGTCCTGCAATTCCCGTACATTACAGGGTGGTGATGATTTAGCGCGAACCCGCTTTTCCAAGTCGAACCACAAATGTTCGATTAGATTCATGCCAGGTGAATTTGGAGGCCAAGGCATTAACAGAAATTCACCAGCATGCTCCTCGAACCACTCCTTGAAGATTCTGGCAGTGTGGTATGGCGCATTATCCTGTTGGTAATGGCCATCCCCAGCAGGGACCACACAGTTGCCATGAATGGGTGGAACTTGGTCCGCAACGATGTTCAGATAACTGACAGCTCTCAGGGATTGCGCTATTGGGATAATGGGGGCCTACAGTGTCCCACGAAAGCATCTGCCACAGCACAACACCGCCACCGTGTTTCGCCCAACAGTGCATCCAGGCGCCATAGCCTCCGTTGGTAATCGGCGTATCCGCTCTCGCCCGTCTACGTGATGCACCAGGAATCTTGATTCGTCAGACCAGGCCACTTTTTTTGTTGTTGTTGTTTTTATTGGAGGCTTAACGACCACCGTGAGCAAATCAATGGGTTATTATTATTATTTTTTTTTTGATTGAAGGTTTAACGACCACCGTGAGCAACTCAATGGGCTATAAGCAGTCGCCCGTCCCTAATTTAGGGTCACTGGTTCCAGGGAAGGGAGAGAGCCAGTGCCGTAAGACAAACACAACATACATGCCTCACCGGGATTCGAACCCGGACCCCTTTGGGACGAATGATCAGAGGCCATCGCTTAGACCACTGCGCCACCGGGGCGGCTCAATGGGTTATAAGCAGTCGCCCGTCCCTAATTTAGGGTCACTGGTTCCAGGGAAGGGAGAGAGCCAGTGCCGTAAGACAAACACAACATCCATGACTCACCGGGATTCGAACCCGGACCCCTTACGGACGAATGATCAGAGGCCATCGCTTAGACCACTGCGCCACCGGGGCGGCTCAATGGGTTATAAGCAGTCGCCCGTCCCTAATTTAGGGTCACTGGATCCAGGTAAGGGAGAGAGCCAGTGCCGTAAGACAAACACAACATCCATGACTCACCGGGATTCGAACCCGGACCCCTTACGGACGAATGATCAGAGGCCATCGCTTAGACCACTGCGCCACCGGGGCGGCAACCAGGCCACTTTCCTCCAATCATCCACGGTCCAATCTCGATGATATTGGGCCCATTTCATGCATCGTTGGCGATGACGTGCAGTGAGTATGGCTACCCGGCTGGGCCTTCGGCTACGCAAGCCCATGCGCAGAAGGCTACGACGAACTGTGTGCTGTGACACGCACTGCCCTGATCCCCACTGTTGTAGTTGTGGCAGATTTGTCGCAATGTGAACCTGCGTTCGCTGTGAACAATGCGCGACAGTCTCCGCTTCTTCTCTTGCATCAATGAGCTACAAACGACACCTGGCTGGACGACGGTTCGTCGTTTGGCCATCTGTGCACCACTTTTGATACGTACTCACTGCAGCGGCACGTGAACAAGCCGTGCCTTTTTCAGAGATCGTAGTTCCGAAACGCCGTGCCATCACCATTTGTCCACTTTTAAACTCCGATAAATGGGCAAGCTTCTCCCATTCTGACTTCGAACACTCTACTAACCGAAAGCCGGTCCTCGGATTGTATATATACTGCTCTGTGAACTTCACCTGCGCCACCGTTCGTTCTCCCGGTGAGCTCATTTTTTTCTAGGCTGGGGGTGGTCATAATGTAATGGTTCACCGGAGTATGCTGATATAATGACTGCTAAATAAGTTTAAAGTGTTATCGCTTTATGTGACGTACTAAAGAAGTAACGCACATGTCAAGACCGCAAGTAGAGGTGATAAGCCCTTGATGGCGTAGCTTAATTGCGAAAGCATTCGGCTCCGGATTGGAAGGATGTGGGTTAGAGTCCCTTCACCGGAAATTTTGGGTTTCACATTGGTACCCGACCGTAAAAATGGATCTACGGGCAGTTAGGTCCTTCGAAAAAATGTGCGATCTTCTTCCTACACATGGTCAGCGATTAATGAGAATTTCCTTCTTCGCTCCGAAGAATGTGTGATACTTCTTCCACACATTACCTGGAGTTACTGAGAATTCCTTCAAGACAGAGTTACTTCAAGCATGGTTAGCGGTGGTCCCGAAAGCTGCGATTTCGTGTGCCCGCATTCCTCAAGGGCGGGAGATTTGTGATGCACTACAGAGATGACGCACATGTCAGGATGGCAAGTAGCAGTTTGTTTGTTTGTTTGATTGGAGGTTTAACGACCACCGTGAGCAACTCAATGGGCTATAAGCAGTCGCCCGTCCCTAATTTAGGGTCACTGGTTCCAGGGAAGGGAGAGAGCCAGTGCCGTAAGACAAACACAACATCCATGACTCACCGGGATTCGAACCCGGACCCCTTACGGACGAATGATCAGAGGCCATCGCTTAGACCACTGCGCCACCGGGGCGGCGCACGTAGCACTGATAAGCCTTTGCAAGCGTTGCTTAAATGGGAAATCATTCGTCTCCGGAGCAGGAGGGTTCGAGCCCCGGCAGCAAGATTTTTTAAATTTTTCTTATTGGAGGTTTAACGACCACCGTGAGCAACTCATTGGACTATAATGCAGTCGCCAGTCCCTAATTCAGGGCCACTGGTTCCAGGGAAGGGAGAGAGCCAGCGCCGTAAAACAAAAACAACATCCATGCCTCAGCGGGATTCGAACCCGGACCCCTTTCGCACGAATGACCAGAAGCCATCGCTTAGATCACTGCACCCCCGTGGGCGGCCTGCAAGATTTCAATGGTCGCAATAGTAAGGTTTACGTTTACTTAAATACTTCTAGGTTGATTTATACGATGAACTTTGTCTCTGATCTTGTGAACATAAATATGAAGCATCAATACATAGCAGTCACTAAGGACCAGGCTAATAAATCAGCTGAAACCACTTACATGGTTCATTGTCGTGAATGAATGACACTTTGGAGCAGACAGACCACACTAGTCAGAATACGCACAAGCTGGCATTCATACATTTCACAATAAATGCGTTTCTAAAAGACGCTATACCAAATCTACTTATAATAGGTAGTTATAACAAACGCTCTTATCAAAACATGTCAAGACCTAAAAAGTCGCTCTCACAAAATGCGCAAGTTGTCCTCGTAAATGCACTTTTATTTTTTATTTTTTTTTATTGAAGGTTGAATGACCACCGTGAGCAACTTGATGGACTATAAGCAGCAGCCCGTCCCTTATTTAGGGCCACCGGTCCAGGGAAGGAAGAGAGCCAGTGCCGTAAGACAAACTCAACATCCATGCCTCACGGGATTCGAACCCGGACCCTTCACGGACGAGTGATCATTAGCCAGCGCTTAGACCACTGCATCACCAGAGCGGCTGCACAATTTTTACATCCAGTGTGAACGTTATATTGGTCTCTAACCTATTGTCAGCGCTTTCAAACTTAGAAAGTTCTTCGGGGGAAATTATGTGTCGTTAAGTTAGACAACGTTTCATGAGAAGAAACTAAATTTTCATAAGAACACACAGAACCTCAAAAAGATGGTCAAATGAGAAGTATGCGTCACAGCTAAATCAACCGATCTGCATACGCAAAGCTTCTACGAAACTGCAAGAATAAGCTATTTCGAGCAAGGCCAGTAACCGCAACGACTTCAACTTAAATTCCTGATGCTTTGAAAAATAAGGAG
The DNA here is from genome assembly GCA_039090855.1 of Macrothele yani. Taxonomy (NCBI): domain Eukaryota; kingdom Metazoa; phylum Arthropoda; class Arachnida; order Araneae; family Macrothelidae; genus Macrothele; species Macrothele yani. The sequence continues at coordinate 20,665,091 of CM076992.1, forward strand.
AAGATTTTAGAAATGAGTGGTTTAAACAAAGCACAGTTTGCATTGACACCAAAAATATACAGTAAAGCCCCCCCCCTCCCTCATAACGAGCCCGTATACAGCGAGATCCCGGATTTAAAGAGAAAAACAGAAACTTTAGTTTGATATAATGGTCATTCAGAGCTAATTTGATTAAGAGCAGAGTCGGATTTAGATATTCTGAGGCCCTAACCGCAATTTGAAGTAGAGCCCCCCCCCCTTTATTAGCGTAATAAAATTGGCTGAAATACGGGTCAGTGTGCTCAAATATATGGCCGCAATTATAAACTACTTTATTTCGCGCTTTTGTTTTGAAGAAATGGTCGATTATGTTATCATAATTGAGAGAATTTGTTGAATCTGATTCTACACTGCTAGCCACCCAAAATGCAACACCAAGAAGGACCGGAGATAGCGAAGCCAGATTTACTAGACACATAACAATAGATACAAAGATGAAACGATTGAACTTACAGGCCCGTGCGACTTGCGGAACACGCAGACATCAATAGTTCGTGTGGCCCCCATGGCTGGCAATAACGGCCGCTACACGCCGCGGCATCGAACGAAAGAGGCTTTGAATGTGGGCATGGGGTATGTCGGTCCAGGCTTCTTCCACACGTTGCCACAGTTCATCAGGCGCAGCCACGGGTGGTGCTCGCCGGGCCACTCGGTTGCCGATCAGCGAGCAGGCGTGTTTGATGGGCGACATATCGGGAGAACAGGCGGGTCACGGCAGCAGTGACACCTGGTGGGCCGTGAAGAACTGTTGCACGATGCGTGCCGCGTGCGGGCGTGTTTTGTCAGGTAAGAGAGGACTACAGGCTCCAAAACGTCGGAGATGCAGCGGTGGATGTTGAGTGTACCGGCGATGCGTACCAGAAGGGTGCGGGTGTCATATCCAATTGCGCCCCAAACCATAACGCCAGGCGACGGACCGGTATGGTGATGCATAATGAAGGCGTCATACAGTCTCTCGCCGCGGTGCCGCCACACGCGGATCCGACCATCGTGGTGTTGCAGGCAGAAGCGGGATTCGTCGGAGAAGACAATGTCGTGCCATTCCGTTGTCCAGGTGCGGCGTTCAACGGCCCACTGCCGCCGCACTCGCCGGTGGTGTAACGTCAATGGCAATCGGAGCAATTGCCGCTCCTGCAGACGACGTCGAACGGTACGTGCTGACACAGATTGTTGCGCAACACACCATAATTCCTGAGCTAACGTTGGCGATGTGGCAGTGCGAGCCGACAATGCCCGCCGCACACAACATGCCAGTCCTCTCGTTCGATGGTGTGCCACAGCTGCGACAATCGCTCAGGTCGGTTCCGCCCTTCCCTCTAGCACCCACCGAATCCATACTGGCTTCACTGTGGCTGGATGTCGTCCCACACGGGCGCCGATGTCTCGCTACGAATAAACCGCTGTCGCGATAAGCCACTATTCGTTCTCAGTCGAACTCCGAAACGTGCTGGAATGACTGCCGTATTCTGCGACGAGGCATCAGGAAGCTTCCCATGCACAGGTCCGGCAGTACAACACACTTCCACTACTTACACCCCGCCTTCTGTGCACCCTTCTTATAGTGCTTCTCGGTGGCGTGCCGGGCGCACATGATTTGCAATTCTAATCGTTTGCATGTCCTTTGGCGGGCGACGCATGCTGCGAATTCCAGGTCATTCGGATGCTTCCTTCTGGGTGTTGCATTTTAGGTGGCCAGCATTGTATAAACATCATAGACAGATGAGAACTCTTCTTACCCACATGAATTCCTTAAATAATTTTTTATCCTGTCAAACAAGCATCCAGAATGTTCCAGCGTAGTGTTGACTTTGAAAAGAAGGCATACAAGTTGTCCACAAAATAGAAATATCTCACTTCATTGGGCAGAAATTGGCTGCCAAACTTCCAGTTAAGTTTGTGAGTGACTTGCACAAGGAATGTAAAATGCAGTGGGCAAATGTCTTCTTATTCTGGTCTGTAGCCCTGTATATTTGCGTGACAGATTTCCTGAGTTGTGGTACGCTTGTCCCCTTCACTTCTGTATGTCAATAAATAAAATTGTCTAATTCCTTTAGTACAATTTCTTTAAGTGGCCTTAGGCTCGTCGTTTTTAAAAAGTCCAAAAATCTTCCTTCGATTTCTCCGTTTGCCACGACATATCTTAATGTAAAAACAAGCTAATCCACGTGCGATATGTCCGGTGTCGAATCTATTACAATCGAAAAGAATGTGGAATCTCATTTCTTCAGCAATTTAATGTCTCAATTTGTCTCCCATTTAGTGAATGAACTCGTCACAGGTATGATGTGACAAATCATTAGTTTTATCCTTTCTTACAAACAATTTCCGTGCATTTTTAAATGACGCCTCGAAAACAATCCTCAAATTCACTTAGATATTCCAAGCAGGTTAAGAAGTTTCCCTTTCTTTCAGACTGCGTATTATCGCTGCTTCCACTAAACGTCAATCGTAATTTACTCAATGATTTCACCGTTGCAATGATCCTTTTCAAACCTTCTTTCTAGTAGTTTTGTTCTACGCATAGCTGCTTTGCCAATTCGGTCTAGATGAGTCCCAGTAGTTTTGTTCTACAGATAGCTGCTTTGCCAGTTCGGTGTAGATGAGCCCCAGTAGTTTTTTCTACACATAGCTGCTTTGCCAATTCGCTGTAGATGAGTCCCAGTAGTTTTGTTCTACACATAGCTGCCTTGCCAATTCGGTGTGGACGCGTCTCATTATTAAATATATCTTTTTATATGAACACATGGCTTCGATATGGCCGCGATTACGCTCATGCTCAGTTAATGTTTCAGAAGTGTTTCTCCAGTCATTACATTCCGTTTTCATTTTATTACATAGCTTTTATGAAAAATTTGTAAACAAATCAATATACTGATTTGCTTGTGTCCGAGAAAATTATCCAATCAGTTTCTCTTTGGTTCCATTATTTTTGATGCAATGGTTTGATTGATTGGAGGTTTAACGACCACCGTGAGCAACTCAATGGGCTATAAGCAGTCGCCCGTCCATATTTTAGGTATACTGACTCCAGGAAAGGGAGAGAGCCAATGCCGTAAGACAAACACAACATCCATGCCTCACCGGATTCGAGCCCGGACCCTTCGCGGACAACATGTGCAATTTAAGCGACCTTTGTCAGTTAATAAAAAAAGTTATGCCCACTTTTGCATTACTTTCGGTACAACCCTCGTAGAAGATCGCAATTTTTATTTTCTTCTAACCACGAGTGTAACAATCATAATCCAGCTTGATTATCTTTAAAAAAAATTTCTTTGCTAGCTAAAGACGTTTCACAACATTTATTTCATAGCTTTTGTGAAACATTTGGCTCATGCCAGTGGCTGATCGCATAGACACTGTCATAGTGTTAGCGTAGCACTGTTACATGTCAGGCTTTGTCCTCCCGCAAAGTTCGACATTGTTGCTTAACAGATGACTGGTTGCTAGCAGCCCATTGCTGCGCATACCTTTGACCCTCAATCACAGACGCCTCAGGCTGCAATGGGGTCTCGAACGCAGACACTAGCGCACTGATTGGCTAGAGGTCGTGTTTTCCGACGAGTCACGATTCAAATTGATGCACCATGAGAGTCGTATACGTGTGCGAAGACATCTCGGTGAACGGCACCTTGTATTTTTCAGCGTGATACCCGCCCAACACGTAAACCGTTATTGTTTGGGGCGCCATTAGGTTCAATTCGCGATCTCGCCTGATACTAAGTGAAGGAACCCTCAATAGCCAGCGATATTTCAGGGATTTTTTAGATGCAGAGGTGTTCTGGCGCTATGTTCCAGCAGGACAATGCTCGCCCACATGTGTCCAAGACCTCTTCTATACACGGCAGATATCGCTTCTTCCGTGGCCTGCACGTTCGCCGGATACGTCGCCGACCGAACATGTCTGGATATGACAGCTAAGCGACTGGGCTATCAAGCGCTCCCGCTAGTCACCATAAATGAGCTCTGGTCTTGCGTAGAAGCAGCCAAGTGGGCTATTCCCTAGGACGATACCAAAACCCTCTTCCATTCAATGTCACGCCGTGTAGAGACTGTTTTTGTTCCTCGAGATGGCTTTAAACGATGCAGAGTTTTGAAGCCAAAACATTTTGTATAGCTGTACAAATGTAATCATATATCACAGATTCCTCATGCTAGAGGCGATACAAGTTTTATTTGAACAGTGCGATTCTTTCTTGACGCTGCAATTTTCACAAACTAGTGTATTATTTAGTTTAAACAAGTTAGTAAAATCATGCAATGCATTGTACGCGTTCCAACATACCAGATATCATTACTCAAATTATGAGGATAATAGCTGTAGAATAAATCTCGCCCGTGTGTCCTGGCCTTCGATCCCATTTCTATGATATTAAACAGAACCGGTAAAGTATACTTCCGGAAGAATCTGATACAGTTTTGTCTCAATTGAAGCATTTTAAGTCAAGTTATGACGAATAAGGGCAATGGAATGAATCCCGTTCCTATGTCCTGACCTTTGACCCCATATCGCCTATTTTCAAAAACCTTCGTCCCCAGGTGGCTCGCTACCACATACTAAAATTTCATCGAAATCGAGCCATGTTTACGCTAGTTATGACGCATAAGGGCAATCGAATGGATCTTGCTCCTATGTCCTGACCTTTGACCTCATTTCGCCCATTTTCAATAGCATTCGTCCCTAAGTAGTTCCCTACCACATACTAATATTTCATTGAAATCGAACCATTTTTACGCAGGTTATGACGCATAAGGAAAATGGAATGGATCCCTCTCCTATGTCCTAACCTTTGACCCCATTCTGCCCATTTTCAATAGGGTTCGTCCCCAGGTGGTCCCCTACCTCATACTAAATTTTCGTCGAAATCGACCAATATTTACACAAGTTATAATGCGGACAGACAGACGGACAAAGCTGGAGCGTATACGCTTCTTCAACCTATGGTTGGAAAGCGTAAAAAAAGGCAATGAAATGTGTTGTTTTGGCTGAGTTTTGCGTACATCTGCCAACTCTGACTTTCAAAGCTCATTGGCTAAATTTTATTTGAATAGCGCGAAGAATTCATTACGCATAGCAATATCTAAAATAAACAAGTTAGTAAAATCATGCTATGCATTGATTATGATACGCTTTCCAACATACCAGAAATCATTACTCAAGTTATGAGGATAATATCTGTAGAATAAATCTCGCTCCTCTGACCCCATTTCGATGATATAAAAGTAATGCGTAATACACACACAGCGCGTGACGTAATGAGGCAGATGGTCGTGAGAGTGTGCCGTCATAAAACTTTAATAGGATCCACAAACAACGCGAGACGTAATAAGGCAGATGGCGTGACCGTGCGTGCCAACATCTCAATCGCAAGTCGATCGCGAGAGTGTGACGACATAAGATTTCTAAGAATGGGAAACATTAATAGGACTACGCCATGACACTAAAAACGTGTTAACTCGGGGTGGTTATTTAACCCACTAAACGAATTTTTCCAACGTCGAGATAAAGCTAAATCTATTTCTAGTATCAGGAAACGGTAGGTTAACCACTTTCATCAAAATCCTTAGAGCAGTGTTCAAAATAAAATTTACATATATACAAGAATTGCTCTTTTAATAAGATGTTACGGAATGCATCCCGCTCTTATGTCCTGACCTTTGGCCCCCAGTTCACTCATTTTTAACAGGGTTCGTTCCCAGGTGGTCCCCTACCACATACTAAAATTTCATCGAAATTGAACCATATTTACGCAAGCGATGACACATAAAGGCAATGGAATGCATGCCGCTGCTATGTTGTGACCTTTGAACCCATTTCGTCCATTTTCAATAGGGTTCGTCCCCAGGTGGTCCCCTACCACATACTTAACTTTCATCGAAATTGAACCATATTTACGCAAGCTATGACACACAAGGGCAATGGAATGCATGCCGCACCTTTGTCGTGACCTTTAACCCCATTTCGTCCATTTTCAATAGGTTTCGTCCCCAGGTGGTCCTCTACCACATGCTAAAATTTCATCGAAATAGAACCATTTTTACGCGAGTTATCGTGCGGACAGACAGACGGACGGACAAAGCTGGAGCATATACGCTTCTTCAACCTACGGTTGGAAAGCGTAAAAAATGAACCAGTTTGTGAGAAAGCTGTCACTTCATAGAATACAGAAAACAATGGATTGGCCTGAAAATTATGTTAAATATCTTCAGAGTTCTGCATTTCTCGCTGGATTATGTTAGCCAAAAACATCTGAGATTTCAGGATGAAACATTATGCTTCAATTTTGTTTTCGAGCACCTCGCGAGGCTATTAATTTTGTATGTCTGTTGTTTGGAATCAACGTTGTTTATTGAAGATGAGAGTTCATGGAACGTTACATATTTTCCCGCAGGCACGCAAAACCAGTTGAAGCGTCCTTATTCTTTCTTTATAATGTCTCAACCTGTTATCAGAGCAAATCTGATTATAACCTTTTCAAGGCTCGTAAGAAATGTGGCATATAATCTGCAAATTACAGGAAAATCATTCAGAACTCAATATTGTTTCTTGGAGTTTCTATCATTTGTAATTTCTTTCGTTTTAGACGTACATACTCATGTCAACCCATGGCCTTTAATTACGTTCTCCGAAAAGAATCAGTCACAATAACTTTGCTGATTAATAACTGCTTGCGACTCGCTTTTGTGGCTTTAGTTTATTAAAATCACTTAAAAAGATTTTCGAAAGCTGTTATGAAAATACACTTCGACTTGAAGCAATCCAGAAGAATTGTTTTTCAGAGAAAGAAACTAGGTTAACTCAACCGAATTATCTTATTTTTGCGGGTTTTTTTAACTTTATGTCGGTATCTTGCGAGAGATTTGTTACTGAGCGGAAGTTTCAATATTTGAAAAAGAAGTGTATTACGAATCAGCCCGCTTTCAAACTCAAAAATATTATGGTTCGAAGAAGTTTTACAATGATTCGATGCAAATTACTGGTCAAAAAAGTTGCTTAGTTCTAATTTTACTGGTAATTCTAAGCAAATATTTGGTCGAAGGAAGTTTGCTTCCTTTCAAGCAAACTATGGGTCGGAAAAGTTTTGATTACTTCCCAGCAAACTATATGTTGAAGAGACTGCTTAATTCATGGCTCGAAGAACTTTTCTAAACAATTTTGGATCGCAGACGTTTTGCTGCGATTCTGAACAACTTATGGGTCAAAGAAATTTGCTAATTCTGCCGGTAATTCTAAGAAAATTATGGGTAGAAGAAATTTTGCTGTGATTCTGAACAATTTATGGGTCGAAGACATTTTCTGTTTCTAATTCTACCGGTAATTCTAAGCAAATTATGGGTAGAAGAAGTTTTGCTTAGTTCCAAACAAATTTTGGTTAAAGTTTTGGTGAATGCTAAACAAAATATGGCTAGAAGAAATTTTGCTTGATTCACAAAATATTACGGGTGGAAGTTATGCTTAGTTCCAAACAAATTAAGTTTAGTTTTTTCATGACAGTAGTTTCCGAGAATTTAGCAGTGAACAAAAGGTTCCCGGTTAACTCTCACTGATCGAAACATGAAAGTTGTCCAATATTATTTTGCATGCTGTCTATTTTTCAGGGATAAATAGCATCTCAAAACAAATACGTTTGTTACTGTAAGACACAAAATAATAATGAAAGTATCTGCACAAAATGGTAGTGCAACACGCAGCCCAAGATATCTCGAGAAATATCAATTTAAATTGGCAACACTGCTATCAACTCGTGAGTGATGCATAGCTAAGTTGTGTGTAGCCCCATGGAGCTTTTCGACAACTCAGTTGGGAGTTTACCCGTTCCGAGCAGAAATGTTCTTCATACTTTTATTGCGTTCACGTCTGGGGAACAGAGCCCGAATAAATGATGTGCGTTAATTACCGGGCTCAAAATGAATATGTCCTCATTAATTTAACAACTTTCGTAGCCTTAAAATTAGAAACAATTCATTTTCCACGAATGATGGAAATGTACGCATTCTTGGAGTTGATTAGGGAGAAATCCGAACATATCGCGAAGCATTAAAGGGTTGCAAGATAGAACGAATGGAGAGACCGGCGCACATTCCCACAGCCTTTCAAGAAGTGCATTAATACCTTGGAAAATAACTTCCACTAACTTATACTCCTCGGATCTAATCTCCAGCCATTAATATTAACTAAATGGTATTATTAAGGCTGGGGAAACTTGCCTAATTCTAAACATTAACAACGGCGACTGCGAAGGTTAAAAAAGAGATTAATTCCCTGAGACCGTTACTGCGGCCAGAATGGAATTAATCACCAGACTGTAAGGACATTTCAGAGAGGGAGAGAAATTTTTAAGCGCCATATAAAAATTGTGGGAGTTTTTTTTTTTTCGTGGTTGAGGCAGGAAACAACTTGTCATTGTTAGCATAACGCACAATTCTGATTTTAAATTAACCAAAGACTGACACAGGAAGTAGCGGAGCTACATTTGCCATTTAAAACAACTCTTTAATCTTGTGGTTTTGTCAAATGATAAATCATCTTGAATAACGTTCCTTGTTATCGGAACAGCAGTGTTATGGCGTAAATGTTACGTTAGTACGATGAAGTCGGATCTGAAAATCGAAAGATATCTCGTTATTTAATGTCGCAATTAACGTTCATTATCAACGTCTTTGGAAAACTTTAATATTGCACATGGGTGAAAGTTAATCCAAGCATCCCTGTACCAAAAAACAGAGCTTTGTGGCTTCCTTGTGAATTGGTTACTACTCCCCTTCATGGTTTTCTACTACATACATGAGAAAAATAATATTTGTGTTTCATCCCCTTAGTCTGTTTATTACCACTGGGGCTTTAGTAAAAGACATTCTGGCTTATATTGGGTTGTGTAAAGAATCTTTTTCGCATTTGTAGACAAAAAATGGGAGACAAAACTTTTATGTGCCTTTGCCACTTCATTTAGTAATGTAGGCACCATTATTTTCCAATGACTTATCTACCGTGTGGCTCGGGGATTCCATCCGCCTAGAATGTTGAAGGTTTGGGGAAAAGAACTCGTCAAGATTGTTTTTTGCAAGCCTTCAAAAACAAGCGATGTTCTTTCCGTTGAGCGAGTTCTTCAAAGACCTGAATAAACAGAAATCTGAAAGCGCAAGTTCGTCTGAATAGTCTAGGTGAAGCAGGAGATCCCAGCCGGGCTCAAACATTTTTTTTCCTGGTGATCAACACAACACTTGGTGACCAACGAAACACGAGGACTGGCGTTGTCCTGTTGAAAGACAATGCATTTCTTGCTGACCATCTCTGGACGTTTGCCAGGAAGCTCAACTTTCAGCTAGTTCAATCGAAAACACTACTTATCAGAACTGATCATGTGGTTGCTCGGCAGCAGCTCGTAACAAGAGTCCCTTCCAAGTCCCGCCACAAGAGTCCCAAGTCTCACCACAAGAGTCCCTTCCAAGTCTCACCACAAGAGTCTCTTCCAAGTCCCGCCACAAGAGTCCCTTCCAAGTCTCACCACAAGAGTCCCTTCCAAGTCTCACCACAAGAGTCCCTTCCAAGTCTCACCACAAGAGTCCCTTTCCAAGTCTCACCACAAGAGTCCCTTTCCAAGTCTCACCACAAGAGTCCCTTTCCAAGTCTCACCACAAGAGTCCCTTCCAAGTCCCGCCACAAGAGTCCCGCCACGTACCGCCACAAGAGTCCCTTCCAAATCCAGCCACAAGAGTCCCTTCCAAATCCAGCCACAAGAGTCCCTTCCAAATCCAGCCACAAGAGTCCCTTCCAAATCCAGCCACAAGAGTCCCTTCCAAATCCAGCCACAAGAGCCCCTTCCAAATCCAGCCACAAGAGCCCCTTCCAAATCCAGCCACAAGAGTCCCTTCCAAATCTCGCCACAAGAGTTCCTTCCAAATCTCGCCACAAAAGTCCCTTCCAAATCCCGCCACAAAAGTCCCTTCCAAATCCCCGAACGGTCTTTGGAGTGGTTAATGGCGTCTCATCTCGTTTGCTCCGCGATTTTTTCACACCGCGTTAATGTACACAATCCATTTCTCATTGTCAGTCACCATTCGTTTCAGAAGTGGGTAATTCCGTTTGAGTAGTGAATCCAAAATATATGCGATTGAGAACAATTTTGTGGCTCAAATCGTGAGTTACCCAAACATCAACGCGAATCCCATTCCCAAGATGTGCTAAGGTCAATGCCACGCGGCACTGGATGTCTGCAAAGTCTGCGCAAATGCCCAGTTCATACCGCGTATGTTGCTTTGTTTTGGTCGGCACGAACTCCAACGGGTCTGCCGGTATGCGGTTCGCCGCCGATTAAGCTATCTCCACGACGAATCTTTGCAAACAAAATACCGACACAGTCGAACGTTCACGGTATCCTTACAATACACAGCACATATTTTCTGCGTTGAGCTTTTACCCTTGCTATATAGAAAAACAGCGTCGAATTAAGAAAATTAACCTTACTCTCTCCCGTTTTCAAACGTATGCCAACTGAAGCCATCACGCCGAACTCTTTTTACGTTGACCGTTGTGACGTATCTACCTCAGAGGTAACGCACATGTCAAAAGGGCAAGTTGCTGACATAAGCTTCTGCAGGCGCAGTTCAATCGGTAGAATGTCAGACTCGGGACAAGGAATATGTGGGTTCAAAACTCATCACCGGCAGTTCCGATATACTGGCGCCCGAGTGTAAGATAAATCGCCGCGAGTTTCGAGAAAAAAATGTGATGCTTTTTCCACACATCGTCTGGAATTAATGATAATTCCTTCTTCTACACAGAGCTCCTTCAAACATGGTTTGTCGGCTACCCAGAAGCTTGCTGTTTCATACCCGCCTTTATTACCGGAGATACACACGGTCAAGTCACATTATTGTGACCACCAGCTAATATCCAGAGTAACCGCCATGTTCAGCAAGGACAGCAGCTAGACGGGCTGGGAGTAACTCCATAAGCTGTTGGAAGGTGTTCACAGGTATGTGAAGCCATGCTGACTGCGGTGCATCTGACAGCTGCTCGAGGGTACGTGGTGTAGGGTCCATAGAGCGAACGACACGATCGAGGTGGTCCCACAGATGCTCAATTGGGTTTGCGTCTGGGGAATTAAAGGGTCAGGGAAGTACTTTGAAGTCTTCATCGTGCTCTTCCAACCACTCTCGGACCTTTCTAACTGTGTAACACGTCGCATTGTCGTGCTGGAAGATCCCATCCGACCCCAGAAAAAACAATCAGTATGTATGGGTGCGCGTGGTCTGTAAGGAGGAGTAATAAAGAATTCGGTCCATAGTTCCTTCCACAGGTATGATTGAACCTAGAGAATGCCACGAAAACATTCCCCAGACAATAACGCTGCATCCACCAGCGATGTTTCTCGCCTTATACGCGAACGTCCAAACGTTTTATGAAGCAGAAAACGTGACTCATCGGAGAAGGCAACCCTTTGCCAATCAGCGGAGGTCCAATTCCGATACTGCCATGCAAATATAAACCTTTCCTGCCGATGCACCTTCGTTAGCATAAGTGCGGTGACCATTCGTCTGCATCGGAGCCCATACGCAGCAGGGTTCGCTGAACTGTCGTTGTAGACACACTTCCGGTAGCTCCGTGGTTCATTCGGCCTGTACCGTGTCGATCCGCCCTCACGCACCTTCGAAGCCGACGTTCACCTTTCACATCAATGGCACGTGGTGCTTCGCAGTTTCCATGTCGCAAGGGTGACATTTCTCCAATCACGACACACTTTAAACACAGCAGCACGCGAACAATTCATTAACTGCGCTGCTTCAGAATTACTGCCACCCTTGGTCCGAAAGCCGATAATCATCCCTTTTTGCAAATCTGATAAATCGCTCATTTTATCCATGAGAGGAGCAACGAGTGATATTATTTTAGAATGCCTACAGCACATCTTATATGTCCTCCAAGCCAGCTCACGACACGTGCCTTCTTTCATTGACTACGCGCTATTGACGTCAAAAGTAGGAGGTGGTCAGGGAAATTAAAGTGTCAGGGAAGTACTTTGAAGTCTTCATGACTAGACTGTGTATGTGTGACGTACCTACCTCAGAGGAACGCACATGTCAAAACGGCAAGTTGCAGCTCTAAGCCTCGGCCAGCAATAGTTCAACAGGGAAAACGTCCGACTCCGGAGAAGGAAGACGTGAGTTCGAAATTAGTCACCGGAAAAAAAGGGCCAGTTTTGCTAGAACGTGCCGGAGCTTCTGCTTTCAGAAAATAAACATCATCTGTATGCAATGGAAATTAACCTTTAAAATTGGTACCAACGATATCTATCATCAAAATGCGAACATACTTTAAGCTTCCAATGTATTGGGCTGTACAATTTATTATACGCACCGCACCCATCCACAAACCTTTCCTACCCCGCCACAATAATGAGGGCATCTGAAACCCCCAGGAAGCAATAAACAGGTCCGATACCTATCTGTGATTGTGATGATGGGTAAATACTGCTGCCTGGGAGAGCTCTATCTTGCGCAGTGGTCCATGCTATGATGATGGAGTTCTCCATTTCCACGACTGCAAGACACCTGGGCCGCCCCTCTGGCGCAGTGGTCTAAGCGATGGCTTCTACTCATTCGTCCGAGATGGGTCCAGGTTCGAATGGCGGTGAGGCATGGATGTTGTGTTTGTCTTACGGCACTGGCTCTCTCCCTTCCCTGGAACTAGTGTCCCTAAATTATGGACGGGCGACTGCTTATAGCCTAATAAATTGCTCATGGTGGTCGTTAAACCCTCAGTAAAAAGAAATGCAACCGTCGCACGTACCTAAAAGACTACATATAAACCGGCAGTCTCTGGAGAAAATGTGGACGTAAATGAGTTCATTTGGTAACAAACCAATCGAATCGAAAACAAACTTCAACTTCACATTATCTTGCAAACAGCTAAAAAAAAAGACAGCTGCCAAATGCCTTAGAGATTCTATTGGAACTTTAAAATGTATTTATGAAAGTTCTCGCATATTTATTAAACATCGGATATATTTTAGTTTTAATAATTTTTTTATTGAAGATTTAACGACCACCGTGAGAATTTCAATGGGCTATAAGCAGTCTCCCGTCCCTAATTTAGGGCCACTGGTTCCAGGGAAAGGGAAGAACCAGTGCCGTAAGACAAACACAATATCCATGCCTCACCGGGCGATTCGAACCCGTACAACTTCCGGACGAATGGTCGTAACCCATCGCTTAGACCACTGCGCCACCGGAGCGGTGTTTTAATAATTATGAAATTTGAGAGATGAAAAAATAACTATACATGAGAGCGTTCAAAAGGAATATTCACTTAAGTTCTTAAGCTAGAACATCAGACTGACCCTACACGTGAAAAACAAACAGTATGATCTATGAATAAAGTACGAGTGGCAACTTATTGGGTGCAAGCTTTTTAAAATCCTATATTTCCGAGAAACAGGAAAAATTGTTTCACTGGGGAATAATGTCAAATATTATACGAGATATAATGAGCTTGAAACAAAATTTGATAAAGCGATGCTTAGTTGATGAAAGTATGTTTTTCTTCAATGCCTTTCCTTTTTGAATATTTTCCCTTGATCTGTGATATTTGAATTCCTTCTACGTAATTCGCGATTCTTTGAAATAGCGTTGCATACAAAACTTTAATTTTGCATAGCGTGGGATGTGTGCATCTTTTACAAAGCATTCAGTTTTTCCTATTCTTATATAAAAGAAAACTAAATGTTGCTTCTTCCAGGGCACGTGTAGGAAGGCAGCTCAGAATGAAGCATTTATTCATACGATAAAGATCATGAGATAAGAATGGCGTATATGGAAACGAAGTCTTTATCCCTAGACTTTTTTAGAGGGGGAGGAAGTCTTTATCCCTAGATTTTTTTAGAGGGGAGGAAGTCTTTATCCCTAGACTTTTTAAAACAGCCACAATGAGCAACTCAAGAAGCAGTCGCCTGTCTCTAATTTAGAGCCACTGACTTTACGGAAGAAAGAGAGTCAGTGCCGTAAGACAAAAACAATTTCCATCCTTCGCCAGGATTCGAACCCGGATCCATCTCGGACGAATTATCAGAAGCCATCGTTTAGACCACTGAGCCTTCCCGCTAGACTTCTGCACACAACGAAGCTAAGAAATCCGAAGACATGGTTGAAAAATATCAGTCAGTATTCCAAACTACTCTCTAGCCACTGGAAAATGGGATATTAATTGACTGAAGGGTTTCTACCAAAGAGAAACCTCGAACAAAGTTTCTAAACCATAAAAATGTGTATACCAAGGATTGATATAAAGAAAGCTGCGATAAACGACAAACCTATGGCAGCTACTGAAAATTTCAAGCATATATTCGATGTGTAACAAACTATACACACCCCGACCACTCAGAAGCCTTCATTCCCAGCAAAAACCAGTGTTGCTGGGTCAGACTGGCAGCCAGCTGTGGCCCAGTGCTATGTTGCCGCTGCCGAACCGTTAATAAAATGTCCCGTGGGCCAGCAGCTGGCCAACAGTTGGCACCCCATCAGTTGTCATATGCCAGAACAGGGCCATCAGTTATCCATCACAGACCGTGGCTGTCACAAGGGGACCTGCAATCTCGTGCCATAAATGATGGCTAACCTAATGTAGTTCGCCAGCTTCCCAGCAGTGGCAGCCGGCAATCACGTTACGTAACTGATGACTTGCCGAATCTTATCCGCCAATTTCCCAGTAGTAGACACAAAAAAAAAAAAAAAAAGATAACCACAGTTTCCGAAAGGCACAACTACTTTTTTTCACTCCTAACGAAACTTCTGCATGAAGGCGTGTCGCTGGGGAAATTTTCTCAACGGGTCCTGAAAAACGCCCGTTTGGATCTGGCTGGCATTGAACCGACTACGATATGTGTGCGAAGCGCAGTCTTTAGCCACTACACTGGTTTGCCACGAACGAGCGTTTGCTTGAAGGTGAGTCTCTTTCCTGTGCGAAGTGAAACGAAGGGTTCTCTTTTTAATTTTAAAATATTGTGAGGTATTTTTCATAAATGTCAGTTTCATATAACCCAAATTTATTTTTTCAACGTAACGATTGTTTTTATTTACTTTAAGGGAACTTTGCTCATTTTCAACGAGTGTACAGACTTAAAGACGGCTTCCAACGTTTTTGTTTTTTTTCCATTAGAGGTTTAACGACCACCGTGAGCAACTCAATGGGCTATAAGCAGTCGCCCGTCCCTAATTTAGGGTCACTGGTTCCAGGGAAGGGAAAGAGCCAGTGCCGTAAGACAAGCACAACATCCATGCGTCACCGGGATTCGAACCCGGACCCCTTACGGACGAATGGTCAGAGGCCATCGCTTAGACCACTGCGCCACCTGGGCGGCGCCCGTAATTCACGGCGATGTTTTAGGTCATCAGTGGCTTCCAACTGATGGAGCTGTCACCAGCGGACCGCTACCGTGTCGCGACAGGCATATTTCTGCCAGCAGTGATCCATCACTGCCAGCTAGCGGCCAGCAGTTTCCCAACACTTGTGTTCTAGCTGAGTTCAGATTTACGCAAAAGTCACTCACGCAGCGGAACATGCAAGATACGTAGTGGCGTGCACCACCACGACATCTAAGCAACTATTTAAAACCGCTGCTCGTCAGTAGTGTTGTTCACAATGGGGGAAAAATAAATCATCTTTCAGAGTTCGATTAATGGCTTATTGTATGTGCCCGTCTGGTTGGAGCGACGATTTCGAAAACAGCAGAACTTACTGGTTTCTCAAAAGAGGAGATATCCAGTGTTTTTAATCAGTGAATAAAATAATCCACATTGCTTGCCTAAGAGGCGTAACCGTGAGGCGACGATATCTGTCAGGGAACGAGGTCACCGTCGTCAGAGAAGGCTTGTACGGAGAAACTGTATCAGTTGACCAAAGCATTCTATGAAAGCTGTTCCCGACTGACATCAGGGAAGTATGCGCAGGGAATTCAGTATTGATGTTGGCAGTCCGATGTCTATACGGGAACTACTGATTTCTGCTAAGTTCCGGAAAGTTCGTCTACATTGGTGCTTGAAACACCGTAACTGGACTCCTGCAGACGGGGGGAAAACTCATGTGGTCCCACCAGTTACGGTACTCCTTGTTCTATACCGACGGTAGGCAGATAGTTTGGCGGAAGCTCTATGAAGCAATGGACCCATTTTGCCTTGAAAACAGTTCTGCGGGTGGTGTCATGGTATGGGACAGGTTGTGTTTGTATGGGACGGGTGTCCTGGTATGGCTGGAAGGTCGGGTGGTTTTGTTTTTATTATTATTGAAGGTTTAACGACCACCGGGAGAAACTCAATGGGCTATAAACAGTTGCCCGTCCCTAATTTAGGACCACTGGTTCCAGGGAAGGGGAGAACCAGTGTTGTAAGACAAACACAACATCCATGCCTCACCGGGAGTCGAACCCGGACCCTTTTCGAACGAATGATCAGAAGCCATCGCTTAGTGGTCAACACTGTTCAGATAATCCTTGGTGGATCGCCACCGGGCGGCGATCCACCAAGGATTATCTGAACAGTGTTGCCGATCAAGTCCATCTTGCAATGTTAACTTTTGTCCAGCAGGTATCGGCTGTTTCAGTAGAAGATAATGTTACTGTCCATTGCGCAAAATGTGTTCAGCGATCATGACAGCGACTTCCACCATCTTTCCTGGCCAACAAAAAGCTCGGATCTGGACCTCTATTGAAAAAGTATGCGGGGCATGTTGGAAAAACTGATTCGGGAGCAAAGTCCTTTACCGTCAAATCTGAGCCACTTAAAGGACTGTCTGGTGGACGTCGGTATGCTTTAGACGTACTCCAACACCTAGTGGAATCTATGTTGTCATTTAGGCTAAAGCAGGTTCAACCTAGTGCTGAATAAAAGTTTTTAATTCAGTTACTGGTATGTGTGGTAGTAAGCACTCCTCTTTTTACGTATGAAGCAATAATCCGCTCAGTTCAAACTTTTGGAATGCAATGTTTTCAAGAAACATTCTTAAACGGAAAAGAAACCATGCGAAATTATATACAGTAACTAAAATAAGGTTGGTTATGTTGACAATGATGATGATGATGAACTAAAATAAATACACTGAAGCAACAATCATCGCGAACACTTGCGTACAGTAACGAAGTTGTGGGCCACCCTTGCGCCACATCCACCCAAGCGGATGCGATGGCTTTCTTCAATTTCCGGAAGTTCGCTAGAAGATTAAAACTACTATGGATAGCTTTCATCCCACGGGTATTCAATTGGACCACGTTCTGGAAATTTTGATGGCCATTTTAGTACTCTGAAATCACTGTGTGCTTTTGAAACTACTATGTAACCAGTCCAGCTTTGTGGTATGGGCGTTACCCTGATGAAAGAAGACTTTTCCATCAGGGAACCCCATGCTCACCAACGGGTGTGCTTGGTTCACAGTGATGTTAACAAACCTCGTGGTATCCAAATGTTACTTCAGAGGTATTAAGCGACACAATAGCGACCACGAAACCAGATCCTAGCTACACCGCCTCCTCCAACTTTTACAGTTAACCCTTTCACGACCACGATACTAAAATGTTTTGTCACTCAGAATACTACAGCGCCCGAAAATGTCTGCTACTGGTTTCCGAATTCCATTCCCCATCCCTTTGTCACGTTAACAAAAGAAGGATTAGTGTTAGCTCACCACTCGAAACTTACGATCTCTAGGTTTGCTATGCACGGGCCTTCGGACGTTTCCCTGGAGCACCTAGTGCATTCTGCTACTGAGAGCCTTAGATAGATGGAAGTGGTAACAGCTGGAAAATCTTGTTTATTTTTCCTTTTTTTTTTTTTTTTTTTTTTTTTGTTCTTTCTTGTAAAAATATTCTCTCAATCTGTTTATTTGGATTGAGCAAAATGAAAGAATTTTTACGAAAATTTTCTCTCGTAAACCCCGCTTTCGGAACAATGTAAAATATCACAAACAAGCGAATGTCAACAAAACAAGGGTTCTACTGAGGGATGCCAGATGGCTGAATGATATAGCCCCGGTACAAACCAACTCCTCATGCACTTCTTTGCTTAGCGACAACAGTGACGACTTAGGGTGACTTCTGCTAATCCCTCGGAAGCCGTGCAAATTCAAAGAACATGGGGAGTAGGAAATCCTACTCATGCTATCCGGGCGACTCGGGCGCTTGTGGTAGCAAAAGGGTTAACGCTAGGTAGCTGGGATGTACTGATTCGTGCTGTTGGCGTGTATTTACTCAAAACGTAATTCATCTAACTAGGTGACCTTTCACCAGTCCTCAAGGGTCCACCTTTGGTGATTCCGTGGGCATCACAGCATAATTTGTCGGTTTTTAGAAGATGCGAGTACACGAAGGCAATACTTGCTGTTACAGAATGTTCGTACAAATGTGCGTCTAGCTGTGTATACCAAACATCTCCTCACAATACTGCTGTTGTATTGTGCGGTTATTTGACCCAATGGAGTTCGTCTGTTACTTTGTACAGTCTTCTTCGATTGGCAGTTGCCTTCGAAAGCAGCTTGTTTTGTCGTTTGTGCACCACTCATCGTACATCCGCGATACAAATGTTCTAGCGCAGCAGAGAAGGTTTTCCTTTTCTAAAATGCTTGCCCCTTCCAGCCTAGCGTCACCAATCATGCCTCTTTCAAATCACGAGCCTTTCACATATTGCCGCTAAATTTCGTACGCGACTAAATCCTTCGAAGTGGGCTGTTGGTAAGCTATCTCAACGTCGTAGTTGCTGCGTTCGTAAGTGAAGATGGCACATGCCCGATTGCTATTGGATGTTCCTAGTAATTTCTTACTTCAGTGTATTGAGGGAAAATAATTCAAACGAATTGTCAAAATATCGATGGTGATCGGAATGGAAAATACAGGAATTTCTCAATTCTGGGTATAAAGAAGTCAAAAGGATGGCATCAACTTGCGACGCAAGATGAATAAACATAATGACGTAACATATAATAAACATAAAAATTGTTTCCCTAAGAAATGATTTCCATTGTATTTGTTTATTTAGGGGTTTAACGACCCCTTGTACACTTAAGGCTGTAAAGAATTGCCCATCTCCAATTTAGAGCGGATTGTTTCAAGGAAAGGCCAGAAGCACTATAATGGAGAAAGCATAAGTAGTGAGAAAATGAGTAGCCTGAAACACATGGCGCAGACCATTCATTTTTATCATTACTAACATACTACTAATACTTCATTTGTGACTGGAACGTGAGGTGCCGAACGGTCAAAAGGCCGTATTTCTTACTACCCGGCACGTATTGTAAATGCACCATTTATTTTAATGCTGGAATTTTAATCTGTGTGCCAGAAATGGCAGCAACTTACAGCTTTACGAAAATCCTTGTGTGCTGCTAGTAAACAAAAAATATCTAACAACGTATTTAGTAAACAATTTCTTTACGAAGATACCAAATCAAATTTCAGACATGAGCTTTTTCGCTTCTGCACGATTTCCTAATTGTGGGTTGTGTTTTCAAGACAGATATTCGTTCTTTCCACATTTAGTTTAATCGGTAATTCCATCTTAGTTGTAGTAAACACATAATTTTAGAAAATTTCAACCACTCCTGTGCTCCATTCTTTGGTTCATTATTAGAAGAATGACGTATTGTAAATATAAGATAAATCTTAATAATCAAGATTTTCTTAATTAATGGTTGATTAACGGTTGGTCATATATTATGTATTATTACTTTCAATTTACTGTATAACGGCTGAATTGTTCCTTGACTTGACGATTTATATTTTTTGGGGAGAACTAGGTGCTCGTCAGGCTATTTGTTAGCGCCCAGGTGGCGCAGTGGTCTAAGCGATGGCCTCTGATCATTCGTCCGTAAGGGGTCCGGGTTCAAATCTCGGTGAGGCATGGATGTTGCGTTTGTCTTACGGCACTGGCTCTCCATTCCCTGGAACCAGTGACCCAAAATTAGGGACGGGCGACTGCTTATAGCCCATCGAGTTGCTCACGGTGGTCGTTAAACCTCCAATCCCCCCTGGTTCCCTTGCCACATTACGTCGCAACGATATGTTATTGTATAAAGAATCTGTTGCAGTTCTTTTTTTTTTTTTTTTTTTTTTTTGATTGGAGGTTTAACGACCACCGTGAGCAACTCAATGGGCTATAAGCAGTCGCCCGTCCCTAATTTAGGGTCACTGGTTCCAGGGAAGGGAGAGAGCCAGTGCCGTAAGACAAACACAACATCCATGCCTGACCGGGATTCGAACCCGGACCCCTTACCGACGAATGATCAGAGGCCAGCGCCTTAGACCACTGCGCCACCGGGGCGGCTGTAGTTCTTTAATTTATTTAAAACTAAAAGATTATAGTGTTACTTTGGTGCTTTGTAATTATTATTTATTTTGGTTATGCTCCCTGTGGTAAGACTTGTGATGTATTGGCTACGAAGTGTTCGCAACTTCTTATTATCAGTTTGTGCGACTTAATTATTTATTTCAGTATGTAACTTTTTTGAAAATGTCACTTACGTTAGTTTCTATTTCATCATGTGTATGTCTTAATGAAAATGTGATGGTATTTGCAGAAATCGAATTGCATGGGAATAGTTATACTTTTGAAGTGCTGCAAGTATTTAGTTACTTTGGTTACATTGCATACTGGGTGCAACCGTTGATTTCTATGACATAAAAAACCTGAGTTCATTAATTCTGTTTGCACATTTATATTACTGTTGGTATTACTGTATTCTTGGACTTTTGTTGCTTATTATGATTGTAGATGTAGTCCCGGGTGAGTATGGACAAAATTCTGTTTTGTTGTGGTGAGGCATAAAATTGTAGTTAAATAAAAATAATAATAATAAAGTTCAACTAGTTGGTTTCCTGTACAAAGTAACAGACGAACTCCATTGGGTCAAGTAACCGCCCAATACAACAGCAGTATTGTGAGGAGATGTTTGGTATGCACAGCTAGACGCACATTTGTACGAACATTCTGTAACAGCAAGTATTGCATTCGTGTACTCGCATCTTCTAAAAACCGACAAATTCTGCTGTGATGTCCACGGAATCACCAAAGTTGGACCCTTAAGGACTGGAGAAAGGTCACCTAGTTAGATGAATCACGTTTTGAGTAAATATACGCCAACAGCACGTATCAGTACATCCCAGCTGCCCAGCGTTAACTCTTTTGCTACCACAAGCGCCCGAGTCGCCCGGATAGCAGATATCTACTATCAGGAAAAACATTCCCTTCCTTTAATATTACCTGGATAAGGCAAAAGGTGATGGTGATAGAAAAAAAAATCCCACATTACACCCTTATCCTGAAAAATCAGTCATAACTACTTATAGTCTACTGTGCTTCAGGAAAGAAGCACATTAGGATGTACACAGAGGAGCCAAAACATTATGACCAGCTCTTCCTAACGCTAATCCAAGAAACTGCGGGTATACGACAGCGCGTGTTAAGGTCATGAAACTATATAAATAACACCTGATACTGAGCTGTTTTTTCGTGACAGCCCACAGATGAATGTGTATTGTGCACTTAGCAAACATAAGGTATATGGCCCCTTTTTTTGTCAAGAGAAACCCATCAATGGTTCCGTGCATCTGGATATGCTCGAAAATTCTCATTCCACAGCTGGACGGTGATGACCAACGACTCATTCGTTTTCAACAAGACGGCGCACCACCTCACTACTGTACAGGTGTCCAGGGATTCCTCAATAAACATCTCCCAGGGCGGTCGAGCAGGTCCGATAGCATGGCCATCTCGTTCTCCAGACTTGACACCTCTCGATTTTTCCTAAGGGGTTTAAAGATATAGGGTTTGTTCCAAGATAGCCAACAAATCTCGCTGAACCCAAAAGTCGAATCACCACCGCAGTTGCAGAAGTGACAACATATATGCTGCTTCGAGTTTTGGGAAGTAACTGGGGTGTCTGCCATACCACCATAGGCAGTTACATTGAACCAAAATGACTACGTGGGATAAAACTTTGTGTTTTGCTACCGATTAGCGCCTCAAAGATTTTGTGAGTATTATGAATAAATTTCTATACTCTTTCAAAGTTAAGTCCTTTTTGTATCACCCTGTATATAATGACTCAGTCTACATTGCTCTAGGCCCACGGCTAAGAATTTATACCAATTACAAAAACCTAAGCTAACATAAAATGCACATGTTTGAAAAGAGTATAAGAGAGAGTTTCTTGTAACATCTAAAAAACACTAGCAGTTGATATCTACAGAAGCATTAACTTCTTCCATAAGCAAAAAGGAAAAAAACCGTAACTGCAACCATCTGGGTACATAAAAAAAATAAACCATATATTTGATGCAAACTGTTGGAGAGTGTAAAATATTTCCTGTAACGCTTCAGATTTTTTTTTTCTTTGGTAAAAGTAGCCAGTGAAAAAGTGTCATGAAGGGAGATAACTTTGATAAAACGGTAGCGGAATGGAACACAATGCGATATAAAGGTTCATTTTTCAGAATTCTGGAGACAAAAAGAGGCCATAAATAAGCTCAAAACTTTGTCTGCAAAGTTAATTTAGAAATGGTTACGAACAACATTAATCTGGCCTGCAGTCTTGGAAAGAAGTAAAGTATCCACCTAAAAGAGCAACAAAATGGTTAAAAAAAAGTTACATGGGTAAAAAAAAAACGCCATTAAAATTATCTTTCCCGACAGAATGTTTCGGTGATTTCTTGCCAGGGCAAAAGCTATGAAGTTCATTCAAACATTAGGAAAGAAAACAAGAACGGGAAGACTAGAGTTCTTAGCTGGGCTATGGTGGAAGGTAATCCTTAGTTTACATAGTCTGCTTTCTGACGTTGAAACACGCATTTTTCCGCGCTGGGTACGGGGTCACATCGGGAGCCCGGATGCAACGAAAACATGTCCCACTTTGAACGCTTATATCTTCGAAATTAATAATCGTAGAGTAAAAAATAATACATCGCTAAATAGTTTACACACTCCTATTTATTAGGTGTACAAATAAGTTTAAAGAAAACGCAACATGTAAATTGAGAGAAAACAACAATACCTTTACGAATCAAAATATACGCCATCGTTATCTATCACCTTCCGCCATCGATCGGGCAGCTGACGGTTTCCATCCATGAAGAGTACTTCGTCGCGTGACGCAATGAAGTCGTCAACCCATTTTTGCACTTCGTCACATGTACAGAACTGTACAGCAGACAAACCATTGCATTCATCGTAACAAAAGATAATCTGAATGGGCTATGTTGGGACTATACTCTGGGAGCTCCAAAACTTCCTTGCCAAGTGTCAATAACCTTTCCTTAACCGATTCCGCGACATGCGGTCTGCCGTTGTCATGCAGTAATTTCAAGGGACGCAATCCTTTGAATGTGAATAGACGTTTCTGACAGATTTCCTGGTTCAATCGCAGCAATTGTTGCTTTCTTAAAGCGATCAGCAGTAACTCTGTTCCAATAGTTCATAATAGAGCACACCCTTCATATCCCACCAGATGCACAGCAGAACTTTCTTGGAGTGAATATTGCGTTTCGGTGTCCAAGTCGTTGCTTCACCGGGGTCTACTCAGTGTTTTTTGCGTTTGGGATTGTCGCACCATATCCACTTTTCATCACCGGTAATGATTTTCCACAGGAAAGACTTTGTGTTGTTTATTCAACAGAATCAAACACTTCCAGACACGCTCATCTTTATTCCTCTGGCTCAGGTCATGTGACACCCATTTTCCTTCCTTCTGAATCTTTCGCAAACAATTGGAAATGGTTTGTTGAGTTACCCCCAGTTCTTTTTTTTTTTTTTTTTTTTGATTGGACGTTTAACGACCACCGTGAGTAACTCAATGGGCTATAAGCAGTCGCCCGTCACTAATTTAGGGTCACTGGTTCCAGGAAAGGGAGAGAGCCAGTGCCGTAAGACAAACACAACACCCATGCCTAACCGGGATTCGAACCCGGACCCCTTACGGACGAATGATCAGAGGCCAGCGCCTTAGACCACTGCGCCACCGGGGCGGCCCCCAGTTGTTCAGCTAGTTCCTTTTGCGTTTGAGACGAATCTTCATCCAGCAATGCTTGCAGTTTCTCATGTGCACCCTTCTGCGGGGCGCCGCTAAGTTCTCGATCGCTAACATCAAAATCACCTGCATTAAATCTTCTAAACCAAAACTCACACGTGCTTTTCGATACACTATTCTGCCCCAGAACAGATCGATGCACATGCTTTTGTAGCAATTTTTCCTTAACGAAATTCGTAACGAATGCAGTGTCGAATAAGTGCAGTATCGTTTGCCATCTTTCACCTACCGATGTGCAAATTCGTTTGACTGCTGTTGGGCAAACTTTTGTGTCACATTTTATACTCTGGGCCACTTACGGTCACATAACAACAACGCGGGGGAATGGCGGATATGTAACTTAGCGGTATACGTCACACAAAAAACGCTTTAAACCTTATTTATACACCTAATTTAACAAAACAAGTTTCACCCCGAAAACCCTTCGATACAGTATAGCGTTAGAAATTTAAGCTGAATTTCGCGTGATTTTGTTTCGCAGCAAGCCGCTTTAAGGTTGATAACTAGTGAATAGAAACTGATAGCAATGACTTCACCCCGCAATCCGCAGCTAATGGTCAGAGCTAAAGGAAGTATGTGATAAACCGAAATAAAGTAGATTTAAAATTAATTTTTTAGGTAAATTTGGTGGCGAAATTTAGAAATGCCGCAAAAATCCATTGTAAATCAATATAGTACGAACCGACGTAATTTGAACAAACAGCTAGAGGAGAACGAAAGGAATTCGAAAAGGTCCACTGAGTCAACAAACGAAAAGTAACGGGAATGTAGGGAGCGTCAAACGTCCGCTGAGTCAACAAACGAAAAGTAACGGGAATGTAGGGAGCGTCAAACGTCCGCTGAGTCAACAAACGAAAAGCAACGGGAATGTAGGGAGCGTCAATCGTCCG
Organism: Macrothele yani; assembly: GCA_039090855.1. NCBI lineage: Eukaryota > Metazoa > Arthropoda > Arachnida > Araneae > Macrothelidae > Macrothele > Macrothele yani. The sequence goes on from CM076992.1 coordinate 20,690,075, forward strand.
CTGAGTCAACAAACGAAAAGCAACGGGAATGTAGGGAGCGTCAATCGTCCGCTGAGTCAACAAACGAAAAGTAACGGGAATGTAGGGAGCGTCAAACGTCCGCTGAGTCAACAAACGAAAAGTAACGGGAATGTAGGGAGCGTCAAACGTCCGCTGAGTCAACAAACGAAAAGTAACGGGAATGTAGGGAGCGTCAAACGTCCGCTGAGTCAACAAACGAAAAGTAACGGGAATGTAGGGAGCGTCAATCGTCCGCTGAGTCAACAAACGAAAAGTAACGGGAATGTAGGGAGCGTCAAACGTCCGCTGAGTCAACAAACGAAAAGTAACTGAAATGTAGGGAGCGTCAAACGTCCGCTGAGTCAACAAACGAAAAGTAACGGGAATGTAGGGAGCGTCAAACGTCCGCTGAGTCAACAAAAGAAAAGTAACGGGAATGTAGGGATCGTCAATCGTCTGCTGAGTCAACAAACGAAAAGTAACGGGAATGTAGAGAGCGTCAAACGTCCGCTGAGTCAACAAACGAAAAGTAACGGGAATGTAGGGAGCGTCAAACGTCCGCTGAGTCAACAAACGAAAAGTAACGGGAATGTAGGGAGCGTCAAACGTCCGCTGAGTCAACAAACGAAAAGTAACGGGAATGCAGGGAGCGTCAATCGTCCGCTGAGTCAACAAACGAAAAGTAACGGGAATGTAGGGAGCATCAAACGTCCGCTGAGTCAACAAACGAAAAGTAACGGGAATGTAGGGAGCGTCAAACGTCCGCTGAGTCAACAAACGAAAAGTAACGGGAATGTAGGGAGCGTCAATCGTCCGCTGAGTCAACCTTCTACTTCAACTGCACAAATTCAGCCTGAACAACACGAACAGATAGAGATTCGCGTCATCTGTTCAAATTTTCACACTTAGCAGGCAATACAAACGTATATATAGTCAGTCGTCACAACTTCGCTGCATTATTAATGTATTACGTCTCAAACCTTTCCACCGTCGATGAATTCTGAATCTAGAGAAGATCAACAGCAATAACAAGAAGAGTACATTAGGCCCGTGACGTATCGCCAAATTTATAACAAAGCAACTAAGGAGTTGGAAAAATTGTTTCTGAAGAGCGATTTCTTTTCAAACAATTTTGGCAATAACTACTGACAACGATGATACTACGACTTCTACTATCATTAATTTATAAGCAGCATAAGTGACTATGAATTGTATATAGTACACGTTGTTTTTAAGTTACTAAAGTAAAATATTTTCTTTCCTTTTGTTTCTTACTAATTTTATCATCCCCATCAACCATTATCAATCCACTGCTGGATGAAGGTCTCCCCAAGTTTCTTCCACAATTGTCTGTCATGAGCCTGTCTCTTCCATGTCACTCCAGCATTCTTTCAAATTTCATCCATCCATTTCCCATGGGGTCTTCTTCTGGGTCTTTTCCTGTACCTTGGAATCCAATCTAAAACTTTGGTTGTCCATCGGTGGTCCGTTCTTCTGGCAACATGTCCAACCCATTTCTATTTCAGTGATTTCCCTTTGGTCATGACGTTGTTTACTCCTGTGATTTTCCTTATCCACAAGTTCCTCTTCTTATCTTTCCTGGTTACACCAAGCATGCATCTCTCCATACTACTTTGAGTTGTCTGCAGTCTGTGTATGTCTTTTTTAGTTAAGGTCCATGTCTCTGCTCCATACGTAAGCACTGGTAGGATGCGTTGATTAAACACTTTTCTTTTAAGACATAATGGCATACTGCTCTTAAAAATTGCACTGTTTCTTCCAAAAGCTCTCCATCCAAGTTTTATACACCGACTAATTTCTTCATCAATGAGACCCTCCCTTGATATCTTCTGTCCAAGATAAATATAGGTATCGGGTGTCTCAAGCTTTTCTCCCTCAATCAATAAAATCTTCGTTTCTTCTAAATGAATCGTGCATCACTTTTATTTTCTGAAAGTGCATTTTTAATCCCATTTTTTTACTATTGTCGACAAGCTCTTGGATCATACTCTGCAGCTCTGAAGGGGTAGTTGCAAAGATGACCACGTCATCAGCAAAACGAAGGTGAGTTAAGTAATCTCCATTAATCTTTATCCCTTTGTTTTCCCAGTTCAATGATTGAAGGACATTTTGCAATGTTGCATTAAAGAGCTTGGGATATATGGTGTCACCTTGTCTCCTTATTGTGCTGTATCCTCAAATATCCGAACTCTTTTGCACTTGCATTTTTCATAGATGTTATTAATAATTCTAATGTATGCAACTTCAAACCGCAGGATTTCAAAGCCATTGTTACTGCTGATGGTTTCGCGGAATCGAAGGCCTTTTCATAATCTATAAAACCATGCATAATGGGAGTTCATATTCTCTTGTTCTTTCGATTAGTTCTCTTAGTACATGGATATGTTCTACAGTGCTGCAGCCACACCAGAATCCAACTTGTTCCTCGAACCATTCCTTGACGATTCTGGTAGTGTGGCAAGGCGCATTATCCTGTTGGTAATGGCCATCACCAACAAGGAACACAGTTGCCATGAATGGGTCAACTTGGTCCGCAACAATGTTCAGATACCCGACAGCTGTCAGGGATTGTTCTGTTGGGATAATGGAGCTTACAAGTGCCCCAAGAAAACGTCGCCCGCAGCATAACACCGCCGCAACTGGCCTGTTTCCGCCCAACAGTGCATCCAGGTGCCATTGCCTCCATTGCTAATCGGCGTATCCGCGCACGGCCGTCTACGTGATGCACCAGGAATCTTGATTCGTCAGACCAGGCCACTTTCTTCCAACCATCCACGGTCCAATCTCTATGATCTTGGGCCCATTTTATGCGTTGTTGGCGATAACGTGTAGTGAGCATGGGGACCTGGCTAAGTCTTCCGTTACGCAGGCCCATGCGCAGGCGGCGGCGATGAACTGTGTACTGTGACACATTGCCCTGATCACCAATGTTGTAGCTGCGGGTGATTTGTCGCACTGTGGCCGCTGTGAACAATGCGCGACAGTCGCGGCTTCCCTCTAGCATAAACAAGCTTCGGACGACAGTTCGTCGTTTTGGCCATCTGTGCACCACTTCTGATATGTACTCACTACAGCGGCACGGGAACAATCCACAAGATGCGCCGTTTCAGAGATCGTAGTTCCGAGGCGCCACCGTGCCATCACAATTTGTCCTTTATCAAACTCCGATAAATCGGCAGCTTTTCCCATTTTGACTCCGAACACTACTAACTGAAAGCCGGTCCTCGGGTTGTATATATACACTGAAGTGCCAGAAAAACTGGTACAGACGAGCTTATGCAAAATGCATAGCTGCGTCACCTATGCGCGTACTCTGTTGCCTCCAGCGGTGCGTATATAAAGCGATAGACATCCTTGCCAGCTGTCAGAGCTGTTTTCGGCAGGAGAACAACAAGTAATAACGATTTAAGCGATTTTCAACGCGGTGTCATAGTATTTCGCAGGTAAAAAACGAAGTTCGGATTTTCACGGACAACCATTGCAAGGGTGTACCGTGACTACAGGAATTCCGACAAAACCTCCAACCTACGATACCAATGGCCGTAAAAAGACATTGGGTTAACGTTACCATCGTCGGCTGTCAAGAATCGTTTTACGCGATAGGCGTGCAACACTATCTCAAGTATCATCGGAATTCAATGCTGGAGCCTCAACAAGCATCAGCGTCCGGACTGTGCAACGTATCCTGCACGATATGGGCTTTGGGAGCCAACGCCCAACTCTAGTTCCCTTAATGGGTGCACGACACAGAGCTATGCGCCTCGCTTGGGCACGGCAACAACGCCACTGGATACTTGATGACTGGAAACAAGTAGCCTGGCCTGACGAGTCGCGTTTCCAACTGTATCGAGCAGATGGAAGCATTCGTGTGTGGCGCAAACCCATTGAAGCCGTGGATCCCGCCTGACAACAGGGAACTGTACCGGCTGGTGGGGAGTCCGTAATGGTATGGGGTGTTTTAGCTGGACTTCACTGGGACCCCCTGGTACGTCTACAAACGTTTGTGACCGGCCAACGCTATGTGCGCATATTTTCTGACGAGGTACACCCGTTCATATCCTGTATTCATTCTGATGGGTTGGGCCTGTTCCTACAGGACAATGCACCTCCACCCAAGTGTCGGGACGCCACATTATGGTTAGAGGAGCATTCATCTGAGTTTGGGGTGTCGCCATATCCACCAAAGTCCTCAGATCTAAACGTGATAGAACAAATTTGGGATGCCATGCAACGCGCTATCGAACACATGAATCCGAGACCTCGGAATACACCCGAATTGTGGAACGCTCTGCAGGAAGTATGGTATGCATTGCCTACAGCATATTTCCAGAAGCTAGTGGAGTCCATGCCCCGTCGTATATCCGCAGTCCTGCGCTCCCGTGAAGGACCTACCAAGTATTAGACTGGTGTAGCAGTTTTTCTGGAACTTTTTTTTTTTTTTTTTTTTTTTTTGATTGGAGGTTTAACGACCACCGTGAGCAACTCAATGGGCTATAAGCAGTCGCCCGTCCCTAATTTAGGGTCACTGGTTCCAGGGAAGGAGAGAGCCAGTGCCGTAAGACAAACACAACATCCATGCCTGACCGGGATTCGAACCCGGACCCCTTACGGACGAATGATCAGAGGCCAGCGCCTTAGACCACTGCGCCACCGGGGCGGCATTCTGGAACTTCAGTGTATACTGTTCTGTGAACTTCACCTGCGCCACCGTTCGGTCTTCCGGCGAGCTCATTTCTCTAGGCTAGGGGGCATAATGTGATGGCTCGTCGGTGTATGAATATTCAAATAAAGTAAAAGCAGAATAAAACAAGCTATGAATAAACAACCCGTAGTGACTTGATAAATGCAGATCAATTCTGTTAATGTTGTGCTTGGGCGATTTATTTTTGTTGTTTTTTAGGATTTAACGACAACCGCGAGCAACTCAATTGACTGCAAGTAGTCACCTGTCCCTAATTTTGAGTACTGGTTACAGGAAAGGTAGAGAGCCAGTGCCGTAAAAAGCTCATACGGGAAACCGAAATCACTTAACTACTAGATAAGAAAAAGAATTCGAAGAATGCCTCATCCTTAATATGCTCAGAATCGGACGAATGCTCAGAGGGTAAATGACCGTAAGCGCCAACAATCTAACGCTTAGTTTATTTATAATGTTTTCATGCTACGATGAGCATAAACAAACTAAACAGGCCTTCATTAAAATAACACGTAGTACTGATCACGAACGCTACGCAACAAAGAAATTTCGTCAATGATCCCAAAATTAAATTTTACTAAGTGGCATTCAATTAGTATAACAGCGCAACACTACACCTTTAATGAAAATCACGTTCATTTGAAAAAGAAAACTATCAATTACCAAAACGGCTAATGATAAATACACAGTTGACGTGAACTAGGAACACCAAATAAAAGTCATCGCTCTTTCCACGTTTATAAGTGAGTCACGGGAAAATTCTCATCGGCCGCCACCGGGAATCAAACCCAGGGTCTTCCAGTTACGCTCCGGATATGCTTCCACTGCACCACAGCGGCTTCGAAATTCTCCAGACTCACAAAACGGCAAACTACCAAATCACATGGCAGGTTGCTTCTTCGGAGCCCCGCACAATGATGGGGATTCACCAAGGATGAACAGCAGCAGCAGCAACTAAACAAATAACTAGAAGGCGAATGAATGATATCCTACTGTGACCTTTAAAAATAAACGTGGAAAGCGCGAAGACCTCTATTTGATGTTCCTAGTCCGCGTCAACTGTGTATTTATCATTTATTCGCTTTCTAGTTCTGGTGGTAGCGAATTAAAAGTGTTAAAATATTCATCCTTCATCACAAAAACCATACAGTAATTATCAAACGACAGATCGGACTATGGAAATCCAACCAGCCTCTCTCTCTCTCTGCGTCCTACGTTCCTCCTACACAAATTTGTCAATTTAGTTGATTCCAGGTAGACCTAGTTGATTTTGCGCAGCACTTGGGTGGTAAAATTTTGGCTTAGTTGACAGTTAAAATCTGGTTGACTACCATCTGAAAAATTTAGTTGATTTGTAGTTTTTATTATTTATTATCATTTTTGTGTTTTATTGTACTTTCTTCTTTTAAGTTCGATGCAACAGTAACTGAACATTATAAGTATGAAATTTTCTTCCCATGTTGGAGATTAGTGTGGCGTTCGATTAAATGTGACCCCATGCCCAAGTAGTTCTCAATTTTAATATCTGGCAATCACTCAAGGGGCGTTGCACACACTGTTTTGGCTACGTAAAGTATGTTAGAAAACTACGTACGTGCATTGAATGTTTTGGTTTATTTTGCAGTGAGACACAGCCATTTTTAAATCCAAAATCATATTTTGGTTCAATATTATCATTAGCGGAAACTCGTTATTGGCCAACAGCAATTCCTAGAATTATTATTTTGAGACTGGGTGTTTAACGACCACGGTGAGCAACTCTATAGGCTATCAGCTGTCTCCCGTTCCTAATTTAGGGCCACTTGTCCCAGGTAACCGAGAGAGCCAGTGACGTAAGACAAATACAACATTCATGCCTCACTGGATTCGAACTCAAAACCATCTCAAACGAATGGCCAGAAGCCAGTGCTTAACCACTGTGCGACAGGAGCGGCAAAGTTTATCTTCCAAAAGAAATACAGAGAGATTCACTCGGGACTTGACCAAAAAAGCGCTACAATTTTGAAAGAAGAAAACATTTCAAGCAGAAATTTGAAAACGAAGTGCCATACCTTTTGACAATCGCATTTATATCAGAGAAGGTGTTAAAAATGTCCGCTATTTTGATACAAACAGAGATCAACTTGTTGCTGTGCATTGTCAAATGTACTCCTCAACATGTTGGTATTTATTGCTTCAATTTCCTGTGCGATTTTGTTTTTCGGCTATTTTTTTTTTTATTTGAGGTTTAACGACCACCGTGAGCAACTCAATGGGCTATAAGCAGTCACCCGTCCCTAATTTAGGGTCACTGGCTCCAGGGAAGGAGAGAGCCAGAGCCGTAAGACAAACACAACACCCATGCCTGACCGGGATTCGAACCCGGACCCCTTACGGACGAATGATCAGAGGCCAACGCCTTAGACCACTGCGCCACCGGGGCGGCATTTTTTCGGCTATTGTTAGTTAGTTTGGAGGTTTAACGACCACCGTGAGCAACTCAATGGGCTATAAGCAGTCGCCCGTCCCTAATTTAGGGCCACTGGTTCCGGGGAAGGGAGAGAGCCAGTGCCGTAAGACAAACACAACATCCATGCCTCACCGGGATTCGAACCCGGACCCCGTTCGGACGAATGATCAGAGGCCATCGCTTAGACCACTGCACCACCGGGCGGCGTTTTTCGGCTACCGAATAGTCCCAGGCTTATTTGGATGTAAACAGTACCTTCCTGATGGCACCATAAGAAGTAATCGGGTGGAGTTAAATCTGGAAACCTGGGCGGCCACAAACCTTTGGAGATAGCCCAATCGCCGAAGAAACTTCGAATCTTAGCCATGCTGGTTATTGGAAGCGTGACAAGTCGCACTATCCTTTTGAAAGAAGCCATTCTGCAGTTCAATATCATCCAATTGGCTCACGAGCTGCGTAAAGATATTGAGATACACTCCTGTGTAGGCAGTCTCTTCAAAGAAAATGGGACCGATTATCCGGTCCCATTTTCAATCCAGTATCCGATTCCGTGAAATGGCGCACCATACGCCAATCTTTATGGGATGCATTCTTTCCTCGTGAATGACATGGGGATTCTCACTCGCCCATACCCGTGTGTACTTTGAGTTCACATAACCTGAAAAGTGGAACCAGGCTTCGTCCGTGAACCACGTAATGCCTAATATGCCTGGATTTTGACTGACAAATTCCTTAAACCACCGGCAGTAATGCGTTCGCTTCGGCATGTCAATTGGTAGCAGCTCACGAATAACTCTAGCCCGATATGGCTTCAGTTTACCCATTTTTATGCAGCCCTCTGGCAAGTGGAATATGACAATCCTGTTTCTTGCGACAGCCTACGTACCGATTTTTTTGGAGACTGAAGCAACCTCTTTTTCACACACTGCACAGTGTTTTCTGACATTGCGGGTCGCCCTCCTGAATGCGCATCAACAAGGATTCTTGTCGTCTCAAGCTTCTTCTCAAGATTTGAAATCATTGGCGGTTCCCGACCGGGAAATTTCTTCTAAAACTCTGCCACTCCTTGAAAGAGCCGGAATTCCAATAACTTCGAATGATAAAAACGCGCTCAGCAATCTTGAGAACACCATCGTACTCGACGCTAGCCGACGGACATATAGAATGGCGCGAAACCGTATTCACAAGATGCCGTATATTGTGGCGCCATCTGTGCATAGGAGCCAAACGGCGCAGATATGGATGCGAATGTCAGAACGTACGGCACTACGTCTTCAAATTTCAACTTGAAATGTTTTCCCTTTTAAAAATTATAGTTTTTTTGGGGGAGGGTGAAGTCCCGAGCTAATCGCTGTGGCCTACCTCGTATTAAACAATATAGACAATACTGTAAAATGTATGTGTTCACCGTTTGTATTCCGTTTCAAAGATGGTGAATACAAGTTAAAGCAGCGGGTATTTGTAGTAATTTTCAGCCATGAAGATGAATACGACTTACATCAGTGAAAATTTGAATCGTAGAATATTCTGCATTTTTTTAAATATCTGTGGAAGATTTGAAGAGGAATACAAACTGCGCACTTGCGGTCAACCATAACTGCGTATGCGAGTGCGTAAATTGGCAGCTTATTGGTCCAACGAAATAGAAGGAAAAAAAAACGGTGGGTTCTGTTCTTTATTTCAAACAGAATGCCTTGAAGATTAGAAATCGTGCTATCATCCATTTCATTTTCGTGACAGTTTCTTAAAAGTGTCCTGTTTTTCACTTTTGGTTGAATTTTCAGTTAGAATTAGTTGCTTCACTGCCATCGGAGTTGGTAAAAGCAGCCCCACATCAGCACGCCATACGCAATACACTAAAGAGCAATTGAATTAGAGATACCTGTCTAGTAACGTGTAGCACCACCTTTCGCCCAGATGACGGCGGCGATTCGTCTCGGCATGGACTCGACAAGACACCGGAAGCGTTGGGAAGCCATACGGATCCACGACCCCTGAACACGCTCCCACAGTTCAAGAAGGTTTCATGGAGGGGGTCAGAGCCTCGAACATTTCTCTCGATGGCATCCCAGATGTGCTCGATGGGATTGAGGTCAGGTGACGTAGCTGGCTCAGGAAGCGAGGTCACGTCGGTGGAGTGTTCATCCAACCATTCGGATACAATTCGAGAGCGATGGCACGGTGCATTGTCTTGTTGCAGGATGAGGTCCCCAGTGGGATGTTGAAGACGCACAAACCGGAGCAAATGGTCGTCCAGGATATCCCGGTAACGTTGACCTGTGAGGGACGATGTCACACGTACCAGGGGTCCCATTTCAGTCCACGTAAACAGTCCCCAGACGAGAATGCCACCCCCACCAGCTTGAAGAGTACCCTGCTGGCAAGAAGGATCCATCGCTTCATGTAGTTAGCGCTGTACTCGTATCCTGCCATCCGCATGTACCAACGTGAATCTCGACTCATCAGTCCAGGCAACATTTTCCCACATATCTAGGATCCAGTGACGATGTTCTCGCGCCCATGCTAATCTTTGCACCCTGTGATGTGCGGTCGTGATACGATGGCTTCTGTACCCCATAGCGAGGAGATGGTTCTGGATGGTGTGGCTGCTTACGCGTTTTTGTGCACCAGCGATAAATTGCAGAGTGATTTCTTGCCCTGTAGCCAGTCTATCCGCTGTTAGAATGCGAGCTAGCCGACGATGACCCCGCTCATCCACACTCTGTTGTCCACGGCAGTTGGCCCTTGCAGGGATGGTTTTACCGGATTCGATGTACTCACGGTGCACCCGTGACACAGTGGCTCGTGAAAATCCTAGTGCCTGCAAGACTTCCGAGATTGAGTGACCCATTTGTCGGGCCCCGACAATTTGCCCACGATCAAATGTGCTTAGATCCTTCGTCTTACCCATAATGCGTCCGACTCTTACTGATTCCCGTCGCATTACTCCTTATATTGTTGGATCGCTGCATACGTCATGTCGTTTCCGTTTACAGGGCCGCCCACAGCTCCACATTTGCATAACGCCAGCTGTCTCTAATTCAATTGCTCTTCAGTGTACTTGTTGCTAGGGGGCTTTCTCACTTTTTCAATTCCACATTCCGAGTTCTAAGATGACGCCTCCCCCTTTTCTGTGACCTTGTCAGAAAACGGCCGTCTCTTCAGTCCTCCCTCCTTCACTTAAAATGGCATCCCAATATCCATTTTTTGAAGTTTCAGCATTTAAGATGACATCCTACAATACTTGCATTTCTCTCGGTTTTTTTTTTTTTTTTTTGTCGTAGTCGTCCCAGAATTCCACATTATCACAGCTTCCATAAATAAAATTCTTAGCAAGGAAGTTATTACACAGAACAAAAAAAAAAAAGCAAATTTTCAGATTTTTGCTAAGTGAAACTCCTGTTCTCGGATAAACGAAAACAGCGAAATATTCTACGAAGACTTCATTGTTCGCAATGGGGTTTTCAGATGAGAAATCAAGTGGGGAAGCTTTAGTTGTTATAAAACGTGACTTGACTGCGTCTTGGATGAACTTGTTTCATGTGATCATTAACGAGGCTAAAAACTATTGGGGTTTTTCTGGGGATCCAACACAATTTTCTCCGTTTCCGTTCGCGGGATTTAATATTACCACAGAAGAGCTAATGTCTTTCCTTCACCTCTGGCTTTACCGACTGGAAGACGGAACTAGGCTACCAAAACTTCCACTACCAGACACTCGTAAATTCACAGTTTGCGTGACGAATTTTAGCGGGTGTGTGTGTGTGTGTGTGTGTGCGGGTGGATGGGTGGGGGATGATGTGATTACCAATACTTTGCTTTCATGGAAACACTTGCATGCCTCGTGTTGCTAATCACGAAATACTCAACTTATTTCAGCGTAGTACAGGGCTTAAGTCATCTGGAAAGCTTCTTCACAAAGGGTTTTTATGTCGGGTGAAAGAGCATGGAACAAAGAAAACCAAAATCACTTAACCACTGGAGAAGAAAGATAAATAATTCGATGAAGAAACAATGTGCGCGAAACTGTCATTTATTGATCGCTTCTGTATGACCTAATATTTGTCCACAGATTTCAATCCATATTTTCTGCAAACAAATAGGGAAATTTAGGAATATTTTCTGCGTGTTCCTCAGAAATGATACCACCCTAAGTTGACAGGTTAAAGCTCCGAGATCAAAGCTGATTTTTTTTTTAATGTGCGGTTTTATAACGTCCTCAAAAACATTCCTACAGGCAGAAGCGTATGTAGAGGCCTTGCTCCCCTTCCGATAGTTACATTATTTTTTTTTTTTTTTGATTGGAGGTTTAACGACCACCGTGAGCAACTCAATGGGCTATAAGCAGTCGCCCGTCCCTAATTTAGGGTCACTGGTTCCAGGGAAGGGAGAGAGCCAGTGCCGTAAGACAATCACAACATCCATGCCTGACCGGGATTCGAACCCGGACCCCTTACGGACGAATGAACAGAGGCCAGCGCCTTAGACCACTGCGCCACCGGGGCGGCTACATTATTTTGTTAAAATTACGTTAGAAAAATTACTTAATTTAATTAAAATGAATCAAATTACGTGAAAAAATACTTCTTAATTTTATTTTTCTGCTATTCTATTGACTTTCAAGAATGAATATTCATCGGCTACCGCGCCAAGGGTGGAAGCATCTCAGAAACAGGAGACTTCGTACGCTGTTCGCAAGGTGCTGTAGTAAGGATGTACCAACAATGGACCGGTGGCACACCGAGTACCTCCCGACGTCATGAAATTTAAACAAGTGAGGACGAATGAAATGTTTAAGATTGGTATTATTCTCTACCGTAGTAAGAGGTTTTATATCTTCCCGACGAGTATGGCAAACGTGTTCCCCACTTTCGCCAAGAGATTTGGTTCACTTCGAATCAATTCTTTTAGAGTGACCTATAATTTTTCACCACCTTATTTTTCCCAGCACGTTGACAGGTGCGCATTTGTAAATATGGGACTTTATCCACCGGTATACTCTTCTTCTTTATTGTGCTTTTTCAAGTCTCTGAGACTTCTTAGTTAAAAGCATTGTGTTGTGCACGCAGCGACATGCTCTTTCACGCCTCATCAAGTGTCAGTCACGGACCACCAAAATCCAAATCCCACGGGTGTTATCTCAAAGAAAGGTAGAATTTTCCATCATTAAAGCTACTGGAAAAAGGTTTCTTTTTTTCTTGAATCTAATTCTTCGGAATTTTTTTGATGGAAAGGGTTTTTTAAATTAATGGGGTTTTTTTTTATTGATTATGGTTTTTTGCAGTGCTCCATTCATGACAAGCAACTCCGTTAAAATTGATACAAAAGCAATCATTTTTACTTTCGAAAGTCGATAGATATCTAATATCGCTGAGGGATTTTCATAACACCTTCTTTGTTACACCCAACAATGGAGGATTCAGCATGTTTTAAAGTCGGTTTCAGCATGATGTTTTTAAAAATATACTACTAATGCATTAATAATTAAACAGCAAATACACTCTTTGCATGCAAAAAAAAAAAAAAAAAAAGAAACGAAGCAAAACGTTATCGCTGTTTCCACGTTTTTCTTTAATTAAAGCACAGCAACCACAAAAAAAAAATTGTATTTCGACACCGCTGGGATCGAACCCCAGATCTATTGATTAACTGGCCGAATGCGTTCGCTTTACGCTACGGTGCCAACAATCCACGGCGCTATGTGTGTTTATCTGTCGGCATCTGACATCACAAATCCGTAGGGATGGGCTCGGCAACTGAGTCGTCTCCATCTGGTGGGGCTTAACCGGCACAAGCTATTTAATTATATATAATAAATCCAAAGGGCGAGAGAAATGGTGAAAATCTAAATATGTGGAGACAATGTAAATAGACAAAGTCATCGCTCTTTCCACGTTTTTCTTTAATTCAAACACAGCAACCGAAAAATTGTATTTCGACACCGCTGGGATCAAACCCCAGATCTCTCGATTAAATAGCGGAGTGCGTTCGCTTTACGCTACGGTACAAAACGTAGCACCTGAGAAAGTCGATTGGCCCTGATTAAACTCCACGTGCAAGTACCTCAGAGCCGAATATGCAAATGATTAAAAAATAACGAACAGCGGCCCGCAACAGCACGTGGGAACGGCGCATCGAGGAGGGTTAATTAAGAGCAAAGCTCGCACGCAGGGACAATTTGTGACAGAGGATTGCGGTTGCATTTACCTCCACGATGAAATGTGAGGATGCCTCGACGTCGGGTACGTGCATAATACGAGCAGTTGAGCGAGTTTGAGAGAGGGGACGTATAGTTGGACTGAGAGAGGCCGGTTGGTCAAGTCGACGTATCGCCAAGTATTTGGATCGGAGAGATGCAGCAATCAAACGATGTTGGCGCCAATGGGTCGAGGAGGGCACAGCCCAGCGACACGCGGGCACTGGACGGCCGAGAGCAACGACAGAACGCGAGGATCGAGCTATTGTGAGAGCCGCACGAACAGAACAGATATCGTAACCATCAGTGGCCATGTTGCGTCGTCCACAGGTACGGAAGTGGCCATCCGAACCTTTGTCAGACGACTTGCAGTACGGGAACTACACTCGAGGAAGCCACTCCCTAGCCAACCACTTACCAACGAGCATATCCGGCACCGGTTGCAGTGGGGTCGGGCCCGATCAACGTGAGATAGTGTCCGGTGGCGTCGTGTAGTCTTCAGTTTTGAGTCACTGTTTACATTTGGAACCGATGAAAAGCGCATAGGTGTCTGGAAACTACCAGAAGAGTGCACGGATCCTGCCTTTGACGTGGATTACACACCGGGAGTCACTTCTGGGGAGCCATTTTCTACGATAGCCAGATACCCTTGGTGGTAGTCCGTATCATTCTAATGGCTCAACGGTACGTCAACGACATTCTGCGATCTGCTGTGTTGCCATTCCTGTCGCAAAATCACCGAGCAATATTTCAACAGAAAAATGCCCGGTCACACACGGTACGGCTCTCTCAGGCCGGCCTCCGTAATGTCGACACCCTTCCGTGGCCAGCCCGACTTCTCACCGGTCGAGCATGATGGGGACAGATTCGGTGGAGATAATAAATGAAGAGATTAGGGAAAGCCGGCGCTTCACAATTTCTGAACTTTCAAAACATTTTCCTGAAGTTTCAAAATCGTTCCAGAAAAGCTTCAGTACCGCAAAGTGGGTGCATAATGGGTGCCAAAAATGTTCACAAAAGAGCCCAAAATGAAGCATGTGGGATCTTCGTTGGAATTTTTGGGTTAGTAGGTGAAGGAAGGCGATTTTTTAAGCCGTATAGTGACGAGAAATGAGACTTGGGTCTCGCACATAACACCCGATTCGAAACAGCAGTGCCTGCAATGGAAACACATTCATTCGTCCGACATGGACCTGAAGACAACGGCTGAGCGGTGGCTCAAAACCCAGGCGGCAGACTTTTATGAGGATGGCATCCAGAAATCTGTACCATGCTATAACAAATGCCTTAACATCTACGGGAAGTATAATGAAAAGTAGATTGAGGTATGAAGAATTAATCGCAAAATAGCATTGATAACTGCAGAAATTTATCTTCAAACGGTACTTACTTTCTGTGGATGGCCTTAGTACATATCTCAAATCCGCCGCCAAGAATCATCCGAATTTACTCATTAATCAATGAATTGCCCCCAATTACACTAGCGGAAAGTGAAAAAAGAACACCAAGAAGGAGACGTCTGATACCAACGAAATTTATACAGCATAATAACGGAATACATAGGATAACGCGATCAAAACATTATGGCAAAATACAGCTGTATTTGCTGGTAAACTGAAAAATAACCTTTCCGTGTAACATGGTTAGTACGAGGTTGAACCGCAATGAACTGCGTCACACTGTGCAATTCTGGCATGGAGTCTGTTGTACAGATGTTGGATGTAAGTTTGGGGTATTGAGTTCCAAGCATCCTCAACCTGGACGCGTAAATCGGGGATGGTCGTGGCTGGCCGTGGAGACCGGATAAGTCGTTGTCCCATAAAATCCCACACGTGCTCAATGGAAGATGTCTCACACCCTGATGTGCATGTTGCGTTGCACGTGCCGTGTGCGGGCGTGCGTTATCTTGTTGGAAAACACCACGATGGACCGACCTTACAAATGTCACAACAACAGGCTGAATGATGTTGTTGATGTAAGAGGTGCTGTTTAACGTACCCGATACAAACACTAGTTGTGTACGGGAGTGATAGATGATCCCTCCCCACACCAGGAGACCAGGTGTAAGCCCAGTGTGTCGCTGGCGGATGCAAGAAGGGTGGAGACGCTCCCCTGTGCGTCTGCGAACACGCATACGGCCATCGGAGGCTCCCAAGCAGAATCTGCTTTCATCGCTGAACACGACAGATCGCCATTGCGTTCTTCAGTGCAGACGTTGGCGGCACCACTGCAGCCGTTCCTGACGGTGGGCTGGAGTCAGAGGTACACATGCACGTAGTCCTGCATCTAGTAGACGGTTGCGGATTGTTCGCACAGTCACCTCAGGTGCAACGGCAGTTTGCCGCACCGGTTGAGTAGTGGTCTAAGCGATGGCCTCTAATCATTCGTCCGAACGGTATCCGGGTTCGCATCCCGGTGAGGCATGGATGTTGTGTTTGTCTTACGGCACTGGCTCTCTCCCTTCCCTGGAACTAGTGACCCTAAATTAGAGACGGATAACTGCTTATAGCCCATTTAGTTGCTCGCGGTGGTCGTTAAACTTCCAGTAAAAAAAAACAAAAAAACGGCAGCTCAGATTTGCGTCGCAGTGGATGTTCTGCTTGACAACGCCGCTATTCTTATGCGTCGATCGGTCCGCTCATCAGTCCGTCTGCGACTCCCGGTTCCACTATCTTCTCGTGTGAGAATGTTCCTCGGACCATCTACGCCACCATCGTACCACCACCGATACTTCCCGTCCAATTCGCTCCGCAATACGACCACCCGGCCTCGAGGAGTCCGACTAGACGACCTGGCTCAAAGTCCTATAACTGCTGAAATCGTACACGTCTTCCATGTCCAGGCATTGCAGCTTCTTCAGGGTCTTCGCACGTGTCCGTACGCCGACGACTGATTACATTCACTTCGCCGTACTCCTTAAATACCACCGACGATAATTTGCATATTATGCCGTGCTGTGGCGTAAGCGCTCACCGGTTGGTCCCGAAATTAACATCACACCTACGTAAACTTGGCCCCATTAACATATGTAAATTTCATGATCGTCCGCCAATTCCTTCTTGGTGTTCTTTTTTCACTTTCCGGCAGTGTAAATGTAAAAATCTATCGTTCCAATCTCTTCGCCATCCTTGATATTATTATTCTGTTGCTGAACAAAATTTTTGTGGCATTTTTAAGACAATCCGTGAAGGCTTAACTTAGGCAAGCTATTTCACACATCTTGTAAATCCTCAGAAGAACCCACACCATCTGCATGACTAGTTGGCCAAATTATTTTCACTGGCGTTTTATTTTCGGTTTCCTAGATTTTTAGTGACAACACGTCTAAGCTTTCCACCGATATTGCGCAAATTAGATCGAGATAGGCTCATCGATGTGCCAATCTCCATCGAATTTGAGCTTCACGAGATTTAACATTTTGTATATCGCAAAAAAAAAACACGATGCATTTCGTTTGCATGCAACAGAAGTCAATGCATATGCTGCGGGAGATTGGTAATAAGCAAGTCTGTTGAAGGGAATCTTCCTCCTCAATCTCCGTAGTCATTAATAAAGAACACTGAATAATGAATAATGGACATCGGCTTTCGGTCTCAGACTGAGCTGTAGCACATCCTGTTTGTCTTGCTCGTCTCTGAGCTGTAATTAATAAGGCATGACAGGATTTGTAGCAAAGACATTGGCCTACCTGTAGATGGGATTCTTCTAATGACACGGCTGCAGCAGCATAGAGATAAGCGCCTACTATCAGGCAACTTCTGACTGCTTGGAA
This sequence comes from Macrothele yani, assembly GCA_039090855.1. NCBI lineage: Eukaryota > Metazoa > Arthropoda > Arachnida > Araneae > Macrothelidae > Macrothele > Macrothele yani. The sequence goes on from CM076992.1 coordinate 20,707,209, forward strand.
TTTCCTTCGTGTTCACATTGACAAGATACCTCAAGATCATTCATTCCCTTACGTGCCGTTCATCAAATAAAAACAAGAAAACGGACGATACTCTTTCCCCATTCATTGTTTTTTTCTAGACGAATTTTTTTATTACGTCGGCGTCACAATGTTGTTGAGCGACAATTGAAAATTATCTGACGCTAAATATAGAACTATTTTTAATGGCACCATACGGCAGACACCGAATTCTCAGTGTCCTCCAATGAGCAACATTTATACGGCACAAATGTTTCTTGGATTAATGATAGTCATGAACAACGCTTACGGCCACAAGCAGTTGCCCATACCTAATTTTAGGCACTTGGCTCCAGTGGACAGAGATACCCAGCGCAGGCACATCACTCATGCTCATCCTGAACACAAACCCTGGCCCTGTTCGGACGTCTATAGAGCACAATGGTGGCTTGTGACGTATATCTCTGAATAACCTTCCCATTGAGTTTATTTTCTTATGTAAATTTAGTTAATTCTTGGGTAAACGCTTTCGCAGTGAATGCCAAATCACCTCCCCAAATACACTCATTGTTATAAAAAATCCGCGCACCAAGAAGAAAGCGTCGGATGGAAATGAGATTTTAGTAGTGAGATGGTCTATACAAAGGACAGAAGCGATTCCAATATCACACCAGCAGGATGATTTCCCGTGAACATACGGTTCACATTCTGGTCAGCGTTAGTACCGCGTTGGACCGCCTCGTGCTCGGACACATACGGTGATCCTGTCCTGCATGGAGTCAAAGAGACACCATATGTTATCCTAGGACAGATTAGCCCACACGTCTTGCAACTGCCAATCTAAATCACGCTGGGGCATGGAGAAAGCTGCCATCCTATCTGGTCCCATACGTGCTGCACTGGCGAGAGATCAAGCGATCTGGCAGACCTCGGAAGCGTCGAAGCATGGCGTATACTCCTGGGAAACCCAGACAGGAATTATTTTGTACGAAAATGGCTCCGGGCAGCCCCGCCAGGAAGCTAGGGCATGGGCCGCAGGATCTCCTGTACGTAGCGCTGCGCTGTCAACGTCCCTCGTATCACTGCGAGGAAAGTGAGGCTGTCATACGCGATGGCTCCCCAGACCACGCTTGCAGTTCTGGACGTGTGCCGCTGTACAGTGAGGTTGGGATTGTAGCGCTCACCTGCGATCCTCCACACTCTGACACGTTGGTCGTCCGTTCCCATACAGAAGCGGGATTCGTAGCTGAACACTATACGTCGCCAATCCGTAGCATTACACGTTGGTCGATGCTGGCGCCACCGCAATCGACGCCGACGATGGTCAGGCGTTAATAGCAGAAAGCTTAAGGGTAATCGAGAGTGCAGGTTCGCCTCTGCCAGTCGTCTGGAAATGGCTCTAGCAGACACAGGTGTCCCTTGTACAGCCGCCACATGTCTCTGGATATTGGACAAAGACGTCGTTGCATCTGCGCGTGCCGCTCTCACGATCCTCCCTGCTAGTGGTGTGTCTGGGTCGTCCAGAGCCAGTCCGCCGTGTGTGGGTGCCTTCCCGTGTCCATTGCCCCCAACACGATCGCACCGTTCTATCCGACCGGCTCAAATGGCGGCCAACCATCCTGCCTCTCTCATCCCGACGATACGGCTTCGTTCAAACTCCGTCAGTTGTCCGTACGCACATCTACGGCGGTTCCTTGGCATGTCTATAGCCCGGTATTCTTACCTGACTCTTACCGTGCACTTCGGCACGTATGTGGGGTCCCCTGCACGGCGCCTTATAAACCACAAGGATTGCGATTGCAGCTCCTGTCATGGAAGCGCGGGCATGCGGAATCACACGAAACATCAATCATTTACACAAGTCCTTTATTCTCTGCTCCATGACCCAAAGTACTATGGGGAAATGAGAGTCCCGCCGACAAGGACATCATGCCACTGGGTAGAAACAAGCGACAAACATTTCTCTTCTTTCTTAAGTACGTCGACATTGTCATAGCTCTGTTAGCAGATGATCAGTCAGAAAGGTTTAGTTTGCATAACAAAGCTAAAGGGAAACACAGTCTTCTGATCCACAGGTTCACTCGCGTTTGGCTCACTACTTAGACAACGAATATATTCGTTCGAGTTGGTTTCAGTGCGTTAATTCGTTTCAGATTATTAAAGGGTTAAATTTTATAACAAGTCATGAATGGAGTACGGGATTGCACCATACAATGCAAATTTTGAAGATGACAATGGCCGCCCCGGTGGCGCAGTGGTCTAAGCGATGGCCTCTGATCATTCGTCCGGAAGGGGTCCGGGTTCGAATCCCGGTGAGGCATGGATGTTGTGTTTGTCTTACGGCAGTGGCTCTTTCCCTTCCCTGGAACCAGTTACCCTAAATTAGGGACGGGCGACTGCTTATAGCCCATTGAGTTGCTCACTGTGGTCGTTAAACCTCCAATCCAAACAAAAAAAAAAGATGACAATCTTTTTTTTTTTTTTGGTGTAAATATGACGGGATGGTAAGTCAGATAATATCCGACAACTTGACCGTTTTGTCGTCCTGGAGCGGAAATCGAACCAGCGTCTTCCAGAGCACATCCAACATTGGTCATTCTGTGTGGTGCTATAATCACTACACCACCCAGAACGACCAAGTTTTCGATTAATTTGAATATAACCATCACAGGATTCGCTAGTCCAAGCAACCGGCATTTATGTTTAGCGAATCTGGAGGTTAAGAATTGTATCCCGTGATTGCCTGGAGAAGCAGATAAATCATGAATGGAATACGGGATTACACCATACAACACAAATTTTTAAGATGGCAATCCGTTTTTTGGTTTAAATATGACAAGGATGGTAAGTCAGATAATATCCGAAAACTTCGTATTTACACTAAAACACGGATTGTCATCTTCAAAATTTGTAGCGAGTACCTTTTCTTTTTTTTTTTTTTTTTTGATGGGAGGTTCATTTTTTTTTATTGGAGGTTTAACGACCACCGTGAGCAACTCAATGGGCTATAAGCAGTCGCCCGTTCCTATTTTAGTGTCAATGGTTCCTGGGAAGGAGATAGCCAGTGCCGTAAGGCAAACACAACATCCATGCCTCACCGGAATCCGAACCCATCTCGGACGAATGATCAGATGCCATCGCTTAGACAACTGCCCCACTACTTTTCTCTGTGAATGATAAATTACTTTGCCGAGGAAGTTTTACTATCTGATAACTTTCACACTGGGTCACAGCAATATAAAAACCACAGCACTGAATGTACGCATACATGCCACTAAATCCAACACGTATTCAGAACTGGGTTCGACCTCCTTTAGCACGAATTGTAGCACGTATGCGGTTTATCATATTCCATAAGGGCGTTGGAGTGCATCTACGTTAACAACATACCAGACGTTACCAGACAATCCTTTAACTAGCTTAGATTTGACGACAGATGATTTTGCTCCCAGATCTGGTTTCCTTACATGTCCCATACATCCTCAATGCGGTTTAAATCATGCAATGCATTGATTATGACACGAATTTATCCTTTTTTTAATGTAATGTCGAGTACCAATTGCTTGGTGTGTGGTCCAAGCTCGAAAACAAGGCACGTGACGGAAATGAAAGAAGAAATTCAAACGTCAGCTGCTGGTTTGGGATCTGCTATCAAGCAGATCCCCAACCCTCTCTCTGCTGATGCAGATCCCAAACCCTCTCTCTGCTGGTGCAGATCCCAAACCCTCTCTCTGCTGGTGCAGATCCCCAAACCTCTCTCTGCTGGTGCAGATCCCCAAACCTCTCTCTGCGATAAAATAGCGATTCCTCTGTATTTGGAGAACGAACGAAGCATCTCAAAAACAGGCGAAGGCAGCGAGTTAAACTGCCCGTGCAGAAAGACCCACCGCTTGAAGGTAAGCTGAGGTACTCTCGAGATCTCCGCGAAGTAGAAATCTTCATAGTGCTAGCAAGAGGTAGCCAGTACGTGTGTGAGAAAGTCTGTGTCATGGAGACCGAGAGAGGTGTCCAGAAGCGTCGGTCATTGACCCTGACCTAAAAGATAAGCGAGCTCAAGGGGATGATGGACGGCTTCTTTTTTTCTTTTTTTTTTTTTTGGATTGGAGGTTTAACGACCACCGTGAGCAACTCAATGGGCTATAAGCAGTCGCCCGTCCCTAATTTAGGGTCACTGGTTCCAGGGAAGGGAGAGAGCCAGTGCCGTAAGACAAACACAACATCCATGCCTGACCGGGATTCGAACCCGGACCCCATTCGGACGAATGATCAGAGGCCATCGCTTATACCACTGCGCCACCGGGGCGGCTATGGACGGCTTCATCACCTCCGCGCTGTGGTAGCAAAGTCCTGACAAAGGCGACGTGTGTGTGTGTGCGTTTGAATGCGGGAAACGTTCCCAGGTTTAGAAACTCATTAGCGTGTGCGTAAACAATAAATTTTTGGGTGAACTCACAAAGAAAGAAACTGTAAATAAACTTTTTTTATGCGTTTCCAGTGGAGCATATATGAGGAACTGTTTCCGCGAGATACACTGAACCACTGCATGCTGGATTGATCTGAACAATTACCCCAGCGGAACTCATAATCTGGCATAAAAGGTGATTGACGTATTCATATGTCGGTCAAAAGGACCAAGCAAATACCTAATAGCTACCATTTATAATGCAAAGTAATGATCAAGAACATTTTGCGATTTATCCATTAATTAATTGTTTTGTGACGTGCCAAATGTATCCCCGTAGTCGATCTATATTTTTGGATGTTGTTAAATCTGTGTGGTTTAAGTATTTGCCCTAACATACAGTCTTCGCGATTAGAACAATGCCTTACGATAAAGTATTAAATTTTATTTTTGCCGTTAAGAACTGGCTGCAGAGGTGAAATACTACGTGATCGCTACAATATGTTGTCAGTTGCATTGCTATTGTTTCCTACGGAGATGAGTGAACTGCTGTTATTTGCACTCCTGCAGAGAAAGGTAAAACGGCCAAATTAAAACATTCCGGAGCAATGGCGTCCCGTTCATGGCTACGTCGCTGCCATCTACTCGAGAAATCACATTTTCATTAGTCTGTTTTCAATTACTTCTAAAAGTAAAGATTATTCCCAAGTTCGTGTGTTCCAATATGTGGTCAGGCAAAAATGGGTTTGCCTTTCGCAAAGACAGCAACCGTGGAGTAAAGCTAGTTTAGCATGTAATAAACTGCTGGTTAGAAAAAATTAAACAACTGCAGTAGCAACGTGCGAACACGCAAGAGGTCGTGTGACCTGTGTATCCGTCAAGCGTATGGTTTCGACACAGTTGTATGCGTTTTGACAGTGAGTTAGAAAGCACTGTAAGCGAGCATGTTTCTGCGTGTGTTGGCCACAAGTAACGCAGCAATACTTTGGCAACACGTAATGATAGCCTGTGCATCGTACAACGCAAAAAAAAAGCACTGGATGGTTTTCACGTGTCTCCAGTGATTGAATACCATAACGGATTTTTTGAATGCCATTTTTAGAAGTCTAGATAACGTCTAAAACATAGAAAGTGCTTTTTCATCACAAGACGGAGAATTGTGCTTATCAGAAATGCATGAAACATCTTACTCAAATTTAATGTAGTACGATGCAGAAGTAATTCTTTTTAATCGGACTTAAACACAGAGGGTGACAAAATAGCCCCGTCATCACAATCAACACACAAAATAGACTCCCGTCAAAATAAAGTACATATTGTGTGTAGGTACATCCATTAAATTGCCAACTCAAACAAAAAATAATGTAAAACATTTTAGCAAAAAAAAATAGGAAATTAAACAATTTTTAGTAAAAAAATGTTTTCAGTCAAATTAGATTGTCTCGTTGTGAAGAATTCCACGTAGACAAATCATATTAGTGGAAGGATAATTCTGCACACTTTTAAACAATTTTAGTAAGAAATAATGGGTTTAACAAATGAAGTTATATATGTTATCAAGTTATGAGAAATTCCACGCAGATAATCCAAATATACACTATATTGAAAATAGTCACCGGACACCTAGAAGAGAAACACAACATAGCATCATGACAATTAACACAGCAATCAGACACCGCTGATGTCTGATTGGTGTGTTAATAATCATGACGTATTGACTACGTATTACGAGGAGAATATTTCTTCCACTCTTTACAACATAGCATTTATTGACATACATTAGTACGGTGTCGGTCCACCTTTGGCCTTAATTCATGCACTGACCACCCTACGAGACATGCTTTCGACAAGGTTTTGCAACACAGCTATAGGTATGCGCTTCCATTCAGTACGTAATGCTGCCGCTAACCGTTGCTTAGTAGTAGACCTTGGTTTTAAATTTTTTATGCGGAGCTCTAATTCATTCCATAGGTGTTCTAAAGGATTAAGATCAGGACTCTGTGCTGTTCATTCCACTCACGCCGTAAGAGTCCTTGCTTTATGGCTCGGTGCATTATCTTGCTGGTACCAACAAGGCTCGGTTCTATAGTATTGCCACAGTGGTGGTAGGGCATAATTGTCCAGAATATCGAGGTAGACGTGCTGGTTAACAGGTTTGCCCACGGTAACCAATGGGCCGGGACCATACCACGAAAAACACCCCCACAGGAGTACACTGCCAGCTCCAAACTCAACCGCAGGGACAGTACACTTCTGTAAATAGCATTTCCCCGGCTGTTGCCAAACCCACACACGACCGACAGACTGATGGATCGTGTATCTGGATTCATCAGTCCACAGGACCTGTTTCCATTGATCTGCTGTCCACGATAAATGTTCTTTACATCATGTTAAACGACGAGTAGCATTCAGAGTGGAGATTAAAAGCTTATGAGCAGCCGCACGACAACGGTAACCCATGGAATGAAGTTCTGTGCAAACAGTGCGTGTACATACCAAGGTTCCAGCATTTTTACTCAGCTGTACACTGAGGTCTTGTGCAGTACTCCGTCGATTAACTTTAACGATTCTCTTGAGGCTTCCACGTCCTCTATCACCGATTTTCTTTGGTCTGCCGGCACGTTTTGCTGCTTCAGACATGCCATGTGTCTTCTACTTTTTCAGTACATGCAGAACAGTTGACTTGGTTATGTTTAAACGCCTCTCGGTTTCTCTTATAGACAACTCACTAATATAACACCCACAATCTTTCCTTTCTCATAGTCAATTCTCTCCCACCGCGACATTTTCACTCAACCTCACAGTGCGGTATGATCGCGGTCTGCTACAGGCTTGTTTTTATACCGTTTGCAGCTGTACTGCGCATCTTAACAACGCAGCGGATCCGTTCTTTTGCTTTTGGATGCGTGTATGGTGACTTATGCCAATATAGTGTATATTACATGATAATTCTGCACAAATGTTTCGAATCGCCTATTTAATTACACGTCCTTTAGATTAGATGTTTCTGGTTGCATAAAACCCTGCTTGAAAGCGAGTTGAATCAATTTCAACTAGATTCTGTTCTTTTAGAAATTGATGTATAATTCTCTAAATAAAGCTGATTTTGTAAACTGGATTCCTAGTTTATTAAATTAAACATTTAGACTTTTAACATGGGTTTTTTCTAGGAATTTATTTGATTTTAATTTGGAAATATTCGAAGAAAACAGTTAGCAGAAAATAACGATAAATAGTTCACAAAAAAAGCTATCCTAAAATGAAATTTAAAATCTTCTAAATAATACAGTTAAGAATAACACTCAACAGCAACAAGTAAATTTAACCAGAAAAATTACTTATCACAAAGGTTCAAAAGGTTTATTGAAATCATTAAAGATAATTAGAAAGAAAAGTAAATATAAGACTAGCTCCAAGTTTAGAGAATAAAGTTAAAGAATTTTTCCCTAGGATAAATCAAAGAGAATATATTTAAAAAATGAAAGATTAATATATGAAGTAAAATGTTGTTGTGAACTATCATACACAAGAGAGACAAGTCGAGCACTAGAAACTGGAGTAGCAGAACATAAAGCAGCTATAAAAAATTGCTCCAAGGAAACAGGCTTAGGTAAGCACGTTAGAGAAACTGGTTACAAAATGGACTGCAATTTACTTGGTCAGTTTTCAAAGCAACTTTCTAAAAAGAAAATTAAAAAAAGGAATAGAAATTTAGCAGTATCGGGATTTCATCTTTAATGACTGCAGAGGTTTCTCACTGCCAAACATCTGGCACGATTTGGTGAAAAATAACTGTGACCGTCAATGTTATCCGAAACCGCGATAGTAACGATTAAAAAAAGAGTGACAAATAACTGCCTGATAAAGAGTTTTCTCTGATAATTTGCAAATAAAGAAAATCCTAGTAAAAAAAAAAGCATATAGAAGTTTAATTTGATGTACAAGTTTGTACACTGAGCGGTGATAGCAATCTCTGGTCTGTTGTACATTGAAATACCTGGTATCTTTTTACTAGGTGATTACAGACAAAATAAAATACAAAAACATAGGTACCAAAAACTTTAACCATTCCAGGAAGCTTACTGTGTTATAGTAAATTTAGATGAATTCAATGTACTCAGGAAGTTTGGATTTTAGAAAGTTATGTTTATTTTTCATTAGGGTAACTGTGAACATCAGGAAAAGAACTTCACAGAACTTCGTAAAAAGGCTACGTGTCTAACGTCTTGAATGAATAAAAACGTGTAAAAGCGTTCGGACGATAAACGCAACGGATCTTTTCTGAAATGAAGCTTTTTCCGTTTCTCTTTTTTAATGTTTAAAGACAATGCTCACTTCAGGAAGTGATGAACTTTTCGCTAGTCACGAAGTTTAGCGTGAAAGCCGTTATAGAGAGTCTACGTTCTGTACATTGAATTGCCTGTTATCTTTTTATTCAGTGATTACAGATAGAATAAAATTGCTTTATAAAATAATTTATCTGTAGAAGCAGTTCTGCCGAAGATATCATATTCCATCGTGATCCAAAAGGGAAAAAAATGTTTTTCTTTTGGTTGTTGTTGGGTCAACAAACTTTTCTGAGACAATCAAACGTCTTTGGAAACTGTAGATTTCTTCTCAACACTTCAAGTACCACTGCAGTAGCGTGAGCAGTAGTCTTTATCTGATACCTAACCTTCTACCGGAGCTCAATTACACTTTAATATATTTTATTGCCTCCAATCATCATTAAACCTTGGCGTGGAAACCGAATTGCAGAACCCGTGTAACAGGGTTTATTTTCCCTACAGCGGTTATCAATCCAAGCACGCAGAAGAGTAAATCTATCTCTTCAGGGAGAACGAAAGTAAGAAGAAAAAAAAAAAAGAACCTCTAGAGAACGATAAATGCGAAATGGAAATTGATGATGAAAGTGATGCTTGGAGGAAGAATGGGAGGGATTACGTGATCTTGTGAGACGTCCCGAAAAACTTAGTTCCTGGTCGCCGAAGAGAAAACTTTCTTGATGACTCCATCAGTTTGATCCTGTACCTTCTTACGATTATTTGCGTAAACTCCATTCCAGGGGAGACGAAGGAACGGATTAGTCGTAGGAAAGATAATTTGCATTCTGAGCACGCGCAAAATTAATACTTCCTGCGATGTTTTTGGATTCGGGCCGCGCAGAGAAAAATTATCTGATTATTCACTTTTATTGAATCTGATTTAAATTTCTTCGCGTCAAATGCGCTTCAAACTAATTGCGTACTTAAAATTCAAGCGGTTTTTGTCTATTCACTTCAATTTCCATAAATTTTGTATGAAAACTAATGCACTTAGAATCCTTCTGGGATCAATACCTAGAGGATATTGTAAAATGAGATAGTTACCGTTAGAACCATGAAGAATAAAGACTAAAAAACGAAAACAACTCCTGAATGCGTAATTTTTCCCTTCTCAGATGCGTAAGATGTTTCCCTGGAGAATACGGTCACGATGGGAATAATAATAATAATAAAGAAGGCTTCCGGAATTATTCGGTGTTTTCTCGCAGGTAAGGCGAAAAATAAAGGATTCTATTCTACCGCAACTAAGCCTTAGCAATTGCAATTCCTTATTTCTGTACAACAGACAAGTGTCGCTGTACGAAGCATAGAGTCTATCGAATTTCAACTTATCGAATGTTCACTTGCTCACGAAACAAACATTTATTTTTACTTTTTCAGTATGTTTATTGTTGTTTTCCGGTTTAACGCCCAGCATGACGAAATCGGAGAGCTATTAGTAGTAAAATGTTGCCAATTTAAGGTCTCTTGTTCCAGTGTAAAGACAAAACCTGTGTGGCTCTTTCAATTTTAGCTGTGAACATTAACCTATGACTTTTTTCTTGATTGGTGGTTTAACGACCACCGTTAGCAACTCAATGGGCTATAAGCAGTCGCCCGTCCCTAATTTAGAGTCACTGGTTCCAGGAAAGGGAGAGAGCCAGTGCCGTAAGACAAATACAACATCCATGCCTGACCGGGATAAGAACCCGGACCCCTTACGGACGAATGACCAGAGGCCAGCGCCTTAGACCACTGCGCCGCCGGGGCGGCAACCTATGACTTATTTTCTAATTTAATTTTCATTTTTTAGCTTCTTTCTCTATATACATTTTGAGTTCATTCTCTTTGAGCGCTTCATCCTTAAAGTTATATTTTCTCACTCACTGAATACTATGTGGCCACAGTCTTGAGATCAGGTATGAATGACGTGTGAACGGTATGACATGATAAGAACGACGGGTCACATGTATGGCGGGAGCAGGGTTTTTCTTATTTTTTTTTTTTTGTTATTTGGAGGTTTAACGACAACCGTGAGCAACTCAGTAGGCTATAAGCAGTCGCCCGTCCTTAATTTAGAGCTACTGGTTCCAGGAAAGGGAGAGAGCCAGCGCCGTAAAACAAACACAGCATCCACGCCTCACCGGGATTCGAAACCGGACCCATCTCGGACAAATGATCAGAAGCCATCGCTTAGACCACTGTACCACCGGGGCGGCTAGAGCAGGGTTAATGGTGGGTAGATTAGTGCAGCCTTGCGTTACACTCTGAATCTTCAAGACTACAGAGCACGTTCAAACATTTTTATAACGATTTTACAGCAATATAATTTGTGTTTACAATAATATCATTTCTTTCTTAAATTGTTCTTGTCTGATAGCCCTTTTCTCTGGACATGAACCTACGCCTAGATTTCCTAAATAACACGGCATTTCTTAAAATTGGTAGTGGTATTTTATTTCACTCCTCTTCCACTGCTTTTCATTGCGCAGTCATTGCTTTAGGTCTGCGTTTAGAAAGTGCCCCTTTTAGCAATAAGAAGGCATAATAGTCCATTGGTGACACATCAGGGGACTTCGAAGGAATGTGAGCAAAAGATGTAGACTTGATATCCACCTCTTTTTTTCAAAAAATAGAGTGGTGGATTCAGATGTGTGACTGGTAGCTTCTTTGAAGGCTCTGTGGATAAAGGAATGGCATTCCCTCTTTAAATATAGGAGTTAACCCTTTAAGCGAACGTTGTACCTGAACCAAGTGTAGGCCAAACTCTTCCGCGCTTCTCAAATAGAAAGGTTCAGATAGCGGCCGGGTTTTACGAAAACTACGGCAAAACAATTACATTCTCCTTCTCATCTGAGCAGTACCGATTATAACCTGTCACTAGTGATATGCGCTCCCTTTTATAGTCTATTCTCTGCTCTATGATCCAAGGCATGGTGGGGAAGGTACAATCCTTCTGACACAGACATCATGCCACTGGGTGGAAACAAGTGATTCAAGTATATTCTCTTTCCTTTCTTAGGTTAGTCGCCATTGTTGTGACCTTTTAGAAGGTAATCCATCAGGAAGGATCAGTGCCAATCATCCCCATAAGCGACTGATTTGCTAAAGTGGTCATAACAAAGCTAAAGGGAAAGGAGCGCTTTCTAGGGCGCAGGTTTACTCGCTTCAGTCACGTTCGGTTCACTTCTCAGACAGCGAATGTATTTCGTTCAAGCTTATTTCAGCTCATTTTGCTTGCCCCGAGTTAATTCGTTCCTGCCAGTTAAAGGGTTAAAAATAGTTAAAGCATTATTTTGGTAACATGTAGAATTGGTTTTAACATTCTTAACTTCAACTTCCCATTGTACGAGAAGGCAGTAGTAATCATGGATCCTTTACTGAAACTTTCTTTGGATTCTTGAAACAAAGTTTTTAAGTCTTTTTCTGCTGTTTTGTGATAGTAAATTGAGGTTTGTTTGTTACAGTCGTTAAGGTAGATCCATGCCTCATCATTAGTCACAATAAATTTCCATTAAACGTCCCAGGTGAGGCATGGCTGTTGTGTTTGTCTTACGGCATTGGGTATCCCTTCCTTGGAACCAGTGGCCCTAAATTAGATCAGATCAGATCAGATCAGATGTAGAGGATTTTAGGAAGGGAGTGTCTGACCCCAGGTCTTAAACAACCATTAGAAACAGGAAGCTAGGAGATTTGGGCTAAAGTGCCTGATAGGAAAGTGAAACGGAAGCGAGGTAGAAGACGCCCTTATTTACTACCGCGGAGCCAGTATGCTTTGCCCGATGGCTGAACCGTGACCATCCGACGCACGGCGGGTATTAAGCGGTTTGAGCGTTCGTACCTGCTGTGATCGAACCCGAGGTCTTCTCCGTGGCAGTCATGAATATTGACCACTAGGCCTAAATTAGGCACCGACAGCTGCTTATATAGCCCATGGAGTTGCTCACGGTGGTCATTAAACCTCCAATTTAAAAAAATGCACTGACTGCCCTCTGAAAACATCCGAAGGTCAATGCACACCAAGCCAACAGTTTGGAAGTTCCTTGTCCTTACTCAGCACTAATCCTTCTTTGGTTACTCTGTAAAAGGTGGGGGGGGGAGAGAAGAAATTCGAAATATATCAACACAGTTTGGGGCGTTATGGGATTCTAGGCGACACACTATTTCATCGTCCTGATCGTTAAAAGGTTATAAGTGCGACTGTTGCCTCTAACAATCTACAGAACACACACTTAAAACAGCCTGATGTTTCAAAATAGAGCTTTTGAAGCGGGTATTGCCACAAACTGCTCAAATATGAGGTTTTACAATAAAACTTTGACACAAACAATCGTGCCCAAACCCGTTCTTCCACATCACGATTTTGAAGAAGGAACCGCCATAAATATTGCGTAAGTGAAACGTGGAAATGCCAGAAATATTGTGCGTACATCAAGTTTTTCACTACAGATCTACGGAACAGGTATTCGAAAAGTTTCGGGTAGACAAGGAAAAGCAGAAATTAAAATGTTATCTGTCATGACATAAGCTTTTTTATTTTAAATCGCAATGGAGTTGTTTACCGTGGTAGATTTGAAATTCTGGCCATCACTCCAGCCTTTCTTCAGTGCGTTTGACTTCGTCGTTTCGATTCTTGGTGTGATGGAAGTTACGAAGTTTCTTTTTTCGTTTGTTTGGGGTCCAGCGACCACTGTGAACAACTCTTAGGTACGTAAGCAGTCTTCCATCCCTTATTTAAGTCCTTTAGTGTAGATGGCTTCCAACCATAAGGTTTGGGAGGTTCGATCCCAGCCCGATTGCTTAAACACTAAATACTCGCCGTACTTTGGAGAGCACGCTAATGGCGGCCTCTTTACAAATAAGATAATCTACTGACTTCCTACCGCACTTCTGGGTGACTTTCATGTTGGGCACTCCAGCCCAAATCTCCTAGCTTCTTAATTCTAAAGGTTGTGCAAGACCTGAGGCTAGATAATTCCTTCCTAAGACCTCTACATACAGTAAATCTCTAACTCCAGCGACTCAAGAAGAGCGAGAAAGCCAGCCAGAGACATAGCAACGAGTTGGGGAAGGGGTAGTTGTCCCCGAGCGCCATGGAGTCTATGGGGGCACCGAAAAAATTGAAATGTTGCTGCTGCCAGTATGAAATTTGGCAAAAAAAAACATAATACATTACAATAATTAATATCTTGTCACCTATCCTTTATGTTTTATAATTACTGTCAATCTATTTAGGCATAGGTTTTAGCAGATTTTTAGTTAAATCGGGGCTTATTCTTTGCCATTCTTCTTCTTGAAGATGCTTTTTTAACATAATATTTTAGCAATGCTGCGCACTTAAAGGAATATTTAGTTCTCCCCAAAAGTCTTCTATGAGGTTCATGTCTGGCGTTTTGAGTTACTTCGGGACACGTTATTATATACAGATGCCACTCTTTCGTATTTCTAGCACGATGTTAAGGATCGTCTTTCTGTTGGAACACATATTCATTTTCTATTCCAATATTTCGCGCACTGGCATTTAAATTCAGCTTTAGAATGATAATATACACTCACGGACAATGAAATTTGCGCACCTAGAAGAAAGCATGCTACAACCGCGAAACTTTGCAAATAGCCAGAGTGCGTGCTGGTATGCAAATGACCCACGTTCGGTTCGATTGCGCATGACCGCACACCCTGTGGTGGCGCTGCAAGCACAAACCGGAAACCTTATAAACCGGCGTTTAGTTGATGCCCCATGAGAAAAAAACGAAAAGCACCGGCCGACGCTAGCAAAAGTACAGAGTGATACGAATACAGGGTAGACGTAAGAGACGTTGATTTACGCAACTTACGGACTTTGAGAAAGGCCTGATCATGGGGCTGAAAACCGCAGTGTGGTCGGCGCGCCGTATAGCCCGCCACGTGGATCGTTCTGACCATACCGTCCGACTGTGTTGGGAGCAGTGGGCACGTGACGGCACTGCCACACGGCGCAGCGGCTCCGGACAGACCAGGAGGACCACCTGTAGAGAGGATCGACGGATCGTGCGCCAGGCACGAGCGGATTCCACGGGGAAAACAGTCCACTATACAGGTAGATGTAGTGGCTCCTGCGTGCCCACGAACCATTTACCGGCGCCTCGCGGAAGCGAATCTGCGATCCCAGCGCCCCTTACGTGTGCTGCCATTAACACCGGAACAGCGCCAGCTCCGTGTGCAGTGGTGCCAGGACAGAGCGACGTGGAACGCCACAAACTGGCGACGTGTGGTGTTTAGCGATGAGCGCCGCTTCGTTTTGGGGACATATGATCGTGTCCGGATGTGGAGGTCCCCGGGTCAACGGCACAATCCCAACCTCGCCCCACCCCCACTGCAGGCATTTTGGTCTGGAGAGCCATTTCCTACGATAGCCGATCAGCTCTACTAGTGGTACGTGGATCATTGACGGGCCAGCAGTATGTGCACGAGATCCTACGGCCACATGTGCTCCTATTCCTGACCGGGATTCCAGGTGCGCTATACCAGCAGGATAATGCCCGCCCGCAAACGAATCCGGTTGCTCAGGACTGCCTACATCACGTCAAGACACTTCTATGGGCTGCCCGTTCCCTGGACATGTCCCCTATCGAGCATGTGTGGGACCAGTTGAAACGCCGGCTGCCGCCGTGCCGCACTATCCGGGATTTGGAGCACACCGTCCAATACGTGTGGGCCAGTCGGCGGCAGGAAAACATCAGGCGTCTGTTCGCCTCCATGCCGGACCGTATTGCAGCATGTATCGCTGCACGAGGCGGTACGGCGCGCTATGGAAGATGACCGGACTGTGTGCCACGGAGCTGCAATTGCCCTGCAGCTCTGTTTTTGCCATCATGTGTATCGTTCATCTGTATCATTACGTCCATACATTTTTTTTATTGGAGGTTTAACGACCATTGTGAGCAACTCAATGGGCTATAAGCAGTCGCCCGTCCCTAATTTAGGGTCACTGGTTCCAGGGAAGCGAGAGAGCCAGTACCGTAAGACAAACACAACATCCATGCCTCGCCGGGATTCGAACCCGGACCCCTTTCGGATGAATGATCAGAGGCCATCGCTTAGACCACTGCGCCACCGGGGCGGCCCATAAAATTTCACTTCAATCCGATGCTGCCTTCTTGGCGCAAATTTCATTGTCCGTGAATGTACATGTACTGGCGGTCCATTTTGCCATAAATGAAATGAAGGTTTCGAACCCCTGCAGCCGACATGCAACCCAAAAGGATTATGTAACCGTCTCAAGGCTTGACAGTCGGTTGGAGGTGGTGTTTATCGAATTCAGTTCCAGGTTTTCTCCATTCTCGTAGTCTTGTTGAGCAATGAAATATTTTGAATTAATTTCGTCGCTAAAAATAACATTGTTCCAAAAGCTTTCTGACTCATAACTGTATTTTTTGAGGGAAGGGGGGGGGACTCGAGTCTTCTCTTCATATTTGCTTTGTTAACCCACGGTTTCTTTCGTGCAATCCGATTATTCTATCCACGCTTCCTTAACGCGTACATTTTTGCTAAATTTACCTCCAGAATTAATTAGAACATCTGCACCTATTTCTTCAGCACTGTTGCTGGGATTTTTTTCAACATGCTTCACAATTAGTTTTTCTTCACGTTTACTTAGCATTTTTGGCCGTCTGCTGTGAGGCTTATTAACATAGAAATTTTCATTTTTGTATTTTTTAATGATACCTTGCCCTGCACTAAGAGGTATTTCCGTCTCACTTATAATTCCTCGTTGAAAAGACCTCTTTTCACTTAATGTAACAACGAGTTTTCTTTCAGGTAAGTTGGTTTCACGAACTTTGGGCATTTTTACTAATTTGAAAGTTTCTAAGAACAAAGCTGCAAAATAACCTTTCAAGCTTGCAGACCATTCAATACATACTACGTTCAAAAAGTTCCAGAACTTTTTGAATATTTGCCAAATATCAGTGAATTACGTTATTCCCCGCTGAGCAAGCGAAGATCGTGATGTGACCGACCAGCCAGAATCGGTTTGATCCAGATCCAACACGTACAGCGTATGTGCGTAGTTCGCGATTACATGCATTCGAGACTCTTCGTCGCGATGACAACGATGTCGAATTTTGAACAGCGTTCAAGTGTAAAATTTTGTGTTTTGCTCAGAAAATCTTTCGCTGAGACTTTTCAAATGATTAAAACAGCGTACGGTGAGAGTGAAATGAGTCGAACTAGAGTTTATGAGTGGCATCGAAGATTCGAAATAAGGCGACAGAGTATCAAGGATGATCAGAGGTCAGGACGACCTTCAACATCCACAACGGATGAACAAATCTCCATTGCAAACGAAATTGTGAAATATTACCGTCGAAAAACTGTTGCAGCGATTGCAGAAGTTGCCATGCCATTTCAACAGAGAAACTAGGCATGCATCACATGTGCCAACAGATTGTTCCGAAAAACCTGACAAGAAAAAAAATGGATGAGCGCATGCAAGTTTTCGGGGATAACATCGATGCAGTGGATTCAGATCGATCTCTTGAATCGATTGATCATTGGCGATGAGACTTTATGCTTTTTGTACGACCCCCAATCCAACCGACAGTCAAAAGTGTGGAAAACACCGTCGTCACCACGACCAAAAAAGTTCAAGGCTGACCGCTCCAAAGGAAAGGTCTTCTTAACAGTTTTCTTCCATTTCAAGGGGGTCGTACACAAGGAATTCCTTCAACATGGTCGTACAGTCACTAAAAAAGAGTACGTCAACGTCCTGAAACGTCTCCGAGAATCAGTGAGACGCAAGCGACCCGATCTTTGGAAGACCAACTCGTGGAGGCTCCATCACGATAATGCGCCGGCTCACAGATCCCTCCTGGTGTCCGATTACCTGTCCAAACATCACATTCCCGTTCTTCCACAACCAGCTTAATCCCCTGCTCTCGCCCCGTGTGACTTTTTCCCCGGATGAAGAATTTGCTTAAGGGGCGATGCTTGTCAAGTTTCGAAGAAGTGCAAACGAGCTACGACGGAGGCACTGGAGGGTGTGGCAACAGAAGGCTTGCAATCTGCATTTAATGCTTTGTATGAGCGCTGGCACAAATGCATAGTTACACAGGAAAGCACTACTTCGAAGGAAACACCGTATAAACAGGTGTTATCTGTACTCATTCTTTTTTTAATATAAAATGTTCCAGAACTTTTTGAACGTAGTAATATAACAGTTAAGACCTGTACCGATTTCTGCGCATGGCCACTTGCTGGACGGATACTATTGTGCGATTGGTTTTAGAAGCTCCCGTATTTTGCATAAATTTTCTTGTGAATTCTCTGTTGCTTTAAGCGTCAAAATCTAATTGATATACACTATCTACCAACAAGTAATTGGACACCCCTGCAATCGACGATATCTGCGGTTCTGATACACGTCACGGCCGCCGCCGTTAAATATCGTGTGGGAAACAACAACGCAACCAATCGCATGCAAGATGCCACGCAGTTTGGAGCTCTCAGAGTTCGAGAAAGGGGTAATCGTCGGGTATCACAGAAATGGCCGATCCATACGTGACATATCCAGCTACTTGAAGTACCCAAAATCGACAGTGGCCTAAGTGATTGGAAAGTGGAAGATGAGAGGTGACTGTCGGAATGTGCCCCGACTGGGCAGACCCACAAAACTGTGAGTTAGAAACCGACGGGTGCTGGCCAGAGAAATTCGGAAGAACCGCACCAAATCGATGGGCCACATCCGCGAGGAGTTTCAACAGGCATCCGGAGTGCTCTTTCGATGAATACCATCAGCAAGGAAGACCATCTGCTCGGTTATCATAGACGTGCTGCCGCCCATAAGCCTTTGATCACCAAGTCCAATAGCGCTGCTTGGCTAATGTGGTGCAAAGAACGTCCGCAGTGGACCGTTGAACAGTGGAAACAGGTTCTCTGGAGCGACGAATCAAGGTTCACCCTCTACCGTTCGGATGGCAGGGTTTGGGGTCTGCCTAGAGAACGCCTCCTGCCGGAATGTATTGTGCCAACTGTGAAGTTCGGCGGCTGTGGAATTATACTATGGGGGTGTTTCTCCTGGTATGGCACGGGACCCTTGGTCGCAATTCCTGGTAGACTCAACACCGAGACATACTGCATCATTTTGGATGACCATGCGCTTCCTACTTTGTGGCAGTTTTACGGGGTGGGCCCATGTTACTTTCAGGATGACAATGCCACCTGTTATGTTGCGAGGTCCACCATGGCTTGGTATGGTGACAATGGGGTTAATCGAATGGACTGGCCTGCGCTGAGCCCGGACTTTAACCCTATCGAGCACTTCTGAGACGAGTTGGAGCGTCGACATAAGGGGTGCCCCCACCATCCGAAATCTGTGAAGGAACTGACCTGTCTTCTCCAAGCCGAGTGGAAGAAAATACCGCTAGCCGTCGTACAACGCCTGGTTGAGAGTATGCCCCGGAGGGTCGCAGCTGTAATCGCCGCTCGTGGAGGCTCCACCAACTATTGACAGTGAATAAACTTCGTTTTCCTTTGCTATCACAGGTGTCCAATTACTTGTTGGTAGATAGTGTATTTGTAAATCTTTGTATAAAACCTGCTTTTTAGTTGTTAATAGCTGGAAACGTAGTCAACTATCTCATTTTAGGGATGATGGCCGAATACTTTTGTGACCAACTGTATATATTTTATTCCCTGGCGCCAGTAACCTTTACTTACCGCACTGGAGCCAGCACCTGAAAACAAACCGGCCACCCTTGCCTCGCTGGGACTCGAACCCGGTACCTACTCGTACGGGCAGTCAGACAGCTACGCTGCGTCGGGCATTCTACAAAACCCCACGTTTAAATTAAGAGATAAATATCTCAAGTTTTGCACGGTTCCTCTGTTATATGTTCTGTACCGACTAAAAAGGAGGAGAATGAATAAACGCGTGGCAGGTGAACACTAAATCCTGCATGCTTTACTTTCATTTTTTAAACCCATTTTTCCCCCCGGAGATGAAAATTGCTACGGAGATATGCACTAGATAAATTGAATATAGTAGCCCGAACTGACTGTATAGCATTAAATCACTCCTCACACAACAGAAGCCATGGCACTAAATCACTCTTTACAGAGTAAAAATGCATGGATTCATTGCGCAGACAATATGCAAATGCTACCCTTACCCCTAGGTTTCCCCCTTTTTTGCCCCTTCCTCTTCCTTTTATTGCCTCGTGTAACATTTGTTTTCAGCCGTATAAACTGAACTTTTCCCCATAAAGACTTTATGGCTTGAGATCTTAAAAGCACGAAAGTACATTTTCCCCTGGCGTCCTTCAGTTTAATTCAATCTGGGCACCTACCCTTTTGGAGCCATGATAGACCGCCTTGCCAAGCTGCGTGCAGCGCTTTTACCCCACGAGGCCATGGCTAAAGAATACGGAATAAATAATTGCCCATTATTCGTACTAATCCGGCTTCTCTCTGGCGACTTCCGGCCCCATTATCGATGGTCCCAAAGCTTCCTGCGAAAGCGCAGACGCGCTTCAAAAGAGCCTCAAATCAAATTGATCTCGCATCGGAGAGTGTGAGCGACTTCATCACAAGCGCTCGCTCGAACGATAAACAAACGGTTATGAGAAGCAGCGTAAGATTAATAAGCCCTTCTTGTGGCTTTCATATTTGCGTCGTAGCAGCTGTCAAAGTGATTACCAAATCGTTGAATTGATGAAAATTCTTTCACACCGTTTATCCTTAATAATTTACATCTGGAACCTGTTGTCACCTCTTAGCAAGGTTTGTTTAAAGAATTGATGATGATTTTTTTCTTATTTTCAATCAGATATCGTAGAATCAAGAATGCAATTCACATAAAAAAAGAATTATCTTAAGCAGGGGTTACTAACCTGTGGGATCCATCGCCACAGGGGAGGTAAGGACAAGATGCAAGGAAGGAACTAGCCAGATGTGAACTATTTTAATATATTTTTGTTTCTGCTGAAACAAGTAAAACAGATTCAATATGTGTTTGATTCCTATGTATATTCTTTACAACTTCACCTTCCTGATAGTACTATAGTTCTTTCATTTGTCTGTATTTTAGAGACGAAAAAAATGTCAAGTACAGAAGGGATAATGTGAAATTCAGGTTTACGTGTTTTCCTGACCGCAGTGGAGATGAAAAACTTCAGGACTTTATACAGGGGTTCATCAAAACAAGTTAGTAAAATCATGCAATGCGTTGATTATGATACGCTTTCCAACATACCAGAAATCATTACTCACGTTATGAGGATAATGGCTGTGGAATAAATCTCGCTCCTGTGCCCTGACCTTTAACCCCATTTCGATTGATATTCAACAAAACCGGTTCAGTATACCTCCGGAACAACAACGTTTTGTCGCAATCGAAGCATTTTTACGTACGTTATGACGCATAATGACAATGGAATGGATACCGCTTTTATGTTCTGACCTTTGACCCCCTTTCGCCCATTTTCAATAGGGTTTGTCCCCAGGTGGTCCCCTACCACGTACTAAAATTTCATCGAAACCGAACCATTTTTAGTCACGTTATGACGCGTAAGGGCAATGGAATGGATCCCGCTCCTATCCTGACCTTCGACCCCATTTCGCCCATTTTCAAAAGGTTTCGTCCCCAGGCGGTTCCATACCACATACAAAAATTTAATTCAAATCGAAACATGTTTATGCACGTTATGACGCATAAGAACAATGAAATGGATCCCGCTCCTATGTCCTGACCTTTGACCCCGTTTCCAATAGGGTTCGTCCCCAGCTCTCCCCTAACACATACTAAAATGTCATGGAAATCGAACCATTTTTACGCGAGTTATCGTGCGGACGGACGGACAGACGGACGGACGGACAAAGCTGGAGCATATACCCTTCTTCAACCTACGGTTGGAAAGCGTAATAATGGAAAAGGAGGACTTTTTATTAATTAGCTGTAGGACCACCTCGAGATTTCAGAACAGAAGCTATTAGACTTGGAATTAACTGGTACAAGTAGTCATGTATATACTATAAAGGAATTTGGTGCCATTTTCCCTGTAAGATACACTGAAGAGCAATTGAATTAGAGATACCCGTCTAGTAACGTGTAGCACCACCTTTCGCCCTGATGACAGCGGCGATTCGTCTCGGCATGGACTCGACAAGACACCGGAAGCGTTGGGAAGCCATACGGATCCACGACCCCTGAACAAGCTGCCACAGTTTACGAAGATTTGATGGAGGGGGTCAGAGCCTCGAACATATCTCTCGATGGCATCCCAGATGTGCTCGATGGGATTGAGGTCAGGTGACCTAGCTAGCCAAGGAAGCGAGGATACGTCAGTGGAGTGTTCATCCAACCATTCGGATACAATTCGAGAGCAATGGCACGGTGCATTGTCTTTTTGCAGGATGAGGTCCCCAGTGGGATGTTGAAGACGCACAAACGGGAGCAAATGGTCGTCCAGGATATCCCGGCAACGTTGACCTGTGAGGGACGATGTCACACGTACCAGAGGTCCCATTTCAGTCCACGTAAACAGTCCCCAGACGAGAATGCCACCCCCACCAGCTTGAAGAGTACGCTGCTGGCAAGAAGGATCCATCGCTTCATGTGGTTTGCGCCGTACTCGTATCCTGCCATCCGCATGTACCAACGTGAATCTCGACTCATCAGTCCAGGCAACATTTTTCCACATGTCTAGGGTCCAAGTAGCGATGATCCCGCGCCCATGCTAATCTTTGCACCCTGTGATGTGCGGTCAGCAGCGGTACCCTCATGGGAAGATGGCTTCTGTACCCCATAACGAGGAGATGGTTCTGGATGGTGTGGCTGCCTACACGTTTTTGTGCACCAGCGTTAAATTGCCGAGTGATTTCTTGCACTGTGGCTCGTCTATCCGCTGTTACAATGCGAGCTAGCTGACGATGACCCCGCTCATCCACACGCTGTTGTCCACGGCAGTTGGCCCTTGCAGAGATGGTTTTACCGGATTCGGTGTACTCACGGTGCACCAGTGACACAGTATCTCGTGAAAATCCCAGTGCCTGCACGACTTCCGAGATGGAGTGGCCCATTCGTCGGGCCCCGACAATTTGTCCACAATCAAATGCGCTTAGATCCTTCGTCTTACCCATACTGCGCCCGACTCTTACTGATTCCCATCGCATCACTCCTTATATTGTCGGATCGCTGCATACGTCATGTCGTTTCCGTTTACAGGGCCGCCCACAGCGCCAAATTTGCAATAATGCCAGCTGTCTCTAATTCAATTGCTCTTCAGTGTATGTCCCAACTGTGCCAGTGATCCTGAAGGTGGAAAGTGTGATCTGACCTTCCGCTTCAGTTATTCCCATAAATGTTCAATAATATTGAGGTCTGGAGATTGAGATGTCCAGGGTAGGTGCTGTACCTCATCCTCTGCAAACCACAACTTGAAACGTTTCGTAAAATGTACGGGTGTATTATCTGCTTGAAACTAGGGTCGGTCATTAGGGAACATTGCCTGCAACATTGGGTGCAGGTCTTCCCCAAGAATGGATTCGCACGTTACAGACTAACCAGTGGCCCTAAGGAATACCATTATATGGCACCGCACAACATCAGGGATCGACATACATGCTTTACATTCGGAACCAAACAGTCGGCGGCGGTAGGCTTTTGCAAGTTTTCGCCAGATGTACACTCCACCAGTGGTTGGAAATGGTGTGAAGCACTATTCATCAGACCAGATGAAACGTTGCTAGTCTTTACAATACCAGTTTTTATATGCTTTGCATCACCTTACACGGTGTTTTGCATTGATGTTGGTAATCAGAGGTTTGTGCACTGCTGCACGGTCATAAATACCAACACAATGGAGTTCTCGACGACCTATTATGACGCAAACAGGATGATTCCGACTTGTGCCGCTATTCGCGGTGCAACAGTCTTGTGCTTTCGTTGAATACAATCCCTATCTGACATCTTCGTATAGCGTTCGCATTTTGCACGTTTGGAGGCAATGCCATGTCCTTTTTGATAGGTAATCATAATCTTTGACACAGTTCTTGGTGTTACACCTACACTGGTGTGCAGAAATTAAGGACGAAGAGGAGAAATTAGCATAACAGTGGAATGAGCAGGCAGAACAGACCGAAAGACCAATCAGGAGATAGACTAGGGTCCGGTACGGTAGGGCATGCGCATATATGCAGCATGACGTGGGGCGGTGGAGGGGGAGTGTCGGAAGGGTATAAAGCACATGGGCGGTGTACGCTCAGCAATTCGGTGAAAGCTACTGCACGGTGTAGATCGCTTTGAACGACGTCGAGTTGCTGCCACCGTGTAATATGGTCAACAGGCAATCCAGTAGACGACATCTGGATGACATTACCCGAGGTCACGTCATTGGGAAGTTGGGAGAAGGTCGAACTGTGACTAGTGTGGCCGAGGAGATCGGGATTGCTCACAGCATCGTTTCACGAGCTTGAAGAGCGTTTCAAACGACAGGAACAGCTGTCCGACAGTTGAACAGTGGTCATCCGGTATATTGTCCTACAGGCGAGAAGAGACAGCGGGAGAAATCGCAAGGCACATGCAACTGACAACTGGACGTCCGTTATCGCGTTTTACCGTGGCCAGGAGGCTGCACAAAAGTGGTCTATTTGCACGACGACCTGTACGGTGTGTGCCATTAAGGCCTTCTCATCGGAGGCAGCGGTTTCTGTGGTGCCAGGAACACAAGAACTGGACACATCAGCAAAGGGGTCGAGTTTTCTTTACGGATGAGAGCCGATTTTGTCTGACGAGCGATTCTGGACGTATACACATCTGGAGAGAGCAGGGAACACGCAATCACACATCCAACATCATCGAAAGGGACTGGTTTGGAGGTGGCGTAGTTCTCGTTTGGGGCGGTATCATGCTTGGTAGCCGTACTGACCTCCACATCTTCCAAAGAGGTTCAGTCACTGGGGTCAGCTATTGTACCGAGGTTCCCCTGCCTCACGTGCGTCTGTTTAGAGGTGCTGTTGGTCCTGAGTTCCTCTTCATGGACGACAACGCTACACCTCATCGTACAGTGGCTGTCGCAGAGCTGTTGGAGAGTGAAGATATTCAACGCATGGATTATCCCGCAAGGTCTCCCGGACCTAAATCCAATCGAACACGTGTTAGATCTTCTCTGGTGACGCTTAGCAGCACGTCACCAGCCTCCAGCAACGATTCTGCAGCTGCGATTGGCGCTACAAGAGCAATGGGCCGCGATGCCTCAACAAGCTCCTTGACAACCTCGTCCTCAGCATGGACAGACATTGCAAATCCTGCAACTCAGTCAGGGGTGATCATATCCCCTACTAAAGACTGGATTTTTCTTGGCAGCCGCCTGTCACATGGACGTTTCTGTCTTCTGTCCAGTTGTGCTCGAAGCTACCTTTTTCAATAAAGTGCCTTTGTAAACTTTGGATTCCTTGTTTGGACGGTTTTGCTCACTTGTCCCATATTCTTACATCTTTGGGATCTTATGGTATGATTTGAGTCGATGTGGAGCACTGCTGCAAGACGTTACATTCGAAAAACCATCTCGTCCTTAATTTTTGCACACCAGTGTATTTCTGCCCCGTTCTAGTTATTAAAGCTCCTGCAAGACGCGCACCAATGTCCATGCTTTTTCTGAGGTCACTGTGATATGACGACAATTACTCCACAACAGCTGTTTCCCCTGCGAATGTGATACTACTGCGTGATACAGGACATCGTACTGCAACGCTTTATACACAGTCTGATCAGAATAATATGGCCACCTACCTAATAATAGGAATAACAAACCTTGGCCCGGATGACTTCGGTGAAACTGGACGCAATGAGGCCCTGGAAGGTTGCTCGAGGCACACGTGCCCATTGGACTTAAGCACAGCACGGAAGTCCCGGATATTACGTAGTTGTGGGTCGGCACGCCGAACCTATTGATTTAATTTGTCCCACAAGTGCTCTGTGGGACTGAGGTCTGACTATTTCGCCGGCCAAGGGAGAACGGAGACATCGTTGTGTTTCTGGAACCAATCATGCACCCCCTTAGCGATGTGGCATGGCGCATTGTTCTGTTGGTAGACACCATCACCACCAGGGTAAACGTCCAACATGAAGGAGTGCATGTTGTCAGCGAAGATGAGCAGGTGGTCATTGGCGTTCAGGGACCCATCCACTGGTACCAGGCGTCCCAGATCATATCAGGAAAACATCCCCCAGACATGCACACTGCCAACGCCGGACTGTAATTGACCGACAAGCGAGTCCGGGTGTTTGTTCTCGTGCGTCTGAAGCTGTATCCGCCACCCGGCCGTAAACTGCAAGTTCTGAGCCGGGCCAGACCGTAAGTTCTGACCTCTACTCGCTGGAAACCCTGAAGCAGAAAAATCAGGTGGCACAGCCATGCAATTTTCGTAGGCCCAACATTGAGTCATCGGCTTTTAGGAATAGAAGACGGTGGTTCAGTGTTGGGCCTACGTTAACTAGCAAGGCTGTGCTACCTGGGAATCTATCACATCGAGCAACTTGTTGAGAGTTGAGTTTTAAACATACTCAAACGCACACCTTTAGTTGTCTTATAAAGTGACATATCGCAAAAAACAAAATGACCTCTTACGCATAGGAAATCTCATTTTGCCATCTTAATTACTCTCATTAAGATCACTCTCAAGGTGAGGTAAGAAGTTTGAAAACCCTCTATTGTAAAGAATATTTCGTTCCGCATTAAAATGCTTCTGATATCACCACCTGTCGGCAAAAATGTATATATATAAATATATATATAACAGCTTTGCCAGATGAGGAAGCTGAACATTCATCAAATCCTTTTAATTTTTATGTCGCGTCTCCCGCAGATCAATGGTTCCCAACCTTTGCGTGTAAATGTGCTATTTTATATTTATTTTATTCTGTGCAGCCGCACTTTAAGTATAAAAAAACATTAGCTGAAATGCTGTTCAACACAATTAGGAGATAATGCGATATCGAAAAGAAACAGCTCTGCTGTTGACGAGTTTGGGCTTATTTATTTTGTAGGGTACAACCACCGTGAGCAACTCATTATGCTATAGGTCACTCGTCCCTAATTTAGGGTCACTGGTTCCAGGGAAAAGGGAGTGCCGTAAGGCAAACACAACATACATGCCTCACCAGGTATCGGAACCAGGACCCATGTCGACCGAATGGTCAGAAGCCAACGCTTAGACTACTGCGCCACTGGAGGATACAGTTTGGATATAAAACATGACTGTCAGTATTCAGTATGATGAATCATAATGTAAAGCAAGCACAGCTAAATTTAATTGCCAATTGCACTTTTAAATTAAAGACACCCACTTGTGATACAAGGATGAATAAGAATTCAGTCGAAATATTGGTCAGGCAAAATAAATCAAGGATTTGGGCGTGTGGTCACCTCTAACTTCTAAAACAGGAGCACATCTGTGCTGTACCGATAAAATGACGTTAAAGGATTGTTTGTTTGTTTGGGGCCTTAACGACCACCGAAAGCAACTCAATTGGTAATAAGCAGTCGCCCGTCCCTAATTTAGGGTCACTGGTTCCAGAAATGGAAGAGAGGCAGTTTCGTAAGACAAACACAACATCCATGCCTCAGTATTCGGACCCATCTTGGACGAATGGTCAGAAACCAGTGCTTAGATCACTGTGCCACCCTCATTGATTTCCTATAGGATCCTTTGACACTGCTCTCGAAGGCATATCCTCGCCGAATTAGGCGAGGATATGCCTTCATCAACCCGGATCACGTTTCGCACATTCAGGAGGTGATATGGGATAATTACCGGATTAAAATAAAGGAAATGGCGAGGCCATTTTCTATTAGAGACTGCATTTCGTTACCTACGACTGTCTAGGATTTCTAAAATGGTGCGCGAGATCTGCTTCAAGCTCTCTAACAGACCAACACAAATAACAGCCTTTGGCTTTATTGTAACACTATTCTGGCTGTTACCTTTTTACGACGAATAGTCACAGGTGACGCAACGTGGATACACCACTTCGCTTCAGAAACAAAGAAATCATTGATGGAATGGAATCACGCCACTTCGAAGACTTCAAAAAAAAAATGTAAGTGATTTCAAAAAAAAAAAAAAAAAAAAAAAATGCAAGTTTGCGCCAGCTGCCGGAAAGAAGACAACCGTTTTTGTTGTTTTTTTTATTGTGAAGGAAAGGTGTACACTGAATTCATGGCAACACGGTTCAAAATAAATGTTGCGCCATACTGAGAAACGTTGAAAAGTTCTGAAAACAACCATTAAGGACAAAAGTCGCGGAAAGACGTGCGCTGGAATCATCTCTTGCACAGAGACCTACACTGGTCGCGTCCATCAACCGGAATAAATCCCAGCCCCATTCGGGCTCCATGTTGTAAGCAACATAAGTTCCTTCTCGGGTTGGGTTGGACCAGCACTTTAATCATCTAACAGAAAATTCGGCCGTAACACAAGTCTTTTTGGATAATTATATTTCTTTATTGAAGTTAGTTTGCAGAAATCAGGAAACAAGTCTCAAAGCCCGGAGCTGATCCCTGATGTACATCTTCGATGTTAAGGAGACTGGTGAGTGCTATTAATCATCTTTCTGACAGCTGAGAGTGTTAAAAAGGAGCTTGAAAATCCGAATGATTCAAAAGATGGAATGATGTCAAAGTTATTTCAGTGCCTATTAACACACTCGAGTCTAACCATCAGATAGTTTGGAAAGTTTAGAATGATTTGAGCCACTTAGATTAAATTTTTTTGACATTAATTTAGCTGAAAATGTTAACAAAACTGCAGAGACTCCTGATTTTTTAATTCCGAAATGAGCAGTCATTTTCAGCTAAATTATTGTCAGGAAATTTAATCTAAGTGGCTCAATTTATTCCAACCTATCGCACAGTTGGACTCAAGGATTGATTCCATTCCGAAAATTTAATCTAATTATTGAAAAAATGTTTGACATGATTACAATTAGTAAGCGATCTGTATAGGTCGCGCCATGTATTAGAAAACCTCAAACACTACCCAAGGAAAAACTGATTTGGAATGTGATTGTGGTTACGTTTTAGCAAACATCAAGTATACTAAGCTATAAATTAAAGTCATTTTTACCGATGTGCAAATTTTCATCTTTGGAAATACATTAATTTTGAAGAAAATGTCTACAGAAGTTTTTACCATTGAAAACAATGGGACAGAGTTTTCAGGTGGATCCACCTTAAGCTACTACGTAACAATACACGTTTGACAATTACCGCTGGCCGTCATCAAATATAAAATTACATTATCTTACTCCTCTCATAGCATATCTCTCTGAACACAAGCTCTCAGTGAATATTGCTCTTAGTGAATACAGCTCTTACTCTTAGTGAATACAGCTCTTACTCTCAGTGAATACAGCTCTTACTCTCAGTGAATACAGCTCTTACTCTCAGTGAATATTGCTCTTAGTGAATACAGCTCTTACTCTCAGTGAATATTGCTCTTAGTGAATACAGCTCTTACTCTCAGTGAATATTGCTCTTACTCTCAGTGAATATTGCTCTTACTCTCAGTGAATATTGCTCTTACACTCAGTGAATATTGCTCTTAGTGAATACAGCTTACTCTCAGTGAATATTTCTCTTACTCTCAGTGAATAGTGCTCTTAGTGAATACAGCTCTTACTCTTAGTGAATACAGCTCTTACTCTCAGTGAATATTGCTCTTACTCTCAGTGAATATTGCTCTTACTCTCAGTGAATATTGCTCTTAGTGAATACAGCTCTTACACTCAGTGAATATTTCTCTTGCTCTCAGTGAATATTGCTCTTAGTGAATACAGCTCTTACTCTCAGTGAATATTGCTCTTAGTGAATACAGCTCTTACTCTCAGTGAATATTGCTCTAACTCTCAGTGAATACAGCTCTTACTCTCAGTGAATATTGCTCTTACTCTCAGTGAATATTGCTCTTACTCTCAGTGAATACAGCTCTTACTCTCAGTGAATACAGCTCTTACTCTCAGTGAATACAGCTCTTACTCTCAGTGAATACAGCTCTTACTCTCAGTGAATATTGCTCTTACTCTCAGTGAATATTGCTCTTACACTCAGTGAATATTGCTCTTAGTGAATACAGCTTACTCTCAGTGAATATTGCTCTTACTCTCAGTGAATATTGCTCTTAGTGAATACAGCTCTTACTCTCAGTGAATACAGCTCTTACTCTCAGTGAATATTGCTCTTACTCTCAGTGAATATTGCTCTTACTCTCAGTGAATATTGCTCTTACTCTCAGTGAATATTGCTCTTACTCTCAGTGAATACAGCTCTTACTCTCAGTGAATATTTCTCTTACTCTCAGTGAATACAGCTCTTACTCTCAGTGAATACAGCTCTTACTCTCAGTGAATATTGCTCTTAGTGAATACAGCTCTTACTCTCAGTGAATATTGCTCTTACTCTCAGTGAATACAGCTCTTACTCTCAGTGAATATTGCTCTTACTCTCAGTGAATATTGCTCTTACTCTCAGTGAATATTGCTCTTACTCTCAGTGAATACAGCTCTTACTCTCAGTGAATACAGCTCTTACTCTCAGTGAATATTGCTCTTACTCTCAGTGAATACAGCTCTTACTCTCAGTGAATACAGCTCTTACTCTCAGTGAATATTGCTCTTACTCTCAGTGAATATTGCTCTTACTCTCAGTGAATACAGCTCTTGCTCTTAGTGAATACAGCTCTTACTCTCAGTGAATATTTCTCTTGCTCTTAGTGAATACAGCTATTACTCTCAGTGAATATTGCTCTTACTCTCAGTGAATATTGCTCTTAGTGAATACAGCTCTTACTCTCAGTGAATATTGCTCTTAGTGAATACAGCTCTTACTCTCAGTGAATATTGCTCTAACTCTCAGTGAATACAGCTCTTACTCTCAGTGAATATTGCTCTTACTCTCAGTGAATACAGCTCTTACTCTCAGTGAATATTGCTCTTACTCTCAGTGAATATTGCTCTTACTCTCAGTGAATACAGCTCTTACTCTCAGTGAATACAGCTCTTACTCTCAGTGAATATTGCTCTTAGTGAATACAGCTCTTACTCTCAGTGAATATTGCTCTTAGTGAATACAGCTCTTACTCTCAGTGAATATTGCTCTTAGTGAATACAGCTCTTACTCTCAGTGAATATTGCTCTTACTCTCAGTGAATACAGCTCTTACTCTCAGTGAATACAGCTCTTACTCTCAGTGAATATTGCTCTTACTCTCAGTGAATACAGCTCTTACTCTCAGTGAATATTGCTCTTAGTGAATACAGCTCTTGCTCTTAGTGAATACAGCTCTTGCTCTTAGTGAATACAGCTCTTACTCTCAGTGAATATTGCTCTTAGTAAATACAGCTCTTACTCTCAGTGAATATTGCTCTTACTCTCAGTGAATATTGCTCTTAGTGAATACAGCTCTTACTCTCAGTGAATATTGCTCTTAATGAATACAGCACTTACTCTCAGTGATTACTGCTCTTAGTATGTAGCTCTTAGTCTGTGAATATCGCTGTAACTTTGAATATGGCTCAAACTGAATTTCGTTTTATTTACCTTTTTGACTGAACTTAGGCCACCTTAAGCTACTATGTAACAATACAAGTTTGACAATTACCGCTGGCCGTCATCAAATATAAAATTACATGATCTTAATCCTATCATAGCAGTGGCGACGAAACCGCCCGGGCCCGGTCAATAATTTCAACCAAGATTTTTATTTTTATATATATATTTTTTTATTTGGCATATGTGCGGTTGTTGTGACGTGCCTCAGAAAGTTCCTCTAGGTCAAAGGTCGGGTGGTCCTAATTCCCCCAAAAGCTCCTTAGGCATTGTTTTTCTTCTGTTTGTTCCGAGAAGCGGGAAAGGAGGAGGTGCACCACGATTCGAAATTTCGGGCCCGGTCAACGAACTTAACTTTCCGCCGCCTCTGTATCATAGCACCTCTCTCTCTCTGAACATTAGCCTTCAGTGAATATTGCTCTTAACGAATACAGACAGCTCTTACTAGAAGTGAATATTGCTCTCAGTGTGTATATCTCTTACTCTGTGAATATTGCTGTAACTTTGAATACGGCTCTAACTTAAAAAATCTTATTTACCTTTTCGACTGCACTTAGACCCACTGCTAGGCTGCCAACTTTGAACAGCTCGTCGAAAGAAATGTGTCGTTAAGTCAAAATATTTAAGGAGAAAACAAATTTGCATAACACAAACTCAAAAGGAAGGTTAAATTAAAGATATACGTCGCAAACTGTATATTTTCTGCATATTCAGAGCTCTCTAAGTAGTTGATACTGTTATGTCACTTTATTCTAATGCGGCGAGTGGGAAAGTATGGCTGGAGAATGTAGTTAAAAGTCTCACACGTCTAGTTGCCTGTCTCCCGCAATATCAGGGAAAGAAAAGGCTTAAGTTCAATGCAGAAATATATAGTACGGGCACTTTTCTAAGTTAACTTCCGCAGAGTGAGCGGGAATGAACTAGTAGAGAACACTAACGAAATAGGATGCGCAGAAAAAAGGATTTCAGATATTAGTGAAGCGCATGTTAACATTCGGTACACATAAATGTTCTTTTGTTAGATCCGTTGTAATCCCGTTGCCCTAATAAGACGTTCTATCTTAGAATTCCATTGCCCTCAGGACTAAGGATCTTTTCTTGAATTGTTTCACCATAGCTGTGCGCGAAAGAGAGAAGGAAACCAGCAGTTAAGAGCTGTATTTTTATCATGTTTTTCTTTTGTCTCGCCCATGTCTTTAGAGAATTTCTGAGCAAATCCTCTATGTGGCTCGTATTCTCACTTCACTTGATACTTTTCCCTCTTTGTTTCGATGTTTCTATTCTTTTTCTACCTCTCTCATTCGATATCTATTGCTTTTGACTCTGAGACCTTGATGGTCACTAGGGATTTCTACGACTTGCTAAAACCAGCGATTCTTTTCATTTCCGAGAATCCCGAAGCACTCACGTTTCATGAGGTAAATACTAGTTTAATGAGAAATTCTATTGCTCCAGAATACCCCTAGAGAGCACCTATTTCGCACTTAAATTCCCTTATTTTCTGTTTGGCTTTTAGTTAACATAATGAAAAGATTTTAAGATTCGCATGAACTACCAAAATTAAAATTTGGTAAAGTTCCCAATACAGAAAAAAGAATACGCTTCGTTAAATAACACTTGTAGTGGAAATCTCTGAATACAAGAAAGTAAATGAAGTATAGAACGAATTAAATTTTGAATATTTCACACATTTTGCCCAAAAAGGTGTTAAGGAAACAGAACAGTGAAATTTAAAAATTATGATCTTTCTTTATCAACTTGAAATGCTGCATATACGGAGAATTTCTGGTACAGAATCAGTACTTACTTACAATTTCTGGAGAAAAAAACTTTTGGGGGGGGGGGGGGGGGCCTTGCTTTGCTTAAAAATAAAGTTTTACAAATTTTACAAACACCGATATAATTTCTATAATCTTAAAGCTACGTACACGAGTTTTTGGAAATTTGCTTAGAATTAATTACTCTACGATCTGATGGTATCGAGTTTCAATACCTTTTACACACACTGCACCATAGTATTTTAAACTTTTTTTTAAAAGAAAGATACTTTATTTTAGGTGGCAGAAAAACTGCTCACCATATCACGATTCCGTAGCATTAAAGGATTTCAAACATTCTGAAATCTATGCAGTTAATATTTTATGCGCCGCCCTGGTGGCACATTGGCTCTGATGGTTCGTCCGAAAGGGGTCCGGGTTCGAATCTCGGTGAGGCATGGATGGTGTGTTTGTCTTACGGCACTGGCTCTCTCCCTTCCCTGGAACCAGAGACCCTAAATTAGGGACGGGCGACTGCTTATAGCCCATTGAGTTGCTCACGGTGGTCGTTAAACCTTCAATAAAAAAAAATGCATGCAGATATCTTTTGTAGATTATAAATTCTTTCACTCTGAATGTTGACATACATCTGAAAACTAAGTTACAGATATTAGCCCAGAAAGTTTGAGTTGCATGCAGCTTACAATATAATCATTAAAATTTTCCAGGTTAATATGAGGTACCTCCATGGTATCTTTTCCCTCTGCTACTTTCAGTTTGGCCACCTTCACGGCAGTTCTGTATCTTTGGTATGTTGCACTTCGCTTTGTTCGCCGGGGTTTGTCTCGGCTCTCTTTTGCAGAAGCAGAGATTCATTTCCAGCTGATAGCTTAAGTTTCTCCTCCCTTTTTTTCCAAAATTGAATTCCGGCACTGCCTCACAAAACAGCTATTGTAATTTTCTTTTGTTGCTCTTAGGGTAACTCCTGCAAATCAGATTGTGTGTAGACTCGTTGACATTTTGATTTCTTCCTGCCATGCACCTGTCAAGTAAAATCTCCTCAGTGAGACTCATAAAAATTGGAATCAGTTTACAGACCACTTTATCTTACAGGTCAGTTTTTGGGGTCTTATTATGAGGGCCTAGCGCTTGTCCCAATGCAAATGCCTTATTGAACAAGTTAGTAAAATCATGCAATTCATTGATTATGATACGCTTTCCAACATACCGGAAATCATTACTCCAATTAGTACTCAAGTTATGAGGATAATGGCTGTAGAATAAATCTCGCTCCTATGACCCGACTTTTGACCCCATTTCGATGATATTCAACAGAACCGGTTCAGTATATTTCCGGAACATGAAGTTTTGTCGCAATCGAAGCATTTTTACGTACGTTATATTATGCATAAGGGCAATGCAATGCACCCCGCTCCTATGTCCTGACCTTTGACCCCACTTCACCCATTTTCAATAGGGTTCGTTCCCAGTGGTCCCCTACCACATATTAAAATTTCATCGAAATCGAACCATTTTTACGCAAGTTATCGTGCGGACAGACGGACAAAGCTGGAGCATATACGCTTCTTCAAACTATGGTTGAAAAGCTTAACAAGTTAGTAAAATCATGCAATGCATTGATTATGATACGCTTTCCAACATGCCAGAAATTATTACTCAAGTTATGAGGAAAATGACTGTGGAATAAATCTCGCTCCTGTGTCCTGACCTTTGACCCCATTTCGATGATATTCAACAGAACCGGTTCACTATACCTCAAGAATAACACACTAAAGTTTTGTCGCAATAGAAGCAGTTTTACGCAAGTTATGAGAATAATGGCTGTGGAATAAATCGTGCTTTTGTGCAATGACCTTTGACCCCATTTCCGTTTTGTCGCAATCAAAACATTTTTAGGTAAGTTATGATGCACAAGGACAATGCAATGGATCCCACTCCAGTGTCCTGACCTTTGACCCCATTTCCAATAGGGTTCGTCCCCAGTGGCTCCCTACCACATACTAAAATTTCATCGAAATCGAACCATTTTTACGCAAGTTATGACGCATAAGGGCAATGGAATAAATCCCGCTCTTATGCCCTGCCTGACCTTTGACCCCATTCGCCCATTTTCAATATGGTTCGTGCCCAGTGGTTCCCTACCACATACCAAAATTTCATCGAAATCGAACCATATTCACGCATGTTATGACGCATAAAGGCAATGAAATGGACCCCATTCCGCCCATTTTCAACAGGGTTTGTTCTCAGGTGGTTCCTTACCACATACTTAAATTTCATTGAAATCAAACCATTTTTACGAAAGTTATGATGCATAAAGGCAATAGAATGGATCCCGCTCCTATGTCCTGACCTTTGACCCCATTTCATTTATTTTCGATAGGGATCGTCCCCAGGTGGTTCCTTACCACTTAATAAAATTCCATCGAAATTGAACCATTTTTACGCAAGTTATGACGCATAAGAGCAATGGAATGGATCCTGCTCCTATCTCCTGACCTTTGACCCTGTTTCGCCCATTTTCAATAGGGTCCGTCCCCAGGTGGTCCACTACCACATACTAAAATTTCGTCGAAATCGAACTATTTTCACGTGAGTTATCGTGCGGACAGGCGGACGGACAAAGCTGGAGCATATACGCTTCTTCAACCTACGGTTGGAAAGCGTAAAAAAACACCATGAATCAACTTCCTTCGGAGCACTTGTGGTGTAACGGATTTGCAATGATCAAAAATTGCATACATACCAATTTACATGTTATTTTGTCACCCCTATTGTCTAATAAAGCCTTTCTATAATATCTACTTATTCTGGCTGTTTTCTCGGTAGTTAGACTGCCAGACATTTTTCTCCTAGTTGTGTGCCCCGTTTTAATTTCATCTACCACGAGGTGTCTAAGTGCTGTTCCACTCTTTTTTGTAGGATACACCTTCCATCTATTTAAGAACTGTTACAACTTTTTACTTCCAAGTTAGTTCTATTAGTTTTCAAACAGTGCTTGGGAGGAAGAGTTGGCCGAATTTAAATGGCACACACAAGATCCCTGGACATTAAAAATAGCGTTCTAATAGTGCCCATAAAATGTTGCCCAAGGGCATAAGAGGGTGGAAATAACATGCTGTATACAAAGTGAGGATCATTTTATGAAAGAATTTTTTTATTTGAAAATTTGACTTTTTTTCTAATTTCACTGTCCACTTCTCTTAAATGTAGCAGAACAGAAATATTTTAATCACAAAGCTTTATTTCAAAAGCGAGAACACTCTCTATGCTTAGAGCGATTTTTTCACCTTTTGAATGACTGCTGAAATATAAGCAATATTTGCTGCAAATTCAGAAGCACGGAATTTTATAACGTATGCGCCACAAAAGTTCAGTAAAATTGTTATGAGGTTTATTTCAGCACAAGAAATTGTAACTATGAAATCTAACTCACGACCTATTGTTTTCAAAAAAGTAAAAGAAGTAAAAACGCGAGAGCATTGTGACCAAAATTCAAAATAGGAAAAGCTTTATGATTAAAGGCGGCTCCGAGAGGTCAAAGGCGCGGCCGTTTTGGCTTAGAATCCAAACAAAGCATGGATGTGAGGCGTACGTTTCGCATTTGGGAGCCTTGCAGTTAAATCCAAAGGGCGAGATCCAAGGTGAAAATACTCCAAATTCTGGAACGTGGAAAGAGCGATGTATTTATTTATTAACTGTCGCCACGTATTTGGAGTATTTTCACCTTGGATCTCGCCCTTTGGATTTAACTGCTATAATATATATATAGCTAGTGCCGTTAATGCCCACCAGATGAAGACGTCTCAGTAGCTGAGCAAGTCTTACTGATTTATGATGTCAGAAGCTGACTTAAAAATACACATAGCACCGTGGATTGTTGGCCACCGTGGCGTATATGTAACGCGCTCGGCTAGATATCGAGAGTTCTGTTGGTTCAATTCCGCAGCGGCGGCTGAAAAACAATTTTTCGGATGCTGTGTGTTTCTGGAACGTGAAAAGAGCGATGTATTTATTTATTATTTAATTGCCGTAACATGTGAGGGAGAAAGATGGCAGACTTGAGGTGGACGTCAAGTAATTTTGCTTCCTATACTTCCAATGGAAAAACTTCTGTACACATTTTCTTCACAATTAATGCGTTCCCAAGGATGAAAATTTGAACATCGATTAAAATAAGTTCATACTATAACTTGGAATACTTAACATTTTCTAAAACATAGCCATAATTATATTAAAAATCAACGACTTTTCCTTTGGTGGTGTTGAAACCAGAAAAAAGATGGCGCCACCTGTACTTTGATGACGTCAGTAGACAAATAAATGTTGGATTGCATAAATATGGTTATATTTTAGAAAATATTAAGTATTCCAAGTTATAAAATGAAGCTATTTTACTTGATGTTCAAATTTTCATCCTTGGAAAAGCATTAATTGGGAAGAAAATGTGTACAGAAGTTTTCCCATTGGAAATATAGGAAGCATAATTACTTGAGGTCCACCTTAACCCGTTGCGATTGATTCTTTCCGAGTTGTAAACGGAAAAGTTTATTTCCTGTGCATAACGTATCGATGTGCAACCTATGAAATACCAATAAGGTAACGTAACAGTCAAAACGGCAAACTGCAGCAATAAGCCAAAGTCGGTATACATCTTTTTGTTTTACTATTATTTAAGGTTTAACGACCACCGCAAGCAACTCGATGGGCTATAAGCAGTCGCATGTCGCTAATTTAGGGTCACAGGTTCCAGGGAAGAGACAGAGCTGTAAGACGAACACAACATCCATGCCTCACGTGATTCGAACCCAGACCCTTCGCGGACCAATGGTCATAAGCCAGCTCTCAGACCACTGCGCCACCGGAGCGGTTGTCTGTGTAGTCCGGTCGGGAGAATAACTGGCTCCGGAGCGGAAAAACATAGATTCGAAAACTTTTTTTTTTTTTTGATTGGAGGTTTAACGACCACCGTGAGCAACTCAATGGGCTATAAGCAGTCGCCCGTCCCTAATTTAGGGTCACTGGTTCCAGGGAAGGGAGAGAGCCAGTGCCGTAAGACAAACACAACATCCATGCCTGATCGGGATTCGAACCCGGACCCCTTACGGACGAATGATCAAAGGCCAACGCCTTAGACCACTGCGCCACCGGGGCGGCGATTCGAAAACTGACCACTAACAAACAGGTTTTACGCTATGTTGGTGCCCGGCTGTAAAAATGAACGTCCTGGCCGTGAGGTTAGAGAAAAATGTGTAAGATTCCAAAACACTTCGTCTGGAATTAATGAAAATTCCTTCTCCTACAGCGATCTAGTCCAAACACGGTTTGCGGTAGACCAGAAAGCTGCGATTTCGAGCCCCCGCT
Organism: Macrothele yani; assembly: GCA_039090855.1. Lineage (NCBI taxonomy): Eukaryota > Metazoa > Arthropoda > Arachnida > Araneae > Macrothelidae > Macrothele > Macrothele yani. The sequence goes on from CM076992.1 coordinate 20,745,636, forward strand.
TTTCTTACAGTAGGATATACGCGTACAAATGAAGTGACGTAAGAGTTAATACGCCAAGTTGCAGAGACAAGCCAAGGTAGGTGTAGTCCAGTAGAGAGGATAACCGGCCTTGGAGCGGGAAGACATGGTTTTGAACTCGCCACCGGCAAACAAAAAAAAAAAAAAAAAAAAAAAAGGAAAATTTGCTACAAACCTTTGTACAGCGATACATTATAAAAAACACTGAAGTGCCAGAAAAACTGGAAGACCAGTCTAATACTTGGTAGGTCCCCAATGGGAGCGCAGGACTGCAGAAATACGACGGGGCATGGACTCCACTAGCTTCTGGAAACATGCTGTAGGCAATGCACACCATACTTCCTGCAGAACTTTCCACAATTCGGGTGTATTTCGAGGTCTCGCATTCCTGTGTTCGATAGCGCGTTGCACGACACCCCAAATGTGTTTTATCACGTTCAGATCTGGAGACTTGAGTGGGAATGGCAACACCCCAAACTCAGATGAATGCTCCTCTAACCATAATGTGGCCTTCCGACACGTGCATTGTCCTGTTGGAATAGGCCCAACCCATCAGCATGAATGCAGGATATGAACGGGTGTACCTCGTCAGAAAGGATGCGCACATTGCGTTGGCTGGTCACATACGTTTGTAGACGTACCAGGTGTCCCAGTGAAGTCCAGCTAAACACACCCCATACCATTACGGACATCCCCCCCCAGCAGCAGCTGGTACAGTTCCCTGTTGACAGGCGGGATCCATGGCTTCATGGGGTTTGCGCCACACACGAATCCTTCCATCTGCCCGATACAGTTGGAAACGCGACTCGTCAGACCAAGCTACTTGTCTCCAGTCATCAAGTGTAAAGTGGCGGTGTTGCCGTACTCAAGCGAGGCGCACAGCTCTGTGTCGTGCACCCATCAAGGGGACTCGAGTGGGGCGTCGGCTCCCAAAGCCCATATCGTGCAGAGTACGTTGCACAGTCCGGACGCTGATGCTTGTTGAGGCCCCAGCATTGAATTCTGATGATACCTGCGAAATTGTTGCACGCCTATCGCGTGAAACGATTCTTGGCAGCCGACGATGGTCACGCTCACCCAATGTCTTTTTACGGCCATACTGGTATCGTAGGTTGGAGCTTTTTTGGAATTCTTGTAGTCACGGTACACCCTTGCAATGGTCGTCCGTGAAAATCCAAACTTCGTTTCTACCTCCAAAAATTATGGCCCATCTCGCGAGCGCCAACTATGACACCGCGTTGAAAATCGCTTAAATCGTTATTACTTGTCATTGTCATGCCGAAAAGAGCTCTGCGAGCTTGCAAGGATGTATATTCGCTTTATATACGCACTGGCGGAGGCAACCGAGTACGCGCATAGGTGACGTTGCTATGTATTTTGCATAAGCTCGTTTGCACCAGTTTTTCTGGCACTTCAGTGTATACTACACGGTCGAGTCACATTATTGTGACCACCTGCTAATATCCAAGGTAACCGCCGTGTGCAGGACGGACAGCAGCTGGACGTGCTGAAACGTGTTTTTTTTGTTGTTGTTTTATTGGAGGTTTAACGACCACCGTGAGCAACTCAATCGGCTATAAGCAATCGCCCGTCCTGGTTCCAGGGAAGGTCACTGGTTCCAGGGAAGGGAGAGAGAGCCAGTGCCGTATAACAAACAACATCCATGCCTCACCAGGATTCGAACCCGGACCCCTTACGGACGAATGATCAGAGTCCATCGCTTAGACCACTGCGCCACCGGGGCGGCTGCTGGAACGTGTTCAGAGGTATCTGGAGCCCTGCTGACTGCAGTGCATCACCCAGCTGCTGGAGGGTGCGTGGTGGAGGATCCACAAAGCGAACAACACGATCGAGGTGTTCCCACAGATGCCCAATTGGGTTTAAGTCTGGGGAATTAGGGGGGCCAGAGAAGTACTTTGAAGTCTTCATCGTACTCTTCCAACCACTCTCGGACATTTCTAACTACGTGACACGTCGCATTGTCGTGCTTAAAGATCCCATCCGCCCCAGGGGAGACAATCAGCATGTACGGTGTATGTGGTCTGCAAGGATGGATTCATAACGAATTCGGTTCATAGTGCCTTCCACAGGTATGAGTGAACCCAGAGAATGCCACGAAAACATTCCCCAGACCATAACGCTGCTCCCAGCAGCTTCTGTTCTGCCAGCAATGGTTGAAGAGTGTTTGTTCTCCGATGTTTCTCCCATTATACGCCAACGTCCATCCGTCCGATGAAGCATAAAACGTGACTCATCGGAGAATGCAATCATTTGCCAATCACCGGAGGTCCAATTCCGATACTGCCGTGCAAATGTAAGCCTTTTCTGCAGATGCTCCTTCGTTACCATAGGTACAGTGAGTATCCGTCTGCATCGGAGCCCCATAGGCAGCAGGGTTCGCTGAACTGTCGTTTTAGACACACTTCCGGTAGCCCCGTGGTTCATTCGGCCAGTGAGTTGCTCCACTGTAGCGTGTCGATCAGCCCTCACGCCACCTTAGAAGCAGACGTTCACCTCTCCTATCAATGGCACGTAGTGCTCCGCAGTTTTCACGTAGCATATTCGCAATGGTGTTATTTCTACAATCACGATACACTTTAACCACAGCAGCACGCGAACAGTTCATAAACTGCGCTCTTTCAGAAACACTGCCACCCTTGGCACGAAAGCCGATAATCATCCTTTTTTGCAAAACTGATAAATCGCTCTTTTTATTCATGACGGCAACGAGTGATACGTTTTCAGATTGCACACCTTATATACCCTGCAAGCCAGCTCACGACACGTGCCTTCTTTCATTGGCTACGCGCTGTTGATGTCAGAAGTAGGAAGTGGTCACAATGTGACTCGGCTGTGCGTAATATGAACAAGGAAATCAGTAAGTTTTCTAAGAGGTTTCAGTGTTTCAAAGGGACATGATTTGTGGTTTTAAACAATACCTATTGCATTAAGGAGAAGAAAAACCAAGCAACTTTTACAAAAGAAGTGAACTTTCCTAACCATTGCTGCATCTCCTAGCGAATGTAAAAGAATTTTCTCAAAGAAATTTGATAATCACCCCCACTTAGGTCTTTCAATTACAGCAATAACCTCATTCATAAAAATTGTTGAGCGTTCAATAACCCGGCTTGTTTCTAGGAAATACGTCCTACCGTGCCCCTTCGAAGACACTTTTCGGCATTGCATACGAAAAGCAAAGAACGCAAAAGAACGGTAGATTTTATTGGGGGGGGGGAGGGAGGTAACGACCACCGTGAGCTACTCTCGGTGGGCTGTAAGCAGTCACCAGTCCCTAATTCAGGGCCACTGCTTCCAGGAAATGGAGAGAGCCAGAGTCGTAAGACAAAAGCACCGTCCATGCCATACTGGGATTCAAATAGAGTCCCATCTCGGAAGAATGGTCAGGAGCCAGCGCGCTTAGACCACTGCGCCACCGGAGCGACTGACCCTTACCTGGCCATAATGGCACAACACACTCCGAAAAGTATTGCGCGTGTAGTCTTCAAGCAAACACAGGTGTGCGAATTTCGCGCCAAAACGTGTCAGGACATCTAAATGAAGTAGAATTATATGTCCGGAATCGCGAGTACTGTGTACCATTACCCAGACGAACGGTGAATAGGAGTCATGATGTGGGCCATGTCACAGGCGTACCGAACTGCAAATGATGGATCAAGGGGCACTCACCGCTTAGCTGTACCGCAATTCTTCGCGATGTTCTTCTATCCCCTGGTGCTGTAGTCGCATATTTCGTTATTTTGGGGCGAAGGACGGAGTATTGGCTCGTGAGGATATACGTCAGATGGAGTGGCCAGTGAACTCTCCTAATCTCAATTGTGAAACCCAAATTTGTCGGTGGCGAACTCGAACCCACAACCTTCTGCTCCGGAGCTTTCCCAATTAAGCTATCCCGACAAGGGCTTACCACTGCTACTTGCCGTCTTAACATGTGCGTCACCTCTGTAGTACGTCACAAATCCCCCTTAAGAAAGGAGAGGGTACGAAACCTCTGTAGAAAAGGAATTCTCCTTAATTCGGACGATGTGTGGAAGAAGCATCACACATTTTTCGAAGAACCTAACTAGCAGTAGATACATTTTTACTAGAACCCGCATCCTTCTTCGGATCCGAATGCTTTCCCAATGAGGCTACACCGACAAGTGCTTATCGCTGCTACTTGCCGTCTTGACATGTGCGTCCCCTCTGCGTAATACGCCAGACAGCGCAATCGAACATACACGAGCTGCTCGGGAGAGACGTGTTGCGTAAAGGAATCCCCTACCAGAAACCATTCATCAAGGCTCCCCACGAGTGGAACAATTTGCCTCAAGAGGTCCTAAACCACTCGGTGCTAAGCGTGACAAACATGCAATGTGGTGTGGGGCAGACATATCCGCTACCGAGGTCTTCGAGTCTGTTTATGCAGTTTGGGTTGAGGAGTGTTCATGGACAACAAACTGAGCCTGTACCTCTTGCATAACATTTTGTTCCGTGTCTATTTTTATTACATATTACTGATGCATTTTGATGTCGTGCGTTTTATTTTACTGTTGTTATTACCATCAATAACATCCACAGCTGTAAAACCACCTTTTCCTGTTCTGATTGGTCAAAATCTACCGCGTCTTTAAGTTTTTGGTATATCATGGCGCGTGAATGAAATGGATCTTCTGTTTTAGTTTGTTTTTTCTCTTAAACCAGGTACTTCAGACTTTCTAAATCTCTCCAGCACATGTTGTGATTACATGCATTCAGTGAATGAAAATCTTCCTTTTGGGATGTTTTTTTTTCCTGAATACATCGATTAACTTTCCGAAAGCAACCGAACATTGTTGAAACTATTTTTTATTGTTTCCACTCCCTTAATTATTTTTCGTGGGCAACTGAGAAAAGTTACTTCTGTTGTTCAATTTAATTCTTAAATTGAATGTGTAGTTAGTTTTTTTTGCTAGACCTTCATTCAAGGCGGAAGAATGTGTGCTTAACAATAATAGAACGGAGAGTACTTCATACTGGTATAAAACCATATACCGATCTGAGTTGTATGCAGATAGAAAGAACCTTTAATTATAATGCAAAAGATGATACTAAGACAGTGATATCCATCTTGAGCTGGTATGTTCACAACACGTAGATGCTCCGCGATAACACAATAAATCATTTCTTACTGACGCCATGTTTTTTGTAGAAGTTGACCTCAGTATTGCCACACAATTGCGTAGCTGTTGGAGAAAACACTTACATAATAATGGGGAAAACACACATCCTTGAAATAGTGTAGCGTAATTGAGTCTAATGATCGGGAACATTACATTTATTAAAGTTGCTCCCTTTATTCAGGAGTAATTAGATCTATTGATAGAACAAGATGCATCGCATCATTGTGGACACAAGACCTTTCCAAGCAGAGCACAAAGAGAGCGTTCTCTTCCTAACCGTGCTCAAGGGAGAGATACCCGGAAGTGTGGTTGCAAGGTACACGTATCTCCTCTCGATTTGGTGAATAACAGCTACGTCTGGGACGCAGTGATTTGGCAATCCATTAAGAGTGGCCGCAAATCTTGTCGGACAATCTGCGTTTTCTTTTTCCTATTTAGTGCTAAGAAGCTATAATTCCAACAACTTCGTCCGTGGTTTCCCTCTTCTGGTAATAGCATCGGCTGTGATGTATCTATTTCCTAGTGTATTAGGGTAACATAACTCGATAATGATAGAACGAAATTAAGGAAATTTTATCGCAACTACCAACAGAAGGAGCAAGAAATATGCACATTTTATAAACAAAGCATTTAGACACAGATAACAAAAGGTTGCAAAATGTTGTCTTGAAAATGTCATTTTTGGCCACATCCAAGTTAATTTTTGGGGTGATACTAAGATTGCAGATATACACAAAAGTGTCGGCGCTGGGAAAAGTAATTATCTGTAATAACTCCCAAGATCTCGTGAAACAGCAGGAATCCGTAATTAGCACCTTTTGGTAAGCCTAATTAATTAAGTTTGATAAGCAGGGAAGCCCATCTGAATTTGTCACGGCTGCATCATCATGAAATGCTACGCTATAAAAGAATCATTCCCTGAAACTCATTAGAAACGTAAACAATTGTGTTATCTTTGGTTGACGTAAGTCGTGCGTTCGTTATGCAACAAGCCTTGTAATGGGATTTTTAAGATTAAAATTTCGCGTCATTTTCTCGCATTCTGCGTAACGAGCCCGTCGTTTTCTTGAACCTAGCGACCTTCAGCAAGTTTATTCAATAAAGAAAATATTTTCTCTTTCAAAACAAAAGCATCGCAAGTCTCTTTCTCTCTATCTCTGTTGTCGGAAGTTTTACTTCGTTGTGTTGATCTGGTTTACGCGACTAACTCGGGACGTGATAAGCTTAGGTTTCCAGAGAATTCTCCTGTCACAGCTGCTAACAAAAGCCGTGCTAAAGAATAGAGTTGGTAGGTGATAACGGCTTTTCGATTCTGCACAACAGGCACCTTTTCGCTTTAGTTCTAAGCTCCTTTTCGCGAAGCATCCAGCTGAACACGAGATTTACTCGCTGAAGGAGGAAACAAAAGTCATTTCCTTTTATTTTAGTAAAAGCTACTGAAACAATTTATTATTCATTTTTCATCGAAACTATTGATTTCTGAAAGCGTCCTCAAAGTTCTTACTCTATCAATGTCGTGCTTTTTTTTTTTTTATTTATTTTAAGCTACATTCTGAAAACAAGTATTCACTTCCTAAAACTTGACTGCAAAAAGGAATATAACAGAATTCGTGCCAGCTTTTGCTGATTTTTAGAATTTCTTCTTGATGACAAGTATGGCATAGAGATCTTACCTTCTGCCGATTTCTAGAATTCTAAAACGTAGAAGAATCGCCACGATTGGAGCTAGAGACGTGATCAAATACAGTCAAACCTCTATTTAACGAACTTCAAGGGACCAACAGTCAGTCCTATACGTAAAATCGCGGAATTCTCTAAATCGAGGAAGCCTTTCGAATGAAACATTCAAATTAAGCTAGTGTTCAAAACAGAATACGTAAGCAGCTAAGTTCTCTTTGTTTCAGTGAAACTTAAATTATGCATAGTACTTTTAATTTACGTATTTATCAAAAATGTTATAATACGTACGCATTTACTTTTCATATTAAATACATAATTCGTAGATATTTGATTTCTTTTTTTTTTTTTTTTTGATTGGAGGTTTAACGACCACCGTGAACAACTCAATGGGCTATTAGCAGTCGCCCGTCCCTAATTTAGGGTCACTGGTTCCAGGGAAGGGAAAGAGCCAGTGCCGTAAGACAAACACAACATCCATGCCTCACCGGGATTCGAACCCGGACCCTTTTCGGAGAATGATCAGAGGCCATCGCCTTAGACCACTGCGCCACCAGTGCGGCATATTTGATTTCAGTATGTAGTATCAAAATTTAAGCGTACTTTAAAACTGAAAAAAATACGATAGTTGGTATTTTTCCCGAGTTAGCTTCTTAAATAATGATTTCAGTATCCTAAACTTCATTAAAACAGAACATCATTTGTACTAATTAACTTGTACATACAGAATATGTGTTGATTACCTTTTTACACTATAGAAAAGAAATGCTTTAGAGAAGATTGCTTATGTTTTTTTATGAACGTTTAAGCTTTATAAATTGCAGCTTCGATTTTATGAAGTACATGAAAAACATCATTAATATCGAAGGGCATCAAGTATTTTTTAGCATATTCTATACTGTTACCAGCATCACTAAAGCAGCTAACTTTCAGTTCTGCTTCATCAGAATCTGATGCATTTAGTCCGATCTGTTCATCGAAACCATCAAGGGATTGCATTTGGGCTAACTTTTTAACGTGAAAATGTTGGCTAACATAGCTAAAAATGTTTGTTAAACTGAGGAAATGTGTTCGTTAAATCGGGAAACGCGAAGCATTAATTTCAATGTGGTTCCGTCGGGACCATAAAAAATGTACGTAAAATCCCTGAATTCGTTAAATCGCAGTCCTTTAAATAGGGGTTTGACTGTATACCCAAATAAATTCACACCAGTCACATAATAAGACTGTCGACTATAGATTTACCTAGATTGTGCTGATTGCTATAGCCCTGCGAGACATCGTGAACTTTCTCATACAAATAATACCATGACAGAGAGAAAACTCAGAAAAATACATTCAGCGAAATGTTCTACAAGGACTAAAAAACTGCCACTTCAAAAACCATGACTTTCAGTTTCCCAAACGAAAAATCGAAAGGGCCTGTAGACTGGACTCTTTAAGCACTCGACGATTGATATCTTGTCTTCTATTTATTACTTTTTCTTCCTTACTTAAGAGTACCAAATATTAAGGCTGACAAATATTCTACTGAAAAGGCCTGAGGAACTTAGCACGAGTATCTTGATCGATGTGTTGCGTACCCTTTAGTAGTATTTATCACATGTACACCTAAACAAAATATTAAGCATTTCACTGAAAATTTTCGAAGAAGGCCTGAGGCCTAGGCGCCTTGTAAGCACCTACAGACTGATGTGCTTCTCCTACCTCAGTTGTCGTATGTGTTTGTAAACAGACAATTGACGTGGACTAGGAACATCAAACAGAGGTCATCGCTCTTTCCACGGAAGACCCTGGGTTCGATTCCCGTGGCGGCCAATAAGAATTTTTCCGTGACTCACTTATAAACGTGGAAAGCGCGATGACCTCTGTTTGACCTCACAACAAAATTCTAGACAAAGTTAAGTTTCGTTGAAAAATCATGGACTTTGTAAGCGTTTCAGGTTCAATACTCTACGGCAATTACTGTTGTACGCGCACCCCCATGCGTGGTAGATATAAACGGTAAGGAAAGCGGTTTTGTTTGCGTTTGTCAGGAAACCTGTTAACTGAACAAAAATCAGTACAAACACTAACAGGCACCACGATATATGCCTGCAAGTATTACTCCTCCCAAAACTCGGAGGTAATAAATTTACGCACACCCAGCTCTCGCGTACAATCACCACTTCGTGCGTTCTTCTTTTGCATCATATACGACGGTAGCTCGCCTACGCATCGATTTGTCGGAGGCACGACAAAGGTCTTGTGAAATGTTGGCCCACGCTTCTTGAAGTAAGGTTTTCAGCTGATCTTTAGCTCGGGGCTTGCGTTTTCGCACCTCCTCCTCGAGTACACGCCACCGATCCTCGACTGGGTACAGATCGGGCGAATTTGGGACCCAGTCCAGGACTTGGACCCATTTTGGCGAAGCCATGCGGTAAGGGGAGCGTTCAGTATGTGGCTTGGCAAGATCTTGCTGGAAGATTGCATCGCACTGCGGACTAAGACGGAACACGGAAGGCAGAAAATGCTGTTGCAAAATTGCCTGGTAGCGTTCTGCATTGATAGTCCCATCATACGGAATCAAAACACTATTTACCCAAACACCCCACACTCGCAGTTCCTGGGAACTTTACTTTTTCCTTCACACAGTTTTGGGAGAGTCTTTCATTCGGCCGGCGAATGACTCTCCGTCCGATATTTCCGTACAGGGCTCGGAAGGGCAACTCGTAAGACCAAATCATCCCATGCCATTGAGCCTCCGTCCAGGACAGGTGGTATCTGGTCCATGCAAACCGCTTCTTTCGCTGAACTGGCGTCAAAAATGAGGTTTCGCTTACTGTTGTACGAGCCTTAGCCCGCGTCAGGTATCCGTTTGCTAGCAATTCGTCCAGGACGGTCTACAAGTTCGTTTCACAGTTCTGCAGCTTCCACGAACGTACCAGGTCGATATTTCATGACAAGGCAACACAAAATTCAATCTTCTCTGGCAGTACTCTTTGGCAGTCTACCATTGCTGCATATAGGCGCGATGGAACCGGTTTCTTTTAAGTGTCTGAGGAACGTTCTGACAGTATACTCATTCAAACACAATTTCCGAGCAACCTGCAGCATAGCTAATCGATTTCGTAGTTTCTGGAGGATCTTCTCGCGTACCTGCTTGTCCTAATCTCTGTTTTGCCACTTTTTCGAGTTTTGAAAAAAGCAGAGATTGCATCAGATTTTATATTACCCTTCGTTTGCATATTGTCGACTGCGTAAAACCCACAGAAGCAAAAAATTGCATGTCCAGCCGAGCAGCGTATGGAGAGTGATGGGTGCTCGTAAATGTATTGCCTCAGAGTTTTAGGAGGAGTAATGCTTCCAGGAATACATCGAGGTGCCCGTTACACTGTTTGTACCGATTTTTGTTGTAAACAAACCATAACTAAAGTGGAATACTTTGTTTATTCAACAGGTTTTCTTACAAACGTAAACGGCCGCCCAGGTGGTCTAAGCGGTAGTTTATGACCATTCGTCCAAGATGGGTCCGAATCTCGGTGATTCATGGATGTTGTGTTGTCTTACGGCACTGGCTCTCTTCCTTCCGTGGAACCAGTGACCCTAAATTCGGGACGGGCGACTGCTTATAGCACATTGACTTGCTCACGGCGGTTGTTAAACCTTCAATCCACCCCCCCCCCCAAAAAAAAAAAACGAACGAATCCGCTTTTCTTACAGTTTATAACAACCACGCATGGAGTGCGCTGAGCGTATATTTATTGCCATGGGGAAGGTATTTCACGATTGCTTAGTTTAAGTTAAGACCTTTCTTCACGAGATCAACACCAACCTCATGTTTTAAACAGACATAGGAACACATCAGTGGACAGCTGGCGCATTTTTCTATTTTCAAAAAGTGGACATTTTTTTGGTCGGCATTATTTCGACGATTCGGACCAGGACACAGGCACAGCTCAGACAACTGCCTAGAAGCGCTGATGTTTCATGCTGTCGGTGTTTGTCCAATGCAGAATATCCCTTTGGAACTAACTTCAGGAATTGCAATTTAGTATTCTTGGCACTGAAATTTCGTTCAACCCAAATTAAATTTTGACGCATATTCTGTTGAAAACTATTATTTTCTTTTAAACTATCCTCCTAGTAATTAAGCCAAGTCAAATGCCATTTTTAACCAATGTTGGACCTCTTATTGGGGTGCATGAACCCTCCTAAACAAATGTCTTTTGTCTATGTCATCCCCGTTAGTACAAAGTTCCTTTTCGCTGAGCTAACGTTTAAGCCTGTACCTTTTCTCTAACCTTAATGTTATGTTTTATGATTGTAGACAATGAGCTATACCAATTTCTTCACAGCAGTGCTTTCCACTTTCCAGAACCTATGTTCCCAAAATGTTCTCTCTTCCAACGTTCTTTTTCGTTTTTCTTATCCAATTTTGGTGGATAAATAACTTAATTATGAAACAAATTCCTACATCCGACAGTAGACAACAACAGAGACTCTGGCGCCTCAGTGTAGCGTGAGCATTTCGAGCGGGCGTCTTTACTCGGGTGGTATCAAGATGAAGAATTGGTAATATCAGAAGGCAGCAATAGGCGACAAACAACCCAAACACAATAATTGCCTAAATGAATTCAATCTAAGGAGAAGCGACCTGGTATTCAAGAGCAGTACACTATTTGTGGGTAATATGGATAAATTCTGAAGGACGGAATATGGCACTTTGGTTGAAGATCGTGTTTATACAAGTGGTTCCACTTGTACTTCCACCTCTATCGAAGAGTCACTTGGAAGACCCTAAAAAGAAATTAATGCATCTTATTTTATTTAAAAATCGAGCTTCGCGGTGCGTTTTTATAATTTTTTTTGTTTCTTAAATCTTGTAGCGACCATAAAAATCCGTATGTCTAAAAGTCCCCTCCCGCCCGAAACTCCTGTCTAGAGTGAATAGGATTTCCTACCTCCACAGGTAATTTTGAATTTGCACGGTCTCAGCGGGATTAGCAGAAGTCACCTCTCAGTCAGCTTTGTCGTTACTAAACAAATCCGTGAAGGAGTTAGTTTCTCCCAGAACAATATCATTCACCTTAATAACATTCGCATCTGCTCTCCGTGGAAGAAACAACTGATTGGGAAACGTCTGAAGGTCAATGCATATCAATTCTACACATCGGAAGTTTCGTGCGGTAACCTAGCACAATTCCTGGCGGGAATTTCAAAAGTAGCAACTGACAGGTTCTGAAGTTAATGTAATCTGACCCACAAAAGACTTTATTTCAAATTTTTAACGACCAGGATCCTAATGCGGATCACAATATTCGCTGTATTGAATATTTCGGGCTGCCCCGCTTGCCAGATGGTCTGAGGAGATGAATTATGACTGTTCGTCAAAGATGAGCCAGAGTGGTGTGTTTGTCTCTGACCCTTCCTGGGGACCTACGTCTTTAACCGTAAGTAAGTGAGACTGTTTATAACTCTCAAGGGCTGCTCATAATGGTGGTTACACCCCGAAACAAAACACAAACAGTTTAATGTCTTCTCTTTAAAACAAATTCGTTTTTTACGCTTTCCAACCGTAAGCGTGCATGCACCAGTTTTGTCCCTCTCTGTCCGTCCGTACGATAACTCGCGTAGAAATGGTTCTATTTCGATGAAATTTTAGTATGCGGTAGGGGACCACTGGGAATGAACCCTATTGAAAATGGGCGAAATGGGGTCAAAGGTCAGGACATAAAAGCGGGATGCATTCCATTGTCCTTATGCATCATAACTTTCATAAATATGGTTCGATTTCGATTGAATTTTATTATGTGGTAGAGGACCACCTACGGACGATCCCTATTGGAAATGGGAGAAATGAGGTCAAAGTTCAGAACATAGGAGCGGGATGTATTACATTGCCCTTATGCGTTATAACTTGCGTAAAAATAGTTCGACTGAGACAAAATTTTATCATGTGCCGGAAGTATACTTTACCGGTTCCGTTGAATATCATCGAAATGGGGTCAAAGGTCAGGTCATAGGAGCGAGATGCATTCTACAGCCATTATCCTCATAACTTGAGTAATTATTTCTGTTATGTTGTAAAGCGCATCATAATCAATGCATTGCATGATTTTCCTAACTTGTTAGTCATTTGTTAGAGACATCAGTTCCGGAGATGAAAAAAATGTCGTTATACGTTCTACCAGTCCTTGGACTGTAGCCAAGGTACAGTCCAAGGACTGGAATCACACTGTCCTAGAATTGGCAAAATCTGTACTATCCAGTCTCAGGCAGAATTGAATGGTTGTGTCCCTTTTCTGGGGAGCAGTCACCTTAAATTATGGATAGGCTACTCCTTATGACCTCTGATATCTCAGGGGAATGTTAAACACCGAAGTCGTCCCGCTGGCGGAGTTCTCGAAGCGCTGGCTTATGATCATTCGCCAGAGAAGTGTTCGGTTTAGGATCCCAGTCAGGAATGGATGTGTTTGTCCTACGGCACTCGGTTTCTCCCTTCCCTGGAACCAGTGACCCTAAATTAGGGACAGGAGACTGCTTATATAGCCCATTGCGCTGTTCAAGGTGGTCGTTAAACTTTCAATAAAAAGAAAAAAACCAGGTAGGCTCAGTTCTGATTGAGCCATCTGTTTGGAACGCAGGACTACGATCGGTGTTGCTGGATTTTTGATTGGCGGCTGCTGCTCTCAGGCGTTCTCGATATTCTGTAGTTCGTTAGGGCTTCTTACATTCCTCATCACTTGCTCTTGCCTTTTGTTTTGATTTTCTCCACTTTTGCTTGCGTTCATTCTGCAGCATTGTCGAAAATGTTAACCCGTTCACACGAAAACAATTTTTAAAAATTAGTTTAAACCACTGCGGTATGTTTTTTATATATTTGAATAGATCTCGTCGAGAGCTTTAAAATGATTCCGCGCAGTCGTTTTCCCAGATAAACCGCGATGTTGTCAAAAGTATTCACCGGATCACAAGAAAACAATTTTTTTAAGTGTTCAGTTTAAACCACTGCGAAATGTTTTTCGTATATTTGAATAGATCTCGTCGAGAGCTTTAAAACGATACCACGCACAGTTGTGCTGCGCACACGGTTGCCGAGAGACTGACTCAAACGCGGCGGCACACCCAAAAGTAACGCATCATCTCCCCGGCGCACACGGAGCGGCGCGCGCACGATGGATTGCGCAGGACGCTAATTGGACTCCATGCTGCTCATGAATATGTTAGCACGATAAGTATGCGGCATGTTTTTTTAACGCTATAATTTCAATTGGGACCTGTTTTTATCACAGGTGGTTGGCCGTAAGTCGCCCCATACTATCCACGGAGTTAGACGTAGTCCTACTTCAAAACATTTCCTAGTACTGGCTCTGTGTTCGAAGCAAGCTTCCAGTAAAAACCGAGCTTTTGATGAAGCGCATAAAAGACGTATTATTTCACGATTTTATGATAAAAGAAATGTACTGACAATTACCTCTCAGTTTCATGAGCACAAATCGAAATATGGAGCATGACAACTTTTTACTCAGACTGAACATATTGTAATTGACCTTCCAGTCTATGCTTTTTGTTTAATTAAACGCACTCAACTTACAGACTAAGTTACGAAGGAAGCGCAGCTCCCTTTCTCTCGATGCCGATGAAAACGAGACCTACTTTCATATGCAAATCTTCACAAAGCAGCGATAACACCAGCTTCACTTTCCATAAGTCGCATCGACGAACGAATTACGTTGGGGCCATCGATATCGAGTTTATATTAAGTGGAGAGACCACTCCTATCCACGCAGCACTAGCCGCCACAAGTCCCCATCCGTGTTGCAAGTGACGTCATATCCAGGCAAGACGCAGCCGCAGGAAAGAAGCTGCTTTTAAACCAATGGAACACAAGTTAGTAAACTCGTGTAATGCATTGATAATGATACGCTTTCCAACATACCAGAAATAATTACTCAAGTTATGAGGATAATGGCTGTAGAATAAATCTCGCTCCTATGTCCTGAACGTTCACCTCATTTTGCGGATTTTCAAAAGGGTTCGTCCCCTGGTGGTTCCCTACCACATACTAAAATTTCATCGAAATTGAACCATTTCTACATAAGTTATGACGCATAAGAGCAATGGAATGGATCCCGCTCCTATGGCCTGACCTTTGACCCCCATTCGCCCATTTTCAATAGGGTTTATCCCCAGGTGGTCCCCTACCACATACTAAAATTTCACCGAAATCGTACCATTTTTACGCGAGTTATCGTGCGGACAGACAGACGGAAAAAGCTTGAGCATGTACGCTTCTTTAACCTACAGTTGGAAAACGCAATAAAGCTTCTAGGCGTATAGTATACATATATAAAATGAGGAATTCAATAATCTTTATCAATTATACAGTTGTTTTATCAACTGTATAATTTAGTTCTTTTTTATCTGCATGTGACGTCACACCAACGATTAGCTGTGACCTATGACGGCAGAGTCAGTGGTGTTTATAATATAAGCTCGATGGTTGGAGCTATAGTCTTGAAACGTCTATGATTGTAGTACGCAACAGAACCCTTTACCGGCATGGCGCGTCAGCCTCTTTTTCCTTTCTCTGTCTAAATTATGTAAATGAAATGCCCTCATTTCCCTGTCTAATAAAGTTCTTGCTGAATTAATAAAACTCAAACGAGACGTTTTGAGAAGTCCGATTTAACAAAACCTTTGCACAAGACCTACATATACACCAATGGGCCATTACATTATGACCATCTCTAGGTTAGAGAAATGAACGCGCCTGGAGACCGAACGAAGGCGCAGGTAAAATTCACAGTGCAGTATATATACAACCCGAGGACTGGCTTTCGGTTAGTAGTGTTCGGAGTCAGACTGGGGAAAAACTGCCGATTTATTGGAGTTTGATAAAGGACAAATTTTGATGGCACGGCGCGGCTTGCCGGTTGTTCACCTACCGCTGTAAATAGTACGTATAAAAAGTGGTGCACAGATGGCTAAACAACGAACCGTCAGCCATGTGTCGTCCGCAGCTCATTCATGCCAGAGAGGAGCGGAGACCGTCTCGCGTTGATCGCAGGGCCACAATCCGACAAATCACTCGCAGCTACAACAGTGGTGATCAGGGCAATGTATCACAGCACACAGTTCATCGCAGCGTTCTGCGCATGCGTAGCCGAAGACTCCACTGAGTACCCATATCCACTGCACGTCATCGCCCACAACGCATGAAATGGGCCTAAGATCGAGATTGGACCGTGGATGATCGGAAGAAACTGGCCTGGTCTGACGAATCACGATTCTTGGTGCATCACGTAGACTGCCGAGCGCGGATACGCCGATTACCAAAGGAGGCTATGGCACCTGGATGCGCTATTGGGCGGAAACAGGTTGCCAGCGGCGGTGTTATGCTGTGGGAGATGTTTTCTTGGGACACTTTAGGCCCCATTATCCCAATCCCTCACAGCTGTCAGGTATTTGGACATCGTTGCGGACCAAGTTAACCCATTCATGGCATCTGTGTTTCCTGCTGGTGATGGCCATTACGAACAGCATAATGCGCCATGCCAAAATCGTCATGGAGTGGTTCGAGGAACAAGCTGTTGACTTTCTGTTAATGCCCTGGCCTCCAAATTCACCTGACATGAACCCAATCGAACATTTGTGGTTCGGCTTGGAAAAGCGGGTTCGCGCTAAATCACCACCACCCCGAAATGTACGGGAACTAGAGGACCTGCTGTTGACATTATGGTACCAGATAACCCAGGATACCTATCGCCACCACATCGAATCAATGCCTCGCCGAGTGGTCGCTGTTTTGCACGCTAAAAGGAGTCCTACAGCTTATTAGGTAAGGGGTTATAATGTAATGACTCATCGGTGTAATTTATTGCCAATTTATTGGCAATAAATTACACCGATGCCAATTTATTAGGTCACAAAGTCACTCACACTTAAGGCGTCAAGTACAGGGGGGAATGAGGGTCGGAATGGGTAAATCGAGCGACCAGAGCGCATGAACATGGAAAGGTATTTGGCGCCGAAAGTGATGGTTCCACAATCTCTCAAACCGCCATCTTCCAGAGTTTTTCTCGCACAACCGAGGCTACAGTGAAGGAAAAACCATGTGCTGCAGGAACTCTACTGATAAACCGTGGAGAGATTCAAACCGCTTGGGTCCACGCGCTGGCTTCTGTTCATTCGTCCGAGATGGGTCTGGGTAAGAATCCCAGGTGAGATATGGATGATGTGTTTCTCTTACGGCACTGACTAACCCTTTCCCGGAACCAGTGGCCCTAAATTTGGAGCGGATTACTGCTTGTAACCCATTGAGTAGCCCACGGTGGTCGTTAAACATTAAACTAAAATAAAAATCGAGGGGTACCCTGGTACTCTTTGTAGAAAGTTTATGCTATGCATCTTTCGCATGCCAAGGGTGTGAAATAAAACGAGTGATTGGAGAGCATACATTTATTTATGTACAACACATTGCATTTATTCAAAAAAAAAAAAAATTCGCCCTGTTACTTCAACGTTTTTGGATGAGAACCAAGAGATCTTATGTCGAGGTATGGATCGTCTTCAAGATTTGTTAATTTGGTTTGTTGATCAGCCTGATGAGGAAGAGCATGCATTCATGGGTGAGATCAATGAGATTTTCGGCCATAGACGACATTTACATGTATCTAAAGGAACAGAGAAAGCACTGGAATGGTTAATAATTCCAGTAATGATCTTGTGAACTGTGATTTTCCCACTGTGATGCGACTTGATAAGACTTCCGTGATTACTGCCTTATTTTCATTTCATTTCATTTATTTCGTTTGTTACACTATGCAGTTGGCATTCTAATGTAAAGCAAATTAATACAGCAACAACCAGGAAATAAGAGGGAAAAGGCAATGACGAGCCCTCTCATCCTGACGACTGAACACAAAAGAAATATCCACGAACAAAACAAGCCAGACACACCGTAAAACCCGTTTAGGAGGTGAAAATGATAATAACAAGGACATCACGAAACTCATTTCAGGATAGTAAGTGTTGTTTAAGTTTTCTTTTAAACAAATTATAATCATTAATGCCTAACAATTGTGGTGGGAGCTAATTCCAAATCTGTGGGCTAGCAAAATTAATCAAAGCTCTAGAACGTTCATGTGAAGGGAAACAAGGGATCAATGAGATTTTATGTCTAGTTTAATAAGAATGGCTAAGGACAGTTAAGGAAATTAAAGAGAATAAGTCAATCTTTACCCTTTTAAACACGAGTTTTGACAAGTTAAAACGGTATAACTGATCAATATTTAATAACTGAATATCATTAAGGTTGCAATCTCAGGAGAAAATTAGGATTTGAAAAGCAGGAGCCTGAAAGTCTGAATTGCACCAGTCTCAAAAATCTATTGTAATCTCTGAAGTTTAGATGAGTTATAAACGGTAGTCGAGCTCCAGACCGAAACACAGTATGAGAAGTAAGGAGAAATCAAAGTGTAATAAAGTAAAATCATCATTTTCGGTGATAAATAAAGCCATAACTCTCCGAATGATTCCAATATTTCGAGAAATTAGGGAAATAAGATAATCAATGTGAGAGTTGGATTTAACATCCGACTGAATAAAAACACCTAAATATTTAAGACTTTGTACAACCTCAACCTGTGTGTTATTTAAAATAATAGAATGTATAACGAAGTAAATTTCTCCGTCATTTCTGTCTACGCCAGGATTCGAACCCGGATCCCCTCATTCCGGAATAAGTCACTCTACCAATTGAGCTACGCGGACGTTTTATTCTGATTCCTATCTGCCTTTATGTTGTGTGCGTCCTTCTGGCAGGTACGTCACATCTCCTGGTACGTTAACATCATCTCCCCTTATTTATTATTTTTTTCGAAGTGCTGGAGAATGGATTCTCTTATTTTTCTATCTCGCGGTGTGTAAATAACATCACACCAATGCGAGATTTTGAACGGTCGAGTCATCCGGATAGTTCGGGCGCCATTATAACGAAGTAAATTTCTCCGTCTTTTCTATCCGCGCCAGGATTCGAACCCGGATCCCCTCATTCCGGAATAAGTTGCTCTACCAATTGAGCTACGCGGACGTTTTATTCTGATTCCTATCTGCCTTTATGTTGTGTGCGTCCTTCTGGCAAGTACGTCACAAATGTAGCGGGTTTGTATTCCGTCCATAGTGGGAAAATTAAAATTTGTTTTCTTAACATTAATAGCAAGAGAATTACAGGTAAACCAACTGACCGCGGTGAGAAAATGATTTTGTAATATCTGAATTAATGAGTCAATTTCGTTACCATGAAGAAGTAATGTTACATCATCAACATACAGAATTTGGTCAGCGTCCTGAAGTTGTAAGCCTATATCGTTGATATAAATGTTAACCAATGAAGGTGAAAGAATAGAACCCTGTGAAACCCCTGATAAGAGCAACTGGCGATTAGATTTGATGTTGTCGATCTCCGTATATTGATACGGATCGGAATGTGTAGACTTTACCGTAGACTTATGCGTAGACTTTACCCATGTGTTGTAGTGTACACTGGGTATTGTTTTCATTTTGGAGAATTGTCTTGAACACATGGTGAATATTGTTACATATGGTTAATTTTCTTAGTGAATACTAATCTAATGTTAATTAGTTTTGTTTTGGACTTCATTAATCGGAGTTCTAATGAAGCGTCTCTGTTGTAAATTCCTGGATGTACTTTTTTTCATAGAATCCGTCCAGTTCTTTTTGTGGAACTTCCATCGTTTTTGCATATTATCCTTTTTCGATACTTCCATGTTTAGAGGTGTCATTTTGTTTCATATGTGCGTTTTCATTTTTGTGTTACTAGAAAAAGTAAGTTACAGTACGTGACTAACGCGCGTCTTGATTGTATTTGGTTTTCTATTTTGGAGGGTGTACTACTTTGGTATCGTGATTGTTTTGTTGCGGTATTCTAATGTCACGTGTTACTAATTCTACGGTGCGACAAATGGTCGCCTTAGTGTTTGCAGCGTTTTGTATCATTGTACCTTTGTTAACTTTCATATTGTATTCGCCTTTTTTTTTTTTTTTTTTTTTTATTGGAGGTTTAAAAGACCACCGTGAGCAACTCATTACGCTATAAGCAGTCGCCCGTCCCCCTAATTTAGGGCCACTGGTTCCAGGGAAGGGAGAGAAAGCCAGTGCCGTACGACAAACACAACATCCATGCCTCACCGGGATTCGAACCCGGACCCCTTTCGGACGAATGATCAGAAGCCAGCGCTTAGACCACTGCGCTGCCGGCGCGGCATATTCACCTTCAAGAGTTGTTCTGCGGAAAATGTTATACCTTTAATGTCAGTTGCATATAATTTATTGTTACATATGTTTTGTTATTTTAATTCAGTATGGATGTATTTATCGAAGTTTTTCTGGTGACTCAAGCTAGGTGTGGGTTGTTATCCACACCTATCGTGTTTTATCACTGATTCGCGTCACTAAAGACCACACCGAGCCACAAGTCCGGTACATATTAAGTGGAATTAAATCATAACAACAAACAATAAGGTTTACTTATTCCTGACTTTGGGTGGTACTTACGTAGGTAGATTAATGAATGTTATTGTCGTAAAAACAAGGAAAATGTGAGTCATAAAAGTAAATATTTACGAAACTGTGGCGGCAATAGTAAGTATTTCGAATGTTTTGTTCTTCAAAAACCTTATTATAATATATTATTCAGATTAAGATGAACGTAAGAAACTACCCTAACACAGTTTAAATGTGATATAGCTACGACAGTGCGCATGCGCAGGCTGAAATTATACCTCAAGATAGAAAGAAAAGCTGAATCGCAAGTGTGTTGGTGAGAGGGATTGGTAACTTTTGGTCTAGGATATGTGCAAGTTATACCCTATAACGAAGTAAATTTCTCCGTCATTTTTGCCCATGCCGGGGCTCGGACCCGGGTTCCCTCATTCCGGAACAAGTCGCTCTACCAATTGAGCTACGCGGATGTTCGTTCTGATTGCTATCTGACTTTATGTCGTGTGCGTCCTGCACGTCACATCGCCCCCTCCCCCGAAAGAGGGACGGGGGCATGGCCCACGGGTCAGCCGTGAGCATGAATCGTCGTAGGCAGCCATCCGCTGTAGAACGTGTACTTCAGAACTCCCAGTCATTCTGGTGTGTGGAATGCAACGTCACACACATTTATTTTTCGAAGCGCTGGAGAAGTGATTCTCTTATTTTCCTTATCTCGCGATGTGGAAATAACATCACAGCATTGCGAGATCTTGAAGGGTCAGGTCATCCGGAAAGTCCGGGCGCCATTCTAACGAAGTAAATCTCTCAGTCATTTTTTGTCCATGCCGAGGCTCGAACCCGGGTTCCCTCATTCCGGAACAAGTCGCTCTACCAATTGAGCTACGCGGACGTTCTTTCTGACTGCTATCTGCCATTATGTCGTGTGCGTCCTGCACGTCACAACCCCCATCGTGTTATACATTAGTTTAGAGCTGCCATCAATAACAGGTAAAGGAGGGGGGGTCGGGAGGAAGACAAATTGAGCTACGACGCTCTTCATGGCTTTATCACATTCAGCATCAGGTTTTCGTATTTTACGCAGATTGTAATGGGATATTGTTGCGTTTGTGTAAAAAGTGATTGGCGATAGTTGAGTTAAAATATAATGTTGAGTAACAACATGCAAGACCTCACTACATCGATTAAACGAGGAAAGTAAAAGAATAGGCCTTTAAAGTGGTTCCACCTAAAATCTCTGCCTTATGTTTCGAATGGTAAAATTTCTTTACATCACAGATACGAAAAAATTACCGTCTTTGGCACGATTTAATGATAAAAGATGATAAATATATACAATTAAAACCATATGTATCTGAGCACTTTCGAGGCAGCGGCTACCTCATCCTCAGATGTATTGAACAAAAACACATTCAATCTATATATAGCATAGATTATGGCATTGTGGGAAGCATTGAGAGGCGTAGGAGCCAATAACATTTCGCATGCGTCAAATAGTTGCGTACACAGCATGCTTAATGGTAAATGAGGAAAAACATATTGCAATGACTGAAGAATGAGGTATGGTGGAGTGGGGTGAGCATAGCTTTCTAAACAAAAGTTACAATTTAAAGTTACCAGATTTAATTAGTGATTTCCATATTTTCTTCGCAATTAATGTATTCCCAAGGATGAAAATTTGAACATCGATAAAACTAACTTTAAGTTATAACATGTGATACTTAATACTTGCTAAAACATACACAATTACACACTATTGGAAATACAATATACTCACATTAACCAACATCAGTTCTCTCTTAAATTTATACTAACTGGTGTTTCACAGGGCTCAATTTTGGGACCACTACTTTTCAGTATATACATTAACGATATCTTTACTTCCATAAATGATATTGATCTTCTTTATGCTGACGACATAACCATTCTCACATCATTTAATTTAACGACAAACACTATTTCAAATATTAATACTCAACTTAATAGTATATCAGATTGGCTAAATTCCAATGAACTAATAATAAATACTACCAAAACAAAATCTTTAATCTTTTCGAAACAAAATATTTCAGAAACACATTCAATCACATTATCTATCAATGGTACAAATATAGAAAAGGTTAATTCCCTACTTTATTTTGGGATTACTTTAAATAGGGACCTTAGGTGGAACTAACATGAGGACACTCTTCTTCTCAAACTCTCTAAAAACATTGGCGTTATCAGTACGGTTTTCACAAACTTTGACTATATAACACTAATTCAATTATATTATACCATGTTTCAGACTCATTAATTATGCTATCTTATCGTGGGGACAGACGACTAAATATAATTTTAAAAAACTTCAAATTCTGCAAAACAAATATATACGATTAATTGACCTAAAATTTGATAGAAATACACCACTATCACTATATAATAACACAAGAGTTTTCCCAAATAAACACAACATTCTTACGATTAACCAACTATATAACTCTAATATTGGGAAATATATGTTCAAGCGAATGAAGAATAATTTACACACTAACATCATACAAATTGTACCACAGATACACTCACATGACACACGTACTAAATTACATATTCGGCCCATTCATTCGAAGACGGAGACCATGAAGCAGAGTATAAATTACGTTGACCCACACTACTGGAACTCATTATCGACGGAACCGACTTCTTTAAATAACTTGAACCTTTCTTAAAAAAAATTAAAAAACTACATAATGAATTGCGACTTTTCAAATTGATGATTGTAGTGGAGGGGACTGATTATTACTATGACTTGCATATCTCAATGTAAATTGATTTTCAGTGGCATCACCTGTAATGTTTATCATCTTCTTACATATTTTTTTTTGTTATTTTGTTTTTGAAACACTGATTTGTTTGTAACTTTTAACTCCTGACTTAAGTGTAAAATTTGTGTAGGGAGCATGGGACCCTGTCAGGCCCTGCTGGCCTTTCCACCCTGCTTCGTTGCTATGCTTTTTTCATTTGATATTTTTATAACACTGGTTTTCTGCTCAGCAATATAAATGAATTAAACAGAACCTTAATTACATAAAAAATCAATCATTTTTCTTTCAGTAAGGTTTAGACCTAATAATAGATGGCGCTACCTGTGCATTGATGACGTCAGTAGACAAACAAATGTCGGATTGCTTAATTATGGTTATGTTTTAGCAAGTATTAAGTGTCCCATGCTATAACTAAAAGTTAGTTTATCGATGTGCAAATTTTTATCCTTGGGAATGCATTAATTGCGAAGAAAACGTGTGAGAAGTTTTAATACTGGAAACATAAGGCAGAGATTTTCAATTAGAACCACCTTAAATAAATACCACCAAAACTAAACTGATGATTTTTAAAAGTGGTCCCATTTCAAGAACAAACCTTACACACTAAATGGTAAACAAATAGAGAAAGTCAGTAAGTTCAAATATCTGGGCTGCTGGGTAAATGACGCTTAAATGGAAATAAAATCAAGGATAGAAATGGCCAGACAAAGCTTCCTTAAAATGAAGTCTATGCTATGTAATGGAAACTTAAACCTGGATCTTCGTTTTCGCATGATGAAGTGCTATACACATTTGGGCTATGATGCTGTATGGCGCTGAAACATGGACGCTAAAATCCACCACCATTAGAAGAGTAAAAGCATTTGAAATGTGGGTTTACAGAAGGATGCTGAGGATCTCTTGGGCGGATAAAGTGACAAATGAAAATGATCTAAAGAAAATAGAGGGAAGCCGCGAATTCTTAATAAACATCAAGAGAAGGAAAACGGCATACTTTGGGCGTTTACTCAGAAACAACAAACATAAAATCCCCCAGGTAATTATTGATGGAAGAATAGAAGGAAAAATAAGAAGGGGAAGAAGAACCTTGCTGGACAATATTAAGTAGTGAACTGGAATGAACATCGAACATCATTTTAGAGCAGCAGCCGACCGTAGAAATTTTGCCAAGGTGTCTGTCGTCGACCTCCGTTAGGAGATGACACATTAAGAACGAAATTAACTATTGTTGCGTCACTTCATGGGAGACAGCATTTGGCACGATCAGATTTCAACAATGGTTTTGACAATGACGCACCCTTACCCAGTTTCGTTAAATAGGAATTTATTTTACTACGGTCGGGAAAGATGCATAGATTAAACAAAAATTTACTACGGTCGGGAAAGATGCATAGATTAAACAAAAATTTACTACGGTCGGGAAAGATGCATAGATTAAACAAAAATTTACTACGGTCGGGAAAGATGCATAGATTAAACAAAAATTTACTACGGTCGGGAAAGATGCATAGATTAAACAAAAATTTACTACGGTCGGGAAAGATGCATAGATTAAACAAAAATTTACTACGGTCGGGAAAGATGCATAGATTAAACAAAAATTTACTACGTCGCGAAAGATGCATAGATTAAACAAAAATTTACTACGGTCGGGAAAGATGCATAGATTAAACAAAAATTTACTACGGTCGGGAAAGATGCATAGATTAAACAGAAATTGGAAACGATGTGGCTCTGTCACAGATGAATGGTGATCACACTATATGCTTTATTTTATAAACGAAAATTAATGCAACTGTAACAATAGCAATATTCGTTTCCGCCAACGTTCGCCATGAGACTGTTACTGTCTAGCGCCCTGAAGTGGAACAGAAGCCCCTCTACCAGAGTGGTCAGAAACGCTAATTTCTGGTCATCTGAAAGGTGCCAACGTTCGACTCTCCGATTGTGTGGTGAGTTCGATCTACAGCGCTGGAATCCGCGTTCCCTGGAACCAGTGGCCGAAAATTAGGGATGCATAACGGCCTATAACCCATAGAGTTGCTCAGGGTGATAGTTTGGGATGTCTGAATTCCCAAAAATGAAACGCTTAAACTAGGATATACACCGAAGAAGAACTAATCTTCATAGCACAAAATTAGCAAGATTTCCTAAAAATAGTTTCATTTAGGAGTTTAATCACCGCAATGACTCCCCAATTTTGGGAGACTTGTTCCGGAAAAGGGGGCAGAACCTGTGCCATCAGAGAAGGACACCACACATTTCTTATCCGGAACAAGCCCAAACAAATGGCCAGCGTCTGAGCGTCCGAGCTTGTCCCTGCTAAGAAATGTTAGTTTCCTTGGGGGACTCTACACTGCAATATTCAGGAATGTCACACGATCCCATTTTGGGAACACAGCACGAGTAATACGTAAGCTAAGATTGTATCTGCGCCTCCGGTGGCTGAATGGTCAGAGACGCAGGTTTCTGGCTAATAATCCTAATTGGGCTGGGTTTCTAGTCCTGGGCGTTGAGATTGTTTGAAGGTAGCTAATTCTATTCCATCCCTGGAACCAGACGCTATGACCTTAGATGCACCTAGCGATTGTCAAAATAAAAATCGTTAAAAGCTTATGTATACCCGGGTCATATTAAAGAATTGTAATTACTACATATAGCGGGGTATGCAAACTACGTGTCATTGATAGCAATAAGATTGGTTTGCCTTTGTTATGTAGCATGTGAATCCTACATTAGCACTCTAGTTTTTCTTTTTGTTTTCGCAGAATGTCACTTTGGCTTTCGTTTACTCCGAAGTTTCAAATGCAATTTACGGAGAAATCAGAAATCTTGTTAGTTACTTTCCGTGCGATAGTGTTTTTGGGCAGTTGCCAGATTTGATGGTCTGCGTCGGCGCTTATCTCGAGGGATATTTCACAGGGGGAGATTTATGACGTTGTTCGAGCATAGCGCTCGAAAACTAATTGAAATTTTCGCAGCTTTGCCGTGTCCTTGATTGATGAAACAACTGCTGCTGCAGATACTGCTTGCAGCAGAAGGCAGGAACAGACACACACACATACATACCTACACACTTCGACTAAGATAGGGGATAAAAGGGGCGAAGCCTTTAGACTCCACATAACCTTATTCAATTATTAAGGTGGAGCACAGTAATTGATATGAAACTCATTTCATTTGATTGCAATAAGATTGGACCACAACATTTTGATCACAAAAGAAAACTCTTATTAGATTAACTTTTTATCGGTAAAACAAATTTTGGGTCACCTGCCATTTTAGGCTGTCGCGTAGGTTTCTGAAAACTCGTCCAAGGTGGGATCGGGTTCTGAATGAGATTTTGGTGGTGTGTTAGTCTGAAGGCCATTGGTCTTTTTCGTGGTACCAATAGCCCTAAATTAGGGACGGGCGATTGCTTATAATCCAATGAGTTTCTCATTGTGGTCGTCAAACAAAAAAAACAAGTTATCACTGGTAACAACAGTTCTTCTTTAAGGATTATTGCTCTGTGGTTGAAGAATGCGGTCATAACGGTTTTAATGTACAACAATTTATGGTAACAATACTGTTTTGGTGTAGTTGAGCTACGTTATTGCCGTTCGATAATTTGTTTTGATCTCAGGATCATAATCGAACCTCCAAGTGCCGTCCCCAGTAATAATGCTGTTTAGAAAATCAGGATAACTATCAGCTGTTCGAGCAAAATCTTTGAAGGTATCTAGTCCTTTGAGTTATTAACCACACCAAGGGCGTAGAACAAACTTACCGCAATGTTTTCTTTTTCCCCAAGTCTGTAGTAACTATATACCTTAACGATTCCTCACATTCTCAGTGTTCACCGGTGGTCAATTGCTGGCATTCTCAGCGTTAATCGGTAGTCAACTGTTGGCATTCTCACAGTTAATTGGTGTCAAACCTGCTGGTATTCTCACAGTTAATCGGTGTTAAACTGCTGGCATTCTCACAGTTAATCGGTAGATTACTAGCATTCTCAGTGTTAATTGGTGGATCGTTAACATTCGCTGTGTTAATCGACTGTAGCTTGATAGCATCCATAATAATAGTCTGTCCCTTGCTAGCATTATCAGGGTTAATCGGTGAACAGCTGCTGGCATTCTCAGTGTTAATCGGTGGTCAACTGATGGCATTCTCAGTGTTAATTGCTAGCATCCTCAGAGTTAATTGGTGGATTGCTAGCGTTCTAAGTGTTGATGGGTGGATTTGCTAGCATTCTCAGTGTTAACAGACTGTCACTTGATAGCATTCTCAGTGTTTATCGCCTGCCATTTACTAGCATTTACAAGGTTAACCGCCGGTCACTTGCTAGCATTCACAATGTTAATCGCCTGTAAGTTGCTATCATTCACAATGTTAATTGCCTATCCCTTGTTAGCATTCTCAGTGTTAATGACTTGTCATTTGTTAGCATTATCAGTGTTAATCGGTGGTTAGTTGCTAGTAAATTACCACAATTTCAGGGCTGCTGGTCGTTCACGTTCATCTGCTACATCCTATCTGCTTTCCTCAGAACTCAAAATGTTCGTGCTTGGTACATGACCTCATACCCAGAAGCAGAAGGTAGCATTCTGTGTGACTAATCACGTGTGCTTGTGAAGACATACCACGTTGGATTTTAATCGTGCTTCAACATTTCAAGGTACATAAAGATTTTCATTTCCCTTCTGTCGCGGGAAAAAGTAAACACAACGATCGTTCAATAAATAAACCCGATATCCGGCATCAAAATTCTTAACACCCCAATGAAGAGTTGAAATGCGTGCGCACGCTTCCTAAGAGTCAAAAACATCACAGTGTCACCAGAGGACTCTGCACCGGCTGTTTCACTAGGAACCGCCTTTGAATGCTGGCTGAGTTATTCTGAAAATGGTATTAAGAGGAATGTGAATCTTAGTTCTTTTTCTTCATTCAAAGCGTATTGCTACACTAAAAATCCATCGCCAATTCGTGGAAGTGTACGGTGAAGTTCTTACGTCACGGAAGTAGGCGTGGAACTGATGCAACGCATTTGCAAAGGGCAGGACGAAAGTTGCGACAAACTTCAGCATAGGTGCTCAACGACCAACATTCGAGAGGACATTGTACTTCAGGAGGATGCTCTTATTCATGACAGATACAATATGGTGAGAGAACTCACCCGGGTCTGGTAAGTTCTTTTCACTATAATGCGTCGTGATACATGTGATATAAAGTACGGAGAGCGTTCAATAAGTTCTAAGCCTAACATACAAAGACGAGGGGAAAATATTTCAAAATCGCACCTTTAGTTTTTGACATTATCTCGTCTGACTTGGATACACTTGTTGTACCGATCATAGAACTGGCGAATCCCCGCTCAAAAAATGTTCTATTGTTCTCCTCAAACCAACACTTTGTTGCCTCCTTCAGTTCAAAATCATCCGCAAAACGCCTAACCGCAGATCTTTTAAGAGGTCCCTGGGGGCGAGGTCACGTGAGTGCCGTGGGTGGGGAAGCAGTTGGAATCCACATTCCGCCATAGCTTGCATGGAAACGCAAGCGGTGTGAATTGGAGTGGAGAAGTGATCTTCGTCCTGGAGATGCAGAACATCCAGTGCGATTTTCTTCGCCATTTACTCTCGATGGCTTTAAGCAATTGTCGCAATAATGTGGCATAATAGGCAGTATTCATAATCCTATTTTGAGGCAAGTTATCCATAAGCAGCAACCCTTCTGAGCTCCAAAAAGCCCTCAGATGGTTGTGTTTTTAACTTTTTTGGTGGTGGTGATCCATGATGTTTTCACTGCATGTTGTCGTGTTTAGTATCAGGGTCCCAATGGTGAAGCCACATTTTATCATCAGTCACAATGCTGGAATGGAAGTCATCTGGATCTTCCCTTCAGTGGTTGTGTTTTTAACTTTTTTGGTGGTGGTGATCCATGATATTTCCACTGCATGCTCTCTTGTTTAGTATCAGGGTCCCAATAGTGAAGCCACGTCTCATCACCAGTCACAATGCAGAAATAGAAGTAATCTGGATCGTGGTTAATGAAGTTGAACCCGACTTCCTTCAACACGATCATCCTTTCATCTCAGATGTCAACATTCGATGAAACCATCTGGCACAGACCTGTGACATCCCTAATCTCTCATGCAAAATTGTACAAACAATGCCGGTACTTCAGTTCTTCAGGAACCTGTACGACACGGATTCGCCGATTTGACATCGCCAAGTCCTCCACTTTCTGGCACATTTCATCTGTGGTCACCTCCAGTGAGAGTTCCTTGTGAGGGTCGTCTTCCAACGAGTCTCTTCCCCATTTAAAGACAGCAGTCCATATTTTCATTGTGGCATATGGAGCTGCACCATCGACGTACACTTCGACCATCCGTTCATGTGGGGCGTTCCACCTTCCTTCGTCAAAGATTCAATCACCGCTCGTTTCCGCAATTTCATCTGCCGCTCATCCATTGTTAACTTATAGCCTTCAATGCACGGTGGCGTCCTCTCAAATGCCGACACCGTGGGGTGGCTGAATGATAATGCGATACTTGCATCAGCCACAACCCATGTCCCCTTTGTGTGTATGGGGGGGGGGCGACATGAGTGCAGATGTTTGAATCACTTCTTCTTGCTCGGTGGCATGTTGTCCGTGACTAGCCCTTCATCATCACGCTGCAGCGAATAAAAGGACGAGAAGAGAGCTCTCATCACAAGTGACAGTTGAATAATCAGCATTTCTGAGATGAGAAGTGGAAAGGAATTGCTTCACCATACTTTCTCTAAAACCCTGTCTCTTTGTGAAAATTCTATTTGGGAAGCAGAAAATTTGGTGCATCGTTTGGTTAGGTAAATATGCCCCTTAAAGGATTAAGACGTTTGCACTATATTCTGGAACAGCGACTAAGTTTAAGGACCGAGATGTGAGACTTCCTTTGGAAGAACTTAAACTGCAAGTTTTCGAAGTTGCTTCTCGCATTAGCACAGCAACTGCTTTCAACCAAAATTCCAACTCTGCTGAGGAACGTCACACACTAATAGAAAATGAACCGAGTGTTTTAGAGTATATTTTAACACGTTTGAGTGCCTACAGCTTTCTCGCGGATATATCGCTACGGAATGTTTAACAACTAACGTGCATGAACTTAATAGGGAAGTTCGATTTCGTTTCTTACGGTGAAACTCTAAAGCTACCCACGGAAACAAATGAAGTCGATCAACTCCGATACACGGATGTTAATGTTCCCTGTTATTTAAAAGGTCCCCGTCTCTTTTTCCCCTCCTCTTTTTTTTTTTTTTCCTCTCATTCCTTTAACGATCAGTATAGCCCGACACAGTGTATCTGTCTCTTCTGTAGCATCATTTAGCAACCGCGTACTTATTCCCACCTGATTTTCACAGTCCGATGAATGACTAAGTCATTAGGGGGTTGGACAACTACACCTCAAGACAAGGGTCACTGAGGAAGGAGGGGGGGACGGGACTCCTATTCTCAGGGCCCCTGAGAAAAAGATCACTGTGCAATGGTCTGGTTCCTGAGAGAACAGCAAGTCGCAGTCCATTAAGCGGCTCTACAAATCGATCCCGCATGAAAGAGAAAAACAAATTGGTAAAACAAACAAAAACAAGGTAGTAACGTCCTCAACGGTACAATATCTGTCAAAATAATTGGGACCGCACTATTAATTTTCTCTACCACTAAGATGTATATGTATTTATGCTTTTATGATGAGACAATTATATACAATATTCGTAGAATAACCGAGTTTTAATGATTTTAGAAAATATTTACATTTAACTTCACTTGAAGCTTGTAGCTTGCCATTTGGTGATTTAAACTCTACATTCCCGGATTATTCCAAACTACTCGTTGGAGCTGAAATTTAATAAAGCTTCAATATACGTTTATTTTTTATTATTTTTTTATTGGAGTTTTAACGACCACCGTGAGCAACTCAATGGGCTATAAGCAGTCTCCCGTCCCTAATTTAGGGTCACTGGTTCCAGGGAAGGGAGAGACCCAGTGCCGTAAGACAAACACAACATCCATGCCTCACTGGGATTCGAACCTGGACCCCTTTCGGACGAATGATCAGAGGCCACAGCTTAGACCACTGCGCCACCGGGGTGGCCAATATACGTTTATCAGGGCAACATCCAAGGAAAGCTATTGCTAGGGTGGTCCATAAGTCCCTGCGTTTTTCGTATATATGATTTTTGTACTAGTGTTTGAAATGAATAAAGTTATTGCACTTTTATGTGTAAGAGGTCTTTTGTAGCTGTTGACTTTTTTTTTGTCCATCGCATTATTAGTTTAGAAAGAAATATGGAAAAATTGGAAATTCGTGTACATTTACGTCACTACTGGAAACAGAACTTCCAAGCGGCTGTAACGGTGAAGAAAATATGCGAAGTGGAAGGCGAAGATGTTTCAATTTGTGCAGCGCAGAAGTAGTCCAAAAAGTTCAAAGACTGCAAAGACCAGTCTTAAGATCAGCCACACTCCGGTCGCCTTATGACGGAAAATTCTGAAGTCATTCACGAAGCCGTCGAGGCGAATCCATCAGGCAGCACTCGCCGATTGTCCGATGAACTCCACATTCCAAGGACATCTGTTGTTCGTCATTAATACCTGCTCAGCAAGGTCAACAAATGCTGTCGTGAAGTTCTATATACATTGACGCCGGATCAAGCTCAACGTCGTGTCAACATTTGGCATCGAATCCTCACGACGAGCGTTTCATCCGCTGAATTGTAACCTGCGATGTAAAGTGGGTTTATTGTTCTAACCCCGACAAAGAAATCAATATTTGGACCCTGGCTAAGTGGAAGAACCTGTGGTCAAACAAGACAGTTTCTCCAGAAAGGCAATACTCTGTGTTTGGTGGAATTTCGA
This sequence comes from Macrothele yani, assembly GCA_039090855.1. Classification (NCBI taxonomy): domain Eukaryota; kingdom Metazoa; phylum Arthropoda; class Arachnida; order Araneae; family Macrothelidae; genus Macrothele; species Macrothele yani. Next base: position 20,777,674 of record CM076992.1, read on the forward strand.
GGGTATCATCCACTTTTGAGCTTGTTCCAAACAACCGAGCTATCAACGCCGAACTGTATTCTGCCAAACTTGAGAAAATGTATGCGAAAATACCCGGCTTTGGTCAATAGGAAGTGGGCCCTCATGCAGCAGCATAACGCTTCTTCGCACACCGCCAGGCAGACGAAGGCCAAAACCCGAGAACTCGACGCCATCGAACTTTTGCCGCATCTTGCATACAAGCCTGGGCCTTGCGCCATCTGATTTTCATCTTTTTCGGGCTATGCCGCATCTCTTGCGCAAGCACAACTTCCAAGCTTTGGACGATGTCGAGACGGGGTACCGCGAGTTTTCTGCCACCAAGGTCAAGTCGTGGTACCGCTGCTGAATCGGACAACTCGCCAAAAGATTGATTCGAACCATTGATTCCAATGTTCTTTACTTCGAAGAATAATATTTATTAGTTGTTGTTATATTTACGTTTAAATTTTCAATAAAAAAACCGCACGAACTTATGGGACTACCCTAGTAGACCGTATTTACTACAATGAGTGGAACTGGATTTCTGTATCAGTGAGAAAATCAGTCTTTCCATAAACAAGGCAAATAGACATCGCATTGTTGAAAGTACTCAGAACATGGTTTTGCAGAACACCGCTCGGTACGTAGCCGTTTTCAACATACACACACCAGCCACTGAATTAGAAACTTTTATTCAACACCGGGTTGGGCCTCTTTATTCCGAATTACAGTGCACATGCAGTTTGGCGTAGATTCCACAAGATGTTGGAACGCATCTATGTCTACAGCATGCCAGGCGTTCACACGACAGTCCTTTAACTGGCTCAGATTCGATCAAAGAAGACTGTTTCCGGGATCTGGTTTTGTAACATCTCTCCTACATCCTCAGTGGTGGACAGGCAAGATGGTGGAGTCGCTCACATGCTCGCTAAATACTTCTTGGGCGATGGACAGTCTTGTCGTCAATCGAACAGCCGTCAACGTCTGGATAAAAGTCAACATTGCAAGGTGAACTTGATCAGCAACAATGTTCAGAGTATCCTTGGAGGACACTCGACCTTCCCGCAATATCAGGGGATCCGTTCCATACCATGACCCCACCTCCAGAACCCTTAGTTGTTTCTACAAGGCAAGATGGGTCCATTGCTTCATGGGGCTCCCGCCAAACATTCTCTGCCTACTATCTGTACACAACAAGGTGTATCGCAATTTGTCGGACCACATATCTTTTTTTCCAGTTTCCAGTCATTGTGTTCCTGACACCACTGTAGACAAACTTTCCGGTCCTTCACAGAAATCAGTGGTTTCCGTATAGCACTCGTCGGAACACATGACTTTTTTCCAGTGTCCAGTCACCAAGCCACTGACTCCACTGTAGACGAAATTTCGGGTTCTTCGCAGAAACCAATGGTTTCGTATAGGACTCGTCAGACCATATGACTTTTTTCCAGTGTCCAGTCACGGTATTACTGACACCACAGTAGACGAACTTTCAGATTCTTTGCAGCAATTAGTGGTTTCCGTATGGGACTCGTCGGACCACATGACTTTTTTCCAGTGTACAGTCACGGTGTTCCTGACGCCACTGTAGACGAACTTTCGGGTTCTTCGCAGAAATCAATGGTTTCCCTTTAGGCATGCGACAGCCAACAGCGATCCTTTTCAATTCCCATTGCCTCGTTCGTTGCGATATGGTTCGGGAACAGCCTTCATAGAATGTTTCGGTCAATTGCTGCACACACACACACACACACACACACACACACACACACACACACACACACACTACCCCGTTTCTCCGAAAAAGTCTTCTCAGACAACGGCGATCGCGCTTCTAACAGATCGTCGTCGCGCCACAGTTACGCCTCTCAGAGAAGCAGTATGGATCATTTTTCCGGGTCTGGTACGATTCGTCCGACGACGATTGGTCCAATGCAGATTGGTCCAATGTCGATTCGTCCAAAGGTACGATTCACGCAATGGTACTATTGGTCCAATGCCTATTCTTTTATAACATTTACATATCAAATCAAATAAATAATATTGCGCCTTTACTTGGCACTAAATAGTAATCCATAAGCCCTATAGGCCTTTTTAACAATTTTCATTTTACCGGTCATGTTCATAACGTTTACACATCCGGTCAAATTAATAATATTGCACTTTTACTTAGGCACTAAATATTAGTTCATAGGCCCTAGGCCTTTTTAAGAGTTATTCTACCGATGTCATATTCGCAACCCTTACGTATCAAGTCAAGTTAGTATTGCCGTTTTATTTAGGCACTGAACATTAATTGATAGGCCCTAGGCATCTTTGTAAAGACCTGAAAAGGCCTTGAGAAATAATCAGTTGAATGCTTTTTTATTAGATTTTATAAAATGTTTACAAATACGAATTATCTAGGTTGTAACTTAAAATCTTCTAAAAAAGCCTGCGGCCTATATGCCTTGTTAAGAGCTGAGAAATAATCCGCTGAGTGCCTTCTATCAGGTTTATAAAATGTTTTCAAATACCAAATATATGGAACTCATTTTTAAAAAGGATGTAAAAAAGAGAATAACTTAAATTATTATTCCTTTCTTAAAAATAAAGAAAAAATTGGCCGTTTGTATGACGATACCATTGGACTAATCGTACATTGGACCAAACGGCATTGGACGAATTGTCCGGGACCGCATTTTTCCATCCTTTAAAGACCCAGGATATCTCACCTTTTTAGAAACCAGCCAGCTCTGCTGTTTTCAACATCGTCGTTCCAGCAAAATGGGCTTCCACCAGAGATGGAGCGGGTCGACAATTTCTTGTGGGTCAAACGGGTCGGGTCGGGTCGGGTCGGTTCGGGTCAAGATATTTCTGACCCAATTTCCGATCCGGTTATTTTTGAAAAAAAAAATTCAAAGAACCTTTCAGAGGTCTTTGAAATAGAGCTGCAGAGTATGATCCACGAACTTGCTGAGAAGGGTAAACCATGATGTTAAAAGTGAACTTTCAGAAGAGAAAACTAAAGTACAATGCTTTTACAAGTAATGAAGACTTATCAATTGATGGGGAAAAGCTGGAGATAACCAAATTCCTACATTTACCTTCGGAAGCAGATATCAAGCGAGGGTCACATTGATGAAGAAATTAATTAGCGTAAAACAATTTGTTGGAGAGCTTTTGGAAGAAACAGTACAACTTTTTAAAGCAATGTGCCATTATGTCTTAAAAGAAAAGTGTTTAATCAATGCATCCTTCCAGTGCTTACGTACGGAGTAGAGACGCGGACCTTAACTAAAAATACATACAAAGACTGCAAGCAACTGAAAGAAGCATGGAGAGAATCATGCTTGGTGTAACCAGGAGAGATAAGAAGAGGAACTCGTGGATAAGGAAAATGAAAAGAGTGGAAGACATCATGATGCGAGTAAAATTCCTGAAATGAAAATGGGCTGGACATACTGCCAGGAGAACGGACCACCGATGAACAACCGAAATTTTAGACTAGATTCCAAGGGACAGGAAAAGACCCAGAAGAATACCACGTGGGAGATTAGGGGATGGAGGAAACTGGCCCAAGGCGGTCCATTGTTGAAGAAACTCAGGAAGACCTTCATCCAGCAGTGGATTGATAATGAGTAACAATGATGATTGTATATTCGAATTTATAGTTCAAGGCAGATTTGTCTAGATCAGGTTCGGGTCGGGTCCAAATATGTGACTGCCGGTTCCGGATCCAAAAGTTTTGACCCGTTTCCAACTCTGGCTTCCACAATAAGCCCTTCATCGAACTCTGAAAGATCCTTTGTTTTCCCATTGTGATCAACACTAATGACGTGTAGTATATTTAAATGGTTTCCCAGATCACGTGGCGACGCACGTGGCCAAGTGATCGTAAATGTCGTTTATGTGCATCTGTGCAGCCCCAGTAGCGCAGTGGTCTAAGCGCTGACTTATTATTCGTCCGAGAAGGGTCCGGGTTCGAATCCCGGTTAGGCATAGATTTTGGGTTTGTCTTACGGTACTGTCTCTCTCTCTCTCTCTCTCTCTCTCTGTCTCTGTCTGTCTGTCTCTCTCTCTCTCTCTCTTCCCTGTAACCAGTGGCCTTAAATTAGGGACAGGCGGCTGCTTATAGCCCATTGAGTTGCTCACGGTAGTCAAACGCTTAATCAAAAAAAAAAAAATACGTATAACCTATCTGCATTTTCCAAGGATTCTAATTATATTTCTTTTCAGGTTTCTGAATCATTTTCTTTAGGTTTCTAATTCAATGGTCGCTGTGTGTACTTGTCTTTATGTCACCTGTGCTAAGATACGTTTTGTGTGTCTGATCTAATAAAGTACTTTCAAATCATCATACTGAATTTACGGATTTCCGTACTAATTTGGGTTCAGCAATTTGACCTTTGTCTCAAAAAACACACACTTCCACTACCCACGAAAATTGTTAGCTAACATAAGCTTAATAACTAGATTGCAATTGCAACATCACATAGATAACTGACAAAGCAGGAAAAATTAAACTATTATTATAGCAGACAGGCCCCATTACGTAAGGAGGTTATACCTATGTAATAATGCATCATTTTTGCACCTGGATCGTTGTGTCGTCTGTGTCTGCTCTCGGCAATTCAACGGTTCTCCACCCATTTTCCCTTAAAGTTGACACACGGCAAGTACTCTTACATCTCCTTAGGGGGCAGTTGAATTCGTGGTTCCTTGTGCAATCCCCGGAATATCATCGTCAAGCGTAATGCCTGTAATCATCTCCACATAATGCTCTCCCACTTCAGAGTTGATCCTTTTTGGGGAGCCATTTTTCAGTGACCTTTCCTCTGCTGGCACCAAAATGTTAGACATGGAATTCAAGGACGCTTCGCAAGAAACACTCATCTTTCAACATTTTTTTTTCTTGTAGAACTTTTTTTTATAATCGTAATTTTTCTTCACCTCGCCAAAATCCTGCTTCCTGCGAAGCGTTAGGTGCAAGTGCAAAGTTAAAGGCTTCTAGCCGACGAATGGCTGTTACGTAAAGTTTCCAGGTCAAGAATGGGTAATGATGGTGTAAGGCACTCGTTATCGGATGACTGATGGAAGATGTCATGTGATACCGCTTTAGGCAGTATAGGCGAGTACAATATAAATGGTAAAAAAAGCACACTAAAAAAATATAACATTAAGAAAGATAACTTTTACAAGAGGGATATGCATTTTTTTTTTTTTTTTTTTTTTTTTGCGCACTCATCATTCTAAATCGCATCTTTCGTCAAAATATGCTTCACAGTAAAACACAACCTAGCATTGCATTCTAGGGTTGCAGGTATCGCAAAAGGTCCATAATTGCTTGTACTTCACTGGCCACCATGTAACATCTCGTCAGAAAACTTGAGAATTACATCGATGAGCGATTCCATTATGGCCCTCCTAGAGAAATCAGAGAGCCTGGAGACCAAACGGTGGCTTAGGTGAAGTTCACTAAGTAGCATATATACAACCCGAGGACCGGCTTTCGGTTAGTAGAGTGTTCGGAGTCAGAATGGGAAAAGCTGCCTAATTATCGGAGTTTGATAAAGGACAAATTGTGATGGTACGGCGCCTCGGAACTACGATCTCTGAAACGGTGCGGCTTGTGAGTAAATCACGTGCCGCTGTAGTGAGTACGTATCAAAAGTGGTGCACAGATGGCCAAACGACAAACAGTCTTCCACAGCCGGGCGTCATCTGCAGCTCATTGATGACAGAGGGGAGCGGAAACTGTTGCGCATTGTTCACAGCGACTGCAGGCCCACATTTGCCCAGCAAAAACACAAGTGCTGGGAACCTGCTGGCCACCAGCTGGCAGTGATGGGTCACTGCTGCCTGAAATCTGCCGCTCACGGCCCGGTAGTGGTCCGTTTGTGGCAGCGCTATCAGTTGGCGGGCCATTGATGGCCCTGCATCATCGCCCTGAATTGTGGGCCCCCAAGCAAGTGCCACTAGTGGCCCGTTGCTGGCTACCAATGCAACCCCAACAGCAGGTGGAAGCAACTGGACTGCACATGCGCAGAAGCAACACTTGCTGTGTCTCTCATGGTACCAGTTAGTTGAAGACGACGCTATCGCCATCGTGTTATTTAAGTGAATGTTAAGAAAAAAATCCATATGTAGAGAGGCGAATTAATTTCCTAATGAAATTTTACGTCGACGAAGATATCAGATTAAGCCGTGAAAAACTAGATTACAGCCATGAAATACACCCACTCTATTCCTATGAATAACAATTTATGGTTGGTTGGTTGGCTCATTGATTTTATTGGCGCAAGGGCCATGGTTGGCCAAAGAGCGCCAAACAAAAGACATCAAAAGAGAACAAAATCAATAAAATAAGTACACAAGGCTAAAAACAGGATGAAGCGGTAAAAGTGAAAAATGGAAATAAATACGGTAAAAACTACAAGACAGACAGACAAACAAACAGTATTAAAAACGTGCGATGAAGCTTAAAATATGGCTGATCAAATAAAACTGAAGAATGAGAACGATGAAAGGGCTAAAAAAGATAATGAAACAAACAGTACTAAAAACATGATACAAAGATTAAAATCTAGCTGATTCAGTAAAACTGAAAAATGAGTATGATGATAGGGCTAAAATCTAGATACGTTTAAAATAGTCAATTTGCTTAAAAAATGAAAAAACAACAACAGTATTGCAGTGGTCATTGAGGAGCCGCTGCAGTGTAGCGGCGTCCTCGTTCAACAAATGAGAATGAAAGAAATGAAAACGTACATCACGAAAACGAACACAATTACACAAAAGATGAGTGACGGTGAGTCGGCAGTTGCACGTCTCACACATCGGCGCAGTGTCGCCACACACCAAAAAGCGGTGAGTGAAACGACAATGCCCAATGCGGAGACGTGCAAGCACCACTTCCTCCCTGCGGTTCCGACGAGATGAGGAGGTCCAGATTTCGAGAATAGGTTTTATACGATGCAGTTTATTTTCAACCTGTTGGTCCCACAGACCCTGCCACGTTTGTTTGATATGATCACGAACAAGAAATCGAAAATCGCGATGAAAGAGTGGCAAGGGTGTGACGACCAAAGAGGAAGCAGATCTAGCGGCCGCATCAGCACACTCGTTACCCGAGATTCCAACATGCCCAGGAATCCAGAAGAATTGAATCTGGACACCGGCCTCGAGCAAGGAACGAAGAAGCCTTCGTACGTTCAAAAGAAAAGGATGATTACAATAGTCCAGCGATGACAAAGACTGCAGGACACTTAAGGAATCCGTATAGACCATAGCACTATGATGAGAACTCAACTGAACATGAAGAAGTGCAAGATACACAGCATGCATCTCCGCCGAAAACACCGTGGCCTCAGCTGGGATCCGCGCTACTGACACGTCATCAACACAGACAGCTGCGGATCCAACGACTCCATGCATCTTGGAGCCATCAGTGAAAATGGGAGTGTATTCAGATTTGAGGGCACGGTGCTCAGCGAAGAGCTGCTGGTACACTGACGCAGGGGTTGAGGATTTGTCGAAGGACGTAAAGGTGGTATCAACCATGACACCAAGTGGGTGCCATGGAGGATCCCCAAAGCCCCTGATCGCTGCAACAAGCGACAAGTCGAGCCCTGCATCACGAGCTACGGCCGCCATACGAAGACCGAAGGTTGGAACGCACGAGGGCCGGTTCGCAAATAAACGAGCGTGCTGAGGATGGAAAACTGCACCGTACAAAGGATGGTCTGGAAGAGACCGAAGTTTTGGCAAAAGTGGACAGACAGCTGCAGACGGCGTAATTCAAGCGATGGTTCGTTCGCATCAACGTAAAGGCTGGGAATCGGAGATGTTGGAAATGCTCCCGTACAAAGACGCAGCGCCTGATGATGAACAGCGTCCAAAGGCCGGAGAACGGAAGGACGAGCCGAGCCATACACGATACAGCCGTAATCCAGTTTCGACCGAATTAAGGAGTGGTAAATGCGAAACAAAGAGATCCTGTCTGCGCCCCACGAAACTCTCGAAAGGATTTTTAGAATAGAAAGAGCACGCAGACAGGAAATCTTGAGCCGCCGAACGTGCACACGGAACGTAAGCGCACGGTCGACGGTCAGTCCAAGGAACTTGGTCTCCGGCAAAACTGGAATGGCTGCACGGTCCAAATACAGCTCGGGGTCAGGATGGAGGCCACGCCTCCGGCAGAAATGAACACACGCTGTCTTGTCGGGAGAAAGAACGAAACCATTGCTATTCGCCGCTTTAAAAATCTGATTAATACTAGACTGCAACTGCCGTTCAATGAAACGCATGCTCGATGACGAGCAGAAGATGTGCAAGTCATCGACATACACAGTAGCCGAAACCGTAGGAGGAAGATTTGTGAGGAGACAATTAATGCGATGGATGAACAATGTGACAGATAAAATGCAACCTTGAGGAACACCTTGTTCTTGATGGAATGTTGCAGATAGCGTCGTACCCAGGCGCACCTGGAACACCCGATTGCGAAGAAAATTTACAATAAAGGTCGGAAGATTCCCTCGCAATCCGCATGCGTGGAGGTCACGGATAATCCCGTGCCGCCACGCACGATCATAGGCTTTCTCGATGTCAAAGAATACAGAAACCAGGTGCTGCCTACGCACGAACGCCTCGCGCACAGATGTCTCAAGGTGCAGGAGATGATCGTGAGGTGAACGATGACGCCGAAAACCGCTTTGTGATGGTGAAAGTAATTGATGATGTTCTAAAAAATGAATTAATCGTGAGTTAACCATGCGTTCGAGAACTTTACACAGACAGCTAGTGAGAGCAATTGGGCGATAACTAGAGGGAGACTTAGGATCCTTGCCAGGCTTCGGAAAAGGTAGAACAAAAGCCTTTCGCCAAGACTCCGGGAAACTGTGTTCTAACCAGATGCGGTTGTATAAGATTAAAAGGTTCTCGAGAGACGACTGGGAGAGATGACGGAGCATGTCGTAGTGGATGTCATCGGGACCGACAGAAGTAGCCCCGGACCGATGCAGAGCCACCCGAAGTTCTTTTTTTTTTTTTTTTTTTTTTTTTTGATTGGAGGTTTAACGACCACCGTGAGCAACTCAATGGGCTATAAGCAGTCGCCCGTCCCTAATTTAGGGTCACTGGTTCCAGGGAAGGGGAGAGAGCCAGTGCCGTAAGACAAACACAACATCCATGCCTCACCGGGATTCGAACCCGGACCCCTTACGGACGAATGATCAGAGGCCATCGCTTAGACCACTGCGCCACCGGGGCGGCCCACCCGAAGTTCACACATGCTGAAGGGGGAGTTATAACCAGTGTCGGTATACGGCGCAAAAAGAGATTCTCTGGCGTTCCGCGGAGGATTGAATCCTATGAAAGGAGGCCGGATACGCCAGATCACTCGAAACGGAGGCAAACGCCTCCCCCAAACAATCTGCAATCTCCCCGACGTCAGCATATGTGCAGCCGTTACTCTCGAGAATGGCAATCTGGTGTGAACTGTAGGTACCACCCCGGATCTTACGAATCCTTTCCCACACAGTTTTCGAATTGGCACGTGAGGTAAGAGATGATACATACTGGATCCAAGACTCCCTTTTGCTACGTCGACGCACCAACCGAGCATAGGATTTAGCACGTTTAAAAGCAACGAGATTAGCCTCGGTTGGATAACGTCGAAAAGTAGACCAGGCCTTGTGTTGAGCTCTCCTAGCCGCGCCGCGTTTAGGGTTCCACCAAGGTTTCAGAATTCTGGGGAGCTTCGTAGATGTTTTACGAATTGAAAGATCAGCTGCCTGAAGAATACAAGTTGTGACTTTAAGTACAGCTGCGTCGATTGGACTCTTGGGTCACCATTTCAGAGGATATCACCGCGGACGATGTGAATACCTCCCATCTGGCACAATCCATCCTCCATCGAGGTGGGCCGGAGGCAGAATATGGCACGTTTGCATGGTGCCAGAGGACGATTGGGAAGTGGTCGCTCCCGTGGAGATCCTTACACACCGTCCACGACCAGTCAGCAATGATCGATGGTGAACCCAAGGTCAAATCGATCGCACTGAAAGATCTTGTCGGCTCATGGAAGTAAGTGTCAGCACCGGTGTTTAAAAGGCACACAGAGGCCGAGCACAGAAGAGACTCTATGCGACGACCTCTAGCGCTGGCGCTGACACTACCCCACAAAGGATGATGAGCATTAAAGTCACCCAAAAGAAGGAAGGGTGAGGGCAGCTGATCAATCAAGCTCTCCAGAACAGAGACGCTAACATCCTCATTCGGTGGTAGATAAACACTGCAAACAGTAAGAGGCACAGGCATAGAAATACGAACCGCCACGGCCTGCACAGTTGTGGAAACCGCGACGGAAGATACCGAAACCCTGTGAGGGAAGAGAATAGCGACACCCCCACAGGCTATATTTCCAGACGAGTGGTCTGTCCGAAATGCACTGTAGCCTCGAACTGAAAGCAGGTCCGATGGTTTAAGCTTTGTCTCCTGAAGACAAAGGCACACCGGAGAGTACAAATAAAGCAGATGTTTCACGTCATCAAAACTGGTGCGAAAACCTCGGCAGTTCCACTGAATTATTGAACCCATGGGTAAAATGAAATGAAAAAGGAAATGGTTAAACTTGGTCAGCCTCCATTTCCTCTGGTGAGCGTTCCCCCAGATTTGGTGGTGTGTGACCAGGGCCAAGATTGGTGAATGCTTTGTCCCAGGTGTCTTGGCGGGATTTGCTCGCCGTTGATTGTTTGGCTGAGACTTTGAAGGAGAAGAAATGCTCTTCTTATCCTTGACCTTGGTGTTGGTGTTAGTGTTGGCGTTTTTGCCAGAAGAAGTGGCCTGAGTTCCCTTGCTGGTGTTGGAGTGAGTCTGCTTCGGTGAAGTGGCGGGTGCCGCTTTCAGACTCCTAGCTCGCGACTGGAGTGCCTCCAGTCCGGCTGCGATGATTTCCTCCATATTGAATGGACATTTAGGGGAGATCTGAACGTCGGTCTGAACGGCAACCACCACTGAAGCGTATGATCGCCGATCAGATGTAACGGGAATCACTCTTCTTCTGGCCTCAGGATAGGAAATATTTTCCACCGTTTTGAGCCTTTGGATTTCCTTCTCCTCCTTCCACTTGGGACAATCTTTGGCTGATGCTGGGTGTGAACCCTTGCAGTTCACACAAAACTCGGCCTCGGCCACACATTCTGAGAGGAGAAGCTCTGTGGCACCACAGCGTCCACACCTAGGAGAACTCCTACATGACTGCTGAGAGTGGCCATACGACTGGCACCTAAAACATCTCAACGGGTTGGGAATGTACGGGCGTACCTCGAGGTGGAGATACCCTGCCTTGATGGATGTAGGCAGGGAAGGGCAGTTGAAAGTCAAGATAATGTTCCAGGATGGGACAAACTGCCCATTCCTCCTAAAAGAAATGCGTCGCACACCCGTAACATGTTGGCTCCTCAGTTCTTCGAGAAGCTCATCCTCAGAGCAATCAATAAGATCCCGAGAGGAGACAACACCCCGAGATGAATTTAGGTAACCGTGTAGTGTTATTTTGACAGGCGTCTCGAGCAGCATGCTGGTGTTGATAAGTGTGGAACTGTAGGCCACAGTAGACATCTCAACAAGAAGATCTCCAGACTGGAGCTTCTTGACGCTCTTAGGAGAGCTTGCAATTGATTGCAGTGCTTTGTGGATCCAAAATGGACTTTTGGCACTCAAAGGCTTTGAAGGGTCCAATGAGTGCACAAAAAAGAATCTAGCATTGGAAACATCCGCGACAAATTTTTTGGCGGAAGGACCTGAACCTTCCTCTATACCTCTTTTAGTTTTGGGTTCATGGGAAATTTCATTGAGAGCCATGAAAAATTTAAAGGATTCATCCGCCAACTTCCCCACCCACAATCGAGCCCAACAAGGGAGAACCGGAGGTCCGCAAGCCCAAGTGGACGCAGGACACGGCTCTAGGGATAGCAAGCGGATATAGCAAGTTGATAGGGCAGACATGCGCTCGGCGAGCACCCAGACTTTCCCATGCCTGGGGAACACCCCTTTGGCATGCCCACCCTATCCCCAGACTCACCCTGTCGTACGAGACGACAAGCCGTTAGAGGTCTGGGCTCCACTCGGCCACAGACCTCATTGACTAGGAGTGGGTTAGTTCCCAGCCGCCCGTTTAGGGTGAAGCAGGGGGCAAAGAGGAGTGTTGGCAACTGGCGACACCACCACCCAGGCCTCCAGAAACCTCAGCCTCCCCTTTTCCACCTTACGGGTCACTACACACGGCAAACGTGCAGGCAGGTCTAGCTAACCAGCTCGGAAAAACAAAGAAAGGAACATGAAATGGAAAAGACAGGAAAGAAAACGAGAAACTAAAATCCGGAGCTGGCGCATAATCACAACCTCAGCAACCTACAACTGAGGCGGGAGCGTGTCAAGTGAAAAAACAAAAAACATAAAAAAGTGAAAATTCACATCTAGTACATGTCGTGCTCATCCCCCATCAGCTGGATGAACAGCTGTCCCTTCGGTGATGTAATCGTCCAAGTCGTAATGATAAAATCATCCGTCACAAGGTCAGCTCGGGCCGTGGGGGCGCCGCTCCCCAAATAACTGGAAAACCAGTTATCCCCGTGCGGGGAACAATTTATGGAATGGAGTTGATAAATAACAAGAAAAAAATTTAAACCGCTTGAAACAAATGTCCTGGAAAACCATTAAAACAACGTTTGTTGAAAAAAAAGAATTATACGCGTACACGTTAAAAATGTAACAGAATGTGACATGAACCCGGGTAAATATATATTTATTCAACAATCTCTTTTCAAGACGACAAGGACAGTACAAAACTTTGGAAAGCGACTCTAAGTATGTACACTCCTTGAAAATGAGTGAAATTCCCTTAAGGTAAAAAAAACTATCGTTACGTTGAAAATATTAATTTATGAATTACATGAAACTGACTTATGAAAAATACCTCGCAATATTGTAAAATGAAAGAGGGAAGCATTCGATTACACATTGCATACGAAACAGACAGATTCAAGCATACGCTCTAGCGTGGCGAAGTAGTCCGGTAGGTAGAGAGCTCAGCTACCACGCCAACGGCCCTGGTTCAAATCCACTCAGATGCAAGCGGGCGTTTTTCCGGTCTGTTGAGAAAATTTCCCCTGCGTAGTGCGATAATTCACCAGTTTCGTAAGGGTAGGAAAAAAGTTGTAGCTTTGGGAAACTGAGGTTATCCTTGATTTGATTTTTTTGTTATGGCTACTACTGGGAAATTGGCGGACAAGATTCGGCAAGCCACCAGTTACGTCACGTGGTTGCCGGCTGCCACTACCGGCAAACTAGCTGACCACATTAGGCTAGCCATCATTTCTGGCACGTGCTTGCAGGGCCACTTGTGGCAGCTACTGCCTGTGATGGACAACTGATGGCCCTGCTGTGGCATATGACAACTGATGGGGTGCCAATTGTTGGCCACCCTGACATTTTATTGACGGTTCGGCAGCGGCAACACAGTACTGGGCCATTGCTGGCAGTGCTGGCTGCCAGCAATGGCCCAGTGCTGGCCCAGCAAGACTGTTTTTGCTGGGTGCGGCAAATCATCCGCAGCTACAACGGTGGGGATCAAGGCAGTATCTCATAGCACACAGTTCAACCCAGCCTTCTGCGCATGGGCCTGCGTAGCCGAAGACCCAGTCGTGTCCCCATGCTCCCTGCACGTCATCGCCAACAACGCATGAAATGGGCCCAACATCATCGTAATTGGACAGTGGACGATTGGAATAATCAAGATTCCTGGTGCATCACTCGAATGTCTGACTAATCAAGATTTCTGGGGTATCACGTAGACGGCAGAACGTGGATACTCCGATTGCTAACGGAGCCTATGGCACCTTGATGCACTGTTGGGCGGAAACAGGGCGGCGGTGTTATGCTCTGGGCGATGTTTTCTTGGGACACTTTAGGCCCCATTATCCTAATAAGCACAATACCTGACAGCTGTCAGGTATCTGCACATCGTTGTGGACCAAGTTCACCCATTCATGCTAACTGTGTTCCCTGCTGGTGATGGCCATTACCAACAGGATAATGCGCCATGCCATACTACCAGAATTGTCAAGGAGTAGTTCGAGAAACATGCTGGTGACTTTCAGTGAATGCCCTGGCCTCAAAATTCACCAGATCGAACATTTGTGGTTCGACTTGGAAAAGTGGCTTCGCGCTAAATCACCACCACCCCAAAATATTAGGGAACTGCTGTTGATATTATAATACCAGATACCCCAGGATACCTATCGCCTCCTCATCTAATCGGTGCATCTCCGAGTGGCCGCTATTTTGTGGGCTAAATGGGGTCCTACAGCTTATTAGGTAGGTGGTCTTAATGTAATGGCTAATCGGTGTATATCGCCTTCGATCCGAACCAGCATCTAACGATTTCCGTACGAGCATGGCATGAGTTACACCACTCTGAACAATGAAGGTCCAAGAAACTGAAGCGTAAGCAGTTTTAGCTTAGGAATCTAAACCAACTTCAGATTTCGCTTGACGAAACAATCCTGCTGTGCTTTCTCATAGCGTCAACGAACCTTTTAAATCCAAGAACGAGTATAGGTACTAAATCACGAGCACCTCAGATATAGAAATTAAGGAAGAAATATTCCTCATAAATGCATGGGAAATTCAAAATATTCACAGCAATAAGAATGAGGTACTGAATCGCTTACTGCTAACCCTTTAACATCTCATCAGAAAACTTGAAAATTACATTACCCTGGCCCCGGAACCGAACCCGGGTCTCCAGTTCGAACATGCTATCCGTTACGCCACCATACACAATGAAGTTCCTAGCAACTGCAGCTTGCTCGAAACTGAATTTGAGAGATGTGGGTTCGAGCCGTTCCAGGGCTATATAATTTTCAAGTTTATTGATCAGATGTTAAATGATGACCAGTAAAATTACAAGCCAGGGCCAGCTGGACAATCGGGGCAACGTCACTGAAAAATAACTGGGGTGAATTTACGGAAAATTTCTGAAAATAACGTGCAGCAAATTTGCCGGTAACTGTCAGTCTTTTAACGGAATTTCCGGGTTTTTTTTTAAATTTCCGTATTTTTAGATTTTCCGTAGTTAGTAATTCGTTTATTTCAGAAACGTTCGTTTTAAGTTCTTCTGAATTTAGACTGAAATATCGCAAAATCCAACACGCTGAATATTTCAGCCCTTACGCGAGAGAGGATAGAGCCCAGGACGTGTAGGTTGTAGCCGCGGTCTTAACCACTGAGCCAGAACGCCACAAGAACCAGGTAAACAAGGTAAACTTAATTGGGCGATGGTGATCTGTTTTTCATTAATGCGAGTGATTTAGTCATTTTATTTTCTATTAGAGCTTGTTGTTTCTTTGAATACGTTTCTAATAACTATTTTTTTTCTGTACGAGGTATTTCAAATTACGTATTTCTCTCATCGTGAATTTTCGAAGCAACAAAATGATTGAGTTTTAAATCTTTTTATCAACTGACAATAACTTTCAATTATCTTTAAGAGAAGGTGCAATGTATTGTTTAATAATATTTCACAAAACTTCTAATTATAAAATTTACTCTAGATGGCTATATAGTTTTTGTCTTAAGGACTCCACAGACGGATACATAGAGATCGTACAATCACCTGTACAATAAATTAAGCACCCGGTTCCTCACGGTAACACAATATATAATATCTGGCGCACAAAGTCGGAGAAAGGAGAAGAAATATCCTAGGACATAGTAACAAAACTTCATGCGATATACTATCCACAATATCGGATCTCACTACAGAACTTCAAACTCCGATCTTTCGACAGACGATTGAAATTTAACAGTTGATCAAACCTCGTGTATTCCTGCGAATCACCCCTATTACCGGAAATTGTTTCGTCATATGGATACGAAAAACGTGAGAACGGAGATTTTCCGTTAATATTAGAAGTATGCAAGGTTTCCGCCGCCCCCGCTAGAGGGCGCTTTAGGGGTCTAACCACCCGGCGACCTATGCTGTCAGTTTGTACATGAAGCCAAGCATGGCGGACGATAGTTTTTTTGCGGCACAGTTTGTTATTCATGTTTAATTTAGGGAAAAGTGCGAGTGAAGCATACTGTATGGTTCAATATGTTAGGTGTATGGCGAAACTTATGGGTGAGCGGACGTGTCGAGAATGTTTTGCCAGGTTTAAGAAAGGTGATTGGAAGACAAGCCACGTGCAGGTAGACCTCAGGAACTCCCAGACGAGGGGGCTGGGATCGCTGTTGCAAGAGGATTCCACACAATCGACCATGCAACTGGAGAAACGTTCGAAAGTGACTCAATCGACGGTGGTAGGGCGTCTACAGGCATTGGAGAAGATCCAGAGGCTTGGTAAGTGGGTTCCGCATACTAGCGTAATATTGGTCAACGATTGGGCATCTGCATGTCGTTGCTGAAGAGGTTTCAAGGGAAGAATTTCTTGTGGAAGGTTGTCACCGGGAATGAAAAATGGGTCTATTGAGATAACCCCTTACGCAAGCGATCCTGGGTCGACCCAGGCCAGCCATCAACATCCACTGCAAAACAGGAAATCCAGGGGGGAAAGGTGCTTTTGTGTGCGTGTGTGGAGGGATATGTATTGAGTGCTGTACTTCGAACTGTTGAAACCGGGGAAACAATCACTGCACAACGATATATCGATCAGTTGATGAAACTGAACACCGCAATCGAGCAAAAAAACGCCCATGGACAGGTAAAGGACGCCGCCCGGTCATCCTGTTGCACAATAAATGCCAGACCACATGTTGGTGCCATCACAAAATCAACCCTTGAACAGTTACAGTGGGAGGGTTTACCTCACCCTGCTTACTCTCCTGGACATAGCACCCTCAGACTTTCATCTGTTTCGCTCTATGCAACATGCCCTAGCCCAACAGCGGTTCACCACAGTTCTAGAGGTGGAAAAATTTCGTCACTGCGTTCTTCAGCTCAAAACCAGAGTCCTATCAGCGGGGCATTCACTTGTTGCGTGAAAATGGCAAAAGGTCATTGACGCTTACGGCCAATATTTCGTTGACTAAATGTGTAATGGTTTCCTGATCGTTTGTCTCCTTTCTCCTTAAAACGGCGGAAACTTTTGTATACCCCTAATATAACAAAGGAATTGCGGAAAGCTTTCTGAAAATTCAGAATTTTCCAGTTAACACCTCTTGAAAACGTTAATTTACCGTCAATATAAGAAAGAAATTGCGGAAAGGTTTCTGAAAATTCAGAATTTTTCTTCCGTACGAAAAATCTGTGAAATTCAGAGTTTTTTCAGTCATTTCACGGAAAAAGTATCAGAAACATGTTTCGTTAATTCACGAAATAAATCACGGAAGTTTGTTCGTGAATTTCAGGATTTTTTTTTACAGTGAAGAGCTGTTGCCTCGATCCCCGCAGTTTTGGAAATAAAAACAAAACTCTTTTCCGTTGAATTTTATATTTATTACTTCTTTGAATTTTGGTGTGGAAGGCCCTTAAGAAGGTATCTTGTATTGTTCCGTTTCCTTTTTTTTTTTTTTTTTTTTTTTTTTTAAAGGTTTAACAACAACATGAGAAACTTGATGGGCTATGATAAACAACCGCCCGTCTCTAATTTAGCGCCACTGTTTCCTGGGGAGAGTGACAGTGCCGTAAGACAAACACAACATCCATGCCTCACCGGGATTCAAACGAGGACCTTTCACGGACGAATGGTCAGAAGCCAGCGCTTAGAACACCACGCCGCCGGGGTGGCACGTAGAGCTGGTGAAAGGTAAAGGGCTGCTTCGGTTGCCAGCTACGGGCCACTAGTGGCGTTTGTTTGGAGGCCCGTAAATGCTGCAGGGCCATCAACGGCTGCCAACTGATGGTGCTGCCACCAACGAATCGCTACCGTACCGTGAACGGCAGATTTCAGGCAGCAGTGACTGATCACTGCCAGCTGGTGGCCAGAAGTTACCCAACACTTTTGTGTTTTTGCTGGGGTGCGACAGGTTTACGGTCGGTACTGCTGGTACGCATGAAGAGAATTGTTTTTCCGAAGCTCTAATAAAACCCGGTCCAAAGAACATTTATGTTTGGGAAGCTCAGATAATTTTGGGCACCATTTGGCTCAGGCACATCGGCCGTTTTAAGGATTAAAATTTCTCACTAGGGGCGCTCAAAATCGGTTGCTTTCACAATTTTTTCTTTAAGCGAGCCCGAAATCTTATTTTTTGAGCTTTCTGTTAGGTGAATTGGAAATTATATTAAGAAATATCAAACATTTATTATGACATATCGAGAATTTTTAAAATCAGCGATTTGGTTCACGAAAACAGAAGAAAATCTAATTTTCAGAACTAAAGCCATTGCCATTTTTCAAAAGACCCTAACTAAGAGAAGAAGACAGAAGATGTCTGGCCTTACATTTATGTCTTTACACTTACATTTCTAACAAGATAAACGATTCTTTCTCAGATGAGCAAACAGGTAACCGGACTTGCTTGAAGTTCCAGTGAGAACAATTTCAAATAGAGGTTGAGAAATAGCTAATATTACTACTAATCCGCTTTATTCTCCAAAAGACTTCATTCTATTATTTTTTTTATCCTTCTTAGCTTTGTGGCTACTTACCCCAGTGCCCTCTCCAGAAAGCAAATTAGCTTTTTTTTTTCTCATACCATTGCGAAAATACAGATCACTTTATAACAAATTCACTAGTGCGCTCAACCGTAGAAGATTGTCCGCATCAGAGAGTTCCCCCACCATGTGGATCTGATTTGTTAAAAAAAAAATACTGCGTGGGAAGACTGCCGAAATCTAGCGATCCTAATAGAATGAGAAAATCCCTTTCCCAACCTGTATCTTTTTGCAATCTCAAAACCGATTTGAGGCTGCAGTAAACGTACCGTTCGAGCACAAATGTTTAATCGAAATTTCGGGCGTCTGGCTAAAACAATTCCGGACAATCACAGTTCAATTAGAAGCATCGCGTTCTGAAAAATATGCCATATATATCACAGTATATTCAGTTTGTTCAGGCTCGTTTGTGAGACTGACCTGTTTTTAAAGTTTGTCATAAATGAATTGACACTGCCAGTTGAAGTGCTTGCAGGCTTAACTATACACTGAACACTCATTCCCCTGTTTTGCATCACGAGGTCGTAGATGTGGATATGTGAAGGTGTGGATATATGGAGGTGGTACATGAAGTGTCGTGATTTTCCCTACTACGACAAAATTCTCTGTGCCTCTTGACAACTGTGAAACATGCAGGAGCCTTACTCTCATCACGCAATAACTGCACCATATCATGAACCTCCTATGTAGATAAGGCTTTCAAAGTCTATTTTATTCACCGCACCTGTATACCCTGGGTTTTTTTTTCATTTCGAAAGCCTCTACGGTCTGGTCACTTTACAGTAGCTGGTAAACAAAAATACCAGCCACCGTTTGTCACTAACAATCCTAAGAACCAAGCTGAGGTACAAGCATCGGAACTTTGTTTTCCTCGGCCACCATGTACAACTCAGAGGGCTATAAGTAGTAGCCGGGACCAAATTTAGGGCTGGTCTTCACAGTGAAGGGAAAGAGGGCCACACCACCGGACAAAAACACAATCCATGCACTATAATCGGGACTCGAACACTTGAAAGAATGGAGTAAGTGTCTCAGACCACTCGGCCACCTCGAGTAAATTGCAGCCGTCCTGGAACGAAAATAAACTGTACGAATGTCAAATTAAAACTACATAGCAGTCAGCTAAAGCTAAATTCGTGGTTACAAGTAGTTTTTATTGTTTGAGAACGGAGGGTTGATGTCTTTCATCAGCATTTAAAACGGCAAGAAGTCGCTGTTTCTAGTTTGAGGTCACTAGCTTCTAGTAAACAACAGAGCCAACACCAAAGGATAAAGGCATGATTCGTCAGAGACTGCAAAACGGAGCCATCTCGACGGCTTGCCAGGAGACC
Source organism: Macrothele yani (assembly GCA_039090855.1). Lineage (NCBI taxonomy): Eukaryota > Metazoa > Arthropoda > Arachnida > Araneae > Macrothelidae > Macrothele > Macrothele yani. The sequence continues at coordinate 20,797,645 of CM076992.1, forward strand.
GCGCTTCTGATAACTGAGCAATTTAAGGAAGTTTTATATTCACTAAAAGAAGCTCATTCTTTTCAGGGAATCAGACAGGTGGAAATATATTACCACAAGAGATCCCAGCTTCCCATATTGGAACATCCAAAACAGCGTTCGAACTAATGTCAACAGAAGTTACTCTAAGTGCAAGCAACGAAAACAAAATTGAGAGAGCTGTTATCATGATGGGAGATTTAGGGAGAAAAACGTCGGTAATGCGACGTCCAGTTTCGTTTTAAAAACACTGGCATGAAATACCTTTCGCCCCACCCAGAGTGGTCAGCACACATTCCACACAAAAGAAAAATTCACCGTCCAAGCTGGTTCCAGGTTTTTGTCCCGGAGGAAGAATGTGTGACTTTTCTAGTGGCCCTAAATTAGGGATGGCTGACTGCTTATAGCTCTCAGAGTTGCTCGTGGTGGTTGTTATTCCCGAAACTCTTTCTCAAGGAGGTAGTTGTACTTACAAAACTTCTTGAAATACACATATCTGGACAAAACATTAGAGATATCTATCCTAACAGCGTGTTGGTTGCCCTCTAGTGCAAATAATACCATGTGCACGCCAATGCATTACTAGATCAGATTCAGGAAGGTTTCCCGAGGTAATGCGACTAGTGTCTGTTGCAACATTGTCCATAACTCCGCCGAAGACGTCTATCCAGGATCCATGGATCTGATGTCCCAATCCACGACACCCCAGAGAATATCCACAGGGTTTAAATCCGGAAATTTGGGGGCCACTGGATGTTTCCAAACCCAGATGAGTGTTCCTGGAACCATGCGTGGGTGTTTACGGCCCAGCACATTTCCCAGCTGGAACAGACCATCGGCCGCAGGATGCGCAAAGTCTATGAAAGCGTGTAGGTGATGAGTCAGCACATGCGGGTAGCGCGCAGCGGTTAAGAAGCACTTCAGGCACACTAAGAGACATAATGTGTCCCATAAGCAGACCTGGAACGACGGGGAAATTGCCTCATGCTGTCTACGCCACACCCGCCCGTCACCTAGGTACAGCTGGAAACGGGATTCATCTGAACACACGACGCGGCGACATTCTACAGAGGTCCAGGTTTGATGTTCCCGGCGCCAGGCGTACAGTCCGATGACGAGCAGTCAACAGTGGCCCCCAGGTCGTATGGTAGGCTAACACTTGCTCTCTGGGCACTGGTACATTTGCAGTATACCCTTAATACGGTTAACCTCGGGAACCCTAGGATTCTTAGCATTTGGGCGATAGAATGACCCATCTGTCTTGCTCAGACAATGGGTCCACGACCAAAGTCGCTCAGATCACCAGGTCACCCATGTTCGTCGATTGTGATACACTAATGGGAAGCTGTACTGCCAGCCTATTAATTGCCTGCTTTCTGTTTGGGTCTGTCGCACTTTGTGCGGGAAATGCCCTTGTCAACTGTGCTCATCTCATCCCCATCTCTAAGGTTTTGTCAACTGAGCGTATTTTCAGTTTGCTTCGCTTGAAGAGCATGGTCAAGAATAACGATGAGATAGCTATCAGAAAAGGTTTCAATGATTTCTTCGAAAATGGTCATCAAACAAATACACAATAAAGAATGATTTTTCATAAATTCCCGTATTGCCAACAGAAAGTTACTACGGATTCTGTAGCGCTGCCGAGATTAAGCAAAGATAACAAACCCATCATCCAAACACTTTCACATTTATTAAGAACAACCAGATCCTTTATGGGAGGCGTTAAAGATTCATCGCGTTTCGCAATAGAGGATTAATGAAATAATAGGCCCGCATTTCGATCTTAAGCTGAGCTGCACCTTTCGCAGGCATTCTCCCTGTCACTTAATTAGATCTACATGGCAGACAATGAGCGTAATTGGTTGCTGGTGTCACGATCTTCTATTTGAGCTCAGTGCCACTGTTAATTGTGGTAAGACAAGGCCTTTGCGTTCCCTTGAACTTCATTTAATCGATTTATCCCTAAAATTTCCCCTAGTCGTAACTGTTTCTGATTTAATAATTTTATCTTCCTAATATTTCGTGTTGCATTCACGTCCAAACTTTATCAGGACTTCTGAAAAAAAAAGTATTTATAGCATCACTTAGTTCGTACGACCTCCAAAAGGAGCAACACCTCCGCATCTATCAGATTCAGATCTTTTTTTGCATCAGATACCTCTGGTCAATGTTCCCTTTAAGCTACACGCGCGCGCGCTGCGGCTTGACTTCCTCCGCGCAGTAAGCATTTTAGTTTAAAATTCCCAAATCCCTAATTAATTTTCATAAATCGAAAATCAATTACCTGCAAAAATAATAAATAAAATTCGGGCTCTCAAAAGTCAAAACAACACTTTTCTTAAATGCCGTTCGCCTCCTTCCAAGTTCGTCTCATTTTCCTCTTCATTCTGAAAGGCTTCTTGCGAAGTAGCCTCGTGCTAGCAGATAGTGAACTCCAGAATGCGGATTAGTGATTTTTCCACGCCGAGAAAGAGGCAGATGTTGAGCTTTTTCTCAAAAAAACACAACACATTAGCGCCATCCAATCACAGCAAACCGTAACCAAGTTCATTGTACTAACTAACAAACCCACGCTAATTGGCGGGGGAAAGGCATTCCGGTCAGTTAAATTGTAAGCCGCTGGTAAAAGGGTTTTGCACAAAATTGTCAGATAATACGGCAGATTTTTCCAACATCAAACACGCTGAAAGACGCCTTGTGTTTGCGCTTAAGTTTGTTTTGGTGCCCTATTTTTTGTAAAATTTAATGTCTAAACGAAAGAGTCAGTTGTTTAGAACCACTAAAAAAGTTTACTTAATGAAATGTTTTTGCTATTTTTTTTATTTAAAATCAATTGTGGCAAGGTGATAAAAAAATGGGGGAGATTAGAAAACAAAGGTTCTGATCCAAGTTCCAACTTGTACTGCATTAGTAAGAGAAGCTGAGGAAATATAATTTTTTGCCCAAGTGGTTTTGATGCGTGCCCAGCTCATTGGGTTAGAAAAAATAAGGGTTCCTATCCAAGTTCCAACTTGTACTGCATTAAGTAAGAGAAGCTGAGAAAATAAAAAATCCCTTAAGTGGTTTTGATGCCTGCCCAGCTCATTGGGTTAGAAAAAATAAGGGTTCCAATCCAAGTTCCAAGTTGTACTGCATCAGTAAGAGAAGCTGAGAAAATAAAAATTTTTGCCCAAGTGGTTTTGAAGCCTGCCCAGCTCATTAGGTTAGGCGCGCATTGCCCATGGCCGCTTTGAGGGAATATTGACTCTGACCATGAGAAGGGTGATTTCTGTACTTCCGAATTTTTCCTGTTGGATGGTTAAAAAAGTATCTTTACGTTTTTCACAATATCTACACTCAGCTTTTTTTTTTTTTTTTTTTTTTTCGCTATTGGGTTAACGATCACTATAAGCAAATCTTAAGGCTTCAGTTGCCTTTGACAGGCGACTGAAATTTAACAGTGAATCTGTCCTATTACCGGAATGTTTTTTTCTTATAGATAGGAAAAAGTGAGAACGGAGATTTTCCATTAATATACGAAAAGAATTGTGGAAAGATTTCTAAGAATTCAGAATTTCCCGTTAAGGCATCTTAAAAAGGCAATTTACCGTCAATATAAGAAAGGAATTGCGGAAAGGTTTCTGAAAATTCAGAATTTTCCGTTAACGCATCTTAAAAACGGCAATTTACCGTCAATATAAGAAAGGAATTGCGGAAAGGTTCCTGAAAATTCAGAATTTTCCGTTAACGCATCTTAAAAACGGCAATTTACCGTCAATATAAGAAAGGAATTGCGGAAAGGTTTCTGAAAATTCAGAATTTTCCGTTAACGCATCTTAAAAACAGCAATTTACCGTCAATATAAGAAAGGAATTGCGGAAAAGTTTCTGATAATTAGAATTTTTCTGGCGTACGAAAAATCGCCGAAAATGAGGTTTCTTTCAGTCATTTCACGGAAAAGGTGCGAGAAATATGCTTCGTTAATTCACGACGAAAAATCACGGGGTGAATAAACTAAAACACAGCTCTTTCCGTGTTTATCAACAAACAGCAACCGAAAATTTGTTATCCGGTCACCGCTGGGATCGTACCCCAGGTCTCTCGATATCTAGCCAAGAGCGTTCTCCTAACGCTACGGTGGCCAACAATCAACGGCGCTTTGTGTGCTTATCTGTCAGCTTCTGATATCACAAATCCGTTGGATGGGCTCAGCTACTGAGACGTCTCCATCTGGTGGTCATTAACGGCACAAGCTATACATTAATTAAAGCAATTAAATCCAAAGGGCGAGAATAATAATGAAAATCTTCCAAATACGTGGCGTCAGTAATTAAACTAAGACATCTCTTTTTCTACGTTTATCTACACACAGCAACCGAAAAATTGTTATTCGGTCGCTGCTAACAATTGGAAGACACCGTGACGCTACATATTTGGAAGCTTTTCACTATTGTTCTCGCCCTTTGGATCTAACTGCTATAATTAATATATAGCCAGCGCCGTTAATGCCCACCAGATGGAGACGGCTCAGTAGCTGAGACCATCTTACGGATTTGTGATGTCAGAAGCTGACAGATAAACACACATAGCGCCGTTGATTGTTGGCGACCGCACTGTGCTAGATATCGAGAGATCTGGGCACGATCCCTGCGGTGACCGGATAGCAATTTTTCGGTTGCTGTGTATTGATAAACGTGGAAAAAGCGATGTCTTAATTTATTCACTGACATTTGGAAGATTTTTCAAGAAAAATGGCTCACGAATTTCAGAAATTGTTTCAGTGTTGGTATCGAATTTAGTATTTCAGTTGCTCAACGATGGTCAGTCAGTTCTAGAAATATGTCCAGCCCATTGCCACTTGAGGATCTCAACTTTGATCATGATGTCATAATCTGTCATTTCCCTAATAGATGCATTCCTCTTCCTATCTTTCGTGGTTACATTAAGAATGCATATATCCCTGCTTCTTTGCAGCCTCTGAATATCTTCGGTAGTTAAAGTCCATGTCTGGTCTAGTATACCACAGAGTGATTCACTCGGGACTGAACACTTATGTGGAATACATGAGATGGGGAATATACGATGAACATGAAACTCGAATGGAGCGGTTCTTTATTCCTTGATGAAGCAGTCGAGATGCATTACTAGTGAATAAAATTTAATTTTTTTTTTCATTTCATTTATTTCATTTTAGTTATCGCATACAAATTCCATAGATTAAGTGAAGGTGATTATAGAACAGATAAGCAAAAACAGGGATGAAAAGAAGGAAAAGGCCAGATGGGCCTAACTAGCCCTCTTCTCCCAAAACAGTCCTGGAAACAAACATCAAGTCAAGCAAACATACTAGTGATTGGCAGCGCTGAGAGTGTCATCATTATAATTTCAAATTAACTGCCGAAGAGTCTCCATCCGATATCATTTTATCTATATTAAAAATGTAAGTTAAAACAATACCACTTAAGATTGTACCAGATTAGTAAACAGACCGAATAGTTATGTTCAGCATTAAGATTGCCTGTAATATCAAACATTAGTTTGTTTAGTGATTCAAGGGTTACAATCATTATTATTGGTATATAATATTAAATTTAAGAGCTTGTTAATCACAGTGACTGTTCCAATTTATTTATGAAACAGCTGCTACCTTAGTAGAAAAAGCAATAAAAATTACATTGAGGCTGATCGTAATAAATAAAGTTTAAGGGTTTTTTTAATAAACAAATGTTATTTAAGCTTGTTAAATCATCAGGCAAGGTATTCCTAAAGATTGGTCCGGCATAATTAATATGTGCTGTGGAACGTTCTGTTTGTACAAACACAGGCACTAGTTTAGTTTTATTTCTAGTAGAATGTTGATGGGTGTGAAAATTTAGTGAAATTAAATTGCGATAACGATTGTTTTTTATTATCTTAAACATTAATATTCCTAAGTTATAATTATATAATTGTTCAATAGTTAGGAGATTAAAATCATTAGGATGTAGGCCTAATCGGGTTGTCAAACTTCGGGAATAACTGTTTTGAATTTTCAACTCCAGTATACTAATGAATTTATTTTGTAATCGTTGTAAAGTATTAATATTATATTTGGAGGTTTTTCCCTAGGTCAGAATACAGTGATTCAGGGTGAGTTTGAACTATAGCATCCGTTTTGGAGATAGATTGGTGTTATTGGCAACATTATGACCTATGTTTCGTGAAAGATTACTGGTTAGAACTTCAGTATCTTTCCGGCAGCTGGGTGGAGCCGCACTAACGCGCCATCTGTCAAGTAGTGATGGGGGAATAGCGTGTCTCCGCAGACACTTTAAGCGAGGAGGTCGAATTAAGATGGTGTACTCAATTGAACAGCGTGTGTTCATTGTGTGTCAGTACTGGTAACGGGTTCCTTCAAACAATATCAGAAGGAGTTTCTGAAGAAATACGGTAGGCGTAAACCACCCACCAGAACCACCATTTCGAAATTGGCGAAGAAGCTGAGTAGAACGAGAAGCTTGGTGGATCCGCATACGGGCGGACGACCCCACATGGCGGAGAACACAATAAAGGTTGTGAAGCAGTAGTTATTGGCATCCCCACGAAAAGCTATTTGACGTCTATCCCAAGAGCCTGGACGATCATATTCGACATCTCAAAGAGCAGAAAAACAGGAGAAAATTAAGCAATACAGTGTCTCGGCTGTGAACGAGTTACAGGCACCGGATTTTGCAAAGCAATTGGAATATTGTTAATGGTTTGCCCAATTTTCCCCCGAAAACCCCACCTTGTTGGACATAACATGGTTTACTGACGAAGCATGGTCCCATTTAGCCGAACCATGCTTGACTGCTCTTTGACATGTCGTTTCTTTGGGTTTTTGAAAAACCAAAGAAACGTATTTACAGTTTTTTTTACTGTAAATACGTTTCTTTGGTTCTTTTTTGGGAAGGGAAAAAGTATAAGCATAATGATTGTGTAATATGACAGGATTTTATTTAGAATATATTGTACAATATTAGAACATAATTTTATATTAAAGTTTTATAAGAGGAAAATATTTTTTTGCTGAATTCAAAGCGAAAATGCCAAATAATGGAGAAAATAATGTCACACCAAAAATGTGAATATGTCAAGTGGTTATTCAAATACGTGATTGCGTATCAAAATGGACCATTATTGAATGACGATGTATATCTTAAATTATTATATGGTGTGTAATATGAAATATTTGTGCCTTGTCAAAAGATAGGTATGCACCGTATTTTTTCGTGTATAAGACGCCCCCATGTATAAGACGACCCCTCCTTTTTCGAACCGAAAATTAAGAAATCAGTATTTTTATTACAAAAAAGGACACATTTGATATTTTTAATAAATTAAGTAATATCATTGGTAATATCACACACTCTGTGGTAATATATATAAAAAAAGAAGTTTGGAAATTTATATTATTTAGAAATTAGGTAATTTTTCTTTTTTTTTTTTTTGATTGGAGGTTTAACGACCACCGTGAGCAACTCAATGGGTTATAAGCAGTCGCCCGTCCCTAATTTAGGGTCACTGGTTCCAGGGAAGGGAGAGAGCCAGTGCCGTAAGACAAACACAACATCCATGCCTGACCGGGATTCGAACCCGGACCCCTTACGGACGAATGATCAGAGGCCAACGCCTTAGACCACTGCGCCACCGGGGCGGCGGTAATATTTTTAAGATACAAACTATGAAATTATGCATCACTCTCAGGAAGCTTAACAAAAATAGCTGCGACTCAGATTTGTAAGCCGTAGTGGGGATAAGAGGTACTGGCAATTTCGCCGCAGTAACCGTAGGGTTCCCTCAACCGGTTACCCGTGTATAAGACGACCCCCAAATTTTTTGTCTAAAAATTTTGGAAAAAAAAATATCGTCTTATACACGGAAAAATACGGTATATGAAATATTACATCATCAAAAAGAACTATGCACTAGTTAAATCAGTGTAAGAAAGGTTGTCAACAATCTGCGCTTGCAAGTAGCACTTCAACAAGAGAACATTTCTCACTTTGTGTGATTGGACTTGAATCTACCTAGTATACCCAACACCAGAGTCTTCAGCGACACACACCAGAGTCTTCATGGTATGGTAACAAATGGTATCCTCATTTGCATTGCAATTAACTGAAATATTGGAAACATCTAAGAGTACACCGACATTAAAATAGACAAATTTAATTGTGTTCTGGTTCCAGAATCACTCTCTCCACGTACATCAAGGATTTGCCCTTGCGCCAACTTCATTCATAATCAAGCGGCACAGAGAAGTGCAACCTTCTTTGTAGAGCCCGGAGGAAAAGAAAGATAAGTATACACAAAGATACTTGAGAGGCATCCGCTTTTGTCATGCATTTCGCTGGCTGCTGCCACCGGTCTGCTTTCGTGTCCGTGCAAAAGTGGATTTCAAATGTAATCCTGAATTTCTGTCGGGACGATGCGGAAGGAAGACAGGGGAGAAATAGCGAGCGAGAGAGAGAGCGTAGGAGAAGTGCATTAGCTTCGCACGGGCTCATTCGATTTCCAGAAGACTGATTCAAACACACAGTCCGGAAAACCCTTTCTAATGAAATTAGAGGCCCGCAGGCAGGTGAAGAGGAAGATGCGCAACTTCGGGAACTGGGGAAGTGAAATGAGAAAACCAACTTCCGTCAATCGAAGGAGAAATGACCTTGCGAATGCCAACGTTTGGAAGTCGCGCGGATTCCTGACCAGCCTCGATATTATTTCAGTTTGTGTGAGCGACAGCATTTCCTTATCGTCATGGGCTGAGCCATAAAGCGTGAAGTAAAAAATCTTGGATGTTCAGTTGCGGTCTTGATCAAATCGGTTGATCTTCCCAGTGGTGTTTAAAAAAGTGCGATGCCAATGAACGAAATTTTGCTTTGTAGATCATTTTTCTTCCCATTCAACCCTTTAAGCGACCGATGTACCTGAACATAATGGCGCCCAAAATTATCTGCGCTCGCCAAATAGAAATGTTCACATAGGGCCCGGGTTTTACGAAAGCTGTGAAAACCCAAATTTTCCGGTGACAGAAAATTGAACCCTCATCCTTTTTTTTTTTTTTTTTTTGATTGGAGGTTTAACGACTACCGTGAGCAACTCAGTGGGCTATAAGCAGTCGCTCGTCCCTAATTTAGGGTCAGTGGTTCCAGGGAAGGGAGAGTGCCAGTGCTTTAAGAAAACAAACATCCATACCTCACCGGGTTTCGAACTCGTACCCTTTTCCGGACGAATGATCAGAAGCTATTGTGACGTGCCTGCCCCGCAGGACGCACACGACATAAAGGCAGATAGCAGCGAGAACGAACGTCTGCTTAGCTCAGTTAGTAGAGCGACTTGTTCCGGAAAGGGTGGACTCGGGTTCGATCGCCAGCGTGGACCAAAAATGACGGAAAAATTTACTTCGTTATAATGGCTCCCGGATGACCCGGCCGTTCAAGACCTCGCAATGGTGTGATGTTCTTTCCACACCGCAAGATACGAAAGATAAGAGAATCCCTTCTTCAGCGCTTCGAAAAATAAATGTGTGTGACGTTGCATTCCATACACCAGATTGACTGAGGGTTCTCAAGTGCACGTTCTACAGCGGATGGCTGCGTGCAACGATTCATGGTCACGGCTGACCCGTGGGCCATGCCCCGGCCCTCTTTCTGGGGGGGGGTGTAACGTACCTGCTCGCAGGACGCACACGACATAAAGGCGGATAGCAACAAGAACGAACGTCGGCGTAGCTCAGTTGGTAGAGCGATTTGTTCCAGAATAAGTAGACTTGTGTTCGATCCACAGCGTGGACCAAAAATGACGGAAAAATTTACTTCGTTATACCATCGCTTAGACCACTGCGCCATCGGGGCGGCCCTATGCTCCGGAGCCAAATGATTTCCCAATTAAGCTACACCAACGGAACTTTATTGCTGCAACTGCCGTCGTGGCATGCGCTTCATCTTTGTAGTGCATCGCGTATACTCCCGTGAGAAAGGAAGGGGTAGGAAGTCGCACGTTTCGTGTCCGCCCTAAACCATGCTTGTAGTAACTCTCCGTAGACGGAATTCTAATGCTAAACGATGTGTGGAAGAATCATTACACATTTTTCGAAGCGCAAAAGGAATTTTCATTAATTCCAGACGTTGTGTGGAATGAACGTCACACATTGTTTTTGAAGAACCCAACGGTCAGTACATCCATTTCCAGAATCGTGCGCCAATGTGAGAACCCAAATTTGCCGGTGGCGAAATTTGAACTCGCATCCCTCTGCTCCGGAGCCAAATATTTTCTCAGTTAAGTTACACCGACGTAATTTACCGCTGAAACTTCCCCGTCTTGACATGTGCTTCACTTCTGTAGTACGTCAGAAAGCTACAGCAAAACAATTGATTTCTGGCGTTCATCTCAACACTACTTAACATAAGCCTATTACTGATGGTAACCAATCCCTTGAAAGTCCTTTGTTCTCTCTTCTATGACCCAAGGCATGATGCGGAAGGGTTAGTCCCCCCTGTAACTGGGTAGATACCAATGACAACATCTCTCCTTTCTTAGGTTCTGTGCCATTTTTTTTTTTTTTTTTTGATTGGAGGTTTAACGACCACCGTGAGCAACTCAAATGGGCTATAAGCAGTCGCCCGTCCCTAATTTAGGGTCACTGGTTCTAGGGAAGGGAGAGAGCCAGTGCCGTAAGACAAACACAACATCCATGCCTGACCGGGATTCGAACCCGGACCCCTTACGGACAAATGATCAGAGGCCAACGCCTTAGACCACTGCGCCACCGGGGCGGCCTTTGCCATTGTTATACCCTTTTTAGAAAACAGAAAAGTTGGTGTCAATCATTTCCCTAGATAACCATTTTGAATAACGAAGCTAATGGGAAAGCAACGCTTTCTGATGTCTAGCTCTACTCGTTACGGCCGCGTTCAGCCCACTTTTTAGACAACGAATACATTCCTTCTAGCTTATTTCAGCACATTTTGATAAACCCCAGTTAATTCGTACTAATGGTTAAGTCAAGATTCGTACACATTTACAGAAAATAAATACCAGGACTTTCTCGAAAACTTCCAGGAGCTTACATTTTAGCTAGAATTAAGGGTTACGTTTTATGTTTTGCAAATTGGGTGAAACAGACTATTAATTTAGAATTCTTATAAAGTCCTTTGGGTTACGCTGTTTCAGAGTGGTTTTCACAGTGTGTGTTACATCTTCAATGATGTGGCAAAATTTCTCCTTTACAAAAATGTCTTTGTATTAAACTTACATCAAGCAATCTGCGCACAAAGTAATAATATAAAACATTTCGCCATAGCACTGAAGATTCCCAATCTATTCCCACAGACACTGGAGGCAAAGAGAATGCCACATACCAATCTCCTTCAGCAAGGAATGCGTGTACTTGAAGAAACTGCCATTTCTAACGCTCCGGGAAGGTTTCCACGTGCTGTTGTGAATCCAACTGCTTTACACACGTTATGACTTGTTTGCGAATTATCCGTTCCAAGTAACCGGGTCGACTGAGCAAAGCCAAAATTTTAGTGTTTGACATTATGAAAACTCAGCGAACTTGGAAGTTTTTATACTTTAAAAGCTCCGTCTCGTTTCGGGCTGTCATCCCATATTCTCCTCCACTTATTCCAAATAACGCAAGTCTTTCTCTGAATAAACAAAGCTGCTTCAGTGAGCTGAACTGCCTCAAGTACACTGTAAAAAAAAATATTCTGAAATTCACGAACTACTTTCCGTGATTCCTTTCGTGAAATAACGGATCATATTTCTAATATAACCTTTTCCATGAAACGCCGGAAAGAACTCTGAATTTCACAGATTTTTCATACGCCAGACAAATTCTGAATTTTCAGAAACCTTTCCGCAATTCCTTTTCTTACAATGACGCTAAATTACCGTTTTCAAGAGGTGTTAACGGAAAATGATTAATTTTCAGAAACTTTTCCGCAGTTCCTTTCTTATATTAGCCCTTTAACGACCATAACGCCCTGACAGCTAAACTACCACGACCGCCCGAAACGCCCGTCTAGACTGCGAAGGATTTCTTATCTTCACCTGTTCTTTGGATTTACACGGCCTCTACGGGTTTCGCAGAATTAACATTCAGTCACCATTGTTGTCGCTAAACAAATAAATAAAGCAGGCGTTGGTATAAAGTAGGCGTTGACATAAGGTTTCAGGAACCTGGTCGTTAAAGTGTTAACGGGAAAACTCTGTTCTCACTTTTTGCGTATCTATATGACGGAACATCAAACAGAGGTCATCGCTCTTTCCACGCTTTTATAAGTGAGTGACGGAAAAATTCTCATTGGTCGCCACTGGGAATCGAACCCAGGGTCTTCCAGTTATGACATCTGATGTTCCTGGTCCAATGTATCTATCAATTATATAACTGAACATTTTCGGTAATATGAGCGATTCGCAGGAATACATGAGGTTTGGTTAACTGTTAAATTTCAATCGTCTGTCGAAGGATCAGAGTTTAAATTTCTGTGGCGAGATTCGAAACTGTAGATAGTATATCGCATGAATTTTGGTTACAGTGACACAGGATAGGTGATATTTTTTTTTTTTTTTTTTTCGGGGGGTTGGAGGTTTAACTACCACCGTGAGCAGTACAGGTGATTGCACAATGTCTATGCATCAGTCTGTGGAGTCCTTCAGAGTTATACAGCTATCAAGAGTAAATTTTATACTTAGAAGTTTTGTGAAATAATACTAAAAAAACAGTACATTGCACCTTCTCTTAAAGATAATTGAAAGTTATTGTCAGTTGAAAACAAAAAATCTCAAACTCCAAATCATTCTGTTGCTTTGAAAAATCCCGATGAAAAAAGTACGTAATTTGTAATAAGACCTACTACAGAAAATAAACGTATTACAAAGCTATTAAAAACAATAATTTCCACTAGAAAATAAAATGACCAAATTACTGGCATTAATGAAAAAAGCATCGCCCATTTAATTTTACCATGAACATGATTCCTGGGACTTTCTGGCTCAGAAATTAAGACACAGCAAAAACAGTCTTGTTGAGCCAGCAGTGCCCGAGCACTATATACCCAGCAAAAACAGTCTTGCTGGGGCATTGCTGGCAGCCAGCAATGGCCCAGCACTATGTTGCCGCTGCCTAACCGTCAATAAAATGCCCGGCAGCCAACAGAAGGGCCAGCTGTTCGGCGAACAGCTGGCACCCCCATCAGTTGTCATATGCCACAACAGGGCAGTCAGTTATCCATCACAGGCAGTAGCTGCCACAAGTGGCCCTTCAGCGGCCCTGCAACCACATGCAAGAATTGATGGCTAGCCTAATGTGGTCCGCTAGTTTGCCGGCAGTGGCAGCCGGCTACCACGTGACGTAACTGATGGCTTGCAGAATCTTGTCAGCCCATTTCCCAGTAGTATAGCCATAAAAAAATTAAATAAAAATAAAGGATAACCGCAGTTTCCCAAAGCTACAACGGAGTTACATTTGTTCTAAATAGGAATGCTATTTTATTTTACTTCCGGTTATTTTTAGCAGCGAATTCATCCGATCCTGTGTATTCAACGCATGAATGAGTACATTATATTCAAATAGCGTTGCTTTTCTTTTTTTTTTTTTTTTTTCCAAATACTAGATAATTTTGTAACGAAACTATTCATTTTGTACTCGTATAATTCTTATTTTTTTTCCAACACAACTATTTTTTTATGTCTTTCCGGGACTTCTGTTTGAAGCGGTTTAGTGTATGAAGATTATACTGAAATTATTTTTTGTTATTCATGGGAATAGAGTGAGTGTTTCATGGCTGTTTGTAGTCTCAATTCTTCGTGTGTTAGTGCAGAAATTTTGCTACGAAATGAGTTTCTATAAAAACATGAGATTAATTGACTATGTCTTACAGTTCATTAATTAATTATATATTCCTCCGATGGTAATCTTCGTCGACGCGGCATTTCATTAGGAAATTAATCCGTCTCTCTGCACATGGATTTTTTTTTTAACATCCGCTAAAGCAAAAAGATGGCGAGGGCATCGTCTTCAACTAACTGGTACCACGAAAGACTGCACGTGATGCTTCAGCGCATGCGCAGTCCCGCTGCTTCCACCTCTGTTGGGGTTGCCAGAGCCTACGGGCCACTAGCGGCACTTGCGTGGAGGCCCGTAGTTCACGGCGATGCTTCAGGGCCATTCATCAATGACGCTGACACAAACGGATCGCTACCGTACCCTGAGTGGCCGATTTCAGCCAGCAGTGACCCAACACTGCCAGCTGGTGGCCAGCATTTTCCCAACACTTCTGTTTTTGCTGGGGATGCGCGGCTTCAACCCAAACCGACTGGGCTCGATTCTCACCACCTGCGGCTGCGCAAAAGGATTCTCCCGCGAAATGCTGAAATATTAAGAGTGTTGGATTTTGCGAAATTTTGGTCTAAATACCGAAAAACTTCAAACGGACTTTTTTGAAATAAACGGAAATACTGACTACGGAAAAAAACTGAGCATACGGGAGTTAAAAAACACGGAAAGTTTTAAAAATGGAAATTTCGTTAAAATACGGACACTGACCGGCAACTTCGCTGCACATTTTCTGAAATTTTCCGTGAATTCACACAACTTATTTTCACCACGTCTTTTGTAAAAAAAGATCGTACTTATGTTACCGGTTTGTCCGTCCGCCTGTACCCGCGATATCTCTGCAACTATCAGTCCGATTTGTAAAATTCTTTTTGCATTGAGAAACTTGAAATATGCGAATGATGATCCTTCATTTCGTTTTTTTTTCCTGGGATGTGCAATTTCGCCGCTAGAGGGCGTAAATGCAGATGTCGAATTCAAAAATACGTTTTATTCCACATATTTGCTTCTAAACATCAGATTGAAAAAAATATTTTATCTTTCAATTCCATTTATGTCGAAGAGTATTTTAGATAGTTACTTTTTTCAAATTACGCATAGATTTTCCGCTAGGGGGCGTAAAAATAAATTACATTTTTCCCGATAACTCTTCTAAACCCCCGATTAGAAAAATATTTTCTTCAGCGGATACACCTCCTGATGGGAAATATTTTGCATATAATTTCAAATTTTTGGTAAAGAATACTTTGGCCACCAGGGGGCGTAAGTTAATTTTGGCTTCTGATGTATTTGCCATAAAATATGAGCTAAAATATCGATTGAAAAAATTCTTTCGATGACTAATGCCACTCACATCGATAAACCTTTTCGAAATATTTTCTTCTTAAAATATTGCACAGTTTCTCCGCCAGGGGACGTATATGTATATCTTATTTTTGTCAATATCTCTACTTCTAGGAGTCCGATTTGTCCTTTGTTGGATAGTGTTTTCAGTGTTACGTGTTTTTCATATAATTTCAAAATTTTCAAGTAATTCATTAACTTTCCGCTCGGGGTGTAGAGGTAAATTGTCTTTCCCCTATATCTCTGCTTCTAAATCTCCGATTTGAAAAATTCTTTCTGCACCGGATACAGCTCCTGATGGGGAATCGTTTGCACATAATTTCAAATTTTTTGTAAAAAAAATGGTTTGGCCACCTGGGGACGTAAACCTTAATTTCCGCTTCTGATGTATTTGCAGCAAAATATGAGCTTCTAAATTCTCGATTGAAAAAAACCGTCGTTTTTAGACCGATACTATTGATGTCGACAAACTGTTTAGAAACATTTTCTCTTAAAGTAATGCATGGTTTCTACGCCAGTGGCGTAGATATAGATCTTATTTTTGTCAATATTTCTACTTCTAGAAGTCCGATTTGAAAAATCCCTTTGTTGATAGTGTTTCTAGTGTGACATGTTTTTCACATTATTTCAAAATATTCAAGTAATTGGTAGACTTTCCGCTAGGGGGCCGTAGAGGTAAATTGCTTTCCCCCTATATCTCTGCTTCTAAATCTCCGATTTGAAAAATTCTTTCTGCACCGGATACAGCTCCTGATGGAAAATCCTTTGCACGTAATTTCTAATTTTTGAAACAAATGGTTTGGCAACCAGTTGGCGTAAGTCTTAATTTCCGCTTCTGATGTATTTGAAGCAAAATATGAGCTAAAATCTCGATTGCAAAAAAAGTCTATTTTTGACCGATACTACTCATGTCAACAAACCTTTTAGGAACATTTTCTTCTTGAAAATATGCATGGTTTCTACGCCAGGGGGCGTAGATGCATATCTTATTTTTGTCAATATCTCTATATCTAGGCGTCCGATTTAAAAAATTCCTTCTTTGTTGGATAGTGTTTCCGATGCGAAATGTTTTTCCTATAAATTCAAAATTTTCAAGTAAATCAGACTTTCCGCTAATAGACACAAAGGTAAATTGCGTTTTCTGCGTTCTGTCTGCTTCTAAAACTAGATTTGAAAAATTCTTCCTGTATCGCATACAAGAACTGATGGAAAATATTGTTCACATAATTTCTAATGTTTGGTAAAGAATGGTTTGGCCACCCGGGGGCATAAGTGCTAATTTCTGCTTCTGATGTATTTGTAGCAGAATTTGGGCTCCTGAAAACTCGACTATTTTTTTTTATTTTTTCTTGGACCGATACCGCTCATATGGAGAAACATTTTGAGAATACTTTCTTCCTAAAATAATGCATGGTTTTCCCACCAGGGGACGTAACGTCACATCTTATTTTTGTCGATATCTCTGTTCTTAAGAGTCCGATTTGAAAACTTCTTTCGGTGTTTGAGAGCGTTTCCAGTGCGAAATGTTTCTCATATAAATTCATGTTTTTCTTAACGCACAAATCTGCAACCAGAGGGCGTAAGCTCACGATTCCATTTACAGCAATATCTGAGGAATTAAAAACCCGATTGAAAAACTTCTTTCTTCCGTCAGATACTATTGTTTTCCCCACCGGTTCCACTGACTTTTTTTTTTTTTTGTTTTTTTTTGGCTGGAGGTTTAACGACTACCGTGAGCAACTCAATGGGCTATAAGCAGTCTCCCGTCCCTAATTTAGGGTCACTATTTCCAGGGAAGGGAGAGAGCCAGTGCCGTAAGACAAACACAACATCCATGCCTCACCGGGATTCGAACCCGGACCCCTTCCGAACGAATGATCAGAGGCCATCGCTTAGACCATTGCGCCACTGAATTCGAATAGCTTTGATAAATTTAATTTGCGTCAGAACGGATTCAAAAGACGTGCTTATTACACCCGAAAATTCGGTGTCATCTTTCTTGTTAGCATTGTAACAGAGCTTTCTATCCACATTTTTTTTTCTTTTTTTATTGGAGGTTTAACGACCACCGTGAGCAACTCAATGGGCTATAAACAGTCGCCCGTCCCTAATTTAGGGTCACTGGCTCCAGGGAAGGGAGAGAGTCAGTGCCGAAAGACAAACACAACACCCATGCCTCACCAGGATTCGAACCCGGACCCCTTCGGACGAATGATCAGAGGCCATCGCTTAGACCACTGCTCCACCGGGGTAGCCTCCATCCACATATGAATTACAGAAAGATCTCACAAAGTCACTGCATCGTGTGAGGGGTTGTTAGTTACCCAAATCCCGACCGCTGTTCCGGTTATAAGTGTTAAAGGAAATTAAAACCAAAAAATGGAATTTGATATCAACCTCTAAAGAAATGAGCCGGCCCATTTTATTTTATCTTACAGCGCGAATGGTCGAATTCCGCTGTAATTAATGAACGCATCCGGTGGCGGATGCGTTGATTAATTTTTTTTCCGTGTCTTTCGTTTTTTCCATTTGTTTCGTTTCACTCGGTGGTCTTCAAGCATTTTATTGTTTAACAAGTCATTCTTTGTTTTTTGAGTCAAAACGTTCTTCACGTGCATAATGCTAAACTTTCCAGAACAGGTCCGACCCCGCAGTTTTCACTTAACTGATGAAAATAAAAAAGAAAGAAAAAGAAATACCGGCCTGGACCGAACAGACATCTAGTGCTGATAAGCCATATGTAACTACCTTCGTATTTGTCGCATTAGATTTATTCATTTTCTCTGAGAATGTCGTCACGGCTTTTTCACCTTTTAATTCGTCTTGCCCGAGAAACAGCTTTACAGCATTACACAATTCCAGTGTCGAAAAATGTAATTTATAATAGGCTTGCCATATTTTATTATTTCATAATGAGCGAAGATTGTTTTCTATTAATATTATAGCACATTTCTTAGCTGAAACATGCACTTAAAATGCACATTTATAATTTTTATTATAGGTTGTCCATAATGAATTGTCCGATTTGTACTCTGTTCGTCAATCACACATATCTCAGCTCAGAATAAATATGATTAATCGAAATAAAAACCATTCGATTCAACACACTTTTGCAAACGAGAACTCGCGTACAAATGGTTCGATTAAATTTTAACATGTGGTAGAAGACCAACTGGGGACGAAATGAGGTCAAAGTTCAGGACATTGGAGCGGGATCCATTCCATTGCTCTTATGCGTCATAACTTACGTAAAAATGCTTCGGTTGAGACAAAACTGTATCATGTTCCGGAGATATACTGAAGCGGTTCTGTTGAATATCATCGAAATGGAGTAAAGGTCAGATCACAGGAGCGAGATTTATTCCACAGCCATTATCCTCAGAACTTGAGTAATGTTTTTTTTTTTTTTTTTGATTGAAGGTTTAACGACCACCGTGAGCAACTCAATGGGCTATAAGCAGTCGCCCGTCCCTAATTTAGGGTCACTGGCTCCAGGGAAGGGAGAGAGCCAGTGCCGTAAGACAAACACACCATCCATGCCTCACCGGGATTCGAACCCGGACCCCGTTCGGACGAACGATCAGAGGCCATTGCTTAGACCGCTGTGCCACCGGGGCGGCACTTGAGTAATGATTTCTGGTACGTTGGAAAACGTATCACAATCAACGCATTGCATGATTTTACTAACTTGTTTTAAAGTAAACTTGTTCAGTAAGGGTATGTTGAAAGATCAAATAAACAAACTTTCAGTTGCTTGAAATATGCATTTTTACCGGTAATTTGCACGTTTTACGCATATACATGCACTATCGTTAGAAATTGCTGAAATATGCAATTGCATATAATTCGGACTCTAATTATAAATCCGTCACGGGTGCTATTTTAATCATTATTCTGACACATGGGATCTATATCTAGAGAAGGTCAAAGTGTTTATACATACATGTTTAGGGATGAAGTAAGTGAAAACGATTTCAGAAGTACATTAAATCATCATTTGAAGAACAAAACACACACAGAGACGGCAAAGGAAAATTTTGGGTTGGATTTCGGCGAATCCGAATCTTACAAGCATCAGAGGTAGGCAGGGAGTCCTTTGGGAACAAGGCTAGATAATTTGGCCACCCGCATCAACTCGGATACATTTTAAAGCCCTTCCGTTGAAAGCTTTTCCGTGTGTGGTCAAAGCACGACACTCAAGCACAAAAGTAAATCACCCGCTTGGGCCACGAAATGCAGAAAATTATCTCGTGGGGTACCCACTTAAAAACAGATTAAAGTTAGGAAATTACATTCGTCATTTAAACAGGTGACGCCTTTTAGCTTCTAAAAGACCGCTAGTAAATCACATAGTGCTGGATAAAGTTTCTTCTTCTCTTTGTGGAAATTAGTGCTTCCGCAACTAATCGAGAATGAAGGTTTAGTACTTCTGGGATTTCAACCTTCGACGATTTCGACTTACGTGGAAATTAATGATAATATTCTCCATACAAAACAACGTACGTTGCACGTTTAGAGTTTAATCACGCTCGCGTGTGAGTCAGTTGTGATTTTTCTATTTACGATGGAAAGAGGGTGGAACAAGTTACGCGTTCTTTTTCACTTGTCTTAACATCGTTTGAAATTGTTATTTTAAAGTTCATAAAGCGCAACACACACTTGAGCGCTACGTACTCTGTCTTAACTTCTTCTGTATACTCACACTGCAAGCTTTTCTTATCAGTTAGCCTCAGGTTCAGTTCAGCTGTTCGAGTCCTTCACTTTGTTTTTTAATGGTGGGAGGGAGGGGGTTAACGGCCATCGTGAGCAACTCAGTGGGTTGTAAGCCGTCAACCATCCCTAATTTAGGACCACTAGTTCCTGGGAAGGGAGAGAGCCAGTGCCTCCTCGGGATTCGAACCCAGTCTCATCCCGTCCGAATGGTTAGAATCTAGACTTAGACCACTGCGCCACTATTAGTTCAATAATTCCATAGATTCCCTTCGCTTCTAATTCCACTAATCGGTTTTTTTTTTTTTTTTTTTTTTGATTGGAGGTTTAACGACCACCGTGAGCAACTCAATGGGCTATAAGCAGTCGCCCGTCCCTAATTTAGGGTCACTGGTTCCAGGGAAGGGAGAGAGCCAGTGCCGTAAGACAAACACAACATCCATGCCTGACCGGGATTCGAACCCGGACCCCTTACGGACGAATGATCAGAGGCCAACACCTTAGACCACTGCGCCACCGGGGCGGCCACTAATCGGTTCCCTCACTATCAGATTAGTAAGTTAGGTTCCTTCCACATGCAATTCAGCGCTGTTCAGTTCCCTTCATTTTTGGATCAGCTCTTCGGCTCCCTCGCTTTAAGTCATCTCTTTGATTCCCTTTGCTTTTAATTCAACTATTCGGTTCCCTCGCTTCAAGTCATCTTTGATTCCCTTTGCTTTTCATTCAACTGTTCGGTTCCCTCATTATTAGACCAGCAGTTAGGTTCCTCACATTTGGGTCATCTCCTTGATTCCCTTCACTTTTAACTAAACTGTTCGGTTCCCCTCAGTATTAGATTAGTAGTTAGATTCCTTCCACATTTAATTCAGCTGTTTGGTTCTCCTCACCATTAGCTCAGGAGTAGTTCGGCAGTTGAGTTCCTTTCCTATTTAGTTCGGCAGTAGAGTTCCTTTCCTATTTAGTTCGGCAGTTGAGTTCCTTTCCTATGCAGTTCGGCAGTTGAGTTCCTTTCCTATTTAGTTCAGCTGATCGGTTCCCTCACTGTAAATTCAGCTGTTTTTTCGGATTGGCGGTTCAACGGCCACCGTGAGCAACTCGATGTACTATAAGCAGTCGTTCGTCCCTAATTTAGGGCCAATGGTTCCAGGGAAGGGAGAGAGCCAGTGCCCTAAGGCAAACAACACCCATGCCTCCGTGGGATCCGAACCCGGATCCATCTCGCAGGAATGATCAGAAACCATCGCTTAGACCACTGCGCCACCGGAGCTGCCTGTTCGGCTCCTGCACTACTAATTCAGCCGTTCAGCTCCTGCACTACTAATTCAGCTGTTCGGTTTCTTTCACTTCAATTTAATTCGTTAAGGTTACTTCCACATTTAGTTCTGCTATTCGGTTCCCTTACTTTTAGTTCATTTCTTGGGTTCACTTCAGTTTTTGTTCAACTGTTCGCTTCCTCACCTTTATTTCAGCTCATTGTTTCCTTACCTTCCTGAATTTTCTTTCAGCACAGTTAAAAATTTATTCTTGGGAAAGCGCTCTTTGCTACGTGATGTACCACAGTATAAGCAGGTAAAAATACGGAGAATGTAAATCATAAAAAAAAATTAACTTGGATAAGCCAAACTTCATTTCAATCAAGATGTAAAACCGACGTGGCTTTATTTTAAGTTTAGAGTTTTATATACTGCTTTTATACTGGGCGCCCTGTTAAGAAAAAAAAATCTAGACTGTTAGTTGAACAGTAACTTGAAATAGATAAAATCGCGGTTTAATGTCAAATAACGGGATCAAAAATGGATAGTAAGGCTGTAGCAGCGGTTGATTCGGTATCTTTAGAACCGTGAGTTATGATCAGTACAAAGACAAATAACATTATTATGGAGAGACCTGCACTTGATCAAAATACAATTCCAAACTGAATGAACTTTAATATTACGTAGGATAGGATGTCCAATATCGATCAGATCTGCTTCTGATGGTAGTGTGATGCATGTAACGTTGCAGAACCATTTTATAGGGGTAACTGTGACTTCATTGTAACATCGACAGATTCCCTCGTATAAAAAGAAAAATAATTAGCAATTGAGATCATAACCGCCAGTAATAAGACGTACCTTGATGTTCCTCACAAACATTTAATCATTAATAACTGCATGCTCTTTCTCAAACCGCTGTCAGTTGCACCTAACAGACGAACACGGCCAGCTCCTGAAAAGGCGTAGAAGACTTGTCACAGAACTTTAAAAGCGACTATGTAGTTTTTCTGCCTTACCAATCTGTCTTAACCCTTTAACCGGCTGGAACAGTTAACTCGGGGTTGACAAAATGGGTTGAAATCAGCCTAAATGAATATATTCGCTGTCTGAGAAGTGGACCGAGTGAGCCTGCGCACCAGAAAGCGTTGCTTTCCCCTTACCTATGTTATTCAGAATGATCATTTAAAGCGATGACTTTCACTAATCATTTCCGACTGATGACTTGCTGAAAGGGATACAACAATTTGGACAACCCAAAAAAAAAAGAGAGAAACGTTTTAGCCACTTGTTTTTACCCAGTGGCATGATGTTTGTGTCAGGGGGACTAACATTTCCCCAGTATTCTTTTGAGCAACGAATAAAGGGCTAGAAAGGAGCTTTTATCAGCAGTGACAGGTTTATGTTCTGTATTGCTGCGGTGAGAGGAATGTTTTTTTTTCTGAGGTTTAACGACCACCGTGAGCAACTCAATGGGCTGTAAGCAGTCGCCCGTCCCTAATTTAGGGTCACTGGTTCCAGGCAAGGGAGAGAGAGCCAGTGCCGTAAGACAAACAACATCCATGCCTCGCCGGCATTCGAACCCGCACCCCTTTCGAACGAATGATCAGAAGCCATCGCTAATGTACCACCAGGCTTCTTGGCAGATACACATGCAAGAAAGCTTAAGAGCGTTCCCCCAAAAAAATCCTTAAAAGGAATAAAAATCAAAGAAAATTCCTAATCAAATTTATGTGGATCTAATATATTTGCAATGTAATTCAATGGACAACTTAAGCTTGTTTCGAAAAATGCGTTTTAGAACTCATTGTAATAAACGTACATCGATATAATCTTATACATCTCTGCCTGGAAGCTGCCAAGCCAGCTTTTGCCACATTCCTCTGTTTGGGTCCAGCGCAGGAGGAGAATCAAACAGTTTGGGGCCCTGGGCAAGGGGATTTCTGGGGGGACCTCCTCAACGGTATGTTATCTGTATGAATTATTAAAGATGGTTTCGGGGCATATCTCACATATGATAGAACAGAAAATGTTTTCGTATTGTTCTAGAGGTTATTGCGAACTATTTAATTTTGTCTGTTCTAAAGGTAGTTTAAAAAAAAAATTCTTCTAAGCTTGAATTTTAACTTAAAGCTTTGTATATATTGTCCTACCATTAATATCCGGACAACCTATTGACAGCGAATTAGATCCTACGCAATCACCATGTCACAGACCCAACTGTAAATATCCTCGTACGACCGTGATGAAACAATAGAATAAAGTAGGAGTGCGAGATGCCTCGATTGACAGAGTTAACTATGCGGATGGATGCCACATAAGTAGTTGTTGTTGATTGGAGGTTTAACGACCACCGTGAGCAACTCAATGGGTTATAAGCAGTCGCCCGTCTCTAATTTAGGGTCACTGGTTCCAGGGAAGGGAGAGAGCCAGTGCCGTAAGACAAACACAACATCCATGCCTCACCGGGATTCGAACCCGGACCCCGTTCGGACGAATGATCAGAGGCCATCGCTTAGACCACTGCGCCACCGGGGCGGCGATGCCACATACGCAATCACTCTGTACGTAACTTTTTTTAATATCCGTAGGTCGACGGTTGGTGATGTGATATGCAAATGGCAAAGTACTGGGGCATAATCTTTCAACAAACCATCCAGTAAACCTTCGAAGGTACCAGAACGTGACAGGCGAGCTCTGAAAGGTACTATCCCCTCAGAACCTAAATAATAATTGTCTACAATCACGCAAACTATGTGAGGCTATTGGGAAATTCAGTGACGTGGCCAAGAGAGGAGGGTGGGGGGGGTAGGTAAACCTCCCCCTCCCCAAATTTGGAACCTTTCGATATTTACATAACGCGATTTTAAAAGGCAAAGTTTAGTTAGTATTTGAAATTGTTTTTATGTCTCATGGCAACAGTTGAACGTGTTTTTCCATAAACACGAGGGAGCGGCAAAGACCAAAATATTTCATTGCAATGAAAAAGCCAATACATTTGTATATACACTATATTGACAAGTCACCGGACACCCATTTAAAAGCAAATGAACGGAACCGCTGCGTTGTTAAGATGCGCGGTGCAGCTGCAAACGGAATAAAAGCAAGCCTGCAGCTGACCGCGATCACATCGCACTGTGACGTCGAGTGAAAATGTAGCGGCGAGAGAGAACTGACTTCGAAAAAGGAAAGATTAGTAGATTGTCCATACGAGCAACCGAGAGGCGTTTAAACATACCCAAGTCAACTGTTTTGGATGTACTGAAGAAGTGGAAGTCACATGGCGTGCCTGAAGCAGCAAAACGTACCGGCAGACCAAAGAAAATCAGTGATAGAGGACGTCGAAGCCTCAGGAGTCGTTACAGCTAATCGACGGAGTACTGCACAAGACTTAAGTGTACAGGTGGGTAAAAATGGTGGATCCTCTGTATGCACGCGTACCATTCGCAGAGAACTGCATTCCATGGGTTACTGCCGTGGTTGTGCGGCTGCTCATAAGCCTATCATCTCCGCTCGGCATGCTACTCGTCGTTTAGCATGGTGTAAAGAACATTTATCGTAGACCGTAGATCAATGGGAACGGGTCCTATGTACTGATGAATCCAGATACACGATCCATGAGTCTGATGGCCGTGTGTAGATATGGCAGCAGCCGGGGGAACGCTATTTATCACAGTGTACTGTTCCTACAGCCAAGTTTGGAGCTAGCAGTGTACTCGTGTGGAGGTGGTTTTCGTGGTATGGTCCCGGCCCATTGGTTCTCGTGGACAAATACATCTACCTCTATATTCTGGACAATTATGCCCTACCAACTCTGTGGCAATACTATGCCTTGTTGGTACCAGCAGGATAATGCACGGGGCCATAAAAAGCAAGAACTGGTACGGCGTGGATTGACGATAATTCCGTATCTTGCGTGGACTGGCCAGCACAGAGCCCTGATCTTAGTCCAATAGAGCACTTACGGGATGAATTAGAGCGCCACATAAGAAATTTGGAACCAAGGCCTACTACTAAGCAACAGTTAGCGGCAGCATTATGTACTGAATGGAAGCGCATACCTATTCGCTGTGTTGCAAAACCTTGTTGAAAGCATGTCTCGAAGGGAAATTCTCATCGGCAGTCACCGGGAAACGAACCCAGGGTCTTCCAGTTACGCGCCGGACATGCTACCACTGCACCACAGCGGCCTCAAATTCTCCAGACTCACATATGACTAACTGCCAAACCACATGGCAGGTTGCTTCTTAGAGCCCCGCACAATGCTGGGGACATACCAAAGATTGAAAGCAGCAACTGATCAAATAACTAGGAGGCGAATGAATAATTAATACACACAATTGACGTGGATTAGGAACATCAAGCAGAAGTCATCGCTCTTCCCACGTTTATATCCCCAGCATTGTGCGGGGCTCCAAGAAGCAATCTGTCATGTGGTTTGGCAGTTAATCGTATATGAGTCTAGAGAATTCGAGGCCGCTGTGGTAGCATGTCTGGCACGTAACTGGAAGACCCTAGGTTCGATTCCCGGTGGCGGCCGATGAGAATTTTTCCGTGACTCACTTATAAACGTGGAAAGAGAGATGACTGCTGTTTGATGTTCCTAATCCACGCCAATTGTGTGTATTAATTGAATGGACTAAATTCTGTTTTGTTGTGGTGTGGCATGAAATTGTAGTTAAATTAAAAAAAATAAGTTTGTTAGTTATTGTCGATACAAAATAGACCTTTTTTTGTTACAGTAGTTTAGGTCACCCGTAGTCACAAATTTCTAAATTTCCATCTATCACCAGCTAAGTGATTTTGATAAAGAAGTCTACATCGTGTGCTACGCTTAGCCACAAGCCAAAGCAAAAGGCGAACATTTTTTTTTTTTTCAGATTCAAATCTTTGTTTATTACCTTGCTTATATATTGCAGATATATCGTTTATTACCTTTTTTACAGCTGTTAGAGATATTCAACGACTCAGCAATTACTCTTTGGGTCGGTGGATTTTCTTTTAACACCAGAGACCTCACTTTTGAAACAATCGTAAAATTACGTTCCTTCTTTGGGTATTTATTCCGCGTTCTTTTTCCTGTGAAAAGCAGTGTTTAACGATTTCCCCCTCTATTATTAATAATATTGTTTATTTTACATTTAGAAACGCTAATTCCGTGACTTTTACAGTGTTTTCTAATAACAGTACGAATATTTCTCTTCGTAAAGAGCAGAAACGATCTATCCACAGCTTCTTTACGTGCGCCATTTTCTTAGGAGACGACATTTAACTGTAACAGAAGTTTCTTTCGTGTTCATCTAAAACGCTGTTGCCAGTTTCAATTCTTTGAACTTTTTTTTGTTTTCTGTAATTTCTTATCAAAAACGTTCTAAAAATCATCCTCTGTACACTGATACAACAGTTAACTACCTCAGTCACGGGCGTCATGGACTATGGGGATTCGGGGACGCGTCCCCCCAATATTTTGCCAAATGGGGAACAGAGGGACACAGGCTACATCGACGTGGGAAATTTTGTTAGCAATAAAGGAAGCAATACCTTTTAAGTGATGGATACAGCAGTGGCGAGACTCTAGAATCGCATCATCCATCAGAAAGGTGTTCAGAAACAGGTTGAACTGGAGAATGCACTAATCAAAGGAGAAAACTTTCAAATTGTAGAAAAATACCCTTCGGTGTTAGAAGCAGAATTCAGACTTTTCATGCAGAAAATTCGAGATCAGGTTGCTTGCTTGGGCGATGTTAGAGAAGCCTTAAGGAAAATGACAGTGTTAGAAATATCTTTGGAAATATTGAAAACCCTTGTCCGCATTTTGCTAGTGTCTCCAGCATTGAGCTGTAAAGCAGAGACGAGCTTCAGCGCTCTGCGAAAACTGAAGTCATACACGAGGTCAACAATGACGCAAACGGCTTAACCACGTAGCGTTGGGGGCTATGTCCACCAGAACATACTCGATGCTGTTGACCTGGACAAAGTGGCAAAAGTTTCCATATCAAATAGGGTGGAGAGGAGAAGCGTTTTGGGATCAGTTTGTGATTAAATGGAAAATGTAGACTTATGTTCCTGCTTCTAAATCAAGGTTGTGTAGAACAAGATTTTATATTATAAACTAGGCCTACATGTGAAATGTCATTAAAGTATATATGAAAAAATTTACTTTAACTAAATAAATGCATTGTTGACACTCACCTTTGAAAGAGTTCAACGTAATGATTTTTACCCCTAATTACTCGTACAATACAGCTGACAAACTCTGGTTATTGCACCATGAAGTATCTAAAGGTGGATAAATTGACAGGGTGGGGGCAGCTCTCAAGTAAAAATAATACATTGTTTTCTAGTAAAAAGAACAAAAGAGTTGGGAAAGTAAGGGAAGATATATCTGTGACCCCTCCCCTCCCCTCCCATAATCAAAAGGCGGTGACGCCTATGCCTGAGTTAAGATTGCTTCCCGATAACTAAAGTAACATTGCCTCTTGAAGACTGATAATTGCATTTTCTCTCGAAAACTCAAAACATTCGTTCTTATCTCTCACTTACGCGAAAATACGTTATTACACTTTGACCTGTTGCATAGGCGTAACCACTGGGGGTTGGGGGTCAGGACCCCTCCAGATTTTCAGGGTCGGGGATTCCCAATGTAAACAAATTTTCGGGAATATAATGATATAATGCACACTTTTTTTATGATGTGAACCGACTAAATTTAATAATATAAGATTGTGATTTTTCGTAGAATTCAAAGACGTGTATAATGTGTACTTAATAAAACAGCGATATCGATTCCTAATAAACAAAGTCAGCTCTACAACTTTGTAATTTAGATTTCTGCCCTACCTATCATAGTTTTACGGTTGTGTTCACTAAGTTCCACAATTCGCCAACAGAGGCGCGCATATGTCGAGCCCGTTATTTATTTTTTTTTTTTTGATTGGAGTTTTAACGACCACCGTGAGCAACTCAATGGGCTATAAGCAGTCGCCCGTCCCTAATTTAGGGTCACTTGTTCCAGGGAAGGGAGAGAGCCAGTGCCGTAAGACAAACACAACATTCATGCCTCACCGGGATTCGAACCCGGACCCCGTTCGGACGAATGATCAGAGGCCATCGCTTAGACCACTGCGCCACCGGGGCGGCCGAGCCCGTTAGATCGCGCCTCGGCAACTGCTTTGTTCCTGGGGGGGGGGGGGGGCTCAAACTATTTTATACAGTATGTATATTTGAAACATGTTTACGCCACTGACCTGTTGTGAGGGCAGCAAAACACAAATTCATCGAGAAAGATAGAAGGGCTTTCAGGCTGGAAAATATTTAACAAAAATAAACCAAATTTACCTAAGACCTAAAAATAGAAAAAGAAGCTTAAATTACAGCATACGCCCGATACTCCTAACTTGCATTTTGTTTTTGAACAGCACATCCAAGGTTCATGTAAGTTTTGGCAACAACTGGCAGCTAGTCGAAAGTAAAATAAATCTCAGTGTGAAGGAAGAGTCGAGGGCTCTTCCACACATTCACTAACATTTAATTTCAGGATATTTTTTTTTACGTTAGGTGTGCCAAGAAGTAGAAAAGAAGATACTTTTTTTAAAGTTAATGTGAAAACAGGAGTTTATCAGTGAAGGGGTCGAACCCGTGTCCCCCTCGCTCTAAACTGAGTTGCTCTTACCGACTAAGCTACACCGACGGAATGTATCGCAGCAGATTTGTCGTCTTGACACGTGCTTTACCTCTACGGTACGTCACAAATGGAATTACACACTAAAAATATCGTTCAATATATCCTGCGAAAAAGTTTCCCCATTACAAATGCACCTTTCAATGTGCAGCTCTTATATGCGAATTAAGTCCTTAGCATTCACGCCTAGTGAAATTTTGTTTACATTTTATATAAGTCTCATATCAGTTCCTCGCTAAAAGAATATAGAATATTTTTTTTTCACAGGCAAAAACTTCCGGGGTGAAATTAATGTTTTAATATTCAAATCAGGAAACGTCTCTGAGAGTGCTGCATTCCGAAAGATATCCAAACAAGTTCTTTAACTCTCTGTAGTAACAACAATAATAGTGTAAAAGGTATTCTTCATTAATTGCAGCAATGAAAAACAGGAGATCATGCAGATGAAGCTGGGAGAATAATTTTATCCTCCTCTCATTCTGAGAGAAAATTAATTGGCAAATACGCTGAGAAGAATCACGTGTGAGAAAGCAATCGGGAGCTTTCGATGCAAGGTCAATGAAACAAAAACCAGCCGTTATAATGTAGGCACCGAACCTTTTAACTGAACCAAGCAGTTCCCGTTTGAACTTCATAAATGGCCTCTGTTTGTAATTGATGAAGTCTATAGACACTAGGAATGCTGCCGAAGCACGAATCAAAGTGAAATCACGTGATCCCACTGTCCATGACCCGCCTGCGGCTGATCATCCCTTATACCAACAGACAATGACCTCGTGATGACTTCGGTCAGACAGTTATTTTTTGGCCGTAGGGAGAAATCCTCTACGGAGGTCACCTCATTACGGCTGCAACCTCCTCCGCCTCGGCCATCTGCTGGGCATTCCCAGGAACTCTCTTCGTGTTCTGATTACCTCTCTACATACATCCCCGGTGTTTTTGAAGAGGCGGAAAGATATAGCAGCCAACACTGGGGGCCTCATTAAAACGGACTGCGTATTTGGCTCAGCCACAACACTCAATGTTTTTCCAACGCGGACGGTGAAGGAAGATGTGATTTTCTCTTCGGAAATGATAGAAATTATCGTCACGGCAGGTTACACTCGGAATTGTTTTCTGTGTCTTGTGGTTATTTGGCATCATTAGCGGAAACAATTTCGTTTTCTGTTGGGTATGCTATCCGAACGAGAGCACAAATACTTCAAAGCTCTGAAAGGGTTTCTCTGTAGTCTTAACGACCTAGATGAATAAGGGAGGCCATCTAAATAGTTTTCAATACTGTGTGTTAGCACATCTTTACGAACATCAGCGATCTCCAAAGGGCATCTTCCATCACGTGATCACATAGATGTAATGAGATAAAGATTGAGTCACATCTCGGCGCACATGCATCAAGAGTTTGCAGAATTTGCGTGGTACCGTATTTCTGTTAGTCAGGCACGCTTAAGGTGAACCAGAGTTGGAAACGGGTCAAAACTTTTGGACGCGGACAGATCTGCTTTGAACAATAAATTCAAACCTCAATTCATTACATATTCATATACACAATATTGAAAAAATCACCGGACACCCCTTCAAAATCAAATGAACGGATCCGCTGCGTTGTTAAGATGCGCGGTACAGCTGCAAACCGTATAAAAACAAGCCTGCAGCTAACCGCGATCATATCGCACGGTGAGGTCGAGTGAAAATGCCGCTGCGGAAGAGAACTGACTTTGAGAAAGGAAAGATTGTTGGGTATTATATTAGTGGGTTATCCATAAGAGAAACCGAGAGGCGTTTAAACATACCCAAGTCAACTGTTTTGGATCTACTGAATAAGTGGAAGACACGTGGCGTGCCTGAAGTAGCAAAACATAACGGCAGACCAAAGAAAATCAGTGATACAGGACGTCAAAGCCTCAGGAGAGTCGTTACAGCTAATAGACGGAGTACTGCACAATACCTTAGTGTGCAGGTGACTAAAAATGCTGGAACCTGGTCGTGCGGCTGCTCGTAAGCCTTTCAAATCACCACTCGTAATACTACTCGTCGTTTAGCATTGGATAACGAACATTTATCGTGGACCGTAGATTAATGGAAACGGGTCCTATGGACTGATGAATCCAGATACACGATCCATCAGTCTGATGGCCGTGTGTATGTATGGCGGCAGTCGGGGGGGGACGCTGTTTACCACAGTGTACTGTTCCTATGGCCAAGTTTGGATCTGGCAGTGTACTCGTGTGTGTGTGTGTGGGGGGGTATTCGTGGTATGGTCCCGGCCCATTGGTTATCGTGGGCAAACCTGTTAACCAGCACGTGTACCTCGATATTCTGGACAATTATGCTATACCAACTCTGTGGCAATACTATGGAACCGAGCCTTGTTGGTACCAGCAGGATAATGCACCCAGCCATAAAGCAAGGAATGTTACGTCGTGGATTGACGATATATCCGTATCGTGTGTGGCTTAGCGGCAGCATTATGTACTGAATGGAAGCGCATACCTATCTCTATATTCCAAAACCTTGTCGAAATCATGTCTCGAAGGGTCAGTGCATGCATTAACGCCAAAGGTGGACCGACACCGTACTAATGTATGTCAATAAATGCTATGTTTTGTTTCTCTCCTAGGTGACCGGTGACTTTTTTCAATATAGTGCATATACAGGGCGTTCAAAAAGTCTCTCCGCATTGGGTATCCTAGGTTAAGTTTGGTTGGTTGGTTGGTTGGTTGGTTAAAGTTTAATGGCGCAAGGGCCTCAAAGGGCAGAAGAGCGCCACGCCAGAGTATTAAAATAAAAATAAACAGTATCGAAACATAACAAAAAATGCATAAATAGGTAACAAACGGTGTACATGCCATGTGACACGATAAACATAAAGCAAAGGGTATAACGGATACAACGATTAACACAGTAACGAAATATGGCAATGATATAACATGGTTAAAAAATGAACAATGGCATCATAAAACAGAAGGATACAAGGTGTAAATCGACGATAAAACGACCACACCCTATACAAAACGTAAAACTCCGGTAGAACGAAGAAATGATAAAAGCGAAGACACGTCACGCTAATCATTTAAAAGACTATTCAGGGTCACTGAGTCGTGGGGTGTATCATAGGTTACATAGGAATCATAAAGGTATTACGGGAACTTATAATTTACTCACTTATTTACAGGATGTGCTGAAATTGTTCTTCACATAACCTGATTATTCTTACACATGTTTTCAAACACATCTGCGACAGTCAAAAAGACCGTGCGCAGTAATGTCAAGGTTCATGAATGAAATACGGGATTATACCATATATAATACAAATCTTTGAAGATGACAATCCAATTTTTGGTGAAATTGTGACAAAGATGGTAAGTCAGATAATATCCGAAAACTTGAAAATGTAGTGGTCCTGGAGCGGGAATCGAACCGGCGTCTCCCAGATAGGCTAACCACTACACCGAAACACGGATTGTCATCTTTAAAAATAAGTATCATATGGTGTAATCCCGTAATTCATTCATGATTTATCTGCTTCTCGGGGGCAATCACAGGATAAGATAACCTCCAGATTCGCTAAACATGAATGCCCGTTGCTTCAACTAGCGAATCCTGTGACGGTTATATTCAAATCAATCGGAAACTTGAGACTTGTTCATTCTGGGTGGTGTAGTGGCTAGCATACCCGGGCGCTCTCTTGGAAACGCGAGTTCGATTCCCGCTCCAGGACGACGACATTTTCGGACATTAATGGACTTACACCATCCTTCTCAGAATTACACCAAAAAACGGATTGTCATCTTCAAAAATTTTTAATGTTAAGGTTGTTCTACTCAATTTTGATGGTGCTATGGTCAACATTTTTGAATTAAGTAACCTGTTGTATGTTTAATTTCAGTTTTTGCTGCTTTGTTTTCTTGATAGCATATAGAGCTTCAGAAAATATTTCACAGCTTGTTTCTTAATGAGACGAAACAACTTCCCCTTTGTTTTCAACATGCACGCATTTGTTGGCCTCGACGACTTTTTCAATCCTTAATATTAAATTCATACATATTAGGAAATAAGCCATTAATTCCGACACGACATGCAGTGGAAGTTAAGGGGATGTTAGCACATCAAACGAAAACCTCTGAATGCTCAATACAAAAGATGCGATGTGAAAAGTAACTCAGTTTTACAATGTGACACGCTGGGTGTGAGAGAATGAATCACCAGAGAAGCAGGCGACAGGAGTTTGTATTTTGCTCCGGACAATCGCACTGAAAACAAGCTCAAAGCAAGTCTAGTTTTACGATATGGTGTAGTCAGTCGGTGGAAATCTTTGCTTTACGAAAAAGAGGGCAATATGTTTTTGTATGAGAAATCATTTTTCACTCCGCTGGTGCCCACAATCGAGCACAAAATTCTACAATCTGCATTTTCCTTTGAAATATTTTTTGTTCTTTTCAAAAATAAAACTGAAATAAAACAGTGTCGAAATCGGGTCAGGAAAACCTTGACCCGACCCATTTGATCCGCAAGAAATTATTGACCCGTTTCCATCTCTGAGGTGGACATCTAATGATTTTGCTCAGTATACTTCCAATGAAAAAAACATTTCGACCAGATTTCCTCAGGGAAGAAAGATTCCCCATGCATCACAATTGGCCCACTGGAAAACATACAAACTTAGATGGTACAATCGGTGTTTTTTCCAGAAAACATTTCCTGAGATATATTAAAAATCAATAAATTTACTTCGATGTAGCGCTAAGAAAGAGTGGCGCCACCTGTAAGCAAGTACAACCACATCGAAGTAAAGTTACTGATTTTTAACATATTGAGTTGATGCGTACGGGCAGTGAAGACAGGCGCTCCCACCACGGTGGAATGGAACCACCCACAGGTGTTGCAGGTATTACGTCACAGAGTTACTATAAATAGCCGGCATGTGTGTGAAAAACAAGGTTCAGGCGTGATTTGTATGGACGTAAGGTGGCTTGCAAATTAAACATGTAAATGCAGGATTTGAGAGTCATCTTCCTGTATGAATTTAAACTAGGCCATTCTGCAGGAATTACCGCTCGAAACGTTAAAGCGTTTGGTGAGAATACAGCCAACGAACGAACCATTCGGCGAATGTTTGTGAAGTTTCGAAGCGGAGATACGGACCTACAAAACGAAGAACGTGTCACCAACCTGTTGCTCTTTTTCACGATGTTATGTTACGGGTGGTTGAAGCGGACCGCCGAAAAACATGTCGTGTGATAGCGGCAGAGGGTAGGTGTCCACCACACGACAGTTGTTCGGCGTCTGGCTGCTCTGGGTAAGGTCAAAAAGCTGGACATGTGGCTGCCGTATAAAGTTGACAACTGCCAGCAAGACTAGGCGTTAGGAAGTCTGCACGTCGCTGCTTGCCAGGAATAGACAGCTGCATCGATTCGTCAACTGCGACGAGAAGTGGGTCTTTTAGGTATCAATACACTGTAGTGCCAAAGGGGATACGACGTACCTAGTATCGTGTAGTACCTCCTCGAACCCGGCGAAGTACAGCAACTCTACGTGGCATCGATTCCACAAGTGGCCGGAAGACTTCTAGAGAGATGTTGAGCCATGCCGTCTGAACAGCCGCCCACAGTTCCCTGGTATTTGTAGGTACAGGATCTTGGGTGCGAATGGACATTTCCACCAGGTCCCATAAGTGCTTTAATTAGGTTCATGTCGGGCGAACGTGGTGGCCACACCATCCGTCGGAAATGTCAAGAATGCTCCTCGAACCAATTTTGGACATCTTGGGCCCGATGATATGGCCCACTGTCCGCCTGGAAAACCCCCATCGTTGTTGGGGTAGAATAAGGGCTGCAAATGGTCACCCAGCAGAGCAACAAGCGAGTACCGGTTAATAACGTGTTTACGAGGACCCAAACTGCGCCACATGAAGACACCCCACACATGTATGGAACCATTACCAGTTTGCTTAGTGCCTTGTTGACAGCTTGGGTCCTTGGCATCATAGGGTCTGCGCCACAGCAGAACCCTATCATCATCTTGTAACAACTGGTAGCGTGACTCCTCGGACCACGCCACATGTTGCCAGTCTTCGAGGGTCTAATTACCGTGTTCATGAGCACAGGTGAGGCGCTGTGTCCGATGTCATGATGTTAACAAATGAATTCTGGTGAGTCTTCTGCTCCCATACCCCATGGACGCTAAATTACGCTGCACTGATCTGATCGATAGGTCTCTGGTACCTCCTCTGCATTGAATGTTATTTGAGCCAGTGTCGCTTGTCCGTTAGCATGGACAATCCTGGTCAGACAGCATGGACAATACTGGCCAGACAGCATGGGCAGTCCTGGTCACGGTCATTCAGCACCCGTGGTCGGCCGCTGCGCTGTCCACGGTGGATGGTAATGCCTTCCATGAGGTATTCGCGGTACCCACGTTACACTGTGGATCGAGGAATGTTGAATGTTCGCACAACTTTGGAAATTGAATATCCCATCTGTCTATCTGTCTGACTCCCACTACCATGCCTCGTTCAAACTCCGATAATTCACGTCCGCTTGACACAATCTTACTTGCGGTTGTTCAAACCTGATTCACGAGATTACACTTCGCAACTGATAAAACTCGTGGCGTGCATAGCAGCGCCAGTTAAAAAATTTGCCGACTCCTGTCCCATTAATTTTGGCACTTCAGTGTACATGCTGATTATTTTTAATATACATCTGTGTAAATTTTGGGTTGCTCCAGTCGACATTAAGTTTGATCAGTTTTATGAACGAAGTAGAGCGCAAAATAGTGCTCCTGGAGGGGCCTCAAAATCCCTGTGAGCACCACCCGTGGCTGCGCCTCTGGGTGTTTTTTTTTTTTTACTGAAAAAAGTAGTAAAGAATTTTCTGATCCTCCTCAATACGTCAAACTGTAATATCCTGCCTGCCACTCCACCGAAAGATCATTTTACGAAATGATCAGTATAGGGTTGTTTCGCCGAAATTTTCACTTTACCGACAGCTCGTTTTATACCGTACTATCCATTTTACCGGTAGCTTAAGCCATCCAATGGTTCATTTTGTGGTAGGGTTGTTTAACATGGTATCTTATTTCATCAAAAGGTCATTTAACAGAAACGTCAGTTTACCGAAAATACATTTTTACCAAAGGATCTACTGAAGTGCAATATTTTCGTGGATAATAAAATAGCATTCGCAATTTAGATTCTTCCCGAATGCTTTCGTAGATGTTATTCGAAATTTTCTGTTTCTGCAGAATTCCGGAAAATAGTTTGCTTAGATCTAGACTGAAGACTGTAAATTTTGAGGAAGATGAGTGCAGTGCTGTTTACTTAAGATAACTATCTTCTTTCTGAAATACCACTTCACCGAAAGACCTTTAATAGCAATTATTAATAGTAATTCCTTATTTAGCTAAATTACCTATATTTAGTTGCTACGATATTAGGAAATAATTCCACTTGCGCCAAAATTGATTACGAATGTTTTTCGTCACCATACTCCAAAGAAAGTAAGGTAGACCCCATAAATATAATAGGGCATAGAAACTCAACCGTACTTAATCTATATGTACCCTGTGGTCATGTGACAAAATACGGCACTGATTACTTCAATTATTTATTTCTTCACTGCCATCAAGGCGTCCAATAAAGTTCGTGATCTGAAATCATAGTTTCGATAAGAACATCTTTCTTTGAAGTGATATTTTTGACAAAACTGCCTCCGGTAAAATGAACGTTCTGGGGGAAACATTCCTTCTACCAAAAGACCTTTCGGTGAAATGAACGTTTCGATAAAATGACCCTTTCGTGAAACGAACCTCTCGCTCAAGTGGCTTTCCGTAAGATAATGTTTCGTACAAACGTGCGATACCTGGATTGAACTTGTCAGTTTAAAAAATGTCTGATTACGCAGTTTATTCAAAAATGCCAGAATGTTTTACATTCTTTTAGCTGCCAAGTTCAATCCGGGTATCGCTCATTTGTACGAAAGATTATTTTACGGAAACTCACTTGAGCGAAACCTTTGTTTCACGAAAAGGTCATTTTTCCGAATTGTTCATTTCACGGAACGGTCAGTTTTCCGAATTGTTCATTTCACCGAAAAGTAATTTTTATCGGAAGCTTCATTTTACCGAAGTCATTTTATCGAAACGTTCATTTCACAGAAAGACCTTTAGGTAAAATGAACGTTTTGAAACGATGACTTCGGTAAAATGAACCTGCCGATAAAAATGACCTCCCCGTGAAATGAACTTTTCGATAAAAGGATCCTTCGGTAAATCGAACCTTTCGGTAAAGTGACCCTTTCGTGAAACGAACCTTTCGCTCAAGTGAGTTTCCGTAAGATGATCTTTCGTACAAATGAACGACACCAGAGTTGTTTTTTTGGGAGGAGCTTTAACGACTACCTTGAGCAACGAGCAACTCAATGGGATATAAGCAGTCGCCCGTCCCTAATTTAGGGCCACTGACTCCAGGAAAGGGACAGAGCCAGCGCCGAAAGACAAACACAACATCCATGCCTCATCGGGGTTTGAATCCGGACCCATCTCGGACGAATGATCAGAAGCCATCGCTTAGTTCAACCCGGGGCGGAATACCCGGATTGAACTTGGCAGCAAACGAATGTCTGATTACGCAGTTATTTCAATGCACCAGAATTTTGGTTCAAGGAAATATCACCGATGAAGACAAACGCGCTTCAGATGACGAAACAGTGATTTATGAATTCAGAGAATGCGACATCATGGATATTTTCTTTTATCATTAACGGCTCAAGGGATTTTAAATTTCACACAATGCGATGAGGATTTATCTACTCAGAAGGAGCGAACTGACGACGAGACAATAGCAGCTTGTGAAAGAAAATCAGATTCCGACAATGAAAGCGGAGAGAGAGATTGATTTTAGATACTTATCCTTCTCCATCTATATACCGCGTATTAATAAATGGCCGAATTCCATTTGGAGATATTTCGAGCCGTCCATCGGAAGTTATGAATTATTTTTTCTGGAGGAAAGGAGAAGTGGAGAGTTGTACATCATTGAGTAAACGCTAATAAATAATATTTCCTGGGTCAAAAACTATTATTTTGTTAACACCGGCACTTTATGTTCACGTTAATGTCTTACGTATAATATTAGTTATAATAACGGCATCATACATAGTAGAGTCACATTGTGACCGCAAGCTTATCCAGAGCAACCTTCGTCTGCAGCGCAGACAGCAGCTAGACGGGCTGGGAGTGACTCAATAAGGTGCTGGAATGTGTTAACAGATATGCGAACCATGCTGACTGCAGTGCATCTGACAACACGATCGAGGTGGTCCCACAGATGCTCAATTGGGTTTAAGTCTGGGGAAATAGGGGACCAGGGAAATACTCTTCATCATGCTCTTCCAACCACTCTCAGACATTTCTAGCTGTGTGACACGTCTCACTGTCGCGCTGGAAGATCTCATCAGCACCAGGGAAGACAATCAGCATCTATAGGTGTACGTGGTCTGCAAGGATGGATTCATAACGAATTCGGTCCATGGGGCCTTCCACAGGTATGAGTGGACCCAGAGAATGCCACGAAAACATTTCCCAGACCATAACGCTGCCCCCACGAGCTTGGGCTCTGCCAGCAATAGTTGAAGAGTGTTTATTCTCCGATGTTTCTCGCCTTATACGCCAACGTCCGTCCGTTCGATGAAGCAGAAAACTTAACTCATCTGAGAAGGCAACCCTTTGCCAATCAGCGGAGTTCCAATTCTGCTATATCTGTGCAAATGTAAGCCTTTTCTGCCGATGCACCTTCGTTAGCATTGGTGCAGTGACCACCCGACTGCATCGGAGCCCCATACGCAGAAAGGATCGTTGAACTGTCGTTTTAGGCACACTTCCTGTAGCCCCCTTGTTCATTCGGCCAGTGAGTTGCTCTACTGTAGCGTGTCGATCGGCCTTCACGCACCTTCGAAGCCAACGTTCCCCTCTCACATCAATGGCACGTGGTCCTCTGCAGTTTCCCCATCGCTTATTCGCAACTGTGCCAGTTCTCCAATCACGATACACTTTAACCACAGCAGCACGCGAACAGTTCACAAACAGCGCTCTTTCAAAAATATTGCCATTCTTGGTACAAAAGCCGATAATCATCCCTTTTTGAAGATCAGATAAATAGCTCCTATTATCCACGACAGCAACTAGCCAGCTCAAGACACGTGCCTTCTTTCATTGGCCACGCGCTGTTGACGTCAAAAGTAGGTGGTCACAATAATGTGATTTGACTGTGTATGTTATTGTCATAGAAGGAAACATGGATTATTTTCCCACTGTATACTGTACAAAAATTCAGTACAACGTTACCACACAATATTTTGCAACGTCCAGCACTTGCACCTTTATATCGGGTAATTTCTCTCACTTGTACTACTAATCCGAGAAAACTTCCCCTTACTAAATGTTAAAGTACACTCAATAGAGAAAAGAGTGATACCTACCTAATAGCGTGTCGGTCTTCCTCTAGCGTGAATAAAAGCCTGTACACGCCGAGGCATCTACTCCACCAGATGTAGAAGGATTCGGGAGGTAATGCCAGCCATGCCTGTTGCAGCAGTGTCCACAACTCTGCACGAGATGTTGGTCCAGGATCCATGGATGTAATGTTCCAATCCACGGCATTCCAGAGAGCTTCCATAGGGTTAACATCCGGGAAACTCGTGGGCCAGTGGATGGTCCCAAGCTCAAATGAGTGTTCCTTAAGCCATACTGGCGATATTGAGACCCAGTGGGGCGGCGCCTCGTCCTTCTGAAACAGGCAATCAGTCGCAGGATGCGGGAAGAACATGAAAGCGGGTAGGTGATTAGTGAGCATGTACTGGTAACGCGCAGCCATTAAAGACTTCTCTAGACACACTAACGAACCTAACGTGTCCCACGAGAGGGCTCCACAAACCATCACAGAAACACCACCGCCTTTAAGGTATCCCACTACGTTGGGGACACTTT
This sequence comes from Macrothele yani, assembly GCA_039090855.1. Classification (NCBI taxonomy): domain Eukaryota; kingdom Metazoa; phylum Arthropoda; class Arachnida; order Araneae; family Macrothelidae; genus Macrothele; species Macrothele yani. The sequence continues at coordinate 20,837,471 of CM076992.1, forward strand.
TTTGAAAAAACGCAAGAGTGGTTAATTTTTTTACGCTTTCCAACCATAGGTTGAAGAAGCGTATATGCTCCAGCTTTGTCTGTCTGTTCGTCCGCACGATAACTCGCGTACAAATGGTTCGATTTCGATTAAATTTTAACATGTGATAGGGGACCACCTAGGGACGAAATGAGGTCAAAGTTCAGGACATTGGAGCGGGATCCATTCCATTGCTCTTATGAGTCATAACTTACGTAAAAATGCTTCGGTTGCGACAAAACTTTATCATGTCCCGGAGATATACTGAAGCGGTTCTGTTGAATATCATCGAAATGGAGTCAAAGGTCAGGACACAGGAGCGAGATTTATTCCACAGCCATTATCCTCATAACTTGAGTAATGATTTCTGGTATGCTGGAAGGCGTATCATAATCAATACATTGCATGATTTTTTTTTGGATTGGAGGTTTAACGACCACCGTGAGCAAACACAATGGGCTATAAGCGGTCGCCTGTCCCTAATTTAGGGCCACTGGTTCCAGGGAAAGGAGAGCCAGTGCGGTAAGACAAACACAACATCCATGCCACACCGGTATTCGAACCCGGACCCCTTTCGGACGAATGATCAGAGGCCATCGCTTAGACCACTGCGCCACCGGGGCAGCATTGCATGATTTTACTAACTTGTTTTCAGAAAGGCTAACACACAAAAACACATAAGCGTGAAAAAAAAATGATATCAATATAAATTTTTAAGAAATTGGGAAATTTGTGAAAGAATTAAAGGAAATATGTCGTTTACGGTAAACGCTCTAAATAAAAAAGTTAGACATATGATGGCATTTTTCGCATCAGTGTATGACATCACTTATCTATGCAGTGAACTAAAAGGTAAGGGATGTTCCTAAAAACAGCTGAGATACTCATTCCTACATACATTAGTGTGGATTTTCGACAAATTTCTTCACTATGCTGAATGTAAATAGCTATAACCTAACTTTGAACTAACAAATAGCAAAACGTTTAGTTCATTGCATGCACAACATTGAAAGAAAGATGTACACCAAGTTTCATGAATTTATTTACATACCTTTTGCTGTTATCAGGTTTTCCGTAAAGAGTTCGGGAAGATAAATCTCAACCTGCAGAAAACGCGATTAAAGTTTAAAAGACAGTTTTGATGGCATGAAAAGTATGTTTACGTTTGCCATCCTCGCAAACATAAATTGCATCACATAAATGTACCCAAAGTATTGCCAGATCCGTAAAAACTGGTACAAAATATTTTCCACTACAATTTTATGCACAAATAGTAAAACTAACCTAATTATTTCCCAACTTACAGCCTTTCAAGTGTCACTTCCCGTTCGTTTGACACCTGGGTTTAGATATTCCAATTGCTATAACTCTACATCTGTTCATCGTAGACAAGAAACAACGGCAGATTTGGAATGCTAAAGAATGGGGCTTTAAAATGAACGCATTTTTACAAAATGGGAAATTTGGCCCAAAACTACCTTTTCAACGTCAGTGGGATACCTTAACCTCTAGGTGGCAGGAGCTTTGGAAGAGGCAATGCGAAGTTTTGTAACTTGTGTAATAGGAGACCCCTAAAAGTGCCCTGTCTTTCTGTAGTATTCGTCTTCGTTAAGATACGCATATATGCGTTCTCGCGGCTTTTGAACAGGTTTTCGATGAACGTATTATTGCGTCGTTACCGCTTTGGGAACAGAAAGCTCCAAACGTATTATTGCGTCGTTGCCTCTTTGAGCACAGAAAGCTCCGAACGTATCATTGCGTCACTGTCGCTTTGGGCACAGAAAGCGCCGAACGTATCATTGCGTCGCTGCCGCTTTGGTTGGGCACATAAATCTCCGGACGTATATATGCGTGTTTGCCACATGGAGGGTTAAGAGCTGAGCTGGCACGACGGGGCCATTGCCTCATGCTATCGACACCACACATGCACCCTCCCGTCAGCTCAGTACAGTTGAAAACGGGATTCATCTGACCACACGATGCGTCGCCACTCTGCAAAAATCCAGGTTTAATGTTTCCGGTATCAGGCGAGGCGTAATGTTCGATGACGAGTAGTCAACAAATGGCACACAAGTAGGGCGTCGGCTCCCTTAACCAAAAGTATCAGGGTGCGCCGTACCTTTGGTCTGCTGACGCTACTTGGACCTCCGACATTTAACCTGGATGTGTTTTTTCCCGCGGCTGCCAAGCGGTCGGCCCGTACGAGCCTGGATAGTCTACGTCGACCCTGGTTATCTGTGACGTGTGGTCGGTCACCGCTTGCTCTCTGGGTGCTGCTACGTCCGTCGATGATATACTCGCGGTATACACTTAATACGGTTGCCCTCAGGAACCATAGGGTTTTTTCACACTTTCCAACCGTCGGTTGAATAAGCGTATATGCTCCAGCTTTGTCTGTCCGTACGATAACTCGCGTAAAAATGGTTCGATTTCGATAAAATTTTAGTAGGTGGTAAGGAACCACTGGGGACATACCCTGTTGAAAATGAGAGAAATGGGGCCAAAGGTCAGGACATAGGAGCGGTATCCATTCCATTGCCCTTAAGCGTCATAACTTGCGCACAAACTGTTCGATTTTGATGAAATTTTAGTATTTGGTAGGGGACCACTGGGGACGAACCCTGTTGAAAATGAGCAAAATGAGGTCAAAGGTCAAGACATTAGAGCGAGATTTATTCTACGGCCATTGTCCTTATAACTTGAGTAATGATTTCTGGTATGTTGGAAAGCTTATAATCAATGCATTGCATGATTTTACTAACTTGTTACTTTGGGGATAGAATGGCCCATCTGTCTTGCACCAAAAATGAGTCCACGATCAAAATCGCACAGATCACGACGTTTACTCATTTTCGTCGATTGTGATGTACCGGTTGAAAGCTTTCCTGCCCGCCTATCCATCGCCTGCATTCAGTCAGTTTGGGTCTGTTCCACTTTGCGCGGCGGATGCCTATGTCAACACTGCCTATCACCTCTACCTCGTACGTTTTGTCTATTGAATGCATATAAAGTGGCAGGTGGTTGTTTGTCAAGCAGGTAGAGCACCACGTAACGAGAACTGATATATTGATAATTTTATATGCTTTATGAGGGTAATAAAGGTACCTCAAGAAACGAGATACCAAAAAAAAAAAATCTAGGATTAGACCCTGAACCTGATTCACCATCATCTCGCAGAGCAAGCTCAAATGCGCTACAAAAAAGAAATCCATTTCATAAAATGTGACAAATCAATTGCTTTCACTTTATTATTGAGTTTACCACATATAATTAGAATCTAATTGCGATCTTAGGTTTGCCCTACCAAGTACAGCCAAATTCAGTACATTCCTGCGTCCAGAGGACACGTCATGCTTCCGAGATTTGCCGGCAAAATATCAAACATTAGAAGGAAAGTATAGCATTTTATTTTATTTTTTGATTGGAGGTTTAACGACCACCGTGAGCAACTCAATGGACTATAAGCAGTCGCCCGTCCCTAATTTAGGGCTACTGGTTCCAGAGAAGAAAGAGAGAAGACAAACACAATATCCATGCCTCACCGGGATTCGAACCCGGACCCCTTTTGGACGAATGATCAGAGGCCATCGCTTAGACCACTGCGCCACCGGGACGGCATAGCATTTTTATGACAGTCTCATATTACTTCATTTTTATTACATATTTCGGAACTGAACATAGTGATTTACTCAGTATTTTCATCCTTAAATATTTGCTGAAATTTAAGTTGTGACGTTGGTCTATGCCTAGTTTTTTTAATTTCCCAATTTCTGTTCCAACGAATGCGAAAAGAATGGATGTTACAGCAAATAATCAACGGTATTCATGATTACAGAGAAAAACATATAGCTTCTCACGTTTCATTATTTACTCCTATATACACTGAAGAGCAATTGAATTAGAGACAGCTGGCGTTATGCAAATGTGGCACTGTGGGCGCCCCTGTAAACGGAAATGACATGACGTATGCAGCGATCCGACAATATAAGGAGTGATGCGACGGGAATCAGTAAGAGTCGGACGCAGTATGGGTAAGACGAAGGATCGTGCCCAATTGAGAATCTAAGCGCATTTGATCGTGGGCAAATTGTCGGGGCCCGACGAATGGGTCACTCCATCTCGGAAGTCGCGCAGGCACTGCGATTTTCACGAGCCACTGTGGCACGGGTGCACCGTGAGTATATCGAATCCGGTAAAACCATCCCTGCAAGGGCCAACTGCCGTGGACAACAGCTTGTGGATGAGCGGGGTCATCGTCGGCTAGCTCACATTGTAACAGCGGATAGACGGGCCACAGTACAAGAAATCACTCGTCAATTTAACACGCTGGTGCAGAAAAACGTGTAAGCAGCCACACTATCCAGTACCATCTCCTCCCTATTGGGTACAGAAGCCATCGTCCCACGAGGGTACCGCTGCTGACCGCACATCACAGGGTGCAAAGATTGGCATGGGCACGGGAGCATCGCCACTAGACCCCAGACATGTAGGAAAATGTTGCCTGGACTGAGGAGCAGAGATTCACGTTGGTACATGCGGATGGCAGGACACGAGTACGGCGCAAACCACATGAAGCGATGGATCTCTTCAAGCTGGTGGGGGTGACATTCTGCCAGCAGGGTACTCTTCAAGCTGGTGGAGGTGACATTCTCGTCTGGGGACTGTTTACGTGGACTGAAATTGGACCCCTGGTACGTGTGACACAGGTCAACGTTACTGGGATATCCTGGACGCCATTTGCTTCCGTTTGTGAGTCTTCAACATCCCACTGGAGACCTCATCCTGCAACAAGACAATGAACCGTGCCAACGCTCTCGAATTGCATCTGAATGGTTGGATGAACACTCCACTGAAGTGACCTTGCTTCCTTGGCCAGCTAGGTCACCTGACATCAATCCCATCGAGCACATCTGGGATGCCATCGAGAGAGATGTTTGAGGCTCTGACCCCCCTTCATCAAATCTTCGTGAACTGTGGGAGCTTGTTCAGGGGTCGTGGATCCGTATGGCTTCCCAACGCTTTCTGTGTCTTGTGGAGTCCATGCCGAGACGAATCGCCGCCGTCATCAGGAAGAAAGGTGGTGCTGCACGTTACTAGACAGGTATCTCTAATTCAATTGTTCTTCAGTGTAAGAACTAGTGGCGAGTGCCCCCTATCTAGGAAGAAGTATTTTTCACAGTTTTCAAAAAGGTGGTAATTAAACAAGGACAAAAAGTGGCATGAATCCAGCTATAACAAAAAATTTACGAATCCAGCTATCGCAATAAAATTCACAAGCATGAGATAAAGTCATCCATAGCCTCTCTCTCAGAGAAGGTACCTTTGTCTATTGCTTCCCAGCAACGAAAGTAATTTCGTTCTTACATTGAATTTTACTAGCTTTCTACGATCCAGGAAAGTAGGGTAAAGTGTTGTTAAATATGTCCTCAATTCAAAAAACTGCGATGATTCGTAGACTTATGTTGAAAAGATATTTTTTTTATTGCAGGTTTAACGACCACCGTGAGCAACTCAATGGGCTATAAGCAGTCGCCCGTCCCTAATTTTGGGTCACTGGCTCCAGGGCTGGGAGAGAGCCAGTGCCGTAAGACAAATACAACATCCATGCCTCACCGGAATACGAACCCGGACCCCTTTCGGACGAATGATCAGAGGCCATCGCTTAGACCACTGCGTCACCGGGGCGGCGAAAAGATACACTGCCGGACAATTGCTAAGGACGGATGACAATAGCAACGATAGCAGCCATAAAATGGAAGACAGGAAAATGTGGAAATTAGCATAAGTGCGGGATACAGTAAGACGTGTTGTGCGTATGCAAATTTTGGATTGCCGAACTTGTTCGTGACATCATCTGATAAGAGATATAAAGGATTTGACGCGTATTGACCGTTGTTGTTCAAACGCAAAGTTGAAACGGAAAGAATCAGTTGACGAACTTGCAAGTTTCAGTATGTCTTCCCGACATCACCTAGATAATTTTACGCGTGACCGTATTATTGGCAAGATTGAAGAAGGGCGAAAAATAACAGATGTTGCCAGGGAGTTCGACGTCAGCCACAGTGTTGTTTTAAGGCTTTGGAAATCATTTCAAACAAATGGAGAGTGTAGCAAACGTCACGGGGGAGGTCGTGTTGGCAGTACGACACCTGCAGTGAGGTAGCAAATCAGTTTATGGCTGCTGCTGGCAAGCGGATCTCCCGAAAAACTGTCGCCAGACGTTTGCATGAAGGAGGACTACATGCCCGCCGTCCTGTTGTGTGCATCCCATTGTCCAGACGTCACCGTACCGCCCGTTTGCAATAGTGCCATCAACATCGCAATTGGACTGATAACGACTGGTATGCTGTCCTCTTCTCAGATGAGAGTAGATACAGTATATCGTCTGATTGTCGACGACAACTGATCTGGCGTGATACTGGTACTGCATATTGTCCAGCAAACATACAGGATGGGGACCGATATCCGACATGTAGTGTCCTGGTATGGGCTGGCATCATGATCAATGGCCGTACGTCCCTCTATGTGCTTCCAACTGGGACTATGACTGGCCAACGATACATTAATGATTTTCTGCTACCTCATGTTCGCATGTTCCGTGGTGCTGTCGGTGATAGATTCATTTTCATGGACGACAACGCAACATGTCATCGAACAGTCGCTGTCCAGGAGTGTCTTGAGAGCGAGGATATCCAACGCCTCGTATGGCCAGCACGTTTTCCAGATCTGAATCCCATTGAAAATGCGTGGGATGCTTTGGGGAGGAGTCTTGCTGGTCGCCAATGCCCTCCAATAAACAAGGACACCCTCATCCGTGCACTGACAGAGGAATGGGATAACTTACCCCAACAGCTGCTTGATAATGTTGTGCAAAGCATGACACGACGTGTGGAATCTTGCATCGCCCTTCATGGTGGCCATATCCCGTATTGACATCTTACGCCGGAACGCCTGCTGACGGTAATTGCATTTTTTTTTTCACGTTTGCGTATTCTGCACAAAATGGCCTGTTTGTCCCTTGAACACGTTCCAAAGCCTTCTGGATTTCAGAGCACAATAAATTGTCTTTCTTGTAATGTCCTGGCATTCTGACATTTTATTTCACTTGGCATCCAACCACACTTACTTTTTCATGCGCTATATAGCCGTTTATGATACGTCCTTAGCAGTTGTCCAGCAGTGTATTTAAACAGTAAACGGCGATACCGACATAAGGTTTATCTTTTTCATGTTTTTTTAGAGAGAGAGATGAGGGAACCTTTATACCCCACCCCCTAAATTTGATTGCACAAAATCGGTTTTCAGGGCCATTTACAGATCGCTAATCCGCCACTCGTGATAACATGAGTTTTGATAATCGCAACTGAGGGCATCTGCTGAGTTATTAAGCACGAGTTTTGATTATTGCAATTCATTTTAGTATGTAAAGTGCTAACTAGAGTTTTGATAATCGCCTCATTTTAGTAGCTAGCATTTGAGGCGTAAGCATGAGTTTCGATTATTGCAACTCATTTTAGTGTGTAGTATGTGAGCTGTTAACACGCGTTTTTTTTTTGTTTTTTTAAAGTACACATTCCCCACTGTTTGCTTTTGATGAATCAAGTACGGCCGCCAAGGCACAGGCAGAAAAACGGGACGGAAGCTGTAAGTGAACGAACATGCCAATATTGGTTTCAAAGTTTCGTCAGCAGGGAGTACATGAAGCTTGTAAATAAAGCCCGTTCTGGATGCCCTTGTGTAATGAAGAAATATTGGCAGTAATTGTGTCCGACCCTCATCAAACCAGCGAGGATATCGCCGACAGACATTCATTCAGTTCATCGAACAACTTCCACGAGAAGAATTCAGGCTATTGGAACTGGCCCGTAAGTGGATCAATAGGTAGCACATCAATTATCGGCAAAGAACTGAATGGGTAGAGCGATGATAGTTTTATCTCTAAGCTCAGAACAAAACCGATACATTCTTGGATCGAATGGCGACGAGAATAGGTGCTATACAAGAGTATTAATCGAACCAAAACTTTTTGCAAGAAGCGGGGAAGCTTCAGTAATGTCCTCTAAAACAGATTTCTACTCGAGTAAGGTCATGATCTGCGTTTAGAGGGATTGAAGCACACCATGCTGTTGGCACCCAAGCAAATGATAACGAAGAGCCTTTACTCGCAACTTCAAAAAAGGTATTGGTCTAAGCGTCCAAATATGGTGAATCGAAATGGTGTCTTCCATCACGGTAACGCTAGACTGCATATGGCTGTGGGAACACAGCACAGATTGCATAAACTCGAGTGGGAACTTTTGGCTCGTCCATCGTATTCACCGGACTTAGTACCAACAGATATTTCCTTATTCCGGTCACTGCGGAATAACATGCCTGGTAAAACCATGAAGAATCGTACAGAGGTCGAAACGAGTCTCCAAACGTTTTTTTGACTCCTAAACCGCTACCTTCTTCGGATAGTATAATTAAACAACTAACGGAAGAATGAGCACAGGCAATCGCTAATAACGGAAACAATGCAATAGACTGAAATAAAATATTGCGTTTGTAAAGAAACAGCTACGCGCCACCTCTAAATATGATTCTCCTCTAATCGTGGAGCAACAATTGTTTGCATAAAATCATATTAAGCGCAGTTGTTGCCTATATTACTCCCAAAATATGTTTAATCCAGCACGGACAAAACGAAGAAGGGAATTGTCCCGCAGACATTGCGACAGTCTAAGGGAGGATAATTTACACTTTACCTGAAATCAAGGAACCTGAAAATAACGCGAGGGTTCCCATTATTCCTGGGGATACTTCCCTGCTGGTCATCCCTATGAATCGATTCGGCTCCCAACTATCCATGGCTTTAAATAACCCATCTCATACAACATGCTCAATAGTAGAGATACGTAGCATATTTTCTTTAGGTCCGCATTACCAGTTTGACAGAATGAAACCCAACTAACAGTAACACCACGAAGACTCCCAACAGCCCAGCTTACAATTTTTTTACACTCAGCTGTCGACGCAATTCTGGCAGACTTATTTCACCATTGCATTAATTATATATACTATTTTTCATTCTACATCTGCTGTGAATATTTCACGTTCTACCTCTTCTTTTTGTTTTTCAATACTTTTTCTTCTTGAAGTTCCCAAAATTGTGCCGCTCTGGGGTGTAGACAACCTAAGCCCATGGGTAAATACGGTTTTATTTGCCAAGCATGCAAACAAGAGCATTGGAAAAATAACATGAAATTTCACCGAAGACTCATTGCGCAGGAGGCGGATTCGTAGTTGCGCAGAAGGCGGATTCGTAGTTGCGCAGAAGGGTATATTCTGTTTGTCACTTGCCAAGCACCTATGAGATGCTAAGCTGCTGTTAAGAATGGCGAGAGAAGGGGATGTGAGTGGTGGCTAAATGCGCAATCTTCGTCGGAAATCGTGCTAAAGGGAAATCCTTGTGCGAGAGAGGGCTTTTAACTACTTCATGTCTTTACAGTCAGTAGGAGTGATTTTACGATGCATATGTGTAGGAGAAAAGCGGTTTGTCGGCATAAAAATCTGGGGGCTTTTAGTTTTTGAGTCAGGAAGGGAGTGGGTTTGGTTGTTTACCACGGTAAAAAGAGGCCCATCTCCAAGCACCAGATATGAAGAATGCGTGATAAATTATGTATAAAAAAAAGTGGAACCGAAGAAGGGGAGTAGAAAGAGTCAAAATACGGCAAAAATAACTCCTCGATGCTATCACGTGCAGCTCAACCAGAATCAAAGAAATTCAGAGAATGGGTTCTTTTTTATATTTCAAGGGGTTTCAGTTTTCTTTTACTCTCGTTTTCCCTATTTTGTATTTTACTGTTTGTAATTTTTGCCATGGAGATATTATTCGCTAGTACAGTAAGTTAACAAAAAGATAAGAAAAAAACAAAGAAAAATTTGCGTCTGTATTCGTGGAAAAAGTTATTTGACCCTTCAGCTCTCCTGGGTCTGGGATCTAGGTATAACCGTGGCCTCCATCGTTTGTTTATTACCCCCATGGGCATCCAAAGCTCACCGGCTTCAAAGCAGCAGGCGAACCAGTCCACAACCTAACCTCATCTACTATACACTGGATTCCGGAGTTAGATTTTAGTAATTGCTACACAGACGGAATAAACAGCTAATTTGATATTTAGAAAGGAGGTGTCTTACGCACGTAAACTGTTGATGACAGAATAAATTAGCACCATAACGATATATCCTCACTGAGGACTAATCTTGAAACAGCAAAATATATTTCGGGACGACTTACGTGAATTCTGCTACATGATTAAAACGCCGCACCAACAGTTTTGGCTGTACTGTTACCAGCTCAAATTACAGTGGTAGGCATTTTTTTTTTTCATTTTACTACTCTTATTTAAAACATGTCACAGCGGCACGAATTTAAGTAAATTCTTGTTCAACAGCGAACTTCAGCATTATTTTGTCGAATGAACGCAATGACATGAGTAGAAATTCAATGCAAATGAAACAGCGAATTATTTCAGTTTTCTTTTTCGTCATTTGACCAGCTGTATGAGCAAGCACACGGGAGAAATCCCAACACGAATGTCGACGATCACATTAACTATGTCTGACGAATCTATTTCCGTTGCTAAAAACCATAACCTTGCGCCCGCTGGTTATTTACATAAATGCATTAAGCCAGTCGCCATGGTTGCGCTTCCTGGATACGGCAGACCGCCAGCCCTCTCTCTCGGCGTCTGTCTGCTAATGAACTAACGGCAAATATTCTTTCACTTCGCATTAAACGCGAACTGTTTGGTCTCATATAATAAATATTTTGAAGTACAACATTTTTGTACCCACATAGTTGGAGCTAAATCTTCAGGATGAGACCGCACTGAGCAGAAATTTTCCCAGAATTCCTTGCCGGAGTCTAATGCTCGACCTGGAAGTGTAACCTTTTCGAACGCTCACACGGCGGAAGATGTAATTTAGTACCACTTTTCGACTCAGTATCTTATAAGTCTGAAATAGATTTTCGCGTAGTGACTAAATATGAATTTAATTAACTAATGTAGAATGATTTCTAATTGAAGCAGATGCTAACTTCTGTGTATTCTCTTGTAAGTTTATGTGATCTGTTAATTACGTAACTGAAGCTCCTGAATTGGATTGGATTTTTTTAACGACTACCGTGAGCAACTTAATGGGCTATAAGCAGTCGCCCGTCCCTAATTTAGGGACGCTGGTTCCAGGGAAGGGAGAGAGCCAGTGCCGTAAGACAAACACACCATCCATGCCTCACCGGGATTCGAACCCGGACCCCGTTCGGACGAATGATCAGAGGCCATCGCTTAGACCATTGCGCCACCGCGGCGGCCTGAAGCTCCTGTGGTCAAATGCTAAGATAGTCCGCAGATTTGGGTCCCGGTTCTGGAAAGGGGCGTTCTGATAGCCCCCGCAAGTCCCGCACTGCGGGGGTGCTTCACGGCTACGAGGGCCTCTACACTGTAAAAAATAAGTGTTAATTCATGGAAAATTTCTGAAAATAATGTGCAGCAAAGTTACCGGTAGGTATCAGTTTTTTTTTTTTTTTTTTTTTTTTTTTTTTTTTTTTTTTTGAAATTTCCGTTTTCAAAGGTGCCCGTTTATTTTAACTTCCGTATTTTTACAGGTTTTCCCGTAGGCAGAAATTCAGTGTATTTCAGAAGTCCATTTCAGGTTTTTTCGTATTTAAACTGAAATTCCGCAAAATCGACGACCCTGTACTTTTCAGCCCTCACTCCAGATAATCCTTTCACCAAGGTCAGGATCGAACACCCAACGTTTGAGCTGGCTCAACAGGTAACTCGCGCATTTAACCACTGAGCTACAAACGCTCGTCGACCAGCTTCACGTACATCATAACATCAATTCCTCGACGATGAAAGTTTGATCTTTTTTGTCATTAATGCGAGGGATTTAGTCATTTTATTTTTCTGTTGGAGCTTATTATTTTTCTGAATAGGTTTGTGATGGGCTTTTTTTTTTGGGGGGGGGGGTTCCCCTGTAGGAGAACTTTTCACTAATTAAGCATTTTTTATCGTGATTTTCCGAAGCCACAAAATACTTTGCAACTTGATATTTTTTAATCAATACCTTGATTTGGTCGTCATCAACCTCGGTTGGCCTCCCGGACCGAGGAGCATCGTTGAGGTCAAAATCACCAGCACGGAATTTTGCGAACCACCGCTGGCCCTGACGTTCTTGTAGAGCATTATCACCGTACACTTTACGCAACTTTTCACAAGCTTGACGCTCGTTCTTCCCTATACTGAAGTGAAACAGTAAAATATGGCGAAAATGCACAGTTTGGTCTTCCATCTTCAACTTAATGTCAAATCTCCGCAAATCAACCAATTTGCTCACTATTCCTTTTAGACTGCAGCTAGAACTGGCACCTGTCGAAAGCCATAGCGATAACAGCATGCATCTAGTACTTCCAAAACCGCCCAACCGCCATCGGGTGCTAAAATACGTCATGGCTTTTCCGACAACCCAATAGTTGCAGATATAAGGGACAGACGGACGGAGAAACTTATAACATGAGCATGATCCCTTTTCGCAAAAGACGTGGTAAAAAAATAAATTATAGAGAAATATAAATTGACATTGCGGGCCACCACGCTTTCAGAAATACAGCCCACAGCTTGCGGACCAACGCCTTATACGCATCACACAGATTTCTTTGTGGTGAAAAACTTACATCTCTGCTTATACACCTTAATAATCATCTCGCAGCAGAAATGTTTCCAACTAATATCTTGCTAAATTAATTGGCTGAAACGAACGTAACTTTGAATCCGTAGAGAACGGGGTTTAATTAGTTCGCGTAAAAATAATATTTCGTGAATTTTTTTCTGTATTTAACAAAGGTGCAGTCCTCTAGGGTAACACAACACTCGCATAAGTTTGATTTACTTTGTTCCTAGGAACTGCCAGAATTAATTCATTAAATAAGGATGTAAACTTGAAAAACATGTTTTCAGATCTTACCAGAAATAAAAACATTCCTTTTTTTTTTTTCCTGTCCCGCTTTTTTTTTTTTTTTTTTTTTGGTTGTTGTTCCGCGTTCCTCTATGTTCTCTCTCAATACGCTGGTTGTAAATTTCTCGAATGTCGTTGGGAACTATTTCCTGCTGGATTTCAAGGAACAATAGTAAAAGTAAGAAATAAGACCATGCTAGGAGCAAATCTGTTTGCTCCTGGGAGTACGAGAAAGCCCGGGGCATTCCACAGGGACATGGGGCAAAGTATTGTGTTCTTCTTCGCCGTTTTTGCTTGGAACTCAAGAAGTTGGCATGTTCATCGACATCGCGCTTTATTTTGACACACTACCTGCTTTAAAAACAATTTTCGCTAGCTGCACTGTGTATTGCTCTTCAGAATTCTGCTGTCTCATCCTTTAATAGAATTTCTCTGCAAAACAGATGTTTTCTGTACCACTGAGACTTTGTAGCTCTTCTGTTACACGCAACAAGATGCTTTTATTGCATTACACGAATAAATCAATCTGCTTTGTTTTTTTCCTCTCTTCGCAGCACACGCAAAACATGCTGCTGTATTTCCTCTCTTTTCCTTGCACACAAGCAAAGAAAGGAAAGTTTTTTTATGTTTTCTTTATATTAATTATTTAACAGGGCACGATAATCATAACAGCACTGCAACGTGTTAGTGGAGGAATACATGCGGATTGGATGGGGCATTTATCCTAGGTTTTTTTTGGGGGGGGGAGGAGAAGGGGTAACAAATCCTGTCATCGTGGAAGGCTAAACGGGAGTCTATCATCCCTAACTTAGGGGCCTTGGTTCCAGGGAGGGAGCGCCGCCCTACGATAAGTGCTTGACCTGGAATTAGTCAGAGCTGCACAGGAATTAGTCAGCTTCTTACAAAATTGCCGGTCAAGCTCTGACAGCTATTGGGAGCAACGACCATGGTACTATCTGTAAATATTGGTTGTGTGCAAAAGTTCTACCCGTTTTTGTAACAGATGCAAATTGCGATCGGAGTAGTTACGTCACAGATGACGCTGCGATGCCGAATTTTCGGCCAATAAAGCGTGGAGCATATAGATGCACTAGGTTTTCCGAGTAAGTCTTTCGCAGCGGAAATCACGGACTGTGTAACATGGCATGCCATAAGGAACACATTGGACATTGCTTACTGTACTAGTCCGATAATGGCAGTACTGCAGCCGCCGCTTGACGCAACATCTGTCAAGTGTATGGGGAGGATGCGGTTGAAGACAGCACATGTCGCAGTTAGTTTCGGAAATTCCGGGTCGGAGCCAGAAGCTGTAAAGACCAACCACGTCCTGGACGTCCATCCGTGGTTTCTGACAAGGATCTGGGCCAAGCCATAACAAATGACCCACATCCAGCAGTTCGAAAATTAGCGGAAACGTTGTCGGTACACAGGACAATAGTCCAGGAACAGATGCACGCGCTTTGGTTCATCACAAAGTTCGATAACTGGGTTCCGCACCAGCTTTCTGCAAAGCAACTACAGGAGAGAATCCGTACCTGTGTTTTTTTTGCTTTCTCGTCACAGAAACGAACTGTTCTGGGGACGAATTGTAACGGGTGATGAGAAATGGGTACTGTACCGTAACGTAAAGCGTCGACAGACTGTGTGCCAAACTGCGGAGCCTGCTCCATCGACCTCAAAAGGAGGACTGCATCCCAAAAAGGTTTTGTTTAGTGTTTGGTGGGATGTCCAGGGAACAATCCACTGGGAGATGTTGGCACCTAACCAAATGATAAATGTTGACCTCTACTGCCAACAATTGGACAGATTGCGAGAACAACTGACATCGAAGCGTCAAGCACTCGTCAATCGCAAAGGCGCGACCCTTCATCATGATAACGCCAGACCTCATGCTGCTTTAATCACTAGGCAGAAGTGACTGGACTTTGGTTAGGAAGTGTTACCTCACACGGCGTATTCCCCTGACCTGGCACCTACGGACTACCACCTTTTTCGATCGTTAGAGAACGCCTTCACTCTCCAAACCTTCGATGATGTGAACGACGTGAAAAAGGCATTACATGACCTTTTTTGACTCTAAAACACAGGAGTTTTTCCGGCATGGAATTCACCTACTCATAGACAGATGGCAAGAGGTGATACAGAACGATGGCAATTATGTGAAATCCTAGGTACGTTATTTGTTGTGTTTTTTTTTTGTTTTTTTTTTTGCAGCCTACAAAAACGGGTAGAACTTATGCACATACCCAATAATATACAGGGTTCCAAATGCCACCGTGCATGGGCGTAGATGAATCACAAAAGTAGTGGGTAACGCGGAGGGCTATGATTAAGCAAAATATTACAAGTCAAACATCTCCCGTTTCTTAGGATTGTCGACATTGTTATACACTACACTGAAGAGCAATTGAATTGGAGACAGCTGGCGTTATGCAAATGTGGCGCTGTGGGCAGCCTTGTAAACGGAAACGACATGACGTATGCAGCGATCCGACAATATAAGGAGTGATGCGACGGGAATCAGTAAGAGCCGGACGCAGTGTGTGTAAGACGAAGGATCTAAGCGCATTTGATCGTGCGCAAATTTTCGGGGCCCGACGAATGGGTCACTCCATCTCGGAAGTCACTGGGATTTTCACGAGATACTGTGTCACGGGTACACCGTGAGTACATCGAATCCGGTAAAACAATCCTTGCAAGGGCCAACTGCCGTGGACAACAGCGTGTGGATGAGCTGGGTCATTGTCGGATAGCTCGCATTGTAACAGCGGATAGACGGGCCACAGTGCAAGAAATCACTCGGTAATTTAACGCTGGTGCAGAAAAACGTGTAAGCAGCCACACCATCCAGAACCATCTCTTCGCTATGGGGTACAGAAGCCATCGTCCCCCGAGGGTACCGCTGCTGACCGCACATCACAGGGTGCAAAGATTAGCATGGGCGCAGGAACATCGCCACTGGACCCTAGACATGTGGGAAAATGTTGCCTGGACTGATCAGTCGAGATTCACGTTGGTACATGCGGATGGCAGGATACAAGTACGGCGCAAACCACATGAAGCGATGGATCCTTCTTGCCAGCAGGGTACTCTTCAAGCTGGTGGTGTGGCATTCTCGTCTGGGGACTGTTTACGTGGACTGAAATGGGACCCCTGTTACGTGTGACATCGTCCCTCACAGGTCAACTTTACCGGGATATCCTGGACGACCATTTGCTCCCGTTTGTGCGTCTTCAACATCTCACTGAGGACCTCATCCTGCAACAAGACAATGCAGCTCCCGAATTGTATCCGAATGGTTAGATGAACACTCCACTGACGTGACCTCGCTTCCTTGGCCAGCTAGGTCACCTGACCTCAATCCCATCGAGCACATCTGGGATGCCATAGAGAGATGTTCGAGGCTCTGACCCCCTCCACCACATTTTTTCGTGAACTGTGGGAGCTTGTTCAGAGGTCGTGGATCCGTATGGCTTCCCAACGATTCCGGTGTCTTGTCGAGTCCATGCCGAGACGAATCGCCGCAGACAACTGAAAGAAGCATGGAGCTTGGCGTAACCAGGAAAGATAGAGGAACTCGTGGATCAGGAAAATGGCAAGAGTGGAAGACATCATGATCAGAGTGAAATCCTTGAAATGGCAATGAGCTGGATATATTGCCAGAAGAACGGATCACTGAGGGACAACAGAAACATCAGATTGAAAACCAAGGGACACAAAAAGAACCAGAAGACAACCACGTGGGAAATGTGTGAATGGAATGGCTCAAGACAGACTTTTTGTGGAAGAAACTGTGGGCGATCTTCATGTCTCAGTAGATTGATAATGTTTGATGATGATATATATACACCGTATAGCCAAACCATTATGACCACCTGCTTAATATGTTGTTGGTCCTTTACGTCCCGCCAAAACAGTCTTTACAAGGCGAGGCATAGACGCTACAAGATTTATAAATGTGTTTTGTGGTATCTGGTACCAAAACGTTAGCAGCAGATCTTTTACCTCTTGCATGTTACGTGGCTGAACCGCCGCAGATCGGATTTGCTGCTCCAACACAAACCACAAATACTCAATTGAATTTACAATCTAGGGAATTTGGAGGCCGGGGCAATACCCGGAAATCGTCCTCATGTTCTTCGAACCATTGTCGAACAATTCGGGCAGTGTGACATGGTGCATTATCCTGCTGAACAAAGGTACTACTAGAAGGGAATAACATTGCCATTAAATAATGTATCTGGTTTGGAAAGGTGTTCAAGGTAGGTGGTAGGCGTCATAGTTTTCTGCACATGAATGACTCGACCCGGGGTTTCCCCAGAAGAACATTGCCCAAAGCATTACAACTTCATTCATCGGGTTGCTTTCGTTCCACGGTGTATCGTGGAACAAACACTTCCCCAGGGAAACAACGCACACATACCCGGCAGTACACATGGTGCAACAGAAAACGTGATTCATCGGACCAGACGGTCTTCTTCCAATCGTCAAGGTCCAGTTTTGATACTCGCGTACCCATTATAGGATCTTTCGACGGTGAATCGAGGTTAGCATGAGCAATTGAAGTGGCCTGCGGCTACGCATCTCCATTTTCAGTAGTTTTCGATATACTGTGTGTTGCAATACACATTGAAGTGCCAGAAGTCATGGGATAGCAGTATGCAAATGTTTACCTAGCGCTGCCGTCGTGTAAAAGCTGCGACACACGCCACGAGTTTTATCAATTACGAAGTGTAATCTCTTGAGTCAGGTTGAACAACCGCCATTAGGATTATGGGAAGCCGGCGTGAATTATCAGAGTTTCAAAGAGGCATGGTAGTGGGAGCCAGACCGATGGGACATTCAATTTCAGAAGTTGTGCGAACATTCAATATTCCTCGATCCAAGGTATCACGCGTGTACCGAGAATACCTCATGGAAGACCATTACCACCCACCGTGGACAGCGCAGTGGCCGACCACGGATGCTGAATGACCGTGGCCAGCAGCGTCTGACCAGGATTATCCATGCTAACAGACAAGAGAAACTAGCTCAAATAACATCCATATTCAATGAAGGAGGTAGCAGATACATATCAATCAGGTCAGTGCAGCGTAATTTAGCGCCCATGGGGTATGGGAGCAGAAGACCCACCAGGTGCATTTCTTAACACCACGACATCGGTTATAGCACCTCACCTGGGCTCGTGGACACGGTAATTGCAACCAGGAAAACTGAAAACATGTGGTGTGGTCTAATGAGTCACGCTACCAGTTGTTACGAGCTGATGGTAGGGTTCGGGTGTGGCGCAGACCCCATCAGGCCATGAAACCAAGCTGTCAACAAGGCACTGAGCAAGCTGGTGATGGTTTCCATGCATGTGTAGGGTGTCTTTATGTGGCACGGATTGGGTCCTCTAGTCCTCGTAAACACGTCAGTAACCGGCAATTGCCTTGTTGCTCTGTTGGGTGACCATTTGCAGCCCTTCATGGACTTCATGTACCCCAACAATGATGAGATATCCCACAGGCGGACAATACATCATGTCATCGGTCCCAAGTTGTCCAAAATTGGTTCGAGCAGCATTCTGAACCGTTCTAACGGATGGTATAGCCACCACGTTCTCCCGACATGAACCAAATAGAGCGCTTGTAGGACGTGGTGGAAAGGTCCATTCGCACCCAAAATCTTGCACGTACAAATACCAGGGAACAGTGGGCCGCTGTTCAGATGCCATGGGTCAACATCTCTCCAGAAGTCTTCCAGCCACTTGTGGAATCGATGCCACGTGGATTTACTGCACTTCGTCGGGCTAGAGGAGGTGCTACACGATACTAGGTACGTATCTCATGCCTTCTGGCACTTCAAGGACAGAATAATGTGAACACCACGCTCAGAGACGTGACTTTTAATAGCAGATGCGTACGTCGCAATACGCAAAAGTACCCACCACTTTTTGGTTGTAATAGCTTCGTTTAAAACCTCGAGATCCTGTTTAAGTGCCTTTAAAGTATCATGTTGCAAAATTTTTTTTCAGAGTGACGATGAAACGAGCCACTAGCGGACTTCAAAAAAGGGCTAATTGTATGCGGCTGGTTAGTTGGTGCCGCTGTGACAACAGTCGCCAGAGCAGTGGCGGTATCGAGAGCTACTGTGTCTGGCGTCACGACAGCATACAGTGTTCGTGGCAAAACCTCGTCTGCGAAACACAAGAGCAGGAAGAAGACGACCCTGATTGATAGACACAGGAGAGCATTTAAGATGATTGTTACCCTTAATAAGACCACGGCGCCGAAAATTTGTGCGGATCTCAATCTGCAACTCCAGACCCCAGTTTCAACGAAAACAGTGCGCAGGGAACTGCATAAACAAGATATTCGTGGCACAGCTGCTATTGCAAAACCTCTGGTGACCCGGGTAAATGCACAACGGCGACGGCGGTGGTGTCAGGTGCATAGAACATGGACTGCCGATGCAGGGAATCGTGTAATGGAGTCGGATGAATCCACATTCACACTATTCCCCACCGCAGGAGGTGTTTACGTGTGGAGAATACCGTCAGGAGCGTACAACCCAGATTGTATGATCCCAACAGTGCAGCAAGGTGGGGGTTCTGTCATACTCTGGGAGATCATATCGTGGTTTTCAATAGGTCTCCTGATCACCTTGAAAGGACGTATGACTGACAAGGTGCATGAAACCAGTTTGGCCGACCAAGCCCATCCAATGTCTCAGGCATTGTTTCCTGCAATGGATGTCAGAGCTCGGAATGTCCAGTCATGTTTTGTGGAACAAGAGGAAGAACTTTCACACCTTCCTTGGCCTCCCCAATCACCAGACTTAAACGTCATCGAGCCACTATTGTCTGTGTTGGAAAACAGAATAAAATCCCGTTATCCCACATCTCTCAAGTACTTGGAGCAGTTTCTGCATGAAGAATGGTGTAACATCCCACAAACCACCATCCAGGATTTTTATGCGTCCATTCGAAGGAGGATTCACGAGGATTTGAATGGCAAAAGTTATCTTCACACCCTATTAGGTACGTCAAACCTTTTCCTAGATGTTCACATTATTCTGCCCAACCCCTGTACTTTTTAGACAGCTTTTCCAGCTGTGCGTGGTACAGATTACTGTCTACTTAAAAATAACCATTTTCTGCTTATTTAAGCGTTATGCAGATACCGTCGACAGTTGTTTTCCGAAACTATCTTGCAGAGAATATTTGAAAATGTATTGCTCTTTCAATATCTCATCTGTAGACATGGAATTGTCAAAGTAGCCATATTGCAGACATATTTTTCCACCGTGTTTCCCAAACTCATTGAGATTAATGTAAAACATTGTCACACTTCGATGGAAGTAGATACCCCAGAGTTGGTTGCCACATAAAAGTTGCACGACACATCAAGACCGAACAACCTATAGCACCTACAAAAGACTTCCGACAATAAAGCAAAACTTGAATCCCGAATGGTACGAGAACGGTAAACTTCAAAAATTGCGACAAGTCACCGTCATCTCGGTTGTATTGTCCTCGGCACGTGAGACCAGGACAAATCCATTTTAACTTAAGGAATCTACGAATACGGATCAATCGACCAGAAAGTCGACTACAGTTTACGAACCGGGTCCCCAGAATGGTTACCTATCGGTTCCTCTTGCTGTTTCCTTCCTTCCATCCAGCCAGCCAGCCAGGCAAGATCAATAAATAGAAAAGACCAAATACGTTGGACAGCTGATTGTGTTTACCCTGTGTGCGCGTGTGTTCATAAGAAGTTCAATTTATCTCCGTTTCTTCTGCTCCGTCTCTACGCTTTCCTTCAGGTCTGAGGCAGGCGTGGAATGTGCAAGAAATAACAGGGAATTCAAGAAAACTTTGAACAATTCAGATCGAACACGATTAAGGTTTTCGTCATTACGTAGAAAGCAAGGAGTAGAAAGGAAGAGTAATGGTCTTATTTGATGTCGAGAGCATGTCTTCTTCCCCTGGCAAAAAAACAAGAATTATGGATTTAATCCAATCTTTATTGCTCTTAGAGCTGGAGTTTCCTTTAAACTTTGTTTTATTTTGTTAAACAGACGCTCTCTTTTAAAAGTATTCCTCCGAGAACAAAAAGCATTTCCTCTTTTTCTGTGTCTGGAGTTTTAAAGCTGCGATTATTGTTGAACGCATAGGCTGCAAGTACTTACAAAGTAATATCTCCAAGTCTCAAATGGAAAATAAAAAATAAGGAAGGGAACAACAAAAAAGATATTCTGGCACACAATACATTTCTTAGCTTTTGGAAGACTTCAAAAGAAAGGGTTTCCTGCACAATATTTCGTATGCGCCAGTAACATGTATTCCTTCTGTTGAAAAACATACACACATTGACAAAAGTTTTGTACTTTAGCTTTAGAGGTTAGCCGTAATCCTTCGTTCTGAAGTTTTTTTCCAAGTCGCTTGGAAAGCGTATCTCTAAGTTAACCTTCAAGTTTCTATTAGGTGTGCAACTTAGCTCTCTGTCCCTAACCGCAAGCTATCATAGAACGTCGGCAAATAAATAGCTGTATGCAAATGAAAATGGCTGATTGCAGCGCCATCCAACAGCTTTCCATTACACCGTAACCGCTCACAGCTGTAGTGACAGAAGGGACGAAAGTTGACGGTGAAAACAATGTCGTTCGAGAAGCAACATTTGAGGCACTGCCTCTTGTTCGCGTTTCAGCTGAAAAATAATATGCCGCGGAAGCCCAGCAAATGATCTGTGCTGCTTTGGGAGAGGCTGCTGTGTCCTACAGTACGTGTAAGAAGTGGTTCCAGCTGTTTAAGCAGGGGAATTTCTATCTCCTTGATGCAGAACGTCCGGGACAGCCACAGAAAGTTGACGATGAGGAATTTGTACAACTGTTGGACGCGGATCCCTGTCGCACACAGTTAGAGTTCGCCCAGGAACTCGGAGTAACAAGGCAAGTCATTGCAAAGTGCCTGCACAAGCTTGGGTGGATTCACAAGGAGGGCCGTTGGGTGCCCCACCAACTCACAGCTGCGAACAAGTCTAGGCGCTACGATGTTGCTGTGTCCTTGATCCCCAGATTCAAGAAGAAGGATTTCCTCCACAAGATTTTGACCAGTGATGAGAAGTGGATTCTCTACGATAATCCTAAGCGGCGCAAATCGTGGGTTTATTCAGGTCAGCCTACCACCAGTACCGCCAAACCGAATATCCATGCCAGGAAGCGGTTGCTGCGCATATGGTGGGATCAGAGCGGGGTCGTACACTATGAGAGTTACTCAAACCTGGTGAAACGATCAATGCTAAGCGTTATTGTCAGCATCTCATTCGTGTGAGTGACGCAATGGAGGCGAAAAGGCCGTACACCGGCAAGGGCAGAAATTAGGTCCTGTTGCTTCAGGATAAAGCACGTCCTCACACCGCGAAAACGACTTTAAACACGATCACCGACTTGGGATGGGAGATTTTGCCCCACCCGGGGTATTCTTCAGACTTCGCCCCGTCGGATTATCACCTCTTTCGCTCCCTGCAACATCACCTCAGTGATACACACTTCACTTCTGTCGAGGAGGTCCACACAAGTATTGACGACTTTATCAACTCGAAACAGCCCTCTTTTTCCCGCAGTGGCATTCGGCAGCTCCCTGACCGATGGCTCAAATGTAACCAACACGAATGGGATTATTTCCCTGATTAGGTACGTATTCGATTTGCTGTCAACGTGTCGTGGCTGTGGCCAAGAATTAAGTTGCACACCTAATATTTTTATGCAAATTATATTACTTCTACGGTAGATTTTCCTTCTGAACGGAAAGTCACTTTCCCGAATTTCCTACTCACTTTTTGGTAACAACTGATAGTGGGTCGAAAAGTAAATAACGCCACGTAGAGAGTAAAGTGTGGTGAATGTGGGGTTAACAATCACAGTGAGCAACTAGACGGGTTAAAAGTAGTTCCCTGTCCCTAATTTAGGACCACTGGCCACAAAAACGGGAGATAGCCAGTGCCGTATTATTTCTTAAGTTAAAATGGTCAAGACAAAACATCTATGCCTCATCGGGATTCGAACCCGGAACAGTCTAGGCCGCATGTTCAGAAGCCGACACTTAGACCACTGCGCCATCGGGGCAGTTTGATTCGTCCTTCCAGGCGACCTATTTTATCACGTCTTCTGTAAAAAAAAAAAAAAAAAAAAGATCGTGCTTATGTTATTACTTTGTCCATCCTTCTGTGGACACTATAACTCTGCATCTATTAGCTCCATTTGAAAAATTATTTTCACACTGGAAGCTTGAAATGTGAGAACGATGATCCTTGCTTTCCAAGTTTTCTATGATGTATAACTTCGCCACCAGAGGGTTTAAATGCAGATGCTATCGACTTCAAAATATATTTTAATCTCTGTAATTGGTATTAAGCATCCCACCGAAAAATAATGTTGTATTCGATCCCGTTTAATAACAAAGACTATTTTGGACACAATTTCTTTTTTCACGCAGTGCATAGTTTTTCCCCTAGGGGGCATAAAATTAAATTGCGATATCTCCAATATCTCTGCTTCTAAAAATCAGATTCGAAAAATTTTATTTGCATCAGATAGAGCTCCTGGGGGGAGGGGGGAGGAATGTTCTGCACATATTTTTGAATTTTTGTTAAAAATGTTCCGACACTAGGAGGCGTAAGCATATATTTTTGTCTGATATACACTGCTGGCCACTTAAAATGCAACACCAAGAAGGACACGAGATAGCAAAGCCAAATTTACTGGACACATAACAGATACAAAAATGAAACGATTAAGCTTATAGGCCCGGGCGATTTGCGGAACACACAGACATCAATAGTTCGTATGGCCCCCATGGCTGGCAATAACGGCCGCTACACGCCGCGGCATCGAACGAAAGAGGCTTTTAAATGTGGGCTTGGGGTATGTCGGCCCAAGCTGCTTCCACACGTTCCCACAGTTCATCACGGGTGGTGCTTGCAGAGCCACTCGGTTGCCGATCAGCGACCAGACGTGTTCGACATATCGGGAGAACAGGCGGGCC
Organism: Macrothele yani; assembly: GCA_039090855.1. NCBI lineage: Eukaryota > Metazoa > Arthropoda > Arachnida > Araneae > Macrothelidae > Macrothele > Macrothele yani. Next base: position 20,861,517 of record CM076992.1, read on the forward strand.
ACGGCAGCAGTGATACCTGGTGGGCAGTGAAAAATTGTTGCACGATGCATGCCACGTGCGGGCGCGCATTGTCCTATTGAAACGTGGCTGCTGGCTGGTCAGGGAGGACTACAGGCACCAAAACGTCGGAGATGGTGCGGTGGCTGTTGAGTGTAGCGGCGATGCGTACCAGAGGGTTGTGGGTGTCATATCCAATTGCGCCCTAAATCATAACGCCAGGCGACGGACCGGTATGGCGATGCATAATGCAGGCGTCATGCAGTCTCTCGCCGCGGTGCCGCCACACGCGGATCCGACCATCGTGGTGTTGCAGGCAGAAGCGGGATTCGTTGGAGAAGAAAATGTCGTGCCATTCCGTAGTCCAGGTGCGGCGTTCAACGGCCCACTGCCGCCGCACTCGCCGGTGGTGTAACTTCAATGGTAGTCGGAGCAATGAGCGGCGTGGGACAAGTCGCCGCTCCTGCAGACGACGTCAAACGGTACGTGCTGACACAAGTTGTTGCGCAACACACCCTAATTCCTGCGCTAACGTTCGTGGTGTAGCGGTGCGAGCCGTCAATGCCCGCCGCACAACATGCCGGTTCTCTCGTTTGGTGGTGTACCGCGGCTGCGGCAATCTCACGTCGGTCCGTCCGTCCCTCCTGCACCCACCGAATCCATACTCTCCTCACTGTGGCTGGATGTTGTCCCACACGGTCACCGATGTCTCGGTACGATAAACCGCTGTCGCGATAAGCCACTATTCGCCCACAGTCGAACTCCGAAACGTGCTGGAATGACGGCCGTATTCTGCGACGAGGCTTTAGGAAGCTTCCCACTCACAGGTCTGGCAGCACAAAACACTTCCACTACTACCACCCAGCCTTCTGTGCACCCTTCTTATAGTGCTTCTCGGTGGCGTGCCGTGTGCATATGCCCTGTAATGCTAATCGTTTGCATGTCCTCTCGCAGGCTACGCATGCTGCGAATTTCCGGTACGAGACGAAACGCCAATGCACAGATTAGGCTCAGACGTAAAAATTCCGGCAAACGGACCGCAAAGTCGTACGACTGCAATGGGAAAACAGACACCTCTAGCAGCGCATTGCTTCACATTCTTTTGACCCTCAACGATAGACGCCTCAGACTGCAACGGGGTCTCGAACACAAACGCTGGTGCACTGATTGCCAACAGGTCGTGCTCTCAGACGAGTCACGATTCAATTTGATGCACCGTTATAGTCGCATACGTGCTCGAAGACATCGTGGTTAACTATAATTTGCAGAGTCATACAGTCCCAACGTCAAGCGTCATAGTTTGGAGCGCCATGGGGTTCATAATTTGGGGCGCCACGAACACAAAATCTGGTGCACTGATTGGCAACAGGTCGTGTTTTCTGACGAATCACGATTCAATTTGACGCACCGTGATAGTCGCATACATGCTCGAAGACATCGTGGTGAATGGCACTTTGCAGCGTCATACAGGTCCAACGCCAAGCGCCATAGTTTGGGGCGCCACGGGTTACAAACACTGGTGCACTGATTGGCAACAGGTCGTGTTTTCGGACGAGTCATGATTCAATTTGACGCACCGTGATAGTCGCATACGTGCTCGAAGATATCGTGGTGAATGACACTTTGCAGCGTTATACAGGCCCAACGTCATAGTTAGGGGAGCCACGGGGTCACAAACACTGGTGCACTGATTGGCAACAGGTCGTCTTTTCTGACGAGTCACTATTCAATTTGACGCACCGTGATAGTCGCATATGTGCTCGAAGACATCGTGGTGAATGGCACTTTGCAGCGTCAAAGAGGCCCAACGCCAAGCGCCATAGTTTGGTGCGCCACGAGGTCTCGAACACCGGTGCACTGATTGGCAACAGGTCGTGTTTTCTGACGAGCCACGATTCACTTTGACGCACCGTGATAGTCGCATACGTTCTCGATGGCATCGTTGTGAACGGCACTTTGCAGCGTCATACAAGCGTTATAGTTTGGGGCGCCATTGAGTTCAATTCGCGATCTCGCCTGTTACGAAGTGAGGGAACCTTCAGCATCCAGCGATGCATCCGGGATGTTTTAGAGACAGAGGTGACACCTTTCCTTCTGAGTTCTCCTGGAACTATATCCCAGCAGGACAATGCTCGGCCACATGCGGCCCGGAATGTCCAAGACCTCTTCCATGCGCAGAAGATTCGCTTCTTCCCTGGCCTACACGTTCGCCGGATATGTCCCCGATCGAACATGTCTGTTACATGGTAGGTAAGCGAGTGGCCCGTCAAGCGCCTCCGCTAGTCAGCACAAGTGAACTCTGGTCTTGCATACAAGCAACCTGGCACGCTGTTCCCCACGACGATATCAAAAACCCTCTTCCGTTCAATGTCGCGTCTTGTAAAGGCTTATTTTTGCTGTAGGTGGCTTCACACGATTCTGAGTTTTGAAGTGAAAAATTCTTGGATAGCTCTACAAATGTAATGAGTTATCTCCTGTAAAATGCGAAATCTGTGGTGTACATTTCTTTTGCCGACCCGGTGGCGCAGTGGTCTAAGCGATGGCTTCTGATCGTTCGTCCGAGATGGGTCCGCGTTCGAATCCCGGTGAGGCATGGATGTGTTTGTCTTACGCCCCTGGCTCTTTCCCCTACTTGTAGTCAGTGATCCTAAATTAAGGACGGGCGACTGCTTACAGCCCATTGAGTTGCTCACGGTGGTAGTTAAACCACGATGCAAAAAAAAAAATTCTTTTGGGTAGCGCGATTCGTTCTTGGTGGTGTAAGTTTCACAAACAGTAGGGTATTTATCTGCATAAATTTTGAATTGCTACACTCGGAGTTACGTTTGATCTGTTTTACGAACGAAGGGAATCGCAAAATGGTGCTGCTGGAGGGGGCTCAGATCCTGTGAGCACCCCTCTGAAATCGTGGCAATGAGCTTGCTGATAACCTTGCTAAAAGTAGAACTAGGAAACCAATGGTGGACATGGAGATTCCGGAAAGTTTTAGAACTATTAGAACATGTGTGTATGATATGAAGATATGCGAATCGCAGGAACGCTGGACGCATGGTGACACTGGTCGAGTGACTTACGGGTATCTTCCGGTGGTAAAAACCAAACAATGCCTTTTTGATAGACTCCTAAATCAGTTTTTGACTGAGCACGGCATAACTCCAGCCTATTTTGATCGTTTCAACATTAAGCACTGCACCTGTTCTTGTGGATCTGTTAAATGCATCTATGTTCCATCTTGTGATGCAGTTCGAGGGATTAAAGATCCATCGTGCTGCGGTGCAGTTACCATGTGTAGATCAGCCTTTTCATACTTGGACGAACAGACATAGAGCTGCAGTTTCCTACATGATTGAGAGACTTTTAGATTAGGCGATTCTGTTGAACATTTTCCGCAGAGATTCGTCTATCAGCCTTGATGGTGCAGAGAAGTCGAGGGAGGAGTGGGAACCTTCATTTTGAGTTGTTTGTGTTATTTGAAATTTATTGTTTGAAATTATATGTTGTAATTTTCAGTGAATTATGTTGTAATTTTTAGTGAAATGGATTATTTAATGTCATTCGGTAATTCAATGGTCTACATAAGCTTGGATTTAATGTTGTACATAAGTTTCGATTTGATTTATCATTAATTTTATATTGATTATATAATATTTTGGGTTTGACTTAATTTATAACATTTGTTATTAATTATTTCTTTATTTTCGTGATGTCAGTTGATTTGGGAGTTGGAAAATGTTGATGTTCAAATATTGGTGTGATTATGTGCAGTTTAGTTTTGTGTTGTTGAATACTTTTTTTTGTTGTTCAACATTATTTTGGATGATTGTATTTAGATTAGCGGGGCGTTTTTTCCCCCGCATGTAATTGGTTCTGTTAATCCCTGTGAAGCCAATTGGCGGTGCAGGTTTTATAATAAGTTACTATACTATATATTTTTTTTTTGATTGGGGGTTTAACGACCACCGTGAGCAACTCAATGGGGTATAAGCAGTCGCCCGTCCCTAATTTACGGTCACTGGTTCCAGGGAAGGGAGAGAGCCAGTGCCGTAAGACAAACAACATCCATGGCTCACCGGGATTCGAACCCGGACCCCTTTCGGACGAATGGTCAGAGGCCATTGCTTAGACCACTGCGCCACCGGGACGGCTATATATACTATACTTTACTATACCCCTCGTGGCTGCGTCCCTGTTCAAAGTAGGAGTTTTTAAACAGAAAAAGTTCTAACTTTAATCTTCCGGCTCCAGATTAAGTTGTTGATTCGTTAGTGACCCTATGAGAAGTTTTCTGAGCTACGTACCAACGCACGTTTTTAACGAGAGTTATCGGTCTCAGCGTCAAGTTATCCAAATTCAATAGCAGTGAATTCCAGTTACGAATCATTGTGAAACACTAATTCAATTCAGATATGACATATCCAAAGTCAAATTAGTTGCAGATCTGTAGTCATTATGAGAAATTCCCCAGTGTTTCTCAGCAAGTTTCGCATTTGCATCACTATACGCTCCGAGTGGGACTTTTGAGGATATGTTTAATCACGAATAAATGGGCAGCACAGTGTTAAACAAAGAGATACTCTACATGCATAATCGTTAGACTTCAACCTACAACATTTAACACGATCAGATACAGATTACCTGACTATTATTCTCTTTTGTTAAATTTGAGGAAACAAAGCTTTACTAATAACAATTCGTGTGAAAATCCGTTTATCGTGCGAGCTCTCACCACCAACGGTTGGACTAACGTCTAAAGAATATACAAGATTTAAATGCGATATAACATAAATATAAACACAAAACTAAGTACAATTGCTAGAAAGTGAAGAATGCCTCGTGCAGACGAGTGGGAAGCTTCCTGATGCCTCGTCGCAGAATACGGCAGTCATTCCAGCACGTTTCCGAGTTCGACAGAGGACGAATAGTGGCTTATCGCGACAGCGGTTTATCGTACCGAATCATCGGCGCGTGGGGGACGACATCCAGCCACAGTGAGGCGAGTATGGATTCTATGGGTGCAGGAGGGACGGACGGACCTACGTCAGCGATTGCCACAGCCGCGGCACACCACCGAACGAGAGGACCAGCATGTTGTGCGGCGGGCATTGACGGCTCGCATCGCCACATCACGAACGTTAGCGCAGAAATTAGGGGTGTTGCGCAACAACCTGTGATAGCACGTACCGTTCGACGTCGTCTGCAGGAGCGGAGACTTGTCACACGGCGCCCATTGCTCCGATTCCCATTGACGTTACACCACCGGCGAGTGCGACGGCAGTGGGCCGTTGAACGCCACACCTGGACTACGGAATGTCACGACATTGTCTTCTCCGACGAATCCCGCTTCTGCCTGCAGCACCACGATGGTCGGATCTGCATTATGCATCGCCATACCGGTCCGTCTCTTGGCGTTATGGTTTGGGGCGCCATTGGATATGAAACCCGCACCCCTCTGGTACGCATCGCCGGTACACTCAACAGCCACCGCTACATCTCCGACGTTTTGGAGCCTGTAGTCCTTCCTTATCTTCAGGACCTGCCAGCGGACACGTTTCAACAGGACAACGCGCGCCCGCACGTGGCACGCATCGTGCAGCAATTCTTCATGGCCCACCAGGTGTCACTGCTGCCGTGGCCCGCCTGTTCTCCCGATGTCTCCCATCGAACACGTCTGGTCGCTGATCGGCAACCAAGCGGCCCGGCAAGCACCACCCGCGGCTACGCCTGATGAACTGTGGCAACGTGTGGAAGCAGCCTGGACCGACATACCCCAAGCCCACATCCAAAGCCTCTTTTGTTCGATGCCGCGGCGTGTAGCGGCCGTTATTGCCAGCCAAGGGGGCCACACAAACTATTGATGTCTGCGTGTTCCGCAAGTCGCACAGGCCTGTAAGCTTAATCGTTTCATCTTTGTATCTGTTGTTATGTGTCCAGTAAATTTGGCTTTGCTATCTCGTGTCCTTCTTGGTGTTACATTTTGGGTGGCCAGCAGTGTATATCAGACAAAAATATACGCTTACGCCCCCTAGTGTCCAAACATTTTTAAAAAAAATTCGAAAAGTGATTCTGCGGTTTACCCGCCTGCATACATGGTCGGAGTTGTGGTGGTGACGGCTCAAGAGGACCTACACATTACTAAGTAGGCGGATATATTTTTCTACTACGGTGTACGTATGTTATTTGCGTCATTATACAAAACATCTGAAGGAAATAAATCTAAGCAAAAAAAAATAGCATAGCGTAGTCGAATAGAAACGTAATATAAATTTAGACTATTTCCTTTTTTTTCAGCACAGTGGCATTTCCGAGCGATTTCGCTCCATTCATTACCGCTTCCAAGGCCGTCTTGAAAGTACACTAGAGAGATTAGTTCCCTCCGTTTGTGACGTCACTCATGTTACGCGGCCTGGTACATCAGTGTCGTGTTTAATTTCATACACGACAGCGTTAGAAACTAATCTGAAGCCTTAGTTTCTGCGTGACGTCACTAAAAGAAAACTAATTTCTCTGTCATGGCCCTGTATTTTCTAGATGGCCCGGCTCCATCCGAATCAAGCTGCAACAGAGGTAATCAAAGCCAGTCTGGAGTGGAACAAGGTACGTCCGGGTATGCTTCACAGGAGTACCATCCACGTATGCGCGTTACCATGCCCAGAAAGGCTACGAACCCCCCGAAGAACTGCAGACTCGATGGCCGAAAGAAATATCTGCCTCTCACACTGTACGCGTTAGTCGCTTTCAGCACAATTGTTGCTCTTTATTAAAACAGATAATGATAAAGCTAAACGGGAAATGTCACAGCGTATTATGATTCAAACTAACAATGAAACTCAAGTTGGAAGAAAACTTTTTCATCGAAATCATTTGCATTTGCTAAATTAACAGGACATGCGATGACAACACGAGAAACAGCGTTAGGAGATAAGGGTAAGAACAGAAGAAATTAAAGCGTTATGCGAGGAAATGAAACAATAGTACGTCTTTCTCAGTCCCTTATGAATATTCATTGTGCTCGATACGATTTATTTCTTAAAGAAGAGAAGTCACAAAATTATGCGGAATGGTTGCGACGGACAACGGTATAAAATAAAAGGCGCTTTAGATTTTCAACTCCTGTGTGCTCTCAAGACCAAAAAATATAAATCTGATGTGATCTATCTCTACATGCCATGGTGAGCTTTTGCTTTCTGTAGTCAAGTGTGTAGAACAAAGAAATAAACCTGATGTTTAGGAGCATAGCTGTGAAAGAAATGAACTACTACTTAAAAGATTATCCGTCTTCTGCTGTTGTCTGGCACAGGCAGGATGCATTACTGCCTGCTTCATTTGACACAGAACTAGCCCCAAGCGGGCACAGATCGAAACGTCAAGAAGTATCAGTATTTGTCATTTTCTTGTAGGACTTCCGTCCACAGGGAGTAGAGTTTAGGTCCCAGCCACCTACAGCGAGATCGCCTTTTGGGCAGGACACAGAAACGGAAGGAATGAGAGCAAGTCTAGCGACTTTGACAGAACAGTTTGTAGTGAGATTAGAGTACAGTAGATGGCACCACCGTACAAGTACGATGTTGCACATAGAAGGGCGAGAGAATTTCAAGGGGGCATAGGAAAGGATACCCATTTAACCAGTGGGTCTAGCCTGGGAGCCGTCACTTAACGTGCTCGTGCGATGCACGGCGGATATTCTTTTTTTTTTTTTGATTGGAGGTTTAACGACCACCGTGAGTAACTCAATGGGCTATAAGCAGTCGCCCGTCCCTAATTTAGGGCCACTGGTTCCAGGGAAGGGAGAGAACCAGTGCCGTAAGACAAAGACAACATCCATGCCTGACCGGGATTCGAACCCGGACCCCTTACGGACGATTGATCAGAGGCTAGCGTCTTAGACCACTGCGCCACCGGGGCGGCCACGGCGGATATTCAGCGATTGTTAGCAAATCACACCATCTCTAAAAGATCAACCCAGGTTCGAACCTGAGGACCTTGCATCAATAGTCTCAACTGTTAACCACTAAGCCATCCGTGGCTCCAAGAAGTATCAGTACCTGGTGAACTGTATTCATACGTAACTGCCCCGACCTACGAGGTGTGACAATTTAAATCTTGAAATGCACCTGTAGAAAAAAATGTGTGCGTACGTGAGCACTAGCGGGTACTGTCATCTTCGAAGTAATCCCCTTCCGTACCTATGCATTTAGTTAGAACGCTGTTGCCATTGCTGGAAACCGTACATGGAACTATTTCTGGAATACTCTTGAGTGCCTTTGTCACGTTATATTGGATGTGAGAAAGGTCTGAAAATCGTCCCTTCATGGCAGTTTTTATCTTGGGGGACGGGTAGAGCCATAAATCACAAGGGACTAAATCAGGTGAATATGGTGAATGATCCAATTTGGTTATTGCTTTCTTCGCCAGAGTGTCGCGAACACTGAGCGTGTCATGGCTTACGCCATTTTCAGGTGTGGAAAAGTTAGGGGATTCTGTTCAAAGGTTCGAACATAATCCCGTAACCTTTTCAAAACCTCTAAATATTGGGTTGGTGCGAATGAAATGTCCGGCGCGAACCAGCGGTGGAGACAGGTCCCCCACCACAGCGGAATGGAACCACCCACAGGTGTTGCGGGTATTACGTAACAGTTATTATAAATAGCTAGCACGTGTGTGAAGATAAAGGTTCAGGCGTGGTTTGTTTGGACGTAATGTGGCTTGCAAAGGAAACATGCAGACGCCAGATTTGAGAGTCATCTCTCTGTATGAATTTAAACTGGGCCATTCTGCAGGAATTGCCGCTCGAAACGTTATCAAAGCGTTTGGGGAGAATACAGCCAATGAACGAACAAGTCGGCGATGGTTTGTGAAGTTTCGAAGCGGAGATACGGACCTGCAAAACGAAGAACGTGGTCACCGACCTTTTGCTGTTTCTGACGATGGTCGGTTAAAGTGTGATTGAAGCGGACCCCGAAAAACGTGTCGTGAGATAGCGGCATAGCTAGGTGTCCACCACACGACAGTTGTTTGGCGTCTGGCTGCTCTGGGTAAGGTCAAAAAGCTGGACATATGGCTGCCGCATGAGTTGACAACTGCCAGCAAGACTAGGCGTTTGGAAGTCTGCACGTCGCTGCTTGCCAGGAATAAACAGGAACCTCTACTGCATCGAATGGTCACCTGCGACGAGGAGTGGGTCCTTTATGATAATCGGAAACTATCTGCACAATGGTTAAGCAAGGCACAGCCTGCTTGACGGCATCATAAGCCACAGCTACACACCAAGATGATGACGATGCTCCTTGTCTGGTGGTCCACGGCCAGGATAATTCATCGGAGTTTCTTGGCAAGGGGCCAAACTATCACTGCAGAACGTTATTGTGCTGAGTTACACCAGATGCACCGTAAATTGCCACAGAGACAACCTGCTTTGGTCAATAGACATGGTGTTCTTCTGCTCCAGGACAACTCTCGCACTAGTGTCGCACAACAAACGATGCTGACATTGGGCTATGAAGCACTGCCTCATCCTACCTATTACCCGGACTTGTCTCCGACAGACTATCATCTGTTTGGTCGCCTGGATCACTTCCCGTTCGGGAAACAGTTGACGACAAATAACGAGGTTCAATGTGCAGTTGATGACTTCTTCGGGTCTCAGCTACAAGACTTATTTTGTTCCGGGATAATAGCCTTGCCGGTCAGATGGCAACGATGTGTCGATGCCAAGGGGGATTATTTTGCCTACATAAGTTGTCCTACTTTTCCGTTCTCTGCGTCCACGTGTGCTGGTCCTTGGTCGGACATTTCATTCACACCAACCAAATAGCATTCTTGGTTGACCGTTTGTCCCTGTTCAATGAATTCTTGATGAACTATCCCCTTGTGATAAAAAAAGCGCACAAGTATGGTCTTTAACTGCGAGGGTGACATGCGTGCTTTATTCGTCTCTTATGCCACTCAAATACAATCGACTTTTTCATAGCTTCTTCACCATACGCCACGTTTAATAGCTCTAACGTTTCAGCAGCACTTTTACCGATTTTCACACAGAATTTAATGTTATATACATGAGATTCTACCGCGGATTCGCGTAATTCCGCTTTTTTTGTCATCATTTGGGCCCAACTCGAGATCGATGCAAAACTGAAGAGGTTTATTTGGGGAGGGGGGGGTCGTTTTCCGTCTGAGGACGTTATTTCGTGTCTCAAAACTTTCGAAAATGGAAGTTAAACGGAGTGAAAAAAAATTTTCGTGATTGTAATTTTTCTTGCGATGTTACCTCTGTCTAATATTGTCGTTAAACATCATTTTATTGCATAAATGTTTGTATTTTAGCTTGAAACTGTATGCAACAACTTGCGAGATCGGAAGTTTGACGGCGCGAAAATTTTCCTGTAATCTTCAGGCTTGAGATTCTTTCGCGAATTCGAGGAATTCCGCCATCGTTTGAGTTATTCTTGAGATCGATGGGCAACTGACGAGAATTTGGGGGGATCGTCGGAGGGCAGATTTCCATCTTTACAAAACTTTCATAAACGAAAGATCGATGGAGTGAAGATTTTTTCCGTAATCGTAATTTCGTTTTTTTCGCGATGTTCCTTATGCGCAGTATTGTTACTAAATATAATTTTATTCCATAAATATTTGTATTTAGACTTGAAAAAGAGGGTTCCAAAAACGGAAGTAGGACAGAGCGAAGATTTTTCCAGTAACCACATTTTTTTTTCCTCGGTGTTACCACTCTCCTGTGTTGAGAACTTGGCATTATGAATACCAAACAGCTGGCATTAGCGAATCGCCATAGGCTCATACTCCTCCACGATTACGCGAGACCACACAATGCACGCGCTATGATCCGGAAGCTGTACCCGGTTAAAGTACGAAACATTAACTCCTCCATCTTATTCACCTGATCTGCCCTCTACGGACAATCACTATAAGCAGGTGGACACCTTCAGGTTAAATCATTTCCCAATCAAACATCAGTTGCAACCGCATTCCACGAGTTTGCTGCATTGCGAAGCACAATTTTTCACGACGGCATACAGAAGCTTATATCCTTTTGGCAAAAGTGTGTTGATGCGGGCGGTGATCTGATTAACGAAGTTCACTTTGCACCGTATTTTGAGTGTTTAAAATTCCCCATCAATATTCAGACATTTCATCTGCGGCAACCTAACACACAAACCATAACACAGATACGTGCTGCTTGCTCTCAAGAGTGATGTCCTTAGTTTCACTTTGTGACGTGCCCATACCTCGGAGGTCACGCACATGTCAAGACGGCAAACTTGCAGCGACAAATTTCGGCGATGCAGCTTAATTAGGAAAGCATTCAGCTCCGGAGCAGACGGATGCGGGTTCGAGCTCCGCAACCTGAGAATGGGTTTTACGTTACATTTGGCGCCCGAAAGTAATATGAATCTCCTGGCCGCTGCGTTCTTCGGAAAAATGTTGGATTTTATTTCCACAACATTCGTTTGAAAGCAGTCAGAATTCCTTCTTCTACAGCAGTACTTCCCAACCAATGGCGTAACTACCACCTGCCAGTTACAGTTTTATGAAAAATCTGAACACGTACGAAAAAAACAAAAAAGTAATACAAAAATTCATACTTTCCTTTAATACCTATACACCGACGAGGCATTCATTATGAATTCAGAATTTTTTTTTTTTGATTGGAGGTTTAACGACCACCGTGAGCAACTCAATGGGCTATAAGCAGTCGCCCGTCCCTAATTTAGGGTCACTGGTTCCAGGGAAGGGAGAGAGCCAGTGCCGTAAGACAAACACAACATCCATGCCTGACCGGGATTCGAACCCGGACCCCTTACGGACGAATGATCAGAGGCCAGCGCCTTAGACCACTGCGCCACCGGGGCAGCAAATTCAGAAATTAGCACGCCTGGAAAAATGTTACCATTCAGAAATAAGCGCGCCTGGAGACCGATCGGTGGCGCAGGTGACGTTCACAGAGCATTATACATACAGCCCGAGCAACGGCTTTCGGTTAGTAGTGTTCGGAGTCAGAATGGGGAAAGCTGTCCATTTATCGGAGTTTGATGATAAAGGACAAATTGTGATGGAACGGTGCCTCGGAACTGCGATCTGAGAAACTTCGCCGCTTGTTCACGTGCCACTCTTGTGAGTACGTATTAAAAGTGGTGCACAGGTGGCCAAACGACGAACCGTCGTCTAGCCGTGTGTTTGTTCCTCAGCTCATTGGTGACAAAGGGGAGCGCAGATTGTCGAGCGTTGCTCACAGCGCCTGCTGGGCCACACGGCGACAAACCACCCTCAGCTACAACACTGGTAATCAGGGAAATGTGTCACAGCACACAGTTCATCGCAGCCTTCTACGCATGGGCCTGCGTAGCTGAAGACCCGGCCGGGTCTCCATGCTCACTGCACTTCATCGCCAGCAACGCATGAAATGGGCCCAAGATAATCGAGATTGGATCGTGGATGATTGGAAGAAAGTGGCCTGATCAGACGAATCAAGATTCCTGGTGCATCACGTAGACGGCGGAGCGCAGATATGCCGATTACCAACGGCGGCTATGGCACCTGGATGCACTGTTTGGCGGAAACATGCCGGCGGCGGTGTTGTGGTGCGGGTGATGTTTTCTTGGGACACTTTAGGCCTCATTATCCCAATAGCACAATCCCTGGCAGCTTTCAGGTATCTGAACATCGTTGCGGACCAAGTTCACCCGTTCATGGCCATTACCAACAGCATAATGCGCCATGCCACTCTGCCAGAATCGTCAAGGAGTGGTTCGAGGAACATGCTGGTGACTTTGTGTTAATGCCCTGGGCCTCCAACTTCAACTGACATGAACCCAATCGAACATTTGTGGTTCGACTTGGGAAAGCGGGTCCGCGCTAAATCACCACCACCCCAAAATGTACGGGAACTGGAGGACCTGCTGTTGACATTATGGAACCAGATACCCCAAGATACCTATCGCCACCTCATCGAATCGATGCCTTTTCGAGTGGCAGCTGTTTCGCGGGTTAAAGGATGTCCTACATCTTATTAGGTACGTGGTCATAATGTAATGGCTCATAGATGTATAGCTTTGCCTAAATAAGTGCGAAGTTTCACTTTTTTAAACACTGGATGTCCTACAGATTGAAGCTATTCGGCCTTTGGGTTCCGGGTTGTAATACGATCGCTCTGCAATGGATTATAATAAGATCGCGCTCCAATCGTCCTCTCTCTGCGCTGCTGAGGAAAAGTTTAAAGCTACATAGAGATTCCCCGTGGAGGATGTCGGAAAACAGTCACCTTGGATTATGTACAAGACAGGCACCAATATTTATTAACAGCAGCCACAGATCTGCCATGTGAAAGACGATGATTTGTTCAAGTGATTTATTTTAGTTTTGGACAAAACAATTACAAATTGATTTGCTCTTAGTTCTTCTTTATAGTAAGTATCTCATTTATTGTGTGGAAACTTTAATATACAATCATTTGCAAAAGTTTAAGACCACCTGTCAATTTATTGAAAATTATTATTTTCAAAGAAACAATCGCGTACTAGTCAGAGATATTTGAACAATTAACACCGTAGATGAATTGCTTATATTCTTCAGAACACAAAAAGACCGAAGTCAGTACTTCACCTTTGTTTTTGTTTTTATAACGGACAGAACACGATGTGTCATACTCTCAATGAGGGATTTTTTTATTGGAGGTTTAACGATCACCGTGAGCACCTCAATGGCCTATAAGATGTTGCCCGTCCCTAATTTAGAGTCACTGGTTCCAGGGAAGGGAGAGAGCTAGTGCCGTAAGACAAACACAACATCCATGCCTCACCGGGATTCGAACCCGGACCCCTTCAGACGAATGATCAGAGGCCAACGCCTTAGACCACTGCGCCACCGGGGCGGCTCAATGAGGGATTTGCAGTAGTCACTTGAAATGTCTTTGCGCCGCACGTACTTTATCGCGTCAATCAAAGCTTTGGTATTTTGATGGCTGTTTTTCTGCTGCCCTGTCCTTAAAATGGTCCACAAATTTTCGATGGGGTTTAGGTCGGAACTGTTACTGGGCCAATCAAGCACAGTTATGCTTTCCCTCTGCAGGTAGTCCTTTACTGTCTTTGATCTGTGGCATGGAGCACCATCCTGCATAAAGATTGTGCATCCGTGCACTTGCATATGAGTTAACAGCTTCTCACGTAACGTTTCATACATAAAAAGGACGAGTCATGGTAGTGCCTGCCTGTAAAATGGATAATGAAGCAGTACCGGATGCTGACATAGCACTCCATATCATCTGACTAGGTGTATGTCTAACGGTGTATTTTTCATCAAACCATTTTGCCTTTTGTTTGCCGAACATGTGCTTCACGTGATTCAAATCGACGCACAGTTGATTCATCAGAAAGAAGAACTTAGCTCCAATTTTCAGCAATCCACGATTCATGACGCTTCGCAAACTGGAGTCTTCTTTTTCAAGACAGAGGTAAGTCTAGGTTTATGTGCAGGTTTATAAGCTTTGTTAAAACGTCGGGAAACAATGCTGATACTAATATCAGACCCTTTTGAATGTACAAAGGCCTTGATTCTCTTGCAGAAACTCCTTGGAAAACGCAAAACTATTCACCTTATAGAGCATTGCCATCATGTGGGGTTGTTTTCCTAGGACGTCCACTTCTTTTTCGGTCGCTAAATTTACCTGTATCTCGATATTTCATGATCGTATTATGAATATCCGTCTTGCTCACATTCACTTTTCTGCTTATGCCACGTTGTGACATATTCTAAATTAACTTTCCTTTTTAGTTTGTTTCCCTATGTAAATCTTGATTTTGTTCTCAGTTATACTTCACACTTAACGTGATATCTTTTCTCTCAAACGAATACTGTTGGCAACATAATTGAGGTAGAATGAACGTGACGTATGTCTGTTATGAGATAAGAACCCGAGATATAAACTAGAATAAAACAGTTGCTCTCGTGGAGTGTTGATTTGTGTTAGAGATGTGTTGTGATTTCTATACTATCCTGAAGTGCTATAATCTGTGCTGGAGAAATAAAGCCAATTTCTGTAAGTTTGACTTCTGTTTTAAAAGTTTCGTCTGGCCGTTAAGGTTTAATTTAGGAACTCTTTCATCGCATGGTGATGTTTTTAAAATAACGTAAGAAGAGCGATAAAAGCTCAGTACGAAAAGACTTATTGCGTTATAACGTTCGGAGTATCCTTCAGGACATAAAGTCACTATTTGTGCCCTCTGAGTAACACCTAAGGACGCTTTCTGGCCCATTTTTCGCTGTATAGAAAAATGAAAACCACAAGCAAACTGACGTTCGCACACTTCCCCCAACTCTGTAGGATGATGCAACACCGACAGGAAGTTAAGTAATACAGACAGTAGCTGGCGCAGTCCGCGGAAATCTAATACCAGCAGGTGATCTTAAACTTTTGCAGATGACTGTACAAGCGAACGCCATCCATTTGCAAAATGTCACATAAACGTCCATGTAGAGCACAGTAGACAAAGAAAGGAGTGCGAAAAAACTTCCAAACCTCGACCAGCTCTTTTTGCCGGAGCAGAAGGATGCGGGTTCGAATCATCACTGGCAAATGGCTTTTACTCAATAACTTATGAATTCGAAAAACTGCTAACTCCTTATTCACAGCTCTAATTTCTTTTGTTTGTTTGTTTGTTTGGGGGTTTAACGAACACCATGAGCAACCAAATGTGTTCTAAACAGTCGCTCGCTTCTTAAGGTCATTGGTTCCAGGGAAGGAGGAGAGCCAGCGCCGAGAGATAAACACAAAATCAATGCTTCACTGAGATTCAAACACAGACCCACCTCAGATGAATGGTCAAAAACCAACAGATCACTGCACCAGACTTAATAAACTCAAATTGATATAAAAATTATGTATTACCACAGACTTTCAGCATCGCCAGAGAGGCGTATGGTGTACAGCTGGTACATCAGTTTTTTAATACCCAAAATAAAAAAGTGACCACTGACATTTTCGATAAATTCCTTGCTTCCACGGCCGAAAGGAAAATGCTTTTATCTTACGATGGTTTTTCTCAGTCTTCAGGTGTTCTTAGTGTCGCCTTTATAAGATCCTCCGGTACAAAATATTTACGCACCTGCTGGCAGGACTAATGTAAAATGGCGTTTCTTATGTGAGTTATGTACCCATAATAACTCTCTAGAGCCGATTCGCTGGATATTCTCTGTCCCTGTAGGGTGATATCCTAATCCTCCCTGGCAGACATCAACGTAGCTTGGGGCCAGAAACGCTATTGCACATAACATAACACGTGGTCTAAGTATCGCCTCCCGAAAGAGGCAATAAATCTCAATATATACGGACCACCCTAAGCAAGAAAATCGAAAATAGAAAAGAAAAGACAAGCCCCTACTATAACCTCATTATTTATTAAGGGTGTGTATGTGTGTGTGTGTGGAGCTGAGTACATTCTTTCCTGTAATCTCAACAAAAGGAAGTTCTCTCTCTCTCTCTCTCTCTCAGAGAATACAGTACATGTCTGTCAGACCCCCAGAGCTGTGCAGATCGGCGTGAATCTAGCAGAGGTTGGATAATAAGCTCCATACGAAGCGATCAGCGTGGCTCTCATAAACATAGCCTGTCAGGAAGTCCACTTACGCCATACATCAACTTGGTGCTTGGAACTCCGTTGCTCTCAGGCTTAGCACCCCCTCAC
Organism: Macrothele yani; assembly: GCA_039090855.1. NCBI lineage: Eukaryota > Metazoa > Arthropoda > Arachnida > Araneae > Macrothelidae > Macrothele > Macrothele yani. The sequence goes on from CM076992.1 coordinate 20,878,208, forward strand.
ACATACACACAGTTAGGTTGTGAGCCTTGGTAGCCATTACCCTCGAAGAGCATCTTTGGATGGCTGTGTTGCCTGCCTGTACGTCGTCGTCAAGACATAATTTAGGGCACACTTTATTATCCGGAAAATATATGACTTTATTAAAGACGAGTTGTTGAAATGAGTCGGCAGACGATCCATCACATTGCGATCAATTTACCGCACACGTTGTTTCAGGACAATACTTAATATTTCGATATTAAATCCATAGCACTAGAATTAGCTATTCTTTAATCTCGGAAACTGCACTAGCTCCATTTCATTGTGATAACTTCGCTATTATTTGAAATAAAAGAGTTTTACGGTTTGAAGAAGTTCCAATATACAGGGGAGAATCAAATGAAAACCTTAAATAATTTATTTACACAATTTATTGAACAAAAGTGGTACACACCTGTATCATTTTTCAATGCAATCGCCTTTGTGTGCAATACAAGTCCTCCAGCTTTAACATTTGTGTGATGGATTGCACCAAAAAGTGGTGCTACACCCGCTGCACTACTTTGAGAAAAAGTACACCATCGTGTTTTGCAAACAAAACACAACAACGTGGTTCACATTTCCACCACATTAGGGTACAAAGTTGCACGCAAGATTACACCATGTTGTTGGGTTTATCTTGCACCACGGAGTGGTGCATCTTTTCTAAGAAAGTGGTGCAGCTGGTGTAACACCACTTTTTGGTGCAACCTACACCAAACTTTTAACAGTGTACAAAGTGCATAGATTCCTGCTGCAAAACGTTCGGTAGCGTGTGCAGCGACTCGTGCACCACCTGCTACACCTCTTCATCGGACCTGAAAGTATTTCCTCCCAAAGCATCTTTGAGAGGTCTAAAGATAAAATCACTTGAGGCTAGGTCTGCTGAATACGGCGAATGTGGAAGACACTCGAAGAGCGTCTTGTATGGCTGTAACCGTTTCAAAAGCAGTACATGGTATTGAAGATGCATACATTAAAATTATTAATAACATCTATGAAAATGCAAGTGCAAAGATTAGCATGTTTGAAAATACAACACACATAAAAATTGGAAAAGGAGTAAGACAAGGTGACACCATAACTCCCAAGCTCTTTAATGCCACATTGGAAAACGTCTTCCAATCACTGAACTGGGAAAACAAAGGGATAAAGATTAATGGAGATTATCTAACCCACCTTCGTTTTGCTGATGACGTAGTCATTTTTGCAACTACCCCATCAGAGCTGCAGAGTATGATCCAAGAACTTGCTGACAAGAGTAAAGAAGTGGGATTAAAAATGAACTTTCAGAAGACAAAAGTGATGTTCAATGCTTTTACAAGAAATGAAGATTTATCTATTGATGGAGATAAGCTGGAGATAACATACGTACGTTTATCTCGGACAGCAGATCTCAAGTGAGGGTCACACTGATGAAGAAATTAATCGGCGTATAAAACATGCCTGGAGAGCTTTTGGAAGAAACAGCATAATTTTCAAGAGCAATATGCCATTATGTCTTAAAAGAAAAGTGTTTGATCAATGCATCCTTCCAGTGCTTACGTATGGTTCAGAGACGTGGACCTTAACTAAAAGAGACATACAAAGGCTGCAGACAACTCAAAGAGGCATGGAGAGGTGCATGCTTGGTGTAACCAGGAGAGATATGAAGAGGAATTCGTGGATCCTAAAAATGACAAGAGTGGAAGACATCATGATCAGAGTTAAATCCCTGAAATGGCAATGGGCTGGACATACTGCCAGAAGGACAGACCATCGATGGACAGCCGAAATTTTGGATTGGATTCCAAAGGACATGAAAAGACCCAGAAGAAGATCATATGGCAGATGGGTGGATGAAATTCGAAAGTATGCGGGAGTAACATGGGAGAGACTGGCACAAGACAGACCGTTGTGGAAGAGAGACCTTCGTCCAGCAGTGGATTGATAATGGTTGAAGATGATGATGGGGCCGAGCGTTGTCATGTTGCAATAAGACAGCAGTACGCAGTAGTTTATGTCGTTTGGATTTGATGGCAGGTCGAAGATAAGATCTACATATTTGTCATGGCTACAGTGCTCCCCTTGGGCATTAGTGCTACAAAATCACGCCTCGTTCATTCCAAAGGAGATTCAGCTTAACTCCTTGCTGCGTGCGGAATTTCGTCGGTTTTGGTGAGGAGGGATGGCGCCATTCCCTGCTCGCTCTTCTGTTTTCTGGCTGATGATAGTGACCCCAGGTTTCATCTCCAGTAACAATTTTCTGTTGGAAGCCATCACCTTCTGCTTCAAAGCGCAGCATAAGTTCTTGATAGGCATCCACACATCGTTGTTTCAATTGTGGAGTCTGCTGGCGAGGCACCCACCTTGCAGCCACTTTGTTGAACTGGAGCTCATCATGGATGAAGTGGTGCCCTGAACCGCGACTGATGTTCAAATGCGCGACTATTTCATCCACCGTCACTCGGCGATTTCCCATCACAATGCCTTTAACTGCTGTAATGTACTCTGATGTCACTATTTTGTGTGCCTGACCCGGTCGAGGAGAATCTGTCGCAAAACTCACGCCATTTCGGAACCTCCTAGTTCATTCGTACACTTGCTGGAGTGATAGACATACATCACCATACTGCAACTTTATTCGACTATGAATTTCAATAGTTTTCACGCCTTCACTACTCAAAAAACGGATCACAGAAAGTTGCTCCTCTTTGGTTCATGTCTCAAGTGGGGCGGCCATTTTTACACTGCTACTGTGACGTCACTAAGCTCGCCTGAACCGTATTGCCCGCCGTAAGAAAATCGTTTAGTCATTGCTAACAATATTGCCAAGTTGAAGGACAATGAAACTGTATTTCGAATTTTTATCGCATTTTTAAGGTTTCCATTTGACTCATGTGATAATATATCATTTCAGATATAAAGGTATTGTGCCTAAAGACGGACAAACGAAGTGAAGCTTAGCTCATAGTATGATTTTTTTTTTTTTTTTTTACAGAAGTCGAACCTAATCTGGCGTACTATGGAAAAATATTCTGCAGTTTTTCAGTGTTAAATATATCACAATCGAATCGAAGCTGGATAAAATAAGAACTATCTGTCTCAATTAGGACTGATCAAGTAAGAAAGAGCTGAGTGTTCAACAGTTCCGCCTCTTGAAAATAACTAGTTTTTTCAACCTTTTCTGACTTCATTTGTTTATTTTAATCGCTCAGAAATGATAACGGAATTCACCAGTAGTTCCGTATGTATTCTCACGCCGTTTCGGAACTTCCTAGTCCATTCGTACACTTGCTGGAGTGATAGGCGTACTGTACATCACCATACTGCAACTTTATTCAACGATGAATTTCATGGTGGCGCAGTGGTCTAAGCGATGGCCTCTGATCATTCGTCCGAAAGGGGTCCGAGTTCGAATCCCGTGAGGCATGGATGTTGTGTTTGTTTTACGGCACTGGATCTCTCCCGTCCCTGGAACCAGTGACCCTAAATTAGGGACGGGTGACTGCTTATAGCACATTCAGTTGCTCACGGTGGTCGTTAAAACCTTTAATCAAAAAAAAAAAAAATTTCAATAGATCTCACGCCTTCACTACTCAAAAAACGGATGACAGAACGTTTGAACGTTGCTCCTGTGGGGCGGCCATCTTTACACTGCTACTGTGACGTCACTAAGCTTGTCTGCACCGTGCGGCTACGTGTAAGAAAACATTTTAATCATTGGTAGCTATACTGCCAAGTTACAGGACAAAGACACTGTTTTGTTTTGTTTTTTTGCATCGCACTTTTAAGTTTTTCATTTGATTCATGCGATATAAGAGAAGCACCGTAAATTAATACAATGTACGAAAGATAATCACGCCGTTGAATTGCGGGAGTTATAAGCATGTTTTTTGATAAAGATATTGATAGTTATGCAATAGGCAGTTTCAGTTTGCCCCAGAAATTTAACAAAACACGAAAAGTGTTTGGCGCAACAATCAGATAAAAGAATTTTAGAAACAGGGCTGGTTCAAGCGTAGATACATTAACTACTACTGGGTTAAATTTTTCAGTTTCATTAGCTTCACTCATAGATAGGTCGAGCCTTTGTATAAGACTATACTAGAACAAATGCAGTTAGTGTTCCGCAATTCTAACTATAATTGGGTTTCGGTAAATATTAAAAGAAAGAAAACGAGATAACTAGCATTTTTCTTTTCGACAAAGAGTTTAATTTTATAAGCTTATTTCTTCTGGCAAACTGACGCTACCGTATTCCTTCTCTCCGATCGACCAGTCGGAGAATCCGCTGCGCAAAGGAGTAAAACAAAAACAAACACGAGTGTGTAAAAGCAGAGCGATGCTTGCCGCGAGTAATCTTTTGCTGCTTTTTCTCTCAGAAAGTCAGACTGAAATCAGAAACAAAAAGTCCTTTTGATTTCAATCAGAAATACGAAATAAATTAAGCATAATTGGAAACAATAGTTGATTTTGTTGAGCTATATGATTGAGAGATTGACTCGTTGAGCTATACAAATGAGAGCCAGAGCGAAAAAAATGCCTTCGCTAGCCACTGGTTATCGCTGCACTTAAAGAACAATTTGCCGCCGGCTGTCCACACGATTGTCACCAGTCAATCAACTCCGTAAACACGTTCCTAGTGACGGAATATTACATTTCGTTCGTTTTCGAAATAAACGTAATACTATATTTCGTGTGCTTGGATCATGACCCAATTAAAGGCACAAATAAATATATATATATATATATATATCATTATTATTCTCAACCATTATCAATCTACAGCTGGAGGAAGGTCTCCACAAGTTTCCTCCACAACTGTGTCATAAGCCACTCTCCTCCATATCACTCCGGCATGTTTTCGAATTTCATCCATTCATCTCCCATGTGGTCTTTCTGTTTTGTTTTTGTTGTCACTTGGTATCCAGTATAAAATTTCGGTTATCCATCAGTGGCCCGTTCTTCTGGCAACATGTCCAGCCCACATTGTCATTTCAGGGAGTCTACTCTGATAATAATGTCTTCCGCTCTTGTCATTTTCCTTATCCACGAGTTTTTTGTTTTTTTTTATTGGAGGTTTAACGACCACCATGAGCAACTCAATGGGCTATAAGCGGTCGCCCGTCCCTAATTTAGGGTCACTGGTTCCAGGGAAGGGAGAGAACCAGTGCCGTAAGACAAACACAACATCCATGCCTCACCGGGATTCGAACCCGGACCCCTTTTGGACGAATGATCAGAGGCCATCGCTTAGACCACTGCGCCACCGGGGCGGCATCCACGAGTTCCTTATCTCTCGTGGTTACACCGAGCATGCATCTCTCCATGCTTTTTCCAGTTGTCTGCAGCCTTTGTATGTATTTTTTAGTTAAGGTCCATGTTTCTGCTCCATACGTAAGAACTGGAAGGGTGCACTGATGAAACACTTTGCTTTTAAGACATACTGGCATATTGCTCTTGAAAATTGCACTGTTTTTTCCAAAAGCCCTCCAGCCAAGTTTTATACGCAGATTAATTTCCTCATCAATGTGATCTTTCCTTGATATCTGTTGTTCCACGGTAAATGTAGGCATCAGTTACCTCGAGCTTTTTCCCCATCGATCGAAAAATCTTCATTTCTTGTAAAGAGCATTGTACATCAGTTTTCTCTTCTGAAAGTTCATTTTTAATCCCGCTTCTTTACTCTTGTCAGCAAGTTCGTGGAACACACTCTGCAGTTCTAAAAGGGTAGTTTGCAAAAATGATTATGGCATCAGCAAGACAAAGGTGAGGTAAATCATCTCCATTAATCTCTTTCTCCACTTTTTTCCCCAAGTTCAATGATTGAGATTTTGCCATGTGGCACTGAAGAGTTTGAGATATATATATATATATATATAGTACATAAAACAAAAAATTTGCTTTATAAATAAATTATTTTAACACAAAAAAATTAGAAAAAAAAAAAGGCTAATACCATGAGAAGCGCCGAAGGCAGCATAACCTCATGTAGTAGCTTATATAGAATGAAAATATTACAGAACAAAAATTTCAAAACAAGTGAAAACTGGAACAGGTTGCCGTCATCAAGAGAGCATCAACCTGTGGGAGTGGCCTTTCTAGTACCAACAAAACGACAAGGCAAGCCAAAATTGTAGGTTGGTCATGCTCCCTAGGCCACAAAACCAAATTCTAATAAGCACAAAAATTCAAGAATCAAATTTATAAAACTAAAAAAAGAATTAAAAGCTTATCGGCCGGCAGAACAAAACCCGCCATGACAAAAAGGCAAACAAAACTGAACAGAGCACCCACAAGAACCCAAATATATACACTGATAAAATAAAATTATATATATATATATATATATATATATATAACGCTCTGACTTCAGAAGGAAAAAAGGCTAGTCTTATAGGCCGAAGATCGAAAAATACGGTACACGTAATATTGGTCATGGAAAAAAACTATAGCCAGTAGTTAAAAAAGTTCAAATCTGAGCTATCGCCAAACGGAGCATCAGAATTTATGCAAATTAACTAGAAAATTTAGCATTACAAGGACTGAAAAAGCACTAAAAATTACTAGCCATGGTGACAGCACTATAACTAAAAAACAAAACTTCTTTGGAAAAATGAGCATATAGGAAATGCAGTTCAATGCTAAAAGAAATTTTCCGTTCGGGTTTTTAGCAGCAAATACCGTAAATAGAAATACGTACCTTTGACCATTAGCTAGAAAACTGTTCATTAGTGAAAGTAGAAAACACGCTGGAAAATTTTTCAATAGACATATAAAAGCTATTATCGGCAAAAAGGAGTTTGGATGGATTTTGGATGCGGAGATAGGGACACAAACCGAAACACGTTTACGGTTCCTAGCGAATAAAAAGCGCAGTATTGCAGAAGTAAAAAGCGTGCGTGAATTTTCGTGACAGGTGCCAGATGCAGAATAGTGTTTATTTTTTTAATCAGCATTTTAAAAGCTGAGACATGAATTCAAATAGAAATTCGCATTTACGGCACCTAGAAAAAACAACTTTACATTATGGAAAACTAGAGAATATAAACGAAATGGTTCTCATAACCGGCAAATTTTTGGAAGTCTGACTTGTACGAATGAACGGGGTATTCAGAGAAATAACATTTTGCACCTTGAGGAAAAACTGCATTATTTGAATGAGGGAAATGATGTGTGAAAAGTGTCCATGATAAATCCGACGCATTTTTTTAATCATATTTCTAAGAAGGAGAGTTACGAAGAGAAATGTCTATAGGATATACACCATATTGACAAAAGTCACCGGAAACAAAGAAACACAACATAGCATTTATTGACATACATTAGTACGGTGTCGGTCTGCCTTCGGCCTTAATAATGCATGCACTGAACCTTCAAGACATGCTTTCGACAAGGTTTTGGAAAACAGCGATAGGTATGCGCTTCCTCACATAATGCTGCCGCTAACTGTTGCCTAGTAGTAGGCCTTTGTTCCAAACTTCTTATTCCGAGCTCTAATTAATCCCATAGGTGTTCTATGGGATTAAGATCAGAGCTCTCTGCTGGCCAGTCCACACACGATACGGAATTATCGTCAAACCACGCCATACAGTCCTTGCTTTATGGCTCGGTGCATTATCTTGCTGGTACCAACAAGGCCCGGTTCCATAGTATTGCCACAGATTTGGTAGGACATAATTGCCCAGAATAACAAAGGTAGACGTGCTGGTTAACAGGTTTGTCTACGATAACCAATGGGCCGGGACCGTACCACGAAAGACACCCCCACACGAGTACACTGCCAGTTCCAAACTTGACCGTAGGAATTGTACACTGTGGTAAATAGCGTTCCCCCGGCTGCCGCCATACCCACATACGGCCATCAGACTGATGGATCGTGTATCTGGATTCATCAGTCCATAGGACCTGTTCCCATTGATCTACGGTCCGCGATAAATGTTCTTTACACCATGCTAAACGACGAGTAGCATTCAGAGTGGAGATGAAAGGCTTATGAGCAGCCGCACGACCACAGTAACCAACGGAATGAAGTTCTATGTGAATAGTACGTGTACATAGAGGTTCCAGCATTTTTACTCAACCTGTACACTGAGGTCTTGTGCAGTACTCAGTCGATTAGCTGTAACGACTCTCCTGAGGCTTCGAAGCCCTCTATCATTGATTTTCTTTGGTCTGCCGGTACGTTTTGCTGCTTCAGGCACGCCATGTGTCTTCCACTTATTCAGTACATCCAAAACAATTGACTTGGGGATGTTTAAACGCCTCTAGGTTTCTCTTAGGGACAACCCACTAATATAACACCCAACAATCTTTCCTTTCTCAAAGTCAGTTCTATCCCGCCGTGACACTTTCACTCAACCTCACAGTGCGATATGATCGCAGTCAGCTGCAGGCTTGTTTTTATACCGTTTGCAGCTGTACCACGCTTCTTAACAACGCAGCGGATTCGTTCATTTGCTTTTGAAGGGATGTCCGGTGACTGTCAGTATAGTGTATATTTACGTTTCCGGCGGAACTGTATTATTCGAAATAGGGAAATACACGCAAAATGTTCCTCATAATGAACGTATCCAGCGCAAAAATAATTTTGCTTATCTAGCTGTTAAATAATTTTGCTTATCTAGCTGTTAAATAATTTTGCTTATCTAGCTGAGCCGCAGAGATACCCTATGTTGCAAAAACGTCTCCGGACACTTACCTTCCGCCGCACAAATAGAACTTTCCAATAGATCACGTGCGCCATATTTCCTTTATTTTTTCATTGAAGGTTTAACGACCACCGTAGGCAACTCAATTGGCTATAAGCAGTAGCCAGTCCCTAATTTAGAGTCACTGGTTCCAGGGAAGCTAGAGAACTAGTGCCGTAAGAAACATAACATCCATGTCTCACCGGGATTCGAACCCGGACCCCTTCACGGACGAATGGTCATAAGCCAGCGCTTAGACCACTGCACCACCGGCACAGATTTCCTTTAAAACTGTTGGTACACTCCTCACATAGAGCAGGAGAGACAGAGATCCAACTTTCGTGTTTACGACAGCGCCCCAGTGGTCGGACATGAAACTACGATAGCGTCTGTCACGTGATACGGTACCAGTGCCTATATAAGTAGCACTGCGGAGAGAGCTGTAAACTCTTCGAGAAAAAAAGCAGAAGGTTACGGTTCGACGTTTTAGTTCCTTGTCCGTCCACTGACGCGCTGTACTATTGAGAACTTCGGGGCCAAACTGTTGCCACGAGTCTATGGAAGATCAACCTCGGAATCTCCTGATCTGTGGCTCCTCAGACGTAGTGCATCGTTTACTCGTGAGACATGGCCACGCGTGTGTTGAGCTTAGCGACTGTTTTTCTTATTATTTGGATTGGAGGTTTAACGACCACCGTCAGCAACTCAATGGGCTATAAGCAGTCGCGCGTCCCTAACTTAGGGTCACTGGTTCCAGGAAAGGGAGAGAACCAGTGCCGTAACACAAACACAACATCCATGCCTCACCGGGATTCGAACCCGAAACCCTTCACGGACGAACGGTCATAAGCCATCGCTTAGACCACTGCGCCACTGAGACTGAGCTTACTGACTTCCAACGAAGTTGTGTTATAGGGTGTCTTATCAGCAACCTGGCCGTGCGTGAGATTGCAGAACAATTGCAACACCCACGGTCAACTGTTCATGAAGTTATACGTAACCTAGCGTATAGTCCGTCCTAGGACGATTGTTTTTAAGCTTTAAATAAACATTAATATGTAGAAGATGTTGCCCGACCTATGACGGAGTGAAAGTTTTAACTGAAACAGATTGAAAACAAATCATATAGACGACGGATTTCTGTAAGGAAACATAGTAAACACTTATACACTGAATGGCCACTTTATTATGACCACCTGACAGTTTTAAGCAAATGAGCTACACGGCTGCACGCTGTTGCCGCCAGAGGGCGAAGCTAGTATAAAGTTTAGTGCTTGTGACAGTAGAAGTGATTTTTGGGTGAAGAGATGGGTAAAAAATGCGATTTGACGGACTTTCAACGTGGGATGATTGTAGGAGCTAGGAGTCATGGAGCGAGTATCACTGAAACCCGCCGCATTCGTGAAATGTTCCAGAGCAACTGTTGTTAAAGCGTTTAAAGACTGGACTGTCAGCCAAAAAACTGGGTCTCTACGTGCAACGTGTGATCGTCTTCGACTAGTGACTGCTCGGGCGGAACGGAGTGTCCAGACTGGTAACAGACAACAGAAGGGCAACAGTGCAGCAAATTACAGACCATCCTAATCAAGGATCCCCTCAAATGATCTCTGCATGCTCTGTTCGCCGTACACTGCATCGGATGGGATATGGCAGCCGAAGGCCTGTTCGAACACCTTTGCTGTCTGCAGTTAACAAAAGAAAACGTCTCCAGTTCGCACAGGAGCACAAGGATTGGACAGTCGATAATTGAAAACAAGTCAGTTAAAAGACTGTGTCTGGTGAACGCATGATATCACGCTGTAGACGTAGATGCAATCCAACACCCTTTGGAAATCTGACAAACCACATACGTTCCGTAATTCGGGGTAAAAAGAGGTCAAACCCGGCCTTGAATTAAAGTTTTTAATGCAGTGGTTTGTATGAGTATCAGACTAACGCTCTGAAGCCAATACCAATCTGTAAAGTTCTTGCCCTGTACGTACAGACGTCAATATATTGTATTTTGGTCGCGTCACGACAAAGAATGGGGTCGCATACCGTCTACGTGTAGTTATCTAAAAGGGATGGAAAAATACTATTCGAGGACACTTTGTGACGCTACTTAACGACTTCAAAGGGCAATTCTTCAGTGCTGTTAACAGTTTTCCGTCCCAATAGTTCCAGGAAATGGACAGTGCCAGAGCTATCAGACAAGCACATAACCTGCGCCCAGAATTATTAGAAGCCAGCCTTAGACATGTCGATCCCCACTGGTGTATATGAAAATGTACCTATATTTGAAATTTAATAGCCAAGAGTTTTTTTACAATTTTTATCCATCTAAGTGGCAAAATTCCAGCCGTTCAATGCTACAAGGACCTACTTTTAGCGTTAACTTTCCCTATTAAAGCAAAAAAATGGCTTAGCAAACAAAATGTTCGGTTACAAACACAGCATGAAAACTCCTCCGAAAGAATAAATTCTAGTAAGCTCTGAACAGGTTGTCAACGAGCAACACATTGGAGAAATAGGTTTCAATAAAACCGCCTGAAAGTGAACAAGGACGGGTTTTTTTTTGGGGTTTTTTTTTTTTTTTTATGATTCGTAAAATTCACCAGTACGGGCAGCCTAATGCCAAATCCAGAAGTTTTAATTTAAATTTGCTCAGGAGTGCGCAGTCTTAGAGCTATTTTTATTCGTCTCGTTTCCGTTATAAGGATTCCTAAACTTTTTTTTGTTTTCTTTTTTTTTTTTTTTTATTCTATACTTACGAGAGACTTTTTTTTCTTTTTTTAATGGCAAATGGATTTTATCGCTGAGTTAATTATTTCTCACGGCGGGACAATGCGTGATTAAGAAACCAATGCTTAAAGTATTCCAGCCTCCCTAATTGGAGCGATTCGGGCTTTTTAATTAAATGCCCAGATGGATCCAAAGGCTTATCAGAAATTCGGGAAAATAAATGTCCTGAAATTCTTTCTGGCTCCCTTAGCGCGTTCCTCGCTTTAATAAAACAGTTCGCATTTATCTTCGGCCAGTAGTATTCTTCGTGATCTGCTGAAATGTGAAATATGTTAGGCTCTTAACACTCGGTCTTTTCAGAGCCAATTAAGAAGATTTGTTCCATAATCCGGAAAATAAAGGCTATTTATTTTTTATGGGAAGGGATTTGGAGTAACCGCCGCCAGCAGTCGATTTATGAGAATAAGCATTTAGCAGAGTTTTATAAATAAGAACCAGGTTCATCAGGGAAGTGTTTAAGGGGTGGGTCCAGATCGTCAGGAGCCCTCTCCCCCCCCACACACACACCCTCCCAACCCATTTTTTTTGTCAATAAACAAATACATCGCTCTTTCCACGTTTTACCAACACACAGCAACCGACAAATTGTTATTCAGTCACCGCCGGGGAATTGAATCCTGGATCTTTCGATGTCTAGCCGAGCGCGTTAGTCTTACATCACGGTGGCCAACAATCCACGACGCTATGTGTGTTTTTCAGTCAGCTTCTGACATCATGAATCCGTAAGATGGGCTCAGCTACTGAGACGTCTCAATCTGGTGGGCATTAACGACACTGGCTATATATTAATTATAGCAGTTAAATCCAAAGCGAAAATCCTCCAAATACGTGGCGTCAGTGAATAAACAAAGACATCTCTCTTTCCACGTTTTAGCAACACACAGCAACCGAAAAATGCCCACCAGATGGTGACGTCTCAGTAGGTGAGCCCATCTTACGGATTTATGATGTCAGAAGCTGACAGAAAAACACACATAGCGCTCGGCTAGATATCGAGAGATCCGGGATTAAATTCCCCGGCGGTGACCGAATGACAATTTTTCGGTTGCTGTGTGTTGGTAAAACGTGGAAAGAGCGATGCATTTGTTTATTCACTGACGCCACACGTATTTGGATTTTCATTTTTTTTTTTTTTTTTTTTTTTTTTTTGTCTCCTGTAGATCAAGATTGTTTTTATATAGTCAGTTCATGTTACGAACTTTTTTTATATTGTGATTATAAATCTGTGCAGTTGTTTTTCCCAATACTTCTTAAGATTTTTTTAATTTCGATTTTTAACGACCATCGGAGGCAACTCTAAAGGGCTAAAAAGCTGTCGCCTCTCCATAATTTAGGGACACTGGTTCCATGGGAAGGACAGAGCCAGTGACGTGAAAGAAACATCACCTATGCCTCACTCCCGACTTAGACCTGGATCTTCACGGACGAACAGTCAGAAGAAGCCAGTGAAATGGAGACAGAAGAAAACTTATCGTAGTTTGAATGGGAAAATACATTGTCGTACCAGAATAATATGATCACCCCCGGAATCACAGTGTACCCCAGGCCAGGCGCGTCACAGAGTGGACATGACGAGGTCGGCCACACGGAGATATAACCGGCCGGCCATGACAGATGTGCCATAGTGCGTCACGTGAGCACAGTGGGCAAAGGTAGTGATTTGACGGACGGTCAAAAAGGAATGATCATCGGCTACCACGCCCAGGGTGAAAGCATCTCAGAAACAGCAGACTTGGTGGGCTGTTCGCAAAGTGCTATAGTAAAAGTGTACCCAGAATAGACCGATGGAACACAGAGTACCTCCCGACGTCATAACTGTGGAGCCCCAAAGGCCATCGACCCCAGAGGAGAACGTCGCCTCCGTCGACTGGTGAAGGGCAATCGACACGCAACAATGCAGCAATTGACCACGCAAATGAACGCTGGGGCACCCAGGTACGTATCCCCGATAACAGTAGAGCGAATTCTGTTACGCACGGGTCTCCGGAGAGTGGAAAATGTTGCCTTCTTCGACGAATCAAGGTTTTTACTCCACAGAAGTGACGGGAGGTGGCGGATACAGCGTCAGACACATGATAACCAACACTCGGACACGCTTTTCGGTCAAGTACAGGCCGGCGGTGGCAGAGTGCATGTCTGGGTATGACCTGGGACCGCTGATACCACTGGATGGGTATCTGAACGTCAATGGCTACTGTAACTGGGGCTTCCATATTTATCGGAAGCGAGATTCTGTAGTCCTTTTTAGAGATAGTTAATTGTGGTAATTTTCTTTCAATTCCCGCCATTTGGATGGGAAGTGCAGCGACAGGCAAAGTACCTTTTTTTCCCACGCGTCGCAGCAGACGGGGTGTTAGATTTATAGTTTCGTCGATGTGAGAAGAATAAAACCGGACATTATTGCTTTTCAGCTGTCCCAGGAAAAGCGACGAAGAGAGTAGAGGGGACCAGAGAGCCAATTAATGAATCTTGCGTTTTCGGGGAGGATGGGGAGAGTTTTCGTTCGGGGGTCGGCTACGGGGAATAAAAGAGCAGAGAGAACTCTGTGGCAGAAGGTCGACGAAGCAGGATATCTTTAGCGGGGGTGCTAGTATCTTCGGGACGAAGGGAAGGAAGGAATTGAGGCTGATGATGAGAGAGACGGAAAGAGATTATGAGGGGGTTAATATGTAGAATGAACGGAGATCAAGACAAGGCTTAAAGACATTCCCCGTAACATCTGAATAAAAGTCTTCCTCATTGCAAAATTTAGCCTCAGTCTATTCACTCTTCTATACTTTGTATTGTATTTATCTGCTCCAGTTGGGGGAATTACGGATCATACCACCAATACCGAACTTACTGCAAAGGAAGCATCAAACGAACCCTCCACACAGGGCGCTGTAATAGAACTCAGCACCAAGCCCTGTAACACTACCTGTCCTTTCTCGCTGACCACATGCATCCCTCCGTATTGGACGTTTATCCTGTAAGTGATGGCGTCTACCAACTGGTCAATGTGCCGTGCCACGTCACTAGAGGGTGCCGTGACTGGTTCCAGGAACGCGACAGCGACGTCTCCCTTGGCCGGCGAAATCGCCAGACCTCAATCCGATCGAGTACTTGTAGGACTATTTGGATCGACATGCCGACCAACAACAACGTCATCTCCGGGACCTCCGTGCTCTGCTGCAGTCCGAATGGGCACGTGGTCCTCGCCTATTGCGTCATCCGGGTCAAGGGTGGTTATTCCCATTATTAGGTAGGTTGTCATATTATTCTGATACGACTGTATAATTCCGCGCGAGCCATCTCAGCGACCGCAAGCATAGTTGGCTGTTCGAGAGCCGTAGTAGTGAAAGTGTGTGTGTATGTGTGGGAGGGGGGAATGGTGCGAAGACACATCCACCTAAGGTGCTGAAAAATGGACACCACCAATATTTTACAGTGATGTTGGAGGCCGGTTGGCACGTGCTATCCCGGTGCAACAGGCTGCCCACGATCCCTCAATTAACGGAAGACTGCAGAGCACCGAAACGTTCCCGCGCGCGTGTAATTTTTTTTTTCTCGTGACTACAGCTAATGGATGTAAACAAATATTTATACAAATGAGCTTTGAAAACCGAAATATTGTCAAATATAAAAAAAAATAGTCGTACCCACCTAGCAGGAAAGATATGCTTATACAAAAATGTTGTGCACATAGCTTCAGCTATCGAGTGCAAATATAATTTTTTCAATACGTTTTCCTACATTGTTGATACAGTAGAACTACAATTATCCGGACTCCATATATCCGGAACTACAATTATCCGGACTCCATATATCCGGAACTCCAATTATATGGATCGCTTGTTCTTTCAAGGCCAAGTAAAATTAAGATTTTTGTTAATTTATTTATGTGTTTTTCAGTTTTTTGGTTCATTTAAATAATACAAAATTATAATGCAGTACAGTAGATATTTATTTTTTAAACTGTATAACGTGTTAGTATAAGATACGATAAACGAAAAAATTAAATTCTCTCACTTCAATTGATAATAAATACGTGTTTGGCCTACGGAAAAAAAGGCAACCCAATTATCCGAATTTTCCGAATATCCGGATAGGCTGTAGTCTGAGTTAATCCGGATAGTTGGAGTTCTACTGTATTTGTGAACAACATAAAAAGACACCACCTAGAGGAAAAGGACAAATTTAAAATGTATAAATAATTTTCTTGGTTCTTCCAGACCGGGGGCGTACATAGAATATTGGGGGGGGGGGGGAGGCGACTAAAAAATGGGAGTTTTTGATATCCACCAGGACAAAATAAAAGTTAGAGAAAAAATGTAAGCATTTTTTTCTAATGTAAGTCGCATTTTAACAAATAACCAAAGTGAGCCCCTTTCAAGGGGTCCTTTTGCACACCCTCTAAATACACACCTATTCCAAACCAACTAAAAGATGCAGATATACAGTGTACAAAGCGATGCATAAGTTTGGTTTACTCTTCTGAAAATCATTTCCACCGGCTACAAAGTCCTGTCTTTCTTCGAGGTAAAATTGCTGCAACCTAAAATTACCAGAGTTGAAACGAGGAATGTAATAAAGCCCCACACTATGCAGCATATTCTCTCATACTTGACTCTAACAATCCACCAATTTTAGCTCCTTGTTTTCCGCCTCAGTTCTCACTTCTCGTTTAAACCGTCGTAATTTAAATACAAAATTCCTAATCTTCCGTTTCAATGCAATCACGGGAAGGGCAAGTACTACTCTGCACACAGTTATTAAATTTCCCAGCGGTAGGCAGAAAGTGTTTCTGGAATCCTTGCTTCGGTTTTCACCGTCAAGAGGTGAAAACCGAAGCGGCATTTGCAACTTTCGTTTTTACTCTTTTATACCCATTCAAAAGCTCACCGTATTGCTTGCTATTACATTTCCCGGAGATACGGAGAGAATCTGTTCCTGGAGCCCTTGCAAATGTTACGTGGGTTTCCACTTTCGTTTTCCTTTCTTATCCCCAGCCTGAATTTCTCTGAAACTCAGCAATACACAGAACACTTGAACAACAGCAAGAAGTAATCTTACTTATCTTTAAAATTTCCAACACCCACGAGTAATCGCGCAGAAGATGTGTTAGATACGATATTTTATTTTATTAGAGGTTTAACGACCACCGTGAGCAACTCAATGGGCTATAAGTAGTCGCCCGTCCCTAATTTAGGGTCACTGGTTCCAGGGAAAGGAGAGAGCTAGTGCCGTAAGACAAACACAACATCCGTGCCTCACCGGGATTCGAACCCGGGCCCATCTCGGACGAATTATCAGTAGCCATCGCTTAGACCACTGCGCCACAGGAGCGGTACAACGATATACACTCGTGTTCATAAAAAAACAGAACACGTAAAAGGATTCGAGCTAAAACTGAGTTTTACAGGATATACTAATCAGACAGCATTGTAGAAATGATTAGCATTTCGGCGTCATAGGTGCACGCGTACCGTGTCTAGACAAATACGATCGCGCAATGTCACAGCCCGGAAACCGGCCGTTTTTCTGTTATAAGCGCCGCGTGGCTCGGTCTGCATGTCAGTGCTTGGTCATCAGTGGGTGAGGATGCCTCGTCATCGTATAAGACAGTCTTACACAGTCACATCAGCGAGTTCGACACAGGTCGCATTATCGGCACGAGAGAGTTCACTACTTCCCTCCAGCATCAGTGTGTCCGTCGTGGCAAGAATGTGCAAGGAATGGCACTAAGGGCATGGGACGCAAAGAGAAGGTTCCGGACGCTGTACAGAGAGACAACGCTGAGAGTCAGCCATGATTTAATGAGAATGTCTTTGAGTGACCGTTCTGCATGATCAACGGCGTTGGAGCAGCAGTGGTGAACTGTGACTCTTTCTCCTACGTCACCTGTTACAGTACGTCGCCGGTTATTACAATTCGGACTGCAGGCCTGTTGGCACTTCCTCAGGCTATCTTTGACACCACAGCAACGGAATGCCAGGCTGCTGGTGATGTATCGTGTTCTCGAACAAAACGCGCTTCTGTTCAGGCGAAAATGGCCGCATCTGTCGGCCGACGGAGTGTATTTGCACCAGGCATATTGCACCCACACGAGGCATTATGTCCTTTGGTGCTATCAGATACGAAAGCCGACCACCTCTCGTGACAGTCTGTACCATCATAACGAGTGCCCGTTACGTCAATGACATTCTGCTGCCGGTCGTCCTTCCGTACCTGCAGGACGTCCCCTGGGCCATATTCCAACAGGATAATGCCATACCGCATGTTGCAGAGACAAGGCAAAAGATAAACAATTATTGGCCTCATATGGTGGATCTTGGTCCACCTTATGAGGATAAAGTGATAACTAAGCAGGAAGAAAACTACTGGGTGGGCACAGCCGCCTCCCCCCCCAGTAAAATTATTGGAGGTGCAAGATTTACCTTGCCCCGTATAATCGGAACCTAACCTATAAAGTCAACACACTAAGCTACTTCTTCACAATGGCGGATTTCAATGTATGCCGGAAGTAGTATGTGCTACTATATTTGCAAGTCTATTCTTCTCTAATGTCTTTCGATACGAAATAATAGTAATTTATTATAAAACCTGTACCGCCAATTGGCTTCACAGGGATTAGCAGAAACAATTACAGGCGGGGTAAAAAAAAGCCTCGCTAATCCAAATACACAACTAAATACAATCATCCAAAATAATGTTGAACAACAAAAAAAAGTATTCAACAACACAAAACTAAATTCCACGTAATCACAAAAATAATTGAACATCAACATTTTCCAACTCCCAAATCAACTGACATCACACAGAAAAAAAAGAATTAATAACAAATGTTAAAAATTAAGTTAAAAGTCAAAACCAAAATATTATATAATCAATGATATTATAAAATCAATAATTAAAACCAAACTTATGTAGGCCATTGAATTCAAGCTTAGCCGCCCCGGTGGCGCAGTGGTCTAAGCGATGGCCTCTGATCATTCGTCCGAACGGGGTACGGGTTCGAATCCCGGTGAGGCATGGATGTTGTGTTTGTCTTACGGCACTGGCTCTCTCCCTTCCCTGGAACCAGTGACCCTAAATTAGGGACGGGCGACTGCTTATAACCCATTGAGTTGCTCACGGTGGTCGTTACACCTCCAATAAAAAAAAAAAAAATTCAAGCTTATGTAGACCACTGAATCCAAGCTTATGTGTACACCATTGCATTACTAGTTTTAAAGTACCGGTGGCGCAGTGGTCTAAGCGATGGCTTATTATCATTCGTCTAAGATGGTCCGGGTTCGAATCCCCGTAAGATATGGATGTTGTGTTTACGGCGTTGGCCCTCTCCCTTCCCTGGAACCAGTGGCTCTAAATTAGGGACGGGCAACTGCTTATAGCCCACGGTCGTCGCCAAACCTCCAAAAAAAATGCCTTTCAATTTTCGAGCATTTACTTATATTTCCGTAATTTCTATAGTTTAATAAGCTCTAGGCCGCCCCGGTGGCGCAGTGGTCTAAGGCGCTGGCCTCTGATCATTCGTCCGTAGGGGGTCCGGGTTCGAATCCCGGTGAGGCATGGATGTTGTGTTTGTCTTACGGCACTGGCTCTCTCCCTTCCCTGGAACCAGTGACCCTAAATTAGGGACGGGCGACTGCTAATAGCCCATTGCGTTGCTCACGGTGGTCGTTGAACCTCCAATCAAAAAAAAAAAAAATAAGCTCTAGCTTATGTAACACTCCTTCCGCAGCTGCATTCTAAATTCTTTTGAAAGTGACACATCTACTGCTTCAGATGTTTTGTGCAAGTACAGTCCTTCCCCACGAAGTATTAGGTGTACAAATAAGTTTTAAATCGTTTTTTGTGTGACGTATACCGCTAATTTACATATCAGACATTCCCCCGCGCTGTTGTCATGTGACCGTAACTGGTCCAGAGTATAAAATGTAACACCGAAGTCTGCCCAACAGTCAAACGCACTTGCACATCGGTAGGTGAAAGATGGCAAGAGATACTGCATTTATTCGACACTGCATTCGTTACGAATGTCGTCGTCAAGGAAAAAGTGCTGCAAAAGCATGTGCATCAATCTGTTCTGTTCTGGGGCAGATTATTGTATCGAAAAGCACATGTGAGTTATTTTTAGACGGTTTAAAGCAGGTGATTTTGATGTTATCAATCGAGAACGTAGCGGCGCCCCGCAGAAGGTTCCACATCAGGAACTGTAAGCATTGCTGGATAAAGATTAGTCTCAAACGCAAAAAGAATTAGCTGAACAATGGGGGTGAGGGTGTAACTCAACAAACCATTTCCAATAGTTTACGCGCATTAGGAAAGATTCAGAAGGAAGGAAAGTTTGTGCCACATGACCTGAGTCAGAGGAACAAGGATGTGCGTATCATGAAGTGTTTGAATCTGTTGAATAAACAGCACAGAAAGTCTTTCTTGTGGAAAGTCATTACGGGTGATGAAAAGTGGATATGGTACGACAATCCCAAAGGCGAAAAACACTGGGTAGACCCCGAAACGCAATATTCACTTCAAGAAAGTTTTGCCGTGCATCTGGTGGGATATGAAGGGTGTGCTCTATTATGAACCATTGGAACAGGGTCAAACTCTTACTGCTAATCTCTACAAGAAACAATTGCTAGACTGAACCAGGAAATCTGTCTGAAACGTCCATTCACAGGCAAAAGATTGCGTCCCGTGAAATTACTGCACGAGAGTGCTAGGCCGCATGTCACGAAATCGGTCAAGAAAACTTTATTGACGCTTGGCTGGGAAGTTTTGGAGCACCCGGCGTATATTCGCGACATTGTTTCGATCGATGCAACATGGTTTATCTGCTGTACGGTTCGGGACATGTGACGAAGTGCAAGAACGGGTTGAAGACTTAATCGCGTCACACGGCGAAATATTCTTCATGGCTGGAATCAGTCAGCTGCCCGACCGATGGCGGAAGGTGATAATTAATGACGGCGCAAATTTTGATTTGTAAAGGCATTATTTGTTTTCTCTCAAATTACATGTTGCGTTGTCTTAAAACGCTTTAAAACTTATTTGTACACCTAATACAACCCGAACGGACATTTGGACCACTAATGTTCGGACATTAGGTGAGGAATTTACACTAATCAAACAAATTCTAAGATTTCCTTAACTTTATTAATTCAGATATTTAAAAAAAAAACTTCGTTTTAACGAGTATTTGCGGGGTGGAATGCCTAATTAATCTACAGTTATCACTTTTGTAAGCCCCGGCAAACTTCAAAGACAATTTGTTTCAAAACTGTATACGCAGCAAATCTTTAATGTATAAATAAAAATTTCTCTCCCTCTAATCATAAGTGATGGCTGTGACTGGTCGAAACTAAGATGTTAGTCTAAATTAAGGAGTTTAGAATAAGATATCTGGAGATGCCCTTGTTAATAGAGCAGTACCACTTTGCGTGAAGCCTATAACCGCGAGCGACAGCCGTCAAAGTTAGGAAAAGCTGATGGGTTTCAAGACTATTGCAATGCATTTTGGGTTGGCCGAATCGACTTCTTTCGTCGCAAATGTTTCGAATTTCGCAACGTAATTTCTTGCCGATGTGTAAGAAAATGCTGCATTTATAAAATTGTTAATTATTTTGAGGCTCTTTCCCATTTTTATTTTAAATTGAAATACACGAACGTTAGTGCGAATTGTAAACAAAACAACGTTAAAATTGAAAACTTCACTCGTGTAAGAAGTATAATTCATTCCGGTTTGATACTAACACGATTTCTGCAACACAAAACAACGCAATTCTAAAATACACACAGTTGAAATGACATAGCTGTCATGTAAACAACGTCAAATTCCCACACCTGGCGGCTTCACGGTTAAAAGACTCAGGACATCTCCAGAAGTATTATTCTAACCTCCTTGGTCTAAATACGCTGTACAAGATTTTCCAATAGAAACAAAATCAAGAGTTTCACTTTAAATGAATATTTGACGAGACACGCCGCAAAGCAGTCGTTAATTAGCGTGATTGCCATTCACTAGACTTCGATTTCCAGACAAATAAAAACAATCATTGCATTCGCCTGCAATACTGCCTTTCGGTGAGACTTGATAGGCATGACACTGCCTAGTACGTGTCGAATGGTTAAAAGATAACTTCATATTATGAAGTTGTCTATTTAAAAAAAAACAGTGAAACAAATCGATGTATTACTACTCCTGAATGTCTCTTGAGTCGGTCAAAATCCAGAAAATAAAAAATAAAACATGTTCTTAGTACCTTTGCAGCTTTTATTTTCGTTAAAGCCTTTTAAAGCATTATGCAACAAAACATCAAAGGAGCACAGCAGCAACTGTGCCGCAACCTGCAACGTAGAAGTACGTAAACTGTCTCTATTAGGAGCACACACAAAAAAATTTCAAGCTTTTTTTGTGACGTATACCTCTCTTACTTACATATCAGACATTCCCCTGCGTTGTCGTCATGTGACCGTAACTGGTCCAGAGTGAACAATGTGACACAGAATTTTGCCCAACAGTCAAACGCACTTGCACATCGCTAGGTGAAAGATGGCAAGCGATACTGCATTTAATCGACACTACATTCGTTACGAATTTTATTAAGGAAAACGTGCTGCAAAAGCATGTACATCGATCTCTTCTGCTCTCGGGGAGAATACTGTATCGAAAGGCACGTGTGAGTTTTGGTTTAAACGGTTTAAAGCAGATGATTTTGATGTTAGCGATCGAGAACGTAGTGGCGCCCCGCAAAAGGTTGCACATGAGTAACTGCAAGCATTGCTGGATGAAGATTAGTCTCAAACGCAAGATGAACTAGCTGAACCAACTGGGGATAACTCAAACCATTTCCTATCTTTTGCGCGCTATGGGAAAGATTCAGAAGGAAGGAAAATGGGTGCCACATGACCTGATCCAGAGGAACAAGGATGAGCGTGTCATGAAGTGTTTGAATCTGTTCAATAAACAACACAGAAAGTTTTTCTTGTGGAAAATCATTAGGGGTGATGAAAAGTGGATATGGTGCGACAATCCCAAATGCCAAAAAACACTGGGTTGATCCCAGTGACGCAACGACGTAGGCACCAAAACGCAATATTCACTCCAAGAAAGTTCTTCGGCGCATCTGCTGGGTTATGAAGGGTGTGCTCTATTATGAACTATTGGAACAGGGTCAAACTGTTACTGCTGATCTCTACAAGAAATAGTTGCTGCGATTGAACCAGGAAATATGTCGGAAACGTCCATTCACAGGCAAAGGATTGCCTCCCGTGAAATTACTGCATGACAACGCTAGGCCGCATGTCACGAAATCGATCAAGGAAACGTTACTGAAGCTTGGCTGGGAAGTTTTGGAGCACCCGACGTATAGTCCAGACATTGCCCCTTCAGACTATCATTTGTTCCGATCGATGCAACATGGTTTGTCGGCTGTACGGTTCCGGACATGTGACGAAGTGCAAAAATGGGTTGACGACTTTATTGCGTCACACGAAGTATTAGTCATGGCTGGAATCCGTCAGCTGCCCAACCGATGGCGGAAGGTGATAGATAATGACGGCTCGTATTTTGATTCGTAAAGGTATTGTTGTTTTCTCTCAAATTACATGTTTCGTGGTCTTAAAACGCTTTAAAACTTATTTGTACACCTAATATTTCATGGCACTATCTCACTAGTTCTACGTCCTTTAAGTATTCAGCGAAGGACAGTTGACGTAGTCCTACGTTGTAGCTTGCGGCACAGATGTCCTTCGATTTGTTGCAGATATAAGATCTTTAAGAAATAAAACGAAAGAAATGTTTTACTTTACTTACTTAAAAACAACATACTATTCATAGTAACTTATGCTGATTATAAATTAATGTTAGTAGGAGGCGTAGTATCATGGTTGTCAGTAGAGTGTTATAGCTAAAATTGTTTCTGAAGAAATAGTTCTTCAGAAACAATTTTCCAAACTCCTTAGTTGCATTGCTATAAATTTGGATATAAGTCTCTGACAAAATGTACTCTTCTTGTTTATACTCTTGTCTAGATGCAGAATGCATCAGCGGGGTAAAGGTTTGAGACGTAATACATTCATTATCCAGCGAAGTTGTGAAGACTGGCGATGTGCATTGGTATTCCATGCCCGGTGTGAAAATTTTGAATCTATGGCATCAATCTCCATCTGTTCAAGCTCAATTTGTGCACTTGAAGAGGAAAGTTGTGGCTCTAGAGTCGAACTCTGGTGAAACACATCCTTGCGCGGACTTTTGACGGTCCTTACATTCCCGTGACCTTTCGGTTGATGACTTAGTTGGCCTTTCCGGATTCCTCTCTGTCTCCTCTCGCTGCTTCAACTTTCGTCGGTTCTTATATAATAGTAATTTTCCCTGGATTTTCGCCGCATTTCTAAATTTTCTTCAGCAATTTTTTTTATCTAAAAAATAAATAATCCTCTTTATTTCGATTTATCACATACGTACGTTAGCTCTGAACGTCAGAATTCGGGGCTGAGGTTATCGCTATTATTTTCTATTCACTAGTTAACCTTAAAACGGCCTGGAGCGAAATAAAATTACGCAAAATTTAGCTTACGTTTCTGACGCTACTGTAATCGAAGGGTTAAGAGGTGGAGGGTTGAAACTTCTTTTGTTATAAATGGAACTCTATAAACTATCTAATGATGTATTATTTATTACTCTATGATTATTAGTTTCGAAGATATAAGGGTTCAAAGTGTGACATGTTTTCGTTGCATTAGTGCTCCCGATATTAATCCCTATATACCCAACGAGAAGAAAGACTTAGTTCTACATCGAAACTCAATAATCACAATCAGCTCGAAGCGTTATAACTCTGACATGCGTGTATCGAATCAAGTAGCACTGTTAAATGGTTTTCGTAGATGACCTTTTTTTTTTTTGGGGGGGGGGGGGGGAATTAGGGTTTAACGACCACCGGGAGCAACTCAAATGAATATAAGCAGTCGCCCGTCCCTAATTTAAGGCCACTGGTTGTAGGAAAGGGAGAGAGCCAGTGCCGTAAGAAAAACAACATCCACGCCTCACCGGGATTTGAACCCGGACCCCTTCACGGACGAATGATCAGAAGCTCTCGTTTAGACCACTGTGCCACCGGGTTGACGTAGAATACCTTGCTAACCTCCGGAGCTTTATTTTTTGGTTCTGGAGTTTGACAAAAGAGCTATAAGCAGCTAGTTGCTCGTCCCTAATTTTTTTTTTTTTATTGAAGGTTTAAGGACCACCGGGAGCAACTCAAATGAATATAAGCAGTCGCCCGTCCCTAATTTAAGGTCACTGGTTCCAGGGAAAGGAGAGACCCAGTGCCGTAAGACAAACAACATCCATGCCTCACTGGATTCGAACCCGGACCCTTCTCGGACGAATGGTCATAAGCCAGAGCTTAGACCACTGCGCCACGGGTGCGGCTCCTAATTTACGGCCACTGGTTCCGGGAAGGGTGCAGGACCTGCGCAATCAGGATAAGCGCCTTCAATAACCTCTATGCTCTTAACTAATATTAGAAAAATCGAAATTTAAAATTCGAAAAAAAAACACTTTATATTTAATGAGAGCACTGTTGACGATTCAACTCCATTTAAAGTTGTTGCATGCCGTTGAAAGTCGAAGTAATTATTTACGAGTACAGTGATTCACACTATTCCTATGCGTGGAATTTCTATGTCAGAAAATACCCTCTTGCAGGTAACAGTACTTTCAGAAATAGAAATAATTTTTAATCCCAAATCCCTTGTCTCTTTGTCTTTCTCGGTGAAAAAAGGTTTAAACAATTCTGCACCAGTCCGTGGTCTAGCTGTAATAAATTCCTCTGCTCGAAATTCAAAGGATTCCATTTTATAAATGGAGTTATTGCTTTCAATGTCAGCACTCAATGGATTGCCGAACACACGTGTATTTGGTTTGAGTTCATCAAATTGTTTAACGCCTGTCATCAAAATGCTTAAAAGAGTGTTTGAGGGAAAAAATACTTTAAAATCTCTACACTAAAAAAGTCCGAATTTTTTGTTTTCTGAAATTCACGAGCCACTTTCCGTGATTTTATGCATTACGAAGCATATTTTTGATACAACTTTTTCAGTGAAATGACGGGGGAAAACTTAATTCTACGGATTTTTCGAACGCCAGAAAATTACTAAATTTTCAGAAACCTTTCTGCAATTCTTTTCTTATATATTGACGGTAAATTAGCGTTTTCAAGATGTGTTAACGGAAAATTCTGAATTTTCAGAAACCTTTCTGCAATTAGTTTCTTATATTGACGGTAAATTACAGTTTTCAAGATTGTGTTAACGGAAAATTCTGAATATTCAGAAACTTTTCCGCAACTCCTTTCTCCGTATCCATGTGACGAAAAATGAGAGATGCACAGGAATGTTTGAGGGTTTGATTAACAGTTAAATTTCAACAGTCTATAGAAGTATTTGATTTTGAAATTCTGTAGCGAGATGGATATTGTGGATCGTACATCAGATGGATTTTTGTTATTGTGTCACAGGATATTTCTTCTCCTTTCTCCCATTTTGTGCACCAGCTATTATATATTGTGTTACCGTAAGGAACCGAGTTCTTAATTTCTTGTACAGGTAATTATACGATGTCTATGTAACAGTCTGTTGAGTCCTTACGATAAAAGCTATATAGCTATCAAGGCTAAGTTGTATATTTAGAAGTTTTCTTGAAATAACATGAAAAATAACATAAAACAGTACATTTTACCGTCTCTTAAAGATAATTGAAAGTTGTCAGTTGAAAAAAGATCTCAAACTCCAAATCATTCGGTAGCTTCGAAAAATCACGGTGAAAAGAATACGTAATTTGTAACAAGCTAGTAAAATCCTGCAATGCCTTAATTATTTATGATACGCTCTCCAACATACCAGAAATCATTACTCAAGTTGTAAGGATAATGGCTGTGGAATAAATCTCACTCCTATGCCCTGACCTTTGACCCCATTTCAATGAAATTCAACAGAACCGGTTCAATATACCGCCGGAACATAGTTTTGTCAAAATCTAAGCATTTTTACGTAAGTTACGACGCATAAGGGCGATGGAATGGATCCCGCTCATATGTCCTGACCTTTGACCCCATTTCTACCAGTTTCAATAGAGTTCGTCCCCAGGTTGTCCCCTACCACATACTAAATTTTCATCGAAATCGAACCATTTTTACGCGAGTTATCGTGCGGACAGACAGGCGGACAAAGCTAGAGCATATACGCTTCTTCAACCTACGGTTGGAAAGCGTAAATACAGGAAAAATGAAATTATAAACGCATTAAAAAAATAAGCTCTAATAGAAAAGAAAATAACTGAATCATTCGCATTAATGAAAAAAGCATCACCCAATTAGTTTTACCTTGAACGTGAGCCTGGTCCCTATGACTTCTTGGCTTAATGGTTACGGAGCTCGCGGCTTCAACCCAAACGACTGGGCTCGATCCCCACTCACCACCGGATCAGAAGAATTCTCGCGCGCGTAAGGGCTGAAATATTCAGCACGCCGGATTTTGCGAAAATTGTCTAAATACTGAAGAACTTCAAACGGAATTTTCTGAAATAAATGGAATTACTGAAAATCTATGAAAATAGAGTTAAAAAAAACCGGGAACTTTTAAAAATGAAAATTTCGTTAAAAGACAAACTCACCGCCAACTTTGCTGCACGTTATTTTCAGAAATGTTCCGTGAATTCACATTTTTTAACAACGCAGTTTCACCACAAATTGTCATTTCATCAGAAAGCTCCTTGGAGGATTCGAAGAGAGACATTTTTCTTCCTAGATTTGATTTTAACAATGCCAGTTTGTTAGGAAAACCAGCTATTATGCCAGCAAACTTAACATATGTTTTGGTCTTTTTCTTCCTGGGTAATTTTTTTTTTTTTTGATTGAAGATTTAACGACCACCGTGAGCAACTCAATAGGCTATAAGCAGTCGCCCGTCCCTAATTTAGGGTCACTGGTTCCAGGGAAGGGAGGTACCCAGTGCCGTAAGACAAACATAACATCCACGCCTAACCAGGATTCAAACCCGGACCCCTTCACGGACTAATGGTCCTAAGCCAGCGCTTAGACCACTGCGCCACCGGGGCGGCGCAATATTTAGGGAAATCAAGTGCAGCGGGATATCAGTTGGGAATGCTAGTGAGCTAAGACAGACTTTCATAGTTGGATCAGTGTCATATTATTTCTTCCAATAAAAAATGATAAAGTTCTTTCCGAAATTGCGGAAAATCTCACTAAACATTTTCCAGCATTTAACCAACGGATTCGACTGTGCGAAAGCAAGACACCGTTTCTGTCATCAAATTTACCCAAAAATGTTTTGAATTTTCTATGCATAAGAGAATTGTTTCCACCACGAACTTCATTCGTTATTTTTACTACCTCGTACACTGTAATTTGATAGCTCCAGCGAAGACCGACGTTATGCTTTTTGCTGTACAGCGCAACATTTCAGACTGGATTCCGAAATGAAATTTTGTATATTCGTTTGCGGGAAACAAGATTTCTTTCCGCGGGCGCTTAGTCAGAAACAGAGAAGGGGAGTGGGAATACAGAGCAAGGCACTTCCCCAGGCGCCAGTCCATGGCACGCCGAAAAGGCTGGAATGATATTGCAGCTAAATTATATTGCAGCTAAATTTGGAAATGCGCCACAAGAAATCTTATAGCAACGAAACGCACTTTTCATATGTAAAAAAAATCCCTTGCAACTGAATGTTTATTTTTTCCCCCTCTTTGTTCGAAATTTTAAGGAACACCATGAACACAACTCTAAGCAGGGGGCGCCCCGAAAGTGTCATTTTTGTTAAAATCCAATTTACATTAAAAAGAAGGCTTTAATTTAATGAAATGCATCAATTTAAATTAAAAAATAATGCATTAATGTTTTATATTTTTCATGAACTTTTCTTTGTCTTGATGGATTTCAAAAAATCCCATTTTTCGTCAGCTCCCCCCCCCCCAATCCCCCGAAAAAAAAATTCAGGTAGGCTCAGTTCTGATTGAGTCATCAGTTTGGAACGTAGGACTACGAATTGCAGATCGGAGAGTTGAAATGAGCTAGTTGAGTATGGTTTCAAAGAGTTTGTTTAATTTATTATAGCCAACACAAGTCTATGATATGAAAAGTAGTTTACATAATTTGCACAAATGCTGCTGAAAAAATTGCGAACACAAAACAGATCGATACATGAATTACCCACAACGTGGTGGACTTCTTACATTCCTCCTCACTTACTCTGGCCTTTAGTTTTGATTTTCTCCAATTTTGCCTGCGTTCATTCCGCGAATTCCGCGGCATTGTCGAAAAGGTTAACCCGTTCACACGAATATTTTTTTATTTTATTTTAGTTTAAAAGCACTGCGATATATTCTTTATATATTTGAAATATTTGAATAGATCTCGTAGAGAGCTTTAAAACGATACCACGACAGTCGTTTTGCGCTCACGGTTGTGCAGATAAACCACGATATTGTCCAAAGGGCTCATCGGTTCACAAGAAAACAATTTTTCAAATGTTCAGTTCAAACCACCGCAAAATTGTTCTTCGCATATTTGAATAGAGCTCGTCGAGAGCTTTCAAACCATACCACGAACAATCGTGTTGCGCTCACGGTTGCCGAGATAGACTGAGTCAAATGCGGCGGCACACCCAGAAATATTGCATCACATACCCCCGAGCACATGGATCGAGGGAAGCGTCGCGCGCACGATATATTGCGCAGTACGCAAATTGGACTCCATGGTGTTTACGAATATGCTAACGCGATTAGTGTGCGGCACGTATTTTTAACGCTATAATGATTTCAATTGGGGCCTAATTTTGCCACACGGGGCCGGCCGTAGGTCGCCCCATACTATCCGCGGAGTTAGACGTAGTCCTATGTCAAAAATTCTATATACCCCTGACTACGAGATATGGGCAGCCCGCTCATCCCTAATTTAGGGTCGTTCCAGGGAAGAGAAAGAACCAACATCATCCAATACACCACACATTCCTCACCCAAAACCGGGCTGAACTCTGAGAAATCGTCAGAAGCTAGAGCCTCCGACTACTTAGCCAATGGGTAGCGATAATTTATTATTTCTCCTTTTAATTTACCATTTTGTTAGGGGCTATGCGTTCTTGGTGTTCCTTAATTCATCCAAAAAGTGCTTCAGAACATATGTTTTTTCGCGGTTTAATCTAGGTGGAAGTTAACGTTTTTAAGTGTGTGTGTGTGTATTGTAAATGGCTTTTATCGTTTATGAAAAGACCTTTGATTTGGTGAAACCATCAGCAGTTACAATGGCTTTGAAATCCTGCGGTATTGAAGATGCATACATTAATATTAATAACATCTATGAAAATGCAAGTGCAAAGATTCGGCTGTTTGAAAATACAACACACATAAAAATTGGAAAGGGAGTGAGACAAGGTGACACCATATCTCCGAACCTCTTTAATGCCACATTGGAAAATGTCTTTCAATCACTGAACTGGGAAAACAAAGGGATAAAGATTAATGGAGATTATCTAACCCACCTTCGTTTTGCTGATGACGTAGTCATTTTTGCAACTACCCCATCAGAGCTGCAGAGTATGATCCAGGAACTTGCTGACAAGAGTAAAGAAGTGGGATTAAAAATGAACTTTCAGAAGACAAAAGTGATGTTCAATGCTTTTACAAGAAATGAAGATTTATCGATTGATGGAGAAAAACTGGAGATAACAGGAGATAACAAGAAATTAATTGGCGTATAAAACTTGCCTGCAGAGCATTTGGAAGAAGCAGCATAATTTTCAAGAGCAATATGCCATTATGTCTTAAAAGAAAAGTGTTTGATCAATGCATCCTTCCAGTGCTTACGTATGGTGCAGAGACGTGGACCTTAACTAAAATAGACATACAAAGGCTGCAGACAACTCAAAGACGCATGAAGAGGTGCATGCTTGGTGTAACCAAGAGAGATATGAAGGGCAACTCGTGGATCCGAAAAATGACAAGAGTGGAAGACATCATGATCAGAGTTAAATCCCTGAAATGGCAATGGGCTGGACATACTGCCAGAAGAACAGACCATCGATGGACAGTCGAAATTTTAGATTGGATTCCAAGGGACAGGAAAAGACCCAGAAGAAGACCACATGGGAGATGGTTGGATGAAATTCGAAAGTATGCGGGAGTAACATGGGAGAGACTGGCACAAGACAGGCCGTTGTGGAAAAGAGACCTTCGTCCAGCAGTGGATTGATAATGGTTGGCAATGATTATGATACACACAGTATATACACTGAAGTGCCAGAAAAGCTGGTACTGACGAGCTTATGAAAAATGCATAGCAACGTCACCTATGCGCGTACTCGGTTGTGTCCGCCAGTGCGTATATAAAGCGATAGACATCCTTGCCAGCTGTCAGAGCTATTTTCGGCATGAGAATGGCAAGTAATAACTATTTAAGCGATTTTCAACGCGGTGTCATAGTTGGCGCTCGTGAGATAGGCCATAGTATTTCGGAGGTAGAAACGAAGTTCTGATTTTCACGGACGACCATTGCAAGGGTGTACCGTGATTACAAGAATTCCGGCAAAACCTCCAACCTACGATACCAGGGTGGCCGTAAAAAGACATTAGGTGAACGTGACCATCGTCGGCTGTCAAGAATCGATTCACGCGATAGGCGTGCAACACTCTCGCAAGTATCATCGGAATTCAATGCTGGAGCCTCAACAAGCATCAGCGTCCGGACTGTGCAACGTACCCTGAACGATATGGACTTTGGGAGCCAACGCCTAACTCCAGTCCCCTTGATGGATCCACGGCACAGAGCTATGCGCCTCGCTTGGGCACGGCAACACCGCCACTGGACACTTGATGACTGGAAACAAGTAGCCTGGTCTGACGAGTCGCGTTTTCCAACTGTATCAGGCAGATGGAAGGATTCGTGTGTGGCGGAAACCCTATGAAGCCAAGGATCCCGCCTGTCAACAGGTAACTGTACCGACTGGTCAAGGGTCCGTAATGGTTTTGGGTGTGTTGAGCTGGACTTCACTGGGTCCCCTGGTACGTCTACAAACGTCTGTGAACGGTTATGTGAGCATCCTTTCTGACGAGGTACACCCGTTCATGTCCTGCATTCATGCTGATGGGTTGGACCTGTTCCAACAAGACAATGCACCTCCACACACAAGTGACGGGACGCCACATTATGGTTAGAGGAGCATTCATCCGAGTTTGCGCTGTTGCCATTCCCACCCAAGTCCCCAGATCTGAACGTGATAGAACACATTTGGGATGTCATGCAACGCGCTATCGAACACAGGCATCCGAAACCTCGGAATACATCCGAATTGTGGAACGCTCTGCAGAAAGTATGGTGTGCATTGCCTACAGCATATTTCCAATAGCTAACGGAGTCCATGCCCCGTCGTATTTCTGCAGTCCTGAGCTCCCGTGGGGTACCTACCAAGTATTAGACTGGTGTACCAGTTTTTGTCGCACTTCAGTGTATATATACACAGTGCGTCAAAGAATTTTTAAGACTGGCGCTAGATTTCAGCCTACGGTGGCGCCACCAGTGTAATCGCGAATGCGTTATAAACCTTGCCCATCTGCTTGCTTTCTGCCAAAAGTACTGCGCAGTTGTTAAAGTAACTCAAACGAAACGGCCGTTCATTAGAGAAGTAAAATTTTTTTCATGTTGAATTATTAAGATGGAACAAAGGGCTGTTATTACATTTAACGCAAAACTTCGTAAAAGTACCTCGGAAACGTACCAAATGATGAAACAAGTTTACGGTGTGTTTTGTTTAAGTTGACCAAATGTTTTCCTGTGGCACAAACGTTTTTTGGACGGAAGAGATACGCTAGAAGATGATAAGCCTACCGGAAGACCAAGTTCATCTAGGACACCTGAGATTAATGAAAAAGTGCGTGGTTTCGTGGCAAACAATCGATGTGCGTCACTACGAATGATGGAAGAGTCTTTAAACATCAACAAAGAAACGATTCGAACCATCCTGCATGAAGATTTGGGCAAAACAAAAGTCTGTGCTAAATTTATTCCACGCACGTTAACCAATGAACAAAAGTCAAGGAAAAGTGCACATTGCAGAGACATCATTTCAGCCGCTGAAAATGATCCAAACTTCTTAAAATCGATTGTTACAGGTGATGAAACATGGTGTTTTCAATATGATCCTAAAAAAAGCAACAAAGTGCGGAATGGAAGTCAAAACACTCACCACAAGCCAAAAAAACAAGAAAAGTTCCATCGAAAATCAAAACAATGCTCATTACATTCTTCGATAGTAAGGGTATTATCCACAAAGAATTCTGTTCCAAGTGGACAAACAATTACTGGTGAGTTTCATTTAAACGTTTTGAGGCGTTTGATGGGCAGAATTAGTCGCATTCGTCCAGAATATCGGGATGAAAACAGTTTGTGTTTGTTGCACGATAATGAACCCAGTCCCACCTCACTTCTAGTTTGTAGATTTTTGGCGAAAAATAACGTCTGGGTGTTGAATCATCCACCGTATTCGCCTGATTTAGCACCCTGCGACTTTTCTTTATTCCCAAAACTTAAAATGACGTTAAAACGGTGTTATTTTGATGATATTTCGACCATACAAACAGCTTCGACGCGTGCTTTGGAGGTAATTCCGCAAAGTGAACTGGAACAGGCATTCGAATCATTATTAAATCGCTGTAACAAGTGTATTGAAGCCGGAGGGACTTATTTTGAATAACAAACCAAAACAAATTATAATTTTTTGTTTCTATTTCATTTTACAGACCCAGTCTTAAAAATTCTTTGCCACACTGTGTATATGCACACACACACACACTAAGTGATAACTGAATTCTGACCATTACCTAATAATTCGTAGGACCTTCTTTCGCCCTCAATACAGCACCAATCTGACGATGATCGATTCAATAAATTGCTGGAAGTATGTTTGGAGGTATGGCCTCCCAAGCTGTGTAAAATGGGGTCTTCAGAGCCATCTTGGATGACACCGCCCTCTTTCAGGAAAAAGTGCAACATTGTTGGGAGAGTCAGCAAGCAATTCACGATGATGGGTACCAGTTCCATATGCACCAGGGGTCCAAGTTCCTGCCCGGTATTTTGGGGGGGCAGGGGGGGGGGGTTAACCCCGTGAGCAACTCGACTCTCTATTAGCAGTCGCCCTTCCATAATTTAGGGTCACTGATTCCACGGAAGGGAGAGAGCCAGTGCCGTAAGAAACAGCCATGCCTCACGGGATTTGAACCCAGACCCATCGCGGACGAAGGATCAGAAGACAGCGCTGAGACCACTAGGCGGCACGTCACAAAAACAAAAATTAAAGGGAGTGCTTTCTCTTTAGGCTAAGACTGCACGCACTGCTAGGAGGGAAATCACAAAAATTAAACACGCATGTATGCTGGATGGCAAGTGTTTTATGGTCGAGATGGGCATTTCTACTCAACTTTCCACAGACAACAAAAGTAATCCGCTAAGCCCTGATTCCTTGTGGGCAACACGAAAGGACGCTCAAGTGGACGAGTAGTCAGAAGCGCTGCCTTCTGGCTAATCGCTCGAGATGGGCCCAGGAGACCCGGATGCGGCATGAGCTGTGCGTGCTGCCTCATCCCCTGAAGCCAGTGGCCTCAAATCAGAGAACAGAGACTTCCATGGCCTTAATACGACACCTGGTAGTTTTACACCTGCAATAAACTAACACAGTGAATATCGTCTAATTTCACTAATAAACTTAGCAAAAGAGGCGAATAATTAACATGAGCTCAGTGTGTCTGAATCGCATTATTCACACTAAATATTTGGAATCTTAGATCATATGTACAGGATTTTAGAAAGGGCGTGTCCGACTAGAAATCTTAAGCAACCCTTAGAAGTAGGAGATTTGTGCTAGAGTGCCCCCACGTGAAAGTCACACGGAAGCGAGGTAGAAAAAGGGTGGAAGATGCCCTTCTTTATAACCGGGGGTCCAAAGCCCGGGATCTGACGCCTTGACGAGCCCATCCGACGCACGGTTGATATTTAGTGGTTTGAACGTTCGTACCTGCCTGAGATAGATCCTGAGGCTTTTCCGTGGCAGTGACGAACGTTGACCAGTAGGCGATTCACGGCCCTGAAATCTTATAGAATGGCAGAGCAGCATTTAAAGAGAAACGTAATGTTCTTTACATCTGACTCGCCCAGATTTTTTTTTATTATTATTATTTTGGGGAGTCTAATGACCACTATGAGCAACTCAGTGGGCTATAATGCAATCGCCGGTCCCTAATTTATGGTCACTGGTTTCAAAGAAGAGAGAGAGAGAGCCAGTGCCGTAAGACAAACAACATCCATGCCTCACCGGAATTTTAACAAGGACCCATCTCAGACGACGGGTCAGAAGCGACTGCGCTACCGCAGAGGGCGGCCTCGCCCAGATTAAACAAATTTCGTGAAAACTGACTTTTTTCTTGAGAGTTTAACGACAACCGTGAGCAACTTAATGGGCTATAAAGCAGTCACCTGTCCCTATTTCAGGGTCACTGGTTTCAGGGAAGGGAGAGGGCTGTAAGACAAACAACATCCATGCCTCACGGGATTCGAACCCGGACCCACTTGGGCGAACGCTCATAAGCCAGAGCTTAGACCACTGCGCCACCGGGGCGGCATGAAAATTGATAAAAGTAATTTGAAATAAAATTATTATAAATGGTAAAAACAAGAAATTTTAAATTCCTTTTGAAAATTTGAGGGTCTCCTTTCAGAGAACCGTTCAACGCTAAAGCACTTTTTTCTTAGAACTACGTCACTGAAAGGGTGGCGAGCAATTTGTAATCTAAAGACAAACTGAACAGATATCACATTCACAATATAAAATACGTTATTCTACTTCACGTGTTTGTGTTTAGGGAAAGCACGCGTTTTCTATACATTCGGTAACGTGTAACTGATCCCACATTAATAAATACCCCACGAGCTTTGTATCACTATATATAAGGGCATCGCACACAAATCTACTGTATTTTGTTATAGTGAATTACATTCCAAACCCTATTTACTTCAAAGCTTAAAATCAACTTCAGGAAAGTAAATTTTTCATTTTTTACCTCTTAAGGCTTGTTATTCATTGGTAGTTCTGGACTACCTTGCATGTAATTCGAGTTTGTCTCCAATATGTTGGTCATCAATATATTCCCACGCCCCGTGGACATGAAACGCGGCGCCGTTCACAGAAGTCCAATATCCAAGAGTTGAATTTCGCAGTGAATGTAATTAACAACTACTTTGCGTGACAATATTTCTCCTCATACATTTTTTGTGAAATGGGAAAAAATAGATTAACACCATTGGGTTACTGTAAAAAAGCCAGTAAAAGATTCGTTCTTCAGACAGCAAGTCCGAATTTGTGATTAAAACATTAGTGGCAGAGCGGTTAGAGTTGCAAATTCTGGCTAGCGGACCGAAGTGGCTAGGGTTCGAGCTCCCGATGAGAAGTGGGCAAACCGCCTATTCCACGACGCTTACTTTTTTCTCCTGAGAGGAGGGAGATATCGCCACCGTGGGCCACTAAATAAGATATAGGCAGCCTTCCGTCCCTAAGTTGAGGTCACTGGCTCCAGTGAAGGTAGAGAGCCGGTGCCGCAAAGCAAACACATCATCCAAGTTTCACCATCCTAACATTATCCAACTACACTTTTTTTATTGAAGGTATAAACGACCGCCGTGAGCAACTCAATGGGCTATAAGCAGTCGCCCGTCCCTAATTTAGGGCCAGTAGTTCCAGGGAAGGGAGAAAGCCAGTGTCGTAAGACAAACACAACAACCATGCCTCACCGGGATTCAAACCCGAACCCCTTTCGGACGAATGATCACAAGCCATCACTTAGATCACTGCACCACCGGGGCAGCACAACCAAAATATTCAAATGATTTCCAACAAAAAGCCGTCACAATAAAGTCATTAAAAGGTTAGTTAACTTGATAAAAAAAATTCATTTTTTGATGTTAGTACATAGTAAGATTTTTACAAAATAATGTACAATTCGAATCTGATAGAGTGCATTCCCATTATCTCTCATACCGGAATCACGAAGTTTTGAATGGGCTTATTTAATTTAACTTGGTATTTTGTGCATATATTTTTTGCCTTAAGTGTTGAGAAATTCTCACGTCTGATCTTCGAAGTTTTTATTCCTCATCCGTTTCGCTTGCGAAATCTCCTGTTTCCCCATCACTCAAATCATTTGCGTTGCTGTTCTTGTTGAACGACCGCTCTTGGCATCTAACGCTAGGAGGAGGAACACATTTACTGCCTCCACGTTAGAAAAGAACCAGAACCGAAATTCGTGCAAAGCATTTACATTTTACCGAGGACTCGAATTTATTCTCATTACAAATATTTGGTTGCAAGTTTGAGATAAAAACATTGCTACTTCTCCGACGACCAAGTGGTCAGAGGTGCTAGGTTTCTGGCTAGTCACCCGAGCAGGGTCTGGGTTCGAGTCCGGATTAGCCTTGGTGCTACGCTTGTTTTACCTTCCCTGGATTATTTTTTAAGTTAACGACCACCATCAGCAACTCGATGGGTTATATAAGCAGTCGCACCTCCCTGATTTAGGGCCACTGGCTCCAGGGAAAGGACAGAGCCAGTGCCATAAGACCAATACAACATTCCATACCTCACCGGTATTCGAACCCGGGACCCATGTCTGATGAATGGTCAGAAGCCAGAGCTTAGACCACTGCCCCACCGGGAGGGCGAATTTGTGGCTTCGAAGCGACTCCTCATCCCTAACAGTTGATGCTTAAACCTCGAAGGAAAAAAACAACTCTCCAAGGGATTGGATTTAAATTACGTGAATGCTGGTGTATAAACCGCGCTATGTAGCTCCTACACACAAACTTTACTTTCGTTGTGAAAAATAGTCAGGAGAATTGCTGTTTTATTTTTTTTGCTAGCCTTCAGATTCTTAGCCTATCAAGTAGTTCCGTACCTTTCGTGCGAATTTGTTTCATTGGAACGTTAATAACATAAGTAGAACTATCTAAGCCAGAGGTGGGGAACTTTTTCATGTTGAAAGGCCGCATTAAGTTAGCTGTAATCTAACAAAGCCGCACTCAAAAGACTTCAATTGGATATACTTCGAAATATATATAATTTTGTAAAAATCTTACTATACCAGCTTCAAAAAATGAATAACGTTTTAACTCTAAGTTAACTAACCTTTTAATGACTTGTTACTGCCTCTTTTTTTTTTTTTTTTTTGAAAGCGTTTGAAATATTTGATTGCAACATGGAGGTTTGCACTTTTAGCTGATCCTCTAGATGCGTATCAGTCATTCGCCACCTTTTTTTTTTTTTTTTTTTGATTGGAGGTTTAACCACCACCGTGAGCAACTCAATTGGTTATAAGCAGTCGCCCGTCCCTAATTTAGGGTCACTGGTTCCAGGGAACGGAGAGAGAGCCACTGCCGTAAGACAAAAACAACATCCATGCCTCAACGGGATTCGAACCCGCACCCTTCTCGGACGAATGGTCATAGGACAGCGCTTAGACCACTGCGCCACCGGGACGGTATGTAGATTCAAAGCAATAAGTGGTTAAAAAGCAAAAAGCTTTTTTCGTGCATGTTGGCGAAGCTGTGAAATATGGAAAATGCTACTACATTTTCACATATTTCTACTTTCTTAGCGTCAAAAAAAAAGGACTTTAAAATGTCATCTCCTGACAGCTAAATCAGTTCCATCTGTAGTTCTATAGGAGCCATAGAACGAAATCATGAGCGTAGCAGGTGACAAAATAGCCCTTACAATTGTATTATTTTGTTGAATATTCTTTTACTCTTTGGTATTTTAAAAACGGTCATTTTAAATTTGAAATAATAAAAGATTAACAAAATCATGTTAATAAAATGATTTGTTCTGCAAAATTTAGATTCACTCAAAAGGCCGCATGTGGTTTTAAGGCCACAGATTCCCCACTTCTGCCCTAAAAAATGAGATCATTTCTACAGAAACTGAATGTTGAATAAAAAAATAACATTTCTAATTTCTTTGCCCCATTAACAGAACTACATGACACTGATAATTTCCGTACATGTCCGGCGAATTATTGTTTGAATTAGAACGGTAATAAAAGTAGAATTCTGTCAATATTAATAAGAATTGTTCTTAGAACCAAAATGTTGATTAATTAATAACATTTCTAGTTTCGTAACCTCGTTAACCGATCTACTTGGTGCGCTGTTAATCGGAAAAGTTTTTTTTCTTTGTTTGTTTGTTTGTTTGTTTGGGGTTTTAACTACCACTGTGAGCGACTCAATGGAGCTATAAGCAGTAGCCCGTTCCTAATTCAGGACCACTGGTTTCAGAGAAGGAAGAGAGCCAGTGCCGTAAAACATACAGATCATCCATGCCTAGCTCGGTATTCGAACACAAACAACTACGACGAATTGCCAGAAGCCTGCTCCACAGAGAGGCGAATTGCTGTTTCAGTTAATCATGCACACTAAAATGGCCAGAATGCAACTCAGTGTACGACTCAACGAGGTAATACAGTGAATTTCTGTAAGGTAAAATTTAGAAAATAGATGTACAGGGCCTTAGTCCGTTTTTATCATTCTGGTTTTATCTTGTGTCACTTTTGGTACCAAAGTGAAAAACTTCCCTTAACGGAAAACAAAACACAATCTCTTTTTCGGGGGTTAACGACCAGGATGAAGAACTCTAAGGGCTATAAAGCAGTTGCCCGTTCCTAATTTAGGGCCATTGGTTCCACGGAAGGGAAACAGCCCGCGTCATAGGACAAGAAAACCACTCACAGCTCATCTGGGACTCTAACCCGCACTAATCTCGAACGAAAGACTGTGGCCGGACCAGCGGTCCAGATCACTTGGCCACAGCAGCTGAAAACTTTCCTTTACATCAGAGATTAGTGCCAAATAACCCAGTGTTAAAACATATGGTTTGGTGGTTTAGGAAGAGGGCTTCTGACCCTTTGTACTGATGAGGCTGTTGTGAATCCCGGTTCAATTCACGGATGTTACATTTGCTTTTACAGAGGTAGGTTATCCATATTCTCTGCAACCAGTGGGCTCTAAATTAAGGCTGGTAAACACCTTTGTTAATCACCGAAACGAAAAATACAACTGCCTTTACATTTCATTTCTCAGTAATAAAGCGATTTCAAGAAAAAAAAAACTCCTGGATTAGTGTTTTTTTTTTTTTTTTCAGGAGACATCAACCGTACTCTAAATTAATTGCTTTAATACGTTCTTAATGATTTCAGAAGTCGTACTCTCTCTCCGCATTTAAAAGAGCGACTGCACATTTGCTTATTCTTAATGCTTCCTAAAAAAACAAGAAATCTGTGCAAGCGAATTGCACTAGGGAAACATTACAGAGTAGCTTTTCTTCTAATAACAGATTTATATTTTGGCAGAAACATGGTTTAGTTTTCGTAGCTAGTAATATTAATTACCCTTTTGGAATAAAATCAACAGTGCTGATTGGAAATAATTATACGGCATTCATCCCCCTATCGATAAAATGCACATAATCAACTGCTGAAAGCGAGAGAGGTGATAAATGCAACACTTACCCCACATTTTACTGCAATGCCAATTCGAACTCAGCACACCAGAATTGAGCACAGCTGACTGCGAGGTCACACCAACAGCGGATGCAAGCCTGCCTCCGTGTCGGCGATTCAAGTCTAGGATAGATGGATGAAAACTAGAATACTGCGGTAAAAGCCTTTTCAGAACTCAAGATCCCTTTTGGCAGCCGTCGATGCACCCCGAGACCAGCTTGAGCTTCCTTGCTTCAGTTTCGCGCGGCACCAGCTGATGGGACCTAGGTCTGACAAGCACTTTTCTATCAGCCGCTGTTCCACAGGCTTCCGCTGGTGACAGATGTTTGCTACGTACTGGAGCGAATCAGCCATCGGTAAGGCTTCTCGCCACTTTCGGAATGAAGGCCTCCGGTTTTCGGTGACTCGCCGCCAGAGGGAAGCACCGCGCTGGGCATTTTTCTCGCCACTCTGGTGACTTGCCGGGAAGAGAAACTTCGGATTTTGAAGGGCGTTAATAAATCAGAGCACAATTGCCGCCAGGTAAGAATGGAAATTTTCGCGACAAACAATGTGTCTGCTGCTAAACAAAGGCAGCAGAAACATAATAAATTAACAGGAAGATATGGTGATACCCATTAACTCGCGAATGCCATCATTCACGGCGCTCTAATTCTCATTTCTTAAATTATATATGGGGGGCTAACACGCTAACCTCAAACAACAGGCGAATTTAGAGCAGTGTTAAAAGGAAAAGAGGAGTGTTAATAACATCGGAGGCATAGACGCCGAATTTGCAGATGCTCGAGTGCTGGACGAAAAGTCTACTGAGCGCTCAAGCTGTCGGTAAGACGTTTTGGTACATGAAGTCGAATAGGTGCTCGAGCTCTGGGAGGCTCTTTACACACACACACGCATGCATCTAAGTGGAGCGTTTATCATTATACGCCAGCTAGACGTACGATTTCATCGGTGTCAGGTTTTTTGTACTGGAATGGACGTATAATTAAGGAGTTTTTCTGATGCACGTTTTGCAGCCACGACGCTACTACGTGTGGGCTTTCTCTTAGCTCACCCTTGCTTTTTGTCCAACTTTTCTTTTAGAACCACTTGGATGAAGGTATGTGATTTTTTCGAAATCACGGAAATTTTGTCATATAAAATTAATTTTGTTTTGTTAAATTTAGTGTTGTACTATTCTGTGAAAGGAAGTGAGTCCTCTGGGAAAATGTCTAGGAGAATATTAGAACGGCATTATTTTCGTAACTACAGTTTAAAAAGATGAGAAAGAGTGTTCTTGTCAGGTTACAAACCAAAATTCGTAAACAGCCGTATAGCAACAAATATTTTAAAAATCTAAAAAAAAAAAAAAAAGGCGCAAGTGAGCTAAAATTGCGAGGAAATAGTAACTTGCTAAAGGCCAAGGAGGTCGAAATCCATGGTTTCCAGACTACATGCATTGAATAAATACCATGTACAGTATGTACCTGAAAAGTTTTTCTTTACCCAGAGATAATAACATCAGCGTCGGGTAAAATCCACATGAACGGAATTTTTTGGCAAAATTTCTGATAAGCACTTGTGCTTCCCAGTATGATACTTAGCCGCTCTATATATAGCCCCCTCAGTTCTGAAATGTTGGCGTCGTCACTGGTTATACGTGCTTTAATTTTTGTGTCTCAAAAGACGTATGATCGACGTGCCCGTTGTATTCCATGTGCGCATACATTTATGTGTATCTGCATGTGTCATTATTATCGTTATCAACTATTATCAGTTCACTGCTGGATGAAATCCTTTCCAAGTTTCTAATACAACTTTCTGCCCTGAGCCTGTCTCATCCATGTCACTCCGACATGCTTTCTCATTTCATCTACCCATCTCTCATATGGTCATCTTCTTAGTCCTTTCCTGTCCATTGGAATCCGATATAGTCTTTCAGCTGTTCCGCCCCGGTGGCGCAGTGGTCTAAACGATGGGTTCTGATCATTCGTCCAAGATGGGTCCAGGTTCGAAGCCCGGTGGACATGGATATTGTGTTTGTCTTACAGCACTGGCTTTTTTCCTTCTCTGGAGCCAGTGGCCTTAAATTAGGGACTGCTTATAATCCATTGAGTTGCTCACGGTGGTCGTTACACCCCCAATCAACTACAACATTTTTTATCAGTGGTCAATTCTTTTGGGCCGCCCTGGAAGGATGCATTAATCAAACACTTTTCTTTTAAGACATAATGGGCCGCCCCGGTGGCGCAGTGGTCTAAGGCGTTGGCCTCTGATCATTCGTCCGTAAGGGGTCCGGGTTCGAATCCCGGTCAGGCATGGATGTTGTGTTTGTCTTACGGCACTGGCTCTCTCCCTTCCCTGGAACCAGTGACCCTAAATTAGGGACGGGCGACTGCTTATAGCCCATTGAGTTGCTCACGGTGGTCGTTAAACCTCCAATCAAAAAAAAAAAAAAAAAAAAAGACATAATGGCATATTGCTCTTGAAAATTATGCTGTTTCTTCAAAAAGCTCTCCAAGCAAGTTTTGTACGCCGATTAATTTCTTCATCAATGTGACCCTCACTTGATATCTGCTGTCCAAGATAAACGTACCTGTCTGTTATCTCCAGCTTTTCTCCATCAATCGATAAATCTTCATTCCTTGTAAAAGCATTGAACATCACTTTTGTCTTCTGAAAGTTTATTTTTAATCCCACTTCTTTACTCTTGTCAGCAAGTTCCTGGATCATACTCTGAAGCTCTGATGGGGTAGTTGCAAAAATGACTACGTCATCAGCAAAACAAAGGTGGGTTAGATAATCTCCAGTAATCTTTATCCCTTTGTTTTCCCAGTTCAGTGATTGAAAGACATTTTCCAATGTGGCATTAAACAGTGTGGGAGATATGATGTCACCTTGTCTCACTCCCTTTTCAATTTTTATGTGTGTTGTATTTTCAAACAGCCGAATATTTGCACTTGCATTTTCATAGATGTTATTAATAATATTAATGTATGCATCTTCAATACCGCAGGATTTCAGAGCCATTGTAACTGCTAATGGTTTCACCGAATCAAAGTCTCCAACAGGCATGAGTAAAAAAATAAAATAAAACAATAGCAAAACCAGAATGCAGAAAGTGTCGAGAATGCCGAGCCTTGGCGTTATCAAGGACCAGTAAAATTCTGCATTTTCTCACTTCCACAAAGACCTAGTTGGAAATGGGTTTCTGCAAAGCCATAGATGCAAGTATAAGTCCAACAATAATTCGTTCTAAGTTTTGTAATTTTTCTTGGAGAATTTTCGCGTGTTGTGTCATTTTATGAGGAGCAGACATGGGACCTTTCCCCTCCTACTTGGGAGCTGCTGCTGACGCTGGTCGGCCATTTTTGTCACTTAGGTGGAGGACACAGCATGTGAGTAAGCTCTTGCCTTTGTTCTTGTGCAATTTTTTCTATCTTGTTTCAATTGTGTTCGTTAAAAGCGGAAATTATATTTTTCTGATTTGGCATTAGTGCAAATAGTTTTCCTAACTTTTTGAATTTTTTCTTTTACTTAATATTGAAAATTGTGTACGTTTTTGTGCACTTTGTTAGAGCAGATTGCTGTTTGCTCGACCTTGTGGTCAACGTTGTTTTTTCGTAGTTGGTTGGTGCCAAACATCTTCCTTTTTATACACTTAAAGCACTCTTGGAATATTTTGTAAATATTGCAACTATTTTTTAACTTTATGTATTTTTTCCAAAGCATACTTTCCTTTTTTTATTGTTCTTAGGACTTCCGTTTTTGTGGAAGCTGTATGTACAAAAGTTTCTATTT
This sequence comes from Macrothele yani, assembly GCA_039090855.1. Classification (NCBI taxonomy): domain Eukaryota; kingdom Metazoa; phylum Arthropoda; class Arachnida; order Araneae; family Macrothelidae; genus Macrothele; species Macrothele yani. The sequence goes on from CM076992.1 coordinate 20,922,047, forward strand.
ACTTACATGTCTCCGTTGTAATTTTTATTCTTTTATTTTTATTGTATCTTCGGAAATGCTTTTTTTCCGAGGGAATGACATTATTTTAAGAGCTTTTAGTACTTTGTTTCACATTTGAACTTCACTTGGGCGGTATGGTTGCTCAACCACGTGCTTTAACTGATTGTTTCTGTTGGTTTGTTCAAGCCTTCTCACAATTTGTGAGTTTCATTGAAAACGTTTTTCTGTTTTTTGTGACAGATGATGAGTATGGGTTGGGCCAGGAAAGTGATAGATGTATGCAAAAACGTTAGCTAAATTATTTTTCCCGCACCATTGAGGGCGGGTATGTTCATTAAAAATTATTGTGGGACTTATACTTGCATCTATGGCTTTGCAGAAACCCATTTCCAACTAGGTCTTTGTGGAAGTGAGAAAATGCAGAGTTTTGCTGGTCTTTGATAAAGCCAAGGCTCGGCATTCTCAACACTTTCTTCATTCTGGTATTGCTATTGTTTTATTTTATTTTTTTACTCATGCTTGTTGGGTTTTGAGGTTTAATTTGTAGTTTTTGTCCTAGTTAAATAATATTTTTTTGTTTCAGTCTCTGCATTTGTAATTTCTGAATATTTATCACTGCTGCGTTGCGCGTCATGATCTTCTGAATGTTTGTTCAAAAATTAGGTTTTAAATTTTAGGTTGTAAATTAAGTCTTTAACTATGCTTTTGGGTATATATCATCATCATCGTCAACCATTATCAATCCACTGCTGGACGAAGGTCTCCCCAAGTTTCCTCCACAACGGTCTGTCTTGTGCCAGTCTCCTCCATGTTACTCCTGCATACTTTCGAATTTCATCCACCCATCCCTCATGTGGTCTTCTTCTGGGTCTTTTCCTGTCCCTTGGAATCCAATCTAAAATTTCGGCTGTCCATCGATGATCTGTCCTTCTGGCAATATGTCCAGCCCATTGCCATTTCAGGGATTTAACTCTGATCATGATGTCTTCCACTCTTGTCATTTTTCGGATCCACGAGTTCCTCCTCTTATCTCTCCTGGTTACACCAAGCATGCACCTCTCCATGCCTCTTTGAGTTGCTGCAGACTTTGTATGTCTCTTTTAGTTAAGGTCCACGTCTCTGCACCATACGTAAGCACTGGAAGGATGCATTGATCAAACACTTTTCTTTTAAGACATAATGGCATATTGCTCTTGAAAAGTATGCTGTTTCTTCCAAAAGCTCTCCAGGCAAGTTTTGTACGCCAATTAATTTCTTCATCAATGTAACCCTCACTTGATATCTGCTGTCCAAGATAAACGTACGTGTCTGTTATCTCCAGCTTTTCTCCTTCAATCGATAAATCTTCATTTCTTGTAAAAGCATTGAACATCACTTTTGTCTTCTGAAAAGTTCATTTTTAATCCCACTTTTTTACTCTTGTCAGCAAGTTCCTGGATCATACTCTGCAGCTCTGATGGGGTAGTTGCAAAAATGACTACGTCATCAGCAAAACGAAGGTGAGTTAGATAATCTCCATTAATCTTTATCCCTTTGTTTTCCCAGTTCAGTGATTGAAAGACATTTTCCTATGTGGCGTTAAAGAGCTTCGGAGATATGGTGTCACCTTGTCTCACTCCCTTTCCAATTTTTATGTGTGTTGTATTTTCAAACAGCCGAATCTTTGCACTTGCATTTTCATAGATGTTATTAATAATATTAATGTATGCATCTTCAATACCGCAGGATTTCAGAGCCATTGTAACTGCTGATGGCTTCACCGAATGAAAGGGTTTTTCATAATCGATAAAAGCCATGCACAATGGAAGTTCATATTCCCTCGCTCTTTCAATTAGTTCTCTCGATATATATATGTATATGTATATATTCCAGCACCAAGTTTCACCTCGATTGGATGATTCCTTCTGAATGCTTCATTTTTTTTATATGCTTTGTTATGCAATAGCGCTTAAATAAAGAAGTACTGAAAAAAAGAAATTTAGATTATTAACAATTTAAAAAGAAACGGCCAGTTTATTTTTATTTATTTATTTATTTATTTATTGAGGCAGCTTTCAATTTTATCAGTGACTTATTGTGAAATCACAAAACGGCTCCTTCAGCTCACCTCACGTTCCCGACCCTCCCATTCTACACCTCATCCGTGCTCCAGGTGCAATCTAATGTAATGCTGCTTCTGATGTGCAGAAGAAAAGTCACATGACCCCCTTCCCCCCCCCGTGGGCGCAAACTACAAAAATACAAAACAAAAATGCTGGTAAAAATGTGGTACACTGAAGAAAATGAGACAGCTGCTGCTAATCGAAATCGTAAGATATTAATTTCTGCGAGTAAAGATTTTTTGAATAACAACTGTTGCTAAAATGAAAGTATTTTACACAGATTTTGTCCAGTTTAAAAATCCTTTGGTAGAATTTCGAAATAACGACTTCTGTAAGCGTGCTTCCCGCAGGCACGTTGTGCCAACAGTCAAAGATCTTCAGAAGATACAGCCTGAAATCGCATTCACGAAATCATCACAGAGTTTAGTGATGGTCTATTTCAAACAAGGAACTTCAGTGAAGTATGGCATAAAATAAATTGTTCCACGAAACTGACACTGCGGGGAAAGTGGACGTAACAATCATCGTGCTTTCGGAAGCCATTCAGGCAGAAATCTCGTAAGCAGGAACGTGAGCGACGCGACAAGTTTCTTCACATAACTTTGTTATGGTTTGGGGATGCTGAGGAATGCATTGGTACGTACATATTCTTCCCTACACTCTTTTTCCCTCCCTTTAAATTAGTGTTTTATGAATCGGAACTTTTTCCGATACAGTTGTTCAAAAATTCTTCACTATTTTTGTCTTAAATCAGCATTTGCTTGCGGTTGTTTTCCGCAATCTTCCCTCGAAATGGCATTTTATGTTGCAGCATATTAGCTTCACAGATTTAATAACTATCAAAAACCCATAAGAGTTGGTTTTGGTAGGAGATCCCAAGTAGTAAGTTAAGGAAGGGCAAAAATTTTCATCCATTAGAGTATGAAAAGGAGAAAAGTTTATTTTATTTTAACTTGAGCCAGGGGTATACTTCTAACTACTTAAAATAAGGTTATTCCTAAAAGATAAATACAGGGTCAAACAGGACACTAGCAATACCGTCTTAGCATGATTTATTAAAAGATGAAAGTTATGTACAGGTAAAAAAAACACACACTTTAGCACTTTCGAAGTGACCTTCACCTCATCTTCAGATGTACCCAAAACACGCCAACAGGACATCTTATATACACATGTGCAGCATGGGTACGTCACTGTCAGTGGCGTATCTTGGGTCCAAGACTGGGGCTATCTCCCCCCCCCCTCCTACCTGTTTCTTAAAAATTGCGAAGTTTATTTTTTAATTGTTAAGTAATAGAAGTAACATTTTTTTTTCTAAATTTTAGGTACGTGCTATTGCTAACATGATACCAAATAATTATGAGGATTAGGATTTGAACACTTATTTGTACACGAACTCCATTCTTCTTTCCTTTTGTGTGAATTTGGGTATTACGTTTTCACAAAAATGTTTCTTCCGAGTACTTTTCCATATTTAAAAAGAATGTTTTCCTCTATTAACAAACCAGCAAAGTTGCTCGAATGTGCATGTCCTTGTGTGGCTCTAAGATATATTTTGATTATTTTTAATATGGAAAAACTTCTTTCGGCAGTTGCAGTTGTTGATGAACAGTTTAATATTGATCTGCTAATTTGTACACCTCACTAAACACTATGTCCAATTATTCAACTTTATGTAACAAGTAATGTCTCTTACTGATTTGTTTTGTATTCATCAAGGAAATTAAACACCTTCAGTTCATTTTTTAATCGAGCTGTATCAAAATTTGAAGCATAGAGTTATTTAAGCTCTGATAGTAGATGTTCAGGGAAGCTTTCACAAAATTTATCAAAACAGTTCGAATAGAACAAAGCCTCGCATTTAAGATATAAAATCACTGATTTTAATTCATTGACACTTCACAAAAACTGGAACAACTTTCGCGAAACAAGCGATCTTAAAGGCAAGGGACTGATTTAGTCCGAAGTCTTCATTTTTTCGGAGCGAACCCTTGGCCAAAGCAATGTCCACTCAATAGCTCCGTAGCTCATCTACAAAAAGATCTACAAAACGGCAGGTAGCTTTGCGCTTGCAAGAGCACAAATATAGTTTAAAAGCTAACTTAAATAGCACAGCCCTAGCAAGGAATCTTAACTCTGGAGCTATGTACCCGGACTCGCAGAACATCAAATTATTAGCAACCCCGCCTCTGCCCATTCACTTCTATGCATGAAAATTACCTATATTACAGCATTTGGTGTCCGATGTTGCAACGATTACAACCCTTTTGAATTGTCTAGAACTTGGGCGCACCTCATTCACACGTTTCGTAACAAACTATTATTTCAAGTGACATAATGTGTTTAATTCTGGAATAATTCGTTCTCACAACTTACCTTTGTCATGATTTGCATATAGTGTTTACAAATAATCCTGTCTTGTCACGTGTCTATAAAGTGACGTACCCATGGTGCACATGTGTATATAAGACGTCGTGTTGGCGTGTTTTAGGTACATCTGAAGATGAGGTGAACGTCACCTCGAAAGTGCTAATGTCTATGCGTTTTTAAGCTGTACATAACTTTCGTCTTTTAATAAATCATGCTAAGACGGTATTGCTAGTATCCTATTTGACCCTATATTTATCTTTTAGGAATAACCTTATTTTAAGTAGTTAGAAGTATACCCCTCGCTCGAGTTAAAATTAAATAAACTTTTCTCCTTTACATACTCTAATGGATGAAAATTTTTGCTCTTCCTTAACTTACTTCTTGGGATCTCCTACCAAAACCAACTCTTATGGGTTTTTGATAGTTATTAAATCTGTGAAGCTAATATGCTGCAACATAAACTGCCATTTCGAGGGAAGATTGCGGAAAACAACCGCAAGCAAATGCTGATTTAAGACAAAAAAAGTGAAGAATTTTTGAACTGTATCGGAAAAAGTTCCTGTTCATAAAACACTAATTTAAAGGGTGGGGAAAAAAGTGTAGGGAAGAATATGTACGTACCAATGCATTCATCGGCATCCCCAAACCATAACAAAGTTATGTGAAAAAACTTGTAGCGTCGCTCACGTCACCTCGAAAGTGCTAATGTGTGTGTGTTTTTAACCTGTGCACAACTTTCATCTTTTAATAAATCATGATAAGACGGTTCTTCTAGTATCCAGTTTGATCCTTTGCACGAAGTTTTGTCCCGAATTTAAATACAGGGGGATTCAAAAGTTCTGTGCGAAAGTAAAATGCGATTAAAAAAGATCTATGGGTCGGAGAGGCTTACGGTACGGGAATTTGCATGGCATCAAGAAAACAAGTAGTTCAAAATCTCGAGAATAGAGGGCGCCGCTGCAGAGAAAACAACGAGAGGTGAGAATTGTGAAATGAGAACTACGTTAAATTAGTGAAACTTTCAGCATGATCTACAAATGCAAGTGCTCAATGTGTCCACCACCACATTCTAGTACTGCGTGCAGTCGTGGTATTACACCTGACACAGCATTAAACAAAATGTCAACGGAAATCGCTGATACCTCCTGCCGTATGGCATCTTTCAGCGATGGTAAGGTCTGGGGATTACCTCTATAGACACGGGACTTCAAGTAGCCCCACAAGCAGAAATCAGCGGGTGTGAGATCTGGAAATCTAGGAGGCCATTCGTGTGTATTATGCCTGCTCAATAGACGATCAGCGCTAAACGTACATGCCTTATATAACGTTATATGCAGATTTTTAGCTTAATAAAACCGTGTGGTTTTGCAATCGGAATGACAGCACGAACCTTTATTATTTTCGCACATTGAAAATGTGATTTCATTTCTCCGTAGTAATGGTTTTTATGTCTCACCCTGTCGTTGCTTTGTGCGATTATTGTGCAAACGTCACTTATGTGGCATTCTCTGCCGCAGCGCCCTCTATTGTCAAGATTTTGAACTTTTATTTTTTTCTTCGTGCCATACAGAATCCCGTACCTCGGTTAATACTAATCTGCAAACCGCGTGTCTCTCCGACCTATAGGTCTTTTTTAATCGCATTTTAGTTTTGCACCGAGCTTTTGAGTCACCCTGTATATTCTAATAGTAGACTAGTACCGTCGCTTGACAACTAACAAAATGTGTAAAACGAAATATTAAAATGACAAGGTACTGAAAATATTCACAGCTAATTTGAGGGTGGGGGGTTGAACCCCCTCGTGTATCTGGAACTACAAGTAATTACCCATTTGTGACATACACCGATCAGCCATTGCATTATGACCACCTACCTAATAAGCTGTAGGACACCCTTTAGCCCACAAAACAGCAGCCACTCGGAGAGTCATCGATTCGATAAGGTGACGATAGGTATCCTGGGGTATCTGGTACCATAATGTCAACAGCAGGTCCTCCAGTTCCTTTACATTACGGGGTGGTGATGATTTAGCGCGAACCCGCTTTCCCAAGTCCAACCACAAATGTTCGATTGAATTCATGTCTGGTGAATGTGGAGGCCAGGGTATTAGCAGAAAGTCACCAGCATGTTCCTCCAACCACTCCTACTGGCAGCGTGGAACGATGTATTATCCTGTTGGTAATAGCCATAATGATAAGGGAACACAGTTGCCACGAATGGGTGAACTTGGTCCGCAACGATGTTCAGATACCTGACAGCTGTCAGGGATTGTGCTATTGAGATAATGGGGACTCAAGTGTCCCAAGAAAACATCGCCCACAGCATAACACCGCCGCCGCCGGCCTGTTTCCGCCCAACAGTGCATCCAGGTGCCATAGCCTCCGTTGGTAATAGGCGTATCCGTGCTCGGCCGTCTACGTGATGCACCAGGAATCTTCATTCGTCAGACCAGGTCACTTTCCTCCAATCATCCACAGTCCAATCTCGATTATCTTGGGCCTATTTCACGTGCTGTTTGCGATGACTTGCAGTGAGCATGGGGACCCGGCTGGGTCCGAGGCACCAAAACTTTACCGTGAAGGATTGGAAACACATAATTGGTCTGATGAGTCTCGTTTTTGTTTGTATTCCAACGATGGGAGGTGAAGAGTGCATTGCAGGCCCAATGAATCCTTTAATTCTGATTGTGTCGAAGATGTTGCTCAAGATGGAGGGGTTTCTGTGATGTTTTCAGGATGCTTTTCGTACCAGTGACGATGAATTTGAACCAGCATGCGTACGTCCTCATTCTGAATGACGAAGTGTTGCCCTTTGCCCTACATCTCCAGGAGCAGCATCACATTGCGACTCCTGTCTTCCAAGACGACAATTGCCGTGTGAACAGACAGAGCTAAAACTGTGTCTGAGTAGCACGACGAACAGTCAGCAACACTGTCTCACCTCGACTGCCTGCCTAATTCCCGGATTGAAATCCCATTGAAAATCTGTGGCATCATTTGGAACAGAAGGTGAAACGCCAGAATAGATACTCAAACGTGCTCTGGCAGAACTTCGGGACCAATTGACGCACGAGGGGCTGCAAATCGACGTTCAATACATCCACAACCTCCTGGAGTCTCTACCACACCGGATTCGTGCTGTTACTAAGACAAGCGGCGCCGTTATTAGGCAAGTTCTGCCAGGGGTGACTAATGTTTTGTCCGGTGTGCTTAGTTAAAAATGTCGACATTGAATGTAGATTAAATGTGACGTGTTACTGAGCTCACGCATGAAAGTTGCAGCGATAAGCTTTACCGGTGTAGTTCAGTTGGGAGAATATCCCGCTCTGGAGTAGGAAGATGTTAAAAATGAATCTCTTCTCCGTGAGGTTCGAAAAAATAAAAAAAAAGTGTGATGATTCTTCCACATATCGTTTGAAATTAATAAGAATACTTTCTCCTACAGTGAGCTCCTTCTAGCATGGTTTGTCGGCTTACCTGAAACCTGCGATTTCGTGCGTATATGACGTACTACCAAGGTGAGGCATGAGTTTAAACCGCAAGTTGCATTTATAAGTCAGTCCGGGGCCGCGGGTGGCCTAGTCGGCAACGTTCGGGACTGCCCCGGAAGGGCCTCAGATTCGATCCCAGGCAGGTACGAACGCTCGATCCACTAATATCCGCCGTGCGTCGGATGGGCACGTTAAGCCGTAGGAACCCTGGTACTGGCCCCACCCGGTAATAAACAAGGGCGTCTTCCTCCCCCTTTCTACTTCGCTTCCTAAGACCTGGGGTCAGACACTCCCTTCCTAAAATCCTCTACATATGATCATAAGCCTTTCCGTCGTAGCACAATTGGGAGAATATCCCGCTCCTGATTAGAAAAACGTGGGCTCGTGCATTTATAGCATTCTTATATTTTCAAAGTAAATGTAAAAATTACAACTAGTTTAAAATGTTCCCTACGCAATTTAGTAAATTTGCGCACGTTTGCAAACCGAAAGCGTTTTATGTTCACTGACCTGTGAGGCAGAGGATCTTCGCCATCCGGGTGACTTAACAATGATTCATAAATTTGCTGCTGGGCAAGATAGAACGAGATCTCAGAATGCTTTCAGTTTGCTTTTTGTTTAGCCTCTTTTTTGGGGCATTAAAGAGATTAAATTGCTTATGTGGATGTTCAGGAGGTTTCACTCTCGCACAGCTCCACGTACTGAATGGTTTGTTGAAGTTTTAATATCTGTATAGTAGATTTAGTTGTAGTAGTGTATACATGCCAAAACAAAGAAAGCCACTAAAAGTGCGGAAAAAGCAATTTTTTCTAAGCGGAGTCAAACTACCAACAAAAAGCGTTTCATTGCATTTACCCCTCCTAGGTACTAACTATTGCAGTTATTTTAATTTTTATAAATCACCGTTTTTCATTTCCAAGTTTATTATTTTTAATCCACTGGCTTTTTGTTCGAGGAATAGCGACCGCTAGGGGCAGCTTTAAAGGCTACAGGAAGTCATCTGTCCCAGATTTAGGGCCACAGGTTCGAGGGAAGTGAGAGAACGACAGTGCCAAAGCCGCTGTTACTCTTTACTGATGCTAGTTTCGACTCTTGTATGAGGTATGAGTAGTGTTTTTGTACTATGGCTTTGGTTCCGTTCCTTCGCTGGAGTCAGTGACCCTAAATTTGAGACGGGATTTTCTTTATGATTTAATGCTCTCGAGGATCGTTAAACTCCGAATAAAATAATATAACCATACATTTAAACCACCTAATATTTTACACCAGAAACAGCTCTAAATGCATGCGAAATCTTGCTCATAATTGCAGCTTTCGCAAACTATCAGATAAACAGATCACCAACACTTTTGCTTTGTGAATACTAAAGGACATAAAAACCACCCATTCAAAAGAAGTCAGGAAACCGTCTACTGAATGTGGTAATTTAAAGCTTTGTTTTTTGTTGCATGGTGAAAAATGCTATCGGCATTCAGGGAGAACAACTGGACCTTGAAACTGCCAATATTACCATTAGAATCACGAACTACTTTTATGTTCGTCAGATCACCGAGTGAATTCCAACAATTAGTGTCAACAGTTTCCATCGCGTTTGTCTATCATTGGCGCATGGGCAGGATGTGAAAACATTCAACAGTTTGATATTAAACCGTTAATGAATATCGATTTTTCTATCGTTACAGAGAATGTCACACACTTTGTGACGAACTACAGAGGTAAAGCACGAGCCAAGACGACAAATCTGCAGCGATATATTCTGTCTGTGTAGCTTAGTTGGGAGAACAACTTACTCCGAGGTGAAGGGGTCGAGGATTCGATCTCCGTTACGGATAAATTTGTGTTTTCACATTGGCGCCCGATTGTGGAAAATGGATCCACTGGCCGTTGGGTTCTTCGAAAAATGTGTGATGTTTGTTCCACACATCGTCTGGAATTAATGAAAAAAAAAAGGGGAAGATGATGTGACGTACTACATAGGCAAAAGGTAAAAGTACGTGTCAAGACGACAAATCTGCAGCGATAATTCCGTCCGTGTAGCTTAGTTGGGAGAGCAACTTACTCTGGAGTGTCGTCACGGACAAAATTGGGTTTTCACAAATTAAACTTTTTATTACCGAGAATTTTATATACTTATTCTTTTATTATTGAGAATTTCAGATACTTATTCTATTATTATTTGGGCCGAAATGTTGATGACCCAAAGATTCCTAAAAAATGCCCTAAAAAAGATGAAAGAATGTCCTTAAAAATCAAAATAAAATGCCTTTAAAATTTGAAAGGGAAAATCCTCTTGAAACAGTTGGTATTATACTTTTCAAAATTATAAATTAAATAACTTCAATGTTAGACAATTCATAACTAGAATTTTGTCTTTTGTTTATAAAATGCACTATAAAACCTCAGAAGAAAAGAAAAATGAAAGTAAATACCTGCCAGGGAATACATAACTGGTTTGGAATGTCAGCAACAGAAGAATCTCTAATTTGAATTCTTTTGTTCCCTACCCTCCTCCACAAACCCTTACAAAAGTGGACAGTGGGGAATATCTTTCCCCAACTGGATAGCACTAAACAATGTCTTCAACAAAGTTACCAGAATGAGCTACTTTTAAAGATTTTTTGCTTTGGTCATTTGGCAATCCTGTCTTTGAGCGTTGTAATTGGACAGCGTAAACCTTAGAAAAATTAAAGTTTTTATTTAAAAAATGACATAAAATGAGATAAAACAAAAAAAATGCTCCGGAAATACAACAAGAAAGATGACACCGAATTTTCGGTTGTAATGAACACGTCTTTTGAACACTTCAACCGGATTTCTACAATCGATAAAACATCCACAAATGGAAACAGCTACTACTTACTTCCACCAGCTGCTAAAAAGTATGTTACGAAAGTTAAAATATGGCGTAAAAAAATTTCTCAAGCAGAAGGAAGTATCGGAGACAAACAGATTTTCAAATCGAACAGTTAAAAGAAGAAATATAGATGGAAACATGATATAACTCTAAGCCTTCTGTCGGATAAATTTTATACAATGGGAAAGTTGAAAATAGGCGAAAAATATTCTTCACGAAAAAAGCAGTGCTATGGAAACAAAACTTTTCAAATATGTCTTCCGGAAGCAGAGACAGCTAAAAAAAATATTGTCATTTACACCCCCTAGCGGGATATATGTGCCTTATTTAAAGAGGATAATGCTCCACATCTCTATTGTAGCGAATGGCGTACAGTAAAAAAATTATCAATCAGGTTTTTACAAGCGGAGATACAGCTGCAAAACGAAGTACACAAACACCACCTAGCGACAGAATTGTGAACTATAAAACTCCTCAAATACTATCCTAAAGTTTCGCCCATAGTAAATGGCATCCGGTGTTGAAAGAATTTTTAAATTGCACATTTAGAAGCAGAGAAATTAAGAAAAATAGTTAAACATTGGTGCCCACTAGCGGGAAAATTGTGCATTATTTTGGGATGCAAATGCACACAAAGCGTTTTCATAGTTAGTAAGATCAAACCAAGAAACAAATGTTGCAGTCGGGTTTTTATTCCCGCAGATATTGCTGTACATGGTAACGTGAAAATACGAAAAACTTGAAAGCGTATGAGAAACATTTCGCAGCGGAAACGCTGTCGAACAAAGAAATATTTTTTTATCGGACCTTTACAAGCTGAGATATCGACAAAAATAAGATATATATCAACGTCCCCTTGCGGAAAAACTATGCATTATTTTAAGAAGAAAGTAATCTGAAAATATTTTCCCAAGTGTGTGGTATCTGTTCACGAAACAATTTTTTCAATTGAGTTTGCAGAAGCTCAGATTTTGCTGCAAATACATCAGAAACAGAAATAAACACTTACTCCGCTGGTGGCCGAACTGTTTTTATTATCAAAAATTAGAAATATAATCAAAACATTTCTCATCAGGAGTTGTATCCGATGCAAGAAGATTTTTTTCAAATCGGGCATTTAGAAGCAGAAATCTGGGAGAGAAACCCGATTTAGCTTTATGCTCCCTAGTGGAAAAACTATGCCTTTTTTAAAATGTTGAGACTATATGAGACACATTTCTCAGAGGAAACGTTCTGCAACAAAGAATGAATTTTTCAAATCGGAATCTTACAAGCAGAGATATCGACAAAAATAAAATATACATCTACGCACCCTGGCGGGAAAACTACGCGCGATTTTAAGCAGGAGGTATTCTCAAAAGGTTTTTCGAGGCGAGCGGTATCAATCCACGAAAGATTTTTTTCAGTCGTGTCTTCAGAAGCTCATAGTTTGTTCCAAATATATCAGATGCAGAAATAAACACCTACGCCTCTGGTGGCCAAACAATTTTTTATTAAAAATTAAAAACTATAATCAACACATTTCCCTTTCAGGAGTTTTATCCGATGCCGAAAGAATTTTTCAAATCGGACTTTTAGAAGAAGAAATATCGGGAAAACGCCATTTACCTTTACGCCCCCTAGCGGAAAATCCATGCAGTACTTGAAAAAGAAACTGTGTCTAAAATAGCCTTCGTTATAAATGGCATCGAAAGGAAGAAAGAATTTTTTAGTCGGATATGTAGAAGCAAATATATGCACAAAAATTAATTTTGAAGTATACGTATATCATCTGCATTTACGCGCTCTATCGGTAAAGTTGTGCATCGTAAAAAACCCGAAATGCTAGGATCATCATTCTCACATTTCAAGCTTCCCAATGCGAAAAGAATTTTTTTCAAATCCGACTAATAGCTGCAGAGATATGGTGTCCATAGGCGGACGGACAGATGGACAAACCGATAACATAAGCACGATCTTTTTACAAAAGACATACTAAAGAATGCCTTAAAACCTCAAAAAATGCCCTAAAAACTCCAGAAAATGCCCTAAAAGAGAAAAAAGATGCCCAAAAATGCAAAAAAGCTGCCAAAAACGTTAATGTTATTAAAGTCCGGGACCTGATTATTACATGAACTTCATACTAGTTTCCTATAATTCCAGGACATTTTACCAGGATGAGTCAAAAGTTCGCTCCGTTTTGATTTCTTTGCGAAACGCGAGCCTAAAAAGACTGGTTACTGCGCTGACGTGTAACACACGAAGCTAGTGACGTGCATTTGGCACCGAGCCACATTTGTTTTGTTTGTTTGGGGTTTTAACGACCACCGTGAGCAACTCGATGGGCTGTAAGCAGTCGCTTGCCGTAATTTAGGGCCATTGGTTCCGTTATACAAATAAAACATCCATGTCTCACCAGACCCATCTCAAGCAAATGGTCAGAAGCCCGAACCACATTACGTTGCTAGGTGAGTAGATGATGGAGGTCGATAAACGTGTTCTTCGGGTGCTCCTACGTCTTTTTTGATAAAAATAGGGTTAAACACAGAAGCAGCAGCTACAGAAAGTTGTGCAGTTGCAGGTGAGGAAAGAGTGGATAGTAGCACTGCACGAAAATGGTTCCGGCGTTTCTTTGCTGGGAACACCAGTTTTGAAGACAAGCCGAGGTTAGGGCTGTTGTTGAATTTAATTCTTAAATTGGATGTGTTGTTAAATAGATAACATCAACACTCCAATCGGTTCGGTACGCAGTAGAAAAGAAAAATGTTTTTTCGTTAGACCTTCATTCAAGGCGGAAGACTGTGTGCTCAACAATAATAGAACAGGAGCACTTCATACTAATAATAATAAAACAATATACCGACCTGAGCTGTATGTAAATAGAAAGAACATTTAATTATAATACAAAGGATGTACGAAGACAGTGATATCCAACTTGAGCTGATTTGTTCAAAACACGCAGATGCACCACGATAACACAATAAAGCATTTCTTACTGACGTCAACTGACGCCATGTTTGTTGTAGAGCACCTCAGTCTAGCGACATAATTGCGCATTTGTTGGAGAAAACACGCAATAATGGGAAACATACACATCCTTGAAATAATGAGCCGTAACTAAGTCTAATGATCTAATATACACTATATTGACAAAGTCACTGAACACACCTTCAAAAGCAAATGAACTGATCCGCTGCGTTGTTAAGATGCGCGGTACAGCTGCAAACGATATAAAAACAAGCCTGCAGCTGACCGCGAGTATATCGCACTGTGAGGTCGAGTGAAAATGTCGCGGTGGGAGAGAACTGACTTTGAGAACAGAAAGATTGTTGGGTGTTATATTTGTGGGTTGTCCATAAGAGAAACCGAGAGGCGTTTAAACATGCCCAAGTCAACGTTTTTGGATGTACTGAATAAATAGAAGACACATGGCGTGCCTGAAGCAGCAAAACGTACCGGCAGACCAAAGAAAATCAGTGATAGAGGGCGTCGAAGACTTAGGACAGTCGTTACAGCTAATCGCCGGAGTAATGCACAAGACCTGAGTGTACAGGTGTGTAAAAATGCTGGAACCTCGGTATGGACATGTACCATTCGCAGAGAACTTCATTCTATGGGTTACCGTGGCCGTGCAGCTGCTCATAAGCCTTTCATTTACACTCGGAATGTTACCCGTCGTTCAGCATGGTGTAAAGAACATTTATCGTGGACCATAGATCAATAGAAACGGGTCCTATGAACTATGAATCGAGATACTCGATTGATCAGTCTGATGGCCGTATGTGGGTATGGCGTCAGCCGGAGGAACGCTATTTACCAGAGTGTACTGTTCCTACGATCAAGTTTGGAGTTGGCAGTGTACTCGTGTGGGGGTGTTTTTCGTGGTATGGTCCCGGCTCATTGGTTATCGTGGACAAACCTGTTACACAGCACGTCTACCTCGATCTTCTGGACAATTATGCCCTGCCAACTCTGGGGCAATACTATGGAACCGAGCCTTGTTGGTACCAGAAGGATAATGCACCCAGCCATAAAGCAAGGACTGTTACGGCGTGGTTTGACGATAATTCCGTATCGTGTGTGGACTGGCCAGCACAGAGCCCTGATCTTAATCCCATAGAGCACCTATGGGATGAATTAGAGCGCCGCATAAGAAGTTTCGAACCAAGGCCTACTACTAAGCAACAGTTAGAGGCAGAATTACGTACTGAATGGAAGCGCATACCTATCGCTGTGTTCCAAAACCTTGTCGAAAGCATGTCTCGAAGGGTCAGTGCATGCATTAAGGCCAAAGGTGGACCGACACCGTACTAATGTATGTCAATAAATGCTATGTTGTGTTTTTCTTCTTGGTGTCCGGTGACATTTGTCAATATAATGTAGTTGCTTCCTTTATTCGCTAGTAGTTAGTTCTATTGATAGAACAACACGCATCGCATCATCGTGGACACATGACCTTTCCAAGCGTTGATCAGAGCACAAAGAGAGCGTTCTCTTCTCAACCCCGCGCTTAAGGCAGAGAGAAAAAGAAGACCCGGATGTTGTGGTTCCAAGGTACACGTAGTTCCTCTCCATTAGGTGAATGCCAGCTGCGCCTGACACGCAGTGATTTCGCAATGCATTTGATACGACTGCAAATCTTGTCTGACGATCTGCTTTACATTTTTTAGCGCTGAGAGGTTATTATTCCAACAAGGGCATCTAACGAAAACCAACATTGTCATCGTGGTCGAAGCTGTGATAGCGAATCCCGGTACCACTACACGTCAATTGGCAGTTGAGATAGATTCTTCCCAATTCATCATCGTTCGTCAGCTCACCAGCTCGGTTTCTCCTTCAGGAGCCACCGAATGGTTCCCTATGCACTGACGCCCAGGAGGGCTGAACAACGTGTCCTTCTCTGTCACAGATTGCTGTCAAATCCACAAGACGACAGGTTTTGGCGTTGTTTCGTCAGAGGTGAAGAACAGTGCATATTCCTACCTTATCCTACCACTGAGAATCACTGGCTGATCAAAGCATGAACTCGAACCCAAGCATGGACTCGATCGACTTACTCTGATAGCCAGGCGGCACATCCTGCCATTAGAAAATTTAACAATAGAAATGAAATAGCTAGAGAGAGAGAGAGAGAGAGAGAGAGAGAGAGAGAGAGAGAGACAGACAGACAGACAAATGCACAGAGAGAGATCAGAGATGAGACTGAAAACGTAGGTCAACATCAAGTCTTCTTTCACTTGACCAGTAAGCACCAGGGAATAATCGGTAATGAGACTGCTGATAAACTGGCAAAAGCTGGGACGAGGAGATCGGAGGTGGATATTAAGACTAAATAACCATTCGAAGTGTCCACACAAGATTGTACAAAGGACTAGTGCTCGAGTGGCAAGAAAAATGGAGGATTGGCGACACAGGGAGAAGGACATTTCAAATCTTTCTTGGGGTGTCCATTAAGAGATACCAGACAAATAAGTTTCAGAACCAACTACTCACAGAACATGGGGATGACCTAATCAAACTACAAAAGATTTCCATTAAAGAATAGCATCTGCGGTTATCGAAAACAACAGGCTTCGATATTCCGCCTCGTTCTTCACTCTCTTGCGCTCAGAGATAAAAAGAAGGAGTTCCTGCCAGCAAGTATATTAATATTTCCGAAAACATTCTGGAAATACTGGCATCTACAAGAAAAAAGAGAGCGCATCATCATTTATCGCTTTCATATTGACAAACGAACAGACGATCTTCCCGAACACGCGGGAACAGACTACTGCAGAGGCTTCGACCTTTGAATACTCAGACTCTGAGTAAGTCGCATAGATATTGAAAGTTATTTATGCTAATAAGTCTTATTCAAAGATGCTCAAAAGCATTTAGTTTTTCCCAAAAAAGGACTGGGGTCTTTGTTTTAATAGTTCCAAGTTTGAAACTTGTAAGTAGTTTTAGTTTTTATCTCCATGTTGGGAGAAGTTCATTGTTTCTTGTGACGTACTACACAGATGATGCACATGTAAAGACGGCAAAATTGCAGCGTAAAGCATCGCCGGTAGAGCATAATTGGAAACTAATTCGGCTCCGAAACAGAAGAATGTGGATTGAGTCTCGCGACCAGCAAGTTTAGGTTTCACATTGGAGCCCAAACGTAAAAAATGGATCTACTGGCTGTTACGTTTTTCACAAAATGTATGATGCTCCTTCCACACATCGTCTGGTATTAGTCAGAATTCCTTCTTCTACAAAGAGTTACTTCAAGCATGGTTTGCAGCGTACCCGAAACCTACGATTCCGTAACCCCGCCTTTTTCAGGGGTGGATATTATCAGAATAATATGACCACCCCTGGAATCACATTGTATCCACCTAGGCGCATCACAGGGTGCACGTGAAAAATTCGACCACACGGAGATATAAGCAGCTTGCCAGGGCAGATGCGCCATAGTGCGTCACGTGAGCACAGTGGGCAGAGGTAGTGATCTGACGGACGTTCAAAAAGGAATGATCATCCGCTACCGCCCGAAGGGTAGAAGAATCTCAGAAACAACAGCCTTCCTGGGCTGTTCGCGAGGTGCTGTAGTAACGATGTACCAAGAATGGACCGTTTGCACACCAAATACCTCCCGAAGTCGTAACTGTGGAGCCCCAAAGGCCACTGACCCCAGAGGAGAACGTCGCACCCGTCGACTAGTAAAGGGGCAATCTACGCGCAACAGTGCAGCAATTGACCACGCGAATGAAAGCTGGGTCACCCAAATACGTGTCCCTGATAACAGTAGAGCGAACCCTGTTACGCATGGGTCTCAGGAGTCGACGCTGCGTCAAGGCGTCCATGTTAACCCAGATCCATCTGCAACGACGCCTGCAATTCACACGGGACTAGCGTCATTGCACAGTGGGAGAGTGGTAAAAAGTTGCCTTCTCCGACGAATCGAGGTTTCTACCCCACAGAAGTGACGGGCGGTGGCGGTTACGGCGTCAGACACAGGAGAACGAACACTCGGACACGTTTGTCGGTCAAGTACAAGCCGGCGGTGACAGTTTGTATGTATGGGGATGTTTTCCTGGTGTGACCTGGGACCGCTGGTACCACTGGATGGGTCCTTGAACGCTAATGGCTACCTGTCCATCCTCGCTGACCACATGCATCCCTTCATGTTGGACGTTTACCCTGGTGGGGATGGTGTCCACCAACATGACAATGCGCCGGGCCACGTCTCTAAGGGTGTGCGTGATTGGTTCCAGGAACTCGACAGCGATGTCTCCGTTCTCCCTTGGCTGGCGAAGTCGCCCGACCTCAATCCCATAGAACACTTGTGGGACTTTTTTGGATCGACAGGTTCCACGTGCCAATTCACAACCACGTTATCTCCGGGACCTCCGTGCTCTGCTGCAGTCCGAATAACATGTGTGCCTCGGGCAACCTTCCAGGGCCTCATTGCACCCATGCTACGCCGTCTCGCTGCTGTCATCCGGACCAAGGCTGGTTATTCCCATTAATAGGTAGGTGGTAATATTATTCTGATACGACTGCGTATGTGACCTACAACAGAGGTGGCGCCCATGTCAAGACGGCAAGTAGCAGTGATAAGCACTTGCCTGGCTAGCTTAATTGGGAAAGCATTTGGCTCCGGAACACAAGGGTGCGGTTTCGAATCCCATCTCCGGCAAATTTGGGGTTTTAACCCACATTCTCTGCTGTGTTGTTCCCTGCAAAGATTATCGAGCGTTGTGAATAATTGTGTGGTTTTTTTTTAGTGTGTCTATTGAATATTTTCTACGTCTTAACGATATTGCACCTCGAAAGTGTACGTATAAATTTTAAATGTGGTTTGCATAGATTGAAAGTTTTCGGGTTCTTCTCATCTATTGGTATTTAATATTTGTCGGAAAATGTTACAAATGTAAAGGTGATGGTGCAGTTTGTGCTAATATGACAGCTGAGAATTTTCAACCGGAGAATGTATACTTAATCTTTTCTTTTTTTTTTTTTTTTTTTTTTTTGATTGGAGGTTTAACGACCACCGTGAGCAACTCAATGGGCTATAAGCAGTCGCCCGCCCCTAATTTAAGGTCACTGGTTCCAGGGAAGGGAGAGAGCCAGTGCCGTAAGACAAACACAACATCCATGCCAGACCGGGATTCGAACCCAGACCCCTTACGGACGAATGGCCAGAGGCCAGCGCCTTAGACCACTGCGCCACCGGGGCGGCTAATCTATTTGTGAATGCAAGAGTGGAAATAGTCGATAATTTTCCAGTAACAGTAATTTAATGAATGTTAATGATAATTGTTTAAGATTTGCTTTAATAGTTCTTATTATAATCTTTCAGAACATTTCCAATTATTTGAATTTGCACAATGCTATGCATATTCGCTTTCACTTTGAAAATCGTAATTTTGCTAAAATTTCACTGTGTCAAGAAATGTAAATAGCGTTTTAGAAAAAACAAATGTATTTTTTGAGTGTTACGAGGGTTGAATATAAACTAGCGGCAACACTATCCCCACGATGCTGAAGCATGCGTGAGGGTGTTCCTGTTCCATGTACACAGTTTCACCAGTGCGAGGTTTAGAGAAGAAAGTGTACTCTCTGTGCTTCGCACTGATTAAAGTATCGTTGCCAAACAGGAGCCTTAAAAACATGTTTTCCAAGTTAGAACAAAGTGCGTGGACCAAACCTGAGGTGGGCGTGGACAGAACGCTACGAAATGCTATCAAGGTCTTCGAGAAGCATGTGGAAACCAAGCATTACCATATCGAACAGTAGCACGATGGGTGACAGCTTTCCGCCAGGGTCGCGATAGAGTAGAGGAAGTGACAGGTTCAGTTCAACCTGTCATCCAAGACCGTCACGTGAAGTTGATGCAATCATTGATGGCGGTGGATCGACGATGGACAGAAGGATAGTTATTCGCAGAGGTAGGAATATGCCACAAAACAGTTTTGCACCTGTTAAAGGACGTACTTGGTTAAAATAAAATTTCAGCACGATGAGCACCTCATCCCTTTAAGGAAGTTCAGAAATGGCACCGCTACGCCTTTCCCAGTGAGCATTTGGAACGTTACACCAGACAAATTGGCGCGTTCCTCGAGAGAATCATCGCTCTGGATGAAATTTGGGCGAGGTTGTATGAACCGGAACTGAAACGACAGTCTAATAAATAGCGACATCCATCCTCTCCCCAGCCCAAAAACAGTTCACCACGAATCCGGGAATCTCAAAGGTGTGCCGATAGTGACGTACCATGTCCAGGGTGTGATACTCCATCATGCAGTTCCGCAGCACCAGACTGTTAACGCTCAGTACCACCATTTTCTGTAACATCATATTCGCCCTGTTCCAGTGCTTCCTCTAAGCAGCGCCTGCTCACAGCCGCACAGCGACTTAACTTCCTACGCGCAGCTGAAACATCCATGGCCTGCCCGCTCCCCGGACATGTCTCCTATCGAGCATGTGGGGGACCAGATGAAACACCAGCTGCAGCCGTGCCGCACTATCCGGGATTTGGAGCAAACCGTCCAACACGTGTGGGCCAGTCTGCCTCAGGACAACATCAGGCGTCTGTTCGCCTCCATGCCGGACTGTATTGCAGCATGAATTGCCGCACGATGCGGTGTGATGCGCTATTGAAGATGACCGGACTGCGTGCCACAGATCCCTCTGTAATTGTCCTGCAGCTCTGTTTTTGCCATCATGTGTATCTTTCATCTGTATCATTACGTCCATAAAATATCAGTTCAATCCGATGCTTCCTTCTTGGTGCGCAAATTTCATTGTCCGTGAGTGTATGTTAACGCGTGTTTGACAAGAATTCACCTACCGCGTTGATATATGCCGTGTGACTGACGGAGTACACATCGAACATCTGTAAGTTACTGTAATGAACTTCAAGAGTTTCTCTACAGAGCGGTGCAAATATCGTAAACAGAGTTTAGAAAAGTAAGTTTTAAATACACTGCTGGCCACCCAAAGTGCAACACCATGAAGGACAAATTATAGCAATGCCAGATTTACTGGGCACATAACAACAGATACAAAGATGAAACGATTGAGCTTACAGGCCCGTGCGACTTGCGGAACACGCAGACATCAATAGTTCGTGTGGCCCCCATGGCTGGCAATAACGACCGCTACACGCCACGGCATCGAGCGAAAGAGGTTTTGGTTGTGGGCTTGGGGTATGTCGGTCCAGGCTGCTTCCACACGTTGCCACAGTTCATCAGGCGTAGCCGCGGTGGTACTTGTCGGGCCACTCGGTTGCCGATCAGCGACCAGACGTGTTCGATGGGCGACATATCAGGAGAACAGGCGGGCCACGGCAGCAGTGACACCTGGTGGGCCGTGAAGAATTGTTGCACGATGCGGGCCACGTGCGGTCGCGCATTGTCCTGTTGAAACGCGGCCGCTGGCAGGTCTTGCAGGTAAGGGAGTACTACAGGCTCCAAAATGCCGGAGATGTAGCGGTGGCTGTTGAGTGTATCGGCGATGCGTACCAGAGGGGTGCGGGTGTCATATCCAATTGCACCCCAAATCATAAAGCCAGGCGACGGACCGGTATGGCGATGCATAATGCAGTCGTCATTCAGTCTCTAGCCGCGGTGCCGCCACACGCGGATCCGAACATCGTGGTGTCCCAGGCAGGAGCGGGATTCGTCGGAGAAAACAATGTCGTGCCATTCCGTAATCCAGTTGCGGCGTTCAACGGCCCACTGCCGCCGTACTCGCCGGTGGTGTAACGTCAATGGTAATCAGAGCAATGGGCGCTGTGCGACAAGTCCCCGCTCCTGCAGACGATGTCGAACGGTACGTGCTGACACAGGTTGTTGCGCAACACACCCTAATTCCTGCGCTAACGTTCGTGATGTGGCGGTGCGAGCCGTCAATGCCCGCCGCACAACATGCCGGCCCTCTCGTTCGGTAGTGTGCCGCGGCTGCGGCAATCACTCACGTAGGTCCGTCCGTCCCTCCTGCACCCACCGAATCCATACTCGCCTCACTGTGGTTGGATGTCGTCCCACACGGGCGCCGATGTCTCGGTACGATAAACCGCTGTCGCGATAAGCCACTATTCGTCTTCTGTCGAACTCCGAAACGTGCTGAAATGACTGCCGTATTCTGCGACGAGGCATCAGGAAGCTTCCGACGCACAGGTCCGGCAGCACAACACTCTTCCACTACTTACACCCCGCCTTCTGTGCACCCTTCTTATAGTGCTTCTCGGTGGCGTGCCGGGCCCACATGATTTGCATATGCCCTGCAATGCTAATCGTTTGCATGTCCTCTCGCGGGCGACGCATGCTGCGAATTTCAGGCCAATCGGATGCTTCCTTCTTGGTGTTGCATTTTGGGTGGCCAGCAGTGTGTAAGTGAGTGCCAATATCTTAAATAGAGGTTTGGCTTTATAATGTGTTGAAAATGTCCATTTCATTTGTAATAACTCTGTATTCTTAGGACATCTTTACCCGAAATATTTTCATTTTATTATTACCAGTATTTCTTGTGAAACACCTGCTGTTGAAAAAGTATTAGATTAACAATTTAGTAAAATCATGCAATGCATTAATTATTATACGCTTTCCACCATACCAGAAATCATTACTCAAGTTATAACTCAAATTATTAGGATAATGGCTGTGGAATTAATCTCGCTCCGGTACCCTGACCTTTAACCCCATTTCGATTATATTCAGCAGAATTGGTTTAGTATACCTTCGGAACAACATGAGAAAGTTTTGTCGCAATCGAAGCATTTTTACGTCAGTTATGACGCATGATGGCGATGGAATGGATCCCGCTCCTATGTCCTGACCTTTGACCCCATCTGGCTTATTTTCGATAAGATTTATCCACAGGTGGTCCCCTACCACATACTAAAATGTCATCGAAATCGAACCCTTTTTACGCAAATTATGACGCATAAGAGCAATGGAATTCGTCCCTCTCCTATGTCCTGACCTTTGACCCCATTTCGCCCATTTTCAGTAGGGTTCGTCTCCAGTGATCCCCTACCACATACTAAACTTTCATCGAAATCGAACCATTTTTACGCGAGTTATCGTGCGTACGGACAGACAGACGGACGGACAAAGCTGGAGCATGTACGCTTCTTCTACCTACGGTTGGAAAGCGTAACAAGTTAGTAAAATCATGCAATGCATTGATTATGATACGCTTTCCAACATACCAGAAATCATTACTCAAGTTATGAGGATAATGGCTGTGGAATAAATCTGGATTAACATGATAAAGTTTTGTCGCAATCGAAGCATTTTTACGTTAGTTATGGTGCATAAGTGCAAGGCAATGGATCCCGCTCCTATGTCCTGACCTTTGACCCTATTTCGCCCATTTTCAGCAGAATTGGTCCCCGGGTTGTCTTCTACCACATACTAAAATTTCATCGATATCGAACCACTTTTATGCAAGTTATGACGCATAAGGGCAATAGAATGAATCCTGCTCCTATGTCGTGACCTTTGACCCCGTTTCGCTCATTTTCAATAGGGTTCGTCCCCAGGTGGTCTCCTACCACATACTAAAATTTCATCGAAATCGAACCATTTGTACGCGAGTTATCGTGCGGACAGACAGACGGACAAAGCTGGAGCATATACGCTTCTTCAACCTACGGTTGAAATGCGTAAAAAACGGGGTATGCGTTTTTTCTTTCACTTATCCTTATGACCTAACAGTTCACACGTAGTTTCAAGATATCAGTAAGTTGCTTTTCCTGCTTAGCAAATGAGGTTGTATAAATCGATTTAGAGAGAAGAGAAAGCAAATGTTGGCCCTTAATTAAGGTTCTCAATTTGTTTGTCTAGAGCGAGCATTATCTTTGGAGTTTCACCGGAAGTTTGCTTGCTGATTTAGGCAATTCACAGTTATTTTGTGTTTTCGGCAAAGCCATTTCAATTGATTTTCGTGCTTCAAGTTTCGTGCAAGGAGGGCTTCTCGTAACCGTTTTGTCTGCACTTTGCGTTGCTGTTCCGTGAAGAAATGGAAAGAATTAAAATTACTTCACACTTGCGAAATTCGAGAAGCAGTAGCAAAGTTCGAGGCTGTGTTGCTGAAGACAAAACGCTGAGCGTCAAAACCCCTGTGTTGTTGAATTTTTTGAAAATCTGAATATTGTCTCGTAGGTTGTATAGACAATTTCATGATGTTTATTAAACTTTCGTCTTTGAAATTGCTTTAGAAAGATTTCATAGATTGTCCAAAATAACAGCAATGGCTGAATATGAGATTTACGCCCTCTATCGGCGAGTCGTGCACCGAAAAAAAAAACGGAATGCAAAGATAATCATTCTCACATTTCAAGCTTCCCAATGCAAAAAGAATTTTTCAAATCGGGCAAATAGTTGCAGAGATATGGTGTCCACAGACGGACGGACGGACAAACTGATAACATAACTTGAGCAGCTTCCTTGAAAACAATGTAATTACAAAAGCTCCAGATACGAAGCTTGATTTGCAACAAGGACGCATTGAAAAAGATCACAGAGATATTGAAAAAATAATTTCAACCCTAAATAGTTTTTCAAACCCATTTCAAGACTTGGATCCTCAGGCACCTCTAAGAAACATTTCAACTGGACAGACAATCAATGAGAAGATTACACTAGATCTTCTTTCATTTTCTTCTAAAGGGCTAGAAGCAACCGAGAAGTAAAAAAAATGTACTTGCAAGATCCAAAGAATGTTGAAAAGCCTATACCTCAAAATTTGGTAGCTAACAGTGCGTCTTCTGTAGCATCAAGTAGCCTGAAAACGAGACAAAAGAAACTCGAGGTTGCGAAATGCTCTCTACATACTTTTTCTTTACAAAAGATGTGCTAGCAATAGCAGTGAGGATGATCAAATAGAGGATGTAAGTATAGAAACCTCGTCAAGGATAAAAACATATCATCAAGAATTACAAAATATTCAAGATTTTGCCCATTTCTGAGGTGAATCTGAATTACACTGGTGTACAAAACTTAAGGACACAGTGGAGAAAGTAAAATAACGCCGTAAATAGCGGCAGCACCCAAACATAAATTAACTCAGGACCTTGTCTGGGAACAGGAACAACAGTACATGCGTAATAATAGAGCATGACGTGTACTTGAAAATGAACAAGTTTGCAGACCTTTGAGGAGACATGTACTTGAAAATGAAGTTTACAGGCCTTTTATCTTCTAAATTTGAAACCATAAACTTCACGATTGAATTTGAGTGTGATAATAAACTCCCTTTTCTGGACCTCCTCCTTCACCGCCAACCCGTATCTAATACAGTCACTTTCAGTCTAGCGCAAGCATAATTCCATTTCAACTTTAATACCTTACAATTATCACCATCCTACAAACCACAAACTATCTGCGCAGAGGTTCTTGGTACAAAGAGCCTATACGCATTCGTCTTATGAAACTGATAAGGTTCCTCTGAAGCCAGTGGACTCAGAGGCCACCCACAGATGTATGTTGGTTCT
The DNA here is from genome assembly GCA_039090855.1 of Macrothele yani. NCBI lineage: Eukaryota > Metazoa > Arthropoda > Arachnida > Araneae > Macrothelidae > Macrothele > Macrothele yani. The sequence continues at coordinate 20,947,309 of CM076992.1, forward strand.
ATGATTAAGAATGTGAAATTGCGTTTTTCGGAACATAAATACAGTATAACATTAAAATACATGCTTCATCTACTGCTTTATCTCGCCTTGTCACTTCGGGAACTTACTACCCACACTGGGAAGAAGCTAGGATTTTGACAACCCCAGCCAGTAAGACTCAAATCCGCTTTACAGAGAGTCTGTACATCCACAGGTTCTTTAATATATGTTGCAACGAGGATTCACCTAGCCATTGTATTGTACCTGTTAAAATTAAAGAAAATTCCATTCCACACTGAAGTTTGGAACAGTGTGTCCCCTCCTACGTGTTTGGTGCAGGCCTTCGGTATGTAAATTACTTGACTTTTATTTGCTTCTGTGAATTGAATTATTCAGTGGCAACGAATAATTAGATCTTATGAGTGTTTTTTAATCTTTGGATACAGTTAATTGTGATTAAATGTTATTTTACGAAGTACATCTGTCATCTTCAGACTTAGTTTTAACCTGATCACTGAAACTGATAAGAATAAGGAGATTTCATTTATTACAAAACTAGCAGCTAATTTTGGCTATCGATATAATATAGTGAAAACATTTGTACGAAAACAAGAAGTAGCAAATACTTCTACTCTCCAGCATGAACGTAGAGTTATTAGATATGTGGGATCAATTCCATTTCTGCCACGTATTACGAACCCCTTTAGAACTATTTGTCAGAAGAATGGCCTGGGTTTTGGCGAAAGAACTGTAAATATTTTCTCATTGGTGAAAAATGACCGAGATGGTGTTGACAAATTGAGTAAATTTGGAGTGTACTCCATTTTCCAAAAACCTAACGAACAAGATTTGACTCATAAAATGTACATCGGATCCACTTCCGGGACCTTACGCTGCAGACTTTTTAAACACCAATACAGTATCCGGATGGTGTTGGCGTCCACGGCATTATCAAGATTTTGCAGGCAAAGGACCTATACTCTCAGTTAGAAAGATATGGATATTCTTTGTACCCCAAGGGCTAAATCCCAACTCCTACTGACAGCTTATTAATTTACAGGTATAATAACTTTTGTTGTAATGACGACTACCTGTATGTTATTCCAACACAATGGAAGTATCTCATGGACTATGAAAACATCCAGACTGTTGTGCCTCATTGTGAACCGGATTTGCTACGAAACTTAACACTACTGGACTACGCTGCAACGAGGGGGGGGGGATATATATAAAAGACTGATGAAGTCTTCCTCGATGCTTCAGGTTTTATTCCATCTGATGATGAATTCAAAGTGAACTCGAAAGTGCCCATGTTTTTAACTATTTTATAACTTTGTTTGGTTTTAACTTATAAATACTAAAGGTATGTTGTACATCTTGAATCTAAATTAAAGTATTTTATGGTATCATGCAAAAGACGTCATTTTTTTCATACATTATAATAGCATTACATGTATTTTGCGTGACGTGAGAACCAAATGCGCTCACACAGTCCAATAGCATCAGCTGGACGGAAGTCATCGACGATGTGCATAAGTGTTACAGGCGTTCTATTGTGTTTGTTGTGTGCTAGAGACGACGAAATGTCCCGTCGAGAACATCTTAATGATTTTACTCGTGGTCAAATAATTGGGAGGATCGAGGAGTGGCTAACTGTTATGAGCGTGGCCCAAGAGATCGGTTTTGTCCGAACTCTTGGGCCACGCTCATCGAACTCTTGGGCCACGCTCATCGAACTCTTGGGCCACGCTTATCCTACCGCGTTCATGGTCGGCCTTCAGGTACAGCTGTGCGAAAGACAGGGAGTGGTTGTCCACCAAAAACTACCCCCAGTGAGGACCTCTATCTGCTTCTACAAGCCAAGAGAAATCGACACCAGACAGCAAGTAACCTTGCAAAACAACTGAACATGAACACAAGAGGCACAATATCGCGGTTTACAGTGGCCAGGCGACTACACAAAGGTAGACATTTTGCCCAATGACCAATACACTGTGTTCTATTATCAACTGCTCACGGGAGACACCGTTTACAGTGGTCCAGAAAACAAAAAAGCTCGACAGCAGAATAGTGGTGTGCGGTACTCTTTAAACGGGTGAGAGAAGATATTGTCTCCCTCTAGCGATTCAGCTAAACTGGACTAGTGTAAGCACTCGGTATCACCCCGAAAACATCAATGAAAGTGATACATATGGCAGCCGCGGTGTTCTCGTATAGGGAGGCATTCTGATCGATGGACGTACGGTGATCCAGTGTGAAAACACAAGTTCGTCCGCATCGAATCCGTGTCCCCTCACTCCGGAGTAAGTCGCTCTCCCAAACTGAGCTACGCGGACAGGATGTCTCGCTGCAGATTTGTCGTCTTGACACATGCTTTCACCTCTGTAGTACGTCACATCATCTCCCTCTTAAATTTTGTTTCGTCTTTAAAGAGAAGTAGGAATTTTTCATTAATCCAAAACAATGTGTGGAACAAACATAACACAAGTGTCGAAGAACCCGACGGCCATTGGATCCAATTTCCACAATCGGGGGCCAATGTAAAACACAAATTTGTCCCCTCACTCCGGATTAAGTCGCTCTCCTAAATGAGCTACGCGGACAGAATGTCTCGCTGCAAATTTGTCGTCCTGATACATGTTTTCACCTCTGTAGTACGTCACACCTGATACTGCAAGGAGGTTATACAACCCGCGGGCGCTACTGTAATGAGATACTTCTCCCCCATGTTCATCTGTTCCGAGGTGCCATTGGCTCACAGTTCGTGTTAATGGACGATAACGCTACACTCCATCGTACAGTGGTTTTTGATGAGCTCTTGGAAAGTGAAGGCATTCATCGGATGGATTGCTCAGGACGTTACCTCACCCTAAATCCCATAAAACACGTATGGAACGCTCTAGAGAGACCCGTTGCGGCACGTCAACACACACCGGAAACTGTCCAATAGCTGAAGACTGCGCTGACGCAATAATGGGCACTGTTACCGCAAGGGCTTGTCAAAACGCCCATGCAAAGTATGGACAGACGGTGCAAATCATGCATCGACTTTAGGGGTGATCACATCCCCTATTGAGAACCTCCTCTTCCCTTCCTACCATCATTGGTAGTGATGCATTTGTGTCATGGCATTCAGTGCAATGTAGCCAATTCTGAAAAACGTTCCACTATATCCTTTAGTGTCTGGCGTTGCGTCGGTGTTGTTTCCGTCATCATTTTGGTAAGTAATGAAGTTACAATGGTTTGAATTTCACATATCCAAGACGATACTGTGCTACGCTACAGGTCAAAATCTGGCTCGTCGTTATGTTTTACACACCAGTGTATTTCAGCATCCCACGTTCTCTCCCTCAGCGTCGTATTGTAAGTGGCACTATACAAAAATCATTGTTTGCACGATGTATTGCGCAGTACGCGAATTGGACTCCATGCTGTTTACGAATATTCTAACACGATTAGTGCGCGGCACTTGTTTTTAACGCTATAATGATTTCAATTGGGACCTATTTTTGTCACAGGCGGACGGCCGTAAGTCTCGCCATACCATCCACGGAGTTAGACGTTGTCCTACGTCAAAAAAAATTAAGAGGGAAATGATGTGACGTACTACAGAGTTGAAGCACGTGTCAAGGTGACAAATCTGCAGCGATACATTCTGTCGGTGTTACTTATTCGGTTAGAGCAACTCACTCCTGAGCGAGAAGACGCGATTTAGATCTGTGTCACCGACAAATTCCTGTTTTCACAACTTTCTGTAACTTTAAGCATGTGTCCTTGCAAGTTTCGCTATGTTTTTGACAAAATCTGATGCAAATTCGTTAATCAATTTTTTCCGACATGACAAATGCGACGAACAGCTTTTCACATGTAAGAACAAAAACAAAATTAGTAAAATCGTGCAATGCATTGATTGTTATACGCTTTCCAACATACCAGAAATCATTACTCAAGTTATGAGGATAATGGCTGTAAAATAAATCTCGCTCCTGTGCCCTGAGCTTTGACCCCATTTCGATGATGTTAGACCGAATTCGTTCAATATACCTCCGGAACAACATGCTAAAGTTTTGTCGCAATCGAAGCATTTTTACGTAAGTTATGACGCATATGGGTGATGGAATGGATCCCGCTCCTATGTCCTGACCTTTGACCCCATTTTGATGATATTAAAAAAAACGGTTCAGTATACTTCCGGAATAACACACTAAAGTTTTATTGCAATAGAGGCATTTTTAGTCAAGTAATGAGGATAATGGCTGTGGAATAAATCTCGCTCCTGCGTCCTGAGCTTTGACCCCATTTCGATGATATTCAACATAACCGGTTCAGTGTACCTCCGGAACAACATGATAAAGTATTGTCGCAATCGAAACATTTTTACGTAAGTTATGACGCATAAGGGCGATGGAATGGATCCCGCTCCTATGTCCTGACCTTTGACCGCATTTCGCCCTTTTTCAATAGGGTTCGTCCTTAAGTTGTCTTTTACCACATACGTAAAAATGGTTCAATTTTCATTGAAATTGAACCATTTTTACGCGAGTTATCGTGAGTACAAACAGACAGACGAAGCTGGAGCATATACGCTTCTTCAGATTGCGGTTGGAAAGCTTAAAAAATAGAAGTTTGTGATTTTTAGTTTTTTAAGGTACATACGAACAATACACTCTCTTAAGTAATTACTAACTAGAATATGTTATTAATATGACAAAAATTAAAATGTTTACATTTTGATAGCTCACCTGTATAAAACGGAAACCCATCTAAATCAAAAAATATTTCCAGTCCATTGGATTCCGTCTTAGACAAGTGCAAAATATTCATTTTTTAACAGAAATGCATGAGCTCGGTGGCATGCTCAAACAAGGGACGGGACTTTTCCAGTGGTGTTGCGGGAACCAGAACGGGGTTCCAGTATTTTTTTCTAACGGGCACGCGTTCCGATAAATCCTATACAGCATAATTTATTTTCTTTTAAAATGCAAATGCCCTATAATACTTTTCCAATAAAAAAATACAAAAGAGAAACTGTACAGTGAATGGAATTAATGTCCCATGTTTGTGTGAAGGTAGAGTTAGTCTCTAAATCCATTCTCACTTGGCAGTCTCTTAAAACTGCTTTTTCTTCTGTCTTAAGAACGTTGAGGTGGTGATATTGTGGGGGGAAATTATTGTAACTGGGAATTTAATTAATCTAGTCATTATTAAGGTATCTAGTTGTGAGTCTCAGTGAATTTAGTCCAGTTACGAGTGCCCCTTAATTACGCTGAAAATAGAGGAGATTATTTTCTCTTTGGAGCTTTAGACTCGTTTCACACAGTCGGAAAATATCCGTCGAAGCAATAAATCTCCAGCCCGTTCTACCGCTCGTTTTCATGAGGACTGTAAAATTGTCTCTGCTGTACCCAAAGTGCCCCTATCCAAATATCTTGAGAACTAAGACTCCCAGTACTAACTGGCTCTCACCACTGCACCCTAAATTAGTTTCCGCTTCCAACGTCATCTTACTCGGGCTGATTTGAGTTTTCGCGCCTCAAAACGGCTCCAGTTTGGGCCCGAACATATCAGTGTTTTCTTGCCAAAATGGGGACATCTTGTTCGTTGAATGCCAAAACGTGTAAATCCGGAAGTCTGATTTCGACCGATCACTATGCTTTCTTATACTATAAATATAAGAATGTAGAAAGGAAGACGCCGAATAGGAGGTTAGGAAAGGAAAGGTATTGAAAACATAAAGGCACCGCGCGTTCCTGTACTTTTTCGATTAGCACTACACCACTGTATACATCCATGAGCTGAACAATAAGTAACTTCCTATGACATTAGCGGCGAATTAAATACAGTATGTTCAAATCGATGTCTAACTACATCATTACCATTTCCTGACGGGAGGGAGTTATTCCATGTGCTGGTGAACATATTTAAGTGAAGATCATTACCCGTCTGGGAGCATGGTCTCACTCGAAGGTACCTGCGGTGATTGGGTTTCTCTGGGGCAGAGTTGGGCAGGAATGCATTACAAAGTAATGGAAGTACAGATTACAATTAACGTGTAATGCAGTAACAGGTAATGCATTACAAGGTAATCCCAAGCATGGTTTGCACACATGGAATTAATCTGTAATGCATTACAATGAAAAGGATATAATTCAATTATTTAATAATGCCATTCAAACGCAATGGAATTATTTGGTAATGAAATTACACAATTTGCAAATAATAATTACCTACAGATAGTTTATAGAAATGTAGGTGTGCCAAAAGCCATGTCTAGAAAAGTCGGCCATGTAACGTATCAGACAGAGACCAAAGTGTTGTGTATAATGTTCTAGAAGCGGCAAGAATGGGTTAGACGTTTGTAGAATGTTCCAGAATGATCGCGCAGTGGGAAATTGGAGAGCTTCATGTAAATCAAGAATATTCCAGGAGGTTCAGGTCGCCGCCCGGGTGGCGCAGTGGTCTAAGCGATGGCTTCTAGTCATTCGCCCGATATGGGTCTGGGTTCGAATCGGGGTGAGGCATGGATGTTGTGTTTGACTTACGGCGCTGGCTCTCTCCCTTCCCTGGAACCAGTTTGCCCTAAATTAGGGACCGGCGACTGCATATAGCCCACTGAGTTGCTCGCGGTGGTTGTTAAACCTCCAATAAAAAAAAGGTTCAGGTCCTGTCGTGAAGTATATATAAAGGAGTCGGTCGCTCACTAGTCCAGTGCTCGTATCGGACTAGTAATGGACAACAAACAACACTTGAGAAGTTCGGCTAAAATTTCAAGAGTTCGCAAATTTCTGTAATATTCGGCAGTGCACCCTGAGTTGCTGAATTGTGAGTGTAGTGCTAATATGTGCTTGTGGTTATAGTGGGGTAATTACACTGGCGGAAAGTGTAAAAAGAACACCAAGAAGGAATTGGCGGACGATCATGAAATTTACATATGTTAATGGGGTCGAGTTTACGTAGGAGTGATGCTAATTTCGGGACCAACCGGTCAGCACTTACGCCAGAGTACGCCATAATATGCATATTATCGTCGGTGGTATTTAAGGTGTACGGCGAAGTGAATGTAATCAGTCGTCGGCGTACGGACACGTGCGAAAACCCTGAAGAAGCTGCAATGCCTGGACATGGAAGACGTGTACGACTTCAGCAATTATCGGGCTTTGAGCGAGGTCATCTAGTCGGACTCCGCGAGGCCGGGTGGTCGTATCGTCGTATTGCGGAGCGCATTGGACGGGAAGTATCGGTAGTGCTGCGATATTGGCGTAGATGGTCCGAGGAACATTCCCACACAAGAAGTCGTGGAACCGGGAGTCACAGACGGACTGATTAGCTGACCGATCGACGCATAAGAAGAGCGGCGTTGTCCAGCAGAACATCCACTGCGACGCAAATCCGAGCTGCCGTTGCATCTGAGGTTACTGTGCGAACAATCCGTAACCGTCTACTGGATGCAGGACTACGTGCACGTGTGCCTCTGGCATGTGTACCTCTGACTCCAGCCCACCGTCAGGAACGGCTGCGGTTGTGTCGTCAACGTCTGCACTGTAGAACGCAATGGTGATCTGTCGTGTTCAGCGATGAAAGCAGATTCTGCTTGGGAGCCTCCGATGGCCGTATGCGTGTTCGCAGACGCACAGGGGAGCGTCTCCACCCTTCTTGCATCCACCAGCGACACACAGGGCCTACACCTGGTCTCCTGGTGTGGGGAGCGATCAGCTATCACTCCCGTACACAACTAGTGTTTGTACCGGGTACGTTAAACAGCACCTCCTACATCAACAACACCATTCAGCCCGTTGTTGTCCCATTTGTAAGGTCGGTCCATCGTGCTGTTTTCCAGCAAAATAACGCACGCACACACACGGCACGTGCAACGTGACATGCACTTCAGGGTGTGAGACAACTTCCATGGTCTGCACGTTCACCGGATTTCTCCCCCATTGAGCACGTGTGGGATTTTATGGTAAAACGACTTATCTGGTCTCCACGGCCAGCCACGTCCATCCCCGATTTACGCGTCCAGTTTGAGGATGCTTGGAACTCAATACCCCAAACTTACATCAAAAATCTGTACGACAGACTCCATGCCAGAATTGCAGTGTGTGACGCAGTTCATGGCGGTTCAACCTCGTACTAACCATGTAACATGGAAATGTTATTTTTCAGTTTACCAGCAAATACAACTGTATTTTGCCATAATGTTTTGATCACGTTATCCTCTGTATTCCGTTATTATGCTGTAAAAAATTCGTTGGTATCAGACGTCTCCTTCTTGGTGTTCTTTTTTCACTTTCCGCCAGTGTATTTTGGACAGTGAAACGTATGTAATGGACGAGAATACTGTACTGGAGATGAACGAAATGAGTATCTCTAACCGAAATAAGCATCCCATTCATACTTACTTCATATGCATTATTTCGTTCAAATCACTTTACTTGCGGCGAAGATGGGGCAACTACTCATGTCATACACGTACAATCTCCATTACCTACATACACGCATTTGAGGTCCGAGGGGTGGAACAATTGTCAAATAACCTACACAATGTGTAAGGGTGTATTGGTTGCTGAGTTATCCACGTTGTATTGTTATGTATAAGTTATTGGTTAATTACCAACATATAGTTAGCCATTACGATTATAAAAGGTAACTGCTACATGTCATTACAATTACCATGTAATTCTAATGACCACTTCACAATTACCATGTAATTGTAACGCTAAGTTCTTGTTCCCATTACCATTACGTTGTAATACATTACCGATTAATTCAATTACGATTTTGCCAAACTCTCCTCTGGGAACGGAAAACACCAGCAGCGGAGTTACATCGCCAACTGTTGCAAGTTTTCAAGTTACGAGCGTCTGGAGTGTGTCAGAGTGGTGTTTAGAACTTCCACCTGACGCAATCCACTGACCGATGAGAAACGCAGTGACAGGCCTTCCACATCAACAACAGACAGCAACGTAGTGTGTATGGAGACTCTGGTGCAAGAGGACAGACGGGTGAGTTTACGTCAAAAAATGTTTCTTTCGGTATGCAAATGTTTCTTTCGGTACCGCGCGTTATGCTGTACAACCTAATCGCCGCGCTTACCTCAGAGTGAGATCATATCTCCAGACGGGTCGTCATTTTTATATCAATCTGTTCACCAGCAAGTTACCTTTTTATTCACACTCTTGCCGAACAACGCTGTCTAGAAAATACAAAGGCATGACATTAAAGAGATGAGTTCCCTCTCTTTGTGACGTCACTCTCATGTTACACAGCGTGATACGGCGGTGTCGTGTTTGACGTCATAAACGACAGCGTTGGAAACCAATCGGAAGCATTGGTTGCCACGTGACGTCACTACAGAGGATGTTCACACATTCTTAGAACGATTTTTTCAGCAATATAGTTAACGTTTATAATAAAATTATTTCCATCTTAAATGTCCTATCTGATAGCCGTTTCTCTCAACTATAAACCTACATCTAGATTTCCAAGATAACAGGGCATTTTTTAAAATTGGTATTTTATTCCACTCTTCTTGCACTGCTTTCCATAGTCCAATCATTGTTTTAGGTTTGCGTTTAGAAAGCACTCGTTTTAGCAGTCCGAAGGCACAATAGTCCATTGGTGACACATCAGGGGACTTTGAAGGAATATGAGCAAAAGGTATAGACCTGATTCCCCTTCTCTTTTTTTCATTTTTTCAAGAAACAGAGTTGCAGATTTGGATTTATCACTGATAGCCTTATCCTAATGGAGTTCTACTCTTTCAAGGCTCTGTGGATAAAGGAATGGTGTTTTCTCTTTAAATATAGGAGTTGAAACACTATTTTGTTAATATGTAGAATTAATTTTAACATTTCCTAACTTATTTTCCCATTGTACGAGAAACCAGCAAAAATAAATATGTTGAATTAATTTTAACTTTTCCAAACTTTTATTTCCCATTGTACGAGAAACCAGCATTAATCATGAATCCTTTCCTGAAACTTTCTTTGAATTCTTGGTACCAAGTTTTTAAGTCCTTTTCTGCTCTTTTGCGGTAGTAAATCGACCGATTTTCGTTGCAATCGTTTAGGTAGATCCACGCTTCATCAATTGTAACAATAAATTTCCATCTGTCTGCGGCTAAGTGATTTTCAAAAAGAAGTCTATATCGTGTTCTGCGCTCGGACACGTCCCTAGGCAAAAGGCGGTGAACATTTTTTTTTTCATATTCAAATCTTTGTTTATTACTTTGTTTTGAGTTGATACAGAGATCTTTAACGACTTAGCGTTTGCACTTTGGGTCAGCGATTTTGTTTTAAGGCCAGAGACCTTATTTTTGAAAGAGTCGTAAAAGTACGTACCTTCTTTGAATATTCGTTTGGCGTTATTTTTCCTGCTAAAAGCAATGTGCTTGATGATTTCTCCTTTATTATTAATACTATTGCTTATTTTAAATTAAGAAATGCTAATTCTATGATTTTCACAGCGCTTTTAATTACAGAATACGAATATTTCTGTTAGTAAAGAGCAAAAACATAACCTTCTATCCACGGCTTGTTTACGTCTGCCATTTTCTCAGCAGACGATATTTAACTGCAGCAGATATTTCTTTCGTGTTAATCTAACGCGCTGTTGCCAGTTTCAATTCTTTAAACTCCTTTCGTTTTCTCTAATTTCTTAACGTTCTAAAAATGTGTGGACATCCTCTGTAAAACAGGGATCTCGTCTCTCTAATGGCACGGCCATTTATTTTCTAGATGGCTTTACGTCTAGTCAGAAGAACATAATTATGTTGAGAGACACTGATTTACGTACTACTAATATAATCGGAAGTGTGTTTTACATTAGCTCAGTAATTCTTATTCTTGAACTTAAAGTGATAGCAAGACTTTCCCCACAAATTTACACTGAAGAGCAATTGAATTAGAGACAGCTTGCGTTATGCAAATGTGGCGCTGTGGGCGGCCCTGTAAAGGAAAACGACATGACGTATGCAGCGATCCGACAATATAAGGAGTGATGCGACGGGAATCAGTAAGAGCCGGACTCAGTATACGAAGGATCTAAGCGCATTTGATCGTGGGCAAATTGTCGGGGCCCGACGAATGGGTCACTCCATCTCGGAAGTCGTGTTGGCACTGGGATTTTCACGAGCCACTGTGTCACGGGTGCACCGTGAGTACATCGAATCCGGTGAAACCATCCCAGCAAGGGCCAACTGCCGTGGACAACAGCGTGTGGATAAGCGGGGTTCAACGTCGGCTAGCTCGCATTGAAACAGCGGATAGACGGGCCAAAGTGCAAGAAATCACTCGGCAATTTAACACTGGTGCACAAAAACGTGTAAGCAGCCACACCATCCAGAACCATCTCCTCGCTATGGGGTACAGAGGCCATCGTCCCACGAGGGTACCGCTGCTGACCGCACATCACAGGGTGCAAAGATTAGCATGGGCGCGGGAACATCGCCACTGGACCCTAGACATGTGGAAAAATGTTTCCTGGACTGATGAGTCGAGATTCACGGTGGTACATGTGGATGGCAGGATACGAGTACGGCGCAAACCACATGAAGCGATGGATCCTTCTTGCCAGCAGGGTACTCTTCAAGCTGGTGGGTGTGGCATTCGCGTCTGGGGACTGTTTACGTGGACCGAAATGGGAACCCTGGTACGTGTGACATCGACCCTCACAGGTCAACGTTACCGGGATTTCCTGGATGACCATTTGCTCCCGTTTGTGCTTCTTCAACATCCCACTGGGGACCTCATCCTGCAACAAGACAATGCACAGTGCCGTCGCTCTCGAATTGCATCCGAATGGTCGGATGAACACTCCACCGACTTGACCTCGCTTCCTTGGCCAGCTAGGTCACCTGACCTCAATCCCATCGAGAACATCTGGGATGCCATCAAGAGAGATGTTCGAGGCTCTGACCCCCCTCCATCAAATCTTCGTGAACTGTGGGAGCTTGTTCAGGGTTCGTGGATCCGTATGGCTTCCCAACGCTTCCGGTGTCTTGTCGAGTCCATGCCGAGACGAATCGCCGCCGTCATCAGGGCGAAAGATGGTGCTACACGTTACTAGACAGGTATCTCTAATTAAATTGCTCTTCAGTGTATACTGTTGTACATAATGATGCTTTTTTGTTTGGAAGGGACTCCCACCGTTAGCAACACGAGGGTCTTTAAGCAGTCAACCGTCCCTAATTTAGGACCACCAGCTCCAGAGAAGGGAGTGATCCAGTGCCATGAGACAAACACAAAATCTATGCTTTACTGGAGCGGGATTGGAAACCGGACCCGTCTTGGACGAATAGTAGGAAGCCAGTGTTTACACTACTGCGCCATCTTTGTGGCATAGTGATGTTCGAACAAATGATTGTTATCAAGAGAAAATGAAAATAAGAAGAACAGAATAATCTATATCTTGCTATAGACATACACTGAACTGCCAGAAAAACTGGAATAGACGAGCTTATGCAAAATACATAGCAACGTCACTTATGCACGTACTCGGTTGCGTCCGCCAGTGCGTACATAAAGCGATGGACATCCTTGCCAGCTGTCAGAGCTGTTTCTGGCATGAGAATGACATGTATTAAGGATTTAAGCTATTTTCAACGCGGTGTCATAGTTGGCGCTCGTGAGATGGGCCATAGTATTTCGGAGGTAGAAACGAAATTCGGATTTTCACGGACGACCATTGCAAGGGTTAACCATGACTACAAGAATTCCGGCAAAACCTCCAACCTGCGATACCAGTGTGGCCGTAAAATGACATTGGGTGAACGTGACCATCGTCGGCTGTCAAGAATCGTTTCACACGATAGGCGTGCTACACTCTCGCAAGTATACGGAATTCAATGCTGGAGCCTCAACAAGCATCAGCGTCCGGACTGTGCAACGTACTCTACACGATATGGACTTTCGGAGCCGATGCCCAACTCGATTCTCCTTGATGGGTGCACGACACAGGGCTATACGCCTTGCTTGAGCACGGCAACACCGCCACTGGACACTTGATGACTGGAAACAAGTAGCCTGCTCTGACGAGTCGCGTTTCCAACTGTAATGGGCAGATGGAAGGATTCGTATGTGGCGCAAACCCCATGAAGCCATGGATCCCGCCTGTCCACAGGGAACTGTACCGGCTGGTGGGGGGTCCGTAGTGGTATGTCGTGTGTTTAGCTGCACTTCACTTAGACCCCTGGTACGTCTACAAACATCTGTGACCGGCCAACGCTATGTGCGCATCCTTTTTGACGAGGTACACCCTTTCATGTCCTGCATTCATGCTGATGGGTTGACTTGTTCCAACAAACAATGCACCTCCACACAAGTGTCGGGACGCCACATTATGGTTAGAGGAGCATTCATCTGAGTTTGGGGTGTTGCTATTCCCACCCAAGTTCCCAGATCTGAACGTGATAGAACACATTTGTGAGGCCATGCAACGCGCTAACGAGCACAGGAATCCGAGACCTCGGAATACACCCGAACTGTGAGAACGTTGTGCAAGAAGTATGGTTTGCATTGCCTACAGCATATTTCTAGAAGCTAGTGGAGTCCATGCCTTGTCATATTTCTGCAGGCCTGCGCTCCCGTGGGGGACCTACCAAGTATTAGACTGGTGTACCAGTTTCTCTGGCACTTTAGTGCAAATCAAACTGTTTTTTTTTCATGTAACGTAACGCCGCCCAGGTGGTGCAGTGGTCTAAGCGATGGCTTCTGATCATTCGTCCGAAAGAGGTCCGGATTCGAATCCCGGTAAGGCATAGATGTTGTGTATGTCTTACGGCACTGGCTCTCTCCCTTACCTGGAACCAGTGACCCTAAATTAGGGACGGGCGACTGCTTATAGCCCATTGAGTTGCTCGCCGTGGTCGTTAAACCTCAAATCAAATCAAAATCATGTAACGTAATCACAGAAATTTGAAACTTTGATCGTCCTGGAACGGGAATCGAAACCGCATCTCTCGATTTGCGCTCAAGTAGGCTAACACCACCCAGGACAATGAAATCCAAGCAACTGAGGTATCTAATCTGAAAAGTCAGCCTTTGATTTTTTTTTTTTTTTTTTTTTTTGTTGAAGGTTTACCGACTACCGTGAGCAACTCAATATGCTATAAGCAGTCGCCCGTCCCTAATTTAGAGCCACTGGTTCCAGGGAAGGGAGAGAACCAGTGCCGTAAGACAAACACAACATCCATGCTTCTCGGGATTTGAACCCGGAACCTTCTCGGACGAATGATCAGGAGCCAGCGCCTAGACCACTGCGCTACCGGGGAGGCACTTTGATTTCACTGCACCATTTGAAACAAACGTGTCTTATCATAGTGCTGTGTTACATAACCAGCAAATGAGTAAATATCAAGGTGGAAACACATGGAATACTTAATATCATCATCATCATTGTCAACCATTATCAATCCACTGCTGGACGAAGGTCTCTCCAAGCTTCTTCCACAACGGTCTGTCTTGTGCCAGTCTCCTCCTCCATATTTCTCCCGCATACTTTCGAATTTCATTCCCCCATCTCCTATGTGGTCTTCTTCTGGGTCTTTTCCTGTCCCTTGGAATCCAATCTAAAATTTCGACTGTCCGTCGATGGTCTGTTATTCTGGCAGTATGTCCACCCCATTGCCATTTCGGGGATTTTACTCTGATCATGATGTCTTCCACTCTTGTCATTTTTCTGATCAACGAGTTCCTCTTCTTATCTCTCCCGGTCACACCAAGCATGCACCTCTCCATGCTTCTCTGAGTTGTCTGTAGCCTTTGTATGTCTCTTTTAGTTAAAGTCCACGTCTCTGCACCATACGTAAGCACTGGAAGGATGCATTGATCAAACACTTTTCTTTTAAGACATAATGGCATATTGCTCTTGAAAATTATACTGTTTCTTCCAAAAGCTCTCCAATTAAGTTATATACGCCGATTAATTTCTGCATCAATGTGACCCTCACTTGATATCTGCTGTCCAAGATAAACATACGCATCTGTTATTTCCAGCTTTCCTCCATCAATCGATAAACCTTCATTTCTTGTAAAAGCATTGTGCATCACTTTTGTCTTCTGAAAGTTCATTTCTAATCTCACTTCTTTACTCTTGTCAGCACGTTCTTGGATCATACTCTTCAGCTATAAAGTGGTAGTTGCAAAGATGACTACGTCATAAGCAAAACGAAGGTGAGTTAAGTAATCTCCATTAATCTTTATCCCGTTGTTTTCTCAGTTCAATGATTGAAAGACATTTTCCAATGTGACGTTAAAGAGCTTGGGAGATATGGTGTTGCCTTGTCTCACTTCCTTTCCAATTATTATTTGTGCTGTATCCTCAAATATCCGAACCTTTGCACTTGCATTTTCATAGATGTTATTAATAATGTTAATGTATGCATCTTCAATGCTACAGGATTTCAAAGCTATTATTACTGCTGATGGTTTCACAGAATCAAAGGCCTTTTCATTATCGATAAAAGCCATGGATAATGGGAGTTCATATTCCCTCGCTCTTTCAATGAGTTCTCTCAGTACGTGGATATGATCTATAGTACTGTAGCCACTCCTGAATCCAGCTTGTTCTCTCGGTTGAGCCATGTCCATTGTCACCTTCAAGCGGTGTGAAAGAACTTTAGTGAAGATTTTATAAACCACTGATAGGAGGTTCATAGGTCTGTAGTTCCTGAGTTCCTCAATGTCACCTTTTTTGTAGCTGGATCATTGTAGCGTTGTTCCAATCCTTAAATCAAGCTGTTGTTTTCATGTAAGGTAACCACAGAAATTTGGTGCAGTGAAATCAGTCTCATGTCTCAGATTAAATACCTCGGTTGTTTGAATTCCATTGACCTGGGAGGTGTATTGGTTAGCATACTCCAGGGAAAATCGGGAGATGCAGGTTTGAATCCCGTTCGAGGACGATCAAATTTCTGTGGTTATGTTACATGGAAAGAACAGCTTGATTTATTTCTATATTAAGTATCTATGTCTTGGTTTCGGCAGACTGCCATACTCTTTTAACGCAGCAACACTTCGCCATTAAATAATCTTGCGAAACCCTTCGTATTCAGATTTTCTTGTGTTCTAAGTCCTAAATCAGTAGTGCAAGTATTGCGACAGGGGATGATTGTATCAATTATTAGAATATTCATAAAATCTCTCTCTATCTCTCTAGGTATGTACAATTGGGAGTAAGCTTCCATGCGGGTAAATAATCACGCAAAACGTGTTGGCGGCTTCATTGCAGCTCTGAACAACCACGTCATCATGACACTTCCATGTCCGGCAGTGCAGACGGCATTGATTTAGGTGTACTAAATTATAATGCGGAAACGTGGAGATGGCGTTTGTCTACGAGACCAAATCAGCGGATACAGCTGAGCGCAAACTATCCGTCCTTGCACTTTGAATAGAACTCAAATCCGTCAGATTGATGCATCAGATTTGCTACAGGAGAAAATATTACGGACAGATTTCTTTCACTTTTTGCTGCTATTAATCATTTTGATAACAGCAGCTTGGGTTTTCTACCAGACTCAGATTTCTGCCTCTCTGAAGAAACTGAAATCACGTCCTGTCAGGTTTGTCAAAATACAAATTATATTAGATTTATTGCATAGGTTGTAATGGATATACACTTCAATGGAACTTTTTATAGGCACGTGTAAAGGACTTCTTTACCAGTGGGGAGACAAGTTTTGATTTGTCAGCACCTTTCCAGTGCAATGCAGTCGATTTAGTTTTGTTTTGAAACGTTAATCACATAAACCAATGAGCCATTAGATTATGATTACCCCCACTGTAGAGAAATGAGCGCGCCAGGAGACCGAACGGTAGCGCAGGTGAAGTTCACAGAGCAGTATATATACAACCCGAGGGCCGGTTTTTGGTTAGTAAAGTGTTCGGAGTCAAAATGGGAAAAGCTGTCGATTTATAGGAGGTTGATAGAGGACAAATAATGATGGCACGGCGCTTCGGTACTGCGATCTCGGAAACTGCGCGGCTTATGCGCTGTTCATGTGCCGCTCTAGTGAGTACGTATCAAAAGGGATGCACAGATTGCCAAACGACGAACCTTCGTCCAGCCGTGTGTCGTCCGCAGCTCATTGAAGCCAGAGGGGAGCGGAGACTGTCGCTCATTGTTCACAGCGATCACATGGCCACAGTGCGACAAATCACCCGCAGCTACAACAGTGGTGATCAGGGCAATGTATCACAGCACACAGTTCATCACAGCCTTCTGCGCATGGGCCTGCGTAGCCGAACACACAGCTGGGTCCCCATGCTCACTGTACATCATCACCAGCAATGCATGAAATGGGCCCAAGATCATCGAGATTAGACCGTGGATGATTAGAAGAAAGTGGCTTGGTCTGACGAATGAAGATTCCTGGTGCGTAGACGTCCAAGGTGGATACCCCGATTACTAACGGAGGCTATGGCATCTGCATGCACTGTTGAGCGAAAACAGGCCGCGGCGGCGGCGGTGTTTTGCTGTGGGCAATGTGTTCTTGGGACACTTTAGGCCCCATTATCCAAATAGCACAATCCCTGACAGCTGACAGGTATCTGAACATCGTTGCTGACCAAGTTCTCCCCATTCATGGCAACTGTGTTCCCTGCTGGTGATGGCCATTACCAACAGGATAATGCGCCATGCCACACTGCCAGAATCGTCAAGGAGGGATTCTAGGAACATGCTGGGGACTTTCTGTTAATGCCCTGGCCTCCAAATTATCCTGGAAATGAATCCAATCGAACATTTGTGGTTCGACTTGGAAAAGTGGGTTCGCGCTAAATCACCACCACACCGAAATGTACGGGAACTGGAGAACCTGCTGTTGACATTATGGTACCAGATACACCAGGATACCTATCGCCAACTCATCGAATCGATGCCTCGCCGAGTGGCCCCTATTTTGTGTGCAAAAGGGGTTCTACAGCTTATTAGGTAGGTGGTCATAATGTAATACCTCATCGGTGTATGTACAATTTTTACGTCCCCGTGGCGTTACGGGCTCCCGAGTATTTGATGACATTCTGCATCCGGTTCTGTAACATTTCGAAATCCTATTTAAATCAAGTAACTTCTCTCTGTAGGCGAAACTTCAGACATCAAGAACATGTATAATTTTAGAAAGCTATTCTTTACGGCATCAATTCTTTTCACTTACCTTGATATAATAGCAGACTTTCAGCTCCGTGACGCCGCCCCGGTGGCGCAGTGGTCTAAGGCGCTGGCCTCTGATCATTCGTCCGTAAGGGATCCGGGTTCGAATCCCGGTCAGGCATGGATGTTGTGTTTGTCTTACGGCACTGGCTCTCTCCCTTCCCTGGAACCAGTGACCCTAAATTAGGGACGGGCGACTGCTTATAGCCCATTGAGTTGCTCACGGTGGTCGTTAAACCTCCAATCAAAAAAAAAAAAAAAAAAAAAAAAAGCTCCGTGACTCAGGAGCAAATGGCGGATATATCGCTTCGTTCGTAAACGATGGCGGACGTCTATTAACAATGTTTCTCGCTACATGGCCTCTGAATGCCAATCCCTTGTCCTGTATGGTATCGTTACAAGGAATTCGTTTGGTTGCGATAAAGGGGTACATGGCGTTATTTGGCGTAAGTACCTTTTATAAAAATTCGATTTCTGGACTTCTCGAACATTTAAGATTTTACGAGTTAACCTTTTTTCCTAGCATTTTTAAGGCTTTTTTTTTAATGAAGGCTTTTTTTTAATGATTTATTGGACCTGGTGGTACAGAGACATGACAAACAGGCAGTCATAATCAGGATATAGATATTTCACAGCAACAGATACAAATCATACATGGTTCACAGCATGCCAAATGATCAATTTACACAGATATAGCCAGTGTTGATCATGTAACATGTTGTGAACAAGTATACATCAAACATGGACTTTAGAGTATGCTAAATGTACACAGATAACCAGTGTTGGGCAAGTAACATATTGAGAGTCAGTACCGAAAGAGACACACAGACACTCATGCCTCACCAGGATTCGAACCCTGACCCTTCTCGAACGAATGGTCACAAGCCAACGCTTAGACCACTGCGGCGCTGGTGCGGCAATTTCGTCTGCAAGATCCGACTGTACATGGAAATATATTGTTTTAATTTGAAACTCTAATCTGAAAAACTGTACAGAGAAATTATGATTATACTATACATGTAGCGCTATTTGAAACTTTTATCAAACAATCTGTACAAATCTCAAACTTTTTTCTCCAGTCGTAGAAAACTTATCTGGTATTTAATGATCTAGGTCTGAAGAAACGCACTCAGTGTGTGAATCTCCTTCAAAAATGGGTTTCCTTAACTAGAGAATAGAGCATTTGCTTTAATGCTGGGATGAACACTTTGCTCGCAATGTTTATCTCTTAGCTGACCACGATCGTTTGTTCCGTTAAGTAGACTCTATTCGAAACTAATTATTAGTGTCTACAAACAACGCGAAATAAATTTATTTTTGTGGATGTCTGGCTGAGATGCTGAAGAAGGAGCAGTTGATACAATGGAAATCAAAGTCGCCAAGCCACACTGAAACGCACTTTCGTCAGATTTGAATCCATATTGATTTATTATTCGTTTCTTTCCGAATCAAAACTGCGATCAATACGCTGCTGGTAGCTTCTTCCGTTAGTGAACAAATATGCGTGCTACCAGCGTAATGTCAAACGTTGGGCATGTATGCCCGACTTGCTTGACTAAAACGTGAATTGTAATTTATCACTCTTATAAAAGGAGCTAACTAAATGCTGATGGAAATGCAAATAAGCTTTTTTGTTACTCTGAGAGAAATAACAATAAAAGCTTTTTCGTTGATCCACTTCGTCAACAAAAAAGTTAATTTTGTTATTAAGCAGAAAGATACCTAGGAGCTGGCTGAAAGGTTTGAGGCGCGGGATTCCGATCACTCATCCAAGCTGTGCTTAAGACAAAGCTTTGGTGCAGACGTAGGAGATGCGCCCGTCCTCCCCAGCTGCAGGAAGCTTGGACTCGCCACCGGAGCAGTGCGTATTCATCTCAATGCAGCCGCCCCGGTGGCGCCAGTTGTCTAAGCTATGGCCTCTGATCATTCGTCCCAAAGGGGTCCGGGTTCGATTCGAATCCCGGTGAGGTATGGATGTTGTGTTTGTCTTTCGGCACTGACTCTTCTTCTTCCTTGGAACCAGTGGCTCTAAATTAGGGACGGGCGACTGCTTATAGCCCATTGAGTAGCTCACGGTGGTCGTTAAACCTCCAATAATACAAAAAATAAAAATCTCAAAGCAATACTACGAAGCAGCTCCGCGGTCACGCGAGTCCAGCTTTAGTAAGCCAAATAGATTTCAAAAACGCACATATGTATCGTAACAAATCAAGGTAAACACTGTTAGCCGCCCCGGTGGCGCTGTGGTCCAAGCGATGGCGTCTGATCATTCGTTCGTAAGGGGTTCGGGTTCGAATCCCGGTGAGGCATGGATGTTGTGTTTGTCTTACGCACTGGCTTTCTCCCTTCCCTGGAGCCAATGGCCCTACATTAGGGACGCGCTACTGTTTATAGCCCATTGAGTTGTTCACGGTGGTCGTTAAACCTCCAATCAAAAAAAAAAAAAAAAAAAAAACACCTTCAGGATTAAGAAACTACAGGATGTCCCACTCGCTACCGAACCCGGCATTTCTTTAATAATACATTGGCGGAAAGTGAAAAAAGGACACCAAGAAGGAGACGTCTGATACCAACGAAATTTATACAGCATAATAACGGAATACAGACGATAACGTAATCAAAACATTATGGCAACATACAGCTGTATTGGCTGGTAAACTGAAAAGTAACATTTCCATGTGACATGGTTAGTACGAGGTTGAACCGCCATGAACTGTGTCACACTGTGCAATTCTGGCATGGAGTCTGTCGTACAGATGTTGGATGTAAGTTTGGGGTATTGAGTTCCAAGCATCCACAACCTGAGCGCGTAAAGCGAGGATGGTCGTGGCTGGCCGTGAAGACCGGATAAGTCGTTGTCCCATAAAATCTCACACGTGCTCAATGGGGGACAAATCCGGTGAACGTGCAGGCCATAGAAGTTGTCTCACACCCTGAAGTGCATGTTGCGTTGCACGTGACGTGTGTGGGCATGCGTTATCTTTCTGGAAAACACCACGATGGACCGACCTTACAAATGGCACAACAACGGGCTGAATGATGTTGTTGATGTAGGAGGTGCTTTTTAACGTACCTGGTACAAACACTAGTTGTGTACGGGAGTGATAGCTGATCGCTCCCCACACCAGGAGACCAGGTGTAGGCCCTGTGTGTCGCTGGCGGATGCAAGAAGGGTGGAGACGCTCCCCTGTGCGTCTGCGAACACGCATACGGCCATCGGAGGCGCCCAAGCAGAATCTGTTTTCATTGCTGAACACGACTGATCGCCATTGCGTTCTCTAGTGCAGACGTTGGCGACACCACTGCAGCCGTTCCTGACGGTGGGCTGGAGTCAGAGGTACACATGCCAGAGGCACACGTACACGTAGTCCTGTATCCAGTATACGGTTGCGGATTGTTCGCACAGTCACCTCAAGTGCAACGGCAGCTCGGATTTGCGTCGCAGTGGATGTTCCGCTTGACAACGCCTCTCTTCTTATGCGTCGATCGGTCCGCTCATCAGTCCGTCTGTGACTCCCAGTTCCACGTCTTCTCGTGTTGGAATGTTCCTCGGACCATCTACGCCACCATCGTACCACCACCGATACTTCCCGTCCAATTCGCTCCGCAATACGACCACCCGGCCTCGCGGAGTCCGACTAGATGACCTCGCTCAAAGTCCTATAACTGCTGAAATCGTACACGTCTTCCATGTCCAGGCATTGCAGCTTCTTCAGGGTCTTCGCACGTGTCCGTACGCCGACGACTGATTACATTCACTTCGCCGTATTCCTTAAATACCACCGACGATAATTTGCATATTATGCCGTGCTGTGGCGTAAGCGCTCACCGGTTGGTTCCGAAATTAACATCACACCTATGTAAACTCGACCCCATTAATATATGTAAATTTCATGATCGTCCGCCAATTCCTTCTTGGTGTTCTTTTTTCACTTTCCGCCAGTGTATTAACACCAATGAAGATATTGCAACGGAATTTGAAGTGGATATAACGTAAACGTCTTTTTCCTTACTGCTACGTTATTTCAAAAAATAACCATACGATGAAATAGTTCCTAATTTAAACCTTAACGTCCAGACGAAACATTAATACAGAAGTCAAACTTACGGAAATGATGCTTTATTTCTCCAGCACAGATATAGCACTTCAATAGTAGTATAGAAATCACATAACACAAATAAACCATCAACATTCCACAACGCTACGTTCCACAATGCTCCACAAGCAACAGTTGTATCGTAGTTTATATCTCTCGTTCTTATATCATAACAGGTATACGTCACGTTCATTCCACCTCAATTATTTTGCCAACAGTATTTATTTGAGAGAAAAGATATCACGGTAAGTGTGAAGTATAATTGAGAACAAACTCAAGATTTACATTGGGAAAGAAACTAAAAAAGAAAGTTAATTTAGAATATACGTCACATGGACTTACTTCATTTCGTGCGAAATGTTTTGACATCACAACACGTGTTGGAAGTGGCCACCATTTGCGTCCAGGCAGCATTGAACCCGGCGCACCATATTGTGGAAAGTCCCTGCCAGTACATTCGCCGTCACTGCCTGAATTTCTTCGGCGATGTTTGCTTACAAGAAAACTGTGGTTCGCGGTTTCTTTTGGTAAACTGTCCTCTTTTTAGATATCCCCAAAATGACTCGGTCGCCTAAAAATGGGCCTAATTTTGGCCATACTGGTGTGTGATGTGTGTGATGTCGCTCCATCATGCTGGTAATATCCAATAGAAAGTTCTTCGTCGTCCAATTGATTTACAAAGGTGTTCAAGATTTCCATTTATGCAGCTGTTGTGATTATTGTGTCGAAGATGGGACCACTTATGTGGCGCAGGGTCACCCGACACCAAACACCAATTTTCTGTTAATGAAGGGGTCCTTCATGTATCACGTTGGGATTTTCACCTGCCCAAATACGGGAATCTTGAGAATTGACGTCCAATATCAGTCCGGCTGGCTGGCGGACAACTCTTCGGTGGCGCCACACTTAGGAATGTGTCTGCCACTAAGGAGCACACCGGAAGGCTCGCAGACTACTCTTCAGTGGCGCCACACTTAGGAATGTGTCTGCCACTAAGGAGCACAACGGAAGACTGGCGGACTACTCTTCAGTGGCGCCACACTTAGGAATGTGTCTGCCACTAAGGAGCACACCGGAAGACTGGCGGACTACTCTTCAGTGGCGCCACACTTAGGAATGTGTCTGCCATTAAGGAGCACACCGGAAGACTGGCGGACTACTCTTCAGTGGCGCCAGACTTAGGAATGTGTCTGCCACTAAGGAGCACACCGGAAGGCTCGCAGACTACTCTTCAGTGGCGCCACACTTAGGAATGTGTCTGCCACTAAGGAGCACACCGGAAGGCTCGCAGACTACTCTTCAATGGCGCCACACTTAGGAATGTGTCTGCCACTAAGGAGCACAACGGAAGACTGGCGGACTACTCTTCAGTGGCGCCACACTTAGGAATGTGTCTGCCACTAAGGAGCACACCGGAAGACTGGCGGACTACTCTTCAGTGGCGCCACACTTAGGAATGTGTCTGCCATTAAGGAGCACACCGGAAGACTGGCGGACTACTCTTCAGTGGCGCCAGACTTAGGAATGTGTCTGCCACTAAGGAGCACACCGGAGGGCTGGCGGACAGCGCCAGGTTCAATGCTGTCTGGACGCCAATGGTGGTCACTTCCAGCACATTTTGTGATGTCATTACATTTCGCACGAAATGAGGTAAATCCACTTCAAACTTCGTTGTAATATCTTTATTGTTGTTAAAATAATATTAAAGAAATGTCGGGTTCGGTAGCGAGTGGGACACCCTGTATTACGTTATATTTTTTGTGACGGACAAAATAATACAAATAATGGTATAAATTTGTTGGTGGTCAAACCTTGTCACAATACCAATGAACGGCATATACACTCGAATGCTCAGATAATTTTCGGAGTGTCTACAATGCATGGGATACTCGCTGCGATATCATTCCTAATTACTGTAGACCGCCGTACATTATACCATAAACTTTAATTGTCCTCTGATGGCAAAATGAGTAGGATACAAGTATAATGTTCATGACCATACTGCTTAAACGTTTCAGCCATCTGACACGATATTCTCTCGTTTAGTAAATAAGTGTGGTGAGGCTCCATCCTGTATGAGCCACGTCCGTCATCACACATTATCTAAGAAACAAGTCGAAGTATGAGAAATAGATGAACCATTGTTGGAGCCTTCAAAGTTTTGCAACAGTGATTTACAGAGGCCAGTAATGAAACTATCCCGAATCAACCTAACCGAGTGTTCAAACAACAAGTTAGTAAAATCATGCAATGCATTGATTATGATACGCTTTCCAACATACCAGATATTATTATTACTCAATTTATGTGGATAATGGCTGTTGAATAAATCTAGCTCCTGTGTCCTGACCTTTGACCAATTTCGTTGATATTCAACAGAACCGGTTCACTATACCTCCGGAATAACATGATAAAGTTTTGTCGCAATCCAAGCATTTTAGGTAAGTTATGATGCACAAGAGCAATGGAATGGATCCCACTCCAGTTTCATGACCTTTGACCTCATTTCGCCTATTTTCAATATGGTTCGTGCCCAGGTGGTTCCCTACCACATACCGAAATTTCATTGAAATCGAACTATATTTACGGATGTTATGACGCATAAAGGTAATGGAATGGATCCCGCTTCTATGTCCCGACCTTTGCCCCCATTTCGCCCATTTTCAATAGGATTCGTTCCCATGTGATTTCTTACCACATACTAAAATTTCATCGAAATCGAACCATTTTTACGCACGTTATGACGCATAAAGGCAGTGGAATGGATCCAGCTCCAATGTCCTGACCTTTGACCCAATTTCCCCCATTTTCAATAGGGATCGTCCCCAGGTGGTCTCCTACCACATACTAAAATTTCATTAAAATCGAACAATTTTTACGCAAGTTATGATGCATAAGAGCAATGGAATGGATCCCGCTCCTATGTCCTGACCTTTGACCTTGCTTCTCCCATTTTCAATAGGTTTCGTCCCCAGGTGGTCTCCTACCACATACTAAAATTTCGTCGGAATCGAACCATTTTCACGTGAGTTATCGTGCGGACGGACAAAGCTGGAGCATATACGCTTCTTCAACCTACGGTTGGAAAGCTTAAAAAAGGTTATCAGAAACTTGTTGTGAGTGCATGCTGTGTCGTTCGAAATGCACCAGACGGGGAGAAAGGTTTTCTTTTAGTGAGGATCTTATGGCTTACAAGGAAAGCATCCAAGGGAGCCTTCAGCATTGGTCATAGAGACCAGTGAAGTCTTCTTGAAAATGATTCCCTTGGAAGTAATATTTGTACTATCTGGAGAGGCTTCTGCTGCATTTCATGGTGGGCCTATCCCAAGGTCATGTGTGTAGGACCATATTATGTCACCATGACACATAACATACGCAATTCTTCTTGCTATATTGGCTCTAGGACATTTATCTGATAGTAGAGAAAGGCATTCCTTCCCCTCCTAAAGATCTGCAACTTACCATTATAGCTGAACTCATCAATGACCATAGTATCTGTGCGAAAACTTTTGGTGCATTGCCTCTTACACTATGTCAGTAAAAGTATTCGGGCACCAAGGTCGAACTGAAACAAGACCATTTATTAGCCGAAATCAGTACACGATGGGCTCACCTTTGGTGGTTATGACTGTAGAGACCCTTCTGACTATGCTTTCTACACTGTTAAAAATTTTGTGGTAGGTTGCACCAAAAAGTGGTGCTACACCAGCTGCACCATCTTCTCAGAAAAGATACACCATTATGTGGTGCAAACATAACCAACAATCTGATGCACCCTTAAACCGTAATGTAGTGTAACCTTGTACCATACCGTGGTGCAAAGTTGCAAAATGTAATTGAATTTTGTTTGCACCACACAATGGTGTATCTTATCTCAAAAAGTGGTGCAGCTGGTGTAGCACCACTTTTTGGTGCAACCTACCACAAATTTTTTAACAGTGTACGGGATGTCGGTAGGTCTGTACCGGAATTTTCCTCTATTCCTCCTGCAAAGTTTCTGCTAGGGCTTCCGTAGAGGAAAGTCTTACCGACTGAAGTTGAATCCGGTGCTCCAGCATGGATTCCTTCAAACTTTGACTGCAGGGACGATGCATTCTGCTTACTGTAGACTGCAGGGACGATGCACTCTGCTTACTGTGGACTGCAGGGACGATGCATTCTGCTTACTGTGGACTGCAGGAACGATGCAATCTGTTTACTGTGGACTGCAGGAACGATGCACTCTGCTTACTGTGGACTGTAGGGACGATGCACTTTGCTCATTTCTTACGTGTATTTGCGGTGTGCTTACGCCACACCCAAATACGTGCATCCGAACGAAAAGGTGAGTAATGTGATTCGTCACTCTACACAACCTCTTCCATTGTCCATGAACGGTGAGCAAAGCACCACTTCAGTTGTCGTCTGGTATTGCCTAGAGTGCTGTAGCGCTTGTGCGCAACTAACCTAGAATGGCAACCGTTGGTATGCAGTTCGGACGGACTGGTGAAAATAGCTGTTCCAGTTGCTTGTGCGACATCAACGGCTATGTCTGTGGCAGGGGACCTGCGTGCCCTCTCCTCATTCCGCAGTAATCTTCGCTTGGCACGATCAATCAGTTTGTTGCGGGCTCCCAGAGCGAAGCTTTGCTATAGTGGCCCCATCTGCTTTTCCGTTAGCGAAGAACAACAGCGACAGTGGACCTTAAGAATCCCAGAAGGGATGCAATGCTACGCGCTGATTACTTACTGAGGTGGCAACCAGCCACCACGCCCTTTTAAAAGCCCGTGAGTTCAGCTGCGAGAAACCTAGTCGCTTCCGATGTGGTCTAACAGGTGCGTTAACGCTCCTCTTTACATACAGCACCCAGCACACCCCCAGTATGCTCATCTGGTTCTACAAATACACGTTTATTTTCATGTGTAGAGGTGTCGGAATTATTTTGTCTACACAATGTAAATGTATAAATACCAGCGTGATTCAATAATTATCCGTTATGTATTTATAAAATACATTTCACTAATAATTGGGGATTTACATGGGCACCATTTTTCTACATGGTTTCGTTACTTTTCAGCAGACTTGGTCCAGCATTGCACGAGCTTCTTTCTTTGTGTCAGAAAATATTAATTTTACTTAAAGTCGAGGCACGCATTCACCGCTTCCTTTATTTCTTGGTCGGTGGTAAATTGGAGGCCTTTTAGAGAGTCCTTGAGTTAACCTAATAGATAATGGTTGGAAGATGCCAGGTCGGAACTATACGGGAGATTCTTCAGTACCTCCGTGTTTATTTTGTTTCAACAGTGTGAGCAGCGGTATGAGAACAAGCACTGTCGTGCAAAAACAAATTGCTTTCTGGCAAGGCAGTAGTCCGGCATTTGCTTGGAATTGTGGGAGTCGGCTTTTTGCGTTGCATCCCACTGTGGTGAACAGGGGCTTCCGCAACTCTCCCCTCCTCTCTTTACGGGCTTGGCCATCGTTTTTGTGACGTCACGCTAAGCGGCGTAGTTGTGCACCGAGAAGGTTACAAAACCATACGTTTCTGGGAATTCAGTCGTTCTTAACGCTTGAAGGAACAGCTGAATAAAGTCCATATTTTAGTTTTCTGCAAATTATTATATGACACAGCAGTTTTACCGAAATTAAAAAAAGTGAAATTGCATCTGTTTTACCTTTTTCAGGAATTACGCTTTATCGCTATTTCTGTTCTGTACGAGTATAAACGGTTATACTAAAAACAACTGTGTTAATGCCGTTTTAAACAGACGCCGAAAATAACTGAAATGCAATCTGTTAGTACATTGATGTACTGTTTCATTGCAATTTACATCTACAGAAGAAAAACTGGCGAAAAATTAAAAAAACCGCATCCGAAATTGCGTTTTTGGACCCTAGCTTTTTCTGATCAAATAACATTGCTTTCATCCAAAAAAATAAAAAAATTTAAGAGGTAAACTGTTCCAAAATTAATATTCTAAGAATATGAAAAGGAGAATCACAAAGAAAAAAAGTTATGATAATGATGCACCAGGTTAATGTTGCAATATATACAGAAATTACTGAAAATTGGGGGAGGCCAACTATATACTAAATTAATACTGAGAACGTATTTCGAAAAAAAAAGTAAAAAAAAAATGCTAATAATGCTACTACAGTCTATATCCTCTACCATTAGTCTATTTGAAATTGAAGGAATTTGAGATATAATCTTACTATTTATCTGCATAATGTTGCAAGGCATACAGATATAAATAAAAAGGTTTTGAGGCTGCCAAGTAGACTAAATTGATACTGAAAATGTGTAACTCTCAGCACAATGTACACACAGAAATAAAAAAATGAAAAATAAACTTATATTTTACTGATTTTGCACACTCATGGTTACGAACATGTGTTAGAACATGCATACTTGATAATTTTTCCCACACATGAAATGAAGATTGAAATATATTTATTTGTATGGGGTTTAGGGTAGTTAGACTGGGGTTAGGATTTAGTTCCCCTGTAATGATAATTATCAAATGTTTTTGCCACACTTTCAAAATATTCCCATTGTTAGTGAGGCACACAGGAAGACCAGATTCATTAAGTAACTACGGCAAACATACCATATTTTCTTTTCCCCGACTTGTTATTTATTTTCTTTCAACTTTGAGCAGTTATTTAAAGATATCTTTAAAAATACAGAATTGCACTTTAGTCCCAGTTCAAATTTAATTTAATTACATTTTGAACATTTTCCGTTTACCAGATTCAACTCTTCAACCTTCTCTGCCACTAATTTTTTTAACACAAATTTTAGATTTTTTACGTGGAGTAACTGCTCACAACTATCAGTCAAAAGGAATTTAAATAATTTGAAGCAAATAATGAATATTTTCACAATGTCTTCAGTTACCCGTGGACGGTGCACGTCGCTTAGCGTGACGTCACAAGCAAGTTCTTAATCCGGCGGCCAGGCCTGTAAACATAGAGGCGGGCCACAGGTGGCCTAGTGGGCAACGTTCGTGACTGCCACGGAAAGGACCTCAGGTTTGATCCCAGGCAGGTACGAACGCTCGATCCACTAAATATCCGCCATGCGTCGGATGGGCACGTTAAGCCGTCGGACCCCGGGTACTGGCTCCCCGGTAATAAATAAGGGCGTCGTCGTCCCCCTTTCTACTTCGCTTCCGTGTCACTTTCCTATCGGGCACTCTAGCCCAAATCTCCTAGCTTCCTATTTCTAAGGGTTGTTTAAGACTTGGGGTCAGACACTCCCTTCCTAAAATCCTTTACATATGATCATGTAAACATAGAGAGGAGGAGGAGGAGTCCCGGTGGTCCCGGATGAGCAGTCTTCTGCTTTTGGGGATTAGTTAGAGACTACTGTGATGAATTCTATGGGCTATAAACAGTCGCCGGTCCTAATTTGGGGCCATTGGTTCCAGGAAAGCGAGAGAGAGACAAACACACCATTCATGCCTTACCCGCAATTCGAACCCAGACCCATCTCGGACGAATGGTCAGAAGCCAGCGCCTGGTACCACTCGCCCTCCTGGGCGGCGCCAGCAGTTTTCAGTGACGAACCACTCTCTTGGTAATGCGCCATATTTTGCCATTGAGAGTTTCAAGAAACATTGAGTAGAACTTTTCCACTTGTTTCTTGAGTACTAAAATTTTTTGACTGGTGATCTCTGATGTTACCATTCTAGGCTCCAGCGCTTATTCTCCGGGCTCGTAGTGATGAATTCATGTTCAATCTCCCATGGTGACTCTTCACAAAAAGACGTCACCTATTTAATCATATCGCTTTAAAAGGCGTTGGAAGATGTTCAAACAATGCGTCTTTTGCACCTTTGTGAGAAATTTTAGGACTTGCTTACAGAAGCTAAGTCTGTCACAGATGATTTCGTAGAAAGCACCATGATTCATTTGCATATGATTTTCATTTCATCAGTCGTCATTCTTCTGTTAGCTTGAACAATAACACGGACTTGTTTGACAAGGTCTTCGACACTAGACGTAGATGGGCTTCCAAGTCCTTCATCGTGCGTTACACTTGTGCGAGCATTTGTGAACTTGGAAACCCATTCTTAGCCTCTCCGTTGTGACAAAAACACTGTTCTTATACCTTGCTGAGAGCTTTCGGAGAATTTCAGTCACTGGTGGTCCTTCGACCCATGAAAAGCGAATCACTGCTCTACTTTGTTGTATACAGATTACGAAGCGATCATGTTAAACGCACAACACAACAACAGACCCCTCAATGTCAAACCTTTACTATAGTAACGGCAGCGACATCACACATACAATGCTCAACGTTTTGTGGCATGTTGCAACAGAAAGTGGTGCTCCACCACTTTTAGGTAAAGGTCTACCATTATGTGGTGCATGAAACACACAACAACACGATGTACTTATGCACCATGGGATCCAACTAGATTGTTTGGAACTTGGCACCAACTGTACCATGTTGTTGCGTGTTTGATAGACCACATAGTATTAGACATTAACCCCAAAAAGGGGTACAGCTTGTACAGTACCACTTTTTGTTGCAACAGACCACAGAGTTTTTAACAGTGTACATGCGCACAAAGCACTACAAGCAGTCAAAAAGAAATCAGAATTAATCTGCCCATAATGCTTGACTAACCTTTGTATTAAAACAACTAAATTCAACTACACCCAATTGGGAAAATCGAACAGAACAGCATTTAAATGTTTTTAAGCAGACATTTTAAAACACCAGATCCTTACTAATCTGAAAGATGTGTCTGCTTATTACATGCCAGCTTAACAAGCTGATGCTCTATTGAGGACTGTGCCACACTCTGACAGACATTAAAGTTGTATATTATTAGGTATACCTAGCTAATAACGTGTTGAGCCCTCCTTGGCTTTCCAAAAAGCCTCTATTCGATGTAGTACGAATTGAATGCGGTGCTGATATCAATCTACAAGTATGTTAAAACAAGCGCCAATAATAGCGTTCGTCAAATGCAGAATGTTTACTAAAGACAATTGGCTCTCATAATCTCATCCGACAGGTGTTCAATTGGTTTAAGATACGGTGACTGTGAGGGCGATTTTACCACTTTGAATTCAGTGTCGTGCTCCTGAAACCACTGGGTGACGATCCAATCCTTGTGGCTTGGCCCGAAATGTCATTGAGATACCTCGTAACATCCAAATGCTGTTCCAGGGGTATTAAAAATCCCAATACCTGCCATGAAAACAAATCCCAGACCATAACACCGCCTATACTAGCTTGTACAGTTAGATCTAGCTAGGATCCATCGATTCGTGCTGTTGATGCCACATTGTGGACCGTACATCGTCGGGTATTAACTGAAAACGTTTGGACCAGGTGGCATTTCCTAGTCTTGAAGAGTCCGGTTTTGGTGCTCTCGTGCCCACTATAGACTATTTGTCAGTTCTTAACAGAGACAAGCGATACGCGACTAGGATGTCTGCTGTTAATATCCCACTTGCGCTAATGTGCGGAGGGCTGTGTAACATAAAATTCTGCTCGCGATACCGCTGTTGTATTCCGCGATTACTACACGCAATGGAACTCGTCTTTCATCTTGTACAGTCTTCTCCAGCCGCCGTTGCCACAAACAGCGACCAGTCTTTTCCGCCCTCAGGAAGACCAATGACTGCTTGTTTTGTTGTATGCAAACAACCCATTGTACACCCTCAATACAGTTCTTCTTGCAAAGCCGAGAAGGTTTGCCGTTTCCGAGATGCTTGTGCTTCCCCGCCTAACATCTACTATCATGGCTCTTTAGTGTCGCTTAAATCCCGTGTCGTTCCCACATTGCCGTGAACTACGCTAGAGATGAGTTCGGGCTCAATTTTAGGAGCCCGGGTCCGGCCCGCTTTCTTTGATTACATGTGTTTGCTGAGCCCGGGCCCGGATTCTTTTTCTTTCTTTTTTTTTTTTTTTTTTTTTTTTTTTTGGTTGGAGGTTTAACGACCACCGTGAGCAACTCAATGGGCTATAAGCAGTCGCCCGTACCTAATTTAGGGTCACTGGTTCCAGGGAAGGGAGAGAGCCAGTGCCGTTAGACAAACACAACATCCATGCCTCACCGGGATTCGAACCCGGACCCCTTTCGGACGAATGATCAGAGGCCAGTGCCTTTGACCACTGTGCCACCTGGGCGGCCCCGGATTCTTGGAAACGTTTGCTTATCAAGGCTTGCATTTATGGATTATACATTGGCCAAAGATATGGCCCAAGCAAGGATTAGTTTAAAAAGTTTAGTTCAGTTAATCCATTTCACAATATTAATATGTTTTTAGAAATACTACGCATAAATCCAAATGTTCTAAAATGTGGATTTGAAAATAAATGAATAACACTGGGGAACAATTTTGAACACGTTTTTTGTTGACTTCGTTTTTTCAGCTGACTTTGACTGAAGTAGGCATGCTGATTTTGTAACGGCAGCTAGTTGTCTTCTATCACGTCAGGTTTTTTCTCTGCAGCTTATCTGCATGCGATTACTCTAGCCGGGATGGAGGAGAGCACTAGTGTTCTCTTATTGGAAGAAAGCAAAGCGCCTCCATCGAGTGGGGAGGGAGGGGCGGAGGACGACCTTGTGGACCAGCGAAAGGTTGTTAGTTGTCTGGGCTATTCAGTTACACGCACGACAGCGTGGTGATAGGTTGTGTGCCGCTCTATATAAATGGAAATTCACTGTTAGCTATTTTTCATAACTTGCTTAGCAAATTTTATTATTTTATAAACACGTATTTAATTTAAGATGTCTGGCTCTTCTGTTTCGCGTCGGAAATGCATAAACAACTCTGATTCATTTTGTTATATCTGTGGACGTTTCACGATTCCCAGTCAAAGGGCGAACATCAGCGCATTTGTAAAGCAAGCCTATTTTGCATATTTCAAAGTTAAACTGGGTGATCAGGATAAGTCATGGTCCCCCTCATAAGGTGTTCAAGCAGTGTGTGGAGAGTTTACGGATGTGGACGAAAAGAACACGTAATAAGATGCCATTTGGAATACCTATGATTTTGCGAGAGCCAGTAGATCATGTAAGTGACTGTTATTTTTGTATAGTGAAAACATCAGGATATAACAAGAAAAACAAATGTAACATAGAGTATCCTAGTCTACCACCAGCTATACGCCCACAGCCTTATTCAGCTGAAATCCCAGTGCCGGTATTCGTTACACTACCCTCTCTTGAAGAACGTGATTATGGTGATGAAGTGTGTGACAACAGTGATGCCGATTTTGTAATCGAAGATGACTCTGTTCGTAAGGGATTTGATCAGCATGAGTTGAGTGATTTGGCACTGTCAAAGAAGGCTTCAGAATTTCTAGCATCAAGACTGGGTGAGAAAAATCTTCTTGAAAAAGCAACGAAGGTATCGTACTTTCGAACCAGAGAAAGTAAATTTCTGCAGTACTTTAGAAGTGATAGTGGCTTTATGTATTGCCATAACATACGAGGTTTAATGGAGGAATTGGGAATTGCTAAGTATAACGCAGCTGAATAGCGAATGTTCATCGATAGCTCAAAGCGGAGCTTAAAGTGTGCCCTCCTTCACAATGGCAATTTATTTGGGTCAGTCCCAATTGGTCATTCAGTTCGTTTTTGTGAAAAAATATGGAGGCATAAAGCGAATCATTGAGTTGTTGTAATATCACACACACAATTGGGACATATGTGTTGGCCTTAACATGGTATGCTTCCTTTTTGGTCAGCAACGCGAATACAGAAAATATCCCTGTTATCTGTGCATGTGGGACAGCAGAGCACGTGAGAAGCATTGGGTGGAAAGAAATTGGCCTCCACGATCTTCCCTCAAACCTGGTGATCCAAACATTCTACATGAGCCACTTGTTGATAGAAAAAACATAATATTCCCACCTCTGCACATGAAACTAGGTCTCATGAAACAGTTTGTTAAAGCTTTGCCAACTCAAGGAGACTGCTTAAAGCACCTCATTCCGACATTTCCTAGCCTGTCTTTTGAAAAAATAAAGGCCGGTGTATTTGATGGTCAACAGATTCGGCAGCTCATCAAAGATCAACATTTCATCGGGACAATGTCCGAACTGGAAAAGAATGCTTGGTTATCATTCAAGGCTTTTGTCAAGGCCTTTATTGGAAATACACGAACAAATAATTACACCGTAATTATTCAGAAACTCTTGGACTCCTGCAAAATGCTTGAGCTGCAACATGAGCATCAAGGTGCATTTTCTGCATAGCCATCTTGATACATTCCCGGAAAATCTTGGTGCCGTCAGTGATGAATAAGGAGAACGATTCCACCAAGATTTGAATGTCATCGAAGGACGGTATCAGGGTAGATGGGATGAACACATGCTGGCTGACTATTGCTGGAGCGTTCGGCGGGGATGTCCACAGATTGAACACTCCAGGAAAAGCTATAAGCGCAAATTTTTATCTTAACTGCTACGACTTGCACATGATTTGCCGGACGGTAGCAATATATACTTTGTATGAACAAAATAGATGTAAAAAAAGTACATTCAGGTAAATTATTTTTTCTTTATTTTCCATTCTATGTATGAAATTTGTATGTTTTTCGAGGAACATGCAGGGTACCCTGTATCGTAAAAAGTTGATGTGGTAGAAAAAAACGGAGGTCATATTTGGATTCACAACCCAAAAGTTAATAAAAAAAAAGTGTCAGATCTAAGTCAACGAAAACTGTGTTCCCCAGTGTAATCAACGTGCCCTTCGCCCATATCATGGGTATCAATAATTTTGGTAAAAGCTGAAGAAAAGAAAATCGTTTAGAAACAAAAAATTTTATTCGTTATTTCTTTTTGATTTCTAAATTTACTTTTATTTTGAATAAATTGCATTATAAAACGTACAACGCCGTACAGACAGTTGCAAGTGTTTGAAATTTTGACTCTAGAAAACTAACATTTGCAATATAATTTACATATATGCTAGTTGGTAAAGGTAGTTTAGAGTGATGTAGTAGAATATAAAAAAAAGCATGTAGGGAAATCTCCAAAAAAAAAAAAAAAAAGAATGTAAAAGCATTCCAGACCAGATTATTCTGCATTTTGTAACATTAACAGAGCTTTGCGCTTAATAGTACACTGGTATGAAAAATTAAGGACGAAGAAGAGAAATTGGCATAACAGCGGAACGAGCAGGCAGAACGGACCAAAAGACCACTCAAGATATAGACTAGGGTCCGGTACGGTAGGGCATGCACATATATGCAGCATGACGTAAGGGGAGGAAGAGTGTTGGAAGGGTATATAACACACGGGCGGTGTACGCTCAGCAATTCGGTGAAAGCTATTGCACGGTGTACATCGGTTTGAACGACGTCGAGTTGCTGCCACCATGTGATATGGCCAACAGGCAATCCAGTAGACGACATATGGATGACTTTACCCGAGGTTGCGTCATTGGGAAGTTTAAAGAAGGTCGAAGTGTGACTAGTGTGGCCGAAGAGTTCGGGATCGCTCACAGCATCGTTTCACGAGCTTGAAGAGCATTTCAGACGACTGGAACAGCTGTCCGAGAGTTTAGCAGTGGTCGTCCACGAGCAACCACGTCGGCGAACGACCGGTATATTGTCCTACAGGCGAGAAGAGACAGACGGTAGACAGCGGGAGAAATCGCAAGGCACATGCAACAGACAACTGGACGTCCGTTATCGCGTTTTACTGTGGTCAGGAGGCTGCACAAAGGTGGTCTATTTACACGACGACCAGTACGGTGTGTGCCATTAACGCCTGCTGATCGGAGACGGCGGTTTCTGTCGTGCCAGGAACACAAGAACTGGACACATCAGCAATGGGTTCGAGTTCTCTTTACGGATGAGAGCCGATTTAGTCTGACGAGCGATTCTGGACATATACACATCTGGAGAGAGCAAGGAACACGCAATCACACCTCCAACATCATCGAAAGGGACCGGTTTGAAGGTGGCGGAGTTCTCGTTTGGGGCGGTATCATGCTTGGTAGCCATACTGACCTCCACATCTTCCAAGTAGGTTCAGTCACTGGTGTCCGCTATTGTACTGAGGTTCTCCTGCCTCACGTGTGTTTGTACAAATACCAGGGAACTTTAGGCGGCTGTTCAGACTTCGTGGCTCAACATATCTCCAGAAGTCTTCCGGCCACTTGTGGAATCAATACCACTTCACGTTGCTGCATTTCGCTGGGCTACAATACGTCCTACACGATACTAGGTACGTAT
This sequence comes from Macrothele yani, assembly GCA_039090855.1. Taxonomy (NCBI): domain Eukaryota; kingdom Metazoa; phylum Arthropoda; class Arachnida; order Araneae; family Macrothelidae; genus Macrothele; species Macrothele yani. The sequence goes on from CM076992.1 coordinate 20,983,725, forward strand.
CCCATGACTTTTGGCACTTCAGAGTATATTTGTGGCATTCCCTGTATTTTATATGAACACATCGGACAACCTTTGATGCCCTTTTTTTCATATAACTACGGTGCAATTTGCATTGTCATACATATTTTGTGTTAAATGCTAGTCGTACGTGTTCTGTCATAAATTCGTTTGAACTCATGACCATATTCCTTTGTGTTCATTAGACAAATACCTTTTATACACTGAAGAGCAATTGAATTAGAGATACCTGTCTAGTAATGTGTAGCACCACCTTTCGACCTGATGACGGCGGCGATTCGTCTCGGCATGGACTCGACAAGACACCGAAAGCGTTGGGAAGACATACGGTTCCACGACCCCTGAACAAGCTCCCACAGTTCACGACAATTTCATGGAGGGGGTCATCTCTCTCGATGGCATCACAGATGTGCTCGATGGGATTTAGGTCAGGTGACCTAGCTGGCCAAGGAAGCGAAATCACGTCGGTGGAGTGTCCATCCAACCATTCGGATGCGATTCGGGACCGATGGCACGGCGCATTGTGTTGTTGCAGGATGAGGTGCCCAGTGGGATGTTGAAGACGCATAAACGGGAGCAAATGGGCATCCAGGATATCCCGGTAACGTTGACCTGTGAGGGACGATCTCACACGTACCAGGCGTCCCGTTTCAGTCCACGTAAACAGTCCCCAGACGAGAATGCCACTCCCACCAGCTTGAAGAGTACCCTGCTGGCAAGAAGGATCCATCGCTTTATGTGGTCCTGCCATCCGCATGTACCAACGGAAATCTCGACTCATCCGTCCAGGCAACATTTTTCCACATGTCTAAGGTCCGGTGGCGACGTTCCCGCGCCCATGCTAATCTTTGCACCCTGTGATTTGCGGTCAGCAGCGGTACCCTCGTGGGACGATGGCTTCTGTACCCCATAGCGAGGAGATGGTTCTAGATAGTGTGGCTGTTTACACGTCTTTGTGCACCAGCGTTAAATTGCCGAGTGATTTCTTGCACTGTGGCCCATCTATCCGCTGTTACAATGCGAGCTAGCCGACGATGACCCCGCTCATCCACACGCTGTTGTCCACGGCAGTTGGCCCTTTGCTGGGATGGTTTTACCGGATTCGATGTACTCACGGTGCACCCGTGACACAGTGACTCGTGAAAATCCCAGTGCCTGCACGACTTTCGAGATGGAGTAACCCATTCGTCGGGCCCCGACAGTTTGCCCACGATCAAACGCGCTTAGATTCTTCCTCTTACCCAAACTGGGTCCAACGTTTACGTATTCCCGTCGCATCACTCCTTATATTGTCGGATCGCTGCATACGTCATGTTGTTTCCGTTTACAGGGCCGCCCACAGCGCCACATTTGCATAACGCCAGCTGTCTCTAATTCAATTGCTCTTCAGTGTACTGTCTATATACTTTTGGGACGTACTGTACAAATGGCAGCGGGAAAAAAGATTATTTGGATGGTTACGTGTTTTTTTATCAAATAACACTGGACGTATTGATTAAGTGCTATTGTTTTAGTCACTGTTGTTTCAACAAAGAAATCTGAAAAACAGACAGACCTGCAACCTTAAAACGTTGTACCCCGCACAATTTCGAAAATGAACATTGATATTGTACCTGTGCCTCTCTTAATGACTCATGATTGAGAGAATGGCGTGGCATTTATGTGTCAAAGGAAATGGGAGAAGAGTTTTCGGAGCAATTTCAGCAAAGCTCAAGACATTCCTCTTTCACTTAGAGTAGGTGATGGATCAGGTTCGAAACTCATCCTCAATCTTCGTCAGCAACCAAGCTCCAACAATTTATCTTCTACAGTGACAGGCAAATCAACCCTCAATGCAATAAACGGATTTCGGATCCGTCCAATCCATTTCTGTGGATTCTGTCGGAAAGTAGAACTCAAGAGGCTCATCAAAATTCACAGCTACTAGGACTTTATTTGGTATTTTGATTTCAATGTTTTTAATAATGGCTTTCTTAAATCTGAAAGAAAACTGATCAAGAGTGGAATTTATTTTCGTAGGCGGAAATGGTTTTAAAGTTACAAACAAGATAAGAAATGAATCTCCTACCTAGCATATGGATCACCGGATCAACAAGCAGGAGCAACCCCGGTGGCCGAGTGGTCAGAAGCGTAAGTTTCTAGATAGTCGTCCGATTTCGACAATGAGTCTCGAACACACGTTCTGGTCCCAGAAGAGGCACCGCTGGTGTGTTACGGTGATGGCTCTCTTCCTTAATTTAAACTAGTCTCAACCGTCCCAGTTTCGCACTGGTCTAAGCGTTGTGTTCTGACCATTCGTCCGAGATGGGTCAGGGTTCGAATCCCGGTGAGGCATGGATATTTTGATGCTATTGTTGGAATATTTTCACTGTATTCCATGTAACCACTTCCTTCAGAAAGCTTGAAGATTTTCATCGTCCTTGTCCTGGGTAGTGTAATGCATAGCATGCTCTACTGAAAATCGGGAAGTGCGGGTTCGATTCCCACTCCAGGACGATGAGAAGAAATTTAGTTTTCAGAAGGAAGTGGTTACATGGAATACAGTGAAAATATGCCAATAATAGCATTACAATGCCTACCATGTATTTATGAAGAATTATTTCTTCGGCGAAATTCTTTTCCCAATTGTATACTTTCATCACTGGAATTTGTTACCTTCATCCGACCCTGGATGTGAGAAAAGGTCGTGAGACGCTACAATGGGGCAGGAATAGCTTCGTCTAGCGCAAGTCTCAAGGTTCTCAGATATCTACCTTCAGTTGCTTGGAATTTCCTTGTCATCAACGCAGCGGATCTGTTCATTTGCTTTTGAAGGGGATGCCTGGTGATTTTTTTCAATATCATAATCATCATCATCATTGTCAACCATTATCAATCCACTGCTGGACGAAGGTCTCCCCAAGTTTCCTCCACAACGGTCTGTCTTGTGCCAGTCTCCTCCATGTCACTCCCGCATACTTTCGAATTTCATCCACCCATCTTCCATGTGGTCTTCTTCTGGGTCTTTTCCTGTCCCTTGGAATCCAATCTAAAATTTCGGCTGTCCATCGATTGTCTGTTCTTCTGGCAGTATGTCCAGCCCATTGCCATTTCAGGGATTTAACTCTGATCATGATGTCTTCCACTCTTGTCATTTTTCGGATCCACGTGTTCCTCTTCTTATCTCTCCTGGTTACACCAAGCATGCACCTCTCCATGGCTCTTTGAGTTGTCTGCAGCCTTTGTATGTCTCTTTTAGCTAAGGTCCACGTCTCTGCACCATACGTAAGCACTGGAAGGATGCATTGATCAAACACTTTTCTTTTAAGACATAATGGCATATTGCTCTTCAAAATTATGCTGTTTCTTCCAAAAGCTCTCCAGGCAAGTTTTGTACGCCGATTAATTTCTTCACCAATGTGACCCTCACTTGATATCTGCTGTCCAAGATAAACGTACGTGTCTGTTATCTCCGGCTTTTCTCCATCAATCGATAAATCTTCATTTCTTGTAAAAGCATTGTACATCACTTTTGTCTTCTGAAAGTTCATTTTTAATCCCACTGCTTTACTCTTGTCAGCAAGTTCCTGGATCATACTCTGTAGCTCTGATGGGGTAGTTGCAAAAATGACTATGTCATCAGCAAAACGAAGGTGGGTTAGATAATCTCCATTAATCTTTATCCCTTTGTTTTCCCAGTTCAGTGATTAAAAGACATTTTTTTTTTTTTATTGGAGGTTTAACGACCACCGTGAGCAACTCAAATGGGCTATAAGCAGTCGCCCGTCCCTAATTTAGGGTCAGTGGTTCCAGGGAAGGGAGAGAGCCAGTGCCGTAAGACAAACACAACATCCATGCCTCACCGGGATTCGAACCCGACCCCTTCGGACGAATGATCAGAGGCCAACGCCTTAGACCACTGCGCCACCGAGGCGGCAGACATTTTCCAATGTGGCATCAAAGAGCTTCGGAGATATGGTGTCACCTTGTCTCACTCCTTTTCCAATTTTTATGTGTGTTGTATTTTCAAACAGCCTGAATCTTTGCACTTGCATTTTCATAGATGTTATTAATAATATTAATGTATGCATCTTCAACACCGCAGGATTTCAGAGCCATTGCAACTGCTGATGGTTTCACCGAATCAAAGGCTTTTTCATAATCGATAAAAGCCATGCACAATGGAAGTTTATATTCCCTCGCTCTTTCAATTAGTTCTCTCAGTACGTGGATATGATCTATTGTGCTGTAGCCACTCCTGAATCCAGCTTGTTCTCTCGGTTGAGAAATGTCCAGTGTCACCTTCAAGCGGTGTGAAAGAACTTTAGTGAAGATTTTATAAACCACTGATAGGAGGCTGATAGGTCTGTAGTTCCTGAGATCCTCAATGTCACCTTTTTTATGTAGCAAGATCATTGTAGCGTTGTTCCAACTCAGGAATTTTCCCTTCATTAAGGCATCGAGTGAAAATTTGGGCGAGTATTGTTTCGATTTCTCCACTTGCTTCTTGTATGATGTCTACAGTAATTCCATCTTCTCCTGGAGCTTTTCCCCGCTTCATGTTCTTGATTGCATGTGCAACTTCTGCTGGAAGGACTGGAAGAACTCTGGTACTGGTACCTTTCATGATGTCTGGAGTACATGTATCATCCCTTTCATATAATTTGGAGTAGAAATCTTTTCACTCCTGTCAAAATTTCGCCTCTATTTCTTGTTACAGAACCATCGTCTTTTCTCAGTGCCATAATCTGTTTTTTCCCTCTTACTGAGATGTCCCTTTGCTATCTTTAGGCTTTGGTTGTTTTCAATTGCTTTCCTTACTAATTCACAGTTGAATTTCCTTACGTCTTCAGTGATACTTTTTCGTACTGTCTTGCATAGCTCTATATATTCCACTTTTGGAAGTCACATCTTCTTTAGTTGTCCTCATCACTCTTCTTTTTTGCATCAACATTTTGGTTTTTCCTGATAATTTGTTCACGTGCAATTTGTTCTTAGACCCAGCTAATTTTTTCAATATAGTAAACATTATGTAGACAAACGTTTTCGTACATTTTCACATATGAAAATGCAATTGACGCGCAATCGCGCGGTATGTTGAGTATTGCATATGAAGGGGAGCATTGGCACACCTTTCAGATCGAACTGCAAACGACAATGCCGCGCGCAGATGAACAGACGAATTTTGAATGACCCTTGGTGGTTGGATGCCACTTGAGATAGCAGTCAGTGCGTGGTATTGCTGCTCTACTGGAATTTTCAAAATCCGATGTCGCTGATGTTTTTCATCGACAGAAAGCAAATGTTGCCGTCTCAACGATTCCGCGTTCTGGATGTCGCACAAACTGAGTGATCGTGCCAAAAGAAGCTTGCTGCATTCCGCAGTGACGTCGTACAAGCGACTGTAACAACTATTTGAGGCAGAACAGTCGTTATCACTCCAGGTAATGCCAGACGTCGACTGCAGTGATGTCTCGCTATCCGTTCGTGGACAACAGAAGAGTGGAAGAAGGCCACGTGGGGTGAAGAATCACGCTGCTCATCCCTCCTGACGGTCTTCCATTTCAGCAAGTGGAAGACCATCATGAGCAGCGTGACTCTTCACTACCTAACGTGATTCTTCACTACCTAACGTGACTCTTCACTACCAGCGAGACGGTAATTAACATAGCAATTAGGCATCGCTGAATTGCCTGTAATTACTGTTTCACAAGCAATATCAATTACTTCAGAAAACTTGAAAATTTCATCACCCTGGAGCGCGAAACGAAACCGCATCCCCCGATTACCATTCAATCATGATATCCGTTACACCATCCAGGACGAGAAAGTCACAAGTATCTGAGTGTTAAGAGCCTCGGAATGTTCTCCTACCGCATTCTTAACCAAAGCATATTGTGCTGCCATCTAGCGTTGTTAAGTAAATCTCCAGTTGTTCAAGCGGGTTCGGTTCCTGCCCCAGAGAGATGAAATTTCCAAGCCTTCTGAGGTGGTTGATACATATTACGTGTGAGCCACCCCGCTGTTTGCCGTCTGTCTCTTCTCGCTTGTAGGACAATATACCGGTCATCCGCCGCCGTGGTTGCTCGTGGACGACCACTGCTAAACTCTCAGACAGCTGTTCCTGTCGTTTGAAATGCTCTACAAGCTCGTGAAACGATGCTGTGAGCGATCCCGAACTCCTCGGCCACACTAGTCACACTTCGACCTTCTTCCAACTTCCCAATGACGCGACCTCGGGTAAAAGTCATTCATATGTCGTCTACTGGATTACCTGTTGGCCATATCACACGGTGGCAGCAACTCGACGTCGTTCAAACCGATGTACACCGTGCAATAACTTTCACCGAATTGCTGAGCGTGCACCACCCGTGTGCTTTATACTCTTCCGACACCCCCCCCCCCTACGTCATGCTGCATATATGCACATGCCCTACCGTACCGGACCCTAATCTAACTCCTGAGGGGTCTTTCGGTCCGTTCTGCCTGCTCGTTCCTCTGTTATACTAATTTCTCCTCTTCGTCTTTAATTTTTGCACAACAGTGTATTACGTGTGAGCCGCCCCGGTGGCGCAGTAGTTTAAGCGATGGCTTCTGATCATTCGTCCAAAAGAAGTCCGGGTTCGAGTCCCGGTGACGCATGGATGTTGTGTTTGTTTTACGGCACTGGTTCTCTCCCTTCCCTGGAACCAGTGACCCTAAATTAGGTACTGGCGACTGCTTATAGCCTATTGAATTGCTCACGGTGGGCGTTAAACCTTCAATTAAAAAAAATAAATTTTACGTGTGAAACAGTAATTACAGTCAATTCAGCGATGTCTGATTGCTGTGTCAATTATCATGACGTATTCACCACGTATTACGAGAAGAATATTTCTTCCACACTGTATACCAGCGTGACTCTTCTTTTACCTTGCTTACCAGCAAGTGGAAGACGGTCACGAGGGCATACGTTTGGATTTCTCTCCCAAATATGCAAACTTTCATAACTTGTTGGTACCTAGGCAAATTGTTAGCGGTTCCGATGATGGACGTATTGCGATTAAAAATCAGTTCATTTGTCTTATGTAACGGTTCGGAAACGGCAAGTACTCTTGTAGTGATCGGTATTGTGTTTATAAAACATTCAACAAAGCAAAGCTTTGGATAAGTAATGGTATCTAGAGTTTGTGGACACCGACTGATTTTATGTTCGTTAACTTTTGGAAAAGCAATGAAAGCGAAGTCAAGTAAAATTGCTGTTATTCACTAATGCTATAAACAGCGTCATAAATATGAATTTTGCAAACTGCGTAAATTATCAATAAGGAATTTAATCGATAAAACGTCGGATGAAATTTCCTCGCTTGAGCATTCTTTGCATTAATTACAAAGTGTAATTTATGGGCAGCGCAGCACTTGAAGAACATTAGCCGATCAGTCTGTTAACCAGTTACATGTAAAACTACAACTATAAAAGAATGAAATCTTTATAACTGTTGATATGTTGTTATTCCAATAAAAGTTTCTACAGCTTAGCCAGGGAGCAGTTCTCTCTTATCTGTCGTGCTCCTCGAAGCACCATTTGTTTCGAAATCCAGTTTCTACACAACAAACACCAAAACATTTATGCGAGGAAAAACGACCTGTGTTACGGTAAGCGAAATAAGAGCGGAACTGTGTATTCAAAATTAGTTTTCCTTAAGTTCGTTAAAGTTGAATTTCTTTAGAAAAGACAGCAAGTAAACTTCTGCATCTCCCAATAACGCTCCTGCGATGAATGTTCTAATTTACGGAGAAAAACAAAGTAACGCTGGCTCATTTCATTGACATCAATGCTTTTATCACGACATTAGCCGAAGTTCCAAACTCTTTTAAATGTAGTTATCCGGAAGTTTCAGCGCAGTCTTTAAATTGCTATTCTTAGTTTCACAGCATCATTACTTAGAAAATGAAGAGAAGATCGTTGATTTTCCAGTTGACTAAGAATTATCGATTTCGTAAATCGAAAATATGAAGAAGGAAGACTTTCATGCAGTCTGTCTCACTAACAAGCTTCGACTGTTGTCTATCAGAAATCGTCCTCACGTGAATTTAATGTTGTTAATAGCCTTCCGTGTTTTTAATTTTGTTCAAAAGTTATCTGCAAAGATGAAAAGCAATTTTTTTGCACAATTAGTTTACTTGGAAACTTGCACAGTGGCTCTACCGTTTCAAAGTAACGTTTTTGTATATGAGGGGGAATCAAAGTGCTCCTGTTCTAACACAAGCAGGAAAGCACGTTTTTTTTAGAGTACCTGCTTTTTTTAAACGTGCACGTGCTTACAGTATCGCTTTGTCTGTCAGTCTGTAGACACCCTATCTCTACACTATTAGGTCCATTTGAAAAGATATTTTTGCATTGAGAAGATCAAAACGTGAGAACGATTATCCTTGCTTTTCGGTTCTTTTAATCCTTGCTTTTCGGTTCTTTTAATCCTTGCTTTTCGGTTCTTTTAATCCTTGCTTTTCGGTTCTTTTAATCCTTGCTTTTCGGTTCTTTTCTAATGCACTGGGGAACCTCATCCTGCAACAAGACAATACACCATGCCATCGCTCCCGAATTGTATCCAAATGGTTGGATGAACACTCCACCGACGTGACCTCGCTTCCTTGGCCAGCTAGGTCACATCTGGGATGCCATCGAGAGAGATGACCCCCACCCCCACCCCCTCCATGAAATCTTCGTGAAATGTGGAAGCTTGTTCAGGGGTCGTGGATCCGTATGGCTTCCCAACGCTTCCGGTGTCTTGTCGAGTCCGTACCGAGACGAATCGCCGCCGTCATCAGGACGAAAGGTGGTGCTATACTTGCGTTACTAGACAGGTATCTCTAATTCAATTGCTCTTCAGTGTACAACCCGAGGACCGGCTTTCAATTAGCAGAGTATTCTAAGTCAGAATGGGAACACCTGCCGATTTATCGGAGAGTTTGATAAAGGACAAATTGCGATGGCACGACGCCGCGGAACTACGGTCTCTGAAACGGCGCGGCTCGTGGCTTGTTCACGCGCCGCTCTAGTGAGTACGAATCAAAAGTGATGTACAGATGCCCGAACGACGAACCGTCGCCACCAGGATGGCTCTAGGATGGCTCAGTGAACAGATGGCCAAACCGTCGTCACCAGCATGGGATGGCTCAGTGCAAAGATGGCCAAACGACGAACCGTCGTCACCAGGATCACCAGGATAGCTCTGGCTCTGATACAGAGCCTCTTGACATTATGGTGCCACATACCCCAGGATACCTACCGCCACCTCGTGGAATGGGAACCTCGTCGAGTGGCCGCTGTTTTGCGGGCTAAAGGGGGTCCCACAGCTTCTTAGGTAGGTGGTCGTAACATAACGGCTCATCGGTGTATATATTTACGCCCCTTCAGGTGATACCGTGCATTATTTCAAAAAGAAACTTCACGTAAAATAGCCTTCGTGATGAAGCATCGGAAGGTTAAATTTTTTTAAACGATTATGTGTGTGTGGACTGTAATATACACTTCTGGCCACCCAAAACGCAACAGCAAGAAGGAAGCATCCGATTAGCCTGAAATTCGCAGCATGCGTCGCCCACGAGAGGACATGCAAACGATTAGCATTGCAGAGCATATGCAAATCATGTGCGCCCGGCACGCCATCGAGAAGCACTATAAGAAGGGTGCACAGAACGCGGGGTGTAAGTAGTGAAAGTGTGTTGTACTGCTGGACATGTGCGTGGGAAGCTTCCTGATGCCTCGTCGCAGAATACGGCAGTCATTCCAGCACGTTTCGGAGTTCGACAGAGGACGAATAGTGGCTTATCGCGACAGCGGTTTATCGTGTCGAGACATCGGCGCCCGTGTGGGACGACATCCAGACACAGTAAGGAGATTATGGATTCAGTGGATGCAGGAGGGACGGGCGGACCGACGTGAGTGATTGCCGCAGCCGTGGCACACCACCGAACGAGAGGACCGGCATGTTGTGCGACGGGCATTGACGGCTTGCACCGCCACATCACGAACGTTAGCGCAGGAATCAGGGTGTGTTGCGCAACAACCTGTGTCAGCACGTACCGTTCGACGTCGTCTGCAGGAGTGGGGACTTGTCGCCCTGCGCCCATCGCTCCGATTACCTTTGACGTTACACCACCGGCGAGTGCGGCGGCAGTAGGCCGTTGAACGCTTCACCTGGACTACGGAATGGCACGACATTGTCTTCTCCGACGAATCCAGCTCCAGCCTGCAAAACCACGATGGTCGGATCCGCATGTGGCGGCACCGCGGCGAGAGACTGTATGACGCCTGCATTATGCATCGCCATACCGGTCCGTCGCCTGGCGTTATGGTTTGGGGCGCAATTGGATATGACACCCGCACCCCTCTGGTAGGCATCGCCGGTACACTCAACAGCCATCGCTACATCTCCGACGTTTTGGAGCCTGTAGTCCTCCCTTACCTGCAGGACCTGCCAGCGGCTACCTTTCAACAGGACAATGCGTGCCCTCACGTGGCGCGCATCGTGCAAGAATTCTTCACGGCCTACCTGTTTTCCCGATATGTCGCCCATCGAACACGTCTGGTCGCTGATCGGCAACCGAGTGGCCGGGCAAGCACCACCCGTGATGAACTGTGGCCACGTGTGGAAGCAGCCGGGACCGACATACCCCAATCCCACATCCAAAGCCTCTTTCGTTCGATGCCGTGGCGTGTAGCGGCCGTTATTTCCAGCCATGGGGGCCACACGAACTATTGATGTCTGCGTGTTTCGTAAGTCTCACGTGCCTGTAAGCTCAATCGTTTCATCTTTGTATCTGTTGTTATGTGTCTAGTAAATCTGGCTTTGCTATCTCGTGTCCTTCTTGATGTTGCATTTTCGGTGGCCAGCAGTGTATTTCGAATCTAAAGACATGTGCATTTACTTCCCCTAGCGGCGAGGTTACGCATCGAGAAAGTATCAAAATGTGCGGATCGTCCGTCTCACAGTTCAGGGTTTTGACTTAAAAATAAATTTTTCAAATCGGACTAAATGTTGCAGAGATATGATGCCCACGGGCAGACGGACAAACATAGTGCTGATGTAAGCACCTAAAGACGATATATAAAAATTGGAGTGAACTGATGCAGTTCTTTAAACCTCGAAGTTCTTACGGTTGATAAAAAATACTGGAGAGAAGTGATTTGAATATTTTAAGCTTCCATGTCCTTATACACTTATCGTCACAAAAATAGTTGCACCCAGAAGGAAGCAACCGACAGGAATGAAATTTGGTGTTTAGGTTTGACATCGTGACACATGCAAATGGTTCAAGCATCGCGGTCGGCCGCCGCATGTGACGCAAGCAAGGAGGGGTCGTAGCGCTGTGCCTAACAGGCTATATAAGGTCGTCCCGTTGCACGTGCTTGCCATTCTGACTCGTGCTGTTGTGTTGGTTGCATCCTTTGCAAAGTGAAGCATGCCGCGGAGAAAAGTTTGGAAGCAATTCGAGCAGTTAGAGGAGTTCGAGAGGGACCGCATCGTAAAGGTCCGGGAAGCGGAATGGTCTTATCGCAGTATTACGCGCCATGCCGATCGTGCGCGAATATCACCTAAGCACGCTGTTGGAGGCAGTGGATAGAACAAGGCACGCAGCAGCGACAGGAAGGGTCTGGGAGACCTAGACGAACCACGGAGAGAGAGGACCTACGGGTTGTCCGACATGCGCGGAGTGACCCAACAGCTACGATTGCGGATATTCTGCGAGCAGTGGTTACCTCCATGCATCGTCCGATTTGTGCCAGCACCATTGGCAGACGTCTTCACGATTTAAGACTACACGCACGCAGACCGTTACGACGACTGCCCTTAACACCATTGCATAAAACACTACTTATTGGCATGTAACTCAATAAATATTGCCCATATCAGTCTCAATGTTTAATAATTTATTGTTCCTGGTAACCTTTACATTCCTCCCGAATAGCATTGCAGTCCGACACGTCCTTCTAGGTGCAACTAATTTTTTGACGATGAGTGTATATTTATACACTGAATACGAGCAAAGGCTTTTATTATATATGTTAGCGTTAAAGTGTATAATTCAGTTATTCCATAGAATACCTAGTTATTTCATGAAATAACTGATCAAGTTAGTTAAAGCGTGCAATAAATGAATAATTCCACACTTTAACTAGTTATTCTATGAAATAACTAGGTATTCTATAAATTAACTAATGATAGACAGTTAAACTGTAAAATAAACAATTTGACTGAATTATACAGCATACAAAATGTTATTTATACACTGCCGGACAATTGCTAAGGACGGATGACAATGGCGACAATAGCAACCATAAAATGAAAGGCAGGAAAATGTGGAAATTAGCATAAGTGCGGGATACAGTAAGACGTGTTGTGCGTATGCAAATTTTGGATTGCCGAACTTGTTCGTGACGTCATAGCGCTGATAACAGATATAAAGGATTTGACGCATATTGACCGTTGTTGTTCAAACGCAAAGTTGAAAGGGAAAGAATCAATTGACGAACTTGCAATTTTCAGTATGTCTTCCCGACATGACCTAGATGATTTTACGCGTGGCCGTATTATTGGCAAGATTGAAGAAGGGCGAAAAAAGTGATGTTGCCAGGGAGTTCGACGTCAGCCACAGTGTTGTTTCAAGGCTTTGGAAATCATTTCAAACAAATGGAGAGTGTAGCAAACGTCACGGTGGAGGTCGTGTTCGCAGTACGACACCTGCAGAAGATCGGTACATAGTGCTATCAACAAAAAGACACCGGCGCAGCACAGCTAGTGAGGTAGCAAATCAGTTTATGGCTGCTACTGGCAAGCGGATCTCCCGAAAAACTGTCGCCAGACGTTTGCATGAAGGAGGACTATACGCCCGCCATCCTGTTGTGTGCATCCCATTTTCCAGACGTCACCGTACCGCCCGTTTGCAATGGTGCCATCAACATCGCAATTGGACTGATAACGACTGGTCTTCTGTCCTCTTCTCAGATGAGAGTACATACTGTCTATCGTCTGATTGTCGACGACAACTGATCTGGCGTGATAGTGGTACTGCATATTGTCCAGCAAACATACAGGAAAGGGATCGATATCCGACATGTAGTGTCATGGTATGGGCTGGCATCATAATCAATGGCCGTACGTCCCTCTATGTGTTTCCAACTGGGACTATGACTGGCCAACGATATATTAATGATGTTCTGCTACCTCTTGTTCGCATGTTCCGTGGTGCTGTCGGTGATAGATTCATTTTCATGGACAACAACGCAACATGTCATAGAACAGTCGCTGTCCAGGAGTGTCTTGAGAGCGAGGATATTCAACGCTTCGTATGGCCAGCACGTTCTCCAGATCTGAATCCCATTGAAAATGTGTGGGATGCTTTGGGGAGGAGTCTTGCTGGTCGCCAATGCCCTCATTTGTGCACTGACAGAGGAACGGGATAAATTACCCCAACAGCTGCTTGATAATGTTGTGCAAAGCATGACACGACGTGTGGAATCTTGCATTGCCCTCCATGGTGGCCATATCCCGTATTGACATCTTACGCCGGAACGCCTGCGGACGGTAATTGCATTTTTTTCACGTTTACGTATTCTGTACAAAATGGCCTGTTTGTCCCTTGAACACGTACCAAAGCCTTCTGGATTTCAGAGCACAATAAATTGTCTTTCTTGTAATGTCCTTGCATTCTGACATTATTTTATTTCACTTGGCGTCCAACCACACTTAATTTTTTATGCGCTATATAGCCGTTTATGATCCGTCCTTAGCAATTGTCCAGCAGTGTATAAAGACCCAATAAAATCATTTGTTACAACAGGGATTACTAAAATGGCATTTGGAATTGCATAGAACATTATTTCTAAAACAAATATATTTTTCGTTGACACACTGCGTTTTACATGAACATTTTTAAAATCCCCGACCGGTACCTAAACTTTGAGCTGTAGCAACCGAACGGAGCGATTTCTCTATATCCGGCATTTCTTCGATGTGAATTAGTTTTTGTTCACAGACGCTGAACTGGGATCGGGAATATAGCTGTTTTATGCGGCCGTTTCTTGTTCCCAATTGAAAAAATCCTTCTTCGGGTATTTTCATGATAACAGCTAAAATAGATCTGGCGTCACCCCTTCCTCTGTCAACTTCAGGTACTGGGATACGGACTGTAAGCCCCGCAGAGGCTTCAGAATGAGATTTATCTGACATTAATTTCATCTTCTTAGCTTGAATTTCCAAACATTCTTTAGAGTTTTCTCTTTCCCTCTGAACATTCAGTTCATCAAAACACAATTTGCAGATCTTCTGTACAACTTATTTCTGAAAAAATTATAAATAACAAAACGAAACATAAAAGTTAATGTCATTATTATTATATAACACTTCATAGTGGGTTGAAAATGGTGTGCTATTTCTGACCAGTGGTTCTCACTTTACAGCCTTTTGAATTTGGGATTTATTTACTCGGTTATTTTACACTTTAACGGGGTGTAGATCGTTATTCTATGAAGTAACTAGTTAAACCATAGAATACAAGTGAGTTTTACGCTTTAACTGACATGATCAGTTATTTCATGAAATAACAAGGTATTCTATGAAATAACGGATTTCATTTTTTAACGATAACATATATACTCCGTAGTTTTTTAGAGACAGTACTTCTTGCCTATTTTCTGATATACAAAACATGCAACCTTGAATACCACTATCTCAAGAGTGCAAAAGTTTCGTAGATGCAATTGTGGTCGATAGGTATTGACTTTTGCCAATCTTTATGAAATAATCAGGTGGCTTCTCTGTTTTTTAAGACGTGACTTGTATTCGGACGTGAAAACTTCGGTCTCTGATTTTCTATTTTGTCTACTTCTGGGACTTGAGTCGAATTCCATGAATGCTGACGACGAAAGATGTTGACACGTCATAAAATTTTTACTCGGTCACGTAGTCCTTCGAGGAAAACAGAAACAAACAAACAGCATACATATGCTTTTGAGATATTTCTTTCGACATATTTGTGCCTAATGTTTTTGAACTCGAAGACTTTGTTTCTGATTATGCAATACTTTTTGCAAAACATCAAAGTGATAATCTCAGATCCGCACCATTTTATATCTGCATAAATTCTTATTGCTTTAATTTAATGAAATGGAATTAAAAGATTTTCATCCTTCATCGACAAAACGAAGTACTCGTATAATTTAAGGAGTATCATGTGCTCTATCAAACAAATCTGGTGCTCTTTGTAGATAATTTATGCTATGGATCTTTCACGTGCCAAGATCTTTGTGGGTGTGAAATAAAACGAGTGATTCGAGAGTGCACATTTATTTACGTACAACAAATTCACGTCACTCACGACCACACAGAGCCACAGTTCGGTAAGTACTAAGTGGAATTAAATCATAACAACAAACAATAAGGTTTACTAATTCCTGATATTAAGCGATACTTACAGTAGCGAACAAAAATATTTGGCGAAACACTTTTTCGGCCATAATTTTTTTCTGCTGGACCAAATCGGGTCATTTTGGGATATGATATGTGTTATTCGGTTGTAAACATGACCCATATGCAGATGGATCGGAAACCTTAACACAGATCAGGTACCGAGCTTAATCGCAAAGATCATACAAATTGACCAACAAAGTAGGTGTGTATCACATTCATTTAATGCAACGATAACAGAAAACAAGTACGAGAAAACGACAAAACAATAACTAATACTTAGTGGGATAACCACGAGACTTAATAACAGCTGCACAACGGGCCGGCATCGAGTCCACTAGCTTCTCGACGGTGACCTGCGGAATTCGCGTCCATTCTGCAGGCAGCTGGTCGAACTTCTGGGCCCTGTTCCGGCATGTTTTCTTCGCACATCGTCTCTCCAGCTGCTCCCACATGTTCTCGATGAGGTTGAGGTCTGGAGATTGGCTTGGCCAGTCTAAAAGTGTGACCTGTTGCTGCTGGAAGGCCGCCTTCGCTACTCTGGAGGTGTGCTTCGGGTCGTTGTCTTGCTGCATGATCCATCCGGGTGGCATGTTTTGGTTTGCCCATGGGAAGACATCGTTGATGAGCATGTTCGTGTAGCTCTGGCCGGTCATTGTTCCGTCAATCTTGATGATGGGGCCCATTCCATTGTGAGAGAAGGTGCCGTAAACCATGAGCGATCCTCCTACATGCTTGACAGTCGGCTGAATGAACTGGGGTTGAATCTCTGGCCACACGGACGTCGTACGTATCGGATGCCACCACTTCCGAACAAGTTGAACTTGCTCTCGTCAGTGAAAAGCACCTTACTCCAGTCCGCCGCGGTCCAGTGTCGATGACGACGCGCAAACATGACTCTGGCTCGTCGATTCTTGACTCCGATGAGTGGTTTATTGGCGGCGCGTCTTCCATCCAATCCCCCAGCAATGAGACGATGGGAGATGGTCATTCGGCTGACGTTCAGGTTGTCGCTGTCGCAAAATTCGGTGGCGATGTCCATAGTAGTCAAGGTGGAATCAGCACGAGGTCGACGGAAGATGCGTCTATGCTGACGCAACGTAGTGGAACGAGGCCTACCATGTGGTAGGACTGTTCTCAGCGGTCCTAGTCTTCTTATAATGTTACAGAATAGCTGAAATGGACGGGTGTCGGATGTTCAGGGCCCTCGCAATGTCGGTGGAGCACATTCCGGATTCCATCGTGTTCATGGCCGCCTGGCGAGCTCCAACAAGGATCTCCGCCTTTTTACCCATTTCTGAAAACCTAAGATTGACTTATTATCATACTACACATCACAAAACCCACAAAAATCACAAGAAAAACATTAATATATGCAGCAAACAAATGGGTAATAATTGACGACTCTTGAATATGGCCCATTTCGAACGGCAAATTCGCTCTGAGCGAAATACAAACTACGCGACATTGTAACCCACGAATCAACACATATCATATCCCAAAATGACCAGATTTGGTCCAGCAGAAAAAAAACATTATGGTCGAAAAAGTGTTTCGCCAAATACTTTTGTTCGCTACTGTAGGTAGGTGGATTAATGAATGTTACTGTCGTAAAACCGATAAAAGAAGATATGTGAGTCATAAAGGTAAATATTTACTAAACTATGGCGCAGCAGTAGTAAGTATTTCAATTGTTAATTTTTCAAAAAATGATATTATTATTTTCTCTCTACTCTGTGGTTCATCAACTAGTTCTTGCTTGATGGCTTCCAGGACGGCAGATGGTATCATATTCTTCGCGACAATGGTCCGTCTCTGATCCGCTAGTCGCTGTTCGCTGACTTGAATGTCTACGTATTGCTGTTGCCATTTGTCATTCAGTCTCTTCCTGTACATTGTAATATTTGTCTCCATTTTAGTCACTTCGTAGTATGTCGCATGATGTACATGTTCATTTCTGGACTCCATCTCATGCGTTGGCTTGCATTTCGGTATGGCTTGGCCTTGGGCTTCTAAGCCCCAGAAGCATCTCCGGCCGATCGTTGACTACTTCGTGTGGTAGCCATAAGAGGGGGCAACGCCACTTGCTTCATTGCTTCCCTCTGGAGACTGTAACTTACTTGTCGAACGGGCCCCTCTACCTAAGGCTCGAACGCGAGTGACTTTATACTGCACCACACTCGATGTAGTACTCTTTCTTAGTGTCATCCTGTTGGAGTTGAATTGAATTTTTTCAGTATGCAGGTTTTTTAACTAGTGGATATTGCATCTTCTTAACTGATGTTGTAAGCACTAGATGGCGCCACATTCATGCAACTGTTTCGACACCTTTATTAGGAAGGCAATCTCAAGTCGAAATCCATGGCGGCTGGCGCTGGTTCAAGGTGGAATCCAACCTGCAACAGCTTGGATGGTAGCTTCTTATGCTATCCACTACGCCCTCCGTGGACTAGTGGATAGCGTAAGCAGCTACAGATTTAGACAAACATTATTATTAGTCATTATTATTATATTATTACATTCAGATTTAGACGAACGTAAGAAACGACCCTGACACCGATGATGACGCTGATAATGTAGCTACGAAAGTCCATGTGCGCATGCGTGAACTAAAATCTGACTTTCAGATAGAAAGAAAAGTTGAATCGCAAGTGTGTTAGCGAGCGGGATTTGTAACTTTTGTTCTAGGATATCTACAGGTTACAACGCCCTATCGTGTTATTAGATCATTTTAAAGCTCTAGGCAATAGCAGGTAGCCGGTTAAGAGGAAGCCAAATTTCGCTAGGGCTCACTGTGAAAACACAAGTTTTTTCATGTCCCCTCACTCCGGAGTAAGTCTCTCTCCCAACTGAGCTACGAAGACAGAATGTCTCTCTGCAGATTTGTCGTTTTGTCACATGTCTTCATCTCTGTAGTACGTCACATCATCTCTCTCTCTCTCTTAATTTTTTTTTGTCTTTGAAGCAAAGTAGGAATTGTTCATTAACTCCAAACAATGTGTGGAACAAACATCACACATTTTTCGAAGAACCCAACTGCCAATGGATCCATTTTCCACAATCCGGCGCCAATGTGAAAACACAAGTTTGTCCGCGACGGGCATCTTACCCGTTTCCCATTCACTCCGAAATGAATCGCTCTCCCAACTGAGCTACGCGGACAGAATACCTCGCCCCAGATTTGTGGTTTTGACACATGTTTTCACCTCTGTAGTACGTCACAGCACCGTTTTCATGGCATCAAAAGTGTATTTTTGTAATGGCTTTTATCATATTTATTATCAGGTTCTCGTAATCTACGCGGATTGCAATGAGATATTGTTACGTTTATGTAAGACGTCATCAAATAATGTTCGGCGTTAGTTTAGCAAAGATATATTGTTGAGTACACTAAAAAATTGCTGGGTCAAATTACGGTAGATACACCGGCAGCTGAATGGCCAGTCAATAAACCGTAATTTTACAGTACCATACTGTAATGTTCATTAGCACGTCTAATGAACGAGAAATAAAAACGTCTAATGACCATAGTGTTCATTAACATGTCTAATTACAAATAAACAATAATACATGTTATGTTCATTAACATGTCTAATGGGAAATAAAAACGACGAATGCCGTAATGTTCATTAACATGTCTAACGACCAGGAATAAATAATATGTCTACTGATTGGAAAGTAAAAACATGTTGCCCATAGAGGTGTTGCCAGTCGATTGATTCTACGTGGAAAAACAAGTATATAACCACTTTAAGAAGAACGTTGCGAGATTGTCAAGGTTAAAATACAGTAGCAGTTCAAACAGTTTAAACACAGTGAACATGGAGTTTATCTACTGAAAATTTAGGCCTGACCGCCAGGTGGCATGATCGCAACCTGTAAACCGTCTTAATCCAGGTGAAACGCTGACTATTCACGGCAATGTTTTACAGTGTAAAAATGAAATTAATAATTGTTGCGCCACTTCATGGTATATCATTCAAAAATCAGATGTCAACAATGATTTTGACTACTTCCGTTACCCATTTCCGTTACATCGAAATTTTTTACTTGGGATTTACTTTACTGTCGTCAAGAAAGATGCATAGCATCAAAAACAGGACTGTGATTAATTTAATTAAATATTTCAGGAGATCCTGTACACGGTAAAGTAAAATGTGTCCCAATAGCGCAACTTTGGAAAGTAAAGCTGGCGACGAGTAGATTTACCAAAAATTATAAACTACTTTTACGATAATACATGGGGTCCGTAAAATAACTGTGCACTAAAAGTAACACTTACCATGTCGAACTGGTTCCTACAGTTTTGGAAATGGGCCCCGCGAACGTCCAGACATGTGTGCACACGCTTTTGCATGTTGGTGAAGAACTTTCTCAGATTGTGTAGTGCGTCGCATAAATATAGAGACAGAACAAATTCTCGAAAAAAAAGAAACAACAACGAGCTGAAATGTAAACCCCATATTCATAGCAAAAATAGCATAGGACACGCAGTTGTACAATAGTTTGACGGAAACATAACAATTCCAACGTCAAGTACAAGAAAAAAACAGAAACACGCTGTCTCAAAAATATAAAGACTTACTAGTTATGAGAACCCCTGGTACGAATAGAGGAGCCGTTGTTCCGAATATCACTGAAAACCCGATTGGGCATGCTGTCTGTCCACCAAGTGATGTAAGTGTTCTAGACGGAGTGCGTACCAGTTTCATTCAATCTGCTCTTTCAATGCCACTACACTTGAGAACTGCCGTCCATTCGCATACACATCACGAGCTAGGATAACCCAGAGATTCTCGATAGGCTTCAGATCTGGACTGAGTGCTGGCCAATCCATTACGGTCACATAAGTGTTAAACCAACTTTTCGTTGATGCAGACCGATGGATAGAGGCATTATCTTGCTGGAACAGATAATCAACACCCGCTAAAGTTTTGGCAAACGGTAGAAGGCGGTTGCTGAGTATGTCCTGATACGTTTCGGAGTTTTGCCTGCCTTGCAGAAAAGCGATATATTCGTTGTCCCATTGAACGCAAAATCTCCCAAAGTTATCGCATCCTCCTCTTTTCTGTCTGCTGAAGACGGTGCGTGGCTCGCGTCGTAAATCATGCCAATGGCAGTTCCAACCGTCGGGGCTGCCCAGGTTGAACTTTTTCTCATCGGAGAAAATAGTTGTGATCCACTCGTCCGTCCAGTGCATGTGGCTGCTTGCCCATAACAATCTAGCTTCCTTATGGCGCCGCGTGAGGTGTGGCAGGCGATGCATTTTACGGAGCACCGTGTTGCGACTTTCTTTGATTCGTCGGTGAACTGTGTCCTTTGAGACGAGTCCGAGAAACTTGACGTAGTGATAACCTTTGCGATGAAACTAAACGCATGATGGCACGATCATCTCTTTTAGTTGTTATTCGAAGCCTACCTGGCCGCTTTCTGGCAGTTAACGAACCGCGTTTCGATAAAGTCTTATAAATGACTGCCCTACTCCTCCTCATGGCTTCACAAATTTTCACTACAGGCAATCCATTTGCTCTCACTATCCAAATCTTCTGCACCTCCTCACCAGAAAGTTGACTGTTGAGTGGCATTTCGGCAATTGAATGTCTGACGGCAGGTCCGCTGTCTTTTGTTGGCTGGACCGAATTACGGCACATGCGCGTGCGTACAACATGCTAATTTGTGCATCTCCTTTGCATGTGGCTACTTTACATAGTTGTCTTTATATTTATGAGACACCTAAAATTATTTCACTTTGTGGTGTTCTTTTCACACAATCCGGTCATCTCGACGGATCGAAACGTTTGTTGTAGGGTTATGTCTAATTAGGTACCACTTCAGCTTCCTACCTATATTCGCATTGCGTTCACGGCGCAAAGTCGACTGTCTCTATATTTATGCGACGCATCTTATATGGTGTGATTTGTTGGATGTGGGACGTTATTGCAGCCTGAAACTCTTGAAGTGTATGCGATAGTACCCCAGAGACGAGTGTTCCGGCTGTTGATGTACCCAGACAGGTGGAACCATACTTCAACTGTAAAGGAAGTCACGTCCAGGATGTCCTCGTCTTCTTCCGACAGAAACGCTTGGAACCACCTGCAGTATCGAACATGGGCCTCGTGGTCCGTTTCTTTTAGCTGATGCTCGACAGACACTTTGTACAGGTGGAAACGCAACTTCCTTTTCAGAAAGGTCATTATTGCAGCCTGTAGCTCTTGAAGTGTATGTGGTAGTACCCCACAGACGAGTGTTCCGGCTGTTGATGTACCCGGACAGGTGGAACCATACTTCAACTGTAAAGGAAGTCACGTCCAGGATGCCCTCGTCTTCTTCAGACAGAAACTCTTGGAGCCACCTGCAGTATCGAACATGGGCCTCGTGGTCCGTTTCTTTTAGCTGATGCTCGACAGACACTTTGTACAGGTGGAAACGCAGCTTCCTTTTCAGAAAGGTCGTTGTTGCAGCCTGAAACTCTTGAAGTGTATGCGATAGTACCCCAGAGACGAGTGTTCCGGCTGTTGATGTACCCAGACAGGTGGAACCATACTTCAACTGTAAAGGAAGTCACGTCCAGGATGTCCTCGTCTTCTTCCGACAGAAACTCTTGGAACCACCTGCAGTATCGAACATGGGCCTCGTGGTCCGTTTCTTTTCAGCTGATGCTCGACAGACACTTTGTACAGGTGGAAACGCAACTTCCTTTTCAGAAAGGTCATTATTGCAGCCTGTAGCTCTTGAAGTGTATGTGGTAGTACCCCACAGACGAGTGTTCCGGCTGTTGATGTACCCGGACAGGTGGAACCATACTTCAAATGTAAAGGAAGTCACGTCCAGGATGTCCTCGTCTTCTTCAGACAGAAACTCTTGGAACCACCTGCAGTATCGAACATGGGTCTCATGGTCCGTTTCTTTTAGCTGATGCTCGACAGACACTTTGTACGGGTGAAAACGCAACTTTCTTTTCAGAATATTGTGAGCTGTACTCTTTGGCACATTAGCTTGTTGTGACAGCGGCCGCACGGACTTGTGTGGACTCCTATGTATCCTGTCATGGATATTCTGTACGATCTCGTCTGCCCTGAACCTACCTGGGTCGGGGGGCATCCAGGACACTGCCAGTTTGTTTTTTTTTTTTTTTTTTTTTATTGGAGGTTTAACGACCACCGTCTCTGCACAAGGACATCGTTCTAGGACAATCGAGTGGTTGATCACTCGTCTCTGCACAAAGACAATCGTGCAAGGACAATCGAGCGCTTGGTCGACAGAGGAAGACCGAGCGCTTGGTCTGCCTCTGTCGACCAAGCGCTCGGGATTGACCTTCGTTTGGAATGACAGCTGTGCGCGCCTCGGGGTGGGGAGACATAGAGGTTACCGGACACAGAGCACTTCCACGTGGGGTTCACTTCTACTGTAATTTCATTCAAAGTTTGTCATTGTTACATTACTGCAATTCGTACATTCAGTGCACGGTCATTATTCGGACACCCTATATTAAAGTCAGATAATTAAATTAGTATGCAAAATGCTCATGTTGGATGCCTGAAAAAATACTACGCAGTTATTGAAGTAGGAGTTGTATGTTAAAGCTGTGGCTCGACAAAATATATAATATCACAAAATTGACGAAAAGCATTCAGGATATCTTAAAATTAAGATAATTCAGGGCGATTGAACAAAATAAGAAATCATTCATGGCAAGAACCGCGTGTCTTATTAACATGGTATTACACAGTCGAGTCACATTATTGAGATAACCTCCTACTTTTGACGTCAACAGTGCGTAGCCAATGAAAGAAGGCACGTGTCGTGATGATTAAATGATCATATATAGAGGATTTTAGGGAGTGTCTGACCCCAGGTCTTAAACAACAATTAGAAATAAGAAGCCAGGAGATTTGGGCTAGAGTGCCCGAGAGGAAAGTGACACGGAAGCGAGGTAGAAAGACGCCCTTATTTATTACGGGGGAGAGGGCAGTACTCCGGGTCCGACGGCTTAACGTGCCCATCATCCGACACGTGGCGGATATTTAGTGGATCGAGCGTTCGTACCTGCTGGGATCGAACCTGAGGTCTTCTCCATGACAGTCACGAACGTTGCCCACTAAGCAAACCGCGGCCCGCACGTGTCGTGAGCTGGCTTGAAGGATATATAAGGTGTACTGTAGGTATTCTGAAAACATATCACTCGTTGCTGTCATGGGAAAAAGGAGTAATTTATCAGATTTGCAAAAAGGGATGATTATCGGCTTTCGGGTCAAGGGTGGCAGTATTTCTGAAACAGCGCAGTTTGTGAACTGTTCGCGTGCTTCTGTGGTTAAAGTGTATCGTGATTGGAGAAATGGCACCACTGCGAATAAGCGACGTGTAAACTGCGGAGCACCACGAGCCATTGATGTGAGAGATGAACGTCGGCTTCGAAGATGCGTGAGGACCGATCGACACGCTACAGTGGTGCAACTCACTGGCCAAATGAACCAGGTGGCTACCGTAAGTGTGTCTAAAACGGCAGTTCAGCCAACCCTGCTGCGTATGGGGCTCCGATGCAGATGGATGGTCACTGTTCCTATGCTAACGAAGGTGCATTGGCAGAAAAGGCTTACATTTGCACGACAGTATTGTAATTGGATCTCCGCTGATTGGCAAAGGATTGCCTTCTCCGATGAGTGACGTTCTCTGCTTCATCGAACGCATGGACGTTGGCTTATAAGGCGAGAAACATCAGAGAGCAAACACTCTTCAACCATTGCTGGAAGAACACAAGCTGGTGCGGGCAGCGTTGTGGTCTGGGGAGTGTTTCGTGTCATTCTCTGAGTCTACTCATACCTGTGGAAGGCACTATGGGCCGAATTCGTTATGGATCCATTCTTGCAGACCACGTACACCCATACATGCTGATTGTCTTCCCAGGGGCGGAAGCGATCTTGCAGAACAACAATGCGACGCGTCACACAGCTAAACATGTCCGAGAGTGGCTGGAAGAGCACAATGAAGACTTCAAAGTACTTCCCTGGCCCTCTAATTCCCCAGACTTAAACCCAGTTGATCATCTATGGGACCACCTCGATCGTGCTGTTCGCTCTACGGATCCTCCACCACGCACCCTCCAGCAGCTGTCAGATGCACTGCAGTCGGCATGGCTTCACATACCTGTGAACACCTGCCAGCACCTTATTGAGTCACTCTCAGCCCGTCAAGCTGCTGTCCACGCTACACACGGCGGTTACTCTGGATATTAGCTAGTAGTCACAATAATGTGACTCGATCGTGTACCATTCTTTGCCAATAGGGCGTCCTGTGTTGCTTGAAATAAGTGCAAATAAATGTTGCACAATATCCACGGAAATATGAAACCTTTATTCTGGAAGAAAAACTGCTGGCTTTAAAAATGAGGAAGAAGAGCGAATTTGAGCCTCACCTAATTTTCATGAATTTACCTGAACAGCACGATAGTGTTTAAATCTGGGGACTGTGTAGGCCACGGGAAATGTTGAACCATGTTTGTCTTCACGCTCTTGTGAAAACACAAATTTTATTGAAGGTTTAACGACCACCGTGAGCAACTCAATCGGCTATAAGCAGTCGCCTTTCCCTAATTTAAGGCCACTGGTTCCAGGGAAGGTAGAGAGCCAGTGTCGTAAGACAAGCGCAGCATCCATGCCTCACCGGAATTCGAACCCGGACCCCTCCGAGACGAAGGGTCATAAGCCACCGCTTGGACCACTGCGCCACCTGGGCGGCAACACAAATTTGTCCGTGACGAAGATCGAACCCTCTCCACCTCACTCCGGAATAAGTTGCTCTCCCAACTAAGCTAGATGGACGAAATGTATCTCTGCAGATCTTGTTGTCTTGATACGTGCTTTACCTCTGTAGTACGTCACGTCATCTCTCTCTTAATTTTTTTTTTTTTTTTTTTTGAAGCGAGGAACGAATTTTTCAGTAATTCTGGACGATGTGTGGACCAAATGTCACACATTTTTCGTAGAACCCAACGGCCAGTAAACCCATTTTCTGGTTCGGGCGCCAATTTAAAAACACAAATTTGTCCGTGACGGGGCGCGCCCCCTCTCTCCGGTGTAAGTTGTTCTTCCAACAAAGCTACACGGATGGAATGTATTGCTGCATATTTGTCGTCCTGACACGGGCTTTACCTCTGTAGTTCGTCTCACTCTACTAATGCGACTTGACACATCCGGACGTATGTGTAGGAGCATTGCGATCTTCAAAGATGGCGTCGTGTTCCGTAATAATGCACCAAAGAGCCAATTAGTAATGACTACCGCGTCTTTATGAAAATGGAAGCAACTGCAGGTTAAGGACCGCGCGTGTGAAGGTCATGAAACGGTATAAATAACACCTGATATTAAGCTCTGTTAATCAGTGTTGTTCTTGTTCTTCAGATGGGAAAGGCAGCAGACTTAGGTGAGTTTGACAATGGCTAAATCTTAATGGGCAGACGACAGGTTCAGAGCATTTCCGAGACGGCAAAGCTTGTGGAGTACTCACAATCAGCCGTGGTTAGTACCTTCAAAAAGTAGTCCGAGGAGGGGAAAACTACGAACCGCTTGCATGTTGCGGGCCGACCGGAGCTCATCGATGCTAGACGTAGATGAGCTGCGGCTGTCATGTATAGTAAGACCCAACAAAAGTGATACTGTGGCGCAACTCGCAGATAATCTGAATGTCGGTGACAGAATTGTGTCACAATATACAATATATCGAACCCGGCTGAAAATGGAATTGCGTCGGCGTAGGGTACTCCGAGTGCCCATGCTAACCTCGATTCACTATCAAAAGCGAATGATATAATGGGCACGCAAGCATAAAAATTGGGCCTTGGATTATTGCAAGATGGTCGTCTGGTAGGGTGAATCTAGTTACCTGATGCACCATGTAGACGGCAATGTATATGTGCCTCGTTTACTTGGAAACGTGTCGGTAGTAAAATGCACCGTGGTATGAAACCCAGCTGGTGGAGGAAATGTAATTTTTTGGGCGATGTTCTTCTGGAAAACCTTGGATCCAGACACTCTTTTGCAGGAAACTATGAGGTCTACCACCTACCTAAACATCATTGCAGACCAAGTACATCCTTTCATGACAACGACAATCCGCTCTAACAGTGTCTTTTTCAGAAGGGTAATGCGCCAGGTCAGACTACTTGGATTGTTCGAGAATGGTTCGCGGAGAATAAGGAAGACTTCCAGGTATTGTCCTGTCCACCAAATTCCCTAGACATCAATCCAATTGAGCATCTGTGGTTTGTGTTGGAACAAAAAATCCGATCTGCCCGAATTGTTCGAGAATGGTTCGAGGAACACGAGGAAGACTTCCAGGTATTCCAAATTCCCCAGACATCAATCCAATCGAGCATCTGTGGTTTGTGTTGGAATTGCAAATCCGATCTGCCCGGATTGTTCGAGAATGGTTCGCGGAACATGAGGAAGACTTCCAGGTATTCCAAATTCCCCAGACATCAATCCAATCGAGCAGCTGTGGTTTGTGTTGGAGCAGCAAATCCGACCTGCCCGAATTGTTCGAGAATGGTTCGAGGAACATGAGGAACACTTCCAGGTATTCCAAATTCCCCAGACATCAATCCAATCGAGCATCTGTGATTTGTGTTGGAACAGCAAATCCGATCTGCCCGAATTGTTCCAGAATGGTTCGCGAACATGAGGAAGACTTCCAAGTATTCCAAATTCCCCAGACATCAATCCAATCGAGCAGCTGTGGTTTGTGTTGGAGCAGCAAATCCGACTTGCCCGAATTGTTCGAGAATGGTTCGAGGAACATGAGGAAGACTTCCAGGTATTCCAAATTCCCCAGACATCAATCCAATCGAGCATCTGTGGTTTGTGTTGGAACAGCAAATCCGATCTGCCCGGATTGTTCGAGAATGGTTCGCGGAACATGAGGAAGAATTCCAGGTATTCCAAATTCCCCAGTCATCAATAAAATCGAGCATCTGTGCTTTGTGTTGGAACAACAAATCCGATTTGCAGAGTCTCAACCATGTAGCTTAAAGTATTAAAGGATCTGCTGCTAACGTTTTCATACAAGATACCCGAAGTCATCTTTAGCCTCGCCGGGCAAGAGTTGTTTTGACCGCACGTGGAGGACCAGCTTTATATTAGGCAGGTGGTCGTAATATTTTGTTTTTTTTGGTGTATCTGAAGCCATGGGAATCACCAGTCATCAGAAAGGTAATTCTACCATAAAGGAGAATGATGTGACTAATGAAACACCGTGA
Organism: Macrothele yani; assembly: GCA_039090855.1. Taxonomy (NCBI): domain Eukaryota; kingdom Metazoa; phylum Arthropoda; class Arachnida; order Araneae; family Macrothelidae; genus Macrothele; species Macrothele yani. Next base: position 21,011,421 of record CM076992.1, read on the forward strand.
TATCGCTGCCTCAACAGGTACAAATCCTCCTCTACTGTACGTTTAATGTTAGTACGAAACAGCGAAGGTTGTGTAAGATTGTTTTGGCGTTTTCCACATATAAACCTACCAAATGTTACAAGAACGGAGTAAAAAAGAAATTTCGTCACATCATATGGCACAATAGATATCATCGGATGTCCAATTCTTCAGCTTCTTCAGCTGTTGACCTTTGGAGTTTCTATAAATCTATGACTCCGTGATGTTTTGGTGGATTGATATGGAAACGCTTTAAGGTTACTTGAGGGAATTGAGCTGTTTGAAGAACATTTATAATTCTGAATCGGTCGTTGATGAAGAAGTCGAAGCTGAAAACACTGTGTAGCCAAAATCTGAACAATTACGGGTTTATCTAAATATTTTGATGTTTCTTAATGTTGGCGAAAGGAATTAAAAATTATCGCTAATTTTGGGATAGCATCAATAGTGTAGCTACAATTTACGCTACTCCAAAATATATGCAATTGTATAATGTACGACATGTATTACAATGCATTAAGCAATAGGACAGGGGCTGTAAGAGAGTATAAATCATGAATACTATCAATACATAGCACCAATTGAAACAATTAAAGACAAGAAGTATATCTCTCCTAAAAAGTAACTTTGGATCGCCTTTGCCTGTTATGAACACTACTAACATTGCGCACCAAATTCCAGATGTAGTCTCCCATCATGGGTTCATCCCATCCTCCTTGAGATGTTTTTTCCATATTTTGCATGTCTTGATATAACCTCTCACCATGTTCATCACTCTCTGCGCCCAAATTTTCTCTGAAAAAATCGAGATGTGAGTGCAAATAATGAAGTTTCACTGACATTCAACACCCCAATCTTCCAGAGTGGTCAATTGAATTCTCCACAAGCTGCTTATAGTTGGGGCTCTTCCTATTTCCAAGAAATTCCGACACAAGACAGAATGACTCCCAAGCATCCTTTTCAACATCACTCATTTTGCTCTCTAGTTCTTCTGAGGTCAGCATTTCCTTTATCTGTGGCTGCACAAATGTATCACCTTTTACTTTGGCATCAGAGAATTTGAAAACAGTGAGCGAATGAACTTGAATACTTGTCCATCAGGATTCAATGACTTCACAAACTGCTTCGCCAGTCCCATGCAGCGGGGGTAATAAGATTTTTTCTGTACTGAAACGAAGGCGTTGTGCATGGCATCCTGTATACCAACTTGCAGCTCAACTCTTGGAGGCCATTCTTTCCTTTTGTAATGTTCGCTGGCTGTCTGCTGTTCCAGATGCAAAGGAAACAAGGATACTTTGTAAAGCCAGGTTGCAGGCCCAAAAGAAACCCTATTATCTTAAAATCAGCACAGATATCCCAATTATATTCATTACTTTATTTTTTTCAGGAAGAAGCTTAACATTGGTGTAGTATTATTTCATGTGCATGGAGTGCGCTACTGGAATTGAAGGATATACTGTATATTCCTATTTTGCAATAGCACTGCCTTCGGACTTCTAACCGCTGTCTATAAAGAGTCTCTGTTCTTCAGGTATGTGTGGAATGCCCATGTTCTCAAAGTGCCCATTTGTACCGAAGCAACGGCAAAGGCCATCAGTCACAACATAATATTGTGCATATGTTTGATGTCTTTTTCTGTACGTGGTCGATTTGCAGCTGAGATCCAATAAGTTTCGCTCTTTCAAACGAGAAGTGAAAAGTTCTGCATGTGATTTTGTTAGCCCCATGCCTCTTATTCAATGATCTAGTTCTTGTTGATAGGAACATGTGGCTGAGCACTACAAGATGTACCTTGGAAATCCATATCTTTGTCGTCCAAACAATCACCACCTGACTGGACATCTTCCTTTACTGTCTCCACACTTTCTGGTGGTTGTGGAATGGAAAACTCATTGTAATGTGGAGCTGGCGCAGTAGATGATAGTATGATATATAATGGCATTTCGGTCTCTACGCTTCTTGTATAATTCTTGGAAATATCAACCATATAAAAGAAAGAGTCATCAAGATGACTCTTTGGTTCCGTCCAACTTCGAGGAATGGCAAATGGCACTGCTTTCCTAGCACCACGAAGTCAACTTCCAAAGTTGACCTGCAACTATCACAGCAAAATACGGTGCCCAAACCTTGTCTTGGTCTCCTAAAGGCATTCCGAAGTAAGCTTGATATACAGCGGAAAACATAGTCCCTGTGGTAATTTTGTGTTGGCTTTCTTAGGACCAATATACACTGAAGAGCTATTGAATTAGAGATACCTCTCTGATGACGGCGGCGATTCGTCTCGGCATGGACTCGACAAGACACCGGAAGCGTTGGGAAGCCATACAGATCCACGACCCCTGAACAAGCTCTCACAGTTAACGAAGATTTGATGGAGGGGGGTCAGAGTCTCGAATATCTCTCTCGATGGCATCCCAGATGTGCTCGATGGGATTGGGGACAGGTGACCTAGCTGGCCAAGGAAGCGAGGTCACGTCGGTGGAGTGTTCATCCAACCATTCGGATACAATTCGGGAGTTTGTTGCAGGATGAGGTCCCTAGTGGAATGTTGAAGACGCACAAACGGGAGCAAATGGTCGTCCAGGATATCCCGGTAACGTTGACCTGTGAGGGACGATGACACACGTACCAGGGGTCCCATTTCAGTCCACGTAAACAGTCCCCAGACGAGAATGACACCCCCACCAGCTTGAAGAGTACCCTGCTAGCAAGAAGGATCCATCACTTCATGTGGCCTCCTGCCATTCGCATGTACCAACGGTAATCTCGACTCATCAATCCATGCAACATTTTCCCACATGTCTAGGGTCCAGTGGCGATGTTCACGCGCCCATGCTAATCTTTGCACCCTGTGATGTGCGGTCAGCAGCGGTACCCTCGAGGGACGATCAACTTCTGTACCCCATAGCGCAGAAAATGGTTCTGGATGGTGTGGCTGCTTACACGTTTTTGTGCACCAGCGTTTAGTTATCGAGTGATTTCTTGCTCTGTGGCCCGTCTATCCGCTGTTACAATGCCAGCTAGCCGATGACGCAGCTCATACACACGCTGTTGTCCACGGCAGTTGGCCCTTGCAGGGATGGTTTTACCGGATTCGATGTACTCACGGTGCACCCGTGACACAGTGGGTCGTGAAAATCCCAGTACCTGCACTACTTCCGAGATAGAGTAACCCATTCGTCGGTCCCCGACAATTTTCCCACGATCAAATGCGCTTAGATCCGTCGTCTTACCCATACTGCGTCCGAATCTTACTAATTTCCGTCGCGTAACTCCTTATAATGTCGGATCGCTGCATACGTCATCTCGTTTCCGTTTACAGGGCCGCCCACAGCGCCACATTTGCATAACGCCAGCTGTCTCTGATTCAATTGCTCTTCAGTGTACAGTAGTACCCACAAACGTAACAGAAAAAGTCCGGGGAAAGTTTACAACTCTTGTCGTGGCCATGTTTACCTTGTAAGAAAGGCGAATGACAGTGTATTAATAAAAACACAAAATTAAAGGTAACTAACAGGTTTTGATGGTACGAAAAAACTAAGACCACCGTTGAAATCAGCGCCTCTGAACTGTATGAAGAACGTTCAAAAATCCACAAAAACAATTTTTGTGTTCCTCAGTGAAAACTTAATTATTTGGTAAACTAGATAACTTCATAATCAGTACAGTGGAGGATTCAATAATAACATAATTCTACTTGCAAGTTCAATATTCTTTTATTCCCTGTCCAAATGCACCAAGTAAGCAGCACGTCAAGCATATCAGTAATTCGTCGCTTGTACAAACAAGATGAACAGACTTCAAACTATTATTTTGTAAAAATATACGTTTGACGATTACCACTCGCCGCCATCAAATATGCTCCGCATAGATCAAATCTACAATAATTATCGCATTCCGCTCATAACATATCCTACTCTTCTGAGAGCTCAACTCTTTCTAACATAACATTCTACCCGCTCTACACATTCTATATACCCGGTCTTTCTACACCATCAGAACATCTCTCTGATCTTTTACTTACCTTTAGTTGAACTTTCAGGTTGCCAACTTCGAGAAGCTCATCAAGAGGAATAATATCAGAAAATATTTAACCAAATTTGCAGAACATAGAATCTCAAAAGGAAGGTTAAATTACAGGTGTGAGTCGCAAATAATTGATACCCCAAAACTGCTGTATTTTATTTTGCTATTGAGTTTTCTCTTACTCACGGACACTCTGACTCATTCGGTGTTGTTTTCCTTGGAACGACACTACACCATCCAATCCCCGTAGATAAGAACTTCCCGGCAGCATTTGCAAACCCTTTCTTTCCTGGCCTTATAAGAAGTTCGCGTTTAGCTTCGTCATCATCTGAAAAAAAGAAGCCTTTTCTAAAGTAGTTTGCAACTTTGGAGAACTTTTAAGTGCTGGGTTTAATACAAGGAAGTGGCCATGGCTAAAGCGAAGATTTTCTTCTTCGGATGTGCATTCTTTTCGGAGCTATCCTCTTCGGTGTATCAGTGCACGAGAAGCAGGATGAAGGAAAAGTGCTGCGTAAAGAGGCATTATTGGCTTAGTGGACGGCATAGCCAGGTTCTCTGCTGGCCGGAGTGGATCTTCCCTGATCCTTTGCCGACAGTCATGATGAGCGGCCCTCGCGGGCAGATTAGACGAGGCTAGGGCACCGACTGAGAAGAGAAATATACGACAGAATAGATTAACTCTCTCCTCGGGTTCCTACTGACGGTCACACTTTCCACAAGGGTTTCCGTGAAATTACCTATTAAGAAATCTCTTTTTTTTTCCACTCTCTCTACGAAGTTTAAAAATACTCTAATCCTCACGATCTACCTCGTTATCTGCTAATCGGAGAATATTCGTGTTTGCCAAGCTGATCCAATTTTAACGAAAGCTCATCTTTAACGGTGCGGGCACTTATTCTACCAGCTCTTGCTGAAACTCTTTAGATCGTCTCTAAATACACATTCTTCCACTTTAGTGTACCGATAAAAACCAAGGGAAATTATTTGCTGAGCATTTGTTAATACGTTCTAGTTCACTTCAAGAACATGTTTCTAATAACTCTATGTCGCAATTTATTTATTGTACGTAATCCGCATCATGCAAAAATGGCCACGTCTTCAGTAAAACAGACGTGTGTTGAACTATCTGTATTAATCATTATCCCCTTGGCTGCCCCGGTGGCTCAGTGGTCTGAGCCCTAGCTTATGACAATTCGTTCAAGTGGGTCCGAATTCGAATCAGGGATGTTGTGTTTGTCATGCCGCACTGGCTTTCTCCCTTCGCTGGAACCAGTGGTCCTAAATTAGAGACGGGCAACGGCTTATAGCCCATTGAGTTGGTTGCTCACGGTGGTCGTTAAGCCCACACCAGCATTATCCCATTGTCTTCCGAGTTCAGTGATTGAAATACACTGACGGAAAAAAATCCCAACACCACGAAAAAATAGTTCTAGAGGAATGAAATGGCCGCAATACATTTGCATAGGTAACATATTTAATCGATTAAGGTTTCAAGATCACAGCTTATTGTAAGCGTGAGAAGAGCCATTTTAAATGTGAAATGCTGGTACATTAATAACCGGTATAACCGCCAGAATGTTGAATGCAAGCACGCAAACGTTCATGCATTGTGTCGTACAGGTGCTGGATGTCAGTTTGTGGGATGGAGTTCCATGCCTGTTGCACTTAGTCGGCCAATACAGGGACGGTTAATGCTGGTTGGGGGTGACGCTGGAGTTGTCGTCCAATGATGTCTCCATACGTGCTCGATTGATGAAAGATTTGGTGATCTAGCAGGCCACGGCAACATGTCGACACTCTGTAGAGCATGTTGGGTTACAACAGCGGTATGCGGACGAGCGTTATCCTGTTGGAAAACACCCCTGGAATGCTGTTCATGAATGGCAGCACAACAGGTTGAATCACCAGACCGACGTACAACTGTGCCGTCAGGGTGCGTGGGATAACCACGAGAGTGCTCCTGCTGTCATAGGAAATTGCTCCCCAGACCATAACTCCAGGTGTAGGTCCAGTGTGTCTCGGCCGCAGACAGGATGGTTGCAGGCGCTCACCTGGCCTCCTTCTAACCAACACACGGCCATCACTGGCACCCAGGCAGAACCGGCTTTCATCAGAAAACAAAACAGATCTCTACTCCGTCCTCCAATGATCTCTAGCTTGACACCACTGACGTCGCAAACGGCAGTGGTTTGGAGTAAGTGGAATGCACGCTACAGGGCGTCTGGCTCGGAGCTGTCCTTCAAGTAACCGATTTGTAACAGTTCGTTGTGTCACTGTGGTGGCAACTGCAGCTCGAATTGCTACCGCAGGCGCGGTACGATGCTCCACGGCCATACGCCGTACACGGCGGTCTTCCCTCTCAGTAGTGCCACGTGGCTGGCCGGAACCCGGTCTTCTTGAGGCAGTACCTTCCCTTGACCACCGCTGCCAACAATCATGCACAGTGGCTACATTCCTGCCAAGTCGTTCTGCAATATTGCGGAAAGAAAATCCACCTTCTCGTAGCCCTATTACACGACCTCGTTCAAACTCCGTGAGCTGTTGATAATGGCTTCTTCGTCTTCTTAAAGGCATTCTTGACTAACATCAACACACTACGTCGAATCTCAACGATAACTAACGCTCACGAACGTTACAGCGCGTATTTACAGCAAACCTGCTTTGCATGTTCCGAGGGACGCTATTAGCGCCACACGTATGCGCCAAGCGCGAAATTTGCATATACGTCATCTTACAGATGTACTCTCACCGCCTACCAACTGTCGTTTATCTAACACAACCCCATCGTGGTGTTGGGATTTTTTTTCCGTCAGTGTATTTTCTGCTGTGCGGCACTGAAGATCTTCTGAGATGTGATGTCAGTTTGTCACACTCCCTTTCTACTTTTTATATGTGCTGTGTCCCCTAACAGTACCCATATAACTAGTTGTTCAACAGTGGACAGTTTTTGTAGCATGATATCCTGCCCATTACCAATTGAGAGTCTTTGATCGTAAAGTGATCAACTCTTGTCATTTCTTTGATCCACGAGCTGCTTCTCCTATCTTTCTTGGTTACATCAAGCATGCATCTCTTTACGCTTCTTTGAGTTGTCTGAAACTCTTGAATGTCTTTTAAGGTCCATATGCACTATATTATGAAAAGTATTCGGACACTACCAAATATTTGCACATGTGCAAAGAACGGTTGCGCAGGAAGGTGCGCTCTGAGTAGGGAGGTAGGTATAAAAGCTGAGGTGTTCTGTCGTTTTATTAGTAACCCTGAAGCGGATATGCCGCGTGGACTTCAACTTTTCGAGTTCCAGCGTAGGCTGGTCATAGGATGTCCTTTGAGTAAATTTTCCATACGGAGCATTGCAGCTAAACATATTTGACGTCCCTGCCCAGCAGGACGCACACGACATAAAGGCAGATAGTAGCGACGTAGCTCAGTTAGTAGAGCGACTTGTTCCGAAATAAGTGGACTCGGGTTCGATTCTCGGCGTGCACCAAAAATGACGGAGAAATTTACTTCTTTATAATGGCGCCCGAACTTTCCGGATGACCCGGCCGTTCAAGATCTCGCAATGGTGTGATGTTCTTTCCACACCGCGAGATATGAAAAAATCAGAGAATCCCTTCTTCAGCGCTTCGAAAAATAAGTGTGTGTGACGTTGCATTCCACACACTAGATTGGCTGGGAGTTCTCAAGTGCACGTTCTACAGTGGATGGCTGCCTACGACGATTCATGGTCACGGCTGACCCGTGGGCCATGCGCCCGGCCCTCTTTCGAGGGGGGGGATGTGACGTTCCTGCCCAGCAGGACGCACACGACATAAAGGCAGATAGCAGCGACGTAGCTCAGTTGGTAGAGCGGCTTGTTCCGGAATAAGTGGACTCGGGTTCGATTCCCGGCGTGGACCAAAAAGGACGGAGAAATTTACTTCGTTATACATACTATAATAGACTGTAAGTAATGTCGTGAAGAGATGGAAGTAGGACGGTGCAACTGCAGTAGAAACACATTCAAGAAGGCTGCACAAACTGACGGAATGTGACAGAAAAGCCAAGTTAAGAGATGTTAAGAAATCCTGCTCTTCCTCTGCCTTTTCCATCGATGCTGAAGTAGGGAATGCTTGCAATGGCTCGGTTAGTACCATAACTATCCGCAGACAGTTGCACAGTTTGGGTTATTATGGTAGAGTAGCAGCACACAAGCCACACGTCACTACCGTGAATGCGAAGCGCCGTTTCGAATGGTATCTCCCGTCGTTCGTGGACTGTGGGCGACTGGAATTAGAGATCTGCACGGGACGGGTTAGCCCGCCAAGCCCGAGGCCGGGTCGGGCCCTTTTTTAGTTTAGAGAACAAAGCAACGGGCCGGGCCGGGCCGGGCTTTTTCCCAGACATTTACGACCGGGCCAAGTCAACCCATTCTTTTTATCGCAATGATAAAGAAAGAAAAAGTCGTGTTCCCCGATTTCCTGGTGTGTTTAACTGTTCTGCTGGCTTTACTTACTTCCATGACATAGCCCAGGGAGTAATCACAAAAGCAAGGAGAGGCGCTGATAGTGTTTTTACCGTCCGTAGGTGCAAGAAAGAAAAACAGTGCACAATGTAAAAATCTGAATAAAATTTGCCTGCCCATTGCCGGAAAAGTATGATACAGTTATTTCTTCAAACAGGTCAAAATAAATAAAGCAGCAAAGAACGAATGCGGTCTTGGTTTCCGACAAACATTTAATATCTTGGAGAAAGGAAAACATTTAAGAAATTGGGAGGGAGAAGAAAATCGCACTGAAAATGGAAGTTTCATCATTATACGATAATTGCTAGCCTGCTATCTGATTTGTGGAAAAACAAATGACAAGCGGTTTTTTTAACACTCAGAGTTTAGTAAGAAATATAATTTTATGTTTCATAACTTTGAACCAAAATAATAACACATTTCAGTTTTTAATATTATTATATTGAATCGGTGAACAAACACTATGAGCTCTTTAGCCCTGCAATCCTGGGAGGGAATTTAAACAGGGGAATGGAATGCTGCAGACAGTATATTCAGTAACCAAATGACAAGAGAAATATCATTATAGGATTAGACGCAATTTTTTATTGTAGAATGCAAAAATATGTAATCATCAAATAATATTTCTTCAATTTTGAATATCTGAATTGGGATACAAACTTATGAATTTTTAGAAATTAAAAAAAAAAGGTCATGATGTACAGTGTAGTGTACTGACCCTGCTTTGTCGTAGTCAAAGTTGGGTGAGAAACAAAGGCCTCGTGAGATTTGAGGCGGCGGACATGAGGTTTTTAAGGAATATCAGGGGAGAAATATATGAATCCACTGGCAAGACAAAATTAAAAAAGTATTAAAATAGTATTAGTAATTAGTATTTCTGGTATTAAAATCAGCCATTATATTTACTGCTGAACTAAATCCAAACTATCTGTATAAATTAACAAGTTAGTAAAATCATGCAATGCATTGATTATGATACGCTTTCCAACATACCGGAAATCATTACTGAAGTTATTACTCAAGTTCCGAGGAAAATGGCTGTAGAATAAATCTCACTCCTATGACCTGACCTTTGACCACATTTCGATGATATTATATTGAACCGGTAAAGTATACTTCCGGAACAAAATGATAAAGTTTTGTCTCAATCGAAGCATTTTTGCGTAAGTTATAACGCATAAGGGCAATGGAATGCTTCCCGCTCCTATGTCCTGACCTTTGACCCCATTTCGTCCGTTTTCAATAGGGTTCGTCCCCAGGTGATCCCCTATCACATACTAAAATTTCTCGAAATCGAACCATTTTTACGTGACTTATCGTGCAGACGGACAAAGCTGGAGCATATACACTTCTTCAACCTACGGTTGGAAAGCGTGAAAAACTACAAAAACAAGTTAGTAAAATCGTGCAACTCATTGATTATGATACGCTTTCCAACATACTAGAAATCATTACTCAGTTATTACTCAAGTTATGAGGAAAATGGCTGTGGAATAAATCTCACTCATGTGCCCTGACCTTTGATCCCATTTCGATGATATTCAACAGTACTGGTTCAGAATACCTCCGAAATAACATGATAAAGTTTTGTCGCAATCAAAGCAATTTGATGCATAAGGGCTATGGAATAGATCCCGCTTCTGTGTCCTAACTTTTGACCCTATTTCGTCCATTTTCAAAAGGATTCGTCCCCAGACAGGTCCCTACAACATACTAACATTTCATCCAAATCGAAACATTTTTACGTAAGTTATGACGCATATTGGCGATGGAAGTTATTCCGTTCCTATGTCCTGATCTTTGACCCCCCATTTGGCCAATTTTCAATAGGGTTTGTCCCCAGGTGGTCCCCTAACACATACTAAAATTTAATCGAAATCGAACTTTTTTTACGTTAGTTATGACGCATAAGAGCAGTGGAATGGATCCAGCTCCTATGTCCTAACCTTTGACCCCATTTCGTGTACTTTCAAAAGGGTTCCTTCCCAGGTGTTCCTTTACCACATACCAAAATTTCATCGAAATAGAACGATTTTTACGCGAGTTATCGTGCGGACGAACATACGCACCCAACGCGTGACATAATGAGGCAGATCGGAATCGCAATCATCTGCTCGCAAGAGTGTGACGTCATAAAACTTTAATAGGATCTACACACAACGCGTGACGTAATGAGACAGATGGCGTGACCGTGCGCCAACATCTAATGGGACGACGCCATGACACTACACTAAAAACGCGGTAATTCGGGGTGGTTATTTTACCCACTAAACGAACTTTCCTAAAGTCCTGATCAAGCTAAATAGATTTCAAGTACCAGAAAACGGTAGGTTAACGATTTTCATTAAAATCCTTAGAGCCGTTTTCAAAGTAAAATTTACATACATACAAGAATTGCTCTTTTAAGGTGAACGTCAAGTAATTTTGCTTCCTGTACTTCGAATGGAAAAATTTCTGTACACATTTTCTTCCCAATTAATGCATTACCAAGGATGAAAATTTGAACATCGATTAAAATATCTTCATTTTATAACTTGCAATACTTAATATTTTGTAAAACATAACCATAATTATGCAATCCAACATTTGTTTGTCTACTGACGTCCTGAAAATACAGGTCGCGCCATCTTTTTTCTGGACAATTAATGCGTTCAAAAGGATGAAAATTTGAACATCGATTAAAATAGCTTCATTTTATAACTTGGAATACCCAATATTTTCTAACACATGACCATAATTATGCAATCCAACTTTTGTTTGTCTACTGACGTCATCAAAGTACAGGTCGCGCCATCCTTTTTCTGGTTTCAACACCACCAAAGGAAAAGTTATTGATTTTTAATATAATTACGGTTATGTTTTAGAAAATATTAAGTATTCCAAGTTATAATATGAAGTTATTTTAATCGATGTTCAAATTTTCATCCTTGGGAACACATTAATTGTGAAGGAAATGTGTACAAAAAATTTTCCATTGGAAGTATAGGAAGCAAAATTACTTGACGTCCACCTTAACAATATGGGTTAAGGGCAATCGAATGGATCGCAATCCTATGTCCTGACCTTTGACCCCATTTCGTCCATTTTCAATAGGGTTCGTCCCCAGGTGGTCTCCTACCACATACTGAAATTTCATCGAAATCGAACCATTTTTACGCACGTTATGACGCATAAGGGCAATGGAATGCATCCCGCTCTTATGTCCTGACCTTTGACTCCAATTCACCCATTCTGAATAGGCTTCGTCCCCAGGCGGTCCCCTACGACATAGTAAAATTTCATTGAAGTCGAACCATATTTACGCAAGTTATGACGCATAAGTGCAATGGAATGGATCCCGCTCCTACGTCGTGACCTTTGACCCTATTTGTCCCATTTTCAATAGGGTTTGTCCCCAGGTGGTCCCCTACCACATACTAAAATTTCATCGAAATCGAACCGTTTTTACGCCATTATCGTGCGGACAGACGGACGGACAAAGCCGGAGCATATACACTTCTTCAACCTACTTTTGGAAAACGTAAACAAACTACGATAACAGTATAAATCAGATTTGACAAAGCAGTCAGAGACAGACCGTGCCGTTAACTCAGGACATTTATCGCGATTCGTTTTTGAGTCGTGACGTGCGTAGACAGACTTTTAAAACTGTTACTTTTCGCCGCTGCTCGTGCCATAAGGCAACCTTCAACCGCGAGAGTGATTTTGGATTGTACCTGTTCGGGAGCTGGCGACAGCCTAACACGAAATAGTGAATTTGGAACTGTTACTTTTTGTTGCTGGTCGTAACTCTGACAGATATATTTCAGTAACTGTGGCAAAGTAACATTTACGGGATTTTCGGCCCATCTCTGCTTCGTATGTACCAACAGAACGTGCCCCACACCATCACACCACCTTCATTACATCAAGTGGTGTTTACAAGGCAAGCTGGGACCATTGTTTCATGGGACTCACACTAAACACTCTGTCTACCGTCGGCACAGAACAAGATGTACCGCCATTCGTCGAACCACATGATTATTTTCTAGTGTCCAGTCATGATATTCCTGACACCATTCTAGACAAACTTTCTGGCTATTCGCAGAAATCAATGGTTTCCATACAGGAATGCGACTGCCAATACCGATGCTCTTCAATTCCGTGCGTATACTTCACTAAGGTATGGGTTGGAAGCCCCCTTCGTCGAATGCTTCGGTCAGGTGCTGAACGTAGGAAGTTCCGTTTCTTCGTACAGGCTTTCTCAGACGACGGCGATCTCATTCCTGACATATGGTCCTCGCGCCACAATTGCGCCTCTTATACATTGAGTGGCCACTTTATTATGACCACCTGACAGTTTTAAGCAAATGAGCTATGGCTGCACGCTGTTGCCGCCAAAGGGCGACGCTAGTATACAAAGGGAAACCTTAGTGCTTGCGACAGTAGTAGAAGTGATTTTCGGATGACGAGATGGGTAAAAAATGCGATTTGACGGACTTTCAACGTCGGATGATTTTAGGGGCGAATATCACCAAAACCACCGCATTCGTGAAATGTTCCAGAGCAGCTGTTGTTAAAGTGTTTAAAGAATGGACTGTCAGCCAAAAAACTGGGTCTCTACGTGCAACGTGTGGTCGTCATCGACTAGTGACTGCTCGGGCGGAACGGAGAGTGTCCAGACAGGTAACAGACAACAGAAGGGCAACAGTGCAGCAAATTAATCAAGGATCCCCTCAAATGATCTCTACACGCACTGTTCGCCGTGCACTGCATCGGATGGGATATGGCAGCCGAAAACTTGTTCGAACACCTTTGCTGTCTGCAGTTAACAAGAGAAAACGTCTCCAGTTCGCACAGGAGCACAAGGATTGAACAGTCGATAATTGGAAACACATTATGTGGTCCGATGAATCACGTTTCCAATTGCACCATGCCGATGGCCGAGTGAGAATTTGGCGGAAACAGCACGACAGCATGGACTCCAAATGCATTGCTACAACCCTTAAAGCTGGTGGAGGCAGCGTTATGGTTTGGGGAATGTTTTCCTGGCATGCTTTGGGCCCTTTAATTCGTGTTTATCAACGTCTGACTGGCACATCATATCTAAACATCGTTGCGGACCAATTACATCCTGTCATGTGGATGGTTTATCCCAATGGCGATGGCTGCTTCCAACAAAATAATGCGTCCTGCCATAGTGCTCGTATTGTACAGGATTGGTTTCAGGAACATGCCGGTGAGTTTACTTAGCTTAGTTGGCCCCCATAATCCCCATTGAGAATTTGTGGGATGAAGTTGAACGAGCCATCAGCCAGCTGAATCCACAACCCTGCAATCTCACACTCCTGGAAAGTGCTATTCATCAAGCATGGTCTCAGATTCCACAAACCACCTATCAACATCTCGTGGAGTCCATGCCACGAAGAATCGACGCAGTATTAAAGGCAAATGGTGGCCCAACGAAGTACTGAGGGGGTGGTCATAATAAAGTGGCCACTCAGAGTATAAGCAATGTGGGTTATTTTTCCAGTAATTAAAGACTCTGGATATCTCACCTTTTGAGAAACCAGTCAGCTTTGCTCTTTCTAAAATCGTCGCTGAAGCCGGAGGAGCACGCACGATAAACCCTTTCTCGAACTCCGAAAAATCCTTTGTTTTCCCCATTGTGATCAGCAATACTGACGAGCAGCAGTCTTAAATACTTGCCTAGATCACGTGGTGACGCACGTGACAACAAATTTTGCAACTACGCTGACGTTTACATCATCTTTGTCAACCATTATCAATCCACTGCTGGATGCAGGTCTCCCCATGTTTCTTCCGCGACGGTCTGTTTTGAGACAGTCTCCTCCATGTAACTCCCGCATGCTTCCGAATTTCATCCATCCATTTCCCACGTGGTCTCCTTCTGGGATTTTTCCTGTCCCTTGGAATTCAGTCTAAAATTTTGGTTGTCCATCGGTAGTCCGTCCTTCTGACAATATGTCCAACCCATGCCCATTTCAGAGATTTTACACTCATGATGTCTTCCACGGTTGTCACTTTCCTTATCCACAAGTTCCTCTTCTTATATTTCGCGGTAACACCAAGCATGCATCTTTCCATGCTTCTTTCAATTGTTTGCAGTATTTGTATATCGCTTTTAGTTAAGGTCCATACCTCCGCTCCATATAGAAGCACTAGAAGAATGCATTGATTAAACACTTTTCTTTTAAGACTTAATGGCATATTGCTCTTAAAAATTGTACTGTTTCTTCCAAAAGCTCTCCAATTAAGTTTTATATGCCGACCAAGTTTTGCATCAATGCCACCCTCGCTTGATATCTGCTGTCCAAAGTAAATGTAGGTATCAGTTATCCGGTTATCTCCAGATTTTTCCATTCAATCGATAAAACTCCATTTCTTGTAAAAGCAGTGTACATCAGTTTTGTCTTCTGAAAGTTTTTTTTTTAATCCCAATTCTTTACTCTTGTCAGCAAGTTCCTCGACCTTACTCCACAGCTCTGAAGGGGTAGTTGCAAAGATGACTACGTCATCAGCAAAACGAAGGCTAGCTAAATTATCTCCGTTAATCTTTATCCTTTTGTTTTCCCAGTTCAATGATTGAAAGACATTTTGCAATGTGGCATTAAATAGTTTCTGAGATATGGTGTCACCTTGTCACACTCCCTTTCCAGTTTTTATTAATGCTGTATCCTCAAATAACCGAACCTTTACACTTGCATTTTCATAGCTGTTACTAATAATCCTAATGTATGAATCTTCAGTACTGCAGGATTTCAAAGCCATTGTAACTGCTGACGGTTTCACGGAATCAAAGGACTTTTCATAATCCATAAAAGCCATACATAATGGGAGTTCATATACACTGAAGTGCCAGAAAAACTGGTACAGACGAGTTTATGCAAAATACACTGCTAGCCACCCAAAATGCAACACCAAGAAGGAAGCATCCGAATAGCGTGAAACTCACAGAACGCGTTGCCCGCGAGAGGACCTGCAAACGATTTGCATTGCAGGGCATATGCAAATCATGTGATCCCGGCACGCCATCGAGAAGCACTATAAGAAGATGGCACAGAAGATAAGTAGTGGAAGTGTGTTGTGCTGCCGGAACTGTGCGTGGGAAGCTTCCTGATGCCTCGTCGCAGATTACGGCAGTCATTCCAGCAGGTTTCGGAGTTCGACAGAGGAAGAATAGTGGCTTATCGCGACAGCGGTTTATCATACTGAGACCTCGGCGCTCGTGTGGGACGACATCCAGCCACAGTGAGGCGAGTATGGGTTCGGTGGATGCAGGAAGGACGGAAGGACCGACGTGAGAGATTGCCGCAGCCGCGGCACACCACCGAGTATTAGGACCGGCATGTTGTGCGGCGGGCATTGACGGCTCGCACCGCCACATCACGAACGTTAGCGCAGGAATTAGGATGTGTTGCGCAACAACCTCTGTCAGCACGTACCGTTCGACGTCGTCTGTAGGAGCGGGGACTTGTCGCACGGCGCCCATTGCTCCGATTACCATTCACGTTACACCACGGTGAGTGCGGCGGCAGTGGGCCGTTTAACGCCGCACCTGGACTACGCAATGGCACGACATTGTCTTATCCGCTGCTGCCTGCAACACAACGATGGTCGAATCCGTGTGTGGCGGCACCTCGGCGAGAGTCTGTATGACGCTGGCATAATGCATCGCCATACCGGTCCGTCACCTGGCGTTATGGTTTGGGGCGCAATTGGATATGGCACCCGCACCCCTCTGGTACGCATCGCCGGTACACTCAACAGCCACCGCTACATCTCCGACGTTTTGGAGCCTGCAGTCCTCCCTTACCTGCAGGACCTGCCAGCGGGCACGTTTCAACAGGACAATGCGCGCCCGCACGTGCGTGGCACGCATCGTGCAACAATTCTTCACGGCCTACAAGGTGTCACTGCTGCCGTGGCCCGCCTGTTCTCCCGATATGTCGGCCATCGAACACGTCTGGTCGCTGATCGGCAACCGAGTGGCCCGGCAAGCACCACCCGCGGCTACGCCTGATGAACTGTGGCAACGTGTGAAGCAGCCTGGACAGACATACTTCAAGCCCACATCCAAAGCCTCTCTCGTTCGATGCCGCAGCGTGTAGCGGCCGTTATTGCCAGCGATGGGGGCCACACGAACTATTGATGTCCGCGTGTTCCGCAAGTCGCACGGGCCTGTAAGCTCAATCATTTCATCTTTGTATCTGTTGTTATGTGTCCAGTAAATCTGGCTTTGCTATCTCGTGTTCTTCTTGGTGTTGCATTTTGGGTGGCCAGCAGTGTACATAGCGACGTCATCTATGCGCGTACTCGGTTGCGTCCGTCAGTGGGTATATAGAGCGATAGACATACTTGCCAGCTGTCAGAGCTGTTTTCGGCATGAGAATGACAAGTAATAACGATATAAGCGGTTTTCAACGTGGTGTCATAGTTAGCGCTCGTGAGATGGGCCGTAGTATTTCGGAGGTAGAAACGAAGTTTGGATTTTCACGGACGACCATTGCAAGGGTGTACCGTGAATACAAGAATTCCAGCAAAACCTCTAACCTACGATACCAGTGTGGCCGTAAAAAGACATTGGGTGATTGTGACCATCGTCGGCTGTCAAGAAACGTTTCACGCGATAGGCGTGCAACACTCTCGCAGGTATCATCGGAATTCAATGCTGGAGCCGCATCAGCGTCCGGACTGTGCAACGTACCCTGCACGATATGGGCTTTGGGAGCCGACGCCCAACTCGAGTCCCCTTGATGGGTGCACGACACAGAGCTATGTGCCTCGCTTGAGCACGGCAACACCGTCACTGGACACTTGATGACTGGAAACAAGTAGCCTGGTCTGACGAGTCGCGCTTCAAACTGTATCAGGCAGATGGAAGGATTCGTGTGTGGCGCAAACCCCATGAAGCAAGAATCCCGCCAGTCAACAGGGAACTGTACCGGCTGGTGGGGGGTACGTATAGGTATGGGGTGTATTTAGCTGGACTTCACTGGGACCCCTGATACGTCTACAAACGCCTGTGACTGTCCAACGCTATGTGCGGATCCTTTCTGACGAGGTACACCCATTCATGCCGTGCATTCATGCTGATGGGTTGGGCCTTTCTCAACAGAACAATGCACCTCCACACAAGTGTCGGGAGGCCACATTATGGTTAGAGGAGCATTCATCTGAGTTTGAGGTGTTGCCATTCCCACCCAAGTTCTCAGATCTGAACGTGATAGAACACATTTGAGATGCCATGCAACGCGCTATCGAACACAGGAATCCGAGACCTCGGAATACACCCGAATTGTGGAACGCTCTGCAGGAAGTATGGTGTGCATTGCCTGTAGCATATTTCCAGAAGCTAGTGGAGTCCATGCCCCGTCGTATTTCTGCAGTCCTGCGCTCCCGTGGGGGACCTACCAAGTTTTAGACTGGTGTACCAGTTTTTCTGGCACTTCAGTGTATATTCCCTCGTTCTTTCAATTAGTTCTCTCGGTACATGGATATGATCTACAGTGTTGTAGCCCCTATGAATCCAACTTGTTCTCCCGGTTGAGCCATGTCCAATGTTACCTTCAAGCGATGTGAAATAACTTTGGTAACATTTTACAAACCTCTTATAGCAAGCAGACTGATGGGCCTGCAGGAAGGTCCTCAATGTCACCTTTTTATGTTGCAGGATCATACATCTGCATAAAAGTTCTGCATCTCTGATCATACATCTGCATACATTTACATACATCTGCATACATTTACATACATCTGCATAAAGGTTCTGTATCTGTGATCATACATCTTCAGACGTTTACGTACATCTGCGTAAAGGTTCTGCATCTGTGCTCATACATCTTTAGAAGTATACATACATCTGTATAAAGGTTCTGCATTTGCGATCATACATCTTCAGACGATTACATACATCTGTATAAAAGGTGAAAATCATCTAAATACGTGGCGTCAGTTGAGTAAATAAATTCATCGTTCTTTCCACGTTAAGCAACGCACAGCAACCGAAAAATTGTTAATCATTTTTCGGTTGCTATGTTAACAATTGTTAACAATTTTGGCTGCTTGCTATGTTAATACATTGTTAACAATTTTTCGGTTGTTGTGCGTTGCTTAACGTGGAAAGAGCGATGGATTTATTTACTCATCTGTATAAAAGTTCTGCATCTGCGATCATACATCTGCAGACGTCTACATTCATCTGCATAAAGGTTCTGCATCTGTTATCATACATTTGCAGACGTTTACATACATCTGCATAAAGGGTCTACATTTGTGATCATACATCTCTAGACGTCTACATACATCTGCATAAAGGTTCTTCATCTGCGATCATACAACTGCAGACGTTTGCATACATCTGCATGAAGGTTCTGCATCTGCGATCATACATCTGCATGAAGGTTCTGCATCTGCGATCATACATCTGCATGAAGGTTCTGCATCTGCGATCATACATCTGCAGACGTTTACATACATCTGCACAAAGGGTCTACATTTGTGATCTTACATCGGCAGACGTCTACATATATCTGCATAAAGGTTCTTCATCTGCGATCCTACAACTGCAGACGTTTGCATACATCTGCATAAAGGTTCTGCATCTGCGATCATACATCTGCAGAAGTTTACATACATCTGCATAAAGGTTTCTAATTCAGTGGCCGGTGTTTGTAAGATCATTCTGAAATAGAAAATAGGTCTGGAATCATTGATATAGTGGAAACATCTATCGGAATTTGTCATGGTATTAGATTTAGGATTTATTTTCTGAGTAGAGACCAAGTAGCTTTTGATACGAATAACTAAATAAAAGATAGGAATGCAGTACAAAATATTTTCCCTTTCTAATTCTGGAAGTGCCCTGAAGTGATGTAAAAGTACAGAATAAACACAGGTGCACTACGAACTCTTTCTTGAGAGCTTTTATTTAGTCAGACGTAAAAGAAAAACTAATATGAACTCCTTTGAGCAAACGATCAGCGTTTCATTTTACAGAAAAGTATAATATCTCCGCTTCGTGAAATATGGATTTTATTAGGGACAACTGAATAAAAGTCTTCAAGGAAAAAAATAAACCGTACCTTTTTCATCTGTGCCGTTGTTGTCTTTGTACAAAGAATACACTGTTCCTCTGTTTCCGAAAATATTCAGTTTAAATTAACTACATGGTATATTGCTGCTAAATTTCAATCGAAACGCTGTCATATGTCTTCTTGCCTTTCAATGCAGAACTACCAAACAAAATATGCAGGCATTTTTCGAAAGAATGTTATGCGGTGCAGAACCTAAAATTAATATGGTTTTTGCATTGAAAAGATTGGATTGATTATAAACTCACGAAACATAAAAATGTTTTTTTTGCTCGGAGCAAAAGAAAAAATCTGCTTTTCTGAAAATCTTCCGACCACAGGATGTTCAGAAGAAAAAAGTACGGTAAAAAGAAACTGACTTTATTTGGTTTTAAATAAAAGTGCATATGCATCAGTAAGCTTTTTCTTTCGAAATTTATTGGGTGGTTCCCCCAAAAAAGATGATCCTCGAAATTTTAATTGATATTGATGTATCACCCATTTCCATTTGTTACTATCGTGGCAGATCACTTGAGTTTCACGCACATGCGCGCACGATCTTTTGGACTTGATAGAGTGTGGACCAGATTAAAGTGTACCAAAAAGGAGAGAGTAAAACAATAAATCAAAGGGGCACAATAACAACTGTGCTGCAACCTACACCGTAGAACTACGTCAACTGTCACTACTTCATGACCATGTCTCACTAGTTCTACGCCCTTTAAAGTATTCAGCGAAGGACAGTTGTTGTCAAACCCTACGCTGTAGGTTGCGGCACAGTTGCTAATGTGGCCCAATGATTTTTTTGCAGATATAAAATTTTTAAGAAATAAAACAAAAGAAATGTTTTACTTTATTTACTTAAAAGCAACTTATATTATACACTGAGGGGCCACTTTATTATGACCACCCCCTCAGTACTTCTTTGGGCCACCTTTTGCCTTTAATACTGCGTCGATTCTTCGTGGCATGGACTCCACGAGATGTTGATAGGTGGTTTGTGGAATCTGAGACCATGCTTGATGAATAGCACTTTCCAGAAGTGTGAGATTGCAGGGTTGTGGATCCAGCTGTCTGATGGCTCGTTCAACTTCATCTCACAAATTCTCAATGGGGTTGAGATCTGGAATTGGAAGGATTGTGACGGCCACCTAAGCAAAGTAAACTCACCAGCATGTTCCTGAAACCAATCCTGTACAATACGAGCACTATGGCAGGACGCATTATCTTGTTGAAAGTAGCCATCGCCATTGGGATAAATCATCCACATGACAGGATGCACTTGGTCCGCAACGGTGTTTAGATATGATGAGTCTGTCAGACGTTGACCAACACGAATTAAAGGGCCCAAAGCATGCCAGGAAAACATTGCCCAAACCATAACGTTGCTTCCACCAGTTTGAATGGTCGTAGCAATGCATTTGGGGTCCATGCTTTTGTGCTGTTTCTGCCAAATTCTTACTCGGCCATCGACATGGTGCAACTGAAAACGTGATTCATCGGACCACATATATTGTTTCCAATTATCGACTTTCCAATCCTTATGTTTCTGTGCGAACTGGAGACGTTTACTCTTGTTAACTGCAGTCAACAAAGGTGTTCGAACAAGCCTTCGGCTGCCATATCCCATCCGATGCAGTGTACGGCGAACAGTGCGTGCAGAGATCATTTGAGGGGATCCTTGATTAAGATGGTCTGTAATTTGCTGCACTGTTGCCCTTTTGCTGTCTGTTACCAGTCTGGACACTCTCCGTTCCACCCGAGCAGTCAATAGTCGATGACGACCACACGTTGCACGTAGAGACCCAGTTATTTGGCTGACAGTCCAGTAGTTAAATACTTTAACAGCTGCTCTGGAACATTTCCCGAATGCGGCGGTTTCGGTGATACTCGCTCCATGGCTCCGAGCTCCTACAATCATCGCACGTTGAAAGTCCGTTAAATCGCATTTTTTACCCATCTCGTCACCCAAAAATCACTTCTACTACTGTCGCAAGCACTAAGTTTTCCCTTTTTATACTATCCTCGCTTTCTGGCGGCAACAGCGTGCAGCCATAGCTCATTTGCTTAAAACTCTCAGGTGGTCATAATAAAGTGGCCACTCATTGTATACAATTCATAGTAACTTATGCTGATTATAAATTAATGTTAGTTGAAGTAGAAAGCGTAGTATCATCGTTGACAGTAGTTATTGCTGAAATTGCTTCTGAAGAAATTGTTCTTCAGAAACAATTTTTCAAACTCTTTAGTTGCCCTGTTATAGATCTGGCGATACATCTCAGACCTAATGTATTCTTCTCGTTGTTGCTTTTGTTCTTCTCTAGATTCAGAATGCATCGGCGGTGTAAAGGTTTGAGACGTAATACATTCATTATCCAACGAAGTTGTGAAGACTGGCGATGTACATTGGTATCCCATGCTCGGTGTGAAAATTTGAAAATTTGGATTGATGACATCAATCTGCATCTGTTCTTGTTGCTCAGGCTCAATATCTGCAGCTGAAATGGGAGGTTGTGGCTCTAGAGTCGAACTCGGGTGAAACGCATTCTGGCGCTATGACGTACTACAGAGGTGAAAACATGTGTCAAGACGACAAATCTGCAGCGAGACAATCTGTCCGTGTAGCTCAGTTGGAAGAGCGACTTACTCCGAAACGAGCAGACACGCATTCGAGGTCCGTGGCGGCAAATATGTGTTTTCACAGCGCGCGAACTTTTGACGCTCCCTACATTCCCGTGACCTTTCGGTTGATGGCTTAGCGTGCCTTTTCGGATTCCTCTCGTTCTCCTCTAGCTGTTTCTTCAATTTTTGTCGGTTCTTATAGTAATTTTCCCGGCATGTTTAAATTTTCGTCACCAATTTTTTTTTTCATCTACAAAATAAATAATCCACCTTATTTCAGTTTATCACATACGTCCGTTAGCTCTAACCGTCAGCTACAGAATGTGGGGCTGAGGTCATAGCTATCATTATCTGTCCACTAGTTATTTATGAACCTTAAAGCGGCGTACGGCGAAATAAAATCACGTGGAATTTAGGCTTAACTTCCTAACGCTACTGTATAGAAGAGTTAAGAGGTGGAGGGTTCAACCTTGTTTTGTTATAAACGGGACTCTATAAACTATCTAATGATGTATTATTTATTACTCTACGATTATTAGTTTCGAAGATATGTACGTTCAAAGTGTAAAATGTTTTAGTTGCATTCGTGCTCCCGATATTACCACCTACCCAGCGTGAAGAAAGACGTAGTTCTGCGTCAAAAGTTAGAGTGCTGTACTTAATCTAACGCTGGTGCAAAAAATTATAGGACAGTATACAAAATCCTACATTCCTCGCCATGGGCGAAATGCAATGCAATGAAATCTGACAGAAACTTTAATTAAGACATATTACAAGATTTACATTAGATCAGATCATATGTTGAGGATTTTAGGAAGGGAGTGTCTGACCCCAGGTCTTAAACAACCTTTAGAAATAGGAAACTCGGAGATTTGGGCCTCAGCGGCCGATAGAAAAGTGACACGGAAGCAAAGGTAGAAAGGGGGAGAAAGACGCCCTAATTAATTACCTTGGGGTCCGAGGGCTTAACGTGCCCCTCCGACGCACGGCGGATATTTAGTGGTTCGAGCATTCGTACCTGCCTGGGATCGAACCCGAGGTCTTCTCCGTGGCAGTCACGAACATTGATCACTAGGCCACTCGCGGCCCACAAGATTTACATACTGCAGAACTTCGCAATTAAATCATAAATATGCACATTGAAACAGGGTGAGCAAAATGGGAGTTCCCCCATTATCGTTGTCAGGAACAATCATAAAGGCGTATGGTTGCCTGTAATAGACATACAGCGCTCGTAACGATTCCCTATTATGTTAATAATACTGTCGATTAAGGGTTGCGGAATTAACCGCCACTCCTCTAAAAGGACTACTCAGGGTTCCTGGAGGGTCCAAGTTGGGAGTTGGCGTTCTGCCACTCGCCTTCCCAAGGCATCCTAGATATGCTCAACAAGATTCGTGCCCGGCGAATATGCTGCCCAATCCATTCGAGCGATTTCTTCTGTTCGCAGATACTTATCCACTTGATGATCTCGATGAGGTCTGGCGTTATCGTCCACCAGGAGAAAATCTAAGCGGATGGTACCCCTGAACAGCCTAACATAGAGGTCCAGAATCTCATCTCTTTATCTCTGGCAGCTTACCAAGCCACTCTGAGATGTGCAGTTCGGTACAACCGTTTTGTAGTGATGCGTTCCCAGACAAGAAAACCACCGCCGTGAAACCTGGACCTTTCATGGATATTTGAGAGTCTGTCTTTCGTCCTTGGTTCTCACCAGATGAGAGTATGTCGGGAATCAGTATTTAAACTGTTTCGTGACTCGTCCGTGAAAAGCACCAGTGCTCAATTGTCTGGGTTCCTTAAGCAATGTAAATGACTCATCAGGAACGCATCCTCCTGAGAGAGGGAGTTAGAAGGGCACAAATCATAGGTATTCTAGCATAGTGGCCTCTCTCATACAAACCTACGGTAAACTTCAAGTCGAGTTCTTCTCGTGCCAGTGGCTTCTGCGAGCTCCAGAGTCAATTTCCTACCTATTATCTGCCGATTGTTTTTGCTTTTAGAGCCATATATAGGTCATCCGAAGCAGTGGTAGCCTTAGTACGGCATTACCCTTTTTGACGACAAACCTCTTCTACACTAAGGAACAGCCTACAGTCTTGAGATGATATTTTGTGGTATATTTAATGCTCTGGACACTTCCGAATCGTATTGACCTGCTTCCATCCTACCAATCACTCGCCACCTCTGTAAATCGCTACAAATACCTTCGTCGAGACTTTTTCAAATCAATTTAATACCCCCATACAGTGCAGCCCACTTCGAGAAAGAGCACGAAGTGCAATAAAAAGCGAACCGATCCACCTCCTTTATAACTCACACCCTGATTTGCATATTCTGCGCTAACAAAAACACACATGCACATGGTTTCTTCTTCGGTATCATTATATTGCATACTCGTCTGCTTTCGTTGTAGTTCCGTCAATGCACAGTGCGTTTAGTGCGGTTTTCTTTATTACCTTTGAAATTTTGCACGCCATTATACACCGATCAGCAGAAATATTAAAACCAGCTACCTAATATGATGAAAGTCCTGTTCTTGCCGCCAAAAGAGCTCTCACTCGATCAGGTATAAATTCAACGAAATGTTGGTAGGTGTCTCTTTATATTTGGTACCATGACTGTAACAGAAGATCCCGCAGTTCCCCGTAAATTACCAGGCTGGGGTGATGCAGCTGGTATCCGTTTCTCCAGCTCAAACCACAAATGCTCGATAGGATTCATGTCCCGCAAATTTGGGGCCCATGGCAATAAATGGAATTACTCTTCATTTTTTGGAACAATTGCTGAATCTTCTTCGCATTGGAGCATTGAAAGACAGCATAAAGGGATGTCCTTGGTCAGTCACGATATTCAGGTACGTGACAGCTGTCATAGTTCACTCTACAGGGATGATGGGTCCAATTGTTCCCCAAGAAAATATTTTCCAGACCATCACACTCCCTCCAGCCGCCTGGATCCGTCCCGTAGTGCATCCAGCTGAGAAGGCTTCCTTGGGTAAACGCACAGGACCTCGACAGTCGACATGGTGTAGCAACAGAAAACGGGATTCGTCTGACTATAAGACCCTTTTCCAATCTCCTATGGTCCAATGTCGATTATTAGGAGCCCACTGCAGGCGTTGG
Source organism: Macrothele yani (assembly GCA_039090855.1). Classification (NCBI taxonomy): domain Eukaryota; kingdom Metazoa; phylum Arthropoda; class Arachnida; order Araneae; family Macrothelidae; genus Macrothele; species Macrothele yani. Next base: position 21,036,791 of record CM076992.1, read on the forward strand.
TGACGGTGGACGGCTGTGAGCATAAGAACACGAATGGGTCTACGGCTGCGGAGACCCATATCCAAGAGCGTACGATAAACTGTGTCTTCGAACACACTGGGCCCTTCACCACAATTGAAATTATGGATAATGTTAGCCACAGTAGCTCTCCTCTTGCTGCGTACAAGACGAGATAGCCTGCGTTGACCACTGGCATCAATGAGGCGTGGCCTGCCCACGCCATGTCGATGGCTCGAAGTGTCACTTCTTTCAGACCATCTTTGAGAGGTAGTAACTACTGCATAGTGTGACGTGCCCGCACCGCAGGACGCACATGAGATAAAGGCAGATAGCAGTGAGAGCATACGTCCACGTAGCTTAGTTGGGAGAGCGACTTACTCCGGAGTGAGAGGACCCAATTTCGATGCCCGGCGTGGACAAAGATGATGGAGAAATTTACTTCGTCATAATAGCATGAGCAGCCAATCAGCATCGTTGTTTCTTAGATGTTCGTACCAAGGCATCTTGCCATAACGAGCTGGCCTTTGTCGAAATCAGCTAAATCTTTTGTTGATGGAGAGAGCAGATCACATCAGATCATATGTAGAGGATTTTAGGAAGAGAGTGTCTGACCCCACAACCCTCAGAAAAAGGAAGCTAGGAGATTTGGGCTACAATGCCCGATACGATAGTGATACGGGAGCGAGTTAGAAAGAGGAAAAAAGACGCCCTTATTTATTACCGGGGAGCCAGTACCCGGGGTCCGACGACTTAACGTGCCCATCTGACGCACGGCGGATATATAGTGGTTCGAGAGTCAGTACCTACCCGGGATCGAACCACGGGTTGCTCCTTGGCAGTCACGAACGTTGACCACTAGGCCACCCGCGGCCCCTGACTGAGAGAGCTCCGACCCATATCATTCGCCACCTTGGCAAGTGACACTGATTGGCTGCACGGGTGCTTAGTTGCATAACTCAGAGGTGTTTTTAATGTTTTGGCTGATCGGTGTACGTCCTAGATTAAACAAAACACAAGCACGTGTTACATTAATGATGCCAACGTTCTTTGTCCCGAGAACCCCTTTCAATAAAACAAAATGTGCTACAAACTCCCCGGATAATAGTGACTAGCTTCAAATTAAAATTTATATTGTACAAGTGAAATTATAAAATATAAAAGTTTACTACTTATAATTACGAAACTTCTACAATTTAGAGTTTAATTGTAAAATTAAAGAACACTAATTATAAAATAATTTATCTGCAAAACTTCATATTAAATATTTTATAGCAGAAATCTTGTTGAATGTACAATCATTGTCATAAAAATCCACGCACCAAGAAGGAGGCGTTGGAATGTAATGAGATTTTAGTATTGAGATGGTACATTGCAAGGACAGAAGTGATTACAATATCCCACCTGCAGGACGATTACCCGCGGACATACGGTACACATTCCGGTCAGCGTTAGTACCGCGTCGGACCGCCTCGTGCTCGGATGCATGCGGTGATACGTTCCGGCATGGAATCAAAGATACGCAGTATGCTATCCTGGGACAGATTGGCCCACACTTCTTGCAACTGACGCTCTAAATCACGAACACTGGGACAGAGAGAAAACTGGCGTCCTATCTGGTCCCACGCGTGCTCGATGGGCGATAGATCGGGAGATCTGGCAGGCCACAGAAGCATCGAAACATGACGTAGATAGTCCTCGGAACCCCGCGCCGTGTGCGGACGGGCGTTATCTTGTGGGAAAATGGCTCCAGACATCCCTGCCAGGAAAGGCAGCACATGGGGCCTCAGGATCTCCTGTACATAGCGCTGGGCTGTCAACTTCCCTCGTATCAATGCGAGGGAAGTCTGGCTGTCAGACGCGATGGCTACCCAGACCATCACGCCTGCAGTTCGGGACGTGTATCGCTGTACACTAAGGTTGGGATTGTAGCGCTCACCTGCGGTTCTACACGCTCTGACACGATGGGCTTCCGTTCCCGTACAGAAACGGGATTCGTCGCTGAACACTATACGTCGCCAGTCCGTAGCATTCCACGTTGCTCGCTGCTGACACCACTGCAATCGACGCCGACTCTGGTTAGGTGTTAATGGCAGAAAACGTAAGGGACGTCGAGAGTACAGGTATGCCTCTGCCAGGCGTCTGGAAATGGTTCTGGTGGACACGGGAGTCCCTTGTACCGCCGCCATATGTCTTTGGATATTGGATAAGGACGTCGCTGTATTTGTGCATGGCGCTCTCACGATCCCACGGTCTTCTCTGCTGGTGGTGTGTCTGGGTCCTCTAGAGCCAATCCTCTGTGTCTGGGTGCCTTACCGAACTGTCCAACCGGCCCAAATGGCGGTCGGTTCGGCGCGCCAGCCACCCTGCCTATCTCATCCCGACGACACCGCCTCGTTCAAACTCCGTCAGTTGCCCGTACGCACGTCTACGGCAACTCCTCGGCATGTCTACCATTCAGGGATCTCACCTGACTCTTACTGTGCACTTCGGCACAAATGTGGAGTCCCCTGCGCGGCGCCTTATAAGCCCCAAGTATTGCTGTTACAGCGCCGGTCTTGGACGGCTAGCATGCGGAATCGCACGAAACTTTAATCATTTGTATGTTTGCCCACCCCGTAGCTATTCGCCAAGTTTCGCGTTAATCGCACGGTTTTTTCTTGGTGCGCGGATTTTTATGACAATGAGTGTATTATATTCAATATAAATAACAGTTTTGCTGAAATAAGTTATGCCACCCCGGTGGCGCAGTGGCCTAAGGGATGGCTTATGACTGTTCGTCCGAGAAGGGTCAGGTATCAGATAACGGTGAGGCATGGATGTTGTGTTGTTCTTTTGGCACTGACTCTCTCCCTTCCCTGGAACAAGTGACTCTACTTTAAGGACGGACGACTGCTTATAACTCACTGAGTTGCTCACCTGGTCGTTAAACCCTCAAGCAAAAAAAAAGTAAGTTACCATTTACTTTTTTTTTTTTTTTTGAGCAATACATAAAATTAATTTCCGTATTTGACTCTTCTCATATGAACAAAGGCTTGCAATACTTGGCTCAACATCATGCTAACATAAATCTTTTTTTTTTTTTTTGATTGGAGGTTTAACGACCACCGTGAGCAACTCAATGGGCTATAAGCAGTCACCCGTCCCTAATTTAGGGTCACTGGTTCCAGGGAAGGGAGAGAGCCAGTGCCGTAAGACAAACACAACATCCATGCCTCACCGGGATTCGAACCCGGACCCCGTTCGCACGAATGATCAGAGGCCATCGCTTAGACCACTGCGCCACCGGGGCGGCTAAATAAATCTTTTCCGCATCCAGGTTGCTTCTTATACTGTATATGTGCTCACAAATGGAAGAATAATTTTAAAATTGCTTTTGGTGAGAGGTGGAAATGCATTTATTTACGTTTAGTCAAAAATTTTAGCCGCCCCGGTGGCGCAGTGGTCTAAGCGATGGCTTCTGATCATTCGTCCGAAAGGGGGTCCGGGTTCGGATCCCGGTGAGGCATGGATGTTGTGTTTGTCTTACGGCACTGGCTCTCTCCCTTCACTGAAACCGGTGGCCATAAATTAGTGACGGGCGACTGCTTATAGCCCATTGAGTTGCTCACGGTGGTCGTTAAACCTCCAATCAAACAAAAACAAACAAAAATTTTAAAAACTTACAAAGCTGTCATTTTTGGGTGACGTTTATAGTTCAAAATACGTCGATATGTGAGTAAAATTTCCTTTTTCATTCATTGTCAATTCGTCAGTCGGTGACGTAAAAGACATAGCAAATGGGTTGCCAATCCAATTTACTTAATTTATTGGAAATTTTAGAAAAATATTAATTGAAAGTCAGTTCTAAAAATTTAAGATAATCACAGATGCCTTTTTTAACATCCTGATCCAACGATAGTTCGTTTTCTAATAAAGGATTATGTAACGTCACAAATCATTCAGTGCTGTTATAGTCCGTGATAGTTCCGAATCGCTGCAAAAACAAACCTACATTGCTTTAAATGTGAGCATCTCACGAAGGAGATATTAGGTGTACAAATAAGTTTGAAAGCGTTTTATGTGTGACGCATACCGTTAATTTACATATCCGACATTTCCTCGCGTTGTTGTCATGTGACTGTAACTGGTCCCGAGTATAAAATGTGACACGGAAGTTTGCCCAACAGTAAAACGCACTTGCACATCAATACGTGAAAGATGGCAAGCGATACTGCATTTATTCGACACTGCATTCGTTACGAATTTCATTAAGGAAAACGAGCTTCAAAAGCATGTACATAGATCTGTTCTGTTCTGGGGAAGAATATTGTATCGAAAAGCAGGTGAGTTTTGGTTTAGATAGTTTAAAGCAAGTGATTTTGAGGTTAGTGATCGAGAACGTAGCGTCGTCCCGCATAAGGTTGCACATGAGAAACTGCAAGGATTGCTGGATGAAAATTCATCTCAAACGTAAAAGCAACGAGCTGAAAAACTGGAAGTAACTCAACAAACCATTTCCAATCGTTTACGCGCAATGGGAAAGATTCAGAAGGAACGAAAATGGGTGCCACATGACCTGAGCCAGAGGAATAAGGAAGAGTGTATCAGGAAGTGTTTGAATCTGTTGAATAAACAACACAGAAAGTCTTTCCTGTGAAACATCGTTACGGGTGATGAAAAGTGGATATTGTACGACAATCCCAAACGCAAAAAACACTGGGTAGACCCCGATGAAGCAACGACTTCGACACCGAAACGCAATATTCACTCCAAAAACGTTTTGCTGTGCATCTGATGAGATATGAAGGGTGTGCTCTATTATGAACTATTGGAACAGAGTCAAACTGTTACTGCTGATCACTACAAGCACTAATTGCTGCTATTGAATCAGGAAATCTGTCGAAAACGTCCATTCACAGGCAAAGGCTTGCATCCTGCAAAATTACTGCATGACAACGCTAGGCCGTATGTCGCGAAATCGGTCAAGGAAACGTTATTGACGCTTGGCTGGCAAGTTTTGGAGCACCCGTCGTATAGTCCCAACGTAGCCCCTTCAGATTATCATTTGTTCCGATCGATGCAACATGGTTTGTCAGCTGTACCGTTCCGGACATGTGACGAAGTGCAAAAATGTGTTGACGACTTCATCGCATCACACGACGAAGTATTCTTCATGGCTGGAATCCGTCAGCTTCCCGACCGATGGTGGAAGGTGATAGATAATGACGGCGCATATTTTGATTCTTAAAGGCAATGTTGTTTTCTCTGAAATTACATGTTGCGTTGTTTTAAAACGCGTTAAAACTTATTTGTACACCTAATACACTACTATTTGTGAAAATCGCTACACAATGAAGGTCTGTTGCTATTAGCTTGAAACTTACAGGATATGTACAACAAGTTGGGACATGCAAATGATTAAAATGCCAGTGGAAATGCACATGCAGTTTCGGAGCAGCCCCTTCTGAACCGTTCGGTCTTGGGTATAAAGACCTGGCTCAAACGAGATGTAAAGAGCAGACGCTGAGTTGTTTCATGTGTCTCACTATGTCCTGTTTCCGAAGAAGGTCGCATTGTGAACAACTGACCCACTGTGAGCGAGGAAGGATTGTTGGGATGAGAGGAGCTGGATTTTCGTTTCGCGAAATTGACACTCTTGCCGGAAGAAACGCCAGTACAGTTATACAAACGATACGTCAGTGGACATATGAGGCTTGGACGCTCAGAAATCCGAAAATCTACCGCAAAATCGCCCAACTGCACGAAATGACATACACGCCTAACGCATGGCAGTGACCGATCGCACACAGCGACATCCAAGGTGTTAGAGCAGCCGTGGAGCGCTTTCCAAGGTCCGGCTTTGTCCTCCAGCACAGTTCGACTTCGTTTGTTTAACAAAGGAAAGGACTGGTCGCTAACAGCCCGTTGCTACGCATTTATTTGACCCTTATAAACAGACGCCTCAGGCAGAAATTGGGTCTCGGCAACAGGTCTTGTTTCTGACGAGTCACGATTCATCTTGATGTAAAAGGATGGTCGCAAAGACATCGTGGTGACATCGTGAAAGACATCGTGGTGAACAGACATCGTGGTGAACGGCACCTTTCAGCGTGCATTTTGGCAGCGTCATGGTTTGGGGTGTCATTGGGTTCTATTCGCGATCTCGCCTCATACGATGTGACGTGCCTGCCCCGCAGGACGCGCATGAGATAAAGGTAGATAGCAGTGAGAGCACATGTCCGCGTAGCTCAGTTGGGGGAGCGACTTACTCAGGAGTGAGGGGACCCAGGTTCGATGTCCGATGCGGACAAACTCGTACGTTATAACGAATTGAGGGAAACCTCAACAGCCAGCGATACATCAAGGGTGTTCAAGAGGCAGAGGTGATACCCTTCCTTCAGAGGTGATACCCTTCCTTCAGAGGTGGCATTGTCGTGCTCGCCCACATGTGTCCACATGTGGCCGAGCACGACAATGCTCGGCCACATGTGGACCTCCTCCATGCACGGCAGATATCGCTTCTTCCCTGGCCTTCACATTCGAAGCACGCATGTCCCGCTAGCGATTTAAGACCATGCTTGTGTGTTTTTTCATTAATTGAACAGGGACAAACGGTAAATCAATCATGCTCTTTAGAGATGTTGAAAATGTTACGGGATCCTGTTCGAAATAAAGGAGCTAAACTGTGGCCTGACAACTGTGGCTTGGCAATGTCCCAAGTCGTTATGCGCTCAGCGTTTGCGAATACCTGGCTAAGAAATCAATTACCCAATTGGATCTTCCTCCCTATTCACCTGACTTAGCCTCTTGTGATTTCTGGTTCTTCCCAAACATAAACACTTCCACGAAGATTTTCAGACATTTCTGACATCCAGCGTAACGGTGACAAAGGAGCTCAAGAGTATTCCATGACTTAGTTCCAGGTATGTTTTCAGAAATGGCAACAGCGTCAAACTGAATGTACACTATATTGACAAAAGTCAACGGACACCCATCCAAAAGCGAATGAATGGATCCGCTGCGTTGTTAAGATGCGCAGTACAGCTGCAAACTGTATAAAAACAAGCCTGCAGCTGACCGCGATCATATCGCACTGTGAGGTCGAGTGAAAATGTCGTGGCGGGAGAGTAATAACTTTGAGAAAGGAAAGATTCTTCGGTGTTATATTAGTGGGTTGTCCATAAGAGAAACTACGAGGCGTTTAAACATACCCAAGTCAACTGTTTTGGATGTACTGAATAAGTGGAAGACACATGGCGTGCCTGAAGCAACAAAACGTACCGGCAGACCGAAGAAAATCAGTGATACAGGACGTCGAAGCCTCAGGAGAGTTGTTACAGTTAATCTACGTAGTACTGCACAAGACCTCAGTGTTCAGGTGAGTAAAAATGCTGGAACCTCGGTATGTGCACGTACCATTCGCAGAGAACTTCATTCCATGGGTTACCGTGATAATGTGGCTGCTCATAAGCCTTTCATCTCCACTCGGAATGCTACTCGTCGTTTAGCATGGCGTAAAGAACATTTATCGTGGACCGTAGAGAAATGGGAACGGGTCCTATAGACTGATGAATCCAGATACACGATCCATCAGTCTGATGGTAGTGTGTGGGTGTGGCGGCCTCCGGGGAACGCTATTTACCACAGTGTACTATTCCTACGGTCAAGTTTGGAGCTGGCAGTGTACTCGTGTGGGGGTGTTTTTCGTGGTATGGTCCCGGCATATTGGTTATCGTGGACAAACCTGTTTACCAGCACGTCTACCTCGATATTGTGGACATTTATGTCCTACTAACTCTGTGGCAATGCTATTTAACCGAGCCTTGTTAGTATCAGCTGGATAATGCACCGATTCATAAAGTAAGAACTGTTACGGCGTGTAATTCCGTATCGTGTGTGGACTGGCCAGCACAGAACCCTGATCTTAATCCCATAGAGCACCTATGGGATGAATTAGAGCGCAGCATAAGAAGTTTGGAACCAAGGCCTACTACTAAGCAACAGTTCGCGGCAGCATTATGTACTGAATGGAAGCGCATACCTATTACTGTGATCCAAAACCTTGTCGAAAGCATTTCTCGAAGGGTCAGTGCATGCATTAAAGCCAAAGGTGGGCCAACACCGTACTAATGTATGTCAATAAATGCTATGTTGTGTTTCTCTTCTAGGTGTCCGGTGACTTTTGTCAATATAGTGTATAGCTGTGAAAGGGTATTACTTAAAGGTGACATTAGCCGCTAGTACACATGTACCCACACATTTCTTCTTCAGGTACATTCCGAGAACTAAATTATTACACCTCATACTTGACGGATATGTTTATGTGATGCGTAGATTTTCCGAAAAAAAGTCAACAAATAAATTAAAAATTCGGCGAAATTTCTTCGAAAATAGCGTTTGGAACGAAAGTCTCTAGTGGCTCGTAGAAGCACCGTTGTTTCATCTTCATAACTCATCATTTGGAATGATAAAAATGCGTCCATATTGGCTATTATTATCATTATGTGCAAAGAGCAAACGAGATCCGTGTCCTGTTCCGTTTCTCTCTTCTCTTTATTAATTAATGGTCCCTTATTCGAGCAATGAAATCAGCCAGAAAAACTTCTTCCGCAAGAGGAAAAAAACCATCCGTTGCCAAGGGAACACTGTACGGTGCAGTTTATGAGTCAGCGTACGGCTCTCAAAATGTGAATGGGAAGCGTCGGCGCCGACATTATCACCTTGTGCAACTTCATCAGTTTTAATGGCGACGACGGCGAAGTCCGTAAGCACTTAATCTGGAGCCGTTGTTACCCGAGGAAACGCCTGTGTTAGGGAGACCGTGATTGAGTCCGGAATATTTGAAATCTCGGAACTGGCGGTCATGTATCGAATAGGTAACGGCTGACCTTATTTCTTCTCGTGGAATTCACGCCGAATGACGGTGATTACTCCTGATTGCGCTCTGCATTATTTAAGTCCAAGAAACGTCCTGAGAGATCGCTGTAATTGCCTTCTTCCTTTGCTCAATGGAACATTCGTCCGATGGAGCGTCGTACACTAAAACTTCTTCAATCGGAGTGGTTAAACATTCAGTTGAAGGCGAGTGTACTGGAACTCGCTCATTTCTCCTTTCATACCAAGGAACTCCAACATGCTATGATAGAGCGAAGAGTTTTCAGAGATATTAAGATAACAGCATAATGTACATATTGGTACACAGATAGATTTTCGCATTTCTCTGCCCATGACTTTGACGATCGGAAAAGCGAATGACGAGAGATACAGAAACGGGGGATTGGAAGGAAATACTAATTAGGTAGAAATTAGGCCAACCGCGGGAAATGATAATTAAGTAGTACACACCACAAAGAGTTAATGTGAAAGAAGAAAGTATTGAAAAATTAAGTAGTTTAAATAATAGAGACCAGAGAGGAACAGAGAAACACAAGGAAACGAAGACGGAAAGACGAAGAGACAAAGAAACAAAAAGAGAAAGACAAACAGAGAAAGAAATGCAAACAAACAAACAAAGATAAATAGATAGACATGCAAACGGAGACATAGATAAAGAGAGAGAGATAATCATTAAAAGGTTAGAGGAAAAGGTAGAGAGAGGAAAAGAGAGAGGCGCAGGCAGTAGAGAAAGAGAAAGAAACGTTGGGCACTCTGAAGCGTAGCATCAAGTAAAAGTGTACCGGAGGAAGGGAGGGAAAGTAATTAGGAAGAAAAATGCCAATTAGAATTAAGTGTTTCAGTAGTGGACATAGGGCAGAGGAAGAGAGAGATCGTAAAAGATGGAGATATTGATAAAGAGAGAGTATCAGAGGAGGAAAAAGAGATAGAGACAAAGAAACAAAGAAAAAGATAAAGCAAACAAAGAGACAGCAAACAAACAAAGATAAATTGATAGACATGCAAACAAAGACAGAGACAGATAAAATCAGTAAAATGTTAGAAGAAAAGGTAGACAGAGGGACAGAGAGAGGCGCAGACAGCAGAGAAATAGAAGGAAATGCTGGAAACTCTGAAGCGTAGCATCAAGTAAATATGTGTCGGAGGATGGGAGGAAGAGAGAGAGGAGGAAGAAAAATGCCAATTAGAATTAAGTGTTTCAGCAGTAGACATAGGGTACAGGAAGAGAGAGAGCGTAAAAGATGGAGAGATAGATAGATAGAGAGTATCAGAGAAGGAAAAAGAGATGGAGACAAAGAAACAAAGAGAAAAACAAATAAAAAAAGAAAGCAAAAAAACAAACAAAGAAATACAAACAAACAAAGGAAGAGACAACAAACAAACAAAGATAAATAGATAGACATGCAAACAAAGACAGAAACAGATAAAATCAGTAAAACGTTAGAGGAAAAGGTAGAGAGGGGGACAGAGAGAAGAGCAGACAGCAGAGAAAGAGAAAGATATGCTGGATACTCTGAAGCATAGTATCAAGTAAAAGTGTATCGAAGGAAGAGAAGGAGAGAGAGGAGGAAGAAAAATCTTATCAATTAGAATTAGGTGTTTCAGAAGTAGGCAGAGAGCAGAGGAAGAAAAATCTTATCAATTAGAACTAGGTGTTTCAGAAGTAGGCAGAGAGCAGAGGAAGAGAGAACGTAAAAGTTGGAGAAAAAGTGTCAGAGAAGAAAAAAAGAGATAAAATGGGAGAATAAAAGATTTAGTGCAAAAGGGAGACACAAAAGAAAGTTGGATATGAGAGGAGAAAGGGAAAAAGGATAGAGAAAACGAGTTAAAGAAAGGAGAGTTGAAAGGAGAGTGAAAGAAATGTTGTAAATAAGATAAGAGATAGAGCCTGATAGTAAAAGAGATACAGGGAGATAGAAACGAGGGGAGAGAAACGGCGAAAAATATGTATCGGACACCAGAATACGAAAGAGAGAGAAATGCTGAATATAAAAGAAAGAGAGAAAGATTGAGCATAACGTCAAATCCAAATAGCGCTGGAATAATTTTTATTGGTTGTGGAATCTGCCATACACTTTTAGCCCTGTATATACTAAAAAGAAAGGTGTCACCGAAATTTCGGTTGTAATGAGCACGACTTTTGAATCCTATGTCGGACTCGAATAAAATATTTCAAAGTTATTCATAATCAATGGAAATAAATATAAACACACACACACAAGCGCATTTCTGTAATCGATCATCATCATCATTGCCAACCATTATCAATCCACTGCTGGACGAAGGTCTCCCCAAGTTTCTTCCACAAAGGTCTGTCTTGTGCCAGTCTCCTCCATGTTATTCTCGCAGACTTTCGAATTTCATCCACCCATCTCCCATATGGTCTTCTTCTGGGTCTTTTCCTGTCCCTTGGAATCCAGTCTAAAATCTCGGCGGTCCATCGATGGTTTGTCCTTCTGGCAATATGTCCAGCCCGTTGCCATTTCAGGCCGCCCCGGCGGCGCAGTGGTCTAAGCGATGGCATCTGATCATTTGTCCGAACGGGGTCCGGGTTCGGATCCCGGTGAGTTATGGATGTTGTGTTTGTCTTACGGCACTGGCTCTCTCCCTTCCCTGAAGCCAGGGACCCTAAATTAGGGACGGGCGACTGCTTATAGCCCATTGAGTTGCTCACGGTGGTCGTTAAACCTCCAATCAAAAAAAAAAAATTGCCATTTCAAGGATTTTACTCTGATCGTGATGTTCTTCTACCCTTGTCATTTTTCTGATCCACGAGTTCCTCTTCTTACCTCTCCTGGTTACACCAAGCATGCACCTCTCCATGCCTCTTTGAGTTGTTTGCAATCTTTGTATGTCTCCTTTAGTTAAGGTCCACGTCTCTGCACCATACGTAAGCACTGGAAGGATGCATTGATCAAACACTTTTCTTTTAAGACGTAATGACATATTGCTCTTGAATATTATACTGTTCCTTCCAAAATCACTCCAGGCAAGATTTATACGTCTATTAATTTCTTCATCAATGTGACCCTCACTTGATATCTGCTCCCCAAGATAAATGTAGGTATTGGTTATCTTTAGCTTTTCCCCATCAATCGATAAATTTCCGTTTCTTGTAAAAGCATTGTACATCACTTTTGTCTTCTAAAAGTTCGTTTTTATTCCCACTTCTTTACTCTTATCAGCAAGTTCTTGAATGATACTCTTCAGCTCTAAAGGGGTAGTTGCAAAAATGACAAAGAATCTAAAATAGAGACAATTACTTTCTTTCACTAGCGGCTGAAACGTATGTTATGAAAATTAACAAATTGTGCACAAAAAGCTTTTCTTAGCTGCAGGAAGATATCAAAGACAAACGCATTTTCAAATTGAGCATTTAAAAGAACAGATATAGAAAAACGTAACAGAAATGTACACCCTTAGCGGAATTTTTTTAGTCATGGAGAAGTAAAAAATATGCGAAAAATATTCTTCATAGCAAAAGGTATTCTAAGAAAAAAGAATTTTTCAAATACGCCTCCTGGAAGTAGAGATAGGAGAGAAAAAAGTGTTGAGCATTTTGCCCCCTAGCGGAAAACTGTGCATTATTTTAAAAAGATAATATTCCCCGTCTTTATTTTAGCGAATGGCATACGTAAAAACGAATTTTTTCAATACGACTTTTAGAATCAAAGATACGGCATCAAAAAGAAGTACACGCTACCACCACCTAGCAGCAGAACTGTGAACTACAAACCCCCCAAGTGTGGTGGAGAAAGGTTCCATAAATTAAATGGTACACGGCGTTTAAAGAATTTTTTTAATCGGACTTTTAGAAGCAGAGATATTGCCGAAAACAGATTAGACATTTGCGTCCCCTAGCGGAAAAATTTTGTACTACTTTTGGCAATGAATGTACACGAAATATTTTGACAGTTAGTAGCATCTAACCGAAAAAGGGTTTTCTTCAATCGGGTTTTCAGACGCGCACATACTGCTGCTAATATGCTGCAAGTGGAAACTTGAACATATGCCCTCTAGTGGCGTACTTATGCGTTAAGAAACGTTTGAAGTCATATGCAAAACATTTCGCACCAGAAACGTTCTCCAACAAAGAAACAATTTTTCTAATCAGAGTATCAGAAACAGAGATTTCGACAAAAATAAATTATACATCTACGCCTCTGAAGGAAAAACTATGCACTATTTTAAGCATAAGGTATTTTCAGAAACTTTATCATGGTGAGCGGTATCTGGTCACAAAATAATATTTTAAATAAAGCTTTCGGAAGCACAGATATTGCTGCAAATACAGCAGAACCAAAGATATGCATTTACGTCCCCTAGTGGCCTAAAACCGTTCATTACCAAAAATTTGAAATTATTTGCAGAGCATTTCCAACCAGGAGCTCTGTCCTATGCAAAAAGAATTTTCTAAATCGGACTTCTAGAAGCAGATATATCGAGGAATGCGCATTTTAACGCTACGCCCCTGGCGGCAAAACTATGCACTATTTAAAAAAGAAACTGTACTGAATATAGTCTTCGTTATAAATGGTATCGAATGAAAGAATGCTTTCAATCGGATGTTCAGAAGTAATTATATGGAATAGAATATATTGTACGTTCGATGGTATCTGCATTTACTCCCTCTAGCGGCAAAGTTTGGCATCGTTAAAAAAAACAGAGCAAGGATCATCATTCTTATATTTCAAACTTTCAAATGCAAAAAGAATTTTCCAAATCGGACTATTAGTTGCAGAAGTATGGTGTCCGCGGGTGGACCGAGAGACAAAATGACAACATAAGCAAGTACTTTTTTCACAAAAGTATGCAAATGAGGTACAACAGCTGTGACGTATAATTCTAATTAAGCCTTCCTTTTGAGTTCCTATGTTCTTACGTAAATTTGGTTTCTTCTCGTTAAATACTTTCGGACTTAACGCCACTGTGTCCGAACGATGAATCTGATAGTTGGGTATCCTGATAGCTGTTGAAAGGGGTAAGCTACACATAACTAAAGACCCCCTGAGCTAAGAGTTCAGTGGGCAATGTTAGAAAGACCAGAGGTATTGTACACAAACGGGCAACTGAATTTGAAACCTTTATGCAGATGTACGTAAACATCACGCGTATGCGAGAATCATCGCTTGAGTTACCACGTGATATAGGCAACTACATTAGACTGCTGCTTGTCAGTAATGTCAGTTTGTGTTGATCCCAATGGATAAAACAGAGGATCTTTCGGAGTTCTATAAAAGGCTTATTGTATATGCCCGTCTGACTGGAGCGACGATTTTGAAAACATGAGATTGTCAAAAGGTGCCATAGCAAGGTCTTTAAACAATGGAAAAATAACCCACACTGCTTGTCTAAGAGTCATAACTGTGGCTTGACGACAATCTGTCAGGAAAGAGATCGCCGTCGTCTGAGAAGGCTTGTACGGAGAAACAGGACATACTGTGTGCAGTAATTGACCGAAGGATGCGATGAAGGTTATACCCGACCCATATCTCAGTGAACTATGCCCATGGAATTGAAGAGGATCTGTATTGGTAGTCGCATGCCTATATGGAAACCATTGATTTCTGCGAAGAACCGAATAGTTCGACCAGAGTGATTTCAGGAATACCGCGAATGGACACTAGAAAACTGGAAAAATGTATGTGGTCCGACGAGTCGCGTTGTACCTTGTTCTGTACCCTGTACCAACGGTAGGCAGCGATTTTATCAAAGGTCACGTAAAGCAGTGAACCCAGCTTGCCTTGTAAACACAACCCAAGGTTCTAGAGGTGTTGACATGGTGCGGATCACGTTCTGTTGGTACAGAACGGAAACCCTGATACTGCTGGACTTGATATACAAGATAATCCTTGGGTGTTCTCCAAGGATTATATTGCAGATCAAGTCCATCCTGCAATCTTCATCCGGGGACCTTGGGGCAACTCGATGGTTCCAAACTCAGACGAGTGTTCCTCGAGCCATGACTTGGTGGTTACGGCCCGGTGGGGCGGCGCATTGTACTACTGGAACAGACCATCGGCCGCAGTTTGCTGGAATGCCATGAAAGCGTGTAGGTAATCAGCCACCACATGTTAGTAGCGCGCAGCGGTTAAGGACCTCTCCAGAATCACTAAGGGACCCAATGTGCCCCACAAGAAAGCTCGGCAAACCGTCATAGGGCCACCATCACCATGCGCAGAGCCGACCAGGCACGAAGGGGCCATGGCCTCATGCTGTCGACGTCACAGCCGTACCCTCCCGTCATCTCGGTACAGCTGAAAACGAGATTCATCTGACCACACGACGTGGTGCCATTTTGCAGAGGTCCAGTTTTGATGTTCCCGGCACCAGGCGATGCGTAATTTCCGATGACGCGCAGTCAAGAATGGCACATGAGCAGGGCATCGGCTCCCGTAGCATATGGTATGCATTATGCGCCATACCGTTCACTCACTAACACTGCTTGGGACTCCGACATTTAACCTGGATGTGATTTCGGCACAATGTCCGATGACGAGCAGTCAACAGTGGCAAACGAGTAGGGCGTCGGCTGCCGTAGCCCACGGTATGCATTGTGCGCCATACCGTTCACTCGCTGACGCTGCTTGGGCCTCCGACATTTAACCTGGATGTGATTTCGGCACAATGTCCGATGACGAGCAGTCAACAGTGGCAAACGAGTAAAGCGTCGGATGCCGTAGCCCACGGTATGCATTGTGCGCCATACCGTTCACTCGCTGACGCTGCTTGGGCCTCCGCCATTTAATCTGGATGTGATTTCCGCACAATATCCGATGACGAGCAGTCAACAGTGGCACACGAGTAGGGCGTCGGCTCCCGTAGCCCATGGTATGCATTGTGCGCCATACCGTTCACTCGCTGACGCTGCTTGGGCCTCCGCCATTTAACCTGGATGTGATTTCGGCACAATGTCCGATGACGAGCAGTCAACAGTGGCACGCGAGTAGGGCGTCGGCTGCCGTAGCCCACGGTATGCATTGTGCGCCATACCGTTCACTCGCTGACGCTGCTTGGGCCTCCGACATTTAACCTGGATGTGATTTCGGCACAATGTCCGATGACGAGCAGTCAACAGCGGCACACGAGTAGGGCGTCGGCTCCCGTAGCCCATGGTATGCATTGTGCGCCATACCGTTCACTCGCTGACGCTGCTTGGGCCTCCGACATTTAACCTGGATGTGATTTCGGCACAATGTCCGATGACGAGCAGTCAACAGTGGCACGCGAGTAGGGCGTCGGCTCCCGTAGCCCATGGTATGCATTGTGCGCCATACCGTTCACTCGCTGACGCTGCTTGGGCCTCCGACATTTAACCTGGATGTGATTTCGGCACAATATCCGATGACGAGCAGTCAACAGTGGCACACGAGTAGGGCGTCGGCTGCCGTAGCCCATGGTATGCATTGTGCGCCATACCGTTCACTCGCGGACGCTGCTTGGGCCTCCGACATTTAACCTGGATGTGATTTCGGCACAATGTCCGATATCGAGCAGTCAACAGCGGCACGCGAGTAGGGCGTCGGCTCCCGTAGCCCATGGTATGCATTGTGCGCCATACCGTTCACTCGCTGACGCTGCTTGGGCCTCCGCCATTTAACCTGGATGTGATTTCGGCACAATATCCGATGACGAGCAGTCAACAGTGGCACGCGAGTAGGGCGTCGGCTGCCGTAGCCCATGGTATGCATTGTGCGCCATACCGTTCACTCGCTGACGCTGCTTGGGCCTCCGACATTTAACCTGGATGTGATTTCGGCACAATGTCCGATGACGAGCAGTCAACAGTGGCAAACGAGTAGGGCGTCGACTCCCTGTAGCCCATGGTATGCATTGTGCGCCATACCGTTCACTCGCGGACGCTGCTTGGGCCTCCGACATTTATACCCTGGATGTGATTTCGGCACAATATCCGATGACGAGCAGTCAACAGTGGCACGCGAGTAGGGCGTCGGCTCCCGTAGCCCATGGTATGCATTGTGCGCCATACCGTTCACTCGCTGACGCTGCTTGGGCCTCCGACATTTAACCTGGATGTGATTTCGGCACAATGTCCGATGACGAGCAGTCAACAGTGGCAAACGAGTAGGGCGTCGACTCCCTGTAGCCCATGGTATGCATTGTGCGCCATACCGTTCACTCGCTGACGCTGCTTGGGCCTCCGACATTTAACCTGGATGTGATTTCGGCACAATGTCCGATGACGAGCAGTCAACAGTGGCAAACGAGTAGGGCGTCGACTCCTGTAGCCCATGGTATGCATTGTGCGCCATACCGTTCACTCGCTGACGCTGCTTGGGCCTCCGACATATAACCTGGATGTGATTTCGGCACAATGTCCGATGACGAGCAGTCAACAGCGGCACGCGAGTAGGGCATCGGCTCCCGTAGCCCATGGTATGCATTGTGCGCCATACCGTTCACTCGCTGACGCTGCTTGGGCCTCCGACATTTAACCTGGATGTGATTTCGGCACAATGTCCGATGACGAGCAGTCAACAGTGGCAAACGAGTAGGGCGTCGGCTCCCGTAGCCCACGGTATGCATTGTGCGCCATACCGTTCACTCGCTGACGCTGCTTGCGCCTCCGACATTTAACCTGGATGTGATTTCGGCACAATGTCCGATGACGAGCAGTCAACAGTGGCAAACGAGTAGGGCGTCGACTCCTGTAGCCCATGGTATGCATTGTGCGCCATACCGTTCACTCGCGGACGCTGCTTGGGCCTCCGACATTTAACCTGGATGTGATTTCGGCACAATGTCCGATGACGAGCAGTCAAGAGTGGCAAACGAGTAGGGCGTCGGCTTCCGTAGCCCACGGTATGCATTGTGCGCCATACCGTTCACTCGCTGACGCTGCTTGGGCCTCCGACATTTAACCTGGATGTGATTTCGGCACAATGTCCGATGACGAGCAGTCAACAGTGGCACGCGAGTAGGGCGTCGGCTCCCGTAGCCCATGGTATGCATTGTGCACCATACCGTTCACTCGCTGACGCTGTTTGGGCCTCCGACATTTAACCTGGATGTGATTTCGGCACAATGTCCGATGACGAGCAGTCAACAGTGGCACACGAGTAGGGCGTCGGCTCCCGTACCCCATGGTATGCATTGTGCGCTATACCGTTCACTCGCTGACGCTGCTTGGGCCTCCGACATTTAACCTGGATGTGATTTCGGCACAATGTCCGATGACGAGCAGTCAACAGTGGCACACGAGTAGGGCGTCGGCTCCCGTACCCCATGGTATGCATTGTGCGCTATACCGTTCACTCGCTGACGCTGCTTGGGCCTCCGACATTTAACCTGGATGTGATTTCGGCACAATGTCCGATGACGAGCAGTCAACAGTGGCAAACGAGTAGGGCGTCGGCTCCCGTACCCCATGGTATGCATTGTGCGCCATACCGTTCACTCGCTGACGCTGCTTGGGCCTCCGACATTTAACCTGGATGTGATTTCGGCACAATGTCCGATGACGAGCAGTCAACAGTTGGCACACGAGTAGGGCGTCGGCTCCCGTAACCCATGGTATGCATTGTGCGCCATACCGTTCACTCGCTGACGCTGCTTGGGCCTCCGACATTTAACCTGGATGTGATTTCGGCACAATGTCCGATGACGAGCAGTCAACAGTGGCACACGAGTAGGGCGTCGGCTCCCGTAGCCCATGGTATGCATTGTGCGCCATACCGTTCACTCGCTGACGCTGCTTGGGCCTCCGACATTTAACCTGGATGTGATTTCGGCACAATGTCCGATGACGAGCAGTCAACAGTGGCACACGAGTAGGGCGTCGGCTCCCGTACCCCATGGTATGCATTGTGCGCCATACCGTTCACTCGCTGACGCTGCTTGGGCCTCCGACATTTAACCTGGATGTGATTTCGGCACAATGTCCGATGACGAGCAGTCAACAGTGGCACACGAGTAGGGCGTCGGCTCCCGTAGCCCATGGTATGCATTGTGCGCCATACCGTTCACTCGCTGACGCTGCTTGGGCCTCCGACATTTAACCTGGATGTGATTTCGGCACAATGTCCGATGACGAGCAGTCAACAGTGGCACACGAGTAGGGCGTCGGCTCCCGTAGCCCATGGTATGCATTGTGTTCCATACCGTTCACTCGCTAACGCTGCTTGGGACTCCGACATTTAACCTCGATGTGAATTCGGCACAATGTCCGATGACGAGCAGTCAACAGTGGCACACGAGTAGGGCGTCGGCTCCCGTAGCCCATGGTATGCATTGTGCGCCATACCGTTCACTCGCTGACGCTGCTTGGGCCTCCGACATTTAACCTGGATGTGATTTCGGCACAATGTCCGATGACGAGCAGTCAACAGTGGCACACGAGTAGGGCGTCGGCTCCCGTACCCCATGGTATGCATTGTGCGCCATACCGTTCACTCGCTGACGCTGCTTGGGCCTCCGACATTTAACCTGGATGTGATTTCGGCACAATGTCCGATGACGAGCAGTCAACAGTGGCACACGAGTAGGGCGTCGGCTCCCGTACCCCATGGTATGCATTGTGCGCCATACCGTTCACTCGCTGACGCTGCTTGGGCCTCCGACATTTAACCTGGATGTGATTTCGGCACAGTGTCCGATGACGAGCAGTCAACAGTGGCACACGAGTAGGGCGTCGGCTCCCGTACCCCATGGTATGCATTGTGCGCCATACCGTTCACTCGCTGACGCTGCTTGGGCCTCCGACATTTAACCTGGATGTGATTTCGGCACAATGTCCGATGACGAGCAGTCAACAGTGGCACACGAGTAGGGCGTCGGCTCCCGTAGCCCATGGTATGCATTGTGCGCCATACCGTTCACTCGCTGACGCTGCTTGGGCCTCCGACATTTAACCTGGATGTGATTTCGGCACAATGTCCGATGACGAGCAGTCAACAGTGGCACACGAGTAGGGCGTCGGCTCCCGTAGCCCATGGTATGCATTGTGCGCCATACCGTTCACTCGCTGACGCTGCTTGGGCCTCCGACATTTAACCTGGATGTGATTTCGGCACAGTGTCCGATGACGAGCAGTCAACAGTGGCACACGAGTAGGGCGTCGGCTCCCGTAGCCCATGGTATGCATTGTGCGCCATACCGTTCACTCGCTGACGCTGCTTGGGCCTCCGACATTTAACCTGGATGTGATTTCGGCACAGTGTCCGATGACGAGCAGTCAACAGTGGCACACGAGTAGGGCGTCGGCTCCCGTAGCCCATGGTAGGCATTGTGCGCCATACCGTTCACTCGCTGACGCTGCTTGGGCCTCCGACATTTAACCTGGATGTGATTTCGGCACAATGTCCGATGACGAGCAGTCAACAGTGGCACACGAGTAGGGCGTCGGCTCCCGTAGCCCATGGTATGCATTGTGCGCCATACCGTTCACTCGCTGACGCTGCTTGGGCCTCCGACATTTAACCTGGATGTGATTTCGGCACAATGTCCGATGACGAGCAGTCAACAGTGGCAAACGAGTAGGGCGTCGGCTCCCGTAGCCCATGGTATGCATTGTGCGCCATACCGTTCACTCGCTGACACTGCTTGGGCCTCCGACATTTAATCTGAATGTGATTTGCGCCTCCGTTTCCAAAAGGTCGATCTGTACGGGCGTGGATAGTCTACGTCTACCCCGTTCATCAGCCGCGTGTGATCGCCCACCGCTAGATCTCTGAACGCTGGTACGTCCGTCGGTGGTGTACTCACGGTACACCCTTGATACGGTTTCCCTTGGGAAAGTTAGGACTTTTACCACGTTGGCGAAAGAATGGCCCATATCTCTTGCTCCGACAATGCGTCTACAATCAAATTTGATCTGATCATCACTTCGTTGATTGCGATACAGCGTTCGGACGCCCTACTGTTCATCTACTTATCGTCTGCGTTCGGATTGGGTCTGATCCACTGTACGCGGGGGATGTCCATGTCAACTGCCCATCATCTCTGTCTGTAGTGTTTTGTCTACTGAGTGTATTTCAGTAAAACTGCTACATTATTTCCTTTCTTTATTTTCTTTTTTTTTACGTGGATACGGCTTTAAAATCGGTACCATGGGGGAACCCTCTAGGACAGGAATAGCGAACCTATGGCACGCGTGCTGCTGGGTGGCACACGAACACTATTTGGGTGGCGCACTGATATGAAAACATTAACATTAAGTAAAAATTTAGTTTTTTGAAAACAATAATTTCATATTAAGATATTTTTGGTTAGATATTTTGATTTTATAGGTTAGATATTTTTGTTAGATTTCCTTGTGGAAATGTAATGAGGGAGAAATTAATTAAATTGCTGAGTTTGCCAACTATGATCACAGGGAAATATATAATGTGTCAAGTGAAGCAGAAATTTGTAGTAACAAGTTAGTAAAATCATGCAATGCATTGATTATGATACGCTTTCCAACATACCAGAAATGATTACTCAAGTTATGATATGAGGATAATGGCTGTGGAATAAATCTCGCTCCTGTATCCTGACCTTTGACCCCAGATATTCCACAGAACCGGTTCAGTACACCTCAAGAATAACATACTAAAGTTTTGTCGCAATAGAAGCAGTTTTACTCAAGTTATGAGAATAATGGCTGTGGAATAAATCTTTCTTTTGTGCAATGACCTTTGACCCCATTTCGTTGATATTCAACAGAACCGGTTCACCATACCTCCGGAACAACATGATAACGTTTTGTCGCAATCGAAACATTTTTTGGTAAGTTATGATGCACAAAAGCTATGGAATGGAACCCACTCCAGTGTCCTGACCTTTGACCCCATTTCGCCCATTTTCAATAGGGTTCGTCCCCAGTGGCTCCCTACCACATACTAAAATTTCATCGAAATCGAACCATTTTTACGCAAGTTATGACGCATAAGGGCAATGGAACAAATCCCGCTCTTATGACCTTTGACCCCATTTCGCCTGACCTTTGACACCATTTCGCCCATTTTCGATAGAATTCGTGCCCAAGTGGTTTCCTACCACATACTAAAATTTCATCGAAATCGAACCATATTTATGCATGTTATGACGCATAAACGCAATGGAATGGATTCCGTCTTTATGCCCTGACCTTTGACCCCATTTCGCCCATTTTCAATAGGGTTCGTCCCAAGGTGGTTCCTTACCAAATACTAAACTTTCATCGAAATCGAACCATATTTACGTATGTTATGACGCATAAAGCAATGAAATGGATCCCGCTTTTATGTCCTGACCTTTGATCCCATTCCACCCATTTTAAATAGGTTTCGTTCCCAGGTGGTTCCTTACCACATACCAAAATTTCATAGAATTCGAACCATTTTTACGCAAAGTTATGACGCATAAGGGCAATGGAATAAATCCCGCTCTTATGCCCTGCCTGACCTTTGACCCCAATTTGCCAATTTTCAATAGGGTTCGTGCCCAGGTAGTTTCCTACCATATACTGAAATTTCATCGAAATCGAACATTATTTACGCATGTTATGACGCATAAAGGCAATGAAATGGATCCCGCTCTTATGGCGTGACCTTTGACCCAACTTCACCCATTTTCAATAGGGTTCGTCCCCTGGTGGTCCCCTACCACATACTAAAATTTCATCGAAATCGAACCATTTTTACGTGAGTTATCGTGCCGACAGGCAGAAGGACAGACGGACGGACAAAGCTGGAGCATATACGCTTCTTCAACCTACGGTTGGAAAGCGTAAAAAATGGGAATTGACTTAAATAAAATATTGTTTGTGACTGCTAATGGTGCCCATACATAACATTGAAAACAATAGGTTATGAACCGAGCATGAGCAAGTAGCATTCAGCAACAAGTTTCACGCCCATGTGATTATGTAAGTATGATTTTTTTAATTATCTTCTTACAAATTAAATCAGGTTCAAATTGAAATTCTCTTAGTCTTAAAATTCACCCACTTACCTATTCTATTAACGCCATTTTTATGCTATTCGCAAAAAAAGTTTCATGACGAAAAAAAAAAAAGAACTGCAAGAGAGGTGGCACCCTAGACACTTGAAAGCACTAAAGTAAACTTTATTTGGCACACTAGTCAGAAAATGTTTGCCAGCCCTGCTCTAGGAAAACTTGACCGACATAATTTCTTACGATTGATCAAATGCTTATAATTTCTAAACTACACTTCTGGCCACCCAAAATGCAACACCAAGAAGGACACAAGATAGCAAAGCCAGATTTACTGGACACATAACAATAGATACAAAGATGAAACGATTGAGCTTACAGGCCCGTGCGACTTGCGGAACACGCAGACATCAATAGTTCGCGTGGCCCCCATGGCTGGCAATAACGGCCGCTACACGCCGCGGCATCGAACGAAAGAGGCTTTGGATGTGGGCTTGGGGTATGTCGGTCCAGGCTGCTTCCACACGGTGCCACAGTTCATCACGGGTGGTGCTTCCCTTTGCCACTTGGTTGCCGATCAGCAATCAGACGTGTTAGATGGGCGACATATGGAGAGAACAGGCGGGCCACGGCCGCAGTGGCACCTGGTGGGCCGTGAAGAATTGTTGTACGATGCGGGCCACGTACGGGCGCGCATTGTCCTGTTGAAACGGGGCCGCTGGCATGTCCTGCAGGTAAGGGAGGACTACAGGCTCCAAAACGTCGCAGAAGGTGAGGTGGCTGTTGAGTGTACCGGCGATGCGTACCAGAGGGTGCGGATGTCATATACAATTGCGCCCCAAACCATAACGTCAGGCGACGGACCGGTATGGCGATGCATAATGCAGGCGTCATACAGTCTCTCGCCGCGGTGCCGCCACACACGGATCCGACCATCGTGGTGTTGCAGACAGAAGCTGGATTCGTCGGAGAAGACAATGTCGTGCCATTCCGTAGTCCAGGTGCGGCGTTCAACGGCCTACTGCCGCCGCACTCGCCGGTGGTGTAATGTCAATGGTAATCGGAGCAATGAGCGCTGTGCGACAAGTTCCCGCTCCTGCAGACGACGTCGAACGGTACGTGCTGACACAGGTTGTTGCGCAACACACCCTAATTCCTGCGCTAACGTTCGTGATGTGGCGGTGCGAGCCGTCAATGCCCGCCGCGGAACATGCCGGTCCTCTCGTTCGGTTATGTGCCGCGGCAGTGGCAATCGCTCACGTCGGTCCGTCCGTCCCTCCTCCACCCACCGAATCCATACTCGATTCAGTGTGGCTGGATGTCGTCACACACGGGCGCCGATGTCTCGGTACGATAAACCGCTGTCGCGATAAGCCACTATTCGTCCTCTGTAGAACTCCGAAGCGTGCTGGAATGACTGCCGCATTCTGCGACGAGGCATCAGGAAGCTTCCCACGCACAGGTCCGGCAGCACAACACACTTCCACTATCTACACACCGCGTTCTGTGCACCCTTCTTATAGTGCTTCTCGGTGGCGTGCCGGGCGCACATGATTTACATATGCCCTGCAATACTAATCGTTTGCATGTCCTCTCGCGGGCGACGCATGCTGCGAATTTCAGGCCAATCGGATGTTTCCTTCTTGGTGTTGCATTTGGGGTGGCCCGCAGTGTATAACAAATAGTTAAATCTAATAGCTGACATAAACACAGTATTAGCCAATGATTTTAAAAATATCAACTTCAAGAAGCAACTCAATGGGCTATAAGCAGTCGCCCGTCCCTAATTTAGGGTCACTGGTTCCAGGGAAGGGAGAGAGCCAGCGCCGTAAAACAAACACAACATCCATACCTGACCGGGATTCGAACCCGGACCCCTTACGGACGAATGATCAGAGGCCAACGCCTTAGACCACTGCGCCACCGGGGCGGCCAACTTCAAGATCATGTGCATGCGCGGGGAGAGGTGAGGGCGTCCGCCATTTTTGGGTCGATTACGCTGAGTCAAGCGCCTTGAAATCAGTGTACCTCGAGATGGCGTGAAAGTAGGGTCGTGATATTGATCTCAAACGATTTGTCTGGATGTGATCTGTCTAAAAACCAATAATTCATAAACATTTAATAAGTACTTATAACGAAGTAAATTTCTCCGTCATTTTTGTCCACGCCGGGCATCGAACCCGGCTCCCCTCATTCCGCTCTTCCAACTGAGCTACGCGGACGTATGCTCTCGCTGCTATCTGCCTTTATCTCATGTGCGTCCTGCGGAGCAGGCACATCACATACTTTATAAGTTATAAACGAAAAAGTATTTGTGAGAAAATCAAAGTGTGTAAATACTTTAAGCAAAAAGGAATCGAATAAACCCAAAAACGACTAATGCAGAACGATGTAGGGCTTATAGACAGAAGAAGAAAGCCGAAGCCGCGCAACGCGTGAAGCCACAACCAAGCATTTCTACAGCTAGTATATGTGAACTAACGGACTACTTGGCCGTGAGTGGAACTTGGATGGACGCTTCCAGTCCCATACATTTGCCCGGTTTCGAACTGAAGGCGAAAAGAAATAGGGCAATGGCCCCACACAAACCATCCACTTCCAAATGTACTACTTCGCCCACAAAACGAACTGCGGGGGGAGTTGCCATTTGTAGAACATCAATAGTCTAACAGATGTTCAACTCGTTAATGTCTCAGTCAACAACAGATTGAAAATTGAAGATGTCTATGTGGGTGATATGTGTCTAGTTGATGTGACAGTGTCTGCTCAAACTCGCTTCGGTTTCCATTCATCCGAACGTTCCACAAACATCAGTAGAGGTCTTCATGTTCCGGATGCTATGCGATTACTCTGAAAACATCAAGAAAATCATACCAAGTATGGTGCCGGATATACAATTATTTATTGCACACATTTAAAACTTACAGTTATATGAAATTGCAATACACCAGGAGGAATCTGAACACTGGTTGTAAGGCGATTCCCCCTATCAGATGTAAGAAAAAGAATAAAACATACGGCATATATGAAAGCAAGTAAGATGGTTATAACAGAAGCACCACTGTTAGCAGCATGCTTGGAACTACAATTTAATGATAGGGTTGAGATTCGTTATGGAGATCAGGGTGATTTACAATGTAATTTCTCAGAGTCAAGGAAATTTTTTTTTATATTTTCCATGGATCTGATGCTCTCTGGGAGATAATTCCATAGGATAATGGCTTTATACAGTATGCTATTTAAACCATAATGGCCGCCCCGGTGGCGCAGGCCTCTGATCATTCGTCCGTCTGGGGTCCGGGTTCGAATCCCGGTGAGGCATGGATGTTGTGTTTGTCTTACGGCACTGGCTCTCTCCCTTCCCTGGAACCAGTGACCCTAAATTAGGGACGGGCGACTGCTTATAGCCCATTGAGATGCTCACGGTGGTCGTTAAACCTCCAAACAAAAACAAAAAAAAAAAAAAAAAAAACAATAAACCATAATGAAGTCTAACATACGGCTGACATAATTTGTTGTTAGCAGCTGATCTGGTGAAGATAGAATAATCCAGATATTTGATGTCAGATTGAAAAATAGGCAGTTTAAGATGCATTATTTTAAAAAACATGATACCTAGTTTCAAGGTAAAAATTTCATGAATTTTTAGAATATTTAGTTTTAGAAATAATGGTTTTAAATGAGACATGTAATCTGTGTTCAGCATATAGCGAACAGATTTCTTCTGTAATTTGAGCAAGCATAACTTATTGTTTGCGCTTATATTTGAATACCAAGATTCCAGACAATGGAGAGATAGGTATAAATAAAAGCATAGTAAAATGTTTTAGGACATTGATAATGCAGAGATGCTTAATTTTACCAAGCAGGCTAACCTGTAAGGAAACTTTTTTTAAAACAAACTGAACATTTTTTTTTATTGGAGGTTTAACGACCACCGTGAGCTTCAACAATTTTTATTTGGAGCAAACATGGACAGGAAGATACAGATGGCCTGTGCTTAACAGTTACCAAAAGATAAACAAGTAGATGACCTATTTACAATGACGATGAGATATTTACACTATGTAGATGCACTATATACAATGTAAGCAAATTCATAACACTGACAATACTGGACTGAAGGATTGACTTACTCTATGTACAACATATGTTCGCAATGTGCATCAGCAGAGTGCCATCTCTAATAGGTGAACACCAGTACAAGGTATAACTATAAATTTTACAGTGCAAAAACAAACATGTATATTTTGAGCAATCTTGAAAAAAAGAAGAAAAGAGCAGAAGGTTTATACTTTTCAGTATCTGAAAGATAAGCGAATAAATGATCTATCCACAATGATGGTGTGAACTCTATACAAATTGAATGCAATATCTCTCTTGTGAAACGCTGTCAAATTACAAAAAGAACTATTACTTAGGCTTAAACAAGTGCCTCAATCACAGTGCTATAGATTAACTTGTAATGAACAACAACATATGTACACAACATGCAACGGCATAGGGAAGACACTAATAAGGAATTACAATTCCATGGTACAACTGTAAATTTCACAGTGCAAAGAGTAAAGTATATTAGTACAAACAGAACTTGCGTTTTACAGAAAATTTATACTTCGGGTACAATACAAATAATGAAAATATGAAACTGACTCTTTGTACAGCAAATATGCAATACAGCGCAGAACATTATCTAATAGACTGATTATTTTCTGTTAGGCACATGTGACATGAGAAAAACCACACTGTGTAACATTAACATATAGTTGAAATACTATCAAAGCGTTTGCTCCGCACCATGAGCATAAAACTTAAGACATGTAATCGTGACCCAACATGCGAAATGTGCCAAACATAAATTTTACAGTGCAATTGGGAAAGTACATTAGTATATACAAAACTGAGCTTTTGGCATAGCAGCTATACTTCAGGTACAGTACAAATAACTGAATGATGAACAATTACCCCCTGCACTACAAAAGTGCTAAACCTTGCAGAACATGGTGTAATCGACTGATCATATCCCTTTATGTACAGGTAACATGATCCAAAACCACACTGTGCAAAATCAATAATACAATTTAAACACTATCAAACAGTTGCATAGCACCGTGAGCAAAAACCATATATTATAAAGCCCGGAAGACATAAGGAAAGTGCCGAAAAAAAAACTTTAAACTTATTCTAAGTGCCTGTGGTATAACAAGAAACTCACATACAGGACCTTGTTGGTGAGAAACATGCAAACGTGCAGTAACATTAAGAAGCAATGATGACAAGGGCACCTAAGAACACGATAATCACAAAACTATACTTCAATTAGTCCAAACAATTTCACAGAAGTCAGAACAAAAGTCTAAGGTCTTCTGATGGACCAGAAAACCATTGACGAAAAGGTGACCACACTGACATAAAGTGTGGGATTCGATTCGCAGCCTTAGCAACAGTGAAAGCAAGCCTCAAGCGTGAAATCATTCTGTTCCGTAACTGACTGCACATCGCAGCTCCCGCCTGAAAGATGGTAGGCTGTATAGGGGTAGAACGTAGTTGTTGATAGTAGCAAAAAATCACAGGGTTTGCTAATATGAATACATAAGCACATGACTCTGATATAGGAATAGGCGGAGTACTTGAACTGAGTAGCGTGCTATAGGCTGAGAAGGAGAGATCATTAGTACTAAGGCACTGTGCAATAGTGAAGGTCAGATGTAGCAAGGGAAGAAGCACTGTGCAATGTTGATACACATGATCTACATCCGCAATCGTAGAGCAAAACATGCAGTTAGGCGAATCAACAAGCGTCATCCTGAATAATTTGGTAGGAACTGGTAACCGCCGATGAAGAAACAACCATTGGATGTTTCTTTCTGCTGGAATAGATAGTGGCGAATTAGACATGGACCACACTTGTGAAAGGGCGACATTCGGAACATCTGGAATCATCAATGGTGTAGCATACAGTGGATCAATGAGACAACATTAAAGAGACGAGACAGAAAAACTGGAGAGAGAAAGTGATGAGCCCCGAACGGAAAGGAAAAAGGGAAGAAGAAGAGAGGCAGAGGGAACGAGAGTTAACCCAGCTTGAGAGGCAAGGTTAGGGAAGAGGGTAATGATTGAAGAACGGAACGAATCATACAGCGAAAGAGAGGAAGAGGTAGGGGAGATGTGGGGGGACAGATCAGAGAAGGGTTTCCAAGAAAGATCTGGAGAAATTAGATCCTGAACAGATACTATTCCGGCGGGGAGACAGAAAAGGTCAGTAAAGTAGGGAGAATTAGGGGGATGAAGGATGGAAGAAAAGAACAGGGGCTCAGCTAATAGTTCAGTGGTGGAAGCCGGTGGAGCACGGAAGAGGGGTAGAGAACGGAGAAAGGAAAGGACCTCTTTGTAGAAAGGGGAAAGTTTAGAATGAAAAAAGGAGATTGATCCATTAGAAGATACGTGATGAAAGTGATTCGGGGATTCCTAGGCGATATCATGACATCTCTAACGAGCGTAACTGGCGACTCTGGTGCACTTAGTAGCCGCAGGAAAGAAACCACTTTATGTGCTTTATAGTAGGTGCGAACTTCCAGCAGTGAAATACCTCCATCAGTGACTCGACGACAGAGAGTGGAGACCTGGATCCAATGGTGCCTGTTCCATATTATCGTTGAGATGATTCGAGTGATTTCATTCAGGTGATAAATGGGCATACGTTCTGCTGACCATGCATATAGGCATGGTGAAAGAATATAAGTCTGAGCTATTCTAGCTCTTGAGAAGTAAGAAGTACAAAACTGGGAACCTCGCCAGAATGCAGCAGTTCGAGTAAGGCGTGTTCTGAGAGCATTCCATGTTTCATTTTGAGCAGAAAGACGGACTCCGAGATGGACCCCAAGGAATTTTTGGGATGAAGCAGTCCATGAGGTGCCCCACGGGGTGTCAGTCCTAGAGGCCCACGCTCCGCTCCATAGGCCTGCACTCTTGGATGTATTAAGTGATGCCGCTGAACATGAAGAATATTGATCGTAAATCTGGAGCAAGATGTCGAATTGAGCGTCTGTCCTTACACAAAAGGTCGCGTCATCGGCATATGCAGAGTATGTCACAGAAAAGTGCCTAGTACTTGCAGTAGGCGGTGGCAGTGCATCTATGAAGGCTCGATGGACAGACCGAAGAAACGGCTCAAAAGCAATGGCAAAGAGCTGCCCAGAAAGTGGGCAACCCTGCCGAATGCCTCGCCGAAAAGGAATAGGTGCAGTCAAGAAGGCGGCCGTCTTGACATGGAAAGCAGCATCCTGATAAAGGGCAAGAATAGAGGTAACAAAAGCAAAAGGAAAGCCGAAAGCAATAAGAACAGCAGAAAGATACGAATGTGAGATATTGTCGAAAGCAGCTCTTTGGTCAAGATTAAAGAGGGCAAGTGGTTCAGAGTTAGTACGAGCCAGACGTAGGAGATCTCGAACGAGATTGAGATTAGAAGTGAT
Source organism: Macrothele yani (assembly GCA_039090855.1). NCBI lineage: Eukaryota > Metazoa > Arthropoda > Arachnida > Araneae > Macrothelidae > Macrothele > Macrothele yani. The sequence goes on from CM076992.1 coordinate 21,067,015, forward strand.
GGACCGACCAAGAACCGTGTAGGTCTGGTCGGGAGAAAGAAGAAATGGAAGAACTTGGTTGAGTCGACTGGAAAGGAGTTTAGTGAAGAGTTTATAGTCAATGTTTAGTAGCGAGATAGGACGCCAGTTTCCCAAGTCAAGCAGATCGCCTTTCTTGGGAAATAACACCATATGAGCCTCTGTGAAACCCCTCGGAAGAGAAGAGGAGGAAAGAGCAGCATTGAAAGCGGCGAGAAGAAATGGAAGCAACGAAGGGAGAAAAGTACGGTAGAAAAGGAGCGGAAGGCCATCTGGACCTGGGACAGCACGGGAATTTAGAGAGACTAGAATGGTCCGAAGTTCAGTCTGCGAAATAGGTTGTAAAAGGGAATCAGAGAGATTGGAAGGAACTTGGGGAAGAGCAGAGAGTAAAGTAGCAGAAGCAGAAACAGAAGGCTGAGGAGTTTCACTGTGTTTGATAGTAAAATATCGACGAACCTGAGAGCAAACTGCATCCGGATCAGAGGTGATTTCACCATCAGGCCGCCGAAGTAGTCGAAGCTGATGCGACGAGCGGCGTTTTTCTTCTAACGCGAATAGAAACTCAAAGGAGCAGTCCTCTGGTGATAGATGTTGTAAACGGAGACGAAGAATTACCTGACGTGCACGAGGCTCAAGAAGTGCTCTAAGATCCGCTTGGTAAGCTGTATACATGGGATGACTCGCACCAAACTGTAACAGGATGTTTCGGAGATTTTGCTCTTCCATGGAGCGCTTCGTGCCTTCGGAGAAGGAATGACGTCTAAGAAGATGAATTAGGTAAGATTTTACCTCGAGCCAGTAATTGATGGCACAAGGTGCAGTGGACAGGCCCTCTCGCATATGATCAAGAAGATCTCTGATCTCGGTGCATATATTCTCATCAGCTAGGAGAGAAGTGTCTAGTGTCCATGACTGAAGCCTAACATGCAGACGAGATGAACAGTTACAGGAAATAGTGATGGCACAATGATCCGATGAAGCTGTAGGAGAGTGCATACAATCCGTTGTAATGGGCAATAACGGAGCAGAAGCGTAAAATCGATCCAGCCTGGCAGAAAGAGAGGAGGATGCAGATGCAGCTCTCCAGGTATGTGAAATGGATGTCGGATGCAATCGTCGGAACACGTCATGTAAATCAAACTCAGACACTAATGATCGCAATTGCTCCACAGGACGTGAACGATGTTCAATCCTCGAAGGAGCGCGATCGAGCTCTGGTTAAAGTGTACAGTTAAAGTCTCCTCCAATGAGCACATGATCTGATGGTAATGCTGACTGAAGTGCAGTGCGGAGCGACGAAAATAACAACGTTAGATGTGTAGATGAACATGGAATATATATGTTGAAAACTAAATATCGCTGTCCATCTAGGACGAAAGTGAGTAGCTGCAATAAATCTCGGCACAGGTTATGAACTTTAACAGAGGAGAGTGCTTGACGAAATCTATTACGTACACCAATCGCTAAACCTCCACGAAGAGAGAGCCTATATGCGTGATGAAATTGATAGTCCCATCTCCTCTAGCGATGGAAGGGTGAAGTGGAGAGACAATTTGTCTCTTGCAAAAGTAGGAGATCTGCTTTGAGGTGATGGACGTCTTCATACGCTAAAGCATTAGCCAAAGGGGTACACGTACCCCTACTATTCAGTGAGACTGTCTTGAACAGAATAGTCTGATGATGGTTGGAGGATGTTGTCGGCTGCGTTATGTAACTTGGCCAGACGGCTACGGAACTTCTTTGCCCAGTAGGGACCACCCAGATCTCTGCCCGGAACGGTGCGTAAATGAGAATGTATCGCCAACATTTGATTCATGGTGTCAGACAGACAGTGGGAGTAACCTTCCAAAAAATTGCGAGACAGCTTGTCTCTACGGGGACTTATTAGGAACGCATACACCTTCTCTCCAGACACAGGTGTCTGTGTAAGAGAGGATGACTCTAGAATATGTAAAAAGTTTTCACAGGAGATCGGAATAATTGTTCCATCATCTGTATCAGATTCCATAGAGCCTTCAGACGTGAGCATCTGACTACTAGAAGGATCACGTCCGGCCCTAAGGGTGGTTGTCATTCTAAACTTCTTATTCTGAGCGCGTGAAGTTCTACGTCGCTTCGCCCGTCCACGACTTTGTGCTGTAACCGGAATTGGAACTTCCGGCAATTTAAAAGGAACTGAAGAAACAACCTCAACGGTCGGTGTAGTAGTATGACGAGAATCGTCATCAACCATCTCTATAGGAGACTTGGGATTAACAATTGATGCCTCTTTCGATTGAAGAGATGATGAGGGCGCCAATGCATCATCCGAGGTCGAGGGTTTACCCGTAGACGTCGGTTGACCAACGGCTGTCTCACTACTTCTGGTAGACGTTGGCTGACCAACGGCTGTCTCGCTACTTCTGGTAGACGTCGGCTGACCAACGGCTGTCTCACTACTTCTGGTAGACGTCGGTTGACCAACGGCTGTCTCACTACTTCTGGTAGACGTTGGTTGACCAACGGTTGTCTCACTACTTTTTGTAGACGTCGGTTGACCAACTGCTGCATCACTACTTTTTGAGGAAGTCTGCTGTTGCTGGTCTTTAGCACCAGAAGAGGAAGCTAATTGACGTGACAAAGAGGAAGAAGGTCGTGCTGTTGACTTGGAAAGAGTGTTCGCATTATGAGGGCATAGAGCGCGGGGATGTCCCGTGCCTTTACAATTCGGACAGACGGAGCCTACTGTGATGAATATCTCTCTAATGTGCGTGTAGCAGCGTACACGTAAAGTGGGTGGAATACGCAGCATGTGCTCCTCTGAAGGGAAGACCACACGCACATTGCGGCGAAACCCGAGTAGGTATCTATCTTCTGGCAGCTCTGGAAACGAAGAGTAGGTAGTTACACCTCTAATGATCCGGCCATAAGGAAGAAGAACGGCAATCAAGAGATCATCTGAAACCTCAGGTGGAACTGGTGAGAAACTTACAACAACGGAACTCTGTGAAACAGGTTCGGCATGGATGTGACGATCACCAATTGAGATGCCCTTGGTCAGTACATGTAGGGAATGGGCAGGAGTAGAGAAGTAAACAACTACTTTGTAAGGCTTCCTGCCCACATGAGTTATGGCTGATGCAGGAACAATCTCTCGAAGAGCAGCAGTATATGCAGTGAGTTTTGTATTTCTCAGGCTCGGAAACACAACACCATCCTCCATAGTTTGAAGGAATTTCAGCCCAGAAGGTGTATCTTCTTTAAGGACAACCTTAATGACTTCGGCATTATGCGTCATCACATATTGTCCAGGAGAAAAAGAAGACTGGGAAGGTCTCGACTTAGATGCGGTTACGTCAGCATATGAGAGGGTAGATGTACGTTGCTTTGGAGATGATTCCGTCATGGAGTGCGAAACATCCATGGCGTCATCATTAGCTTTCAGAGAGGACATCGTATCACCGCTGGGAGACTTAAAAGAAGAGGCGATATCTGATGGTAAGGCAGCAACAGAAGGCTGCAAGGAGGAGTGGTTTATCGAGATAGATACGTCATTGGTAGTAGTATTTAGAGAAGCTGTTATCGGGAGATCATCATTTCCGGTAGCAAGGGTTAGGACGTCATTCTCCCCGGATGCCGCCATTTGCAATGGCGAGGAGAAGCTTAGCCCTTAGCCAGCTTGGCCAAGGCAGAAAAATAAGGATAACTAATCAAAATAAGCACTTACCAGCTCGGCAGGCATATAAAAAGAAACACGGGACCTTCACACACAACACACACACGAAATAGAACACTGACAACGAAGAAAAATAACACACACAGACGAAAACTTGAGGAGCACAGAAAAACACGATTAACCCACCGTGAGCAACTCAATGGGCTATAAGCAGTCGCCCGTCCCTAATTTAGGGTCACTGGTTCCAGGGAAGGGAGAAAGCCAGTGCCGTAAGACAAACACAACATCCATGCCTCACCGGGATTCGAACCCGGACGCCATTCGGACGAATGATCAGAGGCCATCGCTTAGACCACTGCGCCACCGGGGCGGCAAACTGAACATGCGTATTCCAGTTAAAGAATTCATCAAACCAAACACCAAAATACTGAACTTTGTCCACAATTTTAAGGGGGAGATCATTAATCCTGACTGGAAATTTATTTATGTCCTCTCTTTTATGAACGTTTCGGAAATATACTGCGTTGGTTTTTAGAATATTAAGTGATAATTTGTTAAAGTATAACCAATGAGATAAATTTGATAGATCATTATTGATCATTATCTGTAACTTATGCAAATCATGACATTTTTGAAAAATGACAGTGTCATCAGCGTATAGCAAAGCATGAGTTGATGGCAGGCACAGAGGAAGGTCATTAATATATAACAGAAACAGTAACGGTCCCAATACCGAACCTTGAGGCACTCCACATGAAATATTAAGTAGATCGGAGTTTATTTTATTTGCAGTGACATACTGTTTGCGATGAGTGCCTATCACGATATCCAAGTGCCTATCACTCTCACTGGTGACTTTAACATTGATGTGCAACAAAACACAAACTTACTCAAGTTCATGAAAGACAATTTCGGTTTGACTTATACAGGGTGATCAGAATCGACCGCACAATAAACCTACCGAAAGATTCCAGGTGGAGAAAGAAGCCGAAAACCGTTGTCCGATCGGACGTCGCATTCCGGAGATATACGCGTCGAAAGTTCGTGATGTCACATCCGGTAAGAACACACACATTAGAAATAACTTACCTAACCACTTTGTCAGAAAACACGTAATTCATTGATGTGTACCAGTACAACATAAATGGTAAAACACGTGGATTCGTGTCAGATTACAACATGTGTTCAAAATGACCCCCTTGTAGTGCGGAACAGGCGGCAGCCCGCCGAGGAATAGACATCTGCACGTGTTGCAGCATAGCAGGGGTTACAATTGTAAGGGCCGCGTGTAAGGTGGCCACTAGGTCGTGCAGACTCTTGACAGGCCGTCGATATACCAGTTCCTTTAGATGATCCCAGAGGAAGAAGTCCAATGGGTTAAGATCCGGCGATCTACCGGACCATGCGACAGGACCACCATGGCCAAGCCATCGACCGAGATATTCCGTATCCAGCCACTGGCGAACATTTGCAGCGTAATGCGCCGGTGCTCCCTCATGCTGGAACCATAGATTGCTGAGAACAGCTAATGGTACGTTTTCCAGTAAGTCCGGCAAAACATCACGTAGGAACACCATGTATTTGACAGCTGTGACACGTTCGGGAAAAAATACGGACCCACTAGGATATTGCTCACAATACCATACCAGATATTAACACCCCACCGGACCTGGTGAGCGTGTTGGCGTGTTGCATGCGGATTGTCCAATGCCCAAACGTGACTACTATAGGTGTTGGAGATACCCTGCCGTGTAAACCTTGCGTCATCAGTCCACAAAATCGGACGGATGAAACTATTATCGGCGGCATGTTGCTGTACCAGCCACTCACAGTATGCCTGTCTTCGAGGATAATCCTGTGGTAATAGACCTTGCACCCGTGTGATGTGATATGGATGCAGGTATTCGTCGTGTAGAATGGCAAGTACGGTACTTTGGTGCACAACGAATAAACTCTAGTATGGTGATCTCACAGGGTACAACGCCACTGTCTACACTTGGACGTGGTGCGACATTGCCTGTGTCGCGCATTCGAGCGTCAAGCCGCCGTATGACCTGGGACTCAGGGTGCCGTCGCTCTGGGTATAGCTCGCTGTAGGCCTTTGCTGCACGCAATGCTGAACCATGGCATTCTCCCAATAGGAGATACATGTCACACTACTCTCTCAAACTGTACGACATATCGCTACCCACACTACTGTCAAATGTACCAACGCAATATGAGCTTACCTGCTACCGTCGCCAACCCCTTTTATCCCTACCTGCCGTATTGTACAACTGATGGTTTCACGCCACCGCGTCCTTCAAATTTGCATAACCACCCCGTGCCACATTTTTAAATGCTGATTGCCTTTTTTTTTACTTTTTTAATTGGAGGTTTAGCGACCACCGTGAGCAACTCAGTTGGCTATAAGTAGTTGCCCGTTCTCAATTTAGGCCCACTGGCTCCAGGGAAGGGAGAGAGTCAGTGACGTAAGACAAACACAACATCCATGCTTCACTGGGATGCTAACCCTGACCCCTTTCGGACAAATGATCAGAAGTCATCGCCTTAGACCACTGCGCCACCGGGGCGGCGGTTTGATTGCCTTGTGATGCGTGCGTCTCTATAACTGTCCACGTCGCTCTTCAGCGAGCATGTGCGTTACCGGATGTGACGTCACGAAACTTTCTGCGCGTATATCTCCGGTATACGACGTCCGACCGGACAACTGACCACGGTTTTCGGCTTCTTTCTCCACGAGGAATCATCCGGTAGGTTTATTGTGCGGTCGATTCTGATCACCCTGTATAAATTATCCACCAACTACCTTAGGCAATACTTGTATCGACTTAACCTTTGTACGAAACATAGATGTGAATTGTATGCCATATGTTTGTTACTTCTCATATCATCGCCCTTTAATAAATAAAATTATAGTCTAACTGGATTCCTCTTTCATTTATCAACCGACTTCAACCTCAACCCCCTTACTGCCGCCCCGATGGCGCAGTGGTATAAGCGATGGTCTCTGATCATTCGTCCGAACGGGGTCCGGGTTCGAATCCCGTGAGGCATGGATGTTGTGTTTGTCTTACGGCACTGGCTCTCTCCCTTCCCTGGAACCAGTGACACTAAATTAGGGACGGGCGACTGCTTATAGCTCATTGAGTTGCTCACGGTGGTCGTTAAACCTCCAATCCAAAAAAAAAAAACCTTACTGTCACACGTATCCACGTAAATAAAACCTGCGCGTGTGTCCCAGATACAGCCTACCCCCATTTTTGTTTTACTGGCAATTTCCTTTTCCATATAATAAACAAACCCTTTCACTAACGAGGACGTATAAAATCAGCAATACTGGTGGATGCATTTAGAGCAAACACGTCCTCAGTTATGCATTCATCAGTTTTACGATAGTCCACTGGCTGGTTATCAGTTTCTACGGCCGGGATCTCCAAGAGAGAGAGAGAGCTACTGTTATAAGTCACAATGCGTACTCAAGAAACCTTTGAAGCGATTTGAAATGAGAGTCTTCTCCTGATTTCCAAGTTCAATACCTGATTTAAGCTGCGCTTTCTGATTCTATCTACTCGATGAATAATTCATTTTCATGCTAACAAGGAACACCGGGTCTCTTTGACTTGGATTTTAGAATAGATCTTCGTCGGAAGACCTTTATTTTACAATCGACGCATCGAGGCAGAGCCTCCAAGAATTTAAAATTGGTAAAAATTACTTAAAGCATAAAAACTCTTCGTGCCTTTTAACACACCCTGCACACTGCCATCTGAAGAACAGTTCATTAAAGACACATTCATGGGCAAGAGTTGAACTAGCCTTCCCTATAAAGCGCGCACCTCTCTCTCTCTCTCTCTCCTTAACGTATTTTCTTCCCAACACTCTAAGCATTAGGCTGAATCGAGTACAGAAAAAAAAAGAAAAAGTTGAATTCCTGTGCTCTGAAGCACTGCCTTCCTTTGCACACGCAATTACAGTTCCTGTCTAAGCATGTATTATGCATGAACTGGAGGCAATTCTTTCGAAACGCGTTCAAGAAAAGGAATCAAAAGTAGGGAAATACCATGTAATCACTTTAGTTTTTTTTTCTTTCTTATTTCTTTAGCCGCTTGCGTGGTTCTTGATACCATCGTTCGAACGGCATATTTGGAACTGAGGCAATTCCTTTGTGGCTGAACTTATTTTCTGAATGAATGAAGTAAGTAAAATGCATTAAGAGTGATTCCGAAATGAAGTTGCTCTAGAAACTGCCGGCAGTCAAATCTTTACAGAGCCTTGTGCCCTTTAAAATTAACGGCAAATCGCGCCAGATAATCATTCGATTCAAACGTCCCTCAACAGAGCAACTGAGTCTTTTTCACCCTCCCTCTAGAACAGAAAGGGAAACATAGGTGAACTTATCAAAATGGAGATCGGACTATCGTTGCGTGATATTAACTTCAGTGAAGATTTACATTCCAGAAGGTAAACTATACACTCATCGCCAAAAAAATTAGTTGCACCCAAATGGAAGCAACCGACAGGGCCGCCCCGGTGGCGCAGTGGTCTAAGCGATTGCCTCTGATCATTAGTCCGAACGGGGTCCGGGTTCGAATCCCGGTGAGGCATGGATGTTGTGTCTGTCTTACGGCACTGGTTCTCTCCCTTCCCTGGAACCAGTGACCCTAAATTAGGGACGGGCGACTGCTTATAGCCCATTGAGTTGCTCACGGTGGTCGTTAAACCTCCAATCAAAAAAAAAACAAAACAAACCCGACAGAAATGAAACTTGATGGGTACGTTTGATATAGAGCGACATGCAAATGATTCACGTATCACGCTCGGCCGTGCATATGACGCAAGCAAGGAGGGGTCGAAGCGCTGCTCCTGACCGGCGTGCTTGCCATTCGAACTCGTGCTGTTGTGTTGGTTGCATCCTTTGCACGTGAAGTATGCCTCGGAGAAAAGTTCGGGGGCAATTCGAGCAGTTGGAGGAGTTCGAAAGGGGCCACATCGTCGGGCTCCGGGAAGCGTGGTGGTCTTATCGCCGTATTGCGTGCCATATCGTTCGGGTGGATATCAGTATCGCACGCATTTGGCGTCAATGGATAAATCAAGGCACGCAGCAGCGACAGGAAGGGCCTGAAAGACCTAGACGAACCATGGAGAGAGAGGACCGACGGGTTGTCCGACATGTGCGATGTGACACAACAACCACGACTGCGGACACTCATCGAGCAGTGGTTCCCTCCATGCCTTGTCCGATTAGTGCCAGCACCATTGGCAGACGGCTGCGCGACGTAGGACTACATGCACGCAGACCGTTACGACGACTGCCCTTAACACCATTGCATCGTCGCCAAAGACTGCAATTGTGTCGTGCCAGACTGTCATGGAGCCACTCAGAAAGGCAGCGGGTGATCTTCAGTGACGAGTCCTGCTTTTGTCTTGGAGAACACCACCGAATCCATGTGTGAAGGCACCGTGGTCAGTACCAAGATGAACGGTTAGTTGTCGAGCGTCACACGTCCAGAAGGCCTGGTGTCATGGTGTGGGGCGGAATTTCCTACGATGCCAGATCACCGTTGGTGTTCATTACAAGCACTTTGATAGACCAACGTTACGTTAATGAGGTCCTGCAACCAGTAGTCCTACCTTTTCACAGCGCTCACTCCTGTGGGATTTTCCAACACGACAACGCTCGTCCGCATACTGCTGCTGTCTCGAGAGCTTGCCTTCAAGGCACCCACACTCTGCCACGGCCAGCCGCATCCCAGACCTATCGCCGATTGAAAATGTGTGGGACGCTATTGGACGCGCTATATACACTCCATCCCTACGGCACAATCTGCAGGAACAGCGTGAGAAGATTCAAGCTACATGGAATGGCTTATCGCAGGGCACCATTGGAAACCTGTACAACTCCATGCCGAGACATCTGGCATGCTGTGTGAGCAAACATGGCGGTCGACGCCATACTGAGAGACACTACTTATTGGCGTGTAGCTCAATAAATATTGCCCATATCCGTTAAAATGCTTAATCATATATTGTTCCTGGTAACCTTTAACTTCCACCCGAATAGCATTGCAATCCGACAAGTCCTTCTGGGTGCAACTATTTTTTTGATGAGTGTAGTTTTGATATCTCCTTCGTCCAAATATCCCAAGTTACTCCTTTTCAACATACTTTTAATTTTCAAATTATACAAAACTCCATGCTATTGGTTGTAACATATATCTCAATTCTAACCTCCCTTTTTGAGTTTCTTTTACCTATGTAAATTTTATTACACTGAAGAGCAATTGAATTAGAGACAGCTGGCGTTATGCAAATGTGGCGCTGTGGGCGGCCCTGTAAACGGAAACGACATGACGTATGCAGCGATCCGACAATATCAGGAGTGATGCGACGGGAATCAGTAAGATTCGGACGCAGTGTGGGTAAGAGGAAGGATCTAAGCGCATTTGATCGTGGGCAAATTGTCGGGGCCCGACGCATGGGTCACTCCATCTCGGAAGTCGTGCAGGCACTGGGATTTTCACGAGCCACTGTGTCACTGGTGCACCGTGAGTATATCGAATCCGGTAAAACCATCCCTGCAAGGGCCAACTGCCGTGGACAACAGCGTGTGGATGAGCGGGGTCATCGTCGGCTAGCTCGCATTGTAACAGCGGATAGACGGGCCACAGTGCAAGAAATCGCTCAGAAATTTACCGCGGGTGCACAAAAACGTGTAAGCAGCCACACCATCCAGAATCATCTTCTCGCTATGGGGTACAGAAGCCATCGTCCCACGAGGGTACCTCTGCTTGCCGCACATCACAGGGTGCAAAGATTAGCATGGGCGCGGGAACATTGCCACTGGACATTAGACATGTGGGAAAATGTTGCCTGGACTGATGAGTCGAGATTCACGTTGGTACATGCGGATGGCAGGATACGAGTACGGCGCAAAACACATGAAGCCATGGATCCTTCTTGCCAGCAGGGTACGTTTCAAGCTGGTGAGGGTTGCATTGTCGTCTGGGGACTGTTTACGTGGACTGAAATAGGACCCCTGGTAGGTGTGACGTCGTCCCTCACAGGTCAACGTTACCGGGAAATCCTGGACGACCATTTGCTTCCGTTTGTGCGTCTTCGACATCCCACTGTGGACCTCATCCTGCAACAAGACAATGCACCGTGCCATCGCTCCAGAATTGTATCCGAATGGTTGGATGAACACTCCACCGACGTGACCTCGCTTCCTTGGCCAGCTAGGTCACTTGACCTCAATCCCATCAAGTACATCTGTGATTCCATCGAGAGAGATGCCCCCTCCATGAAATCTTCGTGAACTGTTGGAGCTTGTTCAGGGGTCGTGGATACAATGCTTCCGGTGTCATGTCGAGTCCATGCCGAGACGAATCGCCGCCGTCATCAGGGCGAAAGGTGGTGCTACACGTTACTAGACAGGTATCTCTAATTCAATTGCTCTTCAGTGTATTTCTCACATTTAATTTCAATCTGAACGCCACATCAAAGCTTTCACGTTTCTTAATATATTGCGAACACCTAACAGGAAATAGCAGCCTAAATAAAAACCCACGCCCTGTGCTAAAAGAATGCGCGAGTGAGACCAGATATGGCTTTTAATTAAATACCTATAACGAAGTAAATTTCTCCGTCATTTTTGGTCTACGCCGGGATTCGAACCCGAGTCCGCTTATTCTGGAACAAGTCGCTCTACCAACTGAGCTACGCAGACGTTCATTCTGACTCCTATCTGCCTTTATGTCGTGTGCGTCCTGCTGGCAGGTACGTTAATCTCCCCCCCCCCGAAAGAGGGCCGGGGGCATGGCCCACGGGTCAGCCGTGACCATGAATCGTTGCAGGCAGCCATCGACTGTAGAGCGTGCACTTGAGAACTCCCTGTCAATCTGGTGTGAGGAATGCAACGTCACACACATTTATTTTTCGAAGCGCTGGAGAAGGGATTCTCTGATTTTTCCTATCTCGCGGTGTGGAATTAACATCACACCATTGCGATATTTTGAACGGTCGGGTCATCCAGATAGTTCGGGCGCCATTATAACGAAGTAAATTTTTCCGTCATTTTTGGTCTACGCCGGGATTCGAACCCGAGTCCGCTTATTCCGGAACAAGTCGCTCTACCAACTGAGCTACGCAGACGTTCATTCTGATTCCTATCTGCCTTTATGTCGTGTGCGTCCTGCTGGCAGGTACGTCACATACCATGTGTTAGTTCGATGTCACAATATTTACGAATGTCAATTATTGTTGTAATGTGACATACACGGTCGTATCAGAGTAATATGACCACCCCCGGGATCACAGTGTACCCGCCACACGGAGATATAAGCAGCCGGCCAGGACAGATAATTCATAGTGCATTACGGGAGCACAATGGGCAGAGGTAGTGATTTGACGGACGTTTAAAAAGGAATGATCATCGGCTATCGCATCAAGGGTGGAAGCATCTCAGAAACAGCAGACTTCGTCGACTGTTCGCGAGGTGCTGTAGTAAGGGTTACCAAGAATGGACCGCTGGCCCACCCAGTACCTCCTGAAGACATAACTGTAGAGCCCCAAAGCCCATCGACCCCAGAGGAGAACGTCGCCTCCGTCGACTGGTAAAGGGCAATCGACGCACAACAACGCAGCAGTTAACAAAGTATGTGTCCCCGATAACAGTAGAGCGAACCCTGTTGGGCATGGGTCTCAGGAGTGGACGCTGCGTCACTGCCCCCATGTTAATCCAGGTCCATCGGCAACAACGGCTGCAGTTCATATGGGACTACCGTCATTGATTGGACAGTGGAAGAGTGGGGAAAAGTTGCCTTCTCCGACGAATCTAGGTTTCTACTCCACAGATGTGATGGGCGGTGGTGGATATGGCGTCAAACACACGAGAACTAACACCCGGACACGCTTGTCGATCAAGTACAGACCGGCGATGGCAGTGTGCATGTCTCGGGCATGAGTTCCTGGTATGACTTGGGACCGCTGGTACCACTGGATGGGTATCTGAACGCCAATGGCTACCTGTTCATCCTCGCTCACCACATGCATCCCTTCATGTTGAACGTTTACCCCGGTGGTGATAGTGTCTACCAGCAGGCAATGCACCTTGCCACGTCGCTAAGGAGGTGCGTCACTGGTTCAAGGAATACGACAGCGATGTCTCCGTTCTCCCTTGGCCGGCAAAATCGCCAGACCTCAATCCCATAGAACACTTGTGGGACTATTTGGATCGACAGGCTCGACGTGCCGACCCACAAATATGTCATTTCCGGGACCTTCGTGCTGTGCTGCAGTCCCAATGCGCGCGTGTGCCCCGGGCAACCTTCCAGGTCCACATGGCGTCCATGCCACGCCGTCTCACCACTGTCATCCGGACCACGGGTGGTTATTCCCATTATCAGGTAGGTGGTCATATTATTCTGATACGACTGTGTACACTGAAGTAACAAATTATAAGGAACACCCAATAATGCGTATAGGTGTCATTCACCGGATATCGGGAATGTTGATGATTCGAATTAAAATTGTTTTATACTATTCTTTCATCTATTCTATTCTCTCCTACTGTTTATTGGCCTGGGATCAGATCACGTTGGGTAATGTCTCTCGATTATTTGTATTAAAAAAATGCATTCGTTTATTGGGTAATGACCCTAGTGCTAGCTGGGTTTGTAGTCCATATCTCATTTTTGCCATTTAATAAATTATACTGTGACGTGTCTGCACCGCAGGACGTACATGAGATAAAGGCAGATAGCAGCGAGGGTATACATTAGCGTAGCTCAGTTGGGAGAGCGAGTTATTCCGGAACGTGTTCGATGCCCGGAGTGCACAAAAATGGCGGAGAAATTTACTTCGTTATAATACACTTTTCGTTTATTACTTTTCATGCATAATATAATTCATTCTAATAGATACTTGGGCGTCCTGGAGTTGATGCATTTTTTTACATTTTCATGATACTAGGGGCAGTCTGAACTTTGTGGTTCCTAGGGTTCGCTCGAACATATTAATGCAGCTGGTCTTCGAAAATGGAACGAATTGCCTTCAGACCTTAGAGGTGTTGTAAACTACAGGGCATTCAGGAAAATATTTTTTACTACTTTTATGGCTACTGGATTATTAATTATATTGTTGTCTGCACCTTTTAATCAGTTATTTTGATTCTAATTCATTAATGCCTTTTAAATTTTGTGCTACCTATGTTGTGGGCTAATGGACTATAATTCCATGCCTCTTAGACCTACATTCACTTATCATCTTTTGGCTTTTTGATTTCACATTTCATCAGTAACTCAGATATCTTTAATGTGTGACTCAAAAGCTTGCATTTTTCTCATGGTTATACATAATGGTACTATGACTATAGGCATATACACTGAGTGGCCACTTTATTATGACCACCTGACAGCTTTAAGCAAATGAGCTATGGCTGCACGCTATTGTCGCCAGAGGGCGAGGCTAGTATAAAAAGGGAAAGCTTAGTGCTTGCGACAGTAGTAAAAGTGATTTTGGGGTGACGATATGGGTAAAAAATGCGATTTGACGGATTTTCAACCTGGGATTATTGTAGGAGCTCGGAGCCATGGAGCGAGTGTCACCAAAACCGCCGCATTCTTGAAATGTTGCAGAGCAGCTGTTGTTAAATTGTTTAAAGACTGGACTGTCAGCCAAAAAAACTGGGTCTCGACGTGCAACGTGTGGTAGTCATCGACTTGTGACTGCTCGGGCGGAACGGAGAGTGTCCAGACTGGTAACAGACAACAGAAGGGCAACAGTGCAGCAAATTACAGACCATCTTAATCAAGGATCCCCTCAAATGATCTCTGCACGCACTGTTCGCCGTACACTGCATCGGATGGGATATGGCAGCCGAAGGCCTGTTCGAACATCATTCCTGTCTGCAGTTGACAAGAGAAAACGTCTCCAGTTCGCACAGGAACACAAGGATTGGGCAGTCAATAATTGGAAACAAATTGTGTGGTCCGATGAATCACGTTTCCAGTTGCACCATGCCGATTGCCGAGTGAGAATTTGGCTAAAACAGCACGAAAGCATGGACCCCAAATGTAATGCTACAACTCTTCAAGCTGGTGGAGGCAACGTTATGGTTTGGGTAATGTATCCCTGGCATGCTTTGGGCACTTTAATTTGTGTTGATCAACGTCTGACTGGCACATTATATCTAAACATCGTTGCGGACCAAGTGCATCCTCTCATGTGGATGGTCTATCCCAATGGCGATGGCTACTTTCAACAAGATAATGCGTCATGCCATAATGCTCGTACTGTACAGGATTGGTTTCAGGAACATGCCGGTGAGTTTACTTCGCTTAGGTGGCCCCCATCATCTCCATTGAGAATTTGTGGGCTGAAGTTGAACGAGCCATCAGACAGCTGGATCCACAACCCTGCAATCTCACACTCCTGGAAAGTGCTATTCATCAATCATGGAGATTCCACAAACCACCTATCAACATCTCGTGGAGTCCATGCCACGAAGAATCGACGCAGTATTAAGGAAGTACTGAGGGGGTGGTCATAATAAAGTGGCCACTCTGTGTTTAATCATTACTTGATTATTGATTTACTGTATGTTGGGCGTAACTTATTGCTTAGTGTTTAGTTAATGTGGTGTATTGCCGGTATGGTGATTTGCTTTTAATATTAGTTATATAGTTTCTCATATCAGCATGGTTTGTAAGGCACAGTTAGTGTAGTGCGGGTTATATTCAGTTCCTTTCTGTTTACAGTTCCCATCTACTGTTACATGTGTGAGAAATAGTTCATATGTAGCTTCGAGATGTAAGTCTTCGGACTATTCTCACATGTTGTATAACGAAGTAAATTTCTCCGTCATTTTCAGTCTACGCCGGGATGCGAACCCGAGTACGCTTATTCCGGAACAAGTCGCTCTTCCAACTGAGCTACGCAGACATGTATTCTGATTCCTATCTGCCTTTATGTCATGTGCGTCCTGCTGGCAGGTACGTCACATCTCCCCCCCCCCGAAAGAGGGCCGGGGGCATGGCCCACGGATCAGCCGTGACCATGAATCGCTGCAGGCAGACAACCACTGTAGAACGTGCACTTGAGAACTCCCAGTCAATCTGGTGTGTGGAATGCAACGTCACACACATTTATTTTTCGAAGCACTGGAGAAGGGATTCTCTGATTTTTCCTATCTCGCGGTGTGGAAAGAACATCACACCATTGCGAGATTTTGAACGGTCGGGTCATCCGGGTAGTTCGGGCGCCATTATAACGAAGTGAATTTCTCCGTCATTTTTGGTCTACGCCGGCGATTCGAACCCGAGTACGCTTATTCCGGAACAAGCAGCTCTACCAACTGAGCTACGCAGACATGTATTCTGATTCCTATCTGCCTTTATGTCATGTGCGTCCTGCTGGCAGGTACGTCACAGTTGTGCCACGCACCAGTGTACTTATCATATCTCATACTTGACCTTTTTCATTAGTTTGACTTTCGACAATTTGGCTTGTCAAGACTTTGTAATATTTAAATAGCTTCACATTATGTATTGGATGGTTTGTTTGGTAATTGTTCATATATTGTTGCATGCTGGATATACTTCAGCATATTCTTATTATGACTAACATGACTAGCCTGCGTTATACTACACATTTTCTGTTTCGTGCTCTCTAGCCTGTCACTTATTAAATTGGGGATCAGGGGTTTGTCAGGATTTGTTATGCTTTCCAACCGTTGGTTGAAGAAGCGTAAATGGGAAGGAACTCTTAAAAATGGGCGAAATGGGGTCAAAGGTCAGGACATAGGAAAGAATCCATTCCATCGCCCTTATGCGTCATAACATGCGTAAAAATGCTTCGATTCCGACACAACTTCATCATGTTGTTCCGGAGATGTACTGAACCGGTTCTGTTGAATATCATCGAAATGTGGGTCAAAGGTCATGGCGCTGGAGCGAGATTTATTCCACAGCCGTTATCCTCATAACTTGAGTAATGGTTTCTGGCATGTTGGAAAGTGTATCATAATCAATGCATTGCATGATTTTACTAACTTGTTATATATCTCGTAATGTTCGTGTATGTATAGCTGACTGAACACCACATAAATCAGTTCTCAAAAACTTCACCTACAGTGAAGCAGGAGTCGTTCAAGAAAACGTAGAGAAGTTACTTACGCTTAGTCTTTATTCAGCCACTAATCCTCTGGCACTCAGCAAGGCGTAACTACAACTCCTTTTTAATATTACTACCTTAATGAAACGAACGTGAGTTAATAATAATAACACTTGGTTAAAAAAACCACTAGAATATAGCATGCAGCCGTCAAATAGCTAAAACTTTAATTAGACAACGTCTCTTCCACAATTAACATTATAACTTCTACCCTTTCCACACTTTTGCTGCTGCTCAAACATTGTACAACGTTCAGTTCTCATCGGACACATAAACACGTCATGCGTTCCGACCTCAAGGCGTTTGCCAACCATACTCTTGCGAGAGAGAAGATATCACGTTAAGTTTGAAAAACGCTAAAGGAGAATGAACTCAAATTTACATAGACAAGGTAACTAAAAATGAAAGTTAAATTAGAGTATACGTCACATTCTACCGCTTTGGGCACGTGACCCGACGTAAGCGAAATTTACTTGCATAAATATCATCACTAGGCCAATGTTATGTTCGTGCAAATCTTGTATCTGCAAATACTTTCAAAGTTTAAGGCTAAAAGTATGCAAACAATATTTTTCTTCAGCGTTATTGCTTGACGAGAAACATCTGATTATTGTGCGACCAGTTCATTGGGCTACAATTGTTTTTACTCTTAATTTTATACAATAACATTGGAAATCGGCTGTGTGCTAATACTTTCGTCTACGACTGTAGTATTAACTGTGCCAACTGTTGGAGGTGGTGTAACGGCCAAGGGTCTATTTTCATAGCCAGCGCTGCATCCCTTAATACCTCTGGAACAGCATTTAGATGCTGCGACGTATCTTAACATCACTACGGGACAAGTGTATCCGTACATGTGTCAGGTGTTTTTTGATGGAGAGGGCTACTCTCAGCATCATAATGCACCATGCTACAAGTCTCGAATACTCACACAGTGGTCTCAGGAACACGACAGTCTAAAACAGCCCACACAGTTTCAATCCCCCGTAAGTAACAGACCTGTCCAGCACACAAGCGACTCCTGTATTTTTTCTGTAGTACCAACATTTCGCCTTCAGGGTAGGAAAAATTACTCTTTTATGTACAGTTATTCAAGACTTTTCTGAGAACTCATCATTTTTCTGTAAAATCCTCCTAAAGCTTCTATGACTTCCAAAGTTTAACGCACTCGCCTACTAATGTCACCATCTAATCTGTTTTCTTTGTCAAACATGCATCTTTAATACACAAATTCATTCACGTGGTTTATCTCTGTGCCATCTAAACTGAGCATGCGCAGTGGTCTAAGCGCTAGCTTCTGACCAGTCGTCCGAGATGGGCCTGGGATGGATTCCCGGTGCGGCATGGATGTTGTGTTTGTCTTACGGCACTGGCCAAAACCCCCTGGAGAGGAAGCCCCAGCGCGCGAACTGCGAAGGAGTGTGACGTCACGGTCAGAGGGCCATCGGAATCCCTCTCTGCAGAAGCATCAGAGGGTCCTGTGTAGGTTTTACTTTTAGTGTCACTTTGCTTTGTTTATTATCTAAAGTATCAGCTTGTTTGTAAAAAACGTGTAGTGGGGAGATTTCAAAAGCATTTTTCCACTGATTTGTGACTGACCTTTAGAAGTTTTCGTTTCTTTCTGCAAGAAGCACCTCCGGGGAAAAAAAGAACGTACTTATATATAAAGTACTTCTATATATCTATATAATGAATGAATATTCACACACAAAAAACAACAACCGGTATATACACGAAAAACAACAACCGGTTGTAACGTACCAGGAGATGTGACGTACCTGCCCGAAGGACGCACACGACATAAAGGCAGATAGGAATCAGAATAAAACGTCCGCGTAGCTCAATTGGTAGAGTGACTTATTCCGGAATGAGGGGATCCGGGTTCGAATCCTGGCGTGGACAGAAATGACGGAGAAATTCACTTCGTTATACGGTAAACTCTTCGGTTTACCGGTTGTTGTTTTTTGAGGGGGGGGGGGGTCTATTCTTGTGTTAAATGATATTTTCAAAAAATGAAAATAAAAGTTTGCTTTATGATATACTTCTGAAGAAAATTAATACCTTTTGTGTAATATGTTGTTTTTTTTTACAAAGTTGGAAAGAAAAAAAAAGATTTGACACTTAGATTTCCAGCTTAAAATTTGCGACGTTATGTGCATAAATTCAAAGATACCCAAATTAATACTTTCCATGTACATTTTACAAAGAACTTTTTCCTAAGTGATTTTAATTTTAAAAAATGTTTACCTTCTAAAAGTAGTTGCAAGATTTGAGCACATAGCTCACCGCAATTTCAGGAAATATACTCACCAAATCAGAAATTTTGCTTTCGCGTTCATTACGTAATTAGATAACTTTTGCTTTGTTTTATTTTTAATAAATCCAACGCGAAGGGAATTTCTAAAAGTTTTGAGTGAAATGATTATGTTCATGGAGTCCTGCTAAATTGCCATTCACGCACATAAAAAAAACCGTAGTTGCAAAAATGCTTAACGTAAAATGTTGGTCTTTTGATGTTATGCGTGAAAAAACTATTATGTTTGTGTTCCTTTAGCCAAATTGAAGACTAAAGGAAAAATTTCCTGAAACATTAATTTTTGAGACCGGTGCATGAAATTCTTTCGCAGCACAAGCATAAAGCTTTGGAATTTCCCGATTTGTAGATATCATTGTAGGTAACTGAGAAAAATAAAATAAAAACTCAGGATGTAATCTTTTAACATTACCTAAGGGCGAAAAATTTAGAAAAAAAACCCCGTCGATTTATAGTGGTGTGCGGGAATTAATTTACACTGGTGTGCAAAAATTAAGGACGAAGAGGAGAAATTAGCATAACAGCGGAACGAGCAGGCAGAACGGACCGAAAGACCACTCAGGAGATAGACTAGGGTCAGGTACGGTAGGGCATGCGCATATATACAGCATGACGTAGGGGAGGAAGTGTCGGAAGGGTATAAAGCACACGGGCGGTGTACGCTCAGCAATTCGGAGAAAGCTATTGCACGGTGTACATCGGTTTGAACGACGTCGAGTTGCTGCCACCGTGTGATATGGCCAACAGGCAATCCGGTAGACTACATCTGGATGACTTTTACCCGTGGTCGCGTCATTGGGAAGTTGGAAGAAGGTCGAAGTGTGACTAGTGTGGCCGAGGAGTTCGGGATCGCTCACAGCATCGTTTCACAAGCTTGGAGAGTATTTCAAACGACAGAAACAGCTGTCCGAGAGTTTAGCAGTGGTCGTCCACGAGCAACCACGGCGACGGACGACTGGTATATTGTCCTACAGGCGAGAAGAGACAGACGGCAGACAGCGGGAGAAATCGCAAGGCACATGCAACAGACAACTGTACGTCCGTTATCGCGTTTTACCGTGGCCAGGAGGCTGCACAAAGGTGGTCTATTTGCACAACGATCAGTACGGTGTGTGCCATTAACGCCTGCTCATCGGAGACGGCGGTTTCTGTGGTGCCAGGAACACAAGAACTGGACACATCAGCAATGGGGTCGAGTTCTCTTTACGGATGAGAGCCGATTTAGTCTGACGAGCGATTCTGGACGTATACACATCTGGAGAGAGCAGGGAACACGCAATCACACCTCCAACATCATCGAAAGGGAACGGTTTGGAGGTGGCGGAGTTCTCGTTTAGGGCGGTATCATGCTTGGTAGCCGTACTGACCTCCACGTCTTCCAAGGAGGTTCAGTTACTGGTGTCCGCTATTGTACCGAGGTTCTCCTGCCTCACGTGCGTCTGTTTAGAGGTGCTGTGGGTCCTGAGTTCCTCTTCAAGGATGACAACGTAACACCTCATCGTACAGTGGCTGTCTCAGAGCTGTGGAGAGTGAAGATATTCAACGCATGGATTGGCCCGCAAGGTCCTCGGACCTAAATCCAATCAAACACGTGTGGGACATTCTCGGGAGACGCTTGGCAGCACGTCACGAGCAGCCAGCAACGATTCCGCAGCTGCGATTGGCGCTACAAGAAGAATGGGCCGTGATACCTCAACAGCTCCTTGACAACCTCGTCCTTAGCATGGACAGACGTTGTAAATCCTGCAACGCAGTCAGGGGTGATCATATCCCTTAATAAAGACTAGATTTTTCTTGGCAGCCGCCTGTCACATAAACGTTTCTGTCTTCTGTCCAGTTCTGCTCGAAGCTACCTTTTCAATAAAGTGTCTTTGTATCCTTTCGATTCCTTGTTTGGACCGTTTTGCTCACTTGTCCCATATTCTTACATCTTGGGGATTTTATGGTATGATTTGAGTCGATGTGGAGCACTTCTGCACGACGTTACATTCGAAAAACCGTCTCGTCCTTAATATTTTTGCACGCCAATGTAGTATTGCACTCGTGAAGATATTTCTCAGCGTAAACACCGCGGTACTCCATCGGCGTTTTCAGAAGCGGCGAGTCTCGAGTCAGCCAGACGGCCCGCTAGCTCTGACGTCAAAGACCAGTTCGGAGGCTTTCTTGCTCTTCAGGGGATTTCGCACTGGCTCCCTCACTTCCCAGGAACCAGTGACTATAAATGAGGAACGGGCAACAGCTTATATAGTCCGCTTAGTTGTTCGCGGTGGTCATTAAATCCCTCCAAAAACAAAAACTGGTCATGTACTCAGTACTAACAGTTCTCGCTCAAAAACCGTAACTTTAATTTTCCTCTTATTTATATGCAGTTTGATTTTCGTGGAAACTTCGTATATCCCGGAC
Source organism: Macrothele yani (assembly GCA_039090855.1). Classification (NCBI taxonomy): domain Eukaryota; kingdom Metazoa; phylum Arthropoda; class Arachnida; order Araneae; family Macrothelidae; genus Macrothele; species Macrothele yani. Next base: position 21,088,581 of record CM076992.1, read on the forward strand.
AACATATTCGGAAATCACTTTTGCTTTCCGCCGACAGTGCTGCGCCATCAGTATCCAGCAATATGCTGCCCCGGTGGCGCAGTAGTCTTAGCGTTAGCTTATGACCATTCGTCCGTAAAGGGACGGGTTCGAATCTCATTGAGGCATGGATGTTGTGTCTGTCTCACGGCACTGGCTCTCTCGCTTCCCTTGAACCAGTGACCATAAATGAGGAACGGGCAACCGTTTATAGTCCTCATAGTTGCTCACGGTGGTCGCTAAACCCCTCCAAAAAACAAAACTAACCATGTCTTCAGTACAAACAGTTCCGCGCTCAAAAACCGTAAGCCGCTCCGGTGGCGCAGTGGTCTAAGCGATGGCCTCTGATCATTCGTCCGCAAGGGGTCCGGGTTCGAATCCCGGTGAGGCATGGATGTTGTGTTTGTCTTACGGCACTGGCTCTCTCCCTTCCCTGGAACCAGTGACCCTAAATTAGGGACGGGCGACTGCTTATAGCCCATTGAGTTGCTCACGGTGGTCGTTAAACCTCCAATAAAAAAAAAACCGTAAATTTGGTTTTTCCCTTATCTATGCTCAGTTTGATTTTCGTAGAAACTTCGTACCTCACGGATAACATAGTCTTCAACTCACTTTGCTCTCCACCAACAGTACTGTGTCATCAATATGTAGCAATGGTCCGCCCCGGTGGCGCAGTGGTCTAAGCGATGACCTCTGATCATTCGTCCGAAAAGGGTCCGGGTTCGAATCCCGGTGGCCGCCCCGGTTGCGCAGTGGTATAAGCGATGGCCTCTGATCATTCGTCCGAACGGGGTCCGGTTTCAAATCCCGGTGAGGCATGGATGTTGTGTTTGTCTTACAGTACTGGATCTCTCCCTTCCCTGGAACCAGTGACCCTAAATTAGGCACGGGCGACTGCTTATAGCCCATTAAGTTGCTCACGGTGGTCGTTAAAATTCCAAACAAAAAAAATAAAAATCCCGGTGAGACGTGGTTGTTGTGTTTGTCTTATGGCACTGGCTCTCTCCCTTTCCTGGAACCAGTGAACCTAAATTAGGGACGGGCGACTGCTTATAGCCCATTGAGTTGCTCACGGTGGTCGTTAAAATTCCAATAAAAAAAATCCCGGTGAGACATGGTTGTTGTGTTTGTTTTACGGCACTGGCTCTCTCCCTTCCCTGGAACCAGTGACCCTAAATTAGGGACGGGCGACTGCTTATAGCCTATTGAGTTGGTGGTCGTTAAAATTCCGATCAAAAAAAAAAAATCCCGGTGAGACATGGTCGTTGTGTTTGTCTTACAGCACTGGCTCTCTGCTCTCTCCCTTCCCTGGAACCAGTGACCCTAAATTAGGGACGGGCGACTGCTTATAGCCTATTGAGTTGGTGGTCGTTAAAATTCCGATCAAAAAAAAAAAATCCCGGTGAGACATGGTCGTTGTGTTTGTCTTACAGCACTGGCTCTCTGCTCTCTCCCTTCCCTGGAACCAGTGACCCTAAATTAGGGACGGGCAACTGCTTATAGTCCGCTTAGTTGCTCGCGGTGGTCGTTAAACCCCTCCAAAAAATAAAAGTTGACCATGTATTCAGTACTAACAGTTCCTCGCTCAAAAACCATAACTTTAGTTTTCCCCTTGCTTATACACAGTTTGATTTTCGTGGAAACTTCGTTTATTCCGGACAAAATAATTCGCAAATCACTTTTGCTTTCAACCAACAGTGCTGCGTCATCAGTATATAGTAAAGTGCCGCCCCGGTGGCGCAGTGGTCTAAGCGTTGGCTTATGATTATTCGTCTGTGAAGCAATCGTGTTGGAATCCCAGTGAGGAATGGATGTTGTGTTTGTATTACGGCACTGGCTCTCTCCTTTACCTGAAACCAGCTACCCTAAATTAGGAATGAGCAACTGCTTATAATCAGCTGAGTTGCTCACGGTGGTCGTTAAACCCCCAATCAAAAAAACGTATATAGCAATCAGCACCCACGGATATTAAACCCTTAATGCACTACTTAGTTATACATTTGCCCTCAAGATCAGATGAAGAACTAATAATTGAAGTTCAGATTTTTTTACTGCTGGATGTAATCAACATTTTACAGTGGTTCTACATTGTTTAGTCTTTGATTTGCAGAATGTTAATTTAATGCTACGTGCTACCCTTGAACTCTAGATCTTCTACTTTGATTTTCCATCAGATCAGCTTCTGCGATTCATCTATACTTGTGCTTTTAAATTAAAAGCTGTGTCCAACGAGCCATGATGTGCGAATTTCCTGTTGCTTGGCGTGCTGGTAACAATCAATAAAATTCTACGAAGACGCTCATCTAAATCTCGCAAAGAAAAGAAGCGAATACTCTGTCATTGCGCTAAACACATGAAACAAACAAGCAGCCGTTGAGGTCAGCTGGAATCCGGAAGAACCAGGAAAACATCGTTGACCGTCAACTTCCTTATTACGATTCGACGATAAAGACAATTATCGGATCTCTTGTTTGTTGCATGCTTTCATTGTGTGACTGCATTTCACTTTGATTCTTCTGCCTCGAGTGAGTGTCGGGGAGACGAACGACGACGTCATTGGCTCATCTGTCATCATCGATGTGCATTTTATTCTTTAAAAATAATCCGACGATCACGCAGACTAATTGATAACCGCCACCAAACAATGTCGTTGCCGCAGGTCCTATATATTGTTCGGCGATCAAACATATATTTCGCATCCATCAGGATTAAGCTGTTTGATGTCTTATTATCATTATTTCTATCCTACCGACACGACGGTGAGAATCTTCGCAGGGTAAGATTAATCATTCGACAAAGATGCATGTCGGTTTAAGCCGCTTTTTAATTATTTCATTGATAAATGATTCTTCACGGACACAAACTCTAGCACAACCTTCTGTATTTACCTACGACTAAAACTTCCAGTAATATACAGTATTTGAAGATTTGCACTATCAGTGTGGCAGCTAGGATCTCATTTCGATCGGGTTCTGGAATCCTAACTCAGACTCTTAGTGTATGTAAATGTGTCTGAATTACATATATCATCAGCAATTATCAAACCACTGCTGGATGAAAGTTAGGGTGGGCCGAAAACCACTTTTTTTCGAGATAGCTATTCTAATAGCGAGGAAAAAGTGCCCACTGGGATCAATAAGAATGGTGTAAAATATTTTCTCGATTGGATAATATCTTCTGTCCCCGCATCGCACTTGTAATTTAGAAATTTGGGCAAAATGTGGCAGTTTTAACCTGTTATATAACAGTAAAAACGTTATTTTCCGATATCGCTGTTCTAATAATGCGGAAAGGGTGCTCAGTGTGATCAATAAAAATGCTGTAAAATATATTTGTCGATTGGATAATACCTTCTGCCCCCACATAGCACTTGAATTTTTGCAAATTTTCTTAAAAAGTGTACTTTTCCATAAGTTATAGAAATAACTCAAAGATACAAAACAATATTGTCCAAACAGTGTTTATTGCTGTACAAAAGATGAAAATGGTCGAAATTTAGATGTGTGGTGAGATGGGAGGGAAAGGGGCTAGTGCCCAACTGCCCATACGGCATCAACCTGCCCGGAGGGGAGGAGTTTTCCTTTACGGGCGCTTCTTCGTTCCTTCGCATTATCACGTGTCGCTGTCGACGAGGGCGTTGGTTGGGTGCGCTGCGCCTGCGCATGTTAAAAAGTACACCAGAACAGGAAAGCAGGAACACTTATCCCTTATTGAGGAACAGGGCTCAGACTATATTACCCATTTGAGTCCACCAAGTGGTACCGCTTTACAGATTTCCAAGACCATCACTGAATACACTGAAGAGCAATTGAATTAGAGACAGCTGGCGTTATGAAAATCTGGCGCTGTGTGTGGCCCTGTAAACGGAAACGACATGACGTATGCAGCGATCCGACAATATAAGGAGTGATGCGATGCGAATCAGTAAGAGTCGAACGCAGTATGGGTAAGACGAAGGATTTAAGCGCATTTGATCGTGGGCAAATTGTCGGGGCCCGACGAATGGGTCACTCCATCTCGGAAGTCGTGCAGGCACGAGGATTTTCACGAGCCACTCTGCCACGGGTGCAACGTGAGTAAATCGAATCCGGTAAAACCCATCCCTGCACGGGCCAACTGCCGGGGACAACGCAGTGTGGATGAGCGGGGTCATCGCCTGCTAGCTCACATTGTAACAGCGGATAGACGGGCCACAGTGCAAGAAATCACTCGGCAATTTAACGCTGGTGCACAAAAACGTGTAAGCAGCCACACCATCCAGAAACATCTCCTCGCTATGGGTTACAAAAGCCATCGTCCCACGAGGGTTCCGCTGCTGACCGCACATCACAGGGTGCAAAGATTAGCATGGACGCGGGAACATCGCCACTGGACCCTAGACATGTGGAAAAATGTTGCCTGGACTGCTGAGTCGAGATTCACGTTGGTACATGCAGATGGCAGGATACGAGTACGGCGTAAACCACATGAAGCGATGGATTCTTCTTGCCAGCAGGGTACTCTTCAAGCTGGTGGGAGTGGCATTCTCGTCTGGCGACTGTTTACGTGGACTGAAATGGGACCCCTGGTACGTGTGACATCGTCCCCCACAGGTCAACGTTACTGGGATAACCTGGACGACCCTTTTCTCCCGTTTGTGGGTCTTGAACATCCCACTGGGTTCCTCATCCTGCAACAAGACAATGCAGCTCCCGAATTGTATCCGAATGGTTGGATGAGCACTCCACCGATGTGACCTCGCTTCCTTGGCCAGCTAGGTCACCTAACCTCAAGCCCATCGAGCACATCTGGGATGCCATCCAGAGAGATGTTCTAGGATCTGACCCCCTCCATCAAATCTTCGTGAACTGTGGGAGCTTGTTCAGGGGTCGTGAATCCGTATGGCTTCCCAACGCTTCCGGTGTCTTGTCGAGTCCATGCCGAGACGAATCGCCGCCGTCATCAGGACGAAAGGTGGTGCTACACGTTACTAGACAGGTATCTCTAATTCAATTGCTCTTTAGTGTATTTCGAAGGCATCACGAGAGATCTCTCTCAACTTCTTGTAATTGGCTGTCACGTCACACCCATTAACACTGGCTAGAAAGGTGGTGTCATTCGGTGCTTGGAACTGAAGCTTGGAAGACCCTTGCATTGGATGGTATGTCTTCTACATTTCAATAAGCTACCTCAGAGGCATCTTTTTGAAACATTGGATGTACATGTTCAAGATTATATTCGGGTACCATTGGAAAGTCGCTCCTTACATGTGAAACCTTGCCTGTGACTGATTTTGAAATTACTGACTGCGACTTACCAGTAATTGTTGCACGTGACTTCAGCCAAGACCAAAAATACTTATTTGAAATGTTTCAAGCGGTCCAGTTGAGTAATTGTTCCTATGACCTGGCGAAGCGCGATCCTGGGCCACTATCACATTCACGCTGGCTGACTACAGCGAACAGAATATTAGGACTACACTGAAGAGCAATTGAATTAGAGATACCTGTCTAGTAACGTGTAGCACCACCTTCCGACCTTATGACGGCGGCGATTCGTCTCGGCAGGGACTCGACAAGACACAGGAAGCGTTGGGAAACCATACGGATCCACGACCCCTGAACAACCTCCCACAGTTCACGAAGATTTAATGGAGGGGGTCATCTCTCTCGATGGCATCGCGGATGTACTCGATGGGATTGAGGTCAGGTGACCTAGCTTGCCAAGGAAGCGAGGTCACGTCGGTGGAGTGTTCATCCAATCATTCGGATACAATTCGGGAGCTGCGTTGTCTTGTTGCAGGATGAGGTCCCCAGTGGGGTATTGAAGACGCACAAACGGGAGCAAATGGTAGTCCAGGATATCCCGGTAACGTTGGCCTATGAGGGACAATGTCACACGTACCAGGGGTTCCATTTCAGTCCACGTAAACAGTCCCCAGACGAGAATGCCACCCCCACCAGCTTGAAGAGTACTCTGCTGGCAAGAAGGATCCATCGCTTCATGGGGTTTGCGCCGTAGTCGTATCCTGCCATCCGCATGTACCAACGTGAATCTCGACTCATCAGTCTATGCGACATTTTTCCACATGTCTAGGGTCCAGTGACGAGGTTCCCGCGCCCATACTAATCTTTGCACCCTGTGATGTGCGGTCAGCACCGGTACCCTCGTGGGACGATGGCTTCTGTACCCCATAGCGAGTAGATGGTTCTGGATGGTGTGGCTGCTTACACGTTTTTGTGCACCAGAGTTAAATTGCAGACAGATTTCTTGCACTGTGGCCCGTCTATCCGCTGTTACAATGCGAGCTAGCCGACGATGACCCCGCTCATTCACACGCATTTGTTGACGGCAGCTGGCCCGTTGCAGAGATGGTTTTACCGGATTCGATGTACTCACGGTGCACCCGTGACACAGTGTCTCGTGGAAATCCCAGTGACTTCCGAGATGGAGTTACCCATTCGTCGGACCCCGATAATTTGCCCACTATCAAATGCACTTTGTCTTACCCATATTGAGTCCAACTCTTACTGATTCCCGTCGTATGACTCCTTATATTGTCGGAACGCTGCATACGTCATGTTGTTTCTGTTTACAGGGACGCCCACAGCGCCACATTTGTATAACGCCAGCTGTCTCTAATTCAATTGCTCTTCAGTATGTACAACAAAGTGCAAAAAACAAAAACAAAAAAAAGAACTGTGATACCTCTTTAATATCGCGTTGGTCCTCCTCGCGACCGGATAACGGCAGGAACGCGACTGAGCATAGACTCCACGAGCTGCTCTCTGTAGTACTGTGGAGACAGTGCAGACCATGCTTCCTGAAGGGTGTGGCCGGGCTGCTGGGTTAGTGACAAAAGTGCCATCGCGTTGTGTAATTTTTTGTTTGGATGTGATTTTATCTCTCTGTCCGCTTCTTTAATTTTAAGTGAGATTATACCCACAAACCCTTGTTCAGAATTGTGTCCAGGCCACTCTTCCCACCACGACCAGTTTCTGATTGTACCAGGATTTAACTCCTGCAGAAACCATCGTGTCGTGCGAGAAGTAATTTACTCAGACTACAGATCATTCTGGAGCCAAGTTTACCTATAACAATAAAATAATTTATTTGAGCAATATATCTATTCGCTCTCTCTCTCTTTCTATCTCTCTCTCTCTCTCTTTCTATCTCTCTCTCTCTCTTTCTATCTCTCTCTCTCTCTTTCTATCTCTCTCTCTCTCTCTCTCTCTCTTTCTATCTCTCTCTCTCTCTCTCTCTCTCTCTCTCTCTCTCTCTCTCTCTCTCTCTCTCTCTCTCTCTCTCTCTCTCTTTCCCTTTTTTGAGAGCGCTTTGGCAATCAATATTTTATATTGATTTATACACGGTCGAGTCACATAATTGTGACCACCAGCTAAGATCCAGAGCAACTTCCGTGTGCAGCGCGGACAGCAGCTAGACGGGCTGGGAAGTAAGGTGCTGGAAGGTGTTCACAGGTATGTGGAGCGACGCTGACTGCAGTGCATCTGACAGCTGCTGGAGGGTGCGTGGTGGAGGATCCATAGAGCGAACAACACAATCGAGGAGGTCCCACAGATGCTCAATTGGGTTTACGTCTGGGGAAATAGGGGGCGAGGGAAGTATTTTGAAGTCTTCATCGTGCTCTTCCAACCAGTCTCGGACATTTTTAGCTGTGTGACACGTCGCATCGTTGTGCTGGTAGATCGCATCCGCCCCAGGGAAGACAATCAGCATGTATGGGGTACGTGGTCTGCAAGGATGGATTCATAATGAATTCGGTCCATGGTGCCTTCCACAGGTATAAGTGGACCCAGGGAATGCCTCAAAACCTTCCCCAGCGCAAAACCCTGAACCCACCAGCTTGTGTTCTTCCAGCAATGGTTGAAGTGTGTTTGTTCTCCGATGTTTCTCGCCTTATACGCCAACGTCCATGCGTTCGATGAAGCAGAAAACTTGACTCATCGGAGAAGGCAATTCTTTGCCAATCAGCGGAGGTCCGATTCCGATACTTCCGTGCAAATGTAAGCCTTTTCTGCCGATGCACCTTCGTTATCATAGATGCAGTGACCATCCGTCTGCATCGGAGCCCTATAGGCAGCAGGGTTCCCTGAATTTTCGTTTTAGACACACTTCCAGGAGCCCCTGGTTCATTCGGCCAGTGAATTTTTCCACTGTAGTGTGTCAATCGGCCCTCACGCACCTTCGAAGCCGATGTTCACCTCTCACATCAATGACACGTGGTGCTCCGCTGTTTCCACATCGCTTATTCGTTTCCATTTCTCCAATCACGATGCACTTTAACCACAGCAGCACGCGAACAGTTCTCAAACTGCGCTGTTTTAGAAATACTGCCACCCTTGGCTTGAAAGCCGATAATCATCCTTTTTTGCAAATCTGATAAATCGCTTCTGTTATCCATGACACCAACGAATGATATGTTTTCAGAATGCCTACAGTACACCTTATATACCCTCCAAGCCAGTTCATGACACGTGCCTTCTTTCATTGGCTACGCGCTGTTGACGTCAAAAGTAGGAGGTGGTCACAATAATGTGACTCGACTGGGTATATATGAACGCGTTCCCACGCCAAAACTTTACACGTAGATGTACTAAGAAAACACTACCGAATATAGATATATACATATAAAAACAGACACACCCTAAAATATATGAAAAATATTATTTGCCGGCTCTATTTAGTTATTATACACTGAAGTGCCAGAAAAACTGGTACAGACGAGCTTATGCAACATATATAGCAACGTCTCCTATGCGCGTACGCGGTTGCTTCTGCCAGTGCGTATATAAACCGATAGACATCCTTGCCAGCTATCAGAGCTGTTTTCGGCATGAGAATGAAAAGTAATAACGATTTAAGTGATTTTCAACGCGGTGTCATAGTTGGCGCTCGTGGGATGGGCCATAGTATTTCAGAGGTAGAAACGAAGTTCGGATTTTCACGGACGACCATTGCAAGGGTGTACCGTCACTACAAGAATTTCGGCAAAACCTCCAACCTACGATACCAATGTGGCCGTAAAAAGACATTGGGTGAACGCGACCATCGTCGGCTGTCAAGAATCGTTTCACGCGATAGGCGTGCAACACTCTCGCAGGTATCATCGGAATTCAATGCTGGAGCCTCAACAAGCATCTGCGTCCCGACTGTGCAACGTACCCTGCACGATATGGGCTTTGAGAGCCGACGCCCAACTCGAGTCCCCTTGATGGGTGCACGACACAGAGCTATGCGCCTCGCTTGGGCACGGTAACACCGCCACTGTGCACTTGATGACTCTAAACAAGTAGCCTGGTCTGACGAGTCGCGTTTCCAACAGTATCGGGCAAATGGAAGGATACGTGTGTGGCGCAAATCCCATGAAGCCATGGATCCCGCCTGTTAACATGAAACTGTACCGGCTGGGGGGGTGTCCGTAATGGTATGGGGTGTGTTTAGCTGGACTTCACTATGACCCCTGGTACGTCTACAAACGTCTGTGACCGGGCAGCGCTATGTGTGCATCCTTTCTGACGAGGTACACCCATTCGTGTCCTGCATTCATGCTGATGGGTTGGGCCTGTTCCAACAAGAAAATGCTCCTCCACACAAGTGTCGGGACGCCATATTATAGTTAGAGGATTGTTCATCTGAGTTTAGGGTGTTGCCATTCCCACCCAAGTCCCCAGATCTGAACGTGATAGAACACATTTGGGATATCATGCAACGCGCTATCGAACACAGGAATCCGAGACCTCGGAATACACCCGAATTGTGGAACGCTCTGCAGGTAGTATGGTGTGCATTGCCTACAGCATATTTGCAGAAGCTAGTGGAGTCCATGCCCCGTCGTATGTCTGCAGTCCTGCGCTCCCGTGGGGGACTTACCAAGTATTAGACTGGTGTACCAGTTTTTGTGGCACTTCAGTGTATATAAACACACAATAAATGCACTGCACTCTTGCTCATGGGTTATGGAACCAAAGGGTGAGGAAAAGGCGGTTTTGCATATACTCTGGGCCCTAAATCTTTTCAGTGCACTGTAAACTGCCTTAACAGGTTAAATGTGAAGTAGCCGTTCTTTTGTCATTGAGTTCGACAGCACTGATGTTCAGGTCTCCATTTTCATCACTGTGTGAAATTAAAAGCTCACTTGGTTGAATATCCAAATGTTGCAGCACTGTTTACGGTTTTTCCGCCGTGGGTTACAACACCGATCTCTTGGTGATGCACTTGGTGGTAATAAACATAAAAACACACACACACTCTCATGCACAGTCGAGGTGACTTTCACAACACTTGAAGCTTTGAAGAAACGTCACGTGCACAGGGGAGGTCGTTGTAGTTTGGATGCTTGACGTCTTCAGTACCAAAGGATCGGCATTTCGTCGGCGGAGATTTGACTAAGCGGCCACTCTATGGATGGATCGTTACATGGGCCTCCAAGTAGTCGACGGAATCTTCTAAACTGCACGTCTTTCAGCAGGGTCTTTTTTTCTTTTTCGCCTTATATTTCTTTTGGTCCATGTAGACAGCTCACTACGTTAGGGTAGGAAAGGTTTCAGAGCTCGCCCGTCCCGGAATTCTTCCTTAGGTTGAGCCGGAGAACCACATTACTTTGTTTGGTAAGGGTCTCTCTCCGCTCGCTCGAAGTATCCGTTTTTCGTAAGAGCACCTCTTTTGCTCGGCCACAAGATACAGACTGCTGATTCTTTATCAGTGCGTTTTCCCCTCCTTTCTGCATGTGCGGAAAATTTTGGATGAAACCTTTTGACCCCTCTTTGTTTCTTTCTTTTTGCTTTTCTCTTTTCCCTTTGGTGCGTTCCATCTGTGGAGGGTTGTGACGTATATTCTAAATTAACTTTCCTTTTTAGTTTCTTTCCCTATGTAAATTTTGAGTTTGTTCTCAGTTATACTTCCCACTTAACGTGATATCTTCTCTCTCAAACGAATGCTGTTGGCAATACAATTGAGGTCAGAATGAACGTGACGTGCAACTGAGATAAGAACCATAGATAAAAACTGCGATACAACAGTTGCTCGTGTAGGGTGTTGGATGTGTGGTTGGTACTGATTTGTTAAGTAAAATGTGAAATGCTATGTTGTGCTGATGAAATAGTTCCGGAATAAAGCCAATTTCCGTAAGTTTGACTTCTGTTTAAATGTTTCGTCTGGCTGTTAAGATTTAATTTAGGAACTATTGCATCGTATAGTTATGTTTTAAAATAACGTAAGAAGAACGACAAAAGTTCAAGCTCGAAAAGAGATTACGTTATAGGGTCCCATCCAGAATTTATTCTCTTTCTCTGGAAGAGGGGGAAAAGCACTAGATCATCATCATGATCAGTAGAGAATTTTAGGAAGGGAGTGTCAGACCCCAGGTCTTAAACAACCCTTAGAAATAGGAAGCTAGGAGATTTGGGCTAGAGTGCCCGATAGGAAGGTCACACGGAAGCGAGGTAGAAGACGCCCCTATTTACTACCGGGGGACCAGTACCCGGGGTCCGACGGCTTAATGTGCCCATCAGATCAGATCAGATCATATGTAGAGGATTTTAGGAAGGGAGTGTCTGACCCCAGGTCTTAAACAACCCTTAGAAATAGGAAGCTAGGAGATTTGGGCTAGAGTGCCCGATAGGAAAGTCACACGGAAGCGAGGTAGAAGACGCCCTTCTTTACTACCGGGGGACCAGTACCCGGGGTCCGACGGCTTAATGTGCCCATCAGATCAGATCAGATCATATGTAGAGGATTTTAGGAAGGGAGTGTCTGACCCCAGGTCTTAAATAACCCTTAGAAATAGGAAGCTAGGAGATTTGGGCTAGAGTGCCCGATAGGAAAGTCACACGGAAGCGAGGTAGAAGACGCCCCTATTTACTACCGTGGGACCAGTACCCGGGGTCCGACGGCTTAATGTGCCCATCAGATCAGATCATATGTAGAGGATTTTAGGAAGGGAGTGTCTGACCCCAGGTCTTAAACAACCCTTAGAAATAGGAAGCTAGGAGATTTGGGCTAGAGTGCCCGATAGGAAAGTCACACGGAAGCGAGGTAGAAGACGCCCCTATTTACTACCGGGGGACCAGTACCCGGGGTCCGACGGCTTAATGTGCCCATCAGATCAGATCAGATCATATGTAGAGGATTTTAGGAAGGGAGTGTCTGACCCCAGGTCTTAAACAACCCTTAGAAATAGGAAGCTAGGAGATTTGGGCTAGAGTGCCCGATAGGAAAGTGACACGGAAGCGAGGTAGAAGACGCCCTTCTTTACTACCGGGGGACCAGTACCCGGGGTCCGACGGCTTAATGTGCCCATCAGATCAGATCAGATCATATGTAGAGGATTTTAGGAAGGGAGTGTCTGACCCCAGGTCTTAAACAACCCTTAGAAATAGGAAGCTAGGAGATTTGGGCTAGAGTGCCCGATAGGAAAATCACACGGAAGCGAGGTAGAAGACGCCCCTATTTACTACTGGGGGACCAGTACCCGGGGTCCGACGGCTTAATGTGCCCATCAGATCAGATCAGATCATATGTAGAGGATTTTAGGAAGGGAGTGTCTGACCCCAGGTCTTAAACAACCCTTAGAAATAGGAAGCTAGGAGATTTGGGCTAGAGTGCCCGATAGGAAAGTCACACGGAAGCGAGGTAGAAGACGCCCTTCTTTACTACCGGGGGACCAGTACCCGGGGTCCGACGGCTTAATGTGCCCATCAGATTAGATCATATGTAGAGGATTTTAAGAAGGAAGTGTCTGACCCCAGGTCTTAAACAACCCTTAGAAATAGGAAGCTAGGAGATTTGGGCTAGAGTGCCCGATAGGAAAGTCACACGGAAGCGAGGTAGAAGACGCCCCTATTTACTACCGGGGGACCAGTACCCGGGGTCCGACGGCTTAATGTGCCCATCAGATCAGATCAGATCATATGTAGAGGATTTTAGGAAGGGAGTGTCTGACCCCAGGTCTTAAACAATCGTTAGAAATAAGAAGCTAGGAGATTTGGGCTAGAGTGCCCGATAGGAAAGTGACACGGAAGCGAGGTAGAAGACGCCCTTCTTTACTACCGAGGGGCCAGTACCCGGGGTCCGACGGCTTAATGTGCCCATCAGATCAGATCAGATCAGATCCTATGTAGAGGATTTTAGGACGGGAGTGTCTGACCCCAGGTCTTAAACAATCCTTAGAAATAGGAAGCTAGGAGATTTGGGCTAGAGCGCCCTATAGGAAAGTGACACGGAAGCGAGGTAGAAGACGCCCTTATTTACTACCTGTGGGCCAGTAAACGAGGCCCGACGGCTTAAGGTGCCCATCCGTTGCACGGCAGATATTTAGTGGTTCGAGCGTTCGTGCCTGCCTGGGATCGAACCCGGGGTCTTCTCCGTGGCAGTCACGAATGTTGACCATTAGGCCAACTGCGGCCCGAAAAAGCATTAAGCATTCCCTATGAGCTATTTATTAGAGTTGATGATCACGGGTTGCCGCTGTGAGGAAAGCGATACCGCTGGTGGTGTCCGAAACGTTTTAGGTTATGTCTGAAATTTATGTGACTCGCGCGTCCTTCGACTGTCGTTTGAGAGAGAAATTGTCCCCTTTATTTTTCACTTCTGGGTCATTTAGCCATTTCTTTGTCTCTGCTATCATCACTTTTGTTTTCTTCCTCGTTCTTTACTTTGTTTTTCATTAAACAACAATTAACAATTAAAATTTCCTAATAGTGGATTGAAACACCCCGGTCACTGTAACAAGAGCATCCCACAATTCCGTAATATTCGCCGGTGGAGGATTCTTTGCATTAAAGGCACGTTAAACAGCATCCCAAATGTGTCCGATGGCGTTTAAATCCTGCGAACGAAAGGGCCAGGTCAGTATGCTAAACTCCGTGGAATGTTCCTACGGCCATAATCGGTCGACTGTGTACGTGTGCGGTGGCGCATTGTCGTTCTGAAAGTGTTCGCACCCATCGGAGTGATTGCATAAGATGAACGGGCGCAAATTATCTGTTACGGGGTCCTAATGCGTGCCAAGGGACAGCGCAAGCCGGCGGTGACCCTGTTATGGTGTGGGATATTTTCAACCCCACAGCATGACAGAGCCACCGCTGGCTTGCGCTGTCCCTTGTAGGCATGTGGGATCCATTACCTCGTTAGTTTGTCGCCACCCCCGGAGTCGACCAACCTCCCGAAACAGTTGGTATCGCGATTCATCGGACCAGGCTACGCGTTTCCAGTCATCTTGCGTCCAATGGCAGTGTTCCTAGGGCCAGGCGAGGCGCACAACCTTGTGCTATCGGGTTAGCAATGCCACCTAATTTGGCCGTCAGCTCCCAAACCCCATAGAACTCAGAGAACGTTGCACTGTCTGAACGCTGATCCACTACTGGCCCCAGCATTGAATTGCGCTAAGATTAGAGGCAATGTTGGACGTTGGGCGGATGTTACGATGCGTACCAGACGCCGCTGTCCACGATAGTCAAGGGCTTTTCTACAGCCACACTTGTGGCACTCTTTGGATATTTCCCTGAGTTTATGTACTTCAGGTACACCCTTGAAATTGTTGACCATGTGACCGTGTAAATCCAAATTTCGTGGTAATTTCCGAGATGGAGTGACCCATCTGCCGGGTGCCGACTCCGACTCTACCACGTTCGAAATTGCTTAAATCCTGATAAGCAGACATCTGAACTGCGAATCCTACTACTTGAGCTTTTTTTTTTTTTTTTTGATTGGAGGTTTAACGACCACCGTGAGCAACTCAATGGGCTATAAGCAGTCGCCCGTCCCTAATTTAGGGTCACTGGTTCCAGGGAAGGGAGAGAGCCAGTGCCGTAAGACAAACACAACAGCCATGCCTCACCGGGATTCGAACCCGGACCCCTTACGGACGAATGATCAGAGGCCAACGCCTTAGACCACTGCGCCACTGGGGCGGCCTATTTGAGCTTACGAAGATATCGTCGTTTGCGGACGATGCCATTTTTCGCATGGGTATGGTGGAAATGGAAATGGTAGCACCTTTCCCTGTTTTTTAGCACTTCAGTGTATATATATAGTATATAAACTGCTAGCCACCCAAAATACAACACCAAGAAGGAAGCATCCGATTGGCCGGAAATTCGCAGGGTGCGTCGCCCTCGAGAGGACATGCAAACGATTAGCATTGCAGGGCATATGCAAATCATGTGCTCCCGGCACGCTATCGAGAAGCACTATAAGAAGGGTGCACAGAAGGCGGGGTGTAAGTAGTGGAAGTGTGTTGTGCTGCCGGACCTGTGCGTGAGAAGCTTCCTGATGCCTCGTCGCAGAATACGGCAGTCATTCCAGCACGTTTAGGAGTTCGACAGAGTACGAATAGTGGCTTATCGCGACAGCTGTTTATCGTACCGAGACATCGACGCCCGTGTGGGACGACATCCATGCCACAGTGAGGCAAGTATGGATTCGGTGGGTGCAAGAGGGACGGACGGACCAACGTGAGCGATTACCGCACCCGCGGTACACTACCGAACGAGAGGGCCGTGGTGTTGTGCGGCGGGCATTGACGGCTCGCACCGCCACATCGCGAACGTTAGCGCAGGAATTAGGGTGTGTTGCGCAACAACCTGTGTCAGCACGTACCGTTCGACGTCGTCTGCAGGAGCGGGGACTTGTCCCACGGCGCCCATGGCTCCGATTACCATTGACGTTACACCACCGGCGAGTGCGGCGGCAGTGGGCCGTTGAACGCCGCACCTGGACTACCGAATGGCATGACATTGTCTTCTCCGACGAATCCCGCTTCTGCCTGCAACACCACGATGGTCGGATACGCGTGTGGCGGCACCGCGGCGAGAGACTGTATGACGCCTGCATTATGCATCGCCATACCGGTCAGTCGCCTGGCGTCATGGTTTGGGGCGCATTTGGATATGATACCCGCACCCCTCTGGTACGCATCGCCGTTACACTCAACAGCCACCGCAACATCTCCGACGTTTTGGATCTTGTAGTCCTCCCTTACCTGCAGGACCTGCCAGCGACCACGTTTCAACAGGAAAATGCGCACCCGCACTTGGCACGCATCGTGCAACAATTCTTCACGGCTCACCAGGTATCACTACTGCCGTGGCCAGCCTGTTCTCCCGATATGTCGCCCATCGACCACGTCTGATCGCTGATCGGCAAACGAGTGGCCCGGCAAGCACCACCCGCGGCTACGCCTGATGAACTGTGGCAACGTGTGGAAGCAGCCTGGGCCGATATACCCCAAGCCCACATCCAAAGCCTCTTTCATTCCATTATTGCCAGCCATGGGGGCCACACGAACTATTGATGTCTGCGTGTTCCGTAAGTCGCACGGGCCTGTAATCTCAATCGTTTCATCTTTGTATCTGTTGTTATGTGTCCAGTAAATCTGGCTTTGCTGTCAGATTTACTGGACACATAACAAAAAAATAACTTGCGAACGGAGAGAGGTACAGTTATTCAAGTGAGATAACGGTATAGTAAAGCGCCTACGCTCGATCGAATATAACCAATAGCAGCGCTCCTAGTGGCGAAATGTGGAAGTTAGCCATTGCAAATCGAAAACCAAAAGAGATAAAGCAAAATTTCCAATTACAAAGTTGTAGAGTATCAATTAATTAGTCCAAAAAGACATTTTTTCACACGGATAGGATGAATTGTCGCCTGAATACCTTAAAATGTCTGAAATCGATGCGCGACCTTTTGTGTGAACGTTTGAAGGGAACAGGCATAGGTATGAGCAAATACACACAATTTATTGCATAAATGCATACTTATGTCAATACAGTTTGATGACGTCACACAAAACAAAAAAGGCAAACTGGCGCACAGTGACAAAAAGGTAATGTCAAGTATGTTCGAAGACTTTACCATTGCCCACAATACACATTTGTATTCGTGAAAGTAACGGTGGAACACTGCCTCGTCCGACCAAAGAATCTTGGATAAAAAGTCTGAGTCACCTTCCACATTAATCAACGCCCAGTTGCACCAATCAAATCGACGCTCATTGTCCCGTGGTAAGAGTTCTTGCTGCGGAGTGACACGATGGGGATGTGCACCTTAAGCATGCAGTATTTGCTATACACGGCCCCGTGTTAAGCCACTCGCCCTGCTGATATCTCTTGTACTGCTTTGTGGACGGGCTTGTGAATATGCCAAAATATCATCTGCCATTATACGCATACCTGCACTCACAGGTCTGCCAGAGCGAGAACGACTTTTAGTGCTTCCTGTCTCCCTCAGCCGTCTCACTAAACTTGCGATGGTAACCGCACTTGGATGTGGTCCAGCTGGAAAACGAACGGCATATTCCCGTGCAGCTATCGCCGCGTTTCGTTGGCATTCGCCGTAAATAAGCACCATCTCGCAATATTGGGAGTGAGTGAAGCTCGCCATTCTCACACAGCGTACGTAGACCTAAACTTCTGATCAGGGTACATCCTTCTTCTGGTTTTTATATCGTAGGTACGGTACAACGTCACAATCTGCATTTGCATAGGGCTACATTTGCGAAATGTGAATATGCAGATTCGAATAGTCGTGCATCGATTTCGAACATTTTAGGGTATTCAAGCGACAATTTATCTTGTCCGTTTGAAACAAACGTTGTTTTGTACTAATTAATTGATGCTCTACTACTTTGTAGTTGGAAATTTTGCTCTATCTCTTTTCGTTTTCGATTTGCAATTACTAACTTCGGCATTTCGCCACTAGGGGCGCTGCTATTAGTTGCATTCGATCGGGCGTAGTCGCTTTACTATGCCGTTATCTCACTTGAATAACTGTACCTTTCTCCGTTCGTAAGTTATTTCAGGCTAAAGGGACTTTCCTATGCACCCTGTATATATCATTATCGCCGCCCCGGTGGCGCAGTGGTCTAAGCGATGGCCTCTGACCATTCGTCCGAACGGGGTCCGGGTTCGAATCCCGGTCAGGCATGGATGTTGTGTTTGTCTTACGGCACTGGCTCTCTCCCTTCCCTGGAACCAGTGACCCTAAATTAGGGACGGGCGACTGCTTATAGCCCATTGAGTTGCTCACGGTGGTCGTTAAACCTCCAATCAAAAAAAAAAAAAAAAAAAAAAAAAAATATATCATTATCATCATCATTGTCAACCACTATCCACTGCTGGATGAAGATCTGCAAAAGTTTCCTCCATAGCTGTCTTTCTGTCTTGAGCCACATTCCTCCATGTTACTCCGGCATGTTTTCGAATTTGATCCATCCATCTCCCATGTAGTCATGTTCTGGAACTTTTTCTGTCCCTTGGTAGCCAATCTAAAATTTCGGTTCTCCATCGGTGATCCGTTCTTCTAGTAATATGTCCAGCCAATTGTTCGTTCTTGACAGACGTTGTGTTGGAGGCTCCTACATTTTCTGCATTCTCGTGTGATATACCTCGTGCCGCACTCACCTGTTGTGTGTCCCGCCTGTTTAAAGGTACTGTGTATGTTTTGAGCTACTTTTCTGGCGATATCGTTCTTGTATTTGTTCATATTCCTCCGTTTTCCTATCGTTAGCTCGTTTGTCTACGTTTGGAAGCTACCAACATGGCGGCTTCTGGTCTATCCTTATCATCTCTGGGCATGGCGGATTCACATCGCACTTCCCACGTCCATGGAAGTTGACGTACTCTCGTCCTCAGATGTGTCTGCTCAGGTGCCTTCCCAGCTTCCTGGTACTCCCGCTCCGGTGCCTTCCCTGCACTTGGCGACGCACCTTTCTTCTGTTTCTGCCTCTGCCTCGGTGCCCTCCCTGGGTACTGCTGCGACCACTGCCTTTCCTTCTGCCTGTGCTCCTCTTCCCTCACTGCCTTCTGTGCCAGCCGGCTCAGCACAGACTTCTGTTCCGATGATGTTATTTGACTCTACAGTGCATCGAGGCGCTGCTTCTACGTCAGTTTCTTCTCAACCTGATGGTCTCTTGCAATCAACACCTATTATTCAGGTATCCAGCTACCAGATTGATGAAAATTCGCGAGTTCCATAATCTCCTGGATAGAGGTGTGCTTTTTCATGCCTTACCGAATATTTCTTTGCCATTCTACATTGAGGCCCTCTCAGGTCATTTGTCGCCCGCGTCTGTTGCCTGGAATTTCTCGTACACCTTGAGGTATCTCAGTGCAGTTCCAGCGCAAGGAGGATGCTGACTGTTTTCTTGCACATGGACTTTTGATTGGAACTAATCATCTCATCCCTTCGCCTCTTTCCAAGCGTCCGGTGAACATTACATTCTATCCTGTTCCACAGGAAGTGCCCAATCCTGCGCTTCTTCTCCTCGTCCATCATGTTTATAAAATTGTGGGCAAGGTCCGTCGCCTTTCTGACGCTCCACGCGGAACTCGATTTGCACATGCTACAGGACCTCGCCCTCAGTTGTTGGTCGTCTTTCCCACTGAGCCCGCCTTAGCGGATTGTCCTACAGAAGATACTGTTGAAATTGGCTCACGCACGTACTGTTTCAAGGTTTTTACCACTCACTATTGTACTCACTGTCTTTCACAGGATCACACCACCGCTTTCTGTGTGCGCATATGCCGTGGTGTTTCTTCCAGCTCGCATCCCAATGCCGAACACATTGGTCCTTCTACCATCCCCTCTTCCAATGTTTTGCCTGACGCGACCTCACCTTCTTTTCGTCAGACGCACCATCAAGTCAAAGAAAATGATCCCTTTTCTCCTCTTCCGCACCGTACGTTAGTTCATCATCCTTCTGGGTTAGCCGAGATATCCTCCACTACTGATATGCCTCCAGCGGAGTGTTCTGACTCGGATGTGTCGAGTGGTGCTTTGGCACTCCGGCCGGCTGGCCCTCCTCCGTGTCTCTCGGATATCAAATCTCCAGCTACGACCATGTCTGCTGTAACCCTGTTGCCGCACCTTCCTGCTGCATCAGATGATGTTCCAATGTCTACCGATGCTGATCGGGTACATACTGATTCCTCGACGCAACTTGTGTTCTCGTCTCTCGTTTCGGATGTTCTTCCAGGTCCGCCAATGGATTCATCCGCCTCAACTTCGTCTTCGAAACGGACTGGAACTTCCAAAGGCTCTGTAAAACAGAAAAAGGTAAAACATCTTTTTGTTACTCCTTCTGTAGCCTCATCTAGTGTTCCCCATGTTTCCTGTCCAGATGTTTCTCCGCCTGATGACTCTTCGAACAGCATGCATCTCAGTTCTGTTCCTGTCAATCCTTTCTCAGATGATGAGACTATACAGGCCATTTATAAGTTTCCTCTAGTTCCTGGACCACTGTCCAGACAGCAACTCTTACACCTCTTTCAATCTGCTCGTATGGTTGTCTGTACTGAAGAATTTCCCCACTCACCTGATCTTGATCTGTGTGCAGCAGTAATGCAATTTGAAGCTTATGTGTCATTTTTCAAATCTCTGAGTGTCACATATCCTATGTACCAGGTTTTCAAAATACGATACACTCAAAATAATCTCCATTAATCTATTTGAGATAAATAATCTCCATTAATCTATTTGAGATAAATAATCTCCATTAATTTATTTGAGATAAATAATCTCCATTAATCTATTTGAGATAAATAATTTCCATTAATCTATTTGAGATAAATAATCTCCATTAATCTTTATCCCTTTGTTTTCCCTTTTCAATGATTGAAAGACATTTTGCAATGTGGCATTAAAGAGTGGGAGATATGATGTACAGTATCCTCAAATAGCCGAAGCTTTGCTCTTTCATTTTCGTAGATATTATCAATTATGTTAATGAATGCATCTTCAATACCGCAGGATTTCAAAGCCATTGCAACTGCTAATGGTTTCACGGGATCAAAGGCCTTTTCGTAATCGATGAAAGCCATACATAATGGGAGCTCATATTCTCTCGTTCTTTCAGTTAGTTCTCTCAGTACATGAATGGTGCTGCACCCACTCCTGAATCCAGCTTGCTCTCTTGGTTGATCCATGTCCAGTGTTACCTTCAAGAGATGTGAAAGAACCTTAGTGAAGATTTTATAAACCACTGAAAGGAGGCTGATGGGACTGTAGTACCTGAGATCCTTAATGTCACCTTTTTCATTTTGCAGGAATACTCTTACACCTCTTTCAATCTCAGGAATTTTTTCTACATTGAGACATCTAATGAAAACTTGGGCGAGTGTAGTTTATATTTCTAAACTCTCGGACAGCTGTTCCTGTCGTTTGAAATGCTCTCCAAGCTCGTTAAACGATGCTGTGAGCGATCCCGAACTCCTCGGCCACACTAGTCACACTTCGACCTTCTTCCAACTTACCAATGACGCGACCTCGGGTACAGTCATCCAGATGTCTACTGGATTGCCTGTTGGTCATATCACACGGTGCAGCAACTCGACGTCGTTCAAACCGATGTACACCGTGCAATAGCTTCCACCGAACTGCTGAACGTATACCGCCCGTGTGCTTTGTACCCTTCCGACACTCCCCACCCCCTACGTCATGCTGCATATATGTGCATGCCCTACCGTACCGGACCCTAGTCTATCTCCTGAGTGGTCTTTCGGTCCGTTCTGCCTGCTCGTTTTGCTGTTATGCTAATTTCTCCTCTTCGTCCTTAATTTTTGCACATCAGTGTACATCGTTGCTACGTACTGTAGACGCCAATCCTACATTGATATTATGCAGTTTAGTCATCGATTCTAGTACTGTTGTAATGTCGAATCTACGTTTACTCTACAATTTAGATGTGGAAGTATGAAATTCTGAACTTTTAATCGTGGCATTAAACGTACAATGTATTCGTATTTGTAGTACGATTCTACGACGCTGTGTACGATTAAAAGATCATATAATTTTTTTATTGTTTCAATATCCCAGTCTTTTGCGACGCATTCGAAAAGACACATAATTCTCAAAAATTTCACAGAATTTTTGGTGATCTGTCAGCATCGCGCTAGGCCTATCCCTAATTGGGATATGCGTACGTACAAATCATATATCTTAAAAAGTAATTCCACTTAAAGGAACGAGACTCAACTTCTTATAAACATACTTAAGCAAAGAAAACATTTTTTAACTTACCGACGAAAAAGGAGACAGGTAAGAATCTCATCTTACGCCGCCCCGGTGGCGCAGTGGTCTAAGGCGTTGGCCTCTGATCATTCGTCCGTAAGGGGTCCGGGTTCGAATCCCGGTCAGGCATGGGTGTTGTGTTTGTCTTACGGCACTGGCTCTCTCCCTTCCCTGGAACCAGTGACCCTAAAATTAGGGACGGGCGACTGCTTATAGTCCATTGAGTTGCTCACGGTGGTCGTTAAACCTCCAATCAAAAAAAAAAATCTCATCTTACAACAGAAATGATACAACTGATCAACACCCCAGCATCCAAAAAGTTTTTTTTATTGGAGGTTTAACGACCACCGTGAGCAACTCAATGGGTTATAAGCAGTCGCCCGTCCCTAATTTAGGGCCACTGGTTCCAGGGAAGGGAGAGAGCCAGTGCCGTAAGACAAACACAACATCCATGCCTCACCGGGATTCGAACCCGGACCCCGTTCGGACGAATGATCAGAGGCCATCGCTTAGACCACTGCGCCACCGAAAAGTTTGTTTAACGTAATAGCTGCAAAAGCGCATGCGCGCGATGCTTACAGATCGCATAAAAAACATCGATTATTTGACCTAATGGAACTAAGTGGAAACTGCGTAAAACCGTCCACATATATACTGAAATTCAATGTAAGGATTTTTCTTGACGTTCCGTCTCGTCGATTTTACGTCGAAAACTATGCCTCGACGTAATATCCACCTGGTAACCAAACATCGACGTCGATTCGACATTACTGTGCTACCGGGGATGTGCATTAAATGACATTACATAAAAATTAGCTAATGTGTTGTTGTTTTTTTGTCCATATTATTGAATATTCTACTGCATCCTTTGCAAAAATAATATTTTCCGTTTAACAACGTCAATCGCACACGATTTTCCTATTATTTATTTTTTGCAGTGACCGGTAATGTTTTCAGGTTGGCCACTATCATCATCTTGATTGGAAATTCCGTGAAGAATTCGCTATTTGGTAGTGGTTACTAGAATCTTTAAAGTCCTTGATATAAATGAAGCGTCCACAGATCCACCAGAATACAACGACACGAAATCATTCTTGAATGCACGAAAGCAGTGGCTTCGGCAACTGACGCTTATTCCTAATCGATGAACAGCCGACATACCGAGTAATCACCTGGGTCTCCCTATCGGGCGAAAACGCTATCAAATTATGAGCTGCTTGGCATGATTGGTTTCTACGGGAAAGGGCGCGAGAATCCTACATTTATGGAATTGTGTCGACCCCGGCCTCATGTCATCGCAATGTGAGATCAGCCTAGTGTAGAAGGCAGTCTCAGGACGAACATTCCCGAGTATCACTGTCTTAGTGATGGACCGTTAACAAGAATGCGTACTGTCTCGTGGCACGTTTATTAATAGAATCCCCAGAACACACGTAATCTTCTACTACTGACAGCCACACTATTGATATAGTGTGGATATTTTACAAAACAAAGCTTCTTATATTGTACTTCTAAAGCACCCACACTATTCAGACATTCAGCTGCTATTTAAAATCATTTTATAATGACTCACTCACATTAGCATTCTGTTATCCCCTTGTAACCTCTAATGTCCACTGAATGGCCAATTTATTAGGACTAGTAGAACATTTTATGCAAATTGGCTGATACGTCATCCAATATGGGCAACATAATCAAGTGAACACTCTAGGGCAACATAATCAAGTGAACGCTCTCACCAGTATGCGTTAAGTCTAATGGAAAAGCGACGTGGTAAGAGAGTAGTGCGAAGCGTTGCCCATACGCCCGAGATGGGTCCGGGCTCGAATCCCGTGGTGAGGCGTAGTTCATGTGTTTGCCTTACGGCACTGGCCCTTTCCTTTCCCTGGAATTAGTGCCCCTAAACTAGGGATGGACGACCGTTCATAGCCCTATGAGTTGCTCATGGCGATCATTAAACCTCCGATCAAAAAACAGCAGCGTGATTCTCACAGCTTAGAATGATACATGCGCCAAGGAGTGTGACAAGAATCAGCAAAACTGCTACACTTGGAGCAGCAACAGAAATAAGATTGTGTTGAGAGTGGTTGACTTAGCAATATACCTGTAGTCAGCTTATGGGCTTTGATCGGAAACGGCTGCTCGACGCCTGAGGTGGATGAGTGCAGGATATCCACACATTTACGGGAAAACATACTCACAAAAGTGAGTCAAATAATAGAGGACTTGTAACAGAGGAAATGCCAAAGGGCATCTCAGCTCAGAGTGCACCCATCATTGCACCATCTGCGTTAGAAAGGATGGTAAACGGTCATGTGGTCTGGCGAACCGCATATTTAACTGTATCACGCAGGGTGAGAATTTCGAAACCATCGAATGGTTTCCGTGAATTGACATTCTATCAGGCGGGACAACGTCTGTTCTTCAGTCGCAGATTGCTTCCAAATACACAGGACCAGAGGTTTTCGCGTCGTATCTTCAGGGGCAATGAAAAGTGTCATGGCGAAAATTTTAACCTCTGGTGAATTTCAGAAAGACCTGATCAATCTTTCTGTTGGTTTATCAGGGATTAATTAATGCAAAATTTTCTCCCATGACATACGTTAGAAGAAAATTCCTGGTTGAAAGGCAGGGGAATTCGTGCGCAAAATTCGCTTGTCTTAATCACAACCAGGAGAACAAAATTTCATGTTAAGAAAAAAAAAGAAAAACAGAATAATATTTGATTTAACTGACTCTGGTGTTTTGGAAATAATTATTTTATCTGTTCTTTTATCGCGATAGGAAAAGGCGAGTAGGTGTGCAGCTCAGAGAATCAAAAATTAATTTTCTTTCACATCACGGAATGAGGAAAAAAAGCGTTTCTGCAAAAAAAAAAAAGTTGTGAGAAAAGGAAGTCTTTCGGATCGGCCATTTTAAGGGTCCTGTAGAAGTCGCTCAGAAAATGTTGCAGAAATGCTCTTAGGGGGTTGGCGTTCTATTTCTGGGACAAGGTCACAGCCGCACATAGGAAGTTACTTGGTCCCTACGTGTGAAGGTCAGGGGTCACTCTCTAGGAGTGGGAGAGAAATTCCGTTGTGGGAGGAGCTGCTATTGCCATGCAGAGGTCAGCCAATGAGGGGTCAGCATTTTCCAACACCCCAGAGAGTTCTTTTTACACTTTGAGACGCTTGTCTCAGGCATTCTTTCTCTTGTTCTTGCTCTTGCTGGCCGGCAGAAAAAGGGGACGGCCGAGTTTTCTCCTCGCCTTTTTGGTGGGGAGAAGATCCACAGAAAAAAACAGGCTTTTCTTGACTGCCCTTTGCTGACCACCACGATGTGACACTCTGGCTCTGGGCTGCATTTTGAAGGGTTGGCGAAACGTCGTTAAAGAGGCATCCCGCCGGCCGGGAACTTCGCCCTGGCAAGAAAGTTTTCTCCATTCTGTTGCTACTCCCAAAAGGAGGCCTGCATCAAAGGCCTGAGGAAAGAAGCCAAAAAACAGTTCTATCTCATTCCAAAGTTTCAGAAAATGGTCTGGGGAGGCTCTTCCCTGCAGACCATCAAGATGCACATTGCTACTAATCACCAGGTGGATATTGAAGGCTCTCTCCCTTTCATCAAAAAGGTACCTCGAGTCTGCAGCTGCCAGCGATGCCCTTGTTCAAGGAAAACAAGGAAGACATGGAAGACGAGCCACCGAGACTGTGGTTGTGCCAGGACTGTGAACTCTTGTGAGAAAAAGAAAAAAAGGACGCCTGCTCAAAGGTAATGCTTTAGTCCATATCTTTTAGTATCGATACGTAACAGCCCACGCAGGTACCTGAGCTTCGAACTGAGCATAAGAAAACAAAAGCAAGTTTTTTTTTGCCTCTGATTGTGGCTGTGTTGTCGTTCAGTTTTCAAAAATGAAATTTATTAGTTCCTCAGGTATGAGTTCAGATAAAAGGGGGAAAAAGAGAAAGGGGAGTTGAAAATGCTTTAATTTATGTTTTTTTTTTTTTTTTGTGTTGTCATGTCTGGTGTTTTAGCAACTCCCCAGGCCAGTACGTTTTAATGTATCCGAAAAATTTGGTTTAATTTTTGAGCACAGTGAATTTTCGTGCATCGATTGTAGTTTAGTTGGGCATGTGATAATTGAAAAGCAGTGTTATTGTGATGCCGTGTGTGATAAAATATTTGTAAACATTTTTCTCTAGCCTTCTACAGCGTTGAGTTTTTTTTCTGAGTGAAGATAAATTATGGGATGATTTATATTGGGATTTTGGGAGCATATGTACAGTGTGATGAAATTGGAAACCTAAAGTGCTGTTTACATTCTTGGAGTGTTGAGTGTCGAAATTAGTGTGGTGTGTTATTTTGAGGACCAGTATTTTACATGCTCCAGATGAGTGTTAATCTCCCATTGGAAAGGGGTGATCTTAGGGCAAGCCTGGGAACTTGTCCTAAGGCAGAGGGCTCTGAGTAGGGAATTTTCACCAGGATGAGATATGTGCAAAATAGAAGTTAAGGTATTTGGGTTCTCAAGTTTAGTATTTCGCAAAAAGAATGAACATCATGAGTTGAGAAGACACACTTTTGCTCACCAGTTCCGGTATTAATTGTTCTTTTCTTTGGCCTAAATTTTCTTGTTTTACTAAAAGGTTAAGAGTCTAAATGTAATTTTAATTTTCAATAAGGTGAAAATATTTAGTAGGTTATGTAAATGGTCAGTGTTATTGTCTGCAGTGTGATACAGAAGAATTTCCTTGCTTTGTGATTTTTCCTGGGATTTGGATGTAGTGTGAGATAAGTGATTTTTTTTCCTGGGATATATAGAGACAAGTGATTTTTCCTGGGATACATGTGGATATTGTGATTTTGGATTTCCTGGGATATATAGAGATAAGTGATTTTTCCTGGGATATATGTGGATATGGTGATTTTGGATTTCTTGGGATATAGAGAGATAAGTGATTTTTTCCTGGGATATAGTTGTGTTAGTTCTGGGCCGGATGTGCCTGGAGTATTTGGGGTTGAAGTACGACAGGCTCTTGCAGGCGTGGTTGATCAAGGTGGGATCATGCATTGGTTCGAAAAGGAGGAGCCTTGGGGACGTGGTTTTGGGGGAAACTTGTCTTCAACCCCCCCCCCCAGTAGTTTCGCTGCCCACGGAGATATGTACTGCCAGCTAGGGTCGGTCGGGCGTTGCTTCAATGGATGTTGCGAGATCATGTTAGAGGAAATTCTGTACCTGATGATGATGTGTCGCACTTGAGGATTTTTCCCTTTCCCTTTGCCTAGGCTGAAATTGGACTCACGACCCAATTTCACGCCTTCAGCCTGACTGGTATTTTCTTCCTGTGTTGGTTCTCAAAACCCAGGGTAGTGTCTGAACTGAGAGTATTTGCCTCACCGCTACCTCAGTAATTCACTGCAGGTATTAAATTTAAGTTTTGTTTGGTGTGATTTAAAGTATCTAAATTAATTTGTTTATGATATGCTGTAGTGCTAGGGATGTAAATTCTAAATTCTGGTTGTTAGTGTTAGTGAACATGATATTTAGTTTGGAAATTTAGTTAATTGGTATTTTGAGCTTTTGTTTACAGTATAGAGTTATTAAGTATCTTGAGCTATCATTTGAAATGCAGAGTGAGGTGATTTTTATGAGCAAGCTAGTGCAAGAAGATTGTTTGAATTTCTGAATTATGTTGATGATGTTATGAATAGTGATAATTTTTAAGTTAGTTAGTGATGTTTCTTTATAAGTGAAGTAGGTTCATTCAGGGTAGTTCTATAGGTTATGTAATGTTAATTAATGCTTGTGTTCAGTGTAAATTCTGTTTTGAGGATAATTTACTTGGTTTGTTTACTTGGAGATGGTAGATTTGGTTAATGTATAATTTGTGGCTCTTATTATAACTGTAAATTTAATTGAAGTCTTTGAAGCTGGTTGGGGAGATTGCAGAGTTTGCTAAGGTTGTTCAGGTGCTGTAAATTTAAATCAACAAGTGTACAATTGTAAATTTGCCATTGAGTTAATTAGGTGAGGGAGATGAGAGTACGTTTCAAAAGAACAGAACTTGTCCACCTTGTGGAATTAAAAATAATCCAGTATTTTTTTGTGTAAACTATGTGAATCGTAGTATAATTTTGGATGCATAAAGTCAATGCCTGGATGTTCAAACCAACTGTGTTGAAATATGTCAAGTTGTGCTGTTCATAAGGCCAGTGGCCAAATAGAAAAAAAGATTGAGATTCTGTTTTTATACTGCTGTGTGTAAGCAAACAAAAAAAAAGAAATACCACAGCTGATTGTCCACTAAATTACCTTGTTAAGTTTATAAGAAAAAAAAATATAGGCAGTAGCCTTTCAAAAAAATCCAAAATTAGTGCAGTGTGAAAAATTTTGTGTGCTGTTGTCTTCCATGACTTGGTCCCATGTGTTCACCTTAGCTTGACTAAGGCTATCGATCCGAATCCTGGTAGCCGCCCCGGTGGCGCAGTGGTCTAAGGCTTTGGCCTCTGATCATTCGTCCGAAGGGGTCCACGTTCGAATCCCGGTGAGGCATGGATGTTGTGTTTGTCTTACGGCACTGGCTCTCTCCCTTCCCTGGAACCAGTGACCCTAAATTAGGGACGGGCGACTGCTTATAGCCCATTGAGTTGCTCACGGTGGTCGTTAAACCTCCAATCACAAAAAAAAAAAAAAATCCTGGTATTATGAGGTATTTCACAACTGCAATTTTTGCTGTCCTTTTAAATTGACTTTCACCGCCTCCACAAGTTGTTATTAAACGAGTACATTTTATCCTATGACTTATAGTGACACATTTTTATACACATGCAACAATATTCACTTATTTTTGCACTTTCAGATGACTCAACTCTGCGTGAACACAAACAACGCAAACTTTTCAATAACTTCTTGTGGAATGTAAATTTTTAAATGCATTTTTGTTTAGGATGTTCATGGCTTTCATATACTTAGAAAATATTTTTGTTTTGAAATGCATCTACACATCTCTCAAAGTTAAATTTTAGTCTAAATTCAAAATTTCCCTTCAAGATTACTTCTGGCTATCAATGATAATAACTTTATATAAAGTGGTTGAGATAACACCACAACAAAAGTTGATATCCTTATGTTGTCTTAACCAGTAGCTGAGGCCAATCCAGGAAGCACAGCAAGTGATGCAAAGCGAGCGGTTCGAGAGGAAAGTCATATTGTGAATTTGGTGGAATTGTGGTGGAATACCCAGCGCTGGTCAATAGGAAACGGGAGTTGCTGCAAGTGTGTAATGCCCCGAGTCACACCTCCAGAGTGGTCCTCCGAAAACTACAAGACCTGAAAGAGGTTGAGACCTCATCCTATCCTTCATACAATCTTGAACTTACCCCATCCTCCATACAGACCCGAGCTTACATCATTCTCCATACAGATCCTAGCTTATCCCATCCTCCATACAGTACTCACCTTACCCCATCCTCCATACAGTACTCACCTTACCCCATCCTCCATACAGTCCTCATCTTGCCGTATCCTCCATACAGTTCTCGCCTTGCTCCATCCTCCAAACAGTCCACACCTTACCCCATCCTCCAAACAGTCTTCCCCTTACCCGATCCTCCAAACAATCCTCACCTTGCCCCATCCACCATACAGTCTTCACTTTACCCCATGCTCCAAACAGTCCTGAACTTATTCCATCCTCCATACAGACCAAAGCTTACCCCATCCACCATACAGTCCACACCTTACCCATCCTCCATACAGTCCTCACTTTACCCCATGTTCCATACAGTCCTGAACTTACTCCATCCTCCATACAGACCCAAGCTTACGCCATCCTCCATACAGTCCTCACCTTGCCCCATCCTCCATACAGTCCTCACCTTACCCCAACCTCCATACAGTCCTCACCTTACCCCATCCTCCATACAGTCCTCACCTTACCCCATCCTCCATACAGTCTACACCTTACCTCTATGCTCCATACAGTCCTCGCTTTACCCATCCTCCAAACTGTCTTCACCTTACCCCATCCTCCGAACAGTCCTCGCTTTGCTCCATTCTCTATACAGTCCTCATCTTGCTCCATCCTCTATACAGTCCTCACCTTGCCCCATCCTCCATACAGCCCTCACTTTACCCCAACCTCCAAATAGTCTTCACCATACCCTATCCTCCATACAGTCCTCTCGTTGCCCCATCCTCCATACAGTCCGCACTTAACACCATTCTCCATACGGTCCGGAGCTCACCCCTATCCGATTACCACCTGTTTCACTCCTTGGCCCATTTCCTGCAAGGACGGCCCTTCGCTTCAGTGGCGGATGTAAAATCTGGCATGAGACAGTTTCTCTCCTCGAAACCTG
Organism: Macrothele yani; assembly: GCA_039090855.1. Taxonomy (NCBI): domain Eukaryota; kingdom Metazoa; phylum Arthropoda; class Arachnida; order Araneae; family Macrothelidae; genus Macrothele; species Macrothele yani. The sequence goes on from CM076992.1 coordinate 21,118,944, forward strand.
CCGAGTGCTACCGCCGTGAAGCCGTGGCGCCGGTGGAACATTGGCAAATAACTGTAGGAAACAACTGCCTGTATTTTGCAGAATGAGGTGAGCGTGTATGGCTTTCTTGCATCATTAAACGTTTTATCTGCAAACGAGACGAACGTTTGACTCACCCTGGCACTGTTTGAGGTAGGATCTCGTGTTATCTTGACGTCTGACCGCCTAATACGTGTTTTCCACAAGGTTGAAAATGTGATTCCGTCTATGAGGCTATTTTAGTTGTTCAAAGAGAAATTGTGTTTCGTCAAAACTACGCTGTCATCCTGCAAGGTGGAATTTTAAATAAACAACCAGAAAGCTGAATAAAATATTCTCTTTTGATACGTAGCGCGATCAAAAAGTTCGCAGACTATGTACGTAGCGCGCCAACAGCTGGCAGTACGCGAATGCGCAAGCAGCGGTCGAAGGAAGTGACCTTGATGAGTCATTGTGCCCAGGAGCGTCGTTCTCGTTCTGTGAACATCGAAAGATGCGCTACACGATATTTGGTGACCAAGTTCAGAACACAGCTACGATTTTGGTATGGACTGCAAACTAGAGCAGCAAGCGAACATCAAATTCTGCGTCAAACTCGGCAAATCGGGAACGCAACCGCAGGAAATGTTACGGCTGGCTTATGGCATTGAAGCAATGAGTCGTGCGAGGTGTTTTGAGTGGCACTCGCGCTTCAAGAGCGGCAGAACAGCACTGGAAGGCGACGAGAAGTCAGGGTGACCGTCCACGAACAAAACCCCAGAAAATGTGGACAAAATTAGGGAACTGGTGCATGAGGATCGTCGGAGAACCATTCAAGACATTGCTACCATCGTAAATGTGTCATACGGAACAATGCAAGCAATTCTGACGTCGGGTTTGAACATTCACCGCATTGCTGCAAAGTTTGTGCCAAAGATTCTGAACCCCGAACAGAAGGCGCTCAGTGTCGAACTCTGTCAAGATCTTTGTCAGCAGGTGGTGAACGAACCAACGTTCCCGCCGCGGGTCATCCCTGGGGACGAGACTTGGGTCTACGGTTACGACCTGGAGACCAAACAACCGTCGTCGCAATGGAAGAGCCACCCGGCATCTCCACGACTGGTCCGGAGCGCAACCTAAAGCATGCTCATCGTGATCTTCGACATTCGTGGGGTTGTGCACCGGGCCAGACAGTCACCGTCCTTTTTTACTACGATGTTCTGCGGCGTCTTAGAGAGGACATTTGCCGCAACCGACCTGAAATGTGGCGCAGGGTCGATTTCCTGCTTCATCACGACAATGTAGCAGCTCACAGAGCGTTAGCAACACGCCAGTTTTGCAGCCGGAACAGCATGACTACCCTTCCTCACCCACCTTATTCGCCGGATTTGGCCCCCTGCGAGTTCTTTCTGTTTCCGAACGTGAAGATTAAGCTCAAGGGTCGCCGTTTTGAAACCGTGGACGAGATCCAGCGCGAATCGCAGACGGTGCTTGACACGATTCGCGAACAGGACTTCCATGGAGCGTTCCAACAGTGGCAAAAACGCTGGCAGTGGTGTATCGCGGCCCAAGGAGACGGCTTTGAGGGAAATCATAGTCAGACTTAAGTAACATAAGTACTTTGTTGTGTATCATCCTAGTCTCGTAACGTTTTGATCGTACCTCCTTTTTTTTTTTTATTGAAGGTTTAACGACCACCGTGAGCTTCAACAATATTTATTTGGAGCAAACATGGACAGGAAGATACAGATGACCTGTGCTTAACAGTTACCAAAAGATAAACAAGTATATGACCTATTTACAATGACGATGAGATATTTACACTATGTGGATGCACTAATACAATGTAAGCAAATTCATAACACTGACAATACTGGACTGAAATGTTGACTTACTCTATGTACAACATATGTTCGCAATGTGCATCAGCAGAGTGCCATCTCTAATAGGTGAACACCAGTACAAGGTATAACTATAAATTTTACAGTGCAAAAACAAACATGTATAGTTTGAGCAATCTTGAAAAAAAGAAGAAAAGAGCAGAAGGCTTATACTTTTCAGTGTCTGAAAGATAAGCGAATAAATAATCTAATTACAATGATGGTGTGAACTCTATACAAATTGAATGCAATATCTCTATTGTGAAACACTGTCAAATTATAAAAAGAACTATTACTTAGGCTTAAACAAGTGCCTCAATCACAATACTATAGATTAACTTGTAATGAACAACAACATATGTACACAAGGTGCAACGGCATAGGGAAGACACTAATACGGAATTACAATTCCATGGTACAACTGTAAATTTCACAGTGCAAAGAGTAAAGTATATTAGTACACACAGAACTTACGTTTTACAGAAAATTTATACTTCGGGTACAATACAAATAATGAAAATATGAAACTGACTCTTTGTACAGCAAATGTGCAATACAGCGCAGAACATTATGTAATAGACTGATTATTTCCTGGTAGGCACATGTGACATGAGAAAAACCACACTGTGTAACATTAACATATAATTGAAATACTATCAAAACGTTTGCTCCGCACCATGAGCATAAAACTTAAGACATCTAATCTTGACCCAACATGCGAAATGTGCCGAACATAAATTTTACAGTGCAATTAGGAAAGTACATTAGTATATACAAAACTGAGCTTTTGGCATAGCAACTATACTTCAGGTATAGTACAAATATCTGAACGAGGAACAATTACTCTTTGTACAACAAAAGTGCTAAACCTCGCTGAACATTGTGTATTTGACTGATCATATACCTTTATGTACATGTAACATGATCAAAAACCCCACTGTGCAAAATTAATAATTAAATTTAAACATTAACAAACAATTGCTCATCACCGTGAGCATAAACCAGAAATTATGAAGTCCGGCAGACATAAGGAAAGCGTTGAACATAAAACTTTAAACTTATTCTAAGTGCCTGTGGTGTAACAGAAAAAAAAACCTCACCTACAGGACCTTGTTGGTGAGAAACATGCAGACGCGCAGTAACATTGGGCAGCAATGATGAAGAGGGCACCTAAAAACACGTTAATCACAAAACTATACTTTAGTTAGTCTAAACAAATTCACAGAAGTCAGAACAATAGTCTAAGGTCTTCTGATGGACCAGAAAACCATTGACGAAAAGGTGACCACACTGACATAAAGTGTGGGATTCGATTCGCAGCCTTAGCAACAGTGAAAGCAAGCCTCAAGCGTGAAATCAGTCTGTTCCGGAACTGACTGCACATGGCAGCTCCCGCCTGAAAGATGGTAGGCTGTATAGGGGTAGAACGAAGCTGTTGATAGTAGCAAAAAATCACATGTTTTGCTAATATGAAAACATAAGCACATGACTCTGATATAGGAATAAGCAGAGTACTGGAACTGAGTAGCGTGCTATAGGCTGAGAAAGAGAGATCAGTAGTACTAAGGCACTGTGCAATAGTGAAGGTCAGATGTAACAAGGGAAGAAGCACTGTGCAATGTTGATATACATGATCTACATCCGCAATCGTAGAGCAAAACATGCAGTTAGGCGAATCAACAAGCGTCATCCTGAATAATTTGGTAGGAACTGGTAACCGCCGATGAAGAAACAACCATTGGATGTTTCTTTCTGCTGGAACAGATAGTGGTGAATTAGACATGGACCACACTTGTGAAAGAGCGACATTCGGAACATCTGGAATCATCAATGGTGTAGCATACAGTGGATCAATGAGACAACGGTAAAGAGACGAGATAGAAAAACTAGAGAGAGGAAGTGATGATCCCCGAACGGAAAGGAAAAAGGGAAGAGGAAGAGAGGCAGAGGGAACAAGAGTTAACCCAGCTTGAGAGGCAAGGTTAGGGAAGAGGGTAATGATTGAAGAACGGAAGGAATCATACAGCGAAAGAGAGGAAGAGGTAGGGGGAGGAGGGGGGAAGATCAGAGAAGGGTTTCCAAGAAAGATCTGGAGAAATTAGATCCTGAACAGATACTATTCCGGCGGGGAGCCAGGAAAGGTCAGTAAAGTAGGGATCATTAGGGGGATGAAGGATGGAAGAAAAGAACAGGGGCTCAGCTAATAGTTCAGTGGTGGAAGCCGGTGGAGCACGGAAGAGGGGTAGAGAACGGAGAAAGGAAAGGACCTCTTTGTAGAAAGGGGAAAGTTTAGAATGGAAAAAAGGAGATTGATCCAGTAGAAGATACATGATGAAAGTGATTCGGGAATTCCTAGGCAATATCATGACATCTCTAACGAGCGTAACTGGCGACTCTGGTGCACTTAGTAGCCGCAGGAAAGAAACCACTTTATGTGCTTTATAGTAGGTGCGAACGTCCAGCAGTGAAATACCTCCATCAGTGACTCGACGACAGAGAGTGGAGACCTGGATCCAATGGTACCTGTTCCATATTATCGTTGAGATGATTCGAGTGATTTCAGTGAGGTGATAAATGGGCATACGTTCAGCTGACCATGCATATAGGCATGGTGAAAGAATATAAGTCTGAGCTATTCTAGCTCTTGAGAAGTAAGAAGTACAAAACTGGGAACCTCGCCAGAAGGCAGCAGTTCTAGTAAGGCGTGTTCTGAGAGCATGCCATGTTTCATTTTGAGCAGAAAGACGGACTCCGAGATGGACCCCAAGGAATTTTTGGGATGAAGCAGTCCATGAGGCGCCCCACGGGGTGTCAGTCCTAGAGGCCCACGCTCCGCTCCATAGACCTGCACTCTTGGATGTATTAAGTGATGCCGCTGAACATGAAGAATATTGATCGTAAATCTGGAGCAAGATGTCGAATTGAGCGTCTGTCCGTACACAAAAGGTCGCGTCATCGGCATATGCAGAGTATGTCACAGAAAAGTGCCTAGTACTTGCAGTAGGCGGTGGCAGTGCATCTATAAAGGCTCGATGGACAGACCGAAGAAACGGCTCAAAAGCAATGGCAAAGAGCTGCCCAGAAAGTGGGCAACCCTGCCGAATGCCTCGCTGAAAAGGAATAGGTGCAGTCAAGAAGGCGGCCGTCTTGACATGGAAAACAGCGTCCTGATAAAGGGCAAGAATAGAGGTAACAAAAGCAAAAGGAAAGCCGAAAGCAATAAGAACAGCAGAAAGATACGAATGTGAGATATTGTCGAAAGCAGCTCTTTGGTCAAGATTAAAGAGGGCGAGTGGTTCAGAGTTAGTACGAGCCAGGTGTAGGAGATCTCGAAGGAGATTGAGATTAGAAGTGATGGACCGACCAGGAACCGTGTAGGTCTGGTCGGGAGAAAGAAGAAATGGAAGAACTTGGTTGAGTCGACTGAAAAGGTGTTTAGTGAAGAGTTTATAGTCAATGTTTAGTAGCGAGATAGGACGCCAGTTTCCCAAGTCAAGCAGATCGCCTTTCTTTGGGAATAACACCATATGAGCCTCTGTGAAACCCCTCGGAAGAGAAGAGGAAGAAAGAGCAGCATTGAAAGCCGCGAGAAGAAATGGAAGCAACGAAGGGAGAAACGTACGGTAGAAAAGGAGCGGAAGGCCATCTGGACCTGGGACAGCACGGGAATTTAGAGAGGCAAGAATGGTCCGAAGTTCAGTCTGCGAAATAGGTTGTAAAAGGGAATCAGAGAGATTGGAAGGAACTTGTGGAAGAGCAAAAAGTAAAGTAGCAGAAGCAGAAACAGAAGGCTGAGGAGTTTCACTGTATTTGATAGTAAAATATCGACGAACCTGAGAGCAAACTGCATCCGGTTCAGAGATGATTTCACCATCAGGCCGCCGAAGTAGTCGAAGCTGATGCGACGAGCGGCGTTTTTCTTCTAACGCGGATAGAAACACAAAGGAGCAGTCCTCTGGTGATAGATGTTGTAGACGGAGACGAAGAATTACCTGACGTGCACGAGGCTCAAGAAGTGCTCTAAGATCGGCTTGGTAAGCTGTATACATGGGATGACTCGCACCAAGCTGTAACAGGATGTTTCGGAGATTTTGCTCTTCCATGGAGCGCTTCGTGCCTTCGGAGAAGGAATGACGTCTGAGAAGATAAATTAGGTAAGATTTTACCTCGAGCCAGTAATTTATGGCACACGGTGCAGAGGACAGGCCCTCTCGCATATGATCAAGAAGATCTCTGATCTCGGTGCACATATTCTCATCAGCTAGGAGAGAAGTGTCCAGTGTCCATGACCGAGGCCTAACATGCAGACGAGATGAAGAGCTACAGGAGATAGTGATGGCACAATGATCCGATGAAGCTGTAGGAGAATGCATACAATCCGTTGTAATGGGCAATAACGGAGCAGAAGCGTAAAATCGATCCAGCCTGGCAGAAAGAGAGGAGGATGCAGATGAAGCTCTCCAGGTATGTGAAATGGATGTCGGATGCAATCGTCGGAACACGTCATGTAAATCAAAATCAGACACTAATGATCGCAATTGCTCCACAAGACGTGAACGATGTTCAATCCTCGAAGGAGCGCGATCGAGCTCTGGTTGAAGTGTACAGTTAAAGTCTCCTCCAATGAGCACATGATCTGATGGTAATGCTGACTGAAGTGCAGTGCGGAGCGACGAAAATAACAACGTTAGATGTGTAGATGAACATGGAATATATATGTTGAAAACTAAATATCGTTGTCCATCTAGGACGAAAGTGAGTGGCTGCAATAAATCTCGGCACAGGTTATGAACTTTAACAGAGGAGAGTGCTTGACGAAATCTATTATGTACACCAATCGCTAAACCTCCACGAAGAGAGAGCCTATACGCGTGATGAAACTGATAGTCCCATCTCCTCCAGCGATGGAAGGGTGAAGTGGATAGACAATTTGTCTATTGCAAAAGTAGGAGATCTGCTTTGAGTTGGTGGACGTCTTCATACACTAAAGCATTCGCCAAAAGGGTACACATACCCCTACGATTCAGTGAGACTGTCTTGAACAGAATAGTCTGATGATGGTTGGAGGATGTTGTCGGCTGCGTTCTGTAACTTGGCGAGACGGCTACGGAACTTCTTTGCCCAGTAGGGACCACCCAGATCTCTGCCCGGAACGGTACGTAAATGAGAATGTATCGCCAACATTTGATTCATGGTGTCAGACAGACAGTGGGAGTAACCTTCCAAAAAATTGCGAGACAGCTTGTCTCTACGGGGACTTATTAGGAACGCATACACCTTCTCTCCAGACACAGGTGTCTGTGGAAGAGAGGATGACTCTAGAATATGTAAAAAGTTTTCACAGGAGATCGGAATAATTGTTCCATCATCTGTATCAGATTCCATAGAGCCTTCAGACGTGAACATCTGACCACTAGAACGATCACGTCCTGCCCTAAGGGTGGTTGTAATTCTAACCTTCTTATTCTGGGCGCGTGAAGTTCTACGTCGCTTCGTCCGTCCACGACTTTGTGCTGTAACCGGAATTGGAACTTCCGGCAATTTAAAAGGAACTGAAAAAGCAACCTCAACGGTCGGTGTAGCAGTATGACGAGAATCGTCATCAGCCATCTCTATAGGAGACTTTGGATTAACAATTGATGTCTCTTTCGACTGAAGAGATGATGGGGGCGCCAATGCATCACCCGAGGTCGAGGGTTTACCCAGAAACGTTGGTTGACCAACGGCTGTCTCACAACTTATGGGGGACGTCGGTAGACCAACGGCTGTCTCACTACTTCTGGTAGACGTCGGTTGACCAACGGCTGTCTCACTACTTTTTGTAGACGTCGGTTGACCAACTGCTGCATCACTACTTTTTGAGGAAGTCTTCTGTTGCTGGTCTTTAGCACCAGAACAGGATGCCGATTGACGTGACAAAGAGGAAGAAGGTCGTGCTGTTGACTTGGAAAGAGTGTTCGCATTATGAGGGCATAGAGCGCGGGGATGTCCCGTGCCTTTACAATTTGGACAGACGGAGCCTACTGTGATGAATATCTCTCTAATGTGCGTGCAACAGCGTACACGTAAAGTGAGTGGAATACGCAGCATGTGCTCCTCTGAAGGGAAGACCACACGAATATTGCGGCGAAACCCGAGTAGGTATCTATCTTCTGGCACCTCTGGAAACGAAGAGTAACCGCCCCGGTGGCGCAGTGGTCTAAGGCGTTGGCCTCTGATCATTCGTCCGTAAGGGGTCCGGGTTCGAATCCCGGTCAGGCATGGATGTTGTGTTTGTCTTACGGCACTGGCTCTCTCCCTTCCCTGGAACCAGTGACCCTAAATTAGGGACGGGCGACTGCTTATAGCCCATTGAGTTGCTCACGGTGGTCGTTAAACCTCCAATCAAAAAAAAAAAAAAAAACGAAGAGTAGGTAGTTACACCTCCAATGATCCGGCCATAAGGAAGAAGAGCGGCAATCAAGAGATCATCTGAAACCTCAGGTGGAACTGGTGACAAGCTTACAACAACGGAACTCTGTGAAACAAGTTCGGCATGGATGTGACGATCACCAATTGAGATTCCCTTGGTCAGTACATGTAGGGAATGGGCAGGAGTAGAGAAGTAAACAAGTACTTTGCAAGGCTTCCTGCCCACATGAATTACGGCTGATGCAGGAACAATCTCTCGAAGAGCAGCAGTATATGCAGTAAGTTTTGTATTTCTCAGGCTCGGAAATACAACACCATTCTCCATAGTTTGAAGGAATTTCAGCCCAGAAGGGGTATCTTCTTTAAGGACAACCTCAATGACTTCGGCATTATGCGTCATCTCATATTTTCCAGGATAAAAAGAAGACTGTGAAGGTCCCGACTTAGATGCGGTTACGTCAGCATATGAGAGGGTAGTTGTACGTTGCTTTGGAGATGATTCCGGCATGGAGTGCGAAACATCCATGGCGTCATCATTAGCTTTCAGAGAAGACATCGTATCGCCGCTGGGAGACTTGGAAGAAGAGGCGATATCCGATGGTAAGGCAGCAACAGAAGGCTGCAAGGAGGAGTGGTTTATCGAGATAGACTCGTCATTGGTAATAGTATTTAGAGAAGCTGTTATCGGGAGATCATCATTTCCGGTAGCAAGGGTTAGGACGTCATTTTCCCCGGAAGCCGCCATTTGCAATGGCGAGGAAAAGCTTAGCGCTTAGCCAGCTTGGCCAAGGCAGAAAAATAAGGTAAACTAATCAAAATAAGCACTTACCAGCTCGGCATGCATATAAAAAGAAACACGGAACCTTCACACACAACACACACACGAAATAGAACACTGACAACGAAGAAAAATAACACACCAACGAAAACTTGAGCCACCCCGGTGGCGCAGTGGTCTAAGCGATGGCCTCTGATCATTCGTCCGAAAGGGGTCCGGGTTCAAATCCCGGTGAGGCATGGATGTTGTGTTTGTCTTACGGCACTGGCTCTCTCCCTTCCCTGGAACCAGTGACCCTAAATTAGGGACGGGCGACTGCTTATAGCCCATTGAGTTGCTCACGGTGGTCGTTAAACCTTAAATAAAAAAAAAAAACTTGAGGAGCACAGATAAACACGACTAACCCACCGTGAGCAACTCAATGGGCTATAAGCAGTCGCCTGTTCCTAATTTAGGTTCACTGGTTCCAGGGAAGAGAGAGAGCCAGTGCCGTAAGACAAACACAACATCCATGCCTCACCGGGGTTCGAACCCGGACCCCTTTCGGACGAATGATCAGAGGCCATCGCTTAGACCACTGCGCCACCGGGGCGGCGTACCTCATATTATGTAAGTTTCATTTCTTACTATATCGACCCGTGTGACCGTTAATTGTGATTTTAGTGTTAAGCACTTAGCATTTAAATAACTGTAGTTTGAAAGAACAAGCTGCAAAACGTAAAGCACAAAATCCTAACACATTAGAAGTTCTACCCAATCAAAACAAATGGGGTGTCAAAACTTTTTTATAAACTCTAAAAAAAGATAAAGAAGATGAAAACAACTTCGCGCTTTTGTTTAATGTTAGAGTTAAACGCCCCTTCACCCTTTTTCTTGCATTGCACTAAACAAAGAACACAGCTTAATTTCTTTTATAAAGGCAGTCCAGAAATGTAGAATAAACTTCGTGGCGAAAATGAATTGATTTAAGGGTCTGTCCTGAATATTGAAATTAAAATATAGCGGCCACTAAAGAACTGGATTTCAAACACAAAACAAATGGAAGTGAACCAAGTATTCAAATAAGCTACAACTCATATTAAATATTTACTTCATTTACACACGGAAGGTACGTGATTTCACGATTTCAAAGCAAACTTAATAAAACTGATTTGAGTAGAAATAAATAATGGAAACGGACTACAATGTCCAAATTAATCTCGCACACGACTCGACAGCTTCATTTCCTCTGGAACGAATCTAAATAACTAAAATAATTATATGGCGTGACTCGAAATCTGATAAGGTGGAACGACAGTGGGAGGCTTGGTTACACTAGAATCGTTCGCGCGTCATCTGGGGCGCCGGTGTCAAGTGTCTCCGTTGGAAGGATACACTCGAGAAATACAGAAAAAAACCTACAAAGACGGCTTCTGAGGGAAATACTATTTCGGAAATTTAGCTGAAAGCATGTAAAGTTTCAGCGTTTACGCTATGCAAATCTAGCGCTTTTTGTAATCAAGGATAGGTACAATTTTGAAAAAAATGTTCAACAGACCAGAGGTAAGTGGTCCAAGGCTGCCACCAATGCAAAGCGCCGGAGATGTCACATCATATACACGTGACGTACACCGGTGAGCCATTACATTATGACCACCTACCTAATAAACTGCAGGACCTCCTTTAGCACGCAAAACAGCGGTCACTCGGCGAGGCATCGATTCGATGAGGTGGCGATAGGTATCCTGAGGTATCTGGTACCATAATGTCAACAGCAGGTCCTCCAGTTCCCGTATACACTCTATTGGCAAAGGTAACTGAACACACCTTCAAACGCAAATGAACAGATCCTCTGCGTTGTTACGATGCGCGGTACAGCTGCAAACGGTATAAATACAAGCCGGCAGCTGACCGCGATCATATCGCACTGTGAGGTTAAGTGAGAGAGAACTGACTTTGAGAAAGGAAAGATTGCTGGGTATTATATTAGTGGGTTGTCCATAAGAGAAACCTAGAGAAGTTTAAACATACCGAAGTCAACTGTTTTGGATGTACTGAAGAAGTGGAAGACACATGGCGTACCTGAAGCAGCAAAACGTACCAGTAGACCAAAGAAAATCAGTGATAGAGGACGTCGAAGCCTCAGGAGAGTCATTACAGCTAATCGACGGAGTACTGCACAAGACCTCAGTGTACAGGTGAGTAAAACTGCTGGAACCTCGGTATGTATACGTACCATTTGCAGAGAACTTCATTCCATGGGTTACTGTGGTCGTACGGCTGCTCATAAGCCTTTCGTCTCCACTCGGAATGCTACTCGTCGTTTAGTATGGTGTAAAAAACATTTATCGTGCACCCTAGTTCCAGGAAAACAGGTCTTATGGACTGATGAATCCCAATACACGATCCATCTGTCTGATGGCCGTGTGTGGGTATGGCGGCAGCCGGGGGACGCTATTTACTACAGTGTACTGTTCCTACGGTCAAGTTTGGAGCTGGCAGTGTACTCGTTTGGGGGTGTTTTTCGTGGTATGGTCACGGCCCATTGGTTATCGTGGACAAATCTGTTAACCAGCACGTCTGCCTCGATATTCTGGACAATTATGCACTACCAACTCTGTGGCAATACTATGGAACCGAGCCTTGTTGGTACCAGCAGGATAATGCACCGAGCCATAAAGCAAGGGCTGTTACGGCGTGGTTTTATGATAATTCCGTTTCGTGTGTGGACTGGCCAGCACAGAGCCCTGATCTTAATCTCACAAAGCATCTACGGGATGAAGCAGAGCGCCGCATAAGAAGTTTGGAACCAAGACCTACTTCTAAGCAACAGTTAGCGGCAGCATTATGTACTGAATGGAAACGCATACATATCGCTGTGTTCCAAAACATTGTCGAAAGCACGTCTCGAAGGGTGAGTGCGTGCATTAAGGCCAAAGGTAGACCGACACCGTACTAATGTATGTCAAGAAATGTTATGTTGTGTTTCTCTTGTAAGTGTTCGGTGACTTTTGTCAATATATTGTATTTCGGGGTGGTGGTGGTTTAGCGCGAATCAGCTTTTCCACGTCGAGCCACAAATGTTCGATTGGATTCATGTCAGGTGGATCTGAAGGCCAGGGTATTAACAGAAAGTCACCAGCATGTTCCTCGAACCATTCCTTGACGATTCTGGCAGTGCAGCATGGCGCATTATGCTATTGGTAATGGCCATGATCAGCAGGGAACACAGTTGCCTTGAATGGCTGAACTTGGTCCGCAACGATGTTCAGATACCTGAAAGCTGTCAGGGATTGTGCTCATTTCTCTAGTCTTGGGATTGTGCTCATTTCTCTAGTCTTGGGATTGTGCTCAGGTGCTCAGGATTGTACTCCTTTCTTTTCCTTTAGTTTCTGTGCCTTGCCCTTACGAGCAGTATACAGAAACTGAAGGAAGTCGGAGCGAATCTGGCGATTCTGACAGGATGGTTCGTAAGTGAGAGAGAGCACACTAGATGGCGCCACCGTACAAGCATACAATTTTGCACATAGAAGACAGAGAGAAATTAGTGCTTCGGAACTTTAACCGGGGGATTCCTACCCGGGGGTTGGTTGGTTGGTTATTAGATTTTAATGGCGCAAGGGCCATGGTTGGCCAAAGAGCGCCAGACACAAGACAAACAAAAACAGGGCATAAATCGCAAAATCTGGCTGACCAAGTAAAACCGAACCATGAGTACAAAGGAAGGGCCAAAAAAGACAATGAAACAAACAGTATGAAAAACATGGTACAATGGTGAGAAACAAGCCGATTAAGTAAAACTGAGGAATGAGAATGATAAAAACACATTACGAAAACGAACACAACTACACAAAGGATGAGTCACGCTCCTCCCCCACACACTCCAAGATAATGCTGGCCGAGGGCGAGGACGAACTGTCACTATCCTCCCCCTCATGTTCCTCTGCAATGTTAGGTGAGGCTGGGGACGAACTGTCACTCTCCTCCCCCCGATGTTCCTCTATAATGTTGGGTGAGGGTGGGGACCTCGCTGAGTCCGAGACAGTTGCAATGTTGGTCAGGTGGACCGCGGCAGGTGGATGGACACGGCACACCTTTGCGGATTGAGGGCCGGGTCTTCCGCACGTGCAGGCTGTCTGCTGGGAACCGGAAGAGTCGGTCGTCTTCAAAAGAGAAGGCGCAGACTCAGATGGTCGAATAAGCTGGAGCTCGGTGAAATCCACCTGTGTCGCTTGTTCAACTGTAGATCGCTTGGCAAGTGCGGCGAGAGCTACAGGGCGCGGAACAAAGGACTGCACAGGTTGCGGCAGAGACTGAACCACTGCGGCAAAAGTACGCTGTCGGTTGTTGGGAATACCCAACTTGGCCTTGGCAGCAGGGTACGAGAGGCCCTCCAGGGTCTTGAGGCGCTGGATCGCCTTCTCGTCGTTCCACTTCGAACAGGACCGGGCATAAGCAGCGTGGGAGTCACCACAGTTTACACAGCAGGGCTCTGAAGTGCATCCAGTCCCTTCGTGGTCTCGGGATCCACAATTGGCGCACCTCGCAGCACTGTTACAGGACCGCTGGGAATGTCCATACCTCTGGCACTTGAAACAGCGTAGAGGATTTGGTATATAAGGACGAGCTGCACATAACAAGTAACCAGCCTTTATTTCAGGAGGTACCTTCGGGCTGTTAAAAATCAAAATAACATTTCGTGATTTGATCAGCGCGCCATCGCGCCTGAAAGTCATGCGTCTGGCAGCTATGACACCCTGATCAGCAAGTTCACACACAAGTTCATCTTCATCGCAGACCAACAAGTCGGGCTCAGAAATGACTCCCTTGGAGGTGTTGAGATACGGATGTGCTGTCACTTGAACTGGAATATCCTGAAGTCTGGTCAACTGCAGAAGAGATTTGCTCTGAGAGAGTGCAAGTTTCCACAAGCAGGTCTCCAGAGCGTAGCTTCTTCACTGACTTCAAAGAGCCAGCAACACCCGCAAGTGCCTTCGAGATGAAAAAAGGAGACTTTGAGGAAAGTTTCAACATCTGGTCAGTAGAAGAAATGACGAGAAAAGTAGCTTGAGGTATCGAATCTGCAAGTGTAATGCGACGTTTCTGAGCTGACGGCTCAACACCTGGATCTAAAGATACGTCGCGGTGATGTCGTTTTTCAACGAAAGTTCTCTTCAGTGTGTTATGTGTGGGAGGTGGTTGAGGCAAATTTGGCGCCTGATCAACCACCATATCCTGTTGTTTTTTAAATTTTGAGGAGGGTTTATGTTTCCCCATGGGAGTAAGAAAGAATTCATCTGCAACGTACTCCGCCCACAATCGAGCCCAACAGGGGAGAACTGGAGGTCCGCAAGCCAAACACATGACGCAAGACACAGTTCTAGAGCTTAGTTGCAAATATAGTCCGTTGGCTGTGATCACACGCACTCGGCGGACACTTCGGCCTCCGGGTACCGTCATGCCAACGCCTTTGGCATGATCCCACAGCCCCCGGGCTCACCCTGCCGTGCAATACGACAAAAAGCCGCAAAAGCCCTGCACACAACTTGGTACAAGACTTCTGACTAGAGGTGGGTTAGGCTCTAGCCTCCCGTTTACAGCGAAGCCGGGGTCGAAGAGGAGTGTTGGTACACAGGAGGCACTTAACCGGTCTCCTGCGACCTCAGCCGCCAGACATCCCATTTCCGCCTCACGGGTCTCCGCACGCGGCAAACATGCAGGTAGGTCTAGCACCCAAACCAGCTAAAAGGAAAAAAAAAAGAAATCCAAAGAAGACAAATCCTGGCAGGGAACCTAAACGGAATCTCAGCAACCTACGAACTGAGCGGTTAATATAATACAGTTAGTGGTGGAGGGTAACAAAACCACAAGACCGGGGTGTTAGTACATAACGTGGTAGCGATTAGGTAGAGTATACAACACGGGCAACTAGCCATTGGAGAAAATAAATAAAAACAAAAAAGCGAGACACAAGACCAGCTAGGGATCGTGGGGCCGCAACTCCCCAACAGCTGGATGAACAGCCGTCCCTGCAAACACCAACAGCACCGAAACAAAAAACAAGCGGTGGCATGACATCAGATGTTGACCAGTCACAAGGTCAGCTCGGGCCGTGGGGGCGCCGCTCCCCAAATAACTGGAAAACCAGTTATCCCCGTGCGGGCTTCCTACCCGGGGGCCGTCACTTTATAACGAAGTAAATTTCTCCGTCATTTCTGTCCACGCCAGGATTCGAACCCGGATCCCCTCATTCCGGAACAAGTCACTTTACCAATTGAGCTGCCTTTATGTCGTGTGCGTCCTTCTGGCAGGTACGTCACATCTCCTGGTACGTTACATCATCTCCCCCCCCCCTTTTTTTTTTTTCGAAGTGCTGGAGAAGGGATTCTTTTATTTTTCCTATCTCGCGGTGTGGAAATAACATCACACCAATGCGAGATTTTGAACGGTCGGGTCATCCGGATAGTTCGGGCGCCATTATAACGAAGTAAATTTCTCCGTCATTTCTGTCCACGCCAGGATTCGAACCCGGATCCCCTCACTCCAGAATAAGTCACTCTACCAATTGAGCTACGCGGACGTTTTATTCTGATTCCTATCTGCCTTTATGTCGTGTGCGTCCTTCTGGCAGGTACGTCACATCTCCTGGTACGTTACAACTTAACGTACTGGTCCGACATTCAGCGATTGTTAGAAATTCACACCTCCACGGAGAGCCCCCAGGTTCAAACCCATCAAGTTAGGTTTGAACCTGGGGTCCCTCCATCAGTAGACTGAATCTCTAACCACTAAGCCATCCGCGGCTCGATTTCAAATTTGGATTATGTGTACTCCACACATACTCGTTTATCCATAGAATCAAGGGGAAGTACATTATTCGATGGCACATCTGGGATAATAGATATAGTCGTTGTCCAATGCTGGGCAAATGGACCGCACAATTTTATGACATATAGTGATGAAGCGACAATATATTACTTATGAGATTGACACTTAATGTTAAAACGTACACAAAGATACTTTATGCAGAATTAAATCACTTGTGATCAGTGACTTTGTTGTACTAATTATTTATGTGTGTCACTTTACACATTTATTAAACAATTTCTCTTGAAATCTATAATATCTAAATTGAAGTAATACGAGATTATATTTATTGACGCAGTTATTTGTAAGTACGTATGGTTACTTATATTTGAGCATGTCATGTGCTCGTTTACGATACGATTGTACTTTTAAAAAAATTAGTAGGTTCAGGTTCTCATTTTTAAGTAGATTTTTTTTTAACAGTGTGGGTCCTTCTTTGTCATCATCGTCCAACTGTAGAATGAGATAATTTTCGACCATGTCCAGATACACCATACCGTTTCTCGTGGAAAAGGAAGAGACTATAAACCTTATGTTTGCTAAGTGCACAGAACACATTTACCTTTGAGCTGTCATGAACATGTTCCAGAGATTCGCCTGGATTTTCGGTGTCCCAAATCTTGAAGTTGTGGGTGTTAACCTTACCACAAACCTAAAATATTGACTCACTAAATGAGTATTGGAAGACTAACATTCTTGGGCTTAAGCAGGCCAAGAATGTCAGTCTTCCTCTATCCAATGCAACATTTCCGCACAGAATTATTGACAAGCCACGCGATTTGTGCTACTAGTTTCTTGACCACGGTAAACTTGTGTGGTTTTAACTGCAATCGTTTTCGTAACACTCTCCAAAATATCGGTTGTAAAATACCCATTTGACGAGACGCATGTCCTGTTGATTCCGTGGTACTACAGACGAAGCTCTATCTCATTTGTTCTAAGACAGCAGCAGAAAGACGCGGAGGACCAGGTGATTTCTCATGACGAACAAAACAACCAGACTCAACAAAATTCTTGTTCCAAGAGTAAACTGTAGGTCTAGTGGGGGGATCCCTACAATACCGGGTGCGAAATTTCCGTTGAACAGTGGTCGCGGATTTCGTGTCCTCAAATTAAAACAAACAGCGAGCACGCGCATTCCTCTCTTGTGAAAGCAGCCATTTTGAAATGAACGTCGCTGGCGGTCGCGGTTACGGAATTCTGTGCAAAGGCACAACGTGAGGTAAATAGGTAAATCTTTGTGTTCTGTTACAGATTAACGCCTCCGAAATTTTAATACGTATTCTAAATAAATTTCTATTCGCTCTCTAGTTTGCAGAGTGATTTTTGAATCAGCCTGTACATCAAGGGCGGATCCAGAAACTTATCTTGGGGCGGGGGCTGCGGTTTTAGCGATGAAAAAAGTGAAAATCCTCTAAATACGTGGCATCAGTGAATAAACAAAGACATCGCTCTTTCCACGTTTTAGCAACACATAGCAACCGAAAAATTGTTATTCGGTCACCGCTGGGGATCGGAATCCCAGATCTCTCGATATCTAGCCGAGCGCGTTAGCCTTAGCTTTGTACGGCTAACGCGCTCCTTACCACTAACATATCTAGCCGAGCGCGTTAGCCGTGTGTAAAGCTAACGTGCTTTACAAAAGACGTGTTAAAATATGTTCTCTGTACGCCTTCTTTAATACCCCCTAATGTGACGTTTCCGATGGCATTGCGCGCGCACCTCACATTATCATGTGAGCTGCAATTGTAATCATTTGCATCGCCCATGGTGCCCTATCCACCCTGCTAATCCGAGCATTTCTTCATGATGTTGCAAATACACTGCTGGCCACCCAAAATGCAACACCAAGAAGAAAGCATCCGATTGACCTGAAATTTGCAACATGCGTCGCCCGCGAGACGACATGCAAACGATTAGCAATGCAGGGCATATGCAAACATGTACGCCCGGCACGCCACCGGGAAGCACTACAAGAAGGGTACACAGAAGGCGGGATGTAAGTAGTCGAAGTGTGTTGTGCAGCCGGACCTGTGCGTGGGAAGATTCCTGATGCCTCGTCGCAGAATACGGCAGTCATTCCAGCAAGTTTCGGAGTTCGACAGAGGACAAATAGTGGCTTATCGCGACAGTGGTTTATCGTACCGAGACATCGCGCCCGTGTGGGACAACATCCAGCCACAGTGAGGCGAATATGAATTCGGTGGGTGCAGGAGGGACGGACGTACGGACATGAGCGTTTGCGCAGCCGCGGCACACCGCCGCGCGAGAGGACCGGCATGTTGTGCGGTGGGCATTGAAGGCTCGCACCGCCACATCACGAACGTTAGCGCAGGAATTAGGGTGTGTTGCGCAAAAACCTGTGTCAGCACGTACCGTTCGACGTCGTCTGCATTAGCGGGGACTTGTCGCACGGCGCCCATTGCTCCGATTACCATTGACGTTACACTACCAGCGAGTTCGACGGCAGTGGGCCGTTGAACGCCGCACCTGGACTACGGAATGGCACGACATTGTCTTCTCCGACGAATCCCGCTTCTGCCTGCAGCACCACGATGGTCGGATCCGTGTGTGGCGGCACCGCGGCAAGAGACTGTATGACGCCTGCATTATGCATCGCCATACCGGTCCGTCGCCTGGCGTTATGGTTTGGGGCGCAATTGGGTATGACACCCGCACCCCTCTGGTACGCATCGCCGGTACACTCAACAGCCACCGCTACATCTCCGACGTTTTGGAGCCTGTAGTCCTCCCTTACCTGCAGGGCCTGCCAGCGGCCACGTTTCAACAGGACAATGTGCACCCGAACGTGGCACGCATCGTGCAATAATTCTTCACGGCCCACCAGGTATCACTGCTGCTGTGGTCCGCCTGTTCTCCCGATATGTCGCCCATCGAACACGTCTGGTCGCTGATCGGCAACCGAGTGGCCCGGCAAGCGCCACCCGCGGCTACGCCTGATGAACTGTGGCAACGTGTGGAAGCAGCCTGGACCGACATACTCCAAGCCCACATCCAAAGCCTCTTTCGTTCGATGCCGCGGCGTGTAGCGGCAGTTATTGCCGGCCATGGGGGCCACACGAACTGTTGATGTCTGCATGTTCCGCAAGTCGCACGGGCCTGTAAGCTCAATCGTTTCATCTTTGTATCTGTTGTTATGTGTCCAGTAAATCTGGCTTTGCTGTCTCGTGTCCTTCTTGGTGTTGCATTTTGGGTGGCCAGCAATGTATATCTATAAAGAGAGAGAGAGAGAGAGAGAGAGAGAGAGAGAGAGAAAAGAGAGAACCCTTCCGGGGTGTTAGCATTAAATTTCGACACAAAGTGTGATTCTCGAACGATTTGAACTTGAGATTATGCTCTGCATTCAACGACCTTATTAATTTTGCTCGAGCAGGAGCTGATTCATCCCACTACTTTCCACGAAAGCAGAAATTTAATTTTAGGTTTTCGTCTTATCTCCTGAAGCGCTTAATCCAAAACTTGAAATTCTGCATTTGCGATTTATCGTCAAACGGAATTAATCGTGTTGGTCTTAGCGAAGTCGTTGAAGCGTATGTGAGACTGTTAACAGGCACTCAATCTTGTAGTATGTATGGGATTTGCGATAACCTTCATTCATGAATAGGTTCCTTGCAGGAAAGTCGGTGAAATCTAACTACTTCCTGAGGACGTGCAAATTCAAGTGACCGTTAATTTTCCCTTTCGTTGAACATTCAGCATCGTGATTTAAATCAAATCACACAAACGAATACCAATGTAAAATCTCTTACCACAAAAAAACGTGTGCGCAAAGGATGTTCTTGCAAAATGGAAGCTAACGGCAAAGAAAGTACACACTGCTCTCCGAAGGGTATTCGGGCACTCACACGTGCAAATGAACTGGTTTCGAACAGACACAGCTACATTAAACAAAGAATATAGCGACTAGCGATGGACTATTCGCGAACGATTCGTTCACAACGAATGACACTTCACCGTGAATGGTTCGCTCTTACCGTTGCAAATGCTCATTCAATCTGCCATTACTGAGACACACATTGAAGGCGCAGCATGTTTAACTTTATTCCAACCCCATGAGGTTGGAAACTAATTCTCGATAAGAAAAGCAATGCCGAGAACTCACACGTGCCACCGTTATGTGAGCCAGCAATGAGTAGTCAGCTAGGAAACGTGGCATTTAATATACACCGGCGAGCCATTACATTATGACCACCTACCTAATTATCTGTAGGACCCCCTTTAGCCCGCAAAACAACGGTCACTCGATTCGAGGAGGTGGCGATAGGTATCCTAGGGTATCTGGTACACAGCAGGTCCTCTAGTTCCCGTACATTTCGGGGTGGTGGTGATTTAGCGTGAACCCGCTTTTCCAAGTCGAACCACAAATGTTCGACTGGGTTCATGTCAAATGAATTTGGAGACCAGGGCATTAACAGAAAGTCACCAGCATGTTCCTCTAACCTTTCCTTGACGATTCTGGCAGTGTGGCACGGCACATTATCCTGTTGGTAATGGCTATCACCAGCAGGGAACACAATTGCCATGAATGAGTGAACTTGGTCCGCAACGGTGTTCAGATACTGACTGCTGTCAGGGATTGTGCTATTCGGATAAGGGGACTTAAAGTGTCCCAAGAAAACACCGCCCATTACCAAAGGGATCTGGATTCCAAACAGTATCCAGTTGCCATAGCCCCTCTGGTAATCGGCGTATCCGCGCTAGGCCGTCTACGTGATACACCAGGAATCACGATTCGTCAGACCAGGCCACTTTTTTCCAATCATCCAGGATCCAATCTCGATTATCTTGGTTATCTCTCCAATCTTGTTTATCCAATCTCGATTCCCTGATCACCACTGTTGTAGCTACGAGTAATTTGTAGCACTGTGGCCCTGCGGTTGCTGTGATCAATGACATCTGGCATCAATGAGCTGCGGACGGAACGACGACGGTTCGTCGTTTGGCCATCTGTGCTAATTCATCCATAGGTTCTCTTTGGGATTAAGATCAGGGCTCTGTGCTGGCCAGTCCACACACGATACGGAATTATCTTAAAACCACGCCGTAACGGTCCTTGCTTTATGGCTCGGTGCATTATCCTGCTGGTACCAACAAGGCTTGGTTCCATACTATTGCCACAGAGTTGGTAGGGCATAATTGTCCAGAATATTGAGGTAGACTTGCTGGTTAACAGTTTTGTCCACGATAACCAATGGGCCGGGACCATACCACGAAAAACACCCCACACGGGTACACTGCCAGCTCCAAACTTGGGCGTAGGAACAGTACACTGGTAAATAGCGTTCCCCGGCTGCCGCCATACCCACACACGGCCATCAGAGTGATGGATCGTGCATCTGGATTCATCAGTCAATAGGACCCGTTTCCATTGATCAAGGGTCCTTGATAAATGTTCTTTACACCATGCTAAACGACGAGTAGCATTCCGAGTGGAGATGAAAGGCCTATGAGCAGCTGCACGACCCCGGTAACTCATGAGATGAAGTTCTCTGCGAATGGTACGTGCACATACCGAGGTTCCAGCATTTTTACTCACCTGTACACTGAGGTCTTTTGCAGTAGTACTTCGTCGATTACCTGTAACAACTCTCCTGAGGCTTCGACGTCCTCTATCACTGATTTTCTTTGGTCTGCTGGTACGTTTTTCTGCTTCAGGCACACCATGTGTCTTCCACTGCTTCAGTACATCCAAAACAGTTGACTTGGGTACGTTTAAACGCCTCTCGGTTTCTCTTATGAACATCCCACTAATATAACACCCAACAATCTTTCCTTTCTCAAAGTCAGTTCTCTCCCGCCGCGATATTTTCACTCAACCTCACAGTGCGATATGGTCGCGATCAGATCAGATCTGATCAGATCATATGTAGAGGATTTTAGGAAGGAAGTGTCTGACCCCAAGTCTTAAACAACCCTTAGATATAGGAAGCTAGGAGATTTGGGCTGGAGTGCCCGATAGGAAAGTGACACGGAAGCGAGGTAGAAAGGAGGAGGAAGATGCCCTTATTTATTACGAGGAGGCCAGTACCCGGGTTCTGACGGCTTAACGTGCCCATCCAACGCACGGCGGGTTTTTAGTGGTTGGAACGTTCGTACCAGCCCAGGATCGAACCTGAGGTTATCTCCATAGCAGTAACGAACGCTAACCACTGGGCCACCCGCCGACCTATGACTGCGGTCAGCAACAGGCTTGCTTTTAAACCGTTTGCAGCTGTACCGCGCATTTGAACAACGCAGCGGATCCGTTCATTTGCTTTTGAAGGAGTGTCCGGTGACTTTTGTCAATATAGTATATATAGTATATACACTGCTGGTCACCCAAAATGCATCAACAAGAAGGACACGAGATAGCAAAGCCAGATTTACTGGACACATAACAACACAAACAAAGATGAAACGATTGAGCTTACAGGCCCGTGCGACTTGCTGAAAACGCAGACATCAATAGTTCGTGTGACCCCCTTGGCTGGCAATAACGGCCGCTACACGCCGCGGCATCGAACGAAAGAGGCTTTGGATGTAAGCTTGGGGTATGTCAATCCAGGCTGCTTCCACACGTTGCCACAGTTCATCAGGCGTGGCCGCGGGTGGTGCTTGCCGGGCCACTCGGTTGCCGATCAGCGACCACACGTGTTCGATGGGCGACATATCGGGAGAACAGGCGGGCCACGGCAGCAGTGACACCTGGTGGGCCGTGAAGAATTGTTGCACGATGCGTGCCACGTGCGGGCGCGCATTGTCCTATTGAAACGTGGCTGCTGGCAGGTCCTGCAGGTAAGGAAGGACTACAGGCTCCAAAACGTCGGAGATGGTGAGGTGGCTGTTGAGTGTACCGGTAATGCGTACCAGAGGGGTGCGGGTGTCATATCCAATTGCGCCCCAAACCATAACGCCAGGCGACGGACCGGTATGGCGATGCATAATGCAGACGTCATACACTCTCTCGCCGCGGTGCCGCCACACACGGATCCGACCATCGTGGTGCTGTAGGCAGAAGCGGGATTCGTCGGAGAAGACAATGTTGTGCCATTCCGTAGTCCAGGTGCGGCGTTCAACGGCCCACTGCCGTCGCATTCGCCGGTCTTGTAACGTCAATGGTAATCGGAGCAATGGGCGCCGTGCGACAAGTCCCCGCTCCTGCAGATGACGTCGAACGGTACGTCGTCTGCAGACACAGGTTGTTACTCAACACATCCTAATTCCTGCGCTAACGTTCGTGATGTGGCGGTGCGAGCCGTCAATGCCCGCCGCACAACATGCCGGTCCTCTCGTTCGGTGGTGTGCCGCGGCTGCGCAAACGCTCATGTCCGTACGTCCGTCCCTCCTGCACCCACCGAATCCATACTCGCCTCACTGTATCTGGATGTCGTCCCACACAGGTGCCGATGTCTCGGTACGATAAACCGCTGTCGCGATAAGCCACTATTCATCCTATGTCGAACTCCGAAACGTTCTGGAATGACTGCCGTGTTCTGTGACGAGGCATCAGGAAGCTTGCCACGCACAAGTCCGGCAGCACAACACACTTCTACTACTTACACCCCGCCTTCTGTGCACCCTTCTTATAGTGCTTCCCGGTGGCGTGCCGGGCACACATGATTTGCATATTCCCTGCAATGCTAATCGTTTGCATGTCCTCTCCCGGGCGAAGCATGCTGCGAATTTCAGGCCAATCGGATGCTTCCTTCTTGGTGTTGCATTTTGGGTGGCCAGCAGTGTGTATATGGTGTGTGCGTGTTACACACTCTCAAATGGAGGGATCCTCAAACAACTTTTTTCATGTGGGCTGTTATTTTTGGGGGTTGGGGGGAGGGGTGATGGGATGTGTGGGTAAATTCGTGTTGGAACCCCTGCCCACCGGTCAGAACTTTAGCTTCAATCCCAAGAAGATGAATAAAGGGTTACTTCGAGGTCAGTTTTAGCTGATGAATTCATTGTTCTCTACGTTCAATTCAGTCAAATGTGTTTGTGAGAAATTAAAAGCAACCCACAGAGAGAGAGAGAATACCTATCACACAAAAACATATACCAACACACAGGACCAGGAATCGATAGGTCTGCACCATGAATCGCTGTGAAATTTAACAAAAAATATTCCCTACCACTGGTGAATGCATTTTAATCGCTTGCTTGAGTATGTGCATGCATCATTTTATGTACACCAATATCCTTCAGGGTTTTCTCCCTCTTTCTAGCATTCGGCTGGCTTCTGTTTTCGGTCGTTAATTCAAGTCGTTTCGCGGAACATTGAGTTATATCATCATTTCTCTGGTGTCGTCCTCGTCTCATTTATGGACATTTCTGTTCTCTACGGAAGAAAGATTCCCTTCTGTTTCTGAAGATGTATGCGTGTACCGAAGAAATTCCACGCATGTGTTCCCTGCAACAATGAAACGTGATCGTATCAAAGAGGGGGAACAATAGTTGTCGTAAAGTTCGTGACTTTTCATAATGAAACCACTTCGTTTCACTCGGGGGTTTTATGTTCCACTAGCAGAAAAGTAAAGCCAAACATATTTTTTGTCCTTTTTTCTTTATGTTGCTCGTATCATGCTTGAACAAGACATTCCGCTTTCCATTTCAAAACTTGAGATGGTCTATTAGTCGACGGGAGTAAAGCATTGTATCACTGGGGATTATCTGAAAACACGCATTATGACTTTTCGATTTGCCAAAAGACATTTCAAGTGAATTGTAAAAAGATTTCTTTACGGACCATGTAACACACATAAAGTGAAATAACCTACTCAAGATGTATTCACCGGGTTTTTGATACCGCTTTAAATTTTTTTAAGATATTTATTCCGGCATTTTGTATACACAATTTCGCAGAACGGTAGAACCATTTCAGCTCCGTTTTCCTTAGCTTTTGAAATATCACGAATGAAAAACGTCAGCTTGGAACTACATCAACGTTTCTTCCGTACGAAAAGATATGCAATAATGTTCTCGTCTACCGAATTATGAAGCAAAACGACGATTCTTATGCAGTTTTTTTTGGGCGAATCATGATTTTCCTTTCGTATAAAAATTTGTACGGTTAAAGAACACCGTATAACTTTTATCACATTTCTCAAATTCTTAATATCTACTGCGTGGTAAGTAGCACTATTCATAAGAAAGATAAATAAACTATATTTATCACTGCAGCAATTGAATAGATTAAAGAAAATAAAAAGACTCACTTCTGTGCGAATTGGAAATGAAAAAGGGAGCAAGCACAACACCAAAATATATTGTAATTCTACATTTCGGTTTGATATTCATTAAACACTTGCATTTACTATAAAGTCCTTGCGCTCGATTCATTAGAACAGTGTACCACGCTGGATATTCGCCAGGAAGCGTGGAATAAAAGGCTGGTAAAACTCAACAAAAAAAACGAGAATATACCTTGGTCCTCTTTGTAGATAATATAATTTATGCTATGTGTCTTTCCTATGCAAAGATCTTTGTTGGTGTGAAATAAAATCCGTGAAACGAGAGTATAAATTCATTTACGTACAACAGAAATACAGATTCGAGCCACATTATTGTAACCACCTCCTACTTTTGACGTCAACAGCGCGTAGCCAATAGAGGAAGGCGCGTGTCTTGAGCTGGCTTGGAGGGTATACACAGTGCGTCAAAGAATATTTAACACTGGCGCTAAATTTCAGCCTACGGTGGCGCCACCAGTGTAATCGCCAATGCGTTATAAACCGTGACCATCTGCTTGCTTTCTGCCAAAAGTACTGCGCAGTTGTTAAAGTAACTCAAACGAAACGGCCGTTCATTAGAGAAGTAAAATTTTTTTCAAGTTGAATTATTAAGATGGAACAAAGGGCTGTTATTAAATTTAACGCAAAACTTGGTAAAAGTGCCTCGGAAACGTACCAAATGATAAAACAAGTTTACGGTGAGTTGTTTAAGTAGATCAAATGTTTTCCTGTGGCACAAACGTTTTTTGGACGGAAGAGATACGCTAGAAGATGATAAGCCTACCGGAAGACCAAGTTCATCTAGGACACCTGAGATTATTGAAAAAGTGCGTAATTTCGTGGCAAACAATCGATGTGCGTCACGAAGAATGATGGAAGAGTCTTTAAACATCAACAAAGAAACGATTCGAACCATCCTGCATGAGGATTTGGGCAAAACAAAAGTCTGTGCTAAATTTGCTCTACACACGTTAATCAATGAACAAAAATCAAGGAGAAGTGCCCATTGCAGAGACACCATTTCAGCCGCTGAAAATGACCCAATCTTCTTAAAATCAATTGTTACAGGTGATGAAACATGGTGTTTTCAATATGATCCTAAAACAAAGCGACAAAGTGCGGAATGGAAGTTAAAAAACTCTCCACAAGCCAAAAAAACAAGAAAAGTTCCATCGAAAATCAAAACAATGCTCATTACATTCTTCGATAGTAAGGGTATTATCCACAAAGAATTTGTTCCAAGTGGACAAACAATTACTGGTGAGTTTTATTTAAATGTTTTGAGGCGTTTGATGGGCAGGATTCGTCGCATTCGTCCAGAATATCGGGATGAAAATAGTTGGTGTTTGTTGCCCGATAATGCACCCAGTCACACCTCACTTCTTGTTTGTAGATTTTTGGCGAAAAATAACGTCTGTGTGTTGAATCATCCACCGTATTCGCCTGATTTAGCACCCTGCGACTTTTCTTTATTCCCAAAACTTAAAATGACGTTAAAAGAGTGTTATATTTTGATGATATTTCGACAATACAAACAGCTTCGACGCGTGCTTTGGAGGCAATTCCGCAAAGTGAACTGGAACAAGCATTCGAATCATTATTAAATCGCTGTGACAAGTGTATTGACGCCGGGGGAACTTATTTTGAATAACAAACCAAAACAAATTATAATTTCTTGTTTCCATTTCATTTTACAGACCCAGTCTTAAAAATTCTTTGCCACACTGTGTATAAGGCATGATGTAGGCATTCTGAAAACATATCACTCGTTGCTGTCATGGATAAAAGGAGCGATTTATCAGATTTTCAAAAAGGGATGATTATCGGCTTTCGGGTGAAGGGTGTCAGTATTTCTGAAACAGCGTAATTTGTGAACAGTTCTCGTGCTGATGTGGTTAAAGTGTGTCGTGATTGGAGAAATGGCACCATTGCGAATAAACGGCGTGGAAATTGCAGAGCACCACGTGCCACTTATGTGAGAAGTGAACGTCGGCTACGAAGCTACGTGAGGGCCTGTCGAAACGCTACAGTGGAGCAACTCACTCGCCGAAGGAACCAGGGGGCTACTGGAAGTGGGTCTAAAACGACAGTTAAGCAAACCCTGCTGCGTATGGAGCTCCAATGCAGACGGATGGTCGCTGCACCTATACTAACGAAGGTGCATCGGCCGAAAAGGCTTAGATTTGCACAGAAGTATCGGAATTGACTTTGCCTTCTCCGATGATTCACGTTTTCTGCTTCATCGAACGAATATACGTTGGCGTGTGAGGCGAGAAACATCGGAGAACAAACACTCCTCAACCACTGCTGGAAGAACACAAGCTGGTGGGGGCAGCGTTATGGTCTGGGGAATGTTTTCCTGGTATCCACTGGGTCCATTCACACCTGTAGAAGGGACTATGTACCGAATTCGTTATGAATCCATCCTTGGAGACCACGGAGACCCATGCATGCTGATTGTCTTCCCTGTGTTGGATGGGATCTTCCAGCACGACAATGCGACGTGTCACACAGTAAAAATGTCCGAGAGTGGTTGGAAGAGTACGATGAAGACTTTTTTTTCCATTGGAGTTTTAACGACCACCGTGAGCAACTCAATGGGCTATAAGCAGTCGCCCGTCCCTAGTTTAGGGTCACTGGCTCCAGGGAAGGGAAAGAGCCAGTGCCGTAAGACAAACACAACATCCATGCCTAACCGGGATTCGAACCCGGACCCTTTACGGACGAATGATCAGAGGCCAGCGCCTTAGACCACTGCGCCACCGGGGCGGCAAAAAATACTTCAAAGTACTTCCCTGTCCCCCTAATTCCCCAGACTTAAACCCGATTGAGCATCTGTGGGACCACCTCGATCGTGTTGTTCGCTCTATGTATCCTCCATCACGCACCTTCCAGCAGCTGTCAGATGCACTGCAGTCAGCATGGCTCCACATAACTGTGAACACCTTCTAGAACCTTACTGAGTCACTCCCAGCCCATCTGGCTCCTGTCCGCGCTGAACACGGCGGTTACTCTGGATATTAGCTGGTGGTCACAATAATGTGACTCGACCGTGTATAACAATAAACAGTAAGGTTTACTAGTTCCTTACAATGATTGGTGCTTAGGTGCGTGGATTAAGGCACGTTATTTTCGTTAAACCAATGAAAGAAGATATGTGGGTCATAAATGTAAATAATTACTAAGGCGGCGGCAATAGGATTTCGACTGTTTAGTTTTTCAAAAACACTATTTTTATTATCATATAGCATTCAGATTTAGAAGAATGTAAGAAACGACCCTCACACCGATGAAATCTGATGCACCTACGAATCTCCATCTGCACATGCGCAAGCTAAATTTTGACCTCAGGGTAGAGAGAAAAGCTGAATCGCAAATCTGTTAGTGAGGGGACTGATAACTTTTGGTCTAGGACAGGGGTGAGAAACCTAAGGCCTTCTAAGACATCAAGAGCGGTGTGAAAACACAAGAAGTTTGTCCGTGTCCCCTCACTCCGGAGTAAGTCTCTCTCCCAACTATGCTACACGGGCAGAATGTCTCGCTGCATATTGGTCGTCTTGACACGTGTTTTCACCTCTGTAGTACGTCACATCATCTCTCTCTTATTTTTGTCTTTGAAGCGAAGTAGGACGTTTTTAACTAATTCCAAACAATGTGTGAAACAAACATCACACATTCCTCGAAGAACCCAACGGCCAATGGATCCATTTTCCACAATGGGGCGCCAATGTGAAACACACAAGTTTGTCCGCGATGGTCATCGAAGCTGTTTCCTCTCCCTCCGGAGTAAGTCGCTCTCCCAACTAAGCTAGGCGGACAGAATGCCTCGCTGCACATTTGTCGTCATGACACATGTTTTCAGCTCTGCAATACGTCGCAGCTGCCTTTTGAGTGAATAAAAATTTTGCAGAACAAATCCTTTCATTTTTATTAATGTCTGTGTTCGTCTTTTATTATTTTTATTTTAATCGTAAAATGACGGTATTTAAAATACCAAAGAGAAAACGGAGATTCAACAAATAACGTTCCCCACTAACGACCACAATTAAAACATTAGTAAGTCATAAAGGCTATTTTGGCACCTGTAACGTACCAGGAGAGGAGATGTGACGTACCTGCCAGCAGGACGCACACGACATAAAGGCAGATAGGAATCAGAACAAATGTCCGCGTAGCTTAATTGGTAGAGCAACTTATTCCGGAATGAGTGGACCCGGGTTCGAATCCCGGCGTAGACCAAAAATGACGGAGAAATTTACTTCGTTATAATGGCGCCCGAACTATCCGGATGACCCGACCGTTCAAAATCTCGCATTGGTGTGATGTTATTTCCACACCGCGAGATAGGAAAAATAAGAGAATCCTTTCTCCAGCACTTCGAAAAAAAAAAAAAAAAAAAAAAAAATAAGGGGGAGATGATGTAACGTACCAGGAGAGGAGATGTGACGTACCTGCCAGCAGGACGCACACGACATAAAGGCAGATAGGAATCAGAACAAATGTCTGCGTAGCTTAATTGGTAGAGCAACTTATTCCGGAATGAGTGGACCCGGGTTCGAATCCCGGCGTAGACCAAAAATGACGGAGAAATTTACTTCGTTATACACCTCATAGTTTCGATCTATGGCTCCTAAAGAATTACAGGTGGAATTGATTAAGCTTTCAAAAGATAACAATTGAAATATGAAAAAAATGCAATGCAATAGAATACCCACGCCTTTGGCAACATGCACGAAAAATGCATTTTTTTTTCTTTTCAACTATTTATTGCTGTGAATCTACATTCCCCTACCTAACCCAAATCAAGACGCACTTAAGGTCACAAAATTAGGGACAGCCATCTAGAGAATCAGCTAAAACTGCGAACCTCCATGTTGCAACCAAATATTCAAATGCTTTCCAACAAAAAGCAGTCACAATAAAGTCACTGAAGGGTTAGTTAACTTTAGAATTAACATTTCTTTATACTTCTTAACAAACGCCGTCTCGGAACGATCGTTAAAAGTTAGTAGTTAAAACCATGATATTTAAAATGCCGTTTAATTTAAAATCATAGATTAAAAACACATAAGATCTCACAAACACGCTTCTGGTTCATCTTCAGATGCACAGACACTAATCGAACAATGCTAATAGCAGGAAATATACACTGAAGTGCCAATAAGGCTGGTACACCAGTCTAATACTTGGTAGGTCCCACACGAGAGCGCAGGACTACAGAAATACAACGGGGCATGAAATCCACTAGCTTCTGAAAATATGCTGTAGGCGATGCACACCCTACTTCCTGCAGAGCGTTCCACAATTCGGGTGTATTCCGAGGTCTCGGATTCATATGTTCGATAGCGGGTTGCATGGCATCCCAAATGTGTTCTATCACGTTCAGATCTGGGTACTTGGGTGGGAATGACAACACCCCAAACTCAGAAGAATGCTCCTCTAACCATAATGTGGCGTCCCGACACTTGTGTGGAGGTGCACTGTCCTGTTGGAACACGCCCAACCCATCAGCATGAATGCAGGACATGAACGGATGTACCTCGTCAGAAAGGATGCGCACATAGCGTTGGCCGGTCACAGACGTTTGTAGACGTACCAGGGGTCCCAGTGAAGTCCAGCTAAATACACCCAATACCATTACGGACCCCACCAGCCGGTACAGTTCCCTGTTGACAGGCGGGACCCATGGCTTCATAGGGTTTGCGCCACACACGAATCCTTCCATCTGCCCGATACAGTTTATAACGAAGTAAATTTCTCCGTCATTTTTGATCCGCGCCGGGGTTCGAACCCGGGTCCACTCATTCCGGAATAAGTTGCTCTACCAATTAAGCTACGCGGACGTTTTATTCTGATTCCTATCTGCCTTTAAGTCGTGTGCGTCCTTCTGGCAGGTACGTCACATCTCCTGGTACGTTACATCATCTTCCCCTTATTATTTTTTTTTTTTCGAAGTGCTGGAGAAAGGATTCTCTTATTTTTCCTATCTCGCGGTGTGGAAATAACATCACACCAATGCGAGATTTTCGAACGGTCGGGTGATCCGGATAGTTCGGGCGCCATTATAACGAAGTAAATTTCTCCGTCATTTTTATCCGCGCCGGGGTTCGAACCCGGGTCCACTCATTCCGGAATAAGTTGCTCTACCAATTAAGCTACGCGGACGTTTTATTCTGATTCCTATCTGCCTTTATGTCGTGTGCGTCCTTCTGGCAGGTACGTCACATCTCCTGGTACGTTACATCATCTTCCCCTTATTTTTTTTTTTTTTTCGAAGTGCTGGAGAAAGGATTCTCTTATTTTTCCTATCTCGCGGTGTGGAAATAACATCACACCAATGCGAGGTTTTGAACATTCGGGTCATCCGGATAGTTCGGGCGCCATTATAACGAAGTAAATTTCTCCGTCATTTTTATCCGCGCCGGGGTTCGAACCCGGGTCCACTCATTCCGGAATAAGTTGCTCTACCAATTAAGCTACGCGGACGTTTTATTCTGATTCCTATCTGCCTTTATGTCGTGTGCGTCCTTCTGGCAGGTACGTCACATCTCCTGGTACGTTACAAGTTGGAAACACGACTCGTCTGACCAATCTACTTGTTTCCAGTCATCAAGTGTCCAGTGGCGGTGTTGCCGTGCCCAAGCCAAGCGCGTTGCTCTGTGTCGTGCACCCATCAAGGGGACTCGAGTTGGGCGTCGGCTCTCAAAGTCCATATCGTGCAGGGTACGTTGCACAGTCAGGATGCAGATGCTTGTTGAGGCTCCAGCATTGAATTCCGATGATACCTGCGAGAGTGTTGCACGCCTATCGCGTGAAACGATTCTTGACAGCCGACGATGGTCACGTTCACCCAATGTCTGTTTACGGCCACACTGGTATCGTAGGTTGGAGGTTTCGCCGGAATTCTTTGTTCTTGTAGTCACGGTACACCCTTGCAATGGTCGTCCGTGAAAATCCGAACTTCGTTTCTACCTCCCAAATACTACGGTCCATCTCACGAGCGCCAACTATGACACCGCGTTGAAAATCGCTTAAATCGTTATTACTTGTCATTCTCATGCCGAAAACAGCTCTGACAGCTGACAAGAATGGCTATCGCTTTATATACGCACTGGCGGACGCAACCGATTACGTGCATAGGTGACGTTGCTATGTATTTTGCATAAGCTCGTCTGTACCAGTTTTTCTGGCACTTCAGTGTATATATTATGTGTAAGCTATTACGGCGTATGTCATGACACATGCATAATTAGAGTTTGCCTTGTAGTTCGTAGATCTCTTTGTCGTACTATAAGTCCTGTAAATTAGTTAGTATGCGTTGCTGTTTATAAATGTACATATACACTGCTGGCCACCCAAAATGCAACAACAAGAAGGATATATCCGATTGGCCTGAAATTCGCAGCATGCGTCGCCCGCGAGAGGACATGCAAACGATTAGCATTGCAGGGCATATGAAAATCATGTGCGCCCGGCACGTCACCGAGAAGCACTATAAGACGGGTGCACAGAAGGCGGGGTGTAAGTAGTGGAAGTGTGTTGTGCTGCCGGACCTGTGCGTGGGAAGCTTTCCGATACCTCGTCGCAGAATACGGCAGTCACTCCAGCATGTTTCGGAGTTCGGCAGAGGACGAATAGTGGCTTATCCCGAAAGCGGTTTATCGTACCGAGACATCGGCGCCAGTGGGGGACGACATCCAGCCACAGTGAGGCGAGTATGAATTCGGTGGGTGCAGAAGGGACGGACGGACCGACGTCAGCGATTGCCGCTTCCGCGGCACACCACCGAACGAGACGACCGGCATGTTGTGCGGCGGGCATTGACTGCTCGCACCGCCACATCACGAACGTTAGCGCCGGAATTAGGGTGTGTTGCGCAAAAACTTGTGTCAGCACGTTCCGTTCGACGTCGTCTGCGGGAGCGGAGACTTGTCGCACGGCGCCTTTTGCTCCGATTGCCATTGGTGTAACACCACCGGCGAGTGCGGCGGCAGTGGGCCGTTGAACGCCGCACCTGGACTACGGAATGGCACGACATTTTCTTCTCCGACGAATCCAGATTCTGCCTGTAACACCACGATGGTCGGATCTGCGTGTGGTGGCACCGCGGCGCAAGACTGTATGACGCCTTCATTATGCATCGCCATACCGGTCCGTCGCCTGGCGTTATGGTTTGGGGCGCAATTGGATATGACACCCGCACCCCTGTGGTACGCATCGCCGGTACACTCAACAGCCGCCGCACCATCTCCGACGTTTTGGAGCCTGCAGTCGTCCTTTACCTGAAGGACCTGGCAGCGGCCACGTTTGAACAACAGGACAATGCACGCCCGCACTTGGCACGAATCGTGCAATAATTCTTCACGGCCCACCAGGTGTCACTGCTGCCGGATCTCGCCTGTTCTCCAGATACGTCGCCCGTCGAACGCGTCTGGTCGCTGATCGGCAACCGAGTGGCCCGGCAAGCACCACGCGCGGCTACGCCTGATGAACTGTGGCAACGTGTGGAAGCAGCCTGGAGCGACATACCCCAAGCCCACATCCAAAGCCTCTTTCGTTCGATGCCGCGGCGTGTAGCGGCCGTTTTTGCCGGCCATGGGGGCCACACGAACTGCTGATGTCTGCATGTTCCGCAAGTCGCACGGGCCTGTAAGCTCAATTGTTTCATCTTTGTATCTGTTGTTATGTGTCCAGTAAATCTGGCTTCGCTATCTCGTGTCCTTCCTGGTGTTGCATTTTGGGTGGCCAGCAGTGTATAATAAATTTATATACAGCAACGCATCACGATGCTGCAATGACGACTTCTTATGTAATATTCCAACACCTTGGAAAATGCTGCTCTCTAGGACTAACCACATGGACACTAACTAATTTACGGCACTTACAGTACGATAAAGAGATCCACGAACTACGACGCAAACTCTAATTACGCATATGTCATGACATACGCTGTATTTGCCTACACATAATATATATATATATATATATATAATATATATATATATATATATATTTCCTCCTATTAGTATTGTTCTATTAGTGTATGTTCACCTGAAGATGAACCCGAAGCGGGTTTGAAAGATCTATGTGTTTTTAATTAATGATGTTAAATTAAACGGTATTTTAAATATCATAGTTTTGACTCCTGTCTTTTTACAATCGTGCAGAGACTGCGTGTGTTAAGAAGTGTGATGTTTGACAGCACGAAATGTTTTTAGTACTAACATTTCTTTTTTAATTTTTGAAGTTAGTACACAGTAAGATTTTGAAAAAATAATGTACATTTCGAAGTATATTTAACTGAAGTTTCTTGAATGCGGCCTTCTTAGATTACAGCTAACTTAATGTGGCCTTCTAACGTGAAAAGGTTCCCCACCTGTGGTTAAAGATATCTACAGTTTATACCCCATCGTATTATGTACATCGTTTTAAAGCTGTCGTCAATAGTAACTAATTTTCGAAACCTTCTGTGACGTACCTGCCAGCAGGACGCACACGACATAAAGGTAGATAGCAGTCAAAACGAAAGTCCGCATAGCTCAATTGGTAGAGTGACTTATTCCGGAATGAGGGGCCCCGGCGTGGACAAAAATGACGGAGAAGTTTACTTCGTTATAATGGCGCCCGAACTTTCCGGATGACCCGACCGTTCAAAATCTCGCAATGGTGTGATGTTCTTTCCACACCGCGAGAGAGGAAAAATAAGAGAATCCCTTCTCCAGCGCTTCGAAAAATAAATGTGTGTGACGTTGCATTCCACACACCAGATTAACTGAAAGTTCTCAAGTGCACGTTCTACAGCGGATGGCTGCCTGCAACGATTCATGGTCATGGTTGACCCGTGGGCTATGCCCCCGGCCCTCTTTCGGGAAGGGGGAGATGTGACGACGTACCTGCCAGCAGGACGCACACGACATAAAGGCAGATAGCAGTCAGAACTAACGTCAGCGTAGCTCAATTGGTAGAGTGACTTATTCCGGAATGAGGGGACCCGGGTTCGAGCCCCCGCGTGGACAGAAATGACGGAGAAATTTACTTCGTTATACTTCCGAAAATGGAAGTGAGACGGAGTGAGTGAGCATTTCTCCCGTAATGTTACTTTTTTTTCTCGCTGTGTTTCCTTTTTTCCGGTATAATTATTTAATATCACTTAATTCCATTGTGTTTCAGTTGGAAAACTGAGGCAACAGTTTCCGAAAACGGAAGTTATGCGCAGCCTCGTAATATTAAATTCTTTTCCTCGTGATATTCCCTCTGCCCCGTATGGTTGTTAAGTACAATTTTATTCCATAAGTGTATACGGATTCAAATTGTAGAAAAAGTTTCGTAAAACGGAAGTAGGACGGACTGAAGATTTCTCCCGTAATCGCATTTTTTTACAGCGATGTTCCTTTGCCCTGTATTGTTGCTGAATGTAATTTCATTCCATAAATCTTTGTATTTCAGCTTGAAAATGGGGGTAAACTTCTAGGTACAGAGGGCAGAGTGTTCTTGATTCTAGTCTTCATTGCAATTGATGTAGTATCTGGGTTAGGCATTTTTCGTATTTTTTAGGTAGAAGAAATAAGCACACCGGACAAAAAACTAGTCACCCCTAACATAAATTACAGTAGGAAGTTACCGGCAGAGGGCGCCGTGATAGCATTATTGGGAGATACATAGCACTGTCGTGATCTACATGATCACTTTTTGACGTGTATCCAAGTGGATGAGATGGTTCAAACGATCCTCATCAAAGTCAGGTAGCGGGGAGAGTCGTTGAGGTCAAAATTTCCACCTCGAAAGCATTCAAACCATTTC
Source organism: Macrothele yani (assembly GCA_039090855.1). NCBI lineage: Eukaryota > Metazoa > Arthropoda > Arachnida > Araneae > Macrothelidae > Macrothele > Macrothele yani. The sequence goes on from CM076992.1 coordinate 21,154,877, forward strand.
CGGGCTGTCCTTTGAGTAATGGCATCCTCCCCATGCACAGCACAAATTTTTCAAGTAGCCACGGCTGCTGCGGATCCCTTGTTAAACTCGTATAGGGGCAGATGTCGGAAATGTTCATTTCTCTCGACTTGACACTCCATACTTCCGAACCTGAAAACCAAAAAAACATTAGCCACAGTCACACAACGCAATATGATTTAGATACACGATATTACTGGCTACATTTTGATATACAACTGGCCATCTGCACCGTCACTACTGACCTGGAAAACACTCGTGAAATAAAACGGCATGAACTTATGCACCAACCCAATATAAATCGTTTTATCTCCATCGTATGTAAATCTCTCGACAACTTCACATGAACTTTTGACTTATCTACCTCGGAGGTGATGCACATGTTAAGACGGCAAAGTTGTATCGATAAGCATCGTCGGTGTAGTTCAGTAGGAAGAATAACCAGCTCCAGAGCGGGGATTCTCCTTAGGATGGCTTTATTTTTCGGAAAAAGAACATCTTTGCTCTGTACGTGTTCTAATTCCCTGCACTTTATATCTATCTACCCATTGGTTTGAAAAAGCCTCCCAGTGGAGAGCGAAAACTTGGCGAATCTACAACGGCCATTCCATAAAAACTCAAAATAAAATCACACGAAATGAAGAAATATAGGTACAGCAAAATATATGTAAATGATGAAAAATATGTACAGTAAATACACTTTCTCAAAGTATCTTTCCTCTGATGATATGCAACGGTCCCATCGTTCAGTCCACATTTCAAAGCATGTGGCAAAGGCATTTTGTGGAAGCTGCTCAACTCGACGATCCATTTGTTCCTTTGTCAAGAAATGGTGAACCCAAGTTGAACGAACTCGTTTCAGGCCCAAATGCTCGGTTTGAATTAAGGACTCTGTGACGTATATTCTAAATTAACTTTCCTTTTTAGTTCTTTCCCTATGTAAATTTTGAGTTTGTTCTCAGTTATACTTCACACTTAACGTGACATCTGTTCTCTCAAACGAATACTGTTGGCAACACAATTGAGGTCAGAATGAACGTGACGTGTAACTGTATGATATAAAAACGATAGATAAAACTACGAAACAACAGTTGCTCGGGAGGGGTGTTGAATGGTGTTAGATATGTGATTTCTGTGCTATCCTGAAGTGCCTTATCTGTGCTGGAGAAATAAAGCATCATTTACAGTAAGTTGCCTTCTGTTTAAATGTTTCGTCTGGCCGTTAAGGTTTAATTTAGGAACTATTTCATCGTATGGTTATGTTTTAAAAATATTGTAAGAAGAACGACAAAAGTTTAGTACGAAAGGAACTTTACGTTATAACTCTGTGAATTAAGGATATTTAAATGTGAACCATATCTTCGACATCTCTAATTGATAGGTGTCTGTCTTCCCGTATAATAACACCTACTGTATTTATATTTACCTCTGTAACACTTGTTGAAGGTTTTCCTCCACCCACGATTAAAGCCGCCGACTCACGACCATCCATAATTTTTTATGCCATCTGTAAATTCTTGATTTTCCTAGACATTCATCGTTACAAGCTTCTTACATAAGACGGAAAGTGCCTCCGACAGACCTTAAGTCGACAGCAAAATTTAATGGGGCATCTTTGTTCTTCTTTCACATCCATTTTATCGAAAACTCACAGCGCGAAAACACTTGTTGGGGCTTCACGAAAAACCGCTTATTAAACTGCGCACTACGGACGACGCATGCGTGGTAAACAGCTGTGGATGGTTGCTACAACGACTACCATTTTTTCGAAACTCGTGCGATGGTCGAACCCAGTATTGCACATTTTTTTATAAAACGTTCTCAGTTGTTTTGGGAAAAACTATGTATATACATCTTACACCAGTAAATAAATTGATTTACTACGCTATAAGAGCTTTTTGATTGTAGGTAATTCTTTGTTTTCCAATGGAAAAACTGAGTAAATTTCAATTATTTTGTTTGCTGATAATCGTGCAGGACTTCGATTTATGCTGTTTCTCCAAACATTATTGTTCGTTACATGCGGTTAAAATAACAAGAAAGTATATTACGCAGTTGTTTGGCTGATCGGTAAGTGTTTAATGGCGCAAGGACCACAATGGCCCAAAGAGGGTCAAGTCCAATGATTTAAAATCAAAGACAATAAAAATATTAAGAGATAACAAGCAGTTATGTAATAAAACAGAACAACAACGGAAAGTGCCAGTGTAAAAAGCCGATAAAACCAATAACGCACTATACAGAACTAAAAACACCGGTACAACGAAGAAATAGTGACACACGTCACGATGATTAAAACCGGTTGGAACGAGTTAACTCGGGGTATACTGCGTACTACCGACGACGCATGCGTGGTAGTGCGCAGTTGGTAACACGTCACGATGCCCTTTAACCGGCTGGAATGAGTTAACTCGAGGTCAGCAAAATGGGCTGAAATCAGCTCAAACGAATATATTCGCTGTCTAAGTGGGCCGAATACGGCTGGAACGAGTTAACTCGAGGTCAGCAAAATGGGCTAAAATCAGCTCAAACGAATATATTCGCTGTCTAAGTAGGCCGAATGTGGCTGGAACGAGTTAACTCGAGGTCAGCAAAATGGGCTGAAATCAGCTCAAAAGAATATATTCGCTGTCTAAGTGGGCCGAATGCGGCTGGAACAAGTGAAGCTGCGTATCAGAAAGTGTTGCTTTCCTCTTGGCTTTGGTATGCAAAGTGGTCATTTTAAAGGGCTGATTGGCAACAATCCTGAGTGATTACTTCTCGAAAGGTCTACGGTAATGGGTTAGAATCTAAAGAACGACGGAAAAGAAGTTTGAGTCACTTGCTTCTACCCAGTGGCACGATAACCACGTCCGGGGAACTATCCCGTTTCCATCATGTCTTGAGTCAAGGAGCAGTGAATAACGGATTTGAAGGAAGCGGTTATCACGAATGACAAGTCTATAGTTCGCACTGCTGAATATAGAGGCGGAAAGGAATTGTTTCACTGTGGTTTTCGTAAAATCCGGGTGCTATATAAACATTTATCTTTGGGAAGCACAGAAAATTTGGGGAGAACTTTGGTTCAGATACATCGGCAGCTTAAAGGGCTAAAAGGTGACTCAAGGTCACCGAGTGATTTGGTATTGTAGGTAACAAGTTAGTAAAATCATGCAATACACTTTCCAACATACCAGATATCATTACTTTAGTTAGTACTCAAGTTATGAGGATAATGACTGTGGAATAAATCTCGCTCCTGTGCCCTGACCTTTGACCCCATTTCGACGATATTAAACAGAATTGGTTCAGTATACATCTGGAACAACATACTGAAGTTTTGTTACAATGGAAGCATTTTTAGGGAGGATAATTGTTGTGGAATAAATCTCGCTCCTGTGCCCTGACCTTTGACCCCATTTCGATTATATCAAACAGAATTGGTTCAGTATACTTCCGGAACAACATACTATAGTTTTGTCGCAATGAAAGCATTTTAGGGAAGTTATGAGGATAATGGCTGTGCGATAAATCGCGCTCCTGTGTCCTGAGCTTTGACCCCATTTCGCCCATTTTCAATAGGGTTCCTTCCTAGGTTGTCCCCTACCACATACAAAAATTTCATCGAAATCGAAACATTTTTACGCGAGTTAACGTGCGGACGGATGGACGGACAGACAGACAGACGGACAAAGCTGGAGCATATACGCTTCTGCAACCTACGGTTGGAAAGCGTAAAAAACAAATAACGAGCACGGTCACGAACGAAACGGCGAAACGAATATATAATATGAACAACAGTTATAGGTACATTACACGTTCCACACACACGGGCAGTGACGTCACACGGCAAATGGCGGTGAGTGAGACGGCAATACCCAATGCGGTGACGTACCAGCACAACTTCCTCCTTACGGTTATATTACGAAGTTCAAGGGATCTATAAAAACTTCGTGTTATTCGGAACTTCGTATTATTCGAGCTCTTTATATTTGTGAGTTGGACTAAATTTCTTGAGGGCGTCCACTGTAAAAAATAAGTGGTGTGAATTCACGGGAAATAACGGGCAGCGAAGTTGTCGATAAGTGTCCGACTTTTAACGGAATTTCCGTTTTAAATTTCAGCCTTTACGGCAGAGAATCCTTTTGCGCCGGTAGTGTGGATCGAGCCTGGGCCTTTAACCTTGAAGTCGCGCGTCTTAACCACTGAGCCAGAAAGTCACAGGAACTAGACTCACGTTCAAGGTAAAACTTAATTGCTCGAAGGTGATTTTTTTTTCAGTAATGGAAGTGATTTATTCATTTTATTTTCTATTGGAGCTTGTTATTTACGCTTTCCAACCGTAGGATGCAAAAGCGTATATGCTCCAGCTTTGTCCGTCTGACTGTCTGTCCGTTCGTCCGTCCGCACGATAACACACGTAAAAATGGTTCGATTTCGATGAAATTTTACTGTGTAGTAGGGGATCACCTAGGGACGAAACCTTTTGAAAATGGACGAAATGGGGTCAAAGGTCAGGACATAAGAGCGGGATCCATTCCATTGTCCTTATGCCTCATAACTTACGTAGAAATGCTTCGATTGCGACAAAACGTTATCATGTTGTTCCGGAGGTATACTAAACCAATTTTGTTTATTCCACAACCATTATCCTCATAACTTGACTAAAAATGCTTCTATTGCGACAAAACTTTAGTATGTTGTTCCGGAGGTACACTGAACCAATTCTCGAAATGAGTTCAAAGGTCAGGGCACACGAGCGAGATTTATTCCACGGCCATTATTCTCATAACTTGAGTAATGATTTCTGGTATGTTGGAAAGCGTACCATAAACAATGCATTGCATGATTTTACTAACTTGAATTTTTAATACGTTCCTAATAAAAAAAATTCTGTACGAGATCTTATTACAAAATACGTATTTATTTCATCGTGATTTTTCGAAGCAACAGAATGATTTGGAGCTTGAGATCTTTTTCCAACTGACAATAACTTTAAATGATCTTTAAGAGTTGTATTGTTTTATAATATAGATTTCACAAAACTTCTACATATAAAATTTACTCTAGATAGCTATATAGCTTTTGTTTTAAGAACTCCACAGTCTGATACATAGACATTGTGCAATCACCGGTACAATAAATTAAATATCCGGTTTCTTACGGTAACACAATATACAGTACATATAATAGCCTGGGCACAAAATGGGAGAAAGGAGAAGAAATATCCTGTGACTCAATAACAAAAATTCATGCGATATGCCATCCACAATATCCGATCCTGCTACAGAACTTCAAAATCAAATATTTCAACAGTCTGTGGAAATTTAACAGTTAATCAAGCTCCCAAGTATTCCCGTGAATCTCTCCTTTTACCGGAACTTTTTCGTCATGGATACCGGAGTTCACAGCGTTTTCGTCATGGATACTGAAGGGAATTGCGGAAAGGTTTCTGAAAATTCAGAATTTTCCGTTAACACCTCTTTAAAACGGCAATTTATTGTCAATATGATAAAGAAATTGCGGAAAGGTTTCTGAAAATTCAGAATTTTCCGTTAACACCTCTTTAAAACGGCAATTTATTGTCAATATGATAAAGAAATTGCGGAAAGGTTTCTGAAAATTCAGAATTTTCCGTTAACACCTCTTTAAAACGACAATTTATTGTCAATATGATAAAGAAATTGCGGAAAGGTTTCTGAAAATTCAGAATTTTCCGTTAACACCTCTTTAAAACGGCAATTTATTGTCAATATTAGAAAAAATTGCGGAAAGGTTTCTGAAAATTCAAAATTTTCTTTTAACACCTCTTTAAAACGGTAATTTATTGTCAATATGATAAAAAAATTGCGGAAAAGTTTCTGAAAATTCAAAATTTTTCTGGCGTATAAAAAATCCGTGAAATTTAGAGTTTTTTTCTGTCATTTCACGGAAAAAGTTGTATGAAAAACGTGTTTCCTTAATTCACGTAAGAAGTCACGGAATTTTTCCGTTAAAGTAAAGAAAGAATTGCGGAAAGATTTCTGAAAATTCAGAATTTTCCGTGAACACCTCTTTAAAACGGTAATTTACCGTCAACACAAGAAAGAAACTGCGGAAAGGTTTCCGAAAATTCACAATTTTTCTGGCGTACGAAAAATCCGTGAAATTCAGAATTTTCGCCGTCATTTCACGGAAAAAGTTGTATCAGAAACACGCTTCGTTAATTCACGAAAGAAATCACGGAAAGTGGCTCGTGAATTTCAGAAATGGTTTTACAGTATCGCTTAGCAAATGTGTTTTTCTTTTTTTCACTACAAATGAAATGACGTCATAAATTCGAAATTTTAAGGTGTGATATGTCCTTTTTCATGTACAGTAGTGGCCAAAATTGCGGAAACCTTTTGGAAATTGTGTATTTTTTTGGTTTGATGGCTCATAACACCACTTTTTTTTCGAGTAATACCATAAAATTATATATCAATGGAAAGATAATTTCATCAAGAATATAATGCGATAACTTTTATGAAGGATTTCGGATTAAAACAGCTGTTATAAGGAAGAAAAGTAAAGCACATAGAAAAAATGAGATATACAAAAATTCTCACCATGTCAGTTAATACTTAGTTGGGTAACTTTTAGCGTTAATTACGGCCTTACAGCGCCTTCCCATGGAGTGAACCAAGTGTTTTAGTTCAGCAGCTGTTATAATGTGAAGCCAACATTGAATTATTGCTTCTATTAATTGGGTTTTATTGTTGGGTTGCTTCTGACTAACAAGTTTCTTTAGTCAGCTCCATAGATTTTCGATGGGGTTAAGGCTGGGCTTTTCCCAGGCCATTCCAGCAGTGGAATATGATTATTTTGAAACCACTTTTTGCACACAGCAGCAACATGACATGGAGCTGAATCCTGCTGAAATATAAATGCTTCATTATCTTGGAAAAGATCACGTGCGGAAGGCTTCAGTTTGGGCTCAAGTATTTTATTAATGTATCTTTGGCCATTTATATTCCCATTAATCACGCAAATTCTGCCCACACCGTTTGATGTCATACAACCCCAGATCATAACATTAACTGGGTGTTTCACGGTACATGTAATGCAATCAGGATGCAAATCTTCTCCGATTCTTCTCGTTACGTATTTTATGCCATCACTACCAAAGAGGGAGATTTTGGTCTCATCACTCCAAATAACACTGTCCCAATGTTCCTCTGTCCAGTTAACATGGGTTTTAGCCCAGTTTAATCATTTCAACCTTTGTTTGAGAGATAAAAACGGCTTTTTTCGTGGAATTCTAACTTTTAGACTTAATCCTTGCAGTCTGCGCCGAACAATCCTTGCACTCAACTTCACATTGCATTGCACCATTTCATCTTGTACACACCCAGACGATTTTCTTCCGTCATCTAGGCACAGTCACAGTCACTACAAAACCTGCCTTACCAGTCACTACAAAACCAGCCTTACCAGTCACTACAAAACCAGCCTTACCAGTCACTATAAAACCTATAACGAAGTAAATTTCTCCGTCATTTCTGTCCACGCCAGGATTCGAACCCGGATCCCCTCATTCCGGAATAAGTTGCTCTACCAACTGAGCTACGCGGACGTTTTATTCTGACGTTTTATTCTGATTCCTATCTGCCTTTATGTCGTGTGCGTCCTTCTGGTAGGTACGTCACATCTCCTGGTACGTTACATCATCTCCCCCTTATTTTTTTTTTTTTTTTTCGAAGTGCTGGAGAAAGGATTCTCTTATTTTTTCTATCTCGCGGTGTGGAAATAACATCACACCAATGCGAGATTTTGAACGGTCGGGTCGTCCGGATAGTTCGGGCGCCATTATAACGAATTAAATTTCTCCGTCATTTTTATCCGCGCCGGGATCGAACCCGGGTCCACTCATTCCGGAATAAGTTGCTCTACCAATTAAGCTACGCGGACATTTTATTCTGTCGTTTTATTCTGATTCCTATCTGCCTTTATGTCGTGTGCGTCCTTCTGGTAGGTACGTCACATCTCCTGGTACGTTACAAACCAGCCTTACCAGTCTGGTTTTGTAGTGACTGAGTCTCCTTATATCTCTTCAAAAATTTAGAAATGCCACCTTTGGTTAAGTTTCCACCAATTTTTCTTCTAATTGCTTCATAACTGAAGCCTTGTTGACTTAAACGTACTATTTTACACCGCTTTCTGGGTGATCAGTCAACTCTTTGGGCCATTTCTTTAATTTTATATTACGTTTTACAAGCTCACTAAATGAAAGAACACAAAAAAAAAACAACTTTATAGCAATAACATAACACACTGACAAATGTCCTCCTCTCAACTCCAACACATGACGTCAATAGCTGAGTCCTACTGTGACCTGATTGGCTCATTGCCAAAACAAGATGACACCCGATTGGCTCTCTAAACACTCATGCTAATTGGCTACATTCAAAGGAAGGAAAGCTACTTCATCTCAACCTAAGCAAGTTGTACTTACTTTTGCTGGTTATTTGGCTATAACTTTTCATAGAATACAGATAATTGAACAAACTTTGTTGCATTACATTCTTGATGAAATTATCTTTCCATAGTTATATAATTTTATGGCATTACTCCAAAACAAAGTTATGTTATGAGCCATCAAACCTCAAAAATACACTTTTTCCAAAAGGTTTCTACAATTTTGGCCACTACTGTAATTTTGCAGTAATGTGCTAATTTTTTTTTGGGGGGGGAGCTTAATTGTTTTTTGCACTATGGTTCTCATTTTTTTTTGTTGTTGTTATTTTGTTTGCAACTACTATGGATGGTCAAGGATGAATTTCCCGACAGTCACCAAAGTGCGCAGTTTTGTCCAAGAAAATATTTTATATGATCTGAGAGTGCTGGGAAGAAAGAAATCTGGGAAAGATCTCCTTCTGCAGCACCAGTTCGCACGATATTTTTTCTTCTGGCATTGTGTCGTCGGGCATTCAGAAGCGTCATGCTCTCCATTCCAGAGGAATGTTTTGACAGGCTGTGTTATCCTACCACAACTATGATCAGCTCTCTCTTTCGATTTCCGTTTTCGCTCGTGATACCGACTTGCTTGGTTCTTGAGTTACAGAGATTGACTGGCATAGCTGTTGTCAGTTGCTGACGCATCGGAAAGATTTTCCTTCACGAAGGGGAGACAATAACTCCTTGACCGTAAAATGTCAAAGGTTATGCTTAGATAGATACCTATCTATCTATCTATCTATCTATCTATTCATCTACCTAGCATTAATTACCGCAAGCATATATATCAAGCACAGAAATAAAAACTTCAGTTACACGCTGTACTGAAATTTCTTTAGAATAAAAAAACAAAATCTAAGTGCATGTCCAGAGCTGGCTTTAGTGTTTGTGTCGTCTGTTAAGACAGAAGTATTTGTTGACTCGCCACACAAACACAAGCTTTTATTCGGTGTGTTATAGTGGCGTATCTTGGGTCCGAAATCTGGGCTATCTCCCCCACCCCCACCCCCTAGTACTGTTTTTTTTAATTACGAAGTTTAATTTTTAATTGTTAAGTAATAGAAGTAACTTATTTTAGGTATATGCTATTTCTAACATGATACCAAATAATTATGAGGATTAGGATTTGAATACTTTATTGGTGCATGAACTCCATTCTTCTTTCCTTTTGTGTGAACTTGAGTCTTACGTTCTCTTTAATATCATCGAAATAGGGGCAAGGATCAGGGTCCAGGTGCGAGATTTATTTCACAGCCATTATCCTCATAACTTCACTAAAAGTGTTTCTATTGCGACAAAAGTTTAGTATGTTGTTTCGGAGGTATACTGAACCAATTCTTCTTAATATCATCGAAATGGGGTCAAAGGTCAGGGCACATGAGCGAGATTTTTTCCACAGCCATTATCCTCATAACTTGACTAAAAATGCTTCTATTGTGACAAAACCTTATCATGTTGTTTCGGAGGTGAACTGAACCGGTTCTGTTGAATATAATCGAAATGGGGTCAAAGGTCAAGGCACATGAGCGTGATTTATTCCATAACCATTATCCTCATAACTTGAGTAATGATTTCTGGTATGTTGGAAAGCGTATCATAATCAATGCATTGCATGATTTTACTAACTTGTTATTCCTATCTGTGATTTATGCATTCCGACGTCACAGACTCTAATTTGCATAAGGTTTGGCATGATTTGACTGTTTACGTAGCACTCGACTTGCGTTTTCCACGTTTCGGTAAGATATCACACTTATGTCGCCAACGTCACTTGCATAATGTCGTCAAAGGCACATGCTCCCCAAATTGTTTTGAACAGGATATTTTCTACCATATTGCATGAAGAAAGGGAAAATAAAGTTCTAAAATTCAGCTCGGCGCCCCCCTGAATTTAGGACCCGATGCAGCGGCACGGCCCTAAAACCGGCGCTGTGCATATCTACTGAAATACTACATCACGTAAAAATTGTATCTAAGTAATAGTAATGGCATAAGTCACCCCTTCTTGCAAGTTCATTCATCATTCCCACCAAAGTGGCATTCACGAATTGTGACGTATACTCTGATTGACCTTTCCTTTTTGGTTCCTGTTATCTATATAAATTTTGGTTTATTTCTCCTAAAGCATTTTCCAAACTTAACGCTACATTTTCTCTCTCACTAAATATTTTGTGACATCCTGAGTTAAGGCCAAGAGTAAAATCACTGTGTTCAACAGAGATAAGATGAATGTTTACGATGTATGTTCAGGCTGTCTCTGATTAGATGTATTCTGTTAACTTTCCTTAGCCTGGCTATCTTTCATTGGATGTACGGACTAGTTCCAGTGACGACTTGTGACTAGAGAAACAGGTGAAGTGTTACAACATGAGAATCCATGAAAAAAAATGCATGTATTTCTTATAAAGAAGGCCAATTCTTCTAACTTTCAAGGAAAGGGAGTGGTTAATAATGTCATCATAAAACCCTTGTGTAACTACAAGTTCGAGGAGAAGTTCTTCTTGTATCGCAATATTAGATAACGATGATAGCCCTTGCTGTGAAATTGTGCTCCTTAAGTATTTTTTCACTCGTTTCAAACAGGAAAAACTTCGTTCTATTGTCACAGTTTTTCAGGATAAAGTAAGAACTAGAAAAAACAATTTATACACTTATCGGAATACATCCTTATGCACATTATATGTCTGCCACAACGTGCACACTGTATGATTTTCCTGGTTCCTTTTTTAACAAAAGCATGGATTTACAACACACGAAAAATAATAAAGAAACATCAATGAAACTAAAGTACACACTCACAGTTACTGTGTAAACACGGGACGAAACCAGAAGAACCGTCTAAATTAAAAATCGCACTGCCGGGAAGTGGCGGCGGCTGTCACTTCTCCTCGATCATTGACGTCATGTTTTGCCATAGCAATCCCCTTATCCAGATAAGTCCAGGTTCCTACGTCAGCGCACTTAACGGTCCCGGAGTGAAGTGATCTGGACCTGCGAGTGTTATCTCGTCACATGTCCTATGCGCAGTTACAAGGTCCTCTGTTCATCATTTCGTAGTGCCATTTGAAACAGCGTGTTCACACTTGCTTTTTGAAAAGGGAGAGCAAGACACAGCATTTTTTATAAAACCATTCTTGTAAACGAAAAAGTGACTAATTTTAAAAATTAGCTAAATCATTCGAAGATTTCTGTTTTATGAATTTCAGGTGAAGTAGCAATTTACTCACTACACGCCGTCACTGACTAGCTCACGTTAGATATATTCATTCCCTTGTTGGATGTTTCGAGCTTATTATTAGATGTTTTGAGTCTCTCGTTAACAGACTCGATCCTGTATAACGTATACTCTAGTTTAACTTTCATTTTTAGTTTATTTATATAAATTTTTAGTTCATTCTCTTTAAGCGTTTTGAACCTTAACGTTATATTTTCTCAGTCACCGAATGTTTTGTGGCAACAGCCTTGAGGTCTGAGTTCATGATGTGTACGTGTTGACAGAAAAGAACGAGAGATATAACTAATTCAAACACTCGACGTGGATCAGGAATACCAAACAGAAATCATCGCTCTTTCCACGTTAATAAGCGAGTCACGGAAAAATTCTCATTGGCCGCCACCGGGAATCGAACCAGGTCTTTCAGTTACGCAAAGGACATGCTACCACTGCACCACAGCCGCCTCGAATTCTCCAGACTCACGTGTGATTAACTGCCAAACTACATGGACAGATATATATACATGGACAAACTACAACTACCTGCATCAGTTACAATATATAACTACAACTATATGGACAAACTACAGATATAATGTTGAAGGAAGCAGAAAAAAGTTCGGTGGTGTGTGAGGTATTGCGCAGTCGTGATATATGGTATTTAGATTACTGCAGCGAATTGTTGATGTTGGATGTAAACAAGTGGAACCTAAGTTGATAGAGATTCATTATTGTAACTGATGCAGATGTAATAGTTTTTGATTAATTTGAAGTACCGTATAACATGCTATCCTTGGAACACCAATAAAGACCATTTATGTGAGTAATTGAAGTTTTCTTTCTTCTGGCCGTTGGGTCGTCTAATTTAGCTCAGTGTATAATTAAAGACTTTTGTGTGCTAGCTATCCGGTACTTAAGACTTCGAAGTTACAGTGGTACGAGTTCAACAGACAGATAGTACGATAGACAATGTTTTAAGCAGCGAAACAGTGACGATTAAAGAAAAAAACATTATGCTTGTTAAAAGTCGATTAGTTTGTTTTTCTTTTTTTGGAGATAGAAATTAAAGTTTAACCTACCTGTTCAAAAATTCTGAAAAGTGTTCAGTTGAGAAAACGTTTGAAAGGTTAGTATGTACCGGACTGTGGCTAGGTGTGGTCATGAATGAGGCGAGCGTGTTATTATTGTTTGTTGTTATGATTTAATTCCACTTAGTATGTACTGGACTGTGGCTCGGTGTGGTCGTGAGTGAAGCGAGCGTGTTGTTATTGTTTGTTGTAATGATTTAATTCCACTTAGTATGTACCGGACTGGGTTTTTTTGTTTTTTTTTATTGGTGGTTTAACGACCACCGTGTGCAACTCAATGGGCTATAAGCAGTCGCCCGTCCTAATTTAGGGTGACTGGTTCCAGGGAAGGGAGAGAGCCAGTTCCGTAAGACTAACACAACATCCATGCTTCACCGGGATTCGAACCCGGACCCCGTTCGGACGAATGATCAGAGGCCATCGCTTAGACCACTGCGCCACCGGGGCGGCATTACCGGACTGCGGCTCGGTGTGGTCGTGAGTGAGGCGAGCGTGTTGTTATTGTTTGTTGTAATGATTTAATTCCACTTAGTATGTACCGCACTGTGGCTCGGTGTGGTCGTGAGAGAGGCGAATGTGCTGTTAATGTTTGTTATTATGATTTAAATCCACTTAGTATGTACCGGACTGTGGCTCGGTGTGGTCATGAGTGAGGCGAGCGTGTTGTTATTGTTTGTTGTAATGATTTAATTCCACTTAGTATGTACCGGACTGTGGCTCGGTGTGGTCGTGAGTGAGGCGAATGTGCTGTTATTGGTTTTTGTTATGATTTAATTCCACTTAGTATGTACCGGACTGTGGCTCGGTGTGGTCGTGAGTGACGCGAATGTGTTGTTATTGGTTTTTGTCATGATTTAACTCCACTTAGTATGTACCGGACTGTGGCTCGGTGTGGTCGTGAGTGAGGCGAATGTGTTGTTATTGTTTGTTGTTATGATTTAATTCCACGTAATATGTACCGGACTGTGGCTCGGTGTGGTCGTGAGTGAGGCGAATGTGTAGTTGTTGTTTTTTGTAATGATTTAATTCCACGTAGTATGTACCGGACTGTGGCTTGGTGTGGGCGTGAGTGACGCGAATGTGTTGTACGTAAATCAATGCACACTCTCTAATTACTCATTTTATTTCACTCCCACAGAGACCTTGGCACGCGGAAAATGCGTAGCATGAATTATTTACCAAGTGTACCAAGGTACTCTCCCGATTTTATTTTCCTTTTTAAGTGGCCAATACCGGAAATAATGTATTTATTTCTGTGAAATTATAGTAATAAATCCACAGGCTTTTGTATAAGTTTTGTAAAAAACGAAAAATGGGCTGTAAATTTCGAGATAAAATGTTCTGTTCCAGCTTCTGCAGAAAAATATAAGTCTAACGGATTATCATTCACAAACTCAAAAATAACCTGTCTAGCTTGGTTCCTTAGGAAAGTCGCTTTATAAACTGATGCCTCATAATCTCTTACTGCAACACACTTCCCATTCTCAAGATTCCTTGCAATGAATTGAGACTTGCTCTATTCTCCTCCAGTAATCCCACGGGGCAACGAAGATTCTTAACAGTGCATTTGGCTGTCTGCGAAATCTGTAGATCTTTGTGCTTGCTTGGGGCTGCTCGCTTTTAACATGCTTTACTTAGGGATTTTCCCTCATCAATGCATAGACTACGCAAATTTCAGTCTCTATGAAAACACAAATTCGTCCGTGACGGGGCTCGAACCGGCGCCCCCTCTCTCCGGAGTAAGTTGCTCTCCCAACTAAGCTACACGGACGGAATGTATCGCTGCAGATTTGTCGTCTTGACACCTGCTTTTTAAAGCCTTTGTAGTACGTCATAGACTTTAGAGTGGATAATAATAACTAACAAGTTATTCGCTATATGCCGCGAATGGAAAATACTTTACAACTTCCCTTTATGTGGAAAAGAAAAACGCGTAGCATTTTTTTACTGAAATACACCAATAAGCTTTTACATTATGACCACTTTCAGCCTAAAGAAATGAGCGCGCCTGGAGACCGAACGGTGGCACAGGTGAAGTTCAGAGACCAGTATATATACAACCTGAGGACCAACTTTCGGTTAGTAGAGTGTTCGGATTCAGAATGGGAAAAGCTGCCGATTTGTCGTAGTTTGATAAAGGACAAATATTGATGGTACGGCGCCTCAGAACTACGATCTCGGAAGTGACGCGGCTTGTGGGCTGTTCACGTTCCGCTGTAGTGAGTACGTATCAAAAGTGGTGCACAGATGGCTGAACGACGCACCGTCGTCCAATCGTGTGTCGTCGGAGACTGTCGCGCATTGTTCACAGCGACCTCAGGGTCACTGTGTGACAAATGACCCGCAGCTACAACAGTGGTGATCATTGCAATGTGTCACAGCACACAGGTCATCGCAGCCTTCTGCGCATGGGCCCGCGTAGCAGAAGACCCAGCCGGATCCCCATGCTCACTACATGCCATCGCCAACAACGCATGAAATAGGCCCAAGATCATCGAGATTGGACAGTGGATGATTGAAAGAAAGTGGCCTGGTCTGACGAATCAAGATTCCTGGTGCATCACGTAGACGGCCGAGCGCGGATACGCCAATTACTAACGGAGGCTATGGTACCTGGATGCACTGTTGCTCGGAAACAGGCCGGCGGTGCGTGTTATGCTGTGAGCGATGTTTTCTTGAGACACTTTATGCCCCATTATCCCAATAGCACAGTCCCTGACAGCTGTCAGGTATCTGAACATCGTTGAGGGACCAAGTTCACCCATTCATTTCAACTGTGTTCCCTTCTGGTGATGGCTATCACTAACAGTATAATGCGCCATGCAACACTACCAGAATCGTCAAGGAGTGGTTCAAGGAACATGCTGGTGACTTTCTGTTAATGCCCTGGCCTCCAAATTCACTGACATGAATCCAATCAAACATTTGTGGTTCGACTTAGAAAAGCGTGTTCGCGCTAAATCACCACCACCCCGAAGTGTACGGGAACTGGAGGACTTGCTGTTTACATTATGGTTCCAGATACCCCAAGATACCTATCACCATCTCATCAAATTGATGCCTCGCCAAGTGGCCGCTGTTTTGCCGGCTAAAGATGGTCCTACAGCTTATTAGGTAGGCCGTCATAATGTAATGGATCATCGGTGTAAATGCAGTTACCTGAAAAATTAACTGGTCCGTCGGACCAATGGGATTTTGATTTTGGCGATCCGACTACTTTTTAGTGCTGTCCTCTAACCAGCGGACCACCAAAAAGCTCGAACGCTGTATACTAACAATCAATATTCGACCTAACAGTCTAGGATCGCTGCCTGCACAGCCGAGGTCGCTATAACCTAGTGTTGTATTCGAATTTCGAGCCAGTCCATCAGTGCGTTTTAGTTATAATTTTTCTAAGAAAGCAAATGCTCCATTCTCAATTATTCGGCACTTTTTTATGGCGGAGATATCAATACAATAAGACAACGGTGTTTCGTGCTTCTAAATTTATCTCTACAGCAATAAAAAAGGTAGTAAAAGAAACAAAGACGGAAAGCGAAGATAAAAAAAGAGAGAGACAAAAGGCTGAACAACGAAATCTGAACGCCTTTCTATTGAGAGAGTGAGTCTTCTTTGTGTTGCGGAGTTCTTCCGGTATGTCGCCCTCCCTAATGCCCCGTAAAACCGTTATTAGAGCAGGAAAAGCAATTCATCACGGTCCCGAC
The DNA here is from genome assembly GCA_039090855.1 of Macrothele yani. Taxonomy (NCBI): domain Eukaryota; kingdom Metazoa; phylum Arthropoda; class Arachnida; order Araneae; family Macrothelidae; genus Macrothele; species Macrothele yani. Next base: position 21,171,355 of record CM076992.1, read on the forward strand.
ATTAACATTGGAACACAGGTAAAACAGTGTGAACTTTTAGCCTCAAAGAAAATGCATCCGAAATTAATATACGCGAGGGTGGAAATGATTTTGAACGACCGAGGATAACAATAAAGTTCGACAAGTGGAAATAAATTACGTTGTTATCGTCTTCACCCACGCTGGTGTCATCATCGTCAGCAGCCTCGACGTCGTCGTGACTGCTCTAGCAAAGCAGTCCTGTTTGCCAAGGACAGATTCGCATATTGGGGCCTTTCCGTCTTCTTTGAGGGCGGGCAGACCGGAAGAGGAGAGGGCTTAGGGAGCTAAGCTGTGGACATATCAGCAGAGGATATCGATTATCGACTCTTCCTGGCATCAAAATGAGCTCGGATTTAAATTTAAATCGACTCGGAGTCTTTGGAGATTATAGCGCGTGATTCCCGGGCAGTCTCTGGGTGACACGGTTGCCGAAGAATAGGGAGATGATAGCATTGGACCGTCATCTTCGCCCCACCGCCGTAATCTTCGTCATTGACGTGCGCTCAAGATCAGAAAAGATAACCCACTGAAATAGAGAATACCGCTGGAGAAAGGAGACAGCGAATGATTTATGCATCGATGGAAACAAAGAAATATGCGATTTTCCATCTAATTCATTCCCAGAAGACACCTAGGTTTTGTAATTTAAGCTTATGTCCATTTCGAAAATAAAAAAAATTAATTCCACTACGAAGGGATTTCGTTGAATTCTAAGGTTCTCTTTACCAACATTTTGTTTTATGGGGAAGATTCAGATATAACACAGTTAGTATTAATTGAAAACCATAAAAGGATTTCGAAATGTTCCTCCATAATGTACACATTAGGTGCACATTGTAAAAAAAAAAAAATTCACGAACCACTTTTCGTGATTCCTTTAAGTGTAGGGGTTCTCAACGTGTGGTACACGTACCTTTTGGGAGTACCTGGTGTACCTTTTGAGGGTACACCGTGAGAGCTGCACAAGGGGAAGAAAGAGACAGCGAGATTTCTTTTTCGCAGTTCCACTTGAATGAACTGTGCAAGCGTTGACAAGCGCAACTATCTCACTGATTACCTAGTAAAATGTTCATAATTTTATAAAATTTGTTAAATTGTTTTTATCACTCTTTGTGTTTATCGATATATGTAACTTATGAATACAAAATTTAAATATATATATATGTTTTATTTTATTCCCATTCTTGTGTACATATTGCAACTTTTCTTTATTATTTGACTAAAGTCTCAACAAGTCTCGCGGATTTTGTCAAAATTTATTTGTTTTTGTTGTCAAGGTGTCCGTGCTTTGCCTTCCTGGTCTTGTCGTTGTGGGTCGTACCTTTTAAAATTTATTTAGTGTTTTAAGCTTGCTGGGGTTCATGTGTGTTATTTTAGTTTAATTTTAAAATTCGGGCGGGTTTTTTCTTGCCTTTGGGCTTAATTTCTTTTTTTTTTTTTTTTGGCCTTTGTTCTGGTAGCGTGCTTTTGGCCTTGTGGCCCTTCCATAGCGTTTGCGTGTTGTTGGCGTTTGGTTCATTTTATTGAGTGTTCTTCTAGGTAAAGCATTTTTACAATACTGTGTACATATTACAACTTTTCTTAATTTTTTGTCTAAAGTCTCAACAAGTCTCGCGGATTTCGACACAAAACGTTTTGCTTTTGTAATCATCGTGTACGTGCTTTGTGTTCCCTGGTCTTGTCGACGGTGAGTCCTGTGGGTCGGGCCACGTTTGTCATAGATGTAAGAACCTAAATTTGATTATTAATAATTTCACCTTTCAGAACTTTAAAGGTGTTTTTTCGATTTTTGGGCTCCTTTGCCTCGCTTACATTTATGACATAGCAGAAACCCATTTTTAACTAGGTCTTTGTAGAGATGAGTTAATGCTGTGTTTTGCTGGTCCTTTAAAAAGCCAAAGCTCAGCATTTTAAAAACTTTCTGCATTCTTGCTTGTTCTTCTCTGCTTGTATGCATTTTTTTTCTAGTTCTTGGCTCCCGTGGAATTTGCTTCTTACTTTTGAGTGAGTATATTTTAATCTATTAACATAAGGGGTACACCAGTTATATACACATTTCCAGGGGGTACAAGAAGCATAAAAGGTGGAGAATCACTGCTTTAGTGAATATACGAAGCATATTTATTTATTTTATTTATTTACCGTTTTTAGCTGTTACATGAGATATTACTACAATTAATACAATTGTTTATATATCAATATATGGGAATACTGAAACAGCACGGAGAATCAAAAGGTCTACATAATGACCTGACTTAGCCTTGAAACCCCGAGGTCGTACTTAAATAGTTAAATAGAGCCCGTCGTTTGACAGATCATGAAAAGAAAACCGAAGTATCAACATTTTAATGAATAAACTTCTCCGCCTGGACGTGTAGTGCAGGAAAGCTTACGTTAAGTCACGTTAGGGTTATTGAAAGGTTACTTGACGTAGCTAAAGTGTGCTTAATCTTCAAAGTGCTAGAGTTTGTTTAGGTAAGACACGCACGTGCAATAAATTCCAAGAATATGGAACTATTCTTACTCAGCGTTCCTCATTATCTTGAATATCAGTAATATAACTTCGGTTTTAGTACCTTAGTACCTTGAAGGCTCCTTATTAGAGCGGTAAACACAATATCCCCTGAACTTAACGTAAACAATCAAAAGGTCTACATAATGACCTGACTTAGCCTTGAAACCCAGAGGTCGTACTTTAATAGTTAAACAGAGCCCGTCGTTTGACAGATCATGAAAAAGAAAACCGAAGTATCAACATTATAATGAATAAACTTCTCAGCCTGGACGTGTAGTGCAGGAAAGCTTACGTTAAGTCACGTTAGGGTTATTGAAAGGTTACTTGACGTAGCTAAAGTGTGCTTAATCTTCAAAGTGCTAGAGTTTGTTTAGGTAAGACACGCACGTGCAATAAATTCCAAGAATATGGAATTATTCTTACTCAGCGTTCCTCATTATCTTGAATATCAGTAATATTACTTCGGTTTTAGTACCTTAGTACCTTGAAGGCTCCTTATTAGAGCGGTAAACACAATATCCCCTGAACTTAACGTAAACACTCAATGAAATAGACTTAACGGCCAGACAGAGGTCTGACAATAAAATGAACTAAGGAAACGTACTCACTTTTAACCTTTTATTGGGGAGCTCCTGGTATTACTCAAACACACACTCCAAAATAACACAACAACTGTTAGACCGAACTTTCGTACTATCGTAGAATCGCAATAACAATAATTAGGAAGAACCTATCACATATAAAACGAAGCTCCTAGGTATCGTTGAGCGCGCCTATATATACTGCATACCACCACGTCAGGACTTACACTCGTTGCCACATATAATTCAGCGGGAGAAACAACATCTCGTTAAGTGAGAAGATAATTTGCATAGGAAAATAAAATAACAAGAGATAATAAAATCAAAAAGAAACTGAATCTATAGTATACGTTACAACATGAAGCAGGCAATGCTCGTTTTACGATATTTACCCACCCCTTCGGCATTGTTGCCTCCCCCCCATTTTTTTCTTATAATAATAAGATTATTAGTGTGCAAGTAAGTAGCATTTTAGTTTATTTTTAAATAATTTATAATTGTTAATTATAGTTATTTCAGTAGGTGAATGATTCCAATAGTGTGGGCCCTGATAGTTTATGCTTCGCTTAATCAATTCAGTTTTAAGGTTACATGTTTTAATTAGTCTTATTTCTGATATCATAGCCGTGACCCATCCATTAAAACTGCTTAACTTCTAATACTACTTTTTCCGTGAAATATCGAAAAGAAACCTGAATTTCACGGGTTCAAAGAATATAAATTTTAAGAAACCTTTCCGCAATTCCTTTCTTATAATGACGGTAAACTGCCGTTTTTAAAATGTGTTAACATTTATTTCTGATTTTTAAAAGGCCACTAGGTGAGGATAATTACCGTCAAGGCACGTTGTCACATTTAATCATTAAAAATATTAAAACACAAGTACTTTCGGGAAACTCAACTTGTTCCCATCATCAGGTGTAACAAGTTAGTAAAATCATGCAATGCATTGATTATGATACGCTTTACAACATACCAGAAATCATTACTCAAGTTATGAGAATTATGACTGTGGAATAAATCTCGGTCCTGTGCCCTGACCTTTGATCCCATTTCGATGATATTCAACAGAACCGGTTCGGTATACCTCCGAAATAACATGATAATGTTTTGTCGCAATCGAAGCATTTTTACGTAAGTAATGATGCATGAGAGCTATGGAATAGATCCCGCTCCTGTGTCCTAAACTTTGACCCCATTTCGCCCATTTTCAATAGAATTCGTCCCCAGGCAGGACCCTGCAACATACTAACATTTTATCCAAATCGAAGCATTTTTAAGTACGTTATGACGCATAATGGCGATGGAAGTGATTCCGCTCCTATGTCGTGACCTTTGACCCCCATTTGGCCAGTTTTCAATAGGGTTTGTCGCCAGTTGGTCTCTCCTACCACATACTAAAATTTCATCGAAATCGATCCTTTTTTACGTTAGTTATGGCGCATAACAGCAGTGGAATGGATCCCGCTCCTATGTACTGACCTTTGACCCCATTTTGTTCACTTTAAATCCTTCCCAGGTGATACCCTACAAGATACTATTATATTAAAAAACAATAGATAAAAACCTTGCTCTTCAAAAGGGTTTCTCACCCTTTCTGATTGCTGACCTCTGTTCTAGGTTTTCTCACCCATTTCGTTCAGCGTTGATTCGAACCAAGAAACCATGCACTTATATTGGCTCTCTTTCGTACATACCAACCTTGACTAATGTAATGCAACGTTTATGTTCAAAACACGCTATGAATATAGGTCTTCGTACAAAAAATATTTTTGTTTTTATTAGGAGTGACAAAGAACGTAACAACATTTTAACTTCAACCGGGGTCTACCTCATTCCTTTCAGTAATAATTCTGACTATGGTTTTCCTGTACCACATACAACCTATGTAGGTAGTACTAAAAGAAGAGACTCTCTGAACACCAACGCTCTTTGAGAAATCAAGTTCGTACCACAGCACTCACGAGAGCTTGCCTAGACAAGAATCTAACACCCATCTGGTCTGATGTTAAACTTATTTCGGGTTATGGAAACGAATGGTTGTTGAGATTCTGGGAAACTGTCGTTATTCACAATTTGTGAAATTCTTACTGCAACGATGATTACCCTGTTAACCTACACAGACCTTGGTTGCAGTTGATAAACTCTATTGAACATCGCCAGCGTAATCTGACGTCATTATCACAGCATTTAACTTCATGACATCACCTGACGTCTAGCTTTTTAACCGTACCTGTCTTTTTTTTTTTTTTTTGATTGGAGGTTTAACGACCACCGTGAGCAACTCAATGGGCTATAAGCAGTCTCCCGTCCCTAATTTAGGGTCACTGGTTCCAGGGAAGGGAGAGAGCCAGTGCCGTAAGACAAACACAACATCCATGCCTCACCGGGATACGAACCCGGACCCCTTACGGACGAATGATCATAGGCCAGCGCCTTAGACCACTGCGCCACCGGGGCGGCCTATCTTTTTTCATCCTTAACTGTAAGTTTGTTATAGCGTCTGTGTATGTTATGTTGTCCTTCAAGTAAACGTGTCATCTGTCTCTTGCGTGTCGTGTGGTTTTAACTTAGAAATATCATGTAGCTTTTAACAACCTCATTTTTACACCTGATGATGGGAACAAGGTGAGTTTCACGAAAGTACTTGTGTTTTAATATGTTTAATGAATAAATGTGTCAACGTGCCTCGACGATAATGATCCTCACCTTGTGGCCTTTTTTGGTGCGTATAGTTGAAATATACCAAGGTTATCCTTGGTTAGTCCTAATTTTAAAAGGTCTTTCAACAATTCCTTTCGTATTATAACGGAAAAACTCCGTTCTTCCTTTTTCCGTATGCATATGAGTGAAACATTCCGGTAATAGGAGAGATTCGCGGGAATACTTGAGGTTTGATAAACTGTTAAATTTCAATCGTGTGTCCAAGGAACTGATTTTAAAGTTCTGTAGCGAGATCGGATATTGTGGATAGCATATCGCATGAACTTTTGGTTATTTTAACACTGGATATTCCTTCCCCTCTCCCCTATTGTGCTCTAGCTACTGTATATTGTGTTACCATATGAAACCGGAGACTTACATTATTGCACAGGTGATTGTACGATGTCTATATATCAATCTTTGGACCCCTTGAGGCAAAACCTATTGTAGCTATCAAGAGTAAGTTTAACATTTAAGCAGGGACGTCGCTAGACTTCGAAATCAGGATGGGCGACGGTTGGGCGAGCAATAATTTTTAATGGGGGGCAAGCTTGAGAAATTTTTATTTTATTTTTTTTTAATTTTTTTTACGAAACGCTGTAAGAACTAGTTTTTAATGCTTTTCACTACCGTTACAAAGGAATTTGTGCAATCTCCCCTTTCCCCACCTGGACACACATACACGGATCTGACTAGTTACGTCACTGGTGTAAGATAGAAGTGTTGGCAGAATGTCGCCTTCAACTTTTTTGCTTGCTCTGAATGCATTGTCTTAAATTGCCTTTCAAAATTTTGCATTTTTGCTAACGAAAATTGTACTGCACTTGAACAATTTGAAAGAAAACGTCGTTTTTGTTGATCTAAATCAAATTTTAAGTAATGCCACGCAGACACGGTACCTAACCCCCCCCTACTTAACACTTCCTTCCTTCAAGCCAGCAACTTTGCCTTGCACTCCTCTCCTACAAAGTAGTTGTCAGCCACTTCCTGCACTTTCACTGTTCTTGGACAGTGTTAAGAGCGCTAATGTAGCATTACACTCCACTTTCCGTGTTGGAATCCCCTATTTTGCAAAGAAAACAAATAGCAAAGCAATTAGTAGTGACCCCTCAGTTAATTGCTATGCAGCCTCCTCATTAGCCCCCCTGGCCATACAGACATGAAAAAGAGACAAACTATGGAATTGGAAGAGTGGAGGGCAATTGAATTTTCATGATCATACGGATGCTATTTTCATACCCTTTCTACTGAGAAGTAAACAACACACTTCCTATGGGGAAATACGTAGGGCTGCATGAAGTAAAACACAAAACTTATTACTTGGCGAAGTCGAGATTGTATTTTAAAGTTAAATATACTGAGAAATGGCCCATATTGAAATGGGTGGGCGGCTTGGCAGGCACGACAAATTTCAGGGTGGGCTTAAGCCCATCCTCGCACCCCTTTGAAGACGTCCCTGCCTTTACGATTTTTTTATGAAATAATGCTATAAAACAGTACACTTCACCTTTTTTTAAAAAGGTTATTGAAACTCACTGTCATCTTAAAAAGATCAAGCAAGTTCCAAAGCATTTTGTCGCTTCGAAAAATCACGTTGAAAAAAATACTTAATTATTAATAAGTGCTCCAACACAAAAAATAAATTTATTACAAAGCTATTCAAAACAAGTTAGTAAAATCATGCAATGCATTGATTATGAAACGCTTTCCAACATACCAGAAATCATTACTCAAGTTATAACTCAAGTTATGAAGATAATGGCTGTGGAATAAATCTCGCTCCTGTGTCCTGACCTTTCACCCTATTTCGATGATATTAAACAAAATTGGTTCAGTATACCTGCGGAACAACATACTAAAGTTTTTTCGCAATAGAAGCATGTTTAGTCAAGTTATGAGGATAATGGTTGTGAAATAAATCTCGTTCCTGTGTCCTGACCTTTGACCCCATTTCGATGATATTAAACAGAACCGGTTCAGTGCATCTCCAAAACAACATGATAACGTTTTGTCGCAATCGGCGCATTTTTACGTAAGTCATGCCGCATAAGGGCGATGGAATAGATCCCCTCCTATGTCCTGACCTCTGACCCCATTTCGTCCATTTTCAATAAGCTTTCTTCCCAGGTTGTCCCCTACCACATACTAAAATTTCATCGAAATCGAACCTTTTTTACGCGAGTTATCGTGCGGGCAGACAGACAGACGGACAAAGCTGGAACATATACGCTTCTTCAACCTAGACTTCTTCACCCAAATGCAGAGCCTACAACATCACCGAATTTCGAGTCGTCGGTGAAGACAGGCGCGAAATCGGGATGGAGTGAAAAGTGCTCGGCAAAAAGCTGCTAATACCTGAGCAGGCGTGGGTGACACCACTTATTGTTTACACAAAGGGGAAAAAAAGCTCATTAGTTCCATGCCAAGAAGGTGCACTTTGTTACTACGAAACCGTGGTTATCCAATTAAATATTAAAGCGTATTTTGCTTGTTGGTCAGTTATTTCAAGTGTCCTACAAGTTTCAGTAATGTACTGTACAGTAATCTTACGTTAAATGCATTGTACACTAATTTCACAAATTCCACTATTTTTGTGCTTTTTATGACTAGATGCTGTACTTTTGCTTGTGACTTCAGTTCTGTTGCTGGTAATAACATTCTTTAACGATATTTGAATTCAGCATACAATTTCCTTTAAAATGATGTATAATATGTATTCCTGACTTTACCATTAGACTGTATAAGTTGACTTCAAACATCAAAAATTGATTTTCGGTCTACTGGTGTAGGATTTTTGGCCACGACTGTATATATATACACACAGTGCGTCAAAGAATTTTTAAGACTGGCGCTAGATTTTAGCCTACGGTGGCGCCACCAGTGTAATCGTAAATGCGTTATAAACCGTGACCATCTGCTTGCTTTCTGCCAAAAATACTGCGCAGTTGTTAAAGTAACTCAAACGAAACGGGCGTTCATTAGAGAAGTAAAGTTTTTTTCATGTTGAATTATTAAGATGGAACAAAGGGCTGTTATTAAATTTAACGCAAAACTTGGTAACAGTGCCTCGGAAACGTACCAAATGATGAAACAAGTTTACGGTGAGTTTTGTTTAAGTAGATCAAATGTTTTCCTGTGGCACAAACGTTTTTTGGACGGAAGAGAGACGCTAGAAGATGATAAGCATACCGGAAGACCAAGTTTATCTAGGACACCTGAGATTATTGAAAAAGTGCGTGATTTCTTGGCAAACAATCGATGTGCGTCACTAAGAATGATGGAAGAGTCTTTAAACATCAACAAAGAAACGATTTTTTTTTTTTTTTTTGATTGGAGGTTTAACGACCACCGTGAGCAACTCAATGGGCTATAAGCAGTCGCCCGTCCCTAATTTAGGGTCACTGGTTCCAGGGAAGGGAGAGAGCCAGTGCCGTAAGACAAACACAACATCCATGCCTCACCGGGATTCGAACCTGCACCCCTTACGGACGAATGATCAGAGGCCAGCGCCTTAGACCACTGCGCCACCGGGGCGGCAAAGAAACGATTTGAACCATCCTGCATGAAGATTTGGGCAAAGCAAAAGTCTGTGCTAAATTTGTTCCACACACGTTAACCAATGAACAAAAATCAAGGAGAAGTGCACATTGCAGAGACATCATTTCAGCCGCTGAAAATGACCCAAACTTCTTAAAATCGATTGTTACAGGTGATGAAACATGGTGTTTTCAATTTGATCTTAAAACAAAGCGACAAAGTGCGGAATGGAAGTCAAAAAACTCACCACAAGCCAAAAAACAAGAAAAGTTCCATCGAAAATCAAAACAATGCTCATTACATTCTTCGATAGTAAGGTTATTATCCACAAAGAATTTGTTCCAAGTGGACAACCAATTGCTGGTGGGTTTTATTTAAATGTTTTGAGGCGTTTGATGGACAGAATTCGTCGCATTCGTCCAGAATATCGAGATGAAAACAGTTGGTGTTTGTTGCTCGATAATGCACCCAGTCACACCTCACTTCTTGTTCATAGATTTTTGGCGAAAAATAACGTCTGTGTGTTGAATCATCCACCGTATTGGCCTGATTTAGCACCCTGCGACTTTTCTTTGTTCCCAGAACTTAAAATGACGTTAAAAGGGTGTTATTTTGATGATATTTCGACCATACAAACAGCTTCGATGCGTGCTTTGGAGGCAATTCCGCAAAGTGAACTGGAACAGGCATTCGAATCATTATTAAATCGCTGTAAAAAGTGTATTGAAGCCGGAGGGACTTATTTTGAATAACAAACCAAAACAAATTATAATTTCTTGTTTCTATTTCATTTTACAGACCCAGTCTTAAAAATTATTTGACGCACTGTGTATATGATTATGTATTTATGTATAATTATAAACAGAGTTTCGAACTTATAGTACACAGAATATTTGTCTGGGTCAAGTCCGGGTCAGTTACGGATCCGGATCGGGTCGTGTCCAGTTATGATACCCCCTGTTCAGGTTCGAATCGGGGTTCAAACTTTTTGACCCGTTTCCAGTTCTGGTCCGTCTTCAGTTGGATTTGATACGCGATCTCAGCATTTTCTAGAAGTGGACTTACAATAACGTCATCGTCGGCAGTGCAAAAGTCATAAAACGTTGCTCCATCTTTTAGTTCGTTCTGCATAATATTATCCCGCATTTAAACGAGTTCAGGATCTGCTTCCTCAAAAGCCGTCTCTGCATGCTCAGTATTATGTGTTCTTTCCGCTGTACCGGTCGACTCTTAACTGCTTCATTTCCACCGTAACCCAATAAAAACCATTCTGTGGAAAGCAATTACAGACGTTCGAAGTTTGCTTTTCCTTTCTTTAGTTTGTTCCTTTTTCCCTTTTATGCTGTTTTGGGCAATGCAGAAAAGAATTTTCAACACTTCGTAATTTCCGTACCGGAAATTTTGATTTCTTTGTAAATAAATACTCTATCATTTACTTTCTAAATACACTGGCGTGCAAAAATTAAGGACGATACGGTTTTTCGAATGTAACGTCGTGCAGAAGTGCTCCACATCGACTCAAATCATACCATAAGATCCCCAAGATGTAAGAATATGATATGGGACAAGTGAGCAAAACAGTCCAAACAAGGAATACAAAGGATACAAAAGCACTTTATTGAAAAGCTAGCTTCGAGCACAACTGGACAGAAGACAGAAACGTCCATGTGACAGGTAGCTGACAAGAAAATTCCGGTCTTTAGTAAAGGATATGATCACCCCTGACTGCGTTGCAGGATTTACAACGTCTGTCCATGCTGAGGACGAGGTTGTCAAGGAGCTGTTGAGGCATCGCGGCCCATTCCCCTTGTAGCGCCAATCGCAGCTGCGGAGTCGTTGCTGGCGGCTGGTGACGTGCTGCCAAGCGTCTCCCGAGAAAGTCCCACGCGTGTTCGATTGAATTTAGGTCCGGGGACCTTGCGGGCCAATCCATGCGTTGAATATCTTCACTCTCTAACAGCTCTACGACAGCCACTGTACGATTAGGTGTAGCGTTGTCGTCCATGAAGAGGAACTCAGGACCCACAGCACCTCTAAACAGACGCACGTGAGGCAGGAGAACCTCGGTACAATAGCGAATACCAGTGACTGAACCTCTTTGGAAGATGTGGAGGTCAGTACAGCTACCAAGTATGATACCGCCCCAAACGAGAACTCCGCCACCTCCAAACCGGTCCTTTTCGATGATGTTGGAGGTGTGATTGCGTGTTCCCTGCTCTCTCCAGATGTGTATACGTCCAGAATCGCTCGTCATACTATATCTGCTCTCATCCGTAAAGAGAACTCGACCCCATTGCTGATGTGTCCAGTTCTTGTGTTCCTGGCACCACAGAAGCCGTCGTCTCCGATGAGCAGGCGTTAATGGCACACACCGTACTGGTCGTCGTGCAAATAGACCAACTTTGTGCATCCCCCTGGCCGCGGTAAAACGCGATAACGGACGTCCAGTTGTCTGTTGCATGTGCCTTCCGATTTCTCCCGCTGTCTGCCGTCTGTCTCTTATCGCCTGTAAGACAATATACCGGTCGTCCACCGCCGTGGTTGCTCGTGGACGACCACTGCTAAACTCTCGGATAACTGTTCCTGTGGTTTGAAATGCTCTCCAAGCTCGTGAAACGATGCTGTGAGCGATTCCGAACTCCTCGGTTAGTCACACTTCGACCTTCTTCCAACTTCCCAATGACGCGACCTCGGGTAAAGTCATCCAGATGTCGTCTACTGGATTGCCTGTTGGCTATAACACACGGTGGCAGCAACTCGACGTCGTTCAAACCGATGTACACCGTGCAATAGGTTTCACCGAATTGCTGAGCGTACACCGCCCGTGTGCTTTATACCCTTCCGACACCCACCCACCCCTCCCCCTACGTCATGCTGCATATATGCACATGCCCAACCGTACCGATCCCTAGTCTATCTCCTGAGTGGTCTTTCGGTCCGTTCTGTTCGCTCGTTCCACTGTTATGCTTATTTCTCCTCTTCGTCCTCAACTTTTGCACACCAGTGTATATCAAGAGGAATGGCAGTTCCTTCGCTATAAACGACTTCGTTAAAAACGGGAGCGACTGAATAAGCAGTCGCCCATACCAAATTTAGGGCCACTGGCTGGAAAGAAGAGTTAGGGCCAGCTCCATGAGCCATACCTCATCCGGAACCCGAACTGGGACGACTGATTCGAAACACACGTCTCAAACCACTCGGGTGGTATTTGGAAAATGTGTGTGTGTGTGTGTGTGTGTGTGTGTGTGTGTGTGTGTGTGTGTGTGTGTGTGTGTGTGTGTGTGTGTGTGTAATATAACTTTGTCCGTTCGACTGAAGAAAAGGTTTTCCCGTATCTGTAAGTCGGATGCGACGAATTTATTTTGCATCACATGGAACTAACCATTAGAATGATGTGTCCAGCATACACTGTAGAGCCAAAACGTTATGACCAGTATATCTTTATGCAAATCGAAGAAACTGCAGGTAAACTACGGCGTGTGTGAAGATCATGAAACGGTATAAATAACCCCTATGTTTGTGAAAACACAAATTTGTCCGTTACGGAAATCGATCCGCGCTCCCTCACTCCTGAGTAAGTAGCTCTCTCAACTAAGTTACTGTAGATTTATCGTCTTGACACGTGCTTTACCTCTGTAGTATGTCACATCATCTCCCTCTTAACTTTTTTTTGAAGCGAAGTAGGAATGTTTCATTAATCCCAGACGATGTGTGGAACAAACATCACACATTTTTCGTAAAACCCAACGGCCAGTTGATCTAATTTTACGTTCGGCGACAATGTGAAAACACAAGTTTGTCCGTGACAGATATCGAAGTCGCACCGCCTCTCTCCGGAATAAGTTGCTCTCCCAACTAAGCTACACGGACGGAATGTACCGCTTCAGATTTGTCGTCTTGGAACGTGCTTTACCTCTGTAGTACGTCACATATTAAGCTGTTAATCAGAGTTATTCTTGTTCTTCAGATAGCGAAAGGAAGCGCACTTCTGCGAGTTTCTCAACACGCAGGTAATTTGAATGCTGGTGACAGGAGGGAGTAATGTGCCACGACATACAGTACATCGAACCCTGCTGAAAGTGGTGCTGCGTAGCCGCAGGCCGCTTCGAATTCCCATGATTACCTCGGTTCACCATTGAAAGTGCCTACGATGGGCACACGGGCAACAAAACTAGATCATTTGTCATTGGTATAACGTCATCTGGTCCGACGAATCCCGTTTCCACTCACACCATGTGGACATGTGCGTCATTTACCTGAAGAATTGTTCGCACCACGCTACGTCGTAGGGCGGAAACAAGCCCGTGGAGGAACGGTAAGATTTAGGGCAATGTTCTACTGTGAAGGTCAGAGTCCACACTCCACAGTCATTCATGTGCACAAAATGTTCATGTCTACCTCCTACCTAAACATCATTCCAGATCAGGGGCATAGTTTCATGGCAATGGTATTTCCCTTTGGTAGTGCCTTTCTTCAGAAGATAGCGCGCCATGACACACTTCCTGGATTGTTCAAGAATGTTTCGTGGAACATGAGAAAGACTTCCAGGTATTGCTCTGGCCTCCCAATTCCCCTGGCATCAATCCAACCGAGCTTCCTTTGGTTTTTGTTGGCACAGCAAATCCGATCTGCCCGAACTGTTCGAGAATAGTTCGCAGAATATCAGGAAAACTTCCAGGTATTCCAAAATCCCCAGACATTAATCCAATCGAGCATTTGTGGTTTATGTTGGAACGGCAGATCCGATCTGCGAAACATGAGGAATACTTCCAGGTATTCCAAATTCCCCAGACATTAACCCAATCGAGCATCTGTGGTTTGTGTTGGAACAGCAAATCCGATCAGCGGAACATGAGGAAGACTTCCAGGTATTCCAAATTCCACAGACATCAATCCAATCGAGCATCTGTGGTTTGTGTTGGAAACGTAAATCCGATCTGCCCGAATGGTTCGAGAATGGTTCACGGAACATGAGGAAGACTTCCAGGAATTCCAAATTCCCCAGACATCAATCCAATCGAGCATCTGTGGTTTGTGTTGGAACAGCAAATCCGATCTGCCGAACATGAGTAAGACTTCCAGGTATTCCAAGTTCCCCAGACATCAATCCAATCGAGCATCTGTGGTTTGTGTTGGAACAGCAAATCCGATCTGCCGAACATGAGTAAGACTTCCAGGTATTCCAAGTTCCCCAGACATCAATCCAATCGAGCATCTGTGGTTTGTGTTGGAACAGCAAATCCGATCTGCCGAACATGAGTAAGACTTCCAGGTATTCCAAGTTCCCCAGACATCAATCCAATCGAGCATCTGTGGTTTGTGTTGGAACAGCAAATCCGATCTGCCGAACATGAGTAAGACTTCCAGGTATTCCAAGTTCCCCAGACATCAATCCAATCGAGCATCTGTGGTTTGTGTTGGAACAGCAAATCCGATCTGCCCGGATTGTTCGAGAATGGTTCGCGGAACACGAGGAAGATTTCCAGGTATTCCAAATTCCCCAGACATCAATCAATCGAGCATGTGTGGTTTGTGTTGGAAACGCAAATCCGATCTGCCCGATTGGTTCGAGAATGGTTCACGAAACATGGGGAAGACTTCCAGGTATTCCAAATTCCCCAGACATCAATCCAATCGAGCATCTGTGGTTTGTGTTGAAACAGCAAATCCGATCTGCCGGAATCGTTCGAGAATGGTTCGCGAAATATGAGGAAGACTTTCAGGTATTCCAAAATCCCCAGACATCAATCCAATATAGCATTTGTGGTTTATGTTGGAACGGCAGATCCGATCTGCGAAACATGAGGAAGACTTCCAGGTATTCCAAATTCCTCAGACATCAACCAAATCGAGCATCTGTGGTTTGTGTTGGAAACGTAAATCCGATCTGCCCGAATGGTTCGAGAATGGTTCACGGAACATGAGGAAGACTTCCAGGTATTCCAAGTTCCCCAGACATCAATCCAATCGAGCATCTGTGGTTTGTGTTGGAACAGCAAATCCGATCAGCCGAACATGAGAAAGACTTCCAGGTATTCCAAATTCCCCAGACATCAATCCAATCGAGCATCTGTGGTTTGTGTTGGAACAGCAAATCCGATCTGCGGAACATGGGAAAGACTTCCAGGTATTCCAAATTCCCCAGACATCAATCCAATCGAGCATCTGTGGTTTGTGTTGGAACAGCGAATCCGATCAGCCGAACATGAGTAAGACTTCCAGGTATTCCAAATTCCCCAGACATCAATCCAATAGAGCATCTGTGGTTTGTGTTGGAACAGCAAATCCGATCTGCGGAACATGAGAAAGACTTCCAGGTATTCCAAATTCACCAGACATCAATCCAATCGAGCATCTGTGGTTTGTGTTGGAACAGCAAATCCGATCTGCGGAACATGAGAAAGACTTCCAGGTATTCCAAATTCCCCAGACATCAATCCAATCGAGCATCTGTGGTTTGTGTTGGAACAGCGAATCCGATCAGCCGAACATGAGTAAGACTTCCAGGTATTCCAAATTCCCCAGACATCAATCCAATCGAGCATCTGTGGTTTGTGTTGGAACAGCAAATCCGATCTGCGGAACATGAGAAAGACTTCCAGGTATTCCAAATTCCCCAGACATCAATCCAATCGAGCATCTGTGGTTTGTGTTGGAACAGCAAATCCGATCTGCGGAACATGAGAAAGACTTCCAGGTATTCCAAATTCCCCAGACATCAATCCAATCGAGCATCTGTGGTTTGTGTTGAAACAGCAAATCCGATCTGCCTGAATTGTTCGAGAATGGTTCGCGGAACATGAGGAAGACTTCCAGGTATTCCAAATTCCACAGACATCAATCCAATCGAGCATCTGTGGTTTGTGTTGGAACAGCAAATCCGATCTGCCCGGATTGTTCGAGAATGGTTCTCGGAACACGAGGAAGATTTCCAGGTATTCCAAATTCCCCAGACATCAATCCAATCGAACATCTGTGGTTTGTGTTGGAACAGCAAATCCGATCTGCCCGAATTGTTTGAGAATGGTTCGCGGAACATGAGGAAGACTTCCAAGTATTCCAAATTCCCCAGACATCAATCCAATCGAGCATGTGTGGTTTGTGTTGGAAACGCAAATCCGATCTACCCGATTGGTTCGAGAATGGTTCACGAAACATGCGGAAGACTTCCAGGTATTCCAAATTCCCCAGACATCAATCCAATCGAGCATCTGTGGTTTGTGTTGAAACAGCAAATCCGATCTGCCGGAATCGTTCGAGAATGGTTCGCGGAACATGAGGAAGACTTTCAGGTATTCCAAAATCCCCAGACATCAATCCAATCGAGCATTTGTGGTTTATGTTGGAACGGCAGATCCGATCTGCGAAACATGAGGAAGACTTCCAGGTATTTCAAATTCCTCAGACATCAACCAAATCGAGCATCTGTGGTCTGTGTTGGAACAGCAAATCCGATCAGCGGAACATGAGGAAGACTTCCAGGTATTCCAAATTCCACAGACATCAATCGAATCGAGCATCTGTGGTTTGTGTTGGAAACGTAAATCCGATCTGCCCGAATGGTTCTAGAATGGTTCACGGAACATGAGGAAGACTTCCAGGTATTCCAAATTCCCCAGACATCAACCCAATCGGGCATCTGTGGTTTGTGTTGGAACAGCAAATCCGATCAGCGGAACATGAGGAAGACTTCCAGGTATTCCAAATTCCACAGACATCAATCCAATCGAGCATCTGTGGTTTGTGTTGGAAACAGTAAATCCGATCTGCCCGAATGGTTCGAGAATGGTTCACGGAACATGAGGAAGACTCCCAGGTATTCCAAATTCCCCAGACATCAATCCCATCGAGCATCTGTGGTTTGTGTTGGAACAGCAAATCCGATCTGCCGAACATGAGTAAGACTTCCAGGTATTCCAAATTCCCCAGACATCAATCCAATCGAGCATCTGTGGTTTGTGTTGAAACAGCAAATCCGATCTGCCTGAATCGTTCGAGAATGGTTCGCGGACCATGAGGAAGACTTCCAGGTATTCCAAAATCCCCAGACATCAATCCAATCGAGCAATTGTGGTTTGTGTTGGAACAGAAAATCCGATCTGCCCGAATTGTTGGAGAATGGTTCGTGGAACATGAGAAAGACTTCCAGGTATTCCAAATTCCCCAGACATCAGTCCAATCGAGCATCTGTGGTTTTTGTTGAAACAGCAAATCCGATCTACCCGAATTGTTCGAGAATGGTTCGTGGAGCATGAGAAAGACTTCCATGTATTTCTCTGGCCTTCCAGTTTCCCTGGCATCAATCCAGTCGAGCATCCTATGGTTTATGTTGGGACAGCAAATCCGATCTGCGGCGGCTCAACCACGTAACTGACAAGAGTTAAAAGATGTGTTGGTACTAAATAACACGAGACACCTTCAAAAACCTTATAGCGTCTATCCTCGCCGGGTAAAGGCTGTTTTGGCGGCACGTGAAGACCAACATTTGAATTAGGCAGGTGGTCAGAATGTGTTGGCTTTTCGGTGTATGTGATGCGCAATTTTCCGCAGCTTGCAGCAACTTATTTTTATATTCAGTGCGATATCTGCGAACCTAATGTTTACTTTCAAAAATTCTTCCAGCATTTGACTGGTGGAATTACATGTAACACTTTCCATGCATTCATTTCTTTGCACGATGCGACATGGAAAATTCTTTTGGCATCCGATAGATTATATGCATTTTTCTAATTCAACATGTATCAGTATACATTGATCAATACTGAGTTGGAAAAAGTTTGTTTTTATCTTCAGTGAGCAATATTAGCATATTATACACAGTCGAGTCACGTTATTGTGACCGCCTCCTACTTTTGACGTCAACAGCGCATAGCCAATGAAAAAACGCACGTATCGTGAGTTGGCTTGAAGGGTATATAAGGTGTGCTGTAGGCATTCTGAAAATATAAAACTCGTTGCAGTCATGGATAAAAGGAGCAATTTATCAGATTTGCAAAAAGGGGTGATTATCGGCTTTTGGGCCAAGCATGGCAGTATTTCTGAAACCGTGCAGTTTATGAACTGTTCGCGTGCTGTTGTGGTTAAAGTGTATCGTGATTGGAGAAATGGCACCATTGCGAATAAGCGGCGTGCAAACTGTGGAGCACCACGTGCCATTGATGTGAGAGGTGAACGTCGGCTTTGAAGGTGCGTGAGGGCCGATCGACGCGCTACAATGGAGCAACTCACTGGCCGAATGAACCAGAGGGCTACCGGAAGTGTGTCTAAAACAACAGCTCAACGTACCCTGCTGCGTATGGGGCTCCGATGCAGACGGATGGTCACTGCACCTATACTAATGAAGGTGCATCGGCAGAAAAGGCTTACATTTGCACGGCACTATCGGAGTCGGACCTCCGCTGATTAGCAAATAATTTCCTTCCCTGGTGAATCACGTTTTCGGCTTCGTCGAACGGATCGACGTTAGCGTATAAGTCCAGAAACATCGGAGAACAAACACTCTTCAACCACTGCTGGCAGACCACAAGCTGGTGGGGGCAGCTTTATGGTCTGGGGAATGTTTCATGGCATCCCCTGGGTCCACTCATACCTTATAACGAAGTGAATTTCTCCGTCATTTTTATCCGCGCCGGGGTTCGAACCCGGGTCCACTCATTCCGGAATAAGTTGCTCTACCAATTAAGCTACGCGGACATTGATTCTAATTGCTATCTGCCTTTATGTCGTGTGCGTCCTTCTGGCAGGTACGTCACATCTCCTGGTACGTTACAACCTGTGGAAGGCACTATGGACCGAATTCCTTATGAATCCATTCTTGCAGACCACGTAGACCCATACATGCTGACTGTCTTCCCTCGGGCGGATGGGATTTTTCCAGAACGACAATGCGACGTGTCACACAGGTAGAAATGTCCGAGAGTGGCTGGAAGAGCACGATGAAGACTTCAAGGTACTTCCTTACCCTCCTAATTCCCCAGACTTAAACCCAATTGAGCATCTGTGGGACCACCTCGATCGTTTTGTTCGCTCTATAGAGCCTCCACCACGCAGGCTCCAGAAGCTGTGAGATGCACTGCAGTCAGGATGGCTCCACATACCTATGAACACTTTTCAGCACCTTACTGAGTCAATCCCATCCCGTCTATACTCGAGGAAAAGCTAACCTGATTACACTGTTAATGCTGTGAAATCGATTCACCCACAAGATATCTCTTGTGTATCAGTATTTCTTCGCGCACTAATGGGGTGCCATGTGGCACGGATCCCTCTCTCTAAGGGTGACTAAAGGCAAGACAAAAGGAAACTTCCCGCGTTCCATCACGATGTCATCTCTCAACCTCCACACCTTCTCAACCTTGCTGACCGCCACACAAACGATTTCTGAATGAGTATTTTAAAACAGTAACCACGAAGAAAAAACCAAGCCATTATCTCCCCCTTACCCTCAGGCTAATACAATTCTCCTCTCCCGCTCGTAGTAAATATCCCCCTGTGCACACTGTATAGCTTCTGTGAAGCAAATCAGAAGTGATAATGACGTCACCAAAATGCGAATATTTGTATTTTTTAGAAACACGACTGAAACTGGGATATGTATTTTTATAATGTACGTACGTACAACATTTAGAACATCTATATATCCATATCCTTTTTAGGTCTGAGTTCAAACTCGAACACGGGCTTTTCACCTGGAACTATATTATGCAGCGGAAGTACACATTCCGTACCGTTAAGTCCGTAGTCATGTTAGCCTTGCCCTAAGTATAGCTGCTGTCCGCGCTGCACACCGCAGTTACTCTGAACATTAGCTGGTGGTCACAATAATGTGACTCGACAGGGGATACATATGCGTTTATAAAACTTGCTGCTCCGGTGACGCAGCGGTATAAGAGCTGCCTTCTGTTCATTCATCTAAGACAGGTCCGGGCTCGAAACCCGGTGAGGCAGGAGTTGCTTGTTTGTCCTGCGACACTGGCCAATTCCCTTCCCTGGAACCAGTGGCCTTGAATTAGGAACGGACGACTGCTTATAGCCCATCGAGTTGCTCAAGATGGCCGTTAAACCCCTAAACAAATTTTTTTAAAAATGATAAAAGTTGTAATTTTAAAAGTCTATTTTGTTTGTTACGATCGTTGAAAACGGGACCTCGATTTCCTATGCATTTTCCAGCTTTAGGGATGTAAAATTTTGCTGTTAAATAGCCCGAAGTTCGATTTAAATTTTTCTCTAATATCACCACAGATTTGATTTTAAACCATGCTAGATCTGAGACTATTTATAAAAACGTGCTCGTAACGACCAGAAATTCGATGTCATCTTTGTGGTTTTTATGCCCATTCAGAGGATTTCGTTCTTATTATTCTTATTCCGAAATCGTTATTACCAGTCACTACGTTTCATGATCCTCTAACGTAAATTTTGAACTACCCGTGGTTCTTTTTGTCTGTTTTTCTTTTTGCTTCACTTCTTCTGCGCAAGTAAACACTGATAAATATGATAAATCGGGAAATAAAGTCGATGGTAAATTACAATCTTCAACAGACTTGAAATGTAAACATGGGAAATATTGTTTGATTTTAATGAGCTAATTTGTTTAATTAATTTTTGATAAATTATTGCAGAAAGATTATTTGATCATCCTATGGAAGATGTGTGTTAGTGTAGACCATATTTGTTTTAATAAGGTACATGAAAGTCTCTTATGATTAGAATCTAAATCAAAGTTTTACTGAACGTGTTTTGTTATGGCATATTTTGTCCTTTAGGGAAAAGGGAATATCATTTTCCTCTTCCATTTGTTTGATGTAGATTTAATTTGAAAGAGTAAATATTTTTCTAAGCACAAAATATTTTTTCTAAAAATAAATTTGCATAATTGTTAGTTATCGGAAAAGTAAGTATCCAAGAAACTGTGAGACAGGCACTTCATATTTTAAAAATCATAACTAGGTCCCGGATTTTTATGACCTCAGTATTACCTAAAAATGCCCTTAAAAATAGGGGTAAATGACCTGTCGAACAGTGTATGTCTTTATGTTTCAAGAATAGTACAAGCCGCATAATTTCGTACACCCTATGAACTGAAAGAAATCGTCTATCAGCACAGTCATATCAGCTGGTTTAAAGCAATTGGCAATCAGTAGAATGACTGATAATTTAAAGAAATAGTGTAACCGCAAGGGTCCATATCTGTTGGTTGGAAGTATGTGACGTACTACAAAGGTGAAAACATGTGACTAGACGACAAATCTGCAGCGAGACATTCTATCCGGGTAGCTTAGTTGGGAGAGCGACTTACTCCGGAGTGAGGGGCCCGTGGATTCGATGGTCGTAGCAAGCAAACTTGTGTTTTCACTTCGGCGCCCGATTGTGGAAAATGGATCCACCGGCCGTTGGGTTCTGTAACGTACCAGGAGATGTGACGTACCTGCCAGCAGGACGCACACGACTTAAAGGCGGATAGGAATCAGAACAAACGTCCGCGTCGCTCAATTGGTTGAGTGACTTATTCCGGAGTGAGGGGATCCGGGTTCGAATCCTGGCGTGGACAGAAATGACGGAGAAATTAACTTCGTTATAATGGCGCCCGAACTATCCGGATGACCCGACCGTTCAAAATCTCGCAATGGTGTGATGTTATTTCCACACCGCGAGATAGGAAAAATCAAAGAATCCCTTCTCCAGCACTTCAAAAAAAAAAAAAAAAAAAAAAAAAGGGGGGAGATGATGTAACGTACCAGGAGATGTGACGTACCTGCCAGCAGGGCGCACACGACTTAAAGGCAGATAGGAATCAGAACAAACGTCCGCTTAGCTCAATTGGTAGAGTGACTTATTCCGGAGTGAGGGGATCCGGGTTCGAATCCTGGCGTGGACAGAAATGACGGAGAAATATACTTCGTTATAGTTCTTCGAAAAATGTGTGATTTTTTTTTTCCGCACATTGTTTGGAATTAATGAAAAATTCCTACTTCGCTTCAAAGAAAAAAAATAAGATGGAGATGACGTGACGTACTACAGGGGTGAAGACATGTGTCTAGACAACAAATCTGCAGCCAGACATTATGTCCGCGAAGCTTAGTTGGGAGAGCGACTTACTCCGGAGTGAGGGGGCGCGTCAAACTTGTGTTTTCACATTGGCGCCCGATTGTGGAGAATGGATCCACCGGCCGTTGGGTTCTTCGAAAAATGTGTGATTTTTTTTTCCACACATTGTTTGGAATTAGTGAAAAATTCCTACTTCGCTTTAAAGGGGGAAAATAAGAGGGAGAAGATGATGTGACATACTACAGAGGTGAAAACATGTGTCTAAACGACAAATCTGCAGAGAGATGTTCTGTCCGCGTAGCTCAGTTCGGAGAGCGTCTTACTCTAGAGTGAGGGGTTGCGGACAAACTTGTGTTTTCACAAGTATTCTGCTAACATCAAGGAACTATTAACTTTTGAATTGAAATAGTTTATTCGGACACACCCGTACCTGCTGATTTGCAAACGGCTATCGACACAAATCCGCATATGCTGATTTGAAATCACCCATCAGCCCATAAAGAAATCAACTGTATACACCAGAGCTGGAAACCTTTTCATGTTGGAAGGCAGTATTCAAGATACTTCAATTAGATATACTTTGAAATGTACATTATTTAGTTAAAATCTAACTACTATGTATTAACTTCAAAAAATAAAAAAATTGTTAATTCTGAACTTAACTAATGACTTTGTTTTGACTGCTTTTTGTTGGAAAGCATTTGAATATTTGGTAGCAACATGAAGGTCCGCACTGTTAGCTGATCGTCTAGATGGGTACCCGACATTTGTGACCTTTAAGGGAGTCTTGATTTGGGTTATGTAGGAGAATGTAGATTCGCAGCAATTAGTGGTTCAAACGCAAGAAAACATTTTTCGTGCATGTTGCCGAAGGTGTGGGTACAGAGTTGGGCAGGATTGCATTACAAAGTAATGGAAGTACAGATTACAATTAACGTGTAACGCATTACAATGTAATGCTGTAACACGTAATGCATTACAAGGTAATCCCAAGTATGGTTTGCTCAAGGTAATGCATCGCAATGCAGAGGATATAATTCAATTATTTAATAATGCCATTCCAACGCAATGGAATTATTCTGTAATGAAATTACACAATTTGCAAATAATAACTACATACTAGTAGATTATAGAAATACATGTGTCTAAAGCTATGTCTAGAAAGGTTGGCCATGTAACATAGCAGACAGAGACCGAAGTGTCGTGAAGAATGTTCTAGAAGCGACAAGAATGGGTTAGACGTTTGTAGAATGTTCCAGAATGATGGGACGTTGGAGAAGAATGTAAATATTCCAGAAGGTTCAGCTCCTGTCGTGAAGTATATACACTGAGTGGCCACTTAATTATGACCACCCCCTCAGTACCTCGCTGGGCCACATTTTGCCCTGAATACTGCGTCGATTCTTCGTGGCATGGACTCCACGAGATGTTGATAGGTGGTTTGTGGAATCTGAGACCATGCTTGATGAATAGCACTTTCCAGGAGTGTGAGATTGCAGGGTTGTGGATCCAGCTGTCTGATGGCTCGTTCAACTTCATCCCACAAATTCTCAATGGGGTTGAGATCTGGAGATTGTGGGAGCCACTAAGCAAAGTAAACTCACTAGCATGTTCCTGAAACCAATCCTGTACAATACGAGCACTATGGCAGGACGCATTATCTTGTTGGAAGTAGCCATCTGCATTGGGATAAACCATCCACATGACAGGATGCACTTGGTCCGCAACGATGTTTAGATATGATGTGCCAGTCAGACGTTGATCAACACAAATTAAAGGGCCCAAAGCATGCAAGGAAAACATTCCCAAAACCATAACGTTGCCTCGACCAGCTTGAAGGGTTGTGGCAATGCATTTGGGGTCCATGCTTTCGTGCTGTTTCCGCCAAATTCTCACTCGGCCATCTGCATGATGCAACTGAAAACGTGATTCATCGGGCCACATAGTTTGTTTCCAATTATCGACTGTCCAATCCTTGTGCTTCTGTGCGAACTGGAGACGTTTTCTCTTGTTAACTGCCGACAGCAAAGGTGTTTGAACAGGCCTTCGGCTGCCTTATCCCATTCGATGCAGTGTACGGTGAACAGTGCGTGCAAAGATATTTGAGGGGATCCTTGATTAAGATGGTCTGTATTTTGCTACACTGTTGCCCTTCTGTTGTCTGTTACCAGTCTGGACACACTCCGTTCCGCCCGAGCAGTCACAAGTCGATGACGACCACACGTTGCACGTAGAAACCCAGTTTTTTGGCTGACAGTCCAGTCTTTAAACACTTTAACAACAGCTGCTCTGGGACATTTCACGACTGCAGCAGTGTCGATGATACTCGCTCCATGGCTCCGAGCTCCTACAATCATCCCACGTTGAAAGTCCGTCAAATCGCATTTTTTATTAACTTTTATCCATCTCGTCACCCAAAAATCACTTCTACTACTGTCGCAAGTACTAAGCTTTCTCTTTTTATACTAACCTCGCCTTCTGGCGGCAACAGCATGCAGCCATAGCTCGTTTGCTTAAAACTGTCAGGTGGGCATAAAAAAGTTGCCACTCAGTGTATATGTATATAAATAAAGCAAGAAAGGTGTACTATGGTTTTACAAGAAATGAAGATTTGTCGATTGATGTGGAAAAGATGAAGATAACCGACACCCACATTTACCTTGGACAGGAGATATCAAGCAAATGTCATATTGATGAAGAAATTAACCGGCGTATAAAACTTGGTTGGAGAACATTTGAAAGAAACAGTACAATTTTTAAGAGCAATATGCCATTATGTCTTAAAAGACAAGTGCTTAATCAATGAATCCCTTGAGTGCTTACGTCCGAAGCAGAGACGTGGAACTTAACTAAAAAAGACATACAAATAACTGATGGAAGCGTGGAGAGATGCCTGCTTGGTGTAACCAGGAGAGATAAGTAGAGGAACTCATGGATAAGGAAAATGACAAGAGTAGAATATATCATGATGAGAGTAAAATCCCTGAAATGGCAATGGTTTTGGTTTTGGTAGTTGTGGGTACTAAAACGGTACCTAGTTTATTGCAATAATGAGATTACAAACATAGGAGATGTTGTTGAATATTGCAGTACAGTAAATATAAAGAGAAAAAAATACAGATATATCCACAATGCAACGCAATTTGGAGAGCAAACAGAAAAAGCACATTACCATGGCGCAGTAACATCAGTATCAACAGAGGCGGAAATAGTTGGATAACACCAACGCAAGAGAACAGCTCAGCGTGAAAGGTAAACAAATAAGGGGTCTGACCATAACATTAGGGAGCCGACAGTGTGAGGCAATATACCTGCAGAACATCATATTTGCACATATAGAAAAAATACGATGCACCCAAATAAGTAATATCATAACTGCATATCATTCGATACGAAGTACCACAAGTACAATATTATAAGCATATACTGTATGTATATATATATATATATATATATATATTTCCGGTCTTATTATTTTTTATTCTCTTTGCTTGTTGGCTTTTGAGTTTTTAAATTTTTAATTTTTATTTTTTATTATTATTATTTTTGTTGTACTTTCTGCTTTGTAGGTTATCTGTATATACACACTGAAGTGCCAGAAAAACTGGTAGAGACGAGCTTATGCAAAATACATAGCAACCTTACCTATGCGCGTACTCGGTTGCGTCCGCCACTGCGTATATAAAGTGATAGGCATCGTTGTCAGCTGTCAGAGCTGTTTTCGCCATGAGAATGACAAGTAATAACGATTTAAGCTATTTTCAACGCGGTGTCATAGTTGGCGCTCGTGAGATGGGCCATAGTAATTCGGAGGTAGAAACGAAGTTCGGATTTTCACGGACGACCATTGCAAGGGTGTACCGTGACTACAAGAATTCCGGCAAAACCTCCAACCTACGGTACCAGTGTGGCCGTAAAAAGACATTGGGTGAACGTGACCATCGTCGGCTGTGAAGAAGAAGAATCGTTTCGCGCGATAGGCGTGCATCACTCTTTTATTTAATTTTTTTTTTTTTGATTGGAGGTTTAACGACCACCGTGAGCAACTCAATGGGCTATAAGCAGTCGCCCGTCCCTAATTTAGGGTCACTAGTTCCAGGGAAGGGAGAGAGCCAGTGCAGAAAGACAAACACAACATCCATGCCTCACGGGATTCCAACCCGGACCCCGTTCGGACGAATGATCAGAGGCCATCGCTTAGACCACTGCGCCACCGGGGCGGCGTGCATCACTCTAGAAGGTATGATCGGAATTCAATGCTGGAGCCTCAACAAGCATCAGCGCCCGGACTGTGCAACGCACCCTGCATGATATGGGTTTTGGAAGCTGACGCCCAACTCGAGTCCCGTTGATGGGTGCACGACATAGAGCTATGTGCCTTGCTTGGGCACGGCAACACCGCCACGGGACACTTGATGACTGGAAACAAGTAGCCTGGTGTGACGAGTCACGTTTCCAACTGTATCGGGCAGATGGAAGGATTCGTGTGTGGCGCAAACCCCATGTAGCCATGGATCCCGCCAGTGTACAGGGAACTGTACCAGCTGGTGGTGGTCCGTAATGCTATGGGATGTGTTTAGCTGGACTTCACTGGGACCCCTGTATGTGCGCATCCTTTCTGACGAGGTACACCCGTTCATGTCCTGCATTCATGCTGATGGGTTGGGCCTTTTCCAACAGGACAATGCACCTCCACACAAGTGCCGAGACGCCACATTATGGTTAGAGGAGCATTTATCTGAGTTTGGGGTGTTGCCATTGCCACCCAAGTCTCCAGATCTGAACGTGATAGAACACATTTGGGATGCCGTGCAACGTGCTACCGAACACAGGAATCCGATACCTCGGAATACACCCGAATTGTGGAACGCTCTGCAGGAAGTATGGTGTGCATTGCCTACAGCACATTCCCAGAAGCTAGTGGAGTCCATGCCCCGTCGTATTTCTGCAGTCCTGCGCTCTCGTAGGGGATCTACCAAGTATTAGGCTAATGTACCAGTTTTTTTGGCACTTCAATGTATATATATATATATATATACACACGCAGTCGAGTCACATTATTGTGACCACCTCCTATTTTTGACTTCAACAGCGCGTAGCCAATGGTAGAAGGCACGTGTCGTGAGCTGGCTGGGAGGGTATAGAAGGTCTGCTGTAGGCAATCTGAAAACATATCACTCGTTGCTGTCATGGATAATGTGAGAGCGATTTATCAGATTTGCAAAAATGGATGATTATCGGCTTTCGGGCCAAGGGTCTCAGTATTTCTGAAACACCGCAGTTTGTGAACTGCTCGCGTGCTGCTGTGGTCAAAGTGTATCGTGAGTGCAGAAATAGGACCGTTGCGAATAAGCGACGTTGAAACTGCGGAGCACCACGTGCCATTGATGTGAGAGGTGAACGTTGGTTTCGAAGGTGCGTGAGAGCCGATCGACACGCTGGAGCAACTCACTGGCCGAATGAGCAAGGAGGCTGCTGGAAGTGTGCCTAAAACGACAGTTCAGCGAACCCTGCTGCGTATGCGGCTCCATTGCAGACAAATGGTCAATGCACCTATGCTAACGAAGGTGCATCGGCAGAAAAGGCTTACATTTGCACTGCAGTATCGGAACTGGACCACCGCTGACTGGCAAAGAATAACCTTTTCCGATGAGTCACGTTTTCAACTTCATCGAACGGATGGACGTTGGCGTGTAAGGCGAGAAACATCGGAGAACAAAAACTCTTCAACCATTGCTGGAAGAACACAAGCTGGTGGGGGCAGCGTTGTGGCCTGGGGAATGTTTTCGTGGCATCCTCGGGGACCACTCATACCTGTGGAAAGCACTATGTACCGAATTCGTTATGAATCCATCCTTGCAGACCACGTGCACCCATATATGCTCATTGTCTTCCCTGGGGCGGATGGGATCTTCCAGCACAACAATGCGACGTGTCACACAGCTAAAAATGTCCGAGAGCAGTTGGAAGAGCACGATGAAGACTTCAAAGTACTCCCTGGCCCCATAATTCCCCAGACTTAAACACAATTGAGCATCTGTGGGACCACCTCGATCGTGTTGTTCGCTCTATGGATTCTCCACCACCCACCCGCCAGCGGCTGTCAGATGCACTGCGGTGAGTATGGCTCCACATACCTGTGAACACCTTCCAGCACCTTATTGATTGACTCCTAGCCCGTCTAGCTGCTGCTCTCTGCGCTGCACACGCCGGTTATTCTAGATATATATATTTTTTTATTGGAGGTTTAACGACCACCTTGAGCAACTCAACAGGCTATAAGCAGTCGGCCGTCCCTAATTTAGGGCCACTTGTACCAGGGAAGGGAGAGAGCCGGCGCTATAAGACAAACACAACATCCATGCCTCACCGGGATTCGAACCGGGACCCATCTGGGACGAATGATCAGAAGCCATCGCTTAGACCACTGCGCCACAGGGGTGGCATTCTGGATATTAGCTGGTGGTTACAATAATGTGACTCGACCGTGTACATTGCTCTCTGAAAAAATATCAGCAGAATGAAGTTAAAATCATAAATAAATAATTACTTACTCTGTTAAAGTATCAGTCGTATTTTTCTTAACACATAAATTTTCAAGTTATACATAAATATATTTCGCTGAAAATATAAAACAAGAAAGATGATACAGAATTTTCGGGTGTAATAAGTACGTCTTTTGAACCCGTTCTGAGGCAAATTAAATTTATCAAAGCTATTCAAAGTCAATAGAAAACAATAGTATCTGACGGAGGAAAGAAGTTTTTCAATCGGGTTTTTAATCCAGCAGATATTGCCGTAAACGGAATCGTGAGCTTACGCCGTCTGGTTGCAGACTTGTGCGTTAAGAAAAACATGAATTTATATGAGAAACATTTCGCACCGGAAACGCTTTCCAACACCGAAATAATTTTTCAAGTCGGACTCTTAGGAGATATCGACAAAAATAAAATGTAACTTTACGTCCCCTGGTGAGAAAACCATGCAATATTTTAGGAAGAAAGTATTCTCAAAAGGTTTTTCCATATAAGCGGTATCAGTCCAAGAAAAAAAAATTTAGTCGAGTTTTCAGGAACCCAGATTTTGCTACAAATACATCAGAAGCAGAAATTAACAATTATGTCCCCTGGTGGCCAAACCAAACTTTACCAAACATTAGAATTTTTTGAAAAATATTTTCCACCAGGTCTTGTATGCGATACAGGAAGAATTTTTCAAATCAGAGTTTTAGAAGCAGAAATAACGCAGAAAACGCAATTTACCTTTGTGACCCCAGCGAAAAGTCTATGATTTAGTGAGAAATTTTTGAATTTATAGGGAAAACATTTCGCATCGGAAACACTATCCAATAAAGAAGGAATGTTTCAAATCGGACTCCTAGAAGTAGAGATATTGACAAAAATAAGATATAGTTCTACGCCCCCTGGCGGAGAAACCATGCATTATTTCAAGAAGAAAATGTTCCTAAAAGGTTTGTCGACATTAGTAGTATCGGTCAGCAAACGACCTTTTTTTGCAACCGAGATTTTAGAAGCTCATATTTTGCTGCAAATACATCAGAAGCGGAAATTAAGATTTACGCCCCCAGGTGACCAAACCATATTTTTACAAAAATTAGAAATTATGTCCAAACGATTTCCCATCAGGAGCTGTATCCGGTGCAGAAAGATTTTTTCAAATCGGAGATTTAGAAGCAGAGATATAGGGGGGAACGCAATTTGCCTCTACGCCCCCTAGCGGAAAGTTTATGAATGACTTGAAAATTTTGAAATTATATGAAAAACATATCACACTGGAAACACTATCCAACAAAGAAGGATTTTTTCAAATCGGACTCCTAGAACTAGAAGTAGAGATATTGACAAACATAAGACATACATCTACACCCCCTGGCGGAGGAACTGTGGAATATTTAAGAAGAAAATATTCCGAAAAGGTTTATCGATGTGAGTGGCTTCGGCCCACGAAAGAATTTTTCAATCGAGATTTTAGAAGCTCAGATTTTATGGCAAATACATCACAAGCAAAAATCAACCCTTAACCCCCCCCCCCCCTGGTGGCCAAAGTATTCTTTACCAAAAATTTTAAATTATACGCAAAAGATTTTCCATCAGAAGGTGTATACGCTGAAGAAAAAAGTTTTCAAATCGAAGTTTTAGAAGAGTTATCGGGAAAAATGTAATTTCTTTTACGTCCCCTAGCGGAAAATCTATGCGTAATTTGAAAAAGTAACTATATCTAAAATACTCTTCGACATAAATGGAATCGAAAGATAAAAGAATTTTTTGAATCGGATGTTTAGAAGAAAATATGTGGAATAAAACGTATTTTTGAATTCGACATCATCTGCATTTACGCCCTCTAGCGGCGAAATTGTACATCGTAAAATAAAACGAAATAAAGGAACACCATTCGCATATTTCTAGCTTCCCAATGCAAAAATAAGTTTTCAAATCGGACCAAAAGTGGTGGATACCTTGGCGTATTGTGCAGAGATATCGTGGGTACAGACGGACGGACGGACAAGCCGGTAACATAAGCACGATCTGTTTTTTTACAAAAGACGTGCTAAAAATTCCAGGAAATAGAAATTAATCCTAGTGTATTTTAACTCAAACATAAGACGTGCAATTTTTCACTAAAGTGATCGTGAAGTTTTTTTATTACATGCCGCAATTTTTGCATTTTAAATTCAAACGTGCTAAAAGCAGAAGCAAATTTTTAAAAAAATATTCAGGATCTGCTGTTTGTAATCCACCCAGTAGGGACTTTATCTTGTTATTCCGTTACGGAAAATGCGAAAATGTGCTTAAATTATTTATAACGAAGTGAATTTCTCCGTCATTTTTATCCGCGCCGGGGTTCGAACCCGGGTCCACTCATTCCGGAATAAGTTGCTCTACCAATTAAGCTACGCGGACATTGATTCTAATTGCTATCTGCATTTATGTCGTGTGCGTCCTTCTGGCAGGTACGTCACATCTCCTGGTACGTTACATCATCTCCCCCTTATTTTTCTTTTGAAGTGCTGCTCATATTTTTCCTATCTCGCGGTGTGGAAATAACATCACACCAATGCGAGATTTTGAACGGTCGGGTCATCCGGATAGTTCGGGCGCCATTATAATGAAGTGAATTTCTCCGTCATTTTTGGTCTACGCCGGGATTCGAACCCGAGTACGCTTATTCCGGAATAAGTTGCTCTACCAATTAAGCTACGCGGACATTGATTCTAATTGCTATCTGCATTTATGTCGTGTGCGTCCTTCTGGCAGGTACGTCACATCTCCTGGTACGTTACATATTGGTTAAGCTTTACTATTTCAAATGACTCAAAATTTTGTACATGTTTTGCTTCTAACGCCGAAAGCCTACAAGTTAACAAGAACATTAAATATTACTAAAAGAAAATTTCTCGTTTCGGTGGTTGTACATATATGTATATAAATGAGGCGACAGTTTATAGCGCGCGACAAACAGTTAAGCTATTTACTGTATGTCAACGTACAAGTGGCACGAAAACCATGTTTATGACGCGGAGATTGGTAAAAGGCTTCTGACGGAATGAAGAATGTCGACTTCAAGGAACTGCATCCACCATCATCATCTAAAAGTGCCTTTCGCCGCTCCATTATGCGAAGAAAAAAAGTTTTTTAAAATGTGGTTTCTCGGCGAGGCTGTTTATCACGAGCTTTATGAATGCAATCCTACACTACCGATGGGAAATTCCGCCCACAAATCATCGGGAAAGACGGGAGTAAGGCTAACACAGCGAGAGTTATGTGTTGACTCAATTTACAGTTATATAGACTCGGAAAAAGGTAGATGAAGGAACCCAGCTCAAAGAAGTTGAACTTGCAGTAGAATGAGCTTCTCTCGGGGGCCGTATGTCTTACCCAAAATACTGTAGCGTCGAGATCCCTCACCGTGAAAGAAAATTTTTATCTTCTAAGCAGCTCGCATTTTTGCCTTTCGTATTTTGTTTTCAAACCGACAGTAGAAAACAGGTGTCTAATGCAATTAGTGTTTTACTTTATTTTTAGTATGTAGTTTTTGCAAAAGAAAAATAAATATAAAAAAAAGACATTGAGCTCAGGAATTACTGGAACGCAATACATATAAGAGGGACAAACAGAGGTTGGACAGAATAATGTGACCGCCATGCTCAGAGCCGTGACTTTTAATGCAGCTGCGTACGTCGCAATACGCAAAGGTATCCACCACTTTTTGGTTGTAATAGCTTTGTTTAGAACCTCAAGTTCCTGTTTAAGTGCATTTAAGTTGGACAGAATAATGTGAACGCCACGCTCAGAGCCGTGACTTTTAATGCAGCTGCGTACGTCGCAATACGCAAAGGTATCCACCACTTTTTGGTTGTAATAGCTTTGTTTAGAACCTCAAGTTCCTGTTTAAGTGCATTTAAGTTGGACAGAATAATGTGAACGCCACGCTCAGAGCCGTGACTTTTAATGCAGCTGCGTACGTCGCAATACGCAAAGGTATCCACCACTTTTTGGTTGTAATAGCTTTGTTTAGAACCTCAAGTTCCTGTTTAAGTGCATTTAGGTTGGACAGAATAATGTGAACGCCACGCTCAGAGCCGTGACTTTTAATGCAGCTGCGTACGTCGCAATACGCAAAGGTATCCACCACTTTTTGGTTGTAATAGCTTTGTTTAGAACCTCAAGTTCCTGTTTAAGTGCATTTAGGTTGGACAGAATAATGTGAACGCCACGCTCAGAGCCGTGACTTTTAATGCAGCTGCGTACGTCGCAATACGCAAAGGTATCCACCACTTTTGGTTGTAATAGCTTTGTTTAGAACCTCAAGTTCCTGTTTAAGTGCATTTAAGTTGGACAGAATAATGTGAACGCCACGCTCAGAGCCGTGACTTTTAATGCAGCTGCGTACGTCGCAATACGCAAAGGTATCCACCACTTTTTGGTTGTAATAGCTTTGTTTAGAACCTCAAGTTCCTGTTTAAGTGCATTTAAGTTGGACAGAATAATGTGAACGCCAAGCTCAGAGACGTGACTTTTAATGCAGCTGCGTACGTCGCAATACGCAAAGGTATCCACCCCTTTTTGGTTGTATAATAGCTTTGTTTAGAACCTCAAGTTCCTGTTTAAGTGCATTTAAGTTGGAGAGAATAATGTGAACGCCACGCTCAGAGACGTGACTTTTAATGCAGCTGCGTACGTCGCAATACGCAAATGTATTCATCCCTTTCCTTTTTGGTTGTAATAGCTTTGTTTAGAACCTCAAGTTCCTGTTTAAGTGCATATAAATTGGACAGAATAATGTGAACGCCACGCTAAGAGACGTGACTTTTAATACAGCTGCGTACGTCGCAATACGCAAAGGTATTCATCACTTTTTGGTTGTAATAGCTTTATTCAGAACCTCAAGGTCCTGTTTAAGTGCATCTAAAGTGTCTTGTTGCGAAATTTCTTTCAGGGTGACGACAAAATGAGCGACCTAACGGATTTCCACAGGGGGCTAATTGTTGGTGACCGGCTAGTTGGTGTCTTCGTGACAACAGTCGCCAGAGTAGTGGGGGTATCGAGAGCTACTGTGTCTAGTGTCATAACAGCATACTATGTTCGTGGCAAAACCTCGTCTGCAAAACACAAGAGCAGCCAGAAGACGACCCTGACTGATAGAGACAGGAGAGCATTAAAGAGGACTGTTACTCGTAATAACGGCACCGAAAATGAGTGCGGAGCTCAATGTCCATCTCCAGGCCCCAGTATCAACGAAAACATTGCGCAGGAGCTACATAAATAAGATATTCATGATAAACACACAGTTGAAGTGGACCAGGAACATCAAATAGAAGTCATCGCTCTTTCCACGTTTATAAGTGAGTCACAGAAACATTCTGTGAGTCTGGAGAATTTCGAGGCCGCTGTGGTGCAGTGGAAGCATATCCGGCGCGTAACTGGAAGATCCTGGGTGGGTTCGATTCCCGGTGGCGGCAGATGAGAATTTTTCCGTGACTCACTTATAAACGTGGAAAGAGCGATGACTTCTATTTGAAGATATTCATGGCAGAGCTGCTATTGCAAAACCTCTGGTGACCCAGGTGAATGAACAACGGCGACGGCAGTGGTGCCAGGAGCATACAACGTGGACTGCCGATACATGGAAGCGTATAATGTGGTCGAATGAATCCACATTCACACTATTCCCCCACCGCAGGACGTGTTCACGTGTGGAGAACACCGTCAGAAGCGTACAACCCAGACTGTCTGCTCCCAATAGTGCATCATTGTGTTGGTTCTGTCATTTTCTGGGCGGTCATATCGTGGTTTTCAGCAGGTCCCCTGATCACCTTGACGTATCAGGGGACCTGCTGAAAACCACGGATGACTGGCAGGGCGTATGAAACCATTTTGGCTCAGGTATATCAAGTTCATTCAATGGCTCAGGCATATCAAGCCCATTCAATGGTTCAGGCATATCAAGCCCATTCAATGGCTCAGGCATATCAAGCCCATTCAATGGCTCAGGAATATCAAGTCCATTCAATGGCTCAAGCATTGTTTCCTGCATGGGATGTCATCTATCAAGATGATAACGCCCCAATTAACAGAGCTCGGAGTGTCCAATCATGGTTTGAGGAACATGAGGACGACCTTCCACACCTTCCTTGGCCTCTCCAGTCACCAGACTTAAATATCATCAAGCCACTGTGGTCTGTGTTGGAAAAAGAATAAGATCCCGTTATCCTTCTGCATCTTTCAAGGATCTGGAGCGGTTTCTGCATGAAGAATGTTGTAACATCCCACTGACCACCACCCAGGATTTGTATGCGTCCTTTCCAAGGAGGATTCAGGCGGTTTTGAATGCCAAAGGTGATCCCACACTCTACTAGGTACGTAAAACCTTCTTTTCCTAGGTATTCACATTGTTCTGTCCAACCTCTGTACACTAGTGGGCAAAAGTTAAGTTACAAGCATAAAAGTTGACATGGTAACATAGCTACAGTTGGTTCATTAATTTCAGGGTAAATCAGTATTAATAATCTTCTTTTAAAGCCGTCTTTGAAGTTAAAATCATTTCCCATTTTCATCAGTTCTTGGCGAGGCTTTGAGGTGGTTCCTCTCCTAGTTTTCAGGCAGCCCTTAAAGGGGAAATGGAAATCACACACCCTTCTGATGATGCTCGGAAGAAACCCTATTACTGAGCGTCACCCTGGCTTGGCTGTTCATGAAGTAAAGTTCAGTATTACTTCATTGCTCTAGAAATGGTTATACAGCATTGTTTAGAGTTCTCATTATTCATTCCCCTTTATACGAGGGGTGAAAGTGATATGGAGCTGACCTGATGGTATGCTGCAAAAAACTTTCTGGAATTCACGAGTCATTTTCCTTGATTCTTTTGGTAAATTAACGGAACATATTCCTGATTAAACTTCTTCCTTAAAATGATGGAATGAAAACCCTGAATTTCACGAATGTACCGCTGCAGATTTGTCATTTTGACACGTGATTCACCACTGTTGTACGTCACAATAGGTGTGATTCTCGAGAATGTACTTGAGGTTTGATTAACTATTAAATCTGGCCTGATTTTGAAGTACTGTAGCGAGATATCGGATATTGTGGATAGGATATCGCATGAAGGTTTTGTTATTGTGGCACCGGATATTCCTTCCACTTTTCCCAATTTTGGGCACTAGCTATTGTAATGGGGGTGAGCAAAAGTTCTACCCGTTTTTGTAATAGATGCAAATTGCGATCGGAGTACTTACGTCACAGATGACGCTACGATGCCGAATTTTCAGCCAATAAAGCGTGGTGCAGTAGAGCATATAGAGTCACTAGGTTTGCCCGAGTAAGTCATTCGTAACGGAAATCACGGACGGTGTAACATGGCATGAGATAAGGAGTACATTAGATATTGTTCACTGTACGAGGTCGATAAAAGCAGTACTGCAGCCGTGGCTTGCCGCAACATCTGTCAAGTGTATGGGGAGGATGTAGTTGATGATAGCACATGTCGCCGTTGGTTTCGGAAATTCCGGGACGGAGACAGTAAAGATCAACCACGTCATGGATCGTCCATCTGTGGTTTCTGACGAGGATGTGGATCAAGCCATAACAAATGACCCACATCCAACCGTTCAGAAATTAGCGGAAACGCTGTCGGTTCACAAAACAACAGTCGAAAGACGGATGCATGCGCTTGGGTTCATCACCAAGTTCGATAACTAGGTTCCGCACCATCTTTCTGCAAAGCAACGAGAGGAGGGAATCCGCACCTGTGTTTTATGGCTTTCTCGTCACAGAAATGAACCGTTTTCGGGACGAATTGTAAGAGGTGATGAGAACTGGGTACTGTACCGTAAATGTAAGGAGTCGACCGACTGTGTACCAAGGTGCGGAGCCTGCTCCATGGACTTCAAAAGGAGGACTGCATCCCGGAAAGTTTTGTTGAGTGTTCGTTGGGATGTCCAGGGAATAATCCACTGGGAGGTGTTGGCGCCTAACCGAACGATAAATGTTGACCTCTACTGCCAACAGTTGGACAAATACTTGAGGTTTGTTAGGGCTGGCCGCTTCTATGTCAGTTGCGAGAACAACTGACATCGAAGAGGCCAGCACTCGTCAATCGCAAAGGCGAGATCCTTCATCATGATAGCGTCAGACCTCATGCTGCTTTAATCACTCGGCACAAATTCCTGGACTCTGGTTGGGAAGTATTACCTCACCTGGCGTATTCCCCTGACCTGGCACCTACGGACTACCACCTTTTTCGATCGTTACAGAACGCCTTCGCTCTCCAAACCTCCGATGATGTGGACGATGTGAAAACGTCATTACATGAATTTTTGTCTCTAAACCACAGGAGTTTTTCCGGCGGGGAATTCACTTACTCATAGATAGATGGCAACAGGTCATACAGAATGATGGCAATTATGTGAAATCCGAGGTACGTTATTTGTTGTGTTTTCCTCCTTTTCTAGCCTACAAAAACGGGTAGAACTTATGCACATAACCAATATATTGTGGTGGTCATGTGGTGTCTATGTATCAGTCTATGGACCCCTTGAGGCAAAAGCTAGCTATATTATAGCTATCAAGAGTAAATTTGATATTTAGGAGTTTTGTGAAATAATATTAAAAAACGGTACGTTTCACCTTTTCTTAAAGGTAATTGAAAATCATTATCAGTTTTTAAAAATGTCAAGTTCCAAAATATTCTGTTGCTCCTAAAAATCACGATGAAAGAAATATATAATTTGTAACAAGTCCTCCTACAGAAAAAAATAAAATTACTACAAACGTATTCAGAAAATAATAAGGTCCAACAGAAAATAAAATGACTAATTCACCCAGATTAATAACCGAAAAAATATCATCATCGCGCACTTTAAGTTCTACTTTATACGTGCCAGCGCATTTCGTGTTCTTCTGGTTCAGTGGTAGTACACACTGTTCACGTAGGAAATGTCTCTGGTTCGAAACCCACTAGGGCAAAGGGAAGGATTTCGTAAAATGACTGAAAAGGTGGAATTCTTTTGCGAAATTTCTGCGTAAATACGGAAAAACCCGAAAACGGGCTTTCTGAAATAAAAGGAATTGCAAACTACGAAAAGGGTTATCTCGTTCCCTTGATCGAAAGGTCACTTGACCGAAAATCACTTGATCGAAAGGTACATTTCACCAAAGGGTCATTTGACCAAAAAGTTCAGTTCACCGTAAGGTCACTTCACCTAAAAGTTATTTTCATCGAAAGGACATTTGATCGAAAAGTCCATTTCACCGAAGGATTACTTTACCTAAAAGTTCATTATATCGACAGATCATTTCACCGAATGGACAGTTTACCGAAAACTTAGAATTTTGTTGTTAGAGATCTGTTGGAGTGTGGTGTGGGTTTTTGAAAAACTGGCCACCTAAACATTTCCGGATTGTATAAAAAATGCACTTTCAATTTCTATGAAACACCTCCCCATGAGTAGGTTTTTCGAAATATAACATTAATTATAAGATCTAGATCTGTGCCTTTTTGTCAAATTTTAATCCTCCGAGCTCATTTTCATAAGGGTTACATAGCAAATCAAGTAAATAATGTTCCACTTTTACTCAACCACAAAACATTAATTTTTTAACCGTAGGCCTAGATAGGCAGGCCTACAGGTCATTTTAACAGATTTTAACTCTACTCATATTCATAAGCATTACATAAAATGTAATGTAACTTTTTATGTAAACCTTATGAACATGAGCACGCACGGTTAAAATTTGCTGAAAAATCCTAAGCCGAGACCTAGGACCCTAAAATTGATTCTTTTTTGCCTGAAAAAATGCGCAATATTATCAACTTGACTTTTTATGTAAACCTTATGAATATGAGCAATGAACACGCACGTTTAAAATTTGCTAAAAAGGCCTATGCCGAGGCCTAGAGCCCTAAACTTTATTCTTTTTGCCTGAAAAAATGTGCAACATTATTAACTTGACTTTTTATGTAAACCTTATGAACATGAGTTCGCACGATTAAAATTGGGTAAAAAGGCCTAAGCCAAGGCCTAGGGACCTAAAATGCATTCTTTTTGCCTGAACAAATGTGCAACATTATTAATTTTACTTTTTATGTAAACCTTATGAACATGAGTTCGCACGATTAAAATTGGGTAAAAAGGCCTAAGCCAAGGCCTAGGGACCTAAAATTGATTATTTTTGCTTGAATAAATGTGCAACATTATTAATTTTACTTTTTATGTTAACCTTATGAGCATCAGCACTGAACATGACTTTTATGTAAACCTTATGAACATGATTAAAATTTGCTGAAAAGGCCTAAGTCTTAAAAAAAAATTGTTTTAAAACTAAATCTTTGCGTTCTCTGTGACACGAAAAAATCAAAAGTGCAATTTGAGTATAATCCCCTAACGTTTCGGTGGTCTGTCTGCCGAACTTGCACCATGCTTCAACAGATCATGTAATGAAATCCAAAGTTTTCGATAAACCGACCCTTCGGTGAAATGACCTTTCGATGAAATGAACTTCTAGGTAAAGAGCCCTTTCGGTGAAATGAACTTTTCAATCAAGTGACCCTTCGGTGAAATGACCTTTCGATGAAACGAACTTCTAGATAAAGAGACCTTTCGGTGAAATGAACTTTTCGATCAAGTGATCCTTCAGTGAAATGTACCTTTCGATTAAGTGACCCTTCGGTGAAATAAATTTTTCGATCAAGTGATCTTTCCGTGAAGTGATTTTCGGTCAATTGACTCTTCGGTGAAGTAAACGTCGGGTAAATGAACCAGACCCTTACGAAAAATCTGTCAAAATACTGAAGTTAAAAGAAATGGGCACCTTCAAAAACGGAAATTTCGTCAAAAGACGGACACCTAGCTGCAACTTTGCTGCACGTTATTTTCAGGAATTTCCTGTGAATTTACATCAATTAATCTTTACAGCTTAGCAGGAGAGGGTAGGTAAAGCGGACTAGGGGACAGGCCCGCGTCTTCTTTTGAGATATGGGAGGAAGGGAGGGAAGAGAGTCTGATCTGCTACTTGAAGATGGTAGGAAGTAGGTTTGGTTGCTCTCCACGCAACGGAAAGAATTTTCGGCTCTCCGAGAAAAAGAGGGGAAGATTTTTTCTGTGCAGAGATGGAATAACGAGGTAGAAATTGAGTTAGAAACGGGAACTTAGCTACGAGGTAACCGAGAAAGACTGAGCAGGAACAGAGTAATATCTAAACAATGTAAAGAGTATTATAGAAATCAGAACAAGAAAATCCCTGAGAACTTCCCCATATACTGCAATGAATGAACATCATCACTGCAGAAGAGGGAGTGCCAGAGCTATGCTCTTAAATTGAGCCTACAAGGCGAATGAGAAGTGAACCGTTGAATGCCTCTCCTCCTACTTATTACTGCTTGTTTCTTCTTATGCGTTAATCAATTAAACTTTGCGTTCGAGCTAACTCCTTCCAATAATTTTCTTTGCGTGCGTGTTACGTAGTATTTGCTCTGAAGCCTACCTCGTCTTTTCCGGCCATCAAAATAAATTCTTCTAAAATTCTTGCTGCATCAAAATTCAAATTGACGTTTGCGTGCAACAGCTCTAGGACTGGTTTATAAAAGAGAAAGGATTTTTCATAAAAGAGAAAGCAGAAACTGCTTAGCTTCAAAAGAAAAATGTTTGACAGGAAAGAGAAAACAGAAACTGCTTGGCTAAAGCAGAAAAATATTTTGCAGGAAAGAGACAGCAGAAACTGCATAGCACAGCAAATGATACTTTGCACGAAAGGGAAAACAAACTCCTTAGCAGAGCAAAAAGTTATATTGCAGGAAAGGGAAAACAGAAATTGCTTTTCTGTAGCATAAGATATCTTGCAGGAAAGAGAAAACAGAAATTGCTTTTCTATAGTATAAGATATCTTGCAGGAAAGAGAAAACAAATAAATTTCTACGCTAAAGCAGGAAAGCATTTTGCAGGAAACAGAAAGCAGAAACTGCTCAGCTATAAGAGAAAAATATTTTACAAGAAAGAGAAAACAGAAACTGCTTAGCACAGCTGATGGATATTTTGCACGAAAGAGAAGACAAACTGCTCAGCAGTTAGCACAGCAAAAAGTTATTTTTCAGGAAAGGGAAAAGATACTCTCCTTAGCTGCACTACAAATATATTTTGCAGGAAAGAGAAAGCAAAAATTGCTTAGCACAGCAGGGAGATATTTTGAGGGAAAGAGAAAACAGAAATTATGTAGCTGTAGCAGAAAATATCTTGAATTAATAAATCCATCGCTCTTTCCACGTTAAGCAACCGGCTGGAAATCGGGAGATTCGGGATTCGTTTCCCCGACGGCGGCCGAATAACAATTTTTCGGTTGCTGTGCGTTGCTTAACGTGGAAAGAGCGATGGATTTATTTGTTTAACGGATGCTACGTATTTAGATGATTTTCACAGAAGATATCTTGCAGGTAGCAGAAAACAGAATTTTCCAGGATAAAGCAGAAAAACATTTTGCAGAAAAGAAAAAGCAGAAACTGCTTAGAAACTGCTTTTTAAGAAAGCAGAAGGTATTTTACAGGAAACAGAAAGCAGAAACTGCTCAGTATAGCAGAAAGATATTTTGCAAAAATGAGAAAACAGAAATTACTTAACTATAGCAGAAAATATCTTGCAGCGAAGAGAAAACAGAAACTTCTAGACTAATGGAGAAAATCATTTTGCAGGAAAGAGAAAGCATAAACTTCTTAGATACAGAAGAAAACTGTTTTGCAGGAAAGAGAAAACAGAAACTGCTTGGCTGAAACAGGAAAATGTTTTACAAGAAAGAGAAAGCAAGAAAATATTTTACAGGAAAGAGAAAACAGAAACTTCTGAACTAAAGCAGAAAAACATTTTGCAGGAACGAAAAAGCAAAAACTTTTTAT
Source organism: Macrothele yani (assembly GCA_039090855.1). NCBI lineage: Eukaryota > Metazoa > Arthropoda > Arachnida > Araneae > Macrothelidae > Macrothele > Macrothele yani. The sequence goes on from CM076992.1 coordinate 21,213,160, forward strand.
CTACAGAAGAACAATATTTTGCAAGGAAGAGAAAACAAACTGTTTGGCTAAACCAGGGAAATATTTCACAGTAAAAGAAAGCAGGAAAGAGAAAACAGAGACTGGCTAAAATATGGAAATATTATACAGTAAAAGAAAGCAGGAAAGAGAAAACAGAGACTGTTTGGCTAAAGCTGAAAGATACTTGCAGGGAAGAGAAAGCAGAAACTGCTTAGTTATAACAAGGGGTGAAAATCATGCATCCCGGGAAAATAAAGAATTCACAATTCTCTATAAATATACTAACTTTGTTGTATGTACTTGTTGCTTATCATCATCATCATCATCATTGTCAACCATTATCAATCCACTGCTGGACGAAGGTCTCCCCAAGTTTCCTCCACAACGGTCTGTCTTGTGCCAGTCTCCTCCATGTCACTCCCGCATATTTACGAATTTCATCCACCCATCTCCCATGTGGTCTTTTTCTGGGTCTTTTCCTGTCCCTTGGAATCCAATCTAAAATTTCGGCTGTCCATCTATGGTCTGTCCTTCTGGCAGTATGTCCAGCCCATTGCCATTTCAGGGATTTAACTCTGATCATGATGTCTTCCACTCTCGTCATTTTTCGGATCCACGAGTTCCTCTTCTTATCTCTCCTGGTTATACCAAGCATGCACCTCTCCATGCTTCTTTGAGTTGTCTGCAGCCTTTGTATGTCTCTTTTAGTTAAGGTCCACGTCTCTGCACCATACGTAAGCACTGGAAGGATGCATTGATCAAACACTTTTCTTTTAAGACATAATGGCATATTGCTCTTGAAAATTATGCTGTTTCTTCCAAAAGCTCTCCAGGCAAGTTTTGTACGCCGATTAATTTCTTCATCAATGTGACCCTCACTTGATATCTGCTGTCCAAGATAAACATACGTATCTGTTATCTCCAGTTTTTCTCCATCAATCGATAAATCTTCATTTCTTGTAAAAGCATTGAACATCACTTTTGTCTTCTGAAAGTTCATTTTTTAATCCCACTTTTTTACTCTTGTCAGCAAGTTCCTGGATCATACTCTGCAGCTCTGATGGGGTAGTTGCAAAAATGACTACGTCATCAGCAAAACGAAGGTGGGTTAGATAATCTCCATTAATCTTTATCCCTTTGTTTTCCCAGTTCAGTGATTGAAAGACATTTTCCAATGTGGCATTAAAGAGCTTCGGAGATATGGTGTCACCTTGTCTCACTCCCTTTCCAATGTTTATGTGTGTTGTATTTTCAAACAGCCGAATCTTTGCACTTGCATTTTCATAGATGTTATTAATAATATTAATGTATGCATCTTCAATACCGCAGGATTTCAGAGCCGTGGTAACTGCTGATGGTTTCACCGAATCAAAGGCTTTTTCATAATCGATAAAAGCCATGCACAATGGAAGTTCATATTCCCTCGCTCTTTCAATTAGTTCTCTCAGTACGTGGATATGATCTATTGTGCTGTAGCCACTCCTGAATCCAGCTTGTTCTCTCGGTTGAGCCATGTCCAGTGTTACCTTCAATCGGTGTGAAAGAACTTTAGTGAAGATTTTATAAACCACTGATAGGAGGCTGATAGGTCTGTAGTTCCTGAGATCCTCAATGTTACCTTTTTTATGTAGCAGGATCATTGTAGCATTGTTCCAATCCTCAGGAATCTTCCCTTCATTAAGGCATCGAGTGAAAATTTGGGCGAGTACTGTTTCAATTTCTCCACTTGCTTCTTGTATGATGTCTATAGTAATTCCATCTTCTCCTGGAGCTTTCCCCCGCTTCATGTTCTTGATTGCATGAGCAACTTCTGCTGGGAGGACTGGAAGAACTCTGGTACCTTTCATGATGTCTGGAGTACATGTATCATCCCTTTCATATAATTTGGAGTAGAAATCTTTCACTCTTGTCAAAATTTCGCCTCTATTTCTTGTTATAGAACCATCTTCTTTTCTCAGAGCCATAATCTGTTTTCTTCCCTTACTGAGATGTCCCTTTGCTATCTTAAGGCTTTGGTTGTTTTCAATTGCTTTCCTCACTAGCTCACAGTTGAATTTCCTTACGTCTTCAGTGATACTTTTTCGTGTTGTCTTGCATAGCTCTATATATTCCACTTTGGAAGTCACATCTCCTTTAGTTGTCCTCATCTCTCTTCTTTTTTGCATCAACATTTTGGTTTTTCCTGATAATTTGTTCACATGCAACTTGTTCTTAGACCCAGCTAATTTTGTTGCTGTTTCCATTAGAGCTTTGGTTACTTTTCTGTTAACTTCCGAAATATCCACTTCTTCCGATGTTAGGCCTTCTAAAGCAGAGAATCTGTTCTTCAGTTCCAACTTGAAAGTATTATGGTGTTTTTTAAGGTTGGTTATGTCAATACATTTTGTTTGTCTTATGAGCTTGCCACGTTCCAGTTTAGTGTTGAGGTGCATCTTACATCTCACCAATCTATGGTCACTACCTGTGTTGAACTTGTTCAGCACACTGCAGTCTTCGATGACGAATTTTTTGTTACACATAATAAAATCAATTTCACTTGTCGTCCCAATTGGATGTCTCCATGTCCATTTCCTGTGTGGCTTTTTCTTGAAAAAGGAGTTCAAGATGAAAATCCTTCTGCCTCTGCAAACTCAACGAGAGTATTTCCACGCTGGTTTCTGTTGCCGTGACCGAATTTACCTACTGAAGTTTCATTCTGTTGCCGTTGCCCTATTTTTGCATTGAAATCTCCCATAATTATCTTCAAGTGCTGCTTACCTTTATTATTTAGATGACGAATTTCCTCATAAAATTCTTCAATTTCTTCTTCAGGATGACTTGTGGTGGGTGCATAAGTTTGAATAATCTGAGCCTGGTATCTTCTCGATAGTTGGATAACGAGTCGTGCAGCTCTGTCAGAGGAACTTTCAACTTCTACAACTTTATCCTTCAGTTTCTTGTTTATTATAAATCCAACACCACTAGTTCTGCCAGTATCTGTCCCACGATAATAGAAGAGATGTCCACTTTTCAGTTCAATGAGATCTTCTCCTTTTCTCCTTACCTCACTTAGCCCGACGATGTCCCACTTGATCCTTTGTAGTTCCTCTTCCAATTCAAGAAGCCTTGAATCAGAAGATAGGGAGCGTCCGTTATAGGTAGCCAAGGTCAGCATCAAATGGCAGCCTAGTCCGGTCCTCCGGGGATTCTTAGCACCCTCTGCCTTCATGTCGCACTGGCCGCTGCCTTGGCCAGGTACATTCCAGCTGCCGGAGACTGAGGGCCAAGATTTAAGTTGTAGAGTCATTTTGGAGGTGTTTGGCCATAACTCACCACGCTGGCCAAGCGGGTTGGTGAGTGTGGGATAGCATTTCCTCTGATCCCGATGGTATAGTTATACCGCTATTGGCGGTCGTCAGAGCCCCTTTAGTGGGAACAGGATGCACCACGAGAAGGCGGGGTTGACATTTGTCAAGGAGAGGCTGTGATGTTACGCATCACCTGACCTTACATCCCTTGTTGTTGCTTATGCTCATGTGAAAATGTTGATTTCGCGGTTTTGGGGATCACGGCATTTCAATACGTTAATCTCATTTTGTTTGATATTACAACATTTAAAACTATTAAAATTGCAGTTTATCCCAAATTACACAATATGACAAATAAATCAGCAGTCTCATCAAAAGGTTTTATTGAATGTTCATTCTTAGCATAAAGCAACAACCTCGTTGATATTCATACATTAACCTCTACTGGAGACCAGCAACTTCACATATTGGAAGCAGAGTGATTTTTTGACATTTTTTTTACCGAAAGAGAAGCGTCGTATGCGGCTAAAAATACGGCATCAAAATTTCTTTGAAACTGCGAAAAAACGAAGTCACGGATGATAAATTGCCCGCTCGTGTGTTTAAGATGTCACTAGCATTTTCTTCAAATAGCGTAAAGCCTATGATTTTAACGCAAAAAAGTATCCATTGAAACGCCAAGAAAACGAACTCTGAAATTATGATAAAAATTAGTTTTTAAAAAAATCTCTTCAGCGTTTTAAAAATGCAAAAGGACATTATATTTTAGGGAGTTTTCGTAGTGGCCATGCGTGCTTACTCATTCCTTAAAATCTCTTCTTACGTTCAAATTGTTAGCACATGCAAATTAACGCCCACAGTAATTTCATATTGCCTTCCTGTGTGTTCATCTATTGAGAACTACTTCCAAACAGATAAAGAGCTAGTTGTTTATGGTTTTTTCTTTTACATGTGTACAAAATGATCATTGATGGAGAGCAAAAAAGATGCGTCCGTTACTCTCTTCAAGGGGAATATAAATTCCCAGAATGTCAAAGGTTAAAAGCTATGAATACCCAGAGATTTGGGCTCAAAGCAGGAGAAGCTGAAAGTACGTTCTCCAACGCCTCGGATGGTAGATTAGAAGTGACAATAACTACAAAACAATTTGTTGTAGTCAAGTCTATCCCTGGGAATCAATTTAAAAAGTTTGAAAAGCGTGGTCAAATGGAGGTGTTTGCAGATGCTTACTGCCGCGGTGGCGCAGTGGTCTAAGCGATGGCCTCTGATCATTCGTCCGTAAGGGGTCCGGGTTCGAATCCCGGTGAGGCATGGATGTTGTGTTTGTCTTACGGCACTGGCTCTTTCCCTTCCCTAGAACCAGTGACCCTAAATTAGGGACGGGCGACTGCTTATAGCCCATTGAGTTGCTCACGATGGTCGTTAAACCTCCAAACAAAAAAAGAAGGTGCTTACTGCCTCTTATAACATTTACTTCTTCTAAATCCGCAAAGGAGAAGTTAGTGCAAATTCCATACCTAACTTTTGTTTGTGATATTCGTCCTTAGAAAAGAAACCTGCGTATTAACACTACAATTTACCGTAGCCACCGTACTTACATTGTTTCACACTGTGCTGTACCCAATAATTGGTTTTCTTTTCAGAGTCATCATATTAGATATATCTGTGTACATTTTATCTCAAAGTGCTGTTATTCTCATTTCTTTTGTTCATTTACGCTTTCCAAACGTAGGTTGAAGAACCGTATATGCGCCAGCTTTGTCTGCCTGTCTGTCTGTCTGTCTGTCTGTCCACACGATTACTCGCGTAAAAATGGTTCGATTTCGATGAAATTTTAGTATGTGGTAGGGGACGACAACCTGGGAACGAACTCTATTGAAAATGGGCGAAATGGGGTCAAAGGTCAAGACATAGGAGCGAGATCCACTCCATCGCCCTTAGGCGTCATAACTTACGTAAAAATGCTTCGATTGCGACAAAACTTTATCATGTTGTTCCAGAGGTATACTGAACCAATTCTGTTGAATATCATCGAAATGGAGTCACAGGTCAGGGCACAGGGGTGAAATTTATTCCACAGCCATTATCCTCATAACTTGAGTAATAACTTGAATAATGATTTCTGGTATGTTGGAAAGCGTATCATTATCAATGCATTGCATGATTTTACTAACTTGTTTTAAATTAATATGGAGATAAATATCCGTTGTGCTACAATAACTTAAATATCATGCGAAATGCTATACACAATATCCGATTTCAGCCGTCTGTCAGGTCCTCCGGCAGACGACTAAAATTTAATAGTTGATCAAACCTCAAGTATTCCAGCCAATTGCTCGTGTTATAGGAAATTTTCCGTTACATGGATACGGTAAAAGTGAGAACAGAATTCTTCCGTTAATATACAAAAGGAATTGCGGAAAGGTTTCTGGAAATCCAGAATTTTCCTGGCGTACGAAAGATCTGTGAAATTCAGGTACTTTTCCGTCATTTTTCTGTTTGTGGATTTAACGACCACTGTGAGCAACCCGATGGGCTATAAAAGTCCCTCGTCCCTAATTTAGGGCCACTGACACCAGGGGATGGGAGAGAGCTGTAAGACAAACACAACAACCATGCCTCACCCGGGATTGGAACCCGGACCCATCTCGGAAGAATGGTCAGAAGCAGGCGCTTAGACCATTGACCCACTGGGCGGCTTTTCTCTTCATTTCACGGAAAAGGTTGTATCAGGAATATGCTTCGTTATTTCACGAAAGGAATCACGCAAAATGGCACGTGAACTTCAGAATTTTTTTTTTTTACAGTGCGCCTATCAACTTCTGCTGAACTTGTAGTTTCTTTTTTCTTTTATCCATTTAACGACCATAACGCCCAAAACGCCCGTATATACAAACGACCATAGCCGCCCGAAACGCCTGTCTAGAGTTAGTCAGATTTGCTACCCTTACATGTTCTTTAAATTTGCACGACCTATGAGGGATCAGCAGGAGTAACCCTCAGTCACCATTGCTGTTACTAAACAAAGGAGTCAAACAAAAGACATTTTCGGACGTTATGGAATTTAGAGTGATATCAGATTTTAGGGTAATGGTCGTTAAAGGGTTGAGTGCCTCCAACTCTTACTGAGATAAGAAGCTCATCCATAAAGAAAAACGAAGAAAATCTAACTGAAAAATATACTTGATAGAACATTGAATGAAAAAGCAAGTCAGTTTGTTAAAATTATGATTGCAGAATTCAGGAGGGGTGAAAAAGTCCGCCTAAATGCTTTTTTAGGTGCTACGAGGGTTGTGCCGAAAGTAATGCAAAAGTGAGAATAACTTTTTTATTAAGTGACAGAGATCGTTCACATTGCTCATTATGGTGGAGTAACTCTTCTTCTATACAAAAGTACTACTCAATATAGTCTGCATCACAAGCGATGGCTTTGCGCCATTGTTGAACCTTACACCGAATCCTCTTTCAAAAAATTCAGGTGTGGAGTGTTGTACCCACTTCTTCACAGCCACTTTCACCTCCTCTGTGTCATAAATCGTTGTCCCCGGAGACTGTTCTTCATTGGACCGAACAGGTGGTAGTCGGAGGGCACCAGACCTGGGCTATACGGTGGATGGGGACCACCGACCAGCCTAATTTGCTGATCGCCTGATTTGTTGCCAAATACGTGTGTGGTCTCGCATTGTCATGGTGAATATAGATCCTGTTCAGATTCTTGTTCGGTCTCTTCCTCCTTATGGCTTCTCTAAGCTTCTTGAATGTCTCAATGTACCGCTTGCTGGTCACAGTACGGTCACGTTCCAGAAAATCGAGGAGAACTACACCCCTGTCATGCCAAAAATCAGTCACCATGACTTTCTGTTCTGATCGCTGGCTCTTGAACTTCTTAGTGCTTTGGTGAAGAGGTGTGACGCCATTCCATGGATTGATTCTTTATTTCTGAATCGTAAAGATACGCTCACGTTTCATCCCCTGTCACCAGATCGGAAAGAAACGTGTTTTCATTGGCTTCAAACGCTTCTAGCAGATCAGAGCAGACTTCCACCCTTCTCTCCTTCACATCGGGTGTCAACTGCCGAGATACTCACTTTGCACACACTTTCCGGTGCCCTAAGTCTTCCACCATCTTCTGTATAGCATTGTGACCACAGTCCAGTTGCGCAACAAGCACACGGATTGTGACTCGTCTCCTCAGGCGAATCAATTCATCCACTCGCTGACGATTCGTGTCAATGATCACAGAAGATGGTCTTCCACTACGTGGTTTGTCTTCAATGCTGGTTTCCTCTTCTTTAAATTTCTTCATCCATCTGTGCACATTGCTCTTGTCAATGGTGATATCTCCGCAAACATTCTGTAGCCTTCTGTGGATGTTGGGTAGCCTGTACCCTTCCTTCGTCGAGAACTCAATGGCGGCACGTTGCTTCTGCTTGGAATCCATTATTTACCTGCAATAAAGAAGGAGGGTTACTATAGAGGAAAAGTTGCTCTACCAACAAGGGTAATTTGAACGATTTCTGACAGTTAATAAAAAATGTATGCCCACTTCTGCATTACAACCCTCGTATTTGCAAAGATCGTTTTCGTAAAATTGTGACAAAAACCATAAACCTGATCTTTCCTGTAAAGGAGGTATGAGAAAATAAAAACTGTATAATATTCTAATAAAAATGGAGCTCCGACCCTTCGATGACGTTCTGTTCACGTCCCAACAGCAGTGGTACCCAAAAAGCCTTGCTGATTCCAAATTGAAAATGCATGATTGCACATAAGTAAGCATACTATGTATTAAGACCCCTCCATGTATGCAAATAAACGAGCATTTGCAGAACAAGGTTTGCACGACCGTGGTTTGTCAGGTGCTGGAAACGTCGGCACAACTGTGAGACAGCGTGGGAAGCGACTATTCGGCACGGAGCTGAACTGGCGGACTTTAAAAGCAACATGGTGGTACCATTACAGCGAAGCCGTGCTTTAGAACAGTGGTCCCTAACCTTTTTGCATTCGCGGACCTGGAAAACGTTGAGGAAGCTTTCGCGGACTGCCGATGCCGAAACAAAACTTTTTTAGGCTATTTTCGAGCATTTAATCTCGTAGTATTCTATACTATAATGATCGCTGCTTACAATCCATAATTTATATACCAGATTATTTCATGTCACCTACTTACAGCTAATATCATTTAATCTGTTAACATTCTTTAATGATTAATAAGTGCAGTCCATAATCAATACACTCCAATATTCTCCTTACCGTTTTTTTTTTCTAGGGGTCAATGCGACGTCTGTTGCTGCTGCTTCGCAATAATCTTCTCGAGACGTGGTTCCAGCGTCGTTTCTGCAAGACGCAAAGCAGCATTAATGTCCATTATGTTCCTGTAGTTTGTTTTTATTGCCGAAACGGCTGAAAATGTCTTCTTCAGGCTGAAAACGTTTTCATTTCATTTATTGCATTTTAGTTGTTACAGACATGGTATTACATAATCATAAATATATAACACAAATAATATATTTTTGTAACAACAGGGAAAGAGGAGGGAATAGGCCTGATAGGCCTGACGTGCCCTCTTCTCCCACAGCATCAAACTTTTTATGAAAATAAAAAAAAATGCAAAAAAACATAAGCAAGTCAAGTCCACATAATATCAAACACAGCTAGGGTGGTGCTATCAGTTAATAAAGGTAATAGTACATTTTGAGCTTTTGGTCAGTAAGAAATGCCTGAATTTTCCTTTAAATATATTAATATTATTAAGTGATATAATATCAGTAGGAAATGTATTCCATAATGCAGGACCAATATAATTAATAAATGATCTAAATCGTTATGTTAGTGGAAACATGGGGATCAATGTTGTTTTATGTCTCGTGGAATAATCATGACTGTGAGTACTTATTGTAATTAAATCTTGGTAATAACCATTTTTAATTCTCAAAAACATTAGTTTACCTATACTATAGATATGCAATTGCTGAATAGTTAGTATATTAAAATCCTTTGGACTGAGTCTAGCCTGAAAGACTGTATTTGAAAATTGAGTATTTTGTAGTTTAATTGCAGTAGTCTTATGAATCTATTTTGTAACGACTTAAGTTTTTTCATGTTTTATAAAGTAGTTGATCCCCAAACAGATATACAATAGATTAGATGAGAGTGAATTAAAGTGTAGTATAATAAAATCATTAATTTTGGGGTTAAATTGGCCACTGCACTACTAATAACCCCTATATTTCTTGAGATCTTATTAGAAAGGTAGTCAACATGTGAATTCGATTTTAAATCGTGCTGAATAATGATACCAAGATAGTTATGACTTTGAACCACTTCTGTAGATGATCCAAGTAAATTAATATTCTGAATTAAGGAGGTGGGGGTTGACGCACTTGAAAAAATCATTACTTTTGTTTTGTTAACATTAATAGCCAGATCATTTTTAGTTAACCAATTAGTGATAGATGTAAAATGGACTTGTAGTTGTCGCACCAATGTCTCAACATCATTTCCATGTATTAAAATGGTTGCATCATCTGCATATAAAATGATATCTGAATTGTGTAAACAGGTACAGAAGTCATTAATATAAATATTGAATAATAATGCAGCAAGTACCGAGCCCTGAGGGACCCCTGAAATGACTGATTGTAAGTTAGATCTGGTATGTTCAATGTCTGTATATTGCTGGCGACCAGTGAGATAGTTTATAAATAGATTATGTAATGTACCCCGAATACCAATTGCGTACAATTTTGATAATAATAGGTTATGATTTAAAGTATCAAATGCTTTTGATAAATCGATGAAAAGTCCCAATGTAAATTTATTATTAATAGAATTAGATTGAATGTTATCTTTTAAGTGTAAAAGGGCGATTTCTGTTGAGGAATTTGGTAAAAAGCCAAATTGATTTTTGTGCAAAAATTTATACTTTTCAATATAGGCAAGTAATCTAACAAATAGTAATTTTTCAAAAACTTTTAGCGAATGTGGATAATTTAGCTATTGGTCGATAATTATTAATATCTGCCAGAGAACCCTTTTTAAAGACAGTGATAATGTTTGCAATTTTTAACGAATCTGGGAAAATACCTGTAGCTAGAATGGAATTAAAAATATATAAAAGGGGAGTAACAATGTAAAAAGTTATAGTTTTTAAAATTTTGGGAAGAATATCATCTGGACCTGGTCCTGTATTTATGTTAATATTCTGCAGTTGGTAGATTAATTCGGTTCTAGTAATTTCCAAAGTATGCAATGAATTTAAAGTGCATGACTTGGAGTAATCAGGTAATTGTTGATCATTTAGCTTAGGAAGTTGTTGTATTATACGCTGTGGTGATACAATAAAATGATTATTAAATTGATTAGCAATTTCAGTTTGATCAGTAATTTCAATGTTACCGCGAATGAGGTGAATCGAAGTTTTTGAAACATTCCTACGGCCTAATAATATGTTTAAGTGCTTCCAGGTTACTTTAGGATTGTTTTTAGAAAAAATATGAAAATAATAATATCTTTTTTAATTTTCTAATGTAGGAATTGAGATTTTTTCTAATTTTTTTAAAAATATTATAATCAATTTGTGACCTTGATTTTAAGAATTTTGTGAACAGTTTATTTTTTTTATTTATCTGAGTAGGACAGTGCCTTGTTAGCCAAGGTTTCCGCTTTTCTTTGGATTTAGACGTTGTTCTTTTAAATGGAAAAGCCTTATTGTACAATCTCTTCAAAGTTATTTCAAATAAATTATAAGCCACATCAGGATTAGGAATTTGCATTATTTCATCCCAGTTCGTATCATGTACTAGTTTTACGAATAGATTCGTATTATTCTCATTAATAATTCTAGTGAAAGTATTTGTTGGTCTAGAAACTTGTACATCACTATATGTGTAAATTAAGAAAATTGGTAGATGATCACTGAAATGAAAATTAAGAATACCCGATAAAATCGAGTCCAAAGGTATATTTGTTATACATAGATACAAAATTGAGGCCGTATATTGAGTTATTCTTGTAGCTGAAGTATTCTTCAACTACAAGAATAACTCAATATAAGTTGTAGCTGAGTTATTCTTCTCGCAATAAATACGTGGCCAAAAAAGTTACCAATAATTTTAGAGTTTTGTCGCTGGGACTTGGATATTCTTTCTTCATAATACACCACACTGAGATTTGGATCCGTATATCGATTATATCGATAACAGACTGGCATCAGAAGAAAGTTCAACAAAGCTTTCCTTTTCCTGGTGAGTTAGCCTGCAGGAGTTCAGATCTTCTCTGAAGAGATTAGCAATCCAAGCTTCCTTTAATCTTCCACGACAGGTGTGCCCACTGCCGTGTTTGTCCTGTGCTTCTCTTCCTGTATGTTACCTTGTGTGGTCTCTGCTGTTGTTATTCTGCCTGTTTCTCATGGTCTGCCCCGAGTTGCATTCCACCTCTGCTTCTTTTGCATCGTGTTTCCTCCTGTGCTACGTTTACTGCTCGTCCAGCTGATCTGCGTCTATTACTGTGTACCTGGTCTCTTAACGTTCTCGCCTATGCCTGCTTTGCACGACTCTTACAGACTGCCTCGTGCTGTTCGTTCTGCTCCGATACTTCTGTGGATTTCCCGTGTCGTCTACCTGATTTTCCCGGAGTGTCTTGTGTTGCTTCCTACCCTTTTTTTTTTTTTTTTTTTTTTGCATAGTGTTGTCTGTTGTCTCTCGTTTTCTGCTCGTCACGCTGCTACCTGGTCTCTAGCTTGGTGCTTTCCCTATATGATGGCTCATCCTTTCCTCCGCTCCGTGACTTTTCCTGTGTGCTTCGCCTCGTGTTGTATCCGCCTTCGACCGCCTCGCACGATTGCTACAGACTGCCTTGCGCCACTTCTATGCTCTGTTTCTTCTGCGATGCCTTGTGTGCCTACTTCGCCTCGTGTTGTATCCGCCTTCGACCGCCTCGCACGATTGCTACAGACTGCCTTGCGCCACTGCTATGCTCTGTTTCTTCTGTGATGCCTTGTGTGCCCACTACAGACTATGTTTCTTCTGTAAAGCCTTGTGTGCCTACCGTGACTGTTCCTGAGTGCTTCGCCTCGTGTTGTATCCGCTTTCGACAGCCTTGCACGTTTGCTACAGAATGCCTTGCGCCACTGCTATGCTCTGTTTCTTCTGTGATGCCTTGTGTGCCTACTACAGACTGTGTTTCTTCTGTGATGCCTTGTGTGCCTACCGTGACTGTTTCTGTGTGCTTCGCCTCGTGTTGTATCCGCCTTCGACTGCCTCGCACGACTGCTACAGACTGCCTTGCGCCACTGCTATGCTCTGTTTCTTCTGTGATGCCTTGTGTGCCCACTACAGACTATGTTTCTTCTGTAAAGCCTTGTGTGCCTACCGTGACTGTTCCTGAGTGCTTCGCCTCGTGTTGTATCCGCCTTCGACCGCCCCGCACGATTCCTACAGACTGCCTTGCGTCACTTCTATGCTCTGTTTCTTCTGTGATGCCTTGTGTGCCTACTACAGACTGTGTTTCTTCTGTGATGCCTTGTGTGCCTACTACAGACTGTATTTCTTCTGTGATGCCTTGTGTGCCTACTACAGACTGTGTTTCTTCTGTGATGCCTTGTGTGCCTACCGTGACTGTTCCTGTGTGCTTCGCCTCGTGTTGTATCCGCCTTCGACCGCCTCGCACGTTTGCTACAGAATGCCTTGCGCCACTTCTATGCTCTGTTTCTTCTGTGATGCCTTGTGTGCCTACTACAGACTGTGTTTCTTCTGTGATGCCTTGTGTGCCTACCGTGACTGTTCCTGTGTGCTTCGCCTCGTGTTGTATCCGCCTTCGACCGCCTCGCACGTTTGCTACAGAATGCCTTGCGCCACTGCTATGCTCTGTTTCTTCTGTGATGCCTTGTGTGCCTACTACAGACTGTGTTTCTTCTGTGATGCCTTGTGTGCCTACTACAGACTGTGTTTCTTCTGTGATGCCTTGTGTGCCTACTACAGACTGTGTTTCTTCTGTGATGCCTTGTGTGCCTACCGTGACTGTTTCTGTGTGCTTCGCCTCGTGTTGTATCCGCCTTCGACTGCCTCGCACGATTGCTACAGACTGCCTTGCGCCACTGCTATGCTCTGTTTCTTCTGTGATGCCTTGTGTGCCCACTACAGACTATGTTTCTTCTGTAAAGCCTTGTGTGCCTACCGTGACTTTTCCTGAGTGCTTCGCCTCGTGTTGTATCCGCCTTCGACCGCCCCGCACGATTCCTACAGACTGCCTTGCGTCACTTCTATGCTCTGTTTCTTCTGTGATGCCTTGTGTGCCTACTACAGACTGTGTTTCTTCTGTGATGCCTTGTGTGCCTACTACAGACTGTATTTCTTCTGTGATGCCTTGTATGCCTACTACAGACTGTGTTTCTTCTGTGATGCCTTGTGTGCCTACCGTGACTGTTCCTGTGTGCTTCGCCTCGTGTTGTATCCGCCTTCGACCGCCTCGCACGTTTGCTACAGAATGCCTTGCGCCACTTCTATGCTCTGTTTCTTCTGTGATGCCTTGTGTGCCTACTACAGACTGTGTTTCTTCTGTGATGCCTTGTGTGCCTACCGTGACTGTTCCTGAGTGCTCCGCCTCGTGTTGTATCCGCCTTCGACCGCCTCGCACGATTCCTACAGACTGCCTTGCGCCACTTCTATGCTCTGTTTCTTCTGTGATGCCTTGTGTGCCTACTACAGACTGTGCTTCTTCTGTGATGCCTTGTGTGCCTACCGTGACTGTTCCTTTGTGCTTCGCCTCGTGTTGTATCCGCCTTCGACCGCCTCGCACGATTGCTCCAGACTGCCTTGCGCCACCTCTATGCTCTGTTTCTTCTGTGATGCCTTGTGTGCCTACTACAGACTGTGCTTCTTCTGTGATGCCTTGTGTGCCTACCGTGACTGTTCCTGTGTGCTTCGCCTCGTGTTGTATCCGCCTTCGACCGCCTCGCACGATTGCTGCAGACTGCCTTGCGCCACTTCTGTGCTCTGTTTCTTCTGCGATGCCATGCGTGCCTACTACAGACTGTGTTTCTTCTGTGATGCCTTGTGTGCCTACCGTGACTGTTTCTGTGTGCTTCGCCTCGTGTTGTATCCGCCTTCGACCGCCTCGCACGATTCCTACAGACTGCCTTGCGCCACTTCTATGCTCTGTTTCTTCTGTGATGCCTTGTGTGCCTAATACAGACTGTGTTTCTTCTGTGATGCCTTGTGTGCCTACCGTGACTGTTCCGGTGTGCTTCGCCTCGTGTTGTATCCGCCTTCGACCGCCTCGCACGATTCCTACAGACTGCCTTGCGCCACTTCTATGCTCTGTTTCTTCTGTGATGCCTTGTGTGCCTAATACAGACTGTGTTTCTTCTGTGATGCCTTGTGTGCCTACCGTGACTGTTCCGGTGTGCTTCGCCTCGTGTTGTATCCGCCTTCGACCGCCTCGCACGATTCCTACAGACTGCCTTGCGCCACTTCTATGCTCTGTTTCTTCTGTGATGCCTTGTGTGCCTAATACAGACTGTGTTTCTTCTGTGATGCCTTGTGTGCCTACCGTGACTGTTCCGGTGTGCTTCGCCTCGTGTTGTATCCGCCTTCGACCGCCTCGCACGATTCCTACAGACTGCCTTGCGCCACTTCTATGCTCTGTTTCTTCTGTGATGCCTTGTGTGCCTAATACAGACTGTGTTTCTTCTGTGATGCCTTGTGTGCCTACCGTGACTGTTCCGGTGTGCTTCGCCTCGTGTTGTATCCGCCTTCGACCGATTCGCACGATTCCTACAGACTGCCTTGCGCCACTTCTATGCTCTGTTTCTTCTGTGATGCCTTGTGTGCCTAATACAGACTGTGTTTCTTCTGTGATGCCTTGTGTGCCTACCGTGACTGTTCCGGTGTGCTTCGCCTCGTGTTGTATCCGCCTTCGGCCGCCTCGCACGATTGCTACAGAATGCCTTGCGCCACTGCTATGCTCTGTTTCTTCTGTGATGCCTTGTGTGCCTACTACAGACTGTGTTTCTTCTGTGATGCCTTGTGTGCCTACCGTGACTGTTCCTGTATGATTCGCCTCGTGTTGTATCCGCCTTCGACCGCCTCGCACGATTGCTACAGACTGCCTTGCCCCACTGCTATGCTCTGTTTCTTCTGTGATGTCTTGTGTGCCTACTACAGACTGCCTTGTGTCACTCGTGTCAGCTATGATATTTTCTGTTGTTTTATTGTGCCATGTATTCTCCTATTTTCATGTGTATTGTTCTCCTGAGACCCATTAAAGCGATGTTGAAACCATGACAGGTGTTAAAAAAAAATTTAGATTTAGATTTTCTCTTACTTTGACTCCATTTCGATTCAAAAGAAAAATAAATAAATTCACTCGTTTCTCGCGGACCTGCAGAAAAATGACCTGCTGTTGACATTACGAACCAGATACCCCAGGATTCCTATCGCCATCTCATCGAATCGATGCCTTGCCGAGTGGCCGCTGATTTGCGGGCTAAAGGGGGTCCTACAACTTATTATGTAGGTAGTCATAATGCAATGACTCATCGGTGTAAGCTAAGGAAGAAGAAGAATTAATAGATTTAGTGTTTCCTTCGCCCTTGAAGTACGCTATTGTAATAATCCGTTGTGGGTTGAATTTCTTAACAGCACAGCAGCGAAAATTTGATGAAAATTGAGTTTGAATTTCCCTACATATCCATTTCTCTTAAAAGGGACAGCTATGGAGATAAAGAGAGTCAGAAATGGACTGGGAGAGAAAGGGCACGTCCCCTCTTAGATGATAGAATGTTTCTGTAACATCATTATATCCACGTCTATACACTATCTACCAACAAGTAATTGGACACCCCTGAAATCGACGATATCTGCGGTCCTGATACGCGTCACGGCCGCCGCCGTTAAATATCGTGTGGGAAACAACAACGCAACCAGTCGCATGCAAGATGCCACGCAGTTCGGAGCTCTTTGATTTCGAGAAAGGTGTAATCGTCGGGTATCCTAGAAATGGCCGATCCATACGGGACATATCCAGCGAGTTGAAGTACCCAAAATCGACAGTGGCCTACGCGATTGGCAAGTGGAAGATGAGAGGTGACCGTCGGAATGTGCCCCGACCCAGCAGACACACAAAACTGGGAGTTAGAGACCGACGGGTGCTGGCCAGAGAAATTCGGAAGAACCGCACCAAATCGATGGGCCACATTCGCGAGGAGTTTCAACAGGCATCCGGGAGTGTTCTTTCGATGAATACCATCCGTAAGGAAGCCCATCTGCTCGGTTATCATGGACGTGCTGTCGCCCACAAGCTTTTGATCACCAAGTTCAATAGCGCTGCTCGACTAACGTGGTGCAAAGAACGTCGACAGTGAACCGTTGAACAGTGGAAACAGGTTCTCTGGAGCGACGAATCAAGGTTCACCCTCTACCGTTCGGATGGCAGGGTCTGGATTTGGCGTCTGCCTGGAGAACGCCTCCTTCCGGAATGTATTGTGCCAACTGTGAAGTTCGGCGGCGGTGGAATTATGCTATGGGGGTGTTTCTCCTGGTATGGAACGGGACCCTTGGTCGCAATTCCTGGTAGACTCAACGCCGAGACCTACTGCACCATTTTGGATGACCATGCGCTTCCTACGTTGTGGCTGTTTTATGGGGTGGACCCATGTTACTTTCAGAATGACAATGCCACCTGTCATGTTGCGAGGTCCACCATGGCTTGGTATGGTGACAATGGGGTTAATCGAATGGACTGGCCTGCGCAGAGCCCGGACCTTAACCCTATCGAGCACCTCTGGGACGAGTTGGAGCGTCGACTTAAGGGGTGCCCCCACCGTCCGAAATCGGTGAAGAAACTCATCTGTCTTCTCCAAGCCGAGTGGAAGAAAATACCGCTAGTCGTCGTACAACGCCTGGTTGAGAGTATGCCCCGGAGGGTCGCAGCTGTAATCGCCGCTCATTGAGGCTCCACCAACTATTGAAGGTGAATAAACTTCGTTTTCCTTTGCTATCACAGGTGTCCATTACTTGTTGGTAGATAGTGTATTTGACCACGCGTTTCTCTTCGTGAGATCAATGTCGACATTTACCCTAACCCATTCCTCCGTAAGAACAAAGTTCAACTTTGAGTGAAGAGCGTTGCTGTGGCCGTCCCGGTGGCCAAGAAGTCTGAGGAGCATGTTTCTAATCATTCTTCGGAGATGAGACCGGGTTTTCTGAATAAGAAATGGATGTTGTGATTGTCTGATGGCGCTGGGACTCTGTACGTTTTCTGAGACCAGTGACCCTAAATTAGAGACTGGCGACCGCTTTATAGCCATGAGTTGCTCAGTTTGATTGTTAAACCTCGAACAAACAAAAACAATATGTATGTATGCAAACATTAATTTCACCCTGTGGAGCGATTTCAAGTTTCACCGCTTGCTTGCTAAAATCTCTAACAATGACAAACATGTCAGTACTTTTCGATGCACCAAATAATTCATCACTCGCTTTATGCTCACTCGACAGAACTCAGTCGCTAAAACACTGGAAATGGTAGGCGAGTGGTTAGAGGCACGGACTTTAGGCTAATCGTCTGAAATTGAGTCCTGGTTCGAAGCCCGGATGAACCACGGATGGTGAGACGGTCCCACAGTGCAGATTTTGTGCCCCACTTCGAACCAGTAGCCCCAAATTTGGGTGACCCCCCCCCCCCAACCACCACCAGCCTTAAATACTCGAGGAAGTCCTCACCCCACCCACAAAAAAAAAAAAAAAAAAAAAAAAGAGAGAGAGAGAAACATTGGTAACATCTCTCGTTAGTATGTGGGCCAAGATTTAATTTGTTTATTTTGTTGGGGGTTTAATGACCACCGTGAGCAACTCAATGGACTATGAGCAGTCGCCCGTCCTTAATTTAGGGTCACTGGTTCCAGGGAAGGGAGAGAACCAGTTCCGTGAGACAAACGCGACATCCATGCCTCACCGGGATTCGAATCCAGACCCAGCACGGACGAATTGTCAGAAGCCACCGCTTAGACCACTGCGCCATCGGGGTGGCCAAGATTTTATTCATAGAAAATACGACATTCCCTCCAGATACTTAACAGCCGTCCCTGTGACAGAGTTGTACGAAGGCTTGGCATCTAATTATTCGTCCGAGATGGGTCTGGTTTTGAACCCCAGGTGAGACATGAATGGTGTGCTTGTCTTACGGCAGAGGCTGTCTCACTTCCCTGGAACTGGTGCTCTAAATTAGGGACGGACGGCTGGTTGTACCCCATAGAGTTGCTCACGGCGGTGGTTAAGTTATTTAACAGAAAATGAAACAGGTCTTCTTCGTAAACTAAAACTGCTTCCAACTAGGAACTGAATGAGCCGCTGCGGGGGTATCGAGTGTGTGACGTGACTGCACCGCAGGACGCAAATCAGATAAAGGCAGATAGCAGCGAGAGCATACGTCCGCGTAGCTCAGTTGGGAGAGCGACTTATTCCCTTATTCCGGAATGAGGGGACCCGGGTTCGATGCCCGGCGTGGCCAAAAATAACGGAGAAATTTACTTCGTTATATTGGCGCCCGAACTTCAAGAATGGCCTGGCCGTTAAAGTTCTCTCAATGGTGTGATGTTCTTTCCACACCGCGCGACAGGAAAGATAAGAGAATCCCTTCTTCAGCTCTTCGAAAAATAAATGTATGTGATGTTACGTTCCACACACCAAAATGACTGGAATTTCTCCAATGTACGTTCTTCAGGGATGACTGCCTACAGCAATACATGGTCCCAGCTGAACCGTGGGCCATGCCCCCGGCCCTCTTTCGGGGGGAGGAAATGTGACGTGCCTGCACCGCAGGACACACATGACATAAAGGCAGATAGCAGCGAGAGCATACGTTCGCGTAGCTCAGTTGGGAGAGCGACTTATTCCGGAAGGAGGAGACCCGGGTTCGATGCCCGGCGTGGACAAAAATGACGGAGAAATTTACCTCGTTATAAGTGGTCTACGGGGGTCCTAACAAAAGTTCTGCACACTGTCCATTTTTGAGAGAAGTGTGAAGTAACGGAGAAAACTTTCCTTATTGCCGTTCAATGTGCACCCCTCCGCTGCTAATGGCAGCTTGCCAGCGGTGAGGTAGGCCCTGGATGCCCCGTAGTACGCCATCTTTGTTCAGCTGTCGTATTACTCGGGTCACGTCCAATGACAGTTCGTCCAGCGATTCGTAGCGGATGCCACGGAGCCGATTTTTTAACTTTGGGAAAAGATCAAAGTCGGGTGGACTGAGTTCGGGACTATATATGGTGGATGGGATATAAAGTTTCCCAGCCATATTTCGACAAACGTCCCGTACAGACGCTGCACCATGACACGATGCGTTGTCGTGCAGCATGTTCGCTCCCGCCTCCAACAAGTTGGGGGTGATTTTGACGAATTTTAGGTCTCAACTTTGTCCTCAGAAGGTCATGATAACACTGTGCGTTGACATTCTGCCCTAGCGGCACTCGATCAGAGACCACAACACCCTGGACATCGTACTCAAAAATCATTATTTGCTTCACTTTGGATTGTTGCCGACGATGTTTTGAGGGGCGAAGGGAACTTGTATGCCTCCATTCCGCTGATTGCGACTTCAGTTCCGGCTCAAAATCACGAGTCCAAGTCTCATCAATTACGACAATTCTGTTCAGGAAGGTGTCGTCCTCGCTTTCGAACTTGTGGAGGTGATCCTGTGCGATGCTCCCTTTGGCTTCCTTCTCCTCGAAGGTAGGTCGATGGGGCACCCCAGCGCGCGCTGATTTTTCTCTTTCCAAGTGCGTTGGTCAAAATCCGGTGAACAGACATGGTGGACAAATTTGCCTGATGAGCAATCTCTACGACCTCCTCTTCGAGAAGCGTTTCAACAATGGTGACAGATGTTCTGTATGTCGCCGTTCGAGTTCGGCTTGAGCAATGATCATCTTTAATGCTGCTTCCCTCCCGCCCCAGCCATTCCCCGAAAGCGTGATGCCCAGCGAGAAATTGTGTTTCGATCAAGAGTTCCTTCCCCACAAACTTCTTGCAAGGCAGTGTAGATCTGTGTCAGTGTTTCCCCGCAGAATTCCTATTTTCACGTACGAGCGCTGGTCTAACGCTGTGACTCGACCTGAGGAGCTGCACGCTTCCATTTCCAATCCCACCCACGTCCACACTAGAGATGAGCTCGGGCCCGCGCTCGGACGGACTCAGAATTCATTAACTACCGAAAAACGCAGGCCCGGAATTACACGTCTTGAATGTCATTACTGTAATTAATTCAACACGTGTAATTCCGAGCTCGGTTGAATTACACGTGTTGAATTTCATTGTGGATTTGTTACCATGGTGGAAGGATTTTCAATTTCCTAAGCTAGCTGCCATTGCATGACAAATGTTGCTTAGCAAGACTTGCATTGTGCATTGTCCAAAGCTATGGCCCAAGCAAGGATTAGTTTAAGGAGGTCTGGTATCGAAAAACTGGGAAAAAATCACATTCCCATTTTTTTGTATTTTATTAAAAATCAAGAATCTTATCTTTAAAATGATGTATTAATTTCCAAAATTGTACAGTCAGAAGTATTGTTATTTATTTTTTAAAATATCCTCACTCCCGCGATTTTCGGGGTGATGTTGGTTTTTAGTGCAGCAGGTTGAGTTTTAGAGGAAAGAAGATCAAGTTGAAGCGCTGAGGCATTAGATGCAATTCTCTCTCTCTCTCTCTCTCTCTCTATTCATGATGAACTTGATCTGGAAACTGCACACACATATGATAATATTGTGATTATTATACTATTAAGCGCAAAGCTTTGTGAATGTTACAAAATGCAGAATAATCTGGTCTGAAATGCTTTTACGTTCTTTTTTTTCTTAATTTTGGAAATTTCCCTACATGTTTTTTTTTTTTTTTTTGTATTCTACTACATCACTCTAAACTACCTTTACCAATTAGCATATATGTAAATTATATTGCAAAGATTAGTTTTCTAGAGTCAAAATTTCGAACACTTGCAACTGTCTGTACGGCGTTGTACATTTTGAAATGCAATTTATTCAAAATAAAATTAAATTTAGAAATCAAAAAGAAATAACGAATGGAATTTTTTGTTCCTAAACGATTTTCTTTTCTTCAGCTTTTACCAAAATTACTGATACCCCTGATACGGTCGAAGGGCACGTTGATTATTTATTTATTTTCAAATCCACATTTTAGAACATTTGGCTTTATGCGTAGTATTTCTAAAAACATATTATTATTGTGAAGTGGATTAACTGAACTAAACTTTTTAAACTAATGATTTTTAAACTAATCCTTGCTTGGGCCATATCTTTGGCCAGTGTATAACGCATAAATGGAAGCCTTGATAAGCAAAATTTTCTAAGAACACGGGCCCGTGTTCAGCAAACACATGTAATAAAAGAAAGCGGGCCTGGCCCGGGATCCTAAAATTGAGCCCGAACTCATCTCTAGTCCACACAGCAAATGATAGCCCTTCGTTTTGACACCACTGCGTTGCTGAGAGTGACCTTGACATGACGCAATCCTTTTCCCGATTGCAGCATCCGCTTCCGTTTTAGATTAACGTGTGCAGAACTTTTGTTATGACCCTCGTAAGACGCTGGTTTTAGATGTGTCTGGGTTCGAATCCCGGTGAGGCATATATGGTGCGTTTTTCCTGCGGCATTAGTTTCCTAAATTAGGGATGGGCGAATGCTTATGACCCACTGAATTGCTCTCAGCTGTCATTAAACCCCCGAACAAATAAAACTAGATAAACAGTGGGAAAAATTTACTACGAATTCAAAATATAACATATCCCACAAAACTTTCTTAGCGAATGTTGAGTACAAGGATTTCACTGTTAGTTGATTACCTGAAAAATGGTCGAAATGGACGGCAAACATGGACATTCTGAACAGATTAGAGCAGACTTCCATTAGCGACTCGGTTGCTCTTTGAATAAAGCATTTTCACTGCCCATTTTCTCCGGTAGGAAGAATGTGTTGTCCTTAAAAGGAAATTGTTCCATTGCGTGTGCATAGCGTTTATTTCGAACGAACATGAAACGTTCCAACGAATCATCTTCCAAGACTTGAAACTTGTTGCACATCCTGTTGTCACTAGTTCCGCAATCTTACACATCGAATGACAGTTTCTACTAGAATTCTTTTAAAAGAGATAGTCTTCAGTTTCTCTACCAAACGAAGAGTGTACAACCAAAGTACTTTTCCAAGAATAAAACCCTGCTGAATCATTAGTTCTTATCTCTATTTCTTTCCTATGTGTAGCAGGGCGGATTCAGAAGCTTTCCTCCTTACGGGGAAAGGGTTGCTCTTGTAGGAAAAAAAAATTGATAAAGATATTTTGTGAAACGCAACCTCCCTGGCATCGAACGGCTTTATTAAACCTCTTTCCGTCAAAAAAAATTTTGATAAATTTTCAAATCACAAAGTAGGAAACGCAAATGAAAAATTAAAACTATTTTTCTAGAGTTCAATTGCATGCTTTGGGAGGAAAAGAACTACGTGTTTTTTAAATATCAAATCTCGATAGCATTATTCAAAATAAATTTGAGCCCTTCTATTCGGACGGCTTAATTTAATAAAAAGATATCCAGCTTAAATCACCGAATCATTTCTGAGCAATATGACCGGTAATTCCACTCTAAAATATTCGTTTATTCTTTCACAATGCATGATTCTCACTTCTTTTGAAAGGAACTTCCGTTTACTCCACTTCATCAAGTCATTCCTACGGAATTAATTGGCTTACTGGCGATTTTCTCTCGGACGTTTGTTGAGATCTTACATTAAATAAAGCACACCCATGGCTTTTCTTGATCAATCAAAATTTCTTTTCCCTTCCGCTCTCAGCTTCCTGTGTTTCTGAAACATTAGTTTGTTTTCATTTCTGTTCCTCTCTCTCTCTCTCTCTCTTTCGCTCTCGTTCTTTCTCTCTTTCGCTCTCGTTCTTTCTCTCTTTCGCTTTCGTTCTTTCTCTCTCTCTCTCTCTCTCTCTCTCTCTCTCTCTCTCTTTCTGAAGCTAGAATACAACATTTAATCTCAAAGTTCACAGCAAATTTTAATTGTCATAAGAACTTTTGCGAAAAGCTGTGCATTTATTACTATAATTTTACGTGCCTGCCAGCATGACATAAAGGCAGATAGGAATCAGAATACATGTCTGCGTAGCTCAGTTGGTAGAGCTGCTTGTTCCGGAATAAGCGTCCTCGGGTTCGAATCCCGGCGTAGACCAAAAATGACGGAGAAATTTACTTCGTTATAAAGGTTCCGTAGTGTTCTCAAAAGCTATATATATTCACGTTTCAAACGGTAAAGAGAACATTACACCGATGTGCCCTTACATTATGACCACACCTACCTAAATAAGCTGTGGGACTCCCTTTAGCCAGCAAAACAGCGGCCACTCGGCGAGGCATCGATTCGATGAGGTGGCGATAGGTATCCTGGGGTATCTAGTACCATAATATCAACAGCAGGTCCTCCAGTTCCCGTACATTTCGGGGGTGGTGGTGATTTAGCGCTGACCCGCTTTTCAGAGTCGAACCACAAATGTTCGATTGGATTCATGTCAGGTGAATTTCGAGGGCAGGGCATTAACAGAAAGTCACCAGCATGTTCCTCGAACCACTGCTTGACGAATCTAGCAGTGTGGCATGGCGAATTATCCTGTTGGTTATGGCCATCACCAGCAGGGAACCCAGTTGCCATGGAAGGGTGAACCAGGTCCGCAACGATGTTCAGATACATGAAGCGGTCAAGGATTATGCTTTTCGGATAGCCGCGGATGGCTTAGTGGTTAGTGTTTCAGACTATCGATGCTGGGTCCCCAGTTTCAAGCCTGGGCTGATCTTTCAGAGATGGTGTGATTTACTAACAATCGCTGAATATCCGCCGTGCATCGGACGAGCACGTTAAGTGACGGCCCCCAGGCTGGACCCACTGGTTAAATGGGTATCCTTTCCTATACCCCACCTGAAATTCTCTCACCCCTCTATGTGCAATATCGTACTTGTACGGTGGCGCCATCTACTGTACTCTAATCTCACTACAAACTGTTCTGTCAAAGTCGCTAGACTTGCTCTCATTCCTTCCGTTTCTGTGTCCTGCCCAAAAGGCGATCTCGCTGTAGGTGGCTGGGACCTAAACTCTACTCCCTGTGGACGGAAGTCCTACAAGAAAATGACGCTGATCCTGAGGTGCTTTTCGGATAATGGGGCCTAGAGTGTTCTAAGGAAATATCGCCCACAGCATAACACCGCCGCCGCCGGCCTGTTTCCGCCCAACAGTGCATCCAGGTGCCATAGCCTCCGTTGGTAACCGGCGTATCCGCGCTAGGCCGTCTACGTGATGCATCAGGAATCTTCATTCGTCAGACCACTCCACTTACTTCCAATCATCCACGGTCCAATCTCGATGATCTTGGGCTCGTTTCATGTGCTGTTGGCGATGACGTGCAGTGAGTATGGGGATCCGGATGGGTCTTCGGCTACGCAGGCCCATGCGCAGAAGGCTGCGATGAACTGTGTGCTGTGACACATTTCCTTGATCACCACTGTTGTAGCTGCGGGTGATTTGTCGCACTGTGTTCCTGCGGTTGCTGTGAACAATGCGCGACAGTCTCCGCTCCTCTCTGGCATCAATGAACGACACGCGGCTGGACGACGGTCCGTCATTTGGCCACCTGTGCACCACTTTTGATATGTACTCACTACAGAGGCACGTGAAGAAACCGCGCCGTTTCCGAGATCGTAGTTCTGAGGCGTCGTGCCATCACAAGTTGTCCTTTATCAAACTCCGATAAATCGGCAGTTTTTTCCCATTCTGACTCCGAACACTCTATACTAACCGAAAGCCGATCTTCGGGTTGTATATATACTGCTCTGTGAGCTTCACATGCGCCACCGTTCGGTCTCCAGGCGCGCTCAGTTCTCTAGGCTGGGGGGGTCATAATTTAACGGCTCATCGGTGTATAGTTGGAACGAGCAAGTCTTTTTAATCTTTTCCGACCCACGAAAGAAAAATATTTCAAAAACAGATTTTTATGAAAACTTAAAATTCAACAAAAAAAGAAAATACACTTACCTAGGGAAAAACTGCGCATAATTTAAAAATAAGCAATAAGATTCGGATTACACATGGTAAATGTAACCGGTTACTGAAATAAAATAACTGGATTTCTACAACTAATAAAATATGCACAAACAGAAATACGTATTTGCGGCAGAAAAATATGTTACGAAAATTAAAAAAATTGTGCGCAAAAAGAGTCTCATAGTGGAAGATATCAAAGGCAAAGGGGATTTTCATACCGAACAATTACAAGAAGAGATATAGAGGAAAACTTAATATAATATATGTAACTCACAGCTTTTCCGCTAGGGGGAGTATAACTATACTCCCCTGCCGCCCCGGTGGCGCAGTGGTCTAAGCGATGGCCTCTGATCATTCTTCCGTAAGGGGTCCGGGTTCGAATCCCGGTGAGGCATGGATGTTGTTTTGTCTTACGGCACTGGTTCTCTCCCTTCCCTGGAACCAGTGACTCTAAATTAGGGACGGGCGACTGCTTATAGCCCATTGAGTTGCTCACGGTGGTCGTTAAACCTTCAATCAAAAAAAAAAAAAAACCTCCCCCTAGCGGAAAAGCTGTGAGGTACTTACAAAAAGAAATGAATGCTAGATACTCTTCGTAATGAAGAGTATCCTACCAAAAAAAAAGATTTTTCTAAGGGATTTTCCCAATCGAATGAACCCTTTCAAATGCAAATATACGCTGATGCGCCCTGGTGGAATAATTTTGAATAATGGAAAAGTAGAGAATATGTGAAAAGTATTTTTCATGGCAAAAGCTATTTATTCTAACGAAAAATAATTGCTCAAATACGACTCCTGTTAGCCGAGATTACTAGCTGAGCGTTCTACTCATACAGTTAGAAAGTGAAGTAAATATACAGACGAAAATAATTTTGATCTTTCAATAAAAAGATGGAAATGCTTGCCATCTAAAAGATCAGGCGAAATTTTAAAATGTGCAAGTACTTATTAGCAGTGGCACATCTCCCTTCCATTTGAGGAACAGTGAGCTCTAATCAAGAAAACTTTTCTCTGTCAAAAACTTCAGATATCCTCCCCCCAAGTCTTTATATAAACAAGTTAGTAAAATCATGCAATGCATTGATTATGATACGCTTTCCAACATACCAGAAATCATTACTCAAGTTATTACTCACGTTATGAGGATAATGGCTGTGGAATAAATCTCGTTCCTGTGTCCTGACCTTTGATCCCATTTTTTTTTTTTTTTTATTGAAGGTTTAACGACCACCGTGAGCAACTCAATGGGCTTTAAGCAGTCGCCCGTCCCTAATTTAGGGTCACTGGTTCCAGGGAAGGGAGAGAGCCAGTGCCGTAAACAAACACAACACCCATGCCTCACCGGGATTCGAACCCGAACCCCTTTTGGACGAATGATCAGAGGCCATCGCTTAGACCACTGCGCCACCGGGTCGGCATCCCATTTCGATGATATTAAACAGAATTGGTTCAGTATACCTCGGGAACAGCATACTAAACTTTTGTCGCAATAGAAGTATTTTTAGTCAAGTTATGAAGATAATGGCTGTAGAATAAATCTCGCACCTGTGTCCTGACCTTTGACAACATTTCGATTATATTAAACAGAATTGGTTTCGTGTACCTCCGGAACAACATACTAAAGTTTTGTCGCAATCGAAACATTTTTACGTAAGTTATGACGCATAAGGGCAATGGAATGGATCCCGCTCCTATTTCGTGACCTTTGACCCCATTTCGTCCTTTTTCAATAGGGTTCGTCCCGAGGTAGTCCCCTATCACATACGAAAATTTCATCGAAATCATACCGTATTTACGCAAGTTATGACGCATAAGGGCAATGGAGTGGATCCCACTCCTATGTCGTGACCTTTGACCCCATTTCGTCCATTTTCAATAGGATTCGTCCCCAGGTGGTCCCCTACCACATACTAAAATTTCATCAAAATCGAACCATTTTTACGCGAGTTATCGTGCGGACAGGCAGACGGACAAAACTGGAGCATATACGTTTCTTCGTAAAAAATGAAGATGAGAAAAACACCATTCTTGAAAATGATGTGCATATGTACATATTATCACTGCTTTACATTTTTCTTATCTCTGTGGTAAGACACGTTTCTTGGCTACAGAAGTACCCCACTGCTTTCTTTTTCTTGACTGGAAGTTTAACGACCACCATGAGCAATTCTACGAGCTATAAGCAGTCGCCCGTCCCTAATTTAGGGTCACTGGTTCCAGAGAAGCGAGAGCCAGTGCTGTAAGCCAAACACGACATCCATGTCTCACCGGGATTCGAACCCGAACCGTTCTCCGACGAAACGTCAGAGCCACCGGAGCTGCCCAGTAGTTTTCCATGTCCGTCATTATTAAATAAATGATTTAAAAATAACAGATAACTTGAAAGACTGAAAAATGCTAGCTTGACTCTGCGATGAGTTTGACAAGGCTGAATCTTTATTTCTTTATCATAACATAATACGATTTTCAAATTAGGAAAGGAATTTCAAAACCTATAGTTAGTAATCGGAAGTTTCCTTTTTCTAAAGTTAAAAAATTACTTATTTTATTTGCAAAGCATTGCCAATTCGGTCGATAAGCAGCTTTATTTCTCACACACAGGGACGCGCCAAGCGGGCGTTCAACGGGTGCTAAGCACCCGGGCGCCAGATTCCGGGGCGGAAGGACCCACAATCAATTTTTTCGGTTGATAAATTAATATCAGTGACGTGGGAGAAGTTATGAAAACGTTATACTGTGAGAAATCGTAATGCTAAGAGGAACGTTTACTTTTTTAGTAAAAATAACTCGTTTATAATTCAACAGAAAACGTCTTGAAATCAGAGAATGTTTTTTACTGTTTTGTTCAGTAACAGATACCGCGAGCAAAGGATTGAAAATTCATTTTCTAATTTTTTTTTAAATCTTGAAGATTTCAGTGTTCATGAATGCGTGACCCAGCGCTGTGACAAATGGGGCCAATATGTAGGAAAAACACAATGGCCTTCAAAAAGCATAATTTGTCGACTTAAGACCCTTACGCATTTTATGTACTTTGAGCGGCTCATACTTTAAATCTGGTCGTAAATGACGACGAAAAAATTTCCCTACAGATTGTGAACATTTTCAGCATTGTTCAAGAAATACATGCTTACTTTTCTGAATTACCTTATCGTTGGCAAATTTTCAAGAAAGAGCTTCCAGCTTTGACCATAAAACAGGGTGGGAAAATATTATAGAATCGATGCAATACGGGTAACGAGCACTGGGGTAAAATTTCGATATATTCCACGATATTAGATATTTTGGTTAGAATAGTTAAAGAGACGCCCGTCATGTTTAATATTACATGCATATATATCATCATCATCCTCAACCATTATCAATTTTCTGCTGGATGAAGGTCTCCCCGAGTTTCTTTCACAACGGTCTGTCTTGGACCAGTCTCCCCATCTTACTCCCGCATGCTTTCGAATTTCATCCACCCATCTCCCACGTGGTCTTCTTTTGGGTATTTTCCTGTCTCTTGGAATCCAGTCTACAATTTCGGTTGTCCATCGATGGTCCGTTCTCTTGGGAATATGTCCAGCCCTTACCATTTCAGGTATTTTACTCTAATCAAAATGTCTTCCAGTCTACAATTTCGGTTGTCCATCGATGGTCCGTTCTCTTGGCAATATGTCCAGCCCTTACCATTTCAGGGATTTTACTCTAATCAAAATGTCTTCCAGTCTACAATTTCGGTTGTCCATCGATGGTCCGTTCTCTTGGCAATATGTCCAGCCCTTACCATTTCAGGGATTTTACTCTAATCAAAATGTCTTCCAGTCTACAATTTCGGTTGTCCATCGATGGTCCGTTCTCTTGGCAATATGTCCAGCCCTTACCATTTCAGGGATTTTACTCTAATCATAATGTCTTCCACTCTTTATCATTTTCCTTACCCACGGGTTCCTCATCTTATCTTGCTTAGTTATATATACTGTATATATGTGTGTGTGTGTGTGTGTATCCATCAAGAAGCTGTAATATGTTTACCATCGTACATGATGAAACTTTTTTTTTTACCGGTAATTCAGACTTTTGTATAAATTGACAGAGAGAGAGGGGAAGCAGACTTCTTGAATTATTCGTAACGTCATCTGAACAAGAGTTTTACAGATTTTCTTTTCTTCAGTTTTATATGAGACAGTAGTGTTTTATGTAAAATCTCAATTTACCGGAAATAGAAAATAATGTTGCTAAAGATATTTATTTCATGTAAAAAGGAATAAAAATTGAAAAATATTCTCGTACAAGGGGGCGGCAAATGCCCTTGGTGCGCCCCTGCTCACACACAGAGAGTGCAAGAGAATTTAGGCAAAGGAACATTTCTGAAAACAAGATTCCTAGGTCTTTGTAACAAGTAGTACTTATAACTGTCAGTGACGTATATTCGAGGCTAAAAAGCCCAGAGAATGCACAAATAAAAGTCAATTAAAAATACACAAATAAAAGTCAATTATCAACGGCATAAAGATATGTCGATGCTTTGGCTGCGAAAAAAAACACGTGCGGATTCGCTTGTTTTGACAAAGAATATCGATCAATAAAGACCAACGGGGCTCCTAGTGGTGGGATGGTGTCATCGTAAAGTAACCAGCTCTCTCCAAAGTCTTTGGCTCTACCAGTCTTCGCTGTTCTGATTCGGACACCTCCGATACGATCGCCTGCTAGCGTTTCCATGACAACATGAATGAGCGGGTGAAGGGTGAATGGGACACTGCTTTGGGCAGCGGTTCGCTCAGAAAAGAGAAGACTTAGGACTACATTCGTTGAATTCGAACTGTTTTGATAAATTTTTAGAAAGCATTCCTGAGCATCTACTGTCAGAAATTAAAGAACTCTATGCTTCAAATTTTGATACAGCTCGACTACAAAATAAACTGGAAGTGTTTTATTCCCGTGATGAATACAAAAGCAAATCAGTAAGAGACATTACTTGGTACATAAAGATGAATAAATTGTACATTCTGCTTAGTGAGGTATATGAATTGGCAGACCTAATATTAAAGTTTCTATCAACAACTGCAACTGCCGAAAGAAGTTTTTCTGCATTATAAAAAAAAATCAAGATATATCTTAGAGCGACACAAGGGCATGTACATTTGAGCAACTTGTCTGTTTTGTCCATAGAGAAAAACTTTGTAAATATGAAAATGTACTCGGAAGAAGCTTTTTATGAAAACGTAACACTCAAGTTCACACAAAAGGAAAGAATGGAGTTCATGTACAAATAAAGTATTCAGAAGAAGAATGGTGTTCATGTACACATAAGTGTTAAAATCCTAATAACTATTTGGTATCATGTTAGCAATAGCATGTATCTAAAACTTGAAAAAAAGTTACTTCTATTACTTAACAACTGAAAAATAAATTTCGCAATTTAAAAAAAAAATAGTACTAGCGACGAGATGGGGCGGGGGGGGGAGTTATAGTAGCCCAGGTCTCGTACACAAGATACGCCCCTGGTAACTTTATTTATCACAATATCATTCCGAAGAAATAAACACCAATAGATGGGTAACTTTTTATAAACCCGATTACAGTCAGATTAAGCAAAGACAAATGTTTCTGAGTAAACCCAAAATAAAAATGACAAACATAAATAAAGAGAAACAAGAAGAAATCCTGGATCCTTTAAAATGTTTTTTTTTTTTTTGGAAATCTGGCAGTAACGCCATCTAGTTTTCTTAATAGAAAGAAAATATACCCTGAAACACTCTTTGTTTATACCTATTTCAAAGCAGAACAAGCTTTGAAGACGTTAAATTATTATGGATTCACGTAAGCTAAAACTAAAGTTTTTATTGTTTAAAAAACTTTATTCTGCAAATTTTTCTCTTTCATGTTTTATTCTCTTCAAACGGCAAACTATGGAAGGAAAAAATGCTTCCCACAAAAAATGAAAATTAAGTATTGAGCATCGTAACGTGCTGCCATCTACTGACGACAAAGATACACTTGATCTCCAATTGCAAGAGTAAAGACAATTTTTTTTATATCTGCAAAAAGAACAAATCTTATACGGAGGTTTAACGACCACCATGAACAACTCAATGGGCTATAAGCAAAAATCTTATACTAAGTAGCAAGGGCGCCCATAAGGGCAGGACAAGGGGGAAGCTCAGTCCCCCCTAACAGCTGGTGTTGCCAAATTTTTTATAAATTTAAAACACTAAAACACAAGAAACCTTTTTGTAAAGCATTTTTAAAAATAATAAGATATTAATTGTGATTGTATCAATTATTTTTTTTTGCATTTTAGTATCTTGTACATTTACTAAAATGTTTGACAGCCTTGAAGGAGGTAAGGATTTTTCTTAACCCCCCAAAGGTACTCATATGGGCGCCACTGCGACGTAGTAACTACATATATTTTCTTGTAAAAAATGCGAACACCTACACAATAAAACATGAGAGCTGTATACAGGGCGGGTTTAAGCATTACAGCGCCCTGAGCCAAGAAAACTCAGACTCCCTAAGTAAACTTATTGTAAGAAATTTGAGGCCGATTAGAATTTCACATTTAAATTACATATAGAATTTTTATCACGTATATTACAGATAGATTTTTTCTCAAGAACAACCCAAACCTGTAAAATTTTTAGCGCATGTATTATTTAAAACTGGGCATTGAAATAAAAATTTATAAATGTCGTTTTCTCACAAGTTTAATTCGCATAATTTTAAAACATCATTTCACTGTAAATTTTTATATTTACAAATGAAATTGTTTTTTAACACACTTCTGAAACATTTGCCTGCAAAATTTTGGATTTAAATTTACAACGTATGCAATATTAATTTTAGAATTTTTTAAAAATATGATAGTGCTGCTACCAATGTTTATTGTATATCGATTAAGTGACTGAGAGATAGAAGAAATGAATGAACATAACTTATATATAGTAAAATTACTCACCGCTAAAATATTTTTTTCTCGATTTCTTCGTGGCAAAATCCTCTACTGTATCATTAAATGTGAATGTTTCTACAATGTTCGAATTAAGTGACAAAGTTGCCAATGCACTCGTTCTTTCTTGAGAACTAGATGTCCTCAAATAATTGTGGATGATTTTCAAAAGAGAAAAACTTCTTTCTCCAGAGGCATTAGTGATGGGTATCTACTCTCTTGCTCCTTAGGATAACATCAATGTTCGGAAAAGTTGAATCAATTCTTTTTTCCCTAATCAGTTTCAACATATCCTCGACAGGAATACTAACACTTGAATCTGTCACTGCTTGTCTATCTAAATCATTCCAAAATTTCTGGAAATGAAGACATTCTTGTTCGAATTCTGGGCCTAAATCCTGAGAGTAAACTGTCAGTAGGTTTCTTGTTTTTTGAGATACTGTTGTCTCATCAACATCTGATAATTGCGTTAGAAACCCAAACATGGTCTCCACATCGGAATACACATCTCGTCGACGTTTCAAGTGCTGCACCAAATTATCAATGATAGTATAGAAAACGCATATTCGCATATGTTCTTTTCCAGTGAAAACAGTTTCTTTATTGCCATCCATCTCTTGAAATTGTAGTTTTCTCCGACGGGTTCTAGTAACATTTTTCTTATATTCGTCGCACTGAGCCAAAAGTTTCCCATCTTCCTCATACTTATCAAATTTATTCCGGAGAACACTTAGATATTTAATAAGGGAATCGTACAGTTCTACAGCAACTGAAAGGTCAATATTCACTTTCTGCAGTGTTTTATTGCAACTATCAATTCTTTGTAAAATATCACTCCAAAGCTCTAAGAGAATGCCCATTTCTAACAAATTCATCTTATTTAATAATCCCTCTGCTTCTACTCTTGCTTCTAATTTTTCACCGGTGTTTTCGGCGAAGTCTTGAAGTACATCTCCAATGCAGGAATAACTAGAGCGTAAGGCCTTGCATGCATCAACCCTTGCTGACCATCGGGTTTCACATAACGTTTTGGGTACAAGAAGTGGCGATTGCGATCCAGATTCGCTGTGAAACTTAGAACTATCTTGAAGACTTGTCTTCAAGATTTGCCACCTACGTGATGAAGATGACCAAAAGTTATATATTTCCTGTACGAAAATAAAAAAATATATATCTTCAAGGCAGCATCCCGCTGCGGATTTTCCAACCAAATTAAGAGAGTGTGCTGCGCATGGAATATAGTAGGCTAAACTGTTATGACTTTTTAATCGAGCTTGGAGACCTGAATATTCACCAGACATATTTCTCGCATTGTCATAACTTTGGCCTCTGTAGGCTTTAACATCTATTTTTAAATCTTGTAACAACTCCAATAAAGCCTTCTCCATGTCTTCTGCTTTATGACCAGTGTTGGGCAAGAAACAAATAAATCGTTCCACTGGTTGTCCATTTTTCAGAACATAACGAAAAATAACAGTCAACTGGTCAACTTTTGACAAATCTGGAGTGGAGTCTATAATAATAGAATAATATTTGCTCGACTTCAACTCTTTAACTATTGCGTCAGTGACTGATAAGGCCATTAATGAAATGAATTCTTCACATACATCCTTCGAAAGGTATGAAACATTTCCACTTCCCTTATTTCCAAAATTTTTCAAATGTTGCTCCAGAAAAGGGTCAAATTTTCCTATCAGTTCAAGGATATCTAGATAATTGCCATTATTATTATTCCCTAACTTGTCTCTCGCTCCATTTCCACGAAATGCTAATCCACGGGAAGACAGAAATTTAATAACTTCGATAATCCGTAACAGTACTGCTTTCCAATAATTTTTCTCATTCATCAGTTGCTTAATTACAGCAGAATCAATTTTTCCACTATTCTCTGCACGTGTTATGAAACACTTTACAGAATCTACGTGCTCAAATGAAGCACAATGTGCTCGTATAGGGTTTTCGTGTTTCCAATCATTGAAACCTATATTTGAGAAAGAACTCTCTCGCTTTGCAAACAGTTTACATAGTAAACAAAAAAAACACGTCCAGTTGACTCCGAATACAATAGCCATTCTCTTCTTTTAATTTCACCATTTTTAAGACGGTTATAAAATAACCCTTTTGAGGCGATCACTATAAGATCTTTTTGAAACTGTAAAATCTATTTCGTTTAAATTTTGATTCGGAGTTTTTTTTGTAATATAATCAACAAATGAATTGTCTACTTTCCATTTAGCAGGATCTAATATCATATGATGTAACAAAAGTTCATTTCCTTCAACATCTTGAAAATTTCCTCCAAGATTTATGTTAGACTTGTCTTCCTCATCCTCATCATCGGAAGACTCACAAATTTGATCTTCGCCCTGAGCCCTTAGTTCTTGTTCAGTTGACTCCTTCACTTCTTCATCGGTAGATCTTGCAACCAAACACTGCATTTTCTTTTCACTTACTGTGTCATCTTCTGCTGGTTTAAAAAAGGTTTTTAGTTTTGGCATTTTTTTTAATAGTTGCCCTTCTTTTTCAATCCTTTAAAGCTTTCTTTTTCTATTTTGGCATCCAGAAAACTTCGTAGTCAACATTTTCACTGATGGTGATGATTAGTAGTAATGATCTTCCCCAAAAGAACAAAGCGAGAATGAAAACACACATGTAAACTGACGGGAGGGCGGAGGGGAATGAATCCCAAAGCAGGCAGCTGGTGTAAAAAGCTGAATTGGAATGCTTTCTAACCAGTACTCTGTCCTCTCTTCTCACCCACAATACCCTGGGGACTTGATCTTGAATTCATGGAGTCCGATTTCGATCTTTCCACCCGCATCCCAGTGCTGTCCTCATGCTGAGATTTTATAATGCCTTGTAAAAACTATGCGCCAGTGCAGTGCCCCACCCCTAGCATCCCACTCTTGTTCCCCGTTGAAAGTAATGCACCCCCTCTCCGCCCTCTTCTGAGTTTTGACCTTGCCAGGAAGCAGGAAGAAATAACTTCCTCGGGGGCTCCTGAGTCTTACTGAACTCACTTTCGGAATTAATTAATATTTTCAATAATTAAACACATCGAATGTACTAACACCATTTAATATTTTCTTAAGTATTAAAGGTATTATACTACTCAGTTTATAATTTGTATAAATGAAAAATCCCATTTCATTCTTTTTTTTTTTTTTTTTGGAGGGGGTGGGATGACATGAACGTCTTGTGGCACATGCATTCTCAAAATTTTGGCGCCCCTTTATGTGCAGCGCCCTGGGCCATGGCCCAGGTTGGCCCAATAGTAAACCCGCCCCTGTCTGTAAATTTGCTGTTTTGCTATTTACAATCGAAAAACGGCATCTCCCTGATTTTTTTTGCCTGTTACATTTTGTCAAGCCTACTCATATCACCTATTTATTTATCTATTTACACAGGAAACAGAATCCTGCATATTTTGCCCAGAATTTGAGTTCAGAAAAAAATAACACAAACTGAAGAAAACATTATGGAACTGAGAAAAGAAGATGGTACTGTAACAAGAAAGAAGGCGAAATTTTGACAACAGTGAAAGATTTCTACTTAAAACTATATGAATGGGATGCTCAGAGGCGTAACTAAGTATTTCTTCGCCAGGGCAAACAACGTAATTTTGAGCCCCTATCTGTCTTTCTATGTTATATATACACGGTCGTGTCACATTATTATGAACACCAGCTGATATCAAGAGTAACCGCCGTGTGCAGCGCGAACAGCAGCTAGACGGGCTGGGAGTTACTCAGTAAGGTGCTAGAAGGTGTTCACAGGTATGTGGAGCCATACTGACTGCAGTGCATCACACAGCTGCTGAAGGGTGTGTGGTGGGGGATCCATAGAGCGAACAACACGATCAAGGTGGTTCTACAGATGCTCAATTGGGTTCAAGTCTGGGGAAATCGGGGGCCAGGGAAGTACTTTGAAGTCTTCATCCTGCTTTTCCAACCATTCTCGGACTTTTCTAGCTGTGTGACACGTCGCATTGTCGTGCTGGAAGATCCCATTCGCCCCAAGGAAGACAATCAGCATGAATGGGTATACGTGCTCTGCAAGGATGGATTCATAAGAAATTCGGTCCATAGTGCCTTCTACAGGTATGAGTGGATCCAAAGAATGCCACGAAAGCATTCCCCAGACCATAGCGCTTACCCCACCAGCTAGTGTTCTTCCAGTAATGGTTGAAGAGTGTTTGTTCTCCGGTGTTTCTCGACTTATACGCCAACGTCCAGCTCTTCGATGAAGCAGTAAACGTGATTCATCGGAGAAGGCAATCCTTTGACAATCAGCAGAGGTCCAATTCCGAAACTGCCGTGCAAATGTAAACCTTTTCTGCCGATGCACCTTCGTTAGCATATATGCATTGTCTGCATCGGGGCCCCATACGCAGCAGGGTTCCCTCAACGGTCGTTTCAGACACACTTACGGTAGCCCCCTGGTTCATTCGGCCAGTGAGTTGCTCCATTGTAGCGTGTTGATCGGCCCTCGTGTACCTCCGAAGCCGACGTTCACCTCTGACATCAATGGCACGTGGTGCTCGGCAGTTTTCACGTCGCTTATTCGCAATGGTGCCATTTCTCTAATCACGATACACTTTAACCACAGCAGCACGCGAACAGTTCACAAACTGCGCTGTTTCATAAATACTGCCACCCTTGGCCCGAAAGCCGATAATCATCCCTTTTTGCAAATCGGATAAATCGCTCCTTTTATCCATGGCAGCAACGAAGGATATGTTTCCGGAATGCTTACCGCACACCTTATATGCACTCTAAGCCAGCTCACGACACGTGCCTTCTTTTATTGGCTATGCGCTGTTGACGTCAAAAGTAAGAGGTGGTCACAATAATATGACTCGACTGTGTATTTATATGATACTAATTTAATAGTATATATACACTATCTACCAACAAGTAATTGGACACCTGTGATAGCAAAGGAAATCGAAGTTTATTCACCTTCAATAGTTGGTGGAGCCTCCACGAGCGGCGATTACAGCTGCGACCCTACGGGGCATATTCTCAACCAGGCGTTGTACGACGGCTAGCGGTATTTTCTTCCACTCGGCTTGGAGAAGACAGGTCAGTTCATTTACCGATTTCGGACGGTGGGGGCACCCCTTAAGTCGACGCTCCAACTCATCCCAGAGGTGCTCGATAGGGTTAAGGTCCAGGCTCTGCGCAGGCTAGTCCATTCGATTAACCCCATTGTCACCATACCAAGCCATGGTGGACCTCGCAACATGACAGGTGGCATTGTCATCCTAAAAAGTAACATGGTTCCACCCTGTAAAACTGCCACAACGTAGGAAGCGCATGGTCATCCAAAATGGTGCAGTAGGTCTTGGCTTTTGAGTCTACCAGGAATTGCGACCAAGGGTCTCGTGCCATACCAGGAGAAACACCCCCATAGCATAATTCCACCGCCGCCGAACTTCACAGTTGGCACAATACATTCCGGCAGGAGGCGTTCTCCAGGCAGACGCCAAACCCAGACCCTGCCATCCGAACGGTGGAGGGTGAACGTTGATTCGTCGCTCCAGAGAACCTGTTTCCACTGTTCAACGGTCCACTGTCGACGTTCTTTGCACCACGTTAGCCGAGCAGCGCTATCGGAATTGGTGATCAAAGACTTGTGGGCGGCGGCACGTCCATGATAACCGAGCAGATGGGCTTCCTGACGAATGGTATTCATCGAAAGAACACTCCCGGATGCCTGGTGAAACTCCTCGCGGATGTGGCCCATCGATTTGGCGCGGTTCTTCCGAATTTCTCTGGCCAGCACCCGTCAGTCTCTAACTCACAGTTTTGTGGGTCTGCCGGGTCGGGGCACATTCCGAGAGTCACCTCTCATCTTCCACTTGCCAATCACGTAGGCCACTGTCGAGTTTGGGTACTTCAACTCGCTGGATATGTCACGTATGGATCGGCCATTTCTGTAATACCCGACGATTACACCTTTCTCGAAATCAGAGAGCTCCGAACTACGTGGCATCTTGCATGCGACTGGTTGCGGTGTTGTTTCCCACACGATATTTAACGGCGGCGGCCGGGACGTGTATCAGGACCGCAGATATCGTCGATTGCAGGGGTGTCCAATTACTGGTTGGTAGATAGTGTATAAATCAATGAGCCATTTCATTATGACAACCCCCAGGCTAGAGAGATGAGCGCGCCTGGAGACCGAACGCTGGCTCAGGTGAAGTTCACAGAGCACTATATATACAACCCGAGGACCGGCTTTCGGTTAGCAGAGTGTTCGGAGTCAGAATGGGAGAAGCTTCCGATTTATCGGAGTTTGCTAAAGGACAAATTGTGATGGCACGGCTCCTCGGAACTACAATTTAGGAAGCGGTGCGGCTTGTGGGTTGTTCACGTTCCGCTGTAGTGAGTACGTATCAAAAGTGGTGCACAGATGGCCAAACGACGAACCGACGTCTAGCCGTGTGTCGTCCGCAGCTCATTGGTGCCAAAGGGGAGCGGAGACTGTCGCGCATTGTTCACAGCGACCGCAGGGCCACAGTGCGACAAATCACCCGCACCTACAACAGTGGTGATCAGGGCAATGTGTCACAGCACACAGTTCACCGTAGTCTTCTGCGCATGGGCCTGCGTAGCCGAAGACCCAGCCTTGTCCCCATGCTCACTGCACGTCATCGCCAACAACGCATCAAATGAGCCCAAGATCATCGGGATTGGACCGTAGATGATTAGAAGAAAGAGCCCTGGCCAGACGAATCAAGATCCTGATGCATCACGTAGACGGCCGAGTGCGGATACGCCGATTACCAATAGAGGTTATGGCACCTGAATGCACTGTGGGGGAGGGGGCGGTGGTGTTACGGTGTGGGCGATGTTTTCTTAAGATACTTTAGGCCCCATTATCCCGATAGCACAATCCCTGACAGCTGTCAGGTATCTCAACTTCGTTGCGGACCAAGTTCGCCCATGTGTGTCTCTTGAACGGGCAAAAGGAAACGCAGGTCGGGCTCAGCCCGGTTTGGTTTGGCCCTCCCTTGTCTACGCATCTGCCTGTAAATGATTGCAACGACTCGAGCTCTGCCGCCCCTGTGGTGCAGTTGTCTAAGCCAGGAAAGAGAGCCCGACTTCCGACAGTTCGCCCAGATAAAGCATGGGTGGGGTGCTTGTCTTACTGCACTGCCTTTCTTCGTTCTCTGGGAACAGTGTGGCCAAACTTAGGGATAGTTCACTGTTTATAGCCCTCTGAGTTGCTTACGGTGACTTCGAAACAAAACAGAAGAACGCTACCTCCAGATCAGAAGCATTTTTTTAAATTCCAGCTTCAGGATGATACTGCTAACTGAAAAGCTGTGTTTGCGCCATGTAGCAAGAAATCTTTGCATCAACAATCGCAAAAATCCGTGAAATTGTTGTTGTTTTTTTGTTGTTGTTGTTGTTTTTTTCGTGGACACAGCAACCAAGTGCTAATTCTTTTTCCTAATCGGCCTTTGAGAAGGAGATATACACCTCGGTGGCTTTTCATTAGGAACACCTACCAAATAACGCGTCGGTCCACTTTTCTGTGCATTCACGGCTCGCAGACACCTAGGAACAGATTCTACAAGGTGTCGAACATCCTCCATGCGTAACATGAACCATGTCCACTGCAGAGCTCCGTCAGTAAACGCTCATTCCGTGAAGGAATATCAGTAGATCTCACACTCCATTCTAGCATATCACAGGAATGTTCAACTGGGTTACAGTCAGGGAGTTTACGGTCCAAGACAACGTTTCGAATTCGTTATAGTGTTCCTCCAACCACTCAGTAGTTATACGAACCCGATGACACGGTGCATTGTCCTATTGAAAGATGGCACTATGGTCGGGAAAAATCCGCTGGAGATATAGATGGAGATGGTCGGCTAACAGGTCCCTGTAGCGTCAACGTTCAGTGTTTGTGGAACGATAACCACTGGACCTAGGGCTTGGCTGTAAAAACCTCCCCAGACCAGTACACCACGTCCACCGGCTTGTTGAACTCCAATTGGCCAACCATTGAATATGGCTTCATGCTGTTTACTCCATATGCGAACCCTTCCATTAGCATGGTGCAACGGGAAACGACACTCATCACTCCAGATGACAACCTTCCATGTGTCGAGGGTTGATTTCCGACGTTCCTTGGCCCATGCGAGGCGTTGTTTGCGATGACTGGGCGTCGTCATAGGTACCTTCGTTGGTCTCCCGCTGTGGAACTCCAGGTGAAGCAAGGTACGACGCATGGTGCGTGTGGAAATAGGTCGGACTGCACCGCTGTTGTACTGGTAGGTGAGCTGGGTGAGTGTTGCACGTCGTTACTGAGATACCAGTCGTGACACCAAATGCCCACCTCTAGGATCTACCACGCCGGGCTGACCAATGTGAGCCCTTCTGCTGGATGTCTGTGCATGGTTAATACAGTTCTGGTACACCCTTGATACAGTAGCACCGGCCAACAAGTGCAGCGATTTCCGAAATACTGGCACCTGCCTTCTGGGCCTCAACCATTTCGCCGCGGCCAAATTGACTGAAGTCGCTACGTTTCCCTATTACTGGCAAACGTTTACTGGTTACGTACAGAGAATAGGTGTGCACAATTTATGGTAGCCGGAAGTGACGTTGATGTCACGTGGTACTGCGTTATCGGTACTAATATGTAAAACGGAGGGTGTTCCTATTGCAAAGCTAGCTGAGTGTAAAATTAATGGCCAGCCTTATGACAGCAAGTATAAAAAACAAGAATGACACCGAATTTTCGGGTGTAATAAGCACGTCTTTTGAATCCGTTCTGACGCAAATTAAATTTATCAAAGCTATTCAAAGTCAATGGAACCGGTATGGAAAACAATAGATCTGACCAAAGGAAGATTTTCAATCGGGTTTTTAATCCCTCAGATATTGCTGAAAACGGAATCGTGAGCTTACGAAATCTTAGAAACAGAGATATCTACAAAAACAAGATGTGACTTTACGTCCCCTGCTGGGAAAACCTTGCATTATTTTAGGAAGAAAGTATTCTCAAAAGGTTTAGCCATATAAGCGGTATCGGTCCAAGAAAAAAAAATTAATCGAGTTTTCAGGAGCCCAGATTTTGC
Organism: Macrothele yani; assembly: GCA_039090855.1. NCBI lineage: Eukaryota > Metazoa > Arthropoda > Arachnida > Araneae > Macrothelidae > Macrothele > Macrothele yani. Next base: position 21,254,572 of record CM076992.1, read on the forward strand.
AACAAATACTTCAGAAGCAGAAATTAACACTTATGACCCCTGGTGGCCAAACCATTCTTCACCAAACATTAGAAATTATGTGAAAATATTTTCCATCCGGCCTTGTATGTGATACAGGAAGAATTTTTTCAAATCAGAGCTTTAGGAGCAGAAATAACGCAGAAAACACAATTTACCTTTGTGCCCTCTAGCGGAAAGTCTATGATTTACTTGAAAATTTTGAATTTATAGGAAAAACATTTCGCATCGGAAACACTGTCCAACAAAGAAGGAATTTTCTAAATCGTACTCCCACGAGTAGAGATATTGACAAAAATAAGATATACTTCTACGCCCCCTAGCGTAGAAACCATGCATTTTTTCAAGAAGAAAATTTTTCTAAAAGATTTGTCGACATGAGTAGTATCGGTCAACAAACGACTTTTTTTTCAATCGAGATTTTGGAAGCTCATATTTTGCTGCAACAGAAGCGGAAATTAAGATTTACGCCACCTGGTGGCCAAACCATTTCTTACAAAAATTATAAATTATGTGCAAACGATTTCCGATCAGGAGAGCTGTATCCGGTGCAGAAACAATTTTTCAAATCGGAGATTTAGAAGAAGAGTTATCGGGAAAAATGTATTTTACTTTTATGCCCCCTAGCGGAAAATCTATGCGTAATTTGAAAAAGTAACTATATCTAAAATACTCTTTAACATAAATGGAATCGAAAGATAAAAAAAAAATTTCAATCGGATGTTTAGAAGCAAATATGTGAAATAAAGCGTATTTTTTAATTCGACATCATCTGCATTTACGCCCCCTAGCGACGAAATTGTACATCCTAAAAAAAACGAAATAAAGGATCATCATTTGCAAGTTTCAAGCTTCCGAATGCAAAAAGAATTTTTCAAATCGGACGAATAGTTGCAGATATATCGTGGGTACAGGCGGACCGACGGACAAACCGATAACAGAAGCACGATCTTTTTTTACAAAAGACGTGCTAAGAAAGAATGACGTAAGCATACTAAAATCGCAAAAAAACAGCAACTTGTTAAAAGGCCTTGGAAGTTCTTATCCATGATTCCCAGTACTACATACAATGAATAAATACTATACGTACAATATGTACCTGAAAACTTTTCCTTTTACTGGGAAGGACATCAGCGTCAGGTTAAATCTATATGCAACGAAATGTATGTGCAATATTTTTGCCGACCACTTCAAAATACTGTGCCCCCTCAACAGAGATGGAAACGGGTCACCGGGTCGACAATTTCTTGTGGGAAACGGGAAGGGTCGAGGTTTTCCTGACCCGGTTTTATTTCCGTTTTACTTTTGAATAGAAAAAACATTTCAAAGAACCCTTCATAGATATTTTAAATAATACTTCGGAGCTGCAGAGTATGATACAGGAACTTGCTTTTGGAAGAAACAGTACAATTTTTAAGAGCAATATGCCATTATCTCTTAAAAGATAAGTGTTTAATCAATGCATCCTCCCAGTTCTTACGTACGAAGAAGAGACATGGACCTTAACTAAAAAAGACATCCAAAGACTGCAGGGAACCAGTTTCTCTCCTTATCTTTCCTGGTGTAACCAGGAAAGATAAGGAGAGAAACTGGTGCAGTGCAATCTCCAGGGAGATTGCACTGGTGGAGATTGCACTGGTGTAACCAGGAAAGATAAGGAGAGAAACTCGTGGATAAGGAAAATAACAAGAGTAGAAGACATCGTGATCAGAGAAAAATCCCTGAAAATGGCAATGGGCTGGACATATTGCCAGGAGAACGGACCACCGATGAACAACCGAAATTTTAGACTGGATTCCAAGTGACAGGAATAGACCCAGAAGAAGACCACGTGGGAGATGGGTGTATAGAGGAGACTGTCCGAAGACAGTCAGTTGTGGAAGAAGCTTGGGGAGACCTTCATCCAGGAGTGGATTTATAATGATTGGCATTGAGGATGATAATATTTGAATTTATTGCTCCAAGCAGATTTGTCCAGGTCAGGTCCGGGTCGGGTCCAATTATGTGACGGCCGGGTCAGGTCCAGTTCCAAAACTTTTGACCCGTTTCCAACTCTGTCCCTGGGCTGAACTTACGAAGTGTTACGGGATGCATGGGTTTGTATACGTTTTAGACCGCGGCTCTCCGTGTGCCACTATGCCGTAATTTTCTGACTTTCTCTCAGTTATATTCTCAGCTGTGTTTCCCATTCTAACGGGGGAGACACAGCTGAGGATGTAACTGTTTACGTTTTATGTAACTGTTTACGTTTTAGGCCACGGAAAACCGCGGGTAACTGCAGCCGAAAAATACGAGTAACACTTCGAAAGTACTCTCTCCCAGTACAGTACTTAGCTCCATAATAGCCCCCTTCAGATCGGAATGGCTAGGGTTTCCACTGAACTCCAGGGAGATTGCATTGGAAAATAGTGCTTAGTTATATGTAAATTTCAGGTTGCTTTTGGTAAATAAAATTTTAATCGATATCTGGCAATTCTTACGTTCATTATCATGCGAAATTGCTAACGAACAGATATCGCTTATGCAGGCAGCACAAGCAACCTATGACGTATATTCTAATTCAACTTTCATTTTTAGCTTCTTTCCCTATGTAGATTTTGAATTCATTCACTTTAAGTGTTTCAACCTTAAAGTTATATCTTTCTCTCTCACTGAGTATTTTGTGGCAACAGTCTTAAGGTCAGGTTGAACGGCGTGTGTATGTTGGACAAGATAAGAACGATGTATATGATGCGTGGAGCAAACAGCGAAAAGTGTGGGTAGATCAGTACAACCTTGCGTGGCACTTTACGTATTTGATGAGAACTGTGCAGAAATAAACACTTTACGCCTCCTGATGGCTAACCCATTCTTTACCAATAATTAGAAATGTATGCAAAACATTTCCCATCAGGAGCTGTATCTGATACAGCTAGAATTTTCCAAGTCGTAGTTTTAGAAGCAGGGATATCAGGGGGGAAATGCGATTTACCTTTACGCCCCCTAGCGGAAAGTCTATGCGTTACGTTAAACATTTGAAATTATGTGAGAAACATTTCGCACTAGACACTTATCCAACAAAAAAGGAATTTTTTCAAATCGGGCTCATAGAAGCTGAGATATTGACAAAAATAAGATTTGCATCTACGCCCCCTGGCGGAGAAACCATGCATTATTTTAAGAGGGAAATATTCCCAAAAGGCTTACGGACATAATCCGTACCGGTCCACGAAAGAATGTTTTCAGTCGAGCCTTTAGAAACCCAGATTTTGCTGCAAATACATCAGAAGCAGAAATCAAAGTTTACGCCCCCGGTGGCCAAACCATTCCTCACCAAAAATTAGAAATTATGTGCAAAGCATTTCTCATGAGGAATTGTTTCCGATGCAGGAAGTAGTTTTCAAATCGGAGTTTTAGAAGTAGAGATATCGGAGGAAACGCAATTTACCTTTACGCCCCCTAGCAGAATATTTATGCATTTCTTGAAAAAGAAACTGTGCCCAAAATAGCATTCGTTTAAGTGGAAACAAAGCGTACCCATTGCTTTTCATGATCAGTCAAAATCTCTTCTCACTTCTGCTCTCATCTTTCTCTGTTTTTGAACTTCTAGTATCTTTTTTTTTTTTTTTTCGCTGAATTTAGAACAGGACATTCTATCTCCAAATTTACAGCAAATTACAGTTGTTATGAAATCTTACGTAAACCTGTGGCTTTATATCTGTAATTTTACAAAAACAAATGCATTAATCATTTGCCCCCATGAGCCATTACATTATGACCACCCCATGCCTAAAGAAATGAGCGCGCCTGGAGACCGAATGGTGGTGCAGGTGATGTTTACAGAGCAGTGTATATATAACCCGAGGACCGGTTTTCTGTTAGTAGAGTATCCAGAGTCAGAATGGGAAAAGCTGCTGATTTATCACAGTTTGATGAAGGACAAATAGTGATAGTACGGTCGGATCATCGGAACCACGATCTCAGAAACGGCGCGGCTTGTGGGTTGTTCACGTGCCGCTGTAGTGAGTACGTATCAAAAGTGGTGCACAGATGACCAAACCAGCCGTGTGTCGTCCGCAGCTCATTGATGCCAGACGGGAGAGGAGACTGTCGCGCATTGTTCACGTCGACCTCGGGGCCACAGTGCTACACATCACCCACAGCTACAACAGTGGTGATCAGGACAATGTGTCGCAGTACAGAGTTCATTCGTAGTCTTCTGCTCATGGGCCTGCGTAGCCAAAGACCCATCCGGGTCCCCATGCTCACTGCACGTCATCGCCAACTATACTCATGAAATGGGCCCAAGATCATCGAGATTGGACCGTGGATGACGGGAAGAAAGTGGCCTGGTCTAACGAATCAAGATTCCTGGTGCATCACGTAGATGGCCGGATGAGGATACGCTGATTGCCAACGGAGGTTATGGCACGTGGAGGCCCTGTTGCGCGGAAACAGGCCGGTGGCGCTGCGCCGGTGTTATGCTGTGGGCGATGATTTCTTGGGACACTTTAAGCCCCATTTTCCCAATAGCACTGACAGCTGTCAGGTAGCTGATTCGCCCATGTGGACCAAATTCGTCCATTCATGGCAACTATGTTCCCTGATGGGAATGGATAATGCGCCATGCCATACTGCCAGAATTGTCAAGGAGTGGTTCGAGAAACATGGACTTTCTGTTAATGCCCTAGCCCCTAAATTCATCTGACATATACCCAATCGAACATTTGTGGTTCGACTTGAAAAAGCGGGTCCACGCTAAATCACCACCACCCCGAAATGTACGGGAACTGGAGGACGTGCTGTTGATATTATGGTACCAGATATCCCAGGATACTTATCGCCACCTCATCGAATCGATGCCTCGCCGAGTGGCCGTTGTTTCGCGGGCTAGAGGAGGTCCTACAGTTTATTAGGTTGGTGGTCATAATGTAATTGCTCATCGGTGTACATACCAACCATTTAAAAAACGGTACAATCTGCATTAGGGGGTAATACGATCTCCCCAGTCTGCTGAATCCGCTACTGGATAATACGGGAATATCCATACGGGAATGGAGACCTTATTTCATTGCCCGAAAGGACAACTTGCTTGCAATCTGCTGCGATTTCTGTTAATTAAAAGCCATGACAATTAAAGATATTTGTTGAAACAATGCTTATCCACTCAACCGTTGGAAAAGAAATTTTAGATCGTAAATCTGGGTAGGTTACATCAGACTAAAACAAAATTGTAAAGATGGGTCGCTCGATCAGTGAGGAAACTTCTTTTTTTTTTTTATTGGAGGTTTAACTACCACCGTGAGCAACTCAATGGGCTATAAGCAGTCGCCCGTCCCTACTTTAGGGCCACTGGTTCCAGGGAAAGAAGAGAGCCAGTGCTGTAATACAAACACAACATCTATGTCTCACCGGGATTCGAACCCAGCCCCTTCTCGGGCGCATGGTCACAAGCCATCGCTTAAACCACGACGCCACCGGGACGGCTCGGAAACTTTAAATATGAATAAATGCATCTGCGGTTGTGTCATCAAAGACGCTCATCTTTTACCCCATTTTTATCGTTCATGGATAAAATTTCATGGCATTACTTTTATACATTCAATGGATAAAGCATTAGGGATAAGGGTGATGGGCAGTTTATCCGGGTATCCCCTGGCGTATAGTGAAAAATACCCAAACCGAACGCAGGCGATAAATAGAAGGACAGCAGGGCTTTCCGACCGTGGTGCCGCAGGTGGCCTAGTGGTCAACTTTCGTGACTGCCACGGAGAAGTCCACGGCGTCGATCCCAGGCGGGTATGAACGCTCGAACCAAACCTGGGGTCAGACACTCCCTTCCTAAACTTCTCTACATATGATCTGATCTGATCTTCCCAACACTGGCCGCGGATGACCTAGTGGTCAATTTTCGTGACTGCCATGGAGATAACTCGGGTTCGATCCTCGGCAGGTACGAACGTTCGAACCACTAAATACCCGCCGTGCGTCGGATGGGCACGTTAAGCCGCCGGACCCCGGGTACTGGCCCTCTGGTAATAAATAAGGGCGTCATTCTCCCCCTTTCTACCTCGTTTTCGTGTCACTTTCCTATCGGGCACTCTAGCCCAAATCTCCTAGCTTCCTATTTCTAAGGGTTGTTTAAGACCTGGAGTCAGACAATCCCTTCCTAAAATTCTCTATATATGATCTGATCTGATCTTCCCAACACTGCAAAATAGCATCATTTATTTCATCAACAGATGCACTCTTGGAGACACGGTAACTCGTTCACACATCCAGTTGTGACTTCTTTGGAGCAAATTTTACATTAGGATAATTTTTTTCAACTAATTCGTTAATAGATCATACAATGCTTCTCAGTTTACTATGTACTGGAATCAAACCGTTCTGATTAGGTGCTTTGCCATCACCGACACGTAGTAACTGAGTAGAAAATTGGGTATCTCCACCTCCTAAATGATTGATTGGAGGTTTAACGACCACTGTAAGCAACTCAATGGGCTATAAGCAGTCACTCGTCCCTAATTTAGGATCACTGGTTCAAGGGAAGGGAGAGAGCCAGTGCCGTAAGACAAACACAACATTCATTCCTCTCCGGTATTCGAACCCGGGCCCCTTTAGGACGAATAATCAGAGGCTATCGCTTAGACCACTGCGCCACCCTCCTAAATGAGCTTTCATATTTGTTCGTAAATGGAGCGTTTCAATATTATTCCACATTAGTAAAAAAAAAAAAATACCGTATATTATCGCGAACTACACTGGCCTGGAAAAATTAAAGACGAGACGGTTTTTCGAATGTAACGTTGTGCAGAAGTGCTCCACATCAATTCAAATCATACCATAAGATCCCCAAGATGTAAGAATATGGGACAAGGGAGCAAAATCGTCCAAACAAGGAATCCAAAGGATACAAAGGCACTTTATTGAAAAAGGTAGCTTCGAGCACAACTGGACAGAAGACAGAAACGTCCATGTGACAGGCGGCTGCCAAGAAAAATTCAGTCTTTAGTAAGGGATATGATCACCCCTGACTGCGTTGCAGGATTTACAACGTCTGTCCATGCTGAGGACGAGGTTGTCAAGGAGCTGTTGAGGCATCGCGACCCATTCCTCTTGTAGCGCCAATCGCAGCTGCGGAATCGTTGCTGGCGGCTGGTGACGTGCTGCCAAGCGTCTCCCGACTCCTGAGAAGGTCCCACACGTGTTCGATTTGATTTAGGTCCGGGGACCTTGCGGGCCAATCCATGCGTTGAATATCTTCACTCTCCAACAGCTCTGCGACAGCCACTGTACGATGAGGTGTAGCGTTGTCGTCCATGAAGAGGAACTCAGGACCCACAGCACCTCTAAACAGACGCACGTGAGGCAGGAGAACCTCGGTACAATAGCGGACACCAGTAACTGAACCTCCTTGGATGATGTGGAGGTCAGTACGGCTACCAAGCATGATACCGCCCTAAACGAGGACTCCGCCACCTCCAAACTGGTCCCTTTCGATGATGTTGGAGGTGTGATTGCGTGTTCCCTGCTCTCTCCAGATGTGTATACGTCCAGAATCGCTCGTCAGAATAAATCGGCTTTCATCCGTAAAGAGAACTCGACACCATTGCTGATGTGTCCCGTTCTTGTGTTCCTGGCACCAAAGAAACCGCCGTCTCCGAGGAGCAGGCGTTAATGGCACACACCATACTGGTCGTCCTGCAAATAGACCACCTTTGTGCAGCCTCCTGTCCACGGTAAAACGCGATAACGTACGTCCAGTTGCCTGTTGCATGTGCCTTGCGATTTCTCTCGCTGTCTCTTCTCGCCTGTAGGATAATATACCGGTCGTCCGTCGCCGTGGTTGCTCGTGGACGACCATTGCTAAACTCTCGGACAGCTGTTCCTGTCGTTTGAAATGCTCTCCAAGCTCATGAAACGATGCTGTGAGCGATCCCGAACTCCTCGGCCACACTAGTCACACTTCGACCTTCTTCCAACTTCCCAATGACGCGACCACGGGTAAAAGTCATCCAGATGTCGTCTACTGGATTGCCTGTTGGCCATATCACACGGTGGCAGCAACTCGACGTCGTTCAAACCGATGTACACCGTGCAATAGCTTTCACCGAATTGCTGAGCGTACACCGCCCGTGTGCTTTATACCCTTCCGACACCCACTCCCCTACGTCATGCTGCATATATGCGCATGCCCTACCGTACCAGACCCTAGTCTATCTCCTGAGTGGTCTTTCGGTCCGTTCCACTGTTATGCTAATTTCTCCTCTTCGTCCTTAATTTTTGCACACCAGTGTACTTTCTTTCACGTTGAGTGTGATCAGGGTGTATGTAAACAAAGCGGAACGATACACGGGAAATCGGGAACTACTTGAAAGCGATCTGATTCGGTAGTACAGTCAAAAAGTAATGAAAAAAATAATAATAATAATAATAAGTAAACGAAACAGCCTATATATCTACCGGAAAAATAAGCTTACCAACGGTGAAAGAATTATCCAAATCGGTTCGGTAGCTTTCGAGATTACCTTAAACACACAAGCATTTTCTCTTAATATATTAATATAGATAAATGAAGCTGAGATTTTAATGCCGAAATTAAAATCCAACTGAGTGATTGTGAATAATAGATGCAGATTTTCTTAAAGTTGTTTTTTTTTTCATGCATTGAACACCTATTTGATATATCCCTGTGCTGCCCATATGGTGAAACGTTTTACAGCTTCTGCGTCCGAGTTTCTTGACGCCAGGATTAATTTTAGAAACGTATCGAGAATGAGAAAAATAGACGCGAGTGCATAAGAACCGTCAGATATTTCGATCGCAGTTCTGAAAGGAAATGACTGTGGTTGTCAGGACAACACCATTCGAATGAACGCCAACGTTTGCTAGTGTCTGACGACAACAATCTCTCTGGTTTATGTACTAAACTAACAAGGCACGTGGCCGATGAATGACGTGATTACTTCTCTCTTGTCCTTTAGAAAGAGGTAGCTTACTGCGACAACTGCGTTTTCTTCTTTCGGATTTCGAAAATAATTCATGTTCCTGCATAGCTTTTCTCCTAACAACGAACGAAATGGAATGATGGGAAGGAAATCCGCCTGCCGAGGCGGAACGCGTTCTTTTTACCTGTTTCAATGCAATCCATTCGACGCCCAGGGTTTCTCGGAATACATTTGCTAACCTTAATAAGCTTGTGTTGCAATAAACTAAAGCACACAAAATGTAAGAAAGAAATTTTCGTTCTTCAGGTAGTGGTGTAGCTTAAATTCCGGGATCGTCCGCAAAATGTCCTTTGCGCCCTATTAGAAGAAAGGAAATAAATTAAATACTTCCCCAACAAAAATTAATTTTAAATTCCCGATGTTAAGGCTTTCCCTCTATCATCTTAAACAACTGACGGAAAGGAGCAGTGCAGATACCCTCGTATCCAGAGAAAATGTCCGTACCTCAGAACAACAACGAAAAACAGAAGTAATACAAAAACACTTCAACGCCATATTGTACAATTTCTCTCATTAGTGAACTGCAAAGACAAAGTGATAAAGATTAATGGAAATAGTTTAACCCACTTTTGTTTCGCAGACGGCCAGGGCCGAATTAAGCAACGGGCCCATTGGGCCCGAGCCCAGGGCGCCAGATTTAGGGGGGCGTCAAGCTCGAAGAGTTTGTTTTTTTATGAATATTTTAGCACCACCACCCAAGAAAATTTTTACTTAAATAATTATACAAAATTTATTAATTTTTAAAACTTATGTTATTTGTAGTCGGCACTCGATATGCGTGGAAGGAGAGCATTAACTGAGCAAGAGTAAACACGTTTTTTTTTAAGATTATGGATTGTTTAATCAGTAATTTAGCAAACAGGAGGAAATCATAAGAAATTGTTCTGGAAAGGTTTGAACTTTTCGGGGATTTGAAAGAGACCAATGCTCGTGAGATAGAGGCTAGATCAAATAAACTTGTTTATGGGTACCAAGGAGACATAAAAAAAAACTCAGCAACGAATTTCTACATTTCCAGTCATACACTGAAGAGCAATTGAATTAGAGACAGCTGGCGTTATGCAAATGTGGCGCTGTGGGCGGCCCTGTAAACTGAAACGACATGACGTATGCAGCGATCCGACAATATAAGGACTGATGCGACGGGAATCAGTAAGAGTCGGACGCAGTATACGAAGGATCTAAGCGCATTTGATCGTGGGCAAATTGTCGGGGCCCGACGAATGGGTCACTCCATCTCGGAAGTCGTGCAGGCACTGGGATTTTCACGAGCCACTGTCTCACGGGTGCACCGTAAGTACATCGAATCCGGTAAAAACATCCCTGCAAGGGCCAACTGCCGTGGACAACAGCGTGTGGATGAGCGGGGTCATCGTCGGCTAGCTCGCATTGTAACAGCGGATAGACGGGCCACAGGGCAAGAAATCACTCGTTAACGCTGGTGCACAAAAACGTATAAGCAGCAACACCATCCAGAACCATCTCCTCACTATGGAGTACAGAAGCCATCGTCCCACGAGGGTACCGCTGCTGACCACACATCACAGGGTGCAAAGATTAGCATGGGCGCGGGAACATCGTCACTGGACCCTAGACATGTGGGAAAATGTTGTCTGGACTGATGAGTCGAGATTCACGTTGGTACATGCGGATTGCAGGATACGAGTACGGCGCAAACCACATGAAGCGATGGATCCTTCTTGCCAGCAGGGTACTCTTCAAGCTGGTGGGGGTGGCATTCTCGTCTGGGGACTGTTTACGTGGACTGAAATGGGACCCCTGGTACGTGTGACATCGTCCCTCACAGGTCAACGTTACTGGGATATCCTGGACGACCATTTGCTCCTGTTTGTGCGTCTTCAACATCCCACTGGGGACCTCATCCTGCAACAAGACAATGCACCATGCCATCGCTCCCGAATTGTATCCGAATGGTTCGATGAAAACTCCATCGACGTGACCTCGCTTCCTTGGCCAACTAGGTCACCTGACCTCAATCCCATCGAGCACATCTGGGATGCCATCGAGAGAGATGTTCTAGGCTCTGACCCCTCTCCATCAAATCTACGTGAACTGTGGGAGGTTGTTCAGGGGTCGTGGACCCGTATGTCTTGTCGAGTCCATGCCGAGACAAATCGCCGCCGTCATCAGGGCGAAAGGTGGTGCTACACGTTACTAGACAGGTATCTCTAATTCAATTGCTCTTCAGTGTATATAATGTCTGTATGTGTGATCGGACCTCCCAGATTTTGAAACATGGTTACGCCACTGGCTGCAAATATATACAGAAACAAAAATATTCACTTACGCACCCTAAAGGCCAAACCACTCTTTACAAAAATTCGAAATTATATGCAAAACATTTTCCACCAGGAGCTCTATCCGATGCGAAAAGAATTTTTTAAATCGGTCTTTCAGAAGCAGAGATATTGGGGAAATCGCAAAGTAACTTCGAGTCCCCTAGAGGAAAAACTATGCATTACTTGAAAAAGAAAATATACCCAAAATAGTATTCGTTATAAATGGTATCGAATGGAACAGAATGTTCTTAATCGGATGTTTAGGAGTAAATGTATTGAATAAAATGTATTTTGAAGTTGATAGCATCTGCATTTATGCCCTCTGGCGGCGAAGTTATGTGTCGTAGAAAAATTGGAAAGAAAATTTTTAAATTATATGCAAAACATTTCGCACCCGTGACACTCTCCGACAAAGAAAAAAAGTTATAAGTCGGGCTGTTAGCAGCAGAGATATCAACAAAAATAAGATATACATCTACGCCCCCGAGGGAAAAATTGTGCACTATTTTCCGCACAAGATATTCTCAGAATGTTTGCCGTGGTAAGTGGCATCTGACCGCGAAAGAATATTTTTAAATCGAGCTTTCAAAAGCGCAGATGTTCCTGCAAATATATCAGTAACAAAAATATTCATCCCCCCCCCCCAGGGGCCAGACCATTCTTTACAAAAATTCGAAATTACTATGCCAAAACATTTCCCACCAGGAGCTCTATTCGATCGGCCTTTTAGAAGCAGAGATATTGGGGAAATTGCATAGTAAATTTACGCCCCCTAGGGGAAAAACTACGCATTTCTTGAAAAATAAGATGCACCCAAAATAGTCTTCGTTATAATTGGTATCGAATAGAAGACAGAATGTTTTTACTTGGATGTTCAGAAGCAAATCAGCATCATCATCATCATCATCATTGTCAACCATTATCAATCCACTGCTGGACGAAGGTCTTCCCAAGTTTCCTCCACAACGGTCTGTCTTGTGCCAGTCTCCTCCACGTCACTTCCGCATACTTTCGAATTTCATCCACCCATCTTCTATGTGGTCTTCTTCTGGGTCTTTTCCTGTCCCTTGGAATCCAATCTAAAATTTCAGCTGTCCATCGATGGTCTGTTCTTCTGGCAGTATGTCCAGCCCATTGCCATTTCAGGGATTTAACTCTGATCATGATGTCTTCCACTCTTGTCATTTTTCGGATCCACGAGTTCCTCTTCTTATCTCTCCTGGTTACACCAAGCATGCACCTCTCCATGCTACTTTGAGTTGTCTGCAGCCTTTGTATGTCTCTTTTAGTTAAGGTCCACGTCTCTGCACCATACGTAAGCACTCGAAGGATGCATTGATCAAACACTTTTCTTTTAAGACATAATGGCATATTGCTCTTGAAAATTATGCTGTTTCTTCCAAAAGCTCTCCAGGCAAGTTTTGTACGCCGATTAATTTCTTCACCAATGTGACCCTCACTTGATATCTGCTGTCCAAGATAAACGTACGTGTCTGTTATCTCCAGCTTTTCTCCATCAATCGATAAATCTTCCATTCTTGTAAAAGCATTGAACATCACTTTTGTCTTCTGAAAGTCCATTTTTAATCCCACTTCTTTACTCTTGTCAGCAAGTTCCTGGATCATACTCTGCAGCTGTGATGGGATAGTTGCAAAAATGACTACATCATCAGCAAAACGAAGGTGGGGTAGATAATCTCCCTTAATCTTTATCCCTTTGTTTTCCCAGTTCAGTGATTGAAAGACATTTTCCAAAGTAGCATTAAAGAGCTTCGGAGATATGGTGTCACCTTGTCTCACTCCCTTTCCAATTTTTATGTGTGTTGTATTTTCAAACAGCCGAATCTTTGCACTTGAATTTTCATAGATGTTAGTAATAATATTAATGTACGCATCTTCAATACCGCAGGATTTCAGAGCCATTGTAACTGCTGATGGTTTCACCGAATCAAAGGCTTTTTCATAATCGATAAAAGCCATGCACAATGGAAGTTCATATTCCCTCTCTCTTTCAATTAGTTCTCTCAGTACGTGGATATGATCTATTGTGCTGTAGCCACTCCTGAATCCAGCTTGTTCTCTCGGTTGAGCCATGTCCAGTGTCACCTTCAAGCGGTGTGAAAGAACTTTAGTGAAGATTTTATAAACCACTGATAGGAAGCTGATAGGTCTGTAGTTCCTGAGATCCTCAATGTCACCTTTTTTATGTAGCAGGATCATTGTAGCGTTGTTCCAATCCTCAGGAATCTTCCCTTCATTAAGGCATCGAGTGAAAATTTGGGCGAGTACCGTTTCGATTTCTCCACTTACTTCTTGTATGATGTCTACAGTAATTCCATCTTCTCCTGGAGCTTTTCCCCGCTTCATGTTCTTGATTGCATGTGCTACTTCTGCTGGGAGGACTGGAAGAACTGTTACCTTTCATGATGTCTGGAGTACATGTATCATCCCTTTCATATAATTTGGAGTAGAAATCTTTCACTCTTGTCAAAATTTCGCCTCTATTTCTTGTTACAGAACCATCTTCTTTTCTCAGTGCCATAATTTGTTTTCTTCCCTTACTGAGATGTCCCTTTGCTATCTTTAGGCTTTGGTTGTTTTCAATTGCTTTCCTCACTAGTTGACAGTTGAATTTCCTTACGTCTTCAGTGATACTTTTTCGTACTGTCTTGCATAGCTCTACATATTCCACTTTGGAAGTCACATCTTCTTTAGTTGTCCTCATGTCTCTTCTTTTTTGCATCAACATTTTGGTTTTTCCTGATAATTTGTTCACATGCAATTTGTTCTTAGACCCAGCTAATTTTGTTGCTGTTTCCATAAGAGCTTTGGTTACTTTTCTGTTAACTTCAGAAATATCCACTTCTTCCGATGTTAGGCCTTCTAAAGCAGAGAATCTGTTCTTCAGTTCCAACTTGAAGGTATTATGGTGTTTTTTAAGGTTGGTTATGTCAATACATTTTGTTTGACTTATGAGCTTGCTACGTTCGAGTTTAGTGTTGAGGTGCATCTTACATCTCACCAGTCTATGGTCACTACCTGTGTTGAACTTGTTTAGCACACCGCAGTCTTCTATGACGAATTTTTTGTTACACATAATAAAATCCATTTCACTTGTCGTCCCATTTGGATGTCTCCATGTCCATTTCCTGTGTACCTTTTTCTTGAAAAAGGAGTTCAAGATGAAAAACCCTTCTACCTGTGCAAACTCTACGAGAGTATTTCCACGCTAGTTTCTGTTGCCGTGACCGAATTTACCTACTGAAGTTTCATTCTGTTGCCGTTGCCCTATTTTTGCATTGAAATCTCCCATAACTATCTTCAAGTGCTGCCCACCTTCATTATTTAGAACGACAAATTTCCTCATAAAATTCTTCAAATTCTTCTTCAGGATGACTTGTGCTGGGTGCATAAGTTTGAATAATCTGAACCTGGTATCTTCTCGAGAGTTGGATAACGAGTCGTGTAGCTTTGTCAGAGGAACTTTCAACCTCATCCTTCAGTTTCTTGTTTATTATAAATCCAACACCACTAGTTCTGCCAGTATCAGTCCCACGATACTAGAAGAGATGTCCACTTTTCAGTTCAATGAGATCTCCTTTTTTCCTTACCTAACTTAGCCCGACGATGTCCCACTTGATCCTTTGTAGTTCCTCTTCCAATTCAAGAAGCCTTGAATCAGAAGATAGAGAGCGTCCATTATACGTAGCCAAGGTCAGCATCAGATGGCAGCCTAGTCCGGTCCTCTGCATCGTAAAAAGATTGGAAATCAATGATCATCGTTCTCACATTTCAAGCTTTCCAATGGAAAACGAGTTTTCCAAATCGAACTAATAATTGCAGAGATATTATATTATGTCCACAGACGGACGGACAGAGTGGTAACATAAGCACGATCTTTTTTCACAAAACCTGCTGAAAATATTTGTTATGCATTCAAAAGACCCAAATTTTGCAACAGTTACGGAGAAACTGTTTCCAAGAACGCTCCATCCCAAAGGAAATCATCGGTTTACGCTCATTCGTCCCCCTCTCAAGGAAAACATCAGTCTACACTTATTCGTGCCTCCCCCCCCCGCTCCCGATTTTTGTGGGGACGCTATGCCTATGTTGGCTGGGAAGCATTACGTTTTTTGCACACATCGGTAATTGGAGGAAATTTTCATACATTTAGAATTCGTTTGAATCATGATATTTGGATATTATTTTGTCCACTACGATATAATTTTAACAAGCTGAACTCTCTGGAGTGGAGGGAGTGGGGGGGGGGGGTATTGAAGCAGAACTGAACTGGTGTTCATTTTTCAACCTTTACATTTTCTTGCTAACACTGATTCATCCATGAATCATCGGATACACACTTTACTATGATGGGAATATTTTTATGGCTCCCTCATCATAATTTGGAAATGTCTTCTTTTGGGTATTTTTATTCATCTACCCATAGTGAAATCCTAGATGTGCCACTAATACTGGGGCCCCAAAATACTGTCTAGCTCCGGGCCCCCTGTCTCTTTAAATTGGCTCTGCCACACCCATAAGTGGATTGATAATGGATGATGATATAGCAGCAGGGGAAGTTTCTCTTTATTTCTCCTTGAAACCAACTAGGTCAGAGGTGGGGAACCTTTTCATATTGGAAGGCCGCAGTCAAGGAAATTCAATTAGATATACTACTTCCAAATGTGCATAATTTTGTAAAAATCTTACTATGTACTAACTACACTGCTGGCCACCCAAAATGCAACACCAAGAAGGAAGCATCCGATTGGCCTGAAATTCGCAGCATGCGTCGCCCGCGAGAGGACATGCAAACGATTAGCATTGCAGGGCATATGCAAATCATGTGCACCCGGCATGCCCCGAGAAGCACTATAAGAAGGGTGCACAGAAGGCGGGTTGTAAGTAGTGGAAGTGTGTTGTGCTGCCGAACCTGTGCGTAGGAAGATCGTCGTAGAATACGGCAGTCATTCCAGCACGTTTCGGAGTTCGACAGAGGATGAACAGTGGCTTATCGCGGCATCGGTTTATCGTACCAAGACATCGGCGCCCGTGTGGCACGACATCCAGCCACAGTGAGGCGAGTATGGATTCAGTGGGTGCAGGAGGCAGGGACGGACGGACCGACGTGAGCGATTGCAACAGCCGCGGCACACCACCAAGCGAGAGGACCGGCATGTTGTGCGGCGGGCATTGACGGCTCTCACCGTCTCATCACGAACGTTAGCGCAGGAATTAGGGTGTGTTGCGCAACAACCTGTGTCAGCACGTACCGTTCGACGTCGTCTGCAGGAGCGGGGACTTGTCGCACGGCGCCCATTGCTCCGATTATTACCATTGACGCTACACCGCCGGCGAGTGCGGCGGCAGTGGGCCGTTTAACGCCGCACCTGGACTAAGTAATGGCACGACATTGGCTTCTCCGACGAATCCCGCTTCTGCCTGCAACACCACGATAGTCGTATCCGCGTGTGGCGGCACCGCGGCGAGAGACTGTATGACGCCTGCATTATACATCGCATACCGGTCCGTCGCCTGGCGTTGTGGTTTGGGGCGCAATTGGATATGACACCCGCACCCCTCTGGTACGCATCGCCGGTACACTCAACAGCCACCGCTACATCTCCGACGTTTTGGAGCTTGTAGTCTTCCCTTACCTGCAGGACCTGCCAGCGGCCACGTTTCAACAGGACAATGCGCGCCCGCACGTGGCACGCATCGTGCAACAATTCTTAACGGCCCACCAGGTGTCACTGCTGCCGTGGCCCGCCAGTTCTCCCGATATGTCGCCCATCGAACACGTCTGGTCGCTGATCGGCAACCACCACCCGTGGCTACGCCTGACGAACTGTGGCAACGTGTGGAAGCAGCCTGAACCGACATACCCCAAGCCCACATCCAAAGCCTTTTTCGTTCGATGCCGCGGCGTGTAGCGGCCGTTGTTGCCAGCCATGTGGGCCACACGAACTATTGATGCCTGCGTGTTCCGCAAGTCGCACGGGCCTGTAAGCTCAATCGGTTCATCTTTGTATCTGTTGTTATGTGTCCAGTAAATCTGGCTTTGCTATCTCGTGTCCTTCTTGGTGTTGCATTTTGGGTGACCAGCAGTGTAAATTCAAAAAATGAGAAAACAAATGTTAATTCTAAAGTTAACAAACCTTTTAATGACTTTTTCGTGACTGCTTTTTCGTTGGAAAGCATTTGAATATTGGGTTGTAACATGAAGGCCCGCAGTTTCAGCTGATCCTCTAGATGGATATCCGTCATTTGTGACCCTTACGGGCGTCTTGATTTGGGTTAGGTAGGATAATGCGCAGATTCGCAGCAATAAATGGATGAAAAGCAAGAAAGCAGTTTTCTTGCATGTTGACGAAGGCGTGAGTATTCTACTAGGGGTGTTCAAATGAAAAGGTACGAAACGACACTGTGGGTATAAATGAAGACTTTATTCAAAGTATACACCATAGGCCGTAGCACAACGATCCCATTGATTAACGAGCCGAAGGATTCCTTTTTCCCAGAATTCCTGTGGCCGTGACGAGACCCAGTTCTGCACAGCGTCCTTGAGTTCGTCGTCCGAGTGGAAGCGCTTCCCTTTCAGATGTTTTTTCAGGGGACCAAACACATGGAAATCGCAGGGCAACATGTCCGGGCTGTAGAGCGGATGGTCAAGCTGCTCCCACTGGAACTTGGCCAGTTCCGCGTGTGTGACCCTGGAGACGTGTGGACGCGCGTTATCATGGAGCAGAACCACACTCTTTTGTTCTTGATGGACCTGCGTAGGCTTCGGAGTGTCTCACAGTACACATCGGAGTTAATGGTTCGTCTGTGGTGGAGGAATTCAACAAGTAGTCAATTGGACGGCGCTCTTTATAAGTGCCTCTGCTCTCTCCTGCGCATGCGAGCGCCCGCGCATGCTCCGATCCACGCCGGCGACTCTAATCGCATCCCTAGATGTGTCGCTACGTTCTCCCATAGCGGCATAGGCAAATATGTTAACGGTTACGTTCTTATGACGTTTCGTACCTTTTCATTTGAACACCCCTAGTATTGCATTTTTCCATGTTTCAAATGGATCTTTCTTAGCGTCAAATAAGGACTTGAAAATGTTATCTTCTGAGAGCTCAATCAATTCCATTTGTAGTTCTTTAGGAGACACAGAACGAAATCATGAGCGTAGCAGGTGTCAAAATAGCCCACCTGACTTACTAATGTTTTAATTGGGGCCGTCAGTAGGGGAGCATTATTTCGTTGAATCTTCTTTTTGGTATTTTAAATACGATCATTTTGAGATTAAACTAAAAATAGTAAAAGACGAACAAAAACATGTTACTCGTAATAAAAATAAAAGGATTTGTTCTGCAAATTTTGGATTCACTCTAAAGGTCGCAATTAATGGCCTAGACGGCCGCATGTGACCTTGAGGCCGTAGGATCCCCACGGCTGAACTAGGTGAATCTCGCAATATTTGCGTCCGAATCGGAAAATGTTTTTGTCCCCATCATCCAATATTTCTTGTGTTACTGCGCCACAGTAAAACCTCAAATTACCTTCCTAAACAGTCTCTACTTATGAGAGCATGCATCAAGTTAACTTCTTGAGGTATCATGTTCTGAATATTTATTGGGGGAAGGGGGGGGTGAAAGACCATCATGTGCAAGTCTAACGGCTAGGGTGAGGCAGGCGCACCACCCACGATGGTTCATAGGGGGCTTGAGCCCATCCCATCTCGGACTTACGGTCGGATGCCCTAGCTTAGACCACTGCGCCGCCGGTGGGGGGCAGAAATACAGAGGTGACGCCCGTGTCAAGACGGCACGTAGCAGTGATAAGCACTTGTCGGTGCGGTTTAATTGGGAAAACATTCGGCTCGGAGCAGAAGGAAAGTTCCACCACCGGCCAAAAAAATCTGAATTTCACATCGGCACCCTAACGTAAAAAGGGATCTTTTGCCCGTTAGGTTCTTCAAATAATGTGTGATGTTCCTTCCGCACACCGTATAGAATTAATGAGAATTCCTTCTTCGTTTGGAAAATAATGTGCGATGCTTCTTCCACACATCGTCTGGTATTAATAAAAAATTTCTTCTTCTACAGTGAACTCTCCTTCAGGCATGGTTTGCCTGCTGACCCGGAAATCCGCGTTCCGTCCCAGCTCTTCCTCAAAAGGGGGATATAGGTGACGCTCGTGTCAAGACGTCGAGTAGCAGTGATGAGCACGTGTCGGTGTAGCTTAATTGGGAAAGCATTTGGCTCCAGACCAGAAAGATGTTGGTTCGAGTCTCACCACCGGCAAACATTTGGATTTCACAGGTTGGAGAAGCTCTTCCCAAACTAAGGTCGACTGGTTCCAAGGAAAGGGAAGAACCAGAGCCGTACGACAAGCACAACACCTCATTGCAGCCAGGAATCGAGCCCAACTGGGAAAATTAAAAAGTTCCACAGAAAACTCACTCGGCAAAAAACACTCACGTCAAATAACTCAGCTGAATTTTCCATTTTTATTAATTTCCTAGGGAATGGGTTGTAGGGGCTACTACAACGATGAACCATTACATTATGACCACCTATCTAATAAGCTGCAGGACATCCTTTAGCCAAAAAAACAGCGGCCACTCGTCACGGCATCGATTCGATGAGGTGGCGATAGGCATCCTGGAATATCTGGTACCATAATGGCAACAGCAGGTTCTCCAGTTCCCGTACATTTCGGAGTGGTGGTGATTTAGCGCGAACCCGCTTTTCCAAGTCGAACCACAAATTTTCGAATGAGTTCACGTCAGGTGAATTTGGAGGCCAGAGTATTAACAGAAAGTCACCAGCATGTTCCTCGAACCATTCCTTCACGATTCTGGCAGTGTGGCATGCCGCATTATTCTGTCGGCAATGGCCATCACCAGCAGAGAACACAGTTGCCATGAATGGATGAACTTAGTCCGCAACGATGTTCAGATACCTGACAGCTGTCAGGGATTGTGCTATTGGAATAATGGGGCCTAAAGTGTCCCAAAAAAACATCGCCCACAGCATAACACCGCCGCCCGCCGACGGCCTGTTTCCGCCCAGTTGTGCATCCACTTTCCATAGCCTCCGTTCCTAATCGGCCTATCCCAGATCGGCCGTCTACGTGATGCACCAAGAATCTTGATTCGTCGAACCAGGCCACTTTCTTCCAATCAACCATAGTCCAATCTCGATGATCTTGGGCACATTTCATGCGTTGTTGGCGAGCAGTGAGCACGTGGTCCTTGCTGGGTCTTCGGCTACGCAGGCCCATGCGCGCAGAAGGCTGCGATGAACTGTGTTCTGTGACACCTTGCCCTGATCACTCAATACAGTTGTAGCTGCTGGTGATTTGTCGCACTGTGGCCCTGCGATCGCTGTGAACGATGCGCGACAGTCTCCACTCCCCTCTGGCATCAATGAGCTGCGGGCGACTTTTGATACGTACTCACTACAGCGGCACGTGAACAACCCACAATCCGGGCCATTTCCGAGATCGTAGTTCCGAGGAGCCGTGCCATCACAATTTGTCCTTCATCAGACTCCGATAAATCGGCAGCTTTTCCCATTCTGACTCCGAATACTCTACTAACCGAAAACCGGTTCTCGGGCTATACACTGGCGTGCAAAAATTAAGGACGACACAGTTTTTGAATGTAACGTCGTGCAGAAGTGCTCCACATCGACTCAAATCATACCATAAGATCCACAAGATGTACGAATATGGCACAAGTGAGCAAAACCGTTCAAACAAGGAATCCAAAGGATACAAAGGCACTTTATTGAAAAGGTAGCTTCGAGCACAACTGGACAGAAGACAGAAACGTCCATGTGACAGGCGGCTGCCAAGAAAAATCCAGTCTTTAGTAGGGGATATGATCACCCCTGACTGCGTTGCAGGATTTACAACGTCTGTCCATGCTGAGGACGAAGTTGTCAAGGAGCTGTTGAGGCATTGCGGCCCATTCCTCTTGTAGCGCCAATCGCAGCTGCGGAATCGTTGCTGGCGGCTGGTGACGTGCTGCCAAGCGTCTCCCGAGAAGGTCCCACACGTGTTCGATTGGATTTAGGTCCGGGGACCTAGCGGGCCAATCCATGCGTTGAATATCTTCACTCTCAAACAGCTCTGCGACAGCCACTGTACGATGAGATGTAGCGTTGTCGTCCATGAAGAGGAACTCAGGACCCACAGAACCTCTAAACATACGCACGTGATGCAGGAGAACCTCTGTGCAATAGCGGACAGCAGTGACTGAACCTCCTTGAAAGGTGTCGAGGTCAGTACGGCTGCCAAGCATGATACCGCCCCAAACGAGAACTCCGCCACCTCCAAACCGGTCCCTTTCTATGATGTTGGAGGTGTGATTGCGTGTTCCCTGCTCTCTCCAGAGGTGTATGCGTCCAGAATCGCTCGTCAGACTAAATCGGCTCTCATCCGTAAAGAGAACTCGACCCCATTGCTGATGTGTCCAGTTCTTGTGTTACTGGCACCACAGAAACCGTCGTCTCCGATGAGCAGGCGTTAATGGCACACAGCGTACTGGTCGTCGTGCAAATAGACCAACTTTGTGCATCCTCCTGACCACGGTAAAACGCGATAACGGACATCCAGTTGTCTCTTGCATGTGTCTTGCGATTTCTCCCGCTGTCTGCCGTCTGTCTCTTCTCGTTTGTAGGACAATATACTGGTCGTCCGCCGACGTGGTTGCTCGTGGACGACCACTGCTAAACTCTCGGACAGCTGTTCCTGTCGTTTGAAATGCTCTCCAAGCTCGTGAAACGATGATGTGAGCGATCCCGAACTCCTCGGCCACACTAGTCACACTTCGACCTTCTTCCAACTTCCCAATGACGCGACCTCGGGTAAATGTCATCCAGGTGTCGTCTACTGGATTGCCTGTTGGCCATATCACACGGTGGCAGCAAGTCGACGTCGTTCAAACCGATGTACACCGTGCAATAGCTTTCACCGAATTGCTGAGAGTACACCGCCCGTGGGCTTTATACCCTTCCGATACCCCCACCCCCGTCATGCTGCATAAATGCACATGCCCTACTGTACCGGACCCTAGTCTATCTCATGAGTAGTCTTTTGGTCCGTTCTGCCTGTTCGTTCTGCCTGCTCGTTCCGCTGTTATGCTAATTTCTCCTCTTCGTCCTTAATTTTTGCACACCAGTGTATATATACTGCTCTGTGGACTTCACCTGCGCCATCATTCTGTCTCCAGACGCGCTCATTTCTGTAGGCTGGGGGGTCATAATGGAATGGCTCGTCAGTGCATATATCTATATGTACTTTCGAAATTTTTATAAGGAGGTGTCTGAGAAAATCAGTGGGTACTCGGTGAGGGGTTGTATAAATTACTGATGGCAATACAGCCTTCTTGTGTGCCATAAGTGGCGTAACTAGGAAGGACCGACTATGTACAGTATCAGGTACTGTACTTTTATACATGTACTGTATTTCTGATTTATACATATACATTTCATATTTTTATCGTATTTAAGATTTACTGTTATTTACATATAACATTTACATTCCTCATTAAAATGAAATGTCCATTACGTATTTAATTAATATGTACTTCGTTAGGTGTATTTCTTTAGGAACCTCCCAACAAGGGACAAAATGTCCGGTCCCATGGATGTCCCTTATTGAGAGGTACTACTGTACTAAATAAGGCAAATTTTTGCTATACTCAACACACACAATTATTTTTGCTAACCTAAGAGCTCACGCAACCAGTGATGTAGTGCTAATTGAAACAGTACAAAAACGCGCGGCGCCTTTACGTCTTCAATCATTTTCGCTTCTTACACCCACCCCACCCCCTTTTTTATTTACTTTCTTATATTTGTAGTATAAGAAAGTATAGTGATCGATCGAATTCAGACTTCCGCATTCACACGCTTTGGCAAGGAAGAAGAATTCATTCACCATTTTGGTAGGGAAACAAAAATGTTGGGGCCCAAATTGAGGCTGCTTTGAAGGGCAAAAACTGAAATCAGCCCCCATGTTATCGAATAAGATGTCGTTGGGAGCGGTAACTCATTTAGACTACAAACGTGAAAGTCATTTATTACTGGGAGTCTTAGTTCTCGAGATATTTGGATAAAGGCAGTTTGGGTACAGCACGGACACTTCTACAGTCCGCCTGAGACGAGCGGTTGAACAACGTAGATATTTACTGCTTCAACGGATTCTATCCGTCTGTGTGAAACGGGCCTAAAGCTCCAGAGAGAAAACTAATCTCCTCTACTTCCAACGTAACTAAGGATCGCTGGTAACTGGACTAACTTCACTGAGATTCACAACTGGACTCCTTACTAATCATATAATGAATTAGCTTTATTTTCTTTACGCTAAGCTAATTAATATGAATGATGCTCTTCCTACCAGCTAGCTAATGATATACTTGTACTAAGCTTCAAAATAGTGAATTCAAAAGGGTGTTGTTACTAGTTAATTACGAACGTAAACAAAGTCTTAACGCTGGTTATTTATGGTAATAAATAAAAGTTATAAACCTAACAGCCAGACAGAGGTCTGACAAAAACTATTAATTGAGAAAGACGTACTTACTGCAACTTCTTTATTATAAGACTCTTGGTCAACTAAAGCACACACACAACTTGTTTTACACTAATGAAGAATCTCTCCTCGTATTATAAACGCTCTCCGTAAACAACAACGCTCTCTCATAACAACAACAAAAGCTCTCCCTAAGTCTCGATGAACGCGCCTATATACTAGCTACCACCACGTCATGACTTACACTCATTGCCAGATCTCATTCAGCGGGTGAAATAATATTTCGTTCAGTAAGAAGATAATTTACATAGTAAAATAAAATAACCAGAGATAGTAAAATCAAAAGGAAAGTGAATATAGAGTATACGTTACAATCACTAGGTTTATTAAATTCCAAATTGGAGTAATTTTCCTTGCAATATACCAACTCCAACGTTCTTAAGAACAGCAGAAAAAGGAGTTTCAAAGGATGGCCAAGTAAGAATGGATTTAGAGACTAACTCTACTTTCAAACAAACACGGGGCGTATATTCCATTAACTGTGCAGTTTTTCTGTTGCATTTTTTTTTATTTGAAAAGAATTATAGAACATTCGAATTTTAAAAAAGAAACAAATTATGCTGTATAGGGTTTACCGGAGCGGGTGCCGGTTAGTAAAAAAAGCACCGGAACGCCATTCCGTCCCCACTACACCACTGCACGCAACATGCATAATTATATTTCAAGCACCTATACACCGATGAGTCATAACATTATTCCCACCTACCTAATAAGCTGTGGGACCCCATTTTGCCCGCAAAACAGCGGCCACTCGGCGAGGCACCGATTCCATGAGGTGGCTATAGGTATCCTGGGGTATCTGGTACCATAATGTCAACAGCAAGGTCCTCCAGTTCCCATATATTTTGGGGTGGTGGTAATTTAGAGCGAACCCGCTTTTCCAAGTCGAACAACAAATGTTTAATTGGGTTCATATCAGGTGAATTTGGAGGCCAGTGCATTAACAGAAAGTCACCATCACGTTCCTCGAACCACACCTTGACGATTCTGGCACTGTGGCATGGCGCATTATCCTGTTGGTAATGGCCATCATCAGCAGGGAACACAGATGCCGTGAATGGGTGAACTTGGTCCGCAGCGATGTTTAGATTCGTTGACAGCTGTCAGGGATTGTGCTGTTGGAATAATGGGGCCTAAAGTGTCCCAAGAAAATATCGCCCCACAGCTTAACACCGCCGCCGCTGGCCTGTTTCCCCTCAACACTTCATCCAGGTGCCATAGCCTCCGTTGATAATCGGCGTATCTGCGCTCGGCCGTCTACGGGATGCACCAGGAATCTTGATTCGTCAGACCAGGCCAAATTCTTCTAATCTCCACTGTCCACTCTCGATGATCTTGAGCCAGTTTCACGCGTTGTTGGCAATAACGTTCAGTGCGCTTGGAGACCCAACTGGTCTTCCGCTACGCATGCTCATGCGCAGAAGGCTGCGATGATCTGTGTGCTGTGACACGTTGCTCTGATCACCACTGTTGTGGCTGCGCGGAATTTGTCGCACTGTGGCCCTGCGGTCGATGCGAAGAATACGCGACAGTCTCCGCTCGCATCTGGCATCAGTGAGCTGAGGACAACACACGGCTAAACGACGGTTCGTCGTTTGTCCATATGAGCACCACTTTCGATACGTACTACGTACTACAGCGGCGCGTGAACAACCCACAAGCCGCACCGTTTCCGAGATCTTAGTTCCGAGGCTCCGACCGTGCCATCACAATTTGTCCTTTATCAAACTCCGATAAATCGGCAGCTTTTCCCATTCTGACTCCGAACACTCTACTAACCGAAAGCCGGTCCTCTGGTTGTATATATACTTCTCTGTGAACTTCACCTGCGTCACCGTTCGATCTCCATGGTGCTAATTCTTTTTGTCTTAACGACTTCGGTATTGCCCTTTATTAAGCTATAGCACCCCAGACCTCAATGCCACTCGCTATAGAGAGGCACAGTCAAACTGAACTGTTCATGTTTGTAGATCTCTTTCAAAAAGCTATTGCTGTGATCAAATGTATGACAAGAGCCCGAAATTTATCGAAGACAGCCGGAGTCGTTTTAAATTCTTCATTGTTTTGAAGGAAACTGAACCAAATAGACACCTGAAAGCACGCACTTGAGACACATTCGCTGTTTTGGTGCTTAACAAGATCGAACGTTCTTGTATTAGTGTAATTTTTCGTGTTAATTAAACTATACAGTAGAAGTTTATAAGTGTTGCATCACCTGCAAAACCCGTGACTTTTTAAGTTTAATTCGTTTTTAACTAACTAATTTTCATAGTTATTTCATCATTTATATGTCATTAGATGCGAAATTTAATAGAGATTTCAAAAATGTCTTAGTTTTCCCCGTAGCTACGTCTGTTCTAAAGATATGATATAAAATATGGGATTTGACCAACACAATGAAATTTACTTTCGCTGCGTATCAGTTGTTACAGCCAATCATAGACATTCTTTTACCTGATTGGCTGCTTCTTAATGCCGTCCTAATCCTATTCCATCTTGTATAAGGGTTCACGCAGAGCTACTAGAGCACTGTGAGCCGCGGATGGCTTAGTGGTTAGTGGTTCAGACTATCGATGCTGGGTCCCCAGGTTCAAGCCTGGGCTGATCTTTCAGAGATGGTCTGATTTACTAACAATCGCTGAATATCCGCCGTGCATCGGACGAGCACGTAAAGTGACGGCCCCCAGGCTGGACCCACTGGTTAAATGGGTGTCCTTTCCTATGTCCTCCCTGAAATTCTCTCACCCATCTATGTGCAATATCGTACTTGTACGGTGGCGCCATCTACTGTACTCTAATCTCACTACAAACTGTTCTGTCAAAAAGTCGCTAGTCTTGCTCTCATTCCTTCCGTTTCTGTGTCCTGCCCAAAAGGCGATCTCGCTGTAGGTGGCTGGGACCTAAACTCTACTCCCTGTGGACGGAAGTCCTACATGAAAATGACAAAGCTACTGCATATGCAGTTATTGTACTAGAGCACTGTAGTAGTAGTTTTTTTGTTGTTAATAGGGCTACTAGAGCACAGAGCTACTAGAGCACTGTAATGGTAATTTTTTGTTGTTAATAGTATTTGTGTACATTTTCAATAATGGTTAAAACTGCGGAATTGCCAGCAGCGGACAGAGTAAAAATAGTTGTACATAAAGAGGGATGTTCTTCAAGGCAAATTGCTGAAAGAGTGGGCTTTAATCAATTTACAGTTATTAGGCTATTGAAAAAAGTAAAAGACACTGCTGATATTAAAAATATGCGTCACAGTGGAAGGCCCAGATCCAGTACAACCAGGCAGGACAGAGTACTCAGAAAGCTCAGCTTGGCAGAAAGGAGGCTCAGTTCACCTGCACTGTTTCAAAGATGCTCTGAAGTGACTGATATTACTGTTAATACATCTGCTGTTAGAAGGAGGCTGCTTCACTATGACCTACGTGGCTGCAAAGGCAGGCGTAAACCACTGTTAACTGCAAATCAAAGACAGCGAGGACTTCAGTGGGCAAAACAGCAAGTCTCATGGACAACCAAGCAATGGGAAAATGTTCTTTTCAGTGACGAATCAGAATTTTGCCTTAATGGGAATCAGAGTAGTGTAAGGAGATTCAAGCATGAAGAATTCCATCCAAGTTGCTTAGTGACTACTTTTAAGCATCCGGTGAAGGTCGTGGTTTCCCGCAGACTCCCCGGAGGACGGGACGCGAATGCGTGGATGGTTCCCTCTGAAATCGGCCCAGGACGCACTTAGTCCCTGGTCCCCCTTCCCTGACAGGGTTTACCAGATTAGTGTCGATGCACTGGTAGTAAAAAATACAAGACGATTGTAATCTGCTGCTATCTGGTGGCCGGCTCTTACGGGCATTTGTCCCATGGTTGTTGTTGTTGATGATGATGATGATAATGAAGGTCATGGTTTGGAGCTCCATGTGTGTACATGGCATTGGGAGCCTCTACATTGTCGATGGTACGATAAATGCCTAGAAATACATCTGGATATTAGAAAATAAGATACTACCATCATCTATAAGACTTTATGAGGGCCATTTTATTTTTCAAGGGGACAATGCTCCCTCGCATCTCGCTAAAGTAATGAAAAAGTGGTTTCAGGAAAAAATATATTCAGCATATTGATTGGCCACCACAGTCACCGGACTTAAACCTGGTCGAAAATTTGTGATTCAAAGTATCGTGAGAACTATCAAAAAAGAAGCCAACAACCAAAATTCAACTCATCGAAGATGTAATTCAAATTTGGAATCGTATTGTTCAACCCAATCTTTTACAAAACCTTGTTCACAGTATGCCAGCAAGATAAAGGCTGGGCAACAAAATATTAGGTACATTTCATTATTTTGCTTCATTATGTTTCTGTATTTAAATGTTATTTCATACCTCATGAATTCCAAAATGGATTTATTAATGTAAACCTAAGAATTGGATAAACGATCCTTTTCATAATAATTTCAACTTGGCCATGATTTCTGTAATGCATCTTGAGAACAGAAGTAGCTACAGGAAAAACGAAGACATTTTTGAAATCTCCATTAAATTTCGCATCCAGTGGCATAAAAATGATGAAATAACTACGAAAATCAGTTTGCTAAACAAAGAGTTAAAAATTCACGGTTTTTGCAAATGATGCAATATTTTGGCACACCACTGTAACTTTGATTCAATTTCCTGCAAAGAAATGAAGATTTGTGTGCATTAAATAGTTCCCGTACACTTTCAACAACGTTTGAACATATTCAGATCAGTTAGTAACAAATAATGTATAGAAAGATAAATGGGGAGCGCAATATTTTGGGGTTTGCGCGGGACGCAGAAGTGCTTAGTTACGCCTCTGTTTGCCATAAAGCGGATACCGCCTTAATGGATGAATTTAGCATTGCATTTCGTTCCATTTCCGGTGCAGCTTCTTTTGCGATAAAGCCTGTTTCCGGTTCCGGATCTTGAACTTGACATCACGAGCATAACTTTCAAAACAAGGCGTTTCGAGTTTGGTGTGCAAGTTCCTCGTAACCGCTCTTCTTGTGAGCACCACAACAGACATGATGAGTAACATTCTGCCGAAATCGCTGTAACTCCTCTCTGTAATTCTCATGCAGTTTATTCCTTCTCCGTTGTTCTTGGCGCTGAGCGCCCCCTTGCGTCGTAAAACACAGTAGCTCCCTCATTTTATTTTTGGTGTCTTGAACCTTTCGACACCCAACGCCGCCACAGCGAGGTATCAGACTAAGGAAATCCTGATGTTCCGTACAAGGAAGGCACTGTGAATTTTCACTCCACATGTATAAATTTTGTACTTTAAAAAAATGTGACTGTGTCATTTTGGATTTTAAAACTAAAAAATTGCTGTCCCCTGTTAAAGAAAAGCTATACTTGAATCACAAACATCTCCTATGGAAGTAAGCTGTGGTGTAGTGGGCCAAAACGGAGTTCCGGTACTTATATTTTCTAGCCGGCATGCGTTTGGTAAACACTATACAGTCATTTTCAAAAGTTTAAGACCATCTGTCAATTTATTTAGCCGCCCCGGTGGCGCAGTGGCCTAAGGCGTTGGCCTCTGATCATTCGTCCGTAGGGGGTCCGGGTTCGAATTCCGGTCAGGCACTTTTTTTTTTGATTGGAGGTTTAACGACCACCGTGAGCAACTCAATGGGCTATAAGCAGTCGCCCGTCCCTAATTTAGGGTCACTGGTTCCAGGAAAGGGAGAGAGCCAGTGCCGTAAGGCAAACACAACATCCATGCCTCACCGGGATTCGAACCCGGACCCCTCACGGACGAATGATCAGAGGCCAGCGCCTTAGACCACTGCGCCACCGGGGCGGCCCCGGTCAGGCATGGATGTTGTGTTTGTCTTACGGCACTGGCTCTCTCCTTCCCTGGAACCAGTGACCCTAAACTAGGGACGGGCGACTGCTTATAGCCTATTGAGTTGCTCACGGTGGTCGTTAAACCTCCAATCAAAAAAAATCTGTCAATTTATTGGAAATTAAGGTTTTCAAAGAAACAACTAATTACTAGTCAGAGATATTTGAAAAAATGACACCACAGATGAATACTTACATTGTTTAGAACACAAAAAGACCAAAATCAGTACTTCACCTTTGATTTTTATAACAGACAGAATACGATGTGACATACTCTCAATGAGGTATTTGCAGTAGTCACTTGAAATGTATTTGCACCACACGTACTTTATCGCGTCAATCCAAACCTTTGGGAATTTGATGGCTGTTTTTCTGCTACCTTGTCTTTTAAAATGGTCAACAAATTTTGGATGCAGTTAAGGTCGGGATTATTACCGGGAGAGTCAAGCACAGTTATGTTTCTCCTCTGCAGGTAGTCCTTTATTGTCTTTGTGTCTTTGATATGTGGCATGGAGCACCATCCTGTATAAAGATTGTGCATCTGTGCACTTGCATATGAGTTAACAGCTTCTCACGTAACATTTCCACATAAAAAGGACCAGTCATGGTAGTGCCTGTTGCCAAAAAGGTTAATGAAGCAGTACCGGATGTTGACATAGCACCACATATCATCTGACTAGGCGGATGTCTCACGATGCTAACAGTGTATTTTTTATCAAACCTTTTGCCTTTTAGTCGTCGAACATGTGCTTCACGTGATTCAAATTGACGCACCGTTGATTCATCGGAAAAAGAAACTTAACTCCAATTTTCAGCAGTCCACGATTGATGACACTTGGCAAACTGGAGTCTCTTCTTTTTCATGACAGAGGTTAGTTTAGGTTTATGTGCAGGTTTATAAGACTTTAATCCAAAATCTTTGCTGAAACGTCGGGAAAGAGTACTGATACTAATAACAGACCCTTCCGAATGTAGAAAGGTCTTGATTTTCTTGCACGAACTCCTCGGACAACACATAATTATTCGCCTTATGATATTGGCATCACGTGGGGTTGTTTTCCTTAGACGTCCACTTCTCTTTCGGTCACTAAATTCACCTATATTTCGATATTTCATGATCGCATTGTGAATAGCAGTCATGCTCAAATTCACCTTTCTGCTTATGTCACGTTTGGAGTATCCTTCATGATATAAAGTCACTATTTGTGTCCTCTAAAAATGACGCTTTTTTGCCTGTTTGCCGCTATATAGAAAATACATACAAACCTTCTCAGCATGAAAACTAGAAGCAAACTGACGCTCGCACGCTTCCCCCAACTCTATCAACAGCTGCCGCTGTAGGATGATGCAACACCGACAGGAAGTTGAGTAATACAACAGTAGCTGATGCAATCGGCACAAATCTCCTAATACCAACAGGTTGTCTTAAACGTCTTAAACTTTTGCAAATGACTGTAGCCGCCCCAGTGGCGCAGTGGTCAAAGCGATGGCTTCAGATCATTCGTCCGACAGGTGTCCGGGTTCAAATCCCGGTCAGGCATGGATGTTGTGTTTGTCTTACGGCACTGGCTCTCTCCCTTCCCTGGAACCAGTGGCCCTAAATTAGGTACGGGCGACTGCTTATAGTCTATTGAGTTGCTCACGGTGGTCGTTAAACCTCCAATAAAAAAATGACTGTACAGCATAATTTGCTTTCTTTTAAAATGCAATTATACTACAACTCTTTTCCAATAGAAAGCCTGCACACTTAATGGAATTAACGTCCCACGTTTGTTTGATGATAGAGTTAGTCTCTAAATCCATTCTCACTTGGCAGTCCCTTGAAAAAATCTATACCTGAATCATAAACATCCCCGATGGAAGCAAGCAGTGACGTACTGAGCCAAACGGTGTTCCAGTACTTTTTTTACTAGCCGGCAAGCGTTCCGGTAAACCAATACAGCATAATTTGCTTTCTTTTTTAAATGCAGTTATCCTGTACTTCTTTTCCAATACAAAATGCAGTTATCCTGTACTTCTTTTCCAATACAAAATGCAGCAGAAAAACTGCACATTTAGTGGAATTAACGTCCCATGTTTGTTTGAAGGTAGAGTTAGTCTCTAAAACCATTCTCACTTGGCAGTCCCGTGAACCTACTTTTTCTACTGTCGTTAAGAACGTTGAGGTGAAGACAGTGCATTGGGGAAATTATTGTCAAAAGGAAATAATGAATTTTCATGGATCTCAAAGCAATAACAAAACTCTACGACTGAACATTCTTATATATCTTGCGGGCGGTAAATACAGTATCAATTAGTTTGTTACAAATATATTTTATATATTAACGCATTGGACTAAATTGAAAAACAATCAACCACCCCCAATGCATAATCACGTGACTGAGTTATTTTACCAACATTTCCCAATATGTCTTCAGAACTAAGACTTGGAGCAATACAAGATTTTCACCGTTGCTATCTCCATAAAATGTTGCTTAAAACGAGATCTTACTCGATAATTTTTACTTGAATTTTAACTATACCACAAAAAACACCCCACACGAGTACACTGCCAACTCAAAACCTGACCGTGGGAGCAGTAAACTGTGGTAAATAGCGTTCCCCCGGCTGCCGCCATACCCACACACGACCATCAGACTCATGGATCGTGTATCTGGATTCATCAGTCTATAGGACCTGTTTCCATTGATCTACGGTCCTCGATAAGTGTTCTTCACACCATGCTAAAAGACGAGTAGCATTCCGAGTGGAGATGAAAGGCTTATGAGCAGTCGCATGACCACGGTAACCCATGGAATGAAGTTCTCTGCGAATGGTGCGTGCACATACCGAGGTTCCAGTATTTTACTCACCTGTACACTGAGGTCTTGTGCAGTAGTACTCCGTCGATTAGCTGTAACGGCTCTCCTGAGGCTGCGACGTCCTCTATCACTGTTTTTCTTTGGTCTGCCGGTACGTTTTGCTGCTTTAGGCACGCCATGTGTCTTCCACTTATTCAGTACATCCAAAACACTTGACTTAGGCATGTTTAAACGCCTCTCGGTTTCTCTTATGGACAACCCACTAATATAACACCCAACAATCTTTCCTTTCTCAAAGTCAGTTCTCTCCCGATGCGTCATTTTCACTCTACCTCATAGTACGATATGATCGCGGTCAGATGCAGGCTTGTTTTAATACCATTTGCAGCTGTACTGGGCATCTTAAGAACGCAGCCGATCCGTTCATTTGCTTTTGAAGGGGTGTCCGGTGACTTTTGTCAATATAGTGTACACTGAATTGCCAAAAGTCATGGGATAACGGTATGCAAATATTTAACTGGCGCTGCTGTCGTATAAAGGCTTTGACGTACGCCGCGATTTTTATTAGTTGCGAGGTGTAATCTGGTGAGCCAGGATGAACAACCGCCAGTAGGGTTATGGCAAGACGACGTGAATTATCGGAGTTTGAACGAGGCATGGTAGTGGCAGCCAGCCAGATGGGACATTCAGTTTCCGGAGTTGTGCGAACATTCAAAATTCCTCTGCCCACGGTGTCACGTGTGTACCGAGAATACCTCATTGAGGGCATTGCCGCCCACCGTGGACAGTGCAGTGTCTGACTACGAGTGCTGAATGACCGTGACCAGCGGCGTCTGACCAGGATTATCCATGCTAACAGACAAGCGACACTGGCTCAAATAACATCCACATTCAATGCAGGAGGTACCAGAGACATATCCATCAGGTCAGTCAGTGCAGCATAATTTAGCGTCCATGGGGTATGGAAGCAGAAGACCCACCAGAGTGCCTTTGTTAACACTACGACATAGGACGCAGCGCCTGATTTGGGCTCGTGAACACGGTAATTGGTCCCTGGAAGAGTGGCAACATGTGGTGTGATCCGATGAGTTACGCTACCAGTTGTTACGAACTGATGGTAGGGTTTGAGTGTGGCGCAGACCCCATGAGGCCATGGACCCAAACTGTCAACAAGGCACTGTGCAAGCTGGTAGTAGTTCCATATATGTGTGGGGTGTCTTGACGTGGCACGATTTGGGTCCTCTGGTCCACGTAAACACGTCATTAACCGGTAATCGCTTTGTTGCTCTGCTGGGTGACCATTTGCAACCCTTCATGGACTTCATGTACCCCAACAAAGATAGGATTTTCCAGGAGGACAATGCGCCATGTCATCGGGCCCAAGTTGTCCAAAATTGGTTCGAGGAGCATTCTGGACAGTTCCAACTGATGGTGTGGCCATCACGTTCGCCCCACATGAACGCAATAGAGCACTTACGGGATGTGGTGGAAAGATCCATTCGCATCCAAGATCCTGCACCTACAAATACCAGGGAACTGTGTGCAGCTGTTCAGACGACATGACTTAACATCCCTCCAGAAGTCTTCCGGCCACTTGTGGAATCGATGCCACGTCGAGTTGCTGCACTTCGCCGGGCTAGAGGAGGTCCTACATAATACTAGATACTTATCCCATGACTTTTGGCACTTCAGTGTAAATTAGTTTCCGCTTTTAACATCATACTCGATATTATGAGGCTGATTTTAGTTTTTGCTCCCCAAAACGGTCCTAATCTGGGCCCCAACATTTCACTGTTTTCTTACCAAAATGGTGAAACCTTCTTCCTCGGATGCCAAAACTGGTAAATCCGGAAATCTGATTTCGACCGATCACTATACTAGAAATATAAGAAAGTAAAAAGGGGGAGAGGCGGAATGGGGGTAAGAAGGGAAAGTATGGAAGACGTAAAGGCGCCGGGCGTTCCTGTACTTTTTCAATTAGCACTACGCCCCTGCAAGCAACAACTCCACGAAACACAACGAAAGAATTCCCCACGAAGCACGACGAAAGAATTTCCCACGAAACACAACAAAAGAATTTCTCGATTTTTCGCAACATTTTTTTCCGGTTGAGGTGATGTATTTTCTATCTGATTCTTTCCACGACTCTTGAAAAGAGCGTAAGTACGTGGGAGATGCAATTTTAGCACATATCAGTTTCAATACGTAGTGTGATCAAAAAGTTCCGAGACTAGGTACATAGCGCGCCAACAGATGGCAGTACGCGGATGCGCGAGCAGCGGTCGAGAGCAGTGATCTTCAAGAGTCATTGCGCCGAGTGGCGTCGTTCTGTGAACATCGGTAGCTGTGCTACATAATATTTGGCGACCACGTGCAGAACACAGCTGCGATTTCGGTATGGACTGCAAACTAGAGCAGCGGGCGAACATCAAATTCTGTGTCAAACTCGGCAAATCGAGGACGGAGACGCATGAAATATTGCGGTAGGCTTATGGCAATGAAGCAATGAGTCGTGCTAGGTGTTCTGAGTGTCCCTCACGCTTCAAGAGCGGCAGAACGGCACTGGAAGACGACGAGAGGTCAGGGCGACCGTCCACGAGCAAAACCCCTGAAAATGTGGACAAAATTAGAGAACTAGTGAATGAGGATCGTCGGAGAACCATTCAAGACATTGCTGCCATTGTCAATGTGTCATATGGAACAGTGCAAGAAACGTCGGTTTTGAACATGCACCGCATTCTGCAAAGTTTGTGCCAAAGATTGCAAACCCTGAACAGAAGGCGCTCCGTGTCGAACTCTGTCAAGATATTCGTCAGCAGGTGGTGAAGGTGGTTTTGCAGCCGCAACAGCATGACTACCCTTTCTCACCTGCCGTACTCTCCGGATTTGGCCCACTGAGACTTCTTTCTGTTCTCGAAAATGAAGCTGAAGCTCAAGGGTCGCAATTTTGAAACCTATCT
Source organism: Macrothele yani (assembly GCA_039090855.1). Lineage (NCBI taxonomy): Eukaryota > Metazoa > Arthropoda > Arachnida > Araneae > Macrothelidae > Macrothele > Macrothele yani. Next base: position 21,290,097 of record CM076992.1, read on the forward strand.
TTTTTACAAAAGACGTGCTAACAAGCTTCCCAATGCAAAAATAATTTTTCAAATCGGACCAATAGTTGCAGAGATATCGTGGGTACAGACGGACGGACGGACAAACCGGTAACATAAGCACGATCTTTTTTACAAAAGACGTGCTAAAAAATAGAAACTTCCCTATTCTGCCGTTATTTATTTATTTATTTTTAGTTTTATGTTTGGCGGGTATTCCAATTCCCAGGTGGGATCAGTTGACCCTCACTGCGGGCGCCCGTGTCCTCGCTTGATATCTAGCCAACCCCCCAACCCCCTCCCCAAATGGCCATCTCGTATAATTTTATAAAAAACGCGCACAAGTATTAGCATTTAAAAATTCAACTTCTTAAGGAAGCACGCACTAAACAAACGATGTTCAGGAAACGTAACCTAGCAAATTACTGACAGATGAACTTTGCTATGCGAGTTCCGTAATCTAGTTGAAGAAGTTATTTTGAGAGAGTGCGGAAACAAAGACTTGGAGCCGAGTAGGAATTGCACAACACAACATAATTTTGAGTTTTGAAGGGTTTATCATCCAAAGCAAGCTGTCTCCTGAAAAGTATATCATTCAAGCATCAGCCACACGTGATCAAAGAAAAGAATCGACGGACAAAATAGAACTGTGACGTAAGCAACCTTGAGGGTAAGTCTGCTTCTGTGTTGGATGCTCATAGATACATACGTATCACAGCGCCGAAGAAAGGAACTAATTCCTTATTCTCTTTTTTTTTTTTTTAACAGGTTTTTCGGCAAGAAAGACTTGCTATGTTATCACTATGCCCGTTCGTCCGTCAGTGGACCATTCTCCGCACCTATTAGTCCGAGATGAAAAATTCTGTCATTGGAAACCCTGAACTTTGTGAACGATGATTTCTGCCTGTTGTTCTTCTTCTGATGCATACCTAGTAACGTTCTTTACTATTTGAAACGTGCATATGTGGCTAACGGAACACTACGTGAAGTTTGCTCTTCTTATTCACTCACCTTAAGTGAAACAGTTACTCAAATAAAGTTCAAAACAAGAAAGATGACACCGAATTTTCGGGTGTAATAAACACTATAACGAAGTAAATTTCTCCGTCATTTCTATCCGCGCCGGGATTCGAACCCTGGTCCCCTCATTCCGGAATAAGTTACTCTACCAATTGAGCTACGCGGACCTTTTGTTCTGATTCCTATTTGCCTTTATGTCGTGTGCGTCCTTCTGGCAGGTACGTCACATCTCCTGGTACGTTACATCATCTCCCCCTTATTTTTTTTATATTTTTTTTCGAAGTGCTGGAGAAGGGATTCTCTGATTTTTCCTATCTCGCGGTGTGGAAAGAACATCACACCATTGCGAGATTTTGAACGGTCGGGTCATCCGGATAGTTCGGGCGCCATTATAACGAAGTAAATTTCTCCGTCATTTCTGTCCACGCCAGGATTCGAACCCGGATCCCCTCATTCCGGAATAAGTCACTCTACCAATTGAGCTACGCGGACGTTTTATTCTGATTCCTATCTGCCTTTAGGTCGTGTGCGTCCTTCTGGCAGGTACGTCACATCTCCTGGTACGTTACAACACGTCTTTTGAATCCGTTCTGACGCAACTTAAATTTAACAAAGCTATTCAAAGTCAATGGAACCGGTAGGGAAAACAATAGTATCTGACAGAAGAAGGAAGTTTTTCAATCGGATTTTTAATCCCTCAGATATTGCTATAAACGGAATCGTGAGCTTAAGCCCTCTGGTTGCAGACTTGTGCGTTAAAAAAAAAAAACATGAATTTATATGAGAAACATTTTGCACCGGAAACGCTCTCCAATATAGAAAGAATCTTTCAAATCGAACTCTTATAAAAAGAGATATCGACAAAAATAAGATCTGACTTTACGCCCCCTGGTGGGAAAACCATGCATTATTTTCGGAAGAACGTATTCTCAAAAGGTTTTTCAATATGAACGAAGTAAATTTCTCCGTCATTTCTGGTATCGCTCCAAGAAAAAAAAATTTTAGTCGAGAGGAGCCCAGATTTTGCTACAAATACATCAGAAGCAGAAATTAACACTTATGCCCCCTGGTGGCCAAACCATTCTTTACCAAACATTAGAAAGTATATGAAAACTATTTTTCATCAGGTGCTGTATGCGATACAGGAAGAGTTTTTCAAATCGGAGTATTAGAAGCAGAAATAACGCAGAAAATGCAATTTACCTTTGCGCCCCCTAGCGGAAAATCTATGATTTACTTGAAAATTTTGAATTTATATGAAAAACATTTCGCATCGGAAACACTACCTAACAAAGAAGGAAGTTTTCAAATCGGACTTCTAGAAGTAGAGATATTGACAAAAATAAGATATACATCTACGCCCCCTGGCGTAGAAACCATGCATTATTTTAAGAAGAAAATGTTCCTAAAAGGTTTGTCGACATGAGTAGTATCGGTCTACAAACGACTTTTTTTTCAATCGAGATTTTAGAAGCTCATAGTTTGCTGCAAATACATCAGAAGCGGAAATTAAGGCTTACGCCCCCTGGTGGCCAAACCATTTTTTTTTTTTACAAAAATTAGAAATTATGTTCAAATGGCTTCCCATCAGGAGCTGTGTCCGGTGCAGGAAGAATTTTTCAAATCGGAGATTTAGAAGCATAGATATAGGCGGAAACGCAATTTACCTTTACGCCCCCTAGCGAAAAGTTCACACATGTCCGACTGAGGAAATGTTGAATTAAATGTAAATCTGATGCACTAGTTGCACTCGATAGCTCACTTTAAATTAAGGCTTTTAGGGTCAGACGAAACATATACAGAAGGCAAATTCACGTACGTAAACTTTCCCTTATTGGTCCAGCCATTTTAGACTTCAAGCAACTTTAGACGAAATCACATAACGTTGTCTAATTACGAAATCAGAAACATATCACAATGAGACACACCACACAACTTCATCACGTAGTTATGCAGACGGTAATAAAAATATAACTTCACCCTACGTTATTAGCTCTCGTACAATCAATAAGCTCAGCAAAGATATAACATCTGCACCACAAATAATTGCGTCGCAAAATATATCTTTACTCGTTCTTATCAATATGCATACGTCACTTACGTACTGACCTCATGGTTGTTGCCAAGCCTCCATTCATGTGAGAGAGAAGATATCATGGTAAGTTTGGAAAGTGCAAAAGAGAACAAACTCAAATTTACTTAGGAAAAGGAACTAAAAATGAAAGTTAAAATAGAATATACGTCACATACTCTATATTTAGAAAATTACCACAAATGCAATAATAACAGGAAGGCGTAACGCAATACAAGGATGGAGGTTAGCAAACAGTTGAAAAGTTTTCTTACTTTTTCTTTACTTAGGAGTATTTTGACAGAAAATACCATGCCACGAGGAGATTAGTTTCTCTCGCGAACGGTCACGTGCTGTGTTTATCTCAGCGTCACACACGTTCCTGGAAGCCGCAGATTAAACTACGCAACTGCATACTAAACTGAACTGTCAGGTCTAACTGCGGAACTGCGGTAATGAAAACCTCAAAATTTTTGCTCTTTATTCATTGAAAGTAGCTGGAAAGCATTTAAAGTGACAGTTAATTTTTAAATAAGAAAAGCGTTGTTTTTTTGTTTTTTTTTGGTTTTTTTCAATTTCTTCGGGCTGCTCTGCTGGGTCATCCCGTAAATCGCTACTTTTCCGTATGAAATAACAGTTCGGAATTAACTTCGCCGGTACGGATTTAATGGTGATTTTTCCCCTGAATTTCAAGTCCTGCGGATTATACGTTCCCGCAGATTATGCAAAGGAATTGTTTTTCTTCTCGTGAATTTCACGGTCTCCGAATTGTACGAAGAAAAATTACAGGCCGCCCCATTGGCGCAGTGGTCTCAGCGTTGGCTTCTGACCATTGGTTCGAGATGGGTCTGGGTTCGAAGTCCCGGTGAGGCGTGGATGTTGTGTTTGCCTTGCGCTACTGGATGTCTTCCTTTCCTGGAACCAGTGGCCTTAAATTAGGGACAGGCGACTGCTTATAGCCCATCCAGCTGCGCATAGTAGTCGTTAAACCTTCAAAAATAAAGAAAACAGAAAGAAAAAAAATACGCTATTATTTGAAGAGCAGGCATAGCAAGAAAAAAAAATTTCATACAGACCCCCCCGTCCCCCTAGCGGGGAAAGGCTGCATTATTTAAAGAGGATAATTGCAATCTTTACTATAGCGAATGGTATTCAGAAGGGATGGGCAAACTTACTTATAAGAGAGACAAATGAAAAACAATGGCGGGCCGAAGACTTTTTTCATTAATTTTTTTCTTAAAAGTTCATTTAAAAAATGATAAACACACATAATAGACTGACATGAACCAGTTTAAATACCCTGAGAATGCAAAACAATCATACGTACCTGCTAAATTGCTTCTAAGTTCACTCAGTCTTTTTATATGATGGGGTGTGAGATGAGTGAAACTGTGATTGAGCTTCTAGTATTTTTTCATACTCTAAGTTAAACTGCGAGGAGGTGTTTCTCGAGTAAGAAGACAGATGCTCGTCAGTAAATCTGTTTCTAAGACAACTCACCTCGAAAAGCTGGGGAAGCTCAGTAACAAGGAAAAATATTTTACACATGCATACTACATTCTCACCGCTGAGTCAAAAACCCACATCCACCTCCCCTTACACACACGCACATGCAACAGTGAACATCTTGTCATTCAACGTGGGTGGTGTCTTTTTCCGGATTAAATAAAGAGGGTTTGCAGCACGTGTCGTAAGCAAATTGGAAAGGGCACTTTTGAAAGGAGAAATGAATCCTATTTTGATCCTATATTTATCTATCAATGGATCCTGTATTTTCGTTACCTGCGCCTCCCACCGCGCAGCCCCCGCAGATGCGGGGGCGCAGGTAACGAAAGGGCGCACTGCAGCTGCCTGTTATAGCTTTATGAAAAACTCCGAAAACGTACAAAAACAAACAAACATATAAATAACTTAAAGGTTCATATTTTCCTTTAAGATAAATTTAGCTTTGTCTCAATAAATATCAGCTTCACTTGTAAAACACTGGATGTCCTGCAGATGGAACCTGTTCGGCCCTTTGGCTCCGGGTTGTAGTAAGATGGCTCTGCAATGGGTTATAAATAATACGATCGCTCTCTGATCGCCCCTCTCTCTGCGCTGCTGAGGGAAAATGCGAGTCCCCATGGGGATTCCCCGTGGAGGAAGTGGGAAAACAGTCAGTTAGCTAGGATTACGTATACGACAGCCGCCAACATTTATTCACAGCAGCCGCAGATCTGCGCTGTATAAGGGGTGATTTCTTGAAATGATTTATTTTAGTTTTAAACAAAACAATTACACGTTGATATTGCTTTTAGTTCTCCCTTATAGAAAGCCTGTCTATCTCATTCACTGTGTGGAAACTTTAATATACAAGCGAACGATATCCATTTGCACAAAAGCTCGATCAGTTCCTTTTCCCGCACAGTCAATTAAGCCCAAGTACCATTTCTGTTGAGAAGAAGCAGACATTTTACAAAAACTAAGTTCTTCAGAAACAAGTGAAATTAAAATGGGTATCTATGAAGTCTTATAGTTATAACTTATAAACCTTAACCATTTAAATATATTTTACCGAATTCGTTTCTTGTGATAAAATGTATCTTCTTGTTCATGGATCGGTCCTCCCACCGTGATAAACCCGTTTAGCTGATTGAAAACCTTGCATTATGTATTTCTATTCAAAAAATTGCATAAAAAGTTCAAACTACAGGGCTCTAGTTACCGCCCGTACTTTTCCAGACACTCTTCTTGACTTCCTGACCTCTCCTCTCTCCGCCTATCACCACCACCACCACCACACACACACACACACACACACACACACCGCGAAAAACACATTCTCCTTCGTGTTCAACATCCTGGGGAAATTACTGTGCTTAGGAGGGTGCTGAAGTAAATGTTGCGGGGAGAGCACTTTGTCCTAGTTACGTCACTGAATAACACGAGATCGTTTTTAATTTCATGATGAAAATTTTGTCACAGGGTGTAAACCACCCACCGCCAAGAAAAAAAAGATTATGGGAAACATTTCTAATAATTTATTATTATTAAAAATTAGGTAACAAATATTTTGTTGTGTTGGAAGCACTAACGTCGCGTTAGCTACACTGAGGCTTAACCGGTTACATGGAAAGTTGGCATCCAAAATACTGAAATAAAGCTGAATGCCAGCTTCCAAAATATGATGATATACACTATATTGACAAAAGTCACCGGACAGCCCCTCAAAAGCAAATGAACGGATCCGCTGCGTTGTTAAGATGCGTGGTACAACTGCAAACGGTATAAAAACAAGCCTGCAGCTGACCGCGATCATATCGCACTAGGAGGTTGAGTGAAAATGTTGCAGCGGAAGAGAACGGACTTCAAGAAAGGAAAGATTGTTGAGTGTTATATTAGTGGTTTGTCCATCAGAGAAACCGAGAGGCGTTTAAACATACCCAAGCCAACTGTTTTGGATGTACTGAATAAGTGGAAGACACATGGCGTGCCTGAAGCAGCAAAACCTACCGGCAGACCAAAGAAAATCAGTGACAGAGGACGTCGAAGACTCAGGAGAGTCGTTACAGCTAATCGACGGAGTACTGCACAAGACCTCAGTGTACAGGTTAGTAAAAATGCTGGAACCTCGGAATGTACACGTACCATTCGCAGATAACTTCGTTCCATGGGTTACCGTGGTTGTGCGGTTGCTCATAAGCCTTTCATCTCCACTCGGAATGCTACTCTTCGTTTAGCACTGTGTAAAGAACATTTATCGTGGACCGTAGATCAATATGGACTGATGAATCCAGATACATGATCCATCAGTCTGATGACCGTGTGTGGTTATGGCGGCAGCTGGGGGAACGCTGTTGGAGCTGGCAGTGTACTCGTGTGGAGGTGTTTTTCGTGGTGTGGTCCCGGCACATTGGTTATCGTGGACAAACTTGTTAACCAGTATGTCTACCTCGATATTCTGGACAATTATGCCATACCAACTCTGTGGCAATACTATGGAGCCGAGCGCCTTGTTGGTACTAGCAGGATAATGCACCGAACCATAAAGCAAGGACTATTACGGCGTGGTTTGACGATAATTCCGTGTCGCGTGTGGACTCGCCAGCACAGAGCCCTGATCCCATAGAGCACCTATGGGATTAATTAGAGCGCCACATAAGAAGTTTGGAACCAAGACCTACTACTAAGCAACAGTTAGCGGCAGCATTATGTACTGAATGGAAGCGCATATAAATCGCTGTGTTCCAAAACCTTGTCGAAAGCGTGTCTCGAAGGGCCAGTGCATGAATTAAGGCCAAAGATAGGGCAACACCGTACTAATGTATGTCAATAAATGCTTTGTTGTGTTTCACTTCTTGGTGTCCGGCGTCTTCTGTCAATATAGTGTATCTCCACGTACTGTGAGAAGAATATTTCATCCACAGAATTGATCTCGTGTTTTTCTATTAGACTTAAGATAACACTAGCTAATATTTATTTATTTATTTTATTTCAGCTGTTTTAATATTTTAAATGCATTTAAAATAAATTGAAATTATTACAATTATTAGTAGAAACAGCTAGTAAGACAAGGGAAAAATGCCAAACACAGACCTGGCATGGCCCCAGTTTCCTTATATACACACATCCAGCCAAGCACCATAGAGACAGCAATCCGAATTATTAAATGTAATTTAGTTAACATGTTAAATTAATTAAAAAAAAGATGTAAATGCAAAGGTCTTTCCCCCTTTAACTCCCACTTGGTTCACTTTGTCGCTCACATTTTTCCTACACATATTAACAATCCCAACTCCCCCTCCCCCTCATTTCTAATTTTTATATAATAGATGAAGTTTTAATTCCCCCTTAAAGATATTCAAATCATTCAAATCAGTAATCTCATGAGGTAAAGAGTTCCAGTATTGTAGGTCCCATGTAATTTATACTCTGCATTATATAATTAGTTCTGGGAAAGGCTGGTCTCAGTAAGCCCTGATTCCTGGTATTGTAGCTATGTACAGATTTAGAGATAAGTATAAATTCATTATTAATATTATTTTTAATTCTTTTATGCATTATCTTACCTAAATTAAAGTTATATAACTGCTAATAGTCAAAAAACCATATTTCCCAGGCAAAATGGTTTTTAACGAAATGTCGAAAACTAAATCATGCTTCATTTGTAGGTGTGAAATTATTTTTAATTCCAAAAGTCTGACAATTTTTTTTTTTTTTTTTTTTGCAATATTTGGAGTCTGGAAATATTCACCAAAGTGGTCTGTCTCCATGCCAGAATGCAATAATCAAGGTGAGACTGCAGTAATGAGTAATATAGTAACTTTAGAACCCTGAGTGGCAAAACTGAGACTATCGAACCAATTATACCTAAATTTCTCGAAAGTTTAACAACAAGATAGTCAATATGTAGATTCCTTCTCAAATAATTTTTAAGTATAGTTCCAAGATATTTAATATTGTCCACGTATTGAATAACCCTGTTGTCAATTTTTATTTGTAATATAGGCGTTACCTCAATTGCTTGTGTAGAGAACATTAATGCTTCAGATTATTTTACTATTTTCAAGATGTGACCATTTTTTCCTATTTTCAAGAAGTGGGCATTTTTTTGTTTGGGCGTTTCTTCTGTGGGCATTTTCACGTGGGTGTTCTTTTTTTCTTTTTTTTTTGGAGGTTTAACGACCACCGTGAGCAACTCAGTGGGCTATAAGCACTCGCCCGTCCCTAATTTAGGGCCACTGGTTCCATGGAAGGGAGAGAGCCAGAGCTGTAAGACAAACACAACATCCATGCCTCACTGGGATTCGAACCCGGACTCGCCGCCCCGGTGGCCGAAGCGATGGCTTATGACCATTCGTCCGGGCGGGGTCCGGGTTCGGATCCCGGTGAGGCATGGATGTTTGCGTTTGTCTTTCGGCACTGGCTCTCTCAATGTGTTACTTGTCCAACACTGGTTATCCGCCCCAGTGGCGCAGTGGTCTGAGCGATGGCATCTGATCATTCGTCCGAAAGAGGTCCAGGTTCGAATCCTGTGAGGTATGAATGTTGTGTTTGTCTTACCGCACTGGCTCTCTCCTCTCCCTGGTACTAGTGACCCTAAATTAGGGACGGGCGACTGCTTATAGCCCATTGAGTTGCGTGCGTGGTCGTTAAACCTCCACTAAAAAAAAAAAAAAAAAACTCTGGTTATCTGCGTACATTCGTTATTTAGCATACTGTCAAATTCATGTTTGCTGTATACTTGTTCACAATGTGTTGCATGATCAACACTGGCTATATCTGAGTGAATTGATCATTTGGCATGCTGTAAACCATGTATGATTTGTACTGGTTGCTGTGAAATATCTTTATGCCTGCCTGTTTGACATGTCTGTACTACCAGGTCCAATAAACAATTTGTTTACGCTTTCCAACCGTAGGTTGAAAAAGCGTATATGCTCCAGCTTTTTCCGTCCGTCTGTCGGCACGATAACTCACGTAAAAATGGTTCGATTTCGATGAAATTTTAGTATATGGTTGGGGACCACCAGGGGACGAACCCTATTGAAAATGGGTGAAGTGGGGTCAAAGGTCACGCCATAAGGGCGGGATCCATTTCATTGCCTTTATGCATCATAACATGCGTAAATATGGTTCGATTTCGATGAAATTTTAGTATGTGGTAGGGGACCACCAGGGGACGAACCCTATTGAAAATGGGTGAAGTGGGGTCAAAGGTCACGCCATTAGAGCGGGATCCATTTCATTGCCTTTATGCGTCATAACATGCGTATATATGGTTCGATTTCGATTAAATTTTGTGGTAGGGAACTACCTGGGCACGAACCCTATTGAAAATTGGCAAATTGGGGTCAAAGGTCAGGCAGGGCATAAGAGCGGGATTTATTCCATTGCCCTTATGCGTCATAACTTGCGTAAAAATGGTTCGATTTCGATGAAATTTTGGTATGTGGTAACGAACCAACTGGGAACGAAACCTATTGAAAATGGGTGGAATGGGGTCAAAGGTCAGGACATAAAAGCGGGATCCATTTCATTGCCTTTATGCGTCATAACATGCGTAAATATGGTTCGATTTCGATGAAATTTTAGTATGTGGTAGGGAACCACTGGGCACGAACCCTATTGAAAATGGGCGAATGGGGTTAAAGGTCAGGCAGGTCATAAGAGCGGGATTTGTTCCATTGCCCTTATGCGTCATAACTTGCGTAAAAATCGTTCGATTTCGATGAAATTTTACTATGTGGTAGGGAGCCACTGGGGACGAACCCTATTGAAAATGGGCGAAATGGGGTCAAAGGTCTGGACACTGGAGTGGGGTCCATTCCATTGCCCTTGTGCATCATAACTTACCAAAAAATGTTTCGATTGCGACAAAACGTTATCATGTTGTTCCGGAGGTATAGTTAACTGGTTCTGTTGAATATCAACGAAATGGGGTTAAAGGTCATTCCACAAAAGCAAGATTTATTCCACAGCCAAAATTCTCATAACTTACGTAAAACTGCTTCTATTGCGACAAAACTTTAGTATGTTATCCTTGAGGTGTACTGAACCGGTTCTGTTGAATATCATCGAAATGGGGTCAAAGGTCAGGACACAGGAGCGAGATTTATTCCACAGCCATTATCCTCATAACTTTAGTAATAATTTCTGGTATGTTGGAAAGCGTATCATAATCAATGCATTGCATGATTTTACTAACTTGTTTAATTAAACCTGCAATCGAAAAAAAAAAAAAAAGAGGACCCAGGTCCATCTCGGATGAATGATCAGAAGTCACCGCTTAGACCAGTGTTACGCAACCGGTGTGCCGTGTGCCCTACAAGGTGAAAGGTGTGACGCGAACTTTTACCTATTCTATTGTAAGAAATTATTTGTCGAGTTTTATTTTTAATTTTATCCCAGTTACTGTGTTTCATATTCTTGTATTTCATTCTCTGCCGCTGCAATGATTAAATAAGATGATGCTTGTTTATGCTTTATTACATGCCGCGAATTTTTATGTATGCTAAGAAAATAAATGCAAATTATTTACTCATAGTTGTTGTTATATCGTAGCTTTGCTTATTGATGTATTTGTATTTCTCGCCCATACAGCTGCGCTATTCGGCTTCTTTGTTACACTTGCCGCATGTTTTGTGCACTTTCTCGCCTCTACTGCTGCGCTATTCGGCTTCTTTGTTACACTTGCCGTATGTTTTGTGCACTTTCTCGCCTTTAGCGCTGCGCTATTCGGCTTCTTTGTTACACTTGCCGCATGTTCTGTGCACTTTTTCGCCTTTAGCGTTGCGCTATTCGGCTTCTTTGTTACACTTGCCGCATGTTCTGTGCACTTTCTCGCCTTTACCGCTGCGCTATTCGGCTTCTTTGTTACACTTGCCGCATGTTCTGTGCACTTTCTCGCCTTTAGCGTTGCGCTATTCGGCTTCTTTGTTACACTTGCCGCATGTTCTGTGCACTTTTTCGCCTTTAGCGTTGCGCTATTCGGCTTCTTTGTTACACTTGCCGCATGTTCTGTGCACTTTCTCGCCTTTACCGCTGCGCTATTCGGCTTCTTTGTTACACTTGCCGCATGTTCTGTGCACTTTCTCGCCTTTACCGCTGCGCTATTCGGCTTCTTTGTTACACTTGCCGCATGTTTTGTGCACTTTCTCGTCTCTACCGCTGCGCTATTCGGCTTCTTTGTTGCACTTGCCGCATGTTTTGTGCACTTTCTCGCCTCTACCGCTGCGCTATTCGGCTTCTTTGTTACGCTTGCCGCATGTTCTGAGCACTTTCTCGCCTTTACCGCCGCGCTGTGTGGCTTCTTTGTTACACTTGTCGAATGTTCTGTGTACGCTTTTCCCTAAAAGTGCTGGGATTAGCAAAACTTTTCCTGTCTTTTATTATTGTATTTTGTTGTTTTGGTATTTGTCCCTGTTTGTTAGTGCTTCTTCAACTTTATTACTTTTTTCCTGTTCCGATGCACACACCCATTGTTAGACTTTATTTTAAATAAGTCGGTACGTGTGTCCCTGCTTCCCTTTGAAGAGTATAGGTCCCGCATCTTAAAATTATTTCAGTCCTATCTAGGGATGGGCTTAACCGTGACTTTTTGGTAACGTTCCAACCGTGACGTTCCAAAAAAGTAGCCGTGACAAGTAACGGTGACAAAGTCACTGTTTGTGACAAGAACAAACGAACACATGTACCTGTATGCTCAAATTAGTCACGTGGCGAAATCACAATCCACAGGAACGTTTCATTAATCGTTACTAGGCACTTCGCTTCGCAGTTCTCGTTCTGATTTCTCAAGAGGATTCTCGTTCGTGCTATTTCAGAGATTTCCACTGACAGACTAATTAGGCACTTGTATTCTTAGTTACTTTTCATAGGCATTTTAGTTACTTTTCATAGGTGAGTAACGAAGGAACATTAAATATGAAATCTTTTAACTCCGGAAGAGCAGATGCAGATAGTAGTCCAGCTCGTACATGAAAAGTTTTCAAGAGGAAGATAACTTAATTACTATTTATAATTCACCTATTTGGTCTATAGACAGACTTAAACACACAAAATATTTTTATTCGGGTATATTTTTTGCCAATAATTTCATTTTTCTGAAATTTTGTGCTCGAGCCCTAAAATAAAAATCTTGGTGCTCTAGAATTTCATTGAACGCTGGTTTGGATGCTAAATAGCATATATAAATGTCACTTAAAATAAAAAAAAAGACCAACACCGTCAGATGAATAGCTTTAAAAGTGAGATTACTGGGTAAAAAAGCTTGGAAATGTCTATATTTAATATCCAGTGATTTTGGAGCGGTTAACGAAAGTAGCTTGATTTGGGAACGTTTGATTTGCAACGTACCTGTCGTTCCCCGAAAATAGCTTGATTTGGGAACGTTTGATTTGCAACGTACCTGTCGTTACCCGAAAGTTGTTAGAAATTATTATTAGAAACATGACTGTCAGAGTTCTTCGAACCAGACGCCTCAGCGAACATTTAACAGAATTGCAGGTGGCGCTGCTCGATACGTTTTTAGTTGTTTACTCTAGCGAGCGTTGCCTGAAAAGAAGTAGATCCCCTTCTGCTGCTCACGTCGGTTAGTAATCTAAATGGTTGATCTTTGACTGAACAACAACAATGTCGGTGATATGTAGAGGGTGTGCGTGTTGGAATAGTGAGTTATTACCTTTTTGTGGAGGTGTACAATAAATATTAGTGTGTTGTCATTTGAAGCGTTTTTATGTGTGGAATCCCCTTTTTCGCTCTAAGGATAGATCTTCCTGCAGCTGGTAAGTGGCTTACTGCGTTACTTAAAGGAATTATAGATTTTAATTGTTGAGAAATATTTAACTAAAGTAGCGTGAATTTGGAACAATTCAGGAACTAAAGTGTTCTCGTGATTTTTTTTTTTTTTTTTTTTTGATTGGAGGTTTAACGACCACCGTGAGCAACTCAATGGGCTATAAGCAGTCGCCCGTCCCTAATTTAGGGTCACTGGTTCCAGGGAAGGGAGAGAGCCAGTGCCGTAAGACAAACACAACATCCATGCCTGACCGGGATTCGAACCCGGACCCCTTACGGACGAATGATCATTGGCCAGCGCCTTAGACCACTGCGCCACCGGGGCGGCCTCGTGATTTTGGAACGGTGATTTTTGCCGCTGATTACAAACCGTGTCAGTGACATTTTAGTAACGTTACAAAGTAACCGTGACGTGATTTTGTACCAACCTCTAGTCCTAAGACAGCTGTGCTCTGAAGTAGTTCGAAAATTGTGATTGCTAGTCAGTCTTGCTATTTTCTATTGCTATTAAACTGTTGCCACGCCAAACTACGTTTGTCGGCCACATTTATTTATTTTTATTTAAATTAAGGGAGAGAAGCTAAAATTCCATTAATTTACATTCCGAGGAAGTTTAAATTAAGAAGGGAGGTGGTTAATTTTCATAGCGTGAGGTATGGGTTAGGCTTTAGGACGAAAAGGGGAATTTATAAGGAACAAATTTTAGGTTCAATAATTTTTCCCAAGGGGTTAAAGACAAGAAAGAAATATTTCTTATTTTTTTCCCAGGCAAGCGAACCCCAAATGTTTCGACCCCCTTCCAGTTAGCGTGCAGTGGACGCTCGAAGGACAGGTGAACAGAGCCTAAGTCACCCTCCATGGGTTTTCCCCACCACCTCAGCCAGAGAGAGCGAGCTTTCCAAGCAGCTCTGAACCCCCAGGGTAACACCGGACAATAGGAGAAAGGACTGACACAGGCAGGCAACGGCGTCCGAGGCAATCTCCAGGCCTAATGTTCGACAACATTGTTTCGCTTATCTTTGAAGTAAGCAATCAGCGCTACCAACGGACACAGGAACACTCCCAGCGTACACACTCGACAACAAGGGAGAAGCGCATCGGCCATCGGGTACCCTAAAAATGACAAGACTGACAGGGTCGTAAATTTTAGAAATTGATGGCTAACGGTCTTGAATTTCGGGGGAAACGTAGATAGCTGGGCATACGCAATTGGTCAGAGGGTCCAACCAAATCAGAAGTTGGTGATTTCGGTAAGAGTGAATAAAAAATAGATTCTTTTCTTCAGCTCGGACCAATGAGCGGGAATAATCAATTTTAGTAAAGAACCAGGAGGCGGAGTCTTAGAAAAATCCGAGTAGAAGTCGGAACTTACGGACAAATATTTTCATGCATTTTTCTCAAAAATTCGTAGAAGTAACTGGTAGGGACTTCCGACAGATGTTTCGGAGGAAGATGTGGACAGCCAGAGTCGCCCACTGACGGTAGTGAGCCCGGCAAATCCCGCGAGCGGCCGTTACGTTAAATGAACGGAGGCCCCCTTCCTAGAGTGTGCCGTTTGAAACTCCCCTTTCCCACTGGAGAGATAACAAGTGCCATAGATGACGTCTTGGACGAAAGGTGCAAGGTAGAGTCATTTTAATTTCCCTGACAATCCATTTATTTTAGTTAAAATGTTTAAATTGATAATGAAGTCATGTCGAGGTGAAAATTGGCACAATTTCTCCGAGCGATAAGTTTAAATTGTCTAAAGTGTTTCTTAAAGAGTAAACCATTCTCTAAGGATGAATTTTACAAGTGTCAAAGTTTGCATTTGAAATCAAATATTTAGGAGTAAATTTAATGCACTATAGGTTCTTCACCATGTTACCAACTTATATTCAGTGAATAAACGATTTGTTATTGTTATTTCTTTATCTCTGTTTCCTTCAGAACAAGTTGGCATAGTGTGTGTTATTTTGAAAGAAATTAATTTTGATAAGTGGATAACACTAATAGTGGGACAGAAATTTAGAGTTAGGAACGAGAGGGACATTTTCCTTTTTGCCTTTACTCCCCACTTATTTAATTTATTGTAAATTTCGGTCTTTATTTTTTTTTCCCAAATTTTATTTTCTAAAGTATTGCGGCATATGAGTGCGCGCGCATTTTTGTGCAGGTGCTCATATGAAAACACAACGCATCGTCCGGCTGAAAATTTGTGTCGCCCTCTCCGGAAGGAAACACAACTCTTCGGCTCACTAGAACAATAATTTAAATATTTCCGGTGTCCCTCCCAACCACAGTAGTCGGTCTGGGGGTACGACAAAACTATTTTATTTTTTCAAGATGGACAAGTTCCTTGCACGGAGTGTTCCGTCCTAATATTAATAGATTGATTACATTACGTATTTATATTAATAGTGTCATATCATACGTTTTTGAGGGGATTAACATTTTGGTGTGCCGTGCTGAGTCATGGATAACTTATGGTATGCCGTGCTGAGTCATGGATAACTTATGGTGTGCTGCGAGTAGAAAAAGGTTGTTTCGGAACACTGGCTTACACCACTTAGACCATTCGTTTTATGTGTTGGCGTGAGCCATTTCAATGACGAAGGCAGGTGTATCTGATAAACTAGTATCTCAGTGTGTATTTGAAGAACAGAAAAGTTGGTTTTGCAGAAAGTCTTCCCACACAACTTATTTCAAAGTGCGTAATAATTTTAATTACTTCAGGGTTCGATGACCTTCCCCGAAGGCAAAAAAATGTAATTGCGTTTCGTGTCTGTTTTGCCGAAGGTTGTTCGTTTTCCCGACTGGAGCGAAACAATATCGGTTTGCCTGTTTGGTGACTATTAGGCCGTGAACTGAACACGAATTAATAATAACTTTTTCAGGGCTTATTTACGCCGCTTGATCGAATGAACCGAAGAAAAAAAAAGTACCTCTACGCCGCAACCAGTCATTCTAGGTCATAGTGTCACGTGCCGACCTTGGTTTAACGAGTTTCCGATGGAGCATAAAGGCAATTTGTTTATGGATATTTTCGTGTGCGGGCAGGGATTGCCGGCGTTGTCTTGTTGTTTGAAGACCTAACGTTGAAAAAACTAAAAAAACTTAATATCTTCAGCGCAATATTCGTGATGTTCTTATGGATGGTCGCCAATGAACAGTTCAGTGACCCGTGTGTTCTCCTGAAATGAAATCAATATGCCCGCTGAAGGCAACATCGAAAGGGAAAGTGAGGGAGCTTGCTGTGCGAGCGATAGGAACGGCATCACTAGAACAAAGTAAGTCACTCATCCTTTCCTTCATCTCCGAAGCCTTTTCAAAAACACAGCTGCATTTTAGGAGAAAATCAAATAACTGGCTTTCATACTTTTTTTTTTTTTTTTTTATCTGTTAACCCAGTTTCAATATTTTCAGGCTATGGTCAAGGCAGCTCAGAGCTGGATCTAGAGATTTTGTGGTCCTGGGCAAGCGTCGTATCATGGAGCTCCGTTTCCCTTAGCTATATACGTAACCTGAGGGAGAGGGGGACTGCGCCCCCAATATTTTTCACTATCCTAAATAATTACATTTATATTACTTTCAAATAATACATTTTTTTTTAGGAAACGAAATCAAGTTCGAACTTCATTAAATTAAAATTGCGAGGAGAATATTTTTTTTGGCGAGTTTGGGGGGGGGGGGGAGGAGTTTAACGACCACCGTGAGCAACTCCGTAGGCTGTTATGACCCGTCGCCCGTCCCTAGGTTGGGGCCCTTGTTTATAGGGACGGGGAGGCGATACATTGTCGTTGTACAGCCACACTTCCCACGCCTCGCCGCCCCGGTGGCGCAGTGGTCGAAGCGCTGAACATTGGTCCAAGATGGGTCCGGGTTCGAATCCAGTGAGGCATGGATGTTGTGTTTGTGTTACGCCACTGGATCTCTCCCTTCCCTGGAACCAGTGGCTCTAAATTAGGGATGTGCGAACTGCTTTATATTCCATCGAGTTGCTCACGGTGGTCGTTAAACCCCCAAACCAACCGCCTCCCGCGCCTCACCCGGGACTTAAACCCGGACCCATCTTGGACGAAAGGGCAGAAGCCAGGTGTCTGAGGCTTTTGATTATTCGTCGAAGACGAGCCCAGGTTCGATTCCCGAGTGAGGATGGGTGTTGCGCCTGTATGATGACGCTGGCTATTTTCCCTTTCAAATACCAGTGCAGGGGCGTATTTAGAGGAAGGGACTAAGGCGCCTAGCCCCCCTCCCCCGAAATTGTTTTATTTTTTTATGTGTTTGGTTAAAATGCGACTTGCATAACAAAAAATGCTTCAATTTAATAAAAATGCATCAACTTACATTAGGAAACAATGTTTTAATTTTTTCTTCTATTTTTCAATAACTTTTATTTTGTTCTGGTGGATTTCAAAAACTTCCATTTTCGTCGACCGACCCTCCCCCGATTTATATATATATATATATATATATATATATATACGCCTCTGTACCAGTGTCTCCAAAGGACGTACGACTGCTTTTACCCGTCGCCGTTGTTTATGGTGGTCATCGCATAACCCCCCCCCCCTCCTCCCCGAAAAAATAACCACTACCCCAGAATTAAAACGAAAAAATATTAAAAAGTGGTGCTAATGTCATCCCAGAGACCGCAGGCGTAGAATCGCATGAGGGTGTGTTCCCCTCAAATTTTGGCTTTAGTTTGTCACCCAACATATTAATTATGCTTGCCGAAATTTTTCAATTTCAAAGCTTATTATTTCTAGATTTTAAATTAAAATTCAGAATTGAGTAGGCCTACAACAATTTTCTGATACCAAATGGAGGTTATTTCTGTCTTGCATACAGTGGCGTAGCACCACACCCACAGCCTCAGGAGCTGCTGGGGGTAAGGGCGCAGGTAACGAAGGGGCGTACTGCCGCTGCTAGTTTTAGTTTTATGAAAAAATTCGCACACGCACAAAAACAAACAAATACTTAACCCAAAGATTCACATTTTCCTTTAAGATATAATTAGCTTCGCCTAAATAAATGCCCAGTTTCACTTTTCAAACACTGGGTGTCCTACAATTTGAAGTTATTTGGCCCTTTGGCTCCGGGTTGTATTACGAGCGCTCTGCAATGGGTTGTAAATAATGCGATCGCTCTCCAATCGCCCTCTCTCTCTCTCTCTCTCTCTCTCTGCGCCGCTGAGGAAAAGTGCGAGTCCACATGGGGATTCTCCGTGAAGGATGTGGGAAAACAGTCAAGCATTTCGGATTACATACAAGACAGGTGCCAACACATATTCACCGCAGCCGCAGATCTACGATGTGTAAGAGGGTGATTTCGTCCAGTGATTTATTTTAGTTTTGGACAAAATAATTTCGCATATTGTTAAACCTATTAAAAATTTACAGAGTTGGGCAAAATCGTAATTGAATTAATCGGTAATGCATTACAGCGTAATGGTAATGGCAACAAGAACTAGCGTTACCATTACATGGTAATGGTGAACTGGTCATTAGAATTACATGGTAATTTTAAGGACATGTAGCAGTTACCCATTATAATCGTAATGGTTAACTATATGTTGGTAATTAACCAATAACTTATGGGTAACAATCAAACGTGAATAAACCAACAAGTACACCCTTACACGTTGTGTAGGTTATTTGACAATTGTTCCACCCCTCGGACCTGAAATGCGTGTATGTAGGTATTGGAGATTGTACGTGTATGACATGAGTAGTTGCCCCATCTTCGCCGCAAGTAAAGTGAATTGAACGAAATAATACATATGAAGTAAGTACGAATGGGATGGTGATGTTCATTTCGGTTAGAGAATAGTACAAAAATGGAAAAAAATATCAATTCCGTTGCATGTGATCTTAGTCTTCAACAAAGAACAATTCACTGAAGCACACAAAAAAAAAACAGTCAGGAAATAACAAATTGTGCATTAAACGCCAATGGAAACCACTCTGAGACACTACATCACTTGAAATAGAAGGAATGAAAGGTCTGATTGCTACAAAATATGGCAACCCCAAAGTGAACTACGAGTACGACAGAAAGAATGAGCAATTAGATCATCACAAAGTAAAGAAATAAGAAATCCTCATTGTGAAGTAGAATATCTAGGTGGCTTGTCTAACATTAGAGACGATCTGGCATCGTAGGCAATTGCTCCCCTACATTATGACACCAGGTCTTCTGGGCGTGCGACGCTCAACAACAAACCGTTCATCTTGGCGCTGAACGACAGGTCCTGAACCTTCTGGAATATTCTTAATATACATAAAGCTCTCCAACTTCCCACTGCGCGATCATTCTGGAACATTCTACAAACGTCTAACCCATTCTTGTCGCTTCTAGAACATTCTACACAACACTTCGGTCTCTGTCTGCTATGTTACATGGCCGACTTTTCTAGACATAACTTTTGGCACACGTGCATTTCTATAAACTATTAGTATGTAATTATTATTTGCAAATTGTGTAATTTCATTACCAAATAATTCCATTGCGTTTGAATGGCATTATTAAATAATTGAATGATATCCTCTTCATTGTAATGTATTACCGATTAATTCCAAACCATACTTGGGATTACCTTGTAACGCATTACACGCTAATTGTAATCTGTACTTCCATTACTTTGTAATGCAATCCTGCCCAACTCTGAAAATTTTAAACTACTAGACTTTAGGTACCACCATTACTCCCTCTGACTTTCTGAGCCCCCCCCCCCCCACCGCAATCACATACCGCGAAGAACACATCCTCTCTCGTGTTCGAAATCCTGGGAAAATTACTGTGTTTGGAGGTGCTGAAGTAAATTTGGGGGTGGGGGTGGGGGGTAGTTGCGCACTGCTTTCATATTAATATATGTAGTATAATCGCGTGAGAACGGGACTTGCTGAAAGACATGGGTGGTTCAACATCGCTTTATAAATAAAAACAAGGGAAAGGAACTTGCTCATATAAAAAGGTGATGATGGAGTGTGTACAATGAATGAAGAATGATAATTACAGAAAGCACAGTACAATCGCGTTAGCAAAATTAGGTGCGCACATCTGAGCGAGCAGTCTTTGAACAATAGGTGCAATGAAGAGGATTCAATAACACACAACAGTCAGTGAGTGATACGTGCAATAGAGAGTGTTCAATATTAAAATAACACTACTGTCTTGAAGAATATGATAGAATGAGTATAGAGTTCTTGAGGAAGAAGCTCGGCGAAGATTATGCAGACAAGTCCATGAATCAAGCGGGGGCGTAAATATAGGAAAGGTGCCACCGATCAGACGAAGAGAACGAAATTACAGTAGAATATGAATCTTATCTCGGTCGACCCAGGCAGGGCATGGTTCGAACTCCGAGCCTTAGGTATTCAGAAACCCTGAGGCTTGGAGGTACCTCCGAGTCGATTCAAGTACCCTTCCTAATCCTCCTTGCTTGCTCCAAATATCTTATGCAATCTGCAGACCCAGAGAAACCCTGCTATTTTTTGTCATGTCATGCAGCCATCCCTTCAGTTCGATTATGATCATACCGTTAACCGCAGGGAGAATGACTGCAAGTCGCAGCGGCCATTTTCACTCTCCTTAGGCGTGGTAAAGTTGAAGCGTCGGCTTATTGCTTTCGCTGAGCCTTTTACTTTTGTAGCACATCTATCATTCGATGACATCTCCATTCTGTGATCGGTTTGCTGAATAATTGCACCGTATATATTTTAGTTCTATAGGATTTTGTTGAGGCCACTGGCACTCTCACTGACTTCCCGCGTTTATTTTATTACCATGTGACGTACTACAGAGGTAAAGCACGTGTCAAGACGACATCTGCATCGATACATTCCGTCCGTGCAGCTTAGTTGGGAGAGCAACTTACTCCGGAGGCTCCCCGGTGGTGCAGTGGTCTAAGCGATGGCATCTGATATTTCGTCCGAAAGGGGTCCGGGTTCGAATCCCGGTGAGGCATGGATGTTGTGTTTGTCTTACGGCACTGGCTCTCTCCCTTCCCTGGAACCAGTGACCCTAAATTAGGGATGGCCGACTGCTTATAACCCATTTGAATTCCTCACGGTGGTCTTTAAACCTCCAATCAAAAAAAAAAAAAAAAAGAAACTTACTCCGGAGTGAGGGGACTCGTAAAAACTTGTGTTTTCACAACCATTGTTCTTTATTTAAACGTATCTAAGCTTACGAAATTGAGCTGCCTTTTTGTTTTGTTTTTGGTTACAAACTGTCGAACTATCTTTGATCTGACGAAAAAGTGAACATGCTGACTACAAAAGAAATATCTCAGCAGTTTGCTTGCCATAGTGATAGGAGACCGGTTAGATTAAGGGAGTGAGGGGGCTCGATCCCCGTCACGGAAAAACTTGTGCTTTCACAACCATTGTTCTTTGTTTAAACGTATCTAAGCTTACGAAATTGAACTGCTTTTTTGTTTGTTGGTTACAAACTATCAAACTATCTTTGATCTGACGAAAAAGTAAGCCTGCTGACTACAAAAGAAATATCTCAGCAGTTTGTTTGTCGTAATGAAAGCAGCCCGTTCAGATTAGGACCCATATTCTACTTTCACTTTCATTTTAAGTTTCTTTCTCTCTTTATGTAAAATTTTGAGTTCGTTCTCTTTAAGCATTTCAACCTTAATGTTATATTTTCTCACTCACTGAATGTTATGTGGCAATAGTCTTGAGGTCAGGTCTGAACGACGTGTGTATATTTTGACAAGATAAGAACGATGTATATACAGTAATGTGTGGAGTAAGCAGTGTTGAAACGAGTAGATTAGTACAGCCTTGCGTTGTATGCCATACCTTCGTCGAGACTAGCTATATGTACAGTGGTGGGCAAAAAGTATGTGTTTTTTTTTTTTTTTTTTTTTTTTTATTGGAGGTTTAACGACCACCGTGAGCAACTCAGTGGGCTATAAGCAGTCGCCCGTCCCTAATTTAGGGTCACTGGTTCCAGGGAAGGGAGAGAGCCAGTGCCGTAAGACAAACACAACATCCATGCCTGGCCGGGATTCGAACCCGGACCCCTTACGGACGAATGATCAGAGGCCAACGCCTTAGACCACTGCGCCACCGAGGCGGCAAGTATGTGTTTGAAAAAATAGTTAGAAAAAAGCAATTTTTCTTAAAACAAAAACCATGTACACGTAGTTGAGAATAATATAAAGTATATACACAATTTAAACAAAAGTTTCAAAAGAATATATTCTTAGAAAGTTGAAGTTTCCTACGCGTCAAAACAAAGGACAAAAGCATTAGCACGGTGGAACGTAAAATAGCAAAAATTTTACAATTAATATTTTGTAGTGAACCCCTGGTTCGTTATTACAGCTTTTAGTCTCTTTGGCATTGAATGCACTAATTTTTGCGTTTTTTCAGAGGAAATTTTTCCCCATTCTTCAAAGAGAAATCTTTTCAAATGTTCCGTGTTCAGTATCTCAAGTTTTCTCACGTTATCGTCAAGTCTTTTTTTTTTTTTTTTTTTTTTTTTGATTTTTGATTGAAGGTTTAACTACCACCGTGAGCAACTTATAACGAAGTAAATTTCTCCGTTATTTTTGGTCTACGCCGGGATTCGAACCCGAGTCCGCTTATTCCGGAATAAGTTGCTCTACCAATTGAGCTACGCGGACATTTTATTCTGATTCCTATCTGCCTTTATGTCGTGTGCGTCCTTCTGGCAGGTACGTCACATCTCCTGGTACGTTACAAACTCAATGGGCTGTAAGCAGTCGCCCGTCCCAAATTTAGGGTCACTGGTTCCAGGGAAGGGAGAGAGCCAGTGCCGTAAGACAAACACAACATCCCTGCCTCACCGGATTCGAACCCAGACCCTTCACTGACGAATGATCATAAGCCAGCGCTTAGACCACTGCGTCACCGGGGCAGCCAAGTTCTTTTCATAAATGTTCTATTGGACTCAAATCAGGGGATTGTGAGGGATTTTTGAGAGTATGGGGAGTACAAGAATGTAGCCATTTATGGACAATATGAGACGCATGTTTAGAGTCATTGTCCTGCTGGAAGTAAAAGCCACTACCCGAATTCAGTTTATCCGCACTTTGCTGCAGATGTTCCTGGAGAATATTCAAATATACCATTGTACTATCTATGAATACAAGTTTTCCCACACCAGCAGCCGACATGCAACCCCACACCGTCACCTTACGACCCCCATGCTTTACTGTGGCTTGTACATTCTTTTCTTGCAGCTGTGTCTTGGGCTTTCATCAAGCAAAATTATTTCCATTGCTGATCATTAGAGCGAATTTACTATCGTCTGCAAACAACTTTTTAGACCAAAATGTTTTACCTTCATTTAAATGCTCTTTTGCAAAGGTAAGCTTTTTCTTTCGATTAATTTTACTGATGTACGGGTTTCTTGTGGCTACTCTCGCTGTCTAACCAGCACGGTGAAAGACTCTGCGGACAGTTTTGGGATGAACCACCTTGTTCAAGTCTTCCCTTAGCATTGTTGTAACTTCAGTTGACGAAATCTTTAGATTTTTCACGACGGAAAGGACTACCTTTCGCTCTTCTTTGGGAGTAAGCTTCCGCGGGCGGCCACATCTGGGTTTATTTTCCAAGCTGCGAAACGATTTAAAACGCTTAATTACATTACTGACCATAAATCGACTCTTTTGAACTATTTCCACGATTTCTGAATGTGATTTCTTTTAGATTATTCGAATGTATGACGATACTTCTTTCCTCTTTGGTTGTTTCGCCGTCTCTGCTATCCATTTCGGTTGTAGTAGCAAATAGATCGAAATAACAATTTTCACGCCTCATAAGGTTAGAAGAGACTTCGAGTTTTATATATCTATCTTATTGGGCACGTGACGTGACGTAAGCGAAATTTATTTGCATAAATATCATCACGGTGCCAATACTTCTGTCCGTGCAAATCTTGTATCTGCAAATACTTTCTAAGTTTTCAAAGACTAAAAGTACGTATGTAAACAATAGTGAAAATCTTCCAAATACGTGGAGACAATGTGAATAGACAAAGGCATCGATGACTTTGTCTATTCACATTGTCTCCATTTTCACTATCATTCTCGCCCTTTGGATTTATCTGTACATATAAAACTGAAAGTCCTCACTGACTCATCACCGAATCTCAGAAACTACTGAACTTAGAACTTTCATATTAGGCAGGAATGTTCCTTTTACAACATAGAGGCGCTCTACGAAAGAATTTTTTACTACGATAACTTTAAGTGGGTCGAAATGGGTTTTTTACGCTTTCCAACCGTAGGTTGAAGAAGCGTATATGCTCCAGCTTTTCCCGTCCGTCTGTGCGTCCGTCCGTCTGTGCGTCCGTCCGTCTGTCTGTCTGACGGCACGATAACTCACGTAAAAATGGTTCGATTTCGATGAAATTTTAGTATATGGTAGGGGACCACCTGGAGAGGAACCCTATTAAAAATGGGACAAATGGAATCAAAGGTCAGGACATCGGTTCGGGATCCATTCCATCGCCCTTATCCCACACTATTAAGGTGGACGTCAAGTAATTTTGCTTCCTATATTTCCCATTGAAAACCTTTTCTACACATTTCCTTCACAATTAGTGTGTTCCCAAGGATGGAAATTTGAACATCGATTTAACTAACTTCATAATCTAACTTGGAATACTTAACATTTTCTAAAACATAAGCATAATTATATTAAAAAACAATAACGTGTCCTTTGGCGGTGTTTAAACCAGAAAAAAGGTGGCGCGACCTGTACTTTGATGACGCCAGTGGACAAATAAATGTTGGTTTGCACAATTACGGTTATGGTTTAGAAAATATTAAGTATTCCAAGTTATGAAATGAAGCTATTTTAATCGATGTTCAAATTTTCGTCCTTGTGACCGCATTAATTGTGAAGAAAATGTGTACAGAAGTTTTTCCATTGGAAGTATAGGAAGCAAAATTATTTAACGTCCACTTTAAAGTAGCAATTCTTGTATGTATGTATGTACATTTTATTTTGAAAACAGCTCTAAGAATTTTGATGAAAGTCGTTAACCTACCGTTTTCTGGTACTAGAAATCGATTTAGCTTGATCTCGACTTTAGGAGAATTCGTTTAGTGGGTAAAATAACCACCCCGAATTATAACGTTTTTGGTGTCATGGCGTCGTTCCATTAATGTTACCAATGCTTAAAAATCTTATGACGTCACAATCTCGCGTTTGAGAATCTTGGCGCGCGGTCACGCCATCTCTCTCATTACGTCACGCGGTGTGTGTATCCTATTAAAGTTTTATGACGTCACACTCTTGCGAGCAGATGGTCGCGATTCCCATCTGCCTCATTACGTCACGCGTTGTGTGCGTATGTCCGTCCGCACGATAACTCGCGTAACAATCGTTCGATTTCGATAAAATTTTAGTATCTGGTAGGGGATCACCTGGGAAAGAACCCTATTTAAAGTAAACGAAATGGGGTGAAAGGTCAGTACATAGGAGCGGGATCCATTCCACTGCTGTTATGCGTCATAACTAATGTAAAAAGGGTTCGATTTCGATGAAATTTTAGTATGTCGTAGGGGACCACCTGGCGACAAACCCTATTGAAAATGGGCGAAATGGGGTCAAAGGTCAGGACATAGGAGCGGAATCACTTCCATCGCCATTATGCGTCATAACTTACGTAAAAATGCTTCGATTTGGATGAAATGTTAGTATGTTGTAGGGGCCTGCCTGGGGACGAATTCTGTTGAAAATGGGCGAAATGGAGTCAAAGGTTGGGACACAGGAGCGGGATCTATTCCATAGCCCTTATGCATCATAACTTGCGTAAAAATGCTTCGATTGCGACAAAGCGTTATCATGTTATTTCGGAGGTATACCGAACCGATTCTGTTGAATATCATCGAAATGGGATCAAAGGTTAGGGCACAGAATCAATATTTATTCCACAGCCATTATTCTCATAACTTGAGTGATAACTTGAGTAATGATTTATGGTATGTTGGAAGCGTATTATAATCAATGCATTGCATGATTTTACAAACTTGTTTAAATAACCCAGCTTTGATAACGCTAGGACGTTTTGCAATGATCGAGTCATTGTTGCCCAGCAACTGAAGCCCCGCCCTAAGTTTTGAATGACTTGAGTTGACCTGCTCAATATATATTTTGTTCTGAATTTATTTAACAAAAAACCTTAAAAATCACGTAATAAGAGTTATATCATAATATGCTTTGCATTTAAACATTAATTATCGTTGGCATATCGAATGTCAAGGTTTTTTAATTTGTTCTAAATTTATTTAACAAAAAAAACTTTTAAAAATATCACGTATAAGGCGCTATATCATAATATGCTTTGCATCTAAACATTTATTATCGTTTGACATATCGAATGTCAAGGTTTCTTGAGTCAAAATCAAATTACCAACATTCGTTTTCACCGAAGCAACGGTGACGTCATATAAGTGGTGAGGTGACTGCAATATATGTAAAAATGCGGGTAGATTTTCATAGTAATTGAAATTTGTAAAAAAAAAAGTTTCCCCTTGAGATATTAGCGATGGCAACACAATTTTGCTCACGCTTCCAAAAACATTTGACTTGCTAGCTTTTAAATTTACAGTTTCGAACGAAATTGTTTACGAGATTGTTTATCCAATTATTTACGAAATTGTTTATTTTAATGTTCGAAGAACGGCTATTTAGCTAGTTAGCTATAATTTAATACCTTGTGCCGTTAAGCCCCACCAGATGGAGATGTCTCAGTTGCTGAGCCCATCCCTACGGAATTGTGAAGTCAGATGCTGACAGATAAACGCACATAGCGCCGTGGATTGTTGGCCACCGTAGCGTAAGGCGAACGCAGTCGGCTAGTTATCGAGAGATGAGGGGTAAGATCCCAGCGGTGTCCGGATAACAGTTTTTCAGTTGCTGTGTGTATGTAAACAATATCTTTCTTCAGCGTTATTACGTGGCGAGCAACATGTAATTATTATGCAACCAGTTCTAAGACTACAATTGTTTTTACTACACTGCTGGACAATTGCTAAGGACGGATCATAAACGGCTATATAGCGCATAAAAAAGTAAGTGTGGTTGGATGCCAAGTGAAATAAAATAATGTCAGAATGCCAGGACATTACAAGAAAGACAATTTATTGTGCTCTGAAATCCAGAAGGCTTTGGAAAGTGTTCAAGGGACAAACAGGCCATTTTGTGCAGAATACGTAAACGTGAAAAAAAATGCAATTACCGTCTGCAGGCGTTCCGGCGTATGATGTCAATACGGGATATGGCCACCATGGAGGGCGATGCAAGATTCCACACGTCGTGTCATGCTTTGCACGACATTATCAAGCAGCTGTTGGGGTAATTTATCCCTTTCCTCTGTCAGTGCACTGATGAGGGTGTCCTTGTTTATTGGAGAGCATTGGCGACAAGCAAGACTCTTCCCCAAAGCATCCCACACATTTTCAATGGGACTCAGATCTGGAGAACGTGCTGGCCATACGAGGCGTTGAATATCCTCGCTCTCGAGACACTCCTGGACAGCGATTGTTCGATGACATGTTGCGTTGTCGTCCATGAAAATGAATCTATCACCGACAGCACCACGGAACATGCGAACATGAGGTAGCAGAACATCATTAATGTAACGTTGGCCATTCATAGTCCCAGTTGGAAGCACATAGAGGGACGTACGGCCATTGATCATGATGCCAGCCCATACTATGACACTATATACATGTCGGATATCGGTCCCTTTCCTCTATGTTTGCTGGACAATATGCAGTACCACTATCACGCCAGATCAGTTGTCGTCGACAATCAGACGATAGACTGTATCTTCTCTCATCTGAGAACAGGACAGCAGACCAGTCGTTATCAGTCCAATTGCGATGTTGATGGCACCATTGCAAACGGGCGGTACGGTGACGTCTGGACAATGGGATGCACACAACAGGACGGCGGGCGTATAGTCCTCCTTCATGCAAACGTCTGGCGACAGTTTTTCGGGAGATCCGCTTGCCAGTAGCAGCCATAAACTGATTTGCTACCTCACTAGCTGTGCTGCGCCTGTGTCTTTTTGTTGATAGCACTATGTACCGATCTTCTGCAGGTGTCGTACTGCGAACACGACCTCCCCCGTGACGTTTGCTACACTCTCCATTTGTTTGAAATGATTTCCAAAGCCTTGAAACAACACTGTGGCTGACGTCGAACTCCCTGGCAACATCTGTTATTTTTCGCCCTTCTTCAATCTTTCCAATAATACGGCCACGCGTAAAATCATCTAGGTGATGTCGGGAAGACATACTGAAAATTGCAAGTTCGTCAATTGATTCTTTCCCTTTCAACTTTGCGTTTGAACAACAACGGTCAATACGCGTCAAATCCTTTATATCTCAAATTTTGAAGATGACAATCCGATTTTTGGCGTAAATGTGACAAGGATGGTAAGTCAGATAATTTTTGAAAACTTGAAAATTTTCATCGTCCTGGAGCGGGACTCGAACCCGCGTCTCCCAGAAAACGCCTAGGTATGCTAACCACTACACCACCCAGAACGACCAAGTTTCAAGTTTCCGATCAATTTGAATTTAACCATCACAGGATTCGCTAGTCGAAGCAACCGGCATTCATGTTTAGCGAATCTGGAGGTTAATAATCCTATCCCGTGATTGCCCGGAGAAGCAGATAAATCATGAAAGAAATACGGGATTACGCCATATAATACAAATTTTGAAGATGACAATCCGATTTTTGGCGTAAATGTGACAAGGATGGTAAGTCAGATAATTTTTGAAAACTTGAAAATTTTCATCGTCCTGGAGCGGGACGCGAACCCGCGTCTCCCAGAAAACGCCTAGGTATGCTAACCACTACACCACCCAGAACGACCAAGTTTCAAGTTTCCGATCAATTTGAATTTAACCATCACAGGATTCGCTAGTCGAAGCAACCGGCATTCATGTTTAGCGAATCTGGAGGTTAATAATCCTATCCCGTGATTGCCCGGAGAAGCAGATAAATCATGAAAGAAATACGGGATTACGCCATATAATACAAATTTTGAAGATGACAATCCGATTTTTGGCGTAAATGTGACAAGGATGGTAAGTCAGATAATTTTTGAAAACTTGAAAATTTTCATCGTCCTGGAGCGGGACTCGAACCCGCGTCTCCCAGAAAACGCCTAGGTATGCTAACCACTATACACCACCCAGAACGACCAAGTTTCAAGTTTCCGATCAATTTGAATTTGAAAATTTTCATCGTCCCGCTCCAGGACGATGAAAATTTTCAAGTTTTCAAAAATTATCTGACTTACCATCCTTGTCACATTTACGCCAAAAATCGGATTGTCATCTTCAAAATTTGTATTATATGGCGTAATCCCGTATTTCTTTCATGATCCTTTATATCTCTTATCAGCGCTATGACGTCACGAACAAGTTCGGCAATCCAAAATTTGCATACGCACAACACGTCTTACTGTATCCTGCACTTATGCTAAATTCCACATTTTCCTGCCTTCCATTTTATGGTTGCTATCGTTGCTATTGTCATCCGTCCTTAGCAATTGTCCGGCAGTGTATTAATTTTATACAATAACTTCGGGAATAGGCTGTGTATCAATACTTTTCAAAAAGTAGGAACTGTAAACCAAATTATACTCAAAATAGTGTAACTATACTAAAAATCCGAAAATTCTTGGCGTAGAATAAAGATAAAATTTTCCAAGCTTTCGCACATCAACCAAATGGCTTTCTCAAGGAAGGTAGACAGATAACTGCAAACTGGATAATAAAACGTTTCAACACTTTGAACGCGGTGACTTGACTAGACAATAAATGATAAGGAGCAAACGTGATATTTCGAATAAACGAGGTCACGTTGGTTGGGCACGCGGTACAATGGTAGAGAACTCAGCATTATTTGAAGAATTGATTCCAAATACGTGGCAACTCCAGAGAAACGCTATCATTGTAAGCTTCGCAGCTGGTCAAGATTTCCAAGGTTTCGCAAATGGCGGTAGAATTGGGTGTGGAGTATGAAGCTAATTTCTTTACATCACTCCATATAGGATCGGCGGACTTGACTTCTCTTGATAGGGCAGTGGTTATTTTCCCGTCTCTTGTATCCCTTTTATGTTTGCTGATTCTAATTCCAAACGAACGTTTGGTCATTTCGATGTAGTATCGCCTGGAGCCGTCCGGATATTTTAGCGGGATGGCATAAACACCTGCCTCATTATAAGAGGGGGCTTGTCAATATTTCTCTTAAGTATCGTGTATAAAGATGACCTTATGCCGACACCGAAGTTTATCCTCCTGAGCGCGTTTTTGAGTTGATAGGAAACATTTGGTATGTGGGGAATAGAGCCCAGGTAGCGAAGTTGCGGCATAGAAATATTATTAGCACTGCTTGTTCTGGCTTTTTCGATAAAGTTATGCAGCTGGTTCGAAGTATATCCTGCCTCAGTGGCCAATTCGACGATGTTTCTTAGGTCGGATTGTGTAGAACGGTCATCGTATGAGACAGCGACGGCTCTTCTAATTCGAGAACGGAATAAGGCGGTCTTGTAAACATTAGGGCAGAATGAACTGCGGAGTATCAGGTTGGGAACGGAGGTGGGTTTATAATAAACTTCCGTATGAAGGCGGTTGTCATGCGATTTGCCCACTGAGACGTCGAGATAAGGTAAGGTACCATTGTGTTCAAGCTCCATGGTGAAATTGATTGTAGGGTGTATATAATTTATTTTATCGAGGAAAAACGGGAGAGTCTCCTTTCCGTGTGGCCATATGAAAAATACGTCGTCTGCATATCGTAGCCAGGTGGTAGGTCTTGGGGTGATGTTGGTGAATATATTGATACGAAAATTGGATACAAATTAATTACTATTAAAATGGGGGACGAACTCGATAGGCGTGGTTAAATTATGATCACGATTAAATTAAATATTTGGTCTATTACAAATTAATTGGAAAAATTAGCACGCTTTAATTGGGGAAGTCTTGTAATTCGCTTTGGCTAGGTGAAAACAAAGGAATCGTGAGATCGCCTTTGAGGGCCCAAACAGATACACCACGACCGATTGTATGAAAGAATGCCCACGGAAAAAACGCCCACGGAAAAATCGCCCACAGACAAAATGCTCACGGGAAAAATATGTGATCGACTGATAAGTTTTTATGTCTGTTATAAACGGTGACAGGACAACTGGTCACAGACTGCTGGCCAAAAAATCGTTAGGGGTCATATAAAAATTGCGGTTTCTTCGCCACCTCACCTACATAACGCGAATATGGGAATGACGGAATGAAAACTTTTAGAAGGGCCTAAACGTTAGTACTAACATTATTTTCTGCCTAAGTAATACCGCAATATTAATAATTTGATGTGTAAAATATTTTCTGCAAACCTTACAAATATGAGAGGAAAGTTCGGATTGCACTGATTGACTGTAGAGGTTGTATGGTCTTGGCCTGAAAGCCGTGGTAGTCTTATGCAACATTTATTTAAAACCACACTAATGATTCACCGTTGTCTTCAAGCCAACTGCTATACGATATTTTTCTAGAAACTACAAATAAAAAATTCTCTGCGAGTATGTGCAAACCCAGGGAATTTGTCTGGGGAGGGGGGGTGCTTAAAATCTAAAATATGAAATATAAAGAATTTCTGGTAAGATCGGGAGATTTCCAGCGTTTACAAGCTACAACACGTCGAATTATCTGAGGGTATCTGCTGCCTCAGGAAACTAGTCGGGGGGGGGGGTAATACCAAAATCGTGAATATCAAGAATATCTCTTCTGATCTGGAGATCTTCAGCATTTAGAAACTGCAACTCGACAAATTTTCTTAGCGCATCTCACTCTCTGGAAACCTGTCGGCGAAGAGGGGGGGGTAATACCAAAAGTGTAAGATATGAACAATTTCTCGTCCGATCGGGAGATTCTCGGCAATTAGCAGCAACAACTCGACACATTATCTGAAGACATGTGAATGATGAAAATCTCCGGGTCGGAAGAGAAATTCTTCATATTCTACACTTTTGGTATTACCCCCCCCCCCGACAGGTTTGCTCAGTAGGTTCATGCCCGGAGATAATGTCTCCAGTTGTAGTTTGTAAATGCTGAAAATCGCCCGATCGGACAAGAAATTCTATATAATTCACAATTATCATATAACACCCCCCCCCCCCAGGTTTGCTGAGTAGGCACGTACCCTCAAATAATCTGTCCAACTGTAGCTTGTAAAAGCTGAAAATCTCCCGATGGGACGATACATTTTTCAAATCTTAGAGTTTTGATATATCCCCCCCCCCCCCCCCGACAGGTTTCCTGAGTCAGCACATGCGCTCAGATAATTTGCAGACTTGTAGTTTGAAAACCCTTAAAGCTTTTGCTCAGATGTAGATCATAAACATTTCTTATAAAGAATTACATTAATTATCGCAATTAAGAAAAGACGAAATTACGGAAACTATATATGACTCTGATTACCAACCTCTGGGGATTGTGGGCACGAAGCGGTCAAAAACGTTATTTTTATACGGCCCCTTAAAATTTTTGTGGCCAGTTCTCCTACACCCGTCATGTAGAAATTAACTGTTTTAGTTGTCCTTTGGAAAACTCCCAGGAAGCTATGAGTGCGTATTTTTTTCTTTACACTGGGAAGAAAAGAAGTATGCCTGTAACTTGAGATTATACTACTCACGGGGAAGACACACCCCGACCGGTGGCCAACCGATAAATTTAAATGAAATATATCGCTTGTTATTTGAGGTGCGGTCTCTAGCAAACGTTCAAGCTGCAGCTGCAAAGTACCACTTTGACGAAAGACAGATGCCCCCCCCCTCCGCTCGCCGTACTCAACAGACAACAGTGGAAAGAAAGCACATTACACAAAGTTATATCAGTACACTGCGGCTTTTACGAAAATCGCTTTTACAATTAAATGCATTAAACTTTAAAAGTATTTATAAATAAAATAATCTGACTTTTAATGATTTCTTTTTTAATTGATATAGTTAAATAATAAACATGCATAGTTTTATAAAAATTAAGACCTTACTTTAAAAAATAAGAATAGTCACAAATTTATTATAGTACAGCCGAACTGGAATTTTTTAAGAAAGTAGCTACTCTACAGTAGGAAGTTGAAAGTTAACAATCTTATTTGGTTCTTCACTAGGCCACCCGCGGCCCTTAAGTCATAAGTCCTAGGCCTTGGCCTATTTAACAGTTTTTATTCTAACGATGTTATATTCATAACGTTTACGTAACACATCAAATTATTAATATTGCGGTATTACTCAGGCACAAAATAATATTAGGACTAACGTTTAGGCCCTTCTAAAAGTTTTCGTTCCGTCATTCCCATATTCGTAAAATTTACATAACAAGTATACAAGTATTGTCAATAATCAAAACAAAAGTCATCGCTCTTTTTTTTTTTTTTTTGATTGGAGGTTTAACGACCACCGTGAGCAACTCAATGGGCTATAAGCAGTCGCCCGTCCCTAATTTAGTGTCACTGGTTCCAGGGAAGGGAGAGAGCCAGTGCCGTAAGACAAACACAACATCCATGCCTGACCGGGATTCGAACCCGGACCCCTTACGGACGAATGATCAGAGGCCAACGCCTTAGACCACTGCGCCACCGGGGCGGCAAGTCATCGCTCTTTCCACGTTTATCAGTGAGTCACTGAAAAATTTTCAGTGGCCGCCTCCAGGAATCGAACTCAGGGTCTTCCAGTTACGCGCCGGATATGCTTCCACGGCACCACAGCTATTCCTATTCCACGTCAAATGTCTGTATTAATTGTCAATAATATTGCGCTTCTACTTATGCACCATACATTC
Organism: Macrothele yani; assembly: GCA_039090855.1. NCBI lineage: Eukaryota > Metazoa > Arthropoda > Arachnida > Araneae > Macrothelidae > Macrothele > Macrothele yani. The sequence continues at coordinate 21,324,299 of CM076992.1, forward strand.
AATCCATACATTAATTAATAGGCCGTAGGCCTAAGCCAATTCAACACTTTTTTCTTCGCCTGTGAATTAATTAAGTGCCGCCCCGGTGGCGCTGGCCTCTGATCATTCGTCCGTAAGGGGTCCGGGTTCGAATCCCGGTCAGGCATGGATGTTGTGTTTGTCTTACGGCACTGGCTCTCTCCCTTCCCTGGAACCAGTGACCCTAAATTAGGGACGGGCGACTGCTTATAGCCCATTGAGTTGCTCACGCTGGTCGTTAAACCTCCAATCAAAAAAAAAAAAAAAAAAAAAAAAAAAGAATTAATTAAGTAAAAAGAAAAAATATTGCAAACTTGACATGTTATGTAAATATTTAGTACCTACGTAAAAGTGCAGCGTTATTAAAAAATCCCACCCCTTAGGGTCCTTTTCCGAACATACATGAATTATGCTGTAATTCTCGCTTGGCTTACATAGAACGTTTTCTCGAAATTTGTTTGGAGTTCCTAATTCAATTCTCAATGTAGGCCAAAAATCGATAATACTTACCCCCCCCCCCCGCACACACACCCTTGAACTTTTGTGGCCAATTCTCCTACACCCATTTTCGTTATGTAGGTGAGGTGGCCAAGAAACCGCAATTTTTATATGACCCCTAACGATTTTTTGGCCAGCAGTCTGTGACCAGTTGTCCTGTCACCGTTTATAACAGACATGTAAACTTATCAGTCGATCACATATTTTTCCCGTGAGCATTTTGTCTGTGGGCGATTTTTCCGTGGGCGTTTTTTCCTACTTTCGAGAAGTGGGCGTTTTTTCCGTGGGCGTTTTTTCCGTGGGCGATTTTTCCGTGGGCGTTTTTTCCGTGGGCATTCTTTCCTCATACCCCACGACCACCCAGTCAGCGACGCGGCGGCATCCAGACGCTCATAAATACGCCTTCAAGTGAGCCATTAGTGCCAAAAATCCGTAGGGAAAGCTGAAAGTTATGACCATTGGGGGTCGAGGGCCAGTGACAAGCGCCTGTACGGATGAGAGAAATCTCAAGTGTTGACAGAAAAAGTTGCAGGCGAAGCCACGTGACAGAGAATAGAGGCAAATTTGGTTCGCCTCTGCAAAGAGGCAGACAAAAAGTAAGGAGTTGGTTACCTCCGTCTGCTGGGTAAGACGGGCGTGTGGGACATAGCCACGAAAAGAATACGCAATAATGCTCGGTACTGCTGTAAGACGCTAGCATAGATATTTGCGAGGCCGACGTCCGGCGAGACCTGGTAGAGTCCACGGTACCTGACGCGCAGCCGTAAGACGCATAGGTACGAGGAAAAACAAGGCTTAAATTATACTTTGTGGCTGGGGGTAAGCCCTCCAGGCATGAAAAAATTGGGAACCTAAGAGGACAGTTCAACTACCGCCGAAAAGAGTCTGCTTACAAACCTCGTGGAGGAAGGAGGAAAGGAGAAATGCTCTTCTTTTGGCAGATGTAAGTCCAAAGAGAGAGAGAGAGAGAGAGAGAGAGAGAGAGAACGTAGCTTTCTTCGGAGGAAATGGAATAGCAGATATAAGCCTGTTTGAGGAACGAGAATCAGTAGTCACTAAGCGTAGTTGTCAGTCGTTCGACCTACCCGTTATAGATAGAAAGAAATAGTGAACGAGAATTAACCCAAATGGCAGAGAGTCAGTCCATTCAAGTTTATCATTCCAGCAGGTGAATGTAAAAACAGAGAAAATGAACCGTTTTGGACAGTTGCTGTTTCGTCGTGTTTCTTCAAACATCGGAGTAGCGGTCAGCTTCATCCTGGATGCTTTCACAGTACAGAAACGAGACCAGCAAGAGAACAGCTACACAAATCGAGACTTCCAGCTTCGCTGGGTCATTGACCGCAGGGACTGCTCATTCAAGACGCTTGTGGGACCAACGCAAAGAGGGGACCATCACTCTGCTTGGTAGAAGGAGTCAGCCCCTGGTGCCCCCTCCCCTACACACGGCCGGTGAAGAGCGGAGGAGTTCGCTCTCTGCGTCGCCGAAGAAAAGAGAGGTGAAAGTCAGCGAATTAGTGATGACCCTCTGTGACATATAGGTGAAATATCCCCCCACTGCTACTTCAGAGGGTGTGTGTGTGTGTGTGTGTGATACGAAAAGAGTATACAAATTGCATGGATTACCCAGCATCCACCAGTTATTCGTTAGTACTGACTTTTAATTATCAGCTTCCGTAGTTCATTTTGAAAATGGGGTTCTAACCCATGCTCAATTGCATAGACTGCCAACTGAACTTAGTAGCCATACTCTGGCTATACGGAACTTTAAATATTCCAGGTACGGTGAACTGAAATACTCTCAAGATATAACTACAAAAGAGTAAGGACTGAACAAGGAGGGAGATCCCTCCCCCCCCCCCCTTTTTTTTTTATGTATGCCTACCGAATGTACGGAATTTACATCCTAGCAGACCGGGTGTTCCATTGATTAAATAGATTAGTGTGTTAACTTATTATTTGCTCTCTGTTCTTTTAGGCTTTGGTGTGTTAAATTCCTGTATTTCAGCTAACGTTCTCGCTCACATACGCAGTGCGTCAAAGAATTTTTAAGACTGGCGCTAGATTTCAGCCTACGGTGGCGCCACCAGTGTAATCGCGATTGCGTTATAAACCGTGACCATCCGCTTGCTTTCTGCCAAAAGTACTGCGCAGTTGTTATAGTAACTCAAACGAAATGGGCGTTCATTAGAGAAGTAAAATTTTTTTCGTGTTGAATTATTAAGATGGAACAAAGGGCTGTTATTAAATTTAACGCAAAACTTGGTAAAAGTGCCTCGGAAACGTACCAAATGATGAAACAAGTTTACGGTGAGTTTTGTTTAAGTAGATCAAATGTTTTCCTGTGGCACAAACGTTTTTTGGACGGAAGAGAGACGCTAGAAGATGATAAGCATACCGGAAGACCAAGTTCCTCTAGGACACCAGAGATTATTGAAAAAGTGCGTGATTTCGTGGCAAACAATCGATGTGCGTCACTAAGAATGATGGAAGAGTCTTTAAACATCAACAAAGACACGATTCGAGCCATCCTGCATGAAAATTTGGGCAAAACAAAAGTCAGTGCTAAATTTGTTCCACACACGTTAACCAATGAACAAAAATCAAGGAAAAGTGCACATTGCAGAGACATCATTTAGCCGCTGAAAATGATCCAAACTTCTTAAAATCGATTGTTTTAGGTGATGAAACATGGTGTTTTCAATATGATCTTAAAACAAAGTGCGGAATGGAAGTCAAAAAACTCGCCACAAGCCAAAGAAACCCAGAAAAGTTTCATAGAAAATCAAAACAATGCTCATTACATTCTTCGATAGTAAGGTTATTATCCACAAGGAATTTGTTCCAAGTGGACAAACATTTACTGGTGAGTTTTATTTAAATGTTTTGAGGCGTTTGATGGGTAGAATTCGTCTCATTCGTCCAGAATATCGGGATGAAAACAGTTGGTGTTTGTTCCACGATAATGCACCCAGTCACACCTCACTTCTTGTTCGTAGATTTTTGGCAAAAAATAACGTCTGCGTGTTGAATCATATACCGTATTCGCCTGATTTAGCACCCTGCGACTTTTTTTGTTCCCAAAACCTAAAATGACGTTAAAAGGGTGTTATTTTGATGATACTTCGACCATACAAACAGCTTCGACGCGTGCTTTGGAGGCAATTCCGCAAAGTGAACTGGAACAGGCATTCGAATCATTATTAAATCGCTGTAAAAAGTGTATTGAAGCCGGAGGAACTTATTTTGAATAACAAACCAAAACAAATTATAATTTCTTGTTTCTATTTCATTTTACAGGCCCAGTCTTAAAAATTCTTTGACGCGCTGTGTATACCAGCTCCCGAATTTAAAAGAACCCACAAGTCTCGGATCCAAATATCGTATCAACTGTCTGCTGCGGCAGGATCTAGACCTCGTTTGTATAAATTGGTGGTCAACGGTGGGATAACCACTCACGAGACCGTAACGATTGGTATAGCGACCGAGGACGTATCAATATGTTGGTCAATGCGGCAAAGTATTGCTTCCGCGAGGACGGCTGAAAGCTAAGATCCCATCGGAGCGCCATTTACTTGCTTATAAATTTGCCCTCGGAAACTGAAGTAGCTGGAATCTGAGACCAAGTCCATTATTTTGAAGATGATGAGGCAAGACTCCTGAGAATAACCCAATGAATCAGCTATAGCTTCTTTCAATGTTTTGATGGCTTCCGGTACGGGGATCGATGGATAAAGAGAAACTACGTCGAAACTGCCGATAATGTCGCGTTGTTGAACGGTGGTGAGCTGCTTGATTTTCGTGATAAAATCTAGAATGGAGGTTATTATAAAGTCCTACTCCGGTAGATGATTAGTTAAGAATTTGGTTAACGCTTTCTTCTAAGTGGTACGTTGGTGCGGATCTTCTGGAAACGATCGATCTCAATGGATTGCCGTGTTTGTGGTGTTTAAGCCTGCCGAAGAGTTTTGGGATCTAAGGGCCAGGCGGTAATTTGGCGGATTTCTTGAGATCATCTGGAATATCAGTTGACCTTGCAGTTCTTTTTACATGTGCAATCCAAGAATTTAGGGGATTCCTTCGTAAGGTTATAGATCCAGAATCGGATGTAAATTCTTCTAGTTTTTTAATATAATCCGCTGCGTCCATTATTGTTATGTCTGCCAAAGAGCGTATAACGAAGTAAATTTCTCCGTCATTTTTGTCCACGCCGGGGCCGAACACGGGTCCCCTCATTCCGGAATAAGTCACTCTACCAATTGAGCTACGCGGACGTTCGTTCTGACTGCTATCTGCCTTTATGTCGTGTGCAGCCATATCCGCTGAAGAACGTGCACCTGAGAACTCCCAGTCAATCTGGTGTGTGGAATGCAACGTCACACATTTTTATTTTTCGAAGCGCTGGAGAAGGGATTTTCTTATTTTTTCTATCTCGCGGTGTGGAAAGAACATCACACCATTGCGAGATTTTGAACGGCCGGGTCATCCGGAAAGTTCGGGTGCCATTATAACGAAGTAAATTTTTCCGTCATTTTTGTCCACGCCGGGGCTCGAACCCGGGTCCTCTCATTCCGGAATAAGTCGCTCTACCAATTGAGCTACGTGGACGTTCGTTCTGACTGATATCTGATTTTATGTCGTGTGCGTCCTGCTGGGCAGGCACGTCATAAGCGCCAAACACAGAAACAATCAAACAAACAGTATTAAAAACAGAGTATAATGATTAAAATCTGGCTCATTGAGTAAAAATGAAAAATGAGAATGGTGGAATGGCCAAAATCTAGATACGTTTAAAAAAGTAAATGTGTTAAAAATGAAGACAGCGACAGTATCGCAGTGATCATCTAGTAGCCGCTGCAGCGTAGCAGCGTCCTCTGTCAACAAATGAGAATGAAAGAAGTGAAAGCGCACATCACGAAAACGAACAAACCTACGCAGAAGATGAGTGACAGTGAGTCGGCAATTGCACGTCTCACACATCGGCGCAGTGTCGCCATACAGCAAGAAGCGGTGAGTGAAACGACAATGCCCAATGCGGAGACGCGCAAGCCCAACTTCCTCCCTACGGTTCCGACGATATGAGGATTTCCAGATTCCAAGAATAGGTTTAATACGATGCAGTTTGTTTTCCACCTGTTAGTCCCACAGACCCTGCCACGTTCGCTTGATATGATCGTGAACAAGAAAGCGGAAATCCCGGTGAAACAGTGGCAAGGGTGTGACGACCAAAGAGAAAGCAGATCTAGCAGTCGCATCAGCACACTCGTTACCCGAGATTCCAACATGTCCAGGAAGCCAGCAAAACTGAACCTGAAAACCGGCCTCGAGCAAACGACGAAGCAACCGTCTCACATCCAAGAGAAAAGGATGGTTACGGCAATCCGCAGATGACAAAGACTGCAAAACACCTAAGGAATCCATATAGACCATAGCACGATGATGAGAACTCGACTGAACATGGAGAAGGGCGAGATACACAGCATGCATCTCCGCCGAAAACACCGTGGCCTCAGTTGGGATCCGCGCAACAGAGACGCTATTTACACAGACAGCCGCGGATCCAACGACTCCATGTATCTTGGAGCCACCAGTGAAAATGGGAGTGTATTCTGAATTGAGGGAACGCTGCTCAGCGAAGAGCTGCTGGTGCACGGAAGCAGGGGTTGAGGACTTATCAAAAGAAGTAAAGTTCGGATCAGTGACGACCTCAAAAGGCTGCCACAGCGACTCCCCAACGACCCTGGTCTCTCCAACAAGTGACAAGTCGAACCCTGCATCACGAGCTAAGGCCGCCATACGAAGACCGAAGGTTGGAATGCACGAGGGCCGGTTCTCAAATAAACGAGTATGCTGGGGATGGAAAACTGCATCGTACAAAGGATGGTCGGGAAGAGATCGAAGTTTCAAGTAAAATTGAACAGACAGCTGCAGACGGCGTAATTCAAGAGATGGTTCTTTCGCATCAGCGTAAAGGCTGGGAATCGGAGATGTTCGAAATGCTCCCGTACAAAAGACGCAGCGCTTGATGGTGAACAGTATACAAAGGCCAGAGAACGGAAAGACGCGCAGAGCCATACACGACACAACCATAATCCAGTTTCGACCGTATTAAAGAATGGTAACTGTCTGTGTGGAGTGTGTTTTATTGCGTTATGTTAATTAACTTTGCAATGATATTTATTATTAATGAAAAATATAGTAGGTCTATTTCATAGTGTACATTTCAAATTGTTGACCTTCAGGATTTTGTGAAAAATAAATACATTATGATAACAATATTTGTTATTATAAAACAATGTAATGTACCAGAAAAGATTGGCTTATAATCTTAGAAATAAAAACAATACGTGAGGCTCAGGCCCGCTGAAGTAGTTTTGGAGGGGAAGAACGTGCCTATGGAAACAGTAATTCTAATTGCTTCCACATATTACTATAAAGTAGCATATTATTAGACGTCAAGCGAAGAGTTCTCTCTCTCTCCCCCTCCAAAGCAGCACATAACAAATTTACAGGTCAGACTGCCCCATACAACAATTATTGTCGCATTTTGGCTAGCCCCAATACAGCCAGCAATCGACGCTCTTGCTCAGTTAATGCTTTCAGTCCACGTATATGGAGTGACGACTACAAATAATATGAGTTTTAAAAATTAATAAATTTTGCAAAATTATTTAAGTAAAAATTTTCTTGGGTGATGGTGCTAAAGCATTCACAGAAAAAACTCTTCCAGTTTGGCGGCCCCCTAAATATAGCGCCCTTGGACCGTTGTTTAAATCGACCCTGCATCGTGATTTCTGGCTGATGTGTGAGAAAATGCTGGAAGTTCGAAATGCCGCCCCGGTGGCGCAGTGGTCTAAGCGATGGCTTCTGATCATTCGTCCGAGATGGGTCAGGGTTCGAATCCTGTGAGGCATGGATGTTGTGCTTGTCTTACGGCTCTGGCTGTCTCCCTTCCCTGGTACCAGTGGCCTTAAATTAGGGACGGGTGACTTTTCTCCCTTCCCTGGTACCAGTGGCCCTAAATTAGGGACGGGTGACTTTTCTCTTTTCCTTGGTACCAGTGGCCCTAAATTAGGGACGAGTGACTGCTTATAGCCCATTGAGTTGCTCACGGTGGTCGTTAAACCTCCAATCAAAAAGAAAGAAAAAAGAAGTTCGAAACAAAACATTAAAATTAAAAACTTCACTCATTGATGAAGTGTAGCTCTCTCTCTCTCTGATTTGGTATTGAAATGATTTCTGCAATCGAAAACCGCGCATTTTAAAACCACTACTATAAATATATCACATAGCTAAAACCGCATGAAACTCCGTAGGATATCATGTAAACAGCATCAAAATTCTCACACTTTGATGGCGATTCTGGCTTCACGGTAAGGAGACACAGGGCATCTCCAGAAGTCTAAAACAAAACACAAATATTGAAATCCATGGACTTGATTCAACAAATATTAAAAATGACTGTGAACTAAGGAATTACCTGGCAATATTAGCAGACAAGCTTCAGGTGGAAGACTTCAAACCTACTGACAATAGATGTTGCTAATGCTCTGTTGGGTCAAGACAGAAGCATACAGAAACCTACTATTATAGTGCAATTTACCACTAGGACAGCTAGAAACTTATGGTTATCACAAAGAAAAACTGTTATTTTCAATTCAGATTTACATAAAGATTACCAGCAAATTAAAATTTACATTAATGAAAATCTTGCACCTACTAATAGGCATCTATACTAGCAGACTAGAACTTTGGTTCAGAATGGAACAATAAAGAATACCTGGATATGGAATGGCTCTATATACATAAGAGAAAATGAACATGGGAAAAAAATTACAACATTGGAGGATTTGAGATCTTTTGACATTAGTGTCTAATGACTGTTTATACTGAATATAGTGTTGTCATTTAATACAACTCTTAAACTGCATTAAACCATGCTGAATTATTACTATTCAACTAATGAATTTAATAACTTATTACAAACTAACACACATAATTCATTAAACATTATTCATATAAATGCTCTTCTCGCCTGTAGGACAATCTCTTTGCTATAGTACACTGGCGGGCAAAAATTAAGGACGAGACGGTTTTTCGAATGTAACGTCGTGCAGAAGTGCTCCACATCGACTCAAATCATACCATAAGATCCCCAAGATGTAAGAATATGGGACAAGTGAGCAAAACCGTCCAAACAAGGAATCCAAAGGATACAAAGGCATTTTATTGAAAAGGTAGCTTCGAGCACAACTGGACAAAAAACAGAAACGTCCATGTGACAGGCGTCTTACAAGAAAAATCCAGTCTTTAGTAGGGGATATGATCGCCCCTGACTGCGTTGCAGGATTTACAACGTCTGTCCATGCTGAGGACGAGGTTCTCAAGGAGCTGTAGAGGCATCGCAGCCCATTTCTCTTGTAGCGCCAATCGCAGCTGCGGAATCGTTGCTGGCGGCTGGTGACGTGCTGCCAAGCATCTCCCGAGAAGATCCCACACGTGTTCGATTGGATTTAGGTCCGGGGACCATGCGGGCCAATCCATGCGTTGAATATCTTCACTCTCCAACAGCTCTGCGACAGCCACTGTGTGATGAGGTGTAGCGTTGTCGTCCATGAAGAAAAGCTCAGGACCCACAGCACCTCTAAACAGACGCACTTGAGGCAGGAGAACCTCGGTACAATTCCGGACACCAGTAACTGAACCTCCTTGGATGATGTGGAGGTCAGTACGGCTACCAAGCATGATACCGCCCTAAACGAGGACTCCGCCACCTCCAAACTGGTCCCTTTCGCTGATGTTGGAGGTGTGATTGCGTGTTCCCTACTCTCTTCAGATGTGTATACGTCCAGAATCGCTCGTCAGACTAAATCGGCTCTCATCCGTAAAGAGAACTCGACGTCATGCTGCATATAAGCGCATGCCCTACCGTACCGGACCCTAGTCTACCTCCTGAGTGGTCTTTCGGTCCGTTCTGCCTGCTCATTCCGCTGGTATGCTAATTTCTTCTCTTCGTCCTTAAATGTTGCACACCAGTGTATAAAGTGGAGACTTCAGAGTCATGTGGCAGCCCTTACTGGCTAGCAATCGTCTGTAGGATATAATGTCAGAAAAAATCCCGCCTGCTTTCCTGATTATGATCCAATGGATATTTCAATTCTTACGCGATGTTCAACCATAAGATATTTCATCATAACATTTTTTTTTTGATTGGAGGTTTAACGACCACCGTGAGCAACTCAATGGGCTATAAGCAGTCGCCCGTCCCTAATTTAGGGTCACCGGTTCCAGGGAAGGGAGAGAGCCAGTGCCGTAAGACAAACACAACATCCATGCCTGACCGGGATTCGAACCCGGACCCCTTACGGACGAATGATCAGAGGCCAGCGCCTTAGACCACTGCGCCACCGGGGCGGCCATCATAACATTGAAAAGAAAATATTTGTCAAGGGTTCAAATCATGTCTACTGATTTTCGCTCTCGAACGGCTTATTTCAGCAAACTGAAATTCTATTCGAAGTACAGCTTTCCTATCGAACTATGTGGGAAGGGAAAATAATGAGAATATCTACTGTTCGCACGTGCTACTCTCACGAAGCCTAAACGTTTAGTCAGCAAAATTCTTGCTGCGTGTCACACTTCGAAAATGTTCTGAAATTTTTCATCTTATCATTGGCTGCAGCTTTTGCAAGTGTCAAAAGGGCACCAGCCGGTATTTTCACCACGTGTTAGATATTTATTTAAATGAAATTCAAAATCTATTATCGGTATCTGATTCGCAATTCTATCAGTTGCATACTTACACTCAAATTTCCGTAATTTGTTAAAAGATTGAACTTTCACATACCGCTGTTGAACTTCATTTCGCTCCTCTTGTTATGACGGTTTCCTTTTCGGTTTCGCAGTATTTAGAACCAAAATCCTTTTCGTTCACTGAGAATAAACTTCCCTACCACTAATATACTGACACACCTTTATTGATAGTGAATTAGTCCTAAGCAAACACCACATAACAGACCTAACTGCACTGTGAAACAAAAAGTTAGGGGTTATTGAGCAGAGTTGGGCAAAATCGTAAATGAATTAACCATCACAGCGTAATGGTAAGGGGAACAAGAACTTAGCGTTACCATTACATGGTAATGGTGAACTGGTCATTAGAATTACACGGTAATTGTAATGGCATGTACAGTTACCCATTATAATCGTAATGGTTAACTATAAGTTGGTAATTAACCAATAAGTTATGGGTAACAATACAACGTGAATAAACCAGCAACCAGTACACCTTCACACGTTGTGTAGGTTATTTGACAATTGTTCCACCCCTCGGACCTCAAATGCGTGTATGTAGGTATTGGAGATTGTACGTGCGTGACATGAGTAGTTGGCCCGTCTTCGCCGCAAGTAAACTGATTTGAACGAAATAATGCATATGAAGTACGTAGTACGAACGCGATGTTTATTTCGGTTAGAGATACTCATTTCGTCCATCTCCAGTACAGTATTCTCGTCCGTTACATACGTTTCACTGTCAAAACGAATTACCCCACTATATCCAAAGCACATACAGTATTAGCACTACATTCACAGTTCAGCAACTCAGGGTGCAATGCCGAATATTACAGAAATCTGCGAACTCTTGACATTTTTGCCGTACTTCTCAAGTGTTGTTGTCCATTACTGGTCCGATACGAACACTGGACTAGCGAGCGACTGACTCCTTTATATACACTTCATGACAGGACCTGAACCTTCTGGAATATTCTTGATTTACATAAAGCTCTCCAACTTCCCGTCATTCTGGAACATTCTACAAACGTCTAACCCATTGTTGTCGCTTCTAGAACATTCTACACGACACTTCGGTCTCTATCAGCTATGTTACATGGCCGACTCTTCTAGACATAGCTTTTGGCACACGTACAATTCTGTAAACTATTAGTATGTAATTATTATTTGCAAATTGTGTAATTTCATTACCAAATAATTCCATTGCGTTTGAATGGAATTATTAAATAATTGAATAATATCCTCTTCATTGTAATGCATTACAGATTAATTCCATTACCTTGAGCAAACCATACTTGGGATTACCTTGCAATGCATAACCTGTTACTTCATTACCTTGTAATGCATTACATGTTAATTGTAATCTGTACTTCCATTACTTTGTAATGCATTCCAGCCCAACTCTGGTATTGAGGTTTCGAAGGGAAAACGTGGTGTTTCACAGATACAGTGACTGTCGAAGATCGATTATCAGCGTGGGCAGCTACGTCGTATGTAAATTTGCATCATGACAACACAGCACATGGCTTGCGAGCCCCGATAAAAGTACCCTGCGATAATTGGAAAGCGGGTCTTTTCAGGGCTTGGTCTAAATCTGTGCTGAATGAATTGTCTTCAGTAGGGGATAAACCTGAAATGATGTCCACACGATGTTTAAACATTGGCAACAGAAATAGGGCTGTTGGTATGTTATACGAAGATGCACGACAGATCGATGTGGCTTCTGTTTTAGAAGTTTCCGAAAGTGTAGTAAATCGGCTACACACAAGATTTGTACGGCGTGGAAGTGTTACAGATCGACCCAGGTGTGGACGCCCGAGGATAACTAAAAGAAAGCAAGATCGCTACCTGACAGTAAGTGCTCGGAGAATGCCTAGTATCACCAGTAGCCAACCCCGGGAATAACTTCGAGTTGCTTCTGGTGTCACAGCATGCACTTAAACGGAACGAAACTGTCTTCACGACTACGGACTCATAGCAGGTAGGCAGCTCAGATGTATAGCATAGACATCAGCTCACCGTCTTCAAAGATGTTCCGACAGTACATGTCACGGAATACAGAGTGGCACCATGTACTATGTGCAGTCCGTCCACCCTTACCAGCGGCAGTCAGTTTTGGTCAGTGCAGGAGAGTGTTTCAATGACCGTACTTCCTTGTATGTTTGTCAAGGCAACATGGATACCTCATTGTACCGAAACGAGAATATTGTGCTCATTGTGACACTGTTTCACTCTGCTATTGGATATGCATTCCGTTTTCTCGATGACAATTCAACCAGTCACCGTGCCTGGAGCGTGCTTCAGGAGCTGGCAAATCATAGGATTGAATCGGTACAGCTGCTCTCGAGTTCTCCTGATATTAATCCTACTGAGATCATTTGCGACGCTATACAGAGACTTCTGGATAACCACATTCCATACCTCAGTACATTGGCAGAGCTCCGTAACCTGTTGCCTGTAATATGGGGCGAGCTGCCACAGACACTCATCAGTAATGCGATTGCAAGTATGCCCCGTATGGTCAAGAGGTTCTTCGAAACAGAGGTAGTGTTACCGGGTACTGAAATCCAGATGTATGGACATTCTCCAAATTTACTATTTTGTCTATACTGCAGAGCTACATTGTTGTGTGCAGAAATTACACAATAAATTATTATTGTGAACTCACTCTTTATCGTTTTTTTTACGTAGCTTCACTGATGTTATTTCAATGCGTGTTACTTGAGTCATCTGATTCATACATCCTTCATTTCATGTAATATCCTTATTTTTTTGCGACCAGTGTATAAAGATGCCCATAGAGCTATGATCATGGAGGTGGGCCCCGAATGGCCTAGTGGTCAATGTTCGTGACTGCTACGGAAAAGTCTCGGGATCGATCCCAGGCAACTACAAACGCTCGAACCACTAAATGTGCGCCGGATGGACACATTAAGCCGTCAGACCGCGGGTACTGGCTTCCCGGTTATAAATAAGGGCGTATTTTACTCTCATTTTCTACCTCGCATCCGTGTGACTTTCCTGTCGGGCACTCTACCCAAATCTCCTAGCTTTCTACTTCAAAGGGTTGTTTGAAATTTGGGAGCAGACATTCCCTTCCTAAAATCCTCTACATATGATCTGAGCTGATCAGTGAGGCTAGAATAAGACAATAATAATAATAATTTTATTGTTTTAGCTATTACTTTATACCTTCATCAAGTTTGTATGTACATTTGAGTGTAAAAAGTAATTTTTATATCAGCCAGGGAAATCAGGGAAAAGGTCTTTTTATGAATTTACTAAAGCCCTGATCTCCCTATATAAGAGATCCAAGTCATAGGAATTGTCAAAAAATGAAGGTAAATAGTAGGTGGGTCATGCAGTAGATCAGTTAGTTGTTAGTAGATATTAGTAGCAATTAAAAAAGGATTGAAATGTTATATACTAATTTAAGGGTTTGTTTTATAAGTTCAGCAAATATGTTTTTAGTCTTTTTTTAAACAAGTTATAATCGTTAATGTATTTTAATTCTTCAGGTAAAAGATTCCAAAAAAGTTGGTCCTTGATAGTTGATACTTTGTTTCATTTGTTGTGTTCTAGGCAAGCATGGCTTTATCTGAAGTCTATTTCTAATTTCATAGTTATGGATATCAATATTTATATCTATGATATTTATATTGATATTTTGTTTAATCCTTTTAAACATATTTAATCCCAAAACATATTAATATAATTATTTTATATTCAAAATATTATGTTGATTAACATCTACTCGCAAGTAGTTATAAATATTTGAATAATGTATATTATTAGTATTAGTGTGTAGTTTAGATTCTAATAATCTAATAAATTTATTCTGGAGTACTTGGAGTTTTTTTATATTAGTTTGTGTTGTTTGTCCCCAACAGGATAGACAATAGTTAAAGTGTGTATGCACAAGAATGTAGTATAACAATTTAAGGATTTTATAAGTTAAGATTATTAAGCACTCGGCTAACTGCTCCTATGTTTCTAGAGATTTTATTAATAGTATGCTCTATATGTCGATCCCATTTTAAGTTATGCTGTAGTGTTACTCCTAAATAGGTAAAATAATTCCCTATGACAATTTTATTTTTATTATAATAAATAGTTATATGTCTTGATATTGATTTAGGTTCTGTCTTGTAAAAAACAAAGCCTTAGTTTTAACTGTATTTACAATAAGTTCATTGGATGTCAGCCAGCCGTAATATTAGCTTATTTGGTTATAATAAAGGTTATTTATTCATGTGCAATCACGTCCTGTGAACAGAATTGTAATATCGTCAGCATAAAGTGTTAGGTGTATGTTTTTTGATACTGTAAAAATAGCATTAATGCAAATGTTGAACAGTATCGGTCCAAGTATAGAACCCTGTGGTACTCCCATGATAATTTTTTCCATTGGTGTTTTATAGTGGTGAATTTGCGTGAACTGTATCTATTAGTTAGATAATTTTTAATTAGTTAAGCTGAAATCCCCCTTATACCTATATTATGTAGTTTTGTTATGGGAATATTATGGTTTAGACAATCAAAGGCCTTTGTAGGATCCAGAAAAAGTGCAAGTGTAAGTTGTTTGGTATCTAGTTGTTTTAATATAAAATTTTGTAGTGATAGAATAGCTGTTTCAGTTGATCTATTCGGTTGAAATCCATGCTGATTATTATTAATAATAGTGTATTTTTCCAAATACAATAGAAGTCTGTTATAAATTAACTTTTCCAGAATCTTGGCAAAAACAGAGATTTTCGCAATGGGTTGATAATTATTTATACACTGCTGGCCACCCAAAATGCAACACCAAGGACACGAGATAGCAAAGCTAGATTTACTGGACACATAACAACAGATACAAAGATGAAACGATTGAGCTTACAGGCCCGTGCGACTTGCGGAACACGCAGACATCAATAGTTCGTGTGACCCCCATGGCTGGAAATAACGGCCGCTACACGCCGCGGCATCGAACGAAAGAGGCTTTGGATATGGGCTTGGTATATGTCGGTCCAGGCTGCTTCCACACGTTGCCACAGTTCATCAGGCGTAGCCGCCGGTGGTGCTTGCCGGGCCACTCGGTTGCCGAGCAGCGACCAGACGTGTTCGATCGGCTACATATCGGGAGAACAGGCGGGCCACGGCAGCAGTGACACCTGGTGGGCCGTGAAGAATTGTTGCACGATGCGTGCCACGTGAGGGCGCGCATTGTCCTGTTGAAACATGGCCGCTGGCTGGTCCTGCAGGTAAGGGAGGACTACAGGCTCCAAAACGTCGGAGATGTAGCGGTGGCTGTTGAGTGTACCGGCGATGCGTACCAGAGGGGTGCGGGTGTCATATCCAATTGCACCCCAAACCATAACGCCAGGCGACGGACCGGTATGGCGATGCATAATGCAGGCCTCATACAGTCTCTCGCCGCGGTGCCGCCACACGCAGATCCGACCATCGTGGTGTTGCTGGCAGGAGCGGGATTCGTCGGAGAAGACAATGTTGTGCCATTCCGTAGTCCAAGTGCGGCGTTCAACGGCCCACTGCCGCTGCACTCGCCGGTGGTGTAACGTCAACAGTAATCGGAGCAATGGGCGCCGTGCGACAAGTCCCTGCTCCTGCAGACGACGTCGCGCGCTGACACAGGTTGTTGCGCAACACACCCTAATTCCTGCGCTAACGTTCGTGATGTGGCGGTGCGAGCCGTCAATGCCCGCCACACAACATGCCTGTCCTCTCGTTCGGTGGTGTGCCGCGGCTGCGGCAATCGCTCACGTCAGTCCGTCCATCACTTCTGCACCCACCGAATCCATACTCGCCTCACTGTGGCTGGATGTCGTCCCACGCGGGCGCCGATGTCTCGGTACGATAAACCGCTGTCGCGATAAGCCACTATTCGTCCTCTGTCGAAATCCAAAACGTGCTGGAATGACTGCCGTATTCTGCGACGAAGCATAAGGAAGCTTCCCACGCACAGGTCCGGCAGTACAACACGCTTCCACTACTTACACCCCGCCTTCTGTGCACCCTTCTTATAGTGCTTCTTGGTGGCGTGCCGGGCGTACATGATTTGCATATGCCCTGCAATGCTAATCATTTGCATGTCCTCTCGCGGGCGACGCATGCTGCGAATTTCAGGCCAATCGGATGCTTCCTTCTTGGTGTTGCATTTTGGGTGGCCAGCAGTGTATTATTAATACAGCCTGTTTTGTATTTAGGAGAGATCTTAACTATTTTAAAATCATCAGGGAAGATTCCTGTTTCAAATACCAAGTTAAATAGAAGTGGCTCTGCAATTATGTCAGCAACAAGTTGAATTACCTTCGGATGAATGTCATCATATCCTGCAGTAGAATTTATTTTTATTTTTTTAAGTTCCATTAGTAATTCTTGATATGTTATTTCTGTAAGATAAAAGGAGTTTGTTCGATTTGATTCTTCTAAGTAAGCTGTGAAAGGTAAATCTGGTTTACTCAAATTTTGTTTTATGTAATTTGATGTTATTATGAAATGATCGTTTAAATGTGTAGCAATGTGTTCTTGATTTCGAATTTCCTTTTTATTCTCATCAGTTAAAAATTCTGGTATTTTTATTTTATTATTTTTTCCCAACAATTGATTAAGATGTTGCCACGTTTTATGGGGGCCATTTTTAAGGAGAAATTTTGTAATAGTAATTTCTTTTAATCATTTTTATTGTTAAGTTCAGGTTGTTCCTATAGCGTTTAAAATTTAAATAATCTGTAGGATTTCTAGATTTTAGAAATTTAGTGAATAGATTTTTTTTTTGTTAATTCGATTAATTAGTGAGTTATTCAGCCAAGGTTTTCGATTTTTTTAAAGTATTATAGCATATTGTTTTAGTGAAGGTTTCATTATATAATCGAAGAACAGTGATATGAAAATTTTCAAAAGCTGAGTTAACTTGTGTTTCCCTATTAATTAGTGTCCAGTCAATTTGAGCCATTTTATTTCTGAAAATTTTCAAGATTTTATTTAGTTATTTGTCTAATGATATATTTATCTGTTACAATTGGGTTATTGTAAGAGTGCTTATATTCCACTCATACCTGTGGAAGGCACTATGGACCGAATTCGTTACCACGTACAAACATACATGCTGACTGTCTTCCCTGGGGCGGATGGAATCTTCCAGAACGACAATGCGACGTGTCACACAGCTACATAGAAATGTCCGAGAGTGGTTGGAAGAGTACGATGAAGACTTCAAAGTACTTGCCTGGCCCCCTAATTCCCCTGATTTAAACCAAATTGGGCATCTGTGGGACCACCTCGATCGTGTTGTTCGCTCTATGGATCCTCGACCACGCGCACTGCAGTCAGCATGGCTCCACATACCTGTGAACACCTTCCAGCACTTTATGGAGTCACTCTCAGCCCATCTAATAGCTGTCCGCGCTGCGCACGACGGTTGCTTTGGATATTAACTGGTGGTCACAATAATGTGACTCGACCGTGTATGTTTCAGCACAAGTTGCTTTTTTTGCTGGGATTTATCTGCTCAAAAACCATAATTAGTCGCCGACGAAGCTTAACATTGAGTTCCGTTCTCTAGGTAAACAAAGCCTACACCAACAAACAACGTCAGCAAAGCGACGGGCTAAAAGCTAGTTATTCCATAAATGCTCGTGATTGGCGCGACAATTAAATAATAATAATCTGTCATAACACAAATTAATAAACTAAGCAAATGGCTCGTCAGCCTAACTGTAGGAAACATAATTATACACTTTAGCTTAATGATGAATCTGTTTTGACCGTTGCATAGAAGTTCTCTGGCGCCATCGTTTTTCAAAACTGTCCGTGCATTGCAAAGCACGCCAACAATTCTCATGTGGTTCTCGTTCGCTGCATGAAGTTTATATCACACGACATTATATGAACAAATACGTATTAAGCTATAACACAAGAATCATATTTTGCGAAAATGAACTGTATATACTGTATAATGAAAGGGCACATTTTAGGCGTGGTACTTTTTACCTCCCCCCTTGTAGCGCTTGTGTGTAGCTGACTTTCTGAACGCTACATAAATCAATTCTCAAAAGTTCGCCTGTAGTGAATCGGGCGTCACTCAAACAACTTCAAAAAGGTAACTTACTAATCGATCTTTTATTTCAGCCAACACTTCTTACAGCACGGTATAACATCTGGACAACGTTAGTCGTAACTTGTGCTTATAAATAGCCCAACCCGCAACCTTTAAATAATTTAAACGGTAATTAAACAATATCGTATCCACAATTAGCATTAACGTTCACCATGAAATACCTCGCTGCTGCTTCTCAAACGTTATATATACACAGTCGAGTCACATTATTGTGACCACCTCCTGCTTTTGACGTCAACAGCGCATAGCCAATGAAAAAAGGCACGTGTCGTGAGCTGGCTTGGAGGGTATATAAGGTGTGCTGTGGGCATTCTGAAAACATATCCCTCGTTGCTGTCATAGATAAAAGGAGCGATTTATCAGATGTGCAAAAAGGGATGATTATTGGCTTTCGGGCCAAGGGTGGCAGTATTTCTCCACTTTGTGACAATCATCCACGGTCCAAACTCGGTTAACTTGGGCCCATTTCATGCGTTGTTGGCGATTATGTGCAGTGAGTATGGGGTCTTCCATTACGCAGGCCCATGCGCAGAAGGCTGCGGTGAACTGTGTTCTGATCAGGACTGAACATTGCACATTGCCCTGATCACCACTGTTGTAGCTGGCGGTGACTTGTCGTACTGTGGCCTTGCGGTCGCTGTGAACAATGCGCGACAGTCTCCTCTCCCCTCTGGCATCAATGAGCTGCGGACGACAGTTCGTCGTTTGGCCACCTGTACACCACTTTTGATACGTACTCACTACAGCGGCACGTGAACAACCCACAAGCTGCGCCGTTTCCGTGATCGTAGTTCCGAGGCTCCATCACAATTTGTCCTTCATCAAACTCTGATAAATCTGCAGCTTTTCCGATTCTGACTCCGAACACTCTACAAACCGAAAGCCGGTCCTCGGGTTGTATATATACTGCTCTGTGAACTTCACCTGCGCCATCGTTCGGTCCCCACGCGCACTCATTTCTCTAGGCTTGGAGTGGTCATACTGTAAGGACGTATCGGTATATAAATGTAGAAAGAAACACCAATTTTTTTAAGACAATTATAACGAAGTGAATTTCTCCGTCATTTTTATCCGCGCCAGGATTCGAACCCGGGTCCACTCATTCCGGAATAAGTTGCTCTACCAATTAAGCTACGCGGACGTTTTATTCTGATTCCTATCTGCCTTTATGTCGTGTGCGTCCTTCTGGCAGGTACGTCACATCTCCTGGTACGTTACATCATCTCCCCCTTATTTTTTTTTTATTTTTTTTTTTCGAAGTGCTGCTCTTATTTTTCCTATCTCGCGGTGTGGAAATAACATCACACCAATGCGAGATTTTGAACGGTCGGGTCATCCGGATAGTTCGGGCGCCATTATAACGAAGTGAATTTCTCCGTCATTTTTATCCGCGCCAGGATTCGAACCCGGGTCCACTCATTCCGGAATAAGTTGCTCTACCAATTAAGCTACGCGGACGTTTTATTCTGATTCCTATCTGCCTTTATGTCGTGTGCGTCCTTCTGGCAGGTACGTCACATCTCCTGGTACGTTACACAATAACGTTTTAGATAGATAATATCAAGCTCAAATGAAGTTAACGATTCTTATTCATAAGTACAAAAATAATTATTCGTTCTTTCCAAACAATCCAGGCAAAGAAGATACAAGAAATGGTAGGCCGTTTCTCCAGTGGTCCAGCGGGAAATATCCTGGTGGGCCAGTCCGCCCCTGATGGCCTATAAGCTCGGAGGTCACATAGAAGTTCTGACGCTTTTTATTTGAGACAGTTTTGTTATAGTACCTAGCCCATGGCAACCAGTTTAGTGAGCAGCTGTTAGCCAACATCTTTTCCAAACTACTCTGCTCCAATTATCCATAGAATGCTGCTCTCTTCGCAATGTTCTTTCTGAAATAGGCTGCTGTGGTATTCAGTGACGGTCTGTAGCAATGGCTGTATGTTTTGAAATCGGTTTGCAGCCACCAGGCGTGATACTCATCGGCAGGCTCTGTCTTCGAGAACTGACTGTGAACCTCAGTGAGGCCAAAGATTAGCTGTCGAATTAGATGTACACTCATGTTTATACACTAGTTGAATTATTCGTTTCGAAATACCAGCAAATCCGTCTACTTCCTTCACAAGTTGTTCTTTAGCCCTAGCAAATGCAAAAACCATTCTTCTGCTACTCCTCATGTCTTCCTTTTCCTTCAGACCCATCATTCATGGCAGTATAGCCTGTAATCCTGCATTCCACTGGGAATGACGTCACTATATATATCAAATGCAATTGGGTACTATTGCATACTTTAAGTGATGATCTGAAATGGAATACACATATAGATCTACTTTCAACCAAAATTTCGAGAAACGTTGGAGTTATTAGTCACACTTTTAGACATCTAACCCCTAAATTAATGCTGGCGTTATACTATTCCATCATACAGACCTACTTTACCTACTGTATATTGATATAGGGGAAAACAACAGAATATAACATTCACAAACTACAAAAATTACAAAACAAATTTATCAGGTTATTGGAGTTAAAATTAATACTAATCAATCTTCCAATTTGACGTATAGAACTACTACACATCCCAATACTTTCAATATATTAACTATACAAAAATTATATGAATATAACTTGGGAAAGATTACGTTTAAAAGAATAAAATATAACCTCTACTATAATTTGATTACAATCAATATGCATACTCATACTTATCCAACGAGAAACAGATTTAAACTACTACCGGTACTCACACATACAGAAAATTTTAAAAATAACATAAATTACTCTGGCCCTAAATTATGGAATACTTTTCCTCACCATCTTACGGCAATTAATGATATTAATCTTTTTAAGAAAAAACTAAAACTCTATCTATTGGGGAAGAACTAGCTCTATCACAGTTTTTTTTTTTTTTTTTTTTTTTTTTGACTAACTCTTTGAAGGTTATCTTGTTTATTTTTGGAATTTCATATGCCTATGCTCTTATTTGTAGTGAAAAATTGTGAAACTAGGATATAATTCTACTTACACAATACTAAACTATTCATGGTGACCTTTCTTTATAATTTTTATTTGCTACTTACCAATTTACTTATATGATGTCAAAAAATTAGTTATGTTTGTTCCTGACTTATTCGATCTTTATTATGGGTGCCAAGGGCTATGTTAGGCCTTTTCCCTCGTGTTTCCCAGTTGTCACTAGTTACACTTTTATTATTATGATACTGCTCTTGGTGTATATGGTCACAACTGAAAATAAAAATGAAATGAAACTCATATGCCCATACCGCGGTGTATGATAAGTTACGTGATACGACTCTCCGTGCTGCCAACAGTTTGAAAAACGACTGTTAATGTCACAGCTCGCCAGGGGGCGTTCAGGAGTTGTGGGGCGATCGCTCACGCTAACCATCATAGGATTATATGGTTTTTATGATTTCGTCTGTGTAAAATCAGTATTATCCTGAGTATTTTTTATTTATTACTTTGTGTAATTAATTATATTGTATGGAGTTCCAGAAAATTTTAAGTTTCTATGCAGAAGGTAAAAGTACGTTAACTCTGTTTTTACTTAACGAAAGATAAATTTATAGTGTTGCTAAATGTCGGACTAGAATCTGTTCACTTCTGTTTTAGGTATGGGCGAAAGTGTTTTGTACCGAACTATAGGTTATCGGACAGGTTATTCAGCATATAAAGAATTTGTATCAACCTTTATTGACCCAACTGTAACATATTAAAGAATTACTAGGGACGTTAGGGGTTGTGGCAAAGAGGTATGTATGGTAATGGCGGAGTTGTTATGAGGCGGACGAATGATTGTTGTTATGAAATAAAAGTTTATGTTCTCGAATGGAGTTCGTTACTGCTTAAAAGTAAGTTCGTGTCTCTTATTAAGGCTTAATATGTAACACCAACAGAGTTGGAAAAATGACGGCAAGCATTGGATGTGATGCATTTTTTCCATAGCTTACAATGTGGAATTGTGTTACGTTAAGAGCATTAACCGTTGTTTAAATGTAGGATCACAAATTTTATCCCTTGATATCAAATATGTTCGTCGTACTATATGCACCCAGGTCGGGGAAATCTCCGCCGAGAAAAAGCAGCCATTTTGCCACGATGCACTTTCTCTGCCGTTATCGCTAGCACAGATGGAGGGAGCGCCTTATTCATTAGTATGATTAGGTACAAAAATAAAACAAATGTGTAAGATATATTGTTTATTACTAAATGAAAATATCAATAGTGAATGATTTCTCGAGCTGAAGATAAATCAAAATTATTTTTTGCGAAAATTTCGGTAAGTTTTCAAAATCATCAGTTTCCGTTAACGATGCTCCAATGACTTACGCAAAAACTGATATTCCATGTTAAAATTGCTCCTCCGAATGTACAGTACCATCTCATTTTACAAGAAATACAATTTTTTTACGATAAAGGGTCTATTCTCTATTGCCTCAGTAAAAAACTCAGTATCGTCTGCTCAGAAATCTTCACGTTAGACTACTCACTCTGTAGCCAAAATATATATACACTGGTGTTCAAAATTAAGAGAATTTGTACATTTTGTCGATTTTCACAAAAAGTACGGAACCAAAGGTACAAATTATACCGCCGAATAAGAATGCAAATTTGCAGTGTCGAATACGTAAGCGTACACGTGCGTGTGGGCGGAGCTGTGATAGCGAAGGACACGAAAAAGTACACGTGGCTTTTTCTGCGATTAGTTCGCTCGTATACTCTTCGGCGACATTCGTTGTGTTTCTTGCAGAAGTTGGTTCAATTGCATAAGCAATCAAGTAAAATGAGTTGCCACGAACGTATTGATGACGAAATGAATTGGAGAATCGTCGGTAGATTGGAGGCAGGGCAATCGCAAGTGCAGGTTGCTACAGAGCTCAATGTAACGCCCAGTGTCGTCTACAATTTGTGGAAACCGTTTAAGGACACAGGATCCATATCGAGAAGGCCTGGGCAAGGTCGTCCAAGAGCCACGACGGCCAATGAAGATCGTTATTTGGCACTTTCAGCGAGGTGCCACAGGACTGCTACAGCTGCATAGCTATCTCGTGAGCTGCATGCCGCCGCACTGGAACCCGAGATTCAAGGGTTTTTTTTCTCGAAGGCTTCATGAGAGAGGGCTTTTTGCCAAAAGATCCGCTGTTTGCGTCCCGTTCACTTCAACACACAAGAGAGCGCGTTTAGCATGGTGCAGATATCAGCCTTGGACCAGACTTCGGTGGGGTAACGTTCTCTTCACAGACGAGTCGCGATTCAGCTTGGACACTGATTCTAGACGTACCTTAATCTGGAGAGAACCTGGGACCCGATACCTTTCCTCCAACATCCGAGAAAGGGGCCGCAATGGTAGCGGAGGTGTCATGGTCCAGTATGACGTCGCGCTGTGATTTTATGTTAGATCTTGCAACGTGGATTTTGGACATTCCTGCGCTGATGAGCCTTTCTGACGATCATGAGTGCGTACCATGACTGTTGTATCGTATAATTTTTTTCTCTTGTATGACTGTGTATCCATATCAAATTTCATTAAAATGTATCCATTAGTTTTTTCAGAAATTCGACAAAATGTGCAAAATCTCTTAATTTTGAACATCAGTGTATATAACGCTTATTTGACGAATTCCATCTGATAGGCAGAAAAGTGTATGTTTGCGAAGCGTTCCAGGTTATTGGTTTTTTTAATTCCAAGCAAAATAGCATTCGTAAAATACGAACGTTTCTGCCGCTTCCTTCCATAAGAAAGCATAGGTTGTATCAAATCATTGGCCCACACGTTGGTTGCGCCATCTAGTGACAAATGACATTAACGGGCGATTTTGTTCCCAGAGTAGTATCACCTGACTATCATACACCGTGGCCCATACACAGTGCTGCATTGCCACCAGCGCGACATCTACTAGTGTATCATGTCAGCGTAGCCGTCTGTGGTGAGGTACTAATTTTCGTCTGGTGTCACTGTTAAGATGGACATTTAGTATGATCACGTGACATCTTTCATGTTGGAGTCAAAGAGTAAGATGTCTCGAGATGCCCTTGTTAATGTAGCAGTACCACTTAGCGTGAAGCCTACAACCTCGAGCGACGGCCGTCAGAGTGTGGGAAAGCAGATAGTTTTCAAGGCCATCGCAATGCATTTTGTGTTGGTCAAATCGCCTTCCTTCGTCGCAAATGTTTCCAATTTCGCATCGTAACTTGCTGCCGATGCGTGAGAAAATGCTGAATTTATAAAATTATCAAATATTTAGGTGCTCCTTCCCATCTATGTATTAATTTTATAAGGTTTTTTACTTTAAGACCAATTATGAGAGAACGGCTGAACGTAAACATATAGTTGAGGTATCAAAATAAATCGTCTTACCATGTAGATGTGCCGGTGGAAGAAAAAATGAGATTGGGGCAACGGTTCTGGCGTTGTGGGGCGGCAAAGTTCCCATGTAAAGTCTATGGGAGAACCGTGCGGTAGACATCCGATCGCCTCATGCGCTGTTGAAAGCGGAAGTATGGAGGTAGTCCAAAATCCAAAGTCTCTCTTCTCAGCGAACCGTTGTGCAAAACAATGCTAGCAGGAATTTGTTTGAAAGTTCTTATCGGAATGGCGAACACTCAAAGACCTGATTGCGTTGTGCCATTGGACTGTGTGATGTGTACATACATTTAACATTCATTCGATCCAGTTTATTCACGTAGGTAAGACGTTTCGCATTATGTAAAGATGTAAATAAACTTTTCATATGAGTTTCTTCTTTCCAAAAAAAAAAAAAAACTAATCGTCGATTCCGATGGGTTTCATCTACCGGGAAAAAAAACTATTCGTCGATTCCGACGGATTTCTTCTACCGGGTTTGAATTCCGGTGAGGTATGGATGTTGTGTTTGTCTTACGGCACTGGCTCTCTCCCTTCCCTGAAACGAGTGACCCTAAATTAGGGACGGGCGACTGCTTATATAGCCCAAGCGTTGGCTTATGATCATTCATTCGTTAAGAGTTTGGGTTCGAATCCCGGTGAGACATGGATGTTGTGTTTATCTTACGCCACTGGCTCTCTCCCTTTCCTGGAACCAATGACCCTAAATTAAGAACGGGCGACTGCTTATAGACCAAAAAATCGCGAACCTGGATTATTGTCTTTACTGAAGTGGTTAAATGAATTTGTCAATCAAATAAAGTTTACATTTGTTGTTTCATATAAGTTTATTAATTTCAAAAAAAAAACAAAAAAACTTACCGTCGGTTCCGACGGGTTTCGTCGAGTTTTTATTTTAAATTGAAATACACGAGCGTTAGTGCGAATTCTAAACAAAGGATAACGTTAAAATTGAAAACTTCGCTCGTGTAAGAAGTATAATTCATTCCGGTTCGATATTAAGACGATTTCTGTAACCAAAAGTCACGCAATTCCGAAATACACACAGTTAGTTGCAATTACACACGTATCATGTAAACAACGTGAAATTCCCACACCTTGCGGCTTCACGGTTAAGAGATTCAGGGCATCTCCAGAAGTATTAGTCTAACCTCCTTGGTTGGAGTAAGCCATTTATATGACCAGCACAAGTGTACCTAAGAAACTGGCATCACATTGTGTATAGAGATCAGATATTATGATTAACCTGTTATTTATGGACACGTTTTCTCTAAACGTCCAATTCGTGTGGTTTAAATGTCTTATTTAAAACGTTCGCATGTTTCATGAACGTAAACACCCACTCACAATGTTACATGATTTTTTCCTTGGGAATCAGTAGCATTGTAATTATAATGTTCAATTCATTTTCGAACTCAAGTTGTACGAAAACATACATAAAAAAAATTGAGTTCTGTTCTGAAATACACTGCTGGCCACCCAAAATGCAACTTCAAGAAGGAAGCATCGGATTGGCCTGAAATTCGCAGCATGCGTCGCCCGCGAGAGGACATGCAAACGATTAGCATTGCAGGGCATATGCAAAACATGTGCGTCCGGCACGCCACCGAGAAGCACTATAAGAAGGGTGCACAGAAGTCGTGGTGTAGTAGTGGAAGTGTGTTGTGCTGCCGGACCTGTGCGTGGGAAGCTTCCTGATGCCTCGTCGCAGAATACAGCAGTCATTCCAGCACGTTTCGGAGTTCGGACGAATAGTGGCTTATCGCGACAGCGGTTTATCGTACCGAGACATCGGCGCCCGTGTGGGACGACATCCAGCCACAGTGAGGCGAGTATGGATTCGGTGAGTGCAGGAGAGACGGACGGACCGACGTGAGTGATTGCCGCAGCCACAGCACACCACCGAACGAGAGGACCGGCATGTTGTGCAGCGGCATTGACGGCTCGCACCACCACATCACGAAAGTTAGCGCCGGAATTAGGGTGTGTTGCGCAACAACCTGTATCAGCACGTACCGTTCGACGTCGTCTGCAGGAGCGGGGACTTGTCGAACGGCGCCCATTGCTCCGATTACCATCGACGTTACACCACCGGCGAGTGCGGCGGCAGTGGGCCGTTGAACGCCGCACCTGGACTACGGAATGGCACGACATTGTCTTCTCTGACGAATCCCGTTTCTGCCTGCAACACCACGATGGTCGGATCCGCGTGTGGCGGCACCGCGGCGAGAGACTGTATGACGCCTGCATTATGCATCGCCATACCAGTCCGTCGCTTGGCGTTATGCTGTGGGGCGCAATTGGATCTAACACCCGCACCCCTCTGGTACGCATCGCCGGTACACTCAACTGCCACAGCTACATCTCCGACGTTTTGGAGCCTGTAGTCCTCCCTTACCAGCAGGACCTGTCAGCGGCCACGTTTCAACAGGACAATGCGCGCCCGCACGTGGCAGGCATCGTGCAACAATTCTTCACGGCCCGCCACGTGTCACTGCTGCGCCGTGGCCCGCCTGTTCTCCCGATATGTCGCCCACCGAACACGTCTGGTCGCTGATCGGCAACCGAGTGGCCCGGCAAGCACCACCAGCGGCTATGCCTAATGAACTATGACATCGTGTGGAAGCAGCCTGGACCGACATACCCCAAGCCCACATCCAAAGCCTCTTTCGTTCGATGCCGCGGCGTGTAGCGGCCGTTATTGCCAGCCATGGGGGCCACACGAACTATTGATGTCTGCGTGTTCCGCAAGTCGCACGGGCCTGTAAGCTCAATCGTTTCATCTTTGTATCTGTTGTTATGTGTCCAGTAAATCTGGCTTTGCTATCTCGTGTCCTTCTTGGTGTTGCATTTTGGGTGGCTAGCAGTGTAAATTCTGCTTATATATTTATCCGAAAATGCGCTCAAATACGTAAGCGAACACACATATGTACGCACGTGCGAACACATCAGCCAGCGAAAAACTAACCTGGACGTCATACTTCCTTTCATCATGACGTGAAGTGCTCGTCCAAGTACGTAAGTCGTCACGTACTGCACGTGTACGTTAGATAATATTCCGAATAAATCCGGCATTCGTTACGACAAGACTTGATAGCTTGGTGGAAATATTTTACACTCGTGCTAGGTTTTGTTGAAGCTGTGTTAACGTTCTGCTTGTCGGAGATACTGCAATGCAGGAGAACGAGGGAAAACAAGAGGAAATTGAAAAGGAAGAGACCGAAGTTAAGGAAGAAGAGGATGAAATGTAAGTTATAATTGAATTACTCTAATTTTTGGAGTTTAGGTATTATTTTTCACAGACAACCATGTAGGCCTGTGGTACCAAGGTCTACAGAATGTTTGATATTTTCTGAAGCCAGCGAGGCCTCTTAGCAACACCCAGCAACAACTGTTGTTCCAATTTATGAATTTCTAAATTCATTCAACAGTGAAAGTTAATTTTTTTCGTCTTAAAATGTCGGCCTCTGTCTTTAAGAACTGACTGTCGACCTCAGTGACGTCAACCATTAGCTGTAGTAGAACTGGATGTATTACACCACTCTTTGTACACTGCTTACGTTTTTCGTTTCAAATCAGCAACAAATTCGTCTGCTTCCTTCACAAGATGTCCTTCAGCCCTATCAAATGCAGAAATATCATTTCCCCACTCACTCATATCTTTCTTCTGACCTATTTAGAAATATCGTATAATCGCGAATTTCACTGGAAACGACGTCACTACATAGCAAGTGCAAGCTCATATGCCTATACATAGTGCTGCATTGCCACAAGCGTGACGTCGACTGGTACAGTATATCATGTTAGCGCTACCGTCTACGGAGAGGTGACTAACTTTTTTTTATTGGAGGTTTAGCGACCACCGTGAGCAACTCAATGGGCTATAAGCAGTCGCCCGTCCCTAATTTAGGGTCACTGGTTCCAGGGAAGGGAGAGAACCAGTGCCGTAAGACAAACACAACATCCATGCCTCACCGGGATTCGAGCCCGGACCCCGTTCGGACGAATGATCAGAGGCCATCGCTTAGACCACTGCGCCACCGGGGTGGCCTAATTTTTGTTTAGTGTGATTAATAATGAACGACATTTTTTTTCGTTCACGTGATATCTTAAGTGTTGAAGTAAGCCATTTATATATATGCCGCCCCGGTGGCGCAGGCCTCTGATCATTCGCCCGAACGGGGTCCGGGTTCGAATCCCGGTGAGGCATGGATGTTGTGTTTGTCTTATGGCACTGGCTCTCTCCCTTCCCTGGAACCAGTGGCCCTAAATTAGGGACGAGCGACTGCTTATAGCCCATTGAGTTGCTCACGGTGGTCGTTAAACCTCCAATCAAAAAAAAAAAAAAAAAATAAGCCATTTATATGGCGAGCACAAATGTACCTAAGGAACTGGAATCTCAGTGTTGTATGCAACGATCAGATATTGTGATTGACCTGTTATTTATGAATACATTTTTTCTAAAAGTCCAGTTCGTGTTTTTTAAATGTTTACTTTAAAATGTTCGTTTCTTTCATGAACAAAAATACCCACTCACACTTGTGCTGCACGATTTTTCCTTGGGAATTAGTAGCATCGCAATTCTGATATTTAATTCAAGTTTTGAGCTAATGTTGTTCGAAACCATGGAAAAAATAATTCAGGATTTCAGCTTTGAACTAAATTCTACTGATAAATTTCTCCGAAAATGTGCTCACATACGTCCACACACACGTAAATACGTACGCATCAGCCAGCGAACAACTAACCTCGCCGTCACCATTGTTTTCGTCATGACTTGACGTACACGTACGGTACTGACGTAGATAGTCTTTCGATTAAATCCGGCTTCTGTTTCGATAAGAGTTTTTGCTGTAGAAGAATTTTTTTTTTTTGATTGGAGGTTTAACGACCACCGTGAGCAACTCAATGGGCTATAAGCAGTCGCCCGTCCCTAATTTAGGGTCACTGGTTCCAGGGAAGGGAGAGAGCCAGTGCCGTTAGACATACACAACATCCATGCCTCACCGGGATTCGAACCCGGACCCCTTTCGGACGAATGATCAGAGGCCATCGCTTAGACCACTGCGCGACCGGGGCGGCAAAGAAATATTTTACCCTTCTTCTAGGGTTTAGTGAAGCTGTGTTTACGTTCTGCTTGTGGGATTATTGAAATAAAGAAGGACCATGAAAAGCTGGAGAAAGAGGAAAAGGAAGAGACTGAAGTTGAAGAGGAAGAAACGTAGGTTGCAATGGAATTATTCTACTTTTTGAAGGCTCGATGGGTTTGGGGGCTTTTTTCTTTTTTTCCTGCAAAGAATCTTGTAAGCCTGTGATACCCAAGGAGGTTAGAATAAGATATCTGGAGATGCCCTTGTTAATGGAGCAGTACCATTTTGCGTGAAACCTATAACCGTGAGAAACGACCGTTAAAGTGTGGGAAAGCTAGTGCTTTTCAAGGCTATTGCAAAGCATTTTGCGTTGGCCGAATTGCATTCTTTCATCGCAAATGTTCCTCATTTTGCATCGTAACTTGCTGCCGATGTGTGACAAAATGCTGGATTTATAAAATTCTTAATTATTTTGAGGCTCCTTCCATATTTATTTTAAATTGAAATACATGAACGTTATTGTGAATTCAAAACAAAACATAACGTTAAAATTAAAAACTTCATTCCGGTTTGATATTAACACGATTTCTGCAACCACAAACCACGCAATTCCAAAATAAACAGAGTTGAAACTACATAGGTAATATGTAAACAACCTTAAATTCCCACAGATTGAGGCTTCACTGTTAGAGACACTGGGCATCTCCAGAAGTATTATTCTAACCTCCTTGGTGGTACCACAGTCTACAGAATGTTTGCTATTTTCTGGAACCCGCGAGGCACCTTAGGAATACCCCCGCAATGGTTGTTTATTCAATTTATGGAATTATAAATTCATTCAACGGTCAAAGATTTTTTCAATCTTAAAATGTCGGTCAAAGCTTTTTCTTTTCTTTTCGGTCTTAAAATATCGGCCTCTGTCTTTGACAAGTGACTGTTGGCATCAGTGACGTCAACGATTAGCTGTTGAACTGGGTGTACACCACTTTTTATACACAGTTGTTAGTTTCGAAATACCAGCAAATTCGTCTGCTTCCTTCACAAGATGTCTTTTAACCCTACCGAATGCAGGAACATTCTTTTGCCACTGATTGATGTCTTCTTTGGACCAGTAATTCATAGCAGGAATACCGTGTAACCATCAATTCCTCTCGGAATGACGTCACTACATAGCAAATGCAAGCTCATATATATTTGTCTATACAAAGTTTTGCATTGCTACAAGTGTGGCATCGACTGGTGTATCACGTCAGCCCTCCTGTCTATGGTGAGGTGACTAATTTCTGACTGGTCTGATTATTGACCGAGAATGACATTCACTGTGCTCACATGATGTCTTATGTGTTGTATCTCAGCGTATGTTGAGATCAGATATTATCATTGACCTCGTATTTATGAATGAAGACATTCTTTCTAAGGTTCATTTCGTATGATTTACCAGTTAAATTTAAAACTTTTGTACAGTATCTGCAGGGCCGGCCTGACTACTTCGGCGGCCCTAGACAAAGATTTACTTCGGCGGCCCCTAATAGTATTTTTAACTGAAAAACGTGCATGATACTTAATTGTAAAAATAACAGTTTTCAATAATATTTGAGTAACGTATTTTTTCCTCAATGACAGGAAACTAAAATTTTGAAAAATGCACAAAACTATTATTGACCTGAAATTTTCTGAACTTCTCCGAATGCTGCCTACAATATGCTTATTTGTAAATGTCATTGTAGTTTGCTGTTTCGTGATTATTCCTGCATAAACTTTTAGGCACATAACTTAAGGTTTAACATTAGTCACACTGTTTGCAACTGTTGTAGAAAACTCAAACGAAGAAAAAAATGCTTTCCTAGTGTGTAATAATTTTTATAATTTGCTAAAAAAATTACCCATATCTGAATTTTAGAGTATATTTTTGTGTACAATGCCATACAAATATTGTGAAAGAAATTTTAATGGTTTAAAAAGTCACTTTTCTTGCTTTTTTAGAAGCAAAATCTGCAAGTACTTGAGGTAGGTCTAAAGACGAAGCAATATCATTTTCAACTGATATTAAAGATAGTCCAACTAATCGTTCTTGAGTCATTGTCGATTTCAAATAAGTTTTGAGAAGCTTTAATTTTGAAAAACTTTTCTCTCCTGTTGCAACGGTGACGGGAATCGTTAGTATTATCCGCAGGGCAATCGAGACGTTCGGAAGTGTTTTGTTTAACTTGCTCTCATAAAGATAACGTAATAACCGTATTGGAGATAAACTTTTAGGTTTAATTAATGATTTTACTTCTGTTAGCAGACATGTATCATCTATATCACATTCTGCGCCGTCATTTACTGTGAGAAATATTTTCAATCTTCTGTTTATAAAATTTAGAAAAATTTTCAATTTTCTGTTTATAAAATTTAGAAATATTTTCAATTTTCTGTTTTATATGTAAAGCCGGCGGAAAAGAAACTAAATGATGATCATATGTAGAGGATTTTAGGAAGGGAGTGTCTAACCCCAGGTCTTAAACAACCCTTAGAAATAGGAAGCTAGGAGATTTGGGCTAGAGTGCCCGATAGGAAAGTGACACGGAAGCGAAGTAGAAAGGGGGAGGAAGAAGCTCTTATTTATTACCCGGGGGGGGGGGCATTACCCGGGGTCCGACGGCTTAACGTGCCCATCCGACGCACGGCGGATATTTAATGGATCGAGCGTTCGTACCTGCCTGGGATCGAACCTGAGGTCCTTTCTGTGGCAGGTACGAACGTTGCCCACTAGGCCACCGGCGGCCCAAAAGAAACTAAACTTCACTGCAAAGCATAAAGAAGGGTAACGACTGTTTTTATATAGATTCACTTAGCGGCATCCCCCAAAACACTAGTGGGACAAGAGAAAAGGCGTACGTCGACTGTTTATCTTTTTAGTGATTTTATTTATTTATGTTTTTTAATGATAATACAAATTAAAAATTGAATGATGACATAAAATCGATACATGATTAAAATCAGCCACCCCTAGAATTGGCGGCCCAAGGCAGCCGCCTTGCTCGTCTATGAAGGCCCTGAGTATCTTTCACGATTATAAATAGCCACTCATACTTGTTACATGATTTTTTTATTTGAAATCAGTCGCGTTGTAATTTCAATGTTCAATTCATTTTTCAAGTTCAGATTGTACGTAAACATAAAACCTAACTGAAGAGTTCAGCTTTAAACTAAATTCTACTGAAATATTTCGCAGAAAGTTGGCTCATATATGCCTGCAGATACCCGTACGTGCATTTATGAGTACACATCAGCCAACGAAAACTAACCTCGACGTCATCCTTTCTTTTGTCATGACGTGACGTACCCGTACAAATCAGATCAAATCATATATAGAGGATTTCAGGAAGGGAGTTTCTGACTCCAGGTCTTAAACAACCCTTAGAAATAAGAAGCTAGGAGATTTGAGCTAGAGTGCCCGATAGGAAAGTGACACGGAAGCGATGTAGAAAAGGGGAGGAAGTCGCCCTTATTTATTACTGGGGGCAGTACCCGGGGTCCGACGGCTTAACGTGCCCATCCGACGCACGTCGGATATTTAGTGGTTCGAACGTTCGTACCTGCCCAGGATCGAACCTGAGGTTATCTCCATGGCAGTCACGAACGCTGACCACTAGGCCACCCGCGGCCTCCATACCCGTGCAGTACAACCATCGAGCCTATATTAGGTGGAGACATCACTGGCTGTGCCGCCATAGGTCACAGCTAATCTTTGGAGTGACGTCACATACAGACAAAAACAAACTCATTTATACAGTTGATAAAACATAATCGAAAAAGATTTTTAAACCCCTCATTTTATCTTTCTATACGCCTTAAAACGAAGTAAATTTCTCCGTCATTTTTACCCACGCCGGGGCTCGAACCCGGGTCCCCTCATTCCGGAATAAGTCACTCTACCAATTGAGCTACGCGGACGTTCGTTCTGACTGCTATCTGCATTTATGTCGTGTGCGTCCTGCTGGGCAGGTACGTCACATCTCCCCCCCCGAAAGAGGGCCGGGGCATGGCCCACGGGTCAGCCGTGACCATGAATCGTTGCAGGCAGCCATCCGCTATAGAACGTGCACTTGAGAACTCCCAGTCAATCTGGTGTGTGGAATGCAACGTCACACACATTTATTTTTCGAAGCGCTGGAGAAGGGATTCTCTTATTTTTCCTCTCTCGCGGTGAGGAAAGGACGTCACACCATTGCGAGATTTTGAACGGTCGGGTCATCCGGAAAGTTCGGGCGCCATTATAACGAAGTAAATTTCTCCGTCATTTTTGTCCACGCCGGAGCTCGAACCCGGGTCCCCTCATTCCGGAATAAGTCACTCTACCAATTGAGCTACACGGACGTTCGTTGTTGCTGTTATCTGCCTTTATGTCGTGTGCGTCCTGCTGGGCAGGCACGTCCCAGCCTCGAAGCTTTAGTTCCAATCAGTAGTTTCAAAGCATCTTGCTGCCTGAATGTGACGTCACCTGCATCACGGGCGGTGACTTATGGCGGCCAGTGCTACATGGATAAGTGGTGACTCCACCTAATATAAACTCGATGGTACTGACGTAGATAGAGAGTTTTTGGGGTATATTCGGCGTTTGTTTCGATAAGAGTTCGTATACCTGTGGAAGAAATATTTTACCCTCCTGCTAAGTTTTTGTCGAAGCTGAGTTAACGTTCGTCTTTCGGAAGTATTGCAATGGAAAAGATGGAGAAAATCACGAGAGAGAGGAAATGGAATAGACAGAAGTTAAGGAGAAAAAATAAGTTGCAATTGAATTGTTCTAAGTTTTGAATGCTAGATGTTTTGTTCGCAGAGAACCAGTAAGCCTGTGATACAACGGTCTACAAAATGTTTGATATTTTGGGATCCAGCGATATCCCTGCACCTCTCAATAATGGTTTGTTTAATTTATCTTAGCTTATATATTATTAACTTCAGAGATGTTGAAGTTAACAGAAAACTAACAAAGCAACAAAAATAGGTGGTACTAAGAACAAGTTGCATACGAACAAATTATCAGGAAAAACCAAAATTCTGATGCAAAAAAGAAGAGAGATGAGGACAACTAAAGGAGATGTGGCTTCCAAAATGGAATATATAGAGCTATGCAAGACGGTACTAAAAAGTATCACTGAAGATGTAAGGAAATTCAAATGTGAACTAGTGAAGAAAGCAATTGAAAATAACCAAAGCCTGAAGAGAGCAAAGGGACATCTGAGTAAGGGAAGAAAACAGATTTTATCTCTGAGAAAAGAAGATGGTTCTGTAACAAGAAATGGAGGTGAAATGTTGACAAGAGTGAAAGATTTCTACTCAAAACTGTATGAAAGGGATGATACATGTACTCCAGACATCATGAAAGGTACCAGTACCAGAGTTCTTCCAGTCCTCCCAGCAGAAGTTGCACATGCAATCAAGAAAGTGAAACGGGGAAAAGCTCCAGGAGAAGATGGAATTACCGTAGACATCATACAAGAAGCAAGTGGAGAAATTGAAACAGTACTCGCCCAAGTTTTCACTCGATGCCTTAATGAAGGAAAGATTCCTGAGGATTGGAACAGTGCTACAATGATCTTGCTACATAAAAAAGGTGGCATTGAGGATCTCAGGAACTACAGACCTATCAGCTTCTTATCAGTGGTTTATAAAATTTTCACCAAAGTTCTTTCACACCGCTTGAAGGTGACAATGGACATGGCTCAACCAAGAGAACAAACTGGATTCAGGAGTGGCTACAGCACTATAGATCATATCCACGTACTGAGAGAACTAATGAAAGAGTGAGGGAATACAAACTTCCATTATGCATGGCTTTTATCGATTATGAAAAGGCCTTCGATTCCGTGAAACCATCAACAGTAACAATGGCTTTGAAATCCTGCGGTATTGAAGATGCATGCATTTATATTATTAATAACATCTATGAAAATGTAAGTACAAAGAATCGGCTATTTCAGAATAAAGCACATATAAAAATTGGAAAGGGGGTGAGACAAAGTAACACTATATCTCCCAAACTCTTTAATGCCACATTGGAAAATGCCTTTCAATCACTGAACTACTGGGAAAACAAAGGGATAAAAATCAATGGAGCTTATCTAACTCACCTTCGTTTTGCTGATGACGTAGTCATTTTTGCAACTACCCCATCAGAGCTACAGAGTATGATCCAGGAACTTGCTGACAAGAGTAAAGAAGTGGGATTAAAAATGAACTTTCAGAAGACAAAAGTGATGTACAGCGCTTTTACAAGAAATGAAGATTTATCGATTAATGGGGAAAAGCTGGAGATGCCCAATACCTACATTTATATATCAAACAAAGATCTTCGCTCTTTCCACGTTTATAAGTGAGTCACGGAAAAATTCTCATTGGCCGCCACGGGAGTCGAACCCAGGGTCTTCCAATTACGCGCTGGATATGCTTCCGCTACACCACAGCGGCCTCGAATTCCTCCAGACACACACACGCTAACTGCCAAGCCAATTTGGCAGGTTGCTTCTTGGAGCCCCGCACAATGCTGGAGATTCACCAAAGATGGTAAGCAGAAACAGAAGAAATAATTAGAAGGCGAATGAATAATTAACATAGACATTTAACGTGGACCAGGAACATCAAACAAAGATCTTCACTCTTTCCACGTTTATTAGAACATCAAACAAAGATCTTCACTCTTTCCACGTTTATTCTGTTCCTGCTTACCATCTTTGGCGAATCCCCAGCATTGTGCGGGGCTCCAAGAAGCAACCTGCCAAATTGGCTTGGCAGTTAGCCTGTGTGAGTCTGGAGGAATTCGAGGCCGCTGTGGTGTAGCGGAAGCATATCCGGTGCGGAACTGGAAGACCTTGGGTTCGACTCCCGGTGGCGGCCAATGAGAATTTTTCCGTGACTCACTTATAAACGTGGAAAGATCTTTGTTTGATGTTCCTCATCCACGTTAAAAGTCTATGTTAATTACCTACATTTATCTTGGACAGCAGATATCGAGAGAGGGTCACATTGATGAAGAAATTAATCGGCATATAAAATTTGCCTGGCAAGCGTTTGGAAGAAACAGTCTAATTTTCAAGAGTAATATGCCATTACGTCTTAAAAGAAAAGTATTTGATCAATGCATCCTTCCAGTGCTTACATATGGTGCAGCGACGTGGACCTTAACTAAAAGGGACATACAAAGACTGAAAACAAATCAAAGAAGCATGGAGAGGTGCATGCTTGGTGTAACCAGGAGAGATAAGAAGAGGAACTCGTGGATCAGAAAAATTACAAGAGTGGAAGGCATCATGATCACAGTAAAATTCCTGAAATGGCAATGGGCTGAAGGACAGGCCATCGATGGACAGCTGAAAGTTTAGACTGGATTCCGAGGGACAGGAAAAGACCCAGAAGAAAACCACATGGGAGATGGGCGGATGAAATTCCAAAGTATGCGGGAGTAACGTGGAGGAGAGTGGCACAAGATAGACCCTTGTGGAAGAAACTTATGGAGACCTTCGTCCAGCAGGGGATTGATAATGGTTGACAATGAAGATTATGATGATGATATATTATTAATTATAATCGGGTAGAATTCGCCTAAATCGATAAGAGTAAATGGTTGAATTCCGTTTTATTGGCGTAGGTTACAAACTACATCGTAAAATCAAGCTTTCGCCACTCACGGGTGGCTTCTTCAGGTAAGGCTAAATATAAACACTAAATTAGAAATATGTGAACAGTTCCAGAAGTTTTCAAAATTTAAACGAGAGTAAAATAAAACTGCTTAAACAATGACATTGTCACGCGCATGTGATATGTGATGCATGATTTAGCGTTTCGTGATGCCCAGGATCGAATGCCAAACATCGGGTAACTCTATGGAGGTGTCTACATTGCAGACGTCGGGATAAGACATGATTTCTACTGTATCTCTATAGGCTGTGGCTTTAACTGTTGTGTATGGGGCCATTTTTCAGATATCCTGCCACCTAGGTGTGGCTACATGGCTTTTGCTCTTTCTCTCTCTCTCTCTCGCTAGTGGCGTTGTGAGTTTTCCGTACATTACGTCACGTTTATGCTCCTGGAGTCGTACTTTGAGCAAACGTTTTGTCATGCCAATGTACTCCTTAGTTGAGCCCTCAGGATACTCAAGAGGGATTGCGTATACTCCAGCGCCCTGAAGATTAGTGCTAATTCGTTTTTCGAGTGTGTAGTATGAGGCAATCGTTTTTGGAGCCTTGATGCCTATATGTCAAGCCCGAGTTTTCGGAGGCAGTTTTTTAAAAAATGTGAGAAACCTGGGATGTATGGGCACGTTTCAATATACCGGAGAAGTAAACATTGAAACGTGCCCATACATCCCAGGTTTCTCACATTTTTTAAAAAACTGCCTCCGAAAACTCGGGCTTGACATATAGTCATCAAGGCTCCAAAAACGATTGCCTCATACTTCACTTCAGCTTCCCTGAACATCTATTGTCAGAACTTAAAGAACTCTATGCTTCAAATTTTGATACAGCTCGACTGAAAAATGAACTGAAGGTGTTTTATTCCTTTGATGAAAACAAAAACAAATCAGTAAGAGACATTACGTGTTACATAAAGTTGAATAAAGTGGACATAGTGTTTAGTGAGGTGTAAAAATTAGCAGACCTCATATTAAACTTTCCATCAACAACTGCAGCTGCCGAAAGAAGTTTTTCAGCATTAAAAGGAATCAAGACATATCTTAGAGCCGCACAAGGACATGCACATTCGATAAACTTGGTTGTTTTGTCAGTAGATAAAAACATTCTTTCTAAATATGAAAAAGTACTCGGAAGAAACATTTTATGAAAACGTAGCACTCAAGTTCACACAAAAGGAGAAGAAGAATGGAGTTTATGTACAAATAAGTGTTCAAATCCTAATCCTCATAATTATTTGGTATCATGCTAGCAATGGCATGTACCTAAAATTTAGAAAAAAGTTATTTCTATTACTTAACAACTAAAAATTAAACTTCGCAATTAAAAAAAGTGCTGGGGGAGGTGGTAGGGGGAGATAGCCTAGGTTTCGGACCCAAGATACGCCACTGATATGCCTATATATATCGCTGTAATTGACGACATCCCACCCGCTCGGCACAAATGTGCTTGTTTACGGAGGAAACGAATAGTGTTTTTCTTTCAACTTCATTTCTATTATCTCCCAATAAATGTCAGGGGTTGTGCGTGGGAATCAGCTTTTCCATGAATTTAAATGAAACGTGTATGAGTCAGCACAGCAGAATAGCTGGAAGATAATGATTTCGGATTACATTGCCATATCGGATAACGGCAGTAGCCTTCCCACTGAATTCAAAAATAGCACCATAAAATCATGAAGAAAAGCTACGCCACTTTCTCGAAGCCTTTAAACGCAACCTCCGTATCGCCTTTATAATTTACGTGCTAACATTGGTTTCCATACCTGTTAGTAGTGTTCGCCGATTAAAAAGCGACGGCTATCCTAGGATGTAGCAGACAGTTTACAATATTATATGCCGTATACCCTCTACTTTTCTCCCGAATTATTAGTACAATATGTGACGTGCCTGCCCCGCAGGACGAACATGAGACAATGGCAGATAGTTGTGAGAGCGCATGCCACTGTAGTGTAGTGGATAGCACTCGGAGCTCCGGATCCGAGATTCGTGGGTTCGAATCCCACCCTCTGGCATAAAAATGATGGAGAAATTTACTTCTTCATATTGGCGCCCGAATTTCCTCACCGCGAGATAGTGAAAATGAGAATCCCTTCTTCAGTGCTTCGAAAAATAAATAAATTAGCGTGATGTTACATTTCACACACCAAATTGTCTGGGATTTCTCAAATGCACGTTCTTCATCGGATGACTGCCTATAGCGGCACATGGTCCCGGCTGACCCGTAGGCCATGTCCGCGGCCCTCTTTCAGAGGGGGGTGAGATGTGACGTGCCTGCCCCAGAGGACGCACATGAGAGCACATGACAGTATAGTAGATAGCACTCGGAGCTCCGGAGTCGAGAGCTGTGGTTTGGAATTCCGCCCCTGACATAAAAATGATGGAAAAATTTACTTCGTCATAAGTAAAACCTCCTTAGCGGGTACCTCCATTTACCGGAGAGTTTTCTGATACCCAGTCCTAGTTCTGTCTAATACAGGGTCGTATCAGAATAATATGACCACCCCCGGAATCACAGTGTACCTGCCCAGGATCGACACAGAGTGCACGTGACATGGTCGACCACACGATGACATAAGCGGCCGGCCAGGACAGATGAGCCATAGTGCCTTACGTGAGCACAATAGGCAGAAGTAGTAACACACAGAGGCTGCAAGTTACTGAAAGAAGTGTGGAGAGGTGCATGTTTGGTATAACCAAGAAAGATAGGAACTCGTGAATCAGGAAAATGACAAGAGTGAAAGGCCTTATGATCAAAGTAAAGACCCTCAAGTGGCAATAGGCTGGACACGTTGCTACAAGAATTGGAAAGTGTTGGACAACTGAAATTTTGGACTGGATACTAAGGGACAATCCGGAAGAAGGCCATGTGGGTGATAAATGGATGAAATTTGAAAACATGCAGGAGTGACATGGAAAATTATTGTTTGAAGACAAAGAATTGTGGAAGAGAGATTGAGAATAGTTGATGAATATACAGGGTGCCCAGTCAAGTCCTTTCTCAACCCCGTAACTTTCGAACGCCGACAGCTATAGCCATAAAAATGGTGTCTAGGTATAGTAAAGTGGCTATGCGATATTCGATGACACCGCTTACAGCGCCTCCTAGCGGCAAAGTTAGGGGTTAGCTTGCCGATCTCGAAAACTATACGAGATACGAGAAAATAATCTATTACAGAGTTGTAGAACATCAATGATTTAGTACGAAAAGACACCTTGCGCACATGAATGGTAAGAATAGAACGCGTACAACGCTCGTTTGTTTGTTCGCGATGTCGAACACTGTTACGTCACGAAACGCGTCAGAAAGGAGCAGTTAGTTGTCACTAGACACATTTACCGTCGGTGCTCAATGTGCTCTCCGTCAGCCACAATACACATTTGGACGCTGCACATTTTGCAGCATGTCAGGTGACACGCTGGAACAAGCATCAGTTACACGGCGTCGAAGGTTCTGCAACGTTGTCGGAGGGGTCTGATACACCTGCTTTTTAAGGTGGCCCCACAGGAAGAAGTCGAATGGGGTGAGGTCCGGTGAGCGTGCAGTCCACTCTACGCAACCATCATAACCGATGCTTTGTTGCTCGAATGTCTCGACCAGGTACTTTATTACGTTTCCTGGCTGGTGCGGATGGGCGCCGTCGTGTTGGAAACAAACATCCCGCAGTTGAGTCGGGCTAGTGCTTTGCGGAAGGCGATATTATCTCCTTTCTGACGCATTTCGTGACGTAACAGTGTTCGACATCGCTGAACAAACAAACGAGCGTTGTACGCGTTTTATTCTTAGCATTCATGTGCGCAAGGTGTCTTTTCGTACTAAATTGATGCTGCTCTACAACTTTGTGATTGACTATTTTCCCGTATCTCGTATAGTTTTCGAGATCGACACGCTAACTCCTGATTTTGCCGCTAAGAGGCACTGTATGCGGTCTCATCGAATAGCGGATAGCCACTTTACTATACCTAGACACCGTTTTTATGGCTATAGCTGTCGGCGTTCGAAAGTTGCGGGGCTGAGAAAGGAATTTACTGGGCACCCTGTATGTTTCATTTCATTTCATTTATTGCATTTTAGTTGTTACAGACATGGTATTACACAATCATAAATATATAGCACACATTATATTTTTGTAACAACAGGGAATGAGGAGGGAAAAGGCCTGATAGGCCTGACGTGCCCTCTTCTCCCAAAGATCATAATTTTCATGAAAAAAAAAAAAAAAAAAAAAAAAAACATAAACAAGTCAAGTCCACACAATATCAAACACAGCTAGAGCGGTACTATAAATTAATAAAGGTGATAATACATTATGAGCTTTTGGTCAGTAAGAAATACCTGAGTTTTCGTTTAAATATATTAATATTATTAAGTGATACAATATCAGTAGGAAATGTATTCCATAATGCCGGAGCAGTATAATTAATAAATGATCTAAATCGTTCTGTTAGTGGAAACATGGGGATTAGTGTTGTTTTTTGTCTCGAGGAATAATCATGACCACGAGTACTTATTGAAATTAAATCTTGGTAGTAACCATTTTTTATTCTCAAAAACATCAGTTTACCTATACTATATTAGATATGCAATTGTTGAATAGTTAGTATATTAAAATCATTTGGACTGAGTCTAGCCTGAAAGACTGTATTTGAAAATTGAGTATATTGTAATTTAATTTGTAATAGTCTCATGAATCTATTTTGTAACGACTGAAGTTTTTTCATATTATATAAAGTAGTCGATCCCCA
This sequence comes from Macrothele yani, assembly GCA_039090855.1. Taxonomy (NCBI): domain Eukaryota; kingdom Metazoa; phylum Arthropoda; class Arachnida; order Araneae; family Macrothelidae; genus Macrothele; species Macrothele yani. Next base: position 21,366,618 of record CM076992.1, read on the forward strand.
TACAGATATACAATAGATCAGATGAGACTGAATTAAAGTATAGTATAATAAAATCATTAGTTTTGGGGTAAAATTGGCCACTGCACTACTAATAACCCCTATATTTCTTGAGATCTTATTAGATAAGTAGTCAACATGTGAATTCGATTTTAAATCATGCTGAATAAGGATACCAAGATAATTATGATTTTGAACCACTTCTACAGATGATCCGAGTAAATTAATATTCTGAATTAAGGAAATAGGGGTTGACGTACTTGAAAAAATCATTACTTTTGTTTTTTTTAATATTAATAGCCAGATCATTTTTAGTTAACCAATTAGTGATAGATACAAAACGGCCTTGTAGTTGTCGCACCATACACTCATTGGACAGAACATTAAAGATACCTACCCAATAGAATGTTGGTCTTCTTCCAGCGCGAATAACAGCCAGTACACGCCGAGCCATCGACTCCACCAGAAGCCGGAGGGTTTCTGGAGGTAATGTCAGCAATGCGTGTTTCAGCATTGCCCACAGCTTCGCCCAAGATGTCGGTCCAGTATCCGTGGATCTCATGTCCTGCTGCACTGCATCGCAGAGAGCTTCCACAGATTTTAAATTCCAGAACCTTGGGGACCACTAGATGCTTCCAGACTCAAATGAGTGTTCCTCGAGCCATGCCTGGGTGGTTGCATCCCGACGGCGCGGTGCATTGTCCTTCTGAAACAGACCATCGGCCGCAGGATGCGCGAAGGCCATGAAAGCGTGTAGGTGATAAGTCAGCACATGCTGATAGCGCGCCGCGGTTGAGGACCTCTCAAGACACACTTAAGGGACCTAATATGTCCCATAAGAAGGCTCCCCAAACCATCACAGAGCCACCGCCGCCTTGAACAGGGCTGACCTGGCACGACGCGGTCATGGCCTCATGCTGCCGACGCCACACACGTGTTACCGCTCCAAGCCTCGTTGGGGAACTTGAGGGCATAAATTTTGTTAATGTTTTTCGATCGACTAGATGGCAACAAATCATTGGGTTTCCTAGTATGGGTGACCCAGTCTCATCGTTGGGACTTGAAAGCGTCGTGTTTCATACGAGCTCGTACGAGGTTGTCGCAAGAACTCATATGCCGCAAATAAATTAAATTTAAAAGCTAACATTACAGTTTTATGCTTGAATGGGGGTATCTTTGAAGAAAGAAAACTATTACTTTAAATTAAACCAGAACACCGACACTGGTACTCATTTGCTGAGCAGCGAGAAGAAAAACACGTTGTTTAAAGAAACAAATATAAAATTAATTTTGTGTATAAATCTTAATTTAGGTGCAATTTAATGGTGGGACCAGATTAAGTTATAATAAGACATCTCTACAAAAAGAAGTTAGGGTTTAGCCTGAGAATTATAGAACTACAAACTTCCCTATCAATTCAACTAGTACGAGGTGAGCATTAATATTTCATTTCTAAACTTTCAATGAATACTCAGCATGCAAGGGATTGAAATAATTGGATGATGTCTTACCCTAAATAAAACATCTGCTGTGCTGCACCGATCCGGCGTTGAGGAAGGTGCTTGTCTTCTTCCAGCCGTGGTCTTTGGCTGGTATCCTCCGTGGATAAAACACAGCCAGTAGCTCTCTATAGATCCTTCCTCTAATTTTCTGGGGTATCTAACATCCTGACTCAGTGACGACCGACTTCTTGACCCACGTACAGCTAGGCATTTCCTGCCAACCGCTGACGTCAAGCTGCGACTTCCTACAAAAATGACAACAACCCAACTCCAACCACAACACTGCGACCGACCTGGATTTCTCCAAGTTTTTTCATTTTATTTTAGTTTCGCTTTCGCTCACAGCCCTGCTGCGAGGCGTGTCCTTACCTCGGGAAGATGTCCCTTGCCCCTTCATTGGTTTCTGGATTCCCCCTCGTTCGCAAGTGGACTGCCGTCCAGTTGCTGCCGGCCAGTGGCTACTTCGAGCAGATGTTCTCCGGGCCAGCTGACCATCTACTGAGCTAATCCCTTTGAAAATTCATTTGGCAGTAACTGTCACCCCGTCATTGAGTTCTATTATCGGAGCATCCGAGAAAACCCTTTTTAAAACTTTAAGCATGCTCGAAGGCACGTATGCCCAACTGAAATATGTTCTCCGACACCGAGCTTGGGGGACATTTATTGCCTAACCTTACCTTCTTACCACATTTAAGATTTTTTCTTAGACTTCTGCCGTATAGTCACCACTGCGTCATTCTTAGTTAAGGAAGCATTATGCAATTCGCAGTGCTGTTGCTTCGCAAATGCCGGGAAATAGAAGAAAATACCTTTCGCTTCGTTTGCGAAATTTTGCACCTGGCCTAGCGTTTCCGGTTTCGATTTCCTTCCCACACGAAGGCAAAGCAAAGGAGGAAAAAACCCAGCGAATCCCTTTGCGGCCTGGGTCGACATAATATTTCTTACACCTAATTACGAATTACTCCAATTAAGAAATTATATAATTAACTATGTTAATTAATTAACATAATTAAATCAATTAATTGGGTATTTGAATCCCGAACTTGAGTATTTCTTTACCAAAAGCAATGTGCCCGAAATTAGAAGAATTTTCGCGGCAACACCCGTTTCGTCCCGTGAGCTCAGTACAGCTTGAAAAGGGATTCATCGGACCACACGACGCGACGCGGCGCCAGTCTGCAGAGGTTCAGCTTTGATGTTCACGGCACTAGGCGAGGAGTAATTTCCGATGACGAGCAGGTAACAGTGGCACACGAGTAGGGCGTCTGATCCCGTAGCCCATGGTATGCATTGTGAGCCATACCGTTCATTCGCTGACACTGCTTGGGCCTCCGACATTTAACCTGGATGTGATTTCGGCACAATGTCCGATGACGAGCAGTCAACAGTGGCACACGAGTAGGGCGTCGGCTCCCGTAGCCCATGGTATGCATTGTGCGCCATACCGTTCACTCGCTGATGCTGCTTGGGCCTCCGACATTTAACCTGGATGTGATTTCGGCACAATGTCCGATGACGAGCAGTCAACAGTGGCACACGAGTAGGGCGTCGGCTCCCGTAGCCCATGGTATGCATTGTGCGCCATACCGTTCACTCGCTGACGCTGCTTGGGCCTCCGACATTTAACCTGGATGTGATTTCGGCACAATGTCCTATGACGAGCAGTTAACAGTGGCACACGAGTAGGGCGTCGGCTCCCGTAGCCCATGGTATGCATTGTGCGCCATACCGTTCACTCGCTGACGCTGCTTGGGCCTCCGACATTTAACCTGGATGTGATTTCGGCACAATGTCCTATGACGAGCAGTTAACAGTGGCACACGAGTAGGGCGTCGGCTCCCGTAGCCCATGGTATGCATTGTGCGCCATACCGTTCACTCGCTGACGCTGCTTGGGCCTCCGACATTTAACCTGGATGTGATTTCGGCACAATGTCCTATGACGAGCAGTTAACAGTGGCACACGAGTAGGGCGTCGGCACCCGTAGCCCATGGTATGCATTGTGCGCCATACCGTTCACTCGCTGACGCTGCTTGGGCCTCCGACATTTAACCTGGATGTGATTTCGGCACAATGTCCTATGACGAGCAGTTAACAGTGGCACACGAGTAGGGCGTCGGCTCCCGTAGCCCATGGTATGCATTGTGCGCCATACCGTTCACTCGCTGACGCTGCTTGGGCCTCCGACATTTAACCTGGATGTGATTTCGGCACAATGTCCTATGACGAGCAGTTAACAGTGGCACACGAGTAGGGCGTCGGCTCCCGTAGCCCATGGTATGCATTGTGCGCCATACCGTTCACTCGCTGACGCTCCTTGGGCCTCCGACATTTAACCTGGATGTGATTTCGGCACAATGTCCTATGACGAGCAGTTAACAGTGGCACACGAGTAGGGCGTCGGCTCCCGTAGCCCATGGTATGCATTGTGCGCCATACCGTTCACTCGCTGACGCTGCTTGGGCCTCCGACATTTAACCTGGATGTGATTTCGGCACAATGTCCTATGACGAGCAGTTAACAGTGGCACACGAGTAGGGCGTCGGCTCCCGTAGCCCATGGTATGCATTGTGCGCCATACCGTTCACTCGCTGACGCTGCTTGGGCCTCCGACATTTAACCTGGATGTGATTTCGGCACAATGTCCGATGACGAGCAGTAAACAGTGGCACACGAGTAGGGCGTCGGCTCCCGTAGCCCATGGTATGCATTGTGCGCCATACCGTTCACTCGCTGACGCTGCTTGGGCCTCCGACATTTAACCTGGATGTGATTTCGGCACAGTGTCCGATGACGAGCAGTCAACAGTGGCACACGAGTAGGGCGTCGGCTCCCGTAGCCCATGGTATGCATTGTGCGCCATACCGTTCACTCGCTGACGCTGCTTGGGCCTCCGACATTTAACCTGGATGTGATTTCGGCACAATGTCCGATGACGAGCAGTCAACAGTGGCACACGAGTAGGGCGTCGGCTCCCGTAGCCCATGGTATGCATTGTGCGCCATACCGTTCACTCGCTGACGCTGCTTGGGCCTCCGACATTTAACCTGGATGTGATTTCGGCACAATGTCCTATGACGAGCAGTTAACAGTGGCACACGAGTAGGGCGTCGGCTCCCGTAGCCCATGGTATGCATTGTGCGCCATACCGTTCACTCGCTGACGCTGCTTGGGCCTCCGACATTTAACCTGGATGTGATTTCGGCACAATGTCCTATGACGAGCAGTTAACAGTGGCACACGAGTAGGGCGTCGGCTCCCGTAGCCCATGGTATGCATTGTGCGCCATACCTTTCACTCGCTGACGCTGCTTGGGCCTCCGACATTTAACCTGGATGTGATTTCGGCACAATGTCCTATGACGAGCAGTTAACAGTGGCACACGAGTAGGGCGTCGGCTCCCGTAGCCCATGGTATGCATTGTGCGCCATACCGTTCACTCGCTGACGCTGCTTGGGCCTCCCACATTTAACCTGGATGTGATTTCGGCACAATGTCCGATGACGAGCAGTCAACAGTGGCACACGAGCAGGGCGTCGGCTCCCGTAGCACATGGTATGCATTGTGCGCCATACCGTTCACTCGCTGACGCTGCTTGGGCCTCCGACATTTAACCTGGATGTGATTTCGGCACAATGTCCGATGACGAGCAGTCAACAGTGGCACACGAGTAGGGCGTCGGCTCCCGCAGCCCATGGTATGCATTGTGCGCCATACCGTTCACTCGCTGACGCTGCTTGGGCCTCCGACATTTAACCTGGATGTGATTTCGGCACAATGTCCGATGACGAGCAGTCAACCGTGGCACACGAGTAGGGCGTCGGCTCCCGTAGCCCATGGTATGCATTGTGTTCCATACCGTTCACTCGCTAACGCTGCTTGGGCCTCCGACATTTAACCTGGATGTGATTTCGGCACAATGTCCGATGACGAGCAGTCAACCGTGGCACACGAGTAGGGCGTCGGCTCCCGTAGCCCATGGTATGCATTGTGTTCCATACCGTTCACTCGCTAACGCTGCTTGGGACTCCGACATTTAACCTCGATGTGAATTCGGCACAATGTCCGATGACGAGCAGTCAACAGTGGCACACGAGTAGGGCGTCGGCTCCCGTAGCCCATGGTATGCATTGTGCGCCATACCGTTCACTCGCTGACGCTGCTTGGGCCTCCGACATTTAACCTGGATGTGATTTCGGCACAATGTCCGATGACGAGCAGTCAACAGTGGCACACGAGTAGGGCGTCGGCTCCCGCAGCCCATGGTATGCATTGTGCGCCATACCGTTCACTCGCTGACGCTGCTTGGGCCTCCGACATTTAACCTGGATGTGATTTCGGCACAATGTCCGATGACGAGCAGTCAACAGTGGCACACGAGTAGGGCGTCGGCTCCCGCAGCCCATGGTATGCATTGTGCGCCATACCGTTCACTCGCTGACGCTGCTTGGGCCTCCGACATTTAACCTGGATGTGATTTCGGCACAGTGTCCGATGACGAGCAGTCAACAGTGGCACACGAGTAGGACGTCGGCTCCCGCAGCCCATGGTATGCATTGTGCGCCATACCGTTCACTCGCTGACGCTGCTTGGGCCTCCGACATTTAACCTGGATGTGATTTCGGCACAATGTCCGATGACGAGCAGTCAACAGTGGCACACGAGCAGGGCGTCGGCTCCCGTAGCCCATGGTATGCATTGTGCGCCATACCGTTCACTCGCTGACGCTGCTTGGGCCTCCGACATTTAACCTGGATGTGATTTCGGCACAATGTCCTATGACGAGCAGTTAACAGTGGCACACGAGTAGGGCGTCGGCTCCCGTAGCCCATGGTATGCATTGTGCGCCATACCGTTCACTCGCTGACGCTGCTTGGGCCTCCGACATTTAACCTGGATGTGATTTCGGCACAATGTCCTATGACGAGCAGTTAACAGTGGCACACGAGTAGGGCGTCGGCTCCCGTAGCCCATGGTATGCATTGTGCGCCATACCGTTCACTCGCTGACGCTGCTTGGGCCTCCGACATTTAACCTGGATGTGATTTCGGCACAATGTCCTATGACGAGCAGTTAACAGTGGCACACGAGTAGGGCGTCGGCACCCGTAGCCCATGGTATGCATTGTGCGCCATACCGTTCACTCGCTGACGCTGCTTGGGCCTCCGACATTTAACCTGGATGTGATTTCGGCACAATGTCCTATGACGAGCAGTTAACAGTGGCACACGAGTAGGGCGTCGGCTCCCGTAGCCCATGGTATGCATTGTGCGCCATACCGTTCACTCGCTGACGCTGCTTGGGCCTCCGACATTTAACCTGGATGTGATTTCGGCACAATGTCCTATGACGAGCAGTTAACAGTGGCACACGAGTAGGGCGTCGGCTCCCGTAGCCCATGGTATGCATTGTGCGCCATACCGTTCACTCGCTGACGCTGCTTGGGCCTCCGACATTTAACCTGGATGTGATTTCGGCACAATGTCCTATGACGAGCAGTTAACAGTGGCACACGAGTAGGGCGTCCGCTCCCGTAGCCCATGGTATGCATTGTGCGCCATACCGTTCACTCGCTGACGCTGCTTGGGCCTCCGACATTTAACCTGGATGTGATTTCGGCACAATGTCCTATGACGAGCAGTTAACAGTGGCACACGAGTAGGGCGTCGGCTCCCGTAGCCCATGGTATGCATTGTGCGCCATACCGTTCACTCGCTGACGCTGCTTGGGCCTCCGACATTTAACCTGGATGTGATTTCGGCACAATGTCCGATGACGAGCAGTCAACAGTGGCACACGAGTAGGGCGTCGGCTCCCGTAGCCCATGGTATGCATTGTGCGCCATACCGTTCACTCGCTGACGCTGCTTGGGCCTCCGACATTTAACCTGGATGGGATTTCGGCACAATGTCCTATGACGAGCAGTTAACAGTGGCACACGAGTAGGGCGTCGGCTCCCGTAGCCCATGGTATGCATTGTGCGCCATACCGTTCACTCGCTGACGCTGCTTGGGCCTCCGACATTTAACCTGGATGTGATTTCGGCACAATGTCCGATGACGAGCAGTCAACAGTGGCACACGAGTAGGGCGTCGGCTCCCGTAGCCCATGGTATGCATTGTGCGCCATACCGTTCACTCGCTGACGCTGCTTGGGCCTCCGACATTTAACCTGGATGTGATTTCGGCACAATGTCCGATGACGAGCAGTGGCACACGAGCAGGGCGTCGGCTCCCATAGCCCATGGTATGCATTGTGCGCCATACCGTTCACTCGCTGACGCTGCTTGGGCCTCCGACATTTAACCTGGATGTGATTTCGGCACAATGTCCGATGACGAGCAGTCAACAGTGGCACACGAGTAGGGCGTCGGCTCCCGTAGCCCATGGTATGCATTGTGCGCCATACCGTTCACTCGCTGACGCTGCTTGGGCCTCCGACATTTAACCTGGATGTGATTTCGGCACAATGTCCTATGACGAGCAGTTAACAGTGGCACACGAGTAGGGCGTCGGCTCCCGTAGCCCATGGTATGCATTGTGCGCCATACCGTTCACTCGCTGACGCTGCTTGGGCCTCCGACATTTAACCTGGATGTGATTTCGGCACAATGTCCTATGACGAGCAGTTAACAGTGGCACACGAGTAGGGCGTCGGCTCCCGTAGCCCATGGTATGCATTGTGCGCCATACCGTTCACTCGCTGACGCTGCTTGGGCCTCCGACATTTAACCTGGATGTGATTTCGGCACAATGTCCTATGACGAGCAGTTAACAGTGGCACACGAGTAGGGCGTCGGCTCCCGTAGCCCATGGTATGCATTGTGCGCCATACCGTTCACTCGCTGACGCTGCTTGGGCCTCCCACATTTAACCTGGATGTGATTTCGGCACAATGTCCGATGACGAGCAGTCAACAGTGGCACACGAGCAGGGCGTCGGCTCCCGTAACCCATGGTATGCATTGTGCGCCATACCGTTCACTCGCTGACGCTGCTTGGGCCTCCGACATTTAACCTGGATGTGATTTCGGCACAATGTCCGATGACGAGCAGTCAACAGTGGCACGCGAGTAGGGCGTCGGCTCCCGTAGCCCATGGTATGCATTGTGCGCCATACCGTTCACTCGCTGACGCTGCTTGGGCCTCCGACATTTAACCTGGATGTGATTTCGGCACAATGTCCGATGACGAGCAGTCAACAGTGGCACACGAGTAGGGCGTCGGCTCCCGCAGCCCATGGTATGCATTGTGCGCCATACCGTTCACTCGCTGACGCTGCTTGGGCCTCCGACATTTAACCTGGATGTGAATTCGGCACAATGTCCGATGACGAGCAGTCAACAGTGGCACACGAGTAGGGCGTCGGCTCCCGTAGCCCATGGTATGCATTGTGCGCCATACCGTTCACTCGCTAACGCTGCTTGGGCCTCCGACATTTAACCTCGATGTGAATTCGGCACAATGTCCGATGACGAGCAGTCAACAGTGGCACACGAGTAGGGCGTCGGCTCCCGTAGCCCATGGTATGCATTGTGCGCCATACCGTTCACTCGCTGACGCTGCTTGGGCCTCCGACATTTAACCTGGATGTGATTTCGGCACAATGTCCGATGACGAGCAGTCAACAGTGGCACACGAGTAGGGCGTCGGCTCCCGCAGCCCATGGTATGCATTGTGCGCCATACCGTTCACTCGCTGACGCTGCTTGGGCCTCCGACATTTAACCTGGATGTGATTTCGGCACAATGTCCGATGACGAGCAGTCAACAGTGGCACACGAGTAGGGCGTCGGCTCCCGCAGCCCATGGTATGCATTGTGCGCCATACCGTTCACTCGCTGACGCTGCTTGGGCCTCCGACATTTAACCTGGATGTGATTTCGGCACAGTGTCCGATGACGAGCAGTCAACAGTGGCACACGAGTAGGGCGTCGGCTCCCGTAGCCCATGGTATGCATTGTGCGCCATACCGTTCACTCGCTGACGCTGCTTGGGCCTCCGACATTTAACCTGGATGTGATTTCGGCACAGTGTCCGATGACGAGCAGTCAACAGTGGCACACGAGTAGGACGTCGGCTCCCGCAGCCCATGGTATGCATTGTGCGCCATACCGTTCACTCGCTGACGCTGTTTGGGCCTCCGACATTTAACATGGATGTGATTTCGGCACAGTGTCCGATGACGAGCAGTCAACAGTGGCACACGAGTAGGGCGTCGGCTCCCGTAGCCCATGGTATGCATTGTGCGCCATACCGTTCACTCGCTGACGCTGCTTGGGCCTCCGACATTTAACCTGGATGTGATTTCGGCACAGTGTCCGATGACGAGCAGTCAACAGTGGCACACGAGTAGGACGTCGGCTCCCGCAGCCCATGGTATGCATTGTGCGCCATACCGTTCACTCGCTGACGCTGCTTGGGCCTCCGACATTTAACCTGGATGTGATTTCGGCACAATGTCCGATGACGAGCAGTCAACAGTGGCACACGAGTAGGGCGTCGGCTCCCGTAGCCCATGGTATGCATTGTGCGCCATACCGTTCACTCGCTGACGCTGCTTGGGCCTCCGACATTTAACCTGGATGTGATTTCGGCACAATGTCCGATGACGAGCAGTCAACAGTGGCACACGAGTAGGGCGTCGGCTCCCGTAGCCCATGGTATGCATTGTGCGCCATACCGTTCACTCGCTGACGCTGCTTGGGCCTCCGACATTTAACCTGGATGTGATTTCGGCACAATGTCCGATGACGAGCAGTCAACAGTGGCACACGAGTAGGGCGTCGGCTCCCGTAGCCCATGGTATGCATTGTGCGCCATACCGTTCACTCGCTGACGCTGCTTGGGCCTCCGACATTTAACCTGGATGTGATTTCGGCACAATGTCCGATGACGAGCAGTCAACAGTGGCACACGAGTAGGGCGTCGGCTCCCGTAGCCCATGGTATGCATTGTGCGCCATACCGTTCACTCGCTGACGCTGCTTGGGCCTCCGACATTTAACCTGGATGTGATTTCGGCACAATGTCCGATGACGAGCAGTCAACAGTGGCACACGAGTAGGGCGTCGGCTCCCGTAGCCCATGGTATGCATTGTGTTCCATACCGTTCAATCGCTAACGCTGCTTGGGCCTCCGAGATTTAACCTCGATGTGAATTCGGCACAATGTCCGATGACGAGCAGTCAACAGTGGCACACGAGTAGGGCGTCGGCTCCCGTAGCCCATGGTATGCATTGTGTTCCATACCGTTCACTCGCTAACGCTGCTTGGGCCTCCGAGATTTAACCTCGATGTGAATTCGGCACAATGTCCGATGACGAGCAGTCAACAGTGGCACACGAGTAGGGCGTCGGCTCCCGTAGCCCATGGTATGCATTGTGCGCCATACCGTTCACTCGCTGACGCTGCTTGGGCCTCCGACATTTAACCTGGATGTGATTTCGGCACAATGTCCGATGACGAGCAGTCAACAGTGGCACACGAGTAGGGCGTCGGCTCCCGCAGCCCATGGTATGCATTGTGCGCCATACCGTTCACTCGCTGACGCTCCTTGGGCCTCCGACATTTAACCTGGATGTGATTTCGGCACAATGTCCGATGACGAGCAGTCAACAGTGGCACACGAGTAGGGCGTCGGCTCCCGTAGCCCATGGTATGCATTGTGCGCCATACCGTTCACTCGCTGACGCTGCTTGGGCCTCCGACATTTAACCTGGATGTGATTTCGGCACAATGTCCGATGACGAGCAGTCAACAGTGGCACACGAGTAGGGCGTCGGCTCCCGTAGCCCATGGTATGCATTGTGTTCCATACCGTTCACTCGCTAACGGTGCTTGGGCCTCCGACATTTAACCTCGATGTGAATTCGGCACAATGTCCGATGACGAGCAGTCAACAGTGGCACACGAGTAGGGCGTCGGCTCCCGTAGCCCATGGTATGCATTGTGTTCCATACCGTTCACTAGCTAACGCTGCTTGGGCCTCCGACATTTAACCTCGATGTGAATTCGGCACAATGTCCGATGACGAGCAGTCAACAGTGGCACACGAGTAGGGCGTCGGCTCCCGTAGCCCATGGTATGCATTGTGTTCCATACCGTTCACTCGCTAACGCTGCTTGGGCCTCCGACATTTAACCTCGATGTGAATTCGGCACAATGTCCGATGACGAGCAGTCAACAGTGGCACACGAGTAGGGCGTCGGCTCCCGTAGCCCATGGTATGCATTGTGTTCCATACCGTTCACTCGCTAACGCTGCTTGGGCCTCCGACATTTAACCTCGATGTGAATTCGGCACAATGTCCGATGACGAGCAGTCAACAGTGGCACACGAGTAGGGCGTCGGCTCCCGTAGCCCATGGTATGCATTGTGTTCCATACCGTTCACTCGCTAACGCTGCTTGGGCCTCCGACATTTAACCTCGATGTGAATTCGGCACAATGTCCGATGACGAGCAGTCAACAGTGGCACACGAGTAGGGCGTCGGCTCCCGTAGCCCATGGTATGCATTGTGTTCCATACCGTTCACTCGCTAACGCTGCTTGGGCCTCCGACATTTAACCTCGATGTGAATTCGGCACAATGTCCGATGACGAGCAGTCAACAGTGGCACACGAGTAGGGCGTCGGCTCCCGTAGCCCATGGTATGCATTGTGCGCCATACCGTTCACTCGCTGACGCTGCTTGGGCCTCCGACATTTAACCTGGATGTGATTTCGGCACAATGTCCGATGACGAGCAGTCAACAGTGGCACACGAGTAGGGCGTCGGCTCCCGTAGCCCATGGTATGCATTGTGTTCCATACCGTTCACTCGCTAACGCTGCTTGGGCCTCCGACATTTTACCTCGATGTGAATTCGGCACAATGTCCGATGACGAGCAGTCAACAGTGGCACACGAGTAGGGCGTCGGCTCCCGTAGCCCATGGTATGCATTGTGCGCCATACCGTTCACTCGCTGACGCTGCTTGGGCCTCCGACATTTAACCTGGATGTGATTTCGGCACAATGTCCGATGACGAGCAGTCAACAGTGGCACACGAGTAGGGCGTCGGCTCCCGTAGCCCATGGTATGCATTGTGCGCCATACCGTTCACTCGCTGACGCTGCTTGGGCCTCCGACATTTAACCTGGATGTGATTTCGGCACAATGTCCGATGACGAGCAGTCAACAGTGGCACACGAGTAGGGCGTCGGCTCCCGTAGCCCATGGTATGCATTGTGTTCCATACCGTTCACTCGCTAACGCTGCTTGGGCCTCCGACATTTAACCTCGATGTGATTTCGGCACAATGTCCGATGACGAGCAGTCAACAGTGGCACACGAGTAGGGCGTCGGCTCCCGTAGCCCATGGTATGCATTGTGCGCCATACCGTTCACTCGCTGACGCTGCTTGGGCCTCCGACATTTAACCTGGATGTGATTTCGGCACAATGTCCGATGACGAGCAGTCAACAGTGGCACACGAGTAGGGCGTCGGCTCCCGTAGCCCATGGTATGCATTGTGCGCCATACCGTTCACTCGCTGACGCTGCTTGGGCCTCCGACATTTAACCTGCATGTGATTTCGGCACAATGTCCGATGACGAGCAGTCAACAGTGGCACACGAGTAGGGCGTCGGCTCCCGTAGCCCATGGTATGCATTGTGCGCCATACCGTTCACTCGCTGACGCTGCTTGGGCCTCCGACATTTAACCTGGATGTGATTTCGGCACAATGTCCGATGACGAGCAGTCAACAGTGGCACACGAGTAGGGCGTCGGCTCCCGTAGCCCATGGTATGCATTGTGTTCCATACCGTTCACTCGCTGACGCTGCTTGGGCCTCCGACATTTAACCTCGATGTGATTTCGGCACAATGTCCGATGACGAGCAGTCAACAGTGGCACACGAGTAGGGCGTCGGCTCCCGTAGCCCATGGTATACTTTGTGCGCCATACCGTTCACTCGCTGATGCTGCTTGGGCCTCCGACATTTAACCTGGATGTGATTTCGGCACAATGTCCGATGACGAGCAGTCAACAGTGGCACACGAGTAGGGCGTCGGCTCCCGTAGCCCATGGTATGCATTGTGTTCCATACCGTTCACTCGCTGACGCTGCTTGGGCCTCCGACATTTAACCTCGATGTGATTTCGGCACAATGTCCGATGACGAGCAGTCAACAGTGGCACACGAGTAGGGCGTCGGCTCCCGTAGCCCATGGTATGCATTGTGTTCCATACCGTTCACTCGCTGACGCTGCTTGGGCCTCCGACATTTAACCTCGATGTGATTTCGGCACAATGTCCGATGACGAGCAGTCAACAGTGGCACACGAGTAGGGCGTCGGCTCCCGTAGCCCATGGTATGCATTGTGTTCCATACCGTTCACTCGCTGACGCTGCTTGGGCCTCCGACATTTAACCTGGATGTGATTTCGGCACAATGTCCGATGACGAGCAGTCAACAGTGGCACACGAGTAGGGCGTCGGCTCCCGTAGCCCATGGTATGCATTGTGTTCCATACCGTTCACTCGCTGACGCTGCTTGGGCCTCCGACATTTAACCTCGATGTGATTTCGGCTCAATGTCCGATGACGAGCAGTCAACAGTGGCACACGAGTAGGGCGTCGGCTCCGGTAGCCCATGGTATGCATTGTGTTCCATACCGTTCAGTCGCTGACGCTGTTTGGGCCTCCGACATTTAACCTGGATGTGATTTGTGCAGCTATTGTAAAGTGGTTGGTCTACACTAGCCAAGATAGTCTGCGTCGACCCCGATCATCAACGGCGTGTGGTCGGCCACCGTTTGCTCTCTGGGCGCTGATGAGTGTATACTCGTGATACGGTTGCCCTATGGAATCCTAGGGTTTCCACAACTTGGGCGATAAAATGACCCATCTGTCTTGCGGCGACAATGCGTCCACGATTAAAGTCTCTTAGATCACTACGTTTACCCATGTTCGTCGATTGCTATCAGGGCCCAGCCGTGGATCTAAAAAAAGTTGGAGAATTGCCTAAATGCCAACCTACGCAAGAGTAAATGCCGCTCTTTTTTGCGTACTAAAATGGCGAAATGCCGCTCCAAAACTTTAAAAACGTTAGGCAGACGCCTCGCTGCCTCATGCCACCGCTAGGCCCTGATTGCAACACACTGTTAGGAAAGATCAGATTAGATCATATGTAGAGGATTTTAGGAAGGCAGTGTCTGACCCCAGGTCTTAAACAACCTTTAAAAATAGGAAGCTAGGAGATTTGGGCTGGAGTGCCCGATAGGAAAGTCACATGGAAGCGAGGTAGAAGACGCCCTTATTTATTACCGGGTTGCCAGTACCCGAGGTACGACGGCTTAACGTGCCCATCCGACGTGCGGCGGATATTTAGTGGATCGAACGTTCGTACCTGCCTGGGATCGAACCTGAGGTCCTTTCCGTAGCAGACCACTAGGTCACCCGCGGCCCTATCGCTCACATTAGATCATGATCAAAAATGATCATATGTAGAGGGTTTTAGGAAGGGAGTGTCTGACCCCAGGTCTTAAACAACCCTTAGAAATAGGAAGCTAGGAGATTTGGGCTAGAGTGCCCGATACGAAAGTCACACGGAAGCGAGGTAGAAGACGCCCGTACTTACTACCGCGGGGACAGTACCCGGGGTCCAACGGCTTAACGTGCCCATCCGACGCACGACGGATATTTAGTGGATCGAGCGTTCGTACCTGTCTGGGATGCTGAGGTCCTCTCCATGGTAGTCACGAACGTTGCTCACTAGACTACCTGCGGCCCCTACATTGTTAGGAAACCCTGCTCTCCGCCTATTTATTGCCTACGTTCGTTTGGGTCTTTTCTACTCTGAGCGGAGGATGCTCATGTCAAATGCTCATCACCCTGTCTCTAGTGTTTTGTATACTGAATGTACATGTGTGTAATTTAAGTTATTTTTATAACATAGTTAATTTTCATATCAGTTTATTGAACAGGTTTCTCTGGGCCTCATCAGATGCAAGTAAGGGCCACCGGGTTTCGTCTGGGATCTTGCTTTGTCTACCCATACAATAAAACAATTCCATGCAATTTAAATTCAATGAGTACTGACGACTACGCAACTCAATCCGTTTATTTTGAACAGCGATGAATTTAGATTTATACCTTACTTCCGGTCGGCATTTGATATATTTTTTTTATTCCTTTTGTTTCTGGAGTACATTGGACGTTTTTCACATGTACTAGAATGAGGGCAAAGCGTATCCCGATAGACTAAATAAACTGACACGTGTAGCTTGTTTCCTTGACTGGAAGTTTGGCTTCTTGTGTCTGATTATTAACGAAGGTCATCTGGAGTTGGCTCCATTTTGAAAAATCAATGGCGGAATCTCTTGGGCACCAGGCCAAGTTCATTCGCACCGTTACAGTTGCAACCTGAGAGTTTTGAGAGCTGTTTGTTGTTGTCCTCGAAAAATGTTGGTGAGTGTTCTTCGTGTTTATCAGCTCAACGCACTGATAAAAATATTCTGAGATCCATGTGGCCACTAAATAATGTTCCGCTGCATGATGAACAGAATAAAAAAAGGATCCCAGAGTGCAGCTTAATCTTGAGGAGCTGAAAGCTCGGCGTTCCATAACGGAAACAAACAGTAATGCAGGTCTGCATTGCACGCAATGCGATAGATAGCCATAGGGATAAAACAAATATAACAGAATTCAGCTATAACGTCAACCGAGGGACCGTCATATATGCGAGTGTCATTTTAACCGAGGGGGATTTAGATTGGAGCATATTGCAGTGAGGTAAATGCTTCAAATAAACGGTCTGTTCATCCATATTTTTTGTTCTTTTTTGGCTTTGAGGTTTAAGGACAACCGTAAGCAGCTAAGTCATTGGTTTCCGAACAGTGGGGCGAGGGAAAATTCGAAGGGGGCGCGATACTGAGACTTTTATAAAGAAAAGATATTTCTATCAGCTTAAACAAATTTCTGATTTTCAAATTTCATTCTACGAAATTTGTCTTTCAACGCTTAACCCTTCCATCTGTGAGGACGCCGAAGAACGAGTTCAATCTGCAGGTCAGACGTAGAAAGATTTCAATCTGTGGGTAAGCTGAAGAACGATTTGTCTCTGAGTAAAGTTAAGAATAGTGTCAATCTGTGGGTAAGGCGAAGAATTACCGGGGAGGGGGCGTAGCTAGGTCCCAGAACTAGGGGGGGGGGCTCGAATTTTTGCTAGGCGTGGGCAAAGAGGGCAGTCGCTCACGCAGTTTTGCCGACTTGCGGGACATTCACTGAATTCAGGAGATTTCAGAATGGAGTTAGTGGCAGACATATTGTTTTTCGGATTTATGACTTTTTCAGCGGATTTTTTAATGTTTTGAACGATTTCAGTAACTTTTTACATTCATGGTTTCAAACATTTAAAATGTTGTATTTGAAACTTCTTCAGTTCCGTAGTTTCCATAACCGTGATTTTTAATTCTTATAATATGCAATCCCTTTCCCCTTTTATTTTTGACAGGCACATAAAGCTTGCCTGTGCCAACTGAGTTACACTAGAAGAAAAAAAAAATCTGTTATACCTTAGGCCATAAATATGATAGTGGTGCGATGAATACTCCCTTCTCGTTCGCTCGGAATGTAAGAGAGGCCGAGAGAGTAACAACGAGCATTGGACTATGATGAAAAATAGGTTTTGGCCTGCTAAGATAATAATATCTTTTTTTTTTTTCTCAGTAAGTTCTTTGAACTAGATTTTTTAGGCATTTAAAAATTATTTGTGTTTTCCCTCCTCCTTAAATGTACGAATTTGTTACCTCCAGCATAATGAGGGACCTTCCCTTTGAGGGCACGGAACAGACCCAACGGCAATAGGATCCCATGTGGTCTTAAAGTGCTTCGTTCGCCATCAAGGGCAACATTCAATTGTCTCCTTAAAACTACAAAGGATGCAGCCTGGGACTTAAGCCCCCAAAGCTTCCCACCTACCTTTAATCCGGTCACGAGTGCAAGTACGCCTCCACCCTTGTTTACTTTCTTTTAGCTTGTTCTTCTAAATTTAACGTCTCCCCCCCCCCCATCCTAAAATGCGTTTCTTGTTCCTTATAACTCCTATCGCTAGTAGAGAATCTCTAAAATTACTAATACAGCCATTACAACTAATTTACAATTCTAAAAGTCGAAATTTCTTTTTTCTTTTGAGTTACATTCATACTGCGTCGTTTTACTGTTACTTAACTTTTTAAAAAGTCCAGTATACGAATAAAGTATTTATGCCTGTGATGAAATATCAAAGTAATTTACGTAAACCATCGAAATAAAAGTTTAAGTCATTTTTGACAGCGCCAATTTTCCAGGGGGGGGGCTCGTTAGCCTTGTAGGGGGAGCTGAGCCCCCTCTAGCCCCCCGCTAGCTACGGCCCTGGGGGGGGGGTAATTCATCGCCTTGCCCCCACCCCCACCACCCCCTGCCGTTGGTATAGACAAATTTGTGATAAATTTAGAACACTAAACTAGACGAATCCTTTTTTTAAAGCATTTTTAAAAATAATAAGATATTAATGATTGATTGTATCAACTACCTTTCTTGTATTTTAGTATCTTGTACATTTACTAAAATGTTTGACAGCCTTGAAGGAGGTAAGGATTTTCCTTAACCCCCCTAAAATTACTCATATGGGCGCCACTGTTGATAAGTTGTTGTCAAGATCGTTTCTATGTTGGCTACAGAAATAATTTGAAATCCATATCTGTGTGTGAGATGTCTTTTGCGCTGTATTTCCTTTTAGTTGTGTTTTTGTGCATTCTTGTGCGTTGTTATGTGTTTTAAGTTTTTTCAGCATGCCCTAACAGTGAATGCTAAAAGCAAGACAAAATGTATTTCTATTGAAACCAAGCTTGAGGCTGTAAAAGAGGCTGGACGAAGGTCAAACGATATAAAAAGTTAGCTTCGGAACTGAATGGGTGACTGTAGGAGACTGACACCGAAACAAAATTTGCACAGAGAAAAATATGGTGATGTCATCACTCTGCAGCTTTATGGGTTACGAGGGATGGGGACACCAGACTGGCAAATGCGACAAAACACAGTCATCAGAAGTTATACAGTCGACACCTCAAATGGTTCTTTCTGATCTTAATTTGATGAATTCTGAATATGCAGTATTGGTCAAAATTAAAGCAACAACCACAAAAAGCTTATAACGAAGTAAATTTCTCCGTCATCTTTGGTCTACGCCGGGATTCGAACCCGAGGCCGCTTATTCCGGAACAAGTCGCTCTACCAACTGAGCTACGCAGACCTTTTTTTATTCTGATTCCTATCTGCCTTTATGTCGTGTGCGTCCTGCTGGCAGGTACGTCACATCTCCCCCCCGAAAGAGGGCCGGGGGCATGGCCCACGGGTCAGCCGTGACCATGAATCGTTGCAGGCAGCCATCCACTGTAGAACGTGCACTTGAGAACTCCCAGTCAATCTGCTGTGTGGAATGCAACCTCACACACATTTATTTTTCGAAGCGCTGGAGAAGGGATTCTCTTATTTTTCCTATCTCGCGGTGTGGAAATAACATCACACCATTGCGAGATTTTGAACGGTCGGGTCATCCGGATAGTTCGGGCGCCATTATAACGAAGTAAATTTCTCGGTCATTTTTGGTCTACGCCGGGATTCGAACCCGAGGCCGCTTATTCCGGAACAAGTCGCTCTACCAACTGAGCTACGCAGACCTTTTTTTTTTATTCTGATTCCTATCTGCCTTTATGTCGTGTGCGTCCTGCTGGCAGGTACGTCACAAGCTAGTTAACAGACTATAGCTGATCAACTATTGAGCATAAGAAAAGAAACTTTATGGTACAGTGTTTCACACCTGTGAGCTATAACGAAGTAACGTCATTTTTGGTCCACGCCGGGGATCGTACCCGAATCCACTCATTCCGGAACAAGTCGCTCTACCAATTGAGCTACGCAGACGCTCGTACTCGCTGCTATCTACCTTTATGTCGTGTGCGTCTTGCGGAGCAGGCACGTCACATCCCCCCCCGAAAGAGGGCCGGGGGCATGGCCCACGGGTCAGCCGTGACCATGAATCGTTGCAGGCAGCCATCCGCTGTAGAACGTGCACCTGAGAACTCCCAGTCAATCTGGTGGGCAGAATGCAACATCACACATTTTATTTTTTGAAGCGCTGAAGAAGGGATTCTCTTATTTTTCTTATCATGCGGTGTGGGAAGAACATCACACCACTTCGAGATCTTTAACGGCCGGGTCATCCGGGAAGTTCGAGCGCCATTATAACGAAGAAAATTTCTCCGTCATTTTTGGTCCACTCCGGGGATCGAACCCGAGTCCACTTATTCCGTAACAAGTCGCTCTACCAACTGAGCTACGCAGACGTTCGTTCTCGCTGCTATCTGCCTTTATGTCATGTGCGTCTTGCGGGGTAGGCACGTCACAGAACACAAAAGCACAAAGGGGTATGCGGATGAGCCCAAATAATAGGCCCGTCGAAAAGAATCCGTGATTTAAGCCATGAAATGATATCACGTAAATCAGCAAATTGCATTAACATGTTAATGTAGTTGTAATTACATTAAAATGTTACATTTACCCATGCGATAAAATACCGGGTTATGGGAAGAGAAAAAAGTTTTGGAGGGCAGCGTCAAAATTAGAAAAGTAGTGTCCACGCAAATGACTGTTGAGTGAAACAAACAAGCGATAGTCTGAAGGAGAGATATCTGGTGAATAAGGTGGATGAAATAAATGCTCCCACCCGAGTTCTTTGATAGCGTTTCTGGTCAATGAAGCGGTGTGGGCACGAGCGTTATCTTGAAGAAGCAGAACTCAATTTCTGTTGACCAGTGCTGCTTCCTTCTTTTTCAGGTCATCATGCAAACGTTTCAGTTGTTCACGGTACACTGCAGCGGTGGTCGTTTTGGCCACGTTGCAAGAGTTCGTAATGAGCAACACCACGTGCTGTCCACCATACACCCACCATAACTTTACGTGAAATCAGTGCTGGCTTCGATGTGTGAAAAATTCAGTCACTGTTGGACAACCAATGTCTGGAAAGTTTTGGGGTGCTGTACTGGACCCACTTCTCATCACAAGTGAGTGCCTTATCCAAAAATGGTTCCTTGTCGTAGTGAGACAGCAATGCAAGACAAGCTGATACACACTGCTGTTTGTTCACTGCAAACAATTTATGAAGGACCCACTTAGATCATTTGTATTCCTTACCTATTGCATGCAGATGTGTTCTGACGGTTTCATCACTAACACTAAATGACTGGGCTAGTTCCTGGAATGTTTGGTTACTGTCCTGCTCAATAGCAACTTTCAGAGCTTCTGTGTCAAGGCTGACAGGACGACCACTCCGGTACTTTTCTTGAAGGGATTCATCTCCGTCTCTGAACTTTCGAAAGCAATTCTGAGTTGTGCGTTCTTTCACAGCATCTGCCCCGAATGCTAAGCAAATGCGACGAGTTATTTCTGCAGCAAATGAACAGAGATTAACCACTACTAAACTGCTTACTCATCTGATTCATATGCGCAGGGCATCTTGGGACTCAGCTGACAACATACCGCGGACGGAAAGTCATCTCTCCACAAATTCAATCATTACAAGGTGTTTCTTTTGCTCCCTCGAAAAACGGCAAAAATGGCAAATGCTTTTGTGGTTACCTTATATACATATATGCAAAAAAATTGCAAAGATTCGGCAGTTTGAGAATACAGCACCCATAAAAATTGGAAAGGGAGTGAGACAAGGTGACACTATAACTCCCAAACTCTTTAATGGCACATTGGAAAATGTCTTTCAATCAATGAACTGGGAAAACAAAGAAAGGAAGATTATTGGAGATTATCTAACTCACCTTCGTTTTGCTGATGACGTAGTCATTTTTGCAACTACCCCATCAGAGCTGCAGAGTATGATCCAAGAACTTGCTGACAAGAGTAAAGAAGTGAGATTAAAAATGAACTTTCAGAAGACAAAAGTGATGTTCAATGCTTTTACAAGAAATGAAGATTTATCGATTGATGGGGAAAAGCTGGAGATAACCGATACCGACATTTATCTTGGACAGCAGATATCAAATGAGGCACATTGATGAAGAAATTAATCGGCATATAAAACTTGCCTGGATAGCTTTTGAAAGAAACAGTATAATGTTCAAGAGCAATATGCCATTTTGTTTTAAAAGAAAAGTGTTTGATCAATGCATCCTTCCAGTGCTTACGTGTATGGTGCAGAGACGTGGACCTTAACTAAAAGAGACATACAAAGACTGCAGACAACTCAAAGTAGCATGGAGAGGTGAATACTTGGTGTAACCAGGAGAGATAAGAAGAGGAACTCGTGGATCAGAAAAATGACAAGAGTGGAAGGCATCATAATCACAGTAAAATTCCTGAAATGGCAATGGGCTGGACATATTGCCAGAAGGACAGACCGCCGATGGACAGTGGAAATTTTTTAGTCTGGATTCCAAGGGACAGGAAAAGACCCAGAAGAAAACCACATGGGAGATGGGTGGAGGAAATTCGAAATATGCGGGAGTAACATGGAGGAGACTGACACAAGACAGACCGTTGTGGAAGAAACTTGGAGAGACCTTCGTCCAGCAGTGGATTGATAAATGTTGACAATGATGATGATGATGATATACGCTATCTACCAACAAGTAATTGGACACCTGTGATAGCAAAGGAAAACGAACTTTATTCACCTTCAATAGGTGGTGGAGCCTCCACGTGCGGCGATTACAGCTGCGACCCTCCGGGGCATACTCTCAACCAGGCGTTGTACGACGGCTAGCGGTATTTTCTTCCACTCGGCTTGGAGAAGACAGGTTAGTTCCTTCACCGATTTCGGACGGTGGAGGCACCCCTTAAGTCGACGCTCCAACTCGTCCCAGAGGTGCTCGATGGGGTTAAGTTCATTCGATTAACCCCATTGGCACCATACCAAGCCATGGTGGACCTCGCTACATGACAAGTGGCATTGTCATCCTGAAAGTAACATGGGTCCACCCCGTAAAACTGCCACAACGTAGGAAGTGCATGGTCATCCAAAATGGTGCAGTAGGTCTCGGCGTTGTGTCTACCAGGAATTGCGACCAAGGGTCCCGTGCCATACCAGGAGAAACACCCCCATAGCATAATTCCACCGCCGCCGAACTTCACAGTTGGCACAATACATTCCAGCAGGAGGCGTTCTCCAGGCAGACACCAAACCCAGACCCTGCCATCCGAACGGTAGAGGGTGAACCTTGATTCGTCGCTCCAGAGAACCTGTTTCCACTGTTCAAGGGTCCACTGTCGACGTTCTTTGCACCACGTTAGCCGAGCAGCGCTATTGAACTTGGTGATCGAAGGCTTGTGGGCGGCAGCACGTACATGATAACCGAGCAGATATTCATCGAAAGAACACTCCCGGATGCCTGTTGAAACTCCTCGCGGATGTGGCCCATCGATTTGGTGCGGTTCTTCGGAATTTCTCTGGCTAGCACCCGTCGGTCTCTAACTCCTAGTTTTGTGGGTCTGCCGGGTCGGGGCACATTCCGACAGTCACCTCTCATCTTCCACTTGCCAATCACTTAGCCCACTGTCGATTTTGGGTACTTCAACTCGCTGGATATGTCACGTATGGATCGGCCATTTCTGTGATACCCGTCGATTACACCTTTCTCGAAATCAGAGAGCTCTGAACTGCGTGGCATCTTGCATGCGACTGGTTGCGTTGTTGTTTCCCACACGATATTTAACGGCGGCGGCCGTGACGTGTATCAGGACCGCAGATATCTTCGATTGCAGGGGTGTCCAATTATTTGTTGGTAGATAGTGTATATATATATATATATATATATATATATATATATATATACTTATTCAAAGAAGCATTATACTTATTCAAAGAAGCGGTTAAGTTTTTCATACGCTGCCTCATTAATTCGCGGCTCACAAACTGATACCTTTTTTTAGGTAAACAGATTGGCAAAATAGTTTAACCCTGGTGAAAAATTAGTGATTAATTTTATGGTCGATTGCTTACTCTGAGAATAGAGAGAAAAAATAAAGAGGAAGTATTTAAAATTCATGGAACGGTTTAGACAAAATAATGGTAAAGTAGTGCGATTTGTTTTTATAGTTTTCACACTGTCCTTTCGCTCAAGGCCACTAAAAGGAGTTACTTCTGCAAGTGGATTGAATTTCTGCTTTTTGGAGTGTGCTGGATAATCACTCAGCTGGAATAATAAGGACGTGTTTCTTCTTTTAACCGAAATGTGGCTACAGCAAATGAATGTTTTTGTTTTTCAAAATGGCAAGCAGAAACGATAAATTCTGAATAATTTTCAAATTTGAAAGATTTCTCTCTTTCTGAGGAAAGGTAAAAGATGACATTTATGTGATCGTTCCTCATATGACCATGTCATGTGACCGTTCTCTTCGTCTTCCCTGGAATCAGTGGCCCTGAATTAGGGACGGGCAACAGCTTATAGCTCTTAGACCTGCGCATGGTAGACATTCCCTTCTCTTCTCCCCCTCCCCCACCTCACAAGTAACGTATCTCTCCAGCGTACCAGTTTTTTCGTGTTACCCGCTGTTGTATACTTCGTATATTTATTGGTGGAATTGTGATCACTCATTCTTTTTTACGCTTTCCAACCGTAGGTTGAAGAAGCGTATAGGATCCAGCCTTGTCCGTCTGTCTGTCTGTCCGTCCGCACGATAACTCGCGTAAAAATCGTTCAATTTCGATTAAATTTCAGCATGTGGTAGGGAACCACCTGGGGACGAACCCAATTGAAAATGGGCGAAATGGGATCAATGGTCAGGACATAGGAGCGGGATCTATTCCATTGTCCTTTTGCGTCAGAACTTGCGCAAAAATGGTTCGATTTCGATTAAATTTTAGTATGTGGTAGGGGACCACCTGGGGACGAACCCTATTGAAAATGGGCGGAATGGGGTCAAAGGGCATAGGAGCAGCATCCATTCCATTGCCCTTATGCGTCATAAGTTGCGTAAAAATGGTTCGATTTCAATGCAATTTTAGTATGTGGCAGGCCACTGGGGACGAACCCTATTAAAAATGGGCGAAATGGGTTCAAAGGCCAGGTCATAGGAGCGGAATCGATTCCATCGCCCTTATGCGTTATAACTTACGTAAAACTGCTTCGGTTGCGACAAAACTTTATCATGTTCTTCCGAAAGTATACTTAACCGGTTCTGTTGAATATCATCAAAATGGGGTCAAAGGTCAGGGCATAGGAGCGAGATTTATTCTACAGCCATTATCCTCATAACTTGAGTAATAACTTGAGTAATGATTTCTGGAAAGCGTATCATAATCAATGCATTGCATGATTATACTAACCCTTTTTTTTTTTTTTTTTTTTGTATCGTGATGGTGGACGAATATGTTTTACACATTTTCTGACAGATATTGGTCAGAAGAATTTTTACCTTATATTTTTGATCGATAAAATATTCGTAAAATTAAAATTAGCTGCCACTAGTCTAAGTTGAAGTTAAGGCCTGAATTGTTCACACAGATTCTCTTCACGATACGTGGTGTATGATTCACGCTATTGTAGAACAGAGCCAATACGGTTTTTAAAAACAAACAAAATTTTAATGGCTCATGCAGGATATGGTGCGCTCGATGATGTCTTGCATTCAGATGTTGTTGGATGATGAATTATTAATTCCGGTACAAGTTGTTAAGGTGTTGAACAAGTGCACAGTTCCTTTACAGTTCGCTGCAGAAGTCCTTTACGGTTGAGATAGAGTTTCTTTTCCGTATTGATGCCCAGTTCAGTCACGAGAAATGATACAGGATGATGTGTGATTTAATGTGATAAATACGCTCACTAGTCCAGACCGCAGCCTGACTACGATTTATACTTGCTTGGAAAACTAACCTCAGCTAGTTACCAAGTCACATACGTTACTCAGCCGCCGCTGAGAGCTAGTTAGAGGTTCCTAATTCCATCTCATGGTGTATTGCCCTTCGCTCTTAACTCCAGCGATGTAGTTCTAACTAAAAAAGTGCTTTAGCGGCTAACTGATCAGGCAAAAACGCCTTGGAAAGAAGACTCGAAGTTTTCAAAAGCATTGTTAATTATTTTGATGTTTTTATTGTTCAAATGCAGACATTTAACGTGGACCAGGAACATCAAACAAAAGATCTTCGCTCTTTCCACGTTTATAAGTGAGTCACGGAAAAATTCTCATTGGCCGCCACCGGGAAATTCTCATTGGCCTCCCGGTGACGGCCAATAAGAATTTTTCCGTGACTCACTTATAAACGTGGAAAGAGCGAAGATCTTTGTTTGATGTTTAGTATATTTTATAAAATTTTTATTGTTAACTGTTTTTATTTAAATTGCAGCTTTCAATAAGGGAAAACAAAATGTTTGTTAGTCATGGATTTTCTTTTTAAGTAACGCTCTGCCATTTCACGCAATTACAAGTGTTCAGTGTGATTATTACTTGATTCACACTGAATAGATGTAACTAATATATTCGCATTGAATAAATGTAACTAATATAGTCACATCTATTCTACAGTGTGACTAATACGATTTTGTCCTAAGATTCTAGGAAATATCTATTGTGTTATTCTTAAGGAACTTTAAGAGAAACAGTAGCTTAGTAAAAATATTCTCCGCACGTATCACTTAGCCTTAATGACTGCATAATTTCTCTCTGCAGTTTTTTTCTCCGATCAATGAAGTAATTTTGAGGACTACCGTCTACTATAGGCAATGGGCTTTACTTTCTCTTTACGTCGTCCCGGTGGCCAAATGGTCAGAGGTGTAGGTTTCTGGTTAATGGTCTGAGCTCCGCATGAAGCGTGGGTGCTACTGCCCCCGCCCTAAATCAGGGATCGCAAATGGCATATAGCCCTTATAGCAGCTCACGGTGAAAGTTGAACCCAGAAACAAGCAAATATTCCCTTTATCCTTATGATCCATGAGATGTCCTATTGTGTGACCCGACGGTTTAATTTCATCCTTGCGATACAAATTTTTCGGTTATGGGTGTATACACTGAGTGGTCACTTTATTATGACCACCCCCTCAGTACTTCGTTGGGTCACATTTTGCCTTTAATACTGCGTCGATTATTCGTGGCATGGACTCCACGAGATGTTGATAGGTGGTTTGTGGAATCTGAGACCATGCTTGATGAATAGCACTTTCCTGGAGTGTGAGATTGCAGGGTTGTGGATCCAGCTGTCTGATGGCTCGATCAACTTCATCCCACAAATTCTCAATGGGGTTGAGATCTGGAGATTGTGGGGGCCACCTAAGCAAAGTAAATTTACCGGCATGTTCCTGAAACCAATCCTGTACAATACGAGCACTATGGCAGGACGCATTATCTTGTTGAAAGTCATTGGGATAAACCATCCACATGACAGGATGCACTTGGTCCGCAACGATGTTTAGATATGATGTGCCAGTCAGACGTTGATCAACACGAATTAAAGGGCCCAAAGCATGCCAGGAAAACATTACCCAAACCATAACGTTGCCTCTACTAGCTTGAAGGTTTGTAGCAATGCATTTGGGGTCCATGCTTTCGTGCTGTTTCCGCCAAATTCTCACTCGGCCATCGACATGGTGCAACTGAAAACGTGATTCATCGGACCACATAATTTGTTTCCAATTATCGACTGTCCAATCCTTGTGCTCCTGTGCGAACTGGAGACGTTTTCTCTTGTTAATTGCAGACAGCAAAGGTGTTCGAACAGGCCTTCGGCTGCCATATCCCATCCGATGCAGTGTACGGCGAACAATGCGTGCAGAGATCATTTGAGGGGATCCTTGATTAAGATGGTCTGTAATTTGCTTCACTGTTGCCCTTCTGTTGTCTGTTACCAGTCTGGACACTCTCCGTTCCGCCCAAGCAGTAACTAATCGATGACCACCACACGTTGCACGTAGAGACCCAGTTTTTTGGCTGACAGTCCAGTCTTTAAACACTTTAACAACAGCTGCTCTGGAACATTTCACGAATGCGGCAGTTTCGGTGATATTCGCTCCATGGCTCCGAGCTCCTACAATCACCCCACGTTGAAAGTCCGTGAAATCGCATTTTTTACTCATCTCGTCCCCCAAAAATCACTTCTACTACTGTCGCAAGAACTAAGCTTTCCCTTTTTATACTAGCCTCGCTCTCTGGCGGCAACAGCGTGCAGCCATGGCTCATTTGCTTAAAACTGTCAGGTGGTCATAATAAAGTGGCCACTCAGTGTATAAAACACAGTATTCGTTATTTCGAATAAATGATAATATAAATTCTAAAAAAATTTCTTTACCCATTTTCTACAACCTCCTACCTACGAAAAGTGTCTTAGCCCCGCTAAGCCTGCAAAAATAGTGCCTTAGCGCCGCGCTAAGGCCTTTCTACATCCCTGTCTAACGCTCTCTAATACCTCAAATGCCTGGAAATTTCTCATCTTCCCGTGTCCTCTCAACTTTCTTCGCTCCTGGGCTTTGCCCAGCCAATCAGAAGCTCAGAAGCTTGAATGTAGCACCCCTCTCTCTCTCTCTCTCTCTCTCTCTCTCTCTCTCTCTCTCTCTCTCTCTCTCTCTCTCTCTCTCTCTCTCTCTCTCTCTCTCTCTCTCTCTTCCCACGTTCCTCCCACATCAGTAAGCGACCTGCCCGTTTCACACAGACGGAAAAATCCGCCGAAGGATAAACCATCCACATGACAGGATGCACTTTGTCGGCAAAGATGTTTAGATATGATGTGCCAGTAAATCTCACAGCTGTCCTACCGCTCGTTTTCAAGCGGAGTTAAACCGAGACTTTAAAACGCGCGGAAGCGCTAGAGATTCCGACGCGGTAGCCGCCAAACCTCCGCGGGGTTCGCAACAAACCGGACGGCGAAAACACAGTCCAAATTTAGAGTAACGTATGTGTAGTACACACAGGCGGCCAGCGGATCGTCCACTACAGCAATAAAAGAATCACTCCTGTGAGGGTGTGGGAAAGAAAGTACTGTTGCACAAAGGACCACCGATTTGGTTCTCGCTCATCCGTCGGGCGTTTTTTTCTCCGCTCTAGCTATAAAACTGTTTGTGTAAAAGTCGGCCAAAAATAGAGCCGCGAATGGCTTAGTGGTTAGCGGGTCAGAGTATCGATGCAAGGTCCTCAGGTTCGAGCCTGGGCTGATCTTTCAGAGATGGTGTGATTTACTAACAATCGCTGAATATCCGCCGTGCATCGGACGAGCACGTTAAGTGACGGCCCCTAGGCCGGACCCACTGCTTAAATGGGTATCCATTCCTATGCCCCCCCCCCTGAAATTCTCTCACCCTTCTGTGTGCAGCATTGTACTTGTACGGTGGCGCCATCTGCTGTACTCTAATCTCACTACAAACTGTTCCGTCAAAGTCTCTTGACTTGTTCTCATTCCTTCCGTTTCTGTGTCCTGCCCAAAAAGCGATCTCGCTGTAGGTGGCTGGGACCTAAACTCTATTCACTGTGAACGGAAGTTCTACAAGAAAATGACAAATACTGCCTTGTCGGCCAAAAACTGCCCTGCGGGACGGTTTCATTGCTTCGGAGGATTTTTTTCCGCTTGTGTGAAAAGGGCGTTACTGTTGCTAGAAGCTCCCTCCTTCTGTATTCCACGTTCCAAATTCTAAGAAACTTGTTGCCTCTTCCTGTTTTTGTGACCTTGTTACAAAATGGCCGTTTGTTGCTTCCTCCCTTCTTCTACGTCAGAAATGGCGTCTCACTATCCACTTTTTAGTTTTTCCCATCTTTTTGGAATTCAGCATTTTAATAGATATCCTACACTACTGGCATTTTTCTGTTGTTTTTTTCCTCATCCTTGAAGTCCACATCATTGCACCTACGTTTCACGGCCACATATCACAGTTGGAAAAGTTAGATTTTCATATGCAGTCACCCCATCACCCCCTGCTCTAACATAGCTATGACTTGCGACGTTGATATCCCTCGCCGACTAATTTGGTCATCTCTGATGTATACTTCTAGATCTAACTTTCTTTTTGAGTCTTTTTCCATGTATAGGTTGTGTTATTTCTTGGTTGTCATTCTTCATTTCTGAAAGTTGTAACGTATCATGTGACATGATGTTGATGACGTACTGCTAAGGTGACGCATGAGTCAAATGGACAATGAAGCAGCGATAAGAATGCTGGCGTAGTTCAGTTGGGAGAACAGCCACTCCGTAGTAGGAAAACGGGGGTTCGAAACCCACCACGGGCAAAAGGTTATAAGTTACATTGGCGCCCGAACGAAAGTGAATCTCCTGGCCGTTAGGTTGGAAAAATTTGTGTGATGATCCTCCCACACAACGCACGTTATTAATTAATTCTTCTACAATGAGAAGGTCCTTCGAACATGGTTGTCGACTGACCCGAAACCTGCGATTTCGTGACTCCTCCTTTCTCAAGGGGGTGGGTACTACGTAATGTGACGTAGATGACGTACTACTGAGATGACCCATGAGTCATATTGACAATGAAGAAGCAATGAGAATGCCTGGGTAGTTCAACTGGGAAAACCGCCGCTCCGGAGTTGGAGGACGTGCTTTCGAATCCCATTATCGGCCAAAGATTATAAGTTGTATGGTCATGTTCTGAGCCTCCGGTTTCTTTGTTGCGTTTGGTCAGGTAACGATACGGGTGTGATAAAAACGACTGTAACAAGAATTGTAGTGTTCTTAACTATTTAAAACGTATGTAGTCTTGGGAACAACACTACATAAGATTTCCCTCTTCTTATTTACTCCCTCGAAGGGAAACAAAGTTACTCAAATAAAATTTCAGAAAGGCTTACTTACTCTTCACTTTTTTTATTCCATCACTATCGTATGAGCATTTTACTCGAATATTCCAAAATTCGTGAGGAACTAATAACAATAGTACTACTATTTCAAATTGTGATTAACGTAAATTAGCAAACAGATAACTTGATTAACTACAAACACAAAATATACACTGAAGTGCCAAAAGTCATGGGATCCGTACCTAGTATCGTGTAGGACCTCCTCTAGCACAGCGAAGGGCAGCAACTCAACGTGCCATCGATTCCACTAGTGGCCGGAAGACTTCTGGAGAGATGTTGAGCCATACCGTTTGAACAGTCGCCCACAGATCCCTGGTATTTGTAGGTGCAGGATACTGGTTACGAATGGACCTTTTCACCACGTCCCATAAGTGCTCTGCTGGGTTCATGTTGGGAGAACGTAGTGGCCACAGCATCCGTTGGAACTGTTCTGAATGTTCCTCGAACCAGTTTTGGATAACTTAGGCTTGAAGACATGGTGCATTGTCCGCCTGGAAAATCCCATCGTTGTTGGGGTACGTGAAGTCCATGAAGGGCTGCAAATGATCACCCAGCAGAGCAACAAAGCGTGTACCGGTTAACTACGTGCTTACGAGGGCCAGAGGACCCAAACCGTGCCACGTAAAGACACCCCACACATGTATGGAACCACCACCAGCTTGCACAGTGCCTTGTTGACAGCTTGGCTTCATAGCCTCATGGGGTCTGCGCCACACCCGAACCGTAACAACTGGTAGCGTGACTCATTGGACCACGCCATATGTTGCCAGACTTCCAGGGTCCAACTACCGTGTTCATGAGGCCAGGTGAGGCGCTGTGTCCGATGTCGTGGTGTTAACAAAGGCACTCTGTGGGTCTTCTATTTCCATACCCCATGGACCCTAAATTACACTGCAGTGACCTAATGGATATGTCTCTGGTACCTCCTGCATTCAATGTGGATGGTATTGAGCCAGTGTCTCTTGTCTGTTAGCATGAACAATCCTGGTTGGCCACTGCGCTGTCCACGGTGGGTGGTAATGTCTTCCATGAGGTTTTCTCGGTACACACGTGACACTGTGGATCGAAGAATGTTGAATGTTCGCACGACTTCGGAAATGAATGTCTCATCCGTCTGACTCCAACTAACATGCCTCGTTCAAACTCCGATAATTCACGTCGGCTTGCCATTATCGTACCGGCGGTTGTTCAGCCTGACTCACGAGATTACACCTCGCAAATGATAAAAATCGTGACGTGCGTCGAAGCCTTTATACGACGGCCGCGTAGTTAAAAATTTGCATACTGCTATCCTATGACTTTCGGAACTTCAGTGTATAACAATACAGCTCGAATACGCAGACTTCAAGTAAACAAAGATTCAGCGTTATACAGCTTCCATCGGCACCACACTTTTTGGCTGCTGCTTCAACATTATGTATCTCTCGTTCTTATCTATCAACATGCATACGTCACACTCTCTGACATCAATCCGCGAGAGAGAAGATATAACGTTAAGGTTGAAAACGCTAAAAGAGAATGAACTCAAATTTGCATAGAGAAAGTAACTAAAATTGAAAGTTAATTTAGAGTATACTTGATAGAGTTTTAGCGTAAAAGCCACTTTCCGGTGGTGGAATTCGGATCCTTCTACTCCGGAGCCGAATACTTTCCCAATTAAGCTACACCGACGACGTTTGTTGCTGCAACTTTATCTTCTTGACTTGGGTGTCCCCTTTGAGGTACTTGTTACTTGTTACTTGTACCAATGGGGGTGGGGGATGCATTGACCCAGCACCGCGACCTAAGGTCTATTGTGCATCCCCAGCCCTAACCTCGAAAGAGACCAGATGCACGAGCAAAAGCAAGAATGCTCTTGACGGATACTAAAGAGAGATCACTTGGTCTCAAGTTGTGAGTAACAAAGTGTTCAAGCATGAGTGCTGCAAAAAAGTCACAGTCACAAAGAAAATGCAAGGAAGTCTTCTCTTCGAGATGGCATCCTCTACAAAGTAGATCCTTTTTCGTCCCAATCAAATTAAGGTGCCTATTAAGACAACAGTGTTCTGTAAGTATACCAGCAATCAGTCCAATATCCTTTTTTGGCAGTAAAGGAGTTCCTTAGCCCTATGAGGCAAGGGTCCTTGATTAAGTTCCTTTGCCTGCCTCTGACTCCTGGTAGCATGCCAGAGGTCAAGCTGCTTAGACCTCAGCAGCGTTTTAGTTAGTCCTCTGGCCACACCAGAAGCGAGCCCTAATGCAGGCTCTGGACCATAAAAAGACTGCTCTTCCACCTCTTTAGCAAGAAGGTCAGCTTTCTCATTACCTACAAAACACCTCCTATGTCCTGGCACCCAGAACAGTTGCACTTTGTTCCGGTTTGCCAGTTCAGTTAGGGCCTGGAGGCAGTTCCAAACAATTTTGGATGAAATGCGGCACTGACAAAGTGCCAGTAAAGCCATCTGGCTGTCTTAACAAATCTGGATACGCACATTGTGATACCCTTTGATCAGACATTCTGAGGCACATGCCAGAATAGCATACAACTCAGCTTGGAACACGGTAGCATGACTTCCAACGCTTTGGCATGAACCACAATCTCTGGATAGGCAATACTCCCTGCTCCAACCCCTGCTTTTGTCCTGGAGCCGTCAACAAACCAAACAGTTTCACCGCTGCACCCAGGGACAAAGGACGTTTCCCATTCACTGCGACTGGGAAAGTTCACACTGAATGCTTTATGGAAATGATATTTTACTAGCATGTTGTTGGTTCCCATTTGAAAGATGGGCTCCTTACAAAAATACTCCTGAATAGGCTTGGTATGGCTTCCAACCCACAACGAGGGTCCCCAGATGTCATTGCAGCATAATCTATATGCCCCCATTATGGCCTCACCCTCAATATGAAGGTGAAGTGGCAGAATATCAAGAAACAACTCCAAAGCAGCTGTTGGAGTAGTTCTCATTACTCCTGATATACCTATGCAGGCCAGCCTTTGTAACTTGTTAAGTTCAGCCGGCACCGTGCAGAGGTTAACTCTGCGCCACCACACCGTTGAGCCATCAGTGACCATAGGTGAGGTGACCATAGTATATATCCAGTGCAAGATCCTCGGGTTGAGACCCCAGGATTTGCTAATAGCACCTCTACATGACCAGAACACTTTCTTGGCTCTGGCAATACAGTAATCTAGGCGCTGTTTCTAGGTTAAGCCTCCGTCCAAAATGACTCATAGATACTTAACTTGTGTGATGAGAGGAATTGTGTTTCCAAAGAGAATAATACCTCCAAGGTCTCCAAGATTCCTCTTTCTAGTGAAAGGCACAAAGGTGGTTTTGTCAGGGTTTACTGATAGACCAACCTTCCTGCACCAATCCTCAACAAGTCCCAGTGTTCTTTGCATTACGCTCGAGACTGTTTTAGGGAATTTTCCCTTTATAATTATGGCCACATCATCTGCATAGCCAAAACAGTCGCAACCAGACCCCTCTAGGATCCTCGGCAGATTATCCACCACCAGGCACCACAACAGGGGAGAGCAAACTCCTCCCTGAGGGCAGCCCCGGCAGGTGGAGACCGACAGTCTCACCGAGTAGCGAGGCCACGACCGTTCTGCTTGTGAGCATGGCCTTAATCCAATGACAACAGGTTCTATGAACACCATGTCTTTCCACAGCTCCCACAATGGTCTCTGTAGAGACCCTGTCAAAGGCACCTTCAATATCAAGGAAAGTGACTAGTGCCACCTCCTTCTCCAGGCAACAAACAATGCCATGGAGAGCTGCTTCTGTTGATTTGCCTTGTTGATAGTCAAACTGAAATTTTGAGAGGGGTTTAGGGAGTAAAACCACCTCCCTAATATGCTTTTCCACTATTTTCTCAAGAGCCTTGAGAAAGAAAGATGTTAGACTAATAGGTTTAAAGGCCTTTGCCTCTTCGTAATTTGACTTACCTGGTTTGGGAATAAATATTACCTTAGCCTGTCTTCAAGCACTTGGTATATAACCAAGCGCAAGGCAGGCCCTTTAAATTTTGCACAAGAGTGGAGTCATTATCTCTAGTCCTTGCTGCATTAAGATGGGAACAATTCCATCACAGTCAGGTGATTTAAATGGTTCAAAAGAATTAATGGACCACTTAATCCTAAAATAATTGACCACCTCCCTGGCAACCCTCCAGTCCTCCTTTTTGCACGTCGGTGCTCAAAGTTAGCTGTGCGTATGCCAGTGGGATCAATTATGCTTGAATCTGGAAAGTGTACACCTAGCATTTCTGTTAGTGTTTCTTTGCCAGTTTTTTGTAAAGTTCCCATCAACTAGTTTGATGGTGTTCAGGCAATTTGCATTGTCCTTAGCCATGATTTTCATAAATCTGGCAGTACTGGGAGTATTTGGAATACTTCCACAGAAATCTCTCCAAGAGGCTCTTTTTGCCTCTCTAATTGCTTTGTTGTACTGTGCGAGGGTAGTCTTATATACCGTCCACTCACCAGTACGTTTGGCTTTACTAAAAAGCCTTCTAGTTTTGCCTCTAAGACTGCAAAGCTGTTTATTCCACCAAGGAACTTGCTTTGATAAGCTAGCAGTCTTGGCCTGACAGTTTTGGTGGTAAGATTCGAGAATAGATCGTTGCAACTGGTCAACGGGTAACTTGAGATCTAACACCGAGCGCATGTTAAATTCCATGTCTCCAATATGTGCCGCCAGATCTTCCCTGAAGCCAACCCAATTGATTCTTCTGGGATTTCTGACTTGCACCAGCTGTTGTCTTACATCGGCAACTGAAAAGCAAATATATCTATGATCAGACAATGAAGGTTCACTAGATACATGCCATTTAATAATGTGATCAAACATGTTTGCACTACAGAGGGTGAGGTCAATGACTTCACTTCTATTAAAAACAATAAAAGTGGGCTCATTGCCTCGATTAAGAATACAAAGTTTAGTTCTTACCAAATATTCCAAAAGATTGTCCCCTCGTCTGTTCCGGTCGCTGCTCCCCCACATGATATGGTGAGCATTGGCATCACAACAGATGATGAGGCGTCTTCCACTTGACTCACAGAAGTGGACAATGTATCTTACCTCCTGAGAAGGAGGTGGTTCAGCTTCATCAAATGGTAAATATGCGGAGACGGCAAACAGCTCTTCTCCGCCACCATCAGATGACATAAAAAGTTTAATTACTGTTGTCTCACCTGTGGTAAACTCGGGAAGTGGCATAGAATGATGTCTTTTGCTCACCAGTATACAGGTCCTTGGTCTCCTACTTGATGTATTATAGAAGACGGTAAAGCCTGCTCCTTGTAAGCCCAGGATCTTCCCATTATGTATCCATGGCTCTTGAATGAAAGCCAGATCAACATTCTCCGCAGCCAGTCTGCAGCACAAAGCAGCAGATGCAGACCGATTATGGTGGAGATTGATCTGGATACATTTCATGCAGTTCTCCATTGTGAGATAGGCATAGAGACTAAGTGGTAGAAGGATCAGCCGGGTCAGAATCCACCGGTGGGTGCTGGAAGCCAGCCCCACACCTTCATGGACACCGCCCAGGCCGATCACATCCACCTCCTCAGTCCCCCCCCCCACACACACACACACACCCCTCACAGCTGGACCTTAGTTCTTCTCTGCTTCCAGACCATGGCCAGGGGAAGACAATGCAGTTGTTTCTGATTCCACAACTGCAGAATGCGGCTCTTCCATTTCTGTGTCATCCTTTGAAGTGCTAGGGCCCTGAGGGTCATGTAGTACTTTAAATTGACCCTCGTCGACCCCAGTGTAGGCAGTGAACTTGACTTCAACAATGGCTTTAGCCGATTTCCTGTCTACCTGAAAAATCCACCTGACGGCCTTAGGATCTTGTACCCGATCCAACACCCTGCAGTGGTTTGTATGCAAACTGCTGTTGTAGGCACACAACCCCCTGCAGAGGACGTTTGGATCCTTAGTCCAAATATCCCTTGTCCTAAAGGCTACCTTGATCGGTTTTGGAAGATCACTAGCCCTCATCACCTTGAGCCCAGTGCCCCTCAAAACCTTATCTTTTTTCAAAGGCTGATGTTAGCCATTGCCCTGTTCCTTCGTTCTCACAAAGGTAAACAAGAGCTCCAGAGTTCAGGGAAAAGCTCTTGATGCACGGTAGAGGCTCCCCTACTTGAGAACAGTCCACACGCCTCAAAAGCTCCTCCTGAATATTCCCAACCTCACTGTCATCAAGCCACGCGTTCGGGAATTTTCCTTCACGATGGTCATCCTGACAGTGGAGACAGATTCACCATAAGTGCTGGGACGAGACTCGTCCCTACTCCTTTTGGTTGGTTTGTTCACATCTGGAGAAGGGATAGAGAGAACAGATCTCTGCCTCTTGCCTGTCTTGTCCACCACAGGTGGAGAAGTGTCTACAGATGTGGGTCCCACTGAACTCAACTCCTTGTCAGTTTAACCCTTCATCTGCCTTGCTAGTTTCCTCCTGATATTGCACTTAGCAGTCTTGCTAAGTCGCAACCCTTCCTTGCTGTTACCAGCCTCACAAGCAACCACAGACTCTTTTGGCAGCCCGGTATTACCTGCTGCCTCCAGATGTCTTGTTTGCTTTTGTGAAACAACTTCCCCCGCCTTAGCCTGAGAGGTGTTCCCAGAGCAACTGGGCCTCACCTCAGGATCAACAGATCCCGGCCTTGGCTAGGAAGATGCTGCTTTTATAGGTTGGGTACTGACTGAGTCAGACCCTAACCCAGGGTTTGTTGTTTTTGTCAAAGAATCCATTTCTGGTCCCACGAAACTGGAGGAAAATAATAAGGTCACCACCCGGTAATTCTCCTATCCCGGGTGGAAGGCTAATTACGACAGGATTTTGCCTGGTGCCCTGTAGGGATCGTTAACAATACTGATATTTTACTACCTCAGTACCATTCAGCCCTCAGCACGAAACCTCACGCCTTGGCTTAGGTAGACCAGAGCCTCAGTTAGCCAGCATGTTTCGGACGCTCCAAAGAGAGGAGCTACTGTGAATCACAGCACCTAATCCACCTGTTTCCACCACCCCACGACGAGGACGTTGAGGTTGGTCTTCTGGGGGGCACCTTTGAGGTAAGTACGTTGCATATATCCCCGCCCCTTTGAGAAAGGGCTGGGACGGAATCGTAGGTTTCCAGGTCAGCCGGCAAACCACACTTGAAAAGAAAGCTCATTGTAAAAGAAGGAATCTCTTTAATTCCAGCCGATATGTGGAACGAACATCACACATTTTTCGAAGAACTCATCTGTCAGGAGATTAATTTTACCTTTTGGCTTACCTTCTGGCGCCAGTATAACGTAAGAGCCATTAGCCGGTGACACATATCGAATCCACATCCTTCTGCTTCTGGATCGAATGCTTTCCCAATTAAGCTACACCAACGAAGTTTGTCGCTGCAACTTTGCCGTCTGGGCATGTGCATCACCTCTGAGGTAAGTACGTCACAAAGTTCAGGGGACTTTGGTGGGTTGTTGGAGATTGTAGTCTGTTGTAAAATACGCTAAGTTAATCAACATTGTGAGCTATGGTTTATATATGTGTTGTGCTACTATTTATTATTGTTCGTAATTAACGCCAATTCTATTATTGTGGAAGTTGTATTCGGCTAACCAACTTACTTACCAGTTCAACAGTTGTGTCTTCAATGTATTTATGTGGAAAGCTTCGTGTTGCAAAGAAAAAACGTAAGTGTTGTTCATTACTGTTTCATGCATTGAAACCTACCGTTAGGTTTTATTGGGTTTTAAGGTGGACGTCAAGTAATTTTGCTTCCTATACTTCCAATGGAAAAACTTCTGCACACATTTTCTTCACAATTAACGCGTTCCCAAGGATGAATTTTTTTTTTTTTTTTTTTTTTGATTGGAGGTTTAGCGACCACCGTGAGCAACTCAATGGGCTATAAGCAGTCGCCCGTCCCTAATTTAGGGTCACTGGTTCCAGGGAAGGGAGAGAGCCAGTGCCGTAAGACAAACACAACATCCATGCCTCACCGGGATTCGAACCCGGACCCCGTTCGGACGAATGATCAGAGGCCATCGCTTAGACCACTGCGCCACCGGGGCGGCGGATGAAAATTTGAACATCGATTAAAATAGTTTCATTTTATAACTTGGAATACTTAATATTTTCTAAAACATAACCATAATTATGAAATCCAACATTTATTTGTCTACTGACGTCATCAAAGTACAGGTAGCGCCATCTTTTTTCTGGTTTCAACACCACCAAAGGAAAAGTTATTGATTTTTAATATAATTATGGTTGTGTTTTAGAAAATATTAAGTATTCCAAGTTATAAAATGAAGCTATTTTAATCGATGTTCAAATTTTCATCCTTGGGAACGCATTACTTGTGAAGAAAATGTGTACAGAAGTTTTTCCATTGGAAGTATAGGAAGCAAAATTACTTGACGTCCACCTTAAGCTAAGTGTTCATTCAGCACGAGGTTACAACTGACATTCTTCACCATGCTTTAAACCTTAAACATCGAATGTGTTTTCTCTGTCAAGTATGCTTCCGAAATACTTTAACTCATTCATCTGGCCTAATTCTGTTCATCTAGATAGAACTTGCAATCGGTTAACAGCAAAGGCGCAGACCACGGGCATGTTTGGTTGCTTAAGCATGCCCTCGTAATTTCTGCGGGGGAAACCTAAATGATCTTTTCGCAATTATTTATATGTTGTAATTCGAACTTATGTGTTGACGCACTTTACGTTCCAATAATGAATACTATACTTACAATATTAGAAATCGTACATTACAAAAAAGAAACGGTACACCACCACGGTACATATGAGTCTTGTAGCGTAAAAGTCTTTTGTACTTCTACGTTGTTTTAACACATCAATATACTAAGAAATACTTCCTAAATGAAAGAAAACCTTAACGGCCAGACGAAACAACAGAAGTCAACTTACGGAAAAGCTTTATTCAGGACGTAGAAAACACATCGTAATATGGCATACTGCAGTAAACGCTCCACACACCACACATTATCACAACACTCCTATCAATAATCAGTTTACAACCCAACGCTCCTAATAATTGCTCTCTTACACTGTTCTCTTACAACGCTCTCTTACAACAGATTGTAACGTACCAGGAGATGTGACGTACCTGCCCGAAGGACGCACACGACATAAAGGCAGATAGGAGTCAGAACAAACGTCCGCGTAGCTCAATTGGTAGAGTGACTTATTCCGGAATGAGGGGATCCGGGTTCGAATCCTGGCGTGGACAGAAATGACGGAGAAATTTACTTCGTTATAAGATCAGTCGTCGTTTTTATCTCTTGCTCTTATCAAGATCAGGCATACGTCACGTGCATTTAACCTCAAGTGTGTTGTCAAACGTATTCGTTTGAGGGAAAAGATATTTCGTTAAGCGTGGAGAATACTGAGAATAAACTCAAGATTTACATAGGGAAAGAAACTAAAAAGGAAAATTTAATCTAGAATATACGTCACAGGCTTCATAATCGAGAGACTTCAGAAATAATGATACTATTCTATTTCATTTATTATTCTCGAATATTCATACGTTGACAGAAAAAAATGGTAAATTATATTTTCAATAGTAACGAAATATGATTGTGTGCTTTGATTCTATTTTAGAGAGTCTTAAGTACATATGAACTTAGACCGGCAAGCTTTAGATTCGGACGAAAGCTCTTAATAATCACTATCTGAGATCACCATATTATGGCATATTAGAATTTTACAGTCTTTAAATTGTCTTCGCACTTACCGTAATTTAAATTCCTCTACGGCCACAGGAAGCATTTTGACTTGCACACTTCGGAACAGGTCACTAAGAAAAAACAGCAGAAGAGCAAAACTGTTCCAAAGTGTTGCTCACTTCGGAACAGTTCAACAACAAAAAAAAAACAAAAAAAAACAGAAGAAGATGACGTCACACACAGAGCTCGACCAGCCTTCGCAAGACTTCTAGAACATAAATAAATATCTCTGCTGGTGTCAGACATCCAGATGTTGCACTCACCATTCCTTGCAGCCGAGACTTCTATTTCCTTGCAGCCGGAAGCTCGGCTGCAAGGAAATAGAAGTCAAGTTCAAGTCCGCCGATCCTATATGGAGTGCTGTAAAGAAATTGGCTTCATACTCTACACCCAAACCTACTGCCATTCGCGAAACCTTGGAAATCTTGACCAGCTGCAAGGCTTGCAATGATAGCATCTCTCTGGAGTTGCCCCATATTTGGAATCAATTCTTCAAATAATGCTGCGTTTTCTACCATGGTACCGCGTGCCCAACCAACGTGACCTTGTTTCTTCGAATTATCACGTTTGCGCCTATTCATTTATTGTCTAGTCAAGTCACCGCGTTGAAATTGTTTTTTTTTTTTTTATTGGAGGTTTAACGACCACCGTGAGCAACTCAATGGGCTATAAGCAGTCGCCCGTCCCTAATTTAGGGTCACTGGTTCGCTTAGACCACTGCGCCACTGGGGCGGCGTTCAAATTGTTGAAACGTTCTATTATCCAGTTTGCAGTCAGCTGTCTACCTTCCTTGAAAAAGCCATCTGGTTGTGTGCGAAAGCTGGGAAAGTTTTATTTCTATTCTACGCCAAAAAATTTCGGATTATTAGTATAGTTATACTATTTAAAGAAAATTAGTGCATAAACGCCCTTGCGACTTTTTTTCTTGAGCATGCCCAGAGATTTATAAAAATTCTACGACTAATTCCTCGCTAAAACAAGTTAGTAAAATCATGCAATGCATCAATTATGATAAGCTTTCCAACATACCAGAAATCATTACCCAAGTTATGAGGATAATGGCTGTGGAATAAAACTCGCTTCTGTGCCCTGACCTTTGATCCCAATTCAATGATATTAAACAGAATTGGTTCAGTATACCTCCGGAACAACATACTGAAGTTTTGTCGTAATAGAAGCATTTTTAGTCAAGTTATGAGGATAATGGCTGTGGAATAAATCTCCCTCCTGTGCCCTGATCTTTGACCCCATTTCGATTATATTCAACAGAACCGGTTCAGTATACACTGTAAAAAATTGCAGGGTCAAATTACGGTAGATACACCGGCAGTTGAGTGGCCAGTCAATAAACCGTAATTTCACAGTACCGTACCGTAATGTTCATTAACATACCTAATGACCGGGAAATAAAAACGTGTAATGACCATGATATTCATTAACATGTCTAATGACAAATAAATAACAACACATGTAATGTTCATTAACACGTTTAATGGGAAATAAAAACGTCTAATGCCGTAATGTTCATTAATATGCCTAATGACTGGGAATAAATAATATGTCTACTGACTGGAAATAAATAATATGTCTACTGACTGGGAAATAAAAACGTGTTACCCACAGTGTTGTCAGTCGTCTGATTGCACATGAAAAAACAGGTATATAACCACTTTAAGAAGAACGTTGCCAGATTGTCAAGGTTAAAATACAGTAACAGTTAAAACAGTTTAAACACCGTGAACATGTAGTTTATCTACGAAAAATGTATGATTCACCGCCAGGTGGCATGCTTACGATCTGTAAACCGTCTTAATCCGGGTGAAACACTCACTATTCACGGCAATTTTTTACAGTGTACCTTCGGAACAATATGATAAAGTTTTGTCGCCATCGAAGCATTTTTACGTAAGTTATGACGCATAAGGGTGATGGAATGGATCTCGTTCTTATGTCCGGACCTTTGACCCCATTTCGCCCATTTTCAATAGGGTTTGTTCGCTAGTTGTCCCCTACCACATACTAAAATTTCATCGAAATCGAACCATTTTTACGCGAGTTATCGTGCGGACAAACAGACAGACAGACGGACGGACAAAGCTGGAACATATACGCTTCTTCAACCTACGGTTGGAAAGCGTAAAAAACATGACTTCAGTTTTTACTTAGTTTAAATTTCATCACACTTCATTCGTTCTAGACAACATAATATGGCGAAACAAATCCTGATTTGTAATTCCTAATTTTTGGTGTACTTGATTTCGGGCTATTCTTGCTGCGGGTGGGAGGGAGAATTAGGCCTGTAAAATAAAGACAAGCAACCCCTAGGTGCCAATGCCCTCTGGGAAACATGGAAGGAGAATTCAGCTTTCTAGACCAGAAAATCTTGAAATATTTGTTCAGGTTCTATTTATTTTCTTATTTCAATAGCAACTGAGTTTTGTGAATGCCATGCTCAAAGATTTTCAGATAAATCGGAGTGAAATAATTCTGTTGTTTTACTTCACTATATTAGTTCTGCTTGGCAAGTTTTCACTTTGTCACGCATGAAAGTGAAAAGCTTTATTTGTTTGCGTTTTCGTTTCTTCGAAGCTGAATATTTGATTCTTTTTAAGTAACGCAAGATCAGCCAAACCATTCCTGATTTCAAACACAGGTACTGATCACTCCTCCTATTCAAAAAAAAATCTTTCAGTTCCGGTTTGTCTTGTGAAATTTACGAGTTCAGTAAAATAAAAAAACAAAATTCGGATTTTTGGTACATTTAGGAATCTGTGAGCAACAAAATTCCTTTTCCGGGCTAACATTTGGCTTGCCGGCTTTTAGGCAGTGTTTCAGCAAAACACTGAATTTCCAAGCATTTGTTTTTAAAGATGAATAACATCTAAATTTTCTGTCGCGATCGCATTGCGTTTGCAAAATTCGCTTATGTGAAAAATCTACACTTGTTCATTTCATCAAATTGCTAGTACGTAGGGGGTTCAATAAGTTTTAAGCCTAACGCACAAAGGCCACCAAGTTTGTTGACGACCAGGCAATAGTTTAAGGATCAGCCAAATCATTACAGCGCATGATGTCAAAAAATACACAAAAGTGCAGATATCTATGGAATGAAGATAAATAAAAATAAGACAAAACTAATGGTAATTGGGAAGGTTCCAAAACAGGCTTTCTTTGAAATTGAAGGACAAAACATCGAACAAGTTAAATCATTTCGCTATTTGGGTCAAATTATTACTGAAGATGCGAGATGCGAAAAGGAAATTAGAATGAGACTGGGGATGTCAAAAACGGCTTTTAGAGAGAATCAAAGACTACTGACAGCCAAAAATATAGATCTAAAACTGAGGAAGATAATTTTAAAGGTATATGTTTGGTCAGTAGCTCTCTACGGTTATGGACATTGACCAAGAGGGAAGTGAAAAGTCTGGAGTTATTTGAGATGTGGAGCT
Source organism: Macrothele yani (assembly GCA_039090855.1). Classification (NCBI taxonomy): domain Eukaryota; kingdom Metazoa; phylum Arthropoda; class Arachnida; order Araneae; family Macrothelidae; genus Macrothele; species Macrothele yani. The sequence continues at coordinate 21,410,135 of CM076992.1, forward strand.
ATAGAAGAATAAAGAGAATAAGTTGGCTCGATGGAAAGACTAAAGAGGAGGTCCTGGAGACAGTGGGAGAACCCAGGAATCTGATCAACATGTTAAAGGGAAGAAGAATGTTTTTTTTTTTTAATTGGAGGTTTAACGACCACCGTGAGCAACTCAATGGGCTATAAGCAGTCGCCCGTCCCTAATTTAGGGTCACTGGTTCCAGGGAAGGGAGAGAGCCAGTACCGTAAGACAAACACAACATCCATGCCTCACCGGGATTCGAACCCGGACCCCTGACTGACGAATGATCAGAGGCCAGCGCCTTAGACCACTGCGCCACCGGGGCGGCAGAATGTTTTGGATAGGCCCAGTTCTGAAAGTTTTGGAAGGGAAAATTCAAGGCAAGAGAGGAAGAGGACGGCCAAGGAATCGTTTTGTGGCACAGTTACTCCAAGATACTAATACTAGGACATACTATGACTTGAAGAGAACGGCGGAGAATAGAGAGAAATGGACAGACAGAGTACAGCTACTGTGCAACTAGTCCTTGGACTGAGTAACCAAGAAGAAGAAGCACAAAGACAAAAAAAATTCAAAACCACACCTTTGTTTTTCCACATAGTCTCTCCTGACTTGGATACAATTGTTCTACCGATAATAGAGTTGGCGAATCCCCGGTTCAGAAAACGTTTCATGTTTCTTATCTAACCAAAACGTTGATGCCTCTTTCAATTCAGAATCATCCGCATAACGCCTACCCCGAAGATATTTATTTTCAGATATTTGAAGAGAAAGAAATCACTAAGGGCGAGGTCAGGTGAGTATGGTGGGAGTAGAAGCACTTGGAAGCCACATTCTGTCACAGCTTGCATGGAAACACCGGCTATGTGGATTGGAGCATTGTTGTGGAAAAGCACAATAGCCCGTCGCAATTTTTCTCGCCGTTTACTCGCGAATGGCTTCGCGCAATTGTCGCAATAGCGCGGCATAATAGGCAGCATTCATAGTCCTTTTATGAAATAAGTAATCAATTAACAGCAACGCTTCTGAATACCAAAAAAATGGTGTCCATAGTCTTCCCTGTAGATGGTCGTGTTTTGAGCTTTTTTGATGGCGGCAATCCATGGTGTTTCCACTGCGTGTTCTCTTGCTTAGTATTAGGTCTCCAAAGGTGAAGCACGTCTCATCACCCAATGCAGGAATAGACGTCATCTGGATCACGGTTAAAGGTGTCAAGTTGAACCCGACTTGCTTCAACACGATCATTCTTCATCTCAGATGTCAACATTAGAGGAACCCATCTGGCACAAACTTGTGGCATCCCTAACTTGTCATGCAAAGTAGTCCAGACACTGCCTATATTCAACTTCAATTTCTCAGCAATCTGTACGACACGAATGCGCCATTTTGACATCACCAAGTCATCTTTCTGGCGCATTTCATCTGTGCTCACCGCAGCTGAGCATCCCTCGCCTCTTCCCCGTTTAAAGAGAGCAGCCAGCTTTTGACTGTGGAATAGGCGTAGCTAAGGAGAAGGGGAGTCTTCGGGTCCGGACTTTGAGGGAAGATTGAGCACGAATTTAAAGCGATATATATGTATATATGAGGCTTTCACCCATGAACCAAATCCATGGACCTCCCCCCTAAAGCAATTTCTAGTTACGCCACTGGACTGTGGCATATGAATGTGAGTGCACAATACAGTACATAGATTTTACGCTAAGGGACGTAAAGGTAACTTACGTTTTCCCCGATATTTCTACTTCTAACAGTCTAATTTGAAAAATTCTTCCTGTATCGGATACATATCCTGATGGAAACTATTTTTCATATAATTTATAATTTTCGGTAAAGAATAGTTTGGCCACCAAGGGGCGTAAGCGTTTATTTCTGCTTCTGATGTATTTGCAGCAAAATCGGAGCTTCTGAAAACTCCATTGGAAAAATTCTATGTGGAACGATACCGCTCACTTTAGAAAACCTCCTGCTTAAAATAGTACATAGTTTTCCCCGCCAGAAGGAGTAGTTATATATATTATTTTTGTTTATATCTCTCCTTCTAAGTGTCCGATTTGAAAAATTCTTTTTTTGTTGGAGGGCGTTTCCGGTGCGAAATGTTTCTCATATAATTTCAAATTTTTCTTAAAGCACAAGTGTGCCACTAGAGGTCATAAGTTCACGTTTCCGTTTACAGCAATGTCTTAAAATTTAAAGACGCCAAATTGTTAGAAAGACGAAAATCAATAGTTGACCTAGACTTTTTAGAAGCCTTTCATATATTTCAAAACCGTAATAACATGGTAAATGATTTATCTTATCAAACGCATGGAAATCACTCATCAATCTGCTATCTGATACCGCACGAGACGTTTGACGCATGGAATTTGAAACTCCGTCAGAAGCAAGAAATAAAAACGCTTAGTCCTGACGAAGCTGAACCACAGTTTCAGCGAAACTATAGTAGACTATGAATTTGTAAAAAATGTATCCATAAACGTTGTCTGAATTAAATGTATTATATAATTATGCAATGCCTGTAGTTCAACTGCGTAATTCCTTCCATTTTGTTAGGATATTCCGCCATAATTTTTTCCTGAGCCCAAAAAAAATGACACATCCAAAGATGGGGTGAGGTGAGTAGTGTTCTGTGGTACACACACAAACCTGATGTCATGCTGTTTACATAATTCTAAGACTCGGAAGCTAATATGTGAGGATAGATTATCACCTATTAATACCACTGGTACAGCTTTATCTTTTATCGATTGCAAAAACTGAGATTCAAACCAGTCCTGGAATGTTGTTGCATCAAAGCACCCACTTTTTGATCGGTCATAACGAGCCATTTTAGGGCCGTTTTCAGTCCATGTGCCTTCGGCATTCCCACAGAACATTAGAGAAATAGAGCTCTTACTGTATTATAGTTACAAATCTTTTCAACGTATTGACTGCCTCGCTTGCAAATAATATTTTTACTGCCTTTGTCATCACTGCGGTTTGTTTCGTCATAGTTCCAAATGTTGGATGGAGGAATATCCTCTAAAACTACACTCAAATTGTCCATGTAATCGTAAATCTCTACTTCACCAACATCAGCTCGCACTTTTTTAATATTAGCGCTGGTTCGGACTGAAAGGTGAGATTGTCTTTTCGAAACACTTTTGACCTATTCATACCCAGAGTAATTATCTTTGAACATAGGCACCTTTGCATCTTTTTTATCCATGTAATTTTTCACTACCATTCTGAAATCTAATTCGGTGATTGGAAATCCATAGTCTGATAATGTCATCAGATGTTGCTCAAACGCATTTTCTTCCTAAGGTAAAAATACATAAGATTGACCAAATTTGTCGTGCACACCTTTAGTTTATTTTTAATAGTAGATCTAGGAATCTTATACTTTTCAGCAGTATCTCGTTGAGTTCGTTGTCCAGACCTGACACTTTCAAGGCATTCTTGCAGTGTTTGTGCATTGTAATTCGCGTACGCTCGCTTGCCCAGTTGCTTTCGCGGATTTCGAGGCATGACATTTGCAACACATAACAAAAATATTGTTAATTTATGCTAAGAAATCAATAAAAATGCTTTTAGAAAGAGATTATTTGCAGCGTTATGATAGAGGATTCAAAAAGATTAAAAATTGTGTTTGGGCCAATGTTACCCCAAATCCAGGCCAAAGTAACCAAAGAAAGTCAACAAAGAAAAGAATGTTGAGAAATGGCTTCCTAGTTTAATTGAATTAATAATCTAAAGCAACTTTTATGGGAATTTTACTAAGAAATTTTTTCATTAATAGCAAATTTTCGGAGAAAACTCTTCTCCTTCTTCAGGCTGTCTTGTTGTTGTCACTTTTTACTTGTCACTATCACGGTTACGGTTTACCTTGACGGTTACGGTTAACCTTGGCGGTTTAGGTTATTTTTCAACAAATCCTGCCAGATGTTAGGCAGGGAAAATCGTTTGCAGTCATTGATGATAGAATTTTGATTTTTCTCAATCTCTATTCCTTCTTTCAGTTTTCTTTTTTGGAAATTGCTTTGGAAACTGATTACTTTAAGGGAATTCCAATCCATGCTTTGCCCAGTTTCTCTAACATGCCTATCACGGTTACGGTTTACCTTGACGGTTACGGTTAACCTTGACGGTTTAGGAAAAATAACCTAAACCGTCAAGGTTAACCGTAACCGTGATAGTGACAAGTAAAAAGTGACAACAACAAGACAGCCTGAAGGAGAAGAGTTTTCTCCGAAAATTTGCTATTAATGAAAAAATTTCCTAGGAAAATTCCCATAAAAGTTGCTTTAGATTATTAAAGAAAAGAATATGAAATAACTTTAGTTTTTAACATTAATGACTCCTTCTATACTTACATAAGCGTAAAAAATGTACTTACCAAAACGTATTAACTTCGAGGTTGTTTGTTTGTTTTATTGTTTTATTGGGGGTTTAACGACCACCGTGAGCAACTCAATGGGCTATAAGCAGTCGCCCGTCCCTAATTTAGGGTCACTGGTTCCAGGGAAGGGAGAGAGCCAGTGCCGTAAGACAAACACAACATCCATGCCTCACCGGGATTCGAACCCGTACCCCTTACGGACGAATGATCAGAGGCCAGCGCCTTAGACCACTGCGCCACCGGGGCGGCACTTCGAGGTTGAGTCACACAGATAGAAGTTAGGGAGGTATGTATTTACTAATCACAACAGCTGTCTACACTAGAGATACTGTATGGCGTCCCGGAAGAACGAATTACACTTAACCAGGCGCAGATTTAGACGGGGGCTAAAGGGGCTTTAGTCCACCCTTACCCCCCACCCCCGTCGTCTTAGCCGAAACCGGCAAAGCTGTCCCAAATTAGATTCTAAACCTGAAACTTGGATTATATTATAAAAAAAATGGCCGCACACAAAAAATAAATAAAAATATAAAAGAACAAAAGGAAGAAGAAATATTTTGCACGGCATTTGATTTCTATTCAGACGGAGTAAAAATGCAGGCAAGGAAGAACAATCGCATTGCAAACTGGTGCGCCAGTGCGTAAACGTAAACACAAACACGTTTTAGCTACCGCCCTTTCCCCATCCCTCATTGTTTGACTAAATTCTCATACCTGGGGGCTGGGATGGAATAGTGGCAGGGGGACATTTCGGAGTCCGGCACCGATGAGTCGCTCCCTCCCTCTCATGTCGGCATTCTTTGTCTGAACCTGGAGCTTCTTGACTCGGCGCTTCGTTTATAACAAACGCTTTCTGCTTGTTTCTTTTTACTGGGTTGGTAATAACAAGATGCCTAAAGAAAGGGTGGCCACCAAAATATCGGTATGTTTTTTAAAAAGGCGAATGCAAGCATTTTTCCTGAAAATGTCGAAACGCAAGAGATAAGTCACTCTTCCATCCCCCCCCTCATTTGTACCTTGTTCTATTCCGAATTTTTACCCCCTTTGTTTAATATATATATATATATATATATATACTTTTTAACACATTAAGCCGGTCATCCCCTCCCCTTTCAAAAATTCCTAGATCCGCCCCTGCACTTAACTGTGTGTCATCTGTAACTAGTGCTGCCACCTATTTATCGCGTCAAAATTACCTGAATCAGGCTTTGAAATGCAGCGTTGCAACATACAAAATAAACACTTTCCGGTTTGAGGCCAAAGTTACACCCAACTTTCGGTACACGTCAATTATCCCAAGCATATTGCTACAGTTTCGTATTTCAACGAACTTCATAATGATTCCCCGCAATAAGTTCTTTGGGGGCCCACTCAGATGTCTTAGCTTTGAGGCCCACACAAATGTCTTAGCCTAGGGGCCCACTAAGGCCTTAATGCGGCAATGGATTTTATTTGCTCATTATGGCCTATAATTCGGTACCGTGTTTCTTGTTCGTTTTATTTTCAAACCATTTTTCTGCCATCGTACGCTGAAACGTGGAAAGAAAGCAGTAGTTCCCACCCTTCAATGTTTCAATCTTTTGTTTTTATTATTGGAGGTTTAACGACCACCGTGAGCAACTCAACGGCCTATAAGCAGTCGTCTGTCCGTAATTTAGGGCCATTGGTTCCAGGGAAGGGAGAGAGCCAGTGCCGTAAGACAAACACAAAATCCATGCCTCATCAGGATTCGAACCCGGACCTCTTTTGGACGAATGATCAGAAGCCATCGCTGAGACCACTGCGCCACCGGGGGCGGCTTCAATCTTAGGAATTCAGCCTTCCTTAACTCCTTTGCCAATGTCGAGCAGACGGAAACAAAACGACTCTCCGCGCATTTAAATACATGCATTTTTAGAATCTCGTGGTATTAAATTTCGGTTTTCATATTGGTGATGCAGCATCATTCAACTTCGGCGCATGGAAATGAGAGGATCAAGTTTCAAGAGCAGGTGGCGTCGTAAAGAGACCGCTGGAGTTTCATCTGCAGACGTGAATAATCTGGCAGAGATGCAAAGGGCAAAAGTTAAACTGAGCTGAATCCGAATGAAGGAGCAATTTTCAGAAATGAAGCCAGTTACGGGACAATAGCATGAAGGTCAAGGTTTGTTAGCTAGCTACCTCTACAATGCCAGTGCGAAAGTCATCCTCACGGTTTCCCTTATACTACTGACGACAATGGTGTCGCGATCTACAAACCTTAAAGCTTTTCAGCCTAAAATCTTGTTTTCCAACTGCTTGCGAATTGCGTAACATATGGAAGAAGCAAAGACTTTTCTGACAGAGGGCTATGAAGCTATCGAAACCAGCCTGAAAATTTCCGAACGGTAGTATTTTCATCCCTATATGTTTGTCTATATTCTAATGCTGTCGCGTGTTATGAGCTTTCTTAAATGTAAATATTTTTTTGCTTTTTACCCTTGATATATACATATAATTTAGCATTTATGTTATAAATTGAATTGATACAAACTGCATTTACTTAGGGAAAGATGACAGCAATATCCTCGTGATCCACAAACTTTAAAACTTTTCCGTCGTTTAAACCTTTTTTTTTTTTTTCAACGTTGTGAATTCAGAAATATGTTGAAGAAGTACGCGTGCGTTTACCAAAGAAGAATACGAATTGCATCAAGAACCAAATCGGAGTTTATCAAGGTTTGCGCCCCTAAAATTTCCGGTCGGCACTATTTTAAATGCATATACTGTTTATGAACGCTTACAATGATAATGCATATCATGACCCATGGCCTTTTCCATTAAAAAGCGCATTCTCTCTCTACACACCTTAAAATTACTTCCCCTTTTCATCTTTGCCAGTCCATACATTTAAATTTCGTAATTAATAAACATTCCAAAATTAGATGCTCTTTAAAAAAAAAAATATGTTGAAAAGGCTTCTTGGAGAACAGGAACGGATATTTCAAAATCATCGATTAGAATTGGATATCTCATCGATTCAGTTCCTTGTCCATATAATTAGTTCTTTTTGAAAGTAGGTAGATAACAAAGGATTAACACGATGACTAAACTAGTGCAGGTTTTGATATTAGAACCCAGTCTTGAACTTCGTTTTAAATGTTGCCATTCGTGAGACAAAACGCGATGATGCTTTGGTATGCATTTTAGAATTTGGGAATGCTGATCACGATTTAAAATAAAGTAAATAAATTATTTCCTGGAACGTTTCAGTAATCCATTCAATATTTATTACCATCTCGGTACAAATTGCGTGGGTGTCATTAATATTTTCTAGCGACATTTTTTTTTTCATTTTCCTCCAACCGTAAGTATCGATTCACAGTCCGCCCAGCTGAAAACGAACCACAGGGCTGTATTGATACACTTTGTTTTTTGTTTGTTTGTTTGAAGAAGGGGGGAGGGGTTAACGACCACCGTGAGTAACTCAATGGGCTATAGGCAGTCGCCGTTCCTATAGCCACTCAGTGGTGTAGTTCTAAATAAAAAAAAGTGTCTTAGCGATGAACGAATTGAGATAAAATACCCACAAAATATGTAAAATGGCCTGTGAAATCTGATTTGTGTTTTTTATTTAGTATTTCTTATTAAAATTCCTGGAATGTTGATATATGGGCTGTCCCCAGTAACTTTAATTAGGGGGAATAACCGATATCATAATAACTTTCAACGCTGATTCGATTATTTTATATGATACAACTATATTTACAAGTCATTTACACCTGATAATTTTCTACAATGAATAAGACATTTCTTGAACACACTCTAGGCGAAAATTGAATGTTCCACTATTTAAGAAACTTTATGGAATAAACCTCACCACCACTTCACAACTGTTCCAATCTTTCTGAAACGGGGTAGTTAACTCATTTTACTAATATCTGTAATCAAACGTAGCCTGACTGACTGACTGACTGCGCAGAATGTTCTGTTGCTTACCGAGATCTGCACGTCCGTATATTGCGTACTTCGATCCGAACTCACTCCCTCCCTCCCTTCCTTCTCTCACTGTTTACATCGTACTTGATTTACCCAACGACTCTGTATCGCAGCGCCACCTATTTGAATAGATTAGATAGGTGACGTCACACAGAAGACACAACAATTCCATTACTAAATACGTTATCAATTTATATTAAAATTGCCTAATTTTTGCAGTTCCAATTAAAAGGAAGAATACTTATTACTATGAAGTCATTGCTAAGAAGATTAAATTTTCATTTATTAATACTGCTCCGTCGTTGTACACAATTCCTGTACTACTGAACACAATTCCTGTACTACTGTACACAATTGTACACAATTCCTGTATATAAAAATACAGCCGATTGCTGGCGGCGAGCAGTTAAGTAGACATACCCTTTACTACACTAAAAGACATGTCCCTGAGCTTTCATGACTGCTTCGTTTTTGAGCACGTCTTTGGTAAAAGAAGATCGTGTTTATATTATCACTTTGTCCGTCCGTTTGTGGACACCATATCTCTACAACTATTAGTCCGATTTGAAAATTGCCTAGAGAAAACTGTTTTCCCAATTTTTATGATAGCGAAAGAAAGTTGCTTGGCCCATTTTCGTTACCATCTAATGACAAAAAGTGCCTCAGCGCAGCTGGACCCTTTTACATCACTGTTATCACTGGTTCAAAGGAAGGGTTTGAGGGCCAGTGCCGCAAGAAAAACAAAACACCCATGTCTCCCTAGAATTCGAACTCGGACCCATCTCGGAAGAATGGTCAGAAACCAGCGCTTTGACCACTGCGCCACCAGGGCGGCGCATTGATATTGTGGTTATATTTTCAGTTGAACTAACTATAGCTCATAATTTTTCTCTATAGGCACAAAAAGCCCAAATTAAAAAAAAAATGAATGAAGTGGCCTTTACGAGGTTATTTCATTTAGATAAAAAAAATGGTACCTGAGAGTAGCAAAAAAAAAAAAAAGTAGAGAAAAGTTACCTAATACGGTCATTCGAAATGGCAAATCTCTGCGCCTTTTTATTTTTCATTTTTATTTTCGAATTTCCCGCTATGAGGACGATACATATTTTGAAGTGAATATTTAAAAACAAAGCTGTTGCAAAGCAAATCAAAACTGGATTTTTTTAGAAAAAACATTACTTTTTTTATTTACAGTACAAATATTTCGTAGAAGGGTTCTACACTTTAAAATGACCGTATTCAAGAGACTTTTTCTCCCAGCTGAAAAATGATTTTGTCGTTTTAATTGATTAGAAAAAAGTTTCTTAATTTCCCAACCCTTGTATTCTTCTCCATTAAGAATTTTCCCAAGTTTTTTTCTTTTTTTTTTTTCTAAGTCGCAGGTGTTTTAGAATGCTTGAAGGGTGCAGACTAATAGCTATAAGACGAAGAGATGCTTCTGTGTAAACTGCAACCGGGGGTAACAAGTAACAATCATGTTTCCAGACGCTTCTCGAAACCACGAGCTCCCAATTCTCCTCACCCACCTGAACTTTAGAACAGAGAACTGATTCCTACACTGGCGTGCAAAAATTAAGGACGAGACGGTTTTTCGAATGTAACGTCGTGCAGAAGTGCTCCACATCGACTCAAATCATACCATACGATCCCCAAGATGTAAGAATATGGGACATGTGAGCAAAGCCGTCCAAAAAAGGAATCCAAAGGATACAAAGGCACTTTATTGAAAAGGTAGCTTCGAGCAGAACTGGACAGAAGACAGAAACGTCCATGTGACAGGCGGCTGCCAAGAAAAATCCAGTCTTTAGTAGGGGATATGATCACCCCTGACTGCGTTGCAGGATTTACAACGTCTGTCCATGCTGAAGACGATGTTGTCAAGGAGCTCTTGTAGCGCCAATCGCAGCTGCGGAATCGTTGCTGGCGGCTGGTGACGTGCTGCCAAGCGTCTCCCGAGAAGGTCCCACACGTGTTCGATTGGATTTAGGTCCGGGGACCTTGCGGGTAAATCCATGCGTTGAATATCTTCACTCTCCAACAGCTCTGCGACAGCCACTGTACGATGAGGTGTAGCGTTGTCATCCATGAAGAGGAACTCAGGACACACAGCACCTCTAAACAGACGCACGTGAGGCAGGAGAACCTCGGTACAATAGCGGACACCAGTGACTGAACCTCCTTGGAAGATGTGGAGGTCAGTACGGCTACCAAGCATAATACCGCCCCAAACGAGAACTCTGCTACCTCCAAACCAGTTCCTTTCGATGATGTTGGAGGTGTGATTGCGTGTTCCCTGCTCTCTCTAGATGTGTATACGTCCAGAATCACGTGAAGTTGAGCCACACTTACGCGCTGTCATTTACGCGGTGATGCGTTTGCCTTGCGGCCCTGGCTCTCACCCTTCCCTGGAACCCGTGGCCCTAAATTAGGGACGGGTGACTGCTTATAGCCCATTGAGTTGCTCACGGTGGTCGTTAAACCTTCAATCTAAAAAAATAAATAAATAAAACATTACAGAGTATGTGGTTAGGCAAATGCCGGGATACGTTTGATCAGGTAGTGTATTTGAATTTGTTTATTGTTGTAGGTTAAATGTAATTTGTGTTTGTTTTTTTATTTTTATTGAAGGTTTAACGACCACCGTGAGCAACTCAGTGGGCTATAAGCACTCGTCGATCCCTAATTTATGGCCACTGACTCCAGGGAAGAGAGACAGCCAGTGCCGTAAGACAAACACAGCATCCATACCTCACCGGGATTCAAACCCGGACCCTTCTCGAACGAATGGTTATAAGCCAGCGCTTAGACCTCTGCGCCACAGGGGGGCTGAATATAGTTTGCAACGAAAATATGTCTGATAGACTCTCTGAGTCTATCAGTCATATTGATAGACTCAGAGAGTCTATCAAACATATGAGACCTATTGTGGGGGGGGCTGAATATAGTTTGCAACGAAAATATGTCTGATAGATTCTCTGAGTCTATCAAACATATTAATCTCTGTGATCCTATTTTGAGAGAACGGCTTAACGTAAAGATATGGTTGAGGTATCAGAATAAAGGTCTTGCCATGTAGATGTGCCAGTCGAAGAGAAAAGTGAGATTCGGATTGGGGCAACGATTCGGGCATTGTGGGGTGGCAAAGTTCCCATGTAAAATCTATGAGAGAAGCGTGTGGTTGACATTCGATCGCCTGCGGTTGACTCACGCGCTGTTGAAGGCGGGAGCATGGAGGGACTGAGATACTCCAAAGTCCGAAGTCTTCTGCTTTCTGATGAACCGTTGCGCAAAGCAACGCTAGCAGGAATTCAGAGTTCTTCTCATCGGAACAGCGAACACTCTCGAAGACCTGCTTGCGTTTTGCCGTTGGACTGTGTGATGTATATATACAATTTAATATTCCTTCGATCCAGTTTATTCACGTAGGTAAGACATTTCCCATTATGTAAAGATGTAAATATACATTCCGTTGACCATTGTTAGTGAAAATATTTAGAATGTACATACTGAGTTGCGCCATCTATATATTCGTTCTATAAGGTTTTTCACTGTGAGACCTATTTTGAGAGAACGGCTGAACGTAAAAATATGGTTTGGGTATCAAAATAAAGGTCTTACCATGTAGATGTGCCAGTCGAAGAGATAACTGAGATTGGAGCAACGGTTCGGGAGTGGTGTTGCGGAAAATTTCCCATGTAAAGTCTATGAGAGAAGCGTGCGGCCCTTATCTAAATACATCAGGCGCTCAGTTCAGTGTCAGACTTGGTGTGTGCATGGTGTTCTATGATCAGTCCTAAAGTAAGTAAATACTTGATTGCATACTTACCCTTAACAGAATGTCTCTCCAGCCGAAAAAAAAAAAGAAAAAAAGAAAACGTAAGAGCCTTACTGGAAGGCGTGAGCGATCAATGGGTCGCAACTACAATACATGTCTCAGACAAGAGAGAATGAAGAGTATTCGTAACGCGAATCTCATTCCAACAACATTTACAAACACAGTTGTGACTGAAGATGTAACGTACCAGGAGATGTGACGTACCTGCCAGAAGGACGCACACGTCATAAAGGCAGATAGGAATCAGAATAAAACGTCCGCGTAGCTCAATTGGTAGAGTGACTTATTCCGGAATGAGGGGATCAGGGTTCGAATCCTAGCGTGGACAGAAATGACGGAGAAATTTACGTCGTTATAATGGCGCTCGAACTATCCGGATGACCCGACCGTTCAAAATCTCGCAATGGTGTGATGTTATTTCCCCACCGCGAGATAGGAAAAATAAGAGTATCCCTTCTCCAGCACTTTGAAAAAAAAAATAAAAATAAGGGGGAGATGATGTAACGTACCAGGAGATGTGACGTACCTGCCAGAAGGACGCACACGACATAAAGGCAGATAGGAATCAGAATAAAACGTCCGCGTAGCTCAATTGGTAGAGCAACTTATTCCGAAATGAGGGGACCCGGGTTCGAATCCTGGCGTGGACAGAAATGACGGAGAAATTTACTTCGTTATAAAGATGAGAGTGAAAGAGTGCGCTATTCAGTTGAATTTTTGCACACGATCGACATGAGTGGACTTCCGCTTCACATTCTACGACTGAAAAAGGGTGCAGTCGTGATGCTCATCACGAACCTAGCCGCCCCGGCGGCGCAGTGGTCTAAGCGCTGGTTTATGATCATTCGTTCGTGAAGGGTCCGGGTTCGAATCCCGGTGCAGCATGGATGTTGTGTTTTTCTTACGGCACTGACTCTCCCCTTTCTTGGAACCAGATACCCTAAATTAGGGACGGGAGACTGCTTATAGCCCATTGAGTTGCTCATGGTGGTCGTTAAACCTTCAGTCAAAAAAAAAAAAAAATCACGAGCCTGGACTATTGTCTTTACTGAAGCGGTTGAATGAATTTGTCCATCAAGTAAAGTTTACATTTGTTGTTTCATATGAGTTTATTCTTTTCAAAAAAAGAAAAGAAAAAGCTAACCGTCGATTCCGACGAGTTTCGTCCAATTCCTATTTAGACTGTTAATATTATCCAGACTTCCTTCTGGATTGTCACTCTTCAAAAGTTTTTGGAAGATGTTTCTTAATTCTCCACTTGCATTCGTTCGATGGAGCCTTGGGCACTGATTGTTGTAATCATATGTAGGTTAATGATGTGAATTCCAAATATCGTTTTCCTCCTTTCTAATGAGGAAATATTGGCCCATCCTGTGCTGTCATTTCATCGGCATAAATACTTCCTTACTGAAACACTGAATGTCAGGGTGATGTAGCACCTTCATGGCAAAGTACTGTAAGGATATGCAAATGTTACTCTGTTTTTATTTTTAATCACACCATTATTTCTGATGTTGTTATTCCTTTTACGCGAGTCATGTCAATGCAATCAATTATGTACGCACTGGAAACATTTTGTTTAATTTATTTATTTTTCCGTAAGTTTAGATTGTTGCACTGTCACCGTCAGGCTTCCAATTGTCTGAACAGATACCGCACACAACTGTAGGTTTTTTTAATGGTTTTATTGTTTCGGAGTCAGTGGTGAAAGCAGGGGATCTGTTTTGGAGGAACGCAGTGTTCAGAGTTTCAAGTCTGCGCGAATTTACACATACGCACACACATTTGATACGCCTTTATTCATATATACAGGGTGGTTATAAGTTAGCTGGGCAACTATAACCACCCTATTTAAGCTGTACAGAGGTCGAAAAAAGGGTGGACCTTTTTTGTGGACAGGTAACTGAAGCTCTGAAGGATGGCGACAAGAAGCAGAGGGCAGATTTTTGCAGTGACATGTAAAATCGCATGGACGCTGATGATAACTTCTTTTCGAAGTTGGTGTTCAGCGACGAGGCGACCTTTCATTTAAATGACAAAGTGAATAGACACAGTATGAGGGTTTGGGGGGGGGGGGTCAGAAAATCTCCATACCATCTTGGAACATGAAAAGGACAGTCCCAAGGTAAACACTTTTTGTGCCATGAGTTGTGCTTCCGTTTTTTGCCCATTTTTCTTTGCTAAAAGAACTGTTACTGGAATCACATACCTAGGCATGCTTCAGATTTACCTAATGCCAATCCTCAAGGAAACAATGGAAGGAGGTTTCATTTACCAGCAAGACGAGGAGCCTCCTCACTACCACAAGGACGCACTTCTTACCTCAATGCCCAGTTTAGATTGGTCGCGGCAACCCAATTGCATGCCCCCCCCACCTCCCGATCACCGGACCTAACGCCCCTAGATTTCGGTCTATGGGGTTTTGTTAAAGATCAGGCTTACCTTCCGCCGCTTCCCAAGTCCCTTCCTGAACTGAAATCAAGAATCAACCGCTGTACCCGCATTAGTCGATGCCGACATCCTGACAACAATGTGGGAAAAACTGATTTACAGATAGGACATTTGCAAAGTAACCAAGGAAAGCCACATCGAGCATTTGTGAAAAAAAGTACACTTGGTGTGTTTAACTACATATTATTCCTACATATTCGAAAGTATGCGGGAGTGACATGAAGGAGACTGGCACAAGACAGACCGTTGTGGAGGAAACTTGGGGAAACCTTCGTCCAGCAGTGGATTGATAATGGTTGACAATGATGATGATGATCATCATCATATGCATCCTTATAACTATGCACAATAAAGTTTTCTTTTTGCCCAACTAATTTATAATCACCCTGTATACATCGGCCGCTTCATAAAAACTGAGAGTAAAATCACACAAAATGAAGAAAAATAGGTACAGCAAAATATATGTTATTCTTTCTCAAAGTATGTTCCCTCGGACAGTGGCGCTCATATGAGTAGTTTCAGGGGGGGAGGAGGGGGGCTAAGTAAAATTTTTACCTCCTTCAAGGATGTCAAACATTTTAGTAAATGTACGAGATACTAAAATACAACAAAAATAATTGATACAATCATTCATTGATATCTTATTATTTTTAAAAATGCTTTAAAAAAAGGTTTCTTGTGTTTTAGTGTTTTTAATTTATCAAAAATTTGGCTATACCAACGGCTCGAGGGCTCGAGCCCCCCTCCGGGCGCCCTTGCTCTCGAATGATATGCAACGGTCCCATCGTTCAGTCCACTCTTTTCAAACATATGGCGAAGGCATTTTGTGGAAGCTGCTTTAGCGACCCCTGTACAGCTTGAATAACGTCAGCATGCGTTGAATGTTGCGCCACGGAACTTCTCCTTCATTGTTGGAAATCACCAGAAATCTCACGGGGCGAGGTCAGGCTGTGGCATTGGTTTCAATACTGTATTTCATAAGAAACTTCTGAACACAAGCAGCCACATGTGGGTGGGCGTTATCATGGTGTAGGGTCCACTTGCCCACCAGTTCTGGTCGCTTAATCGATATGTGTCGTCGCAGACGCTTCAAGACTGAAATATAATACTCAGCGTTGACAGTAATTTGTGGAGGAACGGCATGCTGATAGACTACACCTTTATGATCAAAGAAAATTATCATCATCACCTTCCCAGCTGATTTGGTATGGCGGACTTTTTTCGGAGGACGCGAGACTGTGTGTTTCCAGACATTCGTTGCGAGCTTCGTGACGGGGTTGAAATAGTGGACCCATGTTTCATCGGCAGTTATTATTGTGTTTAGAAAGTTCATATCCTTTGCAAACATTTGTTTCCATTCATGACGTGCCTGAACTCTGGTTAACAATTGTTCCCTCTTCAGGTGATGAGGCACCCATGTGGGATACACACGATGCAGCAGTAATTTGTCGCGTGGAATGCAGAATACCGACGTTTTTGAAATATTAATTGACGCCCCTATCTTCACACGACATTCGTCGATCTTCTTGCAAGATTGCCCAAACAGTGTTAACAATACGGTCCGTAGCAACACTTTCAGGTCCACCAGGCCTAGGAGCGAGCTCTGCCGACAAACTGGCCTAGCCCTTTTTTTAAATCGTGGTGCCATCTAAAAATCGGGGGGGGGGGGTCAGCGTCATTTTCTTGTAGGACTTCCGTCCACAGGTAGTAAAGTTTAGGTCCCAGCCACCTACAGCGAGATCGCCTTTTGGCAGGACACAGAAACGGAAGGAATGAGAGCAAGTCTAGCGACTTTGACAGAACAGTTTGTAGTGAGATTAGAGTACAGTAGATGGCGCCACCGTACAAGTACGATATTGCACATAGAGGGGTGAGAGAATTTCAGGTGGGGTATAGGAAAGGATACCCATTTAACCAGTATGTCCAGCCTGGGGGCCGTCACTTAACGTGCTCGTCCGATGCACGGCGGATATTCAGCGATTGTTAGTAAATCACACCATCTCTGAAAGATCAGCCCAGGCTTGAACCTGGGGACCCAGCATCGATAGTCTGAAACACTAACCACTAAGCCATCCGCGGCTCTATCTAAAAATCGTTGACTCGCCAAAACATTTATCTTTGTAAGCTTTTTTCCATTAAATCAACTGTTTCTGGAGCCGTTTTACCCAAACGATAGCAAACTTTTATCGCACAACGCATTTCACTTCTTAACTCTGAATCACTCACCTGCATAGCTGTATTGCGAAATGCAGACGTACCTTAAACAAGTGCGCAATAACAAAACCAGAATCGTCTGCCTCGGCTAATAACTGTTACTATAGATACTTCTTTAATTCAGTTAGTCATCTGCGTGGCTATTTTTCCCCTTCGCACAGTTGCCAACTCAAAAAATTACTCTGAGTTTTTATGGAACGGTCTTTGTACACTGCTGGCCACCCAAAATGCAACACCAAGAAGGACACGAGATAGCAAAGCCAGATTTACTGGACACACAACTACAGATACAAAGATGAAACGATTGAGCTTACAGGCCCGTGCGACTTGCGGAACACGCAGACATCAATAGTTCGTGTGGCCCCCATGGCTGGCAATAACGACCGCTACACGCCGCGGCATCGAACGAAAGAGGCTTTGGATGTGGGCTTGGGGTATGTCGGTCCAGACTGCTTCCACACGTTGCCACAGTTCACCAGGCGTAGCCGCAGGTGGTGCTTGCCGGGCCACTTGGTTGCCGATCAGCGACCAGACGTGTTCGATAAGCGACATATCGGGAGAACAGGCGGGCCATGGCAGCAGTGACACCTGGTGGTCCGTGGAGAATTGTTGCACGATGCGCGCCACGTGCGGGCGCTCATTGTCTTGTTGAAACGCGGCCACTGGCAGGTCCTGCAGGTAAGGGAGGACTACAGGCTCCAAAACGTCGGAGATGTAGCGGTGGCTGTTGGGTGTACCGGCGATGCTTACCACAGGGGTGTGGGTGTCATATCCAATTGCGCCCCAAACCATAACGCCAGGCGACGGACCGGTATGGCGATGCATAATGTAGCCGTTATACAGTCTCTCGCCGCGGTGCCGCCACACGTAAATCTGTCCATCGTGGTGTTGCAGGCAGAAGCGGGATTCGTCGGAGAAGACAATGTCGTGCCATTCCGTAGTCCAGGTGTGGCGTTCAACGGCACACTACTGCCGCACTCACTGGTGGTGTAACGTCAATGGAGTCGGAGTAATGGGCGCCATGCATCAAGTCCCCGCTCCTGCAGACGACGTCGAACGGTACGTGTTGACACAGGTTGTTGCGCAACACACCCTAATTCCTGCGCTAACGTTCGTGATGTGGCGGTGCGAGCCGTCAATGCCCGCCGCACAACATGCCGGTCCTCTTGTATGGTGGTGTGCCGCGACTGCGACAATCGCTCACGTCGGTCCGTCCGTCCCTCCTGCACCCACCGAATCCATACTCACCTGACTATGGCTGGATGTCGTCCGACACGGGCGCCGATGTGTCGGTACGATAAACCCCTGTCGCGATAAGTCACTATTCGTCCTCTGTCGAACTCCGAAACGTGCTAGAATGACTGCCGTGTTCTGCGACGAGGCATCAGGAAGCTTCCCACGGCAGCACAACACACTTCCACTACTTACACCCCGCCTTGTGTGCACCCTTCTTATAGTGCTTCTCGCTGGCGTGACGGACGCACATGATTTGCATATGCCCTGCAATGCTAATCGTTTTCATGTCCTCTCGCGGGCGACGCATGCTGCGAATTTCAGGCCAATCAGATGCTTTCTTCTTGGTGTTGCATTTTGAGTGGCCAGCAGTGTATATACAGAGTTACAAGGAAAGTCCTTGATCAGACCTATATTTCACGAACTATGGCAGTTAGCGATTTACTTCTTGTGCAGTTGTATAGGAAGCCCCCAATGGCGCACACAATAACACCACGAGGGATTCCCTCGCCCCCTTTGGGTGGTTGAGGTGGCTACTCCCCCTTCCCCTCCTACAGATAGGGCAGAAAAGTCACTTACAAACTTGTTCAGCGAGGCACCGATAGTACATAAATGTTCTTGTCCCATAACAAGAAATGGAAGAGGGCCGGAAATGTGGCTCCAAGAAAATCACAACATCCAGAAGCAACGACAGAGTATTTAGACAAGAACTTATTACTTAGAACTTATCTAAACTGGTAAGTTCTAAGTAAATGAAAGCACAAAGGAAAAGTTTTCTTCAAACCTTATCAACAGTTCTTGTTCTGAAATAAAACGCAGTTTCTTGACATATTCAATATCAGACTTTGATGTCCAATACAGTAAAAAATACACTGAGACAAGAAGAAATAGCATAAAGTGGTGAAACACTCATCCAATAGGAAAACTGTATGCACATCTAATTGACTTGCGTACGTGGCAAAGCTTTCGACACTAGTTCACGAAGTGTTGGCATACCGACTACGCATATCAGTGTTTTATTCTGACAACGGAACAGAAAGCACGTTTGAAATTCATGCAAATATGCTTCGGACACAGCGACTCAGGTAGCTTTCCGCTTTTTTCGCATTTGGAGAGTCCCCTTCCATCTCTTGTGATGGGACAAAAACATTCATGTACTATTTTTCCCTCGATGAACAAGTTTGTAATTTACTTTTTTGCCCTATCTGCAAAGTGAAGTACGGTAGCCCCCTCAACCCCCCAAAAAAGGGAGCGATTAGATTTTTCGTGGTGTTATTGTGTGCGCCATATGGGGTTTCCTATACAACTGCACAAGAAGTAAATCGCTAACTGCCATAGTTCGTGAGATATTGGCCTGATCACGGACTTTCCTTGTAACCCTGTACACTGAAGAGCAATTGAATTAGAGATACTTGTCTAGTAACGTGTAGCACCACCTTTCGCCCTGATGACGTCGGCGATTCGTCTCGGCATGGACTCGACAAGACACCGGAAGCGTTGGGAAGCCATACGGATCCACGACCCCTGAACAAGCTCCCACAGTTCACGAAGATTTGATGGAAGGTGGTCAGAGCCTCGAACATATCTCTCGATGGTATCCCAGATGTGTTCGATGGGATTGAGGTCAGGTGACCTAGATGGCCAAGGAAGCGAGGTTACGTCGGTGGAGTGTTCATCCAACCATTCGGATACAATTCGGGAGCGATGGCACGGTGCATTGTCTTGGTAGAGGATGAGGTCCCCAGTGGGATGTTGAAGACGCACAAACGGGAGCAAATAGTCGTCCAGGATATCCCGGTAACGTTGACCTGTGAGGGACGATGTCACACGTACCAGGGGTCCCATTTTAGTCCACGTAAACAGTCCCCAGACGAGAATGCCACCCCCACCAGCTTGAAGAGTACCCTGCTGGCAAGAAGGATCCATTGCTTCATGTGGTTTGCGCCGTACCCGTATCCTGCCATCCCCATGTACCAACCTGAATCTCGACTGATCAGTCCAGGCAACATTTTTCGACATGTCTAGGGTCCAGTGGCGATGTATCCGCGCCCATGCTAATCTTTTCACCCTGTGATGTGCGGTCAGCAGTGATACCCTCGTGGGTCGATGGGTTCTGTACCCCATAGCGAGGAGATGGTTCTGGATGGTATGGCTGCCAACACGTTTTTGTGCACCAGGGTTAAATTGCCGAGTGATTTCTTGCACTTTGGCCCGTCTATACGCTGTTACAATGCGAGCTAGCCGATGATGACCCAGCTCATCCACACGCTGTTGTCCACGGCAGTTGGCCCTTGCAGGGATGGTTTTACCGGATTCGATGTACTCACTATGCACCCGTGACACAGTGGCTCGTGAAAATCCCAGTGCCTGCACGACTTCCGAGATGGAGTGACCCATTCGTCTGGACCCGACAATTTGCCCACGATCAAATGCGCTTAGATCCTTCGTCTTACCCATACTGCTTCCGACTCTTATTGATTCCCGTCGCATCACTCCTTATATTGTCGGATCGCTGCATACGTCATGTCGTTTCCGTTTACAGGGCCGCCCACAGCGCCACATTTGCATAACGCCAGCTGTCTCTAATTCAATTGCTCTTCAGTGTATATATACATAAATAGAAAAATTATTTTAATGAATAAAAAATAAACCCTAGTAAATCCGAAATTCACCTGAAAATGTCTCTATCACAAAGCACAGGTTACGCGTCAGCTGAAGAAGATTTGTTTTTCTTAGCTGAAAAACAGTTGGAATTCATTAACAGTTTTCCTACTTAAACGTGCATAGTAATTATTCAGTTCATCGAAATAATGTGACATCAAAACGACAAGAACTACACACCCCGGTAGCTTAAACTTACAAAGGAATATAAAGATGAGTTCGGGCTCGGTTTTCGAAGCCCAAATCCGCCTGAGCCCGACTTTTCCATGTGCTGATGCTTTTCTCCCTTTTATCCGATTTTTACATAAAACACGAAGAAGCATGGAACACACGGAACACGAAGGAGCATGGTGCTCAGCATTTATGCGTCTCATTAGGAAGGATATAACCTTGGAAAAAAATTATATTTTACAGTTTCACCGAAAGTTTTGCCCTAGCTGATATTTTTTTCTTGTCTAAGTAAAAGAAACTGTCCACCTTTTTTGTGCATGGAGAGGAGATGGTCTTCACGCATGCTTTGGCATGACGCAAAAGTCTGCTAGATCCTGAAGAACTTTTATATTTCAAAATGCATTCGCATTTCTCGCACTGAACATAATCCAATTTTGCGTTGGACGTGCAATTAATAATTTGGAAAAAATGTTTCCACGCGACAGATTTTCCCATTTGATTTTTAACTGTTTTACAATCACCAGCATTTAACTTTTTTCGTATATCTTCAGGATACGGATCATTCGTATTGTAATGCGCAAATGGATAAAAAGAGTAGCTCAACTTAAGGGATGAATGTTCAGTGGAGGCGACAGAGACGGCTGTTAGAAAAGCTTTGTTTAATTTGTTGTTTCCTTTTTATGTCTTCTACACGTTGTTTGGTTTAACGAGGCCTTCTGAAATACTGGGAGCAAACTTCCGTCCTCAGAGCTGAGATCCTAAAGCCGGCTTCACACAGGCGGAACAAATCGGTCGAAGCTATAAATCTACCGGCTGTCCTGCCGCTGGTTTTCAAGCGGACTATTTCCTCTGGTGAATTTACTTTGGTTCGCACTTCAACACCCGTCATACCCCAGAGCTATTCTTCACAACATAGTCAAACTGCATATCTTTGTCCACCCTCTACGTCCTAATTTATAACAGATTTTTATAACGTCCTTATTGTAACAGAACCAATTAATATGTTAAATAAATAATAATAAAAAGAACCAATAAATCTGGCTGTCCTGATTTATATAACGTAGAATTATACACTGAGTGGCCACTTTATTATGACCACCTGACAGTTTTAAGCAAGTGAGCTATGGCTGCACGCTGTTGCCGCCAGAGGGCGAGGCTAGTGCTTGCGACAGTAGTAGAAGTGATTTTTGGGTGACGAGATGGGTAAAAAATGCGATTTTACGGACTTTCAAAGTGGGATGATTGCAGGAGCTCGGAGCCATGGAGCGAGTATCACCGAAACCGCCGCATTCGTGAAATGTTCCAGAGCAGCTGTTGTTAAAGTGTATAAAGACTGGACTGTCAGCCAAAAAACTGGGTCTCTACATGCAACGTGTGGTCGTCATCGACTAGTGACTGCTCCGGCGGAACGGAGAGTGTCCAGACTGGTAACAGACAACAGAAAGGCAACAGTACAGCAAATTACAGACCATCTTAATCAAGGATCCCCTCAAATGGTCTCTGCACGCACTGTTCGCCGTACACTGCATCGGATGGGATATGGCAGCCGAAGGCCTGTTCGAACACCTTTGCTGTCTGCAATTAACAAGAGAAAACGTCTCCAGTTCGCACAGGAGCACAAGGATTGGACAGTCGATAATTGGGAACAAATTATGTGGTCCGATGAATCACGTTTTCAGTTGCACCATGTCGATGGCCGAGTGAGAATTTGGCGGAAACAGCACGAAAGCATGGACCCCAAATGCATTGCTACAAACCTTCAAGCTAGTAGAGGCAACGTTATGGTTTCCGGAATGTTTTCCTGGCATGCTTTGGACCCTTTAATTTGTGTTGATCAACGTCTGACTGGCGCATCATATCTAAACATCGTTGCGGACCAAGTGCATCCTGTCATGTGGATGGTTTATCCCAATGACTTTCAACAAGATAATGCGTCCTGCCATAGTGCTCGTATTGTACAGGATTGGTTTCAGGAACATGCCGGGGAGTTTACTTTGCTTAATTAGCCCCCATAATACCCATTGAGAATTTGTGGAATGAAGATGAACGAGCCATCAGACAGCTGGATCCACAACCCTGCAATCTCACGCTCCTGGAAAGTGCTATTCATCAAGCAGGTCTCAGATTCCACAAACCACCTATCAATATCTCGTGGAGTCCATGCCACGAAGAATCGACGCAGTATTAAAGGCAAAAGGTTGCTGGCCAAGTGCATCCTGTCATGTGGATGGTTTATCCCAATGACTTTCAACAAGATAATGCGTCCTGCCATAGTGCTCGTATTGTAGAGAATTGGGTTCAGGAACATGCCGGTGAGTTTACTTTGCTTAGGTGGCCCCAATAATCCCCATTGCGAATTTGTGGGATGAAGTTAAACGAGCCATCAGACAACTGGATCCACAACCCTGCAATCTCACACTCCTGGAAAGTGCTATTCATCAAGCATGGTCTCAGATTCCACAAACCACCTATCAATATCTCGTGGAGTCCATGCCACGAAGAATCGACGCAGTATTAAAGGCAAAAGGTTGCTGGCCAAGTGCATCCTGTCATGTGGATGGTTTATCCCAATGACTTTCAACAAGATAATGCGTCCTGCCATAGTGCTCGTATTGTAGAGAATTGGGTTCAGGAACATGCCGGTGAGTTTACTTTGCTTAGGTGGCCCCAATAATCCCCATTGAGAATTTGTGGGATGAAGTTGAACGAGCCATCAGACAGCTGGATCCACAACCCTGCAATTCCACACAGGTGGAAAGTGCTATTCATCAAGCATGGTCTCAGATTCCACAAATCACCTATTAACATCTCGTGGAGTCCATGGCACGAAGAGTCGACGCATTATTAAAGGCAAAAGGTGGCCGAACGAAGTACTGAGGAGGTGGTCATTATAAAGTGGCCACTCTGTGTATAACGTCCTAATTTATAATTATTATACAATAACAGATTTTTATAACGTAGATTTTATAAAGTCCTAATTTATAACAGAAGCAATAAATCTACCGACTGTTCTGCCGCTGGTTTTCAAGCGGACTATTTCCTCTGAGGAATTTACTTTGATTCGCACTTCAACACCCGTCATACCCCAGAGCTATTCTTCACAACATAGTCAAACTGCATATCTTTGTCCACCCTCTACGTCCTAATTTTTAACAGATTTTTTCCTCTTCTCTACATTTCGTTTTAATGACAAATTTATGACACTAACGGCTTTTCCTTTTTCGCTCCCCATCTGTTTTGTTCCCGAGGGTTCTTTTGAAAATTGAGGTCGTCTTCTCTGATGTGTCCAAAGGCAATTTTAGATGGCCACTGAACTGACCGTCCTACTGCGTCCGTGCGAAGGTTGAGTTCTCTAATCTCCATTTTCCCTGCCTCAACCCCCTACTTTCCTAGTCTAATTACTCTCCTAAAAAAACACTTAAACTATCACACAATGGCTAATCTACTCCCTTCCCATGCAATCAGGATTCACGGATACACTGCTGGGAAAAAAGAAAAACGGATTCCTCTTACTAAAGCTCGGAAGAAAAAAAAAAAAGGAAAAGAAAGATTCTCAGTATTTTAACATTAAAAAAAAGCCCTCCCGAGATGTAATTAATATGCTATTCGTAGCTCGTCCGAGCTCGAGATGAAACTGATGATGCTATTCGAAGCCCGCCCGAGCCCGTCTTCGGCCGGGCCCAGCCCGTCTCATATCTACAAAGGAACACCTCAGAGAGTGTTCCTTTCAAAGTTTAAGTTACCAAAGAAACTGCTGCTGTTAGACACCACTTTAAACAGTTAGAGGATACCACGGCAGTCAGTGTTGACTTGTGCAGCTGCTATGCACCGAATTGTCACTATGAATGAATTTGATTTCGGAATACTAAAGCTAGACTTCTTTTTTTTTTTTTTTTTTTGATTTGAGGTTTAACGACCACCGTGAGCAACTCGATGGGCTATAAGCAGTCGCCCGTCCCTAATTTAGGGTCACTGGTTCCAGGGAAGGGAGAGAGCCAGTGTCGTAAGACAAACACAACATCCATGCCTCACCGGGATTCGAACCCGGACCCCTTTCGGACGAATGATCAGAGGCCATCGCTTAGACCACTGCGCCACCGGGGCGGCAAAGCTAGACTTCAGCAGTGTTACTAGTTCAAGATTCTGTTCCGCGGGAAAACGTACGAGACGGTAGGAAATCAAACCAGTGGAATGCGAGCATCATCTATGAGTCATTAGCTGGGAGCCCGAAGGACAACATTTATTTTATGTGTTCAAAAGCTCTGAAAACTGCAAAATCAGTGAGAAAAAAAATTTCAAACATAAAAATCTTGCCCAAATTACGAATAGAATTCATGAATATAAATAAACAGCGAGCCTGAATTTCCTTTGTATAGTTCAGCAGCACATTTTTTTTGTAACTTTTTTTTTTATTTTGAGCGAAGCTCTCTACGAGACTCGAGACAATTAGTTGTTCGGGCATAGGTACGAGAAGACACATCCGATCACCGTGATTTTTTGCTTGCGATTGGACATCGTCCATGGTCATGTTTTGACGCCTTCCGATTCCCGAAATTCCGTGTCATAGAGGAATAATCGTCCAAAAACTTGCATTTTTAGGGGGTTTCCCGGTTTTGAGAAGGGGTCGTTTGTTACCTATCTCCTCCAAAGATCTTCAGCCGATCGCGATTACACTTTGCCACAGAGAAAGAGAAGGACATGATGAGTGACATGGGGTTGGTATCATGGTGATTGGTCGTGTCGTATAAAAATAATGACCATTAAAAAACTGACCAATTTTAATAATAACTGAAAAAATCCGCTCTCTGTACGAGACTCGGAACAATTAGTTGTTCGGGCATAGCTACGACATGACATATCCGATCACAGTGATTTTTGCCATGCGATTGGACATAGTACATGGTCAGGTTTTGAGGCCTTCCGATTCCCGGAATTCCGTGTCATTGAGGAATTCCAATTAAAACTAGATGGCCTTTTACTCGAACCGTTTCACGAAAGTCGGCTCACTAACATTAATTTAAAAAAATCGTTTGAATTGAAAAACGAAGAAATGGAAAGACTGCGTGTGTTAGCTCAACACTTGCTTAATCTATAATAATAAAAGGAAGTTTGTGTATGTGTGTCTTTTGCGATACAAAATGAAAAACGTGGTTCCCGATCAGAGTGTGTCTTTCCGCTTTGTTTACATGCAACCTGATCACAACCAATGTGAAGGCGTGAAGGAAAGTAGTTCATGATAAATTTTAGGCATTTCTTTTTTAGAATGTTTCGTACTTTTGTTCTGGAAGTCATTAATATTACGCGTTCGTTTTTTTAGAATTTGTTACAATAGAAGCCTTAATGAGCTTAGATTTTGGAATAGCTTCGCTCAAAATTTGCCAACTGTACCCGAGTTATCGGTTACCGTTGGCGGCTTGTCCTAGATTAAACTTCTGTGTAATTTTGTCCACAATCATTTTATTTAGAGGGATCATTTCATTTCGTGAAATTTCTTAAGGAAACGCCGTTGCTTCCCACTTTCACTACTCTTCGGGGTTTGAGGACCCCTATGAGAAACTCTAAGGGTTATAAGCAGTCACCAGTCCCTAATTTGGGTGACACTGGTTCCAGGGAGGGGAAAGAGCCAGCTCCGGAAATATTCGGTCCGACACTCATCATGCTATTGCCTCAGTTAAATTATCACGTAAAGTTCATGTGTGTGTGTGTGTGTGTGTGTGCGCGCGCGCGCACGCGTCTGGGCAGGACCGTAGCAAGCTTTTCATATCTGGGAAGACGAGACTTGAAATTACGCCAGTTCAAAATTACGCCCCTTCGAGTTCCACTCAAATAATACGTGGTTTTTACTTTCTCACACACCACGGTTATGGGGAAGTATTATGGTCGTTCAAAAATCGCATTTCTGGTTTTGGACATAATTTTATTAAAAATGTAAAAACTAAGTAAACACCCAAGAACCACAGGTTGTAAATACTAAGTAAAGCGTAAACGTGGTGTGAACTCCGACAACACAACGCTAGATACAAATGCAGAAAGAAAAGTAAACCAGCGCAGAATGAATGAGTACGGGTAGTGAACGTAACAATAGGAAGAAGCTTTAGGGGTAGGGCTTGGAAAAATTCCGTTCAAGGTTAAACGCTCAGAGAACTTTCTGCGACAGAGCACAAATGATTAATTAGCTCTTCATCCCAATGACATGTTCGGAAAGGTTATGGGGTTAGGTATATCAGCATATCGGTTTGTATGCTTCCATTCACTGTTTTGGAAAATTCCCTTCATGGTTATGAGATGTTCACATAGGCGTACTGATAGCCCCCGCAACCCCTGCAGTGCTGGGGGCCTCTGGGCTAAGAGAGCCTCTAGCCTCAGAAGACACATTTTTTCAAAATTTTAAAGGCAGCTTCGAATGAAGTGTTAAAAAGAAAAGCAATTTTTCAGTAAATAAGTAAGAGCTTCGAGAAATCATTTTCACTTGACGGCAAAGCAGCAGTTCCAGATAATTTAAGGCCCCTTTTCACAGTCATAGTAATAGTTCCATATACATATGCAAAAGTGATGTATGTTCGATGCTTTTACAAGAAACGAAGATTTATCGATTGAGGGAGATAAGCTTGAGACAACTGATACCTACATTTATCTTGGGCAGCAGATATCAAGTGAGGGTCACATTGATGAAGAAATTAATCGGCGTATAAAACTTGGATGGAGAGCTTTTGGAATAAACACTATAATTTTTAAGAGCAGTATGCCATTATGTCTTAAAAGAAAAGTGTTTAATCAATGCATCCTGCCAGTGCTTACGTATGGAGCAGAGACATGGACCTTAACTTAAAAAGACATACAAAGACTGCAACAGTGGCGTAGCCAGAAATTCCTTAAGAGGGGGAGGGAGGTCCATGGGTTTGGTTCATTGGTGAAAGCCTCGTATACACATATATATCGCTTTAAATTCATGCTCAATCTTTCCTCAAGGGTAGGGAGTGTTCACCCCCCTTCCCAATGGTTACGCCACTGGACTGCAGACAACTGAAAGAGCATGGAGAGATGCACGCTTGGTGTAACCAGGAAAGATAAGAAGAGGAACTTGTGGATGAGGAACGTGACAGGAGTGGACGACATCGTGACCAGAGTGAAATCACTGAAATGGCAATGGGCTGGACATGTTGCCTTGAAGAACGGACCACCGATGGACAACCGAAATTTTAGACTGGATTCCGAGGGACAGGAAAAGACCCAGAAGAAGACCCAATGGGAGATGGATGGATGAAATTCAGAAGTATGCTGGAGTGACATGGAGGAGACAGGCTCAAGACAGACAATTGTGGAAGAAACTTGGTTATACCTTCATCCAGCAGTGGATTGATAATGGTTGATGATGATGATAATGATACATGTACAGTATGTTAACAAGAGAATATTAATAAATGTCAGTCATAGAATGTGAACAAATAACATGAGAATGTGAATAAATATCAGGATATATGAAATTTTTATATCAATGAGGATAAGGTGTGTTACATGCATTATATATTGCTCTTGTTTGCACATAACTACGTGTCCTTTAGAATATAATTAGCTAAAAGGTGTTCTTCGCGGGAACGAGAAAACACAGACCAGTTTAATTTTTTTATAACAGAATCAAAAGAAAAGCCTTACTATGGTGCAAAAAATTGTGACACTAAGTTAAGTGTGTATTTTGTATTCAAG
Organism: Macrothele yani; assembly: GCA_039090855.1. Classification (NCBI taxonomy): domain Eukaryota; kingdom Metazoa; phylum Arthropoda; class Arachnida; order Araneae; family Macrothelidae; genus Macrothele; species Macrothele yani. The sequence goes on from CM076992.1 coordinate 21,438,742, forward strand.
AGTAAATAATTTAAGCAATTTTATTCTTTTTGTGCCACAATCCCTAGTTGTTTTTCTTTCTTTTTTGTTTACTTATGCTCTGTGTTTTCGTATCAATCGGAAGGTCATTAGACACTATCACACGGCGGTTACGGGTTTTGTGTGTGTGATCGTGAAGTATTTCAAAGTCTGGCCTTCGTTCTCTAAAATAATAGAATATTTTTTTTTTTTTTTTTGATTGGAGGTTTAACGACCACCGTGAGCAACTCAATGGGCTATAAGCAGTCGCCCGTCCCTAATTTAGGGTCACTGGTTCCAGGGAAGGGAGAGAGCCAGTGCCGTAAGACAAACACAACATCCATGCCTGACCGGGATTCGAACCCGGACCCCTTACGGACGAATGATCAGAGGCCAGCGCCACCGGGGCGGCTAATAGAATTTGCATGATGTGATTAACACTTTGGCGTAAGTGATACTTTGTATTGGTATAAAACTAGGACAATCATTTTATACAACGTTTACATTTGTGTTACATGCAATAAAGTGTAACAATTTTGGTTTTATGAAAAATGCCTATAGATTCCAAAGAATTTGAATATTAAAAACGTCCGTACCACCTATTTAATAATATGGAGTTTAAAAATATCTGGCCGTCCCGGTGGCGCAGTGGTCTAAGCGATGGCCTCTGGTTATTCGTCCGAACGGGGTCCGGGTTCGAATCCCGTGAGGCATGGATGTTGTGTTTGTCTTACGGCACTGGCTCTCTCCCTTCCCTGGAACCAGTGACCCTAAATTAGGAACGGGCGACTGCTTATAGCCCATTGAGTTGCTCAGAGTGGTCTTTAAACCTCCAATAAAAAAAAATTCTGTAATTAAAAGCAAGTAGATTTTTGCAAAAGGGTTTCGAAGATATTTTTGCAGCGAATTTTTCAGGTACGCCACTAGATGTTCACATATCATAGAGCATGTTACTGTGTATCCTGGTTAACTGCATGGAATACTGTATGAGACTAAGCAAATTCTTTAAAAAGAAAATACTGAAGGGTGTAACTTTCTTTTCTTAGTTACAATTTCTATTTTTTTACATCTCCCAGAGCATGAATTTACGCCCCTGGAATGACCATTCTGGGAGGGCAAGCCCCCCCTTCCGCTATAGCTACGGCCCTGCGTCTGGTGGTGTATAATTTAAAATAAAACATTCTGCAATATTTAAAATATTAGAGCTGTATTTTTAAATTGCACCATGAAATTTGTTAAAGCAGCTTTAACAAAAAATTAAGCTAGAACATTTTATTTCATTGATTCATTTTACATTCATTCCTTCTTTTTTTTTTTTTTTTTTTTTTTTTTTTTTCGTAGTTGTGATGTATCTTCAGCAAGAAAAATAAATTGTTGCACTGCTGAAAGTAGGTGCGACTGCTTATTATAGCCCACTGAGTTGCTCACGGTGGTCGTTGAACCCTCAGTAAAAAAAAAAAAAAAAAAGGAGGAAATTTATCTGACCTTGAACCAGGAATGCATGTTGCCTGCGGTTAGGTAGGGGGTTTAAACCTTTTACCATGCCCAAAGAATAATGGTAAGCACAGCTTTTTGTCACTTTTGTAGGGCCCAGAACGAAATTTAATAGCGGGACCCGGAGCGAAACTTCGTTGTGGGCTCTAGAAAATACATATCTCATATTTTAAAAAGTCTTTACATGAAAAATATGATTTGTAAAGAACACACACGAAAACTATCATAAAGAAAAAATATAAAGTTTTATTACATTGTTGCCAGTATTATTATACATTGTCATCATAAAGTATTGAAATATTGACGTTATGGGTAGTTAAAAGTTGACTTATGCTAATGTTGCAATTTCTATGGAAATTACAGAAATTTACAATTTGGCAGATGGGTAGATGCATTTCGAAACAAAACTGAAATTTTGAATAAGGCCATGAAACATAAATAGGAAAATAAAATGCAACACTGAATTCGGAAACTCCCAAAAGTTACTATTGTATTGTTTGCGTTGTTTGCGTTAGATGAGTAGATACACCTGAAAGTGGAAGAAAAGTAATTATTGTTTACATGTGTACCAAATTTGTGCGCTTAAAGATAATTATGGGAGATTTCAATGCAAAAATAGGGCAACGGCAACAGAATGAAACTTCAGTAGGTAAATTCGGTCACGGCAACAGAAACCAGCGTGGAAATACTCTCGTTGAGTTTGCAGAGGCAGAAGGGTTTTTCATCTTGAACTCCTTCTTCAAGAAAAAGCCACACAGGAAATGGACATGGAGACATCCAAATGGGACGACAAGTGAAATTGATTTTATTATGTGTAACAAAAAATTCGTCATAGAAGACTGCAGTGTGCTAAACAAGTTCAACACAGGTAGTGACCATAGATTGGTGAGATGTAAGATGCACCTCAACACTAAACTTGAACGTGGCAAGCTCATAAGACAAACAAAATCTATTGACATAACAAACCTTAAAAAACACCATAATACCTTCAAGTTGGAACTGAAGAACAGATTCTCTGCTTTAGAAGGCCTAACATCGGAAGAAGTGGACATCTCTGAAGTTAACAGAAAAGTAACCAAAGCTCTTATGGAAACAGCAACAAAATTAGCTGGGTCTAAGAACAAGTTGCATGTAAATAAATTATCAGGAAAAACGAAAATGTTGATGCAAAAAAGAAGAGAGATGAGGACAACTAAAGAAGATATGACTTCCAAAGGGGAATATATAGAGCTATGCAAGACAGTACGAAAAAGTATCACTGAAGACGTAAGAAAATTCAACTGTGAACTAGTGAGGAAAGCAATTGAAAACAACCAAAGCCTAAAGATAGCAAAGGGACATCTCAGTAAGGGAAGAAAACAGATTATGGCACTGAGAAAAGAAGATGGTTCTGTAACAAGAAATAGAGGCGAAATTTTGACAAGAGTGAAAGATTTCTACTCCAAATTATATGAAAGGGATGATACATGGACTCCAGACATCATGAAAGATACCAGTACCAGAGTTCCTCCAGTCCTTCCAGCAGAAGTTGCACATGCAATCAAGAACATGAAGCGGGGAAAAGCTCCAGGAGAAGATGGAATTACTGTAGACATCATACAAGAAGCAAGTGGAGAAATCGAAACAGTACTCGCCCAAATTTTCACTCGATGCCTTAATGAAGGAAAGATTCCTAAGGATTGGAACACCGCTACAATGATCCTGCTACATAAGAAAGGTGACATTGAAGATCTCGGAAACTACAGACCTATCAGCCTCCTATCAGTAGTTTATAAAATCTTCACTAAAGTTCTTTCACACCGCTTGAAGGTAACACTGGACATGGCTCAACCGAGAGAACAAGCTGGATTCAGGAGTGGCTACAGCACAATAGATCATATCCATGTGCTGAGAGAACTAATTGAAAGAGCGAGGGAATATGAACTTCCATTGTGCATGGCTTTTATCGATTATGAAAAAGCCTTTGATTCGGTGAAACCATCGGCAGTTACAATGGCTCTGAAAACCTGCGGTATTGAAGATGCATACATTAATATTATTAATAACATCTATGAAAATGCAAGTGCAAAGATTAGGCTGTTTGAAAATACAACACACATAAAAATTGGAAAGGGAGTGAGACAAGGTGACACCATATCTCCAAAGCTCTTTAATGCCACATTAGAGGATGTTTTTCAGTCACTGAGCTGGGAAAACAAGGGGATAAAGATTAATGGAGATTATCTAACCCACCTTCGTTTTGCTGATGACGTAGTCATTTTTGTAACTAGCCCATCAGAGCTGCAGAGTATGATCCAGGAACTTGCTGACAAGAGTAAAGAAGTGGGATTAAAAATGAACTTTCAGAAGACAAAAGTGATGTTCAATGCTTTTACAAGAAATGAAGATTTATCGATTGATGGAGAAAAGCTGGAGATAACAGACACGTACGTTTATCTTGAACAGCAGATATCAAGTGAGGGTCACATTGATGAAGAAATTAATCGGCGTACAAAACTTGCCTGGAGAGCTTTTGGAAGAAACAGCATAATTTTCAAGAGCAATATGCCATTATGTCTTAAAAGAAAAGTGTTTGATCAATGCATCCTTCCAGTGCTTACGTATGGTGCAGAGACGTGGACCTTAACTAAAAGAGACATACAAAGGCTGCAGACAACTCAAAGTGGCATGGAGAGGTGCATACTTGGTGTAACCAGGAGAGATAAGAAGAGGAACTCGTGGATCCGAAAATGACAAGAGTGGAAGACATCATGATCAGAGTCAAATCCCTGAAATGGCAATGGGCTGGACATACTGCCAGAAGGACAGATCATCGATGGACAGCCGAAATTTTAGATTGGATTCCAAGGGACAGGAAAAGACCCAGAAGAAGACCACATGGGAGATGGGTGGATGAAATTCGAAAGTATGCAGGGGTGACATGGAGGAGACTGGCACAAGATAGACCGTTGTGGAGGAAACTTGGGGAGACCTTCGTCCAGCAGTGGATTGATAATGGTTGACAATGATGATGATGAAATAACTTTTGGAGGCGGTGAAGTCAAATATAATGGTTAGGACAAAAACATTGATTTTAAAGCACAATTACCCCTGATTTCGTTTCTCACCTCAGTCACTGCTGAGGGGGATACATTTGAACCATATGATGAAAACTCAAACTGAGACACCTAATACTTCTTCACTGCACTAAGATTTGGGTTTTTGAAAGGCCACTTGGCCTATATTTATTTTGTAAAACTTAACGAGCTAATTTTTGGTTACAAAATTTTAACCTGGCCACTGGGCCCAATAAAAATAAACAGCTGACAGCTTAGTTGCTTTCAATGAAACTATGGCATCAGGCACATTACGGATCATAATCAACATCACATAAAGGCAATTTCTCTCGCTCTCTCTCTGTTAATAAAAATTATAGGAATATGGGTACACTATGTTGCTCTGACTAATCCCTTCGAACAAACCTTACCAGACCAGTTTTCTGAATCCATTTTAATTTTAAACTACCATTACAACTGAGCCAAAATTTTGCGCATAATGAAAAGTTACTTTAATACAAGGTTCTACACTTCCAGGAGAATTACTACTGCCTTGAGAAACACTGAGAGATCTGCGCGTCACTAATTTAGGGCCACTGTTTCCAGTGAAGGAAGAGAGCTAGCGCCATCTGAGAAGAACACCACCCATGCCTCATCTAGAACTGGAACCCGAGACCATCTCATGTGAAAGGTCTGAAGCTAGCGCCTCAAACCATTCAACCACCGAAGCAGCAAATAGGAGTTACCAATCAAGGAAACGCATAATTGGAACAAATTCTTCAGGTGTTTATTTTTCAGAGTGCAGAATAATAAAAAAAATAACATTAAGGAAATGAGAAGGAGGTAGTATTCAAATCGGTGCCAAAAGCTGCCTAAAAGTCAAGTTCTTCTCTAACGTCGGTGGTGGTACTTGGTTAATCACAATCAGGTGCCTCGGTATTTTAGTATAGCGGCGCAAAATGTTCTCAATAATCCCTTTGCTCTTCTCCGAAACATCACTGAAGTTTAGTTTCTAGCTAGCGTTATTCATTGCATTGCTTTTGTGATGTTAGGATAGCCTCCCGGGGGCACAGTGGTCTAAGCGCTTGCTTTGATCATTCATCCGATATGAGTCCGGGTTCGAATCCCGGTTGAGTTATGGACGGTGTGTTTGTCATACGGCGCTAGCTCTCTCCCTTTTCTGGAACCAGATGCCCCAAATTAGTGACGCACGACTGCTTACGTTCCATCACAGCAAAAACACAATTGTTGGGAAACTGCTGGCCACCAGCTGGCAGTGATGGATCACGGCTGGCTGAAATCTGCCACTCACGGTAAGGTAGCGATCCGTTGGTGGCAGCCATTGATGGCCCTGCAGCACCGACGTGAACTACGGGCATCCATGCAAGTGCCACTAGTGGCCCGTAGCTGGCAACCGAAGCAATCCCAACAAGAGGTTGGTTGGTTGGTTGGTTGGTTGGTTATTAGATTTTATTGGCGCAAGGGCCATGGTTGGCCAAAGAGCGCCAGATACAAGACAAACAGACAAAATTAAAAAACGGGGCATAAATCGCAAAATCTATCTGACAAAGTAAAACCGAACCATGAGTACAAAGGAAGGGCCAAAAAAGACAATGAAACAAACAGTATGAAAAACATGGTACAATGGTGAGAAACAAGCCGATTAAGTAAAACTGAGGAATGAGAATGATAAAACACATTACGAAATCGAACACAACTACACATAGGATGAGTCACTCTCCTCCCCCACACACTCCAATATAATGCTGGCCGAGGACGAATCACTATCCTCCCCCTCATGTTCCTCTGCAATGTTAGTTGAGGCTGGGGACGAACTGTCACTCTCCTCCCCCCGATGTTCCTCTATAATGTTGGGTGAGGGTGGGGACCTCGCTGAGTCCGAGACAGTTGCAATGTTGGTCAGGTGGACCGCGACAGTTGGATGGACACGGCACACCTTTGCGGATTGAGGGCCGGGTCTTCCACACGTACAGGCTGTCTGCTGGGAACCGGAAGAGTCGGTCGTCTTCAAAAGAGAAGGCGCAGACTCAGCTGGTCGAATAAGCTGGAGCTCGGTGAAATCCACCTGTGTCGCTTGTTCAACTGTAGATCGCTTGGCAAGTGCGGCGAGAGCTACAGGGCGCGGGACAAAGGGCTGCACGGGTTGTGGCAGAGACTGAACCACTGCGGCAAAAGTACGCTGTCGGTTGGTGGGTATACCCAACTTGGCCTTGGCAGCAGGGTACGAGAGGCCCTCCAGGGTCTTGAGGCGCTGGATTGCCATCTCGTCCTTCCATTTCATACAGTTGCGGGAGTAAGCTGCATGGGCCTCACCGCAGTTAACACAGCAGGCCGCAGAAGTGCAACCATCCCCGTCATGTTCACTGGAGCCACAATTTGCGCAACGAGCGGAACTCTTACAGAAACGTTGGGAATGCCCGTACCTCTGGCACCTGAAACAGCGCAGAGGACTGGGAATGTACGGGCGAACTCCACAGACCAAGTAGCCAGCCTTGATTTCGGTCGGAACTTTCGGGGAGTTAAAAGTCAAGATTACATTTTTATACTTAATCAAGGAATAATCGCGCCGGAACATCATACGACGAGCAGCAATAACACCTTGATCTGCAAGTTCAGTCACCAATTCGTCTTCACTGCATGGCAAGAGATCAAACTCCGAAATAACACCCCGAGAGGTGTTAAGAAACGGGTGAGGTGTCACTTTTACAGGAATGCCTTGAAGACCAGTGAGGTGCAGAAAAGTGTTACTCTGAGAAACACTGCAAGTTTGGACAAGCAGGTCCCCAGAGCGAAGCTTCCTCACAGACTTCAAGGGGCCAACCGCAGCGTCCAAAGCTTTAGAAATGAAAAATGGAGATCTGGTGGACAGTCTCTCATTCGGATCGATGGATTCTACAACTAAGTGTGTAGCATGCGTATTCACAGCAATCGAGGGGAGACGACGCTTCGGAGCGACTGGTACAGCTGCCGAAGAAGAGGTTCCACATTCTTGGTCCAGGTCATACTCTAAAGATCGTTTAAGGGTATGAAACTTGGTAGGTTGAGAAGACGAAGGAGAGTCGTTGTCAACGATCATTTGCTCAGGTGACTTGAATTTGGAGCGTTTGTTTTTGGGTTTACACATGGAAAAAAAGGAGAAGGATTCGTCTGCAGACTACTCCACCCACCACCGAGCCCTACAAGGGAGAACTGGAGGTCTGCAAGCCAAGAAAATGACGCTGGACACAGTTCTGGAGCTTATACGTTGCAGATATAGTCCGTTGGCTGCGATCACACGCACTCGGCGAACACTTCGGCCTCCGGGTACCGTCATGCCAACGCCTTTGGCATGATCCCACAGCCCCGGGCTCACCCTGCCGTGCTATACGACAAAAAAGCCGCTAAAGCCCTGCACACAACTTGGTACAAGACTTCTGACTAGAGGTGGGTTAGTCTCTAGCCTCCCGTTTACAGCGAAGCCGGGGTCGAAGAGGAGTGTTGGCACACAGGAGGCACTTATCCGGTCTCCTGCGACCTCAGCCGCCAGACATCCCATTTCCGCCTCACGGGTCTCCGCACGCGGCAAACATGCAGGTAGGTCTAGCACCCAAACCAGTTAAAAGGAGAAAAGAAATCCAAAGAAGACAAATCCTGGAAGGGAACCTAAACGGAATCTCAGCAACCTACGAACTGAGCGGTTAATATAAAACAGTTAGTGGTGGAGGGTAACAAAACCACAAGACCGGGGTGTTAGTACATAACGTGGTAGCTATTAGGTAAAGTATACAACACGGGCAACTAGCCAGTGGAGAAAATAAATAAAAACGAAAAAGCGAGACACAAGACCAGCTCGGGATCGTGGGGCCGCGACTCCCCAACAGCTGGATGAACAGCCGTCCCTGCAAACACCAGCAGCACCAAAACAAAAAACAGGCGGTGGCATGACATCAGATGTTGACCAGTCACAAGGTCAGCTCGGGCCGTGGGGGCGCCGCTCCCCAAATAACTGGAAAACCAGTTATCCCCGCGCGGCCCAACAAGAGGTAGAAGTGGGACTGCGCGTGCGCTGAAGCAACACGTGCGCAGTCTTTCGTGATACTAATTAGTTGAAGACGACGCCCTCGCCATCGTGTTGCTTTAGTGGATGTTAAAAAAAGCAATACGTAGAGAAACGGATAAATTTCCTAATGAAATGCCGCGTCGATGAAGATTACCGTCGGAGGAAAATTATATAAATAATTAATGAAATGTAAGAAATAGTCAATTAATCTAATGTATTTATAGGAACTCATTTCGTAGGAACATTTCTGCATTAACACACGAAGAATCGAGAATACAAACAGCCATGAAACACACTCACTCTATTCCCATGAATAACGAGAAATAATTTCTGTATAATCTTCATGCACAAAACTGCTTCAACCAAAAGTCCCGGAAAGACATTAAAAAATCGTTGTGTTGGAAAAAAATAAGAATTACACGAATACAAAATGGATATTTTCGTTACAAAATTATCTAGTATTTGAAAAAAAAAAAAAAAAAAAAGCAACGCTGTGTGAATATAATATACTCATCCATGCGTTGAATACACAAGATTGGAGGAATTCGCTGCAAAAAATAACAGGAAGTAAAATAAAGTAGCATTCCTATTTAGAACAAATGAAGCTTCGGACCGTGGAAAAAAAGATACAACGTTAAAAATGTAACAGAACGTAACATTAATATCTTAATTAATTAAACAATCGCTTTTCAAGCCCACAAGGACAGCACAAACTTTGGAAAACGTCTTTAAGTTGGTACACTCGTTGAAAGTGAGTGAAGTTCCCTTGAAGTAAATAAAAAAATCGTTATGTTGAAAAAATAAATTTATGAATTATATGAAACGTACATTTACGAAAGCGAACTCGCAATGTTGCGAAATTAAAAAAGAGAACCCGTAGTTTCACATCGTGCTGGAGAGAGGCTCACCTCCAGGCGGACGGTCACGCATACCAAACTAGTGTAGTGCTTAGAGCATCCGCTTTTTTTTTTTGTTTGGAGGTTTAACGACCACCGTAAGCAACTCAATGGGCTATAAGCAGTCGCCCGTCCCTAATTTAGGGTCACTGGTTCCAGGGAAGAGAGAGAACCAGTGCCGTAAGACAAACACAACATTCACGCCTCACCGGGATTCGAACCCGGTTCGGACGAATGATCAGAGGCCATCGCTTAGACCACTGCGCCACCGGGGTGGCGACATCCGCTTCGAAAACGAGCCGTTCTCGGTTTGAAGCCAGTCAGATCCGTCGGGCGATTTGCCGGATCTGTTAAGGAAATTTCCCCTGCGCCGTGACATCATGTAGGCGTTTCGTTGAGGGGAAAAAAGCAGTTGTGTGTGCCTTTGATTATTTTTTTAACTACTCCTGGGAAATTGACGGACAAGGTTCGGCAAGCCATTAGTTACGTCACGAGATTGCAGGCTGCCACTACCGGACCACATTAGGCTAGCTATTACTTATGGTACGTACTTGCAGGGCATCTTAAGTGCCGTTTGTGGCAGCCACAGCCTGTGATGGATAACTGATGGCCATGTTCTAGCATATGACAACTCATGGGGTGGCAATTGTTTTTTGATTGATTGAAGGTTTTACGACCACCGTGAGCAACTCAACGGGCTATAAGCAGTCGCCCGTCCCTAATTTAGGGTCACTGGTTCCAGGGAAGGGAGAGAGCCAGTGCCGTAAGACAAACACAACATCCATGCCTCACCGGGATTCGAACCCGGACCCCTTTCGGACGAATGATCAGAGGCCATCGCTTAGACCACTGCGCCACCGGGGCGGCTGGCAATTGTTGACCACCTGCAGTCCTGAACTGCTGGCCCATCTGGTGGCCGCCGGGAAATTTTATTGACGGTTCATGTAACGGCAACATCGTGCTGGCCCAACAAGACTGTTTTTGTTGGGATTGAGTTGCTCATGGTGGTCTTCAAACTTCCAAACGAAAAAAATGTTAGAATAAAAATTATTAAGCAAATTTAATAGAATATTGTGTTGTTTTTATTGAAGTTTTAACGACCACCGTGAGAAACTCAATGGGCTATAATCAGTCGCCCATCCCTAATTTAGGACCACTGGCTCCAGATAAAGGAGAGAGCCAGTGCCGTAAGACAAACACCACATCCATGCCTCATCCGGATTTGAACCCGGACCCTTCTTGGACTACCGCTTAGACCACTCTGTGGTTTTTGGTCTCATGTAAGAAAGTTACCTTTGGTGACTCTGTCATATAGCCTTATTTGAAATTTGCAAAATACGTATTTGAAGTTTGCAAAATACAAGCTTCAAATACGTTGGCAAAGATATTTCTTTAAACTCTGGCAGTGGCGGCCGGTGCTGCAGCACGCTAAATATTTTTTATTTCAGATTCATGTTGTATATTGTAGCTGAAAGTGCATACATATGATTTGCTGTCAGCACAAAATCTGATTTTTAGACGGGCCGTAATAAAGGCTCCTGTTCGCTATTCGGTCTATGTATCTGTTAGCACGGGCATAACCGCGTGGTTCTGCTGCCACCTACGCGTTCGGTCTTTCGTGTTATGTACCAAAGAGCACTGTTCCAACAGCGTGTCATTTCTGCTGCCTACGCCCCACCTCTTTTTAGTCTTCTCCAGTCGGCTACAAAGGTCTTCCAGCTTGCTGAATTTTTCTGAGCACGATATAGGATAGCCAGCAACAAACGGCGTCGAGACTCTTACCCCCTCTTTCTCGCATCGGAACAGGGGGCAGTTCAAATGGCAAGTATTTTACCCGCAATTCGTACATCGCCGTAGTTGACCAATAGAGGGAAAACTTATCTGATTGTTTCTGTGCTTTCATTACGTTTGCTTGACTAGTTAGTTACAATCTATCTGTGCTTCTATTTTTGTTCTTTATTTTGTGTTTTTTTTATTGGAGGTTTAACGACCACCGTGAGCAACTCAATGGGCTATAAGCAGTCGCCCGTCCCTAATTTAGGGTCACTGGTTCCAGGGAAGGGAGAGAGCCAGTGCCGTAAGTCGAACACAACATCCATGCTGCTCCGGGATTCGAACTCGGACCCCGTTCGGACGAATGATCAGAGGCCATCGCTTAGACCACTGCGCCACCGGGGCCGCTTTGTGGTTTTCGTAATCGTTTAATTTCTTGAATAGTGGCTGCGATTATTCTTTGTTGAAACGGCCATTTTCTTCAAGAACTTTAGAGGGTAAAAATGCCATCAAATCCTTAGGATACTATTATGAGTAAAAGTAAAAATAAATCCTAAGTAAAATCCTTAGGATTCATGATTCTTGGGGAGGGCCTAAAAATGAAGCTTGATCCATGTGCAATATTTATACTTTTTTGCATTTCATAAACTCTTTACAGTATATTACATAAAACAATTTAGTTAATTCATGTTTAAACTTCTCAAAAGTGCATTGAAAAACACAAATAATAAGATTACAAGGTTGTTTTTTTACATTGAACAAAGACACCGCAAAATATTACCCACCAAAAATACAGAAATAAATAAAAACGTATTTTCAAAAAAACTTGTGTAAATAAATAATTTTTTTAGATGACCAACAGCTGAATATGTTTCTTCGACAAATGCAGTCGACGCAGGTTAATGAATCCGTATGTTCTTTAAAATGTTAAGCGTAATATTTTATCGAATATATGGTCATAAATTTAACCAGTAACATTAAAAAAATGATTAATCTAAAATTGTGAATAAAATGATTAACAATTCATGTAAATTTGTATATGATTACGGAAATCATCTGGAGTTGCCTTTAATTTTCCTTTATTATTATTATTATTATTATTATTATTATTGCGGCGGAGCTATTTAAGCCCGCTGAATCCCAACTCCAAGGTCTTTACTGGAAAGGTAAGGAGGGAAAGATAAGTCGTAGCCAAGGAGGTTATAATAATACTTCTGGAGATGCCCTGAGTCTCTTAATCTTGATGCCGCAAAGTGTGGGACTTTGAGGCTGTTTACATGATACCCATGTAATTTCAACTGCGCGTATTTTGGAATTGCATGGTTTGGGGTTGCAGAAATCGTGTTAATATCAAACCGGAATGAATTATGCTTCATACACAAGTGAAATTTTCAATTTTAACGTTATGTTTTGTTTTGAATTCGCGCTATGGTCCACGTATTTCAATTTCAAATAAAAATGGAAAGAAGCCTCAAAATATTTAAGAATTTTATAAATCCAGCATTTTCTCACACATCGGCAGCAAGTTACAATGCAAAATTAGAAACATTTCAGACGAAAGAATGCGATTCGGCCAACACAAAATGCATTGAAATAGCCTTGAAAATAATCGGCTTTCCCACACTTTAACGGCTGCAGCTCACGGTTATAGGCTTCACACAAAGTGGTACTGTTCCATTAATAAGGGCATCTCCAGATATGTTATTCTAACCTCCTTGATCGTAGCACGCACATTTTCGGCGGCACGAGCAGCCACTGAACTCTGTGCATTCTATGCGCTATTTCTATATACTATTCTCATTTTGTTACAAACTTATAGACATCCAGAACAAACGCTTTGATTGGTATAAAACCCCGGTAGCCCCGGTGGCGCAATGGTCTAAGCGCTGGCTTATGACCATTCGTCAGCGAACGGTCCGGGTTCAAATCCCGTGAGGCATGAATGCTGTATTTGTCTTACGGCACTGGCTCCCTCCCTTCCCTGGAATTAGTGACCCTAAATTCAGGACGGACGACTGCTTATAGCCCATTGAGTTGCTCACGGTGGTCGTTAAACCTTTAATAAAAAAAACAACAGTAAACAGCTTACATTCGAAAAAGACGAAAGCTGACGTCATTGTCCCACATGACAGCTTCCAAATACTGATCCAAATATTTTTAAAATTTTACATACATTTTAAATAGTTGGAGATTAAAATAAGCCCACTTTTTTACCGCACTGAACATCTGTGGAGTATACAATCGCGTTGAGTGCAACTAGTCTGAGCCCCGTCATGAGCCCTTAAGAAAAAAATTCGTTGAAACAGTTGTTACTACGTGATAATGTTTCTTATTCAGGATAAAAAAACGGATATCATACGCAAATTTAATTTACCTAAAAGAAAAGGTTTATTTGAGGCCTTCTGTAACATCTTCATAACGAACACATGGCTATTGACCTGCTCTTCATTATTGAGCCTTTTCTTCCTATTTTCAGTTTGAAGTACTCCGGTGAAATATCTAATTTTCTGAATTAATATCATCTACCTAATAATAGTTTAAATGAGCAATGTTTTTTTGTCGAACAGAAATTTTCGGCATGACACGCATTTGTAGGTAGCGCTCTTTCCGCGGCTATGGCGGACTCGCTCATCTTCGATCCACCTAGTTCTGCTAGTTCAGACAGGTAGGAGAATGTACTGTAGTCGGTCTGTTTTCCTGAGCGGCGACAGCTAACAATCCCAAAAATCTAGACACTCATTATTAATGAACTGATATACCCTGTATGTTAAATAAATTGAGGTTTCGGTGTGCATTTACGTTAGCTTTAGTATTACGCAAATTCAGGTATCGTGATTGGCTGAGGAAGGTACCATTCATTATTGCAACCCAACGTATGCATTTTATTAACGGTGTCGTTCATTGAGTTGGTTATTGCAGAAGCGAGATGAAAGTGCTGTGAGTATATGTATGTGTCCCTTATGCTTGAGAAGTGCGGTGGTCAGTTAAAAAAAAAAATTATATATATAGCAGCTTGGTTGCTTGTTTCTATTTTTTTTAATGGTTGCCGGTTTCAATATGTGCGTGATGCAACGTGGTGTCCTGAGAAAACGTGGCCAGGGGTCTCCTGGTATGTGCATTGTTTGGTGGGCAGTTGCGCTTTCATATTTGATTGGTCATTAGCTTGTTTGTAAACAAAACGATTATTTACCGAATTGATTTAATAGAGTGGCAATATAAATTTAGGCAGGAATTCATTTCATTTTTCGTGTATTAGGCCTACGTACGTTTCTCGTAAATGCACCTTTTTTTTCGCGCCTAGAACGGCTTTATTTTGGTATATTACCATTTTGAAAATTGTCCGATTTTTGGAGCATTCGAACCTTTGTTTGGATATCATCGCAGTTAATGCGATGTATTTTAATTAGCAGTACTTTAATACCGCATTGCTGTAACATTTTGTTTTTATCATAGCGATTAATGAAATATAAATACTAAATATGTGGAAGGCGTTCTTGAGGAGTGTGTTAAGGGGTGACAGTCGAACAGGGCATTTCGTTGGCAGAATATTTTTCCTTTAGTTATACCATTAAATCTTCGCTTAGTTTTTTTTTTTTTTGTTACTGTTTTTTAGTGTGTGCATATTTTTCAAGCGTGTGCGTTTTGGTGAAGGTTTTAGGCGTTTTCCAGCGCATTGTTCACTGATAGGATCCATAATTTGGTACTGCAAAATTAATATTAACCTACGTTTGTCTTTTGCCAGATTTTTTTTAATAATACCAGTGTCAGAGGTAAATTCGTGTTACCCCCTTAATTTCTTGATTTAATTTCGGCGAAAAATCGTGTTCCTTTTAGCCATTTATTTAAATCTGTGTCCAGTTTTTTTTTTTTCGTTTACAAATTCAGGATTCTAAGCGTTTTACAATGTTGTGTACTTCGTGTTTTCTTGATATCTTCAGTTAAAAATTCTGCTTTATTTTCTTTCAGCCTTTTATTTAAATCTGTGCTTTTCTTTTTACAGTTAATCCTCAGGTTTTTCTTTCCTTTTTTAGCCTTGTATTTAAATCTGTACCCAGTTTTTTACAAATTCATTATTCAAAACATTTTTCAATGTGTACTCCTGTGTTTTCTTGATTTCTGTAGTTAAAAAATCTTCATTTTTCTTTTGGCTATTTATTTAAATCTGTGCCCAATTTTTTTTGCAAATTCATGGTTGTAAGCGTTTTCCAATGTGTGTATTATGTAAAAGAAACTGCAGGTTAAAATGTTGATTTGGATCTGCAAACAACATTAAACAAAGCATATCTTGTGCTGTATTTTCTACATGTCATTTATCAATATCAAAGGTACACATTCATTGTACTCTACATTTTACAATTTCTTTAGTTAAAAATCCTGTATTTTTGAGTGAAGATAACATTGTGCACCCAATAGGAGCTGTAAACCCAGCATCTTGTAGCAATTGGCATACTGGCAGTGTCCATAGAATTCTGTACCAGGTAAGATTTGAGTGTGAGCTTGATTTGGTGTGGTTTATTCACTTCTTGTGGGCCTAATTTTAAGGATGAGACACGTAGCTATAGTGTTTTTTCCCCACTAATACTAATAAATTGCATTTATAATGTATGCACAGAATAGTTTATTTTGTAGAACATATGTACCACAAGATATAAAACAGCTAATTTCAACATGTATAGAATACATGTTTCATAAGTGTTTTGCCCCTTTTTTATTGTGTTTGTACATATATTCAGAATGTTTTTATATTCTTTCTGGGCTATTTTTTTTTTTTTTTTTTTTAAAGGGATTCCCATTTTTGCACAACTGCTTTTTAAGGTAAACAAGCAAACTATAAATCAGTAGTGTAAGCCACGAAATGATACATAAGGAAGAAAAAATACAGTGGAGATACACAGGAGTTACAAATGACTTACAGGTAACACAGAAAAATTATTTCAAATAATACACTTGGAATTTAATATAATAAAAGAATTGCTAATAATAGATATTTCCTGAATGGCTTATGAAACAGGAGACAAAATATAGATGGTGTACAGAATGACTATTGTGTAAGTTCCACCATTCTTCTAGCCGATGAAGGAGCAGTAATGAAGTAAGTGTCTCTGACAACATGGGCACAAGACAATGGCGCACTGATCCCACCACCACCAAATTTGTTGTTTTGCTAAACGGTGCGGGTTCATGATGTGTATGCGTCTGGAGTGCGTTTCATTGCACTATGTTAAGCAATTTTGCAATCATATTCTATTTCATAGTGTACCAATGTACGTTTCAAATTATCGACCTTCAGGATTTTGTGAAAAACACGGCTGACTTCTGTTTGATATCATACTGCCTCGGTGGCGCAGTGGTCTAAGCGATGGCTTCTGATCATTCGTCCGTAAGAGGTCCGGGTTCGAATCCCGGTGAGGCATGGATGGTGTGTTTGTCTTACGGCACTGGCTCTCTCCCTTCCCTGGAACCAGTGACCCTAAATTAGGGACGGGCGACTGCTTATAGCCCATTGAGTTGCTCACGGTGGTCATTAAACCTCCAATAAAAAAAAAAAAAAACAGAAGTCATCGCTCTTTCCACATTTATAAGCGAGTCACTAAAAAATTCTCATTGGCCGCCACCGGGAATCGAACCCAGAGTCTTCCAGTTACGCGCCAGATATGCTTCCACAGCAGCCTCGAATTCCTCCAGACTCGCATACACTAACTGCCAAGCCAATTGTGTGGGGCTCCAAGAAGCAATTTGGCTTGGCAGTTAGTGTATGAGAGTCTGGAGGAATTCGAGGCTGCTGTGGTGCAGTGGAAGCATATCTGGCGCGTAACTGGAAGACTGGGTTCGATGGTGACGGACAATGAGAATTTTTCTGTGACTCATAAATGTGGAAAGAGCAATGACTTCTGTTTGATGTTCCTAGTCCATGTCAAATATCTGTATTATTAAATACAGTAAGATAATGACATTTATTATTATAAAGCAATATAATGCACCAGAAAAGACACAATGTGGGAAAAGAAGCAAATATTAAAACAATCTTAATGAACACTTAAGATGCAAATGAAAACTTGATTAACACTTACGTAATTTCCCACTTTTCCACCCAGTGTCTGACTGCATTATAATTGCATAATCATTGGGTTTTTTTTATGGTCCTTTGCATGGGCAAAATTGTCAATTACTGAAGAGTAGTTTATACCCAGTGTTATGTTCCTTTTCTTTTTTTATCACGAGAGAACATGTGAGTTCAACTTTTCTCCCAATAAATTCTTTTTTTTTTTTTTTTTTTATTCTTGAGACTGCTACAAGTCATGACTGGTAAAGTTAAAAAAATTCTCAAAGCTATTTCTAAGTTTGGAAGTGTACTCTGAGGGTTATTATCAATGATGAAAGTGTACGTATCCTGTGGTGTGTTCAAATCTTCGGCATTCATGTATACAGTATAACTAGAAATGTAGACGTTCGTTGCTAAAAAAAGTTTTCAAGGCCACGTATAATGCACATTCAGGTGGCTACTCACTCCATTGTTCATTCTTTCATATTACTGCAGTTACGAATTAATGATATATATAGTTTGACCTTTTATTTTAAAATACCTTTCAATTCTTATTCTATTCTCTAACTGCACCCATTTTTATAAAGAATTACTTTATTGTATTAAATTATAAATGTTAATTTCTAGATATTATAAAATTTATTTTACACACCCTTTGGTGAATTATTTCTATATAGCATTCATTTTGTTTGTGTATGGTAGAGTTTGTGAAGAACAGGCTCAACAGCTTCATCAGTCTTAGAAATTAAGATACTACTCAGATCCGCTGAAGTAGTTTTGGAGGGAAAGAACGTGCCCTATGCAAACAATAATTCTAATTGCTTCTGTGTATTATTATAAACTAGCATATTATTAGATGTCAAGGCCAGAGGGACTCCTCGAGCTCTCTCTCCCTTCAAGCCAGCACATAAGTTTCAATATCAGACTGCCCCATACAGCAATTAATTATTATAGCATTTTGGCTAGCCCCAATAGAGCTGGCAATCGCGCTCTTACTCAGTTAATGCTCTCTGTCCACACATATGGAGTGACAACTACAAATAATGTAAGTTTTAAAAATCAATAAATTTTGTAAAATTATTCAAGTAAACATTTTCTTGAGTGATGATCCTAAAATATTAAAAAAAAAAAAAAAAACTTTCAGCTTGCACCCCCTAAATCTGGCACCCTGGGCCCGTTGCTTAAATCAGCCGGGGGGGGGGGGGGGGGCAGTTGACTAGTGTATTAAAAATATACAAAATTTAATCAGTAATATGTAAGTATGGCTAAATAAAAATTTAGTTAGATATTAAGTAGTAGTAGTATCAGTATAAGATATCCCTTTATTGACGTACAAATGTATGAATAAAGTGTAAGCTTTCAACACCAACGGGTGCCTTCTTCAGACTTGTTCGTGGTTAGGCAAGACAAAAGGAACAAAGAATAGATTTTTTTTTTAATACTGATTCTATTGATTCTTTGACGTAATGTACCGGAACTTTAGTTTTATAGATATTAAGATTAGTCATTTGTAAATTATCTTAATAATTTAGGATGCTATGTAAAGCAGATAGATACTGTGATAAAATAGCATCTTCTCAAATCTGCAGCCCATAATTGCCCACAAATCTACTGTATTTGTTCTCATAAGAATTTTCTTCAACGTGGTGTACTCGCAGGCGGGCCGCCCCGGTGGCGCAGTGGTCTAAGGCGCTTGCCTCTGATCGTTCGTCCGTAAGGGGTCCGGGTTCGAATCCCGGTGAGGCATGGATGTTGTGTTTGTCTTACGGCACTGGTTCTCTCCCATCCCTGGAACCAGTGACCCTAAGTTAGGGACGGGCGACTGCTTATAGCCCATTGAGTTGCTCACGGTGGTCGTTAAACCTCCAAACAAACAAACAAACTCGCAGGCGGTGAAATTTAATAATTTAAGAGGGGGTCCAAGTTCTTCGAGAGCCAAAGCAATAAAAAAGGAAAGATGACTTAGAGAGAGACCCCCCCCCTCGTAGGATATATATATATATACTCAAACATATCCAGAGTATTTGGGGGGGGGGGGCAAGGTTTCATTTTTTTGTTAAAATGAGACTTATTTAATTTAATAAAAGTGCATCAACTTGCATTAGGAAATAATACTTTAATTTTTTCTTATAAAATTTACTTAACCTTCTATTTTATCCTGATGACAAAAAAATCTGTTTTGTCCCCCCCCCTCTCCATATCTATATATGCCCTAAATTATCATCAATCCACTGCTGGATGATCTCAAGTGCCTTCCACACTTTCCATCTTGAGCTTGTCACTTCAGCATTCTGAATTTCATCCATACTTCTCTCATGTGATCTTTTGGATCTTTTCCTGCCCCTTGGTAGCAATTCTAAAATTTCAGTTGTTCAACAGTGGTCAGTTCTAGTGTTACGTCCATCCCATTGCCATGTGAGGGTCTCACAGCAAAAGCACACATACATTCGTCCAGGCTCGTTTATCTTCTATGCAACAAAACTCCAAGAAAGAGCTGTGTACAACAAGCAGCAGTATACTTATCGCTTAATTTGAGTTCGATTTTTTTTTCAGTTATTTATTAGACAGATGTATATGGGTTTTCTGTTCTCGAGCAGACACATTCGGACATTGGGAAAAGAAAAAAACTTGCCCTGGTTGTTGCTTTTAAAGGATTTGAAGAATTCTTGAATGATCTTTTTGAAAGAGAAAAACACAATGCAGAGTTAACTTCTCCTTATTTGTCAATTTTTTTTAATTGTACTTGAAGTATTTTCCAGAAAACTGCATAGCGCTGTGGCAGTTTCCAGGAAATCATCTTGAAAAAACAATAGCTCATAATATATGAACCTGAAATCTTCCGTAGAAAGAGCCACAAGAAGAGTCTAGACTAGAGATGAGTTCGGGCTCGGTTTTCGAAGCCCAAATCCGTCCGAGCCCGAAATGTTTCGGCCCGTGCCCGACCTAGCCCCATGAGCTCTATGTACTGGGGGGCCCGAGCCAGACTTTCTCAAATGCTGATCCTTTTCTCTTTCATCCAATTTTTACATGAAACAGGAATATGATGCTCATTATTTATGCGTCTCCTTAGGAAGGATATAACTTTAAAAGAAAATTTATATTTTGCAGTAGCTGATATTTTTGTCTTATCTAAGAAAAAGAAACTATCGTTTTTGTGCATGGAGAGGAGATGGTCTTCACGCATGTTTTGGCATGACATAACAGTCTGCTAGATCCTGAAGAACTTTTATATTTCAAAACGCATTCACATTTCTCACACTGAACATAATCGAATTTTGTGCTGGTCATGCAATCAATAATTTGGAGAAAAAGGTTTCCACATGGTAGATTTTCCCACTTCATTTTTAACTGTTTTACAATTGCCAGTATTTAACTTTTTTCGTATATATCTTCAGGATACGAATCATTCATATTGTAATGCACAAATGGATAAAAGGAGTATCTCAACTTAAGGGATGAATGTTGAGTGTAGGCGACAGTAACAGCTATTAGAAAATCTTTGTTTAATTTGTTATTCCCTTGCCGCCTTCTGAAATACTGGGGACGAACTTCCGTCCTCAGAGCGGAGATCTTAAGGCCGGCTTCACACAGGCAGAACAAATTCGAAGCAGTAAATCTCCCAGCTGGTTTTCACGTAGACTATTTCCTCTGGGGAATTTACTTTGATTCGCACTCTTAACTCTCATCATACCGCAGAGCTATTCTTCACAACATAGTCGAACTGCAGAAATTTTTCCACCCTCTATGTCCTAATTTATACCAGCTTTTTCTTTTCCTGTGTGTTACATTTCAACAAATTTATGACACTAGCGGCTTTTCCTTTTTCCCTCCCCATCAATTTTATTGTGGATGGTTCTTTTGAGAATTGAGGTAGTCTTCTCTGATGTGTCCAAGGGCAATTTTTAGCTGGCTGTAGAACTGACCGTCCTAATGCGTCTGTGCGAAGGTGGAGTTCCCTAATCTCTATTTCCCCTGCCTCAACCCACTACTTTTCTTGGCTAATTACTCTCTTAAAAAGCACTTAAGCTCTCACACAATGACACATCAATTCCCTTCCCATGCAATCAGGATTCACTGATACACTGCCAGAAAAAAAACTGATTCCTCTTCCTAAAACTCGGAACAAAAAATGGAAAAGGAAGACTCAGTATTTCAACATAAAAAAGAAGCCCGCCCGAGATGTAATTAATATGCTATTCGTAACTCGCCCAAGATGTAACTAATATTCTATTCATAGCTTGCCCAAGCTCGAGATGAAACTGATGATAGCCCGCCCGAGCCCGTCTCATCTCTAGTCTAGAGCCCCATGTCCCCTGCCTTTTACCTGCCCAGGGAGTTAAAGCTGGATGCCCAGGAAAATTTTAACTTTTCAGATAACAAATCGGAACCCTCTTTTTTTTTTTTTTTTTTTTTTTTTTTTAAGTTAAAAAATATTAACTTTTTTACATGTTTTGCATTTCCATTTTAAGGGTCTGTATTTAAAATGAAAGCGTGTATCTCAATGTTTAAGATGATGATACTGAAATCGGTATGAAATGGTATGATGATGAAATTGGTATTTGAGAAATTTAGTGATTATGCCATGTTTCTTTCATCAAAGTTTTTGCCCTTTAAACTCCAGAGTCATTCGTCCGAAAGGGGTCTGAGTTCGAATCCCGGTGAGGCATGGATGTTGTGTTTGTCTTACGGCACTGGCTCTCTCCCTTCCCTGGAACCAGTGACCCTAAATTAGGGACGGGTGACTTCTTATGGCCCATTAAGTTGCTCAAGTGGTCGTTAAACCTCCAATAACAAAACAAAAAAACTCCAGAGTCTAGTTCCATCAGAGGCATGCATCCCATCGCTAACTATAAACAATATTTGGAGCAAAACTACATGTGGTTCCAATTTCTGGACCTAGAGCATAATATGAAGAAGCGATATTCTTCTGTCCTTGGCACTCCGTAACAATAGTAACTTCCGGTGATTAGCATTGTAATGACACACAACATGCAACGACAGTCTTTTTTTCTTGTCGTAAAAAATTCTATTCCAAACTTTTTTTTTTTTTTTAATTTAAGTTGCCCAGACCAGGCAACTAGTTATTTGCCTGCCCAGTCCAATAATTTACATGCCCCAGATCTCTGGCATGTTATTTTTCAAGCCCTGTATTGGGTTGCCAGTTGTCCTCTTTTTAGAGTACAATACTATTTTTGAGGTATGCCACTTTTGTACTTTTCATGATTGTACTCTTCCTTTTGTATACAAATTTTTTTTCTCGTAGGTATGAAAATAGTAGTAGTTGTCACCACTGTTGACTTTTTGTACTCGGATCTTAACTGCTGTGACTGTGACAACTTGAACATTTATTGTAGTACAATATAATAGTGACACTGCTGCAGAGCAGTACTTTGTGGAAGCGTGTAACTGCAAATTTTTGGTCTTTAAGCAAAATTATATCCCCCTTTCCCCACTTCTGCTCTATCTGGAAAACTAACAAAGAAAATAAAAATACATGCATTTTAACTTATAAAAAAACATCTTTTTATTGACAAAAAATTGTTATATTTTTATTGATAGATAAATTTATAAGGTGTTCAAATAAAAAAAAATTCATCTTCTTGCATTGGCTAAATCTCCTAATTAAATCTTTGGTGTTTAATTTATCTACCTCTTGAGATTCAACGGCAATTAGTGGAAGATATTTCAGTCTTTCCCAGCACATTGTGTTTTGCAAATACAGTATAACCCCATTTGTACATTTCTCACTTATGTTATAATTTATATGTAAAATGTTGCTGGTCCAAAAATTCTAAATTGCCCTTAATGTTAAATTTTATCAATTATACATTAATCGAATTGGCTTTCTCACTTACATGTTAAATTGTGGTGGGGTGAATTAAAAATTCTAACCATGCAAATTCTGTTTCCCACACTCACCCTTTTCTTCAAATTCCATTTTCTAATCTCTTCCTCCTCTACTTTTTGCTCTTCCTATTTCCTGTCATCCATCTGCTCTGTGACTGACTTTGTGAAATGTGCATGCTCCTCTTGACCCTACTAATGGTCAGCTCAGTTGGCACCTGCAGTAAACACCTGCTTTTGCTTAACATGTCATATTGGACTTTTTTCTTCAGACTTTCGTTTGCATTCAGTTTCTTGCAGTGGAGTCATGGCATTGTGATCACTAAATCCTAGCCTTTAAAAGACAAATCAAGATTTTAAAGGAAGTCTATGAAAATCACATGCTGACAAAAAGTACTTTAGCTGCAAAATTAAAGATTCTAGTTTTGACTCTTAGCACAATAATTTACAAACATAAAGAGATCAAGGACAATGCAGTGTCTTCAGGTCCTTGTTAATGATTGCCTGCCTTTTTTTTTTTTTTTTTTAATATACTGCATCATATCTCCTTGTGTAAAAAAATTACAGTATCTGTACTGCATACTGTATTTACAAGTGTTGTAACTATGCAGTGTGATTCAAATCGATAAAGTTAAAAACAAAAAACTGTAAAAAAAAAAATGGATAACTGAAAATACTAGTTCACAAGAACATAAAAATTAAAATACTACATAAAAGAATAGCACCAACAGCTACACTGTATGTTGCAACAGAATGTGCTGCCATCTAGGGATAAAGTACCTGTTTAGTTTATAGTTTCTTTCAGTTATGTTAATTTTACTTGGTCTTGGAAAAACGTAAACAGTATAAATTTTACTAAATTATGGGTTTTACACAGAAATGAAGAAAATTACTTAGTCAAATTTGTAGGTAGCGCCCCTACCCTTCCTCAGGGCTACACTATAGTAAGTGTTGTCATTCATTAGCTAAATTCCAACCTTTCACATCATTTAATGTTGTACCTCTTTTCAGAGAGAATGTTGTACCTCTTTTTCAGAGAGGAGAGGTACAACATTAAATGATGTGAAAGGTTGGAATGTAGCTAATGAATGGCAACACCTACTATAGTGTAGTCCTGAGGAAGGGTAGGGGTGCTACCCGAAAATTTGATTGTAAGTAATTTCCTTTATTCCTGTGTAAAACCCATAATTTAGTGAAATTTATAGTGTATAAAGTCCAGGAATAGCCATGACATCAAGTATTACCAAGTATAAACAGTGTTCCATTGTACTTTTTCACTATTTTCAGCTTGCTGAATGATATTTGAGAAGCTACTGTAACAGATAATGTTGGATATAAAATAAGTGCTGTAGAAACAACAACCTCCCATAGCAGACCAGGGAGCTGAAAAGATATCTCTTCTACATGCTGTGTTTGCATTTATTCCCCACCCTTTTTGTCAGTAGATTTGAGTTAATTTTATTTTCCTGATCCTCTTTGAGCCTCTAACATTGTGGGCCCTTAAACAGCATTTAACTGTGCTCAATAGTAAGCATAGGCATGGCTTGACCAGAAGATGGGGGAGGGAGACACTAATAACTGCAAACTGATGTTTTCCTTTGGTGGGGGGCATGCAAAAGTGTAAACTCAGGTTTTCCTTTTGGGGGAGACAATTCTTGGAAATGGTTTCACTAAATGTCACAAAATTTGGGTCTATTGTAAACTCAAAACCAATATTTTTTTGTTTTGCATTACTCTTTAATCACTGCTGATAATGAACAATGATACACAGTTCAACATATTTTTGACAAGATGCTAAGTTTTCTGAAAATAAAGTTCTTTCTCTACAAATTCTTTTAAATGTTGCATTTTTATTCATTTATTGTTATTATTTGCTGATGAGTTTCCTGTGTTGACAGCATTTTGCTGTGGTTTTACTTCCTGACAAATCACAGTCAAATCTAAAAGGTGAGCACAATAATTGTGTGGAAACCTCTTGGTTCTTCCTCTATGAGCTTTGCAGTGACTCCGTTAAACCTTTCATTCATATTTGCTGCCCCATCATAGGCTTGCCCTCGCATTTAAATTTTCTAGGAGGGCACGCGCTCCCCCACGCTACGCCTTAGATAGTAGTTACGTCACTGCTTTGTGGTGATTACATATTGGCTTGATCTTATTTTTATTACGTAAATGAAAATATACTTCTCCCATTGTGTCTCAATGTAAATTTAACAAAGAGCTTGTAGAAAACTACCCTATGTTCAAAAGAATTAAAACTGATGCAAAGGCTTTTTGTGAATCATGTAACATAGTAGTGTCTATTAATAACAAATGAAAGGCTAATCTGGAACAACACTTACATTCAATTAAAGCACAGAAAAAAACATACAATACTGCAGCAGTTTTAGTAAGATGACTAGCTGTTTTGTGGAACAAAACAGCAAACTAAGGGAGAAGATTTCAGTGGCTCAAGCTACATTACTTTTCGTACTGTCGGGCATGATCGGAGCTAAAGGTTTTGTCACTGTTCATCAAAACTATGTCTACACATATTTTCCATCTTAGGTGAAGCATCAAAAATTTTTCAGCAAGAACGAAAACTGAAGCCAGGGTCTGTCAAGTTTTGCTTCCTCATTCTGTGGAAACTAAAATGAAAAATAATAATTCACATATAGGTGTTTTTACTGAAATGAAAGAAATAATTCACAAACGGGTAATTATTATGCTAGTTTGTACTGTGAACAAAGTCTATATTTAATTACAACTCTTCATATCTGGGGAAGGTGAAAGGTTATATGATTAATACGGTTATGAGAATAAAACTAACATTAATAGAGATCATAAATTGCTTGTGAAACACTTCTGAAATACAATTTTTGAATCTTGCATTAAGTGATGAAAAAAGAGGTGGAATTAACTTAGTCAAACTACTTTTCAAAAATGTGCTATATATGTAACTGTCAGAGAAAAATTAAGAGTGTGCTTAATTATGTGCACATCCCAGTTTTCACCCATTAAACAATGTACCCAACTGGCATGTAATCAATGTTCTACTGTAGATTTAAGTATACATATGTAAAGAGCTCAAGCACCCATCAAATTTCTTGAAAACTGGTGTCCGTGCTATGTATAGTCTATCTTCTTCAATCTGTCATTATGTATGGACTAATAAAGGAGTAAGTAAAGAAAGGCAAATATGTATTCAAGTAAGTCAAGTCAGTCTTTATGTGAATAAGTAAGGCTAATCACTGTTGGATCAGTTTGTATGCAAATAGAGTAAGTCTGTGTGTCAAGAAAATTTGTGAGTAAACAATCTATACCGTCATCAATCCACTGCCGGATGAAGGTCTCCCCAAGTCTCTTAAAGCAGCAACCGTCTTGAGCCACTCGAGTGCGCTTTTGAATTTCATCCACTCATTTCTCCCGGGGCCTTCTTCAGGGTCTTTCCCTACCCCTTGGTATTCATTCTAAAATTTCAGATGTCAAATGTTGGTCAGTTCTTCTAACAATATGTCCAGCCCATTGCAACTTGAGGGTCTTCATTTTATTTGTGATGTTAATTACTCTTGTCATTTTCCTGATCCATAAAGTTCATCTCTCCTGATTACCCCAAGCATGTATCTCTCCATTCTTCTTTCACTTATGTGCCTCCTCTGTATGTCCATTTTGGTTAAGGCCCACATCTCTGATCCCTAAGTGTAAGGTCGCCCAAATGAAAGTGAGACTTGTGTAATAGTGTCATTGTATAATTACACAGAGCCATGCATTTGCAGCGGTAAACGGCGTGTTTTGTCAGGAAGCATGCGGTTATCGGTGGCACGTGTCAGTGTGCTGTTTGCACGTGCAGAGGCAAGTTGATTATATAGGGTTGTGACATGGATTTGTCCAAACAAGCCCAGTGGGTAGTTATGCAGTTTTTGACAGCAGAAAGTGTTAGTGGAGCCAAAATTTATCATCATATGAAGGATGTGTGAAAATGAGTGTAGGTCACGGTGTACAGTGTTCTGCTGTTGTAAATTTCGTAAAGGACGTGTGAGCACGGAGGACATGCCAAGACTGGTCAAGTACATGTGACCATCACGATGGAATCTATTGCTGCCATGGACAACCTTGTGAAGGAGAATCATCGGATCACCACCCGCGAGCGTGTGGCAACATTGTTCGTGAGTAAGGGAACTGTTGACCCCATTCTCTATCGCCGATTGGGATACAGCAAGTTTTGTGCACAATGGGTCCCCAAGCATTTCCAGGAGGAGCAGAAGACTCGGCAAATGTGTGCTTGCCTGGAGTATCTGCATCATTACCAACCAGAGGAGGGACAGTTTCTTTCCAAGATTGTGGCCGCAGATGAAACATGGTACCACCACTTCAATCCAGCCACAAAACGGATGAGTATTGAAGGGCGGCATCCCAACTCTTTACGTCCCAAAAAGCTCAGTCCTCCTTAAGAGCTGGAAAAGTGTTGCTCACCGTTTTCTTTGTTAGAATGACCCATTGCTGTTGGATTGGCTGGACGCAGGCAGTATGGTCAAGCTTGTCGTGCTGCAATACGTTATGCAACCTCAAAATGGCCATCAAATGTAAGTGACCCGGTATGTTGCTAAATGGGGTTATTCTGCTGTACGACAATGCATGCCTGCATGTGGCGACAGTGTGCCAAGATTTGTTGCAGAGCTTCTGCTGGAAGGCCCTCTATCATCCCCCCTATAGCCCCAATCTGTCACCTTGCGACTACACTACCACATCTTTGGGCCACTGAAAAAAGCTCTAGGGCTGCCAGTTCGCTAATGACACTGAGGTCCAGGACGCAGTTGAAGACTGGTTCCACAGCCAACCATGTACGTTCTTCGCTCAGGGTATCCAATATCTTTTGCCGCACTGGAACACTTGTTTGAACTGGCAAGGTGACTATGTGTAGCGGGTATGTAGCCCATGTATCAGTCTTACTTCCTGTATGTTCACATATTCCAACCTATGAACCCTTACGGCAAAAAAACTACAGTCTCAGTTTCATTTAGGTGCCCCTTATATTTAAGATATAATGGTAAATTGCTCTTGAAAACTGTACTGTTTCTTCCCAATGCTTTCCAGCCAAGTTTTACATGCCTATTAATTTCTTCTTTGATGCGATCCTTGCTAGATATCTGTTGTCTAAGGTAAATGTAGGCATCAGTTACTTTTAGATTAACCCCATGTACTTATAGTCAGTTCCTGTAAAAGCATTGTATTAGGTGTACAAATAAGTTTTAAAGCGTTTTAAGACAGTGTAACATGTAATTTGAGAAAACGACAATACCTTTACGAATCAAAATATGCGCTGTCATTATTTATCACCTTCCGCCATCAGTCAGGCAGCTGACGGATTCCAGCCATGAAGAATACTTCGTCATGTGGCAAGATTAAGTCGTCAACCCATTTTTGCACTTCGTCACATGTCCGGAACCATGCAGCAGACAAACCATGTTGCATCAATCTGAACAAATGATAGTCTAAAGGGACTATATCGAGACTATACGCCGGGTGCTCCAAAACTTCCCAGCCAAGCGTCACTAACATTTCCTTGACCGATTTCGCGACATGTGGCCTAGCGTTGTCGTGCAGTAATTTCACGGGAAACAATCCTTTGCCTGTCAATGGGCGTTTCAGACAGATTTCCTGGTTCAATCGCAGCAATTGTTGCTGATAGCGATCAGCAGTAAAGGTTTGACCCTGTTCCAATAGTTCATAATAGAGCACATCCTTCATATCCCACCAGATACACAGCGGAACTTTCTTGGAGTGAATATTGCGTTTTGGTGTCGAAGTCATTGCTTCACCATGGTGTACCCAATGTTTTTTACGTTTGGGATTTTTGTACCATATCCGCTTTTCATCACCTGTAACGATTTTTCACAGGAAAGACTTTCTGTGTTGTTTATTAAACAGATTCAAACACTTCATGACACGCTCATCGTTGTTCCTCTGGCTCAGGTCATGTGGCACCCATTTTCCTTACTTCTGAATCTTTCCCGTTGCTCGTAAATGATTGGAAATGGTTTGAGTTACCCCCAGTTGTTCAGCTAGTTCTTTTTGCGTTTGAGACTAATCTTCATCCAGCAATGCTTGCAGTTCCTCGTGTGCAACCTTCTGCGCCGCGCCGCTACATTCTTGATCACTAACATAAAAACCTGCTTTAAACCATCTAAACGAAAACTCGCACATGCTTTTCGATACAATATTCTCCCCCAGAACAGATCGATGCACATGCTTTTGCAGCACTTTTTCCTTGATGAAATTCGTAACAAATGCAGTGTCGAATAAATGCAGTATCGCTTTCCGTCTTTCACCTACCGATGTGCAGGTGCGTTTGACTGTTGGGCAAACCTCTGTGTCACATTTCATACCCTGGACCAGTTACGGTCACACAACAACAATGCGGGGGAATGTCGTATATGTAAATAGCAGTATACGTCACAAAAAACACTTTAAAACTTATTTGTACACCTAATACACTAGTTTTTTATTACTTTAAGTTCATTTTCAGTCTCACTGTAGTCTTGTCAGCAAGAACCAGGATCATACTCGCAGCTCTGACGGAATGTTGGTAAAAATGACTGTCTTCAGCAAAAGGAAAGTAGATTAAGTAATTTTCATTAATCTTTACCCCTTTGTCATCCCACTTCAATGATCAAAAGACGTTCTTCAAAGTGGCATTGAAGAGCTTCACTGTGTCGTTAGTAAGTAAAGTCAGTCTCTCTCTCTCTGTATGTCTATACATGTCATTCTGAGTTTGTGTGAGAAATATGTTTGTGCATATCCCACAGAAACTTTTGAATTAGGACTTTTAGTAATGTGAAATTAACTAAAGCTAAGCAATATTAAGTGAACGTAGTAGCTAGGCAGTGGCTGCGATAAGTTTTTGGACAGGTAGTAAAACTACTTCTCACATGATTTTCAAGAAATATTTTGTGATTTCTAGAAGTACCCCCCCCAGTTTGCAAATGACTGCCATAAAAATTATCACTTTTCCGTTAGAAATATATGCATTACGATAAAAAATTTATTTTTTACACCTGCAGTTATTTTAGTTATTTTAATAAGTATAGCAAAATTTAAAAATAGACTAATAATTCATAAGGTTAAAAACATACACCCTTACCTCTGTGGCAAGATTTCTTTCAATTCCCCTCTTTCTTAAAGACCATGTCTGGACAAAAAGTCGGACTACTTCCTCTCCCCGTAGCAGAATGGCAGCGACGTGCGACGCAGATTATTTTTGGCCCTGCAGACAGAAACCATACCCCAGAAACCTTCTTAGCTCTCTCTTGTGTAGATTACCGATTATTGGTGAAGATTTTCAGTCTTTCAAAACTTTCCATAAAACAGAAGTTAGACGGAGTAAAGATTTCTCCCGAAATCATAATTTTTTTTTCTCGAGATGTTCCCTCTGTCCATATTATTGTTAAATATAATTTTATTCCGTAAATGCTTGCTTTTGAAGTTGGAGTGCTATAATCTGAAATTCAGTTTATTTCTTGTGATGTTTCTTCTGTCTTGTATTATTTTTAAATATCATTTTATTCCATAGAACTTGTGTTTCATATGGAAAAATAGCGGAAACATTTCCGAAAACGGAACTTGGACGGAGCGAAGATTTCTCCTGTAATCGTAATTTCCTTCCTCGCGTTGATCCCTGTCTAGTATTGTCGTTTTATTGCCGAAATGTTTGCGATTTAGCTAGAGAATGGGGGTTTATTGTCCCACTGTAAAGCCTGTTCAATCTGCAGTTTGTACGCACAGAGTTGTAGGCACTTGTGCAGAACTCCAAGCGTTGTTTGTGGCATACCTAACTGCGACGCAGCTTGTCTCGTCAACTTCCGAGGGCTTCGAGGAAAGGCTTCCTGGACGCGATCAACGTCGTCCTGTGAAGTGCTCGGTCTTTCTGCTGCGCACTATCAGTCTTTTGAAACTGTTTTAACCAACGTCAGATAGCATTATCGGAAGGTGGAGCTCTGCCATACTGTGTTTTGTAATGACGTTGTGTTGTGATAACTGACTTTGTTTCAAAGAACAGAGTATGCACATTGCTTTTTCTTGGAACAGTTGCCATTTTGAAGTATGACTTCAATTCAGCAAGTAACGTGTTGCCACGTAAAACTTTTCTGCAGTGAACTTGTTTATTCTGTGGGCAGTTTTATTTATTTGGTTGGTTACGGTTTGACCAAGCCAGGCCATGGAAACCCCGACAA
Source organism: Macrothele yani (assembly GCA_039090855.1). Lineage (NCBI taxonomy): Eukaryota > Metazoa > Arthropoda > Arachnida > Araneae > Macrothelidae > Macrothele > Macrothele yani. The sequence goes on from CM076992.1 coordinate 21,470,091, forward strand.
TAATTATGAATCACGCTATAATTTAAGAAAAAAACCCCTAGAGGTCTGTTTTTAAAGCAGATTAAATATTTTTTTAAATATGACCGGTGTAAAATATGCTTACGTCCAAGTGTTAGCGCGATCTCTGTAGCTAGGGTTACCACTCCATTAAAATTTCAAAGTATGTATGCTAGAATCTGATATGATACTGAATCACTTACTCAAGGCTTTACCCAGGTATATTCATTTGGTTCTAGTTCAAGTTGAAGAAATTTCCATTTAATCTTCCTTCCCTCTGAGTTCTTTTGGATTTTTACAGACATTTCTGGCCTCTTGATTTTAGTCAAGGCCTGTTCTCAATGTATAGAAAGATTAACAAAAGTTTTGTTTAATTCTGAAGAATTTAAATGTTGTTGCCAGGTTCCACATACTGTTTCCAGGTTTCTCATACTGTTGCCAGTTACTAAACTGAAATGTTTTTCATTGTGTATTTTGTAATTAAGTTGTTTAAAACGCCACTTATTAGTTTTGAAGACTCGTTGATGGCACTGGTTTTTTTTTTATGTAATATCTTTCCTTTTTTTAATTAGTCTCTTGTTTTTATGAGATTCAGAGTCCAATATTTAAATTTTTTCCCATGAAGGCTCACATTTGCATAACTGCATATGATTTGATAATACATTATTTTGATCTTTGTTATTAATAGCCATTTGATGTTTCTTAATTCTGATTTCCAATTTTCAAGATATTTGTCCAGTATAATTACTGTTGCAGTTAAGAGGAATTTGATATACATTTTTTCTTTCCATTTTGTCTATTGTATTTCTGTATGTTTCTTTATTAGCTTAATATGCTACTTTGTTTTCAGCTGTAGTGGCTACTTTTGTTATTCTTTATTAAATGTTTATTAATTTTGGTATTTAATTTTCCATAATTGGCCATTGGTATTACTTGATCATTTTATCAGTTTTTTCAAACTTTTCGTTCTTTTTAAATTTTTTGTCTGACATTTTACAAAATGTTAGTTTTTTTGGGGGGGGGGTCATTGTCTATTAACTTTAATGCCATTTTAGTCATTGCTTCCACTTGATTTTTATCTGATGAAGTAAGTTAGCTCTCGTTATTAAATTTCTTGCTGTGTTATTTTTCACTGCTTTTGAGTGGTACGAGCCAAAATTCAGTAATATGTTGCATTTTTTTTCTTAAAATTATGAATGAATTCCAAACTTTCTGTATCTCTCATGATTTTTATGTCTAGATACTGAATTTCTGTTCTTTTCTTCTAATTCAAAACTAATGCTGGAATCCAAAGTATTAAAAAAATCCAGAATGTTTTGTGCTGAATAGCTGCTTGAATCATACAATATAAGTATATCATCCACATATCTGACATATAAAGATCCAAGACAATTTTATTTTCTTCAAAAATCTGTTGCTCCAATGAACTTCATTAGTATTCTGCTAGAATTGGAGAAATTGCTGATCCGATTGATAAACCTTGTTTTTGTCTATATATTTTTCCATTGAATTTTGTAATTAATGAACTGTAATATAAATTTAATAGGAATAAGAAATTATTGGTTGTAATACCATGTTTTGTAATGAAATTATTTTGATTTTTTTGTTCAAAGAAACTGTTGATCTTATACACAATAATAGCTTATTGGGCTGTCTAATGCCCATGCTATCTTCAATTCATGTGCATAGCATGTAATGGTAATGTAAGGCAGCTTACCTTTTTGAGGTTTGCCTCATTCTTATGACATTTCTTGCACGTCATTAGCTTGTAGCTTCCAGCAGGGCAAGTTTCTGTTTCCTTTTTTCTGTACATTATGTACTTACGTTATGTGACCTGCTGATATAAGTACATAATGTACAGAAAAGAAGAAAACAGCAACTTACCCTGCTGGAAGCTACAAAACACCCAGCTAATGACGTGCAAGAAATGTCATAAGAACGAGGCAAACCTCAAAAAGGTAAGCAGCCTTATATTGCCACTGTTGATCTTAGTAAACAACTTCCTAAAGGGTATTGATGAAGGAAACATATTTTTGACATCTAAACTTATCATCCAGAAACTTCTGTAAAAATCCAAAGTACTCAGAGGGAAGGAAGATTGAATTAAACTTTTTTAAACTGGAACTAGAACCAAATCTGATGTGATTTAGCTGATTTGTTAATTTGTGTATATATCTTAATTTTATCAGCTTTTGTAACTGGTGTTTTATCTCATGAATGTGATATTTTACTAAATTGTGTTTTTTAACTTTAGTGGAAGTGGTGATGAATTGAGTTACGAAACATCTGCTGCTGGTGACGAAATGGGTGTAGAAGCTCCATGCTCCCCTGCCACCTCTCCTCACGGCTCACTGTGCTCTCCCCATCGGTTGAAACCCAAAAAAGAGAGAACTTGGTCTACAACGAAATCTTCAAGCCCTAGGGAACCTGTTATTAGAACTAGGCAGCGAACTATATATACAGCAGGGAGACCTCCTTGGTATGATACACAAGGACAACTGCTGGAACCTTTCGTCATTGGTAATGTCTGTATTTTTTTACTGTGTAACGTAATTGTTTGTCACAAAATCATGATGCATAGATCTGGTTATCTGAACTATCTTTAACATTATTATTCTGGAGTAAATAACATGAAAATAGCCATCTTTTATACAGAAACTAAATTCAGTGTGCACATGTGACAGTTTTAACATGGTTTGCTTATAATTAATTATAAGCATTGATTATGATCATTATGTGCGCAATTCAAAACACAATAAATATTTTGAAAATCACAATATATTTTGGAACCACATTTTTTCTTTTTCGTGTAAAAAAATATAATGCACCCCTTGGCGAATTCAAAGTGTCCTTAAAAAATCTAAATATAAAAGACTGATTTCTCTTCTTTTTAAAGGTTGTTAAAATCTTCAGTTAAAATTTCTTGCATGTGACAGCTGGAATTCTCAACATCAGGTTTTGGTAAAGAAAAAAATGGGGTTTTTTATTCAAATTTAATTCTCACCTTTGGTGCATACATCTTACTATATTTCAAGTGAAAATGGTTAATTTTGCTTTTTATGACATGTTTTGGACATTTATAATGAAAGTCCGCCTTCAGATGAAAGTTTTACACACGTGAACTTCTCACCCGTTTTTCTATAGGGAAGGCACAACAGTCGAAACAATGACATAGACCTACACTAGATTCTTCCACGGATTTTTAGAATTCTACCCCCACCCACCCCCATCATTTGGGTCATTCTCAAAATTGATGCTGACTGCAGAAATTTTGGAGGTATTAGTGTGTGTGTGTGTGTGTGTGGAGTGGTCGTTTTTCGTGTTGGTACGTTTTGTCTTTTAATACTTTAAAAAACAAAAGCTAAAGGCAGTGAAGACCCCCCGGGAATCCTAATTTCTTTTTCTTGCAGTGTTGCCTTTGTCCTGTATTGTTGTTAAATATTACTTTATTGCAGAAATGTTTGTATATCAGCATCAAACTGCAGGTAACAGTTTCTGAAAAACGGTACTTAGTCAGTGCAAAAATTTCAGTGTAAACTTCTGGCATGAGATTCTTCTGCGGATTCAAGGAATTTCACATTTTTTTGTCATTTGTGTTATTCTTAGGATCGATGCACAACTGAACAGAAATTTTCTAGGGTTTGGTGGTTGTAGTTAGGGGGGGGGGTTCTTTTGTTTGAGGGTGAAATTTTGTCTTTTGAAACTTACAAAAATTTAGTTGGAGTAAAGTTTTCTCTCATAATATTTGTTTTATCACAATGTTCCTCTACCCAGCATTGTTGTTAAATATAATTGTATTCCATAAATATGGAGAAAATTTTCCAAAAACAGGGGTCACAGATTTCAAGATTTCTCCCGTACTTATAATTTTTTTTTTTTCTTCGTGATGTTCCCGCTATCCTATGTTCCCGCTATCCTGTATTGTTAGATGTTTTTTCTCTCTCAAAAGTTTTACATTTAAGCTTGATAATTAAAGGAGGGAACATTTTTCAGAAACTGAAGCGACAAAGTGAGAACATTTGTAAATATTGAAGTATAGTCAAAAGTATTAATATTATTAATAATAATTATTATAGAAGCATGGTCAAAAATATTCATATTCTCAAAGTTATAACATTTATCTAAAATAGGGTAAGCTCTGATATCACACGTGCGTGATTTTCAATTTGAAAGTACTTGCAGCATGATGGATTTGTCATGTGAGGGCATAAGGGATAATGAAGAAATGGAAAGGAAAAGGTACCATCAGAAAGAAAATTAAGCAGACTACAGTGAATGCTGTGCAGCTGCAGAGTCAACAAATGGCAAATATGGCAGTGGAACTTGTTGAGAAGAAAGCAAGGTTTGCTCACAAGAGGAAGCTTGAGTTGATGTTCTAGCAAGTACAACAACAAAACAAAGAAAAAAATGAAGCAATGTCTTTTAAAACCTTTTTTTTTTTATTTATTATTTCAGTAATTTTATATTGTGAGTACAGTGTTGTGCTCCAGTTTAATATTTACCAGGGGCGAATATTCGGGTTGTGCTAGGTGTGCAGTGCACACCCACACACAGTCGCAATTTAAATTAAAATTATCGATATTATTTTTTTGGATTTGTTTCTAATAAAACTCGCCAGAGTTCATCCTAAGGCTTCGAGTGGTGGTTAAAATTAATTTCCTCGCATAATGTTTTCATTAGGAAGAAAAGGTTCGTTCAGTAAGCATATCGCATTCACGCTAGAATCCTGGGGTATGCTGTTTTGCACGCGCACATCCGACGACCTTAAGGCCTGTTTCACACAAGCAGATTTTTTCTGCTGAAAAATAAAACCGACCCACAGTGTAATTTTTGGCTAGCTTTCACACAAGCGGTTTTATTGCGACAATGGACAAAAAAATACCTGAAGGCTGAACGGGAAGCAAATCGGTGGTTCTTTGTGCAACAGCACTTTGTCCCCCCCCCACGATGAGTGATAGTTTTATTGCTGTAGCGGATAATCTACTGACCACCTGTGTGAGCATCTAACCTTACACCTATGTTTCTCTAAATTTGGACTGTATTTTTGCTGTCCGGTTTGTAGCAAACCCCGCAGAAGTTGAGCTGCTATCGCGTCAGAAATTCTACCACTTCCGCTCTCCTGAAAGTCTCGGTATAACTCCATAGTCTGCTTTAAAACAAGTGGTAGGACAGCCGGGTAATTTATTGCTTCGACGAAAAAAACACCTGCTAGTGTGAAATGGGCCTAAAGCAGCTGTTATACAAGCGCTCCCCAGACAGCGCTGCAGGTCACATTCTTATTTCCCTTTGGTTTCAAATGTAACAGTGGAACTCTCAAGGCGTGCTACCCAAAATAAGCACCACTTGAGTCTCGTGGAGCAGTGCAACCAGTTGCTGTTAATTTTTTTATGCATTTCCAATAAGACTTGCTGAAGTTTGTCCGCTAAACTTAATTCTCTTGTGCAATATTTTCGTGAAGCGAAGAAGGTTCGTTGCTTCGTGCAGTAAACAAAAGGTAGTAAATAATATTTGCAGCTGCAGGAGTACTTATTTTACCAGCAGACACACTAAGTTGTTAAAGCAACTTTAATTCAAAGCTTTACAGATGGCGCTACAGGTCACATTTTTATTTCCTCGTGGATCCAATGCACAGGTTTAAATTCCCAGGGTGTGCACACTTAAAAAGCACCACTGGTCATACTTGTTTGCATTTGGAATAGCGTGGAGTCATAAACACACTTCAACATTCTGCTATAAGTTACTGTTTTTTTTGTCGCCGTTTGACTCGGTGTGTTTATAGCATAGATTTAAAAATACAATTTTTGAATTTTGACATCCGTTTAGGTTGGCGATGTACTAAGTGTCCCATTTTCTGCCAGAGATTTTGCAAATTGTGTAAAGCGTTTTAAAGAAAGTAAGCCTCATGCTGCATGTAAACTTGTATGTATATATAAAAAAAGATACCGAAAATTCGTTCATCACTCTAGCAATTTGCACAGGAAATTCAGACTTCTTACAATGGAGTGTATGTAAAGATCTTTACCATAAATTATTAGATGACAGCTAAATAAAAGAAATGCTTTCATATGTTCAAAATCAATGCACGAATTTTGCAGCTCGGGGATACATGATAAAATTTGTTTTGTTTTTTTCCCGTAACAGCGCACGCCCAACCTTAAATGGACATGCGACGCCACTGATATTTACATAATTTTTTTTCCCAGTTTTAACTGTTACATGAAATATTACTACAATTAATACAGTTATTAACATATCAATCTGGGAAATGATGAAACAGTAAGGCGAATCACGGAAAAGGTCTACATAGTGACCTGACTTAGCCTTTAAACCTCGAAGTCATAGTCAAAAAGAGCGCAGCGTTTGATCATGAGAAGAAAATCAAAGTATCAGGATGAAAAAGACAATGTTCATTTTACATTATTCGCCCACCCCTTTTCAGGCTTGTTGTTTACTCCCCCCCCCCCTTTTAAATATTATTAGTGTGCAAGTAAGTAGGTTTTTAGTTTCTTTTTAAATAAATTATAATTGTTAATTATAGTTACTTCAGAAGGTAAATGATTCCAATAGTGTGGGCCCTGATAATTTATGCTTTGCTTAATCAGTTCAGTTTTTGGTTTACATGTTTTAATAAGTCTTTTTTCTGGTATCATATTTATGTGTAACACTATGTATATCAATTATTTCACAATTGATATTCTTTTATACATATTTAATCCAAAGTTATAGTTAATTAGTTTAATATTTAATATACCATATTTATTGGGATTAATGTGCGTATGAATGTGAAGATCAGCATGATATACCATATTTGTGTTAGAATTATATTTAAGATCCATTAGTCTGATATATTTGTTTTGTAGAACTTATTTTTCAATATTGAATTTTGTTATTTGTCCCCATGATTGAAAGACAATAAATTAAATGCGCTTGAACTAACGTATAATACAGGGTGTCCGAGAATGATTGGACACATTACAAAATTTTATAAAACAAAACATTAAACAGATAGAAAGAAACTGACTACTAACTTACAATGTAACTACACAGGTTAATAAATTTCAATGTGAGATCCCTTGGTTGCTCGTAGTACGTCCAAGCGATACTCGATTTCATGCCATGTATTGGCAAGTATCTGAGGAGTTATGGAATTAATAGCAGCTGTGATACGCTGCTTCAGTTCCTGCAAATCAGTACAAGGCGTCTGATAGACTCGATCCTTCACATAACCCCACATGAAATAATCCAATGGAGTTAAATCTGGAGAGCGAGGAGGCCATGGATTGGGACCACCACGCCCAATCCATCTGTTAGGGAAATGCTCATTTAGGCACTTACGTACACACGTTGACCAACGCCGTCTTGTTGGAAAACGACGTCATATCTTTTGATCTGGGGTATAGCAAAATTTTCTAGCATATCCAAGTAAATGTCACCATTTATGGTTTTTTTGCAGAAGAAGAAAGGACCAATCACTTTTTTTTTTTTTTTGTGATAGGGTGCACCAAACATTAACTTTTGGAAAATCACGTTCCAGTTCAATAGCAGCATGAGGCGGTTCACTGCCCCATATCCTACAGTTGTGACGATTCACAATACCTGATACATGAAATGTGGATTCATCACTAAAAATTACAGTACTGAGAAAGTTTAGTCGTTTTCCACTTGATTCAGCATATCCACTGCAAAATCGTATCACAGAGTGTGATCATTTGCATGCATCTTTTGCACTATTTGAATTTTATAAGCATGCAACTTTAATTTCTTGTGCAAGATATTGTGAACTGTCGATTTCGGAATGCACAGTTCTCTGCTTGCTTTACGAACAAATTTCCTGGGGCTTCGTCGGAAACTTTCGTTAACTTGGTCAACTGTCTCACCACTGACGCTAGACCAGCCAGCTTCTCCACGATGTTCCACATTGCCAGTTTCTTTAAACTGTTTCATCCACCGCTTAATTGAATTTGTTGACGGAGGATTACAACCATATTCTAAACTGTGTACAGCCTTTTAACTTTAATGACAGACTTTAATTCCACAAGCCATAACACACACACACACATCGCCTTCTGCTGTACGAATGACATGACTACTGATTGCGCATTTCTCATACATTCCTCATCAGGCCTCACCTAGCGCCATCTATCGGATTCTGGGAATAACAATTCTGAAAAACAAAAATATAGAAACTGTGTTAGTTATACGTAACATAGAAAAACAGACAATGCTCATAGTTGTTTTTTTTTGTACATAATTTTGTAATGTGTCCAATAATTCTCGGACACCCTGTATAATAGAATTAACATTTTAATAGAAAGGTTAGAAAATATGTGACTAACAATTCCAATATTTCTAGAAATTTTATTATAGATTAGATCGTGTTTATTCCATTTTAAATCATTCTGCAAGTAAATTCCCAAATATGTAAAGTTATCAGAAATATAAATTTTTTTTATCATAATATATCGATAAGTCTTGATCTGTATTCATGTACTGCCTTGTAAATATCCTAGCCTTAGATTTGTTAGTATTGACTAATAGTTTATTAGAGGTTATTCAGTCATAAAATTTGTGTATTTGATTATTGCAAACGGATATAATCTGGTGTATATTATCACCCGAAAATAGAATAGTAGTATCATCAGCATATAGTGTTAGAGATGAGGTGGCATTAATAGAGAAAATGTCATTAATGTAAATATTGAATAAAATAGGACCAAGTATTGAGCCCTGAGGAACTCCTGAGGTAATATTCCCTTCATAGCTGATTTATTTTGAGTAATTTGTGTGTATTGCATTTGATAAGTAATTTTTAAGTAAAGTTAAAGAGATGCCTGATACCTATATTATTTAACTTTGTGAGAATATCATGATTAATGGTATCAAATGTTTTTTTTTGTGAGGTCTAAGAATAATACTAATGTTATCTTCTTATTTAAAAAAATGTTTTGAATATAATTTTGCAAATATAATAAGGCCGATTCAGTGGATTTATCAGATTGGAAACTGTATTGATTATTACTAATTATGTTGTATTTTTGTAAGAATATTATCCTTTTATAAATTATTTTTTTCAAAAATTTTGGCAAAAACTGAAATATATGCTTATGGGCCTGTAATTATTCACATTATTTACATTCCCTGATTTATATTTAGGGCTAATTTTGGTAATTTTCAATTTGTCAGGGAAGATTCCTGGTTGTAAGTATCAAGTTAAAAATGTCTAGTAGGGGCTCCACTAGTAAGTCTGAAATTGCATGAACGACCCTCTGATGAATGTCATCATAACCTGGATTAGAATTTGTTTTAATATTTTTTAACTCTGTTAACAGTTCGTTATAATTTATATTACAAAAATGACAGGTGTTCATTCTGTGAGATTCTTTTAGATATGAGGTGTAATCCTTGTTAACTTTTCCCATTTCTTCTTGAATTATTTGTGGTATTGTAATGAAGTGATGGTTAATTTGTGCAACTATTTCATTTTTATGTAGAACTTTTTTGTGAACAATTTTATCTAGCTCGTGCTACATTATATTCACAGTTTTTCGCCGCATGTTCTGATTTTTCACCCAGTTAAAAAGTTCAGCTTTTTTTTTCTTTCTTTTTTTTTTTTTTTTTTTCTCTCTTCAGTCTTGTGTATGCATAGATAACAGGTGATAATGACATCAAATATTATGTAGGAAGCACTTAAGAATAATCTTAGAACTTGACTACAGGAACACCTAAAGGATTGGAATACCTAAAACATCAATGATTCAATACTGCCTTGAAAGGGGTTTTGAACCTATTTGGGAAGAAACAAAAACCTCATTTCTAAATGCAAGAAAAAACCTGAAATCCTCTTTGCAGTGTCAATTTTTATTGAAAAGCCTTCTGAATAGAACTGTAATAGCCATACTCCCATATTAACCTTTCACAAACCTGATGCAGCCTTCTAAAAGAGGAGAAATAATATTAATAAAAAATAAAAACGTACATACAGTTAGACTTTATTTAACATCAGCCTGACCATCAAAATGAGAAATTTCAGTACCTACTAACAGATGGCAACACTAATAAAAAGATGTTGGATTTAGACACACAGTGATTGAGGTATGACACATGAAGACCTAGAACCATTGGAAATACTGCATTGTGCTCACCATGACAAAGGGGATTTCACTTCACTTTCAGAGGAAGTCTTGCTAGTGAAGGCTTATCCGACACAGCAATATGCATACAGTAACATTTCCAGTTTGATTACTTTAGAACGGTGTGTGTTTTAAATTTAGCTCAAGCATATTTGAATTAAGCTTGCTGCTGCATTACATAGTAATTGTTAATGTGTGTGATGGAGTATTTCAGATTGAAAGGGGAATGTCGCAACTATCATATTTATTGGAAGAACAACAAGTCACTAAGTGACATGACAAAAGACCCTTTACCCCTTTTTTCTGCCTACTTCTTTTAGTGAATGCTAGTTTTAATCCTCTCATCATTTTTTTTTAATCTCTCAAAAAGGAAAAACAGACATTTTTAATTATGACTGATTTTAAATCTTACTTCTCTTGAAGAGAAACAACTGCAAAATTAAATGAGCAGAAAAATCCTTGGAAAATTAGCCCTCTGACACTAATTTAAGAAGAATATATTGGAGGTCCTTTTTTTTTTTTTAACCTGTGTCCTATGTGGAACATTATTGCAGACATCGGTAGAAAGGCCACTTCATGTGATTTGAAAAAATCAATAATGAAGCAAAAATTTCCATGCATGATTTATTGCATATTAAATATTAGGAACAGTAAGATCTTTTGGCTGAAACATCAGCCTTGTTCACGCTAATCTGGACTTGTGAAATCCAGATTGCGTGAACATCAGGCTATTCTGTTCTTCACAAAATTTGTGAAGAATGGAATAGCCTGATGAAAATAAATTGATGTTTTCAAGATATCTATACTATTGTATCACAAAATTAGTAGTACAATCTCAGATTTATGGATATTTTTCAGATTCATACAAAGGTAATACACTTTGGGATTTTAAATTGATTTAAATGTATTGTTACAACCTCGGGCCCAGTCTAGTCCCGGATAACAGGAAGCCAATTTTTCCGAACGTAATTCATACGCTGGATCCGCAAGTATACCTAGTGAACCAACCAGCCTTCAGACACCAAGAAATCAATGGAAACATAGTATAACAATTAAAAAGAGAGGTTTACTCGATACTGACATAATTTACACTGGAATTTGCTTGAGTAACAAATTCTCTATAATTCCTGGCCAGCTTTGGCCCTTTTTAGTGTTTCTGAAACCATGCAGCAACGGAAGGTCTATCTGTTCAGTGTGGGCCACAAAGAAATATTGATAAAGTATTTACGTAATGAATCTCGAGTACCCAGTGAACTGATAACACACACTCACACACACGCTGATCCTAATCATGCAGCACTTTCTCACCACAGTTGGTAGAAGCTGACGTCGCTCGACGCAGCGGGCTGTGTGTAATCACATACACAGACTAGTTTTCTCTTCTCCTCGGACAACATGTAGAGGCGGCGATGAACTTCTGTTTCTCTCTCCGGCTGCAGGGGGAGGGGGGGCTCTTCCATCGAAGCCAGGTGTCCCTCTCTTTATGTTTTGAGTGAGGCTGTTCCGTTAGCTGTGGCACACCTGAAGTAGCTGTTTTTACAGCAACTTTTGGTATCTGCCGTCCTGCGAGTTTGTGGAAGTTCCAAGGCAAAACTCAAGGTCTGAGATTCTTCAGCGTCTCTTTTAGCTTGTTTTCCAGGGGCTAAGGTTTTCAACAGCAACATCAGCAAATTTTAGCGTGAGGAAATTCCCATCCTTTCTCTTTGCTATATCAAACGAACTCTGGCAAAAATCCCCTTTGTCTCCAAGAGGTGGTAAGCGGTACATTCCACCACTTGAAGAACACATGTTTATTACCAAAAGCTTTTAGTCTAAAACCTTTCCCATTGTCTCTCGCGCAGCTTCACTTACCGACAAAAAGATCCAAAGTGCTTGCCGTCCAAATAGATTTTGAGTTATGAAGGAAAGCTTTTGAACCTTGACCCATCCCATTTATGATTATGAGCTCTTTGTCTTCATGGCAGACACCTGCATTTTGCCATTTGAATTCAAAGTACTAGAAATCCTTTCATTTTATACCGCCCCTCGCATGTGTTTAATTATGAAAACTGGAGGGGAATCGTCACAATATTTTATACCCATGAATGTTCAAATACTTTTAAACAGCAGTATAAATATGTTTTCCATTACAATTATTGGTGAACTATTAAAAAGGTAAACTGCATACATTTTAAAACCGGAAAAAAAAACAGTATGAATTTAAATTAAATTTTACAGTGTTCATTAGTTTAAATATTGATGCTTATAAATTAAATAGGGTGTAACCTTGGTATAAACAAGTAGTACTTGTAACAATGCAGAAACTTAAAATGTGTAAACTTAGGAAAGGTACCATATGTGAGAGATTGGCACAGAGTGTAAATATATTGTGTATATAGTGAACTGTATTACTGTAATGAAAGAAATAAGCAGTGAAACTTTAAAAATTACTGTTTTTATAAAAAAAAAAATTAAATTTTACAAGTAGGAAGGGAAAATCTAAGCTTCAGTGTGAAGAATTTCTACAGGAGAAATGAGCCACAAAGAAGTATGGGAAAATGGTGAAAACTCAAACAGGTCTGAATGACAAAATGTATTGGTATCATGTTACAGGATTTTCTGAATTGATGTTGATCAATAAAATAAAATTAAAGACTATATATTTTAAAGTTAATAATGCATCATTGATGCTCTTAATATGCAGCAAGTATATCTCAATTTCACCTGTTTGTAGGCTTTTCACATTTTTGTTTTGATTGAAACCCCCAAGTATTTTTGTTGTTGGTTACCTTCTGTGGTTATATAAATAGTTACTATTCTGTTTTTGTTGTTTGAAGGTGTATGTGGTGGAAGTGCTTCAGGAAAAACAACTGTTGCGAGAAAAATAATAGAAGCCTTGGATGTTCCTTGGGTCACCCTACTTAGCATGGATTCATTTTATAAGGTGAGACTTATTTTGCATAGTTGTTGAATCAAAAATAGCATACATTGTGAAGTTCTTCCACGAATTCATGGAATTCCACTTTTTTTGTTGTCATTTTTGAGATTGATGCAAAATTGGAGAGAAATTTTGTGGGGGCTCGTTTTCAGTCTGGGGACTGTATTATGTCTTTCAAAACTTTGAGAAATCCCCACCTTTTGTTTTTCAATCGTATTTTGTTTTTGTTTTTCTCACAAGGTTTCTTCTGCCCAATATTGTTGTTAAACATCATTTTATTCCATAAATATTTGTATTTCAGTTTGAAAATGATGAAAAATATTCTGAAAACAGAAGTCGAACAGAGCAAAGATTTCTCTCATAATTGTAACATTTTTCCCACGCTTATCTCACTGCCTTGTGTTGCTGTTAAATGTTATTTCCCCCACCCCATAAATGTTTGCATTTATGATTGATGGGGGGATCTGCAAATGGAAGTGACAAAATAATTAACTGCATTTCTGCAATCAATAAAACATCACAAATAGAAATAGGTACTTACCCCCACTAGCAGCTGAAAAGTGTGTTACAAAAATTAACAAATTGTGCACAAAAAGATTCTCATAGCAGAAGATAGAGGGAAAAGGGATTTTCAAATTGAATAATTGGAAGAGATATAGAGTATAACATGATATAACTTTGCACACCCTTGCAAAAAAAGCTCGGCATTACTTAAAGAAGAAAATGGATGTAAAATACTCTATATAATAAAGAGTGTCCTACTAAAGAATTTTTCTAAGGGATTTTTAGTATCGAAGAAAGTCTTTTACTCGTAAAAATACACAGGTTTCCATAAATTAAGCAACAAATGGAAAAAGCGCAATAACTCAAAGTATGCAACCGATTCGGATGAAATTTGGTGGTAAGCTTTATCAGACCAAATGCAACAAACAAACAAAAAAGTAAAAACGTGCGATACAAAGCATTTACATTTTGTACAAATGAAGAAAATATGAAAATACAGAAATATATGTATCAAGATGAAATAGGAAAAGGTACTTCAATATGGAGTGTGGTTACCCCAAACAGCAATACAGGCCTGAAAGCGATGTTCCACGCTGTCAATTATGGTGTTGAGCAGTTCCACGAGTAGCTGCGTCAATTGCTTGAGCAAAGCAGTGCGGAGCACCTGCAGGGTTCAGGGAGGGGCTTGAAAGCCAGCAACATGCCTCCTGAGAGCTTCCCAGACATGCTCAGTGGGGTTAAGATCAGGAGAGCGGACTGGCCACTCCATATGGACTATAGTCTCCTGTTCCAGGTACTGGTGCATGAGGCGAGCTGTGTGAGGGCGGGCATTATCTGCTTGCAGTACAAATGTATCGCCAATTCCGTCCGCATACAGATGAAGCTGGATGTAAGAATGGTAGCTTGACTTCATGTTCTACCGCATCCATGGAGAGAGAATCTTAAAGTTTGGGAGTGATTTTAATACAATATATGTAAAACCAATTCACATTAGCTGTTCGTTCAGATTCCGACTTGGAAATAAATCGGAAAAGGCTACTATTCACTTTTATGTGCAATATTTCAAAAATACTTGGAAATATTCTAGTTGGATAATGCTTACCTAGGCATTCCGTTTCTAGCGATGATTCACATTTCTCGCACGTTTTCGGTTTTCGTTGAAGTTATTGTCCTAGTATGTGAAACAACCATTCACATCAAACACACTGTTTACTTTGGGTAGAGTCAGTAGATCTTCACTTTAGGATTCAAAAACATCAACTCTTTACCATTATTAATGCTCTAAATTTTTTGCCCAGTCTTTGGGCATCCTCAGGAGTGTGGAGACTTTTCAACCAATGTTCGGGGTTTACTCTCGCCAGCGGAGTCCGAAACTCGACGTTGCCATTCGTCAGATACGCTATATTCGATATATTTCTTGACCAATCCTAGCTGGCGCCATCTATGTTTCACTACTTTTATATATTTTTTTCTTTCAAATGGTCGTTGATGTCTTTCCGTTTTCTTCTTTTCTTTTCCTATCCCTGTTCCCTTGTCTTTTTTGTCAATTTTTCTTTTGTTGTTCTTTTTCTTGTCTTATTAGCTCTTTTCAAAGGCTAGATAATGTATTAGGGTCATTCTGGTTACACACCCTTGTTTTATTTTTGTAAATTAAAATTGATTCCTCCATTCTCATTTGTCTCGCTGATTTTTTTATTCATTTTTAGCATTTTAATTTCTTTGAATTTTGGGAATGTTTGGTTGTCAATACAGAACTGCACTAATGCAGTTTTTGCTTCTTTTTTTTTTTTTTTTGCCAGTTAGATATGTGTTGTTTTAGCCCTTTTTTTTAAAACTTGTTTAGTACTTCCAATGTACGATATTGGGGGTATGTGTGCAATGGGAATTTCGTAAGACCCTGATTCCTCTAAAATTTTGTTCTCAGTTTTTTTATTAATAGTCAGATTTTTCAGTGTTCACAGAACTGCCTGTCAAATTTAGCACATTGCCTATTAATTTCTAAAAAACAAATGGCTAAGAGAAATGAAGGCCAAGAAGTTTATAATCAAAGAAAGATGAGAAAAAATAAATTGAAATATATTGGTGCATTCCTATACTTGGAATGTGTTAGTAAAGAAATTAATAGGCAATGTGCTAAATTTGACTTACAACTAGAAAGTTCTGTGAAAACCTTGAAAAATCTGACTATTAATAAAAAAAAACTGAGAATAAAATTTTAGAGGTATCGGGGTCTTACGAAATTCCCATTGCACACATACCCCCAATATCGTACATTGGAAGTACTAAAAACATGTTTTAAAAAAAGGCTAAAACACACATCTAACTGGCAAAAGAAAAAAAAAAAAAAGAAAAAACTGCATTAGTGCAATTCTGTATTGACAACCAAACATTCCCAAAATTCAAAGAAATTAAAATTCTAAAAAGGGAATAAAAAAATCAGAGAGACAAATAAAAATGGAGGAATCGATCTTAATTTATAAAAATAAAACAAGGGTGTGTAACCAGAATTACCCTAATACATTATCTAGCCTTTGGAAACAGCTAATAAGACAAAAAAAAGAACAAAAAATTTGAAAAAAAAAATATTTTTTAAACATCTCATGGTAAGTTACAAATGTACCAAAAATGAACAAAATCCATGACATTCAGGTTCCATGCATTGGTTTATTTGACATGGAATGACCCTATAGCATTTAGTTGACTGTTACAGCTTACTTTGACATTTAGTTTCCTCAAAGTCATTGTCATCAACAACCATGAGAAAGCTTCCCATAGGTGTCTGGTGCCATGGGGCATCAGATTACAATTTTTTTATTGTTTTACTAACAGCGTTCTTCAGAGTGCTCTGCATTAAAAACTTAGAGGAAATGGGATTTTCAAATATATACTGCCGCGTTCAAATTACCTGGTGGTCCACTGGCCGTTGGCTAGTAAAAATTCCATCGGGCCATTGAAACTTTCGAAGGTTTTTTTTTTTTTTCAGTTTGTTTTGGGAGATCATAAAGAATTGAAGCAGATGTCAAAATATCGAGGTTTCGCTATGGCAGTTTTTTTAAATAATCCAGGTTTCACTATGGATTTCTTTAAATTTAGATGTTTACTACTAAAAAACTGAATATTGGAATTGCAAACCATATTTAAATTTTATAAAAATTTCAGACTGTGAGAAACAGGTGTCAGACTCAAAATATCTGGATTAAGACAGTACCACTTTTCTGCACAAGTAGTTATCCCAGAGTATGGGTCTTTTATGTTTTCCAAATGGATGTTCTAAAACGATTTATGTTCTGACTTTACCCATCTATCTTTCTGTCCACGTGGGAAAACTTCCCTTCACACTGAAGCAAGGTATTCCATGAAAGCGACTTTTGGTATGTTTGCAAAGTGCTTCATAATCAGTGCACTGTATGAACTGCACTGATAGTGGATAGTGCTTCATATCACTGCCCTTATAACTAGTGTACAGTCCTAGATACAAGGATAAGAGTGAGTCCCCTTTTTAGCTAAAAGTCTTTCTTTCCAATTTGTCTCTTAAAGTATCTTTTTTTGTATTAAAGTCTCATAAAATCTCTTTTTTAAGGGATTTGTTCTTGAATTCTTTGTCTTATTTTCTCAAATTTGTTTAACCTTATGTAATATTGTGTAGTGACCCCAATGAAGGTTAACTGAGGGGTGTTTTGGTTTCATTTGTACTTCTCGTTTTAATTTGAAAGGTGAGCACTTTTGAAATCTGTGGTTTTAATTTTGTATGTGTTTAATAAAATGTATTTTTATTGTTCCAGGTATGTAAGCTATGACAGCATTGATAGTGTAAAAATTCAAGAGAAACTAGTGCAGTATTCTGGTGTTTTAATAGTTCTGTTTTAATTAAACAGTTTAGCGAAAAATCTGAGATTTCATTATGGGCAAGTGCGAGTTTCGAGACTTTTGGTTGAAACAAGAAGACAGTTAATGGTCATGAACTTTCATTGTGGTGTGTTAAACAAAGTGAGTCTGAGGCTATTTGTAAATTATGTACTGCTGTGATAAATATTGTGAACAAGGGTGTTCACTCATTATTACAGCAGGCTGGTGGCTTCAAACATAAAAAAATCTCGTAGGAGGTTTTGAATCCAAAACAGATGACTTTGTGCAGGTCATCTGCAGCGTTTAATGCTGGAGTGCAGTCTTGTAGCTCCTTTACCAACAGTACTAATCAAAATGCCCAATTAGTGCTGGTGAGTTCAAATGACAAATCAACCACTACTGAAATAATTCTTACCCTCAAACACATTTGCAGCAATTTCTCAGCTAATTCTTCCAGTGACTGGAAGCAAGTTTTGAATGCCACGTTTCCAGGAGTAATTCCATCGGACTTCTCTCTCAGTCAAAGACATGCAGTACCTTAAAATTGATGCACTAGGCATTTATTTTTGTGATCAAATTCTAGAAGATTTAGTTTTGACAGTGTTTACTATTTCATTTGATGAAACAACTAATATTGAGAACAAAAAGGAATTGCAGATCACTGTTATTGGTCAGAGGCCAGGACTGAAGTTGTTACCCATCATTTGGAAACAGTTTTTTTTTTTTTTTTTTTTTGGTAAAGCTGATGCAGAAGCACTTTTTTTTGTAAAGCTGATGCAGAAACACTTAACTCTGAAATTTCCTCAGCAATTGATCGTGCTAATTTACCACTGAATAATCTGTTAATGATAGACTCGGATAGTCCCAATGTTAACAAAAATGTGCATAGGCTGTTCAATGAAGAACTCTCGACAAATAAGGTCTAAAGAATGGGTGGACATTGGAACCGGCCCAATCCACATTTTCCACAATGCATTTCTCAAAGCTCTTGAAAATTTTGATGAAGATGCTTCCTCTACGGTGATAAGCATTCATTATTATTTTAGTGACTGGCCATCAAGATGGGAAGATTTTGAAGCTATCCAGAATGAACTCAAACTGCCTGCACATAAATTCATTAAACATACTACTTCTGGATGGTTAACTTTTGTTGATGCTGCCAAAAGACTTATCGAGCAGTGGCCCGCTGTTTTACAGTATTTTTTTTTAATTTGTACCTTCTAAAAAAAGTAATGACCATCTTCAGAGAAACTCTTTAAAAAATGTTGTTGCATTGTTAAATAAACCTGGCTGAGCTTCATTTTACTCTTTCATCTGCTGAATTTTTCTCAGACATTCACTAGAACTTTTCAGATTGACCATCCACTGGTTCCATATTTTGTTTAAAGAACTTCTGTCTGTAGTGCAGAAGCTAGTCAGTCGCATTTGCCATTCATCTGCTTTAAAATCTTTGTACCCGTATGACTGGGTAAATAAAGACTTATTTGATCAGAAAAATTTGGTAGAACTGCCTTCTATTACTATGTCCAGACCTGCCAACTGCTACAATTTTATCATATTTAATACGATAAATCATGCCGCAGTATGATATGATTTTGACGCCAAAAATACGAATTTTTTTTAAAAGTCTTGTTTTCCCTCTTTTCAGACAGAAGTAGAGGAAATTTTACGTGTAATGTTTTTCTCTCTTCGAAAGATTTTTTTCTCGGAGAGGTTTCCAATTTCTCTTAACAAATTCCCCTGCCTCTAGTTTCCCAATGGAAATAAAGTAAGTCAAGTGCAATCAGCAACCAATGAACGAATCCCGACTCATTTCATGTAAGGTTCGAGACTGATTCGTATTTTCGCTTATTCGTCATACTTAAAGCTGCCAATTGGTCGGTGCTGGAATGTAGAAGAGTGTCTGTTTATTTGAAGCAACCTCCCTCCCCTTACACCTGCAATTATCAATAATTTATATAGCTATACCTTACAGTGTAAGGTGACCAGATTTTTGAGAACGAAATTGAGGACAAACTGACATTTGTTCTCAATTTCAGTGCAAAATTGAGGACAATTTCATTTCAAAATGAGGACATAATTGAGGCCAACTTTTGGCATATTATGGTAAAGCCGAAGATTAGCAAAGAATTTATGAACTGTATCAATGTCCAGTTAAATTGTAAAACGTACGATGAATCTAAGAGATAATTTTCATGTGAAATAAGTATAAAATAGGAATAAAGTACTATCATGCAGAATATTACTTCTGATAAATTTTAAATGTTACTCATAAGTGGCAGCACATGAAAACAAAGCTACATTTTGATTTTGTACTGAAATTTCATTGTGATTCTGTACAAGAAAAATATCTGAAGCCAAAAAATTACTGTACACGAGAAAGAATGTTTCAAGTCTAGTAACTTTGCTTGAAGAAACAGTTTAATGAAAAAATGTATTTAACAAAAGTTGTAGAACTCTCAATGGAAAATGCAACCACATTTGGCATCATTTACTTATTTAATTGCAAGAAAGTGGATACTGAAAAAGATGAGATTTATTCCGCATTCTAAAAATATTTCAGTTAAAACTGAAACTAAATAACACCACGATTATTGAGATGACCTAGTTCGATGATTCAGCATGTCTCCCATTAATATAGCATAATTTCTAAATTCAAGGAAAAATTCATCTGCTTTAGAAAATAGTTCCATACCTTTATGAGCCCATTTTCTTGCAAATAAATAATTGATGCCAAATTTGGTTGCACTGGTATATTCAATTGAGTTCTACAACCTATGTTCAGCACATTCTTCCTATTTCAATTATTTTGGGAAATTTCAAAAATTGAGGACAAAAAATTTGAAATTGAGTACATTTGATGTCCTCAATCAGTTTTAACGGAATTGAGGACAAAGCATAAAAATTGAAAAATGTCTCCAGAAAATGAGGACGTCTGGTCACCTTACCTTACACCATCAAGAATTTATATAGCTGAATGAAATAGGCTTCAAAAATTATCAGCACACGTGATAAGATTTTTCTGTTTGAGTGTTACGTTTTTTGGTTCCGAGAGGTTGGCAGGTCTGTATGTCTGAAGAAGTAAAGAAAGTTTCTTTGCTTGACCAAAAAGTAAACTGATTTTTCATAAAAATGACCAATCATACTATATTGCTGGATGTACACACCATATAAGAAAGGCCATCACACCTTCATTAAGGCTTAAAAAAAAAAAAACCTTGGATGTCGACACAAATCGGAAAGAAAGGCAGAGAGAAACTGTCGACAGATTGTGACTGTTGCCAAAGCGCTCCCTTTGGATATTTGTGAAGAATGCCTCCTAGATGAGTTGAAATGTCTTCAGGTGGAAAGTGATCAATCAGATGCCAATGAAATCGAAAAGTATTGGAATCACTTTTTTTCTCTTAAAACATCTGATGGATTACCCAAGTATCCCATTGTTACCAAGCTAGTAAAATCAGCGTTATTGCCTCTCACATGGAAATTCTGACATTGAGAGAAGATTTTCATCCTTCAAGTTTATTCTTGATGATTGTCCACAGATGTCTGTGAGAACACTTAATTCAATTCTTATTATAAAAGATGGACAATATAAAAATAACCCTTTGTACCAATTACTAAGAAACTTGTATCGTTGGCACAAAATGCTCATAAACATTACCAAGCATATCTGGAGGAACAACAGCATCAGAAAGGAAAAGAAGAGCATATGAAGGTAGAAGAAGAAGAAAAAAAAAAACGAAAGAAAGAACAAAAACTCAAAAAAGAAGAAAGTTTTAAGAAAGAAATTCAACACTTGAAATGTACACTAAAAGAGAAGAAGAACCTTGAAACCACTAGAGAATCAGCAAATGTTTTGTTAGAAGATGCCACAAAAAAGCCAAAAAAAGGTTTGGAGAAAGGAGATTCAAGTGGCTCAAGGTATATTAGAGGGTTTTCAGTCACTGAAAGACTTGGAGAATAAAGAAGTTCAACAGCTGCAAACTGTGGTTGAAAAAAGAAAAAGCACCACGATTACCAACTTTTTTCCCAAAAAGCCTAAGGTGGCGCAGTGGTCTAAGCGATGGCCTCTGATCATTCATCCGAACGGGGTCCGGGTTTGAATCCCGGTGAGGCATGGATGTTGTGTTTGTCTTACAGCACTGGCTCTCTCGCTTCCTTGGAACCAGTGACCCTAAATTAGGGACTGGCGACTGCTTGTAGCCCATTGAGTTGCTCACGGTGGTTGTTAAATCTCCAACAACAACAAAAAAAAAAAAGCCTAAAAAAAATTTTTGTTGCATTTTAATTTTTTGTAATAGTTTTGTAATTTTAATAATTAGGCTACATTTAATTATAATCTTAGTACTTTAAAATGAAGCCTTTTCACTATTGTGATTTATTAATAGGCTGATAGATTTTAAAGATAAGTTTATTTGTACTATTTTTATCTATAAATGTCATGTAATGTTGATAAATAAAGAAAATTTGGCCGTACCCATCCATATTCAGAATGAAATGAACAATTTACTTATAAGTGAAAAAGTTTTGCAGGTTACTTGCCAGAACTAATAAATTGACATTTCATTTTGGACTTAACCGGCCTTTGGTAGGGTTTTTTTTTTTTTTTTAAGTTTTTTTTTTCAAGTCAAAGCTATGGTAATTGTCTTTTTTTTTTTTTTTTTTTTTTGCCTTTTTTGTAATTATCATCTCTGAAATCTCTCTTTTTAGCTCCCAAACTCTCTCCTATCCCTGTAGATACTAGCATCATGTGCATACAAAATGTATTAATATTTGTGCCATTTCTGGACCAGTATAAATGAGTGAACAACAGACTTTTGGTATACACTAGCACATAGCATGTTTTGTGTTTTATTTATTAGTACTATTTACATGAGTACGTGTGCACACTCTGTTCTAAATTAGCGATATACAGCTCCAGTGAAATGCTAAGTTATTATTTATATATACTGTAAATGTGTAAGGTTGTTTTTCTTTTTTTACGGACCAGTAGGCATTTTGGCGAACCACAGACTTTGGAAATTCTAGTCCGCTGAGCCTGTAGATTTATTTCTGATTCTAACACTGTATTGTATATTATATTTGTCTTGTGGATGATGTAGACTTTTGTCTTATATCAGTGGTACTAAGCATATATTTCATTCAACGAGTAGGTACTAAATGGAGAAGATTTGAAACAAGCTCGTCGGAATGAATACAACTTTGATCATCCAGATGCATTTGATTTTGATCTTCTCATAGAGACGCTTCGTAAGCTGAAGGAAGGAAAAAGTGTGGATGTTCCTTTATATAACTTTGTAACTCATTCCCGGGAGAGAAGAATGGTACGTGATATGACTTAATAATATGCATATTTTAATGTTTCTGTGCAGAAATGTCTGAGTAAGTTCTGTGTAAAAGGGAAAAAAATGCCCCCCACCCTTTATAGTCAAAAAGTGCCATTACATGGATTAACATAGAATTCCATATTAAGCCAAATCCAATATTAATTACGTATTATTATAATTATGTGTGCAGTGATTGGTTTTTATCTGTCCTCTGTACCAGTTTTATATTTTCTTGTATGTGAACTTCTAAATTAGTGGTTTCTGTTTGGAGGGAGAGTGAAATGCATAGATCCACACAGCTAAGTGGGAAATGTGTGTGTATACACACACACACACATACAGATGTCCTAGAATTATTGGACACATTACAAAATTATATAAAACAAAACATTAAACAGATAAAAAGAAACTGACTGTACTAACTTACAATGTAACTACACAAGTTAATAAATTTCGATGTGAGATCCCTTGGTTGCTCATAGTATGTCCAAGCGATACTCGATTTCATGCCATGTATTGGCAAGCATCTGAGGAGTTAGGGAATTAATAGCAGCTGTGATACGCTGCTTCAGTTCCTGCAAATCAGTGCAAGGCGTCTGATAGACACGATCCTTCACATAACCCCCACATGAAATAATCCGATGGAGTTAGATCTGGAGAGCGAGGAGGCCACGGAATGGGACCACCACGCCCAATCCATCTGTTGGGGAAATGCTCATTTAGGCACTTACGTACACACGTTGACCAACGCCGTTTTGTTGGAAAACGACTTCATATCTTTTGATCTGGGGTATAGCAAAATTTTCTAGCATATCCAAGTAAATGTCACCATTTATGGTTTTTTCGCAGAAGAAGAAAGGACCAATCACTTTTTTTTTTTTTTTTTTGTGATAGGGTGCACCAAACATTAACTTTTGGAAAATCACGTTCCAGTTCAATAGCAGCATGAGGCGGTTCACTGCCCCATATCCTACAGTTGTGACGATTCACAATACCTGATACATGAAATGTGGATTCATCACTAAAAATTGTAATATTAAGAAAGTTTTCGTCATTTTCCACTCGATTCAGCATATCCACAGCGAAATCGTATCACAGAGTGTGATCATTTACATGCATCTTTTGCACTATTTGAATTTTATAAGCAATGCAACTTTAATTTCTTGTGCAAGATATCGTGAACTGTCGACTTCGGAATGCACAGTTCTCTGCTTGCTTTACGAACAGATATCCTGTGGCTTCTTCGGAAACTTTCATTAACTTGGTCCACTGTCTCACCGCTGACGCTAGGCCTACCGGCTCCTCCACGATGTTCCACATTGTCAGTTTCTTTAAACTGTTTCATCCACCGCTTAATTGAATTCGTTGACAGAGGATTACAACCATACTCTAAACGGTACCGCCTTTTAACTTTAATGACAGACTTTAATTCCGCAAGCCATAACACACACATAGTCTTCTGCTGTACGGATGACATTACTACTGATTGCGCATTTCTCATACATTCCTCATCAGGCCACACCTAGCGCCATCGATCAGATTCTGGGAATAACAATTGTGTAAAACAAAAATATATAAACTGTGTTAGTAATACAGACAACGAAAAACAATGTTCATAGTTTTTTTTTTTTTTTTTTCTTTTCATAATTTTGTAATGTGTCCAATAATTATCGGACACCCTGTATATAAAGTAAGTAATTCAGATGCTATAAATTTGGGGAAGAAAGTGAATTAACAAAGAAAAAACAGGGTTCCCACTCAACCTGGAAAACAGGGAAAACCTGGAATTCTCAGGGAATTTAAAAATGGTTCCAAAAATCAGGGACAACTCAGGGAAAATTACCCTTTTTGTAAAACTCTGGGAAAATTACTTTTTTTTTTTGTAAAAATCAATTAATACTTTATTTTACCAAAAAAAAATATTTTTTGAAGATTTCAAACTTTTGCTTGCAATTACTGCCTGCCTAGAATTTGGTAGATCTTATTTTCAGTTATATAAATATTTCCTTTATTCTCTAAAAAAGATGCAAAATTGAATTTTTAAAATTGGCAGTTATTAAGCTTTTGTTCAATTTCTGCAGGCAGTTGTTATAACATGGAACAATTAGACACAATGGCTCCTGCTTGAAGAAACACTTCACAAGAGAAACCAACCAAATGATGGATCCAAAGTCCTTTGTCTGTTGGTTCTCTTGAAACATGATTCTTTGAACAGAGCCATTCCATCATTAAGCTTAGCTGCATTGTGTTATAGAAAAACTGAAACTATTCAACTGACAGATTTTTTTCTTACATACGACCTTGTTTCTATGGGAATGTATTTACAAATTCCGTGTGGGTAGTATTCACAACAGTTCACGGAACTTTAGTACAGAAAATAATGTGCACAGTTAGTTGTTATTAATGAAAAGCAGGTAATTTTATAAAAACAAATTACGTAAAGAATTTACAAGTGTGTGCTTTGGTGAGAAAAATGAATGAAATGTAATAATTCTTTGCAGCATGCCACTCTGGAAAACTTTAAAATCCACCTGCCTGGGAAAAGTCAGGGAATTTTTTTTATTACTTTTGAGTGGGACCCCTGAAAGAATTCTCTACTTGAAGAAATGGCTGTTTAGGTATTTTGTGAAAGAACTAAAAGGGGATGTTATTTTGTATTTGGGTACAACTGTCATGAACACTGAGAGAACAAAAAGTTTGAAAGGCCCAAATGTGACATATTGCTGACGATGGCGCAGTAGATTTTTTTTTTTTTTTTTTCATTGTATCCAACATGTAGTTTCCTCATAGATAATGTTACTGCTAATTTTACTTCTGCTATTTTGCATAAATTTGTCAGAATTTGCTGTTCAATGTCAGGACTTGAAAAATGTCATGCCTGAGATGCCCGGGGCACATAAATTATTGGCCTGTGCAGGTAAATGAAAAACCTAGTTGCCCGGAACGGGCAACTAAATTTTAAAAAGTTTGGAACAGAATTTTCTACTAAAAGAGAAAAAGACAGGCGTCACACATGTTTTATCATTTCACTGCTGATCACCAGAAGTTCTATTATTGTTACAGAGTGCCAAGGACAGAAGAATATCACTTCTTTAATTATATTATGCTCTAGGTCCAGAAATTGGAACCATATGTAGTTTTGCAGCAAACATTGTTACCAGTCAGTGACTGGACGCATGCCTTTGATAGAACTAGCCTCAGGTGTTTAGTGACAATTGGCTAAATATCGCAAGGAACATGGCAGAATCACTAAATTTCTCAAATACCAATTTCATCATGATGCCATTTCATACACTGTTAAAAAAAGTTGTGGTAATTGCACCAAAAAGTGGTGCTACACCAGCAGCACCACTTTCTAAGAAAAATACACTCGTTTTAGAGAGGGCACCTTGCTCCCCTTCCAAAACAAGTGGTTTTAGTTCTTTTTTGTTAAAATAAGATTTACATTAGAAAAAATTCTTTAATTTTTCCTAATTTTCATTAACTTTTTCTCTGATTTCAGAAAGTTCTTTTTTTTTTAATTCCCCACCTCCCTTCAAAAAAAAATTATGCATATTCCCCTGCTTTTTGTTATGTTTTTACCACACACTCAACCTATAAATTTAATTGGAAACCAGAAATCCCAAAAACCTGCATAATAAAGATGGATAAATGAAATTGGACATCATGTTGGAACAATAAAGAAATTTCTCTGTCGCTCGTTTTATCCTTTTGGCCACTTGTGTTACATGTGCTACAGAATCCCAGAGATCACTCAGTTGATCATCAAAAATGAAAAAATACCTTTAAGACAAATTTTGAGATCTTTTGTCCAGCAAGTGAATAGCTGCTGCAAAGGATGATATATTCATGCACGAGATTCTTCCACGGATTTGCGGAATTCAATTTTTTTTTTTTATCATTTGGGTCATTCTCAAGATTGATGCAAAACTGAAGAGAAATTTCTTGGGGGTAGGGATGGGTCATTTTCCGTCTGGGGACGGTATTTCATCTTTGAGATGTTGAAAACAGAAGTTAGACAGATTAAAGATTTTTTCCTGTAATCATAATTTCTTTTTTCTCAGATAATGCCTGTGTCCAGTATTGCTGTTAATTATAATTTTATTGCATAAATGTTTGTATTTCAGCACGAAACTATGGGCAGCTATTTCCGAAAATGGAAGTTAAGACAGCGCGAAGATTTCCCTGTAGTCTTAGGCATGAGATTCTTCCAGGGATTTGAAGAAGTTCTCCATTTCCGTTATCATTTTGGGCATTCTTGAGATCAATGCACGACTGAACATAAATTTGGGGTGGGGGGATGGTGGGTGGGGGATGGTGGGTGGGGGGATTTCGTTTTCCATTTGAGGACAGAAGTCCGCCCTTCGAAACTTCTGAAAATGGACATTAGATGGAATGAAGATTTCTCCCGTTATCATATTTTTTTTTTCTTGCGATGTTCCTTCTGCCCAGTGTAGTTCTTAGATGTCCTTTTATTACACGAATCCTTCATTTCAGCATACAAATGGAGGAAAAAGTTTCTGAAAATGGAAGTCAGTTGAAGCGAAGATTTCTCCCATAATCATGTTTTTTTCTTCCCCCAATGTTCTCGCTATCCTGTGTTGTTGTTAAATGTTACTTTCACCCATAAATGTTTGTACTTAAGTTTGATAAGGGAAGAGAAATTTTTTCCAAAAACTGAAGTGATTTCTGAAAATGGAAGTTAAGACCGCAAATTGAACAAAAAAAAAAAAAAAACCACTGAAGAAAATGAAGAGTTTACTAAAGTTTATAAAAATGGAGCCACGGTGGAGGTTTTTCATACGTGACGTTGGAGCGGGGGTGAGGAAGACTAACATGTTGCTCACTGTGGTAGCAGGAGAGATAGCATCTAGAACTCCTCCTGAAGATGCCCCCGGAGGGGGAAGAAAGTACTTGAGGCAGTCTGCATGGGAAAGGCTTGGGTGTGGTAACTGAATGCTCTGGTTGTCTTGAGGTGTTGTTGGGAAAGGGAATTAAAGGAATGATAGTAGGGGATAAAATAGGTTGTTTAAATAGTTGTATATATGCTTTTAATATTTTTGTTTGGAATTTTGTATGTATGTAAATAGGAAATTTATGTTCGCTGGTTATGTCAGTAGGCTTTGAGTTAGCAAATATTGTTTTTTACAAATGTCAATCAACCAAAGAAAGTTTGGTTTTACACGCTGGTAAGAAGTGTTGGAGAAGAAGAAGACGCTGTTGGGACCTAGTGTCATTAAAGCAGTACACTTCATGGACTTATGCATTCACCAGGCATTGAATGAACCAAAAAAGTACCACCGCGCCAGAGGCTTGAACCATGCAAGACAACCAAAGGAATAAAACGTGCAAGGAAATGTGTACAAAAGGTAAGCAACCTATTAGACTATAATTGTATGCACGTAAATTACGAACAGTTGTGGCTTGTGCTATAGATGTTCTAGCACTGAATTACAAAGGAAGTGATGAAGTTTGAAAATTTGTTAGAACTGATGCATAGTGTTCAAAAGTATTCATAGTACTCTGAAAGTTACGCCATTTATCTAAAGTAGTGAAAGCTTTTATATTGTGCCTTCATGGTCCTCAGGCTGAAAGTTTTCATTGCTTCAGGACAATGCAATTTTCAAGTTTTCTGAAGAGTTTGCTTCATGGTAACAGTTGAATACAGCACACTTCTGTATCAAAAATTAGTACATTTATGTGCCTCCTTGCCTACCTTCATATATCTGAAGATTTATTCATTAATATCTGCGATTCCTCAAATACTATCACAAAATTTTGATGAGAATGAAGTATCGCTAGTCAGCAACAGAGGAAATGTGTAATAAGTTTTGTGTTCAAAAAATGGGACTGGGAGAAATATTTTTGATCCTGTGAGTTGTTTTATGTAAAAAAAGACATTTCAGGCCTCTTGTTGTTTTATCAGAGCTTATCTCCTGTGCTTTAGAAAATCAATTTGAAAATGAAGAGCAAAGCAAGAAATGTTGTCAGATCCTCAAACATTAAAATAAAAGTTCTGAAGCTTTTTCCTTGCTCTACAGCATTCTTCAGTTCATCAATCCATTGGAAACAGGACTATTTTTTAATGTTTCACTAATAAAAACCTATTTTTCTGATAGTTTCTTCAAAAGTTTTAAGCACATTAGGTTTTACAAAAAAAAAAAATTAATGCAGATTACCTTTCTTGTAAAACTGACTTCAGGCTAATAGGTGCACATATGATTAAGAATATTTTATTTTTATTATTTCAGCATTAACTTTTATTATACTAAAAGCTGGCATACCAATTTTCTTTTCAGAAAACCATGTATGGTGCAAATGTTATAATATTTGAAGGCATCCTAATTTTTACAAAGAAAAAGCTTGTTGATGTAAGTATACATTTCATATTCTCTGTGGTAGAACTGAGATGAAAATACTGATAATCATTTCCAAAAATTGTTATTTAAGATTGTAAGTAATTTCTGTTTTTAAGAATATTTCTTGATTTCAGCTTTCGTACAGTTAAGTTTCTCATAAAATGTGCACCAAATACTTTTTTGAGGGTTATGCTGTTGCCCTGCTTATTATGCTTGCTAACTCAGTGTTCAAAGTACCCTGTGATCCACTGGCCATTGGCCAGTAAAACTTCAGCCGGACCACTGAACTATTGGTTTTACTTGCCCGGATGGCCAGTAAGTTTTTGTGTTTGTGTTTTTCTAAGTTGTCACAAGTTAAAAAATTAATTTCTATTTCTTTTACCTTACTGTGCGGTTTTCTGTTTAGGCTGCAAACTAGTGATTGGTTCATGAAATGCTATTGGATAACAGCTATTCTTTTTATCCCTCATGATTTGTAAAGTGTGGAAGAAACAACAAATACAGAAAGGCAGTTTCCTAGTCCTGATCTTGTAATGGCAACAGCCACTTTTTTTCTTAACTCCATCCCCACAATTTATAATGAGCAGAAGTAAGCTCAATAAATATCTTGTTGTTCCTTGGATTCGCCCACCCTACTGAATGCAGCAGTTACTGACACCAGACTTGGTTTCTGTGCCAATAAAACGCACTAACGAAGGGTGTCAATTGGATGCATGAAGGTAATTTTTGTAAAAGAGCAATTCACATGAAACAGTGTTCAATGAGGGACTGAAACTAATTTCATGGGAAAGTAGGAGGGAGGAGCAGTAAGACTAAAATAAGAAAACGAATCTAACCCCTGAACAATAAAACATATAAAAAAGGTTGCTAATGTAAAGGATTTTTTTTTTTTTTACCCCTGAAATCTCCTCATTCCCTTCTTACTTAAAAACAGATTGAGAATGCACTTTTACTCAGCTATATCACCGATCTATCGGAATCTTGTTCTGGAAACATTCTTTGTTCAGTGAGTTGCGCTTTCAAATTAGATGTTTTAAAAACAAATACTGGAGATAATTCCATTGAAATGATACTTTATTTTCTACATATATTGTAAATATCTCAGGGTTTTTTTGGTTTTTTTTACGGCCCAAAGGGCATTTCAGTGGACCAGTGGCCAGTGGTTTGCAAATTCTAGTGGTCCGCTGGGCCAGTTAAAGATTTATTTCTAATTCTAACACTAACTTCCAAATAATTTGGCACAGCATGACAAAGATTGATGTGGAATTTGCTTAATGTTTATTTTACCTATTTTATGAAATAATGGAATAAGAATTCATTATTCCCAACTTTGATCTAGTCCTAAGTAAATTAGGATAAAGTAAGGCACTCAAATTTAGGAAGCGTAAATTATACAAACCATGATGTACATACAAAAAAAAAAAGCTCTTATGTGCCCTCCCAATAGAGTCCACCCACATAGAGTGAAAAAACAGCAGTTTTCTATATCTTCTAAATAAACACAGAACTCTTTGTCTGCCCTCCTGATAGAGCCCACCCACATCCAACCTCGGGGGCTGTTGTTTTTCCATTCCCCCAGTTCAACACCAGAAAGCAGACAACCTTGATAAACCCCTTCTGCATCAGGCAAGCATTAGCATCAAGTACCCAGAATAACCAGGTTAGCTAATTGTACAACTGTGCTTTAGAAAACTGTTTATCACTACCAATGCATGATGCAAAGATGGACAATACTGGTTTATGTCATGGTAATATCCATGTTGCTGTATGCTGATGACACAGTCCTGTTAGCAGAGAGCAAAAGTGAGTTGCAGAGTATGTTGTCCCGGATGTATGAAGTTTGTATGAAATTCAAACTGTGTATAAATAAGAGAAAACCCAAAGTTATGGTTTTTGAGCAAGAAACTGTTAGTACTGAATGCAAGATAAGTCTAAATGGCACAGTGATTGAATGATTGAACAGGTGAATGAGCTTGTGTATTTAGAAATCATGTTTAACTGAGAGAACAGATTAGATGGCAAAATTAGTAGGAGAGTAAATTCTTCATTGAAAGTCATAGCTGCTTTAGGAGGTTTTCACAAAAATGATGGATTCTCAGGAGAGTCCCGAATGGCTGTGTATGAAAGTGCAAATGTTCTTACTCTGATGTGTGGCAGTGAAACATGAGTAATGCAGAAGAGACATAGGAGTTGTTTGTGTGCTGGGATAGATGTGTTACTTGTAGGGAGTTTGTGGCAAGACACTCTCTGATCATATGGGGAATGAAGATGTGCTGCAGTTCTGTAATGTGAGGCAAAATGTCAGTAAGGTGGAGATTAATATTCTTAGGTAATTTGGCAATGTTGAAAGAATGAGTGATGAGATGCTTACTAAGAAAAAAATTTCAGCCCAAGTGGAAAGAAAGAAAGGCAGAGGAAGGCCAAGAAAGTCATGGGAGGATCAGATTCAAGAGTGTCTGAATGAGAAAAAAAAATTATCGGGTGAACGAATTCAGCCTTTTTGGAAGTCACCTGGGGAGTTCTTGAAATTGATGCAGAAATGCAATAATTGCAGTAAGGCAAATTAGATCAGCATAAATATGGAATTGACATTATTGGTTTGGTGTAAGCACATTGGCTAAAATAAAATTCTTATTTGTTCCTAAAGAAATGTTAGACAATTGTACGATTTTTATATATGCATATATGGTGCTTAGGGCAGTTCATAAATGCCGAAAGGTTAATTATTTTTGCATATTCCTATGTGGGAAAAGTTCAGCCATTTTCTGCAATGACCACTTTCGTTCCTGGATTATGAGTATGAAGTTTAGGAAGTCTAGTGCATGTCATGTGATAGATGTTGGCGAAACCCGTGTTGTGTCAAAATCGCTGTAAATGGAGAAATTTGATATGGCAAAAGTAAGTAAATAATCAATTAAAAATTTATCTGGTGGTTTGTATTTCTTTGTGAAGCTAACCTCTGAATCTCATAGAACAGCTTAGTTATATGTATGTATCTGTATTTAATACAGGTTAATATAAAAGCCAATACGGTGAAAAAGAATTTATCTCACAGGTTTCGTTATTTCTATTACGTAATACACGTTCAAAGCTATTCATTTGTGCTTTTCAGTAAAATGTTCAGTGCTACAAAATGCTGAATTGTGTGAATAGCCTGTGCACATTTTCCTGCTATCCTTGCAAATTTTGTTTGCAGCACCCAACACATTTGCTTTGTGGTCATTGGTGAAGTCAGCACCAAACAGTGTTAAAAATTTCCAACAGTCTTGACTGGCTGAAGGTTACGTAGCTTCAATACTGCATAGTGAATGGAATTTTTTTCTAGAATTTCATCACAGCACTGGAGAATGAAGTCCACAAATGGAATTTTTGTTCTGTTGATTTCATACAAAACTTTTCCATTTAAGAGCATTCTTTGTAAAATGTGAAGGCCAATTTTCTTGAACCAGGCTCTCTTTTCCTGCAACAAACATATGGTTCAATTTCCTGATCACAGAAGTCAACAGAGCCCATAAAAAAGTTGTAACTTTCTAATTGATCAGGTTTTTTGAAATGCTCCTGTTTGCCACCAGGAAAGTGCCTGCTTTTTTTCTACATAGCCTGCATTATTTTACTACTTTGTAGTAAGTATACAAACAGACTTCTTGTCCTCATACTTCACAAGAAGCAATTTTCCATTTCTAATAAATGTAGACTGGTGTTTTTCTAAAGAGGTGTTCAAGCGCTCTTTAGGAAGACCCCTGTTTGAATGTACTGTTCCAGTTACAGTGATTTTATGATTCAAGAAAAATTCAGCAAGTCTTACAGGCATGTACCGATTTTCAATTACGATACGCTGGCCCTGGTGCAACAAATTTTTAGCATGACTGCCACAATTCTTTCAGAGACTGAAAGGGCTTTAGAATCTGGATACTCTAGAATTACGTGTCTGTATTTACCAATAATGTCCACATACATGTTCTAGGTGTATCCTCTCACATTGGGGTCACTTGGGCACAGACAGTAAAGCTTCATCCCAAATCTTGATTGCTTAGACTTGATGTACACTCAGAACTTCAACCTTTCCATAAAACCCAGAGGTACAAAGTTTTCTCCTGTATCTAAAATGTCCATGCATGTCTCTCTAACAGTTGACATAAAAGGCTCAAGGAGAGTCAAAATATACACCCCTTTGCAACATCATCAGGTGGTGAGAAACTGGTGTCCCCCTTACTAAGATGCTCTGTGACCAATAACTGTTAATTTCTGCCAGATGTTTCACTCCCATCAAAAAACCAGCAAGATAAAAACATTGACATCTTCTTGATCCACTGCTCTCCATTCCAAGCCACTTACCGTTTTTTTTTTTTTTTTCTTTTGTGGATTTAAAAAATACAAATCAACACGCTTTTTTATGCAATCGCATAAGTAAGAAACCACACGTGGAGAAACAAAAGTTTGAAAACACTCTCCTGTTGACAAATGTTCGTTTTCGAATGCAGGATGTAGTAAATCCAAATTTGTTTTCAGTTCAGGCAGTTGTTTGGTACGTGAAACAGGAAACGGATTGAAAATAAATTTCCATGTACCTGCGGAACAAGGTTCAGGATCTCCCTAACTATCCTCACTTGTTACAAAGCTGTCATCGCCATCATCCAGTTCTTCATCAAACTTTGGTACAAAATTGCTATCTGAATCCGAAGAATCTAACATTATTCTTATGAAGTCTCGCCGTGCAAAAGAACGGCACATCCAACATGAGCCTTAACCAAGTAATAAACAAAAAAAATTTCCACTCTCATAGCCCTCGAATACTGTTGCTATCTAGTAAGTGATGAAACGGTAAGGTCCATGCCACTAGGAAACAGTTCTAACGCCCATTCATTACTACTACACCAAAGTAGACTTGCCTAATAAGTATAGTCTTCCAACGTATACATGTACGTCCCCTGGTATTAATGCCGAAGAATGTAAAAACGTACACATGTATGTCCTTGGTGTGGAAGGGGTATATATTTCCTGACTCCCTCCCCAACACTTGTACTTCATGTCACAGCAAACATGATTCCTGAAATAATGTTAAATGTCAATGTGTAAGGTTCAACAGCTGTATATACACTTTATAAAAGAAAAGCTTATAAAATATCTGAGAAAATACACCAGCAAAAGCACCCACAGCTTAGTAAAAACAAACTTTTAAACAGTATCTTGGGGTAATAAAAAAAAAAAAAAAATGTTGTGCTCTAGTTCGAACATAAAAGCTGATAGTTCTGAACGTCAGACTAGCAGATTTTTTGAACCCTGCCATTCATTCATAATGTTGCAGCACAACTGCACAGTTCTTTCTTTTTTTATCTTTTGCAATTCAACATTTAGGTGTGAAGTGCTATTTCTGATTGTCTTGAAAATTTAGTATTTTATGCAGTGTTCCATGGAAATGGCTCTGTTGATTTTTAGCTCTGAAATGTTCAGAGGTATATCAACTCCCTAAAAAGGTTATTCTTTTTCAACTCGTATGATAAAATATGAAAAAACTGTCAAACTAAATGTGATGATTTTTGCAGATTTTTTTTTTTTTTTTTTCATCCACTTATCAACAAATCGTGCCTACTTGTCCAAAGGTATTCAGGTTGGTGAGGCATGAAACATAAGCACAAACTGTAAGAACAGAAATTGTAAACAAAAATTAATATTTATTCCCCAAAAAAATGTCTATTATTAGGTTTTCCTACTTCTGACAAATTACTGCCTCCATCACTAATGGCCCATTTTGCATCATCAGTGCTTCATTTCTATAGTCCTTCCTGTTGGTGGATGACAGCACTTGCCATTGTGATCTTTGATCTCTCGTGTACAGCACACATGTCTAAACCACCTAATTATGTTTTCATTAACTTTGTTTTCTGCAAGAAATACCCTGAGAGCTAATATCACTATTTACTATCCTGTCGTGCCACTGAATCAATCAGTTTCTTCTTGATATTTTTATCATTGCTTCCATGTTGGAGACTCCCAACCCTCTCTAATGAAACCAGACCTTTACTGTGCATTGAACTCTGACTGCGGGAGAAGAGGGTGGGTCTAAATGCTACATTATATACAGCCAGCTTTGTTTTGTCTTTAGCAAAAATAGTCTTATACAGCTGATGTAAGACTTCCAGGTTTTCAGTTTGTTAACAAGCTTTCATTTCTTATCAATTAGCACCCCAAATAATTAAAATCTGTTACTTGCTGAAGCACATTCTGAACTACATGATATGTTTATCTGTTTGAATTAAAATCACTAAAGCAAATACCTTAGCTTGTATCCTCATCTCAAATTCTTAAAATCCTGTTCAGTTTATTAAAACAACATTTGCAAGTTTCTAACACTTTTGGGTATTAGCTCCAGATCACCAAAATACAGCAAACTGCTGATACTAGAGCTGTCTATTTCATCATCTATCACAAAGTTACATTAACAAGGTTATTTCTGGAACTTTAAAACAAACATGGACGCATCTTGCATTCCGAACAAATAACCCAGATTATTACTAATGAGTAAAGGCAATTGGGTTCGAATACGCCACTTTAAAGTAAATATAAACAAAATCTCAAAGGTCCATTATATTAGGCCTGTAGAAACTTTATTTTTAGTTTGCAAGCTTTCGCTTCCAATGGGAAGCTTCGTCAGGCAGCGGAGAAATAAATAGATAAAACAGAACAGAATCGGAGCACAAGTGCAATTCAACTATGTCAATCAAACAGGAACTCAAGGGCTCACGAGCTCATAATGGTCATGTTGCTCATGGCGGGGGCGCTGCCTGTAAACTATCTTGGCACACTGCCATTGTCGTTCCTGTTCCCAAACCTGGTAAAGATCCCACCAACCCGTTGAACTACCAGCCAATTGCTATGACGAGCTGCCTTTGCAAAGTACTCGAGCGTATCATTAATTTTCGTCTCATTTTTTATTTGGAAATTCATCACATTTTTTTTCACCTCATCAGAGTGGATTTCGCAAATCTCGATCCACCACCGATCATCATCTTCGCCTTGAGACATCTGTCAGGGAGGCGTTTGTCCGGCGTCAGCACATGGTCTCCGTATTCTTCGACATGGAGAAAGCCTACGACCGTACCTGGAGATACGGCATTCTCTGTGATCTGCACGAGTGCGGATTGCGGGGAAACTTACCATCTTTCATCGCCGGATTTCTCCAGGACCGGAGTTTCCGTGTGCGCGTCGGGTCGACCCTCTCTGCGATGTACCCGCAAGAACAAGGTGTACCTCAAGGCTCCATTTTATCAGTCACTCTGTTCATCCTTCGTGTGAATCACATTTTCAAACTGCTTCCTCCGACGGTTCGTGGAACCATGTACGTGGATGATCTACAGATCTCTTGCGCTTCTGTAAACATGCGTACCATCGAGAGACAGCTCCAGTCTGCCATTACCAAGATCTCTCACTGGGCTTCCCAAAATGGATTTAGCTTCTCGACGCAGAAGACCGTTTGCGTGCATTGCTGCCGCAAACGGGGCCTCACTCCAGACCCCAGCCTCCGTCTGGGGTGTTCTACCATCCCTGTGGTGTCAGAAGCCAGGTTCCTTGGGCTAACTTTTGACCGAGCGCTCACCTTCCGGCCTCACATTCAGTCTTTGAAGGTGAAGTGCACGAAGTCATTGAGTATCCTGAAGGTCCTCTCCCGAACATCTTGGGGAGCTGACAGGTGCTCAATGCTTCGCATTTACCACTCTCTCATTTGGTCTAAGTTAGACTTCGGATGCATTACGTACGGTTCAGCGCGTCCATCGGTTTTAAAGTCTTTGGACCTCGTCCATCACCAGGCATTGCGGCTATGTACTGGTGCTTTCCGCACCTCTCCCGTGCATAGCCTGTATGCGGAGGCTCATGAGCAGCCGTTATGCATCCGTCGTAAGCAGCTGTCTCTTCAGTTTTATACAAAACTGAAATCTTTTCCTGATCATCCACTGTATGGTTCCATCTTCCAACCGGACTGTGTCCGCTTATTTTCCAACCGCCCCTCCTGTGTTCCGACGTTCGGGATTCGGATGTTTGCCATAATGCGCGATGCTGGTCTAGACTTGTCAAGGATTGGTTTGACCCGGTTCTACAATGAACCGCCTTGGCAGCCGGTTCAAGCAACGGCTGACCTTTCCCTTTGTGTGTGGCCAAAGTCTTCCACTCCTGCTCTGGTGTACCAGCAGCTCTTTGCCGAGAAACAGTCTCTCTTCCCGGATTTCGTGCCTGTATTTACTGACGGGTCGAAATCCGGTGAGGTAGTTGGAGCCGCTTTCGTGTGTGGCGATGCCTCCCATGCTGAGAGGCTTCCGCCTGAATCTACCGTCTTTTCGGCAGAGATGCGTGTGGTACACCTCGCTTTGTGCCACGTACAGTCTCGGTCACATCGTTGCGCTATGGTTTGCTCTGATTCCCAGTCAGTCATCCATGTTTTATCTTCTCCAGAGGACACTGACTCACCTGTCATCCGTGATGTCTGTCGTCTTCTTGGAACTTTGGAGGGTGATGGCTTCCTGGTCCGATTCTGTTGGGTTCCTGGCCATGTTGGGATCCGGGGCAACGAGCTGGCAGATCTCTCTGCCAGGTCTGTTTCCTCCATGTCGCCAGCTCGGCTGCCACTGTCTTTCCGAGATTATCGGCCATTGATCCGGAAATTTGTTATGGATGAGTGGCAGTCCCTGTGGTCTCAGCAGGGCAGCAATAAACTCTATGCCATCAAACCACGGATCGAACTATGGAAGTCTAGTTTGCGGAAGAACCGTCGTGAGGAAGTTGTTCTTGCACGTCTCCGCATTGGGCACTGTCGTTTTACTCACCACTTTTTGCTGTGTGGCGACAGTGCCCCGATGTGTGCGGCGTGCCAATGTCGTCTCACCGTCCTTCATGTTTTGTGTACTTGTGTTCGTTTTTGTGATCATCGTTTTCGTCATTTTCACTCATCTGTTGGATCGAAGGAGCAGCTACGCTGCAAACTATTATTGGCGAAGCCTGCGACATGACAGCAGTGTTTTCGTTTTTTACAAGATATTGACTTTTTAAAACTTATCTAGCTTTTAACTTGTTCACTATCATATTTCATTTTTACCACATCAGCCTGTTTTTAACCTTGTGTATGTTTTTTATTAATTTTGTTTTGTTTTGATGTCTTTTTGTTTGGCGCTCTTTGGCCAACCATGGCCCTTGCGCCATTAAAATCAATTAACCAACCAACCAACCCACCCTGTAAACTAAGAATTCTGCTCCAAATCGGAGAGAGTTCCATCGTGATGTCAGTGTTGCAGGATTCATGGTGTGTCAAGATTTTGTTAGTTTCGCGTACAGCCGTAAATCTTGGTCTATTGTAAGGGGATAACGTGCGCAGATCAGACCAAAAGGGTAAGGCTCCCAGGCTGGCGGCATCCCGAGCTCAGTTTGCTATTCCTCACATCATGCTGGTGTTCTTTTATACGGACCTTAAATGACCTCTTGGTCATACCGATGTAGACTTTCCTAGGTGAGTCCGAGTATTGGAGAAGCACGGCATACACTCCTGCCTGATTCTCGTCCTCCATATTACGACAGTCTGGTGCGAGTAGGGCAGTGATAGTTTTCGGCGACTGAATTCCAACGTCAAGGTTTAACTTTTTAAAGGAATTTTTGATGGCATAAGTAAGCCCAGGAATGTATGGGATGGACCCAGCAAACTTTCTTCTCTGCGGCAGACCAATTAATGATCTTCTCTCATCTTTTCTAGCTGCATTAGAGATGATTTGCTCAATATGCCCCATGTCGTATCCAGCGTTGTGTGCTAGGACCCGAAGGCTGCGCAGCTCATCTTCAAGATCGTCGGAGGTAGACGTGAGGTCATAGGCTCTGTTCGCTCGGTGTCTGAGGAGCGCGTATTTGTGCTCAAGAGGTCCTTCTGATCCAGGTAGGATAGGGTTTTGCACGTGAGAAGGTTTATAAAAACTTTAGTGTGCAGTTCTCCTGTAAGGCTCCTTGATACCAGTACATCCAGGGATGGGAGGGTTCCGTTTACTTTGTATTCGGCTGTGAAACGTAAGTCACAATGGGCCACGTTCAGATCATTGAGAAACTTTTTTAAGGCCTCAAGTCCACGACTCCATACGAAAAAGACATCTGCATAACGAAGCCATAATTTTGGGGATGGTCCTGGCGACTGCAGTAGTGAATCCTCCAAAGGTCTTGGTACAGCTTCAGCTAACACAGCGGAAAGAGCAGATCTTTTGTTTGCCGATAAATTTTGGATTCGAAAACGAAATAGTTCGATTCGTTAAGGTCCAGAATTTTTACACGAATCCAGACTTTGTGTCAGCTGCCTTACCAGTATTTTCCTTGAATATGTGTATTTAAGTTTTAGTTTATTCTTGGAACTGAACTGATACTTTTGCAAAACTTACAATACTTTGTTTGCATTTCCAGTGCTTCTATTTCATACTTTTTAGATGAAATGTTAATTTTTTGTACTGTGTTTTCTTTTTTACTGCCTTTTGTAGATGATGGATATGAAAATCTATATTGAAACTGACTCGGACATTAGATTGGCTAGAAGACTGAGGAGGGATATAAATATTCGTGGAAGGGATTTGGAAGGGGTAATCAAACAGTATGAAAAGTTTGTTAAGCCGGCATTTGACTATTACATTGCTCCTACAGTAGCGCATGCTGATCTTATTGTCCCAAGAGGTAAAGTCTTTGTAGAATGTATTACTGAATGTTTTCACATTTGTGTACCTTGAGATTTGCATGCAAATCATAGTGGAATGTAACTGATGTGACCAATTTCATTGAATATTTATGAATTGTAATATTTTTGCTTAGTCTGGAACATTTCATTGGTTGTGTAGTTCATACGAAGAAATCTGTTTGCTTCCATGTTGTTGAACAATTTCAGGCATTTACATTTAAAAAAACAAAGTATGATGTATTGTTTCTGCTACTCACGAAGTCTTCATGTTTTGTACACTCCTTAAAAACTTTAAAAAGTCCTTGAAAAAAAAAGTTCAAGTACTTGAAAAAGTTACGCTCAGTCAGTGGCGCCCATGTGAGTACTTTTATGGGGAGGGGGCTAAGATAAATTCTTGCATCCTTCAAGGCTGTCAAACATTTTAGTAAATGTACAAGATACTAAAATACAACAAAAATAATTGATACAATCAATCATTAATATCTTATTATTTTTAAAAATGCTTTGAAAAAAGGTTTAGTCTGTTTTAGTGTTTTAAATTTATCAAAAATTTGGCTATACCAACGGCTGGAGGTCGACTCCCCCCCACGCACACCTATGGGCGCCCTTTGACTCCGTAAATAGTACTTGGGAAAAAAAAAAGTTTGTTTTTTTTTTTTTTAAGTAATGATATAAAAGAGCATGTGTGAAATAATGGTTTGTGCTAAGAAGTTGTATAAGAGATTTCTGTGTAGTTCTGATAAAAATG
The DNA here is from genome assembly GCA_039090855.1 of Macrothele yani. Lineage (NCBI taxonomy): Eukaryota > Metazoa > Arthropoda > Arachnida > Araneae > Macrothelidae > Macrothele > Macrothele yani. Next base: position 21,510,606 of record CM076992.1, read on the forward strand.
CCAAGCTGATCAAATAGTGCAGAACTTGCATTTAATTCAGGGGAGTGTGTGGACAGCTGGTACCTTGGCTATGACATCCCTATGGAGTAAAATGTCAGCCATGGGAGTAAAATAAGTGGAATGATGAATTCGTGAATCATGATGAGCATCTGTTGACTGGGGTTAGGGATGCGTTTTTGCCATGGGGTGAATATGAAAAAAATGGCCCCCTTTCAAAAAATACTCCATAAAATAAAATTATTTCAAAAAACACCAAAACAGAGGGGCAGTTCAAAGTTAAAATAAACCAACAGGGATGCAGGGAGTAACAGGCAGATCATTGAAAGTGTGTCCATCCCAGCTAAGTTTAATGATTTGAACTTGCTAAAATACCTACCTATTGACTGACTGACTGACTGACAAACACACACACACACACACACACACACACACACACACACACATTGGATAATTTGGTTATAAAAAGTCCTTGACTTGTGGTTTCCAAAAAAAGAATAAAAAAAAATGGTTCTTTGACATTGTTCTGGATCCCTTGATGGTATAGCAGTCAAAAGCTTGACCTCTAGCTAATCATCAGAGTTGAGCCCATGGTTCAAGTCCCAAAGGCATGGATAGCATGTTTGTCTCCTGGTTCTGTCCCTATGCCCCAGAATTGGTGCCCTAAATTGAAGGACAGGCAACTAACTCCTTATAACCTTAGATGCTCATGGATGCCCTGACATTCCAAAACAACTTTCCGCCCCCTTTCATTTAATTACATTATGCCCTAACAAAAGGCGATCCTGCCACACCCTGAAAAGTGTAGCTGCTTGATTTAATAGATTTTTCATGTTTACAAAGGAGGAAAGGTGATGTAATTACTATCTTTCTCGCCCCCCCCCCCAAACAAAAAAGAGTCTGCAAGAATCCTGTTTGCATATAGAAGCTGAAACCTATGAGAATTTAATTTCTAAAATGAACCATTTCCCCTGCAAAAATGAAAATAAATACTTCGCTTAAAAGTATTTATGGAACCCTTGTAATATTCGGGTGGACAGACCAATCAAACCTGTTACTCAGATGTATGAGTCACAAATTTGTTTACCCATTATGCAACATAGTTCTAAGTTGAGATGTTTCACAAGAGGTGTTATTGACAAATGTCGTCACTGGTGTGTGAGTTTGGGCAATTTCAGGCACCTTGTACCTTCCAATGTCAACCACTAGTGATGTTTTCTGGAAACTGAAGCATTGGGTACCACCCACTTGACAGACAGGCCTTATTTTCCCCTTAAGATTTCCTCCCAAAGTTAAGTTTAGACCTGATCACCTTAGCCTGAAGACAGCGTGTGATACGTAATGTCACGTGGCATGCATATTAGCATCGGTGTACTTATAAATTGAAGTTGTGTATTAACTGGAATGGATATTAGATTTATTCATTTGGCATATGCTTGTGGCCTGTTTATTTTATGCAAAGCTTGATAGTATTCAACTGTGATGTGAAATATCTTTAGGCATACAATAGAAACTGGTGAATTAGTTTTTCACTGCCTGCATAGGGTTGTTGGGAAAGTTTTGGGGATGTGAGACCAACCATAACTGGAAACCATTCATTTAAAACACACATACCTGACAAAGGGAGCTTGTGGTTCGGAAATTAAAATTACAAAAACAAAAAAACATTGCTGTCTTGTGTAGAGCCAACTAGAGAAAAGAGAACTGTTGTGTGGGCATGGATGTGTAACTCTGTAAAAACATATGCTTAATTTGTTCTTGAATAAAACTGCTTTCTAAGTGTCAAAGATTATCAGATATTGTAAAGCTGCAAATGTGTGAAGAATTTTATTTTTGATATATGTACTGTGGCATAGTTTGAAGTTCTTTGTAGACACACACACACACACACACACACACACACACACACACTGGAACCCCCATTAATGGACATTTCCCTACAAATACCAGTTAGTACAGAACAACTGTGGTATAATTTACATATTAATTATAATATCTGACCAACGGAACTTAACAGTGATCAGTGGATACTCCAGTCTGTCTTAAAGTAGGTACAATGGTCACTTTGTATGTATACTGTGGATTTTATGTAGTTTGTCCAATTAGGAAATGAAACCACCTATATGGTACTTTGGCAGGAGTGGTAAGTTGAAGACAATTTTGCTAAAGAAATGATGGCCGCCCCGGTGGCACAGTGGTCTAAGTGATGGCTTCAGATCATTCGTCCGAACGGGGTCCGGGTTCGAATCCCGGTGAGGCATGGATGTTGTGTTTGTCTTACGGCACTGGCTCTCTCCCTTCCCTGGAATCAGTGACCCAAAATTAGGGACGGGTGACTGCTTTGTAGCCCATTGAGTTGCTCACGGTGGTTGTTAAACCTTAAATAAATAAAAAAAATATATATATATATATATATATATATAAGGTCAGGTGATGCGTAACATCACAGCCTCTCCTTGACAAATGTCAACCCCGCCTTCTCGTGGTGCATCCTGTTCCCACTAAAGGGGCTCTGACGACCGCCAATAGCGGTATAACTATACCATCGGGATTAGAGGAAATTCTATCCCACACTCACCAACCCGCTTGGTCAGCGTGGTGAGTTATGGCCAAACCCCTCCAAAATGATTCCACAACTTAAATCTTGGCCCTCAGTCTCCGGCAGCTGGAATGTACCTGGCCAAGGCAGCGACCAGTGCAACATGAAGGCAGAGGGTGCTAAGAATTACCGGAGGACCGGACTAGGCTGCCATCTGATGCTGACCTTGGCTACGTATAATGGACGCTCCCTATCTTCTGATTCAAGGCTTCTTGAATTGGAAGAGGAACTACAAAGGATCAAGTGGGACATCGTGGGGCTAAGTGAGGTAAGGAGAAAAGGAGAAGATCTCATCGAACTGAAAAGTGGACATCTCTTCTACTATTGTGGGACAGATACTGGCAGAACTAGTGGTGTTGGATTTATAATAAAGAAGAAACTGAAGGATAAAGTTGTAGAAGTTGAAAGTTCCTCTGACAGAGCTGCACGACTTGTTATCCAACTCTCGAAAAGATACCAGGCTCAGATTATTCAAACTTATGCACCCACCACAAGTCATCCTGAAGAAGAAATTGAAGAATTTTATGAGGAAATTTGTCATCTAAATAATAAAGGTAAGCAGCACTTGAAAATAATTATGGGAGATTTCAATGCAAAATAGGGCAACAGAATGAAACTTCAGTAGGTAAATTCGGTCACGGCAACAGAAACCAGCGTGGAAATACTCTCGTTGAGTTTGCAGAGGCAGAAGGGTTTTTCATCTTGAACTCCTTCAAGAAAAAGCCACACAGGAAATAGACATGGAGACATCCAAATGGGACGACAAGTGAAATTGATTTTATTATGTGTAACAAAAAATTCGTCATAGAAGACTGCAGTGTGCTAAACAAGTTCAACACAGGTAGTGACCATAGATTGGTGAGATATAAGATGCACCTCAACACTAAACTTGAACGTGGCAAGCTCATAAGACAAACAAAATCTATTGGCATAACCAACCTTAAAAAACACCATAATACCTTCAAGTTGGAACTGAAGAACAGGTTCTCTGCTTTAGAAGGCCTAACATCGGAAGAAGTGGACATCTCTGAAGTTAACAGAAAAGTAACCAAAGCTCTTATGGAAACAGCAACAAAATTAGCTGGGTCTAAGAACAAATTGCATGTGAACAAATTATCAGGAAAAACCAAAATGTTGATGCAAAAAAGAAGAGAGATGAGGACAACTAAAGAAGATGTGACTTCCAAAGTGGAATATATAGAGCTATGCAAGACAGTACGAAAAAGTATCACTGAAGACGTAAGAAAATTAAACTGTGAACTAGTGAGGAAAGCAATTGAAAACAACCAAAGCCTAAAGATAGCAAAGGGACATCTCAGTAAGGGAAGAAAACAGATTATGGCACTGAGAAAAGATGGTTCTGTAACAAGAAATAAAGGCGAAATTTTGACAAGAGTGAAAGATTTCTACTCCAAATTATATGAAAGGGATGATACATGCACTCCAGACATCATGAAAGATACCAGTACCAGAGTTCCTCCAGTCCTTCCAGCAGAAGTTGCACATGCAATCAAGAACATGAAGCGGGGAAAAGCTCCAGGAGAAGATGGAATTACTGTAGACATCATACAAGAAGCAAGTGGAGAAATCGAAACAGTACTCGCCCAAATTTTCACTCGTTGCCTTAATGAAGGAAAGATTCCTGAGGATTGGAACACCGCTACAATGATCTTGCTACATAAGAAAGGTGACATTGAGGATCTCGGACACTACAGACCTATCAGCCTCCTATCAGTAGTTTATAAAATCTTCACTAAAGTTCTTTCACACCGCTTGAAGGTAACACTGGACATGGCTCAACCGAGAGAACAAGCTGGATTCAGGAGTGGCTACAGCACAATAAATCATATCCACGTACTGATAGAACTAATTGAAAGAGCGAGGGAATATGAACTTCCATTGTGCATGGCTTTTATCGATTATGAAAAAGCCTTTGATTCGGTGAAACCATCAGCAGTTACAATGGCTCTGAAAACCTGCGGTATTGAAGATGCATACATTAATATTATTAATAACATCTATGAAAATGCAAGTGCAAAGATTCGGCTGTTTGAAAATACAACACACATAAAAATTGGAAAGGGAGTGAGACAAGGTGACACCATATCTCCGAAGCTCTTTAATGCCACATTGGAGGGTGTTTTTCAGTCGCTGAGCTGGGAAAACAAGGGGATAAAGATTTATGGAGATTATCTAACCCACCTTTGTTTTGCTGATGACGTAGTCATTTTTGCAACTACCCCATCAGAGCTGCAGAGTATGATCCAGGAACTTGCTGACAAGAGTAAAGAAGTGGATTAAAAATGAACTTTCAGAAGACAAAAGTGATGTTCAATGCTTTTACAAGAAATGAAGATTTATCGATTGATGGAGAAAAGCTGGAGATAACAGACACGTACGTCTATCTTGGACAGCAGATATCAAGTGAGGGTCACATTGATGAAGAAATTAATCGGCGTACAAAACTTGCCTGGAGAGCTTTTGGAAGAAACAGCATAATTTTCAAGAGCAATATGCCATTATGTCTTAAAAGAAAAGTGTTTGTTCAATGCATCCTTCCAGTGCTTACGTATGGTGCAGAGACGTGGACCTTAACTAAAAGAGACATACAAAGGCTGCAGCAACTCAAAGAAGCATGGAGAGGTGCATACTTGGTGTAACCAGGAGAGATAAGAAGAGGAACTCGTGGATCCGAAAAATGACAAGAGTGGAAGACATCATGATCAGAGTTAAATCCCTGAAATGGCAATGGGCTGGACATACTGCCAGAAGGACAGATCATCGATGGACAGCCGAAATTTTAGATTGGATTCCAAGGGACAGGAAAAGACCCAGAAGAAGACCACATGGGAGATGGGTGGATGAAATTTGAAAGTATGCAGGGGTGACATGGAGGAGACTGGCACAAGACAGACCGTTGTGGAGGAAACTTGGGGAGACCTTCGTCCAGCAGTGGATTGATAATGGTTGACAATGATGATGATGATGATATATATATATATTTTCTTAGTCACTTCTTGCTCATACATGAGATTCTTCCGTGGATTCACGGAGTTCCGCTTTCTCTGTCTTCATGTGGGTCAGGCTCGAGATCGATGCAAAAACTTAATGGAAGCTGTTTTTTTTGGGGGAGGGGTCTTAAACCTATAATATTATTATTTATAAATTGTAAATATGTTCACCGCTGAACGCACGTTGGTGTCCCAGTTTTTGGTTTTCAAAAGTTGTCAGCTTTGTAAGGATAACACTTACCCTACTACCTATTTTATAAAAATTCTCGAATTAATAAGGCGTTTAAACCAATTATAAAATATTTATACCTTAATAATTTAAAAAATACATACACAACATTATGTCTTCTGAAAATATGTGTTACACATAGTTTTTCAAATCCTTCAAAATCGGAAACTTCACTGTCCGAATTAAAAGCTTTAAAAACTTCGGGGTCGAGCGCATCACTTTCTCTGTCTTCTGGCGTTTCACTGCAGTTTTTAGAAATAATGTTTGCTTCAGTGAAACCCAAAATAATCGTCGAACTTTTGATAGTTTTCCAGGATTCGGATACCCATTTTATGACTTCCTCATAGGTAGCTTTTCTCCTTTTGCCACTATTCGTGAATGAATGTATCCTTCACGCATCCATTCCTTCCAACGCTTTCTCATTTCGCTTTTAAAAGCTTTGTTTGTGACCAAGTCAAGAGGCTGCAAAATCTTAGTCAGACCTTCGGAAATCACTGCCAGTGTAGCAGGGACTTTTTACACTCCAATTTTATCTATTCCATCAAATAGGTATGCATGGAATCAACATTCCACGTCCTTTTCTCTTGCGCTACACTTCGTTCAGCCAGTCCAGCAATATCTCTTGACACATCCACCTCTTCTGATTTGTGTGGATTAACACATCTGTTGGATAATTTCCTTTAGGAATGGTTTTTCTCTTAAATATCAAAAGGGCTTTCAATTTATCTCCATTGGCTGCGCAGGCTAACACGCACGTAAAAGATGTCTTCTCATTTCCCATGGTTACCACTGTGATTGTTTTATACCCTTGATTATCCACAGTTCTTAGAGGTGTCCTAACAAAAGTTCTGCACACTGTCCACTTTTGAGAAAAGTGTGAAGTAACAGAAAACTTGCCTTATTGCCGTTCAATATTCTCTCCTCCACTGCTAATGACAGCTTGCCAGCAGTGAGGTGTAGGTCCTTTATGCCCCATTGTACGCCATCTTTGTTTGGCTGTCGTATTACTCAGGTCATGTCCAGTGACAGTTCATCCAGCGATTCGTAGCAGATGCCATGGAGCCGATTTTTTAACTTTGGGAAAAGATCAGGGCTGTATGGTGGGCGGAATAAAGTTTCCCAGCCATATTTCAACAAAAGTCCTCGTACCGACGCTGCACCATGAGACAATGCATTGTCATGTAGCAAGATCGCTCCTGCTTCCAACAAATTGGGGCAATTTTGACGGATTTTCGGTCTCAACTTTGTCCTCAGAAAGTCGTGATAATATTGTGCGTTGATATTTTGCCCTACTGGCACTCGATCAGAGACCACAACACCCTGGGCATCGTACGCAAAAATCATTTGTTTCACTTTGGATTGTTGCCGACGATGCTTTGAGGGGTGAAGGGAACTTCGATGCCTACATTCCGCTGATTGCGACTTCAGTTCCGGCTCAAAATAACTGGTCTAAGTCTCGTCATTTGCGACAATTCTGTTCAGGAAGGTGTCGCCATCCCTTTCAAACCTGTGGAGGTGATCCTGTGCCATGCTCACTCTGGCTGCCTTCTCCTTGAAGGTGAGTTGATGGGGCACCCCAGCGCACATAGATTTTTCTTTTTTCTTTTTCCCAGTGCATCAGGTAAAATCCGGTGAACAGACATGGTGGGCAAATTTGCCTGATGAGCAATCTCCTAGACTGTCAAATGGCGATTCTCTTCGAGAAGCGTTGCAACGATGACGACAGATGTTTTGTCTTTCGGCGTTTGAGGTCAGCCTGAGCAGTGATAGTTTTTTATGCTGCTCCCCCCGAAAGCGTGATGCCCAGTGAGAAATTGTGCTTCGATCAAGAGTTTGTTCCCCACAAACTTCTTGCAAGGCTATGTAGATCTGTGTCAGTGTCCCCCTACAGAGTTTCTATTTTCATGTATGAGCACTAGTCTAACACCATGACTTGACCTGAGGAGCTGCAGGCTTCCATTTTCAAACCCGCCCGCATCCACACAGCAAATGATAGCGAGTCATTCTAACACCACTGCATTGCTGAGAGTCTGACCTTGACATGACACAATCATTTTCCCGATTGCATCGTCCACTTCCATTTTAGATTATCCTGTGCAGAACTTTTGTTATGACCCTCGTATTTGGGGGCAATCAAAGGTTACTTCATCTATGTTAATGATGCTGCCTTCCATAAATTTCTGCTTTTTAATGACTTAGTCCAGAAAAGAAGCTTGTTTCTCTTTCCAGTCTGTTGGTAGTGCCTACCCTACGGTCGTCTTCATTTGAACAGAGAGCTTCTTTCTCATCATAAATCTGTAGCACCAGTTGGGGCCACCTTTGAAGTTACTGAAACCCAACTGTTCAGCTATTAATTTTGCTTGTAGATGAATTCGAACTGTAGAGACTAGCAGATTTGTCTCTCTGTTCCTTTATCCGCTTTTCTAAATTCATCTCTACAGCTCCTCTCCTTCGCGCTATTTTCAGTCTTGGCATTTTCTCCAGTCTCTTTCTGATCGCCACCTGCAAACGCAGTGCTCATTAATGTTATGCTCTCGGGCTGCAGATTTATTACCTATTTTTTCTGCCCTTTCACATACCATTAGCTTAAAACTAGAAGCATAACTTCTTGTTTTGTCAATTTATTTTCCATGATAACCGTAGAACTATGCCTACTCGAGAAAATGCGATTTGAATGCAACGCATACACGTCACAGACAAAATTTGCACGTGCTTTCCTTGAGTCAATGACAATCGATCTTGACTGGTGGTAGTTCAATATCCCATTTCAAGAGGGGAGAGAGAGTGAAGCTAATGATTCCATGAGTTCAAAGAGAGATAGTTGCTCAGAGCATGAAGCAAGGGCGATCCTTACCAACGAAATCAGTTCCGTGCGAAGTTTCCCCTGCCACAGATTTTTTCCGAGTTTTATTGGACGTCACCTCTCTTACCTGTCCCACCTCAATCACATAACCTATTATTGTCATGTCTTGTTTTAAGAGGGTGTGGGTGGAATTTATTGCACGTAGCAGTAACATCGTTAATCTATTCCCGCTCTATTGAGATATCTTCCCGCACGGAAAAAAGAATGGAGCAGGCGAAACTTTTTGTTATGGAATTTCGCTTTGCCAAGAGAAAAAGTGTAAGCCGCCCAGGCTGAAAATTTAATTTTGAACTCTTATATGCTGTGGCTTATCTACTCAAAAATATGGTAGGTTTTAATAATTTCTTTGTGTGTGATATATTTCAAAACATGAAATGCAAAGTCCAACATTACAATCAGGACAGAAGTATGGAGTCTCTTTTTGACACCTCTTATTATTTTCAGCTCTTTTTGAGCAACAGAGTTTGCATTCCTAGAAGATTGTTTTTCCTTCTCTGAGGCAGGTATTTGTTTTAGAAAATGTTGTTCTATCAAGTGCTTGGGGTTGTCTTCAAATCTGGAATAGCTTCTCTTTGACATAGTGTGGGATAAACAATGTTTCTGGAAGAGCATCTATCTACTAAGTCCATTCGAAACATCAAATGAGATTTTTTTCCTCGTTTTTTGTAAATAATGAAAGAATGCAGTATCGTGTGATTTAAGAAATGAAAAATTATTTTTTATAACATTTCTTACCTGTTTTTTGTGTAATTGAATAATCACTTAGGTACTGATCTACAATATCTACACCTCCCATAGTTTTGTTGTAGTCTGATATAACCTTTTTTTTTTTTTTTTTTTGACAACTTTATTGTGATAGGTTATGTCAACCATTTCCTTTGTATGGACAGTTGACAACATTGTAACATCTTTGTCTTTCCATTTGATGGCAAGGACTTTCCCTCAACAAAAAGCAATAGTTTCACCTTTTCCTAGTTTCTTTTTTATCAGTTCTGGTGGCATTTTGTTTCACTGTCCCATATGTACATGTATCTGTTTGATATGTAAGAAGCATCTCTGCCAGTTGTGGAGATGTTGTAGAAATTGTCTGTTGTAAGACAATATCCTTTGTTCAACAATGGTTTTATAAGTGACATCACCACCTGGATCAACTAATTCAGATCTTTGTATATCTGGTCAAACATGGTACCTTTTCCAGTGTATATAATTTGTGATCATAATTATCCTGAGGTTGATTCACACAACATATAAGATTTTATTCCAAAATGTGACCCTTTCATGGGAATATACTGTCGCCATGCCAAACGACTTTTGTAGAGCACAATGTTTCATCAATTGTTATTTCACACTCCAGAGTTATAGCTCGTTAGAAAAGATTGTTTGGATGTTCTAACACAGGACAGATCTTGTGTAGCTTAGGATTTTGATGATTATTAGAATCGTGAGTTTCATTATTCACAAAATGAAGATCCTTATATATTTCATAAAATCTATTGCAAGTCATAACACTAGGGGGGAAAAGGAGTTGAAATGGAATGTTTTTTGCCCCGACAAATTTTAATTTCTATGTTGTTGTTTTTAATGATACTTTGTAAAATTATCATACTCAGGAATATTATTTCATTCTTAGTAACTGGTATTCAAGCTTTTCTACCTTTTTAAAAAGCGAAATCCTGGAGTCTTATGGCATTGTTTGACATATGTTAGTTTCGGAAATGAGATCAATCAAGATATTCACAAAATACTCAAAATATTGCATTAACACACAAACTTGGGTAAAAACTGATGTTTACTCTTTAGGCGTTCCAAGAAATCTAAAATGTGGAGGATCGTGATCTAACACAGCAGTCAAAATTTTGTGCTGTTCACATCCAGGTAACAATATGGCTCCATCACTGCTGTCATTAGATTCATTATTTGTATTATCATAAAATTCACTTACTTCAGTATCACTGATGGATTCACTAATACTAAAATGATTGTCCAAATCGCTTGCATTGCCCGCTTCCATAACGCATACAAACAGGACAAAACAGCAAACCATTTTTCACAAACCATGTCTTCCGCAAATAAAATGCAGAAATCTGCCGGTAAACACAAAGATATACTCTATAGTAAAACACATACATGCTAGTACTGCTATCTAGTGTTACGGGCATGATAAATCAGTTGTGTTTGCACTATTCAGTATGTAACTTCTTTAACACTTCAGCCTGGTAATATCATGGACGCGGAAAATAGGGATTGATACCTCAGCTCGTCATATTGATAGGCATGGTCCTTAAGCGGTTAAAGCTGAGAGTTTCTTTCATCTGCAGGTTTTTTTATGTTGCTTCTCTTCCAGCGTTTGGAGGGGGTGGTGGTGGATAGGGAAATATTAAATGGGAGCTCTAACACAATTCTGTTAGGTTTCTTCCAATTTAAATCAGATCATCTAGGGAATTAACTTGTCCAGGAGACATTTCATTGACATTGTTTCAAGACTGAAACTGTCTATCCCCGTAGCAAAATCGCGGCGACGGGTGGTCTACGTTGCAGATTTTATATTGGTCCAGCAGACAAAAAAGATATCCCCAAACCCCTATTAAATACTCTTTTTCTGTCTTTCAAAACTTTCCGAAAACGAAAGTTAGACAGAAGTGAAGATTTCTCCCGTAATCGCAATTTTTTTTTTTCTTTTTTTTTCTCGCAATGTTTTCATGTTTGGTACTTTTGTTAAACATTATTTTATTGCACAAATATTTGAGTTTTAGCTTGAAAATAGCGGCAAAAATTTCCGAAAATGGTTTAGACTGAGCTGTGTAATCTTAAAATCTTTTTCTTGCGATGCCGCCCTTGCCCCATATGGTTGTTAAACATCATTTTATTATACTGTATTGTATTTAAAATCAAAAATGGAGAAAAAAATTTCCGAAAACAAAAGTTGGACAAAGCGAAGACTTCTGCCGTAATCAAAATGGAGGCAAAAAATTTTGAAGATTTCTCCCATAATAGCCCCCCCCCCCCCGCAGTGTTTTTCCTGCTCTGTATTTATTGCTTAAGCATCATTTAATTAGATTGTTTGTATTTAAAAGTGAAACTGGAGAACAATTCTCCAAAAACAGAAGTAGAATGGAGCGAAGATTCCTCCCGTAATAGTCTTTTTTTTTTTCCACGATGTTTTCCCTGCAGTGTATTATTGTTTAAGTATCATTTAATTACATTAATGTTTGTATTTAAGATTGAAAATGAAAATAAGACTGAGCGAAGATTTCTCCCGTAATCGTAATTTTTTTTTTTTTCTCTAGCGATGTTCCATCTGTCCAGTATTTTTTGTTAAATACAATTTTATTCCATAAATCTTTGTGTTTCAGGTTGAACATGGAGGTGAAATTCTAGATACAGAGGGCCAGGGGTTCTTGGTCATAATTATTGCAATTGCTGGCTAGATGTCTTAGTCATAATTATTGCAAGCACCTATGCTAGATGTTTTTGTTATTTTAGGTAGAAAACAAATTAGGTGGATAGTTTCTTTCTTTTTCTTTAAATCTCTACTCGTGCACATTTTTGTTTTCTTCCGATCTAGTAGTTATCTTGTCCAGTGATCGCCCGCAGATTTATTGTGGCACCATGAATATCGGTCGCAGACTGATAAGGAACTTTCTGCTATAGGGATTGCCATTAATCCAAGAATTTGTTTCTGAGAAAAACAGAAGACACAGACAACAGTAAAAAGTCTTCTCATTTTTTTGTTTTGTTTTTTCTCAGCTGCACAGCCGTGAATAATCAGAATATCTAGAACTGTGAGTTCTTGATATTCTGATTATTCAGGCACAAAAGTGGTGGGCTATGTGTTTAAATTGTTTTTTCAACTTTTTTTTTTTTGTTAGCAAAGGAGAAGAGGCTCTGCCTTTCTCAACTACCTTTTCTGCCCATTCCAACAAAATAGACCCACAGCTATACTGTTGTGGCATTTCTTATGACGTTTCAGCCACTGGTCTTGTGAATCAGTGGAAGTTCTGTCACTCTTCACTGCTTCAAATAGCATCATTACATGGTCCTCCATTCATTAGTGTAAGCTGTCATAGCAATGTAAATTCATTTGTAGCTTGTTATTTGAAGTGGGAAAACTGTTTCTGCTAATAGGACACTTTTTTTACAAACTAAACATACAGTAATCAGCATATGTGTGAAAGATTGAGAGTTTATTTCATGCAAGTCAGGAACATGTGTGTCCATACAGATTGTAAATTTTTAGTACAGTAAAACCTTGAAAATCTGGCATCCAGAAAACCAGCAACTTCAGAAATCCGGCACTTTTCTGATTTTGTTTTCATGAAGACATCCGATGTTTCACCAATAACCATGTAAATCACCCGATGTACCGTCTCAACAACACATCCCGAGATCATCCGATCTCGGCGTGCAAATTGCCGATAGCCACCTACATGCAACATCGGGAGGTTTCTTAAATTCTTCATCTCATTGAGCCACGCTGAAGTGACACTGACCAATGAGGCGACAAATCGGCTTGTACGTTTGAAATGCCTTTCGAACGTGTGATGATGATGATTTGTGCTTGGCGGTGGCAGTGTGTGGATTCGATCGTGTAATGGTGTATCTACATCAGCACCTTCATGATGCATCGTGGTAATTGCCTTCGCGATGTATCAGTTTCGTCAGTCGAATAACCGTAACGTCGATGTAAACTTCACATCAGGTTTTCACAATGTATCGATACATCGCCCATCCCTAGTGGTTTCTCTGGCTTTTTTTCAAGTTTTTCTTAGCCATTCGCCAAATTCAATTTGTTTTTGACAGAGTTTTATAATCAATAGTACAAAACGGTAATTGCCAATATTTTCGCCAAAACATTTTTTTTCATCCCAAAATGTCCCCCCACCCCCGCAAATTGCAAAGAATGCAATCGGCAGCGCAACCCCTGCACATTTATAAGTCGTAAACGTGAAAAATTTTGTTAAAGTGACCTGTTACGTGTAAGTACGTGCTTTACATAATGTCAGTTACACAATTTTTAGATATCTTTAGAAATTTGGAATTTTCATAAATCCGGCACTCATCCGGTCCTGTCGATGCCGGATTTTCAAGGTTTTACTGTAATATGCTTATTACTTAGTAAAAGCTGTTACTACTAGGATTTATTTCTTTGGTTAATATTATCATTTCTTACCAAACTGCCAGTAGCCCCATGTGACCAAACATAAATGATGCCCACTGTGGGTCCTTAAAATGTCAAAAGTTGTAAAAAGAAAAAAATCTCATAAGTGCTTTACTGTGTCATGTTTAATTCTTGCAGAATGTATACGAGTATTTAATTTTATCACATTGTGAACAGGATGAAATGAATGTCTCAACTATGACTTGCATTTAGCTGTTAACCAGTATTGTGTTTTGCTATTGATATTTCAAGTATTATGGTTTAGAATGTTATTAAAGGGAATAGTTTTAATTACCCTATAAGCAAAGTAACGTTAGTATTCTTTAGTACTGGTGTATTTGTTACTACAGATGGTGAGTCGAAAGTTTTGCAATATTTGCATATAAATGCATGTGCTGTGGCTGGTATGTCATGTGTTTAAACTAGTTCAAGTCTCACACTGCAATCAGTTGTAAGGGATATAAAGTGGCAGTTGTTGCTGTGAACAGCATTGCATGTCGTCGTTCTGTCTGTGGTTGGGACGCCTAAAAAATCAACAGCCACAACAGGATAATTAGGGAAATTTTGTGTTTATGACTTTGAACCTGCCATAACGCTACTCAAGCAACATGAAACATTTGTCATGTGAAAAAGGAAGGTTCCATGGACCACAGCACCGCATCTAGGTGGTTCAAGAAATTTTGCTCAGGTGATGGAAACCTCGAGGATCAGCCAAGATCAGGTAGGCCGCGAACCGTGGATTCAGAGGCCATGCACCAGGCCGTAAAGGCAAATCTGACAACTAGCACTCGGAGATTATCAGGCGAGCTAGGCATCTTACAGACCACTGTGGTTCGTCACCTTTAAAATCTCTGCAAGGTCTACAGGCACTGCTGAATTGTCCTTCACGAACTGACGCTAGCTGAAGCAAACCGCCGAGTGGAAGTGTGCACGAAAGTCCTAGAAAATCCGCATGATGTACGTTTTATCAAGAGAATTGTTACTTGCAATAGTTGAGCCTGGGCCAGCTTCCAGAACTTGTTGCCAGACGTGGGCACAGTAGAGTGAACCCTGTTACGCAGTAACAGGGTTCGGACCATCAACGCCAACCTCTACCATCTACCAAGATGGTCGGACCATCAACCTCTACCAAGATGGTCGGACCATCAACGCCAACCTCTACCATGGTTCGTACGCTCCTTGCAAAGTCCTTGAATAAAAAATGTTCATTTTAAAGTCCTTGAAAGTACTTGAAAAAGTTGGCTCTGTAAATAGTACTTGATTTTTTTTTTTAATTAATGATATGAAAAAGCATGTGTTAAATAATTGTTTGTGCTAAAAAGATTTATAGGAGATTTCTACGTAGTTGTAATAAAAACACCAAGTTGATCAACTAACCCAGAACTTGCATTCAACCCAGGGGAGTGTGTGGACAGCTATGGTGCCTTGGCTATTATATCACTACAGAATAAAGCATCTGCCATGTGTGTGTAAAATAAGTGGAATGATATATTCGCAAATTGTGATGGGCTTCTGTTTATTGGAGTTGGAGATGCATTCTTGCGGGATTGTGGAACTTCCAGGAATTGCTTGTGGTTCATGCGTGGACCCTTCGTCTCCTGGCTGCATCAAAAGGTGCATCAAAGTCACGCATCAAAAATAAAAAAATTAAAGCAAACAAAATAAGTGTCATACCAGCAGATGAACACTAAAATAATGTACCCTTTAAAAATATTCCACAAAATAAAATTATTTCGAAAAACACCAAAACAGAAGGGCAGTTCAAAGTTAATAAAATAAACCTACTGGGGCCAAAGGGTAACAGGCAGGTAATTGAAGATGTGCCCGCTCCAACTAAGATTAATGGTCTGAACTTACTAAATACCTACCTACTGATCAACCGACAGTAGGCTACATACATATGATGATTTGGATTTAAAAAGTGCTTGAATTTATTTTGCTTGGAAGAGTACGAACCTTGTCTACTCTGAACAGCTGAAGTGGATGTATGCCGTTTTGGAAAAGTTCCCGGCACTGGTGAACAGAAAGTGTGCTCTCCTACAGAATGACAATGCTCGGCCTCACACCCCACGAATGACCTGGGCAAAACTCCAGGAACTTGAGGGCATCAAACTGATGCCACATCCAGCATATAGTCCGGACCTTGCCCCCGTCAGATTATTACTTGTTCTGGTCCATGGCCCACTTCTTTCGCGGGCGGCACTTCAACAACCAGGAAGAGGTGGCAGCTGGGGTGAAGGAGCTCTTTGCCTCGAAAGACAAGAACTGGTACCATTGTGGTATTGAAGAACTGGCTGACAGATGGCTAAAAACAGTGCAGCCAGATGGCCTATACTTTGAATATTAGTCAACTTTCATTGTAAATGTACATATGAAGACATAAAGTGATCCAAATATTGCAAAACTTTCGACTCTCCCTCTGTAGTATTTGTTCCTCAGATTCATTTGCATCCTTTCTCTCTTTTTGTTTCCGTTGTTTATATTTATAAAACAATAAATATGGTACCATTCTTGTAGGTGGAGAAAATGAAATTGCGATAAGCCTGATAGTGCAGCATGTCCACACTCAGCTTCAGTTGGTAAGAAATTTTGTGGATTACAGAAATTTGTATATCATAGTAAATAATCAATTGTGAAACAGTTATTGCCCATTATGTTGTTAAAAACAAAAAAAAAACTTCTCGCATTCTCTTCCTCCCTCTCGTACACAATTACGAGAGGGAGGAAGAGAGGAAAAGTACCATGCTGCCGTGCATATCAAAAGTTTAGACAACCAAACTCTAAAATGTGTATGAGGTGCATGCATGCTTTCGACATTTTGTGCCCAAATTGTCCTGCAAGACTGATACAATAAAACAATATTCTGTGTATACATAATGAAAAGCATGAACTTTGTCGGAAGTGTAACACTAGATATCAGGCAACTGTGCATGATATTAAAGTACCTGGCTGCTGTTTATGAGATCATTTATTAAAAAAAATTAAAAAAAGGTGATTTCTTGATAAATGACATCATAAGCAAAAACCAGCCAGCATGCTAAATTTCATGTTGTATGGTGTAGAGATCATGTTTTCTATCAAGTTTGTATATTACATGTTTTATACAGGGTGGTGCACATAAAACCAGCCCCAAATGCAAGACAGTTGTACAGTTTTATTTGGTCACAATGTACCGTACATTTCAGTTGCATTTGGTATGGTAAATAAGTGGTATTTTTAACTTTAAAAAAGGCTGCAATGTTAACAATTGACATGTTTATCAGCATTTTTACATACCTGGAAGTGGTCACCACTGGCCTCTGTTTGATCTCTTGCCGTATGTTGGTTTTCAACTCTTCCAAAGTTTGAGGGTTGTTGCAATAGACTTTCCCTTTTAGCAAGCCCCACAGGTAAAAGTCGCACAATGGCAAGTTGAGAGAGAGAGGTGGCCATAGATCTTTACTGATTGTTCTTTCCTGAGTAAAATCATTGGGGATTTGAGCGAGTGAACGATCAAAGGTATGGCAAGTCTCTCAATCTTTCTGAAAGAAGGAATAAGTGAGTTTATGTGGAGTCAACTGGCTTATAAACTCTTCGTAGGTACATAGATGAACATCTGTATTCACATTCTCCTTGAAAAAATGGGTAGTGATGTGTTGGCTTGACACTGCACACCAAACACAGACTTTTAAATTATGGAGTGGTTTCTGTTGAAGCACATGGTTTTTCAGCAGCCCAGTGTCATTTTCTGCGAATCAATGTACCCCTAAAGCTGGAACCAAGCTTCTATTTAAATGAAGGGAAATGGGTCAAGCAGTCCTTTAGAAACCATCTCTAAGAACCTCTGACAGTAATGGGTACGTTTTTGCTTATTAAGTGCTCTTAATTCCTGCACAACACTCAGTAAGGCTTCATTTTTAAATCATGAAATATGCACTGAATTGACCTGCGAGTAATTCTTGTCTGCTGGGATAAACAATGTGTTGACTTGTTCAGGCTTTTGAATGATTCGCTATGTTGGTGACAGCTTCCTAGTGTGATTACAGTTTGTTATTTCACTGTGTGTTGATTACAGTACCAGTTGTATGCCATTTCTTCACAAAGTCCTGGATTGTTGATTTTGCAGGAACATTGGCACCAGGATATTTTGCTTTAAATCATTCACAAACCAAAACAAAAGAACATGTGCGAACATACTCCTCCACAATAAAAATGCATTGTTCAATTGAATACAACATGACTCGCATGCAGACAGCCACAGACTGCCTCCCAGACCATGGAGGATCACTGAACTCGTGTGTGACAGTGTCAAATAGTTTCCAACAGTGAAATACAACTTTAGAACTGTAACACAAACAGTGTTTGAGGCCGGTTTTATGTGTGTCACCCAATATTACAACCCCAGGATAGATATATCATATTCACTTTTTGTATCAGTTTTGCACTATAATTAGATTTCTGTATCGGGAGCAATTGTCATCACCACCTGATCATGGTCATGTAAAGCCTAACAACAGACTACAATGCGTACACAGCAGACTTGATTCATTTTCATGTGAGGCCCAAAGCAGCTCTCATTTCATTTGCTGCAGCATTTAGTTATGTAAAGGTTGCATGTTTAATCTTCAGCTGGGCACTATTTATGCTGCACAACAGGCTGGAATGGTCCAGATCAATGTCCAAAGGGAAACAGAGTAGAGTGTAGAGCTTTGGACTAATGGCTTAGGATGACTTTTGGACAACAGCAGACGGTCACAAACCAGAAGCTCACTGGTGGTCTAGTTATGTAAAGGCTTAAAAGGTGTGTGTTTGATTAACTAGCAAAAATTTTCATTGAAACATTATCTTGAAATAGGAAGTACAGAAATTAAATTTTGAAGCATGTAGCAATTCACAAGCCCCATTTTTGATGTGGCAGTACTCTTGACAACTATGCACATGAACTCCTAGGTGGAATCAGATAAGTGTTTGATTCCCACATGGTGCAATTAATTCTCTAATTTTATGAGGAATTCTCCACACAG
Organism: Macrothele yani; assembly: GCA_039090855.1. Classification (NCBI taxonomy): domain Eukaryota; kingdom Metazoa; phylum Arthropoda; class Arachnida; order Araneae; family Macrothelidae; genus Macrothele; species Macrothele yani. The sequence goes on from CM076992.1 coordinate 21,529,466, forward strand.
ATGCCAGTTGTGGAAAGTAGTGCCATGTCTAAATAGTGGTTTGTGAATTGTGTGCTTCATTCATTTCTCTGTGGGGTTAACATTGAACTATTCAACTAATAGTAGCTTTACTTGAGATTAACACTTAACTGCCAGTGATGTTAATTTTGTTTTGTTAGATTGAAACTGGACACCTACTGGTGGTTTCTGGTGTGGGATTAAAATTGGACTGCAACAGATCTCTAAGAATCACACATGGGCAAAAGCTAGAGTGGGCATGATTAAGAGTTACCATGTAGAAAAATTGGTGGTAAAATAAATTTACATTGATTGATCTGTCTTTAATTGCACTCTTTTACAAAAAAAGTTATAACTATTTTTTTTTTTTTTTAAAAAACATTGGATCCTTATGTTAGATTATTTTTCCTTCATAAGATTAACATTGAACTGCTACTGATGGCAGTTCAAAGAAATGAATCTTTAATAAGTTAGGTATTAATTTCTTTACCTTTCTTTGATGAAAAGCTGATTTCTGAGGTGTATCTTATCAAAATAAATAATATCACATGAAAAAAATTCCTGAACAATGCATTCTTGGAAATAATCACCTTGAAGAAATGTAATGTAGTGGCAAACATCATTATACATCACTCAAGAAGGTATCCCATCTTCATAATCTTACTTGTATGGGGAGTCTTACTATTTGTGTTAAATTTTTAATACCCTTCTGTCAGAAATAATTAACCAAAAGCTGAGCTTGGTGAGGTCAAAGTGCTGTTGTTCTGTGGAAGCATCTAACTCCCTGGAACGCCGAACAGAAGGTGTAAGGGTGTTGTTACTGCATGCATGATTATCCAGATTTCACAGCAAAGGATCTGCAAAATTAAGAGTAATCTATGGGGTGCATCACTTGCATGTGGAAATTTTCCCTACAATGCAGGCATAATAACTCTAGAATTCTTTTTCTTCTGTACAGTTCTGTATCAGCTATTAGCTGGTTTCCTTTCTTCCAGTTCTTCATCAATTCACAAACTAATATTCCCCACCTCTGTAAAGTGAATGATTTGGTAAAAGTAGATTTACAGCCATCACTTGTGCTGAAGCCAAAATGAAACAAAAAATATATGTTGCCTTTCTGTTTTTTCCATGTTCTAGTATACTGAAGTTTAACTATGCTGCAGATGTTGTCTGGTTACCACTGTGATTTTTTCATATTTATATACACAGTTGTATCAGAATAATATGATCACCTAGCTAATAATGGGAATTACGATCCTTGGTCTGGATGACAGCTGCAAGATGGCGTGGCATGGATGCAGTGAGGCCCTGGAATGCTGCCCGAGGCACATGAGCCCATTCAGACTGCAGCAGAGCACGGAGGTCCCAGAGATGACTTGGTTGTGGATTGGCACGTCAAACCTGTCGTTCCAAATAGTCCCACAGGTGCTCTATAGGATTTAGGTCGGGCCATTTTGCCGGCTAAGGGAAAACAGAGACGTTGCTGTCGTGTTCCTGGAACCAGTCGCACTCCCTTAGCAACGTGGCACGGCGCATTGTCCTGTTGGTAGACACCATCACCACCAGGGCAAACGTCCAACATGAAGGGATGCATGTGGTCAGTGAGGACAGACAGGTAGTCATTGGCGTTCAGGGACCCATCCAGTGGTTCCAACGGTCCCAGGTCATACCAGAAAAACGTCCCTCAGACATGTGCACTGCCACCACCAGCCTGTATTTGACCGACAAGCTTGTCTGGGTGTTTGTTCTCGTGTGTCTGACTCAGTATCCGCCACCACCCGTTACTTCTGTGGAGTAGAAACCTCAATTCGTTTGAGAAGGCAACCTTTTTCCACTGTTCAATGACAGTCCCATGCGAACTGCAAGCATCGTTCATGATGGACCTGGGTTAACATGGGCGCTTTGACGCAGTGTCGACTGCAGATACTGCGTAACAGGGTTCACTCTACTGTTAAAGGGGACACGTACCTGGATGCCCCAGTGTTCATTTGCAAGATCAATTGCTGCACTGTTGCACATAGTTGCCCTTTACCACTTGACAGAGGCAACGTTCTCCTCTGGGGTCAAATGTCCTTGACCCGGGTGACCACAGCGAGACAACATGGATGGTGCTCCAAAGTTATGAGGTCGGAAAGTTCTCGGTTTGCCAGGGGTCCATTTTTGGTACACCCTTACTACAGCACTTTGCGAACAGCCCATGAAGTCTGCTGTTTCTGAGATGCTTCCACCCTTGCCGCGGTAGCCAACGATCATTCATTTTTGTATGTCCGTCAGATCACAACCTCTGCCCATTGTGCTCATCTGTCCTGGCCAGCCGCTTATATCTCCATGTGGTCAACCTTGTCGCATGCAATCTGTGACGCACCTGGGCGAGTACACTGTGATTCTGGGGGTGGTCATATTATTCTGATACAGCCATTGTTATATGTAATACTTATTTTCAAGCTGTTATGCTCTAAGTTCATGTGGCAAATAGGCTTTAATTCCTATAAATGGTTATACTTTTGTGCCTAAATTTGTAAATCTTCTTGTTTTAGTTGTACTTGGCATGCAAATTGAAAATTTTTTTTTTCTCATTTTTGGATATTATAGTACTTTATTCCGGCAACATTTTAATGCTCTTTGGTGACTGTTCGAGGTCTTTTGTGTTCTTATACCTATATATTGTGGGACTGTCATTTAAGTATCATTACTGTTGATATCTGGACTCATTCCGTTTTGTTAGTGTGCATGTTATAAAACTAAATACAGACATGTCTTTCCACAAGCTTGATGTCATCAAACATTTATTTATATCAATGTATATATCGCTTTTTTTTTTTTCATGCCACAGATTCGTGTAATTCTTATTTTTGCAAGAAGAATTATGGGAAGGTTTACATGCTGAGAAAACAAGGTTTTCTCTTGAGAAAACCTTGAAATGTAATTATTTTCAAGGACTTTGAAGGTGCTTGAAAAGATTGACTCTTGAAAAGTGCTTCATATTTTAATTGTGTGTGTAATTATGTATCACAAATGTTTTGAACTCTGAAAATGTTGTCCTCTCAAGACCATTGGATTTTCTTACTGGAAATATAGCTCTAGAAGCAAAGAACTTGTGTTTCAATCAAAGAGTTGCAGAACTGAATAGTATTTTGTACGAAACATGCAAATTTAAGATTTTTCCTGAGTTGCAACAATATGGAAGCATTGTCTGGATATTTATAATTTTTTATTTTTTTTAAGAGGGGGATTTTACTTTTAAATTTGGCTGTAACTTATTCATTTCTTATGTGCAGTTTTAAACATTGCTGAAATTAATCCAAGCAGTTATTTACTGAGCAGGTTGGAAACTACCCCCAAAAAAATACTTCACTGTGTGAAATGTAATGGTTAATGAAAGCCTTGCTAGTGCAAGCACAGATATTGTCTGCTGAATTGAACATCCAGAATATCAAGAACTGTCACGTGTTTGATCATTTAAAAATTCAATTCGTTGGTTATTGTTATTTATTTGAGCTGGAACTTTATATATGCAGACACATTACAAGTCAGCTTTTCATGTGACTTTCTTCCATGGTTGCCCAGAATACAGAAAGTTTGTTCAAGTTGTTGCTATCTGAAGCAAGAAAAGTTGATAACTGTTTCTAATTTCACTGCCCCATACTTCTGCCTTGTTGGTCTGGGTTCTCTTATCTTCCAATGGTTAAAAAAAGAAAAATGTGTTTTGGATGATTTGTGAAGCTGAAAGTACTATCCTCTCTACTACCAAGACTGTGGATATTGAGATGATCTGGAATTGCATGTAACATCAGATAGGCCTTGACATTCGGTAGGGAGCTGTACAGTAGCAAGAAGGCAGCACTTGCTTCAGCTTTTAAGTTCATTTAATTGGCATGGAACTATCTCTCCAGAAGGCCCCATCTAAATCTACTGTTAAGTCCCACAGCATCAATAGTTTTCTTGTTTAAAATGCCGATACACATCAAAATAAGGTGATAGGAAACTAATTTTGGTTTCTAAAGTGCAGAGCAATGATAGTCTCCGCACATTGTTTGTAGTAAATCAAACAATGTATGGAAGCCCTAGATTAAATTCATGCTGGGCATTTAACCATGTAATAAGCATGCTAATATTCTGCATGGCTTTATATATATTTAATCTGGTGTACAAAGTAACATTATGTTTTAGTGGTTAAAATAACTTTTGACTTGCAAAATTGTAATTTGTGGAAATTCCACTCTCCATTTTGCATACATTTTGCTTACTCTTCCTTTACTTCAACCTGGGTGTGTGCGTTTGAACGTGCGCACTCTCAATTAGTTTTATAAAATAGACTTAAGTCGTTAGTGGACAGGATGAAAAGTAATACATCAAAAGAAGCTAAAATTGTGGGGGAGAAAAAAACAGGATAGTGACAGGGAAAAGTGACAACAAAAGACAGCCCAAAGAAGAAGAGTTTTCTCTGAAAATGTGCGATTAAAATAAAAAAATTCCTAGTAAGAATTCCTATAATAGAAGTTTTTAATTAGTAATTGAATTAAGAAACTAGGAAGCAAATTCTCAGCATGAGCTTTATTCAAAGAATGTTAATGCTGTTAGTAGAGCCAAAACTCTTTCCTTTCTTGAGGATAGGCAATCCAAATAATGGTAATAACATGCTCAAACAATCAGTTCATCCAACCTGATGAAATTGTTTGTTTCAATAACCCTTCCTATATTGAATTGCAAGAAATTATTAATGTACACTTTGAGTGGTACAGGTTTAAAAATAATACTTACCTCGCTATATCATCATTTGTATGAAGCAAGAGTGTGAGCAGTGGACACTCACATGAAAATGCATTGAAATTGTGAGGTCACCATTCCTTACAGACAAGTGTTTGTGTTAGTATGATTATTTCTTCCACAACAGCTTAAATATTTATGCAGTATGTTTAATAAGTCTGTCGGTAACATCAAAGTTAATTATATTTTATATACATATATAGTTCTATTTGTATGACAAAAGTCTGTGAGTGGTATGTGCAGTAATGTTCTTGAAGAACAGTGTGACTGTTTGCAAATCAGCTTACAATCCAGGGTCAGACTGGTGTTGAGTGATTTCATATCATTAACAGCCCTCTGCTTGTTGTTCAAAAGTTATTCATGTCTAGGTAACTTATCTGTATGACAGACATGGTTGTAATCTTCCTTCAAATGCAATGCTGCAAGAAAAAGAAAAAAACATTTTAAGAAGTGTAAATGGTTAATTACTTGTTTAGATAATTAAGAAGTGTACCAGGTTAATTAACTGTAAAGAGCATAAACAGGTTAAAAGTTGTAAAGCACTGCGAAGAAAGGGGTGTAACTGATAATCTATAAACTGATATTTTGGATTACACAACCACATACCAAGTATGAAATTTTAGTGTTACTTTTTTGTTTCATTTCTCTGACAGTTGAGGCTGCTAGTCTTACTGTCATTGTGGTGAATCCCAATAAGTGAGCATAGGAGTGTGAAAATCAAACATATATCTGTGAATCACATTTTCAAAGTGCACAAAATTCATTTTGTGCAACAACTCTTCTCTGATGGTTATAATCATAGGATAGAGTTCTGTGGTTGAGTGTTATGTCTTGGAGACGACAACATAGGTGAAATGAACTTGGATGAGGTGGTTTTTCCATCTGCCTCGCCACATTAACCGATAACCCTTTATGTATTCATCGGATAAACATCCCTGTTAGACACAGGAACAACTTTTCAAGACCAGCAAATAATGGTGTGGTTTGTGCAAGGATCAAATTAGTGGGCTGTACTTCTTCAATGGAAATGTGAATTCACAGGACCTATCTAGATATTTCAAAAAATGTCTTTCCTCCTTACCTAAATTCTTTACCCCCCCCCCCCCTTTCTCTTTTTAGCACCTATTTTAAACAGAATGGGGCATGTGCTCATTTCTCTGCAAGTGTTTGCCAGTGGTTATATCAACATTTTCCTGGGAGGTGGAATTGGATGTCACACTAAATGACCAGCTCGATCACCTGCATCATGGAATTTCTTCCTAAGGGGATATCTAAAATCCAGGATTTATCAGAATCCCCTTCACTCATTTCAGAATTTGAAGAATGTCATTTCTGTAGAAGTGCTGAATGGAATCAAACTTAGTAACCTGTTTATATAATAAATAATGTACTGCCCACATACTGCCTTTAGTCCAAAAGGTTAGGTTATGTTTTATGAACTTAAAAAACAATGAGCGTTGTCAAAACAAAAATGGTTCAGCTGACTGGTGCTTCATATTTGGAACCATACCAAATTTCCTTCACCACCAATAGGATATAAAACCAAGAAAAAGTTTTTACTTAGCAAATCGTCTTGATTACTTGGTTTCTCAGTTAAATATTTTGGATAACACAACCACATACTAAGTATGAAATTTCAGTGTTACTTTTTTGTTTCAATTTCTAATTATGACTGCAATTTAAAAGAAAATTAATTACTCATACTAATTAAAGTTTTTTATTCCTAAAGATTTTTTTAATCCTGTTAATAAAAAAAACTGCATGTTACTTGAGTATAGGGTGAACAAAAGAGGATTTACAAAATTTCGGTTAGGAAAGGAAAACAGATGCACAGGATTTGAGACACTTTTCCTCATGTGTTCATCCCTCTCTCGGTCAGTCAGTCTTTCTTTCTATACAGAAAAGATATCTCCAATTCTAAAATATAGATTAAATTTTTTCTGTGTACAAAAGTCAGGTAGACTGACAAATGAAGAGCTGAGCAGAATCTTGGTGATTTTTTTTTTTTTTTTTTGTATCTGACTGTTTGAAGTGGTGATGTCGTTTTAGCAGGGACTAGATGACAGACATGTCTCAGATCTTGAGCACATGTTTTCCTCTATCAGAGTGAAATAATTTTTGCAGAGAGAATGGAGGAGAGGCGTTACCAAAATCGCATACTTTCTTCTATCCAGCTGGTTTGTAACTAAAAGTTGGAAATGCGACACCTGAAAATTGGTCATTTCAAGAGGTATACTAAAATTTGTTGGTACATGGTAGAGAAGGTAAGTAACTAACAAGTGGAAGAGTTTTCATTTTTTAGCTCAACCATATGAGGGAATGGAAGCTGCAAAAATTTAGTGAGGGAATGAGTGAAAGCAGGCTGGAATAAATGGAGGAGTAATCTGTGTCACAAGAACCCTAATAAACATGAAATAAAATATACACAGTTAGCTGCTAGGCCTGATCTTTTATGTAGATCAGAAACTTGGGCAACCAGAAAAATGAACTGGGAAGAACAAATGAGGATGCTCAGATGGATGACTGAGAGGTGAAATTAAATATGCTAAGTATACTAAAATAGTGAATACCAATAGCATAATGCTAATAAAATTTTCTAAAAATCGGCACAAAATGACAGAACTTATACATTTTGTTATTTCTGTAGAAAATGCATCTACTAGCAAAATTGTTCACTAAGTAGAAAGTGTTATAATACCAAGATGTACCTACATTTTCTAGACTTACTAGAATAACATTCATTAGATGCTGTGATAAAACATTGCCACCATGAAAGGAAATAATTGTGAGGAAAGTAATTCAAAAATGCAAGAAATGTTTAATTTTACTAGCTAAGATACAGACAGAAGACACTTCCTTGTGTTAACTGTCTCATGTTAATTAACTAAAATCTGTAGTATACAAGAAAAAAAAATCCCTTTCGTGTGTAGAGCACTTACCAAACTACCACCATGTACATGTTAAATTGCAGGCAATGTAAAAGCCCATAAGTAGAAATATAACATGTATTTCATAATATTATTAATTACCACCACATTCCTGTATATGCCTGTACAGCATTCAGTCATGTTTTTGGTACAAACCACATAAAACAAAAAAGAAAAAAACTTATTCTTGGCAATTAATTTTCTTCTCTTTCTGTCCATTTGCAAGTTTTTCTACTTCTATCATATTCCTTTTTTTTTTTTCTCTCACTAACAGCAGATTTCTTACCTTCAATCCACCTTGTGTGTGCCAGGTCTACCTCTTAGTCTGCAGCCTGGCACCACAGGATTCAACACCTTTTTAGGCAGTCGTTCATGCCTCATTTAACACACATTCTGTACCATCTCATTATGTTCTCATTAACTTTCTTTTTCCAACAAAAAGAGCATCCAGCTCAATTCTGATGTCAACATATGATAATTGCTGTTATTCCTCTGAATTCACTTTTTTCTTTCTTTCAGATATTTTGCATATCACTCTCGCATCTCTATCTTCTTACCTCATCGAAAGCCTTTTCCTTTGTAACACAATTTCTGCCACCTTAAAAGATGGTCAGACTGAATACTGTATTGTATACAGTGAGTTTAATCCACTGGCTAACATGTTTCTTAGCAAAGACATTCTTATACAGCTGATAAGACTTCCTCTGCCAATTGTGTTTTCCAACATGATATCAAGCCTCATTAATAATCATACCTAGATAATTAAAATTTGTTACCTGTTGTAAACTATAAAATTAATAATTTTTGGAGTTGGGCTAAGAACCATGAATATTGATATGAGAAAAGGAGAAGTGAGCAGCATAATGCAAGCAGGATGGAATAATTGGTGAAACACGTTAGGTGTACTTATGTGATAAAACAGAGCCTGTGAAGTTGAAAAGTTGTGTTTCAGAGATGGTAAGATTTGTCCAGTGACACAAATGTTTGGAAAAAGCAAATGTTGCTTATATGAATTTGATGTGTGGTGTCAGTTGAAAAGACAGAATTAAATAAGAATAATAAGAAAAAAGTTCAAGTAACAGAGGCTTCAAAGAAGGCCCAAGAAACAAGATTGTACTGATGTAGACATGTGAGAAGGGACAGGAAATACATGGAGCACACAGAGTAATGGGCACGGAGCTTCCTGGAAAGTGAACTAGAGAAAGATCTAAAGTTGTAGAGTGAGTCGACACAAGACAGAAAAGAGTATGGGACGGAGATCCGCAAAAGTGACCCCACACCTAGTGTGGGGCTAATCATGATGTAGAAAAGGATCCCTAATTTTTAACTTGTCTATCTCTGCTGATTAAGATTAAGCTGTAGCTTGTGTTAGAAATTAGTGCTAAGTCAACAACAAACTGCTGAGGTTAGAACCACCTACTTCAGCATTTGAAACCCAGCAGTTTATTCATAGATCAGAAGCGAAATTGGGGACTACATATGTGCCAAGTTTTACGATTTATACCTGTAAAATTTGCGGAAATTATTTGTTTTGCGGTTATTTTATGAATGACATATTTTGCAGATTTCCGGGTCCCCCAGGTTAGTGCAATTTTGAGGGAGAATAAGTGTCCCTCAAGGACCACCGTGCCTGTATATTCTGATTTGCCTGATCACATTTCACTCTATGCCCAAAGTCTGGCAAGGACTCAGTAAAAGCAGTGTAGGATTAGGATTGGCTACAACTGCTGTAAGAGAGGGACAGAGGAGTAAAAATATCAGCCTCATATAGGACTTAAATTATATTTTTTTTTTATAAGTTGTTCTAACATGTTAGCACAAAAATTTAGGTCAAAACCTCAGTTAAATTAGAAAGTTGTGATATACACAGTCGAGTCACATTATTGTGGCCACCTCCTACTTTTGACATCAACAGCGCGTAGCCAATGAAAGAAGGCACGCATCGTGAGCTGGCTTGGAGGGTATATAAGGTGTGCTGTAGGCATTCTGAAAACATATCACTCGTTGCTGTCATGGATAAAAGGAGCAATTTATCAGATTTGTAAAAAGGGAGGATAATCGGGTCAAGGGTGGCAGTATTTCTTAAAAGCGTAGTTTGTGAACTGTTCGTGTTCTGCTGTGGTTAAAGTGTATTGTGATTGGAGAAATGACACCATTGCGAATAAGCGATGTGGAAACTCGGAGCACCACATGCCATTGATATGCGAGGTGAACATTGGCTGTGAAAGTGTATGAGGGCCAATCAACATGCTACAGTGGAGCAACTCACTGGCTGAATGAACCAAGGGAACTACCAGAAGTGTCTAAAATGACAGTTCAGCAAACCCTGCTGCGTATGGGGCTCCGACGCAGACGGATGGTCACTGTACCTATGCTAACAAAGGTGCATCGGCAGAAAAAGCTTACATTTGCATGGCAGTATCGGAATTAGACCTACGCTGATTGGCAAAGGATTGCCTTCTCCGATGAGTCATGTTTTCTGCTTCCCTGAACAGATGGACGTTGACTGGCATGTAAGGTAAGAAACATTGGAGAACACTTTTCAACCATTGCTGGAGAACACAAGCTGGTGGATGCAGCATTATAGTCTGGGGAATGTTTTCCTGGCATTCCCTGGGTCCACTCATACCTGTGGAAGGCACTATGGACTTAATTCGTTATGAATCCATCCTTGCAGACCCATACATGCTGATTGTCTTCCCTGGGGCAGATGGCATCTTCCAGCACAACAATGAGATGCGTCATACAGCTAGAAATGTCAGAGAGTGGTTGGAAAAGCAGGATGAAGACTTCAAAGTACTTCCCTGGCCCCCTAATTCCCCAGACTTAAACCCAATTGAGCATCTGTAGGACCACCTTGATCTTGTTGTTCGCTCTATGGATCCTCCACTGCGCACCCTCCTGCAGCTATCAGATGCACTGCAGTCAGCATGGCTCCACATACCTGTGAACACCTTCCAGCATCTTATTGAGTCCCTCCCAGCTTGTCTACCTGCTGTCCGCACTGCACACGGCGGTTACTCTGGATATAGCTGGTGGTAACAATAAAGTGACTTGGCCATGTATATCGCAATAATTTTGCAGTTACTAATTAAATTTTTTGTCTGTGTACATAGCATAATGAAAGCATAGTAATGAGATAATTATGTATGAATTGCATTTCAATTGCTATAAGCATGAAATAATGCCAAATATCTTAATTATAGCATATGAAATTAATTCAAATTGATAAATCATTTAAATTATAAATTACCTTTAATTGAGAAATTCAATATGTTTAATCAATGCATTTGGTGCATCAGTTGGTCAAATATACTGATTAAACTTTCAACAAAAAATTTTTATGGTTTCCAAATCTTGAAAGTTGGCCGTCTGGAACTACTACATCCCTGTGTTGCTCCAAAGTTAATTTCAAACTATTTAAAACCATTACCATTATTCCATCTTGATTGATGCAAAGCTGTTGGTATATTACAGGCTTGTGTATGAAAATTTAGAATTAGTAACCTCTTTTCTCTGAGTTTTTTTATCAGAAATATTCTCAGTTGAAAAGTCATAGTTGGTGGCAATTTTCGCAACAGATTTACTGAGGAGGTTTACTATTTTCATACAAAGACACTACTGTGCCACAGTGGCAGGCAAAAAAATACTGTAAGGTATGTAGTAAAAATTCCTTGGCTCATTCTCCACCTCTCAAATCGTTATTCTAAATTCTAGTCAGAACAATCCATAAGAAAATTTTAAAAATTAAATGTTTTTGGAGCCTGCTACTGCTCCACTCCAGTTAAATGAATGTCCTAAATTATATCTCGTTTTCCTGAAACTTAAAAGAAATCACTTTTTAATGAAATAACGGTTTTCTCAGTAAATCCTTCAAAATTATCATGTTTTTTTATTTCCTCTTTTTCACCCCAATTTAGTGGTTGAAACTGCGCCATAGGTAAGTTCAGTCATCAAGGTGAGTGAAGTTTGTCATGTGTTCTATGAATTTCAAAGTCATTAATAAAACAATCAGTTTTAAGTCTGGTCAGTCAAGCTCAAAATAATAAGTTGAATTTGTAAGTCTTCTAATATTTTCCTTTACTCATTTCCATCTTGGATGACTTACAAATCCAGTAATAAGAACTCAAGTTCTATGAATTTCCTGTAATCACGAAAATAACCATGAATTAACCTATTTCATTAAGCAAGAGAAGTTTTACACATGTCCAGAGTTTTTGGTTAATGTCACTGGTATTACCATTCTTCTCAGACTTTAAGGAAAATTTTTTTCTTCTCGTGCATTAGACTTATTAATAGCAGCAAGAGAAAATAACTTGATTTATGGGAGGATGGTGAGCTTATTCAGATGATTGGAATTATGTATGTATATACAATGAAGTGCCAGAAAAACTGATACAGAAGAGCTTGTGCAAAATACATAGCAACGTCACCTATGCACGTACTCGATTGCATCCGCCAGTGCGTATATAAAGCGATAGACATCTTTGCCAGCTGTCAGAGCTGTTTTCGGCATGAGAATGACAAGTAATAACAATATAAGTGATTTTCAACACAGTGTCATAGTTGGCGCTCGTGAGATGGGCCATAGTATTTTGTAGGTAGAAACGAAGTTTGGATTTTCACGGACGACCATTGCAAGGGTGTATCGTGATTACAAGAATTCCAGCAAAAACCTCCAACCTGCGATACCAGTGTGGCCGTAAAAAGACATTGGGCGAACGTGGCCATCGTCGACTGTCAAGAATCGTTTCACGCGATAGGCCTGCAACACTCTCGCAGCTATCATCGGAATTCAATGCTGGAGAGCCTCAACAAGCATCAGCATCCGGACTGTGCAACGTACCCTGCACGATATGGGCTTTGGGAGCAGATGCCCAACCCGAGTCCCCTTGATGGGTGCACGACACAGAGCTATGCGCCTCTCTTGGGCACAGCAACACTGCCACTGGACACTTGATGACTGGAAACAAGTAGTCTGGTCTGACGAGTCGCGTTTCCAACTGTATCGGGCAGATGGAAGGATTTGTGTGTGGCGCAAACCCCATGAAGCCCGCCTGTCAACAGGGAACTGTACCGGCTGGTGGGGGTCCGTAATGGTATGAGGTGTGTTTAGCTGGACTTCCATGTGCGCATCCTTTCTGACGAGGTACACCCGTTCATGTCCTGCATTCATGCTGACGGGTTGGGCCTGTTCCAACAGGACAATGCACCTCCACACAAGTGTCGAATGCCACATTATGGTTAGAGGAGCATTCATCTGAGTTTGGGGTGTTGCCATTACCACCCAAGTCCCCAGATCTGAACATGATAGAATACATTTGGGATGACTTGCAACGCGCTGTCGAACACAGGAATCCGAAACCTCAGAATACACCCAAATTGTGAAACGCTCTGCAGAAAATATGGTGTGCCTTGCCTACAGCATATTTCCAGAAGCTAGTGGAATCCGTGCCCCGTCACATTTTTGAAGTCCTGCGCTCCCGTGGGGGACTACCAAGTATAGACTGGCGTACCAGTTTTTCTGGCACTTCAGTGTATATGTCTGGAGTTTCACTTTTTTCTTTGTAACCATAAAAATGGTCGTCTTGTCATTTTTTATTTATTTTTTTCAATGCATAGTTTTCTTGCTGGCAGCATAGACATACACTATATTGACAAAAGTCAGTGGACACCTAGAAGAGAAATGCAACATAGCATTTATTGATATACATTAGTATGGTGTTGGTCCACCTTTGGCCTTAATGCATGCCCTGACCCTTCGAGACATGCTTTCGACAAGGCTTTGGAACACAGCGATAGGTATGTGCTTCCATTCAGTACATAATGCTGCCCGCTACCTGTTGCTTAATAGTAGGCCTTGATTCCAAACTTCTTATGTGGTGTTCTAATTCATCCCATAAGTGCTCTATGGGATTAAAATCAGGGCTCTGTGCTAGCCAGTCCACACACAATACGGAATTATCGTCAAACCACGCCGTAACAGTCCTTGCTTTTATGGCTCAGTGCATTATCCTGCTGGTACCAAGAAGGCTCGGTTCCATAGTATTGCCACAAAGTTGGTAGGGCATAATTGTCCAGAATATCGAGGTAGATGTGCTGGCTAACAGGTTTGTCCACAATAACCAATGGGCCGGGACCATACCACGAAAAACACCCCCACACGAGTACACTGCCAGCTCCAAACTTGACCATAGGAACAGTAAACTGTGGTAAATTGTGTTCCCCCGGCCGCCGCCATACCAACACATGGCCATCAGACTGATGGATCGTGTATCTGGATTCATCAGTTCATAGGACCCTTTTCCATTGATCTACGGTCCACTATAAATGTTCTTTACACCATGCTAAATAACGAGTAGCATTCAGAGTGAAGATGAAAGGCTTGTGAGCATCCGCACAACCACGGTATCCCATGGAATGAAATTCTCTGTGAATCAATTCCACTTAGTAGTTCTAATTCTGACTATTATATAGCTCTAATTATTGTACTATTCTCTTTTACGCGCGATATTTCAAAGTAACTTGTACAGAAAACTAGCGGATAATGCTTACCTTGGCATTCCTTTCTAGCGACGGGGACATTTCACGCACGTGTTTTCCGGTCTTTGTTGAGGTTATTGTCCTAAAGTCCGTTGTATGCGATGACTGGCTTTACTTCTCACACTTTTCGCTGGGTATACTCATTGGATCTTTGCTTTAGGATTCAAACATCAATTTTTACCGTTCTTTATACTCGAAATTTTCGCCCATACTCTGGGCATCTTCAGGAGCGTGGCGACTTTACCACCGATGTTCGTGGTTAACTTCGCGCTAATGGAGTCCGATACTCCTTGTTGCCATTCGTCGGAAAAACTTTCCTGGTTATATTTCGTTATCAAGCCCGGCTGGCGCCATCTATGTTTCGTTAAGAACACTTTTTTTTCCCCGTATTTTTTTTTTTTTTTTTTTTTTTAATTTCTTCTCCTATCCTGGTTTTCTTGTCTTTTTTTGCCTGTTTTTCTTTTGTTGTTGTTTTTCTTGTCTTATTAGTTCTTTCCACAGGCCCGATAATGTGCTAGTGTCGTTCTGGTTACATACCCTTGCTTTATTTTTGTAGATTAATATTGCTTCTTCCCTCCTCATTTGCCTTTCCGATTTTTTATTCTTTTTTAGCATTTTAATTTCATCGAACTTTGGGAATGTCCGGTTTTCCAAGCAGAATTGCACTAAAGCCGTTTTGGCTTCTTTTTTTTGCCAGTTAGATATGTGTTGTTTAAGTCTTTTTTTAATCTGTTTTTCGTACTTCCAATGTACGATATTGGGGGTATGTGTGCTATTGGAATTTCGTAGGTTCCTGATTCTTCTAGCATTTTTTCCTCTGTTTTTTTGTTGACAGTCATACTTTTCACGGTGTGCACTGAGCTTCCTAGTTGTAAGTCATATTTAGCACAGTGCCTATTGATTTCTTTACTCACTCCTTCCAGGTATGGGAAAGCTCCAATGTATTTCAATTTTTTATTTCTCATCTTCCTTTGGTTGTGCACTTCTTGGCCTTCTTTACTCTGAGTCATATGCTTTTTACTCTCATGTATCCATTTATTAATTAGCTTGCTCGGGTACCCATACTCTTGTGATATTTTCGAGATAAACTCTAGCTCTTGATTTTTTAGCCTGTTGTTAGATGTGTGTGTGTACGCTCGCCGTATCAAGTTTACTATGCTGTTTTTTTTTATGTATCACTGGATGGTGCGACGAGTATGGTATCAGTACAGGTATGTAAGTTGCTTTTCTGAACACAGAGTATTCAAAACTATTTTTGTTTTTCTTTAGTTGAATGTCCAGGAAGGATAGGCAATTATCCTCTTCAAACTCAATAGTTAGCTCTATGGTGTTACAGATTTTGCTAAACTGCTGTGCTAGACTGCTGTGCTTCTCTGTGAATGGTACGTGTACATACCGAGGTTCCAGCAGTTTGTACACTGAGGTCTTGTGCAGTACTCCATCGATTAGCTGTAACTACTCCTGAGGCTTCGATGTGCTCTATCACTGATTTTCTTTTGTCTGCCGGTACGTTTTGCTGCTTCAGGCATGTCATGTGTCTTCCACTTATTCAGACATCCAAAACAGTTGACTTCGGTATGTTTTAAATGCCTTTCGGTTTCTCTTGTGGAGAACCCACTAATATAACACCCAACAATCTTTCCTTTCTCAAAGTAGGTTCTCTCCCGCCGCGACATTTTCACTCAACCTCACAGTGCAATATGATCCCAGTCAGCTGCAGGCTTGTTTTTGTACCATTGTCAAGATGCGCGGTACAGCTGCAAACGCATCGGATCCATTCATTTGCTTTTGAAGGGGTGTCCAGTGACTTTTGTCAGTATAGTGTATATTATTGCACTGATATCTGCATTCTTTTAAAGGTCATATTGAAGTGATTCTTTTGTCCTGTAAGGCTGAAAACAATATCAACAGAACTTTCTGTATGCTGTAGCTCGTAACTCAGTTTCTGTTTAACATTCAGGGCTCTGTGCAGATTTGAAGATTTGAACATTGCTGCACACAACTAAAAATGCATTGGAATTAATTTTTCAAGATACAGCATAAGAAACAGGTTTAAAAATTCCTGAAACTTACTAGATCTCATTTAAATCCTTTAATATTTTTCACTGTTTTTCTTCAGGGAAATTAGTTTCCCAATCCATCCAACAGAAGAAATATATGATGTAGATTTCATTTGTTAAATTATGAATTTCCACCAGATCTGCATTTTTCATTTTCTTTTGCTTACTGCATGCTCCTGTTATAAAAATTGACTAATGAAATGCTGAATTTTACCCTTGGCTTTACTCAGAGATTAAAAAAAATATATATATATTCATTCCAATAAATCAAGCTGTGTATTCAGTTTTGAATATTATGAAGCCAATAGACTGAGTTATTTATTGATACACAAGCACTTAATTTCAAAACCCTTGGGTGTTATTTGGGGTATGTTTTCGATCCTTTCATATGTTTTTATTTTGTTGATTCAAGAACATTTGAAAATATTGTCAGATTATAAATTTGATTGTTACATGTCTGAAAAAATGTGTACCTTTGATTTTTATTGATTGAAATTAATCCACATGTTAGAAACATTCATCACTTTTGGTGGTTATTTACAGCACTGATTTTTTGTAAATATAAAAACCTTCTTTTATAGGTCTTTTAGGGTTTGCTTTTTTGTCTAACACTTAAACTTTATTCTAGCTGGGCTTAGAATTGCAGTTTTCTATATGAGTATATTACTTTAATTCACTGTTGTGATCTTTATTCTGGATGGCAAAAGGGTTATTTGTTTTGTTGTATTTTTAATTCTTTCCTCTGTTACAAGAGGTTTGACCAACATAAAATTTATTACAACCTAGTGTGGAATTGCATGGACCACATTTCTCATATGCCATTTCTCTATTGTTTAATTTTCTTGTTCTGTCAAACAGTTTGCAAGTTTATGAACTGCCTTGGTAGTTATTTTAATCTTCACAGTTCTCAAATTCTTAGTATGTTATTGTTTAGCTTTCCATAGTTATTACGAGGGTCATTCGAAAGTATATAACATTTGGTTATAAAGGCTATATACTTTTAAATTTCTCAATTACTTTATTTACAATATTAACTTATACCTTAGCCTATTTTTCTACATAGTCGCCCTGGACATTGAGGCACTTGTCATATCTTGGGATAAGTTTAAGTATCCCTTCCTCATATAGCTCTGCTGCCTATCCTTTCAGCCAGTCCATAACAGCCACCTTTAATGCATTATCATCAAAACGTTGTCCACCAAGGAACTGCTTTAAATAGAGAACAAGTGCTACTCCATCTGATGGTGCTAAGTCCGGGTTTGTAAAGTGGATGCCCAAAAACTTTCAAGTGAAACTCGTCAAGCAGGTCCTTCCTTTGTCTTCCTGGCAGTGTGTGGGCAGGTGTTGTCCTGTATGAAACAGATTCCTCATGAGAACATGCCCCTGCAGCAGTTTTGAATGGCTCACCATAGACATTTTAGAATCGTGTAGTAGGCATCAAGCATTTATGGGTGCATCTTTTTCCATGAAATCAAGGAGTAGGTTGATGAGTCTGTCAACCTGTACCATCCAAATGCGGACTTCACAGGGTTCAACAGATCTCACTAGTCATTTTTACTTAGCCGTAAACATTGCGATATTGGTTCCATCAGTATCTCATGAAAAGATCCGGACATCAGGACGGGTGACGCGAATGCATGGGTGCAAGTTTTCCATCCAGAGGACGGAATTCCGTCTTTTGAAAATATCCGAAGACGGAAGCGAGACGGACGAAAATATCAGTAAAAATAAAATTTTGAAATATATATTTTTCTTTTTTCCCTTTCTATCCATACGCTCTACTCCGGAAAGTAAGTACGCCATCGGCAACCACGCTCGTACCGTAGTACCTTGTTTATCGTAAACTCGGAGTAGCAGCGGCGCCTGATGCATTCTGGGTAAGAGGGGCATTCTCGTTGAAGAGGAATCGAGGAGCAGCTTCCTTGGAGGTTCTACACCGATCCTCGCCTACGTCATAACCCCCAGCTCAATTCTAGTTAGCCTTGCCCCAGCTACGGGTACGTCACGCACCATAACCGGTTCACCCATCGACCACTGGCTCTGCCGCTGTAGGTCACAGCTAATCTTTGGAGTGAGTAGTACCAGTCGATCTTGCCATAATTTACGCGTGTATGCGTACGCATTTCTATATTAATTTACGTATGCGAAATTAACCAAGTATTGGTAAATTTGTGATTCCTTTTTTTCAACATGCAGTCAGCTATCGAATTCATAGATTCGAAAATTATGTCGGCTTTGAACGATAGCAGTGTTAAAAATAAGTGGCGATGGGAATGGTTAGATGAGACTGATTCCCATGACCAGAGATCGCGATAACGCCTCTACACGCGTATTTCACGCCTTAAAAACGCCGAATATGCTTTAAAATTTAGAAATACGTATTTTTACGCATTGTTTTTCCATATGAAATTTTCTTTTATAATCGGTGATTACACCGCGATTATGGCATAAAAATGACTTTTTTTTTTTATCAAGAAATGATATCTTAACTTTTATGTCACAGTTTATGAAAAAATCATGATTTGGTTCCCATTGCCGAGCTGTTCAGCTAGGGATCGGCTTTCGGCAATCATTCTGAAGAACCTTCAGGCAGTGTGGGAAAGAGCAGCTCAACCGATGGGCATGCGCATTTCAGCCGCGTCGGGATTGAGGCGCTAGTGTATCGGTGCATCGTGGTGCCGTTAAACCTTAGCCTGGAGCTGCTCCGTCGAAAATTTCGTAAGGCAGGAGGGCGGGATTCTCCTGCCTTACGAAATTTTAAGAAAATATAAATATAAAATCAGGCGGGGCTCGTTTTCCGCCTGGGGAACGGTATTCCGTTTTTCAGAACTAACGAAAGCTAAACGGAGTGAAATGTTTTCCCGCGAACGTAATTTCTTTTTCTCACAAAGTTTCCTCTGTCCAGTATTGTTATTAAATATCAATTTATTGCATAAATGTTTGCATTTCAGCTTGAAAGTGTAAACAATAGTTTCCGATAACTGAAGTTCGACGGAGCAAAAATTTCCTTGTAAACTTTAGGCACAAGTTTCTTTTGCGGATTTCGAAGAGTAACACTCTTTGCTGTCATCAAAACTGAAGATAATTTTTTTGGGGGTGTGTGTGTGTGTGTGTGTGTGTGTGCGTGCGTGGTGGCGGTGGAGGGGGAGGGTCCGGCTGGGGACGGAATTTCGTCTTTCAAAACTTTCGAAAAACGGAAGTTAGACGAACTGCAGATTTATTCTGTAATCGCAATATTTCCTCTGCTCATTTTTTTTTTAAATATAACTTTGTTTGATAACCGATTGGGTTTCAGCTTGAAAACGGAGGGAAAATTTCGGAAAACGGAAGTCGGACGAAGCGAAGATTTTTTCGTAATCATAATTATTTTTTTTCGCGATGTTTCCACTGTCCTAAATTATTGTTAAATGTTATTTTCCCTCTATAAATAGTTGCAAAGGGAGAAACTGGACATTCCTCATATCAGAAGAATGGTTGAATCAACCAACTCTCAATTATGTTAACTGTAAACATCTCATACATAGTATTCAAGATATTTTTTTTCAGAGCTGAAGGAAAACATGTTCAAAACTAATAAATTAGTTGACCTTTGCAATACTAAACTTGCACATCACAATGTCCAATGAAGGTTTATTTTATCTTTTGTGATTGAGATAGACTGTAGATTTCCTTCCTCCACAATAGAACTCTTTTTGAAGTTTGAGTGTGTAGAATCTGAATCTGTGAAGCAACACACACACAAGTTTTGGTACAGTCTTTCAAAAGCAAAACAAAATTTTTGCAGCCTCATGGATAAAACAAGACAAGTAGGTAAGATTTTGATAAATTATGACTTATTTTATATAAAAGAAAATCAATTACATGCTAATTCATGTTTACTTATTTATATATAGATATAATCAGTTTTAATATAAAATATTATTTACCTAAAAATTTAATGCGATAATTGTTCGTTCTCTAAAATTACTCCTTTGAAAAGAAAAATACTCCTTCAAAAATTGTGGCCGCCCCGGTGGCGCAGTGGTCTAAGGCGCTGGCCTCTGATCATTCGTCCGTAAGGGGTCCGGGTTCGAATCCCGGTCAGGCATGGATGTTGTGTTTGTCTTACGGCACTGGCTCTCTCCCTTCCCTGGAACCAGTGACCCTAAATTAGGGACGGGCGACTGCTTATAGCCCATTGAGTTGCTCACGGTGGTCGTTAAACCTCCAATCAAAAAAAAAAAAAAAAATTGTGAAGGAGTATTTTTACTCTTTTGAAAAAATCCTAGCATGATATCTGCCCATGACGTCAAATTTGGTTCTTGTTGCCGGAAAATTAAGGAACCAGGATTTAGCTTTTGTGTTTTCTGCAGCAGAAAGTTAAACTATGGAAGCAGTGGTAAAAAAGTGCTGTTCAGACACAGTAAGGATGCTGATCATCAAAAGTGTGTGGGATCACAGCAGCATTCACAAACTTTGCCTGGAGTCGCTCCTGTTCAAAGAAATAATTCACCTATGAAAATTTGTGATGGTTACTACACTGCCGGACAATTGCTAAGGACGGATGACAATAGCAACGATAGCAACCATAAAATCGAAGGCAGGAAAATGTGGAAATTAGCATAAGTGCGGGATACAGTAAGACGTGTTGTGCGTATGCAAATTTTGGATTGCCGAACTTGTTCGTGACGTCATAGCGCTGATAAGAGATATAAAGGATTTGACGCGTATTCAGCGTTGTTGTTCAAACGCAAAGTTGAAAGGGAAAGAATCAATTGACGAACTTGCAATTTTCAGTATGTCTTCCCGACATCACCTAGATGATTTTACGCATAGCCGTATTATTGGCAAGATGGAAGAAGGGCGAAAAATAACAGATGTTGCCAGGGAGTTCGAAGTCAGCCACAGTGTTGTTTCAAGGCTTTGGAAATCCTTTCAAACAAATGGAGAGTGTAGCAAACGTCACGGGGAGGTCGTGTTCGCAGTACGACACCTGCAGAAGATCGGTACATAGTGCTATCGACAAAAAGACACCGGCGCAGCACAGCTAGTGAGGTAGCAAATCAGTTTATGGCTGCTACTGGCAAGCGGATCTCCCGAAAAACTGTCGCCAGACGTTTGCATGAAGGAGGACTATACGCCCGCCGTCCTGTTGTGTGCATCCCATTGTCCAGACGTCACCGTACCGCCCGTTTGCAATGGTGCCATCAACATCGCAATTGGACTGATAACGACTGGTCTGCTGTCCTCTTCTCAGATGAGAGTAGATACAGTCTATCGTCTGATTGTCGACGACAACTGATCTGGCGTGATAGTGGTACTGCATATTGTCCAGCAAACATACAGGAAAGGGACCGATATCCGACATGTAGTGTCATGGTATGGGCTGGCATCATGATCAATGACCGTACGTCCCTCTATGTGCTTCCAACTGGGACTATGACTGGCCAACAATACATTAATGATGTTCTGCTACCTCATGTTCGCATGTTCCGTGTCGGTGATAGATTCATTTTCATGGACGACAACGCAACATGTCATCAAACAGTCGCTGTCCAGGAGTGTCTTGAGAGCGAGGATATTCAACGCCTGGTATGGCCGGCACGTTCTCCAGATCTGAACCCCATTGAAAATGTGTGGGATGCTTTGGGGAGGAGTCTTGCTGGTCACCAATGCCCTCCAATAAACAAGGGCGTGCACTGACAGAGGAATGGGATAAATTACCCCAACAGCTGCTTGATAATGTTGTGCAAAGCATGACACGACGTGTTGAATCTTGCATCGCCCTCCATGGTGGCCATATCCCGTATAGACATCTTATGCCGGAATGCCTGCGGACGGTAATTGCATTTTTCACGTTTACGTATTCTGCCCAAAATGGCCTGTTTGTCCCTTGAACACGTTCCAAAGCCTTCTTCTGGATTTCAGAGCACAATAAATTGACTTTCTTGTAATGTCCTGGCATTGTGACATTATTTTATTTCACCTGGCATCCAACCACACTTACTTTTTATGCGCTATATAGCCGTTTATGATCCGTCCTTAGCAATTGTCCAGCAGTGTATAAAACTGTGGGTGAAGTGAATTAATGAAACGAGCTCTCTGTGTACACAACTCCAGTTGGACATGCATAATCTTAATTATAATTTTTTTTTTATCCTTATGTAATTTTACAATTTAAATGACTCTTTTAAAAGTGTGCAACACTTATTTGATTCAACAGAATTTACTAAAGATTATTTGAAACATCTTCCATGGTATGTTATGTATTAATTATTACAATTTCAATAATTTGGTTAACATATTTCTATTATGGGCTTAAAATGCTATATAAGATTTGTTAAATTTCAACTGGTAGTTCCTACCTAATAATCAAATTTTGTTTACATGTATATGCATTAATGTTCGGTCGTTTTATGCTCTTTTGATTTAATAATGAATTTTAACCACATATAATATTTAATGTATATTGTGTTTGTCTGAGTGTGTATGGTGGGGGGGGGGCGATATTCAAAATATTTTCAGTCTTGGCCACGTCTCAGAACTTGCACCCATGCGCGAATGGGAGTGTACCCAGGTGGACCATGTGTCCATTGAGACATCCCTGGAAGATTCATTCACCACACGAACTGTGGGCCATTGGCCTTTAATTCCGTTTAGATACAAACACAAATACAAAATCAGTAAAATCGCACCTCTGTCGCGGCATGCAAGCGCAGAAGTGTTTGATTACATCAAAAAGTGGTTACATTTCAACTATCGGGTGTTCAGACCCATTACAATCAGCCAAAAATCAACCATAGTTGATCCTTCGTCTCTGCATCTCGATTTCCCTCTGGGGACTGGGACGTTTTGTCTCCAGGCTAGAATGATTCGTTTCAGGTGGTAGCAATCGTTTGCTTTCTGGCAGTTGGGGCAATGAGCCTTGTTGGGACATTCTCTGTGTCTGTGACCCGCCTGGCCACAACGGGCACACGACTCGAACTCAGCTGTGCACTTTGCTTTATGGTGCCCAAACCCGTTGCATTTGAAGCAACGGGTTAACTTTTGCTTTTTTTAGGCACGATCGGAAGTCGTCTGGGGCCAACTCGAGCACCAAGTGGATCGTGCCTTTCTTCCCCCGAGGTTTGATGGGGAAGAGGTCCGTGAGTTCGTTCTGACTCCGGAAGTGACGCTCAACGGCCTCAGTCCTCTTGAGAATTCCCATACACAATCTGACGTGGGAGCTTTTTTACCAGACATTTAAGATGGTAAAATTCCTGCATATAGCTACTCTGATTGAAGGTGTCAATAATCTTTTCTAGCCCTTCCGCCTTCTGGCATTCGATCAGCACACCACCCTTACTCACTCATCTCATTCCCTTCACTCCGATTCAGAGTGTCCCCGGATCGAAGTCGCCCTCCACTTCCTCTTTGAAATTATCTGCCGAACGCTCTTCTCCTTTCGGGTAGAGAAGGACAGTGTGTTGCGAACGGAGCTTACGCAATCCATCCGTCTTCAGCTTTGGCCTCTGCGCAGTTGCTTCAGTGTACGTCCGCGCCTGTATCTGTGTGGACTCCTCTCTCTCCAGAAGCCTTCCTTTCAGTCTCTCTATTTCCAATTGCTGGTTGACGAGGGCAGCCTGCATTCGATCTAGAATCGGTCGCAGCTGCCTCGTTAGGTTATGTGACATCTTGGTAGTCAGGTTGTCCTCCAGCAACTTGTTCATTTCCCTGAACAACCCGAGGAACCCTTCCGAGCTTGCCCTCACTACTGACCGAGTCCCCATCCCCTGTTACCGGGTTCTGGGAATCTAGGCACGGTGTCCTGTGCCTGTTTGTTCCCACATTTGACCCACTCGTGATGAGTGGAGAGGACCAGTGCGACGGCGATGCGGCGGGAACTTGGATTGGTTTGAGCTTTATCCCTATTGGGCTTTTTTTCGTTTGATAACAAACTAGCCTGGTTGCAGGCGCACTCAAACACGTGAACTTTTACGTGCCTCCTGCGCTGTGATCACACACCAGTTTACTGAAATTTTGCGTGCTCGCTCCCTGGGGATAACCAATCCGCCGGTCAAATCAACGAGTAAGACACCTTTCCAGTCCCAGAAGACACTCGCCATAATTTTATTTGACTTTTCGGTGATTGAGGGTGTAATGCCATTAAGTGGTTCTTTTGTTCTTGCGGGTGTAGTGCAAACTCAATGTTTCAAACCCTGTAACAATTTTCGCAGTAAACTCATTCTGTGGGACCCATCTTTCACAAATGTTCAGTCAGAATCTGGTGCACAAGTGTACAAGAAACTTCAGGGCATTTTTCACGCACTTTGCTAATCGTAAAGCATTTATTCTCTTTGATGATTTCATCAACTTTTTGTTCGAGTTCGTCCGTGATGAGAGAGGGGTGCCCTGACCGCTCTTCATCATGAACATTTGTTCTTTCATTTTTAAACATTATGCACCACTTTTTGACACTGGATTCATTTGTAACACCTTCTCCACAGGGTCAACAGGCCTGGCAATTCCAGCAGTCAGAAAACAGATAACTGATTGAACTTTGCATTCTGTGGCAGGGTGTCCACATTCTGGAAAGTCAGGGGAAATCAGGGAAATGAAAATTGGTCAGGGAAATGCCTGAAATGTTGGTAAAAGTCAGGGAAAATCAGTGATATTTAAAAAAAAAAAGTTGGGGAAATTTCAATCCTTGTTAGAACTACAACACACTTGCACTTGGTGTTGCAGACAGTCACTAACTTCTCCTTCCTACTAATGTAACCTTGTATTTCCTACCTATTATTGTAAGTTGTGTTACATTACTTGTTAACATTTCTCTTTTTGTTTTAGGTCAAAGTAGTAGAAGAAAATTTGTGATATAAGTTATATCTTGTTAAAAGGAAATTAAGACTGCAGCAATGTCAAAGCGTTGTGTGTTTAATGAACAATGGTTGGACGAACAATTAAATCCTAAGTTTTTATAGTAACTGTTCTGAATATTGTGTATGGGTTTGTTCGAGTGTTTCTTCAATAAATGTAAAACCATGAAAAAAAGAGTAAACTTAAAATTAGAAAGGTGCGAGTTGGACGGCTATGGGGAAGGTGGAGTAAGTGAATCAGTTATTTGAGAAACTTTATATGCCAAACGAAAACACTTTTAATAATATAAGTTTCTCAATTATCCAATTCAATTTTATTTATTATCATGGCACATATATTGAACAACTCAAATAAACCTATTTGTGTAAGGTCAGGGATTTCTTATATATTTGGTCAGGGAAATCAGGTTTGATAATTCTGTGGACACCCTGTGTGGGGATTTTCAATGCTTGTGTTCATTTTGAATGATGGTAACTAACCACAAACGGATAATACACGCCTGACAGTGGTGTCAGGGGATGGCGAGCAGCACGCTGGGCCCGGATGACCGTGATTGAGCACCAGCCAAGAACCTGTGCAGACACTATGCGCAAACATTCTTTACTTTCTGAATAACCTATATGATTGATGTACATTAAGTGCTACTTAATGCATTGACATCCACCACACGACAACCTACCTAATACTTCATGGGCCCTCTTTTCTCTTGGAGAACGGGTACCACTTGGCATGGCATTGACTTCACAAGGTGTATGTTCTGTTGTGTGGGGATCTGTAATCAACTGTCTGTATTGTAGTCCACAACTGCGGTGTGGAGCAGGATGGTGGGTGTGGTGTGTCCAGCTACTTCACCTAACATTCAACAACATCACACAGATGTTCAATTGGGTTGAGATCAGGCAATTTAGGTGGCCATTCTAGATGTTTCATATCAGCACTATGTTCTGCGAACCATTCCTACATTGAGGCAGGCCTTATGACATGGAGTATTGTCATCCTGAAGAACCCATCCCACTTTGAATGGTGGTTCAATGTTCATGGGCTGCAAGCAGCCTCTGGTAGAAGCTGGCATCTCGACGCACACACATACACACCAAGGGTCACGGTTCATGCCAGCTAAACTTGCCCATATCATACGACTGGCCCTACCTACCTGGATAGTTGATATTATGCATGTGAGATCCAAGCCTCGTGCTTCTGACACCTAATTTAGACTCTACCATCTGCAGAATGGAGAATCCAGGATTCATCATACTTGCACACCTGCTTCCAATCTTCTGTCATTTAATGTGTGTGGTGTTGGCACTAGGAGAGTCATTTATGTCGAACTGTTGTTAGGAGAAGGTGACATAATGGGGCATCTGCTCTCGTTCAGCCCATTTATGTAGCACATGATGCCTGATCATGTGAGATATTGTCTCTTGCTTACCCCTATTGCATTGGGCTGTCCAGGGATTTATACCTCCAAGTTTTCTGGTCCCCATAAAAATCTCAACACCCCTCCATTTGAAGGTATGTAAGACACACACGTGTGTGTGTGTGTACTTTTTAATTTCTAAGTATCGGCCATTTTATTATTGTATAGCACAGTTGTGAATAGCAGTTGTTTACATGAGTTCCTCAAACTTTACCTTGAAATATCTTCCTCCATAATGCAATTCTTTGTTGTTGTTTTTTAATTTGAACTCCATGTATAAAAGCTGTGTAATGTTTCTTTTTTAGTTTCTCTGATATCCGTGTGTGCAGATTAGTGTATGCTGATAATACTGTCCTGTCGGCATAGAGCAAAAGTGAGTTCCAGAGCATGTTGCCCTGTATGTACGAAGTTTGTATTGAATTCAAACTGAGTATAAATAGGGAAAAACCAAAGTTGTGGGTTTTGAGAAAGGAACTGGTAGTACTGAATGTAATATAAGTCTAAATGGCACAGTGATTGACCAGGTGTATGAGTTTGTGTATTTAGGAAGCATGTTTGACAGAGAGGACAAATTGAATGGTGAAATTAGTAGGCGAGTGAATTCTTCATTGAAAGTCCTGGCTACTTTGGGAGGTTTTCACAGGCATGATGGGTTCTCAAGACAGTCCTGCAGGGCTGTGTATGGAAGTGTAATTGTTCCTACTCTGATGTATGGTAGTGAAACTTGGGTAGTACAGAAGAAACATAGGAGTTATTTGTGTGCTGGAGAAGTGCGTTACTTACGAGGGGGGGTGAGGAATGAAGGTGTGTTGAAGTTGTGTAATGTGAAGCAAAATTTTGTTAGCAAGGTGGAGACTAATATGCTTCGGTGGTTTGACCATGTTGAAAAAATGAGTGACGAGATGCTTACTAAGAAAATCTTTTTAGCCCAAGTGGCAGGAAGTCATGGGAGGATCAGGTTCAGGAGTGTCTGCAAGAGAAAAAGATTGAGTATGAAGTATAGAAGATCTTGTGTATGTCGTGTGATGGATGTCAGTGAAGCCCGAGTTGTATGTCAAGATCGCTGTAAATGGAGAAGTTTGATACGACAACAGTAAGTAAAAATTATCTGGTAGTTTATATTTCTTTGTGGAGCTAAGCCCTGAATCTCAGAGAACAGCTTAGTGATGATGGATTGTTTAATGCATATGTTTAAAGTCAGTCATTTGCAAAAAAGCATGTACGTATCTCTGCATCTGAGTCTGTTACAAATTTAGCAGATATAATTCTGAATCATTTCAGCATGCAGATTTTTGAAAATCTTAGTATCTACTGTTTCTGCAACCTGTGTTAGTACTTCTTTGCTTTAGTCTTGTTTTAGGAAGCATTACATGAGAGGTAAGAAATAAACACATCATGAAAACAAAATAACTACATGCAGTTTGGGGAAAAGATTCCTAGTTTTAACCATTTTTAACTACAAAAAATTCAACAGTTCTCCATTTTTAGAAGTTTCCACATTTTTAGTTCCAGGTTTTATAGCCTAAATATTGAACTATAAAAATTTTCATCCTTCAAAAAATTTTGAAATTCTTGAATGAACCCCTGGAGCCATAAACTGTGCTGTGCTAATTGCCCTGTTGAAGACAACTCACCCGTCATTCAGCTCTTGAATTCACCTTTTACTGTTCTTTACGTTATGTCGCTCGTTGATTGATTTTCC
This sequence comes from Macrothele yani, assembly GCA_039090855.1. Taxonomy (NCBI): domain Eukaryota; kingdom Metazoa; phylum Arthropoda; class Arachnida; order Araneae; family Macrothelidae; genus Macrothele; species Macrothele yani. The sequence continues at coordinate 21,557,714 of CM076992.1, forward strand.
ATTTGCACCACTCGTGGTGCACTTTAACAGGGTTCCCGCAGTCTTTGAAAACTCCTTGAATTTAATTTTCCTTTTCAAGGGCCCTTGAAAGTCCTTGAATTTTGTAAGAGTCCTTGAAAAGTACTTGATTTTTTTTCTTGTTCACCAAATTTCAGGATAGTCGCAGTTCATTGAAGAGAAGCTATCGCCAAAATGTTGCAGATGGCTGTGCTGTACTGTAGAACGTTCTCTTGGAATCAGGAGCAGGTAGCTGCCACATTTCCGGTTTTCATGCGGTTGTGATTCTGAACTACCATAAGCAAATGCGAGGGGGTGTAAGTATAAGGTCCCTAGGATTCTACACCACGCATATATAAAGAATCCTAGGGACCTTAATCAATGAATCTTCAATCAATCTGCTGAATGCTCGTAGCCCAGAAAAGAAAACTAGGTATTCACTCACTAGAATAACTAAACTAAAAATAGCAAAACTAACGTTAAAATAAATAGGATTATGAATTGTTTGTAGAAGTTCACTAAGGTAATTAAATACATATAAATGTTATTAAATACACTGCATGTGTATTTGATAATATTTTTCATGTATTCTGGAGAGTTAATTCTACTCTATCTGAGCATACAGGACTGCATTCTTAGTTGAATATTTCTCTTGATTAAAACTCCGCGGGTAGGATCCTTTTCAGTGTGTAGAAGCCTTCAGACCCTCCCACGCTGCCCCCCCCCAGCATCTAGGGAGTGGCCAGGGAGAAAATTCGGCCATGTTTTTTGGCAGTTGTAGCAGAAAAATTGCCTAAGAGGTAAGCTCTCTTCTTTGTTCTTATAGTTTAGAAGTTCCAAGTTCAATTTATGAACTTTTTAAGCAGTTATTTTCTCTTTTGCATCAGGCATTTAGGTGCAAGCAAGTCTATTAACTTTGTGTTTTTTTCTCTTTCACTTTACTTAGAAATTTAGCAAATTTTTTAGAGCACTTAGGCAAGTAGCTGGCCGTTTTTATTCTTGTAGTCAACGATGTGTTTCAATGTCGGTAAGAGCATAATTACTACATTATTAGGCACTTAAAGCATTCCTGGAATACTTTGTATATATTGCAACTAATTGTCAGTCTTATAATCTTCACAAAGCATTTTTTATTTTGTTATCATTTTTTAATTGTTGTTCTTGTGATGTCAGTTGTTCAGGAGTAGGGGTTCAATATTCCAGTTTTTTAAGAAATCTATTCTTTTTTTTATTAATGGCATTTTTGAATAAGCAGTTTTTCACTGCAAAGCATAAGAATCTGTAATACTTTAGTATTACTACTCTTGTTTAAATTCTCTCTTTGGCAGCCAGGTAGCTTGGCATTGTGTTATTGCTGAATAATCCTTTTGATTCATTCAGTCACTCTCTCAACTTGTGTTTTTCTGTAATCGTTTTTCTGTTTTTTAGTAGCAGATGACGAGCATGGGTTGGGTCAGGAAAGCTTATAGATGCATGCAAAAATAATATCTTGTGTTTTGTCATGCAACTCTGAGGAGGATATGATATTTAAAAAAAATAAATTTGGTGGGCTTATTACTTGCATCTATGGCTTTGCAGAAACCCATTTCCAACTAGGTCTTTGTGGAAGTGAGAAAATGCAGAGTTTTGCTGGTCCTTGATAAAGCCAAGGCTCGGCATTCTCGACACTTTCTACATTCAATTTGCTATTTTTTTATACACTTTTTACTCATACCTGTCAGTATATGAGTATTAATATGTTTTAGGAATATTGGTTAAAAATAGTTATTGCTTCTGTCTCTTCTTAATAGTTTGTGAATTCTGAATTTTCGTGACTGCTGCATTGCGCATCTTGATCTTCAGGTTATTTTGTAAATTCCGTACTAAATCCTTAGGTAATATCTTTCGTTTTTGTCTCTGCTCTTTATATATATATATATATATCTGTAGCTCTGTGAAAGATATTGTGGAACAATAATACCTCACCAAAGTATGTCCCTATGTTTAGATATAACTATAATTTTAATTGAACTTTTTTTTAATATATAGTCTTGAAAATTTTTATGAGTCCTTGAAAAGTCCTTGACTTTTTTGGTGGAAAAAGAGTGGGAACTATGTTTAACCACAAAGGGCATTAAACAGCCCACTAGTGTCACCATTTCTGAAATGGATGCACCAACCCTTTGTATGCTCACAATTTGGCCTTTCATAAACTCTGATAAATCCCTGATTTTACCCATCATGTCCTTAACTTCACTCTCAACTGAACTGCCAATCTCTTATATACACCTGTTTAGCCAACAGTTCACTCTCTCCTCCTCATTACACCAGTGCTGAATGTAACTCTCATCACATAGGGGTGCTTATTTTGTTGTCTTTAGTTTTTTGTAATTTTTGAAATTCTCTTTGGATATCCGTAAGCATTTTAGAACTTCAAATATCAAAATAGCTGCCAAGGCAATATAGAAACTTAAAAACTGTCTAATAGAACAGAAAATTAAATTATACTGACAAATGGCAGGTGAGAAACATGGTTTGTGCATACCTGCCAAGTTTTATGGTTTACCCGTAAAATTTATGGAAATTCTGTGTTTTATGGACGAAATATTTTGGATTTCTGTCTGTTTTTTTCAAGCGTTGTGCAATTTCAAGGGAAGAATTAATGTCCCTAAGGACCACAGCACCTCTATATTTTTATTTACCTGATCATATTTTCACCCAATTGTGTGTTCCAAACCCTCTGTGCTTGCTGCCTAGTGAAGAAGACTGCAAAAACATTGTAGGGTTAGAATGCTGAAAGGGGGGTAGAAATGAAAGATATCAGCCTCACATGTGACTTAATATTGCATTTTTTAAGGGTATTCTAACATGTTGGCACACAATTTTGAGGTGAAAATCTCAGTTAAGTTGAAGTAAAAAGTTAATGTAATAATATCATAGAAATTCCACAGTTACAAATGAAATTTTTATCTGTGTATGTAGCCTAATGATAGCATACTAATGAGATAATTATGTATTGACTGCATTTTAATTGCTGTAAGCATGAAATGAAGACAAACATCTGAATACAAGCATATCAAATTTGTTTAAAATTGAGGTATCATTTGTATAATAAATTGGGGGTTTTAATTGGTATATTTGATAAATTTAATACATTTGATATATCAGACAATCGACCGTTCGATTAAACGATTGTACCTTCACTGAAGTGTTTTACAGATTTTGGTTCTTGAAAGTTGGCAGGTGTGTTTGTGCAGTTTGAGTAAGCTGTAATAAATTGTACACTGGTCAAACTTCTCTTAATAATGGAAAGAATTAAGGAACACTCTTCACCATCCAGAACGAAGATCACATCAGTGAATTGCAGTAACGTACTCCTATAGAAAATTTCAATTCTATGCCCAATGGAACCAAGTTCAAGTGTTAGAACAAAAAAGCAAAACCACAATAAGACTTAAAATAGAAAGTTTTTTTTTTTTAATTTACATAAGTGAACAGTGTAAATGAACCATCAAAAACAATGAATATTTTTAATAAAGTGTACTAATTTCAACCAATAAAAATCAAAGGTACTATAATTTTCCAGACATGAAACTATGAAATTTATAATCTCTCAGTGTTTTTAAAATGCTGTACTTGAATCAACAGCATATGAAAGCATTGAAAATGGAACCTTAAATGGCACCAAAGGTTTTGAAATATTTGTGTGTCAATAAATAAGTCTGCTGACTTCATATTATTAAAGACTGGATGTATAAGATTTTATTTATTCCGTTGAGTTATAAAATGCTCTTTGTTTTGTTTTAGCATGAATAGGTAAGGGAAACGTGATATTTTATGAGTTGGAAAGCTCAGTAAAGGAAATCTGGGAGACAGATCATTTAGGTGGAATCTGAGCCAAGTGTTTGGTGGTTAAGACAGACTAAAAAGATTCGTGAAGAAATATTTGTAATATAATATTGGAAATGAGCTCTACGCTTTAAGTTATGTAAATAAAAATTTTTATGAGATATTTTGGAAATGACTGCTTCCTTCTTCAGCCATGTGGAATGTACAAAAGCAACATGAGATGATGGAGACACATGTTCAACATTGCCACATTATTGGGAAATGGATTGCAAATGATAGGAATATTAAAAAAATAATTTTGTAAGAATATGAGCATAACTCACCTTTTTCTTCTTGATCTATTCATTTTCCCACATTTATATCATGTTACTTCCTTCAACTGTCCATTCATTTTTGTGTTATCGAGGAGGGACAGGCTTTTGTACGTTAATTAACTTTTTTTTTTATTAACACATTGACTGCCACACTAGAAAGACAAATTTTTCCCTTGGGGCCACTGTGTTTTATTACAAAAATAGAATAAAAACTTCGAAAACAAAACTATCCTGTCTAATTTAATTGTAACAATAAGAACATCAACAAGTAAGATTTTCACGAACCAACTGCAGGGTTTTGCCCAGAGGGCTACCCGTCACGTAACATGTCTGTTACAACATGACAGCTTGCCTACTTACCATGCAGCTCCCAAGTTAACAAGACGCGCGAGTTATACTATATGCTTCACGAGTCTCCAGGCTCAAAACTAGCATAAGTTAAATACAACTCGCATGACAGTTAATGTGTTAAATAACTCTTTTTTTTTTTTTTTTAGCAAACTCCCATTTTAATTGATTTTTCATAAATACTTGCTTGTTAACTTTATTATGTTATTGTATTAGTATGTTTTATGATAAAATGATTAATATAATAGATAGAAACCATACATACAATATCCCTCTTTCCTGGAAACATGTGGATCAAAGGCAGTCAACTTACATTCGGTTGAGGCTTTCGATCCACATGTTTCTGGGAAAAAGGGACAATGTATGTATGCTTTTTATCTATAAATTTGGCCGGGTCTTTTTTGTCCCTGACCCACTGAAGCATTTAATGCACAGAATGGTTTTACTTTTAGGGTTTTTAGCGCATATTGTCCAACAAACAAGGTTTCATATGTCTCTTTTTGGTAGTATGTGCTGCTGTCTTGTAATAACACCTTTTCTCTAATTTTCACTTGCTATTTGTTTTTTTTTTGGTACCATCAAAAAGTGACATATGAAACGTCATTAGTTTGACAATATGCGCCGAAAAACCTAAAAGTAAGAGCATTTCACCCATTGAATGTTTCAGTAGGTCAAGGACAAAAAGACCCAGAGAGTAATATGATTTTACCACACAGCATGGCAAAAGGCCTCTGCAGAATGTACAGTGATGTGCAAAGGTATTGTATCACCTGGAGAAACCGTGAATTTTTAAGTTTCTCTTTTTTTCTCTAATTTTCATAGTTATTTTATCATTTATATGTCATTAGATGCAAAATTTAATGGAGATTTCAAAAATGTCTTAGTTTTTCCTGCAGCTATTTCTGTTCTTAAGATACATCACAAAAATCATGACCAAGTCAAAATTATTATGAAAAGGATCATTCATGCAATACTTAGGTTTACAGCAATAAATCGTTTTTGTAATTCATAAGGAATGAAATAACGTTCAAATACAGAAATATAACAAATCAAAATTATATAACGTACCTAATTTTGTTGCCAGCCTTTAGCTTTAATCACAGCTTTGCATCTTGCTGCTGGCATACTGTGAACAAGGCTTTTGTGAAAGATTGGGTTGAACAATACAATTCTGAATTTGAATTAAATCTTCTTAAATGAGTTAAATTTTGGTTGTTGGTTTTTTTTTTTTTTTTTTTTGGTAGTTCATACACTTTGAACCACAAATTTTCTATCATGTTTAAGTCCGGTGACTGTGTTGGCCAATCAAGATGCTGAACGTTTTTTTCCTCCAACAACTTTTTCACTCCTTTAGCATGATGACAGGAAGCATTGTCATCTTGAAAAAAATGCTGTATAAGTCTTTTAGATGATGGTAGCATCTTGTTTTCTAATATCCAGATGTATTTCTGGACATTTATCCTTCCATAGACAATGTGGAAGTTCCCTACGCCATGTGCACACATGCAGCTCCAAACCATGACTTTCACTGGATGCTTAATAGTAGTCACTAAGCAATTTAGATGGAATTCTTCATGCTTGAATCTTTTTACATAGGCACTAGTCTGATTCCCATTAAGGCAAAATTCTGATACATCACTGAAAAGAACATTTTCCCATTGCTTGGTTGTCCACGAGACCACACAATGGGGCACCACTCTGCAAAGGTAATGTTTTGCTGTTCCCGGCATCAGGCGAGGTGTAATTTCCAATTATGAGCGGTCAACAGTTGCACGTGAGCCGTACCCTAGGGTATGCATCATGCGCTACACTGTTTGCTGGCTGACCCTTCTTGGTCCTCAGACATTAACCTGAATGTGATTTATGCTACCATTACCTAGCAGTCAGTCTGTACAAGCCTGGATAGTGTACACCAATTCCAATCGTCAATGGCGTGTGGTTGGCCACCGTTTACTCTCTGGGCACTAGTATGTCTGTTGATGGTATACTCACGGTACGCCCTTAATACGGTTTCCCTCGGGAACCCTAGGGCTTTTACCATGTGGGCAATAGAATGACCCATCTCTTTTGCGCCACCAATGTGTCCACGATCAAAGACTCTCGGATCGCCACATTTACCCATGTTCGTCGATTGTGATACAACGTTGGGAAGCCCTGCTGTCCAGCTATTTATCGCCTGCATTCAGTTTGTCTGTTCCACTCTGCTCGGGGGATGTCCACTGCCCATCACCCCCTATCTCTAGTGTTTTGTCTACTGAGTGTATAGCAGTTATAACTATACCACCGGGTTTGGAAGAAAACCTGTCCCACACTTACCAAGTCACTTGGCTAGCATAGTGAGTTATCCATTATCCCCCCCCATGATTTCCCAGCTGTACTATTTACACACAACAATAAAATTGTCAAATCTACAAGAAACCATTTTTATATAGCTAATAAAACCAAATTCAACCCACATCTTCTCATAAAAAAAATTGTTGCAATTAAGCAGCCTGGTAAAAAAAGCTTTTATCCTTCCAGTTATAGGAAATATAAGGAAATGGAAATTTAAAAAAAAAAAAAAAAAAAAAAAAAAAACATTAAGAATTTTGAATGTGATAAAAATATAGTAAACCAAATAATTTACAAAATCAAGCATAAAAACCCAATTTCTGCATTTGCTAGTACAGGGGGAAATTAATATATGTAGGAAGCAGTGAAAAGAGCATCTAACACAGATTAAATCAACATGTGGAAAATTGGCAAAGTGAAGAAAAAAACAGTAAGTTTTGGATAAATAATTACTCCAAGTACAAAACACATGGTTCAGCATGGTATAGAAAAAGAACTCCATTGAGCAAAATTCAGAAATATACACACAAAAACTCAACTGTAACAAAAATATAGTGCCACAACCATGTAATAAAGCAAAATAATTACAGGAGCAACCGACATGTGATACCTCATTGTAGAAACTGCTATAGATGAGCACATGCACTAGTGTAATTTGAATGGCAGGGGATGAAGAGAAAGTTCCCTTAAGAAGGATTACTCTTCTTTTCTAGGTCATGATCGAGCACGGGTCTGAAAATGCCTATGTGCAATAAATAAGTGAAACGTGCATCACCAATGACACATATCAGCAATGAGAATGAGGGATTTTTTATGCTATGTTTTATAACCATAAATTTTTAAATGTTGTTAATACCTTACTGATTGCTCCCGTCAATGTGACAGACTGAAGTATTGATCCCTATTTCACACACATGTGTTATTGCTGGGCTGAAGTGTTCAAGAAGTTGTATATTGAATAATACAAACACAATTGATTTATTGTGCCCGGAAACTCTAGATAGCAGTACTAGCCTGTATGTGTTTTATTACTGAAAATATATCTGCAATTATCAGCAGTTTGGCAAATTCTTTTATTTTGTTTGCAAAACACACGTGGTTTGTTGATTTTATAAAAAAAAAAAAAAGGTTTGCTGTTTTTTCTGTTTGTGCACATTATAAAATCGGGTGATGCAAATACAATGTTTCTTTATATATTATCTCTAGAAATTTCAAAACCAATAAAGTTAAAAAGCAGCACATTTAGGCGCTAAATCCCTGCATGTTGGCTTTTCAGTGAAATTCAGCATCTTTCTATAACAGCTTAAATTTTGTCCAAAAATTAAAAACAATTGCATAGTTCATTTAGAAACTTAGTAACTGTTAAATTTCTTCAATAAAAAAAATAATAAAAAAAGGCAATTCTTTGACTGTTTTCATTAATATTAACTGATCCTTAAAGGGTTAAAAAGCAATAGAAATAATGAAATTTCAGCTGATTGTATCCAAAGCAGACTTCATTAGCCCCCCCCCCCCAAACTACAGTGTCAGCATCATCATTAAATGACTCAGAACTTCAGCTTGCAAACTGAACAAAACTTTAATAGAACCCTACAAGACAAGATGAAAGCCAACTAAAAAACTCCAACAGTCGTACAGGTAAGGTATGACACCAGTGTAACAAAAATATAAAGCGTGACCCTAATGAATAGTCAACCAGGAAAATAACATCTATGAATGTTTCAAATGGTATAACTGTGTAGCAGACAACAAAGGTAAAAGATGAAGTGTGATACTAATTACTGATAGGTATGTCTTTACCCTTTTTAAAAGTTATTAGATACCACAGCACAGAATCAAGCATTAGATTTCAGCACAATATATCTCCTTTCTCCCACCACATACTTCAATAGAAAATTTACCTGTGACCCTGCCGAAAGAAAAGGAGGGGGTGGGTGGTCAGATTTAAGGTAAGAGACAAAGAAAAAAAGATAGTTTATTTATGTGTGCACTTTTTGTTAGTCTCACAAAGAGGAAAGAAAAAAGATGCAGGAAAGAAGTTTAGCCTCTTATATTTATTTCATTTTTTAAATTTTAGTTGTCACATCAAAATACATGTCGTATTTATATTATCGTAACAATTAATGATTGTTGAGACAACTGGGAAGAAAGGGAAAAGGCTGTTCGGCATGACAAAATCCTCTTCCCCGTAAAGGGAAGATTATAATACATTCAGTAAAAGACCAAACCAGCATGCGATGAACAGTGAAAAATATATGACAATGAAATATATAAAAGAGAGTTAGTATTAATTCCTCCTTCCCCATCACCCACCCCTCCGTAGTCTGCCTCCCCACCATTCATCTCTCCACTATAATTCTTGGTGCCAAAACAATCAAATTGTCAATAGTTTTCAGTCTTACAATATGGATATGTAAGGTACAAATTCAAGATTTCCACCCTTATCTAATATTAAACCAATTTGATCTTTAAGTTAATTCCTAAATCAAACCCCTCCAGACTTGGACACTCAACTAAAAATGTCATAAATTATTAGTATAAGGTCATGTAATGTTTTGTTTAGCATTTATCGCCCATTATTATTTTATTTAAATTTTCCCATGAAATATAGTTTGTTTTTTCTTAAATAGGTCATTATTATATTAATAGATCGTAGGTCAGCAGGTAGTGAGTTCCACAGCTTGGGACCAGAATAGTTTATATTCAGTTTAGTCGATCCCGCCTGAGGAAACATTGGAACAAGTTTCGTTCTGTTTAAATAGTAACTGTTAACTCAAGAATCATTAATTATTATCTGGAAACCTACCTAATAACTCTTAACTCAAGAATCTTTAATTATTATTATTATTATCTGGAAACCTTTACCCATTCGATATGTCGACACAGCCAGAACTGAGTTAACCCTAACAACTGGACATAATCGAAGTAGGGTACAACTTTTGACGAAATGGCTCTCTAGCTAACCCTAACAACTGGCCATATTGAAGCAAGATACAACTTTGGACAAAAAAACTCTCAATAACTAACTGACGTCGGACTGAACAAGCACTTCTGTGAGTAACATTTTTGGGACTTTTAACCAATTTATATTTTAATTGAATAAGTTAATGCACCACCGCAGACTGTATCCACTTTACAGAACGTGTAAAACAGAACTTATAGACGTCAAAGCGTCTTCCTGAAGAATTCTGGTTTCATGTTGATGTGTAAGGATATTTTAATGATATTAAATCATGATAAAGATTATTTTTAATTCTTTTGAATATCATTTTACCCAGGTTATAATCATATAGTTGTTTAACAGTAATTAGAATGTTGTAATCATTCGGATTTACTTTAGTCCGTTGAAATGTGTAAGGTTGAAAGTTATTATGTAGTTTTAGATCTATTAATCTAATATATTTGTTTTGCAGCACTTTAAGTTTGTTAATACTGTAATGTGTCGTTTTGCCCCAAGCTAAGATGCAATAGTTGATATGGGTTTGAATTAGTGTAAAGTATAAAAGTATCATTATTTTTGGGGATACATTTTCCAGAACATGACTGACAACCTCTGTGTTACTGGATATCTTATTAGATAGGTTTTCAATGTGTTTGTTCCATTTTAAATCATGTTGAATTGCAGTACCTAGGTAAGTGTGATTTTGAGTAATGTCAGTAATAGTCCCATTTAACAGCATCTTTTGTTTTTATAAGTTAGGGGTTAATCTTTTAGAAAAAATCATTAATTTAGTTTTATTTATATTGACTACCAGTTCATTGGCATTAAGCCAGTTAGTTGTTATGGAAAATTGATTATCCATTTTAAGTATAAGTGCGTCAATATCATAACCATGTATTAAAATCATTGCTTCATCTGCATATAGAATAGCATCAGCATCAATTAAAACCTTGAAAAATCATTAATATATGAATTAAAGAGTAGTGGGGCAAATATCAAACCCTAAGGGACCTCAGATATATTTTTAGATCAGATTTGAGTAATTGAGTTCTTTCTGTTAAGTTGCTTATTTTTTTTTCTTATTTTTTTTTCCCTATAGTCATCTGAAGTAAAGCTCCTCAGGAAAGTAAATGTGTTTTGGGTTATACATTGATTGCAGTAATCACTTAGATAAGCAAGTAACTTGATAGGAAATATTTTTTTAGAATTTAATGAAATTCATGAAAAAATTTAAAACCTAACTCAAAATATGCAAATTTGTTTTGCTTCTTAGCAGAAAATACTATACTGGAAAAACTGTTCATTGCAGATCACTTGCTAAATAATACTGATCTAACATGCAAGATACATTTTACAAGCATAGTAGAATAACTAATACTTCAAGATTCGAAATAACATTGTAAGAAGGGAAGCAGTGGTAAAAACAAAAGTAACACACTTGGTTATTTTTATCTTAACATTGCATTATGTTTTTCATAATTGAGAACTCTTGTATCTTAAGACTATTCCTAAGGCAGCATTTTCTTATCCTATAAACAGCACATCAAGGGTAAATGCAGGGTTATTATATTAAGGTGTAAAAGTGCCAGAATTAACATTCATGGTTTTCTGCAGAAGTTACATGCAATAATTTTATGTGCAGCTTATGTCTAGGAATATAGCATACTTCACAATAACATATTGACAGCTGAAATCAGCTTATTCTGTATTTCCACTACAAATGCTGTTATTTGAGTTCATGTAGCACATTGCACTGTTTGCAGTAAAGCAAGCCTACAAGAGACTCGGGTGTTATTTGTTGTGAAAAAGAAGTCTCCCCAATGTGCCCCTGCTGCAGGTATTCAAATTGGCAAAATTCTTTGCTAGATTTCCTGAAACAGTTACCACATACACTGAAATTCATATTCCCAAGGACATAATTACTGGCCTTGTCCGTTCCAGGCTATCTATAAAGCTAGCCTTTGCCTTGAAATCTCAACCTCAGCATACACTATATTGACAGAAGTCACCGGACAACCCTTCAAAAGCAGCTGACCGCAATCATATTGCACTGTGAGGTTGAGTGAAAATGTTGCGGCGGGAGAGAACTGACTTTGAGAAAGGAAAGATTGTTGGGTGTTACATTAGTGGGTTGTCCATAAGAGAAACCGAGAGGTGCTTAAACATACCAAAGTAAACTGTTTTGGGTGTACTGAATAAGTGAAAGACACATGGCATGCCTGAAGCAGCAAAACGTAATGGTAGACCAAAGAAAATCAGTGATAGAGGACGTCGAAGCCTCAGGAGAGTCGTTGCAGCTAATCGACCGAGTACTGCACAAGACCTCAGTGTACAGGTAAATAAAAATGCTGGAACCTCGGTATGTACACATACCATTCACAGAGAACTTCATTCCATGGGTTACCGTGGTCATGCGGCTGCTCATAAGCCTTTCATCTCCACTTGGAATGCTACTCGTCATTTTGCATGGTGTAAAGAACATTTATCGTGGACCGTAGATCAGTGGAAACGGGTCGTATGGACTGATGAATCCAGATACAAATCCATCAGTCTGATGGCCATATGTGGGTATGGCGGCAGCCGGGGGAAGGCTATTTACCGCAGCGTGCTGTTCCTATGGTCAAGTTTGGAGCTGCTCTTGTCTTATTCTCCAGAATTATACAAAATTAATGTGGCTGAAAGGAAATAAGTGTTTGTTATGCTGAAAGTTTTGTTACATTTTCATTTATTAGTTAAAACATCTGTTTTTCACTATTTGTGATGCATATTTATTTGGGTGATGCACGCACTCACAATTATGAGATTATAACTGTTTCTTGTGTACACAATTTTTTATTTTCCAATTTTTTTCTTTTGATGTAAGGAAAGGGGAGATTGGTACACAATTATTCTTGTTTATCTGTTTTTTTTTTTGTTTTTTTTTTCTTCAGTGTTAGATCAGACACAATTTGAATTTAATAAATGAAAGCATCCGGCTAGTAGGTAATGGTTTTTTTTTTTTGTTGTTGTTGTGGGTGAAAGGTTAGGGCTTATGTTGTTACGTGCACCTGCTAAGATGGTCATTTTATAGGTATGTAATGTAAGGCATGTATGTGCAAAATGTAAACAGTTTTCTATGCAGTCAAATCCAGTGTCCATTGGTTAGGTTGTGAGCATGAATTAGACTTTGAGGCTAGATAATCAAAGTAAAATTTTGTACTGAAGTTGCTTTCAAATTTCTCTTTTTTCTATAACAATTATAGGAGGGAAAAGCTAAAATTAAATCTGAATTGTATTACAAACAAAGAAGTGCACATGGGTATTTCTGTGGATGTGAAGATTACTAATATTGTCTAAAAGTCCCTGTATCTTGTTAAAACCATTTTTGTCTAGGGTTCACCATTCTCAGCATTTTTTTAATGTATTTATTTTGTTGCCTCTCTCAAATTTTCAAAAAACTTTGTGATTTTAATTCATAATATTTACCTTAGAAAAAAACTTAAGTATCTTGTATGAAATAGCATATTAAAAATCTAAAATCAAAACTACATATCTCAAGCCTAACTTCTGACAGTCCATCTGATGTAAAGAACACAGTTTTGCCGTCTTTACACGATTTAAAAAATTACGGTTAAAATGATATATACATGAGCACTTTCAAGTCCACTGTGGACCCGTCATCAGATGGTGTGGTTTACTATGCCCTGGGAGGGTATATATTATGTAGTATGCGCACTGACTAAATAGTATGTTTTGGCATGCGCATGCTCACTACATAATCATGTCATTTCATTAGAGCAGCCGGTATTGTCTCTTTCGTTGTAATAGTTACAGAGTAGTTTCCATGGCAACGGTATAATGATAGGGGTATCGTCGTTGCAGCATTCAGCCCTATGTTTATGTATCAGTAGGCTTTCTAACAGGAGGATAGATGAACATGTAGTTGGTGTATGTAACATAGTAACATCGTCCCAGATATGTTGGTGTTGACCCTTCAGGCATAGTCTTGAAAGGGCGGTGGAGGTGGAGCATGTTTTAACATTATATCTATGTTCAGAGACACGTAAATTAAAATTGCGACGGGTCGAACCTATGTACATCTTGTCGGTTACGTCAGCATTCATAGCTTTTAGTGGGATTGCGTATACACCGAATTTGGAATCGTGGGGAATCCGATCCCTGTCATTTTTAATATGGGTGAGAATGTTGCACGTTTTTATGCCAAAATCAAAATTAAGTGGACGACATGCGTTTTTTAGGATATTTGTGACAGCAGGGATGTATGGTAGCTTGCTGACATATGAAGTGCTTGGTATCGTTCTTGGTAATGTTGAGTATGATGCATTAAAGACACGGCGTATTATGGAATTAACTGTGGTAGATGGATAATTATATAATGCTGCAATATCCATAATTTTTGCAACTTCTAGGTCTCTTTGATCGGTTGAGGATGAATGTGTAACTGCTTGGTGAAACATAAAGTGAAGGGCTGAGAGTTTTTGCCTGAGTGGGTGGTAGGAGTTATAGGGAATCATAGATATTGTTGCAGTTGGTTTTCTATAAACAGAGTGAGTTACTTTGTTCATATTAGGGTTTCTTTCCAACAAGATGTCCAGATAGGGTAATGCATAATTGGTCTCGAATTCTGTAGAAAATTTTATGGAACTGTATTTTGTAGACAAGCTGGTGAATTTGGTAAGGCTTTCAAGGGTGGACTGCCAAAACAAAAGCACATCATCCACGTATCTCAGGTATAAAATAGGTTTCACATGAAAGTTTGCAAGGACTTCGTTTTCCAGGTCTTGTAACAACAACTCAGATAGAACTGCTGAGAGGGGTGACCCCATAGGGGCCCCTTCCCGTTGACGGTAAATAGTTTCATTAAATCGAAAAAATGTTCTGTTGTACACAAGTCTTAAGGCATTAACAATGCCTTAAATTTCATTATGGGTATAAGTTCCGTGGGCTGACAACATTTCTTCAATGATACGGTGGACAGTAGGTACAGGTACGTTAGGGTATAAGGAAATGATATCGAGTGAGACCATTATGAACTGCGAGCTAGATGGTGTAACAGAATGTATTTTATTTAATGCCTGAGCGGAACTGGACACCGAGAATATGGATGAAATGGTTAATGGAACTAGACATTTTGCCAATGCTCCCTCGAGGGGTCTAGTTAGACTTGCATAGGCCGAAACGAGGGGGCGTATGGGATTACCTGTTTTATGGGTTTTAAGTTTTCCAAATAATTCGGGAACACGGGGTCCAGGTGGTGGGTGCATAGCTTTAGTGATATTTGTAGGAAATAGACCTGAAGATTTTAACCTGGAGAGGGCCGAAATGGTAGCATTAGTGGGATCACGGGTGCAGATGATATGTGGAATGTTTGCAATTGCCTGGTACATTTTATCAATGTAGTCAGTTCTGTTCATTATAATAACTTGGGAGGTCTTGTCCGCACTGATTATGGAAATATCTGGGTTCTGATGCAGCTGTCTAAGTTGGTTCAGTTCATATTTGAGTTTCTTATATACAGGATTATTGCTAGATTGGTTATGAATAGTCTTGGTGGCTCCAGCTACTTGATGTCTAGTGGAGTCTTGAATAGAATAAGGGAGCGCTTTAACAATTTGTTGCTCAGGCATTAAATAAAATACATTCTGTTACACCATCTAGCTCGCAGTTTATAATGGTCTCACTCGATATCATTTCCTTATACCCTAACGTACCTGTACCTGCTGTCCACCGTATCATTGAAGAAATGTTGTCAGCCCACGGAACTTATACCCATAATGAAATTCAAGGCATTGTTAATGCCTTAAGACTTGTGTACAACAGAACATTTTTTCGATTTAATGAAACTATTTACCGTCAACGGGAAGGGGCCCCTATGGGGTCACCCCTCTCAGCAGTTCTATCTGAGTTGTTGTTACAAGACCTGGAAAACGAAGTCCTTGCAAACTTTCATGTGAAACCTATTTTATACCTGAGATACGTGGATGATGTGCTTTTGTTTTGGCAGTCCACCCTTTGAAAGCCTTACCAAATTCACCAGCTTGTTGTCTACAAAATACAGTTCCATAAAATTTTCTACAGAATTCGAGACCAATTATGCATTACCCTATCTGGACATCTTGTTGGAAAGAAACCCTAATATGAACAAAGTAACTCACTCTGTTTATAGAAAACCAACTGCAACAATATCTATGATTCCCTATAACTCCTACCACCCACTCAGGCAAAAACTCTCAGCCCTTCACTTTATGTTTCACCAAGCAGTTACACATTCATCCTCAACCGATCAAAGAGACCTAGAAGTTGCAAAAATTATGGATATTGCAGCATTATATAATTATCCATCTACCACAGTTAATTCCATAATGCGCCGTGTCTTTAATGCATCATACTCAACATTACCAAGAATGATACCAAGCACTTCATATGTCGGCAAGCTACCATACATCCCTGCTGTCACAAATATCCTAAAAAATGCATGTTGTCCACTTAATTTTGATTTTGGCATAAAACGTGCAACATTCTCGCCCATATTAAAAATGACAGGGATCGGATTCCCCACGATTCCAAATTCGGTGTATACGCAATCCCACTAAAAGCTATGAATGCTGACGTAACCGACAAGATGTACATAGGTTCGACCCGTCGCAATTTTAATTTACGTGTCTCTGAACATAGATATAATGTTAAAACATGCTCCACCTCCACTGCCCTTTCAAGACTATGCCTGAAGGGTCAACACCAACCTATCTGGGACGATGTTACTATGTTATATACGCCAACTACATGTTCATCTATCCTCCTGTTAGAAAGCCTATTGATACATAAACATAGGGCTGAATGCTGTAACGACGATACCCCTATCATTATACCGTTGCCATGGAAACTACTCTGTAACTATTACAACGAAAGAGACAATACCGGCTGCTCTAATGAAACGACATGATTATGTAGTGAGCATGCGCATGCCAAAACATACTATTTCGTCAGTGCGCATACTACATAATATATATCCTCCCAAGGCATAGTGCAACCACACCATCTGATGACGGGTCCACAGTGGACTTGAAAGTGCTCATGTATATATCATTTTAACCGTAATTTTTTTAAATCGTGTAAAGACGGCAAAACTGTGTTCTTAATATCCTTCAGCACGATAAATCGACTTCCTATGGTCCATCTGATGGTTAATGAAATCCAATTCTGATCTTCCCAAAGGTGACAGTCTGTCCAAAACCCATTTGTCCAAAGGAAGGTTTTGTTCAGTACCCATTCATTTAATGGTATGTTTCATTAAATTCATTTAAATCCAATGGGTTTTAAAGGAATTTTTCAACTTGTAAGACAATTTGCTCAGTGCCAATGGGTGTAAATCCTTTATTTTATGTTTTTTCTCGTATCTATAAGCAGAGGTGTACTTGGAATTTAAGCTAAACGAAGGTATTCAGAGCTTTGGAATTATTAAATGGGGTGTTAAATTATTCCTATGAATATTGCCTGTATAAACCATAATTTCAAAAGGATTTAGGAAAGAATTTGAACTTCAGTCTTCCATTGTTATGTGCATGTACCGTAAGAATTGATTTGAAATGCTTCAGTTATAATGTAGTGAATCATTGCTAGGTGATTTGTCATTTTGACTTGTGTGTGTATTATGCATATACTACTTGTTATTAGTTATAATTTACTGTCGTGTTAGAATTTTGAGCCATTACATGCTATTGTCTACCATTTTGGGATTCAAATTTGTTTTCACCTGTACTTTTTTTTTAAGGCAAGATATGTGGCAACGTCGAACAATTGGGAGAATCTCTGAACTAAAGTAGTGAAAATTAGCAAAACTGAGGATAGATGAGGGGGCACTGTCGGAGGGTAGGGGTTTGGCTGAAAAAGCCAGCACACACTCCGTAATTCTTCCTTGACAGCCCAGCGGCTTTTCTTTTTTTCTTGAATGCGGGTTTCACGACCACTGTAAGCAACTCAGTGGGCTATAAGCAGTTGCCCGTCCCTAATTTAGGGCCACTGGCTCCAGGGAAGGGAGAGAACCAGTGCCGTAAGCCAAACACAACATCCATGCCTCACTGGGATTTGAACCCGGACCCATCTCAGCCGAATGATCAAAAGCCATCGCTTAGGCCACCAGAGCGGCCCCGGTAGTTTTGGTGTCCCCCCTGCTTTGGGATAATAAATAATCAAAATTTATTTTCCTAAATATTCACAAAACACCAAAATGTTTATGAATTTCATAAATCACTAATGGGAATGAACTCCCTAAATTTTACATGAATTGTAGATAAAAAAAAAAATTTAACTGGCCTCGAACATATTTTAATACATTTGTGCAGTTGCTGCAGCTAGTGGAGCAATTGCCACAGGGCCCCAACCACATCTTGGAAAAACACACAAAGCTAAAACAATTCAATTGCTTGAGGATTGTGTGTGTGATTATCGAAAACCCTGCACATCAACCAATCACAGTAGTGTAATAAAAACAGTTATGCATGCTATAAAATAAAATGCATACTTTTATTGTGTGGTTATTAATTTATGACAGTTTTTGAGCAATGAATGATGGCTTAGAAATTTTCGTTTTCATAATCAATATAAAACTAATAGCTTTATTTGCCAGCAAATTGATCAAAAATTATAGTACTTCTGCTGAGTTCGAAAAATATAGACGGAAACCTACCCTAACTAAAATATGCTTACATTATTTCATAAAGCATGTACTATTTTCCCTTGCTGTCACCTTTATTATCGTTACTTTTCCTGTTGAAAATTGATTTTGATTAAGCTTGAGCCAAGCATAACTCATCGTGTCACGTGATTCGCACAAGTTGAATATGGACCCAAAATCCAGGAAAACTTGTAATGCACCTGACCGTAGCTTACTGCATAAAAGGTCCAGTATTATGTATACACTCAGTGGACAAAACACTAGAGATACCTGTGCAATAGCGTGTTGGTCTTCCTCTAGCATGAATAACATTTGTACATGCTGAGGCAACAACTCTCCCAGAAGCTGCAGGTGATGCCAGCCATGCCTGTTGCAGCATTGTCCACAACTCTGCCTGAGATGTCGGTCCAGGATCCGTGGATCTGATGTTCCACTCCATGGCGTCCCAGCGAGCTTCCATAGGGTTTAAATCTGGGTACCTTAAGGGCCACTGGATGGTTCCAAACTCAAATGTGTGTTCCTCAAGCCGTGCCTGGGTGGTTGCACCCCAGTGGGGAGGCACATTCTGCTGCTGGAACATACCCTTGGCCGCAGGATGCACAAAGGCCACGAAAGTTTGTAGATGATAAGCCAGCACATGCAGGTAGCACGCAGCAGTTAAGGACTTCTCCAGACACACTAAGTGATCTAATGTGTCCCATGAGAAGGCTCCCCAAACCATCGCAGAGCTACCACCACCTAGAACAGAGCCAATCTGGCACGGCGGAGCCACGGCCTCATGCTGTCAACGCCACACCCGTACCCTCCCGTCAGCTCGGTACAGCTGAAAACGCGATTCATCTGAACACAGTGTGGCACCGCTCCATGGTTTGTACCTTCCTTGAAAACTTTGAAAAGTCCTTGAATTAAAAAAATTCATTTTCAAGTCCTTGAAAGTACTTGAAAAAGTTTAAGGCTCTGTAAATAGTGCTTGAATTTTTTTATTTATTTATTTTTTAAGTAATGATATGAAAGAGCATGTGTTAAATAATTGTTTGTGCTAAAAAGATGCATAGAAGGTTCCTGTGTAGTTCTGATAAGAACACCAAGTTGATTGAATAGTGCAGAACTTGCTTTCAACCCAGGGGAGTGTGTGGACAGCTGGTGCCTTGGCTATGATATCACTACAGAGTAAAACAGCCATGTGAGTAAAATAAGTGGAATGATGTATTTGCAAATTGTGATGGGCTTCTGTTTACTGGGGGTTAAGAACGCGTTCTTGCCGGAAGGTGGAACTTCCAAGAATTCCTTGTGCTTCATGCATGGACCATTCGTCTCGTGGCTGCATCAAAAATAAAAAGTTAAAGCAAACAATAAGTGTCATACCAGTAGATGAATATGAAAATAGTGTACCCTTTCAAAATATTCCACAAAAGAAAATGATTTCAAAAAACCCCAAAACAAGGGGGGCAATTCGAAGTTCATAAAATAAACCGACTGGAGGTAAGGAATAATAGGCAGGTCATTGAAGGTGTGCCCACCCCAGCTAAGATTAACGGTTTGAACTTACTAAAATGCCTACCTACCTACCTACTGACTGACTGACAAATACACACACATGATAATTCAGGTTTAAAAAGTCCTTGAAAAGTGCTTGAATTTATTTTGCTTGGAAGAGTACGAACCTTGCACTCTGCAAAGGTAGTGTTTTGTTGTTCCTGGAACCAGGCATAATTTCCGATTACAAGCAGTCAACAATTGCACATGAGTAGGGCTCCGGCTGCCATACCCCAGGGTATGCAGCATGCACCATACAGTTTGTTCGCTGACCCTGCTTGGTCCTCCGACATTAACCTGAATGTGATTTGTGCTGCCATTGCCAAGATGTCGGTCTGTATGAGCCTGGATAGTGTACGTCGATTCCGATCATCAATGGCATGTGGGTTGCCACTGTTTTGCTGTCTGGGCACTGGTATGTCTGTCGATGGTATACTCGCCGTACACCCTTGATACAGTTGCCCTCGGGAACCCTAGGGTTATCTCCACTTGGGTCATAAAATGACCCATCTGTCATGTAGTGACAATGTGTCCACAATCAAAGTCACTCGGATCACCACGGTAGGCCATGTTTGACGATTGCAGTAGTGTTGGGAAGCCGTGCTGTCCACCTATTTATTGCCTGCGTTCAGTTTGGGTCTATTCCATTCTGTGCTGGGGATGCCCATATCAACTGCCCATCATCCCTATCTCTAAATGTTTTGCCCACTGAGTGTATATATAAATGATAACCCTGTGGCAGTTGTTTTTTAATTTCTTACTACCTTTAACCTAAATGTTTTCAAACAAGTACAAAAAAGTAATAAATGAAACATTATTAAAATATTTTTTGTGGTAATGAAATATGCTCATCAGTGTAGCAGGAAAAATTACCTGTCCATCCATATTCTACGGACAGTTGAAGTGGACGAGTTAAAATGTTTCATGACCATCGGTCCAGGCAAATAAAGACTCTAGATGGCAGTGTTCAAAGCAAAATGTAAGTTGGCTTACCTCATAAAATTATTTGAATGGTGATATTGTTTATTTCTTTCATAGTACTTTTTTCCAGTTGGGTATTATATCTTGATATATTTTCTTGTAGAGTAAGTTTTCACTAAATGCTTTTTTAATGGATTTCAAAATTTTGTGTCATTATGATATGAAGAGAAATCCTGTCTGATGCAGTGGCAGTTGAAGGACCAGTTCCATTGAGAAAGAGTATATATGTGTGTTCCACTTCATATCTCCTTAAAATACATATTGAAGCAGATTTGTTTTGCCAGAAGTATGTTTAAATATGTGCAGCAACAGCAATTTTTCATCATTAACCCTCTGACCAGCTCGTGAAATCTGATTCAGCTGCATTGAAAACGCCACTGAGATCTGCAGCAGTCGTGTCAAAAATTACTAGTGTTTCACAAGCAGAAGAGACAAATTCAGTCAACATAAAAACCAGTCTTGCACTGTGAAACTGTTGCACGTTTCTGCGGCCAGCTTCTCTGCAGGGCACTGAATTGGGGATTTGGTAACTTGGGTAAAGCCGAATCGCATATGTTTCTCCAAGAGGAACACGTCCGATACAAATTTCAGCATTCATTCAATGCAGAGCTCAGTATATTAAAATTTATATTACCAAATATGTATGCCAGCAATGTAACACGCATTTCAAATCCTGCTTTCTGAAATATGTGAAACACTTAAGAAAGTTATAACAGGTTGCTTACCTTTTTACACATTTCCCTGCACGTTTTATTACGTTAGTTGTCTTGCTTGGTTCAAGTCCCTGGTGCGGTATTCCATTTTCGTCTTCAGGTTCTTATAAATGCTTGACGAATGCTCAAGTCCACGAAGTGCACTGCTTTTAATGACTCTAGGTCGCATAAACTGTATCTTCCTCCCTCCCCACCTTTCCCACCATCTTGTAAAACCCAAGATTCGTTGGTTGATTGACATATATTAAAAACCCCAATTCTTGAACTCAAAGCCTTTTTGGTACCATCAACAAACACAAACTGTCTATTTGCATACATACAAAATACCGAACAAAAATATTAAAAACGTATATACAACTATTTACATACGACTCATCTTATTCCTTCAACTCCCCTTCCCAACACCTCATGACAACTAGAACATTCATTCACCACACCCCAAGCTATTCCCACGCAGACTGCCTCTAGTACTTTCTTTCTACCCCTCTGGGGTTATCCTCAGGAGATGTTCTAGATGTTTTCTCTCCTGCTACCGCAGTGAGAGTGAGCTGTGAGCTACACGTCCGTCCTCCCCGCCCCACTGCAACATCATTTACGAAAAACTTCCACCATGGCTCCATCTTTTTATTCACTTTAGTAAACTCTTCATTTTCTTCTATGTTTTTGGTTTTTTTGTTCAATTTTTATAAGTTCTTTCCATTTTCCATTAAGGGTACTTGGGTCGTTATTATTACAAATTCGATCTCTATTTTTTTCAATCAATACATACTCTGCAGTGCGTAGGTGTTTCTCATTGCGACACAATTTCATTGTTTTAATCTCTTCAAAATTCTGGTATGTGTGGTTATCCAGACAGTATTGTACCAGTGCTGTTTTTGCTTCTTTTTTTTTTTTTTTTTTTAATAATATGTTGCTGTAGGCGATGTTTTAATTGATTTTTGGTACTTCCAATATATGATATTGGTGGTATTCCACTTATATAGGTATTTCGTACACACCCGCCTTTTCTAAGATGCATTTTTCAGTGTTATTAATTATATCTCCAATTGTTATTACTTTGTTTCCCCATCTGAATTCCGTATTTATGGCACAATTTATTGATTTCTGTAGATATTCCTGGAAGGTAAGGTATTGCTCCAACATATTGTAATTGTTTTTTTCTTTTAGGGGAAGATGTATCTTGCATCTTTACTTGTACTTCATAAATCTATTATTATTATACATCATACAATTTTATTATACATCTATGAAAATGATATCTTCAAATATGATGAGAAAATATACAAACAAAATTACGGAGGCCCAATGGGCTCTCCTCTGCCAAATCTGTTTGCTGAAGTAATTATGAACAGCATAGAAGAACAAATTATCAGTACAATGGATGAACCACCGTTAGTTTACTGCAGATACGTAGATGATATCTTCATGACCAGAATGGAAACTGATGAGTTGGAATCTTTAACTCAACAACTTGGTAATGTCTATCCCACAATTAAATTGACAGTTGAACATGAAGAAAATATCTTACCCTACTTAGATGCTAAGATCATCAAGCAAAATAACCAACTGCAGTACAAGTTACATAGAAAACAGACATATGATCTTGTTCTAACACCATATAACTCAACACACCCTTACACACAGAAATGTAATAGCATAAAAACATTAATCAAAAGAGCAATCACACATTCCTCTAAAGAAAAATTTTGTACTGAAGAAATAAATTACATTAAAGAAATCTCATACAACTATGGATACCCTCCACAGAAAATAAATAAATGGATTTGTGAAGTACTAGTAAAGATGCAAGATACATCTTCCCCTAAAAGAAAAAAACAATTACAATATGTTAGAGCAATACCTTACCTTCCAGGAATATCTACAGAAATCAATAAATTGTGCCATAAATATTGAATTCAGATGGGAAACAAAGTAATAACAATTGGAGATATAATAATTAATAACACTGAAAAATGTAGTATCTTAGAAAAGGCGGGTGTGTACGAAATACCTATAAGTGTTATACCACCAATATCATATATTGGAAGTACCAAAAATCAATTAGAACATCGCCTACAACAACATATTAAAAATTTTCAAAAAAAAAAAAAAAAAAAAAAAGCAAAAACAACACTGTCTGGATAACCACACATACCTGAATTTTGAAAAAATTAAAATAATAAAATCGTGTCGCAATGAGAGACACCTACGCACTGCAGAGTCTGTATTGATTGAAAAAAATAGAGATCGAATTTGTAATAATAACTACCCAAGTACCCTTATAATGGAAAGAACTAATAAAAAATTTAACAAAACCACAAGAAGAAAATGAAGAGTTTACTAAAGTGAATAAAAGCTGAAGCCACGGTGGAAGAAGTTTTTCGTAAATGACCTTGGAGCACGGCAGAAAGGACTGACGTGTCGCTCACTTTCACTGCGGTAGCAGGAGAGATAACATCTAGAAACACCTCCTGAGGATAACCCCGGAGAGGGTAGAAAGTACTGGAGGCAGTCTGTGTGGGAATGGCTTGGGGTGTGATGAATGAATGTTCTAGTTGTCATGGGGTGTTGGGAAGGGGAGTTGAAGGAATAAGATGAGTCGTATGTAAATAGTTGTATATACGTTTTTAATATTTTTGTTCGGTATTTTGTGTGTGTGTAAATAGGCAGTTTGTGTTCATTGATGGTACCAAAAGGTTTTGAGTTCAAGAATTGGGGTTTTTAATATATGTCAATCAACCAACGAATGTTGGGTTTTACAAGATGGTGGGGAAGATGGGAGATGCAGTTTATGCGACCTAGAGTCATTAAAGCAGTGCGTAATTTTGATAGAAATATTTTATCATTTTCCTTTAAGTCATATAATATATTTTACTTACAATTTATAATCTATTATAAAAAAAATTGTAATCATCTTAGCCTTTTGAGGGAACGTTTGCACCACACAAATTTTTTTTTTTTAATGTAAGCTTTATGTGCTTTATAATGGTTTGTCACACTTCCTGGGAATAACTATGGTTATGTTAGAAAATTATATTTTTAGGATATTTATTGATTGTAGTTAATATTTATGGGTTCGCAGTGATAGTGAATGTGTCAATAACCTACTTTCATAATCGAATGTATTAATTACGTGCAGAACCTGTGACAAATTTCTTAGAAGTGGAAACATAAAAAAATTATGAAAATATAGCTAATTCCACCTCCCTTCTGAAGCTATGTTATTCATGGGCAGAAATGTTATTTTGCCCAGAAAAAACTGAATGGTGCTTTTTCTATTTAGATGCAATGCTAAGTTAACCTGTAAAACAGGTGCTCTCTAAACACAAAAGTATGTACTACACCCACATCTATACAAAAGCAACTTTCACTTAAAGGAACGTAAATTAAGGTAATAGGGGAAGGAACCTGTTGAGCACAAAACAGGGACTGCAGGTTGCAGAGTACCCTGCCCTACAATTCACTGTCCCAGGGTTAGAAACGCACCTCACTCTTTCAAGCCTTTAATTCATAGGATAACAATGAACGTGTGCAAGCCGTTTCAGGAAGGCTTCAGGGGAGTTGCACCTGATGCGGTCAAACTGCTTTCAGAGGAGTAGGGAGAGAACGAGTTGCAAGTGTTCAAACCATTTTAGGCAGGGGCGACCTTGAACACACTTAGTGCATTCAAACCGCTCAGAGGGTTAAAAGTAAAAGTGGCTAGCAAAGTAGGGAATGAGAGGAGATAGTGTGAAAAAAAAATATGATTTTTTTAAAGATTTTGTTACCTAATGTGCTGGGCTTTCAAAAAAAATAAGAGGAATATTCCCTTCTCTATACACAAGTGCAAGGAGAGAAGGTGTGTGGCGCGTGCGGGTGCACCTGCACACACCTAAAAAATGAAATAAAATAAATGCAATTTCCTTACATGCTGCTCTTTTTCTTGAGCTGCCCCTCCCCTTCTATCATTCTGTTATGTTGCACCACTGATGTACCCTTTATGCAGCCTAGGCAACACTTCATTCAAAACAAATCAAGTGTGTGTTAGCTCACTGTGAAATAAAGGTCCTGACTCTGCAAATGAATTAATAAAAGGGCATTTCTTTTTGTAAAGTACATATATCTAGGAAATGCACTTACACACATGTTCTGTGTGATTAATGCATTTTGTGACACATATTGTGTAAGGAAAGTGACTGGATGTACATATTTATATAAAGATTGAGCATGCATGGCTGCTGTAGTGACGTGAACAAATGAGTTCTTTAGTAACTTCGATGTGAAAATTAAAAAGTAGGTTGGTAGTGTGGATAATATCTGTTCCATTTCTGTGACATGCACTGTATTGCCTTATAGGAGAAATTTGCAACTTTGTCATAGATATCAAGCACTAACTGCTTATGCACCGTCTCCTGGATCTTGCTGTGTACTTCACATTTCTTCACAAACAGCTAAAAAAGGGGTGTTCTGGAAGAAAACTATGCTGATAATAATTACCTAAATCCTTTGCAAGCTTGTAATGTTCTATAAATTGTGGAATTCTAAGACTTTCTTTAAAAACAGCATGGAAAGTTGGATAAATTTTGGACTATGCTCAATTAATTTTACTATGTGCATGATTGACAGATTATAGCAATAAACATACTTGCCAAGTTTTACAGTCTATCTGCAAAATTTACAGAAAGCCTACTTATTTTACGGTTATTTTTATGGGTGACACTATTTTAGAGATTTTTGTTTGTCTTGTTTGTTTGTTGTTGTTTTTGAGGTCAGTAAAATTTTGAGAAGAGAACAAGTGCCCTAAAAGGGCACTATGCCTGTATTTTCTTATTTACCTGGTCACAATTTCACCTACTTCTGTGTTCCCAACCCTTGCTGTTCACAGCCTAGTGGGAAAGGCTCTGTAAAAACAGTGTTGGAGTAGGATTGGCAATAACTTCTGAAAGAAAGAGAAATGACTTATATCAGCTTCCCATAAGACTTAAAGTTGCATTTTGTGAAGGTATTCCAGCATGTTGCCTCAGGAATTTAAGGTCAAATCTTCACTTAATTTAAAGTAAAAGGTTACTGTAATATATTGCAATAATTTTACAAACAAATGAAATGTTAAGAAGAATAAAAAGGCAGCTGTCTAAGCATGTAGAAAACTACCCAAAATGTACAATTAGAATTTTACTACTAAAAGGCATATTTGGTAAAAACAAGATCATTCGCAACAGGCGCCCTGTGCGTCATCAGGTTAAAAGAACTGGCGCTAGGAGAACACACACACTTAATATATAGATAGTCCCGAAGACAACAGCGATCCCGGTGAGTGACATGATATCCGCGTCACAACTCGGTTACAGCGAGAAACAAAACAAAGCAAAGAAAGAAAACACCAAATAGATTACAAATACATATTCACCGAAGTGAAAAATAAGCACAGGGTCCGTTATCAACACCCGCAGTAGGGTACTTCACGACATAAAAAATTAAATAAGCGAATCCACAGTGCATGTACATGTGCAGGTAAGTCATTGTTACAGCATACGTCCTTAAAAACGTCAATATACAAACTTTCGGCGAAGAGAGTCATATACCTACCTCTGGTCTTAAGTAATAAATAAGTCTCAGACCAAGAGGGCAGATGAGTTCCAGACTTAACCAGGCGTGCAAGGGCAGTAGTAGTAGATCCAGTCTTTACAGTGTACTGATGTTCAGTCACTCTTAACTCCTAAATTACGAAGAGTGGATCCTATGTACCATGAATTAGGAGCAGCAGCAACGTCGGTCTTCAAGGGCACACAGTACACGCCCCACTGTTCTTGAATGGGTTTGGGCTCACGATCCTTCCTAAGCATGCTCCAAAGGTTAGAGGCCACATCACCAAAATCTTTTTGTGTTTTTTACACACTCTCCGTAATGCATTTGTAACCGGTGGAAAGAAAGACATTGATCCCACATAAGTAATCTGCTCGCGCTCAACACACAACGAAGACGAATTACCTCTCCTATGCCGAGCACACAACTTTTTCACAATACCAACACCATACCCATGTTCCATCACAATGGTTTTAATAAAAAGTTCTTTATTCCGAGCAGCAATGCACGAGGAATGGGTATACGCTCTATTCACCAAAGCCCGAATAGCTGCAAGTTTATATATAGCCGGGTGGAAAGAGGCGTGTGGAATAATATCAAAAGAACCAACGGCCTTCCGATACACTTCAAAAGTCAAAAAATCCCTATTAACATGTCTGGTGATTAGAAGGTCCAAGAAAGGGATCTTAAAATTTTCCTCCCATTCTATCATCAGGTTAATAGTAGGATATTTAGACGACAAAAGGCTTCTAAAAGACAGCAAAGCATCACCAGAATGTGGCCAAATGACAAAAACGTCATCGATGTAACGCAAGTACAGTGCTGGAACCTTCTCTGCCCTGGCTAAAATATCGTCCTCCAAATCTTGCATGATCTCCTCTGCCAAAACAGCAGAGAGAGGCGAGCCCATAGGAGTGCCACCTCCCTGACGCTATTAAAGCTTTGGTGAATAGAGCGTATACCCATTCCTCGTGCATTGCTGCTCGGAATAAAGAACTTCTTTTTATTAAAACCATTGTGATGGAACATGGGTATGGTGTTGGTATTGTGAAAAAGTTGTGTTCTCGACATAGGAGAGGTAATTCGTCTTCGTTGTGTGTTGAGCGCGAGCAGATTACTTATGTGGGATCAATGTCTTTCTTTCCACCGGTTACAAATGCATTACGGAGAGTGTGTAAAAAACACAAAAAAGATTTTGGTGATGTGGCCTCTAACCTTTGGAGCATGCTTAGGAAGGATCGTGAGCCCAAACCCATTCAAGAACAGTGGGGCGTGTACTGTGTGCCCTTGAAGACCGACGTTGCTGCTGCTCCTAATTCATGGTACATAGGATCCACTCTTCGTAATTTATGAGTTAAGAGTGACTGAACATCAGTACACTGTAAAGACTGAATCTACTACTACTGCCCTTGCACGCCTGGTTAAGTCTGGAACTCATCTGCCCTCTTGGTCTGAGACTTATTTATTACTTAAGACCAGAGGTAGGTATATGATTCTCTTCGCCGAAAGTTTGTATATTGACGTTTTTAAGGACGTATGCTGTAACGATGACTTACCTGCACATGTACATGCACCGTGGATTCGCTTATTTAATTTTTTATGTCGTGCGAAGTACCCTACTGCGGGTGTTGATAACGGACCCTGTGCTTATTTTTCACTTCGGTGAATATGTATTTGTAATCTATTTGGTGTTTTCTTTCTTTCTTTGCTTTGTTTTTCGCTGTAACAGAGTTGTGACGCGGATATCATGTCACTCACCGGGATCGCTGTTGTCTTCGGGACTATCTATATATTAAGTGTGTGTGTTCTTCTCCTAGCGCCAGTTCTTTTAACCTGATGACGCACAGGGCGCCTGTTGCGAATGATCTTGTTTTTACCAAATATGCCTTTTAGTAGTAAAATTCTAATTGTACGTTTTGGGTAGTTTTCTACATGCTTAGACAGCTGCCTTTTTTATTCTTCTTGATATTTTTAGCATGTAACTTTTATGATTGAAATGAAATGTTATTGGCATATGTAGCTTAAGGATAGGGTACTATTCCTACGTAGGAAAACTAGAAGAAAAGGGGTACTTATTATACTTTCAATCTTTTTTTTTTGGGGGGGGGGGGTAGTTTTGAAGTGTTTGCATACTTTCTGTATTCTGTTCTTTATGTATATTTGCTTTTTAAAGGGAATATACGACCAGATAAACAATCATTTTGTAGTAGTATTCCTTAATTTCATTTATTAAATATGAACATATTAGATTTACCAGGTATGCTCTTGACTTATTAATTCAATATGTTCACCTGGTCCTGTTCAGTTTTAACGTTGTTAGATTCTATCTGTTGTTGTGTTCATATTCTGAACATGTCCTTTGTTATATCCCTCTTGCAGCACTTAAGTGATCAGGTATTTAAGACAATTTTAGCTCAAATCCGATCCACTCCTTTGTTCTACCATACGTATCCAGTTCTTGTCAGAAACCTCATTGGAGGTTCAGAATTTCCAACAAGCGCAGAACCTGTTCAAATTTACTCCATCCGCACAATAAATCGACTTTTAATTGATACTTTTGAAACATTTTAATCGATATGGTCAGCTGAACATATTGATTAAACGTTGACTGAAATTTTTTTTTACGGATTTCGATTTTTGAAAATTGGCAGATCTGAATAAAACATTTGGCATTTGCTTTTCTAGTATTGCTGGTAGACCACTGGCTAAAAAAAAGTACCAAATATTGGACACAACAAGAGAAACCACAGTTGTCAGACTCTAGCAGTGGCACAGTTAGTGTGAAATAAGGTACAACTGTAGAATAACTTGTAGAATTATATATGTATAGGCAATTTGCTGTAGTAAATGCCACTGACTGCTAATCATGGATTTCATAACAAAGATGGCAGCCCAAAGCTCTCTGTAAGTAGAAAGCCATGACTCTTGTAACAGGAGTGGAGACCCAAGTTTATGCCATTGCTTTCTCCACTGATCAAACCAATCTTCAAGGGTGAAGTCATAGCAAAGAGTCATAGGAATGTTACTTGCTTTCCAATACACGTTTGCTTTTGAAAACACATGGGTGCACGTGGCAAGCATTTATTGCAGGAATATGGGTACGAAAAATTAGCATAAGTCTATTTTATTGGTTATCTTATAGCTAATTGGTTCAAAGTGTGATGTCGTCAAACATACTTCTTGTGTTATAACTAATGAAAACCACTGTTAAGATTGTGAAACTACATACATTGATTTACTTAAATAGTGATTTCTGGAAATGTTTCTCTTAAACTTTCGAAAAATAATGCTGTAAGAAACAATCGAAAAATGAATGAAAGCAACCACTGAAGTATATGGGCTTCTGCTTCGGTCACATGAGCCGCGATTTTTTTACGCTTTCCAACCGTAGGTTGAAGCGTATATGTTCCAGCTTTTTCCGTCTGTCGGCACGATAACTCACGTAAAAATGGTTCGATTTCAATGAAATTTTAGTATGTGGTAGGGGATCGCTGGGGACGAACCCTATTGAAAATGGGTGAAGTGGAGTCAAAGGTCAGGACATAGGAGAGGGATGCATTCCATTGCCCTTATGCGTCATAACGTGCGTAAAAATGATTCGATTTCGATAAAATCTTAGTATATGGTAGGGGACCACCTGGAAAGAAACCCTATTGAAAATGGGACAAATGGGGTCAAAGGTCAGGACATAAGATCGGGATCCATTTCATTGCCCTTATCCCATACTATTAAGGTGGACGTCAAGTAATTTTGCTTCCTATATTTCCAATGGAAAAACTTCCCTACACATTTCCTTCACAATTAGTGTGTTCCCAAGGATGAAAATTTGAACATCGATTAAAATAACTTCATATTATAACTTGGAATACTTAACATTTTCTAAATCATAATTATATTAAACGTTTCCTTTGGTGGTGTTGAAACCAGAAAAAAGATGGAGCGACCCGTACTTTGATGACGTCAGTAGACAAATAAATGTTGGATTGCATAATTATGGTTATGTTTTAGAAAACATTGAGTATTCCAAGTTATAAAATGAAGCTATTTTAATCGATGTTCGAACTTTCATCCTTGGGAACGCATTAATTGTGA
Source organism: Macrothele yani (assembly GCA_039090855.1). Taxonomy (NCBI): domain Eukaryota; kingdom Metazoa; phylum Arthropoda; class Arachnida; order Araneae; family Macrothelidae; genus Macrothele; species Macrothele yani. The sequence continues at coordinate 21,589,031 of CM076992.1, forward strand.
AGAAAATGTGTACAGAAGTTTTTCTATTGGAAGTATAGGAAGCAAAATTACTTGACGTCCACTTTAAAAGAGCAATTCTTGTATCTATGAAAATTTTATTTTGAAAACGGCTCTAAGGGTTTTGATAAAAGTCGTTAACCTACCGTTTTCTGGTACTAGAAATCGATTTAGCTTGATCTCGACTTTAGAAAAATTCTTTTAGTGGGTTAAATAACCACCCCGAATTACCACGTTTTGAGTGTCATGGCGTCGTTCCATTAATGTTAGCCATGCTTAGAAATCTTATGACGTCACAAGCTCGCGATTGAGATGTTGGCGCGCGGTCACGTCATCTGTCTCATTACGTCACGCGTTGTGTGTGGATCCTATTAAAGTTTTATGACCACACTCTTTCGAGCAGATGGTCGCGATTCTTATCTGCCTCATTATGTCACGCGTTGTGTGCGTATGCCTGTCCGCACAATAACTCGCGTAGCAATCGTTCGATTTCGATGAAATTTTAGTATGTGGTAGGGGACCACCTGGGAAGGAACCCTATTGAAAGTGAACAAAATGGGGTCAAAGGTCAGGACATAAGAGCGGAATCACTTCCATCGCCATTATGCGTCATAACTTATGTAAAAATGCTTCGATTTGGATGAAATGTTAGTATGTTGTAGGGGCCTGCCTGGGGACGAATCCTATTGAAAATAGGTGAAATTGGGTCAAAGGTTAGGACACAGGAGCGGGATCTATTCCATAGCCCTTATGCATCATAACTTACGTAAAAATGCTTCTATTGCGACAAAACTTATGTTGTTCCGGAAATATACTTTAGCGGTTCTGTTGAATATCATCGAAATGGGATCAAAGGTCGGGGCCCAGGAGCAAGATTTATTACACAGCCATTATCCTCATAACTTGAGTAATGATTTCTAGTATGTTGGAAAGCGTATTATAATCAATGCGTTGCATGATTTTTACTAACTTGTTTCTTAAACCTAGGCTGTTGTATTCATTTGCTATCTAATTAGTTTCTATATCCTCAAGAATGCCAAAATTTTAAGAAAAACATTTCCACAAGTCATGATAATATTTTAAGCAAATCAATGCACATTGACGGCAGTGATTTTCATTAGTCATCGAAGGAAAAGCATATCTGATTACATCATGTGACGTCGCACTTGAAACCAAACAGCTGTAGTAAAAGTGACCAAATAAACTTACGGTTGTTACTTCTTGTCATATTCCACATGCATATAACAAAGGAAACATGAACTCGAAAATAACTAACCTTCCTATGCCACTCCACTACGGGCTCACTCTTGATGATTAGTTTGGTCAGTGAAGAAAGCAATTAAGCAAATTTGTCCTCCCCCTTTGCCCAGGCCTTCTCGCTGCTAGAGGGCTTTGGCGAGCCTAACACAATTGGTCAGCACTTATGTATCTCACCTGAAGAGTTGTGTAGCTATCAGTGCTAAATGGACTTCTCTCTCTTGAGGAGTTGTGTGTAGCTACTCTGAATTGTTCTTGGCTGACAGGAATGCCTTTGTATTTTGCATGTTTTAGCTTTTCCAAACAACATATCTGCTAAAATCCAAGCCGGTAGTTCCCACAAAATAATGCACTGAAAATTGTGCACTTCGTATTCATCCATTTTTCCTCTTCTTGAGGAGGAGTAATTTTCAGTATCTCAGGGCCGTAGTATATCTTGGGTATGTTAATAAAAATCGACTACAGAAAAGTAAGTAGAATTTTATATCAACGGATATAGTACTTGCTTGTTGACTAGAAACAAACGTAAGGACCACCACCACATGATCATAACTTCTATTGCAGAGTTTCTTTGCTGTATGGTAACTATTTACATACAGTGCCGTGCCAGCACGTGTGCTATGAGAACTTGAAATGTGTGCTTTGTGCTGGGAGCCAGATAGACTCGCCACCGCAACACACTTCGGTGGTGAGTTAAGTTTGGGTCCATATTTTATTCCTTTGTGTTCTTTTATTCATTTGGGTTTTCAACTTTCATTTTTTAATCATCATTCCTTGCAAACACCTATACAAAGGTATAGAATTTTAACTCTAAATAGTATTTTTTAATCCATGAATCTTCCATTCAGGCAGATCTAGTTTCTCATCAAAATAAGCAAATGTCTGTTCTACGAGCAGAGGATTTGCAACAGTGACAAAAATGCCGAAATTATTATTAGTAAGTAAAATTTTTTTACCATTAATGTTAGTTTTGTATTTTCTTATTGTTATATGGACCTAGCTCTTCCACCCTGCATACTTAAACCAAATATATGTGACTAACAGTATTATCGCTGCTTAATATAGCAGTTCTACATTGAAGTCTTGGGCCATGTAATATCGCGCCATACGTTTTTTGCGTATGGGAATATAGGAATTTACTAAAATGTTTGACAACCTTGAAGGAGGTAAGAATTTTTCTTAGCACCCCCCTTCCCCCAAGTACTCATATGGGCACCACTGGTGAGGTAACTTTAGTTTTTAAAGGAACAGTTTTTATTGAATCGTAGAAATAAGAAGCGGTAAGGCAAAATCCAAATACCAAAAGGGAAGAGATTTCTTCACCATCATTTCTGATATAAATGACATCGTGTACCGTGACATGTGGTTGGAAGTTGTGTCCTAGTAAAACCAAACCATTGCAGCGTCATTACTTGTATACAATGCAGAAATTTCCTGTGACTATAGTGTTGCCAGGATTTCACACTGATAGAGTACATAGTTATTAATGTTTGAACTTAAACTTTGGATGTCAATCTTCCTGGCATTGAATGCTCTTTCACTGAACAAGGGATATAGCATCTTTTCCAAAACTTGTTCAATGTGTTAAACACTCTAAATATGATATGTTAACTTTTCTGTACACTTTTTATTTAAGCCAAAACTTAATAGTTTTTTAAAACATCTTTAAAGACTTCAAATTAGGTGAAAATGTAGTAATATTGAAAAACAAGTTAGTATGACAAAATATATTAAGAAAATTTTAAGATTTTTTTATAAATTAATAAACAAATCAATAAGTATGACACTTTTTAATAAGAAATCCAGTAGTTTTCAGTAGATATAAACATTACCTCTTTGCTCTCTAGGAACATGAGTAATGTTTTTATTTGCAATTAAATCCACTTTTTCCTACATTCTTTCAAAATTAAACAACATGTAATATAAAAGTACATTCAGTGCATTTAATAAATTTCGGAAAAGAGATGTTTTATCCCTTTTTCACCAAAAGAACATTTTATACTGGGAATTTTGATCTCCATAATGTGGGCTTGGAACATTAAAATAAACTCTACATTGTATATAAAATAATGCCACAAAGAGAGATGTGGTTTTGCTAGGACAAAGCTTCCATCCACGTTTTGTTCCACCCTGGCATTTATGCGAGAAATGGGGTAAATGCACATATCCGTTATATTTCCTTTAATGATGTTTTAGGGGAAATTATGCAGCACCTATGAATTTTCATTCATGCCTTTGTAAATTGAAAATTTATAATCCTCACACATTTGGCAGATTTTGGAAATAATGTAATGAGGAGTAAAACAAACTTGCTGACTGTTCTATGATGCCCATTTTTGCCGGGGTGTTCATGTACAGGGGGGAACAAAGTGAGTACACTCAATGGTGGAGACGTATTTTCATAAGCAGGTAAGACTTGATAATTTGTTTCTATAAAGCTGAATCAATGTCACAAGGGATATTGTTCTTGCTGGAGCTTAGTATAAATGTATTCTATAATTGGCTGGTAATATTTAGTTTTTTGTGTGGAGAAAGTACAGTACAGAAACTTTTCTGTATTCATAGTGCTTGGAGTGTATGATGATAATCTTTGAGTGAAAAAAAAAGTGTTATATTTTGTGTTCACTCAAAGATTTGCTTTGTCTGATATATATTTTGCTTTTTATAATTAGTAAATCTCACTTCATTTTTCTTTTCTTTTTCCTGATAGAGGGGCCTTAAATTAAGGTAAGTCGAATGAATGCCCTCTGTTGTTTCATTACAAAAAGTGCATGCAGCTATAGATTATTTCTCACTAGCTTTTGTATATTAGAGTACAGATTCTTCTCAGTTTCAGATTTTTACAGTGAGAAATTTCATTAAAAAATCCATTTTAAATTCTAAAACTCGTGATTTTGTTTCTGTATTTAAAAAAATTGTGGTCAATTATGAATTTTCAATCTAGTGCTCACTTGATAGTGCAAGATAAGTAACTTTTCTCACACTTTTTCATATCCACTATTTTTAAATCCTTAATATGGGTGTGGAAGTTCTCTTTCTGTGTATTTCATTAAGTTAAGACTGTGGTCTGGACAGGAGGAGACTCAAAAGTGCTAGGAAAATTCAGATAAATTTTAGAATATTCAGGAAAACAGACTGTGGAAGAAATTTGTTATTGCAGGATTACAAACTTGTCTACTTGGGAGACCAGCTAGCTATACATGCTTTTGGGATTGGTCCAAATTTAGAAAACAGTATCTCCAAGGTGACTTTCTGAAGCCATTTCAAGGCCTAGGACTTATTCAGGGTAATTACACAATTAAGCTAAAGCCAGATTCAGTACCACATGTTATTTCCTCACCATGAAGGATTCCTATTCCGTTGCTGAAGAAAACTGAAGCAGAAATCAAATGTATGATTGCTCAAGGGGTAATCATACCAATAAGTGAGCATGACTGAATGGTGTTCACCAATTGAGGTAGTTCCAAAAAGTGACGGAGCTGTTAGAATTTGTGTCTGCCTAACTGAATGAATGTGTCCAGAGAGAGAGTTCCATCCACTACCTAAAGTTGAATATACTTTGTCACATCTGGCAAGAGCAAAAATATTCACCAAGTTGGATGGTGTAATTCTGGCTTTTAGCAGATTCCCTTAGATGATGAGTCTTCCAGAATGGCAACATTTATTGCTCCCTTTGGGAGGTACCAATTTTGAGATTACCGTTTGGCATCTCTTCTGCACCAGAACATTTCCAACATTGAATAAATCAAATTTTAGAAGGTACTGATGGTGGTGTGTGCTATATGGATGACATTCTGGTATGGGGCCGAGACCAAACGGAACATGGTAGTCTTCAAATATTACCTCTGAATTTAAAAAAATCAGGAATCACTCTGAACGAGAGCAAATGCAAGTTTTCGATATTGAAAAATTTAATTTCTTGGCCATATATTATATGTGAATGGAATTCATCCAGATTATGATAAAGTTGCTGCAATTCAAAACTTGAGACCACCTTCCAATAAGAAAGAACTCAAACGACTTTTGGGTATGGGCAGCTATTTAGCTAGATTTGTAAAAAACTATGCCACACTTCTTGCTTCGTTAACTTTCGTGCTCAGTCATAAAAATGAGTTTGTCCTGGGATCAACCACAGCAAAAAGCATCTGAAAATCAGAATAGCCTTCTTTCATCAAAACCAGTTCTTAAGATATTTGATCCAAATATGACTTCAACCGTCACTGCTTATGCCTCTTTATATGGATTAGGAGCAACACTAAAGCAGGAAAATGAGAAAGGAGAGAGTCGTGTTATTGCCTATGTCTCAAGAACTTTTAACACCAACAGAAAAGAGGTATGCTCGGATCGAGAAGGAAGCTCTTGCTCTGGTGTGGGGATGCGAAATATTTTGTGACTACCTTACGGGAAGTCAATTCAAATTAGAAACTGACCATAAACCTTTTATTCAAATATTCTCAAGGAAAAATTTGGATGATCTATCACCTCGACTTCAAAAAAGATTGCGTCTTCGTATGTGAGGTATTCCTATACAATATTTCACACTCCTGGCAAGTATTTACTTGCTGCAGTTGCATTGTCTTGTAATCCTCTACCTCACATTCCACGTACAGATGACTTGGAAAGTGAAATTAGTTCCTATGTGGGGATGGTTTTAATTCAGTTTTACCTGCAACGTCTATTAGACTACAATAATTGCAGAAAAAACGAGAGGACTCTGTATGTAAAAAATTATCTGAGTATATAGTAAACGGCCAGCCAAAACATAAGAAAGTTCATTCGGATTGTTTACCTTATTGGCAACATAGATATGAAATAACTGTACAAAATGGGCTGCTGGTGAGAAAATGTTGCATCATCATACCCTACTCTCACTCAGCAGAGAAAGGCATTAAACCAAATACAGGATGGACATTTGGGTATTACAAAATGCTGTGCATGGGCCAGGAATTATATTTACTGTCCTCACATAAGCAAACAAATAGAAGAAATGGTGAAAAAATGTAAGTCATGTCTGCAAGAGTCCACTAACCAACATCAGCCACTTATGCCTATAGAATTCCCGGAGAGAACCTGGAAAGTGGTTGGAATGGACTTATTTAAACTGGGAGCATCTTGGTATCTCCTAATAGTGGATTACTATTCTTGATATCCTGAAGTTGCATGATTGGACAGACTCACTACAACAGAAGTGATGTCCCACTGTAAATCAATTTTTGCAAGATATGGTGTGCCAGAAATTGTGCAGTCTGATAATGGACCTCAGTTTGAGCCTCTGAAAAACTCAGAATTTTAAAGTTCTCTTGCACATGAGTTTCATCATGTGACATCCAGTCCATATTTTTTACAAAACAATGGATTCATAGAATCTATGGTGAAAGTTGTAAAGCAGATTTATAAAAAAATCATCTGATCTCTGTTTAGCACTGATGTCATACCGAGTTACACCTTTACACAATGGTTACAGCCCAGCAGAACTTTTGATGAATCGAAAAATTAAAATGACTGTACCTGTTGCTAACTTACAGCTCCAGCCTTCCCTAGTGAATCAAACTATGCTTCAAAAGAGGGAGGAGGAAAAGATAAATGCACAAAGGAAATTTTTTAATAAATCCCATGGAGTTCATGACCTCTGAGATCTCCATCCTGGGGAGAGTGTCTAGCTAACATATAAAAGGGTGTCTGGGACTGTGGAGAGAACAGCTGAAACTCCAAGGTTTTATATTGTATGGACAGGAGACCAGACATTCCGTCAAAATAGGAAGCATCTCGCCCCTATGGCTGAAAACTTCAGGCCTATGGAGGATAATCCTAGTGTTCCAGAGGTTGTTCCCAAAGTTCCAAAGGACATTCCTAGCATTCTAGAAGACATTCCGTGGAATTCATACGTTGCAAGAAGTGGAAGAGCTGTGCATCCCCCTTCAAAACTTGATTTGTAATGGAAGGGAGATGTGGAGTAAGTTATCTGTAACTAACTGCTGACTAACCATAACCGGCAAGGGGGTTTGTTTATGTGTTCCGACGAGAGCAGAAGAATATTGGAATCTGGAGAACCTGTGAGTATGTGTAGTAAATCCCAATAAAGCTGTCTTCTCTAAGCCTCTGTATGAATTTCATAAGGTCAATAGTTGTAAAACCAAACTAAGGTAAAACAGGACTGGAATGGCAAGATTGCAAATAACAGAAAAGTTTTGAAAGGTATTCATAGGCAAGCTGAAGCAAAGTAAGACCTTACGGAAGATTCAGTAATGGGAATGTAGTGGAGTCAGTCTGCCAAGTTCCAAAACTTCTTTTTTCATATGAATTTAAAACCAGAGTTTCTACTTGACATTCAAAAAATTTCTAGACTGTGCAAAATTCAATAAGAGATGTCTGAAGGCATATTAAAATTAAACTTGCAATTTTCTTCTGTTTAATAAATACATGTCACATCATGAGAGGAAGGTGTGTGGATGTAATATCAAAGAACTCCATATTTTATTGGGGGGGTTAGCTGGCTTTTAAAAATTGGTGAATGAATCACAAAAATGTTTTGATAAATGTCATTGACTTATTTTTAGATCACAATGCTTTCAGCATGAACACAAATGAAAATATGTGGTAAGACAATTTGGCATGAAGTGTTGTGTACCTTGAGAGAGTGTGTATAAAAAATGCCTTGGGAGGAATTACAATGAGAAACTTATACCTACTGAACAGCAGGTATTTTCCTTTTTGTGTGTGATTAGCTTGGTGCCTTTACTAGAGCACTATTTTCTTGTATCCTGAAGGCCCAGGTTTGGATAACCTGTATGGAATGGCCAGTGAATTCATTCTCTGGGTTTGATGTATTATCCCTTCCTTGGATAAGTAATGTTAAATTAGGGATAGAGACAGCTCGTGGTAACCCAAACGAAGCTAAAGGAAGTCATTAAAATACCCAAGCAGCTATAGCATAAAATAAAATTTTAGTCCAGCATAATTTTTTTATGAAATTAAAAATGTGGAGCCTCAGACATGTGGAAATAATATCTCCTATTGAAGGAAAATATCTTTTATTTTCAGTAAATTCCCAAAATCTTGTGTAAGATTTTGATTTTTTTTTCACCCGTTTCCCCAATTGAAAATGTTATTTCAAATATTTCGGCTACTTTGATTGTGCTTTTTTAATTTATGCGAGTTTTCCTGACAAAACATGTAATTTTTTTAAAAATCATAGGGAAAAACTTTTTCATTGAGTGGCAGGGTGTGCTGTTTTTGTATTTCAAAAACAAAAGTTGCATGCCCCTACCACTTAATGAAAAATTATTTTATAATTGCCTAAAAATTGTAAATTTTACAGAAATTACAATAGCCCAAGCGAAAAGATGGTTACCAATCTTAAAAGTACATACATATCATTAAGCTGTTGTCTGAGATTCAGAGGTTAGCTCCTCAAAGAAAGACCCTGTGCCAAGTACACATTTAACTGATAGAACTAGAATTTCCTTACTGTTGGGGTATCAAATGTCTCCATTTGCAACGATCCCTGTACACCGTTCAAGCTTCATTAACATTCATCACACGCTGCACACAAGACCTTTTGTACTTCACACTCACAATCTTTTTCTCAAGCAGACATTCCTGAATCTGGTCCTCCCATGATTTCCTTGGCCTTCCTCTACCTTTCTTTCCGGCCACTTAAGGCTGAAAAAATTCTTAGTCACCACCTCATCACTCATTCTTTCAACATGGCCAAACCTCTTAAGAATATTAGTCTCCACCTTACTAACAACATTTTGCCTCACATTACAAATCTGCAACACATCTTCATTCCTCACATGATCTGCGCGTCTTATCGCACCCCCCCGTAAGTAACGTATCTCCCCAGCACACAAACGATTCGTATGTCTTTTCTGCAGTACCCATGTTTCACTGCCGAACATCAAAGTAGGAACAATTGCACTTTCCTACACAGCCATTTGGGACTTCCTTGAGAAACCATCATTCCTGTGAAATCCTCCTAAGGCAGCTATGACTGTCAATGAAGAACTCACTCTCCTATTAATTTTGCCATCTAATTTGTTCTTTCCCATCAAACATACTTCCTAAATGCACAAACTTATTCACCTGGCCAATCTCTGTGCAATTAAGGCTTATCTAGGATTCAGTAGGAACGGTTCCTCGCTCAAAAACCATAACTTTGGTTTTTCCCTTATTTATACTCAGTTTGAATTTCATACAAACTTCAAACATCCGGTATTTCCTTAATCTTAAAAGTACCTTAGTTTATTAATTTTTTTATTTTTTTTTGTTGGCAAATACATTAAAGGAGACTGGAACGTGACAGAAGAGTGATATCTTTTGAACAAATAATAATGTAAATAGTGATAATAGGAATACATTATTCAATTTGCGTATAATTTACAATAAGTATTATTTGTGATACCAATAGAAAAGTCAGCACTTGTATTATCAGGTGGTAAATCTTGTAGGCATAACAGAAATCACAAAATGTTCAATATGATTTTGTGGTGTGTGTCATTCCAGGTGTGCTCCATTTGAGCTCTCAGTTAAGGGGTCAAAAGTGCAGGAACTAAATTTGAGGCCAGACATCTTCGAATCATGTCTCAAGCAAGTTTGATTGCAGGCAGATCTGGTGATGTTGGCAATATAGGGACAGGTTGTTATCCTGTTGTAATATCACATTATCCATATTCACTAGAGAAAATGGATTGCCCCTAAAGCATTACAACATTTTAGATGCAATAATGGTCTGCCATACTGCCCTGCATAAGCAAAAGCATTTAGTTGTTAAATCTAATGGCTTTTAAACCATTATACAAGAAGTCAGTGACGTGTCTTTCTCTTAAAGTTCTGCTCTTTCTGTCTGGCTCTCTCCATTAGGTCTTTTTGAAATGACCTTAAACTTAAATATGTTTTTTTTTTGTTTTTTTGGCACGACACTTTTTATTCGAAGATGGGTCTTCACCCATAAATTCTAAACAAACAAATATTTGATGTCTTCTGACCCTCATTCATCCATCACCAATGCTGAGGCAGGAATGGCACTCATCTCTAAGCACTGCTAAATGCCATTCCAGTTGCCTGTGCATGACATCACTGAAGACATTCTTCATAGTAGGAGTGAGTGGGGGAAATTCAGTGAGACTTTGAGTTCTTGGCTTCATTTCAAGTAAATGATTTTGAACTGTGGGAGGGGTTGTGTGAGCCACAACAGTACTCTAAATCATGGCAAAGTTGGCCCACCTGTTTGCTGTAACCATCCAATACATTGGTTGTTTCATTAGCAATGCTGCAAGGTGCTATGCCTGGTATTTTCAAATTTGTGCCACCACCTTCAAGACCAGTTTGTATCCGGGTGTAGCCCGGACTTCCGGGGTTTTGTCACATTCTAAATCTGGGTTTTTGTGTTTTAGAAGAATTTGAGATTCCTGTCATTTCATTTCTGAAAATGCTACGGAATGATAACTGAAAGTTCCTTTCGAGTTCCATTTTCTTTGGGAATTACAGTGTGATTGAAAACACTATTTCCATGCAGATGGTGAATGTAGATGATTTGTAACACTTTGAGAGTGTTTGTTTTATTATCAAACAAGCTCTCAAGATGACAGCATGCTGAAAGGAAGGGGGTCCTCCCCCTATCATTTTGGAAGTTGTATCAATATCAAATAATTTGATTATATTAGATTCAGTTAATCCAGTGGGCTACATTTAGAAATTGAATGGAAATCAGTGTATGCTTTCAGAACCGATCTCCATGGACTGCCCAAATATATAATATGAAGTGTGAAATTTGACTTCAAAAATCCAATGTGAAGGATTTCTATTTCTAACACACTGAAAGAAAATATGGTGCAGGAAAAGATGCAAAGTTAAACTGCATAGGCACAAATATCTATTTGTTGTGTAGCTAGTTAATACATGTGTAATATATAAATAATATGCATTGTGTATATATATTGGCACTGAGCTCAGAGTTTTCAGGTTTTTTTGTTTCACCTCACAATCACCCCGGCCTTCCCACTATGTTGAACTTTGATGACCTTGTAGGCACATCATGGCTAAGTTCAGTACTATAACAGAGCAACATATTGCCTTTTTATGGCTGACTGCTCTCTCTCTCTGGCTGTCCTTATCATTAATCTATAAACTAAAGTAATTTTAATTAAAGAATTTGAAATTTTTGACTTAAAAAAATTAATTCCAGTTGTATGATGTATTCTCAATGTCATATCTGCTGAATCAGGACCCTCAAAATTTGGGGGGGGGGAATGTCATGTGATACCATTTAACATTATCACAATATTCATCAACATTAGATTACTCTTTAATGGTGTTCCATTTCCATAGCTGTATTTTAAATGGAATAAAGTACAACAAAAAATTTAAATTTTAAAAGGATTAACAATTTTAATGAGCAGTGCACAGCAGTGTGTGAAACATCTATTGAGTTCATACTCAAAGCTTAATAATTGGTACCTATTAATAACATTTTTAGAAAAACTTAATTTTTAGGACCATAGCCAGGAGAACCAACATCAAAATGATTTACAAACAGTACTTTATTCTGTATCTCATTCAATGCTAGTAATTAGTTGTGCATCTCATGTCTTTTTCAATTTCTGATCCATGTGTTATTTTACTTGGTTTATTTGGCCACCAATTGTTTTCAGATATTCCCTCTTCACTGCATGTACTTCATTTTGTGCATGTCTGCCTGAATGTTTTGTTAGTCACATCCTTAACTGCAGGTGCTTTGCACACAGTGCATGTGTTTAGTGAAACTACAACCTCTGCTATGTATGAAGAATAAAATCAATCTTTTCTGCCATCAGCATCTTTTTCAAGTTTTGGAAGAAATCTCATTCGATTGTTTGAATGTGCAATTGCAATCATGTTGTACAGTATATTGATTTTTTCAGTTATTCCATGTATAATAAGATTTTCCAATTTTGTATTTATTTATTTCCCTGTTTGAGGAAATTCATTCCTACTTTTTCATGAAACCAACTATTGATCACTGAACTAGGATAAATACTTTTTGCCAGATTTTTTTTTTTTGGCCATGTTTCATTCCTTCTGGTATGTAATTTCTGTTTTTTCAGTGACTTGATTAGCTATATGTTTTATGTTTAAGTAGTGTGTTAAGAAATTCAGTTTTTTTAGTATGTTTCCATGATGAACATTTTATGATCTTGTCATTCTAAGTATTGAAGCAAGTAAGTATTTCTCTAGTTAATTGCATTCCCACCATCTGCCGTGGGTAACATTATTCATGTGTCTTGCATGAAGGCCAAATAGGAAACTATTTTTGTTCTTTTCATTGTGGGAGCAAAAATAATTTGAAAAAATCGTCTCAGTTTGTAACTTTTTGTTTCTGTCATGGTGAGGGAACATGAGATAAATTTGGAATCTTGAACTTTTTCAAAAAAAAAAAAAAAAAACTCATTATGTTTTCAAAAATAAGTCTTTAGTCTGGAAATTCACTTTATCAAATTGAGATAAACTGTTACTATATTGCTGCTGCTGTGATTTTTCAGTAACTCTTAATGCAGATATAACCTTTAGAAATCTGCTGAACAAGTAATTTAACTGCTACTTGCAGTTTTACATTACACATTTGGCATCAAGATATATGACATAAATCCAAACAGCCACCCCAGTGTTCCAAGTGGTCGGAGATACGGGCTTCTGGCCAATCACCAGAGTTGATCATGTGTTTGAGTCCTGGATGAGGCATGAGTTGTATTTGTCATACAGCACTACCTATAAACTTCCCTGGAACCAGTGGCACTAAATTATAGATGGGTAAGTCTTTATAGCCTGAGATGCTAAAGAGGGTTGTTAAACCCCAAAACAAATGAAACAAGTGGGGGAAAATAGAACATGATGACAAAAGTGACTAGCCAGTGGTTAGTTGTTAAACATAAAATTGAGTAACTGCATGATCTCGGCACCTATTCTGATATATCTGTAAATTTTAAAGTGAGTTTTTCAGAGGTGCCTCAGATATTTAATTGCTCTTAATTTAACTCCAAAATAACCTCTCATTTGTCTTACTAAAACTTGGAAAATGTACAAAAGCTGAAAATTTTAAGGAGCATATTGTCATAATTCGATTATCTGCTACGCCCATTTTCACCCCCACCCCACCCCCGGACCAATAATTCATAAAATAAAAAATTACTTTTTACTTAGCTTGTAGCCTTACAGTAATATCTCCACCACTTTTGTCTGGTGTATAAAAGTTTGTTTCTTGAATTTTTGTGTAATTTCTGAAGTATATGTTGCTCTGTAGAGAATTTGTGACATTGTATCCAACAAGTATGTACTTTTGGAATCAGTTAGATTGCGTGTTCATCAGGACCAAACTGTAACTTGAATATAATTGTGCCTGAGTATATTATTAGTTTTGACATCATCAGTAGTAGGATGTGTACATAAATGCATCCATATCATATTGTATCATTAAGCTGTTTTGAATTCTTGACATTTCAATCTTGATTTAGTCACATTGAAAATATTAGCTCAGTCTGGATTTTGTCACCTGCCTTTTCAATAACATCTACACACTATTATTATTTGTTTTCTGATTAAGAAGGTAGTGTAGAACACGCTGAGTTACGTATAAAGTTTAGTACAAATATATTTCAGCCATTACTATGGCCTTCATCAGTGCGACTATGATTGGTTTACGTTGCCAGATTGGAAAGGTAAGTTTTGTAATGGTAACTCCGGGTGACGTAATGCAATGAGGGATTTCCAGATGTAAGGAACGAAAATGGGAGCTCAGAGTTGCAATTTTTGGAAAATAAAATTTCCCAACTTTCTCAAAACCTTAGAGCATATCGATTTTGGAAGGGAGCCAACTTTTTAGTATCGACCAAAGTGAAATAGCCGAAGTGTCATCCATGGTAAGAAGAGATAAGGCAGATGAAGGTTTACCAAATTTCACATCAGATTTGTGTTCCTGAAGTCTTAAAAGAATTTTCCGGAATGAACTTCCTATGTATGCGGTTAATCCAACGTTAGTCTTGATCAGAATTTTATACACTCCAGGAAAAGAAAGCGGAGGTCTTGGGTCTCTGTCATTACAGAGTATAACAGAAATTGAAGGGGAAGAACGAATGGCAAGTCTATATCCTTCTCTTTTGAAGATACTGATGAGTTTGTAGGCAGAAGGTTCGTGGAAAGATATTGAGCTAGCAAACGTAAGTTCCTTTTTGGAGGAAACAGGTTGAAGAGCAACAACTGGTTTTTTCTTAGCATTTTGAATTAATTTAGAAACCAGGAGAGGGGAAAAGCCATGTTGAGTAGCGATCAAGCGGATGGCTTTCCCCTCTCCTGGTTTCTAAATTAATTCAAAATGCTAAGAAAAAACCAGTTGTTGCTCTTCAACCTGTTTCCTCCAAAAAGGAACTTACGTTTGCTAGCTCAATCCCTTTCCACGAACCTTCTGCTTACAAACTCATCAGTATCTTCAAAAGAGAAGGATATAGACTTGCCATTCGTTCTTCCCCTTCAATTTCTGTTATACTCAGTAATGACAGGGACCCAAGACCTCCGCTTTCTTTGCCTGGAGTGTATAAAATTCCGATCAAGACTAACGTTGGATTCTCTCAAGACTTCAGGAACACAAATCTGATGTGAAATTTGGTAAACCTTCATCTCTTCTTACCATGGATGACACTTCGGCTATTCCACTTTGGTCCGATACTAAAAGTTGGCTCCCTTCCAAAATCGATATGCTTCTAAGGTTTAGAGAAAGTTTGGAAATTTTATTTTCCAAAAATTGCAACTCTGAGCTCCCCATTTTCGTTCTTTACATCTGGAAATCCCTCATTGCATTACGTCACCCGGAGTTACCATTACAAAACTTACCTTTCCAATCTGGCAACGTAAACCAATCATAGTCGCACTGATGAAGGCCATAGTAATAGCTGAAATATATTTGCATTAAACTTTTATACATAACTTAGCGTTATTATATTTGCACTTTTAAGGTATTAAACCCCTGCAAAGTGCGCATAGTTTACGTGCAATTCATAAATGAAATACTATTAAAAAGCACCAATCACTTACCTTAAAGATTAAAGATCATGGTAATTTCCATCGACAACACGCTTCCAGCACGTCAATAATCGTAATGTATTACGATAATTGACGTGCTGGAAGTGTGTTGTCGATGGAAATTACCCTGATTTTAGGGTAAGTGATTGGTGCTTTTTAATAGTATTTCATTTATGAATTGCATGTAAACTATGCGCACTTTGCAGGGGTTTAATACCTTAAAAGTGCAAATATAATAATTGAGAATTACACGCAAAATTCTGAGCTGGGAGAGTTGAGGTGAGGGGTTTGCAGTCGCTATCGTACTCTGGGAATACGCGCTATAGAAATCAATTTCACAACTTCGAGATGTGTGAGATATTACAGCATTTTAAGAAAGCTAAAATTAAATGAGTAAAGTCAGTAAATCAGGAAGAATTTTTGGTGACATACCGTGACCTAGAACTAACACCAAAATATTTTAAAATACAGAATTGCCCAGTCACTATTAAAGATAATAAAATAATCCAGGAGTGCCAAAAAAAGAGATTAAGAGCTGAAATTGTCAATAAAAGGAAATTGATTTTTAATTTGAATATGAAATGTTTGCATTTAATCGATTTGATATGTTATAAAGAGTATAGAAATGTTGACTGTAATTGGAAAGATGAGATTTTGGATGTAACCTTCAGGGAAATTTTTGACATCGTAGAATACGAAAAGAAATGCTCAAAAACAGTCGTGGAAAAAAGTTGCACGTGATGATTGTCAGACAATGAGTACATGAACAACGGGAGAATATGTATGAGGTATATCAGAATAAATCCAACTTGACCTTGAGCTTCACGCAAAGAGCTGTTTTGCAGAGAGGTAAAAAATTTGCGTTTCCACGAAGCCTGCCGAAGACGGAAGAATTAATACCCAACTTAGAGGAAATGGCACGTAGCGTACCGGCAGAAGAACGCGAAAAATTTAGAAGTAAATTGTATAGAATTGTTTTGAAGGAATTATAAAACAGGGCAAATTGTAATATTAAACACAACTGAATATAATCTAAAAATGAATATAGCTATGGAGAAACTGAATTGCAGCATTCTGGCAAAAGACCCAACCGAATCTCAAGTAAGGTACTTAGCTAGAATAAGAAATCGCAGCACCTTGCCTGATGAAATAAAGAAAGCGTACCCACCAATGGGTACTGGAATACCAAAAATGTTTGCAAAAATAGAAACTCATAAGCCTGATACACCTATGAGAGTGATTGTATCAAAAAGGAATTCCCCACTAATAAAGCTGGAAAAAAATATACAAATTTTTGGCACCTTTGTTCATGAAGACAAGGTTCACTGTGAAGAATACATATGAATTCATTGTGAAAATTAAAGTAATTAAACAAGATTTAAGTGAATATCATATGGCTAGTATGGATGTGAGAGCTCTTTTTCATAGCACACCAGTACCTCAGGCAATTGAAATAATTATTGAAAAATTATATGTGTTACAGACAATGAATGCAATACAAATAGAGGAATTAAGAGAAATTTTATTGTACATATATGAAAATAACATTTTTAAGTTTAACAACAAGATGTACAAACAAAATTATGGTGGACCTATGGGGTCACCATTGTAAACTTTATTTGCTGAAATTATAATGAGTGACATAGAGGAAAAAATAATAAGTAAACTCGAAGATCCACCTCTGATATACTGCAGATATGTTGATGACATTTTTCTGTTGTCCAGGCTAAAAAATGATGAAATTGAGGACTTTACAAAAAAGTATAGTGAAATTTATCCATCTATTGAACTGACAGTAGAACAAGAACATGACAATACTTTGACATTTTTGGATATTTTGATAATTAAAACAAATGATAATATGCAATTCAGAGTGCATAGAAAATCTTTATATATCCCAGTACTTATACCATTTCAGTCATTGCATCCATTAACACATAAAAGAAATAGTGTTAAAACACTAATTAAAAGAAGTTTAACACACTCATCAATAGAACAATATAAAAAAGAAGAAATTGAATATATTGAAAAAATTGCATATGATTTTGGTTACCCTAAACAGGTATTAAAAAATGGATTTATGAAGTAACTCAAGCTAACAATAAAGCCAAGATTGATAAAAAAACTTGTAAAATATGTAGGGGCAATACCATATGTAGAAAATGTTTCAGCAGAAATTAATAAAGTTTGTGGCAAGTATGACATACAGGTAGGAAATCAGGTACTTACTGTAAAAAATTTAGTGATTAAAAATGAAAAAATCAGCCAATTAGATAGAGCAGGAATTTATGAAATCCCTATAAACCAGCAACCACCTGTGTCATATATAGGCAGCACCAAGAATAAATTAAAGTATAGATTGAACCAGCATATAAATAATTGGAATAAAAAAGATGCTAAGACAGCATTAACCCAATACTGTATGGAAAATCAACAATGTCCAAGGTTTGAGGTTATTAAAATTATTAAGAGCTGTAAAAACGAAAGGCAGTTAAGAATTGCAGAGTCAGTGTTAATTGAAAAAAACAGATCAAGATTATGCAACATTAATGAGCCTAGAAACTTTAACGAACAATGGAAGGCCCTAATAAAAAATTGAACAGCTTAGAAAGAAAAAAGAGCTGCAATGACAATAGATGGCGCCAGAGATGCAATGATTCAGAGATTGCGACTGGAGCCCGTGCCTCGATGGCTGGCTCTGCTCACTTGAGCTGTGGTGGGCGGGTGAGACACACCTGCCTCCTGATGACTACAGTAGTCTGTTGAAAATGCTAGAGGATTGTGTGTGAGGGGCTGAATGAGTGTGACACTTGCATTGGGAGTGGCAGGAGTTTTGAAACAGATGGAGCAGTTTGTTACTCACAGTTGGCAAAGGTTTAACCACCTAGGAATGTAAGGTTGTGTAAATATGTACATAGTTTTTTAATTGAATTGTATGAATGAGTAGTATGCTTGTGTGGTTTTTATGGAATTGACAAGCTTATACTTACGTCTCATATGGCTTTAAAAAAAAAAAAAAAAAAAAAAAAAAAAAAAACGATGTTTCATCCCCGGAAGAAGGAATCTTAAGCAAGATGTCTGTAAACCTTTGAAGGCCAACAACATTACGATAATTGACATGCTGGAAGTGTGTTGTCGATGGAAATTACCATGATCTTTAGGGTAAGTGATTGGTGCTTTTTAATAGTATTTCATAACTTAGCGTATTCTACACTACTTTCTTCTTAATTAGTTTGTTAGTTACGTGCATTGCCTACCACTCATTTATTTGTTTTCTGAATCTTCATTTTCAAACACAGCCACAAAATTCTCTCACTTACACATCTGTAGTCAATCCTGCTGTTTTTTGTCTTTTCACTCAAAATCGCACTTAAACCAGCTTTTACCCTCTCTCCATTCAACACTCCAGACCATTCATTTTCTTGATCTCAAATCCTTTCAGTTTTTGTGTTATTCACACACAGCATGTGTAATCTGTACTGAGTCATTCTTTTATTTGTCTGAAATTCCGTATTTGTGCAGTTGATTAGGGATTGATGTCCCTACTGTAAAACACAAAATTTTATGTGTAATGTGTTGTGACCTGGCATCGTGGCCAAATATATTCCCTGCTTCCATATAATGCGGCGTAACTGAGTAAACAAACTAGCTTTCCCATGTGTCATTTGTTATTGCTAAATAACTTCTGCTGTGGACTGGCCTTTTCAAGTATAGTAAGCTGATCATGTGCACACTTGAGTCATTCTTTCTGTGATTCATGAAAATCATAGAAATACAACATTGTGGGAGATTAACCCACAGTTGCTGGCTCCTATTGGCCATTCTGCATATGATGATGATGATTCTTAAGTAAATTCCAGTAAGTTGAGGTCTTTTCACCAACACCATATAGGATTAGCTGGTACCTCAATAGTATGTCTGCAGATGCTTAATTTATCACAGCATTGTTAATTATTTGTGGCATGGTTGTTTGCAGTGCCTTCTGGAAACAAACCCACCTGTCCTCCACTGATATGGTCATATCTGCTGAAAAAGAACCCAATTCACTTGTAATATCTTACAGAATTGACTTATTCTCCCTTGATATTCCACTTGTCTCTCACATTAACACCTGACCTCCTAAGAAGTTCTTTTCACCCAGTTTTCAATTCCACAAAGAGAGTGGGTAAAAATACTGCATTGTATACATCCAGTTTAGTGAAATTAGTGCTATATTGCTGCTCAGGGATTTCCTTGTGAATTCTGTATTAATTCCACATTAGTTTTCCAGTATCATCAATAATATGATCTGTTACATGTTCTAGATTCTTTCCCTATGCCATGTGATTGATAATTTTCAGGTTCAACTTAGTGTCACTGATATAAACATACCAAAGTTTTCACAGCAATGCTGAGCTGATCATAGTTCTGTGGCAAGTTGTTTTACATGTTTAGAGATTAGCTTTAATTTATCATCTTAGAGCTAACTGCTGATACCAGAATTGTCCACTTCAGCATCTGATATTGGCTTTCAAATCTGTGGCATTCAAATTATGTCATTAACTTTCGTCACTTGCCTACTCTCCGGAAGACTTGAAAATTACTTTAATCTCAAAGCAGGATCTAGACCAGTATCTCCTGATCTTTTCCCACTCCTAGTGTTAATAACAAGTCATTTCATCTAAGAGTTCAGTCAACTTCCACTTTCACAAGTAAACTGTTCACTAAGAGAATTTATTAATTGTAATATTCACTAGTAGTGCTCATGAATTTTTGAGTATTTACAAGTAATGTATAATCAGTTATTTGATAGGCACATCAAGAATTTGCTGCACAAAGCAAGTGTTTTAGTGGCTTTAATGCTGTTTATTTTAGGGGTGGGGGTGACTTTTCCTGTGGTTTTCTTTTGCAGCTCCAGATTTGGCAGCATTTTTTGTTTTTCTTATTTATTTTATATTTTGCCCACTTTATTGCATAATAGTATTTTTCACTATGAATTTTATTCCAGTGCCATGAAGGGGATAGCAAAAGAATTTGATAGGCAAATTTTAAAGGCAGTTTCCTTGAATAGCTAAACTTTCTGTGACAGTCTAAACCAGGGGTGCACAACCTTTTTATAAGTGGGGGCCAAGTTTATTTTTACATAATAAGTGGCGGGCCGCAAGTTACCTTTTCACATAGGCACTTGCCAAACCCTACCGCTAAAGCTAATTTTACTATTATCCGAATAACCTATTTTACCAGCAGACAAAAAATGTGTTTCAATACCATTTTTGTGTCCTCTAAATGGTTTAAATCCATTTTTGAAGTTTTTTGGCAAATTGCGTTATTAAGTTATCAAATTACTGATTTACAATCAACTTACTCCTAATTGGAAAAGGTTTAGGGGTATATAAAATAAAATAATACTATCACAAGGTTGTAAAATTTTTATTTTTACAAAAAACAGAATTCTTAACATCAAAGTATATAAAAAATTAAAATCAGTATATCGTCAAACTGACCATCAAATCAAGTAGTAGCCTAATGCTCCTAATGAGATGCTTGGCATTGTTTATTTTTCAATAGTCTGTCAATATCAGGTTCAATGTTAGAGATGGTAATGCGCAAGTTTCCCTCCAATAGTGTATCACTTAAACGGGAACGACACTTTGACTTTATTTGTTTCATCAAAGAAAACGATTGCTCGCATAAGTAGGTACTTCCAAACAACGTTGCCGTTTTTAAAGCATGATCTTTGAGCAATTTCATTTCTTTCGGTAAGTAATTTTTGTAAAATTCTAGGAGAGAAACTTCAGAGTATTTTGTTTTTAACTCATTGTTACACTGAAGATCAATTAATTCCACCTGGAAATCTAGTGGCACTGACTCAACGTCAGTAGTGAATGGTAGAGAAAACATATCAAACAAAACCTCAAATTTTCTTATATCTTCAAATCGTCTTTTAAACTCATTGTGAAGGTCCACTACAAGAGATGCATATTTAGCCACATTTACATGGAATTCAGAACTTTCAACAAAACTTTTCATTGTTGGAAAATTTGCTAGTTAACGAAACATTTTTATAATTTTCTTATTTCAACTAGGGCCTACAATAATGGGAAAAAATCTCATCATTCACAATATATATATTCACGTTTTCAATAGTATAAAATATTTATCCGCGGGCCGCATAAACTGACTTTGAGGGCCGCAAGCGGCCCGCGGGTTGTGCACCCCTGGTCTAAACTATCTCATTTTAGCAGGAGAAAAAAATTCACATTTCCATAAAAAATTGAATTGTGTGCACTTGTGATGAAAGAATTTTTTGAAAATGTTTGTATATATGTATGTGATTTTAAAATATAAATGGATGTTAGCATAAAAAGTTGCTGTGACCATTAGTTTGGGGGCTGGGGTGAACTTAATGTTCAAGCTATGCAGTTGTCTAACATGTTCTGCTGAATGTTATGTTGGGTATATTTCATTACCCTGGGTCCATCCACATCTAGTCCAGAAGTCCACAACTCCTAGTAAGTGAACAACTCAATTTTAGGTTAAATACACATAAAATTCAATAAAGAATGTACAAATATACATTTAAACTTGTAAACAGAGCCAAAAGCCTTACCATGAGTAAACCCAATCATAACTTGAATTAACTTTTTTTTTCTCCATGTACTTGAGACAGACCTTGACACAGGAGGATACCCCAAGTTCTTATTTAATTTATATTGCATATTTAAAAAAAAAAGAAAAAAAGATATTTAAAAGTGTTAATTTTTTTTTTTTTGTTCCTGTTAAAGCTACATATAGAAACCTTCCAAAACTTTGCTAACACTTACATTACCATTTTTTTTATATGAATCATGTGGCAGTGAAGCTTATGAAGTAATTATTAACATCACAATTATCATATGAACACTTAAAATGTGTTTAAAAGACATTAAAAACAATCAAAATTAAAATAGGGCATGGCCTGGTTCTAGTCAAATCTATAAAATCACGTGGTCTTTCATCTGATTAGTTCAGACATTAGCAATGAGGTCCATCATGGCCAACAGAAGGCTGAAGCTCCCTAGAGTCCTTCAGGTTCTTCTCATTAGCATTTCAAAATTGATGCAGTGTATCTACTGTGCAACTAAATAAACTGTTGTCATGTCAGTTTCTCTTAAATCCTTTTTTTTTTCATTTATTATTTCATACAGTTTATTTCTTTCAATACAAACTGATTCAGTTATTCATAATTGCTTTTCATTTTTATTGGTAGTTAAAAGTTTAATGTCTTCAGATTTTGGAGATTTTTTATTTTGCACACAATATTTATTTATTAATGCTGTTTTATTTCTACCTTTTTGCCAGTTTTTTAAATGTTGCTTTAATCTGTTTTTTTGTTTATTTTTAGTACTACCAATATATGAGATACGCGGTTCCAAAGTCCATATTGGAATTTCATACACACCTGCGGAATCTAATTATTTTTTTATTATTTTTTTTTTTGTCTTTTTGAGTGTTTACAGATTGACCAAAATAAATATTGTCTTTTTTTCTCTGTTTTACTGATTTTATTTGTCAAACTTTTAATAAAAGTAAATGATCCTATGTATTTTTTGTTCTTTTTTATTTTTTTGTTTAACCTCATAAATCAAATTATTAATTTGACATGTTTAATAAACATAATTTTTTTGCAATTGTTTTGACATATTTAAATTTTTCTTTCTGCTTATTGGAGGAATGTGTTATCACTCTATGAATCAGTCTTTATACCATTGATTTTGTGTGATAAGGGAGGAGTAGGAACATCGGGTATTAATATTAAAATAAATGAAAGTTCTCTAAATACTCTGAGTTGTATTTTTTTTTTTTTTTTTTTTTTTTATTATATCTAATTTTAAAAAGAAAGTAGTTTCTTTTTTTTATTTTAGTAAATTTTATATCAGGACAGGTTAAGGTGGATTGTCTACAAATTTCCAAGTTTAGGAAGTTTTAATTTTGACAAAATATGTCATTAACATATCGAATATATTAATGGAAGTGCTGGTAAATTATTGATCACTGTATTATCAATGCTGTTCATAATTACCTCTGCAAATAAAGTAAATAACGGTGAACCCATGGGTCTTCCTTTTTTTTTTTTCTGTAAATATTTTGTCATCAAAAGTAAAAATGTTTTCATAAGTACAATCTTAAATCTTCGTAATTTCATCAATTTGTAGTACAGTTAGCTGATTTCTTTTAGTTAATTCTGTTGTAATTAATTCATCTTTGGTTAGGGATCCCAGACGTCTCGTAAAATACGAGATCGTCCCGTTTTTGGCTAATTCGTCCTGTTGTCCCGAGAAAACTCTTCGGGATAGCTTTGTGTCCTGTATTTAAGAGTTTAAGACTGCAAAACAAAATCAATGAGTTACAATTTCTATTCTTTTACAAACATATTGTTTAACCTGCATGCCAAGTTTCCCTGAAGCTGACTGTTATCTCCCACGTCTAACTCTGTGGTCAATGCTCTCATTACATAGGCAAGTAGAGCCACGGCAGATTGCTATCGGGGAAGGGGAGGGAAGATAGTGAAGTGAAGGACATGTTGAAATCCAAACATTTATATGAAGTCTGGGTTGATCTCTTAAAAATTTTGATGAACTATCAAATTTAAAGAAAGTAGTGGAGTTCATTATGTGTATCCCTGGAACAAATGTGTGTGTCGAAAGATTATTTTCTCACATGAATGCACTGTGGACTGATGAGAAAAGCAAATTGTCTGTAAAATCATTCTTCAATGACGATTGTTTAGCTTTTCATGACATGATTCATAAAAACAAACAATTGTTAAATGATATTCATTCTTCAGAAAAATATTGCAAGAGTGATTGATTAATAAGAATAGTTAGAATCATTTTGTAAGACTAGCATATGTGATGGATGTGCATACTAAACTTTCATCCTCA
This sequence comes from Macrothele yani, assembly GCA_039090855.1. Taxonomy (NCBI): domain Eukaryota; kingdom Metazoa; phylum Arthropoda; class Arachnida; order Araneae; family Macrothelidae; genus Macrothele; species Macrothele yani. The sequence goes on from CM076992.1 coordinate 21,613,237, forward strand.
GTTGTAAGTGTTTCGTATTTTTTTTCCAATGTATATGGGATCCTTATCTTTTGTGGCAGTTAACTTTGAAGTGAGCCGGGGTACTATCTTATCAGTTAGTAACTCCATAGCTGCCCACTTCTCATTGGTTGTGTTACATAGGGTCTGTCTTGTTTGTGCTTGCCATTGCTGGTTTAGGGCAGTGTAAGTTATTTTCTTAGTAGAATTCTTTTCTATTTATTTCCTATTTATGGTTGCTTCATGTTAAGGTGTTTTCAGGCATGTGGTAGTTTGACTGGGTAATTATTGTTAGTTATTTTTAGTTTTATTCATGTGTATGGCTTTGGATATTAATATATCTTTATGGGTGTTATGGTGTAATATAATTGGATGTATTCTCAGCCAGGTATTGTTTTCTTTTATTCACAATATTTAGTTATAGCCGTTTTAATTGCCCTTTATTCCAAGTCTGCCATGTGGGTTGGCTAGTCTGGTTTTTAAAGTTTCTTTTTATGCTACCAGTGTAGCACGTTGATATCTGTGTTTGTTTTTTCACAATTGGTATCTTGTAAACTCCAGCCTTAAATTTACTCATTTGCTTGGAATTTTTTACTATTAATTTTTGTATGTTTGTTACAGAATCTGCAATGTATGTGTCTGAGTTTTGGCTGATGTTTTTAACTATGTTAGAAATATTCTTTATATAAAGTAGTCTTCACAAAAGTTACAATTTTGGTCTTCTTTCAGTGAAGATTTCTTGGTGATGTGCATTTCTAATGTGAATTATGTGCGTGAGCCAATTGATTTCTTGCTCTTCATATCCAAAATCAATAGCAAGGTTTTTAATTCATTGATTTTTTCTGCATCTTGTCAATGTTTTATGAGTTGGTTAAGAGTTGATGTGGGTATATGATGGGAGAGCTTCAAGTTTGTTTCTTGTGGTAGGTAGAATTTGCTGGTGTTAATAAAGGGATGAAAGTTTGGTTTTTTTGTTGTTTTTTTTCTTTCTGTATATTCCATATTCAATTTTTCTGCTGTTATTGGTTAGTTGGATATCTAGAAAAGCTAATTTCCATTTTAAAAAAAAACCCAGCTAATAAAAACATCTAAACACAACAGTAGGACTTAAGTATGTATATAATGTATATACATACTAAATCATATTCTCTCTCTCACTCACACTAAAATTTGTACACTTCTGGACTAGGGATGATCAGACCCAGAGTAATGAAATATACCCAGTATAAAGTTTAGTAAATCATCTCTAACAGAACTCTATAGCTTGAGCAATCATCGCAGCATCATAAAATTCATAGTTGTTTTCATTCGTGAAACTATAATTTCTCCACATATAATTAATTTTTAGCTTGAGCACTTTTCTGTAGCTATTCAAAAAGTAAAAAGCTATTGGATTTCCGTATTTCTTTCCCCATTTTTTTCAAGCCAGATATAACCCTTACTTGGGTTGCAACTAAATTGGTCATTCCACTCTTGCTTTCTGCCTCTTGCTATTTCTTCCCTGTAAGTTGATAACAGTAGGAAAATGTAATTTCCATAGTAAGCCATTTCCATGCTATTAAAAACAAGCAAAAAACATTCAAGATATCTGATTGGGAACTGGTTCTCTTACATTATAGCTATGATTTTCACCAAAATGTAATGGGTAAAGATTGTACAAATGTCTGTTACAACTACAAAAAGAATAAAAAATTATATGTGGTAGGTTTCTCACAGTAGTACAGATTTCAAAGGCACATATTTCTGAATAGTCATTCTATTGGCAGATGCTAAGTGGTGGTGGCTGACAATGACTTCATTTTTATGTTCTGTGTATTCATCCATCCCAAACTACTGCAGAGCAAAGAGAAAAGAAAGTATGAATTTGTCTATGTTGAACTACTGCAAAACAAAGTAGTGTGAATTTGTGTATGCCAAGCTACTGCAAAGCAGAGAAGGTATGAATTAGTACAGTATATATGCCAGTAGCTACTGCAGAGTAGAGAACGTGTGAATTTGTGTATGCAAAGCAGGAAAATTATGAATTTGTTTATGCAAAGCAGAGGAAGTGTGAATTTGTTTATTTTTTGTCTTGCTTATGTGCTGAGTGGTACAGTGAAGCTCAAGAAGGGTTTGAAGGTTGAGAGCCACAAGTCCTGGAGAATTGAGATCAGCACAGCAAAAGCTGGAAGCTTTTTTTTTTTTTAATACCGTTCCTGGGCTCAAAACCGATAGCTGCAAAGAAACTGATATGTTGAATCATATCTGGAAATGTTTTTACAAACTCATATGATCTGGCTGGCACTTGGGAAGAATACAATAATGAAGGAAATTTTCATGCTTATGATATATTATGTAATTTACATTAAATTCAGCTAGATCTTTTGGCTAAACATCAGCCTAGTTCACACTGGTAGCAAGTTTTCACATGGTTGATATCATTTCTCTAATTGTTGCCAGTAGAGATTTCCAAATAATCGGAATGTTGAAAGGTGTTTCTGAATTACAAGAGTGTTTGCTTAAGATAATTTCGATGCTTTCCCTGTAGCGTAAAGAAAATTTAGAATATTCAAAGCAAACAATATAAATTCTGAATTTGCTTGTACCACTTACTGGTCATCCATGTAACATCTCTTAGAAAACTTGAAAATTTCATCGCCCTGGAGCGAGGGAAAAACCTGCATCTTCCAATTTCCGTTTGAGTATGCTAATTGTTACACCACCCAGGACAGTGAAGTTCCAAGCAACTGAGACTAAGCAAACTTAGCTTAGGAATCTGAACATCCTCATATTTTTGTAGTCGAAGCATCCTTGCTTCCTCATAGCATTTTGACCCATCTCCTATTCTGCAATTGATTGAATGGCGATGAAATTTTCAAGCTTTCTGAGAGATGTTACATGAATGACTAGTAAGTGTTACAAGCAAATTCAAAATTTATATTCTGTTTGCTTTGAATCTTCTATCAGTTTCCCATGTATTATGAGGAATATTTCGCCCTTCATTGATTTAAGGAAAATTTGTTTGAGGAAGATTCCATCCCGTTGATGTTGGTCCAATTTGACGAGGCAGAAGTATCTTCAATTGTGAGAAGAGAAGCAGCAGAAGTAGGGAAGCTTTTTCTGTCATCCCTTTTATGTTCCATAATTCTGCAGTTGACTGAAAAGTGCTGCCAATATAAAATTTTTCACTTGAAGTAGACACAGAGTGGTACAACCAAGCTCAAAAAAGGTTCGAAGGTTAAGAGCCACAAGTCTTGTAGAACTGGGATCACCATAGCAAAAAGTGGAAGCTTTTTTTTTTATTATTATTTTACAGAACCTGGGGTTAGAACCAATGGCTGCAAAGAAACTAATATTTTGAATTGTCCCTGGAAATGTTTTTACAAACTCATGTGATCTGGCATTTGGGAAGAATACAATAATAAAGGAAAATTTCATGCTTATGCTTTATTACGTAATTTACATTAAAATTCAGCAAGATTTTTTGGCTAAACATCAGCCTAGTTCATACTGGTAGCAAGTATTCACATGGTTGACATTTCTCTTACTCTTGCCAGTAGAGATTTCCAAATAATTGGAATGTTGAAAGGGGTGTCTGAATTATGAGAGTGTTTGCTTAAGAGAATTTCAATTCTTTCCCTGTAACATAAGGAAAATTTGTTTGAGAATGGTGCAATCCCATTAATGTTGGTCCAGTTTGATGAGGCAGAAGTATCTTCATTTGTGAAAAGAGAAAGAGCAGAAGTAGGGAAGCTTTTTTTTTTGTGACATCCCTTTTATGTTCCATAATTATAGAGTTAATTGAATGAAAAGTGCTGCCAATATAACATTTTTCATCTGGGGAAGTAGACACAAGAATGAGGTATACACAAGTATGGTCTAAAGGGTGCAAAGGATCTGTCTGTAGATATTGATCGGGTGCTAATAGGAGGATTAATTGCAGGCCTGTATCCAAAATTTAAAAAAAAAAAAAATTGACAAGTTTGTACATAAAAGAACGGTGGTAAAGAACTGAACCAATAAAAGATAAGGGTGGTTTCTGCAGAGGAAATACGTGGCACATATTGTTTGGCATCAAACTTTTTTTCAAGAAGTTCAATGCCAACTTTTTTGGGGAAGAATCATGGGCTGTGCTGTGAGAATTCCCTGCCAAAGGATTGACTATTTTTTTCCTCCCTACTCTACAGTAAGTGGAGAGAGTGGCAGCTAATCGGATACACCTTGTAATTGTATTGTGCATTTTTAATTATTATGGACAAGTAACTTTTTTTAAGTTTTATTTAGGTGTCATTTCTCTCTGTCATTCATTTTTAACATTTATAGCCTAGAATAAAACAAAAGAACTTATTACCCAAAGAAAAATCTTAGTCTAAGAATTTGAGGACTGAATTTAATTGAATACTGTTTTAACCAAAACAGGTGTGCTATTTTTTCAGTTCACTTAACTTGTTAGGTGTTTAATTTTTACTTACAACAAAGTAATTGTAAAGATGTCTTAGTGTTTCAGAAATGTTCATGACATCAAGAGTACATTTGCTTTATTTAGTGACTTGCAGGGGTTGGAAAGAATGTAAACGCCATGCTCAGAGACATTACTTTCGATGTAGCTGTGTATGTCAGAATACACAAAGGTATCCACCACTTGTTGGTTGTAATTGCTTCATTTAGAACCTCAAGGTCATGTTTAAGTGCATTTAAAGTGTCTTGTTGCAAAATTTCTTTCACTATGACAACAAAACGAGTGACTTTGAAAGAGGGCTAATTGTTGGTGGCCAGCTAGTTGGTGCCTCCGTGACAACAATCGCCAGGGTAGTGGGGATATCAAGAGCTACTGTGTCTAGCGTCATGACAGCATACCGTGTCCATGGCAAAACCTTTTCTGCGAAACACGGGCGGCCGGAAAGTGACCCTTTGTTACTCGTAATAAGACCACGGCACCGAAAATTAGTGCAGAGCTCAATCTGCATCTCCAGACCCCAGTATCAACGAAAACAGTGCGCAGGGAACTGCATAAACAAGATATTCATGGCAGAGCTGCTATTGCAAACCCTCTGGTGACCCAAGTAATGCACAACTGCGATGGCAGTAGTGCCAGGAGCATGCAACGTGGACTGCCGATGCATGGAAGCGTGTAACATGGTCTAATGGATCGACATTCACACTATTCCCCATCCACAGGACATGTTTACGCGTGGAGAACACCATCAGAAGCATACAACCCCGACTGGCCAACAGTGCAACATGGTGGTGGTTCTGTCATGCTCTGGGCTGTCATATAGTGGTTTTCAGCAGGTCTCATGATCACCTTGAAAGGGCATATGAAACCATTTTGGCCAACCAAGTCCATCCAATGGCATTGTTTCCTGCTGGGGATGCCATCTATCAAGATAACTCCCCAATTCACAGAGCTCGGAACGTCCAATCATGGTTTGAGGAACATGAGGATGAACTTTCACACCTTCATTGGCCTCCCCAATCACCAGACTTAAACATCATCAAGCCACTGTGGTCTGTGTTGGAAAACAGTAAGATTCCATTATCCTCTTCCTGCATCTCTCAAAGACCTGGAGCAGTTTTTACATGAAGAATGGTGTAACATCCCACTAACCACCATCCAGGCTTTGTATGCATCCATTCCAAGGTGGATTCAGGCGGCTTTGAATGCCAAAGGTGGTCCCACACCCTATTAGGTACGTAAAACCTTCTTTTCCTAGGTGTTAGCATTATTTTGTCCAGCCCCTGTATGTACTGTTTTTATTATTGTATGTTTTAGGTTTTTAAATGCCTCTGATTCTTTTGACAGGGATAAATACTTTGTACTAGTTCATTTTGTTTGAAAAATAGTATTTAAATGTATTCCTTCCTCTTGCAGATGTAAACTTGCCCAAAGTCATGCTGGGCAACCACTCCCAGAAACTCTGCGTGTTCTTCCATCCACTCCACAGATCAAGGGCCTTCATACATTTATTAGAGACAGTGATACATCAAGAGATGAGTTCATCTTCTATTCCAAGCGGCTTATGCGGCTCTTAATAGAATATGCATTGTCCTTGCTGCCTTTCAGAGTAAGTTGTTTTCCTGACATCAGCAATGAGATGGCACAAAACTGGTTTCAAAATGATTACAATTTGGCGAGAGTTCTAACTGTTAATGGGACACAATCCAGTCAAATAATTATGACCACGCACACCTGTTAGTATGAAGTATAACCTCCTGTTACCTCGGTAGAAAGGCCATTTCATGTAATATGAAGAAACCAATAATGCAGAAAATTTCGCACGTTTTATTACATACTAAACTTTACGAATAGTCAGATTTGTAAAATCTTCCGGCTGCAGAATCAGCCTTGTTCACACTAAAAGGAAGCACTCACGTGGTTGACATCGTTTCTTTAGCTGTTGCCAGTAGATTTCCAAATTATCAGAATATTGAAGGGTGCATCCGAATTGCAAGAGTTTTTATTTGAAGAGAGTTTCAATGCTTTCTCTGTAGCGTAATTAAAATTTGTTTGAGAAGGGTGCAGTCCTTTTAATAAATTTCTGGTTTGGAGAGGCAAAGGTATCTTCAATAGTCAGAAGAGAAAGTGCAGAAGTCGGAAGACTTTCTGACATCTCTTTTATGTTCCAAAATTCTGCAGTTTATTGTACATAAGGTACTACTAATATAACCTTTTTGCCTGAGGAAGTAGACACAGGGATGAGGTATACCCCAGGGTGGTTTAAAGGATCAAGAGAATCTTGATGACCATCCTGGGGTATACCTCATCCCTGTGTCTACTTCCTCAGGTGAAAAAAGTTGTATTGGTAGTACCTTTCGTACTATAAACTGCAGAATTTCGGAACATAAGAGATGTCAGAAAAAGTCTTCAGACTTCTGCACTTTCTCTTCTGACTATTGAAGATGCCTCTCCAAACTGGAATTGTACTAAAAGGACTGCACCCTTCTCAAACAAATTTTCATTACGATACAGAGAAGCATTGAAATTCTCTTCAATAAAAACTCTTGCACTGGCAACAGCTAAAGAAACTATGTCAACCACATGAGTGCTTGCTTTTAGTGTGAACAAGGCTGATGCTGCAGCCAAAAGTTATTACAAATCTGACTATTCCTAAAGTTTAGTACATAATAAAACAACGTGCATGAAATTTTCTGCATTATTTGTTACCTCCTGGTACATCCAATATTGCAGATATACGGCGTGGCATCGATTGAATGAAGCCTCTGAACATTTCTGTAGAGATGTTATATACCATGCAGATGCCAGAACTTCTCGCAGATCGCCAAGAGTCGTCTGTGGTGGATATCAAGAGCCATCAGGATGATTTCTGTCAGCAGTTCTTCGTCGTACTCTCCATCGACCATCCACACAATAAAGCAGAAAATGTGATTCATCTGAAAAGGTTACTTTCTTCCTCCGTTCGATGGTCCAATGCCTCCTCTCAAATGCAAATTCACGCCAGAATCATCGATGTCTGGCGATCAACATGGGTACCTTCAGTGGATGACAACTCCAGAGATCCATAAAGAGCAGGGTTCATTAGACTGTTGTCTGCGATACACTCCTCAATGTGCCTGCATTAAATGCTCTGGCCAGTTGTTCCACTGTGGCCCATCTGTTGGATCATACTAGTCATGCTAGCCGTTGCTGCCCACAGTTGTCCACTATTTCTCGATTACTGCAAGGCTTGCTGATTTCCTTCCATTCCTAGAACACTTTAACATCTGCACTGCATAAGCAGCCCACAATATCAGCAGTTTCTGTAATGCTACCACCCTTTAGTTGGTAGCCAACAATTATTTCTTTTCCAAACACTGTTAGGGTACACCCCTTTCACATGAAACTGCATATATCTGTGAGTTTGTGTCCTTTTAAATGTTTTGCATAATTATGTTGCTATGCACGCCTTCTGGCTGCTGGTTACGGTTCCCTCGTACATCAGGAGTGGTCATAATTTTTTGGCTGGACTGTGCATGATAAAACTGATGAATGTTGAAGTTTGAACTTCTGATAATTTGTTTTTAAAAAATATTTTTTTTTTCATAATTGGTTTTGCTAATAGTAAACATACAGTTTTCATTATTGGCTGAACAGTGGTATAATTGCATGTGACAATGTAATTTTAAGTACTTTCCTGTCTGTTGTGGTGTGTTAATTACATCACGATGACGCTTGTTTTGTGTTCAGTGTACTCATTTTAAAAGAGAAGTTTGTAAATGGTTTAATTTTCCTGTTTATATCAAAATAAAAATCATTTTGATGTATTAATACAGTCAAACCTAGTAACACAGTTTAAGAAAGTGTCAAAAACACTATGTGTAAACTTCATTATAGCTGAACAGATAAAGAAAAGGGGGCTATTTTTGGCATCTTACATACATTGTTAGGTTAAAACTAGTCAACCGTAAACAGTTTATCAATTAATAGAAGATAAAATATACTTGTTAATTGAAAACTACAGCTAGCAAAATAACATGAGTGAAATTAGTACTTTTGTGGACACCTGTGCATCAGTTTTACACAGTCAAATCATGAAAGTAGATGAACGAAGGTTGATAATTTTTCTTGTGAACTTAGTAAAACTTCCACTGGGACCCATTTGTTAAGACAGGCATGTGGCAATGCAGCACTATCACATTTTCATGTATTAGAATTATAGTCCATTTTTGTGATCACCAAGAGACAGTTGAAGATGATGCTAGGTCAGGCTGCTCTTCCACCACACAGAGTACTGAAAACATTGAGTCGTAGCCATCACACTTGTTAAAATGTTAGTGTATGAGCAAAATCATCTTGTGACATTTTGACAATATATCTGGGGGGGGTCACACTTGAGGCTTTTTTTTTCACATGAAGCCTAACACGAGAACAGATACAGTAATTCATTGTCAAATGTGTGATGCTGTTGGAAACTGCACACAGTGCAACATGCTTTAGTCCTACATAATTGGAGATGATACCTGTATCATTGTGGTGTGTTATGAAAAGATTTCAGTCAACATTCGATGTAAGGGATTTTTTAGGGTTTATGACCTCTACTGCTCCCCGTAAGGATCCAAGACTAGATGGAGTCGCCCATTCTTGATTTTGATCTACTGGTTCCAGTGAGGAGACAATGGGCAGTTCGTCAGATGAGGCAAGTGAAGCATTACCTCATCGGAAATTTTTCACCCATGAAGAAAATTTTACATGTGTAAGATATAATGTGCTTTTAATTGTACATGCTAAATGAAACTCTGAAATTCACATTGTGATTCTCGAATTTTGTTAATAAAGGCTTCGAGAGAATGAAACCTTAATTCATGAGCATTAACTTTATAAAGCTTAAATGCTATTTTTGCTAGGAGGTTCAAATGAGCATATTATATATGTGCCTAGAGAGGCAACCATCTAAGTTTATCTGTATTACAGCAGACAGAGTGAAGGTGGAGGAAAACCAGTTCCCAGATCTTGACTTCTGGTAAAGCTCTTGAGGCAACACTAATTGCTGCTGAAAAGCGGCTGGCATCTCTGTTTCTATTGAAAGATATGTAGATTTGTCCCAGTGAGAGCGGTAGACCTGAGCTTATGCCTTGCCAAAGTAGTCTATTTGAGACAGCAATGCACTTAGCCTCAGCTCACTGCAAGCGTGTCTTTTTCTAGTATTATCCACACAGCTTTCCCATCAAAGTGTGCAGTGTATTTTTTATTTGTGTGCTGACTTTTTGGAATGTTTCTTCAGTAGTAGCAGGTTAGTCGAGAAACATGCTGAATTTTTCTTTTCTTGTTTTTTAATTATTTACTAATAAATTTTGATTTATTGGTAATAAAATTATTTTTAGGATTGAACTCAGTTATAAAAAATAAACTGAATGCATTCTGTTGGGGGGGGGACAAATTCTCCCCAGTGGTCATCTGTTTTGCTTTCTACCAAGTTACCTGACCTGTTTTTACAAGATGTATAGAAATATGCTTCCAGCTTGACTTCTAGACACCATACCCATGGGTCAGTGCCTTAATTTGTGACCCATGCTATGTACATGATGCACTTAAAAGTAACAGACATGTTACTTTTATTCCGTGCTCAAAAATACTTTGTGAGAAAAGTAGTTTTTCCATTAAAATTATTTACTTGGAATTTTTGAAAGAGTGGATGTTCAATTGCTGTTGTGCATGATACAATGACCACTCATTAACTATTGCTGGATTAAGAAACTGAGGGTAAAATGTACTTTTTCACCCATGAGAAATGTGAACCATTTCTTCCTCTATTGCCCTCCCCCCCCCCATAAAATACACATTTTTTTTCCTCTGAAATATATTGTATATAGGTATGTATACACATGAAATTGCTTCCATGCAAAATTTATTAGGGGTATGCAAAGAAGTTTCTGTCATTTTAAGGAGAAAAGAGACAGGAACAATCAGGAAACCAGTACACATTTATTCAACGAAATATTAGCAATTAGCATCAATGACCTTTCGCCATTTTTCAGGCAGCAAATGAATGCCTCTGTGATAGGACTCTGGTTTTGAGCTGAAGAACGCAGTAACGAAATTTTCCACCTCTGGAACTGTGGTGAACCGCTGTTAGGCTAGGGCATGTTGCATAGAGCAAAACAGATGAAAGTCTAAGGATGCAATGTCCAGGGAGTAGGCCTGGTGTGGTAAAACCTCCCAATGTGTTCAAGGGTTGATTTCGTGGTGGCACTGACATGTGGTCTGGCATTATCGTATAACAGGATGACTGGGTGTCATCCTTTACCTGTCCGTGGGTGTTTTTGCTCGATTGCGGTGTTCAGTTTCATCAACTGATCACTATATCGTTGTGCAGTGGTTGTTTCGCCCGGTTTTAACAGTTCGAAGTACAGCACTCCACGCATATCCCACCACATGCACAACAGCACCTTTTTCTCATGGATATCCTGTTTTGCAGTGGATGTTGATGGCTGGCCTGGGTTGACCCAGGATCGCTTGCGTATGGGGTTGTCGCAATAGACCCATTTTTCATCCCTGGTGACAACCTTCCACAAGAAATTCTTCCCTTGATTGAAACCTTTTCAGCAACGACATGCAGATGCCCGATCGTTGACCAATATTCCGCTCCGTTAAAGTATGCGGAACTCACTTGCCAATCTTCTGGATCTTCTCCAAGGCCTGTAGACGCCGAACCACCGTCGATTGAGTCTCTTTCAAATGTTTTGCCAGTTGCGTGGTCGATTGTGTGGCATCCTCTTGCAACAGCAATTCCAGCTCCTCGTCTGCGAGTTCTTACAGTCTACCTGCACATGGCTTGTCTTCCAAGCTTATATCACCTTTCTTAAACCTGGCAAAACCATTCTCGTCCGCTCGCCCATAACCGTTTCACCATACGCTTGGCATGTTGAACCATATGCTTCACTCACACTTTTCCCTAAATTAAACATGATGAATAACAAACATGTCAAAGCATTGCCCACATGTCCATAAATAATGGTTTCTGATAGAAACTTTATTTGGTAATGACCTACTAGATTGATTATTTTTGTCTCTGTATAATTCTAAACTGCTCTCAGGTTGACCACAAGTGAAAGCTTGATTGGTTATATTCTTAAGGACACTAGTCATGATTATTTGTTTGGCCGGCACCTCAGAATGCATTCAATTCATCACATTGTTCCCATTGAGGTTATGCAGTTTTCTATGTAACTAACATTAGTAAATTAATTCACATCTATATATTAATTCTATAAGGTTTTTTACTGTAAGACCAGTTGTGAGAGAATGGCTGAACATAAACATATGGTTGAGGTATCAAAATAAAGGTCTTGCCATGTAGATGTGCCAGTCGAGGAGAAAAATGAGATTGGGGCAACGGTTCGTGCGTTGTGGGGCGGCAAAGTTCCCATGTAAAGTCTATGGGAAAAGCGTGCAGTTGACATCCGATTGCCTCTCGTGCTGTTGAAGGCGGAAGTATAGAGGAACTCAGATAGTCTAAGTCCGAAGTCTCTCTTCTCAGCGAACCGTTGTGTAAAACAACGCTAGCAGGAATTTGTTTGAAAGTTCTTATCGTAACAGAGAACACTCGAAGACCTGATTACGTTGTGGCATTGGACTGTGTGATGTATACATACAATTTAACATTCATTCGATCCAGTTTATTCTTTAAAAACAAAAAAACAAAAAAACTAATAATCGATTCCGATGGGTTTCGTCTACAGGGGGGAGGGGGCTATTCGTCGATTCCGACTACCGGGTTTGAATCCTGTTGAGGCATGGATGTTGTGTTTGTCTTACGGCACTGGCTCTCTCCCTTTCCGTGAAACCAGTGACCCTAAATTAGAGACGGGCGACTGCTTATTATAGCCCAAGCTTTTGGCTTGTGATCATTCGTTCATGAAGGGTCCAGGTTCAAATCCTGGTGAGGCATGGATGTTGTGTTTGTCTTACGCCACTGGCTCTCTCCATTCCCTGGAACCAGTGACCCTACATTAGGGACGGGGGACTGCTTATGGCCCATTGAGTTGCTCACGGTGGTCGTTAAATTTTCAGTCTCAAAAATAAAATTTTTAAAAATCACGAACCTGGACTATTGTCTTTACTGAAGTGGTTGAATGAATTTGTCAATCAAATAATGTTTACATTTGTTGTTTCATATGAGTTTATTATTTTAAAAAAACTTACTGTCAATTCCGACGGGTTTCGTCTAGTAGCCTGTTTAATAAAAAAAAAAAAAATTCATTAAGTAGTAGTTTTAAGTCAGTCATAAATTTTAACATTTTCTTCCCATTCTAAAGATCTTAGTATTAATATCAGTAAATATTTATGTTCTGTGAGTATATATAGTGAGAAATTTAATATTTTAGAGGGGAAACATTGGTTCAAGGTTAGGTTTATCATATATACATATACTTTTATAAACCATTAACATTCTGTTTTTATACTAAAAAATAGTATTTGTGTTATGGTATTTAAAAGGAAAGATTGTCTTACACTTATCTAATTTTCTGGTTGAACACTTACCCTTCTCCAGGGTGTTACCCTGCCATTGTCCCATTTAATGTGGTTCCTCTTCTCTCAAATTGCAGTCCTGTTTTTTGTTTTTCATGTAAAATTTATTTTATAGTCTGTTTTAAACATGCCTTGTATAATTAATCTTGTTTCCAGTATTCATTTTTGCTTAGGATAAGAGTGGCAAAATGTTAAAGCAACAATGAAGAATGTAGATGGGATTAGACTGACATTTTGAAAATGCACACCATGAAATAAACAGAAACTCCAGAAAAGTTCTGGCGCATCAAGAGCACTTTTTTTTTTCCTTTGAAGAAATAGATTGGAAAGACTAGAGAAAGATAAATAAAGAACCACGTTAGGTGATCAGAGAGCACCCCCCCTGGACTGTGGCAACACCTACTCACTTATCAGTATCCTGAGGAAGGGTTGCTGTTCAATCCAAAAATAAAATCTTTTTAGACCTGTCTAATATCATGGCTAGAACTTTATAATGAGACTGAAATTGAAACACTTTTACAAGAAGTGTAAGCTGTTATTTACGTCTTGTGATATACTGCACAATAAATATATCATATTTTAACATTTGCCTTAGTAAAAGGAGAATAAGCCAACATCCTCAGTTCGATTCCATGAGTGCTGATTCTACCTGAATTTTTTCAATAAAATATTAGTGTTTTATAATAATGCTGTATGTGTGTATATGCACTGTAAAGCTCTAGCTACACTTCAGAGATTTCATTTATGTAAGCAATTTAAGTCATAAATTTTAATGTGAGTTTATGAATGTCATAAAAATAATTTATATTCTCATTTTTTTATGTAGAATGTCACAGTAGAAACTCCACAGGCTGTTATTTATCAGGGAAAGAGAAGTGCTACTGAGAAGGTATGCAAATATGTTACACACTTAATTTGTATAAGAAGGAAAATGTATGCTAATAAACTGATAGCAAAAAAAAATTGTCGATTACTATAAAAACTATTTGTCATACCAGTTGTAACCCATTAAATTGTGATGTCACTGTGCATACTCAGATTAATTTGCTCTTTTAAAAGGGGATAGTTTCTTATATCATTAACTCTCATTGAAGTTGTAACTGCATGTATTAAATTTTAAGGGGCTTTTCAACAAGTTTTCATTGATTTTGATGTTCGTGTAATGGTATTTATACTCATATGTCTTCTAAGCAAAATTTGAAGCATTAAGGTGGGTTGATAATTAAGTACTGCTGTTAGGTGAATTCATTGTTTGTATTTATTGAACCCACAGTTTCACACTCTTATGCATAAAATTTGCTCACTGAACAAGCTGATTTTTGGTGGTGTTAATTGGTTCCATTCTTTTAAAACTTCTTTTGTGAAGAATGAATTTCAGGTGAAGTTATTGACAATATGAATGGATATGCATCTGAAATAAAGAAACATATTACTATACATTTTGTTCGATGTAATATTAACTGGGTAAATCAAATGCTTAGTTAACCTTTACTATTAGTAAATTTATTGCAAGAAAGACATGGCTTATTTCTATGTTTAATGCTGATCGTTGCTGTTCTCTTGAAATTTGTGACTAACAAAACATTGGGCACATCAGTTATAGTCTGGATTTATTTCACATATGTTTTTTTGCAAGAACTTTGTTCTTGACTTATTGAGAATCTGTATGTTTTGTAGTTTATCTAAGGTATCTGTTGTTTTCAAAGTGCTGGGGTTTGTATATCATTGAAAATCTGAAATTATTTCTGAAATATATGAACTAAAAACTGCTTACAAAGAAGCAGTTGGTTTCATTTAACTTTTTAAATATTAGCTTTTCTTTTTTATGTTGAGCTTGTAATGGAAAAATACATAGTTTACATCATAAACAGCAATAATGAAGCATCCAGTGTTTAGTTTATTGAAGGGGGAAATTACACCCACTAAGACATGGGTTTGCTGTACATGTTGTTAGGTATCGTAAATAGAATTGGTACACAGGGGATAAAGTAAAAGTGCCAGGAGCAGGGGTAGATTGGCCCACCAGGTTATTTCCCACTGGACTAATCGAGGAATGGCTCACTTTCTTGTATCCTCTTTGTCTGTATTGTTTGAAAACAATGAATAAATATTTTGGTACTGATAAATGAGAATCATTAATTTAATTGAGCTTTATATTTTCTGTTTAAAACATGGTCTTAAAAAGGGGGGGGGGCATTTTGTTCTATCTATGGGCGTTTGCTCAGAAAAGACGAAGCAAAATTCTGTAATGAAAATTTTGCTGCCTGACCAAGCATGCTTTTATAAATAAATTAAGCTAACTACGGTTAAGCATAGGTTGTTGGACTTGGAGCCAAAAGATCATTGGCAATCCTCTTTTTGTAATCTTGAAGGTGGCAGTAGTAACAATTTTGAGGGTAAATGATCTCCACTCCCTCATCCATGAACAGACATAGAGCACAAAAGCAATTCTCCCTCAGAGATGCATAGCTGCCAATCCTTCCGATTTACCCGGAAAGCTTCCAATTTTGGGGCGTCTTTCCGATATTGCGTTCGGAAAGCGATTTCTTCCGATTTTTCATTCTCGTACCAAAAATCCCTATTTTTTTTTCTCCCCATTTCAAGAGTAAAAAAAAAAATCTTTTTTCCACTTCAAAAAATCCTTAACACGAGATGATTAAAAGGAAAAATTATCCTTATTTCCGCTGTGAAGAGAAAGTGCGAGCGGCACAGTTTTCTGCTTACACGTGGACTTTTGGATGGATCGGAGTACCTTCCTCTGCGCAAGCGGCACAACGCTTGTGACAGTTCCCATCAGGCTATGTAGCTGCGTAAGGTTACAATCACATTCTCTCTCTGCCCCCCCCTCCCCCGTGCTCCTTTTCAGATAACGTATTGTTCGTCCCCGGTGTCGCAGCTTCTCAGAGGCCAGCATGGGTGGGGGTCTTGCATTCCAGCACTCCCAGTTTGAAATGCTATTTCAGAACGTAGTTATCGTAGAAAAAAATTCAAAGGGATTTTAAATCTGTGGAATTTTTAAGCCCAGATCGATACCTGACATGACTAAATAAAGCAAAAGCTGCCAGTTTTGTGAAATTAAAAATGCATTAGGCATGGCTTCATAACTTCTTCTGTGGCAATAAATTTGACTTAACAAAAGAATGCTACTGTAAGAGGAAGTTGAAATTAAAAAAAAAAACAAGTCCAATGTTCATTCGAGCCTGTGCTTCTCCAGCAATGATTTATTTTGCTGGTCCATTAGTCAGCAAGTTTTCTACGCTTTTCAACCGTGCTTTTTTTGTTTGTCGCTCGATAACGTGCATAAAAATGTCTTGGCTTGATTCAACAAAATTAATATGTTGGGGTACTATTTTTTTCCTCTGCAAATTGCATCTCTTTAAGCTGTTACTGTTTTACTACAGCAGTTTTACTTACATTTTTTTTTCTAGTGCCAATAAATTTAGTATTAGTGATTCACTATGAGCAGCAATATGAAAGGGAGGAGGGGGTACTATCAACATTCCGGGATGCGTATTCTGCGGAATTCCTGTGTATTGCAAAATCTTCAAAAAATGAAAAATATGCATTTTGCACTGCGTGTCATGTAATTTCAGCGCTTCGCGTGGTGGAAGGAATGATATTACCAATCATATTTCTAGTGCCCAGCACAAATCTAATGTTGACTGCGTGGAAAAAAAAATACGAAATTAACATCCTTTGTTAAAAGTTTTAATGAACTGGATGCAATTCATGCAAAATGTTTGCTCACTTCGTCTTTAGTTGAGCATAATTTACCAATTAGTGTCCTCATTTATTTCATTTTTTTTTTAATTTGACTTTCTCATCGTCCGTCTCTCCGTAAGATAATCCTAGCATGAAAATGGTTTGTTTTTTAAAACATTTTAGTTTGTTCTGTGACGGCGTGGGATACGATCCTATTGGATTTGGGAGTCAAAGGGTGTGGAACATTCTTCCCTTTAGATGCAAGCTTCCATAAAAATAAATTTTTATCTCTTTATAGATCATAATGATATAGCATAGTAATGAGAAATTCTGTATGGATAAAAGAAATAAACGTGCTGATACATTCAAACATCTGTAGTCATATCAATTAAAAGTTTATATTTGAGTTAGGCAACATATCGTTTTTAATCGATATGTTCAGTACATTTAATCAATATGCGCGACAAGTGATTTCATTGGATATATCGATTAAAAATTTCATCGAATATATCGCTTATTTTTTTTACGATTTTCGGTTTCTGAAAGTCGGCAGTATGGAGATGTTTCGAAATCAGTGTCCCATGCACATTTATCTTAAAAGTAACTACGATTTACCAGTACTGGTTATGGTTCAAAACAGTAGTTCATGAGTCAGCGTAAGAGGTGGACTTAAAAAAGGCATCTATTCAAGGAGGTGGCATGAATAGCACTGCGCAGTAGATGATCAGTGACCAAATAAACACAATTATCTAATACAACACCACGTTTTGAGCATGGTTTGATGCTACATTCACAATCATGAGTGAATTTTTGAAATTCTTTCATCCTTAAATTGTAGTTTAAAATTTGTTCACAACTGAATTAGTTTTATAATGCATATTTCAACAGTTCTCTTTCATCCAGGAGTAAACAGAATTTTTTTCATGGGGAAATTTATGAGGGTATGTCTGTTTCTGTAGTAGACACAAGACCGAAATTCCCTGCCTGGTTTCGTCAACCTAATCTGCCCCTGCCCAGGAGTGTTTCATTGCATGGCTGTTTTGAAAAATTTGTGTGAATTCATGTCATTGATACCTTTTCTCAACTTTAACTGCACATCTTTATGTGATGTTTTATTTGGGTCTTTTCCTTTTACCACAAAGTCACTTTCAGTTTAGTTTCCACAGCCTATAACAGTAGTTTTGCACAGTGATTGGAAGTAGCACTGCTACTGTAGCATGCTACATTTACAGTAGCATGGCCTGTAGCATTGCTACAAATATAAAATGTAGTTGTAGCGATAGCACTCTACAAAATAAGTAGCTTGTAGCAGAAAATTATGTTACAAAAATCATACTACTTTTAAAAAAACTAAAATAATAAAATCTTCAAATTACATGAGATTTCCTGAAACATTTTTGACTCGAACAGGGGTGCTGAGTATGCCCTGCTTGCAGTCTTTTACCTGACATGTGTTGTGAAAGTTATCTTCCTTTATGCTATTTACAAGAAAATCTTCTCAGTTAGCCTAAGAAAACAGCACATATGAGATGATAGAGCTGGCTATTTTGTTAATGAGTGTTGATAGTGAGATTCAGTTCTCTTAGTTAAAGAAATGGAATTTGCAGATTCTTGTTGATAGTGTTTTTATTTGAATCCCCTGATCATATCATCTAGCCTGGAATATAAGCCATTGAATATGATGAAATGTGTTACATATTATGACCAGAGCTGAGGTAAATACAAAGATAAATTACTTGTGTAGTTTACTCTGATATTCAGCTCTAAATGCCATTTGTAAGAATGTACATACTGTATGAAGATCGTCAGAATTTGCACTTTTTATTTAAGACTAAATGTAGAAAACGTAGCTGCTTTTCAGAAAAAGTAGTTCTAGCTGTAACAAGCTACTTTTTCAAGAATGTAGCAGGTAACTAGCTACTTTTAAAAGTTGCTTTTCAATTACTGGTTTTGCTTTAAAGTAATAGTTTAGATCTTGCTTTATAATTCTCACAATCTTTTTTTTTTTTTTTTTTTAAGAAGTTAAGCAATTACTGCAGTTGATACAGGGACTGAACTTCATGAACTGCAATTTTCTCGAAGGAAGCTGTAACAATAATTCTATTAGCTTCTCACCTTTGCTAACAAATGCTTTAGTTAACACTGATAGGTGAAATTTTCAGTCTTCTTTTTTTTTTTTTTTAATTCAGTTTTCATATGCTCATCATAAATGTTTCAGAAATTAATACATGAATTGTGTTACCAAAAACCACTGGTGATATTAATAAAACCAGATACATTATTGTGTTGAAGTATGTGAATAACCATAATTCAATTTTAAATTAATTTTAAATCTGAAAACTAGAAATATCTATGGCTTACTGTTAAAAAGATTATGGCTATTGCTGTCCAGTGCAGTGTTGTTATTTGTCATGTCTTTTGTGTAGCACTAATAGTAAAATTTAAAATTAAATTTTTCAGATATGTGGAGTGTCCATATTGCGTGCAGGAGAAACAATGGAACAAGCTCTTTGTGATGTGTTAAAGGATGTGAGACTTGGTAAAATACTCATTCAGACTAACCAAAGTACTGGGGAACCTGAGGTGATTTATTGTATTTCTTTTATTCATTAATTATATAAAAAGATTATGAATTATCCACTTTTCAGTGTGATTTCATATCATTCAGCTGTCATTGCTATTGAGGGATTGTGGTATAAAAAGTAAGGGAAGTTTATTTGCAAGGATTTTTTTTTTTTCTGTTTTGAATTCAGAAGTGACTGCCCATGTCAGTTGCATTTTTGCATGCATTCTGGTACGCTGGATCATGATTTTTCATACATTTCTTTCATATTTGAAAATTGCAATTAAAAGAAATCTGATTGTAAATGTGGTTAACGTTTACCATTTGTATAATATAATTCTGCAAGACCAGATGACATTCAGTTGCTCCTTTATTCTAATCCCCAACAGCCGTAGAATTTACAAATAAGAACTAGATAAAAATACAGTTATTCAAACTTGAAAGTCAGAAGGAGAAAAAGTTATTGATAAAATTATATTCATTCTAATGGTCATTATGTGAATTTGCAGTGGATAAAAGTGACTTTTGATTAAGCTTTAGCCTGGTGCACTGGAATGAAAGGAGGAGTTGGCAGAATTTAAATAGAAAAACTATTTTTAGTTTGTTGGGAAGGAATGCTGAAGAATGAGGTGTTTTAAAAGTTGCATCTGTGTTCCAGTTGTTTTTCTGTGTGGGATCAGTTGGTAAATTTCTGTATGAGTGGATGTGTTTTGTGTGGGAATGTAAGGAAATTGGCAATTGTTAAATTTTGAGAGGTTATTTATGTCAGCCAAAAATTTGGAATTCCAGATGAAACACTTCTGCTACAAAGCTAAAGGATGGTATGTTAAAAAAGAAATACATGGGAAGGCAATGAACTCTGAACAGTGATTTAGTGGCTTGATCAAGATGGAGCATGTCTGATTATGCTCGGTGTTTGTGTAACTATTAGTGCAAAGTCTGCTGCTTTCCATTATATTATGTGTGTATGCAAGCTCAGTTGTATGTTAGAAGAATTGAAACAAAGAAGAATCATAGTTAACATAACAAAAGCTGTACTTATCTGTATCTACATTTCAGTTGCTTTATATTGTTATTTGATCAAAGTGTGGAAGTTTTGTAGAGGAAGTCTCCAGAAGTGTGGCAAGACTTAATGAGATAAGGTGTTTTGTAAGGAATCTCTGTGTGGTACTTGATTGATTGATTGAATAACACCATTCTAAATTATAATTATGTACTTCAGGGGTCGGAGTTGTCCTGGGGTTCCTGATTTTTTTTTTTTTTTTTTTGTCCTGAAATGCCCTTATTTTTGTTCTATATCTTGAAAATTTGAATGTAATCCTAAAACTTTAAGAATAAATGGTAAACTATGTATACTGTTTCATCATCTAGCATTTACAAGTACCGCATAAATAAATTTTAAAAAATGGAACAAGAGAGAGAGAGAGAGATTACTCTATCGCTGTGACATCATCGCCAAGAACTCTGTCTTATAATTTGCGCTGTAAGCGAATGCGTTCCCGCATTTGTGAGATCGTGCTAGAATCGAAGTTGCAGTGAAGCCGCTTCTTAAGGAAGGACGCATAGATGCCAACCGTTACAGAATCTCCTTAATTATTACAGATTTTCCCCGGGATTATGGAAGTACGGATGACTAACGAAAAATTGCGGTTATTAAGATTTTCGCTGTTAAGAAAATTTTACTGGTTTTGTAATTAATCAATGTATAAACCACTGAACAAAGTTCGTAGCACAGCTCTTTGTTTCCTTTTTTTTTTCTCCTTCTTAGGAGGAGGAATTTGTTCAAAAGAGTGCCAAAAAAGCAGGGCACCGTGCCGGGATTACATAGGCCCAGTGTGCTTCTTTCGCCATGACTCGGGATTACGTTGGTGTGGTGTGCTTCTTTTACTGTGACCCGGGATTACATCAGCCCAGCGAGCTTCTTTTGCCGTGGCCTGGGATTACGTCGGCCCAAAGCCTCTGAATAAAGTTTGTGACGCAGGTCTTTGTTTCTTTCTTTTTTTTTTTTCTTTCTGGGTAGAAAGAATTTGTTTTGCTTCTTTGAAAGCTAAGTGGAAAGAAAACACAGCGCCAGGCCTTGTATGTAGGCCCGGATGTACTTCTTTCACTGTGGCTCGGGATTGCGTCTGCCCGATGCCTCTGAACCAAGTTTGTGACGCACATCTTTGTTGCTTTTTTTTCTTATTTTCTGAGGAGGAAGAATGTGTTTTTCTTATTTGAAAACTAAGTGGAAAGAAAGCACAGCGCCGGCCCAGGATAACGTCGGCCCGAAGTCCCTGAACAAAGTTGATGCAACTTTGTTTCTTTTCTTTCTTTCTTTTTTATTCTTTTATGCACGGCGCTGGGCCCTGGGATTACGTCAGCCATTATCATTTGGGGCTTTCTCATGATCGATGCACAAACTGACCCGAAATCTTTTTTTTTTTTTGGGGGGGGGGGTCAGTTTGAGGACGGAATTACATCTTACGTAAGTTAGTTGGAGTGAAGATTTCTCCTGTAATCGTAATATTTTCTCACGATGTTCCTTCTGCTCAGTATTTTTTGTAAATATCCATTTATTTCATAAATACTTACATTTCAGCTTAAAAATGGAGGAAAGAGTTTCCCAAAACGGAAGACGGTCGAAGCGAACTCCTGTAATCATAATTTTTTTTTTCCCCACGATGTTTTGACTATCTTGTGTTGTTGTTAAGTGTAACATATGACTATATTTTGAAAAAATTCTGACTGAAAAGTGAATTTCTGCTGCACGCAGAAGTTGCTGATATAGGAATTAGGATGGAAGAAGCTTCCTTTTCTTCAGCAATGTACTTGACAATCTTCTGAACATTCGTCCAAGATGGGTCCGAGTTCGAATCCCAGTGAAGCATGGATGTTGTGTTTGTCTTATTACACTGGCTCTCTCCCTTCCCTAGAATCAGTGGCCCTATGACTGCTTATAGCCCATTAAGTTGTTCACGATGGTCGTTAAACCTGAAAAAAAAAACTTGGCAAATATTTTCCCAGCTGCTGTTGTTAGCGACAGTGATCTGGACAAGTTGGAATTGGAGTTTGCCTTATATCATATTGCTGAATTGGAAGGTGTTTCGAGTAGTCCTACAATTGATACCGCATGGTCAAACATTTTGAAAATGACTGGTGCAGTTGGTGCTAAAAAGTATGAAGTTTTGCCACACCTGATACATGCTATTGTCGTTGTGCCACACAGTAATGCAACTGCGGAAAGAATTTTTAGCATTGTCCTTAAGAGTCAAAAAGAATTTAGGCTGAACCTAGCCACTGAAACTTTAGGGGTGTTGTTAGCCTTAAAAGTGAAAAAATTCCTGCTAACAACTGGGCAATAATTTAGATAGCTTTTTAGAAAAAGAATGACATTTCTGCATTTGTACCAATATTTGATTTAATTTACGTGCCAGGTCTGCCAAAATATGTCCTGAAATTAAAAAAAAAATTGTGCCCTGAATTTATTTTTATTGCTCCTACCCCTGGTGCTTTAACTTGAGGGAGAAGGGATGAAAGCAGGAAGAGAGGGAATGACGAGAACAAAGTGCAGAATATTAAGTATTGTAGGAAAAAAATTTGTCTTGGAGTGTGTACTAAAACCAGGGTTTTGCACAGTGCCTGGAATTCTGGAAAAGTCCTGGAATTTGATTTCCCTTTTTTCCAAGTTTTTTCTTGCCATTAAAAACAAATGGTTGAAAAGTTTGGATTGGTTGCATCACTTTGTTCTAGCTCCCTGTGGCGTCGGCTCACAATGACACTTTTTTTCCATGGAATGAGAAGTAATGTCATATCTTGTGACACTGCAGTGCAAAGTGTTTGCCATAATTCCAGCGATCTTGCATAGCTGCCAACTTTTCAAAATCAAAAACCAGGACATCAACGCGTGTTCGATGGCATGCATATTTACAATTTATAAATGATAAAATTATATATTACAGGTTTTTTTATTAATTTATTACAGTTAATTACTTAATGCAAATTAGGAAATATGTACTACAAAATTAGTATTTATGTGTAAAATAAGATTAACGAACCTTGCTAATGAGTTTCATTTTTAGAGAGTGAGACACTATTTTTCCCAGAGAGACACCATTTTTTCTCCCCACCATAACAGGTGTGTTATCACAGGATAAGGCAAGACAGCTTATCCACAGAATATCATGATGCTGAAATTTTTCAGACACAAATTTGGCAATATTTTCACCTGTTGAACTGGTTTCCAGGCATGGCAAAGAGCAGCATGCATCTCACTTGTTTGCAACCATTATCAAAGTGTGTTACCATAATTGGATAAAGTTTGTCAGCATCATTATTGCCGTAAGTTGTGACAGAAAACGGTCCACTTTTAATAACACAGGACATTTTTAATGATATTCTGCCATTTCTTGAACAATATGTGAAGTTTTTTTATTCTGCCACATGCATATCTTTTTACTCTCTTCTGGGGAGTTAGGACACATAGCTGACAACATTCAGGGAACATGATCAGCTGTCACTAGTGGTGTGTTGTGCTCCAACAAAATTCTGGTAAACAGAACTTCTGCACGAATCGTTTGAAAATCATTTGGCACAGAAACAAAACCATCCTCCATGTTTCACACACTTTTTACGCTATGATTTTGTGTGTTCTTGTTAGTTACAACATGTGCAACGATGTCTCTGCAACCAGCGTGATAACAGAAATCAGTGTTACACAAAGTGCAATATACATGAAACTCGTTCTTACGTGATGGTTTTACAAAGTCAAATTCTTTGGAGTATTTCTTTTGAAAATCTTTGGTCCCAACATTTAGGCCCATTCTGAGGCTGTGAACTTAAATAATAACTTCCAACATAACTTCTTTGGTTTGAAAGATCAAAGTACAGAATCAGCGTCCAACTTGAGCATTAGCAAAGAGCTTTCGACTCCCACGAGGCTCCGCACAAGCACCGTGCGCTTGTCGGCTGTGAGCGCCGTGAATGTGACGTCATAAATGAGCTCTTCAACTTTCCAAGCCTCTGACCATGGCCTGATTCGTGCGAGTGGAACGCTTCGCAGTCTTGCTATCATCAAGGAGCACACGACCTTGGCGCTCAAACTGCCATGGATTAACAAAAGAACATTTTTTTTTTGTTTCCATTCATTATCGATTCCCACAGCCAGCATTAATGCTGGAGAAAAATGATGGCTGATAACATTGAGAAAGAAGAAAAAAACATACGTAAAAAAACCATACATAATAAATAAATAAATAAATAAATAGAAAAAAAAAAGAAAATCACAAAACCGGATTTTTTGTAGAAAAATTGGATTTCCAGAAAATATTTTCGAAATCTGACAGAATCCGGGTAAACCGGGACACTTGGCAGCTATGGATCTTGTTTTGTAGTATAACAGTTGTGTGCAGTTGGAGCCACAAGAGCATGTGGAAACCTTCATGTGAGTCCAAAATGACCTTTCCTTCTAGCACACACTTTCCTTGCTGAAGGAGATTAATATCTGGCCTTCTTGCCCACAATGTGTGTGGGAATAGTTGACTATGGAATAGAGAATCTTCAGTGCCATGGCAAAATTGTTTTGTATAATGTTCCAAATTGCTTCATATAAGTTTTATACAGAGCAATTTTTACATGGGGAATTTCTTTACTTTGTTGAAGATGTAATACACACTGAAGAACACTCTCTAACAGTGAAACCCATGAGACTTCATAAGAATTCTAAATGCACGATAAATTTCACCTCAATTCGGAAAATATAAAACAAAGCACTATGATCCATTGATTTTTTTTTTTATGAACTCTTGGAAAAGTCCTGGAATTTATTTTCTGTAAACGTGTATGAACCCTGTAAAACCCATTGTTTCTGTTTTAATATACAGGGTGATTCACTCAGGACTGAACATGTATTTCTTTTTTTTTTTTTTTTTTTAATAACTCAAGATTGCATAGGCACATTTGAATAAAATTAATGTAAAACATACCTTGATCCATGACAAAAAGGAATGTCTCGTAGAAGATGCTGGAACTGCCTACCGCCAGTGTCCAGGCACATATTCACCCGATGTTCCATATTGACGAATGTGCGATGTAGCGTAGCGGCATCAATAGCAGCAATTTCATGTGTGATGTTGTCTTTCAGTTCCTCAATTGACTTTTGCTTGTTGGCATAAGCCTCACTTTTTAAAAGTCCCCAGAGAAAGAAATCTAGATGTCTCAAATCGGGAGACCAAGGTAGCCACAAGTCTTTGGAGATAATCCTGTCTTGTAAAAAGCTGTGAATTTCAGCCAGACTCTTATTGGAGGTATGGCACGTTGCACCGTCCTTTTGAAAGTAACCATCTGCAAGTTCCTGATCATCCGGCTGGTTCACAAACTCATTAAAGATTTCCAAGATCTGTCAGTATTCACCAAACTTTCCCTTCTCTTCAGCTTCTTTGCCAATTTCAAAATGGTGGGTTGTTTACACCCACCAAATTTCTTCAGAAACTCCTTCTGACATTGTTTGAAGGAACCGGTTACCCAGTACTGACGCACAGTGGACACACACGCTCTTCAATTAAGTACACCATCTTCATTCAACCTCCTTGCTTAAACTGTCTGCGGAGACACACTATTCTCCCACCACTACTAGACAGATGGCGCATTGGTGTAGCTCCACCCAGCTGCCGGGGAGACATTTTGTTCATGGGTGTATTTTGTTCATGCTGTATTATTGCATGTTGACTGCTTCGTCAGGAAAATGAGCCACTCCATTTAGGTTTCATGCTTATCGTATATTCCCCATTTCATATATTCCACATAATAAGTGTTCAGTCCCTAGTGAATCACCCTGTACTGTATTTAAGTTATCAGTTCAGCTAATGAAATCCTGTTGTGGCTTATTGGTATTTTTGTAAACAGCTGAATCATTCTATTTAAAACAGATAAGACACAATAACGTGTGCATATTGCATTAAGCTTCATTTATGTATTTATTTTTACTTTTTTTTTTTTTATTTCAGCTGTATTATTTGCGGTTGCCCAGAGATATTAAAGATTATCGTATTATTTTGATGGATGCTACTGTAGCAACAGGAGCTGCTGCCATGATGGCCATTCGTGTATTACTGGACCACGATGTTCCTGAGGAGAACATACTGTTGTGCTCCCTACTTATGGCAGTCTCTGGTAAGCTGCCTCAGTTAGCAGTAGCTGTTATTTATGTAGTGTGCTCTTAAAATGTTCTTAAATCCATGATACTTATAGCCTGTGTTGTGTTGTGGATGGGTGGTAATGACTTCCTGGAAAGATTTAAAACTAACAGTAAATTATATTCATGCGTAAAACAGCCCTTCAGTTGTGGAAATGTATATCTGAGCCCAGAGCTTAGTGTGAGGACAAAAATTCCCTGTCCGTTTGAGGAGTGGTGCTCTGTGACAACCAGGCTTTCAAAGATGTGGATAAGTAGCTTCTCCCATTAATGTCATCCTTTAGTCACTATGATTTTCCATGAGTAGTTATTGCTGTGAGCTGTCATTAAAACTGATATTTTCTGCAGTATTTTCCTCATATATCTTTCTATTAAATGTATAGACACTTTCAGAAAAATTGTGATATCAGCATTTGAATTTTTTCTAGTGTTATAATAGAAATTGAACTTATTCACTTCAGAGATAAAAATTTACATGTATATGCTATGAAAATGATCAGAGTTAAGTGAAGGAATTAATTAGAGAAGTTTTAAAGATATATCTGAAATATTTTTGGCATCCAGTAGTTCTGTGGTTAGTTACAAAGCTGTGTTTTGGGAAATACTACATTTTCCCCAGGAAGTGAGTCCCAGAAACTTTCCAAATATACACTGCTAGACACTGAAATTATCCCACCCAGAAAGTGAGCCAAAAATCAGCAGAGGCATAGCATATGAGATGGATAATATGCGATTTAATTTCCAAGGCAGTACAGCAGTTTGACAGGCTACAAGACAGGATCGCGTAACAGCAGTCAGTACATCGTGTTTCCACTATGTTGGGCAATGTAATTAGGCACCCATCATGGCATAAAAGTGATACAGTCCTTTAATGGTGACCTGAGGTATCTGGGAACATGCACCGTTTACCCGATGAATAAGTTTCCCAGTGAGGTCCCATATATGCACAACGAGTGATATACCCAGATATCTCACTAGCCATAGAAGCATATAGACCCCATGTAGGCATGTTTGGTATATGTTAGCAGTATGTTGCCAAGTGTTATCTTTCTGGAAAACAGCTTCCAGAATACCTCTAAGAAATGGCAACAACGTGTGCTGTGAAATGAAATGCACATATTGCCGGGCTGTCACTGTGCTCATTAAGAATGTCCGAGGTGAGTGCTTGTTGTAACTAAAGGCATACTATACAAGGATGCCTGGTTGGTGAAAAGTGTGCTGTTCACAAACAGCTAGATCCTCCCTGTGCCATGTCATCATCAGATGCGAACTCTGCTATCGTGGACATCAAGGCAGAATCAGAACTTATTGCTGAGCACAACATGGTGTCAATCCTGTGTCCATGTAGCTCTACTTTGACACTACTCCAGCCAAGCTCAATAATGCCCTACGGTCATTGGCATCAACACAACACAATGGCAGGCTGGCGAGTAGACCCTCCTTTGCCAATCTTTGGTTCATCATCCGAGTCGTGACAAGGATGTCTGTTGTAACTGTTACAGCCCGTCAAATGCTTTGTGCAGTAGCTTGTGGCTCCATAATTGCTTGGCAGTTAATACACTGATTATGCATGCTGACGTCCATCTGAATGCACCGATCCTACTATGGTGGCTAGCAGAGCCTTTTTGCAACCAGTGTTGCCAGCAGTGTCCAACTGTTCTGGCATCCCAGTGCACATGGGCTGCAATTTAGCAAATCAACAAACTAGCCTCTTGGAGGCCTGCTATCTTTTCTCTCTCAGACGCATCCAGTTGGTGATAGTCTGTGACAAGGACTGCAGGGTATCTCGAGTCCTTTGATATGCTGTAGTGGCTCTCAACACTGTTCCGTACAGCCTGGAACATAGTGCACAACATGGCTTTAACGGCCCATGTTTGGCCTTTTATCTGTTGCCCATCTCACACAGTTGGCTACATATTCAAATGATGTGCATATCCCACTTGCCTGCATGCACCTACCAATTTGCAGGCTGATTGATAAACCAACTCTTTCTGGATGGAGTAATTTCTATGTCGAGCACAGTCAGTAACAGTAAAGCAGTTAATGCAGAGCTTTATTTCAAGTGGTACAGCTAGTAGTGTGGATAAAATTAAATGGCATCTTAGCATTCATTAACATTTTGTCATTAAATTGTTTTTTGTTTTTTTTGTTGTTGTTGTTGTTTCAATGGTACACTGTACATAATTCCAATTATTTGATCTCTGGGAAAGAGGTTACATACGTAGGTTGTTCAAAAAGTAATGAGTGATATCATAGCGACAAAACAAACCCACTCAGAAAAATGCAACTCCCTGTGTCTAAACACCTGCAAGTTCAGTCATGTGACGATGCATCATTACAGCACTCCAGTAGTTCATTTTTGTAGTAGACTTCATAGAGTTCAGACGTGCTTCTGTAACCCAGTATGGATTTAAAACTGAAGCAAAGAGCAGCTATGAAATTTTGCGTGCATTTGAATAAAACCATCACAGAAATGCACCAAATGATTAAAACTGCCTATAAATAAAATGCTTTGTCCTGTGCAAAAGTTTTTGAGTGGCACAAGAAATTTATGAATGGTGAAGAGTGTCTGGAAGATGGGCCACATTGCAGTAGGCCTTAGATATCGACTACAGAGGTTAATGTCAATACCATTGAGGCACTCCTATGCGAGGACCAACGAATGACCATTGAGGGGTTTGTTAATGTGATGCAGATGTCTGCTGGTTCTGTTGATGATATTGTGCGAAACCAGTTGGAATACCGAAAAGTCGCTGCAAAGTGGATTCCCCACTTGATCACAGATAAACATGAGGCAAATCATGTTATCACTTGTTGCCAATAAAAGTGCCGGCTACAACGTGACCCACACTTTTAGGATTGAGTCCCCACGTGTGATGAAACATTTTTTCTCCATTTTGGTCTAGAAACAAATCAGAGTACCCAATGGACACACCCAGACTCCCCGATCCAAGTAAGCAAAGTTTAAAGCAAGTGCAGGGAAAGTCATGCACCTAGTTTTCTTCCATAAAAAGGGAATTGTGTCTGACCCTTTTGTTCCACAAGGGAAAACTGTTGCCAGTGCCAATTATTCTGAAGTTCTCAAAGGTCCTCAAAAGAAAAAAATTTCCCCCAAATGCCTAAAATATGCACAAACTGGTTGGATTTTGGATCAAGATAATAACCCTTGCACATTGTGCTTTGCATACCCAGCAGGTTATCCAAGATGTAGGCATCAAAATGATGGCGCACTCTCCGTATTCACCATACCTGCAAAGAATATAAACGCTTCGCGTGAAGAAGCTCAACTCTCGTAGAGATAACGTAAAACAGGCGACAGCAGCGCCACCATGTAATGCGGCCATAGATGCTCTGCGGGAAAGTTAACATTCAGGCGCAAAAAGCGTAGGGGACACGGGACGGGATGCCTATTTCACGGAAAGGAAGCGAAGCTTTGATCTGCGACTGTTTCCTTCGGTCTCATTCGGTCTACTAAAGCATTTTTTTTTTTTCTTTTCTGAGTATCCTTCCTGTCCCTTCTTTTGGTGAAACAAATATATACATTAGCAATTAATATTATTTTAAGAAAATTTTAGCAGTTTTATTCTCACTTTAAGCACCGTAGTAATACCAGGTTGCTTGGCATGAATTTCATATTTACAATATACCTTAAATGTCAAAAATGCTGAGGCTGGTTTTGAATTTCCATGGGATTCGTGGTACTTCGTATTAGAAATTGTTTGCATGGAATTCTCAGTAGCAAAACAAAGGAATGGGTTCCCACAAAACGTAAACATTAGGTACCCAGCAAAAACAGTCTTGCTGGGCCAGCACTGTCCGCCAATTTCCCAGTAGTAGCCATAATAATAAAAAAGAAAAAAAAAAAAAAAAAAAAAAAAAAGCAAAGACAACCGCAGTTTTCCAAAGCTACATTTTTTTTTTCTACCCTTACGAAGCTTGTAAATTAAACGCACTGCGCTGGGGAAATTTTCTCAACAGATCGAAAAAACATTCGTTCGTATCTGAGTAGGTTCGAACCTGGGCCATTGGCGTGATAGCTGAGCTCTCTACCGACCGGACAAATTCGTCACGTTCGAGTGTATGCTTAAAGCTTTCTCTTTGGTATGCAATGTGTAATCGAATGCTTCCCTCTTTCATTTTACGATATTACGAGGTATTTTTCATAAAAGTCAGTTTCATATAATTGATAAATTAATTTTTTCAACGTAACGATAGTTTTTTTTTTACCTTAAGGGAACTTCACTCATTTTCAAGGTGTGTACATACTTAGAGTCGCTTTCCAAAGTTTTGTACTGTCTTGCCGTCTTGAAAAGAGATTGTTGAATAAATATATATTTACCCGGGTTCATGTCACATTCTGTTACATTTTTAACGTTGTGTCTTTCCTTTCCGTTGTCCGAAGCTACATTTGTTTTAAAGAGTAAAAGATATTTTATTTTACTTCTCGTTATTTTTAGAAGCGAATTCCTCCCAGTCTTGTGTATTCAACCCATGGATGAGTACACCACATAGCGTTGCTTTTTTTTTTTTCTTTCTAATAATTAATGAATTTTGTACGCGTATAATTCTTTTTTTTTTCAGCAAACGTTGTTTTAATGGTTTTCCAGGATATTTGTTTCAAGCGGTTTCAAATTTGTTCTTGTTATTCATCCACTCCATTCCATGAATTGTTATTCATCGGAATGGAGTGGGTGTATTTCATGGCTGTAATATAAACACAGATCTAGATGAGAACAACAAAACCTTTGAACAAAACGCCAACACAAACAAGCGTTTATATTCTTTGAACACAAACACGCATGCTCAGTCCAACTCAGTCTGCTCCGGCATCCTGCGGCATCAGCCTGTAATGTTGGCTTCTGTGTAGTAATTCTTTGCCGCATAATATAGTGGCGCTAGTTACGTCTCGCTGAGCCTTACCTTCTTATCAGTTAGATATTCTTTGATACCTGGTGCAGTGCAACTTCCACCCATTCCCGGAAGTGAAAAAACAACTTCGTGGACATCAGTTTGCATCAAATACTGAACAATGCTATGATGGGTATCTGGAAACGCATGTTGAGAAAGGGCTTCAAACACACCTAGAAGTGGATAGAAAGGTGGGACCAGTGCATTCAGGTAGTGGGAAATATTTCAAAAATATGTAAGTGTAAGTATGTTTACTGCATTACACTTCTGCCTCATGTAAAATCAGTCTCGTTACTTTTCGAACAACCCTTTTACTTTGTTTTCTTCATTCATAAGTGCTTGGAACCACATTCATCCTTGAAACAGAAAGATGACCTAGTTCAATATATAGAGCCGGTGTAACTATTTCAATTTAGACACATTAATGCATCATCACTGAAAATTCATTTGAGGGGTGATTCACCGCCCCGGTGGCGCAGTGGTCTAAGCGATGGCCTCTGATCATTCGTCCAAACGGGATCCGGGTTCGAATCCCGGTGAGGCATGGATGTTGTGTTTGTCTTACGGCACTGGCTCTCTCCCTTCCCTGGAACCAGTGACCCTAAATTAGGGACGGGCGACTGCTTATAGCCCATTGAGTTGCTCACGGTGGTCGTTAAACCTCCAATCAAAAAAAGGGGGGAGATTCCATGCCAAATCAACCAGTCACTAAACCTGACCACCTGACCATTTCAGATTTCAATGAAACATTCAGGGATCATTCTCCCTAGTGATATAAATGATATATATTTTTAAAATTTCGTTATCTCATTGGGTTTTCATGTAATTAATTTTTAAAAATTTTAAAAATTGTCGTTTTTTTTGTTTTTTTTGGCTTGCATAAACTTTTTTCAATCTTGAATTTCTCAAGTTCTATAAGGCCTAGAGAGTTGTTTGACCCCTCATTTTAAAGAGAATTTCATAAGTTTTAATTTGATATGCAGCTTGACTATGCTTGGTAAAACAAAATAATTTTTTTAAGATAGTTTTTTAAACATTTTGAAGAAAGTATGTTTTTTGTAATATTATAAGCTTTAAATCCTGAAACTTTTAGAGTGGGATCTCAATGGGATCAGGAGTTATGGTACCAATGGTATTGTTTTAAATACCAGTTAGGCTACATTGCTACCTTTTTAACTTTTGTAAGGTAAAAATAAATAAAATACATTGGCTATAAGGTAACCAATTTGCATTAGGGTCTATTACAGATAATGATTTACTAAACCTATTATTATAAGAAACATCTGAGATCTGTAAATGAAAAGTCTACAATGATCAAATTATGACTCCTCGCCAACTTTATGATTGGGCTAAAGACAATATTGTCAACATCAGTTTTTTTGTATTCCACTACAGACGAATACGAGGCAAAGACCTTGAAGAGTAGGTTTGGAGCAGCAGCAGCAACAACAATAAAGGGTACTCAACAATTTCACAGTTACAGTCCTGTGAATGAGACTAGAGTTTTAATGAAAAGCTACTCATTTTCAGAGGAATCAAGTGTAGAAATAGTTTCAGCTGATGACACTGATGATGATCTGGACATTAATGACATTGTTGGCTTTGTTACATGCCAATACTCAGACAAGTGGTGGTTAGGTTGTATTGTGTGTTAGAAATAGGAGATGAAGTAAAAAAAGTTTTTTTGAAACCCCATGGCCCTTCTCCATCTTATACCCACAATTTACTGACATACTAGTTGTGCATAAAAGTGAGGTTTTAACAAAAGTTGATCCTACAACAGCTACAGGAAGAGTTTATCAACTTACAGACTCAGAAACCAAAAAGGCAAACAAGAAATTATTTGTTAAATTAAAGAACTAAGAGGTCGCTATTTTGGCGTAACTACAACTCTGAGTGCTAACTAAAAAAAAAACTTTTATTAATTTTACCAGGTAAAACTTTTAGCCTGTTGGGAACTATTCTTCCCTTGTTTTATGTTTGACTATGTATTAGTATGATGTATTATGTAGATTTTAAAACTCAGTGTATGTTATCATGTAAACACACTAAAACAAGAATTATAATCCATTATTACTTGTACAGTAACTTTTTGCCATAGCTCCCAATCCCATTGAGATCCCACTCTAAAAGTTTCAGGATTTAAAGCTTATAATATTACAAAAAACATTTTTTTTTCAAAATTTTTAAAAAACACTATCTTAAAAATTTTTGGATTTTGTTTTTTTAGAATTTAAAAAAAATATTTTTTTTACCAAGCATAGTCAAGCTGCATATCAAATTAAAATTTATGAAATTATCTTTAAAATGAGGGGTCAAACAACTCTCTCTAGGCCTTATAGAACTCGAGAAATTCAAAATTGAAAAAGTTTATGCAAGCCAAAAAACAACTATTTTTTTAAAAAAAATTTAATTAATTACATGAAACCCCAATGGGATAAAAAAAATTTAAAAATATATTCTCATTTATATCATTAGGGAGAATGATTCCTGAAGGTTTCGTTGAAATCTGATATGGTCAGGTTGAATATTGAATTTTTTTTTGGTTGATTTGGCATGGAATGGCCCTTGTGTTTGAATTCATATGGAGAATAAGTGAAGTCTGAATTGCAGAGAATGTAATAGTTCCCCTCCCACCTGTAGCAGTGACCTTGAATCTTTACCCTGATTCCATGATTATGTAGCTTTAAGTGGGAAGATTTGGAGGTATTGATCTGGTTATGAAGATGAAAGTACCCTTTTAAAATCCATTTCCCAAGCTTTTTATTGAACACTGACATATGGATTCTGGAAGCTTGTGTTGTTATTCTACACACTGTCTGGTGTTCAATCGAGTCCAGATTTTATTCTCCCGGAGCTTATAGAATCTGCAAAAAACCTTCCTTGCCTCCTTTTGGTGTGAATTAAAATCTGTGGGTTCAGTCGTGAAAGTGGGATGGCTACCAAACTAGCTTCCTAGCTGCTCTGCAGCATTTCATCTTTAGGAGAGTGTCAACAGACTTGCCATCCATACATGGGGTAGAAAAATGAAATTCTGTATGTTATTCTTGAACATGTAAGTGACAGTCCAAAATGAAGCATTTTTCTGTTCTGATTGGTGACAAAAATGTATTTCCTGTTGAAAAAGAATCAGTGGAATTATCTGCTGTGACATTTGTTGTAGTTGTGATATCGTAGTTACACACACTTGAAGTTGTACCAATGCTGGTGTAGCATTCCAACAGGATAGAGCACTAGCACACTGCCACTAGAAATACAATGCTCCAGTTCCACACTGAAATTTTTGAGTACTGTATTTTACAAGAATACCACTGTTCCATTTATCTTATTGTTTTTGTTTTTTATTGGAAATAATGCCTCGCTCTGTTTAAAGCCGCAGGTTAAACACACCACAAAGGAAATTTTATTTGACAACCATTTCGACCTCCACCCACATGGTAGCAGAGTTAATTGTATGACTTTCATCAAAGATCAACGACTCAATTAAGGAAGGTGTTAGAAAAACTGTTTATTTTTAATACACTTCGAATCTCCTGTGCAATAGCATCAAATTGCTTTTGGTGCTTCAAAATCTGAAGCACTGTGGCAATAGCGCTTTAAATTTGGGGCACTATTGCTACAGACTTAAATTCTGCAAACCACAGCATTCAGTTAACTCTTTTCCTCCACTGACACCATTTTCAGTCTCTTTGGGGCACAACAGAGGGTTCACTGTTTTCTCATGAAGCCTGGCTAATGCAGTCTTTTAATATGTATGTTGCAACCCTCTAAGGTTAGAATAAAAAAATCTTTTTGAATGTGAAGAAAGTGCATGCAAATATTAAATTCTTTTTTAAATAAATTTTTTGAAACTGTTTTCATAAATCTGGGACTCTCTGTACTTACTAACATTGAAGTTGCCAAAATGTAGCAAAATCACACTGAAGGTTTAAAAACACTTGTAGCACTAATGCGTTGAAGTTAACATCCAGTGTAGGTAATGAACAGTATATTCATGTATTCAGGTCTACTCGGATACTCCAACTTCTTGTCAGCAGTTCATAACCTATGGAAAACTAAACTTGGCAAAGTAGAAAGTTCTATAACATTCCTTTAGTAAAGAAACAGGAAAATACCACTAATTATTCAGTTCCATGTTTTTCTAGCAAATTAGGTTAACTTTTCTGTATTATTTTTTTAAGCTCTCAGTGTGTGTTCATATGTGTGCACTGATTGTATTACACACACATACATATGGCAGTACATGTTTATTGCAAATTCTAAGTTCTTTTCTTTCAAAACAGGTGTCCATACTGTTGCATATGCTTTTCCAAAAGTCCAGATTGTGACCTCAGCATTAGACCCTGAAGTGAATGACAGGTTTTATATCATCCCTGGCATTGGTTAGTAAATATGTTTATATCACCAATTTATTTTAATTATCTTGTGATTGATTAATTGCTTGATATCTGTGTCAGTGTTATTTCAGTTATATGTGATTTGATCAGCCACAAATCTAGACATGCATTGGAGAGAAGAGCATTTGGCAGAACTGGAGAGATGAACATTGGTAAAATGAACACTGCCTGTTTTTTTTAGTAGGCTGCATTCAACATTCTCATATACAGAGAAGGAAATATGGCAAAAAATAATTTCCATTTTTCAATTTCAAGAATGTGTTACTTTTTTTCTTTTTATCAACAGGATAAAGTTCTTCATTTTTGCCATGACAAAAGTGAGTTTCTGCACTGTGTATGAACAGTTTTGAAAGCATTTGTGCTGAGTAATATGTTTATGAATAACTTTTCAACACTAGTCTGGGATACTTTTTTTTCACCCCATTGAAGCCAAATGAAAAAGGAATGCTTTGTTTTCAAAGTCACAGAGCAGTGTTCAATAATTGTTATGAAATGAAGAATTCAAAAACAATGTAAATGAACTCTAAATTAAAATTGATCTTGTTAATTTAGTGGAAGATTTCAGCATTTAGGGACCACCACCACTGGGTCCACTACTGATTGCCATTTTGTGGAATTTTTTCCTATTGTGGGGGAAAGGGGGAAAGACTTTTTCAAAGAAAAAAATAATTGCTGTCAACATTGCTGATGGCACACCTTTTCATTGAAATCAGAGCAATTAAAGATTATAGTCACACAGAGATATTTGCTGTGCTAACGTAAGTGTTCCACTGTGATACACTGCACTTCCCAGTGATGTTACCATTCAGCAGTTGGTTGGGACAGGGGAAATCGTAGTAGTGTCTCATTACAGCCAATGAAACAGCATGTTTATATGTTATGGGGAGAGGGTTAACTTTCTGCAAATACACACACAGAAATGTAAGTATCCTATTTGTTCTCTTTTAGAAGTGGATTGAACGGGTCTTAGAAGCAGCTAGATGGTTAGATGTCGCCACGTTGGTACCATAGTCAGTAAAGAATGAGCCTAGTATTTGAAACTAACTGCCACCATGTATTTTGGCAGTAACCTAAGTACCTAGTAAATTAAAAATATACATTTACCAAAGTCTGTATGCATAGTTTCATTATCTCAATGCCCTTGATCTTACTTTTTTTTTTTTTTTAATTTAGTGTTTCACACACAGTTTGTGCGCCACAAAAAGGTTGATATTTATGGAGTTCACAGACAAGAATTTTTTTAATTCTCTTTGCCATATACGGCAACAATAAATAAATCAGTTGAAAATTTAACTGGTAGTTTGTATTTCTTTGTGACCTCTGAATCTCAGAGAACATCTTAGTGATATGTATGTATGTATGTATGTATGTATGTATGTATGTATGTATGTGTTTGCCATACAGCTTCACCTCAGTTAGATTTACTGTTTTCCTTTTGATTTCAGAATGTGCAAGTGGGAAATGTTTACCCATTTTTTGGCATGTTTTTGTTTTCTTTCTGTTTTCAAGGCTGGTGGTAGCCTTGCACTTTTGAGTTCAAGACTGCAATTCTTTTATTTATTTTATTTACTGTATTTTTCCACCCAAATTAGTTTCATCTTGTTTAGATTTAGTGTTTGCTTTCAATTTTGGAGCTTATGTATATATATATATATATATAAATCAAAAGAACTTTAAGAAAATTTATTCTTAATAATAGAGTAAGGTTGGCAGATCTGCTTTAATTTTCTACACAGTTAATATGATTCTGACCAATGAAAGCCTTTTGGAAGTTGGTCTAGAGGATGCATATTAACTACAAAAAGGAACCTTAGTGCTATGGATAGGAAGGTCCTATTAAAAATAAAAAAATAATAATATAGACAAAATCACAAAAAAAAACTTAAAAATCTGTTTATAAAAGAAAATAAATATAAAAGAAAACTAGTTATTCACTCACTAGAATAGCTATACTAAAAATAGTAAAACTAACATTAAAATTAATAGGATTCTGAATAGTCTACAAAAGCTCACCAAGGTGATTAAATACATGCAAAGATTATTAAATACACTACTTGTGTATTTCATAATATTTCTCATGTATTCTGGAGAGTTAATTCTGCTCTTTCTGATCAAACAGGTCCACAATCTTAATTATATTTATCTCTAGTTAAAATCTCTGCGAGTAGGATTTTTTTCAGTGTGTGGAAGCCTTCAGCCCCCCCCCCCACACACACACACACTGCCCCCCCAGCAACTAGGGAGTGGCAGGGGTGATTAGAAGTTTGGGGTAAAAGGTCTGCCATGTTTCCTCAAGAGTGGAAGAAGTTAAGTTGCATAAGAGGTAAGCTCTCTTCATTGTCTTTGGGTTTTAGGTTTTCCAAGTTCAATGTTTGAACTTCTTGAACATTTTTTCTATTTTTTGCTTTAAGCATTTAGGCACTAGCAAGTCTATTAACTTTTTTGCGGATTTTAACTCTTTCTATTCTTGGTAACTTTGTGCGTTTTTTAGGGCACTATAGCTAAGCAGCCGGCCGTTCCATTGTTCTTGTAGTCTATGATGTGTTTTCAATGTAGTTAAGGTCTTAATAACTACTTAATTATGCACTTAAAGCACTTCTGAAATACTTTGTACATATTGCAACTAATTGTTTATGTCATATAACCTTCACAAAGCATTTCTTTAGTTTATTAGTGTCTTTATTTTATTCTCGTTTTTGTGTTGTCAGAAGTTGTGGAGTAGGGGGTTTTTATAATCCAGTTTTCTTTCAAGAATCTGTGCTTTAGAAAAATTAATATTTCCTTTTTTATTGCAATGTTTAAGAATTTGTAGTACTTTAGTATTGCTACTCAGGTTTAAATTCTCTCTTAGGCAACCAGGTAACTTGGCAATTTGTTATTGCTGAACATTATTTCTGATTCATTATGTCACTCTTACAACTTGAGTTTTTCTATAATCATCTTCTTTCTGTTTATTAGTAACAGATGAAGAGCATGGGTCGGGCCAGGAAAGTTATGGATGCAAGCTAAATTGTTAACTAAAGCTTGGTCATACAACTCTGTGGAAGTTATGGCATATATATATATATTTTAAATTATTTTGGTGGGCTTATTACTTGCATCTATGACTTTGCAGAAACCCTTTTCCAAATAGGTCTATGTGGAAGTGAGAGAATGCAGAGTTTTTGCTGGTCCTTGATATAGCCAAGGCTCAGTATTCTCAAAACTTTCTACATTCAGTTTTTCTATTTTTTTCTCTTTTTACTCACACCGGTCAATACATAACCTTTTCTATGTTGTACTTGGTATGAGTAAAAAAAAATTGTTGCTTAAGTTTTTCTTATGTTTTCGGCTATGCTTTTAAGTGTATATATATATATCATCATCATCATTGTCAACCATTATCAATCCACTGCTGGACGAAGGTCTCCCCAAGTTTCCTCCACAACGGTCTGTCTTGTGCCAGTCTCCTCCATGTCGCCCCTGCATACTTTCGAATTTCATCCACCCATCTCCCATGTGGTCTTCTTCTGGGTCTTTTCCTGTCCCTTGGAATCCAATCTAAAATTTCGGCTGTCCATCGATGATCTGTCCTTCTGGCAGTATGTCCAGCCCATTGCCATTTCAGGGATTTAACTCTGATCATGATGTCTTCCACTCTTGTCATTTTTCGGATCCACGAGTTCCTCTTCTTATCTCTCCTGGTTACACCAAGTATGCACCGCTCCATGCTTCTTTGAGTTGTCTGCAGCCTTTGTATGTCTCTTTTAGTTAAGGTCCACGTCTCTGCACCATACGTAAGCACTGGAAGGATGCGTTGATCAAACACTTTTCTTTTAAGACATAATGGTATATTGCTCTTGAAAATTATGCTGTTTCTTCCAAAAGCTCTCCAGGCAAGTTTTGTACGCCGATTAATTTCTTCATCAATGTGACCCTCACTTGATATCTGCTGTCCAAGATAAAGGTACGTGTCTGTTATCTCCAGCTTTTCTCCATCAATCGATAAATCTTCATTTCTTGTAAAAGCATTGAACGTCACTTTTGTCTTCTGAAAGTTCATTTTTAATCCCACTTCTTTACTCTTGTCAGCAAGTTCCTGGATCATACTCTGCAGCTCTGATGGGCTAGTTGCAAAAATGACTACGTCATCAGCAAAACGAAGGTGGGTTAGATAATCTCCATTAATCTTTATGCCCTTGTTTTCCCAGCTCAGTGACTGATATATATATATATATATATATATATATATATATATATATATATATATATATATATATATATATATATATACTTAAGAGCAAAACTGAAGACTAAGGAAAAACTTTAGAATTTAAAACGAAGGTTGCAAAATAACCTGAAAATCAAAACGCGCAACGCAGCAGTTTTGAAAATTCAGAATTCACATTCTATAAAGAAGATACCTAAGCAAAAAAAATACATATATAATTTTGACTCACACCTAGTACAACATAGAAAAGGTTATGTATCTACCTGTGTGAGTAAAAGGAGAAAAGATAAAAAAATAAAACAACTGAATGTAGAAGGTGTCGAGAATACTGAGCCTTGGCTTTATCAAGGACCGGCAAAAACTCTGCATTTTCTCACTTCCACAAAGACCTAGTTGGAAATGGGTTTCTGCAAGGCCATAGATGCAAGTAACATTCCCACCTAAAATAGTTTAACAAATATATATATGTCATGTCCTCCGTAGAGTTGCATGACCTAGCACTAGTTAACAATTTCGCTTGCATCCATTAACCTTCCTGGCCCGACCCATGCTCTTCATCTGTTACTATTAAACAGAGAGAAGAAGATTAAAGAGAACTCAAGCTGTGAGAGTGACATAATAATTAGAAATGATTTTCAGCCATAACGAAATTCCAAGTTCGTTTGAGAGAGAATTTAAACCTGAAAATCGATGCAAAAGAAATCCAAATTTTTAAATTGCAATTAAAAAAGGAAAAATTAATTTTTAACGAACAGATTTTTGAAAGAAAACTTGAGTCTAAAACCCCCTACTCTACAACTTATGACAGCACGAAAACTAGAATAAGTTAAAGATAATAATTAACTAAAGAAAACTTTGTGAAAGTTATATACCTTAAACAGTTAGTTGCAATATGTACAAAGTATTTCAGCAGTGCTTTAAGTGCATAATTAATTAGTTATTAAGAACTTAACTACTTTGAAAAACAGCGCATAGACAGCGCATAGAAAAGGAACAAGCTTAGCCATCTTCTGTTCCTAGGTGCCCCAAAAGACGCTCAAAGTTACAGAGAAAAGAAAGAGTTAAAACCCGCAAAAATGTTAACAGACAAACCAATGCCTAAAAGCTGAAAAGCTAAAAAACGACAGAGAAAAAGTACATGAAGTACAAACATTGAACTTATAAAACCTAGAACCCAAAAACAGGGAAGAGAGCTTACCTCTTGTGTGACAAAAACATTTCTCCTCACAAGAGAAGAACATGGCTGACCTCTTCCGCCACTCCATAGACGCTGGGGGCAGTGAGGGTGGGGCTGATGGCCTCCTCATGCAGCAAGAAACCAACGCGCGGAGATTTTAACCAGAGAAAAAAAATATATATGTACTAATTTCTCAGGTCCTAAGAATTTCAAGAATTTGCAGCAACAATTTGGACTTCAATTACCACATTAATATACTATTAGAAAGTTTTCTAGAGAACGAAATTCCTTCTTCTTTCATCAAAAGAACTTTAAGAAAAATTATTCTGAATAATAGAGTAAGGTTGGCAGATCTGCTTTAATTTTCTACACAGTTAATAATATGATTCTGACCAATCAAAGCCGTAAGGAAGTTGGCTAGAGGATGCCTATTAACTACCTAAAGGAACCTTAGTGCTATGGATATGACGGTCCTATTAAAACAAAAAATTAAATAATATAAACAAAATCACAAAAAAAGCTTAAAAATCTGTTTATAAAAGAAAATAAAAACAAATAAAAAAGAAAACTATTCATCACTAGGATAGCTATACTAAAAATAGTAAAACCAACTTTAAAATTAATAAGATTCTGATTAATCTATAGAAGCTCACTAAGGTGATTTAATACATGCAAAGATTATTATAAATACACTGCTCGTGTATTTTATAATATTTCTCATGTATTCGGAGAGTTAATTCTGCTCTTTCTGATCATACAGATCCACAGTCTTAAATTTATATATTTTTTTCTCTGGTTAAAATCTCCGCGCGTTGGTTTCTTGCTGCATGAGGAGGCCATCAGCCCCACCCTCACTGCCCCCCAGCGTCTAGGGAGTGGCGGAAGAGGTCAGCCATGTTCTTCTCTTGTGAGGAGAAATGTTTTTGTCACACAAGAGGTAAGCTCTCTTCCCTGTTTTTGGGTTCTAGGTTTTATAAGTTCAATGTTTGTACTTCATGTACTTTTTCTCTGTCGTTTTTTAGCTTTTCAGCTTTTAGGCATTGGTTTGTCTGTTAACATTTTTGCGGGTTTTAACTCTTTCTTTTCTCTGTAACTTTGAGCGTCTTTTGGGGCACCTAGGAACAGAAGATGGCTAAGCTTGTTCCTTTTCTATGCGCTGTCTATGCGCTGTTTTTTCAAAGTAGTTAAGTTCTTAATAACTAATTAATTATGCACTTAAAGCACTGCTGAAATACTTTGTACATATTGCAACTAACTGTTTAAGGTATATAACTTTCACAAAGTTTTCTTTAGTTAATTATTATCTTTAACTTATTCTCGTTTTCGTGCTGTCATAAGTTGTAGAGTAGGGGGTTTTAGACTCAAGTTTTCTTTCAAAAATCTGTTCGTTAAAAATTAATTTTTCCTTTTTTAATTGCAATTTAAAAATTTGGATTTCTTTTGCATCGATTTTCAGGTTTAAATTCTCTCTCAAACGAACTTGGAATTTCGTTATGGCTGAAAATCATTTCTAATTATTATGTCACTCTCACAGCTTGAGTTCTCTTTAATCTTCTTCTCTCTGTTTAATAGTAACAGATGAAGAGCATGGGTCGGGCCAGGAAGGTTAATGGATGCAAGCGAAATTGTTAACTAGTGCTAGGTCATGCAACTCTACGGAGGACATGACATATATATATTTGTTAAACTATTTTAGGTGGGAATGTTACTTGCATCTATGGCCTTGCAGAAACCCATTTCCAACTAGGTCTTTGTGGAAGTGAGAAAATGCAGAGTTTTTGCCGGTCCTTGATAAAGCCAAGGCTCAGTATTCTCGACACCTTCTACATTCAGTTGTTTTATTTTTTTATCTTTTCTCCTTTTACTCACACAGGTAGATACATAACCTTTTCTATGTTGTACTAGGTGTGAGTCAAAATTATATATGTATTTTTTTGCTTAGGTATCTTCTTTATAGATATATATATATATATATATATATATATATATATATATATATATATATATATATATATATATATCATCATCATTGTCAACCATTATCAATCCACTGCTGGACGAAGGTCTCCCCAAGTTTCCTCCACAACGGTCTGTCTTGTGCCAGTCTCCTCCATGTCACTCCCGCATATTTACGAATTTCATCCACCCATCTCCCATGTGGTCTTTTTCTGGGTCTTTTCCTGTCCCTTGGAATCCAATCTAAAATTTCGGCTGTCCATCTATGGTCTGTCCTTCTGGCAATATGTCCAGCCCATTGCCATTTCAGGGATTTAACTCTGATCATGATGTCTTCCACTCTTGTCATTTTTCGGATCCACGAGTTCCTCTTCTTATCTCTCCTGGTTATACCAAGCATGCACCTCTCCATGCTACTTTGAGTTGTCTGCAGCCTTTGTATGTCTCTTTTAGTTAAGGTCCACGTCTCTGCACCATACGTAAGCACTGGAAGGATGCATTGATCAAACACTTTTCTTTTAAGACATAATGGCATATTGCTCTTGAAAATTATGCTGTTTCTTCCAAAAGCTCTCCAGGCAAGTTTTGTACGCCGATTAATTTCTTCATCAATGTGACCCTCACTTGATATCTGCTGTCCAAGATAAACATACGTATCTGTTATCTCCAGTTTTTCTCCATCAATCGATAAATCTTCATTTCTTGTAAAAGCATTGAACATCACTTTTGTCTTCTGAAAGTTCATTTTTAATCCCACTTCTTTACTCTTGTCAGCAAGTTCCTGGATCATACTCTGCAGCTCTGATGGGGTAGTTGCAAAAATGACTACGTCATAAGCAAAACGAAGGTGGGTTAGATAATCTCCATTAATCTTTATCCCTTTGTTTTCCCAGTTCAGTGATTGAAAGACATTTTCCAATGTGGCATTAAAGAGCTTTGGAGATATGGTGTCACCTTGTCTCACTCCCTTTCCAATTTTTATGTGTGTTGTATTTTCAAACAGCCGAATCTTTGCACTTGCATTTTCATAGATGTTATTAATAATATTAATGTATGCATCTTCAATACCGCAGGATTTCAGAGCCGTGGTAACTGCTGATGGTTTCACCGAATCAAAGGCTTTTTCATAATCGATAAAAGCCATGCACAATGGAAGTTCATATTCCCTCGCTCTTTCAATTAGTTCTCTCAGTACGTGGATATGATCTATTGTGCTGTAGCCACTCCTGAATCCAGCTTGTTCTCTCGGTTGAGCCATGTCCAGTGTTACCTTCAAGCGGTGTGAAAGAACTTTAGTGAAGATTTTATAAACTACTGATAGGAGGCTGATAGGTCTGTAGTTCCTGAGATCCTCAATGTCACCTTTTCTATGTAGCAGGATCATTGTAGCGTTGTTCCAATCTTCAGGAATCTTCCCTTCATTAAGGCATCGAGTGAAAATTTGGGCGAGTACTGTTTCAATTTCTTCACTTGCTTCTTGTATGATGTCT
This sequence comes from Macrothele yani, assembly GCA_039090855.1. Lineage (NCBI taxonomy): Eukaryota > Metazoa > Arthropoda > Arachnida > Araneae > Macrothelidae > Macrothele > Macrothele yani. The sequence continues at coordinate 21,657,754 of CM076992.1, forward strand.
ATAGTAATTCCATCTTCTCCTGGAGCTTTCCCCCGCTTCATGTTCTTGATTGCATGAGCAACTTCTGCTGGGAGGACTGGAAGAACTCTGGTACCTTTCATGATGTCTGGAGTACATGTATCATCCCTTTCATATAATTTGGAGTAGAAATCTTTCACTCTTGTCAAAATTTCGCCTCTATTTCTTGTTATAGAACCATCTTCTTTTCTCAGAGCCATAATCTGTTTTCTTCCCTTACTGAGATGTCCCTTTGCTATCTTTAGGCTTTAGTTGTTTTCAATTGCTTTCCTCACTAGCTCACAGTTGAATTTCCTTACGTCTTCAGTGATACTTTTTCGTGCTGTCTTGCATAGCTCTATATATTCCACTTTGGAAGTCACATCTTCTTTAGTTGTCCTCATCTCTCTTCTTTTTTGCATCAACATTTTGGTTTTTCCTGATAATTTGTTTACATGCAACTTGTTCTTAGACCCAGCTAATTTTGTTGCTGTTTCCATAAGAGCTTTGGTTACTTTTCTGTTAACTTCCGAAATATCCACTTCTTCCGATGTTAGGCCTTCTAAAGCAGAGAATCTGTTCTTCAGTTCCAACTTGAAAGTATTATGGTGTTTTTTAAGGTTGGTTATGTCAATACATTTTGTTTGTCTTATGAGCTTGCCATGTTCCAGTTTAGTGTTGAGGTGCATCTTACATCTCACCAATCTATGGTCACTACCTGTGTTGAACTTGTTTAGCACACTGCAGTCTTCGATGACGAATTTTTTGTTACACATAATAAAATCAATTTCACTTGTCGTCCCAATTGGATGTCTCCATGTCCATTTCCTGTGTGGCTTTTTCTTGAAAAAGGAATTCAAGATGAAAAATCCTTCTGCCTCTGCAAACTCAACGAGAGTATTTCCACGCTGGTTTCTGTTGCCGTGACCGAATTTACCTACTGAAGTTTCATTCTGTTGCCGGTGCCCTATTTTTGCATTGAAATCTCCCATAATTATCTTCAAGTGCTGCTTACCTTTATTATTTAGATGACGAATTTCCTCATAAAATTCTTCAATTTCTTCTTCAGGATGACTTGTGGTGGGTGCATAAGTTTGAATAATCTGAGCCTGGTATCTTCTCGATAGTTGGATAACGAGTCGTGCAGCTCTGTCAGAGGAACTTTCAACTTCTACCACTTTATCCTTCAGTTTCTTGTGTATTATAAATCCAACACCACTAGTTCTGCCAGTATCTGTCCCACGATAATAGAAGAGATGTCCACTTTTCAGTTCAATGAGATCTTCTCCTTTTCTCCTTACCTCACGCAGCCCGACGATGTCCCACTTGATCCTTTGTAGTTCCTCTTCCAATTCAAGAAGCCTTGAATCAGAAGATAGGGAGCGTCCGTTGTAGGTAGCCAAGGTCAGCATCAAATGGCAGCCTAGTCCGGTCCTCCGGGGATTCTTAGCACCCTCTGCCTTCATGTCGCACTGGCCGCTGCCTTGGCCAGGTACATTCCAGCTGCCGGAGACTGAGGGCCAAGATTTAAGTTGTAGAGTCATTTTGGAGGTGTTTGGCCATAACTCACCACGCTGGCCAAGCGGGTTGGTGAGTGTGGGATAGCATTTCCTCTGATCCCGATGGTATAGTTATACCGCTATTTGCGGTCGTCAGAGCCCCTTTAGTGGGAACAGGATGCACCACGAGAAGGCGGGGTTGACATTTGTCAAGGAGAGGCTGTGATGTTACGCATCACCTGACCTTATATATATATAATATGGAAATAATTCTAAAGTTGTGATGTTACCACAACAGTGACTTCTGTGGAACTGTAGTTCTGTCAGATTGCCAATAAATTTACACATTTACACTTTTTAATGACTTGGAAGCAATATAAAGTACTTCTAAGAGCTCTTAAAGATGATCAAGCACTTTTGAAAACTTGTGTAACCCTAATGGTAATTTGTGATTTTTTATTGCAATTTTATTATGTGAGAAAAGCATTGATAAATTATATGGTGCATTGATAAAATTATATGGTAAGCATTTTTTATTTTGCATTGACTTTTTTTGTTTTCCTTTTTTTAGGTAACTTTGGGGATAGATATTTTGGTACAGAAGCAGTGTAGAATAGTTTCTCAAAGTGGACTAATGCCTGATGTGTTCATTTTGTGTTTCAATTAAGCACAAAACGGTGTTTTGTATGGTGCATCACCATTCACAAACTGCACCAATACTCCTTTTCATTGATGATGCACAGTATTTATTTATTCACATAGAATATCACAAGGTTCTTTTTTTCAGTAATATTACAGCAAAGAAAAAAACGTGGCAGCATTTGTATTTTACACTTTCTGACGTGCTGTATAAAGCTTAGAAATCTGCTGCCAAAGACTGTAGTCATAATTTATCAGTTGTTAATAAACAATTTACAACTGTTAAAGTTTTGTAGTTTTTTAATGTGTGTTGTAACTAAAGTTTGGATTTATTTGTAAAATTAAGAGATGTGTAACAATTAGTTGCACCATTTCATCTCTGAGCAATGGAATTAAGAGAAACAGTATTACACACATTTTGATACTTCTTAAAATGCTTAAAATAGAATTACATTTAGTTAATATTTAAAAGATAAATATTCCTCTTTTGGAATGTTACATATAATTTCTACTCTACATGGTCAATATTTTTATGCAAATATTATTGTTTGGGGAGGGAGTGTCATACATCTTAGGGTGAGTAAAAACTCTTGAATATATTATATATTGGGTTGTCGGAAAAGTCATGACTTAATTTAGCCATGTTTTGCAAAGGTCATTTATTGATAGAAAGAACAAATATCAATCAATGATATAATGCCCGTTTTGTTCGATAACCTTTTGCCATCTTTCAGTGAGCTGCAGAACGCCTCGTTCATAGAAGGACCTGTCTTTCGTGGAAAAAAACTGTACAAGGTGCTGATTTACAGCCTCATCTGAATTGAACATTATACCACTCAAGGACTGTTGAAGAGAGCGAAACAAGTGGAAGTATGATGGCGCAAGGTCAGGCGAGTATGCTGGATGTGGCATCACATCCCACCCAAGCTCCAATAATTTTTGGCGGGTGATCAAACGTGTGTGTGGTCTCGCGTTGTCGTGATGGAACACAACACCTTTACGATGAACAAGCTCTGGACGTTTCTGGATGATGGATTTGTTCAAACTGTCCAGTTGCCGACAGTACACATTCGAATTGATTGTTTGGTTCCGTGGTAGGAGCTCGAAAAACATAACACCTTTAAAATCCCACCACACTGAGACCTGAACCTTCCGCTGATGAATGTCTGCTTTGGATGTCGTTTGAGGCGAAGCAGCACGTCAGGACCAAGACCGTTTTCGCAGCACATTGTTGTACACAATCCACTTTTTGTCACCAGTTATCAGTCGCTTCAAAAAAGGATCGTTTTCCTCACGTCCAATGATCATATTGCAGATGTTTATACGCGCCGTCAATTGAGCTTCTTTGAGTTCATGAGGAACCCACACATCGAGCTTGCTTGCGTATCCCAGCTTCTTCAGGTGGTTGTGAATGCTTGAATGATGTTTCTGCAATCTCTCGCATCGTGTAACGTGGGTTTGACTCTATCAATGCCTTGATTTGGTCATCATCAACCTCGGTGGGCCTCCCGGACCGAGGAGCATCGTTGAGGTCAAAATCACCAGCACAGGATTTCGCGAACCACCGCTGGCACTGACATTCTTCTAAAAGCATTATCACTGTACACTTTACGCAACTTTTCACAAGCTTGACGCTCGTTCTTCCCTTTACGAAAGTAAAACAGTAAAATATGGCGAAAATGCACAGTTTGGTCTTCCTTTAAATTGATGTCAAATCTCCGCAAATCAACCAAATGGCTCACTATTCCTTTTAGACTGCAGTTAGAGCTGGCACCTGTCGAATGCCATGGCGATAACAGAGCTGTGCATGCCTCTAGTACTTCCAAAACAGCCCAACCGCCATCAGGTGGCAAAATACGTTATGACTTTTCCGACAACCGAATGTATGTTGAGTTTTGTAAATTATTGAACACATAGAGCAGAAAATTTATATACTGCTTGACATAGAAAATGCCACACCATGAAGGAATGCACAAAATGAGATGAAACTTGCCACACATGAGTAGGTGGGAAAGAAGTGATTGAATTTCTGAGGGATTAAAGAATGTAATGTGCATACACGAGATTCTTTCGCGGAATTCCGCCTTTTTTTTTTTTTTTTTTTTTTTTTTTTCACCATTTACGCTATTTTTGAGATCGGTGCAAAAAAAGAAATTTTAGACTATTAGTTTGGGGAGGGGGTCGTTTTTGGTCTGGGGATGGATATTTTATTTTTCAAACCTTTCGAAATCAGAAGTTAAACGGAGTAAAGACTTTTTCCTGTAATTGTGGTTTCTTTTTCATGTGATGTTTCTTCCGTGCAGTATTATTGTTAAATATAATTGTATTCCTTAAATATTTGCATTTCAGCTTGAAAATGGAAGAAAAAGTTCAGAAAATGGAAGTTGGACGGCTGTAAAATTTCCCTGTAATCTTCAGGCATGAAATTCTTCAGTGGATTCAAAGAATTCTGCCTTTTCCGTCATTATTTTGATAGTTTTCGCGATCGATTCAGAAAACAGAAGTTTGGGAGGTATTGGTATTCTTTTCCGTCTGAGGACAGAATTCCGACTTTCAAAACTTTCAGAAACTGAAGTTAGACGGAGTGAAGGTTTCTCCCCCGTAATCGGAATCCTTTTTTCTCGTGATATTTCTTCTGCCCACTAGTGTTGTTATATATATCATTGTCAACAATTATCAATCCACTGCTGGATGAAGGTCTCCCTAAGTTTCTTCCACAGCTGTTTGTCATGAGCCGTTCTAAGTGTTACTTTGTTCTTCTTAACCCCCAGTTAAAAAGGTCAGCTTTCTTTTTCTTTCTTTCTTTCTTCCTTCCTTCCTCATTCTCATGTATGAATGTAGCCTGAGTCAGTAGGTCGTACGACAGTCGTGCTGGGCTATATGTTCAGCAACATGAATGGCAGAGTGGAAAAGTCCCCGGATGGTATGAAAATGGAAGAAAAGTTCCGAAAATGCGTCGTCGACCTGTGTCCACAATTCACTGGCATTGTGAGGGAGTCGTGCAGTAGCATTAATTCATCTGCCAGTGACTTTCCATGTGTTCTCTACTGCAGAGAAGTCTGGGAATCGCACTATCTGCTAATGTTAGCAGTGTGTGGGTGAGAGTTACCTTGTTGAAACTGGGCATCAGGGATACCTGAGAGATGTAGCAACAAAACTGGCTGCAGCACCTCGTCGACGTATTGTCGTGCGGTCGTTTTACTCACTGTGTATGAGCAGTGAATGGCTAGGTAAACTGATCATGCCCTAAATCATGACACCAGGATGAGTAGCTGATGCTCTCAATTGGCTGTTGTTTGCACTGAGAAAGATGCAAGACTTGTCGCCGAACATGTCATGGTTCCATTTGTCCCATCATGCATGTCTGGTATGGCACCACTGCTAACTTGTGCAATGATGTGCTTCAGTGAGCTGCAGTCATCCCAGTGGCTAGTGAGGGTGCAAACCTGCTTCAGCCCATGTGCGATTCACAGTCCATGTTTGGTACCTCCTCAAATCGTCTACTATAGATTGTGGGACAGCTATGGCTTGCTCTGAATGCATCGATCTAGGTGTTTTGGGTGTCCACCTATTTGCAGCAGTTCCACTAGAGTGACGCACGTTACCTGCCACTAAATGCTCACTAGTTGTTTCTCGCCAGTAGTATTCAGCCAACAGTAGTTGCATCCCAATGTGATGCAGAGACCTACCAGCCATATGTAGCTCTATGACGAAGCATTTGGTAAAGGTGTCCGTGTGATGGTAGGATTCCCAATGACATCGCCCTGGCATTTTCACTCCTTGCCTGTGTTTTTGCCACAGAGATCACTGATGCAGTGGTCCACATGCCCAGATGAGGCTGACAAAACTTAGCTACACCAAGCAGTTTTGCCCTGTATCTTCCTCGCCTATCACAGGACTGGTTCACAACTTCAATCATTTACATAACCCAACTGTCAACACATACTCACCAGGTTGCTTGGTGCTCTGACAAATACTTCCTGGTGTGGCATTTTCTATGTCAAGCAGTGTACAGCACTCCAAAGTAGAAGTGTTAATTTTTAAATATTGTAAAAAAACAAACACTTGCACATACAAAAAAAATGTTGTATAACTATTTTCAAGATTATGTCTTGCATGTCATTTAGCAAAGCCACAGCAATAGGTGTTTAATTTGTTCTTTTTGATAAAGAACCCTTTGGCTGCTGTAACACGCTCTGCCTTCTTTGGTGGATTTCTCAGCATTTAAAAATGGACTACAGCAACTACCACGCTCTATTTGTCTCCTTGAACACTGATCAATGTGTAAATTACAGACCTTTGAATAAACATATTCATCCTACTCTACTTTAATTAACGTGTGTATCAGTATTATATACTTTCTGTACGTTACTAACCTTTTCCGAACTGGTTCGGGAGTTTTACTTCTTTGCAGACGTTTCCCACACTTATTCTTCACTTCTGTGTTCCATCTCCGGTTCGAAGATACACCTTTCATTTGACAATAGCTTCACAATAACCATTTTTTATTTTATTTTTTAAAGGTAGCCACATTCTGCCTATACTTCAGTACTTTTTCACACTTGTTCCGATAATTTCCAAATTCATGTATTTCCTCGTTCTTTATGTACCCATTCCTGCTAAATAAAAATTTACATTAAGTAACTCACAAATGCTTAAAAAACACCCTACACTTTACTAAAAACCATATTGTATATCATCATCATTGTCAACCATTATCAATCCACTGCTGGACAAAAGGTCTCCCCCAAGTTTCTTCCACAACTGTCTGTCTTGTGCCAGTCTCCATGTTACTCCCGCATACTTTCGAATTTCATCCACCCATCTCACGTGTGGTCTTCTTCTGAGTCTTTTCCTGTCCCTTGGAACCTAGTCTAAAATTTCAGCTGCCCATCGATGGTCTGTCCTTCTGGCAATATGTCCAGCCCATTGCCATTTCAGGGATTTAACTCTGATCATGATGTCTTCCACTCTTGTCATTTTTCTGATCCACGAGTTCCTCTTCTTATCTCTCCTGGTTACACCAAGCATGCATCTCTCTATGCTTCTTTGAGTTGTCTGCAGTCTTTGTATGTCTCTTTTAGTTAAGGTTCACGTCTCTGCACCATACGTAAGCACTGGAAGGATGCGTTGATCAAACACTTTTCTTTTAAGACATATTGGCATGTTGCTCTTCCCCGCACGGGGATAACTGGTTTTCCAGTTATTTGGGGAGCGGCGCCCCCACGGCCCGAGCTAACCTTGTGACGGTTTCTATTGCCTCTGCGGCTTTGACGATTACATCACCGAAGGGACAGCTGTTCATCCAGCTGATGGGGATGGCGTCCCCACGGCCCGAGCCGATTTTCTCTTATTGTTTTGCTTTTTTCGTCTTATGTTCATATTTTGACATGTACCCGCCTCAGTTGTGGGCTGCTGAGGTTGTGATGAGGCGCCAGCTCCGGGTTTTGTTCCTCGTTCTTTTCCCTGTCTTTTCTCTTTTATGTTACATTTTCTGTTTTTCCGGAGCTGGTTAGCTTAGACCTACCTGCATGTTTGCCGTATGCGGTGACCCGTACAGGTGGAAATGAGGATGCTGGAGGCTGAGGTATTTGGGGGCCGGGTTGTAGTGTCTCCAGCTGCCGACACTCCTCTTTGCCCTCTGCTTCACCCTAAACGGGAGGCTGGGAGCTAACCCACTCCTGGTCAGGTAGTCTGTGGCCGAGTGGCGTCCAGACTTCTAGCGGCTTGTCGTTCTGTTCGGCTGGGTGAGTATGGGGGTAGGGTGGGCATGCCAAAGGGGTGTTCTCCGGGCACGGGAAAGTCTGGGTGCACGCTGAGCGTGTGTCTGCCCTACCACCTTGCTATATCCGCTGACTATCCCTAGAGCCGTGTCCTGCGTCCTCTTTGGCTTGCGGACCTCCGGCTCTCCCTCGTTGGGCTCGGTAGTGGGTGGGGAGGTCAGCGGACGAATTTTTTCCTTTCATTCATGGAAACCCCAAGTGTTTCCCATGCTAATAATAATTTAAAGCGCCCTGTGGAGGACAGTGCTCCTTCCTCCACAAAGAAACTTGTCACATCTAATTGCAATGCTCTGTTTCTGTTGATTAAATCTGGTGACTCTTCACAGTCACTCAGTACCAAGAGTCCTTTCTGGATCAACAAGGCTCTGCAAGGCGTTGCTGGCTCTCCAAAGAGTGTGAAGAAGCTCCCTTCCGGGGATCTTCTCGTGGAAACTTCTACTCCACGCCACAGTGCCACCTTGCTGGAAACGACCGTTTTGCTTGGCGTTCCTGTTCAGGTTTCTCCACACGGTTATCTCAATTCCTCTCGCGGTGTAGTCAACTCCCGCGACCTGCTTGACTGCAGCGATGAGGAATTGCTGGAGGAACTTGGTGAACAGCATGTCATTGGGGTTCGGCGGATTCTTTTTAGGCGGGATGGGAAATCTATTCCCTCCCGTAACATCATCCTAACGTTTGACTCCCCAAACCTGCCTACTTCCATCAAGGCAGGTTATTTACGGCTTGATGTTCGACCATACATCCCGAACCCCTTGCGATGTTTCAGGTGCCAGCATTACGGTCACTCCCAGCAGTCTTGCCGTAATGTTGCAAAGTGTGGCCGCTGTGGTTCCACAGAACACTCTTTGGCGGATTGCTCTGCAGAGTCTGATCATTGTGTCAACTGCGAAGGGACTCATCCTGCTTCTTCTAAGCAGTGTCCAAAGTGGATAGAGGAACAGGCAATCCAACGCCTGAAGACAACTGAGCATCTCTCATATCCCGAGGCTAGACGGCGGATCGCCCCTTTACAACCAGGCCGGCGGTCCTATGCTTCAGTTGTGGTGCAGAAGGCTTCAGTGGCGGTCCAGACTGAGGTGTCCATCCCAGCGGGGTGTCCTTATGATTTTGGGGACATCGTAACTGCTGGTATGGAAGCACTGAAGTCTCGCCGTATTGCATCCAAGGCGACATCAACATCGTCGCCTAAACCTACCTCTATGCCGAAACCATCTACGGCCATCACAGGGACCCAGGTCCAGGGCACTGGAAAGAAGAAGCCGGAAAAGGTAAAACCGGGTTCATCCTCCCCGAAACAGAGCAGGCAAAAACCATCTCTCAACACAGGGGGTAAACACAGCCCTGTGTTACCTCCCGACACTGCGGATGGATTGGAGGTGATGGACGACAGTGAGACGTTCTAGTTGTCTGTCTTTTTCATTCTTTCATTACATTTTTCATTATGGCCACGCTCATTCAGTGGAATTGCCGAGGTCTGCGTTCACGCATTGACGATTTAAAAGGCTTACTGTCTTCGCACACACCTGTGTGCGTGTGTCTCCAGGAGACAAAGCTTCGCATGACGGACACTCCTTCGCTGCGGAGACATTCTTTTTCCGCAAAGATCACCGGGATGGCGTAATTGCCTGCGGAGGAGTGGCCGTCGTTGTTCCTCATGGTGTCCCTGTCACTGCGGTTGCCCTTCGGACGCCTTTGCAGGCAGTGGCAGTGAGACTGTCTGTGAACACTCTGCTCACGGTGTGTTCCATCTACATACCACCAACTGAAGCTGTAAGCCTTTCGGATCTGGAAGATTTAGTTGACCAGCTGCCGCCTCCTTTCTTCATCTTTGGAGATTTTAATGCTCACAATCCGTTGTGGGGTTCTACAACTCGAGACCCCAGGGGCCGTGTTGTTGAGTCCCTTCTCTCCAGCACGTCCCTCTGTCTCCACAACACCGGAGTTGCTACTTATTTTCATGAACCCACCCGTTCGTCCTCAGCCATTGATCTGTCTTTGAGTTCACCATCCTTATATCCTGACTGGTCCTGGAGCGTGTCCGGTGATCCCCTTGGCAGCGATCACTTTCCCATCTTTCTCCGTCTAGCGGGTGGCGGGTACCGTTACCCTACTCGCCCTGCTAGATGGAATATTGATCGTGCCAAGTGGGACACATTCACGGCTTCAGCGATTATTACTCCAGCTATGGTGACCTCAGGAACGGTCAATGACGCTGTTGCGGCGGTAACGGATTGTGTTGTGCATGCGGCAGAACTTACCATCCCCAGGACGACGACTAAACTTCCACGTTGCCCAAGACCTTGGTGGAATTCCACTTGCATGGCAGCTCGTCAGGCCCAACATCGGGCTTGGGGTAGGTTTCGTCGGTACCCCACCGACGCGAACCTACTTGCTTTCAAGAAGGCCAAGTCCTACGCGCGATTGGTTCGTAGGCGTAGTCAACGGGAGTCCTGGATACGTTACGTATCCGGGATTAACTCCGCTACCAGCCCATAAGATTGTTTGGGACAGGATCCGTAAGATTCGAGGACAGTACCCATCTGGGGAAATCTCCATTCTTGAGAGTGATGGAGGAACGGTTGCTGACGCTCAGGGTATTGCTGACTGTCTGGGCGCCGCTTTTTCTTCGGTGTCCAGCAGCAGCAATTACCCTGCTTCGTTCCGGCAGTTACAGCCGCGGCTTGAACGGTCCAAGATTTCTTTTGGACCGTTTTCTTCCGCAGATTATAACAGCCCGCTGACTGCCGTGGAGCTGAAGACCGCTCTGAATCGGTCCGGTCGGACATCTGTCGGACCGGATAACATCCATTACGACATGCTGAAGCACCTTTCTCCGTCCTCTCTTGAATGTCTGCTAATCCTGTTTAACAGGATTTGGCTAGAGAATGCCTTTCCCGAGTCTTGGCGTACGGCCATTGTCGTTCCTGTTCCCAAACCTGGTAAAGATCCCACCAACCCGTTGAACTACCGGCCAATTGCTATGACGAGCTGCCTTTGCAAAGTACTCGAGCGCATCATTAACCTTCGTCTCATTTTTTATTTAGAATTTCATCACATTTTTTCGCCTCATCAGAGTGGATTTCGTAAATCTCGTTCCACCACCGATCATCATCTTCGCCTTGAGGCTTCTGTCAGGGAGGCGTTTGTCCGGCGTCAGCACATGGTCTCCGTCTTCTTCGACATGGAGAAAGCCTATGATCGTACCTGGAGATACGGCATTCTCCGTGATCTGCACGAGTGCGGATTGCGGGGAAACTTACCATCTTTCATCGCCGGGTTTCTCCAGGACCGGAGTTTCCGTGTGCGCGTCGGGTCGACCCTCTCTGCGGTGTACCCGCAAGAACAGGGTGTACCTCAGGGCTCCATTCTTTCCGTTACGTTGTTCATCCTTTGTGTTAACCATATTTTCCAACTGCTTCCTCCCACGGTTCGTGGAACCATGTACGTGGATGATCTGCAGATCTCTTGCGCCTCTGTATACATGCGTACCATCGAGAGACAGCTCCAGTCTGCCATTACCAAGATCTCTCACTGGGCTTCCCAAAATGGATTTGGCTTCTCGCCGCAGAAGACCGTTTGCGTGCATTTTTGCCGCAAACGGGGTCTTCACCCAGACCCCAGCCTCCGTCTGGGGTGCTCTACCATCCCCGTGGTGTCTGAAGTCAAGTTCCTTGGGTTAACTTGTGACCGAGCGCTCACCTTCCGGCCTCACATCCAGTCTTTGAAGGTGAAGTGCACGAAGTCATTGAGTATCCTGAAGGTCCTCTCTCGAACATCTTGGGGGCCGACAGGTGCTCAATGCTTCGCATTTACCATTCTCTGATTCCGTCAAAGTTAGACTTCGGATGCATTACGTACGATTCAGCGCGTCCATCGGTTTTAAAGCCTTTGGACCCCGTCCATCACCAGGCTCTGCGGCTATGCACTGGTGCTTTCCGCACCTCTCCCGTGCATAGCCTGTATGCGGAGGCTCATGAGCCGCCGTTATGCATCCGTCGTAAGCAGCTGTCTCTTCAGTTTTATACAAAACTGAAGTCTTTTCCTGATCATCCACTGTATGGTTCCATCTTCCAGCCGGACTGTGTCCGTTTGTTTTCCAACCGCCCCTCCTGTGTTCCGACGTTCGGGATTCGGATGTCTGCCATAGTGCGCGATGCTGGTCTAGACTTGTCAAGGATTGGTTTGACCCGGTTCTACAATGAACCGCCTTGGCAGCCGGTTCAAGCAACGGCTGACCTTTCTCTTTGTGTGTGGCCAAAGTCTTCCACTCCTGCTCTGGTGTACCAGCAGCTCTTTGCTGAAAAACTGTCAGTCTACCCGGATTTCGTGCCTGTATTCACCGATGGCTCGAAGTCCGGGGATGTCGTTGGATCCGCTTTTGTGTGTGGCGAAGCCTCACATGCTGAGCGGCTTCCGCCTGAATCCACCGTCTTTTCGGCGGAGATGCGTGCGGTGCACCTCGCTTTGTGCCACATACAGTCTCGATCACTTCGTCGCGCTATGGTTTGCTCTGATTCCCAGTCCGTCATCCATGTTTTATCTTCTCCAGAGGACACTGACTCACCTGTCATCCGTGATGTCCGTCGTCTTCTTGGAACTTTGGAGGGTGATGGCTTCCTGGTCCGATTCTGTTGGGTTCCTGGCCATGTTGGGATCCGGGGTAACGAGCTGGCAGATCTCTCTGCCAGGTCTGTTTCCTCCATGTCGCCAGCTCGGCTGCCACTGTCTTTCCGAGATTATCGGCCGTTGATCCGGAAATTTGTTCTGGATGAGTGGCAGTCCCTGTGGTCTCAGCAGGGCAGCAATAAACTCTATGCCATCAAACCACAGATCGGACTTTGGATGTCTAGTTTGCGGAAGAACCGTCGTGAGGAAGTTGTTCTTGCACGTCTCCGCATTGGGCACTGTCGTTTTACTCACCGCTTTTTGCTGTGTGGCGAGAGTGTCCCGGTGTGTGAGGCGTGCGACTGTCGTCTCACTGTCCTTCATGTTTTGTGTACTTGTGTTCGGTTTTGTGCTCATCGTTTTCGTCATTTTCACTCCCATCTGTTGGACGAAGGAGCAGCTACACTGCAGACAATTATTGGCGAAGCCTGCGACATGAAAGCAGTGTTTTCGTTTTTACAGGATATTGACTTTTTTAAACTTATCTAGATTTTAACTTGTTCACTATCATATTTCATTTTTACTACATCAGCCTGTTTTTAACCTTGTGTACGTTTTTATTGCTTTAGTTTTGTTTTGATGTCTTTTGTTTTGGCGCTCTTTGGCCAACCATGGCCCTTGCGCCATTAAAATATATTAACCAACCAACCAACCATGTTGCTCTTGAAGATTATGCTGTTTCTTCCAAAAGCTCTCCAGGCAAGTTTTATATGCCGATTAATTTCTTCATCAATGTGACCCTCACTTGATATCTGCTGTCCAAGATAAACGTACGTGTCTGTTATCTCCAGCTTTTCTCCATCAATCGATAAATCTTTATTTCTTGTAAAAGCATTGTACAACACTTTTGTCTTCTGAAAGTTCATTTTTAATCCCACTTCTTTATTCTTGTCAGCAAGTTCCTGGATCATACTCTGCAGCTCTGATGGTGTAGTTGCAAAAATGACTACGTCATCAGCAAAACAAAGGTGAGTTAGATAATCTCCATTAATCTTTATCCCTTTGTTTTCCCAGTTCAGTGATTGAAATATATTTTCCAATATGGCATTAAAGAGCTTGGGAGATATGGTGTCACCTTGTCTCACTCCCTTTCCAATTTTTATGGGTGCTGTATTCTGAAATAGCCAAATTTTTGCATTTTCATAGATGTTATGAATAATATTAATGTATGCATCTTCAATACCGCAGGATTTCAAAGCCATTGTAACTGCTGTTGGTTTCACCGAATCAAAGGCCTTTTCATAATCGATAAAAGCCATGCATAATGAAAGTTCATATTCCCTCGCTCTTTCAATTAGTTCTCTCAGTATGTGGATATGATCTACAGTGCTGTGGCCACTCCTGAATCCAGCTTGTTCTCTCGGTTGAGCCATGTCCAGTGTCGCCTTCAAGCAGTGTGAAAGAACTTTAATGAAGATTTTATATACCACTGATAGGAGGCTAAATAGGTCTGTAGTTCCCGAGATCCTCAATGCCACCTTTTTTATGTAGCAGGATCATTGTAGCATTGTTCCAATCCTCAAGAATCTTCCCTTCATTAAAGCATCGAGTGAAAACTTGGGCGAGTACTGTTTCAATTTCTCCACTTGTTTCTTGTATGATGTCTACAGTAATTCCATCTTCTCCTGGAGCTTTTCCCCGCTTCATGTTCTTGATTGCATGTGCAACTTCTGCTGGGAGAACTGGAAGAACTCTGGTACTGGTACCTTTCTTAATGTCTGGAGTATGTGTATCATCCCTTTCGTATACTTTTGAGTAGAAATCTTTCACTTTTGTCAAAATTTCACCTCTATTTCTTGTTACAGAATCATTTTGTTTTCTCAGAGCCATAATCTGTTTTCTTCCCTTACTCAGATGTCTCTTTGCTCTCTTCAGGCTTTGGTTGTTTTCAATTGCTTTCTTCACTAGTTCACAGTTGAATTTCCTTACATCTTCAGTGATACCTTTCATACCGTCTTGCATAGCTCTATATATTCCACTTTGGAAGTCGCATCTCCTTTAGTTGTCCTCATCTCTTCTTTTTTGCATCATAATTTTGGTTTTTCCTGATAATTTGTTCGTATGTAACTTGCTCTTAGTACCAGTTATTTTTGTTGCTGTTTCCGTAAGAGCTTTGGTTACTTTTCTGTTAACTTCAGAGATGTCCACTTCTTCTGATGTTAGTCCTTCTAGAATAGAGAATCTGTTCCTCAGTTCTAATTTGAATTTGAAGGTATTATGATTATTTTTAAGGTTGGTCATGTCAATTCACTTAGTTTGTTTTATGAGCTTGCCACGCTCAAGTTTAGCATTGAGGTGCATCTTACATCGTACCATTCTATGGTCACTACCTGTGTTGAACTTGTTTAACACACTGCAGTCTTCTATGACAAATTTCTTGTTACACATAAAATCTATTTCACTCGTCAGTCCATTGGAATGCCTCCATGTCCATTTCCTTTGCTGCTTTTTCTTTAAAAAGGAGTTCATGATGAAAAACCCTTCCGCTTCTGCAAACGCTACGAGAGTATTTCCACACTGGGCAGTGACCGAAGTTACCTACTGAAGTTTCATTCTGTTGCCCTATTTTTGCATTGAAATCTCCCATAATTATCTTCAAGTGCTGCTTACCTGTATTATTTAGATGACGAATTTCCTCAAAATTCTTCAATCTCTTCTTCAGGATGACTTGTGGTGGGTGCATAAACTTGAATAATCAGGGCCTGGTATCTTCTCGAGAGTTGGATAACAAGTCTTGCAGCTCTTTCAGAGGAACTTTAAACTTCTACAACTTTATCCTTCAGTTTCTTGTTTATTATAAACCCAACACCTAGTTCTGCCAGTATCTGTCCCACGTTAATAGAAGAGATGTCCACTTTTCAGTTCAATGAGATCTTCTCCTTTTCTCCTTACCTCACTTAGCCCGACGATGTCCCACTTGATCCTTTGTAGTTCTTCTTCCAATTCAAGGAGCCTTGAATCAGAAGATGGGGAGCGTCCATTATGCATAGCCAAGGTCAGCATCAGATGGCAGCCTAGTCCGGTCCTCCGGTGATTCTTAGCAACCTCTGCCTTCATGTCGCACTGGCCGCTGCCTTGGCCAGGTACATTCCAGCTGCCGGAGACTGAGGGCCAAGATTTAAGTTGTGGAGTCATTTTGGAGGGGTTTGGTCATAACTCACCACGCTGGCCAAGCGGGTTGGTGAGTGTGGGATAGCATTTCCTCTAATCCCGATGGTATAGTTATACCACTATTGGCGGTCGTCAGAGCCCCTTTAGTGGGAACAGGATGCACCACGAGAAGGCGGTGTTGACATTTGTCAAGGAGAGGCTGTATTATGTTGCGCATCACCTGACCTTACGTCCCATATTGTGTGTATATATATATATATATATATATATATATATAATTATCTACATATATACAATACTTTCTCAATTACACTATAGACACATACTAATTCAAACTATCAACCAATACAACATTAAAAATGCCAAACTGAAAAGCTTATCTCCTCTCCCCCGTGAGCCAGCCACACCCTCTTCTAGTACTTTTGCACATTTCTGTAGGCATCATCAGAAAGCCCCCGTAGCTGTGGTGTACGCAACTGCTGCCAAGCAAGTGAACCTTCTGGTCGTCACGTCGTAATCACTTGCGCGATCTTCTTGATGTATCTCTGTGGCACCATCTGTTGGGTAGCTTAATCTTTTATCAAAAGCTGTTTTAAGTTCTATTATATATTCCGTTCGTATTGTTTTCCTCTCCTTTTTTTCATTCGATCCTAATTTCTTCCAATTATTTGACATACAACTTGGATCATTAAAATTACACATTCTATGCCGATTTTTCTCTTAAAACTGATTCTGCCAAATGTAAATGTCTTTCTGTTTTACAACTTTTAATTATCTTAATGTCTTCAAATTTAGGATATTGCTTAGTTTCTATGCAATTCTATTCTTTCTATTATCCCATCCCTGGAACCAGTGCATCTAAATTAAAAACAGACAACTGCTTATTGCCCATCAAGATGCTCACAGTGGTCATTTAACCCCCAAATAACAGCCACCACTTACACCCTCATACCTTGCAACACTTCTAGCCATTGCTTCCCCGCCAGAATTTACTTTGCCCAGCTACTATCTCGGTAATCTGTCTCTCGCTGGGTTCGAACCCATGACTAGGACGTAAAGTGCAGTGGACAGATTTCGAAATAAATTTGCAAAAACAAATAACAAATCGTACACAATTTACTCTCCTAAACCCCTTTTATATCGTTCAATAATAATTTTAATACAAATACAAGTCAATTATTTCAGAACACATTAAACAAGTTAAATTCCAACATACTGTTAATTTTCACCCCATTTGCTTCATCAATTGTTTTATCACGCAAAACAGGCAATACAATTCCAATAACACCAGATATTTAAACCCCATTAATTATTAGCTTGTCATTTCTTGAGACAACATTCAAGATTAAAGCACATAAACACCCCAAAGCACAAGAATTTAAGCTCTGGGAATGTAAACACTATTAATTTGAAACTCCCAATAATACAACATGCAACAATAAACACCCCATGAGAATACACCAATTTCAAATAACTTTCAATTATTCTACAGCCCTACGTAAACTCTGCCAGCAACTATTAATTATACAAAGGGGAAAAAAAAAACTTTTACACTCGCATACTGGGATCTAATGGTATTCCTCTGACGGGCTCAGCCCACACACAACAGGCTAAATGAGAAGAAAAGTTCCCACACAAACTCCATGCTCTCTCGGCAATGAAAAAGACGCGACGACTTTTACTGCTTCCGACACTCAAGAACAATCGGGTAGAAATTCAGAGTTCTCTCACCATGGAGAACGCAAAGCAACTTCACTGCTTCCGATACTCAAGAACAATCGGGTAGAAATTCCGAGTTCTCTCACCATGGCAGAACACAAAGCAACTTCACTGCTTCCGATACTCAAAAACAATCGGGGTAGAAATTCCGAGTTCTCTCAGCATGGCAGAACGCAAGCAACTTCACTGTTTCAGATACTCAAGAACAATCGGGTAGAAATTCTGAGTTCTCTCAGCATGGAAGAACGCAAGCAACTTCACTGTTTCAGATACTCAAGAACAATCGGGTAGAAATTCTGAGTTCTCTCAGCATGGAAGAACGCAAGCAACTTCACTGCTTCCGATACTCAAGAACAATCTGGTAGAAATTCCAAGTTCTCTCTGCATGGCAGAACGCAAAGCAACCTCTGCACCTGTGTGCCACATGCATAGCAAATGTGCAGTGATCCCAAAATAAGAACCAGCAAACGAGAGATAAAAATCACCAATATATATTGCCAAGAGATCCTGAGCTCCAGTCAAGCCACTCCACTACGAGGGGCGTCAGCTCTAGTACATTTTTGCATATAAGAATTTTCCACTCTCAGATCCTTAATCATAACTCAACTTAATAAATTCCAATTTATATAAATAAAATACACAACAATTTCCTTTACATAACAAACAATTTATACAATCATAATTTCTAACTTCAGTATGTGAGCGACTACAAATTTTCTAATGACGTAAGAAACTACAATTTTTCTAATGATGTAATTTCTATCCCAACGACTCCAGGCCATGACACCAGGACTAATCCACCAGACGTCACAACCTATCCATTTCACACAGCTGGATGCCTTCTTTCAACAAAACACTGCATCTCATCGGTCCAATTGGTGGACTGATTGGAGCATTGAGTTCACAACCCTCAAATGACCCTCTCACTTTCCGGATTTGAACCCAGTTGGGTACCTGTGGGACAAAGGGGAGTAATGCGTTGGAGCCCAAAACACACCACTGGCAACTCTTGGTGTTTTACAGACAGCCGACCAGTAATAGTGGGCAACAATACCGCATGAATGTTTCCTACTCCTAGTAGAAATCATGCCATGACATGTTGCTACTGTTGTTTGGGCAAAAAGTGGGCTCACAGGTTGTTAGGTGGGTGTGAATAATAAATTCTTTCAGCAGTGTATTCATTGTATGGTTCAAAAAGTGAAGTAATGAAATGCAATCGAATCCTTTTTCTTCCATTTTAAGCTGCTGGAAATAGAGCTTATTTTTCTATGCAATATCTTCTGTCTTCTAAAACGCTGTCACTGAGGCTTAAAATTGAACTTTATAATAAAACCTGCGTTAGACCCTTAGTTTTATATGGAGCTGAGACCTGGAGCACAATTATCCAGGCCTACAATATGCTTCAATGATTTGAAAACAAAATACTTAAGAAGATTTTTGGACCCATTAAAGACAATGGAGAAGACATCAAAGCTATAATCGCCACTGATTGTCGGCAAGTTGAAGGCTGCATGACTTAGTTGGCTAGGCCATGTCAAGAGACTGGGGTAGTCCAGTGGAGTTAAGTGGGCTTATCGATTCACGCCATCTAGTAGGAGGACAACGATGGAGTTGACAGCATGCGACATGACCTGGGGGTGCTTGGAGTGACAGACTGGACCAATTGAGTGCAGGACAGGGCGGAGTGGAGGAGAACTGTGCTTGCGGCGAGGAACCTTGAAGGTTTAGAGAGCTGATGAAGATATTACAAAACTGATATCTATGGCTTTATATTTTTAAAGTACTGAAGAATCTTAAAGGATAAGGAGCCAGAAAAAAAAATTTCTAATAACATAACTCAGAATGGGGGAATTACCTTATTGCTTCCATTTTTTTTTAAACTCTATCTTGTGAATTTATTGTGGAAGTTGTATGAGTAATATCCTCTTCCTCAGTGTTAAGAGTCGTATCAAATCCATGTCAGTCCTGTTCCGTTGGATTTGAAATGTGATCTCTCTGTTTTCTAGAAGTGGATAATAAAGAATAACATCGTTGGCAGTGAAAAAAGTCTTTTGGATAGAAAGACTTTTTAAAGTTGAAAAAAAAGTCTTAGTGGATAGAAAGAATAACATCATTGGCAGTGCAATAAAAGTTTTGGAACGTTGCTACATCATTTAGTTCGTTCTGCACAATTTTGTCCCACATTTGAACGATTTCAAGATCTGCTTCTCGACAGCCACCTCTGCATGTTCAGTATAAATGCGTTTTTTCTGCTGTCCCAGTCAACTCTTCACTTCATTTCCACCACAACCCAATAAACCCACTTCTGTGGAAAGCAATTGCAGATTTTAGAATTCTGCTTTTCCTTGCTTTATTTTTCAGACATTCCTCAGTTCCTCTTTCCCTTTTTTGCCATGTTCAACAACACAGTAAAGGATTTTCAGCAATTCTTAATTTCTGGAAATTTTGACTTCATTATAAATAAATAGTCTATCCTGGAATTTTCTGTGTAAATCAGAGGGAATAGCAGTTCCTTCGGTAAAACTGTAAATTCGACGTAAACAACTTCATGGGTTGACTGTGTTACAATTCTGATTTTAGCTATCCCAATAAGATTTGTAAGAATGAAATAAAATGTTCTACAGTCTCGCTTGAAGAATGTACAGCCGCCCCAATGGCGCAGTGGTCTAAGCGATGGCCTCTGATCATTCGTCCGAAAAGGGTCCAGGTTCAAATCCTGGTGAGGCATGGATGTTGTGTTTGTCTTACGGCACTGGCTCTCTCCCTTTCCTGGAAGCACAGTGGCCCTAAATACGGGACTGGCGACTGCTTATGCCCATTGAGTTGCTCACAGTGGTCGTTAAACCTCAAAAAAAAAAAAAAAATGTACCATGATTATTGCTTCAGCAATGGATGTCTTTTTTTTTTTTCTTTCTTTCTTTAAAATTGTTTAGGGATATCTTATGCTGTTATCCAGAAAAATGGGTAAAATGTGTTATTAATTAATTATTGCCTCAATACAAACACTACAGTAATTTGTAGATTTGTGTTGAAAAATGTTTAAGCAGGAAATGCTGATGTTAACATGCCGTTACTTTTAGATTTGGGGTACCTTGATAATGTTTCCCAAAAGTGGGCTGCAAAAATCCTCTTCCAGAGCTGTTTATGGATCCACCAGTCTGGCACTGCTTATCAAGAAAACGCACGGTATTTCGAGTCAGTGAATGAAAAACTACATTTTGTTTGTGGCAAATTTCGAGGGAATTGGTAAGTTTTCATTACACCGAGAAATTCGAGTTAGCAAAGTTTGATTTATCGAGAGTCGACCGTATTGGGCGTGTGCAAAAGTTCTACCCGTTTTTGTAATAGATGCAAATTGTGATCAGAGTAGTTACATCACAGATGACACTGCCATGCCAAATTTTCAGCCAATAAAGCATGCAGCAGTAGAACATATAGAGACTCTAGGTTTGTCCGAGTAAGTCATTCGTAACAGAAATCACAGACGGTGTAACATGGCATGCGATAAGGAGCACATTAGACATTGTTTACTGTACGAGTTCGATAAAGGCAGTACTGCAGCCGCAGCTTGCCACAACATCTGTCAAGTGTATGGGGGAGGATGCAGTTGATGATAGCACATGTCGCCATTGATTTCGGAAATTCCGGGACAGAGACAAGCTGTAAAGATCAACCACGTCTTGGACGCTCATCCGTGGTTTCTGACGAGGATGTGGACCAAGCCATAACAAATGACTCGCTCCAACCATTTAGGAATTGGCGGTAACGTCGGTACACAGAACAACAGTCGAAAGACAGATGTGTGTGCTTAGGTTCCGCACCAGCTTAAGTCAAAGCAACAAGAGCTGATTATCCGTACCTGTGTTTCTTTGCTTTCTCGTCACAGAAATGAACAGTTTTGGGGACGAATTGTAACAGGTGATGAGAAACTGGTACTTTACCTTAATGTAAAGCATCGACGGACTGTGTGTCAAGGTGCAGAGCCTGCTCCATCGACCTGAAAAGGAGGACTGCATCCCAAAAAGGTTTTGCTGAGTGTTTGGAGAGATGTCCAGGGAATAATCCACTGGAAGGTGTTGGCACCTAACCAAATGATAAATGCTGACCTTTACTGCCAACAGTTGGACAGATTGCGAGAACAACTGACATCAAAGGTGCCCCACCAACTCACAGCTGCGAACAAGTCTAAGCGCTACGATGTTGCTGTGTCCTTGCTCACCAGATTCAAGAAGAAGGATTTCCTCCACAAGATTTTGACCTGTGATGAGAAATGGATCCTCTATGATTATCCTAAGTGGCACAAATCGTGGATTTGTCCAGATCAGCCTACCACCAGTACCGCCAAACCGAATATCCATGCCAGGAAGTTGTGCATATTGTGGAATCAGTGTGGTGTCATACACTATGAGTTGCTCAAACCTGGTGAAACAGTCGATGCTGAGCGTTATTGTCAGCAACTCATTTGTGTGAGTGACGCAGTGGAGGCGAAAAGGCCATACACCGTCAAGGGCAGAAGGTCGGTCCTGTTGCTTCAGGATAACGTGCGTCCTCACACTGCGAAAACGACTTTAAGCACGATCACCGACCTGGGATGGGAGATTTTGTCCCACCCGACGTATTCTCCATACTTCGCTCCGTCGGATTATCACCTCTTTCGCTCCCTGCAACATCACCTGAGTGATGTGCACTTCACTTCTGTCGAGAAGGTCCACACAAGTATTGATGACTTTATCAACTCGAAACAGCCCTCTTTTTTTCCACGGTGGAATTTGGCAGCTCCCTGACCGATGGCTCAAATGTATCCAACCCGACGGGGATTATTTCCCCGATTAGGTACAAATTCGATTTGCTATAATTTGCTGTCAACGTGTCGCGCCCATGGCCGAGAATTAAGTTGCACACCTAATAATAATATGTTGTTATTCGCAACGTAGTCTTACATACTTTCCTCTAGAAAGTGCATTGTTTATTTCATAGTAAGGTAATAATTAAAATAGCTTCTGCAATGCTATGAAAATGTGGTTGTTCTCCACTCTTCCAAATTCTTAGTTTAAGCCTCTTTTTTATATATATACATTAGTGTGGCCAGGCACGAATGAGGAGGGTAAATAGGAATTCACTGAGGGAGGTCAGTACTAATTGTTCTTCTACAAAAGTAGGGGATTCTAATGTGGAAAATGAAGTCTAAAGCTATACTAACACTCTGAAGCCTTCCCCAGGGCAGTGAGAGAGCAGGACGTAGGTGACAACTACTTTTAGGGAGATGAGTGTGAGACAAGGTTGCTGACTGGAATGAAGTCAGCAAGTCTGCTTGTCCTTATTTCCCCTCGTCTTTAATCCACAAAAACATTTAATTTCAGATTTTTCTCCAGAGACAAAATTTTCTTTTAATAACCGTGTGGTGCTGGTGGCAGTGTCATGCTTTTATATGGGTATGTAACTATTCAGGTTTTGGCAGTTTTATTAAAAATTAATGGATGGAACATTCACAAAAAAAGACACCTGACTTAGGAATTTTTTTGTATTCCAAAAAGTGCAAAAAGCTCGAGACAGTTCTAAATAAAATTAATGAGTTTGTTTCCAGGAGGACAGGCAATTGCCGAATTCCTGTGCAGCCAGGGCCATAGCTAAGTTTCAGGACCATGGGAGCTGAAGAGTTGGGGGCGGGGGGCTGCTCTGTGTTCAACTACAAACTGCATTTTTCAACGAATTTTGTTTTTTTTATTTCCTTTTGTTAATTTACTTCAACAACAAACAGTTTCTTTATGCCGAAAAAGCAATTAGATAAAATACAAAATGTGAAATAAAAAGCTGGAGAAAAGAAGAATTCTCTTGAAATATAAAAGGTAAATCACATTCTTTAAATTTCCTTCATGGCGGTTGAGTTGCAGGTTCCTTATTGGCTGGAGGCAAATTAATACCCAAATAATGGGATTTTTTTTTATTTTTATTTTTTTACTTTTCTGGTCTACTGTAGATCCACACAATATCATCTGGGATTTACTGATGTCATATTTCAACTCTTTTGCTCACAGTTGTCATTAAACCCTCAGTAGACAAAACACTAGAGGTAGGGGTGATGGCAGTGGACATGGGCATCCCCCGCACAGAGTAAAACAGACCCAAACCGAAAGCAGGTGATAAATAGATGAATAGCAGAGCTCCCAACAGTGTATCACAATCGACGAACATTGGTAAACGTGGTGATCTGAGCGACTTTGATCATGGACGCATTGTCGACACAAAATAGATGGGTCATTCCATCGCCTAAGTAGCATGCACCCAAGGGTAACCATATGAAAGGCGTAATTGCGAGTATACCATCAACGGATGAACCAGTGCCCAAAGGGCAAGTGTTGGCCGACCACACGCCATTGATGACCGGGTCGACGTAGATTATCCAGGCTTGCACAGACCGATCGCTTTGCAACGGCGCCGCAAATCACATCCAGGTTAAATATCGGAGGCCCAAGCAGCGTCAGCGAGAGTACAGCACGGCATACCTTGGGCAACGAGATGCGACGCCCTACTCGTGTGCCACTGTGGACTGCTCATCATCGGAAATTGCGCTTCGTCTGGTGCCAGGTACACCAAAATTGGACCCCTGCAGAGTGACGCCGCGTCGTGTAGTCAGATGAATCTCGTTTTCAGCTGTACTGAACTGACGGGCGGGTGTGGCTGCGACAGCATGAGGCTATGGCCCTGTCGTGCCACGTCGGCTCTGTGATGGTTTGGGGAGCCTTCCTATGGGACACATTAAGTCCCTTAGTGTGTCTGAAGAGGTCCTTAACTGCTGCGCACTACCAGCATGTTCTGGCTGATCGCCTACACGCTTTCATAGCCTTCGCTTATCGTGCGCCCGTTGGTCTGTTTCAGAAGAACAATGTGCCTCCCCACCCAGGCATGGCTTGAGGAACACTCCTGTGAGTTTAGAACCATCCAGTGGCCCCCAGGGTCCTCGGATTTAAACCCTGTGGAAATTATCTGGGATGCCCTGGAGCAGAACATCAGATCCATGGATCCTGAACCGACGTCTCGAGCGGAGTTATGGACAATGCTGCAACCAAGGAAGTTAAAATAAGATTTCTGGAAATGCCCTTATTAATGGAGTAGCACCACTTTGCGTGAAGCCTATAACCGCGCGCGATGGCCATTAAAGTGTGAAAAAGCTGATGGTTTCCAAGGCTATTGCAATGCATTTTGTGTTAGCCGAAACGCATTACTTCGTCGGAAATTTCCTAGTTTGTACCGTAAGTTATTCCGGCTGTGTGAGAAAATACCGGATTTTTGAAATTCTTAATTATTTTGAGGCTCCTTTTTATTTTAAATTGAAATGCATGAACGTTAGTATGAATTCAAAACAAAACATAATGCTAAAATTGAAAACTTCACTCGCGTATGAAGTATAATACATTCCGGTTTGATGTTAACACGATTTCTGCTGCCAAAAGCCGTGCAATTCCAAAATGTACACTGTTGGAACTATCTACATGGGTGTCGTGTAAGCTAGGTTGATGACAACCTGCTCCGTCGAAATGCCGACTCTGCAGGATTACATTGAACTCTCAAAAAATGATAGTGAAGGCGCTGCACGAGCAATCCTGCCAGACCCCGACGAGCCTTTCACCTGGACAGGATCGGTACAGGGACCGACTATGGTCTGCTGCCCCCGTTAAACCACCACTTTCCACCCTTTCGCTATAGCCCGCGCGCGTGACGTGCTGATGTGCCAGGGTTCTTAATTTTGCGACTGGCTGGGAGCGACTGGCTGGGAGCGCGATGGAATTTGGGACCAAAGTCCTTTATTGCATCTAGGCTAAAAGAAAGAAAAGAAAATGCCTGCACATTTATTTACACTGAGGGTCTCGTGCACTGGGAAATTAATACTTTATTCTCATGAGCCCTCTCACAGAGATGAAAAATTGAAAATTGTTTACATTGATATTTTACAAAGTCCGCAGCACTAGGGCGTGTGCTGTGGTGATAACTCTGGGCTGGAATCATCGTTCTCCTCTTTGTTTCATTCTTCACTCTTCTACCATCAACTCTTCTTGCCTAGCGACGAAGTCTTTGACCAACTCGATGAGTCCTTGTCTCGCTCTGGTATGAGTGAGCAGGATCGAGAGGTCCCTCGTTTTTTCCAATTTGGTAGCGAGAACTTTTCTCCTGCCTTCGAATTCCATTCTAGAATCATGTGGGCGACGTCTGCGGACTGGGCCCGGATCTGCACGCCCATTCTTTTACCGCAAATCGGCGGAAGTACTCCGGCGATACGCCATGGCCGGTGAGTACCTGGTTCTGGAAACCATCTAACTCTACTGTCTTGGTAGAGACTCGAGGGGAAAATACGGTTCGTTTTCCTCCCGTATCCCCTTCGTCCCACCTTTTCTGCCACTCCACCAGAGTGGCTTTTTTCAACTGGGTCCGCACTCTTTGCAGTGGCGTCCTTAGATAAAAATCCATGACCCGTTTACCAGCGGTTTCCATCGTCTGCTTTTCTGCACGTTCATTCCCACTGGTTCCGACATGGCTCCGTACCCAGTGGAAAGAGACCGCCAACTCACGTACTGTCTCAATCGAAGATTTAATTTCCCTTACCAGGAGTGTTTTGCCCCTGAACTTGCCAAGCACTTTTAAGGCCGCTTGGCAAGTTCAGGGCAAAGCACTCCTGGTTAGGGAAATAACTCCTCTGTCTTTCACAGCAACTCCGCCTGGTAGACAGAGGAGTTAGACGATGAATTAATCTGTTTCGCGGACTTCTCGTTTGCCATCCTAGAGTTCACAAAATCCTGCACCAACGCATCCACCGATTTTGGAGCAGTCCGTGAATAGCTCCTTCCCCACACCCGATGGGAGATCCTTGTCCCATGTGGAACAGATTTCTTTGACCGGGTGGCAAGCCCAGTACGTTCTAAGTGATTCCACTTCGGACAACCGAAATCGGTCTCCTAGTAATTCGACGTCGTTACCAAAACTGAGGAATTAGACACATTTTCCAACACCTTACTCTATGCTGAAAGCTGGCAAATCGGCCTGTACGCCACGGGGTCTTCTCGGCTCTTTCGTAAACAACCTCGAATTCCGACAGTTTGCGGCTTCACGGTTAAGAGGCTCAGGACATCTCCAGAAATATTGTTGTAACCTCCTTGGCTGCAACAGGCATGGCTGGCATTACCTCTGGAAACTCTCCTGCATCTGATGGAGTCAATGCTTCCGCGTGTACAGGCTTTTATTCGCGCTAGAGGATGACGAACACGCTATTAGGTAGGTACCTCTAATATTTTGTCCATTGAGTGTATTTACCCTCTTGGGGGTAAATATAATCAGCAGCAGTGAAAGTTGTCGGTAACAGCGTTCCCTTAAGAAATTGGTAAGGGGAACGACGTTCCCTAAATAAGTAGTTGTGAACAAAAGTACATAGGCCGGCCCGGTGGCGCAGTGGTCTATGCGATGGCTTCTGATCATTCGTCCGAGATGGGTTCGAATCGCGTGATGAGGCATGGATGTTGTGTTTGTCATATGGCTCTGGCTGTCTCTCTTCCCTGGAACCAGTGACCGTAAATTAGGGGCGGGCGACTGCTTATAGCACACGGAGTTGCTCCCGGTGGTCGTTAAACCTCCAATCAAAAAAAAAAAAAGTACATAGAAATTTTAAAAATAAATAAATATGCTGCTGAACTATGCCAAGGAAATTCGGGCTCGCTGTGTATTTATATCTGTGAATTCTATTCGTCAGCTGTGTAAGATTTTTATGTTTGAAAATTTTCTCTCTTTGGTTTTGCAGTTTTCAGAGCTTTTGAACCGACGCAATAAATGTTGCCCTTCGGACTCTTAGCTGAAGATTAGTAGAGGACTCGCTCGCATTCGACTGTTTTGCTTTCGTGTTATCCAGTGGAACGGAATCTTGAACTAAATAGTAACAGTGCTGTAGGCTAGTTTTAGAATACCGAAATCAAATTCATTCATAGTGACAATTCGGTACATAGCAACTGAAGACCTCACTGGCATCTGGGAAAGACGGCATCCTCTGATCGTTTAAAGTGGTGTCTGACAGCAGCGGTTTCTTTGGTGACTTAAACTTAGAAAAGAATAGCCGCTGAGGTGTTCTGTTGTAAGTTTAAGTTACCCAGGTGTGAAGTTCTTGTCGTTTTGTGCCGCATAACGTAGATAAACTGAATAGTATACTATGTACACATTTAGGTAGGAAAACTGTTAGTAAATTCCAAATATTTTCACTGCTTTTCAGCTATGCAATTAAGAAAAGCGAAAATCTCTCAGCTGACTCGTGACCTTCACATTGTAATATAGACGTTTTTAGGCGCATTTCAAATTTATTAGGGTTTGTTTTCCACTCATTATAATAATCTTTATTGTTCAATTTACATGGCCGAGTCACATTGTGACCACCAGCTAATATCCAGAGTAACCGCCGTGTGCAGCGCGGACAGCAGCTAGACGGGCTGGGAGTGACTCAATAAGGTGCTGGAAAGTATTCACAGGTATGTGGAGCCATGCTGACTGCAGTGCATCTGACAGCTGCTGGAGGGTGCGTGGTGAAGGATCCATAGAGCGAACAACACGATCGAGGGGTCCCGCAGATGCTCAATTGGGTTTAAGTCTGGGGAATTAGGGGGCCAGGGAAGTACTGTGAAGTCTTCATCGTGTTCTTCCAACCACTCTCGGACATTTCTAGCTGAGTGACACGTCGCACTGTCGTGCTGAAAGATACCATCCACCCCAAGGAAGGCAATCATCATGTATGGGTGTACGTGGTCTGCAAGGATGGATTCATAATGAATTCGGTCCATAGTGCCTTCCACAGGTAGGAGTGTACTCAGGGAATGTCACGGAAAACATTCCCCAGACCATAACGTTGCCCCCACCAGCTTGTGTTCTTCCAGAAATAGTTGAAGAGTGTTTGTTCTGCGATGTTTCTGGCCTTATACGCCAACGTCCATCCGCTCGGTGAAGCAAAAACGTGACTCATTGGAGAAGGCAATTCTTTGCCGATCAGTGGAGGTCCAATTCCGATACTGCCGTGCCAATGTAAGCTTTTTCTGCCGATGCACCTTCGTTAGCATAGGTGCAATGACCATCCATCTGCATCGGAGCCCCATACGCAGGAGGGATCGCTGAACTGTCGTTTTAGACACACTTCCGGTAGCCCCCTTAGTTCATACGGCCAGTGAGTTGCTCCACTGTAACGTGTCGATCGGCATTCACGCACTTTAGAAGCCGACGTTCACCTCTTACATCAATGCCACGTGGTGCTCCGCAGTTTCCCCGTCGCTATTCGCAATGGTGCCGTTTCTCCAATCACGATATACTTTAATCACAGCAGCACGCGAACAGCTCACAAACTGCGCTGTGTCAGAAATGCTGTCACCCTTGGCCCAAAAGCCAATTATCACCCCTTTTTGCAAATCTGATGAATCGCTCCTTTTTATCCATGACAGCAACGAGTGATATGTGTTTAGAATGCCTACAGCACACCTTATATACCCTCCAAGCCAGCTGAGGGCACGTGCCTTCTTTCATTGTCTGCGCGCTGTTGACATCAAAAGTAGGAGGTGGTCACATTAATGTGACTAGACTGTGTATATATATATATATATACAAGATCATAGACGTATAAAATATATGTGTTCGTGTAAATTGACCTTATTCACCTCTCATTGCATCATGGGAACGATTTTCCGTGGCCGCGGACCAACAAGAGTTTGTATACATGCGTTTTCCCATTGCTTAACAAGGCGTTACGTTGCTGGGGTTCAGGAAAATCACTATTTTAGCAAATTTACTGACATGCGGCCAGGGGTCGAAAAATGCGGTCGCCTAGGGCTACCGAATTTTTTTTTTTTTTTTTGATTGGAGGTTTAACGACCACCGTGAGCAACTCAATGGGCTATAAGCAGTCGCCCGTCCCTAATTTAGGGTCACTGGTTCCAGGAGAGCCAGTGCCGTAAGACAAACACAACATCCATGCCTCACCGGGATTCGAACCCGAACCCTGTTCGGACGAATGATTAGAGGCCATCGCTTAGACCACTGCGCCACCAGGGCGGCCCGAAAAAATTTGTCCGGGATCACTGATAAACATGTACCGTAATTTTCGTCGTATAATCCGCGGATAAACGCCGATTTAAAAAAAACGTTTTCACTGCAGTTTGATTTAAAAAAATAAATAAATCCGCAAGGTAATTGTGCAGGAGAAGGGGCACAATCGGAAAAGGAACTCCCTTGGAAAAATTCTCAGTTCAGGGGTTTGTACGGAGCGGAGGGGAAGTGGTGTCATAATGAAAGACCGCGAAAGTTGTAGGGAGGGACGGCGGGAGTTATTTTTTCTTTGTATTGTTGGGAAAGACAAAACACTGACTGCGCTTGTGCCCTCTCTTCGTCAATCGACCAATAAAAATGTACGCACAGCGCTTGCTGCACGAACCTACACATGCATGCCTCATTTCAATGTTCTGTGTTCTAGATCTCGTGTGCGATGTGCCTTGTATTTTAGTTCGTCCTTCGCCATTTTGACCAAAGTCTTTGCTGCTGATATTTTCCTTCATTGCTATATATGATGTCTTCGGAATGGAAACGTTTCAGTTACACTGCCGAATTTAAACTTAAAGTGGGTGCACAGCTGAGAATATGATCGTGTCACTACGCGATTGTTTTCAAAAGGTCAGAAAACTAGCGCGCAGCGACGTGCGAAAAGCCTCGGTCTAAAACGTAAACAAACCCGTCAGTAAATCCGCGGGAGAATTCACGGAAGTCCAGTCCTATTTTTTATTTTTTTTATCCTGTGTGTAAGCGGACTTCCCTACTTTAAAAGCAGGATTTCTTCCAAAAACTTTCGACTTACACGCGAGTATATACCAAGGAGGTTAGGCCGCCCCGGTGGCGCAGTGGTCTAAGCGATGGCCTCTGATCATTCGTCCGAACGGGGTCCGGGTTCGAATCCCGGTCAGGCATGGATGTTGTGTTTGTCTTACGGCACTGGCTCTCTCCCTTCCCTGGAACCAGTGACCCTAAATTAGGGACGGGCGACTGCTTATTGTCCATTGAGTTGCTCACGGTGGTCATTAAACCTCCAATCAAAAAAAAAAAAAAAAAATCAAGGAGGTTAGAAGTAAAGGAGCTGGCAACAGCCCCTCTCCCTGTGCTTCTGGCGTGACGCCACTTTTTATCAACTGACTACGCCAGTGCGCCCAACCTAAGAATCTCCTGTATATCTCTATGGGGAAATCGCGATTTTGAACGGGTTTTTCGGACCCTTACTCTACCCATACAGGCATGAAAAAAATTGAGGCTGAAATATTCATTCCCATAATAAAAAAATTCCAGAAAAAACAGGAAAATATGTGTTGGTATTTCTTAAGTTGAACAAAATAATGATTTTTTGAGCAGAAGTGCATAGTGCGCATGGTTACTTACTGCCCATGTGCAAGTAACCATGTTTAAAATATAACCAAAAGCCTAATGTTAAGAAATAAGAAGTCCGAAATATTCCTTCTTTCCATCCTTGGTTTGCATGTGCTAAGCAAAACTGCTTAAGCCACAGGAAGTGACGTCACGTTCCCGAACTCCCGCAGCGCAGACTTCCGCAACCTCAGAGAGAGGACAGAAACAACTGATCTGTTTTGGCTTCACTCAAAACGGGTCCCTTCGCCTCCTCTTCTTCTAACCTCCTTGGTATATACGGTATTTCTATGAATTGTTCTGTATCAGCGTTTCATCATTTTTTTTTTTTTGATTGGAGTATTAACGACCGACGTGAGCAACTCAATGGGCTATAAGCAGTCGCCCGTCCCTAATTTGGGGTCACTGGTTCCAGGGAAGGGAGAGAGCCAGTGCCGTAAGACAAACACAACATCCATGCTTCACCGGGATTCGAACCCGGACCCCGTTCGGACGAATAATCAGAGGCCATCGCTTAGACCACTGCGCCACCGGGCGGCTGTTTCATCATTGGCAATATGTAATGCAATTGGAGCTTCTGCATCGGTGTGATTGAATTTTGCGCTCTATGGATGCATCGCCACTAAGTTTCTTTTGGCCGCCCCGGTGGCGCAGTGGTCTAAGGCGATGACCTCTGATCATTCGTCCGAAAGGGGTCCGGGTTCGAATCCCGGCGAGGCATGGCTGTTGTGTTTTGTCTTACGGCACTGGCTCTCTCCCTTCCCTGGAACCAGTGACCCTAAATTAGGGACGGGCGACTGCTTATAGCCCATTGAGTTGCTCACGGTGGTCGTTAAACCTGCAATCAAAAAAAAAAAAAAGTTTCTTTTGTGTCCGAAGATAAAATATATTAAAACAAGTTTCCTTTAAAAATGAATTTCTTTATTTAATAAGGTAGTTATTGTTTTTTTAATTTCTTCCGACTCCGGGGTCTTTATGTGACCAACTTTCTGTCGGAAATCCTGCTTTTGGATCAGCATTTGTGATATACGAATTATACGGCGATTTTTTTTTTCTGAATGTCACAATCTGCGAATTATACGCCGGGGCAGATTATACGAAGGTAAATAAAAATTGTGCGGATTCCAGGGTCTGGGATAAACGACGAAAATTACGGTAATTCAAGAATTTGCGAGACCCAGACAAAAAAAAAGTACTTTTTTGCCCCCCCCCCCTCCCATCCACGCGGGTCCAGTGTCTGGTCACTAAAAGATTTAGCTGGCCACCAGATTTCAGAATATTTTTCTACCCCTGGTCACATGCCTAACTTTTGCTCATGGTATGGTTGTGCTAATAAATCTTGCTACCTAAATTGTATGGAGCAAGGGATAACTATCCATAATTTTCCTCTGAAAAGTCCAAAATTGTTAGAGGAATGGCTGTGTAAAATGAAACGGCCGTCCCGGTGGCACAGTGGTCTAAGCGATGGCCTCTGATCATTCGTCCGTGAAGGGTCCGGGTTCGAATCCCGGTGAGGCATGGATGTTGTGTTTGTCTTACGGCACTGGCTCTCTCCCTTCCCTGGAACCAGTGACCCTAAATTAGGGACGGGCGACTGCTTATAGCCCATTGAGTTGCTCACGGTGGTCGTTAAACCTCCAATCAAAAAAAAAAAAAAAAATGAAGCGAGATGATTTCCATCCCAATGTGCATTCCCAAATATGTTCTACCCACTTTAACGAAAAAGATTTTGGATATTATGCACTACAAATCGACGGAACACTACAGTTGAAACCTTTAGTGTTCCATCGAATTTAAATTAAAAAAAAAGATGTAGAAAGAGACAACTGATGGCATATTTGGATGGGTAATTTACGAATTAAGTTCCACGTTTCTTCCCCAGAAAAACGAAACAAATATATCTATAATTTTCCTTTTATTTAATGTTATGCATTCATTTAATTTTTAAGCTGATTGCCTAGCGTGCAATACTGGGAAGTTTTTAGTTGTTGTTTTTAAACTCTAGGTTCTTTCCATATTATGTATTTGGCCGCCCCGGTGGCGCAGTGGTCTAAGGCGTTGGCCTCTGATCATTCGTCCGAAGGGGTCCGGGTTCGAATCCCGGTGAGGCATGGATGTTGTGTTTGTCTTACGGCACTGGCTCTCTCCCTTCCCTGGAACCAGTGACCCTAAATTAGGGACGAGCGACTGCTTATAGCCCATTGTGTTGCTCACGGTGGTCGTTAAACCTCAAAAAAAAAAAAAAAAAAAAAAATTATGTATTTGCCTGGGCTTCTAAACGCTTTGTTTTGCAAAAAGGAGTCCCAAGTTTATGTTTCGCCAATGTTTGGCAATAAGAACTTGAAAATTTAATATACCGCTCATGAGAAATGCCTCCTTAAAAACTTCATCATGACTAATGGCGCTGTTGTCCTGCATCGTGCGAAATAAACATCGAATACAAAATTGTCTTTGAATATTTTTGCAACCTCGATTTGTTCTTCTAAGAAATTCATTTCTTCTTCTTCGCCCTGTAATTCTATTAATTCGTTGGCATACTCCATGACTTTAATATTGTAAAAATTGGCCAACAGATAGCGACAACATTGAATCAGCAGCCATGTTGGTCCTCAGAAATCCACTTCTGACGTCACATAAATAAGGTCGAGGCTGACGAGAAAGACAGGCTTCGGTGCGAAAGGGCATCGACGAGATCACGTGACCAACTTAGTGCTGTTGCCTCTGCTTGGGGCTGCCGAGAGCAAACGGTGACCGAGTAGAGAGCTATATTTTCCAACACGCAGCGAATATAAGGTGGCACATCTAATCATTGCATATTAATTTAAAACTATTAGAGAAGAAAACGTTTAAAAGGAACATTATTAAAATGGGAGTTCTACTGAACTTAATCGTTTAACACTACTGAATTAATTTTTTTTTTCGTTTTCCGTGTAGTGTGGATTTTTGCGTTTAGCCGTTCCTTTAGCAAAGGCGTATCAAGAGACATATTCGAAAGTTTTGTTGCTCGATTTAATGAAATTAACTATATTTTCTTCGTTGTCCGTGTAGTTCATTTTTTTCTTTTTTGCCTTCATGATTTTCTAGCAACAATGAAAAGCAAATTCGTTTAATAAATAGCGTACAGAATATTAATAGCAAACGAAATCCTATTGAGAGGGAAGAAAAGTACAGAATATTAATAGCAAGCGAAATCATATTGAGAGGGAAGAAAAGTGTCCCCTCATATATATATATATATATATATATATATATGGCTAGGGATGTAAGGTCAGGTGATGCGTAACATCACAGCCTCTCCTTGACAAATGTCAACCCCGCCTTCTCGTGGTGCATCCTGTTCCCACTAAAGGGGCTCTGACGACCGCCCATAGCGGTATAACTATACCATCGGGATCAGAGGAAATGCTATCCCACACTCACCAACCCGCTTGGCCAGCGTGGTGAGTTATGGCCAAACCCCTCCAAAATGATTCCACAACTTAAATCTTGGCCCTCAGTCTCCGGCAGCTGGAATGTACCTGGCCAAGGCAGCGGCCAGTGCGACATGAAGGCAGAGGGTGCTAAGAATCCCGGAGGACCGGACTAGGCTGCCATCTGATGCTGACCTTGGCTACTTACAATGGACGCTCCCTATCTTCTGATTCAAGGCTTCTTGAATTGGAAGAGGAACTACAAAGGATCAAGTGGGACATCGTGGGGCTAAGTGAGGTAAGGAGAAAAGGAGAAGATCTCATCGAACTGAAAAGTGGACATCTCTTCTACTATCGTGGGACAGATACTGGCAGAACTCGTGGTGTTGGATTTATAATAAACAAGAAACTGAAGGACAAAGTTGTAGAAGTTGAAAGTTCCTCTGACAGAGCTGCACGACTTGTTATCCAACTCTCGAAAAGATACCAGGCTCAGATTATTCAAACTTATGCACCCACCACAAGTCATCCTGAAGAAGGAATTGAAGAATTTTATGAGGAAATTTGTCATCTAAATAATAAAGGTAAGCAGCATTTGAAGATAATTATGGGAGATTTCAATGCAAAAATAGGGCAACGGCAACAGAATGAAACTTCAGTAGGTAAATTCGGTCATGGCAACAGAAACCTGCGTGGAAATACTCTCGTTGAGTTTGCAGAGGCAGAAGGGTTTTTCATCTTGAACTCCTTTTTCAAGAAAAAGCCACACAGGAAATGGACATGGAGACATCCAAATGGGACGACAAGTGAAATTGATTTTATTATGTGTAACAAAAAAATTCGTCATAGAAGACTGCAGTGTGCTAAACAAGTTCAACACAGGTAGTGACCATAGATTGGTGAGATGTAAGATGCACCTCAACACTAAACTTGAACGTGGCAAGCTCATAGGACAAACAAAATCTATTGACATAACCAACCTTAAAAAACACCATAATACCTTCAAATTAGAACTGAAGAACAGGTTCTCTGCTTTAGAAGGCCTAACATCGGAAGAAGTGGACATCTCTGAAGTTAACAGAAAAGTAACCAAAGCTCTTATGGAAACAGCAACAAAATTAGCTGGGTCTAAGAACAAGTTGCATGTGAACAAATTATCAGGAAAAACCAAAATGTTGATGCAAAAAAGAAGAGAGATGAGGACAACTAAAGAAGATGTGACTTCCAAAGTGGAATATATAGAGCTATGCAAGACAGTAAGAAAAAGTATCACTGAAGAGGTAAGGAGATTCAACTGTGAACTAGTGAGGAAAGCAATTGAAAACAACCAAAGCCTAAAGATAGCAAAGGGACATCTCAGTAAGGGAAGAAAACAGATTATGGCACTGAGAAAAGAAGATGGTTCTGTAACAAGAAATAGAGGCGAAATTTTGACAAGAGTGAAAGATTTCTACTCCAAATTATATGAAAGGGATGATATATGCACTCCAGACATCATGAAAGATACCAGTACCAGAGTTCCTCCAGTCCTTCCAGCAGAAGTTGCACATGCAATCAAGAACATGAAGCGAGGAAAAGCTCCAGGAGAAGATGGAATTACTGTAGACATCATACAAGAAGCAAGTGGAGAAATCGAAACAGTACTCGCCCAAATTTTCACTCGATGCCTTAATGAAGGAAAGATTCCTGAGCATTGGAACACCGCTACAATGATCCTGCTACATAAGAAAGGTGACATTGAGGATCTCGGAAACTACAGACCTATCAGCCTCCTATCAGTAGTTTATAAAATCTTCACTAAAGTTCTTTCACACCGCTTGAAGGTAACACTGGACATGGCTCAACCGAGAGAACAAGCTGGATTCAGGAGTGGCTACAGCACAATAGATCATATCCACGTGCTGAGAGAACTAATTGAAAGAGCGAGGGAATATGAACTTCCATTGTGCATGGCTTTTATCGATTATGAAAAAGCCTTTGATTCGGTGAAACCATCAGCAGTTACAATGGCTCTGAAAACCTGCGGTATTGAAGATGCATACATTAATATTATTAATAACATCTATGAAAATGCAAGTGCAAAGATTAGGCTGTTTGAAAATACAACACACGTAAAAATTGGGAAGGGAGTGAGACAAGGTGACACCATATCTCCGAAGCTCTTTAATGCCACATTGGAGGGTGTTTTTCAGTCACTGAGCTGGGAAAACAAGGGGATAAAGATTAATGGAGATTATCTAACCCACCTTCGTTTTGCTGATGACGTAGTCATTTTTGCAACTACCCCATCAGAGCTGCAGAGTATGATCCAGGAACTTGCTGACAAGAGTAAAGAAGTGGGATTAAAAATGAACTTTCAGAAGACAAAAGTGATGTTCAATGCTTTTACAAGAAATGAAGATTTATCGATTGATGGAGAAAAGCTGGAGATAACAGACACGTACGTTTATCTTGGACAGCAGATATCAAGTGAGGGTCACATTGATGAAGAAATTAATCGGCGTACAAAACTTGCCTGGAGAGCTTTTGGAAGAAACAGCATAATTTTCAAGAGCAATATGCCATTATGTCTTAAAAGAAAAGTGTTTGATCAATGCATCCTTCCAGTGCTTACGTATGGTGCGGAGACGTGGACCTTAACTAAAAGAGACATACAAAGGCTGCAGACAACTCAAAGAAGCATGGAGAGGTGCATGCTTGGTGTAACCAGGAGAGATAAGAAGAGGAACTCGTGGATCCGAAAAATGACAAGAGTGGAAGACATCATGATCAGAGTTAAATCCCTGAAATGGCAATGGGCTGGACATACTGCCAGAAGGACAGATCATCGATGGACAGCCGAAATTTTAGATTGGATTCCAAGGGACAGGAAAAGACCCAGAAGAAGACCACATGGGAGATGGGTGGATGAAATTCGAAAGTATGCAGGGGTGACATGGAGGAGACTGGCACAAGACAGACCGTTGTGGAGGAAACTTGGGGAGACCTTCGTCCAGCAGTGGATTGATAATGGTTGACAATGATGATGATGATGATATATGGCTAAAACGTTCCTTACTAAATTAAAAAAAGTTATATTTTTTTCTTGTTCTGGAAAAAATATTTTTTTTGATATTATTGCATGTGTTTTGTTTAATGGGGTTATTTCTAGGACAATGCTTCTGTACACTAAAAGTACATAATTTGGAAATAATTCCTTCTTAAAAAAAGTGCTTAGGATCCCTTTTAATACAAATCATCTCTGTGCATTACAGTTTATTTAACTTATTTCTACTTGGGGAAGAAAAAAAATTAATCCTTATCTGTATATATTTCAACACTTTAAAATTATGTGACAACACATTCTGGCACAAGCTATTTTCTTGGTAATTGAAAAAAAAGTTGAATGAAGGACACTGTCACAAAAAATGTTCTCATTGTTTTGTGAAAAATTAATGCAAGAACTTTTTTTCATAAAACTATTCATTTTTGTCACTATTAAATTTTCCTTTCATTTGTAAATTTACAATTACTATAATTGAACACTGTTAGGTAAGCCAAAAATTGAAAAAAACTATTTCCATACTAGAATTTAATTCAAACTATAGCTCAGTAAACAGAATTCTTGCTCACCATTAACAGAAATTTAATTGCATTATGAGCCAATAAGCAATCTGAAATTGCAGATTTAGTGCTACTGACTAACTCTTTCATACCAGAAAATTTGAAAAATCATTGCCGTGGAGCGCATTTCCCGATTTCCATTCGAGCATGCTACCGTTACACCATCCAGGATGAGGAAGTCCCAAACATCCGAGTGATTTAATCTGAATAATCACAGATTTTCGCCAGTCAAAGCGAGCCCTGCTTCATCGTAGCTCAGCTATTTAGAGTCAGGTCGATGCTTAGCAAATTCCCAGTTATTCAGGTAAACATTGGGGAAGAAATATTTCTTCTTATTATACATGGGAAATATATCTGTATAAGTAATCTGAAATCACATATTTACTGTTACGTAACTGAAATCAAACGATCGTCCATGGAATGGAAACATGTCACCTTTCCAACAAGGAAGACGTGAAAAGTCCAACTGTCTGTCTGCGGGAGAGGTCATGGCGACTGTGAATCTGTGGTTTACACAGAATTTCTGTCAAAAGAGACGACCATCAATAGTGACTCATATTGCCAAACACTATTAAATTTGCGAAATTCAATTAAGGACAGATGCCGGGGTAAGTTGAGCGAAGGTGTCATTCTGCTGCCCAACAACGCTACACAGCACGGAAAACAAAGGGAACTGCTGCAGTCATTCAAGTCGGAGGTGTGGCAACATCCACCTTACAGCCCCAACTTATCCCCATGCGGCTACCATTTGTTCAGTAAAATAAAACAGGACCTTAGTGGACAACGATTCCCAACCAATGAGGATGTGAAAAGTGTGGTCCTTAACTAGTTGCACCAAACTGGACTTTTTCTGTACAGGTATGGGAAAGTTAATCGCACGTTCTGATAAATGTTTACAGTCCTTAGGCGACTATGTCGAAAAATGAATGAATGTTGTACCTTTAAACCAACATACATCCCTGAGTATATCTTTGTTTGATTGTTTTATTCAACAGTGTAACTAACTTTTTGATCCACCCTCATATTATTAAAGCACTTTGCTGCAATTCAGAAATCCAATTTTTAGTTTGCTTTAAAAATTAGCATAAATACTACATTTGAAAAAAGTATCAACTTACCTACTGGCTATTAATTTGTCTTGTATCTTCAAGCGGAACGAAGTAAAAAATACTATTAAAAATAAACAAATGGGCCCATTTTTTTACATAAATGTACCTCAAATGTCTGTTTCAAATAGTTTGAAAGAAGGAAGTTATCACAAGCTGCAACTGTATTCAGCTTCAGATTGTTTACCCCAACTTGCCTTATGTGATAGAATCTGCAACAAAGTTATAGATACACACAACAAAATAAATAA
Source organism: Macrothele yani (assembly GCA_039090855.1). Lineage (NCBI taxonomy): Eukaryota > Metazoa > Arthropoda > Arachnida > Araneae > Macrothelidae > Macrothele > Macrothele yani. Next base: position 21,696,953 of record CM076992.1, read on the forward strand.
AGAATTCTTGCCAACCAATGGCAGAAATTAAGACATCTGTTTCAAATAGTTTGAATCATCACAAGTTACATCAAAATTATCTCAGCTTCAGATCCTCCAGTATGTGTTACAATCTGAATATTTTATGTGTGAGTTGTGTTCATTATTTTCTTTACCTAAAATCTACTTTTGTAATGTTCATACCTAACTGTGATCTACTTTTTTATAAAACATATTTGATATCACATATTGGATTAGACAACATTTCAACAGTATAAATAATTATTTCCCACATATTTCTAAAGGAATTAAGCACAATTGGTTAGTAGTTTTTCATAACACTAGGGAATTTATACATTTTACTAACATTCTTTACTAGAAGCCAAATTCGCTCATTATGGTAAAATTAAATTTTTACTTTCAATATACCTACTATAAATGTCAAGCTAAGCACTAGTACACAGACACACCAGTGCTGAGACCGGCCAAACCCAAACCGGGTGCTGGCTGCGTAATACTTACTGGAGTTCGAGCTTGGAGAGAGGGGAAGAATTTTCTTCCTTTTTTTTTTTTAATGTGATTTTATATGATTTAGCACACGAGGCTTTTTTATACTTTCTAGTTGTTAAAGAGAATTGTTCAGCAACTGGATCTAAATGAGGAGTAGGAATTCTGCAGGGCTATCCATTCCGGGCTTGGATAACAAAATACCATTGGCCATGAATTACAGGATTTCTGCCATGGATAAGTTTTAAGAAGTATAGATAGTAGATAGCAAGCTGACGGAATTTTGCTCCCTACCTCAAAGGGGCAGCTCCCTGCTAATTCTATTGAGCAACATACGACGTAGTTTGTTGTGCCACCAGATGTTTCCTGATACACCCTCCCCCCAAAAAAAACATTTCAGGAAGAAATGAATGGTTAAAGAAACTATAGAAATAGATAGACATCCCTTCCCCACTCTGCAGTTGAGAAAGACATCGGTTAATTGCATGGGTAGGAAAGAGTGGAAGTTTGGAAGACTTTTTAATGCCTATACAGGTTAATCATAGTTTTCGGGCTGACATACTTCAGGCTCGGGCTCTTAAAATTGAGCCTGAACTCAGCTTTGACTCGCACACAGTAACACTTCAGTTAACTTCTCCCAGGTGTTTTTATCAAAAACTTTATGGCAATGAAGTCATAGTGGCAAGTATGAAAAATAAGAGAAATTTCCTGGAATTTTTAGTACAGTATTAAAATGCAAACAAAAATGCTACAATATTACTGCTAACATTTATTAATCTGGAAATAAGTGACATGGAACTCTTGCGGGTATGGTGTCTTTGAGGGATTAGCCAGACCCCATGACGTGAAGGAGTACAGCATCATCTTCCATGGAAAGAAAATAGTCCATAGATTTTCAAATGAATTTGGACCGATGAAATCAAAACTGCTATTAAAATGAGGACCTCTGGCCCATTTTGCTGTGAAACGGCTTGGCAAATTAAGATGCATATCTTGGGATAGGAGAATATAAAAAAGGTATATCACAGGCACATTGTGTAAGACGGGCAACAACTGCACAAACAATATTAGTTCCAATTTGAAAAAAAAAAGACCACCACCAAAAATTAAATACAAATCTTCAGTACATAATGCCACCACCACTCAGCATCACTATGTGATGAAGCAGAAAAAGATCAGAAATATGTTACGAGACACACTAACTGAAGTACTGCTTCCTGGTATATAAGTTTCAAAGATAACTTTTCAGAAATGTTATCTTCATTTACTACAGACGAAAAATACATTTCAATGCTTTAACCAACCTGGCTAAACACTTTACATGCATATAAAATATTTGATAAGTTTGAACTCTTTTTCCTATCTCAGGACTTTGTGCACACTATGCACTAAGGAAAGACACGGAAGAAAACTAAGCATTCAGACTTTCAACTTCTTAATTTTTCTTTCACATGATTTCAAATCATTTCGGTTATCATGTTTGGCTTTTACTAAATTGTTCAAGAGTATTTTGCAGCTGAGGAGTTATGTTTTCCTATTTAGTTTTCAAGCTACTCATACACAAACATTCAACAGAAAATGAATAAAAAATCTAAAATCAGAACTTTGTTTAAACATATGCAGCAGATTTTGTATAAGACAATGTTTGTCTTATACAAAATCTGCTGCATACATTACTTTGGTATGGCAAAAGTTGTAAGTCTCCTTTTCACTTCTATAATTTGACTTGCAGCCACTAACACTGTGACACCGTGGCATGGCAATTCCTCTAAAAATCATTATACCTTTTAATACAAGTGAAAAACTAGATATGAAATTTTTAATCGAAAGTAGTTCCCTATGTTTTGTACAGTTAGAATAAAATTGATCATGCAGTTTTCAACATAATCTGTCGACACTGTTCAGACAGCTTTAGTAAATTCAATCAGACAAATGCTATATCACAGTTGCATTAAGTTACGAAATTAAAAAATGTCCTCTTTAATTCAGAGACACATTACAATGCAACAGTTCAAGCATTAATTTCGTAAAGAAAGGGCTAACGATTGTTGGAGATGCAAATGTTATACAAATTTCGAAGGCTAATTACACTGAAAAGTTGCCCTGATTTCTGGTAATATTCAAGTTCTATGTGAATCGGCATTGGCAAAAAATATTAATTATTCTATTTGTAATAAGAATTCAACACCACAGAATAACTCACTTCTTTATACTTCACTATTCACAAGACATGAACAGATTTCAACACATGTGAAACTAAGATCTACTCGTTAAACCTATAACTATCACTAAAACTAAATAAAACGTTTACTAAGAATTAACCTTATCTTAGAAATATACAAATACCTACCTCACAAAACTATACGTGTATCCAAATGACAATAAACGGAACACTCACTCAATACAAATAACTGTGAACAAACGATGCAATGGCTGTTCAACCGATTGACTTGGCGACAGCACTAAGTTGTGCACGTGACTATTTCGCACCGTAGCCTGTCTTTTTCGTCAGCCTCGAATAAAAAGACAGGCTACGGTGCGAAATAGTCACGTGCACAACTTAGTGCTGTCGCCAAGTCAATCGGTTGAACAGCCATTGCATCGTTTGTTCACAGTTATTTGTATTGAGTGAGTGTTCCGTTTATTGTCATTTGGATACATGTATAGTTTTGTGAGGTAGGTATTTGTATATTTCTAAGATAAGGTTAATTCTTAGTAAACATTTTATTTAGTTTTAGTGTTAGTTATAGGTTTAATGGGTAGATCTTAGTTTCACACGTGTTGAAATCTGTTCATGTCTCGTGAATAGTGAAGTATAAAGAAGTAAGTTATTCTGTGGTGTTGAATTCTTATTTCAAATAGAATAATTAATATTTTTTGCCAATGCCGATTCACATAGAACTTGAATATTACCAGAAATCAGGGCAACTTTTCAGGTAATTAGCCTTCGAAATTTGTATAACATTTGCATCTCCAACAATCGTTAGCCCTTTCTTTACGAAATTAATGCTTGAACTGTTGCATTGTAATGTGTTTCTGAATTAAAGAGGACATTTTTTAATTTCGTAACTTAATGCAACTGTGATATAGCATTTGTCTGATTGAATTTACTAAAGCTGTCTGAACAGTGTCGACAGATTATGTTGAAAAACTGCATGATCAATTTTATTCTAACTGTACAAAACATAGGGAACTACTTTCGATTAAAAATTTCATATCTAGTTTTTCACTTGTATTAAAAGGTATAATGATTTTTAGAGGAATTGCCATGCCACGGTGTCACAGTGTTAGTGGCTGCAAGTCAAATTATAGAAGTGAAAAGGAGACTTACAACTTTTGCCATACCAAAGTAATGTATGCAGCAGATTTTGTATAAGACAAATATTGTCTTATACAAAATCTGCTGCATATGTTTAAACAAAGTTCTGATTTTAGATTTTTTTATTCATTTTCTGTTGAATGTTTGTGTATGAGTAGCTTGAAAACTAAATAGGGAAACATAACTCCTCAGCTGCAAAATACTCTTGAACGATTTAGTAAAAGCCAAACATGATAACCGAAATGATTTGAAATCATGTGAAAGAAAATTAAGAAGTTGAAAGTCTGAACGCTTAGTTTTCTTCCGTGTCTTTCCTTAGTGCATAGTGTGCACAAAGTCCTGAGATAGGAAAAAGAGTTCAAACTTATCAAATATTTTATATGCATGTAAAGTGTTTAGCCAGGTTGGTTTAAAGCATTGAAATGTATTTTTCGTCTGTAGTAAATGAAGATAACATTTCTGAAAAGTTATCTTTGAAACTTATATACCAGGAAGCAGTACTTCAGTTAGCGTGTCTCGTAACATATTTCTGATCTTTTTTCTGCTTCATCACATAGTGATGCTGAGTGGTGGTGGCATTATGTACTGAAGATTTGTATTTAATTTTTGGTGGTGGTCTTTTTTTTTTTTCAAATTGGAACTAATATTGTTTGTGCAGTTGTTGCCCGTCTTACACAATGTGCCTGTGATATACCTTTTTTATATTCTCCTATCCCAAGATATGCATCTTAATTTGCCAAGCCGTTTCACAGCAAAATGGGCCAGAGGTCCTCATTTTAATAGCAGTTTTGATTTCATCGGTCCAAATTCATTTGAAAATCTATGGACTATTTTCTTTCCATGGAAGATGATGCTGTACTCCTTCACGTCATGGGGTCTGGCTAATCCCTCAAAGACACCATACCCGTAAGAGTTCCATGTCACTTATTTCCAGATTAATAAATGTTAGCAGTAATATTGTAGCATTTTTGTTTGCGTTTTAATACTGTACTAAAAATTCCAGGAAATTTCTCTTATTTTTCATACTTGCCACTATGACTTCATTGCCATAAAGTTTTTGATAAAAACACCTGTGAGAAGTTAACTGAAGTGTTACTGTGTGCGAGTCAAAGCTGAGTTCAGGCTCAATTTTTAAGAGCCCGAGCCTGAAGTATGTCAGCCCGAAAACTATGATTAACCTGTATAGGCATTAAAAAAGTCTTCCAAACTTCCACTCTTTCCTACCCATGCAATTAACCGATGTCTTTCTCAACTGCAGAGTGGGGAAGGGATGTCTATCTATTTCTATAGTTTCTTTAACCATTCATTTCTTCCTGAAATGTTTTTTTTTGGGGGAGGGTGTATCAGGAAACATCTGGTGGCACAACAAACTACGTCGTATGTTGCTCAATAGAATTAGCAGGGAGCTGCCCCTTTGAGGTAGGGAGCAAAATTCCGTCAGCTTGCTATCTACTATCTATACTTCTTAAAACTTATCCATGGCAGAAATCCTGTAATTCATGGCCTATGGTATTTTGTTATCCAAGCCCGGAATGGATAGCCCTGCAGAATTCCTACTCCCCATTTAGACCCAGTTGCTGAAGAATTCTCTTTAACAACTAGAAAGTATAAAAAAAGCCTCGTGTGCTAAATCATATAAAATCACATTAAAAAAAAAGGAAGAAAATTCTTCCCCTCTCTCCAAGCTCGAACTCCAGTAAGTATTACGCAGCCAGCACCCGGTGTGGGTTCGGCCCGTCTCAGCACTGGTGTGTCTGTGTACTAGTGCTTAGCTTGACATTTATAGTAGGTATATTGAAAGTAAAAATTTAATTTTACCATAATGAGCAAATTTGGCTTCTAGTAAAGAATGTTAGTAAAATGTATAAATTCCCTAGTGTTATGAAAAACTACTAACCAATTGTGCTTAATTCCTTTAGAAATATGTGGGAAATAATTATTTATACTGTTGAAATGTTGTCTAATCCAATATGTGATATCAAATATGTTTTATAAAAAAGTAGATCACAGTTAGGTATGAACATTACAAAAGTAGATTTTAGGTAAAGAAAATAATGAACACAACTCACACATAAAATATTCAGATTGTAACACATACTGGAGGATCTGAAGCTGAGATAATTTTGATGTAACTTGTGATGATTCAAACTATTTGAAACAGATGTCTTAATTTCTGCCATTGGTTGGCAAGAATTCTTTATTTATTTCGTTGTGTGTATCTATAACTTTGTTGCAGATTCTATCACATAAGTCAAGTTGGGGTAATCAATCTGAAGCTGAATACAGTTGCAGCTTGTGATAACTTCCTTCTTTCAAACTATTTGAAACAGACATTTGAGGTACATTTATGTAAAAAAATGGGCCCATTTGTTTATTTTTAATAGTATTTTTACTTCGTTCCGCTTGAAGATACAAGACAAATTAATAGCCAGTAGGTAAGTTGATACTTTTTTCAAATGTAGTATTTATGCTAATTTTTAAAGCAAACTAAAAATTGGATTTCTGAATTGCAGCAAAGTGCTTTAATAATATGAGGGTGGATCAAAAAGTTAGTTACACTGTTGAATAAAACAATCAAACAAAGATATACTCAGGGGATGTATGTTGGTTTAAAGGTACAACATTCATTCATTTTTCGACATAGTCGCCTAAGGACTGTAAACATTTATCGGAACGTGCGATTAACTTTCCCATACCTGTACAGAAAAAGTCCAGTTTGGTGCAACTAGTTAAGGACCACACTTTTCACATCCTCATCGGTTGGGAATCGTTGTCCACTAAGGTCCTGTTTTATTTTACTGAACAAATGGTAGCCGCATGGGGATAAGTTGGGGCTGTAAGGTGGATGTTGCCACACCTCCGACTTGAATGACTGCAGCAGTTCCCTTTGTTTTCCATGCTGTGTAGCGTTGTTGGGCAGCAGAATGACACCTTCGCTCAACTTACCCCGGCATCTGTCCTTAATTGAATTTCGCAAATTTAATAGTGTTTGGCAATATGAGTCACTATTGATGGTCGTCTCTTTTGACAGAAATTCTGTGTAAACCACAGATTCACAGTCGCCATGACCTCTCCCGCAGACAGACAGTTGGACTTTTCACGTCTTCCTTGTTGGAAAGGTGACATGTTTCCATTCCATGGACGATCGTTTGATTTCAGTTACGTAACAGTAAATATGTGATTTCAGATTACTTATACAGATATATTTCCCATGTATAATAAGAAGAAATATTTCTTCCCCAATGTTTACCTGAATAACTGGGAATTTGCTAAGCATCGACCTGACTCTAAATAGCTGAGCTACGATGAAGCAGGGCTCGCTTTGACTGGCGAAAATCTGTGATTATTCAGATTAAATCACTCGGATGTTTGGGACTTCCTCATCCTGGATGGTGTAACGGTAGCATGCTCGAATGGAAATCGGGAAATGCGCTCCACGGCAATGATTTTTCAAATTTTCTGGTATGAAAGAGTTAGTCAGTAGCACTAAATCTGCAATTTCAGATTGCTTATTGGCTCATAATGCAATTAAATTTCTGTTAATGGTGAGCAAGAATTCTGTTTACTGAGCTATAGTTTGAATTAAATTCTAGTATGGAAATAGTTTTTTCAATTTTTGGCTTACCTAACAGTGTTCAATTATAGTAATTGTAAATTTACAAATGAAAGGAAAATTTAATAGTGACAAAAATGAATAGTTTTATGAAAAAGTTCTTGCATTAATTTTTCACAAAACAATGAGAACATTTTTTGTGACAGTGTCCTTCATTCAACTTTTTTTTCAATTACCAAGAAAATAGCTTGTGCCAGAATGTGTTGTCACATAGTTTTAAAGTGTTGAAATATATACAGATAAGGATTAATTTTTTTTCTTCCCCCAAGTAGAAATAAGTTAAATAAACTGTAATGCACAGAGATGATTTGTATTAAAAGGGATCCTAAGCACTTTTTTTAAGAAGGAATTATTTCCAAATTATGTACTTTTAGTGTACAGAAGCATTGTCCTAGAAATAACCCCATTAAACAAAACACATGCAATAATATCAAAAAAAATATTTTTTCCAGAACAAGAAAAAAATATAACTTTTTTTAATTTAGTAAGGAACGTTTTAGCCATATATATATATATATATATATATATATATGAGGGGACACTTTTCTTCCCTCTCAATATGATTTCGCTTGACGTTTTCCGTTTGCTATTAATATTCTGTACGCTATTTATTAAACGAATTTGCTTTTCATTGTTGCTAGAAAATCATCATGAAGGCAAAAAGAAAAAAATGAACTACACGGACAACGAAGAAAATATAGTTAATTTCATTAAATCGAGCAACAAAACTTTCGAATATGTCTCTTGATACGACTTTGCTAAAGGAACGGCTAAACGCAAAAATCCACACTACACGGAAAACGAAAAAAAAATTAATTCAGTAGTGTTAAACGATTAAGTTCAGTAGAACTCCCATTTTAATAATGTTCCTTTTAAACGTTTTCTTCTCTAATAGTTTTAAATTAATATGCAATGATTAGATGTGCCACCTTATATTCGCTGCGTGTTGGAAAATATAGCTCTCTACTCGGTCACCGTTTGCTCTCGGCAGCCCCAAGCAGAGGCAACAGCACTAAGTTGGTCACGTGAATCTCGTCGATGCCCTTTCGCACCGAAGCCTGTCTTTCTCGTCAGCCTTGAATAAGGTCCATTCGCCCAGATTTAAAACTCTAAAAATATTCCGTTCCTCCAAAACAAATCATCTACTTTCATCACTGATAAGCTTTTAAGAGCTCGTCGAGAAAAATAAGACAATGCAACACGTAGTGGCGAAAGGAACTCACGTTGCTGCATATTTCTAGCCAATTACATTTCTTAGGGTTTTCGAAATTTGGTTGTCTTTTTAACTGCCAGGTGGAACTAGCAAGTATTTTTACTTTAAGATTATCTTAACTACTAGGTGGCGCTCGCATTAAACTTAGGTTTGAGATGGAAAAACGTTATACAGAAACATTTTGTTTCTTTTCTTCGCAATAAAAGGAATTGTATACCTGGTAAAAGTAAGTGTTACGTTTCCTTTTTTTAAATCATTTCAGATTCAGATTTTTTAGGACTGAGAGGTATTGGTAATTTGTTATTTTATAGCGAAGGTTAAAAAACTACTTATCTTTGAAGAAAATTTTTCACGTTGTGTACAATTTGTAAACATACAATTTTGACGTTTTCGTGTTTGAATTTTGTTTGATACGCAAGTTTTAATCTTGTTTTACTGGATTGTGAAATAGGTAGGGATTGTCTTAGTTGTTAAAAAACGTAGATGAAGTTCCTATTCAGAACGGCTTTCAAGTAGTTCACGACTTGCATGTACCGTTCCGCTTTGTTTATAAAGAACCGGCTCACATTCAACATGAATCTAATCAGCAAAAGAAACAATAGTTCACGTCATTTTTTATGCGGTTTTGTGTTTTTTTTAGAATTTCACTACAATAAACGCTTTAACTACTCTTTTTCTTGAGTAAATATATTTTATGAAGGAAATTTATCGAATGGATTTATTTTAATATAAGTACTACGGATTTATTTCCTGTTTTCTGTCCAAAGCTATTTATTTTAATTTTTTTTATGAGAAGCTAATTCAATTTTTTTTTTTTTTTTTTTTTTTTTTTTTGCGTGAAATTAAATTTGCTAAGTTTCGGAAAAATGATTGTCAAAGATATTAATTTTCTATTTGAAAAGTACTACCAGCAGCTGATTCGAAGGAAAGGATGTATGGGAAAACTTTCGCCCACTGAAAAGCGCGTGTCATTAAGATTCGGTATATAATTATAATGCATAAATCTCGTATGTGAATTAAATACGTATTATTTTCCGTATGCATTTATTCGTACAAAAATAACAATAAAAGTAAGAATTGTCCGTATCGTTAACTACTTCCTTTGCCGTTTCATGTTGGGTGTGAGCAGGTTCTATGTAAACAGAGCGGAATGATACACGCGAAGTTGGGAACTACTACTTGAAAAGCGTTCTGGTTCGAAGTCCATCCAAAGTCTTAAATTATTATCTCCGTATCTATCTTGGCGTAGAATTCTACGCCAAGAAATTCAGATCATTAGTGTAGTTATACTATTTTGAGCATACAATATTCCTTCTAATTTCCTTAAATGCAAAAATGCTTTAAAATTTTTATATATACTTAATATTCTTTAAGTTTTGAGACTTAGACCTGTACACGGCAAATATAGTATCAGTGGCGCACCCAGGATTTCTTGTTGGAGGGGGCTGTATATATATAGTATACGTACACAATGTGTGTACATATATATAGTGTACGCCTATAGTTTATATGCCGTTGTGACGTACGTCGCTCCTAATCTTTTTGGTGCTTTGGAAAGAAGACCTCGTGAAATAGAAGACACTATGTAATTTTTTTAACATGTAAAATAATATTTTTGAATGTTTACTTTGTGACGTACGTCGCTCTTAATCTTTTTGGGGCTTTGGTTTTTTTTTTTTTTTTTTTTTTTTTTTTTTTTTGGGTTGGAGGTTTAACGACCACCGTGAGCAACTCAATGGGCTATAAGCAGTCGCCCGTCCCTAATTTAGGGTCACTGGTTCCAGGGAAGGGAGAGAGCCAGTGCCGTAAGACAAACACAACATCCATGCCTCACCGGGATTCGAACCCGGACCCCGTTCGGACGAATGATCAGAGGCCATCGCTTAGACCACTGCGCCACCGGGGCGGCTGTTGGGGCTTTGGAAAGAAGACCTCGTGTAATAGAAGACACTATGTAATTTTTTTAACATGTAAAATAATATTTTTGAATGTTTAATTTGTGACGTACGTCGCTTTTAATCTCTTTGGGGCTTTGGGAAGAAAACACCAATTTTTTAAATATGTAAAATAATATGTTTGAATGTTTAATTTGTGACGTACGTCGCTCTTAATATCTGTATGGCTTTGGGAAGAAGACACTGCAATATTTTTAACATATAAAATAATATTTTTGAATGTTTAATTTGTGACGTACGTCGCTCTTAATCTCTTTTGGGGCTTTGGGAAGATGACACTATGTAATTTTTAGAACACGTAAAATGATATTTTTGAATGTTTCATTTGTGACGTACGTCTTCTTAATCTCCTTGGAGGGGGCTTAAGCCCCCAAAGCCCCTCCGTGGGTGCGCCAATGTATATTGTAATCGTAAATTAATAACGATGTAAAAAAATATAAGCTTTCTCTTCTTCACGTGTACTTACTTTATTTTAAGGTTTCTTCTGAATGTTTTGCGTTGCAGTTAATAATTACTAAGAGTACATAGATGTCTTCAATTCAACTTCTTGTATGAACAAAGTTCATCATTGGGATGTCTCTGAACCGATCCTGTTCGAGTGAAAGACGGCAGGATTGCTCTCACAACGCCTTCACTACAATTTTCGAGAGAGTACTTTCTATCCCTTCCGAGTCCGCATTTGGACGGTGCAGGTAATGGTAATCAGTTAGCTTACATACGCTACTGTTTGTGAAAACTGCAACACCATGAAGGACTGCTTGTATTCGCTTGAAACTTGCAGGATATGTACAACAGGGTGGGACATGCAAATGATTAAAATGTCAGTGAAAATGCGCATGCGGTTTCGGAGCAGCGCCATCTGAACTGTCAGGCCTTTGGTATAAAGAGCTGGCTCAAACGGGATGTTGCAATCAGTGAAGTACCTACATTCAGCCAAATGGGTGTTTCTTGTGTCACTATGCCCGTCGCCGAAGGAGGTCGCATTACGAACACCTGACGGACTTTGAGCGACGAAGAATTGTTGGGATGAGAGAAGCTGGATTTTCCTACCACGAAATTGACACTCCTACGGGACGAAACGTCAGTTCACATGCGAACATGGCGTCAGTGGTCAGACAAAGCTTGGACGTACAGAAATCCATGAATTGGATTTCTGCATTTCATGGATTGGAACGCAAAATCGCACGGGATTATAGACTCCTCTACCGCATGGCAGTGACCGATCGCACAGCAACATCCACGGTGTTAACGTAGCAGTGAAGCACTGTCACAGGCCTGTCTTTTTTCTCCAGCACAGTTCGTCGTCTCCTTAACATGGGACTGGTCGCTCGCACCCCATTGCTGAGCATTGCTTTAACCCTCAACCACAGACGCCTCAGGCTGCAAAGGGGTCTCAAACGCAGACATTAGCGTGCTGATTGGCAACAGGTCATGTTTTCTGACGAGTCTTAATGCCCCATGATGATCGCATACGTGTTCGAAGACATCATGGTGAACGGCACCTTGCAGCGTCATACCGGCCCAACACCAAGAAGTTTGGGGTTCAATTCGAGATCTCGCCTGATACGAATTTAGGGAACCATGAACAGTCAGCGATACATCAGGGATGTTTTAGAGGAAGAGGTGATACCTTTCCTTCAGAGTTGCCCTGAACCTATTTTCCAGGACTCTGCTCGTTCTCATGTGGCTCGGGATGTCCAAATCCTATTCCATGTACGGCAGGCGGTACCTGCCGTACATGGAATAGGATTTGGACATCGCGAGCCTGCTGCACCGCTTCTTTCCTGGTCTGCACGTTCGTTCGATATGTCCCCCGATTGAACATGTCTGGAGCGTGGTAACTAAGCGACTGGCCTGTCAAGCGCCTCCGCCAGTCACCACAAATGAACTTTGGTCTCGCATAGAAGCAGCCTGGCAGGTTATTCCCCAGTACGATATCATAAACCTCTTCCATTCAATGTGTAGAGGCTGTTATTGTTGCTCGAGGTGGCTTCACACGGTATTGAGTTTTGTAGCGAAAAAATCTTGTATAGCTCTACAAACAAATGTAATCACTTATCAAACAGATGCTACGGGCAGATGGATGCCGCATTAATCAAGCAAGTAGACATGCCTCAGAAAACTTGAAAATTACATCGTCCTGGAACGGGAATCGAACCCGCTTCTTCCGATTTACGTTCGAGTATGTTACCGTTACACTACCCAGAACAAGGATCTTCCAAGCAATTAAGGATGTCTTTTGGGACTCAGCTGTAACCCTCCGCCGTGCGTAAGTCGAAGCATATACACTCACGGACAATGGAATTTGCGCGCTTAGAAGAAAACATGCTACAACCGCGAAACTTAGCAAATATCTAGAGTGAGTGCTGGTATGTAAATGATACACGTTTGGTGCGATTGCACATGACCGCGCACCCTGTGGTGGCGCTGCAGCCACGAACCGGCAGCTTTATAAACCGGCGTGTAGTCAATGCCTCATGAAAGCGAAAAGCACCGGACAACGCAAGCAAGAGTACAGAGTGACAAGAATGTCGGGTACTTGCCAGATACGTAGATTTACGCAACGTACGGACTTTGATAGAGGCCTGATCATCGGGCTGAAAACCGCAGGGTGGTCGACGCGCCGTATAGCCCACCACGTGGATCGTTCTGACCATACTGTCCGACAGTGTTGGGAGCAGTGGACACGTAACTGCACTGCCGCACGGCGGAGCAGCTCCCGACGGACCAGGAGGACCACCGGTACAGAGGATCGTCGGATCGCGCGCCAGGCACGAACGAATCCCACAGAGACCTGGTCCACTATACAAGCACATGTAGCGGCTCCTGTGTGCCCACGAACCATTTCCCGACGCCTCGCGCAAACGAATCTGCGATCCCAGCCCCTGTTATGTGTGCTGCCATTAACACCGGAACATTGCTGTGTCCGTGTGCAGTGGTGCCAGGCCAGAGTGACGTGGAACGTCACAGACTGGAGGCGTGTGGTGTTTAGCGATGAGTGCCGCTTCGTTTTGGGGACAGGTGATCATCGTGTCCAGGTTTGGTGGTCCCCGGGTCAACGGTACAATCACAACCTCACTATCGAGCGCCACACCTCCTCCACTGCAAGCATTATGGTATGGAAGCCATTGCTTACGATAGCCGATCAGCTGTAGTAGTGGTACGTGGATCATTGACGGACCAGCATTGCTTACGATAGCCGATCAGCTCTAGTAGTGGTACGTGGATCACTGACGGACCAGCGGTATGTGGATGAGATCCTACGGGCCCCATGTGCTCCTATTCCTGGCCGGGATTCAAGGCGCGCTATACCAGCAGGATAATGCCCGCCCGCACACTGCTCTGGATGCCCAGGACTGGCTAAGTCATGTCCGGACACTTCCATCACCTGCCCGCTCCCCGAACATGTATCCTATCGAGCATGTGCGTGACCAGTTGAAACGCCGGCTGCCGCCGTGACGCACTATCCGGGATTTGGAACACACCGTCCAAAACGTGTGGGCCAGTCTGCCGCAGGACAACATCAGCCATCTGTTCGCCTTCATGCCGGACCGCATTGCAGCATGTATCGCCGCACGATGCGGTGCTACGCGTTATTGAAGATGACTGGACTGCGTGCCACAGATTCCTCTGCAATTGTTCTGCAGCTCTGTTTTTGCCATCATGTGTATCATTACGTCCATAAAATTTCAGTTCAATCCGATGCTTCCTTCTTGGTGCGCAAATTTTATTTTCCGTGAGTGTATGATCCTTCATTTTAGCGGCACGCGTGCAGGAAGCGAATCCACTGAAGAAATAGCACTTAGAAATAAATATTAATCCTGTGCTTCTCCATTTCTTTTTTTAATATTTTCTAGTTTGCCCATTCTCATCATTGTACGAACATTCCATGTTGCAATATTTGTGTAGGGATTTCGCATGATGTCGACCTGAGAAGCCCTGCCTCTTCTCCTGCCGGGGCCGCCCCGGTGGCGCAGTGGTCTAAGCGATGGCCTCTGATCATTCGTCCGAACGGGGTCCGGGTTCGAATCCCGGTGAGGCATGGATGTTGTGTTTGTCTTACGGCACTGGCTCTCTCCCTTCCCTGTAACCAGTGACCCTAAATTAGGGACGGGCGACTGCTTATAGCCCATTGAGTTGCTCACGGTGGTCGTTAAACCTCCAATCAAAAAAAAAAAAAAAAAAAAAAAGAAAATTCTCCTGCCGGGCCCGACTCCAGGAAATGTCCCGGGATCGGAGTTGTCAGAATCATTCATTTGTTGAGACTTTTCCCATTACTGATTACTTGGGAGTATAATGTGGTAGTTTCCCCTTGCTTTCCACATCGCAGTGATGCAACCTTCTGGTCCACTGGGCCTTGCTTGCATCTCGCTGGACAGGAGCCAATCGAACATATCTTTAGTCTCCAGCCCATTCTGTAAGTGCTGCTTCCCACTTACAAGGATTTGATTTCAGAGTTATTCATCTCCTAGGTATCTATCTCTCTTAGTCTGGCTTCTACCCCACGAAGACCTGACCGGCTTGGGTGTCCCTGCTGGTAATCAAACTAGCGCCGGCATAGCTCTCGGGGTTGTCAAACCACGCAAGCCCCCACCACCACGACAAGGTGAAGATACTGTCGGGGGGGGGGGCATAGTATATTAAGCAAAATACTTTTTAAAGAAAAAGCATTCATGACAGAAATTGTTCATTTAAAATTATCGCATTTATACTATTACATCAACGTTTTCTGATTTTAGGACCCAAAATCCTTAACTTTTGTTTTCGAAAAAGACAATTTCTAATATTTGAGTGCGCATTGCAATAGATGACGCACTATAATACACTGGCAGAAAGTGAAAAAGAACACCAAGAAGGAGACGTCTGATACCAACGAAATTTATACAGCATAATAACGGAATACAGAGGATAACGTGATCAAAACATTATGGCAAAATACAGCTGTATTTGCTGGTAAACTGAAAAATAATATTTCCATGTAACATGGTTAGTACGAGGTTGAACCGCCATGAACTGCGTCACACTATGCAATTCTGGCATGGACTCTGTCGTACAGATGTTGGATGTAAGTTTCGGGTATTGAGTTCCAAGCATCCTCAACCTGGACGCGTAAATCGGGATGGTCGTGGCTGGCCGTGGAGACCGGATAAGTCGTTGTCCTATAAAATCCCACACGTTCTCAATGGGGGACAAATCCGGTGAACGTGCAGGCCATGGAAGTTGTCTCACACCCTAAAGTGGATGTTGCGTTGCACGTGCCGTGTGTGGGCGTGCGTTATCTTGCTGGAAAACTCCACGATGGACCGACCTTACAAATGGCACAACAACGGGCTGAATGATGTTGTTGATGTAGGAGGTGCTGTTTAACGTACCCGGTACAAACACTAGTTGTGTACTGGAGTGATAGCTGATCGCTCCCCACACCAGGAGACCATGTGTAGGCCCTGTGTGTCGCTGGCGGATGCAAGAAGGGTGGAGACGCTTCCCTGTGCGTCTGCGAACACGCATACGGCCATCGGAGGCTCCCAAGCAGAATCTGGTTTCATCGCTGAACACGACAGATTGCCATTGCGTTCTCCAGTGCAGACATTGGCGACACCACTGCAGCCGTTCCTGACGGTGGGCTGGAGTCAGAGGTACACTTGCCAGAGGCACACGTGCACGTAGTCCTGCATCCAGTAGACGGTTGCTGATTGTTTGCACAGTCACCTCAGGTGCAACGGCAGCTGGTATTTGCGTCGCAGTGGATGTTCTGCTTGACAACGCCGCTCTTCTTAGGCGTCGATCGGTCCGCTTATCAGTCCGTCTGTGACTCCCGGTTCCACGTCTTCTCGAGTGGGAATGTTCCTCGGACCATCTACGCCACCATCGTACCACCACCGATACTTCCCGTCCAATTCGCTCCGCAATACGACGATACGACCACCCGGCCTCGCGGAGTCCGACTAGACGATCTCACTCAAAGTCCGATAACTGCTGAAATCGTACACGTCTTCCAGGCATTGCAGCTTCTCTCAGTTAGTGAACTGGGGTACAGCACAAGGCTGTACACTGTTCTGCTGAAATCCATATTATGGGTCAGCCAAGGCACTATCATCACCGAGGTGAAACACACACACACACACACACACACACACACACACACACTCTAAAAAGAAAAGAAACTACTTACCTTGCTTACCAAACTCGGAAGACGAAACACAAGCAAGAACACTTCCAGGGAAGAAGTATCTCTGAAAACAGGGTGGATGTGCTTAGAGAAAAAGTGGACCCACATCTAAGCACCTCCAACCAAAACAAAACCATGAAAATTCATTTGTCACCCCCCTCCCCGCCCGAGAGGCATGACAAAGACTCAGGAAGTGGTCTGAACTGTCGTCCGAGAGGCACAACACCTGCCACAGACAACAGACAGAACAAAAGCGCGGGCCAAGCATAGACAAATGCAGACAAAGACAATATATACACAGTAGAAAAGCATGTAAATACAATTCATGATGCAAACACAGGATCTAGACAAGCAAGTAAAAAGAGCACCGGTCGGTCAGGCATGCGACATGCTCCAACAGAAAAAACATTTAGAACCGAAAGCAGAGCACATTATTGCGTAGGGAAACCAGCCGAGGCCAAAAAAGCCATCGGACGCGAAAAACGTCTTCCGGCCAGTGGTGAAAGTCGGAAATCACCCTCTCACGCAATCTGATCTTGACAAAGAGGGCGACCACATCAGGCCTATTCGAATAAAGCCTAACGTGGTCAGACAGAACAGTATCATGTAACACAGTACAAGCAGTAGCAAGGGTCACCTTTAAACCATAAGCACGCTGACCGGAAACAGATAGCGGGTGCTTAAAAACAATAATTTTAAAATTGCACATATTAACAGAAATCCATCTAGACAAAAGTTGCCAAACCTTTCGAACAAAATTACATTCCACAAATCGGTGGTATAAAGACTCCGGCTGTCCGCAGTGGGGACAGTCCGGGGAGTCGACGACTCCCCAACGAAAAAGGGAATCACGGGTGAAAATCACCCCATGGGCCAAGCGCCACTGCAGGTCACGCACACGACCTTCCACACCCGCAAACGCAACATTGGCCCATGCGACCCTCCAGTTCATCCCCAAGGCGGGAAACCTGCGCTGAATGTGAGGAGCAAAGGATGGCAAGAATACATTATAAAGGGCATCGGGTTCATGCCAAGAGCAACACCTGATGTTCTGGCTAGTTAACAATCTAGCCTCACAAATGGTAGTGTCATGTGGTCCACCGGGCCTCGGAGCTCTAGGCCCAAGGTAGTTACAAGCAAAAGAAAATAACCTAAGATTATAGGAAATGAAATAACACGCGAAGTTAAAGCTAGGATGTGAATCGCTTTTCAGGATGTAGGCCACATTAGAAACCATCAACGCGCGACACCACGCAAAAATGTGCCGAACACCTAGTCCCCCCCATGGACTGGTTGAACCAGGCAATCCCGAGAAAGGACAGCTCTAGTTCCCCAAACAAATCGAAAAATTAGAGAATTTAGAGCCAAAAAGACCCGGTACGTCGGGGGTTGTATAGGGTACCGCAAAAAGCAATTTTGGAAACCAAGAGACTGTTAGCCAATTTAGTCCTATTAAGAAAAGAAATTTGGCAGCCCTCCCACCGAGCACATTCCGACGTGAGCTTCTGTTGAACAGAGCGCCACGTCTTGCGATGAACCCCCTTTTTATCAAAGTAAACACCGAGGATCCTTATGGGATCATCGGTTGAGCCTACAAACTGCAAAACGTCAGGTGACCAATCCCCAAAACACAAGGCTTTAGTTTTATCCACATTCAAAGCAGCGCCTGCACTGTCCGCATAAACATCATAAACATGAAACAAATTTCTCAAGGAAATCTCATCCCGAAGGAAGAGAACAACGTCATCTGCATACGCAAGGTATTTGAGCTCAGCTGTTGTAAAGCTCGAACCCGGAACTGGGATGCCAGAGATATTCGGTGCAGATTGAATCTTCTTAAGGAGAGTTTCAATGCTCAGTACGAACAGTGCAGCATACAACGGGCAGCCTTGGCGGACCCCTCTCCGGATGGGAAAGCAGCCCGTAGGCTGACCGTTGACTCGGATAAAACTAAAGATATCAGTATACAAGACCTTCACCATGTGTACAAAATCTTGGCTAAAGTTACAAGCCTCCAGCAGGGTCACAAGGTACTTGTGAGAGACCCTGTCAAAGGCTTTGCTCTGATCCAAAGAAAGGATACAGCACTTCAACCTCTTGCGGTCGAGGTAGTGAATACCGTCCCGCACGAGGACTAAATTTTGAAAAATTCTCCTCCCCGGGATTCCAGAAACCTGGCACACGCCTACTAGGCCAGGAATAACCCTAATCAGTCGGTAAGCAAGGACTTTAGCCAAAATCTTATAATCGTAATTGAGAAGAGTGATGGGTCTCCATTCTCCCAAATGACGACCAGGACCATCAGGCCGCTTGTAAACCAAAACGATCTGACCAAGCCGCATCGTCGTGGTTAATTGCCCAGTTGACAGAACATGATTAAAAACATCACATAGAGGTTCAGCAAGCAAATCAACAAAACGTTTATAAAATTCGACACGGATGCCATCAGTACCCAGACTGCGACCATTACGCAAGCCGGCAATGGCTTGCCTCACCTCAGAAATACGGACAGGGCCCGATGTAAGCACAGAAGCCGCGGCGTCGAGTTGGGTCACGTCAGCGACCCAAGAGTCGACGGACGACTGCTGCACTTCATCAGATGCAAACAGGTCTCTGAAATGCGAGAAAACCAAATTGTGAATTTCTGGTTGAGAGGTCACGAAGCGTGACTCATGCTGTAAGCCAGGAATTACCTGGGAAATAATTTTGTTTCTGCGAGATTTCGCAAAAAAACTTGCAAGTGAAATCTCGTTTTCTAAATTTTGTGAAATAGAGTCCTGTGTGCATCTTTGGCCGGTTTTACAATATAAATCTGTCAACTGAGCTTGAAGTTCAGCAATCATACCAGCATTCTGCGCTCCCATTTGCTGCCCGGCTTTGCATGCACGCAACATACAGACAAGGCGAGTTCGCTCTAAAAGCCGCTGACGAGCCGAAAGTTTCCCCTGAAGTTGTAAATAAGACTTCACTTTGTGTTTAACCCCCTCCCACCACTCACCAGTGTGATGAGTCTCAGACTGAATTTCACCCCGAAGCAACCTCTAAAGGCCCTGAAGGATGTCGTCATCTTCGAGAAGATTCAGATTCATCCTCCATGGGCCCTGAGTTCGTGTCCGGGCCCCTGTTAGAACGATCTCACCAGAAACGGCACGATGGTCACTCACACGGAGAAACACAGAATTAACATCACAATGAACAAAAGACACAAGGTCACAATCCCCAAAGCCCCCCACAAGAATCGTGTCCAGGCGGGCCCGAACCGAGCCATCCGTCCAAGTCCAGTCGAAGACCCCAGGGTGAGTAGAACGCCAGACGACCACCAGCCCCGCCCCCGACATGAACCCGGAGAAGACAGCCCGGGACGAGTCCCCCTGCCAGGTACCCCCTGATTATCAAGAGGCTCCGTTACAAGATTATAGTCACCCCAAAAATGAGGAAGTCTTCACCACCCCCAAAAAATAAAGGAAGACTCCTGAGGAATCTACCCCGTTGGGCGGGTTCCAATGGCGCATAGGCTGAAATAACGCGAATTTTAAACTCAGCGAGGGCAAAGCTGACAGCAGCCACTCGACCCTCGTCATCATATTGAAATTTCAGTTGTCAACCCTTGAAGTTAGGGTTGACAATAATTCCTGACGCCCCTGCGACTAGTCGGAGAAAGACTAAACCAGCACGGGGCATTAGTGTAATGACGAAAATCCGAAACATGCCTAAAATTGTGAAAAAATGTTTCCTGGACACACGGGATATCAATATCCTGGGTCATAATGCAGCCGATGAGCCAACGCCTTACTGACCGGGACCGAAGTCCCTGAATATTTAATGTTGATACTTTAAGGTTGAAGGTTAAGCAGATAATTGAAATACAAAAATACACAAAACAAAAGTCAGTAAGGAGGGTAGGTTCAAATTAGCCCACCCGTTTTAGAAACGTGGACCGGCACTTAGAACTGACGATGCCAATCTCCAGAGGTGGAGCGGTTGTGATTCCGGCGACGGTTCCGTCGGCGGCTACTTGGGGAAGTTCCCCTTCCTCCAGTTGGACGGGAGATCTTTCCCGACGGCCAGGATGAACACTTGCCGAACGGCTGCAGCGAGTCCTGCCCTCCGAAGATGAAGAGGACTGTCGTTGTTGACGGAAGGAATGGTCAGCAGGACGAGTCTCTCTGGAAGGAGTAACATTGTGGATGGTAACAGGAACACGTCCCGGCGGCCTGCTGGAATGGATGACGGGTACAACTTTGTCCCCGGAGGTGGAAGGGTGGGAGACAGTTCCGACAGGAGAGGTGAAAGCAACATCATCAACGGAATCTATGTAAATATTGTCATCATCCGAAATAACCTCTGTAAATGCAACAGTGGTAACAAGTCCGACTTGGGCGTCAATAGAATCAGGTGAATGAGGCTCAGGGACCTCGGTACATACGTCGGCGTCCATGGGAGGCTCAGACTTAATAACAACAGCCGATTCAACGGCAAGAGGCAGTGAGGTGACCTCTGTAGGTGGCATTTCAAGAACCTCAAGATCTTGCACTGGTGAAACAGCAGAAGCTCCAGGCTCGACGCGGCCGTCAACAAATAAGGTCTCTTGATTAACAGAAGTCACGACATTCTCGGAAGGCGGATCGACAGGTATGACAACCGGTAATTTCAAAGAAGCAACATGTTCCGGGTCCATGGTAACAACTGCATCAGGAACACCAGAGTCCCCGGGAACAACAATAGTACTGGTGGAGGGTAGCTCTGGAAACTCCTCATTGAAAACAATGGGAGCTGTTGAAGGCCTAGCTACAACATCTGCGAAGGATGACTGGGTGCATCTGGATTTGGTGTGAGAATCCGCACCGCACTTGTAGCAGGCTTGCTCGCACGAGATCTCTAAGTGCCCCACCGTACTACAGTTGGGGCAAGCTCGGGATGGGCACTGAGGAGCAATGTGGCCAGCATTACCGCATCTACGGCATGTGTGCATCATACCAGCATATGTGACCATGGCCTTCCAACTGCCCACTTGAAGGAAATTGGGTACTGGCTTTGTCATACGCAGGCGAACAATTCTTGTGCCTGTATAAACATGTTCCAGACCTTTGAGTGTGTGCCGCTCATTCTGAATGGGGGTGACAATCTCCCCATATCCAGTAAGTGCCGCAGAGATCTTCTCATTAGGGATGTCAATGGGCACGAGTTTGACATAGACGGTACGAATGCCGTCATCAACTGGCGAAATGTTCACCGCAACGTCCTTGTAGGCTGTCAAGGGGTGCTCGAGGTAGTGCAGTGCTTGTGCAGCAGTTTGGAAACGCACTGTGAAAAGTCCATTGTTAAGTCGCTGGACTGTGTGCAAATGTTCCGGATGGTCAAGTTTGTTGACTAATTCCTTAAGAATATTGACATTGGGGTACTTCCCATTATAAGTAACCTGAATGGTTTCAGGTCGGTTCAGAAAGTTCGCCATTTCGGAGGCACGGAGCCCCGGTTGGCCTGGAACCGGAAAGCAAAAATAAAGCTTCTAACTTGAAGTTTAAAGAACAAGAAATAAAAATAACTCACAGTCAAATCCTTGACGACCACAAACTATATGAGAATTACTTAGTGATTAAGCAACTCAACTCCATGCAGCTAAATTATGAGAAGGATTTCTCCCACGTACTTTGCTCTTCACTACTGCACGAGACCGAAACTACGTAAGTACACCGTCTTGCTCGGGATCATCGCACGTGTCCGTACGCCGACGACTGATTACATTCACTTCGCCGTACTCCTTAAATACCATTGACGATAATTTGCATATTATGCTGTGCTGTGGCGTAAGTGCTCACCGGTTGGTCCCGAAATTGACATCACACCTACGTAAACTCGACCCGATTAACATATGTACATTTCATGATCGTCCGCCAATTCCTTCTTGGTGTTCTTTTTTCACTTTCCGCCAGTGTATGTTAAATACGGTAATAACATTGACTGAAAGTGTCTTTCCAATATGGTGCTCCTTTAGTGCACAGCTCCCCGTGGCTCTTGGCTTCCGAAGAACCAGCGCAGCTACGTCATCAAGCTCGGCTGCGTGTCTCAGGGGGTGAAGCGATAAGGACTAGCCCATTTCTCTCAAGCCCTGTGTTTTGTGCATTGAGTGTATCTGAATGCCTGCTTGGATTCGCCTGTAAATCATTCGCAAAAAAATTCAAGATGTGAAAATTTATTAGCATGATTCTACCTGTTCGCTATTTTGTTTTTCCGGCCCTAATTGCTCAGCTCCAGTGACGGATTTAGAATTATCGGAGCCCTGCGCACAGTAGCGGTTTGGGGCCCCCTAATTTTACCCGCCATTCTTGAAAAATAGCGTTTTTTGTTGGCGCACATATCCCCCCACCCCCTTCATCCACATTTTTACTTTCCCTTACATTTAGTATATGGTAAAGTAAAACTAAAGTATGAAGAGTAAATGTGAAAGTAAAATGAACGGATAGAAACTTGTCATATAACAGTAAAGAAATTCGACTTCGAGATTACAACAGAAATATACATTTTGGGTTTCCTCGAACAAGATTTGACTATTTTCACGGTATTGTGTTTGTTAGTGTGTGTGATTTGTTGCAGCTATAACGCAAAAATTATTAAAGCTATCAAGGCGAAATTTATTGACGTAGCACTACGTCTAACTTCGCGGATTGTATGGGACGACTTACGGCAGACCGCCTGTGACAAAAATAGGTCCCAATTGAAATCATTATAGCGTTAAAAATACGTGCCGCACACTAATCGTGTTAGCATATTCGTAAACAGCATTGAGTCCAATTCGCGTACTGCGCAATACATCGTGCGCGCGACGCTCCTCTCGCTCCCTGTGCGTGGGGAGATCTTTTTTTTTTTTTTGATTGGAGGTTTAACGACCACCGTGAGCAACTCAATGGGCTATAAGCAGTCGCCCGTCCCTAATTTAGGGTCACTGGTTCCAGGGAAGGGAGAGAGCCAGTGCCGTAAGACAAACACAACATCCATGCCTGACCGGGATTCGAACCCGGACCCCTTACGGACGAATGATCAGAGGCCAGCGCCTTAGACCACTGCGCCACCGGGGCGGCCGTGGGGAGATCATGCAATATTTCTAGGTGTGGCGCTTCGTTTGACTCAGTCTATCTCGGCAACCGTGAGCGCAACACGACTCTGCAAGGTATCGTTTTAAAGCTCTCGACGAGATCTATTCAAATATACGAACAACATTTCGCAGTGTTTTGTTTGAACTGAACATTTTAAAAATTGTTTTCTTGTGAACCGGTGAACACTTTTGATAATGTCGCGGTTTATCTGGACAACCGTGAGTGTAAAACGACTGTGCGTGGTATCGTTTTAAAGCTCTCGGCGAGATCTATTTAAATATATAAGGAACACATTACAGTGGTTTAAACTAGATTTTTTTTAATTGTTTTCGTGTGAACGGGTTAACATTTTTGACAATGCCCCGGAATTCGCAGAATGAACGCAAGCAAAAGTGAAGAAAATCAAAACGAGAGGCAAGAGCAAGTGATGAGGAATATATGAAGCCCAAGAAGACAGAGCAACACTTTGGGTAATTCGTGCATTGATCTGCTTTTTGTTCGCAGTGTATCCATCATTATTTGTAAAAATTATATAAGCTACTTTTCATATCATAGACCTGTGTTGGCTATAACAAATTAAATAAACGCTTTGAAACCGTACTCGACTAGCTCATTTCAACTCTCCGATCTGCAAGTCGTAATCCTACGTTCCAAACTGACGGCTCAATCAAAACTGAGCCTACCTGTAATTTTTTTTTTTTTGCTCCACAAGCTTACCGAAATGACGAAGACCGTAATAATAACTTGCCATATTTGCCTTCTGATACGAGGGAGAGTCAAAATGTGAAGACAACATATCCATTAATACCGGTAACTGTGAGCAAATGAACATAACGGCTATCTCACTTCACCACATAGTCCACTTGCAAGTTCGGGTATCGCTCCACTACCATCATTCCTTGGAAGAAGAAGCTTTTCGGAAGTTCCCGAATCCAAGTCTGCACTGCTTCCTTAACCTCATCATCAGAGGTGACCCTGCTACCGCACAGAGCCTTTTTAAGTGGACCGAAGACGTGATAATCGCATGGCGCCAAATCAGGAGATGTAGAGGACGTTCAAAACGCAGTTGTTGCTTTGCCTCCACCGTTGCAACCGCTACACGGGGACGTGCATTGTCATGGTGCAGCAAGACTGCTTTTGACCGCATTCCTCTTCTTTTGCTGCGAATTGCAGGTTTCAGTTTCTCTCTAAGCATAGCACAGTACGTTGCACTAGTCACTCTTTGTCCATGTTCCTGAAAATGCGCCAGAATAGGACCCTTCATGTTCTAAGAGAAGGTCAACATAATTTTTATGGCAAAGAGCTGTCGTTTGAACTTCTTTTACTGAAGAAGACGAGTGTTTCCTCTGCATGTTTTGTTTTTTGCTTTTTGGTTGACAGTGACGAACCCACCCATGTCTCGTAGCTGGTGATGACCGCTTCATAACGTTTTAGGAATTTGGTCGCAACCTCCACGCGCTGTTGCTTGTGCAGATCAGCAAGCTGTTTGGGGGCCCATCTTGTGCAAACTTTACAGTACCCCAAGTCATGATGCACTGTGGCATGTGCGGATCAGTAGCTGATGTCCAAATGTGCGGCACCGCTCCGGTGGCGCAGTGGTCTAAGCGATGGCTTCTGATCATTCGTCCGAAAGGGGTCTGGGTTCGAATCCCGGTGAGGCATGGATGTTGTGTTTATCTTACGTCACTGACTCTCTCCCTTCCCTGCAACCAGTGACCCTAAATTAGGGACGGGCGACTGCTTATAGCCCATCGAGTTGCTCGCGGTGGTCGTTAAACCTCCATTCAAAAAAAAAATGCGCTGCAACAGCGCAATCCGCCAGTCTTCTCTGTTCAAGCCATTCGCCTTCTCGATTTGGGCTTGTGTGCGCGATATTTAGGCCTATGGCTGACCAGATCGAGATTCGTCGGTTGAACTTTTTCTTCCCGCTTTAAGCCTTTCTACCCATTCATAAATTTGTCGTTGAGTCATGCTGTTTTCACTTCTGTAATGAGCTAACACCCTTCGGTGAATTTCAGCAGGTTTCGCTCTCTCTGCCCAAAGAAATCTCATTACGGTGCTTTGTTCAACAATGGTGCAATCTCGTTGCGGAACGTCCAGGTTTATTTGACCTTGGCTTCAACTAGAATAACGGCAGAACGCTGCGCTGTGCGTGTTCGAACTATACATAAGCCACTGCGAACGTGTTGTATTGCGTCAGCTTCTATCAGTTGTGGTTACCGCGTAATTCTCAAGTTTCCTTTACTTTTTGTTTTACTTACGTATTATCGATACTGAATGATCTGTTTCTAATGTCTACGCAGTTAATATAAACAAAAAGAATTGGTTCACTCTTCATTGACATTTTAATTTTTAGCTGAATTAACACGAGGGCGGGCTGAAAGGTTTTGCCCCCACTGGAACATTCGTCGTAAGATTGGATAAACGAAGATAAAAACCGGTTTGGGGCAGCCACGCCGATTCCCCTCTCTGCGATACTCTGTGCGAAGAGGGGTCCCTCAGCTTCGCACAGTTCCTGCTCAGTGTGTGGAGGACTGTTCAGATGTGCGGTTCAAATAGCTAGTAGTCATGCAGCAAAAAGTTGCTCTCGTCGACATTCATTGAAGACCGAAAACAGTTCAGGGAGATCAGTGTGTTGGTGTGAGTACTGTGAGAAGATAGGTAAGGCAAAATATATAAAGATGAAAGGGGAAAGCAAATTTGAGTTACAAACCAAGGCCGTCTAGAAAGCACAAGGCCATGACATTAGAGAGATGAGTTCTCTCTCTTAGTGACGTCGAGCTGAAACCAAGGCTTCCGATTGGTTTCGAATGCTGTCGTGTATGACGTCAAACGCGGCACCGACCTATCACTCCATGAAACATGAGATTGACGTCACAAATGGAGGGAACTCATCTCTCTAATGTCATGGCCTTGTGTTTTCTAGACGGCCTTGGACAAACCGAGGTCGGGGAGGCCTGTATCTTCAACGGACCACTTTAATTAACAGCGTGTTGGAGAAATTATCCAAGCAAACCGTCGCGTAGGGGCTACAATAAATCCTGAATATTAATTTGAAACTTTGAAGATACGCAAATCTCGTAGCAGGGCGGAGTAGTCAAACACTTCTTCAACACGACAAGGCTAGGCCTTATACCCGTGCTGCTACAATTGCCGACATTTTCTGGGTTTTCTGTGTTGCCACATCTTCGCCAAGAACTCTCTTCTAGAGATTTCCACTTGTTTCCTAAACTGAAGGAATACTTGATGGGGCTATAATTTCACATCTGCCGAAGAAGTGCAGTCAGCAGTAACCCTGTGGTTTCAAACACGAAATCCTAAATTTTTTAAGGACAGACTTCACAGGCTGAAAGAATTGTATTGAAGTAGGAGGTGATCATATGAAGAAGTAATTATTCAACCTTTTTTAAATGAAAGATAGAGGTGCATTTTTGTTTTTTGTTTTATTGAAAAAACTTTTACCCACCATTAATATTTTATTCAGGTGGAGGCAAAATCTTTGCGCCCATCTACGTATTTACCTGAAATATTTGTTAGAAGATTTTTAAATACTTGAATCCGTACTGTACATACTTTCACCGTTATTATTTTTCTGTTTTCTTAAAGATGCTAGGAAGTGATCCAAAAATATACCGTAGATGGAAAGCACGTGATTACCTGTCTTCAAGCAAGAAGCCTACTGGAGTAGAGAAACAACACTCTAAGAGAAATGTGTCATTTTTTGGTTTCCAGCTGAGCCAATCAGATGAGGGGAGCACCAGTAACGCTTTCAGCCCTTCAATACCCTCAGCGGATCGACTTAGTGCATCTGCTGCCTCTGACTCTGAAGAACTAGAATCATGCAACTCCAAAATATCAGAGGACAAGGAGGATGCTAGTTTTGCTTCTTTCACTTCAGGTGGTGAATATTTTATACCAGCTGGTGTTCCATCTGAACTGTTTATGTCCTCCTTTCACAGGTCTTGCGCTTACAGAATGCCTTCAGAAGAGTCCGAAGCAGTCTCCTCAACTACTGCGATTGCAGTTAGCAGCGAAACTAATAATAGTTCAAACAGTGGTGCAGGAAATGAAATTGCAAGTCCAGAACTTTCTGAATTAGAGAAAGACTATCAGCGCTGTGCGTCCAATGCATCATCACGGGGTAGTATTACTCTCCCGGCTTTGTTCAAGACCCCAGGCACTTGTGAAATAAAGCCGTACTGTAGGCCTCAGATCCCATGTGATACAGCAGAAGGAAACACGATAAGCATCTTTGCTGAGACTTTAACGGTGAGCACTGAAAATGAAGGATCTCAAAGCATTGCAGCTGTTTCACCTGAAGAACCCGTTGAACAGAAAAAAAAGGCTGGGCTCTTTAAGATGCTGAATCTCGTGTTTTGTTGTGGCAGCTGGAAAAAGTGTACCTCGCCAAAAAAATCCTTGTAAATTCAGCCTCCGGCTTAACTGGTAATTTTTAATGTTCCGTAATACTTTTATTGCCGTGTATTTTGCTAGTTTAATACTTTTTTTTCCCTCTAAATTCAATCTAAATTCCCTGTTAGTAAATTAAATACATATTAAATGTTGAAAAGGGAAAATGTAACTATCAGCATTTGAAATAAACAAAAATAAAATAAAATGGTTGTATATTTTATTTGTTCCTTACATAATACTTCTGAAAAGAACAGACAGATTTTTTAAATATTACGAAGAAAATGCGTAAGTGTAAAACTGCCAAAAGTAATTACCGCAATTTTCAGGTTAAGCACCGTATCGACGTAAGAGCCGCCCTCCGAAATTTTGTAATCCTTTAATCGTCGATGCCAGAGCTTCGACAAGTAACATTGCAACACGTATGTATATATATATATATATATATATATATATATATACACGGTCGAATCACAATATTGTGACCACCATCTAATATCCAGAGTAACCGCCGTGTACAATGCGGACAGCAGCTAGACGGGCTGGGAATGACTCAATAAGGTGCTGGAAAGTGTTCACAGGTATGTGCATGGAGCCATGCTGACTGCAGTGCATCTAACAGCAGCTGGAGGGTGCGTGATGGAGGATCCATAGAGCGAGCAACACGATCGAGGTGGTCCCACAGATGCTCAATTGGGTTTAAGTCTGGAGAATTAGGGGGCCAGGGAAGTACTTTGAAGTCTTCATCGTGCTCTTCCAACTACTCTCGGACATTTCCAGCTGTGTGACACGTCGCATTGTCGTACTGGAAGATCCTATCTGCCCCAGGGAAGACAATAAGCATGTATGGGTGTACGTGGTCTGCAAGGATGGATTCATAACGAATTCGGTCCATAGTGCCTTCCACAGGTATGAGTGGACCCAGAGAATGCTACGAAAACATTCCCCCGACCATAATGCTGCCCCCCCCACACACACACACCAGTTTGTGTTCTTCCAACAATGGTTGAAGAGTTTGTTCGCCGATTTTTCTCGCCTTATACGCCAACGTCCATCCGTTCGATGAAGCAGAAAACGTGACTCATTGGAGAAGGCCAATCAGCCTTCTCCTTTGCCAATCAGCGGAGGTCCAATTCCGATACTGCCATGCAAATGTAAGCCTTTTCTGCCGATGCACCTTCGTTAGCATAGGTGCAGAGACCATCCGTCTACATCGGAGGCCCATACGCAGCAAGGTTCGCTGAACTGTCGTTTTACACACACTTTCGGCAGCCCCCTGGTTCATTCGGCCAGTGAGTTGCTCCACTATAGCGTGTCGATCGGCCTGCACGCATCTTCGCACCCGACGTTCACCTCTCACATCAATGGCACGTGGTGCTTCGAAGTTTTCACGTCGCTTATTCGCAATGGTGCCATTTCTCCAATCACGATACACTTTAACCACAGCAGCACGCGAACAGTTTACAAACTGCGCTGTTTCAGAAATACTGCCACCCTTGGCGCGAAAGTCGATAATTGTCCCATTTAGCAAATCTGATAAATCGTTCATTTTATCCATGGCAGCAACGAGTGATATGTTTTCAGAATGCCTACCACACCTTACATACCCCCCAAGTCAGCTCACGAAGCATTCGTTCTTTCATTGGCTACGCGCTGTTGACGTTAAAAGTAGGAGGTGGTCAGAATAATGTGACTGGACTGTATATATGTATATACACTATCTACCAACAAGTAATTGGACACCCCTGCAATCCATGATATCTGCGGTCCTGATACATGTCGCGGCCGCCGCCGTTAAATATCGTGTGGAAAACAACAACGCAACCAGTCGCGTGCAAGATGCCATGCAGTTCGGAGCTCTCTGATTTCGAGAAAGGTGTAATCGTCGGGTATCACAGAAATTGCCCATTCATACGTGACATATCCAGCGAGTTGAAGTACCCAAAATCAACAGTGGCCTACGTGATTGGCAAGTGGAAGATGAGAGGTGACTGTCGGAATGCGCCCCGACCCGGCAGACCCACAAAACTAGGAGTAAGAGACCGACGGGTGCTGGCCAGAGAAATTCGGAAGAACCACACCAAATCGATGGCGCACATACACGAGGAGTTTCAACAGGCATCCGGGAGTGTTCTTTCGATGAATACCATCCGTAAGGAAGCCCATCTGCTCGGTTATCATGGACGTGCTGTCGCCCACAAGCTTTTGATCACCAAGTTCAATAGCGCTGCTCGACTAACGTGGTGCAAAGAACGTCGACAGTGAACCGTTGAACAGTGGAAACAGGTTCTCTGGAGCGACGAATCAAGGTTCACCCTCTACCGTTCGGATGGCAGGGTCTGAGTTTGGCGTCAGCCTGGAGAACACCTCCTGCAGGAATGTATTGTGCCAACTGTGAAGTTCGGCGGCGGTGGAATTATGCTATGGGGGTATTTCTCCTGATATGGCACGGGACCCTTGGTCGCAATTCCTGGTAGACTCAACGCCGAGACCTACTGCACCATTTTGGATGACCATGCGCTTCCTACGTTGTGGCAGTTTTACGGGGTGGACCCATGTTACTTTCAGGATGACAATGCCACCTGTCATGTTGCGAGGTCCACCGTGGCTTGGTATGGTGACAATGGGGTTAATCGAATGGAATGGCCTGTGCAGAGCCCGGACCTTAATCCTATCGAGTACCTCTGGGACGAGTTGCAGCGTCGACTTAAGGGGTGCCCCCACCGTCCGAAATCGGTGAAGGAACTGACCTGTCTTCTCCAAGCCGAGTGGAAGAAAATACCGCTAGCCGTCGTACAACGCCTGGTTGAGAGTATGCCCCGGAGGGTCGCAGCTGTAATCGCCGCTCGTGGAGGCTCCACCAACTATTGAAGGTGAATAAACTTCGTTTTCCTTTGCTATGCCAGGTGTCCAATTACTTGTTGGTAGATAGTGTATATGTATATGTACAGGGTGCATAGGAAAGTCCCTTTAGCCTGGAATAACTTGCGAACGGAGAGAGATATAGTTTTGCAAGTGAGATAACGGTACAGTAAAGCGCCTACGCCCGATCGAATGCAACCATTAGCAGCACCCCTAGTGGCGAAATGCGGAAGTTAGCCATTGCAAATCAAAAACGAAAGGAGATAGAGCAAAATTTCCAACCACAAAGTTGTAGAGCATTAATTAGTACAAAACAACATTTGTTTCATACGGATAAGATAAATTGTTGCCTGAATACCCTAAAATGTCCGAAATCGACGCGCGACCTTTTGTGTGAACATTTGAAGGGAACAGGCATAGGTATGAGCAACTACACACAATTTATTGCATAAATGCGTACTTATGTCACTACAGTTTGACGACGTCAGACAAAACAGAAACAAAAAAGGCAAACTGGCGCACAGTGATAAAAGGTTAATGTCGAGTATGTTCGAAGAGTTCGCCATTGCCCACGATACACATTTGTATTCGTGAAAGTAACTCTGCATGCACATTCCTCAGCATGGGAGGTGTCACACTATTGCAAGCATCTGTAACACGACGACGTAGATCCAGCAGACTTGTAGGCGTTGTTGCGTACATCTGATTTTTTACGTAACCCCAGAAACCCAAGCTCGCCATTCTCACACAGCGTACGTAGGCCTAAACTTCTGATCAGGGTACATCCTGCTACTGGTTTTTATATCGTAGGTACGGTACAACGTCACAATCTGCATTTGCATACGGCTACATTTGCGAACTGTAAATATGCAGATTCGAATCGTCGCCCATCGATTTCGGACATTGTAGGGTATTCAGGCGACAATTTATCTTATCCGTGTGAAACAAATGTTGTTTTGTACTAAGTAATTGATGCTCTACAACTATGTAATTGGAAATTTTGCTCTATCTCTTCTTGTTTTCGATTTGCAATGGCTAACTTCCGCATTTCGCCACTAGGGGTGCTGCTATTTGTTGCATTCGATCGGGCGTAGTCACTTTACTATACCGTTATCTTGCATAACTGTACCTCTCTTCGTTCGCAAGTTATTCCAGGCTAAAGGGACTTTCCTGTGCACCCTGTATATATATATATATACAGTATGTATAACGTATAAAATAGAAGTACAACATTGAAATGGTATAAAAACCGAAAAGATTAAAAATTGAAACCTGAAATTTGAAATATAATATACGAGAATATACACTATTATGAGCAATTATATATATTACGAGTACCAAGGCTTCCAATCATCATATTTTTAGATACATACATAGACTATATAATGGCTTTTGGCTGGGAGGAATTTCATATATGGGTTGTCGGAAAAGTCATGACGTATTTTAGCCATGTTTTGCAAAGGTCATTTATTGATAGAAAGAACAAAGATCAATCAATGATATAATGCCCGTTTTGTTCGATAACCTTTTGCCATTTTTCAGTGAGTTGCAGAATGCCTCGTTCGTAGAAGAACCTGTCTTTCGTGGCGAAAAACTGTACAAGGTGCTGATTTACAGCCTCATCTGAATTGAACGTTATACCACGCAAGGACTGTTGAAGAGAGCGAAACAAGTGGAAGTCTGACGGCGCAAGGTCAGGCGAGTATGCTGGGGGTGGCAACACATCCCACCCAAGCTCCAATAATTTATGGCGGGTGATCAAACTTGTGTGTGGTCTCGCGTTGTCATGATGGAACACAACACCTTTACGATGAGCGAGCTCTGGGCGTTTCTGGATGATGTATTTGTTCAAACTGTCCAATTGCAGACAGTATACATTCGAATTGATTGTTTGGTTCCGTGGTAGGAGCTCGAAAAACACGACACCTTTAAAATCCCACCACACCGAGACCAGAACCTTCCGCTGATGAATGTCTGCTTTGGGTGTCGTTTGAGGCGAAGCAGCACGTCGGGACCAAGACCGTTTGCGCAGCTCATTGTTGTACACAATCCACTTTTCGTCACCAGTTATCAGTCGCTTCAAAAACGGATCGTTTTCCTCACGTTTAATGAGCATATCGCAGATGTTTATACGCGCCGTCAATTGAGCTTCTTTGAGTTCATGAGGAACCCACATATCGAGCTTGCTTACGTATCCCAGCTTCTTCAGGTGGTCTTGAACGCTTGAATGGTGGATGTGCAATGTGTCTGCAATCTCTCGTGTTGTGTAACGTGGGTTTGACTCGATCAATGCCTTGATTTGGTCGTCATCATCCTCGGATGGCCTCCCGGACCGAGGAGCATCGTTGAGGTCAAAATCACCAGCACAGAATTTTGCGAACCACCGCTGGCACTGACGTTCTTGCAGAGCATTATTACCGTACACTTTACGTAACTTTTCGCAAGCTTGAAGCGCGTTCTTCCCTTTACGGAAGTGAAACAGTAAAATATGGCGAAAATGCACAGTTTGGTCTTCCATCTACAACTTGTTAAATCTCCGCAAATCAACCAAATTGCTCACTATTCATTTTAGACTGCAGCTAGAACAGGCACCTGTTGAATGCCATAGCGATAACAGAGCTGCCGCAGCCTCTAGTACTTCCAAAACCGCCCAACCGTCATCGGGTGCCAAAATACGTCATAACTTTTCCGATAACCCAATATTTATCCCCCAGGACTAATATTAGAAAGAACCAGCACCACTTTCGGACCAATAAATTTCTTGGACATTGAGCTCCACACTTCAAGAGAAGGATATATTACTTCTATTTCGACAAAAGAAGAAACTACACTTTTGAGATTAATTATTTCATAAACTGAGACTCAAACATTTCCAAATCAGTGCTCAGAAACCTTGTTATATCGCAATTCCACCGTTGTCTTAGTGTATATAATAATTCCGCAGTCTTATTAAAGGAATTAAGGAGACGTTGTGGCTCACTAAACATCAATAAATTTCCTATAAGGTTTGCTATTCAATTACTCAAACAACTTCTATGTGATGTTAAGGCTATTCAGTATTTCTCAATTCATTCCATTTTAAACATCAAAGACATAACTAATTACGACCCTACAAATTTAATGAACTAGGATACTTAAGTGCAACTTGAAGGGTCTCTTGTTGCTGAAGATTTATCTAACCTCATTTATCCTTTGCTCACACAGCCGTCAACCACACTATTTTACACTTTTAACACAGTCATTTACTATGCCAGTTGGTTCTTTTTGCGGAATGGCTTGCGGATCCCGACATTTGGTACCTTTGACGTGTGGTTCTGTCAAGTTGAGGTGGGCTTACTGTATTTGTTTCGTGTTCTTGAGTATGGATTGCTCTCTTGTTTCGTCATGACCTCGTCTTGTGTCCTTGGATTTGGATTGCTTCCTCATTTGTCATGGTCTTGGGAACACCACAGCGGTATTTGGTTAGTTCAACCTACCTTTGCTGTGTATTGAAAGGCCATGTTTCAATCTGGTGTTCCCCTGACAATTACAGCTCGTCCTTCTCATCTCCCTGAGGGTTAGTACTCTGATTATATTTTCTTCTTGGGCTTTTTGTTAACGCTTAAATGGTTTTGGAAACTTTCTTTAATACTTTCTTTGATTTTTTTTCTCTTGGACATTGGTGTATTTTGGTTTGTTCCTCATTTCTTTCATATTTATTTTGTACATCTTGGTCTATTGGTCTGTAGTGTTATGTTGGTATATATACACTCATGGACAATGAAATTTGCGCACCTAGAAGAAAACATGCTACAACCGAGAAACTTTGCAAATAGATAAAGCGCGTACTGGAATGCAAATGATCCACGTTTGGTGCGATTGCGCATCACCGCACACCCTGTGGTGGCACTGCAAGCACGAACCGGTAGCTTTATAAACCGGAGTGCAAGCGATGCCCCATGAAAGCGAAAAGCACAGGCCGACGCAAGCAAGGGTACAGAGTGACAAGAATGTCCGGTAGACGCTAGAGACGTCGATTTACGCAAGTTACGGACATTGAGAGAGGCCTGATCATCGGGCTGAAAACCGCAGGGTGGTCGGCGTGCCACGTGGATCGTTCTGACCATACCGTCCGACTGTGTTGTGAGCAGTAGACACGTGACGGCACTGCCACGCGGCGGAGCGGCTCCACACAGACCAGGAGGACCACCAGTAGAGGGGATCGACGAATCGTGCTCCAGGCGCGAACGGATCCCACGGGGACCCGGTTCACTATACAGGCAGATGTAGCAGGTCCTATGTGCCCACGAGCAATTTCCCGACGCCTCGTGGAAGCGGATCTGCGATCCCAGCGCCCCTTACGTGTGCTGCCATTAACACCGGAATATCGCCGATTCCGTTTGTAGTAGTGTCAGGCCAGAGCGACAGGGAACGCCACAGACTGGCGACGTGTGGTGTTTATCGATGAGTGCCGCTTCGTTTTGGGGACAGATGATCATCGTGTCCGGGTGTGGAGGTCCCCGGGTCAACTGCACAATCACAACCTCACTAGCGAGCGCCACACCTCCCCCACTGCAAGCATTATGGTCTGGGAAGCCATTGCCTGCGATAGCCGATCAGCTTCTAGTAGTGGTACGTGGATCATTGACGGACCAGCGGTATGTGGATGAGATCCTACGGCCCCATGTGCTTCTATTCCTGGCCGGAATTCTAGGCGCGCTGTACCAGCAGGATAATGCCCGCTCGCACACGGCTCGGGTTGCCCATGACCGCGTACGTCATGTCCAGACACTTCTGTGGCCTGCCCGCTCCCCGGACATGGATCCTATCGAGCTTGTACGGGACCAGTTGAAACGCCGGCTGCCGCCGTGCCGCACTATCCGGGATTTGGAGCACACCATCCAACACGTATGGATCAGTCTGACGCAGGACATCAGGCGTCTGTTCGCCTCCATGCTGAACCGTACTGCAGCATGCATCGCTTCACGAAGCAGTGCGATGTGCTATTGAAGATGATCGGACTGCGTGCCACAGATCCCTCTGTAATTATCCTGCAGCTCTGTTTTTGCCATCATGTGTATCCTTCATCTGTATCATTACGCCCATAAAATTTCAGTTCAATCCGATGCTTCCTTCTCGGTGCGCAAATTTCATTGTCCGTGAGTGTCTTTACTTTGTAGGGACTATATAATTTTGAAAACCAGTAACATTTATTAATTTGCTCTGTAGTATTGATTTAGAATACATATATAATTATTAAATTAAACTAATTGTTTAATATATACAGCATCAGTCACCATCTTTATATCGCCGCCCCGGCGGCGCAGTGGTCTAAGCGATGGCTTCTGATCATTCGTCCGAACGGGGTCCGGGTTCGAATCCCGGTGAGGCATTGTAACGTACCAGGAGATGTGACGTACCTGCCCGAAGGACGCACACGACATAAAGGCAGATAGGAATCAGAATAAAACGTCCGCGTAGCTCAATTGGTAGAGTGACTTATTCCGGAATGAGGGGATCCGGGTTCGAATCCTGGCGTGGACAGAAATGACGGAAAAATTTACTTCGTTATAATGGCGCCCGAACTATCCGGATGACCCGACCGTTCAAAATCTCGCATTGGTGTGATGTTATTTCCACACCGCGAGATAGGAAAAATAAGAGAATCCCTTCTCCAGCGCTTCGAAAAAAAAAATAATAAGGGGGAGATGATGTAACGTACCAGGAGATGTGACGTACCTGCCCGAAGGACGCACACGACATAAAGGCAGATAGGAATCAGAATAAAACGTCCGCGTAGCTCAATTGGTAGAGTGACTTATTCCGGAATGAGGGGATCCGGGTTCGAATCCTGGCGTGGACAGAAATGACGGAGAAATTTACTTCGTTATAATGGCGCCCGAACTATCCGGATGACCCGACCGTTCAAA
This sequence comes from Macrothele yani, assembly GCA_039090855.1. Taxonomy (NCBI): domain Eukaryota; kingdom Metazoa; phylum Arthropoda; class Arachnida; order Araneae; family Macrothelidae; genus Macrothele; species Macrothele yani. The sequence continues at coordinate 21,733,983 of CM076992.1, forward strand.
ATCTCGCATTGGTGTGATGTTATTTCCACACCGCGAGATAGGAAAAATAAGAGAATCCCTTCTCCAGCGCTTCGAAAAAAAAAAAAATAATAAGGGGGAGATGATGTAACGTACCAGGAGATGTGACGTACCTGCCAGAAGGACGCACACGACATAAAGGCAGATAGGAATCAGAATAAAACGTCCGCGTAGCTCAATTGGTAGAGTGACTTATTCCGGAATGAGGGGATCCCGGTTCGAATCCTGGTGTGGACAGAAATGACGGAGAAATTTACTTCGTTATAGCATGGATGTTGTGTTTGTCTTACGGCACTGGTTCTCTCCCTTCCCTGGAACCAGTGACCCTAAATTAGGGACGGGCGACTGCTTATAGCCCATTGAGTTGCTCACAGTGGTCGTTAAACCTCCAATCAAAAAAAAATAAAAAAAAATCTTTATAACTATTTGTCGAAATTTGATTACAACCCCCTCCCCGAAAATAATTCTTGGCTATGGCCCTGGCTCTAGGTTGTGATATATCAGAGATAATCATCCCCCCCCCATCCTAACTTCATCATGTTGTCGTTGTTCTTGGATTTTACCTCGCAGTTAGGGACAGGACGAAAGACACACGAGTCGGTGACGTCGTGTGTTACTGACAGTGAGAAAGAAAGTGCCCATAAAACACACCATGAGAGCCAGCCTGTCATCCCAGAGGGAAAAGAAAGCGAGGGAGAGAAGTTGTGTCGTCAGGGCCGTAACTAGACTTTAGTTTGGGGGTGGGGTTAAAAACTATTCCACAGTAAAAATGTAATCTATCTACCTATCTATCAAGGCCGTAACTAGACTTTTTTTCTGGGTCTTTTAAAAAAAAAAAAAAAAAAAAACTATTCCACAGCAAAAAGCTATCTATCTAATCACTTAACAAAAAATAAACTCTTTAGTTTTTAGTATATTAGCATTAGTTAGCGAGTAATGACACATGAACTTACTCAGTACTAACAGAAAAACAAACTGAACAATATGAGACACAGATTACATGAAAACGACAAGATTACACAGGAGACAGGATTAAAGCAAGTACAGTCTGAAAAATTAAAATTATGAAAAAAAAAATGTGAAATCTCCATTAGGAAGTGTATTTTAAAAATTCCGATAACGGTAGATGAAGCCACCACACCAAGGGACTTTGACGTTGAATTGGTCATCTATAATAGTTGCTATCATACCACCCCTACGCACGTAGCAAGAAGCAAACTAACCTCCACCAATTGCGAGGAAATAAGTGAGAACGTTTTCAACCTAAACATGTGCTTTATGCTTTCATTTCGCAATTCGCCCCCCCCCCCCATTTCCTCCTCAAATGACAACACGCTAATGGAATTCACTTAATGTCACGCTTTCATCTATGGGGCCCTGACATCTATGCGACGCGCAGGCTTACGGGGTACCCTCAAGGAGGGTCCACGCACAGTGAGGTGACAGCGTGGACCCTCCTTGAGGGTACCCCGTAAGCCTGCGCGTCGCATAGATGTCAGGGCCCCATAGATGAAAGCGTGACATTAAGTGAATTCTCAAGTCTTCTGACTGAAATATAGAGTAACGCTAATGGAAGTTTGCAAATCTCACTCCTCGCCCAGGTCAACAGGTCAACAGGGAACAGGCCACCACATGTTGGGTTTCTCCAAAAAATTATTGTTCGTGATATATGTGGTTACAATAACAAGGGAAAATATTACGGAGCTCAAGGGATACATCAAAACTTCACTTCATACGGAACTTTGTATCTACTAGGGTGGTCTATAAGTTCGTGCGTTCTTTGTATATATGACTTTCGTAGTAGTTTTTTAAATGAATAAAGTTATTGGATTGTTATGTGTAATATGTCATTTTGTAGCTGCTGTTGACTAGCTTTTTGCTGGAGTATATTTCATTTGATTAATCATTTGTGTTCTATCGCATTATTACTTTAGAAAGAAATATGGTAAAATTAGAAATCCTTGTGCTTTAACGTCACTATTGGAAACAGAACTTCAAAGCGGCAAAGAAAAAAAAAATGTGCGAAGTGGAAGGCGAAGGTGTCGTTTCAATTCGTACAGCGCAGAAGTGGTTCAAGAAGTTCAAAGACGGCGAGACCAGTCTCGAAGATGAGCCACGCTCCGATCGCCTAGTGACAGTAAATTCTGAAGTCATTCGCGAAACCACCAGGGCGAATCCATCAATCAGCACTTGCTGTTTTGTCCGATTAACTCCACATTCCACGGACATCAGTTGTTTGGCATCTTCGCCTGCTCGGGGAGGTCAAGAAACGCTATCGTCAGGGGTGGATTTCCGGCTAGGCGCACTAGGCGCGCGCCTAGGGCCTCGCTATTTCATGGGCCCCGAAAACATATAATTGTATTTTCAGTTTTGGTTTTCACGGACCGAAGCAAATCAATCCTTAAAGCGACTACTTTGTATTGTCAATTGATATTTTACTTTCTCATATTAATAATAACACTTTTTCTTGCTATTGCTGATATTCCGAATTTTCGATTTCTTATCGATATACTTATTTTGAAAGGAACGGTTAAAATAATTTTGAGTTCCTTTTAGTGGTTGGTAAAGAAGGTATTCACGCTTCCCACACTTTTTATTGTTTAAGGAGAATTCTTAACTGGCCTGCTGTGCTATAAATTGCTTTCATGGTACTTCCAGCCAACGGAACACATCTGTGTTGGAACCTTCCCACCTTCTTCCCGAGTTGCGATGAGGAGTACTTGGAAAAAAATTCCTGATGATCGGGCGTGTTTGCTGTTAATAGTTTTTTTTCCTTCGTGGTAGGATAATCAATGAAGAGAGAAATATTCTTCACAGGATAACTTTTCTTAGGACAATCAAGTTCTTTCTCGGCCCTAATCCCTCTAAACCATCTTAAACCAAAAGAGTTATTAATATTTAGGCTGAAAAAAATAAAGAAATTTGAGAGTATCACAATATCTTATTTAATAGTGTTAAAAGTAATTTATATTGTGTTGCAACAACATTTTCTCATTACTTTCTGCTCCCTTTGTTTAATACTGATAATTATCAAGTATTCTCACCTTTTCTATTCCTTAAATCGACTTGAAACTAGTTTTTGAAAAAAGCAATAAAAAGTTTCAATGCCACTCTTACTCAAAAACCTTCAGTTCCTACTTTTCCGTTTTCAAACCGGATCTTTTGCATTTAATTTGCGTGCTTCTGTTTCTGATAACTGCAGTGCAGGTATAAATGGGATACGGGTATTTAAAGTGCCAAACCTAACATCCATTGATTCCCTATTAGCCTCAAAATTCTGTTTACGATAACTGCAGTGCATGAAGTATATGGGATATTAAAAGTGCCAAACTTAATATCCATTGATTTCCTGTTAGCAGCAAAAATAGTTTTTGAAATATCTCTGAAATCAAAAAGTTCGATGAGCACGGACAGACAAAAATTTTACACTAGCACTGTTTCTTACAGAACGTTCTAATAATAGGAAGTGATGGCATTTTAAACAAGTGTAAAAACCTTTTTCTTGACTCCCCCCCCCCTTTTTTTATTTAATCTGACGAATGAAAATTTCTGAAGGGATAAGAAGGAGGAGGGGGCCCCCTGAACCTTTTAGCACCTAGGGCCTCAAAAGATCTAAAGTCTCCTCTGGCTATCGTGAAGTTCTACATGAATTGGCGCAGGATCAAGCTCAGCGGTGTGTCTACAGTTGTCATCAACAGCTGCAGAAACTTCGTGACGAGCGTTTCATCTGCCGAATTGTAGCCTGCGATGGGAAGTGGCTTTATTTCTCTAATATCCGACAAAGGAAACCAATGGTTAGACCCTGGACAAGTGGGGGTACCTGTGGCCAAACGAGACAGATTCTCCAGGAAGCCAATGCTCTGTGTTTGGTGGAATTACGAGGGCATCATCCACTTCGAGCTTGTTCCAAACAACCGAGCCATCAATGCCGAGCTGTATTCTGCCCAACTCAAGCTAATGTATGCGCAGCTGAGGCAAAAATACCCGGCTCTGGTCAACAGAAATCGGGTCCTCCTGCAGAGGATAACACTACTCTACACACCACCAGGCAGATGAAGGCCAAGCTCCAAGAACTCGACACCATTGAACTGTTGCCGCATCCTGCATACAGGCATCCATCTGATTTCCATCTTTTACCGGCTATAGCACATTTCTTGCATGGGCGTAACCAGTGATATATTCAGGCATGTTTTCAGGGGTGCTAAGCCCCTCCCCCTCCTCCGCAGGTTTTTGGGTGATCGCCCCTTATAGTCTAATTATTTTTGTTTATAGATAAAAATTTGGAGCAATTAATTTTAAAAAATTAAGAAAATGAGGGAAAATATTATTATAAAGAAAAACGCATTCACATGGACTTCATACCTCAGTAGCATTAAGATTATTTTAAGTATTAAATTAATTTCTTTGTTTTATACACTAAAACTAATGTTGCCATCGGCATGTATATTTACGTTTTCTAAATCCGACGAGTCAATGCAGCCAATAATGTATACAGTACCTCGACAAAAAAATGAATTTCCGTTGTTAATTAAAGCGATAAATGACTTCACATAAAGTGTTTACACTTTAAATAACTTTTTTTTAATGTAGCTCTGAAATCAAAGTAGTTATGAAAATATATATACTCTAGAGCATAATTTGTTGCTCTAGATGAGAATGTCTTTGTAAATTTGTTTATTAAATGGAACAATTGTCCATGTTAAAAATCTATTATGAAGTCCTACTAAAATTACTTAATACAGGGTGTCCGAGAATTATTGGACACATTACAAAATTATGTACAAAAATAACTATCTGATTTATAATGTCACGTATTACTAACACGGTTTCTATATTTTTGTTTTGCAGAATTGATATTCCCAGAATCCGATAGATGGCGCTAGGTGGGACCTGATGAGGAATGTATGAGAAATGCGCAATCAGTAGTCATGTCATCCGTACAGCAGAAGGCGATATGTGTGTGTTACGGCTTGCGGAATTAAAGTCTATCATTAAAGTTAAAAGACGATACCGTTTAGAGTATGGTTGTAATCCTCCGTCAACGAATTCAACTAAGCAGTGGATGAAACAGTTTAAAGAAACTGGCAATGTGGAACATCGTGGAGGAGCCGGTAGGCCTAGCGTCAGCGGTGAGACGATTGGCCAAGTTAATGAAAGTTTCCGACGAAGCACCAGGAAATCCGTTCGTAAAGCAAGCAGAGAACTGTACATTCAGAAATCGACAGTTCGCGATATCTTGCACAAGAAATTAAAGTTTCATGCTTATAAAATTCAAATAGTGCAAAAGATGCATGTAAATGATCACACTCTGCGATACGATTTCGCTGTGGATATTCTGAATTGAGTGGAAAACGCCGAAAACTTTCTCAGTACTGTAATTTTTAGTGATGAATCCACATTTCATGTATCAGGTATTGTGAATCGTCACAACTGTAGGATATGGGGCAGTGAACCGCCTCATGCTGCTATTGAACTGGAACGTGATTCTCCAAAAGTTAATGTGTGGTGCGCCCCATCAAGAAGAGAAGTGATTGGCCCTTTCTTCTTCTGCGAAAAAACCATAAATGGTGACATTTACTTGGATATGCTAGAAAATTTTGCTATACCCCAGATCAAAAGATATGACAACGTCGTTTTCCAACAAGACTTCTCTTTTTTCCTGAAAAAGACAACGTGGTTCACCTCTATTTCCATAGTCTGAGTCGAAATCAAACTGCTGTATCGCTTCTCAAAAGTAGTTTTTAACTATCAAACTGCTGATGGAGACATGCTGGTTAGTTTTCAGGGGCTGCCTCCGCATTGGTCAACGTGTGTACGTAAGTGCCTAAATGAGCATTTCCCCAATAGATGGATTGGGCATGGTGGTCCCATTCCATGGCCTCCTCGCTCTCCAGATCCAACTCCATTGGATTATTTCATGTGGGGTTATGTGAAGGATCGTGTCTATAAGACGCCTTGTACTGATTTGCAGGAACTGAAGCAGCGTATCACAGCTGCTATTAATTCCATAACTCCTCAGATGCTTGCCAATACATGGCATGAAATCGAGTATCGCTTGGACGTACTACGAGCAACCAAGAGATCTCACATCGAATTTTATTAACTTGCGTAGTTACATTGTAAGTTAGTACAGTCCGTTTCTTTCTATCTGTTTAATGTTTTGTTTTATATAATTTTGTAATGTTCCAATAATTCTCGGACACCCTGTACTTTCTCTGGATAAAACTCAGGAGGGTAGAAGAAGACCAGTTCATCTTGATCATATATGCAGAGGGGCAAACAAGAAAACAAAGTATTGTTTCATAATTCTGTAAATTTTTTAAAGCCTTTTTTATTTGATAGTTAAGTATACTGTGGATTCGTAATTACCAACGGCACCCTGTTTGCAATGCAATACATCATCATATTTTGGAAGCTGGCATTCAGCTTTATTCCAATCTTCTGGATGCCGAGTTCCCATGTATACGGTTAAGCCTCAGTGTAGCTAACGTGACGTTAGGGTTTCCAATACAACAAAACATTTGCGCTACCTAATTTTTAACGATAGCAAATTATTAAAACATTATTCCCATAATTTTTTTTCCTGGCGGTGTGTGGTTTACACTCTGTGACAAAAAGAAATCCAGGAATTTCAAACGAATAATAGTTTTTTTTTTTTACTACTATTTGCTGATCTAAATAATGTAAAAGCAGCTGAAACCAAATGGCAGGGGAATGGTTTACACCATACGTTTTCAGGTAACACTAATGATTCCTTAATAATCAGAAACACGCTTGTAGTAAAACGAAGATATTTTCGCCACCCCTAATGTTTGGGAGGGAAGGATTTTCTCCAGCACAGCGTTATTTTGCAAGCATCCTTAATACACTATCTACCAACAAGTAATTGGACACCTGTGATAGCAAAGGAAAACGAAGTTTATTCACCTTCAATAGTTGGTGGAGCCTCCACGAGCGGCGATTACAGCTGCGACCCTCCGGGGCATACTCTCAACCAGGCGTTGTACGACGCTAGCGGTATTTTCTTCCACTCGGCTTGGAGAAGACAGGTCAGTTCCTTCACCGATTTCGGACGGTGGGGGCACCCCTTAAGTCGACGCTCCAACTCGTCCCAGAGGTGCTCGATAGGGTTAAGGTCCGGGCTCTGCGCAGGCCAGTCCATTCGATTAACCCCATTGTCACCATACAAAGCCATGCTGGACCTCGCAACATGACAGGTGGCATTGTCATCCTGAAAGTAACATGGGTCCACCCCGTAAAACTGCCACAACGTAGGAAGCACATGGTCACCCAAAATGGTGCAGTAGGTCTCGGCGTTGAGTCTACCAGGAATTGCGACCAAGGGTCCAGTGCCATACCAGGAGAAACATCCCCGTAGCATTATTCCACCGCCGCCAAACTTCACAGTTGGCACAATACATTCCGCCAGGAGGCGTTCAGACGCTAAACCCAGACCCTGCCATCCGAACGGTAGAGGGTGAACCTTGATTCGTCGCTCCAGAGAACCTGTTTCCACTGTTGAACGGTCCACTGTCGACGTTCTTTGCACCACGTTAGCGGAGCAGCGCTATTGGACTTGGTGATCAAAGGCTTGTGGGCGGAAGCACGTCCATGATAACCGAGCAGATGGGCTTCCTTACGGATGGTATTCATCAAAAGAACACTCCCGGATGCCTGTTGAAACTCCTCGCGAATGTGGCCCATCGATTTGGTGCGGTTCTTCCGAATTTCTATGGCCAGCACCCGTCGGTCTCTAACTCCCAGTTTTGTGGGTCTGCCGGGTCGGGGCACATTCCAACAGTCACCTCGAATCATCCACTTGCCAATCACGTAGGCCACTGTCGATTTTGGGTACTTCAATTAGCTGGATATGTCACGTATGGATCGGCCATTTCTGTGATACCCGGCGATTACACCTTTCTCGAAATCAGAGAGCTCCGAACTGCGTGGCATCTTGCATGCGACTGGTTGCGTTGTTGTTTCCCACACGATATTTAACGGCGGCGGCCGTGACGTGTATCAGGACCGCAGATATCGCCGACTGCAGGGGTGTCTAATTACTTGTTGGTAGATAGTGTATTTTACACCACCGCATGGTGAAATCCGTTTCGCATTAAGGAATTAAAATAAAGGTATAACAATTTTACGTTTTTAATCACTTGTATGGGTAGATTTCTTTGAATTTGCATTTGCGATATACGAGCATAAGAAAAAATTTATACTCTATTTAAAATCTTGTTATATCTATTAATGTATATATAAAGAACATAGTATGTATTAATGTACTAGTACGTTCAAAAAGTTCCGGAACTGTTTGAATATTTGCCAAATGTCAGTGAATTACGTCACTCCCCGCTGAGCAAGCGAAGAGCATCATGTGACCGACAATCCAAAACCGGTTTGATCCAGATCCAACACGTACAGCGTATGTGCGTAGTTCGTGATTACAGGCCTTCGAGGCTCTCCGTCGCGAGGACAACGATGTCGAATTTTGAACAGCGTTCAAGTATAAAATTTTGTGTTCTGTTTGGAAAATCTTTCGCTGAGATTTTTCAAATGATTAAGTCAGCGTACGGTAGAGTGCAATGAGTCGAACTAGAGTTTATGAGTGGCATCGACGATTCGAAAACGGGCGACAGAGTATCGAGGATGAAGAAAGGTCAGGACGGCCTCCAACATCCACAATGGATGAACAAATCGCCATTGTCAAAGAAATTGTGAAAAACGACCGTCGAAAAACTGTTGCAGCGATTGCAGAAGTTGCCATGCCATTTTAGCAAAGAAACTGGGCATGCATCACGTGTGCCAACAAATTGTTCCCAAAAACCTGACACAAGAAAAATTGGAATGAGCGCATGGAAGTTTGCGGGAATAACATCGATGCAGCGGATTCAGATCCCGATCTCTTGGATTGATTGATCACTGGCGGTGAGACTTGGTGCTTTCTTTACGACCCCCAATCCAACCGACAGTCAAAAGTGTGGAAATCATCGTCGTCACCACGACCAAAAAAGTTCAAGTCTGACCGCTCCAAAGGAAAGGTCTTGTTAACAGTTTTCTTCGATTGCAAGGAGGTTGTACACAAGGAATTCCTTCAACATGGTCGTACAGTCAGTAAAGAAGAGTACGTCAACGTCCTGAAACGTCTCCGAAAATCAGTGAGACGCAAGCGACCCGATCTTTGGAAGACCAACTCGTGGGTGCTCCATCACGATAATGCGCCAGCTCACAGATCATTCCTGGTGTCCGATTACCTGTCCAAACATCACATTCCCGTTCTTCCACAACCAGCTTATTCCCCTGATCTTACCCCGTGTGACTTTTTCCTTTTTCCCCCGGATGAAGAATTTGCTTAAGAGGCGACGCTTCTCAAGTTCCGAAGAAGTGCAACGAGCTGAGACGGAGGCACTGGCGACTGGAGGATGTGGCAAAAGAAGGCTTACTATCTGCATTTAAATCTCTGTACGAGCGCTAGCAAAAATGCATAGTTGCACAGGGTAATTACTTCGAAGGAAACACTGCATAAACAGGTATTATCTGTACTCATTCTTTAAACGTACTGGTAAATACGTATAAAAATAACATAATATGTATTAATATATCTATATATAAATAACAAATAATAACACGTTTGAGCCCCATGGGCGCAACTTCCAAACTTGGACGATGTCGAAACGGGGTGCCGCGAGTTTTTTGCTTCAAGGACAAGGCGTGGTAGCGCTGCGGGATCGAACAACTCGCCGAAAGATGGATTTGAACCATTGATTCAAATGGTCTTTACTTCGAAGAATAATATTTATTTGTTGTTGTTATATTTACGTTTGAATTTTCAATAAAAAAGAAAAAAAAAACGCACGAACTTACGGACCACCCTAGTATATGCGAACTCGTTGTATATGTAGGTTCGACTGTATAGTAGCACAACTACAATGTTTTTAATGGTTATATCTGTACTTATGCAATGGGCTTGAAAGTCTGAACCATACCTACTGCCAGAAACATTACTTACACTGTAAAACGTTTTCTGAAATTCTCGAGCCACTTTCCGTGCTTTCTTTCGTAAATTAACGAAGCATATTTCTGATACAACTTTTTCCGTGAAATGATGAGAAAAACTCTGAATTTCACGGATTTTTCGTACGCCAGAAAAATTCTGAATTTTCAGAAACGTTTCTGCAATTTCTTTCTTATATTTACGGTAAATTATCGTTTTTACGATGTGTTAAAGGAATCTTTTGAATTTTCAGAAACGTTTCCGCAGTTCCTTTCTTATATTAGTGGAAAAACTCCGTTTTCACTTTTTCCATATCCATATGACAAAAAATTTCTGGTAATAGGAGAGATTCATAGGAATACTTGGGAGTTTGATTAACTGTTAAATTTCAATAGTCTTGTATTTGATTTTGAAGTTCTGTAGCGAGATCTCATATTGTTGATTGTATATCGCATGAATTTTGGTTACAGTGGCACAGGATATTTCTTCTCCTCTTCCCCATTTTGTGCACCAGCTATTATACACTATATTGACAAAAGTCACCGGACACCTAGAAGAAAAACACAACATAGCATTTATTGCATACATTAATACCGTGTCGGTCCACCTTTGGCCTTAATGAATGCACTGACACTTCGAGACATGCTTTCGACAAGGTTTTGGATTGGATTGAATTGGATTGAAGGTTTAACGACCACCGTGAGCAACTCAATGGGCTATAAGCAGTCGCCCGTCCCTAATTTAGGGTCACTGGTTCCAGGGAAGGGAGAGAGCCAGTGCCGTAAGACAAACACAAGATCCATGCTTCACCGGGATTCGAACTCGGACCCCTTTCGGACGAATGACCAGAGGTCATCGCTTAGACCACTGCGCCACCGGGGCGGCCGACAAGGTTTTGGAACACAGCGATAGGTATGCGCTTCCATGCAGTACATAATGCTGCCGCTAAACTTTGCTTAGTAGTACGCCTTGGTTCCAAACTTCTTATGCGGCGCTCTAATTCATCCCATAGGTGCTCTATGGGATTAAGATCAGGACTCTGTGCTGGCCAGTCCACACACGATGCGGAATTATCGTCAAACCACGCCGTAACAGTCCTTGCTTTATGGCTCGGGGCATTATCCTGCTGGTACCAACAAGGCTCGTTTCCATAGTATTGTCACAGAGTTGATAGGGCATAATTGGTCAGAATATCGAGGTAGACATACTGGTTAACAGGTTTGTCCACGATAACCAATGGGCCGGGACCATACCACGAAAAACACCTCCACACGAGTACACTGCGAGCTCCAAACTTGACCATAGGAAAAGTACACTGTGGTAAATTGCGTTCCCTCCGGCTTCCACCCACACACGTTCATCAGACTGATTGATCGTGTATCTGGATTCATCAGTCCATAGGACCCGTTTCCATTGATCTACGGTCCACGATAAATGGGTTTTTTTCACCATGCTAAACGACGAGTAGCATTCCGAGTGGAGATGAAAGGCTTACGAGCAGCCGCACGACCACGGTAACTCATGAAATGAAGTTATCTGCGAATGGTACGTGTACATACCGATGATCCAGCATTTTTACTCACCTGTACACTGAGGTCTTGTGCAGTACTCCGACGATTAGCTGTAACGAATCTCTTGAGACTTCGACGTCCTCTATCACTGATTTTCTTTGGTCTACCGGTACGTTTTGCTGCTTCAGGCACGCCATGTGTCTTCCCCTTATTCAGTACATCCAAAACAGTTGACTTGGGTATGTTTAAACGCCTCTCGGTCTCTCTTATGGACAAACAACTAATATAACACCCAACAATCTTTCCTTTCTCAAAGTCAGTTCTCTCCCTCCGCGACATTTTCACTCAACCCAGGGCCGCCGTTATGGGTGTGCGGCGTGTGCGACCGCACAGGGCCTAGCGCTGGTGGATAAATAAGATAAAATAAAACAAAAGAGAGGAAGAAAGAAAAACATTACATTACGTACATAAACAAAAATAAATCCGATAGTTCAAAACAGATGAATTACCATCCCAGTTCTCCGCGTGTCCGCATAAACAAACTTCACAGTATTGGGTAATTTTAGCAGCTTTGTGTGGGGTTGCATTATCATGCAACAAAATGATTCCTTTTTGCAATTTTCATCGTCCTCGATCCTTAATTGCTTTCTTTAACTTCTTTAATGTCTCGCAATACATTGAAGCGTCTATCGTACTCCCTTTTGCCATAAATTCTGTGTACACCGGCTTCTAACTGTCAAAAAAGACAGTTGCCTTCACTTTTCCGGTAGACGGCACGACTTTAAATTTTTTTGCAGTTGGTGAGCTAGAGCGTTTCCAAACTATGGATGCCGATTTGCTTTCTGGTGCGAAGTGATGCACCCACGTCTCATCGCCGGTGATGATGCGCTGCAAAAAATCTGTGTTCAGAATAACGTTGCAGGAATGCAAGACTGTACGCAAATCGTTGATTTTTGTGTTGTTCCATTAAAGATCGTGGAACCCATCTTGCGCACACTTTTTGAAATCCAGTGTCTCGTGAATGATAGCGTGCACACTACCATATGACACGCCTAAATCTTCGGCAATTGCATGAATTTTAATGCGGCGGTTATCCCTAATCGACTCCTAGATGCGCGAAATGTGATCAACGGTCGTCGAGTTGGCCGGCCTCTACCTGGTTTGTCTGTCATATCTGTACGTCCTTCTCCAAACTGCTTACACCATTTCCTAATTGCGTGACGAGACATTGCATCTTCTCCATAAACAGCCGATACTTCCCGATAGACTTCAGTTGGATTCAAACGTTTTGCCCATAAAAAACACGCTGTTCCGCGAACTTCCAATTTCGAATAACACACCAGCTGTTGCGCCATAACAAACAACCGTTAACGAATAAACTATGTAGCACAGTTGTGCCACACTCCTTCTACGAGCAGATGACGAAATGTATGATGTCATTCCGCAGTCGCGTACTTTCCATTTCCAATAGTCGCCACTATGCGAAACTTTTTCTTGATACGCCCTCGTATTTATAAAATATAGCTAGTCTTGACGAAGGTATAGACAACACAAGGCTCCACTAATCTACCCTCTTTTTAACACTGCTCGGTCACACATTATATAAATTGTTCTTATCTTGTCAAAACAAACACACGTCATTCAGACCTGACCTCAAGACTATTACCACATAACATTCAATGAGAAAATATAGCGTTAAGGCCGAAGCGCTTAAAGAGAACGAACTCAAAATGTACATAGGGAAAGAAACTACAAATGAAAGTTAAGTTAGAATATAAGTCATAGAACGTGGACTGCGATTAACTTCACAACACGAAATGTTGAAATTCATATCCGCTTCATACAATATCAAGACGTAACTTAACTTCCGTCCAACAAATCTTTAAACTCAAAAGATACTGGGCCGCCCCGGTGGCACAGTGGTCTAAGCGATGGCCTCTGATCATTCGTCCGAACGGGGCTCGGGTTCGAATCCCGGCGAGGCATGGATGTTGTGTTTGTATTACGGCACTGGCTCTCTCCCTTCCCTGGAACCATTGCCTCTAATTTAGAGACGGGCGACTGCTTATAGCCCATTGTGTTGCTCACGGTGGTCGGTAAACCTTCAATCAAAATAAAAAAAAAGATACTGGCATTTAACAAATCTTTAGCTCGAAAGAATCGCTCTTATCGTGAACGTATCAACTCTGCTCTTATCGTTGTCCTATCATTCACCTAGCTCTGCTCTTTCACTTAAACTGCACCCAGGATAACATTATATTGACCTTTGACTCCCTGCCAGTGATGCCAACTTAAGAAACTCGTAGGGAGAAATAATATTTTGTTAAGTCAGAAGTGCTTAGACGTATATCATCATCATCATCATTGTCAAATATTATCAATCCACTGCTGGACGGAGGTCTCCCCAAGTTTCCTCCACAACGGTCTGTCTTGTGCCAGTCTCCTCCATGTCACTCACGCATACTTTCGAATTTCATCCACCCATCTCCCATGTGGTCTTCTTCTGGGTCTTTCCCTGTCCCTTGGAATCCAATCTAAAATTTCGGCTGTCCATCGATGGTCTGTCCTTCTGGCAGTATGTCCAGCCCATTGCCATTTCAGGGATTTAACTCTGATCATGATGTCTTCCACTCTTGTCATTTTTCGGATCCACGAGTTCCTCTTCTTATATCTCCTGGTTACACCAAGCATGCACCTCTCCATGCTTGTTTGAGTTGTCTGCAGCATTTGTATGTCTCTTTTAGTTAAGGTCCACGTCTCTGCACCATACGTAAGCACTGGAAGGATGCATTGATCAAACACTTTTCTTTTAAGACATAATGGCATATTGCTCTTGAAAATTATGCTGTTTCTTCCAAAAACTCTCCAGGCAAGTTTTGTACGCCGATTAATTTCTTCATCAATGTGACCCTCACTTGATATCTGCTGTCCAAGATAAACGTACGTGTCTGTTATCTCCAGCTTTTCTCCATCAATCGATAAATCTTCATTTCTTGTAAAAGCATTGAACATCACTTTTGTCTTCTGAAAGTTCATTTTTAATCCCACTTCCTTACTCTTGTCAGCAAGTTCCTGGATCATACTCTGCAGCTCTGATGGGGTAGTTGCAAAAATGACTACGTCATCAGCAAAACGAATGTGGGTTAGATAATCTCCATTAATCTTTATCCCCTTGTTTTCCCAGCTCAGTGACTGAAAGACACCCTCCAATGTGGCATTAAAGAGCTTCGGAGATATGGTGTCACCTTGTCTCACTCCCTTTCCAATTGTTATATGTGTTGTATTTTCAAGCAGCCGAATCTTTGCACTTGCATTTTCATAGATGTTATTAATAATATTAATGTATGCATCTTCAATACCGTAGGATTTCAGAGCCATTGTAACTGCTGATGGTTTCACCGAATCAAAGGCTTTTTCATAATCGATAAAAGCCATGCACAATGGAAGTTCATATTCCCTCGCTCTTTCAATTAGTTCTCTCAGTACGTGAATATGATCTATTGTGCTGTAGCCACTCCTGAATCCAGCTTGTTCTCTCGGTTGAGCCATGTCCAGTGTTACCTTCAAGCGGTGTGAGAGAACTTTAGTGAAGATTTTATAAACCACTGATAGGAGGCTGATAGGTCTGTAGTTCCCGAGATCCTCAATGTCACCTTTTTTATGTAGCAGGATCATTGTAGCGTTGTTCCAATCCTCAGGAATCTTCCCTTCATTAAGGCATCGAGTGAAAATTTGGGCGAGTACCGTTTCGATTTCTCCACTTGCTTCTTGTATGATGTCTACAGTAATTCCATCTTCTCCTGGAGCTTTCCCCGGCTTCATGTTCTCGATTGCATGTGCAACTTCTGCTGTAAGGACTGGAAGAACTCTGGTACTGGTACCTTTCATGATGTCTGAAGTGCATGTATCAGCCCTTTCATATAATTTGGAGTAGAAATCTTTCACTCTGGTCAAAATTTCGCCTCTATTTCTTGTTAGAGAACCATTTTCTTTTTTCAGTGCCATAATCTGTTTTCTTCCCTTACTGAGATGTCCCTTTGCTATCTTTAGGCTTTGGTTGTTTTCAATTGCTTTCCTTACTAGTTCACAGTTGAATTTCCTTACGTCTTCAGTGATACTTTTTCGTACTGTCTTGCATAGCTCTATATATTCCACTTTGGAAGTCACATCTTCTTTAGTTGTCCTCATCTCTCTTCTTTTTTGCATCAACATTTTGGTTTTTCCTGATAATTTGTTCACATGCAACTTGTTCTTAGACCTAGCTAATTTTGTTGCTGTTTCCATAAGAGCTTTGGCTACTTTCCTGTTAACTTCAGAAATATCCACTTCTTCCGATGTTAGGCCTTCTAAAGCAGAGAATCTGTTCTTCAGTTCCAACTTGAAGGTATTATGGTGTTTTTTTAAGGTTGGTTATGTCAATAGATTTTGTTTGTCTTATGAGCTTACCACGTTCAAGTTTAGTGTTGAGGTGCATCTTACATCTCACCAATCTATGGTCACTACCTGTGTTGAACTTGTTTAGCACACTGCAGTCTTCTATGACGAATTTTTTGTTACACATAATAAAATCAATTTCACTTGTCGTCCCATTTGGATGTCTCCATGTCCATTTCCTGTGTGGCTTTTTCTTGAAAAAGGAGTTCAAGATGAAAAACCCTTCTGCTTCTGCAAACTCAACGAGAGTATTTCCACGCTGGTTTCTGTTACCGTGACCGAATTTACCTACTGAAGTTTCATTCTGTTGCCGTTGCCCTATTTTTTGCATTGAAATCTCCCATAATTATCTTCAAGTGCTGCTTACCTTTATTATTTAGATGGCGAATTTACTCATAAAATTCTTCAATTTCTTCTTCAGGATGGCTTGTGGTGGGTGCATAAGTTTGAATGATCTGAGCCTGGTATCTTCTCGAGAGTTGGATAACAAGTCGTGCAGCTCTGTCAGAGGAACTTTTAACTTCTACAACTTTATCCTTCAGTTTCTTGTTTATTATAAATCCAACACCACTAGTTCTGCCAGTATCTGTCCCACGATAGTAGAAGAGATGTCCACTTTTCAGTTCAATGAGACTTCTCCTTTTCTCCTTACCTCACTTAGCCCCACGATGTCCCACTTGATCCTTTGTAGTTCCTCTTCTAATTCAAGAAGCCTCGAATCAGAGGATAGGGAGCGTCCATTATACGTAGCCAAGTTCAGCATCAGATGGCAGCCTAGTCCGGTCCTCCGGGGATTCTTAGCACCCTCTGCTTTCATGTCGCACTGGCCGCTGCCTTGGCCAGGTACATTCCAGCTGCCGGAGACTGAGGGCCAAGATTTAAGTTGTGGAATCATTTTGGAGGGGTTTGGCCATAACTCACCACGCTGGCCAAGCGGGTTGGTGAGTGTGGGATAGCATTTCCTCTAATCCCGATGGTATAGTTATACCGCTATTGGCGGTCGTCAGAGCCCCTTTAGTGGGAACAGGATGCACCACGAGAAGGCGGGGTTGACATTTGTCAAGGAGAGGCTGTGATGTTACGCATCACCTGACCTTACATCCTAGATCTTTCTCTCTCTTTTTACAAAGACGTATTAATGAAAGAAAAAATTCGTAACATACAAAGTACTAGTTAGAATGACAAAAGATGGGCCCATTATAAAGAGCAGCTGTGAAATTTATCAACCAGGCTAATTTAAGCGCGCAGCGCATATGCAGGAGCTATACTTCTGTCGCAATGCGGCAGAATTAGATAGCTTCTGCGTCAGTCGCCACGTGAACTCTACAGTAGAAAGTTTTTTGTGTGCTCTCGCTTTCGGAATTGAAGTTCTTGAAGCTTGAACAGCGCCGTTTTCATCGCGTGTACATGCTTTTAGAGTGACTGCAGACGTTCCGACTTACGTGTCCATTATGAAATAGCACAATCAACTCAGAGAAACGGCAAGTTTGTACCGATGACTGGTAAACATGCTAAGAGCACAATGTCTGAGGAAACCGTTGAGCGGATTCGAAAGTCATTTCAGAAAAACCCGAAGAAACCCATCTGAGAGGTTAGTGTGCAGCTAGACATTCCACCAACAACAGTGCATCGGGTACTTCGTAAAAGGTTGCGTTTACATGCGTCAGAATGTAACTATGGAGGAGGAGGGGCGTCTGCCCCGGGCGCAGCTTAAATGAGGGCGCAACAATTACTGCTTAAAATTCGATTAAAATTGGAATAAAATTTTTACACCGATTTTTGGCAAACTATTTTCGCGCCATACATTGTCATTTGTCCATTTACAGAATTTACTTATGTTTCTCTCCGTTTCGGTAGACTTAGATAAAATTCGCATTTTTTCTTCAAAATGCTCAGTGGATGTTAATTGCTTACATTCAGAAGTAAAGGTGTTTTTGTATAGTCCATCCAACTAACGAAGAACCATGGTCTTCTTCGATGACAATGAGGCCTGCGTTTTCATTCAGCTGTGTGGACTTTACGTGAGATGCAAGATAAAAATGTCGTTCACATTGTTGAAGATTCCGTGGAACTGTTCGATCATTGCTGCGGCTGCGATTACGATTGCCAACTTGATTTGGTTCGTTTTATATGTTACCTAAGATTCGAACTTTTAAGCAGCTGGGAAAAGCTGTACATAGTTTGTTGGTGCCTCCCGTATAGAGATAGCATTAGGGTATGACGTTAATTCTGTTTTGTCTGGCAGTGTACATACAGTATACGATATATACTGATATATACATTAGTACTGGACAAAGACGTTAACCTTAACTAAAAAATACATACAAAGACTGCAGACAACTCAAAGAGGTATGGAGAGATGCGTGCTTGGTGTAACCAGGGGAGATAAGAAGAGGAACTCGTGGATAAGGAAAATGACAAGAGTGGAAGACTTCATAATTACAATAAAATCCCTGAAATGCCAATTGGCTGGGCATGTTTCCAGAAGAACGGACCATCGATGGACAACCTAAATTCTAGGCTGGGTTCCAAGAGACAGGAAAAGACCCAGAAGAATACCACATGGGCAATGGATGGATGGAATTCGAAAACATGCGGGAGTGACATGGAAGAGACTGACCCAAGACAGACCGTTGTGGAAGAAACTTGGGGAGATGTTCATCCAGCAGTGGAGTGATAATGGTTGATGTTTATGACATTAGCATTAAGATAGAAAAGACAGACTAGGGCGCAATATTTTTTTGTTTGCCTCGGGCGCAGAAATGCCTGGTTACGCCTCTGCATGCGTACAAGATACAACTGCATCAAGCCGCCCCGGTGGCGCAGTGGTCTAAGCGATGGCTTATGATAATTCGTCCGAAAGGGGTCCGGGTTCGAATCCCGGTGAGGCATGGATGTTGTGTTTGTCTTACGGCACTGGCTCTCTCCCTTCCCTGGAACCAGTGGCCTTAAATTGGGGACGGGCGACTGCTTATAGCCCATTGAGTAGCTCACGGTGGTCGTTAAACCTCCAATTAAAAAAAAAGCTACATCAACAAATTAAGCCACATGACAGGACAACACGGGAAAATTCTGCGTAGGCAAAAATAGCCAAAAGTAATGCCGACGATACATTCCTAGACCGGGTATTTTTTCTGGAAAAGTAAACAGGTATAAAGCCGCATCTGGGTGTCCGAAAATCCGTACGTTGTTCATGAACACGAACTGGATTTTCCAAAATGCAATGGCCACCTCGGCGGCGCAAAGGTCTAAGCGCTGGCTTATGACCATTCGTCCGAGAAAGGGTCCTAGTTCGAATCCCGTGAGGCATGGATGTTGTGTTTCTTTTAAGGTACGGGTTTTCTCCCTTCCCTGGAACCAGGGGCCCTAAATTCTAAATTATGGACGGACGACTGCTTATAGCCCGTTGAGTTGCTCACGGTAGTCGTTAAACCTTCAATAATAAAAAAAGAATAAAATAAAAGAACAAAAAAAAAATCCCCTAAGACTATTTTCCTAGGATAGGCATGAGTATTTTGTTTGTCCAACAGAGTTGGTTCTCTCTGTCCGGGAAACAGTGGTGCCCTAAATTAGGGACGGGCGAGTGCTATAGCTCATTGAGTTGCTCATGGTGGTCGTTAAACCCATACACTAAAACATAATGTCTTTGATTTAAGGTTTCACATAATAAAATTATAATGCCACTGATACGCATGACTTGGTAGGTCATAAAATCATTTCTAGTTTTTTGAGGGAACGAGGGAAAAGGAGTTAACGACCACCGTTAGCAACTCAATGGTCTGTAAGCAACGTTCGCCTGTCTCTATTTCGGGGACGCTTCTTCTAGGGAAATGATAGAGCCAGTGCTGTAGCAGGATAAACACACCATCCATGGCTCACGGGACACGAGCCCAGACCTATCTCACAGTAATGGTTATAAGCCTAATTTTTGTAGCCTTTAGTCTCAGGGTCGGCCGTTTGTCTCTGAGGTGAGACAAGAGATTTCAATGAGCGTCTGTGCATCAAAGTCAAGGTGACCAGACGTCCGGCTTTTGGAGGACTTCTCTTACCATGTCTTCCTGTCCCTCAGGCATTAAGAAAAATAGCCCAAATGTCCGGCTTTTTCAATAAGGAATAATTCAAACATATTTTTATCAAATTCTTTTATTGTAATCAGATATCCTGTCAAGCCACAGCTAAAAGTATTCATTCGTTTTCTGGATTCTTGCTCGCGCCCTTTCTCCTGCCCCAGTCAGTTTATTCCTGCAATTCTGCAGTTGCCTGCTGCAGTGCATCATTTGTGAGCATAGTGTATGATAAGTCAGGTGATACAATTCTCCGTACTGCTAACAGTTTGAAAACGGACTGTTAATGTCACAGGTCACCAGGGGGCGTTGAGGAGTTGTGGGCCGATAGTTCATGCTAACCGTCGTAGGATTACATGGTAGTTAACATTTCATCAGTGTTAAATTGGTGTTTATCTTAGGTATTTTTAATTTATTACTTTGTGCAATTATATTGTATGAAGTTCCAGAAACGAAGTTTCTGCACAGGAGGTAGAGTACGTCAACCTTTTTTTTTTTTTTACTTAAGCGGGAGATAAATTTATAGTGCAACTAAATGTCAGACCAGAATCTGTTCAATATTTAGGTTTTTGATATGGGAAGAAAGTGTTTTGTACCGAACTGTCGGACAGGTTATGCTACATGTAAAGAACGTGTATCAACCTTTAAAACCCCAACAGATGAAAAGCTGTTGGAAAAATGGCGGCAAGCTATCCCACATAAGAATCGAGAACTGTAAAGTAGTGATTGTATTTGCCAAAAACACTTCTTGCCTTCAGACATTATTACTCGTAAGGCGGATACTTCGAATGGGAAAATTTTGTATGATGTGCCAGTAAGAATTAGGTTGTCACCCAAGGCAGTTCCATCCATTTTTCCAGGCTGTCCAGCGTATTTGTCAAAATCAATCAAAAGCCCACGAAAGGCCCCATTTCACCGTTAGCAAGGAATGTCGAAAAACGCAATTATAGAAGAAGTTCCAATGATGGAGACTAATTCTGCTGTATCAGCAGCTGAAAATATTAAATTTGAAAATCTTATTGAGGAATTGAAAATGTTTCCCATAATTCATGGGGGAATCGGTGTTAGCAAGCAAATGTAAAGATACATGGTAGAAAAATGAATACCAGTTCAGTTCTGCTTTAATCCCTCCCAGCACCAGGTTTCAGCTTGTTAAAATTATATCGAAGTAGTGGGCGAAATAATATGATCCAAATATCATGATTCAAACGAATTCTTAATGTACGAAAATTTCCCCCAATTGCAGATGTGTAAAAAAAAAAAAAAAGAAAAATCTGTAATGTTTTCAAAAAATTTGAGGATAGACTAAGGGGTGACTATACTTTTTGCACATTCCTAAAAAAATAGAAAGAAATAGAATTTTTTTTTTCACAAGGCAGTTTCTTATAAATTTTGCTGTGCTATCTGGACAAAAAAAAAAAAAGAAAAACTACAACTCTGCCAATTCTTCAAGCATCCTGCGTAATTCTGCTGCCCCTTGAAAATACGGGGCCCGGGGTTGCAGACCCTCTAGCCACCCTCCTCTTAAATGGGCTCTCATCGTACTACAATATATGCGCGCAGGTCTGAGAAAGCTCCGCCGGGAAAAATCGACCATTTCACCGCGATGCACTTTCTCTGCCGCCATCGCAACCACAGATGAAGACCCTTATTCTTTATTATGATTAGGTACAAAAATAGCACACATGCGAAAGACATCTTGAATATTAGTAAATGAAAACATCATTAGTGAATGATTTTTCGAGGGAAAGGGTAATAAAAATTATTTTTTTGCGAAAAATTCGTTGTTTCAAAACGAATAGTTTCCGTTAATGATGCTCCAATGAGTGCAGCAAAAACAAAAGTTATAATAGAAAAATTAACATTCCATGTGAATAATTGCTCCTCCAAATATACAGTACCATCTCATTTTACAAGAAATACACGTTTTTCTTATGATAAAAGGTTTATTCCCTATTGCCTTAGAAAAAAACTCAGCATCGTCTGCTCAGAAATCTATACGTTCGACTGCTCATTTCGTGGCTAAAAAATTATATATATATATGACTTATTTCATATATTTCCACGTGATAAGGACAAAAGTACATGTCTGCGAAGCGTTCCAGATCGTTTTTTTTAATTCCAAGCAAAATAGCATTCGTAAAAAACGACTGTTTCTGTCGCTTCCTCTCATAAGAAAGCATAGTTGTTTGAAATCATCGGCCCACACGTTCCTTACACCATCTAGTGACAAGTGACATTAACGGACGATTCTTTTCCCGGGAGTCGTATCACCTGACTATCATACACCGTGTTTGTGAGTCAACAGCGCAGAAAAAAACTCGCCAGTGTATGTTTGTCTGTCTGTCGTTCATCGGACGTGGACGGTGTCGTGTGGTACAGTTTGTGTAAACAGTCAGCTCATACTGCTTGTTTTGTGTGTTGCGAGTCGTTTCTGTGAGTTTTTTCTATTTATAATTAAGCTGACCAGAAGTCTCAAATTCTTGAGGACAGTCCTCGAATTTAGTTTATTGTCCCCATAAACGTCTGATGCTTTTGGGGACAAAAATTGTCCTCAAATTTTGATGTTTGTTCTCAAGTGTCCTCGAATTTACACTTCCTCATTAGCTCGTTAGATTTCTGATAAAAAGTGTTTTTAAAAATAGTTTTCGTTGTACTAATTTTCAATATGCTTCTTATGAAATCAAATTTTGATTGTTTTTGTTTTTCCGAGTTTAACGACTACCGTGAGCAACTCTAAAGACTACGTAAAAGCAGACACCTGTCCCTAATTTGGGGCATTCGTTCTAGGGAAGGGAGAGAGAAAGTGCTGTAAGACAAACACACCACCCATGCCTGATTCGGGTCTCGAACCCGTACCAACTTGTACAAATGGTCAGCGGCCAGCACTATAAGAGTACTGCACCACTGAGGGCGACAAAATTTCGACTGTACTTGATCTAAGTTCCTCCAGAAACTTTGGTAAAATGAAAAATTTGCCATGAGATTTTTTTTTTTTTTTTTTTTGATTGGAGGTTTAACGACCACCGTGAGCAACTCAATGGGCTATAAGCAGTCGCCCGTCCCTAATTTAGGGTCACTGGTTCCAGGGAAGGGAGAGAGCCAGTGCCGTAAGACAAACACAACATCCATGCCTGACCGGGATTCGAACCCGGACCCCTTATGGACGAATGATCAGAGGCCAGTGCCTTAGACCACTGCGCCACCGGGGCGGCGCCATGAGATTCATTCATCACTCTGCAGCTTGATTTTATCATAATTCAGCAGATATACCTAAAGTAAAGTATTTCACTTTTGCTAATATGCTGTCGCCATTGTAGCTCTGCTTTGTCAGTACAAATTATGCCGCCCCGGTGGCGCAGTGGTCTGGCGATGGCCTCTGGTCATTCGTCCGAAAGGGGGTCCGGGTTCGAATCCCGGTGAGGCATGGATGTTGTGTTTGTTTTACTGCACTGGCTCACTCCCTTTCCTGGAACCAGTGACCCTAAATTAGGGACGGGCGACTGCTTATAGCCCACTGAGTTGCTCACGGTGTTCGTTAAACCTTCAATCAAAACAAAAAAAAATCAGTAAAAATTACCAACATTATACAAACTATATCCTTTTAAGGCATAAATTTTCATATGTAATATCACACTTTTATAAACAATACAATTTTGTTGCAAAACAAATTTCATGTTTATTTTGAGAATGTACGTGCCCCCAAACATGGCTTTCTGAGATTAATCGCAGAAAGCCATGGGCAGAGCGACTGATAAGAACTACAAGGTAACATTTAGCTTAGCATGATGAGAAATACTGATAGCCATTTTAAGAAAAGAAATTTGAATTTCTGATGGCCATCTTCCGTGTATCGTTCTCCGTCGTTCCAAAACACAGCTGTTTTCTCGACGTAATCTGACGTTCAGGTTGACTTTCATTCGGAACGCACAGATTACTCATTTCTTTTTCTGTACATAGCTTTCCTTGGGTGGTGACGAGTATCCAGGTGTAGCGCATAATGCGCATTCCTAACATTCCTCGATGGAGGATTGTATCGTTGTCAGAGGTTTAAATTTTAGTTTTTGTTTTCTTTTGATTGATTGCCTAAAATATTTTAAATTAGCAGAGTATTTGGAAATCGTTCGTACAGCAGACGTGGATATGAACCGTTAAGTCTTGTTTTAAAGAGGCAATGAAACATAGAATTATCATGTCCGATTTGGGACTTTTAAATACTGTTTGGTGCACCATCAGTCGTCCTGTGGGAACTTGCTGCAGGTGAATATATATGAAAACTTTATTTAGTTCTCACGAAATGAATATGCTGTAATTTTGATTGCCCACATCTTGCATTTTTTCTAAACCGTAATCAGAAATTTTAAATGATACAGAGCCAGGTTTCCTGGTGATAACATCCGGGTTTGGAAAACCAAACTGCTGGGAATTATGTTGTAGGTCCATTAAAATTCAGCAGCATGCGGAAAGGAAATTAGTGGCTTGAAGCATTGTGTTTTTACTATCACGGGAGGTTCTGTAAATGTTTCGTGCATTTGCGTACGGAGTTATCTGCTTCGGGAGTGCTACAGTTGGTTATGTTATAACTTTATGTTCTCCTACAGCTTCTGCAAACACTAAATGTACAGATTACTAAGAAAACAGAAAGGCTTATTGTGATAGTAGGGCAGCACGAGTGGTAATAGTTACACTGGATTTGGATTCCAGGTGAGACTATGATTCTTATTTGCTAGTGATTGTTATGCATCTGTCAACCCAAAGTTAGATGGGGGGAACTTAAGCTAGTCTTTATTTTTCAGAAGGGGCCATTACTCAACTTTAAACTTTAAACCATTGTTTTGGTAAAAGAAAAAAAAATCATACCGTAATTTTGCTAAGAGATTTAACTTAATTTGTTTTGATTGCTAAGAGTAAAATTTTAAAAGGAACATTTGTAAACAAAAAATGGTGTTAATATGAGCCTGATCCATAGAATTAAGTTGCAGCTAAAGTACATTTATCTCCTACATAATTAGCAAGTGATCAATTATATGATGTGGCTACATTTCCGAGCAGATTTCAGGCTCCTCTCGCTAACTGTTCTTAAATTTGTGATGAATGTGAACTGACAGAGATGTGGTTAGTACAACAATTCAAAACTAGGAATTAGTGCTGTTCGTGTTACATGACAAAAAATTTTTGGATGTGATCTAAAATTTAAGCACTATATGTATACTTCATAACACTCGGAGATAGCGCGACGCGGACTCGCGTATGTTTCGATAAGCAAATTCACTCCAGATGTGAACGTGCAAAGAGTTCATGTTTCCAGCATTACATTCTGGTAAATTGCTGATATTGAGCGTACATTATAGCACATTATTCATTTTCATATATTTTTATGTAACTTAGTCTTAAGCAGTTCTATGTGCAAAATAGTAAGTAGAAGTGTTCGTGCAATAGATTATAGTATTCGATGAAGATTTCAGATCTATTTAAGTATAGTTTTAGGGGATTATGTGTAATTGTGGAGCTGAAAGTTACTAAGGAATTGTGTAATATGTTGACCAAATTGCTTTTGCAATTATTTTTTGTTGTAGCAAATTGGCCTGATTCTATGGATCAGGCTCATATTAACACCATTTTTTGTTTACAAATGTTCCTTTTAATATTTCTTTTTTGAAATTCTGTCAGAAATTCTCAGAATCCAAAGATCTTCAGTTGGAAAATAAATTGACATTATGATTACTTCCATTTTCTTTGTGTAAAAAAAGAAATTTGAGGATTCACAGGAGACTTGGAAAGACCTGTAAATGTAAAATTTTAATTTCCAGGCCTGGAAATCCTTGAAAACGGTAGATTTGCAGAGTCCTGGAAAATTGCATTTTTTTTGCGTAAAGTCCTTGAAATCAGGAGACTTAATTTCAAAATGCAGATTTTTTCTTTCCCCTGTAGAACTTGTGATAGGTAACTTTTGCCATCATGGCTATCTTCTCTTTGTGTCTTAAACTGGGTGATGAAAGATCCGATAGCTGAAGCCTGGGCCGTTGTGCAAGAATTCCTACATGCATCACAATGCAAAGTGATCTTGAAGGACCATGTAGCAGGTAACAGGCATGTATTCATTGACTGGCTAAAAGAGAATTTGAAGGCGAAAGCAGTGATGCAAGGGAGTGGACGCTCTCAGTTAAAAGTAACGCGTCTTCATCGCTGAAGCCAAAGCATTGAGCAATGGCCATCTGGGCTCAATAACCAATCCCCACCCAGTGTACACTATGTCATATGTCCAGAGAAATACTTGCAGGCTATACTAGTTGTTAGGCACCTTCGTCTTCACCTGAGCTTCATTTTTTCTTATTGTATGTTCATGTTCACCTGTTCGTTTTCCATTCCATTGCTCACATTTGTTCATTTGACAACAAGGTTGTGGTTTTTTGTTCTATCACTGGTTATAGATTATTTTATTCATTCTTTTGGAGTATGGCTGGAAAATGTGTATTCCAAGAAGCTTGGTTAGAGAATAGTTTATTTTCAGTTTGGCTGTTACATGATACCAGTAACAAATCTGGAGCTTATTGCAAATTGTGTAGGAAAAACTTTTGACATTTCCAATGTGGGTGTATCTGGATTTTTTTTTTTTAAAGCCATATGGTTAGACACAATAAATCTAAAGTGTTAACTAAAAGTCCTTCAATATATTTACAATGTCTTTTTTTTTTGTGTGTGTGTGTGTTTGTTTTTTCTGTAATATCTATTAAGTAAAATAAGAATGCAACAATAAGAAACTGTGCAGTGAAAAAATGAGTGGGTGATAAATAATCAATCTGAGCTGTTTCACAGTTATTAAATTAATTTTTTTCCCTCTATAATAATTATTTTAATAAACTAATGTATTTATATTACATATGGTGATAAAGAAAACCTGGAAAATAATGTTTATTAGTCCTGGAAAAAGTTTTGGACCCTGCTTGTATGAACCCTAAAATTTGTTTGAGTCTAGCATGAACAAGTTGCAGAATTCACAGATAAGGTCATAATAAACCAAGCAAGTACACCCTATCACAAAAGTTGTACAGTGGTGGCCAAAATTGTGGGCTTTTTTTGAAAATTTCATTTTTTGCAAATTTGCAGACATATAGGAAATATGTTTCACTAAATGTAAATGTTTATATTTCAGTTGAAAGAGAATTTAATGCTGAATTCAATACAAAAAAATATAATTCAAATATCTGCAGTACAAAAAAGTTATACTGTGAATATTGCAATCATGATAAATCTACACTACAATCTGATAAAATGATATCAGATACTTTACGATTGCAGTGTACTATCAGTATTTAGTAGGGTAGCCTTTATTGTTTAAAACAGCAGCACAGCAACGGTCCATTGAGCCAACAAGTGTTAGAAGCTCTGCCTTCATTATTACGTGCTGCCAGGAAGCAATTATAGCCTCAATTAATTGCTTTTTATTTGATGGACTCCTCATTCGTACAAGGTGTTTCAAACGGTGTCACAAATTTTATATCGAGTTCAGGTCAGGACTGTTTCCTGGCCAGGTCAACAATGGAATGCCTTTGCCGTGAAC
The DNA here is from genome assembly GCA_039090855.1 of Macrothele yani. Lineage (NCBI taxonomy): Eukaryota > Metazoa > Arthropoda > Arachnida > Araneae > Macrothelidae > Macrothele > Macrothele yani. The sequence continues at coordinate 21,761,565 of CM076992.1, forward strand.
CACTGTTTGCATATTTGTGCTGTGTATAAGGGAGCTGAATCTCGCTGACAAAGAAATAGTGCATTTTTGGGAAAGTTGAGTTCCCTGATGGAAGAAGTAGCAGTTTTGCCGAAAAATTCTCCTTGGCCGCCACCGGGGATCGAACCCAGGGTCTTCCAGTTACGTGCCGGGCATGCTACCACTGCACCATAGCGGCCTCAAATTATCCAGACTCACGTGTGATTAACGTGGAAAGAGCGATTATTTCTGTTCGGTGTTCCTGATCCACGTCGAGTGTTTGAATTAATTATCCATTCGTCTCCTAGTTATTTGTTCAGTTGCTGCTTTTAATCTTTGGTGAATCCCCAGCATTGTGCGGGGCTCCATGAAGCAACCTGCCACATAGTTGGCAGTTAATCACGTGAGTCTGGAGAATTAGAGGTCGCTATGGTGTAGTGGTAGCATGTCTGGTGCGCAACTGGAAGAACCTGGGTTTGATTCCTGGTGGTGGCCGATGAGAATTTTTCTGTGACTCGCTTATTAACGTGGAAAGAGTGATGATTTCTGTTCAGTGTTCCTAATCCATGTCGAGTGTTTGAATTAAGGTAGCAGTTTTGGTTTCAGGATGGTACCAATGTGTTTCCTTGCTTTCAGCGTGCCGTCGATTACACGAAGGCAGCCAACATCATCTGCTACCATACATGCCCAAATCAAAACACTTGTTGGGTGTTTTACAGTTGCCTCCATGCAATCAGGATGTATCTCTTCTCCCACTCGACGTCTCATATATTTTTGCCCATCACTGCCACATAAGAATACCTTACTTTTGTCACTCCAAATAACTTACTTCCACTGGTCTTCTGTCAATTCAGTGCCCCCCCCCCCCACTGTATTTGTTTCTTGCACTGCTATAGATTCAGATATGGCTTTTTTTTATTTCAGAATTCTACCTCTTAATCCCATATCTGATAGTCTTCTCATCATCCTTGAACTGACAAAAACAGCAGTTGCACCAAGTTCATCTCTGATAGCCTCAGATGAACTTCTGTCTTTGAGATGCAACCATTTTATTCTTCTGTTATCAACAGATTTTTTGTGGATTTTTTTTTTTGGACTTTACCTGCTTTGTTTTCCAGTGACTGTTTCCTGATAATGTACAGCTTTCACACTCCAGATGTCATCACTGTCCCACCTACTTGCCTTGCAATTTCAGCATAGGAAAGACCTGATTCATGTAATACAACAATCCTGTTTCTTTTCATGGGTGTCCAATCAACTCTTTTTTTTTTTTTTTTTTTTTTTTTTGGTGCCATTGCTCTATTTATTATATACACTCTAAATTTCAAGAAATACTAAAAGTAGGCACACAATCTCCAATTGTGCTTCACTTACATCGATGCCATCTTCTACAGAACAAACAGCAAAACTGCTTTTCACGAACATGACACATGATGTATCGCAGATACTGCCATTTGATTGGTCACCAGAACAAGGACTGTGTTTAGTTAGAAGGGTTTGCCTTCACATTTTGCTTCTTAATTGTATCACAAGTATGTTTGTTTTTTTAGACTAAAGGAAGCATACCTTTTTTTGGTACTGTCTTTTAAGATTTGTATACGAGTTGATTGGGTACTAATTTTTCAGGTACCAGTCTTCCTTAGACCGAGTAGGGAATTGGTATGTTTGGTTGATACAGCATGTGTTTTAGCAATTCTCATTTTGCCCGTATGAGGTGAAGAGACTGAATACAGAAAAAGCACTCTAAATCATTTAGAGGAAAAAAAGAAAATTGCTATTTCGTGGGGAAGGAAATGCATTTTTTTTTTTTTTTCGATTTTGAATTATTTGTTTTAACCTAATTGCTAATACAATAAAAGTGTGTACTCTGCAAAATTCAGGTAACTCTTCAATCCCTGTTTTTCTTTAGATACCTTCATACATACTGTGCTATCTTAATGGGTTGCTTAATGTTTTAATCAAAAGAAAAAAAGAAATTTCATGAGAGCTTTAAAGTGTAAAATCAGTATTTGGGAATTTTCCATGCAAGTTAGTTTGACCCCCCTCCCCCTTCTATGAAGGAAACATACCCCGTTGTCATTTCTGATATACATTCCACAGTCGTTTTTCAATATTTAATTTTTCTGTTGCCTGTTTTGAAAGTTTTTAAGTATTTTTTCCTGATGTGTATTTTTACAGTATTCTCCCTCACAATACAAACTGGCAATTTGTGCAGGTTTTCATTGAATTTTTGGAAGATAATTCCATGAATAATGCTATCAGTATGTGGACTGCGTGCCTCAAGAAAAGTGTGTAGGGGGAGGGGGGTATGTGTGTAACAAAACATCTTAATTTCATCTAAAGGCGGCCGGACCTCCACCTTGCTCACACATGAACAATATCACAGGCTGGCCCTGATCATCATCATTCTTGATTTACAGAACTTCAGTGTCATGTTATCAGTGTTTAAGCTCTCTGTCACTTGCTTTATTTTTGCTAAAGTGTGTCAAAGATGTAATGCTGTGATAAAAAAAACTTCCACTGACTCACCTGAAAGCAAATACCAAAAATGTGATATAGTAAATTGTCAGAAAATCTTGTTGGTATTGGAAGAACTTTTTCAATATCATTAACAAAAAAAGATCAATTCCTATCCACACACAAACATGCTACCAATACCACTTACAGTTGATGTCACTAATGTAGGGGGAAATATCTAGTATGCTCTTGATTATCCAGATTAATGGATAAATGCAATGTATGGAAATCTGAAAAAGTGGATAATCTGAAGTTTATGTTTATTGTATTTTACAAATAATTGGGTAATATGTGATTTTTGTTTGTTTTCATTGATCCTTGAAATGTTTCCTAATGACAGAATTTTTCTCACTGTTAGAAAGTTAAATTTATTTCTGAAAACTTCTTATTTCTTCACTTTATCCTCTTAAGTTTTTATTGTCATGCAGATGTTTCAGCCTTGAGGTGTGTGTCTATCAAGTCCTGTTATCAATGTTTCACTCCACCTTTGTTGTTGACTCAAATTTTCACAGCTGTCATAGCTATGATATTGTTATATTCAAAGTCTCACTGACTCATACATTCTAATGAAGTGCCAACCTGGGGCAGTACTGTGCTGAGCCTGTTCATGATGGTTTGTAGCATCAATGACAATATCTGCATCACTCATGTAGTATTGTAACCTCCATTCACATGAAACACTGCTCAGCCACCCCCAAGGCTTTCTTTATTTACATTTTCAAAACCTAAATTATCCACCATGTCCATTACCTCAGATTTTCATGGTTTTGTCTTCATAAATCACTAAATTTGCAAGAATTTTCCTTCATATCAAGTGTCACTGGTTTTGGTAACGTTTGCTATTCTGCTGCTAGCCTTTCCACCAGACAGGTCATCCTTTTCAAATATTTGAATTTGCTGAAACTTTTGTTTTATATTTGAACACATCTTTCATCTTTTCTTCAGATTTTTCCTGAATCATATGTTTCTGTGAGAAATGAATTCACATATGCTGATACCATGCTGAGAAATATACCTAACCATACCTGCCAACTACTATGGAATGTCAGTAGTTTCTACGGATTTTGTTGTCTGACTACGGAACTCACTGTGGAAACTACGGATTCTGTTTTTCATGTTATTTTTTTTTTTTTTGCTATTATTTTATGATATACATAAGAATCTTGGCGGATTCGCGGAATTCTGCTTTTTTTTTCTTTCCCCCGTTTCTTATTGTCATTTAGATCATGCTCAAGATAGATGCAAAACTACAGAGAATTGGGGTGGGGGTCGTTTCACTCTGGGAACGATATTTTGTGTTTCAAAGTTTTCGAAAACGGTAGTTAAATGGTTTAAAATTTTTTGCCGTAATCACGTTTTTTTTTTCTCCCTATTTTGACTTTGTGTCCAGTATTGTTAAATATCATTTTTATTTCATAAATGTGTGTATTTCAACTTGTAGCTGTAGGCAACATTTTGCGGAAAACGAAGTTAGACGCCACGAAAATTTACCTGTAATCTTCAGACATAGGATTCTTCCGTGAATTCGAGGAATTCCACTATTTTCGTTATTATTTTAGTCATTACGAGATTGATGCACAAGTGAACAGAAATCGGGGGGGGGGGTCTTCGGAAAATGGAATTCAATCTTACGAAACTTTCGAAAACGAAAGCTTGAAAGTTTCGTAAAGGTGAAGTTCAGATTTTATCCATAATCGTAATTTCTTTTTCTCGCGATGTTGCTTCTGTTCAGTATCATTGTTAAATAACATTTTACAGTATACATATTTGTATTTGAACTTGAAAATAGGGGAAAATTTCCAAAACTGGAAGTTGGATGGAGCAAAGATTTCTCCCGTAATCGCACCCCCTTTCCCCCACGATGTTCTCACCCTTCTGCATTGTTATATACCTCTTGTCCCATAACTTTTTGCGTTTAAACTTGATAAGTGCGGGGAAATTCCCAAAAACGGAAGTGACAAAGTTGGAAAATTTGTAAAAATTGATGCCTGGTGTTCAAAAGTATTAATGTTCTCAAAGTTACACAATTTATCTAATTTAGTTAAAGCTTTGATATCACATGCTCATGGTCTTCAGGCTGAAATTTCTTTCAGCATGATGGATGAAATTATTGTTATCAGAGGGCATGAAAAAAAAAAAAAAAGCAATAACGAAGAAATAAGAGAATCAGAGAATCATCATCTGACTGATTTTAGAATGACAAGAATTGCACCTGACTAAATTTTACTGGTGAAAGTTTCGAACTTAAATCTTGCAATGTTACCCATCGCCAGGGGAATCAACTTTGTGTTTCGCACTTCTAAGTTTGTTTCATGAATGTCCTTGTTAGTTGTAACGGTTTGTTGTGGCGTGTATTTCTTTTCCATAAAGAGCTTTATCGTTTTGTAAAAAAAGCGTCTATGTATGCTGCGCAATAACACTAGTTACTACTGACAAAGCTCTTGCCAATGTTGGCAGGTATGTACCTAACACTCCTTTAGTTGAAAACAAACTCAGAAAATAAGCAATGAGTACCTCACTCACACTCCTGCCACCATGTGTATGTGCATGTTAGATGAGTCACTGGGGGGGGTGCCCAATAAAATTTGATTTCTGTCAGAAGAAAGCATGTATGCTTTCATTATTATTTGATTTCTGTGGGAATAATCCACATGCATGCTGTCCTAGTGGTGCAATGGTCTAAGCACTAGCTTTAGACCATTCTTCCAAGATGAGTTTGGTTTTAAATCCCTGTGAGGCATGGATATTGCATTTGTCTTACAACACTGGCTGTCTCCCTTCCCTGGGTCCTAAAATAGGGATGGGCAACTGCTTATAGCCCATCTAGTTGCTCATGGTGGTCATCAAATCCCCAACAAACAAATATCCACATGAATCACACAGAGATGCACACTCTTATTTGCAGTTTGTGTGCATCAACAGGGGTCTCCCAAAAGTCTAGTCAAACTTTGAGAATGTGTTCTACTGTACTTAGCTATGAAAAAAGTTCCTAATTAACACTGGGACTGAAGTGCTTCCGTTCTGTATTATATCAGTTAATGCAAAAATCCCTGTATGTTTGTAGAGGTTAAAAACAACATCCATTTTAAACTATGTTTATTCATCAAAATAGGCTCCATCACAATTAACCATCACTTGCCAATGTAAAACCAGGTCATAGATGCTGTTTTGGTATAAGGTTGATAGTTTCGAGGCTGAGAAAGAGTTCAGTTTTATATATTGTATCAGTAATTGTAATAATCATCACAAAAAATATGCATTTTTTATGCTGTGATTTAATGTGTAGAAGTCATGAAATAAAAAGATATTTCACCACTTATCCCTGTTGTGCATGTTTAAATTATTGAGCGTAGCAAGTAAAGGGTGTAATATAAATATTAACTAAAAATAATGAAAAAAGATTACTGAAAAAATTAGTATAACATACTCATTGTCAATGCTAGCCATGAACTTCAGTTTCCCCGTTATCGCTAACATTGCGGTGACTTGCATGAGTTCAGTTCATTTTCTAAAGCTCATTTCATTTGTTCTGGAAGGTCATCTCCAGAAATTGTTGTCCCAAGTCATGACAAAGGTGATAGTCGGGAAAATGTCGAGGGAATAAGGTGCGTGAGGTAGAACTTCCCTTCCCAATGCCATCAGTACATTGCTCTTCTGTGTCGTGTGTTGTCTGACATTGACAGCAAGCAACAGTGGTTCCATACTAGTCACCAGCACAAGTTGCAGTTTGCACAGCTGATCATTTACCTATTGCAGCACGTGACTAGACCTCTGTTGTGATGGTTTTACCATCTTTCAACAGCTTGTAGAGAAAGATACCCCTTGTTGCCCAGAAAACAGGAAAGATATTCTTGTTGGAGAACATATATATTGGCTGCATAGTGTCATACATTTTACTGTTTCCCATGTAGCCATTCTTCAGAAAACTTGAAAATTACACTATCCTGGAATGGGAATTGAACCTGTATCTCCCGATTTTCATAGCTGATATAATAGTAGCATCCTTGAAAGAAAACCAGGCGATGCGGGTTAGATTCCCATTCCTGGGTTATGTAATTTTCAAGTTTTAAGAAGGATGGCTACACGAGAAACAGTAAAAGTACGGCATCTATATTCTGGCAATGTTTATGCCTTTCATGTATTTGTGAAGAATTAATTCTTTTGGAGTTTCACTTTGCATTGATTTCTGCTTCATGGAGATATCTTGTTTTGGGCATTTCCATGGCTACTCATTGGCTATAAGCTATTGATATGGCTAACAGTGCCTATTTCTCATCACAAGTGGATAATTCAATGCAGTTAGATCTCATTTGTTCTTGGCTGACTGCTGGTGAGAAACCCACATGTTAAGTTTCCTCATCTTTCCTAGCTTGTCAAGGTGAAGCTATATATAGGTGTGGATTCTGAGGTCTGAAGAATATTTGCCATATGGGTGCAGGGTTGATGAGGATTAGACTAATCAGGGTTTAGAGTAGGCCGTCATCAGCGATTTTTTTTTGCAGACAAAACGGGAGCCATCTTCTAGCATTTAATCTCTATTGCAAGACTTGGAAAACCAAACCTGCATTTTTAATCAAAAAAGGCATCTTCTGCACAGGCTTGACATGTTTTGTGTCACTTCTGGTCCTTTTCACCCCAACTGGAATTCATAAAGCAAAGCACAATGAATTTTCACTTTCATTGACACCCTTGTTCTGAGCTCTTATCCATGCTAATGGTGAGCAACTGACAGGACCACTGTATGTAGCTGTGTTGGTAAAGGCATGACGATTCTGTTGCTATACAGATTGGATAAATGGGTCTTTCTAATTTGTGTATGGCATGTCAAACTAGGTCAGGATAAAATGACAGGACCTTTTGTGGTAACTGATAGCATGTTCTAAGAGTAAAAGTAAGAAAGCCAATATAAAGTTAGTTTTTATTTAAGTTATTACAACACACTGTGTAAGTGTTTCATAAGAATAATTTTAGAAGTCTGCAGTAGAGCAGGTGTTCAAAATGGCCTCCATGAGCAGCAGTACATGTCACTCACAGTTTCTTACCAATTGCTTTTTGTTGAATGTGTTCAAAAAGTCTTTTGAGTTAAATGTGTTCAGAAAGTCCCAGAGTTTTAACTGAATTCTCTTTGACAACTATCCATGATCCATTCACAGAGAGCTTGTATATTAGAAACCAGGGTAGCACAAACTTCAGCCATTTGGTGTTTCCTTAAGAAGAAATCTAGTTTTTTTTAAATTGGGAGAAAATGCAATTAGCCCACTTTTATCAATCTAATGGGCAGGATGCATACAACTGAGATGTTCTTAAGCAGTGAGGCTAAAATGTTCTGTAGCCCCCATTATACTTGAACTGTGTGTGACAGCATGTTACTAATGGAACATCTTTCAGCAATGCAGGTAGTTCCACCTCCATGCATGTATTGCTAGCTATTGAGTGCTGATTGCAGGAAAAGTGGACCAGTCAGAGGTTGTCATCAATTTTGCCAGCCCAAAGTTTCATATGAAGCCTATGTGCATGCTGAAACTAGGTTATTGCATGAGGATTTCCCTGTGCCCAATCATGAAACCTATGCACACAGTGGAGAAAACCTGGTATAATATTTTGCTGCAGAAGCCATTGCAAAAGGACAGCTGGTGAGAATGTCATGTACTTGCTGCAATAGTGGTGATCCCACAGCCTAAACTGATCTTTTCGTAAGGATGACATTTTTTGGTTTTATGATTTTCAACTTACATGCATTCTGACTCAGTTCTAGGCTGCCGAGGTCATGATTATGCACTAGTCCTGGTGTTTTGTTCTGCATTATGTTTTCCTTTAGTTCCTTATGTATGTCCCTTTGTTTTTCAGTCTGGGATAGCAAGGCATGTTGACCATATGCAGTGACCCACCTGGTGAAAGGGACTGCTGTAGGCTGAGGTGGTTCCCACCCCAGTGGCTAACACTGTTCTTTGCTACCCCAAAATGCTGCTTACTGAATGGGTAGCTACGAGATAACTCACTTCTAGTCTATGAATGCTATGGCCAAGTGCAGTCCAGGATTCTAACTCCTAGCTGTCACATATGACACTGATGCTTGGTGGTAGTGTAATCATATTTTAAGGAGTGAAGCTGAAGCGTGAGAAATTTGAAGTTCAGGCCAAGCACATAGCTGCCCTATTAACAGTTAACCCTAGATATGTGTTGTGCATCATCCAGGTTTGCATGCATTTGTGTTTTCCATGTACAGTATACAGTACTGGACAATTAATAGTAACTCATCAGATTTTGGCTGTTTCTCTTGATATTTGATCATAATTTTTGAGGATTTTTTTTTAACCAAAACCTGTGTGCTCAAGAAATTAATTTAGGATGTTATACAGTTTAACATTATAGTAATTGTAAGCAAAAATTTAAATATTTAAATTTGTGGTACCAATGAATAGAATGATTGCTACTGTTTGGCATTTGTTGTTGACAGAACCCAACCCCCCAACATTGTCACACATCTTATTCTACCCTTACACCCCAGGTAGTGGTAAGCTTAGTGGATTAGCCACATTTCACAATTTAATCAATTGTACCTGTTGCAGTGCAGATGGTTTAAGGTCACCTGTATGGAAAGTGATTGGAGAAAGGTTGAGATTCTCAGAGTGGTCTTAGAATTTTGTGAAATTCATGCTTTGGATTATTAAATGTTTTTTGGAGGTAGAGGGGAAATGGGTAATTACTTCTAGGACAGTTACTAAAATTTAGACTGGAAGGCAAACACTGAAATTGTACAAATTGTCAGTGCATGTGAATCAACTATTGGGTGTCAGTTAAGGGAAGTGGCAGAATTGGAAGAAGCTCAGAGTGGAAAAATTACCAGATGTGGAAGAAAATGCATATCAACAGAAAGAGCCAATAGCCCCCATCCTTGTATTTGTGTCCAGGAAAGATTTTCTTCCTTTGAAAGCCTTGCTGTATAGTGGAAAGATGCCACTGGAGACTGGTAGAACTATGAGGAGAATTCAATATTTCAAGGTATTTGTGCAAAAACACACCTATGTTACACACTTTCAGTAAGTTCTTTTCGAGCTGACGACTCCCCAGTCATGAATTTGATATTTGCGTCTTAATTGACATAAAAATACAACAGGGCAATCTTAACACACATTAACATTAACTCTAGATTAAAACACAGCAAATTAAGATCATGTTAAAAAAGTTAAGTTAAAATGGACTTATTTCACTACTTGTTACTTGTACCAATATGGGGGTACATTGACCCAGCACCTCGACCTAAGGTCTATTGTGCATCCCCAGCACTAATCTCGAAAGAGACCAGATGCACGAGCAAAAGCAAGAATGCTCTTGATTGGTACTAAAGAGAGATCACTTGGTCTCAAGTTGTAAGTACCAAAGTGTTCAAGCCTGAGTGCTGCAAAAAAGTCACAGTCACAAAGAAAATGCAAGGAAGTCTCCTCTTCGAGATGGCATCCTCTACAAAGTGGATCCTCTTTCACCCCAATCAAATTAAGGTGCCTATTAAGACGACAGTGTCCTGTAAGTAGACCAACAATCAGTCCAATATCCGTTTTTGGCAGTTTAAGGAGTTCCTTAGCCCTATGAGGCAAGGGTCCTTGATTAAGTTCCTTTGCCTGCCTCTGACCCCAGGTAGCATGCCAGAGGTCAAGCTGCTTAGTCCTCAGCAGCCTTTTAGTTAGTCCTCTGGCCACACCAGAGGCGAGCCCTAATGCAGGCTCTGGACCATAAAAAGCCTGCTCTGCCCCCTCTTTAGCAAGAAGGTCAGCTTTCTCATTACCTACAAAACCCCTATGTCTGGCACCCAGAACAGTTGCACTTTGTTCCGGTTTTCCAGTTCAGTTAGGGTCTGGAGGCAGTTCCAAACAATTTTGGATAAAATGCGGCACTGACAAAATGCCAGTAAAGCCGCCTGGCTGTCTGAACAAATCTGGATACGCACAGTGTGATACCCTTTGGTCAGACATTCTGAGGCACATGCCAGAATAGCATACACCTCAGCTTGGAACATGGTAGCATGCCTTCCAAGGCTTTGGCATGAACCATAACCTCTGGATAGGCAATACTCCCCTGCTCCAACCCCTGCGTTTGTCCTGGAGCCGTCAGTAAACCAAACAGTTTCACTGCTGCACCCAGGGACAAAGAACGTTTCCCATTCACTGCGACTGGGAAAGTTCACACTGAATGCTTTATCGAAATGATATTTTACTAGCATGTTGTCGGTTCCCATTTGAAAGATGGGCTCCTTACAAAAGTACTCCTGAATAGGCTTGGTATGGCTGCCAGCCCACAACGAGGGTCTCCACATGCCATTGCAGCATAATCTATATGCCCCCATAATGGCCTCATCCTCAATATGAAGGTGAAGTGGCAGAATATCAAGAAGCAACTCCAATGCAGCTGTTGGAGCAGTTCTCATTGCTCCTGATATATCTATGCAGGCCAGCCTTTTGTAACTTGTTAAGTTCAGCCTGCACCGTGCAGAGGTTAGCTCAGCGCCACCACACCGTTAAGCCATAAGTGACCATAGTATATATCCAGTGCAAGATCCTCGGATTGAGACCCCAGGATTTGCTAATAGCACCTCTACATGACCAGAACACTTTCTTGGCTCTGGCAATACAGTAATCTGGGTGCTGTTTCCAGGTTAAGCCTCCGTCCAAAATGACTCCCATGTACTTGACCTATGTGATCAGAGGAATTGTTTTTACAAAGAGAGTATTACCTCCAAGGTCTCCAAGATTCCTCTTTCTAGTGAAAGGCTCAAGGGTGGTTTTGACAGGGTTTACTGATAGACCAACCTTCCTGCACCAATCCTCAACAAGTCCCAGTGTTCTTTGCATTACGCTCGGGATTGTTTTAGGGAATTTTCCCTTGACAATTATGGCCACGTCATCTGCATAGCCAAAACAGTCGCAACCAGACCCCTCTTAGGATCCTCAGCTGTTCATCCATCACCAGGCACCGCAACAGGGGAGAGCAAACTCCTCCCTGAGGGCAGCCCCGGCAGGTAGAGACCGACAGTCTCCCCGAGTATCGAGGCCATGACCGTTCTGCTTGTGAGCATGGCCTTAATCCAATGACAACAGGTTCTATCAACACCATGTCTTTCCACAGCTCCCACAATGGTCTCCGTAGAGACCCTGTCAAAGGCACCTTCAGTATCAAGGAAAGTGGCTAATGCCACCTCCTTAAATTCTAGTGCCTTCTCCAGGCAACAAACAATGCCATGGAGAGCTGCTCTGTCTGTTGATTTGCCTTGTTGATAGGCAAAATGAAATTTTGAGAGGGGTTTAGGGAGTAAAACCACCTCCCTAATATGCCTATCCACCATTCTCTCAAGAGCCTTGAGAAAGAAAGATGTTAGACTAATAGGTCTAAAGGCCTTTGCCTCTTGGTAATTTGACTTACCTGGCTTGGAAATAAATATTACCTTAGCCTGTCTCCAAGCACTTGGTATATAACCAAGAGCAAGGCAGGCCCAGTAAATTTTGCACAAGAGTGGAGACATTATCTCCAGTCCTTGCTGCATTAAGATGGGAACAATTCCATCACAGCCAGGTGATTTAAATGGTTCAAAAGAATTAATGGACCACTTAATCCTAGAATAATTGACCACCTCCCTGGCAACCCTCCAGTCCCCTTTTTTTGCACATCAGTGCTCAAGGTTAGCTGTGCATACGCCAGTGGGATTCAGTTATGCTTGAATCTGGAAAGTGCACACCTAGCATTTCTGTTAGTGTTTCTTTACCAGTTTTTGTGAAGCTCCCATCAACTAGTTTGATGGTGTTCAGGCAATTTGCATTGTCCTTAGCCATGATTTTCTTGAATCTGGCAGTACTGGGAAGTATCTGAAATACTTCCACAGAAATCTCTCCAAGAGGCTCTTTTTGCCTCTCTAATTGCTTTGTTGTACTGTGTGAGGGTAGTCTTATATACCGTCCACTCACCAGTACGTTTGGCTTTATTAAAAAGCCTTCTAGTTTTGCCTCTAAGACTGCTAAGCTGTTTATTCCACCAAGGAACTTGCTTTGGTAAGCTAGCAGTCTTGGCCTGACAGTTTTGGTGGTAAGATTCGAGAATAGATCGTTACAACTGGTCAACGGCTAACTCGAGATCTAACACCGAGCGCATGTTAAATTCCATGCCTCAAATATGTGCCGCCAAATCTTCCGTAAAGCCAACCCAATTGGTTCTTCTGGGATTTCTGACTTGCACCAGCTGTTGTCTTACATCGGCAACTGAAAAGCAAATATATCTATGATCAGACAATGAAGGTTCACTAGATACATGTCATTTAATAATGCAATCAAACATGTTAGCACTACAGAGGGTGTGGTCAATGACTTCACTTCTATTAGAAACAATAAAAGTGGGCTCATTGCCTCGATTAAGAATATAAAGTTTAGTACTTACCAAATATTCCAAAAGGTTGTCCCCTCGTCTGTTGCAGTCGCTGCTACCCCACATGATATGGTGAGCATTGGCATCACAACAGATGATGAGGCGTCTTCCACTTGACTCACAGAAGTGAACAATGTCTCTTACCTCCTGAGAAGGATGTGGTTCAGGTTCATCAAATGGTAAGTATGTAGAGACGGCAAACAGCTCTTCTCTGCCACCATCAGATGACATAAAAAGTTTAATCACGGTTGTTTTACCTGTGGTAAACTCGGGAAGTGGCATAGCATGATGTCTTTTGCTCACCAGTATATAGGTCCTTGGTATTCTACTTGATGTATTATACAAGACTGTAAAGCCTGCTCCTTGTAAGCCCAGGATGTTCCCATTATGTATCCATGGATCTTGAATGAAAGCCAGATCAACATCCTCCGCAGCCAGTCTGCAGCACAAAGCAGCAGATGCAGACCAACCATAGTGGAGATTGATCTGGATACATTTCATGCAGTTCTCCATTGTGAGATAGGCATAGAGACTAAGTGGTAGAAGGATCTGCCAGGTCAGAATCCAACCGGTGGGTGCTGGAAGCCAGCCCTACACCTTCATGGACACCACCCAAGCCAATCACATCCACCTCCTCAGTCTCCTCCTCACTCGCAGCTGGACCCGAGTCCTCTGCTTCCAGACCATGGCCAGAGGAAGACAATGCAGTTGTTTCTGATTCCACAACTGCAGAATGAGGCTCTTCCATTTCTGTGTCCTCTTTTAAAGTGCTAGGGCCCTGAGGGTCATGTAGTACTTTAAATTGACCCTCATCGACCCCAGGTAGGCACTGAACTTGGCTTCAGCCAATTCCCTGTCTACCTGAAAAATCCACCTGACGGCCTTGGTCTTGTACCCGATCCAACACCCTCCAGTGGTTTGTATGCAAACTGCTGTTGTAGGCACACAACCTCCTGCAGAGGACGTTTGGATCCTTGGTCCAAATATCCCTTGTCCTAAAGGCAACCTTGATAGGTTTTGGAAGATCACTAGCCCTCATCACCTTGAGCCCAGTGCCCCTCAAAACCTTATCATTTTTTTCAAAGGATGATGTTAGCCATTGCCCTGTTCCCTCATTCTCACAAAGGTAAACAAGAGCTCCAGAGAAAGGTAAACAAGAGCTCCAGAGTTCAGGGAAAAGTTCTTGATGTGTGGTAAAGGCTCTTCTACTTGAGAACCATCCACACGCCTCAAAAGCTCCTCCTGAATATTCCCAACCTCACTGTCATCAAGCCACTCGTTCGGGAAATTTTCCTTCGTGATGGTCATCCTGAGAGTCAGTGGAGACAGCCTCACCATAAGTGCTGGGACGAGACTCGTCCCTACTCCTTTTGGTTGGCTTCCTCACATCTGGAGAGGGGGTAGGGAGAACAGATCTCTGCCTCTTGCTTTTCTTGTCCACCACAGGTGGAGAAGTGTCTACAGATGTGGGTCCCACTGAACTCGACTCCTTGTCAGTTTGACCCTTCATCTGCCTTGCTAGTTTCCTCCTGATAATGCGCTTAGCAGTCTTGCTAAGTCGCAACCCTTCCTTGCTGTTACCAGCCTCACTAGCAACCACAGACTCTTTTGGCAACCCGGTATTACCTGCTGCCTCCAGATGTCTTGTTTGCTTTTGTAAAACAACTTCCCCCGCCTTAGCCTGAGAGGTGTTCCCAGAGCAACTGGGCCTCACCTCAGGATCAACAGATCCCGGCCTTGGCTAGGAAGATGCTGCTTTTATAGGTTGGGTACTGACTGAGTCAGACCCTAACCCAGGGTTTGTTGTTTTTGTCAAAGAATCCATTTCTGGTCCCACGAAACTGGAGGAAAATAATAAGGTCACCACCCGGTAATCCTCCTATCCCGGGTGGAAGGCTAATTACGATAGGGTTTCGCCTGGTGCCCTGTAGGGATCGTTAACAATACTGATATTTTACTACCTCAGTACCATTCAGCCCTCAGCACGAAACCTCACACCTTGGCTTAGGTAGACCAGAGCCTCAGTTAGCCAGCATGTTTCGGACGCTCCAAAGAGAGGAGCTACTGTGAATCACAGCACCTAATCCACCTGTTTCCACCACCCCACGGCGAGGACGTTGAGGTTGGTTTTCTGGGGGCCTTATTTCACTAAAAGAATTATCAAACTCAAACCTGTAAAAACATGCTCCGTGAGCTTTTTCTGAAATCCATAACATATATCATCAGGCAGCCGTCCTGTCTAAGTGACAGCACATCTAGAAGGGAGCTTATTACGAGTGCCAACTTCCTCCAAAATAAATGTTAGAGCATGATCAGCAAACCTCCACGTGTTTGCGTAATGATAGCTTTCACAGCACAGTGGCGCCATCTGTTGGTCAAACTCATAACCTTTTTGACTAATAGTTGGCGCCACCTATTGATCAAACTTGTAACACCTTTTTGACTAATAGATAGCGCCACTGTGCTGTGAAAGCTATCATTACACAAACACGTAGAGGTTTGCTGACCATGCCCTAACATTTCTTTTGGAGGAAGTTGGCACTTATAATAAGCTCCCTTCTGGATGTGCTTTTACTTAGACAGTATGGCTGCCTGATGATAGAAGTTATGGACTTCAGAGAGCGCTCACGGAGCATGTTTTTACAGGTTTGAGTTTGACCATTTCCTTAGTGAAATAAGTCCATTTTAACTTAACTTTTTTTAGCATGATCTTAATTTGCTGTGTTTTAATCTAGTTTGTTTTAATATGTATTGGGATTGCCCTGTTGTATTTACATGTCAATTAAGATGCAAATATTGAATTCATAACTGGAGAAGTGGTTGGCTCGAACTGAACATACTGAAAGTGTGTAACTTACATGCATTCTTGTACAAATAACTTGAAATAATTGAACTTAGTCTAAGTACGAATTTCAATAATGCGAATATTGAATTTTATCTACATTATATGAGGTCCGATCAAGTTCCGAGACTATGTCGATATACAACAAAGTACTTATGTTTGGCTATAATCTCCCTCCAAGTAGTTTCCTTGGGCAGCGATACACTGCTTCCAGCGTTTTTGCCACTGTTGAAACATTCCCTGGAAGTCCTGTTCGTGAATCAAGTCAAGCACCATCTGCGATTCGTGCTGGATCTCATCCACGGTTTGAAAATGGCGACCCTTGAACTTCAGCTTCATCTTCAGGAGTTCGTCAGAGTTAATCAAGAGTTAATCTTCATTTAAGAGAGTTAATCTTCATCTTTTTGGAGTTAATATTCATCTTTGGGTGTCCGACAGATCTAGGCAGAGTTCAACACAGAGTGCCTACTGTTCAAGGTTCAGAAGTTTTGGCACAGACTTTGCAGCAATGCGGTGCATGTTCAAAACCGATGTCAGAATTTTTTTCACTGTTCCGTATGACACATTGACGATGGTAGCAATGTCTTGAATCGTTCTTCGACGATCCTCATGCACCAGTTTCCTAATTTTGTCCACATTTTTGGGGGTTTTGCTCGTGGACGGTCGCCCTGACCTTGTTGTCTTCCAGTGCCATTCTGCGGCTCTTGAAGCGTGAGTGTCATTCAAAACACCTCGCATGACTCATTGCTTCATTGCCATAAACCTACCGCAACATTTCATGCATTTCCGTTTCCGATTTGCTGAGTTTGACGCAGAATTTGATGTTCGCTCGCTGCTCTAGTTTGCAGTCCATATCGAAATCGCAGACTCTGTGTTCTGCACGTGGTCGCCAAATATCGTACAGCACAGCTCCCAATGTTCACAGAACTATGCCACTAGCCACAAAGACTCGTGAAGGTCACTGCCCTCGACCGATGCTTGCGCATCCACATACTGCCATCTGTTGGCGAACTACGTACCTAGTCTCGGAACTTTTTGATTGCACTACATACTGATTATACTCATGAAGAGAATGATCCTTGAAATGGGCATCAAATCTTGACATTGAATTAAGAAGCTAATGCTGACACAAACAATGGAAAGCTTGTTACAAGGACTCAACAGTGTCAACATTAGTCTGAAAAAGACAGATAAAATTATAAAACAAATATTAATCTGAATGGCAGTAATAATTGTTGAGTTTTTCACAGTTCTGTCAAGCCACTTCAAGTTTCCTGTAGTACTAAGACTGGAGTCCCCAATAAGTGTGACGGTCTGGGAATGTTTTGTAGCAAATGGCATGGGGTAGATTTGAAGTTTTCTGATAGCACTGAGAATGCCTAATTCTATCAAGATATGCTTCTCAGCAAGGTAGCTGTTCAACAACAGAGAATTTTCATCTTTCAGGATGAACTGCTGCTTGTCACTTTCATGCAAAAGCCTGTTAAATCCTTTGGTATTGAAAAGTGTTGAAACATTATGTTAGCCAGGTGATTCACTGAACCCTGTAGAAAATGTGTAGATGCAACTGGAAAGGAAAATTCACAAACAAAAGAGAAAAAAAAATGTTGCACAAAAATAGAATTGATGGAGGCAGTGATTTGGGTGTGGCAACATGAAATACCTCAAAAACCAAAAAATCTTGTGTGCTGCATGCTAAAACATTGCAAAACTCTTATTCATTCACTTAGATAACCTACAAAAGGCTACATAACAATTTAGTTAAGCAGGAAGCTAGTTTTTAAAATTTGTCATTAGTTGCTTTTATTTTGTTCATTAGAACACATCTAAATATTTTAATTTTTGCAAACAACTGTTAATTTTAGTTGTAACATTGTAGATGAATATATCATCATCATCATCATTGTCAACCATTATCAATCCACTGCTGGACGAAGGTCTCCCCAAGTTTCCTCCACAACAGTCTGTCTTGTGCCAGTCTCCTCCATGTCACCCCTGCATACTTTCAAATTTCATCCACCCATCTCCCATGTGGTCTTCTTCTGGGTCTTTTCCTGTCCCTTGGAATCCAATCTAAAATTTCGGCTGTCCATCGATGATCTGTCCTTCTGGCAGTATGTCCAGCCCATTGCCATTTCAGGGATTTAACTCTGATCATGATGTCTTCCACTCTTGTCATTTTTCGGATCCACGAGTTCCTCTTCTTATCTCTCCTGGTTACACCAAGTATGCACCTCTCCATGCTTGTTTGAGTTGTCTGCAGTCTTTGTATATCTCTTTTAGTTAAGGTCCACGTCTCTGCACCATACGTAAGCACTGGAAGGATGCATTGATCAAACACTTTTCTCTCTCCTGGTTACACCAAGTATGCACCTCTCCATGCTTCTTTGAGTTGTCTGCAGTCTTTGTATATCTCTTTTAGTTAAGGTCCACGTCTCTGCACCATACGTAAGCACTGGAAGGATGCATTGATCAAACACTTTTCTTTTAAGACATAATGGCATATTGCTCTTGAAAATTATGCTGTTTCTTCCAAAAGCTCTCCAGGCAAGTTTTGTACGCCGATTAATTTCTTCATCAATGTGACCCTCACTTGATATCTGCTGTCCAAGATAAACGTACGTGTCTGTTATCTCCAGCTTTTCTCCATCAATCGATAAATCTTCATTTCTTGTAAAAGCATTGAACATCACTTTTGTCTTCTGAAAGTTCATTTTTAATCCCACCTTCTTTACTCTTGTCAGCAAGTTCCTGGATCATACTCTGCAGCTCTGATGGGCTAGTTGCAAAAATGACTACGTCATCAGCAAAACGAAGGTGGGTTAGATAATCTCCATTAATCTTTATCCCTTTGTTTTCCCAGCTCAGCGACTGAAAAACACCCTCCAATGTGGCATTAAAGAGCTTCGGAGATATGGTGTCACCTTGTCTCACTCCCTTTCCAATTTTTATGTGTGTTGTATTTTCAAACAGCCGAATCTTTGCACTTGCATTTTCATAGATGTTATTAATAATATTAATGTATGCATCTTCAATACCGCAGGTTTTCAGAGCCATTGTAACTGCTGATGGTTTCACCGAATCAAAGGCTTTTTCATAATCGATAAAAGCCATGCACAATGGAAGTTCATATTCCCTCGCTCTTTCAATTAGTTCTCTCAGTACGTGGATATGATCTATTGTGCTGTAGCCACTCCTGAATCCAGCTTGTTCTCTCGGTTGAGCCATGTCCAGTGTTACCTTCAAGCGGTGTGAAAGAACTTTAGTGAAGATTTTATAAACTACTGATAGGAGGCTGATAGGTCTGTAGTTTCCGAGATCCTCAATGTCACCTTTCTTATGTAGCAGGATCATTGTAGCGGTGTTCCAATCCTCAGGAATCTTTCCTTCATTAAGGCATCGAGTGAAAATTTGGGCGAGTACTGTTTCAATTTCTCCACTTGCTTCTTGTATGATGTCTACAGTAATTCCATCTTCTCCTGGAGCTTTTCCCCGCTTCATGTTCTTGATTGCATGTGCAACTTCTGCTGGAAGGACTGGAGGAACTCTGGTACTGGTATCTTTCATGATGTCTGGAGTGCATGTATCATCCCTTTCATATAATTTGGAGTAGAAATCTTTCACTCTTGTCAAAATTTCGCCTCTATTTCTTGTTACAGAACCATCTTCTTTTCTCAGTGCCATAATCTGTTTTCTTCCCTTACTGAGATGTCCCTTTGCTATCTTTAGGCTTTGGTTGTTTTCAATTGCTTTCCTCACTAGTTCACAGTTGAATTTTCTTACGTCTTCAGTGATACTTTTTCTTACTGTCTTGCATAGCTCTATATATTCCACTTTGGAAGTCACATCTTCTTTAGTTGTCCTCATCTCTCTTCTTTTTTTGAATATATATATATATATATACATATATATATATATATATATATATATATATAATCATGAAATTCTGTTTCACACATTGTACTTATTACCAAGACTGGTGAACAAGCTTTATACAGTATATTGTTACATATACATAGCTAAGCTTCAGGATAAAAAAACTAACTGATAAAGTGTGGAAGAAATATTCATCTCATAATACGTGGCCAATATGACATGATAATTAACACAGCAATCAGACAACACTGAAATACTATTTCACGTAGTAACAATCACATCAGAAAACTTGATACTTGGGACTTGGTAGTCCTGGGTAGTGTAATGGTTAGCAATTAGCATGCTCGAATGGTAATTGAGTGATGCACGTTCAATTCCTTCTCCAGGGCGATTTTTTCAAGTTTTCTGATGTGATTGTAATTATGTGTGAAACAGTTAAGTAGTCAATTCAGCATTGTCTGATTGCTGTGTTAATCATGATAATGATATAAGTTTGACTCACCATATCGATTTTGGTCATCGCTCAGCCGCTCCCTTATCGTTGTCATTACTGTTTTCACAGGAAATAAAAAACGAAATGTATGCAAAATGAATAAAGTTCAGTTTAAAACCATTAATGGCAAAAAGCAGAGGTAAAACCGTGAACAAATAAATGCCAAGTGAAATAAAGATAAAAGTTACGTCTAAATCTTAAGAAACTTTCATTCCTGCCATAGCGATATCCCCTATTGTCACTTCCGAACGCATTTCAACTATATCAACATGGTCTTAATCAGTGCTGATTCTTCACTGCCTTGAGGATTTTCTGCCAGCTCATCATACCAGGCAACATCATGGTCGGCATTGCATATGTGACATTCTGTCATCTGGTGGATGTTTATAATGTGATTTCTTCTGTGTTGAAGTTCAAATTCTTCGCTTTTCATTTTTTAGATCATTTTCTTGTTTAATTACTTCCATGTATATGGTAGTTCTGTAGGAGTGTTAGTGTTGCAATTATATTTCTTTGTCTTCTCAATAGTGACAGTTTCAGATATTAAAATTTGTCTGTGGTTGTGGTGCAAAGTTATCATCTGGGTATTAATCCAGTCAGGTTCAGAATTGTTATCAAGGCGGTATGATATTAATAAGGTTTTAATTTGTGTTTTATTCCAATTCCTTATATGTTCATTTAGTCTGATATTCATGTTCCTTTTTGTAATTCCTATATAAATGGTGGTATTGTTGCTATTGTTATCTTGTGGTAATATGGGAATTTGATGAACACCAACTTTATTTAAAATAGAGATGGGGTCCTTTTCCTGGGTTGATAATTTGGCAGTGTCATTGACCTTTTCAGCAATCCAAAGGCCTGTTTTATGACACTCTGTCTTTAGTATACCAATAATTGGTTGGATATATGGAATCTTGCCACAATATTTTGGAGGTTCTTTATAACTCTGCTGGATTGCTATATTTTTGCTGGTTTTCTAATGTTTTTGTATAGTCTATCTAGAGTCTGTATATTGTATCCAAATTTAAAAGCTGTAAATTTTATTTTTAACCTAATTAATTTCATTAATCTCAGAATCAAGATTTGATGAATGTAAAATTGCCTGTTGGATTTAAAAAAATAGATTTTTGGTAGGTAAACTGCATAATCAATTTTAGTTTTGTTGTTTATTAATAACAAATCCAAAAATGGGAGCTTGCTGTTGTCTTCATATTCTTTGGTTAATTAATGTTCGATACAGTCAGGTATGCTGATCAATAAAAAGTTGCAAATCGTTTTCAGAGTATTCCGAAAAAATTAGAATGTATCTCAGGTACAAGTTAGGTAATTTTTCATTTTCTTGTGTTTTAGATTCTATGTCTTGAAGTACAACTTCTGCCATGAGTCCAGACATAGGGGAGCTTATAGGAACACCACTTTCTTGTTTGTACATGCAATTATTATTGGAAGTAGTTGTTAGTAATAAACTGTAATGCTGCAACTATGCTATTGATTTGATTATTTGATATGTTATTATCTTGAAGACTGCTTTCAATTAGATAACTAGTTTTGTTGGTTTACGCAGTGTTAGAATTAGAAATAAATCTTCTACTGGCCCAGCGGACCACTAAAATTTGCAAACCACTGGTCCATAAAAATAAAATAAAAAATCCCTTAAAGACATTTACAATATATGTAGAAATTAACTTATTGTTTTAATGTAATTATCTGAAATATTTGTTTTTAAACCTATCATTAGTTTGCAGCCTAAAAAGAAAGCCATACAGCAAGGTAAAAGAAACAGAAATAAATTTTTTAACGTGTGACAAATTAGAAAAAAAAAAAAACCCAACTTACTAGCCATCCGGGCCAGTAAAATCAATAGTTCAGTGTCCTACGGAAGTTTTTGGCAATGGCCACCGGACCACTGGGTAATTTGAACGCTGATAAGGGTATTAGGATATAATAATATTATGTCAAAACTGATCATAGTAATGTTACCAATATTATTTCTCAGTTTAATCTCTTTAATAACATCATTAGCATTTTTAGCTGTTAACTTGTAATTATTGAAGAAATGCTTTAAGTATCTAAATAAGGTTCTTTTGAGGTTAATCATTTCAAACATCTCGTCATGGCTTTCATCTCATATCATTTTTGTACTTTTATGTTCATTATCTTTTTCTTTTTCAGGCATTCCTAAATCTATTTCTCCCATGGGTTTCTTCTCCTTCCTTTAATTTTCTTTCCTGCCACTTGAGCTGAATAAATTCTCTTAGCACCACATCAGCCATTCTTTCAACATGGCAAAAACACCTCAAAATATTTGTCTCCACTCTACTAAAGTTTTGTTTCACATTGCACTAATGCAATACATCTTCATCTGCACATGATCAGAATGAGTCTTGCTGCAAGCCTCCACCCCCAAGTAACACATTTCTCATGTCTTAAGCCAGAGGTCTTAATTCTGTAAGCAGTATCCTTGAAAAAAGTTTAAACCCTCCATAGAAGAAAGTTGAAAGGTGCATGATATCCAAATAACAAGAGGGGGGGGTTGCAAGTGCAATAGGTTCTCCTATTCTGTTAAGACCAACAATCTTAACTTCTTTGACTAAGGCAATGGTTTCAACTCCTTTGACATTGTTCCCTATCATTTTAGGAAATTGTATTAGGTTGCATCTCCTTCTTTTGGGGAAATGGATAACCTTCCTTTTTTTTTTTTTTTTTTTTTTTTTTGTGTCCAGATGTGCACTTCTATTCCCTGAAGAAAAAGGACCTAATCCTTTTGTAGTGATGAAGCACATACTAAAAATGAAATTTTAGCTTGATCTCAGTATCAGAGGCCTGCATTACATAAGAGTTTTCAGATCCCCAGTGCAAAGGTTAAGCAGATTCACTTACATGAAAAAATCAAGTCTGAGTTTAAATCATGACGAATTATGGATGTTGTGTTTGTCTTACAGCCCTGACTCTCCCTTCCTTAGTACCAGTGACCCTAAATTAGATACAGACAACTGTTTATAGCCCATCAAGTTACTCGTGGCAGTCATTATTAAGTCCATAACAACAACAACAACAAAAAATGTATAAAAGGACATGATTCAAAAATATTTCATAACTTTCTAATGTGCCTAGCATTTCAGTTTCAAATAGTGGGATTAAAATACCATCTAGGCATGTTAAAAATGTATTCGTATAAAAACACAATCACTTTCAGTCAGGTGTGATACTTAAAAGGTAAAAAAGGCACTTCACATAATAACTCCTTGGTGGCTGGATAACTAGCGAGACAAACACTTGATATAGATACTTAAGGATGAGGTCTTGAGTTCAGATATGCTACATCGCAGATGACATAAATCAGCTGTTGCCACAGAACAAATTACAAAAAGTAACAGAATGCAGTTACAAATCAGTTAAGTTAAAGATGCACTGGTAGGTGACTTCAAGGGGATTGCCAAAGGAGGTAGAAAAAAGTTAAGTTTCTGCCTTAATAAGAAACCTCCAAGGGTGAGATAGTGTAACGGATTGTTCGTTGTTACAGCTCTCAGGTATTCAGGTGCTTATATATTATAATTGCTTCACTATATCTCGGGTGCCATTCACTAGGATAACCTATTATTAGGGTTATCTGATCCCAAAGCAGTGTGAATTGGTCACTCAAGCAGGTTCTTTCTAAAGCTGTTGAGGTACTTCTGTTTTTAATAGTTCTTTGGTGTTCAGTAATTCTGCAACATAATCTTTTTGTACTTCCAATATACCTGCTCTAAGTAACATCCATGAGAGGGGAAGCTTGTTTAACCAGAGGGATCGATTAAACACCTGCTGAGGTAAGAATACTGGGTCGGTTCCTGTCCTTTCTGATGAGCAATAAGATATTCTTAGTGCTCAAGCCAAAGTTCAAAGAATGTTAAAGGCAAGCATGGTGTAACAAGTTAATGATAGCAGGTATATAAGGTTCAGAGCTGATGAATCTTATAGTTTTTTTAGAAGGCTTCAAGCTTGAATTGAAAGGTCTATTATATTTAGTGCATAAGGTGTCTATTTGTTTTATATCATAGCCATTGTTTTGAGCCAAAACCTTAATTTTCTGTATTTTGTCATCCTGAAGAGTGTTATCAGAGGTGCAGGTATAGGCTCTTCTGATTAAAGTGTGGAAAGTTGTCATTTTTTAGTGGAATGGGTGGTGAGAGGTACTAGGGATGATGATGATAGGTGCATAAGTAGGTTTCCTGTGTATGGTGAAGGAGAGCTTGTTAGACGTAAGATCACGATAAAGGAGGAGGTCCAGGAATGGTAATGAACTACAGTATGAGATTCCAATTCATATGTGAACTTTATTGTTGGTAAGATGGAAGATAATGCTTCTTTGTGGGTCCAGAAAGCATACATGTCATCAACATAACGAAGATAAAGTATGGGTTTTGGAATGCTCAAGTGGAGTATTTTGTTTCCCAAGTACTGAATAACAATTTCGGCCAACAACAGTGAGATTGTTAGAGCCCATGGGCATTCCCTGTAATTGCTTATAAAAGATGTTATTGTATTTGAAATAACTGCTGTTTTGAATATGATGAAGGGCAGACATAAGAGAATCAATTTACTTGGGTGTGTACATATCAGATTCTTCAAGTTTTTGTTTAATCAGATTATGTGCAAAAGAGACCGGTATATTCGGATACATGAACACAATGTCTAAAGACATCGTTAAGAAGGGGGTTGTCCATGAGAGTTGAACCGTTTAAGTCTTGAGAAGGTAGTTTCAATGCTATTAATTGAATATTCAGAGGCCTAAATTAAAGGACAAAGTAGTTTGGCAAGAGCTGATTCTAGGTTTCTAGTTGGGTTAGTTCTACTGGAAACCAAAGGTTGGATGGGTTGGGCCGGTTTATGAGGTTTAAGTTTGCCAGATAGACGAGGACCTTGAGGACCAATAGGTGGGTGTGCAGCTTTGTGCACAAAGTCAGGAAGGTGGCCATGGTTTTTCAAATGGCTGAGGTCCCTGAGAAGTTTATCAGTTGGGTCAGAATTGCAAAGGATGTGAGAAATATCATCAATGGCCTTTAGCATGCAGTCCTGATAGTTCTGTTGGTTCATGATGATATTTTGGGAAGTTTTGCCTGCTTTCAAGATAGCGACATCCTTATTCTTATGTAGATGGTGTAAGGCATTTAGTTTTTGTATATAAGTATTTTGGAGGGGTGTCCTTGATTTTGGGGTGGAGAAGAAATTATTTTTAACAGAACGGGCAAGTTTGTACCTAAGGGGTTCCTGTTTGTCATATGGTAAATTTTTAATGAGATGTTCCATTAAAAGTATAATCCTTTCTGTGGCTAACGTTACCTGAGGAAAGGCAAATTTTGGTCCACTGTTAAGAGCACGTTGAACCGTAGGCGAAAGCATCAAATGGCTTAGATTGATAAAGTTTTCTACATGTGGGGAGGGTGGTAGTTCTTCATAAGTAAAAGACTGAGGTCGGGACTTGTGGGCTCTCGTGCATGAGAGGACGAAGCTTATGAATGTGTCTAGCAGTTGTCGTATTAGTGTCAGAAATAATTGATTCCTTGACAAATTGAAGGAATTTATCAAACAACAAAACAAAGAATGTAGGTCAGCAGTAACTGCTGTATAGGCAGAATATGATTCCTTGTTGAGGAAATCGACATAAAATCTCTTCTGTTTGATGGCAAGTCTTATTCTTTTAAGTTCTGCAATTTTTATAAGTCTTATCAGCAGGTGAGGTAGTGGCAGGGTGCCCACTCGTCCTTAAAAACCGGGAAAGTCTTTGAATTTCAAAAAAAAAAAAGAAAAGAAATCAAAGCCTGGAATGTCCTTGAATTTCTTTAATTAGCCTGGAATGTCCTTGAATTTCTTTAATTAGCCTGGAAAGTCCTTGAATTTTAAAATCCCACAGCTGAAAAACTTCGATTGGAATTTCCGATCTTTTTCCTTTTGTTAATTTTCACTTTTTTCTGCAATCCCCCATTGACATCGGAAATCAAAAAGAGTAAACTTCAAAACAGCTGCATCACTGGGAGAAAGGGTGCACTGCGGTCTGACGGGGAGTTAAGTAGGTCAAGATCCCCCCCCCATCTACTGCGCGAAGAGTTGAGTGTTTGCTACCCCAGAGCACTTGTTCTGCGACGGGGAAAACTATCGTATTGTTTCCTTCATTTTCCTTACGGCATGGCGGGGATTTCCCCTTCTTGTTTCTTCTTTATCTGCTTCAAAGCGGGTTCATTCCATGCTGTTGACAGGTGCATTTCACCAGCCCCCCACCACGGAATTTTTAAATTACAGGTATGGTGTCTGAAAAATTCATTAAAATTTTTCAGACACCATACCTGTACATAATTCTAAAATAGATATTAAGTGTTTTATTATGATAATTTTGTGTTTGAGAGATTGGGAGTATTGAACATGCAGAAAGAATTAATGTGATGCATATAGATGTTTTATGAAGATAATGAGTATCATAATACAACAAACATAATTCTTGATATATATATATATTCATTGCGGTTTAGGACATTGAAAAATCCATCCTTGAATTTTTCCTGAAGGTACTTGAAAGTCCTTGAATGTCCTTGAATTTTTCCCCTGAAAACGAGTGGGCACCCTGTAGTAGTTACATGAATTCCTAAGAACTTTGGTGTTAATTCCAAGTCCCTACAGTTCAGTAAAAATGCCAGGTGCAACAGCTGAACACTCAGCCTTTTTCATATGTTGATGTAGTTCGTTGACACTGGAGCATAAGTTTCGTTAAAAAAGGCAATGTGAAGAAAAGGTAAAAAATTGTACATACCAAAGAATCTGCAGTACAAGAGATCAAAATGTTAGCAGACAATGTGCTTGGTAAGTTAAAATACAGACCGGATAAGTCCAAATAGTGGATTAAAATACTGTCTAGGCACGTTGCAAATTTATTCATATAAATACACAAGCACTTCCAAAATCATCAGGTGTGATACTTAAAAGGTAACAAAGGCACTTCACATAATAGCTCCATGGTGGTTGGGTAACCAGCAAGACACGCTTGACGTAGATACTTATTGAGGTCTTGAGTCTGGATATGCTACATGATGGATGACATACACTGCTGGCCACCCAAAATGCAACGCCAAGAAGGAAGCATCCGATTGGCCTGAAATTCGCAGCATGCGTCACCCTCAAAAGGACATGCAAACGATTAGCATTGCAGGGCATATGCAAATCATGTGAGCCTGGCATGCCACCGAGAAGCACTATAAGAAGGGTTCACAGAAGGCGGGGTGTAAGTAGTGGAAATGTGTTGTGCTGCTGGACCTGTGCGTGGGAAGCTTCCTGATGCCTCGTCGCAGAATACGGCAATCATTCCAGCAGGTTTCGGAGTTCGACAGAGGACGAATAGTGGCTTATCGCGACAGTGGTTTATCGTACCGAGACGTCGGCGCCCGTGTGGGACGACATCCAGCCACAGTGAGGAGAGTATGGATTCGGTGGGTGCAGGAGGGACGGACGGAGCGACGTGAGCGATTGCCACAGCCGCGGCACCCCACCGAACGAAAGGACCGGCATGTTGTGCTGCGGGCATTGATGGCTCGCCCCGTCACATCATGAACGTTAGCGCAGGAATTAGGGTTTGTTGCGCAACAATCTGTGTCAGCATGTACCATTTGACGTCGTCTGCAGGAGCGGGGACTTGTCGCACGGTGCCCATTACTCCGATTACCATTGACGTTATACCACCGGCGAGTGCGGCAGCAGTGGGCTGTTGAATGCCGCACCTGGACTACAGAATGGCACGACATTGTCTTCTCCAACGAATCCCGCTTCTGCCTGCAACACCATGATGGTCGGATCCGCGTGTGGCTGCACCGCGGCGTGAGACTGACGCCTGCATTATGCATCGCCGTACCGGTCTGTCGCCTGGCATTATGGTTTGGGGCGCAATTGGATATGACACCCGCACCCCTCTGGTACGCACCGCCGGTACACTCAACAGCCACCACTACATCTCTGAGGTTTTGGAGCCTGTAGTCCTCCCTTATCTGCAGGACCTGGCAGCGGCCACGTCTCAACAGGACAATGTGCGCCCGCACGTGGCACGCATCGTGCAACAATTCTTCACTGCTGCCGTGGCACGCCTGTTCTCCCGATATGTCGCCCATCGAACACGTCTGGTCGCTGATTGGCCACCGAGTGGGCCGGCAAGCACCACCCGTGGCTACGCCTGATGAACTGTGGCAACGTGTGGAAGCAGTCTGGACCGATATACCCCAAGCCCACATCCAAAGCCTCTTTCATTCGATGTAGCGGCCATTATTGCCAGCCATGGGGGCCACACGAACTATTGATGTCTGCGTGTTCTGCAAGTCGCACGGGCCTGTATGCTCAATCGTTTCATCTTTGTATCTGTTGTTATGTGTCCAGTAAATCTGGCTTTGCTATCTCATGTCCTTCTTGGTGTTGCATTTTGGGTGGTCAGTAGTGTAGATCAGCTGTTGCCACAGAACAAGTTACAAAAAGTAAGTAATGGAATGCAGTTACTAATAAGTTAATTTAAAGATGCACTGGTAGGTGACTTCAAGTGTATTGCTAATATTTCATAACTTGAAGAATCTGATATGTACACACCCCAAGAAATCACCTCTCTTATGTCTGCCCTTCGTCTTATTCAAAATAGCAGTTATTTAAAATACAATAACTTTTATAAGCAATTACAAGGGATGACCATGGACTCTCCCATCTCACCATTGTTGGCTGAAATTGTTATTCAGTACTTGGAAAACAAAATACTCCACTCAAGCATTCTAAAACCCATACTTCATCTCCACTATGTTGATGACGTGTGTGCTTTCTGGACCCACGGGGAAGATTCCAGAGTGACTTTTTGCTCTGCATCATCTTCCATCTTACCAACAAAAAAGTTCACATATGAATTGGAATCTCATAGTTCATTACCATTCCTGGACCTCCTCCTATATCAAGATCCTTCATCTAACAAGGTCTCCTTCACCATACACAGGAAACCTACTTATGCACCTATCATCATCCCTAGTACCTCTCACCACCTGTTCCACCAAAAAATGACAACTTTCCACACTTTAATCAGGAGAGCCTATACCTGCACCTCTGATGACACCCTTCGGGATGGCAAAATACAGAAAATTAAGGTTTGGCTCAAAACAATGGCTATGATATAAAGAAAATAGACACCTTATTCACTAAATGTAATAGACCTTTCAATTCAACATTTGAAGGCTTCTTAAAAATGAATAAGATTTGTCAGCTCTGTACGTTATATATCTGCTATCATTAACTTGTTACATCATGCTTGCCTTAAACATTCTTTGAACTTTGGCTTGAGCACTAAGAATATCTTATTGCTCATCAGAAAGGACAGGGACCGACCCAATATTCTTACCTCAACAGGTGTTTACTCGAGCCTTCTGGTTAAAGAAGCTTTCCCTCTCATGGATGTTATTTAGAGCAGGTATATTGGAAGCACAAAAAGATTATGTTGCAGAATTGCTGAACACCAAAGAATTATTAAAAATAGAAGCACCTCAGCAGCTTTAGGAACAGTTAACCCTAACAACAGGTCATCCTAGTGAATGGTACCTGAGATGTAGTGAAGCAATTGTAATATTTAAACACCTGAATACCTGTTGTAACGACGAACAATCTGTTACACTACCTCACCCTTGGAGGTTTCTTATAAAGTCAGAAACTTAACTTTCTTCAACCTCCTTTGGCAATCCCCTTGAAGTCAATTACCAGTGCATCTTTAACTTAACTGATTTGTAACTGCATTCTGTTACTTACTTTTTGTAACTTCTTCTGTGGCAATAGCTGATCTATGTCGTATGCGATGTAGCATATCTGAACTCAAGACCTCATTAAGTACCTACGTCAAGCTTGTGTCTCTCTGGTTACCCAGCCAGCACAGAGTTATTACATGATGTGCCTTTTTTACCTTTTAAGTATCACACCTGATGATGATTTCGAAAGCACTTGTGCATTTATTCAAATAAATTTTTAACGTGCCTTGACGGTATTTTAATCCCACTATTTGGGCCTATCCGGTGCATATTTTAACTTACAGAGCACATTGCCTGCTAACATTTTGATTTCAGTTTCAAATCCCCATCTTTTCTTCATATCATCTGGTGTAGGTTGTATAGTAGTTGAACCTTTTTAGGCTGCAGGTGCACATCCATCTACGTAGTTTCCAATGAAATGTAATTGGTGCAATCTACAGTTCTGCAGTAGTACTCCACACAAATTTACATAAAAGGAAACAGCTACAAACCTGTTTATCATTAGTATCTTTTGTCATTAGTAATGCAGTGTCTGTGTGGTAGTGGGTTATTTCCAGATGTTTTGTATTTTGTTAATACTCTTGCTGCATATCCCAGGTCTCTGCAGGCTCAGCAAGTAGAAACAAAATTGTGTAAGACAGATTTATTGTGTTTATTTGTAGAAATAGCCTTAAATGCATTTGTGATGTTTTGTTATCATTTTGTTGTGAATAGAAAATTCCAATGGCCACTGATACTTACTGCCTCTAGTTATTTTTTCCTCTGAATAATTTACAGGCTTGCAAATTATTCAGAGGAAAAAGTGGGACAATACTACCTAACGTAATACATTTAGCAGGAGCTATTTGTTAAGAGGGACTTTGCTTTAAAATCTGCTGTGGTATATATCGTCCGAGTTGAGTTGTAATGTATGTTTTGCAATCCAACATTTGTACAAACTTTTGTATGCATATTTTACTTCATTATGTAAGTCAAAATGCTAATAAATTTTGGATAAGAACAATTTGTGAGTGCACAGTATGTGGTCCAGAAAAATGTCGTAATGTAAACACTGCATACTAATCGTTAAGTAGTGCTTTTAAAAATAATTATATAATTGTAAAACTTAAAGGTATATAAGATAAAATAAAGTAGCCATTTCTTGAATCCACTGTGGCTCAAGAAATTATTCACTCAGGAGGTTAAAGTAGTTGTACAAATATTCATGGGTAGATGTCCTTTGTCTATACATTGCTTTAAACTCTTGAAATACCATTGCAATAGACATTTAAATTTTAGATTCTGAAAACTGCAACACACAGTTTTTTACTTTTCTAATGAAGCCTCATTAAACGACCTCCTAACACCTGTGTCACGATGTGGTGTTAATGAAAAACTTCACCTGCAAAATTGACATACCATCATATTTTTGAAACTATTTCTGACCTTAAAGAACACATATTTTAAATTCATGTTATAGTACTTAAGTTATTCATGTGTTCAGATTGCATAATGCATACCTCTTATTGTACAGAGTGTTCTTTGAATTATGAACATCTGCCTAATACTTAACGTGGGACCTCCTTTCTACTGTAGAATGGCTGCTAAGTAGAGAAGCATCAACTCCACGAGATGTCTGTACAATTGTGTGGGGATCTGCAACCCATTTGTATTATGACCCTTAGTTCAGGAATGGAGTGGGATGGTTTGTCCTGCTTCCTCACCAGATATTCCATAACATCCCCCAGGTGTTCAGTTAGGTTGAGATCAGGAGAGTTTTGGGGCCATTCTTAGTATCTCGTATTTGCACTCTGATTGCCGAACCATTCCTGCTTAAGGCTGGCCCAATGACATGGGGCGTTATTGTCCTGGCAGATCCCTTCCCTGTCTGGGTAGAGGTGCAGTATTGTGGGTTACGCAAGGCAGTCTCTGGTAATAGCTGGCATTCTTGTGTTTCTGCCCACGTGTACCAGGGATAAAAACATATCCATGCTAGCTAAACATGCCTCATCATACAACGCTCCTACTGACCTAGTCTATGCCATGCATGAGGGATCCGTAGCTTCATGCTGCTCTTGCCAAATACTCTACCATCAGCAGAACAGTACAAATTGACAAATTGTTGCAGAATTTAGGTAGCATAGTTAATTCAATTTGTTGATTTGCATGAAATGAAGATGGCATTAATTGTAAAAAAAATGAACATTAGCAGTTTGTGACCTTCCTCTTTGCAAAGATAAGGAATCAAGAAAGACTGGGAATTCTTTAGAACCCTTGTGTGAGGAATGCACAGCAGGGAGTGTAAGATTCCTCACAGGTGCAAAGCTCATTGAAAGGGTCTGGTTCCAAAGTGGTAGAAATCACCTTTTACCAGACATCTGGAGGCAGTTAAGTGTCAAATGAGGAAAGAAATAGAAAAATTATGGGATTGCAGGAAAGGCAAATTGGACAATACAGCCATGGACCAGCATTAGCTGTAATTAATGTGTCTGGTCACTAATGGTATCACTGATCATAAATTTCTTAATGCAGAGCATTGTACTATTACACGGTTGAGTCACATTATTGTGACTACCAGCTAATATCCAGAGTAACCGCCGTGCGCAGTGTAGACAGCAGCTAGATGGGCTAAGAGTGACTCAGTAAGGTACTGGAAGGTGTTCACAGGTATCTGGAGTCATGCTGAATGTAGTACATCTGACAGCTGCTGGAGGGTGTGTGGTGGAGGATCCATAGAGCGAACATGATCGAGGTGGTCTCACAGATGCTCAATAGGGTTTAAGTCTGAAGAATTAGGGGACCAGGAAAGTACTTCGAAGTCTTCACCATGCTCTTCCAACCACTCTCGGACATTTCTAGCGATGTGACACGTCGCATTGCCGTGCTGGAAGATCCCATCAGCCCCAGGGAAGACAAATAAGCATGTATGGGTGTACGTGGTTTGCAAGGATGGATTCATAAAGAATTTGGTCCATAGTGCTTTCCACAGGTATGAATGGACCCAGAGAATGCTACGAAAACATTCCCCAGACCATAACTCTGCCTCCCACGAGATTGAGTTCTTCCAGCAATGGTTGAAGAGTGTTTGTTCTCCGATGTTTCTAGCCTTATACGCCATCGTCCATCCGTTCGATGAAACGGAAAACGTGACTCATCGGAGAAGGCAATCCTTTGGCAATCAGCGGAGGTCCAATTCCGCTACTGCTGTGCAAATGTAAGCTTTTTCTGCCGATGCACCTTCGCTAGTATAGGTGCAGTGGCCATGCGTCTGCATCGGAGCCCCATACGCAGCAATGTTCGCTGAACTGTCGTGTCAGACACATTTCCAGTAGTCCCCTGGTTCATTTGGCCTGTGAGTTGCTCCACTGTAGCGTGTCAATCAGCCCTCACGCATCTTCGAAGCCGACGTTCTCCTCTCAAATCAATGGCACATGGTGCTCCGCAGTTTCCACATCGCTTATTCCCAATAGTGCCATTTTTCCAATCACTATACACTTTAACCACAGAAGCACGCGAACAGTTCACAAACTGCGCTGTTTCAGAAATACTGCTACCCTCGGCCCGAAAGCTGATGATCATCTCTTTTTGCAAATCTGAAAAATTGCTCCTTTTATCCATGACAGTAACATGTGTGTTTTCAGAATGGCTACAGCACACCTTATATACCCTGCAAGCCAGCTCACAACACGTGCCTTCTTTCATTGGCTATGCGCTGTTGACGTCAAAAGTAGGAGGTGGTCACAATGTGACTCGACTGTGTATAATCTTGCATTGTCATACTAATTGCATTGAAAGCAATAAAATTGGCAGCTGAGTTAAGACAGACCTCTACAACAAGAGAAACAGGCAAAATGTGACTAGCAGAGAATAAGGTAGTCTAGAAAAGCCCCTGACAAAAAAAAGTCTAGAAGGGAAAGACTTGGGTAGTCAATAGATACCTTTGCACGAGGAAGTTTTGCTCTTATAAGCTAGATAGTTTGGGAAAGATTATAATGACTAAACAGAGTGTTCATGAAGACTCCAAGAAAATTAGGTTGAAGAACGTATTTGTGGTGTGTGATTGCACATAAGTCGATGGAGATATATTGACTAGTTCTTGAAAGCAACCATCCAGAGGTCAATCTATTGTAGACAAAAGTGGCGACCTTAGCACAACCTCAAGTGGCTGGGATGCATATGACCTTTGATGTGTAGAGACTTACCTTTACCTTTGGGAGCTGGAAAGTTGAACAATGGAGTCCTCCATCAAGTCAACGGCATTGATCAATAGCAGCTGTGTGCATTGATTTGTACATGGTGTCATACAGATGGCCAGAGTCACAGTGTATGCGTGTGTGAATGTGTGTGTCTAAAGTAAGGAGGGCTTGATTACCCTCTCTGAGTGAATAAATGGACTAGTGAGTGCTCCGTTACCATAGAGTATGTTTTCCATGTGGATATGTCTTACCAGAAAAGCAAACTCCCTGTAAGTTCTTGATTTTCTTAGTCAATTGGCCCTGTTCAGCCAATAGAGAACAGCATCAGCTGAGAACTGTTTTAAGCCGGACAATATAAACCGCAGTAGTATTATCAAAGTCTAACGTGGCATTCATCCTAAGAGTTAATTAAATGGAGGTGAGATCATTTAATGCCTATCTTTCTTCTTGTGTATTTTAATTGAAGTTTTCATTATTTTATTAATTAAATGTCTGTTGTTTCATGCCAGTCTTAAAGTGAAAGAATAATTTTTTCAGTGTCTGTGGAATTTGAATTTGATTGGCTAAATTCTTATACTTAATCATTAAGATTTTCGTAGTAAACAATCGAAAAGTAATTATTTCTAAATTCTAAGGTTTACATGCTGGTCTTCGGCAATGCAGACATGGTAACTTTTATTTTTATTCGATGGGCTGGTGCCCTAGGGTGTAACAACGTCATGATTCATCAGGCCAGTACGCCTCCTATCATCTAATCCCCATGCTTAGCACCAGAAGAGTGATTTATGTCGATGGACTGTTAGGAGTGGGTGTCATATAGGGTATCTGCTCTTGTCTCCTCATCTGAGCCAGCATGCGAGACTCATAGGCAAAGGTATATTGTTTCTGGTTAGCCCATTTTCTATTGGGCTGTCAAGTGGGAAACCATGCAATGCTGATTGCCCTCTACAAGGCAAAGCACCCATTGTTACCTCTGGAATCCACCTATCACTGCTCTTTACAATTGTGCTGTCAGTTGGTTGCTTCAGCATTTTGTCACCACTCTTGTATGTAAAAGGCTGATGTGCACACTAACCATGGAGGCCCATGAACAACCCACATGTGGCACCTTTTCTGAAAAGGATGCACCAACTCTTTGTGCCCCCACTGTTTGGCCTTTTGTCAACTGCAATTAATCATTGGTTTTACCCATTATGCCCATAACATGGCTCTCAACTGAAACATCAGCCTCTTACATACAACACTTTAGTGTCCAAACCACTCTGCTCCTTGTTACGCCAGTATATCGGGTGTTATTCACTTTGCATAAGGTCATAATTTAGTGAGCACTCTGTGTATGTTTTTGTGTTGTAAAATTAGAAAGTTTCCTGTGTCACTGGTTGTTTTTAATCTGTATTTGTGTTTTGTTTTTACTTCCAGGTTGTTAATGGAAAATTTTAGTTCTCCATGTGGTAACAAAGAGGGAGGTGTTGGACTTCTGGTGGGCTTGTGATCTTTGTTCCCAAAAGTAATTAGTATGTGAGAAGCAAATGCTGCCCACCCACTGCCTGTGCAGGATGTGGACTTTTCTGCTGTCTTGTGGCTATGGCTCAAGAATTCCTTCCCCTATGTGATGTCTTATTCAACATCATATCACTAGCATCCTACTTTTGTGATATCGTTTTTGACGTAGTCACAGTGTATACCTTGCATGTCCATGGTCAGCTAGGATGGTTTGTTCTATCCCTGTCTTGTATCATGCTGTCTCTACTAATAAGTCAGCTGATGTCTTTAAAATGGTATTTTCACAGAAGCAGTGGTAAAGATTTCAAGCTGTCTGTTGTGGCTATTGTTCATTTGATGCAAGGTGGTGTTTTGTGGAGATATTTTAAATTGTTTCTCCCTGTTGATCTCAGTACTGTGAAAAATGAAGTGAGAGATTTATGCATGTTGAGACTAGTTCATGCTTTCTGTGAAGCAGCACCAATGTTATTAATACAGCTTTATCTGATTTGGACAAAACCATCGTCGACTGACGTTTCTGACTTAAACATAGTTTCAACTGTATTGTCACTGTTTAGTGTTTGTTGGTCTTTAGCTTCATTCAGCAAAAATGTTCGCCGAAGGAATATTCACAGATTGGTCTTGACATGGCTTGGTGTTATATTTCAGTTTTTT
This sequence comes from Macrothele yani, assembly GCA_039090855.1. Lineage (NCBI taxonomy): Eukaryota > Metazoa > Arthropoda > Arachnida > Araneae > Macrothelidae > Macrothele > Macrothele yani. The sequence goes on from CM076992.1 coordinate 21,797,811, forward strand.
TGGCGACTTGGAACAGTTTCTTCAAGAGTTGTAGTTCTTACTGTGTATGCTACGTTGTATCACTACTGGGTGTTTGTGGTCATAGGCCTGCACTGGGTAAGTGTTTTGCTATGGCTGATCTCACCTAAGAATGTTTTTCATGGAGAAAACATTAGCCTTAAAAGAAAAACTTCTTATTCCATGCTTATTGCATTTGTTTATATATTTTGCTATGTGAATTTACAGGAAATCAATGCACGACAAAAAATGATGGCCTTTTATGTTACCATGTTTTTAGAAAATTCCCTTTTAATGGCTGTTTGGCTTGGTCTTCGAGGGCAGACTGACTGGTTTTTATACTTAGCCATTTGTGTTGTGTGGGGAGGATTTGCCCTAGGTATGATATTTATGATGCTGTATTATCGTTTCTTTCACATACAACGTTTGAAGCACAGTTTTACTACATCTAATAACGTCAACTGTGATAACTGTACAGGAACTGCTTGTGCAAATCATCCAGGAAAGGAAACTCTGTACTTCGAGAATGTAGTATCAGTAGATGATGCAAATACTGTTGGTATGACTGTACCTTACAAGTCCCAGAATACTACAATTTTTCAGCCTTCAAATGGTCACTTTCCCAATAGTATGGCGAACAGCATACCTGGTGTTTTCAACTGTCGTCTGAACCCCGCCTTGAAGAGGAAAAAGAAAAAACCTTCCAGCTTTGTTCCACCACCTGCTCCTGTGTCGGCTTTAACCAACAATGGGAAAGCTTCAAATCCGTTTTGGAAAAAATCTCCACCAAAGTCGTGTAGCAGTGATCATGAAAGTAGTGTTGGGTCTCGTGTCAACATACAACAAAAACTTCAAGAGAAAAAGCAGCAGCAGTTGCAAGAATTAAAAGAAATAGAAGAGGAAATTAAGCAGGGTAAACTGAAAAGGCCTCACCCACTAGAAATTAGTGAGCAGGGAACTTTAAGACAACCAATACCACAATCTAAAAAACAGCCATGGGTAAAGCCCGAGCCACAGGAATCTTTATCTCCCTTATACCGTTCTTTGATTGGCCCACATTTAATGAATGGAATTCGTCCCAAACCAAAGCAGCGATCCCAAACACCAGAAATTCTTCTTGTTCCAGAAACTTTAGATAATTCTAGAATGTACTATGAGTATCAGGAACCAAGGTCTTCATATTTACTTACACCCCCACATATCAACTTCCCTCGACCATCTGATGTATCAAGCAACAGTAACATTTCAGGGATTTCTAAAAGCAAAATGTGTCCCCGTTCTAGAAATCCTGGTGTAATACAAGAAAACTCTAATCAGCCTTGCTCTCAAGAAAATAATGGTGCTATTTATAAGTCTTACCACATCCCATCTGATCTAGATAGTCAGATTTCATTGCCAAGGTCATATACATTACCCAGGGAGTTCAGGTATTACAGACGTCCCAGGCCACGGAAGCCAATAAGAGCTGAGCATTTTGTAGCATCTAACAATTCTAGTGATGGGGATGTTGACTCTGCAGATGATAATGATGTGTATTCTCCGTTTCCTGGTCATAGAATAGTGGGACAAGTTCGTTTCAAACCATATCAGCCACCTTACAGAGGTATTGGTGCTGTACATGGCCAGTTTCATGAAACCAAGTTGTGAATATGAAAAATCCCTATTGTTAATATGTACATTTTATATTATATGTACAAAATGTAACATTCAGCTATGTGATATTGTGTATATTTTTAGAAATTTTTTGCGTATATTTTTACCATGTTATATTTGTATGGTCTGTATACAAAATTAATATACTGTACAGATATTTTATCAATACTTGCCTTTATTCAAATGTGCCTTCTACAACCAAAATACTCAAAGGGTTTTGGCTGTCTTTTATCACTGGCATTATTGTCCTCATACACTGTTATCCACTGTTTAAAGATGGCAATGTTATAGCTTGTAATGTTTTAGATATTTTATATATATATTTGCATGTAGCTATCATAATTCACTGGAAAATGTGATGTGGAAGTGCCTTAAGAAAAGTACCTTTGAAACATCAGTGCTACTTATTTTGCATTCTCATTTCCAATTTATCAGCAGAAGTAAACCTTCTTAAGTGAAAATTAGCAAGTGTAATTGCACACTATCTTTACACTAAATTAATGATTTTATACTGGCTGCAAGCCATATAAAAATTTATCTTCAGTAGTGGTCATGAAATTTGTTCTAGCTTGTGAGCATTTGAAGACATTAATTGTTTTTCATGAATTTTAAAAACATCCAGCATATTGTGGTAAAAAAATACTCAAGTTTTTCTCAGTGTAAACTTTTATTATTTTTTATGATACCTAAAACTGGTAGTAAATGTTACACATGATATCACATTTTAATTACAAGACTTGTTTGTGTTACAATGGATAGAATAGTTGTTGGATATCTTTGCAATAATAAGTGTCATATTTGAAAAGATTACACGAGAAAGGCTGTGTATAGCACATATTTATTCATCTATAAGCATTTATTTATTTAATAATTCATTCCACGTTCTCTGTCATTATTTTTGTTTTATTCCGGAGTTTTAATAACTACCATGAGCAACTCATAGAGCTATAAGCCATTGCCCTTCCTTCGTTTAAACCTGCTGGTTCCATGGAGAGTGCAAAGCCAACTGCAATACACACCAGCTGTGCCTTATCCAAGATTTGTACATGTGCCCATCTAGGATAAATGATCAGAAGCCAGCATTCCAAACCACATGACCACCAGTTTCTCTCTCTCTCTCTCTCTCTCTCTCTCTCTCTCTCTCTCTCATTGTGTGAAATACACTGACGGGGAAAAAAATCCCAACACCATGAAAAAATAGTTGTAGAGGAATGAAATGGCGGCAATACATTTGTATAGGTAACATATTTAATCGATTAAGGTTTCAAGATCACAGCTTAATGTTAGCGCGAGAAGAGCCATTTTAAATGTGAAATGCTGGTACATTAATAACCGGTGTAACCGCCAGAATGTTGAATGCAAGCACGCAAACATTCATGCATTATGTCGTACAGGTTCTGGATGTCAGTTTGTGGGATGGAGTTCCATGCCTGTTGCACTTGGTCTGTCAATACAGGGACGGTTAATGCTGGTTGGGGGTGACGCTGGAGTTGTCGTCCAATGATGTCCCATACGTGCTCGATTGGTGAAAGATCTGGTGATCTAGCAGGCCACGGCAACATGTCGACACTCTGTAGAGCATGTTGGGTTACAACAGCGGTATGCGGGCGAGCGTTATCCTGTTGGAAAACACCCCCTGGAGTGCTGTTCATGAATGGCAGCACAACAGGTTGAATCACCAGACCGACGTACAACTGTGCCGTCAGAGTGCGTGGGATAACCACGAGAGTGCTCCTGCTGTCATAGGAAATTGCTCCCCAGACCATAGCTCCAGGTGTAGGTCCAGTGTGTCTCGGCCACAGACAGGTTGGTTGCAGGCGCTCACCTGGCCTCCTTCTAACCAACACACGGCCATCACTGGCACCCAGGCAGAACCGGCTTTCATCAGAAAACACAACAGATCTCCACTCCGTCCTCCAATGAGCTCTAGCTTGACACCACTGACGTCGCAAACGGCAGTGGTTTGGAGTAAGTGGAATGCACGCTACAGGGCGTCTGGCTCGGAGCTGTCCTTCAAGTAACCGATTTGTAACAGTTCGTTGTGTCACTGTGGTGGCAACTGCAGCTCAAATTGCTGCCGCAGACGCGGCACGATACGCCACGCCATACGCCGTACACGGCGGTCTTCCCTCTCAGTAGTGTCACGTGGCCGGACGGAACCCGGTCTTCTTGAGGCAGTACCTTCCTTTGACCACCGCTGCCAGCAATCATGCACAGTGGCTACATTCCTGCCAAGTCGTTCTGCAATATTGCGGAAAGAAAATCCACCTTCTCGTAACCCTATTACACGACCTCGTTCAAACTCCGTGAGCTGTTGATAATGGCTTCTTCGTCTTCTTAAAGGCTTTCTTGACTAACATCAACACACTACGTCGAATCTCAACGATAACTAACGCTCACGAACGTTACAGCGCGTATTTACAGCAAACCTGCTTTGCATGTTCCGAGGCGCTACTAGCGCCACACGTATGCGCAGAGCGCGAAATTTGCATAGACATCATCCTACAGATGTATTCTCACCGCCTACCAACTGTCGTTTATCCAACACAACCCCTTCTTGGTGTTGGGATTTTTTTCCCGTCAGTGTATATACTAAGATGCCATTGTTCTCAGAAAACTGAAAAACATAGTCTAAATTCCATTGAACTGATTTTTTTCAGTGCATATTCATTCCACAGTTGGTACCTCTGTATAGCATAGCCAAGAATTTTTGTCATTTTTTCCTACCATTGAATAGAACCTTTTATTGTGCCTTGTAATGAGAACTGTGGATTATTTCTGCGATTCTATTCCAGTAAGTGATCTTTAGTTATTTTATGCTCTTGTAATGTTACATGTTACTTTACGCTCCTAGCCATTACTTCCCCACCAGAATTTACTTTGCCCATAGCCCAGCCACTATCTCAGTAAACTGTCTCTCACTGGGTTCGAACCGACGACTAGGACGTAAAGTGCAGTAGACAGATATTGAAATAAATTTACAATAACAAATAAACAAATCATACACAATTTACTCTGCTAAACCCTTTTATATCATTCAATAGTTTTAGTACAAATACAAGTCAATTACTTCAGAACACATTAAACTGAATTTAAATTCCAACATACTGCAGATTTTCACCCAGTTTGCTTCATCAATTTCTTTATCACGCAAAACAGGCAATACTATTCCAATAACACCAGATATTTAAACCCCCATTAATCATTAGCCTGTCATTTCTTGAGACAACATTCAAGATTAAAGCACATGAGCACCTCAAGGCACAAGAATATTAACTCTGGGCATGTAAACACTATTAATTTGAAACTCCCAATAATACAACATGCATCAATAAACACCACATGAAAATAAACCAATTTCAAATAACTTTCAATTATTCTACAACCCTACTTTAAACTCTGCCAGCAACTATTAATTATACAAAGAAAAAAACTTTTGCGCTCATGTACTAGGATTTAATGGTATTCCTCTGACAGGCCCAGCCCACACACAACAGGCTAAATGAGAAGGAAAGTTCCCACACAAACTCCATGCTCTCTCTCTCTCTCTCTGCATAAAAAAAAAGAAGACGTGACGACTTTCACTGCTTCCGATACTCGGGAACAATCAGGTAGAAACTCCAAGTTTTCACAGTATGGCAGAACGCAAAGCAACTTCACTGCTTCCGACACCCAGGAACAATCGGGTAGAAACTCCGAGTTCTCACAGCATTGTTTTCCAGGAAGCAATCAACCTGCACCTGTGTGCAACATGCAGAGCAAATGTGCAATTGATCCCAAAAAAAGAACCAGCAAACGAGAGATAAAAAATCACCAATATATAGCGCCAAGAGACCCTGAGCTCCAATCAAGCCACTCCACTACGAGGGGCGTCAGCTCCGGTACATTTTTGCATATAAGAATTTTCCACACATCAAATTTTTAATCATAACTCAATTTAATAAATTCCAATATTATATAAATAAAATATACAACAATTTCTTTTACAATAACACATAATAAACAATTTATACAATCATAATTTCTGACCTCAGCACGTAAGCGACTACAAATTTTCTAATGACGTGAGTGACTACAATTATTCTAAATAAAGTATTTAAAATTTCTACCTGTTTATAAACAAAACTTTCTCAAATTATAACCACTATTAACTTAACTTTACATTTACGTAATTTCTATCCCAGCGACTCCAGGTCATGATTCCGGTACTAATCCCACCAAGACTTCACAAGTGATCTTTAGTTATTTTATGCTCTTGCAATGTTACATCAGTGTATGAAAAAAGTAAGGTGCATAGTTTTGTTTCATGCAGGCACACAGAGCTGAGCATTGTATTCAGCAGTTTCAGGTCAGTCAGGTAAAAAATGTGAAACCTGGCATTGAATTCTTTTTAGTAGCACATTTATTTTCTCCTGCAATTCAATATGAATGAATGAATTTAAAACATGTTAAAAATGATCTAATACAGTGAGGGGATTAACATCATATTTCATAATCCTTTTTGTTGCTCCTTCTAGCAAATTGGTGGATAATCAGTGTTACATAACATTTTGTGCATGTGTTTTATTCATAGTTTATAGTCGACCTCCCCCTCCTGGGGTCAACAATCTTTTTTCAAGACGGCAAGACAGTACAAAACTTTGGAAAGCGACTCTTAAGTATGTACACGCCTTGAAAATGAGTGAAGTTCCTTTAAGGTAAAAAAAAAAAAAAAACTATCGTTACGTTGAAAAAATTAATTTATCAATTATATGAAACTGACTTTTATGAAAAATACCTCGTAATATTGTAAAATGAAAGAGGGAAGCATTCGATTACACATTGCATACCAAACAGACAGCTTTAAAGCATGTACTAGAATGTGACAAGTTAGTCCGGTCGGTAGAGAGCTCAGCTATCACGCCAACGGCCCAGGTTCAAACCTACTCAGATACAAGCGGGTGTTTTTACGATCTGTTGAGAAAATTTCCCCAGCACAGTGTGTTTAATTTACAAGCTTCGTAAGGGTAGAAAAAAAAATTGTAGCTTTGGAAAACTGCGGTTGTCTTTGCTTTTTTTTTTTTTGCTTTTTTATTATTATTATGGCTACTACTGGGAAATTGGCGGACAGTGCTGGCCCAGCAAGACTGTTTTTGCTCGGTACCTAATGTTTACGTTTTGTGGGAACCCATTCCTTTGTTTTGCTACTGAGAATTCCATGCAAACAATTTCTAATACGAAGTACCACGAATCCCATGGAAATTCAAAACCAGCCTCAGCATTTTTGACATTTAAGGTATATTGTAAATATGAAATTCATGCCAAGCAACCTGGTATTACTATGGTGCTTGAAGTGAGAATAAAACTGCTAAAATTTCCTTAAAATAATATTAATTGCTAATGTATATATTTGTTTCACCAAAAGAAGGGTCAAGAGGGATACTCAGAAAAGAACAACAAAAACAAATGCTTTAGTAGACCCAATGAGACCGAAGGAAACAATCGCAGATGAAAGCTTCGCTTCCTTTCCGTGAAATAGTGTTCCCGTCCCGTGTCCCCTACGCTTTTTGCGCCTGAATGTTAACTTTCCCGCAGAGCATCTACGGCCGCATTACATGGTGGCGCTGCTGTCGCCTGTTTTACGTTATCTCTACGAGAGTTGAACTTCTTCACGCGAAGCGTTTATATTCTTTGGTTATGCGAAGGGCCCAGAGCTTGAAAAATACCATGCCTGAGATGCCCGGAACATGTAAATTATTGGCCTGTGCAGGTAAACAATTAGTTGCCTAGTCCCGGGCAACTAAATTAAAAAAAAAAAAAAAAAAAAAAGAGGAGTTTGGAATGGAATTTCTTACCACATGATAAAAGACGGTCGTCACATGTTGTGTTTCATTTCACTGCTAATCACCAGGAGTTGTATTATTGTTACGGAGTGCCAAGGACAGAAGAATATCACTTCTTTAATTATGTTTTGCTCTAGGTCCAGAAATTGGAACCATATGTAGTTTTGCTCCAAATGTTGTTTATAGTTAACGACGGGATGCATGCCTCTGATGGAACTAGCCTCTGGTGTTTCGTGACAAAGGGCGGAAACTTTAACAAAAGGAACATGGCAGAATCACTAAATTTCTCAAATACGAGTACCAGTTTCATTATCATACCATTTCATATCGATTTCAGCAACATCTCAATACACGCTTTTGTGCATTCAACATTTTGAATACAGACCCTTGAAACGGAAATGCAAAACATGTCAAAAAAAGTATATTTTTTAACTTAAAAAAATATATATATGAGGGTTCTGATTTGTTTTTTTTTATCTTAAAAGACAAATTTTCCTGGGCTTCCAACATTTACTATCTGGGCAGGTAAATAATTTCGGCACATGCCTAGCTGGGTTTATAAGTCTTCAGATAAGTTTTCAAGCCCTGGGGCCAAAATTTCCTTGTGAGTTTGCTGGTGACTAACTGAATATGAATATATACACATATATTCAATTAAAATCATCACTTTGCCAAAGTCTTCAGGCTCTTGTAGTATTGTAGAAGCAAGTAGCTTCAAATGTCAATATTAGTTAGCCCACTGTTGACCTAAATGAGTGCACTGGTTCTTATAAGACCTTCAAAGGATGATAAAAGACAAGTGGTGTTTACCAGGGTGATTCATATTAACTGCATTTTGTTGTATATTTAAAAAAGTAATTTATTACAATATAAATAATTAACCTTACTCAGTGGAATACAAGTAATATAACAGTTTAAGGAATTCGTAGCCATCTGTCAGGAAGCCGGTCCATTCCTGTTTGATTCCAAGCTTGGTCCTTGGAGGAGAAAAATTCCTACAAACAGTTTTTTTTTTTTCCCCTCTAATGTTCTGACCCACCTGCCTCAAGAGAAATGGGCCGTGGAGTAAAAGAGATTGTAGCTGAAAGGATTGTCCACATCAAGCATTGGATGAGGAATCAGCTTAAGTTCCGTCCTGTAAGTTTTTCTTTGGTCTGAACTATGGCATATAATTTGGTAGAATCTTGCCAAAATACTGCCTAATGTCTATTTACCAATCCTTGTTGATGGTAAAGCTTCACAGAATACATGCATTTCAGGCGTATTGAGTAGAGATCAACAGTGATGACAAGTCCTTTGCAAATCAGTTCAAAATGCATATTCACCTTAAAAATTGTACCAGATGTTACAGCATTGCATTGCTCCCCCTCCCCCTTTTCAAATTGTCCTTTTCAGAAAGGAATTGTATGCAGTTCTGTGTCAAGCCATTACATTTGGCTGTTCAGATTGTTGAAGTAGATCTCTTTTTGTTTTTAATAATAATAATTTTATTTTTGCTGTTACATTGTAGGCTTTGTGAATGTACATAAATATTTTATATTTCATAAGAACAGCAGAGAAAATCAGGGGAAAGGCCTCTGAGAGTCCTGACAAGCCCTGATTTCCCAATTAAATAGGAAAGCAGTCACAGGTTCATAAAATGCAGCAGTAATATTAGATGTTAGTTATGTAAACAATTTTTTTAAGTTATTATTTTTATTAATTAACTTAGCAAGTATTTTTTTAGTTTGTTTTTGAATAAATTTAGGTTATTTATTGTGCTCAACTCAGCTGGCGGTGTATTCCAATATTCAGGACCAATATAATTTAAGCTCCGCTTCATCATGAGGGTTTTTGGATGTATAGGTCTTGATAATGATCTATGTCTTGTATTGTAGTGATAAGTATGAAAATTCAATTCAATGATATCTGTGTGTAGATTCAGTTTAATTCTTTGAAACATTAGTTTACCTATTTTGAAGTCAAATAATTGTTTAATAGATAAAATTTCATAATGGTTTGGGTTGACATGGGTATGGTTGGAAGTTGATATGAGAAGAAGAATTTGTTTTTAAGTCTAATAACCTTATGTATTTATTCTGTAATATTTGTAGTTTATTGATGTTGGTTTCAGTGATTTGTCCCCATGAGGAAAAGCAATAATTAATGTGTGATTGAAAGAGTGTATAGTACAAAAGTTTAAGTGTTTTTTTTGTTGTTTTTTTTCATCACATGTAACAATTTGCTTGATGATACTGTGGTTGTCTAGATGTGTGAGGAGTTTCCTGTGAAGACCTTGATACCCTAGCTGGCATGTTCAGTTAGTCAGTTCATTTCGAACACTTTGGCAACTCCGGACTACGTTGACAATGCATTTGAGATGCTAAACTGTAGTTGTTTTTGAACAGCCAAACTCAGATAAGTGCCTGCAAGTGCTAGCTGATAAATCAGTTTTAACATTGTATCATGAAATGTTGAAATAGGACATAAGCAATGCACACGTAACAAATAAATGAAGATAGTTGGAAAAGTACCCTAGTTACGTTATGAAAAATTTTAAAATGTAGAAGCCTTTTGACCTGGATTTAGTTTTGATCACCTGTAAACATTTGGAGTGAGACTGGTTGCCAAATTTGGATTTTCAAGTGTTACATTATGGGTGTTGCCAAACAATAGGAGGAATTTCCAAATGGTGGGGTCAAAATAAAGACATTAGTATTGCAGTTTGAAGAGGTAGAAATTTCAGTGCTCTCATGAAAATGTAAAGCCCTTTTGTTGACTAAAGGTAGAATTTTTTTCAATATTTTTCCAAAAAGGCATTACTGAGGTATCTGACAGTCAGTAAAATGCCAAAGTATAATTAGGTCTACCATGGGTAACTTTCTTTTTGTGCTCAGTCAGACATTTTGTAATACTGTGAAATGTGCTGCTGATGTAAACTGAACTGGAAATAGGAATTTTGTGCACACCAGGAACATTAAGGTCTTCAACTTTTATCTCTATTCAGGAGGATAAATTTCATGATGGTAGGATTGGATTTGATGCCAGTCAAATAACTGCAGGATTTGAAAATTTGACAAAACTGGTCAAGAAATGGAATAAGCCCAGCAAACTGAACTTGTCTGTTGACCTCGGAAGAACGGAGGGTAGTGAAATTTTTTACTTCAAACTTTTTTTTTTTTTTTATGAGTTTATCCACCAAACCACTAGGGAATTGGTGGTGAGCAGTAATGGTTTTAATATTGTTGTATTCAAGGGGAGATTATGTTGCCACTAGCAATGGAAAGAGTGAGTGCAGAAAACTTGTTGGCACCAAAATTGCGCAAAGTGAAATTATATTGGTAGCAATAGATGTACAAAAAACAGAACTTCTAGTGGGTGGTGAAATTAGTAAGCGAGTGAATTCTTCATTGAAAGTCATAGCTGCTCTGGGAGGTTTTCACAGGAATGATGGGTTCTCTAGAGAGTCTGCATGGCTGTGTATGAAAGTGTAATTGTTCCTACTCTGATTTGTGGCAGTGAAACCTGGGTACTACAGAAGAAATATAGGAGTTGTTTGCATTGTGTGCTGGAAAAATGTGTTCCTTATGGAAAGGGGGGGGGGCAAGACACATTCTGATTGTGTGAGGAATGAAAATGTGTTACAGTTGTGTAATATGAAGCAAAATGTTAGCAAGGTGGAGACTAATATTCTTTGGCGGTTTGGCCATTTTGAAAGAATGAGTGATGAGATGCGTACTAAGAAATTTTTTTTAGCTGAAAAGCTGAGGAAAGCCAATGAAATCATGGGAGGTTCAGATTCAGGAGTGTCTGCATGAGAAAAAGACTATGAGTATGAAGTATAGAGCTTGTGTATGTCGTTGATGAATGTCAGTGAAGCCAGAGTTGTGTGTCAAGATCGCTGCGAATGGAGAAGTTTGGTATGGCAACAGTAAGTAAATAATCAGTTAAAAATTTATCTGGTAGTTCGTATTTCTTTGTGGAGCTAACCTCTGAATCTCAGCAAAACAGCCTTTAGAAAATGTTGAGATGTGCCAATTTTCAACAATCCAGTCACAGCTTATTGCTGCCTTTGAGCTCCTTGGACTAAGCTTGAGCAGTACAAATGAAAAATATCCCTGCACCTTCAACCTCACATTTCTTGGGCTGAGTTATTAGTGTTTAATCCAATTTTCCGGAAATGAAGTAGAATTACACCAATTCAATACTGAAGTCATTCGTAGTACAGCATTTCGAACTATGGACACCGTTAGACACTTATAATAGGCATGGATAGATGCAGCAGACGTTACATTTTCCCTCGGTCCTACATATAAAGAACTATGCTAATTCAACATGGTGGCATGACCGCCTACAAATTTTGCATGGTGAAAAATGCAGACTGATATGAATAAACCTAATATCATTCCTCCATTAAAATTGTAAAGGTCTGCTGTATTGGTCTCAAATGTTCCACGTTACCTTGAAAATCTTAATGGGATAAAGCACATATGGGCAGCCCACGATTTCCTTTTGTCCGGCCCGCAATCCGTCCCCGCAAAGATTTTTAATCAACCCTTAACGCTCAATTGAAAATAAAGGACAGCCATAACAGTAAAGATGTGTCGCTCACGACAACTAGATAAAGTAGTGCGGACATAAATTCTGCTAAGAGAATTCATGTCTGCTCGCAAACCAGAATGAGAGAGGAGAATTTCGATTGCCTCCCTTCTCTTGGAGGAGAGGTAGGAAGGAGAGAGAGAGAAAGATGTGCCAACTCTGATGAAAATAAGAGTCAGTACTAGACAGATTTCTCCTAACTGAGCGCCGAGAGAGGAAATATCCGTTCTGAACCAGAATACCATCAGCTCTGCGCAGATGGCATACTACATGAGATTCTTTCGCGGAATTCTGCTTTTTTTTTTTTTTTTCATCATTTAGGTTATTATCGAGATCGATGCAAAACTGAAGAGAAATTTTGGAGGGGTTGTGGTGGTGTGAAGATTGTATTTCGTTTTTAAAAACTTTCGAAAACAGATGTTAAAGGAGTGAACATTTACCCCGTAATCTTGATTTCTTTTTCTCCCGAGATATCTTCTGCGCAGTATTATTGTTAAATATAATTTTATTCCATAAATATTTGCATTTCGGCTTGAAAATGGAAGAAAAATTCCAAAAACGGAACTTAGTGCGAAAATTTCTCTGTGATCTTCAGGCACAAGATTCTTCAGTGGATTCGAAGAATTCCGCCTTTTCCATCGTCATTTCGATGGTTCTCGAGATCGATGCAGAACTGAACAAAAATTTGGGAGAGATTGGTGGAGGTAGTGGTGGGGTGGTTTTCTGTCTGTGGGCGGAATTCCGACTTTCAAAGCTTTCGGAAACGGAAGTTATACAGAGTGAAGGTTTCTCCCGTAATCGTAATCCTTTTTTCATGGCGATGTTTCTTCTACCCAGTAGTGTTGTTAAATATAATTGTATTCCTTAAATACTTGTTTTTCAGCTTCAAAATGGAGGAAAACTTTCCTAAAATGGAAGTTGGACAGTGCTTAGATTTCGCTGTTAATCGTAATTTTTTTTCTCTGCGATGTTACATTTATCTTGTGTTGCTGTTAAATGGAAAAAAAGAGAAAATTATATATTTTGAATACAGTGATGTGCTCTGCACAATTTGATCTTGCTCACGCCGTGTTATATTCACGCTATTTCACAGTACGTTCTTATTTTTCACCCGTGCTGTTAAAAAAAGTTCAGCTCTTTTTTTTTTTTTTTTTTCCTTCTGCAGTCTCTTGTATGAGATGGAGGCCCGTAGATTGTTCCGAAGCAGGGATGGAGGGTCGACATGGATGCCTGCTCTCCTTCTCTGCAGGGGAATGAAGACCCAAGTTTGAGAGTGACTCTCAGAACATGCAGAAGTGACTGCAGTGATTGGCTGTAGTCTAATCTCACATGCTGGCAGTAGCAGAATTTGCTGTCTCACTCTGACTTGTTTGCCTTATGATGCTCTGTGCCTGCTACTGTTTGAAGTTATTTTGTGCAACATGCACATACGTTTTAATTCTGAATAATATCGCTATAAATATTGCGATAATGCCGGGGGTTATGTCAAAAAGAAAAAAAAGTGGATTCAGAGTGTCTTCAGTTTCAAAACAAGGGGACGGAGGATTATTTCTTTATCATGAATAAAGGTTTCCCTGTACATTTACTGTGCAATGAATCTCTATCCGTACTTAAAGAATATAACTTGAAGAGACATTTATTCCAAGACATGTTGATCATGAAAAAACTGAAGGACAAATGCAAAAAGACAAAATACAGAAGTTAAAGAACTTGGATAACCAGCAACAAATGTTCAACAAACAAAGAATGCAGCACGATAGCTTTGTTAAAGCTAGTTTTGTGGTCAGCAAAAAAAAAAAAAAATTGCAAAGCATTCTAAGTTATTTGGTGAAGGAGAGAATTTATCAAAGAGTGTCTGCTCGATGTTGCAAATATAATATGTCACGACAAGAGAAAAGACTTTGAGAAAATTAGTTTGTCGAGACGTACTGTTGTTCGGCGGATACAAATGATGGCTAATGTCATCAAAACCAGTTTGAAAGAGGAGATTACTCGATTTGAAGCATATTCAGTTGCTTTGTACGAAAGCACAGATGACTCCAATATAGCACAACTAGCCATCTTTATTCGAGGAGTTGACTTGAACTTCAACATCACAGAAGAGTTATTGACTCTTCAGTCGTTAAAAGGAATTACTACCGGTGAAGACATATTTGAAGCAGTCTACACAGTTTTCAAAAGCTTTGGGTTGAAATGCAATTGACTATATGGGATATGCACTGATGGAGCCTCTGCAATGGTTGGTGCATGGAAGGGATTTATTGGAGTAGTTAATGGAAGAGCTATAGAATTAAATATCCAGGTAAAAAATTTAAAATTTTTCATTGCATTATCCACCAACAAAACTTGGTTGCAAAATCGATTAAATTCAAGAATGTTTTGGAAGCAGTACTAGCCAGCGTTAACTTTATTAAGTCACATGCACTTAATTGTCACCAGTTTAAGGAGTATTTGGAAGACCTATTTTTGGATTATGAAGATGTGTCTTATTACTGTGAAGTGAGATGGCTGAGTAAAAACGTTAAAACGATTATATGATTTGAAACAAGACATTGCAGATTTTATGGACATAGGAAACACAATTAACCAAATAAAAGATGATCAGTGGGTGTGTGTGATTTGGCATTTCTTGTAGATGTCACCAGACACCTGAACGACTTGAATCTTAAATTGCAAAAACAAGAACAGTTGGTGCATGAACTGCATGGGCATGTGAAAGCTTTTCGTAATAAATTAAGATTGTGGGAATGTCAAATGAGATCCAAAAATTACCATTTTCCTACTCTATCAACTCATAAAAATATCACATATAATTCTTATGGAGATAACTAAAGTCACTAATTAGAGCAGTTTGATACAAGATTTGCTGACTTCTTTTAAAACAAAGACTCAGCATTCGCTATATTTGTCATCCGATGAATGCTGATGTAAATAAAGTGCCAGAAAACTTACAGATGGAACTTATTGAGCTTCAGGAGGATTTTGCTCTGAAGTCACAATTTAATGACGTTGCTTTGACAAATATTTATAAATTATATTTGGTGGAAGAAAAATGTACAAATTTATGCGCCTTTGCAAGAAAAATCATTTCTCTTTTTGGCAGCACATATACGTGTAAACATTTTTTTTCGAGGATGAAACACAAGTCAGAAACTCGGGCAAAAATAACAGACTAAAATCTCGAAAGTTCGCTGTGATTATGTATAAGCAATATCAATCCCAATACTGAGAGTCTTGTAGTCCAAGTGCAAGGCCAATATTCACACTAAAATTTCTATTAAAAGCATGTTTACTTATTTACTTACTATTATGTTCGTAATTATATGATTGTAAAATATGCATAGAATATAAGTAAAAAAGCTGTAGAAGTACAAGCTAATAAATGAAATAAGAAGTAGCAACTCATTTTAATTTATTTAACATTGTATTTTAATTATTACTAGTTTTAATTTATCTAATATACCAGACAAAAGTGTGATGGCTGATCAGAAATTTACCAAATGAGGTAAATTGTAAGAGATTTAAAGAGTCTACACTTAAAAAATATGGAAAGGCAGGCACTCAATAATGTAATGTCTGCCAAAATCTATTTAGTATTGTTTGTGAGAGTTTAAACACATACAGACACCAAAAATATAAAAAGTATGTATAGGGATCTGGAGCTGTCGGAATCCAGAGCAATCCCGTCTAATCCAGGACAATTTGTTGGCTTAATTTAGGTGTATTTAGATGTTCTCATTCAAAGAAGGTAACGTTCACTTGGTTGTGCAGGTCATTCATAATCATTTCGTTTTATTTTACATATTGCAATATCTTAATAAAATTCTTTGTGCCTATGTTGCACAGGGTTCCCTAGGGCCTGGATCAGAAAGCCCCACTTGCCTGGGTTTAAGGGCAGTGCTGGTTGTGTGTCTGTCGACCAATACAAATCTGGCGCTGTCCTCTATCCTCTGCAGGTGTGACTGACTGTTTCCTGTCACAGGTCATGCACTCACTCCTGGTTTTCTCTCTGCTCATTTACCACTCTCTTGAAACACTTGCTAGTGTTAATATGCCACATTCCACAAGTGCAGCAATTTTGTTGATGCTTGTGCCTCTCCTCCAATTTCCCACTATTACCCAATACTCAGTGTTCTAAACTACTACTTGGGGTGTCCCTGTTCACTTCATTATATCGCTGTAGTAAGACAAGATGATAGTGGACAGTGTATCAGCCTATCTGCTTAAAATGGTGTACTGATTTAATAAATTAACCGTATAGTGTATCATACTATATATGCCTCCCACAATGCTAGCAGGCGTATATAGTACACAGGAATATGTATTCCAAGAAATAGAATCTCATTATGCTTAATTATCTGGTCTACATAAAATATTTAAGTTTTTGATCATAGATGACTTTGATACATGTACACTCAATAGACAAAATATTAGAGATAAGGGTGATGGGCAGTTGACATGGGCATCCACCCCCGCAGAGTGGGGCTGACTCAAGCTGAACATTGGCGATAAATAAGCAGACACCAGGGCTTCCCAAGAGTTGCGATCTATGAACATAGGTAAACATGGTGATCTGAATGACTTTGATCGTGGACACATTGTCAGTGCCAGACGGGTCATTCTATCACCCAAGTGGTAAAAACCCTAGGGTTCCTGAGGGCAGCCGTATCAAGGGTGTACCACGAGTATACCGTCGATGGACACACCAGTGCCCAGGGAGACAGCGGTGGCCGACCACATGCTATCAATGTAGACTATCCAGGCTCGTATAGACCGACCTCTTGGCAATAGCGGTGCAAATCACATCCAGGTTAAATATTGGAGGCCTGAGTAGTGTTTGCAAGGGAACAATACGGTGTACCTTGCATACCTTGGGCTGTGGGAACTAATGCCCTACTCGTGTACCACTGCACATCATCAGACATTATGCCTTGCCTGGTGCTGGGAACATCAAAACTGGGTCTCTGCAGAGTGGTGCCGCATTCTGTGGTCAGATGAATCCTGTTTTCAGTTGTACTGAGCTGACGAGAGGGTCTGTTTGTGAGGTCATGGCCCCGTCGTGCCATGTTAGCTCTGTTCAAGATGGTGATGGTTTGAACAGCTTTCTCATGGGACACATTAGGTCTGTTAGTGTGTCTGGAGTGGTCCTGACATACTGTCCTGTTTCAGGACAATGTGCCACCCCACCAGGCCACAATCACCTAGGCACTGCAGGAACAGTCATCTGAGTTCGGGACCATCCAGTGCCCCCCCCCCCCCCAGGTTCCTGGAGTTGAACTGTTTGGAAGCTTTCTGGAATGCCTTGGAGCAAAATATCAGATCCATGGATCCTGGACTAACGTCCGGGCAGAGTTGTGGACAGTGCTGCAATGGGTATGGCTGGCATTACCTCCAGAAATCATCTGGTGGAGTCAATTCCTCGACGTGTACAGGCTGTTATTCACGCTAGAGGAGAATCAACATGCTATTAGGTAGGTATCTCTAATGTTTTGTCCATTGAGTGTGCATTCCCTCAACCATTGATTGCACTTTTTGACCATATGTTATTTGTAGCATTTAACACATTTCATTTGACCTATCATATTAACAGCCATGTAACAGTTATTGTCATGAAATAAGGTATTATTGAAGATGTAACTTTTATAATCTATCATGCAATGTATTTTTATTTATTTATTTTTATTTTGTTGGAATTTTTTGTTGTTTTAACTTAATCACTGTATACTGTATCAATTCATTCTTGTGTAATTTTAAGTTTTGTAGATCATTTATCTGTATGAATCTTATGTGATGTTTTTGTATACTGTCAAGTAAATACAGTGAAGTGGCTATTGAAGAATCTCAGTTGTGCCACAAAAATCAGGACATAGTTCAAATACATGATATTTTGTGGAATAACTTGCCTAAAAAAAACATAAAAAACTGCATGTAAAATAAAATGAATACTATTGTTATGATCCAGGGTATGAAACTACGTTAAATAAACACTTTTAAGAATTTAAATGGGTAGCAGATTGTGCATTGGCTGATGACTTGGAAGTAAGCATTAGAATTAAGAAAATACTTGCTCATGGATTCTACCACCAAAAATCTTATTGGTTGGATGAGATGGCTTAACCTGAAGCTTTATTCAATAAAAATGAAATTCATCTGACTTAGAAATGGCCCATCTAACTTCAGGACTGGCTCAAGATAACAGACATTTAATTAATTAACAAGATGGATAAAATAATTAAGATGTCACTTAATGAAACGTTACAAATATATGGGAAAGCATTAACCATCTCCCTGCACTTGAATTTAGTTATAGATCTCAGTTTTTTTTACTTTTCAGTTCAATGTTGAGCAAGCCAGTGCCTTTTTGTCAGTCACAGTTTCTGAATCCTGAATTTAATCTCTTACCAATCCTCACTCATTATCTGTTTTGGGTAATGCAAGCATGCAGATAATTAAAAAGTACTTGCAGTCTTTGCTGAACTAGTAATCCAATTTTGGTAAGGAATTGAACACTGCACCTGTGTGAGGACACTTACTTAAAGCGTTCGTTGATCCCAGACAACACATGCATCACACTTACTGTTGGCTGCTGACAATTCCTCTCTGATGTCATCTTGTCTTGCTTCCCAGGAGTGTTTGGGGCAGACAGAAACTTTCTCGCACCCACTACTGTGAAAACAAATCTAAAGCACTGGCAGGTCAAATGGCCTCCATTTCTTCATGCTCTCTGTAGGCAGTGTAACTCCTGGCAAGGAATATGCTGGTTTAGTCTTTACACATCACAATTGCAGTTAGCATGCCACAATGATGTGCATTCTTACACTTCAGGATCACCAGACCTTCTTCATCTGGAGGTCTTCTACGTGTAACTGCCAACCAAGGACTTGTTGGCTGGCCCTTTGACTTTTTGGTATGATTATATTTCTTGTGTCAGGACTTTGTTGTTCCTTTTCTAAAGCTCAGGCCATATACCTTTTTTGGGTCTGGAGAAGATGGTTTAGGCTCCTCTTATTTCGCTATCTCACAGACTGAGTTCAAAATCCACAGGCGAATCTTTTCACCTGGCCTCTCCTTCCTATCCAGCCAACAAGTCCTCAACCACCAGGCTCCAGTCTACCCTGCTTTTTGGCTTGGCTAGTCTATGAAGCACAGACTTATATCCTTTCACCTTGCTTGTTGTTGTCTATATACAGTATAAGAGAAAAATGCAATATGTGGACATCCCGCCACTTGGTGTTGGAACATTATCCCGTGACCCCTTTTATCGAAATACATATACATTTTCAGTTCTCTTCTATTTTCCTATCCTTGTCAATTGGTTTCTTTTTGTTTTGGGTAAAGCATGGGTTTCATCTATTGGCATTTATGGCTCCCTTTTTTGAACTGTTTACACTGTTAATAGAAGTTTTCTTGACAACTAATGGCCACTGACATTGATGTGGGTGCTTGCCATTCTTGCTCATTGCCCACTACTCTGTGTGTAGTCCCAAAAGGTTTTGATGGCCCTATGTCTCCCCAATGTGACATTTGGTACACTTTAAATTCCTTTCCCCTCAAGTGGTCTGTTTATTACTACAAAATGAAGTCTCTCTTTTCTTACAAACCTTCTCTCGCTCTCTCTCTCTCTCTGTCACTAACACTTTTCATTATTCACACAATTATTTTTTAAATTATTCTCGTAGCTTATTTACAGATATTTACAGTCATAAACCAAATCTCTGCCTCCCTGCTAATTAATAAACTTACCCCAAAATTATGCATCACTAGTAACATACAATATTTGAATTCTAAATTAAAAATCAAATTTATGCTTAACACGGTCTCAATCAAAAAATTACTATGTACACGTGAAATTTTCATTTTCTGTTAGACATGAAACTTAAAGCAAATGTGGTTAGTAATATGTAGACAATAAAAAAATAGTTATTCAACAGAAGCTAAATATATAAATAATAGATTGAGTGGTTGCATTCTTAACTCATTACAATAATTCATGGCTGTAATTACTGAGTGAATTGAAAAGTGCTGTGATGTAGCCTTAGCAAAGTAGGCTGATTTTTGCCAGCATTCTGTGCTGATGATAGTAGACATCAACTGTCCAGGTGTTTGTAAACCTAGTGCTGTCTGGAAAATGTGCATATCTGCCCCATGTTGCATGAACTAGCCTTCAGCATTGCAGTTAACACTTTTCAAACAGTTGTTAAATGTATTATTTTTATTCAGTTGAAGATATGCCTGGAATTGTATAGTGTGTATATGGTTTGGTATATGTTAGCATTATGTATACCTATGTTAAAGATGGCTAGATTAGTAACTGTTTGTGATACATGGCATGGGGTCAGTTTGTTCACCAGCTGGATAGACTGATTCCATATCTATGGTATCAGCAGATTTCTAACATTGTTTTTCCATTGACATTGCCTCCTTTTTCTCTCCATGTTGCACGATGCTGAGTGGCCACTTGTCAAGCATAAAATGTTTTAACTCATTTGCTCATCATAAGTGACTTAGCTGTACAACTGTTGTGCATGAGAATTCATTGCTACAAAGCAGTGAAAATATTGTCTGAGAATTACATATAATCTGCTGATTAACATTAGTGACTTTTCTCCTGCTCTTACAGTGTGCTCTGCAGTTATTTCTGTCCTGGAAAACTCGGTTGGAAAATTCAGGTTTTGTATGTCAGCATGTTCTTACTTTTCGCGTTCCATTTCAATTTCAGTAATTAGAGGTATTTATGTTTAACTTCTTACCTCTTCCGTGAGTCCGTACACGGACCCTCCTGCATTCAGGAACTTCTTTATCCAACATCTATGCACACGGTCGAATACACAAGAACATCATATTCCAAGAGAGTTGCACTTCAAAGGTATACTACTAATTTATTGCAGATCATTTTATACGAATTAGATGTAAATACACAAACACTCGCACACACTGAAGATTTTGTTCTTTTTCTTTCGTGTTATAAGTCTTAATATCAGTTCTTACATTACGACCTCTGCCGTATTATCTGTTCCACCCTTTCCACACGTCCTCACATGTCCGCCATCTTCTCACATCTGACGTTGGCCGCCTCCGCTGCGCCCTCTGTCTGTGAAATCCCAACACAGCATCATTAAGCTCTTTCACATGTGTTGGTTTCTTTTCAAATCAGAAATAATCAAGTGCATGTTACTAATGTTCAGAGATACACTACCTGTTAAAACTTACAGATACCCAGTTAGAGATACTCAACTTGTTAAATCAAAAATACTCAAATGTAAATGTTAAGAATGCTTTCTGACTTTTATGGTACTAAGAATGCTTTCTGAATTTTATGGTACTCAATCAAAAAACTCAAATGTAATGTTAGGAATGCTTTCCGATTTTTATAGGTTGGTGTTATTGTCTTTATGTTTAAAAAAAAGCCTGTTAATGAAACAGGTTCTTAAAATCATAAATTCCATTAGTATTTGACAATGTGGCAGCTTTAAGAAAAAAATGTATGTAAACTTCGAACCAAGTGTTGACAGGCTTGCATATTTTTAATTTCCTTTGAAGATTTTTCACAGTCATATAATTATTTTTACTGATTAAATTGCTAAATTAGCATTGAAAAGTAAGTATAAAGTCTTGTGCCAAAATTTTTAAATTTGACAAAGCATATTACAAAAGTAGACATAGCTTCTTGCAATTCATTTTAATGGTGGTACCTTTTTTTTTTCATCATGTCATTAATATTTTGTTGCAAAAATATCAGTTAGTATTTATTTTTGGAGCTATATTTAAATATACACTTTTATAGAATTATTTGAAATTTGTAATTTTTGACCAAAGATTTCTTATTTAATTTTGGATGCATTTTTCTAATAAATTGTTTTGTTTTTGCTATAAGATAAATACTCTTGTTTTCTTCACATAATCTTATGAACTCATAAGCATTTAATTTGTGAAGTGTAAAAAATTGTCGATATTGCCAGATTTAACATTTAAATACCATAAAATATTTTGCACATAAGTGAAATGTAAATAGTGCAATACAGAGATTCACCGTGTGCTTAATAAATACTTAAATACAGATTTTGGATTCATTTTTATTGATATTTTGAAGTTTTTACATATACTCTGATACACTGAATGCTGTCAGTATTATGCAAGTTCACATTCGAAAGGTTCATGATCTGGTCTCACACTCATGTCAGATTGAGTGCTGTGCACATAGGACAAAAAAAAAATAAAAAAAAAACTTTCATCCTGATCTTCCAGTGTTGTAGGGTAAAGGTGAGCTTGTACAACTGAGCTTACTTCCATATATCATTACTGAGCATTTTGTGCATGCTAATAAAAGTTTTTTTATCTTCCATTTTTACTTGTAGTATAGTAACAAAACAATCATACTGTAATCGAATTGAAGGACTCCTATAAAGGTTCAGATTCCACAGACCTACATTGCGCTCTTTGGCCCTTTGAGGGCCCTTGCTCCATAAAACACCAACCAACCAACCAGCGCACTGAGACTTTTGGAGTGAGGAAAACAGGGAAATAATTTAGAAATAGAAACAGGGTGCCCTGACAGAAAAAGTACAAAACAGCAAAGTGCAGAAATGATTAGAGTTATAGAAATATACAGTTTTCCATTAAGTGAGGAAGTTGTAAGCTGCCCCTACATACTTACCTGTTAGCAGTCATTCATGAACAGCCACATCAGACAGAGAGAAGAGTACAAAAAAGGGTCAAGGGAAAGAAGGAAACTTGTAAAGGCAGAAAAATCACAGAAAAGATACATAGGAGAGAACCCAGTTTGCACTAGATTCATCAGCTATAAAAACCAGAAATTCTAAGTATACTTTATTTATTACCATTGGGTTGATACATGAATTCATGCCGTTTTTTTCATCGCGCTACAGGAATATATTACATCATAAGGGAAAACGGAATCAATTAACTATGTATCCCCCCCACCTCAATGCGTATGATGGTGTCCCAACGTCTGGATAGGTCTGCAAATTCTGGAGATCAACATCATTGTTGAATGTTCTGCCATGGAGTGCATTCGACAGAGATCAGGACAGGTGATAGTCTGAAGGAGTGACATCTGGAAAAATAGGCCAGATGTGGAAGGATCTATTTCATATCCTGAATGGCCATTTTGGTCATGTTTGCACTGTGAGGGCATACGTTAGCATGTTAGAGGAGGACACCATGGTGTGGCTGCGGCCGTTTCAGCTGAATTGCTCCCTCAGCACGGAGTTGCTCACAATAGAGTGCAATGTTGATGGTCCAATTCCTCGGCAGCATTTTCCAGTGAATAATGCCTTCCATGTCCGACCGGACACGCAACATGACCTTCGTAGGATGAAGGTCACGTTTTGGATGTGGTGTTGGCATCTTGTTTGGGCTTAACCATTCCCTCCGATGCCTGAAATTCACTTGCAGGCACCACTTTTCATCTCCAGTAACAATACATGACAGAAAGGGTTTGTGTTGCGGAGAACATTCGCGATAACAGGCAAGCAAGGAACCACATATGGCAACACGCTGATTCTTGTCGTCCGTGAGAGAGTGAGGCACCCAAGACCCCAATTTCTGAACTTGTTCCATGTGTCGCACCATTGTGGCCTGATTACAGTCCATCTCAGTGGGCAATTCGCGTGTCGTTTGAAGTGGATGAGATGGTTCCAATGATCCTCATCAAAGCAAGATGGACGACCTGAGCGTGGAGAGTCTATGTCAAAATTGCCACCTCAGAACTGTTCAAACCATTTGCGGCCTGTCCTCGGGGCAATAGCATTCTCCCCATACACAGCACAAATTTGTCGAGTAGCCTCGGCGGCTGTAGATCCCTTGTTAAACTCGTAGAGGAGCAGATGCCGGAAATGTTCATTCCTCTCTACTTGCCACACACACCATACATCTGGACCTGAAAACCAAAAAAATATTAGCTACAATTACACAACGCAATATGATTTAGATACACGATATTACTGGCTACATTTTGATATACAACTGGCCATCCGCACCGTCACTACTGACCTGAAAAACACTTGAAATAAAAAAATAAGAACTTGTGCATCAACTCAATATTATTATTTTTTGGTCATCTTTGCTCATTGTTTAAGTATATTAGAAGGGGACGCCCCGGTGGCGCAGTGGTCTAAGCAATGGCCTCTGATCATTCGTCCGGGTTTGAATCCCGGTGAGGCATGGATGTTGTGTTTGTCTTACGGCACTGGCTCTCTCCCTTCCCTGGAACCAGTGACCCTAAATTAGGGACGGGCAACTGCTTATAGCCCTTTGAGTTGCTCACTGTGGTCGTTAAACCTCCAATAAAAAAAATATATATTGTAAGACATAAATGTAAAATTAAAGGTAAGTTTTTTTTTTGTTTTTTTTAGGCGTGTTTTCCCTGCAGTCATTACGTTTGTGCTCAAGTTCCATTCTCGTTCCAAGTGGAAACAAAATAATTCTTTTGCTGCTTATTTTCTGTATATATTCTAACATTGTTTTTTTTTTGTTTGTTTGTTTGTTTGTTTTTTTGTTAGTTTACATTTAGTACAATAAGGTAGCACCTTTTTGGGAAAAAAATGACGACCCTTAAAAGGACCTTTTTTTTTTTTTCACTTTTTACTTGAGGCCTAATAAAATAATAAAAATGAGGCTAGCTCCATACATTTGCTCTCATTTAAAGCTAGAGCTCCTGCAGGAGCTGAAGTACTTGCCACAGGTTGTTGAACCACTATCTTAGCATAACTTTGACTTGATAAGCTTGTTACTTGTGTAGTGGCTTGATTTCTTTTACCTCTTGCTACTCCTCTATATCCTCTTCCTCCTCTGCTTTTGTAGCTAGTGGGTCTGCCTTTGGAGGGGTAGGTCTGAACTTTTCACAAGAGCCATCCTGTAACCAAATAATGTGGAGCCGGGTGTGATGTGGTCTTCAGTTTGGAAAGTCCCTCTCTGAAAGCCCCTGATTCATGCTTTAGCTTTTCAAGATTCCTTGTGCCTATGCCATTGTTCTTCCGAAATCTCTTCTACGGAGAGGTGCGTCTGCGCATCTTTAAGGGTGCATTTTTTTCTGTCGTTCATTTTCTGGTTTTTCCTTTCCTGCATATTTTCTTGCTGTTCTGCCTGTAATTCTGCTTTTAGCTCTTTGAATTCTTGTATTTCTTTCTTAACTATTCTGATTTTCTTCTCTAATATTTATTGTGCTTTTCAGAGGGCAATATTTCCTTGAGAACAACATGTATTTTCTCATCGAGTAAGTCCTGAGCATTTGGGGTTGAGGGCGTTTTCGATTCCTGAATGGTGCTTTCCATCACTGTGTGGTCTTTACATTCCAGATCACTCATGGTTCTAGGTGAACTTGTACATGTGAAAAAAAATTTAGGATCTAGGACAAGTACACTAGTTACTGAGAGCCCCTTAAATAGACTGTGTCTCTTTTGTCAGCCAATGATAATTCTGGCTTGTTGTATGTAAGGTCCATCCTCTAATAGAAAAATTTCTGGACTCTGATCTATCCTACTGTAGCATGAAATTTCACTATTAATGCTGTGGCTTATGAATTGTGACCACTACCTGCTATGAACTATGTAGACAGAATAAAAAAGTTATTTAACAGAAGCTAAGTTTGATAGCTAGGGTTCTATGAAGTAAGTGTAAACTTATAGAAACATCAGCAACTCATTTAATTTGATGCTCTTTCATTGAGCTTCAAATTAACATTTGATTGTTGAGCCCTGAAAAGTAGTTCATATATCTCAGAGGTTTCAATTGAGATAGGTCTCCTACAGTAATAGTAAAATTCTAAATAGGTTTTAAACATGAGATAACTAGTCATTCAAAATGTTGCCAGTGAATGCTGAATTCATGGCTCCTGGTGCAGAATGCAACATCTTAAGTAAGCCATTAGGCAGTTCATGCTGGCAGCTGAGTTTATCATATAAGTTTTAGTTGGGCACACTCAAATGACATGGTAAACCTAACTTCACAGAGGATAGGATCTTAGTAGCCAGTAACACATTTGACACTCATTCCTTGAATGCATAACCAGGCACGAGATTCGGGGTTTTTTTTTTTCATCCCCATTTGGATCATTATCGAGATCGATGCAAGACGAGAAAAATTTTTTTATTTGGGTATAAAAGGACCGATCCGAGGGCAGACGAACAGTGCAACGCTCTCTGTGTTCTATGGGGTTTCAAAGCCGAAGCCCACCCGGGTTCCATTGTTGACCTGACGACACAAGGAAGGCTGTGCGCCTCGCCTGGGCCTGGAGCACCGCCATTGGACGCAAGATGACTAGAAACGTGTAGCCTGGTCCAACGAATCGCGGTACCAACTGTTTCGGGCAGATGGCCTATTCCGCGTGTGGCGATAATCCCACGGAGCAATGGGTCCCGCTTGCTCATAAAAGACAGTGCAGGCCGGTGGTGGCTCTGTTATGGTGTGGGGTGTTTTCAGGTGGTACGCATTAGGAGCCCTCATACGTCTGCAGACTGCTCTGACCGATGGAGGTTACGTAATCATCCTTGGGATCATTTGTATTCTTCATGTCATACAACCTCTCCGACGGGTGCGACTTCTTTCAACACGACAATGCGCCACCGCACACGTCCACAGTTGCTGCCCGATTATGGCTAGAGGATCATTCCACGGAGTTGGGCATTCTGACTTGGCTCCCCTCGTTCGGAGGAATTACCAGTCATATTGCTTAGGAATGATTCGATAATTCAAGCTGGAATTTTTATTAAATTAAGCCGTCTGAATAGATGGGCTCAAATTTGTTTTGAAAGTTTCTATCCAGGCTTGATATTTAAAAAGCAAGGATATCGCTTCAACGATTTTTGGGCCGCAGGTTGCCTAGTGGGCAGCGTTCGTGACTGCCATGGAGAAGACCTCGGGTACGAAAGCTCGATCCACTAAACATCCGCAGTGCATCGGATGGACACGTTAAGCCGTCGGACCCCGGGTACTGCCCCCCCCCCGGTAGTAAATAAGGGCGTCTTCTACCTCGCTTCCGTGTGACTTTCCTATCGGGCACTCTAGCCCAAATCTCCTAGCTTCCTATTTCTAAGGGTTGTTTAAGACCTGGGGTCAGACACTCCCTAAAATACTCTACATATGATCATTTGATCATCTTCAACGATTTTTTAATGGAAGAAATTTTTAAAAAGCCGTGCAATGCCAGGGAGTACAATACCAGTTTGTGTGTGTGTGTGACCTTTTATTTCTTGGACCAGCCCCCTCCCTACCGTAAACTTCTGGATCCACCTTGAATTAGGAACGGGCAACTGCTTATAGCCCATTTGAGTTGACGGTGGTCGTTAAACCCCTAAATAAAAGTTCTGGTGATTTTCATCCGATAGCAAAAATAATTTTGTTAATGAGTCTCATCTGTGAACGGAAATGGTGGCAGGGGCACCGCGGTTCTCGGGAGGGGGGGGCGAATCGTGCAATTTAATAGTTCTGCGGTTCATTTTTGCAACTCTTCGAAGAGAAATTGAAAAACCTTGGTATTTCCTTGGAAAGTGTTCTCTCTTTTTTTTTTCTTTTCGGATGGTTTGCCAGCCATGATTTTCTTCTGGGGCGAAAGGTCTGGGTTCCGCCGATTGACGGCCGCAGACTGGACGTTGTTTGTGCTTCGCAATGGGATGGATGGCACATAACGTAGGGAATGGTTGAATGGATTTATTAGGAGCGTTTCACACAGGCGGATTTTTTCCGCAGAAGCAATGAAACCGTCCCGTACTGCAGTTTTTGGTTAGCTTTTACACTAGCGGTTGCCGCCCCGGTGGCGCAGTGGTCTAAGGCGCTGGCCTTTGATCATTCGTCCGTCTGGGGTCCGGGTTCGAATCCCGGTGAGGCATGGGTGTTGTGTTTGTCTTACGGCACTGGCTCTCTCCCTTCCCTGGAACCAGTGACCCTAAATTAGGGACGGGCGACTGCTTATAGCCCATTGAGTTGCTCACGGTGGTCGTTAAACCTGCAAACAAAAAAAAAAAAAAAGAAACACAGTTACTTATCACATCGCATCTTTTGCATTGAGCATTCAGGGGTTTTCGTTT
Source organism: Macrothele yani (assembly GCA_039090855.1). NCBI lineage: Eukaryota > Metazoa > Arthropoda > Arachnida > Araneae > Macrothelidae > Macrothele > Macrothele yani. The sequence continues at coordinate 21,825,904 of CM076992.1, forward strand.
GACGTGCTAACATCCCGTTCCCATTGCATGTCGTGTGTCGGAATTAAAGCTTTATTTGTTAATATGGATGAATTTAATTTTGAGAAGATTGGAAATGCCCTCGAGACCAACAATTGATTGATTGATTGATTGATTGATTGGAGGTTTAACGACCACCGTGAGCAACTCAATGGGCTATAAGCAGTCGCCCATCCCTAATTTAGGGCCACTGGCTCCAGGGAAGGGATAGAGCCAGTGCCGTAAAACACAGCAACATTACATAATCTCACTAACATAACTACCCGAAAACTGAATCATTAATTAACAACGCTAATTTAAAACACAAGTAAGCAGAAATCCATATCTATTAAAGTCCAAGAACATTTCAAAAACACTGCAAGAAAAAAGGAAACCAACATCAAGGAATACATCTGAAACATCTCTACACATCAAAGACACCATCGTCAACCACATTATGTTTCTTTATGTAAGCTTTAACATCCTCTATACGTTTATAGTATGTTTCGTAATAAGTGTCTAAAAGTTCAGGAACAGGATTTTTCGTAACTATCCAATTCAACACGGCATCCAAACGATGTACAATAGCATTTAACTTATACATATTTAACTCGTAAAACTCCGGAGTGAGTGGACATATCTTTTTATTAGGCACAAAAAAATTTTTCAGTTCGAAAAGATCCAAAGTTTCGTCATAATCTGGGCAAGATGCAATGAGTTCCATGACAAGACGATACCGTGATGGTTTATCTCTATCTTCGGCAAAATCAGGATCCAGGAGAAAAGAAAGATCTACACGAGGGATAAATTCCGGTTGAAGATAGTCTCTAGCTTTGCTCCGTTTTAACGGATCACCACTTGAATCAGTGCTGGGTCGTTTAAATGTCGAAGCTGTACATGAGTTCTCTGCGAAATTCTGTAATGCTACTGAACATTTCTGTAAGTTAGCAATGCCCAAAGTACCAATATTTGCTGTTGTCTGAATCCCAGGATCCAAAGAAGTCGGCATTTCAATCAATGTCTTCTCTCTCGGCTCGACTGGATCCACCACTCGGGTTTCACAAGTCTCAGCCACGGTAGGAACCAAGTCAGTGACATGTGTAATACCATGTTCTAAATCCGATCTATCTTCAGGTACAACAATTCTTTCCTCATGGGAATCAGAGAAACTGTTCCTCAAGGGAGGTCTATGTACATACGTGCATTTAGCACGAATGTGCCCTCTTTCATTGCAAGCATAACAAAAAATTCCTGTATAAATATTAAACATGAACCCATGAGAATCCAGTACAATTTCAACCTCTTTAGGACAAGTTTGAAGAGCTGATTCATTCGGGAAGATAACCCGGAGGGTCCGCTTCAACCCACCAACATGACAATAATTTGAAGATTGCGGGGCTTCTATAACTCTATGAACTGGACCCACCACCCGGCTAAACTGAGAAAGAAGAACTATCAACGCAGAATCCGGTACCTCAAGTGGCACCGGAGACAAAGTTACCGTGATCGGTCGTTCACTTGCATAAGCAGGATACAAAATTTGATTATTTATAGAAATCCCTTGCTTTAACACAAGTTTACAATCTGCACTATTTATAAACAACACTGATATACCTCGTTTACTACGACCGATTCCTTTAATTGCCTCTCTCGGCACTCGTTCTTCTAAAGCTTTTAAATATACCGGTAACGAAGTCTGTGGTAACGCATGGAAAATAATAGTTTTCTCAGAAAGATCATGAAAATCTTGACATACCTTGGAATCCCTTTCGAAAGTGAGACGAAAGGGATTGCCCTGGCACTCAATCTCTGACGCACAACGCTGATCACTCGTATTAGCAGAATTCTCCTTATCAACCACAGACGCCCAACTGCAAGTTTCCGTCTTTATAGAAACACTCTTCTGCGTTCCTATCGCAGAAGAAACTCCTTCAGCAGCAACGCACGAAGACATGATCTGTTGATTTCCAGGACCGGTTTGACCTGTTGGATCCTTATCTCTTGAGAAACTCGGGTCAATCACCATGGCAACCCTCTCACAGGTCACCGGAGAAACACTCGGAGCACTTAACGATGACTTCTTATCAGTAGATCTCGCTCCACGTCGATAAACATCCTTTCGATGGTCACGTGTAACATGGCTGGCAGATATCGCCATTTGCAGAACTCGTCAACGACAAGCACAACCACAAAATAAAACTCTTCGTATGAATAAACTATAGAACTTAACGCTCTCAAACTTCACCAAAAGAAGCATGGAACATTCATACATCCGTCACGCTACTGCAAACCATCCTACGAACGATATTTCAACATAAACACAAGCAAAACTTGGGAGCTTGAAAACACGACACACGACGAAAGCCATATAGCTATGGAGGGGGGGGGGCGAGACCAACAAATACGTGTTCGTTGAAAACGTAAAGGGGAAGAGTGAACAGCGAATGCTGGAAGTTGTTTCTTCTCATTAAGGAACCAGAACATGTTTCACAGCAACACATTTTTTTTTTTTGATTGGAGGTTTAACGACCACCGTGAACAACTCAAATGGGCTATAAGCAGTCGCCCGTCCCTAATTTAGGGTCACTGGTTCCAGGGAAGGGAGAGAGCCAGTGCCGTAAGACAAACACAACATCCATGCCTCACCGGGATTCGAACCCGGACCCCTTTCGGACGAATGATCAGAGACCATTGGTTAGACCGGGGCGGCACACAAATTTTCACAAGCTTGTGATGAGTTGAAAGTTTCCAAAATGGGAATGTTGATTTCATGAGTGTCCTTTCCTTCTGAGGGTCAATGGTGAAATCAACATCCGCATTTTGGACGCTTTCAACTCATCAGAAGCTTGTAAAAATTGGAGTTGCTGTGAAACACCTTCTGAAGCTTGATACGTTATCAAGAAGACAGCAAAGACTGAAATTAAACATACAAGTGAATTCAAAAATTTTGACTATAGCACCATCAGAATTAAGTGGAACAGCCTTAACATTACTGCGCAGGGACTTTTTGACTCTCGCAGATGTGTTTGAAAGCATGTGTAAAACAGTTAGGTTATACCTTGCAAATGAAAAACTACAGTTTCAACACTTCCTGTAAGTAAGTAAATTATACGTTCCCGTAATACATTTGTTTGATTTCTGTATAACCTACGATACCCACTGCGGAAAGACTTTTGAACGCCCTGTATATATACACTGAAGTGCCAGAAAAACTGGTACACCAGTCTAATACTTGGTAGGTCTCCCACGGGAGCGCAGGACTGCAGACATACGACGGGGCATGGACTCCACTAGCTTCTGGAAATATGCTGTAGGCAATGCACACCATACTTCCTGCAGAGCGTTCCACAATTCGGGTGTGTTCCGAGGTCTCGGATTCCTGTGTTCGATAGCGCTTTGCTTGGCATCCCAAATGTGTTCTATCACATTCAGATCTGGGGACTTGGGTGGGAATGGCAACAACCCAAACTCCGATGAATGCTCCTCTAACCATAATGTGGCGTTCCGACACTGGTGTGGAGGTGCATTGTCCTGTTGGAACAGGCCCAACCCATCAGCATGAATGTATGACATGAACGGGTGCACCTCGTCAGAAAAGATGCGTACATAGCGTTGGCCTGTCACAGATGTTTTTAGACGTGCCAGGGGTCCCAGTGAAGTCCCGCTAAACACACTCCATACCATTACGGAACCCCACCAGCCGGTAGAGTTCCATTGTTGACAGGCGGGATCCATGGCTTCATGGGGTTGGCGCCACACACGAATCCTTTCATCTGCCCGATACAGTTGGAAACGTGACTCGTCAGACCAGGCTACTTGTTTCCAGTCATCAAGTGTCCAGTGGCGGTGTTGCCGTGCCCAAGCGAGGCGCATAGCTCTGTGTCGTGCACCCATCAAGGGGACTCGAGTTTGGCGTCGGCTCTCAAAGCCCATATCGTGCAGGGTACGTTGCACAGTCCGGACGCTGATGCTTGCTGAGGCTCCAGCATTGAATTCCGATGATACCTGCGAGAGTCTTGCACGCCTATCGCGTGAAACGATTCTTGACAGCCGACGATGGTCACGTTCACCCAATGTCTTTTTACGACCATATTGGTATCGTAGGTTGGAGGTTTTGCCGGAATTCTTGTAGTCACGGTACACACTTGCAATTGTCGTCCGTGAAAATCCGAACTTCGCTTCTAGCGCCGAAATACTATGGTCAATCTCACGAGCGCCAACTATGACACCGCGTTGAAAATCGCTTAAATCGTAATTACTTGTCATTCTCATGCCGAAAACAGCTTTGACAGCTGGCAACGATGTCTATCGCTTTATATACGCACTGGCGGACGCAACCGAGTACGCGCATGGGTGACGTTGCTATGTATTTTGCATAAGCCCGTCTGTACCAGTTTTTCTGGCACTTCAGTGTATATATGATTATGTATAATTTAAATTTAATTTGGAATTTAAAGTCCAAACCAGAGTTGTCCGGGTCGGGTCCAGTTTTGTGACGTCCGGGTCCAGAATTTTTGACCTGTTTCCAATTCTGGTTCGGGTGCGGCCTAGAGCTCTGAATTTTCTTTTTAGCTGTGATTTTATATGATTTAGCATACGAAACTTTTATTGCACTTTTTAGTTGGTAAAGAGAATTCTGCGTCAACTAGGGCTGGGTGAGGAGGCGTATTTATTCTCGGTTTGGGTATCAAATACCATGGACCACGCATTAGCAGATTTCTGCGGAGAAGGAATATGTTCAAGAACCGTAGATATATTGTCGTCGAAATTACACCCCCTCCTCCACGCGGCATATCCCTGCTAAATTTGTTGAGCAACGTATGAGATTGCAGCGCAGCCCTATTTTGCCGGATACCACGCCGCCCGAAGCATTTTAGAAGGAAACGAATGGTCGAAGAAAATCGTGCGGCTGTATTATAGAAATAGATGGATGGCCCTGTCCTGTTGAGAAAGATATCGGTCAATTGCAGCGGTTGGATAGCGTCGAAGTCTGGAAGGGCAGATTTTTTTATCTTAACGCCTAAGTACGTTAGTCACAGTTTTCGGGCCCGGGCTCTATTTTTCGATATAAAATTTATGCTCGGGCTATTAAAATTAATCCCGAACTCAATTCTTATATTCTCGGCATATATCACCGTAGTTATTGTGTTCAATTCAGATATACACTAAGCCACCTTGCTTTTGTGTGTGTGTGTGTGTGTGTGTGTGTGTGTGTGTGTTAGCAATTCCATGAGTAACTCGTAGGGCTATAAGCAGTAGTCCGTCCTAAATTTAGAGCCATTGGTTACGGGAAAAGCGGAGAGCTACTGCCTCTAAATTAGAGACGGGCGAACTCTGAGTTGGTCGTGCAGGTTGTTAAACCAAGAAATTAAAGGGGGAAAAACTCATCGGTACTCGAATCAGTGTCAAGCTCAGACGTCTAGCCAGAAAACAGCGCCTCTGACCACTCGGGCACCGCGGTGGTTAATTTTTACACTAGGAAAGAAAGGAAGCATAAAATAAATATTAATCATCTTCATTCGTGTGTGAAACAAAAATAATTTTTCTTATTCCACTTCTACAACGGAGATATCATGTCAGCTGTTGGGTGAATGTATAAAATGCCGCCCCGGTGGTGCAATGGTTTCTTATCATTCGTCCGAGATGTGTCCGGGTTCGAATCCGTGTGAGGCATGGATGTTGTGTTTATCTTGTGGCACTGGCTCTCTTCCTTCTCTGAAACCAATGGCGCTAAATTAGGGACGGGCAACTGTTTATAGACCATTGAGTTGCTCACGGTGGTCGTTAAAACCTCCAATCAAAAAAGAAAAAAAAAAAAAAGAATATGTAAAACAAAATAAGCATGTTATTTTTTGCTCGTCCCTTAACATACGAAGTACACATCTATGCCAAAAAAATGACGCACGCGTATTATCACTTTGTCCGTCCGTCTGCCTGTAAGCACGATAAGTTCGCTTATAGAAATCATATTTTAAAAACTCCTTTTGCATCGGATAGGTGCAACGAATTATTGTGTGCATCTTTATTTTTCTTGGGCATTTTTCTAGTTTGGTAGACGGCCCTATTGTTCAGAGACGGGTGCTTCTTCCTAATCGTCGGAGTTCAGACCCTTGTTTGACTATCGGATGAGGCATGGCCATTGTGTTTCTCTTACGGCGAAGGTTCTGACCCTTCCCTGAAATCAGCATTCTTAAGTCAGGGAAAGCGACCCCTTACAGTCTTCGTTGCTCATTTGGTCGTTAAACTTCTAAACAAATATAAAAAGGTTTGGCTTGACACATGTGAGTCTGACTGAAGGAATTTTTTTTAACCAAATAGCTGTTGTGATCGAGATTATCCTTAGCGGCCTAAGGGTGTATCTATGTTTGCACTATATGGTACTTGAAAGCGAAATAAGCGCAGTGGTCTAAGCGATGGCGTCTGATCATTCGTCCGAAAGTGGTCCGGGTTTGAATCCCGGTGAGGCATGGATGTTGTGTTTGTCTTACGGCACTGGCGGCTCCCTGCCTTCCCTGGAACCAGTGACCCTAATTCAGGGACGGGCGACTGCTTTTATGAGTTGCTCACGGTGGTCGTTAAACCTCCAAACAAAAAAAAAAGCGAAAAAATAAAAATAAAGTTTGAGGAACTCTTTAAAGTTTAGCTGGCAGAGTAACCTTTAGGTACTATATTTTCCCAAAACTAATTTTTGCATTTCATCACACTTTAAAATGTTTTGCATTATCTTTAGAGCATTGACATAAATTGGGACAAGCACGCCGCTGGCTTCACAGCAGTCACCCGAGGAGAACCGGGTTCTAGTCCCGGGTGGCTTCTGACCATTCGTCCGAGATGTAGTCCTGGGCTCGAGTCGTGAACAGCCGCTGCGGTGGTCTGGGGCGTTTGCTCCTCCCTGGTAACACTGGTCCCAAATTAGGGACTGGCGACTGCTTATAGCCCTCTGAATCTCTCTTAATAGTCGTTAAACCCCGAAATACAAATAAAAAATATTCTAGCGTTTATTTGATCATCTCCTATTTTACTGCGTTTTGTTTGTTTTGGGGTGAAACGATCACCATGAGCAGCAGCCCTTGGGGCTATATAACAGTCTTCCGTCCCTAATTTGGGGTTACTGATTCCGGGGAGGGGAAAGAGCCAGCACCCTAAGGCAAACACACCACCATGCCTCATTGGAACTCGAATCCGGATCCACTCTGAAAAACTGTCACTTAAGGCTCAGGGGTGGCTTTAGTGTTTGGGTCGCCTGGTGCCACAATATTTGTTGATGCCCCCCACGAGCTTGTGTGTGAGTCGCACTCAAGGAGGTTAGAATAAGATATCTGGAGATGTCCTTGTTAATGGAGCAGTATCACTTTGCGTGAAACTCACAACCGCGAGCGACAGCCGTCAAAGTGTAGGAAAGCTGATGGTTTTCAAGGCTATTGCAATGCATTTTGTGTTGGCCGAATCGCCTTCTTTCGTCGCAAATGTTTCCAATTTCGCATCGTAGCTTGTTGCCAATGTGTGAGAAAATGCTGAATTTATACAATTCTTATTTTGAGACTCCTTCCCATTTTTATTTTAAATTGAAATACACGAACGTTAGTGCGAATTGTAAACAAAACATAACATTAAAATTGAAAACTTCACTCGTGTAAGAAGTATAATTCATTCCGGTTGACACTAACACGATTTCTGCAACACAAAACCACGCAATTCTAAAATACACACAGTTGAAATGACATAGCTGTCATGTAAACAACGTCAAATTCCCACACCTGGCGGCTTCACGGTTAAGAGACTCAGGGCATCTCCAGAAGCATTTTTCTAACCTCCTTGGTTAGACTGTATGGTTTTTCAGCCACATATGAAAGATATACTATATAAATCAATACTCGCGCGCGTTGATACCAACGGTCGACCATTCGTCCGTGAAGGGGGACGGGTTCGAATCCCGGTGAGGCATGGATGTTGTGTTTGTCTTACGGCACTAGTTCACTGGAGCCAGTGACTCTAAATTAGGGACGGGCGACTGTTTATAGCCCATTGAGTTGCTCACGGTGGTCGTTAAACCTTCAATCAAATCAAAAAATCCCAAGGTCAACCCAAAAATGGTTCTTGTTTGCGCTTAATTGTAATAGTTCTCTATTGTGATGATTTGTATTATTCCAGTAACAGGTTATGTTTTCATTTTTTATATACCTACCATTTAACACACACACACACACAAAAGTTCAGCTTGGCGCCCCATGAACTTAGCGTACGGTACGTCGACATCGCTCGCTTTGCCCTAAAACCCTCTTTTTTTTTTTTTTTATTGGAAGTTTAACGACCACGGTGAGCAACTCAGTGGGCTATAAGCAGTCGCCCATCCCTAATTTAGGCCCACTGGTTCCAGGGAAGGGAGAGAGCCAGGGCCGTGAGACAAACACAACATCCATGCCTTACCGGGATTCGAACCCGTACCCATCTCGGACGAATGATCAGAAGCCATCGCTTAGACCATTGCGCCACCGGGGCAGCAAAGTTGACTCTGTATAGATCACTTCACCACTGGGGTGCTGCCCCGCTGGCATAGTTCTCTATGCGATTGCTTCCGACTATTCGTCCGAGTTCAAGTCTATCCATAACGTAGAGCCAGTGGCCCTAAAGTAGGGACGGGCGACCGCTTATAGCCCATGAGTTGCTCATGGTGGTCATAAATCCCGAATTAAAATAATAACAGTAACTCACCCGGACAGCTCAATTTTACTGTACCGCTCGACGTGCTTGAAGAAGTACACGTGAGAGGCAGCTTTTACCGTGTGTCTTTATTTGCCATAAAATTGGAATTGGTGAAAATTTTCCAGTTTCATGAAAACAAGACCTGCCGCCCCGGTGGCGCAGTGGTCTAAGCGATGGCCTCTGATCATTCGTCCGAACGGGGTCCGGGTTCGAATCCCGGTGAGGCATGGATGTTGTGTTTGTCTTACGGCACTGGCTCTCACCCTTCCCTGGAACCAGTGACCCTAAATTAGGGACGGGCGACTGCTTATAGCCCATTGAGTTGCTCACGGTGGTCGTTAAACCTTTCAATGCCGCCCCGGTGGTGCAGTGGTCTAAGGCGCTGGCATCTGATCATTCGTCCGTAAGGGGTCCGGGTTCGAATCCCGGTCAGGCATGGGTGTTGTGTTTGTCTTACGGCACTGGCTCTCTCCTTCCCTGGAACCAGTGACCCTAAATTAGGGACGGGCGACTGCTTATAGCCCATTGAGTTGCTCACGGTGGTCGTTAAACCTCCAATCAAAAAAAAAAAATAAACCTTCAATCAAAAAAAAAAAAAAAAAGAAAAAAAAAGAAAACAAGACCATCAACGATAAACCTACAAAACTAAATGTCATTCGTCCAGGATGGGTTCGCCGCCTCGGTAGCGCAGTGGTCTAAGCGCTGGCTAGTGATCATTCGTCCGAGATGGGTCCGGGTTCGAGTCCCGTGAGGCATGGATGTTGTGTTTGTCTTACGGCACTGGCTCTTTCCCTTCGCTGGAACCAGTGGCCCTAAATTAGGGTCGGGCGACTGCTTATAGCCCATTGAGTTGCTCACGGTGATCGCTAAACCTCTAATAAAAAAAAAAAAGAACAAAACAACTAAAGTCAGTCGTATCGCATTTTTATGTAAATCAGAAATAGCTTGAAATGGCATTACATGCGCATGCGCTCTCCTTACAAAAGCGTTGTGTTAAGAGCTTGCTGTTCTCTTCGTTCCACGGCTTCCTCTGTTAGGTTAGAGGACTTCGGGACGATGTTGCTTCGGAACTACTTGTTTGGGGTAAGTCATTTTGATTAGGTGATATCTAGTTTCGCTGTGGACATCTTTGTAATAGACGTATTAAGGTTTTTCAAGGTGGCCTTGCATTCGCTGTTTTAAATGTCTGGTGAAACACGAATGAATCGAATGTGTAAGTTGTCTGGAAGGTTGATGTTTAACGTTTTTATTATTTGTAGTTACTTAAATCTATGATCTTGGTAGTTGGAGTCAAAATGAAATTTCAGATGTTTAGTTTACTGGTTTTGGGTTCGTGGAACTATCCATTACTAATGATGGAAGTATTATTGGAGAAAGGGAGCGAGTCCTCGATAGCGAGAGCTTTTTGAAGCTTGTAAGGTAGATGTGTGCCGAAGTTGAGTACCAGGCAGACTATAGTTACGACGATAATGGGGGGGGGGGGGGCTTATGTTGGAGCTGACTTTAAAGGCTCGCGGTAACTGTTGGAGCTGACCTTGAATGCAGGCGGTCGTGAGAAGCTAATTTGGAGTGAATTCCCGAAAATACCAAAGTGCTATCTAAAAATGTCTTTCAAATAAACGAACTAGAATTAAAAATGCGGAAGCTTTTAGGATAGTCGGAGAACGAAATGTTTTATTCCAGTATCAGAACTAGCTTGAGTTATGACTTCATATTCTACTAGTCTTATACGCGTCTGTTTCTTCGGCTCTAAGAGCTGGACCACTGCTGCGTCAATGCAGCACTCGTGAAAGTTGCTGCTATTGTACTACTGGCCAAGTGACTGAAGTATTGGCTAATATTTCCCACTGTCGTTTCCCGTCTGTATTGTAGAAACTCTTAAGGGCTCTGCAGAAGTATCCGAAGTAACGGAAAACTTAAACCGCAAAGCCTGTTTCCAATGACTCTCATTAGCGAAGGTAATGCTGAGTTTGTATTTCTGAGGGAAGTTTAGCTCCCGTCACCCTTGGTCATAATAAAGACTTCAAAAGTAGTTTTGACGTCAATGCTAATTTATTGTCCGCAGGGACGTCGCTGGACTTCGAAATCGGGGTGGGCGAGCATTATTTGGGGGGGCAAGCTTGTAAATTGTTTAATTTACGAAACACTAAAAGAACTAATGCTTAACTTTTCACTACTGGCTGTAAAAGAATTAATGTAATCCCCCCCCCCCCCCACACTTGGACTCTCGTACAAGTCTGACTAGTTACGCCACTCCTATAAGATGAAAGTGTTGCTTTCGACCTTTTTGTTTGCTCTAAATGCAGTGTCTTAAATTGCCTTTCAAAATTTTATATTTTTGCTTACGAAAATGTACTTGAACTATTTAAAGGAAAACGTAGTTTTTGTTTACCTAAAGTCAAACATTGAAATCTTGCCACACAATACCTCTCCTCTTTAACACTTCCTTCAAACCAGCAACTTTGCCTTGCATTTCTCTCCTACAAAGCAAGTCAGCCACTTTCACTATCCCGGTAGTCTTAAGAGCACTAGATTCCTTTCCGTGTTGGAAGTCCCTATTTTGTAAGGAAAACCGCAATTAGTGACCCCCTCATTCCTATGCAACCTTTTTAATTAGCCCACCCCCTAGCCATTCAAACATGAAAGAGGCTTAAACTGAGGAATTGGAGGACAATTTAATTTTAAGGGCCCTACGGATGCTATTTTGATTACCTTCTGAGAACTCTTCCTATGGGGGGGGGGTATACGTAGGGCTTCACGAAATAAAAAAATTACTTGGCGAAGTTAATATTATCGGTTAAATGCTGAAAATGGCACTCCTTGGCCGACGTCCCAGACTCAACCACTTCCCCGGCTGGTGGCCCCATCCGTCCAAATCCATAAAGTTAACATAAGACTATATCGCCAGTTTAATTAAACTAACCCTGGAGTTATCTCCAGACTATAGGTGCGAACTGATTTTCAAATACAGAAAATTATAAAGTTTTATAATTAAACTTTAATGCTGACATGTAGCCCTCTTAAGGGGTGTTGGTCCCTAAAACTAGCTTACTACAAACAAGCTTTTTAGAATTCTCTCGCAAAACTTAATAATACTCAAGCTTATCTGCATTGGCTGACGTTTCATTAGTATTTAGGTTAATATTCTTCGTATACAGGGTTAATTAAGTGTTTTGAAGGAACTTTTAGCCTTAAGCATAAAGCCAGAAGCTTCCCTACAGAAATGCAGGGTGTAAACTCCTGTACCAAGAACCTCATACACGCTGACCTTGTGTGAAACTGGACTGGGTCCAGAGGCAGATCCCATCTGCTGGATTTCAGCTCCCATTGCTGTCGGCATAACTACCTAATTTGGATTGAGACCAAAATTTTAATTACTAAGTTAGAGCATTTGTCATGTGCTACAAATAGGTCGTAAAAAGCTAGCTAGGTTCCCCTTGGCGAATTTTTCTTAATTTGGCGAATTGAAGCCAGTGTAGGAAAGTGACGTGGTAAACACATAACTGAAGACTGCTTGGTAGGAACATACAAACGCTTAGCGGTTCCCCCTTCCGAAAACTGCGCTCGGTAGATCCACAAAGCTACATCTGCCCCATTATTACGATATGCGAACTGACTAAAGCAACTTCGCAGTTTCGTACTAAACTGAATATTCAATCGGTTTAGTCTTAATCGACAAAGTAAAACTCTACTGTACAGCTTAGAAATATCATTGGATAATTCTGCCTCTTCAGCGCATCTCCTAAACTGTTAACCCGAACTTAGATTCGTTGCAAAGTAGTGGTACTCAACTTGTCAAGCGACATTTTTGGTGTTCGGCGATTTAAGTTTGCGAATCCACTTCTAAAGGCACCCAAGTAGAGCTGATACGATTGGCGGTTAAATGTTCCGTGTGGTTATGAGCCTCCGTTCGCCTAACGCGGATAGTGCGCGACTTTGCTGTACATCCTGTATCTGTAGGAAGTTTTCAACCTCTGAATTATTTAATCAGAATCTGCAGTAGAACTCGTTAAAGCTTAGCTAAGCACTTAGTGAACTCCCTATCAAATTCTTGAATTTGGAACTTAAGATTGCTAAGATAAGGAAACGTTGCTTTTTCACACCCCATTTGCGTTCTTGGCATTTCAAACTGAACCATAGTACCCCTTCCAGTAAAAGCAAAGGCTTTAAGAGTCTCTGAAAACTAAGTAGTTCTAACAGGGGTAGATTGGGACATCCCGGTGGACCACTCGAGAAATGGCCCACTTTCTCGTTTATCTGGGTTTTTGAAACTATTTTTGGCACTTATGAATAATAGTTAACTTCATGTGAGCTTTATTGTCTGAAGCGTTCTGTCTTCGGCGTTTGCTCTAAAATAGCATAGAAAAATTCTCTGTACTTATGTGGGGAAACTGCTGCCCGGACCAAGTACATAGCTATAAATTAAGCTAAAAACTACAGCTCTACGTAGGCTGTTGGACTTAAGTCACTGGTATGCCCTACTCTCATTTTGTAATCTTCAAGGAAGCACTACTACCAACTCGAATGGCTTATCCACACTCCCCTATCCATAGACTCGGAGCACAGTGATCCTCTGGCAGTTTGAAATCAGTGTCCCACCCACAATTATCTTAAAAGAAACTATGATCTATCAGAATTGGGTCAAAATTGTGGCTGAGTAAAGATAATGGGTAGACATAAAGGAGTCGACTCAATCCGCCCAAGAGTCCAAACGTAGCACTTCAGAAATCTAAATGTACTCTAGTTTTCAGTATGGAAAAAATGGCTCATTGTGAAGTTTACATTAGCCGGATCATGGCTTTCATTTACTTGTGATGGTCATAAGTAATAGTGATCTTGGGCTGATGCCCTTACTGCTGCAGACAGTAAACGCACTGATCGCTCTTTTCAACCAATATACAGTAACTTGCACCATAGATCCTAATGTGACTTTTCCTTTCTCGAAACTCTGCCTTGAGCTTGATTGCTCAACTTTTGAGCAAACACTGAACCATAGCATAAAACTAACACTTGCTGTTGCGATGAATCCAAACTTCAAATTGTAGGTGACCCTCACCTCTAACTTAAATATTCGCAATCTGACACAGAAAAAAACTTCACTCCAGAGCAGTGTTGAAATGAGTCGTTAATTTCGCGAGGTAAGTTCACCGACAGGCTGCTGCTGGCAAATTTTGGAATTTTGCGTTGACTTGGTTTATACACGGTGTTTCACGAAGTGTCTGAAAGGAATAGGAAAATAACTTAATCGTAGCAGTAAAGTGAAAAATGCAAAATACGCAGAAAGGGCTATGATAGTTGCATCCCCGCAATGGAAAATTCCCAAAATATACGAAAAGTACTTGTACAACATGTTGAGAAAACCAGTCGGTGAGTTAAAAACTGGCCGTGCCGAATTAGGGGTAAAGTTTATCCGGACGCTTTAGAGAAATACAGTATTTCGCAGAGATATCTGTAATTTAAATTCTGGACGTATGCCAGCTTACCTGCTGCAATGAACCTACGCAGCGTTAACGTTCGCGAATAGTACATACGGGGGATGGATCTGCAAATCCACTAAAGACTACTGATCTGTTCAGAGGCATTAGATGAGATTCTAGAACGACATGTCGGTTGTCCTTTTTTAAATTAACTTGCAGATGTTCCCCCACCCCAATGTGTACTATTAGTGGACGTTAACGCTGCACGTGCTCACTGCAGTTAAGCTGGCATATACGTCCAGAACTCAAACTATCGATCTCTGCGAAATATTACTCCTAAAACCTCCTGTTAAATCTTTTCCCCTAATTCCGTGCGGCGCGTTTTTTGCTAATTGGCTTTGGTTTCCGTTGGGGGCAGGGCCTGACTTGTGCACAGGGCTTCAGAATTTGGAGGGGCCTCCAAACTACCTTAATATAAATTTTCAGACCGAAAAGATATTATGGCACGGAATTATTATACGGCTCGGTTTCAAAATTTAGGATGAGATTTTGGAAACCAAATTATTTCTTTTAAAGCTCAAACGTTGCGCTGGGCTGTGATTGGCCAGTGTAACATAACTCGCCCTTATTTGTAACAATCAAAATGCAATGGGAACAGCCTATATTTGGAGCAATATAGTATTATACATGAAAAGCATGTAGACAAACTTGTAGACTTTACTAAAATATTAGTCTTGAACAAAAATTGAGTCACTACTCATAAATATGTAGGGTTTATTTTTACACCTTTTTTGTACTTTTATTTGACACTTTTATTTAAAGACTTGTAATAATTTACATGGAGTGCTGCAATAATTCATCCCACAATGTGTGCTCGGCTGTAAGACTTCGAGGGATTACTTCTTACAGCTTAAACTGCCATTGGTTCATTACCACTAAATTTATGGTAAACTAGGTTTTATCTTTGGGAGGATAGTTGTTTCCGTAAGTGATACTATAAAACAAAATTCCAAAGTAATGTTACAGCTGTAAGCTCTGCGGGCGCGGGGAAGTAAAAGTGGTGTGAATGCCCGTCTATTACAAGCCACATTGGTATAAAGTCGACTCGCATGTGGGGTGTGTCTTAATGGTTTTTACTGCCAGAAAAACTGCTTGCAAAAAAAAAAATTACCAGTAAATATTCTTTTCGACTATTTGAAAATTTTAATCGAGGGGACCCCAAACATAAAAATGTTCACACAGGGCCTCTACTCACCTAAGTCAGGCCCTGCGTTGGGGGCCGTATAAATTTTCGTATTTTCCGGAAATCGTCCATTCTGTGGTGGAGCAACTATCATAGCTGAATGAAGAATTTGCAGCGAAAGGAGACTGCTCCATTTTTGGTCTATTTTTACGTGTTTACTAATAAATGCCTGATCGATTGGTGAAAGAACCAGGCAGATTCCGATAATAAATGGTGAGGATTTGGGAGCAGTCACCATCTCAGTTTGCAAGCAGATGAATTCTAACTATTTTGGATTAGTAATGTTTAATGGTCATTAAACAAATTTTATTAACCTTTTCGTTTTTTTATCCCTTACTAAATGAGAAATGAAATGAAATCTAACATTTGGTGCAAGAAGGGGCAGCTCATCGTTTTATGTATCCTATATTCATTTTAGGAACAAAACATCTATTAGATAATATCTTTACAGCTGGAAATCTTTTGCCAAACCCAGTTAAAGCGTATTAACAATTTATTTCTCAATGTCAAAAATGAAGAGCCCCTGCTGCAAGCTCCTAAATTGTCCTCGTTGCTGCGTATTTTGCACCTTACTGCTACGACCAACAGTTACTCTCTCTTAGTCCTTCCGGACAGCCTTCGTGATAAGACTGCGTTTAAAGCTGCGCACGTGGCAGTATGATCTTCACTACTAAATTTGAGGGGAGGAGACTAGAATGTTTTCTCTGGTTGGAGAATTGCGTACAGAGAACCTACCCAATTTGTATGGACTAGTTGCCAACGGCGATGTCGCCAAGGGGTGTCCTGAAATGTCTTTCCCACCCAGCTCAAAATGTGCAATTTTTCAATATACCAAACTCTAAAATATAATGTAACCTTACGTATTTTCCCCTTGGAAGTGCTTTAAGTCTCCAAAAAGTTATCAAAATAGCATCCGTAAGGCCATGAAAATGAATGTTCTCCTCTTCAAATTCCTTAAGCCTAGTTTTCAGGTTTGTATTGCCAGGGCGGTAATGAGGGTATACAGGATTTCACTGAGGGGTCACTATTTTCCTTTGCAAAATAGGAAATCCCAACACTGAAAGTAGTCTGAAGCTACACTAGCTCTCTTAAGATTGCCCCGGGACAGTGAAAGTACAGAAAATAGCTGACTACTTTGTAGGAGAGGAGTGCAAGGCAGTTGCTGGCTTGAAGGAAGAGTTGAGGAGGGGAAGTAGTTTGAGTGGCACGACGTTAACTTTATTTCGATAAAGAAAGATTTGTGCAGTACTATCTTCGTAAGCAAATATGCAAAATTTTGAAAAGCAACTTTACAATGCATTCAAAGCAAGTAAAAAGTTGAAGGCTACATCCTACCAACGTGTATTTTACACCAATGGTGTAACTAGTCAGATCCGTGTATGAGTCCACGTGGAGGAATGGGGATCGTACGAATTCCTTCGTAGCCGGCAGTGAAAAGCATAAAGACCGCCCCTCAGTGGTCTAAGCGCTGGCTCATGACCAATCATCCGAAAAGGGTCCGGGTTCCAATCCAGTGAGGTATGTATGTTTGTCTTACGGCACTCCCTTTCCTGGAACCAGTGGCCCTATATTAGGGACTGGCTACTGCCTATAGCCCATTGTGTTGCTCACGGTGGTCACTAAATCTTAAAAAAAGTTGCTATCAAGCTTGTCCCATCAAATGCTCTCCCATTCAAATTTCGAAGTCTGGCGACGTCCCTGGTTGCCAATCAAACATTAACTACGGTGGAGTTGACATGGTAGTATGCCAAACGTGTAGAAGCTGCTTGTCCTACTACCCTGCGTTGGAAGGGTCCGGAGTCTGAAGCATAATTCAACAGTGTGAAGTACGCTCACTCCATGAAAGCTAGAAAATGAAGGAATAAACTACTCTACCACAGAACTATTCTACTTAAGCTGAGATTTGAAGAAACTGGTAGTTCGAAGTACCTGACGTTAATTTGCATACGTAATGCAGTACTGACTTCACGAGCCACTTTCTGCGATCCTTTTCTTGAATTAACGAAGCATATTTGATAACTTTTCAGTGAAGTGAAAGAAACCAGTCTCACGGATATTTCGTACCAGTGGCGTAACAATGTTTCAAAATCTGAGCGTCTGATCGCATATATACATGAGAATCCGACTGAAAATCTGAGAGGTCCCGATCGCCAGTGGGTTATGCCTATGATTCGTACGCCAGGAAAATTCTGAATTTTCAGAAACCTTTCCACAACTCCTTCAGTTTATTAATGGGGAAAACTCATTCTCGCTTATCCACATGACTAAAATATTCCGGCACAAGATTCGCGGGAATACTTGGTTTGATTAATTTTATCTTCTGTCGAAGGATCAGATTTTTAAGTTCTGTAGAAAGACTGCATATTGCGGGAAAAAAGATCCTGTGCCACAATAACCAAATTTAGTGGGATATGCTATCCACATCTTGTGCACCACTATTATACAGGGTGTAGTCTTCCCACATTACAAAAACGAATATAAAACATCTTGGTTACAAGAGATTGCACGACAATGATTGGTGGAAAAGTTTTTCCAGTGTCGGTGCACCTCCACATGAGGGCCATCTGTGGCCCGGAGGACATCTAAGCGATATTAGATTTCACGTAATGTTTTGTTTAACATCCCAACAGAACCAACGACTTCCGTTAGTCTGCTCTTCAGTCCGGAACACTGCTAGTCTGAACTTGGTCTTTCACATAACCTCTGTCTAGAGCGGGTTATGTCGGGCGATCGAAGTGGCAATGTCATGGGACAGTCGTGACCAGTCTGTTTGGAAATTCAGCATTCACGAACTAGTGAACCAATGTGTAGTCTTGTTGGAATGCATGCAACTGAGGTGCTGCAAAAAAAGTTCCAGCGTGTCCGGGTACCAATTAAATGTTACCGTGCACTCTGAAAAGAAGGGTCCGATGATTGTCATACATCAGGCAGTACCATAAGTTAACTTTCGGGCTAGCACTGTTGGATGACATAATGGGAATTTCCTGATCCCCCGCCAGATTAGTACAGTCTATTTACTGTACCAGAAACGTGGCTTGATCTGAGAAACTAACACGGTGCAGGTAATAGCTATTGTGAGCTATGCGCTGCAAAATCTCCATCGCAGTGCTGCATTTGCGAGGCCGGTCATCAGGCTGAGGAGCTTGAACGATCTGCACCTTCATAAGCATAAAGATGAAGACACTCGTGTAAAATTCTGAACAGTGGCACGGGGAATCAGTTTCCAGTAAAGCACGGCTAATAGATGATTTCCTGGGGCTTCACAGGAAATGTCTCCTGAACAGCTGCAGCTGTCTCTTGGGTAACTGGTTTACCTGCTTGGGGAAGATAGTCAACACTACCCGTCATTTTCAACTTCTGATACAAAGCTTATGCTTTTTGGTCCGGTAGTCAGTCTGTACTAGTCTCTGAAATGACTGGATAGGAACCGCCTATTTGGTCTTGTGGAACCACAAAACGCACGCCGCTTTGACATTCATGGAAGTCATATCGATGAAATGCTCTTATTCAGCAGTAACGCTCACCTAAAGAACATTGAGTGGTGCTATATTATATTGCCAACCATTTCATTTTAACTTAGATTTTTATATTTATGTGGAAATCTGTACATCGTTGACTTCATGGACACTCTGTACACCGTTATGGTAAGATAGTCCCTGTACAATTTAAATAAAAGGTATCATTCTGTGGAGTACAAAATAGCTATTGTAGCTATCGAGAGAATCTTGTATTTAGAAGTTTTGTGAAATGCTGTAAAACAGTACATCTAACATTAAAGATTTTTTATCTGTTAAAACATTTAAAGTTCCAAAACATCCTGTTGCTTCGAAATATCGTGCTGAAAACAATGTGATAAGTCCTACAGAAATAAACTTGTATTCAAGAAACAAGCTCTAACAGAAAGTGATGAAATCATTCAAATGAGTAAGAAAATTCATCGTCGCGCAGTAAGTTTTTTATTTAACGTAATTGCTTTTTCGAAGACATCCTGGCTCACTGGTAAACTCCAGGCTTTGGTATGGACCCAATTGACCTTGGTTCGATCACCGGCGAGAAAGGATTCTCTGGCGTAAGGGCTGAAAATACTCAGGCTTAGATTTTCCGAAATTCCTGTAAATACGTAAACTTGAAACTGTCTTTATTGAATACGGAAGCTAAAAAGCTAGTAATCAGCATGTAATGCACTGATTATGAGTTTCAACCTACTAGACTTCATTACTGAAGTTATGAGGAATGTCTGGAATAAATCTCGCTGCTGTGCCCTGACCTTTGACCCCACTTCGATATGAAACATAACCGGTTCAATAAATCTCCGGAACAGCATGTTTTGTTAAAATAGTCATTTACATAACTTATGACTCGGGAGCGTGATCCATTCAGTCGCCCTTATGTCCAGACCTTTGACCCCATTTCGTCAATTTAATAGGGCTCCTTCCCAGGTTGTCCCTACCCCATACTAAATTTCATAGAAATCTAACCATTTTTACGCGAGTTATCGTGCGGACTGACAAAGCTGGAGCATATACGCTTCAACCTACGGTTGGAAAGCGTAAAGCACATTTAAACTGATTCCGTTAAGACTGACACTTGTAACTTTGCTAGTCATTTTTCGTGAATACCTTATTTTTTAGTGTAGAACCTCTGACTTGTACTGCATAATGTGTAGCTCCGAAATCGCTTAGTGTCATTGGTAAACGTTACTTAAACTTCTGCAATAGCGCGTAATTCAATTCTTGTAGGCATGCTTCAAAATCTCAACTGAACTGACTAAAAACTTGCCTTAATTACGCTCTTGCCTATACGAAAAGAATTTAAGGTACCTTGAGTTAAATTACACATGCTCTTCACACAATATCTAATATAGGTATTCTATGTACTTGATAATATGTTGCAGCTAAAGTTTACGCTATTTAAGGTTTTTCTACTTTGAAAAGGTAGTTTTGGGCCAAACTTCATTTTCGTAAAATGCGTTCAAATTAAAGCCCCGTTCAAGATTCCTAAACTACCTTCATCTACGATGGATAGTTATAGAAACATCTAAACCCAGGTGTCAAATGAACGGGAAGCAACACTTGAAACGCGTTTTGCAGGATGAAAATTTCGTCCCGAACTCTTTGAGGGGGGCTGATAACTGCAAAGGTAGGTAAACTGAAACTTGGTATACATCTATCTTACAAGGTTGGGCATGCAATGAACTAAGTTTTGCTGTTTGTCAGTTTAAAGTTAGGTTATAGCTACTTACATTCGATATAGTGAAGAAATTTGTCTAAAATTCACACTACTGCATGTAGGAACATCACTTACCTTTTTAGTTATCTGCATAGATAAGTCTTGTTCATACTGCTGCAAAAATGCCATCTGTAACGTTTTTATTTAGCGCGTTTACCGTAAACTAAATTTCCCAACTTAAATTTAACTTTTTCAACGTTCGTGTTTTCGTTCGCCTTCCTAGAAGTTACCCATTCTTGAATTTTTCAAAAGTTCCCTCAACTTAGTGTTACCTTAATCAAAGTAAAAGAAAACCCGCAATTAGTACTAAGATGACAATTATTAGGTGTAGCATTTATCTAATCGAATAGAATCTTCTGTAGACAGCTTCTAGGGAAACTTGGGCATAAATATATTTGTCAAAAGCTGATAACGAACAATAGAATGGCCGAGAGGCGATTTGATCCATAAAGACTAACTTAAAGTTTAAGATTTGTGTGTATAAAATGACTTAAAACTCCGTTTATTTTAATACTAATAAAATCTTCTAGTTTATCAGGAAAATAAATCTTATTCGCGTACTTTTGCAAGAAAACTTAGTCTGCTTATTTTTAGGAACTGAGGGGGGGGCCCCCCGATCCGCCACTTGTCCTGGCTGCATCCAGTTCAAATTCACCTGGTCTGCATTCAGTTGACCGCAAATTTTAAGACTTGCGGCAGGATTAAAGTAAAACTAAAGTGCGCTCAGTTAATGTTCACGCATTTGGAAGTTTTGCACACTGAAGTCCTCAGGTTATGTCCTGCCCATTGACGGTCCAGATTTCTGAACCTTCAACCCCCACAGGAGGGGTTAAGCCGCAACGCAAGAGGCTCTCCTCCGGCGTGTTAAATACTTCAGAATGGAATAATTCTCGACTTTCCGGCACTTAGTTTTAATGTAACAGCGTAAGACTTAGATTTAATTCTCCTAGGGCACGGTAAAGTACAGAACTGATGGCCCATTGGCATGTGGATGGTATGGACACGAAGACTGTTTGATGTGACCCTGTCGCGTGCGAGTCTACAAGTCTGTAGGCTCTCAGCTGAGTGTACGTGGGGAAAGTTAATTCCTGGAAAAATACATGCTTAAAATCTCGTGGCTTACAGAACCTAATGAGGGGGAATAGTCCCACAGCCTCTGATCTGAGGGCATGTGCTGTCACGTGTTGAGTGACCCTACATTGCTGTAATGAAGTGTCATGGCAGCACGAGATAAGCTGGTTCCTCCAGATTGTATTAGCGATCGCACGTTTTGACCAAACTTCCACATATGGACATTTCGGTTGTGCACCCCTAGTGACCTGTGCCACTTAAACTTCTCTGTGCTTCAGTACGAAGGCTGACTTCGTTGAGTGTCAAAGGTGGAACTAAAATTGCGATAGGCGCAAACTATGGGGGACAAGGCAATCTTGCCTCTTCAATAACTTCACTGGGCAGCGCCCACCCAATATTTCTCGTGTTTAATTAATCGTTTTGCCCTCGCAAGGTGGACCAAACTTGACCTTAAAGTCAAAGCGATGAATTTCCAAAAATTAAAAGAACCTTTTACCCTATTCAGCATTTATCATTTGATAAACTACACTACTCTCCCGCCCCGTATTGTTTGATCTCGTGATGTGTGGTAAACTTTCAAAAACAAAGAAGCGTACGCGTATAATCTCCAGGGCCTCTATTCATTTTTTGCGTTTTTTGTTCTTTCAAGTGTTTGGAAATAAAAAGCTAAGGCTGAATGTAATCAAAAACAATCTCGGGAAAATGCTTCCTTAATTTGCCGATGAGCAATTAAAATAGTTTTAAAATATACGTCCAATCTCGTAGCCTCTTCCTCCTGATAATGGAAACTTGTCTCTCCCACGTCTGATTTTTCAAGCTTGCCCCAATAATTTGAAGTCTGCACCCCTGGGAACTACCACGCCTTGATCTAAAAATATTTTAGTAGAGAAACTTAATTTTTTTTTTTCAAGCACTTTTAATACGATGAAATTATGCACACTGTAAGGAGGGATGGGAGCTCGCAACTAAATGCGGTGAATATGCGCAATGAACTCCCAGCGCCTCCAGTTAGGCTTTCTCCTTGAAATTTACTTACGTACTGCGACATCCATAAAGATTAGGTAAGAATTCCTGCAATTGTCACTCAGATTAGCAGGCATTTATTTGTAAGTTTCTTGAACACTTCTCGACCAACCTTTGCAACTACTTCTCCGAACTAGATCTGCCATGTAACTTTTCTCAAAGCCTCTCATTTCCGTTCCGAAGATTCCGTAACTTTTGTAGGTCTCCCTGCACTAGAACTCTCAATCCGTTCATTCTTGAACACATCGTTTTGCACCGTAATACGATCAGCTCGCAGCTTTTATACGGGGGTGCTAACAAGTTCTTCACAATGTCCATTTTTAGAAGTGTGAAGTAACTGCGAAAACTTAACGTTACTGCCGTTCAACGTATCCCCTCCGCTGCTAAATGACAGCGGTGCGGTAGGTCATGGATTTCCCGTAGTATGCAATAATTGTTCAGCTGTCTTATTACTGTGGTATGTCCAATGGAAGTTCGTCCAGAGACTCGTAGCGGATGCCACGGAGACTATTTTTTTTAACGTCTGGAAAAAGATCAGTCTGGTGGACTGAGATCAGCGATATATGGTATGGGATAGTTTCCTAGCCATATTTCGAAAGTCCTCGTACCGACGCTACACCATGCGTTGTCGTGCAGCAAGATCTCTTCCAGCAAATTGGGGGCGACTTTGTCGAATTTTCGGTTTGAACTTTGTCCTGAGTCACGATAATGTGCGTTGAGATTTCCTTACCGGCACTACCAGACTACAGCACCCTAGGCATTGTACGCAAAAATCATTTGCTTAACTTCGGAATGTTTTCCACTTTGAGGAGCGTGGAAAACTTGGAAGCCTCTACTCTGCTGATTGACTTCAGTTCCGGCTTAAAATCACGGGTCGAAGTCCCTTAAATTGCGATGCTAACGGGTGTGTTGATAGGGCACCCAGCGCGCGGGGATCTTTTCCCGACTAGTCTTTCAAAATCCGGTGAAGAGACGTGGTGGACAAATTTTCCTAATGAGCAATCTCATAGACACTAAAACGTTTCTCTTAGAGAAGCGTTGCAACAAAGGTGACCTGTTGTCTATCGCAGTTTAGTCTACCTGAACGGTGATGGTCTTCGATGCTGCTAGGCACCCTCCCGAAAACGCGATGCTTAGCGAGAAATTGTGCTTCGATAAAGTTCCTTCCACAAACTTCTTCCAAGACAGTGGATCTGTTAATTTTTTTCACGTAGAGCCCTCGTCTAACGCTGTGACTACCAAAGGAGCTGCACGCACATAGGCGCCGAATTGTGCAAATTATTGGGGCCCAACGCAGGCGTTTTTGCATAACTTAATTTTCAGATTATAGGGGGAAACATTGAATACATAAAATATTAGTAGATAACTTATACAAATCTACCAACAAGTAATTGAACACCCCTGCAATCGACTATATCTGCGGTCCTAATACGTCACTGCCGCCGTTAAATATCTTGTGGGGAAACAACTCAACCAGTCGCATGCAAGATGCCACGCAGTTCGGAGCTCTAATTTCGAGAAAGGTGTAATCGTCCGGTATCGCAGAAATGGCCGATCCATACGTGACATATCCAGCGAGTTGAAGTACCTAAAATCGACAGTGGCCTACGTGATTGGCAAGTGGAAGATGAGAGGAGACTGTCGGAATGTGCCCTGATCAGGCAGACCTGCAAAACTGGGAGTTGGAGACAGACGGGTGCTGGCCAGAGAACTTCGGAAGAACCACACCAAATCGATGGGCCACATCCGCGAGGAGTTTCAACAGGCATCCGGGGGGGGTTCTTTCGTTGAATACCATCCGTAAGAAAGCCAATCTGCTCTGTTATCGTGGACGGGCTGCCGCCCACAAGCCTTTGATGACAGTCCAATAGCTCTGCTCGGCTAACGTGGTGCAAAGAACTTAGACAGTGGACCGTTGAACAGTGGATACAGATTCTCTAGAGCGGCGAATCAAAGTTCACCCTCTACCGTTCGGATGACAGGGTCTGGGTTTGGCGTCTGCCTGGAGAACGCCTCCTGCCGGAATGTATTTTGCCAATTTGCCAACTGAAGTTCGGCGGCGGTGGAATTATGCAATGGGGGTGTTTCTCTTGGTATGGCACGGGACCCTTGGTCACAATTCCTGGTAGACTCTATGCCGAGACCTACTGCACAATTTTGAGTGGCCATGCGCTTCCTACGTTGTGGCAGTTTTACGGGGTGGACCATCATCCTTTCAGATGACAATTCCACCTGTCATGTTGCGAGGTCCACCATGGCTTGGTATGGTGACAATGGGTTAATCGAATGGACTGGCCAGCGCAGAGCCCGGACCTTAGCCCTATCGAGCACCTCTGGGACGAGTTGGAGCGTCGACTTAAGGGTACCCCCACCGTCCGAAATCGGTGAAGGAACTGACCTCTCTTCTCCAAGCAGAGTGGAAGAAAATACCGCTAGCCTTCATACGCCTGGTTGAGTGCGCCCCGGAGGGTGCAGCTGTAATCGCTGCTCGTGGAGGCTCCAACTATTGAAGGTGACTAAACTTCGCTTTCCTTTGCCATCAGCCGCCCCGGTAGCGCAGTGGCCTCTGATCATTCGTCCGAACGGGGTCCGGGTTCGAATCCCGTGAGGCATGGATGTTTGTCTTACGGCACTGGCTCTCTCCCTTCCTTGGAACCAGTGACCCTAAATTAGGGACGGGCGACTGCTTATAGCCCATTGAGTTGCTCACGGTGGTCGTTAAACCTCCAATCTTCTATCACAGGTGTCAAATTACTCGTTGGTAGATAGTTTAGTTCAAAATTGTAGCCATCCTAATTACACTATTTAACATTGAAACTTTGACATGATGTTATGTTCATCACTTAAACTTGATGTTGACGTATCAGGCACGTTAGATACTAAATCACTTAGCTCACGTTTTCTTTTAACAATAAATTTATCTATTCTGTCAAGTGGAATAAATTTGCTCAAAAATTAAAACTATATACGTGAATGCGTAACATGAACAATGGCAACTTTTCCTGTAGTACGAACAGCTTATTCAAAGTAGGACACGTCTGGGCATAGTCAGAAGACCGGTAAGAGCTAGTTTGTGGTTTCGGTAAAGCAAATTTCTGCCTGGCTAGCTCTTGGCAATGCGCCGCTGGAATGAGAACACAGCCTCCAGCATAAGTGAGAATCTGTCGTCCGTATACTATTAAAGCCACAGCCATCTGGATTAGCTAGTAGTAACGTGACCTGAGTTCTCCTTCGTAAAAGATGTCTTCTCCTAGCAAGAAAACGCTGAGGAAAACCCGCTTAAGCAAAAAACCTGAGGGGCCGGGCCCTCAGTTTTTCTAACTACTGGCGCCCAAACCCCCTCCGGCCCCGTAATCTGTGCCTAATGTGCACGCATCAGTTTCAAAACCCTCCCACGTCTACACAGAAAACGATAGCGCGGCGTTCGGACACGACTGCGTTGCTGAGTCTGACCTAGACATGACTTGCATCATATACTTCTGTTTTAGTGTGCAGAACTCTTGTGACCCTAGTAGGAAATCCTAACTTTACCACGCGTTTCTGAGAAGCCGAACATTCCGTTGAAAACTAAGATTAGCGATAAGATGACTTTCGCTATTCAAAGAGCAGATTAAGTTCTGCAACGGTGTAAGATAGTAGTCAGCTCTAACTCCATACATTTAAAAAATGGATCCTTGTCACAGGTCACCCGCGAATGTGCGGGAATTATGGCCGATCATTTACTTTAATATGGAATGCCTAGTTTATTTCATTGGTGCTAAATCTGAAGTTTCTAATTACTTCGTGTGGTACTAAAGTTTCTTTACAGGAGTTAACGCGTGTAACGTCCTTTTAACGTAGACCAAAATTTATAGTACAGCTGTTGGGGCGACTATAGGACCAGTTCAACTGAGTCTTCGATATGGGGCGAAGGTGTTTAGTTTCGAACTGTTAGACCGACTACTCGGCATGCAAAGAACGTGTATTAACTTTTAAAGCCCCCAACAGACTAAAAAAAAAATCCATAATTTGTCCTGATATAAACTCCGGCAATGTAAGTTTACATTATCACTGCAAATGATGGCGCGCATGCAACAATTGCAATCACGCGTACATAAAAACTTAATTTTGCATAAAGATCTTACGTTGGAGAAAGCTGACCGCAGCTTAACTTCCTGTTCTACATATACAAAAACTATCCTATGAAGGGTATGGAAGTGTGCAACACAATGCATGCCTGGTAATAAAATTACCAAACATAAGTATGCATATCATACTTGACATCTCACCTGGTCAGGGGGCAGATGGGGTCCCCTTTGGGCTGACGGCGGAAAATTACATCTAAGTTTGAAACACACCACGACACGTGATTTACTTCATGTACCGTATAATTAGAACATACAATAAGGGAATAGTTCTGTTAAATCCGGAAATTCTAACCAGGAAAAGAATAAAATCTGTTGGCTTCCTTGTACTGCAACATCACTACTAGGACAAGCCGCCAACGGTAACATAACTTTGGTACAGTTGCCAAATTTTGAGCGAAACTATTGCAAACCCTAAGCTCATTAAGGAGTCTATTACAAACTGTAAAAAAACAAACTCGTAAAATTGTACTTCCAGAACAAAGTACGAAACATCCTGAAATTTATCTGAACTACTTTTCAAGTTGGTAGTGATCAGGTTGCATGTCAACAAAGCGGAAAGACTCTAATCGGGAACCACGTTTCTCATTTTGTATCGCGAAACATCCTTCTATTATACAATATCTACCAACAAGTAATTGGAC
Organism: Macrothele yani; assembly: GCA_039090855.1. Taxonomy (NCBI): domain Eukaryota; kingdom Metazoa; phylum Arthropoda; class Arachnida; order Araneae; family Macrothelidae; genus Macrothele; species Macrothele yani. The sequence goes on from CM076992.1 coordinate 21,853,355, forward strand.
AGCTGTGATAGCAAGTGAAAAAAACTAAGTTTACTTACCTCCAATAGTTGGTGGAGCCTCCACGAGCGGCGATTACAGCTGCGACCCACCGGTGCATACTCTTAACTAGGCGTACGACTGCTAGCGGTATTTTCTTCCACTCTGCTTGGAGAAGACAGGTCAGTTCCTTCAGATTTCGGACGGTGCGAGCACCCCTTAAGTCGACGCTCCAACTCGTCCCAGAGGTGATCGATAGGGTTAAGGTCCGGGCTCTGTGCAGGCCAGTCAAGTAACTCCATTATCACCATACCAAGCCATGGTGGACCTCAAACATGACAGGTGGCATTGTCATCCTGAAAGTAACATGGGTCTATCCCGTAAAACTGCCACAACGTAGGAAGCGCAGGGTCATCCAAAATGGTGCAGTGGGTCTCTGCGTTGAGTCTACCCGGAATTGCGACCAAGGGTCCCGTGCCATACCAGGAGAAACTCCCCATAGCATAATTCCACCGCCGCCGAACTTCACAGTTGGCGCAATACATTCCTGCAGGAGGCGTTCTCCAGGCAGACTCCAGACCCTGCCATCCGAACGGTAGAGGGTGAACCTTGATTCGTCGCTCCAGAAAGAACCTGTTTCCACTGTTCAACGGTCCACTGTCTACGTTCTTTGCACCACGTTAGCCGAGCAGCGCTATTGGACTGTGTGATCAAAGGCTTGTGGACGGCAGCACGTCCATGATAACCGAACAGATGGGCTTCCTTACGGATGGTATTCATCGAAAGAACACTCCCGGATGCCTGTTGAAACTCTTCGCGGATGTGGCCCATCGATTTGGTGCGGTTTTTCGGAATTTTTCTGGCCAGCACCCGTCGGTCTAAAACTCCGTTTTGTAGGTCTGCTTGGTCAGGGCACATTCCGACAGTCTCCTCATCTTCCACTTGCCAATCACTTAGGCCACTGTCGGTTTTAGGTACTTCAACTCGCTGGATATGTCACGTAGGGATCTGCCATTTCTGTGATACCCGACGATTACCTTTCTCGAAATTAGAGCTCCGAACTGCGTGGCATCTTGCATGCGACTGGTTGCGTTGTTTCCCACACGATATTTAACTGCGGCGGCCGTGAATCAGGACCGCAGATATGGTAGATTGCGGGGGTGTCCAATTGTTGGTAGATAGTGTAGATTAAGCACGTGTTGAGCTAACACTGTCTTTCAATTTCTCTTTCAAGATTTCTAAATGTTAGTGAGCAGACTTTTGTGAACCTGTTCAAGTAAAGGGTAATCTAGTTTTAATTGCAATTCCTCAATGACCCCGAATTTCGGGAATCTGAAGGCGTTAAAATCTGACCATGGACGATGTCCAATCGCATGCCAAAAATAACTGATCGGATGTCATGTTGTAGCTATGCCCGAACTAATTGTCCCGAGTCTCGTATAGAACCAATCTTTCAATTAAACTTGGTCAGTTTTTTAATGGTAGTTATTTTTATACACTACCAATCGCCATACCAACCCATGTCACTGTCTTTCCTTTCTGTGGAAAGTTTCACAAATTGGCTGAGGAATTTTGGAAGAAATAGGTAACAAATGACCCCTTTTCAAGACTCTGAAAACCCTCTAAAATGCAAGGTTTTGGATTATTCTTAAATGACGTAGAATTCCAGGAATGCGTCGAAAATCACTGATTAGATGTGTCTTGTCGGGGCTATGCCCGAACAAATTGTCCAGTCTCGTGAAGAGCTTCGCTCAATAATAGTAACTGGATACCACAGGGATCTGTTCTTGCTCCCCTACTTTTAATATCTATTGACTTTTAGATTACTAGAACATACTGATATACAACTATACGTTGATGCCACTATTTTATTACACGGTAATGACATACTTGTCTCAGTTAGAAAATCACCCTTTTTAATGACTGGGTGAGTTGTAATTACTTGGCTGTTAATATGGATAAAACAAAAGACTTTTTAAGGAAAAAGTCTACTTTCCACCAGACTTACAGAAAACTTAATTGGACATATTGTCAAAAGTATTTGGGTACCACTTTAAGCGATTTGAAATGGAATAGACTGACTCGAAACTAAAATTTCGAGGAACATTGGAGTTATTAGTCACTCTTATTAATCTAACCCCTAAATCAGTGGTTCCCAAAGTGGACGATACCGCCCCTTGGGGCGCTGGCCCGATCCAAGGCAGTAGCCTCGGGTGCAATTGGGGCGGTGGAAGCATAAGGAGAAAAAAAAAATTGTAAAACCGTTCGTACATGTATTCTATTCGTATTTTGTAACAGTATATAAGGTCTAGTGATTGTGTTTATTTGGAAAATAAAGTTATAACTTGTATTTTTGGCGTACGAGCGTCGTTCATTGATTGCTTTCTGATGCCCGAGCTATTGCAAATGAAAAGGTCTTCCAATGAACGGTCTCTTCCGGCTCTAGCCTTCCCACAAAGTTGGCTTGTGACTTCACGCCAGACTGGGGCGTGGCGCCAAAGGAATCCGTGGCATCTGTCGGAGCGCCAGCATCTCTGCGCATTACAAACGCTGGAATGGAAAGGAGCACGCGACATAGAACTACACATCCCAATACTTTCAATATATTAACTATTAAATTGCATGAATATAACTTGGGAAAGATTGTTTAAAAGAATAAAATATAACCTACTATAACTTGATCACAATCAATATGCATACTTATCCAACATAGATTTAAACTACCGGTATTCACACATGCAGAAAATGTTAAAAATAACAAATTACTCTGGCCCTAAATTATGGAATACTTTTCCTCACAATCTTACTGCTGTTAATTTTTAAGAAAATAACTTTCTATTGGGGAAGAACTAGCTCTTAACCTTCAAAGAGTTAGTCAAAAATTATCTTGTTTACATTTGGAATTTCATATGCTTACTCTTATTTCTAGTGAAAAATTGTGAAACCGGGATAAATTTCTACTTGCACAATAATAAACTATTCATGGTGACCTTAATTTTAATTTACTAACAAATTAACTTATGTCAGAAAAATAGTTCTGTTCCTGACTTATACGATCTTTATTATGGGTGCCGAGGGCTTTTAGGCCCCCTCGTGCTTCCCAGTTGTCACTAGTTACTGTTATTATTGTGGTACTGCTTTTGGTGTATATGGTCGCAACTGAAAATGAAATGTAAGTAAAAGTAGTTGCGGAGTTCCTTTGCTATCTCCTCTTTATCTTACAGGTTCCGTTCAGAAGCTACCTAATACTACTGCTCCTCAGCACTGTAGCTGCAAATGATCAACTATGGAAATTGGATGCAAAATCTCCCCCAGGACTAAACTTCTTGGAGCAACTAGTTGCCGCTGACACGAGCCTACTTCATGCCGAGAGCGCAAAACCTGTACCAGTTCCTTTTCCGGCAAAAGGAATAGTCCCACCTGTTCCATTTAAAACTGCAAAATCTGTCCCATTTCCTGCAGCAGTCAAAGTTCCTATTAAACCAGTGGCAAAACCCTACCCAGTAAAGCTCCCAACAAAGCCATTCCTTACTTCCAAAGGCTTGCCGAAACTCATCGTAGAAAAAAACTACTAAAAGCTGCTATACCTGTTAAAAAGCTCGCAGCAGTACCTCTGAAAAAGTAAATTCTAGTTTTTATCCTTAGTTATGTCAACATTAACTCCTATATTCTCAAAATAACTTTATTTCAACTCACTGGTCTAGTAACTTCTGAAGCTGCCTTCAGATTTGGCCAGAGTCTCTGAACATACTGGTGTCAATACTTTCACGCTGTCATCTACTGGAACCAGTGGCCCCTGAACTAGGAATGAACTAATTTTTCTAGACTGATTGTGAAGAGTGAAACTTGTTAAACCTCTGCTTCCAATATAAGTGCGCATACAAAGTCGTTCATTATCTTATGCTTCGGAAAGTAGGAAATTATTGTAGTACTAGTAATCTTCCAGCGATCTTACGTACGAACATGGCTTACTATCACGGAATCTGCAGGTTGTCAAATTGACAAATATTTTTCACTTTCATCCAGCAGTGGATTATATTTCTTCCACAACTGTACTCGTGCCGATCCTTAAGTAGAAATCCTAAATTCTCCTTACACAAATGGACTCGGTCAATTTAAAGAAACTACTACTTCGTGAGAGTGTAGGATTATGTAATAGACACCTTAGCACTGAGAATTAATAAACAACTAACCTACAGTTGCAATTTAGTCTACTTAGTGAAGTTTTTACTTTTCCTTCCAGATTCCTTTGCGGAATGGTTCCGCAGAAGTCTCTCATTTAGCTTGATGGAAGTTCCCTAGGATAGGATGCCAGTGCTTTCAAAGCTGTAGGGATGTGAGGCAACTACACAATGTGTATAGCACGGCGTAATAACTTCGATTTGTGACAAACTACTAGAAACTGACTTTCAAGACTTTGCGTTGACTCATTACCTACTGACTTTGCCCATACGGTAACTAACACTTCCGAGCGGTGCGTATGAGATGCTTATGCGATTACGGACAGACTATGCAATGATTTTCCATTCGTTGTAATGTATCCAGATTCGTAGCAAAATCCCAGGAGCACAGCAGAGTTAGGTTAATCTGGCACTCTCCTGGTACCTCCTTGAGTATACAAAGCTGTTGAAATTATGGATGTCTAAGTAGGCGGGAGTGAATTTTGACCGCGCAAGAATAGTTTAAAAAATCTCAACCAAACTTCTGGGATTTTGCGTTGACGATTGACTAGGTGAGGTTCTTGCTTTGATGGTGTGTTTAAAAATACTACCACGTGGGACTAAGTGTGCTACGGAGATTGTGGGGCTGAGTGACTACTATCCGTATCCAGGAATCCCGAAACGTGCTAGTATTTTGTAGCTCAATGTGAAGGAATTGAACAGCTTGTGGTTATATTACGTACACCGGAGTTGCAAAGATCCGGTCAGTGTCTTAAACTAGGAGACTAGCTTGCTTAGCCCATTAAAATATTTACTCAGAACATGCTCTCCAGAAGGCATGGAATTGGCTGTCCAACTCAGCGGAAAGTGATTGTGTGCCTTATTCCAGGATAAGTTGTCTGTTGCGAATTGTAGGGCATGAAAGTTTTTCAGAGCTCTGTTCGTACGGGTAAATAGCATGGTGCTGTTAAATTAAACACTAACTCAAGGTCCTGGTTTCAAAATTCGATGTTTAACTTCAGGACAGGCACCCCGTCTAGAAAATTTGCAGACTACCGCATCTGGATAAAATGACTACAGGATATACTGCAAGTCACTACTGCAACGAAGCAAAGTGAATAACTTCAGGGTTCAACCGGTTTTCCATTTAATCTCAAAGCTAGTTTCAACAGCGTGAGCCGACGACTCAAATTAGTCTCTTAGCTTCACGTTGTTTCAAACTTCAGTGAAGACTCAACTTCTAATACTTACGTGTACTTTGAGCAGCGACCGTAAACAAATTTTAGTAAATGCGAATCTCTTAACCCTTTAACTACAAAAATGCCTGTACATATAAAGAACCATATCCTCCCAAAACTTTCTAGCGGAGTCAGATTTCACTCTTACCTGTTTAAATTTGCACGACCTATGACTTCTTGGCAAGACTCCCTCAGTCACTACTGCTGTTATTAAACAAAGTAAACCAATGCAATTTCGGGCGTTATGGTATCTAGTGATACACTATTTTTGGTTCATGCTCGTTAAAGCAGCAGAGACTGAACAGTCGGACATTCTTATACTTGTATTTAAGTGCTTAAATTTATGTACAGGGTGTCAATGTCTTGTTATTCCCCCCCGTAATAAGAAATGTAAGTGAGCTATGTATGTTGTACGAGTTGTGTTGAGGCATCCTTACGAATCCAGTGGATCAGTTTGGGCTGTCATTCTCGTGACAATCTTACGCCATGCTCTGTGGGACATTTTCCGAAGCATTTGCGGGGTGATACGAAAGAAAGCACGTGTCACTGCTTAAGTTCATCAGTGGATTGGTAGCCCTGCTGTGCCACAACCTCCTTTATGAAACCCCAAGGGCATTATCACATGTTGAAAGATCTGGGGTTCGAGGTGGCCATTCAAATTGGTGGGCAGCACTGCCGAACCTCCAACGATCTCGAAAGACCTCGCCAAGGTATTCCCGAACAGCGATTGCGTAATGGGCGGGTGCCCCATCCTGTTAGAACCATACGTCATTCAGAATATCAAGTTGTGGCACAAACCATGTCTGCAGCATGTCCAGATAAGTTGTCTGATTCACTGGACCATCAAAGAAATACGGTCCAAACAGATGTCGACTATTCATTGCAGCCCATATCATGACATGCGGAGGATGATATTCAAATTCTTCGACATAACGTGAGTTTTCCTTGGACTGGAACACAACGTTCAGTGATAGACAGCTGCGGTATATCGCACATTCATCACTGGAAATGACCAATCCACGTTTCGGGATTGTGGCAAATGTCTAAAGCATCGTAACACGTGCATCCCGTCTGCGGTTTAAATAGACGTCTGATAAATCCTGAACGAACATCGGGCGATATGCGTGCAAATTCAAGTCATTCATGTGCTTTTGCAGTGTCGATCGTGGTATTCCAAGCTCCGCTGATCGTTTGCGGAGCGAATTCGTCGGTGGCCTGATAAGATTCCTCGACCGCTTGACACTGTTGCACTCGGGTTGGTCTTCCCGTTCGTGGTTTATCCTTGATGTTGCCTGCTTCGAAGAGTTTGTTCCCACCGCAGAAGTCTGTTTTGGAGGGGCCTATTTGTCTAATCGTTGTTGGAAATCGGCACGCACGTCACTGTCTTCCCTGTGTGTGGACGTTCGTGTACTGACATTGACAATCCGCTGTTCCAGGGTGTACTAGCTGGTATCGCATATGGTTCCGGTACCTAATCTGTAAATAAACAGACCATAACAGATACATGGGTCACTTACATTTCTTATTTCAGGGGGTAACAAGACATTGTGGACACCCCGTAGAAGCAAAGCTGAAACTGGGAAAATAACAATCCTCAGTTTCGTTAGTTCACAATCTAAAAATTTAAGATCTCTTACTAGTTGAAGCAAATGAGCCACAAGATACGTGTATTTAAACCAAAACAAAGGCAACTTTAAAAGTACGTGGTAACCGCAACGGATAGAAGCTGACTCAATACAATACGTTCGCAATGGCTTATGGATAGTTCAAACATGCGCGGAGCTCTGCCGTTAGTCTAGTTGAAGCCAAGGTCAAATAAACATGGACTCTCGGTAACGCTCCGTAGTGAGATTTCTTCAGGCAGAGAGTGAAACTTGAAAATAAGGATATTGGCTTAGTACGAAAGTGAAGACAATGAAAAGTTTATGAATGGGTAGAAAGGTTTAAAGCGGGAAGAATTTTAACCAGTTAAGTTCTATCTGGTCTGCCATCAACATCACGCACAGAAGCCCAAATAGGCAGAGCAAATGGCTTTATCAGAAAAGACCAGATTATGTTGTCAGCTGTTGCTGCACACCTGGTCGTCAGCATATGCCATAGTGTATGACTTGCTGTACCGTTAAGTTAGCAAAATGGGTACCTAAACAGCTTACTGATCAGCACGTGAAGTTGCAACCAAATTCCTTTAACTTCATGATACGAATGTTGTGGAGCAGATTGCTACCAGCGATGAGACGTGGATTAATCACAACCTGAAAGCAAGAGACAAAGCACGCAGGGAAACTAGTCTCTTCCAGTGAAGAAATTCAAACCGCAGCCCTCCGCCAAGAAAACCTTCTGGAACAGTGACAGCGCAAAGTTATTGTGCTATGCTTAGAAACCTGTAATAAGTTGCAAGGCTAAAATTGTCTTGCTGCACTATGATAATACACGCCTCTCTGTAGCAACGGTGGAGGCAATGCAGAACTGCGGGTTAAATGTATTTCACACCCTCTTACCGTCCTGATCTGGTGCCATACGTTTAGTCTTCAGTCCACTTAGAGGCTATTTGCGGTCGTAGGTTAACCTGAGGTTGTAGTGGTGCAGACCTAGATTCGGTAGTATCTGGAAAGCTTCAAAGAGTAACTAGTGTAAAGATAAAACTTCCTATATCTGCAGGGCAATAACGTGAAGTGAACAGTTAATTTGCTCAGTTAGTGGTATTAAAGGGTATGCTGCATTCAGTTTGACTCTCCCTCGTACAGTCTAAAGTTTCTGAGCTTTTCTGAGTTCGAAAGATTTGAGTTTAGTCTGAGGAAACTAATCTAGGTAGTACATTTTTCGTGGCTTAAAACTGTCTGCTGGAAAATTAAGCTGAAATTAATAGAATATGAACATGCAATTACTACTAGAACGGTTCTGAAATAGGACAACTTGCATTGAAGTCTATGCAGTCTTATCAGTTTGACAATCTGAAGTACCAATCTCAAAAGAGCCTGTAAGGAACATTAAAAATGCTCTCGTAGTTTGGTTTCTGTGGATTAGTGTGGAATGAAACTATTCAGAAACCTGTCTAGTTTAGGCTACACTCAGAGGCGTAACGAGGCATTATTGCGCCTTCGTGTCATTTTAGGGGTGGTAACTATGCCAGTGAGCAACTCGACGGGCTACAAGCAGTCTCCCGTACCCAACTTAGGCCCCCTGGTAGCAGGAGAGGACTAGTGTCTTAAGACAAATACGCCACCAATCCCCAGTCTGGGACTTGAACCAGGGCCCATTCGGACGAACACTTAAGAGTTGGACATGTCTTAATTTTTCTTTTCAAGAGTCAATCACTGGCTCCCCGGTGGCAGTGGTCGAAGCTCTGGCTCATATCTGTTCATTCAAGGAGGGACGGGTTCGAATCCCGTGAGGGATGGATGGATGGATGGATGTGTCTTAAGTCGCAGGCTCTCCCTTCCGTGAAAACACCGTCCCTAAATTAGGGACTGAAGACTGCCCATAGTTGCTCACGGTGGTCCTTAAAGTCGATCGAAAAAACAATACGCCAGCGAGGTGGCCCGGGTTCGAATCCCTGAAACATGGACAGTGTGCTTGTCCTACAGCATTGGCTCTTCTATTGGAGCCAGTGTACCACATTGTGGAAGGGGGACTGCTTATAGCCCGTTTTGCGTTGCTCATTCAAGAGAAATTTCTTGCTCAATGTGGACAAGGGGACTATGACCGGCCGCTATGATGGGTATTAAACCCTCCTTCAAAAGGAGGGTGAGCTTATCTGTCTAACTCAACTCAATTTACAACTGCATGCTTGGTCTGGCGTCACTCCAAGAGCGTAACAGAACTTTGCTGCGTCATTTCAGAGCGAACTTTCGGCGCATGCGTAGAAGTAAATGCTTTAAGTTGATTACAGGTTAAGTTGATTACTATTCCAGAGCACCAAAATAACTTCCAGAGTAGTCCAGCACAGCTTTATCTTACTAGCATCCTCGGTATTTTACACCACCCCACAGTGAAATCAATGGTGCATTACTGAATTAAAGCAAAGGTATAACATTCTTAATCACTTGTATGTGTAGATTTCTTTGAATTTGCGATATAAGAGCATAGTATTTTATACTCTATACACTGAGTGATCACTTTATTATGACCACCCCTCAATACTTCGTTGGGCCACATTTTGCCTTTAATACTGCGTCGATTCTTCGTGGCATGGACTCAGATGTTGATAGGTGGTTTGTGGAATCTGAGACCATGCTTGATGAATCACTTTCCAGGAGTGAGATTGCATGGTTGTGGATCCAGCTGTCTGATGGCTCGTTCAACTTCATCCCACAAATTCTCAATGGGGATTATGGGGGCCACCTAAGCAAACTCACCGGCATGTTCCTGAAATCAATCTTGTACAATACGAGCACTATGGAAGGACGCATTATCTTGTTGAAAGTCATTTGGATAAACCATCCACATGACAGGATGCATTTAGTCCGCAACGATTTTTTTAGATATTTGCCAGTCTGACACTAAAGGGCACAAAGCATGCCAGGAAAACATTCCCCAAACCATAACGTTGCCTCCACCAGCTTGAAGGGTTGTAGTAATGCATTTGGGGTCCATGCTTTCGTGCTGTTTCCGCCAAATTCCCACTTTGCCATCGGCATGGTGCAACTGAACGTGATTCATCTGACCACATAATTTGTTTCTAATTATACTGTCCAATCCTTGTGCTCCTGCGCGAACTGGACAGTTTTCTCTTAACTGCAGACAGCAAAGGTGTTCCAACAGGCCTACAGCTGCCATATCCCATCCGATGCAGTGTACGGCGAACATTGCGTGCAGAGATCATTTGAGGGGATCCTTGATTAAGATGGTCTGTAATTTACTGCACTGTTGCCCTTCTATTGTCTGTTACCAGTCTAGACACTCTCAGTTCCGCCCGAGCAGTCACTAGTAGATGGCGACCACACGTTGCACGTAAACCCAGTTTATCGGCTGACAGTCCAGTCTTTAAACACTTTAACAACAGCTGCTCTGAAACATTTCACGAATGCGGTGGTTTCGGTGATCAGAGCTCCTACAATCATCCCTCGTTGAAAGTCCGTGAAATCTCATTTTTCTCATCTAGTCACCCAAAGATCACTTCTACTATCGCAAGCGCTAAGCTTCCCTCTTATACTAGCCTCTTCCGCTGGCAGCAATAGCGTGCAGCCATAGCTCATTTGCTTAAAACTGTCAGGTGGTCATAATAAAGTGGCCACTCGGTGTATAAATTTAAAATAGTGATAACAAAACTGCGATTATGTGTAATCCGTCAACGAGTTTCAGCCCCCTCAAAATTTTTAATCCCCCTCCCGGAAAAACTGCCTAAATGCAACGTCTATCTTGTCCTTCAGCAGTGAGTGGTGAAAATTAACTATCCAACGTGGAAAACTACCATAAGGATGAGGCATTGACTTGTACTCAATGCAAAACTATTGTCTTATGAACGAATTTGCTCCTAACTACAAAAAGCTTGTAAAAATGTTCTCAAATTGTGCTTAGAGCCCGACTTGCACACTGGGCCCTAAGCATAGCACAAGATGAGGCCCCCACCAGTCCACTTCTTGAAAAAGTACTTGTCGCCACTAAATATCAATTTAAGCTTATTTTATTACATGGGATAATGTGAAGGGGAAAATAGAAATTATCTGTTTATTAAATCTTAACAAGGAAACTCGCACTTAAAAATAGACCGGTAATAAAACACTTTAGTATTGGTTTTCGCATTTATGCAATTAAAGTATTAACAGATGTTAAGTTATTCATCCCACTAATGTTAATTTTTAACCTATTAACATTTAGACTTGGTACAGACTTTTTTAGGGCAAGGTGAGCTTCCATGTAGCTGATTAATCACCTGTGTTCAATATTATAGAATTCTAGTAACCGAGGAATGATGCTTATATTTGAGCAAACGTGCATAACTGGATAATTGTCATAAAAGCACATTCAGCTAATTCACTTAATTTAGACCCAAGCAACTTAAAAAAAATAATAATCTGATACTTTACAGTATGCTCAAAACTCTTTCAGTTTTTAATACTAAAGACTTTTCAGTGTCTTAACAATACAAAACTTTCTGCAAGTTGCAGATGAAAAGCACTGAGATTTTCCTAACATATATCAATTACATCTGAAACTAACTCCATATAAATCAGTTTTAAGTTCCCAGTTTCAGATTTTTAAAGCTAGGTTTATGATCTTGAGGGCCAAAAGTAAACTGTATTATCTCCTGTGGTTAAGTTATCAACACGCCAGTGTTGCTTTGTCACTTCAAGCCATTGCAACATCTGATTTCTTTTTACACTATGCAAATAAGTGTTGGGACGCTCTAAAATACTAATTTTCTTAGAAAGCAGTCATCCCAAACTTCAATGCAGTTCTAAATCAGATGTAAAGTAGAAATTTAACAAAATATACCTTTTTAGGCTTTTGTTGGCCTGTGTTGCAGCAAACCGTGAAATTAAATCCTCGGTCAAGTTGTAGAATTTAATCTGCAAGTTCCAGAATGCCGCCCCGGTGGCGCAGTGGCTTAAGCGCTGGCTTATTCGTCCGTGAAGGGGTCCGGGTTCGAATCCCGTGAGGCATGGATGTTTCTTACTGCACTGGCTCTCCCTTCCCTGGAACCAGTGACCCTAAACTAGGGACGGGAGACTGCTTATAGCCCATTGAGTTGCTCACGGTGATCGTTAAACTTTAAAAGTTTCGCAATTTTTCTCATTGCGATTGCGGGCCTATAGGCGTAAATCAGGCCCTGCTTGTGTTCTCCTAAATCTTCACGCCTTAGCGGGGAAACTTTGAAGTGAAAGCACGGAAAAATTGGAAGATGTCCGATTAAAATTGAGTTTAGTTTTGAGCAAGAATAGAATGGACAAATGGTGACTTCACGAGTTAGTGATTCGACCTAATAGAAAAGTTCTGGATCGTCGTTCTTGCAAGTTTCTTCAATTGAAACTTATTCAATAAATAGGTTAACAGGGACACCCCTGGAATTTAGAGTTCCGGGCAAATATTTGCGGGGCCCCTTTCTAAACTAATTCATTGGTCCCCGTATGAGGTTTCTATCTATTTTATAATGGAGGCATACGTATGTCTAATCATTGCTCTCAAGATCCTTAAGCCGTAATAATTACTCCTAGAATTGAATGTCTTTTAATTTCAACCATGGTTACTCCAGGGGTTTACGTAGTAGCAATGACCACGGGCATTCCATAACGCTAGACTGAAATTTCGAAAAAGGCTTTTTAACCTGTCTTCGGAATTCCAACGGAGGACTAATTTCATTGGCAGCAAGCCTTATTGCAATGTACTAAATAAAAGCAAATGTGCTGCAATATGCAGGAAGTAGGCCGAAATTCGCATTACAAAGTACTTTCTTTTGACTGAATGTCTTATTCATAGACCAACGAACATAAGATAGAAATAAACTCATTTACTCAACTTTTTCTGCTCATTTCAGCAAACTTTTAATCCAGATCTCTTCAGTGTTCTATTGACAGCAGTACCAAATGATCATTGAAGATCTAGGGTTATGAATTTCAATGTAGCTCTGTGGAGGCAGTAACTGTCTAAAATTAGATACTGAAATTTGGAAGTGAATCTGTACAAAAAGTAAACTTGAGGATCCAGAGCTATAGGAAACTGGAATTATCCCGTCTAACCAGGACAATTGGTTTGCCGAATTCAGGTATTCAGAAGTCTCCATACAAATAAAGTAACATTAGCTTGGCTGTGCAGATCGTTCACAATTTGCATATTTCATTTAGTTTAATTTTTAGGTTTTTTGGCGAGGGGTACTCCTAAGCGCGGGCAGGGGCGGCGGAAAGTTAAGTTCGTTGACCGGGCCCGAAATTTCGAATCGTAGTGCACCTTATGGCTTCCCGAAACAAACGGGAAAAAAACATTGCCTAAGGAGCTTTGTTGGGAATTAGGACAACCCAACCATTTACCTAGAGGAACTTTCTAAGGCACATCACAATCTCACATATGCCAAATAAAAAAATATATATATTGGCTGAAACTGTTGAAATTATTGCCCGGGCCTCTGCGGCCCGGGAGGTTCCGCCACTACTGAGCTCGGGTCTCTGGTAGTTTCTGAGCACAATGTCCAGATCGATACTACCGTAAACTTAAAGTATCTAGTTTCGTTATACTAAAGTTCGCTTAAGAATTTAGTTATGGAATCTTGAGGTAAAAAAAATGAAAGGGGCACAGCAGCAACTGGCGCAACGTATAACTATTTGCCATTTTCATGGCACTAGCTCTACGTCCTTGAAAGTACTCTGCAAAGTACGGTTGACGTGCTATACGTCGTAGGTTGCGGCGCAGCTACTACTGTGCCACTTCGATTTTCAGAAGTATTTTTAAGAAATCAAACTAAGCTTTTATTTCACAGCAACTTATACATTTCACAGCAACTTATACATTTCACAGCAACTTATACATTTCACAGCAACTTATACATTTCACAGCAACTTATACATTTCACAGCAACTTATACATTTCACAGCAACTTATACATTTCACAGCAACTTATACATTTCACAGCAACTTATACATTTCACAGCAACTTATACATTTCACAGCAACTTATACATTTCACAGCAACTTATACATTTCACAGCAACTTATACATTTCACAGCAACTTATACATTTCACAGCAACTTATACATTTCACAGCAACTTATCCTGATCAGAAATTGTTGCAAGTAGGCGTAGTATCATCGTTATCAGTAGTTATTGCTAAAATTGTTTCCGAAGAAATCTTTCTTCAGAAGTTAACTCCTTAGTTGCCTTGTTATAAACTTGGCTTATACGTCTCTGCCTAATGTACTATTGCTCTTCATGTCTAGATTCAGAATGCATCTGCGGTGGAAAGGTTTGAGACTTAATACACATTATCCAGCGAAGTTTTGAAGACTAGCGATATACACCAGTATTCCACGCTCTATCTGAAAATCTGACTAAAAGCTCCCTGTTCAGGTTAAATTTCTGCAATTGAAGTGGAAGGCTGTGGCCCTAGTTTCGCTCGGGTGAAACTCATCCTGGAGCGCGGACTCTTGCGCTCCCTACATTCTCGTGACCTTTCGGTTGATTACTTAGCGGACTTCGTGTTAACAGTTCTCTTTTAACTGTTTAAACTTCCTTCGGTTCTTATAGCAATTTTCCATGGATTTTCGCAGCATTTCTACATTTTAGTCACCAAATTTATGTAAAACTTGAATCCACTTTATTTCGGTTCATCACAAGTAAGTTAACTCCTATCGTAGGCTACGGAATGCGGAGCTGAGGTCATAGCTATAATCTAGCCAACCTTAACTTCGTGCAGTGAAACAATCGCGTGAAATTCAGCTTAACTTTCTAACTATATTGAAGGGTAAACTTGTTATAAATGGTACTCTAATGTATTCTAAGATTAATTAGTTACGAAGATGGGTTAAAGTGTGACATGTTTTCATTGCTCCCGATGTTACCCAGCGCAGATGAAGATAATTCTACGTCAAACTCCAACCCTACTACTGAGGAAGTGTAATAAAATCTTGATGTAACTGGGACTTCTAACTGTAAGTTATGAATATCGCGCATTATCTAGTTCTGCTTCTTAAACTTGTCTAACTTATATTCCAAGGCAGTGTGAAATAGGATAAATTCTTGCCCCAAAACCTGATGCCGCCTAATTCTCTTCGTTGATAAGAATAAGATAACGTTTGAGAAACTCTTGTAACATTGAAGTCTAGTTAGTGACGCTTTGAGAACCTGAGGCGCGCCCCTTCTCCCAGTGCGACGTGGAGCAATGCTTACCACGAGGTACGTCCGCTAGCGCCCTTTTATGGTTATCTGAAATGTAAAACTGCTTGGTGCACCTCAAATACGAACTGCTGGTATTAAGTAATGTATTTCCATATGCAATTGTATGCTAGTGTGAAAAAATAAAATTTAACACTAATCCAGGACCACGAAACCGTGGAAAGTATTTGACTTAAGTCAAGGGAAAGTTGCAGAGCAATCGTGGGAGATCCGCGATAAAGTCAATATTCTAAATAAAACTGCAGTTTCTAAAAACGATTCGGGTTTGAACTACCACGAGGTACTTATACAAGGTGATCAAATTATCCAGACTGTTAAAAATATAGGACTTGCACAGATTTGAAACTAACTTCTTCGTAGACCTCTTCCGAAACCACTTAGCCCAGCGCTGTTTCCACTGCTAGAAGCATCTTTGAAGTCTGAAATAGCGAGCAGCTGCTTCGTCGCGCTCTGTTCTCTTCAATATCTTATTCTTTCTAGTACTTGATTCTTAGACATATTAGAGCGAGATCTGCCGAATAGGGGGCTGTCTGACCTCTGCCGTGTTATCAAGAAACTGCTGCACAAATTGCGATGCATGGGCAGGCGTGTTGTCATGGAATTGCCGGTCTTTCGCAGCGAACTGCGTCCCTGGCATTCCACAAAACTTGACAGTACTTTCATGATGCAAAATTCCTTCAGGATTGAGGCTGCAGCTCTGTCACGCTTTTGGTCTGAGTCTCCATTCTTCCACTGTGAAGACTGGACTTCAGTTCCGATGTCATACCCACAAATCACTAGTTTTTACTCTAGCTAGTAGCTGAAACATGGGCCTGTTTTTGCTCAGCTGAGAAATTTCAGCGAAAATTGGGCTGAGATTAGTCTCTTACCAAAATTGTCTAAGAATCGATTGAACCGAAAGTACGTTGAAGTCTTCGAATCTCTCAGTGTTTCGGCTACTTTCCAGCAGAGTTGTGCAAAAGTTTATTTTCTCACTTTTGCTGGTTACATGCCACCCAGACTGCTCATAACTCAACCTTAGTTCATCTGTGAAAGCCTCCCGGGGAAAAATATTTAAAGTCAAATGGAAAAACATTACTGAGAACTTAATACGTAACGCTTTAAATCCGTACTCTCTAAGGTGTCTGGACCCTAAGACCCGCCTGGCTACGCCTGAGGACCCCAATAGGAATTCTTGGGTACACCACTATGAGCTAGACTCAGAGTTACGTGGGAAAGTTTAGATACGAGCTTCTAGTATTCAGCTGTGTGAGATGTTTGCGAAGTAAGGAAACTATATCCCCAAACTTAAACCTGTAAGTAAGCCTTAAAACAGTTATATTTATTGAGTTTACATATTGGGTTTAGTGTTTTCGGGCGTACTGGGTAAGCCCTTGATCACATCTATACCTGTGACTAGGACGAAGCCAATTGATACTGAGGTGAAGTCTTCATTTCAAGGTAGTGTAGTGATCCGGTGCTATTGAGAACGAGTGTCCTTGTGAGGAAACTTTTCCATCCTTAGGCCAACTTAGTGATTTCGGAAGAAATCTTATACGTGCCAAACTTTTAATGCTGATGCTTGCCAGAGAAGATTCGTGGATGCAATATAGAAATTCTTAATGCAAAGAAAGATCTGAACTAATCGTCAAGACTGCATGTCGTGTTTTTGAACGTGGTGCCTGACACTTCAAAACTCAGATTTGAATAACCAAAGTCGCCATAAAAAAACCTTGTAGCGTGTGTTTAAGTTTCTATTCTGTTAAAGGATTTACTGTTTTAAATGGTACATCAATTGTTTGAAACCAGTAGCCCAGAACTTCATTCTGGGGTAAATGGTCTTCTATAGCGCGCAAACTTTCAAGACTGAGCCTAATTTTGAGTTGGTTAAGACGGCTATTTCTTTCAGCGCTGGTTGTCCCTTTGCTAGAACCTAAACTGGGTAAGTATATTCATGGGGTTGATGACTACAGGAAAACTTATTGTATACTTAAAGTTTCCAATAATTAACTGGATATTAAGCACAAAAACTGAAATTAAGTGTCAGTTGGTTCAGCTCTAAATTGTCTATTCTCTTAATAGGGCTGCTGTTGTGAAAACTAAGCTTGCCGTGCCGAAGCTGAAGAAACTCCCGCTAGCTATGAAGCCAAAGTGTTCATACACTGAAGCCGATAGTATACGTAATTCACAAACCAGTTCCTGTTCTGAAAAAGGTTCCTATACCGAAAAAGGTCCTAGTGCCTAAATTTTTTCCAGTCTTCAAACCAGTTCCCGTACCGAAGTTCAAGCCAATACCTGTGAAAGTTCCTGTTTTCAAGATTATACCTAAAATCGTGAAAATCCCGAAGCCTATTCCAATTCCCAAGATCATTCCTGTGAAGAAGCCAATTCCACTGAAGATCCCGATTCCTGTGCCAAAGTTTTATAAAAAACCAATCTTCAAGCCTGTTTTTTTCAAAAAGCCATTCCCTATTCCGATTCCAGTGAAAGTTCCGAAGTTTGTACCTTTCCCTGTCAAGAAAGTGATAAAAGTGCCGAAACCTTACTATGTACCATTCAAGGTTCCGTATGTCACGAAGAGTTACGTCAAGACGCCGTACATAGTGCCCCATGAGTAAGTCTTTTTTTCATACATAAACGTTTACCAGTGCTTCTAGTTGTAATTCTGTTCAGATCTCAAACCTGTGACTGCTAATGTAAGAAAAGTAAGACAGCGCCAAATAGATGGTGTCTTCATCCTGAGTCTAAAAGTAGTGCTTTTTCTGCTTAAAGGAAATTGCGTGTACAAAGAACAAACTTAATTGAAAGCGCTGAACATTGGGTACGTAGTATAGGGCATGGAGCAGCTGCTTAGCTGTGTTCTAGTTTTCCTCGTGAAGTGGACAGCTGAACTTGGTATCCTCAATTAAAACTACATATAGTGAACTTACCACTTAAATTAAACTTGGCTGGAGGGTCAGCACTTAACGGAAAAATTTACCTTTTTAAGAGTCCATTTAAGACCCAGGGTCTACTTTCTCTAGTCTAGTTTGCCTTTAGAAAGCTGAAGTTTGCAGAAAACTTCCCGTTGCGTCTGTTTAGAAGGTATAACTTTAGGTTCAAAAATTTCCTGCATTTTAGGAACAAAGCTCGAAAAATTTGTCTAATACTATAATTTACGGTTGAAAATAATTGAAGTGTCGGAAACACTTGTGTAATGTTAAAATAAACTAATCTGGAGAAGCTCCGTAACTGGCTGTATTTTCCATGGTTAAACGAATGAGTTTATAATTTATTTTTATAAACTCAAGTAAGGCTTCCAAAAAGTCTGCCCGAACTAAACTAGCTCGATTGGTGAGTTGGTTGACTGGAGATCTTGCACCGATGAGAAGCTATTGATCTTACTCGTGCGAATGTGCCATTTCACGAGGTGCATGCGCATTGCCGCAGCTGTTGGAGCTGAGTCTTAAAAGTGGGTGGGGTTTGGATTTAGTTATAAACTTGAACTTTCACTCTCCCAAATAAACGTCATCTCCTGATTCGTCGCGAATTGTCTGCAGGAAGCTACCTGTTTCTTTAGTTAGATTCTCTCCTGGTACTTGTAGCGAAAGTATCGTGAATATCGTGGGAGTGATTGTGGTATTGCTACGCATACAGCGCACAGGTAAGTACTTCATGCGTGAATTCTTAAATTGCAAGCTGGCTTTGCGTCGACTCCTCCAAACTGTCATACTTCACGATGGCTTGCTTTGTACTCGAAGCTATGCCCTCTGAAAGAGGAACAATTTAGTGTCTCGTTACCCGGAGAGCGTAGGATCAGTAGTGAGAAAACATCCATAACCCAGAATTCTAATTCCTAAAGTCTGGTATTAACGTTACTCTGTATAGCCTAACCAGTTAAGGTTGTAAGTGTAGATTGCGTACTCCAGTGTTA
The DNA here is from genome assembly GCA_039090855.1 of Macrothele yani. Classification (NCBI taxonomy): domain Eukaryota; kingdom Metazoa; phylum Arthropoda; class Arachnida; order Araneae; family Macrothelidae; genus Macrothele; species Macrothele yani. The sequence continues at coordinate 21,872,444 of CM076992.1, forward strand.
AGGTATGTCACGCAACGAGGCTACGGCGTATTGACACCTGCGTCAGGGAGTCTTCCCGAAGGTTGTGCAGTATTACTATAAAGTAAGGGGGTGGGAATCTAACCGCAATGATAGTGCATCGAAGGAAGTGCCCTGTTCAGCGCTTAACTTAGTTAAATAACTGCCACTGGAGTAAACGATTATACACCTGTTTCGGAAGTGTAAAGCTAGAATACGGTGCTACGACTTGTTTCGCATCCTGGTGAACATTGAGTTGCAGTGAGGGACAATGCAAACCTGAAGGCTAGAAACCTGCCTACATTCTTAAAGAAGGTAGCTTAGCGTGAGGAAACTGGCTAAATTTCAAAGTCACTTTAGATTAGTCGCGAATAACACGTAGTTCTGTCTCGCCATGCTGTAGGTATGTCGCGTGGTACTGTTATTCTGAAACAGATTTTATGCCCCCATTTAATTTAGTTAAGAGATGGAAAGGTTCCCACCTCTCGTAGGATTTCAAGAACTTGACTGTTCCGGCTTAATAGAAGTTAGCATCCGAAGAGCTGCTTGTATGTACAGTTAGCTTTATTGAAATGTAAATGCCCCTTTAGTGTAACTAAGTAAACTCTGAACTCAGAGTCTGCAGATCCCACCAATTGGTTGGGAGTTACCAGAGCTAACTGCTTACCCAGTTTAGGCGCTCCTTGGCTAAATATTGTCTTTCAATGTTCCAGGTTGAACATTATCCGTAGGACAAACTTCATTCTTTAACTACTTGGCATTAAGATCCCACAGACTAGCATGTAAGGAAAAGTTACCCCGATAAACAGATCTGAAGCATCTGTTCGATTTGCTGCCTCTTTTGTCTCTGTACAATGATTTAGTGGTGCTGAAATGCCTATCCACAATGAGATTTCAGGACCCCTTCGTAAGAGCAAATTTTACTTACGTCAGGAATGGCTTAATATGTTCTACTTATTATCCTATGTCAAGACTTCTGACGCCAATGCTCCAGCTTGAAGCTGTTTTATTTTGAAGCGGTCAGGATTTGACGTGGCATCGTAACTAGAAATTATCCTCTCAAATGTTCAATTTAGAGAACAAACGTTCTCTCAAATTAAAAAAATCTGAATGTTGAAAGTTAATATCCCGAACTGTGTGATGCCAGTCGTGTGAGCCGAAGAATTGTCTTGCAAAGCAACCCATTTTGACAATCTACGTACTTCGCTTTCGGTTCGTGTAGAACGAATACAGACTTAACCAAGCTGCTGTGATACCTACTCTTAAAGGTAGACATACTTTGTCCAGAACCGACACAACTTATTGTTGCAGACCTATGGTCGAAACTTTTTCGGCGAAAGGAACCGCGGTGTCACATTCTAGACTGCTATAATGAAACGTTGATACATCCGTATAACAGATTCAGAAAGGAACAGAATGCGTCCTTCTGAATACATTGTCTTAGCTGCTGCAATCGGATCTCTTCTGATACGCATTCGGGCACTTCGTCACACATTTGACATAGTTTAATGTCTAGCACCTCGTGACTGAACAAGTCATGTTCACATGACTTCCTCAATCTTTGATTCTGGTTTTCCGATAGGTAGACTACATTTTGTTTAACTGACCAGAACAAGCTTTTCTGGACTGTCTTTATCCTTCGTTATGAAATGTCTTAATCTGTCAACCCAGTTCTCAACTGTGGAATAAATCTCGGTGGGATTCTTTCCGAAAAAAAAAACTTAAGCTCTCCTATGCGAATTCTGAGAATTAGTTAGTCAATATTGCCTTTACAACTCATTCAAGGAGAATGTGAAAACCACTTGCCAGCATCCACCTAAAGAACTTTTCCTATCGCCTAAAAATACCACTCAAAATTGGAACAGATCTGAACACTAAGAAACTCCTGAGGTGGATGTTATAAAAGCAGCGAAACATGTTGAAACGACTTTCAAACATGTCTGACCTTGCATGTGAGCTCAGCCTTTTAAGGCTGAGAGATGATAGTTGGAATTCTCTACATTGAACAGTTCATTTGGCCTTTAAGTTGTGAATGGTAGTCTTAATTATACTGATACAAGAGTATTTACTGTTTTAGTATTTGTGGGAGCTTGCTATTTAAACAGAGGAAACACTGCATACTTCATAACACTCTTCTGTTGCAGAAGGCAAGGAACTAATTACAGCAGGTGGGCAGTGAGCCGAAGAGAACCAAATGCTTCTGGTATTGTAATATACAATGCTAAAATGGTCTACCACTCCTGGATGTTGCAGACACCTCGAACGAGAGTTGAAAAGGGTTTTACCAAGTCATCTGAACAAAATGTATAAATGTGACTGGTGCGCTTTCAATAAACGGGTTTCTCTTATTTTGCGTACTAGCAAAGTTCTAGAGCATCTTGAACACCTTACGTGTAGAACTAATATTTGCAATCAGATCTCAAAGACTTGTAAGATCTTAAATAGTATTTTGTAGACATACTAGGCATTGACTGTACCTTCATTTTGATTCGGAAGAGTTCAGGTAAAGGTGTAACTTCTTGAGGGTTCGTTCTCGCTGCAACTGCATTCTTTCCTAAATTAAGGTAAGAACAAATCGCGATAAAACAACTTGTATCGTAAGTTACACGAAAACTCTTAATTCAGACAAATGACAACATAGGCAAAATGAAATAGCCAAAGTACCTCTAGGAGTGTAGTTCCCTTTACAGCAATGCAGGCCTAACAGCCATGTTGGTGTCTAACTCCGTAAGTAGCAACCACTATTCAAGCAACTTGTCTTGGCCCCGGATGAACAATTTTTCAGTTGCTATTCGTTTATAAAATATCGTGAATAGAGCGATGACTTCGTATATTTACATTATCTCCACGTATTTGAAATATATTCGCCCAGATCTTGCGGAGGGGTGAGTGCAGCAAAAGTGCTTCCAAGAGCATCCTAGACTTGCTTTATCCGGCCAAGGTCTGAGACCTGGCTCTCCTATCCATACTGAGAATGGCCTTTTGATGGTTCTACCAGTATCGCTCGGTGGAAGTCTTCTAGGAGAAATAACCCTACATAAGGGTGACTATATAGGGTCCATAATTCCTATAGCGTCTAGCACTCATGGCTCTTGGTAGCAGATTAGGATTAACCTAACTAAATCCCAACCCAGACCAGCAAGCTAAAACTAACTAGCCATACGTCGCCCCGGGGGCGCAGTGGTCTACGCGATGGCCTCTAATCATTCGTCCGAAAGGGTCAGAGTTTGAATCCCGTGACGCATGGATGCTCGTCTTACGGCACTGGCTCTCCCTTTGGAACCAGTGACCCTAAATTAGGGACTGGCAACTGCTTATAGCCCATTGAGTTGCTAACGGTGGTAGTTAAACCTCAAAGATTTTTCATAGATGGCAGTCCCATCTGCTCTGCAGAGCGATTCCAGGGTGGTCTGGACTACTGTGAATAGAACTAACCTAAGTTTTAAGTTCAATTAGTCTTGTCGAATTTCTACATCCCGGTGCTGAAAGAGGCACGCAGTCCTGGTCTTCTAGAAAAGACCTCTTCGTGAATCTGGTGCCAATGTCTTTCAGCCGCCGCAAGGGCAGATCGCAGCTGTGTGTAGCAGTTTCTCCGCGCAGTTAGTCATCAAAGGGTGTAACCCTAAGCCGTCCTCCGTTGTACCATTTGGTAAGATGATTATGTATTTTGAAATTTGTTTGCTTCATTAGTCCTATGGTCTATAGACAATCTTGCTGATTCCAAATTCAGCGTGCCTAGTCTTTTGATCTGTTAATCTCAGTTCATTAAATGTCTCTGCGATTACAAAGCTTTCAATCCTTCCTTGACACTACGCAAAAGATCTTATGCTGGAAATCATTGGCACAGATACCTTCGCAATTCACTTTACATACTGAATCCCCATCACATATACTGTTTCGTGAATTTCCCGTTCTTATTTTACAAATCGTGCTGTTATACTGTACTAGTTTCCACAAATTAAAGAAAAATCGCGTAAGCTGGAATTCAGTTGAAATCCAGCATCTCTACTGTGCCGCCCCGGTGGCGCAGTGGTCTAAGCGATGGCCTCTGATCATTCGTCCGAAAGGGGTCCGGGTTCGAATCCCGGTGAGGCATGGATGCTGTGTTTGTCTTACGGCACTGGCTCTCTCCCTTCCCTGGAACCAGTGACCCTAAATTAGGGACGGGCGACTGCTTATAGCCCATTGAGTTGCTCACGGTGGTCGTTAAACCTCCAAGAAAAGATTCTACTGCTAGCTTTCGCTGCGTAGTAACATGCCTTCTGCTCCAAAAACTTCAACAAACCTTAAATTTCACACCAGGCTTTAAAACTTAAGAGCATTTATACTGTCTATAAATTCAATGTTCTCTAGTCCCTTTCAACCGTAAGCTCCACTACACTTTCATTCCGTATCCATCCTAATTTCATGACTGCAAAGGCAGGTAAACCGGCCATTCGTGTATATGCGTCGCTTCAGGCCGGTTTACAGGCCTGTAGGCTCCAAAGGGTTGTCTTACCCGTAGTTTCCAGTTAGTCTCTTGGTTTCCAAATCCTAAATTTGGAAATAGATTACAACAAAGAAAAAGCAATCTTACTGTGACTTAACATCCCTAGTTGCACTCGCAATCTAAAATTACGTGATCACTTGATCCCTCAGTTCCAAAAACTCCTGCAAATCTTGAGTATTGCAGGAAATGTAATGCACAGAAATAAACGCTTAGTTTTAAAGCTAAGAAAGTTGTACAGAGCGTAACTTCTGTGTAGTGAACTAGAGGAAAGTATTTAAAACAATCGTGACACCTGAACGCAACAAATTCTCTTGGAAATTCTAAGATTGTCTTGTAGACGCTTTCCGAGGAAATCACTCCTAAAGCCTAAATTCCAAGGATTTTCGAAGGATTGTAGTATCGCGCTAGAAATAAGCCTGAATTTCTCCTTTCAAGCGCAAATGCTCGTCTTGAGCAAAACAAATCTGAAAGATTGCTTTCAAAAATGCTTCTGGCCCTTCGGAGCCACTGAACGCTAGCAACGAGAAAATATGGACCAACTTTGGAATCTGTTAAGAACTTAGTCTAATCACCGTGCGGTCCTTAATTAGGTAACCTAATTTTTAGGATTCCTGGTTAAAAATTTTGATCAGTTATCAAAGCCGGACCTTTCCTCGAGACTAAGCGTTTTAATTCCGCTCAAATCACTCAATGAACTTGCTATCTCCTTAGTCTGGCTTTAACTAGTTTGTCTAGCAACAAACCTTGAAGTCCTCAAATTTTCTTCGATTAAAAGGTCATAAGGTAACTTACTGGCACTCTTCCCGCAAACGAAATCAATAAGGTTAAAGAAAGTTAATTTGTTACTGAAACAGACATGTTTTGGCTTTACCAGTGTAAATCCTAAAGTACTTAATGTTATCTTTTCAGTGGTCTAAAACCTGTACTTTCTGGACTAAAAGCCATTCCGAACTTCTCTTCGGGTATGAAAATTCCTGCTATGCACCACGTTCCTGCTGCAATTAAGGGGATCTATCCTGGTGGCTTCTCTTCAGTTGGAAAACCAAAGTGAACTGAAAAAAACTTATCCAGCTAATCTAAATAAAAGTACAGCTCAAACTGTCACTAGGAGCTGATAAAGCGATTCGTTTGTATGAAATCCTATGAATATTAAAACTTTAATTGATTAGCTGTTTATCGCAGTTTATCTTGTGATAATTTACTCAATGTTATCAGCGTAAATACTGAAATGTTCTGAATTCTAGATATACGTTGAAACTTCAAATAATCCAATGTTAAGGATACTATTGTTGCCAATTCCTCCTTTAGAACAGACTTCTCTACCTTCCTACTTAGAACACTAATAGTCCTAACTACGATAACTTATAGCCATCGCAAAACTTATCACTGGTTATTTTGTAATGTTACTGATAAATAAGATTCCTGTCTCGCGCTGCTTTCTTGGAATTTTAGGTTTTTTTACCTGATTAGCTTTGCAAAATCTTGCTAGCTTCTCCCTCTAAAACAAAGCCTCCCCTCAGTGGTTTGAACATCACATCATCCTGGTCCAAGAACCCCTTCTCAAGCTAACTTATTTTAATGATTCCTTAGATTGCAGACTATAATACGAAAACACTTTGCACAAATATTTGAAAGTGGGCACTAAGTTTAATTTTTTCGCAGTTTTGAAACTTAATTTTTATTTACAAATGGAAATTCCTTGTTTAACAAGAAACATTTACCTGGATTTTAGATTTAAACTTCCGAAGTATGCAATATTAGGATATTTAAAATATGGTGCTACCAATGTTAATATTTCGAATGACTAAGAGAAAGGAAATAAACTTAATTGCTCTCAAATAAACTAACTTGTGGCAATCTGTACTCAAGCGTCAATGCTAATACTAGACTCTTCCTGTAAAATGTATTTAAGCCATTACGCGAGAGTATTCTTGCTCTGGTGGTTGGATCGAGCCCAGATGTTTGGGTTGAAACCGCGAGTCTTAACTGAGCCAGAAAGTCACTGGAATTACACACGGTAAAACTAATTGGGAGATGAATTTTTCCACATTAATGCGAGGGATTTAGTCATTTTCTATTTTTTTCCTTCAGTCTTATCGTGGTGGAAACTCGTTGGGATGCATAAGTTGTCGGCCGAATGTGGCGACAGTGGTAGGAATCTAACATGCGTCGCCGCAGCAGTCTCCTAGGGCTGCAGTGGTGCCACCTTAGATATGCGTGGCACAGTGGTATGAGCTCTGGCTTCTGATTTGTCTGATAGGTCCGGGTTCGAATCCTGTGAGATGTCTGATTAAATTCAGGATCACTTTATTCTGTGTGTGCCGCCCCGGTGACGCAGTGGTCTAAGGAGCTGGCCTCTGATCATCCGTCCGTAAGGGGTCCGGGTTCGAATTTCGGTCAGGCATGGATGTTCTGTTTGTTTTACGGCACTGAGTCTCTCCCTTCCATGGAACCAGTGACCCTAAATTAGGGACGGGCGACTGCTTATAGCCCATTGAGTTGCTCACGGTGGTCGTTAAACCTCCAATCAAACTCCATTCTGTGAATAACCTCTCTTCAGGTATTAGTCGACTAGCGCAGCCTATGGGGCGGGCGTAATCACCCATAAAAAGGAACTGGGGGTCAACAGCTCCTGAAAAAACTAGTAAATCTTAGTCATCCTTGTACAGTACAGCAAGCGCTCCTCCTGAAAACACGTTGCGGCGTGCGTCCATCCAATATGCCAGTCCAAACCAGGAGTTTGCCACCGTAGTGGTAAATTTCTCTAATGTTGGAGAGATTTCTGCCTCCCACCTCTCCAAATGTACATACGCCGAGAATCCGTGTTTAGGCTGTAGCTCTACTTGTTACTGAAGAGAACATTGGGTGAGGTTGTCGGATGCGGTTGGGATACAGACCTCTCGTGGAGTCTACTGTAAACTGTTTGCCTCAATACCACTGTTCCTGTAGCAGAAGAGTTCCTGCAAGAGTTGCCTGGATGTCTACTCCCTATGGCGGCGAGCTGTTAGACAAATGCCGGTCGTCTTGACTGGTCATGGCTCTTAGGCTACCCTGTTTTCTACTTATTGCTCCAGTTTTCTGGAACTGTCTCCAAAGATTGGAGACCACTTGGTTCGACGCACTAAGCCATCTTGTTACCTCAGCTTGCGAATGCCCCTCCTTTCAATCTAACGATGGTTCTCCATCGTGAAGTCTTAAGCGGTGCTGAGCCATTCTTCCATTAACAGTCCAACTCAAGCTACAATTGCGGCATTCTGCCCAGAACATTTACCGAAATCTTACACCTGCGGTTATAGTATTGTTTACATACGGTAGTCATTCGCATATTTCTATAGGAACTAGAACAATGTTGCTTGGGTTCGTCGACTTAGCGTTTTCCCCCTTCCACCTATCTCTGAAAAATCTTGTCAATCGGTCTCCTCATTTTGGACATTCTCGAATTTGTATTTGTCAAGTTAATTTTGGACACCACTTTATATAATCGCAAGATTCGTTTTATCACCCTGGAAACAAAAGCGTTACCTTTTTCGGTTAAATTTGTATACGAGTACATAAGCTTTCTTTTTGGTGATGGTGTTTTTACGTTTTAACCCATATTTTGATCAAAAGATAGGAAAATGGCTAACACGTAAATGCTTCACTTCATTTTTAACGTGCATGTACAAAAATTAGTGCTAAACTTCTATCCCGTGGGGGGACCCAAGGAGGTTTGAATAGGAACCAGCCGTTCCTGTCGTGTAATCAAAATGAAGCAAACAAAACTACACGATCATGACTTCACAGCCTCCACCGCCATGTTGGTGAGACTATTGGAAATAGAACATAATATCGAACAAGAAAGATGACATCGAATTTTCGGGTGTAATGAGCACGTCTTTTGAATCCGTTCTGACGCGAATCAAATTTATCAGAGCTATTCAAAGACAATGGAACCGGTAGGGAAAACAGTAATATCTGACAGAAGGAAGTTCTTCAATCGTGTTTTTAATCCCGCAAATAGCCGCCCCGGTGGCGCAGTGGTATAAGGCGCTGGCCTCTGATCATTCGTCCGTAAGGGGTCCGGGTTCGAATCCCGGTCAGGCATGGATGTTGTGTTTGTCTTACGGCACTGGCTCTCCCTTCTCTGGAACCAATGACCCTAAATTAGGGACGGGAGACTGCTTATAGCCCATTGAGTTGCTCACGGTGGTCGTTAAACCTCCAATCAAAAAAATCTCGCAAATATTGCTGTAAACGGAACCGTTAACTTACTCCCTCTGGTTGCATATATAAACATATCGCAGCGGAAACTCTCCAACAAATTTTTCAAATCTGACTTGTAAACACAGATGGCAACAAATAGACCACCACGGTGTAAGCGATGGCTTCTGATCATTCGTTGGAAAGGAGTGCGGGTTCGAATCCCATGAGGCATGAATGTTTGTTTTACGTCACTGGCTCTTCCCCTTCCCTGGAGCCGGTGGCCCTAAATTAGGGACGGTCGACTGCTTGTAGCCCAATGAGTTGCTCACGGTGGTCGTTAAACCTCCAATAGTAAAATATATACATACACACACGATGTGCAGCTACGCCTCTTGGCGGGAAAAACATGCATTTTTTTAAGAAGTATTAAAAGGTTTTTCCATGAGAGCGGTATCGGTCCAGGAAAGGAATTTTTTCAATCTAGTTTTCAAGAGCTAGATTTTGCTGCAAGTGCATCAGGAGTAGAAGTTAACACCTATGCCTCTCCCTGGTGGCTGAACAATTCTTTACCAGATATTTTAAAAAAGATAGGAAAAACACTTCTCGTCAAGAGCTGTATGCGATCCAGGAAGAATTTTACAAATCTGAGTTTTAAAAGCAGAAATATCGGGGAAACTCAATTTACCTTAACGCACCCTACCGGAAATTATGAATTACTTGAAAATTTTGAAATTGTACGAAAAACATGTCTTGCCGGAGAAGCGGAGATATAAAACTACGCCCCTGGCAGAGAAACCATGCATTATTTTAAAATATTCGGAAGCTGTTTATCAGCGTGAGTGGTATAGGACCGCGAACGAATTTTTTCAATCGAGATTTTTGCCACTCAGATTTCGTGGAAAATACGTCAAAGCTGAAATTAGCACTTGCGCCCTGTGGTGGCCAAACCATTGTTTACCAAAAATTAAAACTATATGCAAAAAATTTCCCATCGGGAGCTGTCCGCCGAAGAAAAAAAAAAAAAATCAAATCCGAGTTTTAGGAGTAGACATCGGGGAAAACGCAATGTTTTTACGCCCACTAGCGGAATATTATGCGGAACTTGAAAAAGTGGCTATACCTAAAAAAAATACTCTTCGACATAAATGGAATCGAAAGGTGAAACCTTTTTTTTTTTCTCAGGCGGATGTTTGGAAGCAACTGTGGAATAAAATGTATTTTGAATTCGATATGATCTGCATTTACGCCCTCCGGCAGCGTAATTGTGCATCGTAAAAAAAAAAAAAAACTTCAATGCAAGGATTATAAATCTCGGATTTCAAGCTTCCCAACGCAAAAAGAATTTTTCAAATTGCACTAATAGTTGTTCAGGTATGTCCACAGACGGACGGATAGGTAAACCGATAACATAAGCACGATCCTTTTTTTTTTTTTACGAAGATTTGCTAAAGTACAAGCAACGTCATACTGGGCATGGCCATGAGCTCCGCGTTATCTGCTCAAAGTGCTTAAAGTTTGTGACTTACTCCTTGGGAAAAACAAACACGTTACCGGTACCGCATTTCTGATAAACTTTTATTTTAGTTTCTCAGTATTTTTTGCATTCGAAAGCCTGAACTGTGAAAACTACTGTCCATAAGTTTGTCTTTTTACATACCTACGCCAATAGAGGGCGTAAATGCACAAGCTGTTAGACTCCAAATATACTTTACTCTGCACCAATGCTTAAAAAAAAAAATATCGTAAAATTATTTTTTACTTTCAGATACCTTTTTACTATGAATATCATTTACCTGCAGTTTCTATTTGACGCATTAGTCTAAGCGATAGCTTCTGATCATTCGTACCGGTGACTAATTTTAAGGATTTTCTAAATCCTTCGAATATTTTTGTTTATGAATTTCAGGTGAAGTAGAACTTCACCCAATGAGCCGCCAATGCTGTGCACAAAGCATTTCTCATAACGGAAGATATCCAAAGCAATGGGATATTTCAAATCTGATTCTTAAAAACTAAGACGCAGTTCCAAGTATGGTACGAATAGAATGGCCGCCCCGGTGGCTCAGTGGTCTGAGCACTGGCTTATGACTATTCGTCCGTAAAGAGGTGTGGGTGCGGATCCCGATGAGGCACGGCTGTTAGGTTTGTCTTTGGGCGCTGTCTTTATCCCTTCCCTGGAACCAGTGGCCCTAAATTAGAAACTGGTGACTGGTTGTAGCTCACTGAGTTCCTCACGGTGGTCGTTAAACCTCCAGTCAAAAAAAGTTTGAAATAATTCAGCCGCGCAGTTTTCTAAACGCTGGCTTCTGACCATTCCTCGGAGATGGGTGTGGGTTCGAATCACTGAGGCATGGATGTTGTCTTTGTCTTACGGAACTGGTTGTCTCCATTTCCTGGAACCAGTGACTCTAAGTTAAGGACGGCCATCTTTGAGAACAAAAAAAAATTTAGTGTAACCGCTAGTGGGCGTAAACGTGTATATTTTTCCCGAAATATCTGCTTCTAAAAAGTTGGATTTAAAAAAAAAATGCATGAGATAAGTGTCACGACGGTGAACATTAGGCATGCATTTTACAATATTTTAAATGGAATACAAAAATGAAATAAACAGTGATCACTGAATTATGACTACCCCTATCAAAAGCGGATGCAGCCCATTGATCACGTTATTTCCTAGAGGGTGCGATTAATCGACAGACGTAGCATATACAGGGTGATTCAAAAGATCTGTAAAAAAAAATCTGTGGGCCGGAGAGACATGCGGTTTGCAGATTAATACACTGACGGAAAAAAAATCCCAGCACCACGAAAAAATAGTTTTAGAGAAATGAAATGGCGGCAATACATTTGTATAGGTAACATATTTAATCGATTAAATTTTCAAGATCACAGCTTATTGTAAGCGCGAGAAGAGCCATTTTAAATGTGAAATGCTGGTACATTAATAACCGGTGTAACCGCCAGAATGTTGAATGCAAGCATGCAAACGTTCATGCATTGTGTCGTACAGGTGCTGGATGTCAGTTTGTGGGATGGAGTTCCATGCCTGTTTCACTTGGTCGGTCAATACAGGGACGGTTAATGCTGGTTGGGGGTGACGCTGGAGTTGTCGTCCAATGATGTCCCATACGTGCTTGATTGGTGAGAGATCTGGTGATCTAGCAGGCCACGGCAACATGTCGACACTCTGTAGAGCATGTTGGGTCACAACAGCGGTATGCGGGCGAGCGTTATCCTGTTGGAAAACACCCCCTGGAATGCTGTTCATGAATGGCAGCACAACAGGTTGAATCACCAGACCGACGTACAACTGTGCCGTCAGGGTGCGTGGGATAACCACGAGAGTGCTCCTGCTGTCATAGGAAATTGCTCCCCAGACCATAACTCTAGGTGTTGGTCCAGTGTGTCTCGGCCGCAGACAGGTTGGTTGCAGGCGCTCACCTGGCCGCCTTCTAACCAACACACGGCCATCACTGGCACTCAGGCAGAACCGGCTTTCATCAGAAAACACAACAGATCTCCACTCCGTCCTCCAATGAGCTCTAGCTTGACACCTCTGACGTCGCAAACGGCAGTGGTTTGGAGTAACTGGAATGCAAGCTACAGGGCGTCTGGCTCGGAGCTGTCCCTCAAGTAACCGATTTGTAACAGTTCGTTGTCACTGTGGTGGCAACTGCAGCTCGAATTGCTGCCGCAGACGCGATACGATGCGCCACGGCCATACGCCGTACACGGCGGTCTTCCCTCTCAGTAGTGCCACGTGGCCGGACGGAACCCGGTTTTCTTGAGGCAGTACCTTCTCTTGACCACCGCTGTCAACAATCATGCACAGTGGCTACGTTCCTGCCAAGTCGTTCTGCAATATTTCCGAAAGAAAACCCACCTTCTCGTAGCCCTATTACACGACCTCGTTCAAAACTCCGTGAGCTGTTGATAATGGCTTCTTCGTTTTCTTAAAGGCATTCTTGACTAACATCAATACCCTACGTCGAATCTCAACGATAACTAACGCTCACGAACGTTACAGCGCATATTTACAGCAAACCTGCTTTGCATGTTCCGAGGGCGCTACTAGCGCCACACGTATGCGCCGAGCGCGAAATTTGCATAGACGTCATCTTACAGATGTACTCTCACCGCCTACCAACTGTCGTTTATCTGACACAACCCCTTCTTGGTGTTGGGATTTTTTTTTTTTCCGTCAGTGTATTTACCGAGGTATGGGATTTTGTACGGCATCAAGAAAAATAGTTTGCCGCCCCGGTGGCGCAGTGTTCTAAGGCGTTAGCCTATGATCATTCGTCCGAAGGGGTCCGGGTTCGAATCCCGGTGAGGCATGGATGTTGTGTTTGTCTTACGGCACTGGCTCTTTCCCTTTTCTGGAACCAGTGACCCTAAATTAGGGACGGGAGACTGCTTATAGCCCATTGAGTTGCCCACGGTGGTCGTTAAACCTCCAATCAAAAAAAAAAAAAAGTGGTTTTGCAATCGGAGTGACAGCCCGAACCTTTATTAGTTTCGCACTTTGAAAATGTGACTGCATTTTCCGTAATGGTTTTTGTCTCACCGTAACGTTACTTTGTGCGAGTAATGTGTAAACGTCACTTATGTGGCCTTCTCTGCAGCAGCGCCTTTTATTGTCGAGATTTTGAACTGTTTTCTTGATGCTATACCAGATCCCGTACCTCGGTGAATGTTAATCTGCAAACCGCGCATGCCTCTTCGACCCATAGATCGTTTTTAATCGCATTTTACTTTTGCACCGAACTTTTGAACCGCCCTGTATAAGGTGTAAGTGAAGCAGTAGTAAAATTCGGAGCGGGATGTGTAGATGGAAGGAGTTATCTGACTTTGGGAAAGGACAGATTGTGTAAGCTCTGGGAGCGGGCGCCTCGATTTCCCAAACGGCTGAACTGGCGTGAAAATGGACAAAGAACAAACCGCCCTGGTGGCGTAGCGCTGGCTTCTGATCATTCGTCCGAGATGGGTCTGAGTTCGAATCCCGGTGAGGTATGAATGCTGTGTTTGTCTTATCGCACTGCCTATCTCTTCCCTGGAACCAATTGGCCTAAATTAGGGATGGGCGACAGCTTATAGCCCATTGAGTTTACTACTTAGAGGCACAGGACCGTGAAAAGTAAATGTAAAAGATGAGCCCCACGACTCGTACAGCCCAATAGACGCAGCACTGTTCAACAGTTGTCTACCCAATACAACAGAGGTCAACCTGGAACGGTACCTGTCATGACCATGCGTCGCACGTATAGGCTATGACAGCAGACAACATCCTGTAACTACGGTTCATCGGCGAAGAAGACTCTCCTGGTGCACAGTTTTTTTCAGTCGAATGACTGAAAAAAACTGTGCTGGTCTGATGAATCGCGTTTTTACTCCACTCCATGGATGGTCGTGTACGTATTTGGCGCAAACATGAGGCACTCGATCCATTATGCATGGTCTCCCCATTGAAAGCCGTTGGAGGCGGTGGTATGGTGTGGGAGGCATGTTTAACTGGCAGGAACTTGGACCCCTGGTGCATGTGAAACAACATATGAGTGGTGCCCACTATCGTGAATTGCTTGCTGACTCTGTTCACCCATCAATGTTGCGCTTTTTCCCGAAAGGCGACTGTCTTCCAAGATGACAATGCGTCGAGCCACAGGTCCAACGTTGGGCAGGAATGGTTTGAGAAGAACAAATCAGACTTCCAGCATATCCATCGACCTCTGAACTCCCCCGATATCAATCGCATAGAGCACTTGTGGGACACTATGGAACGGTATATCAGGCGCCTGGATACACCAATCACCTCCATACCTGCATTGAAGGCCGCATTACACACAGCTTAGTTGGCCATACCTCCCAACTACTTCTGGGATCTTATGGAATCGATGCCACGTCAGATAGCTGGTGTACTGAGGGCTAAAGGAGGACCTACGAAGTATTAGGTAGGTGGTCACAATTCAGTGATCACTCAGTGTCTGTTGAATTGATGCCATGTCAGATAGCTGCTGTACTAAGTGCGAAAGGAGGACCTACGAAGTATTAGGTACACCAATCTCCTGCATTGAAGGACGCATTACACACAGCTTAGTTGGCCATACCTCCCAACTGCTTCCAGCATCTTATTGAATCGATGTCACGTCGGATAGCTACTGTACTGAGGGCGAAAAGAGGACCAAAGTATTTGGAAGATAGTCAAAATACAGTTATCACTGTGTATGAATATTGCATATGAGCGGTGGTAAGTTCTGTTTTCAATATGTTTGCAATTGTCTTCGCACCAAAAAATCTAACTGAAGAAATTCTTTTTCAATCAGACGGCACACACCACCGAAACTTTTCTCAAAATGTTTATTTTTCTTGCTAAGGAAGAGTTAAAGTAAATATCTATAATAATTATCACCGTGAGCAACTCAATGGGCTATCAGCAGTCGCCCGTCCCTAATTTGGGGTCACCGGTTCCAGGGAAGGGAGAGGGCCACTGCCGTAAGACAAACACAACATCCACGCCTCACCGGGATTCGAACCAGAGCCTCTTCACGGACGAATAGTCATAAGCCAGCGCTTAGACAACTGCGCCACCGGGGCGGCCATTTCTATTTCTACCATACTTGGAGCTATATCTTTGTTTCTAAGAATCAGATTTGAAATATCCCCATTGCTTTGGATATCTTCTGTTATGAGAAATGCTTTGTGCACAGCATTGGCGGCTCATTGGGTGAAGTGCCACTTCACCTGAAATTTATAAAAAAAAATAATCTTAGAATGATTTAGATTTTAAAATCACTCACGTTTTCGTTTACAAGAACGATTTCTGGAAAATGCTGTGTATCTGAAGCGAAAGCTCTCCCGTTTCTAAAAGCAAGCTAGAAGTGTTAAACGCCGTTTCAAATCGCACTAGGAATTGATGAACAAACTATCGTGTATTTGCACGTAGTCCATGTGAACAAGCCGCCCCGGTGGCGCAGTGTTCTAAGTGATGGCCTCTGATCATTCATCCGAAAGGGGTCCGGGTTTGAATCCCGGTGACGCATGGATGTTGTGTTTGTCTTACGCACTGGCTCTCTCTCCCTCCCTCCCCTGGAACCAGTGACCCTAAATTACGGACGGGCGACTGCTTATAGGCCATTGAGTTGCTCGCTGTGGTCGTTAAACCTTCACTAAAAAAAAATTGAACAAGAGCAGCAGTTCTAAATAACTTCACTATGGAACCGTGAAGAGCGCCCTGAATAAAGGGTTGCTATGGCAACCGAAGACTTCAATGAACAAGGTGAAGCGATAGTAGCCGCCAGAGTTTAGACGGTTCTCCTGGTTCGTCCGCAGTGTTTAAACAGTAACTGCGAATGTGAACTACAGTTTCAGTACTATTTCTTTATAATTCACCGTGTGTTCAGGATCCATGCTTTTGTTAATAAAAATGAACCATGAAAATGGTACAGTATGCACGTTTTTGCAGACATAATGTGCATGGATGTATTACAAGAAGTGTATAAATTGTTCGCTCTAGTTCATACTTTACCCTCAAAAACTGTGCCAATAGAATATTTTTCCAGTTCAGATTTGTGATTTCGACGGAGTCGTCACCAAGGGGATGCGAGGGTGGGCTTTTTAGCTCACCCTGAAAATTGTCTTGCCCACTCTGCCGCCCACACAGTTCAAGATGTGCCATATTTTAAAGTTTTTTAACTTTGAAATATAATCTGGAATTTGCCGTGGAATAATAACTCCCGTGTTGTTGTTTTTTTTTTTTTCGTCGTGTAGCTCTACGCATTTCCCCCTAGGAAGTACGGTTTTCCTTCTATGTAGAAAGGTTATCAAAATAATGTTCGCAAGACAATGAAAATTCAGTGGTTCTCCACTCGTCCAAATCCTCAATTTAAGCCTTTTTTTTCAAGTTTGTATGATCAGAGGTGAATGAAGAGTGTGAATAGGAATCCACTGAGGTCTTAAGTGCACTGCTATTTGTTTGTGCTATTCAGTAGGGAATTCCAGCACGGAATGTGGAATATAAAGCTATAACAGAGCTCTAAGCATGCCTTAGGGCAATGAGAGAGCAGGACGTGGCTGACGTCTGCTTTGGAAGAAGTGAATGCAACACAAGGTCGCTGGCTTGAAGGAAAGGAGTTAAGGAGGGGAAATGTATTGTCTGCGTGGACTTATTTCCCCTCAACCGTAATCCACGAAAAGATTTGCTTTAAGACCCTTCTCCTAGATATGAAATTTTCTTTTAATCAGGACGTTGTGTTGGTGACACGGGTATGTAACTCTTTAGGTTTTACTAATTTTATTACAAGTGGATGCAGGCTCGTAACCAGAGGGGGGGGCAAGAAGGGATGAGCCCCCTCTAGCTGTTCTGAGAGCCCCCTAGCGATTCCCAGATTTTTATAAATTTTAAAGTTAAAGTATCTCGCACGACCAATGTTTTCACCAAAATGTTTTGAAATTTCACCAAAAAAAAACGTTTGGGGGGGGGGGGAAGTGGCCAGCGATGTATAATTTTAAATGTAATTTTGCATTTTGAATCGAATGAAACTAGTTTCATTGAGTTACGACACATAGTTCTAGAGATAGACGCAGAAATATATGTATATTTGGCGATCATTTTGGCGCGTTTGACGTAGCTTTGGAAATAACGTATGCAAAAATGAAGTAAAGAAAAGGAAAATAAAACAATTGAAATAAAAAATCATTTGCTATTTTAAATACAACTAATTGCGTGATAAAGTTTTATTAAATCACAAAAGTTTTGTTAAAGTCTAAAAAATTTTAACACCATTAAATTTTTTTAACATTAAATTAAAGTAAACAAATTGGAAAATCGTTTCGACTCCATACCAATTTTACTGAGGACCTACCGCCTTAAGGCGCTTAAACCCCTGGTGGGATATGCAAACCTTCAAGAGACCAAAATTGGGTTTCGCGGGGGTGGAATCGTTTGCTGTTTCAAATGCAATAAATTGCACGATGAATATTTTATTCTTTGTTTTAAGAGAAAGACATGACATGCTTAAGCTGCGCATTGGACTTTTTTCTTCTTGAGCTCCCCTTGCATGTTTCGAATCCCCCCCCTCTCTGGCCTTATTTTTACGGCCCTGAGTAGATGGCCGGAACATTTGCAAAAAAGACTCCAAACTTCTGACTCTTTTGTAATCCAAAAAGTGCAAAAACTACAAGACAGTTCCAAAATTAATTAGTATGCATCCAGGAGGGGCAGAGAATATTGCACAAATACCTTTGCAGCCTGTAGAAAAATAAAAACAAATTCTTTTCCTCAGCGTTTTTGAAAATAAAGTTGTTCTCTAACTTGTCCCAGCAAAAATAATACTCTTCCCACCCTGATTTTGAAGTCTAGCGACGTCCCTGTATTTTGAGCGTGGTATGACAGTCTATGCCTGGGAGATGGGTCACTCCGGCTAGGAAATTACTACGAAGTTTGGATTTACACGGTCAACGATTCCAATTTTGTACCTGGACTACCCAAACTCAGCGAAAACATTCACCGTGCGAGACTGGTGTAGCCTAGGGATGGGCATAAAACCTCTGTTTTTGAACATCAATGTTTTGTCACCAATGATCGATGTTGCAGAAGTCATCGAAAAAACATCGAGGTTTCGCGACCGATGTTTGGAACTGGAAGAGAATATCTTCTACGAAAAGTAAATGCATTTCTTTTTGTTGCATTTATAACTATACAGAGGAAAGAAATATCACCTTCCTGTTGGTTGTTTTACTTGATTCGTTGGCGAAAACAGAGATCCTTTCTTCGCAAGCATGTGAGCCAATGCATCGAAAAACATCGAGGCTTTTAAGAAATATTATTAGTTACTTGGTGTTGAATTGGTGAGCAATCACCATTATATTGAACAGAGATTTTACCCACCGATATGCCCATTCGCTGCTGCAGATCATAAAGTGTGAAATCTTCGGCTTGTTAGCAAGACATCGAGGTTTCCACAAATACATCGGCGTTTTAACAAATATTACATTATCAGATGTTGCATTGCTGAGTATCGCCGTTACATTGAACGGGTATTTTACAAATAAATAGCCCATTCATTGTTGCAGGTGGAAAAGAACGAGTTTTTCAGTTTATTAGCAAAACACGAGGTATGCATCGAACAAAGAGGTTTCTACTAATCTATCTAACATTTTAATATATATTATTAGTTACCCGATGTTATTGGTGAGTAATCACTGTTATATTGAACAGAGATTTTGCACATCTATTGCGTATTTACTGCTGCAGATTGAAAACAACGAATTTTTTGGCTTATTAGCAAAAACATCTAGGTTTTCACCGATACATCAAAAATTTTTACCGATACTATTGATGCATCGATGCTTTGGGAATGAGTAACCACCGATGTCGATCATCGATGTTACCCACCGATGTGCCCATCCCTAATGTAGCCGTAGAAAAGCCCTGGACGATCGTGGAGAGAAGCGTCTGGCACGCATTGTAACATCTACCCGGCGTGCAACATTGCTGCAAATCAATGCTGGTGCCAGTAGTAGCATCAGCGTTCGGACAGTGCAACATTCCTTGTGTTCTATGGAGTTCCGGAGCCGACTGCCCACCCGGGTGTCATTGCTGACCCGACGTCGCAAGACTTTACGCATCGCCTGGGCTCGAACACATCACCATTGGATGCAAGATGACTGGAAACATGTAGCCTGGTCCGATGAATCGCGGTACCAACTGTTTCGGGCAGATAACAGACTCCGAGTGTGGCGATAACCGCACACGGCGATGGACCTCGAATGCTTACAGGGGACAGTGCAGGCCGGCAGTGGCTCTGTTATGGTGTGGGTGTTTTCAGGCCAACCCGGTGGGGCAGTGGTCTAAGTGATGGCTTCTGATCATTCGTCCGAGATGGGTCCGGGTTCAAATCCCGGTGAGGCATGGATGTTGTGTTTGTCTTATGGCTCTGGCTCTCTGCCTTTCCTGGAACCAGTGACCCTAAATTAGGGACGGGCGACTGCTTATAGCCCAATGAGTTGCTCATGGTGGTCGTTAAACCTCCAATCAAAAAACAAGAAAAAAAAGGCTACGTAACCACCCTTGGGATAATTTGTATTCGTTCATGTCATGCGACCTCTTTCAACACGACAATGGGCCACCGCACATGTCCACAGTCACCCGATTATGGCACGAGGATCATTCCACGAAGTTTGGCATCTTGACATGGCCTTCGTCATTCGCCGGATTTAAACGCCATTGAACACATTTGGGATGCTGTTCAATGCGCCGTCAATGCCAGGAAACCTCCACTGGCGAATATTGCAGAATTGTGGGACGCTCTTCACGAATCAAGTGTGCACGGTCTACACGACACTAAAAGAGAATGCCCCGTCGCGTTGGGGCCATTATCCAATCTCAAACGGGACGAATGCGATTTTAGAGAGGTTCCTAGTTGTTTTTGCACTTCAGTATATTGGGTTGATGCATAAGTTCATGCCGTTTTTTTCACCGCACTACAGGAATGTCATCATCATCATCATTGTCAACAATTATCAATCCACTGCTGGACGAAGGTATCTCCAAGTTTCCTCCACAACGGTCTGTCTTGTGCCAGTCTCCTCCATGTCACCCCTGCATACTTTCGAATTTCATCCACACATCTCCCATGTGGTCTTCTTCTGGGTCTTTTCCTGTCCCTTGGAATCCAATCTAAAATTTCGGCTGTCCATCGATGATCTGTCCTTCTGGCAGTATGTCCAGCCCATTGCCATTTCAGGGATTTAACTCTGATCATGATGTCTTCCACTCTTGTCATTTTTCGGATCCACGAGTTCCTCTTCTTATCTCTCCTGGTTACACCAAGTATGCACCTCTCCATGCTACTTTGAGTTGTCTGCAGCCTTTGTATGTCTCTTTTAGTTAAGGTCCACGTCTCTGCACCATACGTAAGCACTGGAAGGATGCATTGATCAAACACTTTTCTTTTAAGACATAATGGCATATTGCTCTTGAAAATTATGCTGTTTCTTCCAAAAGCTCTCCAGGCAAGTTTTGTACGCCGATTAATTTCTTCATCAATGTGACCCTCACTTGATATCTGCTGTCCAAGATAAACATATGTGTCTGTTATCTCCAGCTTTTCTCCATCAATCGATAAATCTTCATTTCTTGTAAAAGCATTGAACATCACTTTTGTCTTCTGAAAGTTCATTTTTAATCCCACTTCTTTACTCTTGTCAGCAAGTTCCTGGATCATACTCTGCAGCTCTGATGGGCTAGTTACAAAAATGACTACGTCATCAGCAAAACGAAGGTGGGTTAGATAATCTCCATTAATCTTTATCCCCTTGTTTTCCCAGCTCAGCGACTGAAAAACATCCTCCAATGTGGCATTAAAGAGCTTCGGAGATATGGTGTCACCTTGTCTCACTTCCTTCCCAATTTTTATGTGTGTTGTATTTTCAAACAGCCGAATCTTTGCACTTCAATTTCATAGATGTTATTAATAATATTAATATATGCATCTTCAATACCGCAGGTTTTCAGAGCCATTGTAACTGCTGATGGTTTCACCGAATCAAAGGCTTTTTCATAATCGATAAAAGCCATGCACAATGGAAGTTCATATTCCCTCGCTCTTTCAATTAGTTCTCTCAGCACGTGGATATGATCTATTGTGCTGTAGCCACTCCTGAATCCAGCTTGTTCTCTCGGTTGAGCCATGTCCAGTGTTACCTTCAAGCGGTGTGAAAGAACTTTAGTGAAGATTTTATAAACTACTGATAGGAGGCTGATAGGTCTGTAGTTTCCGAGATCCTCAATGTCACCTTTTTTATGTAGCAGGATCATTGTAGCGGTGTTCCAATCCTCAGGAATCTTTCCTTCATTAAGGCATCGAGTGAAAATTTGGGCGAGTACTGTTTCGATTTCTCCACTTGCTTCTTGTATGTTGTCTACAGTAATTCCATCTTCTCCTGGAGCTTTTCCCCGCTTCATGCTCTTGATTGCATGTGCAACTTCTGCTGGAAGGACTGGAGGAACTCTGGTACTGGTATCTTTCATGATGTCTGGAGTACATGTATCATCCCTTTCATATAATTTGGAGTAGAAATCTTTCACTCTTGTCAAAATTTCGCCTCTATTTCTTGTTACAGAACCATCTTCTTTTCTCAGTGCCATAATCTGTTTTCTTCCCTTACTGAGATGTCCCTTTGCTATCTTTAGGCTTTGGTTGTTTTCAATTGTTTTCCTCACTAGTTCACAGTTGAATTTTCTTACGTCTTCAGTGATACTTTTTCTTACTGTCTTGCATAGCTCTATATATTCCACTTTGGAAGTCACGTCTTCTTTAGTTGTCCTCATCTCTCTTCTTTTTTGCATCAACATTTTGGTTTTTCCTGATAATTTGTTCACATGCAACTTATTCTCAGACCCAGCTAATTTTGTTGCTGTTTCCATAAGAGCTTTGGTTACTTTTCTGTTAACTTCAGAGATGTCCACTTCTTCCGATGTTAGGCCTTCTAAAGCAGAGAACCTGTTCTTCAGTTCCAACTTGAAGGTATTATGGTGTTTTTTAAGGTTGGTTATGTCAATAGATTTTGTTTGTCTTATGAGCTTGCCACGTTCAAGTTTAGTGTTGAGGTGCATCTTACATCTCACCAATCTATGGTCACTACCTGTGTTGAACTTGTTTAGCACACTGCAGTCTTCTATGACGAATTTTTTGTTACACATAATAAGATCAATTTCACTTGTCGTCCCATTTGGATGTCTCCATGTCCAATTCCTGTGTGGCTTTTTCTTGAAGGAGTTCAAGATGAAAAACCCTGGCATTGCAGACCTATCCAGACGTTTTGACACCATCGTAAACAATGGGTGTGGGTGTGTGCGGGGGGGTATATATAGTTGATTGATTTTGTTTTCTCTTCTGATTTATGATGTAATACATTCCTGTATCATACAGGAATGTATTACATCATAAATCAGAAGAGAAAATTCCTGTATGATACAGGAATGTATTACATCATAAATCAGAAGAGAAAACAAAATCAATCAACTATATATCCCCCCCCGCACACACACACCCATTGTTTACGATGGTGTCAAAACGTCTGGATAGGTCTGCAATGCCATTCTTGAAAAAATGTGCAGGTTTTATTGCAAAGAAATCAAGAAAATTCTGGAGATCAACATATCATTGCTGAACGTTCTGCCACGGAGTGCTTTCGACAGAGATCGGAATAGGTGATAGTCTTAAGGGGGCGGGGGGCGACATCTGGGGAATACGCCGGATGTGGAAGTATGACGAAGTAAATTTCTCCATTTTTATGCCAGGGGCGGTATTCGAACTCACAACTGTTTGCCTTTATCTCATGTGCGTCCTGCGGGGCAAACACGTCCCCCCCCCCCGAAAGAGTGCCGGGCATGGCTCACGGATCAGCCAGGATCATGTGTCGCTGTAGGCAGTAATCCAATGAATGTGCATTTGAAAAATCTCCGACAATTTGGTGTGTGGTACGTAACATCACTTTTTTTTTCGAAGCATTGAAAAGGGATTCTCATTTTTCCTGTCCCGCGGTGTGGAAAGAACATCACACCATTACAAGAAACTTAACGGTCAGGTCATCCTGGGAGTTCGGGCGCCAGTATGACGAAGTAAATTTTTCCATCATTTTTATGCCAGGGTGAGAATTCGAACTCTCGGCTCCGAGTGCTATCCAATATACTACACTGGCCCCGATGGCGCAGTGGTCTAAGCGATGGCCTCTGATCATTCGTCCGAAAGGGGTCCGGGTTCGAATCCCGGTGAGGCATGGATGTTGTTTGTTTTACGGCACTGGCTCTCTCCCTTCCCTGGAACCAGTGACCCTAAATTAGGGACGGGCGACTGCTTATAGCCCATTGAGTTGTTCATGGTGGTCGTTAAACCTCCAATTTAAAAAGAAAAAAAAAAAGAAATTATACTACACTGGTATGCGCTCTCACTACTATCTGCCTTTATCTCATGTGCGTCCTGCGGGGCAAGCACGTCACCCCCCACCCACCCCGGAAAGAGTGCCGGGCATGGCGCCCACGGATCAGCCAGGATCATGTGTCGCTGTAGGCAGTAATCCAATGAAGAATGTGCATTTGAAAAATCTCCGACAAATTGGTGGGTGGTACGTAACACCACTTTTTTTTTTCTTTTTTCGAATGATTGAAAAGGGATTCGCCGCCCCGGTGGCGCAGTGGTCTAAGCGCTGGCTTATGATCATTCGTCCGTGAAGGGTCCGGGTTCGAATCCCGGTGAGGCATGGATGTTGTGTTTGTCTTACGGCACTGGCTCTCTCCCTTCCCTGGAACCAGTGACCCTAAATTAGGGACGGGCGACTGCTTATAGCCCATTGAGTTGCTCACGGTGGTCGTTAAACATCCAATCAAAAAAAAAAAGGGGGGATTCTCATTTTTCCTGTCCCGCGGTGTGGAAAGAACATCACACCATTACAACAAACTTAACGGTCAGGTCATCCTTGGCCGCCCCGGTGGCGCAGTGGTCTAAGGCGTTGGCCTCTGATCATTCGTCCGTCTGGGGTCCGGGTTCGAATCCCGGTGAGGCATGGGTGTTGTGTTTGTCTTACGGCACTGGCTCTCTCCCTTCCCTGGAACCAGTGACCCTAAATTAGGGACGGGCGACTGCTTATAGCCCATTGAGTTGCTCACGGTGGTCGTTAAACCTCCAATCAAAAAAAAAAAAAAAAAAAAAAACCTCCAATCAAAAAAAAAAAAAAAAAAAACCAACCTCCAACCAAAAAAAAAAAAAAAAAAAAAAGGGTCATCTGGAAGTTCGGGCGCCAGTATGACGAAGTAAATTTTTCCATCATTTTTATGCCAGGGTGAGAATTCGAACCCCCAACTCTCGGCTCCGAGTGCTATCCACTATACTACACTGGTATGTGCTCTCACTTCTATCTGCCTTTATCTCATGTGCGTCCTGTGGGGCATGCACGTCACAAAAGATCTCCCATTTCATGTCCTGAATGACCATTTTGGTCATGTTTGCACTGTGAGGGCGTGCGTTATGTTGGAGAAGGACACCATGGCGCCGACGTTGCCGTTTCTTCTGAATTGCTCTCTCCACATGGAGGAGTTGCTCACAATAGAGTGCAGCGTTGATGGACCGATTTCTCGGCAGCATTTCCCAGTGAATAATGCCTTCCATGTCCCACCAGACACACATGATATTCGCAGGATGAAGGTCATGTTTTGGACGTGGTGTGGGCGTCTTGTTTGGGCTTAACCACTCCCTCCGATGCCTGAAATTCATGTACAGGTACCACTTTTCATCTCCAGTAACAATACGTGACGGAAAGGGTTTGTGTTGCTGAGAATGTTCACGATAACAGGTGGGCAAGGAACCGCATATGGAACACGTTGATTCTTGTTGTCCTCAATGAGAATGTGAGGCACCCCAATTTCTGGACCTTTTTCATACGTTCCAGGTGTCGCACCACTGTCACCTAATCACAGTCCATCTCAGTGGCCAATTCGTGTGTGGTGTGACGCGGATCCAAGTAGATGAGATGTTTCAAACGATCCTCATCAAAATGAGATGGATGATCTGAGCGTGGAGAGTCGTTGAGGTCAAAATTGCCACCTCGGAACCGATCAAACCATTTGCGGGCTGTCCTCGGAGCAATGGCATCCTCTCCAAACACAGCACAAATTTGTCGACCCAGCAAGGGGATAACTGGTTTTCCAGTTATTTGGGGAGCGGCGCCCCCACGGCCCGAGCTAACCTTTTGACAGTTTCTCTTGCCTCTGCGGCTTTGACGATTACATCACCGAAGGGACAGCTGTTCATCCAGCTGATGGGGGATGGCGTCCCCACGGCCCGAGCCGATTTTCTCTTATAATTTTGCTTTTTCGTCTTTCGTTCATATTTTGACATGTACCCGCCTCAGTTGTAGGCTGCTGAGGTTGTGATGAGGCGCCAGCTCCGGGTTTTGTTCCTCGTTCTCTTCCCTGTCTTTTATGTTACATTTTCTGTTTTTTCCGGAGCTGGTTAGCTTAGACCTACATGCACGTTTGCCGTGTGCGGTGGCCCGTACAGGTGGAAATGGGGATGCTGGAGGCTGAGGTATCTGGGGGCCGGGTTGTAGTGTCTCCAGATGCCAACACTCCTCTTTGCCCTCTGCTTCACCCTAAACGGGAGGCTGAGAGCTAACCCACTCCTAGTCAGGAAGTCTGTGGCCGAGTGGCGTCCAGACTTCTAGCGGCTGGTCGTTCTGTTCGGCAGGGTGAGTTTGGGGGTAGGGTGGGCATGCCAAAGGGGTGTTCTCCGGGCACGGGAAAATCTGGGTGCACGCCAAGCGTGTGTCTGCTCTACCAACTTGCTATATCCGCTGACTATCCCTAGAGCCGTGTCCTGCGTCCTCTTGGGCTTGCGGACCTCCGGCTCTCCGTCGTTGGGCTCTGTAGTGGGTGGGGAGGTCGGCGGACGAATCTTTTCACTTCTTCATGGGAGCCCAAAGTGTTTCCCATGCTCACAATTTAAAGCGCCCTGTGGAGGAAAGTACACCTTCCTCCACAAAGAAACTTGTCACATCTAATTGCAATGCTCTGTTTCTTTTGATCAAATCTGGTGACTCTTCACAGTCACTCAGTAACAAGTCCTTTCTGGATCAACAAGGCGGCTCTGCAAGCCATTGCTGGCTCTCCAAAGAGTGTCGAGAAGCTCCCTTCCGGAGATCTTCTTGTGGAAACCTCTACTCCACGCCACAGTGCCACCTTGCTGAAAACGACCGTTTTGCTTGGCGTTCCTGTTCAGGTTTCTCCCCGTGGTTACCTCAATTCCTCTCGTGGTGTCGTCAACTCCCGCGAACAGCTTGAATTCAGCGATGAGGAATTGCTGGAGGAACTTGGTGAACAGCATGTCATTGGGGTTCGGCGGATTCTTTTTAGGCGGGATGGAAAATCTATTCCCTCCCGTAACATCATCCTCACCTTTGACTCCCCAACCCTGCCTACTTCCATCAAGGCAGATTATTTACGGCTTGATGTTCGGCCGTATATCCCAAACCCCTTACCATGTTTCAGGTGCCAGCATTACGGTCACTCCCAGCAGTCTTGCCGTAATGTTGCAAAGTGTGGTCGCTGTGGTTCCACAGAACACTCTTTGGCGGAATGCTCTGCAGAGTCTGATCATTGTGTCAACTGTGAAGGGACTCATCCTGCATCTTCTAAGCAGTGTCCAAAGTGGATAGAGGAACAGGCAATCCAACGCCTGAAGACAACTGAGGATCTCTCATATCCCGAGGCTAGACGGCGGATCGCCTCTTTACAACCAGGCCGGCGGTCATTTGCTTCAGTTGTGGTGCAGAAGGCTTCAGTGGCGGTCCAGACTGAGGTGACCATCCCAGCGCGGTGTCCTTATGATTTTGAGGACATCGTTGCTGCTGGATTGGAGGCGCTGAAGTCTCGCCGCATTGCATCCAAGGCGACATCAACATCGTCGCCTAAACCTTCTCTATGCCGAAAACATCTTCTGCCAGCACAGGGACCCAGGGCACTGCAAAGAAGAAGCCGGAGAAGTTGAAACCAGGCTCATCCTCCCCAAAACAGAGCAGGCAAAAACCACCTCTCAACACAGGGGGTAAACACAGCCCTGTGTTACCTCCAGACACTGCTGATGGGTTGGAGGTGACTGACGACATGGAGACTTTCTAGTCGTCTGTCTTCATTCTTTCATTTCATTTTTCATTATGGCCACGCTCATTCAGTGGAATTGCCGAGGTCTGCGTTCACGCATTGATGATTTAAAAGGCTTACTGTCTTCGCACACACCTGTGTGCGTGTGTCTCCAGGAGACAAAGCTTCGCACGACAGACATTCCTTCGCTGCGGAGACATTCTTTTTTCTGCAAAGATCACCAGGACGGCGTTATTGCCTGCAGAGGAGTGGCCGTCGTTGTTCCTCATGGTGTTCCTGTCACTGCGGTTGCCCTTCGGTCGACTTTGCAGGCAGTGGCAGTGAGACTATCTGTGAACACTGTGTTCACGGTGTGTTCCATCTACATACCACCAGATAAAGCTGTAAGCCTTTCGGATCTGGAAGATTTAGTTGACCAGCTGCCTCCTCCTTTCTTCATCTTAGATTTCAATGCACACAATCCGTTGTGGAGTTCTACCGCTCGAGACTCCAGGGGCCGTGTTGTTGAGTCTCTTCTCTCCAACACGTCCCTCTGTCTCCACAACATGGGAGCTCCTACTTATTTTCATGAACCCACCCGCTCGTACTCAGCCATTGATCTGTCTCTGAGTTCTCCATCATTATATCCTGCCTGGTCTGGAGCGTGTCTGGTGATCCCCTTGGCAGCGATCACTTCCCCATCTTTCTCCGTCTAGCGAGTGGCGGGTACCGTTACCCTACTCGCCCTGCTAGATGGAATATTGATCGAGCCAAGTGGGACACATTCACGGCTTCGGCGAGTATTACTCCAGCTATGGTGACCTCAGGAACGGTCAATGACGCTGTTGCAGTGGTGACGGATTGTATTGTGCAAGCGGCAGAACTTACCATCATCAGGACGTCGACTAAACTTCCACGTTTCCCGAGACCTTGGTGGAATTCCACTTGCATGGCAGCTCGTCAGGCCCAACATCGGGATTGGGGTAGATTTCGTCGGTACCCCACCGACGCGAACCTACTTGCTTTCAAGAAAGCCAAGTCCTACGCGCGATTTGTTCGTAGGCGTAGTCAACGGGAGTCCTGGATACACTATGTATCCGGGATTAACACCACTACCAGCCCTAAGATCGTTTGGGACAGGATCCGTAAGATTCGGGGACAGTACCCTTCTGGGGAAATCTCCATTCTTGAGAGTGATGGCGGAACGGTTGCTGACGCTCAGGGTATTGCTGATTGTCTGGGCGCCGTATTTTCTTTGGTGTCCAGCAGCAGCAATTACCCTGCTTCGTTCCGGCAGTTACAGCCGCGGCTTGAACGGTCCAAGGTTTCCTTTGGACCGTTTTCCGCTGCCGATTATAACAGCCCGTTGACTGCCGTGGAGCTGAAGATCGCTCTGCATAGGTCCGGCCGGACATCTGTCGGACCAGATAACATCCATTACGAAATGCTGAAGCTCCTTTCTCCGCCCTCTCTTAAATGTCTGCTAATCCTGTTTAACAGGATTTGGCAAGAGCCCCCTTTTCCCGAATCTTGGCACACTGCCATTGTCGTTCCTCTTCCCAAACCTGGTAAAGATCCCACCAACCCGTTGAACTACCGGCCAATTGCTATGACGAGCTGCCTTTGCAAAGTACTTGAGCGTATCATTAATTTTCGTCTCATTTTTTATTTAGAGTTTCATCACATTTTTTCACCTCATCAGAGTGGATTTCGCAAATCTCGATCCACCACCGATCATCATCTTCGCCTTGAGACATCTGTCAGGGAGGCGTTTGTCCGGCGTCAGCACATGGTCTCCGTGTTCTTCGATATGGAAAAAGCTTACGACCGCACCTGGAGATACGGCATTATCCGTGATCTGCACGAGTGCGGATTGCGGGGAAACTTACCATCTGTCATCGCCGGATTTCTCCAGGACCGGAGTTTCCGTGTGCGCGTCGGGTCGACCCTGTCTGCGATGTACCCGCAAGAACAGGGTGTACCTCAAGGCTCCATTTTATCGGTCACTCTGTTCATCCTTCGTGTGAATCACATTTTCAAACTGCTTCCTCCAACGGTTCGGGGAACCATGTACGTGGATGATCTGCAGATCTCTTGCGCCTCTGTTAACATGCGCACCATCGAGAGACAGCTCCAGTCTGCCATTACCAAGATCTCTCACTGGGCTTCCCAAAATGGATTTGGCTTCTCGACGCAGAAGACCGTTTGCGTGCATTTTTGCCGCAAACGGGGTCTTCACCCAGACCCCAGCCTCCGTCTGGGGTGTTCTACCATCCCCGTGGTTTCAAAAGCCAAGTTCCTTGGGCTAACTTTTGACCGAGCGCTCACCTTCCGGCCTCACATTCAGTCTTTGAAGGTGAAGTGCACAAAGTCATTGAGTATCCTGAAGGTCCTCTCTCGAACATCTTGGGGGAGTACAGGTGCTCAATGCTTCGCATTGACCACTCTCTCATTCGGTCAAAGTTAAACTTCGGATGCATTATGTACGGTTCAGCACGTCCATCGGTTTTAAAGCCTTTGGACCCCGTCCATCACCAGGCATTGCGGCTATGTACTGGTGCTTTCGGTACCTCTCCCGTGCATAGCCTGTATGCGGAGGCTCATGAGCCGCCGTTATGCATCCGTCGTAAGCAGCTGTCTCTTCAGTTTTATACAAAACTGAAATCTCTTCCTGATCATCCACTGCATGGTTCTATCTTCCAACCGGACTGTGTCCACTTGTTTTCCCACCGCCCCTCCTGTGTTCCGACTTTCGGGATTCGGATGCCTGCCATAGTGCGCGATGCTGATCTCAACTTGTCTAGGATTGGTTTGACCACCTTTTTCGACCATCCTCCTTGGCAGCCCGTTCAAGCAACAGCTGACTTTTCTCTTTGTGTGTGGCCAAAGTCGTCCACTCCTGCTCTGGTGTACCAGCAGATCTTTGCTGAAAAACTGTCTGTCTACCCGGATTTCGTGCCTGTGTTCACCGATGGCTCGAAGTCCGGAGATGTCGTTGGATCCGCTTTCGTGTGTGGCGATGCCTCACATGCTGAGAGGCTTCCGCCTGAATCCACCGTCTTTTCGGCGGAGATGCGTGCTGTACACCTCGCTTTGTGCCACATACAGTCTCGATCACATCGTCGCGCTATGGTTTGCTCTGATTCCCAATCCGTCATCCAAGTTTTATCTTCTCCAGAGGACACGGCCTCACCGGTCATCCGTGATGTACGTCGTCGTCTTGGGACTTTGGAGGATGATGGCTTACTGGTCCGATTCTGTTGGGTTCCTGGCCATGTTGGGATCCGGGGTAACGAGCTGGCAGATCACTCTGCCAGGTCTGTTTCCTCCATGTCGCCAGCTCTGCTGCCATTGTCTTTCCGAGATTATAGACCTTTGATCCGGACATTTCTCCTGGACGAGTGGCAGTCCCTGTGGTCTCAGCAGGGCAGCAATAAGTTTCATTCTATCAAACCACAGATCGGACTATGGAAGTCTAGTTTGCGGAAGAACCGTCGTGAGGAAGTAGTTCTTGCACGTCTCCGCATTTGGCACTGTCGCTTTACTCGCCGCTTTTTGCTGTGTGGCGAGGGTGTCCCGGTTTGTGAGGCGTGCAACTGTCGTCTCACTGTCCTTCATGTTTTGTGTACTTGTGTTCGGTTTTGTGATAATCGTTTTCGTCATTTTCACTCTCATCTGTTGGACGAAGGAGCAGCTACGCTGCAAACTATTATCTGCGACACGTGAGCAGTGTTTTCATTTTTACAGGAAATTGACTTTTTTAAACTCATTTAGATTTTACCTTGTTCACTCTCATATTTCATTTTTACCGCATCAGCCTGTTTTTAACCTTCTGTACGTTTTTTATTGATTTTCTTTCGTTTTGATGTCTTTTGTTTGGCGCTCTTTGGCCAACCATGGCCCTTGCGCCATTAAAATCAATGAACCAACCAAACCAACCAACAAATTTGTCGAGTAGCTTCGGCGGCTGTGGATTCCTTGTTAAACTCGTAGAGGAGCAGATGTCGGAAATGTTTTCATTCCTCTTTAATTGACACTCCATACTTCCGGACCTGAAAACCAAAAACCCATTAGCCACAATCACACAACGCAATATGATTTAGATACACGATATTACTGGCTACATTTTGATATACAACTGGCCATCTGCGCCGTCAGTACTGACCTGGAAAACACTCGTAAAATACAACATGAACTTATGCATCAACCCAATTCCTTGAGCGTTTTAAATTATGTGCACAGATTTTGTCTAGGTGTAAATGCATTTCTTTTGCTGAATATTTTCTTCTAATTTGGAATATTTTTTTCGTGTCAGAAAGGATTCTAAAGACGTGTTTATTACACCCGCGAATTGCTGCCCCGTTGGCGCAGTGGTCTAAGCGCTGGGATACTGACCGCTTGTCCGAGATGGGTTCTGGTTCGAATCCCGACGAGGCGTGGATGTTTTTCTTGAGATACTGGCTCTCTCCATTCCCTGGAGCCAGTGTCCCTAAAATAGGGACAGGCGACTGCCTTTAGCCCATAGTGGCTCGCGGTGGTCGTTAAACCCCCCCCTCCCCCTAAAAAGATAATTTGGTGTCTTTTTTTTTTTCCAATCGGGCCTCTGCTATTTCAAGTTCCGCGTGAGCACTTTTGTTAGGCGCTATAGAATAGTATTTGTAATAAACTGTTCGGGAAAATGTGTCGGAACATTTAATTCACGTACTTTTCCATTGATAACCTACACTCTGTATTAACAATACTTTTGCAAACTAAAAAATTGCAGTAATTGGAAAACTACTTTTTAAAAGTAGCTTGCTACTGCTACATTCTTAAAAAAAGTAGCTTGCTACAGCTACTACTTTTTCTAAAAAGTAGCTAGCTACACTACTTCTTTTTTGAAAAGTAGAGTTTTGCTACTTTGCAGCTACTTTTTTTTTACGTTTAGATTAAATTAACACTTTAAGCGGCCGATGCACCGGAACCAAAAGTTGCCCAAATTTTCCTGCGCCCCTTAAACAGAAGTGTTCTCATAGCGAATGCTACGGTAAAACAATTCATTTCCCTCTTTCATCTCAGGTGTATCGACTATAAATCTGCCGCTGAGTGTAAGTGCTCCCTTACAGTCCTTAGTCTTACAGAATGTAGTCTGATTCTCTTATAGTAATTTATTCTCTGTTACACTACCCAAGGAATGATTCGGAAGCCGTATTCCCCCTGGACACTGACATCATGCCACTGGCTGGAAACAAGTTACTCAAACAACTTTTCTCCAGTTTTTAGTTTCGTCGATCTTTCCTGAGCATCCTTAGCGGTAAAGATCATCAGACATGAGGGATTAATAACAATAATAACCCCCAAATGACAACTTAGAGTGATAAACGTAATGTAAAAGCAACGCATTCTGATGCGGAGGTTCACTCGTTTCTGTTGCTTTCGGCCCACTTCTTGGACATCGAATACACAGTGCGTCAAAGAATTTTTAAGACTGTCGCTAGATTTCAGCCTACGGTGGCGCCACCACTGTAATCGCGAATGCGTTATAAACCGTGACCATCTGCTTGCTTTCTGCCAAAAGTACTGCGCAGTTCTTAAAGTAACTCAAACGAAACGGCCGTTCATTAGAGAGTAAAAATTTTTTCATGTTGAATTATTAAGATGCAACAAAGGGCGGTTATTAAATTTAACGCAAAACTTGGTAAAAGTGCCTCGGAAACGTACCAAAGGATGAAACAAGTTTACGGTGAGTTTTGTTTAAGTAGATCAAATGTTTTCCTGTGGCACAAAAGTTTTTTGGACGGAAGAGAGACGATAGAAGATAAGCATACCGGAAGACCAAGTTCATCTAGGACACCTGAGATTATTGAAAAAGTGCGTGATTTCGTGGCAAACAATCGATGTGCGTCACTAAGAATTATGGAAGAATCTTTAAACATCAACAAAGAAACGATTCGAACCATCCTGCATGAAGATTTGGGCAAAACAAAAGTCTGTGCTAAATTTGTTCCACACACGTTAACCAATGAACAAAAATCAAGGAGAAGTGCACATCGCAGAGACATCATTTCAGCCGCTGAAAATGATCCAAACTTCTTAAAATCGATTGTTACAGGTGATGAAACATGGTGTTTTCAATATGATCCTAAACCAAAGCGACAAAGTGCGGAAAGGAAGTCAAAAAACTCGCCACAAGCCAAAAAAACAAGAAAAGTTCCATCGAAAATCAAAACAATACTCATTACATCCACAAAGAATTTGTTCCAAGTGGACAAACAATTACTGGTGAGTTTTATTTAAATGTTTTGAGGCGTTTGATGGGCAGAATTCGTCCAGAATGTCGGGATGAAAACAGTTGGTGTTTGTTGCACGATAATGTACCCAGTCACACCTCACTTCTTGTTCGTAGATTTTTGGCGAAAAATAACGTCTGTGTGTTGAATCATCCACCGTATTCGCCTGATTTAGCACCCTGCGACTTTTCTTTGTTCCTAAAACTTAAAATGACGTTAAAAGGGGGTTATTTTGATGATATTTCGACCATACAAACAGCTTCGACGCGTGCTTTGGAGGCAATTCCGCAGAGTGAACTAGAACAGACATTCGAATCATTATTAAATCGCTGTAACAAGTGTATTGAAGCCGGAGGGACTTATTTTGAATAACAAACCAAAACAAATTATGATTTCTTGTTTCTATTTCATTTTACAGACCCAGTCTTAAAAATTCTTTGACGCACTGTGTATATTCGTTCGAGCTGATTTCAGCCTATTTTGTTAACCCAGAGTTAATTCGTTCCAGCTGGTTAAAGGGTTAAAAGTGCAAATTCTGAGGATATGATATTTACATCTACATTATTGAATATAGTATTCAGAGTTAGAAGCCAAGGTAAATTACCCAAGGAATTCATCTTTGTATTTATCTTTGTATATGCAACACATTTTGACACATTCAGTGGTGCATATTTCAAACTAGACAGGCTACCTGAGAATCCCGGGGAATTCAATTAAGTCATATATCATTCTAGTATACTAGTATATCTGCGAATTCATTCCGTTTGACTAAAAGAATCAAATCTCCCAATCAAGGAACGGTCTTCAATAAAACCACTAGTGGCATACCCCGTGGGCAGTGGTCTAAGAGCTGATTTCTGACCATTCGTCCGAGATGGGTCAGAGTTTGAATCCCGGTGAGGGCATGCATGTTGTGTATGTCAAATTAGGGCACTGGCTCCCTCCTTTTCCTGGAGAAACCAATGGCCCTAAATTAGGAACGGGTGACTACTTATTGCCCATCCAGTTACTCATTGTAGTCGTTAACGCCGCCACCAACCAACAAAAAAACAAAAAACACCAGCGTGATTGCCCTGTACTCACAGTCTAACTGACTAATTGAGATTTCCCAGTTAACAATTCGACGAGATTTCACAGTGTAAGATAAGTCAGGTACGTTCAAAGACATTGGGTACGTAATTGTAGGCAGAGCACACTCGGACCCCCTGTTAAAGCCACTTACACTTCAGGACATCTCGAAATGTCACGTGATTTGAAGAATACAATTTTTAACCAATATTTTTAAAGTAGCACGAATTGTAGCGTAATTTTCCGCTACAAGTTACTTTATTTTGTAGCATGCTACTGCTACAAAATACTTTTTAGCACGTCTTTTGTAAAAAAAAAAAAAGTGCTTGTGTTACCGGTTTGTCCGTCTGTACCCACGCTATCTCTGCAACTATTAGTCCGATTTGAAAAATTCTTTTTGCATTGGGAAGCTTGAAATATGCGAATGATGATCCTTTATTTCGTTTTTTTTTACGCTGTACAATTTCTCCGCTAGAGGGCGTAAATGTAGATGTCAAATTCAAAAATATATTTTATTCAACATATTTGCTTCTAAACATCAGATTGAAAAAATTCTTTTATCTTTCGATTCCATTTATGTCAGAGTATTTTAGATAGTTGCTTTTTCAAATTACGCATAAATTTTCCGCTAGGGGCGTAAAAGTAAATCACATTTTCCCCGATAACTCTTCTTCTAAAACTTCGATTTGAAAACGTTTTGCTTCAGCGGATGCACCTTGTGATAGAAATCTTTTGCATATAACTTCAAATTTTTGGTAAAGAATACTTTAGCCACCAGGGGGCGTAAGCAATAATTTTTACTTCTGATGTATTTGCCATAAAATCTGAGCTTCTAAAATATCGATTGAAAAAAATCTTTCATGGACCAATGCCACTTACATCGATAAACATTTTCGGAATATTTTCTTCTTAAAATATTCTACAGTTTCTCCGCCAGGGGGCGTAGATGTATATTTTATTTTTGTCAATATCTCTACTTCTAGGAGTCCGATTTGAAAAATTCCTTCTTTGTTGGATAGTGTTTTCAGTGTGACACGTTTTTCATATAATTTCAAAATTTTCAAGTAATTCATAGACTTTCCGCTAGGGGGCGAATGGGTAAATTGGGTTTCCTCCTATATCTCTGCTTCTAAATCTCCGATTTGAAAAATTCTTTCTGCACCGGATACAGCTCCTGATGGGAAATCGTTTGCACATAATTTTTAATTTTTGTAAGAAAAAATAGTTTGGCCGCCAGGGGGCGTAAACCTTAATTTCCGCTCCTGGTGTATTTGCAGCAAAATATGAGCTTTTAAATTCTCGATTGAAAAAAACGTTGTTTGTAGACCGATGGTACTCATGTCGACAAATCTTTTGAAAACATTTTCTTCTTAAAATAATGCATGGTTTCTCCACCAGGGGGCGTAGATGCATATCTTATTTTTGTCAATATCTCTACTTCTAGGAGTCCGATTTGAAAAATTCCTTCTTTGTTGAATAGTGTTTCCAGTGTGACATGTTTCATATTTTCAAAATTGTCAAGTAGTTCGTAGACTTTCCGCTAGGGGGCGTAAAGGTAAATTGCGTTCTCCCTACATCTCTGCTTCTAAATCTCCTATTTGAAAAATTCTTTCTGCACCGGATACAGCTCCTGATGGGATATCCTTTTTCACATGATTTTTAGTTTTTGTAAAAAATGGTTTGGCCACCAGGCGGCGCAAGTCTTAATTTCCGCTTCTGATGTATTTGCAGCAAAATATGAACTTCCAAAATCTCGACTGAAAAAAAGGAGTTTGTTGAACGATACTACTCATGTCGACAAACGTTTTAGGAACATTTTCTTCTTGAAATAATGCATGGTTTCTACGCCAGGAGGCGTAGATGTATATCTTATTTTTGTCAATATCTCTATTTCTAGGAGACCGATTTGGAAAATTCCTTCTTTGTTGGATGGTGTTTTCAATGCGAAATGTTTTTCCTATAAATTCAAAATTTTCAAGTAAGTCATAGACTTTCCGCTAGGGGGCACAAAGGTAAATTTCGTTTTGTGCGTTATTTCTGCTTTTAAAACTCCGATTTGAAAACTTCTTCCTGTATCGCATACAAGACCTGATAGAAAATATTTTTCACATAATTTCTAATGTTTGATAGAGAATGGTTTGGCCACCACGGGGCATAAGCGTTACTTTCTGCTTCTGATGTGTTTGTAGCAAAATCTGGGCTCCTGAAAACTCGACTAAATTTTTTTCTTGGACCGATACCGCTCATATGGAAAAACCTTTTGGAATACTTTCTTCCTAAAATAATGCATGATTTTCCCACCAGGGGACGTAAAGTCACATCTTATTTTTGTCAATACCTATGTTTCTAAGAGTCCGATTTGAAAAATTCTTTCTATGCTGGAGAGCGTTTCCGGTGTGAAATGTTTTTCATATAAATTCATGTTTTTCTTAACGCCCAAGTCTGCAACCATAGGGCGGAAGCTCACGATTCCGTTTACAGCAATATCTGAGGGATTAAAAACCCGATTGAAAAACTTTTCTTTGGTCAGATACTATTGTTTTTCATACTGGTTCCATTGACTTTGAATAGCTTTGATAAATTATTTAATTTGCGTCAGAACGGATTCAAAAGACGTGCTTATTACACCCGAAAATTCGGTGTCATCTTTCTTGTTTCTATTAGTAGCGATGCCACATGTCACGCTACTCTAAAAGTAGCGTGCCACTTCCAATCACGGGAAACAAAAACTATGAATTTCACACACAGTTTGCATAAAGCGCACTCAAGAAAACGAACTCGGGCGATATTGACAGCCAATTGATAAATTCGGCATTTTCCAGAACGTAAAAGCAACAACTTTTCGTTGCATTTCTACAGCTTCTTCAGTTACGTGGCTTCAACAGAAGAAAGTACGTACGTATATTGTAATGCGATTACGAAGATCTGAGAGAGTCAACGATGCCTTTTTCTGTTCGGCACATCTCGCAGACGTGTGTTTTGAAACTTACCTAAGACTAGTTCTCGGCATAGTTTTTCGTTTCGTTAACGGCATGTACTGTGTTTTTTCCCAGTAGGGAGCTGGAAGTTTTAGTTCCAATGGATACACTTTTCTGTCTGATCCCTGGTATACCATGAAAATAGAAATTATGGAGATAAGTGTCTAGTTTAGCTTTAGAACAAATGATTTTCTTGAATGCACATGTTTACGATACATTCTTTAAAAACAATTCTATTGCATTTTCGAACTTTCTAAGAAATAGTTCAGTATTTGGTCAACCGCAAATCAGTGAGACAAAGAAATTACCTTCATCCACAAAGGTAAAAAAATTATAGTCCAGTGAAACATAACGCTTCTGAAAAACTTTCATAAACTCGAATTCTGATTTTCTCAAGATTAGGGAGGATTAAAACTTCGTTGTGCGTGATATAAAAATGAACAGAACGGCCAGATGAATTTTTCATTAGAACATATCACTTGCAAATGTCGGTATTCTAACATACAAAAAGATGAACCAGATGTTATATTTTATTTCGACGAAGTATTAGGCACTAGTCAATGATACATGTATTTTCATCTGCAACATATCTGAATCGAGTAACGAATGTCTTATTTTAAAAAGCTCAGTCCAGAGCAGCCAAATCGACTGTGCTGCAACCTGAATTTGGATTTGCATTTAGGTTCAACTTTTAGTTCATTTTTCTGATACAACGAGCATTTTAAGGGACTTATTAATTCGCTGGATGTCGAAGTTATTTGAAATCTAATTTCCAGTGAGGTTCAACATACGTTCGGATTTACGAAAAATAATGGTTTTGCCCCTAGGAAAAATGAAACTCCACCCTCTGGAGTGGATGAAGTCTAATTCAGTTATTTTCATATGTGGAACGCTTACGTTTCTTTATATTGTGGAGTTGTCTCTGGGAATACGCATAGTATGCTTCGCGTGTGAACAATGGAAGAAAAGCAAAATTTCAGAGCTCACTTCGGTGCATACCAGCTGGAATATTGGCGTAGCATCCATACTG
This sequence comes from Macrothele yani, assembly GCA_039090855.1. Classification (NCBI taxonomy): domain Eukaryota; kingdom Metazoa; phylum Arthropoda; class Arachnida; order Araneae; family Macrothelidae; genus Macrothele; species Macrothele yani. Next base: position 21,911,088 of record CM076992.1, read on the forward strand.
ATAGCGGTTCTGTCTGCAGGTTTCGTTAACATGCTATCAGTTTACTGGGAGCACAGAAAAAACGACACGAATGAAAGACTTAGTAGAGTCAGAATAACTAGTCACGTGCTCCACGCCCTCGTAGGAGGCATTCTCTGGCGATATGTTGGACTATGGAGAGCTGAAGAGGTTAAGAAGGAAGCCGTACTCTTAACGAGTGCGAAGTTTTTATTTACGCAGTTCTACACTATACCGCTCCTAATAATCCATGTAAGCGTTTCAACGGATCTGGATGGTGGTGTGTTTGACGTTGCCCTAATTACGTCAGCAACGGTCACAGTTCTCTTGACGTGCATCGTATTCAAAGATGGAATCGAGATTCAGGATTGCAGTTCGTTTTGCGAGACTATGATTCTTGTGCCCCTGATATTTAGACAGCCACCACATGCAGACACAGAGGAACACAAAGAAACTGAAGATGAACATCGTACAGACGATTCTAGCACTGACAAAACAACGCTGGCGATCTGCTTGCTTCGCATAGTTGTCACCGTCCAGATATTCTTCTTCTCCTACGGTAGACTGCTGGCTTTGGGATTTCTCCTTAAGATGGCTGGGATATATGCGATAACGGTTCTGTTCTTGCAGATATTAATATCAGCTCTGTACTTGAAATTCCAGGCTTCTTACTTGTTCGCTGAAACTCAGTTGAAGCACAAGCAGTTAATGAGACTAGCATTTCTGAGCTATGTTCTTGTTTTCGAGTTACATTTACATCGGGAAAAAGATACCGGATACAATCTGGGGACCAAAGTTCGTCAAGGAATGCTTTATTATTGCACTACGACAATAGAATCTGTATTTTATATAACAGTGTGGGCGGTCACTGGTGGAGACAAAGTTAGCAACGAACAGTTCCCACAGGATGTCACGAAAAATTATCAAACTAAGAACATTATTCTCCTCGTAGGCTACTTATCTTTGGTGATTTCAGCAGTCATCCACATTTTTCTTGCGTTGTTAAGATCCTACAGAAAAGTGAAAGTTTTCTCTAGAATGAAACAAATCCGCGATGCTGTGCGGCGACGAATGAGTAGAACGTCAGTGCAACAGTCTTCAGATGCAGTAAACCCAGCTTCATTTGTAGACATCGCTTCTTTCTCGAAGAGCACAATGCGGTGCGACATCACACCATCGAGGATTCATACTGATCGCTCGTCTAAATTATGCGAAAATGCAATGTCGAATAGCTACTGTGACTTCAAAGACCGTATAGATGACTATGTACAAATCCAGCCTAAAGAAAGCATTTACCGCTTAGAGACAAATGAAAAAGAAAGTTACCCTAAGAGCGAAAACTGTGTTCCTTCTAACAGAAATTCTCCCGCTACTGAAGCCAAAGTTTGTAGGAAACCTAGTCCTGTCATCAACAGATGTGTGACAGAGAAAGCAAAGGATGACACTAGAAACCCAAATTTTTCTACCCCGAAACTAACTTCGGAAATTAAAAAATCCCCGGAAAAGTCTAGTGCAACTCAAAAAAGTGTAGGGATAGTAACTAGACTGTGGGAAAAATACTCGAAATTCCCGTCCAAGCGTTTCTCCAAACTGGGGGATCGTTTTAAAAACTTTGCCGTGTCAGTTCATATCCCAAGTGAAAAGCAAAAAACCTCGAATTCAAAATCAGCAGAAAAGGTCGCTCAAAGAGAGAAAACAATGAAAACTGCGGTAGAAAGTCCTCTAAAAGCAGAAACTATGCAGAAGTCTCCCGTGAGTTTTAAGCAAAATATTAAGGTGAAGCAAAGTTGCAAGAAAACCAAAAATTCTCCTAAAAGATGTGATCTCTCCCCAGGAACAACACGGGCTATTTCGAAGAACGAAAACGCGCAAACAGTTTCAGGGACATCGAAGAAAAGGCAAGTTGAACTATCTAGTAAAAAGCTAACGACTTCAGAGATGTTGGATGACCGGAAGACGTTAAGTTCAATGGAAACCAAGTCGTACTATGAAGAAAACAGAAATAATGCGGACGGAGAAGACTACGTGTTTGTAAAAGTTTCAATACCTAAGATTTTGATAACGCCCGATGAGCCTTCAGCCCTCGAAGATATTCAACGTGCTGAAGATTTGCCCGTTGGCTACGTAAAAGAAGCCGAGCAAGTAAGGGCCACGAGAGCTTATCTGAAGAAAAACGTCATTCTGATCATGAATGAGAAAGAGATTCACCAAATAAAGCTGTTAAATCTCTCTTCAAATAGGCTCTACTGGGGGTTTGTGGTTCAAATATAAAGTGAGTCATAAAAATCTTTCTGCAAAATCCACTATCTCATTTATAGCTTCATTTGACTCCATAAACACTTTTCGAAACCTAATATTTCACTAGTTATGCTAATTAATTTACTAATGACCCTATTGTAAAACAATTTTCTCAAGTGATATCGGATTTTGTTTAACAAAAAGAGGCGTAAATAAATCAGTTGCATTTTGTTACTTATTCAGTTGAATCTGCCGAAATTAAATTTAAGACAATAGCAGAAAAGAAAGTAACGCGAAACTACTTTTTATCGCTTGTTTTTCATAAAAGTGTGTAACAAATAAATAGCATTTTTATTCGAATAATCCGCATCATTCATAATTTGATGGTAAATGTGATCATTTTTATTTCGCCGACCATTATACCCTACAAAGGTCATTCAAAAAAATCGGTGACGTGCTGTATAAAAACTCGATGACATTCGCATTTTTAAAGCATAAATGTTATTTGTAAGTCCGGGTGAATCTTCAAATAATCAGTAAATTTGGAAATGGGGGAAAAAGTTACCTTGGAAGCTTGGTCCGGAAAGTAATTTCAAATAGAAAGACTACAAAAATTATCATCTGAAAATGTTAAGTGATTTGTCAAAAAGGTAGAACCTGTTTATAGAAAATAATTTCACTGACGTTAAACTAAGGTGACCAGACATCCTCATTTTCTAGGGACAGTCCTCAATTTCAATGTTTTGTCCTCAGTTTCGTAAAAACTGATTTAGGACGTCAAATGTCCTCAATTTCTTACTTTTTGTCCTCATGTTTTGAAATTTCCCAAACAAACTGAAATAGGAAAAAATGTGCTAAACAAAAGTCGTAGAACTCAAATGAATCTACTAAATGCAACCAAATTTAGCATGAATTACTTATTTAATTGCAAAAAAATGGACTCATAAATGTATGGAACTATTTTCTGAAGCCGATTAATTTTTCCTTGAATTTAGAAATCACGCAGTATCAATGGGAGACATGCCGAAGCATCGAACAAAGTCGTCTCGATAATCGTGGTGTTATATCGTTTCTGTTTTAACTTGATTTAACTCAAATATTTATAGGATGAGGAATAAATATCATCTTTTTCAGCATCCACTTTCTCGCAATTAAATAAGTTATTGATAAATTTGGTTGCATTTGGTAGATTCCATTACAACTTTTGTTCAGTATATTTTTTCATTAAACTGTTTCTTGAAGTGAAGTTATTGGACTTGGAATATTCTTTCTCACAGTGAAAACATACAGGTATTCCATTATTTCTGTCCGCTCAGTGTATAGTATTTTTCTGGCTTCAGATATTTTTTTCTTGTAGAGAATCACAATGAAATATCAGTGCAAAATAGAAATGTAGCTTTGTTTGCATGTGCTTCCCCTATGAATAACACTTAAAATTTATCAGAAGTAATATTCAGCATGATAGTATTTTATTTTTATTACTATTTTATACCTGTTTCACATGAAAATAACCTTTCAGATTCATTGTATGTTTTCCTATGAAACTAGGCAAAAATGGTACAGTTCATAACATTCTTCGCTAATCTTCGGTTTTACGACAATGTTTCAGACATTGTCCTCAATCGTGTCTTCATTTTGAAAACGAAATTGTCCTCAATTTTGCATTGAAATTGAGCACATGCCATCTTGTCCTCAATCTCGTTCTCAAAAATCCGGTCACCTTAGGTTAAACGAATAGAACTATGAATAACAATTCTAAATCCGCGTCCGACAGTGTAGAAGAGCTTAGCGCCCCTAAGACCCTTTTTGTAATTAGCCGGAAAGAAAAGCTAGATCATTAAAGGGAATACTAGACTAAACCCGTCGGAATCGAAGGTATTTTTTTTTTTTTTTTTTGAAGGAATAAATTTAGATTCACAAATTCATTCAACCACTTCAGTAAAGACAATAGTCCAGGTTCGTGATATTTTTTGACCGCCTTTTTTTTTTTTTTTTTTTTTGGACTACCGTAAGCAACTCAATGGTTTCAAATCGATTTTATTTTCAAGGTAGAGTTCAGGAAGCGAACTAATTAGAACGTCCTGATACAAGTTAAATACAGTAAAATAGGCAAAATTCTAAAAACTATGTACATTTAAATACAGCACGGTGCAATGATTTACAAAGGAGCATCGTGGTGAAGGGTGCATTCATATTTTGCACGAGAACATAAGAAACTGGCGTAACAGTGCGTCTCAGAGTAAAGGTACAAATTCAGTGCTGACAGATAATAGTGCAGGTGTACAATAATTGAGCACTGTGCGAAAAGAAATTACTGAGGACAAATAATACAAAAAAAAATGTAATAATCTGAGACAGACGGAATTAGAATATCTCAGTACTGGGGAATTTTGTATAATGCATAGTAAAGACAAGAATTATATACACATGTACAGCATTGTGCAATTGAGGAAAACATTGGTAATAAGAAATCAACGTAGTATTGCAGTTTGAGTTCGATGACAATCTGACTAGTATATCTGAATACAAGTGAAATACAGTAAAAATGTAACAAGATTCTAAATTTTGTACAATTTATAGACAGCACGGTGCAATGGTCAAAATAAGCAAAAGAATGATGAGGGCACTCATAGTGATAAACTGATACAAGAGATGGACGAACATGACATTTCATGGTAAATGGCGCAGTAATGCGATAGCAAACAACAGAACGTTTTTACAAGATATGTACTACTTTGTGCAATTCACAACTGAAATGAAGATAGCGATAATGTGAAAACATGAGACTGACGTGACTTGATCGTCTCAACACATGAGCACATCACATAGACGTGGAAAAACTTGAGCCAAAACAGAACTAAGATATCGCAATCAATAATAGTGAAGGCGATAACTAATTACACATGTACAGCATTGCGCAGTTTAGAAATACATTCGGTATAAGAAAGCAACTTCATTAAAGTATGTGTAACGTACCAGGAGATGTGACGTACCTGCCAGCAGGACGCACATGACATAAAGGCAGATAGGATTCAGAACAAATGTCCGCGTAGCTCAATTGGTAGAGCAACTTATTCCGGAATGAGGGGACCCGGGTTCGAATCCTGGCGCGGATAAAAATGACGGAGAAATTTACTTCGTTATATATGATTTAGGAAACATTCCGACGAGTATTACTTAATACAAGTAAAATGTAGTAAAGAAGTAACGATATTCTAAACATTGTACAATTTATATACAGCACATTGCAATGGCCAAATTAAACAAAAGAGTGAAGAGGGCGCGCATATCGATGAACAAATGAAAGAGACGGACAAACAGGTCGTCTCAAAAGAAAGATGCAATATGGTGATAACAAACAACAGAACGAAATTATAATATAAGTACAACGTTGTGCAAATCACTATGAGAACAAAGAAAGCATTAATGTGAAAACATGAGACAGACGTTAGTTGTTAGTCTCAACATATGAAAGATTCACGTGGATGATAGAGACTACAATAATTAAACACAAAAACGGTATTGCAAGAATTACATAAGATTCGTGCAATGGTGATCATGAAGATTTAAGCAAAGCTCATCAAAAGCAAGTATAGTCGAAGTCATGGTCGGCCAACCGTCAGTTGTAGCAACATCGGCGAGCCAACAAACCAGGAAGCAGCCGGAGACCATGTGGAGAGAAACGTACTCTCGCAGTGCTGAGTAACAGCTACTTGTTTCTCGAAGCGGAGACGAGAAAGAAGGCAGTCTCGAAAGTGACACAGTAACATCTCAGAAGCTTGAGGCACTGTATGAGGAGTGGTAATATCTCGGCAGCGTTGGTGAAACACGTAGATAACGTGCTTTACTAAAACAAAAATGTAGGAACAAACTAATGGTAGCTTGACTGGAGGAGAAACTTGAAGCAGCAGTGTCTTGTAGGCGTCGAAAGTGAGATCAGCTGTAACTGAGCGTTGGGCGATGGAAAATGCTAAATGCAGGAGCGGCAGTAAGATGATACAATGGAGGTATACATAAGAGACATCAGCTTCCTGAGCACAGAAGGGGCAAAGAGGTGAATCAAGAAGTGTCATGCGGTGGAGGATGGAAGAGGCGGGAAGACGGCGGTGAAGAAAAAGCCAATGAGTGTTGATCTTTAGTGAAGAGGAGAGAGGGCGGCGGACCACACAGCGGTGGTGGAGGATAGGGGGACGTCAGGAATGGGGATGGGAGAAGAGGAGTGGGACATGGAAAGGAAACGGTAGAGAGCCTACGTCGACAAGGAAGAGAGTGGAAGAGTTGTGCCGGCGACGGACAGAAAGAAGGGAACAGGAAGGGAAGCAGACGGGACAAAGGTAAGGCCAGAGGGAGTGGCGAGGTGGGGAAACTGAGAGATAATAGTAGAAAGGAGGGAGTCATAGACAGAACGAGAGGAGGGGGATAGAAGAAGAGTGGAGGGAAGACTGGCATAAGGACGCCAGGAAAGGTCTGAAGTAGTGAGGTCTCTGACTGTTACGACTCCTGCACGGAGCCAGGAAGGATAGGCAAAGTGCGACAGATGTGAAGGGTGGAGAAGAGACGAGAAAAAGAGGGGTTCGGCGAGAAGTTCCGTGGTAGAATCTGGCGGGGAGCGAAAAAGGGAGAGAGAGCGGAGTAAAGTGAGAGCTTCTCGGTAGACAGGGGGACAACGGGAGAGAACAAGAGATCGACGGTCCATGAGTAGTAGGGAAAGGAGAGTGAAGCTGGCGTTGCTCGGATTTTTTTTTTTTTTTTTTTTTTTTTTTTTTTTTTGATTGGAGGTTTAACGACCACCGTGAGCAACTCAATGGGCTATAAGCAGTCGCCCGTCCCTAATTTAGGGTCACTGGTTCCAGGGAAGGGAAAGAGCCAGTGCCGTAAGACAAACACAACATCCATGCCTGACCGGGATTCGAACCCGGACCCCTTACGGACAAATGATCAGAGGCCAACGCCTTGGACCACTGCGCCACCGGGGCGGCATTGCTCGGATTAGTGATGACATCTCTTACAGAAATAGCATCAGGTACAGGTGACGTGATGAGGCGAAGGAACGTAGTAATCTTGAAAGCCTTGTAATACAGTACAAATGTGTGTCGACAAGGCCGATGCCGCCGTGGTCTGGAGGAAGACAGAGCTTTGGGGCGCTGATCCAGTGGTGGCCAGTCCAGATTACGGAAGTGAAGCAACGGGTGATGTCTTGAAGACGGAGTGGAGTTTTGACTACGTGCCAGGAGTGAGTACATAAAGAAAGTAGGTAAGTACTTGTGAGACGTGCTCGTTGGAAGTAGGATGAGCAGAACTGGGCTCTGCGCCAAAACGCAGTTAACTTGTGCAAGCGTGGATGAATAGTATTCCACGTGGTAAGAGAGGCATTGCCCGGTATACCAAGATGGACGCCAAGGAAGCGTTGTGAGATGGAAGACCAGTTGGCACCCCAAGGGGAATCCATACGATCAACCCAGGAGCCGCACCACAGGCCTGTGCTTTTGGAAGAATTCATCCCTGCGCCGGAGCACGAGGCGTATTCTGTGAAGAGACTTTGCAGTTGAGTGAACTGTGATTCGAGACGAACGCAAAAGGTTACATCATCTGCTTATGCAACGGAGGTGATGCCATGATGTCTCGTGCGGCCGATGAGTGGTGGCAGAGTAAGTTGAAAGGAACGGTGCACTGTGCGAAGAAATGGTTCGATGGCTATTGCAAAGAGTTGGCTGGAGAGTGGGCAGCCTTGCCTCACTCCACGGCGGAAGGGAATCGGCGCTGTGAGAAAGGTGGGCAACTTAACTTGAAAACTGGCGTCCTGATAGAGGGAGGAGAGGAGGGAAACAAAAGAGGGAGGAAACCCAAAAGAAAGGAGTGTGTCAGAAAGATATGAATGGGAGATATTATAGAAGGCTGACTGTTGATCTAGTGAGAGAAGGGCGAGGGGTTCAGAGCGGAGTCGAGCGAGGTGGATCAGGTCGTTAAGGAGGTGGATGTTGTGAGAAAGAGAGCGGCCGGGGACTGTGTAAGTTTGGTTGGGGGAGAGAATGTGAGTGAGGATGAGATTGAGTCGTTGAGAAAGAAGCTTAGTATAAAGTTTGTAATCAATATTTAGTAGGGAAATAGGGCGCCAGTTCTGCAAGTCAAGGAGATCACCTTTCTTGGGGAAAAGGACTACATATGCGGCTGTAAATCTCCTCGGGAGGGGGAGACAGTAAAGGCAGATGAAAAAACAGAGAGGAGAAACGGAAGAAGTAGAGGTAGAAAAGTTTTGCAAAAGCAGAAAGTGAGGCCGTCCGGACCTGGAGCGGCACTGTAATTCAGGGAAAGGAATGTGGAGGAGAGTTCGGAAAGTGTAGAGGGGGGGGGAGGAGAGTGGTAGCAAGATGGGGGGACTTGTGGTAAATTAGAAAGGAGAGATGTCATAGCTGTGGGGGGATGGCGGAGGAGGTTCACAGAACTTTTCAGTATATTGCTTACGGACATGAGAACAAAGAGTGATCGGGTCGTCTGACACCTCACCAGAAAAAAGGCGGAGGTGATGAAGTGCACTCGATGATCGTCGTGTGCGTTCCACTGATGTAAGAAACTCATAATTATGCGCGTCTGGCGTCAGATGTTGAAGACTGAGTCGACACAGAGCTTGTTGAGCCAGTGGAAGGAGAAGAGATCGAAGTTCTGCTTGATAGGAGGAGAAGAGAGGATCACTTAGGCTAAGAAGAGAGAGCATTGAGCGAACATGGTCAAGACGCATGTTCTGAATCGTCTTTGCCGTGAAAGAAAGGTTGCGGACATGAAGAACAAGGTGTTGTTTGATCTCCATCCACAAAGTTAGACCACAGGAGGCAGATTGGAGTTGTGGTCGTCTTACCTCTAGGAATGATCGAACTGACGAGCAGAAATCTGGGTCTGAGAGAAGAGCATTATCAAAAGTCCTAGGACGAATTGTCCTGAGTTTTGTCAGAGCAGTATGGACGGTGAGAGCAATAGCGCAGTGCTCAGAAGAGGCTGTAGGATGAATGCACGATTCAGTCACAGCTGGAAGAAGGGTACTTGAGGCATAAAACCTGTCAAGACGGGCTGTAGAAGGACTGTGGTCATGGGATGAGCGCCAGGTGTGAAGAGTCGTCGTCGGATGGAAGTGGCGGTGAACATCAGTAAGTGAGTTGTTTGAAACAATTGACTGTAGAAGATTCACCAAGGCGACTCGGTGCTCTCTGATGGAAGGGGACCGATCAAGTTGAGAATTGAGGGTGCAGTTAAAATCACCTCCTATGAGAACGTGATCTGTAGGAGGGATGCGAGATAAAGCACGACGAAAACGGGTGAATAGTATTGACAGGAATGTTGTAGAACATGGAATGTAGATATTGAAAATATGGTAACAAGTGGACTCAATGGTGAAAGTTGCAAGCTGTAGGAGATCTTGACACAGGTTGCGAACTGAAAAGGAGGTGACAGTAGAGTTGTAGGTGTTGCGGACGCCAATTGCGAGGCCACTATGAGGAGATAATCCAAATGCATGGTGAAACGTATAGTTCCACGGCCGCCATCTAGAGAAGAGAGTGGTAGATTTGCAATTCGTTTCCTGGAGTAGAAGATCGGCCCCTAACGGGTTGAGGTCTTCATAAGCCAAGGCATTATTGAGGGGGATGCGAATCCCCTGCAATTAAGTGATACGATCTTGAATATGAGGTTCAGTTAATGCTTGCTGAAGATCTTTCAGGACTGGAGGAAAAGACTTGAGTCGGTTGAAAAACGTTTTCGCCCACGGGTGGGCAGGTATGTTCTGACAGCAAAAGTGTGACAGGTTACAGATCTGATCTGGCATGAGATAGAGAAGTGAAGGATTCTTCGTGGCTAAGGCATGTGCGATGGTGTAGCCGGTCTTGCTCGTTAAATATGCATGGAGATCTTCATAGGAGAGTGGTATGGGAGGTATATTGGCTTTCTGGAGAGATGCAGCAAAGTCTTCAACCGTGGGGAAGGAGACTTCAGCTTTGGATGGGGAGGTATGGTGGGTAGAACTGCCGGATCTGGGTTAAGTTGAGTTCTGCTTTTTCGCTGATCGCCGACGGGAGGAACCACGGCGCTTCAACGGAGGCTCAGTCGAATCATCATCACCTTGAGACTCTCTGCCAATGGACTCTGTATCTGCTGCGACGGAGGTACCAGTAGTAAAAGCGGACTGAAAACCCTCTGAGGGGGATTCAGAAGCCGAATGACGACGTTGGGGAAGTGTTGAGGCAATCGTTGGAAAATCCTCTTGTAAATCATAGGAAGCGGCTGTGGAAGCTTCTCGTTGACCAACGGCTGTAAGTCGACGAATTTTGTCAGATCTCAGCTCTAGGGCTTGCTGTGGGGTTCGCTTCGAGGGAGGTGAAGAAGCTGATAGAGAGCTAGTTGGAGCCGGTGGAACTTGATGGGGGCAATGCACTCGAAGATGAGCTTCGCCATGACATAGTGTGCAATGTAGGGATGTAATCCCGTCGATTCTCCGACGCTGTTGTCCACAGCGCACATTGAGGATTTTCGGGCACGCCAGCAGATGTTCATTCGACGGAAAGATGACGCAGGCACTACGACGAAACTCTCCAATGGTATTTTCATCTGGATATCTAGGCGCCGCTGAGAGAGTCGTCACCGGTCCCACTACTCGGCCAAATTTGCTAAGTAAGGTACACAGTGCAACATTAGAGACTTCAGGTGGAACTGGATGAAAAGTAACCTGGATAGGCCGCTGCGCAACAGGCTCAGGTAGAAGATGAACATTTTTGATGGACAAGCCGTCAGTCATTACGAGATCGGCATGTTCCTTACGAGCAAAATACACCAGTACAACCCGTGGTTTGCGGGCCATATGAGTAATGTGGGCTCCAGCGGGAAGCATCTGCTTAAGTGCAAGACTGTGCTCTTTGAGCTTCGTGTCAGGTAGGGCATCGAAACAGACGCCAAAGTCCATGGTAGACATAAATTGTTTTCCTGCTGGGGAGTCCTCCGGGATGTCAATGGTAGCGGAATTGCCGTCAACACTGACGTAGGAGTCTGGAAAGACTATCGCCACAAACTTAGGAGCTTTCGCTCCGGAGGTAACCTTGGAATATGTACGAGAAGGAGAACTGACGAGAGAGGGCTGCGACACAGCGCCAGTTGCTGGATGCGGCTTTTTGAACTGAGTGGAAGGCAGCGGATCTGCGCCGTCAGTCACATCCATGGCCTCGTCTGCAGTACCAGAGACATGCGTCAAGGCGACGTCACTCTCCTGGACAGGGCAAGCAGCTTGAGCCTTTACAGAGGAGTCGCGCTCCACATCCTGTGTGCGCGCTACGTCACTGACAAGCATTGGAGATGATTGGTCTCCAGAGGTTGAGGAGGAGATTAAAGGAGCCTTGCTGATAAGGGCGTGAACATCACTCTTATCAGTTGCCGCCATTGCTAATGGCGAGGGTTAACGAAAGAATCTATCAGCTCGATCGAAAATTTAAATGCTGATTACAGAAATAATAAGTTACTCACCACCTTGTGAGACGAACCAAAAGAAATCTCTCACCTTCGTCTTGAAGGGACACACAACAGAAATGGACGACACACTCTGGAAACACACTAATTCAGGCACAAAACTGGAGCACAAACAACGAGCAACTCAATGGGCTATAAGCAGTCGCCCGTAATATGTTCACTAACAATGGTCAACGGAATGTTTATTTACATCTTTACATAATGGGAAACGTCTTACCTACGTGAATAAACTGGATCGAATGAATATTAAATTGTATATATACATCAGTCCAACGGCATAACTGAATCAGGTCTTCGAGAGTGTTCACTGTTCCGATAAGAACTTTGATACCAATGCATGCTAGCGTTGTTTTGCGTAACGGTTGGCTCAGAAAAGAGACTTCGGACTTTGGACTACCTGAGTCCCTCCATGCCTCCGCCTTCAACAGCGCGTGAGTCAACCGCAGGCGATCGTATGTCAATCGCACGCTTCTCCCATAGACTTTACATGGGAAATTTGCCGCCCCACAACGCCCGAACCGTTGCCCCAATCTCAGTTTTCTCTTCGAATGGCACATATACATGTTAAGACCTTTATTTTGGTACCTCAACCATATCTTTACGTTCAGCCGTTCTCTCAAAATAGGACTCACAGTAAAAAACCTTATAGAATTAATATATAGATTGTGTTTCATGTTTAAACATACTCAGTAGCAAGGATGCAGCACCCACCTCTACCCAAAGCAGTTTTTTTTTTCATGCCATACAGAAATTTTCTGAACTCAGCTGGGAGTTTTTCCAGAGTAACACATTATTGTATGTTTAGTTCCCTCCACTGAGAGTTAAACAGGTCATAGCCCTAAAGTTTATTGAAACCAATTCATGTGGAAATCTTAGCATTTTTACGCATCAATCAGTTTCCATGCAATAAAATTTTCCTCAAGCCTGTCTTCCTCTCAGCCCATCTGGCTGATGCAGCAGATTTGAGTAGTCCTTGGGATAGCGACTACTAATGCAGCTGGAATGCATGCTGCTGTGAGCTTTGTTGATAAATGCAACACTTGTGCTGCCAAATATGAAATAAAATGAGATGAATTAAAAAACCAAAGGAGTAATGCCAAAAGTATTATTTGATAATTTCGCCTCTAATTTTACTTGTGTGCATATGTTTTCAATTTTTGGTTTGGTCCTACTTTTATTGAACGTAATATTGGGTTGATGCATAAGTTCATGCCGGTTTTTTTCACCGCACTACTAGAATGTATTACATCAGAAGGGAAAAAGGAATCTATCACTATGTATCCCCTTCTCCCGATGGTGTACCAACGTCTATATACGTCTGCAATGCCATTCTTGAAAAACGTGCAGGTTGTGCTGCGAAGAAATCATCAAGGAAATTCTGGAGATCAACATCATTGTTGAACGTTCTGCCACAGAGTGTATTCGACAGAGATCGGAACAGGTGATAGTCTGAAAGGACGGCATCTGAGGAATGGGCCGGATGTGGAAGGATCTTACATTTCATGTCCTGAATGGCCATTTCGGTCATGTTTGCACTATGAGGGCGTGCGTTATGTTGGAGAAGGACATCATGGCGCCGATGTGGCCGTTTCTGCTGAATTGCTCCCTCCACATGGTGAAGTTGCTCACAATAGAGTGCAGCGTTGATGGACCGATTTCTCGGCAGCATTCCCCAGTAAATAATGCCTTCCATGTCCCACCAGACACACAACATGATATTCGCAGGATGAAGGTCATGTTTTGGACGTGGTGTGGGCGTCTTGTTTGGGCTTAACCATTCCCTCCGATGCGTGAAATTCATGTGCAGGCACCCAAGACCTTTCTCATACGTTCCAGGTGTCGCACCACTGTGGCCTGTTCACAGTCCATCTCAGTGGCCAATTCGTGTGTGGTGTGACACGGATCCAAGTGGATGAGATGGTTCAAACGATCCTCATCAAAGTGAGATGGACGACCTGAACGTGGAGAGTCGTTGAGGTCAAACTTGTCACTTCGGAACCGCTCAAACCATGTGCGGGCTGTCCTCGGAGCAATAGCATCCTCCCCATGCACAGTACAAATTTGTCGAGTAGCCGTGGATTCCTTGTTAAACTCTTAGAGGAGTAGATTTCGGAAATGTTCATTCCTCTCTACTTGACACTCCATACTTCCGGACCTAAAAACCATTAGGCACAATCACACAACGCAATATGATTTAGATACACGAGATTACTGGCTACATTTTGATAAACAACTGGCCATCTGCACAGTCACTATACTGACCTGGGAAACACTCGTGAAATAAAATCACATGAACTTATGCAACAGCCCAATATTTTTAACGGCGATGTGACTCCCATCAAACTGAAAAAAATTATCAGTGTTTACTAATAACCAGTGCTTTTTGTTCTAAAATAAAACTTATCCGGACTCTCTCTCTTATCCAATCCCCTTACGTAGCTCCATTGTTTTCACCGGTACAATGTAAACGATAAAAATAATTATTAATAAATTTAAATTATTTAATAATTATAATAACAAATATGAGTACTTATGTCAAAACAGATTCCAAAAAGCCATCATTGCATTGTTACTGCCATTTTCACTTGTCCGTACCTTGCTCTTAGTTGCTAGACGTCTGCTTTTTAGGAACCAGGAATTATGTAAGATAAAAGTCGAAAACGGTACTGATGCCCTTGTCAGGGCCGAATTAAGGCCTCAGTGGGCCCGGAGGCTAAGGCATTTTAGTGAGCCCCTAATCTAAGATCTGAGTGAGCTCCAAAGAACTTAGGACGGGAAATCATTATGAAGTCTGTTACAGTGGTTCCACCTAAAATCTCTACCTTATGTTTCCAGTGGCAAAACTTCTTTACACATTTTCTTCGCAATTAGTGTATTCCCAAGGATGAAAATTTGCACATCGATAAAACTAACTTTAAGTTATAGCATGTGTAACGTACCAGGAGATGTGACGTACCTGCCAGAAGGACGCACACGACATAAAGGCAGATAGGAATCAGAATAAAACGTCCGCGTAGCTCAGTTGGTAGAGCAACTTATTCCGGAATGAGGGGATCCGGGTTCGAATCCTGGCGTGGACAGAAATGACGGAGAAATTTACTTCGTTATACATGGGATACTTGATACTTGCTAAAGCTTAACCATAATTAAGCAATCCAACATTTTTTTGTCTACTGATGTCGTCAATGTACAGGTTGCGCCATCTAATCGATGAGCAAATTTTCATCCTTGGGAATACACTAATTGCGAAGAAAATATGTAAAGGAGCTTTACCATTGGTAACATAAGGCAGAGAATTTAGGTGAAACCACCTTAAAACACGAAATTATAGCAATATGCTTGTAATAATTAATACATAGTGCATTCTTTAAACTAATAAATTATTTGCAGAGTTTTCATAATAAGTCACTGTTATCTATTATAATTTATGATTACAAAATTGTTGGTATTGAGATGGAATAAAAATAGCAACGTTTACCACAGTTAAATGTTTATTATACATCGACTATAGTTTAGCAGAGCATTTGGCTCGGCATCATCAGGACGAATGGAGCGTAAACATTGAATCATCGTGACATAATCAGTGTTCTGACGGGCACGGATTTTGGTGAGTTGTTTCCACGCGCTTGAAAGAAATGGTATAGACGTCATGTCGTTGACAAGCCGTGAAAAGTTCTGGTATATGTGGAAAGCTTTTAGTACATTGAGCTTGATAGTCAAATCAGATTTATCAATAAGCTTAGCGTTTTCAAGCAAAAATTTATGATTATTTTCGGGACAATGTTGGGTTATAGACTTCTTTCAGTTCATAATTCCGTACGTAGGTCCGTTTGTATTCTTTCACACGGGAACTTAAAGCCCTGCGGGTTTGTCCTATATATGAAAGTCCATATTCACAAGGTATCTGACAAATTCCTGCGGAATTTGTCTTCGACGTAGTCTTTTGATTCATAAAATTTCCTCTTGTTTATGGGTTTGAAAATAACTTTTAAATTAAAACTTTTGAAATTCCGAAGCAAATCTGAGGAGCAAATGGGATAACCGCCCAGTTCTCTCGTATTGGGAGGTATATTGGCGTGAGCGAGCAGACAGGCTTCGGTTTCCTAAATTTTTGAACAGTTTTGTCTTTAAAGGAAAGGCTATATCCTCTGTGTGCTGCCATTCGTTTAAGAAAATCAAGCTCTTTCTGCAAGGAATCCCACTCCGCCGCCTACTACTGACCATCGAGCATCACCGGCAAGGGTTTCAATTGGTCAGGCCCGATCAGCGTAGGATAGTGTTCAGTGGCGTCGCGTCGTGTTGTGTTCAGTGATACGCCATGGTTTTTTGGCTTTTTTTTTAAATTGGAAATTGGAGGTTTAACGACCACCGTGAGCAACTCAATGGGCTATAAGCAGTTGCCCGTCCCTAATTTAGGGTCACTGGTTCCAGGGAAAGGAAAGAGCCCGTGACGTAAGACAAACACAAATCCATGCCTCACCGTGATTCTAACCCGGACCCCTTTTGGACGAATGATCAGAGGCCATCGCTTAGACCACTGCGTCACCGGGGTGGCCCATGGTTTGCACTTGGCACCGATGACCAGCGCATGCGTGTTTGCAGACGAGCCGGCCAGCGCACGGATCCTGGCCTTTACCGCGTAACAGCACACTAGTGATGGGCAAAATCGGTACTTTTTGGTACTCGTTATGTTCTGAATCGCTTCTTTATTGTAACGAGTTTAAGTACCGACAACAGTACTTTGTTATTATGTGTGTGTGTATTTGCATATAAATATATATATGTATTTTTGATTGGGGGTTTAACGACCACAGTGAGCAACTCGATGGGCTATTAACAGTCACCCGTTCCTAATTTAGGGCAATTAATTCCAGGGAGGGTGAAGAGCCAGTGCTGTAACACAAACACAACATCCATGCCTCAGCGGAATCCAGACCGTACCCATCTCGAACGAACGATCATACCACTGCGGCACGTGGGCAGCATGAAAATGTTTAAGTTTGTCGCCCCGGTGGCACAATAATCTAAGCGGCTTCTGACCATCCGTGCTAGATGGGTCCGGGCCGAGTTCGAATCCCGGTGAGACATGGATATTGTTTGTTTTACAGTACTGGGTCTTTCCCTTCCCTGGAACCAGCAGCTCTAAATTAAACGAAAAAAGTGTTCAAGTTTCATGACTGTCTGTTACTTAAAGTATCGTTTCAACCGCTCTTTCTGCCCAGAAAATTTATTTAAAATTCACATCCTCTTTGCCATTGAGCAATAACAAAAGAATATTAATAATAATAAAATAAAACAAATGAGATAAATCAGGTATATATTTAATCATGGTTTTCAGAGACTCAGCTTTTTATTTGCTCGACTATTTCTGTAAACCAGTCTTGTTCCCGAAAAATAAAAATAAGTGATTTCCTGTATTCAGATCCAAGGAATAGCTACCCTGAATCGGTATTTGTCCCGAGAAAGAAACAGTAACGATTTCTGTAACCGGGTCCAAGGAACGACTGCTGTAAATCGTTACTTGTTCCGAGAAAGAAAATGTAACGAGTAACGAAGTAGGAAAGTACCGATCTTCTGTACTCGTTGCATTGCAACAGTACCGATCTTCTGTACTCGTTGCATTGCAACAGTACCGATCTTCTGTACTCGTTGCATTGCAACAGTACCGATGTACCGATTCATCACTAATAACCAGTCCAAGAAACGACTGCCAGAGGCGTAACTAGGCATTTTTGCGCCCCCATCTTTCTTCCCGTCTTACATATATATTTTGCCTCGTCATTCTTATAGGCCTATACGCTGCTCGACAAATTAAAAGCCACACCCCAATGTTATTTATCTCTGTGCGGGAAGCACAATCAAACTGTGACTGTTTGCGCAACTTTTCCCAACTGCTTCGGAGTTCGGACCTTTGAGATCCCATCAAACTGGACGAATGCAGCTGGCAGTCATGATTTGCAGTCACAGTAATGGTCGAATGGCCCACAGAGAATCTTCAACAATGTGAACAATATCCTTATGTTACAACGTTCCGTACTACTATAAAGAAAACCCGCAATACTCATTGTTGTCAACAAAGATTACGATTCTTCTTTAGTTAGACAGATCATACCACCACAGCGCTTTCATTTCTGAATGTCAGCAACTAACATCCCCTGATCATTTTGAAGAAGAAATGCAAATTTTAAGCTGCCAAAGCAACAAACTGGCGAAACATGTTACAAACGTTGTAAATGTACAAATTACAAGTATAACGCGATAAAACTGTACCAAAAACAGGAGCAAAAGTTTCAATTCCAATTGTTCAGTAAGGTTGTATGGAGGGATTTTTGCGCCCCCTCTTGAGTTGCGCCCGGTGAAGGCGCCCCGCTTACCCCTCCCTAGTTACGCCTCTGCGACTGCTGTAAATGGTACTTTTCCCGAGAAAGTAACAGTGAAGAGTAACGACTGAGATATGAAAGTACCGATCTTCTGTATCGTTGTTATAACGAAGTAAATTTCTCCGTCATTTTTGGTCTACGCCGGGATTCGAACCCGGATCCCCTCATTCCGGAATAAGTCACTCTACCAATTGAGCTACACGGACGTTCATTCTGATTCCTATCTGCCTTTATGTCGTGTGCGTCCTGCTGGCAGGTACGTCACATTGTAACGAGGACGAAAGTACCGACCCATCACTACAGCACATGGTTCGCACATCGGGAGTGACTGTCTGGGAAGTCATTTCCTACAATAGCCAGAAACCCATGGTAGTCCTCCGTACCACCCTCACGGCTCAACAGTACGTCGACGACATTCTAAGATCTGTTGTGTTGCCATTCCTGTCGCAGCATCACCGAGCATTTTTTTCAACATGGCCGACTGCACACGGCACGGCTCTCCGAGGACTGCCTCCGTAATGTCGACTCCCTTCCATAGCCAGCCCGATCGCCCGACCTGTCACCTATCGAATATGTTTGAGACATGATGATACGCCACCTACGCTTATTCTGGATTGTCTGAGAACTGGCTCGCAATTCGGACACCATCTGGCATGCTTATATCCAGGAACGGATTGTGACGACCAAACCGGGCCGGGAATTTTAGTCTTGCAATCCACTCTAACATACACATACATGCAGTGTTATACTTCCTTCATGAAAAATTCTGTAACATCGTGGATCAAGTAGAACTATTGAAATATGCTTCGTAAAACAAATTCATATGTGAAGAAGTTTTAACCATTTAACGGTGAAACCGTTTTAAAAATCCTTTCGTGATTGAATGTAGCTTCAAACCAAGCTCAAAACGGGGTGTTGTGCCAGATTTTAAAAAATAAATTATTTTGACAAGAACAAAATCTAGTCTCTTGAAGATTTCGTTTCCAGTTAAATCACTATGAAGATCATTCTGAATGTTAAAATATGCGCATGCAACATAATTCCCCTGCGAAATTAATTTTCATATTTATTTGTCTTCTGGTCTCCTACTGCGCAATTGTATTGGTATCTCCTCCTTGAGTAGAGGCTTTTTCTAAGTCTACCCATTATTTTGACCCCTGAGTTAGTACTGGTAAACTGCTGTTTCTTTTAAGATACATGTGTGTAGGACACAGATTTCGGAATATCTCTGCCGAAGAAGCATTCTCTGTATCAGTCAATGGATAAGTGTGTGGGAACGATAAACTATCACATGAGGGTGGGGAGCAACAATGACCCTGGGTTCCGAAATCCAGCAACCTACGTCTAACTGTAGTTAGCTTTAGCTTAATTAATTTATAACAGCTTTCTTGGACGTGCAGAGAATTTAGCTATTTTGTTTTGCAGCAGACACACAACATAAATATAAGAATTTTTTTTTTTAATGTAAATAACCTTTCAGATAGAAATGAAGCTCGGATGAAGTTTACCTTTATATAAGTACCAAAATAATTATTGGTTCTTTCCAAGCAAAAAGAATGGGAGAAAGTGGACCATTTCTCGAATGGTCCACCGGGAAATGTCCCGGTATCTCGTTGGGTCAATCCGTCCCTGCTTATATCTCAGGACAGTATTCGTGAACTGTATACGTCTATGCCAGTCCGGGTAACCGTTTGTATCCGAGATAGAGCTGGCGCTACAACGTACTGACTGACTTGTTCCACTCGTGGGGCTGTTTTATCCGAATAAATGGCCCAACTGCTCGGGAATTGCGATCATTTCTTTTTCCTGTACATGTACATTGCACATAACAATTTTCATCTCGATTGGATGATTCTTCTTCGGTTCTTCGTTTTTTTTTGTTTTTTTTAAATATTATATTTTGATATAATTGCTGCAATAAAGGAACGAACGGGATTTGTCTAACAACCAAATGAATTTCTTTTGATTATTATAAACTGCTATGCTTTTTATGTAATTTTAACTTAAATCGAAAATTTATTAGACAAATCAATCCAAAATCCAAGAAAGTGGGATTATTAAGTGACGCTGAGATCCCTCAACAGCGTGAATTCCAGAATACCCCAGAAAAAGCGAAAATCTTTTAGACAAATAATCAATCCGAAATCCAAGAAAAATGTTTGGAAACGCTCGCCCAGAAGTTGATTCATGTTTTTTTTTTTTTTTTTTTTGTTAAACTCGGGTACCTCCACTAGTACATTATGAAATTCAAAGTCCCCAGTTACTACGTTTACAAGGAACAACAGAATCAATACTGCTAAAGGTGATTGAATCCCGATCCATGATAAAAATTAATCGCCACGCATTCCTTAAATAAATTCCAACGAATTGGAGCCTATGCAATATTTGGTAAATATGCTGGTAGTAAAAAGAAAATTGTATGAGAGATCTTATATAAGGATACGTCCAAAAGGTATTAAGTACACCACTAATAACTAAGGAGACAATGAAGTCACATAAATCCGTTTATTTGGAAAAAGTAGCTTAATGATCACGAGCTTTCGCCTGTAAGCATGATTAAAATACTTTAATACTTTTTCGATATACACCATCTCACAGATCTATGTGGCTTTATTGTCTCCTAAGTTAAAAAGAATATTGTATATTACGTGGCATAATTAATTCCTTTTTTTTTTTTTTTTTATTGCCAAGTACGAAAAGTCATAAGTGCTTTGCTGGTGTTTTGGTAAACAAGGTGTTTTTTTCGCAACTAAGCGATTGCTCCTGTTGCAGGGTGTGTTGGATACTATCTTTCTTTTCTGTCTTACCGTGGGAAAATTTTTGAAGCAGTGAACTTCGTCTTGAGTCCGTCACGTGATGCCATCGTGTGCGCAGCTGAGAGAAACTGCAACGATAGTCCAGAGCAGAGTGGTTTTGTGACGAGGAAGGTTAATTTTGTTCGCTTGTAAAACTCTCTGTGCTTATGTAGAACAGAAACGTGGATTGCCCTTTTCTCCATGTGAAAGGTAAGGCGATCATTTTTATGTCGGCGACGACCCAGACGTTTTATTTATTTGAAGTAAAGATTTGTAGCTCTTATATAGTATTATCGCCTGCAGTGTCTATGAAATCGTTTGCTTGCGGAATTCATTAACTAGGACAGTCCGACATACTGCGTTCACTATTCATTCAGCGTGATTGTGCAGTATTTTGTAATCTCAAACATGTATTTTTAGATATTAAAAGTTGCTGCCTTAGGGGCCGTTCATCAAGTACGTCCGTGATTTTTACTATTTTTAGACTTCCCCTCTCCCATGTCACATTTTGTCCGATCCTCCCTAAAAAGTACACGTCCAAATTCCCACAACCCCCTTTATTTTTGACGACTGCTTTTAGAAGTCCGTTGAGAAACAAAGAAAACACGTAATTATTTAAAGGAATCTTCCATATATTTACTACACATTTGCTTCAGAAAATATTTATTATTTAGGCATTAATTTATTCCCGAATGCTACCCGAACTTTATCATTCTGAAATAAAGATCCACAAATGAACGCACGCATTCAAGGTTGCAACACTCCCGGTTATACCATCTACAAAACACGATAAATTTGGTAGTATAAATACGAGAACTTAATAATAATATTCTGATTTAGGTAAATATCACCAGAAATCTGAAATATTTCATACCTTTTTTTAACTGTTAAAAGAAAAAAAAGAAAACAAAACGAATAAATGCCATCCACTATATTTTTGCCGCTGGATGTCCGAATTACTACCCCCCCCCCCCCCCGTGTCACATTTGGTCCGGTATCAGGAACCCCCTCCCCTGTAAGCTCGGACGTACTTTATGGACTGCACCTTATATATGTCATCATTGTCAATCAGTGATGTAGTTATAATTAAAAAAGTACCTTAACGGTGAACTGATTAGGTAAAAATGGCTTGAAAAGGAGACTCAAAGTGTTTAAAAGCATTGTGAATTCTGATTTGCTCTTTCTACAGTTCAGTATATTTTATAAAATTTTTATTACTAATTAGTTTTATAGTTTTATATAAATCGTTTAATTTCAGCAATTTTTAATAAAGGAAAAAACGTCGTTTGTTAGTCACATCCTAAAAATATGCAGGGTTTTTTTTTTTAAGTAACGCTCTGTCATTTCACACGATTACAAATGTTCAGTGTGACTGAGTTACACTGAATAGATGTAACTAATATAATCACATTGAATAAATATAACTAATACAGTCACATTGAATAAATATAACTAATATTGTCACATCTATTCAGCGCAACGTGGACCTTAAGTAAAAGAGATATACAAAGGCTGCAGACATTTCAAAGCAGCATGGAGAGGTGCATGCTTCGTGTAACCAGGAGAGATAAGAAGAGGAACTCGTGGATCCGAAAAATGACAAGAGTGGAAGACATCATGATCAGAGTTAAATCCCTGAAATGGCAATGGGCTGGACATACTGCCAGAAGGACAGATCATCGATGGACAGCCGAAATTTTAGATTGGATTCCAAGGGACAGGAAAAGACCCAGAAGAAGACCACATGAGAGATGGGTGGATGAAATTCGAAAGTATGCAGGGGTGACATGGAGGAGACTGGCACAAGACAGACCGTTGTGGAGGAAACTTGGGGAGACCTTCGTCCAGCAGTGGATTGATAATGGTTGACAATGATTCAGTGCAACTAATAATAAGCCTTTTTCCTAAGATACTGAGGTAAATGAAGGAGATATCTGTTGTGTTATTCTTAACGAATAAAGGAAAGGGTAGCTCAGTAAAAAATATTCTTCGCACACATAGAACTTATCACTTAGCCATACTGACTGCATAGTGTCACTCTGGAGTTTTTTTCTCGGAGCAGTGAAATAATTTTGAGCACTACCTTTATCTTCACTTTTCGCCATGCCGGTGGTCGAGTGGCAAGTGGTGTACGTTTTTGGTTAGTGGTCTGAATCCGCATGAAGCATGGGTGGTGCGCCTCTTCTGCCCTGAATCAGGGACGGCCAACGGAATATAGCCCTTAATAACTCACGGTGAAAGTTAAAACAGAAACAAACAACATTCACTTCACCCATATGATCCGTAAGGTATCCTATTGTGTGATCCGACCAAAGTGGATCCGACGATTTAATCTCATCCTTGCAATACGAATATTTCGGTTATGATTACATATAAAACACAGTATTCGCTGTTTTAGAATATACGATCATCTAAAAACGTGTTTGCCCATCATCTGCAACCACCTAAGTACGAAAAGTACCTTACCACCGCTAAGCCTACAAAAATAATGCCTTAGCGCCGCTAAGCCGCGCTAAGGCCCTTCTACACCCTTGTTATCAATCCACTGCTCTATCTTAAGTAGTATGTCTATCTTAAGTAGGACCGAATTAAGGGCGTGGGCCCCTTGGCTTAAACATGTGAGTTGGCCCCTTGGCTTAAACATGTGAGTTGGCCCCTAGGCTAAGGCATCTGAGTGGGCCCCAAAAAACTTATGACGGGGAATCAAGTCCGTTAAAACACTAAACTTTATCAATATGCTTGTGATAATTAATACGTAGTGCATTCTTCAAACTAATAAATTATCTGCAGAGTTCTCATAATAAGTAATGTATTTTCCATTGTTCTCATAAGAACATGAGTTAAAAGCTTAAGATTCCCAGATTCTGTCTTGGATTTTCGAGTGATGTAGCACTAGATACTTTTCGTAGTTCATCATTTTTGTTATGCAATGTGAAACCACAGGGGAACTTTGACGGTTGGTTCCAAGTGCAAATTGGGAGGTGTGAGTGGATGGTAGTGAAAAGGCAGAAACTGTCTCGCCCATCATATTGTATGTATACAGTGACATGAAATCTTTATCCTTGGTGAGTCACTACCTTGAAATCTGTTAGTCTTCAAGCTTCTGTTTCTGACCAAGTGGAAATCATACGAGGCAAACTTAAAACTATTTCATAAACCTCTCTCTCTCTCTATATATAAAATATCTCAACTATTTGCCCAAGCATGCCTTCTGGGCCCTTGGGGTAGTAGTGGGCCCCTGTAGACCCCCCCCCTTTAATCTGGCCCTGATCTTGAGCCAGTCTCCATGTCACTCCGCATGCTTTCGAATTTCATCCAACCATCCAGAGGCGTAACCAGGCATCTCTGCGCCCGGGGCAAACCACAAAATATTACGCCCCAGTTTGTCCTATTTTATATATTTACATTACTAATTTAATGTTATATGTACTGAATATACAACTATTAATTAAATTAGTATGCAGACAGTGCATTCTCGTGTGTGTAGATAGATATCAGCATGAACTGCTCGACAAAACGAAATCATATCCAAGTGTTATCTCTAGGCGGGAGACACAATCGAATTGACTGCTTCGGAATTCGGAACTTCGATCCCACATGGAACGGACCAAATGTAGCTGGCCATATGGCTCGCAGTCACAGTAATGACCAAATAGCCCCTAGAGAATCTTCAACAATGTGAACAATATCCATATCCATCCAACTGAAGGAAAATCGTGAGCCCTATTGTTGTAGACAAAGGCTGTGGTTCTTTAGTTGGACTGATTATAGAACCGCTCGCTTTCTGAATGTGAGCAACTAGCATCCCCTGAACTATTTGAAAAGGAAATTCTAATTTTAAGGCCACCAGAAATTGGTTTAAAAGTTTCAATTCCAATTTTAATCAGATTGAAGCAGGGATTTTTGCGCCCTCTTTTGAGCAGCACCCGCCCGGTCTACCCGGCCCTAGTTACCCCTCTGCAACCACCTCCTATGTGGTCTTCTGAGGCTTTTCCTGATCCTTGGTTTCCAGTCTAAAATTTCGGTTGTCCATCAGTGGTCTGTACTTCTGGCAATATACATATGGCCAGCCCATTGCTACTTCGGTTATTTTACTCTGATCATGATGTCTTCCACTCTTGTCATTTTCCTTATCCACGAGTTCTTTTTCTTATATTTCCTGGTTGCACCAAGCATGCATCTCTCCGAGCTGCTTTCAGTTGTCTGCAGTATTTGCATGTCTTTTTTAGTTAAGGTCCATGTCTCTGCTCCATAGGTAAGAACTGGAAGGATGCATTGTTTAAACACTTTTTTTTAAAAACATAATGGCATACTGCTCTTGAAAATTATACTGTTTCTTCCAAAAGCTGTCCAGCCAAATTTTAATTTCTTTTCCAATGTGCCCCTTGCTTAATATCTGTTCTCCAAGGTAAATGTAGGTATCTGTTACCTCGAGCTTTTCCCCATCAATTGATAAATCTTCATTTCTTGAAAAAGCATTGTACAACAGTCTTGTCTTCTGGAAGTTCATTTTTAATCCCACTTCTTTACCCTTGTCAACAAGTTCCTGGATCCTACTGTTTTATATACATACATACATATCATCATTGTCAACCATTATCAATCCACTGCTGGACGAAGGTCTCCCCAAGTTTCCTCCACAACGGTCTGTCTTGTGCCAGTCTCCTCCATGTCACTCCCGCATACTTTCGAATTTCATCCACCCATCTTCCATGTGGTCTTCTTCTGGGTCTTTTCCTGTCCCTTGGAATCCAATCTAATTTCGGCTGTCCATCGATGGTCTGTTCTTCTGGCAGTATGTCCAGCCCATTGCCATTTCAGGGATTTAACTCTGATCATGATGTCTTCCACTCTTGTCATTTTTCGGATCCACGTGTTCCTCTTCTTATCTCTCCTGGTTACACCAAGCATGCACCTCTCCATGCTGCTTTGAGTTGTCTGCAGCCTTTGTATGTCTCTTTTAGCTAAGGTCCACGTCTCTACACCATACGTAAGCACTGGAAGGATGCATTGATCAAACACTTTTCTTTTAAGACATAATGGCATATTGCTCTTGAAAATTATGCTGTTTCTTCCAAAAGCTCTCCAGGCAAGTTTTGTACGCCGATTAATTTCTTCACCAATGTGACCCTCACTTGATATCTGCTGTCCAAGATAAACGTACGTGTCTGTTATCTCCAGTTTTTCTCCATCAATCGATAAATCTTCATTTCTTGTAAAAGCATTGAACATCTTTTTTGTCTTCTGAAAGTTCATTTTTAATCCCACTTCTTTACTCTTGTCAGCAAGTTCCTGCATCATACTCTGTAGCTCTGATGGGGTAGTTGCAAAAATGACTATGTCATCAGCAAAACGAAGGTGGGTTAGATAATCTCCATTAATCTTTATGCCTTTGTTTTCCCAGTTCAGTGATTGAAAGACATTTTCCAATGTGGCATTAAAGAGCTTCGGAGATATGGTGTAACCTTGTCTCACTCCTTTTCCAATTTTTATGTGTGTTGCATTTTCAAATAGCAGAATCTTCGCACTTGCATTTTCATAGATGTTATTAATAATTCACTGCTGGACAATTGCTAAGGACGGATCATAAACGGCTATATAGCGCATAAAAAAGTAAGTGTGGTTGGATGCCAAGTGAAATAAAATAATGTCAGAATGCCAGGACATTACAAGAAAGACAATTTATTGTGCTCTGAAATCCAGAAGGCTTTGGAATTAGTTCAAGGGACAAACAGGCCATTTTGTGCAGAATACGTAAACGTGAAAAAAATGCAATTACCGTCCGCAGGCGTTCCGGCGTAAGATGTCAATACGGGATATGGCCACCATGGAGGGCGATGCAAGATTCCACACGTCGTGTCATGCTTTGCACAACATTATCAAGCAGCTCTTGGGGTAATTTATCCCATTCCTCTGTCAGTGCACGGATGAGGGTGTCCTTGTTTATTGGAGGGCATTGGCGACCAGCAAGACTCCTCCCCAAAGCATCCCACACATTTTCAATGGGATTCAGATCTGGACAACGTGCTGGCCATACGAGGCATTGAAGACACTCCTGGACAGCGACTGTTCGATGACATGTTGCGTTGTCGTCTATGAAAATGAATCTATGACCGACAGCACCACGGAACATGCGAACATGAGGTAACAGAACATCGTTAATGTATCGTTGGCCAGTCATAGTCCCAGTTGGAAGCACATAGAGGGACGTACGGCCATTGATCATGATGCCAGCGCATACCATGACGCTACATGTCGGATATCTGTCCCTTTCCTTTATGTTTGCTGGACAATATGCAGTACCACTATCACGCCAGATCAGTTGTCGTCGACAATCAGACGATAGACTGTATCTACTCTCATCTGAGAAGAAGACCAGTCGTTATCAGTCCAATTGCGATGTTGATGGCACCATTGCAAACGGGTGGTATGGTGACGTCTGGACAATGGGATGCACACAACAGGACGGCGGGCGTATAGTCCTCCTTCATGCAACCGTCTGGCGACAGTTTTTCGGGAGATCCGCTTGCCAGTAGCAGCCATAAACTGATTTGCTACCTCACTAGCTGTGCTGCGCCGGTGTCTTTTTGTTGATAGCACTATGTACCGACCTTCTTCAGGTGTCGTACTGCGAACACGACTTCCCCCGTGACGTTTGCTACACTCTCCATTTGTTTGAAATGATTTCCAAAGCCTTGAAACAACACTGTGGCTGACGTCGAACTCCCTGGCAACATCTGTTATTTTTCGCCCTTCTTCAATCTTGCCAATAATACGGCCACGCGTAAAATCATCTAAATGATGTTGGGAAGACATACTGAAAATTGCAAGTTCGTCAATTGATTCTTTCCCTTTCAACTTTGCGTTTGAACAACAACGGTCAATACGCGTCAAATCCTTTATATCTCTTATCAGCGCTATGACGTCACGAACAAGTTCGGCAATCCAAAATTTGCATACGCACAACACGTCTTACTGTATCCCGCACTTATGCTAATTTCCATATTTTCCTCCCTTCCATTTTATGGTTGCTATCGTTGCTATTGTCATCCGTCCTTAGCATTTGTCCGGCAGTGTATTAATGTATGCATCTTCAATACCGCAGGATTTCAGAGCCATTGCAACTGCTGAAGGTTTCACCGAATCAAAGGCTTTTTCATAATCGATAAAAGCCATGCACAATGGAAGTTCATATTCCCTCGCTCTTTCAATTAGTTCTCTCAGTACGTGGATATGATCTATTGTGCTGTAGCCACTCCTGAATCCAGCTTGTTCTCTCGGTTGAGCCATGTCCAGTGTTACCTTCAAACGGTGTGAAAGAACTTTAGTGAAGATTTTATAAACCACTGATAGGAGGCTGATAGGTCTGTAGTTCCTGAGATCCTCAATGTCACCTTTTTTATGTAGCAAGATCATTGTAGCGTTGTTCCAATCCTCGGGAATTTTCCCTTCATTAAGGCATCGAGTGAAAATTTGGGCGAGTACTGTTTCGATTTCTCCACATGCTTCTTGTATGATGTCTACAGTAATTCCATCTTCTCCTACAGCTTTTCCCCGCTTCATGTTCTTGATTGCATGTGCAACTTCTGCTGGAAGGACTGGAAGAACTCTGGTACCTTTCATGATGCCTGGAGTACATGTATCATCCCTTTCATATAATTTGGAGTAGAAATCTTTCACTCTTGTCAAAATTTCGCCTCTATTTCTTGTTACAGAACCATCTTCTTTTCTCAGTGACATAATCTGTTTTCTTCCCTTACTGAGATGTCCCTTTGCTATCTTTAGGCTTTGGTTGTTTTCAATTGCTTTCCTTACTAGTTCACAGTTGAATTTCCTTACGTCTTCAGTGATACTTTTTCGTACTGTCTTGCATATCTCTATATATTCCACTTTGGAAGTCACATCTTCTTTAGTTGTCCTCATCTCTCTTCTTTTTGCATCAACATTTTGGTTTTTCCTGATAATTTGTTCACATGCAATTTGTTCTTAGACCCAGCTAATTTTGTTGCTGTTTCCATAAGAGCTTTGGTTACTTTTCTGTTAACTTCAGAAATATCCACTTCTTCCGATGTTAGGCCTTCTAAAGCAGAGAATCTGTTCTTCAGTTCCAATTTGAAGGTATTATGGTGTTTTTTAAGGTTGGTTATGTCCATACATTTTGTTTGTCTTATGAGCTTGCTACGTTCGAGTTTAGTGTTGAGGTGCATCTTACATCTCACCAATCTATGGTCACTGCCTGTGTTGAACTTGTTTAGCACACTGCAGTCTTCTATGACGAATTTTTTGTTACACATAATAAAATCAATTTCACTTGTCGTCCCATTTGGATGTCTTCATGTCCATTTCCTGTGTGGCTTTTTCTTGAAAAAGGAGTTCAAGATGAAAAACCCTTCTGCCTCTGCAAACTCTACGAGAGTATTTCCACGCTGGTTTCTGTTGCCGTGACCGAATTTACCTACTGAAGTTTCATTCTGTTGCCGTTGCCCTATTTTTGCATTGAAATCTCCCATAATTATCTTCAAGTGCTGCTTACCTTTATTATTTAGATCACGAATTTCCTCATAAAATTCTTCAATTTCTTCTTCAGCATGACTTGTGGTGGGTGCATAAGTTTGAATAATCTGAGCCTGGTATCTTCTCGAGAGTTGGATAACGAGTCGTGCAGCTCTGTCAGAAGAACTTTCAACTTCTACAACTTTATCCTTCAGTTTCTTGTTTATGATAAATCCAACACCACTAGTTCTGCCAGTATCTGTCCCACGATAGTAGAAGAGATGTCCACTTTTCAGTTCAATGAGATCTTCTCCTTTGTACTCTCGTAGAGTTTGCAGAGGCAGAAGGGTTTTTCATCTTGAACTCCTTTTCAAGAAAAAGCCACACAGGAAATGGACATGGAGACATCCAAATGGGACGACAAGTGAAATTGATTTTATTATGTGTAACAAAAAATTCGTCATAGAAGACTGCAGTGTGCTAAACAAGTTCAACACAGGCAGTGACCATAGATTGGTGAGATGTAAGATGCACCTCAACACTAAACTCGAACGTAGCAAGCTCATAAGACAAACACAATGTATTGATATAACCAACCTTAAAAAACACCATAATACCTTCAAATTGGAACTGAAGAACAGGTTCTCTGCTTTAGAAGGCCTAACATCGGAAGAAGTGGATATTTCTGAAGTTAACAGAAAAGTAACCAAAGCTCTTATGGAAACAGCAACAAAATTAGCTGGGTCTAAGAACAAATTGCATGTGAACAAATTATCAGGAAAAACCAAAATGTTGATGCAAAAAAGAAGAGTGATGAGGACAACTAAAGAAGATGTGACTTCCAAAGTGGAATATATAGAGCTATGCAAGACAGTACGAAAAGGTATCACTGAAGACGTAAGGAAATTCAACTGTGAACTAGTAAGGAAAGCAATTGAAAACAACCAAAGCCTAAAGATAGCAAAGGGACATCTCAGTAAGGGAAGAAAACAGATTATGGCACTGAGAAAAGATGGTTCTGTAACAAGAAATAGAGGCGAAAGTTTGACAAGAGTGAAAGATTTCTACTCCAAATTATATGAAAGGGATGATACATGTACTCCAGACATCATGAAAGGTACCAGAGTTCTTCCAGTCCTTCCAGCAGAAGTTGCACATGCAATCAAGAACATGAAGCGGGGAAAAACTCCAGGAGAAGATGGAATTACTGTAGACATCATACAAGAAGCATGTGGAGAAATCGAAACAGTACTCGCCCAAATTTTCACTCGATGCCTTAATGAAGGGAAAATTCCCGAGGATTGGAACAACGCTACAATGATCTTGCTACATAAAAAGGTGACATTGAGGATGTCAGGAACTACAGACCTATCAGCCTCCTATCAGTGGTTTATAAAATCTTCACTAAAGTTCTTTCACACCGCTTGAAGGCGACACTGGACATGGCTCAACCAAGAGAACAAGCTGGATTCAGGAGTGGCTACAGCACAATAGATCATATCCACGTACTGAGAGAACTAATTGAAAAACGAGGGAATATGAACTTTCATTGTGCATGGCTTTTATCGATTATGAAAAATCCTTTGATTCGGTGAAACCATCAGCAGTTGCAATGGCTCTGAAATCCTGCGGTATTGAAGATGCATACATTAATATTATTAATAACATCTATGAAAATGCAAGTGCAAAGATTCGGCTGTTTGAAAATACAACACACATAAAAATTGTAAAAGAAGTGAAACAAGGTGACACCATATCTCCGAAGCTCTTTAATGCCACATTGGAAAATGTCTTTCAATCACTGAACTGGGAAAACAAAGGGATAAAGATTAATGGAGATTATCTAACCCACCTTCGTTTTGCTGATGACATAGTCATTTTTGCAACTACCCCATCAGAGCTACAGAGTATGATCCAGGAACTTGCTGACAAGAGTAAAGAAGTGGGATTAAAAATGAACTTTCAGAAGACAAAAGTGATGTTCAATGCTTTTTCAAGAAATGAAGATTTATCGATTAATGGAGAAAAGCTGGAGATAACAGACACGTACGTTTATCTTGGACAGCAGATATCAAGTGAGGGTCACATTGATGAAGAAATTAATCGGCGTACAAAACTTGCCTGGAGAGCTTTTGGAAGAAACAGCATAATTTTCAAGAGCAATATGCCATTATGTCTTAAAAGAAAAGTGTTTGATCAATGCATCCTTCCAGTGCTTACGTATGGTGCAGAGACGTGGACCTTAGCTAAAAGAGACATACAAAGGCTGCAGACAACTCAAAGCAGCATGGAGAGGTGCATGCTTGGTGTAACCAGGAGAGATAAGAAGAGGAACACGTGGATCCGAAAAATGACAAGAGTGGAAGACATCATGATCAGAGTTAAATCCCTGAAATGGCAATGGGCTGGACATACTGCTAGAAGAACAGACCATCGATGGACAGCCGAAATTTTAGACTGAATTCCAAGGGACAGGAAAAGACCCAGAAGAAGACCATATGGAAGATGGGTGGATGAAATTCGAAAGTATGCGGGAGTGACATGGAGGAGACTGGCACAAGACAGACCGTTGTGGAGGAAACTTGGGGAGACCTTCGTCCAGCAGTGGATTGATAATGGTTGACAATGATGATGATGATGATATATATATATATATATATATATATATATATATATATATATATATATATATGGGATGTAAGGTCAGGTGATGCGTAACATCACAGCCTCTCCTTGACAAATGTCAACCCCGCCTTCTCGTGGTGCATCCTGTTCCCACTAAAGGGGCTCTGACGACCGCCCATAGCGGTATAACTATACCATCGGGATCAGAGGAAATTCTATCCCACACTCACCAACCCGCTTGGCCAGCGTGGTGAGTTATGGCCAAACCCTCCAAAATGATTCCACAACTTAAATCTTGGCCCTCAGTCTCCGGCAGCTGGAATGTACCTGGCCAAGGCAGCGGCCAGTGCGACATGAAGGCAGAGGGTGCTAAGAATCCCCGGAGGACCGGACTAGGCTGCCATCTGATGCTGACCTTGGCTACTTACAATGGACGCTCCCTATCTTCTGATTCAAGGCTTCTTGAATTGGAAGAGGAACTACAAAGGATCAAGTGGGACATCGTGGGGCTAAGTGAGGTAAGGAGAAAAGGAGAAGATCTCATCGAACTGAAAAGTGGACATCTCTTCTACTATCGTGGGACAGATACTGGCAGAACTAGTGGTGTTGGATTTATAATAAACAAGAAACTGAAGGATAAAGTTGTAGAAGTTGAAAGTTCCTCTGACAGAGCTGCACGACTTGTTATCCAACTCTCGAAAAGATACCAGGCTCAGATTATTCAAACTTATGCACCCACCACAAGTCATCCTGAAGAAGAAATTGAAGAATTTTATGAGGAAATTTGTCATCTAAATAATAAAGGTAAGCAGCACTTGAAAATAATTATGGGAGATTTCAATGCAAAAATAGGGCAACGGCAACAGAATGAAACTTCAGTAGGTAAATTCGGTCATGGCAACAGAAACCAGCGTGGAAATACTCTCGTTGAGTTTGCAGAGGCAGAAGGGTTTTTCATCTTGAACTCCTTCTTCAAGAAAAAGCCACACAGGAAATGGACATGGAGACATCCAAATGGGACGACAAGTGACATTGATTTTATTATGTGTAACAAAAAATTCGTCATAGAAGACTGCAGTGTGCTAAACAAGTTCAACACAGGCAGTGACCATAGATTGGTGAGATGTAAGATGCACCTCAACACTAAACTTGAACGTGGCAAGCTCATAAGACAAACAAAATCTATTGACATAACCAACCTTAAAAAACACCATAATACCTTCAAGTTAGAACTGAAGAACAGGTTCTCTGCTTTAGAAGGCCTAACATCGGAAGAAGTGGACATCTCTGAAGTTAACAGAAAAGTAACCAAAGCTCTTATGGAAACAGCAACAAAATTAGCTGGGTCTAAGAACAAGTTGCATGTGAACAAATTATCAGGAAAAACCAAAATGTTGATGCAAAAAGAAGAGAGATGAGGACAACTAAAGAAGATGTGACTTCCAAAGTGGAATATATAGAGCTATGCAAGACAGTAAGAAAAAGTATCACTGAAGACGTAAGGAAATTCAACTGTGAACTAGTGAGGAAAGCAATTGAAAACAACCAAAGCCTAAAGATAGCAAAGGGACATCTCAGTAAGGGAAGAAAACAGATTATGGCACTGCGAAAAGAAGATGGTTCTGTAACAAGAAATAGAGGCGAAATTTTGAAAAGAGTGAAAGATTTCTACTCCAAATTATATGAAAGGGATGATATATGCACTCCAGACATCATGAAAGATACCAGTACCAGAGTTCCTCCAGTCCTTCCAGCAGAAGTTGCACATGCAATCAAGAACACGAAGCGAGGAAAAGCTCCAGGAGAAGATGGAATTACTGTAGACATCATACAAGAAGCAAGTGGGGAAATCGAAACAGTACTCGCCCAAATTTTCACTCGATGCCTTAATGAAGGAAAGATTCCTGAGGATTGGAACACCGCTACAATGATCCTGCTACATAAGAAAGGTGACATTGAGGATCTCGGAAACTACAGACCTATCAGCCTCCTATCAGTAGTTTATAAAATCTTCACTAAAGTTCTTTCACACCGCTTGAAGGTAGCACTGGACATGGCTCAACCGAGAGAACAAGCTGGATTCAGGAGTGGCTACAGCACAATAGATCATATCCACGTGCTGAGAGAACTAATTGAAAGAGCGAGGGAATATGAACTTCCATTGTGCATGGCTTTTATCGATTATGAAAAAGCCTTTGATTCGGTGAAACCATCAGCAGTTACAATGGCTCTGAAAACCTGCGGTATTGAAGATGCATACATTAATATTATTAATAACATCTATGAAAATGCAAGTGCAAAGATTAGGCTGTTTGAAAATGCAACACACGTAAAAATTGGAAAGGAGTGAGACAAGGTGACACCATATCTCCGAAGCTCTTTAATGCCACATTGGAGGGTGTTTTTCAGTCGCTGAGCTGGGAAAACAAGGGGATAAAGATTAATGGAGATTATCTAACCCACCTTCGTTTTGCTGATGACGTAGTCATTTTTGCAACTACCCCATCAGAGCTGCAGAGTATGATCCAGGAACTTGCTGACTAGAGTAAAGAAGTGGGATTAAAAATGAACTTTCAGAAGACAAAAGTGATGTTCAATGCTTTAACAAGAAATGAAGATTTATCGATTGATGGAGAAAAGCTGGAGATAACAGACACGTACGTTTATCTTGGACAGCAGATATCAAGTGAGGGTCACATTGATGAAGAAATTAATCGGCGTACAAAACTTGCCTGGAGAGCTTTTGGAAGAAACAGCATAATTTTCAAGAGCAATATGCCATTATGTCTTAAAAGAAAAGTGTTTGATCAATGCATCCTTCCAGTGCTTACGTATGGTGCAGAGACGTGGACCTTAACTAAAAGAGACATACAAAGGCTGCAGACAACTCAAAGCAGCATGGAGAGGTGCATGCTTGGTGTAACCAGGAGAGATAAGAAGAGGAACTCGTGGATCCGAAAAATGACAAGAGTGGAAGACATCATGATCAAAGTTAAATCCCTGAAATGGCAATGGGCTGGACATACTGCCAGAAGACAGATCATCGATGGACAGCCGAAATTTTAGATTGGATTCCAAGGGACAGGAAAAGACCCAGAAGAAGACCACATAGGAGATGGGTGGATGAAATTCGAAAGTATGTAGGGGTGACATGGAGGAGACTGGCACAAGACAGACCGTTGTGGAGGAAACTTGGGGAGACCTTCGTCCAGCAGTGGATTGATAATGGTTGACAATGATGATGATGATGATGATGATATATATATATATATATATTTTTAATGACTTTGAATGAAACCAGAACGGTCTACGGTCGAACCCTATCGTTGCGGTTTGATCCTGTGTGTGGGCCGCAGTGGTCTAAGCGATGGCCTTTGATCATTCGTCCGAACGGGGTCCGGGTTCGAATCCCGCTGAGGCATGGATGTTGTGCTTGTCTTACGGCACTGGCTCTCTCCCTTCCCTGGAACCAGTGACCCTAAATTAGGGACGGGCGACTGCTTATAGCCCATTGAGTTGCTCACGGTGGTCGTTAAACCTCCAATCAAAAAAGGCCGTCAGCGACGTAACAATCCACAGTTGTTTTTTTTTTTTTATATATTGGAGGTTTAACGACCACCGTGAGCAACTTAAATGGGCTATAAGCAGTCGCCTGTCACAAATTTAGGGTCACTGGTTCCAGGGAAGGAGAGAGAGCCAGTACCTTAAGACAAACACAACATCTATGCCTCACGGGATTTGAACCCGGACGGACCCCTTTGGGACGAATGATCAGAGGCCATCGCTTGGACCACTGCGCCACCGGGGCGGCAATCCGCAGCTGTCATCGACCCCACTTCCGATTTAATCTCTGCAATTTCCGACGATTTCCCTGCAACATTTGGTCCCAATTTAAATACCATTCCACTCTTCTGGAATCGCTCACGAACTAATAAAGCTAAAAGATTTCCATCCGATTTATTTCGTCTGCAGGATATAGAAATTATGGTAAATGTGTAGTTTAGCGTCCTAAATTATTTCGTAAGGATTTCGAAAAGGCAGCTCGTCAGGCCCAACATCGGGCTTGGGGTAGGTTCCGTCGGTACCCCACCGACGCGAACCTACTTGCTTTCAAGAATGCCAAATCTTACGCGCGATTGGTACGTCGTCGTAGTCAACGGGAATCTTGGATACGCTACGTATCCGGGATTAACACCACTACCAGCTCTAAGATCGTTTGGGACAGGATCCGCAGGATTCGGCGTAAGTACCCTTCTGGGGAAATCTCCATTCTCGAGAGTCATGGGGGAACGGTTGCTGACGCTCAGGGCGTTGCAGACTGTCTGGGCGCCGCATTTTCTTCTGTGTACAGCAGCAGCAATTACCCTGCTTTGTTCCGGCAGTTACAGCCGCGGCTTGAACGGTCCAAGGTTTCCTTTGGACCGTTTTCCGCTGACGATTATAACAGCCCGCTGACTGCCGTCGAACTGAAGATTGCCCGGCATCTGTCGGACCGGATAACATCCATTATGAAATGCTGAAGCACCTTTCTCCATCCTCTCTTGAATGTCTGCTTCCTGTTTAACAGGATCTGGCACGAGCATGACTTTCCCGAGCGCATCATCAATTTTCGTTTGGTTTTTTATTTGGAATCACGTTACCTTCTTTCACCTCATCAGAGTGGATTTCGGAAATTCCGATTCACCTCAGATCATCATCTTCGCCTTGAGACATCTGTCAGGGAGGCGTTTGTCCGGCGTCAGCACATGGTCTCCGTGTTCTTCGACATGGAAAAGGCCTACGATCGAACCTGGAGCTACGGCATTCTCCGTGATCTGCGTGACTGCGGATTGCGGGGAAATTTGCCTACCTTCATTGCCGGATTTCTCCAGAACCGGATGTTCCGTGTGCGCGTCGGATCGACCCTCTCTGCGTTATACCCACAAGAGCAGGGTGTCCCTCAAGGCTCCATTCTTTCTGTGACATTATTCATCCTTTGTGTTAATTATATTTTCACTCTACACCCTCCGACGGTTCGTGGCTCCATGTACGTGGATGATCTGCAGATCTCTTGCGCATCTGTCAACATGCGCACCATTGAGAGGCAGCTGCAGTCGGCCATTACGAAGATCTCTATCTGGGCTTCCCATAATGGATTTGGCTCCTCGACGCAGAAGACCGTTTGCGTGCATTTTTGCCGCAAACGGGGTCTTCACCCAGACCCCAGTCTCCGTCTGGGGTGCTCTACCATCCCTGTGGTGTCAGAAGTCAAGTTCCTTGGGCTAACTTTTGACCGAGCACTCACCTTCCGGCCTCACATCCAGTCTTTGAAGGTGAAGTGCACGAAGTCATTGAGTATCCTGAAGGTCCTCTCTCGAACATCTTGAGGGGCTGACAGGTGCTCAATGCTTCGCATTTACCATTCTCCGATTCGGTCAAAGTTAGACTTCGGTTGCATAACGTACGGTTCGGCACGTCCTTCCGTGTTACGGCCTCTGGATCCTGTCAGTCACCAGGCTCTGCGGCTATGCACTGGTGCTTTCCGTACCTCTCCCGTGCATAGCCTGTATGTCGAGGCCAATGAACCGCCGTTGTGCATCCGACGTAAGCAGCTGTCTCTTCAATTCTTCACCAAGTTGAAGTCTCTTCCTAATCATTCACTGCATGGTTCCATTTTCCAACCACAATGTGTCCGCCTATTCTCACACCGGCCTTCCTATGTTCCGACGTTTGGGATTCGGTTGTCGAACTTAGTGCGCGAAGCTGGTCTAGACTTGTCAATGATTGGTTTGACCCGGTTCTACAATGAACCGCCTTGGCAGTCGGTTCAAGCAACGGCTGACCTTTCCCTTTGTGTGTGGCCAAAGTCTTCCACTCCTGCTCTGATGTACCAGCAGCTCTTTGCCGAGAAACAGTCTCTCTTCCCGGATTTCGTGCCTGTATTTACTGACGGGTCGAAATCCGGCGAGGTTGTTGGATCCGCTTTCGTGTGTGGCGATGCCTCCCATGCTGAGAGGCTTCCGCCTGAATCCACCGTCTTTTCGGCAGAGATGCGTGCGGTCCACCACGCTTTGTGTCACATACAGTCTAGATCTCATCGTCGCGCTATGATTTGCTCCGATTCCCAGTCCGTCATCTAAGTCCTATCTTCTCCAGAGGACACGGACTCACCGGTCATCCGTGATGTCCGTCGTCGTCTTGGAACTTTGGAAGGTGCTGGATTCCTGATCCGATTCTGTTGGGTTCCTGGCTATGTTGGGATCCGGGGTAACGAGCTGGCAGATCTATGTGCCAGGTCTGTTTCCTCCATGTCGCCAGCTTGGCTGCCACTGTCTTTCCGAGGTTTCCGCCCTTTGATCCGGAATATTGTTTTGGATGAGTGGCAGCACCTTTGGTCTCAGCAGGGCAGCAATAAACTCTATGCCATCAAACCACAGATCGGACTATGGAAGTCTAGTTTGCGGAAGAACCGTCGTGAGGAATTTGTTCTTGCGCGTCTCCGCATTGGGCACTGTTGTTTTACTCACCGCTTTTTGCTGTGTGGCGACAGTGCCCCGATGTGTGAGGCGTGCCACTGTCGTCTCACCGTCCTTCATGTTTTGTGTTCTTGTGTTCGTTTTTGTGATCATCGTTTTCGTTATTTTCATTCTCATTTGTTGGACGACGGAGCAGCTACGCTGCAGACTCTCATTGGTGAGGACTGCGACCTGACCGCAGTGTTCTCCTTTTTTAAGGAAATTGACTTTTTTTAACCTCATCTAGTTTTTACCGTATTCATTTCCATCTTTCACTTTTACCGCTTCATCCTGTTTTTAACCTTGTGTACGTGTTTTATTGATTTTGTTCTTTTTTGATGTTTTTTGTTTGGCGCTCTTTGGCCAACCAGGGCCTTTGCGCCATTAAAATCTACTAACCAACCAACCAATCAAAAAAAAAAAAGAAAAAAAAAAAAAGACCGGAAGCAGACGTTTTCCGGCTAACCTCCAAACCCAGGAATAATGTGAGCAGGATTTGTGGCTCCCTAACATCTGCCGCCATTGTTCCAATGCCCAATTTTTGTGCTGTTGACACCATCGTAGCCGCATGGCTTTATTGGTCTTTGTGATGAGAGGTTTATTAGCGGCTGATCGGCCATGATACCCGAGTTCATGCGCCTCCTTTCGAAGTGTCTTGGTGGAGACCGTAACATTTGTGGCCATCTGGAACTCATGTCCTATGGCGTGCATTGCTCGGACGGAACCTGGTTTCCCAGATCTCCTGCTGCAGCAGCATCCGGTCCCTGGGTTGCAGTTTCGTGGGTCTTCCAGGACGAGGTGAATTCTTGCAATGTCCCCGTCCTCTTGCACTTGTTGATGACTAAGGCCACGATCGACTCAGCGACCTGTCTGACATCAGCAATGCTTCTTATGCTCATACCTCCAATTGAGCAGCCGCCGCCCCGGTGGCGCAGTGGTCTAAGCGATGTCTTCTGATCATTCGTCCAAAAGGGGTCCCGGTTCGTATCCCTGTGAGGCATGGATGTTGTGTTTGTCTTACGACGCTGGCTCTCTCTTCCCTGGAACCAGTGACCCTAAATTAGGGACGGGCGACTGCTGATAGCCCACTGAGTTGCTCACAGTGGTCATTAAACCTCCAATAAGCCGCCCCGGAGGCGCAGTGGTCTAAGCGATGGCCTCTGATCATTCGTCCGAACGGGGTCTGGGTTCGAATCCCGGTGAGGCATGGATGTTGTGTTTGTCTTACGGCACTGGCTGTCTCCCTTCCCTGGAACCAGTGACCCTAAATTAGGGACGGGTGACTGCTTTTAGCCCATTGAGTTGCTCACGGTAATCGTTAAACCTCCAATCAAAAAAAAAA
Organism: Macrothele yani; assembly: GCA_039090855.1. NCBI lineage: Eukaryota > Metazoa > Arthropoda > Arachnida > Araneae > Macrothelidae > Macrothele > Macrothele yani. Next base: position 21,950,953 of record CM076992.1, read on the forward strand.
AAAAAAAAAAAAAACCTCCAATAAAAAAAAAAAAATAAAAAAAATTGAGCAGCCTATTATAACGCTCTTTTCAAACTCGGAGTCTCACCTGTTAGCCATTTTATCAGCGATTGATCTGAGCGTACTCCCATTGTCGTTTTTATACCGTATGCAGACGCGTACGGATGATAGCCTGCGCGACCTCCGCATTGCGGGGGACCTCACGGCTAAAAGGGCCTCTATCCTCAGCAAAAACATTTAACAGAATCTTTTGCGGAAACTTCATGTGATTAAAGAAATAGCCAACAATTTTTTATGGCAGCCTTGAAAGAAGTATTGCAAAGAAAAGTAATTTTGGGTTGTTGTTTTCGCGGTCTAAATTTAAAAAACTGTATGAAGGGAAAGCAGTTATTTGAGTGGGCCCTTTTCACAGCCATAGCAATAGTTCATATTCATATGTGTTAACAAGAGAATGTGAAAGAAATATCAGTTCAACGAATTTATTACCAATGAGCATAAGGTGTTATTATACAGTTGTTTGCACGTAACCACGCCTGCTTCAGTAACTACTATGTCAGTATGTTAGAAGTTTTACTATGTGCAAAACATTGAGGCATTATGTTTTTTTTTTTTTTTTTATATTCAAGAGTAAATATTTTAAGTAGTTTTACCTTTTTTGTGCCACAACTCGTTATTATTACTTATTTATTTGCTTACTAATGTTCTGTATATTTTTGTGTAAATCGGAAAAGGTCATCAGACACTCTAATACGGAAGTTGCGTTTTTGTATGTGTGATTGCGAGGCATATGGAAGGTGCTGGCCTTACTTCTCTACAAGAAATTCGGCATAACTGTTTTGTAGTACTTTCCATTGGTATGAAATTAGGGCACTATTTCCATTACAACGTGGACATTTGTGTTACAAGCAATAAAGTGCAATAATTTTAGTTTTACGGAAAATACCTCTTGGTTCCAAAGAATTTTAATTATTAAAACGCCTATAAAACCTAGTTAATAACATGGAATTAAAAGTATTTTTGACGGGGAAGGGGGGATTTTCCGATACGCCACTGACCGTATGGACCACATGTCTGCTGCAGGACCACATCACTGCGCCTGCGTACGGGTGTCCAATCACTTTTCTCCAGATATTGTATTTCTTCGCAAATTTAGCTACCTTACGTAGGTTTTTTTATTATTACTTTAATATTTGCTGTCATAAGGATGCTCATGAATTTTAGTTTGCAACCTGATTAGAAATCTCTCTCTCTCTCTCTCTCTCTCAACTATAACTTAAACAAGTTAGTAAAATCATGCAATGCATTGATTATGATACGCTTTCCAACATACCAGAAATCATTACTCAAGTTATGAGGATAATGGCTGTTGAATAAATTTCGCTCCTGTGCCCAGACCTTTGACCCCATTTCGATTATATTCAACAGAACCGGTTCAGTATACTTCCAGAGCAACATGATAAAGTTTTGTTGCAATCGAACCATTTTTATGCAAGTTATGACGCATAAGTGCAATGGAATGGATCCCGCTCCTGTGTCCTGACCTTTGACCCCATTTCTTCTATTTTAATAGGGTTCATTCCCATGTGGTCACTTACTACATACTAAACTTTCGTCGAAATCGAACCATTTTTACGCAAGTTGTGAGGCATAAGGGCAATGGAATGGATCCCGCTTCTATGTCCTGACCTTTGACCCCATTTCTTCCATTTTCAATAGGGGTCATCCCCAGGTGTTCCCCTACCATATGCTAAAATTTCATCGAAATCGAATCGTTTTTACGCGAGTTATAGTGCAGACAGACAGACCAACAGACGGCCAAAGCCGGAGCATATACGCTTCTTCAACCAACGGTTGGAAAGCGTAAAAAAATGTTAAACTAAGGATTTCGGAGCGTGGAGAACAATTATATTTTCCTACACTTGCCGATGCTATTTTGATTACCTTTCTGTGGAGAAGTAAACAACGCACTTCCTAGGTGGAAATACGTAGAGCTAGCTGCCCCACAAGAAACACGAGAGATTATATTTTAAAGTTAAAAAAATTTTAAAATGACACGTCTTAAACTGGATGGGCAAGAAGAATTTCAGGGGCCACCCCGGTGGCGCAAGGGTTTAAGCGATGGCCTCTGATCATTCGTCCGAAAGGGGTCAGGGTTCGAATCCCGGTGAGGCATGGATGTTGTGTTTGTCTTACGGCGCTGGCTCTTTCCCTTTCCTGGAGCCAGTGACCCTAAATTAAGGACGGACGACTGCTTATAGCCCATTGAGTTGCTCATGGTGGTCGTTAAACCTTCAATAAAAAAAAAAAAAAAAAAAAATTCAGGGTGGGCTCCCTACACCCCCGTGGCGCGACGTCCCTGCTCTCTTCGACATTCACTCAGAGGTCTTCCTCTATTTCCTTAAGTACGGAATTTGACAACAAATTCGTTTTATATATATATATGCATACAAAATTTGTCAATTCGAAAATTTCACGTATGCTTATTCGAGTTCCCTAAAATCTTAGATGGTTTCACTCGTCATGTGTTATTACTACTTAATTTTTTTTTCTTTTGGCTGGGGGGGGGGGGGTATATGGTTTGCTGAAAGAAAAGTTGGGTTGGCTCGTCCGTTTACAGCAAGGCAGTTAGAATAGATGAAGTAAGGGCGCCGCCCCGGTGTCGCAGTGGTCTAAGCCATGGCCTCTGATCATTCGTCCGGAAGGGGTCCGGGTTCGAATCCCGGCGAGGCATGGATGTTGTGCTTGTCTTACGGCACTGGCTCTTTCCCTTCCCTGGAACCAGTGACCCTAAATTAGGGACGGGCGACTGCTTTATAGCCCATTGAGTTGCTCACGGTGGTCGTTAAACCTCCAATAAAAAAAAAAAAAAAAAGAAGTAAGGGCCAGCCGTGTTCCCCTCGTGTAATCAAAACGAAGCCACCGCAACGTCACGATCTTGACGTCACAGCCAATCAGCCTCTGCTGCCAATTTGGTGAGACGATTGAGAATTAAAAATAACATTGAAAAAGTTAGTAAAATCATGCAATGCATTGATTATGATACGCTTTCCAACCAAAGAGGTTAGAATTACTGGAGATGCCCTCGTTAATGGAGCAGTACCACTTTGAGAGCTTATAGCCGCATGCGACGGCCGCCAAAGTATGGGAAAACCGATGGGTTTCAAGCCTATTAAAATGCATTTTGTGTTGGTCGAATCGCATTCTTCGTCGCAAATGTTTCTAATTTCACATCGTAACTTGCTGCCGATGTGGGAAAAAATGATAAATTTATAAAAATCTTAATTATTTTGAGTCTCCTTCCCGTTTTTAATTTAAATTTAAATACACGAACGTTAGTGCTAATTCTAAACAAATCATAACGTTAAAATTGAAACCTTCACTCGTATAATAAGTACAATTCATTCCGGTTCGATACTAACACGATTTCTGCAACCAAAAACTAGGCAATTCCAAAATACACACAGTTGAAATTACGTAGATATCATGTAAACAACGTCATATACCCACACCTTGCGGCTTCACTATTTAGAGACTCGGGGCATCTCCAAAAGTATTATTATAACCTCCTTGTTTCCAAGATACCAGAAATCATTACTCAAGTTATGAGGATAATGGCTGTGGAAAAATCTCCCACCTTTGTCCTGATCTTTGACCCCATTTTGATGATATTCTTCAGAACCGGTTCAGTATGCCTCCGAAACAACATGGAGTTTTGTCGCAATAGAAACATTTTTACGTAAGTTATGACTCATAAGAGCGATGGAATGGATGCCGCTCCTATGTCCTGACCTTGGACCCCATTTCGTCCATTTTCAATAGGGTTCGTCCCCAGCTGTCCCTACTACATACTAAAATTTCATCGAAATCGAACCATTTTTACGCGAGTTATCGCGCGGATAGACACAGACGGACTAAGCTGGATCACATACGCTTCTTCAACCTGCGGTTGGGAGGTTTAAATAAAGTGAATCCAACGTCGCACTGGGCGTGGCCATGAGCTTCGCGTCGGCTGCTCAAAGTGCTTCCAAGTTTGTGACGTCATCCTCACTCCATCTGTTCTAACCTCCTTGATTTACATATACTTAAGCTGACCAGACGTCCCCAATTTTTTTTTTTTTTTTTTTTTTTTTTGATTCTGGCTGATTGAAGGTTTAACGACCACCGTGAGCAACTCAATGGGCTATAAGCAGTCGCCCGTCCCTAATTTAGGGTCACTGGTTCCAGGGAAGGGACAGAACCAGTGCCGTAAGACAAACACAACATCCATGCCTCACCGGGATTCGAACCCGGACCCCTTTCGGACGAATGATCAGAGGCCATCGCTTAGACCACTGCGCCACCGGGGCGGCGCCCCCAATTCTTGCTGACAGTCCTCGAATTTAGTTTACTGTCCCCTAAAACGTCTGAAGCCTTTGGGGACGCAAATTGTCCTCAAATTTTAATGTTTGTCCCCAAATGTCTTCGAATTTACACTTCCTCATTAACCCTTTAGATTTCCAATGAAAAATGTTCTTAAAAGTAGTTTCCGTTGTACTAATTTTCTAACATGTTTCTTGTGAAAATTAATTTTTACTTTTTTTTTCCTTCTTTCTGGGTTTAACGAACACTACCAGCAACTCTAAGGACTATAAGCAGTCGTCACCTGTCTCTAATTTGGACACATTCGTTCCAGGGAAGGGAGATACCAAGTGCTGCAAGACAAACACACCACCCGTGCCTCATTCGGGACTCATACTAACTTGTACGAATGGTCAGTAGCGAGCACTAGGTCAATGAGCCACTGGCGCGGTCAAATTTCGACTGTACTTGCTCTGAGTTTCTCCAAAAACTTTGGCAAAATGAAAAATTCGCCATGCAATAACTGTGGTGCGCACCCTAATTTTAATTCAGCTCATGTACCTAAGGTAAAGCATTTCACTTTTGCTAATATGTTGTCGCCATCATAGTTCTGCTTTGTCTATACAAATTACCAACATTCTACAAGAAATATCCTTTTAAAACACAGATTTTAATGTGTAATATCACACTTATTGAAGCAATGCAGTTTTGTGACAAAACGATTTTTTTTTTGTTGGAGGTTTAACGACCACCGTGAGCAACTCAATGGGCTATAAGCAGTCGCCCGTCCCTAATTTAGGGTCACTGGTTCCAGGGAAGGGAGAGAGCCAGTGCCGTAAGACAAACACAACATCCATGCCTCACCGGGATTCGAACCCGGACCCCGTTCGGACGAATGATCAGAGGCCATCGCTTAGACCACTGCGCCACCGGGGCGGCACAAAACGATTTGCATATTTATTTTGAGTACATATGTGTTCCCAAATGAACTACCGATTTGGGAACGCCACGCCTTTTGTCCTCAAACCGGTGTCCCGATATCTGGTCACCTTACATATACTTCAATTTTAAACGAAAGACTGGAGTAGTATTTTTAGACATCGAGAGGGCAGCCAGCTGCCCCTGTGTCGTAGTGGTGTAAGCGTTGGCTTCTGACTGTTCGTCTGAGTGGGCACGGATTCAAGTCCCCGGATTTGGCATAGGTGGTATGCTTACCTTACGGCAGTTACTCTGTCACTTCCCTAGATCAAATGAACGTAAATTAGGGGCGGGGAACAGCTTACAGTAGCCCATTGAATCGCCCACTGTGCTCGTTGCCCCGGCCTTAGTAGTTCGGTGACTTAAAGGAAAAGGTTCATTTCGCTGCCTCTAATTATATTTTTGACTGAAGAACGTACATTATTCTTAATCGTTAATACTCTTTGCAAAAAAAGAAAAAAACAAGTTAGTAAAATTATGCAATGCATTGATTATGATATGCTTTCCAACATACCAGAAATCATAATTCAAGTTATTACTCAAGTTATGAAGATAATGGCTGTGGAATAAATCTCGGCCCTGTGTCCTGACCTTTGACCCCATTTCGATTATATTACACAGAATTGGTTCGGTGTACCTCTGGAACAACATACTAAGGTTTTGTCGCAATAGAAGCACTTTTAGTCAAGTTATGAGGATAATGGCTGTTGAATAAATCTCGCTTCTGTGTCCTTACCTTTGATCCCATTTCGATGATATTCAACAGAACCGATTCCGTATATCTCCAAAACAAAATATTAAAGTTTTGTCTCAATGGAAGCATTTTTAGTCAAGTTATGAGGATAATGGCTGTGGAATAAATCTCGCTCTTGTGTCCTGACCTTTGACCCCATTTCGATGATATTCAACAGAACCGGTTCAGTATACTTCCGGAACAACATGATAAAGTTTTGTCGCAATCGAAGCATTTTGCGTGAGTTATGACATGAGGGCAATGGAATGGATCCCACTCCGATGTCCTGACCTTTGACCAAATTTCTTCCATTTTCAATAGGGTTCGTCCCCAGTTTTCCCCTACCACATATTAAAATTTCATCGAAATCGAACCGTTTTTACGCGAGTTATCGTGCGGACAGACAGACTGACAAAGCTGAAGCTTATTCGCTCTTTCAACCTACGCTTGGAAAGCTCAAGAAACGAAGCCCCTTGAGAAAGTCGTTCGATCTTGATGAAACTCCGCGTGCACGTACCTCAGGACCGAATGTGAAAATGATTAAAAAATAGCGACCAACGACTGAATAGTGGTCACCACAGCGCATGGGAACCGCGCATCGAGGCGGGTATATCAAGAGCAAAGATCGCAGGCATGGACAATTGTGTTGGCGGATTGTGGTTGCATTATTAACCTCCTCGGATTGTAAAGTTACCTCGACGTCGGATCCGTGCACACTACGAGCAGTTGAGCGAGTTTGAAAGACGACGTATAATTTGGGCTGAGAGATGCCGGTTGGTTGAATCACCATATCTCCAGGTATTTGAATCGGTGCGACACGGAAATCGGACGATGTTGGTGCCAATGGATATAGGAGGGCACAACCCAGAGGCTCGAGGGCAGTGGACAGCAGAGGGCAACGACAAAACGCGAGGATCGTTCGATTGTGACAGTCGCTCGAGCAGAACCGAATTCGTCGCTTACAACCATTAGTGGTCATGTTGCGTTTTGTACAGGTCCGGAATTGGCCATCCGGACAGTTTACCAGACGAATTGCGGCACGGAGACTACATTCGAGGTAGCCACTCTGCCACTGACGAGCGAGCATCGCCGACACAGGTTGCCCGATCAACGTGGAATAGAGTCCAGTGGTGTGTTGTCTTCAGTAATGAGTCACGATTTGCACTCGGCGCCGATGCGTCACAGTTTGCACTTGGAGACGAGCCGGCCAGCGCACGGATCCTGCGTTTACCGTAGAGCGATTCACGTCTCGCACACCGGGAGTGACTGTCTAGGGAGCCATTTCCTACGTTAGCCAGACACCCTTGGTAGTCCTCCGTACCACCCTCATGGCTAAATGGTACATATATGACATTCTACGACCTGTTGTGTTGCCGTTCCTATCGCTGCCTCACCGAACAATTTTTCAATAGGATAATGCTCGACCACCCATGGCAGGCCTGTCGCCGTAATGTCGACACCATTCCATGGACAGCCTGATCGCCCGACCTTTCACCGATCGAATATGTTTGGACATGATGGGACGCCACCTGCGCCCATCCCGGAATGTCGGCAAACTGGTCCGCCATTTAGACACTATCTAGTATGTTATACCTGAGGATAGTATCCGCGAACTGTATGCTCAGAGATGGCGCTACAACGCACTGACTTGTACTCGTGTAGCTGATTTATCCAAATAAATAGTCCAACTGCTCGGGAATTGCAATCTTTTTGTTTCCTATGCATGTACATTGCACATTCCAATTTTCATCTCAATTGGATTATTCATTCTGGGTACTTTGAGAGAGGGGCAAAGAGTGTATTTTAGGAACTGATTATTTGCCTTCAAGCTCTTAATGAGGCGGAAGTCACTGAATTTGGGTTGGTCAGTGCTCCGCTTAAAGGAGTTCCTGCGTGAAGTCAGGTGCTTCAGGTGTAATGGCTTCGGTCATTTCCGGAGCAACTGTACAGAGTCTGAAGATAGGTGTGGCAATTGCGGTGTAGTTGGGCACCAGCACCACAAGTGTGCAGCCACACCGAAGTGCAGCAATTGCTCAGCTGCAAATGCTAAGTTCCGCCTGAAGCTGAATGTTGCACACTCCAGCTTCAGTAAAACATTTTTTTTATTGGAGGTTTAACGACCACCGTGAGCAACTCAATGGGCTATAAGCAGTCGCCCGTCCCTAATTTAGGGTCACTGGTTCCAGGGAAGGGAGAGAGCCAGTGCCGTAAGACAAACACAACATCCATGCCTCAGCGGGATTCGAACCCGGACCCCGTTCGGACGAATGATCAGAGGCAATCGCGCTTAGACCACTGCGCCACCGGGGCGGCTCAGTAAGACATGTCTTAGTCTTATTAAGGAACTTGAGCACAGGAAAAGTCGGGTCAACTATGGTTGACAGATCGTAGTACCCCTAAAGGTATGTCGATCTCGAATTCTGTGATTGTTGGTCTTTTGACCTTGGTGTTTCTGATGACTCTGGCCCGGAGTCATCACCGCAGCTCTGGCCCTAGTCCTGCGGACCATGTTTTTAATGTTGTGTGTTTACTGTGATTTTGTGCAGAATATTTGTGAGAGGAGTGCATGAGACCCTCATTTTGTCATAAATGTGCATGTTTTTTCTTGTTTATTAGTTACCAAATAAAGGACTCTAGTCCCAAAAACTCGCGTTGGCGGACGAATCTCCCAGCCAAGCAATGAGATTGCTTATCGAAATTTTGTTTGTCCCGCCCATAGCACGTCGCACACACGGGCTATGATCGAAGGGTGCAAGTACTGGTCCCGTGGGGGTGGCAGAACCCCACAGGTCTCTGGACTGATTCTGCCCGAGTGAAAGACTGGTTTCCGACGACTGACGGGCTAGCTGTCGCGGCGCCGTCAGGAATCTAAGTTAATTCCAGCCTGTGAGAGAGTTCAGCATTTCCCTGCGATGTCTGCAATTAGACGGTGCAGGTAGTGTCATCAGCTTAGCTTACAAAGATATTGACCGGCGGATTGGTAATCCCCGGGAAGCGAGCAGGCAAGAATTTAGTAAGCTGGTGTGTGAATACAGCGCAGGAGGCACGTAAAGTTCGCGTGTTTAAGCGCGCCTGCAACCAGACGAGTTCGTTTAACGAACGAAAAAGGGCATTGTGAGGGCTATTTTCTCCAACCAATCCAGTTCCCGCCGCGTCGACGTCGCGCTGGTCCCCCCTACTCAACACGAGTGGGCCAAGGGCGGGAACAGATGGGCACAGGACACAGTGCCCGGATCCCCAGAACCCGTTAACCGGGGAAGGGGATATTGGGTCAATAGCGAGCGCAAGCTCAGAAGGGTTCCTCGGACTGTTCAGGGAAATGAACGAGTTACTGAAAAGCCCGAATACCAGAGTGTCTCACAACCTACGAGGGCAGCTGCTACCGATTCTTGATCGAATGCAGGCTCCCCTCGTCAACCAGCAGATGGAAATAGCAAGACTGACTGGGAGACTTCTGGAAAGAGATGAGTCCACTAAGCCAGGACAGCGGACGTATGCTGAAGCGGCCGCGGCAAAGCCGAAGACTTATAGACCTCGCAAGCTACGTTCGCAGCATTCCGTACTACTCTATCCAAAGGAAGAAGAGCGTTCAGTGGACAACTTTAAAGACGAAGTGGAGTTTGACTTGAACCCAGGGAAACTCTGGATTGGAGTCAAGGGAATGAGATGCGTGAGAAATGGTGGTGTGTTTATCGAATGCCAGAAGGCGGAAGGGGTGGAAAAACTTGTGGAAACCTTCAACGAAAGGAGCATTTTGCAGAATCTCTCACCATCTAAGGCGGCCAGTGAAAAAGCTCTCACGGCTAACAGTGTATGGGGATACTAGAGAGGACTCGGAGGTCGTTGAGCGCGACTTCCGCAGTCAAAACGAACTTGCGGGCCTAGAGAGTTGCAGGGTTCTCTTCCCTATCAAACCTCGGGGTAAGAAAGGCACAGTCCACTGGGTGCTCGAGATTGCCGCCAGAGGACTTCAGAATGTTCCTCAAGAAAGCCAAGGTGGCGCGCTTGGCTGGAGAATTCTCTGGTGCCGAGAATTCTTGAGGGAAACCCGTTGTTTCAAATGCAACGGGTTCGGGCACCATAAAGCCAAGTGCCCTGCCGAGTCCGAGTCGTGTGCACGTTGCGGCCAGGCGGGTCACGGACACAGAAAATGCCCCAACGAAGCTCATTGCCCTAACTGCCAGAACGCAAACGATCGCTACCACCTTAAACTCGAGACCAACCATTCCAGCCTGGATACAAAATGCCCCAGTGTTCAGAGAGAAATAGAGATGCAGAGACGAAGGACCGATTATGGTTGATTTCCGGCTGATTGTAACGGGACTGAACACCGGATAATCGCCTTGTAAAAATCTTTATTCGATGTTAGTAACCACTTCTGGGCTTGCATGCCACGACAGAGGTGCGTTTGTTTGTTATGTGTGCATATACCTGTGTTTGTTTCTGTGTATCTCAGTGGTATTAAAGGCCAATGGACCACAATTCGTGTGGCGATCGAATCTCCCAGAGATGTCTCAAATGGACACGGTCCATCTGGGTACACGCCCGTTCGCGCCACCCATCCTGGTGTCCGGGCTTGCGGTTCTTTCCCGACATGCCGATGGTATTGGTATCACCGCGTTTGCGGCCAATAAACGCACTTAGTGAGTTCCGTTGCAGGATTAACAGATTCATCAGCTTACTAAGATATTGCAAAATATGTGATTTATTTCCCCCAGGAAATAAAAGATGTCCACAAGGAGGGCACCTTCCCATTTATTGTCCATGTGAATTCTGATTAATATCAGCCTAGTTTCAATTAATTATTTATCCATTCACTCACAAAATGGTTTCGGGAATATGGAAATCATTTTTGGGAGTTGTTGGTGGAAAAAAAAGCAGTTTCAGATGGGTCAAAAGAGGAAAAACCAGAGTAGTAATTAGGGACGAAGAGCTGATGCTCTGAAAAGTGGTCTGCTTTGTCCTTTTTCTTTTTTTTTTTTTTCCGAAGGAATTTCTCTGAGCTCTCAAAAAATATTAAGTGCGGATGATATTAAATCATGGGAATATTATCCAGCTGGTACATCGGAGTAGTAGTTTGGAGCAGATAATGGTCGAAGGAGAGAAATCAGAGAGGTCGCCTAAATGACGGATTAGGATCGCTCTGAAAAAAGAACGATTTTTTTTATTTTAAACTTGAATAAAGCGGGAAATCTGAGCAATGTTTTAATGAGGCGGATAATAATTTGAGAAGCAGTTTTATCTCAAATATTTGAGCCAGCGTATCAACCAGAAGAGGAAATTTGGGTAGGTGGCCATAATTAATTGGGAGCGATTGAATAAAAGTGTCTTTACCTTTTTTTCATCTCATAAAATAAAACAAATCGGACATATCTGAGCGTTTTAATTCACAGTTTTAAATCATTAAGAAGTGAATTTTTTTCTTACAGCGAGTCTTTTCATCATATGTTTGGGGCATGGGTATTTTTGCGTGATTGTACAGTTGTAGCTGGATACAGTTCTTAAAAGGGAAGTTTGGGTGGCATTCTTTAACAGAAATTTTCGTCACTGGAACCGACGATTTTTTTGAGGGGGGAAGCTCAAGTTTTATAAGAATATCCTCATTTCTCTCGTGAGGATGGGCAGGGGAGAGAACATGATGATATTCTGAAAAGTGCATAATTTTGTATAATGGGAACTGGCACAAATGGTTCAAATTGTGGCGCCACACAATAAGTAGTGAAACAAAACATGCTTTTAGAAGGGCAATTTATTTAAAAAAAAAAAAAAAAAGAGTTTGGAATTTTTTTAGAGGTGTATTATAGGGAATTTTTTGAACTCGTAGTCTTTTTTTTTTTCCCCTTTATGAATCCTAACAGTTGTCGTTCCTGGTAAATCGGATAAGTTTCTTGATTAGAATCCTGTAAATGTTGTGCAAAAGGAAACATGAACAGAAGTGGAACTAGGGTGGAGCAGTTGGCTCGGGTGCAGCTCAGGAGAGGGCCCCAAAAATCACTGCTTGCAGTCTGATCAACATTGGAATTGAAACTTTTGCACCCATTTCTGGTACAATTTTTTACCTTGTCTTGAGCTGCGCCCGGGGCAGCTGCCCCACCCGAGTTCGCCCCTGATCATGTGTTTCCTTTTGCAGATTTTGCATACCCAAATTTTTTATACTTTGCCACTTGTCTATTTACAGAATTTTCCAGAAATATGCTTCGCCAATTCGGGTAACCTTGGCAAATTAAAATACGCATTTTCTCTCAATGTTCAGTAGATTTTAGTTGCTAATATTGAAAAAAATGGAGGCGCTGTTGTGTGTAAGTTGCAAGAGAAGAATTTTGTACTAATTATTTCAGATTCTCTGGGGGTTATTTGATCATTACTGCTACGGGGTGGCAAGACTTTCTGTTGCATTCAGTTCGTTTGTTGTGGTACCAAAGGTACGAAGTCCGAAGCCAAGCAATGTGTATTTTTATGTATATGTATGCTAATATACACAACTAAATTAGCAATATATACGCAGGGGTCGCGCTACCGATCGCATTCTTCGCAATTTGCGAAAAAGAAAATTGTTTTGGCGATGGATAAAAAGTTTTGGCGAAAATATTAGCGATTACCATTTTTAATGATATTACCTTTTTAATATTTTTTCTGCTAATTATGAAGAATATATAACTTATTGTTTTTTTTACTATTATAACGCTGTTTTTTAAATTTCCAATGGCGACTTCAGATTACATTTGGCGAAAAAAAAATCGAATTTGTCAAATGGGTTGGCGAAAATTTTAAAAAAGCCAGAGCAACCGGTATATGTATATATACATGGTCTAGTCACATTATCGTGACCACCAGCTATTTATTATCCAGAGTAACCGCGTGTGTAGCGCAGACAGCCGCTAGGCGGGCTGGGAGTGACTCCATAAGGTGCTGGAAGGTGTTCACATATATGTGGAGCCATGCTGACTGCAGTGCATCTGACAGCTGCTGAAGGGTGCGTGGTGGAGGATCCATAGAGCGAACAACACGATCGAGGTGGTCCCACAGATGCACCGTTGAGTTTAAGTCTGGGGAATTAGGGGTCAGGGAAGTACTTTGAAGTCTTCATCCTGCTCTTCCAACCACTCTCAGACATTTCTAGCTGTGTGGCACGTCGCATTGTCGTTCTGGAAGATCCCATCCGCCCCAGGGAAAGACAATCAGCATGTATAGGTGTACGTGGTCTGCAAGGATGGATTCATAATGAATTCGGTCCATAGTGCCTTCCACAGGTATGAGTGGACCAAAAAAATGCCACGAAAACATTTCCCAAACCATCACACTGCCCCCACCAGCTTGTGTTCTTCCAACAATGGTTGAAGAGTGTTTGTTCTCCGATGTTTCTCGCCTTTTACGCCGAAGTCTATCCGTTGGATGAAGAAGAAAATGTGACTCACCGGAGAAGGCAATCGTTTGCCAATCAGCGGAGGTCTAATTCCAATACTGCCGTGCAAATGTAACCCTTTTCTGCCGATGCACCTTCGTTAGCATAGGTGCAGCGACCATCCCTCTGCATCGGAGCCCCATGCGCAAAAGTGTTCGCTGAATTGTCGTTTTAGACACACTCCGGTAGCCCGCCCTGGTTCATTCGACCTGTGAGTTACTCAACTGTAGCGTGTCGGTCGGTCCTCACGCACCTTTCGCAGCCGCCGTTCACCCTTCACATCCACGGGACATGCTGCTCCGCAGTTTTCATGTCGCTTATTCGCACTTTAACCGCAGCAGCACGCGAGCAGATCACAAACTGCTCTGTTTCAAAAATACTGCCACCCTTGGCCCGAAAGCAGATAATCATCCCTTTTCGCCAATCTGATAAATTGCTCCTTTTATCCATGACAGCAACGAGTGGTATGTTTTCAGAATGCTTCTAGCACACCTTATATACCCTCCAAGCCAGCTCACGACACGTGCCTTCTTTCATTGGCTACGCGCTGATGACGTCAAAAGTGTGAGGTGGTCACAATAATGAGGCTCTACTGTGTGTATATATACACTGAAGTGCCAGAAAAACTGGTACACCAGTCTAATACTTGGTAGGTCCCCCACAGGAGCGCAGGACTGCAGAAATACGACGGGGCATGGACTTCACTAGCTTCTGGAAATATGCTGCAGACAATGCACACCATACTTCCTGCAGAGCGTTCCACAATTCGGATGGGTGTATTCCGAGGTCTAGGATTCCTGTGTTCGATAGCGCGTTGCATGGTATCCCAAATGTGTTCTATCACGTTCAGATCTGGGGACTTGGGTGGAAATAGCAACACCTCAAACTCAGATGAATGCTCCTCTAATCATAATGTGGCGTCCCGACACTTGTGTGGAGGTGCATTGTTCTGTTGGAACATGCCCAACCCATCAGCATGAATGCAGAACATGAACGGGTGTATCTCGTTAGAAAGGATGCGCACATAGCGTTGGCCGGTCACAGACGTTTGTAGACGTACCAGGGGTCCCAGTGAAGTCCAGCTAAACACACCCCATACCATTACGGACACCCCACCAGCCGGTACAGTTCCCTGTTGACAGGTGGGATCCATGGCGTCATGGGGTTTGCGCCACACACGAATTCTTCCATCTGCCCGATACAGTTGGAAACGCGACTCGTCAGACCAGGCTACTTGTTTCCAGTCATCAAGTGTCCAGTGGCGGTGTTGCCGTGCCGAAGCGAGGCGCATAGCTCTGTGTCGTGCACCCATCAAAGGGACTCGAGTTGGGCGTCAGCTCCCAAAGCCCATATCGTGCAGGGTACGTTGCACAGTCCGGACGCTGATGCTTTTTCAGGCTCCAGCATTGAATTCCGATGATACCTGCGAGAGTGTTGCACGCCTATCGCGTGAAACGATTCTTGACAGACTGTGATAGTCACGTTCACCCAATGTCTTTTCACCGCCACACTGGTATCGTAGGTTGGAGGTTTTGCCGGAATTCTTGTAGTCACGGTACATCCCTGTAATGGTCGTCCGTGAGAATCCGAACTTCGTTTCTACCTCCGAAACTATGGCCCAGCTCACGAGCGCCAACTACGACACCGCGTTGAAAATCGCTTAAATCGTTATGACTTGTCATTCTCATACCGAAAACAGCTCTGACAGCTGGCAAGGATGTCTATCGCTTTATTATATACGCACTGGCGGACGCAACCGAGTACGCGCATAGGTGACGTTGCTATGTATTTTGCATAAGCACGTCTATACCGCTTTTTCTGGCACTTCAGTGTATATATGCCTTTGTATCACACACACACACACACACACACACACACACACACATATATATATATATATATATATATATATATATATATATATGCTTTTCTATCATACATATATATACACTGCTGGCCACCCAAAATGCAACTCCAAGGAGGAAGCATCCGATTGGCCTGAAATTCGCAGCATGCGTCGCCCGCGAGAGGACATGCAACGATCAGCATTGCAGAGCATATGCAAATTATGTGCGGCACGCCACCGAGAAGCACTATAAGAAGGGTGCACAAAAGGTAGAGTGTAAGTAGTGGAAGTGTGTTGTGCTGCCGGACCTGTGCGTGGGAAGCTTGCTGATGCCTCGTCGCAGAATACGGCAGTCATTCCAGCACGTTTCGGAGTTCGACAGAGGACGAATAGTGGCTTATCGCGACAGCGGTTTATCCTACCGAGACAACGGCGGCCGTGTGGGACATCCAGCCACAGTGAGGCGAGTATGGATTCGGTGGGTGCAGGAGGGATGGACGGACCGACGTGAGCGATTGCCGCAGCCGCGGCACACCACCGAACCAGAGGATCGGCATGTTGTGCGGCGGGCATTGACGGCTCGCACCACCACATCACGAACGTTAGCGCAGGAATTAGGGTGTGTTGCGCAACAACCTGTGTCAGCACGTACCGTTCGACGTCGTCTGCAGGAGCGGGGACTTGTCGCACGGCGCCCATTGCTCCGATTACCATTGACGTTACACCACCGGAGAGTGCGGCGGCAGTGGGCCGTTGAACGCCGCACCTGGACTACGGAATGACACTACACTGTCTTCTCCGACGAATCCCGCTTCAGCCTGCAACACCACGATGGTCGGATCTGCTTGTGGCGGCACCGGGGCGAGAGACTGTATGACGCCTGCATTATGCATCGCCATACCGGTCCGTCGCCGGGCGTTATGGTTTGGGGCGCAATTGGATGTGAAACCCGCGCCCCTCTGGTACGCATCACCGGTATACTCAACAGCCACCGCACCATCTCCGACGTTTTTGAGCCTGTAGTACTCCCTTACCTGCATGACCTGCCAGCGGCCACGTTTCAACAGGACAATGCGCGCCCGCACGTGGCACGCATCGTGCAACAATTCTTCACGGCCCACCAGGTGTCACTGCTGCCGTGGCCCGCCTGTTCTCCCGATATGTCGCCCATCGAACACGTCTGGTCGCTGATCGACAACCGAGTGGCCCGGCAAGCACCACCCGCGACTACGCCTGATGAACTGTGGCAACGTGTGGAAGCAGCCTGGACCGACATACCCCAAGCCCACATACAAAGCCTCGTTCGTTCGATGCTCCGTCGTGTAGCGGCCGTTGTTGCCAGCCATGGGGGCCACACGAACTATTGATGACTGCGTGTTCCGCAAGTCGCACGGGCCTGTAAGCTCAATCGTTTCATCTTTGTATCTGTTATGTGTCCAGTAAATCTGGCTTTGCTATGTCGTGTCCTTCTTGGTGTTGCATTTTGGGTAGCCAGCAGTGTATATATATATGCCTTTCTATCGTGTGTGTGATAGAAAGGATGATGCGGAGCGCGCAAAATTTTGTTGTTTGCCGCGGGCGCATAAATGACTATAGTTGTGCCTCTGTACATGGTTCTCTAAAATTTCTCTGTAAGCCTGCTGATTCATCATGTTCTTCACCTCTACTAGTAGGCCTAATTAACAACCATTAAAATAACCCCACAGTAGACCTACCTCCTTTGACAAAAAAGAACTCTTTTAAAACACTCAGGATTGAATGTTTTTAGACCTACTGTTGACCCTGCGGCTTGCGTCATTATTGAGTATGAGCAAAATTTGGATTCATCAGCCTTCCACTCAGAGGCGTAACAAGGGCGGGGCAGGCGGGCTCCTGCCCCGAGCGATGCTCAATACAGGGCGCAAATATCGCTGCTTACAATCTGATTAAAATTAAAACCTTTGCACCAGTTTCTGATACAGTTTTTTCGGGCCGTACTTTATTTCTCCACTTGAGACTTTGTTTGCTTTTAATATGTTTCGCCAGTTTCGGTAACCCTGGCAGTCTAAAATTCGTATTCCTGTCTCAAAAGGCTCTGGGAATGTCAACTGCTCAAATTTAGATTTAGAGATGTATATAGAGGAATTTAGTAAGGGAGTGTCTGACCCCTGGTCTTAAAACAACCTTTAGCACTAAGTAGGAAGCTAGTAGATTTGTGCTAGAATGACCGACAGGAAAGTCATACTGAAGCGAGGTAGAAAGTCAGTAGATCAAATATGACCGTTCTTGTAACAGGGGGAAGGGGGATCCAATACACTGGGCCTGCCATTGGCGTGCTTTCTGAGATACGGCGAATATTTAGTGGTTAGGCAGTCGGGATGGGATTGAACTGCCAACTATGCGGCTGGAAGCCGGCCACACTGCTATCGTAGGTTGGAGGTTTTGCCGGAATTCTTGTAGTCACGGGCTCACTGTGCACCCTTGCAAAGGTCGTCCGTGAAAATCCGAACTTCGTTTCTACCTCCGAAATACTATGGCACAATTCACGAGCGCCAACTATGACACCGCGTTGAAAATCTCTTAAATCGTTATTACTTTTCATTCTCATGCCGAAAACAGCTCTGACAGCTGGCAAGGATGTCTATCGCTTTATATATGCACTGGCGGACGCAACCGAGAACGCGCATAGGTGACGTTGCTATGTATTTTCATAAGCTCTCCTGTACCAGTTTTTCTAGCACTTCAGTATATATATATGACCGCCAATAGCGGTATAACTATACCATCGGGGTTAGAGGAAATGCTATCCCACACTCACCAACCCGCTTGGCCAGCGTGGTGAGTTATAGCCAAACCCCCCAAAATGACTCCACAACTTAAATCTTGGCCCTCAGTCTCCGGCAGCTGGAATGTACCTGGCCAAGGCAGCGGCCAGTGCGACATGAAGGCAGAGGGTGCTAAGAATCCCCGGAGGACCGGACTAGGCTGCCATCTGATGCTGACCTTGGCTACGTAACAGGGACGCTCCCTATCTTCTGATTCAAGGCTTCTTGAATTGGAAGAGGAACTACAAAGGATCAAGTGGGACATCGTCGGGCTAAGTGAGGTAAGGAGAAAAGGAGGAGATCTCATTGAACTGAAAAGTGGACATCTCTTCTACTATCGTGGGACAGATACTGGCAGAACTAGTGGTGTTGGATTTATAATAAACAAGAAACTGAAGGATAAAGGTGTAGAAGTTGAAAGTTCCTCTGACAGAGCTGCACGACTCGTTATCCAACTCTCGAGAAGATACCAGGCTCAGATTATTCAAACTTATGCACCCACCACAAGTCATGCTGAAGAAGAAATTGAAGAATTTTATGAGGAAATTCGTGATCTAAATAATAAAGGTAAGCAGCACTTGAAGATAATTATGGGAGATTTCAATGCAAAAATAGGGCAACGGCAACAGAATGAAACTTCAGTAGATAAATTCGGTCACGGCAACAGAAACCAGCGTGGAAATACTCTCGTAGAGTTTGCAGAGGCAGAAGGGTTTTTCATCTTGAACTCCTTTTTCAAGAAAAAGCCACACAGGAAATGGACATGGAGACATCCAAATGGGACGACAACTGAAATTGATTTTATTATGTGTAACAAAAAATTCGTCATAGAAGACTGCAGTGTGCTAAACAAGTTCAACACAGGCAGTGACCATAGATTGGTGAGATGTAAGATGCACCTCAACACTAAACTCGAACGCAGCAAGCTCATAAGACAAACAAAATGTATTGACATAACTAACCTTAAAAAACACCATAATACCTTCAAATTGGAATTGAAGAACAGATTCTCTGCTTTAGAAGGATTCATCGGAAGAAGTGGATATTTCTGAAGTTAACAGAAAAAGTAACCAAAGCTCTTATGTAAACAGCAACAAAATTAGCTGGGTCTAAGAACAAATTGCATGAGAACAAATTATCAGGAAAAACCAAAATGTTGATGCAAAAAAGAAGAGTGATGAGGACAACTAAAGAAGATGTGACTTCCAAAGTGGAATATATAGAGCTATGCAAGACAGTAAGAAAAAGTATCACTGAAGACGTAAGGAAATTCAACTGTGAACTAGTAAGGAAAGCAATTGAAAACAACCAAAGCCTAAAGATAGCAAAGGGACATCTCAGTAAGGGGAAAAAACAGATTATGGCACTGAGAAAAGAAGATGGTTCTGTAACAAGAAATAGAGGCGAAATTTTGACAAGAGTGAAAGATTTCTACTCCAAATTATATGAAAGGGATGATACATGTACTCCAGACATCATGAAAGGTACCAGTACGAGAGTTCTTCCAGTCCTTCCAGCAGAAGTTGCACATGCAATCAAGAACATGAAGCGGGGGAAAGCTCCAGGAGAAGATGGAATTACTGTAGACATCATACAAGAAGCAAGTGGAGAAATCGAAACAGTACTCGCCCAAATTTTCACTCGATGCCTTAATGAAGGGAAAATTCCTGAGGATTGGAACAACGCTGCAATGATCTTGCTACATAAAAAAGGTGACATTGAGGATCTCAGGAACTATAGACCTATCAGCCTCCTGTCAGTGGTTTATAAAATCTTCACTAAAGTTCTTTCACACCGCTTGAAGGTGACACTGGACATGGCTCAACCGAGAGAACAAGCTGGATTCAGGAGTAGCTACAGCACAATAGATCATATCCACGAACTGAGAGAACTAATTGAAAGAGCGAGGGAATATGAGCTTCCATTGTGCATGGCTTTTATCGATTATGAAAAAGCCTTTGATTCGGTGAAACCATCAGCAGTTACAATGGCTCTGAAATCCTGTGGTATTGAAGATGCGTACATTAATATTATTAATAACATCTATGAAAATGCAAGTGCAAAGATTCGGCTGTTTGAAAATACAACACACATAAAAATTGGAAAAGGAGTGAGACAAGGTGACACCATATCTCCAAAGCTCTTTAATGGCACATTGGAAAATGTCTTTCAATCGCTGAACTGGGAAAACAAAGGGATAAAGATTAATGGAGATTATCTAACCCACCTTCGTTTTGCTGATGACATAGTCATTTTTGCAACTACCCCATCAGAGCTACAGAGTATGATCCAGGAACTTGCTGACAAGAGTAAAGAAGTGGGATTAAAAATGAACTTTCAGAAGACAAAAGTGATGTACAATGCTTTTACAAGAAATGAAGATTTATCGATTGATGGAGAAAAGCTGGAGATAAGACACGTACGTTTATCTTGGACAGCGGATATCAAGTGAGGGTCACATTGGTGAAGAAATTAATCGGCGTACAAAACTTGCCTGGAGAGCTTTTGGAAGAAACAGCATAATTTTCAAGAGCAATATGCCATTATGTCTTAAAAGAAAAGTGTTTGATCAATGCATCCTTCCAGTGCTTACGTATGGTGCAGAGACGTGGACCTTAGCTAAAAGAGACATACAAAGGCTGAAAACAACTCAAAGAAGTATGGAGAGGTGCATGCTTGGTGTAACCAGGAGAGTAGTATATGTCCCATACTATGGGACACATCATATACTACAAAAAACCTCAAAATCAGGCGTTTTTTGATTTTTCAGACCTCAATAATCACGAACATTTTAAGGCTTTTTTATGATCAAAAACACCTTATTTTCATTAAAAAGCATTGATTTTTGGGCATAAAATAGTCAAAAACATCAGATTTTTGAAAATTGAAGTTTTTACTCTGTTTTTCATCAAACTAGAGCATCATAAAACACACATTTTAAGTCATTTTTGTGAACATTTTTGAACAATTGCAATCATTTTGAACTTTGAATAGCTTTGAAAGTGATGAAATGATGGATTTAGTGATGAATAGAAAAGTTGTAAAACAAACTACTTTGAATTGGTACTTTGCAAAGTCCTTTTTAAAAATGCATTAAAAAAAGGGGTACCCAAAATGGATACCCCTTATAGGAAGATTAAAAAATAGGAAGATAAAAAGTGTAGGAAGATTAAAGTTCTAATTCATAATCATAATATTTATCATCAATTTTGCCTTTAAAGTTAAAAACATAATTACCTTTATTGAGTTTTTAATTGTTTTATCTGACAGTTTTCCATGACATTTTTTAAGAAAATAATCTCTTTCTTCATCATTAACTTCTAATTTTGCAATTGTTGTATCTCCAAATTTTGTTTGGATTTTTTTCAATGATATGAGTTTATATTTTCCTGTATTCAAATCTTTTAATTTGAAAGTTTCAGGATATGATCTGATGTTGTTGAATTCATCCATTTATTAGGAAACATTTTTATAAATATTTTTAAAATATATTTGTCACAAATGTAATTTCTTTTGTAATCTCATCAAATATTTCTAATCCTTTATTTTTAACCTCTTCATTTGTTCTTATTTTCAAAATTAGTTTATGCATCTTTTTAAGATATTTAGCAATCAATTTAATAAGATCAGGATATTCATTATTATAATCTTTACTCACATATATTAAATCTTCACATAAATGAGATAAACATCTTATATCATCACTATATTTGATTCCTTTACGATCAGTAAAGAGAGCTCTCATATCTCCTAATAAATCCATTTATAAGGTTTCATTTTTTTGAAATACAATTCTTGTAAAACATACATCTATACATAGAGCATCCAGTACCTAAAATTTTTGCACATTTAGTTAATTCAAGATCTATAGAAGGAATTTCTAACTCATCAAATATTTGTTTTCCATTATTCCTCCTTTATATACAAACTTACCACCATAATATTCATACAAGTTTTTTATATAATTTTTAATCTCATCAGTACTTATCCATAGAGATTTTTGATCTGGAAATCTTTTAAATTTTAATCCATGAATATCTCTTGTACATTTATATATAATTCTTCGCTCTCTATCATTTAATATATAATGAGGTTCAAATACTTGAATTGTTTCCCCTACAGGTTGATGTAAATGACACCAACTTATCTCTCTGATTATACTTTTATTAGGAAGAATAAATCCTTGAAAATTGAAAATCAGTGTAATGTCATCCATTTATATAGAATAATTTTTATAAATAGAAAGATTAAAAATTCAGAAGTTTAAAACATTCAAAGATTTAATATCCAAAAGGCACAGTATTATAATCATCTAAAATTCTTCTTTTATCAAATCCAAACATGTATCTTTTATTTGTTTTCTTAACCATAATATTTCTATCTTTTTGAATTTGAAATTGATTACTTTTCACATCTAAATACTCTGTTTCTCCTGTAATTACTTTCATTCTCTCATCGAAATTTAAAACAGTTTCACTCTCATAACTCATTTTAAATCCTTTAACTTTTCCTTTTACAATTCCATCATTTAATATATATCCATAATCTTTAGAGGCTCCAGATATCCATGATTTCATATGTTTATCATCTCCTAATTCATCAGTCCATTCACCCAACATACATCCTGTTTTTATTTTATTTGTACCATCTTCAATATATACAATACTATCGGTATCATAATATATCACTTTATCTCCTAATTTATCAAGCATTTTATATAATCTTATTCTTGCAGAACTAGTTGTAAATGCTGCTATATAAACATTTGTATTAAAATTATTTTCGGCATATTGGTCTTTCTTTTTATAAGTCATTTCTACACAATCGTCATTCATGAATATCATGTTTAATTCCTTAATATTATCATTCAATATAATTCTATAAAAATCTTCTAATTCCATTACATATTCAGTTTGTTTCATATTTTTTCGTTGTCCAAACTTACCCCATAAAGAGTTTAAACATATCTTACTTATAAATCTTAAACCAGGATTTTTTTCTATTTTTTCTAATTTTATATCTAATTTTTCTTTAACACATCTCTTATATTCCTTTTCAGTTTTAAAATTTTCAGACCATTTATCATCAGTTTCTAATTTAATTTTTTAAGAACATTTTAACATAATCTCTAAACAGTTCATCTGTTTTATTTTCAAAATTCCATACTTCATATATATTTAAAATTTTATAACCTTTTTTAAGTGCTAATCTCATTTCATCAGTAGTCCAAGTACCAATAAAACATCTTTCAGTATGATTACATTCTTTATTTCTGACTTCATAACAGTCTTTACATCTTTTCTTTTCTACAATTTGATTCGATTTAAAATGATTACATTTTATAGTTTGAGAACATGATTTACATAGAGTGAATATTAATTTTTCGCCTTTATATGGTAACACAGGATGATATAATTTCCTAGGTGGTAAGACTTTACATTTTATTAATCCAAACCATTTCTTATCATACTTCTTAGGATTAAATATTTTTGTAGGGTGACCAATTGGATAATTATCAAAATAATTAACTGTTGGATATAATGAACACACATCTATATATCTACCTTTTTCATTTCCTTTGAATTCATATTTCAATTTTGTTGGTTCACATCTACCACCATAAAAAGCATCTCTAGGATTTAAAGGATCTACAAAATCTCTATTCCATTCAGTTTTCATATATTTTTTAATTTCCTTATTATTATCAAAATCACATTCCCATATTTCAATTAATTCATATCCATTATTTTTTATCTTCTTATTTATCTTTTTTGTTCTATTATATAAGTCTTTCATACATATCTGATTTTGAATATTTATAGTTGATTCTCTATAACATTTAGGACATCCATGCCAGTGACATCCTTGAAACTGATACACTATATTATTATAAAATCCATCTACTTTATAATATTTATTACCTAATTTTAATTTCTTTTCTCCACCATTTAAAGCATGTTGAATATTAATATTATGTTTCTGAGATAAATAATCTAACCAAACAATAGATTTTTTACTATATTTATCTTTATGAATTATATCGTCATCAACAGCAATTGTATTTTCTTTTAGGAATTTATCTCTGTAAATAGCCATACATACACCTGCTAATGTAACATATTTAAAGGGATCTATGTTTGCAATTTCTAAAAATAATTTTCTAAATTCTAAGCATCCTCTCCTTAAAATATCTACATCTGATCTACAGTATTTAATGAATTCTTTTGAAAATCAAATGTTTCATGTCTTACAGTATTATACCATTTATCAAACATTTCTCTCTGTTCTGATGTCATACTATCATAACCATAGTAATATTTTTTAGGATATAGACCTACATAATTTTGATTATTTGATGTATTGAATAAATGAGGAAAATACCCTTTTGCTAGTTCATCTAATCCAAATGTTTTAGGAAAATTTCTTAATGGAACTAATGTAAAATTAATAGAATCAATAAATCTCATATTTAAACAAGGAATTTGCATATAATTAAGTTTATTTCCATTATATATAGTGAATACTTCAATTTTATTTTTAAAACAATACTTAGCTAAGAATTGAAAATCAAATCCTTTTCCATAATGTGCTAATACTGTATAGCCGTAATGTTTTTTATCAAATAACCATTCACAATATTCATCTTCATTTTTAAATATATTTTCATCTCCTTTAAAACCATGATTTATAACTAGATTTACTTCATGAATTCCTGTTTCTTGTTTCGTTTCAACATCAAAAAAGAAATATTTTTCAGTATATTCATATTTACATTTTTCACACCATTTATCTTTAAATGGAATATTTTCAACACAGTCTTTTATACATTTACCACCTTTTGTATCTTTACGTTTCATAAAACATTTATGATCATTTAGAACCCATTGCCAGCAGTTTTTACATCGTTTTTCACCACATCTATGTTCTTTTGATTTCCTCTCATATTGATTAATAATTCGTTTACAGTTTAAACATTTCCATAAACTATTACAAACACTTATACCTTTTTTATCTTTCATTTCATGGTATATAAAACACTCTTTACCTTTAAATAATCTATTACATTTTTTACAAAATATTTCATCACTATTACAATATTTGCTATCTGTTGTAAAACATCTATCACATTTAAGAGGACATTTATGTTTATCTTTTTTATCATAACTTATTTGACAGTAATCACAATAATTTCTTCTACCTAAAAATCCTTTAATAGAAGTAATAACATCAAAATGATTTCTATTTTTAAATATATAGATACATGTAGGTTTATAAGTACCACTATATATTCTTTCGTTAAAATTCTCTCTACAAAATATATTAATTTGAATATCTAAGAATTCTTCAAATATTTTAACCTCTTCTAAACAACATATTTCTAATGGAATATTGCATAGTTCATGTAATTTTACAGCTAATGATTTTTGTAAAACTCTACCTTTTCTAATATATGTTATATCATTCTTTGATATTTTTTCATGGTTTAATTTATTATATAACACCTCAGGATTTTGAATTGCTAATGCTGTTACAATTGATCTAGCTAAACAAATATTATCATTATTTTTTATTTGGCATATACTTCTTTTATTTACAATATCGTCTTCTTTAACTATTATTAAATGTTTTCCTCCTTCAGGTAATTCAACCACATTAAAATCAAATATACAGTCTGTAATATCTAATTCTTTATATTCTATTTGATCAGATAATTTATATATATAATATTCATAAGCATCATTTGTTGACATCATTTTATCATGAAATGGTTTATTGAGATTAGGACTGTATACTATTATATCTACTTTTCCATGAATTTTACCAATTGCTTTTCTAAATATATCTTGTAAAATATTGAAATATTGTTCAGGTTTAATGTTTACTCCAGCTACTCTATAATTCTTTCTATGTACCATATATTTTTTAATATATTTTCCTTTTGTTTCAATAATTTCATAATCAGGTTTAAATAATTTTTCAAGATTTACAGCTGTTTTAATTTTCTTTTCTTTTCTTGGTTTCAGTTTGTTATCTTTGAATTTCAAGTTAAAAGAATCAAATAATTTTTAATTCTATTTCTTCTCTCTGGATGATTAATAAATATTTTTCTTTTTCTATCTAAATATTCTGATGTATCTAATCCAAGGATATCTACTAAAACAGACTTATAATCACCTGTCTTTCTAATATATTTTATCAACGATTTAATTAAATCATCTTTTTTTACATTTCGTTTTTTGATATTTAATCTTTTTAAAACATTTCTAAGTTTCTGAACACTAATAGCATTCAGAGCACTTTTAAGATGCACAATAATTGGCTTCAAAGTTTTATCCATTTATTAGGGAGTAAATTTATAAAGGGATTTTCGAAATCAAAAAGTGATAAAAGCTAAGCGGACGTTTGTGCAATTTACTTCTTAAATGTCTTTGTTTATGAGTATAAGTATATTGTTTACCACAATCACAATTTATTTTTCTATATAAAATTATGCACTGACAAGATTTGCAAAAATGCTGTCTATCAACTTTACCATAACGATGTTGAACATAAAATTCATCAATAGGTTTTGTTTGTTTACAACTTGTGCATGTTTTGTCTTCCATTTATTAGGAAACAAATTTTATAAATACTTAAGCTGAAAAGTTTGCTGCTTTAAAAGTCTTCCCAGATCTTTTCATTATTTGGATTTATATTAATTTTAATATCATTTGATATATTACAATAGTCACAAATTTTTTTAATAAAATATGTATATTTTAAATTTTTCTCATAGTACATAAAATCTAGTAATTTTAAAAATAAATCTTCTGCTTCCTTATTAAATTTAAGGTTACTTTTTCTTTTAAACTGATTAAAATATCTTATTCTACTAACATATCTACTTTTTAAATATTTATTATAATCTATATAATAACAGTCTTCCTCTTCATCATATTTCATTTTCTTTATTTGTTTCATTACTTTTTTAAAATTTTCAGGAATTTCAATTTGTTCTTCTTCTGAAGAGAAGAAAAGTAATTAGTTTCTTCATTAAAATAATTCATTTATTAGATATCATTTTATTAAAAACTTTTTAATTTTTTAACATAATAATCTTTAACAATCTTGTTAACTTTATCATAAAAATCATTTGAAACCCAACAAGCTATATTTGTAATTAAATCTTCACTGACATATGTACCATTAAAGTTATATTTTATTGCTGTTTTACCTCTTATTTCATGTATATTTTCACGGCCCGAATTCGGGCAAATCTAAATTCTTAACCAAATTGATCATTTTTATGGCGGCCCGAATTCGGGCCACCACAATTTTATCATCAGACACATAAGAACCATTTACATTATACTTTTCAGTTAAACCACCTTTAATTTCATATATTACATCATTTTTTCCCATGGCTGGAATTCCAGCCGTGGAAATATCTTTAATTAAATCTTCTGAAGCCATTTTTTAAATCTCTTACCTCCATCTTTACAAAGTTTAAAATATCCAGTATTTTTATCTATTATTAATTTAAAATCTCCAAAGAGACCATAATAATAATTATCTTTAATATTTTCATAACATACATCTTTTAATGAAGCCATTTATTAGATATCATTTTTATTCTTTTAATATCGTCAGTATTCATTATTTTCATATAACAGTTTTTTCTTTCACATATAGATGTCAGCACAAGGCATTATCTCTCTTTCTTTCTTAGTTGCAAAAAACAGTCATTACATAACACTGATAAGCTGCGAGCGAAAATGTTTACATAAGTTGAATCGCTGCCAATATTCTCCGCGGCGCGCGATTACGTAACGTGTCCTCGGGAAAAAAGCAGTTCTTCGTTACGTAACAACTTTGGATCATAGCCAAGCTTCGACATAAATATATGTTTCAAACAGAAACTTCCTGGCCAGACGTGGCCGATCGTTAAGCGTAAGCGCTTCGCATGCAAAAGGTACCAGGTTCTAATCTCGGTCGGTAGAATGGCTCCCTGTCTCAATCTTTGAAATCAGAGTTTGGGTTCACGGTAGAGCGGGTTTGAGTGATAACATCTAAAAAAGTTCTGTGTGTGTGTGTGTGTGATTCCGGTGGAAGGGTCTTAAGAGTTAACGCCCATAAGTACCTGGCTGGCCAGGTACAAATAAAAAAGAAGCATAGACCCTCCACCGAAAGGGCGTTTTTGCAAAAAAATTCAAAGTACAACCCAACTGTTAAATTCATCAGGATATCCCAACCATTTAACTAAGTATTTATTTCCTTTCTTTCTAATAATTTTTTCAATCTTATAAACGTCATCTTTCTTATCATATTTCACGAGTTCTTTTTCATAAAATGTTCCTGTAATTTCTTCATTATTTAAATCTTTTATTTTATATGTCGGAGGATCTGTGTTCAATATATCGGAAATTATAAATATTTCTTCTGTAAATGTTGGAAGATAACCTTTCTTAAATTCTCTTTTATATTTTGAAATTCTTATTTTATCTCCTTTTTGATATTTTGGTTTATTTTTCTCTTTTTCTTTATACAAATTATTATAAACTTTTAATTCATTTTCTTCCTTACTTGCTTCTATAGGTGTCATTTTAATGGATCTATGATAAGAATTATTATAATTCTTAATTAATTTATCTAGTACATTTAACCACTTTCTAGTATTATTTGCTGTGAAATACTTCCACATTTTAGTCTTTAAAGTTCTATTGAATCTTTCAATAACAGCACATTTAATCTCAATATTCTCAGTTGTAAACCAGTGAATATTTTCATCCTTGAATAACTTTTGAGTTTGTTTATTTATAAACTCTGTACCCTTATCTGTTTGAAGTTTTCTGGTTTTCTTTCTTTAAATATTTTTTAAATGCTCTAGTTACCTCTTCACCTGTTTTTCTTTTAATCGGAATTGTCCAAGCATATTTACTGAATATATCAATCACTGATAAAATATAATTTGTGTCATTATTAAAGGATTTAAATTCTTGCATATCTATAAGGTCAGCTTGAAATTGGTCATTGACATGAGAAACATAAATTCTTCTTCTTTTAAATCTATGAATAAGTGGTTTATGTTTTGTATATACATCTTGTTGATGTAAAAACTCTTCTATATCTTTCCTGGGTAATTTAGTTTTCTTTGTAATTCATTAATACCACAATAACCAGTTTCTGGTGTATAATAAATATTTTTAAGGTCTACGTCTTTAAAAAAACACTCTTTTTAGTTCCACAAACTTTACACTTTCCTTTTGCCATCGGTCTTCCATTTTTAGCTACTGTTTCTTGAATATCTTTAGTTTCAGTTTTCTGTTTGCACTTTAAGCAATACATATAGGATGAAATTCCTAAACCAAATGTTTTCTTTGCTTTTATAATTGGTTTTATAACAGCTTTAGCTTGTTTCTCTCCTAATGGATAGAATCCACTTGTAGTATTTTCAATTGAATCTAAATCGTTTAAGAGTTCTTGATCAGCAATATGTCTCTGTTTAGTATCTTTAGTTTTACTATAAGCTACATCATGTTTTTTACAAGCTTTATCAACTCTGTTAATTCCTGGATCACCTCTTTTTAATCTCTTTTCTAATTTTGTAAATGGACCACAATACTGGTAACCAGGTATATGCATTTCAGGTGGATTTAATTTATCTTGTAACCATCCTACTATATCACCTCCTTGTAATTCCATTTATTTAAGTGTAAATCTATTTTACATATCTATAACCATTTAGTTGCGTTTGTTTTACATATTTCTCTAAAGGAAAATACTTCATATTTTTTATAAAATCCTCTTCTCTAACGTAAGCATCCTGTTCTGAAATTGAATTAGCGTTTATTAAATTTAATATCTGTTTATAAAATTTGTAAAGCTTGTTTATATTCTTCTTTTCTTTCTGAAATATTTAGAGTTTTATCGACAACTTCAATGACTCCTGCTCCTAAAGAAAGTGCTGCTAAAGGAATAAATGCAAAAGCTGATAAACCTGAAGCACTAAATATAAATTTGCCTACTGATAATGATATACTAATTTTATTATAGTAATTAAAACTTTTTCTGTATACATACATTTTCTTTTCTAAATATTCTTCCATTTATATAGGATCAAAGTTATGTCTGTATCTCATATGAGGATTTTCAAATCTAACATGAAGAAATCATAAGGTTTTTTAATACTTTTTTGATAAGGATCTATATTAAATTCACCATCAATTTCTCTAATAATTTGTTTAATTTCTCTGTGCCGAAGTTTAAAAAATATAAAGTAATCACAGTTGTTTCTTATATCAATAGGTGTTGAATAATAGGTCTGTGATAAATAAATAATGGATGCATTTTTCTTCCTTCCTCTTATAAAAAATTTTTCAATTTCGTTTTGATCTTTTTCTTTTACACAGTCATCAAAAATAACTAGATTTTTTAATGAAGGATCTAAGTCATCTACAGTAATAAATTCATTTATGTCTGAACTAAATAATGTTTCTTTCTTAAACTTTTTAAATAATTTTAATAACTTATTTTTATTCTTTCTCTTTATTTTTAAAATGTCTTCCTCTTCTATATCATCAAACATTGAGTAATTTTCTTTTAATTTAGAGTATTTAGGTTCGTTAATATCTTTTGCACATATGAATAATGCATCAAAATTTAAATGATCATATATTAAATTTAATAGTAAATTTGTTTTTCCACATCCTGAAGATCCTGTTATTAAAAGTTTAAAAGGATGAATAGGTAACATTGGATTTTTGATTTGGATCTATAAATTCTTCTGGTTCGGAATAATCTTTTATTTTAATGCTGCAAGGCTTAATCATATTTATTTAATAGAAATTCAACATCTTCAATAAACATTTCAGCTTCAAATAATAAGTCTTCAGCTGGTATTCCTTGAGATAAATAACATTCAGCTAGATATAATGCCATTTCAGCAAAAGATAAATATTCTTCAATTTGTTCAAAATCTTCCATTTATATAAGTAAAATAATTTGCTTGGAAGTAAAATAATTTGCTTGGAAGTAAAATAATTTGCTTGGAAGTAAAATAATTTGCTTGGAAGTAAAATAATTTGTTTGGAAGCAAATTTTCAGTTAAATAAATGAGTAAAGTGATACAAGATTTATTAAAATTAGCAAAAGTAAATGCTGAACTAAGAAAACGAAATAAGGAAAAGCAATTAGAAGATTTAGGATATGAAGAGGCAATCACAAAATTTCATAAACCTATAGTTGAAAAATTAGAATATCAAGATGTATCTAGAAAAGAAAATTTAAAAGCTATTCAAGATGCAATTGAAGAACTTTCATTTCAACCAATTGCAGAATCTTCAAGATTTCCTGCCTTAGAAGATGTTGAAGAACCTATTTCAGATGCTAAAGAAATGTATGAGAGAGAAGCAGGAATTCATAAAATTAACTTAAACAAAAACTTGAATGTATCAGTTATTAAAAAAAAGTTAGGATTTGATTTACCTTCAGAATTAGTTAATAAATCTGATGAAGAGATTGATGAAAAAATAAAACAAGCAAATGAAAAAATCAGTGAAATCGGACGTCTAAAGGTCCTCAAGTAAAAGCACTTAATAATGCTAAAGATGAAGAAAAAAGAAAAAATTAGAGAAAAAAATTGATCGTTTCGATTATAAAATGGCTGAGGTGCGAAAATATATTAGAGCATTAGAAGCTCTCAAAATGGGGAATTACTATATGGGTGAGGGTCTTAATATTTTAGATAAATTAACAGATAAAATATGTAAGGAACTAAAAATAAGAAAGTATATAACCAAGTAGTTCAAATACTAGATTTATTATTGAAAGAGGGTAAAATGACTAATGAGCAAGTAAAACAATATTATTCAAAGTTTCTATCTTAATAAATGAGTAATTATATTGTATCAAGAATTTATTTGAGTGAAGGTCAGAAAAACAAATTAAAATCAGCAGTTAAGAAAGGTGAAGAAATTACATTGCAAATTGATAAAACTAAAAGTGCTAATCATGATATGTATTTAACAAAAACTCAAATTACTCAAATTAAAAATGGTAAACGAATAACTATAAGTAAGACACAATTAAAGAAAAACGGAGGTATTTTACCCTTTTTGATCCCTATCTTAGCAGCTCTTGGTACTGGTGCTTTATCTGGTGCTGCTAGTTTTGGTGTGAATAAAGCTTTAAGTAAAGTAACTGGATCAGGTTGTAAACCGAAAGGTTCACACCTTAAAAAAACATTCTGGAAAGGGAGTTCTTCAGAATTACGAGGTATATCCAATAAAACGATAGAACAAAATATGAAAGATGTAAAAGGATTCAGAGGTGTATTTACATCAGATTTATTACCTAAAAAGATTAAGAAATTTGAAAGTGGAATTATTAATTTAGATATATCTACAGGACCTGGGACTCATTGGGTCTGTTATTATAATGATCCTAAATATAATTTTGTGGAATATTTTGATCCATTTGGAGAATATAAATATAAAGACATTAAATTGAATAACATTTTCATACCTAAAAATATTGTAAAATATCTTGAAACATCTAATAAAGGAATTAGATATAATTCGAGTTTTTTACAAGAACCAACATCTGTTAAATGTGGTTTTTATTGTATGAAATACATAACTCAAAGGAATAAAGGTAAATCACCTGTTGAAGTTTTATATTCTTTTACCCAAGAACCAAGTGGTTATAATGAAGATTTTGTGCTTAATAAATGTTAATTTTAGATTCAAAAAATTTTGAGAAATCAGAAGATTTTACAATTGAATATGTCCCACCTATTCCTGTTAATGAAAATTCAAAAATTGCTTTAAAATCTATGTCTATGTGGGTTTCATGGAACAATATTGATGAAGAAAATAATACATTTAAGTATTTTGATGGTAGTTTATGGCATGAAATAACTTTAGATAATGGAAATTACACATTAAGGGAATTAAATAACTTTTTAATAAAACGATTTGGAGATGAACCACCAATTAAATTTAGAGCTAATTTCGCTACACAGCGCTTTATAATTGAATTAAAAGATGAATATAAAATTGATCTTAGAGAGAGTAAATTACATGAAATTTTAGGATTTGAATCAGAAATATATGAAGATAATCATCAAGAAGGAAAATATATGGCAAACATTTCTAGAGGAGTTGATGACATACACATTCATTGTGATGTAATTACAGGAGCTCTATATAATAATATTAATTCAGATATTTTATATTCTTTTACGCCATCTAATCCTCCTGGTAGTTTAATAAAAATTGATGAAATAAATCCTTTATTTTTACCCATTAATAGACGAAATTATATTCATAGAATTCGAATGTATATCACGAATCAAGATAATGAACTGATAGACTTGAATAATATGAGAGTTTTATATAGATTAATTTTAGCTTAAGCGCAGGCTTTTCAGCTTAATAAATGAATTATAACAAACATAGATTATATGCAAAAACGATATGGTGGTAATATCTTCACTGAAGGAATTAAAACTTTTGGAAAAAAAATATTAGAAGTTTTAGGTAAATCAGCAAAAACAGCAATTGAAGATAAAGCTAAAAATGTTATTCAAAATAAACTTGAAAATATATTATCTAAACCTCCTGTAACTGTTAATGATATATTAGCTAAAACGAAAATTCAGGATGGATCTGGTTTGAAATGGTATAAATGAGTTTTTTATCCTAATAAATGGAAAAACTTTGGGACTTAAAAGCTATTCCAGATTATTATAGTAATAAAATTGCTAAGTATGAATACATAAAACATAATGAAGATAGTACTAATGTAAAAGAATCTGATCAATATAAGTTTACTATTAAAGATACAAATTCACCTATATTATATAGTAACGGTTATATATGCTTAGAAAGTAAAATAGTAAAAAATAATAATGATACTATAGGAACTGATAATGTTACATTTGTAAATGGCGGGAATCTGTTTAGATCCGCTTCATTAACTATAGGAAAAGAACAAACTGATTCTAATATTGAATGTGCTTCATTAATTCATCAAATTAATGGACTTATAAATTTCACAAAGATTATTCCACTTCAGAGGCTACAAATATGATGTATTATGTTGATACATCAGAATCAGCCTGATAAAGATAAAATAGTAATAGATGATCCTGATAAAGATGTAAGAAAGGATCAGATATCAAATTAAAAAAGAAAATGCCTCTTATAATAAAGGATTTAGACAGAGATGGCTTTTAACAAAAAACAGTAATGTAATAAAATTTTGGATTCCTTTAAGACAACTTTTTGGGTTCCTCAACGATTTTAGAAGATTAATTTCTGATATAAAAGTTACATTTGAATTTCAAAGAAATAGTCATAATGATATGTTATACACAGATGTTGCAAATCCCAATTATAAAGTTATTATATCTGATTTTCAATTATGGTTACCTTATGTAGAGTTGTACCCATCCATTGAGGCTGAATTTAAAAGTATAGCTTTGAATTCTACACCTATTGAAATTACTTGGTGTTCTGCTTCAATTGAGAAAAGTAATCAGCAAACAACATCAAGTGGTGCATGTCATATAAGAACTACATCTGATGAGGTGTTAAGTGTTCTTGTCATTCCACAGTATGTAGAAAAAGAAAGCAATCAAAATCAGAACAATATGGTTTTTGATAATTTAGATCTCCTTGAATGCTGGATATTATGTAATAATAAAAAAGTTCCAGAAGAAATTTATAAAACGAATTTTAAAGATGGGCAGTTAGATTATAATAGATGTTATTCTGAATTATTAGCAGCTGGATTAAATACTCATAATACTGAAAGTGGATGTCTTATAAGTTATGTAAATTATGCGAGATTGTATCCAATCTTTTATTTTAATTTATCTAATCATCCAGAGTATACTAATATTTCGAATTTAAGACTAGAATTTAACTGGAGATTAGGATCGAATCCAGGTAAACCATATAGATTTTATTTCATCGTGAATGAAAAGAAAAGAGGATCACTTAATATGGCTAATAAGGAATTTAAAACTTTAAAAACTTTAGATTAAATAAATGAATTGGTACCCTTTTGGTTCATCTTATGAAGAATTTGGAATTGGACCACCTGGACCTCCTGGAAATGGATTTAAATTAACAGATGATGGTAATTATGATATGGAAGAAAAAAATTTAAAAAATTGTAAAGAACCTATAGATGAACATGATGTTACTACAAGAGAATATGTTTTAAAACAAATGAGAGAGAATAATCTGGAAGTTAAAAGTGAAATAGAAAAAAATATTAATGGTAGTTTTCAGATTTTGTTCAAGAAACTGCTGTAAGAATAAGAGATTTAGATGCTGTACTTAAAGGTGAATTAAGTAATTTGGATCAAAAATATTTACATATTCAAGATGGGAATGTGATTAATGCAAAAGGTAAAAGAATAGGAAATGTTGCTGATCCTACAGCAGATAAGAATGCAGTGAATAAGAGGTATTTAGAAAATAATGTTTTATTTTTAAAAGATGAAAAGTTTGATGTTCAAAATAAAAGAGTAGTGAATATTCCATCTCCTCAGGATATGTATGACGTAGTTAATAAAAATTATGTGGATAATCAAAAATTTTATGCAACAATTCAAGAAGATAAAAAAGCATATAATACTCTTGGTGCTATGCGTTACTGGGAAACAGTCGTTTTTATGAAATTTAGTAGCAATCTCCTTGACAGAAATATGAAACTGAGTGAAAATATGGATATGAAAATTACATTTTATTTACGTCCTAATTATACTAATGGGAAATCAGAAGTTTTAATTACACTTGGCGAGAATATATTATTTAATAGTGATGCCTACACAGATAAACCTTTAATACTCTTTTGCATCAGGAAAAAGAATGATGAATTAAGCATACAAGTCATGTCTTATTTAGAATTAAACATTTTTAAACCTTACTTAGAAATTGAAAAAATAACATACTTTTAATTCCATTTGAATTAGAACTTTAATCTTCCTACACTTTTTATCTTCCTAAATTTTTAATCTTCCTATAAGGGGTATCCATTTTGGGTACCCCTTTTTTTAATGCATTTTTAAAAAGCAAAGTAGTTTGTTTTACAACTTTTCTATTCATCACTAAATCCATCATTTCATCACTTTCAAAGCTATTCAAAGTTCAAAATGATTGCAATTGTTCAAAAAAGTCGTCAAATATCATCAAAAATGTGTGTTTTTATGATGTCTGTTTTTATGAAAAAACAGAGTAAAAACTTCAATTTTCAAAAAATCTGATGTTTTGACTATTTTATGCCCAAAAATCAATGATTTTTAATGAAAATAAAGGTGTTTTTGATCATAAAAAGCCTTAAAATGTTCGTGATTATTGAGGTCTGAAAAATCAAAAAACGCCTGATTTTGAGGTTTTTTTGTAGTATATGATGTGTCCCATAGTATGGGACATATACTACTCAGGAGAGATAAGAAGAGGAACACGTGGATCCGAAAAAT
Organism: Macrothele yani; assembly: GCA_039090855.1. Lineage (NCBI taxonomy): Eukaryota > Metazoa > Arthropoda > Arachnida > Araneae > Macrothelidae > Macrothele > Macrothele yani. The sequence continues at coordinate 21,987,526 of CM076992.1, forward strand.
GACAAGAGTGGAAGACATCATGATCAGAGTTAAATCCCTGAAATGGCAATGGGCTGGACATACTGCCAGAAGAACAGACCATCGATGGACAGCCGAAATTTTAGATTGGATTCCAAGGGACAGGAAAAGACCCAGAAGTAGACCACATGGGAGATGGGTGGATGAAATTTGAAAGTATGCTGGAGTGACGTGGAGGAAACTTGGGGAGACCTTTGTCCAGCAGTGGATTGATAATGGTTGACAATGATGATGATGATGATATATATATATCATGATCAGAGTTAAATCCCTGAAATGGCAATGGGCTGGACCTACTGCCAGAAGGACAGACCATCGATGGACAGCCGAAATTTTAGATTGGATTCCAAGGGACAGGAAAAGACCCAGAAGTAGACCACATGGGAGATGGGTGGATGAAATTCGAAAGTATGCTGGAGTGACATGGAGGAAACTTGGGGAGACCTTTGTCCAGCAGTGGATTGATAATGGTTGATGATGATGATGATGATGATACACTGGCAGAAAGTGAAAAAAGAACACCAAGAAGGAATTGGCGGACGATCATGAAATTTACATATGTTAATGGGGTCGAGTATATGTAGGTGTGATGTTAATTTCGGGACCAACGGGTGAGCGCTTACGCCACAGCACGGCATAATATGCAAATTATCGTCGGTGGTATTTAAGGAGTACGGCGAAGTGATTGTAATCAGTCGTTGGCGTACGGCCACGTGCGAAGACCCTGAAGAAGCTGCAAGCCTGGACATGGAAGACGTGTACGATTTCAGCAAATATCGGACTTTGAGCGAGGTCGTCTAGTCGGACTCCGCGAGGCCGGGTGGCCGTATCGTCGTATTGCGGAGCGAATTGGATGGGAAGTATCGGTGGTGGTACGATGGTGGCGTAGATGGTCCGAGGAACATTCCCACACGAGAAGACGTGGAACCGGGAGTCATAGACGGATTGATAAGCGGACCAATCGACGCATAAGAAGAGCGGCGTTGTCAAGCAGAACATCCACTGCGACGCAAATAGCAGCTGCCGTTGCACCTGAGGGGACTGTGCAAACAATCCGCAACCGTCTACTGGATGCAGGACTACGTGCACGTGTGCCTCTGGCAAGTGTACCTCTGACTCCAGCCCACCGTCAGGAGCGGCTGCAGTGGTGTCGCCAATGTCTGCACTGGAGAACGCAATGGCAATCTGTCGTGTTCAGCGATGAAACCAGATTCTGCTTGGGAGCCTCCGATGGCCGTATGCGTGTTCGCAGACGCACAGGGAAGCGTCTCCACCCTTCTTGCATCCGCCAGCGACACACAGGGCCTACACGTGGTCTCCTGGTGTGGGGAGCGATCAGCTATCACTCCCGTACACAACTAGTGTTTGTACCGGGTACGTTAAACAGCACCTCCTACATCAACATCATCATTCAGCCCGTTGTTGTGCCATTTGTAAGGTCGGTCCATCGTGGAGTTTTCCAGCAAGATAACGCACGCCCACACACGGCACGTGCAACGCAACATCCACTTCAGGGTGTGAGACAACTTCCATGACCTGCACGTTTACCGGATTTGTCCCCCATTGAGCACGTGTGGGATTTTATAGGACAACGACTTATCCGGTCTCCACGGCCAGCCACGACCATCCCCGATTTACGCGTCCAGGTTGAGGATGCTTGGAACTCAATACCCGAAACTTACATCCAACATCTGTACGACAGACTCCATGCCAGAATTGCACAGTGTGACGCAGTTCATGGCTGTTCAAATTCGTACTAACCATGTTACATGGAAATGTTATTTTTCAGTTTACCAGCAAATACAGCTGTATTTTGCCATAATTTTTTGATCACGTTATCCTCTGTATTCCGTTATTATGCTGTATAAATTTCGTTGGTGTCAGACGTCTCCTTCTTGGTGTTCTTTTTTCACTTTCCGCCAGTGTATGTAATATATGTGGGTATATATATATATACAGTATATACATACAAAGTGAGAGTTGGGGACGCGATATTTTGCGGTTTGCCCCGGGCGCAGAAATGCCTCGTTACGCCCCTGCTTCCATTGTTGAGTCCATGTCCTGTGAGCTTTGGCCCAAGCTGATCGAGGTTTTCTGTGAGCTGAAGTTAACAGTGGTTTCAGTCTTGCAACTCTGCTCCAGGTATGCATTCGATGAAATTCCGAACGCAATGTTCGCTCAGATGTATTGTGCGTTCAATATAACTTGACAGTTGGGAAGGATTCACTTTACCAGTTTTAGGGTAGCTTCGTATCGTAAGCAGAGTGCTTACAACTAATCGCCTCCAACCCTCTTGGAGCAGGGCAATAAACAATGACGATACGGGGTGGATGGGGGAGTGTTGGAGGTCCCTCCTAATGTTGATTCCCTGTTATGTTTAGAGCTTCTCTTTCAATGGTCTTTGTGGGAGGGAAAAGAATAAGGCATTCTTGAACATCGCCAAACGACCCTTTCCGACTTCTGTTACTGATTTCTCAAGCTAGCTTTGTAGCAAGCAAGAGATCTTTACTCACGCTATTTTTCTTTTGTTGTTTATTTAATCTTTTTTTTTTTTTTTTATTTTGTGATACTGTTAATATTATTGCTCACAACTATGGCACACTGAAAGCTGGAAAAGTACTGAAAAACCAAGCTAGGGAAATTATTGGGAATGTAATAATGTTCATGTGTGACGTACCTGCCAGCAGGACGCACACGACATAAAGGCAGATAGGAATCAGAATAATCGTCTGCGTAGCTCAGTTGGTAGAGCGACTTGTTCCGGAATAAGCGGCCTCGGGTTCGAATCCCGGCGTAGACCAAAAATGACGGAGAAATTTACTTCGTTATAATGGCGCCCGAACTATCCGGATGACCCGGCCGTTCAAAATCTCAATCTCGCATTGATGTGATGTTATTTCCACACCGCGAGACAGGAAAAATCAGAGAATTCCTTCTCCAGCGCTTCGAAAAATAAAAATGTGTGATGTTGCATTCCACACAGCAGATTGACTGGGAGTTCTCAAGTGCACGTTCTACAGTGGATGGCTGCCTGCAACGATTCATGGTCACGGCTGACCCGTGGGCCATGCCCCCTGCCCTCTTTCGGGGGGGAGATGTGACGTACCTGCCAGCAGGACGCACACGACATAAAGGCAGATAGGAATCAGAATAATCGTCTGCGTAGCTCAGTTGGTAGAGCGACTTGTTCCGGAATAAGCGGCCTCGGGTTCGAATCCCGGCGTAGACCAAAAATGACGGAGAAATTTACTTCGTTATACATGGACGAAGAAAAACGAAATGGAGTTCCGAAAGTAGATGTGAAAAAATCCAATGAACGCGTTTCGAAGGCTACAGGAGTTTCACTGAGAACTGTTTACAGAATTCGGAAACAGACTGCTACAAGCGAGGTTTTGTCAACTCCTGGTAAAAGACGAAACAAGAAAGCGCCGAAGCGCGAAATAGATGATTTTGACAAATGCGTTGTGCGCAGAACGGTACATGACAGGTATGGAAAAAGGAAATCCCTACTCTTCAGTCTTTATTAATCAAATTACGCGACAGTATTGATTTTGACGGAGCTAAGACTACATTGAGTAAAATACTAGATGATTTGGGTTTCAAATATAAGCGATGGAATGGTCGAAAGTGTTTTTAATAGAGAAACCCGACATTGTAGCGAAACGTAGGCATTTCTTAAAGGAGTTAAAGCGTAATGAAAATCTACCCGTTCCAAAAGCTGTTGTTTATCAAGATGAGACATGGCTTCTAACGTCTCATGTTTGTCCTAAAGGATGGCAAGGCACAAGCTGTGAAAAGCCAACTGGACTCCAAGTTCCTTCATCGAAAGGAAGCAGATTTATAATTTGCCATGCCGGAACAAAGGATGGTTTTATAGCAGGGGCTTCACTTTTATTTCATTCGAAGACAAAAAGTGGTGATTACCATGATGAAATGAATTCCGAAAACTTGAGAAAATGGTTTGAAAGCCAGCTGCTTCCGAATTTACCACCAAATTCAATAATCGTCATGGACAATGCACTATATCACTGCATGCTTGCTGAAAAAATACCCACGACGAACTGGAAGAATCCTGAAATACAAGCATGGCTTCAGCGACATAACATTGATTTCGCACTTGATATGCTTAAAGCGGAATTACTGCAGATTGTCCGTCGCACCAGACCACAGAAAAAATTTATCATTGATGAAATAGCAGCAGATCATGGACATCAAGTATTAAGACTCCCACCTTATCACTGTGACTTGAACCCCATTGAGTTGATTTGGGCTGATGCCAAAAACTATGTGGGTCGGCATAATGCCTCTTTCACGAAAGAAAGCATAGAAACTTTATGGAGTAAAGCATTGCAAACCGTTACTCCGGAGAAATGGGAGGCCTGTGTGAATCATGTCCAAACTTTGGCACAAAAATACTGGATTTCTAATGGCATCATGGATGAAATAGAGGAAAATGAGATTGAAAAATTTGTAATAAATACAGGAGAGGATACTGACAGCAGTGATGAAACTGAAGACATATCATCAGCCGATGAAGATTTTGATATTGAGGGAATAATGCCTTTACCTGATTGAAATTGATTCTGCTTTGCTGTTGCTTCAAGGTAAGAGATACACAGTCCTGTTTCAATAAAAGGAATGTCCCTAACACACACACACACACATATATATATATATATATATATATATATATATATATATATATATATATATGAAAAGGCTTTGATTCCGTGAAACGTTACCAGTTACGATGGACTGCCTCGCTCATTTTCAGGCCGATGAGGACGGCAGAGTGGTTACTGTCTCGATGAATAGTGGAGTTACGTCGATTAAGATTTTCTGTGTGTATGTTTCGTTGCTGTGCTCTCTTCGGAACAGCTTCTACGATCAGTTCCTTTACTTCCTCAGAGGGGGCTAGATTTTTTCTGGTCAGAAGAATGTTAACTCATTTGTTGATAACCATAACGACCTGCTGGGCACTCGTGGCCACAAGGATCCTGATAGCACGGTCTCTACGGACTTGATCAGGAATCAGCAGTTGAAGGACGTGTGGCGCTCGTATCTGCAGGTGCCGGGTTTTACCTGCGTAGGAATAACCAAGCTTCTAGGATTGACATATGTTTCTTGTCTTCGACGCTTGAGTAGGTAACTGGGGCTGAGGTCTTCGAACAGAATTCGCAGCAGCTGCGATCAGATATATACTATGATCAGATATATATCTGATCACAGTGTTCTCGTGATGGACATCTGTAGCACCGAAGGAAAGAGATGTGACACTCTGGCGCCTAAACACTTCCGTGTTGGAGGATGTCGAAGCACTGTCGAAAATCCAGTCGATCCAGGAAGAGGATGCACAGGCGAGATCGGTGGATGGGGACGAGCGAAGAAAGAGGTTTTATAGCAGGAGCATCGAGGAGGAGTGGGATGTAAATTACATCTACCATAAGGTGGAGGTTGAAAGAAAGAGAAACAAGTTTTCTGCATGAAGTTTGGGATTATAGGGAGATTCTGCAGGAGTCTGCAAATTTCTACGGCGAGCTTTTTTCCGGCGAGAAAATTGAGTTAACCACGATGGGCAGTGGCTCGAGGGAATTTCGGTGGGTCTCCGAAGAGGAAACGGAACTCAAGCTCTTCGAAGGTGATTTTTATGGTTACAGAAGAAAGGTCGGCAATCCAGGCCCTTCATCAGGGACTTGAGAGTCTTTAGCAGAAGGTTTTCGCTCAGAGGGGCGTGAATGAGCATTCACTCGCATCGGGTGGACTGTAAGCGTATGGATTTTATGGTGGAAGCTTGCTCGATTTTCGTAAAGTTGTCTTCCAATGAGGCACCGTGCTAACGCCCATCCCCCCTCTCAGTTTAATCTTGATGTGTTTCTAAATGTTTGTTTTCGTAGTCTGTGATGTGTTTCTAATTGTTTGTTTTCGTAGTCTGTGATATGTTTCTAAATGATGTTTGTTTTTGTTGATGGCTTAATCGCGCCCCTCGGTGAGACGTAAGGAGGTTTTCCTCTTAACTCCCACTCGTGGGGCCCTTTGTTTTTGATTACAGGTTTCTCCTGTTGCCGGAGGTGGGTATCGTGCCGTTGGACCCGAGAAACCGTCACTAACGTAACGTGCGGGGTGTGTGATTCGGGGTGGTGCTTGTTTTGCTGCATGCATTTATGGTATATTGTGGTTATGTGTTTGGGTTTCTCTTGGGGAGGGAGGCTGCGTGAGTTTGGTGTGTGCCGGTTCTGTGAGGATGAGTTGTAGGGTGGAATCGTACCTCGTCGGAGTAAAGTGTTCATCTCCGACCTGACGCCTCCGCTGGTGGGGTCACTTCACTGGTGACGCCACTGAGTCTCCTCTGAAGGAGGGTTCTCCTCCTACTTGTACGTACCGAGAACGTCAGCCTGACTTTCTCGCCGTACTTAGTGACTCCGCCGTCCGTTCGAGAGGGGTCCGTTAGAGTTCCTCTGCGTGACCAGTATGTTTCGGGGTTCAATTGTTGGTGCACGGGAACCGTGGTGTGTGCAACGGGGCATGAGTGAAACACCAGTGGAACCAAACCCATGTCTTATACATGTGGCGAGGGAAAGCAAGTGTGTTGGTGTTGCTGGGCAACAAAACTTCGTTGTGGGAGAGAGGTCGCCGTGCGTGAGCACACTATGACGTCCCTCTCTTCCAGTTTCCGAAGACAAGAATATTAGTGTTATCAAAAAAATCTTTGCAAATGCAAAGGTATAGGCTATTTGAGGATACAGCACCGATAAAAAATGGAAAGGGAGTGAGACAAAGTGATATCGTACTTCCCAAACTTTTTAATGCCACATTGTAAAATGTCTTTCGATTACTTAACTGGAAAAACAAAGGGATAAAGATTAATGGAGATGATTTAATTCATCTCCGCTTTGCTGATTACGTAGTCACTTTTATAACTACCCCTTCAGAGCATGATCCAGGAACTTGCTGATAAGAATCAAAAAGTGCACTTGAAAGTGAACTGTCGGAAAACAAAGTTGGTGTGTTATGCTTTTACCAGAAATTAAGATTTATACATTGACGCAGGAAATTTGGATATAACCGATACCTACTTTTACCTTGGGCAACATATATCAAGGAAGGATCACTTTGATGAAGAAATTAATCGGCGTATGAAACTTGGTTGGAGAGCTTTTGAAAGAAACAGCACAATTTTCAAGATCAATAAAACGCTATACTGATCAGCCATTACATTATGACCACCCCCAGTCTAGAGCAATGAGCGCGCCTGAAGACGGAACCATGGCGCAGGTGAAGTTCGTTGAGCAGAATGTGCACATCTCGAGGACAGATTTTCAGTTAGTAGAGTGTTCGGTGTCAGAATGGGAAAAGCTGCTGCTTTATCGTCGGTTTTTACGGCCCCTCGGAACGATGCGATCTCAGAAACGGCGCGGCTTGTGTTTTGTTCCCGTGCCACTGTAGTGAGTACGTATCAAAAGTGGTGCACAGCTGACCAAACGACGAACCGTCGTCCAGCCATGTGTCATCCGCAGCTCACTGATGCCAGAGAGGGGAACGGAGACTGTCGCGCATTTTTCACAGGAACCGCAGGGCCACAGTGCAACAAATCATCCGCAGCTAGAACAGTGGTGATCAGAGCAATGTCTCATAGCACACAGTTCATCACAGCCTTCTGTGCATGGGCCTGCGCACCGAGACACAGCCATGCTCACTGCACGTCAATCATTTCCAACTACGCATGCAATGGGCCCAAGATCGTCGAGATTGGACCGTGGATGATTGGAAGAAAGTGGCCTCGTCTTACGAATCAAGATTCCTGGTGCATCACGTATGACGGTCGAGCACGGATTCGTCAATTACCAACAGAGGCTATAGCACCTGGATGCACTGTTGGGCGGAAGCAGACCGGCGGCGGCGGTGTTATGCTGTGGGCGATGTTTTATTGGGACACTTAAGACCCCATTACGCCAACAGCACAATCCCTGACAGCTGTCATGGTATCTGAACATCGTTTCGGACCAAGTTCACCCATTCATAGCAACTGTGTTCCCTGCAGGCGACGGCCATTAGCAGCAGGATAATGCGCCGTGCTACACTGCCAAAATCTTCAAGGAGTGGCTTGAGGAATATGCTGGTGACTTTCTGTTAATGCCCAGGCCTGAAAATTTACCTAACATGAACGCACTCGGACATTTGTGGTTCGACTTGAAAAAGCGGGTTTGCGCTAAATCACCATCATCCCGAAATGTACGGGAACTGGAAGACCCACTGTTGACAGTATGATAAGAGATATCCCAGGATACCTATCGCCAGCTCATCGAATAGATACCTCGCCGCTGTTTTGCGGTCTAAACGGGGTCATACAACTTATTAGGCAGGTGGTCATAATGTAATATGGCTCGTCGGTATGTACACCATCACCATCATAAACAACCATTATCAATCCACTGCTGGATAAAGGGCTCCCCAAGTTTCTTCCACAACGGTCTATCTCGTGCCACTCTCCTCCATGTCACTCCCAAATGCTTTCGAATTTCATCCACCCATCTCCCATGTGGTCTTCTTCTGGGCCTTTTTCTGTCTCTTGTAATCCATTCTATACAATGTCGGTTACCCATCGGTGGTCCGTTGTTCCAGCATATGTCCAGCCCGTTGCCATTTCAGGGATTTTACTTTGATCATGATGTATTCCTATCTTGTAACTTTCCTTTTCGACGAGTTCCTGCAGAGCATAATCCAGGAACTTGCTGCAGAGCATAACCCAGAAAAATGTTCTAAAAAGGCCTGTGGCCTTTTAGAACATTTCTCTCATTAGGTATAACAGCTAATGAAAAAGTGTTAAACACCTTTTCATTTTAGAAGACCTTTCAATTAGGTGTCATAAAATGTTTACAAATGCGAAATATCTAGGTTGTAACTTAAAATTTTCTAAAAAGGCCCATGACATAGTGTTTTTTTTTTCTTTTTTATTTATTATTGTATTGGGGCTTAACAACCACTGTGAGCAACTCAGTGGGCTATAAGCAGTCACCCATCCCTAATTTAGGGCCACTGGTTTCACGGAAGGGAGAGAACCAGTGCCGTAAGACCAGCACAACATCCATGCCTCACTGGATTCGAACCCGGACCCATCTCAGAGGTATGATCAGAAGCCATCGCTTAAACCACTGCGATAGCTTATTTATTTCGTACACGTCTGTAATTGGGTGAAATTTTTATACATCAAAAATTCGTTTGAATCATGATATTTGGACCATATTTTATTTTGCCCACTACTTTGATGTAATTTCAACAATGAACCCGGTGGGGGAAGGGTCAAAGCAGAATTGGACTAGTGTTCATTTTTCAGCCATGCATTTTTACATTTTCTTGCTAACACTGATTCGTTTATGAAACGGGTGTAGGAGAACTGTCCACAAAAAATTTGAGGGGCCTTATAAAAATTTCATTTTTGACCACTTCGTGGACACGACCCCCTGAGGTTGGTTATCTGAATCATATGAAGTTTCCGTAATTTCGTCTTTTCTTAATTGCGGTTATTAATGTAATTCTTTAGAAAAATGTTTATGATCTTCAACTCAACAAAAGATTTCAGGATTTACACCAAACTGCAATTAATTATCTGAGGGCATGTCCTGCCTCAGGAAACCTGTCGGGGAAGGGGGACGGGGGAACCACAAAAGTATAAAATATAAAGATTTCTGGTCTGATCGGTAGACTTTCGACACATTATCTGAGGGCATGTGCCAACTCAGCAAACCTGTACGGGACGGGGGTTAATACCAAAAGTGTAAAATATAAAGAATTTCTGGTCCGATCGGGAGATTTTCAGCATTTACAACCTACATCTCAACAAACTCTCTGAAGACATGTGCTGACTCACGAAACCTGTCGGGGGGTGGGGGGTGGGGGTCCTAAAATATAAAACAAAAACAAAGTAATTCTGGTTGTAAATGCTGAAAATCTCTCGATTAGACAAGAAATTCCTTATATTTTACACTTTGGGAATTATCCCCCCCGGGCCGACACAGGTTTTCTGCGTTATCACATGTTCGTAAAGAGTTTGTTCAGATTAGTTTCTAAACGCTCAAAATCTGCCGATCTGACCAGAAATTCTTTTCATTTTACATGGGTTCCCCCTCCCCCAAAACAGGTTTGCTGGGTAGGCACATGCCCTCAGATAATTTGTTGAATTTTAGCTTGTGAATGCGGAATATCTCCCGATCGGACCAGAAATTCTTTATATTTCATATTTTGGGTTTTAAGCACCCCTCCCCCCACCCCCGGTAAGTTTCCTGGGTTTGCACATACACGCAGAGAATTTGTTTAGCAGTAGTTTATATACCTTGAAAAATATCGTAAATACGAAAATTTTATGTGTCAAATAACCAATCTCCGGAGACGTAGCCGCGGAGCAATCCAGAACGCAATTTTTATACGGCCCCTTAAAATTTTTGTGGCCAGTTCTCCGCTTTGTCTTTTTCCCGAAAATCATGGAAATGTTTAAATTTCTTACTGAAAATGAAATATTTAAAAAATATATATATGGACAGTAGTTGCTTAAGTAGTGGGGAATATAGCGACACGAAATTTGTTTATGCAGAACAATTTTATGGCACTGAAATTCCAATGTATCCAGTTCTCCGGTGTGGTCAGTTCTCCGTACCCGTTATGATATGAGATACACACTTCAATGTGGAGGGGATATTTATATGGCTTCCTCATCAATATCATGCTTTTTGGAAATTTTTCTCCTTGGTATTTCTATTCGGTCACCCATAGTGAGATCCTAGATGTGCACTAATACTGAGGCCCAAAAATAATACTGAGGCCCAGCCCTGGACTCACTGTCTGCTTAAAGAACTGTGCTCAGCGACAGTGTATATATACGATATATAACTACTGAAAAATTTTCGTTTAAATTGTATCACAGAGAACAAAAAAAAAATAATAATAATAATAATAATTCCCCGTGTTATCTGTAAATGCAATGACAGTATTCGACATTTGCTAGCGAATATTAACAGCATGCATTTTCTTATTATAACCTAGCCGTGATTGTTTCCTTATTTGACCGCATTTGGTTGAAACTTTAAATGTCAACCCCCGGGCTCCCGCCCATCATGGAAATCAGATACCATCTCACAAAACCATAGAGGATACCCAGCATGCAAAGTCTGCGGTATCCTTCATGCAAAGTCTATTTAACGAGAAGCTTCTAAGCGCCACAGGGTGTCAACACTAGGAGGAACACCCAACACTCCCCCTCCACCTCCCGTCGTCATTGTTCAAAGGGTCTTTGGTCTGCTGGAAGCGATTAGTTCCTAAAAGGCACGCTGCTTACTCCCTCAAACTGGTAAAATGAATCCTTCTCAACTGCCAGGTTAGAGTGAATGGACTATACATAAATGTCATTAGCTACTCAAGAACAACGTGTGAAGAGTTTTACACAAACATACACACTTCTTGTTAAGTTGTGTAATGTTAATTTATATTCTTTAGCGATGTTTTTTTAGGAGAAAAACAGAGCGCTGAATTAACTTTTCAGTATATTTGTGGGAAATCAATTTTCAAAAGTGTGCTTGAAGAGTTTTCCAGAAAACAGCGAAGAATGGTGACGACATCCAAGAAATCGTAAAAAACAACAACTATAAATTGTATGTAAACTAGATATTTTTAGGATGTTTCCTGGGTGGACCCCCTCGGTGAGGGGGACCATGAAATTCCAGAGGGGTCCGGATCCCCGCGTGTCCTATCTTCCGCCGCCCATGTGTGCGAGGATTTCCCTTTAGCACTATTTTCCAACGCATAGAACGATACATTTAGCTAAAATGTCCCCACAACAGCACTTCCTTTAAGGCAACGAACTACCTGGAAGCTTTTAAGCAGCTGCTTAGCATATAATAGTCACTTGCCAAATGACGAACAGGGTTTTAGCCTTCTGCGCAACTATGCCTTCACCACTGCCATTCTTTCTTTCTATCTTTTGTGTGTGTGACATTCTTTAAAATGTCATGCTTCTCTGACAAAGGAAAGAAAAAAATAGCATTTCTTTTTCTCTGACCCAAAGCACCAACAAGCTCTCTCGTCAATATGGCAAAGAATCGTTGGCGCCCCTACTGATTCACCTCGAAAAGTAATTTCTTTGTAGTTATTCGTGCCGTATCATTTTTGGTTTTCTCTTTGTTAAAAAGTGTAATGCACGAGAAAATAAGGAAAAGTATTTATGCTTATAGTAAAATACAAAACTCATTTTCATAAACCACCAAAATAAAAGTTCGAAGAACGTGCATTTTCTAGTGGGAGAGGGGCTTGCTTGTCTTGCAGTGGGGAAACCAGCCTCCTGCTAGCTACGACCAAACACTGGAGCAGCATAGAGTATAGACCAGCAAATGTAATGCTAGCGATTCTAAAACGACAGACACCAATTGAAAGTGCAGCGCCATCTGTGGGGGAGTTGGAAAGCAAGAGTGTTTGATTCAATTCACAATATACTGTAGAAATTGCGTAGAAAGAATGTTTGCGCATGACCCGAAAACTTTCTAGATGAAATTGTAATTAGCAAGTGCTCATATCCAAGGAAAAACAAACCAGACTAGTTAGCAGGAAAATACGAGGCTATAGCGCGGCAGAGAAATAAAAAAAAAAAAAAAACTATTAACAGTAAAATTTTGTATCATACACTTAAATCTAAAAGATATATCAAGATCTTAGATTTAAAACTTAAATACCCGCGCAAACACGTCATCACTCTTGTTACTCCCTACAATGGCGGCTTTCAATGTATGCCGGAAGTAGCATGCTTCTTACCGGTCTATTCTCCCCCAATGTCTTTGGCTACGGCCCTGAGTAGAACTCCTGTAAATTTTACGAGTAAACCGTAAAACTTGGTAGGTATACAATAAGATAATGCCTGTCCATACACTGCCAATATCAGCAAACAGTGCCTACAAGGTGTCCACGTGCTGTCGTGACCAGCACGATCCCAAGACTTCTCTCCTGTAGAGAACGTGTGAGATGTCATTGGCAGACGACTGCACGCCCCTGTACAACCCCTCGCAATGTTGATGAATTATGGACACAGGTCGATGTAGGCCCGTAGCCAGACAAGCAAGTTGGGAAGGGCGGCTGATGATTGAGATCGGGCGAAGAATATATAAAGTGGTCGGGCAAACGATGTAAAAGAGGTCGGGTACTATACTGTTGTATGAGTCGCTAGGACGGACAAAAGGAAACATAGGTCGGGAGCAGACCGGTCTGGCCCTCCCCTGAGTCAGTGACACATTTTCAGCGTATATCAGAATATATCAGGGGACTTTCCCACTCAATGCCACGTCGCCTTGCCAAAGGTATAGCCCAGCATCGCAGTCATACGACCTACTGACTCAGGCCACATTATACAGAGGGTGAGTCGAAAATTTTGCAATATTTTGATCACTTTGTGTCTTCATACATACCTATACGACGAAAGCTGACTAGCATTCAAAGTATAGGTCATCGTGTTGCTCCCAGTGGCGGCTCGTGCGCCTGAGAGTGTACGTGCTGCGACTTACCGATTTACACGCGGTCTGCGACCCCCCGCCGCCCCCTCTACCACTAAAGGCCTTAAGAATTGGACAATGAGATCATCGGGGAAAATACCCGAGAACAGGTTTTCGTAATTACATATAGATTAATATAATTATCCATTTTGTTCACCTCTTAGGCGTTAATGGTGTAATCGTACCCTGAAGAGCAATTGAATTAGAGATACCTGTCTAGTAACGTGTAGCACCACCTTTCGTCCTGATGACGGCGGCGATTCGTCTCGGCATGGACTCGATAAGACACCGGAAGCGTTGGGAAGCCATACGGAACCACGACCCCTGAACAAGCTCCCAAAGTTCACGAAGATTTGATGGAGGGGATCAGAGCCTCAACATCTCTCTCGATGGCATCCCAGATGTGCTCGACGGGATTGAGGTCAGGTGACCTAGCTGGCCAAGGAAGCTAGGTCACGTCGGTGGAGTGTTCACCCAACCATTCGGATACAATTCGGCAGCGATGGCACGGTGCATTGTCTTGTTGCAGGATGAGGTCCCCAGTGGGATGTTGAAGACGCACAAACGGGAGCAAATGGTCGTCCAGGATATCCCGGTAACATTGACCTGTGAGGGACGATGTCACAAGTACCAGTGGTCCCATTTCAGTTCACGTAAACAGTCCCCAGACGAGAATGCCACCACCACCAGCTTGAAGAGTACCCTGCTGGCAAGAAGGATCCATCGCTTCACGTGGTTTGCGCCGTACTCGTACCCTGAAATCCGCATGTACCAACGTGAATCTCGACTCATCAGTCCATGCAACATTTTTTCACATGTCTAGGGTCCAGTGGCGATGTTCCCGCGCCCATGCTAATCTTTGCACCCTGTGAGGTGCGGTCAGCAGCGGTACCGTCGTGGGGCGATGGCTTCTGTACCCCATAGAGAGGAGATAGTTCTGGATGGTGTGGCTGCTTACACGTTTTTGAGCACCAGCGTTAAATTCTTACACTGTGGCCCGTCTATCCGCTGTTACAATGCGAGCTAGCCGACGATGACCCCGCTCACGCTGTTGTCAACGGCAGTTGGCCCTTGCAGGGATGGTTTTACCGGATTCGATGTACTCACGGTGCACCCGTGACACAGCGGCTCGTGAAAATCCCAGTGCCTGCACGACTTCCGAGATGGAGTGACCCATTCGTCGGGCCCTGACAATTTGCCCACGATCAAATGCACTTAGTCTTACCCATACTGCGTCCGACTCTTACTGATTCCCGTCGCATCACTCCTTATATTGTCGGATCGCTGCATACGTCATGTCGTTTGCCCACGATCAAATGCACTTAGTCTTACCCATACTGCGTCCGACTCTTACTGATTCCCGTCGCATCACTCCTTATATTGTCGGATTGCTGCATACGTCATGTTGTTTGCCCACGATCAAATGCACTTAGTCTTACCCATACTGCGTCCGACTCTTACTGATTCCCATCGCATCACTCCTTATATTGTCGGATCGCTGCATACGTCATGTCGTTTCCGTTTACAATTTGCTCACGATCAAATGCACTTAGTCTTACCCATACTGCGTCCGACTCTTACTGATTCCCGTCGCATCACTCCTTATATTGTCGGATCGCTGCATACGTCATGTCGTTTGCCCACGATCAAATGCACTTAGTCTTACCCATACTGCGTCCGACTCTTACTGATTCCCATCGCACCACTCCTTATATTGTCGGATCGCTGCATACGTCATGTCGTTTCCGTTTACAATTTGCCCGCGATCAAATGCACTTAGTCTTACCCATACTGCGTCCGACTCTTACTGATTCCCGTCGCATCACTCCTTATATTGTCGGATCGCTGCATACGTCATGTCGTTTGCCCACGATCAAATGCACTTAGTCTTACCCATACTGCGTCCGACTCTTACTGATTCCCATCGCATCACTCCTTATATTGTCGGATCGCTGCATACGTCATGTCGTTTGCCCACGATCAAATGCACTTAGTCTTACCCATACTGCGTCCGACTCTTACTGATTCCAGTCGCATCACTCCTTACATTGTCGGATCGCTGCATACGTAATGTCGTTTGCCCACGATCAAATGCACTTAGTCTTACCCATACTGCGTCCGACTCTTACTGATTCCCGTCGCATCACTCCTTATATTGTTGGATCGCTGCATACGTCATGTCGTTTGCCCACGATCAAATGCACTTAGTCTTACCCATACTGCGTCCGACTCTTACTGATTCCAGTCGCATCACTCCTTATATTGTCGGATCGCTGCATACGTCATGTCGTTTGCCCACGATCAAATGCACTTAGTCTTACCCATACTGCGTCCGACTCTTACTGATTCCCGTCGCATCACTCCTTATATTGTCGGATCGCTGCATACGTCATGTCGTTTCCGTTTACAGGGCCGCCCACAGCGCCACATTTGCATAACGCAAGCTGTCTCTAATTCAATTGTTCTTCAGTGTATATTCGACAGAATATTAAGCTTAATATTTTGCGGAACATACGACTTGATAAATTTGCCCCGACTTCAGTTGCCTAGAAAACATTATCAGTCTTGATCATCGTGGAAAATAGCCGTGAACAAAATCAAAATTCTGAAAAAAAAAGTAAGTTCATTTATTTACTCATTTATGTATTTATTCATTTATTTTATTTTTATTTATTTATTTATTTTATTTTTCTTTATTTATTTATTTTATTTTTATTTATTTATTTATTTATTTATTTATTTTAAAAATAGGTTTTTATTCAGTTTCATATTTTTAATACGAAACTCTTTTACGGTGTGCATATACAATATACAATCAGTCAATCACTCTTGCATCTTTATTATTTGCTATTTTAACGCACTTTTGAAGAGCTTAAATATAAACTAAATACATATGAATTAACGAAATTACTCAACGTACTGCAAAAGTAAAGAGTTTATGAAATGCAAAAAAAAAAAAAAAAGAACGTTGATAATAATTGCACGTGGATCAAGCTTCAGTCCCAAAAAATCACGAATCGCCATGATTCTGCTCCATCTCCCCACACAACATTTTTTTTTTTTTCCCCGTATCCCTACGTGACGGGGAAATGTGGGGATGAGTTGACAAGCAAAAATTACACTGGAGTAATATGGGATCAGCTTACCTAATGCCGAAAAAAGAATTCCCTTCTCCTGATTTTCTTATTTGCAAATTTCTCTATTACCCTTGCATTGAAGTCCTTGATGGCTGTCACCAATCTCTTTTCGATGGAAAGCATAGCCAAAGCGTTTTACCGATCCTGGGTCATCGTGTTCTTGAGAAACATCTTAATTCGTTTGAGTGATAAAAAGCACCTCTCAGGCTCTGCAGTTCTCATTGGTATTGTTATAATTATCCTGAGTAGAGTTGCAGTTTCGCAAAATGTATTCTCTAAAGTTATGAGAGAACAGAAACAAACAATCAGATAAGTTTTCCCTCTATTCTATTGGTCAACTGCTTTGCTCCCAGTTCCGATGGCAGAAAGAGGGGATGGGAGTCTTTGGTTTCAACGCCGTTTGCTTCCGGCGATCTTATATCGTGCAGAGAGAAATACAGCACGCTGGAAACCCTTGCGGCCGGCTTGACAAAAGAATCCCCAAGAGGTGTGTGGTGTAGGAGGAATGACACGCTGTTTGGGCCGGTGCTATACTTATTTTGCAGCACGAAAGACTGAACGCGTAAGGCGACAGCAGAACCACGCTGTTATTCCCGTGTGCTAACCGACACCACAGACCGAATGACGAACAGGAGCCTTGATTACGGCCCGTCTAAAAATCAGATTTTGTGCTGGTAGCAAATCATACGCATGCACTTTCAGGCTTTCAGCTACAATAAACAATATGAATCTGAATTCAAAATTTTTTAGCGTGCTGCATCACGGCAGCACGTAGTCACCGGCCGCCACTGGTCGCACCGTCTTTAGCCAGCTGTCTGTCAGTTCTTCGATTCTGCGGCGTTACCAGTTCTTGTCCTTCGAGGCGAGGAACGCCTTCACCCCAGCTGCCACCTCTTCCTGGTGGTTAAAGTGCCGCCCGCGAAGAAAGTGAGCCATGGACCGGAACAAGTAATAATCCGACGGGGCAAGATCCGGACTATATGCTGGGTGTGGCATCAGTCCAATGCCCTCAAGTTCCTAGAGTATTGCCCGGTCGTTCGCGAGAGTCCAATCAAGTCACGATGTTGTTAAATCTCGTTTGATCACTGTTGAAAAGATGCTGATAATTAGTTAAAAACTCCAAGTATGTGGTCGTGTTTCATCGGGTACTGAGTTGTGAAGGTTACAGTGAACTTCTTATGTATTCAGTTCGGTTATAGAGTGTGCAGAGGTAATTATCTGATGTATTGAAAAATTTGTACCCTCGGTTGCGTTGTGCATTGAATGTTCAGTGACGTGTAGAAGTTGAGTAGACTTGTTCTTATACTTCCTTGTGCGTTGTCGTCTGCTTAATAGATATAGTGTCGTCTGCTTGCTCCTCAGTGGATAAAATTCATCGAATTTTGTGCCGTTTTGGGGCTGTGTTGTTGCCTCTGCGATTTATTTCAGCGCAACTACTTGATCACCTATAGCAATATACTACAATTTTCCCTTTATAGATTAAATTGGTGGTGAAATTTGATTACGATGACAAGAGTAAACTGCCGAAAGTGTGGTGAAGATCTGTCACTTGATAATGGTGTAAAATGTTATGGATATTGTAGAGGCATTCTTCACTATAGATGTTGCTCGTTAGCTGAAACTACATATAGAAGGATGTCCAGGGAAAAGAAATTGAAATGGCATTGTGACGACAGTAGACGTCGAGTTTCCCCTGCCTCTGCCGTTTCCGCTTCTTTTTCAGGGCATACGGGAGTCCAAGAGCATTCATCGATGACGGACTCCAGTGATACTCGTAGCGGTATTGTTGATGAGAAATTATTGGATACAGTGAACAAGAAACTTGATGTGATTGTGGAAATTAAGACTGAGATTATAGAATTAAGAAGATCTGTAGAGTTCATGTCGACAAAATATGATGAATTTCTGGATAAATTATGTAATACGGACAAAGCAATGATGTAGCACATGGTAAGATTATGGAGCTGGAGTCAAAGGTAAGGATGCAGGCCGCTGATATTGAGCTACTTCATGAGAGACATAATAATCTAGAGCAATACACCAGAAATAGAAATTTGGAAATTCATGGAGTAAAGGAAGAAAAGAATGAGACTGAGGATGTCTTGCGTGACCTCATGTGCCGTATATCAGGTAAGTTGAATATGGATGATTTTGAGATGGGCGAAATCGAGACTATTCATAGATTACCTAGTAGAGGATCACAGGGTATATCCCCAATTATAGTACAGTTCAGGAGGAGAACAGTTCGTGATGCCTATTTAAAGAAAGGAAGGGCAGTAATAAAGATGTCGGACGTTGTGCCTGTATCTTTGTGTAACAGTCGAATTTATATAAATGAAAATTTGACGCCTTTAAACAGGGAATTATTTTGGCAAGCTAGAAATATTTCGAGAACAAACAATATTCAATTTTGTTGGTTTAGAAATGGTCGTATACACTGTAGAAAGGCTGTGGGAACCAAAGTGGTTGTTATCAAGAGTAAGGTAGACCTTGATTTATGTCGTTTCAACTAGTTTTTTCCTTATATGTGTAATTAATTTGTTTATTTTTTCGTTGATTTATTATGAACTGTTTTACTGATTTGGTATTGCTTCGAGATCTATGTGGATTGATTACTACACGGAATTATGAATTTCAATTTTTACATATTAATGCTCACAGCTTAATGGGAAAAATGGATGTTATGTTGGCACTACTGGATGCTTTAAATTCCCAGATAGATTTTTTATGTATTACGGAAACATGGTTTGAAGAAAATTGCCCACATTTGTATGAGATTCCTGGATTTTGTGCTTTCACTGCTTCACGTACTGATAGTCGTGGTGGTGGTGTTGCTATTTTTGTGAAAAATACTCTTCCTGTGGTGACTATTGATAAATTTACTGTTATTGATCGTAATTATGAAATGATTGCTGTTGCATTACATCGGTCTGTAATCTGTACTATATGTCGACCTCCACATGATTGTTTAGAGCAGTAATTTTAAATTTTTCTCGCGTTTCTTGAATGATGTTAATGAACGTAAGAGTATTTTGTATTGCCTTGGAGACTTATATATTGATTACAGTGTAAATGATGGTGTGACAAAAAAATTGTGGATATTATTGCTGCTTCTGGTTTTTAGAATGTAATAGAGAGACCAGCTAGAATCACTGATGCTTCTTTTTTTTTTTTTTTTTTTTTTTTTTTTTTTTTTTTGGATTGGAGGTTTAACGACCACCGTTAGCAACTCAATGGGCTATAAGCAGTCGCCCGTCCCTAATTTTGGGTTACTGGTTCCAGGGAAGGGAGAGAGCCAGTGCCGTAAGACAAACACAACATCCATGCCTCACCGGGATTTGAACCCGGACCCCTTACGGACGAATGATCAGAGGCCATCGCTTAGACCACTGCGCCACCGGGGCGGCTCACTGATGCTTCTGCTACGATATTGGATTTGTGTATTGTGATATTATTGTATTGTATTCTAATTTTAACGTATCAGAAGTTGGCAGCAGTACTCATTGTTTACATCCGCTGTGAGTATGTTAATGGTATGATCTCTGTTCGATTTAGCTAGGAAATGAAACATGTATGGTTGGATGACTGCCATATTTCTTGTTGATTAAAGCCTAATTATAATGAATGTGAGTTTTAGTGTTATTACTTTTTTCATCAATTTAATCAACAAGAATAGAAGAAAGATATAAATAATCATGGACAAGTATTTGCGACCGGAGAGATTTGACGTCGAGCCATCTGCCACATCTGCTGACTGGCAGTGGGTACATTGGAAGCACACGTTCGAAAACTTCTTGGGCTATATTGATGGAGTATCTGAAAATAGTAGATTGCAACTGTTAACTAATTATGTCGCACCTAATGTATTTCAGTATATCAGTGAATGTAAAACATATGTTGATGCTGTAGCTATTCTGGAATCTTTATATGTTTGGCCTAAGAACGAGATCTACGCCCTACATAGTTTGGCTACACGACGTCAACTGGCCGAGGAGTCTACAGATCAATATCTTCTGGTCTTAAAACAAATGAGCCAAGATTGCAACTTTAAAAGTGTTTCGGCTGAGCAAAATAAGAATGAATACATCAGAGATGCCTTTATTAGCGGATTGAAGTGCGCTCGCATACGTCAGCGACTTTTAGAAAATACGTTTCTCTCTCTAGAAGCCACTTTTGATCAAGCTAGGGCTTTGGAAATGGCAGAACAACACTCTGCTTCGTACTCGGGACTGATGGATGCTGCATCTGCTACTCACATAAATGATTGTGTTGAGATAGATACTGGTACATCTATTACGACAACTGCTGCTTTGACTGGAACAGAAAGGTGCTATTTTTGTGGAAGAATTCGCCACCCTAGAACTTCTTGTTGCATGTCGAACTTCAGAAATGTTGCATGTCGAACATGTAGGAAGAAAGGACACTTTCAGAGAATTTGTAAATCAAAACCTACTAGACCTACTACAGTAACCTCTGTTTCATCTGCGTCAGTTTTGGCTGCTGCACCTACCTGCCTTTCGAAGTCTACAGTAGCTAAAAAAAAATAAACAAAGTAAATGTGAGTGCTCTAATAGACACAGGAAGTTCACTAATTTTTATTGATCAGACCCTTGTAAATAAATGTCATATACAAGTACTACCTTATAGTGGCAGAGTCGCCATGGCCAACTCCTCACCATTCACCGAAGTTATAAGCCGTTGTAGTGTCAATATTGAAATGGAGGGACACACTTATAAAAACATAATGATGTTAATTATGAGAGATCTTTGCTCTGATGCCATAATCGGACTAGACGTACTACAGTGTCATACCTCTGTGGAAATTGTCCTCCATGGTTTACAGCCTCCACTCAGGATTTGTGGCTTGACCGTTGCAAATGTGCCTCCAGTCTCTCTGTTTGCTAACCTTACTTCGGATTGTGTGTCTATCGCTACAAAATCTAGAATACTCTCAAAAGGTGATAGTCAGTTTCTGGCTACAGAAATTGAAAAGCTCCTGCATGAAGGTGTGATTGAGCCTAGTAATTCTCCGTGGCGTGCGCAGGTTTTTGTGGTTAGAGGAGAAAATTACAAGGCTAGGATGGTTGTAGATTATTCACAAACCATAAATAAATTTACCATGTTGGATGCTTACCCTCTACCTTGAATAGAAGACATAATTGCTAAAGTTTCGGCAAATGAGGTGTACAGTGTTATAGATCTGAAAAGTGCATATCACCAAGTACCCATCCTCGAGTCTGAAAAGCCATATACTGCTTTCGAAGCCTGTGGGAAGCTCTACCAATTCCTATGTGTTCCCTTCGGAGTTACAAATGGAGTGGCTAATTTTCAAAACGTGATCGATGGAATTATCCAGGATAAGAATGTAGAAAATGTTTTTCCATACCTGGATGACGTTACTGTTTGTGGGAAAAATCGAAATGATCACGACAGGAATCTGGCAAGGTTCCTAGCTGCTGTTGAGAAAAATAATCTCACGTTGAACAAGGAAAAATGTCAATTTTCTGTTAGTACCGTGAACTTACTTGGTTACATTATCTCTAACAAAACTATCAAGCCAGACCCGAATTGACTGGGACCTCTTCTTGATCTACCTATACCTAAAGATGAAGCTTGCTTACGACGTGCTCTGGGTATGTTTTCACACTACAGTCAGTAAATGGATACCTAGGTTCTCCGAAAAGATTCGACCTTTAGTGCAAAAAAATGCTTTCCTCTATCTGAAGAAGCTATTTCAGTATTTAGTGCTTTAAAAAATGACGTGACTAAAGCGGCATTAGCTGCAATAGATGACGGAGTACCTTTTCGGGTAGAAACTGATGTGTCTAATTTTGCTATAGCCGCTTCTCTGAGCTAAAGGAAGACCAGTTGCTTTCTTCTCTAGAACCCTCGGCAGATCTGAACAGCGACACTCTTCACTAGAAAAGGAAGCTTATGCCATTGTTGAATCGTTACGTTATTGGCGGCATTACTTGATTGGTAGGCATTTTGAAGTAATTACCGATCAACGTTCTGTTTCTTTTATGTTCGATCAACGTCATTCAAGTAAAAAATAAAAAATGAAAAGATCTTGAGATGGCGTCTAGAATTAGCTTGTTTCAAGTTTGATATAATCTACAGACCTGTGAAGGAGAATGTGCCCGCTGATACCCTCTCGATAATAACTACTGCGATAAACCAGGCCGCGAATCTTAGTGCCTTACATGAGGCTCTTTGCCACCCTGGAATAACACGAATGAGTCATTGGGTTTGCACAAAAAACCTACCTTATTTAGTTGAAGATGTAAAAAGGTCACTAACTCATGCTCTGTTTGCGCAGAACTAAAGCCACGTTTTAACCAACATCAAGGGAAACTGATAAAAGCTACCTCTCCTTTTGAGAGACTAAATCTAGATTTCAAAGGTCCTTTACCGGGGAAGTCTCGAAATCAGTATCTCCTCACTATTGTAAACGAATACTCTAGGTTTCCTTTCGCTCTACCATGTAATGATGTTTCTACTGCCACTTTGATAAGACTTAAAAAGCCTCTTCTCTGTATTTGGGCTACCTGCTCATATTCTGATAGAGGGGCATCATTTATGTCTCAAGAACTGAAGTCATTTCTAAATTCACATGGTGTTGCTACTAGTCGAACCACCCCCTTCAATCCTAGAGGGAACGGACAAGTTGAAAGATACAATGGAATAATACGGAAGACTATAACACTTTCCCTTAGGTCTAATAACATGAAAACTGAGGGGTGGGAGTAGGTACTGGATCATGCTCTGCACTCTATTCGCTCTCTTCTGTGCACGTCAACAAATGCAACCCCGCACGAGAGGATGTTTAACCACCCTAGAAGATCTTCTAATGGTAGTTCAATTCCAACCTGGTTAACTAAATCTGGTCCTGTTCTCATGAAAAAGAACGTTCGCTCTAGTAAATATGAGCCTCTTGTGGAAGAGGTAGAGCTAATAGAATCTAACCCTGATTATGCCTTTGTCAGATTCCCTGATGGGCGAGAAACTACTGTTTCAACTCTGCATCTAGCTGCTACAGAAGAACAGATGCCGGCAACTGGACGATAGCTCCTACAGGAGATTATCGTCCAGTTGCCAATATTTCCGTGTTTGCAAATCCCTAGAGAGGTGAATGATTGTCAGAGACAAGAAATCCTTCAAACAACTGACTCTGCCCCTGCTAGTAATCTTGAATATGGGACTAATGTAGTTAAGGCTAACGAACTATCACTGACTGCTGCTGAGTGATGAAGCACTGCGCCCTACTCGTTCCAGACGCCGACCTGCATACCTGTCTGACTATGTAACTAATTTTTAGAGAGGGGTTAATGTGATATTATTGTATCGTATTGTATTCTAATTTTAACGTATCAGAAGTTGGCAGCAGTACTCATTGTTTATATCCGCTGTGAGTATGTTAATGGTATGATCTCTGTTCGATTTAGCTAGGAAATGAAACATGTATGGTTGGACGACAGCCATATTTCTTGTTGATTAAAGCCTAATTATAATGAATGTGAGTTTTAGTGTTATTACTTTTTTCATCATTTATAACAAATAGTTTGTCTGCCTGCTCGGGAGTACTTGCTTATCATATCAGCGATCACTTGCAGATCTTTTGTTTATCGGGGTCATTTGCTGATAATGAGTTACCATCTGTACGTTCTTTTACTATGCGAAATTTTAGTTCTGAAAATCTTCGGTTATTCGGTTTGGCTTTATTCAAGTATGGCCATGCTTTATCTGCAGTGGATTGGGCACCAGTGTTGGTTCGCACTGATCCTGGGGAGGCGTATGATTGTTTTTGGTCGATTTTTTGGGGACATCATGAGGTTCATTTTCCTGTTATTACTGTAAATCGTTCTGTTCGTTGTAGAAAGTCATGGTTTTCTAGGAATCTTCTCAGGTGTCTACATAAGAAAAATAAATTATTTAAAGTGTTTTTGAGATCAAGAGACATGGCTGATTTAGCAGTTTTTTTGGAGATATCGAAATTCGTTCAATTCAAAGGTTCGGCACGCAAAAAGAAATTATTATTTGAATAAGTTTGCTACTACTAGGGACTGTAGGAGAACCTGACGGTCTATTAATGACTTATTGGGCAGATCCAGGACTTCTACTCATTCGATTCAGCTTGATTATGATGGTGTTGGGGAGTAGGATCATCAGAGGGTGGTTGATTTATTTAATACTTATTTTGTGGAACTACCAGGTAAGGTAGACTGATATCAAACATTACATTCACTGGTGGTTGCTATACTGATTATTTAACGGATCGTTGTTCTTCATCTTTTTTTTTTTTTTTTTTTTTTTTTTTTTTTTGACACCTGTAGCGGATGATTTTTTCCAAGTACTAAATGGACTGGATTCATCAAAGGGCCCTGGCTCTGATGGTGTCCATCGAAAGTAATAAAATTTGTTTTCCTGAGTCTGATTGTTCCAATAACTCATTTTTTTTAATATTTTCCAAACTGGTATCGTTCCCTCTACTATGACCGTTAGTCGAATTAGTGTTATCTTTAAAAAGGGTTTGGTAACTGATGTGGCAAATTATCGTCCAGTTGCCAATATTTCGGTGTTTGCAAAAATCTGGAGAGGCTTACATTATATAGGTTAATTTCATATCTGTATAGTAACGATATTCTGGGCCACAATCAGCATGGTTTCCGTAAGGGATTTTCAACTGAAACTGCTGTTCTAGATGTTATAAATTATTTGCAAGACGGATTTGATTCTGGAAATAGTGTTGTTGGACTCTTTTGCGATCTCTCTAGAGCATTTGATACTGTATGCCATGACATATTAATAATAAAGTTAGAGAGGATTAGGATTAGAGGTGTTGCACTTAACATGTTTCAGAATTATTTATTGGGCAGGAAGCAGTTTGTTCAGATCCATGCTCAGTGTTCTAGAGTTGAGTCTGTTTCATTTGGAGTTCCCCAGGGCTCAGTGTTGGGTCCTATTTTGTTTTCGATCTATATAAATTATATTTTTCGGGTTCCATCTGGTGTTCATTTGGTATTGTTTGCTGATGATGTAAGCCTATTTTTAGGGGGAATAACCTGAGTGAGTTGATATCTCGAAATTAGGGAGTACCTTCGTTGGTGTGCATGTAATTTGTTTAACGTTAAATGTCACTAAGATGGGGTGCGTGTTGTTTTCCAACATCAGGCCTCGTCCTTGCGACTTGAGTGATGTTTACTTAAATGATACGGCATTACAGTTCCAGACTACAGTGACATTTTTGGGTGTAGTTCTGCATGAATCTCTCAGATGCGATTCTCAGGTGGATTAGCTTGCGTTATGTTAAAGATCTCGCATTGGCATGATTTCGCGGATTTCTGGGTTTTTTTATCAGTTAGTATAAAATTAACAGAATTCTTTCTATTCTTTTATTTTTCCTGTATTTTCGTGTGACTACAAGGCGTAACATAGTTCGTTTATCTGTGTTGCAGAGGAAGTTTGTCCGATTGTTAAATTATTCGGTTGGATCGGAGGTTCTTTTTCGTCATTTTCAGTTATTAACTATTGAGCAACTACATAGATACAGATTGCTACTGATGGTCCATGAACGTATATTTACACGAAGATACTCCAACTTGATTACATTATGGCGTATAACTCACTCTTATGATACGCGTGGTAGGTCTCGTTTTTCTGTTCCGTGGGCTCGTACAGGTTTAATGTTTAATAATATCAGTGTGTTGGGATTGCGTGAGTGGAATGGATTACCGTTGGTTATTAGATCAGAGGCACGTTATCCGGTATTTAAGCGAGTGCTCAGAACCGGATGGAGCTTCTGCGGGGCCCGTGACGAAATTTCATTGTGGGCACTAGAAAATAAATCTCATATTTTAATAAAATCGTTACGTAAAAATGCCATTCGTAAAGAACACCCACGAAAACTGTCCTAAAGACAATGATTATCTCATAGAAATACGTATTGGCTTTAAGCTTAAGAAAAAGACCATAAAATGGATTGAAAATTCCGAGAGAGACAGAGGAAGAGGAGTAAAAAGTGTCTACGATTTTCTTTTCAGGTCGAGGTTGTATTGTAACTTTTATAAAACTTCCTCACAAAATGATAAAAAGATACCTGCGTAGCGAATATTTTTGCATTCCGAATATTTTTGTGTAGGAAATATTAAGGACTGCTCTAAAATAAATTCATAAAAATAATTTTTTTTTATATATGTACATGCTGCAGTGATTGATTTTTTTATTATGTTAAATTTAAGTATTTGGTTTATACACAAATTGTTGAATATATAAAAGTAATAAGTAATATATAAAGAAATTTAATTTGATATTTCATGAATGCGGAAAACATTAAGGTCATAAAAATCAGTTGAAATCTGAAAATCTCAGTATCTGTACGGCGATAACCCATTCAAAAAGGAATGGGGGGTGGGGGTGGAAACAAAAAAAAACTTAATAAAAATCTTTTAAAGGCCTCGCGCTTCAAAACTTACAAAAAAGAATTATTTGTTTAAGTGCGGGGCCCTGGGCGACCGCCCCGGTTGCCCTTATGTTTCAGCCAGCCCTGCGAGTGGCTAAGGAGTTTTTTTGACGGGAAATTGAATATTGGAATTTATTTGTTTATGATTTGTAAAAAAAGTATTGTAAAATTGCTTTCGTTGTTTTGACTGGACTGGAATATTTTGTTTTTATTTAGAGGGGATCAGGGGCTTGTCAGGCAGTATTTCAGCCTTTTCCCTGGCCCCTTGCTGTACATTTAATTATTACTATCATATAACATTTGATAACTACCCCATCAGAGCTGCAGAGTATGATCCAGGAACTTGCTGACAAGAGTAAAGAAGTGGGATTAAAAATGAACTTTCAGAAGACAAAAGTGATGTTCAATGCTTTTACAAGAAATGAAGATTTATCGATTGATGGAGAAAAACTGGAGATAACAGATACGTATGTTTATCTTGGACAGCAGATATCAAGTGAGGGTCACATTGATGAAGAAATTAATCGGCGTACAAAACTTGCCTGGAGAGCTTTTGGAAGAAACAGCATAATTTTCAAGAGCAATATGCCATTATGTCTTAAAAGAAAAGTGTTTGATCAATGCATCCTTCCAGTGCTTACGTATGGTGCAGAGACGTGGACCTTAACTAAAAGAGACATACAAAGGCTGCAGACAACTCAAAGATGCATGGAGAGGTGCATGCTTGGTATAACCAGGAAAGATAAGAAGAGGAACTCGTGGATCCGAAAAATGACGAGAGTGGAAGACATCATGATCAGAGTTAAATCCCTGAAATGGCAATGGGCTGGACATACTGCCAGAAGGACAGACCATAGATGGACAGCCGAAATTTTAGATTGGATTCCAAGGGACAGGAAAAGACCCAGAAAAAGACCACATGGGAGATGGGTGGATGAAATTCGTAAATATGCGGGAGTGACATGGAGGAGACTGGCACAAGACAGACCGTTGTGGAGGAAACTTGGGGAGACCTTCGTCCAGCAGTGGATTGATAATGGTTGACAATGATGATGATGATGATAACATTTGATGCATATTGACAATTGATGTTAATTTTCAATGGAATGAGTTTTGTTGTTGTTGTGCAGAATTTGTATTTATTGGGAAAGTTTTGGTGATTTGTGAGTTTTATTGGTGAATTTGTTTGCTTTATTTGTATAATTAGATTATGATTGTGGCACATATTGTATTGTTACTGAGTATTATATTACTTTTCTGTAATATTGTACAGCAAAAATTTTACAAAATAAAGTAAAAAATAAAGTATGAGGCCAAACGTTGTCCTGCTGTAAGAGAGCTTACTTTCTGTTAATCAGTGCCAGGTACTTCTCCTCCAAAACGGCATTCATCCGCGCCAGATGTTAGAGTAGAGTTTGGCGTTGATGGTCCGACCGTCTGGAACAAATTCGTAATGGATTATCCCCTCGAAATTCCACCAGACGCAGAGCATCCATCACCTTGTGCTCAAAGCGCCCACGTTTGGCAACAGGCTCAACACTGCCGTTGTGTGTTAGGATTGCGAAACTAGACCCACTTTTCATCTCACATAACAATTCTCTTGATGAGACGTACATCGCGTGGGTTTTCTAGGAGTTTCGAGTGCACACTTCCACTCGGCGGTTTGCTTCAGCTTCTGTAAACCTTGCCAAGGTTTACAGGCTTCTGTAAACCTTGCCAAGGTCCTGAACTGTGACGAACCACGGTGGTCTGTGATATGCCCAGCTCCCCTGATAATCTCCGAGTGCTGGTGGTCGAATTTGCCTCGACGGCCTCCGAATCCACTGTTCGCGACCTACCTGACTTTGGCTGTTCGACGAAGTTTCTGTCCTTGAGCGAAATTTCTTGAGCCATTTGGTTGGTCCACGGAACCTTCCCCTTTCGCATGACAAATGTTTCGTGTTGCTTGAGCAGCGTTATGGTTGAGTTCAAACTCGTAAAGTAAAAGTTCCCTGATTTAGCTGGTTGTGGCTGTTCATCTCTTAGGCGTCCCAACCATAGACAGAACGACGACATGCAATGCTGTTTACAGCAACGGCTACCACTTTATATCCCTTTCGACTGACTGCAGTGCGCGAATTGAGCTACACTGCTGGCCACCCAAAATGCAACACCAAGAAGGAAGCATCCGATTGGCTTGAAATTCACAGTATGCGTCGCCCGCGATAGGACATGCAAACGATTAGCATCGCAGGGCATATGCAAATCATGTGCGCCCGTCACGCCACCGAGAGCACTATAAGAAGGGTGCACAAAAGGCGGGGCGTAAGTAGTGGAAGTGTGTTGTGCTGCCAGACATGTGCGTGGGAAGCTTCCTGATGCCTCGTCGCAGAATACGGGTCATTCCAGCACGTTTCGGAGTTCGAATAGTGGCTTTTCGCGACAGCGGTTTATTGTACCGAGACATCGGCGCCCATGTGGGACGACATCCAGCCACATTGAGGCGAGTATGGATTCGGTGGGTGCAGGAGGGACGGACGGACCGACGTGAGCGATTGCCGCAGCCGCGGCACACCACCGAACGAGAGGACCGGCATGTTGTGCGTCGGGCATTGACGGCTCGCACCGCCACATCACAAACGTTAGCGCAGGAATTAAGATATGTTGCACAACAACCTGTGTCAGCACCAACCGTTCAACGTCGTCTGTGGGAGCGGGGACTTGTCGCATGGCGCCCATTGCTCCGATTACCCTTGACGTTACACCACCGGCGAGTGCGGCGGCAATTGGCTGTTGAACGCCGCACCTGGACTACGGAATGGCAAGACATTGTCTTTTCCAAAGAATCCCGCTTCTGCCTGCAACACCACGATGGTCGGATCCGCGTGTGGCGGCACCGCGGCGTGAGACTGACGCCTGCATTATGCATCGCCATACCGGTCCGTCGCCTGGCGTTATGGTTTGGGGCGCAATTGGATATGACACCCGCACCCCTCTGGTACGAATCGCCGGTACACTCAAAGCCACCGCTACATCTCCGACGTTTTGGGGCTTGTAGTCCTCCCTTACCTGCAGGACCTGCCAGCGGCCACGTTTCAACAGGACAATGCGCGCCCGCACGTGGCACGCATCGTGCAACAATTCTTCACGGCCCACCAGGTGCCAATGCTGCTGTGCCCCGCCTGTTCTCCCGATATGTCGCCCATCGAACACGTCTGGTCGCTGATCGGCAACCGAGTGGCACGGCAAGCACCACCCGCGGCTACGCCTGATGAACCGTGGCAACGTGTGGAAGCAGCATGGACTGACATACCCCAAGCCCACATACAAAGCCTCTTTCATTCAATGCTGCGGCGTGTAGCGGCCGTTATTGCCAGCCATGGAGGCCACACGAACTATTGATGTCTGCGTGTTCTGCAAATCGCACTGGCTTGTAAGCTTAATCGTTTCACCTTTGTACCTGTTGTTATGTGTCCAGTAAATCTGGCTTTGCTCTCTCGTGTCCTTGGTGTTGCATTTTGGGTGGCCAGCAGTGTAGTTTAAACACATGACATGCGCGCCGCAGCACATGCGTTTATGCAAAACTTTCGACTCACCCTCTGTACTATGACTTCTCCCACCGCATTCGTGTAATACCTCAGAAATAAACTCA
The DNA here is from genome assembly GCA_039090855.1 of Macrothele yani. Lineage (NCBI taxonomy): Eukaryota > Metazoa > Arthropoda > Arachnida > Araneae > Macrothelidae > Macrothele > Macrothele yani. The sequence goes on from CM076992.1 coordinate 22,018,294, forward strand.
CTTCTTCCTCACTTACTGGTCTACATGTGAAGAAAGTTTCGCCACATTTCGTACATTCCTTCCTGGTGCGGCTGAGCAGTGTATTGAGGGCAGCTAAGTAAATCTTTACCTGTACTCCAAGTCACCCTAAAAGTGTACTGCTGTTAAAGGCAGGGGAGCCTTATCACGACTCGTCGAGGAACGCAAGAACGGTATCCATCCGCGTTAATGTGCTCCCCCTGGTGCTTCCTTGCCCACCCACACATCACACAAGCAGTGGGTATTGTGAATGTAGATGTGGAGGGGTCCGAATTTCTTCCCCTACTGCCTGTTTAAGTGACCTACCCTTCGAGTTTTCCCTATTGTCAATTTATTGTCTGTGTTGGGACAGGTCTTCCACCCCTTCCCGAGTTGTATCCCAAATGGACAGAAACAGCCAAAAGTGGGAAGCTCTTGATTGAGCGACTTCTCATACAAAATTTATTTCTCTAACTTCTGGAATTTTTCTTAGATAGCAATTTTGTCTGATGAATTGCTGAGCAAACAAAAATGGATTCTGAGCAATAATTCTACTGGTTTTTGTTCTAAACTCTAGGGACTACTTTTTGTAGCGGAGGTATCTGTTTTGTACCCTACATAGTGGTACACTCTTAAGTTGACTCGGAGTATAGAGCCACGAAATTGTTAAAACTGAGGCTACACACTGGGCGAAAATGTTAATTATTCTATACAGACCAAATGCATTATAGTTTGTCACGTAATTTTAAGCTATGTACTTTTACATAAGAAAAAACAGAGTTGTAAACCTCTCGCGCACAGAATACATTTCCTGCCTCAAAGTATACCTGCTGGCTTTCAGGAAACACTGTCTTGTTGACGACTGGTTTTGCTGGAAAGAAAGATTTCTCAACCCACAGTGGTGGAAGTTTACTATAAATCTGACAGAGGAAATTTTATGATTTAAAAATTCTTTGCTTTTTGATTTCAAAAGAGACGACACATCTACATCTTTATGCACTTTACAGATAACAGCTTTTCCTGTTTCTACTAACATGCATAGGCATCAAAATATTATCTTTTCATCCTTCAGAAACGGAAAACGTAACCTTTGGCTGCCATACGCCAACTTCCTGTTATGTTATTGCGCCTTACTATAGTTTCCCCCTAGTTTTACATCTTGCTAATCTCATATATTGGTTGATTGCAATTTTGAGGGATGATGAGACATCCCCAATCCTTCGGACCAGTCCTCGTTCCAGGTGACAAAATTCTAGATCTGACACACTGTCACGAGCTCCAGAAATAAACACTGTACCTAATAATGATGCACTGACAGAAGAAATTAAATCATATGTAGCTCACGTTATAAAAACCTTTCCGGCCTTATCTGATTATCTTCAAGAAGTCAGAAAAATTAAAAGAAAATGATCTGCGTTCTTCAGTTATGGGATTTTGCATAAATGGCTGGCCAGATTACAAAATATTACATACAGAAGCTATATCTCTTTGGAAACAGAGATCAATAGTTTGTAATGGTTTACTTTTTAAAAAGATCCAGCCGTGTCATTCCTAAGTGCTTGTGGAAGAACATGATATCATGTATGCACAGTGGCATAATCATGTTTCAAAATCTGGGGGGGGGGGGTCCGATCACAACATACATACATACATTTTATGTATATACACTGCCGGCCACACAAAATGAAACACCAAGAAGGAAGCATCCGATTGGCCTGAAATTCGCAGCATGCGTCGCCCGCGAGAGGATATGCAAACGATTAGCATTGCAGAGCATATGCAAATCATGTGCGCCCGGCACGCCACCTAGAAGCACTATAAGAAGGGTACACAGAAGGCGGGGTGTAAGTAGTGGAAGTGTTTTGTGCTGCCGGATCTGTGCGTGGGAAGCTTCCTGATGCCTCGTCGCAGAATACGGCAGTCATTCCAGCACGTTTCAGAGTTCGACAGAAGACGAATGGTGGCTTATCGCGACAGCGGTTTATCGTACTGAGGCATCGGCGCCCATGTGGGACGACATCCAGCCACAGTGAGGCGAGTATGGAAACGGTGGGTGCAGGAGAGACGGACGGACCGACGTGAGCGATTGCCGCAGCCGCGGCACACCACCGAACGAGAGGACCGGCATGTTGTGCGTCGGGCATTGACGGCTCGCACCGCCACATCACAAACGTTAGCGCAGGAATTAGAGTGTGTTGCGCAACAACCTGTGTCAGCACGTACCGTTCGACGTCGTCTGCAGGAGCTGGGACTTGTCGCACGGCGCCCATTGCTGCGATTATCATTGACGTTACACCACAGGCGAGTGCGGCGGCAGTGGGCCGTTGAACGCCGTACCTGGACTACGGAATGGCAAGACATTGTCTTCTCCGACGAATCCAGCTTCTGCCTGCAACACCACGATGGTCGGATCTGCGTGTGGCGGCACCGCAACGAGACTGTATGACGCCTGCATTATGCATCGCCATACCGGTCCGTCGCCTAGCGTTATAGTTTGGGGTGCAATTTGATATGACACTCGCACCCCTCTGGTACGCATCGTCGGTACACTCAACAGCCACCGCTATATCTCCGACGTTTTGGGACCTGTAGTCCTCCCTTACCTGCCAGCGGCCACGTTTCAACAGAACAATGCGCGCCCGCATCGTGCAACAATTCTTCACTGCCCACCAGGTGTCACTGCTGCCGTGGCCCGCCTGTTCTCCCGATATGTCGCCCATCGAACACGTCTGGTCGCTAATCGGCAACCAAGTGGCCCGGCAAGCAACGCCCGCGGCTACGCCTGATGAACTGTGGCAACGTGTGGAAACAGCCTGAACCGACATACCCCAAGCATCTTTCGTTCGATGCCGTGGCGTGTAGCGGCCGTTATTGCCAGCCATGGGGGCCACACGAACTATTGATGTCTACGTGTTCCGCAAGTTGCACGGGCCTGTAAACTCAATCGTTTCATCTTTGTATCTGTTGTTACGTGTCCAGTAAATCTGGCTTTGCTATCTCGTGTCCTTCTTGGTGTTGCATTCTGGGTGGTGTATATATATAATTATAAATATATATATACACTGGTGTGCAAAAATTAAGGACGAAGAGGAGAAATTAGCATAACAGCGGAACGAGCAGGCAGAACGGGCCGAAAGACCACTCAGGAGATAGACTAGGGTCCGGTACGGTAGGGCATGCGCATATATGCAGCATGGCGTAGGGGCGGGGAGTTTCGGAAGGGTGTAAAGCACACGGGCGGTGTACGCTCAGCAATTCGGTGAAAGCTATTGCACGGTGTACATCGGTTTGAACGACGTCGAGTTGCTGCCACCGTGTGATATGGCCAACAGGCAATCCAGTAGACGACATCTGGATGACTTTACCCGAGGTCGCGTCATTGGGAAGTTGGAAGAAGATCGAAGTGTGACCAGTGTGGCCGAGGAGTTCGGGATCGCTCACAGCATCGTTTTACGAGCTTGGAGAGCATTTCAAACGTCAGGAACAGCTGTCCGAGAGTTTAGCAGTGGTCGTTCACGAGCAACCACGGCGGCGGACGACCGGTATATTGTCCTACAGGCGAGAAGAGACAGACGGCAGACAGCGGGAGAAATCGCAAGGCACATGCAACAGACAACTGGACGTCCGTTATCGCGTTTTACCGTGGCCAGGAGGCTGCACAAATGTGGTCTATTTGCATGACGACCAGTACGGTGTGTGCCATTAACGCCTGCTGATCGGAGACTGCGGTTTCTGTGGTGCTAGGAACACAACTGGGCACATCAGCAATGGGGTTGAGTTCTCTTTACGGATGAGAGCCGATTTAGTCTGACGAGCGATTCTGGACGTATACACATCTGGAGAGATCAGGGAAAACGCAATCACACCTCCAACATCATCGAAAGGGACCGGTTTGGAGGTTGCGGAGTTCTCGTTTGGGACGGTATCATGATTGGTAGCCGTACTGACCTCCACATCTTCCAAGGAGGTTGTCACTGGTGTCCGCTATTGTACCGAGGTTCTCCTGCCTCACGTGCGTCTGTTTAGAGGTGCTGTGGGTCCTGAGTTCCTTTTCAAAGATGACAACGCTGCACCTCATCGTACAGTGGCTGTAGCAGAGCTGTTGGAGAGTGAAGATATTCAACGCATGGATTGGCTCGCAAGGTCCCCGGACCTAAATACAAGCGAACACGTGTGGGACCTTCTCGGGAGACGCTTGGCAGCACGTCACCAGCAACGATTCCGTATCTGCGATTGGCGCTACAAGAGGAATGGGCCGCGATGCCTCAACAGCTCCTTGACAACCTCGTCGTCAGCATGGACAGACGTTGTAAATCCTGCAACGCAGTCAGGGGTGATCATATCCCCTACTAAAGACTGGATTTTTCTTGGCAGCCGCCTGTCACATGGACGTTTCTGTTCAGTTGTGCTCGAAGCTACTTTTTCAATAAAGTGCCTTTGTATCCGTTGGATTCTTTGTTTGGACGGTTTTGCTCACTTGTCCCATATTCTTACATCTTGGGGATCTTACGGTATCATTTGAGTCGATGTGGAGCACTTCTGCACGACATTACATTCGAAAAACCGTCTCGTCCTTAATTTTTGCACGCCAGTGTATATATATCACACATACACACATTATACACTGAGTGACCACTTTATTATGACCACCTAACAGTTTTAAGCAAATGAGCTATGGCTGCACGCTGTTGCAGCCAGAGGGCGAGGCTAGTATAAAAAAAGAAAGCTTAGTGCTCGCGACAGTAGTAGAAGTGATTTTTGGGTGACGAGATGGGTAAAAAATGCAATTTGACGGACTTTCAACGTGGGATGATTGTTGGAACTCGGAGCCATGGAGCGAGCATCACCGAAACTGCCGCATTCGTGAAATGTTTCAGAGCAGCTGTTGTTAAAGTGTTTAAAGACTGGACTGTCAGCCAAAAAACTGGGTCTCTACGTGCAACGTGTGGTCGTCATCGACTAGTGACTGCTCGGGCGGAACGGAGAGTGTCCAGACTGGTAACAGACAACAGAAGGGCAACAGTGCAACAAATTACAGACCATCTTAATCAAGGATCCCCTCAAATGATCTCTGCACGCACTGTTCGCCTTACACTGCATCGAATGTTATATGGCAGCCGAAGGCCTGTTCGAACACCTTTGCTGTCTGCAATTAACAAGAGAAAACGTCTCCAGTTCGCACAGGAGCACAAGGATTGGACAGGCGATAATTGGAAACAAATTATGTGGTACGATGAATCACGTTTTCAGTTTCACCATGCCGATGGCCAAGTGAGAATTTGGCGGAAACAGCACGAAAGCATGGACCCCAAATGCATTGCTACAACCCTTCAAGCTGGTGGAGGCAACCTTGTGGTTTGGGGAATGTTTTCCTGGCATGTTTTGGGCCCTTTAATTCGTGTTGACCAACGTCTGACTGGCACATCATATCTGAACATCGTTGCGGACCAAGTGCATCCTGTCATGTGGATGGTTTATCCTAATAGCGATGACTACTTTCAACAAGATAATGCGTCCTGCCATAGTGCTCGTACTGTACAGGATTGGTTTCTGGAACATTCCGGTGAGTTTACTTTGCTTAGGTGACCCCCACAATCTCTAGATCTGAACCCCATTGTGGGATGAAGTTGAACGAGCCATCGGGATCCACAACCCTACAATCTCACACTCCTGGAAAGTGCTATTCATCAAGCATGGACTCAGATTCCACAAACCGCCTATCAACATCTCGTGGAGTCCATGCCACGAAGAACCGATGCAGTATTAAAGGCAAAAGGTGGCCCAACGAAGTACTGAGGGGGTGGTCATAATAAAGTGGCCACTGAGTGTATATACAATATTATACAGGGTGTTTCAAAATTAATGGAACAAGCTTTAAGGGGTGATAAAACACACCGAAACACGCACTTTTTGTCATACAATGCATGGTCGCAAGTTACGTGGTTAGGCGCTGGAGGGTGCTTTCCGTTTCCCCACATACGCTCACAACGCGAAGACAGCAATGGCACAACAAATCAAAGCAAAGCTTTATTGCAGACAAAATAAAAAAACAAAACGTGACATCACAAGATTACATCAAATTTGCAAACATTAGTAACTAAATAATGAAGTTAATTACATTTACGAAAACTGCTGAAAAGGGTGACAGCCACTTCTGATACACGCTTTGCATCGTCGACGTGAAGATGCCCGTATGTTGTAGAAAATACCAAGCATTTCCCGGACAGCTGCAGCAGCGACTAGTTCCTCATTGGAATCAATGGGGGTGTCGTACATTACAGACTTAAGATGTCCCCATAAAAAGAAATCCAGAGGGGACAGATCTGGTGATCGTGGGGGCCAAGCGACGGGTCCACCTCGGCCAATCCATTGGCCTGGAAATGTGGCGTTCAAGTAATCACCCACCTGAGTGCTGAAATCAGCTGGCGCTCCATCATGCTGGGACCACATTTTACGGCGGACGGCTGCTGGATCAATTCAGGCAAGACTTGCTGAAGGAAAATAAGGTACGTCCTCCCATCCGGACGTTCCAGGTAAAAGATATGGGTCTTTGCGTTGCGAATGACAGCGTGTGTGGGGAAACGGAAAGCGCCCTCCAGCGCCTAACCGAGTAACTTGCGACCATGCATTTTCTATGACGAAATGTGCTTGTTTCAGTGTGTTCTATCACCTCTTAAAGTTTGTTCCATTAGTTTTAAAACATCCTGTATACATACTGTATAAGATAGAGTTTCGGACCCTCTCCCCCTATACACACACACACACACACACGCAGGAGCAAAGCAGTTGCTGAAGCGCGATCTGACGGCACGACATACGACCTCTGTTGGCGAATTGTGGAACTTAGAGAACACAACTGTAAAACTATGATAGATAGAGCAGAAATGTAAATTACAAAGTTGTAGAACCGACTTAGCTTATTAGGAATCGATATCGCTGTTTTATTAAGTACATATTATACACGTGTTTGCATTCTACGAAAAATTACAATCTTATATCATTAAATTTAGTTGGTTCACATATAAAAAAGTATGTATTATATCATTATATTTCCGAAAAATTTGGGAGGGGGGGGTCCTTTACATTGGGGATCTCTGACTCTGAAAATCTAGAAGGGTCCTGAACCCCCCACCCCCCCCCCCCCCCACCCCCACCCCAGTGGTTACGCCTATGCATGATGGGCATGAAGGCATTGTAAAGTGCCGACTAAAGAACTTCTGTGGTGGCCAGGTCTTTCCATACAAATTAAAGAAATGGTCTCCAATTGTCCACAGTGCATACTGACAAAAATTCCAAGCATGGAACCACTTCTACCCTCAATAGTGCTCATGTCCATGGGAGAGAGTGGTTACAGATCTCTTTGTGTGGAAGAACAAGCAGTGCCTTCTAGTGACAGATTATTACTCACACTATCCAGAACTGTGTGAGCTTTCTGCTCTGACATTCGTGGCAATAATTGAGCACCATCTTTGCAAGACACGGAATTCCAGAAATGGTGGTCTCTGTCAATGGGCCACAGTACTTGTCAACCGAGTTTAAAACATTTGCTACTTCATATGGTTTTAAACACACCAGCAGTAGCCTTCACGCAAATGAAGAAGCCAAAAGAATTTAAAAAATCTAATGAATAGATCACAAAATTTATATCTCACATTGTTGCCATACTGTGATACCCAGGACTGACTGGAAACAGTACCGTCCAGCTCAATTAAGTATGGGAAGAAGGCTGAGAAAGTGTATTCCAACACTCTCTTCTCAACTTCAGCCAAAGTGGCTAAATCTGGACCAGTATGTTCAGAAAGAAGAGAATGATAAAAGAAAACAAAAAGTCATCTCAAAGTCCATGAACTTGAACCTCTCAAGGTTGGTGAAAAGGTATGGATGCAGGACTCCTCTGAAATGGGTGTTGTAATGGCTAAAGCCAATACACCCATGTGTGTATGTTATCTACACTGCTTGAGAAGAGGAGTTTCAGAGAAACTGTTATCATATAATGCCTATGCCTGACACAATGGAGGTACCTGAAGAAGATAAAGTTCCCTGGTGAGCTGCAAGCAACAAATACAACTCCAGTGACAGATTCCAAGAACCTGCAATTAAAAAAAAAAAAAAAAAAAAAAAAAAAAAACTCCAACCAGTGAGATAGTGTACATTAGAAGTCATCCACAGGTAAGAAAACCTTTGAGATTGGATCTATAGAGCATAAAGCCTGAAAGACTAAACCTCAGTAGGGGAGAATGTGGTGTAACATCATAGTGATGTCCTATTTATTTGTTGAAACCACTTCTAACTTTGAGAGACTTGAAGGATATAAATATGACTAGGTGTGCATGAGTCAGACTTGTGTTGGTGCTGAGAAGCTGGAAGGTAGCAGTCGGGTGGTTGGATGTTTGAGAGCTACTTGTGTAAAAATTTTCAAGCACACTAACATGTATGTTTTCAGTAAATCATAAATGGGAACTCATCATGTCTCTACTTGAATGTGCATGTGGTTACATACAATAACACGACAACTTTTATAAATTTGGACTTGCATTAAAAGCTGTTGGCCACAATATACAGTGGAACTTCAGTTATACATTTTCATGATTATACATATATAATTCTGCATTAGTCCCAATATTTTACTTCAGTTTCAAACACTTTTTAACTCAGTCATATGTAATTCATTTATACACTTTTTGTGATTATGTGTTAAAATTTGAACATTTCAGATTATCAAAAGTACACAGTTCTTTTATTCATTTATGCATAATCCGGTATGTTACAACTTTAAGAGAGAATTCAGACAGCATTGCTGTGTTCCTTCTTGATGCAGCCAAAGTTGAACCTTGATCCCATCAGAGACAGGTATGTGTGTTGTTTACTTTCAGTTTGGATGAAAAATTGGTTTCACATTTCATGACTCACAAACATATGCACTATTTAAATTTGATAAACATCTGGGATGTACCACTGTGGCTCCACTATATTGTGGCATAGTATAACTTTTTTTTTTTCTTTTGTAGGGGGTTTATCAACTACCGTGAGAAACTCAGTGGGCTATAAGCAGTTGCCTGTCCTTAATTTAGGGCCACTGACTCCAGAGTAAGGGGAGAGCCAGTGCCGTAAGACAACCACAACATCCATGCCTCATCGAGATTCGAACCTGGACCTACTTGGACAAATGGCCAGAGCTTAGACAATGGCGCCACTGGGGTGGCTCATAGTGGAATAGAATCCTAAATCTATCAATAATCAACAATATGGCTTTAAATGGATGCACTCACGATATGCTGAAAAAAGCTGTTAATTCGTGAGGTCCATACTGAAGCACTGGTCTCAGATTCTTAATTGTCAGGATTTCACTTAATCTAGAATTAGGATTTTTATAGAGAGATAAGAGTCGCTAAAAGAGAAGTTTGATTTTCACAGGCTTTATGATTTCGCAATGCGATAAAATGCATTATAATTTGTAATGCCCTTTTTTCTTTTGTTGCCGATTCAACTTTAAATAAATCCTTATTAAGGAACATCTTATACACCTTTAAAGCATAAATTTTACAACAGTACTTAACATTTTGTTTATACGTTTTTCGAGGCCATCCCTTAGGAAAATGTATAACCACAATTCAGTTATTAAACAAACCTAGGAGATGAAGTAACTAAAAAGTAAAATAACCCAAGTAACTAAAAGTGAAATAACCCAAGTAACTAAAAGTAAAATAACCCAAGTAACTAAAAGTAAAATAACCCAGTTTCATCTGGGACTACATCTTCTCCTGATGGAATGAATTACAAAATGTCAATAAAAACTTTTAACACTATGTTTTGCGACAAATATAACAGCTGCTACAAAATTTTTAGTACTCAGAAAAGTCTCAAAAAAAAAAAAAAGCTATTTTAGCAATTTGTTAACTTTATTATTGCACTAAGTAACTTCATTTACAAAGCAGAATAACAATTTTTTCATTTTATGAAGCATCTAGATTACACAGAACAAACACCATGTGTAATAATAATAATATGAGCTAAACGAACAAGTTACACTATTAAAAAAACATGAATAATCTTATACATACATTAAGAGACATTTCCATAGCATATTTCAATAATTCCAGAACAGCACTGCATTAAGCCAATTACACGAAGCTACAAACAGTTTTTAGCTCATGCAATTTTCAATTTAGTAACAGTGGTAAGTAAATAAGCAGACTAGAAGTACAAGTAATAGCAAGAAAATGAAAGATATAAATCAAATGACTACACCTTTCTCAGTAACTAATCAGTTACTAATGAAATCAGGCTGCAAGCTTTTCTATTTTCTATATTGCACTTCCTAATTACTGAAAGCACAACTATTTTCAATATAAGCATTGGGTCATTTAAAACAAGAAGTTATAAATAAAACCAAGTAATAAATGTTAAGATAAATACAACTGAGGTCTAATTAACCCACAAACACAAAAAAAAGGGGGAGCACATACTATACTCCTTTAAAGCTTAATAAAAAGCATCATTTGCTTTCAGAAAGGGAAGCAAAAAAAACAACACAATATCATTAAATTTAAACTTGGAGACCAGTTACCTGCTGACATCGTGGTACTTCAGCTTCATCCCTGGCAGTAGCACATTTTAGGCTGTTTTATCTTGACTTTCAACTGTTCCATGTTCTTTTTGGCATGTGGCTACCTAGGTTTGAAAAAATTACTTAACTGAGACTGCATTTCATATTACAGCATAAAATGAAATATATATATATATATATATCTAAAATTTCGGCTGTCTATCGATGGTCTGTTCTTCTGGCAGTATGTTCAGCCCATTGCCATTTCAGGGATTTAACTCTGATCATGATGTCTTCCACTCTTGTCATTTTTCGGATCCACGTGTTCCTCTTCTTATCTCTCCTGGTTACACCAAGCATGCACCTCTCCATGCTTCTTTGAGTTGTCTGCAGCCTTTGTATGTCTCTTTTAGCTAAGGTCCACGTCTCTGCACCATACGTAAGCACTGGAAGGATGCATTGATCAAACACTTTTCTTTTAAGACATAATGGCATATTGCTCTTGAAAATTATGCTGTTTCTTCCAAAAGCTCTCCAGGCAAGTTTTGTACACCGATTAATTTCTTCACCAATGTGACCCTCACTTGATATCTGCTGTCCAAGATAAATGTACGTGTCTGTTATCTCCAGCTTTTCTCCATCAATCGATAAATCTTCATTTCTTGTAAAAGCATTGTACATCACTTTTGTCTTCTGAAAGTTCATTTTTAATCCCACTTCTTTACTCTTGTCAGCAAGTTCCTGGATCATACTCTGTAGCTCTGATGGGGTAGTTGCAAAAATGACTATGTCATCAGCAAAACGAAGGTGGGTTAGATAATCTCCATTAATCTTTATCCCTTTGTTTTCCCAGTTCAGTGATTGAAAGACATTTTCCAATGTGGCATTAAAGAGCTTCGGAGATATGGTGTCACCTTGTCTCACTCCTTTTCCAATTTTTATGTGTGTTGTATTTTCAAACAGCCGAATCTTTGCACTTGCATTTTCATAGATGTTATTAATAATATTAATGTATGCATCTTCAATACCGCAGGATTTCAGAGCCATTGCAACAGCTGATGGTTTCACCGAATCAAAGGCTTTTTCATAATCGATAAAAGCCATGCACAATGGAAGCTCATATTCCCTCGCTCTTTCAATTAGTTCTCTCAGTACGTGGATATGATCTATTGTGCTGTAGCCACTCCTGAATCCAGCTTGTTCTCTCGGTTGAGCCATGTCCAGTGTTACCTTCAAGCGGTGTGAAAGAACTTTAGTGAAGATTTTATAAACCACTGATAGGAGGCTGATAGGTCTGTAGTTCCAGAGATCCTCAATGTCACCTTTTTTATGTAGCAGGATCATTGTAGCGTTGTTCCAATCCTCAGGAATTTTCCCTTCATTAAGGCATCGAGTGAAAATTTGGGCGAGTACTGTTTCGATTTCTCCACTTGCTTCTTGTATGATGTCTACAGTAATTCCATCTTCTCCTGGAGCTTTTCCCCGCTTCATGTTCTTGATTGCATGTGCAACTTCTGCTGGAAGGACTGGAAGAACTCTGGTACTGGTACCTTTCATGATGTCTGGAGTACATGTATCATCCCTTTCATATAATTTGGAGTAGAAATCTTTCACTCTTGTCAAAATTTCGTCTCTATTTCTTGTTACAGAACCATCTTCTTTTCTCAGTGCCATAATCTGTTTTTTCCCCTTACTGAGATGTCCCTTTGCTATCTTTAGGCTTTGGTTGTTTTCAATTGCTTTCCTTACTAGTTCACAGTTGAATTTCCTTACGTCTTCAGTGATACTTTTTCGTACTGTCTTGCATAGCTCTATGTATTCCACTTTGGAAGTCACATCTTCTTTAGTTGTCCTCATCACTCTTCTATTTTGCATCAACATTTTGGTTTTTCCTGATAATTTGTTCACATGCAATTTGTTCTTAGACCCAGCTAATTTTGTTGCTGTTTCCATAAGAGCTTTGGTTACTTTTCTGTTAACTTCAGAAATATCCACTTCTTCCGATGTTAGGCCTTCTAAAGCAGAGAATCTGTTCTTCAGTTCCAATTGAAGGTATTATGGTGTTTTTTAAGGTTGGTTATGTCAATACATTTTGTTTGTCTTATGAGCTTGCTACGTTCGAGTTTAGTGTTGAGGTGCATCTTACATCTCACCAATCTATGGTCACTGCCTGTGTTGAACTTGTTTAGCACACTGCAGTCTTCTATGACGAATTTTTTGTTACACATAATAAAATCAATTTCACTTGTCCCATTTGGATGTCTCCATGTCCATCATTTCCTGTGTGGCTTTTTCTTGAAAAAAGAGTTCAAGATGAAAAACCCTTCTGCCTCTGCAAACTCTACGAGAGTATTTCCACGCTGGTTTCTGTTGCCGTGACCGAATTTACCTACTGAAGTTTCATTCTGTTGCCGTTGCCCTATTTTTGCATTGAAATCTCCCATAATTATCTTCAAGTGCTGCTTACCTTTATTATTTAGATCACGAATTTCCTCATAGAATTCTTCAATTTCTTCTTCAGCATGACTTGTGGTGGGTGCATAAGTTTGAATAATCTGAGCCTGGTATCTTCTCGAGAGTTGGATAACGAGTCGTGCAGCTCGGTCAGAGGAACTTTCAACTTCTACAACTTTATCCTTCAGTTTCTTGTTTATTATAAATCCAACACCACTAGTTCTGCTAGTAGTAGAAGAGATGTCCACTTTTCAGTTCAATGAGATCTTCTCCTTTTCTCCTTACCTCACTTAGCCCTACGATATCCCACTTGATCCTTTGTAGTTCCTCTTCCAATTCAAGAAGCCTTGAATCAGAAGATAGGGAGCGTCCGTTGTACGTAGCCAAGGTCAGCATCAGATGGCAGCCTAGTCCGGTCCTCCGGGGATTCTTAGCACCCTCTGCCTTCATGTCGCACTGGCCGCTGCCTTGGCCAGGTACATTCCAGCTGCCGGAGACTGAGGGCCAAGATTTAAGTTGTGGAGTCATTTTCTGGGGGTTTGGCCATAACTCACCACGCTGGCCAAGCGGGTTGGTGAGTGTGGGATAGCATTTCCTCTAATCCCGATGGTATAGTTATACCGCTATTGGCAGTCGTCAGAGCCCCTTTAGTGGGAACAGGATGTACCACGAGAAGGCGGGGTTGACATTTGTCAAGGAGAGGCTGTGATGTTACGCATCACCTGACCTTACATCCCTTTAAATTTTTTTAATTAGTGTTTAAATTTTAGATTGGATTCCAAGGAACAGGAAAAGACCCAGAAGAAGACCACATGGAAGATGGGTGGATGAAATTCGAAAGTATGCGGGAGTGACATGGAGGAGACTGGCACAAGACAGACCGTTGTGGAGGAAACTTGGGGAGACCTTCGTCCAGCAGTGGATTGATAATGGTTGTTGATGATGATGATGATGATATATATATATATATATATATATATATATATATATGGCTTTTATTAATTATGAAAAGGCCTTCAATTCCGTAAAACCATCAGCAGTTACAATGGATTTGAAATCCTGTGGTATTGAAGATGCATGCGTACATTAACATTATTAATAACATGTATGGAAATGCAAGTGCAAAGGTTCAGATATTTGAGGATACAACATTAATAAAAATTGGAAAGGGAGTAAGACAAGGTGATACCATATCTCCCAAACTCTTTAATGCCACATTGCAAATGTTTTTCAATCATTGAATTGGAAAAACAAAGAGATAAAGATTAATGGTGATTATTTAACTTCACCTTCATTTTGCTGATGTAGTCATTTTTGCAACTATCCCTTCGGAGCTGCAGAGTATCATCCAAGAACTTTCTGACAAGAGTATTTATCTTGGGCAGCAGATATCAAGTGAGGGTCACATTGCTGAAGAAATTAATCGGCGTATAAAACTTGGATGAAGAGCTTTTGGAAGAAATGGTACAATTTCTAAGAGCAGTATGCCATTATGTCTTAAAAGGAAAGTGTTTAATCAGATCATCCTGCCAGTGCTTACATATGAAGCAGAGACATATACCTTAACTAAAAACGATATACAAAGACTGCAGATAACTCAAAGAAGCATGGAGAGATACATCTTGGTGTAACCAGGAAAGGTAAGAGGAACTTGTGGATAATGAAAATTACAAGAGTGGACGACATTGTGACCAGCATGAAATCACTGAAATGGCAATGGGCTGGACATGCTGCCAGAAGAACAGACCACCGATGGACAACTGAAGTTTTAGACTGGATTCCAAGGGACAGAAAAAGACCCAAAAGAAGACCCCATGGGAGATGGATGCATGAAATTCGAAAGCATGCCGGAGTGACATGGAGGAGACAGGCTCAAGACAGACAATTGTGGAAGAAACTTGGGGAGACCTTCACCTATCCAGCAGTGGATTGATAATGGTTGACAATGATGATATATGTACACTATCTACCAACAAGTAATTGGACACCTGTGATAGCAAAGGAAAATGAAGTTTATTCACCTTCAATAGTTGGTGGAGCTTCCACGAGCGACGATTACAGCTGCGACCCTCTGGTTCATACTCTCAACCAGGTGTTGTATGACGGCTAATGGTATTTTCTTCCACTCGGCTTGGAGAAGACAGGTCAGTTCCTTCACCGATTTCGGATGGTGGGGGTACCCCTTAAGTCGACACTCCAACTCGTCCCAGAGGTACTCGATAGGGTTAAGGTCCAGGCTCTGTGCAGGCCAGTCCATTCGATTAACCCCATTGTCACCATACCAAGCCATGGTGGACCTCGCAACATCACAGGTGGCATTGTCATCCTGAAAGTAACATGGGTCCAACCCGTAAAACTGCCACAACGTAGGAAGCGCATGGTCATCCAAAATGGTGCAGTAGGTCTCGGCGTTAAGTCTACCAGGAATTGCGACCAAGGGTCCCGTGCCATACCAGGAGAAACACCCCCATAGCATAATTCCACCGCCGCCAAACCCAGACCCTGCCATCCGAACGGTAGAGGGTGAACCTTGATTCGTCGCTCCAGAGAACCTGTTTCCACTGTTCAACGGTCCACTGTCGACATTCTTTGCACCACATTAGCCGAGCAGCGCTATTGGACTTGGTGATCAAAGGCTTGTGTGCGGCAGCACGTCCATGATAACCAAGCAGATGAGCTTCCTAACGGATGGTATTCATCGAAAGAACACTCCCAGATGCCTGTTGAAACTCTTCGCAGATGTGGCCCATCGATTTGGTGCGGTTCTTCCGAATTTCTCTGGCCAGCACCCGTCGGTCTCTAACTCCCAGTTTTGTGGGTCTGCCGGGTCGGGGCGCATTCTGACAGTCACCTCTTATCTTCCAGTTGCCAATCACGTAGGCCAGTGTCGATTTTGGGTACTTCAACTCGCTGGATATGTCACGTATGGATCAGCCATCTCTGTGATACCCACCGATTACACCTTTCTCGAAATCAGAGAGCTCCGAACTGCGTGGCATCCTGCATGCGACTGGTTGCGTTGTTGCTTCCCACACGATATTTAACGGCGGCGGCCGTGACGTGTATCAAGACCGCAGATATCGTCGACTGCAGGGGTGTCCAATTACTTGTTGGTAGATAGTGTATATATATATATACAGTCGAGCCTGCTTTTAATGAGGAGCTCAGGACTGGCGAAAATGCTCGCTAAATACGTTTCAGTGCGAAACAAACCCAATGTGGAAAAATAAGCCTAAATGATTACGACAAGGTACATAGTACATGTAGTATGCATTTTCAAAAAAGCACAGATAGTCCGCGGACTATCTGTGTTTTTTTGTCTGCGAAACTGTTGGGTGCGGACAATCTGACAATAGTACCGTATTTAATTTTTTAATTGTTGCACTCAAATACAGTAACATACATACTGTATGTATGTACCTCAATTTTCATGCCCACCGCACCTTAAAAATTAGCATTTTAAAGACAATAGTTTTCATTTGGAGACGGAAGCATACCAGGGCGAGCTCAGAAGAAAATTAAAACTTCACTGCCTGTATCTTTTTTCATACATGTAAAACGTCAGTAGCGAAGTCTGGGAGAGGAGGGGAAAAACCCTCTTCGAAGCAGCTGTCGGTCTTTGGCTGGGCAGTGTTTGATTGACGGAGGTCTTTCATCTACCCAGTTTCATACCCCCTCCCGTCTCCCCCTACTTGTTTATGATCAAGGCTCTATCTCTTCCGAGTCACTGTTGTTTATTTGAGTTGGGGTAATAAAGAAGTAGGTAGTTATACTGCTGGATTCACACACAAGAAAAAGTATGACACCATTTGTAGAGAAAACAAACAATTGTGGGGCAGTTAGGGAATTTAAAGTGAACGAAAAAACGTTTGGGATCTGCACAGTTAAAGAAGTCATTTCTTTTAGAACTTCCAGAGGCTGATTATTTGTTTAAAGCTTTTTTTCAATCTGTTTGCAGGTAGTCTACCCCTTCCTATCCCACCTCCCTTCGAGAATGAGCGCGGTGCAACTTTTATCTGTGGAACGAACATGACTGCTTGACCCTCGTTCTGCTAGGCGAATTACAAGTGGGGTCAAGGTCGCATCCGGATCCATAAAAAGTCTTTAAAGACATCAGTGATAAATAAAGGTTTTCTATCAGTGTAAAAAAAAAAAATAGAAATTATACAAATGCAATACCCCCCCCCCCCCCACCACCACCACCACCACCTCCTTTTACGAAGTACGGACTATCTGGTATTTTTTTCTTTTTGGAGGCGCAAATGGTTTTGTTCGTTTGTTCGGACTCTACGTGGGGCAGACTATATGCAGGAAAATACGGTATACAATTGTATACTGTACTATCCATAACGATTGCATATACAAATTAAATAAAATAAGTTTTTTAATTAAAGAGAAACTTGCATGAATTCTAAAGTACAGTAGCAACAAAACCTGAAGTGAATGGAACAGTAGCAGCAAATCCACTAATTGGAAACATGTTTGAAGAAACAGTCTATAGTTGTTTGTTTTGTTTTATTGGTTCACTTCTGTTCCCTTAATTTTCTGCGAATAACACTCAGTGCAGTAAACACCTCGTCATCACAGTGATCTGTTGCCTTGAAGAAACTTTGGAGGTTTTCCGTACAATAAATGGCTGATGCATATGACGGTGGTTGAGTACTTTCTTCTTCACTTTCCTGTGCAATTGTTGATGCCTTAATTTCCTCTACAATGTCATCTCCAGAAACGATGCCCGATGTAGCGACAGCATCATCAGCGGTAACAAAGTCATCAATTTCAGGGACATCATTAAAATGTGTAATGTTCTGTAGTTTTAACCACTCAGAAAGGGGGATATCGTCCATTTCGTCATCACTGCGACTTGTGTTATCCAACCCTGATTTTCTGAAGCAGTTCTGAATACAAGATTCTGATATTCGTCCCCAAGTATCAGCCAGCATTTTCATTGCATCAAGAATGGAAATTTTCACTTCAACCTTTTTTCCCATCCTTTCTAACATCAGTAGGATTAATTCCCGTCTGTAGTGGCATTTAAGGCTTCGAATAACTCCTTGGTCCATTGGTTGTAGCAAGGCTGTGGAGTTTGGAGGTAAGAAGATAAGCTGAATGTTAGTCAGGTTTTGAACATGAGGATTTGCTGGGCAGTTATCTATAACAAGAATAATTTTATGATTTTTTTTTTTTTTTGGAGTTCTTTGTCCCACTCCCTAAGATAAGCTGCAAAAATGTCTGATGTCATACATACTTTCATATTGGACCTCTAAGAAAGGGGGAGACATTTCACGTTTTAAAACATCTTGGTTTTGCAGATTTTCCAATCACTAGCAATTTCCTCTTGTCCTTGCCGGACATATTAGCGCACACTAACGCAGTCAGGCGATTCTTTTGAAGTTTCCCCCCTGTGCACTTCTCACCTTTGAACTTCATTGTTTGATTGGGAGTTAGATTATAAAACATACCTGCTTCATCCGCATTATAAATGTCATCATCACTGTAGTTCTTCTGAAGATTCGGCCACACTGTTTTCAACCATGATGAAGTTTCTTTTGTATCCACTGATGATGCTTCCCGCTAGTTTTTCCAGAACAAATGATGTTCGCGTTTTGAAGCGATGAACACGAAAACATTTCGTAACCAAGTTGAACTGCAAACTTTTCAGCTTGAATTTTCATTATTGGGCCATTTATTGGTAAGCCAGTGTTTCGCTAAACAGTGAACCATTTTAATAAGGCTTCATCTATGTCAGTTTTCTGGCATTTCTTCAGTCTTTTGCTAGACGTAACATTGCATTCAAAAGCTTGCAACAATGTTTCCTTGTTTTTTAAAAGGGTTGAAACGGTGGAAGATGACAGTCAGTATTTTTTGCATATCACAACATTCTTTTTCGCCATTTTCCAACTCCCTAATGATGGAGACTTTATCATTCACGGATAAAACTTTTCTCTTAGACATTTTTTTAACTTCCCATGTGATTCCTGTGTATACAGTAACTAACATCGCACGCAGCACAGAGTAAGAATATACAGTACAAGAAATGCCAAATGTGAGAAGGTGACACGTGAGAAAAAATTCCAGGAAGTTAACTCTTGTTTCTCCTAAGGTGCGACTTTCACATTCCCTCACTCCCCCACACACCTTTGTTCTCTAAGCACAAAAGTTGCTAAGTGCGACCTTGTAGCCTCCCACCACACCCATCCTCTTCCTACCCCATCCGAGGGGAAGAGGATTTGGTTTTCAACTTTAACTTTGGGACCCACTATTCTATTCTCCTACTCACTCGCAATGGGGGGGGGGGGATTGGGCTAAGTGTTTGTGCATACCCTCCACATTCTTTTTCCGTTACTGAGCTTTCACTGGTAAAAGAAAAGATATTACTCAGCGCCTTTCCCTTCCCTCTAGAACCTTGAGCGTCAGATTTTCTCTTCCTCACGTTAAACGGGATTTCCTTAAGTTCTGTTATTTTTTGTTCTCCCTCGTTAAATCTGGGGTTTTCATTAAACTTTGTTCGCTAAAAACGATTACATTTGCCTTGAATTAGCATTGTACCAAACAAAAGTTGTGTTTAGTTCGTTAGTTTTTGTTCTTTTTCTCCCAAGTTGTTTCTTATGGTGACAAAATCTTTTATTCCTAGACACAGTCTGCTGCATTCATCATCCTCATAAAAACTGATTACTTGGGATAAGACATTATCTGAAATCTTCTTGCCACTTTGTTTTTGGTGAGTGAAACTTGGTAATACATCATGATTTTGTACAATTCTTCTTCTTGTTCATACGAGGTATTCATTGACTTCAAATTGCGCACAAATTTTGGAGATTGACTATGATTGTGGAAGCAAGCTAATAATCCTGACCTTTTCTTCAAGACTAGTAACATTATTTATCTTTGTTTTATGGTTTGAAATTAATGTTTCATATTCATTCTGTTGTTTTGTTTCCTTTGATTTTGAAGTACTGGGTTCATTATAAACCTCAAACGAATCATGCAGTATATGTGAAACATTACCAGATATTTGGGTAACCTTTTTTTCTATGGCAGCATAGCTCCTCTGTGCTGGCTAAGTTTGAGCTTTCACTCAAGAAATTCCTAAAATGCTACATACTTGATTAATTGATTCCAATTTAATATGTTTGGTTCATACAAGCTATTCTCGTCAGTTTCAGCATCATGGTCTGAAATATTAGATTCAGAGTATGATTCCTTGTAATTTACTTTCTTGCATTTCCCTGTTCTATGATGAGTTTTGTCACCCTTAGTGACCATTTTTTGACAGTTAGAACATAGAGATTTTCCAGGCACAAGCTGCAGTTCCAGAGGTGAGTGTTCTTCAGCGAAGAAGACAGTTATCTCACACGATTATTTCTTTATTACTTTTTTATGGATACTGTATGGATCACAACATGTATTTTCATATAAGTGGTGGTATTTATCCAAATATTTAATTTTATGGCACTCTTATACACTTTGAATATTGTCTATACTTCTCATTTTTATTATTTGTGTTGCTCGTGAATACTCACAAATTTTAATCACTTTTCTTAAAGAGCTATATGATGCATTAGTACAGTCTTCTTCAGTCAAGACACCAACACAACACTGCATTACTGAATACATTTATGATACAAATAATTTCTGAATTCGTAGTATTAATAAAACAAATTGGAATACACAACTTTGAAACTAATTCAGCAAATGTGATCTGCATAGAAATTATACATATTTACAACACTGTTATTATAAATTTGAAACAAAGCTAAGAGACATGAATGCAAATAAAAATTTGTTTGGAACATTTTTTGGAAACAAATGGGAAGGAGGGGTATTGCAGTTGCATAGCAACAATGACCGGCCTTATTATTTTGCAAAACAATTAATTATATACATTTTTAATGTATTAAAGTAAACATATTTACTAAATGCATGTATTACTAACTATTTCATGTTAGATTAAATGCTAAAAGTATGCCCATATTGCATACGTGAAGGGCAAATTTGCATTATCATTATTTCGGGAACTATTGTGAAACACAAAACAAAACTTTGAGAATATTTAGATATGCAATAGAAGATAGTCCTCAGAAAAATAATAAGGTGTTTATCTGCAACTCCTTTTGATTTATTGTATTCCAAAAACAAAAATTTTGGCAATGTTGCAGTTATAAAATATTTTCTGATTAAAAAGGGAAGCAAAACACAAGTTGAAATATGCTTTAACATTCTTAGCAACATATGAGGATTGCCTGAAAAAATATTCACTTTGTGTTTAAGTACCCTACTGGTATAAAAATGCGGCTGAAAAGTCGTGAAATCAGCATGTGACCTTGAACTTTGACTCACCCCTACAACCTGACGAATTATCATGCTATGGAAATGAGGTTATTACATACACTGATGGAAAAAAAAATCCCAACACCACGAAAAAATAGTTGTAGAGGAATGAAATGGCGGCAATACATTTGTATAGGTAATATATTTAATCGATTAAGGTTTCAAGATCATAGCTTATTGTAAGCGCGAGAAGAGCCATTTTAAATGTGAAATGCTGGTACATTAATAACCGGTGTAACCGCCAGAATGTTGAATGCAAGCACGCAAAAGTTCGTGCATTGTGTCGTACAGGTGCTGGATGTCAGTTTGTGGGATGGAGTTCCATGCCTGTTGCACTTGGTCGGTCAATACAGGGACGGTTAATGCTGGTTGGGGGTGACGCTGGAGTTGTCGTCCAATGATGTCCCATACGTGCTCGATTGGTGAAAGATCTGGTGATCTAGCAGGCCACGGCAACATGTCGACACTCTGTAGAGCATGTTGGGTTACAACAGCGGTATGCGGACGAGTGTTATCCTGTTGGAAAACACCCCCTGGAATGCTGTTCATGAATGGCAGCACAACAGGTTGAATCACCAGACCGACGTACAACTGTGCCGTCAAGGTACGTGGGAAAACCACGAGAATGCTCCTGCTGTCATAGGAAATTGCTCCCCAGACCATAACTCCAGGTGTAGGTCCAGTGTGTCTCGGCCGCAGACAGGTTGGTTGCAGGCGCTCACCTGGCCTCCTTCTAACCAACACACGGCCATCACTGGCACCCAGGCAGAACCGGCTTTCATCAGAAAACACAACAGATCTCCACTCTGTCCTCCAATGAGCTCTAGCTTGACACCACTGACGTCGCAAACGGCAGTGGTTTGGAGTAAGTGGAATGCACGCTACAGGGCGTCTGGCTCGGAGCTGTCCTTTAAGTAACCGATTTGTAACAGTTCGTTGTGTCACTGTGGTGGCAACTGCAGCTCGAATTGCTGCCGCAGACGCGGTACGATGTGCCACGCCATACGCCGTACACGGCGGTCTTCCCTCTCAGTAGTGCCACGTGGCCGGCCGGAACCCGGTCTTCTTGAGGCAGTACCCTCCCTTGACCACTGCTGCCAACAATCATGCACAGTGGCTACATTCCTGCCAAGTCGTTCTGCAATATTGCGGAAAGAAAATCCACCTTCTCGTAGCCCTATTACACGACCTCGTTCAAACTCCGTGAGCTGTTGATAATGGCTTCTTCATCTTCTTAAAGGCATTCTCGACTAACATCAACACCCTACGTCGAATCTCAACGATAACTAACGCTCACGAACGTTACAGCGCATATTTACAGCAAACCTGCTTTGCATGTTCCGAGGCGCTACTAGCGCCACACGTATGCGCCGAGCACGAAATTTGCATAGACGTCATCTTACAGATGTACTCTCACCGCCTACCAACTGTCGTTTATCTAACACAACCCCTTCTTGGTGTTGGGAATTTTTTTCCGTCAGTGTATGAATGTACAGGTTATTACCTCTATTTAGGCACCCATTAAGTGTCATTATCTCCACAATTACTCAATTTGTGTTAATTAATGATAACCCTTATTTTAGCTCGTTTTGGGGGTTTGAGGACCCATATCCCCAAGGGGTTGGGAAAATGAATCCCAAACCTTATTTTCAGGGTACTTTTACGTTGTACTGTAACATACAAAAAAATGTGGAAAATCAAAAAACCTACAACTACATTTTTTTTTTTTAATTTGGTGATTTCATGTGGAATGACCCCATTTCAGGGATTTCACTCTGATCATGATGTCTTCCACTCTTGTCATTTTTCTGAGCCACGAGTTCCTCTTCCTATCTCTCTTAGTTACACCAAGCATGCACCTCTCTATGTTTCTTTGAGTTGTCTGCAGTTTTCGTATGTCTTTTTCAGTTAAGTTCCACATCTCTGCGCCATACATAAGTACTGGAAGAACACATTGATCAATCACCTTTCTTTTAAGACATAATAGGTAAATGTAGGTATCGATTATCTTTAGCTTTTCCCCATCAATTGATAAATCTTCGTTTCTTGTAAAAGCATTGTACATCACTTTTGTCTTCTGAAAGTTCATTTTTCATCCCACTTTTTTACTCCTGTCAGCAAGTTCCTGGATCATACTCTGCACATCTGACGGGTAGTTGCAAATATGCCTACGTCATCAGCAAAACAAAGGTGAGTTAGATAATCTCCATTAACACTTTCACTGCTGCACGACGCCGAATGGCATCATACAATACTTAGCCCAGGTAATGGTGTCGTAATCATGGCTTCATATTTCGCTTCCTAAAACCTTCGGCACTTGAAGAGTTATCTATTTTGTTACTGGCACTGAAAATGAGTCTCCAACTGTCTAAAAGTGACCGTGGTTTTGGGACAGCAGATTTTTTTCCCACATGGTTTAGGGAAGGGAAAGTAAGTTGACTTCCCATAGACTTAACACAGCGCACGCTTTTCACTGCAATGTTTATTTTCCTTTGAACGTCACTGGTTTTGCGGTGAAGGGAATTAGCAATAAATAAATGCTTGAGTGGCAATAAAAAGCATCTGCTACTTAGAGTTAATACATCACAGGGAAGCTTATTGAGGAGGCTAAAGGGATTTCAAAGAAACCCATATTCACTTCAATACTTAGTTTTGCGGAAACAATGGATATATTCGGACACGCTATCGCCAGTCCCTCTCAACCAGAAATTCCTCGGCGGGCACATTCTTCCGTGAAAATAGGAGATGATGCCGATAATCTGTCATCAAGTACAGAAACATATTTTTTTACTAGATGTAGTACAACCAGCAGTGAAAGTGAGAATGAAGAATGACGCATTCTTTCTCATACTCCGAATTTTGAAATGACGTGTTCTTTCTCATACAACGAATTTTGGCTACACATTAGTGTGATGGTCCCGACATCATAAGAATTCCGTTCACTGGTGTACCAGGACTGAAAATTAATATGATAGGTACTGAGCCAATCAATTTTTTTAATCTTTTTGCAAATGAGGAATTTTACGATCTATTAGTTAGGAAAAGTAATGCATATGCTGTAGAAGTGTTTATCTCGGGAGTTACTGAAGGTTCACGAATAAATGAATGGAAGGATGTGTCAGTAGATGAGATGAAAGTTTTTCTGGCCTTCTGTTTCATATGGACATTGTACAAATACCCTATCTCCAAGATTACCGGAAAACAGATCCATTATTCAAAATGGACTGCTTTTCTTCAAATATGAGTAGGAATCATTTCCTTCTGATCATGTGGTGCCTTCATTTTGCAGGAAATCCTCAACCTGGCGAAGCCATTACAACCAACCGCCTTGCAACAATAATGCCTTTACTGGATTTATTTAATGATTCCATAGAGAGCATATACTACCCTGGAAAAGAACTTACGATTGATGAATCAATGGTTTTATGGAGAGGTCATTTGATTTTCAAACAGTACATGAAAGGAAAACGCCATAAATATGGGGTGAAACTTTATATGCTAACAGAACCAAATGGTATGATTCTAAAAGCTTTGGTTTACACAGGGCAACTGGACTTCCTGGGGAGGGCGGGGGTCATGCTGCTAATGTAGTTTTAAAATTGATGGAAGGGAAGCTAACTATTGGTCATGCTATTTATATGGATAATTTTTATAATAGTTACAATCTTGCATTGCAGTTGTTGAACAATGACACTTATTGCACTGGAACTCTCCGTGCAGACCGACGAGACCTTCCTAAGGATGTCATGAAAGCTAAACTTTTGAAGGGGGAACGGAAATGCCAATATTCTAATGCTGTTGCAGTGTGCAAATGGAAAAATGAAAGGGATGTTCTCTTCATTACCACGGAGTTTGAGGACGATTTAGTTCAAACTGTAAAAAAAAGGGGACATATAAAAGAAAAACCAAAGGCTGTTATCAACTATAATAAATTTGTCAGGGTTAGATCGTCAAGATCAAATGCTAGCGTACTATCCTTGTGAAAGGAAAATCATAAGATGGTACAAGAAGCTAGGAATACATATATTTCATATAATGATAATAGATATACTTGGGAAAATTGTACTCTTGGTCAAAAGAGTGCGATAGATTTAATTGTCTATGATCAGCGTCTGAAACACTTAGTTGTTGACACCCGTGTGATGAGAGGTGCGGATGTTGGTTCTGATCACTACTTGGTAGTGTCACGAGTGAAACTTAATGTTGGTTGGAGGAAAAGGAATAGGAAGAGACCCAGGATAGAAAGAATAAAGGCTGATAGGGTCCTTGAAGATCATCAGTGTTATTCTGACTTACTCAGAGAACAACTGAAGGAATTGAAGTCTGGTGAGAGGGATGTAGAAAAGAAGTGGGAATGTTTTAAGAACTGTGTTGTCACTGCTGCTAAAGAGGTCTGTGGCACCACAACAGTGGGTAACAATAGAGGTGATGCTTGGTGGAATAGTGAGATTGAAGAGGCAGTAAAGGGAAAGAAGGAAGCCTATTTGGGGATGTTGCAAGGTAGAGTCTCTGTGGATGAATATCGCTCTAAGAAGCGTGAAGCTGCTAAGCTGGTTCGCCACAGTAAGGCAAAAGATAGGAAAGAGAAAGTGGAAAGGCATGAACTGGCTTTTTGGAAAGATAGAAAGTCCTTCTGGAAGTACATGAGACTCAGGAAAAATAGGGGAAACAAAGTTGTAAGTTGTGTGGAAAATGAGATTGGGGAAATGATATGGGAGCCCAATGAGTTAAGAGAAAGATGGGGTGAATATTTCTGTGAGTTATTAGATCAGGAAAGCAAAGATGATTCTGAGACAGATGCAGATGATGCCACAGTGAGGGTTGGCAGCACAGGAGGGATCTCAAGAGAAGAAGTGTGTAAAGCTCAAAAAATCTTCAGAATAGTAAGGCTCCGGGAGAAGGTGTCATAACTGCCGAGATGTTGAAATATGGTGGTGACTCTATAATTGACTGGTTAACTGAAATTTGCCAGTTGTGCTGGGAGTTAGGAATGGTTCCTCAGGATTGGAAGGATGCTATTATTGTTCCCTTGTATAAGGGAAAAGGTGATCAGACTGAATGCAAGAACTATCGTGGTATTAGCCTACTGAGTGTGCCAGGGAAAGTGTTTGGTAAGGTTGTTATTGAAAAAGTACAGGGTCTTACATCAGAGAAAGTGTGGGATGTTCAGAGTGGTTTTATGCCTGGTAAAGGCTGCACTAACCAGATTTTTACATTATGCACAATGATTAAAAAGTATCTGGCTGTTGGTAAAAAAGTTTTTGCTGCCTTCATAGATTTAGAGAAAGCTTACAACCGAGTAAATAGGACACTTTTGTGGAAGGTATTGAATGAATATGCTGTTACTGGGAATCTACTTAATAGTGTAAAAGCCATGTATGCTGGTAGTAGAGCTTGTGTACGAGTGAATGGTGTTTTATCAAAATGTTTTTCTATTGGTGCAGGAGTTAGACAAGGTTGTGTAATGTCACCATGGCTGTTTAATATATTTATGGACGTGTGCATGCGTGATGCCAAAATAGATGATAGTGCTTTTATGTCTTGGTGATATCCGTGTGTGCAGATTGCTGTATGCTGATGACACTGTCCTGTTGGCAGAGAGCAAAAGTGATTTGCAGAGTATGTTGTCTCGGATGTACGAAGTTTGCATGAAATTCAAACTGAGTATAAAAAAGGAAAACCCAAAGTTATGGTGTTTGAGAGAGGAACTGGTAGCACTGAATGTAATGTAAGTATAAACGGCACTGTGATTGACCAGGTGAGTGAGTTTGTGTATTTAGGAAGCATGTTTGACAGAGAGAACAAATTGGTTGGGGAAATTAGTAGGCGAGTGAATTCTTCATTGAAAGTCATAGCTGCTCTGGGAGGTTTTCACAGGAATGATGGGTTCTCCAGAGAGTCCCGCATGGCTATTTATGAAAGTGTAATTGTTCCTACTCTGATGTATGGCAGTGAAACCTAGGTACTGCAGAAGAAACAGGAGTAGTTTGTGTGCTGGAGAAATGCGTTACTTACAGGGGGTTTGTGGCAAGATATGTTCTGATTGTGTGAGGAATGAAGATGTGTTGCAGTTGTGTAATGTGAAGCAAAATGTTGTTAGCAAGGTGAAGACCAATATGCTTCGGTGGTTTGGCCATGTTGAAAGTATGAGTGATGAAATGCTTACTAAGAAAATCTTTTTAGCCCAAGTGGCAGGAAGGAAAGGCAGAGGAAGGCCAAGGAAGACATGAGTGGATCAGATTCAGGAGTGTCTGCATGAGAAAAAGATTATGAATATGAAGTATAAAAGATCTTGTGTACGGTGTGTAATGGATATCAGTGAAGCCCGAGTTGTATGTCAAGATCGCTGTAAATGGAGAAGTTTGATACGACAACAGCAAGTAAAAATACTTACTGTTGTCATATCAAACTTCTCTTTGGAGCTAACCTCTGAATCTCAGAGAACAGCTTAGTGATATGTATGTATATGTACTTCCCACAACTTGTATAATAAATTCTCAGGGGAAAAGATAAGCCTCTACGATTTTAGGCTATCAGTTGTATGTCAACATTTGAATCAAGAGCCATCAGCCTCCCGAGCGAAGATATCTAAATCATTAAAAGTATGTGGCCATCTTCCAGTCAAAAAAAAAAAAAAAAAAAAAAAGGGACGTTTTTTGAGATGATGCAAAATGTGCCCTGCCAAAGGGATTCGCAGGGACACTCTCTATTACTGCACCCAGTGCCCAGAAAATCCTGCACTGTGCTTTCAGCCATGCTTCGAATTATATCATCGTAGATAAGGGATAAATATTTTGTCTTCCTATTTTGTTAAAAAAGTATGTTCCAAGTCTAACTGCATGTTTGTGTGTGTGTGGGATTTTTACCCTACCCAAATCAAAATGTATGGATTTTGTATTTATCTAGTTATGCCTCATGGCACTATTTATGGAATTCTTTGGCATTTGTAAGTATTATTTCCCTTGTTTTATATGCAACAATGTTCGAAATATGTATCCAGTAAATGTCTACTTCAGTATCAGAATAATATTTAATTGCTGGCAGAATTAAATTACGAAAATCAATTGTGGATAAAGTTTCTTGTATTTTAGAATTGCTAAGTCATGAAAAGCTATGAGATGTGAACACACGGCTGGTTGGTCCAAATGCATGAAAGCTCAATCATGGTGCCACATGATGCCTTGTGGTGTCGTAGAAGATTTGCACGGGCTTCATACCGGCACCGCATGTTTGCCGCTGATATAGTACGGCAGCAGCAAAGGTGTTAATCTTTATCCCTTTGTTTTCCCAGTTCAGTGATTGAGAGACATTTTGCAATATGGCATTAAAGAGTTTGCGAGATATGGCATCACCTTGTCTCACCCCTTTCCAATTTTTATGGGTGCTGTATTAAATAGCTGAATCTTTGCACTTGCATTTTCATAGATGTTATTAATAATATTAATGTATGAGTCTTCAATACCACAGGATTTCAAAGCCACTGTAACTGCTGATGGTTTCACAGAATCAAAGACCTTTTCATAATCGATAAAAGCCATGCTTAATGGGAATTCATATTTTTTTCTTTCAATTAGTTCGCTCAGTACATGCTGTAGCCACTCCTGAATCCAGCTTGTTCTCTTGGTTGAGTCATGTCCAGTGTTACCTTCAAGCGATGTGAAAGAACTTTAGTGAAGGCTTTATAAACCACTGATAGGAGGCTGGTGGGCCTGTAGTTCCTGAGATCCTCAACATCACCTTCTTTATGTAACAGGATCATTGTAGCATTGTTCCAATCCTCAGGAATCTTCCCTTCATTGAGACATCTGGTGAAAACTTGGGCGAATGTAGTTTCAATTTCTCCACTTGCTTCTTGTATAATGTCCATGGTAATTCTATCTTTTCCTGGAGCTTTTCCCAGTTTCATGTTCTTAATTGCATGTGCAACTTCTGCTGGGAGGACTGGAAGAACTCTGGTACTGGTACCTTTCATGATGTCTGGAGTACATGTATCATCCCTTTCATATAATTTGGAGTAGAAATCTTTCACTCTTGTCAAAATTTTGCCTCTATTTCTTGTTACAGAACCATCTTCTTTTCTCAGTGCCATAATCTGTTTTCTTCCCTTACTGAGATGTCCCTTTGCTATCTTTAGGCTTTGGTTGTTTTCAATTGCTTTCCTCACTAGCTCACAGTTGAATTTCCTTACGTCTTCAGTGATACTTTTTCGTACTGTCTTGCATAGCTCTATATAATACACTTTGGAAGTCACATCTTCATTAGTTGTCCTCATCTCTCTTCTTTTTGCATCAACATTTTGGTTTTTCCTGATAATTTGTTCACATGCAACTTTTTCTTAGACCCAGCTAATTTTGTTGCTGTTTCCATAAAAGCTTTTGTTACTTTTCTGTTAACTTCAGAAATATCCACTTCTTCCGATGTTAGGCCTTCTAAAGCAGAGAATCTGTTCCTCAGTTCCAACTTGAAGGTATTATGTTTTTTTAAGGTTGGTTATGTCAGTACATTTTGTTTGTCTTGTGAGCTTGCCACGTTGGAGTTTAGTGTTGAGGTGCATCTTACATCTCACCATTCTATGGTCACTACCTGTGTTGAACTTGTTTAGCACACTGCAGTCTTCTATGACGAATTTTTTGTTACACATAATAAAATCATTTTCACTCGTCGTCCCATTTGGATGTCTCCATGTCCATTTCCTGTGTGGCTTTTTCTTGAAAAAGGAGTTTCCATGATGAAAAACCCTTCTGCCTCTGCAAACTCAACGAGATTATTTCCATGCTGGTTTCTGTTGCCGTGACCGAATTTACCTACTGAAGTTTCATTCTGTTGCCGTTGCCCTATTTTTGCATTGAAATCTCCCATAATTATCTTCAAGTGCTGCTTACCTTTATTATTTAGATGACAAATTTCCTCATAAAATTCTTCAATTTCTTCTTCAGGATGACTTGCGGTGGGTGCATAAGTTTGAACAATATTGGGCAGAAGAAACATCGCGAGAAAAATAAATTAGGATTATGGGAAACAATCTTCACTCCGTTTAACTTCCGTTTTCGAAAGTTTTGAAAGATAAAATACCATCCCCAGACGGAAAAGACCCCTCCCTTCCCCCTAAAAACAGCTTCATTTCAGTTTCACATCGATCTCCAGATTGGCCCAAAGGATGACAGAAAAAGCGGAATTCCGCGAATCCACGAAATAATATCATGTATGAGTAAGAAATAACTAAGAAATGGTAAAACACTAATTTTATGGAAAATATAATTGAAAAATCGATACTGCGTTGCTCACTCTGCCGTGAAACAATTTTACGGGACACGAAAACGGCGCGGATTCCACCACGGGCGGATTAAATACCGATCTAGAAATTTAATTTCATTTAATGAAATGGAAAAAACGATTGCTCTCTATTGATTAGTTTTGAAGAAGTATGTATTAGAAATAGGGGGACATGCATTTCATTAGGAAAAATTCTTAAAAAAAAAACAAAAAAACGATGAAGTCGCTCCTTTTCACTATTACCGAAGATATTAAAAAACAAGGAATATGACAAGAAAACATCAAAAATAAAAATTTAATCAGGCAGAGAGAGAGAGAGAGGAGGGGGAAGGGGGTCTTGGTCGAAAAAATTAATATGAGGAAACGGAAAACGACGTGACATTCTCAACACCCAAGAAACATTACCGAATATATTTAAAAAGTGTTAGAACCTTGAAAACACAAAAAATAAACTTTACACAGATGTTTAATAACGTTATTTCACTGCGATTTTTTATTTCCGTTGCTTATTCGAGGTGTTCCGTTGTTCGTAGCGGACTGGCGATTTCCATAGCATACTCGATGCTTTCCGTCGTCCGCAGCGGACCGACGATTGCCATAGCATACACGATGTTTTCCGTCGATGATTTCCATAGTAACTAAGTAAAATTCCTAGTACTTGGAGTCACTGAATCATTCTTCCCACCACATGACTTGCTCAGCGTCAAGCGGAAGAGTGCGCACGGAGAATTTACTGTACGGAAGACTCGACGATGACGACGGGGCACAGAGGTTCTGGCGCCCAATGGCACAAAAACTTGCCTTTTGTAGCAAGATGTCGCAAGACTTTTGTTTTGGCACACTTTGGTGCAGAATTTCTATCCTTGGAAGAGGTGACGTCATTCCCAACCGCAACCATCCCGTCGTTCGAAGTCATTACGATTTTGCTTTCCGCAAGGGCAGAGGCATACCACCCCCCATAAAAATTTTATTGCATTTTTTGAATAATATTGGTAACATCAAAAACGGAACAGAAAAAAGCGGATTTCCGCGTTTTCGCGGAAGTCTTTCCTGCCTGCTATGTATTGTTTGCGGATGATACCATTTACTGCACAGGTGTGGTGGCATGTAATGGAAATGGTAGCACCTTTCCCAGTTTTTTTGGCATCTCAGTGTACACTATTTACACCTTTAAAATATTGTCTTTGTAGCTATACTAACAAATAAAACATCATATCAAAACAATTGGTTCTTTTTGTATAAATCATACACTCAATGCAACATCTCTTCATTTCTCGCAAACTCAGATTTTCAGTGCAATAGTCATCAACTTTAGTGTTTCTTGTTGCCTTGGCTGAACACCAGTAAAATTGTTTCCTTTATGCTGTGCATTTGCACCATACAGAAGAACAGAAAATAACTGCCAAAATTTTGCCATTTACTTCTATGAAACTTACTCATCATATTGTAGCTGAAAGTCACATACAAGATTTGTCGCGCAGAAATTTACTACATTATGAAGTTAGGCAAAAGGTTGAACACAGATATGGGAAGCCAGATTAAAAAAACTCAATATGTACTAGACCAAGATGTGTGCTAAGATGTGGTGATATGCCAAAGGTAATTCCCCTTTCCTAGCTGTTTTTAATTGGTTTATGGAAGAAGGTAGTTAATCGAGAAGTGTTAACTACAAGAATAACTGTCTCTCATATCTAAAAGCAGGAATGGATCTAGGTGGTTGGCAAAACTTTTGGAGCTGCAGTGCAAAAGAGATGGAGGAAACAACAAAGGCTGAAGCTATAAGCACATACAACTTTCGTAATCAAGTCCCAACTATGCAAGTACCTGAAGTGACTTGGCATCAAAACACAGTACCAAAAAGTTTGCTTGAAAAAAAAAGATAAGATACTATTAAAAAACATTGATCTTTTTTATTCTTTTTATGAAATTATTTTGCCTGGATAAAAACTTGGACAAATGTAAGAATCTTAGCCCCTGATATATTGGGAGCCATGACTCACTTAACTTTTGAATTAATGCTATTAACAAATCATTTTATTAGTGAAGTTAATCATGTGTATGTCAAACTTGTGGAGGAGAGTATACATTGATTTCTGGCTTTCAGGTTATAGTCACCCAAAGCCAAACTTGACCAAATGTAAGAACCTTAGCCACTGATATAAACTCAGAAGAGAAGTACCTAAATTCTTCAAGAAAACAGTGCTTGAAAATACATTCATCAAGTGATATTTGCATTCTCCCTCTTCTCAGTTTTTTTTTTTTTTTGTGATATCAAAAGATCTAAATGAACATAAATAGTAGCAAAGATTGCTTGGCATTATAAGTAATAAAAAAGCAATGAAATCATTATTCTACATAAATTTTGATTATGTATATTTACATGAATGTGTGCATATTTCACATGTAGCATTCAAAGTTTCTACAAATTTGATTGTTATTTAATACACTTTGTGAATAATTTCCCCCAGGTATTCACATGTTTATATTTTGGAAGAACAGAAAAAGTTTTGCTGTTCCCATTTCAACTTCCTCTGGTCTCTCAGTGTATATTAGAAGCACATACCGAAGCATCAAAACAAGGACTTGGTGAACACAAAAAAGATGTTTCCAATGGTCTTCCAAAGACAGCTTTATCTGCACTAACCCTTGAAGACACCTCTGCAGTTCCCATTTGGAAAGAAACCAAAAAAGTTGCCCCTTTCATCAACAAGGCATCTCTGCGTTTCCAAGAGAGCATTGAAATTTTGTTCACCAAAAACTGCATTTCAGAGACCCCTCACCAAATCCCATTTATTTGGATCTCTCTTCTAAAATCTGGCAACATTTCCAACACTCCAACTTCAAATTGTAGTTCTGGCAACCAGCCCATCCAGTTGATCGCGGGTGATCAAGGTCATAGGATGACCGAAAGCTACCACTAAACGAACTTTTTACCGTACGTGACTGTGTTTCACTCATTTTATATGTTTAATACGTTTCGCCAGTTCTGTATCCCTGGTAGCTTAAAATTCTCAGGCTCCCATTCAGAAATGAAGGCTCAGTTTTAGGTACATTGCAAGATAATGATGTCGTTCACATTATTGAAGATTTTTGAGGGGCTGTTCGATGATTGAGACCACAAGCCATGACTGCCAGCTGCATTCAGTCCATTTGATGTGGTACCTAAAGTCCGAAAAAAGCTGTATAAACAGTCACAGTTTCATTGTACCTCCCACACAGAAATAACAGATAACATTGGTGAGTGACGTTAATTTTGTTTTGTATATTTAAGTGTATTATCATCACCATTGTTGACCATTATTCATCCACTGCTGAATGAAAGCTTCTCCAAGCATCTTCCATAACTTTATATCCTGAGCCAGTCTCTTCCAAGTCACTCTGGTATGCTTTTGAATTTCATCCACTCAATTCCCACGTGGGCGTCTTCTGGGTCCCTTGTCCCTTCCAATCTATTCAAGTATTTCAGTTGTCTGGCATTGGTCAGTTATTCCAGCAATGTTTTTCTAACCTATTGCCATTTCAGGGTAAAACCTGGTTCACGATGTAATCAACTCTTGTCATTTTCCTAACCTATGTAAGAGTTCCTCTTCCTATCTGAAAAAATTACAAGAGTTGTTTGTTTCCATCATGATCATGGTAAAAACCCTGAAACGGCAATGGGCTGAACATATATATGATAAAAAGACAGATGGGGGTGCAATATTTTGTGGTTTTCCCCGGGTGCAGAAATGCCTAGGTACGCCTTTGAATGTGTTGGGGGGAGGGGGTTTCCTAACACAAAGTTCATGTATAAACAGCTCACTACAAAGGATTCAGACATGTACAAATTGCAGATAGCAGAAATATCAGAAACACTTGTGATTTAAGCAACTTTGAAAGAGGCACGATTGTGGACTGTATGCAGGCAAGTGCAAGCATCTTAGAAACAGCAAACCTCAGTCGTGCAAGAACTGTATTGAGGATGTACAGTAGTGACAGGCCATTTGATTTGTTCACATTGAATGGCTCTTCACTGTGAAATGTTCACTCTCACTGCTGTGAATGATCATTCAATCTGCCATTATTGCAACACTCACTAAAGTTGCAGCACGTTTAACTTTCTTCTGCCTCGTGAGTTTGGAAACAAATTTTCGACAAGAAAAGTAATGTCAACAAATACTAATTGTCAACCATTATGTGAGTGAGCAATCAGCAGTCAGCTAAGAAATAATAGTGAAATTTAAGAATGGGAATGATATGTGAATGCTACTACTCATTTGAATGGTGTGCCCAAATCATTCGTTACGAGCAAATAATTTCTTATGAATGATGAATAGCTCATGCTTTTTTTGGGTGGTTGCCAAAAAGAGCAGAGAATGATATTCAATCCACCAGTACTGTGGCACTCACTGAAATAGTAATGTGTTTAACTTTATTCTGCCCATATAGGTTTGGAAACAAATTCCTAATAAGAAAAAAAAGTAATGAGGGGAATTAATGTGTCAATCATTAAGTGAGTAATCAGCTAGGAAATAATATGGAAAAATGTTAAAAAACACAGATTAACAGCTAAATGTCAAGACAAAAATAATAACATACCTGGTGCTGCAGCATGATCACTTCTTTTTTTAGCTCTTGGTTTTCTCTGGTAAGTTCATTTATATCTATTTCCGCTCTTATGTTCCTGTCCCTGTTAAGCGTGCGTGCTTGTACAAGCTGTAGAATGAAATGACATAAACAATAATGCCAATTTAATGAATGAACAAACAAACAAATGAGAGAGAGAGAGAGATTTTACTAATGAATATAATATTTACTTAAACAACAAATGAGATACACATTCGTTAGAAGAAATATTCTTCACTAATTATGTAAATCAAGGTCAGGATTATAATCACTGTTCAACATGTTACGTCATCACATCAGAAAACTTGAAAATTATATTGCCCTGGAGTGGGAATTGAACCAGCATCTCTCAGTCTCTGTTCGAACATGCTCTCTGTTACACCTCCCAGAACAATGAAGTTCCAAGTATCTGAGTTAAAAGAAAATAAACTCTTCAGATTTCATATAAGATAGTACAACTGTACTAGTTATCCGAATTTATTGGCGTATATAAAATCAAGGTTTCCAAGCTTTCGCACATCAACCAGATGGCTTTCTCAAGGAAGGTAGACAGCAAACTGGATAATAGAACGTTTCAAGAATTTGAACGCGGTGAGTTGACTTGACAATAAACGAAGAGATGCGAACGTAATTATTCAATAAAAACACGAGACATCATGTTCGTATTGCACGCGGAATCCTTGGAGGAAAACAAAAGGCATTCATTATTTGAAGAATTGGTTCCAAATTCGTGGTAATTCTAGCGAGACGCTATCATTGCAGGCCTCATCGTTTGTAATGATCTCCAATGTTTCCCGAATGGCAGTGGATTTTGGAGTAGAGTAGGCAGCTAATTTCTTTATGTTATCCCACATAGGATCGGCGGACTTGAACTGGACTTCTCTGGACAGGGCCGTGGTTAATTTTCCGTTCTTTATGTCCCTCTTATGCTCGTTGACTCTAATTCTAAATGAACGTTTAGTCATCCCAATGTAGAATCGCTTGGAGCCATCCGGATATTGTAGAGGGACGGCATAAACACCTGCTTCGTTGGAAAATGGGAGCTCGTCAGTATTTCGCTTAAGCATAGCATATAAAGGTGTCGGAGATCTTATGCCGACACCAAGGTTCATCTTTCTGAGCACGTTCTTGAGCTTATAGGAAAGATTTGGTACGTACGGAATAGAGCCCAGATAGCGTAGCCGCATCATAGAAAGATCGGTATGCCTCTTTTTGTTTCTTTCGATATATCTATGTACCATGTTCGGATCGTATCCTGCCTCGGTTGCCAAATTCATAACGCTTTTTAATTCGCTTAAGAAAACATTTTTTCGGAGCAGGTAAAATACTAGAGAAAGCCATCTGGTTGATGTGTGAAAGCTTGGAAACCTTGATTTTATATACGCCAATAAATTCGGATGACTAGTACAGTTGTACTATCTTATATATAGTTGGTGTACAGTTCCTTGTGTTATTATTTATGTTATTATTTCTTCAGATTTCACTAGTCAAAGCTAATTCTGCTTTCTTGTAGTGTAATTAATAACATGACCAGTGTGTGTGTGTGAGAGAGAGAGGTAGTGAACAGTAAAACTGGAGATTCAGGCATATTTGATTGTTATAATCGTGACCTTGTTCTATGTAATTTGTGAAACCTCAGATACTGGTGCTATTAATACCTCATATACTGGTGTTATTAATTATGCCAGCAGGAAGCAGAATTGAATTAAACCCAATGGCACCCCAAACTATGGCACTTGGCTTGGGCTGGTATGACACTGCAACATGCATGCTGCAAGGTGCTGTTCACCATGATATCTTCGAACATGTATTCAACCATCACAATGCATCAAGTTGAATTGTTACTAGTCAGAAAACATAAGCTGTTGTCAATCAGAGTGCCAATGTCTGTGTTCAAGACCCTGTTGCAGCCTGAGGCATCTGTGAGTGAGGATCAAAAGAATACACAGTAATGGGCTGCTAGCAACAAGTGCTTTGTTAAGCAGACTACATTGAATAGTGCTGGAGGTAAAGGTACAAATCAGCGCTCGCCACTTGCCAGATGGCGATTAACTGACAACTTTGGCGATTAAATTTATTTTAGTGGTCGTCATTTTTCATTTTTAGTGCCAATTTACAAATTATAATAATTCCGAAGTAAAAGGACGTGAAACCAGTCCTAAGTAAGGATGGGCAAAAAAAACTCGATGTTGCAGACCCTTTTATTGTGCTATGGCCTGTTACGCAGGAGTCAATGTTTCATCAGGAAAATCGAGTTCTTTTCCTCGGTACTACAGGAACCGATACATCGAAAAAACATTGAAGTTTCTACCGATCCATTGAGCGTTTTAACAAATATAATTGGTTACTCGATTTAGGTTGGTGAGTAATCACCATTATATTGAGCAGAGATTTTACCCACTGATGTGCCCATTTACTGCTGCAGATAGAAAAGTACGAATTATTCGGCTTATTAGCAAATACATTGAAACATCGATACGTCGAAAATTTCCACCAATGGTTGTTTTGGGAACGAGTAATCCCAGGGGGAAAAATTACAAAATGGTTTCTATTTTGCAAATGAGTGGCTTCTTTTATGTTCAGATAAAGCCATCCATGTAAATAATATCAGTTACATTAAAGTTCCTATTAATCCCTTCCCCTCTTTTTTTTTTTTTTTTTTGCTGGAGACTTCTTTTTGGCCACTAAGATTTGTCAACATACCAGCTAGTTTTTTTTTATTTTTGGCCTCTAACTTCTTTGGACTTCCCTGCCACTGGCCACTTAACCAAAATTTCAGTCTGCACCTATAGCTGGAGGACAAAATCTGACCTGTGACTCCACTGCTATGCTAACACTGTCAGTGATGGAAAGTTGCAAAATCCTTTTTGGAGCAGCAAAATGCGTTTTTGGAGCAGGTCAAATACATTTTTGGAGCAACAAAATGCATTCTTGGAGCAGGTAAAATACATTTTTGGAGCAGGTGAAATACATTTTTGGAGCAGGTGAAATACATTTTTGGAGCAGGTGAAATACATTTTTGGAGCAGATAAAATACATTTTTGGTGTAAGAAAACATTTTTTCGGAGCAGGTAAAATACTAGTAGATAAAACAAACTCTTAAGCAAAAACGTTTTGGAACTAGATGCACCCTACTCAAATTTAAAACATCTTGCATTGAAATACACATATGCAAAGATTTTAGTTTTCAAATAGATCAAAAAATTTGTAACCATAGCAGGATTCTATTATTAATCATTTATTTTACATTTTTTTTTTCTGCTTTTCTTAATATTTAATTGCTCACTTTTATTTTTTCTAATTTTTTAAGATAGTTAGCAATGTTTTGTTTTGCTTCTTTTAATAGTACCTGTTCACTTTCTACTGCACTCATGTCTCTTTTTTTTTATGCCACATTCAATGTTCATCTCAGCATTGTTTAACATTTTATGAGAAGAATCCAACTGGTGCAAAAGTTCTGCTTCTTCCCGTTTCAAATCATCTTGTGAAAATTCAATTTCTTCTTCTCTTTTTTGCTTATTTTGCTGCATTTTCCAGGATTCTTCATAAGCTGTCAGAAGTTTTTTGGTTACATTAATTTTACTCACATCTCCATTTAGTCTCTTGGCATGATCTTTGTGCTTCTTGCTGTCCGCACGACACCTACAATCATCGCTTCCGTCATGCGCTAGGCTAAAATCGCAGCCACATGTCTTACAAAACGTGATACAGCAAAACTTTAGATGCTTCATAAAAAGGCCATTCTTTACTGTATATCATGATTCACTTGGCGATATTTTATCTGACTTCATTCTTTTTGTTGTCATAGCTGTTTCACTGCTACGTTTTGTTTCATTTCGTTTTAATCTAAATTAACCCTTTCCACTTGAATAACTTTTCACCTATACTCAACCAGCACTCAGTTTTGTTTTTCTACAGTAGAGGCCACAACTTAGCAGTGAAAGCTCAGCTTTGGCTCGCCAACCCCGACATACGAGGTATAGAGGCATCATCGGCGTGGCGGGTGACACCCGACCTATTCGGCGAAAAAGAAATATCTCTTGAGCGTCAACATGCAAGCTATAGAGGCATCATCGGCATGGAGGGTGAAACCCGACACGCGCGATAATCCGCGAAAAAAAAAATATCTCGCAAGCCCTGACGCGCGCGATAATCCGCGAAAAAGAAATATCTCGCAAGCCCTGATGCGCGCGATAATCCGCGAAAAAGAAATATCTCGCAAGCCCCGACACACGAGCTATAGAGGCGTCATGGGCGTGGCGGATGACACCCGATACGCGACAATGGGCGTGGCTGATGACATTTTATCAGAGGAATTCAACTGCTGCAAAAGTTCAGCTTTGATTTCGTAATGTCGGGTGTCATCCAACAGTCGATACGAAATGTCCCCCGCGGGTGCCGACACGCGAGCTATAGAGGCGTCATTGGCATAGGTGACACGCGAGCTATAGAGGCGTCATTGGCATAGGTGACACGCGAGCTATAGAGGCGTCATCGGCATGGAAGGTGACACGCGAGCTATAGAGGCGTCATCGGCATGGAAGGTGACACGCGAGCTATAGAGGCGTCATCGGCATGGAAGGTGACACGCGAGCTATAGAGGCGTCATCGGCATGGAAGGTGACACGCGAGCTATAGAGGCGTCATCGGCATGGAAGGTGACACGCGAGCTATAGAGGCGTCATCGGCATGGAAGGTGACACGCGAGCTATTCGGCGAAAAAGAAATATCTCGCAAGTTCTGACATACGAGCTATAGAGGCGTCATCGGCATGGAAGGTGACACGCGAGCTATAGAGGCGTCATCGGCATGGAAGGTGACACGCGAGCTATTCGGCGAAAAAGAAATATCTCGCAAGTTCTGACATACGAGCTATAGAGGCGTCATCGGCATGGAAGGTGACACGCGAGCTATTCGGCGAAAAAGAAATATCTCGCAAGTTCTGACATACGAGCTATAGAGGCGTCATCGGCATGGAAGGTGACACGCGAGCTATAGAGGCGTCATCGGCATGGAAGGTGACACGCGAGCTATAGAGGCGTCATCGGCATGGAAGGTGACACGCGAGCTATAGAGGCGTCATCGGCATGGAAGGTGACACGCGAGCTATAGAGGCGTCATCGGCGTGGAAGGTGACACGCGAGCTATAGAGGCGTCATCGGCGTGGAAGGTGACACGCGAGCTATAGAGGCGTCACAGGCGTGGAAGGTGACACGCGAGCTATAGAGGCGTGGAAGGTGACACGCGAGCTATAGAGGCGTCACAGGCGTGGAAGGTGACACGCGAGCTATAGAGGCGTCACAGGCGTGGAAGGTGACACGCGAGCTATAGAGGCGTCACAGGCGTGGAAGGTGACACGCGAGCTATAGAGGCGTCACAGGCGTGGAAGGTGACACGCGAGCTATAGAGGCGTCACAGGCGTGGAAGGTGACACGCGAGCTATAGAGGCGTCACAGGCGTGGAAGGTGACACGCGAGCTATAGAGGCGTCACAGGCGTGGAAGGTGACACGCGAGCTATAGAGGCGTCACAGGCGTGGAAGGTGACACGCGAGCTATAGAGGCGTCACAGGCGTGGAAGGTGACACGCGAGCTATAGAGGCGTCACAGGCGTGGAAGGTGACACGCGAGCTATTCGGCGAAAAAGAAATATCTCGCAAGTTCTGACATACGAGCTATAGAGGCGTCATCGGCATGGAAGGTGACACGCGAGCTATTCGGCGAAAAAAATATCTCGCAAGTTCTGACATATGAGCTATAGAGGCGTCATCGGCATGGAAGGTGACACGCGAGCTATAGAGGCGTCATCGGCATGGAAGGTGACACGCGAGCTATTCGGCGAAAAAGAAATATCTCGCAAGTTCTGACATACGAGCTATAGAGGCGTCATCGGCATGGAAGGTGACACGCGAGCTATAGAGGCGTCATCG
Source organism: Macrothele yani (assembly GCA_039090855.1). Lineage (NCBI taxonomy): Eukaryota > Metazoa > Arthropoda > Arachnida > Araneae > Macrothelidae > Macrothele > Macrothele yani. The sequence goes on from CM076992.1 coordinate 22,059,428, forward strand.
GCATGGAAGGTGACACGCGAGCTATAGAGGCGTCATCGGCGTGGAAGGTGACACGCGAGCTATAGAGGCGTCATCGGCGTGGAAGGTGACACGCGAGCTATAGAGGCGTCATCGGCGTGGAAGGTGACACGCGAGCTATAGAGGCGTCATCGGCGTGGAAGGTGACACGCGAGCTATAGAGGCGTCATCGGCGTGGAAGGTGACACGCGAGCTATAGAGGCGTCATCGGCGTGGAAGGTGACACGCGAGCTATAGAGGCGTCATCGGCGTGGAAGGTGACACGCGAGCTATAGAGGCGTCATCGGCGTGGAAGGTGACACGCGAGCTATAGAGGCGTCATCGGCGTGGAAGGTGACACGCGAGCTATAGAGGCGTCATCGGCGACACGCGAGCTATAGAGGCGTCATCGGCGACACGCGAGCTATAGAGGCGTCATCGGCGACACGCGAGCTATAGAGGCGTCATCGGCGACACGCGAGCTATAGAGGCGTCATCGGCGACACGCGAGCTATAGAGGCGTCATCGGCGACACGCGAGCTATAGAGGCGTCATCGGCGACACGCGAGCTATAGAGGCGTCATCGGCGACACGCGAGCTATAGAGGCGTCATCGGCGACACGCGAGCTATAGAGGCGTCATCGGCGACACGCGAGCTATAGAGGCGTCATCGGCGACACGCGAGCTATAGAGGCGTCATCGGCGACACGCGAGCTATAGAGGCGTCACAGGCGACACGCGAGCTATAGAGGCGTCACAGGCGTGGCGGGTAACACCCGACACACCGATGACGTTTCTTTTTCTCTATTCGACGAAAAAGAAGTGTCTCATGAGCGCCGACATGCGAGCTATCGAGGCGCCATCAGCGTGCACTATTCGACGATTTCGTAATGTCGGGTGTCATCCGACAGTTGAGTGAAAAGGGTTAAAATGTTTGCACCAAAGTTTTCACAAGCAAAAAGTCACATGTAATCAATGTAAAGAGTTTGCAAAAGGCACTGAGCTGAGCTCCCTCTCTGCTTTTGTACACAGCACTCTCAAATGGCTGTACGGGGAATCACGTGACAAAACTCCGCCTCTGTTGGCGGTGGAAGTCAGAACATCGAAGGCGTATAGGGACTTATCTGTAAAGTGTGTTTTTTTTACCAAAAGACAGTAAAAAACAGAAAATTGCATACAGAGATCTTGCATGAGCCTTCCTGTAGTTTTTTGGGTGACTTCCATAAAACCGTAAGATGGAGTAAATATCCGTACAAACTACGGAAAATCCGTAAAAGTTGGCATCTTTGAATAACTATGAATCCTTTAGAAACAGAACCATTGTATCCTGCCACTGGAGAGCTAATTTCCGGCATCCTCCGCGTCAACGAAATAGCTAACGAATGATCTTACGCTGTATTTACGTAATCGCGCACCTCTCCCGGAATGAAATAACTGCGCCATCCCAAAGAGCAGGGAACGGCATATAAACTATCTCAATTGCACAATACTCTGAAAGAGCACCAAACCATCTGTAAACAATCTTATCGGGATTTCATAATGTACAGCCTAGTTTCTCCTACATACCACGTGATTACAACAAAACTCCTCCTCCATAAGCTCCACCTACATCGCGAAACCTATTCGTCACTTATGCCAAAAAAACAACGAATTAAGATTGGCGGTACTTGTTGATTAAGCGTCGTTATACGTTTAACCAAATTACGTGTAAACCTTAAAAATGTGTCATTCGATTCGCCGTTTAAAACAGCATTTTTTGCCGTGAAAACATTTTTTCTCTTGGCAGTTTTTGCTGTAGATTGCCGTTTCAGCACAGTTGGGCGCAAATATAAATTTTTTTCGTAATTTGTAGCGGTTTGGCACAAGATAATGAAATTGGCGCAGTTCGGCGCAAACTTTCCATCACTGCACTGTCGATATCACTGTGCGATCAGTCACTGCCATCCGGTAGAGGTGTCTGCGTCACAGGCGTGGAAGGTGACACGCGAGCTATAGAGGCGTCACAGGCGTGGAAGGTGACACGCGAGCTATAGAGGTGTCACAGGCGTGGCGGGTAACACCCGACACACCGATGACGTTTCTTTTTCTCTATTCGACGAAAAAGAAGTGTCTCATGAGCGCCGACATGCGAGCTATCGAGGCGCCATCAGCGTGCACTATTCGACGATTTCGTAATGTCGGGTGTCATCCGACAGTTGAGTGGAAAGGGTTAAAATGTTTGCACCAAAGTTTTCACAAGCAAAAAGTCACATGTAATCAATGTAAAGAGTTTGCAAAAGGCACTGAGCTGAGCTCCCTCTCTGCTTTTGTACACAGCACTCTCAAATGGCTGTACGGGGAATCACGTGACAAAACTCCGCCTCTGTTGGCGGTGGAAGTCAGAACATCGAAGGCGTATAGGGACTTATCTGTAAAGTGTGTTTTTTTTACCAAAAGACAGTAAAAAACAGAAAATTGCATACAGAGATCTTGCATGAGCCTTCCTGTAGTTTTTTGGGTGACTTCCATAAAACCGTAAGATGGAGTAAATATCCGTACAAACTACGGAAAATCCGTAAAAGTTGGCATCTTTGAATAACTATGAATCCTTTAGAAACAGAACCATTGTATCCTGCCACTGGAGAGCTAATTTCCGGCATCCTCCGCGTCAACGAAATAGCTAACGAATGATCTTACGCTGTATTTACGTAATCGCGCACCTCTCCCGGAATGAAATAACTGCGCCATCCCAAAGAGCAGGGAACGGCATATAAACTATCTCAATTGCACAATACTCTGAAAGAGCACCAAACCATCTGTAAACAATCTTATCGGGATTTCATAATGTACAGCATAGTTTCTCCTACATACCACGTGATTACAACAAAACTCCTCCTCCATAAGCTCCACCTACATCGCGAAACCTATTAGTCACTTATGCCAAAAAACAACGAATTAAGATTGGCGGTACTTGTTGATTAAGCGTCGTTATACGTTTAACCAAATTACGTGTAAACCTTAAAAATGTGTCATTCGATTCGCCGTTTAAAACAGCATTTTTTGCCGTGAAAACATTTTTTCTCTTGGCAGTTTTTGCTGTAGATTGCCGTTTCAGCACAGTTGGGCGCAAATATAAATTTTTTTCGTAATTTGTAGCGGTTTGGCACAAGATAATGAAATTGGCGCAGTTCGGCGCAAACTTTCCATCACTGCACTGTCGATATCACTGTGCGATCAGTCACTGCCATCCGGTAGAGGTGTCTGTCATACCATGCAGTAATGCAAGCTGAGGACAACATTAGAGCTTTTTGAAGTTTAATTTTGCTGAAAATGCAGAATTTCCCATTTCTTTGTCACTTCTTCCAATATCAACACACAAAAAAAGCAAGCATATTTCCTTTTGTTTACAAAAAAATTAACATTCAAAATAGGAACTTCAACTCTCTGTGTTTCCTTCCCTTTAAAGTGTAGTTTTCTCTACACCGTGAGCACACAGTGGAGTTTTTGAACGCAATTTCCCTTGCTCACATGTTTTAAACAAAATTAAATATAAAAAAATCAATACTGTGCTGTTCACTCTGTGGCAAAAACAATTTTATGGGTTATGGAAATGGCTCAGATTCCATCACAGATAGATTAAATGCTGATTTTGAAATTTAATTTTGCTGTAAACTTGCTGTGTTTAATTTTGCTATATTTTGTTGGAATGGGGCAAATATGTGAACTCTACTGATAGGTTTTGAGGAAGATACTGTTAGAAATAGGAAAACATGCATTTCATTAGAAAACATTCTTAAAAAAATATGAAGATGCTCTTTTTCATTATAACTAAAGATATTAAGGTGGACGTCAAGTAATTTTGCTTCCCATACTTCCAATGGAAAAACTTCTGTACACATTTTCTTCACAATTAATGCGTTCCCAAGGATAAAAATTTGAACATCGATTAAAATAACTTCATATTATAACTTGGAATATTTAATATTTTCTAAAACATAACCATAATTAAGCAATCCAACATTTGTTTGTCTACTGACGTCATCAAAGTACATGTTGCGCCATCTTTTTTCTGGTTTCAACACCACCAAAGCAAAAGTTATTGATTTTTAATATAATTATGGTTATGTTTTAGAAAATATTAAGTATTCCAAGTTATAATATGAAGCTATTTTAATCGATGTTCAAAGTTTCATCCTTGGGAACACACTTATTGTGAAGAAAATGTGTACAGTTTTTCCATTGGAAGTATAGGAAGCAAAATTACTTGATGTCCAACTTAAAACTGAGAAACATGAGAAGAAAGATAAAAAATAAATAAGAATATAATCAAGAAGAGAAACGAAAAAAAAAAACGTAATAAAAAAATTTAAAATTCCGAAAATTATTAAACATTCTCATCCCTCTAGAATCATTTTGAATGATTCCACACATTTTTGGACAGCAAATGGTATGAAGATATTCAATATATATATACATATATATACAAAGGGGATGTAAGGTCAGGTGATGCGTAACATCACAGCCTCTCCTTGACAAATGTCAACCCCGCCTTCTCGTGGTGCATCCTGTTCCCACTAAAGGGGCTCTGACGACCGCCAATAGCGGTATAACTATACCATCGGGATTAGAGGAAATTCTATCCCACACTCACCAACCCGCTTGTCCAGCGTGGTGAGTTATGGCCAAACCCCTCCAAAATGACTCCACAACTTAAATCTTGGCCCTCAGTCTCCGGCAGCTGGAATGTACCTGGCCAAGGCAGCGAGCGGCCAGTGCGACATGAAGGCAGAGGGTGCTAAGAATCCCCGGAGGACCGGACTAGGCTGCCATCTGATGCTGACCTTGGCTACGTACAATGGACGCTCCCTATCTTCTGATTCAAGGCTTCTTGAATTGGAAAAGGAACTACAAAGGATCAAGTGGGACATCGTGGGGCTAAGTGAGGTAAGGAGAAAAGGAGAAGATCTCATTGAACTGAAAAGTGGACATCTCTTCTACTATCGTGGGACAGATACTGGCAGAACTAGTGGTGTTGGATTTATAATAAACAAGAAACTGAAGGATAAAGTTGTAGAAGTTGAAAGTTCCTCTGACAGAGCTGTACCACTTGTTATCCAACTCTCGAAAAGATACCAGGCTCAGATTATTCAAACTTATGCACCCACCACAAGTCATCCTGAAGAAGAAATTGAAGAATTTTATGAGGAAATTTGTCATCTAAATAATAAAGGTAAGCAGCACTTGAAAATAATTATGGGAGATTTCAATGCAAAAATAGGGCAACGGCAACAGAATGAAACTTCAGTAGGTAAATTCGGTCACGGCAACAGAAACCAGCGTGGAAATACTCTCGTTGAGTTTGCAGAGGAAGAAGGGTTTTTCATCTTGAACTCCTTCTTCAAGAAAAAGCCACACAGGAAATGGACATGGAGACATCCAAATGGGACGACAAGTGAAATATATTTTATTATGTGTAATAAAAAATTCATCATAGAAGACTGCAGTGTGCTAAACAAGTTCAACACAGGTAGTGACCATAGATTGGTGAGATGTAAGATGCACCTCAACACTAAACTTGAACGTGGCAAGCTCATAAGACAAACAAAATCTATTGACATAACCAACCTTAAAAAACACCATAATACCTTCAAGTTGGAACTGAAGAACAGGTTCTCTGCTTTAGAAGGCCTAACATCGGAAGAAGTGGACATCTCGGAAGTTAACAGAAAAGTAACCAAAGCTCTTATGGAAACAGCAACAAAATTAGCTGGGTCTAAAAACAAGTTGCATTTTTCTTTGAATAAAGCTCATGTTGAGAAATGGCTTCCTAGTTTAATTGAATTAATAATCTAAAGCAACTTATGGGAATTTACTAGGAAATGTTTTCCTTTAATAGCAAATTTTCGGAGAAAACTCTTCTCCTTCTTCAGGCTGTCTTGTTGTCACTTTTTACTTGTCACTATCATAGGCATGTTAGAGAAACTGGGCACAGCATGGATTGGAATTCCCTTAAAGTAATCAGTTTCCAAAGCAATTTCCAAAAAAGAAAACTGAAAGAAGGAATAGAGATTGAGAAAAATCAAAATTCCATCATCAATGACTGCAAAGGATTTTCCCTGCCTAACATCTGGCAGGATTTGTTGAAAAATAACCTAAACCGTCAAGGTTAACCGTAACCGTCAAGGTAAACCGTAACCGTGATAGTGACAAGTTGCATGTAAATAAATTATCAGGAAAAACGAAAATGTTGATGCAAAAAAGAAGAGAGATGAGGACAACTAAAGAAGATGTGACTTCCAAAGTGGAATATATAGAGCTATGCAAGACAGTAAGAAAAAGTATCACTGAAGACGTAAGAAAATTCAACTGTGAACTAGTGAGGAAAGCAATTGAAAACAACCAAAGCCTAAAGATAGCAAAGGAACATCTCAGTAAGGGAAGAAAACAGATTATGGCACTGAGAAAAGAAGATGGTTCTGTAACAAGAAATAGAGGCAAAATTTTGACAAGAGTGAAAGATTTCTACTCCAAATTATATGAAAGGGATGATACATGCACTCCAGACATCATGAAAGATACCAGTACCAGAGTTTCTCCAGTCCTTCCAGCAGAAGTTGCACATGCAATCAAGAACATGAAGCGGGGAAAAGCTCCAGGAGAAGATGGAATTACTGTAGACATCATACAAGAAGCAAGTGGAGAAATCGAAACAGTACTTGCCCAAATTTTCACTCGATGCCTTAATGAAGGAAAGATTCCTGAGGATTGGAACACCGCTACAATGATCCTGCTACATAAGAAAGGTGACATTGAGGATCTCGGAAACTACAGACCTATCAGCCTCCTATCAGTAGTTTATAAAATCTTCACTAAAGTTCTTTCACACCGCTTGAAGGTAACACTGGACATGGCTCAACCGAGAGAACAAGCTGGATTCAGGAGTGGCTACAGCACAATAGATCATATCCACGTGCTGAGAGAACTAATTGAAAGAGCGAGGGAATATGAACTTCCATTGTGCATGGCTTTTATCGATTATGAAAAAGCCTTTGATTCGGTGAAACCATCAGCAGTTACAATGGCTCTGAAAACCTGCGGTATTGAAGATGCATACATTAATATTATTAATAACATCTATGAAAATGCAAGTGCAAAGATTAGGCTGTTTGAAAATACAACACACGTAAAAATTGGAAAGGGAGTGAGACAAGGTGACACCATATCTCCGAAGCTCTTTAATGCCACATTGGAGGGTGTTTTTCAGTCGCTGAGCTGGGAAAACAAGGGGATAAAGATTAATGGAGATTATCTAACCCACCTTCGTTTTGCTGATGACGTAGTCATTTTTGCAACTACCCCATCACAGCTGCAGAGTATGATCCAGGAACTTGCTGACAACAGTAAAGAAGTGGGATTAAAAATGAACTTTCAGAAGACAAAAGTGATGTTCAATGCTTTTACAAGAAATGAAGATTTATCGATTGATGGAGAAAAGCTGGATATAACAGACACGTACGTTTATCTTGGACAGCAGATATCAAGTGAGAGTCACATTGATGAAGAAATTAATCGGCGTACAAAACTTGCCTGGAGAGCTTTTGGAAGAAACAGCATAATTTTCAAGAGCAATATGCCATTATGTCTTAAAAGAAAAGTGTTTGATCAATGCATCCTTCCAGTGCTTACGTATGGTGCAGAGACGTGGACCTTAACTAAAAGAGACATACAAAGGCTGCAAACAACTCAAAGAAGTATGGAAAGGTGCATAGTTGGTGTAACCAGGAGAGATAAGAAGAGGAACTCGTGGATCCGAAAAATGACAAAAGTGGAAGACATCATGATCAGAGTTAAATCCCTGAAATGGCAATGGGCTGGACATACTGCCAGAAGGACAGATCATCGATGGACAGCCGAAATTTTAGATTGGATTCCAAGGGACAGGAAAAGACCCAGAAGAAGACCACATGGGAGATGGGTGGATGAAATTCGAAAGTATGCAGGGGTGACATGGAGGAGACTGGCACAAGACAGACCGTTGTGGAGGAAACTTGGGGAGACCTTCGTCCAGCAGTGGATTGATAATGGTTGACAATGATGATGATATACAAAGGCTGCAGACAACTCAAAGTAGTATGGAGAGGTGCATGCTTGGTGTAACCAGGAGAGATAAGAAGAGGAACTCGTGGATCAGAAAAATGACAAGAGTAGAAGACATCATGATCAGAGTTAAATCCCTGAAATGGCAATGGGTAGGACATACTGCCAGAAGGACAGACCATCAATGGACAGCTGAAATTTTAGATTGGATTCCAAGGGACAGGAAAAGACCCAGAAGACCACATGGGAGATGGGTGGATGAAATTCGAAAGTATGTGGGAGTAACCTGGAGGAGACTGGCACAAGACAGACCATTGTGGAAGAAACTTGGGGAGACCTTCGTCCAGCAGTGTATTGATAATGGTTGACGATGATGATGATATATATAAAACTTCGAAGAAATGTCATGATATTTAAAACATCCCAAAAAATTATTAATACATGTTAGAAACTTGTAAATAAACTTTGCACATTTATTTTCAAGTTTTCAACATTTATGAGCATTTTTTTTTATTAAACAACAGAAAACTCGGTGAAACTTAAGAAAATCAGAAAACTCTGTCATTTTATCACGGGGATTTTTGATTTCTGTAATATATTCGGTTTCATGTACTCCACTGTGGCCGAAGATTTCCACGGTAGCTATGGAGAATCCACAGTAGATGAAGGGTCTGGGTCCTCTTCAACACAATGCTAAGGTACCTGATGAAATTTATTCAATCACACCTGTTCCTTACTTCATCAACAGAGGACTGAGTGCCTGTCAACTGGGAAAGGTGAACTCAAAGCAACTTCAGGAAGATGATGGAAAATCACAAGTTTTTTTGGGGAAAAATTAAAAATATAGAAAAAATCACTCCCACCTCTTAAATAAGTAAGGAAAGCCATTGAAAAAGTGTGAAGTACAATAATTTTCGAATAATTTACATTCATTTTTTTCCAGGAGTCTGAGGGGAAATAAAGAGAAATAGAGGGGAAATAAAGAGAAATAGGCTCGTTTAATTACTTAAGAAACTGTTTTTACTCCTTTAGGACCAAGCGTTTTTGTTAAAAAATGAAGCAATATGCCTCAAAAGTTCTGACCAGGGGCTTTGTGTCTTCTGCAAATGACAATAATGGCAATATACTCAAAGTATAGACAAGTTATGTGAAATGAACAAAAATTATACCAAACTATTTCTCACTTTTAAGAACACTAATAAAAACTCGATTAAGTAATTATTGCATTAAATATTATATACAGGAATGAAAGTTAAAAAAACAAAGAAACGTATATCTGGAGTCACTGGCCCTGTATCTGTATGAACAGCTGTCATGGGCAGCACAAAATTAAAATTTTGGCAATCTTAAGGATCAGTTTGCACCATGGGAACACTACTCTACAAATCACTAGACTTAATTATCTGCAGGCAGAGATCACTGGTGGAACATATTAGTCAGCTAAAATACTTTTTCAGAAACACAGGGGCAATGTAAAACCCATAACAATCTTTTACTCCTTTAGGACCAAGCGTTTTTAGTTAACTTTAGTGTACAGTATGTTCTATCAGTGGTTCCTGTATTTATAGATTTTTAGAAAATTCTGAGATTTTACAAACATAATTATTCCCCAAACATAAAAAATGTGATACATACAGATTCCAAGTATTTTGAACTTTGCATTTTCCAGTAGGTGCAAGAATCACAGTTAGGTTTCTCGGTCCTATAAAGAAAACAAAAAAAGGTGCAAGATTAAAAAATATTAAACTATATCACATCTTGAATCAGCGTACTGAAAATATAAAATACAGGGTAATTCAAAATGATTCATCTGATTTCAGAGGAGCATAATTCCATACCTAACAACCATGCATGGCCTGGGCATACACCACATGAAAGAGGAAATCTCCGAGTTTTTGTAGGTCACTCTGAGAGGGCTCCACTGTCACTGTGGGGCCGCCTCATGGGCATTGTACTGTTCACTGTTTCCTCAATGAAGTACTCCCTTGCTATTGGATTGGTTGTAGTGAACCCCATGACTTGATGCTCTACACAGCTAGCCACTTAGGTCACCGGAACTTACACTGTGAAGCTTCTTTTGGGGGTATGTTAAGGATACTGTGTACATGCCACTGTTGCCTACAACCCTGGATGAGCTCCAGGGTTGTAGGAAACTTTTCTAATGCTCAGATTCACTCATTCCAGCATGTCAGATGTCACACTGACTCCACCGCAGTAGCAATGCGTTTTTTTTAGCTTATCCAAGGTTGCAAGCAATGGTAGCATGCATACAGTATCCTTAACATACCTCCAAAGGAAGAAGTTGCACAGTGTAAATTCCAGTGACCTAAGTGGCGAGCTGTAGAGCACCAAGTCATGGGGTCCACTACGACCAATCCAATGGCAAGGGAGCACTTCATTGAGGAAAGGGTGAACAGCACAATGCCAATGAAGCAGCCCCAGAGTGACAGTGGAGCACTCTCATGGTGACCTACTAATATTACAAGTAATTTTAAACTATGCTCCAATACCCATTTTAAGTCTTTTATACTTTATAAACACACATATCAAAAAACATTAATGTGGAACATAGTAAACTTTGAAAATCTGTGGAAAATATCCAAACTTATTATCTACTCTGTTTGCACTTTTGTATTTTCGAACACTAGTAGAATATATTCAAGCATTTCCATATTTTTTTCAATGTCTCTTTTGAAAAACTGCCTTTTGTAAGTGTAAAAACTTCAATTTTGGCTATGACTGAAAAAAATCCATAAAAAAAAGCCAAAGGAAAAAATCCATAAAAAAAAGCCAAAAAAAAAGAACATTCCAAAAAATTACACCAATAAACAAAGAGGGGAAAAAATACACCTGTTTCTATGAACAAATAATAATAGCCCAAAAACTATTTACACAAAAGAATTATACTTACGACTGATAATTACCAACTCATCCAATAGGTAGTGACACATAAGAAACAAATCACCTAACACATAGAGACACACACTATACTTACGACTGATACATACCAACTCATCCAGTAGATGGCAACACATTGGAAACAAATCACCTAACACATACAGGCAGCAAACCTTCCCATTGAATCCCGACATGCAACTCCAAAACCACACACACACGAGGAACCCTTGTGTAGAAATAATGGCCGAAGATGGCGGTAAATGTACCGCAGGCAGAAAGCGCTCGCCACAACAACGAACCACGTGGGAGACGTCTCCTGACCCGATGAGTATAACTCTTTCTACTAAAATCTTTTAATTAATAGTAAATTTTAAACGTTTGACTGTGCAAGTGGATGAATGTGGAACTGAAAAAATATATAACCTAACTGTTTTATTTCTGCAAAATTTTTATAACTAACCAAAGGTCCGTAACGTGAGAGAGCTCTCGGGGCCGGGAGCACGTACCTCACAGAGCAAACAACGTGAGAAATACTTTGACAATATCAGGTAAAATACCTTAGATATTATGTATAGTTCATTCATTTGTTCAACTTCTTTATTTCATTTTCATTGTGCATATCATTCAGTGGTTTAAGTATCATTGTCTTTTAGCCAATTTCCACTGTCATTTTTAATTGAAAATTTTTATTACATCGTTTAACAGCTATTTTCACCTCGAAAGAAAGTACATAATTTCACGTCATGCGTAATGGATATTGATTTGAGAATCATGAAAACTCAGTCAAAAGATCGACAGAAATCAATGTACAATAGCCTTTGTTCGAACAGCGATTGGGCTTAGTAGCATGAAGACCTTAGGCCTAATAGAAACATGACGTACTTCGAAGAAGAACTGTGACTCGTTTTCGCGAAGATTTTCTTTGGAATATTGACTACTATGCTACAGTTGTACATCTTTTAAATTAAGGTATGTACGGGAAATCCTTGTTAAATATTTTTTTGTTATACAGTACCATGGAGTATATTCAATTTCTTGCGAATGATATTAAACGTGGTGAACAGAATGCCATGGTACTTGTTACCATAAAGAGATTTCAGTATTAATGTCCACGTATATATGCTTATTGGTACATACAGTACTTTATGCAATAATTTTTATGTTTATGATGCATTGGTTTAGAGTCATAAATAGTAAATTTAGCTTTCAATCTTAGTTGGTATTAAGCTGCAGTATTCTCAGCTTCCACTTAAGTGCACTTAAACTCCTTTGTCCAAGCTAGTTCCATAATTTTTAATGGCAAACTATGGTGCTTGACTACTTTTAAAGCACTGCCGAGTAAGTTCATGAACATAACACTCAATTTAAAAAACAACTGTGTTTTGCAAAATTAAGCATTCGAGTTAAAATTTTGATCACAATTAAAGAGGAGGTGTTCAAATATCTCTGTAGAAAGAACTATTAGACAAATCTCAACCAAATTAGGCATACCTACTTTCCTAAGTACATGGTTTTGATTTTTGAAAAGAAAAAAAAAGTTCAAAATTCAGCCTCTAAGGTGAAATTTGGCACTGCTGTCCCCTTATTTTGCATGTTACAAAGGTTATCTAACGGATTTAAAGATTAAATCATATACATGGTTCTATGAAGTACTGTAAATGGGAATTATTTGATGCCAGAACCCAGAGAACAAGTGAATGCCATAAAAATTTAATATGCACAAACTCATTTGCAGTAGATGTACATGGCTAAGTCACATTATTGTGACCACCAGCTAATATCCAGAGTAAACGACATGTACAGGGGGGACAGCAGCTAGACTGGCTGGGAGTGACTCAATAAGGTGCTGGAAGGTCTTCGCAGATATGTAGAGCCATGCTGACTGCCATGCATCTGACAGCTGACGGAGGGTGCATGGTGGATAATCCATAGAGCAAACAGCACAATCGAAGTGGTCCGACAGATGCTCAGTTATGTTTAAGTCTGGGGAATTAGGGGGCCAGGGAAGTACTTTGAAGTCTTTATCGTGCTCTTCCAACCACTCTGACATTTCTAGCTGTGTGACACATCCCATTGTCATCTGGAAGATCCCACCTGCCTCAGGGAAGACAATCAGCATGTATGGGTGTACATGGTCTGCAAGGATGGATTCATAATGAATTCGGTTCATAGTGCCTTCCACAGGTATGAGGGGACCCAGGGAATGCCATGAAAACCTTCCCCAGACCATATCGCTGGCCCCACCAGCTTATGTTCTTCCAGCAATGGTTGAAGAGTGTTTGTTCTCCGATGTTTCTCGCCTTATACGCCAATGTCCATCAGTTCGATGAAGTAGAAAACGTGAGTCATCGGAGAAAGCAATCCTTTGCCAATCAGCGGAGGTCCAATGCTAATACTGCAGTGCAAATGTAAGCCTGTAAGCCTTTTCTGCCGATGAACCTTAATTAGCATAGGTGCAGTGACCATCCGTCTGCATCGGAGCCCCATACGCAGCAGGGTTCGCTGAACTGTCATTGTAGATATACTTACAGTAGCCACCTGGTTCATTCGGCCAGTGATTTGCTCGACTGTAACGTGTCGATAGCTCTCACGCACCTTCTTAGCCAACGTTCACCTCACATATCAATGGCACGTGGTGCTCTGCAGTTTCCACATTGCTTATTCTCAATGGGACCATTTTTCCAATCACGATACACTTTAACCACAGCAGCGCACAAACAGTTCACAAATGGCGCTGTTTCAGAAATACTGCCACAACTGGCCCGAAAGCCGATAATCATCCCTTTTTGCAAATCTGATAAATCGCTCCTTTTATCCATGACAGCAACGAGGGATATGTTTTCAGAATGCCTACAGCACACCTTATATACCCCCAAGCCAGCTCACGACACATGCCTTCTTTCATTGGCTATGTGCTGTTGATATCAAACATAGGAGGTGGTCACAATAATGTGACTCGACTGTATAAAACCAAATGAGGAAATTTCATTATTAAACTTTAAAATGAAATACATTTAGCTGAAGTCTGAGCTGTTTTCCTTATTCAGAGAGGAACAATTCATACAAGATGGTGTCATTAATTGAAATGTATAATGCATTTGTTCCAGAATCCTTAGGTTGAATGATCAACTGGAACCCTCAGCTGTGGGCTAATCCTCCACACTGATGTACTTACCTGATTAAAAAGACAAAAAGAAATATTAAGAATGACTCAAGTGTGGGATATGGTGGACCTACTACCACACTTGAGAAGGATGGTCCACCACGGAATCGACCTGAACTTTCTAAATGGCGTATGAGAAAGAGATCTCGGCTGAGTGAATGTAAGATTGGTGTATGAAATACTAGAGGTATAAATGGCAAGATGAGTGAGGTGATTGAGGAGATGAATAAATATGGACTGGATGTGCTGTGTGTAAGTGAAACCAAAAAGAAGGAAATTGGGGTAAAAGAAGTGAATGGCACGGTGAGTGTGTGGTCAGGAGTATTGGATAATATGAGAGAACAGGCTGATGTAGGTGTGATTTTAAGTGAAAAGATGAAAAACAACTTGATTCACTATAGTTGCGTAAGTGAGAGAATTCTCTGGATTCGTTTGAATTTGAAACTTCAGAGAATTGTAATTGTTGTAGTGTATGCTCCTAGTGACTCGGAACCTTCTGATAAGAAAGAAGATTTCTGGAATGAGCTATAAGCTGTTTTGAGCCAGTTTGGTGCTAAAGAAAAAAAGTTAAAATAGCAGGGGATTTCAATGCAAGAGTAGGTGTGCAGAATGCAATTTCTGACAATGTTCTGGGTAAAGGTGATGCTTGGTGGAATAGTGAGATTTAAGAGGCAGTAAAGGGAAAGAAGGAAGCCTATTTGGGGATGTTGCAAGGTAGAGTCTCTGTGAATGAATATCGCTCTAAGAAGCATGAAGCTGCTAAGCTGGTTCGCCACAGTAAGGCAAAAGATAGGAAAGAGAAAGTGGAAAGGCATGAACTGGCTTTTTGGAAAGATAGAAAGTCCTTCTGGAAGTACATGAGACTCAGGAAAAATAGGGGAAACAAAGTTGTAAGTTGTGTGAAGAATGAGCTCGGGGAAATGATATGGGAGCCCAATGAGTTAAGTGACAGATGAGGTGAATACTTCTGTGAGTTATTAGATCAGGAAAGCAAAAATGATTCTGAGACAGATGCAGATGATGTCACAATGAGGGATGAAAGCACAGGAGGGATCTCAAGAGAAGAAGTGTGTAAAGCTTTAAAATCTCTTCAGAATGGTAAGGCTCCAGGAGTTGATGGCATAACTGCAGAGATGTTGAAATATGGTGGTGACTCTATAATTGACTGGTTAACTGAAATTTGCCAGTTGTGCTGGGAGTTCGGAATGGTCCCTCGGGATTGGAAGGATGCTATTATTGTTCCCTTGTATAAGGGAAAAGGTGATCAGACTGAATGCAAGAACTATCGTTTTATTAGCCTACTGAGTGTGCCAGGGAAAGTGTTTGGTAAGGTTGTTATTGAAAAAGTACAGGGTCTTACATCATTGAAAGTGTGGGATTTTCAGAGTGGTTTTATGCCTGGTAAAGGCTGCACTAACTAGATTTTTGCATTACGCATGATGATTGAAAAGTATCTGGCTGTTGGGAAGAAAGTTTTTACTGCCTTTATAGATTTAGAGAAAGCTTACAACCGAAGGAATAGGACACTTTTGTGGAAGGTATTGAATGAATATGGTGTTACTGGGAATCTACTTAATAGTGTAAAAGCCATGTATGCTGGTAGTAGAGCTTGTGTACGAGTGAATGGTGTTTTATCAAAATGGTTTTCCATTGGTGCAGGAGTTAGACAGGGTTGTGTAATGTCACCATGGCTGTTTAATATATTTATGGACGCATGCATCCGTGATGCCAAAATAGATAATAGTGCTTTATGTCTTGGTGATATCCGTGTGTACAGATTGCTGTATGCTGATGAAACTGTCCTGTTGGCAGAGAGCAAAAGTGAGTTGCAGAGTATGTTGACTCGGATACACGAAGTTTGCATGAAATTCAAACTGAGTGTAAAAAAGGGAAAAACCAAAGTTATGGTGTTTGAGAGAGGAACTGGTAGCACTGAATGTAATGTAAGTATAAATGGCACTGTGATTGACCAGGTGAGTGAGTTTCTGTATTTAGGAAGCATGTTTGACAGAGAGAACAAGTTGGATGGTGAAATCAGTAGGCGAGTGAATTCTTCTTTGAAAGTCATAGCTGCTCTGGGAGATTTTCACAGGAATGATTGGTTCTCTAGGGAGTCCCGCATGACTGTGTATGAAAATGTAATTGTTCCTACTCTGATGTATGGCAGTGAAACCTGGGTACTGCAGAAGAAACATAGGAGTCGTTTGTGTGCTGGATAAATGCGTTACTTACGTGGAGTTTGTGGCAAGACACGATCTGATTGTGTGAGGAATGAAGATGTATTGCAGTTGTGTGATGTGAAGCAAAATGTTGTTAGCAAGGTGGAGACCAATATGCTTCGGTGGTTTGGCCATGTTGAAAGTATGAGTGATGAAATGCTTACTAAGAAAATCTTTTCAGCCCAAGTGGCAGGAAGGAAAGGCAGAGGAAGGCCAAAGAAGACATGGGTGGATCAGATTCAGGAGTGTCTGTATGAGAAAAAGATTATGAGTATGAAGTATAAAAGATCTTGTGTACGGCGTGTAATGGATATCAGTAAAGCACGAGTTGTATGTCAAGATCGCTGTAAATGGAGAAGTTTGATACGACAACAATAAGTAAAAATATCTGGAAGTTTGTATTTCTTTTTGGAGCTAACCTCTGAATCTCAGAGAACAGCTTAGTGATATGTATGAATGTATGTATTACGAAATGTTTTATTCAAATTAAATGCTCCATTTCTTTTGGTGTTGCATCACTCGCGGAACATGGGGTTTCACTCTTGCAGCGGCGTTCCTCTGCATTCCGGCTCATTTCCACCCCTGGTTCTATGTGTTTTCTCAAGTCAGTTGAGTTCCACTGTTTAGTGTGTTGTTCAGCGAATGCACTTTTTAGAGCATGGGGATAGAAAACAGGTCAACTCAGTCTTTTAAGACAGCTAAGTTTGGAACAATGCCTTGATAAACGAGGCTCTTTAAGTAACCCCATAACCAAAAGTCCCTAGGGTTCAGATCTGGTGATCATGGCGGCCATGACAGAAATCATCAGCTAATCATTCTCATTTGAAAAATGTTGCTGCAGTAAAACTTGCACATTTAATCTGATATGAGAGGGTGCACCATCTGTATCAATATAGTGGTACACAGAAAATTTTTCTGCTGAAGTGTTGGAATCATGAAGTTTTGAAGCATATCTCCATATCTAACAGCATTAAAAGAACATGTCACTGGCTCAGATGAAGGGTTTTCTTTAAAAAAATAAGGACCAATGATGAATGATGCAGTGAAACCACACCACTACTTTTGGTGAGTGCAATGGAATTTGTTGGTGAACGTGCGGGTTTTCGTCAGACCAAATACGGCAGTTATGAGTGTTCACAGTACCATTCAAATGAAAATGAGCCTCAATGCTCCATAGAATTTCATCAACCATCATCCAAGCTACAAATGTCAAGGTAAATGTTTTCTGCATATCATTATCACCCAAAACCAACTCTTGACTGTAGGATATCTTGTAAGGGAAAAAAATGCAGGATTTTTTGCAAAACTTTCCACACTGTTGTGAAGGGCATGTCCATTTGCTGGGACATTGTACATGTACTACTGCTGCCTTGACAATGCAATTTTCCATTTTGTGCCCCACCACTGCAGTTGCAATTTCTTCTGTTTTCTGAGATTCAGCCAGTTTGCAACCCGTCCTGGTTTCACAGTGAAAAAGTTCCAGTTTCC
This sequence comes from Macrothele yani, assembly GCA_039090855.1. Lineage (NCBI taxonomy): Eukaryota > Metazoa > Arthropoda > Arachnida > Araneae > Macrothelidae > Macrothele > Macrothele yani. The sequence continues at coordinate 22,077,269 of CM076992.1, forward strand.
TCAAAACACAAAATAATTTTCCTAAGATAAGTAATAGTCAGAGGATCTCTTTGTAAATCTTTTAACCGCCGAAATTCCTTAAGTGCAGTGATGGCATTGCTTCTTATTGACAGAAGAGTTTAGCGAGTAACGTGCGATCAGGTAAAGTGAGCACCATGAATCTTCACCTTTTAACGATTTGTGAAAAAAGGTTTGCGACTTCTTTATATGCCCAGGATTCGTTAGATAACTTACATAACATGCAAATTAAGGGGACAGCAGCGCCTGATTTCCCCCTAGCAACTAAATTTTAATTATTATTATTATTATTATTTTTGAAACTGCAATTGCATTTTTAGGAAAGTGTGTACCAAATTTCGTCGAGATTTGTCCAGTAGTTCTTTCCAAAGAGAGCTCTGAACACCATCTCTTTAATTGTGGTCACCTTGTACATACTGTGATTTTTAAGAAGCATCTTCTATTTCAACTGTGAAAAATAGACATAATGAATTTCCTTCTTCCATGATCACAGTACTACTTTATTATAATGGTAGAAAGGCCATTTCACGTAATATGATGAAAACAATAATGAAGAAAAAATTCACGCATGATTTATTACCTATTAATCATCTTTGGGTTGAAACATCAGCCTTGATCACACTAGCAGCAAGCACTCACATGGTTGACATCGTTTCTGTAGCTGTTGCCAGAAGATATTTCCAAATACTTTGTAATTGGAATTATGAAAGGTGCATCCAAATTACAAGAGTTCATACTGAAGAGAATTTCAATGCTTTCCCTGTAGCATAATAAAAGTCTGTTGGTGCTGGTCTAGTTTGGAGAGGCAGAGGTATTTTCAGCTGTCAGAAGAGAAAGTGCAGAAGTAGGAAGGCTTTTCCTGACATCCCTTGTATGTTCCATGATTCTGCAGTTGATTGAATGAAAAGTACATACATACATATCACTAAGCTGTTCTCTGAGATTTAGTGGTTAGCTCCGCAAAGAAATATAAACTACCAGATAAATTTTTAACTGATTATTTACTTACTGTTACTGTATCAAACTTCTCCATTTACAGCGATCCTGACACACAACTCGGACTTCACTGACATCCATCAGATGACGTACACAAGATCTTCTATACTTCATTTTTCTCATGCAGACACTCCTGAATCTGATCCTCCCATGACTTCCTGTGCCTTCCTCTGCCCTTCTTTCCTGCCACTTGGGATTGAATGAAAAGTTCTACCAATGTAACATTTTTTACCTGAGGAAGTAGACACAGGGATGAGGTATACCTCAGGGTAGTCTAAAGGATCTCTTCTTTAGATATTAATTGGATGGTAGTAGGAGGAAGACTGATTGCAAGCCTGTAACCTAAATTTTTGAAAAATTTGACAAGTTTGTAAGTGAAAGAATGATGAGAGGGGATTTAACCAATAAAAGATAGGGACGGTTTCTGCAGAGGAGATAGGTGGCATGCATATTGTTTGGCACCAAACTGTTCAAAAAGTTTGATGGCAATTTTGCGGGGAAACTGATAGTTTGTAGCTATTTCTCGGGTGATTGCTTTTTTTTTTTTTTTTTTTTTTTTTGTAATGAGTGGGAGTCATTTCATGTGACATTGGCAAAATGAATGAGGGATTTTGGAGCTGCAAGCTTATAGTAAAGAGCTGTATTGGAATAAAATGTGATAATGTTTGTGATAGCATGGGTTTTCTGTAGACAGATGTATGGGGTTGATTGTAGTCATTTGCACATCCAAGAAATTAATACAGTTATTGTTTTCATGATTGAAAGTGAAATTAATAGGGGGAATTATCTGCAGATAGAAGAGGTGAGATTGTGAAAAAATTTTTAAATCATGAAGCCAAATTATAAAGATGTCATCCAGATAACAAATCCAAAGTTTGGGTTGAAAGGGAGAGGGTTTTACAATGCTATTTTCAATGTTTTGCATGAATATTTCTGCCAGAGAGAAAGAAGATGATCCCATGGATACACCTTTTGATTTGGCAGTAAAATTGTTTATTGTAAGTAAAACAATTATTTTTTTGCAAGGGGTGAAGTAGAGGTCTCTGTTGAGTTCTCTGGGTAAGTCCAGATTTTCCATCAAGATTTTATGATGAGCATAAAGGCTCCAAAGAAGGGAAAAGGGAAATGAAATCAAAATGTCATTTAAAGACATCTTGAGGTTGTTTACTTTTTCCCTTCTGTTCCCTTCTTTGGAGCATTTATGTTTCTCGCAAAAAAATTGATGGAAAACCTCGACTTGCTCAGAGAACTAACTCATCAGAGACCTCTACTTCACACCTTGTAAGAAAATAATTGTTTCACTTACAATAAACAATTTTACTGCCAAAATAAAGATGTACTCATGGGATCATCTCCTTCCTCAGTCCATGCAGAAACATTCATGCAAAACATTGAAAATAGCATTGTAAAACACTCCCCTTTCAACCCAAACTTTGAATTTGTTATGTGGATGACATCTTTATAATTTGGCCTCATGACTTAAAAAATTTGCACAATCTCACCACTTCTATCTCCTCCATATAATTCCCCACTATTAATTTCCCTTTCAATCATGAAAACAATAACTGTATTAATTTCTTGGATGTGCAAATAACTAGAATCAATAACCAACTCAACAAAAGATTTCCTGAGGTGAAAAATGTTATATTGGTAGCACTTTTCATTCAATCAACTGCAGAATTATGGAACATAAAAGGGATGTGAGAAAAAGCCTTCCTACTTCTGCCCTTTCTCTTCTGCCAGTTGAAGATACCTCTGTCTTTCCAAACTGGACAAGCACCAAAAGGATTGCACCCTTCTCAAACAAATTTTCATTGTGCTACAGAGAAAGCATTGAAATTCTCTTCAGAAAAAAACTCTTGTAATTCAGATGAATTATTCATTATTCCGATTATTTGGAAATTTCGACTAGCAACAGCTATGGAAATGATGTCAACCATGTGAGTGCTTGCTTTTAGTGCGAACAAAGCTGATGTTTCACTCGAAAGATCTTACTATTCTTAATGTTTAATACATAATAGATCATGCATGAAATTTTTTCTTCATTATCGTTTAGTACTAAGTATTTCACTACTGTTTGTAATGGTGTGCAAAGGAGATAAAAAAAAAAAAAAGTAGGGTGTAGCAGTATTTAACATTTTCTAAATTTTTCTTTGTTGTATTTCTGAAAATTATGAAGCTGGATACTATGAATGCATATTAAAAGTAAACAAACATTAATCAGTCACTATAAAATTACCTGTCAGAATATTTTGAATATTTTCTGTAGTTAAGCAAAAGACTGCCTTTGCCTGAAAAACCTAAATCCGTTCTTGTTCTGAAGAGGGCTCAAAAATTATATTGTCCAACATATGCACGCAAAAATTCTGTCCGGACATATGAAGCGCAAAAGATAGATAGCTCTTTACAGGATAAAAAGTGTTTTTTTTTTTATTTCTCAGCCAATTTTCTTATTACTCGAAGGCTCCCTTCCTTTGCTTTATTTAATAAAATTAATGGGGTGTGTTTCGAGAAATTAAAAGTCAAAACAGGATACCTTGAAAACTAAATGTCCATAATATGAGTTCATATCTCAACAGAAAGCCCATGTAATAAGCTTTCAAATGTGTCCAATATGAGCTCTTTTGATCAATTAGAACTACAGTTATTGTAATTTACAAGAAAAGGCATTTTACAAGAAAATGCCTTTTCTTGTACATTTCACAGTCCTACAACTATAGAAGTAGTGTATATAGGAAGCTGAAATTTTGCACTGATTAGCTTCTCTATAAACTCTGAAGTTCACCAAGTTTCAAGAAAATTAAAAGGATTCAGGTCTATAAATGTTAGTAATGTTACTATTTGTGTTGATTCAACTCACCCATATGTGAGCTAGTATTTCACTGCTAGATGCATTTAAAAAATGCAGTGAAATATTGGTGAGTTCAAATTTCATTTCCTGGAGGAGATAGGGGGGATTTATAAAATGCAGTAAAAGTACTTTGTTTCTCACGTTGTTCTGAAATGTTAAGAAAAAAATTAGTAGAGTAAGTGCATGACATTTGCATGCATTTGGGCAAGTAAAATTTTGGTTCAGGCATGTATTTTTTTGGACACCATGCTATAATTCTGAAAAATTTCTTGCCCTGGTTCTGAAGAAGCCTGTATAAAATGAATTCAATCTGAAAAATTGTTTTTGCTTCAGATAAAATTGTTTTTGTTTCAGATATAATCTGCTAAGAGGAACATTTTGCATACAATTCCTAATTTTTCATGACACACATTTCAGCTACTAGTAAGTGTATAGTTCTAACTACAAATCCTTTACTGATTATAGAAATCTGGTTTTAATTGATGTCATGGATATTCCTAGACTTCATAAACTACAAATTTCTCAAAATTATGGGGTTTTCACTTAGGAAGAAAAGGATATTATTTACATGTCAAATTTTCAGGTAATTACCCCTACCCTTCATCACCACTACAGCTATGGTTGGTGTTGCCATTCATGAGATAAATTCCAACCATTCAAATCATTTAATGTTGTATCTCTTCTCTTTTTTTCCAGACCTTTTGCTAATTTTCTTTCGAAAAAGTGCTGTTGGTGTGTCAGAACTTCTACAGTGTCCCAAAGTACTTCATGTTGTGTATTTTTTACATGCCTGCCCAAACCTGTTTTGTTTTTCATATTTTTAATTGCAAATTTATTTTCTCTACCAATCTGGCTTTAAGCTGTATGCCTGTCTCTCCCATGTAGCTGAAACCACACTCACATTTTTATGTTGTAGGCCACACCTTCCTATAATAAGATGTTTTCTTCTTTTTGCTTTAATTTTGGGAAAGGTAGTGCAAGGATGAATTTTAACATTCCATGTGAATTTTAATATAAACACTCTCTGCATGTTAATATGACCATGTGGTGGAGGAAACAAAGGAAATACTTTGACCATTTTGCTTGTTTTTGAAAATGAACGTTTCTGTTCCTTCAGTAGGAACAATGATTGACACTAAGCCTGTGGGTACTACAGACTAAGAAGCATCAGACTTTTGTTATGGGCAATAGAGAGGAGTATATACCCTTTTGTACCCAAGATTAATATGAGCAATTAACATTAATGGACTGCGTGTGCCTTTGTTAAAGTATGTTTAATGCCAGCAGGTTTAATGGAAAAGGAACCCATACTATTGTGATGTATACTGTTAAGGAATGTAAACGCTATTGTATTTTCTAAGCCGCCCTGTCCTGATGTCAGTGAGAACCGTTCTTCGGAGATAGAATCTTAGAATGGGAATGCAGCCAAGGTCGGGGAGACAGCGAACCCAGGTGGTCTGACCTTGGGATGGATTGCAGAAGGGGGAAGCAGAACAGAGTGGGCACACCCGAGGAGTCAGGTTGGATGGTGTTTGGAAATCCCCCTGGGGCACGCATGGAAGGGGTTCTTCTGTGTGCCAGGAACGGAAGCCAATCTTAGTTTGGTGAGCGCATTAGAGAAGTTTCTTAGAAGAGTTTCTCTCAGATAGAGGACTCCAGAGATAGTTGTCATTCGTCTTGTGGAATGACTGGTGAAAAGGTTGCGTCTAGTGTAACAAGCTGAAAGAGCTTTGGACAAATAAAGGTAACTTGATCACGCTAGTTACGTTAAATGAAAACTTTTACAAAAAAGTTTGTAAGTTGGAAGCTTTCGACCTTATCTTAGGTCTTCATCACGCCAATGGAGGACTAAGATTGTTGCCAGATTCTACATTTGAATTTTTCCTATTTTTGTTGCCAAAACTTAGAATTGATCTCCAGATCATCGGAATGCCTGGTAATTATTTTACTTCATTGTTGGAATGAACAGCAGAACCCACTGGACTTATGATATTTCGGAAAACGCGTAATTCATGTGGTTAGGATACTCCCGAGGACTGAGGACTTGAAGCAGACTAACAGACATGGTCGGCTTAAACCACTGCTTTAGATCTCAATTAAACGTTGTTGTTTTTTGTTAAAAAAAGATAGCTCGTCGGTGATTTCAGAATATCCTTCGCTTCCCCTCCCTTGATTAGCAGATGAGTATAGTACAGCGGAGGGAGCAGAGTGACTGGTATCAAACAAAGTTACATCAGTTTTGAGAACCTAATTACTTTCCTTATCGGGAGATACTCTCGTAATTTAAACCAGAAACCTTGCAGTTAAGTGATTACACAAGTTAGTCAGAGTACCACACTCACCCCTACAGGTGGTTATGAATTTTATTTTGTAATCCTGTAGCCAGTGTGACCAGAAACGTCTCACAACTCACAAATCCACTGAAGTTTTTTAAACAGCCCTTTGTGGTAAGTAATTTTTTTAGTTAATTGATATCTAGTTTTTGATTTCTAATTTTTTTTTCTTTTTTTTTTTCTTTTTTTTTTTTGCTACAGATTTTAGTGACTTGTAGAGATGGGTAATTATTTTTTTTGCAAAACTTTTTCCATTCCTCCTTTTCAGCATTTTTTTAAAATTCTGAAGAATTTAGAACATTATTTTTTTCAAAAATTAAGTAGCAGCATTTGTTTTGATATAATTTGGATGATTTGACTGATAGTCTAACATTTTATTATTGTTAGTAGGTTTTTTATATAATCGTGCTTCAATTTCTTCTTCTTTTACTAATAATAACAAGTCCATAAAGTTACGCTGATTATCTCTCTCACCCTGGAAATGCAAGAAAAAAATATTCTACTCCTTTCTTCTTAGGTTCACTATCTTTAACAAGGTCTGGCAAAGAAATTTGTCCTTTTTATTCTCACACCATGATCTTTTTACTGAAGTTTTAAGATTAAGGAGCTTTTTGATCAAGCTGAATGTCTTGCAAGCTCTCAAAAAGTTGAGGTGGGACCGTTCTTTCTCCAGTTTGAGTCTCAGCTGTCAATGTACACTACGAATTGTGCTACTTAAAAAAAGTGAAAAAAAAAATCTTCAAATCATGTGAAATTTCCTGGACAATTATTGGCTGGAACAGGGAGTTAAGTGTTCCTTGCCTACAGTCACGCACCTGACTTGACTTAGATTGTGAAAGTTCGCCAAACTGTTGATCATAAAGTATTATCAGAGCTGAGGTAAATGCAAAGGTTTATTACTTATGTAATTTACATGGGTATTTAGCTCCAAATGCCATACGTAAAAAGGTACATAGTATAAATAAATACAAAGATATACTATTGTTATTTAGCTTTGAATGCCATATGTAAGAATGTACATATAAAGATCATCTTTACAACTTGCATTTTTAACTTAATAATACACTATTGTTTGCAAAAATTGCAACACCATGAAGGACTGCTAGCATTAGCATGAAACTTAAAGGATATGGTATAACAAGTTGGGATATGCAAATGATTAAAATATCAGTGAAAATGTGCATGCAGTTTCAGAGCAAGCACCCTCTGAAACCAGTCTTAGGCATAAAGAGCTGGCTCAAATGAGATGTTGCAATCAGTGAAGAGCCGACAATGAGTCAAAAGGATGTTTCTTGTGTCTCACTCTGCCACATTGCTGAAGAAGGTCATATTATGAACACCTGATGGACTTTGAGCTAGGAAGGATTGTTGGGATGAGAGAAGTGGGATTTTCCTACCATGAAATTGCCACTTGTATGGGACAAAATGCCAGTACATTGATGCGAACATGGTGTCAGCAGACAGAGGAGGCTTGGACACACAGAAATCCAAGAAATGGACTGCAAAATTGCATGGCTGCATGGGATGACAGATACCTCTATTGCATGGCAGTGACTTAAGGCACAGCAACATCCACGGTGTTAATGCAGCAGTGGAGCACTGTCATAGTCAGGCTTTGTCCTCTAGCACAGTCTGATGCTGTCTGCTCAGAGGACTGCCCACTAGCAGCCCATTGCTGCACATTCCTTTGACCCTCAAATACAGACAACTCAGGCTCCAATGGTGTCTCAAACACTGATACTGGCACGCTGTTTTGCAACAAGTCATGTTTTCAGGTGAGTCACGATTCCACTTGATGCACCATGATGGTTGCATAGGTGTTCAAAAACATTATGGTAAACAACACCTTGCAGCATGAATTTTGCATCATCGTACTGGTCCAACGCCAAGTGGTTTGGGGCTCCATTGGGTTCAATTCACGACCTCGCCTGATAGGAATTAAAGTAACCCTCAACAGGTGGCAATACTTCAGGGATGTCTTAGTGGCAGAGATAATACCCTTCCTTCAGAGTTGCCTGGGCGCTATATTCCAACAGGACAATGCTTGGTCACATGTGGTTCAAATGTCCAAGACCTTTTTCCATGCATGGCAGATACCACTTCTCCTGTGGCCTGCACATTCTCCGGATACGTCCGAGATTGAACATGTCTGGGACATGGTAGCTAAGCAACTGGCCAGTCAAGCGTCTCCGCCACTCAGCGCAAATGAACTCTGGTCTGGCGTAGAAGCAGCCTGGCAGGCTATTTACCAGGATGATGTCAAAAACCTCTTCAATTCAACGCCATATCATATAGAGCCTGTCATTCTTGCTCGAGGTGGCTTCACATGATACTGAGTTTTGAAGCGAAAAAATCTTGTATAGCTCTACAAATGTAATCAGTTATCTTTTGTAACATGAGAAATCTGTGATATAAATTTCATGTGAATAGCGCGATTCTTTCTTTGTGTTACAATTTGCACAAACAGCAGTGTACATAAGGAAGGGGTAACTAAAAAGTAGTGAAGGTAGCTACTTTTTGGAAAAAAGTAGTTGTAGCTGTAGCACTTTACTTTTTCAAGAATGTACACTACTGTTTGTGAAAATTGCAACACGAAGAAAGACTTGCACTATATTCAAATGAAATTTATATCACAGAATCCTTGTGTTACGGAAGATAACTGATTACATTTGTAGAGCTATACAAGATTTTTTCGCTTTAAACTCAGTATCATGTGAAGCCACCCCAAGCAACAATTACAGACTCTACATGGCATGGCATCGAATTGAAGAGGTTTTTGATATTGTCCTCGGAAATAGCACGCCAGGCTGGTTCTATGCACAAACAGAGCTCAATTGTGGTGACTGGTGGAGGCGCTTGACAGGCCAGGAAAGAAGCGGTATCGGCAGTGCATGGAAGAGGTCTTGGTCATTCCAGACCACATGTGTCTGATCAATGTTTAGCGCCAGGACAACTCCATAGGAAGGGTATCACTGCTGCCTCTAAAACATCCCTGATGCATCACTGGCTGTTCAGGGTTTCCTCAATTTGTATCAGGCAAAATCATGAATTAAACCCAATGGCACCCCAAACCATGACACTTGGCATTGGGCTGGTATGACCTGCAAGGTGCTGTTCACCATAGCGTCTTTGAACACATATGCAATCATCATGGTGGATCAACGATCAAGTTGAATTGTGTCTCATCAGAAAACACAACCTGTTGCTTATCAGCGTGCCAATGTCTGTGTTTCAGACGCTATTGAAGCCTGGGGGTTGAGAATCAAAGGAATGTGCAGGTTGGTTGGCTGGTTGTTGGATTTTATTGGCGCAAGGGCCAGGTTTGGCCAAAGAGCGCCAGACCAAGAACTATCAGCCACAGATTTTTAAAAAACGTGGAAAATGATTAAGAGCAGACAGGCTTGGTAAAAGTTGAAAAAGAGTATGATGAAAGCTGTGAAGACAAGGTAGTTAATTAGGTTTATATAAAAATTTATTAATTGACTATTATAATTATAATTTTTTTTTTTTTTTTTAAACAGAACTACACAAAGGATGAGTCACTCTCCTCCCCCCACACTCCCCTGCAATGCTGGCAGAGGGCGGGGACGAACTGTCACTCTCTTCTCCCCCATGTTCCTCTGCAATGTTGTTTGAGGCTGGGGACGAACTGTCACTCTCCTCCCCTATGTTCCTCTATAATGTTGGTTGAGGGTGGGGACCTCGCTGAGGCCGAGACAGTTGGATGGACACTGCACACCTTTGCGGATTGAGGGCCGGGTCGTCCGCACGTGCAGGCTTTCTGCTTTAAACTGGAAGAGAGGGTCGGCTGCAAAAGAGAAGGCCCAGAATCAGGTAGTCGAAAAATCGCGAGCTCGGGGAAAAACACCTGTGTCGCTTGGTCAGCTGTAGATCGCTTGGCAAGCGCTGCGAGAGCTACAGGGCGCGGAACAAAGGGCTGCACGGGTTGTGGCAGAGACTTAACAACTGCGGCAAAACTACGCTGTCGGGTGTTGGGAATACCCAACTTGGCTTTGGCAGCAGGGTACGAGAGGCCTTCCAGGGTCTTGAGGCGCTGGATCGCCATCTCGTCCTTCCATTTCATACAGTTGCGGGAGTAAGCTGCATGGGCCTCACCGCAGTTAACACAGCAGGCCGCAGAAGTGCAACCTTCCCCGTCATGTTCACCGGAGCCACAATTAGCGCAACGAGCGGAACTCTTACAGAATCGTTGTGAATGCCCGTACCTCTGGCACCTGAAACAGCGCAGAGGACTGGGAATGTACGGGCGAACTGCACAGACCAAGTAGCCTGCTTTGATTTCTGTCGGAACTTTCGGGGAGTCAAAAGTCAAGATGACATTTTTTGACTTAATCATGGAACCATCACGCCGGAACATCATACGACGTGCAGCAATAACACCTTGATCAGCAAGTTCAGTCACGAATTCGTCTTCACTGCATGGCAAGAGATCAAACTCCGAAATCACACCCCGAGAGGTGTTAAGAAACGGGTGAGGTGTCACTTTCACAGGAATGCCTTGAAGACTAGTGAGGTTCAGAAAAGTGTTACTCTGAGAAACACTGCAAGTTTGGACAAGCAGGTCCCCAGAGCGAAGCTTCCTCACAGACTTCAAGGGGCCAACCGCAGCGTCCAAAGCTTTAGAAATGAAAAAGGGAGATCTGGTGGACAGTCTCTCATTCGGATCGATGGATTCTACAAGCAAGTGAGTAGCATGCGTAGTCACAGCAATTGAGGGGAGACGACGCTTCGGAGCGACTGGTACAGCTGCCGAAGAAGAGGTTCCACATTCTTGGTCCAGGTCAAGGTCTAAAGACCGTTTAAGGGTATGAGACTTGGTAGGTTGAGAAGACGAAGGAGTGTCGTTGGCAACTATCATTTTGTCAGGTGACTTAAATTTGGAGTTTTTGTTCTTTTTACCCATGGAAAAAAAGGAGGAAGATTCGTCTGCAGACTACTCCACCCACCACCGAGCCCTACAAGGGAGAACTGGAGGTCTGCAAGCCAAGAAAATGACGCTGGACACAGTTCTGGAGCTTATACGTTGCAGATATAGTCCGTTGGCTGTGATCACACGCACTCGGCGGACACTTCGGCCTCCGGGTACCGTCATGCCAACGCCTTTGGCATGATCCCACAGCCCCGGGCTCACCCTGCCGTGCTATACGACAAAAAAGCCGCTAAAGCCGTGTACACAACTTGGTACAAGACTTCTGACTAGAGGTGGGTTAGTCTCTAGCCTCCCGTTTACAGCGAAGCCGGGGTCGAAGAGGAGTGTTGGTACACAGGAGGCACTTATCCGGTCTCCTGCGACCTCAGCCGCCAGACATCCCATTTCCGCCTCACGGGTCTCCGCACGCGGCAAACATGCAGGTAGGTCTAGCGCCCAAACCAGCGAAAAGGAAAAAAAGAAATCCAAAGAAGACAAATCCTGTCGGGGAACCTAAACGGAATCTCAGCAACCTACGAACTGAGCGGTTAATATAAATCAGTTAGTGGTGGAGGGTAACAAAACCACAAGACCGGGGTGTTAGTGCATAACGTGGTAGCGATTAGGTAAAGTATACAACACGGGCAACTAGCCAGTGGAGAAAATAAATAAAAACGAAAAAGCGAGACACAAGACCAGCTCGGGAACGTGGGGCCGCGACTCCCCAACAGCTGGATGAACAGCTGTCCCTGCAAACACCAAAATAAAAAACAAGCGGTGGCGTGACATCAGATGGTGACCAGTCACAAGGTCAGCTCGGGCCGTGGGGGCGCCGCTCCCCAAATAACTGGAAAACCAGTTATCCCCATGCGGGGGAATGTGCAGGATTGGACTGCTAATGACCAGTCCTGTGTTTACCAGATGGCGTCAAACTATGGTGGAGGACAAAGCCTGACCTGTGACAGTGCTCCAGTGCTACGCTAACACTGTGGATGTCGCTATGCAATTAGTCACTGCCATGCAGTAGAGGTGTCTATCATCCTGTGCAGTCATGTAATTTTGAATCCATTTCCTAGATTTCTATGTGTCCAAGCTTTGTCTGTCCACTGACACCATGTCTGCATCACTGTACTGGCGTTTTGACTTGTACGAGTGGCAATTTTGCAGTGAAAAAATCCAGTTGCTCTCATCCCAACTATCTTTCCTAGCTCAAAGTCTGTAGGTGTTCATAAATCCTAATGCAACCTTCTTCGGCAACATGGCATAGTGAGACATAAGAAACACCCTTTTGACTCAGTGTCAGCTCTTCACTGATTGCAACATCTCATTTCAGTTAGCTCTTTATACCTAAGACTGGACAGTTCAGAGGGTACTGCTCTGAAACTGAATGCACATTTTCACTGACATTTTAATCATTTGCATATCCCAACCTGTTGTACATATCTTGTAAGTTTCATGCTAATACCAGAGTCCTTCATGGTGTTGCAATTTTCATAAACAGTATTGTAGTTGTAGCAGTAGCTAGCTGATTTTAAAAAGTAACTTTCTAGTCACTGTCTGAGTCTATTTCTTACTGTCAACATCCAATCTATCTTAACCAATAAATATTTTTTAAATTTTTATGTAAGCAGAAAGATTACAACTCTGGAATGAAAAAAACTCAGATACTTACCCCTTTTCGTCATTTTGCTTGGCCACTGCTTGAGTTGATTCTGAGGTGTCAGCAGCAACAGCTGGAATTGTTAAAAAAAAAAAAAAAAAAAAAGCATTCAACAGGCCTGTGCTATAAACCAAACTGAAATAATTATGCATAGATAACTGAATAAGAAAAGTAACTTAAAGATAACAAACAGCCAGTGCAATGCCATAAATGTTATGTGTAGGTGGCATGCAAAGAAAAAAATCTTATTTGCAGCAGAATTCCACCCTGTGTGTGTGTGTGTATGTTTTGGTTCTTTAATTCTCCCATTACTTTATCATAAAATGTAGGCTGTGACATCAAAATCTTCAGTAAAACTTTTCATTGAAAAAAGTTTAGACAATTTGCCTTGCCCTTGAGTACTGTACGAATAGGTTCTAATTCTTGCAATGAATTTAGTCTTTAGTCCCCTCAAGCATTTTCCCAAAACAAGTTCGTGCAAAGCTTTGAACATTTTGCAGAGCATTTTGTTGTTTAATTCAAGGAGAAAGCTAGGTTTTAAAGTGAATGTTTAAAAAAAAATCATTTACTTTAAAACCTAGCAAAATCAAAGCAAATCAGATTAGTTTCTTTGAGGAAAACTCTTTGGGGGAAACTGGGATGTGCTTTTAGTATCATAATATTGGGTTGTCAGATAAGTTCGTTCGGTTCTTTTCTAATGTTATTTGAAGGAACACGAACAATATTTTGATCATAGCAGGGCTTGAAAAATATCTGAAATGTTACATACCCAGCCGGGCATGTGCAGAAATTATTTTACCTGCCCAGGTAGTAAAAGCTAGATGCCTAGGAAAATATATCTTTTAAGGTAACAAATCAGAACCCTCAGTTTTTTAAGCTAAAAATATGAGGGGTTTTTTTTTGTTTTGTTTTTATTGTTTTGCATTTCCATTTTAAGGGACTGTATTGAAAATGTTCAGTGCACAAAAGTGTGTATCCCAAGCTTTAAGATGATGCTGAAATTGGTATGAAATGGTATGATGATGAAATTGGTATTTGAGAAATTTAGTGATTCTGCCATGTTCCTTTTGCCAAAGTTTTTGCCCTTTGTCACTAAATACTGGAGGCTAGTTCCATCAGAGGCGTGCATCCCATCGCTGACTATAAACAACATTTGGAGCAAAACTACTTATGGTTCCAACTTCTGGACCTAGAGTACAATATAATTAAAGAAGCGATATTCTTCTGTCCTTGGCATTTTGTAACAATAATACAACTTTTGGTGATTAGCAGTGAAAGAAGCACGACATTCAACGACTGTCTTTTTTCTTGTAGTAAGAAATTCTATTCCAAACCTTTTTATTTTAAAATTTAGTTGACCAGACTGGGCAACTAGATTTTTTATTTACCTGCCCAGGCCAATAATTTACATGCCCCGGGCATCTCGAGCAGGGTGTTTTTCAAGCCCTGCATAGTATTATATGTTATTGTTTTTTTTTTTTTTTTGTAGCTCTATTCTTCCTGTACAACTTTTGTTCATCGGTTTTGATATTATATTTGGTTTAACTTTTTTAGCCATATGAAGATGGAGTGCTAAGTAGACAGAAATTAGCATTGTCGACACCTGCTTCTCTTCGCTTTCAATCAAGGTTCAAAAAGCTGCTCGAGACATTTGTGCTGTGTACAGAGAAGGTGCTATTACTGACAGAACTGCACAAAAATGGTATTCACACTTCAAGAAGGGAAAATTCAACCTCACAGACTCTCTGCGTTGCGGAAAACCTGTTCAGTTCAATGAGGATGTATTCAATGAGCTCATCCACGAGAATCTGCGTCAATCCACTAGGAAATTGGCCCAGCAGATGGGATGCTCTCATGATACCATGGCCCGTCAACTTCACTCAATGGGAAAGGTTCTAAAACTCGGTGCATGGATGCCACATTCTTTGAACGCAAGAGACAAACTCTAGCGCTCCACTATCGTCGCCAGTTTGCTCACTCGAAACCAGGCTACTCGTCATAGACAAACAGATTTCTTTACCGCATCGTTACTGGCAATGAAAAATGATGTTTCTATGTCAATATGATGCAGAGGAAAGAATGGCTGAATCCTCATAAGCAAGCAACACCTCGAGCCAAGGCCAAGCTGCATCCACGCAAGACTATGATCTGCATTTGATGGGATTGGGAAAGTATAATCCACTATGAATTGCTTGAACAGAACACCACAATCAATGCACAGCTTTACATTCAGCAAATGCACTGGCTCAATGATGCAACTCAGCTCAAATGACACAACCGGCGGCACGGTGTGTTTCTTCAACATGACAAAACTCACCCCCACGTGTTGCAAATCTGACCAAAACTGTTATTCAAGATTTCGGTTGGGAAGTTCTACCACACCCACCATATTCTCCTGATCTAGCACCCTCAGATTATCGCCTATTCCGGTTGCTCTCCAGCAGTCTGTGAGACATATCATTTAACAACAATGTCAAGCTGGAACGGTGGCTCGATGACTTTGTGTCAAAAACCTAGGATTTCTACAGTCAAGGCATTGACAACCTAGTGGAACATTGGCAAGAGGTCATGAACAATTAAGGAGAATAAATTATTGACTGATTTGTGGAAACGTTTTCATGAAAAATAAGGATTCCAATAATTGGAAAAAAAAAGAAAAAACGAACTTATCTGACCACTCAATATTTTGAACTCATGAACTTTCCATATAGGATATTTATGGGGAATGATTGTGATTTGGAAACTACCAAAGAGAAGAACGTGACCCACTTAGGGGTTGCAGAACAGTGAGGGTTGAAACAGATTTTTAAAAACTGCATAAAAATGCATGTATTTTAACTTTTTTTTTTTCACAATTTTTTTATAGAGAAGGGTAAGTAGTCTTTTGTAATTTCATTACAAGATAATAAATGCAGCCAATAAAACAGCTTTTGCAGTTTTATAGTACAAATCCGTTTTACTTAGTAAACAGAGGTGTTAAAATGTTCTAGCATGTTTCACCTTCTTACTTAACAAAGAAGTTAAGGGACTCAAGTTTGAAGCTGGATATTTGTTGCTTACATGCTTGCACACAGATTCGGATTTCAATGCTATGCATCTTTCCTGACAGTAAGTAGTAAAGTAAATCCCAAGTAAAACACACGGTCGAGTCACATTATTGTGACCACCACCTAATATCCAGAGTAACCACCGTGTGCAGTGTGGACAGCAACTAAATGGGCTGAGAGTGACACAATAAGGTGCTGAAAGGTGTTTACAGGTATGTGGAGCCATGCTGACTGCAGTGCATCTGACAGCTGCTGGAGGGTGCGTGGTGGAGCTCAACTGGGTTTAAGTCTCGGGAATTAGGAGGCCAGGGAAGTACTTTGAAGTCTTCATTGTGCTCTTCCAACCACTCTCGGACATTTCAAGCTCTATGACACGTTGCACTGTTATTCTGGGGGATCCCATCTGCCCCAGGGAAGACAATCAGCATGTATGGGTGTACATGGTCTGCAAGGGTGGATTCATAATGATTTTGGTCCACAGTGCCTCCCACAGGTATGGGTGGATCCAGGAATGCCTAGAAAACATTCCCCAGACCATATCGCTGCCCCCCACCAACTTATGATCTTCCAGCAATGGTTGTAGTGTTTGTTCTCCGATGTTTCTCATCGTATACGCTAAAGTCCATCTGTTCGATGAAGCAGAAAATGTGACTCATCGGAGAAGGCAATCCTTTGCCAATCAGTGGAGGTCCAATTCTGATACTGCCGTGAAAATGTAAGCCTTTTCTGCAGATGCACCTTCGTTAGCACAGGTGCAGTGACCGCCCGTCTGCATCGGAGCCCCATATGCAGCAGGGTTCGCTGAACTGTCGTTTTAAACCCACTTCTGGTAGCCCCCTGGTTCATTCGGCCAGTGAGTTGCTCTACTGTAGCGTGTCAATCAACCCTCGCAGCTGACATTCACCTCTCGCATCTATGGCACGTGGTGCTCCAGTTTCCACATCGCTCATTCACAATGGTGTCATTTCTCCAATCACGATACACTTTAACCACAGCAGCACGTGAACAGTTCACAAACTGCGCTGTTTCATAAATACTGCCACCCTTGGCCTAAAAGCCGATCATCATCCCTTTTTGCAAATCTGATAAATTGCTCCTTTTATCCATGATAGCAATGAGTGATATGTTTTCAGAATGCCTACAGCAGACCTTATAAACCCTCCAAGCTGGCTCACTACATGTGTCTTCTTCCATTGGCTACATGCTTTTAATGTCAAAAGTAGGAGGTGGTGACAATAATGTGACTCCACGGTGTATTTCGATGTAACAAAAATGGGTAATGGCGTGTCATAGTCAAAATTGTTGTTGAAATTTGATTGTGCTGCTTGCTCTCCCATGAAGTGATGCAACAATAGTTAATTTCATTGTTACTCAGCAATATATTTTACTAAACTATAGCTGAACATTGTTTCATCATATTTTACATAAATGGAACAATATGTCATTGCAATCTGCATAAATTACAAGAACCTTATGCTAAATGTGATAAAAGCCATTACAAAAATGCATTTTGACCCTATACATCTCTCCTGATAGTAGTAAAGTAAATATCAAGTGAAAAATATTGGTGTTACAAAAATGGGTAATGGAAATAATTGGAAAGCCACCCAGGTTGATTTTCTCAAATATCTCAAAAACAGTGTGTTCTAGTGAAATTTGGTTCCTTCTCAACCCCACCTACCCAAGGGAAAGTTACCTGCTACTGACAAGAGCTTTAAAATTATGCATAACGCAATGGGGTGTAACCTGTAGGTATCTTAGACCAAAAGTTACAAATTTCTCTCATTAACACACTTGAAGTTCATCTTTTCTATCTTGAGGTCAGATTTCAGCTTGTGCATACACTGATGGACTTTCATAGCTCTATCACATTTCATCAGTGTCGGGGTCATTTCTTACATTCATCTAAATCTGAATAATAATAATTACTGTTTTTAAAAACTAAACAGTCAAAATACTTACTATTGCCACCACCATAGTTTAGTAAATATTTACTTTTATGATTCAAATATCTTCTTTTATTGGTTTCATGACAATAACATTCATTAATCCACATACCTGAGTATTGCCCAATGTCAAGTATTAGTAAACCTTAGGTATTGTTTCTTATGATTTAATTCCACTTAGTATGTATCGGAATGTGGCTTGGTGTGGTTGTGTGACTAATGTGAATAAATGCAACGTGTTGTATGAGGGCTGTGAGAAAAAGAATGAGACTACAGCTGTAGTGAAGCAACTATGTGACTTACATTAAAATGGTAGTGGTGCTTAGAAAGACCATGGTTTGCGGAGTTGGCGTGGTGAAAATTGTCAATCAGTGATTAGCTGTTCAGCAGACAGAGGGAGGAAATTGAAGTCATATCTGATTTTGACTGCCTGAACAATGGCTGCAATAAGGGAAGAGCAGTATGCTGCATTAAAATTTTGTTATTACCCCAAGATGGCTATCAAATCAACGAGCAAGAAAGGAGAGCCAGGCCTTTGGGCAACGGTTGTTACAGGTGAAGTGATCAGTACTGCTGCTGTTATAGTGTGAGAAGATCATTGAGAGACAGTAAGGCAATTGGGAGACTGCTGGGAATGTCTCATGACAGTGCTCATTTACATGTGACAGGTTGGTTCCATGTTTGCTAACACTCAAACATATGCAGATGCGCGTTGATGTGTTTGCCTAACATAGAAAATGAAGTTTGAAGAGCTTGGCAATGCTTTCCTGGATGCCATAATAACTGGAGATGAATCCTGGATTCAATGATGATCCGGAGTAAAAGCAGCAAAGTTCTGTGTGGCAGTCACCTTCTCCCACACCCTAAAAATTGTACTAAATATTGCCTTCACTGGCAAGACCATGATTATCAGATTCTTTGGTAGTGTTGGGATGATTTATCAGCATACCATACCACCACATACAACCGTCACAGGTGCTTATAAAGTCACTGTTCTGTAATATTTACAGGAGCATATCCCCCCCCCAAAAAAAAAGACCTACCCTGCATGCAGGAGGGTGGACACTTCACCATGATAATGCCAGACCCCATGTGACCAATCTTGTAATGGAATATTTAGCCCAAAACAACATCTCCTGCCTGCCACATCTGTTCTACAGCCCAGACTTGGCCCCTTGTAACTGTTTTCTTTTTCTAGCATTGAAAAAGTCATTACGGGGTCAGTGCTTTCCACCAGAAATGGCCGTTACTAAAAAGATGGAGGGAATTTTGAAGTAACTGTTAAAAGATGGTTTCTCTCATGTGTTTCAAGAGTGGCAGAGAACATGGGACAAGTGCATTTCTCCTAACGGTGCATATTTCAAAAAGGACCAGTCACCTTGACCCTGACTAGCTCCTTTGATACATTACAGCTACAGTCTCATTCTTTTTCTGACAGCCTGAATACGTAAATAAGCATGTAGTCTCGAATCACTCATTTCATTTCACACCCACAAAGATCTTTGCATGTGTGAAAGATGAATACCATAAATTATCTACAAAGAGTACCAGAGTGCTTACTCTCTTGATTTTTTTCTGTAAAAGTTATCAAATTCAATCATTTATTTATTAATTTTGGAACTAACATTCACTTTTGAATTTTCTTTTTGAACTGGTAGTTAGTTTAAATTATATCGATGCATTTTGGAGCTTCACAAAAACAAGAAATATAGAAAAGGTAGCCACAACATTTTCCAACTGTCAGAAAATATCACTTTGAAGCAGTGGCGTATCTTGGGTCCGAGACCTGGGCTATCTCACCCATTTCCCCTCTCCCCAGTACTGTAATTTTTTTTTAATTGCGAAGTTTCATTTTTAAGTAATAGAAGTATTTTTTTGTTTTCTAAATTTTAGGTACATGCCATTGCTAACATGATACCAAATAATTATGAGGATTAGGATTTGAACACTTATTTGTACATGAACTGCATTCTTCTTCTGAATACTTTATTTGTACATGAACTCTATTCTTCTTTCCTTTTGTGTGAACTTGAGTTATGTTTTCAAAAATGTTTCTTCCGTGTACTTTTTCATATTTAAAAAGAATGTTTTTCTCTACTGACAAAACAGCCAAGGTTTTCAAATGTGCATGTCCTTGTGTGGCTCTAAGATATAACTTGATTCTTTTTAATGCAGAAAAACTTCTTTTGGCAGTTGCAGTTGTTGATGGAAAGCTTAATATGAGGTCTGCTAATTTGTACACCTCACTAAACACTATGTCCAATTTATTCAACTTTATGTAACACGTAATGTCTCTTACTGATTTGTTTTTCTATTCATCAAGGGAATAAAACACCTTCAGTTAATTTTTTAGTCGAGCTGTATCAAAATTTGAAGCATAGAGTTCTTTAAGTTCTGACAGTAGATGTTCAGGGAAGCTTTCACAAAATTTATCAAAACAGTTCGAATCCAACAAAGCCACGAATTTAAAATATAATATATCTGATTTTAATACATATACACCTCATAAAAACTGAAACAACTCTCGCGAAGCACTCTTATGGGCGGGAGAGTGCGAGTTCATGAGATAGTCTAAGCTTCGCTAATCTGAGCGAACAGTTTCCCAAAGCAATGGCCCATTACCCTCTACCAGCTGATTCATGTTGTCATGGAAATGCTAGCAGGTGATGGTACGGAAGGTTTTCGCATCAGAACTGTGAAGACTCTGGAAGAGCTGCTTGCGTTATGCCGTTGGTTTTCGCTCGCCAGACTGAGTCAAAGAAGCGAATCCGCACGCATTTTTTTTTCGCACCGAAAGCATCGACATATTTTAATGCCATTGATAATTGACTTTTATTTGTGTATATTTAATTCAGTTTTATTTGTGCCTTCTCTGGGCTTCGCAGCTAGCTTAGCTAGCCTCGAATATACACCACTGCTTTGAAGATACGCACTACATGGCAAATTTGAGACAAGGTCATGGTCAAAAGAAGTTCTGCTTTTTCGTTGGTTCATGCAACAGGCTGTTTTGCATTTTTACACATTTTTTCACAGCAACTAATAAAGCCACATCTGAAATGGGAAGAAACAGATGAGACTAGGTAAAAAAGACTCCAGCTTCTGTAAGTGCTTGATGGCCAGACAATAGATGAGAATTTACAACACAGTGCTTTTCTTTGTTGCTGTCATTGCATCTACTCTGCCTATCCTACTCACCTCTCCCACATGGCCAATTCCACATAGGCTTGATGATGCAGAAACAGTTGTTGCCTTCGTGTTTGTTTCATAAATTCCAACTAAAAGCACACAGAGATGTGGTAATTTTGTCTTTAAAACTATTACAAAACCTCTAGTACATAGTTTAAAGTTTTGCATAAAAAGCTGCAGCACAAGCATTTTCTTCATCCAGTTCTTTATTTTGTTCATAGCACAAATTGTTACACACATTTAGGGCATGCAGTGCATCTGTTGTATACAACAACTACACACTACTACAAACATCTGTTAAAATAAATCATAGAAGTAAATTGAATATTTATATTTCCACAGTATGTGGAAATCCCATATGATCATCTGTTTGGTAAACTCCTCAGAAAACTTAAAATTTTATCATCCTGGAGCTGGAATTGAAGTGTATTTTCTGATTTCAATCTGAGCAGTTGCCATAGCATCATTCAGAACAATGTGTTTGTAACAAATGTGGATGTAAAAAGAAAAAAAAAACCAACTTATCCCTTGCCTTCCTGGGGTTCAAACTCATTTCTAAGAACAAAAAATTAAGCACTTTTAAAGCACAAAACAAAGTTTTTTAATGACGAAAAATCTTAATTTCCCACCCATAGCAGAAAATTCCAGATCAGTCAGCGACGGATATTAGTGACATGAAATAATCTGCAAGGCGATCACTGGGCAAGACAACAGCAGCAGCGTGTGGTCCTTGTATGCAGTGTATGCCCTAATTACTTACAAAATTTTGCTGTCTGAAGAAGGAATTACACACACACACACACACACACACACACAAAGCTTTGTTCTGCCAAGTTTTTTTTTTAAGAAATTTAAACTAAGTACCCGGTTTAGAAGAGTTTTATTTAAAATCAAATTCACATATTTGTGTGTATTTTAGCTGAGAAAAAAAAAGGCTAAACTGTTTTTGAACTGAGTAATAAACTGTAATGTGTGGTGTAAAGAGTGAACACAAAGCATAGAGTATTTAAGCTAGCATTAGCAAGATGGCATTATTCATGATAATTCATGTATGTAAATGTTAAACAGAAGCACATCACTATATTTACAAAATAAAATTATTGAATTCAAAACAAATAAAATGCAACATGTTTAAAATCTCGGAACATTTTGTGGCATAGGTGGTGAGTTTTGTAAACTCAGGACATGCTCAACAAAGAAAAAAAAATGGTGCTTATACACTAATTTGCATTAAAATTAATGAGAGAATAAATAAAAATGTGTTAATTTCAGTTGTTATTTAGCAGTAAACTTTTAAACATTTTTGAAATAGTGCTCATTTTTCATTCAATGCTAATGTTTGTGGGTAAATTTGAACATATTACTGGCAAAAGATGTTTTTTATCTATTTGTTTGGGGCCACCATTGTGAGCAACTCATTGAGATATTATAAGCAATTGACTACCTGGCCACTGGTTCTACAGAAGGGAGAGAGCCAGCATCGTAAGACATGCATGCCATTCATGCCTAGGGATGTTTTAAGAATCTCATAGGAGGACCACCCTGAAGTAGGCGTGCTCACATCTGAATCAATTTTATCTTCTAATACCTAAAATTATTGCCTGGTAATCTTTTCATCTCAAGAAAATACGATCAAAATTTTTTGCTATGTTTTTTAGGTAATACATTTTCATATGCAATTGATGTATACTAGTGTGCAAAAAATCTTATCACAATCTAGACAAAAAAAAAAAAGAACAAATGAAGAATTATGCAATACTTAAGCCAGGTCCTTGAAACAGTAGGCAGAAACACATGGTTTATAACCAAGACAAGTGAAATTCAGGGGAAGAGAGCATTTTTCTGATATTCAGGTAGATCCACAATAAAAAAATATATATAAATACTTATTGTAAATAGAACAATAAATAAGTATATGGATTTCTAAAAATCCATACTCTTTTTCATTGACTTGAGGCTTGACAGATACCATGAACAACTCATAAAGCTACAGGCAGTTGCCCATCCCTAATTTAGGGCCACCAGTTTCAGGAAAGGGTGCAACCAGTGTTGTCAGACAGGCACACCACACATTCCTCATCCGGGACCCTAAAAAATCCAAGCCCATCTCAGAAAAATGGTCAGAAACTAGCACTTCAGAACAATGGGACAACCGGGTGGCAAAGATACATTGCAAAATTATTCTCAATAAAAATACCTAAATGCCTTTTAAGTATGAGACACATTGGTGGTAGGATTAACTGAATGACCTAGACTAAAACCGCAAGGTTCTGAGGAAAGAGATTAATGTAAGGCTCAAGAATGGCTTTGAAATTTTTTTCGTATTTTTCAATTTTCCACTACAACTCATGTGGTATAAAACTCTGTTGCTTTACATATTTCTTTACATGAAAGAGATTCCAAGTAGGCTTACGAAAAGTTCGAAGACTGTTCTCTGCTGTGAGACTGCATGGGGAAAATAACATGACACAGATATCTTGAGCAAGTCAATCAAAACAATGTTTCACAGAGGCCCCGTAACAGCTTGAGTCCCCTCATGAACACCAGGTTAGTAGCCCATACAATAAGATGCTACTGTCCATGTTTCATCTAACTTTCAAGCCCCGACCAATCTCGCACAAATGATTGGTAGCTAGTGCTTCGTATCGCTCGGGCACCAGGGTGACTTCTTGTTTTTCTTCATATTTTTTGTAATAACTGTTTCATCTCAATAAATATGAAAAATGTTTGTTGTATTGAATACAGCATAAAATTATAACTGATTTCATATAGAATTTCTTTATTCAAAAACAATACACTCTTTGCCAAAAAAAAAAAAAAGTCAAACTGAGAAAGTCGTTCCACCTTGACGAAACTCTGCATGCAAGTACCTCAAGACCGAATATGTAAATAATTCAAAAATAACCACCAATGACTAAATAGTGGCCTGCCACAGTGCATCGAGAGGAGCGTACATCACGAGCAAAGCTCACATGCAGGAACAATTGTGGCAACGAATTGTGGTCACATTACCTCCATGAACTGCGAGGATGCCTCGACGTCGGATCTGAGCACAATATGAGGAGCTGAGTGATTTTGAGAGAGGACGTATAATTGAGCTGAGAGAGGCCAGTTGGGGTCAAGTCACCATATCACCATGCACTTGGGTTGGAGCGACATGGCAATCAGACAATGTTGGTGCCAATAAGTAGAAGAGGGCCCAACCCAGCAGCACATGCGCAGTGGACAGCCGAGGGAAATGACAGAGTGCAAGAATCGAGCGATTGTGAGAGTTGCACAAACAGAACCAAATTTGTCACTCTCTCAACCATCCGTGGCTATGTTGCATTATCTACAGGTACGGAAGCGGCCATCTGGACTGTTGTTAGGCAACGTGCAGCATGGGAACTACATTCAAAACCACTCTGCCACCTACCACTGACCAGCAAGCATCATCAGCACTAGTTGCAGTGCTGTTGGGCCCGATCAATGTCCGATAGTGTCCAGTGGTGTAGTGTTGTCTTTAGTAATGAGCTACAGTTTACACTTGGTGCCTTACCAGCACATACATGTACTGAGACGAACCAGCCAGTGCAAGGATACCTTTACTGTGGAACGGCTCATGGCTCACACACTGGGAGTGACTGTCTTAGGAACCATTTCCTATAATAGGTGGACACCCTTGGTAGTCCTCCATACCACCCTCATGATTCAACGGTACGTCAATGACATTTTACGACCTACTGTGTTGCCATTTCTGTCACAGCATCACCGAGCAATTTTTCAACAAAATAATAACTGGCCACACATTGCACGGCTCTCCCAGGTCTGCCATGACCAGCCCAATCACTTGACCTATCACCGATCGAACATATTTTGGACATGATGGTACACCACCTACGTCCATCCCAAAATGTCAGCAAAATGGCCCATGATTTGGACATCATCTGGCATACTATACCTTAGGACAGTATCCATGAATTGTATGCATCTATGCCACACCAGGTATTCGCTTGTATTTGAGCCATAGGTGATGCTACAACTTTCCACACGTGTAGCTGTTTTATCTGAATAAATTGCCTAACTGCTCTGGAATTGCCATCTTTTCCTTTCCTACAAAAAAAAAAAAAAAAAGAAAAGAAAAGAATTGGACACCGATTCGATTGTGAAGTCATTGAACTTTAATATAATTCGCAAGAATCTCACTTAATCTGTGGCAACTACTGTGTATGTTATGTCATTTTGTGGTATATGAATAACAAGTAGCTGGCTTTGTGATGTCACACATGGCCTGTGTATA
Source organism: Macrothele yani (assembly GCA_039090855.1). Classification (NCBI taxonomy): domain Eukaryota; kingdom Metazoa; phylum Arthropoda; class Arachnida; order Araneae; family Macrothelidae; genus Macrothele; species Macrothele yani. The sequence continues at coordinate 22,102,515 of CM076992.1, forward strand.
TATACAGCTATCCGTGATAGCTGCCTTTAACATCTGATGATGGAGTGAACGGCACTCCGAAAGTGCTAACGGTTTTAATCTGTAAATAGTTTTCGTTTTTTATAATAAATCGTGCTTAGATGGTGTGTTATTTATATTGTGATTTAGTAGCACGACATCTCTTTCATTTTGAACGTTTCCTTTCCTATATATGTACATTGCACATACCAATTTTTCATCTCGATTGAATGGTTCTTCTGGGTGCTTTGTGCGGGGTTTTTTTTTTGCAAAGAGTGCATATTCAACATGCGCTATTTCAGAAGTGTGTGTTGGATATATCAATTCTGATTTTTAGTAACATATGGCTGATGTAAACTGATAGAAACATCTTATTCAATAAGTTTCTTCTAATTACAATATATCAATTATGTTACCAAAAAATAATTTTGGTTGTTCTTACAGAAATCAGGGCATGTTCAGATTTCTGCAAGGGCATGCTAAGCAATCAAGCATGGCTGTAGTCAGTGCCTGTGCTTTGTGTATTAATTAAGTAAAGCAGTTCTAGAAGCTTGCATGAACTAAAAATGTATAGATAGTGCGGAAAAAATATTTTTCACATATTACATGGAAATTCATCTGAATTATTAACACAGCAATTGGACAACTCTGAATTGTGTGTACTTTAGTGTTTTTCATGCCACATTAGTCATGTCAGAAAACTTGAAAATTACATTGTCCTGAAACAGGAATCAAACCTGTATCTCCCAATTTCCGTTCAAGCATGCTAACCATTACACCAACCAGGACGATGAAGTCCCAAGCATCTGAGTGATAAGAACCAGAAGTTTTCTCATGTGACTAATTTACATGAGAAACAGTAAAATACATGCAATTCAGAGATGTCCGACTTGTCTTAATAATTCAGCTAAAAATGTATATCCACTGATTTCTTTTGGTTAAACATTGTGGCACAAGAGAGAAGTCAGATGGTTTTGTTGGCCAAGTAGTACTTTCATACATTGAACTTTTCAGAAATGAAGAAAACAAAAGCTTTCTGAGTATGTCCCAAGAATTGCAATATTAGTAACAAGTTATAGTTCCCTAATAAAATTACACCAGTCTGCAAATTTAAATTTTTTGTCAGATGATTTCTTAAAAATAGCTCTTCCTGAATCAATTTTTGACGCCGATTCTAGAAATGACTTACATTTTTCTCTATCACGTCAGGTTTTTAAATAAAATAATAAGTTACGTTTTCAAGATTTTAATTAATGTAAGCACAAAAATGCAAACACAATGTCCCACAAAGACTATTTTTTTGTACAAAAACACTTTAAAATTACTGTAAAGAACTGACCTGTGACTAGTCTTTAACAAAACAAGCAAACAAACAGTGTTCCATTAATTTTCAAACTGTCTTTTTTTTTTTTTTACTTTCTTGCAGATCCTACTTTATCTTCACTGTCTCTCTTCAACATCCAACAATAGTCGGCCATCATAGTTTCATTTCATCTCCCCTGGTACCTCTTCTCTATCTCCTTAATATCCTGGTGAAAGCGCTCACCGTGCTTTTCACTATAAAGTCCCAGATTTTCCGGAAAGTAGTCGATATGGGATAGTAGAAAGTGAACTTTTACACTCATGTTACAACCCAACTGCTTGAAGTTTTCCAACATTGTTTCAACAATTTTTCTGTAATTAGGATCTTTGTGATTCCCTAGAAAGTTTTCGGTTACAGATCGGAATGCTGTCCAGTTTTTTTCTCCCTCATTCATCGTTTTCTCAAAATCTTTGTCCTTCATCAGTTTTTTTATTTGAGGGCCGACAAAAATTCCAGCTTCCAATTTTTTTAGTGTGATGAAGGGAAATTTCATAGAAAGGTACTTGAAGCATGGCCCATCTTGTGGTAGAACCCTTACAAACTGCTTCATCAACCCCAATTTGATGTGTAGTGGTGGAAGAAATACTTTTTGGGGGTCTACAAGTGGGTCATGCAGGATGTTTTTAGTCCCAGGAACAAAATTTCTCCACTCTGGCCAAACTCTCATTGTGCAATGCCTTTGCTTTGCCCTACTATCCCATTCACATAGAAAGCAAGGCATTTTCGTGTACACAGCTTGTTGTCCTAATAGCATTCCTATTACTTTGAAGTCACCACAGATAAGCCATTTGTAATCCTCATACTGTATATTTGCTAATAGTACCTTCATGTTCTCGAATGTCTCTTTCATTTTAACTGAGTGTGCCACAGGCATGTACCCATACACATTCCCATTATGCACTAACACGCCTTTCAGGCTCCTCTTGGACGAGTCAAAAAAAAAGTCTTCACTGAGTAGGATCATGTTCAATGCCACAGAAGGGCATTAACTCGTTGATGTTATTGCAGTAAACCAAGGAATCGTTCTGTGAGAAAAAAGGAAGTACTTCTTTTTCTCTGTGTTGGTACCATGAAAAATGTGTTCCTGGAGCCAGAAGATTCTTACTTTTCAACCGGGATCCAAGTAGTTCTGCAGATTCCTTAGGCAAGTTCAGATCACGTAGTAGATCATTAAGTTCATTCTGGGAGAACAGTTGTGGGTTAGAGTCGTTTTCCGGCTTGTAGACATCATCACTATCGTCTTCGGAGATTGCATCACGTTCACATTCATCATCTTCCACCACGTTTTCTAACACAGCTGAAGGAATAGAGGCAGGCAGATCTTTTCCATGTGGAACTGGCCTAATGGCTGAAGGAATGCTTGGATACACAATTTTGTTCTTATTTTTCGAATTGCAGCCCTCAACATTAACTAAGCAGAAGTAACAGTCATTCAGGTGGTCTTTAGGCTCCCTCCACACCATAGGTATTGCAAATGGCATGCACGTTTGCTTCCCTTTTGTCCATAACCTTAACCTCTCAACACAATAGTGGCACACTTTATGTAGTGCCCATGCCTTATCCTGATCACCAAGATGCACTTTAAAATAAGCATAGTAAGCTTTCTTCACAAAGTTTGTGATATCCATTCTTTGCTTTAAGCACTACATAATTTCTACAAATGTAACAGAACACATTAGGACAATTTACACACTTGCGCTTCGACATTGTAAGACTACGCACTCACAATAGAGACAGCAACTTAGAACAGCTGTGTAAATCCGAACAGAAAGAGCAATGAACTGGAAATGTGAGCATCTGACTGGCGGGAATGCTATTTTTGGATTCTTGCCAATTCTCTTTACAGTCTTTCTTCTACAGGTGGCTAGTTGGCAATACTCCAAAAGTAACCTTATGTTGCTTTGACGACGATTGGAAAAAGAGATAGCTGAAATGCCTTCTACTAAAATGCCCCTGACTGGCAGATGTAATGCTATCAGCCATAAATCTTCGAAATCAACTTGGGTCCATTGTGCAAAAACTGTATGTGATAGAAGAAAACTAAGACCAGTTCTGGAATCAGCATGAAAAATTGAGCTAAGCACACATATTAGTTTTCAATCATCTGATCTCATGCAGACTAGTGTTATCAAATGATAATTTGAATACATATTTGAATAGGTATGAATGTAAAAAATTGATAAGATGATGTCTATCATTTTAAAGAGATCGCTTCAAAAATACTTGATTTTAGGGAAAGCATGCACTCATTTTCACACAAGCTCAAGTTTCCTCGTGTGAGTAGGCCTGTTTTACTTCTTAGCAAGCTGCATTGCCATATTTATCTTGTGCTGACCTCACAGATGAATAGTATCCATTGCTATTAACTTCATATATTTCTTCTGTTGGATGGATTGGGAAACAAATTTCCCTGAAGAAATATTTTAAATAACATGGTAGGGATATAAATCTTTTAATATTTTTCACTGTACACCATGTTCCCTTCATTCGGAAAACTTGAAAATCTTTCCCGCTCCAGGACGATAAAAATTTTCAAGTTTTCTGAATGAAGGAAACATGGGGTTCAGTGAAAAATATTAAAAATGCTATTAACTTTTTAAAATCTCAGTTGAATTCATACGAGTTCTGTTCATCACGTTAATTGTATGGATTTGATGGCATTTATTGCTTTTTCTTTCTGCCGGTAATATCCTTTCTTTTGATTTCCATTTCTTTATCGTAACTTTTTCTTCCTTTCTTTTCTTTTCTTTTTCATAATTTTTCTATGTACTCTGATTTTGGCAAAGTTTGGAGTTAACTGCTTCTCCCAAGTAATTTTTTATGGAAAAACTCAACTGCAGCCTTACCCTATGCTTTAATTTTAGTCTTCACAGTTTGTATAGCTCATACATTCTGAAAAATGTTCATTCTTCCTGACTTTATGTCTATAATTTCATCCCTCGTGCTTAAAAAACTTTCAATGTGAAGACCATGAAAGCATGATATCAAGGCTTTCACAATTTTAGATCAAATAGTATACCTGGAGAGGATGAATACCTTTACCCATCATACATCAATTCTTATGATGTTTCCAACTTTGTCACTTCCATTGTTTATCTTTAACTTTTGTCTCCCTTGTGAAGTTGAAATCCAAACATTTATGGAGGAAAAATAACATTTAGCAATAATATGGGGCAGAAGAAACATCAAGAAAACAATTGCAACTACAGGAGAAAATTTTGGTCAGTCTCTGTGCAAAATTTGTCCTTTTTCAAGCTGAAATGCAAATATGTATGGCATAAAATGATGTTTAGAAACAAAATTGATGACTACAAGGAAATTTTTCGATCTGTATAACTTTCATTTTTGTTAATTTTTCTTTCCATTTACAAGTTGAAGAAACTTTCACTCCATAAAACTTCCGTTTTTGGAAATCTTTTGCCTTTTTTTATTTTTGCAAAAACAAATACAATATTTATGAAAAAAATTACGTGGAATAAACAATACACGACAGATGAAATATCAAGAAGAAATGTAATTATGACTACAGGAGAAATCTCTACACCATCTAACTTCCATTTTTGGATTTGTTTTTAACTTTTCCAAGCTGAAACATGAACACTTATGGTAAATGAATTATATTTAACAATGATTAAGGAAAAGGGTACATTGCGAGAAAAAAATTACAATTACTGATCAAGTTTTACTCTGTATAATTTCCGATTTTGGAAATTTTCAAATCATTTTACTAGCTGAAATACAAACTTTTATGGAAAAAATGATGTTGAACAACACTTCAGCATAGATAGAACATCAAGAGTAAAAGACTACAGGGGAATTTTTTTTCTACCTACTGTAATTACTGTGAATTTAACTCGTGCCGATAACTACATACATGAAAAACTACCGAAATGACACGATAACTATTTTAACTCCAATGTTAAAATATTTCATATATACATTTAAATGGATAATAAAATAAAATATGAACACACATCAGATCTTTCGGTACCCAAAGTGTGTACCATCTTCAGATGCTGTTAAAATTCACCGAACAAACGTGACAAACACTGTGATATTTATATAAGACATACAGTCCTAATGACGTAACTAGTATGAAATGGGCTTAACCAATGAGTGTGGGACAACATTTGTTGCTGGTCAAATATGAAAGTAATAGGTTGAATCTATTGATTTATTAATACCTAACCCAACGAACCCAAGTATGTTTTCCACGGTATAGGTATAAATTTTGGTAAAATATCATTACATACTGTATTCCCATATTTTACAATATACAAACTCTCAACAAATCTTAAAGTTGATCTAGATTTTGGCATGTTGAGAATTTTAATCTTGTTCCAGGCAGGAAGATAATTACCTTGGTTTACAAGTCATGCTAAAGCTATGGTTGTATCTCTATTTTTAACATCATATGGAGGAGACTGGCACAAGACAGACTGTTGTGGAAGAAACTTGGGGAGACCTTCGTCCAGCAGTGGATTGATAATGGTTGACAATGATGATGATGATGATTTATTTACTAATCAAAAACAACTATTATAGGAATTTCACTAGGAAATTTTTTCTTCATTAAAATTGCAAATTTTTGGAGAAAACTCTTCTCCTTCTCCAGGCTGTCTTTTTGTTGTCACTTATTTAATGTTAAAATAAGTGACAACAAAAAGACAGCCTGAAGAAGAAGAGTTTTCTCCAAAAATTTGCAATTTTAATAAAAAAAAATTCTTAGTAAAATTCCCATAATAGTTGTTTTTGATTAGTAATTCAATTAAGAAACTAGGAAGCCAATTCTCAACATGACCTTTATTCAAAAAATCATATTTATGTTCTTTTAAACTAGCTAATATTGAACGAAAAGTGGAGCCTATGTACACTTTTTGTTGTTCATTTTCTTCTATGCTGTTAAGAGGGAAAATATATACACCATGTTTCATATCAAAAGGCACAGGGTCTCCTCTGTCTTTCAGAAGTAAGGACTTAATGTTGGTTGTGTTTATTCCAATATCAAAATCATATTTATGACATATCGTTTTCATGAAATAGCACAATTTCGGTACAAAGGGAGAGAACCAATGTATTTCCTTTGTTTTGGTTCATATACAGATGTTAATGTTGTAGTCCTGTTCCTTTTAATCTTGGCTACTATCCTATGTATGGTTTCATCTGGATATCCATGATTACGGGTGATATTATAAATGGTATCCATTTCTTGCTTTCGAAGAGCTCTGGTCAACGAATGAGTGAAAGCTCTTCTTATCATCCACCACAGCTCTTCGAAAGCAAGAAATGGATACCATTTATAATATCACCCGTAATCATGGATATCCAGATGAAACCATACATAGGATAGTAGCCAAGATTAAAAGGAACAGGACTACAACATTAACATCTGTATATGAACCAAAACAAAGGAAATACATTGGTTATCTCCCCTTTGTACCGAAATTGTGCTATCCCATAAAAACTATATGTCATAAATATGATTTTGATATTGGAATAAACACCACCAACATTAAGTCCTTACTTCTGAAAGACGGAGACCCCGTGCCTTTTGATAAGAAACATGGTGAATATATTTTCCCTCTTAACAGCATAGAAAAAAATGAATAACAAAAAGTGTACATAGGCTCCACTTTTTGTTTAATATCAGCTAGATTAAAAGAACATAAATATGATGTTAAAAATAGAGATACAACCACAGCTTTAGCACGACTTGTAAACCAAGGTAATTATCTTCCTGCCTGGAACGAGATTAAAATTCTCAACACGCCAAAATCTAGATCAACTTTAAAATTTGTTGAGAGTTTGTATATTATGAAATATGGGAATACAGCATGTAATTACAATTTACTAGAATTTATACCTACACCGTGGAAAACATACTTGGGTTTGTCGGGTTAGGTATTAATAAATCAACAGATTCAAACTATTACATTTATATTTGACCAGCAACAAATGTTGTCCCACACTCTCATTGGTTAAGCCCATTTTCATACTAATTACGTCATTATGACTGTATGTCTTATATAAATATCACAGTGTTTGTCACGTTAGTTTGGTGAATTTTAACAGCATCTGAAGATGGTACCCACTTTGGGTACCGAAAGATGTCATGTGTGTACATATTTTAGTATATCATCCTTTTAAAGGTATATATTAAATATTTTAACATTGGAGTTAAAATAGTTATCGTGTCATTTCGGTAGTTTTTCATGTATGTTGTCAACCTACCTTTTTCGGAAATTTTTGCTTCTGTTTTCAAGTTAAAATGCGAACTCTAGTGGTAAGAAAAGAAAAGGACATTTAAAGGGACAGTTAACAACAGCCAAAGGAAATATCAAAAGAAAAAATATTATGACTACAAGAGAAATTCTCGCCCCTTCTAACTTGTGTTTTCGATAACTTATGTGCAATATTCTTTATGATGAAATACAAATATTCATGAATAAAATTATATTTAAAGGGTTCCCACTTTAAAAAAAAATCCTTACTTTTTCATGTGGTTTTAAAAGTTTGTCCTGGGCCGTGAGCCTAATTCCATTGCAAGAACAAAGGGAAAAGCTGGAAGTCTAAAAAAGAAATGTTTTCTGGCAAGAACAGAGGGGAAATCCTTGCATTTTCTAACCAAAACACAAATTTGTAAATTCTTTAAATAACTGATCTTTATACAACTATCTGTTTTTCATTCATAAAAACTAAATGCACAAAGCACATCATTTTTAGTACCATAATTTTTTGTGAAACTTAGTAGTACACTGCCAACATGAAAATATCAGGAAAAGCAAAAATGCTGATGCAAAAAAGAAAAAAAGATGAGGACAAATTAAGAAAATTTAACTTCCAAAGTAGAATATATAGAGCTATGCAAGACAGTTCAGAAAAATATCACTGAAGACATAAGGAAATTCAATTGTGAACTAGTGAGAAAAGCAATTGAGTGAATTGACAATAATAAAAGCCTGAAAAAAGCAAAGGAACATCTCGGTAAGGGAAGAAAACAGATTATGGCACTGTTAAAAGATGGTTCTGTAAGAAGAAATGCAGGTGAAATTTTGACAAGACTGAAAGATTTCCACACAAAACTATATGAAAGAGATGGTACACCTATTCCAGTGATTAAGAAAGGTACCAGCACCAAAGTTTCTCCTGTTCTCCCAGCAGAAGTTGCACACGCAATTGAGAACATGAAATGGGGAAGAACTCCAGCAGAAGATGGATTACCGTGGACATTATACAAAAAGCAAGCAAAGAGATTGAAACTATACTTGCCCAAGTTTTCACTAGATGTCTCAATGAACGAAGGATTCTTGAGGATTGGAACAATGCAAGAATGATCCTGCTACATAAAAAAGGTGACATTGAGGATCTTAGGAACTATAGGCCCATCAGCCTCCTTTCAGTGATTTATAAAATCTTCACTAAGGTTCTTTCACATCGCTTGAAGGTAACATTGGACGTGACTCAACCGAGAGAAAAAGCTGGATTCAGCACCATAGATCAGATTCGTGGTGCTGAAAGAACTAATTGAAAGAACGAGGGAATATGAACTTCCATTATGCATGGCTTTTATTAATTATGAAAGGGTTTTTGATTCTGTGAAACCGTCAGCAGTTACAATGGCTTTTGAAATCCTGCCATATTGAAGATGCTTTCATTAGCATTATCAATAACATCTATGAAAATGCAAGTGCAAAGGTTCGGCTATTTGAGGATACAGCACTAATATAAATTGGAAAGGGAGTGAGACAAGGTGACACCATGTATCCCAAACACTTCAAAGCCACATTGCAAAGTGTCTTTCAATCATTGAACTGGAAAAACAAGGGGATACAGATTAATGGAGATTATTTAACACATCTTCATTTTGCTGATGATGTAATCATTTTTGCAACTTCCCCTTCAGAGTTGCAGAATATGACCCAGGAACTTGCTGACAAGACTAAAGAAGTGAGATTAAAAATGAATTTTCAGAAGACAAAACTGATGCACAATGCTGTTTCAAGAAATGAAGATTGTGCGATTGATGGGAGGAAAGTTCAAGGTAACTGATACCTACATTTACCTTGGACAACAGATATCAAGCAAGGGTCATATTGATGAGGAAACTAGTCGGTATATAAAACTTGGATGGAGAGCTTGTGTAAGAAACAATATAATTTTCAAGAGCAATATGCCATTATATTTTAAAAGAAAAGTTCTTAATCAGTGCATCCTTCCAGTTCTTACATATGGAACAAAGACATGGACCTTAACTAAAAAAGACATACAAAGGCTGCAGACAACTGAAAGAAGACTGAATAGATGCATACTTGGTGTAACCAGGAAAAAGAAGAGGAGAAACTTGTGGATAAGGAAAATGACAAGAGTGGAAGACGTCATGATCAGAGTAAAATCCTTGAAATGGCAATGGGCTAGACATGTTGCCAGAAGAATGGACCACCAAACTGAAATTTTATACTGGATTCAAAGGGACAGGAAAAGACCCAAAAAAGCACCACATGGGAGATGGATAGATGAAATTCGAAAGCATGCTGGAGTAACATGGAGGAGACAGGCTCAAGACATACCAGTTGTAAAAGAAGCTTGGGGAGTCCTTCATCCAGCAGTGGATTGATAAATAATGGTTGACGATGATGGTGATATATATATATATATACAGTAGTCTTCATATAAAGAACTTCCATTTAACAAAATTTTTTGCGGAACCTTGACTTTTAACGGCACTTACATGCAAATTACTCTCCATATTACGAAAAACAATTTCTAGACTGCCGGACAATTGCTAAGGACGGATGACAATAGCAACGATAGCAACCATAAAATGGAAGGCAGGAAAATGTGGAAATTAGCATAAGTGTGGGATACAGTAAGACGTGTTGTGCGTATGCAAATTTTGGATTGCCGAACTTGTTCGTGACGTCATAGCGCTGATAAGAGATATAAAGGATTTGACGCGTATTGACCGTTGTTGTTCAAACGCAAAGTTGAAAGGGAAAGAATCAATTGACGAACTTGCAATTTTCAGTATGTCTTCCCGACATCACCTAGATGATTTTACGCGTGGCCGTATTATTGGCAAGATTGAAGAAGGGCGAAAAATAACAGATGTTGCCAGGGAGTTCGACGTCAGCCACAGTGTTGTTTCAAGGCTTTGGAAATCATTTCAAACAAATGGAGAGTGTAGCAAACGTCACGGGGAAGGTCGTGTTCGCAGTACAACACCTGCAGAAGATCGGTACATAGTGCTATCAACAAAAAGACACCGCCGCAGCACAGCTAGTGAGGTAGCAAATCAGTTTATGGCTGCTACTGGCAAACGGATCTCCCGAAAAACTGTCGCCAGACGTTTGCATGAAGGAGGACTATACGCCCGCCTTCCTGTTGTGTGCATCCCATTGTCCAGACGTCACTGTACCGCCCGTTTGCAATGGTGCCATCAACATCACAATTGGACTGATAACGACTGGTCTGCTGTCCTCTTCTCAGATGAGAATAGATACAGTCTATTGTCTGATTGTTGACGACAACTGATCTGGCGTGATAGTGGTACTGCATATTGTCCAGCAAACATACAGGAAAGGGACCGATATCCGACATGTAGTGTCATGGTATGGGCTGGCATCATGATCAATGGCCGTACGTCCCTCTATGTGCTTCCAACTGGGACTTATGACTGGCCAACGATACATTAATGATGTTCTGCTACCTCATGTTCGCATGTTCTGTGGTGCTGTCGGTGATAGATTCATTTTCATGGACGACAACGCAACATGTCATCGAACAGTCGCTGTCCAGGAGTGTCTTGAGAGCAAGGATATTCAACGCCTCGTATGGCCAGCACGTTCTCCAGATCTGAATCCCATTGAAAATGTGTGTGATGCTTTGGGGAGGAGTCTTGCTGGTCGCCAATGCCCTCCAATAAACAAGGACACCCTCATCCGTGCACTGACAGAGGAATGGGATAAATTACCCCAACAGCTGCGTGATAATATTGTGCAAAGTATGACACGACGTGTGGAATCTTGCAGCGCCCTCCATGGTGGCCATATCCTGTATTGACATCTTACGCCGGAACGCCTGCGGACGGTAATTGCATTTTTTCACGTTTACGTATTCTGCACGAAATGGCCTGTTTGTCCCTTGAACACGTTCCAAAGCCTTCTGGATTTCAGAGCACAATAAATTGTCTTTCTTGTAATGTCCTGGCATTCTGACATTATTTTATTTCACTTGGCATCCAACCACACTTACTTTTTTATGCGCTATATAGCCGTTTATGATCCGTCCTTAGCAATTGTCCAGCAGTGTATATAACAAAGTTTTTTCCGACTAAAATGCAATATTTTTTTTTATTTTTTATTTTTTACGATTTTTCCTTTTGGGGTAATATGTGCGTGCACAACAATATAAGTAAAGAGGGAGAACTAAATTCATTCCGACCCACAACAAATGGAAGGAAGTCGCTGCCTTAAATCCTTATCTTTGCGGGGCTGGAAGGTAATTGCATTTTTTTCACGTTTACGTATTCTGCACGAAATGGCCTGTTTGTCCCTTGAACACGTTCCAAAGCCTTCTGGATTTCAGAGCACAATAAATTGTCTTTCTTGTAATGTCCTGGCATTCTGACATTATTTTATTTCACTTGGCATCCAACCACACTTACTTTTTTATGCGCTATATAGCCGTTTATGATCCGTCCTTAGCAATTGTCCAGCAGTGTATATAACAAAGTTTTTTCCGACTAAAATGCAATATTTTTTTTTATTTTTTATTTTTTACGATTTTTCCTTTTGGGGTAATATGTGCGTGCACAACAATATAAGTAAAGAGGGGAGAACTAAATTCATTCCGACCCACAACAAATGGAAGGAAGTCGCTGCCTTAAATCCTTATCTTTGCGGGGCTGGAAGGTTGTCTTTGGAAGCTGGAGTCAAAAAATCACCGAGTCACGAGTGTTTATGGTGATGCATGCGCACACAGTTCTTTTCTCCGAGATTTGGAACCCGTGTTGCCTTAGAGAGCAGCCAGTGTATAGCCTTAGAGAGCAGCCAGTGTATAGATAATGTTATTAATTTGAGAATCTCCATAGCGGAGATGACGAAAGCTTGGCAGTGTGATGCGACTTCATCCACTATACACAACTGTATTGTTAAAGCCAGCTTCAAAAATGATGCTGAATCCAATACAATGAGCCTGGCAGATCTGAAGGGAAAATGGCAGTATTTGAAAGACATTGGAGCTGTTGAAGAAGGTACAGAGCTCTCTAATTTTCTCAACGTTGATGAAGACATTGTGATTGCTAAATATCCTACGGAGCATGGCATCTTGCAAAATGTTAGGAAATGTAGTGAAGAAACTACAGTGAGTGATGAAGATGCTAATCAAGAAGCTATTAAAAAACCTTCACAAGAAGAAATGCTAAAAGCATTTGATACAATACGAAGGGGATTACAGTTTCAAGAAAGTGTAACAGATGTTCCGATCTTTACAAAAATGTGAAATTTTTTATGAACAATGTGTTTTTTATAATAAACTTGTGCAAAACAGTATTACGGACTTTTTCAAAGTTCAGGATATGTGCTAAAGACCATAAAGAGAAGATATAAGTTTAAGTCTTTCTCGTTTTTCAATTTCAGTTACTAATTTCTATTTAATGAACTTTCTTTATAACGAAGTTTTTAGGTGGAACGATGGGACTTCATTAAATAGAGACTCTACTGTATGTATATATCACCATCCAGGGTCAGTTCAACCATTAGGCAAACTAGGCGGCTGCTGAGGATGCCAAAATCTAAGGGGTGCCAAGATTTAGAGTAGATCAAATCGAATCAGTTAATGGATGAGAACAAAAAATATAAAAACGATAAAAACAAAGAAAATGTTATTTTCTGTTGTCCTTCCGATATAACTGACGAATTTTTATTCCTTCAATAAGATCAAAACGAAGGCCTGCTCTTATAGACTGGGTAGGTCAGCTTGCAGTAAATCTGACACTGACGTGAAAGCGTGCACCTGTCAAAAAACTATCATATACTAGGACCAGGGGCGGATTGGCCCACCGGGATATTTCCCGGTGGACCACTCAAGAAATGGCCCACTTCCTTGTATTCTTGTTTGCCTGAATTTTGGGGAACGGTTGTACAATTATTTTGGAAATTATGAAAAATAATTCATTTAACTTAAAATAGAAATATTTCATTTAATTTTTATTTCTGCCTGAAAAGTTATTTCCTTACAAAAAAAAAAAAAAGAAAAGAAGCATTTCCTTCTATCTCTGTTGAGCGTTTGCTCTGAAAGGACGCAAGGGTATCTGTATTTGCTTGTGAAAAGCATTGCCAAACCAAACAAACTTATAAATTAATCAAGCTGAAGACATAGGTCATTGGAATTGGAGCCTATACGTATGTCCCACCCTTCTGTAATCTTGAAAGGGACATCAGTACTAAAACCCTACACCAGTACCCATTGGGATGGTCCATCACTCCCCTCCTACCCTTATTCGCGGACTGACAGAACACAAAGTGATTCTCTCTCAGAGATATTCTGACATCCGAAGCCATCAAAGTGCCCCCTTTTTTGCCTTGAGCGAAGAGCAAAACCAATGCTATATTTGGTACAAGAGCATGTAGAAGGCAATAGTGAGGATACCGTGCAATCAGTTCCTTTTGTCCCATGATGCGGTACTAGTATCTTAAAGCCATAATCAGCGTGAAGTGAAAGTGTTCGGTGAAGTGTGATAATCAACCTGGAATATATCAATAACGGAAAAAACAAAAAAAACAAAAACCCTGTAAAGGTGATACTGAAAAATCAACGAAAAAAAAATCATGTTGAATGATGGATGGGGAAAAATGTGAAAAATCAAGTAAGTACTGCACTTATTTATACATACCTAACAATTCTTATATGTTACGGGCTAGTGAAAGTCATATTTCATTACTCACTTCTGATTATTAACAGCTTCTGCGGGGAATATATTGGGTTGTCGGAAAAGTCATGACGTATTTTGGCACCCGATGGCGGTTGGGCAGTTTTGGAAGTACTAGAGGCATGCTGTTACTGCAATGGCATTTAACAGGTGCCAGTTCTAGCTGCAGTCTAAAAGAAATAGTGAGTGATTTGGTTGATTTGCGGAGATTTGACATCAAGTTGAAGATGGAAGACCAAACTGTGCATTTTCATGATATTTTACTTTTTTACTTCCGTAAAGGGTAGAACGCGCGTCAAGCTTGTGAAAAGTTGCGTAAAGTGTACGGTGATAATGCTCTACAAGAACGTCAGTGCCAGTGGTGGTTCGCAAAATTCTGTGCTGGTGATTTTTACCTCAACAATGTTCTTCGGTCCAGGAGGCCAACTGAGGTTGATGACGACCAAATCAAGGCATTGATCGAGTCAACCCCACATTAAACGACACGAGAGATTGCAGACACATTGCACATCCATCATTCAAGTGTTCACGACCACCTGAAGAAGCTGAAATACGTAAGCAAACTCGATGTGTGGGTTCCTCATGAACTCAAAGAAGCTCAATTGACGGCACGTATAAACATCTGCGATATGCTCATTAAACGTGAGGAAAACGATCCTTTTTTGATGCGACTGATAACTGGTGACAAAAAAGGGATTGTGAACAACAATGTGCTGTGGAAACAGTCTTGGTCCTGACATGCTGCTTCGCCTCAAACGGCATTCAAAGCAGACATTCATCAGCGGAAGGTTCTGGTCTCAGTGTGGTGGGATTTTAAAGGTGTCCTGTTTTTTGAGCTCCTGCCACCGAACCAAACAATCAATTCGAATGTGTACTGTCGGCAATTGGACAGTTTGAACAAATCCATCATCCAGAAATGTCCAGAGCTCATTCATCATAAAGATGTTGTGTTCCATCACGACAACGCAAGACCACACACAAGTTTGATCACCCGCCAAAAATTATTGGAGCTTGGGTGGGATGTGTTGCCACACCCAGCATACTCGCCTGACATTGCGCCATCAGACTTCCACTTGTTTCGCTCTCTTCAACAGTCCTTGTGTGGTATAACGTTCAATTCAGATGAGGTTGTAAATCAGCACCTTGTACAGTTTTTTGCCACGAAAGACAGGTCCTTCTATGAACGAGGCATTCTGCAGCTCACTGAAAGATGGCAAAAGGTTATCAAACAAAATGGGTATTATATCATTGATTGATCTTTGTTCTTTCTATCAATAAATGACCTTTGCAAAACATGGCTAAAATACGTCATGACTTTTCCGACAACCCAATATATTTGAAATTTGTGCGATCACCTCACATTTACGTTGCCTTTGCAATGTAAGTTTTAGATTTTTGAATCTAAAAGGAATGTAAAAAAACTAAAAACATATACCAATTATTATTAAAATCATATTTATCTAAATTTTGGAACTACAGAAAAAAAATTAAAAGAATGAAAATTATTAGTTGTGTACTGCTAAAAAATGTATTAATCAATGACAACACTGTGCATTTTCCCCAGAAATTGATCCGAACGAGAAAGGGGCAAAACTCATAGTACAAAATCTCAACTGAACAAAAGTATAAAATTGTTGGATGTATCAAATCCACCCAGATTACCACATGTAATTATTGAAATAAGTATAAGTTTAAACTTACGAGTGGTGAGACCATCTCGGTTGAAGAGATGGTGCGCTTCACACCTCTTTTGATGAGAGAAGTGTTTTAAGAAAGTGAAGAGTTGTTGGAGTTCGAATGCCCCCCCCCAAATCATTTAGATTACAACAAAGATTTCTGTTTTGCATGCACTATTGCATGCCCACATTGATCTTAAAAGAAATAATGATTCACCAGTACTGGTTCACATTAGTCAAAAAGGTGTTTACTCAAGAAGATACGATTACGCAGTCGGCAAATAGTAGCCAAATAAATATAAAAATTAATTTCAGAGGAAAATTGCCATGTAACATGTGTAAGTTTGAACTTTCAGATTGATCTTCATAATGGTTTAGTTGAAAATGTGGCTTTCAAGAGAAAGTTTTTCTTTCCTTTCCTTTTCTTTTTTTTTTAACAAATTTTTCCAAAGGGAATAATTGTCAGGTGCAAACACCGTTTTGAGTGTGATTTGATGCTACATTATGTTGACCACGTTTAGAAATCCTTTCAACGCTAAATTTTAGTTAAAATTTGTTCAGGACTGAATTAGTTTTACTGTGCATAGCACATTTCAACACAGTTTCCTTTCATCCAAGATCTAACAGAATGATTTTCATGAAGAAATTAATGAGGTATTCATCGGTAGATACATGCATTCCTATAGTGCAGGGGTTATCCAGGAATATGATATAGGGCAGGGAGAGGGGTGTGTTGAAAAACTTTTGGGGGAGTGTTGGATAAAAGCAAATTTTTTGAAGGCTGAAAGTCTTTATTGTGACATGTTTAAGCTTTAAATCTAGGATTTAAAATGGGAAAAATCTCAGAAATGGATAACTGCTTAATTTTTAATAGTTTAGATGATTACAGCCTAACTAAGAATCTTTTTTATCAAAAACAACAGGCGGTATTTTGTGCACGAGTGCATGGCTCCATTTTAGTCTCTTACAGACTAAAATGGAGCAATGCACTCAATGCTTTATGGTTGTAACGACTGACTTTAAATCAAAAATTCAAACAAGAAAAACTGAAAAATACATTAGATTGCTATGTACATTGACTTCAAATAAAATATGATAATAAAAAGAACTATATATATATAGAATGAAAATATTACAGAACAAAAATACAAAATTTCAAAACAAGTAAAAAACTGGAACAGGTTGCCGTCATCAGGAGAGCATCAACCTGTGGGAGTGGCCTTTCTAGTACCAACAAAGCGACAAGGCAAGCCAAAATTGTCGGTTGGTCATGCTCCCTAGGCCACAAAACCAAATTCTAATAAGCACAAGAAATTACAGAAATGAAATTTAAAAAAGAAGAATTAAAAGCTTACCAGCAGGACAAAAACCGCCATGACAAAGAGTCAAACAAGACTGAACAGAGCACCCACAAGAACCCAAATATATACACTGATAAGAAAGGTGGTCATGGTTAAACAACTACCTGGTAAGCCAAAAATGTGTGAGTAGACAAGATGCAAAACTGTGTATGTAAATAAGATCTTCAGCTGTTGGGGACCCACCAAATAGCACTTTATGTTACCTATATATTTAAAATTGTTAGGTCCTAGGTTAGTAAAGCATGTCAATGTGTAATTTGAAACTTTTGGACACAGAATTAAAGTTCAAAATTAAATGGTTAAAATGATGCCTTAAGAAATTTTTAGGAAAATTGTTATGCCTTCAGCTCTGAACACATTGGAATTTTGATCGGTGACCTTCTTGCGTACCGACTTTCCACTTTTCGTAGTAAATTCACAGGAGCACACCTTGTCAGGAAGTATTGCGTTATTGATTACTGTCATGAGGTCATTGATTTTATTGGCTTAAAGTCAGTTTTGCACAAGCGTTTGGATCTTTTCCCTCTAGAAAATGAGGTGAATTTGGTGACTTGTTTCCGCTATGATAAACCGCTTGGTCGCCGTATTTTTAACTACAGGCAAACCGTTGCTGATTTAAAGTCTATAAGCGGCAATGAGGATGACACCTGTTACTGTCATCTTGACAAATTCAGTAAATTTGTCAACCCTTACCACGGTCATATCATTACCGGTGACCTGGACATAATGCCTTTTCGAGAATTACGCACACTTAAGTCTCTGGGCACAAAATACAGGTTGACACCTCGATTCAAAACTAAAAAATGTCTCTATTCTACGCAGTAATTTTTTACAATGCGCACTAAAACTTTCGTATGAGTTTGGTTTGCCCCTCGAAGCCTTTAACGAATGGCTGAATTCTGTATTATGTGACATTCGTCATGAGCTAGACAAGTTCAAGAGCTCTGGTGTTTGTACCCGGCAGCCACATAATTTTGCTTTGATTAATTCACAAATTTGTGAACTTCAAAACTTATTCACTGTTTCTCGAGTGGATAAGGCTGGTAATAACTTTGCCTTTTTTTTGTAAACAATTCTATCAGGATCTCCTGATACAGGAGATGAATACCACAGATACTTACACTCCGGTCTCTCAAAATCATAAAGATATTGTTAAGAAAATAATCGCTCTGCATAAAAGGATAAGGCTTAATGTGTCCAACTTAAACTTTGCTTTTATTTATGCCATCCCTAAGTTTCATAAGGAACCTGTTTCCTTCCGTTTTATTACTAGTGGACGCAACTGCTATAACAGCAAAGCTAGTGGGTTGCTTCAGAGATACTTGTCCGTGGCTCTTCGCAGGTTGGGTTCGACCTGGATTATTGGGAGCAATAACAGAGTCTTGGAGACACTTGGCTCGGTGACTGTCACATCTGTGGATACTTAAGATTTTAAAAACCTCTTCACCTCAATTTCATTGAAGGGTCTGTGGCAGGTAGCCCTAAATATACATACGAAGTTCGAGCCTGGGACTACAGAACAGTATTGGCATTTCCTACTGGATTTCTGTATTAATAACAATTTTGTTACCGTGGACGATGGGCTCTACCTCCAAACTCGTGGTATCCCGATGGGCAGTCGCTTTTCTAGCAGTTTGGCTAATCTCTATCTACATTTTTTTTAGGATAGATATGTTGCCAATCATCCTTTACCTGGGATTGCTCTAAGATATGTTGATGACATTATTGTCATTAACATTCCGGACTTTTACGTTGCGCCGCTGACTTGTATCCTGACGACCTTACCCTAGAAAAAAACCAATAGATCGTCTACTTGTGTTTGTTACCTCGATTTAGAGGTTCAGGTAGACGAGGAGGGAAGAGGTGTGGTGAATTTATTTGATAAAAGAAACTCTTTTGAGTTTGATATCATTCACTACACTCACTGGTCATCCAATATTTCAAAAATTATACATCGTAATCTACTCATCTCCCAGTTTCATAGAATGGCTAAAATTTGCTCTACACAGCTCTTACTTGCAAAAAATCTGAAAGCTCTTTTTTCTAAATTGCAATTTAACAATTTTCCTAAAAATTTCTTAAGGCATCATTTTAACCATTTAATTTTGAACTTTAATTCTGTGTCCAAAAGTTTCAAATTACACATTGACATGCTTTACTAACCTAGGACCTAACAATTTTAAATATATAGGCAACATAAAGTGCTATTTGGTGGGTCCCTAATAGCTGAAGATCTTATTTACATACACAGTTTTGCATCTTGTCTACTCACACATTTTTGGCTTACCAGGTCTGTGTTTAACCGTGACCACCTTTCTTATCAGTGTATATATTTGGGTTCTTGTGGGTGCTCTGTTCAGTCTTGTTTGACTCACTGTCATGGCGGTTTTTGTTCTGCTGGTAAGCTTTTAATTCTTCTTTTTTAAATTTCATTTTTGTAATTTCTTGTGCTTATTAGAATTTGATTTTGTGGCCTAGGGAGCATGACCAACCGACAATTTTGGCTTGCCTTGTCGTTTTGTTGGTACTAGAAACACTCCCACAGGTTGATGCTCTCCTGATGACGGCAACCTGTTCCAGTTTTTTACTTGTTTTGAAATTTTGTATTTTTGTTCTGTAATATTTTCATTCTATATAAGCTACTACATGAGGTTTAGCTGCCTTCGATGCTACTCGTGGTATTAGCCTTTTTGGTCTATTTTTCTTGTGTTAAATAATTCATTTATAAAGTTATTTTTTTTGTTTTATTTATGTACTATATATATATATATACTGTATATACCTGTGTGTTACACACCTTCAAATGGAGAAGTGTTTAGGTTTTCATGGGGTCTGAAGAAATTGTAGAAGGAGGAAGGGGGGGGTATAATCATTGCTGTAGTGGAACACAAGGCTAAATTTCCCGTCCTGATTTGGTTGTCCCAATCCGTCCCTGACCAGGTCCGTCCCTATGCAGCAATCGACTCCTGTGGGCAGCACAATTTTTTTATAAAAAATAGATTCTGTATTATTTGGCTTTCAATGGAAATACAAAGACTATCCACTTCTATCACAAGTAGTGGCAACCACATACGCCAACTACAGGCATGCTAGGTTGCTTAACCATGCCCTGCAGAAATCAGGCTATGCTCAGCATGCCCTGATTTCTGCAGGAGCATTCAAAACTATCTTTTGGTAACAAATAAAACTTCATACAAAACTATCTTTTGCTAACAATACGTATAATGTAATTGGAACTTATGGAATGAGATGTTTCTATCAGTTAACATCAATCATTGGTTAACAAAAATTAAAACTGATATATTCAAGACACGCCTTTATGTTGAATATAATATTTTAGCATATAAAGAAACTCTGTTATTTCACATTTATAATTTTATGCTGAATTCTATCTACTGAAAAATGAAATAGTTATTAAGAAAAATGTGAAGGAAAACAAGAAGTCGCCCAGTGGCCGAGGATACAAGGTGCTGGATACCCCAGTCCTTGGCCCGAGATGGGCCCAGATCTGAATCCCGGGTGAGGCATGGATGGTACACTTGTCTTTTTAGCACGTCTTTTGTAAAAACAGATCGTGCTTATGTTATTGGTTTGTCCGTCCGTCTGCAGACACGATATCTCTGCAACTATTAGTCCGACTTGAAAAATCTATTTTGTATTGGGAAGCTTGAAATATGCGAATGATGATCCTTCATTTCGGGTTTTTTACGATGTACAATTTTGTCGCTAGAGGGCGTAAATGCAGATGATGTCGAATTCAAAAATACGTTTTATTCCACATATTTGCTTCTAAACATCCGATTGAAAAAATTATTTTATCTTTCGATTCCATTTATGTCGAAGAGTATTTTAGATATAGTTACTTTTTCAAATTACACACAGATTTTCCGCTAGGGGCGTAAAAGTAAATTACATTTTTCCTGATAACTCTTCTTCTAAAACTCTGATTTGAAATTTTTTTCTTCAGCGGATACACCTCCTGAAGGAAAATCTTTTGCATATAATTCAAACTTCTGGAAAAGAATACTTTGGCCACCAGGGGCGTAAGTGTTCGTTTTTGTTTCTGATGTATTTGCCATGAAATCTGAGCTTCTAAAATAGCGATTGAAAAAAATTCTTTCGTGGACTGATGCCACTCATATCGATAAACGTTTTCAGAATATTTTCTTCTTAAAATACTCTGTAGTTTCCCCGCCAGGGGGCGTAGATGTATATCTTATTTTTATCAAGATCTCTACTTCTAGGAGTCTGATTTGAAAAATTCCTTCTTTGTTGGATAGTGTTTTCAGTGTGACATGTTTTTCATATAATTTCAAAATTTTCAAGTAATTCATAGACTTTCCGCCAGGGGGGCATAAAGGTAAATTGTGTTTCCTCCTATATCTCTGCTTCTAAATCTCAGATTTGAAAAATTCTTTCTTCACCGGATACAGCTCGTGATGGGAAATTGTTTGCACATAATTTCTAATTTTTGTAAAAAAATTGTTTGGCCACCAGGGGCGTAAGTCTTAATTTCTGCTTCTGATGTATTTGCAGCAAAATATGAGCTTCTAAATTCACGATTGAAAAAAAAATGTCGACAAACCTTTTAGAAACATTTTCTTCTTAATATAATGCATGGTTTCTATGCCAGGGGGCGTAGATGTATGTCTGCCGCCCCGGTTGAGCAGTGGTCTAAGGCGCTGGCCTCTGATCATTCGTCTGTAAGGGGTTCGGGTTCGAATCCCGGTCAGGCATGGATGTTGTGTTTGTCTTACGGCACTGGCTCTCTCCCTTCCCTGGAGCCAGTGACCCTAAATTAGGGACGGGCGACTGCTTATAGCCCATTGAGTTGCTCACGGTGGTCGTTAAACCTCCAATAAAAAAAAAAAAAAAAAAAAAAAAGATGTATGTCTTATTTTTGTCAACATCTCTACTTCTAGGAGTTAGATTTGAAAAATTCCTTCTTTGTTGGATAGTGTTTCCGATGCAAAGTGTTATTCCTATAAATTCAAAATTTTCAGGTAAATCATAGACTTTCCGCTAGGGGGTACAAAGGTAAACTGCATTTTTGGCATTATTTCTACTTCTAAAACTCCGATTTGAAAAATTCTTCCTGTATCGCATACAACACCTGATGGAAAATATTTTTCATATAATTTCTAATGTTTGGTAAAGAATGGTTGGGCCACCAGGCGGCATAAGTGTTAATTTCTGCTTCTGATGTATTTGTAGCAAAATCTGGGCTCCTGAAAACTCGACAATTTTTTTTTTTCTTGGACCGATACCGCTTATATTGAAAAACCTTTTGAGAATACTTTCTTCCTAAAATAATGCATGGTTTTCCCACCAGGGGACGTAAAATCACATCTTATTTTTGTCGATATCTTTGTTCCTAAGAATCCGATTTGAAAAATTATTTCTGTGTTGGAGAGCGTTTCCGGTGCGAAATGTTTCTCATATAAATTCATGTTTTTCCTAACAACCAGAGGGCATAAGTTCACGATTTCGTTTACAGCAATATCTGAGGGATTAAAAACCCGATTGAAAAACTTCTTTCTTCCGTCAGATACTATTGTTTTCCATACCGGTTCCATTGACTTTGAATAGCTTTGATAAATTTAATTTGCGGCAGAACGAATTCAAAACAAAAGATATGCTTATTACACCCGAAAATTCGGTGTAATCTTTCTTGCTTGATTTTTTTTTTGTTTAATTTTTTGGCTGGGAGTTTAACGACCACCGTGACCAACTCAGTGGGCTATAAGCAGTCACCAGCGCCGTAAGACAAACACAACATCCATGCCTCATTGTTTAGACCACTGTGCCACTGGGGCGGCTACACTTATCTTTGCTGCACTGGTTTACCCCATTTCCTGGAACTATAGAAGGCGAGTTGAAAGTTTTACAATATTTGCATAAACGCATGTGCTGCAGCGGGTATGTCACGTGTTTAAACTAGTTCAAGTCGCGCACTGCAGTCAGTCGAAAGGGATATAAAGTTGCAGTTGTTGTGAACAGCATTGCATGTCATCGTTCTGGCTATGGTTGGGATGCCTAAAAGATGAACAGCCACAACCAGCTAATTAGGAAACTTTTGCTTTAAGAGTTTGAACTCTGCCATAACGCTACTGAAGAAACATGAAACATTTGTCAGGCAAAATAGGAAGGTTCTGTGGACCACAGCACCGCAACCGTATAGTTCAAGAAATTTCGCTCAGGTGACAGAACCTCGACGGTCAGCCAAGGTCAGGTAGGCCGCAAACCGTGGATTTGGAGGCCGTGCTACAGGCCGTAGAGGCAAATCCGACAACCAGCACTCTGAGATTATCAGGAGAGCTGGGCATATCACAGTACCATCATGGTTCGTCACCTTCAAGACCTCAGTAAGGTCTACAGGAGCTACCGCATTGTCTCTCATGAACTGACACCAGTGAGGTCCGGACACTTGCCCACTATGGTTGATTTGTAGGTAATACGTAACGTCAGAGGACGTTTCTAATCTAGTGTAGGAAAACTGATCACAAATATTTATGGACTATAAAAATTGCACTTTGTTTTAGAAATGTTGAAATTTAAGGGGTTTACCCCCAAACCTAAACTAAAATACTGTACGTATACCACCTTTCTTATGAGTTCAAAAGGCTCAAAATTAAATCATTAGACAATGCACTTGAAAATTTGGAAGAGTTTAAATTTAGAGGAAATTTGGGTATCTAAGTTGAAACTTAAAATCTTCTAAGATGGTCTGCGGCCTAGGTGCCTTGTAAAGAGCTGAGAAATAATCTGTTTAGTGTCTTTCATTATGTTTTATGAAATGTTTACAAATAGGAAATATCAAGGTTGTAATTTAAAATCTTCTAAAAAGGATCATAGCGTGGGTATCTTGTCAACGCCTGAAAATTGATTCATTGAGTCCCTGTAAGTTAGCCTTTACTGCATGATATGCGAAATATTAAAATCATAACTCAAGATTTAGTGAGTTCCAAAGCTTCTACATAAACCTTGTGTCGCTATGATCTTATGTACACATTTATATCCCTACAAAAACTTTTGCATTTCGTTTTGTTCTTCTCTAAAAACTCCCACACTTTGAGAAGATCTCAGAACGAAACACAATTTGTCGTTTACGCAATTTGTGTATGACCCCATAATGTTGCAGACTCTGAAAAGTAATTAATTTCCCAGGTATGAATTTGCCGTTTCCTGTAGGGATCTGGTGTGTCATTTTTTATTTGCATGCGGTATGCTTTATTTTGGGATATATCCGCCCAACTCCCAACAGTAGAGACAATTCGAATTCTTTTTCAAAACGTACGTTGCCTACACTGCATACAAATTTAAAATTTCGGCGGGTCTACAAATCTGGTGGGTGTACATCATGTTCGTTAGATCACACGGCATACAAAATTAAAATTTCAGCCAGTGTACACCATCTCCCAAAATCAAAGCAGGCCATGATGCTTACATTTTGAAAATATGGTAGCGATTATTCCTAAAGTTACTGTGTTAAGTGTGCTCAAGTTCAGTGGGCAAATGTCCGGGTGAACAACTTTCTGGTGGGCAAATGCCCGACACCTGAAGCCAACTGAAGCAAACCTCCAAGTGGAAGTATGCACAAAACTTCTAGAAAACCAGTGTGATGTACGTTTTATCAAGAGAATTTTTACGTGCGATGAAAAGTGGGTCTATTTTCATAATCCTAACACACAACGGCAGTGGTTGAGCCCGGGTCAGCTTCCTTAACCTGTTGCTAAATGTGGGTGCATCAAGCATAAGGTGATGCTTTGCGTCTGGTGGAATTTCGAGGGGATGATCCATTACAAATTTGTTCCAGATGGTTGGACCATCAACACCAACCTCTACTCTGAACAGCTGGAGCGGATGTATGCCGTTTTGGAGAAGAAGCACCCGGCACTGGTGAACAGAAAGCGCACTCTCTTACAGAGGACAAGGCTTGGCCTCATACCATGTGAATGACCTGCACAAAACTCCAAGAACTTTAGAGCATCGAACTGATGCCACACCAGTATACAGTCCGGACCTTGCCCCGTCGAATTAGTACTTGTTCTGGTCCATGCCCCACTTCCTTCGTGGGTGGCACTTCAACAACCAGGAAGAGGTGGCAGCTGGGGAAAAGGAGTTCTTCGCCTCGAAGGAGAACTGGTACAGCCGTGGAATCAAAGAACTAGCAGACAGAAGGCTAAAGACAGCCCAACACGATGACATATACTTTAAATGCTAGTCAGCTTTCGTCGTAAAGGTACGTATGAAGACATAAAGTGATCCAAATATTGCAAAACTTTCGACTCACCCTCTATAGAATCAAAGAACTGGTAGACAGAGGACTAAAGATGATGCAACACGATGGCCTATACTTTGAATGCTAGTCAGCTTTCGTCATAAAGGTACGTATGAAGACATAAAGTGATCCAAATATTGCAAAACTTTCGACTCACTCTCTGTAGAATCAAAGAACTGGCAGACAGATGGCTAAAAACGGTGCAACATGATGGCCTATACTTTGAATGCTAGTCAGCTTTCGTCGCAAAGGTACGTATGAAGGCATAAAGTGATCCAAATATTGCAAAACTTTTGACTCACCCTCTGTAGTGTCCTTAAATTAAGGACAGATGACCTCTATTATATATTCCAATGAGTTGCTCACGGTGGTCATTAACTTCCCACCCACCCCCACAAAAAAATAAAATTAAAATATCATCTTTTGCCCATAATACATTCAAATTTACTTACAAGCATGAGGATTGAATGAAAACTGGAAACTATTTCAAAAGTTTACTACTGGATAACGATTGATATTGGGGTGCCCGGAGAAAAAATGGCGCTTTCGCATAGACCAGTTCCACGATGTAAATATGCATATTTTCTGCGGGCAGTTTTCCTGACCTGCAGATGACTGAAAGTGCGTACTGTGGGGAAACAAACGAGGTGTGAAGCACATTTAGCGATCCATGCGTTGAACTTCTACTGTGGTCAATTGCAATATCTACAACGTTCCAAATATTGGTTTCATAGCAACATTACCAGAAACAGGGGTTTAAAGTTGTTGAAGCAGTCCGAAAAAATAATGAATTGGAAGGTGAAGGCCTGGGGGCTACTCAGATGATGCAAGCATGGTACAAAAAATTTGAGACATGTGATCTCAGTTTGAAAAGGAAGGTTCAGCAGACTTGCCAACCTTAAGAAAAGAAAAATCCTGCAAGTTTCTATGAAAATCCTGCAAGCATACTTTTGTATGTTTGAAATATCAATGGACATAATTTGAAGCACTAATGTTACGTTAAGGCATATAAAAATGTAAAAACATTTCTGTTAAAAAATATTTTAAAAACTTCTGTTCAGTTATGCATCGATCTCGAGGATAACCCAAATCATGACGGAAAAGGAGAAATTCCTCGAAGCCGTTGCACTCTCATGCCTAAAGATTAGAGCGAAATTTTTTCGCCGTCGAATTTCCGATTTCGGAAATTTTTCCTCAATTTTTAAACTGAAATACAAATATTTATGGAATAAAAGGATATATAACAACAATACTGGACAGAGGCAACATCACAGGGAAAAGGAAGTGCGATTACGGAAAAAAATCTTTATTTTGTTTACTTCCGTTTCTGAAAGACGAAGTACCGTCCCGATGCGTATTTTTACGAATTGGTAAAATTATTCGATGCGTAGTTTTACGTGCGGAGAAAAATTCCCGATGCATATCTTTACGCATCGAGAAAAATTCCCGATGCGTATTTTTACGCGTTGGTAAAATTTTGATGTGTACTGAATGCCTAATTACGCATTTTGAAGAACTCTGGTTGGCACATCACTTGAGCGCTCCCGTGAAAAGAGAGAGCTACCTACTGCAAGATGTCATGAAGCCAGAGAGTCAAAGATGACATCATTGCATGACACAGCGCTCGTAAGGTCTGGTAGAAAATCTAAGTGAATGGTTGCAGGGGGTTGAAATATTTTGATTGAGCAATCGAAATATTAAAAAATCTGCAAAAAAAGACCTCTATCCGTAAAATTAAGCAGAAATCTGTAAAAGTTGGCAAGTATGCAAGTCCATTTTTGAAAATTTCCCCATTTCGGCAACGACGCACGATGCTTTTGTCCTGGCACATGCATATTTTTTTGCAATGTTACTATCTGGGAACATTTTCTTAAAAAGCACACTTGCATGGTCAGCACAGCTTAAAGGTATGTTATGTTCCACGAGGAATGTAGTAAACAAGCACTCAGCATGGATAATGGCATCGGAAGAGGAACTATCTTGAGCAAAATTTTATGTTTTGTTATTTTCTACGCACTTAGAATTGGCCACATGTTTTTGCATACGAATGTGATTAACGATATCTCCTTTGCCCTTGGGAACAATGGAAAAACCGCATCTACAAATAGAGCAAAAGGCAAATTGTTGGCCCTTCCTTGATTCGATTATACACAGATAATCTGTCGTATAACACTTCTTAAAACGAGACTGATATTTTCTACCAGCCATTGCGTGATTAAACTTGTGCACGAAAAGTTCTCAGAAATTCTCCTGTGAAGAGAGACAAAGTACATCAAACAAACCAAATCGCGCTTCCGATACCGTCGACAGACGAGAAATCTGCGTCAGTATTACGGCCAACGCCAAACCTGTTCCTGCTCCGTGCCTGCAGCGCCCGAGATCATTAGCGGACAGAAGAGTAAACATCGCTGCCAACTGCTGACTCGGAGAGGAAAGGTCGCTTCTCCGCTAATGAACCGATGCCTCGGAGAACGTCGAACTTTTCCCCTTGTTACTTTTTAATTTACGCTATGATAATCATTAAAGTTCTCCGATGCTTCGGAGAACTTCAAACTTTCTTCTCTTTACTTTTTAATTCACGCCACAAAAACCATGATGGAATCCGACAATATTAATTTATAGTCTGGAATTCCGGGAAATATAATGAAATCCGGCATTGCCTGCCTAAACCCGGAGGGTTGGCAGGCCTGGTTCAGGTAGGCCTACTGCTGTTGATTCGGATGCCCTGCAAGTGAGTCTGGAAGACAATCCACAAATAATCACTCGTATATTGTCAAAAGAACTGGGAGTTTCTAAATATACCATCGCTCTGAGCACCGGCAGAAGATCGGAAAGGATTCCAGATGATGCAGCGAGGACGAGGTGTCTCGTGAACTCCCCCAAGCTTAACGACATGTCGAGGTATGCAAGGAACTGGTCAGAAATCTACACGATACTCGACTTATCAAACAAATAGTTACTAAGGATGAAAAATAGATATATCTATGTAATCCAGATTATTCACAACAGTGGCTGAATAGAGGTGGACCCTCTTTACCTACCCCGAAACGCGAACGTTTTGAGAAAAAGTTTATGCTGTGTGTCTGGTGGAATTATGAATGTGTAATCCACTTTGAGCTCATTCTGAATGGTCGTTTTATCAATGCCGAACTGTATTATCGGAAATTGGACAGGATGTATGACAAACTTCAGTGGAAGTATCTTGCCTTAGGCAACCGAAAACAAGCACTGCTGAAACAACACAATGATAAACCTCATACAGCTAATCGGACCCAAGTTAAACTTGAACTAAAATCGAACTGCTGCCTCATCCAGCATACAGCCTCGATCTTTCCACTTTAGACAACCACTTGTTTCGGGAGATGGCGCCTTTTGTCCATGGCAAGCAGTTGACTACTTTAGACGATGTGGAACGCTAGTGGCAAGAGTTCTTTCTTTGCCTCCAAACCGAAAACTCGGTCCCATGCAGGAGAGGTGGGTTCAAGCTATTGAACATGATAACATCAGCTTTGAAATTTTGCTTGGATTCTCCCGATGTTTGGGGTAAGTGAAATTGCTTCAAAAACACCGTTTTTTCCTGGACATCCCAATAATAATACATTTTTATTTATTCTCTTATTAATTTTTAAAAAAATTACTGTACAAAAGCTTTTTTTTATTTATTTATTTGAGCATGCCCTCAGCTTTACAAAACTCTATGCCTTGTGGCAATGCTCAATGTCACATTCAAACTATTTTTTAATCAGAACAGGGGCAAGAGAAAGAAAATCTCTATCACTATATTCATTCCGCTAAAACCCTTGTTTTTTTGTTTTTTGCCTGTCGGGGATCCAGGAAAGAAACTTGTAGGGGGTTATGTATGTTATCGATCGTACAAGAAATTACCCGTGAATTAGATTTGAAGTCACTTGTTGGCAATTTTGCGAACAATAAAGCACGCAAAATGAAATTGTAATTTAATTTTAATTTACATTGGATTGTCAGTAAGTAAATAGATGCAGTTTGCATTAATTTTTTTCTATTTAGTTTATATTGTATTTTTACATCTTGAAATTATTGTATTAATGCAATATCTTTAGCCACACAAATGAATAACATAAATTTTGGGGGCGCAAGGTTGATAGCTTGCTTACGGCACCAAGCACCTTAGCGCCGGCCCTGTCACCATCATTATCACCTATCCATTATGTTAACATTATCACCTATCCATATATAACATAATGCAGCTAAGCTTAATACCAAATGGGCTCCTGTTCAAAGAAACATGTTGCTCAAGAACCAACCCACAAAGGGCTCTGATCAATTGGATACTTGGTTCTCTTATGATGTGTTCTCCAGCCACGAATGTATCAGGCCATTGTGCCCAAATGATCCAAGTTAAAAGGCATATCAAACACACTGTTCATAGCAACTAAATAAAAATTCAACAAGCAATTTTTAAAAATCCGTTTTGATAACTGTTTAGGAAATTAAGGAATAATGTTACGTATTCAAAGTATGATATATCAAATAAATTCTAGACAGGTAGTAATGGAAAAAAAAAGTGCTGGAAATCTTAAAAAGGAAAGTTTTCTGGCAAAACAAGACATCCCCTGATTTTCCAGTTCCCAAATAAAAATTCCCTGATTTTTATGAAAAAATGCAACTTTCCCTGATTTTTGAAATCATTTCAAATTTCCTGAGAATTCTAGTTTTTCCATGTGTTCCAGGTTGCATGCAAACCCTGTATTTAACAACAATAGTGGTTGGAGAGAACATCACAGGAGGAAAAATTACAATTATATGTGAGATTTTTTTCTCCATCTAACTCACATTTTCCGAAATTTTTGGAAAATTAAATTCCACAACTATAGGTATAGAATGACTAGGGTACATATGCCAAAAAGAAATATATACACTAGTGTCCAAAATTAAAGTCCGGAAGGTAACAGTGGGCAAATAAATCAAAGAGCACAATGAAATGTTATGATGTTCACAAAACAAATGCCAGCAGTAACATTTATATATCAATGAGCAAAATGCTGTCCAATATATAAATTGAGTTACATACTCAAAGCCAACAGGAAACAGCAGAGGCATTTCTTGTTGACATTGTGTGCAAGAAGCATTCTGGTGGCTGCAAATGCTTTCCTTAAGTCTCATATACATGTACCTGGCGCTGTACAGTGGCGAGGGATAGCATGACTAGGAGCAGGCCAGTCTTAGACCTAAGACACCAGGGCCTTGAATATCCACCCCAAAGTGTTTTCACGGTTATGGCAGGAATTCAACAACACAAGTAAGGTGTCACGAGGGCCTGGCCAAGGTCATCCGACACCTCGTAAGGACCATTGTGTTGTGTCGTTTCAATAGCACAGCATCACAGGTCCTATACAGTCTGGCAATTGCCTTCAGAGCTCTCCACTGCCACTAGGATTATGGTACCACGCCAAATAATACTGTACATCAAAGACTTAATGCAATTGGCTCTTGTGCAAGGAGAACCATGGTTTGTGTCCCACTAACCACATCTCACAGGAGAGCTCACTTGAACTGGTGCAGAAAATATTGTTTCTGACCATTTCCATCTCAATTCCGTCAGGTGTGACCAACATGTGTCAGTTGACCACCTCCAGTTTTTTTTTTTTTTTAAATTATGGTAGCTACTCCTAATAGAGGTATACAGTACTGCAAAGGGATTTAAAAAAAATTGGGTTGAGCTACAGCATTTTGAAAATAGGCAAAAAATACACCTGTGGTGAAAATCATGTGAAACGCCAAAGTTTGAAGTGCATACTGTTCCTGAATTATAACAGGTGGAGACCCAATTTTTTTCTATTTTGAAGCTATTGAATTAGCCTTTCTTCAAACTCACAGAAATCGGTCAAACAAATGTTGCCAGATGGCAAAAAAATTCTATATTTATTACAAAAAAATTTTATTTTCCCGAAATTTAGGGTTTTTTTTTTTTTTTTTTTTTTTCAGAAAAAGACTTATCAGGTGGGTAAGTGTACCAACCTGCACCCCTACTAGGGTTGTCTTAGCAGTAATTTTATTTTTATCTTGTGATGCATGTAACTCATAAAATTAATTTTTGAAATGTATAAAATTTCAAAAAATCAACATTTTTGAATTGAAATATCTCAAAACCCCATTCTTAAAAATTTTGAAATTTTGTCCAAATAACATCCTAATGGTATGTAGTTAACTGGGGGAATCAGGTTACTGGATTTTTGCCTTGAAATTTCCCTACATATTTTTGAAAATGACACTTTTTCTTTTCTTTTTTTTTTCCAGTTTTTGAAAAATGGCACTTTTTTTTTCCAAATTTTTGAATTCAGAAAAAAAAAAGAGAACTGTAAACATTATTTAGTAAATTTTTAATAGCAGGCGAACACAATTCCCAGCAGAGCTCACACTAAGCATTCGCCAAGTCGCCAAATGTGACTAAATCCGAAAATGGCGAGAAAAAAATAATAACAGCGAAAATGGTGGTGAATGATTTTATGAAACTTAGGCAATTTTTGACTCCTGGGTAAACTGTAATTTGCGGTAATTTTTGGGCTAAACTACAGCTTTCAAAGTTTGATTTTCAAAGTTTGATTTTCCAAAGCTGTGGTGCTGGAAATGGTACAGCCTGGTGCAATTGTTATGGAGTACTGTGAAACACCTATCAAGGCTGCTTGAGAGTCATTGGAGGAGTCAATGAAAATAATAGCTACTGAAGTTAGGGGATATCGGGAGGGAAGAAACTCTTCCGTAATTTATAATGAGCAGATCCAGAGAGATGGGATAGCAGAGGTTAAACAGTCTGCAGCACACATAGTCCAGTGTTGGTGTAGCACTTTGACTTTGCTCAGAACTGGTCTGTAATTCCACCTGATGAAATGCAAAGAGTGAGATCAGGACATTTTTCTCGTAGAATTGCCGAAGAAATCTTCAAGTTAGGCCAGGTTCATAAAAAATTTAAAAAGCTTTAAAAAATTCCAGTTAAAATCATTATACCGTCCACAGTCGCGATCGCCGGACGCGTGTTTCACCTAGGCTCTACCCTGGCATTTTCAACAGACTTCACACCCTCTGTCTAAGTCTGCTATCTGAAAGTATCATGTCCACAGTGCGCATGTTTCTCATGTAACCAATCGTCAATGCCATCTAGTGTCAAGTCGCATCAACTTTATCTTCATCTATGCCATTCTCAGCCTTCCTTTTTTTCTTCCTCTCTCTCCTCTCCCTATTAAATTTCTTCTCAGTTTCAATCAGGCTCCTAAAAACAGAGCAATTTATTCCAAAGACTGAAGAGATTATCAACTTACTTCCAAAAAAAGCTGCAACCAAGATCATGAAAGAAAAAACCACAGAGAAGCCTAATTTAATAAAATACGAAAGACAAGCACTTATGGAATTACGAAATAACCCATTGATCGTAATAACATCTGACAAAACTAATCAATTAATTATCATGGATATGACAGAATATGATGAAAAAATGCAAAAAACTATACAAGATTTAGGCATTGAAATCATATACAAAGACCCAACAGAAAAAATAAAACGTACATTGATGACTTTCAAAAATTACAGTTTCCTTCCTGATATGATTAAAAAGAAAGCATATCCTCCCATGGGAGCTACAACCCGGAATAACTATGGTAAAATAAAGACTCATAAACCTGGAAACCTGCTTAGACCAATTGTTGCGAAAAATAAGTCAGCTACGATAAATCTTGAGCGAGCACTATATAGTTTCTTAACTCCTATCTACAAACAATATGAATATACTGTGAACAGCCCCACAGAGGTAATTACATTAATACAGGATAATGAAATCAATTGGAATAAGAAAATAAGACTTACCAGCCTTGATGTGATATCCCTCTTCCCGAATACTCCTACTCTGGATGCAATTGACCTCATTGTTGAAAGGTTGGTGTGAAAATAAAATACCAACACAGGATTTTGAAGACATAAGAAGAGCACTTCTTTTTATTAATCAAAACAATTATTTCAGTTATGAAGGCAAAATATATCGACAATTATCGGGAGCATCGATGGGATCGCTGATTTCGGGTTTACTGGCAGAGGTGATTTTACAGAACATCGAAAAATCTATGAGACTGAGAACAGATATACCACAACCATCGATGTTTTGCAGGTACGTGGATGACATCCTTATGGTATGGCAGCATGATGATAACCAGCTACAGATGTACATAGACAAATATAATAACTATTATGATACAATTAATGTTACTGTGGAGCTTGAAAAGGATGGAGTCTTACCATACTTAGACATATTACTATCTCATAAACAAAATAACCTCAAATTCCAAGTATATGGAAAACCTGACAACATCATTAATATCATTCCTGAGAACTCTTACCACCCAGCATCTTACAAATTTGCAGCTTTCCGATCATACATTAATAGAGCGTTTACTCATACATCTAATGCCCAACTACTAAAAAATGAATTAAATTAGATAAAGAACACGGCAATAAATTCCGGATATGATGTAAAGAAAATAAATAACCTTATTAATAGATGCAACCTTAGAAATCAACAACAAAGGAGTGTGCAGACTCAACAGGAAATAAAATTTTATGGATCATTACCATATATACAGGAGATCACAACTATTATGAAGAAAACAAGTAAAAAATTTGACCTAGATTTTGGCGTACGAACGAGAGATATAACGAAATCTCTTAGTAACTATCACAGAAAGACCCCAATTTTACAAAAAGCGGGTGTCTACTAATAAAATGTTATGGATCATTACCATATATACAGGAGATCACAACTATTATGAAGAAAACAAGTAAAAAATTTGACCTAGATTTTGGTGTATGAAAGAGAGATATAACGAAATCTCTTAGTAACTATCACAGAAAGACCCCAATTTTACAAAAAGTGGGTGTCTACTCTATACCAATAATAAATAATCAAAATAAAATTGTCAACCAATATATAGGCAGTACAAAAAAATATTTAAACCAGATTGACTGAACACATGAAGAACTGGAGCAGAAGAGAGAATAAAACAGCACTTATTGATTTCTGTTTGGATAATCAATGTGTACCCTATTGGGAAGGAATTGCAATATTAAACCAGCAGAATAATATGAGAACAATACAAGTAGCAGAAGCAGTATTAATAAATAAGACTAGACCATTTAATTGCAATAGTAACAGTCCATACGACCTTTTGTACGCTTGGAGGAACCTGATTGAAACTGAGAAGAAATTTAATAGGGGGAGGAGAGAGAGGAAGAGAAAAGGGAAGGGTGAGAATGGCATAGATGAAGATAAAGTTGATGCGACTTGATACTAGATGGCATTGACGATTGGTTACATGAGGAACATGCGCACTGTGGACACGAGACTTTCAGATAGCAGACTTCGACAGAGGGTGTGAAGTCTCTGTTGAAAATGCCAGGATAGAGCACAGGTGAAACGCGCGTCCGGCGACTGTGGACGGTATGGGGTGGTGTATATAATGATTTTAACTGGAATTTTTTAAAGCTTTTTAAATTTTTTATGAACCTGGCCTAACTTGAAGATTTCTTCGGCAATTCTACGAGAGTGCAGCATTGGCGGGATAGCCCTAATGGCCAAGTATGACGTGGAACTTCAAGTGGTATGTAAATAGTAACTCTTAACTCAAGAATCTTTAATTATTATCTGGAAACCTTTACCCATTCAATATGATGTCGACACAGCCAGAACTGAGTTAACCCTAACAACTGGACATAATCGAAGTAGGGTACAACTTTTGACGAAATGGCTCTCGAGCTAACCCTAACAACTGACCGTATTGAAGCAAGATACAACTTTGGACAAAGAAATTCTCAATAACTACTGACGTTGGACTGAACACACGCTTCTGTGAGAAACATTTTTAGGGCTTTTAACCGATTTATATTTTAATTAAATAAGTTAATGCACCACCACAGACTGTATCAACTTTACAAAATGTGTAAAACAGAACTTACAGACGTCAAAGCGTCTTCCTGAAGATTACAGAAAGAAGCTTCACAAGCTATAAGAGATGCACCTTCATTTGTTGAATCTGTCTCCCCCTTGATCCCACAGACTAAACTTCTACTCCTCACAACTGATGAAGTTCAATTCTACTGAACCAGCAAAAGTAGAAGAGTGTGAAACAGTAAAATCTGTTGTTGGGATACAGTCACAGCATTCCTGGTTAGTACAAGGAAATAAACCCTCAATGGCCAGAACAATCCAGCACCCACACAAAGCAGTGCAATTTCCAAGCCAACAACAACAAAAAAAGAACCCATTTTCTGTGAATGATTTTCAAATAGGAGAATTTATAGGATGCATTTATGATGATAACTGGTGGATGGGACAGATTACAAACATATCTAGAGAATTCGAGGACATAACAGTATCTTTCATGCACCCTCATGGACCAGCCAAAGGTTTTTAGTGGCCAGAAGAATGTAGCAAGAAGAGAAACAAGTGTCCAGTGCCCTTAAAAATGCACTTCTAAAGGTGAATGCCCCAAGTGTTGGACGTTCTGCACGACTTTATACCTTTGATGAGAAGGAAATCAATAAAATCCAGCTGCTTTTCTCAGTTTGAATAATTTGTAGTTACAATGGAGAGCTCATAATTTTTTTGAGGCCTTTTTTTTATGTAAATAGAAATTGAATCTTAACTGCAACTGAGATAATGTATTGTATGTGTATATTTAAAAAAAAATTAAACATGTACATAATTGACAATTATTAAAAATCATAAAAATGACTTTAAAATATAGATTGACACTGCAATTTGGAATATATACTCAAGTAAACTTTTCAGAAATATCTTTTGAAGTTTTGTTGTTGGTTTTTTAATGATAACCCAACCAAGAGGTTCGAGCAGAAGAGAAGTGCATTTTCAAAAATTTGTAGAAAAATTTGAAGGCAAAACTCTAGTAACCCGATTCCCCCAGTTAACTACCTACCGTTAGGACATTATTTGGACAACATTTCAGAATTTTCAAAAATGGGTTTTTGAGATATTGCAATTCAAAAATGTTGATTTTTTGAAATTTTGTATATTTTAAAAATTAATTTTACGAGTTACATGCATCACAGGATAAAAATAAAATTACTGCTAAGACAACCCTAGTAGGAGTGCAGGTTGGCACACTTATCGACCTAATAAGTCTTTTCCTTAAGAAAAAAAATCCTAAATTTGTGGAAAATTAAAATTTTTTGTAATAAATACAGATTTTTTTTTTTTTTGCCATCTAGCAACATTCCTTTGATCAATTTCTGTGAGCACAAAGAAAGGCCAGTTCAATAGCTTTAAAATAAAAAAAAAATTCAAGTCTCTACCTGTTATAGTACAGGAGCAGTGTACATTTAAAAATTTGGTGTTTCACATGATTTTCGTCACGGGTGTATTTTTTGCCTATTTTCAAAATACTGTAGCTTGACCAAAAAATTTTTTTAATGAAAATCCTTTTGCAGTACTTTATACCTCTATTAGGAGCAGCTACCATAATTTAAAAAAAAAAATTAGAGGTGGTCAACTAACACCCCCTGCCTGAATTGAGATGGAAAGAAAGGGTCTTCTGGTGTCCAGATGAGTGGGCCGGTGTTCTTTTTACAAAAGAGACAAGATTCAGTCTACAAACAGATTCTCACTGCGTTTCACTGGGAGGGAACAGGAAACCCATAATGATACATCAAATGCACATGAACAAGATTATTTCAGTGGCTACTAGTGAGTAGTCTGCTCATGTGGAGTGGCATATAATGTTCAATGGTTGCACACTACTTCCCATGTTTTCTGGAGGCAAAGTGAATGCTAAGTACTATAGGGAGAAGATCCTAGAGCTGTATTTCAGACTTTTTTTTTTCTTTTTCAAGGAGCTGTTGGCTCTCAGTTCCTATCAATAGAGGATAACATTTGCCCATACAGGCCTCAGCTTGTTCATGGTGTCTACTGGCTTTGCAAAACGAAATTTGGGGACTTTTTGGTGACCTTTTGGGTACTTTTTGGTGACTACCCTTGATTTTTTCCCCCGACATTCGTACAAAAATATTCGTTAAGTATTTTGTAACCTGACAAACACAAAAAGTTACCTTAAATAATAGCAGAGTTTGGTACAATATCACGACACTGGATAGGACAAAATAAAATCACATGGTAATCAATCATTATAATTTTTCTGCATATTTCCCCCAATATATAAATGTATCATATTTTCTCTATTCTAAAATCTCTACAAGTATTTGGAATGCAAAAAGCACACACACACACAAAAATTCAAAGATTCAATTTAATTTTAATAAAAATATGTTACATTACTGATGTCCATTCTAAAAATTTTATATATAAGGGCGAGATACTACTTAACAAAGTAAATTTGTGTGTTAGTGTAACCCCCAATACAAAAACTTAGCAGTAAAATATTTCTTAAAAGTGCAGCGACAGAAAAAAGAAAGAATTTTGTAAGAATCTAAACAACATTTTAACCTTTTAAATAATATGTAAGGTTTATTTAATCAAATAAGGGTTTAACACAATGATTTATCAATAAAAAGTGGGCACTGATAACATACGAAATTTAACCAAAATCAAATATAGTGAAACAAAGTTTTTTTTATTTTTAATTTGTTTATTTAACATGGAATGACTCTTGAACAGGTGACACTGAACTTAACAAACTAGCCCTGGCTCTGCAGTTAACATCTTTTTAATTTATTCTGTGTAGCTGCGATTTCTGCTTCTAAAGCACTTTCTTCTTTTGTCTGAAGCATAAGTTTGCGCTTCTTTTCCTTTAGTGATGCAACTTCTTTGGTCAAAGGCTTTATGGTGTGTTCTTGTTGATCTTCTACCTTTTTTTTTTTTTTTTTCAGCAAGAGCATCCTTACGTTTTGCAGATGACCTACGCACTGCTGCAATGACACTTTTTGTTATTAGCATATTTGCAATTCCACCAGCTAACATGATTTCAGAGTAAACTGATCTCTGGGCAATTAAGGAATCTTCACCAAGTTTTCTACCAAAGGTTCTCTATTAACAGAAAATTCACATTCCACTTCAGCATTTCCATGGAACATAGTGAGAATCTTTCTTGCAAAATTCAAAAAAGGAGTGTTGGCTTCGTCGTGTCCCAAAACTTCTTGGAAGAATACGTCAAGACTTTGTTTTTGCCAATTAGATTTTTAGCTTTTCTATTATCCCTGGCTGATCACAAATGCTAATGTAATTTTTCTTAACTTTATCTGCTTCAGTTCCTGGCATGTGTTTCTTGCATGTCAGATAGTCAAGAGCTGTCAATACTCTAGAAAGGCGTAAATTTGAGCTCAACTTTATGGATGGTGAAAGACAAGAAGCACCTTTCACCATCTGTTTACGCAATGGAGATTTTACACAAAGTTTGGTAAACATGGTGATCGGGAAATCTTTACAGTCATGTTTAAAGGGAATCACTTTTGACTGGCTAATCTTATGGCATGCTGCAGCAGCACCAAAACCGATGGCAATTGCTGTAATGGGCAATTGGTTCTCACTTTTTTTTTATAACAATTTCCAGTAGCTGATTGGCATTTTTAACTGAAAATAATACATCTGGTTTTAATACACGCTTAGCTATGCTGCATAACATCAAGTACAGTTCTGCATACAGGAATGGCAAAAGGGGTTTGTTCGATTGAAAGGAGATCAGGAAAGGCTAACTCCTGAGCTGCCGTTTGCATAAAAGATAGTTTGGCTGGCAAAAGTTCATCTGAGACAAATTGCTGGACAATTTGAAATTTTTTTGTTGCTGGTGGTTTGGTTTTAACACCATCTACATAAAGCACCAGAGACGGAAGCATCTGAAGTGCTCTAGCAATTATACCAGAGTTCTCCACCCATCTGATAGAGCACATCTTTTTGGGGAACGAAGATGAGCCAGACAAATTTTTGTATTCTGCTCGTCTAGAGGGAAAATCTCTGAATAGATAATATAGAGAGCGCAGAAAAGTATTCAATTCCCAGCCTGAGCACTTATGAGCAGCTTTATAACTGCCATGAACAATATGCAGGGAACAAGTACCAATGTCAATCAACTCTTGTTCAGAATTATCCAATTTCATGACTTCCATAAAATCGTTAATAAATTTTATATTGACATTTGGGCCATCCATGCAAATCTGCATAATATTTCTTACAGACAAACCCAAATGCCCCAGTGCAGATGAAAATGCAGACAGTAAATCATGTGCTGCAGAACGACCCAAAAAAGTTTGTCAGGTACCTTGTAGATACTTCATTTTTTATGTCATTCCAATAGCGGACAACTACGTCCATCTGCCCTTTTTGGGATATTTTATTTACACTTTCATCCAGTGATATGCAAAAATAGTTGCACTTGTGTATCTCTTGTGCAAGATGCTCTTGAAAATAAGGACCAAGTCCATAAGTAATCATGTATGCCAGGTTTATCTTAGTGCAGCTGCAATTTGTTAGCAATATGATTGTCAGGAAACATGAGAGGAAACAAATCAGTAGCACTTCCTGCACTTCTGTGTGATGAATGGAAAAATACTTTCTGAAGAGCCCATATAATTTCTGCTTGTGTGACTTCATCTCTGACAAAAACATTTTGCAAACCTGGTGATTCACCAACCTGCAGGCCTGAAATTTTTAATTGAGGGGGCCCAGACACAGGACATGCAAAGGGCCTTGACTGACCAAAATCTGGCCCTGACCTTATATTGTTATTATTTTTTTTTTTTTAAGATGGTGCTGTTTCAGTGTCATGTATGATGCCTGAAGGCGTAGTGGGTTGAGTCAGATTTCCGGACCGCTGCATCCTGAACATCTGTTTTGAAAGATATTCTTGATTGCATTCCACTTACAAGAGAACTGCTGATTTGTTGACATTTTTTTCCTTGCTCATGAACTTTAACACCATTAAAACCACTGTGGCTAACATCAAACTTAGAATTGCAGAAACTACAAAATGCCTTATATCGATTGTTGGCCACAAGACGAAGCCACGTTGAAATTTTTTTGTTTTCATCTTTAGTCAACCAGAAATCTTGAAAGCTGCATTTTCCTGGCATTTTTACTGCAATGCTGAAAAGAAAAAAATTCAAATATTGTAACTAAATCTTCATTTACCTAGCTAGAAAAATTAATTTTTCATATAATGGCAACACACAAATGATAAATACCAATGATCAAAAATAACTACAGTAAACTCAGCACTCTATAGCTATTTAATAAAGCCCCGAGAAAAAAACTGAAATTTGTATTAGACGTCCTATTGATTTCCATGACTAATTCTGACAGTCAGATGGGGCTGCTATTTTCATATAAATATGTGACAAATACAGAGATGCCAACAGGTTTCAGATATTTTCAGTAGTACTCATACAAATTTTCTGTTGTTTGGGGCATTTTTCTGTAGTCATACCAAAAAGAATAATTTTAATCGAGGAAAACATGCTATTACTCATTTAATTTAATCAGTTGTTTTTTTTTTGCTTACTATATTCATTTATATACATTAAAATCTGTATCAAAATATTTCAAATTTTTCACATGGAAAATAATATACACAATGAAACATTTGTTTTTTACAAACAAAATTGTGAAAAAATGTTTCATTGTGAGTCAACAGGTACAAGTGATAGCGGCAGTTTATTAAGAGAGAGAGAGAGAGAGATTATGGACTTAATACTAGAACCTTATGGTCATTTATTTATGACAGTTTTTTGTGCTACAAATATTTTCACTAAAAATTATAGCCAAAATGCTTAAACGTTTCCATAAGAAATATATCAAAACCTACTGAAAAATAATCTTTGCGAGTCAAGTTCTATAAGAAAACATAATTACTCTGAACAAAGTTTTTCATAAAGACATTAAATCTGACTTGAAGCTACAAAAAATAAATAACATATATGCGCTCTGCATTTGAATGGCTGTATGCAAAAATATGCCAAAATTTGAAGTAACAAAAAATATAAGTTCCATAAACAACAGATATGGGGGTAATTATTCCATATAACTTGGACCCCTTTATACTGGGTGGTCTCAGAACACTTATAAAACAAGATCGGAGTAAGCTGTGTGAATGCTGCCTGAAAAATTTTAATTGATGTTTCCCAGACACAGGACATGCAAAGGGCCTTGACTGACCAAAATCTGGCCCTGCCCTTATATTGCTATTTTTTTGGCAGATTTTGAAACATTTCATGAAAACCAGTGGTGCAGTCCTGAAAAAAGAAGTGAACAAAGTTTTGTTCACTCTGAAGACCAACACGAGTCAGAAGTCAATAGGGGAGAGGATGTTAGGAGGGGAGTACTTGACCAAAAGATCTTTACCTCCCAGAGAAATGGAAAACTAGGAGAGTGGAGTAGTCCCAAATGGGAAAGTAATACAGAAAATGGAAAACGATTGGGGAAGTCAGGCCTTTGCACATTTCTGAGGTGGTTTTGGTAAACGAAAGATCTACGGATTTGTGCATCGCCACCATGGAAAAAAATAATAATAATAAAGGGAGTGAAGAAGAAAGGGGGAAAAAACTTGGTTAAGATTATTTGTGTTACAAAATGTCGATTTTGACGGGCGACGATTGAATACATTTAAAAAAAGTCCAATTCAGTTAGGTAAAAAGTTAAGTAGTCTGGCATTGCGAGGCCTTGTAAAAAGTGGCCTGGCGGGGCCTCGGCTGCATTTCTGCTAAAAAGGACCCTAGGTACGCAGATTTAGCATGGGAAAGTTTGACTTTTTCTGAAAAAAGTTTTTTTAATTATGTGTACCTTTTAGGTGCAAATTATGTAACGTAGTTTAATAGTAACACTCACAGATTATGAATGTATTAAACAGTAACTCTACCTCTTTTTTTTTCCCTAGTAGATCAAAAAGTAATGCACAATAAAAAATATGCAGCAACAGTTGGCATGCACACACGGGGATGGTCCGGCGGGTCCGGACACTTCTACCCACCCCACCCCACCCCCGCGGCTAACTTTCTTCAGAATTTTGCGCTACAACTCAAAGTGTCCAATTTTATTTATTTATTTTGCGTGTGTGTACTTTAAAAAGTTTTCACCGGATTCAGACGAAATTTTCAGGGTAACTTTGTTTGACCAAGCTAGGGCATCTATAAAAAAAACAGCTGTTTTAAATGAAAATTCGGAAAATTAATTTTTCACATTTTTATCCTCAGTTAAGCAAAGACCCGCAGCAGGTGACAAATGGGGCTCAGAGTAAAACGGGGGAGAGAAATGAATTTTGCAAGTCCGTAGTTCTCGGCCATCTGCGCTTTCCCATGAAGTTGATCTTTCTCTGAAGGTCTTAATAATAAAAAAGAAAAGTGCGTAATTTAAAAAGTTTCCCTTGGATTGAAGCGAAATTTGCAGGGTAATCTTATAAGACCAAGTTATGGCATCTGTCAAAAAGTCAGCTATATTCAATGAAAATTAGGAATTTTTTTTTTTTTCATTTTATACTTAGTCAGGGTAGGAGGAGTAACTCAGCAGGTTGCCAACGAGATGGTGAATGAAAGGGGAGATGCGATCGAGAACCACCTCTCTCTTACCTGGCCGAGCTCAATCCTATATATGTCGTGTCTTGTTGTAAGAGGGGTAGGTGGAATTTATTGCATGTAGCTGTAACATTGTTATTCCATTCCCTCTCTATTGAGATATCTTCCCGCGGGAAAAAGAATGGAACAGGCCAAAACGTTTTTTGTTACATAATTTCGCTCAGCCCAAAAATAAAAAAAATAGCAACGCAGTATACACTGGGGCTTATCTACCCAAAATTACAATAATTGATTGTAAACATTCAGCTAATTTTTTTTAATTAAATAGATGCATAAAAACTGTCTTGAAACTGAAACAAATCATACAAACATCTTCCCTTAACAAAAAGAATAATAATAATAAATTAAAAAACACATGCATAGTCTGACTCACTACACTAAAAAGAAAGTTTGCGTATCATCATTGCAATTTGGCCTGCCACGACATGATTGAGTTATAGAATTCAACATCAGTGTTATACTGAATAAAAAGAAAATAATTTTTAAATGACAAATACAAAAAGTTTACTTACTTTTAAAACAGCATTCCTTCCCAATGCTCGAGGTAACTGAAATACAATACCAAAACAATACAGATGGATTATGGAAAAGCACAACAAAAAGGGGCGTCCGACAAAGCATGTTATTCCTTGTGTTGGTGAGGAAGCCGTACATCCCTTATTAATTCCTCCCCTTCAACATGAATTGACTCTGCTTGGCACTCTGCCAACCAGGGGTCTCTCAAGTGTGGGCGAACTATATGCATGCTGCTTTACGACAGGGAGGGATCTCTCTTTTGTTCATTGGTGGGATGTTCATGAGATGCACTTCCGGTCTATGAGATGTCCCTCGATAACGGA
Source organism: Macrothele yani (assembly GCA_039090855.1). Lineage (NCBI taxonomy): Eukaryota > Metazoa > Arthropoda > Arachnida > Araneae > Macrothelidae > Macrothele > Macrothele yani. The sequence goes on from CM076992.1 coordinate 22,146,510, forward strand.
GAACCTTTTCTCGTAATTGCTCTTAAGGCATAGTTTAACAAACTTTTCCTTTTAACAACAGAAAACGAAAAACTGAAAAAAATTTGTGACCTTACGTTGAAATTCATGACTATTTCGTGACCTTTTTCTCATTTCGTTACTTTTTTGGGACTTTCGTGACCGGTAGACACCATGTTGTTGATAATTTCCTGCAGAATGAGGATATTTAGCGAATGAACTGGCCAGCCAAGTCCCTGGACCTGAACCCTATTGAGCAGTGGTCTCAAACTGAGACCCTTGGAAGGGCCAGTTTTGAAGGAAATTAGGGGGCCACGTGAATATTAATAAATTTCCTATGAATTAATATGATCTTTACAAAACTACACCAATGGCTTGGTACTAGAGTGGAATATTATTTCTAATTATCTGTAAATAGTAAAAATAAATGCTTCATCAATCACTGTAAACAACCACCTTTATGTAACAATTATTTTCACATAAATCTTAAAACAATCACGTTTTACCAACTGAATACGGCACACAGTACAGAAGATATTAAATGTTCTGACCAGAAACTTGGGCTCGCTTTTCTGTCACTAACTTATCAATATTTGGAATAATGTTTACGCTACTTTTAAAAGTGAACATAAGTGACTGTCACTTAACCTATTCCTTTCAAGACATTTTACTTGGTTCATTATTGAAAACAACTGTTCACATGAGTTATGTTGTTCCGGATGTAAACATAACACATGCAGCTAGGTTATGAATGTTTACGTACTTGTCTTTTGAAACTAACGGGTAAAACTTTGTTAGATTGCAGCTGTTTAATTTTTCTTTCAGGAAAGTATCACACTGAAAGTCTATTAATTCAAGCTGCAGTTCTTCAGGCATATATTGTCAGCATTATAAGAAAATGGAGACTTTAATACATTGAAAATATGTATTTTGCTTAATACAGTTATGTTCTTCATAAATTTGTTACTTATAAAGATGATGGCTTTCCTAAGCATTATTATATTTCTATTATATTTAATATGTTATAATACACTTGAAAAAAAGGTGATTTGTTTTAATTTTGTAATCATTCATGAGGGCAGCAAAACAGTTGGCGCGGGCGGCGAGTTTGAGACCACTGCTATAGAGCATAGCTGGAATGCTCTGGGACTAAATATAGCTGCTTGTCAGCCCACTGCCAGAACCCTTCCTGAGCTACAAATCCCACTCATTGAGGAATTGAATTCTTTGGCTGCAAAGTTCATCAATAACCTGATGATGAGTTTGTATTGTTATTGTTAGAGTCATCTATTTGTACAGGGTGATCACATTAATCTTTAAGACATTTTTAGGTTACATTCTTAACATCTCACCTTGGTGACATTTGCAGATGTGACGCTGTATACACAAAGCGTGTACACATTGCTCAATGATAATGTACAGGGTGATTCATAAAGAAGTATACAGTTTCAATGCACTATAAAACAAGAACAATGTAAGATATTTTATGTTATCTGTAACAGAATTATAGGCAAATGTTTCAAGTTTTTTTAGAGACAGTCACAGATGTTCTATGTGTGCACCCTTAGTCACATGACACACATTGAGCCGGTAATCCATTCCAGGACTTTTAAGTTTGCACAAACAGCCCGTAGTTTCAAATTTTTTATGCCAATCGTAGATAGATTTTCTGGTTGGAGGTTCTTTTCCGAATCGTGATCGAAAATGCCGTTGCACAACAGTTACAGATTCCATTTTGCTCAATTCAAGAACACAAAATGCCTTCTCCACTGCAGACGCTGCCATTTTGACTGACTAGTCGCATGACACGCGCGCTGTCGCCTACGTCACTTCCCTCAGTAGTGGGACACAAACTTTATGAGTACATCTACCTAACGGTTCACAGTTGTGGCCCGTGTCTTCAACTGTTACTATTTTACAGCATCTGGAAACTATATACTTCTTTATAAATCAGGGTGTATTTATTACCCATATTAGTATTGTTTCTTTACATGCCAAATATCTATACCTACTGTTACATTCTTTCCTTTCTATCCATGCAAATGACTTCCAGATTTTAGTTTTGGACACTACTGTATATAAACGTATATGTGTGAGTGTATACAAGATCATTACAAATCAAACAGTTACAACATTTTATAAAACCAAAAGTATTTAAGATATTGACACTTATGTTGCATGTTTTGTTGGAAAACTCTTGAAGTTTGTTACAGCAACTTACTGACATTTAATGTGTGCACCTTTAGTCACGTGGCATATATCAATGTGGTTGTCGAATATTTGCCAAACACATGTTAACATATCTTCATTGACTCCAACAACAGCTCCTGTGATGCATTGTTTCAGACCAGTTAGATTAACAGGAACAATTGGGAGGAAGACCTTGTCTTTGACACAGCACCATGAAAAAAGTCACAGGGTGTTAGATCCGGACTTCATGGTGGTAACATGTGAGTGACATGTTGTCACCTGTTGCACAGCCAATCCAGCACTGTGGAAGATTTCATCGTGATTTCTAACTTTCTGATGCCAGTGGGGTGGTGCCCTATCCTGTTGGAAAATGAAGTTGTCACTGTTTTCATGAAGTTGTGGCATCACCAAAATAATTAGCATATTGAAATAGGGTCATTTCACATGAAATCATTTTCATAATTGCTAACTGCCATAACCTTAAATGTCATTTACATGATACCTATAATAGCTATAGACCTGGGACAGGTGTCATTTTAAAGCTTATGAATAGGGCTTTAATTTATATACAACATGAAATTTGTGAATTGAATACAATTTCAATACTTAAAAAAAAATTTGAGTCTTTGGAAAAATGGAAATTTTTAAAATTGTCAAAAAACTCAATTAAATGTACATGTCTTCTAGCCAGTCAGGCCAAATTTCAAGGTGGTATCTCAATGGTATCATACAAAACTTAAATTGCTTTGTTGGCAGTGACAAGGAATTAAACCCTGTAGTCCATTGTTCTATAATGTATATTGATAAAATTATGTGGTGAATTACAATGAATCCAGTTAAATTGAGGGAATGTCAAAATGTAGAAGTTCTGACATGTTTCCACCTGTTTGCTTACGCTCTTCCCCTACACCTGGTGGAAGGAATCTTGACACACACTGGGACTGTTCAAAACATACAAGTCCTGACATGTGTGTATCTTTTTGTTCATGTGCTGTTCTCCTATCATCTTACCTTCTAAACAACTCAGTTGTGGTCTAGCTCTGTGTGCATGCACTTCAGTTTATTTGAACAGTGTGTATTTAGTGAAGCTTTTTAAGTTCATTCTTCAAATTTTCTATGATGTTGAGAAGCACTGAGAATCATTCTTTTTGTTGTGATGCTTTATTAGTATTAATTAAGTTTAGTTCATTAAATCTATGACATAATTACAAGATTTGAAATATGGAGGAGAATAAGTGGTCAAAAAACTGTTGCAACCCTTTAAAAATGGGAGGGAGGCACGAGTTAGTAAAGACTTGAGGAAAGTAACTGATTTGGTTTCATTATTTAATTTCACTAAATTGTGAAATCAAGCCACACGTGAAAATATGCATTTTATGTAGATTGCAGTTGGAAAGGAGAAGCCTTGTCAAATGGATAACAATATAATTGAAAAGGAAATTCCTCCTGAGGATTTTAAGATTCCTTCTCCTGGTCACAAAGAGTCTGAGTATTTAAACAAAGATGCAGCTTTAAGCCACTTAAATACCTCTTTGACCTCCCTTGGTGACTCTCCAGTGTGTAAAAAGAAAGTACAGAGTTCCAAGAAGTATTGCAAAGAAAAGATGAAGAAAGTTAAAAGGACCTTCAAAGAGTCTTTTTTTCAATTTACTTCCGATATTGGAGGTTATATTTTAACGTGCATTAATGCATTTGCATTTTTGAACTTCACTTTTAGTTGGTAAAGTTCGATGAACACTTACTTCACTTTTAGTTGGTAAAGTTCGATGAACACTTACCGCACGTGGGGCTTGGCTTTCAATTCATATTTTCGTTATGTGGATGCGGCACGGGGTTGTTGTTTTTTTCCATTTGGCCACGGTTCACTTCTTTTTTTTTTTTCCGTTGGAATTATTTTGCCTCATCACCAAATGAGTTTTTCCTTTGCTGCATCCTCATTTACTTCAATATTTATTCTTAACCCGAGTACTTTCGGTACTACTACTATACCGTCTTCGAGGGGACATTTTGCTCCAACTAGCACGGACCGTGTCAGCTGGGCATTTCGGTGGTTCTCGCGGGCTGCTTCTGTCATCTGCTATCGCTTCTTCAACGCCCAAGAAGAAGCGATAGCAGATGACAGAAGCAGCCCGCGAGAACCACCGAAATGCCCAGCTGACACGGTCCGTGCTAGTTGGAGCAAAATGTCCCCTCGAAGACGGTATAGTAGTAGTACCGAAAGTACTCGGGTTAAGAATAAATATTGAAGTAAATGAGGATGCAGCAAAGGAAAAACTCATTTGGTGATGAGGCAAAATAATTCCAACGGAAAAAAAAAAAAAGAAGTGAACCGTGGCCAAATGGAAAAAAACAACAACCCGTGCCGCATCCACATAACGAAAATATGAATTGAAAGCCAAGCCCCACGTGCGGTAAGTGTTCATCGAACTTTACCAACTAAAAGTGAAGTAAGTGTTCATCGAACTTTACCAACTAAAAGTGAAGTTCAAAAATGCAAAAGAGTCTTTTTGTTTACTTCTGAAGATGATTTAGATGAGGAGGAAAGTAACCGTGCTGATTCAGACATTATTCAGCAACTGAACGAAAATTTTGAAACTGTAAACAAGAGTGAAAAGCTCACGATTTTGACAGTTTTACCAAAAAGCTGGTCCTGTAAAAGAACTGAAAATGAATTTGGAGTAAGTAACTACACTGCCAAGAAAGAAAAAAAAAACCTTGCGAAAGAAAAATGAATTTTGTCCTCACCTGATCCCAAACCTGGAAAAGCGTTACCTGAAAACATGGTCATCTTAGTAAAGGAATTTTAATGCAGTGATGAAGTCACCAGAGAAATGCCAGGCAAGAAAGACTGTATTTCAACCAGACAAAGATGGTTGTAGAACTGATATCCAAAAGCATCTGATACTTGGTAATCTTAGAGAAATTTATCAACTTTTTAAGTCCAAGTACCCATCTGAAAAGATTGGATTTTCAAAGTTTACTGAGTTCAGACTAAGGAACTGCATTATAGCAGGAGATACTGGGACTTACTCTGTGTGTCTTTGGACACAACACACCGGAATGTAAAGCTCATGATTGCTGGAGCTAATTTAAACAAAGTAACCCTACAAGGACATGATACTCCTTTAAAAACATACCAACATTGCTTATCAAGAATTATGTGTGATCCTCCTGCACAGAAATGTTTTTAGGTGACTGTGATTCATGTTCTAGCATCGATGATTTCAAGGAAGCCCTATTAACAAGTCTTGAAGAAGAAATTATTGATAACATCACCTACAAGCAGTGAGTTTCAGTGGACCGCTGTTTGTTTGAAACTATTTGTAAGACCACAGAGGATTTTGTTAAGGGAGTTTTCAGCCCAGCTAATCATCTTGAATAAGATGATTAGCTGGGCTGAAAACAGAGAAAAAAATCGCAGATTTCCGTAACGAAGCTATGGTGACATGTGATTTTGCTGAGAACTATTCATTCATTCTGCAACAACTCAGTGGCAACTGTTCATCAATTTGTTATGTATTATACAAGGAAAGTAATGAACTGAGACATAAGAGTTTTGTTTTCATCTCGGAATGTCTGAAACATGACACAGTTCTTGTTCATGCCTTCCAAAGAAAACTTCTTAAAGCGGAATTGCTCCCAAACTCGAAAAACATATTTTACTTTTTGGATGGCTTGGTAGCACATAACAAAAATCGGAAGAACTTTGCAAATTTGTGTAAACACCAGGCTGATTTCCAAGGCATTGAAGCAGAGTGGCATTTTTATTCCACTGCACATGGCAAAGGAGTTTCTGATGGTGTTAGAGGCACAGTCAAGAGATTTGCAAAGGCCAGCCTTCAAAGCCTTCTCTCAAATAAGATCATGACATTTTGACAACTGTAAAGCAAATATCCCTGCAGTAATGTAATTTGATTGACATTAAATGTCAATCAAATTACATTACTGCAGGGATGTAATTTGATACATTACTGCAAGAATAATCATCTTGATACGCTTCGCAATCAAGATGATTATTTCTTCTTCAAGACTGTTCGTTTTTTAAAATTTCGGCAAAGTTGTAATTCGTTTTCATGTTTTGTTGTTGTCCTGGTGCTACGCAATCGAGAGATTTATTTCTTTGTGCTTCGCAGTCAAGATGATTTCCTCTTCAAGATTTCAGTTCGTTTTTTAAAAAATTTGGCAGGGCTTTAATTCGTTTTCATATTTTGTTGTTAAGGATTTATTTACCTTCATTGTAAAAATTCACCTTGTTCAATTTTATCTGGTGCAGATTTTACAATATCATGAATTTTATTTTCTAAACTTCACAATTGCAAAAAGCTCACATTCATTGAATGAGTCGGATACTTACGGCAATGCCTTGTGAGTAGATACATTATAGGCGTACATATAAAGCCCCGACAGCCCCTACGGATATTGTAAGTACATATATAGTTCATTGTTTCTTGATTTTGATTGCTGATACTATGCCCCATACGTATCTAACATCATTTAATAATCTCCTGATTGCAGAACTTGCATAAGTGTGAAACAGTAATGATGGACATTTAATGTCAATCAAATTACATTATCATGGCCACATAAAAAGTATATTCATCGCAAATTGGCGAAATTTGAACAACGATATATCCCTGCAGTACGTTTTTTTTTTTTTAATGTTATGAATGATTAATACCTGGAATAGGAGAGATTTATTTTTACAAGTACAATTTGATGAAGCAGTTGCTGTTACAGGAACTCATAAGTTTCATGCTCATCTCCTAGTATTAACTGAAATATTAGAAACCAAAGTATTTTCACCTTCTCTAGGAACTGTTTTACATAGAATTAAAGTTGCTCCCGAAATTGAAGATGTGGATTTTGATCACATGACCATTTGTTTGGCATGTGCCTATGACAACTTGTGGTGGATGGGATGTGTTCCCTCAATGGAAGCTGTAGAACATGATGTCAAAATATCATTCTTACATCCAGCTGGACCAGCAACATCATTTTTTTTATCCTAGGAAACCTGATGTTGGCACTGTGACAGGACTCTTAATCCTTTGCAAACTGGATCCAATTACAGTAACAGGGAGAACATAAAAAAGCATCCAACATGCTAGCCACCAAAAAAAAAAAAAAAAAAGGTTCTTTATTTATAGATATAGAAAGCTTTCTGTTGTATGATACCATTGAGCTACCACCACCTCGAAATTTGGCCTGACTGGCTAGAAGACATGTGCATTCAAGTGTGATTTTTTGACAATTTTAAGAATCATTCAGTTAAAATTTAAAAAAAGTATTGATTTTTTTTTTGATTCACAAATATCATGTTGCATATCAAATAAAAGCCCTATTCATAAGCTTTAAAATGACACCTGTCCCAGGTCTGTAGCTATTAGAGGTATGTTGTAAATGACATTTAAGGTTATGGCAGTTAGCAAATTTGGAGAGGGGGCAGTTTTGAGAATTCAATATCTCAAAAATGGGGGGGACAAAAAAATTGGAAAACAAATAACTTTAAACATCTTATTACATGTCCAAATATACCAAAATGAACCAAATCGATGACATTAAGGTTTGATGCATTGGTTGATTTGATATGGAATGACCCAATAAGAACTTTCTGTTACAGTGTTTTCTTGGGAAAATAAGGGGCCATACACTTTTTACAGGATATAGCACAGAACACAATCTTTGGGGAATCCCACACCTGCTCCACTATTGCTCTAGAATTTTCAGTCCCCCATATGCAAATGTTATAGTACATACATACATACATATCACTAAGCTGTTCTCTGAGATTCAGAAGTTAGCTCCAAAAAGAAATACAAACTACCAGATATTTTTACTTACTGTTGTTGTATCAAACTTCTCCATTTACTGCGATCTTGATATACAACTCGGGCTTCACTGATATCCATTACACGGCATACACAAGATCTTTTATACTTCATACTCATAATCTTTTTCTCATGCAGACACTCCTGAATCTGATCCACCCATGTCTTCCTTGGCCTTCCTCTGCCTTTCCTTCCTGCCACTTGGGGTAAACAGATTTTCTTAGTAAGTATCTCATCATTCATTCTTTCAACATGGCCAAACCACCGAAGCATATTGGTCTCCACCTTGCTAACAACATTTTGCTTCACATTACACAACTGCAACACATCTTCATTCCTCACACAATCAGAACATATCTTGCCACAAACCCCCTGTAACGCATTTCTCCAGCACACAAACGACTCCTGTTTCTTCTGCAGTACCCAGGTTTCACTGCCATACATCAGAGTAGGAACAATTACACTTTCATACACAGCCATGTGGGACTCTCTAGGGAACCCATCATTCCTGTGAAAACCTCCCAGAGCAGCTATGACTTTCAATGAAGAATTCACTCTCCTACTAATTTCCCCAACCAATTTGTTCTCTCTGTCAAACATGCTTCCTAAATACACAAACTCACTCACCTGGTCAATCACAGTGCCGTTTATACTTACATTACATTAAGTGCTACCAGTTCCTCTCTCAAACACCATAACTTTGGTTTTTCCCTTTTTTATACTCAGTTTGAATTTCATGCAAACTTCGTACATCCGAGACAACATACTCTGCAAATCACTTTTGCTCTTTGCCAACAGGATAGTGTCATCAGCATACAGTAATCTGCACACACGGATATCACCAAGACATAAAACACTATCATCTATTTTGGCATCACACATGCGCGCGTCCATAAATATATTAAACAGCCATGGTCACATTACACAACCTTGTCTAACTCCTGCACCAATAGTAAACCATTTTGATAATACACCATTCACTCATACACAAGCTCTACTACCAGCATACATGGCTTTTATACTATTAAGTACATTCCCAGTAACACCATATTCATTCAATACCTTCCACAACAGTGCCCTATTTACTCAGTCGTAAGCTTTCTCTAAATCTATGAAGGCAGCAAAAACTTTCTTACCAACAACCAGATACTTTTCTATCATCATGCATAATGCAAAAATCTGGTTAGTGCAGCCTTTACCAGGCATAAAACCACTCTGAACATCCCACTTTCTCTGATGTAAGACCCTGTACTTTTTCAATAACAACCTTACCAAACACTTTCCCTGGCACACTTAGTAGGCTAATATACCACAATAGTTCTTGCATTCAGTCTGATCACCTTTTCCCTTATACAAGGGAACAATAATGTCATCCTTCCAATCCCAAGGGACCATTCCTAACTCCCAGCACAACTGGCAAATTTCAGTTAACCAGTCAACTACAGAGTCACCATCATATTTCAACATCTCGGCAGTTATGCCATCAAGTCCCGGAGCCTTACCATTCTGAAGAGATTTTATAGCTTTACACACGTCTTCTCTTGAGATCCCTCCTGTGCTTCCATCCCTCACTGTGACATCATCTGCATCTGTCTCAGAATCATCTTTGCTTTCATGATCTAATAACTCACAGAAATATTCACCCCATCTTTCACTTAACTCATTGGGCTTCCATATCATTTCCCCGAGCTCATTCTTCACACAACTTACAACTTTGTTTCCCCTATTTTTCCTGAGTCTCATGTACTTCCAGAAAGACTTCTTATCTTTCCAAAAAGCCAATTCACACCTTTCCATCATCTCCTTCCTATCTTTTGCCTTACTGTGGCGAACCAGCGTAGCAGCTTCTTTGAGCGATATTCATCCACAGAGACTCTACCTTGCAACATCCCTAAATAAGCTTCCTTCTTTCTCTTTACTGCCTCTTCAATCTCACTATTCCACCAAGCATCATCTCTATTGTTACCCACTATTGTGGTGCCACAGACCTCTTTAGCAGCAATGACAACACAGTTCTTAAAATATTCCCACTTCTTTTCTACATCCCTCTCAATTGTTCTCTGAGTAAATCAGAATAACGCTGATGATCTTGAAGGACCCTATCAACCTTTATTCTTTCTATCCTGGGTCTCTTCCTATTCCTTTTCCTCCAACCAACATTAAGTTTCACTCATGACACTACCAAGTAATGATCAGAACCAACATCCGCACCTCTCATCATACGGGTGTCAATAACTAAGTGTTTCAGACGCTGATCGTAGACAACAAAATGTATCACACTCTTTTGACCAAGAGTATGATTTTCCCAAGTATATATGTGGATGTACTTGTTGTTGAAAAACCTATTAGATACACACAAACTATTCTCAATGCAAAGTTAAATTAATCTTTCAACGTTATCATTCACCCAAGGATCATTAAACTTACCCAGAACATTGTCAGAAATTGTATTCTGCACACCTACTCTTGCATTGAAATCCCCTGCTATTGTAACTTTTTTCTTTAGCACCAAACTGGCTCAAAACAGCTTTTAGCTCATTCCAGAAATCTTCCTTCTTATCAGAAGGTTCAGAGTCACAAGGAGCATACACTACAACAATTATGATTCTCTGAAGTTTCATTTTCAAACGAATCCAGAGAATTATCTCGCTTACGCAACTATAGTGAATCAAGTTGTTCATCTTTTCACTTAAAATCACACCTACACCAGACTGTCCTCTCACATTATCCAATACTCCAGACCACACACTCACTGTGCCATTCACTTCTTCTACCCCAATTTCCTTCTGTTTGGTTTCACTTACACACAGTACATCCAGTCTATACTTATTCATCTCCTCAATCATCTCACTCATCTTGCCATTTATACCCCTAGTATTCCATACACCAATCTTACATTCATTCAGCCGAGATCTCTTTCTTATACGCCGTTTAGAAAGTCCAGGGTGATTCCGTGGTGGACCGTCCTTCTCAAGTGTGGTAGGTCCACCATATCCCACACTTGAGTCATTCTTAATATTTCTTTTTGTCTTTTTAATCAGGTAAGTACATCAGTGTGGGGGATTAGCCCACAGCTGAGGGTTCCAGTTGGTCATTCAACCTAAGGATTCTGGAACAAAACCCAGTGAGTTGGGGACTTTTTGCCAATGTCACACAGAACTAGCTGGCACACCTCTCCAAGAGTCACAGAGGCCCTAGTTGCTGTTGTGTGTGCCATTGTTACCACGGAGTGTCCCCGAGGAGGCAAACCCATCGCTCACTACGACCGCCCGCAATGTTATAGTATGGGACCCCAAATCCAGAAAGCTTGGGACCAAACGACTTTTGGATTTCGGGATTTTCCTGATTTTGGGTCCTCGTGCATCAAAGTACTGTATGTACATGTATGTACATATGTATATGTTGTAGTTGCTGCCCTTTTTGACATGTGTGAAAAATTGAATAAACAACCAAGGTTAAAGCAATCATTAAGACACTAACCACCTTAAGAAGCTAACCAGTCATTACCAAGATTTAGAAGAAAGAAAAATTGGAAGTGATAACAAACAGGACTTTTCTTTTCCCTGCTGAGGGACCTAATTCACTGGGGGTGCTTGTGGGAGGAGGGAGCTAAGTATGTATGTTACTACAATTTGATTTGAGGCATCTTAATGGTGGAAGGAGGAACAAGTTAGACAGGAGAAAACAGGAAGAGGTTTTGCAGTGTGGCACCTCTTCTCCCAGCAGAGGCAGGGAATTTAAGAAAGATAGGGAGATAACACAGCAGGGGTCCCCCTTTTCCCTCCCTGAGATATCCCCAGTCTTTGCTGCTGACTATAAAAAGACACACAGGCTATAAGTAGGAGGTAAATTCTTCCCTTTTAAGCTCATTTTCTTCCTTTCAAATAAGCAGGATGGTTTACTGAGTTCCTTCACAGCTGGAATCTAGGAGGACTTTTAACACTGGCACCAGTCTTCAGAAAGAATACATAAAACCCTTGCTAACCTCCCATGTTAAGGGAACAATACATAAAACCATTGCTAACCTCCCATATTAAGGGAACAATACATATTTACACAAGCTTGCTTTAAAGCATTTCACTTCTAGTGTACAGTAGATATTCCAATGTTAAGGTACACTGGGATTTGTGGTTTGCATGTGAACAGACTTGGGATGCAATTTTTTTTTCTTTGGTCTTTTTTCTTTGTTTCGTTAAAACAGCGAATGTAAATAAACAAAAATGCTAGAAACCATAAAATATGTGTCTAAAAAATACAGTATTAAAAAATTTCCCCCAAAAAAATCAGCAAAAAAAAATCGTTAGAAAAAATTACGGATTTTGGGTCCTTCTGGATTTTGGGATTCCGGATTGCGGGTCTGGTACTGTATTTAATTTTCTCACTTATGTGGAATGACGATTCCTTACTAAAAATTAGACGTTCACCGAAACCATCATCTTCAAAATGCTCCTGCATTTCTGCACAGAAATTTCAACGTATGGTTCCGTCATTGTCACTTAGACTTTGCAATAACTGCAGTTGGTAGGAAGTCATTTTCAACCGCTTCCTCAAAATTTTCCAAACAATCAGTTGTGGAATTTGTAACTCACGACCCACTATCATTCTGGATTTCCTTGAACTGCGTTGGTAAATGGCACAAACACGCTCCACTTGTTCATTAGATACTCATGGTCACTTCGGACTTTTATCTTTACACAAACATCCTGTCATTTCAGATTTCTTGTGGCAATCATAGATAGTCTATTCAGTGGTGATTTGAAACTTGTTCTAAAATGCCATTGCACAACAGTAACAGAATTCGTTTTGCTTAATTGAAGCACACAGAACATCTTTTCCACAACATTTACAGTCATCTTACCTGACTGGTCATGTGATGGTGAAAATGTATGATCTTTTAGTGATGCCATCTGTATAATAAAATCGTTACTATTGGTGATAGAATGGTGCATTGTGAGTGCCAATATCTTACACAGTTTTGTTTTTATAAAATGTTGAAACTATGTATTGCATTTGTAATAACACTGTACGCACACACACCTGCTATTCTACATAATATATCCCCAAAGAAATTTCCCCATATATATGCCCTACATGATCATGAAATGGCCAGAAATAGTTCTTTGGTGGTTATTAATGAATTTAGAATGGGTCACCAAATAGATTCCTTATCTCTTTAATAATAACAATCAAATGAATATTTACATCTCACATCACTGTGTATAACCGTCTACAGGAACAAACTTTTTAGATAGATAACAGATCGTGTACACACATCACAAAATGCAAGTCTCCTCTTTGCTGAGGGAGAGAGCTTCCCACACCTACCTTGCAGGTAACGTAGGTTAACAGGTCCGAAACGTCATCTGCCGGGCGGCGGCCACAGTTCTTTTTTGCTTTAACATATAAATTTTTTAAAATATCAAATGGACTGCAAAAAAGTTGTATCATTTAATGATCTTAACAAAACATTTCATAAAAACCAGGAAATTTTGGCAGTAAGTCAGGAGTTTCTGGTAGCTAGGTACATACATTGTAAATAAGAAGGCTAGCAATGGCAGCAACTCAACTGGAGAGATGTTTGACATGCTCCCATACCAATTCCAACAAAATAGTTTCCTGCTTTCTGATTGGTGAATTCACCTGGAATGTTCCACTTCAAAGCTAGTTTCGATATTCACATGCAAAGCCCAGCTGCTACAATTATTGGGTTATCGGAAAAGTCATGACGTATTTTAGCCATGTTTTGCAAAGGTCATTTATTGATAGGAAGAACAAAGATCAATCAATGATATAATGCCCGTTTTGTTCGATAACCTTTTGCCATCTTTCAGTGAGCTGCAGAATGCCTCGTTCATAGAAGGACCTGTCTTTCGTGGCGAAAAATTGTGCAAGGTGCTGATTTACAGCCTCATTTGAATTGAACGTTATACCACTCAAGGACTGTTGACTTGAAGAGAGTGAAACAAGTGGAAGTCTGACAGCGCAAGGTCAGGTGAGTATGCTGGGGGTGGCAACTCATCCCACCCAAGCTCCAATAATTTTTGGCGGGTGATTAAACTTGTGTGTGGTCTCGCGTTGGAACACAACACCTTTACGATGAACAAGCTCTGGACGTTTCTGGATGATGGATTCATTCAAACTGTCCAATTGCCAACAGTACACATTCGAATTGATTGTTTGGTTGGTTGGTTCCGTGGTAGGAGCTCGAAAAACACGACACCTTTAAAATCCCACCACACTGAGACCTAAACCTTCCGCTGATGAATGTCTGCTTTGGATGTCGTTTGAAGCGAAGCAGCACGTCGGGACCATGACCGTTTGCGCAACACATTGTTGTACACAATCCACTTTTAGTCACCAGTTATCACTCACTTTAAAAAAGGATCGTTTTCCTCACGTTTAATGAGCATATCGCAGATGTTTATACGCGCCGTCAATTGAGCTTCTTTGAGTTAATGAGGAACCCATACATCAAGCTCACTTACGTATCCCAGATTCTTCAGGTGGTCATGAACGCTTGAATCATGGATGTGCAATGTGTCTGCAATCTCTCGTGTCATGTAACGTGGGTTTGACTCGATCAATGCCTTGATTTGGTCGTCATCAACCTCAGTGGGCCTCCCGGACCAAGGGGCATCGTTGAGGTCAAAATCACCAGCACGGAATTTTGTGAACCACTGCTGGCACTGACGTTCTTGTAGAGCATTATCACCGTACACTTTACGCAACTTTTCACAAGGTTGATGAGCATTCTTCCCTTTACGGAAGTAAAAACAGTAAAATATGGCGAAAATGCACAGTTTGGTCTTCCATCTTCAACTTGATGTCAAATCTCTGCGAATCAACCAAATTGCTCACTATTTCTTTTAGACTGCAGCTTGAACTGGCACCTGTCGAATGCCATAGCGATAACAGAGCTGCGTATGCCTTTAGTACTTCTAAAATCGCCCAACCGCCATCGTGTGCCAAAATACGTCATGACTTTTCCGACAACCCAATACATTGCAGGCAAACATGGCAATTTTTTGCACATACAACAAAGTAAACAGATAAAAACTAAGCACCTATTTCAAAAAATAAGGACTAGACACTTTAAGGGCCTTAGATATGCAAATTCAAAGTAAGCACAGAAATAAGCACTTTTAAGTGCCTTAGAAATGTACATCTCAAATTCAAAATAAGAAGTTATTAAGAACTTCTAAGCCCTGCAAAAACTGTTAATTTTGTAGTACAGGGTAAGACTATAAAACCGAAAATTTTCATTATTTAGACATGATTACTGAGAAGACTGAAAGGCATGAGATGGCAACCAGACAACAGAACTAGAAAAATAGAGAGTCTCTTATTAGATGCATGAAAGTACTCTGACTAAAAATGACTCGTGTTCGGTGCATTTTTAAACCTATACTCTTTTATGGCAATTAGAGTTGGGTGAACAATAGGGGACTCTAAAGGAGGTTAGGTACTGCAAACTTATAAGAGCCGAAAGAGAAATATCCAGAGAAAATAAGTAGATTCATTGGGAAAAAACAGAATTAGTTATACATGCATCAGATTGAACTGCTTTTTTTTATAGAAGAAAAATTTAATATGAACATGTGCCAAATAGGAGGTGAAAGATTACCAAACAGGTGTTTTAAATAACTGTGGTACCAGGCCTTGAACAAGATGCATTGAAGATGTGAAATTAGCCATTGCAGAAAGAGGAAGCAACATGTTTAGGGGTAGAAAATCTTTCAATGGACAGAAAGAGATGGAAAATGTTCACTGCTAAGCAGTTTTTAGTTTTTATGTGTTCTGTACCAACAGCATCCCTGTACATTATAAAGATATGTGTGAGTGAGATGTTAGTGATGATGAATGCTTAATTTTGAAGGAATAACAGGTGTCTTTTAGTTTTTCATTTACAAAGAATCATTAAGATGACACAGTTAACCAGTTGTTTGAAGCTCAACAGCTGGCAAGAATCAGTCATTTTTTTCAATTTATATGAAAAGTAATGGAAACTAATGTAGTAGCTACCATGGCATGTACTTAATAAATATTTTTAGTGAATATTAGATGTTGATTAAATGTTTACTAGTTTTGATGTTCACATGCCCCGCTGCTACAATTACATAGCAGGCAAAACATGGCAATTTTTTGCACAAACAACAAAGTACACAGATAAAAACTAAGCACCTGTTTCAAAAAATAAAATGTTTAATCAACTTATTCGATGTTTGATTAAATATTCAATTTAAGTAACTAGGAAGCCAGTATTTAGCATGAGCTTCATTCAAAATATTTATACATTTCTAAAGAAATAATGTACAATTACTTACTATATACTTTTTCTTACCTGTTATTTCTTTCTCGATGCCATTAACTGACAAAATAGCTTTACCATTTCTTACAAATCCACGGATACTTAAAGGTGAATAATCTGCATCCATCTTAAAGACAAATGTATGAAACCATTTCATTGTTTATAAACAAGGCAAAACAAAATGATTTAAATTTAAACATTAATATTTATTGTACCTCTTTGTAATTTGTTAAATTATGTGTACATATAGGGAAAATTATGCAAAAAATAAAAAAAAAACTGCAATTGAAATGTTTAATACAAAATACACTGTTCAACATAGAAAATACCACACCAAGAAGTATTTGTCTGAGGGCCACATAAATTGGTGGGTATGAGTCAACAATTAGGATATGTAAATGATTGTAGTTGTGAACCAATCATGTGATAGATGAGGGAGACATAAAAAGAGCAAAACAGCTCTGCATAGCTAAGTGTTTGGTTGTCCCTACCTGGGTATGCGGACCACATCATAGGAGTAATCTTGGTGACAAAAGCACATGTAAGGAACAAAAATGCATGGGTGATACTGTCAGGAATTCTTCAATCACATGGACACCTTTACCAGAGGCTTGTGGTTGGTCCCTGCATTGCATCATGGCAGAAACATGTTGGAATACGACTGTCGGCTGAATGTGGTGGCAATGCAAGGCAAAACAACAATGGAAGGTAACCTACATCACCATAGTGGGACTGGTGCATATAGGTGGGCGCCTCAACACCATGATCGCCGCATTTGTCAGCAAACCATAGCAGGCCCACAATCTTTAGTGCAAGACATTCAATGCGATATAAAGGCAGCTCTGGACATTAATGTATCAAACAGGACTATGAATCACCAGACATTGCAATAACTACCACTCATCGCAGTGCATTATCAAGCAAGGTTTCAGTGCTACCATTGAGGCACATGCAGTGGGATGAAGAATGGAACAATGTTGTATCAGCGGTGAGTCTCGCTTCTGTCTGAGTACTGATAATTATCGACAGAGAGTCTAGAGATGATGTAATCACCAGGTTGATCTTGCTGCCATCCATGAACATCATGCAGCTCCTCAGCCTGGTATCATGGTTTGAGGCTCCATCAGTTTCAACAACCATTCACTACTTGCACATATAGTGGTTACAATTACAGCACTGCGATACATCGAAGAGGTGCTGCAGCCCATACATCATACATCTCTGTGGTATCGATACACAGTTTCAACAAGACAATGCCTGGCTGCACACTGAAAACATCAGTAGACACGGCCTACAAGGTGTCCAGGTACTAACTGTGGCCAGCACAATTCCCAGACTTTTCCCCAATAGAGAGTGTGTTGAACATCATTGGTAAGTGACTAAGTGCCTCAGCACAACTCCCTAGCAGTGTCAAACAGTGGACATAAGTCAATGATACCTCAATACACCATCTGGGGACTTTTCCACTTGATGCCATGTCATGTTGCCCAATGTATATCCTAGCCAGGGTGGTCATACAACCTGCATGGTTCAGGCCATGATACTGTCTCTTCCCCCATCATATTCATGTAATCCCTTAGAAAGTAAATCACTTCTTTCCCACCTACTGGTCTACATGTGTTGTAAGTTTTGCTTCATTTTGTGCATTACTTCATAGTGTGGCATTTTTTATGTTCAGCAGTGTATCATAAG
This sequence comes from Macrothele yani, assembly GCA_039090855.1. NCBI lineage: Eukaryota > Metazoa > Arthropoda > Arachnida > Araneae > Macrothelidae > Macrothele > Macrothele yani. The sequence goes on from CM076992.1 coordinate 22,164,525, forward strand.
AAATAAATCAGATCTAATTCAGGCTGGAGAAGGAACTTCAGAGCATTAAGTGGGATGTCATCAGGCTATGTAAAGTAAGAAGAAAAGGACAGGATGTAACAGAACTGAAATTGTCCATTTGTTTGTACCTCTGCAAAACAGATACTGGCAGAACTTGTGGTGTTAGATTTATAATTAACAAAACTCAAGACAATGTTCTACAGGTTGAAAGTTCCTCAGACATAATCCAACTCTCACAAAGATAACAAATTCAGATTATCCAAGCTTATCACCCATCACAAGTCATCTTGAGGAAAAAATTGAAGAGTTTTACAAGGGAATTTGGCTTCTAAATAACAAGCACGTGTAAAACTTGATTATTGTGGGTAATTTCAATGCAACAATAGGGCAACAGAATGAAATTTCATTAGATTAATTCAGTTACAGTAACAGAAAACCAGCATGGAAATAAAATACTCTGGCAGAGTTTGCAGAGGCAGAAAGGTTTTTCGTCATAAACTCCTTTTGCAAGAAGCCACACAGGAAGTAGCCATGGAGGTATCCCAATGGGGTGACAAGTAAAATTGATTTTATGATGAATGTAACAAGTGTCATCAAAGACTGCAGTCAGCTTAATAGGTTCAACACAGGAAATGACCCTAAATTGGTGAGATGTAAGATGCACCTTACTACAAAACTTGAATGTGGCAAACTCATAAAGTAAACGAAATGTACTGCCATGACAAACTTTAAAAAACATCATAAAACTTTCAAATTGAAACTGAGAAACTGATTATGTGATCTAGACGTCTAATAACAGAAGAAGTATGCATCTCTGAAGTTAAGAGAAACCTAACTAAGGCCCTCCTGGAAAAAGCAACAAGCAGGTGGTACTAAGAACAAATTAGATATAAAGAAATTATTGGAAAGAACAAAAATGCTGATGCTTAGACAAGGGAGATAACTTCCAAAGTGGATTATATAGTGCTATGCAAAACACTGAAAAAGTATCACTGAAGACAGACATTCCATTGCGAATAGTGAAAAAATCAATTGAGAACAACTAAAACCTGAAGAAAATGAAGATTCATCTCAGTAATAAAATAAATGGGTTATGGCAACCACAAAAAAAAAAAAAAAAGATGGCACTGTAACAAGTGATAGATGAAAAATTTTACTAGAGTTAAAGAGGTCAACAAAAGACTATATCAATGCAATGATGCATTTATTATAACCATAAAGAAATACACACACACACACAGGCACCAAAGTTTCTCCAGCCCTCCCAAAACAAGCTGCCCATGCAATTATGAACACGAAATGGGAAAGAGACCAGGGAAAGTGGGATACTGAGGACATTGTACAAGAAGCCAGTGAAGAAATAAAACTACATTCACCCAAGTTTTCATTAAAGGCTTCAGTGAAGGGAAGATTACTGATGACTAAAGAAGTGCTACAGTGATCATGCTATGTGAAAAGGGTGACCTTGAGTATCTTAGGAAGCACAGACCCATCAGTTTCCCATCAGTTGTTGTACTGTCACATCGCTTAAATGAAACACTGGAGATGGAACAACTAAGGAAATAAGTGGATTCAAGAGCAGCTACAGCAATATAGATCACAATATCCATGTACTGAGAAAACTAAATGAAGAACCAAAGAACAGAGAACTATGTTTTTGAAATCTGAGAAATGAAGAACTGGAGAACTGGAGAACTATGTTTTTGAAATCCTGCAACATTGAATATGCATACATTAATATTAGTAATACTATTTATGAAAACTTAAGTGCTAAAAGGTTCAACATTTCAAGGATGCAGCATTGTATAAAAACTGGAAATGAAGTGAGATAGGGTGACACCCTATCTCCTAAGATATTCAATGCTACATTGCAGTCTTTTAATTAATGAAATGGGAAGGCAAGGGGATAAAGATTAATGGTGATTATTTTACCCACCTTCATTTTGCGGATGACATACACATTTTTGCAAGTACTTCCTTAGAGCTGTAGAGTGTGCTGCAAGAACTTGCTGACAAGAAGTGGGATTAAAAATGAACTTACAGAAAACAAAAGTGATGTACAGGGTGTCCAAGAATTATTGAACACATTATAAAATTATGTACAAAAAACTATGAACATTGTCTGCTTTTCTATGTCACGTATTACTAACACGGTTTCAATATTTTTGTTTTGCAGAATTGTTATTCCCAGAATCCGATAGATGGCGCTAGATGTGGCCTGATGAGGAATGTATGAGAAATGCGCAATTAGAAGTCATGTCATCCGTACAGCAGAAGGCAATGTGTGTGTTATGGCTTGCGGAATTAAAGTCTGCCATTAAAGTTAAAAGACGGTACCGCTTAGAGTATGGTGGTAATCCTCCGTCAACGAATTCAATTAAGCAGTGGATGAAACAATTTAGAGAAACTGGGAATGTGGAACATCGTAGAGGAGCCGGTAGGCCTAGCGTCAGCGGTGAGATGGTTGACCAAGTTAATGAAAGTTTCCGACGAAGCACGAGGAAATCCGTTCGTAAAACAAGCAGAGAACTGTGCATTCCGAAATCGACAGTTTCACGATAACTTGCACAAGAAATTAAAGTTTCATGCTTATAAAATTCAAATAGTGAAAAAGATGAATGCAAATGATCACACGCTGCGATACGATTTCGCTGTGGATATGCTGAATCGAGTGGAAAACGACAAAAACTTTCTCAGTACTGTAATTTTTAGTGATGAATCCACATTTCATGTATCAGGTATTGTGAATCGTCACAACTGTAGGATATGGGCCAGTGAACCACCTCATGCTGCTATTGAACTGGAACAAGATTCTCCAAAAGTTACTGTGTGGTGCACCCTGTCAAAAAGAGAAGTGATTGGTCCTTTCTTCTTCTGCGAAAAAACCATAAATGGTGACATTTACTTGGATATGCTAGAAAATTTTGCTATACCCCAGATCAAAAGATATGACGTCGTTTTCCAACAAGACGGCACCATTGGTCAACGTGTGTACGTAAGTGCCTAAATGAGCATTTCCCCAACAGATGGATTGGGCATGGTGGTCCCATTCCATGGCTTCCTCACTCTCCAGATCTAACTCCATTGGATTATTTCATGTGGGGTTATGTGAAGGATCGTGTTTATTAGACACCTTGTACTGATTTGCAGGAACTGAAGCAGCGTATCACAGCTGCTATTAATTTTATGACTCCTCAGATGCTTGCCAATACATGGCATGAAATTGAGTATCGCTTGGACTTAACAATGAGCAACCAAGGGATCTCACATCAAAATTTATTAACTTGTGTAGTTACATTGTAAGTTAGATAGTATAGTCAGTTTCTTTCTATCTGTTTAATGTTTTGTTTTATATAATTTTGTAATGTGTCCAATAATTCTCGGACACCCTGTATAATGCTTTTACAAGAACTGAAGGTTTAAACGTTGATAGGGCAAATCTAGAATTAACTGTTGTCAGCATTTAACTTGGGCAACATATATCAAGTTAAGGCCACATCAAAGAAGAAATAAACAGGCATGTAAAATGTGGTACTTCAAGAGCAATATCCCATGAATATTTATGGCATGTTGCTCTTGAAAACTGTACTGTTGGAAGAAAAAGTACAATTTTCAAGAGCAATATGCCATTATGTCTTAAAAGAAAAATGTTTACTCAATGCATCCTTCCAGTTTTGACATATGGAACAGAAACATGGACCTTAACTAACAAAGATGTATAAATGCTGAAGACAACTAGATGAAGCTTGGATGCATGCTTAGTGTAACCAGAAAAGATAGGAAGAGGAAATCATGGATCAGGAAAATGACAAGATGCAAGATATTACAAATCAGCTAGTTCTGTGTGATATTGGCCAAAAGACTCCAACTCACTGGGTTTTGTTCCAGAACTCTGAGGTGGAAATACTAACTAGAAAATATTAATGGCAAAAGTGGCCGCCCTACTAAATGTAACATCCTTACAAGCTCTTGTAGGCTTTTCTGATACCTTAGGGCGCATATTGCTACAGGATGCATAAAATAAATCAAGATAAAGCATAGATGCTCACAGTCAAAGTTCAAAGCTATGACGGCTTGATGCTGAGTGCAGTTCTCAGGAAAGGAGCTTGGCGGCACCACTCTCACTGCTCAGGGTGCATGCTGTATCTAAAATTGCTTGCCACAAAACAAACACTAAACTCTATTTTTTCCTTTTTCTGTAAAAGTGAAAATCCTTTTCTAATTTCTTTCAGTCAGCAAAACAGGTACTAATATAGGTCGTTCATAAAAGTAAAGTGGCATAAAGTAAACTTTCAAAAACCAGGGGACACCTATATAAGTAATATGATAGTACAGAGACGTAACTAGGGCAGGGCAGATGGGGCAGCTCCCAGGGCACAAGAACCATTGCTTGCAATCTGATTAAAATTGGAATTGAAACTTTTACACCAGTTTCTGGTACACTTAAAATTTGAATTTCTTCCTTCTCAAAATATTCAGGGAATGCCAGTTACTCGCATTCATTTAGTTACTCACATTCAGAAACAAAGGCACAGTTCTATAGTCCATCAAGCTAAAGCAGTACCTTGGCCTTGATTGACAACAACAAAGCTTGTGGCTTTTCTTGAGATATACATCAATGAGCCATTACATTATGACCACCTATCTAATAAGCTGTAGGACCTTCTTTAGCACACAAAACTGCGGCCACTCAGCGAGGCATTGATTCGATGAGGTGAAGATAGGTATCCTGGGGTATATCTGGTACCATAATGTCAACAGCGGGTCCTCTAGTTCCTGTACATTTCGAGGTGGTGGTGATTTAGTGTGAACCCGCTTTTCCAAGTCGAACCCCAAATGTTTGTTTGGATTCATGTCAGGTGAATTTGGAGGCCAGGGCATTAACAGAAAGTCACCAGCATGTTCCTCGAACCACTCCCTGACGATTCTGGTAGTATAGCATGGTGCATTATCCTGTTGGTAAGTGGTCATAACCAGCAGGGAACACATTTGCCATGAATGTGTGAACTTGGTCTGCAACTATGTTCAGATACCTGACAGCTGTCAGGAATTGTGCTATTGGGATAACGAGACCCAAAGTGTCCAAAAAAACATGGTTCACAGTATAATACCGGCGGCGGCTTGTTTCGGCCCAACCGTGCATCCAGCTGCCATAGCGTCCATTGGTAATCAGCACATCCGCGCTCTGCCATCTACATGATGCATCAGGAATCTTGATACGCCATACCAGGCACTTTCTTCCAATCATCCACAGTCTAATCTTGATGATCTTGGGCCTATTTCATGCATTGTTGGCGATGCTGTGCTTTGAGCCTGGGGAAAGGTTTGATCTTCGACTACGCAGGCCCATGCGCAGAAGGCTGCGATGAACTGTGTGCTGCGACACTTTTCCCTGATCACCACTGTTGTAGCTGCGGGTGATTTGTCGCACTATGGCCATGCAGTTGCTGTGAACAATGTGCAATAGTCTCCACTCCCCTCTGGCATCAATGAGCTGCAGACGACACAAGGCTAGACAATGGTTCATCGTTTGGCCATCTATGCACCACTTTTGATATGTACTCACTACAGCGGCATGTGAATAACCCACAAGCCACGCCATTTCTGAAATCGTAGTTCTGAGGCGCTGTGCCATCACAATTTTTCCGTTACCAAAATCCAACAACATTGGCAGCTTTTTCCATTTTGACTCTGAATATTCTACTAACCAAAAGCCGGTCCTTGGATTTTATGTATTATATACACTGCTCTGTGAACTTCACCTGAGCCACCATTCGGTCTCTAGGTGCTCTCATTTCTCTAGACTGGGAGTGGTCATAATGGAATGTCTCATTGGTGTATGTGTATAAGTAAACACTGCCCGATGTTATTTTACTAATTTATAAAATGCTGGGAAATATTATTCAGTACTTCTCAGTGACTCAAGAGAGAAAAAAGCATGAAAAGCCTTGTAAATGCATTATTTTCTGCCAGATATAAACCTCAGTATATAAATTGGCTGTACCCATGGGTAGAATTAGCAACTGCAGATGTGCACTTTTGAAACACCCACCTAATTCACCTGACTTGGTATCAGTGGATTACTTCCCGTTCATGAACTTGAAGTTCAAGCATTTGGATGGGGCTCATTCTCCTACCAGTGGTCACATTAGAAAGACTGTTGGATGCAATTTGGAAAGGTTGTTCCAATCATTCTTTGAAGCTAGAATAAACACTTTACTGAACCACTTGCAAAAGAGTTTCAATTATGCAGAAAAAAAGGAACCAATTATTTCCTCTTCTCTCATCTCTTTGATAGTAAGGCCCAAAACCTTCCAACCACCCATTCTAAGTGATTTAATAAAGAAAATTATTTGTACCAGGTTTTGGTACAAGCTTCATATCAGTAAACCAAATTCAGTGCCTTTACAGAAGTGTTACCAAAATGCACACAAAACACAAAATTTTAGAATGTCTACCAAAATTCAAAAATCATATTGCTTCACTGAAAAATATGAAAAGTGGTTAAAATAGTCTATTTCCCTGGAGATCACCTTAATTAAATGGCTTCTAATATTAAAGTGAAGAATTTTTATGATACAGTATGAGACTTTGTACAACCAGGCCATTTGATCAAGTTCTGACAAGACTTGAACCACATCTTCTGTGACAGTTCACAAAATTTCAGAGCTGCAGAGAACTGATCATAGAATATGTGGTGCAGACTCAATATACTGCAGGACAACTAGAAGGCCCAGGCATCATCATTGGAGTGGACAAACCAAATATTGGAAAGAGGAAGAACAATACTGGCCAGTTTGCAGAAGGTTCATGAATTCTACATGAAAGTGATTCAAAGAGGTTCAAGGTATAGCCATGCTGAAGGAATTCTTCATCAGAAGCAACACTGATTTCATTAATGTAAAACCCAGTGACATAGCCAGGATTTCACACATTCTCATTGCGTATGTATAAGGTGCTACCCAAAATTTCACAAAATGAATTTTTTTTTTTTAAATATTAACTTACATCACATGTTATTGTTCACCATCACTTTCAAAACAGTCTTTGTGTGAACATATACATCAATTCTAGCAGCCTTCCCATTCTTGGAAAACTTTGCTGAAGTCATCTTTTGTTAGTGTGTTCAGCATCACTTGTGATTCTGCTGGATCTTGTTTATGGTGTCAAATCTTCTACCTTTCAGTTTAATTTCCATTTTAAGAAAGAGGTAAAAGTTGCAGGGAGCTAAATCTGGAGAGTAAGGTGGGTGAGGGACAACTGTCGTTTTATGGGATGCCAAAAACTGACACACTGCCAATGCCATATGCACAGGGGCATAATCATGGTGGAGGAGCCAATTGTTTGCCTGCCACTTCTCAGGACATTTCTTTTGCATGCCCTCTCTTAGCCAGTGAAGGATGTCACAGTAGAACTGGGCATTCATAGAGTGACCAAGTGGAACAAATTCCTTATGAATAATTCTGCCCATGTTGAAGAAACAGCTCAACATTGATTTGATGTTGCTTTTCACCTGTTGAGCTTTCTTTGATCACTTTGAACTGGGAGACTTCCACTGAGATGATTGTTGTTTGGTTTTGGGGTCATACCCATAAACCAACTTTGATCCCCAGTAACAACCTTAGAAAGAAAATCCAGGTCATTTCTAAACTGTTCCTGAAGTTCCCTACACATGTCCATGTAATGCTTCTTCTGATTGTTGCTCAGGAATCATGAGATAAACTTGGCAAAGATCTTCCTCATGTTCAAGACATCTGATCCGATGCACTGATATGTCATAAGACAGTCCAGCAATGTCACAAGCATTGTGAATCATCTGCTTTCAATCCTCCACAATAATTGTATGCACTTTTGCAACTGCTTCTGATATTGTGCTGGTTGCCGGCCATCCAACGATCATCATTTACAATTGACATGCAGCAATCTTTGAAGCGGTTAAACCACTTGTACGTTACTCTTTATCCTAAAGCATTTATTTAAAGCCAATAAAAGCACATTTTTATCAAAATTCCTGTTTCTCACATTTTATTATAGCATTAGTAGAATGGCAGGAATTTGTGTTCTGTAGGCCTCAAGATATTTATGACATGCTTAAAAATATTCGAATTCACATATCTTCCTACCTATTTTCTTAAGTATGTGTTATTGCTTCAGTACAACATGCTTAAAAATATTCGGATTCACATACAATATCTTCTTACCTGTTTTCTTAAGTTTGTATTATTGCTTCAGTACGACAAGCTTAAAAATATTCGAATTCATATACAATATCTTTCTACCTTTGCATTTTTGAACTTCACTTTTAGTTGGTTAAAACATTTGTAAAAAACATAACATTCAAGTTGGAGGAAAAGTAAATACCATCAAAAATATAGTAATAAAAAATGAAAAAATAAAAATGTTAGAAAAAGCAGGTATTTACTCAATTCCTATTACTGAAAATCCTCCAATGGCTTATATAGGAAGTACCAAAAATAAGCTTAAACACAGATTAAAACAACACGTAAAAAACTGGCAGAAAAAAGAAGAAAAACAGCACTTATCCAATACTGTCTGGATAACCAAAAATATCCTAAATTCGAAAATATAAAAATCATCAAAAGCTGTAAATCCGAAAAACACCTCAGAATAGCAGAGTCGGTAATGATTGAAAAAAATAGGACAAAAGTTTGCAACCACAATGACCCTAATAATTTGAGAAACAGCTGGAAAAATTTAATTAAAATTGAGCAAAAAAATGAAAAAGTTCGAAAAGTGAGATCACTGACCAACAAGAGATGGCGCCACAACGCCCAAGAAGAAGCGATAGCCGATGACAGAAGCAGCCCGCGAGAACCACCGAAATGCCCAGCTGACACGGTCCGTGCTAGTCGGAGCAAAACGTCCCCTCGAAGACGGTAAAGGAATTTTACTGAAAGTACTCGGGTATGAATAAATATTGAAGTAAATGAGGATGCAGCAAAGGAAAAACTCATTTGGTGATGAGACAAAATAAATTCCAACGGGAAAAAAAAAAAAAAAAGAAGCGGACCCGTGGCCAAATGAAAAACCCCCGTGCCGCATCCACATAACGGAAATAGGAATTGAAAGCCAAGCCCCACGTGCGGTAAGTGTTCATCGAACTTAACCAACTAAAAGTGAAGTGAAGTTCAAAAATGCAAATGCATTAATGCACGTTAAATAATATAACCTCCAATATCGGAAGTAAATTGAATCTTTCTACCTGTTTTCTTGAGTTTGTATTATTGCTTCAGTTGGTCTTACACCGCTTTGTTGCTGGGTCGCATTGTTACATTGGGTTTGAGTCCTTATTGAAGTATTGTGACTCTAACATCAAAGCAAAGAGGCATGGAAAAAACAATGAAACATTCAATCCGATAAGAAATGGCCGAAAGTCATTGTTAGCTGTATAAACTATCATTTAGAGGGAGTAAAAATAGTATGAAACATCTTGACAGTGAAGAAAGTGGGCAAGGCAATGCAATTCATTAAAACCTATGATAGCTAAAAGACAGCTAAAAGTGGACGAGGTAAAAACTATTATCAACACCAGGATTGTATTATTTGTAAAGCATATAACCCGAAGTCTCATTGCACATTAATCGAAGCCAACAAATTCACACCAAAGGTTCCACGACATTTTGAAAACCCAGACGCGTTTCTGCCACACGACCATAGCTTTCTTCAGTGCAGTCCCAACTCAACATCTGCACTGTCGTTGCTGTATTCATATCCAAGTCACGTCACTTTTGCGGCTGCTGTATAGGATTTACCAATTTGTTGTTGGGGTTTTGTATAGGATTTACCAATTAGTTGTTGAGTCTTCTATACATTTTTGTTACTATTTTTATATTTTGCATCATTCTCAGCATTTATTACATATCTCCAAGCATGTAATAATTCATATAGTGTGTTACTATTACAATTAAATGTTTTAGCTTTTTCTATCAGCACTGCCTCAGATATAAGTATCTGTTTTTTCTATCAGCACTGCTCAGAAGTACCTCCTCTTATTTAAATAATAACTTCCATGTAGAAAAACACCAACAAATCTCGTAAGGATTAAATCATGGGTGCAAGTTGTGAGATGTGGCCAAGACTGAAAATATTTTGAATACCCCCCCCCCCACCACCACCACCACGCACACTCAGACATAAACACAATATACATTAAATATTATGTTGTTATAATTCATTAAATCAAAAGTGCATAAAATGACCAAACATTAATGCATATACATGTAAACAAAATATGATATCCATGCAAATTGTAATCAGAAAGTTAAATTTGATTATTAGGTAGGAACTACCAGTTGAAATTTAACAAATCTCCAAAATTCCTTATCTTGCAAAAGAAAAAAAAAAAAAAGATCTTGCATAATATTCAAATCCAATCCACATATTTGCTGCTTATATAGCATTTTAAGCCCATAATAGAAATATGTTAACCAAATTATTGAAATTGTAATAATTAATACAGAACATACCATGGAAGATGTTTCAAATAATCTTTAGTAAATTCTGTTGAATCAAATAAGTGTTGCACACTTTTAAAAGAGTAGTTTAAATTGTAAAATTGCACAAGGAGAAAAAAATTATAATCAAGATTATGCATGTCTGACTGTAGTTGTGTACACACAGAGCTCGTTTCATTAATTCACTTCACCATGATCAGTTTTATAGTAACCATCACAAATTTTCATAGGTGAATTATTTCTTTAAAAAAATCTTGTTATTGTGGCACACTTGGATTTTTTAACAGGCAAGTTCTCAGCAGTACCTTGTGGTGCAGGTTGTTTTCTTGTATGCTGGACAGAAGTAGTTGATGCACCTTTTTTGAATCAATAGGTTTGACAAGTGCAAGAGGAAGAGTAGTTGATGCACTTTCTTTTGAAGCAATATGTTTGGCAATGGAATTACTAGGACATTACTGCTTTGTTAAGCAAGTGGGAACAACTGTTGTTTTCCTAGTAATTTCATATTGAGGAATATTTGAGGCTTTATTTCCTTTTGTTGATAGGAATTCCTTGTAAGAGGCATAGGCGGAATGAATTGCACTACACATCTGTGTGGTGGGCTTTAATTCTACAGACTTTATCTTCTTTCTTCATAAGTTGTATTTCACAATAGAAGCAGCCTCATAATTTTCCACAGTGAGACAACTTCTATCATCTGTAATAATGCCATCCATGATATTAAATGTCCCTTCAACCAGAGGACCAGAAAAGGTAGACAATAGAGCTCTCACAAGAATTCCCAAATATTTATACCTAATAGTAACACCATCACTCTCCTTCAAATCAAAAATATGTGATCACCAATCACAATCTATCCTTGAACTATCATCAAGACAGATTCCTGTGGCTTCCAACTCTGTTATAGCATTATCAAGTGAATACCTTTGAATCTCTTCTAAAAGAAAGCTCCTATCTGAATCATTAATTACTTGAGGCAAGCACTCGCTTAATTTGTCAAATGCTGATAGAGTTGTGTTGCATCTCCACTGCGTTGGATGCAGTACCGAAAGCCAAATCAATACTTTATTATTGAGCGGCAAGTTTTTCATCATATATATTGCAGTATTTTGATATGTGTGTGTTAATTCTTTATAAATGCAGAGATCCAATTAACTTTCTTCTTCCAAACTATAAATTTATCAGCAAATTGTAATTCTGTATTTTTGACATCAACACTCAGAAGTTCAATCACACTGCTCTCTGGAAAAAATTCAACTTTGATGAATGATGACAAAAATTCCTTGCACAGGACAAACATTTCACAGTGGATTCGGTGCATCATAGGTGCCTCACATTGAAACATTTTTATGAATGAATGGAACTTGGACAATATACCTCTTAAAAGTTCAGGAACAACGAGAATTTTTCCTAAAGGTGGATCAAAGAAAGCAAAATTCTGTCTTTTCGTACTTTACCAGCTTCTGTCTGTTTTTGTTTTGCAAGATGGGACTGAATTACATGTATGCGGCTGTGCTGATCATCAGACACTTTACGAGTCTTGTAAACATTATTTAAAAGTGCATCTACACTTCCACTTTTCTGTTCCTCATTTGACAAAAATCTATAATAATACACAATCAAGGCATCACGTCACTCATGGAGTCTGTCGCAAGTGGTTAACGTCTGCAGAAAACGTGTTTCAGTGGGCCTTCAAATTTGCTTTGCTGAACTTGAATTTAGCAAAACTTGTACTTCAGAGAATAACTGTTTGGCCTTGGGAGAATCCTGAATGTCATAACAAACATCACTTGCAAAACACTCAATAAACATATCAATTCTGCGAAACAATTTTTTCAGAAATTCATGTACTATATGCACAACATCTTCGTGAATATCCAGATTTGGGTTTTCCTTTCTCATTAAAGTCTCCACTCCACCCCTACATCTCCGCATTGTGTTGCATGTTGCAGTTATCCATGAGACAACTTATCATTGAGTGAAAGCTAAATAATTTTCTGAAAGAAGTTCCTTCACCTTTTGGAAAATGACGACAGCCGTGGCAACATTTTCTTTTTTTGATCCAAGAAGATCTGTGACTGTTTTCTTTTGCTCCTCATCATAGAATCGGACCATCACATTGATGATCTTGTCCATTGCATTATTCGTAGCTTCATCTATGTTCAAGAAGAAAAAATTTCCCTTCAACTGTTGGACTAACTCCTTTCTCATGCACTTCGCAGTACCATGTGTATTGATGTAGGTTGCAGTCGTCCTGGACATTTTCAATTTTGAAAGTGCTAACTTATCACCTGCAAGATGCTTAGATAGCTCAACTAACTGTGGTGCCAAATTGAATGGCAGTGTGTTTTTGCATAAAAATGCAGTCAGAACCGCTTTCTGATGTGCAATACTGTCAGATATTGATGCTTTGGCTTGAACAGGAGTGACTCCAGGCAATGTTTGTGTATGCTGCTGTGCTCGTACACACTTTTGATGATCTGAACAGCACTTTTTTCCATTGCTTCCATAGTTTAACTTTTTGCTGCAGAAAACACAAAAGCTAAATCACGGTTCCTTAATTTTCCGGCACTCAGAACCAAATTTGGCGTCATGGGAATCAGTCTCATCTAACCATTCCCATCACCACTTATTTTTAACACTGCTATCGTTCAAAGCCGAAGTATTTTTCGAATCTATGAATTCAATAGCTGACTGCATGTTAAAAAAAGGAATCACAAATTTACCAATACTTGGTTAATTTCGCATACGTAAATTAATATTGAAATCCGTACGCATACACATGTAAATTAAATTCGCTGATTATATCGTATATATCCTAAAGCATTTTCACCGAATGCTTGCTGAACTATTTTGTGAGTTTCTGTGGCACTTTTACCAAGTTCATAATAAAATTTAATGCGCACATGCTCTTCTTTCACATCCTCCTATTTAAAGTATCAGCAAATGGCAAAACACAATGTTAAACAGCCAAGCACAAAAATAGGACAAGATAACCTTCAATGCTGTTATGTGGCAGTCATTCAGAAGGGATGTATGACTCTTCCAAACTATAAGCGGTTTGTGGGTATATGCACTATTTTGTGAACTCTTGGGTAGCACCTTGTATACCAACACTGTGAGACAGAGAGAGTGTATTTATCTATCCTGATTTATTAAAGTCTTTTAAAATGGCATTAAAATTTCTTTGAAGTGAAAAAACTAGGGTTTCACAGGTTCTTCACTCTACTAATTCTTTTTGCATCTCCCCCCCCCTGTTCTCTGTACTTATCTGACAAACCAATTGTATATATAATTATTTTGGTATGTATTATTATAAGGCACTCTTATGTAAGCCACAATTTAACTTCTATGTTACCACAACTCTTTTTATAAAACCTTTCTTTGAACAGGAGGATTTGATGTAAAGCTAACAGATTCTCAATTTTAATATTAAGTTCATTATCACATTACATAAAAATGTTAATTACTGGTATAACATTTTGCTAACAAGTTATCCGTGTTAAAAATATTAGGCTGTACTTCTGAAGTGTTACATGTTGGCTGTCTCTATTGCCGCTATGCAATATAAATAGTTCCACAATGAAATGCATGTGTGCATGCAAGTAGAATAATAACAGACTTTCAAAAAGTTAAATAGCATTCTTCATTTGTTCGGATGGTCTTTAATATGCAGTTGAATTCATTTTCTAAACTTGCTTGCGTTTAGAAGACAGTGATGTCACGTTTTTGTTAAGTGAATAGTATTCATTGGTTTGAAAGGTTTACTATGCAGTTTAGAATTGAAAAATATAACTAAAACAACTGAATGGAAGAAATAAGAAGATAATTGTTATTTCAGATATTTGTAATGTTCATTGACTTGTATTTTATGTTTGAGTGAAATAAATTTCTTTACTTTTCAAAATAAATGTTTTACTTACATTTTAGTCTGACATTATCTTTTAATATTCTCATTTCTGTCATGCCTTTTACCCTGGCTGGGGAGATGCATGACACTGCTAAAAATATAACTCATCTCAAAATGATTAATAAACCCATGGTCTAAATATTTAGCAAACCTGCTGGCAACTGCCACGGGAGAATTATTTAAACTATTTATATTGCATAATGACACCTACAAAGCTATGACATAAACAAATGCATCTGCAACACTGTGGAAGGATGCCTGTAGCACTCTGGAAGTACTTTCAAAATATTAAATTTAATGTATAACCTCAGTGCATTCCCCCCCCCCCCCGTAATAATGATGATCTCGTGTCATAGGAATTAGAAATAAGAACTATTTCTAAAGAACACTATATTTCGTTTTTCCACTTTTTACTAGTTTTATAACTAGTATCTCAAACATACATTTTATCATATTCATATGACATCAGTGGCGAAGTGTCGGGGTAGACTTTGAGACTAAGTCTACCCAAGAGTAAAATGCCCAAACTGATTTTGTTATTACTTATTATATTTATTTAATTTTTCACAAATACAATGGTAAGAAATCTGTAATTAATGTAATGCTGGACAATTAATTTGCAAAATTGCGTTATGTCCAATATTTCCTTTCAATCATATCTTGGAATGAAAAGTGAGACTCGAAATCATGAGTCTCACAGATCAACATACAAGTACAGCTGCTTCTGCGGGAAAGTTATTTTTAGCGATCTGTGGAGGCAAAAAGACTAGTTTCAAATTAAAGCAGATGCTGCTGATTGGCTGCTCCTTGCTTGGTGCATTGTGGTCAGGAATATCCGCTCTTGGCCAGAGCAGAGAAAGCCAGTAATCACTGCTCACGGGTTTGTTTTTGTTATAAAGTGTAGTGTTCATCCTAGAAATTGAAAAGTGCAGGGTAATTTGCTGAGAAAGGGCACATTTGTATAAAAAAAGGGCTCATTATGTGTGCAAAACTTTGAAAGATCTGAAAAAAGGGCACATTGTATCATGAAGGGGCACTTTGTGATGGCAAAACATATCTGAAAAAAGGGAAATTTTATGTATGCGTGAGGTCATAGTTTTAGACCCCCCCCCCCTCCCAGAATAAACCTCTGACCCTGTTCTCATTGCATCCTAAACATAATACCATTACACACAGTAAAGTAGGAATATTTCATTAACAAGCTCTATGGTTTTTGTAAAATATATTTTTTTTTCTATTTAATATATTTTTGCATGAAAACCAAAGAATGTAAATTTAAAATAACTTAAATGGTTTCATTAACAACATTCATTTACTCAATAAGAAGCAGATCTACTTTTCCCATTACCTGAAGAATGTAACAATATTTTTAGTTTACTAATCATAGATAAAAAGTAAAGGTAAATGCTTTGTACCATACTTCTAATCAATGGATTATTAAATACATGAAAACATACAGTAAAATTATCTGAAAATGATTTATTTGAACTAAATGATTGAAATAAAAAAATGCCTGTTCTTGCTTCCATCCAGTGTTTTGCTGCTTAAAGTGAAAAAAGGTTCAGCATTTTATTTGATGGCCAACAAATTGTCCTTACTGTCTAACTGGAGTTGAATTCATTGGTAACCCGAGATAAAATCGTGAAATTAATCATTTCTTTTGAACTATTCACTGCTTCACGGAAATAAACTTCTATTCAATTTTATTGCAGTCCGAAAATGATTGTTTTAAGCACGGATAATGTACTGTGATTTTCAGAATTTCGAATTTTTACCAAGCTGCATAACAGTCACTTCAAAACCAACCAATCATTATAGTAAACATTTTGCACTCTCTCTCTCTCTCTTTTAAAAAATTCAATTTTAAAATCAGTACTTAATCTGTCCATGATGGAACCTGCTATTTCCGTGACTCATAAAATTGTTTTAACGGCAAATGTACAATGCAATATCGATTTTTGACATTTGATTTCACCTAAATCGTGTTTTCCAAATCCGTAGTAACATTTTTCTTTTCTTGCTGTATTAAGAGCAGAGCAAAAATTTTTATTTTGTTTAAATCAAAATTAATGTTCCAAAAACGCGACTCGACAAGGAACGAAAGACAGCAACGAAAACCTAAAGGAAGTGACTAATCAATGGGAAATCATGCATTTTCGGAAAAACTTAATAAAATGTGAGCTGCTGATGTCAGCTTGTGACATCAGAGTTCCAGCTGAAGCTCAGATGTGCATTGTCGCTACTTCCTGCCCAAACTACAGTGTGGAAAACAAATGCCTCCCCTTTCTCAAAGAGTGAATCTATAAATAAATTGCACCCACTTATTTACTGAGCAGAGCATTGTTTTTTCTCACATATGAGTTGGATGATAGAAAATGATCTTGCTAATTTATAGAAGGGTTTTGAAAAATGCAAATAAATTCTTTAGTAATGGAAAAATAATTTGACCACCAGACGGGGTTGCAAGAGGCAAATTTTTGAGCTTGGCGAGTAAAGCAACTTTTCCTACCGGCGATTCTGCTTTATCCAGTCGCCATACAGCTAGTGGTGACCACTAATTTTTCTTTTCTTGAAACCAGTGGCCCTAAATTAAGGACGGGCAACTGCTTATAGCCCTTTGAGTTGCTCATGGTGGTCATTAAACCCCCAAATGAAAAAAAAAAAAAAAAGGTTGCAATTTCCATACAATCTCATTAACTGTAAGGTTTGCGCTTGCGGGTATTGTCTTCGAGCAAAACAGTTACATGGGTGCGTTTGTGACTGATGCTGCGATCGTGGGCCTGGCAAGTCGCAGAACAGCAAGAGCAATACAAGATTAAGGGCAGGGTAAAAATTGGGGAGGGCAGCTGGCATTTTTACCGTCCAAAAAGGGGGCAGGACAGATTTTAACATATCAAATAAGGGCAGGGCGCTGCGCCCTGCTGAAACAGCCTAGGGGGACACTAAAGTGGAACTTTTGACTGACTAATGAGCGTGTTGTCAGTGTTGTGCATTTCATTTTTAATTTTTAAGCGAGCAATGTGTGAACAAGAAGTTCATGATTTTTCTGATTTAGTTAAGTATCTACTGGAAAATTTGCTGTCTACTTTAATATTTCTATTAGGGACCAGGTGTGTGTGTGTGTTTAAATGATGTTTAGTGCTCTACATATTTAGAAGTTTGGGTGAACGCTTAACAAAATTTTCATTGTGCATGCGTGCAATCAAATCCTGCATTTTTCGGGTTCAGAGCAGTAGTTCATATGTTCTTAAAAGTTCTATTTTGCAAAGGTGAGGCCCATAAGGCATTACAGTTGACACGCCAAGAAATCTCAAAGCTGTTTTTACCCTCCTTTTCTTCACAAAAATATTAGCATTCAGCAAGGCTTTCTTTCCTTGTGGACAGGGATATGGGAACAAATCATTTGAACTTAAAACAAAAATAACTCTCAAAAGTACTGTTTTTTTTTTTTGTTTTTTGGAATGGAGGTTTGACGACCACTGTGAGCAACTCCATGGGCTATGAGCAGTTGCCCGTCTAAAGTATGGCCACTGGTTCCAGGGAAGGGAGAGAGCCAGTGCCGTAAGACAAACAACATCCATGCCTCGCGGGGATTTGAACCCGGACCCCTGATCAGAAGCTATCGCTTATACCACTGTGCCACCGGGGCGGCAAAGTACTGCTTACCCTTGTTAAATCTGCATAGTATTAGTTTGTCTAAATAAGTAAATATAAAAATATACCGAAATATATCACAATCCCCAGTAAAAAAAATACCAAACTTTGTATGTATAAGTTTATGTTGTATGAAATGGAAATCATTACCTTCTTTCGTTTTCAGGATCAGTTTGGCAACAGTTTAATTTGCTAACAGTCTGATCTGTGATTAAGTTTCCCAAGTTATGAAAAAAAATTGCATTTATGTAGCAGTTTTTTAAAGATACAGTACAGCAAGTAATGACAATGCAAACAATATGTTGGTACTAAAATATTCACGTGAATATTTTAAAATATTCACGTGAATATTAAAGATGCAATATGCATCTTTGATAGCATGCTATCTATATATGCATTAGTTTAACTGCAAAAAATATAAACAAAAATTTTAGTCTCCCCAACACAGAGCACCACAGAAACGAAAAAAGATTCGTAAAATGCTAACTTACCTTGTTACTTGAGCAAAAATTTGCAATTACCAGAACATAAACTCAATACTCTAATGCTCTTTTGCCCACGATTACAATGCTACCGTTGTCCTTTCAAATGTACGCGCCTAACAGCTTCTTTGTTGTGCCTACCGATGGTTGCTATGGTTGTCTTTGTTGCCACCCACCTAATTCAAAATAATTTGATGCCCGGTGAGCACAAACAAGTTGGAATGAGATATCTACAGATGCAGAACCACTTACGCGAAGCCTGTAACCGCCAGCCATGGATCTTATTCGACCTTATTCATGTGACGCGAGAAGTGGATTTCTGCGGACCAGCATGACTGCTAATTCAATGTTTTCGCTATTTGATTATCCCTTACTGTTGGCTAATTTTTACAATCCTAACGTCATGGATTTTGCCGAGGAATTAATAGAGCTATAGGGCGAAGAAGGAGAAATTAATTTCTTAAAAAAAGAAATCAAGGTTACAAAAATATACCAAGACAATTCTGTGTTCGATGTTTATTTCGCATGACGCAGGGGACCATCGCCGTTAGTCATCATGAAGTTTTTAATGTAGCATTTCTCGTACACGGTATATTAAATTTTCATGTTTTTACTGTCAGATGTTGTTTGCCGCCCCGGTGGCGCAGTGGTCTAAGGCGTCCGAAGGGGTCCGGGTTCGAATCCCGGTGAGGCATGGATGTTGTGTTTGTCTTACGGCACTGGCTCTCTCCCTTCCCTGGAACCAGTGACCCTACATTAGGGACGGGCGACTGCTTATAGCCCATTGAGTTGCTCACGGTGGTCGTTAAACCTCCAATAAAAAAAAATAAAAAATAATTGTCAGATGTTGGCGGCATATCTGAAACGCCGCCCCGGTGGCGCAGCGGTCTAAGGCGCTGGCCTCTGATCATTCGTCCGTAAGGGGTCCGGGTTCGAATCCCGGTCAGGCATGGATGTTGTGTTTGTCTTACGGCACTGGCTCTCTCCCTTCCCTGGAACCAGTGACCCTAAATTAGGGACGGGCGACTGCTTATAGCCCATTGAGTTGCTCACGGTGGTCGTTAAACCTCCAATAATAAAAAAAAAATGTCTTACGGCACTGTTTCTCACCCTTCCCTGGAACCAGTGACCCTAAATTTGGGACGGGCGACTGCTTATAGCCCAATGAGTTGCTCACGGTGGTCGTTAAACCTCCAATCAAAAAAAAAAATCTGAAACATAAAATTGAGTTCCTTGTTTTGTAAAACAAAAACATTTAGAAGCTCAGGCAAATACGTAATAAGGAAACGAACTAGGGTTTGCATGCTAAGCAATCTGCTTAAAAATTAAATGGCCGCGTAACATTAAATAAAAGAGAAATTACAGATATGTTTGTTTTATTCTTTGAGGAAAGTAGAACTTAATTCGTAATTTACCGATCCAAATATTCCATCAATTTTCTCCTATCTTTTTTCTTTTCTTTTTTGAAATTAAAATTCGAAGAAATACTACGAGATTTCAACTGCCTTTGATTCGTAGTGTCATAATATCCTAACGTTTGTTCGTTAAAGTTGACAGAATATATTAGAGTGCACATCGGAATGGAAATCACCGCGTTTCATTTTGCGCAGCCATTCCTTTAATAATTTCGTCTATTTCAGAGGAAAATTAAGGAATGTTTTTCTTTCGTCTACACAATTTAGGTTGCAGGATTTATTAGCACAACCATACGATGAGCAAAAGTTAGACATGTTAATAAATTTACGAAAATCTCGATTTTCCTGAACCCTCGCAACGTAACGCCATGTACGCAATGGGAAAACGCATGTAAACAAACTGTTGTTGGTCCTTGGCCACGGAAAGGCTTTCCCATGATGCAATGCGAGGTGAATAAGGTCCATTAAAGTGTGGGAAATCTGGTGGTTTTTATTGAAGGTTTAACGACCACCGTGCCTCACCAGGATTCGAACCCGGACCCAACTTGGACGAATGGTCATAAGCCATCGCTTAGACCACTGTATGACCGGGGCGCGTATTTCACAAGTGAATATACGGAATTGGGATTAAAGCCATTTCCGCCACGTGATTGGTTCAGAGCTACTTTGGAGATTGCGAGTAGGCTATGAGGAGAGTACGTAACCGGAACACTGTCTTTTATCGGGAGAAGTTCTGCTTGCTAGGAAATTCATTGTGAGGTTACTTAACATATGGGACAAATTATCAAATTGAATTATATCGTGGAAAGTTTTATCGTGGGAAGTTCTGCTTCCAAAGAAATTCTCTGAGGTTACTTAGCATAAGTGACAAATGATCATATTGAATAATACGGTAACGTAATTTTCTGCACGATATCATAAGGAATATCTGCAATTTCTCAGATGAATACAAGTCGAAATCTATCTTAATATTGAAATTGAGGACTACTTCAATAAATAGCTAGCTGAATAACATATTCCGTATCTGCCAATAGATGGCAGGCACCACGTCAACCTAGTACCCATGAAGATTTGTGCTGGTGTGAAAGTAGGCAGAGGGTGCTAAGAATCCCCGGAGGACCGGACTAGGCTGCCATTTGATGCTGACCTTGGCTACCTATAACGGACGCTCCCTATCTTCTGATTCAAGGCTTCTTGAATTGGAAGAGGAACTACAAAGGATCAAGTGGGACATCGTCGGGCTAAGTGAGGTAAGGAGAAAAGGAGAAGATCTCATTGAACTGAAAAGTGGACATCTCTTCTATTATCGTGGGACAGATACTGGCAGAACTAGTGGTGTTGGATTTATAATAAACAAGAAACTGAAGGATAAAGTGGTAGAAGTTGAAAGTTCCTCTGACAGAGCTGCACGACTCGTTATCCAACTATCGAGAAGATACCAGGCTCAGATTATTCAAACTTATGCACCCACCACAAGTCATCCTGAAGAAGAAATTGAAGAATTTTATGAGGAAATTCGTCATCTAAATAATAAAGGTAAGCAGCACTTGAAGATAATTATGGGAGATTTCAATGCAAAAATAGGGCAACGGCAACAGAATGAAACTTCAGTAGGTAAATTCGGTCACGGCAACAGAAACCAGCGTGGAAATACTCTCGTTGAGTTTGCAGAGGCAGAAGGATTTTTCATCTTGAACTCCTTTTTCAAGAAAAAGCCACACAGGAAATGGACATGGAGACATCCAATTGGGACGACAAGTGAAATTGATTTTATTATGTGTAACAAAAAATTCGTCATCGAAGACTGCAGTGTGCTGAACAAGTTCAACACAGGTAGTGACCATAGATTGGTGAGATGTAAGATGCACCTCAACACTAAACTGGAACGTGGCAAGCTCATAAGACAAACAAAATGTATTGACATAACCAACCTTAAAAAACACCATAATACTTTCAAGTTGGAACTGAAGAACAGATTCTCTGCTTTAGAAGGCCTAACATCGGAAGAAGTGGATATTTCGGAAGTTAACAGAAAAGTAACCAAAGCTCTAATGGAAACAGCAACAAAATTAGCTGGGTCTAAGAACAAGTTGCATGTGAACAAATTATCAGGAAAAACCAAAATGTTGATGCAAAAAAGAAGAGAGATGAGGACAACTAAAGTAGATGTGACTTCCAAAGTGGAATATATAGAGCTATGCAAGACAACACGAAAAAGTATCACTGAAGACGTAAGGAAATTCAACTGTGAGCTAGTGAGGAAAGCAATTGAAAACAACCAAAGCCATAAGATAGCAAAGGGACATCTCAGTAAGGGAAGAAAACAGATTATGGCTCTGAAAAAGAAGATGGTTCTATAACAAGAAATAGAGGTGAAATTTTGACAAGAGTGAAAGATTTCTACTCCAAATTATATGAAAGGGATGATACATGTACTCCAGACATCATGAAAGGTACCAGAGTTCTTCCAGTCCTCCCAGCAGAAGTTGCTCATGCAATCAAGAACATGAAGCGAGGGAGAGCTCCAGGAGAAGATGGAATTACTATAGACATCATACAAGAAGCAAGTGGAGAAATTGAAACAGTACTCGCCCAAATTTTCACTCGATGCCTTAATGAAGGGAAGATTCCTGAGGATTGGAACAATGCTACAATGATCCTGCTACATAAAAAAGGTGACATTGAGGATCTCAGGAACTACAGACCTATCAGCCTCCTATCAGTGGTTTATAAAATCTTCACTAAAGTTCTTTCACACCGCTTGAAGGTAACACTGGACATGGCTCAACCGAGAGAACAAGCTGGATTCAGGAGTGGCTACAGCACAATAGATCATATCCACGTACTGAGAGAACTGATTGAAAGAGCGAGGGAATATGAACTTCCATTGTGCATGGCTTTTATCGATTATGAAAAAGCCTTTGATTCGGTGAAACCATCAGCAGTTACCATGTCTCTGAAATCCTGCGGTATTGAAGATGCATACATTAATATTATTAATAACATCTATGAAAATGCAAGTGCAAAGATTCGGCTGTTTGAAAATACAACACACATAAAAATTGGAAAGGGAGTGAGACAAGGTGACACCATATCTCCGAAGCTCTTTAATGCCACATTGGAAAATGTCTTTCAATCACTGAACTGGGAAAACAAAGGGATAAAGATTAATGGAGATTATCTAACCCACCTTCGTTTTGCTGATGACATAGTCATTTTTGCAACTACCCCATCAGAGCTGCAGAGTATGATCCAGGAACTTGCTGACAAGAGTAAAGAAGTGGGATTAAAAATGAACTTTCAGAAGACAAAAGTGATGTTCAATGCTTTTACAAGAAATGAAGATTTATCGATTGATGGAGAAAAACTGGAGATAACAGATACGTATGTTTATCTTGGACAGCAGATATCAAGTGAGGGTCACATTGATGAAGAAATTAATCGGCGTACAAAACTTGCCTGGAGAGCTTTTGGAAGAAACAGCATAATTTTCAAGAGCAATATGCCATTATGTCTTAAAAGAAAAGTGTTTGATCAATGCATCCTTCCAGTGCTTACGTATGGTGCAGAGACGTGGACCTTAACTAAAAGAGACATACAAAAGCTGCAGACAACTCAAAGAAGCATGGAGAGGTGCATGCTTGGTATAACCAGGAGAGATAAGAAGAGGAACTCGTGGATCCGAAAAATGACGAGAGTGGAAGACATCATGATCAGAGTTAAATTCCTGAAATGGCAATGGGCTGGACATACTGCCAGAAGGACAGACCATAGATGGACAGCCGAAATTTTAGATTGGATTCCAAGGGACAGGAAAAGACCCAGAAAAAGACCACATGGGAGATGGGTGGATGAAATTCGTAAATATGCGGGAGTGACATGGAGGAGACTGGCACAAGACAGACCGTTGTGGAGGAAACTTGGGGAGACCTTCGTCCAGCAGTGGATTGATAATGGTTGACAATGATGATGATGATGAAAATAGTAAGTGATCTGCCATATATATTTTTCTAATATTTAAGAAATTCTTCATATTTTTGTCCCTCAAAACTTCATCGAAATTGCCTTCAATTCCACATTTCAAACCCCCTTCTCCCCGAAAATTAAAAAAAAATCGTTAAACAACTCATGGATTCTCTATACAAAACACATCAGTACTAATCCTGAGCTAAAGGAGGAGGGCCGCCTCGGTGACACAGTGCTCTAACCCAACAAAAACACAAGTGCTGGGAAACTGCTGGCCACCAGCTGGCAGTGATGGGTCACTGCTGGCTGAATCTGCCGCTCACGGCCCGGTAGTGGTCCGTTGGTGGCAGCGCCATCAGTTGGCGAGCCATTGATGGCCCTGCAGCATCGCCGTGAATTGTGGGCCTTCAAGCAAGTGCCACTAATGGCCCGTTGCTAGCAACCAATGCAACCCCAACAGCAGGTGGAAGCAACAGGACTGCGTATGCGCAGAAGCAACACTTGCTGTGTCTCTCATGGTACCAGTTAGTTGAAGACGACGCTATCGCCATCGTGTTATTTTAGTGGATGTTAAGAAAAACAAATCCATATGTGGGGAGGCGAATTAATTTCCTAATGAAATTTTACGTCGACGAAGATATCAGATTAAGCCGTGAAATACTAGATTACAGCCATGAAATACACGCCGCCCCGGTGGCGCAGTGGTCTAAGGCACTGGACTATGATCATTCGTCCGTAAGGGGTCCGGGTTCGAATCCCGGTCAGGCATGGATGTTGTGCTTGTCTTACAGCACTGGCTCTCTCCCTTCCCTGGAGCCAGTGACCCTAAAATAGGGACGGGCGACTGCTTATAGCCCATTGAGTTGCTCACGGTGGTCGTTAAACCTCCAATCAAAAAAAAAAAAAAATACACCCACTCCATTCCCATGAATAACAATTCATGGAATGGAGTATGAATAACAAGAAAAAAATTGAAACCGCTTGAAACAAATATCCTGGAAAACCCTTAAAACAACGTTTGTTGGAAAAACAAAAAGAATTGTACGTGTACAAAATTTATTAATTATTTGAAAGAAAAAAAAAGCAACGCTATGTGGTGTACTCATCCATGGGTTGAATACACAAGACTATTATTAATTATTTGAAAGAAAAAAAAGAATTATACGCGTACAAAATTTATTAATTATTTGAAAGAAAAAAATGCAACGCTATGTGGTGTACTCATGCATCCATGGGTTGAGTACACAAGACTGGGAGGAATTCGCTTCTAAAAATAACGAGAAATAAAATAAATCTGTACTCTTTAAAACAAATGTAGCTTCGGACAACGGAAAGGAAAGACACAACGTTAAAAATGTAACAGAATGTGACGTGAACCCGGGTAAATATATATTTATTCAACAATCTCTTTTCAAGACGGCAGGGCCGCCCCGGTGGCGCAGTGGTCTAAGCAATGGCCTCTGATCATTCGTCCGAACGGGGTCCGGGTTCGAATCCCGGTGAGGCATGGATGTTGTGTTTGTCTTACGGCACTGGCTCTTTCCCTTCCCTGGAACCAGTGACCCTAAATTAGGGACGGGCGACTGCTTATAGCCCATTGAGTTGCTCACGGTGGTCGTTAAACCTCCAACCAAAAAAAAAAAAAAAAAAAAAAAAAAAAAAGACGGCAGGGACAGTACAAAACTTTGGAAAGCGACTCTAAGTATGTACACTCCTTGAAAATTAGTGAAGTTCCCTTAAGGTAAAAAAAAACTATCGTTACGTTGAAAAAATTAATTTATCAATTATATGAAACTGACTTTTATGAAAAATACCTCGCAATATTGTAAAATGAAAGAGGGAAGCATTCGATTACACAGTGCATACCAAGCAGACAGCTTTAAGCACGTCTATGAGCGGTCCAAATTAGTCCAGTCGGTAGGGAGCTCAGCTAGCACGCAAACGGCCGTGGTTCAAATCCTCTCCGATACCAACCGAAGTTTTTCCTGTCTGTTGAGAAAATTTCCCCAGCGCAGTGCGTTATTTCACAAGCTTCGTAAGGGTAGAAAAAAATTGTAGCTTTGGGAAACTGCCGTTATCCTTGCTTTTTTTTTATTATTATTATGGCTACTACTGGGAAATTGGCGGACAAGATTCGGCAAGCCACCAGTTACGTCACGTGGTTACTGGCTGCCACTAACGGCACACTAGCGGACCACATTAGGCTAGCCATAATTTCTGGCACGTGCTGTGATGGACCACTGATGGCCCTGTTGTGGCATATGACAACTGATGGGGTGCCAGCTGTTGGCCTGAACTGCTGGCTCTTCTGTTGGCCGCCCGGACATTTTATTGACGGTTCGACAGCGGCAACATAGTGCTAGGCCATTGCTGGCTGCCAGCACTGGGCCATTGCTGGCCCAGGAAGACTGTTTTTGCTGGAAAGCGATGGCCTCTGATCATTCGTTCGAACGGTGTCCGGGTTCGAATCCCTGTGAGGCATGGATGTTGTGTTTGTCTTACGGCACTGGCTCTCTCCCTTCCCTGGAAGGAGTGGCCCTAAATTAAGGACGGGCGACTGCTTATAGCCCATTGAGTTGCTCACGGTAGTCGTTAAATTTCCAATCAAAAGAAAAAAAAAAAAGGAGGAGGAGTGAGCGCTGACATCTCTCGGCTCTGTGAGAACTATAGAGTAAAGGTACTACGGAAGATAAATCACAAGTCCATGAAGTCATGTTGATATAAAAACTCAAAAGTTCCTTTACCAATAGTGTACGCCGCCCCGGTGGCGCAGTGGTCTAAGAGATGGCCTCTGATCATTCGTCCGAACGGGATCAGGGTTCGAATCCCGGTGAAGCATGGATGTTGTGTTTGTCTTACGGCACTGGCTCTCTCCCTTCCCTGGAACCAGTGACCCTAAATTAGGGACGGGCGACTGCTTATAGCCCATTGAGTTGCTCACGGTGGTCGTTAAACCTCCAATCAAAAAAATAACGTACACACTCTATTTACCTCCTGTCGCATTCCAACTGTACGGGTAAAAGAACTGAAGGTAACCATTGTCGCAAAGAAAACACCCGAAAATTAAAATGGCTTATAGCGAGTGCAGCAAAGCTTGCATGTCTCCGTCACATGACTCTCCGCATAGGCCCCGCATACTTGCAATCTCCAAAATAGGTCTGAACCGCAATGGCGTGGCGGAAATGGCTCTAATCGCAATTCCGTATATTCATTTGTGAAATACACGTCCCGGGAGCCCCGGCTTAGCCAAAAAAACCCAGAAGATTAAGAAAGCCTCCGAACTGGTATGTGACGTCAGAGCTAGAGGGCTGCTTCGATCGGGCTCGCCGCTCCTGAAGAAGCGGACGAAATACCGCGGTGTTTACGCAGAGAAATAGTTTCTCGAGTGCCATAGTAGACAAGCCGCGCACACAGCAATAAATTGACCATGCTTTTTTCTCTGTATTTTTTATCCTTAGAAAACATCAAAAGATTACATCCTTAGCTTTCATTTTTTGTCTCAGTTTCCTGCAATGATATCTATAAATCGGTGAATTCTAAAATTTTGCTCTTCTGCTGGGAAGGGATTTCACGTACAGGTACGGGTCTTAAAACTAAATATTTAAGGACATTTTTCCGTTAGTCTTCAATTTGGCTAAACGAACATAAACATAATAGTTTTTTCACGCATAACATGAAAAGTCCAGCATTTTACGTTAGCAATTTTGCAACTACGATTTTTTAAAAGGCGTGAATGGCAAATTGGTAGGACTGTGTAAACATATTCATTTCACTTAAAACGTTTAGAAATTCCTTTTACTTTCGATTTATTAAAATGAAAAAACAAACCGTTCTCTAATTACGTAACGAACGCGAAAGCAAAATTTCTGATTTAGTGGGTGTATTTCCTAAAAGTACAGTGAGATGTGTGCTCAAATCTTGCACCTACTTCTAGATGGTTACAAAAAATTATAAATTAAAATCACTCCGGAAAAATATTATTTGTCAAATGAACATGGAAGGTATAAATTTAAATATTTTTGAATGTATGCACATAACATTTCAAATTTTATGACGTTGTAGCAGACAGGTGACTTAAGCATGGCAACGAGCCTTAGTAACGTAAGTGAAGGACAAATAGTCCCTGTTGAAATGATGGCGTCCTACTTTAAAAGTTTAACTTCCGAGTACAAAATGCGCTATTTGGAAAAAATTTAAGAGATTGAAGGAAAATATCTGTATGTGCTGAATGCAAGTATCTTCGAAGGTGACGCGAAAAGTTTATCGAAAGTACAAATAGTAAATATTTTCTATCACTTTGTTTGGGTCGAACCGCCTTTACGATACAACAGCTCAAGGCATGTAAAAGTCTTGAAGCAAATAACATTTTATTATCGTGGATATTCTTTTACATGGTAATTTAGTGTGATCACTAATTAGTGAGTAATTAGGAACTCTTCAATAAAAAGTGCTTCTCTTAGTTCTGGGAAACGTTTTCCAAAGCTTATAAAAATTTAGAGCAAAATCTGTTTTTCTACGCAAAATTGTGGGGAAAAAAACCCACTAATTTTGATTTGCGCCCTACGTTATTTATCCGTAAATAAATTTAGCAGCATAATCCCAGTCTGTAAACATACCTAGAGCCCAAAAAAAAAATTTCATTTGGAAATAATTTTATCCATTATTTGCATTTTTCCACAAAAGTGTACTTTTTTTTTTTTTTTTGATTGGAGGTTTAACGACCACCATGAGCAACTCAATGGGCTACGAGCAGTCGCCCGTCCCTAATTTAGGGTCACTGGTTCCAGGGAAGGGAAAGAACCAGTGCCGTAAGACAAACACATCATCCATGCCTCACCGGGATTCGAACCCGGACCCCAACGGACGAATGATCCTAGGCTAACGCCTTAGAACACTGCGTCGCCGGGACGACAAAGTGTACTTCAGCTCCAGTTAAAAATCCAGGTTACTAAAAATAAAATAAACGGTGGTGTTTGGGGAGGAAATATATAGAACGAAATATTAAAGTGAAAAAACAAAAATCTCCCAACACTGAGAGCCAAATAATCTTAAAAGTGAAAATACTAAATGAAAAGCCGAAAATTCGCAAAAAAGTGGGTCAAGCTCTCCTAAAAAATCCAGAACAGCCGAAGAGATTTGATGCTGACTAACAGTCAGATTGGCTAACAAATTAACTTTCAGCTCTATAAAAAGTTTCAACCCCTCCTTGATCAGCCAGGAGCCGCCCCGGTGGCGCAGTGGTCTAAGGCGCTGGCCTCTGATCATTTGTCCGTAAG
Source organism: Macrothele yani (assembly GCA_039090855.1). NCBI lineage: Eukaryota > Metazoa > Arthropoda > Arachnida > Araneae > Macrothelidae > Macrothele > Macrothele yani. Next base: position 22,193,703 of record CM076992.1, read on the forward strand.
GGGTCCGGGTTCGAATCCCGGTCAGGCATGGATGTTGTGTTTGTCTTACGGCACTGGCTCTCTCCCTTCCCTGGAACCAGTGACCCTAAATTAGGGACGGGCGACTGCTTATAGCCCATTGAGTTGCTCACGGTGGTCGTTAAACCTCAAAAAAAAAAAAAAAAAAAAAAAAAATGATCAGCCAGGAACCTTCTGAATAGAAATCCCTGAAGGTGAAAAACCCAAGCGCACAGAAGTGCAGATTGGATACCGAAGCGTTGATTTAGGAATTTTTTTTGACTAAGAGACAAACTCTGAAAGATGTTCTATCAGAAAATAGTCAGTAGCAATAAAACCTACGCAAAATATAAGCAAACACCTTTTAAATTCAACTTGAAAACTTCGAATCAACAAGTGAAACGTCTGGCCCAATTGGGAACCTCAACGAACTATAGGGGGCGCTGCGCAAACGTAAACAAACTTCTCTAGTACGGGTAACGTCACACGTGTTTCCATAAAGTCGAATGTTAGAATGGCTGGTTTGTCGCTTTCTTTTTTTTTTTTTTTTTTTTTTTTTTTTTTTTTATTGGAGGTTTAACGACCACCGTGAGCAACTCAATGGGCTATAAGCAGTCGCCCGTCCCTAATTTAGGGTCACTGGTTCCAGGGAAGGGAGAGAGCCAGTGCCGTAAGACAAACACAACATCCATGCCTGACCGGGATTCGAACCCAGACCCCTTACGGACGAATGATCAGAGGCCAGCGCCTTAGACCACTGCGCCACCGGGGCGGCTTGTCGCTTTCAATCCTTGAAATAATGAAATCTGTGGACGCTTCCAAATATTCAAGATGCATTAAAAAAGGGGAAGTGATTGTTAATGTAGGCCATATAATTTCTTGTGGAATTAAGAAGGAAGATGGAAGAGAAATTCTCATAGTTTCGCACTGCATTCAGTCCACGGCAATAACGTCGTCGCCTCACTCCATCAACGGTGTTTTAGATACAAGTAACAGTGAAATTTCTATAAAGTCATTTGAGTGCTCTTGTAAAGCGGGCAGAAGTGGAACGTGTAAGAACTGTGTAGCAGTAATGCTTTACTGTAACAGGTAATTTTTATTTTTACATTTTCAGGCAAGTGATATAGTAATACCGACAGGGGTGTTCTAATCCGGATTACTATTAAAAGCTGACATTTCGTTTCACTTGACGTTTCCCAGGACCCATTTTCAATACTGTCAACAATAACATTTGTAAATTTTTAACATTCTGTTCCTAAAAGTGTTTGTGAATTGGTAATTGTTGATCATCATTGGGTTCTGCGTTTTTGAGCCGATGACTGTTGACAGAACATTGCAAATCTTGTTCCATAATGAAGTTTAAATTTATATAGATAACAGCAATTATTTGTTTTCAAGATTATGTAGAAATGCGGATTTTTTAATTACTACTATGCAATAAAAACATGCTGCCTTGTTTATTATTCATTCAAAGACGTTACTAGGTTAGTAGCATTTCGCTGGAAGGATTTCAAACGCAAGGCAGAAACGTTTATACTAATTTGTGAAACACATAGCCGAAACCTTGGGAACGACATTGCGGGACACAACAATATGATTTGTTCTTCTTCACGGAATTCTCCATTATACAACTCTCTAATTCCAGAATGAATTCAAAAATACACCAAGCTACGACAACTGAACGTAATGAGCGATCTACCAACAGTCAAGCATTGAGCCAAAAACGTTACCCGTACTACAGTAATTCTTCCTTTTGCCGCTAGAGGGAGAGCGGACCGCTGAGATTGCCAATAAGTACAAGAACTGCACGCCAACAGCATTTGAACAAGTAAAAGATAGGTTCCCAGCCTTACCAGAAATCACTGACTTATAGATAAAACTAACCTTTAAAAGATTTTTTACCTTTGAAGAGTAACTCTTCAATATTTTTGTTAACATTGATCGCTAATGATCGCATTTTACACAATAACTGCAGGACAGCCAGCTGTGTCTGTCCTTCAGGAACTTGCAAGGACTGTTTCTACTTAACTGAAACTTCTCGATGACGTCACGTGCTACATCTCATTAAATTACCATGTAAAAGAATATCCACGATGAGAAATTATCATATGCTTCGAGACTTTAATATGCCTCGGAACTGTTCTGCAGCGCTTCGACCAAAGACGAAGTAATAGAAAATATTTACTGTTTGCTTTTTCGGAAAACTTTTCGCGTCACCTTCGAAGATACTTGCATTCAACACATACGGATCTTTTCCTTCAATTACTTTAATTTTTTCCAAATACCGCATTATGTACTTGGAAGTTAAACTTTCAAAGCAAGACGCCATCATTTCAACGGGGACTGTTTTTTTTTTTGATTGGAGGTTTAACGACCACCGTGAGCAACTCAATGGGCTATAAGCAGTCGCCCGTCCCTAATTTAGGGTCACTGGTTCCAGGGAAGGGAGAGAGCCAGTGCCGTAAGACAAACACAACATCCATGCCCGACCGGGATTCGAACCCGGACCCCTTACGGACGAATGATCAGAGGCTAGCGCCTTAGACCACTGCGCCACCGGGTGGCGGTCTTCACTTACGTTACTAAAGCTCGTTGCTATGGCGAAAGTCACGTCACACGTGTCTGCTACATCCTCATAGAGAAGTAAAATTTCAAAAATATGTTTTTTGAGAAATGCATCATTGTAATCTAGAGCCTTTTTTTTTTTTTTTGATTGGAGGTTTAAGACAATGTAAAATCTTAAGAAAACGAAAAAATGCTTTCCTACGGAAAATCATCTGCTTTTGCATCTTGAGGGTAACCACGCCAAAGCTGGCGGTACTACTTTCACCGCGGAAACGTATAAACTCGGCTTCACTTTACAGCGTCTCCTCTTATTCCTACCTCCATGCCAAACATCGGTCATGAACATGGAGGAAGGAAATATTGGCAATCTCAGCGGTCCGCTCTCCCTCTAGCGGCAAAAGGAAAAATTACTGTAGTACGGGTAACGTTTTTGGCTCAATGCTTGGCTGCTGGTAGATCGCTCATTACGTTCAGTTGCCGTAGCTTGGTGTACTTTTGCATTCATTCTGGAATTAGAGAGTTGTATAATGGAGAATTCCGTGAAGAAGAACAAATCATATTGTTGTGTCCCGCAATGTCGTTCCTAAGGTTTCGGCTATGTTTTTCACAAGTTAGTATAAACGTTTGTGCCTTGCGTTTGAAATCCTTCCAGTGAAATGCTACTAACCTAGTAACGTCTTTGAATGAATAATAAACAAGGCAGCATGTTTTTATTGTATAGTAGTAATTAAAAAAATCCGCATTTCTACATAATCTTGAAAACAAATAATTGCTGTTATCCATATAAATTTAAACTTCATTATGGAACAAGATTTGCAATGTTCTGTCAACAGTCATCGGTTCAAAAACGCAGAACCCAATGATGATCAACAATTACCAATTCACAAACACTTTTAGGAACAGAATGTTCAAAAATTACAAATGTTGTTGTTGACAGTATTGAAAATGGGTCCTGGGAAACGAAATGTCAGTTTTTAATAGTAATCCGGATTAGAACACCCCTGTCGGTATTACTATATCACTTGCCTGAAAATGTAAAAATAAAAATTACCTGTTACAGTAAAGCATTACTGCTACACAGTGCTTACACGTTCCACTTCTGCCCGCTTTACAAGAGCACTCAAATGACTTTATAGAAATTTCACTGTTACTTGTATCTAAAACACCGTTGATGGAGTGAGGCGACAACGTTATTGCGGTGGACTGAAGGCAGTGCGAAACTATGAGAATTTCTCTTCCATCTTCCTTCTTAATTCCACAAGAAATTATATGGCCTACATTAACAATCACTTCCCCTTCTTTAATGCATCTTGAATTTTTGGAAGCGTCCACAAATTTCATTATTTCAAGGATTGAAAGCGACAAACCAGCCATTCTAACATTCGACTTTATGGAAACACGTGCGACGTTACCCGTACTAGAGACGTTTGTTTACGTTTGCGCAGCGCCCCCTATAGTTCGTTGAGGTTCCCAATAGGAGACGCCTTAACCGCAGATTTCTGAAGCCGATCTGTTAACTGTTATGATATGCCCTCACTAGCTGTCTGTGCAAAATCCTTGAACGAATGGTTAATTCCCGGCTAATTTATTTTCTTGAAGAACATCGAATACTCTCTCCATCACAAAGCGGCTTCCGTCGTCATCGTTCAGCTCCTGACCATCTCCTGCTCCTTGAGACGTCTGTTCGTGAGGCGTTCGTACGTAGGCAGCACCTGGTGTCTGTATTTTTTGACATCGAAAAAGCTTACGATAGAGCGTGGCGTCACGGTATCCTCCGTGACCTCCACGAGAGTGGGTTGCGGGGAAACCTGCCAACCTTCATTGCCAACTTTCTTCGTAACCGTGTGTTCCAGGTGCGCCTGGGTACAACGCTGTCCGCCTTTTTCCATCAAGAACAAGGCGTTCCTCAAGGCAGCATTCTTTCGGTGACTCTGTTCATCCTCCGCATTAATTGTTTACTCAAAAATCTTCCTCCTACGGTTTCGGCTACCATTTATGTTGACGACCTTCACATCTTCTGTTCGTCATCCAGCATGCATTTCGTTGAAAGGCAGCTGCAGTCTGCAATTACCCAGATTGTTAAAGCCGCTAACAATAATGGGTTTGTTCTTTCTCCCGACAAGACAGCCTGTGTCCATTTCTGCCGGAGGCGTGGCCTCCATCCTGATCCAGAGCTCTATTTGGACCGTGCAGCCATTCCAGTTTTGCCGGAAACCAAGTTCCTTGGTTTGACCGTTGACCGTGCTCTCACCTTTCGCTCGCACGTTCGACGGCTTAGGACTTCCTGTCTGAGAGCCTTGTCAATCCTTAAGATCCTTGCCTCAGTCTCCTGGGGTGCAGACAGGACTTCTTTGTTCCGTATTTACCATTCTCTCATTCGGTCTAAGCTGGATTATGGCTGTATGGTGTATGGCTCTGCGCGTCCTACCGTTCTCCGGCCCAGGGCCCGATTTACTACATGCGAGGCCCAGGGCACAAAACATTTCCGGGGCCCCCTTGTTATTCTCTATCGACCAAATAATAGTCACTGTGTGCAGAGTAGCAAAATGTAGGCGTGCGTGCGTACGCTGATAGTTTTCCAATACATTAACAGGTTTGCAGATAGTTTTTGCATGTAGATTTAAAAAATTAAAAATGTTAGGCCTATATACAGCAATTAAAACACTTACTCAACGCTTTATGATTAATATACTTAATTCTATTTCAACTGAAGAACTTAATTTTTTTTCACATCTTCTGAGTTCTTTTGTTTTTACAGACATTTCTGGCCTCTAGATTTTATCAAGACCTTGTTCTCAATGTATACGAACTGTATTAAAGGTTTTGTTTACACAGAATTTAAATTTTATTGCCAGGTTCCACTTTCAGTTGCCAATTAAATAAAAATAATCTCCTTATGCATTTTGTAAAGTCCAGTATTTTTGAATTAACTTGTTGAAAATCATATTTATAATTTTTGAAGGTTCATTGATATAACTGTTTTTCTGGATATAAAAACTTTCTTTAACTAATCTCTAGTTTTTATGAGGTTCGTAGTCTAATATTTTGCCATAAAAGTCCACTTTACACACATTGCTGCACATTCAATGGAATGTACTTATTTTGTCCTCATTGGAATCTGTAATGTTCTAATATTTATTTGTTTTATTAATTTTCCCTTAAATTATCTTATTCTATTGTTATCATGGTTTGCGGGTTTGCAGCGAGTTTTTGTTTCAATAGATGTGTACGCAGATACATTTTATTTTTATACAACTCTGGCTGTGCGGGGACAACTGGTTGATCAGTTGTTTGTGGTGTTAATGACCCCATAGATTCTAACTATAACAATATATCTATGACGAAATGGATGGACATCTTAATTTTAGTGAATATTGTGGTCTTGCAATGTACTGATTCTTGCGTCTAGAACATGAGAACAATGCACCTACAAAAAATGTGAATTAAAACAAGAAAAAATAATCCATGGTGACCTCCACTGGACCTTCTCATAAATAGAGATATGAAACTGCATAAACAATTGAAAAAGTGCTATAGGAACTCCTACTTCCAGCTTCCCGGTTTCTACCAAGATCAAATCAGCACATCATGATCAATATATCAGAAAACTGCAAAACATAAAATTTTGTGTTGATGGGGAAAAGTCTGAGTTAAACATTATAATCTGAAAAGCTGAGGGGAACATCTAGTACCGGTTCAATTTTTGGTAAATGTGTACTTCAGCGTCCTAAATTATTTCGTCAGAAAATTTGCAAAATTTCAAAAAAAAAAAAAAAAAAAAAAAAATAAAAGTCATATTACAGATGTTTATCGAAAAACTTACCTCCAAGTACGATGAGTAAACACGCCGCGGACGACGACCTGAAGCTCTGCTCCGTTGAAAGGAAGGTTTGATGTGGCGGGGAATTCATGGACAGAAGAGTACAACACGAATCAGGTACGCTCTTGTCAGGAAAGAGTAACAGAATATACTTCTATGCTAAAGAATGTAGTTTGAAATTTCTGTCTCACTTTTTAAAGAAACATGCAGAGATTGTCTTCGTTTTTTTGGCATGTAATTCCGTGATACGAAATAGTAAGTATGCACATTCCTTTCTTGTTTCTAGAAAAGCGTTAGAGTAGGTGTCGCATTCTCTCCAACGGAAGTTAGATGGCAAGCCTCAATGTGAAAGTTTGATTACTAAATAAAAAAAAGCTTCCATGGAGAAATGAGTTCATACATTCAGCATCAAAGAATCCCATGGGAAAAAAACAACAAACTCTCCGACTACGATGTCAATAACTGACACCGAAATTAACTATTTTCTGTAGCGTAGCACTACACTCTTTCCTGACAACAGCGTACCCGGTTCCTGTTGTACTATTCCACACGTGAATATCCTGGCTGCAGCGATCCTTTCTTTCAACTGAGCACAGCTTCATGTCAACGCCTCAGCGTTGTTTACGGCCTCTCGCAGCGTCTTCTGACTCGTCATACTTGGAGTTCAAGTTTTACGGTAAACATCTTTAATATTCATTCTGACGATGAAATTTGTTCACCATTTCCCCTTAAATTGCATATTTTAGAATCTGTACGTCACACTTTTTCGAAATTTTACATCTTTTCCGACCAAATAATTTAGGACGCTAAACTACACATTTACCTAATTTTTGCAAAATCTAATGAGCACATAATGACATGAATGTATAAGTTGTCCAGTGTCAAACAAAAATGACAATACGATGACAAAGTTCTGTGTTTGGGCACCAGATCTTTTTATTTGTAATAACTCATTTACTATTCTTTATTTTTAGGAATGAATAAAAAGAATTGAAAATTTACCTCCTATATCAGGACGAAACAGTTGGGTTGAATATTTTTCTTCTACATTTCCTAGATGCAAAGTCATGTATTAGAGAATCATAATTCAAAGACTATGTCACATCACTCTCAAAGAGAGCAGAGCTAATGATGCCAGTTTTGTTTGTCGCATGGTTGATCGTAAGGGATTTTTCAGTCTTTTCAGCAAAGAAAATGATCTCTCACTTGTACAATTTGAAATCGGTAATGTCATGAACATTCCAAGTGCAGTCTCAGTGTTCGGAAATGTGGCTTCTAAATTGCTTACCTTCAAAGTTTGCAGCATCTGGGGAACGGTTGCATGCTCCCCCATCATTGAGGAGAATTGCAAAAACTCATCAGCAAACTGGTCGTCAAGGTCATTGTTATAGTATTCCTGCAATGCTTTTGCCCCTTCAAAAATTTCAGATCTTGATTTTTTGTAAAAAATTCAAATTTTCTCATTATATTTTCATAAGCACTTTTTCTGCTTGAAAGCTGAGTGACTAAAGCATCACAAAGCACATAATGAACCTGAGTTCTAAATATATCCTTTGCACTGAGTTCTATATGTTCACTGTAACATTCATCTAGGAGTTTATTCTTGGGCACTTTCTTTCTTTGGAATTCATGACCATGGTATTGCACATTTTTCAGACACTAATGTTTTAGCTTCCTCTTCATAGACTTCAAAATTTTCCCTCACAAACTGAATGAATTCAATTAACGACTCGAAAATTTTAGGTACTTCAGAAATATTTCCTTTTGGATTCTGGCAAGTTTGATTTGTGCAGTTTAATCTCTGAAGTATTGTGTCCCAAACTACTGTGCTGATCGATATTTCCATTGTTCGCATTTTCTTCAGCAGTGATTTTGCTTCATCTCTTGTCTGTCGAGAATCATCTGCATTTTCTGACAGAAATACTAAAACTTTCGCTATTTCACGATAATTTTTCCTCACTGATCGTGTAGCTGCAGCATCTGTACACCATCTGGTAACTGACCGACTCTTCAGTGTGAGTGATGAATTTCCATGTGCTTTCTGGACTTTCTCCTGAAGTATCTTCCAACGGTAAGTTGATGCAGAAAAAAAAGTATAGAGTTTTTGCAAAAATGTGAAAAAAGAAAGAACTTTACCACAACTATTTATGCTATTCACACCAACTAAATTTAAAGTGTGAGCAGAACATAGCACATATTCCCCTAGTGGATTGATTTCCATAATGCGTGTTTGAACACCAGAATACTTCCCAGACATGTTGCTGGCATTGTCGTTGCTTTGGCCTCTGACATTCATAATATCCAGGCCAGCGTCCTGTAGAAAAGATATCATGGTATTTGTAATGTTTTCTGCAGTATATCCATGGAATGGAATAAATGTCAAAAACCGTTCTTTTGCTTCACAATCTTTGTTGACATACCTTATGATAAAAGCCAGTTGATCTATGTGTGTAATATCTGGAGTAGAGTCAACTATGACAGAAAAATATTTTGACATTTTTATTTCATCAGTGATGGCATTAAAAACACGTACAGCCATTAATTTAACAAATTCATCCACACATGTTGAAGATAAGTAACTGGTGTTACCACTTCCTGGATTCCCACATTTTTCCAAGTGTTGAGCTAAGAATGGATCAAATTCTGCAATTAATTCTAAGCAGCCCAGGAAATTTCCATTCTGAACTGATCCAATTGTTTCATGATCACCATACATTGCCAACCCACTAACCGAGAGATACTTAACTGTTGCAACAACTCTATGCAAAACATCTTGCCGCCCCGGTGGCGCAGTGGTCTAAGGCAATGGCCTCTGATCATTCGTCCAAAAGGGGTCCGGGTTCGAATCCCGGTCAGGCATGGATGTTGTGTTTGTCTTACGCCACTGGCTCTCTCCCTTCCTTGGAACCAGTGACCCTGAATTAGGGACGGGCGACTGCTTATAGCCCATTGAGTTGCTCACGGTGGTCGTTAAACCTCAAAAAAAAAAAAAAAAAACTCCAATCAAAAAAAAAAACCATCTTGCCAGTACTTGGATTCCTTCTGATACTGCATAACTATCTGACAGTCAATGCGTGCAGAAGCATTCATGCGTGATGAATAGTCACATACTGCTTGCCTGTGTATGTGTAAATTTGCATGCTTCCGGTCAGAAAAACCTGTGGATCCTAATGCTGTAGTGCTCCTAGCATACAATTTGCATATCCGGCAGAATAGTAAACAAGTTGATGGGGATAAAAGAAGACAGTCCCGTTTTACCTTCTCATTATTTTTTTATTCTGAAAAAATTACCTTCTGTTAGGAAACGATTTTTTACCACAGATATCCTTCACTGTGAATGCCAGCAACTTCGAATTTTGGACTGGTGGATTGCTCAAAAAGCATTTCTTCTGTAATTTCTCCCCATAAGGCAAGATCCACTGCATTCATTGTGGAACTTGTGCTCTCTTCATTAGATGAATTCAAAATATTTCCCAAATTAGGAGCACCTGTGATGTTAGATGATTCTGAAGTCAGATTACTGGCTTCCTAAGATAAATTACACTCAAGATACTCACCAGTAGTAAAATTAGAGGAATGTGTAGGAATTTTGGGACCAAGTGAAATATCCAATTTTTTAATGGCAAAACATTCAATGCTACCATGCTGCAGGTCATTATCCTTCAGTTTCAATTGTTTGGCTTTCCGTTTAGCACTGCTGGATAAATATGTTTGTTTTGACATAATTTAACTGTTAAATAATTCAACTTAAATATATTGTTACAACTAACTAAATTTGATTATATATAAAATTAACATATATCCAACATTCCATCAGACTACAAGAAACGCAACGCAAAATACAACCATGCCATCGCGTTTGCAGTTACAGTTACGAGTTACGACAACGACAATCCGTGTGCAGGAAGTTGAAGGATCAGTTAAGTTTAGGTGCGTTCGGAAAAGCAAGAAAAGGTCACGTGAATCAATGAAAGCAGTCCTCCTTCTCAATGGCCACCTGAAGGTTATCAAACCACTGAAACTCATTAATGGCCACGTGTTTACATGAAACTCGAAACTCAAACTCACTGCATGTAAGTACCACATTTATAAACACATGACTCATGAGCATGCAAAAGTAAAAAAATAAATTTTACATATACACACACAAAATTCCCATTAACTAAGTACACATTTAATTCAAATTTGGGGGCCCCCAAAATCGGGGGCCCTGGGCACGTGCCCCGTGTGCCCTCCCATAAATCAGGGCCTGCTCCGGCCGTTGGATACCATCCACCATCAAGCGCTGCGTCTTTGTACGGGAGCCTTTCGTACGTCACCCATTCCCAGCCTTTATGCCGACGCGGACGAACCGTCGCTTCATTTACGCCGTCTGCAGCTGTCTCTTCAATTTTACCTGAAACTTAAATCACTCACAGACCATCCTTTATACGATGCAGTTTTTCATCCCCAGCATGCTCATTTGTTCGAGATCCGTCCCTCGTGCATTCGAACCTTCGGTCTTCGTATGGCGGCCGTAGCTCGTGATGCAGGGCTCGACTTGTCACTCGTTGGAGAGACCAGGGGTTTTGAGGATTCTCCATGGCATCCTCTTGGTGTCATGGTCGATACCAGCTTTACATCTTTTGACAAGTCCTCAACCCCTGCGTCAGTGTACCAGCAGCTCTTCGCTGAACACCGTTACATCAATGCAGACTTTATTCCTGTTTTCACCGATGGATCTAAGGCGGCTGGTGTTGTTGCATCCGCCGCCGTCTGCGTTGACGAAGTTTCTGTTGCCCGCATTCCTCCTGAGGCCACGGTTTTTTCGGCGGAGATGCATGCTGTGTATCTTGCACTTGTTCACGTGCAGTCGAGCTCTCATCAGCGTGCTATTGTGTACACTGATTCGTTGAGTGTTGTGCAATCATTGTCATCTTTGGATTTCACTGGCCACCCACTTCTTTTTGCCATTCGGAGACTTCTTCGTTCTTTGCTCGAGGCTGATGTCCAGATTCGGTTCTGCTGGATTCCTGGGCATGTTGGGATCCCAGGGAACGAGTCTGCCGATGCTGCTGCTAGATCTGCCTCTTCTTTGGTCGTCACACCCTTGCCACTGTTTCACCGCGATTTTCGCTTTCTTGTTCACGATCATATCAGACGAACGTGGCGTAGTCTGTGGGACCAACAGGTGGAGAATAAACTGCACCGTATAAAACCTAACCTTGGAATCTGGAAATCATCGTGTCGCCGGAACCGGAGGGAGGAAGTTGTTCTTGCGCGTCTCCGCATTGGGCATTGTCGCTTCACGCATAGCTATTTGCTGTGTGGCGACGCTGCCCCAATGTGTGAGGCGTGCGACTGTTTACTCATCATCTCTCATGTTTTATGTAGTTGTGTTCGTTTTTGTAATCATCGGTTTCACTATTTTCAGTCTCATCTACTGGATGACTGCGCAGCTACACTGCAGAAGCTTTTGGGCGACCACTGCGACACTTTCGCAGTGTTTTCGTTCTTAAAGCAGATAGACTTTTTAAAACTTATTTAAAAAAAAAAAAAAAAAAAAAATAATAATAATAATAATAATAATAATAATTTATAATGATTATAACAGTGAATTGGTGAATTTATTTATTTATTTATAAACCTAATTGACTAACTAGTCTTCACAGCTTTTATCATTCTCTATTCTAACTTTTGCCAAGCCTGTCTGATCTTAATCATTTCACCCCGCTTTTAAATATCTTTAACTGATTGTTCTGTGTCTGGCGCTCTTTGGCCAAACCTGGCCCTTGCGCCACTAAAATCAATTAACTAACTAACTAACCATTACCCTCTCGGTGGTGTCTGCCATGTAGCCGCGGATGGCTGACTGGTTAGCAGTTCAGACTACCAATGCAAGATCCTCAGGTTCGATCCTGGGCTGATCTTGCGGAGGTGGTGTGATTTGCTAACAATCACTGAGTATTCGCCGTGCATCGGACGAGCACGTTAAGTGACGGCCCCCAGGCTGGACCCACTGGTTAAATGGGTATCCTTTCCTATGCCCCTCCTGAAATTCTCACACCCCTCTATGTGCAGCATCGTGCTTGTACGGTGGCGCCATCTACTGTACTCTAATCTCACTACAAACTGTTCTGTCAAAGTCGCTAGACTTGCTTCCGTTTCTGTGTCCTGCCCAAAAGGCTAGGTGGCTGGGACCTAAAATCTACTCACTGTGGGAAGTCCTACAAGAAAATGACTCATACTTGCTTGATAGCGATGGGGTCTGCCATAGGAAAGCATTGAAAATTTGTGGTTTTTAGTCAAACAATGAAATAAAAAAAACTGTCATGCCCAAATCAGGCAGGAATGTGTCAACTATTGTATTGCACACGAAAAAAAAAAAAATCCTCAGAATAGAATGCACAACTATTAAGAGAAAAAAATGTTAAAACTCCTTAAATAAAATTTTTACCTTAAAACATATGAGCATTAATTTATGATTTATGTTAGTTGTGCTTTGTGTTTTTTCAGATTTCTCAACTGAAGAATAATCACAGGATTCACAGGATAAAAAAAATGTAGTGAAAAAATAATAACTCCATATATATGCAGGGAGGGAATGTTTCATGAATTTCGTCCCATATAGAATAAGTACCATACTACCATTTGCATTATTTGAAAGGTTTAACCTTTTTTTTTGAAGAACTTGTGAAACCTAAAAACATATATGTACTCATGTGCAAATTATACTTACAGGTTATCTGATTTATTTATTTATTTTTAACATAGAAAATCATCTTAGTTAAAACTGAAATTAGTTCTGCAAAGTGCTTTGTAAACTTCATACTCTTGGAAACTCAAATTCTTGGGCTGATAAGCACCAAGTTTTTTTAAGTGAAGCTTTTCGACTCAAATTCTTGGGCTGATGAGCACTGTGTTTTTTTAAGTGAAGCTCAAACTAAAAATTTTGGGGTGATAAGCACTGAGTGCCGCCCCGGTGGCGCAGTGGTCTAAGGCGTTGGCCTCTGATCATTCGTCCGTAGGGGTCCGGGTTCGAATCCCGGTCAGGCATGGATGTTGTGTTTGTCTTACGGCACTGGCTCTCTCCCTTCCCTGGAACCAGTGACCCTAAATTAGGGACGGGCGACTGCTTATAGCCCATTGAGTTGCTCACGGTGGTCGTTAAACCTCAAAAAAAAAAAAAAAATAAAATAAAAAAAAATAAGCACTGAGTTTTTTAAGTGAAGCTTTTCTTCCAGATTTAAAGCAAAGAACAGAGATTTTAACAAAATATCCACTCCATTCATTGTACTCAACAAGCAAAAAAGTCATGACACAAAGGAACAACACATCACCGAGAGAGAGACACACAGAAAAAACAACTAACTCAACTTTGTTATGACATTTGAAACCCTCCTGCTACCCTTGAGCATGGTCAGGGTAAGCTTCTCTGTCAACCCACAGCGTTAAGGAAATGGATACTCTCCCGGCCAATCAAATTAGCGCGGGGCCAGATCACAGCTTTTTTTGCACACGCGGTTAAGGCAGTATTGTATGTAGGTCATCATACTGAGATGGGGAGGAAATCGTCTCCTCTCCGCTTGCGTAGTGATGTTACTGGGGCCTGTTGGAGCTGGCCCCAATAACCTCACACTCTGAACGTGATCTCTTTCCTCAGGGAATAGTTTTTCGCTTTTGAAGGAAACTTTTCCTTTAGGTAATGGTTTTTGAAGGTTAAGAGAGAGAATAAGAATCAGGGCAAAAAAAAAAATTCTAGAAATAGAAATTTTTAGGTGGGGCCCGGCCCATCTGGCCCCTAATGACGAACCGCCCCTGGATGCTGATAATGTTATCTGCTGTTAAAAAAAGTTTTCAAGTGAATACTGTTTGTAGTATTTATTCAATGTGTGTGGTATGGGAACCATAGATAGGAATCTCTATGGCAAGTTACTATTTCTTTGCAATTTTAGCTTATTTGGGTGTTTGTGTGTGTGTGTGTGTGTTTGCTTTCATAACGCTGTTTAGGAATTTTAGTTTGTAGCATGACAAGGAATCTCTCTGTCGCTCTTTCTTATCGTTTTAAACTATAATTACAAAAATGGTGTGTTTCTATATATCTCTTGGACATTCGTTCAGAGGACTAACTCCTTTCTCGTAAGTACGGACACTAAATTTAACAAAGAATTCATTTTATATAACAAAATTTCAGTGAATTCGAGAAATTCACATACATTTATCCAAGTTCCCTAGAATCTTAGAAGGTCGTACCAGCCATATGTTCCAACTGCTTAATTAAAAATTGGGGGGGCTAAAATATGGGCTCAAAGAAAAGTTGAGTGGGCATAGCATTGCACCTGCTGTTGATGCATAAAACATCTCCATTTACAGCAATCTTGGCACACAACTTGAGCTTCACTGACTTCCATCACACGTCTCACAAAAGACCTTTTATACTTCTTATGCAGATAGTCCTCCTGTGATTTCCTTGAAATTCCTCTACCTTTCTTACCTGTTCTCTGGGCTCTTTGTAAGCATCTCTCCACTTATTCTTTCAATATGGCCAAACCACCTAAGAATATTTGTCTCCATTACAACATTTTGCTTCACATTACATATCTTCATTCCTCACTTAATTACAATGTGTCTTTTTTTTTTTTTTTTTTTTTGAGGTTTAACGACCACCGTGAGCAACTCAATGGGCTATAAGCAGTTGCCCATTCCTAATTTAGGGCCACTGGTTCCAGGGAAGTGAGGGAGCCAGTGCCGTGAGACAAACACAACATCCATGCCTGACCAGGATTAGAACCCGGACCCCTTTTGGATGAATGGTCAGAAGCCATCGCTTAGACCACTGCGCCACCGATGCGGCAATGTGTCTTTTGACAAAAACACCGTAACGCTGCTACCCCTGTGGCTGAATGGTACATGGCACTGGCTTTTTACCATTCACCTGAGGTGTGTCCAAGTTGGAATCATGGGTGAGGGAGGCATGGATGATTTTTTTTTTTACGCTTTCCAACTGTAGGTTGAAGAAGCATATGTGCTCCAGCATTGTCCATCTGTCTGTCTGTACAATAACTCACGTAAAAATGGTTTGATTTCGATGAAATTTTATTATGTGGTAGGGGACAACCTGCAGTCAAACCCTATTGAAAATGGACGAAATGGGGTCAAAGGACAGGACATAGAAGCGGGATCCATTTCATCGCCCTTATGCGTCATAACTTACGTAAAAATGCTTCGACTGAGACAAAACTTTATCATGTTGTTCCAGAGGTACACTGAACTGGTTCTGTTTAATATAATTGAAATGGGGTCAAAGGTCAGGGCACAGGAGCGGGATTTATTCCACAGCCATTATCCTCATAACTTGACTAAAAATGGTTTCATTGCAACAAACTTTTAGTATGTTGTTCCGGAGGTATACTGAACCAATTCTGTTGAATACCATTGAAATGGGGTCAAAGGTCAAGGCACAGGAGTGAGATTTATTTCACAGCCATTATCCTCATAACTTGACTAAAAATGCTTTCATTGCGGCAAACTTTAGTATGTTGTTCTGGAGGTATAGTGAACCAATTCTGTTTAATATCATCGAAATGGGGTCAAAGGTCAGGGCAGAGGAGCGAGATTTATTCCACAGCCATTATCCTCATAACTTGACTAAAAATGCTTTCATTGTAACAAACTTTAGTATGTTGTTCTGGAGGTATACTGAACCAACTGTGTTTAATATAATTCAAATGGGATAAAAGGTCCGGGCACAGGAACAAGATTTATTCCACAGCCATTATCCTCAAAACTTGACTAAAAATGCTTCTATTGTGACAAAACTTTAGTATGTTGTTGCGGAGGTATACTGAACCAATTCTGTTTAATATAATCGAAATGGGGTCAAAGGTCATGGCACAGGAGCGAGATTTATTCCACAGCCATTATCCTCATAACTTGAGTAATAATTTGAGTAATGATTTCTGGTATGTTGGAAAGCATATCATAAACAATGTATTGTATGATTTTACTAACCTTTTTTCTTATGGTACCGGCTCTCTCCCTTCCCTAGAACCAGTAGCACCAAATTAGAGATAGGGGACATTTTATAGCCCATTGAGTTGCTGACGGTGGTTATTAAGGTGGACGTCTAGTGATTTTGCTCCCTATACTTCCAATGGAAAAAATTTTGACCCCATTTTCTCAGTGAAGAAAGATTTCCCATTCATCAAAATTGTCCTACTGATAAAAAAAAACACATCCTAACTTAGCATAGAGTTAGGCAAAATCATGACTTAGGCCTAAATTAATGTGTAAAAACCAAGCACTTTGCAACACTCATTTTCATAGTGCTGTATATATTTCAACTTTCTATATGTTACACTTGCAGAACCAGTGATAAGTGAGACATTTAAAAATTATTGCAAAACCAGAACAGAAAAATCAAAAAGTATATAATTATCACGGAGGTGAACTATTGCTTGGTCTTATCATTCCTGTTAAAGCATTTTCACCATTTAGAAGAACTGGTAACAGGAATGATGAGACCTAGCCAATTGTTCATCTCCATGGTAATTATACACTTTTTAATTTTTCTGTTCTGGTTTTACAATAATTTTTAAATGTGTCACCTATCACTGGTACTCCAAGTGTAACATGTAGAAAGTTGATTCTATAAAGATACCTAAGCAAAAAAATATACAAATATAATTTTGACTCACACCTAGTACAACATAGAAAAGGTTATGTATCTACCTGTGTGAGTAAAAGGAGAAAAGAAAAAAAATAAAATAAAACAACTGAATGTAGAAGGTGTCGAGAATACTGAGCCTTGGCTTTATCAAGGACCAGCAAAAACTCTGCATTTTCTCACTTCCACAAAGACCTAGTTGGAAATGGGTTTCTGCAAGGCCATAGATGCAAGTAACATTCCCACCTAAAATAGTTTAAAATATATATATATAAGTCATGTCCTCCGTAGAGTAGCATGACCTAGCACTAGTTAACAATTTCGCTTGCATCCATTAACCTTCATGGCCCGACCCATGCTCTTCATCTGTTACTATTAAACAGAGAGAAGAAGATTAAAGAGAACTCAAGCTGTGAGAGTGACATAATAAATAGAAATGATTTTCAGCTATAACGAAATTCCAAGTTCGTTTGAGAGAGAATTTAAACCTGAAAAACAAATTTTACATTGCAATTAAAAAAGGAAATGTTAATTTATAACGAACAGATTTTTGAAAGAAAACTTGAGTCTAAAACCCCCTACTCTACAACTTATGACAGCACGAAAACGAGAATAAGTTAAAGATAATAATTAACTAAAGAAAACTTTGTGAAAGTTATATACCTTAAACAGTTAGTTGCAATATGTACAAAGTATTTCAGCAGTGCTTTAAGTGCATAATTAATTAGTTATTAAGAACTTAACTACTTTGAAAAAAACAGCGCATAGACAGCGCATAGAAAAGGAACAAGCTTAGCCATCTTCTGTTCCTAGGTACCACAAAAGACGCTCAAAGTTACAAAGAAAAGTAAGAGTTAAAACCCGCATAAATGTTAACAGACAAACCAATGCTTAAAAGCTGAAAAGCTAAAAATACAGAGAAAAGGTACATGAAGTACTAACATTGAACTTATAAAACCTAGAGCCCAAAAACAAGGAAGAGAGCTTACCTCTTGTGTTACAAAAACTTTTCTCCTCACAAGAGGAGAACATGGCTGACCTCTTCCGCCACTCCCTAGACGCTGGGGGCAGTGAGGGTGGGGCTGATGGCCTCCTCATACAGCAAGAAACCAACGCGCGGAGATTTTAACCAGAGAAAAAATATAAACTTAAGACTGTGGATCTGTATGATCAGAATGTGCAGAATTAACTCTCCAGAATACATGAGAAATATTATAAAATACACGAGCAGTTTATTTAATAATCTTTGCATGTATTAAATCACCTTAGTGAGCTTCTATAGATTAATCAGAATCTTATTAATTTTAATGTTGGTTTTACTATTTTTAGTATAGCTATCCTAGTGATGAATAACTAGTTTTCTTTTTTATTTGTTTTTATTTTCTTTTATAAACAGATTTTTAAGCTTTTTTTGTGATTTTGTTTATATTATTTAATTTTTTTGTTTTAATAGGACCGTCATATCCATAGCACTAAGGTTCCTTTAGGTAGTTAATAGGCATCCTCTAGCCAACTTCCTTACGGCTTTGATTGGTCAGAATCATATTATTAACTGTGTAGAAAATTAAAGCAGATCTGCCAACCTTACTCTATTATTCAGAATAATTTTTCTTAAAGTTCTTTTGATGAAAGAAGAAGGAATTTCGTTCTCTAGAAAACTTTCTAATAGTATATTAATGTGGTAATTGAAGTCCAAATTGTTGCTGCAAATTCTTGAAATTCTTAGGACCTGAGAAATTAGTACATTCTCAATTACTTTGGTTGAAATGTTATTATTCCAGTGTAGATATTTAATTACTTTGAAAGGAAAATTAGCTCTTTTATCAAAGAGGCTAATAGATGGGTTACCTCTGTTGAGCTTAATGCTTAAGTCTAGGAACTCAAGTTCCTGATTACTGTGGTTGGTTTTACATAAGTTAAGAGAGCTAGGATAGATATTATCAAAATCACTCTCTATAACTTCTGAATTATTGATACACAGCAGATCATCAATATATCTAAAAGTGTAAAGGTAGTTATCTGAGCAGGTGGGGTGATTTTTAATGAATTTATATTCCTTAAAGAACAGGAATAGATTAGCGATATTCGTGGACGTTGATGTTCCCATTGGAATACCGTTCACTTGCTTATAGAGAGTATTATTATATAAGATATGGTTATTTTTTATGCAGCAATTGAGATAAGAGTTCCAAGTTCCTACATCAACAAATTGGTTAAGTTTAAATTCTGCATACAGCTCTTTAAAGGTAGTGATTATATCTGATAGAGGCAGATTAGTATATAGGTTTTCAAAATCATAACTATTAATATCTAGGGGACAAACTTTGAGTATAGTAGAAATTACTTCTGCATTATTATTAATTATCCAAAAATCTCTGTACATCAAGTTAGAACAGTTTCTAATGTGTTTCAAAACCTTCTTTAAGACATCTTCAAAAGCAAGATCTATTTTCTTTTTATGACTCCTTACTCCACTAGCTATGAACCTGAACTTCACAGGATCCTTATGAAACTTAACCGTTGCAAAAAGAAATGGAAATTCAGGCCCATATCTTCTAGTTTGCGGAATTTTAAGTTTCTTGAAGAATGCCTTAAACCGATTTTCTAACTGCTTGGTAGAATAACTTACGGGCTCGTATGTTACTATATTATTGAGTTCCATAGTTAACAATTCAAAATAGAACTTCTTACAGATAATTGCAAAATTATTGCTAGCTTTATCCGTAGTGGTAAAAATAAATTGGTCTTGTAGTTTGGAGAGTGACCTTTTAGCTTCTCCAGAGAAAAAGAGATTTCTGTCGAAGCAAAAGTCCAGACCTGCCAACTCACCGGTGAAGCTATTGATTATATTATATTTCCATTCTGCGAAGGCCTCAATAGGCTGATTGTACGTTAAACTGGTTTTTACGATGTACTTATTTACATCTTGAGTGAAGCTCTCAAGAATCCTTTCTTTGGAAATTGTGAAGGAAGGTCTGAATTTAGAGCCATACTCTAATAAATTCCTAAGCTTTTCATTTTCAACAAAACTCAAGTTTCCGGTGATAATATGGTTGTAATTCTTATCATAGTGAACTGTTTCTTTATGTTCATCACAAGAACAAGTAGTAATTACAGGAATGTAGCTCGAAGAGTTAAGTTTGTAGTTTTTAACTATTGACCCTAAGGTCTTAACATATTTAAAACTTACAATAGACTGGTGCCTGTGGATGGGAAAAAAAATTGCATTATTGTAGAACAGCTTCCTTACATTGAGATTATCGTAGGCTTTATTTAGGAACCTGATGGTAACAAAATTACTGGAAAATTCTTTAAGAGAAATTTTATCTTTAAGAATATGTTTAAGAATGTCCAGAACCAAAGCAAAAACATGCTTATCAACATGGTCAGCAGTTTCATTCCAGAATTTGAAAAAACATTTAAGGACAGAGTGCTTGAAGGACTTGAGAATTTTGTAAGTATTTTTAACAAAATTAGTGCCAGTTTTAAAGCTTTCCAGAGTTTTTAGCAAGTTAGCAAAATCAACTTTGCTTGATGTGCGAAATAACCTCTGTCCTCTATTACCTCTAGAGCAGCTCTTATTATTAACAAGAAAGAAGAGTTCACGAATTGAAAATTTATGCTGATTATGCTTATTGTCAGATAGAGTGGAATTAAGGCCATAGGGATAAAGAGACTGATGCTGCAAAATTTCAAGGGATTCAGTTTCTAGCCGAGCATAGAGGTCAGGGATAATATGTAGTACCTCTATTTACACTTTGTCAAAACCATGAGTATGAAAATGCTCTAATTCAAAGGTAGAGTACTGGTTGGCGTTTGTGGAGGGGTTCACTCCTGAATTAGAGAACTTGTTTACTAGAGACCTGTGACCATTAATCCTAAGATGAAGAGGATTTTTACTTTGGCCAATATAGCTAAGGTTGCAGACAGTACAGGTGAGCTTATAGATGGTATTGTAGGCTTTGCAAAACTTGTTGGAGCAATTATCCTCAACAGAAGAATACAGGTTAGGATCTGCAGATTTACATGTCAAACAACGTTTGTCATTTCATAACTTTAGATTACCTTTGCCAGCGAGTTCATACACTATGGGAAAGGGTGCTAGCCTAACCGAGCGGGAGGACTTAAAATATCTGAGCTGACCTCCAATCCTTTCATCGTCCTTAGAACTCCACTTGGGCCAAAACATACAAATTCTGAGCAAACCAACTAGGAAAAACTTTTTAGAAATAAGCAGTCCAAGAAAAGACCAAACTCGAGTATAAACTACACTCCAAAAAGCTGCATCCAAAACATACTAAAAAGAAAAATTAGAAAATGAAAAAAACCTCAAGTAAAAAAATAGTAATAAAAAAAAAAAAAAAAATAATAATAATAATAAAAAATAAAAAATAATAAAACATTTCAACTAGAATTTGCGCATGAGCTGCTAAATAATAAATTGAAATTAGTTACTTAAGAGCAAAACTGAAGACTAAGGAAAAAATTTTAGAATTTAGAACGAAGGGTGCAAAATAACCTGAAATATATACAGCTCTGTGAAAATGAGTGCTGTAAAGTGCTTAATCCTAACTTAAATTGTACAATCAGTGTTTCTTACAAAAACTTTCCTGAACTATATTAAAAATCAATAACTTTACTTCAGTGTAGTTATGATACTTACTTACAAGTGGTGCCACTGTTCTTTACCACTACATCAAAGTAAAGTTATTGATTTTTAATATAGCTCAGGAAAGTTTTTTGCAAAAAACACCAACTGTACAGTCTAAGGATGTTTTTTATCAATGGGCCAATTTCGATGTATGGGAAATCTTTCTTCGCTGAGGAAATAGGGCAGCCCTTGTGAAACTGCTGAAATTTCTACTACAAAAAAAAAAAAAAATACTAGCCAAATGACAAAATCTGCTGGCCATACAAAATTAAAAAATATATAAAAATGCAGTAACTTCTCTACTAACGTTTCTATGAAATTAAATGGGTGCATGTTTTTTTTTCTTTCTAATGAGAGACACCTCCCCCATTAACTTCATAAAAACAGATGCAGAGCAGTTACTGCATAGGATCATTAGATTGAATGCAAATATTGCATATGCTTTTGTTCCAAAATGATTGATTTTTTGATAATTTATTTTCAGTGCTGTAATATCACTACTCTTACTATCTTAATTTACACATACATAATTTATTTTTGAGAGGCCATTGAATTTAGATGTCTGATTTATTTTAATAATATTTAAAATAAAGGGGCAAAAGCTAGGATATATATACATAAAGTGGCACTAATAATGTTGATACAGTTTACCACTGATATGTACTGTGTCTGATCTTCCCATCAAAGGTATCTGCCCACCACAATTGAATAGCATTTTAAGGATCAAAATCTTCAATTGAAGTGCCATTGCATCTAATCATCATTAAGTCATTTAAAGTGTCACTATTCAGACATGCCCAATTACTGGTTTTTATGAGGTTCATTGCTGATGTTCCATGTCAATGGACTCGTATTATATTACTGGTTTTATGAGGTTCATTGCTGATGCTCCACCTCAATGGGCTCTTATATTACTGTTAAGAAGTCCTGTGACACTAGATGGGAAAGCTGTGTAGAAAGTGTTAAACCCATTAGATACCAAGCTAAAGAAGTAAGGGATGCACTTCTTGGAAGTTGCGGACACAGTAAATGATCCTAAAATCAAATGTGAAGCTCGCTCATTGGCAGTACATGAACTTCAGAGTTATGAATTCTTATTGGATATTGTTATATGGTATGACACTCTTTTCTGTGAATGTGAACAGTGCGAGCATGCCACTTCAATCAGAGAGCATGCAGCTTGACATGGCAGAAAATATGCTTCAGGGGGTTATTAAATTTTTGAACCAATTTTGAAATGAAGGCTTCAATTCAGCAATTCTTGCCATGCATGAAATTTTTGAACAGTTAGGTGTTGAACCAAAATTTTCTGAGCATAAAGTGGCTTAAAAAAAGAAGAATCTTTGATTACAAAGTAGATGATGAGCCTTTGAAAAATACAAAATCTGCAGAGGAAGTCTTCAAAATAGAGTATTTTTATCCTATTATAGACACTGCTTTTACAGTCTCTGAAATCTCGTTTTGAACAATATAAGGAGTTCAATGACAAGTTTGGATTTTTGTACTCTCTACCGAAAATGAAACAAATGAATGACAAAGATCTAATGAAATATTGCAAAAACCTGGATTTGACCCTTCGTTCAGGAAATTCCCGCAATATATGCGGAGAGGAGCTATTCATAGAATTGAAAATAGTCAGAGAACTAGTTCCAGATGATGTCAACACTGCCATCCAAGTATTGCAGTTTTTAAACGGAATGCAAGATCCCTTCCCTAACGTAACTAGCACGTACAGAATCATGTAAACTGCGCCAATAACAGTCACGAGAGCGGAAAGAAGTTTCTCTCGCTTGAAATGAATCAAATCGTATCTGAGGACAAGCATGTATCAAGAAAGATTAACTGCACTTGCTATATTGTCAACAGAACAGGATGTGGCATCAAAACTAAATTACGATGATATTATTGAAGATTTTGCTGGACAAAAGGCGAGAAATGTCTCCTTTGCGTGACAGGTAAAACGTGAAGTTTTCCTTTTACGTACATACCAGTATATTCATGAAATAAGATGACTGTTTCTCTAACTTTTAAAGGACATTTTTTTAATGTGTTACAATTCACTAGGAAATTGATGTACCTATTTAAAACATTTTTCTTTTTGTTCCACATAGGTTTCATTTTTAAACTACATAGCTATAGTAAAACAGATTTAAAAAATTCATAGTGCATAGTATTGCTAACATTTACCTTCTTTTTTTTATTAAGCAAAGGAGAACGATGGTTGAGATGAATAATAATAGCAGTTACAGTTAAAAGTTTAAGAAAAATATCAGTTCCCTCTATAACAAATAAATGAGTGAAAAGCTTAGCATCACCTTATCAGAAAATAAAAATATTCTATTGCATATGTGTGCAAAATACCATCAGCCAGGTTGATTTAGCAAAAATTATTAGTTAGCAAGAAGGCCTCGCAGGGAGAATTCGCACAGGGCCTAGCGTAAGCTTGCGGTGGCACTGGACAAGCTGCATAAAGCCATCATGAATTAGTGACCTGACATGCTTTCGGATGGTGTGATTCTGTTGCATGACAATGCTCGTCTGCTTGTTGCAAACATTGTGCAGGATGCGTTAGCATGGAAAGGGTGGTAGGTTCTGCACCACCCAGCCTATAGCCCTGATCTGTCACCATGTGACTTTCATTTGTTCGAACTCTTAAAAAAAACTCTAAAGGGATGATTCCACTTCAATGCAAATGTCATGGCTGCAGTGATCAAATGGTTCTAGGAGAAATCAAAGTCCTTCTTTGCGGACAGTATC
This sequence comes from Macrothele yani, assembly GCA_039090855.1. NCBI lineage: Eukaryota > Metazoa > Arthropoda > Arachnida > Araneae > Macrothelidae > Macrothele > Macrothele yani. The sequence continues at coordinate 22,218,138 of CM076992.1, forward strand.
TGCCGTCTCTCCAAGCAGTGAGATGCATGTCTGGATGCTTATGGCAACTTCTAATGAACACTGGTACATTTTGACTTTCTTATATATTGCTTTGTTCAATTCTGCTACATCCGCGGATGTACCTTTTCGTTAGTCTTAATAAAGCCACTTGAACGGGCTTCATTTTATCACACCTAACATAATCATTATCCCTCTTTTAAGTAAATCACAATTTAAAAATTTGACTCTCTGTAACTAAGTACTCTGAAAAACAAGTAGTGATTTTTACATCTCTCTGTAGATACACAGAGAGTATTTTGCAAAAGAGTCAGATTTTTTGTACCTTCCCCTTTTTAGATACAGAGCTTCAAATTTTGCCACCCCTGGGTGCAGTGGTCTAAGCGCTGGCTTCTGATCGTTCGTCGGAGTTGGGTCTGGGTTCAAATCCCGGTGAGACATGGATGTTGTGTTTATCTTTCAGCACTGGCTCTCCTGGAACCAGTGGCCCTAAATTAAAGAACCTCCCTGGGACCAGTGGCTCTAAATTAAGGAAACTTCCCTAGAACCAGTGGCCTTAAATTAAGGACAGGTGACTACTGCTTCTCATAGTCCATTGAGTTGCTCACGGTGGTCGTTAAACTACCAATAAAAAAAGAAAGCTTCAAACTTTGTGGTTTTTGGAAAAATTTGCAATTTCAGACTCCTCTTTTAGCATGAAGGGATTGTATAAGCCAATAGTTATTTGTTTCAGCTTAAAGTACTCCTTGGAGACTAAAAATAAGCCAAATACCATTTTGTTTTTTGATCCCTTGTAAGATCTATAATGGATCAAAAACTAGAAAAAAAAATTCAATCTTGAATTTGAGTGAGGATTTACCATTCATTTCTAGTACATATTTGTTTATTCCCTTTATAGATGGACCCAAGCTCTTTAAAATAAGACCAGTTGGAGTTCTCGGCCATTTATGGTTTTCGTACTGTTAAAAAAAGCAAAAAGGGCATGATTTTTTTTTTGTCTGGGTGTGATTTTTCCACCTTGTGGCAGCCATTTTGCTTTGTAAATCCAAAATGGTGGATGTTAAAAGTGATCAATGCCAGATTTGAACTCTCAAAATATGGCTTTCCAGATGGACAAAAAATGAAATGTTTTAAAAATGTGAGAGCAATCACTTTTTGTTTTCTTTTTGTAAACTGGGTGATTTTCCACAGAATGACCCAATAAGTTTTACATCATACCAAAATTGTTTTGATGAGTGAAGTCAATAGTTCTCTATATTGTGACATTTCCCTCTGCAATGTAAGAAAAACACACCTGTTGAATGTTTCTTGAAAGTGACTATTATATGCAAATATTGTATATAATAATTACTGCTGATCCACTGCTTGAAAAATATCTGAAAAGTTACATTCCCCAGCTGTGCACGTGCAGAAATTGTTTACCTGTCCAGGTAGTAAAATTTGGATGCCCAGGAAAATTTATCTTTTAAGATAACAAATCAGAACCCTCATTTTTTTAAGTGAAAAATATGGTGAACTTTTTTACATGTTTTGCATTTTGTTTGTATTCAAACTGTTCAAGGCACAAAAGCATGTATCTCAAGTGTTAAGATGATGATGCTGAAATTGGTACGAAATAGTATGACGTTTAAATTGGTATTTGAAAAATGTATTGGGTGTGTGCAAAAGTTCTACCCATTTTTGTTATAGATGCAAATTGCGATCGGAGTAGTTACGTCACAGATAACGCCGTGATGCCGAATTTTTGGCCAGTAAAGTATGAAGCAGTAGAGCATATAGAGGCACTAGGTTTGTCCGAGTAAATCACTCGTAATGGAAACCACGGATAGTATAACATGGCATGCGAGAAGGAGCACATTAGACATTGTTTACTGTACAAGTTCGAGATAGGCAGTATTGCAGCCATGGCTTGCAGCAACATCCGTCAAGTGTATGGGGAGGATGCAGTTGTTTCGGAAATTCCGGGACAGAGACAGAAGCTGTATAGATCAACCACATCCTGGACGTACATCCGTGATTTCTGACGAGGATGTGGACCAAGCCATAACAAATGACCCACATCCAACCGTTCAGAAATTAGTGGAAACATTGTTGGTACACAGAACAACAGTTGAAAGATGGATGCATGCGCTTGGGTTCATCACCAAGTTCGATAACTGGGTTCTACACCAGCTTCCTGCAAAGCAACGAGAGGAGAGAATCCGTACCTGTGTTTCTTTGCTTTCTCGTTACAGAAATAAACCATTTTTGGGACAAATTGTAATGGGTGATGAGAAATGGGTAGTGTGCTGTAATGTAAAGCGTTGACAGACTGTGTGCCAAGGTGCGGAGCCTGCTCCATTGACCTCCAAAGGAGGACTGCATCCCATAAGGTTTTGTTGAGTGTTTGGTGGGATGCCCAGGGAATAATCCACTGGGAGGTTTTGGTACCTAACTGAATGATAAATGCTGACCTTTACTGCCAACAGTTGGACAGATTGCGAGAACAAATGACATCGAAGCGGCCTGTACTCGTCAATCGCAAAGGCGTGATCCTTCATCATGATAACGCCAGACCTCATGCTGCTTTAATCACTCTGCAAAAATTACTGAACTTTGGTTGGGAAGTATTACCTCACTTGGTGTATTCTGCTGACCTGGCACCTATGGACTACCACCTTTTTTGATCACTACAGAATGCCTTCCCTCTCCAAACTTTCGCTGATGTGGACGATGTGAAAACGGCATTATATGACTTTTTTTTACTTTAAAACACAGGAGTTTTTCCGGCGTGGGATTCATCTACTCATAGACAGATGGCAAGAGGTCATACAGAATAATGGCAATCATGTGAAATCCTAGTTACATTATTTGCTGTGTTCTCCTCTTTTCTTTGTAGCCTACAAAAACGTGTAGAACTTATGCACACACCTGATAGTTATTCTGCCATGTTCCTTTCATTGAAGTTTTCACCCTTTGTAACTAAACATTGAAGGCTAGTTCCATCAGAAGCAGGCATCCCGTCACTGACTATAAATAACATTTGGAGCAAAATTACATATGGTTCCCATTTCTGGACCTAGAGCATAATATAATAAAAGAAGTTATATTCTTCTGCCCTTGGCACTCTGTAACAGTAATACAACTTCCGGTGATTAGCAGTGAAATGAAGTATTACATGCAACAACTGTCTTTTTTCTTGTAGTAGGAAATTCTATTCCAAACTTTTTTTTTCTTTTTAAATTTAGTTGCCCGGACCAGGAAACTAGATTTTTTATGTACCTGGTCAGGCCAATAATTTACATGCCCCAGCATGGTATTTTTCAAGCAGTGTGATCACTAATGAATGGATCAGTAAGACATGTCTGAAAGTGCTTTGCCAACCATTGTAAGATCTTTAATATCCTTAAAGAAATCCCTTCAATTTACGGTAAAGTCTAAAATTTTGAGTGCACTGTGCTAGACATTCATGTTCAGAATTTGTGGTCCTCTACCGTAATACTGCACAAACTCCTGTGTAATATTAAACCAAAAATTAAGTGGCCTTCCTTTATTGGCCTAATAATTTTGCTTTCCTTTTTCAAAACAGGAAATAAGATGTCATTAAAAAATCTTCATGTTTAAATTTTGTTTTTATCTAATTCCTATGAATGTACTTTTGTTTCAGTTTAAAAATAGACTGAAAGAACCCACTGACAGACATAGTACAATTTGTTTTAACAGTTTTAGAATTTAATAACAATGAAAATATACAATTATAGCTCTGAATACAATGTTCTCTGCTTTACTTCATTTCAGACAAATGTAATATATACACTGTGATTTTATACACACTTGATTTTCAAGATATATTTGGACACAGGTTTGATACATATACACATTAAAACTTTATAGCAAACTGACTGACAGATAAAGCATATATGAATCTTTAGTTACGAGCCATAAGACTGTAAGGGACACCTACTGAGCTCTTATCAGGTGATCCACATCGCTTAGTGTATCTGTCACGGACATAAAAACTGGGCTGCTCCCAGGAACTAACAGGTATTGTATCCATGGTTCTACTAGAGCAGCCAAAATTAACAGATATGCTTATTGGGTGAAGGCTTGGTAAAGTTTCATCAAAAGTACTGATGTATGGTGCCACCAGTGTAGCATCTAAGGAAAGAGGAATGTAGTATGTTCCTTTTGGATGAAGGGCAAATACTGGAATCAAATGGTTAGTAGTCTGAGATGTTGGACTAACTGAAGAAGTTGACAAGTTTTCTGGGCTGTCGCTATAGGCTTCAGGAGATTGACCAGGGTATTTACGATTGCTAAATGTCTCTGTCCCAGTGCTGTAACCAGAACTGCTTCCACTAGACTGACCGTGGTCTGAAGAATTACGATTTGAACAGAAGGCACTGCTTGATTCTACTAAATCCCAGCTGTTTGCTACAGCTTCCTTTTCAGCTACCGGGGAATTCTCACTGGTCTTTCCTAAAAAATCACAGCTGTATGAAGAAGGTGGTGAGGATGGTGGCACATCTGTGTTCACTAGTAATGACTGTGTAAGAGAGGAAACTGCTTCAGTGCCTGCAGGGGAGTAGGAATTAACATTTCTAAAATGACCATTCTGAGCTTTGAAATTTGTAGTGGAAGAATCATGAGAATGTCCTGAGTCTGCATTGAAACGCTCTTTGATATTGTTCTTGAATTTGTACACTTCTTCTGTTCTGTGTATTGAGTTGGAGTGATTGAAGGAATTACAGAGTGATATTCCTGAAGGCCTTTTACCAGATGATGAGCTTGGGGGATTTACAGCCCCAGTACTATAGTTATTACTACGAAGGCGATCTATTGGCACTTCAGGATTTTGGAGCATTTGGCGTAGCTGGCTTGTTTCTGTAGTCATATGTCGAACTGTTGTACCACTACTGCTGCTACTAGGACAGGATAGGTGGTCCATATCTCCATGTTCTCTTGGCACATTTTCAATTTTTGGTTCTGGATACTCATCCTTTGGATTTGGATGAGAGCTGAATGATAAAAGTTGATCCACATTTGGTACAGAAGCCATAGATTCTGTGTCCATCAATTCTACACCATTCTGAGAGTCAAACTCTACATTACTTCCCATTCGGCAGTGTCCTAGAATACAGAAATAGTAATAAAGTATGAGATATTTTTTTTGGCATGGAAAAGGAATAGTTTCTTTAAAGTTTCATCAATGTTTAACAACTCTAGGCATCAGTGAACTTGATAAGTATTTTAAATGTATCATATAAAACTAGGTATGCACATTTTTAAATTTCAAAGAAATGTGACTAAAAAGGGCAATTACATATGAAGAAATTTATTACTCCATGGAACTACTTTCTTGGGTATATAATTTAGCAGAGTTAGCTAAATATAATTTTTTTCTTTGATTATCCAAAAACTGATGCTGAACAAAATCTATTGTTCACATTTTATAAATTTTTGAAAATCATAGTAACTGCAGATTAGTACAGCTCATGGTAAAACTGGTATAAAAGGAATTAATAATACTGTTTTTACAACTGGGCAGAACAGCTGCATACACAGTTTACTTTCATCCTTTATGTATGTTTTCTTTAATAAAGTTTTGTATTTTTGTTACAGATCAAGCAAAAACAATGCAGGCAGATAGATATACCATCCTCAACAATTATCAGTCCATGGTTGGATGGTTTCCACAAGTCTCCTCCATGTCACTCAGGTATTCTTCCAGTTTTCATTAACCCATCTGCCACATGGTCTTCTTCTGGGTCTTTTCCTGTCCCTTGGAATACAGTCCAGCATTTCAGTTGTCTAGCAGTGGTTAGTTCTTGCAACATGTCCTGCTTATCGCTATTTCAGGGTTTTTACCTTGATCAGGAGGCCATCAACTCTTGTCATTTTCCTGATTCACGAGTTCCTCTTACTATCTTTCCTGGATATGCTAAACATGCACCTCTCCTTGCTTCTTTCAGTTGTCTGCAGCCTCTGAATATCTTTTTTAGTTTAGATCCATAAGTAAGAGCCAGGAGGATGCATTGATTAAACACTTTTCTTTCAAAATGGTAAATTGCTCTTAAAAAATTTATTTTTCTTCCAAATGCTGTCCAACCAAGTTTTGTGCACCTATTAATTTCTTCTTTGATGTTGTACAAGGTGTAAACCAATGACTGTTGGCCCTGGCCACAGTCATTGGTTTCTGGTATCAGGGTAATGTAGGAAGATCCACTTCTCATCATTCATTACGATTCTTTGCCAAAACCAGTCGTCACATGGATTTTGCAGCAATTCTCGACACAGAATGACACACTCCTCAGTTTGCTTTGGGCACAACTCATGAGGAAACAAACGTCTGGAGTGAAAACCGAGCTGGTGTAGGTGACAAATGATGGTGGTTTGTGATGCATGGACCTCCTCTGATAACCTTCGGGTGTTGTTTCCTGTGTGTTGTTCATGTTCAAGAGCTAGATGCAAGGCTTTGGTGTTGACTGGTCTCCCACACCTTGATTTGTCAACGAGCTCTGTGTCTCTAGACCAGAAGTGTTAGAATCATTTTCTTGCTGTTGCAGAATGCACTATCTCCTCACCTTCTACACTACAAATTTCCTTTGTGGCAGCTGTTGCGTTCAACCCTTTTTTCCAATGGCATAGAAGTACACGAACAACAAGTTTTTCCTCTGACATTCTCATCACGTATGAGCAGCACACACGTGTTGGGCCTGACACATGCCTACCTGTCTGAGCAGCAGAGCATGTCACCCAGTCATGCATGGGACACATTCCACCCTACTGCACATGTCACACCTTTTCGGCGGAGCTTTTCCATCTGTACTGCAAAACGCTACAAACCAATGACTCACCCTTGTAATGTATTCATCTTCAATACCATAGGATTATAACTGCTAATAGTTTTATGGAATTAAAAGCCTTTTCATAAACAATAAAAGCCATGAAAAATGGGAGTTCACATTCATTCCCTCTTTCAAATCGTTCTCTCAGTATAAGATCTATAGTAGTGCTGTTACTACTTCTGATTCCAGCTTTTTTTTCTTAGTTGAGCCATGCCCAATATTTCTTTCAAGCAATGTGACAGTACTGTAGTGAAGACTGTGTAAACAACTGATGAGGCTGATGGGTCTGTAGTTCTTGAGATCCTCAAAATTTCTTTTTTTTTTTTTTTTATGTAGCAGGATCACTGTAGCATTGTTCCAATGATCAAGAATCCTCCTTTCGTTGAGGCATCCAGTGAAAACTTGTGCATCTGACTTCCTGTACAACATTCATGGTATTTCCATCTTCCCAGTTTTGTGTTTGTAACCACACATGCAACTTCTGTCTAGAAGACTGGAGAAACTTTGGTGCATGTACATGCAGAGCACATTTAAGGAGACAGAAGGCCCAGGGGCTGGACAGTATTTTGTGACACCAGTATTAGTAGCACATCTGGGATTTCACTATGGGTGGATGAATAAAAATACCTTGGAGAAAACATTCCCAAAATATGATGAGGAAGCCTTAAAAATATTCCCGCCGTATTGAAATATGTATCTCATGATTCATGGACGAATCAGTGGTAGCAAGAAAGTGTAAAATGCATGAATAAAAATGGTTGAAAAATGGATACTAGTTCAGTTCTGCTTTAATCCCTCCCCTCCCTTCCCCCTAGGTATCGGGTCAGCTTGTTGAAATCATATAAAAGTAGTGGGCAAAATAATATGATCCAAATATCACGATTAAAACAAGTTCTTAATGTATGAAATTTTCTCCCAATTACAGATGTGTACCAAATAACTTCTGTAATGCTTTCAAAAGATTTGTGGATGAACTGGAGGGAGACTATATTTATTGCGGAACCCTCGTAGAAAAGCGGAAAGAAATAGAAAATTTTTTTCACAAGGCAATTTCTTATAGTTTTTGCTGTGCTATCTGCAAAAAAAAAAAAAAAAAAAAAAAACAAAACTGTAGAACTGTCAATTCTTCAAGCATCCTGCATAATTCTGGGGCCTCTTGAAAATGCAGGGCCCGGGGCTGCAGCCCCTCCTAGCACCCCTCTTAAATGAGTTCTGTGTATATTTATGAGCTCTGTGGACTCTGTGGATTCCTTTATATCTGTAATAGGTGTATCAACACTTCCATATGGTTTTGTGTTACAATTCAAATCTCCTCAAAATTTTACCTTCCTTCATTTCAGAGTGTAACAATCTGTTTTCTTCCATTACTGGGGTAATCATCAGGCTCTGCTTGTTCCCAGTTGAATTTCCTTATGTGTTCAGTGATACTTCTCCACACTGTCTTTCATAGCTGTATGTATTTGAAAAGTACATTTCCTATATTTATGTTCATCTCCCTTCTTTTTTTTGCATTATGAGATTAAAGTGGAAAGAAAAAGGAAAAAATCAGTGAAATAATTTTGCTTTTTAAAATGCAGTTATTTTGAAACTTCTTGTTTTAGCATTCACAGGTGGACCTGGAATTCACAGGGTTTAGAGTACTTCTAAAATATTATGGAAACATTTTATCAAATATGAAATAATAATTTCAGCATCCAGTTCAATATTTTGGGAGATTTTTGTGGCTTCTCTTTAAAAATTTACAAGTGACTAAAAATTTTGATGGTGTTAAAATGAGCATTTTCATTTTCGTTGTGTATATAGAAAAATTTCCATAATTTTCAACCTCAGAGTTGCACCTGAAAGAATTACTAATTTTGACAGGTGTCATAAAAAATAACATCATTAAGAAAAATGTCTTTGGAAAGTATTGTGTGGAAGTGGAAGAAAAGTACTTTCAACCTTTTTTTACCAACACTCCAGGAGTACATTATGAAAACTGTAAAAACTTCAATCAACCTCTGCTTGCATAAATGGGAAAGGACTTTGTGATGGAGTGTCAGGGACTGCAATAACTTGCTTCTCAAGCAAGTCTGCAAAAAGTGGCTATGCACCAGATAATAAATCCCTCCATGCCAATCACTTCAGCTGGCCACAGAAAATATTAAATCAATATCATTTCAATATTTAACATCAGGTCACTATCCTCAGCAGAAGAAACTTTTATTACAGAGATTTGTAAGTACTTGAACAATGCCCAATTCAGAAAAGCTTCACACTTTTATACCCTTCAATACAAGTAAAATATTAACAAAACAGTATTCAGCTTCCAAAAGTTTCAAAGAAGTAACAGTAACATGTGATGTGATGAATTGGAACTTCTTGATGTGAAAGACTTTGTGACCTGTGAATGCAATAACCATTGATGGGTGAGATATGTTTTGAACATCAATGTATAAGACCTCCCTGGACCATCTACTTCTTACTGTTATCCAGCAAAACCTGGCATTTTACTGATACACAGAAAAAATGTGTTAACTAAAGTTAATCCACACACTGCTACTGGTTAAACATACATACACACTGTGAACTGAAGAAACCAATTCTGCAAATGCACAGTATTTTGCTTATTACAAGTGACAGAATTACTGTAGCTTACTAGTTTATTTTGTTACACAACAGTTCTTTCTACAAGTAACTAGCTATTTTTAGATAAAATTAGCATGCATGCTATTCTTTCAAAATCTAGTAGCTTTTCTCTGTTAGTCAACTCTCGGCATGCATATTCATGAAAACTTGATAACTTTAAATGATTGTAGCTAGTAGCTTTTCTCTGTTAGTCAACTCTCGGCATACACATGGATCATGAAAACTATGATAACTTTAAATGATTGTAGCTAAGAATATGTTGCTGGTCTAAAGATAAAAATTTCATGAGATGTTAATGATATACATAAGTTCACATAAGAAATAATAAGACTGTGTTTTGAGATTGAACTTAAATTGTCCATAATATAATTGTGATATCTTGAAAGAAAGGATAAGCTTTCAAATGAGTCTAGTATGAGCTTTGTCTTGTTACTATATAATTGTTCACTGTATGTAGGGAGCTAAAATTTAGCCCTAATTAGTTTCACTGTATGGCCTACAAGAGTTTACCTTCGTTTTTTTTTCTTTTTTATGTTGGTTTGACTTGGAATGACCCTTTTCATACCATGAAGAGAATGACAACTTATGCAACAGATTAAGGTGGATGTCTAGTGATTTTTCTCCCTAAACTTCCAATGGAAAAAAAAATCGACCCTATTTTTTCAGCGTAGAAAGGTTTCCCATACATCAAGATTGGCTCACTAATAAAAAAACATCTTAACTTAGATTGTACAATTGGTGTTTTTTGCAAAAAACTTTTCTGAACTGTGTTAAATATCAATAATTTGACTTCAATGTTGTGGTAAGGAGGAGTGGCGCCACCTGTAAGCAAATATAACAACATTGAAGTAAACTTATTGATTTTTAATATAGTTCAGGAAAGATTTTTGACCCCCCCCCCAAAGAAAACACTGATTGTACAATCTAAGTTAGGATGTGTTTTTTATCAGTGGGCCAATTTTGCTGAGGACATAGGGTCAAAAAAATTTCCATTGGAAGTGTAGGGCACAACCACCTTAATCAGTGTATATTCAGTAGTTCTTTTGGCAGATTGTGGTAAATGTATATTTTATATATATTTTCAAAACCAGAGATCTGTCTGCATTTGTACCATCTCTTTCAGTGTTCTGGTCTAACAGAAATTCTCCTACCCACTACATGTGCATAAATCCATCTGATCACCTCACTAATTCATACATTCTTACTACATCAAAATTCTGGGAATCTATCCACAAAATTTTCTGAACTAGGTAGCTCATATGAATCATGTAAGGTTTTAGAATTCACACAAATATAAGATTAAAATGTTATATGTAAAACAAATATTATTAGGCCAGCAGGGCATTTTAAAATACTCACCATTTATCAACTTATAGTGCTTCTGAAGATGATTTATTAGTCTTATACAAGCTCCATTGCCAGCATAAAACCCTTCAATTTCAACTAAAAACCTGATGCTTTCAGACATAGACTCTTGAAAACCTAGTTGGAACTGTCGCTGTCTCTCTAGGTCTGCACTTTTAGCAACATCACAGTTTACTGTAACGACAAAAAAAGTCTGATATTGAAAATAAATAATGCCAGGTTATATCTAGCTATACATCAGAATCAACATTTGTAGCATATAGTAGCATTAATTACATTAACAGTGCACAGCATGTAACAGTTGCATTATTATAGTTAAGTAGCATATCAGATTATCTCTCTATAATGGCAGTTTTAGTACTCATAAAATAAATGACTTCTAAATATTGTTCAAGCAATGGTTGTTTAGATCTTGGAAAAGGGTGCATGTGTGTGAAACTAGCTATGCCCATCCACTTTGTAACCAGAAAGGAATGTACTGATGGTGAGGTTGCTGGGGTGATTCACAAGCCTGTTTGTTATTCATTCATTGACACATCACTGTATTTAATTTTTGTACCTCTGTACAGAACAAAAGAGTGCACAAAGTCTACTGCATATGTCCATGCCTATAACAAGTATATGAGTTCTGATATCCATTGTTTGAAACATTTTACAGTGAATGAGTAAAGTGTTAAAATTCATTCAGTTCTACATCATTACTGGAAAGATGAAGACAATTTATGTCATTACATTTTAGTAAAGCACCCTGAGAAGTATGCAAAGGTGAGAGGGACAGTCTTGTTTTTTGCTGCTCAAGCTTGGTTTAAGAAGTTGGCATAAGCCTCTAAAGACAGCCATTATCAGTACTGCTAGATTGCAACTTTTTGTGTTGCACCATTGAAGCTGATTCATGAAGTACTCACTAGCTGTTATTTGAACTTGGCTGCTTACAAACAACATAAGTTTGGCATTTTCAGTGCAATGGTAAGGTAGTCCAAAGTTGCTAAGGCATATCATGTGAATTGACCACCGAAAATACAAACTACTGTATTAAAAGTCTGCAAGAAATTCCTTGCATATCCCCAAGACCACTGTTTACTGTTTTTCAAGTGAATTCTTGCATTTGGTGAAATATGTATCTAATACATACACTTTTACTTACCATTTGCACAGGATGCTTTGTAAAACTATATACTTGGTTAATGGGAGGGCTAAAGGGGCTGTAGCCCAGGGGCCCACTCTGGGTCTGGCAAAAGTGCCTGGAGTTTTTTGAATTTTTTGGTCCAAAAAAGCCTTCACTAGATTGTTAATTGGATGTAACCTTCTCCAGTCACTATCCCATTTCATTGAGTTTTGTCGAATCATGATCATATAGAAAATATGCAGATGGCAATAACTGTAATGAAACTATTCTTCAAGGATGGAAAAAATTTGAAGTAGAAACATCTAATGTGATTATTGATCAGTTGCATAGCCAACTTAACAAATGTCTGTTAGCTTATAAAAATTTTCAGTCTCTGTTTCAATTCTTAGTTAACTGCCAAACTTATACTGTCGACCAAATTTCTTTAAATAACTATTTAGATTTTTACAATGAGGATTCAGATGAATCTTTACGTAGTGAAATCTCACAGTTCTATGACTTTATCAAAAGTGTGAATGTAGCCACTGCACAAAACACAAACAAAGAAAAAGAAAGCAAAAAAAGAAGTTACTTGCCAAGACATTGCAAAATATGATAACAATTTAATTGGTGTTTTCCCAAATGTATTCACAGTATTAAAACTATGTTTGGTAATACCAATAACCAACTGTCAAGCAGAGCATTCTTTTTGAAAATGGCCTTGGTAAAAAAATTAATTTGTGATCAACAATGCTTCAACAAAGACTTAATGGTCTTGCTATCATGTCATTAGAGCATGACATTGCTAAGCAGTTATCGTTCGACGATGTTGTGCACTCCTTTGTGAATCTCAAAGCAAGAACCTCAAAGCAGTTTTAATACTGTGAATATTTTAAAGACTATCTTAAACTCCTGAACCACGTGTGAACTTTTGTTTTTGTGCATTCATTTCTAATTTTTGTTGTATGTACTTGATTCAATGTTTGTGTTTCTTTAGTAATAAATATTAAAAATGATAATTCAATGCATCTCTTCATGTCTGCAAACACAAAAGATGTATTTTACAAGGTGACAAGGCTTTAACATATATGTAAAGGACATAGGTATCTTACATATGCATATGACATACATATCTTTTGTATAGAGTATAGGACATAGGTATTTTACAAGCACTTGTGCTCAGAAATATGGACCCCAAATCTTCAGTAGCCCAGGGCCCCAAAAAAGCTTAGTCCGGCACTGTATAACCCTTGCATTACTTCCTTAGTAGTGTCATAAATTAGGAGGCTAACAGAAGTACCAGCATGAGCATTCGATAACCATTCTTTGTCAATGGATACATGCAGCTGAGAGGGATCATTCTCTGCTGCTACTGTAGAGGAGGGTAAACATAAACAGAATGCTCAGCCTGTACTTGACCTATGACTTTAGCTTGAGACTTTTGACTGTCTAACTGCTTAGCCACTCTGCAATCACATTTACTAGTTATTAAATAATATTATGTTTAACTGTTCAGTGAGATAGTTTTGTGTGCAAAGTTCTAAAGAAGGGTGAACTGAAATTGGTGAATTAATATGGGGAGCAGAAGCCTATACCAAAAAAAGTGTGGCTTATGATATTTATCTGTCTTTCACCAAAGTGGGAAGAACATGCCAACAGGTACTGGCAATTCTAGTTCTTGTGCAAAATGCAAAATATAATGATAAGTTTTCAGTGTGCTAAATGAACTGATTAAACTTCACGAGCAAAATTGTAAACAAGATGTTGAATAGTAATTTCATTAATGCTGGTACGGTTTATAAAACTTGCACCACCAAGAAAGAATTGGGCTATTCAAATGAAATTTATATCACAGATTCCTCATGTTACAGGAGATCACTGATTACATTTGTAGAGCTATACAAGATTTTTTTGCTTGAAACCTCAGTATCATGCAAAGCCATGTTTGTCAAGTGCCTTCACCAGTGGTGACCCCCGCACGGGGATAACTGGTTTTCCAGTTATTTGGGGAGCGGCGCCCCCACGGCCCGAGCTGACCTTGTGACTGGTCAACATCTGATGTCATGCCACCGCTTGTTTTTTATTTCGGTGCTATTGGAGTTTGCAGGGACGGCTGTTCATCCAGCTGTTGGGGAGTCGCTGCCCCACGATCCCGAGCTGGTCTTGTGTCTTGCTTTTTCGTTTTTATTTATTTTCTCCACTGGCTAGTTGCCCGTGTTGTATACTCTACCTAATCGCTACCATGTTATGCACTAACACCCCGGTCTTGTGGTTTTGTTACCCTCCACCACTAACTGTATTATATTAACCGCTCAGTTCGTAGGTTGCTGAGATTCCGTTTAGGTTCCCTTCCAGGATTTGTCTTCTTTGGATTTCTTTTTTTCCCTTTTAGCTGGTTTGGGTGCTAGACCTACCTGCATGTTTGCCGCGTGCGGAGACCCGTGAGGCGGAAATGGGATGTCTGGCGGCTGAGGTCGCAGGAGACCGGATAAGTGCCTCCTGTGTACCAACACTCCTCTTCGACCCCGGCTTCGCTGTAAACGGGAGGCTAGAGACTAACCCACCTCTAGTCAGAAGTCTTGTACCAAGTTGTGTGCAGGGCTTTAGCGGCTTTTTGTCGTATAGCACGGCAGGGTGAGCCCGGGGGCTGTGGGATCATGCCAAAGGCGTTGGCATGACGGTACCCGGAGGCCGAAGTGTCCGCCGAGTGCGTGTGATCACAGCCAACGGACTATATCTGCAACGTATAAGCTCCAGAACTGTGTCCAGCGTCATTTTCTTGGCTTGCAGACCTCCAGTTCTCCCTTGTAGGGCTCGGTGGTGGGTGGAGTAGTCTGCAGACGAATCTTCCTCCTTTTTTCCATGGGTAAAAACAAGAACAAAAACTCCAAATTTAAGTCACCTGAGAAAATGATAGTTGACAACGACTCTATTTCGTCTTCTCAACCTACCAAGTCTCATACCCTTAAACGGTCTTTAGACCTTGACCTGGACCAAGAATGTGGAACCTCTTCTTCGGCGGCTGTACCAGTCGCTCCGAAGCGTCGTCTCCCCTCAATTGCCGTGACTACGCATGCTACTCACTTGCTTGTAGAATCCATCGATCCGCATGAGAGACTGTCCACCAGATCTCCCTTTTTCATTTCTAAAGCTTTGGACGCTGCGGTTGGCCCCTTGAAGTCTGTGAGGAAGCTTCGCTCTGGGGACCTGCTTGTCCAAACTTGCAGTGTTTCTCAGAGTAACACTTTTCTGAACCTCACTAGTCTTCAAGGCATTCCTGTAAAAGTGACACCTCACCCGTTTCTTAACACCTCTCGGGGTGTTATTTCGGAGTTTGATCTCTTGCCATGCAGTGAAGACGAATTCGTGACTGAACTTGCTGATCAAGGTGTTATTGCTGCACGTCGTATGATGTTCCGGCGTGATGGTTCCATGATTAAGTCAAAAAATGTCATCTTGACTTTTAACTCCCCGAAAGTTCCGACCGAAATCAAGGCTGGCTACTTGGTCTGTGGAGTTCGCCCGTACATTCCCAGTCCTCTGCGCTGTTTCAGGTGCCAGAGGTACGGGCATTCACAACGTTTCTGTAAGAGTTCCGCTCGTTGCGCAAATTGTGGCTCCAGTGAACATGACGGGGAAGGTTGCACTTCTGCGGCCTGCTGTGTTAACTGCGGTGAGGCCCATGCAGCTTACTCCCGCAACTGTATGAAATGGAAGGACGAGATGGCGATCCAGCGCCTCAAGACCCTGGAAGGCCTCTCGTACCCTGCTGCCAAGGCCAAGTTGGGTATACCCACCACCCGACAGCGTACTTTTGCCGCAGTAGTTCAGTCTCTGCCACAACCCGTGCAGCCCTTTGTTCCGCGCCCTGTAGCTCTCGCCGCCCTTGCCAAGCGATCTACAGCTGACCAAGCGACACAGGTGTTTTTCCCCGAGCTCGAGATTTTTCGAATACCTGATTCTGGGCCTTCTCTTTTGCTGCCGACCGTCTCTTCCAGTTTCCAGCCGAAAGCCTGCACGTGCGGAAGACCCGGCCCTCAATCCGCAAAGGTGTGCAGTGTCCATCCAACTGTCTCGGCCTCAGCGAGGTCCCCACCCTCAACCAACATTATAGAGGAACATAGGGGGAGGAGAGTGACAGTTCGTCCCCAGCCTCAAACAACATTGCAGAGGAACATGGGGGGAAGAGAGTGACAGTTCGTCCCCGCCCTCTGCCAGCATTGCAGAGGAGTGTGGGGGGAGGAGAGTGACTCATCCTTTGTGCAGTTGTGTTTAAAGACCAAAAAAAAAAAAAAAATTATAATTATAATAGTAAATTAATAAATTTTTATATAACCCTAATTAACTACCTTGTCTTCACAGCTTTCATCATACTCTTTTTCAACTTTTACCAAGCCTGTCTGCTCTTAATCATTTTCCATGCTTTTAAAAATCTGTGGCTGATAGTTCTTTGTCTGGCGCTCTTTGGCCAAACCTGGCCCTTGCGCCACTAAAATCCACTAACCAACCAACCAACCAACCAGTGGTGACTGGTGAATGCACTTGACAAGCCAGTCACTTAGCTGCCATGTCCTAGACATGTTTGATTGGGGATGTATCCAGCAAACATGCAGGCCAGGGAAGAAGCAGTATCTGCCGTGCATGGTGGAGGCCTTGGACGTTCTGGACCACATGTGGCCAAGCATTGTTTTGCTGGAATGTGACACTCGGACAACTCTGAAGTGAGGATATCACCTCAGCCTCTAAAATATTTCTAATGTATTGCTGTCTATTGTGGGTTCCCTCAATTTGTATCAGGTGAGATTGTGAATTGAACCCAATGGTGCCCCAAACCATGACATTTGGTGCTTGGTTGGTATGACACTGCAAAACGCATGCTGCAAGGTGCTGTTCACCATGATTTCTTTTAACACCTAAGTGACCACCATAGTGCATCAAATTGAATCCTGACTCATCAGTAAACATGACCTGTTGGCAATCAGCACATCAACGTCTGTGTTCAAGACCCCATTGCAGCCTAAGGCATCTGTGGTTGAGGGTCAAATAAATGTGCAGCAATGGGCTGCTAGTGACCAGTCCTCTATTAAGCAGACAGTGTCAAACTGTGCTAGAGGACAAAGCCTGACCTGTGACAGTGTTCTGCTGTGTTTACACCTTGGATCTCACTGTAGGATTGGTCACTGCCATGTGGTGGAGGTGTCTGTCATACCATGCAGTCATGCGATTTTGGGCCCCATTTCCCGGATTTCTGGGCGTTCGAGCCTCATCTGTCCACTGACGCCATGTTTGCATCACTGTACTGGCATTTCATCCCGTATGAGCGGCAATTTCATGGTAAGAAAATTGAGCTTCTCTCATTCCAACAATCCTTCCTCGCTCTAAGTCGATCAGGTGTTCATAATACGACCTTTTTCAGTGACGGGGCTAAGTGACACACAAGAAACATTCTTTTGACTCAATGTCAACTCTTCGCTAATTGCAACATCTTGTTTGATCCAGCTGTTTATACCCAATACTTCATAGTTCAGAGGGTGCTGCTCCAAAACCACATGCACATTTTCACTGACATTTTAATCATTTGCATGTCCCAACCTGTTATACATATCCTGTAAGTTTCATGCTAATACCAGCAGTCCTTCATGGTGTTGCAATTTTTACAAACAGTAGTGTAGTTTGCTGTGGTATATTATATGTATGAAAAAGTTTTGTGGGGGCAGGCTAAGCCTAATCTATCTGTTATTGATTACTGGGGAGATACAATTAAAATGTCCTTAAATTAAGATCATTCACCTAAAAATATTTATGAACTTGTTAAAAAATACACTTACAGGGATCACTGCACGGATGAGCCTGAAGGTGTTTTAGATGTTTTATAGCCATTTCAATTATCTCGGTTTTTTCTATTCTCCCTCGACCCTGAAACTTGGAAAAAAATCCTCATTACATAAAATTCTTTAAAATTTCCAATGTTACATGAAAATACTAAAATTTAACAAACAAATCTTTCACACATTATTTTGAGGGTTACTTTAGAAATGTGCTGGTTGTTTTCCAATCTTAATTTTGCTTAATTATTGTATATTTTTCAAAGTTTTTTTCCTCTGCTTTGGTAAGTTTAAGAAACATTTACCCGATGTAAATTAAATCCTTGGGTAAATATTTCTGAAACTTGCCAAAGTGAGGAAAAAACCATGGAATGTATACATTAACTGAGATCTAATTTGCAGCGAGTTTGTAGAAGACAGCTGAATTGAATACGCTTTTGTTATACTTATTCTGTAATAATTACAACTAACTGGATTGTGGAAAGTAAGGTTTTCCATAATTCAGAAAACTAGCCATACCAGATTTAAAGCAAAATTCATTGTTACTTCAAGAAAAGTCAATTTTCATTATTGTTAAGACCACTGTGCAACAACAAAAATTTTTTTAGAATTAACAAAGATGTGTGCCATGATCAGTGAACTTCTATGGCCGGTTTGGTAAGGTTAAGTTTTAATTCAACATTTATGCTCTTTATATATATATATATATATATATATATATATATATATATATATATATATATAAATAAATATAATACCTGATCTGTTAAATACTGAAAATCAACATTTGTTGTTTTTCACATTAATCACAAATTTAAAACAAATGCCAAAAACATTTAACCACAACTCTATATATGGCTGTCAGTTGAAAAGCATTGCTACATCTGTCGATGATTAAAAAAAAAAAAAAAAAAAAGACCATATGTTTTCTTTTGGCCACTGAAAAGAAAATCCTTCAATTCATCAATTGTTTTAAAGATACATCTGCTTTTAAATTAGTTCAGATTTTCCACAGGAGTGATTTCACCCAAAACATATGCATAATGAATGTCTTTAACAAACAACTGAAATTCAGAATGGTTCACAAAGTTATTTTAACCTCATCGAACCTTCAAAAAAATTCCAAACCAACAAAACTGCCATTTCTCTAGTAACATTCAAATACTGTCTTTTTCAATAATAATAATAATAATATGTTGCTGCAACTCAGAAGTAAAGCTGTATGCTTAACAAAAACTCTTAGTAATGTTTTACTTCTACATGGTACAAAAGCAATTTTGCTACTGCATGTTCCAGAAACGTGTGCTGTAACGTACAAATACAATTACACCTATTTATAAGGAAGCCAAATGTAACAAATTTGTGAATATTCAAAAGGGATTCATATTCCCTTGTTTTCTGGAAGGAAATAGCATGTAAGAAATTTTCTGTTTAGTTTATCCTAAATATCGCTATTTGTCGATATAGCAAAACATATGGCACTCAATAATCTTAAAAAATGGATCAGTTGGAGCTGTAGGAGTTATGTCATTTCTTAGGTATATAAGTTAGTTTGGTATTAAAAGTAATCTTGGTTTAACCACTAACTTCCATCCCTAATTGGCTAGTCACTAAGAGAGTGTGACATTTCTGAGCACTTTGAACGACCTGTTGGGTTCATTTTTTTTTCTCAGTACCAGGCTAGTATGGGTGACAGCAATTTCTTCATTTGTAATTTAGCTGGAAATGTTATTTTACATGTGTGGGCTAGGTTAAATTCATAATGACCTCAAAAAGGAAACCTTTGGATTTATTGAACAACAGGAAAATCATCTGGAAATGTGAGATTAGTTTTGAAAAGATATGAGTGGCTACATAAAGATTATGACATCATATTGAATACCTTATCAAGAATTTTGAATTAGTCAGACTACAGAAGAACTAGCCACATTCTTAGGTTCCAGAAAATAGAAAAAATTTACTTAGTGCTTAATTCAGATGTAGAAAAAGCTCTATGTAACTGGTTCATGTCAGCCAGAGATCAAGCCTTCAGATCACTGATCTTGTTGTTCAAGCAAAAATGAAGATCTAGAACTAGCATTTCCTGAAAACTTGAGTATAGGGACTTGATATTTACATTTAAAAGGCTGTTTGGCAGATCTGTTGTGAAAGTGTTGTGGACAAATTGTGTAAACCAAGTTTTATTAAACAACATGAATCACATCTTGAGGGAAGTGTGTACACGCGCATGCACACACACACATAGGAATAGGTTTCTGGCTAATCATAAGAGGTGATTTTTAGTCCTAGATGAGGCATGGGTACTGTGTTTCTCCTTTGGCACTGACTCTGCTCTGTTGTTGAACCATGAAAGAGAGAGAAACAAAATAAAAAGTTCATTGTACGATTTTACATTGTCCATAGCCTAAGTATGAATGTTTCCAGAAAAGAAAAATTAAAAAGCCAAATCTAATTATTAACTAAATACTGTATTTGTCTAAGTGATACAGCAGAGTACCATATCAAAATAGACAAAGTTAACTTTTTGAATTATTTTTTTTGTGAGGAAATATGGTTAATACATTGGAATGTAATAAATGATTAAATTTTCTCACACATATTTTAAAAGTACACACTTCAAAGTGACTGTCTGATGATACAATAGGTACTAACCTATTTGAAAAACATTTGACACATCATAAAACAAGCTTCAAATGAAGCTAAACCATGCACAATATTTCCTATGTGGTACAACTGCACAGAGCAAAAAGTTGAATAATTTCACTGACATAACATTTCTGTGAGATAAATACTCTGGTACACTTACGAGACATCAGTTTCTGCAACCACTCATGAAAAGATGAGTGTGGTAGAATGGCTAGCATATTGTGTGCTAGTATACAATGGTTTACAATTTTGAATGAATGGTACTTCTCCTGTTATATAATTGGAGTGCAGAAAATATTAAATTCTGCACTTTTGACTGCACAAGATCTCAGCATTACCGGAAAGAAAGGCTACTCCTTCAGCAATGATATATTCATACAGCATTGCAAATGTCAAATGTCATCTAGCTGCTTGATTATTCACGTGCTATTTAGAGAATCTATATTTTGAGGTTACTCACCTTTAATCCCTAACTTTTTCAGGAGGTTTTCGTCTCTACACATTTCCAACACGTATTTTTCTCATTTACATCGTGGTTCGAGGCCGCAAAATAAACACACAAAAAATAATAATAAATAAAAATCTTTTTTTCTTTTTCTTCAACTCACACAAATTTCACCCCCCCCCCCTTTCCTTTCACCATGACCCAAATTCCGATTCAAAACAATCTACCACAAATATATACAATTGAACACCCTAAAACACATTAATCTAATTAAAACTTCAATCAATAAAAACCTATTTACACCCCTAAAATAAAAACCTATTTACACTTCCTAAAACGTCAAAGTTAAAAAGCTGTAACCCAAAATTATTTACAATTGCACATCAGTGCCAAATTAAAATAAACCCAAATACCTGACACAATTACAATATTCAACAGTTAAGGGCCTCTCTCCCCTCAGAAAACAAGCTTAACATCCTAGCACTGTCAGCCTCTGCCCCGGCCATTTTCAAGGAGCGGACGCAACAGATGTACCACCCGTCACCTCCGCGAAACGTAGCGAATGTTCCAGTGCTCGCGTGGCTCGTTAGAGATTAAAGGTGAGTAACCTCAAAATATAGCTTCTTCAGCAATGGTTCCGTAAAATACTTTCTTACAAGTCATAGATACATGCATAAAACGAAAACCACTGAGTTTTTGTTCTTTCAATAGACTTGACAAAGCACAAGGGGATAGGATTAAATTGGGTCATAGAAACACTACCAATCATGTGTACTGAACCAATGTAGGATGCTGTTTAAAAAACTGCTCTAGTTCTATACTCTGTGTTATACACTATCTACCTACCAAAAAGTAATTGGACACCTGTGATAGCAAAGGAAAACGAAGCTTATTCACCTTCAATAGTTGGTGGGGCCTCCACGAGCGGCGATTACAGCTGTGACCCTCCGGGG
This sequence comes from Macrothele yani, assembly GCA_039090855.1. NCBI lineage: Eukaryota > Metazoa > Arthropoda > Arachnida > Araneae > Macrothelidae > Macrothele > Macrothele yani. The sequence continues at coordinate 22,239,929 of CM076992.1, forward strand.
CATACTCTCAACCAAGCGTTGTACGACGGCTAGAGGTATTTTCTTCCACTGGGCTTGGAGAAGACAGGTCAGTTCCTTCACCGATTTCGGACGGTGGGGGCACCCCTTAAGTCGACGCTCCAACTCACCCCGGAGGTGCTCGATAGGGTTAAGGTCCGGGCTCTGCGCAGGCCAGTCCATTCGATTTACCCCATTGTCACCATACCAAGCCATGGTGGACCTCAAAACATGACAGGTGACATTATCATCCTGAAAGTAACATGGGTCCAACACGTAAAACTGCCACAACGTAGGAAGCGCATGGTCATCCAAAATGGTGCAGTAGGTCTCGGCGTTGAGTCTACCACAAATTGCAACCAAGGGTCCCGTGCCATACCAGGAGAAACACCCCCATAGCATAATTCCACCACGCCAAACTTCACAGTTGGCACAATACATTCCGGCAGGAGGCGTTTTCCAAGCAGACGCCAAAACCAGACCCTGCCATCTGAACGGTAGAGGGTGAACCTTGATTTGTCGTTCCCGAGATCCTGTTTCTACTGTTCAACAGTAAACTGTCGAGGTTCTTTGCACCACGTTAGCCGAGCAGCGCTATTGGACTTTGTGATCAAAGGCTTGTAAGCGGCAGCACGTCCATGATAATGGAGCAGATGGGCTTCCTTACGGATGGTATTCATTGAAAGAACACTCCCGGATGCCTGTTGAAACTCCTCGCGGATGTGTCCCATCGATTTGGTGTGGTTCTTCGGAATTTCTCTGGCCAGCACCCGTCGGTCTCTAACTCCCAGTTTTATGGGTCTGCCGGGTCGGGGCACATTCCGACAGTCACCTCTCATCTTCCACTTGCTAATCACGTAGGCCACTGTCGATTTTGGGTACTTCAACTTGCTGGATATGTCACGTATGGATCGGCCATTTCTGTGATACCCAACGATTACACCTTTCCCGAAATCAGAGAGCTCCGAACTGCGTGGCATCTTGCATGCGACTGGTTGCGTGTTTGTTTCCCACACGATATTTAACGGCGGTGGCCATGACGTGTATCAGGACCGCAGATATCGTCGATTGCAGGGGTGTCCAATTACTTGTTGGTAGATAGTGTATCTCCAGTCCATGTTACAACATCTGAGTAGCAACATGAACCACTCCTGGTCTGATAATTTGGATATCAGTATGCAGCTATGGACACTTTGTGATAAGTGGTCTGTGCTCATGAAAAAAAAAAACTGGTAAAAAGTGTTTACTTTTCCTATTTCGCTTTTCAAACACTAAGTGACTACAATATTTCCACAATACTTTGGCGATCCAGCTTCTGATTTGGCAATTCATGCTTGCAAGTTTGCAAACTTATTTGAAGAAACATTGGTTTTCGATATGTTGTACATGTGAATTTATTCTTTCCTACAGTCGCATTTGTAATGCTGATATTTCCTGTGTGCAGCCTTTCTTTGATTAGAAAGCAAATCTAATGAGAGCACATCTGTTAGTACTGTTAATATAGGAACTCTAAAAACGCCACAGGAATATTTATTTAGTATTCAAAATCAACAAAGAAATGGTTGTTTTGATTAATTTGTCATAGAGGTAGTTTACTAGTTGTTTAAGAGCAGTGCCATGTAAGGTTTGGATCAACCTTCAGAAATAAAATAATGTGCCCCTTGTTATGATTTAAGTGTTATGTATTTCCAGGTAAGTGACTCCTCTAGGTTTTTCCCTAGTCCGCCAGAGGACGCAATGACTTATGTTTGTAATGAATTGTAAAAGGGGATCTGGCATCCTTCTTCTGTTCTGTTTTACCATCATGGCTTGAGCATGGGTTGTGATTCTACATTTACTGAGTGTAAATAAAGTATGTTTATCTCCAGTGTGTACGATTTCTTCTGATCTTCATTGTTCAACAATGTGTAATACCTTTGTACCTTCTTACTCCTTCCTTCCCGCAGTGTTTAGTGATTACATCGTAACAACTGGCACCGAGGATGGGATACCATGACGAGCCGGCTAAGTCACAGGATTTATGGCAGTCATGTAAAATCAGAAGTGGAATGGCATGGAGCCTTGTGGAATTATAATCGTGTGGTGTCCTTCAAGAATTGAGGTGAGAATTTTTTGTTCATCCCTTGCTATTTTCGTCAGCTGGGAAATGGCTGTAGTGGCAGTGAGCCAAAGTTCAACGTTTGATATTACTAATCCTGCCTTATGGAGCTTGTATGTGGAGCAATTGAATTTTTATTTTGAGGCAAATGGTATTGTTGAAGCTCCCAGGAAGCATGCTGTTTTGCTATCAGCTTGTGGAACCGAGACGCTGAGCATTGCTCGTTCGCTAGTGTCACCACTAGAACTAACTGATAAATCATAACACCCCCCCCCCTATTTTTTTGTATATTCTCCTCGTATGCTGAGATGGTCTATAATGCTGAATGCTTACAACTTCACACTCGTACATTGATCAGGCAAGAAAATTCAAAATGCTGATGCATTAAGTAGATACCTCAAGAAATTCCAGATTGTGAAATTCCACCTCCACTTGAAGTGTTGTTTACAGAAGATTTAGACAATCCTTCATTACAAGCTAGCAAAATTGCTAAATTGATACTTCGAGATCCATTTCTATCACGCGTTCTCAACTGGGTGTTGAGGGGATAGCCTGAGGGAAAACTGTCTCCTGATTTCCGTATCTTCTTCTCCAAGAAAAATTAACTTTCTGTTCATAAAAATTGCTTGTTATGGGGAAATCGTGTAGTCATACTTACATGGGGATACCAGCACGTTCTGGAAGAATTGCATCTTGCTCATCCAGGTATTGAGCGAATGAAAGCTCTTGCACGTTCATATGTGTGGTGGCCACACACATGGGAGATCATATTGCATATCATGTGAAAGACTTTCCAATGCCAAGAAACTAGACATTCTCCTCCTCATGCACCTGTTCATCCTTGGGAAGTTACGACTAAACCTTGGTCTTGTCAGCACGTTGATTTCGCGGGACCATACCATGGACAAAATTTCTTAATCCTTGTGGATTCTTACTCAAAATGGTTGGAGGTAAGACACATGCCAGCTACTTCAACCAGTGCTATTGTTGATGTTCTGCAAGAAATATTTAGTATTCATGGTATTCCTGATGTAGTGGTTTCTGACAACGGACAACGATCTTCTGCTTATGATGCCTTCCTACATAATAATGTCATTCGACGAGTTTTGATCTCCACTTACCATCCTGCAGCTAATGGTCAAGCAGAAAGAATGGTGCAGACTACAAAGGATTCTCTCAAAAGAATAACACACGGTTCTTGGAGGAAAAGCACTTAGCTAATTTCCTGCTACGCCAACACATCCCTCCTTCATCTTCTATGGGTTTCAGTCCATCTGAACTGTTAATGTCTAGGCGACTAAAGAAATACTTAGACTGCCTCCATCCAGACCTTACTACTGATCATAAAGTCAAGCAAGAAGTTTATGCGAGGAAGGAGCTCGAACGACATAGTCTGCATAATTTTGAGCCAGATGATCCTGTGTACATCAAGAATCATTGTGATGAGCCAGTGTGGATTCCTGCTACCGTTTCTCAATGTACAGGTCCTGTTTCCTACAGGGCAATAACACGTACAGGCAACACTGTGAAGCGCCATGTGGATCAGATGCGACAACAACAAGTAGAAGCACCTGCAACCATCTCTAGAGTTTCAGATTCCAGTACTCTTTCTAATCCTTTGAAAAATAATGTTAGTGAACTTCCTGCTGAACCAGTGTCTAAAGACTCTGATGCTGAATTGACTCTAAGAAAACCATGACAACAGACTGTGAGACCGAAACGTTTTGAGGACTTTATAACTTAGGGGGGGGAGGGGTGTTAAGATTTAAGTGTTATGTATTTACAGGCAAGTGACTCCTCTAGGTTTTGCCCTAGTCTGCCAGAGGATGCAATGACTTACATTTGTAATGAATTGTAAAAGGGGATCTGGCATTCTTCTTCTGTTCTGTTTTACCATCATGGCTTGAGCGCAGGTTGTGATTCTATGTGTACTGAGTGTAAATAAAGTATGTTTATCTCCAGTGTGTACAATTTCTTCTAATCTTCATTATTCAACAATTATAACGAAGTAAATTTCTCCGTCATTTTTAGTCTACGCCGGGATTCGAACCCGAGGCCGCTTATTCCGGAACAAGTCGCTCTACCAACTGAGCTACGCAGACGTTTTATTCTGATTCCTATCTGCCTTTATGTCGTGTGCGTCCTGCTGGCAGGTACGTCACATCCCCCCCCCGAAAGAGGGCCGGGGGCATGGCCCACGGGTCAGCCGTGACCATGAATCGTTGCAGGCAGCCATCCACTGTAGAACGTGCACTTGAGAACTCCCGGTCAATCTGCTGTGTGGAATGCAACATCACACATTTTTTTTTCATTTTTTTCGAAGCGCTGGAGAAGGAATTCTCTGATTTTTCCTGTCTCGCGGTGTGGAAATAACATCACACCAATGCGAGATTTTGAACGGCCGGGTCATCCGGATAGTTCGGGCGCCATTATAACGAAGTAAATTTCTCCGTCATTTTTAGTCTACGCCGGGATTCGAACCCGAGGCCGCTTATTCCGGAACAAGTCGCTCTACCAACTGAGCTATGCAGACGTTTTATTCTGATTCCTATCTGCCTTTATGTCGTGTGCGTCCTGCTGGCAGGTACGTCACACAATGTGTAACACCTTTGTACCTTCTTACTCCTTCCTCCCCACGGTGTTTAGTGATTACATCGGAACACCCCTGTTAATCATTATATATAAATCCCACTAGGACAGCTTGGCATTTATCTATATAGCCTTGAACTAGCTTCACTACATCAACTTCTGATTTTTGTTTTAATTCAGGTCCTTTCATTACTTTCTACAAGTCAGTTGTACCTTCTCTCTACACAGTGAAGTAATATTAGAATTCAAGTAATTAATTTCTGAAGTACACTAAGTAGACAAAATATTAGAGATGAGGGTAATGGGCTATGTTGATATGAGCATCCTCTGCAAAGAATGGAACAGAACCAAACCGAATGCAGGCGATAAGTAGTCAGGGCTTCTTAGCAGTATATCACAATCTACAAACAAGGGCAAAAGTGATCTTGTGTGACTTTGATCGTGGACGAATTTTGGGCACAAGACAGATAAGTCATTCTATCATCCAAGTAGTAAGAACCCAAGGCCAACTGCATCAAGGGTGTACTGCAAGTGTACTGTCGATGGACGTTCCAGTACCCAGAGAACAAACAGTGGCCGATCACATGCCAACTGGTGACCTGAGTTGACAAACGTCCAAGATGGGTCTGGGTACAAATCCCGGTGAGGCATGGATGTCATGTCTGTCTTACGGCCCTAAATGAGGGATGTGTAACTGCTTATAGCCCACTGAGTTGCTCACAGTGGCATTAAATCTCTAATCAAGAAAAAAAAAGAAAGAGTCTACATAAACTATCCAAGCTCATATAGACCAACCACTTGGCAATGGTGGTGCAATTCACATCCAGGTTAAATGTTGGAGGCCCAAGCAGCATCAGCAAGCAAACAGTACAGCACACACATCCTTGGCTACAGGAACGGACGCCGTGCTCTTGTGCCACTGTTGAGGGCTCGTCATTGGATATTATGCTTCACCTGGTGCCGGGAACATCAAAACTGGACCTCTGCAGAGTAGCACTGCATCATGAGGTCAGATGAATCTCACTTTTAGCTGTGCCAATGGATGCAATGTTGATGGCATGAGGCCATGGTCCTGTTGTGCAAGGTCACCTCTGTTCAAGGTGGTGGTGGCTGTGTGATAGTTTGGGAAGACTTCTCATGGGGCACATTAGGTCCTGTAGTGTGTTCTGGAGATGTCCTTCACTGCTATGTGTTACCAGTATGTTCTGGCTGATCACCCACACACTTTCCCAGGCTTCACACATCTTGCGACAGATGGTCTGTTTCAGCAGAACAATGAGTCACCCTCCAAGCATGGGTCGAGGAATACTCATCTGAGTTTCGAACCGCCCAGTGGCCTCCATGGTCCTTGGATTTAAACCCTGTGAAAGCTGTCTCGGATGGAGCGGAACGAAACATCAGATCCATGGATTCTGGACCAACATCTCGGGCATAGTTTGGGACAATGCTGCAGCAGGCACCACTAGTATTACCTCAGGAAACCTTCCTGCATCTGTTGGAGTCTATGCCTCAGCATATATAGGCTGTTATTCACACTAGAGGTGGACCAACACGCTATTAGGTAGGTACCTCTAATGTTTTGTCCATTGAGTGTTTTTAGATTTAAAATTGAAAAGACTTCAACAAACTGTTTTGTCATATTTTTAAGCACAGTGGGATAATTTTACATGAGCAAATGTACCAAGAAATATCTACTTTCAATCTCTGTATTAATGAGATATTTTACTGAATGATGCTTTAGTTTTTTTCTGTGTAAGCCACATAGGACAAGGCAGCAACCCCCCCCCCCTTTTTTTTGCCTAACTCAGATTTTAAATGTCATTCTAAGGAACATTTTTCATGGTACTTAATTAACATGGTATTTTTTCTATTACCAAATATATAATTAAATAGGATGCCATAACAAATACAAGGGGAGTACTAATGCCAAATCTTTTCATTAAGATTAAAATCTGGTTTTCTTCTTCATTCAACAAAAGCTTGTTTAGTTGTAATTGCAGTAAACTGGACAGATATAATGCCTTGAACTAACAGTTTTCAGACAAACAATTGTAACTTCTCTACACTTAATTTACGTGTGTACCTTCACTGTTGCACCTTTATTATCATCACTGTACTTCTTCGTAACCTGCTTCCAGTGACACTGGTTTCTTCAGATTTCCCAGTGATTAACAATTCTGTGAATTGAAATGCATAATTGTAAAGTTGGTCAGCTGTTATTGCACATGTCATGATTGGTAAGCAAATGTCAAGCATGGCAAATGAAAGTTTCTTGTGCACATATGCATGAAGCTTAATATGTAGAACTGTATGGGTGACACTATAGGTAAGAAACTTAAGCTATTAACTTAAACCTCTTTTATGCAACATTATGGCATCATCCTTTGCAAAGTTACATTGCATCTATACCAAGTGTGCCACATGTCAACATGTGGATATCTGTAATATTTAATTCTTCATAAAATGAATCCTCTGTTTGAACTGCACTTCAGCTGCTTTGAACCACTTGTGGCTTATGAGATAAATTTGGTCATGCCTATAATAGAACAAATTTATTTCCACTATTTGATTTTTGTGAAATTAGAAACATGAGTGATAAATACATCTGTATTTCACATATAAGCAGAATGCTGCATTTTAAAATGGCACAATTCCTGGTTTTGCCAACATGAGATTAAAAAAAAATGTTTCAAACATCAGTGGTTATGGGGATTTTTATGGGTTTTATTAATTTAAAAATGATTTTAGACACATTTTCAAAGTGAATACCATTTCTCCATTCCATTACTTTCTGCAAAGAGTGAATTTCTCCAAAGCACAAAGGTCTGACACTAAGTAGGGCATGCACCAGGACTCAGTAATAACATAAAACAGTCCCTCCACACACTCACACACACACTTATACAAAGAACAAAAAAACTCATAATTTAACAAAGCAGTTTACAATACTGATTTAAGTGTGAACTGCTTGCATGGGAGAGATGGTATGGGCAGCAACTGAAAATTAGAATGATGGAACCCAATTAGAAATAAAGAAAACGTCTAATAAGAGAAGATAGACAGATATCATGGCAAACTAGGATCTTTAAAAGTTTTCACAAAAAGCAAATTGAGAGAAGGAGAAAAGGGACTTCATTAATGATCACGTAGGTTGGTCATTTTTATAACAATGGTTCAAAAATATTTCTGAAACTGCAGACACACTGAGAAGTAGGCATCACAAATGGTTATTCATAAATATCACAGACTGTTAACTTTCACAGAAGAAACTACCAATGAAGAAGTGGTATTCACTTTAAAGATTTGTCTAAAATAATTTTTAAAACTCCATGTGCAGTGTTTCCATAGCCATTAATGTGGGAAGTTATTTTGGTTATCCATTTTCTGAATTACTAGTGAATGTAAAACATATGAGGATTATTCACTGTGTTACATACATAACATTGAATCATTCCAAAACAAAAACTTGCATAACATTACACCAAATGAATTCTTTCTTGCCTCCCTTTTGGGGGGTGGTATGGAGGCAAAGAGAAAGTGTTAAAGAGCAACCTTACAATGCCAAATGTGAAAATGACATGATCTCCCTTGGAGGAAGTTTCTGTGGTAATTTGGTTTCCTTGAACAAGAAGAATATGGTGACCCTAGACATCTACCATAGATAGCTGCAGAAGGTATGTGACCTTGATAGGATTTCATAGCAGAAATAGTACACCAAATCTAGTGCATAGATATTCAATTTTAATCTATGACTAGTGCAGTGGAAGGTTGCCAATAACAAGAAATATTCAATATGTATAAATATTTCTGTATTCTGATTAGGGAAAGCTAATAGTGATAGAAAGGGAGTTGTTGAAAGTGAATATCTGCATAACTAATAATGCTTGGGCTGAAAATGAGTGTTGAAGCAACCGAGTCAAGAGATGAGGAGCTGTGTGCAGGATTTAGCATCATGTATCTGAAGTGCTGCTCTGAGAAAAAGTAAGAGCCTCTAATTATCTTGTCATTGGCAGTGAAGTTTGAGTACAATGCTAAATCCCAAACTAAATGTTGCATTCACAAACTAGTAGCATCATCTATTTTTCCAGTGCAGAATGTTGCATTCACAAACTGGTAGCTGCTATCCATTCATTTAGAGTACTTTAATAGAATGCAAGCCTGTGTTGTGTACAGTAAGGATATATTAACAGTATTTTGTATTGCAAACAGCATTTTTTTCACTGGCTTCTTGAACTACAAGGTGCAGCAGACTTATATATAGATTACTGCTGTCCATTTTTTAAAGCAGTGTCCATGTCTTAAATTTGGAACAGCTGCTACTTCATGGCTATTGATGGTTATGAGGGATGTCAAACAAAAAACAAGGTGAAACCCTACCTGGAGGAAATACACAAATATACATTTTGGGGGCACTTGTTTAATAAAGCCAAATTCTATTATGTCATGTTACAATGCAGATCTGGAAGGGTTTTACTGAAAACGATTTCCTCATACTGCTGAATTTTGTGCCTTGCAGTTCCAACCATTTTGAGCCTTAGACTAAAGCCAAAAGATGTTAGGAATCAAATATTGAGTCACAGTTTATTTGGCACAGGCATCAGAAGCTGGAATATTGTTAGGATAAATGAAATTTATATAATTTTATGCCAATTTATTATGCACATCCAAGTGAACAAAAGCATGCAAATGTTAACATTGTTGAAATACTGCCACATGGCAGTGTAATTCTATGAATGCCCTGTTGGAGAAAATGGGGTATGTGGTGGATGTTGAATGTCCTATGTCCAAGCTTCACTGGATATAGCTTCCATAACAAAGGTGTGAAACTTAGCCTTGAAAATGTAGGGGGCCTAGTTTTCCAGGTGTATTCTGTATGGCAATAAACTAACAACAGAGTTGAAAAGTTTCAGCCAGCAACAACTACTGCTAACATCAGCAAAGGTTAGCTTCACACTGTCGTGCAGAATATAGCAGCTACAATTCGGCAGCAAGTAGACGTGTGCTGGGTGTTTGCTTCACCCACGTCAAAAAGTACATGAAATTGAACTTTATGCAATTGGGTAATGAGAGAGAGAGAGAGAGAGAGAGAGAGAGAGAGATGCAATAACTTTAAAAGCCTTTCATCTCCCTACGCCAATAACTAGAGCAATTCAAATGGTGCAAGAAACAACAGAACTGGATGGTAGAGAACTAGAACTGTGTTGTGTGGTTCAATTAATTGCATTATATTTATGAATCCTCATATAAACAGAGGTTTCACTTGCAAAAATGTGCTTTAGTATCAGGCATATCATGACTGAAAAGAGTTTTCTAAATCTTAATTTCATAATGATGTTCAGTTTATTGTGGATGAATGAGAGTATAGTAGCAACATTGTAAATCCATGAGCCCATTGTGTATGGCATCCACTATTTAAGGCACTAGAGTCAGTGTGCTCATCTGAGTTTTGTGTATATAGAGTAGACTGGACCCTGTGATGCTTATGCAAGGACAGGGCAACACATATAACACCCCTGGTGGCAAGGTGCTTTAGTGGAGATGCTCAAAAACATCACAATGCACATTCATTACCCTCAGATAAAGAGCAGCTGGTCAAAAATCACACTGCAGACTTCCAGTGCTTTCTCTGGCCTGCTAAATTAGTGGATTTCAATACGATGAAAATCCTTTAGAAACAAATGAAACCTGCCATTTTAGTTCAATTGCTTGTGCTATCTTCACTGTTTTAGAAAGTGGAAGCCCTGTTGGCAGACAAGTAAATCAAAGGCGATCTTAATGTGTTCAGAAGGCAAGCAGAATAAAACATTTCATGACATTCCTAGGTTGTGTGAGTGGTCTTCTATACAGGCCCAATAAAATGTTAGGTGCTCATAATAAACTGACATGACAGTGTGTCATATAGTAGATCTTTAAGATGTTGTTTATTTAACAATGTAATTGACAATTGTTTAGGCTAAAAAGTTTACATTTTAGTCTTCTTCATAATATGTAATTATCACTGATTTCTTTACAGTGTTGAAAAAAAAGGTAATTTACCTTTTTCAAATATGTCGTTGGGATTAATCTACTCAGATCAGCCAAACAGTTGTTCATGCGATCTCTCCGACGTTTTTCTATGATACGATGTGACATTGGGTCCTGAAATGAACACATCTGACTTACAAAAAAGGTCTCAGAAACAATAAAAATATTAAAACAGACTGTGGCAAATACAAAGTGTTAGTAAATTTTTGTTGTTAGCTATCTCTGTGTGATTGACAAAAATACTACTACGAGGTATTGATTACTTGGGTGTGAAGTTAAAATGAAAGACATAGGAATATTTTTCATGAGCTGGCATGAGAACAGAAAGTGAAAAGATAAAAAAGTTACTTTTGTGGGGAAATAAGCTACCTGGTAAAACAAAAAGATATAGTTTTGTTACACAGTTTGTGGGGAATTGGCTGTTACTATTTAGTACTATTATACCATTCAGATCCAATATGCTGATAGGCTATTTAATATTTTCCTGTATGGCGTATAGTGTTAGCTTTACTGACCAGACAAGAGAAGATTCATGAAATGCAATGAAACCATCTATTCCACAGAGAGAAAAAATAAGTTTCATTAACTGAATGCAGAAATATGCAAAAGATTAATTTGGTGTTTGTTTCTGTACTGATCAAGGTTAATTTAAAAATAATCACAAAACATGAGAGATTTATGTATACTCTTCTGTCATGGTCATCAACCATTCCTTGATCTATTACTTGGTAAAGACCCAAGGTTTTTTTTTTTTTAATTCTCTGTCCTCAATAGTATTTTTACCCCAGGAATTCTTAGTCTGCTTTCTACTCGTATTTTCACCTGTTGTGGCCATTTTATGCATGGTCTAGTTTTTATATACATTAATGGTACTGGTGTTGCCTAGTGTTGGTCCACTCTTCTGGCAAATGTACACCATTACTGCTTGTGCCATACTAGTAATGGTACCGGTAACTCCTGTATTTTCCATAATTTGTATATTCCTTTGGCCCTTAACATTTCATGCAGTGTGCATCTCTCTAAACATCATTTAGAGAGATGCACACTCTAATACAGAGCCAACTCATAAGATACTACTCAGCCTGCAGTTACTATCTTATGAGTTGGCTCTGTATTTCATTGATTCCTTAGTGAGAACCAGCAGGATAAACTGATTAAGTATATTGTTTTTGTGAAATATTCAACAGTCATATTTCATATATTGGCAGATAACTTTGTTAATACCACTGTTAACATATAGTAGAATATTATCAACTACAGCCATCGTCGCAATGTTGACCAACAAAACTTCCTTTCTTATAGTATAGAACACACATTTTGTATTATGCAAATCCAGTTATGGCACCTATTTCTCAACTTTGTTTTGAGGATCCTTTGCAAAAACAAGGTCATCAGCAAAATGGCAAGAGATTATATGACCTTTGTTGTGTGATCTTAACTCCAGTGCCATCTCGTTCACTGACTGAAAACAATTCTACAAGATAGTGTTGAGAAGCTTGGAAAAGTCTATTATAAACTTTCTAAACTTTCCTACCTCATCAATTTTAATACTTTGCGTATTCAAGTAATTGAACATTTTTACTTTACGAAAGTTTCCAGTAACATAAATGCTAGAGCACCTTCAGCAGAGCAAAATTTTAAAGAAATTGCAAGTGTTTGCTCAGGGACAAAAGCCATCTAATGTTTAGAACAAGCAATATGAAGGGTAAGTTCATAGCCATTTTGATCTTTCTGTTAGTTCTGACAAAATATAGATATTGTTTATGGAACTACAAGCCATAATTCTTACAATTACTCTATAACCCAGATTTTTGGCTGCACCATAATGATTAGTTTAAAATAGCACATAGGAGTTTTATTGAAGATATGGATGAGGGCTTAAATTATGCATGCACTTCTTAATTCAGCTTGTTCTTTTAGATGAATCACATTCAGTGTTTTCTGCAAATGATGTCCGTCAAGCATTCTCGATTTATTGCTAAATGGTCTCTTCCACAACTCCTGTCTCAAGCACTACTCTTTCATGTCACTCCAGCATCTTTCATGTGGTTTTGTTCTGGGTCTTTTCCTATCTCTTGGTATCCAGTCTGATACTTCAATTGTCCAATGGTGGTCAGTTCTAACAATATGTCCAAGCCATTGTCACTTAAGGATCTTTACTTTGATCGTGGTGTCATGTACTCTTGTTATTATCCTGACTCATGAGTTCCTCTTTTTACCTTTCTTAGTCACACCAATCATATATCTCCCCAAGCTTCTTTTAGTTGTCTGAAGCCTCTATGTCCTTTTTTAATTAAGGTCCACATCTCTGATCCATAAGTAAAAACTGAAAGGATGCATTGATTATGCACTTCTTTTACAACATAATGGTAAATTGTTCTTGAAAATTGTGCTGTTTCTTTCAAATGCTCTCCAGTGAAGCTTTATAAATGTATTAATTTCTTCTTTGACTCCCTCACTTGATATCTGCTGTCCAAGGTAGTTATAGCCATTAGTTATTCCTAAGTTTCTTCCCCCACCAACCTATAAATCTTCAGTTCTTGTAAAAGCATTGTAATTAGTTTTTCTTTCTGTAAATTCAACTTGAATCACACTTCTTTTTCTTGTCATAAAGTTCCTGAATCCTACTCTGCAGTTTTAAAGGGGTACTTGAAAATATGACTATGACGTCAACAAAGCACAGGTGGATCTGCAATGATTCAAGGACATTCTTTAACATGATACGTTGGAGATAAAGATACGATGTCACCTTGTCTCATTCCCTTTCCAATTTTTATACGTGCTGTGTCCTTGAACAGTTGAACCACCAGTCATATTCATTCACTCCTTCAGTTAGTTCTGTCAGTATGTGGGTGTAATCTATAGTGCTTGTAACAACACTTAAAGGCAAATTTGATCAAAAGTAGAAAGGATAAAAAAAAATTTAGTTTTTGGTGTCAACGTACACTTTTAAAGTAACACGATCTTTGTAGCATTTTCCTTCTTTTCAGAAATTTTAACAGCCTCATTGTAAGAAGCAATGCATTGGCTTATTGTGATGTCTAATATGATTCCATCATTCCCAGATACTCTTATCGCATATGGGTATTTAACTGTACAGCCAATTGATAGTCGATAGAATCGAGAGTCATACATGCATATGTGTTCTGTTGTGCTTGTAGCAAATGCACGGAAGAGAAGACATCTTTCCAAATCACTTGAACATAATCTGCTTTGAGTGTTTAAATTTATTGACTTCTCGTATTAAGAGATATTTGTTCTCTTTAGAACCTGGTACACTTCTCAATAGCCTTTCACTATGAGTTCTCAGATATAAACTCTGTGACCATGGCACAGTCTGTGGATGGGGGCTGGCTCAGGGATCCCGGGCTCACCCCATGAGGTATCACTTGGTCATGTGTTATTCGCTGCAAAAACATATATGTGTTTTCAAATATATATTTTACAAATCATTGGAAGCACACTTTAATATGACTGAGGCATTTTTACCGCTTCCCAATATTTTGAGAAATGTTTCCTCTGAGGCATTTTTATTTGCATCCTCCATATTTTGGGCCACTCTCATTAAGAAATTCTGAGTGCACCACTGCTCTGTGATGTTAAAAGATGCACTCGAATTCACATGGAAAGCAGTGGCATATGTGAACGATCACTTTTCTGGAATAAAAAAAACAGCTTTTAGTGGCTTAGTAAAGGTCTCGGGAGTTGTGTCCAATTAGCCAAGGGTTGATCAAGCCTCTAGTGAGACATTCGGCAGTGGCGTCGGGTCGTTATGGACATCCAGGACTGAGCCCCCATGAAAATGAGAAGGAAATCGGTATTAGTAGCCAGTCCCCAGATTTTCAGATTGCAAATTTGAGTCATTACAATACTTCAGTAACTGGATAACGCATTACAGCTTTCCATATCCATTTACTAGAGCACCCGGAATCGTGGCACGGCTGAATACCGCATGCTTGGGACAGTCAACACGTCGCCTTGTCGAAGCGTCAGAGAACAGTAATGAATGAGCAGATGCACGCTGAACTGCTCATGCGTAAAAGTATCTTTTGGAGCTGGTTGCCTTTCTGTTTAACTTTAGTGTTATACAGCACTGTATATAGGCCTATACCTCATTCTATGTGGTTAAGTATGATTTTTTGCCGCCCCGGTGGCGCAGTGGTCTAAGGCGCTGGCCTCTGATCATTCGTCCGTAAGGGGTCCGGGTTCGAATCCCGGTCGGGCATGGATGTTTAAATTAGGGACGGGCGACTGCTTATAGCCCATTGAGTTGCGCACGGTGGTCGTTAAACCTCCAATAAAAAAAAATAAGTATGATTTCAGCAGGTGGCATTTGGAAATCTCACACAATCCACTAAAATTCATAGTACGGAAGAAGGTTAAGAACAATTTTGAAAATATTTAGCCCTGGATAAATTTTAGGTCACCCTACGCCACGGACATTTAGGTCAAGCCAACAGGGACAAAAAAGTTATTGGTGTCCAAAAAAGAAAAATACATTTCGAACATGTTTCATGGAGAAATAAAATTATGAGAATAAAATTTTCACCATATGAACAAGCAACTCAAAAAAAGTTCCAAATCAACCTGAGAAAGAATGGCTACATTTCAAATATGCTTTATGGGGAAGTAAAGAAAGGACAATACAGTTTTCACCATAGGAAAAAAGCAACGCAAAATGACACACGTGTATGGTTTTCACCATATGACAGCAGCGTTTCGCATACTGCCTAGGCCGCCTCGGTGGTGCAGTGGTCTAAGCGATGGCCTCTGATCATTCGTCTGAACGGGGTCCGGGTTCGAATCCCGGTGAGGCATGGATGTTGTGTTTGTCTTACGGCACTGGCTCTCTCCCTTCCCTGGAACCAGTGACCCTAAATTAGGGACGGGCGACTGCTTATAGCCCATTGAGTTGCTCACGGTGGTCGTTAAACCTCCAATAAAAAAAAAAAAATGCTGCCTAGTCGGAACAAGTGCGCACATGAAAGTGCCCTGCAAAACTAAATGACAGCTGCACTCACAGTGCAGGAGACTCGGAGGTCAATCTTCCATAGAGACTCATGGCAACAATTTGGCTCCGAAGATCTCAATAGGACAGCGCGCCAGTGGATGGACATGGAACTAAAACGTTGAACCGTAACCGCCTGCCCCCCCCCCCCCTTTTTCAAAAGTTTACAGATCAGATCATATGTAGAGGATTTTAGGGAGTGTCTAACCCCACGTCTTAAACAACCCTTAGAAACAGGAAGCTAGGAGATTTGGGCAAGAGTGCCCGATAGGAAAGTGACACGGAAGCGAGGTAGAAGGGGGAAGGAAGACGCCCTTAGTTATTACCGGGGTCCGACTGCTTAACGTGGCCATCCTACACGCTGCGGATATTTAGTGGTTCGAGCGTTCGTACCTGCCTGGGATCGAATCTGAGGTCTTCTCCGTGGCAGTCACGAACGTTGATCCCTAGGCTACCCGTGGCCCAAGTTTGCAACTCATTGTTCATTGTTCATATGTAGAGGATTTTAGGAAGGGAGTGTCTGACCCCAGGTCTTAAACAACCCTTAGAAATAGGAAGCTAGGAGATTTGGGCTAGAGTGCCCGATAGGAAAGTGACACGTAAGCGAAGTAGAAAGGGGTAGGAAGACGCCCTTATTTATTACCGGGGGGCCAGTACCCGGGGTCCGACGGCTTAACGTGCCCATCCGACACACGGCGGATATTTAGTGGATCGAGAGTTCGTACCTGCCTGGGATCGAACCTGAGGTCCTTTCCGTAGCAGTCACGAACGTTGCCCACTAGGCCACCCGCGGCCCCAAGTTTGCAACTCTTCCCGTGGTGCTTCTTATATAGTCACTGGTACCGTATCACGTGACGCTATCGTAGTTTCATGTCCGACCACTGGGACACTATCTTAAACACGAGTTGGACCTCTGTCTCTCGTCCTCTGTGGCTGCACTGCAGACTCCTAGCAAGTTGTGACAAGAATGGTGAGCTATCCGTAGATGACCGCATGTGTTTACTATGAAACAAAAAACCATTTAGAACGACGTATGAGGGAGACTTTTCATCATAACAGCATTTTGCATTGGGTTGAGCCGTTCAGAGCAACCGGTATCGGGAAGAAAACACAGTCCAGGACTACGCACCAATTCACGTTAGTACATAGTGTTGAGACCGTACAGCTAGCTTTCGTTTGAAGTCTGAGAAAATCTGTGCGACACCCATGGATTTCTTCCTGTGGGGGTACACACACACATACACACACAAACAACTAGGTATGCTGCTTATCAGTCACATCTATATAAGACCTGAACGACCGCATCATCCGTGCTGTAAAATGCATCACGCCGTGCCAACGCTTTATGAACTTTTGAATACCGAATGGACATTGTAGCGGCAAAATGGTGCTCAGGTTGAGTTTCTTTTTCATATGAGGAAACTAGTATTCTCCTAATTGTCTTTATTTCTTCACGAAATATATTTGAAATGTATTCATTCTTTATTCTTTTTCAGACACCCTGTACAAAAAGAAAGAAAGGGCGCAGCTTCACTTATTAATTCTAAAATCTGAGGGGTCAGACTGTTTTGCGTTTTGGTTTCCTGCATGAGAGAAGAAAATCTTCAATTTGCCAGCCATAGTCCCTCCATTATGGTACTTGAGGTATGTAGAAACATGAAAACTCACAAGACTAAGTTTGTAAAACGCTAAGAGATTCACTAGGAATTTCAGAAACAAAAAAACCGGTCTTTTAGCCATACTTCGGGCTCAGATGGTGAGTCCGCAGTTTCGGTAAAACCAACAAAAATCATTAGTTGTTTTTTCTTAATATTGCCCAAAGATCATATGCTTTCTCTTAGAAAACCATTAATTTGCAATAGATATTAATGAGAAAAAATCAAGCATTCCATTTTGTTATCTTGTCATTGAATGTGAAAGTACGTCATCTGCTCAAAGTATATTTTCACACAGGTCCCGACCACTTGGATGCTCTGGGTCTCTGGCTTTCGTTAATGTACGGGTGCTTCAAAATAAGTTTGAAATATGATCTCGGTAAATTGGTCGATTTTGAAATTTCAAAGAAATGACCAGAAATTTTGCTAGATCACGCTTTTAGGGTATACGCGCCTCTCCCATTATCTATCTGTCTATCTATTTAGTAAATGCGTTATGATTTACTCTAAAATATTTACTTTTTGAGTTAGCCACAAACAGCGAACCGGAATGAACGTGGTACCGTCGTGAGAAGGCGATACCATGTTTGAAGAAACGGCCTGTTTGAATTGTTGCCGAATAGGGTTAAACATCAGCTGTGAATGACTTGCTGTGTGTATGTTGTCTGTATCATTAGTGACAGAAAACGAAGAGAAGATGGAAATTATATACAAAAAGCAGTGAAGGAAGAAGTGGCAATCAAAAACTTGATCAAAAAGTACTGTTCAGAAATATACTAGACATGGGCGCCCATAGCTTAGTTTTCAGGAGCACGCAAATAGAAATTGCAACTGCGAATAACATATACACACGCCATAGGCAAATTTTCACTCTGCCTTCTTGTTATCTAACCGTTTTTACCGCACTCTCAACACGTAAAATTAATTGGAAACCACAGGACCCCAAAACTACACAAGGTAGACAAATGAAATTAGACAGCTGCGTCATATGCGACACAAAACCCCAGAGATCACTCATTCATCACGAATGAAGAAATACTATAACGACAAATTCCTAGGAAAAACCTCGAGACGTTTTTGTCCTGCAGTGAATAGCTGCTGCTGCAGAACATATATTTTTCACTTCCTCGCCTTTCACACTTTTCTATACTCGTAGTGTACGTATGTACAACTTACTTCCAACCAAAGACATTCGAATAGCATAGGCTGCCAAACCAACGTTGGCCAAACGCAATGCTAGCAGTTCTGAAACGACGGAAACCAATTGAACGTGCAGCGCCATCTATGAATGGGAGACGAGTTGGAGAAACAGATGCCTATAGCGCCACCTATGAACGGATAAGTATGAACAGATGTCTATTGGAAAGCAAGAATGTTTGATTTAATCCATAATGTACTGCAGAAACTACGTAGAAAGAATGTTCACGTACAACCTGGAACTTTCTAGATCAAATTGTAATTAGCAAGTGTTCATATCAGAGGGAAAACAAACAGGACTAGTAAGAAGGAAAATACGAGGCTATATCAGAAAGAGAAAACTGTTTTTTTTTTAGTTTCACTGTAAATGCTATAGAAAGCTTGGGAAAACATCGCCATCATCTACGGGAAAACCTGTTATAACTTGACGCAACTGGTTTGAAAGTTTCGCTTTGGAAGCTGTAGCCACTCAGGGAGCGTTCCGGTAGACCAGCACTGTTTATTGAAAAAAACATAAAGGACTTCTGCTGGGAAATAATGCCTTATCCATAGGCGAAACTACAGGGGAGTGCCAATGCTTCAGTAAAGAAAAACATTTTTTTATTACCCTTATGGCCATGCGTGTCATATGCTTCATTTTTTATAGGTGCAAGTCTTTCGGTCGTTATCCGGACCTTCATCACCGCAATGACCATGCTTGTTAGTTCTAACGCCCAACCGCTAGTCTGCTGACGCGATGGCTTGAGGTCATGCAACGGAAGTCAAATTCAGTGCAAGAATGTATCAACCTTCTTTATCAATTGATTTACCATTTAAAAATTGATACCTACGTACACCGAAGAGCCAAAACATTATGACCAGCGCGTCTCCATGTAAATCGAAGCAACTGCAGGAAAACGACGACGCGTGTGAACGTCATAAAACGTTACACTGTTAATCGGTGTTATGAGGATGTAGCAGACACGTGACTTTCAGCATGGCAACAAACCTTAGCAACGTAAGTGAAGGACAACCAGTCCCCGTTGAAATGATGACGTCTTACTTTTATAGTTTAACTTCCGAGTACAAAATGCGGTATTTGGAAAAAAATTAAAGAGATTGAAGGAAAAGATCCCTATGTGCTGAATGCAGGTAACTTCGAAGGTAAGGCGAAAGGTTTTCCGGAAGTGCAAATAGTAAATCTTTTCCATTACTTCGTCTTTGGCCGAAGCGTTTTTACCGCAGAACAGTTCGAGGCATACAAAAGTCTCGAACCATATAACAATTTCTTATCGTGGATATTCTCTTACATGGTAATTTAGTGAGATCCCTAATCAGTGAGAAATTAGTAACTCTTCAATAAAAAATGTTTTTCTAAGCTCTGGGAAGCGATTTTCAAGGCTAGAAATTTAGAGCAAAATTTGGCTTTTCACGCAAAATTGTGGTGAAAAAACAGTAATTTTGTTGGAATTTGCGCCCTAATTTATTTACCCGTAACTAAATTTAGTAGCATAATCCTGGTCTGCAAACAGACCTAGACGCCCAAAAGAATTTTATTTGAACAGTAATTTTAGCCATTATTTGCATTTTTCCGCAAAGGTGTGCTTCAACTCCAGATAAAAGTCCAGGTCCAGATGTACTAAAAATGAAATCAACGGTGGTTCGGGGAGAAATTATCACATAGAACAAACTAGTAAAGTAACCCCAACCCCCACCCCCCAACACCGACCAAGTAACCTTAAAAGTGAAAATACTAAGTGAAAAGCCGAAAACTCGCAAAAAATGTAGGTCGGGGGGACGGTGTGCTCGAAAATCCAGTACAGCCAAAGAGATTTGATTCTGATTAAAAGTCAGGTTGGCTAAAAAATTAACTTTTAGCTCTATAAAAAGTTTCAACACCCCCTTAGAACAACCTTCTGAATTGAAGTCCCTGGAGGTGAAAAACCAACGTGCACAGAAGTGCCGATTGGGTACCGAAATGTTGATTTAAGAAATTTTTTGATTAAAAGACAAACTCTAAAAGGTGTTCTATAAAAAAATAGTCAGTAGCAATAAAACCTACGAAAAAAAAAAAAACTAAAAAAACAGCCAACATCTTTTAAATTTAACTTGCGAACTCGGAATCAACGAGTGAAACGCCTGGCCCAATAAGTGCAAGCACAAGCACTGCACGCCAACAGCATTTGAACAAGTAAAAGATAGGTTCTCTGCCTTACCAAAAATCACTGATTTGTAGATAAAACTAACTTTTGAAAGGTTCTCTGCCGTTGAAGAGTCCAACTCTTCAATAAAAAGTGTTGTCTAAGCTCTGGGAAGCGATCTTCCTTCGTTTGGCAGATTAGCGAATATTTTCGGTACTGCCTTTAGAGACAGCAGCTTGCAGCCTAAAAGAACTTTCGGTCTCAATAGCCTCTACTACAGCAATTAATAATGCCCCAAAATCTAGGCATTTTGGCCTCACATTTTAATAAACACCGACCGCTAATGATCGCACTTTACACACTAACGGCAAGGCATCCAGTTATGTTCGTTCTTCAGGAACTTGCAGGGACTGTTGCCACTTCACTTAAACTTTTCGATGATGTCACGTGCTACATCCTCATTCTTATTATTCAGATGGGGAAAGGCAGCGGACTTAAGCGAGTTTGACAGAGGCCAAATTGTAATGGCCAGACGACTGGGTCACAACATATCCGAGACCGCAAAGCTTGCGAAGTGTTCAAGGTCAGGCACTAAAAAGTGGTGCGAGGAAGGAAAACTACAAACGGCTGGCAAGGTTTAGGCAGGGCCGGATAGAGCTTTTGCGGGGCCCGGGGCGAAATTTTATTGCAAGGCCCCGAAGCAAAATTTCATTGCTTGCACTAGGAAAAAAATATCATATTTTAATAAAATCGTTACGTGAAGATGTTCGTAAAGAATACACAGGATGTGAAACCCACAAATCTGCCTGTGACGGCGACGAATTCGCACCCCTCTGCTCTGGAGCTGAATGCTTTACCGATTAAGGTACACCGACGTAATTTATCTCTGTAACTTTTCCTTTTTGACATGTGCTTCACCTCTGTAGTACTTCGTAACGAAAACTATCGTAAAGACAAAATGATTATCTCAAAGAAGCATTTGCTTTAAGCTCAAGAAAAAGACCAGAATATGCATTGAAAGTTCAGAGAGAGATAGAGAGTAAAAACTGCTAAAATCTACGATTTTCTTTCCGAGGAGATGGGATTGAGGTTGTATTTCACTTATTGTACAAAAAACTGCTTCACAAAATGACAAAAAGCTACGTGCGTCGCGAAAATATTTGGATTGCGAATATTTTACTGTAGAAATAACAAATAATAAATTCGTACAAATAGTTTTTTTCTCCTGATACATGTTTTAGTGATTGATTTTTGATGCAAAATGGAGTAACTGACAAATTAGTGACTTTTTAAACTTTTATACGAGCTCATATGTGATTTTTTAAAGAAAAATTCCAGTAATGTTTTTAAAGTCACTGAATAAATGGCCTCCATGTGTAGCCCGAAACCAACTTTGACATTCTTCTTTTTTATTTTATTTAAATTTAAGTATCTGGTTTGCACGCAAATTGTTAAATATATAAAAGCAAGGGCCACAAAATGATGAAATTAAATTTGCGATTTCATGAATTCGGAAAATATCAAGGTCGTTACAATAATCACTTGAAATCTACAGATCGCCGTATTTGTACGGCGAAGGGCGATAACCTATCCGAAAACCGGGCGATTGGAAACAAACAAACAAAAAAAGTTTATAAAAAAAGAAGCATCTTTTTAAGGGCCTAGCACCCGAAAACTTACACACAAAAAATAATAACTGTTAAAAATTCTAACGATTTTTTTCTTAAACTGCGGGGCCCCTATGGTCCAGTTGGCCCTGGGTTTAGGCCAGCCACTGCTCATGGATGCTACAGGTGAATGAAGGCAATCTCGTATGGTACGAGACAACAGAAGAGATACTGTGACACGATTCACCGGTAATATGAATGCTGGAGACTGGAGTAATGTATCACAACATAGTACATCCCACTCGGCTGCCAATGGGGCTGCGTAGCCGCAGACTTCTCCGAATGCCTATGATAACCTCGGTTTACCGTCGAAAGCGCCTATAATAGGCACACGAGCATCAAAAGTGGACTCTGAATGATTTAAAGAGAGTCGTCTGGTCCGATAAACTTCGTTTCCTGTTGCACTATGTAAACAATCGGGTACGTGTGCGTCTTTTACCTGAAGAAGCTTTGGCACCTGGATGCACCATGAAACGAAAACAAGTCTGTGGAGGAAGTCTAATGCTTTGGGCAATGTTCTGCTGAGAAATCCTGGTTCCAGTTATTCATGTGTAGAAAATTAAGACGTTTACCACCTACCTAAACGCAACTACAGACCAGGTACCTCCTTTCATGGCAATGGTGTTCCCTTGTTGTAGTACCTTCTTTCAGAAGAATAATGCGCCATGCCACAACTGCCCGGATTGTTTGAGAATCGTTCGCAGAACATGAAGGAAGACTTCCAAGTATTGCCCTGGCCTCCAATCGAGCATCTGTAGTTTATATTGGAACAGCAAATCCGATCTGTGTCGGCTCAACCATGTAACTTACAACAATGAAAGGATCTGCTGGTAAGGTGCTGGTCCCAGATACCACAAGACACCTTTAGAAATCTTGTAGCGTCGATTCCTCGCCGAGTAAGAGCTGTTTTGGCGGCATGTGGAGGACCAACATCATGTTAGGCAGGTGGTCATAATATTTTGGTTCTTCGGTGTATATTCTGTTTCCGTTCAAATACATAATGAAATGTGTATTCGCATTTTTCTAGTCCCTGGCACCTAATTAATACACTGCTGGCAGTCATATGCCTTTCGTCTCCTCGGAATGCTACTTGTCGTTTAGCATAGTGTAAAGAACATTTATCGTGGACCGTAGATCAATGGAAACGGATCCTATGGACTGATGAATGTAGATAGTCTGATGGCCGTGATCCATTAGTCTGATGGCCGTGATCCATTAGTCTGATGGCCGTGTGTGGGTATGGCGGCAGCCGGGGGAACGCTATTCAACACAGTGTACTGTGTGACGTATATTCTAATATAACTTTCATTTTTAGTTTCTTTTCCTATGTACATTTAAGCTTGTTCTCCTTTATACTTCCAAACTTAACGTGATATCTTCTCTCTCTCTCTCTCTCACGAGAATGAGGTTGGCAACACATTTGAGTTCAGAGAGAAAGTGACGTATGAATGTGATAAGAACGATAGATAAAAGGACGATACAACAGTTGCTCATGGGGATGTGTGTGTGTGTGTGTAGACGTTCGATCGCTAAGAATAATGTGAAGTTTAGCTGCTGAGTTATATGTTGAATCTACTTAAAAATTTCTGGACCAATAAAAAGTTATCGTAAGTTGACTTCTGTTTATGTTTCGTTTGGCCGTAAAAGCTTAATAAGGGACTATTGCATCGTACTGTTATTTAGTTCAACATTCCTTAGTCATGGTCTTAGATATATAGCGTGTCACCAATCTTGCTCACGAGAAAGACATTACGTTATAACTGTTCCTACGGTCAAGTTTGGAGCTGGCAATGTACTCGTGTGGGGGTGCTTTTCGTGGTATGGTCCTGACCCACTGGTGACGTGGACAAACCTGTTAACCAGCACGTCTACCTCGATATTCTGGACAATTATGCCCTACCAACTCTGTGGCAATACTATGGAACCGAGCCTTGTTGGTACCAGCAGGATAATGCACCGAGCCATAAAACAAGGACTGTTACGGTGTGGTTTGACGATAATTCCGTATCGTGTGTGGTCTGGCCAGCACAGAGTCCTGATCTTAATCCTATAGAGCACCTATGGGATGAATTAGAGCGTCGCATAAAAAGTTTGGAACCAAGGCCTACTACTAAGCAACAGTTAGCGGCAGCATTATTGTACTGAATGGAAGCGTATACCTATCGCTCTGTTCCAAAACGTTGTCGAAAGCATGTCTCGAAGGGTCAGAGCATGCAGTAAGGCCAAAGGTGGACCGACACCGTACTAATGTATGTCAATAAATGCTATGTTGTGTTTCTCTTCTAGGTGTCTGGTGACTTTTGTCAATATAGTGTACAACCTAGGTACCCATGTTCTGCGTGCATGCGATAATACACTGCTGGGCACCCAAAATGCAACACCAAGATGGAAGCATCCGATTGGCCTGAAATTCGCAGCATGCGTTGACTGCGAGAGGACATGCAAACGATTAGCATTGCAGGGCATATGCAAATCATGTGCGCCCGGCACGCCACCGAGAAGCACTATAAGAAGGGTGCACAGAAGGCGGGGTGTAAGTAGTGGAAGTGTGTTGTGCTGCCGGACCTGTGCGTGGGAAGCTTGCTGATGCCTCGTCGCAGAATACGGCAGTTATTCCAGCACGTTTCGGAGTTCGACAGAGGACGAATAGTGGCTTATCGCGACAGCGGTTTATCGTACCGAGACATCGGCGCCCGTGTGGGACGACATCCAGCCACAGTGAGGCGAGTAGGAATTCGGTGGGTGCAGGAGGGACGGACGAAACGACGTGAGCGATTGCCGCAGCCGCGGCACACTACCGAGCGAGAGGACCGGCGTGTTGTGCGGCGAGCATTGAAGGCTCGCACCGCCACATCAGGAACGTTAGTGCAGGAATTAGGGTGTGTTGCGCAACAACCTGTGTCAGCACGTACCGTTCGACGTCGTCTGCAGGAGCGGGGACTTGTCGCACGGCGCCCATTGTTCCGATTACCATTGACGTTACACCACCGGCGAGTGCGGCGGCAGTGAGCCGTTGAACGCCGCACCTGGACTACGGAATGGCACGACATTGTCTTCTCCGACGAATCGCGCTTCTGCCTGCAACACCACGATGGTCGGATCCGCGTGTAGGGGCACCGCGGCGAGAGACTGTATAACGCCTGCATTATGCATCGCCATACCGGTCCGTCGCCTGGCGTTATGGTTTGGGGCGCAATTGGATATGACACCGCACCCCTCTGGTACGCAACGCAGGTACACTCAACAGCCACCGCTACATCTCCGACGTTTTGGAGCCTGTAGTCCTCCCTTACCTGCAGGACCTGCCAGCTGCCACGTTTCAACAGGACAACGCGCGCCCGCACGTGGCACGCATCGTGCAACAATTCTTCACGGCCCACCAGGTGTCACTGCTGCCGTGGCCCGCCTGTTCTCCCGATATGTCGAACACGTCTGGTCGCTGATCGGCAACCGAGTGGCACGGCAAGCACCACCCACGGCTACGCCTGATGAACTGTGGCAACGTGTGGAAGCAGCCTGGACCGACATACCCCAAGCCCACATCCAAAGCCTCTTTCGTTTGATGCCGCGGCGTGTAGCGGCCGTTATTGCCAGCCATGGGGGCCACACGAACTATTGATGTCTGCGTGTTCCGCAAGTCGCACGGGCCTGTAAGCTCAATCGTTTCCAGTCGCACGGGCCTGTAAGCTCAATCGTTTCCAGTCGCACGGGCCTGTAAGCTCAGTTGTTGTTTTGTGTCCAGGAAATCTGGCTTTGCTATCTCGTGTCCTTCTTGGTGTTGCATTTTGGGTGGCCAGCAGTGTAATTTAGCCTAGTTTCTCCTAGGGTGTTATCCAAAGTATTCTACCATCAAGCTTCTGCTGCAACACAGTGAAAGTCTCTCCAAATTTTCACTGTGTTGCAGCAGAAGCCTGATAGTAAGAATTTTCCGAAAGTGGAAAGCATCCGTTAGTTTTTCACCTCTAAACCTGCAAAATTTTATTGGGAGGAAAGTGAACACATGTTGATAGCAAAATGTCAACGATTCTATTAGTGCACACATTGCCAATTAATTAAATGTCATTTGCGTGTCCTATTTTTACGCTTTCCAACCGTAGGTTGAAGAAGCGTATATGCTCCAGTTTTGTCCGTCTCTCTGTCTGTCTGTCCGTCCCACAATAACTCGTGAAAAAATGGTTCGATTTCGATGAAATAGTAGTATGTGGTAGGGGACCAACTGGGGACGAACCCTTTGGAAAATGGGCAAAATGGTGTCAAAGGTCAGGACATAGGAGCGGGATCCATTTCATTGCCGTTATGCTTCATAACGTGCGTAAAAATGGTTCGATTTCGGTGAAATTTTAGTATGTGGTAGGTGATAACCTGGGGAGGAACCCTATTGAAAATGGGCGAAATGGGCTCAAAGGTCAGGACATAGGAGCGAGATCAATTCCATTGCCTTTATGTGACATAATTTACGTAAAAATGCTTCGATTGCGACAAAACTTTAGCATGTTCTTCCGGGGATGTACTGAACTGGTTCTGTTTAAAATCATCGAAATGGGGTCAAAGATCAGGGTACAGGAGCGAGATTCATTCCACAGCCATTATCCTCATAACTTGAGTAATGATTGCTGGTATGTTGGAAAGCGTATCATAATCAATGCATTGCATGATTTTACTAACTTGTCATATGCATCATGCTGCTTTTGGATCGAAAAAAGCAAGTATTTATTAGATGACACATACTATTAAAAAAAAAAATCTTTTGCGTATCCTTTTTTGGAGCACGGCACTATACAAATTCTTTCAAGTCGTCAAATGATTTCGTACAATACTTATCTCCCTACATCTGCACCAGCTAATGCCCGGTATCTGCTCGAAATGGGCTGGTATACGCCGGTATTTTGTACCGGCACTAATTTTTTCCTAGTATTTCATACCGGCATTAATTTTAGTAGTGGGAACTGCAGAAATGATCTTTTTTTTTCTTTTTTTTTTTTTTTGATCCTCAATCTTACGAGCGTGCATTTTTAAACATGGGAACTTTATGTACCTCGTGTCTTTGAGAAATAGCTGTATAGGAACCGTACAGGGTAAGGAAGTGGTGTACACGTAAGCTCTAAGTTCAGTCCATCAAAGGAGGAAATGAAGCTACCCATAGCACATGATCACGTCTTGTGCAAGCTCCAGATCATCCCACTAAAGATGTATGTAATTTGTGTTATATCATTAATTTAATAATTTCAAGAGCTTCTTCATAGAATGAAGAATTGGGAGTAATAGGTTAAACAAAAAATTTAGTTTTGCAGCAATGAGTATAAACTTTTTCCACTTCAGACTTTTTTTTTAATTATTTATTTATTTATTTATTTATTTATTTTGAGGGTGGTGAGATTGCTATTAATTTAATACTGAATATTCATTATGATTGTATTGCGGAGATTCTAACTGCCCGACTTTCTGCTTCATAAAAGTCCCTATTGGAAGGGAGCTGTTTTCTCGGCGCGGGACCTTGTGGGTTCAAGTCCGCCTGAATTACTAATGATTAGCCAAGGTTGGGAAGTCTCGTTAATCCGTTGGCCCCGGGGTAGGAACTCCTCGTTATAAACAAGTCTAACCTCAGTCCTCGGTGCACTACAAGTGGTGCCTGCTGGATCCTCAAACCAACCAATTGAAATCGACCGCCATCGTTTTTTACGCTTTCCAACCGTAGGTTGAAGAAACGTATATGATCCAGCTTTGTCCGTCTGCCTGTCTGTCCGCACGATAACTCGCATAAAAATGGTTTGATTTCGATGAAATTTTAGTATGTGGTAGGGGACAACTGGGAACGAACCCTATTGAAAATGGGCGAAATGGGGTCAAAGTTCAGGACACACGAACGAGATTTATTCCACAGCCATTATCCTCATAACTTGACTAAAAATGCTTCTATTGCGACAAAACTTTATCATGTTATTCCGGCGGTATACTGAACTAGTTCTGTTGAATATCATCGAAATGGGGTCAAAGGTCAGGGCACAGGAGCAAGATTTATTCTACAGCAATTATCCTCATAACTTGAGAAATAACTTGAGTAATGATTTCTGGTATGTTGGAAAGCGTATCATAATCAATGCATTGCATGATTTTACTAACTTGTTGACTTATGGTGCAA
This sequence comes from Macrothele yani, assembly GCA_039090855.1. Lineage (NCBI taxonomy): Eukaryota > Metazoa > Arthropoda > Arachnida > Araneae > Macrothelidae > Macrothele > Macrothele yani. The sequence continues at coordinate 22,268,423 of CM076992.1, forward strand.
TAGTATTCCACGGAATCGTCAATTATATTTTCACACAAAGGAGTTTTTCTTCCAGGGTTTTCTTCTTTTTTTTTTTTTTTTTTTTTGTACTTTTTCAGTTTTGGAGATTTTCTAGTGAAAGTATTTTTTTCCGGACGATTTTTAGCTAAATATGAGCATACCGGTACTTCAAAATTTCCATTTCGAGCACTGATCATAGACGAGGTTTTTGCATGACTATTAACAATGAAAACTATATACAGTAGTCCCTCCACCCTTATCCGCGGTCTCAGTTACCCGCGATCCACCGCGGTCCGAAAATATGAAATGGAAAATTCCAGAAATAGACAGTTTATAAGTTTTTAATTGTGAGCAGTTCTGAGTAGCGTGATGAAATCTCGCACCGTCCCGCTCTATCCCGCCAGGGACGTGAATCATTCCTTTGTCCAGCGTATCTACAATGTTATACGCTACCCACCCGTTAGTCACTTAGTACCCGTCTCTATCAGAAGCCTGTTTCTGATTATTAAGGAATCATTACAGTGTTACCTGAAAACGTATGATGTAAGCCATTCCCCTGCCATTTGGTTTCAGCCCCCTTTATATTATTTCGATTATCACATAGTAGTAAAAAAAAAAAAAACTAACTAACGGCTTGGATGCCAGTTAAAGGTGCCTCAATTTTTTTATTTTTTTTTTGTCACAAGTTGTGAACTACACACAACGTCAGGGTAAAATAAACCTTTATGGAAACAATTTCTAATAATTTGCTGTTGTTAAAAATTAGGCAGTAAATATTTTGTTGTATTAGACGCACTGACGTCACGTTAGCTACACTGTCTCTTAACCGTATACATGAAAAGTAGGCATCCATAAGACTGAAATAAAGCTGAATGCTAGTTTCCAAAATATGGTGGTGTATGCAGTGCAAACATCGCTACTCTGTGGAATTAGGTTTTTACTGCGGATGTAGTCCGAGCTGGCAGTGCTGTGACGTACCTGCCAGCAGGACGCAGATGACATAAAGGCAGATAGTAGTCAGAACAAACGTCCACGTAGCTCAATTGGTAGAGTGACTTATTCCGGAATGAGGGGATCCGGGTTCGAATCCTGGCGTGGACAGAAATCACGGAGAAATTTACTTCGTTATAATGGCGCCCGAACTTTCCGGATGACCCGACCGTTCAAAATCTCGCATTGGTGTGATGTTCTTTCCACACCGCGAGATAGGAAAAATCAGAGAATCCCTTCTCCAGCGCTTCGAAAAATAAATCTGTGTGACGTTGCATTCCACACACCAGATTGACTGGGAGTTCTCAATTGCACGTTCTACAGTGGATGGCTGCCTGCAACGATTCATGGTCACGGCTGACCCGTGGGCCATGCCCCGGCCCTTTTTGGGGGGGGGAGATGTGACGTACCTGCCAGCAGGACGCAGATGACATAAAGGCAGATAGTAGTCAGAACAAACGTCCGCGTAGCTCAATTGGTAGAGTGACTTATTCCGGAATGAGGGGATCCGGGTATGAATCCTGGCTTGGACAGAAATGACGGAGAAATTTACTTCGTTATAGTGCTTGAAAATTTGTTCCTTCAGCAAAGGACTGTTTAATGTTTCATTGAAGGATGATAAAAATTTAAGATTCGGTGTTTTTCATTAATATGGATGTTTTTTTTATTATTATTATTATATTTTCCCTCATCAAGTTTTTTTTAATCAATTTCTCCAAATATTCAGCTGTAAACGAAAACAATTAGACTAATATAAACTATCTACCAACAAGTAATTGGACACCTGTGATAGCAAAGGAAAACGAAGTTTATTCACCTTCAATAGTTGGTGGAGACTCCACGAGCGGCGATTACAGCTGTGACCCTCCGGGGCATACTCTCAGCCAGGCGTTGTACGACGGCTAGCGGTATTTTCTTCCACTCGGCTTGGAGAAGACAGGTCAGTTCCTTCACCGATTTCGGACGGTGGGGGAACCCCTTAAGTCGACGCTCCAACTCGTCCCAGAGGTGCTCGATAGGATTAAGGTCCGGGCTCTGCGCAGGCCAGTAAATTCGATTAACCCCATTGTCACCATACCAAGCCATGGTGGACCTCGCAACATGACAGGTGGCATTGTCATCCTGAAAGTAACATGGGCCCACCCCGTAAAACTGCCACAACGTAGGAAGCGCATGGTCATCGGCGTTGAGTCTACCAGGAATTGCGACCAAGAGTCCCGTGCCATACCAGGAGAAACACCCCCATAGCATAATTCCACCGCCGCCGAACTTCACAGTTGGTACAATACATTTCGGCAGGAGGCGTTCTCCAGGCAGACGCCAAACCCAGACCCTGTCATCCGAACGGGCGGCCGCTCGTCCATGATAACCGAGCAGATGGGCTTCCTTACGGATGGTATTCATCGAAAGAACACTCCCGGATGCCTGTTGAAACTCCTCGCGGATGTGGCCCATCGATTTGGTGCGGTTCTTCCGAATTTCTCTGGCCAGCACCCGTCGGTCTCTAACTCCCAGTTTTGTGGGTCTGCCGGGTCGTGGGCTCATTCCGACAGTCACCTCTCATCTTCCACTTGCCAATCACGTAGGCCACTGTCGATTTTGGGTACTTCAACTCGCTGGATATGTCACGTATGGATCGGCCATTTCTGTGATACCCGACGATTACACCTTTCTCGAAATCAGAGAGCTCCGAACTGCGTGGCATCTTGCATGCGACTGGTTGCGTTGTTGTTTCCCACACGATATTTAACGGCGGCGGCCGTGACGTGTATCAGGACAGCAGATATCGTCGATTGCAGGAGTGTCCAATTACTTGTTGGTAGATAGTGTATAAGGGGAGATCGCCCAAAAACTTACGGGTGGGGGCGTTCCTGGATTTTCATGGGGGGGGCTAAGCACCCCTGAGAAGATGCCTGAATACATCCCTGCATATGATGGAACATTTCCGGTAATATATTCGTGGGAATACTTGAGGTTTGATTAACCATTACGTTTCAATCGTCTGAAGGAGGATCTGATTTTGAAGTTCAGTAGCGAGATCGGATATTTTTTTTTTTTTTTTTTTTTAGATTGGAGGTTTAACGACCACCGTGAGCAACTCAATGGGCTATAAGCAGTCGCCCGTCCCTAATTTAGGGTCACTGGTTCCAGGGAAGGGAGAGAGCCAGTGCCGTAAGACAAACACAACATCCATGCCTGACCGGGATTCGAACCCGGACCCCTTACGGACGAATGATCAGAGGCCAGCGCCTTAGACCACTGCGCCACCGGGGCGGCTCAGATATTGTGGATAGAATAGAATATCGCATGAAATTTTGATTAATGTGGCACCGGATGCTCTTTCGCCTCTCCACGATTTTGTGCACAAGCTGTTGTATATTGTGTTACAGAAAGAAACCGGGAACTTGAATTATTGTTCAGGTAGGTGAATGGATGTGTGTATGTATCAATCCGTTAAGACACAAAAGCTATTATCAAGAGTAAATTTTATATTTAGGAGTTTTTGTAAATAATACACAAAGCAGCTCTTCTTAGAGATAATAATTGAAAGTCATTGTCAGTTTAAAGAAGTTTAAAGTTCCAAAGCATTCTGTTGCTTCGAAAAACCGCGATGAAAGAATACGTAATTTGTAATAAGTCCTCTTACAGAAAAAATAAAATTATTACAAACTTATTCAAAAAAATAATAAGATCCAACAGAAAATAAAATGACTAATTCACCTGCATTAAGGTGGTCCCACCTAAAATCTCTGCCTTATGTTTCCAATGGCAAAACTTCTTTACATATTTTCTTCGCAATTAATGTATTCTCAAGGATGAAAATTTGCAGATCGATAAAACTAACTTTAAGTAATAGCATGGGATACTTAATACTCACTAAAACATAACCATATTAAAAATCAATAATTTTTCTTTGAGTAATGTTTTTTTTTTTTTCTTGATTGTAGGTTTAACGACCACCGTGTGCAACTCAATGGGCTATAAGCAGTCGCCCGTGAAGGGAGAGGGCCAGTGCCGTAAGTCAAACACAACATCCATGCCTCACCGGGATTCGAACCCTGAACCCTTTCGGACGAATGATCAGAGGCCATCGCTTAGACCACTGCGCCACCGGGGCGACTGAGTAATGTTCAGACCTGTTAATAGATGGCGCGACCTGTACATTGATGACGTCAGTAGACGAACATAAGTTGGATTGCTTAATTATGGTTATGTTTTAACATGTATTAAGTATCCCATACTGTAACTTAAAGTTAGTTTTATCAACGTGCAAATTTTCATCCTTGGGAATTCATTAATTGCGAAGAAAATCTGTAAAGAAGTTTTACCATTGGAAACATAAGGCAGAGATTTTAGATGGAACCACCTTAATACTGTATTTAAAAACATTTCACCGTCGCGCGATTACAGAACCCGATATTAAGAACCCGGTTTGAACCCCACCAAGGTCAAAGGGAAAGAATTCGTTACCTTCGTACGTCAGGAAAGAAGAATCTCGGGGCTGAAAAATTGAAAAACGAAGATTTTGCAACATTTCTGTATAAATACGGAAAAACCTGAATCTGATTTTACTGAAATAAACCGAATTAATGACTACGGAAAATCTGTCAAATTACTGAAGTTAAAAGAAACGTTAGAAGAATAATAGGACTTATCACAAATTACATTTTTTTCATCGTGATTTTTCGAAGCAAGAGAATGTTTTGGAACTCAGGATCTTTTCAAACTGACAATGACTTTCAATTATGTTTAACAAAAGGTGAACTGTACTGCTTCACAGTATTATTTCATAAATCTCCTAAATGTAAAGTTTACTCTTGATAGCTATAATAGCTTTTGCGTTAAGGGATCCACAGACTCATGCATAGAAATCATACAATCACCCGCCGTCCCGGTGACGTGTGGTGGTCTAAACGCTGGTTTCTGATCATTCGTCCGAGATGGGTTCGGGTTCGAATCCGAGTGAGGCAGGGATGTTGTGTTTGTCTAACGGCACTGGCTCTCTCCCTTCCCTGGAACCTGTGGCCCTAAATTAGGGACCGGCAACTGCTTATAGCCCATCGAGTTTCTCACGGTGGTCGTTAAACCTCCAATAAAAAAAAAAAGAAAATTATGCTTTGAAGGAGTACATGTTATTCCTTAATAAATATTTATTTCAAATCCAATTGACGGCGGAAAAAAAAGCGCAACAAATTATATTTTATCCCATTTCAAAAGCCTATGAAAATCAAATTTGTCTTCCGACAGGTCTCTCTCTCTCTCTCTCTCTCAGTCTATCAAAATCCCGATTCTAGATTTGAGCGAAATCTTCCCAACTAAGAGACCATCTCATCTGGCACTGTCCGCAAGTGGCACGTCCGCAAAAAGTACGACAACCCCTGCCCACCCACGTCACCCAGCAAGTCCTGTTCCTATGCGATTACATTACACGCATCGGTAAGAATACAAAAATAACCTCATAACAATACATTTGGTGTTAGAAAAATGTAGCACTCAATTATTCCGAATTTAAATTCTTGAAATAATGAGCTTTTGTGAAATTGAAAAATTAAGGGAAGCATAGTATGCTGGGTGACAAACCAAAACTTAAAGTTCAGGGATTGAGATAACTACGGTTAACCGTAGGTCGTTGGACTTGGCGCCAAAGGGTCATTGGTAGGCCCTACTCTCCTTTTGTAATCTTGAAGGAGGTACTAGTAAAAATTTTCATGGTCCGTCATCCCCACACTATTATCCACGTACACACATAGCGCACAAAGGGATTCTCCGGCAGAGGTATTCCAAAATCCGTGCTAGACTCGCATTTATCTTAAAAGAAACGACGATTTACCGGTACTGGTTCATGGATCTAAATGGTAGTTCAAGAGTCAAAATAATGGGAAGACTTAAAACAAAAAGGCGTCTATTCAGGAAGGTGGTACGTTTACCGTTGCGCAGTAGACGACCAGAGACTACACAAATACGTATGATTACCTGCTACAACACCCCGTTCTGAGCATAGTTTGATATGCTACATTCAAATATGAGTAGATTTTTAAAATTCTTTCACCCTTAAATTGCTGTTGAAATTTGTTCACGACTGAATTAGTTTTACAATGCGTACTCAAAATAGTATAACTATACTAATAATCCGTAATTTCTTGGCGTAGAATAGAAATAAAACTTTCCAAGCTTTCGCACATCAACCAGGTGGCTTTTTCAAGGAAGGTAGACAGCTAACAGCAAACTGGACAATAGAACGTTTCAACAATTTGAACGCAGTGACTTGACTAGACAATAAATGAATAGGCAATAAATGAATGATTGTTGTCCAGTCAATACTTGACTAGACAATAATCATTTATTGTCCAGTCAAGTCACGGCGTTCAAATTGTCAATAAATGAATAGGACTGGACAATAATTGGCTAGACAATAAATGAATAGGCAATGAATGAATGATTGCTGTCTAGTCAAGTCACCGCGTTCAAATTGTTGAAACGCTCTATTGTCCAGTTTGTAGTTAGCTGTCTACCTTCCTTGAAAAAGCCGTCTGGTTGATGTGCGAAAGCTTGGAAAGTTTTATTTCTATTCTACGCCAAGAAATTTCGGATTATTAGTATAGTTATACTATTTTGAGTATAATTGGTGTACAGTTCCTAATTATTTACAATGCGTATTTCAACAGTTCTCTTTCATGGAGTTAACAGAATTTTTTTCATGGGAGAATTTATGAGATGGTCCCCTGTGGGAACGCGTGTTTCTGTAATGCGACTTAAAATTCTCGGCCTGGTTTCGTCGACCCAATCCGCTCCTGGTTGAACCTAACAATTGCACAAGCAACCGCAAATATCACAAATAAACCAAATCATTACACATGCGATTCCACACTATGTGTACTCAGTTTCCCCAAATCAACCTAGTTTTGTTGATGTCTCGTTCCATATCTTCTTCCAAGTTCGTTCAACCCTACTCGAATCGGCTGCTATTACTGGCTTAGCAGAAGTTCACCGTAGTAATTTATCATGGCAGAATAACTGTTAAAGTACATGCAGCTTACAGCAAAGAAGTTCAGAAACAAATCGTAATGCAAGCAGATTCTCATTGCATGGAAGTTGAAAACATCAATAACAAAAGATATTACATCCTTTGATACGATTTGATTGGGTGCAGAAGGTCGTTAGCTTGTCAGAGAGAGAGAGAGAGAGAGAGAGAGAGTACAAAGAAATGCCTTACAAGCCTTTCGGAAAAGCAAATGGGTTGGAAGTGGGAGTGACGAGACGGAATTACTTCTCTTACGCGGAGGTGACAAATAATTTTCACGATCAGAGAGCTGTACGGCAGAAACGATTGATCGGTGACCTTTTTGCTCCAAAGGTGGGCGCCAGCAGTCAGTCAGTCTCTTTCTTGGAAGTCCTTGACCTGGATGACGAGTCCTCATTGTATGTCAAACTTGAATTCGGGTGACTGCGGAGGAAAAGAGCGGTCGTTGCCTTCTCGTACACATTCCCATTAACCGCAAGTTGCTCCTTTAAGATTCCTCTTCCTCTGTTTTTCCTATCTTTGAGGATCTCCGGGTTTTGAAATGCCCTCGAAAGTTTCACTAAACTCACTGGCAACTTGCAAATGTGGGCTTTAAACCACAAGAAATAATATTCTGAAAAATATCTCCACAAGATCAGTCCCGGCTCTATATATGAGCTTTACAACGAGGCAAAACAGAACACAGAATGCCCGGATTTTTCCAACACATCTTTGACGAACCAATATTTTGGTGGAGAAATCACCTATAATGAGATAAAGTTAAAGGGGTAACTAGGCATTTCTTTTCCCGGGGCAAACAACAAAACATAGCTCCCGCCGCCCCGGGCCCCGGTGGCGTAGTGGTCTAAGCGATGGCTTCTGCTCATTCGTCCGAGATGGGTTCGGGTTCGAATTCCGGCGAGGCATTGATGTTGTGTTTGTCTTACGCCACTGGCTCTCTCCCTTCCCTGGAACCAGTGGCCCTAAATTAGGGACGAGCGACTGCTTATAGCCCATTGAGTTGCTCACGGTGGTCGTTAAACCCCGAATCAAAAGAAAAAAATATATACAACGGCCGTTCCATAAAAACTGAGAGTAAAATCACACAAAATAAAGAAATATAGGTACAGCAATATATATATGTGTATTCTTTCTCAAAGTATCTTCCCTCTGATGATATGCAACAGTCTCATCGTTCAGTCCACTCTTTTCAAACATGTGGCAAAGGCATTTTGTGGAAGCTGCTTTAGCGACCCCTGTACAGCTTGAATAACGTCAGCATATGTGTTGAATGTTGCGCCACGGAACTTCCCCTTCATTGTTGGAAACAATCAGAAATCCCACGGGGCGAGGTCAGGATTGTAGGCAGGTTGTGACGTGATTTCAATACTGCATTTCGTAAGAAACTGTTGAACACAAGCAGACACACGTGGACGGGCGTTATCATGGTGTACGGTCCGCTTGCCCACCAGTTCCGGTCGCTTAATATATGTGTCGCCGCAGACGCTTCAAGACTGAAATGTAATACTCAGCATTAACAGTAATTTGTGGAGGAACGGCATGTTGGTAGACTACACCTTTATGATCAAAGAAAATTATCATCATCACCTTCCCAGCTGATTTCATTTAGGTACATTTTTCGGAGGAGGCGAGCCTGTGTGTTTCCAGACACTCGTTGCGCGCTTCGTGAGGAGACTCGAAATAGCAGACCCATGTTTCATCGGCAGTTATTACTGTGTTTAGAAAGTTTGGATCCTTTGAAAATCATTTGTTTCCCCTTATGACACACTTGAACTCTGGCTAACAATTGTTCTCTCGTCAGGTGATGAGGTAACCATCTGGAACACACACGATGCAGCAGTAATTTGTCGCATAGAATGCAGAATGCCGATGTTTTTGAAATATTAGTTGATGCCGCTATGTTTTCCCATGACATTCGTCGATCTTCTTGCAGGATTGCCCAAACAGTGTTAACAATACGCTCCGTACCAACACTTTCAAGTCGACCAGGCCTATAGAAGCAAGTTCTGCCGACAAACACCCTTTTTTCAAATCATGGTGCCATCTAAACATCGTTGACTCACCCAAACATTTATCTTTGTAAGCTTTTTTTAATTAAATCAACTGTTTCTGGAGTCGTTTTACCCAAACGATAGCAAAATTTTATCGCACAACGCATTTCACTTCTTAACTCTGAATCACTCACCTCCACAGATGTATGGCGAAATGCAGACGTACCTTAAACAACGGCGCAATAACAAAACCAGAATCGTCTGCCACGGCTAATAACTGTTGCCACAGATACTTTCTTAATTCAGTTAGTCGTCTGCGTGGTTATTTTCCCCTTCGCACTGTTGCCAAATAAAAAAAAAATACTCAGTTTTTATGGAACGGCCTTTGTATATAGCCCCCTCCCTTATTTGTCTTTTTATCTTATATAACGAAAAGCTAAAACATTATGACCAGCGCGTCTTAATGCAAATCGAAGCAACTGCAAGTAAACGACGGAGCGTGTGAAGTTCATGAAACGGTATAAGCCGCCAATGGGCGCCGTGGCCTAAGCGATGTCTTCTGATCATTCGTTCGAGATGGGTGCGGGTTCGAATCCCGGCGAGATATGGATTTTATGTTTGTCTTACGGCACTGGCTCTCTCCTTTTCCTGGAGACAGTGGCCCTAAATTAGGGATTTTTTTGTTATTGGGCGTTTAACGACCACCGTGAGCAACTCTTAGGGCCACTGGTTCCAGGTATAAGAGAGAGAGAGAGAGAGAGAGAGAGAGAGAGCCAGTGATATAAGACAAGTGGTCTAAGCCAGCGCTTAGACCACTGCGCCATCGGGGCGGCCTCCCGACGTACTCAGAGGTAAAGCACGTGTCAAGACGACAAATCTGCACGCGATACATTCTGTCAGTGTAGCTTAGTTTGGAGGGCAACTTACTCCGGAGTGAGCGGGCGCAGAAAAATTTGTGTTTCCACATTGGCGCCCGAATATAAGAATGGATGTACTGTCCGTTGGGTTCTTCGAAAAGTGTGTGATGTATGTTCCACACATCGTCTGGAATTAATGAAAAAAATTTCATACTTCGCTTCAAATAAAAAATAATAATAATAAGAGGGAGATGATGTGACGTACTACAGAGGTAAAGCATGTGTCAAGACAACAAATCTGCAGCGATACATTCTGTCAGTGTAGCTTAGTTGGGAGGGCAACTAACTCCGGAACGAGGGGCGCGGCTCCGATCTTCAAGGACAAATTTGTGTTTTCGCAGTTTATGGGCACTGCTTATAGCCCACTGGGTTACTTACAGTGGTCGTTAAATCCCCAATAAAAAAAAAGTATAAATAACACCTGATACTGTGCTCTGTTAATCAGTGTTGTTCTTGTTCGTCAGATAGGGAAAGGCAGCGGACTTAAACTAGTTTGACTCTGCTAAATTGTAATGGCCAGACGACTGCGTCAGAACATTTCCGAGACGGCACAGCTTGTGGGATGCTCTCAGTCAGCCGTTAGAAAAGTGGTCCGAGGAAGGGAAACCATCTCTTCAAAAACATCTCCTTTCTTTCTTAGGTTCATCGCCACTGTTCTAGCTCCGTTTAGCAGGTAGTCAGTCAGAAAGGATTATGTTAAATATCCCTCTAAATGACAATTCTGAATAACAAACCTAAGGATTAAGCAACGCTTTCTGATGCGCAGGTTCGCTCCTTCCAGCTGCTGCGTTCGGCCCACTTCTTAGACAGCGAATATATTCGTTTGAGCTGGTTTCGGACCATTTTGCTAACCCCGAGTTAATTCGCCCTAGCCTGTTAAAAGGCTCGTGTTCTCGTCAACATCAGCAGTACTTATGGGTTGTCCAGGTGTATTTTTCAAGAAAAGAACTATTTTAAATAACACACTTACTGTATCTTCTCACAGTAAGCCTTCAATTCACAATGGAGTTCACTGGCAAAGTAGGTTTCGAACGCAGCTACTGTAGTCGAAGCCTTTCTGTGTTAGACTACCACACAGCAGTCAAATGATCCTTAGAATAATCATTGCATGCTCGTAGGTTTTCGTAGTGTTAAAAGGGGTGGACTAGGGGGAGATAACTTTATTTGTAACGGGGGTCCAGTGCCCCGGTTCCGACGGCTTAACGTCCCCATACGACGCACGGCAGGCATCAGTGGTTCAGAGGAATACAACCTACCTGAATGCGAGTCCGCGACCAACTGGTCGGAGGGCGGCTGCTCTAACCACAGGGACTCCCACGAACCAGTCTGACACGCGTGCCTACGCTCCCCTTCAAATAAATTCCGAATTTAAATTAATTGCAAAGCAAAATCTAAATGAGATTTTTCATTTCGAGCAAGTTCACAGTTCACTAAACAACTGCAGAAAATAATTCATTTTAGAGCAAACTCGTATCATAAAATAAAAGCGTCGATAAAAATTAATTCAAGAAACTCAAAATATAAATTCATCTAGTACTTTCAATTTTTGCACGTGAACTCTTTAAAGCCCACGTTTCATTTGTAGCAAAGATCAGACTAATTCTCAAACGAAAAATCAGTGGCAGCAATTAACTGTAACAGAGAAGCCATAAAAAAAAAACTACTACTTTAGAGCAATTAAAGAATCCGTGAACGAAAATAATTAATTTTGAATGAACTTCGGAACGCGAAATTTCTTTTAAATACTTGAAAAACTACGTACAAGAATGAGAATTTATTACTGGCAGTTGATTATCGAACATACTTTTGAATTAAATTCTTTTGGAATGGATGTAGGGTAAAAACTCGAACGAAAATATATGATCTAAGCAAGTGCAATTATTTGCATTTGTTAAAAATAGAAAAATTAAGATAAATGCTTAAATGCGCATTTCTTTTAAAGACGTCCTTATTGTCTGAAGCAAAATGTCACGCATAATGTGATGAACATGCCTGAGATTAGAATTGAAAAAAAAAAAAAAAAAAATGTTTCCTTGACTAAAGAGGAAATGTGCGGAATATGAGCTCCAGGCAAAAATTTAATCTGTTGAAATACGCTAACGGAAACCAGAATGCCATTAAAAAACACTCCTATTTTGACGAAAAATTCTTTACAGTAAAATACACATACATACTTCAAAATGAAACTTCTTTCGTAGAAACGAGCTGCTGGAAATGAAGAAATTTATTACGCAGCTGCAATTATATACAATGATGAAAGCAACTAAACTATGTTCAACATTTAAACTAACTTCCACGCAATATTCCCTCTAAGTGGCCATGGGCAATGCGCGCCTAACCCAACAAGCTGGGCAGGCATCAAAGCCACTTGGGCAAAAAAATTTTTTTTCTCAGCTTCTCTTACTAATGCAGTAGAAGTTGGAACTTGGATTAGAAACCTTATTTATTCTATTCCCCCATTTTTATCACCGTTCTTTCCGCAATTGATTAAAAAAAATATATTAAAAACATTTCATTAATTAAAGTTTTTATTTTATAAAAAGTGAGAAGCTCAAACTTACTTCTGGAATACTTACAATTTAACTGACCGGAATGTCTTTTCCCCGCCAACTTGCATGGCCGTATTAGTTAGTACAATGAATTTGGTTACGGTTTGCTGTGATTGGCTGGCGCTGATATGTTGTGTTGTTTTGAGAAAAGCCTCAAGATCTGCCTCTTTCTCGGCGTGGGAAAATCACTAATCCGCATTCTCGAGTTCACTATCTGCTCGCACAAGGCTACTTTGCAAGAAGTCTTTGAGAATGAAGAGGACAAGGAGACGAACTTAGAACGTGGCGAACGGCATTTAAGAAAAGAGTTGTTTTGACTTTTGAGAGCCCGAATTTTGTTTATTTATTATTATTTTTGCAGGTAATTAATTTTCGATTTATGAAAACTAATTAGGGATTTGGGAATTTTAATCTAAAATGCTCTCTGCGCGGAAGATATTTCAGCTGCGCGGTCGCGCGCGTGCGCAGCTTAGAGGGAACATTGCTTCTACGCATGAGCTACCCCGGTAGCACAGTAATGTCGAATCGACGTCGATTTTTGGTTACCAGGTCGATATTGCGTCGAGGCATAGTTTTCGACGTAAAATCGATGAGATGGAACGTCAAGAAAAATCATTACATTGAATTTCAGTATACATGTAGACGGTTTTACGCAGTTTCCATTTAGTTCCATTAGGTCGAATAATCGATGTTTTTTATGCGATCTGTAAACACCGCGCGCATACGCCTTTGCAACCATTACGCCAAATAAACTTTTTGGATGCTGGGGTGTTGGTCGGTTGTATCATTTCTGTTGTAAAACGGGATTCTTACCTGTCTCTTTTTTCGCCGGTAAGTTAAAAGTGTTTTTTTTTTTCTGCTTAAGTATGTTTATAAGAAGTTGAGTCTTGTTCATTTAAGTGGAATTACTTTTTTAAGATATATAATATGTTCGTACGCATATCCCAATTGGGGATAGGCCTAGCGCGATGCTGACAGATCACCAAAAATTCTGTGAAACTTTTGAGAATTATGTGTCTTTTCGAATTTCGGACGCATTCTTTTCGAATGCGTCCGAAAACACTTGGATGTTGAAACAATAAAAAAAAGAAATACATGATCTTTTAATCGTAGACTGTCGTAGAATCGTACTACAAATACGAATACATTCTACGTTTCATGCCACGATTAAAAGTTTAGAATTTCATGTTTCAACATCTAAATTGTAGAGTAAACGTAGATTCCACATTACAACAGTACTAGAATCGAATAACTAAACTCCGTAATATCAACACAGAATCGACGTCTACACTACGTAGCAACGATGTATATGTTTCTTTCGAAAGGTCGAATCTTCGTCTATACTGTTGACTTGATATCGACTTAATAAGTTTGAAATTCGACGTCGAAGAGACGTAACAAAAGTGGACATGGATATCTATATTCGATCAAAAAAAACGATCAAAAGTTCGACGTCGAATCGATGTAATGTGCTACCGGAGCATACCACTGTGACTACCTGCCTACTAGTGTACCGGGACGCGCTTCGCCACAACCGTTTCCACCGGGTATCGACTCCACTAGACTGAAGAAGGTGTCCTTAATTTTTGTACAAGACAGAATGATGTCCTGGAGTTCGGCGACGGAAAAATTCAGTTCTTAAGCAAAATTTTAAAAAGCGCCCCAACCCCCTACTCTCGCTTCTGCGCCATTTGCAGACTTCAGAAATGAGAAGTTATTAACAATTTTTTTTTCATACAGAAGAATATTTCTCTTATTTATGTTATACATGTGTCTAACATTCTGTAAAACACATTTACCCTGATCGAGTCTCTAGCTCTTTTAAAACTGTAGTCCAATGTTTGGCATGATGCCAAAACTGTACAGCTTAGCAGACGATCGAACTGAAAAGAGCTTCTTTCTCCTCTAGCTTGTTCACTGCAAAAAAAAATTCTGCAATTCGCGAGTCACTTTCAGTGACTTCTTTCCTGAATTAAAGAAGCGTATTTCTGATACAACTTTTCCCGTGAAATGACTTAAAAAACCAAAAAACTCTTGAACTCTACGGATTTTTCTTATGCCAGAAAAATTCTGAATTTTCAGAAACCTTTCAGCAACTCCTTTCTTATATTAACGGGAAAACTCCGTTCTCACTTTTTCCGTATCCATATGACGAAAAAATTCCGGTAATAGGAGAGATTCACGGGAATACTTGGGGGTTTGAATAACTGTTAAATTTCAATAGTCTGTCGAATTATTTGATTTTGAAGTTCTGTAGCGAGATCGTATATTGTGGATAGTATATTGCATGAATTTTGGTCACAGTGGCACAGGATATTTCTTCTCCTCTTCCCCCTTTTGTGCACTAGCTTTTATATATTCTGTTACCATAAGAAACCGGGTACTTAATTGTAAGATGTCTATAATTGTACGATTGTTACCGTGAGAAACCGGATACATATGATTGTACGATGTCTATGTATCAGTCTGTGGAGTCCTTAAAACAAAAGTTATACAGTATAAGGTAAATTATTATATTTATTCAAAAGTTATATCAAAGTAAATTTTATATTTAGAAGTTTTGTTAAATAGTATAAAATAGTACATTGTACCTTCTCTTAAAGATAATTGAAAGTTATTATCAGTTGAAAAAAGATCTCAAACTCCAAATCATTCTGTCGCTTCGAAAATTCACGATGAAGAAAACGCAATGTTTAATAAGACCGCCTGCAGAAAAAAAGAAAATTATTACAAACGTATTGTGACGTGCTACAGAGGTGAAAACATGTGTCAAGACGACAAACCTGCAGCGAGACATTCTGTTTAAAGATAATATAAAGTTATTATCAGTTTAGAAGTTTTGTGAAATAATAGTATGAAATAGTACATTGCATCTTCTCTAAAAGACAATTGAAAGTTATTATCAGTTGAAAAAAGATCTCAAACTCCAAATCATTCTGTCGCTTCGAAAATTCACGATGAAGAAAACGCAATGTTTAATAAGACCGCCTGCAGAAAAAAAGAAAATTATTACAAACGTATTGTGACGTGCTACAGAGGTGAAAACATGTGTCAAGACGACAAACCTGCAGCGAGACATTCTGTTTAAAGATAATTTAAAGTTATTATCAGTTTAGAAGTTTTGTGAAATAATAGTATGAAACAGTACATTCCATCTTCTCTAAAAGACAATTGAAAGTTATTATCAGTTGAAAAAAGATCTCAAACTCCAAATCATTCTGTCGCTTCGAAAATTCACGATGAAGAAAACGCAATGTTTAATAAGACCGCCTGCAGAAAAAAAGAAAATTATTACAAACGTATTGTGACGTGCTACAGAGGTGAAAACATGTGTCAAGACGACAAACCTGCAGCGAGACATTCTGTTTAAAGATAATTTAAAGTTATTATCAGTTTAGAAGTTTTGTGAAATAATAGTATGAAACAGTACATTCCATCTTCTCTAAAAGACAATTGAAAGTTATTATCAGTTGAAAAAAGATCTCAAACTCCAAATCATTCTGTCGCTTCGAAAATTCACGATGAAGAAAACGCAATGTTTAATAAGACCGCCTGCAGAAAAAAAGAAAATTATTACAAACGTATTGTGACGTGCTACAGAGGTGAAAACATGTGTCAAGACGACAAACCTGCAGCGAGACATTCTGTTTAAAGATAATTTAAAGTTATTATCAGTTTAGAAGTTTTGTGAAATAATAGTATGAAACAGTACATTGCATCTTTAAAAGACAATTGAAAGTTATTATCAGTTGAAAAAAGATCTCAAACTCCAAATCATTCTGTCGCTTCGAAAATTCACGATGAAGAAAACGCAATGTTTAATAAGACTGCCTGCAGAAAAAAAGAAAATTATTACAAACGTATTGTGACGTGCTACAGAGGTGAAAACATGTGTCAAGACGACAAACCTGCAGCGAGACATTCTGTTTAAAGATAATTTAAAGTTATTATCAGTTTAGAAGTTTTGTGAAATAATAGTATGAAACAGTACATTGCATCTTTAAAAGACAATTGAAAGTTATTATCAGTTGAAAAAAGATCTCAAACTCCAAATCATTCTGTCGCTTCGAAAATTCACGATGAAGAAAACGCAATGTTTAATAAGACCGCCTGCAGAAAAAAAGAAAATTATTACAAACGTATTGTGACGTGCTACAGAGGTGAAAACATGTGTCAAGACGACAAACCTGCAGCGAGACATTCTGTTTAAAGATAATTTAAAGTTATTATCAGTTTAGAAGTTTTGTGAAATAATAGTATGAAACAGTACATTCCATCTTCTCTAAAAGACAATTGAAAGTTATTATCAGTTGAAAAAAGATCTCAAACTCCAAATCATTCTGTCGCTTCGAAAATTCACGATGAAGAAAACGCAATGTTTAATAAGACCGCCTGCAGAAAAAAAGAAAATTATTACAAACGTATTGTGACGTGCTACAGAGGTGAAAACATGTGTCAAGACGACAAACCTGCAGCGAGACATTCTGTTTAAAGATAATTTAAAGTTATTATCAGTTTAGAAGTTTTGTGAAATAATAGTATGAAACAGTACATTCCATCTTCTCTAAAAGACAATTGAAAGTTATTATCAGTTGAAAAAAGATCTCAAACTCCAAATCATTCTGTCGCTTCGAAAATTCACGATGAAGAAAACGCAATGTTTAATAAGACCGCCTGCAGAAAAAAAGAAAATTATTACAAACGTATTGTGACGTGCTACAGAGGTGAAAACATGTGTCAAGACGACAAACCTGCAGCGAGACATTCTGTTTAAAGATAATATAAAGTTATTATCATTTTAGAAGTTTTGTGAAATAATAGTATGAAACAGTACATTACATCTTCTCTAAAAGACAATTGAAAGTTATTATCAGTTGAAAAAAGATCTCAAACTCCAAATCATTCTGTTGCTTTGAAAAATCACGATGAAAAAAAAAAACCACGTAATGTTTAATAAGACCGCCTGCAGAAAAAATAAAATTATTACGCACGTATTGTGACGTGCTGTTACAGTGGTGTCAAGACGACAAATCTGCAGCGAGACATTCTGTCCGCGTAGCTCGGTTGGGAGAGCGACTTACTCCGGAGTGAGGGGACACAGATTCGATGACCGTCGCGGACAAACTTGTGTTTCCACATTGGCGCCCGATTGCGGAAAATGGATCCACTGGCAGTTGGGTTCTTCGAAAAATGCGTGATGTTTGTTCCACACATTGTTTGGAATTAAAGAAAAAATTCTACTTCGCTTCAAAGAAATATAAAATTAAGAGGGGGATGATGTGACGTGTTACAGAGGTTAAAACATGCGTCAAGACGACAAATATGCAGCGAGATATTCTGTCCGCGTAGCTCAGTTGGGAGAGCGACTTACTCCAGAGTGAGGGGACACGGTTTCGATGCCCGTCGTGGACAAACGTGTGTTTTCCCAGTATTCAAAAAAATGATAAGCTCCAATCGAAAATAAAATGACTAAATCACTTGCATTAATGGAAAAAAATTCATCATCGCATGATTCCCGTGACTTCTGGCTCAGTGGTTAAGACGAGTGGCTTCACCCTAAACAATCTGGGATCGATCACTGCGGCAAAAGGGTTCTCTCGTGTAAGTGCTGAAATATTTAGCGTGTTGGATTTTGCGAAATTTCTGTCTAAATACGGAATAACTTGAAACGGACTTTTCTGAATAAAAAGAATTACTGACTACGGAAAATCTGTGAAAATACGGAAGTTGTAAAAAAACGGGCACTTTTAAAAACGGAAATTCCGTTAAAAGACGTTATCATCCGAAATTTTCCGTGAATTGACACCACTTATTTTTTACAGTGTCATTGTCGTTTTTGAAGTTATTTTTCTCTCCTCCTTCCGCACATCTCACTCCCTCTTTTTTGTCGGTGGATTTAAGACAAAATTTTATTCTCTAAATCCTCTTTGTGGACCCTCTAACGTCGCTTAACCGCGCTTAATAGTTGTTACGCCACTGGACGGAACGAGGTACTGGCATGTACCAGAGAATTCACATCCCACAAGTGCTCGATGGGATTCAAGTTGGGATAATACACTGTAAAAAATAAGTGGTGTGAATTCACAGAATAAAGTTGCCGGTAAGTGTCCATCTATTAAGGGAATTTCCGTTTTTAAAAGTGCCCGTTTTTTTTTAACTTCCGTATTTTCACAGATTTTTCGTAGTCATTTATTCCGTTTATTTAAGAAAAGTCCGTTTCAAGTTTTTCCGTATTTAGACAGAAATTTCGTAAAATCGAAGACGCCGAATTTTTCAGGCCACCGACTTCTTAGGCCCATTTGCAACAACGTCCGATGAATTGAGTTCTCGGAAACGCAGAACTGTTCACTTTGGTTGTAGTCTGCCGCAAACTCAGGAAACGTGGGCCGTCGCGTCATCTCCCTTGACTGTAAACAGCGTGTTGGAGGACCCTTGTCTCTCATCGGACCACGCCATACTCCATGTCTTAAAGTTACGTGCGAAACTTTCCACGTATTTTTTTTTTTTGCGCTGCTAGATGTATACTTTTGCGAATTAGCATCTTTTCAAGTTTATGTAAATATTTATTTGCGTTTGGTGATACGTTTCTGCTTTCACAGGTCATTTTTTGAAAAAAAAACAACAACAACTTTATCGCTCGATAGCTGCAGTTTCAAAATAAAAAAAAACCCGTCATTCGAACGATTCTTGATGCAAACTACTGACACCAGGTGGCGCAAATTTAGATTCTTAATTCAGAGATATCTCCATTTCTAACGGTTGGACTGGAGAATTCTTTTAAAGTCGGCTAGTTCCGGTTATTATCAGTATAATAATCCACACGGATCTTCCAGTTAGGGCGGCGTGCACGTTAGTATTTCGAATTACATCGGCGGTTTTACATATCCGATTTAGGGAATTCCTTTTGGGTACGATTTATTCAGCTATTAGTAGGCTCCCTTAGTGAGAGCCCGGGCGGGGCGTGAACAATTTTTTACCTGTTTGCACATAAAAATGCGGGAGGAGATGAAACATATTTCAACTTTTGTGGGGAATTATTATTGTCTATTTTAATTCTTTTTTGATTGGAGGTTTAACGACCACCGTGAGCAACTCAATGGGCTATAAGCAGTCGCCCGTCCCTAATTTAGGGCCACTGGTTCCAGGGAAGGGAGAGAGAGCCAGGGCCGTAAGACAAACACAACATCTATGCCTCACCGGATTCGAACCCGGACCCCTTTCGGACGAATGATTAGAAGCCATCGCTTAGACCACTGCGTCACCGGGGGCGGTTTTAATTCCTTTAAATCTTACTTATTAAAACTAGGTTCAATGAAAAGTGAAAAATAAGCTGGTGAAAAAAATTTCCCACAGCTGAGTTTTTGCAGAATCCACAATAGTCTTTTCAAATGAATTTTGTAAGCAAATGTGTTATCTTATGTCTAGAACATTTAAGCAGTGGTTTGGCACTTAAATATTTCTTCCGTTGTGTCTGAATTAGAGACTCTAAAAACTACTAAAATCAATATGTGATGAACATCTCGAACCAGTTTTTATGAATATTTGCATCGCACTTCTTTTTCGTACATGCACTTAACCGTTGCATCAGCAGAAAGAGCATTTAGCAAATTTCGCAATGCGTTGCAGACAAGAACGTCGAGGATAGTTGGAGCCCACCCTGAAATTTTTCTTGCCCACCTTGCCGCCCACCCAGTTCACGACGTACCATTTTCAATTTGTTTTTTAACTTTAAAATATGATGTGTGTATATAAATATGATGTGTGTGCCAAGTAATAACGAGTCTCGTGTTTTTCGTCGTTGTAACTCCTCCTTAGAGAGGTTATCGAAATTGCATCAGCAGGGCCAAGTGAAAAATCTCTCTCTTTTTTTTTTAAATTGAAGGTTTAACGACCACCGTGAGCAACTCAATAGGCTATAAGCAATCGCCCATCCCTGATTTAGGGCCACTGGTTCCAGGAAAGGGAGAGAGCGAGTGCCGTAAGACAAACACAACATCCATGCCTTACTGGGATTCGAACCCGGACCCATCACGGACGAATAGTAAGAAGTCATCGCTGAGACCACTGCGCCACAGGGGCGGCCCATGAAAATTCAATTGTTCTCCACTCTTCCAAATCCTTAGTTTAAGCCTTTTTTCATGTTAGCGTGGACAGGGGCTAACGAGGTGTGTTTGGACATGAATTCATGGAGACAGGTCATTACAAATTGCTCTGTTGTTTGCTTGTGCTACTAAATAGGGAATTCCAACGCGGAAAGTGGAGTCTAAAGCTACACCGGCGCTTTAAGCCTGCCTCGGAGAAACGAAGAAGCGGGACGTGGCTGACGACTGCTTCGGAGGAGAGGAGGACAAGACAAGGTCGCTGTCTTGAAGAAAGGGAGTTAAGGAGGAGGAGGTGTCGTGTCTGCTTGTCACGACGTTACAATTTCATTTTGGTGCACAAAAAAGAACATTTTTCTTTAAAGAAATTGTTCAAGTAAATTTTCATATGCAAAAATGTAAAATTTTGAAAAGCAATTAAGACAATGCACTCACAGCAAGAAAGAAAGCTTAAGGCGACGTTCTACCGATACTTATACGAGGTGTGACCAAAAATAATCCACACTGGATTTATTTAAAAAAAAAAGTACAAGACTTACAGATTTGAAACTTAATCGCCTTCGAAGTAGTCCCCTTGCCGCCCCGGTGGCGCAGTGGTCTAAGGCGTTGGCCTCTGATCATTCGTCCGAAGGGTCCGGGTTCGAATCCCGGTGAGGCATGGATGTTGTGTTTGTCTTACGGCACTGGCTCTCTCCCTTCCCTGGAACCAGATGACCCTAAATTAGGGACGGGCGACTGCTTATAGCCCATTGAGTTGCTCACGGTGGTCGTTAAACCTCCAATCAATCAATCAATCAATCAAGTAGTCCCCATCCTACACCACACGCTTACACTTAGCACAGCGCTGTTTCCACTGCTCGAAGCATTTTTTGAAGTAATCTACTAAGACGACTTTTTTTTTTTTTTTTTTTTTTTTTGATTGGAGGTTTAACGACCACCGTGAGCAATTCAATGGGCTATAAGCAGTCGCCCGTCCCTAATTTAGGGTTACTGGTTCCAGGGAAGGGAGAGAGCCAGTGCCGTAAGACAAACACAACATCCATGCCTCACCGGGATTCGAACCCGGACCCCTTTCGGACGAATGATCAGAGGCCATCGCTTAGACCACTGCGCCACCGGGGCGGCTAAGACGACTTCTGACCATCTGTCAGAGATGGGCCCGGATTAGACATGGGTGGTGTGTTTGTCATATGGAGCCGGCTCCTTCCCTTCTTTACAACCAGATGTCAGAAGCCAGCAGCGTTGTGACACGAAGCATTTTTTTTTTTTTTTTTTTTTTTTTTTTGGAGGTTTAACGACCGCCGTGAGCAACTCAATGGGCTATAAGCAGTCGCCCGTCCCTAATTTAGGGTTACTGGTTCCAGGGAAGGGAGAGAGCCAGTGCCGTAAGACAAACACAACATCCATGCCTCACCGGGATTCGAACCCGGACCCCTTTCGGACGAATGATCAGAGGCCATCGCTTAGACCACTGCGCCACCGGGGCGGCTAAGACGACTTCTGACCATCTGTCAGAGATGGGCCCGGATTAGACATGGGTGGTGTGTTTGTCATATGGAGCCGGCTCCTTCCCTTCTTTACAACCAGATGTCAGAAGCCAGCAGCGTTGTGACACGAAGCATTTTTTTTTTTTTTTTTTTTTTTGGAGGTTTAACGACCGCCGTGAGCAACTCAATGGGCTATAAGCAGTCGCCCGTCCCTAATTTAGGGTCACTGGTTCCAGGGAAGGGAGAGAGCCAGTGCCGTAAGACAAACACAACATCCATGCCTGACCGGGATTCGAACCCGGACCCCTTACAGACGAATGATCAGAGGTCAATGCCTTAGACCACTGCGCCACCGGGGCGGCTGACACGAAGCATTATCCACTTGTAACAAACTGTTTTCGCAGATGGATATATTGTTTCCATGAAGAGTGCAAGCCGTCCCAGTCGCAGCATGGCCTGAGGTGCTGGCTTCTGACCATCCGTCAGAGATGGGCCTGGATGAGGTATGGATTTGATGCTGGCTTTCTCTCTTCTGTAGAACCAGTAGTCCTAAATTAGGGACGGGCGACTGCTTGTAGCCCTACGAGTTGCTCATGTTGGTTAGCTCTCCTATCCCCAAAACAGAGTGTATCTCATCGATCACGTAACATTTAAGCATCTCCATTCGTATCAACAGAAGCTATGTGTGACACTAAAGCCTGCCCCACATGACAACACCGCCACGAGAGGCTTCAAATGTTAACTCTAGACAAGTGGCAATAATTCGGCTATTGTCGTACACTGGCCTTTCTACCAGCGTGAAACATCAGGAAGCTATATTCGTCAGACCAAATGACGCCATACCAATTCTTCATTATCCTATGTCTGTATTGCTTAGAGTGTATTCGCCAGACAATAAGAAACTGTATTCATCCGAGTAGGTGACGTTTTTCAAATCTTTTGTGGTCCACTGTTTGCCTTTGCAATCCCAATTCCTCATTTCTTTGACAACAGCGAAACGATGCAACATCGTCGGCTTCCATACTCCATGTGGTACACAGTACGACGAATTGTGCGTTCTGATCGCTTTTGCCCCACCTATTTGCCCTCGGCTGTTATTCGACTGGCTACTGAACAACTGGTGTTTGTATCGGCCAGCCGCATCAAAGAGCTGTTTCGACCACAGGACTGCTATTCTCTGGATACTTTTTCGGGTGTTAGACCGTTCTCGATTCTCTAGAGACACTCATACATTAAAACTCTAGCAGGGTTATATGCGAGATACTGCTGCTGGTGTGTCTAACGTCAACTACCATGCCACAAAGTAACCTGAATTGTTCGTCTTAAGGATTCTGGCGTTGAATTCCATACACACCTACAGCATT
The DNA here is from genome assembly GCA_039090855.1 of Macrothele yani. Taxonomy (NCBI): domain Eukaryota; kingdom Metazoa; phylum Arthropoda; class Arachnida; order Araneae; family Macrothelidae; genus Macrothele; species Macrothele yani. Next base: position 22,291,842 of record CM076992.1, read on the forward strand.
TGTAGACACCTGCTTCAAACAGTACGACATGGACGCGTTACTCTCTTTTACAGTAGGAGTAGGCCTAGTCTGTTTCATGGAAAGGGGATCCGTACCTAATAAAGTGGTCACTCAACGTGTATTTTCTCATCATTGGAGAAAAAGAACCCGTACCCCGAATCTGATTTGTTGAGACGACTGCTTGTTTGATTCCTAATATTCGTACCATTACAAAAACTAATGTACTAAGCTTCAGAATCACGAACCTTTTAGACTTCACACGATTTCGAATTAGTTTCATCTCACGTTTTGAATTTGAAATTTATACGTGCATCGAGTAGTCATTTATTAAGACTTTTCGTAAGCAATGGATGGTAATTGCTACTAGAGGTCGGCACGGGCAGGGTCGAGCTTTTTTTTTAGTTTAGATAACAAAGCAACGGGCCGGGCTTTTCCCCAGACACTTACGGCCGGGCCGGGCCGGGCCAAGTCAACCCATTCTTTTTTATCGCAGTGGTAAATAAAGAAAAAAGTCGTGTTTTCCTGTTTTGTTTAACTGTTTTGCTGGATTTACTTACTTCCACGACATAGCCCAGGGCGTAATCACAGAGGCACTCACAGAGTTTTTACCATCTGTAGGTATTAAGATGGTAAAACTACTTTGGGGCTTGTTGACAACAACAAGATTCGACCCCGAGCGAGTGTTTTGCGTTGAGTGGGGGACGAGGCGGTGTCTGCACTGGGGTGGGGTGTGTGTGTGTGTTTGTATGAGAGAATGAGACGCCATCAATTGTTTCTTCTATCCCTAAGCTGTACAGGGATTGACTTTTATAGTGTTACCTTTTGCTAGTTCAGAGAAAGGGATATTTTGAACGCGCTTAGTCTTTTTTTTCTCTCTCTTTAAAGGTTATATTCTTAGACAATTGTCAAAGTTTAGTTAATATTTTTAGGCTTACATTCAACTAAATATTTTCAATAATATCTCATTTCATTATTTAATTTTCACAATTTAATAAAATACAATAGAAAAACAAAATAATACCAAAAATGGCACATCACGGGCTAGTCCGAGCCTAAATAATACGTACGATTGATCGGATTGGGTCGAATGTCTAACATTTGAAACGGGCCGGGCCAAGCTCGCCAAATGCGGCCCGTGAAGACCTTTAATTACAACAGGTGTTTATGCACCGAAAGAAATAAGATAATTTCGGAAATGCGCATTACTAAGGATAATATGCGTATCACTCGCGTGTATTGGGGAACAAAGCAACCTTTCCAGTTGTCTTGTAACGATCTCATGAACATCGAAGACAAGAGGAATCGCCCATCACTAATTCAGGTTTATTGATTCCAGAGAAGTAAGAGGATTAGCACCGCAAACAACGAGCACAGTGTCCTTGTTTCATCCTGAATTCGAACCCCAAGCTCTTTGCGCCAGAAGCTATAACACTCGATCAGCAGGTGGGGATGTGGTTCTATCATAACAGTGATGCTTAAGTAGATAGAACCACTTAAACCGTTTTGAAATCCTTGACATCACGATTTTGCATCGTTTTTTACTGTACCTCAGAAAACCTGCAAAACACACGAGTCGGGAAAGCATGATTTTTACGCTTTCCAACTGTAGGTTGTAGAACCGTATAAGCTCCAGCTTTGTCTGTCTGTGCGCACGATAACTCGCGTAAAAATGGTTCGATTTCGATGAAATTTTAATATGTGGTAGGGGACCATCTGGGGACGAACCCTATTGAAAATGGACGAAATGGGGTCAAAGGTCAGGACATAGGAGCGGGATCGATTCCATTGCCGTTATGCGTCAAAACTTGCGTAAAAATGGTTCAATTTCGATGAAATTTTAGTATGTGGTAGGGGCCAACCTGGGGACGAACCCTGTTGAAAATGGACGAAATGGGGTCAAAGGTCAGGACATAGGAGTGGGATTGATTCCATTGCCGTTATGCGTCAAAACTTGCGTAAAAATGGTTCAATTTCGATGAAAGTTTAGTATGTGGTAGGGGCCCACCTGGGGACGAACCCTATTGAAAATGGGAGAAATGGGGTCAAAGGTCAGACACAGGAGCGGGATCCATTCCATTGCTCTTATGCATCATAATGTTACAGTGGACACCCTCCCCCCTCCCAACCTAAAACCTGAAGAAAACTTTAAAATTTGTCCGCCATGTCGCGTATTGTATGAGGCAGCTAGGAATCACAGTTCGGCAGGCTCACATGTTCTTTTACAGTTCAGGTTTTTTATTTATTTCTCATTTACGTTGTTTTTTTCTTTCGGATGTTCTCTAAAATTAATTAACAAAATTGCGGGATAATTAGGAAGTCGCTCCAATGCTCTTGAAGGCAAGAAACGCAATATTTTTGCCATTTTGAATTGTTTCTACCTGTGGGAAAAGGTAGCACTCAATGGTTGCTCTGGAAATTGATAAGAGCAAAGCGATAGGCCCAGAAGAGGACTTCTGGATTTCTTGAGGAGGGGCCGATGTTACGACCCACCCCCGCCATTAATTTAGTAATTAATGGGCGTGATTGATGTATGAAATTAATTAAGTATTAATTATGTTCGAGGCTTGATTGGAGTTTAAAAGTGTAAACAGCAGATAAAGTTTTATCTGGGGGTTTGGAAAGAAAAGAGGCGAAGAATTCTCTCTCTGGCTGGGTGGTCTCAGAATAGCTCTGTTAGGTCATAAATATCAGGGCGCAGCTGACAGGAAGCCTAAGCAACACGGAAAGGGAAAGAGGTACATTTCGAAGAGGGGTCCACTTGAGTAAATGAATGAAGATGGGGACAAAAGGTTTAGCGAATAATCGTAAATTCGTCGTTTGTTTGGGGCATTTTCGAGAACAATTGCTCTCTGTGTGGTCCGTGCAGAAAAATAAGAGTTCGCACTTGGCATGAACATAAGGAAGAAAGTTCAGTTGTCTGTATGCTCTCCGATGTGAAAGGCTGGATGCCTTGGATCTGCAAAAAAAATGAATTGGGAAAAATGAAGCAGCAAACCTCCCCGCATTTGGTAAGAAATGGAGACAACTCGAGGCGGCTGATGGAGATGCCAGATTGCCATAAAGACAGCGGAATGCCTAAATCCGCGTGATAAAGCTGCAATTTCTAGGCTGGAGCGTAATGGAAATCAGCGACTGTTTGGCCTAATGAAAGCCAAGTTACAGGGGAATTAAGAAGTCTGCGAGTGGACAGTGGTCATTCCAATGAGAAGCGAAGCCAAGCAAAGTCGGGTTCGGATGCCAACCACTGCAGTGTGGAATCGTCACCCCCATTCATCCCCTACTGTGGAGGAAGTGAAGAGACGCGCTTGTCTTACGGGGCGAAGCGAGGCCCCATGTGTGCGTGTGTATGGTCACGTAAGCAGCGAAGCCACTACGTGTAAGTGCGACGGGATAAAAACATGGCGAAAGAAAAATATGAGCGTAAGAGCGGTGGCTTCGATACCTAACAAATATACAGGTGAAATGTTGAGTTGCTGATATACGCTTAAGGTAAAAGCACGTCTGATTTCGCTCGGCCGAGAAAATTAATCTCATGGCTGGCGGTCGCAACTCGATAAAAAAATGGAAACAAAACCTGCGAGGGGCATATTTGAACTGCGTACTCAGGCAGGGTAGATGTTATGCTAACGGAAAGGAACTGACCAAATTGGGAATGAACGGTCAAAAAGGACGGAAGGTAGCGACGGACGGAATCTACTATAGCAGCAGCGGAAGTGAGGGCGTGCCACTCTCCAAGCAGTTGACGTTCAGAATTATTTCTTCACGACAACAAAAATCATTTCCCAGGAACACAGAAAATCAGTCTCGGAAACTGCAACAGCAGATGTGAGAGGGGCTATTTTGTTTAACGGCCACCTTTAAATCTTCACAAGAGTGGATCCGTGTATACTCGCATCAGCGCAAAACAGTGCGGCGTGATATCACCATATTAATTGTGTGCTTCATTTACATCAAGCGTCAAAGTGAAGTGTTGAATCATCGGTGCTGCCACATGGTGCAAGTGTCTGTGTGTGTGTGCGTGTTTTTTTTTTGTCGTGTGATATTATGTGATGCACACTGGATTTGCACAGCAAAGTCACGAAACTGTAAGTAGATGAATATTTCCTTTTTCTTTCTTCGCACATCTGCGAACTTGTGCCATCCCGACACCCAAAGCTGCATGGACATAGATGCAGTAATGCTGAGTGACTGAACCTCAGAGGAAATACCTGCACATACAGATTTATTTCTTACCGGGCCCATTTCCTGATTATATTTTTTACATGAATAAGGGAGAGGGTGTGGCCACAAATTCCGCTGGGCGGGACAGTTTCTTTTAACTTTGGTTCAGGGCCAAAGCGAGCGGAGAAGGGATCTGCATGTGCATGCTTATTAGATTTAGTTAATTAACTTTGGCAGTATTTCGCACCTATAATCTTATACCGCAAATTAACGTGCTTGTGTATTTTGTGTTGCGAGTATTTTTAATGTGATCGTTTGCATATAATTTGTTTTTCATTCTCTAAGCAATTGTATATGAATATCACCTGCAGCTCTATTTAGTGTGTAAACGAGTAGTATCTCTTGTTCAGATAGTCCGGTGGAGACTCAGTCGGCTGCGTCTTCCGACAGTAAAGTGTGACACCGTATGCTGCCCACATATGAGGGGCAATTGTCTATGCGCCTAGAGAGCGCCGTATCTGTTTAAATCTCGCAGAACGTTATTAAATGTTGTGTTGTGTATTTGAGAATCATGTGTTATTTGCGAAAGTGAGTGTTGTACTGACTGGTTGGGGATTGAATGTACCGGAGTAAGATCCGGACCACTACACTCAGTCACGAATTGGTGATTGTGGGTGAAACTCATCACAACTTTGATCCCAAAGTATCATTTTTTTTTAGATTATTTTATTTTTTATTTGTTGTTGTTATTTTGTTCACAAGGTGGATTCACCCAAGCCTTATGCTTCGGGTCATTCTTCAACTTTTCATTTTTTATGTTCTGGTGTGAATCTTTGAGTGCAGCAGTGCACCTGATATTCTCACCTGGTGCCGCGGCCAACTAAATTGTACTTCAGGTCCCAAGCACCGTTACCGGCCGACTCGGCAGGAACACTGCTAGTGCCGTGTAACAATAATTTGCGTAAATCTCGTTCTATTTCGATGAAATTTTAGTATGTGGTAGGGGCCCACTGGGGACGAACCCTATTGAAAATGGGCGAAATGGGTTGAAAGGTCAGACACAGGAGCGGGATCCATTCCATTGCCTTAAGCGTCATAACTTGCGTGAAAATGGTTCGATTTCGATGAAATTTTAGTATGTGGTAGGGACAAACTGGGGACGAACCCTATTGAAAATGGGCAAAATGGGGGTCGAACGTCAGGACATAGGAGCGGGATCCATTCCATTGCACTTATGCGTCATAACTTATGTAAAATTGCTTCGATTGTGACAAAACTTTATCATGTTATTTCGGAGGTATACTGAACCGGTCCTGTTGAATATCATCGAAATGAGGTCAAAGGTCAGGACACAGGAGCGATATTTATTCCACAGCCATTATCTTCATAACTTGAGTAATGATCTCTGGTATGTTGGAAAGCGTATCATATTCAATGCATTGCATGATTTTACTAACTTGTTTTTACAAGTCATTTATGAGCTATGCAGTGGCAACAGCGTTTGCGTGAGAATCGTGCAAATGATTATTTACGCTGTGCATGACGTCATTCGGTGGAAGGACATTATCACTCTGTCATGGAGGAGAGAGCAAATATCCGGTTGTGTTTGAAAATCGGTAAAACTGCATCTCAAACAGTCGACCTGTTGCGTGATGTGTATGGTGCTGATTGCCAATCTCGTGCACAAATATTCCGATGGTATGCATGTTTCGAAGATGGGCGGGAGTATTTGGAAAATGACGAAATGTCCGGACGCCCGATTTCAATGCGCACGACTGAACTCAATGAGAAAGTTCGCGAAAGGATAAAAAGTGATCGTTTTGTGACTTTGAGGATACTGGAACGTGAGCTCTATGTTAATAAGAAGACGAATCCTTAAATTTTACTGCAAGATTTGGTGGTGGTGGAGGAGTTTGTGCTCGTTTGCTCCACACCACCTGCAAGTGCTGGTTTCCTCTAGCACCCCCTGCAAGTGCTGTAAGAAATATCACCAGTGTGTATCCCAATGCCATATCACATTGTCAGTGCTGTCGTTGGTTCGATCGGTTGGGAGAGGGAAATTTTGACTTGTTAGACCGTCCCAAAGCCGGAAGACCCGCAGCAGTGGATATGGACATGCTGAAGACCTTAGTGGAGACCAACCCACATGTGACCACACGGAAGTTGGCCGAACACCTGAGGATTACCCACATGAGCATTATCACGTATCTGCATCAACTTGGGAAGGCACCCAAGAGAGGAGTTTGGGTACCCCATCAACTCATAATTGAGCAGAAAGCAAATCGCAGCAGTGCATGCGTTTCACTGCTTGCACGGGACCAAGTTGAACCCTTCTTGGACCGCACTGTGACAGGTGACGAGAAATGGGTCCTGTATGACTATGTCAGCGCCTGGAAACAGTGGCTGGACCCCAAAACAGAAGTTTATGCTGACCCCAAAGCCAGCTTACGCCCAAGTAAGGTCCTGCTGTTTGTTTGGTGGGATATGCGGGATGTCGTGTTGTTTGAGCTGCTGCCGTACAACACCACTATCACCACCGATGTGTACTGCGGTCAGCTTGAAGAGCTGCACACATCGCTCACAAGGACGCCCTCCTACAGCAGAATGGAGCTAGACCTCACACAACACGGGTGACCTGTCACAAGATCAGGGAACTGGTCTGGGAGCTGATGCCGCATCTAGCCTATTTCCCGGACATTGCCCCAAGCGACCACCTCCTTTTCCGGTCGTCGCCGCATTTTCTGTACGGGCATCGGTTCACCAACCGGGACGATGGCGAACACGCACTTACTCATTTCTTTGTATCTAAGCCGCCACAATTCTACAAGGACGATACCTAGCAGCTGCCCAGACGATGGGAACAGTACATTTTGGACTGATTTGTACTTGTATATACGGTAATTAGCACTTTTCTGTTGCCTAGCATTTGCAGACATTACTTTCTTTCCAACCCAATACATTCAATATAAAAATCGAAAAACTCAAGTCATTCCAAAAACCACTTTCTCAATCGTCTGTGTTGTTTTCCAAGGGACGTAAATAATATATCTTGCCCTCGGGCACCAGCCACCTTCGCTACGCCATTGGAGACGAAAGAACGAATTTTGCTTTTTTGCAGCCTCAAAGAATAGATTCTTATGCTGCCCCAGTTTCCTTAATGATTTTATTTGGTTCATTGCTTTAAAAAAGGCGTCTAAATAACTCAGATTTTAAGTACGTGGCCATTTGATTCTTAGACCATTTTTAGGGTGTTTTGTAAAGAAAGTGCTAAAAAATACAGACGCGTGTGTGAGCGTATGTGTGTGTCATCGCTCAGCCTGTTGGTCTGTCCGGCGAAATCAAAGCTATTTTGTTTTCTTAGACTTGCGAAACCAAAGCTATTTTGTTTTCGGAAACTAATTTAGAGTGCAATTGTGGAGGCCATTTATTACTAAGAGTCTTAGTTCTCGAGATATTTGGATAGGGGCAGTTTGGGTACAGCACAAAACAAATTTAAGTAAAAATTATCGAGTAAAATGTCGTTTTACGCTACATTTCATGGAGAGAGCAACGGTGAAAATCTCCTCTGCTTTCAGAGTAATTAAAGAGCACTGGTAACCGGACTAAATTCACTGACACTCCTTAATAATAACTAGATTAATTAAATTCCCAATTACAATAATTTCCCCACTGCAATTGCCCACCTCAACGTTCTTAACAACAGAAAAAGGAGTTTCAAGTAACTGCCAAGTGAGAATGGATTTAGAGACTAACTCTACTTTCAAACAAACATAGGACGTTAATTCCACTAACTGTGCAGTTTTTCTGTTGCATTTTTTTTATTGGAAAATAATTATAGGACATTTACATTTTAAAAAGAAAACAAATTATGCAGCATAAGGTTTACCGGAACGCATGCCAGTCAGAAAAAAAGGACCTGAACGTCGTACCGGGGCATTTCGACCCCACTATATCACTGCATATATCCATATTATCACGCAGGGGCGTATTTAGAGGGGAGGCAAGGGGGCTTTGCTTCCCCAAAAGTGTTTCATTTCTTTGTTAAAATGCGACTTACGTTAGAAAAAATGCTTTAATTTAATAAAAATGCACTAACTTACAGTAGGAAAAATACATCAAACTTACAGTAGTGCTTTAATTTTTTCTTCTATTTTTCATTAACTTTTATTTTGTCGTGATGGATTTCAAAAACAAGCGGAGCGCAGTTAGTTAAGTCACTATACGCTATGTGGACGGCGGACGTTTCGCCGCCCCGGTGGCGCAGGCCTCTGATCATTCGTCCGTAAGGGGTCCGGGTTCAAATCGGGCGGTCAGGCATGGATGTCGTGTTTGTCTTACGGCACTGGCTCTCTCCCTTCCCTGGAACCAGTGACCCTAAATTAGGGACGGGAGACTGCTTATATCCCATTGAGTTGCTCACGGTGGTCGTTAAACCTCCAATCAAAAAAAAAAAAAAAAAAAAGAGGTGGACGTTTCCGACGGGTGTTGGAATCCAGTCCTGCCGGCCATCTAGTGTGCGGTTTTTCCGCAGCGCCCCCCCCCCCCCCGTGTTTGGGGACGCGAATGTGTAGATGGTATCCTGTGAAGTCGGCCCCGGACGCACTTTGTCCCTTGCTTGTATGCAGCAGAGGAATGGTAAGCCGGCTGCATTAATTTGCCAGTAATCCTCAAGGAACTCAACCCGCCATGGGCGGACGAGAGGGAGGGGATTTCAAAAACTTCAATTTTCGGTAGGCCCTCCCAAAAAAAAAATTCTAAACACGCCCCTGTTATTACGCATGCATATTTTTACATGGTGGGGTTTTTCACCCCAACACGGATTTATCGAGGATTTCCATCTGTCCCAAGCTCCTGGATATAAGCCGGTTCTATCGTACTTTTTTTTTATTTTTTTATTTTTTGATCAGCATGCTTCTGTAGCTTATGGAGAGAGTGGGTGGAAATAATAATTTATGAAAGTCTTGCAGCCAGTGGTGGCCCTAGCCCTTGCGGTGCCCTACGCAATCGCAATAACCGCTTATATACTGCATATACAGCATATATATATATTAATATATATACGCAAAAAAAAATTACATGTTGCTTACTCTGACCGTAAACCAGTCGTTCGCTTTTTTTACTTTTTCTCACACAAACCCTCACTTGGGGTGAATATGATCCCAAAGCAAAAAAAAAAAAAATTTTTATCGGGAATTGATTTATATAAAATAAACACGATGTGATACAATACATTGTTTATTAATATAATTAAGAATCCAAAATATTACTGGGTGCCCCGGTGGCGCAGTGGTCTAAATGATCGTCCGAAAAGGGGTCCGGGTTCGAATCCGGCTGAGGTATGGATGTTGTGTTTGTCTTTCGGCACTGGCTCTCTCTCTTCCCTGGAGTTAGTGGCCATAAATTAGGGACGGGCGACTGCTTATAGCCGATTGAGTTGCTCACGGTGATCGTTAAATTCCCAATAAAAAAAAAAATTACCTGCTCCAGAATTACCTATTACTAAACAAACACGGATAGCTGTATAATTATAAGTCTATTATTTAAAGAAAAATTCTGCGACTTTTCTTGCGGCTGAAGTCTTGAAACAAATCGCTATAGGTCAGAGTGGATGCCACGTCGTTTTCTATGGACAGAAGAGCGAGTATATTGCAACTCACTATTTGTACCCGAAATTGCGGCAAAACCCCAATGAAAAATACCCCTTGAAAAAATAAATAAATTTAGACTTATCTCCACAATTTTCTCGCTGAAAAAATGTCTGACCAAAAAATAAATTTTTTTTTCTAACAGAGTAACTTTTTGTTGTCACTAATTAAAAGCAGTAAACAAATATTAAAATTGGTCATTTATTTGTATATGATCGTGAACTACATCTACAATATTTTAGATGACGACAGGCAAAAACTACTAATTAATTGGCGGCGGTGCGAGGCCCTGGGCGGTTGCCCGGTATGCCCGTATCTGGGGCCGCCACTGCTTGCAGGCCGCCCCGGTGGCGCAGTGGTCTAAGGCGCTGGCTTCTGATCATTCGTCCGTAAGGGGTCCGGGTTCGAATCCCGGTGAGGCATGGATGTTGTGTTTGTCTTACGGCACTGGTTCTCTCCCTTCCCTGGAACCAGTGACCCTAAATTAGGGACGGGCGACTGCTTATAGCCCATTGAGTTGCTCACGGTGGTCGTTAAACCTCCAATCAAAAAAAAAAAAAAAAAAAAAAACTGCTTGCAGCACCATTCGCTGTGTTTAAGAAACGGAAAAAAACCCCACAAGAAACAGAAAAATAAAACGAGGTACGTCACTTTTAATGACCCGTTTGAATGAATACGCGAAGAAAGGCATTCGTCATTGCATTAGAATAAGTTTAGTTTTCTTTTTCTTTTGATGAGGGTGGTTAATGAGGTGGCATGTCCCCAAATTTTGGGTTCATGGTTCCAGAGAAGGGCAGAAGCAGTGCACACGCCCTTAGCTAAAACTGGAAATTGGCCCAACTCGAACGATTAGCCAGACACCCCCGCATCTGACCTCTTGGCCACATTGAGTTATGAATAATCAAAATTTGCAAAGTAAATTTGGGAGAGGGGTTAATGATCACCTAGAACGACTCTAAGGGCTATAAGTAGTTGCCCGTCCTTAACTTAAGGCCACTGGTTCCAGGGAAGGGAGAGAGCCAGTGCAGTAGACAAGCACACCAAGCTTGCCTCATCCGGGATTCGAACCTGGATGCAGCTCGGAATAGCCAGAAATCGACACCTTTAACCACTCGGAGCAACATAGTGATTCTGACGAATGTTAACATTCATGTTGTAACCATAGTGTGTTTGCACGCGAACTGTTATCTACAAATATTTCATATTTCTCGCTCATACAATATATACGTGTTGTTGAACGATTGTAACGCGATACATGCAATGACGTATTCAAACAAAGGTTATCCAACATTAGTACTATCACAATACGTAATATTTTATATTATCTACAAATTGCACATTCAACAGACCTTAGTGAAAAATAAGCACCCGAGATTATTTCAAATGTGCAATTTTTTAAGCGATTTGTAAGTCTTAATGAAGAAATCAAAATCTGGACGGGCTTGCACCTACTCACCACTTATCAGAAACGTAATACCACCTGCTGTAGTTTAATGAATGCCGTAACGGAGTAGACATATTAACTGCATACCCAGTTGTCTGAGTGAATAAACTTTTGTTTTTCTTTGGGGTTTAACGACTGCCGTGAGCAACTCAGTGGGCTGGCTACAAGCGGTCGCTTGTCCCTAATTTGGGGCCAATGGTTCCAGGGATGGGAAAGAGACAGCCAATACCTTACATACAAGCACACTATCCATACCTCATTCCGGATTCGAACATGGACCTGTATTGGACGAATGATTAAAGGCCAAGGTTTTGGCTACGGAGGTGGCTGAATACAATACATGTACCCCACATTTCTTTGAACTTCATACCAACTCAGACGAAACATTCGTCTCAAAAATTGAAGTACCCTATGACGTAACCGAGTTTGAAGTACGTGTCAAGACTAAAAATCTGCTGCGATACATTCTGTCGGTGAAGTTTAATCGGTTAGAACAACTGGCTCAGGGGTGAGTTGGAGTCCGGAGTCAACAGAGCCACCTCCGTACTCAGGGCCCGCTGGACTATCGAGGCAACCGGGACAGTCGTCCCGGGCGCTGCAGCTTCACGGGAACCCGCAGTTAAGGAAATAAAAAAAAGATTTTTGGGTAGAGTTTTTTATATTTCTTCTTATTTTTTAATTTCTGGGCGCAAGGCTCTTAAAAATATTTTTTTATAATATTTTGTTTCAAACCCCCAAAACTTTCAAATAGGTTACCGCCCTTCGTCGTTCAGACACTGAGATTTTCAGATTTCACATGATTATTATAACCACATTAATCTCTTCTGAATTCATTAAATAAGCAAATTAAATTTCATCACTTTGTGGCTCCCTTCTATTTTATATTCAACAATTTGTGTGTAAACCAGATACTAAAATTAAAAAAAAAAAAAAACGACAGTTGTTTTGGGGCTATATGCGGAAGACATTCGTCCGAGATGGAAACGGGTGATTCAGTGATTTCAAAAATCAGTATTGGAAATTACAAAAGAAAAAAAAAAGGCAATTTTCGTTATATGAGTGCTTACGAAAGTTAAAACAAGTCCTTTTTCTCTTATGTAAGGTGGAGACCTTGCATCAAAAATCAATTACTAAAACATGTATCAGGAAGAAAAAAAAAATTACAGGAATTTATTTTAGAGGGATCCTTATTATTATTCGCGATGCAGATAAGTTGAAGTTACGTCTTTGTAATTTTCGGAGTTTATGAGAATCAGAATACAACATCAACCCCTTCTTCCCGGGAGGAAGATCATAGAATTTTAGAATTTAACCCCCCCCCCTCTGAACTTTCAATCCATATTATGGTTTCTTTTCTTAAGCTTTAAGGTGGACGTCAAGTAATTTTGCTTCCTATACTTCCAATTGAAAAACTTCTGTACACATTTTCTTCACAATTAATGCGTTCCCAAGGATGAAAATTTGAACATCGATTAAAATAGCTTCATTTTATAACTTGGAATAATTAATATTTTCTAAAACATAACCCTAATTATGCAATCCAACATTTGTTTGTCTACTGACGTCATCAAAGTACAGGTCGCGCCATCTTTTTTCTGGTTTCAACACCACCAAAGGAAAAGTTCTTGATTTTTAATATAATTATGGTTATGTCCTGTAATTTTTTTTTTATATTAAGTATTCCAAGTTATAATATGAAGTTATTTTAATCGATGTTCAAATTTTCATCCTTAGGAACACACTAATTGTGAAGGAAATGTGTACAAAAGTTTTTCCATTGGAAGTATAGGAAGCAAAATTACTTGACGTCCACCTTAAGCAAATACCTCACCGAGATAATAAGTTTTTCTTTATGATAGTTTTCATGTCTGTTTTCATAAGTTTTTCTTTATGATACTTCTCATAAGTTCTTCTTTATGATAGTTTTCATTTTTCACGTAACGACTTCATTAAAATATGACATTTATTTTTCAGTGCCCGCAATAAAATTTTACTCTGGGCCCCGCTATGAAATTTCGCCTCGCGCCCCGCCAAAAGTTTTCTCCGGGCCTGTCCGTACTCATGCTATTATATACTAAAAGCCCCTTGGGAAAATTGACTTTTGGTGTTTTTCCGATCTTCATGAAAGTCGGACGCTAGGATATGTTGCCCATTTCTAATTTAAGGTCGCTGGTATTACAGAAAGAAGAGAACCAGAACCGAAAAGCAAAATAACACACGTCTCATTAAGAGGCTAACAACAATACCTGCAGCCCAGCTGACCAAAATTGCTGATAAGGGAAAAGCAGCTATCCCCAAAAATCTTTATAAGTGTAGTAGGCTGATAATTACGCAATTTGTAACTATTTAGCGTGAGTCATTACGGTTTTGAGACGCCGAATGAGTTAATAATTTTATGTAGAACAAGAAGTGCTCGTCCGTAGCATGCCAAAAACATTTTCATATAATACGGTTGACTAACTACGAATTTTAGACGACTGGGAAACGTCTAAATTTGTCATTATTCGTTTTAAAACTGGTCTACTGCAACCTCTAATACAGGTCTTTGACCAAAGACATGTGTTAAATAATGTACCTAAATGTCGAAAGAAATGTTACCAACTTCCGCACAGAAGCACTAAGATTTATATTAATGATTTTTTTTATTGATATTAGGTGGAAATGTATTGTAGTTAGTTTTATGAGGGTAAACGCGGTTTTAATCTGGTATTCCCAACAGAAGTCTTTATTAAAAATTATTATAGTCTATTTGTAACCTCTTTTCTAAGTGTCAATTTATATTCGCCTTTAAAGGGTTATAAGAAACGTCTGCCGTCGTCATGTCTTGTTGAGCGGGATCTCGTGATACACAGCGCAGTTCGATACCAGTGTTTGTAGTTTTTGCACTCTACAATCAAAACACAACACATCTTCACAAGCAAGTTTGGAACAGTGCTTTTAAGTAACATGAAGGAGATTTGGTGCGAAAATAGAAATACAAACTTGCCTGTTTATGCATCGTGGCATCTGAATTGTAGGGAAATATCCTTTTCTAGAAAATACAGAAATCCAGGAAAGGAACCGGGAGAGCTAGATAGTAGAGAAGATTTGAGCGGAAGATTCTCTCTCGTGAGATGAGCAGCCAACTCCGGAGTCGAGGCTGGCAGCGCCTTCAATGCCACCACTACACATGCTCAACACGTGATTCCACCACTGTGTAAGAAAGACCTCGAACAGAGACAGGACGACCTCGGGTCACGTGTTGCCATCGACGCAAAACCCACAGCGGGATCAAACCAGATCTTTCTCGTTCCTATCGCGTGCGCTCGCATTCAACCATGAAAAAAGAAAAAAATCGAAAAAAAGAAAGAAGAATCAAACACGACGCAGAAGGAAATGACATTTGTACCGGAGAAATCAGGACGAACTCGTTCGCTACCTTTTATTTATTTACCAGGAAAATAAACGCTAAGAAAATCAAATTGCGGACTGTGGTAAAGTACAGATGCACTAGCAAAGGCAATTATGGAAGCATCAAGTCACAAGTTGCTTTGATACTGAAAATAATCGGCAGTTTATCAACAACTCATTTCGCAATTTTGGAATGATTGATTTCATCAACAGGAAAACGTTATGTTTTACATTTGTATCTTGTTTGTGAGGAAGGCATGTTTTTTTTTTTTTTCCCAGCCCATGCATGCATGCATACATCGCTACCTACATTTATTCGCCAGTGAACTTGATCAATCTATCTATCACTGAAGGTGGCATGGAAATAATATTTATGTTCCGCCAAAACGTGGGACATGAATTTAAATGGTCGTACGTTCTTGATGATAAAAAAAAATCCGTATATTTATAAGCATTCGCTTTTTCTTTTCTTTTTTTCATTCAGTGATTGCATTATCGTACTCACACTCGCTTACCCGTAGGCATTCAGTTTCTGTTCTCAAACCGTAGACTGACCACGTGGGTGCCCCGTGGCTGAAGTTTTCCAATGGGTGCATGGCACCCATTGAAAAATTCTGAAAAATAAAAAAAAAGCTCAAGAATGAAAATTACAAAATAAAAAAATAGCTTTTAATTCATCAATTTTGGATATTTTTGAAGATTAGCAAAAAATCTCCCGATATCAGTCATATCAGACTTTTATTGAAAACACTCCATCCATTTTAAAAAAATGCGACGAACTTGTATTTCATAGACGCCGCCTGTACATGGGTAAGGTGTATATCCAGGAATTTTAAATTGGAGGGGTACTAAAAAATTGAAGGGGGAGGGGGCTTTGATGAAAGCAGATTTTTCGCAGGATGAACATTTTTACAGTGAAATACACTCAATGGACAAAATATTAAAAATACTTACCTAATAGCGTGTTGGTCCTCTAGCATGAATAACATAACAGCCTGTGCACGCCGAGACATCGACTCCACCAGATGCCAGAGGGTTTCCGGAGGTAATGCCAGACATGCCTGTTGCAGCATTATTAACAACTCCGCTCGAGAAGTCGCACAGTGGTCCGGATAGGAAAAAAGGCGGACAAAAATATTTGTACGTCTTAAACGAAAGAAACTGTAGTGGGATAACTAAATATTCGCTTATTTAAGTGTTTTAATGAATTATAATTGCTCACAGTACTGTAAGAAGGGTCCAGATATCCAATCGGTCATTCGTCTTCTGAAGCAGATGTTTCACATTAGTCGTCTTCTTCCCCCTCCTATTCTTCATCGGATATTACCAATAGACCTAGCACTTCCGAAGGTAGTTTTATTTGTTTTTTCTTTGGTAGTCTTCCCAAGTTGGAAATTAATGGATCAGAAGTCAATATTAACCTGCGAAAGAGGTCCAAATTGCTGTCTTGTCGTGAAATTTTTCGGGTAAAGCTTTCTCGAAATTTTTTCACATCCTTGTTTCTACACTCAATGTCTTCTTCTGAAAGCTCTCCAATCGGTAAAATCGCTGCCTGCACAATTACGGATCCATGAACAAGAATTTTATGTACCGTGGGTGGCATATAGTACCAGGGATACAATCTCACGAATAACTGTGCTGTTTCCATGCAGTACATATTGAATTTCGTTGCATTTATTTCGTGGCAGCATGAAATTGCTGTCAAAATATTTCCAAAACGAGAAATCAAATTTTGGTCTACTCCAGTCACTTCGGAACTTATTTCGGGATTTGTAAAGAATCTTCTGGCGGTATTGCCGTCATTCGTGTTTCCATAGCCTGATTTTCGGACATCTACAATAAGTCCTAGTCTATTCCTGAAGCAATTATTTTCCTTTTTTTTCAGAAGCTCACGGGTTCCATCTTTCTTACTCGCTTTCCATTTCTTAAAATCTAAGCGGTAAGAGATATGCAAAATACACTCAAAAAAGCGTATATGGGCATGAAGAAAAGACAATACAAACTCAAAGGAAGAGGTATCCTCTGGCACTTTTGTAACGTAATCTAACTTGTTCAGGTCCGACACTTTCGCGCCACATATGTAACATTTCATGCTTGATGACTGGGTCAGAGCATTACATATTTTACCATCAATCATTCACAATATGAGAGAATACTGTACTGTAACGTTGTCACTTCTTAATGGCTGTAAATTTTTAATTTGTTCGTTCATGTATTCTCTTTCTGCTTGGGCAACTGCAGGGGTTTCATGAAGCCACTGGAGACGAATAGGCCTACAAAAACGATTTGGTGATGGTCGTTCATTTTTCCATACGGAATATTCCGTTTCACTGTCAACCATTCGTAAGGGAACGATAGATGTCGTAAATAAATATTCATCACTACTGCCGCTTTGAACCCATTTCTGCTTGTATTGGGAATGACCAGCGCTACCGTCGAAACCCCATTTACAATGTAAAATATAAGTTTTTTCATTGTTAGACGGCTCACTTTCAGGTAGAAATGACAAAATTCGGGTAGCAGTATGGTCCAATAAATTCTGAACTTTCACTTCACATGCACACTCACTAACACTTATATTGTGCGGATAAGTTGCGTCTTTTGCTTTCAGAATTGCATAATAACTTGGATATAAGTCATGATTGTGATTAATTGCCATTTTTCTAATAGACATATATTGATGTTTTGATAAATGTGTACTTACTCTTTTAGATAACGCTTCTTCTTCTGAGAGCTTCGTGGCTTGTTTTCTTTTCTTCAAATATGAGTCACGAATTTATTTACCTCCGGTATAGGTGTTGTTGTGGTCACTTCTTTTAATAATTTTGCTGCATTTTCGTCACCTTCAGCCCTCAAATTCATCACTGTGGCATATGAAAGCTCCGCAGCACCCACATTCTCCCTCAGATTTTGAATTTTCCGCCTCTTACTTCTTTCACTTAATTGCTGAAATACTTTCGAAGGACGTCCACGCTTTTCCGAAGAAGTGGAAGGAAAGTCTGTAAATGGTAATTCAATTTCTTGCTGTAACCAGTCTGAATATTTACGAAGAAACATGCTTTCGGTTCGGTGACATTTCTTCCAACGCTGATAGTATTTAAGAAAAAAGCTCATTCTTATTACTCTGGGTAGAGATTTTGTGCTCTGACTGTCCAAATTTAATTCAAATTTGTTCTTCACATATTGCACAACATGTTCTTCTTGTAGCACACTGGTTTCATTATTCTTTTCTTTCATTTTCTCGTAAAGTTTTCGGCGACTAACATGATGATGATGTATGTATGTGTATACTATTCACTGACCTGATACAAACAACAGCCCTCTGGAAACTGAAGAAATCAAGGGCCTGTGGTTTACCACCGACAAGCCACCCCTTGAGTAAACAAACATAAATTTCAGGAAGTGCTCAGCGCCCGTGAGTTGTATAGCGGGAGAACACCTTCCCGATGTCAGCAGCTGGCTGCTCATAAATAACAGGGAAGCTTCAGAAACAAAAGGTCATAGTTCACAGCATTGCAAGGTGTTGCAGATGAAACCTTCAGTGATAGACTTATAATTATCTACCAATATACATTTGTAAGTTTCGCGGTGGGCATGTTTGGACATTTTTTTAAAACTCTAAAAACATTTTTGTTTTTTCGCAAAATACCGGCATTCAAATTTGTATTTTTTATCAGTACTTTGAAACAAAAAACACTAAAAATTGTAATTGTGCCCTATATATAAGACCATAATACATTCACAAAAAATACACTTAGTATTTTATTTTGCATTGTTCAGTCAGAAACAATGTAAACAAAATCACCTACAGAATTGCAAAATTAATCAAGAAAGAGTTACAGTTTTGAACTTAAGTATTGACCAGAACCATTGGAATATACTTTC
Organism: Macrothele yani; assembly: GCA_039090855.1. Lineage (NCBI taxonomy): Eukaryota > Metazoa > Arthropoda > Arachnida > Araneae > Macrothelidae > Macrothele > Macrothele yani. Next base: position 22,310,367 of record CM076992.1, read on the forward strand.
AAAAACACTTAGTCCTAACAGAATGACTACTGAGGATTATTATTAAGCGAATTGTGGGTTTTAAATATGAAGTTCGAAAAATTATTTTTGTCCGGGTTTTTAGCGATTCGGACCACTGTGCGTCGGCCCAGGATCCATAAATCTGATGTTTCTCTCCACGGCATCCCAGAGAGCTTCCACAGAGTTTAAATCCGGGGACCTTGCGGGCCACCGCATAGTTCCAAACTGAGATTAGTGTTCCTCGAGCCATGCCAGGTGGTTGCGGTCCGGAGGGGCTACGCATTGTCCTTGCTGAAGCAGGTCATCGTTCAGGATGCGCGAATGCCGTGAAAGCGTGTAAGTGATCAGCCAGCACATGTTGGTAGCGCACAGCGGTTAAGGACCTCTCCAGACACATTAAAGAACCCAATGTGTCCCATCAGAAGGCTCCCCAATTCATCGCAGAGCCACCACCGCCTTGAACAGAGCCGACCTGACACGACAGGGCCGTGGCATCATTCTATCGACGCCACACCCGCACCCTCACGCCATCTCAGTACAGCTGGAAACGGGATTCATCTGACCACACGACTCGGCGCCACTCTGCAGAGACCAAGTTCTAATGTTCCCGGAACCAGGCTAGGCGTAATGTCCTATGACTAGCAGTCAACAGTGGCACACGAGTAGGGCGTCGGCTCCCGTAGCCCATGGTATGCATTGTGCGCCATACCGTTCACTCGCTGACGCTGCTTGGGCCTCCGACATTTAACCTGGATGTGATTTCGGCACAATGTCCGATGACGAGCAGTCAACAGTGGCACACGAGTAGGGCGTCGGCTCCCGTAGCCCATGGTATGCATTGTGCGCCATACCGTTCACTCGCTGATGCTGCTTGGGCCTCCGACATTTAACCTGGATGTGATTTCGGCACAATGTCCGATGACGAGCAGTCAACAGTGGCACACGAGTAGGGCGTCGGCTCCCGTAGCCCACAGTATGAATTGTGCGCACTCGCTGACGCTGCTTGGGCCTCCGGCATTTTACCTGGATGTGATTTCGGCACAATGTCCGATGACGAGCAGTCAACAGTGGCACACGAGTAGGGCGTCGGCTCCCGTAGCCCATGGTATGCATTGTGCGCCATACCGTTCACTCGCTGACGCTGCTTGGGCCTCCGACATTTAACCTGGATGTGATTTCGGCACAATGTCCGATGACGAGCAGTCAACAGTGGCACACGAGTAGGGCGTCGGCTCCCGTAGCCCATGGTATGCATTGTGCGCCATACCGTTCACTCGCTGACGCTGCTTGGGCCTCCGACATTTAACCTGGATGTGATTTCGGCACAATGTCCGATGACGAGCAGTCAACAGTGGCACACGAGTAGGGCGTCGGCTCCCGTAGCCCATGGTATGCATTGTGCGCCATACCGTTCACTCGCTGACGCTGCTTGGGCCTCCGACATTTAACCTGGATGTGATTTCGGCACAATGTCCGATGACGAGCAGTCAACAGTGGCACACGAGTAGGGCGTCGGCTCCCGTAGCCCATGGTATGCATTGTGCGCCATACCGTTCACTCGCTGATGCTGCTTGGGCCTCCGACATTTAACCTGGATGTGATTTCGGCACAATGTCCGATGACGAGCAGTCAACAGTGGCACACGAGTAGGGCGTCGGCTCCCGTAGCCCACAGTATGAATTGTGCGCCATACCGTTCACTCGCTGACGCTGCTTGGGCCTCCGGCATTTTACCTGGATGTGATTTCGGCACAATGTCCGATGACGAGCAGTCAACAGTGGCACACGAGTAGGGCGTCGGCTCCCGTAGCCCATGGTATGCATTGTGCGCCATACCGTTCACTCGCTGACGCTGCTTGGGCCTCCGACATTTAACCTGCATGTGATTTCGGCACAATGTCCGATGACGAGCAGTCAACAGTGGCACACGAGTAGGGCGTCGGCTCCCGTAGCCCATGGTATGCATTGTGCGCCATACCGTTCACTCGCTGACGCTGCTTGGGCCACCGACATTTAACCTGGATGTGATTTCGGCACAATGTCCGATGACGAGCAGTCAACAGTGGCACACGAGTAGGGCGTCGGCTCCCGTAGCCCATGGTATGCATTGTGCGCCATACCGTTCACTCGCTGACGCTGCTTGGGCCTCCGACATTTAACCTGCATGTGATTTCGGCACAATGTCCGATGACGAGCAGTCAACAGTGGCACACGAGTAGGGCGTCGGCTCCCGTAGCCCATGGTATGCATTGTGCGCCATACCGTTCACTCGCTGACGCTGCTTGGGCCTCCGACATTTAACCTGGATGTGATTTCGGCACAATGTCCGATGACGAGCAGTCAACAGTGGCACACGCGTAGGGCGTCGGCTCCCGTAGCCCATGGTATGCATTGTGCGCCATACCGTTCACTCGCTGACGCTGCTTGGGCCTCCGACATTTAACCTGCATGTGATTTCGGCACAATGTCCGATGACGAGCAGTCAACAGTGGCACACGAGTAGGGCGTCGGCTCCCGTAGCCCATGGTATGCATTGTGCGCCATACCGTTCACTCGCTGATGCTGCTTGGGCCTCCGACATTTAACCTGGATGTGATTTCGGCACAATGTCCGATGACGAGCAGTCAACAGTGGCACACGCGTAGGGCGTCGGCTGCCGTAGCCCACAGTATGAATTGTGCGCACTCGCTGACGCTGCTTGGGCCTCCGGCATTTTACCTGGATGTGATTTCGGCACAATGTCCGATGACGAGCAGTCAACAGTGGCACACGAGTAGGGCGTCGGCTCCCGTAGCCCATGGTATGCATTGTGCGCCATACCGTTCACTCGCTGACGCTGCTTGGGCCTCCGACATTTAACCTGCATGTGATTTCGGCACAATGTCCGATGACGAGCAGTCAACAGTGGCACACGAGTAGGGCGTCGGCTCCCGTAGCCCATGGTATGCATTGTGCGCCACACCGTTCACTCGCTGACGCTGCTTGGGCCTCCGACATTTAACCTGGATGTGATTTCGACACAATGTCCGATGACGAGCAGTCAACAGTGGCACACGAGTAGGGCGTCGGCTCCCGTAGCCCATGGTATGCATTGTGCGCCATACCGTTCACTCGCTGACGCTGCTTGGGCCTCCGACATTTAACCTGGATGTGATTTCGACACAATGTCCGATGACGAGCAGTCAACAGTGGCACACGAGTAGGGCGTCGGCTCCCGTAGCCCATGGTATGCATTGTGCGCCATACCGTTCACTCGCTGACGCTGCTGGGGCCTCCGACATTTAACCTGGAGGTGATTTGCGCAGCCTTTACCGAACGGTCGGTCTGTACGAGCCTGGATAGTATACGTCGTCACCGGTCATTAATGTCCTCAGCTTTCGCTCTGGGTGTGGGAACATCCATTAATGTTATACTCGCGGTACACCCATGACGCGGTTGCCCTCGAGAACCCTAGGGTTTTTACCACTTGGGCGATAGAATGACCCGCCTGTCTTGCACCAACAATGCATCCATGATCAAAGTCGCTCAGATCACGAAGTTTACCCATGTTCGTCGATTGCGATACACTATTGGAAGCCCTTCTGCCCGCCTATTTGTCACCTGCGTTCTGTTTGGGTCTGTTCCACTCTGCGCGGGGGATGCCCATGTTAACTGTCCATCACCCCTATCTCTAATGCTTTGTCTACTGAGTGTACTTATGATTTAAACGTAGAATTAAAACTGATGTAAGCTTCAAAAAATGGTGAACTGTTGATTCCCTTTATAACATACTCCTATAACTAATTTTATTCACTTTTCACTATAAATGCACTTTCCAATCAGGGTACTCTCACCCGTCCCTAATTACTCCATTTTTTAAGTTATAAAACTTCATGTGAATTAGCTTCTAAACCTACCGGAATTATTTATTTACAGTGAGACCTCTCTTAGCGACTACCCATATTTGACGACCACTCCTCATTACGATCGTATTTCTATGGAACCGATTTCAAAACCCATAGCGCTAATGTTAATCTTCCGCCCTATTAAAAGACCACGCACACCCTCTTAACAACCATCTTTGCTGCGTAAGGACCACTGGAAAAAATACTGCGTTGTCGGGATTACTATTCCCGCTGAAAATTTTATCTCTACCCTGGAACCATGAAACAGTAAAATAAACATATGCATTGGTATGAAGGGGTCACTTTAAATGGCTGGGAAGTTTCATCCTGCACGGAAGTGAGGGGGGGGTGAAGGAGTTTTCGGCGATGACAGGCAATTCTAATGGCTTACGTAGTAACGTAAAGAAAGACAGGGACTCCGTCTCCGGACTTTCAACAAAGGCTGAAAAAGAGAGTGACAGTTAAAACTCATCTTTACTTCACTCCCCTTTTTGGCCGGACAGAGGACACTTAAGAGGGATGGGGTTGGGGAATGGGTTCCACCTTTTGCGGTCGTTTGCTGCCTTGAGGATGTCGCGTTGACCTTCTCAGTCAAGCAGATAGCAATCATTGTGCTGCATGTTTATGCTACAACTGAAATCCCTCTGAGTTGGAAAGATTGACCTCTCTCTGTCTCTTTAGTGACCGAAAGTTTTTGATTTATTATTCATTCTCTTTGGCTCTTTCTTCCTATAAGATCATGCCACGCAAAAGAGTTGTTCTGAATTTAGAGGATAGAATAAAAGAAATCAACCAGAATCAAAATGGTGTTTCTGAAAGAAAACTGGCTGACACGTTTAAGTGTGGAAAGACACGAATAAACAGCATTTTGAAAAATAAGGACGCGGTCTTAAAAGAATGGGAGGAAAACAAAAACTGTGGTCAAAAGAGAAAGCGAAAGGAGAAATTCCAGAATGTGAACGATTCACTTCTGGAATGGTTGAAGTGTGCCAGGACCAAAAAAATTGCCATTAGTGGTCCTATAATAATGAAAGGAAAGGCAACTCAAATTGCAAAGGACTTTGGGGTTGAAGATTTTTCAGCTAGTAATGGCTGACTCGACCGATTTCGTGTGCGTCATAATATTGTTTTTCGAGCCATAGCTGGCAAATCAGCTGATGTCGATGAACAACTATGCAATAACTGGAAATCACAGCTATCATCAATCATTAAATTATTTAAGTCATTTTTTTCTTCCCAGGAACTCCTGCAGAATTTCTAGATGTAATTTCAGATGAGAAATTGATACCATTCCAAAATTATCAACTCAAGAGACATTGAAAGAAGCTGATCGTTTAATGCGACCTTATGACTGTCCTAAAGGGTGAATAATTAAGGAAATATTCTGTGAGCTGAAAGAAAACTTAGAAAAATCATGCTGAAAGAAAAGTCTGATAAAATTAAGCATACGACATTACATACGTTTTTCAAATGATTTTTTTCTTTTGGATTACCACTATAGGTACCTTCCAAATGTGTAACTGTACTACATTTACTGTAGTATTTTTTATTATTATTATTTACACACATACATACATCATCATCATCAATCCACTGTATAACGAAGTAAATTTCTCCGTCATTTTTGGTCTACGCCGGGATTCGAACCCGAGTCCGCTTATTCCGGAACAAGTCGCTCTACCAACTGAGCTACGCCTATCTGCCTTTATGTCGTGTGCGTCCTGCTGGCAGGTACGTCACAACTGTTGGACGAAGGCCTCCCTAAGTTTCCTCCACAACGGTCTGTCTTGTGCCAGTCTCCTCCATGTCACTCCCGCACACTTTCGAATTTCATCCACCCATATCCCACGTGGTCTTCTTCTGGGTCTTTTCCTGTCCCTTGGAATCCAATCTAAAATTTCGGCTGTCCATCGATGGTCTGTCCTTCTGGCAGTATGTCCAGCCCATTGCCATTTCTGGGATTTAACTCTGATCATGATGCCTTTCACTCTTGTCATTTTTCGGATCCACGAGTTCCTCTTCTTATATCTCCTGGTAACATCAAGCATACACCTCTCCATGCTACTTAGAGTTGTCTGCAGCCTTTGTATGTCTCTTTTAGTTAAGGTTCACGTCTCTGCACCGTACGTAAGCACTGGAAGGATGCATTGATCAAACACTTTTCTTTTAAGACACAATGGCATATTGCTCTTGAAAATTATGCTGTTTCTTCCAAAAGCTCTCCAGGCAAGTTTTGTACGCCGATTAATTTCTTCATCAATGTGACTCTCACTTGATATCTGCTGTCCAAGATAAACGTACGAATCTGTTATCTCCAACTTTTCTCCATGAATCGATAAATCTTCATTTCTTGTAAAAGCATTGAACATCACTTTTGTCTTCTGAAAGTTCATTTTTAATCCCACTTCTTTACTCTTGTCAGCAAGATCCTGGATCATACTCTGCAGCTCTGATGGGGTAGTTGCAAAAATGACTATGTCATCAGCAAAACGAAGGTGGGTTAGATAATCTCCATTAATCTTTATCCCTTTGTTTTCCCAGTTCAGTGATTGAAAGACATTATCCAATGTGGCATTAAAGAGCTTCGGAGATATGGTGTCACCTTGTCTCACTCCTTTTCCAATTTTTATGTGTGTTGCATTTTCAAACAGCCAAATCTTTGCACTTGCATTTTCATAATTGTTTTTAATAATATTAATGTATGCATCTTCAATACCGCAGGATTTCAGAGCCATTGTAACTGCTGATGGTTTCACCGAATCAAAGGCTTTTTCGTAATCGATAGAAGCCATGCACAATGGAAGTTCATATTCCCTCGCTCTTTCAATTAGTTCTCTCAGTACGTGGATATGATCTATTGTGCTGTAGCCACTCCTGAATCCAGCTTGTTCTCTCGGTTGAGCCATGTCCAGTGTCACCTTCAAGTGGTGTGAAAGAACTTTCGTGAAGATTTTATAAACCACTGATAGGAGGCTGATTGGTCTGTAGTTCCTGAGATCCTCAATGTCACCTTTTTTATGTAGCAGGATCATTGTAGCGTTGTTCCAATCCTCAGGAATCTTCCCTTCATTAAGGCATCGAGTGAAAATTTGGGCGAGTACTGTTTCGATTTCTGCACTTGCTTCTTGTATGATGTTTACAGTATTTCCATCTTCTCCTGGAGCTTTTCCTCGCTTCATGTTCTTGATTGCATGTGCAACTTCTGCTGGAAGGACTGGAAGAACTCTGGTACTGGTACCTTTCATGATGTCTGGAGTACATGTATCATCCCTTTCATATAATTTGGAGTAGAAATCTTTCACTCTTGTCAAAATTTCGCCTCTATTTCTTATTACAGAACCATCTTCTTTTCTCAGTGCCATAATTTGTTTTCTTCCCTTACTGAGATGTCCCTTTGCTATCTTTAGGCTTTGGTTGTTTTCAATTGCTTTCCTTACTAATTCACAGTTGAATTTCCTTACGTCTTCAGTGATACTTTTTCGTACTGTCTTGCATAGCTCTATATATTCCACTTTGGAAGTCACATCTTCTTTAGTTGTCCTCATCTCTCTTCTTTTTTGCATCAACATTTTGGTTTTTCCTGATAATTTGTTCACATGCAACTTGTTCTTAGACCCAGCTAATTTTGTTGCTGTTTCCATAAGAGCTTTGGTTACTTTTCTGTTAACTTCAGAAATATCCACTTCTTCCGATGTTAGGCCTTCTAAAGCAGAGAATCTGTTCTTCAGTTCCAACTTGAAGGTATTATGGTGTTTTTTAAGGTTGGTTATGTCAATACATTTTGTTTGTCTTATGAGCTTGCCACGTTCGAGTTTAGTGTTGAGGTGCATCTTACATCTCACCAATCTATGGTCACTACCTGTGTTGACCTTGTTTAGCACACTTCAGTCTTCTGTGACGAATTTTTTGTTACACATAATAAAATCCATTTCACTTGTCGTCCCATTTGGATGTCTCCATGTCCATTTCCTGTGCGGCTTTTTCTTGAAAAAGGAGTTCAAGATGAAAAACCCTTCTGCCTCTGCAAACTCTACGAGAGTATTTCCACGCTGGTCTCTGTTGCCGTGACCGAATTTACCTACTGAAGTTTCATTCTGTTGCCGTTGCCCTATTTTTGCATTGAAATCTCCCATAATTATCTTTAAGTGCTGCTTACCTTCATGATTTAGATGACGAATTTCCTCATAAAATTCTTCAATTTCTTCTTCAGGATGACTTGTGGTGAGTGCATAAGTTTGATTAATCTGAGCCTGGTATCTTCTCGAGAGTTGGATAACGAGTCGTGCAGCTCTGTCAGAGGAACTTTCAACTTCTACATCTTTATCCTTCAGTTTCTTGTTTATTATAAATCCAACACCACTAGTTCTGCCAGTATCAGTCCCACGACAGTAGAAGAGATGTCCACTTTTCAGTTCAATGAGATCTTCTCCTTTTCTCCTGACCTCACTTAGCCCGACGATGTCCCACTTGATCCTTTGTAGTTCCTCTTCCAATTCAAGAAGCCTTGAATCAGAAGATAGGGAGCGTCCATTATACGTAGCCAAGGTCAGCATCAGATGGCAGCCTAGTCCGGTCCTCCGGGGATTCTTAACACCTTCTGCCTTAATGTCGCACTGGCCGCTGCCTTGGCCAGGTACATTCCAGCTGCCGGAGACTGAGGGCCAAGATTTAAGTTGTGGAGTCATTTTGGAGGGGTTTGGCCATAACTTACCACGCTGGCCAAGCGGGTTGGTGAGTGTGGGATAGCATTTCCTCTAATCCCGATGGTATAGTTATTCCGCTATTGGCGGTCGTCAGAGCCCCTTTAGTGGGAACAGAGTGTACCACGAGAAGGCGGGGTTTACATTTGTCAAGGAGAGGCTGTGATGTTACGCATCACCTGACCTTACATCCCACATACATACATACTGTACTGTAAATAAACTGGAATGCACCATGTTTAGAATGTAGCAATTCAGATTACGTAATTTATAAAAGTTATGCAGTAGTTTACAAAGGTTTAATCTCCAAACTGTTCATTTGATATGCCATTAAACCCTTCCCCTACTTAGCGACCACCCCTCTGAACGACCGTTTTTTAGAAGAACCAGCAGTGATCGCCTTAGACTTAGAGAGGTTTCACTGTATTTTTGTTTATTTAATTTATTATTTACACCGTACCTATCCACAAACCTGCTTGCTGTATACCCGCCACAACAATACGGTAAGTCGAAACCCCCTGCGGGCTATAAGCAGACTAGATACCTAGCTGCGGTATAGCGCACCCGCAACTGTGATGATGGATAAACATGGCTACACGAGCGTCTTCGATGATATTCAGATAGTCGATGCGAGGAAGGGGAGTGCTCCATGTCCGCGATATCAGAATGTCTGGGATTACCAGGTGAAACTGTCGAACATACACGGTCGAGTCACATTATTGTGACCACCAGCTAATATCCAGAGTAACTGCCGTGTGCAGCGCAGACAGCAGCTAAACGGGCTGGAAGTGACTCAGTAAAGTGCTGGAAGGTGTTCACAGGTATGTGGAGCCATGCTGACTTCAGTACATCTGACAGCTGCTGTGGAGGTTGAGTGGTGGAAGATCCATAGAGCGAACAACACGATCGAGGTGGTCCTACAGATGCACAATTGGGTTTAATTAAGTCTGGGGAATTAGGGGGTCAGGGAAGTACTTTGAAGTCTTCATCGTGCTCTTCCAACCACTCTCGGACAGTTCCAGCTGTGTGAAACGTCGTATTGTCACGCTGGAAGAACCCATCCGCCCCAGGAAAGACAATAAGCATATATGGGTGTACGCGGTCTGCAAGGATGGATTCATAACGAATTCTGTCCATAGTGCCTTCCACAGGCATGAGTGAACCCAGGGAACGCCACGAAAATAATCCCGAGACTAGAACGAAAGGTCTCAATGGAAAAGATAGCCTCGGCGTGAACACTTACGAAGCTTATGCAAAGACAACAAGTTAGTAAAATCATGCAATGCATTGATTATAATACGCTTTCCAACATACCAGAAATCCTTACTCAAGTTATCACTCAAGTTATGAGAATAATGGCTGTGGAATAAATCTCGTCCTGTGCCCTGACCTTTGATCCTATTTCGATGATATTCAACAGAACCGGTTTGGTATACCTCCGAAATAACATGATAAAGTTTTGTCGCAATCGAAGCATTTTTACGTAAGTTATGAGGCATAAGAGCTATGGAATAGATCCCGCTCCTGTGTCCTAACCTTTGACCCCTTTTCGCCCATTTTCAATAGAATTCGTCCCCAGGCAAGACCCTACAACATACATTGTACTAACATTTCATCCAAATCGAAGCATTTTTACGTAAGTTATGACGCATAATGGCGATGGAAGTGATCCCGCTCCTGTGTCCTAACCTTTGACCCCTTTTCGCCCATTTTCAATAGAATTCGTCCCCAGGCAAGACCCTACAACATACATTGTACTAACATTTCATCCAAATCGAAGCATTTTTACGTAAGTTATGACGCATAATGGCGATGGAAGTGATTCCGCTTCTATGTCCTGACCTTTGACCCCATTTCGCCCATTTTCAATAAGGTTTGTCGCCAGGTGGTTTTCTACCACATACTAAAATTTCATCGAAATCGAACCGTTTTTACGTTAGTTATGACGCATAATAGCAGTGGAATGGATCCCGCTCCTATGTACTGACCTTTGACCCCATTTCGTTCACTTTAAATAGGGTACCTTCCCAGGTGATCCCCTACCAGATACTAAAATTTCATCGAAATCGAACGATTGTTACGCGAGTTATTGTGCGGACGGACACAATCACACAACGCGTGACGTAATGAGGCAGATGGGAATCGCGACCATCGCTCGCCGCAAGTGTGACGTCATAAAACTTTAATAGGATCCACACACAACGCGTGACGTAATGAGACAGATGGCGTGACCGTGCGTCAACATTCTCAACCGCGGCGAGATTGTGACGTCATAAGATTTCTAAGCATTGGTAACATTAATGGAATAATGGAACAACACCATCACTAAAAACATTATAATTCGGGGTGGTTATTTAACCCACTGAACGAATTCTCCTAAAGTAGAGATCAAGCTAAATCGATTTCTAGTACCAGAAAACGGTAGGTTAACGACTTTCATCAAAATTCTTAGAGCTGTTTTCAAAATAAAATGTACATACAAACATAGAAGAATTGCTACTTTAAGGTGGACGTCAAGTAATTTTGCTTCCTATACTTCCAATGGAAAAACTTCTGTACACATTTTCTTCACAATTAATGCGTTTCCAAGGATGAAAATTTGAACATCGATTAAAATATCTTCATTTTATAACTTGCAATACTTAATATTTTCTAAAACATAACCGTATTATGCAATTCAACATTTGTTTGTCTACTGACGTCATGGAAACACAGGTCGCGCCATCTTTTTTCTGGACAATTAATGCGTTCACAAGGATGAAAATTTGAGCATTGATTAAAATAGCTTCATTTCATAACTTGGAATACTTAATATTTTCTAAACCATAACCGTAATTATGCAATCCAACATTTTTTTTGCCCACTGACGTCATCAAAGTACAGGTCGCGCCATCTTTTCTCTGGTTTCAACACAACCAAAGGAAAAGTTATTGGTTTTTAATATGATTATGGTTATGTTTTAGAACATATTAAGTTTTCCAAGTTATAATATGAAGTTATTTTAATCGATGTTCAAATTTTCATCCTTGGGAACACATTAATTGTGAAGGAAATGTTTACAAAACTTTTTTCATTGGAAGTGTAGGAAGCAAAATTACTTGACGTCCACCTTAATAATATGGGATAAGGGCAATGGAAAGGATCGCAATCCTATGTCCTAATCTTTGACCACATTTCGTCCATTTTCAATAGAGTTCGTCCCCAGGTGGTCCCCTACTACATACTGAAATTTCATCGAAATCGAACCATTTTTACGCAAGTTATGACGCATAAGGGCAATGGAATGCATCCTGATCTTATGTCCTGACCTTTGACCCCACTTCAACCATTTTGAATAGGGTTTGTCCCCAGGCGGTCTCCTACCACATAGTAAACTTTCATTGAAATCGAACCATATTTGCGCAAGTTATGACGCATAAGGGCAATGGAATGATCCCGCTCCTACGTCGTGACCTTTGACCCATTTGTCCCATTTTCAATAGGGTTCGTCCCTAGGTGGTCCCCTACCACATAATTAAAGTTTCGTTGAAATCGAACCATATTTACGCAAGTTATGGCGCATAAGGGCAATGGAATGATTCCGCTCCTACGTCGTGACCTTTAACCCCATTTGTCCCATTTTCAATAGGGTTCGTCCCTAGGTGGTCCCCTACCACATACTAAAATTTCATCGAAATCGAACCATTTCTACGCCAGTTATCGGAGCATATACGTGTTTTGGTGAGAAAAAAAACAATTGAATTTATTTTGAGTATATTGAATTGACTGTTATTTATTAAAAGCATTATATTTATGCTGGTATTACATTTTAATATGGAAATTATAGAGAAGTTTAATTTGGGAGATGGTTGGATGCATTTCGAAACAAAACTGAAATTTTGAATAAGGCCATGAAACAAAATAGAAAAATAAAATAAAATGCACCACTGAATTTGGTATCTCCCAAAAGTTACTATTGTATTGTTTGCGGTGTTTGCATTTGATGAGTAGATACACCTGAAAGTGTAAGAAAAGGTAACTATTGTTTGCATGTGTACCAAATTTGTAAACAATAAAATTTAATGGTATACAATGTACACGTGTAAATAACCTTTTGGAAGTGGCGATGATCAAATTAGCTAGTTAGGACAAAAACATTGATTTTACGGTTATAACCTCAGATTACATTCCCACCTCAGTCATTGCTGAGGGGGATGCACTTGAACCATGTAATGAAAATTTAAACTGAAAATACCTAAAACTTCACTGCACTAAGGTTTAGGTTTTTGAAAGGCCACTTGGCCTATATTTATTTTAAAAACTTAACAAGTTAAAATTTTTAGGTCACAGATTTTATGCCTGGCCACAGGGCCCAATAAAAATAAACGGATGACAGGTTAGTTTCTTTCCAAGAAAAACTAGCACCAGGGACACTACTGATAAAAATAATAAACACAAGAATTTCATTGTACTTCAACAGCACCAACACTTGATTTAACATGGTGTACAACTTAAGTATTTTGAAGTGAAAATATCTCACACTCTCTCTCAAAAAAAATATTATATGCATATGTGTACACTATATTGTTCTAATTAAATCGCTCGAACCAACCTTCTCAGACCAGACTTCCGAATCCACTTTTAATTTTAAACTACTATAACAACTGCCAAAATTCTACGTATAATGAAAGTTAATTTAATAAAAGATTCTACCCTTCCAGGAAAATTTGTCTTAAAATCAGCATAACCCTGCCTTAAATCAACATTTGTCTTACAATCAACATTTCTAGCATTACCGGATACTCAACCCATTCTATACACCATACCAAAACCTAATGCACTAGATACCTTATTCAAATTACACAAAGTTATCATTAAATTGCTACACTGACAAGAGAATCTTACTTACACCATCCTCATGCAAATCCAACATTTCAAAATTCCATACTATAATTTTCCCAGTCAACTGGCACATATGTAATAATCAACTCGGGCATAAAGCCAAACAATCATCTCAACCAATGAGTCCCACATCTCAAGAAAAACACTAATTTTCGGGGAGAACAACAAAGTTTGAGTCTGAAGGCGGGAATGGGTCGTGAATCCATTCCCAGCTTATACAGTGTAGTGGAGCAAAGTGCGACCTAACCCTTTTCTGTTCCTTCACTCTGATTTGGGGACAACCTATATCACTCCCCTCATAGGTACCACCTCCTATGGACCGAACAAGCTTACTTGGGCAGAAAACAAATCCCCCAATTTGTTTCGTGCACCCTTTCAGACCCCGCGGCATTGTCTACATAGGGTAAAGTATCCCACAAGAGTTCTCTTGTCCCCAAAATATCTCTTCGTCCATTTTCCAGAAAATTCAACACATCACCCTTTTTCCCAGAAAATTACTTCTTATCCTATTTTCCCCAGGAACACACTTCATATCCTTATTTTCCCAGGAACACACTTCATATCCTTATTTTCCCAGGAACACACTTCATATCCTTATTTTCCCAGGAACACACTCATTTCCCAGAAAATCACTTATCTTTATTTCCCAGGAACACACTGTACATATTCATTTCCCAGAAAACTCCCTAACACCATACTTGACACACTATACCAAACCTTACTTTATTTCCTGAAAAATCTATACATCACCATACTTCCTAGATCACTCTTTTCCTAAAAAAAAATCATCACTTCTTGAAGAAACACAACAGCTATTCGGGTTATTTTTTTTTTAGTCACACTATACATATGCTCATATCTGCCTGTATGCCCAATTCTTATATTCTTTTCCCCATAAAAACCTGTTTTTCTAATCTACGGGCTGAAACTAGAAATTAGCCCTCACTAATACAAAAATTAAATTTTAAAGAGTAATTTAGCACCTAAATTTACCAAAACACTAAACCAAAATAATTACCAGCCTACAAGAAAAATTCCCCACTACATGGCACCTACGCTAAGTTCATAAATACAAATTCTACTTCACAAATACAAAAATCACCGAGCACAAAAAGAGTTAAATTTCACCTAAGAGAAATACTGGTCTGGAGAGGTGTTCGTTCCGAAATAACTTGATATTCTTATTATATCATCCATCCCTACATGACCCAGAAAATTATCCACTTCCACTACTTTGTTTCGTTTTGTTTTTCAATTACCTATACACAGAAGATGACATGAAATTTATTTAAACAGCCTAAGATTTTAAAACCAACTCGTTTTATAATTTTAAAGAAACCACAACATAATACAAAAAAGAAAATGCCGAGAGAAATTTACCTTTAGGACTGGGGCAACAACACTTCCTGACAAGCACACTAACCGTCGATAATAAAAAAAAAAAAAAAGGTTTCACAGCCTAATAATAGATAAAATAAATAAATAAAAAATAAACTCTCCCTGAGAGAACACCACTGTCCCGGTTGATTTTCACTTCACCTCCAATGTTGTTTTTTTCTTTTTTCTACCCTGTTGGTGGACTCCTTGTTGTAATCAGTAGTGGGCCCAGCTCGACAATTCAGCATTCGAAGCATTCACAAGGCCGTCCATGATAGCCATGGCTTTCTCCCCGAGGCCTGGGCGCAGCCCAGCGTTAAAATATGGAGGCAGCAACAACAATAGGTGGACTTTTGGACCTCAGGCATGTAGGGCTTGGAAGTAAGAAATCGGGTCTGATCCTTCTCCGCCATCTGCATCCAACACGGCAGTCGACCGCTACTTGATAATTTGGGTGTATCAGCGGTCATTTCACCTCCGGCAATGAGATCCTTGAAAATAATCATTTTTTTTTTTGCTGACCGATTTTAGTCACTTCAGAATACGGGAACACAGCTAGCGGCCAGTCATTCTTACTGCCGACCAGGCCAAAGAAAAAGATTTTTCTTTTCCACACAGGGCCAACAGACCCCAGTGCATCTCATTCTGACTGCCTGACTGCCCCCTCCACCGCCAAAAGGCGAGGAGAAAATAAAACTCCGCCGTCCTCTCTTTCTCTGACGGCCAGCAAGAAGTCCAGAACAAAAGTGTTTCTCAACGGATAAACTCTGGGGTGCTTGAAAC
This sequence comes from Macrothele yani, assembly GCA_039090855.1. Classification (NCBI taxonomy): domain Eukaryota; kingdom Metazoa; phylum Arthropoda; class Arachnida; order Araneae; family Macrothelidae; genus Macrothele; species Macrothele yani. Next base: position 22,325,991 of record CM076992.1, read on the forward strand.
CGCTGACCCCTCTCATTGGTCGAAACTTCAGCCTAGCAACTCACAGCTTCCCCACGGAATCTTCACTCCCACGCCTCGAGTGACCTCTGACCTTCACACGTGTCGACCAAGCTCTCTTTTTGACCCTGAGGTCTAAAAATAGATTCTGTTGCTGAATTCCCTACCCCAAAAGACGCAAAGATGTTACACTTTTGGTGACTTTTCCACGACGCTTGGAAACGCAAAAATGGCGAATTCTTGCTTTGCAGAAAATCACTAATTTTAATTTTCTTTTTCTCTCGTTCCGTGATGTTAAACTAAAATTAATTTTGATTCTCTGAGCTGCACACCTACTCGCCTTTTCCTATCGCGATAAAAGAACAGATAAAATAATTATTTTCAAAAACCCAAAGTAAGTTAAATCAAATATTATTCTTTTTTTTTTTTTTTTTCACCAACATAAAATTTTGTTTTCCTGGTTGTGATTAAGACAAGCGAATTTTGCGCACGAATTCCCCTGCCTTTCAACCAGGAGTTTTCTTCTAACGTATGTCATGGGAGAAAATTTTTGCATTAATTAATCTCTGATAAACCAACAGAAAGATTGATCAGTTCTCTCTGAAATTCACCAGAGGTTAAAATTTTCGCCATGACATACGCTTCTTCAACCTACGGTTGGAAAGCGTAAAAAACGAAGTACAGAGCCATGAACCATGAAATACGGGATTACACCGGTATACAATACAAATTTGAAGTTGGCATTCCGTCTATTGGTGTAAATTATGACAAGATTGGGAAGTCAAGTAATATCTGAAAACTTGAAAATGTTACCAATAGACGTAATCACAACTTCAAATTTGTATTGTATACTAGTGTAATCCAGTATTTCATGGTTTATCTGCTTCTCCCGGCGGCAATCACCAGAGACAATGATTTCTATTCATCCAGATTCGCTAAATATGAACGCCGTTGCTTCAACTGGCGATTCCTGTGATGTGTTAAATTCAAATTATCGGAAACTTGAGCGGTTCTTCTGCAGTGATGCATTCAGGCATCTTTTCGGGGGTGCTTAGCCCCTCCAGAAATACATGACCCCCCCCCCCCCGTTGATTTTTGGACGATCTCCCTTTATATTTAATCTAATTAGTTTCGTTTATAGCTGAACATTTGGAGATATTAATTAAAAGAAAAACTTAATCGATTAAGGTTTCAAGATCACAGCTCATTGTAAGCGCGAGAAGAGCCATTTTAAATGTGAAATGCTGGTACATTAATAACCGGTGTAACCGCCAGAATGTTGAATGCAAGCACGCAAACGTTCATGCATTGTGTCGTACAGGTGCTGGATGTCATTTTATGGGATGGAGTTCCATGCCAGTTGCACTTGTTCATTCAATACAGGGACGGTTAATGCTGGTTGGGGGTGACGCTGGAGTTGTCGTCCAATGATGTCCCATACGTGCTCGATTGGTGAAAGATCTGGTGATTTAGCAGGCCACGGCAACATGTCGACACTCTGTAGAGCATGTTGGGTTACAACAGCGGTATGCGGGCGAGCGTTATCCTGTTGGAAAACACACCCTGGAATGCTGTTCATGAATGGCAGCACAACAGGTTGAATCACCAGACCGACGTACAACTGTGCCGTCAGGGTGCGTGGGATAAACACGAGAGTGCTTCTTCTGTCATAGGAAATTGCTCCCCAGACCATAACTCCAGGTGTAGGTCCAGTGTGTCTCGGCCGCAGACAGGTTGGTTGCAGGCGCTCACCTGGCCTCCTTCTAACCAACACACGGCCATCACTGGCACCCAGGCAGAACCGGCTTTCATCAGAAAACACAACAGATCTCCACTCCGTCCTCCAATAAGCTCTAGCTTGACACCACTGACGTCGCAAACGGCAGTGGTTTGGAGTAAGTGGAATGCACGCTACAGGGCGTCTGGCTCGGAGCTGTCCTTCAAGTAACCGATTTGTAACAGTTCATTGTGTCACTGTGGTGGCAACTGCAGCTCGAATTGCTGCCGCAGACGCGGTACGATGCGCCACTGCCATACGCCGTACACGGCGGTCTTCCCTCTCAGTAGTGCCACGTGGCCGGCCGGAACCCGGTCTTCTTGAGGCAGTACCTTCCCTTGACCACCGCTGCCAACAATCATGCACAGTGGCTACATTCCTGCCAAGTCGTTCTGCAATATTGCGGAAAGAAAATCCACCTTCTGGTAGCCCTATTGCACGACCTCGTTCAAACTCCGTGAGCTGTTGATAATGGCTTCTTCGTCTTCTTAAAGTCATTCTTGACTAACATCCACACCCTACGTCGAATCTCAACGATAACTAACGCTCACGAACGTTACAGCGCGTATTTACAGCAAACCTGCTTTGCATGTTCCGAGGGGCGCTACTAGCGCCATACGTATGCGCCGAGCGCGAAATTTGCATAGACGTCATCTTACAGATGGACTCTCACCGCCTACCAAATGTCTTTTATCTAACACAACCCCTTCTTGGTGTTGGGATTTTTTTCCGTCAGTGTATTATAATAATAAAAAAAGGCATCCATATGGACTTCAGTATGAAATTTCTATCAGCCTTCAATAAAACCTTAAACAGTCCTCGCTGAAGGGGCAATTTTTCACGCACTGACAACTCCGACTACTTCCGTAATAAATACCCAATTCCACAGAGTAGAGATGTTTGCACTGCAATACATCATCATATTTTGGAAGCTAGCATGCAGATTTACTTCAGTCTTCTGGATGTCGACTTTCCATGTATACGGTTAAGCCCCTTAGTGTTGCTAACGTGACGCTAGTGCTTCTAATACAACACAATACTTGCTAACTATTTTTTAACAGTAGCAAATTATGAGAAATCGTTCCCAGAAAAAAAAAATTCCCCTTAGGCGGTGGGGGAGTTACGCTCTGTAAGAAAAAAAAAAAAAATCAAGGCACCTCAAACTGTCATCCCACACACAAACGGTTAGTAAGGTTTTTTTTTTTTTTTGCTATTCTAAATAGGCTGAAACCAAATGGGCAAATGGCAGGGGAATGGTTTACACCATACGTTTTCAGGTAACGCTGTAGTGATTCCTTAATAAAGCAGAAACACGCTTGTAGTAAGGCGAGGACATTTTTGCCACTCCTAATGTTGGGAGTGGGGGATTTTCTCCACCACAGCAGATTTTACAGCGCCAATTTTACACGTCCTCAATATTTTACACCACCCCATGGTGAAATCTGTGGTGCGTTATTGAATTAAAGCAAAGATATAACATTTTTACGTTTTTAATCATTTTTTTAATTCGAGGTTTAGCGACCGCTGTGAGCAACTCAGTGGGTTATAAGCAGTCGCCCGTCCCTAATTTAGGGGCACTGGTTCCAGGGAAGGGAGAGAGCCAGTGCCGTAAGACGAACACAACATCCATGCCTGACCGGGATTCGAACCCGGACCCCTTACGGACGAATGATCAGAGGCCAGTGCCTTAGACCACTGCGGCTTTAATCATTTGTATGTGTAGATTTCTTGGAACTCGCATTTGCGATATACGAGCATAAAAATTTTTTTATACTCTATCTAAAAGTTTTATATGTGTTAATGTACTGTAGCCGCCCCGGTGGCGCAGTGGTCTAAGCGATGGCCTCTGATCATTCGTCCGAACGGGGTCCGGGTTCGAATCCCGGTGAGGCATGGATGTTGTGTTTGTCTTACGGCACTGGCTCTCTCCCTTCCCTGGAACCAGTGACCCTAAATTAGGGACGGGCGACTGCTTATAGCCCATTGAGTTGCTCACGGTGGTCGTTAAACCTCCAATCAAAAAAAAAAAAAAAATGTACTGCATATATAAATAACAAAATTGTGATTATATGTATTAATACATAAATCAGTCAACTAGTTTCAGCCCCCCCAAATTGTAATTGCCCCTCGGAAAAAAATCTCTGAATGCAACGCTGCTTCTGGGTGGTGTAGTGGTTAGCATACTCAGGCGCAAACCGGGAGACGCGGATTCGCTTCCCGCTCCAGGACGATGAAATTATCAAGTTTTTGGATATTATTTGACTTTTACTACTCTTGTCATAATTTACACCTACAGACGGAATCACAACTTCAAATTTGTGTTGACGACGTACAGAGGTTTATCAAAATAATGGATACACCGACTGAGACTGAGAGTACACGCAAAGCGCTGTATGCAAATCACTGGGACCATGTCACCCGCGATGTGAGGTATATAAAGGGGTGAAGTACGATGTCAGCTGCCACATTAAGCCGCGAATGGCTGAGTGGTTAGCAGTTCAGACTATCAATGGAAGGTCCTCAGGTTCGTTCCTGGGCTGATCTTGCGGAGGTGGTGTGATTTGCTAGCAATCACTGAATATTCGCCGTGCATCGGACGAACACGTTAAGTGACGTCCCCCAGGTAGGACCCACTGGTTAAATGGGTATCCTTTCCTATGCCCCCACTCTTGAAATTCTCTCACCCCTCTTTGTGCAACATCGTACTTGTACGGTGGCGCCATCTACTGTACTCTAATCTCACTACAAACTGTTCTGTCAAAGTCGCTAGACTTGCTCTCATTCCTTCAGTTTCTGTGTCCTGCCCAAAAGGCGAAATCGCTGTAGGTGGCTGGGACCTAAAATCTACTCATTGTGGACGGAAGTCCTACAAGAAAATGACTCATACTTACTTGTCAGCTGTCACGTATCAGTGCCACAGTTGTATGTGAAACAGCTGTTGTGGAGTAACTGTCGACAATGTCAGATCTCAGTGACCTCAAAAAAGCCATGATCGTTTGTGCGCGGCTTGCAGGGGCTTCAGTAATTAGAACGGCAGAAATAGTTGGTGTAACAGGAGGAAATGTATCGAAGATTATGACTACCTATCAAAAAGGACCCGGCGTTGCCTCAAAATGACATTTCTCATGGCGTCAACAATATGTTGACGCCATGCGAAATGTCAGATAGGGATAGGCGAACGTTAGCACGAACTGTGCAATGGAGGCACAAGACCACGGCACCACTAATAGCAGCAGGGTTGAACACCAGTCGGGATGATCCCGTTTCCGTCATAACAGTTCGTCGGGAACTTCATCGTGTCAGTATTTATGCAATTCACAAAACGGTTACCAACATTACCAACATCAATGCAACAAAACATATAATATATGCAATTATCCAGTTTTTATATGCAAAGCACATAAAAACTGGGATGCTAAAGACTGACAACGCCTGGTGAATCGTGGTTAACATTGTTTCCACCACTGGCAGAGTGTACGTCTGGCGAAAACCTGCTGAAGCGTACCGTCGCGACTGTTTAGTTCCGACTGTGAAGCATGGAGGTGGATCCTTGATGCTGTGGGGTGCAATAGCATGTCATTTCTTAAGGCCATTGGTTATTCTGCAGGTTGTATCACATCTGCTGCGTACGAATTCGTTCTTTTGAACCACCTGCACCCAATGTTGAGGGCACTGCTCTCTAATGACCGTTTCTGGTTTCAAGCAGATAATGTACCCGTACATTGTGCAGGTGGTTCAAGTACTGGCTTGCAGAGTATGAATATGAGGTACAGAAGCTACCATGGCCACCCCAATCTTCAGATCTCAATATTATTGAACAATTATAGGAATATCTTGAGCGAAAGATCAGATCACACTTTCCACTACCAAACATTACTGGCACAGTTAGGGTCATAGTTTACAAAAAGAATGGTCCCAAATTCCATTATTGTATGTGCATGACTTGCATAAGTCTATATTCCAAGTCGAATTGTTTCTGAAAACCCGAGGTGGGCCTACAGCTTATTAATAATAAGTTCTCCACAAACAGGAAGTGTTTCCATTATTTTGATAAACCCCTATACAATGGCACGACTGGACTACAGCAGCCGAAGCCCACGGCAAGTATCCTTGTTAAGAACACGTTACAGTTAGCTACCCGTTTCCAATCTTCCATGGTTCAGTGGCGTTGCACCTTCTCCAACTGCAACATCGTAGCCCGGTGCCATGCTGTTAACAACGACGTGGGCGTCGGCTACCATAGCCCAGTCATTCCATCGTAGATAGAATGGTCTTTACACTAACGTTCGTTGCTTCCCCGTCGTTGAGAGTCGAAGTAATCATATCCACTGTGGTTCTCCGTTTCGACGTATTGATTGGCCAGATTATTATGACCACCGGACCATTTTATGCAAAGTAGCTATCCTGCAGATGCTACTGACGCAAAATGGCCGAATCGGTTTATAAAGGGAACGCTGAGGGCATACAGAGACCGATGAAGTGCACTGCGCAAGAAATAATGGGTAAGAGACGCGATCTGACGGACTTTGAACATGGAATAATCGTGGATGCTCGAAGCATTGGTGAGAGCATTAGCAAAACGGCTGCACTTGTGAAATGCTCGAGGGCAGCAGATGTTAAAGTTTAGAGAGGTTCTTTGTCTGGACCACCAGACAAAGAACCGGGCCTGAACGCAAGGCATGTAGTCGTCAACGGTTACTCGATGCTCGAGCCGAGCGGAGACAGAGACTTATTTAGTCCAACTGACGGGCAACATTTTGTCAAGTTACAGATAATTATCTGTAATTCAGATTATAATCTGAATAAAGGAGTCTGATGACCTCTCAACGTACAGTTCGCCTACAGAAGCAGACGGCCTGTCCGTAAGCCATTGCTATCTGCAGCGAACAAGAAGAAACACCTTCAGTTCACTTAGGAACATAAGATTTTGGCATTAAATGAGTGGAAAAGTGTAATGTGGACCGACGAATCACGTTTTCAACTACAGCATGCAGATGAAAGATTGTGGGTATAGAGAAAGCAGCACGAAATCATGGAGCCATCTTGCATCGTTACTACTTTTCAAGCTGGTGGAGACAAAGTTATGGTCTGGGGCATGTTTTCGTGGGAGTGTTTGGGGACTTTGATTCGTGTGGAGCAACGTCTGATCGCCCAAAGGTATTTAAATATTGTTGCCGATGAAGTCCACCCATTTATGTTCATCACAATGAAGATGGACACTTCTAGCAGGACAATGCTCCATGTCATAGTGCTCAGATTGTACGCGAATGGTTTGAGGAGCATCACGGACATTTTCCCCTGCTACATTCAATCCAATGGAGGATTTGTGGGATGAAGTCGAAAGAGGCATCAGACAGCTGGATCTGCTACCATCAAATTTTCAAGAGCTGGAGGGTGCAATTAATCGCATTTGGGCTAATATACCCCAAGCCACTTACCGACATTTAATAGAGTCCATACCACGACGAACTCAAGCAGTAGAAGGGCAAAAGGTGGCCCAACAATGTAGTAACCAGGTGGTCATAATAATTTGGATTTATCTGAGTGGCCAATTATTATGACCGTAAATTATTATAACCGTGGCCAAATTATTGTCTGTATGTACTATCGGGAAACCGTATTTCACATGCTTATATTATGTGCGCTCCTTTGAAAATAAACAAAAAAAAATGATCTTGTGGGGATCAAGATCTGCGTTTTCTATCACGCTGTGGTGGGAGTCGAATTGCTGTTTACTGATAACCAAGCTAATCTGCAGACAAGTAACTGGTGGATGTCATCATCATCATTGTCAAACATTATCAATCCACTGTTGGACGAAGGTCTCCCCAAGTTTCCTCCACAACGGTCTGTCTTGTGCCAGTCTCCTCCATGTCACTCCCGCATACTTTCGAATTTCATCCACCGATCTTCAATGTGGTCTTCTTCTGGGTCTTTTCGTGTCCCTTGGAATCCAATCTAAAATTTCGGCTGTCCATCGATGGTCTGTCCTTCTGGCAGTATGTCCAGCCCATTGCCATTTCAGGGATTTAACTCTGATCATGATGTCTTCCACTCTTGTCATTTTTTGGATCCACGAGTTCCTCTTCTTATCTCTCCTGATTACACCAAGCATGCACCTCTCCATGCTGCTTTGAGTTTTCTGCAGCCTTTGTATGTCTCTTTTAGTTAAGGTCCACGTCTCTGCACCATACGTAAGCACTGGAAGGATGCATTGATCAAACACTTTTCTTTTAAGACATAATGGCATATTGCTCTTGAAAATTATGCTGTTTCTTCCAAAAGCTCTCCAGGCAAGTTTTGTACGCCGATTAATTTCTTCATCAATGTGACCCTCACTTGATATCTGCTGTCCAAGATAAATGTATGTGTCTGTTATCTCCAGCTTTTCTCCATCAATCGATAAATCTTCATTTCTTGTAAAAGTATTGAACATCACTTTTGTCTTCTGAAAGTTCATTTTTAATCCCGCTTCTTTACTCTTGTCAGCAAGTTCCTGGATCATACTCTGCAGCTCTGATGGGGTAGTTGCAAAAATGACTATGTCATCAGCAAAACGAAGGTGGGTTAGATAATCTCCTTTAATCTTTATCTATTTGTTTTCCCAGTTCAGTGATTGAAAGACATTTTCCAGTGTGGCGTTAAAGAGCTTCGGAGATATGGTGTCACCATGTCTCACTCCTTTTCCAATTTTTAACTGGTGGATGTACTACGCGATTAATGTGTTCAATAAAAAATAATTAACTGCTTAGTTTATAGTTTTCTTTTTGAGTTCAAGTAAGCCTGTTGGTTCGCTTGACATTTTCAATTTTTACGCAGACACGTTGCGTACCATGATTTCAGGTATTCTGACATCTGATTTCTTAAAGGAAGGAGGAGTGAGTGGCCTTCACGATTTGTAAGAAGTAGCGGCTACCAGTTAACTGTAAATGCCTTCGAGGAGGACATTTTCTGATTTTTTAATTCGGCCTTTTACTGCACGAGTGAATCAAACCAAAGCACAGACAGGCACAATCACAAAAAAAAAAAAAAAAAAATCATTTCTCCAGCCATCTGCGGTTCTTCACAAGCCACATGCACGCACACACGAACCACCAAGGTTAGCGTTATCGGAGCTGTTGCGTTGTTCACTTTCTTTTTTACCTCTTCGTCGCCACGCGAACACGTGCTATAGCTACGAGTAATTCCCGCAGCTCTTTCCAAAGGTCTGGGCGATCACTTGTGCAATCGTAGTTGGACAAACTCCAAACACGTGCTATGCAATGATCGCTTTTAGATCCGCACTTTTTCAGCGTACGGAGATTCTTTACGCCATGCAATAAAAAAGCTGGGCGGGGGATGAGGTGGCGAAATAGAAAGAAAGGGTACTAAAGCTGAAAGAAAAGTCGGGAAAGGTCTGAAGGATTTGGCAAAATGCACAAATATGCAGTCTTTTTTTTCTTTTTCGTCTCCCCCCCCTCTCCCATTATTTTTGGTTTATTCATGCAGCATGGAAAATGGGCTCCATTTTGTGCTCCATGATGATATCTGAACAACAAACAGGTCAATGGCACCAGAAAGCATAGGGTGTGGCTCGTTCTGCAGTTTCAGAACACCCTCTTGACATCTTAAAATGGTAGTGCATTTTCCCCCGTTCTTTGAAAACTGCAAGTGTGCTGTTCGTGGATATTCTTGACCACAGACAGTGGAATGGGGTCAGAAGCTAACCATCTTCTTCCGGTTTACATGGATATTTTAGACTTCTTTGCCGCAGTCAGAGAGAGTTTACCAAAAGAAAAAAAAAATGCTAATATTTCCGTATGAGAAGGAAAGTATTTAGGGAAATAGTGGGCCGATATTTCGTGCGGCTGCACTGGGTAAAGCAAATAAGCAGTGGACTGCTGAGTATGTTACTGACTCCAGTTAACTGTAAATCAAATACTTTCAAACGCAAAACGAAATTCGCCGAATTCTTCACCAAAAAACAGTATTAGTCTTTAAAGCAAACAAAAAACGCATCCCCGGTAGCACAGTAATGTTGAATCGACATCGATTTTCGGTTACCAGGTCGATAATACGTCGATGCATAGTTTTCGACGTAAAATCGATGAGATGGAACATCAAGAAAAATCATTACATTGAATTTCAGTATAGATGGAGACGGTTTTACTCAGTTTATCCCTTTAGTTCCATTAGGTCGAATAATCGATGTTTTTTATGCGGTCTGTAAGCATTGCGCGCATGCGCCTTTGCAACCATTACGCCAAACAAACATTTTGGATGCTGGGGTGATGATCGGTTGTATCATTTCTGTTGTAAGACGAGATTCTTATTTACCTGTCTCCTCTTTCGCTGGTAAGTTAAAAGTTGTTTTCTTTGCTTAAGTATGTTTATAAGAAGTTGAGTCTCGTTCCTTCAAGTAGAATTACTTTTAAAGACATATAATTTGTACGTGCACATATACCAGTTAGGGATAGTCTTAGCGCGATGCTGACAGATCACCAAACATTCTGTGAAATTTTTGAGAATTTGTCAGTATAGTCAGAAAAATGCGTCCGAAAACACTTGGATGTTGATACAATAAAAAAATAAATTATATGATCTTTCAATCGTATTACAAATACGAATACATTCTACGTTATAACGAAGTAAATTTCTCCGTCACTTCTGTCTACGCCGGGCATCGAATCAGGGTCCCCTTATTCCGGAATAAGTCGCTCTCCCAACTGAGCTACGCGGACGTATGATTTCGCTGCTATCTGCCTTTATCTCATGTGCGTCCTGCGGTGCAGGCACGTCACAACGTTTTATTCCACGATTAAAAGATGTTTCAACATCTAAACGGTCGAGTAAACGTAGATTCGACATTACAACAGTGCTAGAATCGATGACTAAACTGCGTAATCTCAACGTAGAATCGAAGTCTACACTACGTAGCAACGATGTATATGTTTCTCTCGAAAGGTCGAATCTTCGTCTCCTGTTGACTTGATATCGACTTAACAGGTTTAAAATTCGACGTCGTAAAGACGTAACAAAAGTGGACATGGATATCTATATTCGACGTTTCTATCGACCAAAAATCGATCAAAAATTCGACGTCGAATCGATGTAATGTGCTACCGGGAATCGCTCTCTTGGAATGAAAGGTTTACTAAAAAATAAACAACAACCAAAAAAAAAAAAAAAAAACAGCACACAGGGTGTCCGAAATGAAGTGTCCGAGCACAAATACGACGATCGACCGAAAGGAATAGGAAAGTAACGCGGTTGGTCGTAGCAGTAAAGTGAAAAATGCTAAATACGCAGCAGATGATAATTCAGCTATGATAGTTGCAGCCCCGGAATGGATAACTCCCGAAAAATACGAAAATTAAATATTTTTACGGCCCCCCACGGAAACCAGAGTCATTTAGTGAAAAACGTGCCGCGCCGAATTTGGGGGAAATTTTTTACCCGAACGCTTTAGAAGAATATTTCGCTGAGATATCAATAGTTGACGTATACCAGCTTACCTGCAGTGGACCTGTGCAGCGTTAACGTCCGCGAATAGTACATGCACATTGTGAACATCTGCAAATCCATTTAGAAAAGGACTACCGACATGTTGTCTGTTCAGACATTTGAGGCGTTCGATGCGATTCTGAGACAGACAACATGTCGTTTGTCCTTTTTCAAATAGATCTGCAGATGTTCCCCTTATGTACTATTCGCGGACATTAACATTGCACATGTTCACTGCAGGTAAACTGGCATACGCCCACAATTTCAACTATGGATATCTCAGTTAGTGGCGTAACTACCACCCCCGCAGCTGCGGGAGCGCAGGTAACGAAGGGGCGTACTGCAGCTGCCAGTTATGGTTTTACGAAAAAATTCGAACACGCGCAAAAACAAAGAAACAAACAAATAATTAACCCAAGGATTCGTATTTTTCTTTACACGGGCGAGTCACATTATTGTGACCACCAGCTAATATCCAGAGTAACCGCCGTGTGCAACGCGGACAGCAGCTAGACGGGCTTGGAGTGACTCAATGGGGTGCTGGAAAGTGTTCACAGGTATGTGGAGCCAAGCTGACTGCAGTGCATCTGACAGCTGCTGGAGGGTGCGTGGTGGAGGATCCATAGACCGACCAACCCGATCGAGGTGATCCCACAGATGCTTAATTGGTTTAAGTCTGGGGAATTAGGGGGCCAAGGAAGTAGTCTGAAGTCTTCATCGTGCTCTTCCAACTACTCTCGGACATTTCTAGCTGTGTGACACGTCGAATTGTCGTTCTGGAAGATCACATCCGCCCCGGGGAAGACAATCAGAATGTACGTGGTCTGCAAGGATGGATTCATAACGAATTTGGTCCATAGTGCCTTCCACAGGCATGAGTGGACCCAGAGAATGCCACGAAAACATTACCCAGACCACAACGCTGCCTCCACCAGCTTGTGTTATTCCAGGAATGGTTGAAGAGTCTTTGTTCTCCGATGTTTTTCACCTTATACGCCAACGTCCATCCGTTCGATGAAGTAGCAAACGTGACTGATCGGAGAAGGCAATCCTTTGCCAATCAGCGGAGGTCTGATTCCGACACTGCCGTGCAAATGAAAGCCTTTTCTGCCGATGCACCTTCGTTAGCATAGGTGCAGTGACCATCCGTCTGCATCGGAGCCCCATACGCAGCAGGGTTCGCTAAACTGTCGTTTTAGACACACTTCCGGTAGACCCCTGGTTCATTCGGCCAGTGCCGCCCCGGTGGCGCAGTGGTCTAAGCGATGGCCTCTGGTCGTTCGTCCGAAAGAGGTCCGAGTTCGAATCCCGGTGAGGAATGGCTGTTGTGTTTGTTTTACGGCACTGGCTCTCTCCCTTCCCTGGAGCCAGTGACCCTAAATTAGGGACGGGCGACTGCAATTATAGCCCATTGAGTTGCTCACGGTGGTCGTTAAACCTGCAATAAAAAAAAAATTCGGCCAGTGAGTTGCTCAACTGTATCGTGTCGATCAGCCATCACGCACCTTTGAAGCCGACGTTCACCTCTCACATCAATGGCACGCGGTGCTCCGCAGTTTCCACGTCGCTTATTCTCAACGGTGCCATTTCTCCAATCACGATACACTTTAACCACAGCAGCACGCGAACAGTTCGCAAACTGCGCTGTTTCAGAAATACTGCCACCCTTTGCCCGAAAGCCGATAATAATCCCTTTTCGCCCCGGTGGCGCAGTGATCTAAGCGATGGCCTCTGATCATTCGTCCGAAAGGGGTCCGGGTTTGAATCCCGGTGAGGCATGGATGTTGTGTTTGTCTTACGGCACTGTCTCTCTCTCCTTCCGTGGAGCCAGTGACCCTAAATCAGGTACGGGCGACTGCTTATAGCTCACTGTGTTGCTCACGGTGGTCGTTAAACCTCCAATAAAATAATAATAATTTTAATAATAATAATAATAATAATAATAACTGTGGGACATATTAACTATGGATCGTTTTTATTTGTGCTGAAAATTTCAAGCACTACAAAGCAACAGTCCTCGAGAAAATGTGTACAAAAGAATTTTCATTACAGATATAGGATAGAATTTCTCTTACACTCATTCAAGGACAGCCTTAAATTATTAGAAGAAGCAGTAAATGAAATTCTTTTCCTGGTTAGATTTTTCTAAACTTATTTTACAGAACTACACCCTTATAATAATTGCATGCTATGATTATACGGTACATGATTAAGAAGTATAATATAGATCGCGTATCGTGATTTTTTTGTTTCAAATTTCGACGTAATAATTTTCCGCTCTGTCAGCCCAAGGGTGGGGGTGGCGGCCTCGGCCCTCCCCGTGGGTGCGCCATTGTCAAAATGTGGAATGTTTATAGATAGAGACAAAGGACGAATAATGCCGTAGAGGGTTGGAGTCCAAAATTAAATAAGATTGTAAGTCAAAAACAACCAAATGGGCAGTTGCTAATGAACATTTTAAAGCAAGAAGCAATGAGTTTTTCACAGAGTTTGAAAGCTAAAGAACTGGGACAAGTTGGACACAAAAAAATACACCCAGCTGGGCAGAAGAATCAAAAATATTATTACGGAATTCGAGCGCTCAAACGACCTGGAGAAATGTACGACAGGCTTAAAACTACGTTACCAAAATGCACTATACTCCGGGCACTCCTAACCTGATAATGGGTGGAAAGCCTAGAGAAAGATAATTCCGCCATTGCAATATACTGTAGTTCGCACTTTCGCCTATTAACGGAGTTGATAAAAGATACATTTCAGACATAAAACATTAAAATAATGGTTGAACTGATGAAACCTCCGGTAGCTCCGGTAGGTCGATTTTTGGTGGATATGAAACGCCGAATATAAATAATCATGTACACTTTTGTTACGTCTTTTCGATGTCGATATTTAAATCTATTAAGTCCATATCAAGTCAATAGTTGAGGAATATTCGACCTTTCGAGAGAAACGTATACATCGTTGCTACGTAGTGTAGACGTCGATTATACGTTGAGATTACGTTTAGTAATCGATTTTAGTACTGTTGTAATGTCGAATCTACGCTAACTCTACAATTTAGATGTTGAAACATGAAATTCTAAACTTTTAATCGTGGCATAAAACGTAAAAGGTATAAATATTTGCAGTACGATTCTACGATTAAAAGATCATATAATTTTTTTTATTGTTTCAACATCCATGTGTTTTCGGAGGCATTCGAAAAAAGACATAATTCTAAAAAAATTCACAGAATTTTTGGTGTTCTGCCAGCATCGCGCTAGGCCCATCCCTAATTAGGATATGCGTACGTACAAATTATATATCTTAACAAGTAATTATACTTAAAGGAACGAGACTCAACTTCTTATAAACATACTTAAAGGAAAAAAACAACTTTTAACTTACCGGCGAAAAAAGAGACTGGTAAGAATCCCGTCTTACAACAGAAATGATACAACCGCCCAACACCCCAGCATCCAGAAAGTTTGTTTGGCGTAATGGTTGCAAAGGCGCATGCGCGCGATGCTTACAAATCGCATAAAAAATATCGATTATTCGACCTAATGGAACTAAAGGGATAAACTGCGTAAAACCGTCTACATGTATACTGAAATTCAATGTAATGATTCTTCTTGATTCTAATCGATTTTACGTCGAAAACTATGCCTAGACGTAACATCGACCTGGTAACCAAAAATCGACGTCGATTCGACGTTACTGTGCTACCGAAGACGTGGGGATATTTGTGCAATTAAAACGTGGTCTGTAATGTATTTACGTAAGCATATCCACTACAGCGAGCGAGCGAGAGTATGACGTCATTCAATGATATGACCATTCTCACGGCTTGTCTTCGCAGGAACACGGCTGGCGTTAAGTGGAATTCTGGTAAACCGGTTCTGCTGTCTGGAGTTTCGCCAATTCTTTTGAAGTGGTGTAGAGATACTCGTGCAGTGGGTGTGAATAGGTCGCCGTAGCGTATCTCCTGTTATCAGGTTAGGTGTGCCCGGACTGTAGAAATATATGTATTTCTTTATTTATATTTAAGAGGTGCGCGTTTCTTACTCATGGCATAACCGTACCGTCCGCTAATGCCAAGATTTTTTACCTGTCCGTGAACGCTACGACAGCAATACGATTGCTCTGCGGTGGGTTACAATACAATCGTTCTTAAATTGATTGTAAATAATACGACAGCTCTCCAATCGCGCTCTCTCTCTCTTTGCGCTGCTGAGGAAATGTGCGAGGCCACATGGGGATTCCCCGTGGAAGATGTGGAAAAACAGTCACACAGGTTTGCGTACACGACACGTACCAACATTTATTCAAAGCCGCTGTAGATTTGCGATGTATAAGTGGGTGATTTCTTCAAGTGATTTATTTTAGTTTCGGGCAAAATAATTACACGTTGCTATTGTTTTTAGTTCTTCCTTATAGTAAGTATGTCTATCTTATTCACTGCGTGGAAACTTTAACATACATACAGGCGAACGACATCGATTTCCGAAATGTCACAAAAACATGCAAGTGGAGCACAGCATCGGCTAAAGAAAAAGGAAGCAGGGCGCGCGAAGAAACTTCCAAAACTTGACCAGATCTTTTTGCCCCAGAGTCAATTAAGCTTGAGTGCCGTTTCTGATTAAAAGAATGATGATTTGTTTAACACGTCAACTGTTTAAAGTTTAAAAGCAGACATTTTAGAAAAACCGCTTCAGAAGCAAGCAAAAGTAAAATGGGTGATTATAAAGCTTATAGTTATTAACCTCAACCATTTAAATATGTTTTGCCGAATTCGTTTCCTGAGATAAAATGTATATTCATGTTCATGTAAAGATCAGGAAAATCCGTGTTCATCATGATTGGCTGATTAATAACCTTGCATTATGTATTTCTGTTCCAAAAATTACTTAAAAAGTTAAAACTACAGGGCTTTAGGGTACCCCCTTACTTTTTCCCAGACACTTTCCCTGACATCTTGTTCCCCGCCCACCACCACCACCACCACCACCACACACACACACACACCACGAAAAACACATCCTCACTCGTGTCCGAAATCCTGGGAAAATTACTGTGCTTCGGGGGCTGAAGTAAATCTCGTGGGGGCGGGGGAGGCGCATGTTGTCTCAGTTACGCCACTTAGCGAAATATTCTTTTAAAGCGATTGGGTGAATTTCTTTCCTCTTAATTCGGCGATGCGCGTATTTTACTAATTGACTTTGGTTTCCATGGGGAGCTGTATAAATATTTAATTTTCGTATTTTTCGGAAATTAAATATTCGGGGGTGCGCAACTATCACAGCTGAATTGCCCTTTGTTTGCTGCGCATTTTGTCGTTATCACTTTACTGCTACGACCAACCGTTACTTTCCTACTCCTTTCGGATAGTTTTCGTGAAATTCCCTGTAAATTGCAACACCAAGCTCATGAAGACCAAACTACTGTAAAAAAAAACAAGGAGGAAAACAGAATTAAACAAGAAAGATGACACCGAATTTTCGGGTGTAATAAGCACGTCTTTTGAATCCGTTCTGACGCAAATTAAATTTATCAAAGCTATTCAAAGTCAATGGAACCGGCATGGAAAACAATAGATCTGACGAAAGAAAGAAGATTTTCAATCGGGTTTTTAATCCCCCAGATATTGCTGTAAACGGAATCGTGAGCTTACGAACTCTTAGAAACAGAGATATAGACAAAAATAAGATGTGACTTTACGTCCTCTGGTGGGAAAACCATGCATTATTTTAGGAAGAAAGTATTCTCAAAAGGCTTATCCATATAAGCGGTATCGGTCGAAGAAAAAACAATTAGTCGAGTTTTCAGAAGCCCAGATTTTGCAACAAATACTTCAGAAGCAGAAATTAAGACTTATGACTCCTGGTGGCTGAACCATTCGTTACCAAGCATTAGAAATTATGTGAAAAATATTTTCCATCAGGTCTTGTATGCGATACAGGAAGAATTTTTCAAATCAGAGCTTTAGAAGCAGAAATAACGCAGAAAACGCAATTTACCTTTGTGCCCCCTAGTGGAAAGTCTATGATTTACTTGAAAATTTTGAATTTATAGGAAAAGCATTTCGCATCGGAAACACTATCCAACAAAGAAGGAATTTTTCAAATCGTAATCTTAGAAGTAGAGATACTGACAAAAATAAGATATACATCTACGCCCCCTGGCGTAGAAACCATGCATTATTTCAAGAAGAAAATTTTCCTAAAAGGTTTGTCGAAATGAGTAGTATCGGTCAACAAACGACTTTTTTTCAATCGAGATTTTAGAAGCTCATATTTTGCTGCAAATACAACAGAAGCGGAAATTAAGACTTACGCCACCTGGTGGCCAAACCATTTCTTACAAAAATTAGAAAATATGTGCAAACGATTTCCCATCAGGAGCTGTATGCGGTGCAGAAAGAATTTTTCAAATCGGAGATTTAGAAGCAGATATATAGGAGGAAATGCAATTTACCTTTACGCCCCCTAGCAGAAAGTCTATGAATTACTTGAAAATTTTGAAATTACATGAACCACATGTCACACTAGAAACACTATCCAACAAAGAAGGAATTTTTCAAATCGGACTCCTAGAAGTAGAGATATTGACAAAAATAAGATATACATCTACGCCTCCTGGCGTAGAAACCATGCACTATTTTAAGAAGAAAATGTTTCTAAAAGGTTTGACGACATGAGTAGTATCGGTCTACAAACGACGTTTTTTTCAATCGAAAATTTAGAACATCATATTTTACTGCAAATACAACAGAAGCGGAAATTAAGATTTACGCCCCTGGTGGCCAAACTACTTTTTTACAAAAATTCGAAATTATATGCAAACGATTTCCCACCAGGAGCTGTATCCGGTGCAGAAAGAATTTTTCAAATCGGAGATTTAGAAGCAGAGATATAGGGAAAAACACAATTTACAGCTACCCCTAGCGGGAAGTCTATGAATTACTTGAAAATTTTGAAACTACATGAAAAACATGTCACACGGAAAACACTATCCAACAAAGAAGGAGTTTTTCAAATCGGACTCCTAGAAGTAGTGATATTGACAAAAATAAGATGTACATCTACGCCCCCTGGCGGAGAAACTGTGTAATATTTTAAGAAGAAAGTATTCCGAAAAGGTTTATCGATGTGAGTGGCATCAGCCTACGAAAGAATTTTTTCAATCGATATTTTAGAAGCTCCTATTTTATGGCAAATGCATCAGAAGCAAAAATTAACCCTTACGCCCCCTGGTGGCCGATGTATTCTTTATAAAAAATTTGAAATTATATGCAAAAGATTTTCCATCAGGAGATGTATCCGCTGAAGAAAAAAAAATTCAAGTCGGAGTTTTAGAAGAAGAGTTATCGAGGAAAAGGTACTTTATTTTTACGCCCCCTAGCGGAAAATCTATGCGTAATTTGAAAAAGTAATTATATCTAAAATACTCTTCGATATAAATGGAATCGAAAGATACAATGTTTTTTTCAATCGGATGTTTAGAAGCAAATATGTGGAATAAAACGTATTTTTGAATTCGACATCATCTGCATTTACGCCCTCTACCGGCGAAATTGTACATTGTAAAAAAACCGAAATAAAGGATCATCATTTGCATATTTCAAGCTTTTCAATGCAAAAATAATTTTTTAAATCGGTCTAATAGTTGCAGAGATATCGTGGGTACAGGCGGACGGACGGACTGACGGACAAACCGATAACAGAAGCACGATCTTTTTTTACAAAAGATGTGCTAAAAAGGAGATACTCCGATATTATATTTTCCAAAGAAAGGCTCTAGGAAACTTGTAACACCTATTTTGAAAAAGAAAAAAAAACAAAAAACATGTACTTATACATTTATCAGTCTATATACCGATATCTCAACCGCCCCGATTTCTCCCGAGTGGTCAGAGGTACTGCCTATTTGTCCGAGATTGACCTGGTCTTGAGCCTGTGATAAGGCATGAGTGGGCGCCTGTCTTACGGCGCTGCCTTTATCCCGTTCCTGCAACCACTGGCCCCAAATTGTGGACAGGCGACTGCTTAAGACCCTCAGAGTTTCTTATGATGATCATTAAACCCCGAAGTGATAACAAGAAAAGATGCAGGATTTTCCTGTTAGATGGCATTAATGTATTTTTATATTTAATCATATCAACCATTCTTATTCCACTGCTGGATGAAAGTTTCCCAAAGTCACAAATCTCTGTCTTGAGCAATTCACTGCCATGACACTCTAGAATCTTTCCACGTGGTCTGGGTCTTTTCCTGTCCCTTGATATCCAGACTAGTACAAGGGTTGCCCCAAAACAACTAAGAATGTTTTTATAAAAAAAAAAAAAAAAAAATATGCGTACCTTAATTATAGACGAAGTGTCATCTTTTTCGAAATACTGTCTATTACATCGATACAGGTGTCCCATCGTTCCTCTCACTTTTTGAATGTCTTCTGGAATTCTTCTGAAATGCTGTTGAAGCACCCCTGTGTAGATGGAATAAGTTGTTGATCATCCTCAAATTGTGGTCCCCGTAATGTCTTTTTTTAAAACGGTGCAGGGAGGAAGCCCCTCCCCCCAAATGTGAAACCTTTCGGTATTTCAAAAACACGATTTTAAAAGGCAGAGTTTTGTTAGTATTTGAAATTGTTTTTATGTCTCATGGCAACAATTGAACGTGTTTCCTCCATGAAGACGAGGAAGCAGCAAAGAGCCAAGGACCAGGATGTCCCATTGTAATTAAAAGCCAATAATGGGTATACTGAAAGTTTTTGGGGCGACGAGGCAATGCCAGATTTGAGTTCCATGACTTATTTCAGATTACTCTAAAGCACGCTGAAAAGCAAGGAGTTTTCATTAAAACACCACGAATCATATTTAAACAAAACCAATGCTGAAACATAAACATAGAAGATCTAAAAGACTATTTCAGGATTTCAATTTTCGTACCATTTTTAGACATGTTTATTAGTGCTTTGGAAATCGATTTTTCTCACACAAATCTGTCTTATCAGGACTCCAGTCACTTTTCCCAACAAATCCCAATGTGCTACCATCTTCTAAAGATATTGATGGTTTTAAAACTTGAACTGAATTTCATACAGGTGACTTGAATAGCTCGCAAGAAGAACTAATCTCAGGATTGAAACTGTGGTACCGTAGAATCGGCCGCAAAGAAAAGGAGCACTAAAGGCGGTCTCGTTCATTTCGTCGACAATCACTTCGTCGACGCCATTTCGTCGACAACTCATTTCGTCGACAGGTACATTTCGTCGACAATCTATATGCAAACAGTCGATTCCTCAAAATTTTCCTAAAATCTACAGTTTTCAATTTAGAACCACCAAATTTGGTATACTATCTCATGGCACTCTAACTTAGACCGTACACAGTTTTTGGAAGGGATCGGGGCCCGGGGTTTAAAGGGCCCCCATACAACATTTTCGTAAGATCTACAGTTTTCAATTTAGAACCTCCAAATTTGGTACTATCTCACTGTACACTTACAACAACTTAGACCATAGACGGAATGCGTCGGGGCCCGGGGTCAAGGGGGCCGCATACAACATTTTCGTAAAATCAACAGTTTTCAATTTAGAACCTCCAAATTTGGTATACTATCTCATTGTACTCTTACACAAACTTAGACCATAGACGGAAGGAGTTGGGGCCCGGGGTCAAGGGGCCCCCATACAAAATTTTCGTAAAATCTTCAGTTTGCGATTTAGAATCACCAAATTTGGTATACTATCTCATGGTACTCTAACTTAGACCGTACACGGTTTTTGGAAGGTGTCGGGGCCCAGCGTAAAGGGAGCCCCAAACAAAATTTTCTCAAAAATTTCCATTTTTTACTTAAGAACTGCAACACAATTCTGCACTATAATACCCTATCTGCGAGCTAAGTTAGAGTACCATGAGATAGTATACCAAATTTGGTAGTTCTAAATTGAAAATTGTAGATTTTACTAAAATTTTGTATGGGGCCCCTTGGCCACGGGCCCAGACCCCTTCCTTCTATGGTTTAAGTTGGTGTAAGGGTACAATGAGATAGTACACCAAATTTGGAGGTTCTAAATTGAAAACTGGAGATTATACGAAAATGTTGTATGGGGCTCCCTTGACCCCGGGCCTCGACCCCTTCCAAAAAACATGTACGATGTAAGTTAGAGTACCATGAGAGAGTATACCAAATTTGGTGGTTCTAAATTGAAAACTATAGATATTACGAAAATTTTGTATGGGACTCCTTTCCACGCCGTGCCCGACCTCTTCCAAAACCGTCTACGATCTGAGTTACAGTACCATGAGATAGTATACCAAATTTGGTGGTTCTGAACTTTTTTTGGGGTTTTTTAGGAATCGACTGTTTGCATATACTGTATAGTGTCGACGAAGTGAACCAGACCCGGCCAAAAGATGCATTCAGTGCTTTAAAATTGTGCCATTGTGAGGTATTACCCAATATGAAAAGATTGTTTCACATACTAGGTACTCACTCTACTAGTGACAACTTCAGAAAGTGAGCGTTGGGTTTCAACACTGCGTCTCTTAAAATCATATCTACTAATACCATACCAGAACTGAGACTCAATAGGTTAGCATTACTTCTCATTCATCGAGAATACACACCGAAAGCTGAAGAACTTTTAGATGAACTAGCATAAAAACTCAGAAGGCTGGAAATACGACTCAAGTAATGGTAAGTAAAAGTAACATAAGAGCTGAATCTAATCAAAAAAATATTTGTCGAAACGAGTGTCGTCAGCGTCAGGGATTGTTAGTCTTACTTTACGATGAAACAAGTTAGTAAAATAATGCAATGCATTGATTATGACACGCTTTCCAACAATAGCAGGAATCATTACTCAAGTTATGAGGATAATGACTGTGGAACAAATCTCGCTCCTGCGCTCTGACCTTTGACCCCATTTCAATGATATTATACAGAATTGGTTCAGTATACCTCCGAAACAACATACTAAAGTTTTGTCGCAATAGAAGCGTTTCTAGTCAAGTTATGAGGATAATGGCTGTGGAATAAATCTCGCTCCTGTGCCCTGACCTTTGACCCCATTTCGATGATATTCAACAGCACCTGTTCAGTATACCCCCGGAACAACATGACAAAGTTTTGTCGCAATCGAAGCACTTTTACGTACGTTATGACGTATAAGGGCGATGGAATGGATCCCGCTACTATGACCCCATTTCGTCCATTTTTAATAGGTTGTCACCTACCACATAATAAAATTTAGTCGAAATCGAACCATTTTTACGAGAGTTATCGTGCAAACAGACGGACAGACGGACGAAGCTGGAGCATATACGCTTCTTCAGTTCAACACAATTTTATTAACAAGGTTGGATTCAGGAGGCGAACATGGGCGTCCTGATACATATATTGTACGGTAAAATATACAAACTCTGAAATCTATGTACATTATATACAGCACGATGTATTGATTCACAAGGGAGCCTCGTGGTAAGAGGTGCGGACATTTTGCACAAGAACAATAAAAGAGACTGTCGGAACATTTCGTCTCGGAGCATAAGTACATTATAGTGCTGACAAATAACAGAACGAGAATATAATAATGAAGCACTGTGCAAAAGGAGAACTGTAGATGACAAAGTAGACAATGTGAAACCTAAGGCAAACAGAATTAGGATGTCTTAGTACCGGGAGAAATTATGATAATCTTAGGGAAGACAAGTAAGACTATATACATTTGTACAGCATGGTGCATATTATATTCACATTTGTTAGAAGATATAAGCTTTATGTTAAAGTTTGATTCCAAAAACCAATGGTGAGCATGCAAGTTGAACTGAAGTTCAACAGAGCTAGGAGAATCGGGGTTATGAACTGCCGACAGTCAGTTGCAACGTCGCTGGCATGCCGGCGAACCAGGAGGCGGCCGGAGACTAGGTGGAACGGAAATGTTGCTCTTTCTGTTGGACAACGGCCACAAGGTTCTATAGACGAAGTCTTGAGAGGAGACGCTCCCGAAAGTGGCACAGCAGTACCACGGAAGCTTGGTGGATGGTAGAAAGAGATGAGATATCTCTGCAGCGCTGATGAAATACTTAGATCACGTGTTTCACTAGGATGAAAATACACTGACGGAAAAAAATCCCAACACCAAGAAGGGGTTGTATTAGATAAACGACAGTTGGTAGGCGGTGAGAGTACATCTGTAAGAAGACGTCTATGCAAATTTCGCGCTCGGCGCATACGTGTGGCGCTAGTAGCGCCTCGGAACATGCAAAGCAGGTTTGCTGTAAATACGCGTTGTAACGTTCCTGAGCGTTAGTTATCGTTCAGATTTGACGTAGTGTGTTGATGTTAGTCAAGAATGCCTTTAAGAAGACGAAGAAGCCATTATCAACAGCTCACGGAGTTTGAACGAGGTCGTGTAATAGGGCTACGAGAAGGTGATTTTCTTTCCGCAATATTGCAGAACGACTTGGCAGGAATGTAGCCACTGTGCATGATTGTTGGCAGCGGTGGTCAAGGGAAGGTATTGCCTCAAGAAGACCGGGTTCCGGCCGGCCACGTGGCACTACTGAGAGGGAAGACCTCCGTGTACGGCGTATGGCAGTGGCGCATCGTACCGCGTCTGCGGCAGCGATTCGAGCTGCAGTTGCCACCACAGTGACACAACGAACTGTTACTAATCGGTTACTTGAAGGACAGCTCCGAGCCAGACGCCCTGTAGCGTGCATTCTCCATCCAAGAATTTAATCCGCAGAGAGCAGATTGAAGTTGCGGTCGTCTGTCATTCAGGAATGACCGGACCGAAGAGCAGAATGCCGGGTCGGAGAGAAGTGCATCATCAAATGTCCACGGGCGTATTATCCTGGGTTTGAATGGTGCAGCATGGACTATGATGGCAATGGCGCAGTGGTCAGATGAGGCCGTGGGATGCACACTTGATTCTGTCACGGCTGGAAGTAGAGTACTGAAGACATAAAACCTGTCAAGGCGGGCTAAGAAAGGATTTTACGCATGAGAGGAGCGCCAAGTGTAATTAGTCGACCATGGATTAATATGCCGATGTACATCATGAAGAGCGTTGTTGGTGACAACTGTCTGGAGAAGGTTCGCCAGGGCATGGCGGCGCTCTCTATTGGTAGAAGACCTATCCAGAAGAGGATCCAGGGTACAGCTATAATCACCACCAATGAGAACATGGTCTGACGGTGGGATACGATCCAGTGTTCTGCGAAGATGTGTGAAGAGAATCGATAGATGAGTTGTAGTGCATGGGATATAGATATTGAATAAATGATATCTGGAAGACGCGATGGTAAAGGATGCATGCTGTAAGAGATCTCGACAAATACATATTTCGCGCAGAAAGGGATGTGACAGTAGAATTGAGAGTATGACTAAGGCCGATGGCAAGACCGCTATGAGATGTTAGTCCATAGGCGTGATGAAACACAAAGTTCCACTGGCGCCATCGAGAATAGACGGTAGTTGGCTTGCAGTTTGTCTCTTGAAGGAGGAGAATATCAGCCCCTAACGGGTTGAGGTCTTCATATGCCAAAGAGTTGTTGAGGGGGAAGTGAATCCCCTGCAATTAAGTGACACGATCTTGAATTGTGGGGTTCCTTGCCTCTAGCTGAAGATCTTTCGGAGCTGGAGGAAAAGACTTGAGACGATTATAAAAGATTTGTGCCCACGGATGGGTGGGTACATTCTTACGGCAGAAATGCGCCACATTGAAGATCTGCTCCGGCACAAGTTGGCGAAGCGAAGGATTCTTGATTGCTAAGGCACGTGCTATTGCGTAGCTGGTCGTATTCGTTAAGTATGTGTGGAGATCAATGTATGAGAGTGGTACGGGAGGTATATTGGCTGCCTGGAGAGATGCAGCGAACTCTTCGACCGGCTGGCGAGGTGTGTCGAGAAGAATTGCTGGAGAGGGAGGTTGAACGAGGTGAAGTAGAGTTTTGCTTCTTCGCTACCCGCCTACTGCGGCCAGAGCCGCGCACCAAGGTCGAATGCGGCATTGCACATTTTTTATAAAAACATTCTCAGTTGTTTTATGACCAGCTATGTATTTCAGTTGTCCAACAGTGGTCCGTTCTTCTTGCAATATGTCCAGTTCATATGGTCTTTACTTTGATCATGATGTCTTCCACTCTTGTCATTTTCCTGATCCACGATATACTCTTATCTTTCCTGGTTACATCAACTATAAAAATCATCTCTCCATGCTTCTTTGAGTTGTAAGCAGCCTTTGTTTATCTTTTTTAGTTAAGGTCCATGTCTGTGATCCATAAGTAAGAATTGGAAGGACGCATTGATTAAATATTCTTCGTTTAGGACACAATGTCAAATTGCTGTTGAAAATTGTACTGTTCCTTCTAATTGCACTCCAGCCAAATTTTATACACCTATAAATTTCTTCTTCAATGTGGCCTTCGCTTTATTCTGTAAATGCACTTACATTACTGTACGTAGTTGCTGCCTAGGCGGCAGAGTAGTCAGAGGTGCATACATCTGGTCAATCGTATGAGCAGAACACTGATCCGACGATCCCCGACAGGCGACATTTCAGTTCCAAGACGATGACTGTGCCCGTACCGGGAGGCAGCGGCCACAAATTGAGGATGGGTGACTCCCTTCAAACTGATTATAGTAGGGGTCATTAAACCCGAAAGACAACAACGAAATTCTTTTCGCATTCGACATTTGGAAAAACATTCGATTAATTTTTGCGTCCCACAATGGATAGTTTTGTCGCTAGGTGGTATACACACAGTCACGTCACATTATTGTGACAACCTCCTACTTTTGACGTCAACAGCGCGTAGCCAATAAAAGAAGGCACGTGTCGTGTGCTGGCTTGGAGGGTATATAAGATGTGGTGCAGGCATTCTGAAAACATATTACTCGTTGCTGTCATGAATAAGATTTGCAAAAAAGGGATGATCATCGGCTTTCGGGCCAAGGGTGGCAGTATTTCTGAAACAGCGCAGCTTGTGAACTGTTCGCGCGCTGCTGGGGTTAAAGTGTATCGTGATTGGAGAAATGTCATCATTGCGAATAAGCGACGTGAAAACTGCGGAGCACCACGTGCCATTGATGTCAGAGGTGAACGTCGGTTTCGGAGGTGCGTGAGGTCCGATCGTCACGCTAGAATGGAGCAACTCACTGGCCGAATGAACCAGGGGGCTACCGGAAGTGTGTCTAAAACGACAGTTCAGCGAACCTTGCTGCGTGTGGGTCCCTGTTGCAGACGGATGCTCACTGCACCTATGCTAACGAAGGTGCATCGGCAGAAAAGGCTTACATTTGCACTGCAGTATCGGAATTGGACCTCCGCTGATTGGCAAAGCATTGCCTTCTCCGATGAATCACGTTTTCTGCTTCATCGAACGGATGGACGTGGCGTATAAGCCGACAAACATCGGAGAACAAACACTCTTCAACCATTTCTGGCAGAACACAAGCTGGTGGGGCAGCGTTATGGTCTCGGGAATGTTTCTGTGGAATTCTCTGGGTCCACTCATACCCGTGGAAGGCACATGGACCGAATTCGTTATGAATCCATCCTTGCAGACCACGTACACCCATACATGCTGATTGTCTTCCCTGGGGCGGATGGGATCTTCCAGCACGACAATGCGACGTGTCACACAGCTAGAAATGACCAAGAGTGGTTGGAAGAGCATGATGAAGATTTCAAAGTACTTCTCTGGCCCCCTAATTCCCCAGATTTAATTAAACCAAATTGAGCATCTGTGGGACCACCTCGATCGTGTTGTTCGCTCTATGGATCCTCCACCACACACCCTCCAGCAGCTGTCAGATGCACTGCAGTCAGCATGGCTCCACATGTCTGTGAACACCTTCCAGCACCTTATTGAGCCACTTCCAGCCCGTCTAGCTGCTGTCCGCGCTGCACACGGTGGTTTCTCTGTATATTATCTGGTGGTCACAGTAATGTGATTCGACCGTGTATGTATTTTCAGTGATTGGAAAGCTACTTTTTAAAAGTAGCTAGTAATGCTACAACTACATTCTTAAAAAGTAGCTTCCTACAGTTACTTTTTACTACTTTTACGAAAAGTAGCCAGGTACAGTACTTTTTCGGATAAGTAGCTACTTTCGCTACTTTTTCTTCACTTTGTATAAAGTTAAACATGCAAATTCTGAAGCTCATCTTTATATGCACATTCTTACAAAGGCAAACAGTTACAAATGTGCGCCTTATTAAAACTTATGGTAACAGCTCCAATGCTGCACACAAAATGAGTTGCAATTGCCAATGCAGCTGTTTTTATCGTAACGTAACTTCAGCTGGCTAAACGCACGGTGCTGCCACCTGCTCTATACTCTGTTTTGTTTGGAGGGTTTTTTTTTTGTTTTTTGTTTGAAATGTATTATTGAACATGGTGGTACAGAGGCAGTCACAGTACAGACAGGCAGACATAGACAGTATATGCAGATTTTGTGCATGAACAAGTACATATCAAACTCGGTATACATAATGCCAAATGATCAATGTACAGAGAGAGAGAGAGAGAGAGAGTCAGTGTTGATCAAGTAACACATGAAGAGCCAGTGCTGAAAGACAAACACAAACATCCATGCCTCACCTGGATTCGAACGCGGGCCCATCTCGGACGAATGGTCAGGAGTTCAAACATTACTTTATTAACCAAGAAACAATACATGCACAAAACAAATGAAGGAATAACATAACACAATATAACAACAATAAACAAAATAACAAAATACAACTAACGCCTATTGGCGTGCAGAAATCGAAAAGTTCCAAATTTGAAAATTATACGAGAGTTCAGTTTTTAAATGAAACATGAGTTCATGAAGTTCTAAAAATTCGGGAGTTCATCGAATAAAAAAATACAGTAGTAAAGCAAAAGATAAATTTTACAAATAATGTTCTGGTGAGAAAAGGTTAGAAAACAATCCTGTTTAGAATGGCCTGAAACCAACGTTCATAAGGTGTCCATTTCTTGTAGAAATCGGAGCTTTTGCCTGATGTACAGTAGCGAACAAAAGTATTTGGCGAAACACTTTTTCGACCATAATTTTCTTTCTGCTGGACCAAATCGGGTCATTTTGGGATATGATATGTGTTGATTCGTGGGTTACAACGCCGCGTAGTTTGTATTTCGCTCAGAGCGAATTTGTTGTTCGAAATGGACCATATTCAAGAGTCGCCAATTATTACCCATTTGTTTGCTGCATGTATTAATGGTTTTCTTGTGATTTTTGTGGGATTTTGTGATGTGTAGTGTGATAATAACTCAATCTTAGGTTTTCAGAAATGGGTAAAAAGGCGGAGATCCCTGTTGGAGCTCGCCAGGCGGCCGTGAACATGATGGAATACGGAATGCGCGTCACCAACATTGCGAGGGCCCTGAAGATCTGATACCCGTCTATTTCAGCTATCCTGCAACGTTATAAGAAGACTGGGACCGCCGAGAACAGTCCGCGATGTGGTAGGCTTCGTTCCACTACGTTGCGTCAGGATAGACGCATCCTCCGTCGATCTCGTGCTGATTCCACCTTGACTGCTGTGGACATCGCCACCGAATTCCGCGACAGCGACGACCTGAACGTCAGCCGAATGACCACCTCCCGTCGTCTCATTGGTGGTGGATTGCCAAGAAACCACTCATCGGAGTCAAGAATCGACGAGCCAGAGTCGCGTTCGCGCGCCGTCATCGACACTGGACCGCGGCGGACTGGAGTAAGGTGCTTTTCACCGACGAGAGCAAGTTCAACTTGTTCGGAAGTGATGGCATCCGATACGTACGACGTCCGTGTGGCCAGAGATTCAATCCCCAGTTCATTCAGCCCACTGTCAAGCACGGAGGATCGCTCATGGTTTACAGCGCCTTCTCTCGCAATGGAATGGGCCCCATCAACAAGATTGACGGAATAATGACTAGCCAGAGCTACACGAACATGCTCATCAACGATGTCTTCCCATGGGCAAACCAGAACATGCCACCCGGATGGATCATGCAGCAAGACAACGACCCGAAGCGCACCTCCAGAGTAGAGAAGGCAGCCTTCCAGCAGCAGAAGGTCACACTTCTAGACTGGCCAAGCCAATCTCCAGACCTCAACCTCATCGAACACATGTAGGAGGATCTGGAGAGACGATGTGCGAAGAAAACCTGCCGGAATAGGGCCCAGAAGTTCGACCAGCTGTCTGCATAATGGGCGCGAATTCCGCAGGTCACCGTCGAGAAGCTAGTGGACTCGATGCCGGCCCGTTGTGCAGCTGTTATTAAGTCTCGTGGTTATCCCACTAAGTATTAGTTATTGTTTTGTCGTTTTCTCGTACTTGTTTTCTGTTATCGTTGCATTAAATGAATGTGATACACACCTACTTTGTTGGTCAATTTGTATGATCTTTGCGATTAAGCTCGGTACCTGATCTGTGTTAAGGTTTCCGATCCATCTGCATATGGGTCATGTTTACAACTGAATAACACATATCATATCCCAAAATGACCCGATTTGGCCCAGCAGAAAAAATATTATGGTCGAAAAAGTGTTTCGCCAAATACTTTTGTTCGCTACTGTAAGTGCTTGATTGAGTTCTGGTTTGAAGCACTGAACATATAGGTAGTTTGTACATTTTACAGAGTTTGCGTCTTGCATTAATGTAAGATGCTGGAGGGTTAGCGGTGAGATTCTTCAAGTGAAATAGATATATTAAATACTTTGCTTGAATGAAGAAAAAAAGCACACACTTTATTGTGGCCGGCTGTAGTTGGAGGCTGGCTGTAGTTGGAGGCTGGCGATAGTTGGAGGCTGGCTATAGAGAAAGAAGTAGTCGTGCATAGTGTGAGACGAATGGCAGACTTTGCTGGAGAGACTGAACATGAGAGAGAAGAGAGACTGTAATATCAGGCAAGTTGAGTAGATGTGACGGATGTCGGTTGGCGTTGAGCAGTCGAAGCAGTCTGGGCTTGCAAGGCTCCCAAAACGATGTAATGTGATGGGCGTCGGAAGGTGGCCACGCAAGTGTAGCCAGTGAACATCTATCGATTTAGGGGACATGCGAACGAGCTGTGAGCTTTCATCCAGGTGACAGCAAAATCTAAGGTTGGAATCTGGGAAATTGGCAACGGAGAATTAAAATTCGTGACGAGGTGACGATAGAGTAATTTCGAGGTTATGGCATGAGAATGGTCAGGCGCCAGCGCTTAGACCACTGCGCCACCGGGGCGGCCTCTGTACTTCGGAAGCCTAATACAACGCTTCCTTGGCAGGCAACCATTAACGGCGAGAATTTATGTATTTATCCAATAACTATGGAATAGTTATTGCAACAGAAATATGCAATAGAAATA
This sequence comes from Macrothele yani, assembly GCA_039090855.1. Classification (NCBI taxonomy): domain Eukaryota; kingdom Metazoa; phylum Arthropoda; class Arachnida; order Araneae; family Macrothelidae; genus Macrothele; species Macrothele yani. The sequence goes on from CM076992.1 coordinate 22,356,587, forward strand.
TCCGTTTGCACCTGGATAACGGTTGCTTTGGAGGAAAATCTCTGATGTACTAGTGTGCTTTCTTTTTCTATGTTCCGAACCCTACCGTTCGTAGCACAGCTTCAGAGCTTCAGTTAGGCAGAAGTCTTAATATTTCTAGGCCCCGTAGCAGAATCAAGGTGACGGCCGACGTACGTCACAGATTTTATTTTGATTTTACAGACAAAAACGATTTTCCAGAAATCTTTTTAACTCTCTTTTATGGAGAATAACGATCACTGGTGAAGGTTTTCCGTCTTCTTTCAAAACTTTCCGAAAAGGGAAGTTAGACGGAGTAAAGATTTCTTCCGAAATCATAATTTTTTGTTTGTTTTTCTCGCGATGTTCCCTGTGTTCATGTTGTTGTTAAGTATCATTTCATTCAATAAATGCTTGTTTTAGCTTGAAAATGGAGCCAACAATTTTGGAAAACGGAAATTAGACGGAGCGCTGAAATCTGAAATTAATTTTTTCGCGATGTTTATTTGCCTAGTATTTTTCTTGAATTATTTTATTCCACAAATATTTGCGTTTCAGCTGGAAAAATTAACAAAATTTTTCCGAAGTCGGAAGCTGGATGGAGTGAAGATTTTTCCAGTAATCTTAATTTCTCTTCCCTTGATGATTCATTTGTCCAGTATTATTGTTAAATATCATTTTGGTGCAGAAATGTTTGGGTTGTAGCTTGAAAATGGGGGCAAACATTTCGGTGAGCAGAAGCTGAAGGCAGCAAAAACTTTTACTGTGATCGCATTTTTTTTTTTCTGTGTTTTTCCCTGTCATATATTGTTAACTATGATTTTCTTATACAAATCATTGCGTTTCAGCTTGAAAATTAAGGCAAAAGTGGCAGTTTCTCCCGAAATCGTAATTTTTTTTTTCGTGATATTTCCTGTGTAATGTATTGTTGCTAAATATTATTTTATTTCATAAATGTTGACATTTCGGCATGACAATTAGTCGAAAGTTATTTGAAAAGTGTACCTAGGTGTGCACGTTCAGAGGGAAGAGTGTTTTTGACGATTGCAATTGCTGAAGTACCTAGTCTTGGCTTATTTTTTTTCTTATTTTTTTTTTTTTAAGTAGAAGAAACGTAAGGTGATGAGTTTCTCTCTTTTTATTTACATTTTTTAATTTTTACCTGTGCAAGTTTTATAGTTTTTTGCACCCAGTATATAGGTCTTACCCAGTCAGTGCCAACACCAGCCGCTCAGTACTGGGTGGGCTATTAGGGGGAATAAGCATGATGTGAGGGGGACACAAATTTTGAAGTGTTTGGTAGAAATTTTGGCAAAAAATTCCGCTCATGAGCATTTTACCCGACGCTGATGTTATCTTTAGTATAAAAAAGTTTTCAAGTGAATACTGTACGTAATATTTCTTCAATGTATGTAGCATGGAATCATGGGTGCGAATCTCCATGTCTTGTTACTATTTCCATTTCCTCGCAATTTTAGCTTACTTAGGTCTTTTTTTTTTTTTTTTTGTCTCTTTTTTTTTTTTGTTTGGGGGTTCAACGACTACCGTCAGCAGTTCAATGGGCTATAAGCAGTCTTCCGTCCCTAATTTAAGGTCACTGGTTTCAGGGAAGGGAGAGAACCAGTGTCGTAAGACAAACACAACATCCATGCCTCACGGGATTCGAACCAGGACCCCTTTCGGACGAATGACCAGAAATCATCGCTTAGACCACTGCGCCACCGGGGCGCCTTTTTTTTTTTTTTAGCTTCAGTAAGGTTGTTTATGAATTTTAGTTTGTAACCTGACAAGGAATCTGTGTCTCTCTCTCTGTCTCATCGTTTAAAACTATGTATAATTAAATAATTTTGGCCCTGTTTAAATAAGTTTTTGTTTTTGCGTGCGTATGTCATTTTCGAAATGCGCGAGTTGAAATATTTTTTACAGAGAAAAATTCTTTCCCATTCTACTGAGACTATCGTACGCTGTGCAAATTGTAAAAAATAGCATTTCTTTCCTTTATAGAATCGTATTATTCTTCATAAGATGGACCAAGCTCCAATTTATGAGGTCAAAAAAATAATAAATAACAAAATAAGAAAACTCTTTTTGTTTTCCATTTTTAGTATTGCTCATTTATTAGATGAGAAACTTGGTTTTCCAAATCCGTATTGTGTTTGACATGCTCTCGTGATATGTGGCAAATATTTAAGACAATTATCAAAAAATAAAATTAATGAATAAAAATATGGAAATGAATAATCTCTAGCGCCTTCTTATCTATTTTTTGCACTTCTTATTCTTTGAGTAATCGCGCTAATTTCTCATTTTCTCATAAAGGTTTAAAAATAAAATCTCTCCGGATATTTTTATAAAATCACAATCTGAATTTTATTTTTTAAAATATTAATATTCGGCAAAAGAATATTTCTGTTGCGTTGTTCATTTGTTGATGAGCAATTACAGCTGTATTTTAAAATATACGTCGAATCTCGTAGTTTATCTTTTTCCCCTTTTTTTTTCGTCCTGACAATGGACGAGACGTGCCCCCTCCCACGTCTGACATCTTCACGCCCCCCCCCAATAATTCGGTGAAGTCGTCGCCCCTGGCTTCTACTACTCTTTTAGACATTCGTTCAGAGGACTACCTCTGTCCCCCATAAGTACAAACTTTAAGTTTAACAAATAATTCATTTTATAAAACAAGATTGCAGTAAATTCGAGAAAATTCACATACATTTATCCAAGCTCCCTAGAATATCTTACATGGTGGTTCCAACTGCTTAAATATAATTTGGGGGGGTCAGCCCACCCCATCGCGCCTGTACCTGTATAGTGACCACACCGCGGATTACTTTGTAGCACCACGATATCCGTCGCAGACTCTTCAACTTTCTGCTATGCTGCTCCGGTGGCCAAGTGGTCTAAGCTGACCATTCCTCCGAGATGGGTCCGGGTTCGAATCCTGTTGAGGCATGGATGTTGTGGTTGTCTTACGGCACTGGCTCTCTTCCTTCTCTGGAATCAGTGAACCTAAAATAATGGACGAGGGAGACTGCTTATAGCCCACTGAGTTGCTCACGGTGGTCGTTAAACCTCCAATAAAAAAACAACAACAACTTTCTGCTATGTGGTTCCTACACTGTAAAAAATACGTGGTGTGAATTAACGGAAAATTTCTGAGAATAACGTGCAGCAAAGTTGCCGGTGAGTGTCCGTCTTTTTTAATTTCCGAATTTTCACAGATTTTCCGTAGTCAGTAATTCCATGTATTCAGAAAAATCCGTTTTAAGTTTTTCTGTATTTAGACAGAAATTTCGCAAAATGCTGAACATTTCAGCCCTTATGCGAGAGAATCCTTTTGCGCCAGTGGTGAGGATTGAGCCGAGCTTCCTTTGGGTTGAAGCCGCGCGTCTTAACCACTGAGCCAGAAAGTCACAGGAATCACAGGCACGTTCAGAGCAAAACTAATTGGGCGATTAATTTTATTTTTCATTAATGCGAGTGATTTAGTCATTTTACTTTCTACAAGGTGATCCATTTAAACCAGTACTATGTGATTTACTTATAGCCGTTTTATAAATAACAACAAAATCATACAGTAAGTTGAGAATTATACATGTGGTATTGGAGAATCATTTTATCAAAGCAAATGTTGGAATTGTCTTCCATTTTCTTGTAAACACAGTTGAACACGCCGCACCATATTCAGTGATACCTCATGTAGAGTACGAGCAGTAACATTGCCAATTTCAGTCGTGATTGTTTCACGCAATGCATCCAATGTTTTTGGATGGGTTTTGTAAACTCTATCCCTTTAAGTAGCCCCATAAAAAAGTCAGGGGAAGTTAAGTCCGGAGATCGGGGACACCATATGTTTTTTGAAATTAATCTGTCTTCAAAGAAGCTGGTTATGAGTTCCATTGAGACTTTCGATGTGCGACACATAGCGCCATCCTACTGAAAGTAGCCCTCTGTCAATTAAATGTCATCAAGTTGTTCCACAAATTCATTGAATATGCGGCAATAAACGTTAGTGTTGACAGTTTCAGAGAAAAAAATGGGGCCAATAATTTTCGTAGACGAAACCGCACACCATACACCAACATTTTGTGAATGCATCGGTGTTTCACACATAACGTGTGGGTTTTCGGCAGCCCAGTATCTGCTGTTTTGAGAATTGACGTAGCCTGACGATGAAACCAGGCTTCATCCGTAAACCATGTGATGGAGAGAATATCAGATAGCAAATTAAACTTACTCTCTTTCTCTTGTCCGGTTCCTGCAGCTGATGGATTACATGCACTTTAAATGGTCGAATATTTGCTTTTTTGCTCCCCTTTGACAAGTTCCGTATGAATATCCTGTCTGTTGGCTTAATCTGCGCAACGATTTCGTCGGAGATTGAAGTAAACGTTGCCGAACATCGTCCACACGCGTTTGGGGCATCGGAGGGTGATGTCTACCGCTACCGATGAGAAGAGAACCGGTTTGCTCCAGTTTTTTTGCCATCGACAAAATTGTTTACTTGCTTGGCACTTTTCGAACTCCAAACTCTCTTCGAAATGCTCGTTGCGTTTTGATGACAGAATTGGTTACCCAATACGATTTCACTAAGAAAACACGCTCTGGAACAGAGTACTGCATGTTTCCGAATGTACGCAAGTGAATGACAACGCAATAACAAACAAATAACGAGCTGAGTTACAGTTACGGTTAACAATCTTCTTCACGGTGGCGGTTTTCATTCTCCAGGAGTTGCTGCTTCTATTGAAAAAAGAAGAAGTTTCTTGCGCAATCCCTTGCAAAAATGTAAGGTTTTTTCAGTGTACTGGTTTAAATGGATCACCCTGTATTAGAGCCTATTAGTTTTTTGAATACGTTTGTAATAATTTTTTTTTTTTCTGTAGGAGGTCTTATTACAAATTACGTATTTTTTCAATCGTGATTTTTCGAAGCAGCTGAATGATTTGGAGTTTGAGATCTTTTTTCAACTGACAATGATTTTCAATTATCATTAAGAGAAGGTGCAATATACTGTTTTATAATATTATTTCACGAAACTTCTAAATAAAAAAATTACTCTTGATAGCTATATAGCTTTTGCTTTAAGGACTCCACAGACTGATACACAGACATCGTACAATCACCTGTACAATAAATTAAGTACCCGGTTTCTTACAATAACACAATATACGTAAAATAGCTGGTGCACAAAATGGGGAAGAGGAGAAGAAATATCCTGGGCCACTGTAACCAAAATTCATGCAATATACTATCCACAATATCTGATCTCGCTACAGAACTTCAAAATCTAATTCTTCGACAGACTATTGAAATTTAACAGTTAATCAAACGCCCAAGTATTCCCGTGAATACCTCTTAGTTTTCGTCATATGGATACGGAAAAAGTGAGAACGGAGTTTTCCCGTTAATATACGAAAGGAATTTCTGAAAGGTTTCTGAAAATTCAGAATTTTCCGTTAACACCACTTGAAAACGGTAATTTACCGTCCATATGAGGAAAGAATTGCGGAAAGGTTTCTAAAAATTCAGAATTTTTCGTTAACACCTCTTATAAACAGCTATTTACCGTCAATATAAGAAAGAAATTGCGGAAAGGTTTCTTAAAATTCAGAATTTTCTGTAGAAATCTTAAAATTCGAATTTTCCTATGAACACCTTCTTAAAAACGGCAATTTGCCGTGAAAAACGAAAAGAATTGCGGAAAGGTTTCTGAAAATTCAGAATTTTCCGTTAACACCTGTTATAAACAGCAATTTACCGTCACTATATAAAAATAATTGCGGAAAGGTTTCTTAAAACTCAGAATTCAGATCCAAGCTCTCCGAAAAATTCTTAATTTGGAGAGCTCGGATCCGAACTTTAAGAGGCCCGGCCCGTTTCAGATTATTCAAATAACTCGAAGCTTCCACTAGAGCAGTGGTCGGATATTCAACCCGTGCTCAGTGGCTCGCGCGGCACTTTTTTATGCGCCGCGAAACGTTGCTCACTAACGAAATTCTAAAAAGGGGGAAAAAAATACCTCTTCGAAATGGAAAATGAATAATCCAGATATTATGGGTACATTAACTTTGAATTCCCAAATCTGGTATGAGCTATGCTGACATAAATTATACACAGTGTGGCAAAGAATTTTTAAGACTGGGTCTGTAAAATGAAATAGAAACAAGAAATTATAATTTGCTTTGGTTTGTTATTCAAAATAAGTCCCTCTGGCTTCAATACACTTGTTACAGCGATTTAATAATGATTCGAATGCCTGTTTCAGTTCACTTTGCGGAATTGCCTCCAAAGCACGCGTCGAAGCTGTTTATATGGTCGAAATACCATCAAAATAACACCCTTTTAACGTCATTTTAAGTTCTGGGAATAAAGAAAAGTCGCAGGGTGCTAAATCAGGCGAATACGGTGGATGATTCAACACACAGACGTTATTTTTTGCAAAAAATCTACGAACAAGAAGTGAGGTGTGACTGGGTGCATTATCATGCAACAAACACCAACTGTTTTCATCCCGATATTCTGGAAGAATGCGACGAATTCTGCCCATCAAACACCTCAAAACATTTAAATAAAACTCACCAGTAATTGTTTGTCTACTTGGAACAAATTCTTTGTGGATAATAACCCTTACTATCGAAGAATGTAATGAGCATTGATTTGATTTTCGATGGAACTTTTCTTGTGTTTTTGGCTTGTGGTGAGTTTTTTGACTTCCATTCCGCACTTTGTCGCTTTGTTTTAGGATCATATTGAAAACACCATGTTTCATCACCTGTAACAATCGATTTTAAGAAGTTTGGATCATTTTCAGCGGCTGAAATGATGTCTCTGCAATGTGCACTTCTCCTTGTTTTTTGTTCATTGGTTAACGTGTGTGGAACAAATTTAGCACAGACTTTTGTTTTGCACAAATCTTCATGCAGGATGGTTCGAATCGTTTCTTTGTTGATGTTTAAAGACTCTTCCATCATTCTTAGTGACGCACGTCGATTGTTTGCCACGAAATCACGCACTTTTTCAATAATCTCAGGTGTCCTAGATGAACTTGGTCTTCCGGTATGCTTATCATCTTCTAGCGTCTCTCTTCCGTCCAAAAAACGTTTGTGCCACAGGAAAACATTTGATCTACTTAAGCAAAACTCACCGTAAACTTGTTTCATCATTTGGTACGTTTCCGAGGCACTTTTACCGAGTTTTGCGTTAAATTGAATAACAGCCCTTTGTTCCATCTTAATAATTCAACATGAAAAAAATTTTACTTCTCTAATGAACGGCCGTTTCGTTTGAGTTACTTTAACAACTGCGCAGTACTTTTGGCATAAAACAAGCAGATGGTCACGGTTTATAACGCATTCGCGATTACACTGGTGGTGCCATCGCAGGCTAAAATCTAGCGCCAGTCTTAAAAATTCTTTGACGCACTGTGTATGTATAACTGAAAATTTTAATGAGTACTAAATAATGCAGGCATATCAGGTTCTTACTTCGGACTTCTTTGTAACATGAGCATCATATTTAGCTTCATAGTTTCACTTTCTGAAAATTAAGTTTTAGGATTCAAAACCTGCCCAACATAATAAATATTCATAATTAAACGCAAGCAGTTTTATTCTTTTTCAAGTGGCCTACGAGCCCTGTTCCATTTTATCATGCGGTCGACGATTCAGAAAAGGTTGAAGAAAACAAAGGGGCTCTATTGAACTGAACTACCTCAGTAATAAAGACAGTATAAAGCAGAGAGACGTGCCACTTCTCGCAGTAATTCCTCCCACACATGAATTTTAGACTATGTACTGTTACAAACGTAAACACGTTTCCTCTTCTACATTTAAATATAACAAGGTAGTTTCGATCCCCAAATACGTAGCCCAAATCCTTTGAACTTCCTCACCTTCGTTGTAGCAACAAAACGCGCTAGAAGCTCGTTCTGCTTTTGGTTTCGTGGAGATATGTTTATGTAAACATTTCTCGGAAAAGAGGGAAAGAAAGAGCGAAACGCTATGCGTTTTAGTCGCTAAAGCCAACGAAGTAAAAACGAAATTAGATTTCAACCTTATAAACCTTCCCATTTCAGACTCTCGTCTTACAGCTGGGCTTGTTGTTTTCGGCTGCAATTAATCAATGCATCCGATGGCGGATGGAGTCTTTCGTTTCACTCAGTGAACTTCGCCATTTTATTATTTAACAAGTCAGTCTTCGCTCTATGAGAGGAAAATACAGTACACTCCCGTTATAAGAAACTCGGATATAAGAAATTTATGGTTATAAGAAAGAAATTTATAACTTTGGTTTGCCCAATGTTAAAGTAGAGGAACGTTTCATGTTTATAAGAAAGCAAAAAATTCAAATCCGGTTATAAGAAAGTTCCAAAAAATTTGTTTTTGAAATAAATTTTTTTTTCGACCTGTATTGCAACGTTTCTTCTCCCATGGAATTTCAAGGACATTTTCAGAACGACTTCGACCTGATAATGCATGTCGTTTTTTCCCCATTCGCCGTTCCCCACAATGCATGGTGAAACGTTTTATTGGAAGGAGTAAATCCCGTTCTGACTTACCCCTTGCAAGATTTCTATGTCATCACCTGCGCGTTCATAGATGAAGATCGGTACATTGCTAGATACAGCACGTTCTTTGTTTCCATTTTTTCATTTTGCACTATTAATATTGGAGTTCTATTTCTTCCTGTTTGCATTAGCGTGCGGACTAGCGATCTGACTGTTTGATATGAAAGGACGCGCCTAAAATTGCGCGTCAAAGATTGGAACGACCTTGGAAGCCATGTTTGAATGACGTAGCTAGCGCGAGTGTAACCAGGTCGTTGGGGACATTTATTTACCGGTGTGCAGTAGCAGGGTCGTTGGGCAGGGAGAAATCGGTGTGTAGTTAACGGGACCCCGGATTGTCATGTTGTCCAGCCCGATCAGACATAACATGATGCATTAGAGTTGTTACAGTTCTGAGTTGTTAGACTTTTTAAATTGCTCGTGTACAATGGCACCAAAGTATAAAGCTCTGTCAATCGATCAAAAGATAAAGGTCATCGAAGCTGTTGATAGCCGAAGGAAGAAGATGGATATTGCCGCAGAATGGGAATTCCAGCCACCACACTTTCCAACATTCTAAGCGCAGCGGGAAAAATACTGTCAGGCATTATAAAGCAAGATCGGAAAGAGAGGATGACAACTTTCCTGAGCCGCAGCGACCGACGCGGGTGGAAGCCATGGATATAATTCGGAAGGTGAAGGACTATGTGAGTAGGATTTCAAGTGCTCAACAAGCAGAAATAGCGCAATGTTTGATTGGACTCCAAAAATGTGAGACGATTGTAATGGTAAATGCAAAACAAAACAAGAAAGATGACACCGAATTTTCGGGTGTAATAAGCACGTCTTTTGAATCCGTTCTGACGCAAATTAAATTTATCTACACTATTCAAAGTCAATGAAACCGGTATGGAAAACAATAATATCTGACGGAAGAAAGAAGTTTTTCAATCTGGTTTTTAATTCCTCAGATATTGCTGTAAACGGAATCGTGAGCTTACGCCCTCTGGTTGCAGACTTGTGCGTTAAGTAAAAACATGAATTTATATGAGAAACATTTCGCACCAGAAATGCTCTCCAACACAGAAATAATTTTTTAAATCGGACTATTAGAAACAAAGATATCGACAAAAATAAGATGTGGCTTTACGTCCCCTGGTGGGAAAACCATGCATTATTTTAGGAAGAAAGTATTCTCAAAAGGTTTTTCCATATGAGCGGTATCGGTACAAGAAAAAAAAATTTAGTCGAGTTTTCAGGATCCCAGATTTTGCTACAAATACATCAGAAGCAGAAATGAACACTTATGCCCCCTGGTGGCCAAACCATTATTTACCAAAAATTAGAAATTATGTGAAAAATATTTTCCACCAGGTCTTGTATGCGATACAGGAAGAATTTTTCAAATCGGAGTTTCAGAGGAAATAACGCAGAAAACGCAATTTACCTTTGTGCCTCCTAGCGGAAAGTCTATGATTTACTTGAAATTTTTCATTTATAGGAAAAACATTTCGCATCGGAAACACTACCCAACAAAGAATGAATTTTTCAAATTGGACTCCCAGAAGTAGAGATATTGACAAAAATAAGACATACATCTACGACCCCTGGCGTAGAAACCATGCATTATTTCAAGAAGAAAATGTTCCTAAAAGGTTTGTCGACATGAGTAGTATCGGTCAACAAACGACTTTTTCTGCAATCGAGATTTTAGAAGCTCATATTTTGCTGCAAATACATCAGAAGCGGAAATTAAGATTTACGCCCCCTGGTGTCCAAACCATTTTTTACAAAAATTCGAAATTATGTGCAAACAATTTCCCATCAGGAGCTGTAACCGCTTCAGAAACATTTTTTAAAATCGGAGATTTAGAAGCAGAGATATACAGGGAAACGCAATTTACCTCTACGCCCCCTAGCGGAAAATCTATGAATTACTTGAAAATTTTGAATTTATATGAAAAACATGTCACAATGAAAACACTATCCAACAAAGAAGGAATTTTTCAAATCGGACTCCTACAAGCAGAGATATTGACAAAAATAAGATATACATCTACGCCCCTGGCGGAGAAACTGTGGAATATTTTCAGAAGAAAATATTCCGAAAAGGCTAATCGATGTGAGTGGCACCAGTCCACAAAAGAATTTTTTCGATCGATATTTTAGAAGCTCAGATTTTATGGCAAATGCATCAGAAGCAAAAATTAACACTTACGCCCCCTGGTGGCCAAAGTATTCTTTACCAAAAATTTGAAATTATGTGCAAAAGATTTTCCATCGGGAGGTGTATCCGCTGATGAAAAAATATTTCAAATCGGAGTTTTAGAAGAAGAGTGATCGGGAAAAATGCAATTTACGTTTACGCCCCCTAGCGGAAAATCTGTGCGTAATTTGAAAAAAGTAACTATATCTAAAATACTCTTCGACATAAATGGAATCGAGAGATAAAATATTTTTTTTAATCGGATGTTTAGAAGCAAATATGTGGAATAAGACGTATTTTTGAATTTGACATCATCTGCATTTACGCCCTCTAGCGGCGAAATTGTACATCGTAAAAAAACGAAATGGAGGATCATCATTCGCATATTTCAAGCTTCTCAATGCAGAAACCATTTTTCTGATCGGACTAATAGTTGCAGAGATATCGAGGGTACAGACAGACGGACAAACCGGTAACATAAGCAGGATCTTTTTTACGCTTTACAACCATAGGTTGAAGAAGCGTATATGCTCCAGCTTTTTCCGTCTGTCCGTCCGTCCGCACGATAACTCGCGTAAAAATGGTTCGATATCGATTAAATTTTAGCATGTGGTAGGGGACCACCTGGGGACGAACTCTATTGAAAATGGGTGAGGTGGGGTCAAACGTCACGACATAGGATCGGGATCCATTCCATTGCCCTTATGCGTCATACATAACTTGCGTAAATATGGTTCGATTTCGATGAAATTTTAGTATGTCGTAGAGGAGCACCTGGGGACGAAGCGTATTGAAAGTGGGTGAAGTAGGGTCAAAGTTCAGGACATAGGAGCGGCATGCATTCCATCACATCTTATTAAAGGAGCAATTCTTGTAGATATGTAAATTTTATTTTGAAAACGGCTCTAAGAATTTTGATGAAAGTGGTTAACTTACCGTTTTCTGGTACTGAAAATCGATTTAGCTTGATCTCGACTTTGGAAAAATTCGTTTAGTGGGTTAAATAACCACCCCGAGTTACCACGTTTTTAGTGTCGTGGCGTCGCCCTATTAATGTTTCCCATTCTTAGAAATCTTATGACGTCACACTCTCGCGATCGACTCGCGATTGAGATGTTGGCGCGCGGTCACGCCATCTGCCTCATTACGTCACGCGTTGTGTACGTATTACGCATTACTTCTATTTTCTTCTAGAACAAAAAGTGAGTTGTGCCAGTTGCTTGGAGTTGATGCGTAGTACAGTATAAGCAGCGGAACGCTGATTTCTCATGGTTTTTCCTGCAAAATTGAAACTTAATACAGCATTTTTTTTGTTACATTTTTGAATAGTCATTTGATGACGAGCGTTTCCGCTGTGCTAAAATATGATTAGTTCATTTTTATTAATTACCATTAACGGAGTGTCACGTGGATGGTAAAATAATATAAAAAATATGGCTGGTCGACCCCCTACGAAACGTGCACGTTTCAACTCTAATAAGAAGAATAAGAAGAATACGGCACTGTTGGAACAAGAACAAGCGGAAGAAGTAAATATGGAACAGCTTGGACATTCAAGGGCCGATGGTTTCCGATCACATTCCAGTCTCGAAACACCTGACCTTCCATTGGAAGAAGATCAGCCTACAAAAAGACCATTCCGAGCAGCTAAGGCGAGGAGCATGGAAATAATGTCCGACGTTATTATAACCCTCAATGAATGTATATCGGAAGAAAACCTCGATCAAATGCGGCGAATAAATAGACAGCAATGAAGAACCAATGTTACCATGGGTTTCGATGAAGAACCCCATGTTAACATTTATTGTTCGGTGTTTCATGTTCGAAAATAATAAAAACAGTTTAAAAAAACTTCTTACTCTAACACAAATAAAAAAATATCATTCATCTTTGTTTTGATGTTTATTCTAAATTAATTTGTCTCTAATTCGTCTATCATTATTAATCTTGATGGTTTAGACTTAGCATTACAATACTTGGAAATTACATATCAAAATATAAATTTTTTTTGTGCCCTCATCCCCCCTTTACCCGAGCGATGCTCGGTGTTCCTGATATTTGCCCTGATGCGTCATAACTTGCGTAAAAATGGTTCGATTTCGATGAAATTTTAGTATGTGGTAGGGGACCACCTGGAGATGAACCCTATTGAGAATGGGCGAAATGGGGTCAAAGGTCAGGACACGGGAGCGAGATTTATTCTACAGCCATTATCCTGATAACTTGAGTAATAACCTGAGTAATGATTTCTAGTATGTTGGAAAGCGTATCATAATCAATGCTTTGCATGATTTTACGAACTTGTTTTACAAAAGACGTGCTAAAAACAGACTTCTATAACAGATTTTTTTAAATAAAAGGTATGTGTTGATGTACACTCATAGGCGTAACCACTGGGGAGGACCCCCCCAGATTTTCTTCAGAGTTGAGGATTCCCAATGTAAAGGACCCCCCCCCCAAAAAAAAAAATTCGGGAATATAATGATATAATGCACACTTTTTTTATGATGCGAACCATCTAAATTTAATATAAGATTGTAATTTTTCGTAGAATGCAAAGACGTGTATAATGTGTACTTAATGAAATAGCGATGTCGTTTCCTAAACAGCAAAGTCAGTTCCGCAACTTTGTAATTCACATTTCTGCTCTATCTTGTATGTAGTTTCACAGTTGTGTTCACTAAGCTTCACAATTCGCCAACAGAGGCGCGTGTGTGTGTAGAGGGGTGGGTCTCAAATTCTATCTTATACAATATGCATATCATGTGTGTATGTGTCATCGGATCCCCCCCCCGATTTTCAAACATGGTTACGCCACTGTGAACTCTTGTTTATTCATAAAATGCATGCACTGTACGTTATGTACCTGCTTTAATGTCGTCATTTTAACCATTTTAATTCAAATTCGGTTATAAGAAACCGATTTTCAATCCCCTTGAACTTTCTTATACCGAAAGTTGGCTGTATTTTTTTACGCTTTCCAACCGTAGGTTGAAGAAGCGTATATGCTCCAGCTTTATCCGTCTGTCTGTCTGTCCGCACGATAACTTGCGTAAAAATGATTCGATTTCGATTAAATTTTAGTATGTGGTAGGGGACAACCTGGGGACGAACCCTATTAAAAATGGACGAACTGGGGTCAAAGGTCAGGACATAGCGGGATCCATTCCATTGCCCTTATGCGTCATAACTTACGTAAAAATACTTCTATTGCGACAAAACTTTATCATGTTGTTCCGGAGGTATACTGAACCGATTCTGTTGAATATCATCGAAATGGGGTCAAAGGTCAGGCCACAGGAGCGAGATTTTTTCCACAGCCATTATCCTCATAACTTGAGTAGTAACTTGAGTAATGATTTCTGGTATGTTGGAAAGCGTATCATAATCAATACATTGCATGATTTTACTAAATTTTTTTTTTTTTTTTAATGCAGGAGCAAAATGCGAAACTTTTCAGTTCAGGCCTAGCCCGGCCCATCTCGATCCCAGAATTTTACACTTAACTGATGATAAAAAAAGAGCTCGGGATCGCCCCGTACAGACCTCTAGCTATAACACCCTGTCTTTTTTTTTTTTTTTTTTGCCATTTATTTCTTAATACCGCATATTTTGGACTGCTTTTCGCCCTTCCTTGAATAACTGCCCCGATAAGAATATTCAGTTGCGTCTTGTTCACGGCCGTATCCTCACAGCTTTTTTTATTTCGCTGTTTTGGTAGTAGTATCCATTCCGAGGAGTCGTTTTTGAAGGGCGTCAGGTGATTTTATGTGCGTTAATGCTGACTGTCGTTTATTCTACAGGACGTTATCAGCTGTTTTCCGAATTGCTCTGTCTCCTGTAGTATGCGGCTTTTTGAATCCGATTACTTCAGACTTGTTTACACTCCAGTTGTTAGTCACTTCTCGACTTTGCTCAGGTCTGTTGCATTATTCCTTCCAAATACGTGGTCCACATGATTTCTGTATTCGCTTTCCTTCAGCATATTTTTTTATGTCTAATTCAGCGCAAGTACCAGTCGTCGGAAAGTTTTTTTCACGCACGCATACCAAAACTTTTTTAAACATCTTATCTTTAAGATAGAATTGTAGACGCATTTTCTATTGGCTCAGTACCTGATTACAATGTTATTTATTATACTCTTTTCGTAGATGTTCGTTATGTGAGTCTGTGTTTTTGAATTTCTTAAACAACCTTATACACATTCGAGTCACATTATTGTGAACACCTCCTACTTTTGACGTCAACAGCACGTAGCCAATGAAAGAAGGCACGTGTCGTGAGCTGGCTTGGAGGGTATGTATAAGGTGTGCTGTAGGCATTCTGAAAACATATCACTCGTTGGGGAGCGATACGATAGTTGGGCATCGATAAAAGGAGCGATAGTAGAGGAAAAGGGCAGCTTCTGGGACAGGATCAGCCCTCCATAGACTTAACATTGGCTGATCACGAGGCTGATCCAGTGGCTGATCACGAGGCTGATCCCGTGGCTGTCCCAGCTGTTCACTTGTCAGAATTTTTGTCACGTGATCGGTCCCATGATGTGCTGCCCCCTAGCGGTGCTTCTTGGAACTTTCGATGGATCTTTGATTTTGAGGGATGGCAACGACCGAGAGGGAAAGGGGGTGGATATAGGGGGATGTCAACTTGATGTGCTGCCCCTAGCGGTGCTTCTTGGAACTTTCAATGGATCTTTGTTTTTGAGGGATGGCAACGACCGAGTGGGAAAGGGGGCGGATATAGGGATGTCAACTCGATGTGCTGCACCCTAGCGGTGCTTCTTGGAACTTTCGATGGATCTTTGATTTTGAGGGATGGCAACGACCGAGTGGAAAAAGGGGTGTCAACTCGATGTGCTGCCCCCTGGCGGTGCTTCTTGGAACTTTCGATGGATCTTTGATTTTGAGGGATGGCAACAACCGAGTGGGGTCCGTTGGGATTTTTTGTATTTATTCCAGTGGTTTTCAAGCGGGATTTTCCCCCTCTTCGATGTTATTTTTCCCCGGAGGAAATTTTTACGTAACGATGCTGGGGAATTTTCTTTCCAATGGAATAAAAATGCTCTGATGGTCTTAGCGAGGTTCTAACTCACGATGATTTGGTTTCAAAATTTGGTCAGGTGGTCTCGTGCACTACGTATTCACTCTATTTTTTTTAATTACTTTTACGTTATTTCATCATGTATTTTTTATACTTTTTGTATGTTTTGAGGGAGTTTTTTCGTGTAGATGTATTTTCTTGGGAACTTTTCTTTTTCCTACATTTAATTTTATTTCAGACCATGAGACGAGGAAATTCTTCTTTAGAAACTATTTCGTTCCTGTTCGCAGTAACTATTGGACTTTGACAAAAATTTTGGGAATCAAACGGAAATGTAGACATGTTAATTCTGAGTCTTTCGCCTTAGCAATATTATTTTCTCGTAATTTTTTCGTGTGTTCAAGAACTCTACAGGTCTTTCACAGTTAAAATTCTGATGAAACAATATTTTCTTACTTTATTTCGCATATCATTATAGCTTCCCAATTTCACTATTTTACTTCATCTTTTTTTTTTTTTTTTTTTGAAATTTCGTAAAACTTTTCAGTATGTCAGTAATTTTTTTTTCTTACTTGGTCAAACTTGTGACTCCTTTTATTTAGACTTTTTTTTTTTCGTTTCATTTCAACAAAACGATTATTTTAGATGTAGCAAATCATCAGATTTTTGTTTCCTTATATAGCATATTTTCAAACTTGCTGAAAAATATCCCTTTAAAAGCTTGCATGTAGTCAAATATGCATTTTTTTATTCTTTCCTAGTTTGCTATACTTTTCGTGGACTGTCCCAACAAGAAAGCATTCATTGTCAAGACAAACAGTCTAAAACCTTTTTTCTTACGATAAAATTCGTATTCTTTGAGCTGTATATTTTTCTGTCTCGTCCGAAAAAACATTCATTCTAGAGGCAAAGCTAGTGATTCTGTTCTTCCCATAAACATTATTTTTTTAACGTTTTACTAACTCACCAGAAAAGCAGTTATTCCCCACCCCCATAAGGAAAATAAAGAAATTCTTACTTCTTTTCCATACATATCGACTCAATCTATTTCATTTCGAAATGCTGGTCATGACATTTGAACTAAAATTTCATACTTTCACCAAAAATCATATTCTTAAACAAGCTATTTTTTTTTACTTTATTTCGTGTATAACTAAATTTTTATTGTTTCCTCGCCTCAACAAACTCAGTAAGAACTCCCCTAATCTCATTCCTTTCCCTCATTTAGTTCGCTTTAAATTGAGATGTTTCAAAACTGCGCGTATATTTCTTTCACTAAATGTCCAGTTCTCCCGTATCTGTCCCATCATTTTTAACTTCTGTGCCTGCTGCATTTTTTCTTTAGACGTTTAGTTTCATTGACCTTTTCTTTCGTTTCAATTAGGTTTTCATTATCGTATTTTTTATTCATTGTCTCAGCAGAAAAAGCTTTCATTCTGGAGACCTAGCGACTAAGTCTGTACTTCCTCTAAACATTTTTATTTCACGTTTTACTAATTCGTAAGAAAAGCAGGTGTTTCCAAACTCTCATAGTGAAAATATCGTATTCCTCTTATTTTACTTATTATATTTTTCCTTCTATTCAGTGTTGTATGATTCTTAAAACTTCGGTTTATTTTTATGAAACTTCTTTTTTTTTCTTAGTTTTTTTTTTCTGTTTCAACCTATCAATCTTTTCCTATCGATTTAATTGCTCATATTTTTCCATTCGACTTTACTTTTGAACAGAAATGTATCTAAAATCTTCAGATGTATTCTAGTCTCTAAGGCCGATTCTTCCCTATTTCAAATAAAGTCATTGTAGGATTTTAGTGTAAATGCCCCTAAATCTATAGAACTTCCTTTTCATAGTTAGATACTAATTCCTCGAGGTTTAAATTAAAACATGAAAGAAGAGTGTGTTTACGCCCTCTCCAGTGAAAGAAGAGTGTTTTTACGCTCTCTCCAGTGAACGAAGAGTGTTTTTACGTTTGTGGAAAACCTCATATGACATGAAATCACTTTGCTTGGTAGATTAAACTAAATTCTGGTTTTGAACTTTGAACGCAAACTCAAGCTTGCAAAAGCATAGTTTTCTGAGCGAACTTAAACTGTCTAAGATGACAAAATTCTAAAACTGGTGACTCAATGGGACAGAGCGTTTGAACTTTGCCGTTCATTTAAGATTTAAGAGATCCGTAGTGAACCACTACAAGGGAAATAAGCAGACCCTGATTTAGTCCACTGTTTCCAAGGAAGGTAGAAAGCTAGTGTCGTAATTCAAAAGCTCATAACTCAAGCCTCCCCAGGATTCAATTTCGGACGGACGATTAGTCAGATGTCAATGCTTAGACATTGAAAAATTACTTCAGACAAATATTTTCTTACTTAAAAGTGCTTCAAGTCAGAATTTGTATTACTTAAGATTTCCCTTAGTCAATATTTTTTCTATCTTAAAAACTTCTAAATGGTTGATTTTGAAAAAAAAAAAATAAAAAAGTAAGGAGTTCTCCCAAAAACGTAAAATTTCCCCAGAATTGTATGAGTAACCAAAAAAATTGACGAAGCTTGAATGTTAAGTCTTTCAACCCATTTCTTTCTCTTCATGTTTCATTCCATAAACATTCTTCAAATTCCTATATATCCAAGAATTTTGTTGAATGTCTAAGTTCGACTCCCCCAGAAATTTTCTGAAAATGATAGTTTCTCTTTTAAAAAAAAAAATTCCAAAATAAGAATCCCTTCAATGAAACAAGAAATTCCTATTCAAAGCATTCCATCCCTCTTTCTACTTCAAATACTCTCTCTCTTTGTAAATCTAAGGAGCTGTTTTTGTTTTTGGGTTGTTTTTTTAATATTCATATAGTTTTCCCTCTAACTTTAGAAGATATTTTCCCAAAATGTATGTACATATTACGATAGTAAAACATCATACAGCTGCTTGATGTTCAATTCATTTCACGCTGTCTTAAGGAAATTCTTTCATTTTCTCATAACACATAGACATGTTATTTTTCTTCCCATTCACTTCAAAGACTTGAGATCAACTTAATGGAGTCCTTTGAGAAAAACGTTCATAGAAAAGCATAAATGTACTGAAAATGTCAGTTTTCTTAAAGAAATCATAAGAATAAGAATTTTTTTTTTTACTGAAACAAGTTTCCCTGTTCAAAGCATTAAGTGGCTCTTTTCGCATCAAATTCTGCATTTCCTCATGTAAACTTTATTCTTTTTCTACTTCATATCGTCTTTCGTTCCTTGTTTTTCCCTATGCAACTTAAAACTTCTTTTCCTAATCTATTTTTCATAAAGCATCATTCTTTTGAGTTGATTTTCTCTCTCTCTCTCTCTCTTTTTTTTAAATGCATTCCTAAGTTCATATTGAAAAGGGTTTAAATTTTGATTGAAAGATGTTTGCAAAGATCGTTTAGGAAAAGTTGAAAACAGGTAAGGTTCGTTTCGGAAAAGTTGAAAACAGATAATGTTCGTTTCGGAAAAGTAGATTCTCTTATAGGGTTAAAAATGGAACACTTCATATTTTCTTAGGGGCGGTTTTGATGAAACACGTTTCAGTAAAAACAGTGAAATTCCCATTGAATAACATGGGGAACTATGAAATTTAAGAAGCACGTTTTCCTTCAAGGAAAATATTTTAAAAGGTCTATTTTCGATTCAGTTGAAAACGAATCAGGTAGAAAACAGAATGCAGTAGAAACAGTCACAGCAAGTTCCTGAAAGTTGAAAATAGATGAGGTTGAAAATGGATGTACTAAAAATGTCTTAGGAAAGAAATTTTTATGAAACACAGACTGTTTAGTTTTCCCAGGCTAGGGGGTCTTCAGTGAGAGCGCTTCATCTTTTCAACTCAAAGAATAAAGCGAGTCAGTTTGAAACATTTCAAACTCCCCGAAAATAAGCCGTGTACTCTGGTTTCGACTCAATACAGTAAAGCATTGCTCTCAGACCAGTCGGAATTCCGCCCCGATTGGTTGCCTATTGGAAAACCTCAGGCCCATCTCCAATAACAATACCCAAATATCCTTAAGAAAAGTCTAGCAAAAAAGCACTAGTTCCCCATTAAATCAATGGCATTCATCCTGTTACTGTTTTACACATTTCAAAAAAGAAGTTTACATTCTCACTTTTACTTTAAAATTCTTGAAAAGCTTAATATTTTGACTCATTTCCATAAAAAAAAATAATTTCCCTTAAAATTTAATTTAAAAAAATAATAATTACTCTTAAAATTTATGCCTTAAAACTAAAAAATATTTACGCTTTATATTTCAATAAATAATAAATATTCACAAACTCACCTTCTACCTTGCCAATAAAAAAAACTACATTCATTTCTGAAATTATATAATCGAAATCATTATTTCTCCAAGTAGTTCTTTTCCCATGATTGTAGAGAGGAACTCTTCTGAAATCTTCCCTTTTCCACATGTGTTCGACACAGACTGTTTAGTTTTTCCAGGCTAGGGGTCTTCAGTGAGAGCGCTTCTTCTTTTCAACTCAAAGAATAAAGCGAGCCAGTTTGAAACATTTCAAACAACGAAATTAAGCCGTGTACTCTGGTTTCGACTCAATACTGTAAAGCATTGCTCTCAGACCAGTCGGAATTCCGCCTCGATTGGTTGCCTAATGGAAAACATCAGACCCCTTTCCAATAACAATTCCCAAATATCCTTAAGAAAAATCTAGCAAAAAAGCACTAGTTCACCATTAAAACAATTGGATTCATTCTGTTACTGTTTTAAACATTTCAAAAAAAGTTTACATTCTCACTTTTACTTTAAAAATCTTGAAAGCTTAAATTTTGAACCATTTCAAAAAAAAATTCACTTAAAATTTAATTTAAAAAAATAATAATTACTCTTTAAATTTATGTCTTAAAACTAAAAAATATTTACGCTTAATATTTCAATAAATAATAAATATTCACAAACTCACCTTCTACGAAGTCCATTGAATCTCAGTTGTCAGTACACGTATTTGTTTAATTTTGGGTGGAATGGAAGACGATGTGGGAAATCTTTCGCTCCTCCAATATTTTTCATGGAATTTTTTTTTATATAAAACTTATATTTTTTATGTTTTCGGGAATCCTGCCTATGCATTATTTATTTAATTCTTATATTTTTCCTCTCTCCAGTTTTAATCAATGTCGATTTTAACCGTTGCCCCCTTTCATGAGAGCGATTCCCCACTCAAGGAATGCTTAAGTCGAGATTTTCACCATGTATTGAATTTCACTCAGGAAAAAGTGGGTCAGGATGGTGAAATTTTGAAATCTGAAATTTCTCTGTGCGGAGAACATTGGACTAAAGTGGCTGATAAGAAATCTACTATGTTAAGAGTCATACAACAGACGTTTCTTCGTTCCATTTCGCTTTCAGCTTTAATTAAGAAAGCCTTGGAAAAAAAATAATTTGACTTTGGAAACATTACAAACACCAAAAGAAGAATTTCTGTGGAATGATGGCTCTTTTCTGCTTGAAGAAACTCTCGGGGACACAATGTATGATATGGTGGACATGAACGGATTGGAATTCTCCTACGACGACAATAAAATAAACATGACCAAAATTATTTTACAACTGGATTTTGAAAAAGTAGCATAACAGTATCGGAAAGAACTCCTCGGAATCGAAATACTAAAGTAGACGAAGCATTTCTGGACTCAGTTGACCTAAGTCATTACGTTGGAGAAATTTTAAGAAAAAAGGGAATATTGAAATCGTACACTGTGTTTTCTTTATGTGAAGAACAAAGTATTTCATAGTTTACTGGATCTTTTTTTTTGTTTTTTTTTTCAAAAGCAGCTTTAAATCTGAGATGAATTCTTTCAAGGTGTCTGATTAAATTATTTCGCTTTCCGTATTCCTCTCTCATTTTAGAGAAAAACGGAAGGATTTCTTACCGAATATATTTTAGTTTTATTCTCTCAAGATATGAAAATTAATTATAATGAAATCCTTCCGTTTTTCTCTAAGAATTTACCTGAAAATAAGCTCTGAGCCGTAGTCCGCTTTGTCTGATTAGAGTCGATAGCGTTTCGTCACGAAATGAGAAGATAAGGGTATAGTCACCGTGAAGCGCTGACGCATGGTGACACACCAACATGTGTTGTGATAAGGGTCATGCATTAGTCACAGTATGCAAAGGAAACGCTTAGTGAATTTTAGTTCTGCTCTAAGTTTGAATAAAGTAAGAAGTCTTCAAGTCTTTCAAATTCTGTTTCCGGATTTTTCACTTAACAACCGGAGTTGGGTTAACCAAAAAGCAGTTTAAGAAACTCCAAATTATTTTGGATGGCGTGTGGGACAGCATCCAGGAATTGTTAATGGGTTCAGAATTCCAGAAAATCGTACTCGGAGAATCCCGAAAGTTTCAAAATACATCGATTGAGGAGTGTGAACTTAGACACAATGTAATTGAATGTTTAAAAAATTTAATCGGGGAGAGCATCCTTGAAGGTATGTAGATGTCGCATTTCTGAAGTACTTCCACCTATTCAGATGCATCCTCCATGCCTAACCACTAAGTGGAACAGGAAAGCGATTTCAAGTTTCGAGAACGCTGTGGCCTTGTTGAATCCTAAGGAAGTAGCTCAATCTTTTATGAACACATGTGGAAAACTGAAGATTTCAGAAGAGTTCCTCTCTTTTTTAGTTTTAAGACATAAATTTAAAGAGTAATTATTATTTTTTTAAATTAAATTTTAAGTGAATTTTTTTTGAAATGGTTCAAAATTTAAGCTTTCAAGATTTTTAAAGTAAAAGTGAGAATGTAAACTTTTTTGAAATGTTTAAAACAGTAACAGAATGAATCCAATTGTTTTAATGGTGAACTAGTGCTTTTTTGCTAGATTTTTCTTAAGGATATTTGGGAATTGTTATTGGAAAGGGGTCTGATGTTTTCCATTAGGCAACCAATCGAGGCGGAATTCCGACTGGTCTGAGAGCAATGCTTTACAGTATTGAGTCGAAACCAGAGTACACGGCTTAATTTCGTTGTTTGAAATGTTTCAAACTGACTCGCTTTATTCTTTGAGTTGAAAAGAAGAAGCGCTCTCACTGAAGACCCCCTAGCCTGGAAAAACTAAACAGTCTGTGTCGAACACATGTGGAAAAGGGAAGATTTCAGAAGAGTTCCTCTCTACAATCATGGGAAAAGAACTACTTGGAGAAATAATGATTTCGATTACATAAATTCAGAAATGAATGTAGTTTTTTTTATTGGCAAGGTAGAAGGTGAGTTTGTGAATATTTATTATTTATTGAAATATAAAGCGTAAATATTTTTTAGTTTTAAGGCATAAATTTTAAGAGTAATTATTATTTTTTTTAAATTAAATTTTAAGGGAAATTATTTTTTTTTATGGAAATGAGTCAAAATATTAAGCTTTTCAAGAATTTTAAAGTAAAAGTGAGAATGTAAACTTCTTTTTGAAATGTGTAAAACAGTAACAGGATGAATGCCATTGATTTAATGGGGAACTAGTGCTTTTTTGCTAGACTTTTCTTAAGGATATTTGGGTATTGTTATTGGAGATGGGCCTGAGGTTTTCCAATAGGCAACCAATCGGGGCGGAATTCCGACTGGTCTGAGAGCAATGCTTTACTGTATTGAGTCGAAACCAGAGTACACGGCTTATTTTCGGGGAGTTTGAAATGTTTCAAACTGACTCGCTTTATTCTTTGAGTTGAAAAGATGAAGCGCTCTCACTGAAGACCCCCTAGCCTGGGAAAACTAAACAGTCTGTGTTTCATAAAAATTTCTTTCCTAAGACATTTTTAGTACATCCATTTTCAACCTCATCTATTTTCAACTTTCAGGAACTTGCTGTGACTGTTTCTACTGCATTCTGTTTTCTACCTGATTCGTTTTCAACTGAATCGAAACTAGACCTTTTAAAATATTTTCCTTGAAGGAAAACGTGCTTCTTAAATTTCATAGTTCCCCATGTTATTCAATGGGAATTTCACTGTTTTTACTGAAACGTGTTTCATCAAAACCGCCCCTAAGAAAATATGAAGTGTTCCATTTTTAACCCTATAAGAGAATCTACTTTTCCGAAACGACGAAACGAACATTATCTGTTTTCAACTTTTCCGA
This sequence comes from Macrothele yani, assembly GCA_039090855.1. NCBI lineage: Eukaryota > Metazoa > Arthropoda > Arachnida > Araneae > Macrothelidae > Macrothele > Macrothele yani. Next base: position 22,380,481 of record CM076992.1, read on the forward strand.
AACGAACCTTACCTGTTTTTAACTTTTCCGAAACGAACCTTACCTGTTTTCAACTTTTTCCTAAAACGATCTTTGCAAACATCTTTCAATCAAAATTTAAACCCTTTTCAATATGAACTTAGGAATGCATTTAAAAAAAAAGAGAGAAAGAGAAAATCAACTCAAAAGAATGATGCTTTATGAAAAATAGTTAGGAAAAGAAGTTTTAAGTTACATAGAGAAAAACAAGGAACGAAAGACGATATGAAGTAGAAAAAGAATAAAGTTTACATGAGGAAATGCAGAATTTGATGCGAAAAGAGCCACTTAATGCTTTGAACAGGGGAAACTTGTTTCAGTAAAAAAAAAATTCTTATTCTTATGATTTCTTTAAGAAAACTGACATTTTCAGTACATTTATGCTTTTCTATGAACGTTTTTCTCAAAGGACTCCATTAAGTTGATCTCAAGTCTTTGAAGTGAATGGGAAGAAAAATAACATGTCTATGTGTTATGAGAAAATGAAAGAATTTCCTTAAGACAGCGTGAAATGAATTGAACATCAAGCAGCTGTATGATGTTTTACTATCGTAATATGTACATACATTTTGGGAAAATATCTTCTAAAGTTAGAGGGAAAACTATGTGAATATTAAAAAAACAACCCAAAAACAAAAACAGCTCCTTAGATTTACAAAGAGTGTATTTTAAGTAGAAAGAGGGATGGAATGCTTTGAATAGGAATTTCTTGTTTCATTGAAGGGATTCTTATTTTGGAATTTTTTTTTTAAAAGAGAAACTATCATTTTCAGAAAATTTCTGGGGGAGTCGAACTTAGACATTCAACAAAATTCTTGGATATATAGGAATTTGAAGAATGTTTATGGAATGAAACATGAAGAGAAAGAAATGGGTTGAAAGACTTAACATTCAAGCTTCGTCAATTTTTTTGGTTACTCATACAATTCTGGGGAAATTTTACGTTTTTGGGAGAACTCGTTATTTTTTTATTTTTTTTTCAAAATCAACCATTTAGAAGTTTTTAAGATAGAAAAAATATTGACTAAGGGAAATCTTAAGTAATACAAATTCTGACTTGAAGCACTTTTAAGTAAGAAAATATTTGTCTGAAGTAATTTTTCAATGTCTAAGCATTGACATCTGACTAATCGTCCGTCCGAAATTGAATCCTGGGGAGGCTTGAGTTATGAGCTTTTGAATTACGACACTAGCTTTCTACCTTCCTTGGAAACAGTGGACTAAATCAGGGTCTGCTTATTTCCCTTGTAGTGGTTCACTACGGATCTCTTAAATCTTAAATGAACGGCAAAGTTCAAACGCTCTGTCCCATTGAGTCACCAGTTTTAGAATTTTGTCATTTTAGACAGTTTAAGTTCGCTCAGAAAACTATGCTTTTGCAAGCTTGAGTTTGCGTTCAAAGTTCAAAACCAGAATTTAGTTTAATCTACCAAGCAAAGTGATTTCATGTCATATGAGGTTTTCCACAAAGCGTAAAAACACTCTTCGTTCACTGGAGAGAGCGTAAAAATACTCTTCTTTCACTGGAGAGGGCGTAAACACACTCTTCTTTCATGTTTTAACTTAAACCTCGAGGAATTAGTATCTAACTATGAAAAGGAAGTTCTATAGATTTAGGGGCATTTACACTAAAATCCTACAATGACTTTATTTGAAATAGGGAAGAATCGGCCTTAGAGACTAGAATACATCTGAAGATTTTAGATACATTTCTGTTCAAAAGTAAAGTCTAATAGAAAAATATGAACAATTAAATCGATAGGAAAAGATTGATAGGTTGAAACAGAAAAAAAAAAAAAAAACTAAGAAAAAAAAAAAAGAAGTTTCATAAAAATAAACCAAAGTTTTAAGAATCATACAACACTGAATAGAAGGAAAAATATAATAAGTAAAATAAGAGGAATACGATATTTTCACTATGAGAGTTTGGAAACACCTGCTTTTCTTACGAATTAGTAAAACGTGAAATAAAAATGTTTAGAGGAAGTACGGACTTAGTCGCTAGGTCTCCAGAATGAAAGCTTTTTCTGCTGAGACAATGAATAAAAAATACGATAATGAAAACCTAATTGAAACGAAAGAAAAGTTCAATGAAACTAAACGTCTAAAGAAAAAATGCAGCAGGCACAGAAGTTAAAAATGATGGCACAGATACGGGAGAACTGGACATTTAGTGAAAGAAATATACGCGCAGTTTTGAAACATCTCAATTTAAAGCGAACTAAATGAGGGAAAGGAATGAGATTAGGGGAGTTCTTATTGAGTTTGTTGAGGCGAGGAAACAATAAAAATTTAGTTATACATGAAATAAAGTAAAAAAAATAGCTTGTTTAAGAATATGATTTTTGGTGAAAGTATGATATTTTAGTTGAAATGTCATGACCAGCATTTCGAAATGAAATAGATTGAGTCGATATGTATGGAAAAGAAGTAAGAATTTCTTTATTTTCGCTATGAGGGTGGGGAATAACTGCTTTTCTGGTGAGTTAGTAAAACGTTAAAAAAATAATGTTTATGGGAAGAACGGAATCACTAGCTTTGCCTCTAGAATGAATGTTTTTTCGGACGAGACAGAAAAATATACAGCTCAAAGAATACAAATTTTATCGTAAGAAAAAAGGTTTTAGACTGTTTGTCTTGACAATGAATGCTTTCTTGTTGGGACAGTCCACGAAAAGTATAGCAAACTAGGAAAGAATAAAAAAAATGCATATTTGACTACATGCAAGCTTTTAAAGGGATATTTTTCAGCAAGTTTGAAAATATGCTATATAAGGAAACAAAAATCTGATGATTTGCTACATCTAAAATAATCGTTTTGTTGAAATGAAACGAAAAAAAAAGTCTAAATAAAAGGAGTCACAAGTTTGACCAAGTAAGAAAAAAATTACTGACATACTGAAAAGTTTTACGAAATTTCAAAAAAAAAAAAAGATGAAGTAAAATAGTGAAATTGGGAAGCTATAATGATATGCGAAATAAAGTAAGAAAATATTGTTTCATCAGAATTTTAACTGTGAAAGACCTGTAGAGTTCTTGAACACACGAAAAAATTACGAGAAAATAATATTGCTAAGGCGAAAGACTTAGAATTAACATGTCTACATTTCCGTTTGATTTCCCAAAATTTTTGTCAAAGTCCAATAGTTACTGCGAACAGGAACTAAATCGTTTCTAAAGAAGAATTTCCTCGTCTCATGGTCTGAAATAAAATTAAATGTAGGAAAAAGAAAAGTTCCCAAGAAAATTCATTACATCTACACGAAAAAACTCCCTCAAAACATACAAAAAGGATAAAAAATACATGATGAAATAACGTAAAAGTAATTAAAAAAAATAGAGTGAATACGTAGTACACGAGACCACCTGACCAAATTTTGAAACCAAATCATCGTGAGTTAGAACCTCGCTAAGACCATCAGAGCATTTTTATTCCATTGGAAAGAAAATTCCCCAGCATCGTTACGTAAAAATTTCCTCCGGGGAAAAATAACATCGAAGAGGGGGAAAATCCCGCTTGAAAACCACTGGAATAAATACAAAAATCCCAACGGACCCCACTCGGTTGGTGCCATCCCTCAAAATCAAAGATCCATCTAAAGTTCCAAGAAGCACCGCTAGGGGACAGCACATCGAGTTGACACCCCTTTTTCCACCCGGTCGTTGCCATCCCTCAAAATCAAAGATCCATCGAAAGTTCCAAGAAGCACCGCTAGGAGGCAGCACATCGAGTTGACATCCCCTATATCCGCCGCCTTTCCCACTCGGTCGTTGCCATCCCTCAAAAACAAAGATCCATTGAAAGTTACAAGAAGCACCGCTAGGGGGCAGCACATCAAGTTGACATCCCCCTATATCCACCCCCTTTCCCTCTCGGTCGTTGCCATCCCTCAAAATCAAAGATCCATCGAAAGTTCCAAGAAGCACCGCTAGGGGGCAGCACATCATGGGACCGATCACGTGACAAAAATTCTGACAAGTGAACAGCTGGGACAGCCACGGGATCAGCCTCGTGATCAGCCACTGGATCAGCCTCGTGATCAGCCAATGTTAAGTCTATGGAGGGCTGATCCTGTCCCAGAAGCTGCCCTTTTCCTCTACTAGCGATTTATCAGATTTGAAAAAAAGGATTATTATCGGCTTTCGTGCCAACGGTGGCAGTATTTCTGAAACAGCGCAGTTTGTGAACTGTTCGCGTGCTGCTGTGGTTAAAGTGTATCGTGATTGGAGAAATGGCACCACTGCGAATAAGCGAAGTGAAAACTGCGGAGCACCACGTGCCATTGATGTCAGAGGTGAACGTCGGCTTCGATACGCTACAGTGGAGCAACTCACTGGCCGAATGAACCAGGGTGCTACCGGAAGTGTGTCTAAAACGACAGTTCAGCGAACGCTGCTGTGTATGGGGCTCCGATGCAGACGGATGGTCACTGCATCTATGCTAACGAAGGTACATCGGCAGAAAAGGCTTACATTTGCATGGAAGTATCGGAATTGGATCTCCGCTGATTGGCAAAGGATTTCCTTCTGTGATGAGTCACGTTTTCTGCTTCATCGAACGGATGGACGTTGGCGTATAAGGCGAGAAACATTGGAGAATAAACACTCTTCAACCATTACTGGCAGAACACAAGCTGGTGGGTTCAGAGTTATGGGCTGGGAAATGTTTCGTGGCATTCCCTGGGTCCACTTATACCTGTGAAAGGCACTATGGACCGAATTCGTTATGAATCCATCCTTGCAGACCACGTACACCCATACATGCTGATTGTCTTCCCTGGGGCGGATGGGATCTTCCAGCACGACAATGCGACGTGTCACACAGCTAGAAATAACCAAGAGTGGTTGGAAGAGCATGATGAAGATTTCAAAGTACTTCTCTGGCCCCCTAATTCCCCAGACTCAATTAAACCCAATTGAGCATCTGTGGGACCACCTCGATCGTGTTGTTCGCTCTATGGATCCTCTACCACGAACCCTCCTGAACCTGTCAGATGCACTGCAGTCAGCATGGCTCCACATACCTGTGAACACCTTCCAGCACTTTATTGAGACACTCCCAGCCCGTATAGGTGCTGTTCGCGCTGCGCACGGTGGTTACTCTGGATATTAGCTGGTGGTCACATTAATGTGACTCAAACGTGTATTATTGTATATGAAAACATAAACTGAGGTGCCAGTTGATTTGGTAGATTTTCCTATATAGTAGCGTGTTGCGCAGACCATAACTTGAAGACAGCCCGAATTCATCGGGGCATGGAGTGTACCAGATGCTGGAAGCGTCATGTGCAAGCTCTCTAACATGCGACGCAGTTAATTGGACGTAGGCACAGTTCCGCAGCACATAACCCGTTCCTCCTCACCCCAGAGATGCTCGATGGCAGGGACGTCGCTAGACTTTGAAATTACCGCGCGTGAGCGAGTATTACTTTTGCTGGGATAGGTTTATAGCAACTTAATATACGAAACACTGAAAGGAAGAATTTTTAATACATTTTACTATAGGCTACAAAGAAATCCCCCCCCCCATCACACACACACAGAGCTGGATCTAACAAGTTATGCCAGTGATGATAAACCAACAAGATAACATGACAAGGACTAGTGGGTTAATGGTGTAAGATGCAAGTGTTGGTAGAATGTCGCCTTCAACTTTTTTCTTCCTGTATATGCATTGACTTTATTCCTTTTCAAGATTTTGCATTTTTTCTTACGAAAATAGTACTGTACTTGAACAATGTTTTAAAGAAAAATGTTCTATTTATGTACCTAAATCAAATTTTAGCGTCGTAACACGCAGGCATAATACTTTCCCCTCCTTAACTCCCTTCCTTCAAGTCAGCGACCTTGTTTTGTATTCCTCACTTCCGAAGCAGTCGTCAGCCACGTCCCGCTCCCTCACTGCCCCGGTACACTGGTGTAGCTTTGGACTCTACTTTCTGTGTTGAAATCCCCTACTTAGTAAAACTAACAGCATAGTAATTAGTAATGTTCAGATATGAAGTGAAGTCTCAGCGAATTCCTATTCACACCCTCATTCCTCCCTGGCCATACTAACATGATAAAAATGCTTAAACTAAGAATTTTCGGAGAGTGAAAAACAATTTATATTTTCCTGGCCCTGCCGATGCTGTTTTGATAACTTTCTATGGTGAAGTAAACAACTCACTTCCTAAGGGGAAATACGTTGGGCTACCAGATGAAAATTATTACTTGGCAAAGTCCAAATTATATTTTAAAGTTAAGAAAAGTGAAATATGGTATATGTTGAACTGGATAGGCTGCCGTCCACCCTCGCATCACCTTGGCGACGTCCCTTCTCGATGGGATTTCAAATAATGGGGATGTACAGGTCACTGAAGCAAGGAAAACTCGTCGGCATATTCCTGGAACCATTCGGTGACGATAGGAGTCTTATGAGCTGGTGCATTATCCTTTTGTACGTGTTCATCTGCTTGAGGATAAACCGTAGCTATGAAAGGATGAATTTGATTGGAAACGATGTTCAGATTTGAAGTGAAGTATAGATGTCTTTTGGTGGGTATCAGGAGGCCATAATGACTGCCAGGAAAACATTCTCCACACCAGCACACAACCGCTGTATTGTTGAGACCTGACAGGATAGCTCCATGGCTACATGTTGCTTGCGCCGAATTCAGATCCTGTCATCTGCATGATGCAGAAGTAACTGTAAGATTCTCTAAACCGGCTCAGAAAGAATGGTTATAAATAGGCATGTATATGTTCATACCCAGGTAGAATTTCTTAGTTTGCTCCATTTTAGGGTAGAGAGGACGAAATAAGCATGCTTTAAGGCCGTTAATGTCCGATAACCCGCGATTGGCCACGTTAGTTTCGGGTTACTATAAAAGTATGCCTAAGTGTTAGAAATGTTTGTACTTGTTTTGTGGCATATGATTATTTTGTACGGTGCGTTAATGAAAGAGACACACGCTTAAGGGTGTTTTAAGGTAACCCAAAGTAGGTGGGGATTCACTCCGAAACGCGATTAAGTGGGGAGTGGAGATTTTCTTAAGTTTGTAGGAAGGAACATCTTTGGAGGTCAAAAGAAGCAAACGGGACTTTCGTCTGGAGACAGAGAGAGAGAGAGAGAGAGAGTGGATTGACGTCTGGGAGAACGGAACGTTTTCAAAAAGCGTTGGCGTAGCCATAGCGACGCTTCACGAAAAGCACGAAGTGCGGTCTAGGGTCCGTAAAACGGACGGAGACCAGGTCAATCTAAAGTCATAGCAGGTAACATCGAATTAAACTACTTATTGTTATGATAGCAAAGAATGGTTCGGGCTCTATATTTTCAAGTGTGTGATTATATGGGCTCATATTATGAGCTCAAGCTCCACTTGGTTCGGACTCTATTTTCAGGTGTGTGATTATTTGATTCGAACCAACAAAAATATGGGATGACTCTCGCTGGATCGTAGCTATATTAAGAAAGAGGTGGAAATGAGCGAGGGTCGTTACAGTAACCTTGATTCGTCCGTCCAGGCAACAGTCCAGTGCCGATGCTGCCAGGCCCACTGGAGGAGCTCTTTCGTGTTCTGCACTGAGAACATCGGCACTTGACACGGTCGTCTGCTGTTGTATCTCATTAGCGACATGGTCCGATACGTGGTGCACACGGACATGACCTTCGGCACGCCAATGGTGAATTCTTCAGTGATTTGTCGGGTTGTGGCCGTTTGTTCGCTTACACGATGGTCACTAATCTCCTTGACCCATCAGATCTAGCAGCTGTTTTCGTCCACGTGATCCCTGATTGCTGGAAGTTTTTGGTGTGTCACATCATTTACGGTAAACCCTTGCCACGGTTGTGCGTGAAAAGTCCAGGAGCGCGGCCGTTGGGTAAATGCTTGAATGAACACGCCAACTATGATGCCACTTTCAAAACCATTCAGATCACTCGTTTTTCCCATACGTACCTTCAATAAAACGGCAACTGATGCTCGACGATCTGGTCTGCCTGATTTAAACCGATGAGCCATTACATTATGACCTCTTACCTAATAAGCTGTAGGACCCCCTTTGGCCCGCAAAACAGCGGCCACTCGGCGAGGCACAGATTCGATGAGGTGGCGATAGGTATCCTGGGGTATCGGGTACCATAATGTCAACAGCAGGTCCTCCAGTTCCCGTTCATTTCGGGGTGGTGGTGATTTAGCGCTAACCCGCTTTTCCAAGTCGAACCACAAATGCTCGATTGGGTTTATGCCAGGTACATTTGGAGGCCAGGGCTTTAACAGAAAGTCACCAACATGCTCCTCCAACCACTCCTTGACGATTCTGGCCAGGGCATTAACATGAATGGGTGAACTTGGTCCGCAGCGATGTTTAGATACCTGACAGCTGTCAGTGATTGTGCTATTGAGATAATTGGGCCCAAAGTGATTCAAGAAAACATCGCCCACAGCATAACTGCCGGCCTGCTTCCGCCCAACAGTGCATCCAGGTGCCATAGCCTCCGTTGGTAATCGGCGTATCCGCGCTCGGCCGTGTACGTGATGCACCAGGAATCTTGATTCTTCAGACCGGGCCACTTTCTTTCAATCATCCACGGTCCAATCTCGATGATCTTGGGCCCATTTCATGCTATGTTGGCGATGACGTGCAGTGATCATGGGGATCCAGCTGAGTCTTCGGCTATGCACAGAAGGCTGAGATGAACTGTGTGCTGTGACACATTGTTCTGATAACCACTATTGTAGCTGCCGGTGATTTGTCGCACTGTGACTCTGCAGTTGCTGTGAACAATGCGCGACAGTCTCCGCTCCGCTCTGGCATCAGTGAGCTGCGGACGACAGTTTGTTGTTTGGCCATCTGTGCACCACTTTTGATACGTACTCACTACAGCGGCACATGAACAGTCGACAAGCTGCGCCGTTTCCGTGATCGTAGTTCCGAGGCGCTATGCCACCACAATTTGTTTTTTATCAAACTCCGATAAATTGGCAGCTTTTCCCATTCTGACTCCAAACACTCTACTAACCGAAAGCCTGTCGTATATGTACTAACCGAAAGCCGGTTGTGTATATGAACTGCTCTGTGAACTTCCCCTGTGCCACCGTTCGGTCTCCAGGCGCGCTCATTTCTCTAGACTGGGGTGGTCATAAATGTAATGGCTCATCGCTGTATTCAGTACAGCGCGCTCACGTGACGTTTTGTGCGTCGGAGCGAGCCATTTATGTGGCGAGAGCAGTTGTACCCAATGAACTGACATCTCAGTGTGTAAATACTACAAGTGTTTGTACTGGAAACCATTGCTTTCATTTTTATTACGAATGCTGAAGCTGCGTGACACAAATTTTCATAATTTTAGTGTAAACCGCCCCTGTGGCAAAGTGGTCCAAGCGCTGGCTTCTGACCATTCGTCCGAGATGAGTCTGGGTTCGAATCCCAGTGAGGCATGGATGCTGTGTTTATTTTATAGCACTGGTTCTCTCTCTCCATGGAACCAGTGGCTCTAAATTAGGGACGGGAGACTGCTTATAGCCCATCAAATTGCTCATGGTGGTCGTTAAACCTATAATCAAAAAAATAAAAAATAATAAAAATTTAGTGTGCAAAATGAAAACGAAAGGACAAAGCCCTATTACCAATTAAAAGTGCATGTAAACAATGTTTTCCTTTTCATATTATGAATAACAGGTTTTCGAAATTAAAGAAAACATAAAAAGCACTTAAGATTACATTTCGTTAGCAAAAAATAATATTTCTGTTATACCTGATATTGTTCAGCAAATTAATTTTTTGAGAAATTTTGCTAGCAAGTAGCGCTCCATTTGTGCATTGCTGGGTAGTTCCATAAGCTCAAAATCCACTTGCGCTTTCCTGGCTAGGTCCATGAGCTCAAGCTCCACTTGTGCGTTGCTGGGTAGTTCCATAAGCTCAAACTCCACTTGCGCTTTGCTGGCTAGGTTCATGAGCTCAAGCTCCACTTGTACGTTGCTGGGTAGTTCCATAAGCTCAAACTCCATTTGCGCTTTGCTGGCTAGGTCCATGAGCTCAAACTCCACTTGCGCTTTGCTGAGTAGGTTCATGAGCTCAAGCTCCACTTGCGCATTGCTGGTTAGGTCCATAAACTCAAGCTCCACTTTCTGTTTGCTGGCTAGGTTCATGAGCTCAAGCTCCACTTGCGCATTGCTGGTTAGGTCCATAAACTCAAGCTCCACTTTCTCTTTGCTGGCTAGGTTCATGAGCTCAAGCTCCACTTGCGCATTGCTGGTTAGGTCCATAAACTCAAGCTTCACTTTCTCTTTGCTGGCTAGGTCCATTAGCTCAAGCTACACTTGCTCATTGCTGGCTAGGTGCATGAACTCAAGCTCCACTTGTGTTTTATTGGCTACGTCCATGAGCTTAGTATCCACTTGCGGTTTGCTATCTAGGTCAGTGAGCTCAAGGTCTCATTCACATGATCTCTGGTTCCACTACATGCGGAATGTCAAAGCGATTTCTTGAAAAGATCTCGTAGAGTTTTCTTGAAGTCTTGCAACCTTTATCGCGTCCTAGTCCTACTAGATTTACTCTCGAAAAAAAAAATTATGACCGCTTACCTAGTGACGTGGCATTTTGTTGTGGTATATGCTGAATGTGATGCCTAGCCTATAGAGAGGTCTACAAGGGCCTTAATTCGGAAAGCCCTGTCCAGCCCCGTACTTTAGGGCACCCGACCCACCTCAGAATTTCCAATTTACGGCTCGGCCGGACCCATTTCAGACTTTCATAACGCGTTCTCCGCCACTTATTGCAAATAATTCCATGCTTCCTCTAGAGCAGGAGTCTTCAACCCGTGCCCAGAGAGCCACACGCGGAACACTTTTTAATGATCTGCGAAACGTTGCCGACAAATACAATTCTAAAATGGAAAAACAAGCGTCTTCGAAATGAAAAAAATGAATATACAGGTACCTTGGTTACATCGGCTTTGAATTCCGAAGTCTGCTATGAGCTATGCTGCGATAAATTATATAACTGAATTTTTTGAAGACTACTGAAAAATATAGGCATTTCAGGTACCTACTTAGGAATTCTTTGTAATATGGGTATCATAGTAACTGCATTGTTTCTTTTTCCGAAAGTTAAGTTTCAGGATTCAAAAACTCTCCGAAGTAATCGTTATTCCCAATAAACACATGCATTTTTAGCACGTCTTTTGTAAAAAAAGATCGTGCTTACGTTATCGGTTTGTCCGTCTGTCCGTCTCTAGACACCATATCTCAGTAACTATTAGTCCGATTTGAAAAATTCGTTTTGCATTGGGGAGCTTAAAATATGCGAATGACGATCCTTCATTTCGTTTTTTTTTTCACGATGTACAGTTTCGCCGCTAGAGGGCGTAAATGCAGATGATAACGAATTCAAAATACATTTTATTCCATATATATGCTTCGAAACATCCGATTGAAAAACATTTTTTTATCTTTCGATTCTATTTATGCCGAAGAGTATTTTAGGTTTAGTTACTTTTTCAAGTTACGCATAGATTTTCCGCTAGGGGGCGTAAAGGTAAATTACGTTTTCTCCGATATCTTTTCTTCTAAAACTCCGATTTGAAAACGTTTTTCTTCAGAATATACAGCTTCTGATGGAAATTCTTTTGCATATAATTTCTAATTTTTGGTAAAGAATACTTTGGCCACCAGGGGGCGTAAGTGGTAATTCTTGCTTTTGATGCATTTGCCATAAAATCTGAGCTTCTAAATCTCATTTGAAAAAATTCGTTCGTGGACCGATGTCACTTACGTCGATAAGTGACATCGACGTAAGTGACATCGGAGAGCCGTGGTGTGCGTGTGGCCGGGCATTATCCTGTAGAAAAAATTACTTGGTGGTGCTGCGACAGGAATGGCAACACAACAGGTCGAAGAATGTCGTCGACGTACCGTTAAGCCGTGAAGGTGGTACGGATGAATACCAAGTGTGACGGCTATCGTAGGAAATGGCTCCCCAGACAGTCACTCCGGGTGTGCGAGCCGCAGTCCCACAGTATAGGCAGAATGCGTGCGCTGGCCGGCTCGTCTACAGACACGTATGCGCTCGTCATCGGCGCCAAGTGCAAACTGTGACTCATCACTGAAGACAACATGACACCAATAGGTACTATCTCACGTTGATTAGGCCCGACAACACTGCAACCGGTGGCGCCAATACCCGCTTATCAGACGGCAGAGTGGCCTCCTCAAATGTAGTCTCCATGAAGTAAGTCGTCTGGCAACGATCCGGATGTCCACTTCCGTACCTGTAGGTGACGCAACATGGCCACGGATGGTTAAGAGAGACAAATTTGGTTCTGTTCGTGCGGCTCTCACAATCATTCGATCCTCGCGTTCTGTCGTTGCCCTCGGCCGTCCACTGCTTGCGGCCCTCTAGGTTGAACCCTCCTCGACTCATTGGCGCCAACATTGTCCAATTGCCGCGTCTCTCCGTCCCAAATGCCTGGCGATACGCCGACTTGACCGATCGGCCTCTCTCAGTCCAATTATACGTCCTCTCTCAAACTCGCTCAACTGCTCATATTGTACACGGGTCCGACGTCGAGGCATCCTCACAGTCCGTGGAGGTTAATGTAACCACAATCCGCTGTCACAATTGTCCCTGCGTGCGAGCTTTCATATGGATATACCCTCCTCGATGCGTGGTTCCCATGCGCTGTGGCGGGCCACTATTTAAGCATTTATATAAAGTGATGGGCAATACTTTGAATGGGCTAGCATTATTAACAATATGTCCAAGTATTTCGCCACCAAGTTTCACATTTTTGCTGCTACAAATAAAAATCTTATGAGGGACGAGGCATTACTTTCAGGATGTCCTTTGCACGTTTGGGCGCCAATGTGAAAACACAATTTTGTCCATGACGGTGATTGAACTCGCGGCCCCCCTCACTCCGAAGTAAGCTGCTCTCCCAACTAAGCTACACGGACGGAATGTATCGCTGCAGATTTGTCGTCTTGACACGTGCTTTACCTCTGTAGTACGTCACATAGTCCTTAACTAATATCCAAAACATGCATCAGTGATCAGCTCTCGGCTTTGAGACTTATTTCCGAATTTCTGAAAACGAACTTCAACAAAGTAATGGGAGAAAAACTAGTGCGCTAGCCCGACCCGAACCCAACCCGAAGAACATCTTATGTTGCTCGGCCCGAGGTACCCCGAGATCAGCCAGACCCGACTAATGCTGGCACCACTCGTTCTAAGAAAGGGATAATGTCATAAGGCAAACGTACCACTCATGTATCATCCGTAACACGGTCCCAGCTCGGACGATAAGGCAGACAGTAGCGCCTCTGACCACTCGCCCACCGGAGCGGCAAGGTTATTTATTAAAAACAAATACATGGTTTTATGTGAGCTCTTCTTATGTTTAGCAAGTAAATACACGAAATCAAAACGCTGCCTGATTTACTCTTGCATTTTTAGCTAAGAATCAGTCATTATGAAAACTTTCTGCAAAAACTGTTCAGACATTTAGTGAAATTGCAATGATTTACAAAATATGTTCTAACTCTAAATGTTGAAAATGGATTTGTTTATTGCATTACTTTGAACACACTGTTCTACTGTGCCCGAACTCTCACTGGCTTCGTTCCCGAAGTCGATTAACGACGGAGAAAGTGAGTCCAAATCTTTCGATTTAAGAAACATTGTACGATACAGTGACGTGCGTGGCTGGTTTTAAGCGGTTCGAGAAGCTATCGCCGCTGAGCAGCAGCTGATTACAATGCAAATGTTTGTTCAGCGGAATCTTTGAGGTATGATATAGTACACTGGTTTCTGATTGCGTTTAACCACCTTGAATAGTAGATTGCAACGTAATTAATCGTCCTTCTTTGTCGTCAATACAGAAACTGAACTTATCGAAGAAATCGTTCTCACTTCCTTATTACATTTAGCCATTTATTTCACATCATTCAGAAGCGTATCTGAGGACCGTGCCACCCAGAGTACCTCTCAATTTGCCGCCCTTTTTTTTTCACTTAAATTGCGCTCTTTTCCTACCGATGCCTTGATCCCGGAAATGAATAAATCTTTGTCTTCCAAATACACACAAACAGCTGCCACCCCTCAGAGTCGGTGGTATGTCGTATCACATGCCTGTGCCTTGTTTTTTTTTTTTTTTATTGGAGGTTTAACGACCACCGTGAGCAACTCAATGGGGTATAAGCAGTCGTCCGTCCCTAATTTAGGGTCACTGGTTCTAGGGAAGGGAGAGAGCCAGCACCGTAAGACAAACACAACATCCATGCCTCACCGGGATTCGAACCCGTACCCATCTCGGGCGAATGATCAGAAGCCATCGCTTAGACCACTGCGCCACCGGCTGTGTGCCTTGTTTTACGAAAAGTTGGCTTCTAATCATTCGTTAGAAATGGATACGTGTTCGAATTTAAGGTGAGCCATGTACAGTTAAAACCCGTTTTAACGAAATATGATGTAAAAACAAGTTAGTAAAATCATGCAATGCATTGATTATGATGCGCTTTCCAACATACCAGAAATCGTTACTCAAGTTATTACTCAAGTTATGAGGATAATGGCTGCGGAATAAATCTCGCCCTTGTGTCCTGACCTTTGACCCCATTTCGATTATATTAAACAGAATTAGTTCAGTATACCTCCGGAACAACATACTAGAGTTTTGTCGCAATAGAAGCATTTTTACGTAAGTTATGACGTATAAGAGCGATGGGATGGATCCCGCTCCTATTTCCTGACCTTTGACTACATTTCACCCATTTTCAATTGGGTTCCGTCCCTAGGTGGTGCCGTATCATATACTAAAATTTCATCGAAATCGAACCATTTTTACGTAAGTTATGACGCGTAAGGGCAGTGGAATGGATCCCGCTCCTGTGTCCTGACCTTTGACCCCATTTCGTCCATTTTCAATAGGTTTCGTCCCCAGGTGGTCCCCTACCCCATACTCAAATTTCATAGATATCGAACCATTTTTACGAGAGTTATCGTGCGGGCGGACAGACAAACGGACAAAGCTGGAGCATACCGGGGCCAACGTACCTCCCTCGTTCCTTGGTCGGGGCCTGGGCGCGTGCTGTCGTGACGTCACAGGAAGCGACGGGCGTTAATCTGGAAGGACGATGCAGTAACATTGCTTTCTCATTAGTTGCTCCCGTGACCAAATATATTTTTTTAAATGAATGGTTGATCTCATGTTGCTAAGTTATACTGTTTACGATGTACTACAGTTAAATTAAACATTTCCTCATAGATATAAAATATAGGAAAGTGCATATTGCAGTTACGAAGAAAAATTGTAAACGAAGGCATTGACGGAGATCTAACCGCGAGGTCTTGATTTTATGGCTCTTGGAATTTCATATCACTTTGATAAGATATAAAGGTTTCACATTTTCCGCTAACCAAATACAAGAAATTAGAACAAAAACGAGTTTTCCACCGATATTAATGGGGCATTTAAAAAAAAATCGAATAAATTTAAAATGAAAAATACCTGTTTAATGCTTGAACTTCCTTGTCATGGAACGGCCGAAAGAACAGCAAATTTTTTTTACTAGATTTTCCACCAACGACGTCATTTTTGAGTTTTGCGTAGTTGTTTAGAAAAATGTTAAAAAACACTGAAACACACTTTATGGCTAACTCTATATTGGTTCTTCCACATCTAATGCAAGCTCCAAGTAGTGAAAATTCAGAAATTTTATCCCGAGCCAGTTTTTTCAGCAGTGATTTTATGTTCCCCATATGAAGTAAATGTCCGTTCTCTTCACGTAAAAACAGTTTAAATAGTTTATAACATGCAATGAAAGAAAGTAGTACTAGTTCACACGGATACGTTAGTCCACCTCGGTCGAGTAGTTCAAAATATTTTTTCACTTCGGAATCGCCTAATTCTAGAATTATCTCTTTATCTGACGTTAATTTTTTCTGGCACAAGTGGCAGTTCAACTTTTCTTTTTGTTTGAATGTTACATATCCGGACAAGTAAACGAAAACAGGTAATAAATCGGCCTCGTCGCTATCTATTTCATCTAAATCAATTCCCCTTATTCCAATATCAGGTAGGTCTTCCTTAGTATATCTGGGTACTCTTCGACATCAAATTCTTTTTAAAAATCTTTAATTGAAAAGTATCCATACCTTGAAGAGTGGGGTTTTATCAGCTGAACAATTCTAAGTTTTTTCTCCGATTTCACAACTTGTTCCACCGATATGTTGTAATTCCCTCCATTCAACTGCCGATATTGTCCGAACCTTCCTTCAATTGCATCAGTTTGGAATTTTTCAGTAAGAACGCAGTTATCTTTCAGCTTTAACACAAGATAAAATATCAATTCCTTCAAGGCGCTGACTGTGTGCGTAAATGAACAAAACGTTTTCTCCGTGAAACAGCCCTTGTGATTTTTTGCATGCATCATTCGTACGGATTTCCATGCCCTCAGCCAAGCTGCACGTTCAGGCAAAAATGAAATTCTTTCATCAACATCGGAAAACGGTAATAAATTGACATCACGAGTTGATACGCCTTGTTGTTGATGTCTAATATATTAGCAATTTTCCACCATTTTGTAATTATTTCTAAAAAAATTGATAGTTCCTTCGTATTCAGGATTGTTCTCCAGTTTCAAAGCGTAGATATTGTTTTCGTTAAAAATTCTCAAACATAGGCTAACATTTTGTTTTTCAATGCCAATGGGATAAAGCGCCTTTTCATTCAGATTTAGAGCAAATTTTATTATATTGTGTTTTTCTTTTTGATGGAGCTGTATGATATGATTAAAAGATGCCGTGAGTATTCTGTCATTATCAACGATATCAGGAAAATGAAGTCGATTGGTTTATCCAGTTATTTCTGATGCACTTTGAAAATATGTACCGAGTCGAAAAGGAAACATAGCTTCGAATCAGGATATGCTGGATTTGGAATTGAACTTTTTAATTCACCCCCACAGAAAAATGCAAACATATTTCTGTTTATTCTGTTATTATCGGCTATTATCGAAACAAGAGTGAATCCTGCACTTTGAATAACTCCTAAAACATTTTCTGTCATTGCAAGTAGGTCTTTGGCAGTCATGTTTTTCACTGGTAATAATGCCACGACATCTTTATTCTTTGAATACAAAGAAGAAATCATGAAACTCTGAGCACTAGAGGCTCTCTGCATTTTTTATTCACACTTAGAGTTCCACCCGCATAGTTTATTTGAGGTCGGATGATTATTTCGTCTAATAAAAAATTTGCAATCAATTCGTGGCGCTCCAGTTTCGAAGCCTTGGTTTTCAAATATTGCTCATATTCTTTACCGGCATTGCTACTCTTGAAAGGAAGCAATGATGATAATTTTCTTAAGTTACGTTCGTGTGGCAAAATTAAAATTCCACTTTTATGAATAATTCTAGGCAGCCGGCGAACTGATAAAAAGTGAGAAAGCTCACGCAAGCGTGTCAGGACTATACCTTCGAGCGGGCTGACTCTTTGACAATAATGATATTTGTTCTTGACGAAATTTTATGTTGTGTATTTCATTACTGCCTTCGTGATCGTCAATATAATCCTGCATCACGTTCGATATATGATTTAACGACACACTTTGAGGAACATCTTCAGTTTCATCAATGTAACTTAAGAGTTTTTCAAGCTGTGGCCACCGATTTAATTTCAAATTGCCATTTTCATTTTTTTCTAGAAGACAGATCATGCTCTTGGTTTCAATTTTAATTTGACTGACGTAAATTTCCACTGACAAATCTGAATAGATAATGAAACTGTATGATATATATTACAACTAATTTTATAAAAATGAAGGCAGTCCACTTCGTCCAAACTATACCACCCTTTTTTTAACAATTTGGATGTTTCTTTCAAAGCATCAAAAGTCTGTATCAGATCTTTATATAGAATTGCATCATTCGCTTCCTCTTTTCTGTCGGGTAAGTTCTCGGGTCTTTTAGATGGCGCTTTCCTTTTATGAGTTTAATTTTTTTCAGCCACTGTTGAAATCTGATTTCTTCACTCGGAAATTTAAACACTTTAACATTTTCTTTGTCTTTGTTAGAAAGATATTTTGGCAGATTAGGTAAAATATAGTTGTGACGTGCCTGCCAGCAGGACGCACACGACATAAAGTCAGATAGCAGTCAGAACAAACGTCCGCGTAGCTCAATTGGTAGAGTGACTTATTCCGGAATGAGGGGATCCGGGTTCGAATCCTGGCGTGGACAGAAATGACGGAGAAATTTACTTCTTTATACAGTACATGGGACTGCATCTTTGCTAAGCGCGGGACAACAATAATCGAGCCATCGTCTCTAGTGACACTGTCTTCTGTTATAACATCTTCATGTTTAAAATGCTTGATGCATACTACGCTTCTCTTTCCGGGAAACCAGTCCTTCCTAGGAATTTTAACACTTTCTTTATCAGGACCGTAATTTGAGGTACATCCCCGGACACAACAGCTAGAAGGCATTTTCGGTTTCAAAATAAATGGGTTGACATTACCAACAAAACGTTCTTGGTGGTGCACGAAAAAAAACGTATATCATGCAGAGTGATTCTTGTGAAATCCTCAACAAAGTATACAAATGAATGGAAGCTGGAAGATTGATTCTGCGAAGAGAAAACAGCTCAGAATGAAGCAAGACAACGACTGTGACAATAAGTAAACTCAACAATACGCCTTCCAACAGGTTCACCCCGGCGCTTTGTGTGACGTCACAGCTGTCATAAACTTTGAGCGCCCAGGCCCCGACCAAGGAACGAGGGAGGTACGTTGGCTCCGAGCATATACGCTTCTTCAACCTACGGTTGGAAAGCGTAAAAAAGCACGTTACAACGAAAAAAAATTGTGAACTTGTTTGTTTATCAAAAAAATGAATTCTAAATCCGTTTGTTTATTGTATGTATTTAAATAAGAAATATAAAACGTTATTACGAAATACTTTACAACGAAAAACACCTCATTACAAAGTTAAATTCTTGGGAGAAATGCTCAAGCAAAACTTTATACGAAGCGTATTTTTCCCTCTCTTTAAAATTCTAAACGATTTAGCTGCTATGGAACGCCAACAAAAGGACAAAAGTGACTGCAAGTTTCGTCAAAAAACTTCGAAGAAAATAAGGATTAACCCATTGAAGACGAGACGAAAAATCTAAAATGTTATTCTGATATTCCTCCAGTAAATGCGATTGAATGTTTAGAGAAAGTTTGATACTATTTACAGAGCCGACGACATTATACTGAAGAAATTAGCAGCTATCTAAATGTTATGAATACTGTTATAACTAAGGATGCCATGGAAAAAACGAAAACAAATTGTACTTACATACCCAATAGGTGTGTTTGAACTGTTTTACAGTTTCCCGTATGTAAACATGCTTTGCATCAAAGTGCAACTAAATAAATTGCTTTAACCACACTACTTTAATATTAAAGATACGTAATGCCAATATGTATGTACATTACTTCTTGAAGCATATGACAGTATTTTATTAAGATGTATAAAAGAGATAAATTCTTAATATGGGGAGCGAGATAAAAAGTACAGTATGTCCGAACATGCATATAGGTAAAAATACATACAGTACGTAATTTCACACTTATAAATTAATTAAAGCTTATACTTATATTGCATTACTACTTTAGCAAAAATTTCTCATTACAAATAAATTACCTTTGCTTGTTTCCATGGGTACTGTTTCGCAATTACAGTGTTGCAATCTGATGAATGAAAATTTCCGTAGTACGTACTAACTTTTTAACGAAAATTTCGTTATAACGTTTAAACGAAAATACGTTGTTACGAATTTTTTTCTGTCCCCCTTGAATTTCATTATAACGAGTTTCGATTGTACCGTAAAACAATTTCTGAAGTTCTCGAGCCATTTTCCGTGCTTACTTACGTAAATTAGTGAGGCATATCCCTGATACAACCCTTTCCATGAAATGACGGATAACAGAAAAAGAAAACTGAAATTCACGGATTTTTTTGTACGCCATGAAAATTCTTAATTTTCAGAAACCTTTCCAGAATTCCTTTGGTATATTGAAGGTAAATTGCCGTTTTTAAGAGGTGTTAACGGAAAATTCTGAATTTTAAGAAACCTTTCCGCAATTCTTTTCATACACTGACGGTAAATTGCTGTTTATAAGAAGTGTTAACGGAAAATTCTGAATTTTAAGAAACCTTTCCGCAATTCTTTTCATACGCTGACGGTAAATTGCTGTTTATAAGAAGTGTTAACGGAAAATTCTGAATTTTAAGAAACCTTTCCGCAATTCTTTTCATACGCTGACGGTAAATTGCTGTTTATAAGAAGTGTTAACGGAAAATTCTGAATTTTAAGAAACCTTTCCGCAATTCTTTTCATACGCTGACGGTAAATTGCTGTTTATAAGAAGTGTTAACGGAAAATTCTGAATTTTAAGAAACCTTTCCGCAATTCTTTTCATACGCTGACGGTAAATTGCTGTTTATAAGAAGTGTTAACGGAAAATTCTGAATTTTAAGAAACCTTTCCGCAATTCTTTTCATACGCTGACGGTAAATTGCTGTTTATAAGAAGTGTTAACGGAAAATTCTGAATTTTAAGAAACCTTTCCGCAATTCTTTTCATACGCTGACGGTAAATTGCTGTTTATAAGAAGTGTTAACGGAAAATTCTGAATTTTAAGAAACCCTTCCGCAATTCTTTTCATACACTGACGGTAAATTGCTGTTTATAAGAAGTGTTAACGGAAAATTCTGAATTTTAAGAAACCTTTCCGCAATTCTTTTCATACGCTGACGGTAAATTGCTGTTTATAAGAAGTGTTAACGGAAAATTCTGTATTTTCAGAAACCTTTTCAGCAATTCCTTTCGTATAGTAACGAGCAAATTCTGTTCTCACTTTTTCGGAATCCATATGACGGAAAATTTCCGGTAACACTGGACAATAAAATTTGACTTTTTGTGTGTATCTGAGATTAAACCAAGTCACATTATGTTGTATGGGCTACTGAATATGAAAATGGTCATTAAAACAACAGATTAGCTCTAGTTTTTGAAATATCTATAAAACAAGTTCTATATATTTGCATATATTGTATACATACGCTATGGTAATCCTCATAGATGAAATGATTCACAGCGACGCCGCTTTGCCTGCCGCTTGTAATGAGTTTCTGGAACAACTCTCACAAAGATCCAACAAGAGTCTGCTAGCATTGCTGCATTCCATTTCCCTTGGTACCCCCTTTTCGAGAGTAGGAAGCGGTTTCATCATGTCCTGATGAAACCGCTCCCCTTGCTCATCGCTCATAACTGACAGCACCGCAGTTATAGCCGGGAAGAAATCCAAATGGGAGTGTAAAAAGTAATTTCAATGACATGTTGCACCCTAGTCTCTCGTAGCGCTGCAAGAGGATTTTTACAAGCTCGTGGTTATTGTCAGCCTTATTGTTTCCTAGAAAGTTTGTAGCCACTTGTTGGAAAGCATTCAAGCTAAGTTTTCATCATCTATGATGATATCATCGTATCGTCAAAACGCTTATCTCGGAACAGCTGACGTATCTGTGGACCGACAAATACACCTTCCTTGATTTTGGCCTCACTAAGTCTTGGAAATTTATCACGAAGGTACAAAAATCCTGCTCCATCTCCATCCATGGCCTTTACAAAATTCTTCATTAGTCCAAGTTTGATGTGTAGAGGAGGGAGCAAGATGTTGCTGGATTCTACAAGTGGTTCGTTAAGTACATTTTTTCTCCCCTGTTCAAGTGATTGTCCGGGGAGCCAATCCTTTTTCTTGTGGTAGGAAGTTCTGACATGGCTGACGCAGAGACAGAGGAAACAGCAAAACTTTGTGTAACCCTGCTGTAGCCCCATCAAGATGGCAATGATCTTCAGGTCACCATAAGTCTGCCATTTATACTGTCATAGTTAATCGTATGTAGCAGTTTTTTTATGCTGTTGTACGTTTCTTTCATGCGGACTGCATAACCGAGTGGAACAGACGGTAAAACGTTATCATTATGGAGCAGCACAGCTTCTAAGCTTAACTTGGACGAATTAATGAACAGCCTTCTTCGATTTCTGGGGTAACAATTGACTGGTATCTACAAACAATTACACTAAAAACATTACGATTGATTTTACGTTTGGGCATCAATATAGCGACACAACCTTTTTGCCGGTGGCGAGCTTCGAAACCACGTCCTCCTGTTCCGGAGCCAGATGTTTTCACAGTTGAACTACGTCGGCAAAACTTATTGCTGCAACTTGCCATTTCGACTCTTGCGTCATCTAAGTGGTTGGTACGTCGCAATTGTTATGTAGTTGGTCTCCATAAATTTGGTAATGAAACTAAACCTTAATGTGGTAATGAAACATAAAAAAGAGTGGTAATGAAACTGAACCTTAATAGCCATACACAGATAGATCGTGGAAGACATTCAGTAATTCACTCAATGAGCAAAACATTCGAGATACCTACCTAATAACATGTTGGTGCTCCTCTAGCGCGAATAACAGCCTGTACATGCCGAGGCATCGACTCCACCAGATACCGGAGGGTTTCCGGGGGTAATACCAATCATGCCTGTTGCAGCATTGTCCACAACTCCGCCCGAGACGTCGGTCCAGGATCTATGGATCTGATGTTCCCCTCTATGGTACCTCAGAGAGCTCCCATAGGGTTTCAATCCAGGGACCTTGGGGGCCTCGGGATGTGTTTGTGTTCGAACCCAGATGAGTGTTCCTCGAGCAATGCTTGGGGGGGGGGGGTGCGTCCCGGTAGGGCGGCACATTCTCCTGCTGAAAGAGACCATCGGCCACAGAATGCGCGAAGGCCATGGAAGCGTGTAGGTGCTTTACCAGCACATGCTGGTAGCACGCCGAGGTTAAGGACATCTCCAGACACAATAAAAAACCTAATGTGTCCCATGGGAAGGCTCCCCAAATGATCGCAATGCCACCAGCGCTTTGAACAGAGACGACATGGTCCTGTCAGTGTCGACGTCACACACGCACCCTCCCGTCAGCTCGGTACAGCTGAAAACGGGATTCATCTGACCACACGACGTGGTGCCACTCTAAAGAGGTCCAGTTTTGATGTTCCCGGCACCAGGCGAGGCATAATGTCCAATGACGAGTAGTTAACAGTGGCACGCGAGAAGAGTGCCGGCTCCCGTATCCCATGGTTTGCATTGTGCGCCATACCGTTCACTCGCTGACGCTGCTTGGGCCTCCGACATTTAACCTGGATGGGATTTGCGCCGCCGTTGCCCAGTGGTCGGTCTGCACGATACATAGGATGCTTCGATCCTGGTCATCAAGAGCGTGTGGTCGGCCACAGCTTGCCTTCTTGGCGCTGGTACGTCTATTGATGGTGTACTCGTGGTGCACCCTTGATAAGGTTGCCCACGGGAACCCTAATGTTCTTACCACTTGGGCGATGGAATGACCCATCTGTCTTGCATCGACAGTGTGTCCACGGTCAAAGTCGCTCAGATCACCAGGTTTACCCATGCTCCTCGATTACGGTAAACTGTTGGGAAGAGCAGGTTAGAGCAGATCAGATGTAGAGGATTTTAGGAAGGGTGTGTCTGACCCCAGGTTAGACACTCCCTTCCTAAAATCCTAGGAGATTTGGGCTAGAGTGCCCGATAGGAAAGTCACACGGAAGCGAGGTAGAAGACGCCCTTATTTACTATCCAGGGGCCAGTACCCGGGGTCCAACGGCTTAACGCGCCCATGCGACGCACGGCGGGTATTTAGTGAATCGAGCGTTCATACCTGCCTGGGATCGAACCCGAGGTCCTTTCCGTGGCAGTCACGAACGTTTCCCACTAGGCCACCCGCGGTCCAAATGTTGAGAAGCCCTGCTGTCGGCCTATTTATAGCCTGCATTCGGTTTGGGTCTGTTCCACTCTGTGCGGGGATGTCCATGTCAACTGTCCATCACCCCTATCTTTACAATTTTGTCTACTGAGTGTAGTTACATACATGAGACAGGGGCGGGACCAGAAGCCAACCTCGGGGCTTCTGGTCCCGCCCCTGCTCTGGTCTAAAAAAGAGATGGATGGAGACTTCGTAGATGAGCCCTTCCCTCCCCCCTCTCTCTCTCTCTCTCTCTCTCTCTCTCAAACACACACACACACACACTGGGCAGAGCTGTCCCTTGCACGTCTTTTTAAAACTTTACCATAAAAAAAAATTGCACATTTTTTGAATTACTAAGTGGGAAAAACAATTGGAAAATCAGTACAATGTTTCTGGCGTTCAATGGCTTGCTTTGCGAGGAAACGAGTTCCGTGCTTTTCTTAAATATCACACACACACACACACACACACACACACACACACACACAAGTCTGGATAGAATCTTTCAAAATCAATTTAAGCTGTTCTACTGGGGAGGGCTTAATCTAATATAATAATTTCCAGCTTGAATCATCGAGTCATTCTTAAGCAATATGACCGGTGATTCCACTTTAAAAAAAATATTCGCTTATTCTTTCACAATGCATGATTTCCAGCTCTTTCGAAAGGAACTTAAGTTTACTCCACTTCATCAAGTCATTCCTGCGCCATTCATTGTCTCACTCGCGATTTTCTCTCGGAAGTTTGTGTAAATATTTTATTAAACAAAGCACACCCATTACTTTTCGTGACCAGCCAAAATCTCTTTTCCCTTCCATTCTCAGCTTCCTCTGCTTCGGAAACTCTTAGTTTTTCTTTTTCATTTTTTTTTTCTGTTCTATGACGTATACTCTAATTTAACTTTCATTTTTAGTTTCTTTCATAATGTAAATTTGAGGTCATTCCCTTTAAGCGTTTCCTACCTTTACCGTTATATTTTCTCACTCGCTGAATGTTATTGGCAACAGTCTTGAGGTCAGAGTGCGTTACTTTTGCGTGTTGACAGACAAGAACGAGAGATATATAATGTTGAAGCAAGCAGCGAAAAAGTGTGGTGGTGTCGTTTCCGTAGTCGTGATATATGATATGTAGAGTACTGCCGCAAATGTTTGTTGTTGGATGTAAATAAGTCGAACCTAAGTTGATGAAGGTTCAGTATTGTAACTGATGTGGATGTGATCGTCTTTGATTAATTTGAAGTACCGTACAGCATGTTTATGCTTTTCCTGGAACAACCAATAAAGACCATTTATGTGAGTAATTGAAGTCTTCTCTCTTCTGGCCGTTAGGTCGTCTAATTTAGCTCAGTGTATAATTAAAGATTTTTGTGTGCTAGTTATCCGGTCTTAAGGTTTAGAAGTTACAGAGCTAGGAGTTTATTTGACTGATAGTGCGATAGATAATGTTTTAAGGGGAATCCGATGACCCTATCTTCCCCATGTTAATTTGCACAACTTTAGGTACATTTATCTCAGATGCATCCCAGCTCCGTATGAAGGATATTCTGGGTCTTCTTGCTCTTGGTACATGTTCTCCAACTTCTTTTTGGCTCGGATGGCCTTCCGGCGACACTTTTTTTCAATTTCTTGAATCGCCTTTATCCGCTACGGTTCCTGAGAAAAGTGCACCTATACGTTGTAACAATGCTTTTTTCAGGAAACGCACTGAAGTAATTTAATGCAGCTGATCTTACCTCAGTAATTTAATGCAGCTAATCTTACCTTAATGCATTCCAGCTCCGTATGAAAGATATTCTGGGTCCTCTTGCTCTTGATACATGTTCTCCAACTTCTTTTTGGCTAGGATGGCCTTCTGGCGACACTTTTTTTCAATTTCTTGAATCGCCTTTTCAGCTTTTGCAATTCTCCGTTCATCAGTTGTTTTATTGTGTCCATAACATTTGTGCCAGGACAAATTCCCAATTTTTTCAAAAGTTCACATTTCACTTTGTCCTCAGAAAAAATATCTGCTGCCTGATAAACACCTAATTCTAATGTTTTCATTACAAAAGTAGATTTCGGAATTCTTGACCAAATTGTGCTATTTCAAGGACTCGCAAGGAATTTGAGTGCCATCATGTAAACATTTCTGGAGGAGCTATGGATTGGCTAAATCTCTAAAAATGGGTTTAATTTTCTCCATAACAACCCTTGGTAGGTGTGTATGGTCATTATGGTCATCTGGTTCATTCTTATCTACTGCCTTCTGGAACTTGCACCAGCTTTCAGCACCTCTTAGGCACAACCCATGACGAAGCAATTCATTGGAGGAAGAAAGGAGGAAATATTCTGCCCACACAGCCATTTTCATCTCATCTAAATTTGAAACATTTCTTCGAATGACAAGGCCATACATAATATGTCTGTATCTCATTTATAGCTGCATCTGTCTCTCTCGCAAGAGAAAATTGGACGAAATTGAACGTGGTATCTGTAAAATTATTATTGTTGCGCTCCGTCATACAAAAGCTCATAAAACGTGATCTACTGCACAGAATCACATACATTTGGTATCAAATTAAACCTAAAGGAGCACAGAATAAAAAAAAGCTTAAAACCTAAAATTCGAATTTTTTGACCCTTGGAACCATCTGACTCCAGTTAAGTAGTGAAATAGAGGCGATTAAACGAAAAACATTGTAATTCTCTCTCTTTCTCGTAAGTTAGAACAGAACATTTAATCTCTAAATTCATGGCAAATTCTAATCGTTATAAAATCTTTTAAGAAAATCTGCATTTATTACTATAATTTTACACAAATAAACACATTAATTATTTACGATCTTAAGCACTTAAAAAAGAAAAGCCTATTTTAGGGGGGGGGTGATCGCCCCAATCTCCCCCGCTGGATCCCCTAGTGACCTGAGAAAATATTTCACGCAACTAACTACAATTGCCGGTGAAACTGCCAGAGATTTGTAGAAGCCAACATCCCGTGAGAATCTAGTCATTCATTACGTTACGAAACGGTGTCAGCATTTATGTTCTTTCACGACCTTATGATGACTCATCTAATTTAAGCTAGACGAGGCGTGGTGAAAATCACTTTTCTTGCTGTCGCTGTCCTGAAGTGTATAGAGGAGAGGGCTGGTACTCGTGTAACATTCAGAAATTCAATTGGAGAAACAAGAAAGATGACATCAAATTCACAGGTGTAGTAAGTCAATCTTTGGAATTCTTTCGGACACGAAAAAAAATTTCACAAAGCAGGTTTTTTGAAAAAGAAAAAAATAAGCGAAAACAGAATGCATTGGCCCCCTTTAGGGGAAAACTGCGCGTAGTTAAAAATGAGCAAGGGACAAGTGAAAAATAGTGAATGGAATCGGTTAGTGAATTCCAATGAATGGAACCGATTAGTGAATTATAGTGAATGGAACCTATAAAGATGATCAAAACGCTTCCGCTTGAGGTCGTGCTAGACCGCGTATGACGTAAAAGTTGGGTATACACAATGTGCTCGTTAAGTAATGAGTAAAAAATTATTATATCAAAACAACAAACTAGATTTTAAACATTGTCACACAGATTCAACATAATCTTCCTCCAACTCCACACAACAGTGAGATCTCTCGTACAGGTGTTCGAAGACACGGTTGTGACGTACTACAGAGGTAAAGCACGAGTCAAGACGACAAATCTGCAGCGATACATTCCGTCCGTGTAGCTGAGTTGGGAGAGCAACTTACTCAGGAGTGTGGGGGCACGAATTCGATTCCGTCACGGACAAATTTGTGTTGTCAAAAGCTGGAAGTCCTGAAACGGAGCCTCCTTCAGTATAATACTAAATGGGCATATTGTTAATAATGCTAGCCCATTCAAAGTATTGTCATCCCTTTATACACTGAGTGGCCACTTTATTATGACCACCCCCTCAGTTTGGGCCACCTTTTGCATTTAATACTGCGTCGATTCTTCGTGGCATGGACTCCACGAGATGTTGATAGGTGGTTTGTGGAAACTGAGACCATGCTTGATGAATAGCACTTTCCAGGAGTGTGAGATTGCAGGGTTGCGAATCCAGCTGTCTGGTGGCTCGTTCAACTTCATCCTACAAATTCTCAATGGGGTTGAGATCTGGAGATTGTGGGGGCCACCTAAGCAAAGTAAACTCACCGGCATGTTCCTGAAACCAATCCTGTACAATACGAGCACTATGGCAGGACGCATTATCTTGTTGAAAGTAGCCATCGCCATTGGGATAAACCATCCACGTGACAGGATGCAGTTGGCCCGCAACGATGTTTAGATATGGTGTGCCAGTCAGACGTTGATCAACACAAATTAAAGGGCCCAAAGCATGCCAGAAAAACATTCCCCAAACCATAACGTTGCCTCCATCAGCTTGAAGGGTTGTAGCAATGCATTTGGGGTCCATGCTTTCGTGCTGTTTCCGCCAAATTCTCACTCGGCCATCGGCATGGTGCAACTGAAAACGTGATTCATCGGAACACATAATTTGTTTCCAATTATCGACTGTCCAATCCTTGTGCTCCTGTGCGAACTGGAGACGTTTTCTCTTGTTAACTGCAGACAGCAAAGGTGTTCGAACAGGCCTTCGGCTGCCATGTCCCATCCGATGCAGTGTACGGCGAACAGTGCGTGCAGAGATCATTTGAGGGGATCCTTGATTAAGATGGTCTGTAATTTGCTGCACTGTTGCCCTTCTGTTGTCTGTTACCAGTCTGGACACTCCATTTCGCCCGAGCAGTCACTGGTCGATGACGACCACACGTTGCACATAGAGACCCAGTTTTTTGGCTGACAGTCCAGTCTTTAAACACTTTAACAACAGCTGCTTTGGTACATTTCACGAACGCGGCGGTTTCGGTGATACTCGCTCCATGGCTCCGAGCTCCTACAATCATCCCACGTTGAAAGTCCATCAAATCGCATTTTTTACCCATCTCGTCACCCAAAAATCACTTCTACTACTGTCGCAAGCACTAAGCTTTCCATTTTTATACTAGCTTCGCCTTCTGGCGGCAACAGCGTGCAAACATAGCTCATTTGCTTAAAACTGTCAGGTGGTTATTATAAAGTGGCCACTAAGTGTATAAATGCCTAAATAGTTAATGTAACATTGGGTTGTCAAAATTCCTGTAATGAACATCAAAGGTGATATAGCATCGTTGGCAAATGCACCCCACACCATGACACCAGGCCTTCTGGACGTGTGACGCTCGACAACAAACCGTTCAGTTTAGCGCTGACCACGGTGCCTCCACACAAGGATTCGTTAGTCGTCTCCTCCAAGACAAAAGCGGGAATCGTAACTGAATATCACCTGCTACCATTCTGCGTGGTCCCATGATACTCTGGCACGACACCATTGCAGTCTTTGGCGACGATGCAATGGGGTTAAGGACAGTCGTCGTAACGGTCTGCGTGCGTGTAGTCCTACGTCGTGCAGCCGTCTGCCAATGGTGCTGGAACTAATCGAACGATGCATGGAGGGCACCACTGCTCGCTTAATATCCGCAGTCGTGGCTGTTGGGTCACTCCGCGCATGTCGGACAACCCGTCGGTCCTCTCTTTCCATAGTTCGTCTAGGTCTCCCAGACCCTCCTGTCGTTGCCATGTACATTATTCTATCCACTGCCGCCAACAGCGTGCTATGGTGATATCCGCACGACCGGTGTGGCGCGCAAAACGGCGATAAAACCATCCAGCTTCCCGGAGACCGACGATGTGGCCCCTGTCGAACTCCTCCAGCTGCTCGAATTGCTTCCGAACTTTTCTTCAAGGCATACTTCACTTGCAAAGTATGCAACCAACACAACAGCATGAGTCAGAATGGAAAGCACGCGCAACCTTATATAGCCGGTCAGGCACAGCGCTACGACCCCTCCTTGCTGGATCATTTGCTCATGATGTCAAACCTACCCACCAAGTTTCATTCCTGTCGGTTGCTTCCTTCTGAGTGCAACTGTTTTTTTGACGATGAGTGTATATGTAAAAATATTTGACCAAGAACGCTGTCCGACAGAGAAAGGTTTTTAGATCATTTTGTTAGAAGTAGAGACATCGAGAGAAATAAGCTGCACCTCTACGCCCCTGGAGGAAAAATGTGCATCATTAGGAGCAAATATTCAGGGTGAGCGGTATCTCTCCTTAAAATAATGTTTTCAGTCGAGCTTCAGTAACGTAAATATTGTTGCAAACACATTGGAAACCGAAATATACACTTACGCCGCCTAGTGGAAAAACTAATAGTTACGAACTTTTTATACTGAGTCTCACTGCGGACTCTATTCAACGCAAAAATAATTTTTTAAATAGGATTTTTAGGAGCAGAGTAATAGGGGGAAACGAAATTTACATTAGGGAGAAAGTTGTGGGTTATTTGAAGAAGAAACTGTACGCAAAATGTTCTTTGTTGTAAAAGATACGGAAGGAAAAACGTTTTTAGAAGCAATGATGTGGAATAAAATCTATATTTTGAATTAAATAGCATCTGCATTTACGCTCCCTAGCGGTGAAGTTATGCATCGAAAGAACACCAGAAGAAGAGGGTCATCATTGTCATATTCAGGGGCGTATACCAAAAAACTTGCCCTCCCCCCGACCCCAAAAAAATATCTTGGAGGCCCTTTTGCAAAAATCTATTAGCTTCCAATTACTGAAATTTTTAAATTCCGTTTTATTTAATACTTAGATTTTACAGGCGTTTTAATAGTACAAATTCTTTGGAATGTACAGGTATTTTTCGTAAAACCAAACTTATTGCACTTTACTGCGTGTAACGCAAATGTGCATGTTATAATTTAAATGATTTCTCTAGTTTTACACCAGTACTAAATCCTACAAAATATTTATGCCGAAGTTAATCATATCATGCAAATTTTATTCTTTTAGAGAACTAAGGCCAACCTCTTTGAAATGCCTCACGATCACACACTCAAAACACATAATTGCCGTGTAACGGTGTCTAATGACCTTTTCTGATTTATACAAAGATGCAAAACATAAATAAGCAAGTAAATAAGTAACAGTTAAGAATTGTAGCACAAAAAAAGCGAAAGTATTAAACTATTTAGTCTTGATTATGAAAAACACACTTAACATTAAGCTACAATGTTTTGCACAGAGTAAAAAGTTTTTCTGTTGAATCTCATAAAAAAAAAAAGAGAAAAACCAACCCAGGTCTCTCTGTTTCTTGGTCCCCACGAAGAACACCTTTTGTTTCATAATATTCTGAAGGATGCATAGTTATCTGCAGCGAATGAAATTTTTATACACACGCCCCTTGGATCCAGAGCCGTAACTAAGTCTTACAGCATGGGGGGCGGGGAGCTGAAGACTCATCTTTTTTTTTTTTTTTTTTGATTGAAGGTTTAACGACCACCGTGAGCAACTCAATGGGTTGTAAGCAGTCGCCCGTCCCTAATTTAAGATCACTGGCTCTAGGGAAGGGAGAGAACCAGTGCCGTAAGACAAAATCCATGCCTTATCGGGATTCGAACCCGGACCCTTCACGGACGAATGATCAGAAGCCAGCGCTTAGACCACTGCGCCACCGGCGCGACGAAGATTCATCTGGGGAGCTCTGTGTTCAACGGCAAACTATATCCATCCACGAATATAGATGTAAGTTTTGCATTCTATTTTCGTTCCTTTTGTTAATTTACTTCACCAGAGAACAATTTCTCCAGCTGAAAAGGAAAAAAAAAAAAAAAGAAAAAAAAATTCAAAATAAGAAAAAAAGGGGACGGGGGAGAAAGAAAGCTGAACTCTCTTGAAATATATTGAAACAAATCGTATTATCAGAATTTGTTTGACTGTTCCTGAATTGTAGGGTCATTATCGCCGGAGGAAAGATAACTCCCAAGTATTAATAGCATGAAAAATTCATTTATTTATCTTTTAGTTTATTAATTTGGTTCCTTCCCTTGGATCCACGCAATAGCATTCAGGAGTTATTCATGCCGAATTTCAACTCTTTTTTCTCCATCCTTAAGAGCGGATTCTTTTTCGCTGGTGCTCAGACGTAGAGTCTTCTTACCGGGGTCAACAGCCAAACCTCCTTCCCCACTCAAAAGCCAAAAGCACTCACATTCCCTCCAACAAATCTTCTTCTCCTACACACGCGTAGGAAAATCACTCCTACGTACCGCAAAACAATGAACAGGAAGAAGTTGAAAACTTTCTCTCTCGCTCACACAAAGATTCCTCTTTGGCACTGTTTCACATTGCCTAGAATGATACATTTAGGTAAAACGTTCCCAACGCAATACTTTCTTTAAAGAATAATAGGAAGAATTTAGTAGAAACTTAGCATGCTTAGCATCTCATAATCACTTACCAAGCGTCGAACAGTGTTTCATCCGTATGCGCAAGTACGCTTCCACCTCCGCCTCCCTCTCTATCTTTGATTTTTTTTTCTTTTTGGTAATATTCTTTCACATCTTACGTTTCTCCAACCACCCTTCCTCCCAAAAAAAAAAATGATTTCTGTCTTCCCTGACTCTCAGCAGCAACAGGTCCGGTGCTCGTGTGGCAGAAAACCATTGGTTCAGTTGTTCCTACTGATTCACTTCGAGAAGTGCAAAGAGCGTCGAAAATCCGAACTGATTGGGATCACTGGCAGTTCGGATTTTCGATGTGTTCGGATTATCGAACATGTAAAAAAATACAAATACGCCAGCGTTTCTACATTATATTATCCAAATACATGTACCAAAAATAAGCAACTGTATACAACAAAAAAAAAAAAAAAAAAAGTGGAGGGGAAAGGAGCTTGTTCGGATTTTTGACGTTTCGGTTTTTCGACGCTCTACTGCAATTTCTTTTAATTTAGGGGGTGGGGTGGAGGGGTTAACGGCAAGACTGATCATGATCAAATGTAGAGGATATTAGGAAGGGAGTGTCTGACCCCAGGTCTTAAACAACCCTTAGAAATAGGAAGCTAGGAGATTTGGGTTAGAGTGTCCAATAGGAAACTGACACGGTAGCAAAGTAGAAAGGGGGAGAAAGACGCCCTTATTTATTACCGGGGGGCCAGTACCCGGGGTCCCACGGCTTAACGTGCCCATCCGACGCACGGCGGATATTTAGTGGATCCAGCGTTCGTACTTGCCTGGGATCGAACCTGTGGTCCTTTCCGTGGCAGTCACGAACGTTGCCCACTAGGCCACCCGCGGACACGGCGAGACTGCGCAACTCAATGGGCTATAAGTAGTCGCCCGTCCCTAATTTAGGGCAACTGGTTCCAGGGAGAGAAGGGAGCCAGCGTGAGATAAACACATCATGCACGCCTCACGGGATTCGAACCCTGACCCATCTCGGATGAATGGTCAGAAGCCAGTTCTCAGATCACTGCGCCACTGGGGTGGCTAATTTATTTTGAGTTATCCATCGTTCATTCTGTATTATTTCAACTTTGCTTTTTTAAAAATAACATGCAATATACGAATAAATAAGGTGCTTATTCTTATAATGAAATACAAAAAAAAATTCCATGAACCACCGAAAATAAAAGTTCAGGGAATTTTCAGCTACGTCCGTTCTCCAGGGTGGCTTGGATGCCTTGCGGGGGGAAGGGGGTGCTGAGCCCCCTCTAGTTTCCTGCTAGCTACGGCCCTGCTTAGATCACCGGACCACTTGGCGATTTTTCTTTCCACTTTATGATTATTGTTGTTTTAATAAAGACGTTTTTTCTTTCTTTTTCTCCCCCTCAAAATCCCGCAAGCTCACGAATATTGTACGGAAACCACAGCTTCAATTTCAGACCTCTCACAAAAAGGAACGAACAGTTTGTTGTTACGCTTGGCCATGAATTTAGGAAGAAAACCGCAAGCTTACTTCTCTCGAGAGAATGTATTTAGTTCCCTCATATCAAAAGCACGTGCGAGCATTTGTGGAGAAGTGTCTGTTTCTAAATTAGTTCTAACCGCATTTTGCGGTTAATACAGATTTAGATACCACTCACGAAGGAAAAGAATACAAAAAAAAAAAAAAAAAAAAAATAGGAGCCTTGGCTGCAGAAGGCCATAATTTTTTTTTTTTTTTTTTTTTTTTTTTTTTTCAGACTAGGTTTTCTCAAATTAGCATAGAAATTTTTAAAAATAAAGGAAAACGGAGCATGAGTTTGTGCATCTTGAGCATATTTACGAACTAAATGAAACAGGTGACAAATTATGAGACATAAAGGGAATTAATTCCTTGCTTCTTTTTTCAGCAATATACATAGTGATTCATAAAGAATCAACGCACTATAAAACAAGAACAATGTAAGATATTTTATGTTACCTGTAACAGAATTGTAGGGGAATGTTTCAAGTTTTTTTTTTTAGAGACAGTCATAGATGTTCTATGTGTGCACCTTTAGTCACACGACACACATCGAGCCGGTAATCCATTTCCGCCCAAACGCGAGAAAACTATCACAGTATAGAAAACTGTCACGGGAGGCTCTTTTCTGGATAGGCTAAGTCTTTGGCTGATACCACAGTTGCAGGACGACAGTGACAGCTTTATTCTCCAATTGGATGGTGCACCACCGCACTGGTCAGGCGACGTGCGAGATTATCTCGATGAACATCTTCCTCACCGATGAATTGGACGAACCGCGGACTACAACATGCCACTGACCCAATGGCCACCCAGAAGTCCTGACTTAACACCTTGTGACTTTTTCCTGTGGGGGTACGTAAAGGACAAGGTATACGCCCCTCCATTTCCTGTTGATATAGCGGAGCTGAAACAGCGTATCATAGCCACTATCACTGCACTTGATTCAGATATCTTACCTCGCGTTTGGGCAGAAATGGATTACCGGCTCGATGTGTGTTGTGTGACTAAGGGTGGTGCACACATAGAACATCTGTGATTATCTCTCTAAAACAACTTGAAACATTCCCCTACAATTCTGTTACAGGTAACATAAAATATCTTACATTGTTCTTGTTTTATAGTGCGTTGAAACTGTATACTTCTTTATGAATCCCCCTGTATTGTGAATTTTGTAGTTGGTATCTTAGTCCTTTTCCCTTAGTAAAGCAGAAATGAGTTATTTTAAATACAACAGATCGTGAATACTCAAGAAATGCTTATAGCGTAGTAAATCCGTTTATTTTTGTGGTGTGATACACAAAGATTCGCCAAGTTTTCGCTTTCCGCAGGGAGAATTTTCTAAGGCAATGGTATTGGTAAAGTCTCTGTGACGTGCCTGCCCCGCAGGATGCACACGACTTAAAGACAGATAGCAGCAAGAACGAACGTCTGCGTAGCTCAGTTGGTAGAGCGACTTGTTCCGGAATAAGTGGACTCGGGTTCGATCCCCGGCGTGGACCAAAAATGACGGAGACATTTACTTCGTTATATCTCCCAGTGGAGAACGAAAGCTTGGCGAATCTTTATGCGTATTACACCACAAAAATAAACGGATTTACTACGCTGTAAGTTTTTCTTGAGCATTCAGAAATGAGCAATCTTCTTGGCTGCCTTTAGTGGAAAAACATCACATTTTGGGCCTGAAGGCGGGATCTAGAATTGGGGCCCTTCCCTCTTAAAAGGAGGGAAGGTTAAAACATGCATTGTATACACTCAGTAGTAAAGTCCTGGGAAATAACTTGCATATGTTATTGAGATTTGTACACGGTCGTATCAGAATAATACGACCACCTACCCAATAATGGGAATAACCACCCTTGGCCCGGATGACAGCGTCGTGACGGGGTAGCATGGACGCAATGAGGCCCAGGAAGGTTGCCCGTGGCACACGTGCCCATTCGAACTGCAGCAGAACACGCAAGTCTCGGAGATGACGTGGTTGTGGGTCGGAACGTCGAACCTGTCGATCCACATAGTCCCACAATTGCTCTATGGGATAGAGGTCGGGCGATTTCGCCGCCGAAGTGCGCCAGCGGTCCATTCTTGGTACACCCTTACTACAGCACCTCGCGAACAGCCCACGAAGTCTGTTGTTTCTGAGGTGCTTCCACCTTTGGCGTGATAGCTGATGATCATTCCTTTTTGAAGTTGCATCAAATCAACTTCCTCTGCCCACTGTGCTCACGTCACGCACTACGGCTCATCTGTCCTGGCCGGCCGCTTTTATCTCCGTGTGGTCGACCTTGTCACGTGCACTCTGTGACGCGCCTGGGCGGGTACACTGTGATTGTGGAGGTTGTCATATTATTCTGATACGACTGTGTATATACAGGGTGCTAAAAAAACATCACAGATGAAAGGGATTAAAAAAAAATTCCATATAAAATCATTGTGCAGACTCCAAAGTTTCTTTTCTCTGCTACAGCCCGTTTAAATCACGTGGAACTGCTAAAAACTGAATGCAAACAAAACTGTGATCCAATTGTTTCCAGGCATTGTATACATAAATACGCACGAGATTCCTTACGCGCGCGAGCGTTTGTGCCCAGATTAATAATTTCTTCATTAATGTAGCCCTTGCTTTATATCTGTTGCCCAAGGTAAATGCAGATATCATTTCCCTGTAGATCTTCCCCATCCATCGCTAAATTTTCATTTTTTATAAAAGCATTATGCGTAAGAGGTAGATGCATTTTTTTCATGGATTCTCATTTTGTAACACTTCACTTGTTTCTCTGGTCAAAAGCCGCCTCTGCCTTATCCGGGACTCGAATCCGGGCCCAACTTATGCTGGGTGTGTGCAAAAGTTCTACCCGTTTGTGTAATAGATGCAAATTGCGATCGGAGTAGTTACGTCACAGATGCTGCTGCGATGCCGAATTTTCGGCCAATAAAGCGTGGAGCAGTACAGCGTATACAGGCACTAGGTTTGTCCGAGTAAGTCATTCGTAACAGAAATCACGGACGGTGTAACATGGCGTGCGATAAGGAGCACATTAGACATTGTTTACCGTACGAGTTCGATAACAGAGCCGCGGCTTGCCGCAACATCTGTCAGGTGTATGGGGAGGATGCAGTTTATGATAGCACATGTCGGCGTTGGTTTCGGAAATTCCAAGACGAAGCTGTAAAAATCAAACCACGCCCTGGACGTCCATCCGTGGCTTCTGACGAGGATGTGGACCAAGCCATAACAAATGACCCACATCCAACCGTTCAGGAATAAGCGGAAACGTTATCGGTGCACAGAACAACAGTCGAGAGACGGATGCATGAGCTTGGGTTCATCACCAAGTTCGATAATTGGGTTCCACACCAGCTTTCTGCAAAGCAACGAGAGGAAAGAATCCGTACCTGTGTTTCTTTGCTTTCTCGTCATAGAAATGATCCGTTTTTGGGACGAATTGTAACGGGTGATGAGAAATGGGTACTGTACCGTAATGTAAAGAGTCGACGGACTGTGTGCCAAGCGGCGAAGCCTGCTCCATCTACCTCTAAACGTGGACTGCATCCCCAAAAGGTTTTGTTGAGTGTTTGGTAGGATGTCCAAGGAATATTCCACTAGGAGGTGTTGGTACCTAACCGAATGATAAATGCTGACCTCTACTGCCAACAGTTGGACAGATTGCGAAAACGACTGACATCGAAGCTGGCTCATGGCTATTCGTCCGTCAAAGGTCCGGTATGTTGTATTTGTCTTACGGTGCTGGCTCTCTCCCTTCCCTGGAACCAGTGACTTTAAAACGGGCAACTGCTTGAAGTCCATGCTCACGGTGGTAGTGAAACTTTCAATCAAAAAAAAAAAAAAAAAAAAGCGGCCAGCACTCGTCAATCGCAAAGACGTGATCCTTCATCATGATAACGCCAGACCTCATGCTGCTTTAATCACTCGGCAAAAATAACTGGACTTTGGTTGGGAAGCGTTACCTCACCCGGTGTATTCCCCTGACCTGGCACCTACGGACTGCCACCTTTTTCGATCGTTACGGAAAGCCTTCGCTCTCCAAACCTTCGATCATGTGGACGATGTGAAAACGGCATTACGTGACTTTTTTGACTCTAAAACACGGAAGTTTTTCCTGCGTGGGATTCACCTACTCATAGACAGATGGCAAGAGAAGGTCATACAGAATGATGGCAATTATGTGAAATCCTAGGTAGTTATTTGTTGCGTTCACCTCCTTTCTTTGTAGCTTACAAAAATGGGTAGAACTTATTATGCACACACCCAATACAAATGATCAGAAACCAGCGGCGCCTCACTTCACTCGGTCACGGGGGCAGCTATTCCTACTTGTATGTGTTTTACCGTGTCAGGAAATCCTGTCGACATTTTACATTTTTTTTTTTATTTTTTTTTTTTGAGGTTTAACGACCACCGTGAGCAACTCAATGGGCTATAAGCAGTCGCCCGTCCCTAATTTAGGGTCACTGGTTCCAGGGAAGGGAGAGAGCCAGTGCCGTAAGACAAACACAACATCCATGCCTCACCGGGATTCGAACCCGGACCCCGTTCGGACAAATGATCAGAGGCCATCGCTTAGACCACTGCGCCACCGGGGCGGCTTTTATATTTTGTAACTTGTTCCATTCACTAAGAAGAACACTATCATCATTGTGTTTTTTAAATATTGCGCGGTTTTCCCACTAGAGGGCGTAAATGTATTCTCTTTTTTCACCGAATTTCTTGTTCTAAAAATATGCTTTGGAAAATTCTTTTCGTGTCGAAAACATTCAAAGGAAGTGCTCATTACACCTGAGAATTCGATGTCATCTTTTTTTTTTTTTCTATTGAAGAATCATGGGATCTTGGGTTATAGTAACACTCTACTAAGAATCCGATTTATTGGAGTAGGAAAATATACATAAGCGTTTCCAAGTTTTCTAGCTTGGAAACGCTTATGTATATTTTTGAAAACGCTTATGTATATTTTCTTGGAAACGCTTATGTGTATAAGTTGGACAGAAACTGCAGTTTCTGTCCAATTTCCTTGAAAAATACATCTGGTTGATGTGCGAAAGCTTGTAAACGCTTATGTATATTTTCCTACGCCGATAAATCCGATCACTAATATAGTGTTACTATATTCTACATAATTGGTGTACTGTCCTTCGTTATCAATTTGGGACCTTGGGTTATTTTGCTCGACTTACAGTAAATCGTCGAAGAGAGAACTTTCTACGCGCTGTGTTTTAACGTTTCAGGTGGCTTTCTACACTGAAGAGCAATTGAATTAGGGACAGCTGGCGTTATGCAAATGTGGCGCTGTGGGCGGCCCTGTAAACGGAAACGACGTGATGCATGCAGCGATCCGACAATATAAGGAGTGATGCGACGGGAATCAGTAAGAGTCGGACGCAGTATGGGTAAGACGAAGAATCTAATCGCATTTGATCGTGGGCAAATTGTCAGGGGCCCGACGAATGAGTCACTCCATCTCGGAAGTCGTGTAGGCACTGGGATTTTCACGAGCCACTGTGTCACGGGTGCACCGTGAGTACATCGAATCCGGTAAAACCATCCCTGCAAGGGCCAACTGCCGTGGACAACAGCGTGTGGATGAGCGGGATTATCGTCGGCTAGCTCGCATTGTAACAGCGGATACACGGGCCACAGTGCAAGAAATCACTCTTTAACGCTGGTGCACAAAACGTGTAAGCAGCCACACCATCCAGAACCATCTCCTCGCTATGGGGTACAGAAGCCATCGTCCCACGAGGGTACCGCTGCTGACCGCACCTCACAGGGTGCAAAGATTAGCATGGGCGCGGGAACATCGCCACTGGACCCTAGACATGTGGGAAAATATTGCCTGGGCTGATGAGTCGAGATTCACGTTGGTACATGCGGATGGCCGGGTACGAGTACGGCGCAAACCACATGAAGCGATGGAGCCGTCTTGCCAGCAGGGTACTCTTCAAGCTGGCGGGGGGTGGCATTCTCGTCTGGGGACTGTTTACGTGGGCTGAAATGGGATCCTGGTACGTGTGGCATTGTCCCTCACAGGTCAACGTTACCAGGATATCCTGGACGACCATTTGCTCCCGTTTGTGCGTCTTCAACATCCCACTGGGGACCTCATCCTGCAACAAGACAATGCACCTTGCCATCGCTCCCTAATTGTATCCGAATGGTTGGATGAACAGTCCACCGACGTGACCTTGCTTCCTTGGACAGCTAGGTCACCTGACCTCAATCCCATCCAGCACATCTGGGATGCCATCCAGAGAGTTGTTCGAGGCTCTGACCCCCTCCATCAAATCTTCGTGAACTGTGGGAGCTTGTTCAGGGGTCATGGATCCGTATGACTTCCCAACGCTTCCGGTGTCTTGTCGAGTCCATGCCGAGACGAATCGCCGCCGTCATCAGGCGAAAGGTGGTGCTACACGTTACTAGACAGGTATCTCTAATTCAATTGCTCTTCAGTGTATATTCAGTGGCCTAACTAGCAGAATGTGCGCCCCCCCCTTCCGCAAGATTTACTTCAGCGCCCCTAAGCGCAGTAATTTTTCCAGGATTTGAAGCACGAGGAAGGATGTGTTTTCCGCGGCGTGTGTGTGGTGGATGGGAGGGGTCAGGAAGTAAGGGAGTGTGTCTGGAAAAGTAATTCTGGTACCTAGAGCTCTGTAGTTTTAACTTTTTAAGTAATAGATTTAAAAATACAGGTAATTATTTCGTACAAAACTAAAATAAATCACTTGAAGAAATCACCCTCTTGTACATCGCAGATCTGCAGCTGCTGTGAATAAACGTTAGCGCATGTCGTGTACGTAATCCCAGGTGACTGACTGACTGTTTCCCCACATTCTCCATGGGGAATCCCCATGTGGCTTTGCGTTTTTCTTCAGCAGCGCAAGAGAGGGCGATTGGAGAGCGATCGTATGGCAACCTGGAGGCAAAACGGCGAATAGCTTGAATCTGTAGGATATCTAGTGCTTTAAAAGTTAAACTTGGCATTTATTTAGGCAACCTGCGCCCCTCTTCCGGTTACCCCCCCTCAGCTGCGGGAGTGGTAGTTACGCCAGTGTCTATATTCCCATTTTTCTTACTTTCATTAATTGCGTTTTTTTTTCTCCCCGATTGTATAGAACATGCGTCATTTACCTGTTCTGTCACGGTGTCAGTGTTTGGCAAGCCGTGTTCAGCGAGCGTTGCGAAATGAGAAGTACATAAATGTGTCAAATCGGTAAGATGCGATATGGAAACGCGGGTACAACAAAAATTCATCCGAAGTTGCTTGCGCAACAACATGATAAACACGAAAACGGGAGCATTGCTAGTAGGAATACAGCAGAAAAAAATGGAAGAGAGGAAAGGAAACACAGAAATCACTGACGCATAACTACTTTTCATGTGTCAAAGCCAAAGTTAATCTCATATTTGACCGCCCGACGTGATTTATTGAATACTTCACCAGTTTTACATGACAAACATAATGTGATCAAACGTTTTATCAAATTACTCATGCAAACCACTGAAATAGTTATTGATAGCTTTTGTACTCTGGTTTTGTATTATGCGATCAACGGTAGCAGTTATCGGTTATCTATATCAGATACCGTTCAAAATAAAATCTGAATCATATTTTTACAAAAAAAATACGATAACAGTCTATCTAGCTTTGTTTACGCTAGGAACTGATAGTTTTATTAAATGTTTACTTGTTTTGTCAGAGCAAAAATGAGTTCAATGTCTACCTAACAGTGACATTTATTATGTCTTAATCACTACATAGAACTAACGTGGGATTTTAAAATTCGATAAGACGGCCAAAACAAAACAGCAAACATTAATGGATTTTTAGCTGCTGGAAACAGGAAAATACACTGAATGATCACTGAATTATGACCATCTATCTAACACTTCATAGGTTCTCCTTTCACCCTCAGTACACCAGCTATCCGACGCGGCATCGATTCAATAAGATGCTGGAAGCAGTTGGGAGGCATGGCCAACTAAGCTGTGTGTAATGCGGACTTCAATGCAGGTATGGAGGTGATTGGTGTACCTAATACTTCGTAAGTCCTCCTTTCGCACTCAGTACAGCAGCCATCTGACGTGGCTTCGATTCAACACACACTGAGTGATCACTGAATTGTGACCACCTACCTAATACTTCGTAGGTCCTCCTTTAGCCCTCAGTACACCAGCTATCCGACGTGGCATCGATTCAATAAGATGCTAGAAGCAGTTGGGAGGTATGGCCATCTAAGCTGTGTGTAATGTTGTCTTCAATGCAGGTATGGATGTGATTGGTTTATACCTAATACTTCTTAGGTCCTCCTTTCGCCCTTAGTACAGTAGCTATCTGATGTGGTATCGATTAAACATACACTGAGTGATCATTGAATTGTGACCACCTACCTAATATTTCGTAGGTTTTCCTTTAGCCGTTAGTACACCAGCTATCCGACGTGGCATCGATTCAACATACACTGGATGATCACTGAATTATGGCCACCTACCTAATAGTTCGTAGGTCCTCCTTGGTGTCTCCAGACGCCTGATATGCCGTTCCACAGTATCCTACAAGTGTTCTATGGGATTGATATCGAGGAAGTTCCGAGGGCAATAGATATACTGGAAGTCTGAACTGTGTTCTTCAAATCATTCTTGTACAGCATTGGATCTGTAGCTCGGAGCATTGTCATCTTGGAAGACACCGTCGCCATTCGGGGAAAAGTGCAACATTGTTGGGTGTACAGAGTCGGCAAGCAATTTACGACAGTGGACACCAGTCGTGCGTTGTTCCACATGCATCAGGGGTCCAAGTTCCAGCCAGGTAAAACATGCCTCACACTATATACAACCGCCTCCACCGGCTTCCACTGTGGAGACCATGCAGGAAGGACCGAGTACTTCATGTTGTTTGCGCCAAATACGTGCGCGACCATCTACGGAGTGGAGTAACAACCGCGACTCGTCAGACCAGGACACTTTTTCGCAGTCATCTGACGTCCAACTTGTATGATCTTGCACCAAAGGAGTCTTTTGCGCCGATGAACCGTGGTTAGAAGATTTCGTCAAGGTCGTCTGCTGTTATAGCCCAACGTGCGGGCGTGCGACGCATAGTCATGACAGACACTGTTCCCGGTTGACCTCTGTTGTATTGGACAGTCAACTGTTGAAAAGTACTACGTCTGTCGGCCTGTGCGAGTCGTCGGAGCCGGCGCTCACCTCTCACATCAACCTTTTACTGTCCTGCGCAGTTGTGTCTCCAAGTCGTTGTTTGACCATTTTCACGCCAGTCCTGATGCACTTTTAGGGCGGCTAGCGAAAAACTCAACAGTTCAGCCCTTTGGAAAATCGAGGTACTCGCACTCCGAGCTCCCACAATCTGTCCTTTATCAAAGTCGGATAAATCCTGCTATTGGGTTGTCGGAAAAGTCATGACGTATTTTGGCACCCGATGGCAGTTGTGCGGTTTTGGAAGTGCTAGAAGCATGCGCCGCTCTGTTATCGCTATGACATTCGACAGGTGACAGTTCTAGCTGCAGTCTAAAAGGAATAGTGAGCAATTTGGTTGATTTGCGGAGATTCAACATCAAGTTGAAGATGGAAGACCAAACTGTGCA
Organism: Macrothele yani; assembly: GCA_039090855.1. Taxonomy (NCBI): domain Eukaryota; kingdom Metazoa; phylum Arthropoda; class Arachnida; order Araneae; family Macrothelidae; genus Macrothele; species Macrothele yani. The sequence goes on from CM076992.1 coordinate 22,423,806, forward strand.
ATTTCGCCATATTTTACTGTTTCACTTCAGTATAGGGAAGAACGCGCGTCAAGCTTGTGAAAAGTTGCGTAAAGTGTACGGTGATAATGCTCTACAAGAACGTCAGTGCCAGCGGTGGTTCGCAAAATTCCGTGCTGGTGATTTTGACCTCAACGATGCTCCTCAGTCCGGGAGGCCAACCGAGGTTGATGATGACCAAATCAAGGCATTGATCTAGTCAAACCCACGTTACACGACACGAGAGATTGCAGACACATTGCACATCCATCATTCAAGCGTTCACGGCCACCTGAAGAAGCTAGGATACGTAAGCAAGCTCGATGTGTGGGTTCCTGATGAACTCAAAGAAGCTGAATTGACAGCACGTATAAACATCTGCGATATGCTCATTAAACGTGAGGAAAACGATCCTTTTTTGAAGCGACTGATTACTGGTGACGAAAAGTGGATTGTGTGCAACAATGTGCTGCGCAAACGGTCTTGGTCGCGACGTGCTGTTTCACCTCAAACGACATCCAAAGCAGACATTCATCAGCGGAAGGTTCTGGTCTCAGTGTGGTGGGATTTTAAAGGTGTCGTGTTTTTCGAGCTCCTACCACGAAACCAAACAATCAATTCGAATATATACTGCCGGCAATTCGACCGTTTGAACGAATCCATCATCCAGAAACGTCCAGAGCTCGTTTATCGTAAAGGTGTTCTGTTCCATCACGAGACCACACACAAGTTTGATTACCCGCCAAAAATTATTGGAGCTTGGGTGGGATGTGTTGCCCCACCCAGCATACTCGCCTGACCTTGCGCCGTCAGACTTCCACTTGTTTCGCTCTCTTCAACAGTCCTTGCGTGGTATAACGTTCAATTCAGATGAGGCTGTAAATCAGCACCTTGTACAGTTTTTCGCCACGAAAGACAGGTCCTTCTGTGAACGAGGCATTCTGCAGCTCACTGAAAGATGGCAAAAGGCTATCGAACAAAACGGGCATTATATCATTGATTGATCTTTGTTCTTTCTATCAATAAATGACCTTTGCAAATCATGGCTAAAATGCGTCATGACTTTTCCGACAACCCAATACATTGGTCGACTAATCGCGCCCTCTCGGGAATCACGTGATTAACGGGCCGCATCCACTTTTGATAGGACTGGTCACAATTCAGAGATCACTCGGTGTATTTGTTTATTATGTGCTAATAATTTAAAAAATATTTGCTAAAAATAGAAAAATATTTGCTCAAAATAAAAATAAAAATACATTTTTTTTTTCGAATGTAACTAGTTGTTTTCTGTGATAAAAAGATGTTAGTACTGATTTTACTAATCACAGCTACACATTTCATGGAAAAACGTCTTTGGAGGTGCAGTGGACAACAAATGTCATTTCTAGATTTTTCATCGCAAATTTATGCCTGTTGTCACGAAACAATGGCCGATATCAAGAAACGATGGCTCCACACCACAGGAAGTCAACCTTGCATATTTTTAGAGAGGAATTTCACAAGCACTTAATGAATTTCGCGTACAAGTTGGGCTTTTAAAGCTCGAGTAACTGTGCACATAGCTTGAAATCCACTGTTTTTATCTAACACACATGTCAATTCGTTTCTAAGGGCTTCTATTTTTCAACGGAAAAGTGTGTCAAGTTTCCTTTCAACATTCTGCACTCCTTTAACTGTTTCAGATGTAGGTTTGCTGTTGTTTCAAAATTGTTTATCGAATGACACAAGAAACTTAATTTAGCAGATATGTATACAAGTCTGTTTTTAACTAGTGCCATTCATTAAATGCTGAACAATCTCAATTGAAGAAGCATCGTCTTTGTCTATATTATTGAAGCAGATCTAAAGCTTTGAAAATGATCTGCACAGTATACCACGGCGTTCAGCCAGGTACCCCAGCTTGCGACTTCGGGTGTAGGAGGCAGTGGGAGGTCAGGATCATCTTTTTGAAAAGATGGATCCTTCGTGGGTACGGGAGAACTTCCAGTTTCGCTTCTCCGAGCGGGAACAGAAAACGTCATTCGCCAACGCGCTGGCGCCGATGGAACAAGTCCTCGAGAAGTGGAAGAGAGGCGTACGTTCTACCCGCCGCTCATTAAAATACCTTTTTCTTCTCCCATTTTCTTTTTCTTTTTGCGCTGCATTTTTACTTCGGGTTTATTTATACTAAAAATAAAAAAATGGAGGAAATACGCAGTTTTATGTATTGGGTTGTCGGAAAAGTCATGACGTATTTTGGCACCTGATGGCGGTTGGGCGGTTTTGAAAGTACTAGAGGCATGCTCAGCTCTGTTATCGCTATGGCATTCGACAGGTGTCAGTTCTAGCCGCAGTCTAAAAGGAATAGTAAGCGATTTGGTTGATTTGCGGAGATTTGACATCAAGTTGAAGATGGAAGATCAAACTGTGCATTTTCACCATATTTTACTGTTTTACTTCCGTAAAGGGAAGAACGCGCGCCAAGCTTGTGAAAAGTTGCGTAAAGTGTACGGTGATAATGCTCTACAAGAACGTCAGTGCCAGCGGTGGTTCACGACCACCTGAAGAAGCTGGGATACGTAAGCAAGCTCGATGTGTGGGTTCCTCATGAACTCAAAGAAGCTCAATTGACGGCGCGTATAAACATCTGCGATATGCTCATTAAACGTGAGGAAAACGATCCTTTTTTGAAGCGACTGATAACTGGTGACGAAAAGTGGATTGTGTGCAACAATGTGCTGCGCAAACGGTCTTGGTCGCGACGTGCTCTTTCGCCTCAAACGACATCCAAAGCAGACATTCATCAGCGGAAGGTTCTGGTCTCAGTGTGGTGGGATTTTAAAGGTGTCGTGTTTTTCGAGCTCCTACCACGGAACCAAACAATCAATTCGAATATATACTGCCGGCAATTCGACCGTTTGAACGAATCCATCATCCAGAAACGTCCAGAGCTCGTTTATCGTAAAGGTGTTCTGTTCCATCACGAGACCACACACAAGTTTGATCACCAGCCAAAAATTATTGGAGCTTGGGTGGGATGTGTTGCCCCACCCAGCATACTCGCCTGACCTTGCGCCGTCAGACTTCCACTTGTTTCGCTCTCTTCAACAGTCCTTGCGTGGTATAACGTTCAATTCAGATGAGGCTGTAAATCAGCACCTTGTACAGTTTTTCGCCACGAAAGACAGGTCCTTCTATGAACGAGGCATTCTGCAGCTCACTGAAAGATGGAAAAAGGCTATCGAACAAAACGGGTATTATATCATTGATTGATCTTTGTTCTTTCTATCAATAAATGACCTTTGCAAATCATGGCTAAAATGCGTCATGACTTTTCCGACAACCCAATACATCGGTCGACTAATCGCGCCCTCTCGGGAATCACGTGATTAACGGGCCGCATCCACTTTTGATAGGACTGGTCACAATTCAGAGATCACTCGGTGTATTTGTTTATTATGTGCTAATAATTTAAAAAATATTTGCTCAAAATAAAAAATACATTTTTTTTTCGAATGTAACTAGTTGTTTTCTGTGATAAAAAAGATGTTAGTACTGATTTTACTAATCACAGCTACACATTTCATGGAAAAACGTCTTTGGAGGTGCAGTGGACAACAAATGTCATTTCTAGATTTTTCATCGCAAATTTATGCCTGTTGTCACGAAACAATGGCCGATATCAAGAAACGATGGCTCCACACCACAGGAAGTCAACCTTGCATATTTTTAGAGAGGAATTTCACAAGCACTTAATGAATTTCGCGTACAAGTTGGGCTTTTAAAGCTCGAGTAACTGTGCACATAGCTTGAAATCCACTGTTTTTATCTAACACACATGTCAATTCGTTTCTAAGGGCTTCTATTTTTCAACGGAAAAGTGTGTCAAGTTTCCTTTCAACATTCTGCACTCCTTTAACTGTTTCAGATGTAGGTTTGCTGTTGTTTCAAAATTGTTTATCGAATGACACAAGAAACTTAATTTAGCATATATGTATACAAGTCTGTTTTTAACTAGTGCCATTCATTAAATGCTGAACAATCTCAATTGAAGAAGCATCGTCTTTGTCTATATTATTGAAGCAGATCTAAAGCTTTGAAAATGATCTGCACAGTATACCACGGCGTTCAGCCAGGTACCCCAGCTTGCGACTTCGGGTGCGTAGGAGGCAGTGGGAGGTCAGGATCATCTTTTTGAAAAGATGGATCCTTCGTGGGTACGGGAGAACTTCCAGTTTCGCTTCTCCGAGCGGGAACAGAAAACGTCATTCGCCAACGCGCTGGCGCCGATGGAACAAGTCCTCGAGAAGTGGAAGAGAGGCGTACGTTCTACCCGCCGCTCATTAAAATACCTTTTTCTTCTCCCATTTTCTTTTTCTTTTGCGCTGTATTTTTACTTCGGGTTTATTTATACTAAAAATAAAAAAATGGAGGAAATACGCAGTTTTATGTGTTGGGTTGTCGGAAAAGTCATGACGTATTTTGGCACCTGATGGCGGTTGGGCGGTTTTGAAAGTACTAGAGGCATGCTCAGCTCTGTTATCGCTATGGCATTCGACAGGTGTCAGTTCTAGCCGCAGTCTAAAAGGAATAGTAAGCGATTTGGTTGATTTGCGGAGATTTGACATCAAGTTGAAGATGGAAGATCAAACTGCGCATTTTCGCCATATTTTACTGTTTTACTTCCGTAAAGGGAAGAACGCGCGTCAAGCTTGTGAAAAGTTGCGTAAAGTGTACGGTGATAATGCTCTACAAGAACGTCAGTGCCAGCGGTGGTTCACGACCACCTGAAGAAGCTGGGATACGTAAGCAAGCTCGATGTGTGGGTTCCTCATGAACTCAAAGAAGCTCAATTGACGGCGCGTATAAACATCTGCGATATGCTCATTAAACGTGAGGAAAACGATCCTGTTTTGAAGCGAATGATAACTGGTGACGAAAAGTGGATTGTGTACAAAAATGTGCTGCGCAAACGGTCTTGCTCCCGACGTGCTGCTGCGCCTCAAACGACATCTAAAGCAGACATTCATCAGCGGAAGGTTCTGGTCTCAGTGTGGTGGGATTTTAAAGATGTCGTGTTTTTCGAGCTCCTACCACGGAACCAAACAATCAATTCGAATGTGTACTGTCGGCAATTCGACAGTTTGAGCGAATTCATCATCCAGAAACGTCCAGAGCTCGTTCATCGTAAAGGTGTGTTAGATCACGAGACCACACACAAGTTTGATCACCCGCCAAAAATTATTGGACCCTGGGTGGGATGTGTTGCCCCACCCAGCATACTCGCCTGACCTTGCGCTGTCAGACTTCCACTTGTTTCGCTCTCTTCAACAGTCCTTGCGTGGTATAACGTTCCATTCAGATGAGGCTGTAAATCAGCACCTTGTACAGTATTTCACCACGAAAGGCAGGTCCTTCTATGAACGTGGCATTCTGCAGCTCAATGAAAGATGGCAAAAGGTTATTGAACCAAACGGGCATTATATCATTGATTGATCTTTGTTCTTTCAATCACTAAATGACCTTTGCAAAACATGGCTAAAATACGTCATGACTTTTCCGACAACCCAATATTTGCTACGGAAAATATGTATTTACATACAAAATATTCTAAAATGTGTGTTTTTATGTGAAAACATTTATTTATCCAAAATCCGTTCCCGAAACATAACACACAGGGATTTTAGTGTTACCTTGGGTATTGTGGAGAAACAAATTCACTCTGCAGAAAGATGCCATTAAAAGTAACAGATGGCAATAGAACTTCATTACTTCTCAGTTTCCCCAGTACCTTCGATTAGAACAAGTTGTATTTTCAGTTACATTGGTGCTCCGAAGTAAAGGAAAATCTACAAACACGTACATACGAGGGTGAGTCAATAATTATCCGCAATGCAGTTGTATTTGTGTTCTGTTGGCAGCACGGTCGCTTTCGCGTGCATCGCTAGACGAAGTTCCGTCTCATCACTGCTGCCCAGGATTGAAGTTGCTAGGTCAATTCTATTGTCACTGCCGTGACGCCAACCATGACCGCTTCACTTTCCTTTTGTACCAAAGAAGAGCAGTATTCAGTGATCCGTTTTATATGGTCTGAAAGTGTATCAGGCGCCGAAATCCATCGAAGGCTTTCAGCACAGTAGGGGAACAGTGTTCTTCCACAACGGAGTGTCTACGAATGGATTGGAAAGTTCAAAAATGGTCTCAGAAATGTTACGCATGAAGAAGGAGCCGGACACTCGTCCACTGCCACAACTGACGACAACATGGAGAGCGTCCGTGACATAGTTCTGTTAGACAGAAGAGTGACTATTGGTGAAGTGGCAAATCGTCTGCAAATCATTTATGGTTCTATTAGCTATTTGGTCCACTCAAAGAGGCTTTAAGGCTGTCTTTGAATGAGTGTTAGAGAAATTCTATCCTATATCTGCAATTTAAATTCTTTTGTACACATTCTCTCGAAGACTATTACCTTGTAGTGTTTGAAATTTTGAGCACAAATAAAAACGACCCATGGCTAATACACGGTCGAGTTACACTATTCTGACCACCAGCTAATATCCAGGGTAACTGCCGTATGCAACGCGGAGAGCAGCTAGATGGGCTGGGAGTGACTCAATAAGGGAGTGACTCAATGTTCACAGGTATGTGGAGCCATACTGACTGCAGTGCATCTGACAGCTGCTGGAGGGTGCGTGGTGGAGAATCCGTAGAGCAAACAGCACAATCGAGGTGGTCCCACAGATGCTCAACTCGGTTTAAGTCTGGGGAATTAGGGAGGGGGGGGCAGGGAAGTACTTTGAAGTCTTCATCGTGCTCTTCCAACCACTCTCAGATATTTCTAGCTGTGTGACACGTTGCATTGTCGTTCTGAAAGATCCCATCCACCCCAGGGAAGACAAGCAGCATGGGTGTACGTGGTCTGCAAAGGATGGATTCATAACGAATTCGGTCCATAGTGTCTTCCACATGTATGAGTGGACCCAGAGAATGCCACGAAAACATTACCCAGACCATAACGCTGCCCCCCACCAGCGTGTGCTCTGCCAGCAGTGGTTGAAGAGTGTTTGTTTTCCGATGTTTCTCGTCTTATACGCCAAAGTCCATCCGTTCGATGAAGCAGGAAACGTGACTCTTCGGAGAAGGCGATCCTTTGCCAATCAGCGGAGGTCCAATTCCGGGACTGCCGTGCAAATGTAAGCATTTTCTGCCGATGCACCTTCGTTAGCATAGGTGCAGTGACCATCCGTTTGCATCGGAGCCCCATACGCAGCAGGGTTCGCTGAAATGTCGTTTTCGACACACTTCCGGAAGACCCTGATTCATTCGGCCAGTGAACTGCTCCACTGCTCACGCACCTTCGAAGCCGACGTTTACCTCTCACATTAATGGCACCTGGTACTCCGCAGTTTCCACGTCACTTATTCGTAACGGTGCCATTTCTCCATCACGCTACACTTTAACCACAGCAGCACGCGAACAGTTCACAAACTGCGCTGTTTCAGAAACACTGCCAACTGTTTCAGAAACACGGCCCGAAAGCCGATAATCATTCCTTTTTGTAAATCTGATAAATCGCTCCCTTTGTCTATGCCAGCAACAAGTGATATGTTTTCAGAATGCCTACAGCACGCCTTATATACCCTCCAAGCCAGCTCACAACACGTGCCTTCTTTCATTGGCTACGCGCTGTTGACGTCAAAAGTACGAGGTGGTCACAATAATGTGACTCGACTGTGTATATGCCACAGTTATTGTTCCAAAAAATGTGTTAGAAGTTTTTCCAAAATTAAATTTATGTGACTCGAAAGCATTCCAACTTGCCGGTAGATGGCGCGATGAGTTAGCATAGCAGTATTTCTGTCTGGAAACAACGAAATCTCTTATTTCTGCCTGATTTTTTTAATTATCTGAGCCAAATAGAAATAAATGAATAGGGGCAAAAGTGAGATGGGAATCTTGTCTTCCATAGATCATCTTAAATCCTACTGTACGTTCATTTCTTGAAGAGAAAATATGTACATTAGCAGAGAACCCCTGAATTTGAGCTATAGCAATTCCGCCTACTTACTGTGCTCCATCCCCAAATAACGTCATTGGTTAAAACGTAACAGCGCGTATTTTATCTTTTCATTGTGGAGCCAACGAGAGACCGCTTCCATTCTGAATATGGTGAGCTCTGCAGTGATTCGCTGACGCCAACTTATGGGGCAGTCACTCAATACGTAAAGGCACTCCCAAGGAGTGACTTTTTGCGACATCTATCGCAGTAGATGAACCCTAACACTCATTCTTAAGGGGCCGTCGATCCACCTCAACAAAGAACTGAAAGAAGCGGTGCATGGTGGCTCGCTGCTCAGCCCCCAATTTTGTTTTACTAAGGGCATAAAGAAGCTTGTGCAACGATGGAACAAGCGGGGCTGGAAAGCAAGGAGACTATGTTTAAAAATGATGTCATTGTAAGTCCTCTATTTTTGATCCAAATAAATTTTATAGCTGCATTACGGATAATTATTGACTTACTCTCACTGTAAAAAATAAGTGGTGTGAATTCACGGAATATTTCTGAAAATAACGTGCAGCAAAGTTGCCGGTAAGTGTCAATCGATTAATGAAATTTCCGTTTTTAAAAGTTCCCCCTTTTTCTATAACTCCCATAATTCTACAGACTTTCCGTAGTCAGTAATTCCATTTATTTCAGGAAAATTCTTTCACGTTTTTCCGTATTTGTACATAAATTTCGCAAAACCGAACAAGCTGAATTTTTCAGCCCTTACGCCAAAGAATACTTACGCCGCGGTAGCTCGGATCGAACTGAGGCCGTTTGGGTTGAAGGCGCGCGTTTTAACCACTGAGCCAGAATGTCTTCGGAGCTACACTCACGCTCAAGGTAAAACTAATTTGATATGATGATTTTTTTCCTTTGTTAATGCGAGTGATTTAGTCATTTTATTTTCTGTTGGAGGTTATTAATTTTTGAAAAATGTTTGTAATAATTTCATTTTTTTCTGTAAGAGAACAAATAAAGTATTTGTTTTTTTCATCGTGATATTTCGAAGCAACAGAATACTTTGACAAATCCGTATTTCAGATCTCTTTTTTAACTGACAATAACTTTCAATTATCTTTAAGTAAAGTTGAAATGTACCGTTTTATAGCATTATTTCACAAAACTTCTAAACATAAAATTTACTCTTGATAGCTATAATAGCTTTTGGCTTAAGGACTCCACAGACTGATACATAGACATCGTACAAACAGTGCCGAATTTAAGGCTTTTGATGCCTAGGCCAAATTTTCTATGCCCCCCCCCCCCGGCCACCCATATTTGAATTTACTCCTATGAGATTTTCTGATAAACTTATCTTTAAGTTAAGAATATAATGATTGGTAGTATAATTTTATTGTTATACGTATAAGTATCATTTAAATAAAAATTATTTTGGTTTAACTTGTTATTAAATTAAAGGTTATAAAAAAATATTTGTAAACGTAGTCAAAGAGGTTCATACTTATCCAGAACAACACTTTACATTTTGAATGCGCTCTCTATCGCACATTCAAAATGTAAAGAACTACACTTTACGTCGAATGCTCTCTCTATCGTATACGACGTAAAGGAACAACACTTTACGTCGCATGCGCTTTCTATCGCACTCGTACGAACACGGGCGTGCTCGCAATAGAGCTATTATTACGTTCTTATTTCTTTAGTTATCATTCAAGATAAAATAAAAAAATTACCACTAATTTGTTTTATTCAAGTAAATTAAAATAACGGTACCTCCCTTTTCTAAGTTTTTCTGTTCCATGCTCTCCGTTTTTTTTTGATTTTATGTACACCTGGGGCTCTCTAGAGCCTGGAGCCCCTAGACCGCGGCCTAGTTGGCCTAGTGGTAAATCCACCGCTGTGTACAAATCACCTGTACAATAATTCAAGTACATGGTTGTAACGTACCAGGAGATGTGACGTACCTGCCAGAAGGACGCACACGACATAAAGGCAGATAGGAATCAGAATAAAATGTCCGCGTAGCTCAATTGGTAGAGTGACTTATTCCGGAATGAGGGGACCCGGGTTCGAACCCCGGCGCGGATAAAAATGACGGAGAAATTTACTTCGTTATAATGGCGCCCGAACTATCCGGATGACCCGACCGTTCACAATCTCGCAATGGTGTGATGTTATTTCCACACCGCGAGATAGGAAAAATAAGAGCAGCACTTCGAAAAAAAAAAAAAAATAGGGGGAGATGATGTAACGTACCAGGAGATGTGACGTACCTGCCTGAAGGACGCACACGACATAAAGGCAGATAGGAATCAGAATAAAATGTCCGCGTAGCTCAATTGGTAGAGTGACTTATTCCGGAATGAGGGGACCCGGGTTCGAACCCCGGCGCGGATAAAAATGACGGAGAAATTTACTTCGTTATATGGTTTCTTACAGTAACACAATATGTAATAGCTATGGAGGAGAGGAGAAGAAATATTCTGTGCCTTAATAACCAAAATTCATGGGATATGCTATCCACAATATCGATCTCGCTACAGAACTTCAAAATCAGATTCTTAGACAGAGTACGGAAATTTAATAATTCCTCAAACCTCAAGTACTTTCACGAATCACTCCTGTTATCGGAAATTTTTCGTCGTATGGATAGGGTTGTACAGGTTCCTAATGGTGTCCTGCGATAAGCCATTCCATGCAGCTTGAATCTTCTCACGCAGTTCCTGCAGATTGTGCAGTAGGGGTAGAGTGAGGATAACGCGTCCAATAGCATCCCACACATTTTCAATCGGCGATAGGTCTGGCGATGCGGATGGCCATGGCAGAGTGCCATGTGCCTTGAAGGCAAGCTCTCGAGACAGCAGCAGTGTGCGGAAAATCGCACCGGAGTGGAGCGTTCAGAAAAGGTACGGCCACTGGTTGCAGGACCTCATTAACGTAACGTTGGGCTGTCAAAGTGCCTGTAACGAACACCAAAGGTGATCTGGCATCGTAGGAAATTGCACCCCACATCATGACACCAAACCTTCTGGACGTGTGATGCTCGACAACAAACCGTTCGTTTTGGCGCTGACCACGGTGCCTCCACACACGGATTCGGTGGTCATCTCCTCCAAGATAAAAGCGGGACTCGTCGCTGAAGATCACCAGCTGCCATTCTGAGTGGCTCCATGAAAGTTTGGCACGACACCATTGCAGTCTTTGGCGACGATGCAATGATGTTAAGGGCAGTCGTCGTAACGGTCTGCGTGCGTGTAGTCCTACGTCGTGCAGTAGTCTGCCAGAGGTGTTGGCACTAATCGGACGATGCATGGAGGGCACAACTGTTCGCTGAATATCCGCAATTGTGGCTGTTGGGTCACTCCTCGCATATCGGGCAACCCGTCGGTCCTTTCTCTCCATGGTTGGTCTAGGTCTCCCAGACCCTTCCTGTCGCTGCTGCGTGCCTTGTTCTATACACTGCCGCCAACAGCGTGCTATGGTGATATCCGCCCGACCGGTATGGCGCGCAATACGGGAATAAGACCGTCCAGCTTCCCGGAGCCTGACGATGCGGCTCGAACTCCTCCAACTGCTCGAATTGCTTCCGAACTTTTCTCCGAGGTATACTTCACTTGCAAAGCGATGCAAGCAACACAACGGCATGAGTCCGAATGCCAAGCACGCGCAACGGGACGACCTTATATAGCCTGCCACACACAGCGCTACGACCCCTCCTCGCTTGCGTCACATGTGCGGCCGAGCGTGATACTTGAATCATTTGCAGGTCTCACGATGTCTAACCTACCCACCAAGTTTCATTCCTGTTGGCTCCTTCCTTCTGGGTGCAACTATTTTTTTTTGACGATGAGTGTATTTCTTCGCTAACGACCATCCCCTCTGGGATTCCCAAGGGAGCCGACTGCACATAGCGTTTGTAACAGTAACTTAGGAAACGTCCTATTCCGGATCGTGCTCCGCTCTTGTGGGCGAGAAGTCTGGCTTCTGAGCATTCGTCGGAAATAGGCCCAGGTTCGAGTCCCGAATCAGGCATTTTTTTTTTGATTGGAGGTTTAACGACCACCGTGAGCAACTCAATGGGCTATAAGCAGTCTCCCTGTCCCTAATTTAGGGTCACTGGTTCCAGGGAAGGGAGAGAACCAGTGCCGTAAGACAAACACAACATCCATGCCTCACCAGGAGTCGAACCCGGACCCCGTTCGGACGAATGATCAGAGGCCATCGCTTAGACCACTGCACCACCGGGGCGGCCCGAATCAGGCATGGGAGGTGTGCTTGTTCCAGCTAGGTGGCATAAATGTATGTCTGCATGTAGCATGATGTCTATAAGTCTGACTATGAATTTCAAAGCTGAGCACCTATCTATGATTATTCCCATCGTGTTTGATTTTTCAGTCTCCGCTTTTCACGTTGTGGTACTTTTTGAATTGTAACAAGAGCGCCTTCTGTCAAAACAGAAGTCACGAAGTCAAAAGTATGCCTCCCCGATTGCCGAGTGTTTTGAGGATCTGGCTTCTGAATATTCGCCTGAGATGGACCCGTGTTCGAGTCCTGGATGAGGCATAGTTGGCGTGTTTATTTAATGGCGCTGTCACTGTTCCTTCCCTAGAAAAGGTGTCCCTAAATCATGGAAGGACGACTACTTACAGCCCTCGAAGTTGCTCATAGTGGTATTTATTCTTCCGAGATGGCCTCATGTTCGAGCCCAGCTGAGGCATGGATGTTGTGTTTACTTAATGGCGCTGTCTCTGTCCTTTCCCTGGAACCAGTAGCCCAAAATTAGAGACAGACGATTGTTTATAGGCCTCAGAGTTGCTCATGGTGGTCGTTAAAACTCGAAACAAAGAAAATTATTTCTGGCGTTGCAACTGAATGTGAATGAGCCTCTAAACCTACCGGGAGATTTTATTTGATTTTATTCGGAAGCACTACTTTTACCAAACGTTCCGATTTGCGTTACTCGTTACATTAATCGCCACACGATCTATTTGCATGCATTAACACAGCAGTGCAGAGAATACATTGCGTAAGTCTCTACTGCTTCGTTTGTATCACACTAGTGTGCTTCGCCCTTAACTAGTGTGTTATTCCCGTGGAAAGAAAGCTCACAGTTGGTTTGTGTTATTGAATAACAGCTTCGTGAGAAGCAATCCAACAAACTCAAATGGACCTTATAATAACCTAGTTCAAGCATATTAGAAATTAGTGTCAAATAGCGAAAAGTTTTGACACAAAAAACTGCACGATAGGGAGTTATTTTTCTTAATTTTAGGCATAGCATCAGAATAATATCTACCAACGGTTTCACTTACACGAAATTATGATAACTTCGCTGTCATTTCGCCATTTAGATCAAATGGAGTCTAATGTGGCGCAGTTGGCTAATAAACAGACTCGTGTTTTTATGGCACGCGACTGTTGTGGGTTCAATTCCCGTTTCCGTCCATCCAATGTGGGGGTTTTACTCATTGTAAAGCGAATACGTGGATGGGTCCCTGAAAATCTGCCAAGGGAGAGCGAGCCGTTTCCGGCGGTTGTACCCTGAGATTGGTGTCTTTTCCTTTTCCTCAGCATTGGGCTGACCACCCAGTTTGGTGCATTCTGGGCCGAGAACGCCGATGGAAGCCACGCCTCCACTATATGGCAAGGAATCTTGACGATTTGGGAGAGATTGAGATTTTTTTTGAGATTGGAGGTTTAACGACCACCGTGAGCAACTCAATGGGCAATAAGCAGTCGCCCGTCCCTAATTTAGAGTCACTGGTTCCAAAGAAGGGAGAGAGCCAGTGCCGTAAGACAAACACAACATCCATGCCTCACGGGATTCGAACCCGAACCCCGTTCGAACGAATGATCAGAGGCCATCGCTTAGACCACTGCGCCACTGGGGTGGCGACGATTTGTACCGCCACATCAAGAAGAGTCAAAAAATGGGTCAGAATATTTAAATTTTCACGGCCGGTGCGGTGCCAGAGTGGTCAGAGGCGTAGGCTTCTAAAATATTTGTCGGAGAAGGACTCGGGCTAGAGTGCCGAGCGAGGCATAGGTGGTGTGCTAGCCGTACGGCGCTGGATCTCGCACTTCACTGGAACCAGAGGCCCCAAATTAGGGACGACCGACTGTTTATAGTCCTTAGAGTCGCTCCCCTTGGTCATTACCCCCTCCCCGCAGCCCCGGTGGCGCAGTGGTCTAAGAGCTGGCTTATGATCATTCGTCCGAGAAGGGTACGGGTTCCAATCCCGGCGAGGCATGGATGTTATGTTTGTCTTACGGCACTGGCTCTCTCCCTACTCTGCAACCAGTGACCCTAAATTAGGGACGGGCTACTGCTTATAGCCCAATGAGTTGCTCACGGTGATTGTTAAACCCCTAATCAATCCCCCTCCACACACACACGAATCTTTCCATATTCTTAAAATATGATAACAAGTTAGTAAAATCATGCAATGCATTGATTATAATACGCTTTCCAACATACCAGAAATCATTACTCAAGTTATGAGGATAACGGCTGTGGAATAAATCTCGGTCCTGCGCCCTGACCTTTGATCCCATTTCGATTATATTTAACAGAACCGGTTCAGTATACCTCCGAAACAATATGCTAAAGTGTTGTCGCAATGGAAGCATTTTTACGTAAGTTATGATGCATAAACGCTATGGAATAGATTACGCTCCTGTGCCCTAACCTTTGACCCCATTTCGCCCATTTTCAATAGCATTCGTCCCTAGGCAGGCCCCTACAACATACAAACATTTCATCCAAATCGAAGAATTTTTACGTAAGTTATGACGCATAACGGCGATGGAAGTGATTCCGCTCCTGTGTCCTGACCTTTGACCCTATTTCGCCCATTTTCAAAAGGGTTTGTCCCCAGGTGGTCCCCTACCAGATACTAAAATTTAATCGAAATCGAACCTTTTTTACGTTAGTTATGACGCATAAGAGCAGTGGAATGAATCCCGCTCCTATGTCCTAACCCTTGACCCCATTTTGTTCACTTTCAATAGGGTTCCTTCCCAGGTGATCCCCTTTCACATACTAAAAGTTCATCGAAATCGAAGGATTTTTAAGCGCGTTATCGTGCGGACGGACATACGCACACAACCCGTGACGTAATGAGGCAGATGGGAACCGCAACCATCTGCTCGCAAGAGTGTGACGTCATAAAACTTTAATAGGATCCACACACAATGCGTGACGTAATGAGACAAATGGCGTGACCGCGTGCCAACATCGCAAGCGCGAGTTTGTGACGTCATAAAATCGCCCCCAAGTGGTCCCCTACCACATAATAAAATTTCATCGAAATCGAACCATTTTTACGCACGTTATGACGCATAAAGGCAATGGAATGCATTCCGCTCCTATGTCCTGACCTTTGACCCCACTTCACCCATTTTCAACAGGGTTAATTCTCAGGTAGTCCCTGCAATATACTAAAATTTCATCGACATCGAGCCATATTTACGAAAGTTATGACGCATGAGGGCAATGGAATAGATCCCGCTCCTATGCCGTGACCTTTGACCCCGTTTCGTCTATTTTCAATAGGGTTCGTCCCCAAGTGGTCCCCTACCCCACACTAAAATTTCATCGAAATCGAACCATTTTTACGCGAGTTATCGTGCCGACAGACAGACGGACGGACAAAGCTGGAGCATATACGCTTCTTCAACCTACGGTTGGAAAGCGTAAAAAAGAATGGTGATAAATTTGAGCGTTGTGCATAGATTCTGTCTTTCTCAACATTTTTTTTTTGTTTTTAATTGGGGGTTTAACAACCACCGTGAGCATCTCAGTGGGCTAGAAGCAGTCGCCTGTCCTTAGTTTAGGGACACTGGTTCTAGAGGAGGTAGAATGTCAGTGCCGTAAGACAAACACTGCATCCGCGCCTCACTTGACTCGAACCCGGACCCATCTCTGAAGAGTGATCATAAGCCATCGCTCAGACCACTGCGCCACAGGTGCGGCTTTCTCAACTTTCCTGAGGCACTGTTCTTATATACCGATGAGCATTACATTATGACCACCCCCAGCCCAGAGAAATGAGCGCGTCTGGAGACTGAACGGTGGCGTAAATGAAGTTCACAGAGCAGTATATATACAACCCGAGGACCGGCATTCTGTTAGTAGAGTGTTCGGAGTCAAAATGGGAAAAGCTGCCGATTTATCGTAGTTTGATAAAGGACAAATTGTGATGGCACGGCGCCTTGGAAACGGCGCTGCCTGTGGGTTGTTCACGTGCCGCTCTAGTGAGTACGTATCAAAAGTGGTGCACAGATGGCCAAACGACGAACTGTCGTCCAGCCGTTTGTCGTCCACAGCTCATTGATGCCAGAGCGGAGCGGAGACTGTCGCGCATTGTTCGTAGCGACCGCAGGGCCACAGTGCGACAATTCACCCGCAGCTACACCAGTGGTGATCAGGGTAATGTGTCACAGCACACAGTTTATCGCAGCCTTCTGCGCATGGGCCAGCTTAGCCGACGACCCAGCCGGATACTCGCTGCATGTCATCGCCAACAGCGCATGAAATGGGCCGAAGATCATCGAGATTGAACGGCGGATGATTGGAAGAAAGTGGCCTGGTCTGACGAAACAAGATTCCTGGTGCATCACGTAGACGGGCGAGCGGGATATGCCGATTATCAACGGACGCTATGGCACCTGGATGCACTGTTCGGCGGGAACAACAGGACAACGGCGGCGGTGTTATGCTGTGGGCGATGTTTTCTTGGGGCACTTTAGGCCCCGTTATCCAAATAGCACAATCACTGACAGCTGTCAGGTATCTGAACGTCGTTGCGGACCAAGTTCACCTATTCATGGCAACTGTGTTCCCTGCTGGTGATAGCCATTACGAACAGAATAATGCGCAATGCCACACTGCCAGAATTGTCCAGGAGTGGTTCAAGGAACATGCTGGTGACGTTCTGTTAATGTCGTGGACTCCAAATTCACTGACATGAACCCAATCGAACATTTGTGGTTCGGCTTGGAAAAGCGGGTTCGCGCTAAATCACCACCACCCCGAAATGTACGGAAACTGGAGGACCTGCTATTGAAATTATGGTACCAGATATCCCAGGATACCTATCGCCACCTCATCGAATCGATGCCTCGCCGAGTAGCCACTGTTTTGCGGGCCAAAGGGGGTCTTACAGCTTATTAGGTAGGTGGTCATAATGTAATAGCTCATCGGTGTATATAGTTGTTACTTCAATAACTCCACCACCTATGTGTGCTCCTTTCCATTGACATAACATGGGGATATGTCTAATAAAGTGTTCTCTAAGTGCATGTTCTATAGCTTTCGGAACTCAGTATTTGTTGTATTAAGGATGTATAATGTGAAAAAGAAACACAATTTCCTCACTAAGTGTAGCAATGTTGTATATGTCTCAGTGAACAATTATTGTTGCAGACGATTTCCTAAGTGGGTAAAGAGTGAAGCACTATTTCTGTCTGTTTACTGACCTTCCAGACAAAGAGAATGACGTTTACGCAAGGTAGTGATTAGGCAAAGATAAGTAATGAATAGAGTTAGGAGACAGAAAACACACACAAATGCGCGTGCGCGGATCTTGTTTTATGGCAACTCACTTGAGAAAATAATGCGTCTGCGAGTATAAACAAAACAAATTCTTTTTTAGTCTGCCGTCTCAGATTATGGTGGAAGTGTACACACACGTGTACGGAAACAGAATGCGGTCTTTTTTTCGAACAACTGCTAAATTAAGATATGAATATACTGTATACGCTAATAGAATATCTTTCCATCACTGAACTAGGGAGCAAGAGGATAAAGATTAATGGAGTTTCGTTTTTGCTGATAACATGAGCAGTTTTGCAGATACCGCCTCAGAGACAAGAGTAAAGAAGTGGGATTAATAATGAATTTACGAAAAACGAATTTGATGTACAATGACTTTACAAGAACTGAAGATTTAGGGATTGATGGAACAATTAAATCTAGAAATAACCGATACCTGCATTTACCTTGAACAACAGATATTAAGCGGGAGCCACATCAAAAAAAGCGATTAATAGGCATATAAAACTTGTTTGGAGGGCAGCTGATGGAAACATTACAATTTTCAATAGCAATTCAGTATTATGACTTTTTTTTTTTTTTTGATTGGAGGTTTAACGACCACCGTGAGCAACTCAATGGGCTATAAGCAGTCGCCCGTCCCTAATTTAGGGTCACTGGTTCCAGGGAAGGGAGAGAGCCAGTGCCGTAAGACAACCACAACATCCATGCCTCACGGGATTCGAACCCGGACCCCTTACGGACGAATGATCAGAGGCCAGCGCCTTAGACCACTGCGCCACCGGGGCGGCCCAACACACCTTGAAGTTTGATATATTAGCGATTCGATGAGGTGTAAGCAGTCGACCGTTCCTAATTTTGGGCCACTGGTTCCAGGGAAGGGAGAGAGCCAGTGCCGTAATACAAACACAACATCCATGCCTCACCGGGATTCGAACCCGGACCCCGTTCGGACGAATGATCAGAGGTCATCGCTTAGACCACTGCGCCACCGGGGCTGCCAGCATTGATTCTACGTGGTTGATAAAAAGCAGAAGTCTTGTAAGAATGAGATATTTTTTTTTTTTTTGATTGGAGGTTTAACGATCACCATGAGCAACTCAATGGGCTATAAGCAGTCGCCCGTCCCTAATTTAGGGTCACTGGTTCCAGGGAAGGGAGAGAGCCAGTACCGTAAGACAAACACAACATCCATGGCTGACCGGGATTCGAACCCGGACCCCTTACGGACGAATGATCAGAGGCCATCGCTTTGACCACTGCGTCACCGGGGCGGCTAAGAATGAGATAATGGAAACACATGGAACACAAGTATTATGCACTCTTGGGAAGGTAGGAAACGAAATTCATAGAAAGATTGTGTTCCTTTTGTTACTGCTTTTGAATACAGAAAACAGGAACAATACTTCTCAAACTTCCACTTCGGCTTATACAGAGTGTTCAGTTAGTGGTTATCTCTAACATGGTACAGTTAACCAGGGCAAACAGTTTTGGGACGAAGATGTGGTGAGTGGATTGAAATTACTACGTCAGAAAGTAGTGGTGCAACAATGTTTTTTTTTTTTTTATTGGAGGTTTAAAAATGATTTTTTTTAAATGATTTATCGGACCTGGTGGTACAGACCCATGACAAACTGGCAGACATAGATAGGAGACAGATGTTTCATATCAACAAGTACATATCAAACATGGTTTTTACAGTATGCTAAATGACCAATGCGCACAGAGAGCCAGTGTTGATCAAGTAACACATTATGAACAAGTGCGCATCAAACATGGTTTTACAGTAGGCTAAATGACCAATGTACACAGAGAGCCAGTATTGATCAAAAAACACCTTGAGAGCCAGCGCCGAAAGACAAATACACTGACGGAAAAAAATCCCAACACCAAGAAGGGGTTGTGTTAGATAAACGGCAGTTGGTAGGCGGTGAGAGTACATCTGTAAGATGACGTCTATGCAAATTTCGCGCTCGGCGCATGCGTGTGGCGCTAGTAGCGCCCCTCGGAACATGCAAAGCAGGTTTGCTGTAAATACGCGCTGTAACGTTCGTGAGCGTTAGTTATCGTTGAGATTCGACGTAGGGTGTTGATGTTAGTCAACAATGCCTTTAAGAAGACGAAGAAGCCATTATCAACAGCTAACGGAGTTTGAACGAGGTCGTGTAATAGGGCTACGAGAAGGTGGATTTTCTTTCCGCAATATTGCAGAACGACTTGGCAGGAATGTAGCCACTGTGCATGATTGCTGGCAGCGGTGGTCAAGGGAATGTACTGCCTCAAGAAGACCAGGTTCCGGCCGGCCACGTGGCACTACTGAGAGGGAAGACCGCCGTGGCCGCCCCGGTGGCGCAGTGGTCTAAGGCGTTGGCCTCTGATCATTCGTCCGAAGGGGTCCGGGTTCGAATCCCGGTGAGACATGGGTGTTGTGTTTCTCTTACGGCACTGGCTCTCTCCCTTCCCTGGAACCAGTGACCCTAAATTAGGGACGGGCGACTGCTTATAGCCCATTGAGTTGCTCGCGGTGGTCGTTAAACCTCCAATCAAAAAAAAAAAAAAAAAAAGACCGCCGTGTACGGTGTATGGCCGTGGCGCATCGTACCGCGTCTGTGGCAGCAATTCGAGCTGCAGTTGCCACCACAGTGACACAACGAACTGTTACAAATCGGTTACTTGAAGGACAGCTCCGAGCCAGAAGCCTTGTAGCGTGCATTCCACTTACTCCAAACCAATGCCGTTTGAGACGTCAGTGGTGTCAAGCTAGAGCTCATTGGAGGACGGAGTGGAGATCTGTTGTGTTTTCTGATGAAAGCCGGTTCTGCCTGGGTGCCAGTAATGGCCGTGTATTGGTTAGAAGGAGGCCAGGTGAGCGCCTGCAACCAACCTGTCTGCGGCCGAGACACACTGGACCTACACCTGGAGTTATGGTCTGGGGAGCAATTTCCTATGACAGCAGGAGCACTTTCGTGGTTATCCCACGCACCCTGACGGCACAGTTGTACGTCGGTCTGGTGATTCAACCTGTTGTGCTGTCATTCATGAACAGCATTCCGGAGGTGTTTTCCAACAGGATAACGCTCGCCCGCATACCGCTGTTGTAACCCAACATGCTCTACAGAGTGTCGACATGTTGCCGTGACCTGCTAGATCACCAGATCTTTCACCAATCCCGCACGTATGAGACATCATTGGACGACAACTCCAGCGTCACCCCCATCCAGCATTAACCGTCCCTGTATTGATCGACCAAGTGCAACAGGCATGGAACTCCATCCCACAAACTGACATCCAGCACCTGTACGACACAATGCATGAACGTTTGCGTGCTTGCATTCAACATTCTGGCGGTTGCACCGGTTATTAATGTACCAGCATTTCACATTTAAAATGGCTCTTCTCGCGCTTACAATAAGTTGTGACCTTGAAACCTTAATCGATTAAATATGTTATCTATACAAATGTATTGCCGCCATTTCATTCCTCTACAACTATTTTTCGTGGTGTTGGGATTTTTTTTCCGTCAGTGTACAAACAGCCATGCCTCACGGGATTCGAACCCGGACTCAACTAGGGCTAACGGTCATAAGCTAGCGCCTTAGACCACTGCGCTACCGGAGCGGCGGTGCAGCGTTTCTAAAATAAAAAGCATGCATGTTTTTTTTTTTTTTTTTTTTTTTTGAGGTTTAACGACCACCGTGAGCAACTGAATGGGCTATAAGCAGTCGTCCGTCCCTAATTTAAGGCCACTGGTTCCAGGGAAGGGAGATAGCCAGCGCAGTAAGACAAACACAACATCCATGCCTCATCGGGATTCGAACCCGGACCCATCTCGGACGAATGATCAGAAGCCATTACTTAGACCACTGCGCCACCGGTGCAGTGGTCAAGTTTTGGGGTTCAAGACCAGCATGAACAACTTTTCGGACTGTATAAGCAGTAACCCGTTACCAATTTATGGCTCCTGGTTCCAAGGTAGGAACGCCATCAGACAGATACAACACTCATGCTTCACTCGGGAATCGAACCAGGGCCCTCTTTCGGACGAATGGTCATAAGCCAGCGGCTTAGATCACTCGAGACAAAGCCCAGGTGTGTTAGGCTCAGGACTTACGAAACTCCCCAGTGTGGAACTTACTGAGTGTCCCTTTGATCAGTGGCGTGACTAGCACATCATGCGCCTCCCGCAAGATTTACTTCAGCACTCTAAGCACAGTAATTTCCCCAGGATTTCGAATACGAGGAAGAATAAGTTTTTTTGCGATGCGTGTGTATTGGGGGCAGAGGGGTCAGGAAGTCAGATAGAGTGTCTGGAAAAGTAAGGGAGGTACCTATAAAGTCTTGGAGTTTTAACTTTTAAGTAATTTTTGTAACAGAAGTAGATAATGCAAGGTTATCAAGGAGTCAATCAAGATTAACACCGTGCGCGGACCTTGCGTGAACATGAATATAGTTTTATCGCAAGAAACGCAGGGCTGGATTGAACTTTTGCTGGGCCCACGGCAAAATTTCATATACTTAAGTTTTGTCGCAATAGAAGCATTTTTACTCAAGTTATTATTCAAGTTATGAGGATAATGGCTGTGAAATAAATTTCGCTCATGTGCCATGACCTTTGATCCCATTTCGATGATATTAAAAATAATTGGTTCAGTATACCTTTGGACCAACATACTAAAACTTTGCCGCGATAGAAGCATTTTTACTCAAGTTATGAGGATAATGGCTGTGGAATAAATCTCGCTCCTGTGCACTGATCTTTGATCCCATTTCGATGACATTCAGTATAACCTCTTCAGTTTACTTCCGGAAGAACATGCTAAAGTTTTGTCGCAATCGAAGCATTTTTACGTAAGTTATGATGCATAAGGTCGATGGAATGGATCCCCTCCTATGTCCTGACCTTTGACCTCTTTTCGATGATATTCAACAGAACCGGTTCCGCACAACTCCGGAACAACATGGTGAAGTTTTGTCGCAATCGAAGCATTTTTACGTAAGTTATGACGCATAAGGTCGATGGAATGGATCCCCTCCTATGTCTTGACCTTTGACCCCATTTCATTCATTTTCAATAGGGTTCCTTCCCAGGTTGTCCCCTACCATATACTAAAATTTCATCGAAATCGAACCATTTTTACGTGAGTTGTTGTGCAGACGGACAGACAGACATACGGACGGACAAAGCTGGAGCATATACGCTCCTTCAACCTATGGTTGGAAAGCGTAAAAAACTAATTGTCCTGTACTTTTCTATTAATACATAGCTTTTTCTGGTTGAAAATCCCTTATCGCATATCATACAAGTCCTTCAGTTCTCAAGGCATGTGGCAGTGCTGAAATTAAAAGTATTAAAAAAAAAATAATCTCATTTACAACAGCTACAATATTATTTTATTCGGTCCACGTTTGGAACATGGTCGCAGTGGGTTACTATGACAGATCAACGAGAGGTGCCAAGGAATCTGGAGGGAGAGAAAGCCGTCTGCTGATTTTTCTATGTATGGCAAGTTTTCTGATGGTGGAGATGGATGCCAGTGCCCTTTGAAGTAATGAGCCATTTTGATTAAATAAATGATGACTTAACAGAGTATAAAAGTTCGTAGCTCCCAAACGTTCTTGTCAATATGTAGGTTGTTGTTTGTTTTCAACTTTTCGCTTATTCTGATGCCAGGTGGGGACAAACACGTGCGTACGTGTTTACGCCGGCTAGGCAGGGTTACTAGGGCGGTTGCCGTCAGCTTCATAAACAACGAGTTAGCGGCTTTTCTGGATGGAAGTTCTTTAAGACAATCAAGCACATTATTATTACTTCCTTGTTCTCGATCGCTGTTTAAAATTATGTCCAAAGCACTTAAATAAGCTTTCTTTTCATTTTCTCTCTCTTTTTGTTTTGCTTATTAAACCAAACGTTTCCATAAACTGTGGTAAAGAAAAAATACTCTCAGATAGTTTGCAAACAGCATATAAAAAGTTACCACGAAGAAAAGTCGCGGAACTAAAATTACTTTTTCAAGGGATACAAGTTTTGCAGTTGTGTTTAGGTTTGTCGTGGCATTTCGAAGCTATATCTACATATATTACGTATTCACCTCAGACGTTAGGTCATTTTCACCCCCAAAGGAACCGGTGAGCCACTCGGTTTGGGATTGAATAAGTGGAACAACACAACATGAAAGATCGAAGAAAGGGAAGTGTTATTTATCTAGCTTCAATTAGAACGCAAAGATTGAGCTCCAAAAGGCAAATTTTCACCGGACAAAAACCATTGTACGTATTTAATCCTCCAAATCTTTTAAAATCGACAAGTCATTGACTTTTAATTTAGGAAATGGTTGAATAAATGGACAGACTCTGGCTCCCAGCAACATTTTCTCTAAAAACATACACTGAGCGAACAATTTATTATACACTAATTAATACACACTATTGACGTACCTTAGGAACATCAAACAGAAGTCATAGCTCTTTCCACGTTTATAGCGATGACTTCTGTTTTTCTGTTTGATGTTCCTAATCCACGTCAATAGTGTGTATTAATTATTCATTCGCCTCCTAGTTATTTGTTCAGTTGCTGCTTTCTATCTTTGGTGAATCTCCAGCATTGTGCGGGGCTCCAAGAAGCAACCTGCCATGTGGTTTGGCAGTTAGTCGTATGTGAGTTTGGAGAATTTGGGGCCGCTGTGGTGCAGTGGTAGCATGTCCGGCGCGTAACTGGAAAACCCTGGATTCGATTCCAGGAGGCGGCCGATGAGAATTTTTCCGTGTCTCACTTATAAACGTGGAAAGAGCGATGACTTCTGTTTGATATTATACACTGCTGGACAAGAACCCTGGTAGCACATTACATCGATTCGACGTCGAATTTTGGTCGATATGAAACGTCGAATATAGGTATCTATGTCCACTTTTGTTACGTCTTTTCGACGTCGAATTTTAAACCTATTAAGTCGATATCAAGTCAACAGTAGACGAAGATTCGATCTTTCGAGAGAAACATATACATCGTTGCTACGTAGTGCAGACGTCGATCCTACGTTGATATTACGCAGTTTAGTCATCGATTGTAGTACTGTTGTAATGTCGAATCAACGTTTACTCCACAATTTAGATGCTGAAACATGAAATTCTAAACTTTTAATCGTGGTATAAAACGTAGAATGTATACGCATTTGCAGACCGATTCTACGAGGCTGTCTACGATTAAAAAGTCATATAAAAAATTTTTATTGTTTCAACATCCAAGTGTTTTCGGATGCATTTGAAAAGACACATAATTCTCAAAACACTCACAGAATTTTTGGCGATCTCTCAGCATCGCGCTAGGCATATCCCTAATTGCGATATGCGTACGTACAAATTATATATCTTAAAAAAGTAATTCTACTTAAAGGAACGAGACTCAACTTCTTATAACATACTTAAGAAAAAAAAACAAAAAAGCTCTTAACTTACCGGCGAAAAAGGATACAGGTAAGAATACAACAGAAATGATACAACCGACCAACACCCCAGAATCCAAAAAGTTTGTTTGACGTAATGATTGCAAAGGCGCATGCGCGCGATGCTTACA
Organism: Macrothele yani; assembly: GCA_039090855.1. NCBI lineage: Eukaryota > Metazoa > Arthropoda > Arachnida > Araneae > Macrothelidae > Macrothele > Macrothele yani. Next base: position 22,448,919 of record CM076992.1, read on the forward strand.
GATCGCATAAAATTCATCGATTATTCGACCTAATGGAACTAAAGAGATAAAATGCACAAAACCGGTTACATGTATACTGAAATTCAATGTAATGATTTGTCTTGACGTTCCGTCTCATCGATTTTACTCCGAAAATTATGCCTCGACGTAATATAGACCTGAAATCGACGTCGATTCGACATTACTGTGCTACCGGGGAAAATGCCACATCAGAGAGTATTTGTCGGATCGCTATGCAAATTGGTGGCTGCGTATCAACAGTTGGTTTGTGTAAATGATTGCAGTTGCGAGCCAATCACGTGATAAGGAAAAACGGCTTGACGTAACTAAATTTGATTGTCCTCACCTGGAAGTGTGAACCCCTGAATCGGGGTGATATCGGTGGCAAAAGCACCTGTGAGGACTGGGAATGCCTAGGCGACGTCATCAGGAATCCTACCATCACACGGACACCTTTACCAGAGTTTTCATCACAGGGCTAAATATGGCTGGTTGGTCCCTGTGTCGCATGGTAGTGGAAACGAATCAGATCGACTGTGGCGACAGTGGTTAGAGGAAGGTAACGTGCGTCACCGCAGTGGGACTGGTACTCATAGGTGGACTTCCGAACGACTCGACGGCCGCTTGCGACGGTACGATGTAGGGGCCGCACAATCCACAGGAAGCCGCCCCGGTGGCGCAGTTGTCTAAGCGATGGCCTTTAATCATTCGTCTGAACGGGGTCCGGGTTCGAATCCCGTGAGGCATGGATGTTGTGTTTGTCTTACGGCACTGGCTCTCTCCCTTCCCTGGAACCAGTGACCCCAAATTAGGGACGGGGGACTGCTTATAGCCCATTGAGTTGCTCACGATGGTCGTTAAAACTCAAATAAAAAAAAAAAATCCACAGTGAACGACATTCGACGAGGTATGCAAGCACCTGTAAACATTCCCGTATCGTCACGGACTATGAAACACAGATTTGCTGAGGCAGGTTTGCGCTCTCGCCAGCCATTGCGACGACTACAACTCACCACGTCGTCGCGCAAGGTTACAGTGGTGTGGTACAAGATAAGTGTGACGGAACGAATGGAACCATGTTGTATTCAGCGACAAGTCGCGCTTCTGTCTCGGTGCCGACGATTACTGATTGAGAGCATGGAGACGACGTGGTTACCGGGATGATTTTGTTGCCATCCGTGGGTAACAAGATCATCCCAGTGACCTGATGTCATGGTTTGGGGCTCTATAAGTTTCAACAGCCGTTCACCGCTCGTACGTATAGTGGATATAATCAGAGCGTGAAGCGTCCGGGCCTTTCGTCATTTTCCAAATCTTCCCACCCATCCTTGAAACGTGCATATCATATGAGCATTTGTACACGAGATAGGTAATTAGCACCATACACATCACGCAACAGTTCAACTGTCTCAGATGCAGTTTTACCGATTTTCAAACAGAACCGGATATTTGCTTTCTCCTTCATGACAAAGTGTGACAATGTCTTTCCACCGAATGACGTCATGCACAGCGTAAATAATCCTCTGCGCAATTCTCTCCGTAATGCCCTTTTTAATATGGGGAGCAGCCAGAAGTCACATGGTGACAAGTCTGGACTAGATGCAGGTTGGTGCATTAACTTAATATTCATTTTCTCCAAATAAGAAACGGCAGAACTGGTCATGTGCGGCCTTGCATTATCGTGGTGTAGCACCCAATTCTTTTTCAGGTGTGGTCGTTCTGTTGTCACATGTTTCTGCAGCTTCTGTAGCACTGTTTTGCAGTAGTTGGCATTTACCATAGTTTTTGGTGGAACAATGTGTTGATAGATAGATCACAACTTGACAATCAAAGAACGCAACCAATATGACCTTTCCCGCTGATTTTGATTAACAAACGTTTTTCGCTTTAGGCCACGATGGCGATTTCCAAACACAGCTTTCTGCTTTCGTGTGTGAATCAAAATAGTGTAGCCAAGTTTCGCCGCCTGTAATCACCCGTTGCATGACTTCTGAATCGTCGTCTACCATTTGCTTTAATTGTTAACAAACCTCAACTCGACGATCCATTTGCTCCTTTGTCAAGAAATGGGGAACCCAAGTTGAACAAACTCGTTCCATGCCCAAATGCTCGGTTAAAATTATGTGAATTGATGATTTTGAAATGTGTACCATATCTTCGATATCTCTAATTGATAGGTGTTTGTCTTTCCGTATAATAACACCTATTATATTGATGTTTACCTCTGTAACACTCGTTGGAGGTCTTCCTCCATGCGCGATTAAAGCCGCTGACTCACGACCATCCATATTTTTTTTATGCCATCTGCAAATTGTTGATTTCCCTAGACATTCATCTTTATAAGCCTCTTGCATAAGACAGTCTCTCCGATAGACTTCTTAAATCGACAGTAAAACTTAATGGCGCATCTTTGTTCCTCTTTCACATCCATTTTTTCGAAGAGCGAGAACACTTGTTAGGGGTTCACGAAACAACGCTTATTAAACTGCGCACTACAACGACGCATGCGTGATAAACAGGTGTGGCCGGTTGCTATGGTTACTACAGCGACTACGTTTTTTTTCGAGACTCGTGCCAAGGTTGAACGCAGTATTTTCCTTTGAAAAATCCAGATTTGGTGAAGGACTGAACAAGTGCTATAGGTCAGACTCTGTGAATGTATCGAATGCTAGAGTTTGCAGCGAACGTTTTTATTCGTCCGATTACGAAGATGATTTAAAAAATCGCCTACTTGGACTACCGGAGAAAAAAATACTGAAACAAAACGCGGTGCCTATCCTGAATCTGCCGAACTGTCAGCAAAACGGACACTGTGTCACTCCACGATGTAACAGAAAGCGCAAACGAGATATTTTAAAAAGTGCTTTCGATCGAATGGATAATTTAAGTCCAAAAAAAGGTTTGTGTGCAAAGAAACGCAGGATCTCTGTCATGAAGTTGATGAAACATCAGGTGATATCAGTTGTTCTTCCTGTATCAAAATAACGGAGGAAAACAGATTGCTACTTGAAAATGTAGCACTCCTTAAAAAAAGAAATTGAACTTCTAAAATTGGAGAGAACCAAGGTGTTAAAAATGAAAGCTAACGGAAGACGACAGAGAAAATTACGAATGCAACGACTATTGTGTGAAAACAGAGTTCTGAAAACAAAGCTGAAAATTGATTTAAAGAATAACAAGAAAGATGACACCGAATTTTCGGGTGTAATAAGCACGTCTTTTGAATCCGTTCTGACGCAAATTAAATTTATCAAAGCTATTCAAAGGCAATGGAACCGGTATGGAAAACAATAGTATCTGACGGAAGAAAGAAGTTTTTCAATCGGGTTTTTAATCCCTCAGATATTGGTGTAAAAGGAATCTTGAGCTTACGAACTCTTAGAAACAGAGTTATCGACAAAAATAAGATGTGACTTTACGTGCTCTGGTGGGAAAACCATGCATTATTTTAGGAAGAAAGTATTCTCAAAAGGTTTTTCCATATGAACGGTATCGGTCCAAGAAAAAAAAATTTAGTCCAGTTTTCAGGAGCCCAGATTTTGCTAGAAATACATCAGAAGCAGAAATTGACACTTATGACCCCTGGTGGCCAAACCATTCTTTACAAAACATTAGAAATTATGGGGAAAATATTTTCCATCAGGTCTTGTATGAAATACAGGAAGAATTTTTCAAATCGGAGTTTTAGGAGCAGAAAACGCAATTTACCTTATGCGCCCTAGCGGAAAGTCATAAAAAATTTACGTGAAATTTTTGAATTTATAGGAAAAACATTTTACATCGGAAACACTATCCAACAAAGAAGGAATTTTTCAAATTGGACTTTTAGAAGTAGAGATATTGACAAAAATAAGATATCCATCTACGCCCCCTGGCGCAGAAACCATGCATTATTTCAAGAAGAAAGTGTTCCTAAAAGGTTTGTCGACATCGGTCAACAAAAGACTTTTTTTCAATCGAGATTTTAGAAGCTCATATTTTGGTTGGTTGGTTGGTTATTAGATTTTATTGGCGCAAGGGCCATGGTTGGCCAAAGAGCGCCAGACACAAGACAAACAGACAAAATTAAAAAACGGAGCATAAATCGTAAAAACTGGCTGACCAAGTAAAACCGAACCATGAGTACGAAAGAAGGGCCAAAAAAGACAAAGAAACAAACAGTATGAAAAACATGGTACAATGGTGAGAAACAAGCCGATTAAGTAAAACTGAGGTTGGTTTGTTGGTTGGTTGATATTAGTGGTGCAAGGGGCAGGTTTGGCCAAAGAGCGCCAGACAAAGAACTATCAGCTACAGATTTTTAAAAGCGTGGAAAATGATTAAGAAAAGACAGCCTGGGTAAAAGTTGGAAAAAAGGATGATGAAAGCCGTGAAGACAAGGTAGTTAATTGGGTTTATATAAAAATTTATTAACTTACTATTGTAATTATTATAATTTGTTTTTCATTTAACACAACTACACAAAGGATGAGTCACAGGAGGGTGACGAACCGTCACTCTCCTCCCCCCACACTCCTCTGCAATGCTGGCCGAGGGCGGGGACGAACTGTCACTCTCCTCCCCCCATGTTCCTCTGCAATGTTGGTTGAGGCTGGGGACGAACTGTCACTCTCCTCCCCCCTATGTTCCTCTATAATGTTGGTTGAGGGTGGGGACCTCGCTGAGTCCGAGACAGTTGCAATGTTGGTCAGGCGGACCGCGACAGTTGGATGGACACTGCACACCTTTGCGGATTGAGGGCCGGGTCTTCCGCACGTGCAGGCTTTCTGCTGGGAACTGAAAGAGTCGGTCGTCTTCAAAAGAGAAGGCGCAGACTCAGCTATCTGGAGCTCGGGGAAATCCACCTGTGTCGCTTGCTCAGCTGTAGATCGCTTGACAAGTGCGGCGAGAGCTACAGGGCGCGGAACAAAGGGCTGCACGGGTTGTGGCAGAGACTGAACTACTGCGGCAAAAGTACGCTGTCGATTGGTGGGTATACCCAACTTGGCCTTTGCAGCAGGGTACGAGAGGCCTTCCAGGGTTTTGAGGCGCTGGATCGCCATCTCGTCCTTCCATTTCATACAGTTGCGGGAGTAAGCTGCATGGGCCTCACCACAGTTAACACAGCAGGCCGCAGAAGTGCAACCCTCCCCGTCATGTTCACTGGAGCCACAATTAGCGCAACGAGCGGAACTCTTACAGAAACGTTGTGAATGCCCGTACCTCTGGCACCTGAAACAGCGCAGAGGACTGGGAATGTACGGGCGAACTCCACAGACCAAGTAGCCAGCCTTGATTTCGGTTGGAACTTTCGGGGAGTTAAAAGTCAAGATCACATTTTTAGACGCAATCAAAGAACCATCGCGCCGAAACATCATACGACGTGCAGCAATAACACCTTGATCTGCAAGTTCAGTCACCAATTCTTCTTCACTGCATGGCAAGAGATCAAACTCCGAAATAACACCCCGAGAGGTGTTAAGAAACGGGTGAGGTGTCACTTTGACAGGAATGCCTTGAAGACTAGTGAGGTGCAGAAAAGTGTTACTCTGAGAAACACTGCAAGTTTGGACAAGCAGGTCCCCAGAGCGAAGCTTCTTCACAGACCTCAAGGGGCCAACCGCAGCGTCCAAAGCTTTACAAATGAAAAAGGGAGATTTGGTAGACAGTCTCGCATTCGGATCGATGGATTCCACAACTAAGTGTGTAGCATGCGTAGTCACAGCAAACGAGGGGAGACGACGCTTCGGAGCGACTGGAACAGCTGCCGAAGAAGAGGTTCCACATTCTTGGTCCAGGTCAAGGTCTAAAGACCGTTTAAGGTTATGAGACTTGGTAGGTTGAGAAGACGAAGGAGAGTCATTGTCAATAACCATTTTCTCAGGCGACTTAAATTTGGAGTTTTTTTTTTTGTTTTTACCCATGGAAAAAAGGAAGAGGATTCGTCTGCAAACTACTCCACCCACCACCGAGCCCTACGAGGGAGAACTGGAGGTCTACAAGTCAAGAAAATGACGCTGGACACAGTTCTGGAGCTTATACGTTGCAGATATAGTCCATTGGCTGTGATCACACGCACTCGGCGGACACTTCGGCCTCCGGGTACCGTCATGCCAACGCCTTTGGCATGATCCCACTGCCCCCGGGCTTACCCTGCCGTGCTATACGACAGAAAAGCCGCTAAAGCCCTGTACACAACTTGGTACAAGACTTCTGACTAGAGGTGGGTTAGTCTCTAGCCTCCCGTTTACAGCGAAGCCGGGGTCGAAGAGGAGTGTTGGTACACAGGAGGCACTTATCCGGTCTCCTGCGACCTCAGCCGCCAGACATCCCATTTCCGCCTCACGGGTCTCCGCACGCGGCAGACATGCAGGTAGGTCTAGCACCCAAACCAGCTAAAAGGAAAAAAGTAATCCAAGGAAGACAAAACCCTGGAAGGGAACCTAAACGGAATCTCAGCAACCTACGAACTGAGCGGTTAATATAAAACAGTTAGTGGTGGAGGGTAACAAAACCACAAGACCGGGGTGTTAGTACATAACGTGGTAGCGATTAGGTAGAGAATACAACACGGGCAACTGGCCAGTGGAGAAAATAAATAAAAACGAAAAAGCGAGACACAAGACCAGCTCGGGAACGTGGGGACGCGACTCCCCAACAGCTGGATGAACAGCTGTCCCTGCAAGCACCAAAATAAAAAACAAGCGGTGGCGTGACATCAGATGGTGACCAGTCACAAGGTCAGCTCGGGCCGTGGGGGCGCCGCTCCCCAAAGAACTGGAAAACCAGTTATCCCCGTGCGGGGCTCATATTTTGCTGCAAATACATCAGAAATGGAAATTAAGACTTACGCCACCTGGTGACCATGCCATTTTTTTACAAAAATTAAAAATTATGTGCAAAGGATTTCCCATCAGGAGCTGTATCCGGTGCAGAAGCAATTTTTCAAATCGGAGGTTTAGAAGCAGAGAAATAGTCGGAAACGCAATTTACCTTTACGCCCCCTAGCGGAAAGTCTATGAATTAGTTGAAAATTTAGAATTTTTAGGAGAAACATGTCACACTAGAAACACTATCCAACAAAGAAGGAATTTTTTAAATCGGACTCTTAGAAGTCGAGATATTGACAAAAATAAGATATACGTCTACGCCCCCTGGCGCAGAAACCATGCACTATTTTAAGAAGAAAATGTTTCTAAAAGGTTTGTCGACACGAGTAGTTCGGTCTACAAACAACGTTTTTTTCAATCGAGAATTTAGAAGCTCATATTTTGCTGCAAATACATCAGAAGCGGAAACTAAGATTTACGCCCCCTGGTGGCCAAACCATTTTTTTACAAAAATTAGAAATTATGTGCAAACGATTTCCCATCAGGAGCTGTATCCGGTGCAGAAAGAATTTTTCAAATCGGAGATTTAGAACGCAATTTACCCTTACGCCCCCTAGCGGAAAGTCTATGAATGACTTGAAAATTTCGAAATTATATGAAAAACATGTCACACAGAAAACACTATCCAACAAAGAAGGAATTTTTCAAATCGGACTCCTAGAAGTAGAGATATTGACAAAAATAAGATATACATCTACGCCCCCTGGCGGAGAAACTGCCGGATATTTCAGGAAGAAAGTATTCCGAAAAGGTTTACCGATGTGAGTGCATCAGTCCACGAAAGAATTTTTAAATCAATATTTTAGAAGCCCAGATTTTATGGCAAATACATCAGAAGCAAAAATTAACACTTACGCCCCATGGTGGCCAAACTATTCTTTACCAAAAATTCGAAATTATATGCAAAAGATTTTCCATTAGGAGATGTATCCGCTGAAAAGAAGATTTTTCAAATCGGAGTTTTAGGAGAAGAGTTATCGGAAAAAATGTAATTTACTTTTACGCCCCCTAGCGGGAAATCTATGCGTAATTTGAAAATGAAACTATATCTAAAACACTCTTCAACATAACTGGAATCGAAAGATAAAAGAATTTTTTTCAAACGGATGTTTAGAAGCAAATATGTGGATTAAAACGTAATTTTGAATTCGACATCATCTGCATTTACGCCCCTTAGCGGCAAAATTGTGCATCGTAAAAATAAAACGAAATGAAGGATTATCATTTGCATATTTCAAGCTTCCAAATGCAAAAAGAATTTTTCAAATCGGACTTATAGTTGCAGAGATACCGTGGGTACAGACGAACGGACGGACGGACGGACAAACCGATAACAGAAGCAGGATCTTTTTTTTACAAAAGACGTGCTAAAAAACTGTTAAAAATGGAAGCGTGTATTGAAAGTTTACTAACTGCGACACAACTGAATACAATAGTTGAAGGAAAAATAAAAAAATATTTGGAAGGCTGAAGACATTTCCAGGGGGATTGTAACTAGATCACTTTCTAGGAAATGTTACGATTTTTGGAAAAATAAAATAGGTATCCCACTACCAAGTGCGAGCACGCTGAAAAGGTGGTGCGCAAAATTCTCTTGCAGACTAGGAATTTTACGCAATGTGCTTGCTACTGCTTATGAAAAAGGGCTCTGAAGCGATGACCGAAGCCGAAAAAGCTTGCATTTTGAGTTTCGATGAAATGCTCATAGATAGCAAATTGTGTTGAGATGCCACTGAAGATCAAATTTTAGATCCATTTTCAAGAGTTCGGTTTATGTTGGCGAGAGGAATCTTGTCTCCATGGAAAGAACCAGCCTTTTTTTTTTTTTTTTTTTTTTTTGATTTCCAGTAGACTATGACTAAGGAAAATACAACACACATAAAAATTGGAAAGGGAGTGAGACAAGGTGACACCATATCTCCGAAGCTCTTTAATGCCACATTGGAAAATGTCTTTCAATCACTGAACTGGGAAAACAAAGGGATAAAGATTAATGGAGATTATCTAACCCACCTTCGTTTTGCTGATGACGTAGTCATTTTTGCAACTACCCCATCAGAGCTGCAGAGTATGATCCAGGAACTTGCTGACAAGAGTAAAGAAGTGGGATTAAAAATGAACTTTCAGAAGACAAAAGTGATGTTCAATGCTTTTACAAGAAATGAAGATTTATCGATTGATGGAGAACAACTGGAGATAACAGATACGTATGTTTATCTTGGACAGCAGATATCAAGTGAGGGTCACATTGATGAAGACATTAATCGGCGTACAAAACTTGCCTGGAGAGCTTTTGGAAGAAACAGCATAATTTTCAAGAGCAATATGCCATTATGTCTTAAAAGAAAAGTGTTTGATCAATGCATCCTTCCAGTGCTTACGTATGGTGCAGAGACGTGGACCTTAACTAAAAGAGACATACAAAGGCTGCAGACAACTCAAAGCAGCATGGAGAGGTGCATGCTTGGTATAACCAGGAGAGATAAGAAGAGGAACTCGTGGATCCGAAAAATGACGAGAGTGGAAGACATCATGATCAGAGTTAAATCCCTGAAATGGCAATGGGCTGGACATACTGCCAGAAGGACAGACCATAGATGGACAGCCGAAATTTTGGATTGGATTCCAAGGGACAGGAAAAGACCCAGAAAAAGACCACATGGAAGATGGGTGGATGAAATTCGTAAATATGCGGGAGTGACATGGAGGAGACTGGCACAAGACAGACCGTTGTGGAGGAAACTTGGGGAGACCTTCGTCCAGCAGTGAATTGATAATGGTTGACAATGATGATGATGATGATGATGATGACTAAGGAATTTCTTTTTTCAGTTATAAAGGCAGAGGAAAATTGTGGCGTAAAAGTGAAAGCCATTGTTTCTGATTTAGGCGGATATTCTACTTTATGGAAAGAACTTCAGATTTCCTCAGAAGTATCTTCATTTCCTCATGCATATCAAGAAGAAAAACGTATTTGGGTTTTCGCTGATCTTCCACATTACTTAAAATTCCTTAGAAATAATTTTTTGTTTAATGGACTAGTATTAGAAGATGGTACCCATCTTACATCAAAAATTATAGAAGACGTTTTCGAAAAGGATCGCGGTAAACTCAGAATTTGTCACAAATCACAACCCTGTTTTTTAAACGTGACAGGCAACGAAAGGCAAAAGGTCGCGCCTGCCCAAACCATTTTTTCCGCAACAACAGCAAAAGCAATTCAGTTACTGACTGGCGATGAAAAAGCTTCCAATTTTTTTGAACTGGTGGAATCGTTTTTTGATGTCATGAACAGTAGTCGTCCACACCCACCTTGTAATAAGCCACTGCAAGCAACCTTTGGGATCGAACCATACGTGAGACAAAAAAAAAAAAAATATTATCACTTATGAGTAGGGCTATATCTGGAATGAGAGTGTGTGGAAAGAAGAACACATTTTGTCATTTCAAAAGGGTATACTGGTTTCGATATCATCACTTCTCGGACTGCACACAGATTTGAAATCCATTGGAGTAACCTGCATTATGACATCCCGTCTGACTCAAGATGCCCTTGAAAGTTTATTTAGTCAAAAAAGAGGAATCGGAAATGTTTATGTCCATCGTTCTCCAGTTGAAGTGATCAGTCGTTTGAAATAGTTGCTTTTGGCAAAAAATTACCAGGTCTTTCAGACAAAGTCAACACCTGTGAAACGGAGTTCGGACATTTGGGCACCGGACTTTTGGGCATCCGGACATTTGGGCACATTCCCTTTTAAAGCATATAATGAATTAGCTTTATTTTCTTTCCGCTAAGCTAATTAATATGAATGGTTCTCTTCCTACCAGCTAGCTAATGATATACTTGTACTAAGCCTCAAAATAGTGAATTCAAAAGGGTGTTGTTACTAGTTAATTACGAACGTAAACAAAGTCTTAACGCTGGTTATTTATGGTAATAAATAAGTGTTATAAACCTAACAGCCAGACAGAGGTCTGACAAAAACTATGAATTGAGAAAGACTAACTTACGGTAACTTCTTTATTCTAAGACTCTTGGTCAACTAAAGCACACACACAACTTGTTTTACAATAATGGAAAATCTCTCCTCTTATTATAAACGCTCTCCGTAAACAACAACACTCTCTCATAACAACAACAAAAGCTCTCCCTAAGTCTCGATGAACGCGCCTATATACTAGCTACCACCACGTCATGACTTACACTCATTGCCAGATCTCATTCAGCGGGTGAAATAATATTTCGTTCAGTAAGAAGATAATTTACATAGTAAAATAAAATAACCAGAGATAGTAAAATCAAAAGGAAAGTGAATATAGAGTATACGTTACAAGCAATGAAATTGCGCTGCGTTAAAAATTATAGTGTTCCTATATTTCTCCTTACTTGAGCAAGTGGTGTGCACAAACATTTTTTCACTTATATCTCATAATCATTAAGAAATTGAGACATATTTACGATTTTCTGTCTGAAAGACGGGGCGGACATTTGGGCACCGGACATTGGGGCACAAATGTTTAAGGGGCCGTATAACAATTGCCGTTTCTTGGCCCAATAGTAAGAGTTTGACCGAGAAAATGTTCGCCGTAAGTTACTAAGGCACTAAATATTTACGGGCACGTGCCTACTCAGCAAACCTGTCGGGGGGAGGGGGAGGGGGGAGGTTAATACTAAAAGTGTAAAATATGAAAATGTTCTCGTCCGATCGGGAGATTTTCAGCATTTACAAACTACAACTGGAAACATTATCTCAGGGCATGAACCACTGGGCAAACCTGTCGGGGGGGGGGGTTAATACTGAACGTGTAAAATATGAAACATTTCTCGTACGATCGGGAGATTTTCAGCATTTACAAGCAACAACTCGACACATTATCTGAGCGCACGTGCCTACTCTGAAAACGGGAGAGGGGGGGGGGGTGTTAATACCAAAACTGTAAAATTTGACAAATGTATCGTCCAATCAGATTTTCAGCATTTACAAGCTACAACTTGACAGATTACTTGAGGGCTCGTGCCTACTCAGTAAACCTGTCGGGGGGGGGGGGGGGTCTATGATAATTGTGAAATATAAAGGATTTCTTGTCCGATCGGGAGATTTTCAGCATTTACAAACTACAACTGGAGACATTATCTCAAGGCAAGAACCTACTGAGCAAACCTGTCGGAGGGGGGGGGGTTACTGCCAAAAGTGCAAAATATGAAGAATTTCTCTTCCGACCGGGATATTTTCATCATTTACAAACTACAACTCGAGACATTAACTCAGGGCATGTGCTTACTCAGTAAACCCAATGGTGGGGGGGGGGGAGGGGGTCAATGCCAAAAGTGTAAAATATGAAAATTTTCTCGCTCAATCGGGAGATTTTCAGCACTACAACACGACACATTATATGAAGGCATGTGCTTACTCAGCAAACCTGTCGGGGGGGGGATTGCCAAAAGTGTAAAATATGAAGAATTTCTCTTCCTACCCGGAGATTTTCATCATTCACATGCCTTCAGATAATGTGTCGAGTTGTAGCTGCTAAATGCTGAAAATCTCCCGATCGGACGAGAAATTCATCATATTTTACACTTTTGGTATGCCCCCCCCCACACACACGGTTTGATGAGTAGGCACATATCCTCAAATAATGTGTCCAGTTGTAAATGCCAAAAATCTGCCGAGCGGACGAGAAATTCTTCATATTTTACACTTTTGAAATTACCCCCCCCCGGACGGGTTTGCTGCGTAGGCGCATGCGCTCAGAACAGAAAATTTGTCGAGCTGCAGCTTGTAAATACTGGAAGTCTTCATATTTTACACTTTGGCATTAACCCCCCCCCCCCCCACATACACAGGATTGCTGAGTAGGCACATGCCTTCAAATAATGTGTCGAGTTGTAGCTTGTAAATGCCAAAAATCTCCCGATCGGACGAGGAATTTTTCATAGTTTCACACTTTTGGTATTACCCCCCCCCCCAATCGCCGACAGGTTTCCAGAGAATGCACCTGCGCTGAGAAAATTTGTCGAGTTGCAGCTTGTAAATGCTGAAGATCTCCCGATCGGAAGAGAAATGAGAAATTCTTGATACTTTACGCTTTTGGTATCCCCCCCCCCACACACACTAGTTTCCTGAGGCAGCAGACGCCTTCAGGCAATTCGATGACTTGTAGCTTGTAATGGCTGAAAATCTTCCGATCGGACCAGACATTCTTTATATTTCATATTTTAGGTTTTAAGCCCCCCCCCCCCCCCCCCCCGACAAGTTTCCTGGGTTTGCTCATACTCGCAGAGAATTTGTTTAGTTATAGTTTATAGAAAAATATCGTAAATAAGAAAATACGAAATTACGGACATTTTATGTGTGCTTTGGGAGGGGGCTAAGAAAAATCCTTACCTCCTTCAAGGCTGTCAAATATTTAAAAAAAGGTTTCGTCTATTTTAGTGTTTTAAATTTATCAAAAATTTGGCTCCTCCATGGACACCCTTGGTGCTATGTAATCATGAATATGATGTAATCCATATTCATGATTATGAGCTATGTAATCCCGATCCAGGACGACGAAATTGTCAAGTTTTCGGATATTATGCTTGTCATATTTATACCCAAAAAAAACGTATTGTCATCTTCAAAATTTGTGCATTGTAATATTTTTTTTAATTCAATTATAATTGTCGTTTGTCTTACTTGAAACGTTTTCTCCATTCGATTCCCCTCACAGCGAAAAAAAAAACAAAAAAAAAACGGCAATTGTTGTACGGCCCCTCAAGATTTGTGCCCAAATGTCCTAAACTCCTGTGAAACACCTGCTTCTGTTGATTGCTATCTGACTGCAGATTTACTTGAGAGCTCTTTCGCAGAGAAAGATATCCAAGAAGTTGTTAAATTGTCTTGCAAAGATGTGACCGATGATCAGATGTGTACAAATTTATGTGATGAACCTGTGTCAATGTCGTGGAAAGCTGATGAAAACAACTCACGTTGTTGCCTTATGTCTTTCACAGAACACGAAGCCCTCAAATATGTGCCCGGATACATTGCCTATCGAGTGCGAGAAAAAGATCCTTCTCTGGGCACAGTTTCACAGAAAGTATGTGATGATTTCGATTCCTGCGTCTGGATCAATTTAATTTCACAGGGAGGGCCAACTATGCCAACAGCAGGTTAGCTCCAAACAATTGAAGAATTCGAAACCATATTTATTGCGATTCACGGAAAAGAAGGAGCTCACAAAGGAAAACAGGTTACCCCGAGAGTTAAAGAGAATATTAGAAGAAAGATACCCACAAGTTTCTAAAGAGGCAATCAGCATTTATTCTCGTGTAAGAACATTCATCAGGCTACGACATCACAAGCGAAAAACATCACTTCAGAAACGAAAATCTGAGAAGAAGATGAAAAAGTGGTTGCAGTCCAGTAGTTGTGCCCAAAGCTCTCGAAATTAAAGTGTGGTCGGACGCCTGAACACAACAGGAATTTTTGTTTTCGTTCGCTTGGTAAATTAAGTTTCCAACTGTGTGTGATTTTATAAACAGATTTGATATTTCACATGTTTCTAAATATATGACGGTAAATTACCAAAATGAAGTTATGGGAACGCAATGCAGCTACATGTTTCTTTTGAGAGAACTACCGATACGAAAGGAATGCCTCTCCTTCATTTAAATTTTCTTAGAAGCTTTTTAATTGAAATTCTGAGGATCTTTTTGCTAATAAATTATTAAATTACCGCTTTTCCCCTATAGTGAAATAAATGGTAATCGAAAAAGTCATCCACATTGGAAAAGTTCCCCATAGGAAAACTCCCCCACAGGAAAAGTCCCCCACCTTTTTCAATCAAGGGCCATGCACAAATTGCATTTGACACAAAATATCGAAGGTGGGGGAGATTTCCTGGGTCATCATTTCCATTTCCACGCTGTTTAAAACAAGATGCAGCCGAACAACATGCACAAATATGTGGGGGAATATTCCGGGGTCGGTATTTCAAACTTCTACCGTTGTTTAGGGTAAAAATCGGTTTACAACTAGCAGGGTTGGGTGGGGGGAATTTCCGGGTTAGTATTTCCATTCTTGCCACGGTTTTTAATGGGAAACGTGTCTTACAGTCAGCAGACTGACAGGTTGGGGGAAATCCCGGGGTCGGCATTTCAAACTTTTATCGATGTTTATAGTAAAAAAAACTGTCTTGCAAGTAGCTGGGTGAGGTGGGGGAAATTTACTGCTTAGTATTTCCATTCTTACCGCGCTTTTTCGTGAAAAACGGTCTGGCAGGGTGGGAGAAAATTCCGGGGTCGGCATTTCGACTTTTAGGATGGGGTGGAGGAAATTTCCGGTGTCATCATTTCTATTTTCATCCACTTTAAAACAACATTCAGCCGTACAAGTAGCACAAATATGTGGGGGAAATTTCCGGGGTCAGCATTTCAAACCTTTATCGCAGTTTATAGGAAAACTCCCCCACAGGAAACTAGCTGGATGAGGTGGAGGAATGTGGAGGAAAGTAGCTGGATGAGGTGGAGGAAATTTCCGGGTTAGTATTTCCACTCTTACCGCAGTTTTTAATGGGAAACAGTCGTACAATAAGCAGGCTGACAGGGTGGGGAGAGTTTCCGGGTTAGTATTTCGACTGTTACCGCGGTTTTTAGTGGAAGATTTTCCAATGCACTTCGGTAGATTCAATAGAACGCTGTGGACAGAAATTTTCCGACAGTATTTCATAAATACGAAAAATTCACATACGTTTATCTTAGTTTCCTAAAATCTTAGAGGGCTGCCCTCAACATGTGTTGTAACTGCGTAGAGATTTTCTTTTGGCAAGGGGTGGTGGTGAAGTGGGCGGGAGGGTGGCTCAAAGAAAAGTTGGGTGTGCTGAAGCCCACGGTAGAGTATCCGTAGCGTCGAGCATGTGCAACACATTGATTACGACATTCTTGCAAAACACCGAGGATTCAGGCCTTTTCAGTAAAATGTTTGTTAGTCATAATGTTTTATATGTACACGTTATGAATATGAAGGCGATAGATCAAAAACTGTTAAAAACGCCTAAGTACATAATGTTAAAGAAGGCCTAGTTTACACGATGTTTGATATGTAAACGATCTTGTTTTGTAGTGCCTGAAAACAGAAATGGTGACACCGGAAATTTCCCCCACCCCATCGAGTTACTTGCAAGACAGTGTTTTTTCTATAAACTGCGATAAAAGTTTGAAATGCCGACCCCGGAAATTTCCCCTACATATTTGTTCTACTTGTACGGCTGCATCTTGTTTTAAAGTGGATGAAAATAGAAATAATGGCACCGGAAATTTCCCCCACCCCATCTTTAAAGTCGAAATGCTGACCCCGGAAATTTCCCACACGTATTTGTGCTACTTGTAGGGCTACCTTTTGTTTTGAAGTACATGAAAATAGAAATGGTAACACCCGAAATTTCCCCCACCCCATCCAGCTACCTGCAAAACAATGTTTTACTATAAGCTGAGATAAAAGTTTGAAATGTCGACCCCGGAAATTTTCCCCACATATTTGTGCTACTTGTATGGCTTCATCTTGTTTTAAAGTGCATGGAAATAGAAATGATGACACCAGAAATTTCCCCCACCCCATCCTAAAAGTCAAAATGCCGACCACGGAAATTTCTCCCACATATTTGAGTACGCTGTGCGGCTGCATCTTGTTTTAAACAGCGTTAAAATATTGGCTTGTCGGAAAAGTCATGCGTATTTTGGCACCCGATGGCGGTTGGGCGGTTTTGGAAGTACTAGAGGCATGCGCAGCTCTCTGTTACCGCTATGGCGGCATTCGACAGGTGCTAGTTCTAGCTGCAGTCTAAAAGGAATAGTGAGTG
Source organism: Macrothele yani (assembly GCA_039090855.1). Classification (NCBI taxonomy): domain Eukaryota; kingdom Metazoa; phylum Arthropoda; class Arachnida; order Araneae; family Macrothelidae; genus Macrothele; species Macrothele yani. Next base: position 22,465,628 of record CM076992.1, read on the forward strand.
ATTTGGTTGATTTGCGGAGATTTGACATCAAGTTGAAGATGGAAGACCAAACCACGGAAATTTCTCCCACATATTTGAGTACGCTGTGCGACTGCATCTTGTTTTAAACAGCGTTAAAATATTGGCTTGTCGGAAAAGTCATGCGTATTTTGGCACCCGATGGCGGTTGGGCGGTTTTGGAAGTACTAGAGGCATGCGCAGCTCTCTGTTATCGCTATGGCGGCATTCGACAGGTGCTAGTTCTAGCTGCAGTCTAAAAGGAATAGTGAGTGATTTGGTTGATTTGCGGAGATTTGACATCAAGTTGAAGATGGAAGACCAAACTGTGAATTTTCGCCATATTTTACTGTTTTACTTCCGTAAAGGGAAGAACGCGCGTCAAGCTAGTGAAAAGTTGCGTAAAGTGTACGGTGATAATGCTCTACAAGAACGTCAGTGCCAGCGGTGGTTCGCAAAATTCCGTGCTGGTGATTTTGACCTCAACGATGCCCCTTGGTCCGGGAGGCCCACCGAGGTTGATGACGACCAAATCAAGGCATTGATCGAGTCAAACCCACGTTACACGACACGAGAGATTGCAGACACATTGCTCATCCATCATTCAAGCGTTCACGGCCACCTGAAGAAGCTGGGATACGTAAGCAAGCTCGATGTGTGGGTTCCTCATGAACTCAAAGAAGCTCAATTGACGGCGCGTATAAACATCTGCGATATGCTCATTAAACGTGAGGAAAACGATCCTTTTTTGAAGCGACTGATTACTTGTGACGAAAAGTGGATTATGTACAACAATGTGCTGCGCAAACGGTCTTGGTCCCGACGTGCTGCTTTGCCTCAAACGACATCCAACGCAGACATTCATCAGCGGAAGGTTCTGGTCTCAGTGTGGTGGGATTTTAAAGGTGTCATGTTTTTCGAGCTCCTACCATGGAACCAAACAATCAATTCGAATGTGTACTGTCGGCAATTTGACCGTTTGAACGAATCCATCATCCAGAAACGTCCAGAGCTCGTTCATCGTAAAGGTGTGTTAGATCACGAGACTATACACAAGTTTGATCGCCCGCCAAACATTTTTGGAGCTTGGGTGGGATGTGTTGCCCCACCCAGCATACTCGCCTGACCTTGCGCCGTCAGACTTCCACTTGTTTCCCTCTCATTAACAGTCCTTGTGTGGTATAACGTTCAATTCAGATGAGGCTGTAAATCAGCACCTTGTACAGTTTTTCGCCACGAAAGACAGGTCCTTCTATGAACGAGGCATTCTGCAGCTCACTGAAAGATGGCAAAAGGTTATCGAACAAAACGGGCATTATATCATTGATTGATCTTTCTTCTTTCTATCAATAAATGACCTTTGCAAAGCATGGCTAAAATACGTCATGACTTTTCCGACAACTCAATAGAAATGGCGACCCAGGAAATCTCCCCCACATTCGATATTTTGTGTAAAACGCAATTTGTGCACAGTCCCTGACTGGAAAAGGTGGCGGACTTTTCCTGTGGGGGACTTTTCCGAATGTGGGAGAAATTTCCTATGGGGGACTTTTCCTGTGGGGGACACTTCCGTCTATCTTCCCCCACACCTAAAATTGGTATGAGGAAAGAATGCCCACGGAAAAAACGCCCACGGAAAAATTGCCCACGGAAAAATCGCCCACGGAAAAAACGCCCACGGAAAAAACGCCCAGTTTTCGAAAATAGGAAAAAACGCCCACGGAAAAATCGCCCACAGACAAAATGCTCACGGGAAAAATATGTGATCGACTGATAAGTTTATATGTCTGTTATAAACGGTGTTCGGACAACTGGTCACAGACTGCTGGCCAAAAAACCGTTAGGGGTCATATAAAAATTGCAGTTTCTTGGCCACCTCACCTACATAACGCGAATATGGGAATGACGGAATGAAAACTTTTAGAAGAGCCTAAACGTTAGTCCTAATATTATTTTCTGCCTGAGTAATACCGCAATATTAATAATTTGATGTGTAAAATATTTTCTGCAAACCTTACAAATACGAGAGGAAAGTTCGGATTGCCCTGATGAACTGTTTTAAGGGGCCGTATAAAAATTGCGTTCTGGGCTGCTCCGTGGCTACGTTTCCCCGAGATTGGTTAACTGACACACATAAAATGTCCGTAATTTCGTATTTTCTTATTTACGATATTTTTCTAGAAACTACAACTAAACAAATTCTCTGCGAGTATGTGCAAACCCAGGAAACTTATCGGGAGAGGGGGTGGGTGCTTAAAACCTAAAATATAAAGAATTTCTGGTCCGATCGGGAGATTTCCAGCGTTTACAAGCTACAACTCGTCGAATTATCTGAGGGTATCTTCTGCCTCAGGAAACTAGTCGGGGAGGGGGGGGGTAATACCAAAATCGTAAAATATCAAGAATTTCTCTTCCGATCGGGAGATTTTCAGCATTTACAAACTGCAACTCGACAAATTTTCTTAGCGCATGTCCACTCTCTGGAAATCTGTCGGCGAGGGTGTAATACCAAAAGTGTAGAATATGAACAATTTCGTCCGATCGGGAGATTCTCAGCAATTAGCAGCTACAACTCGACACATTATCTGAAGGCATGTGAATGATGAAACTCTCTCTCCGGGTCGGAAGAGAAATACTTCATATTTTACACTTTTGGTATTAACCCCCCCTCCCCTCCGACAGGTTTGCTGAGTAGGCACGTGTCCTCAAATAATCTGTCGAGTTGTAGCTTGTAAATGCTGATAATCTCCCGATCGGATTAGAAACTCTTCATATTTTTCACTTTTAGTATTAACCCCTCCCCTCTCCCTCCGACAGGTTTCCTGAGGCAGCACATGCGCTCAGATAATTTGCAGACTTGTAGTCTGAAAACCCTTAAATCTTTTGGATTTCTTTTGCTGAGATGTAGATCATAAACATTTGTTATAAAGAATTACATTAATTGGAAAAAATCAGAATACAGCAGCTGGTGAACAAGCATATACTGACCGCAACTCCGCATTATCCACGAGTGACTGTTTATCAGTCAAATTAAAAATGTAGCAACTATTGAAAAATATATATTCTATATGTATGGGTGTACAGATCCTTCTTGCTGACCACCGAACTGATTGTATGAAATCAGTCACCGAACAAGGCCGCTCCTTCTCTCTCTCTCTCTTTTCTACAGCGGGTAGAGAGAGCCATCTGCTTTTCGTCACAGTCGTTTGCTGTCCAGCGCTCCGCAGGTGCGAGATAGATAATTCAACGGAGCTCACAAAGCGACAAGACCCCACCCACCCCAAGAAACAAACCATATATGTCATCTAAATTTATCGGTTGCTTCGAAACTTGCGGCAGTATCAAGTTACTTCTTGCGCCCAGAACCAGAATTTGCCCCCCCTCCCAGAGGTTGGTAATCTGAGTCATATAAAGTTTCCGTGATTTCGTCTTTTTCTTAATTGCGATAATTAATGTAATTCTTTATAACAAATGTTTATGATCTACAACTCAGCAAAAGATTTAAGGGTTTTCAAACTACAAGTCGGCAAATTATCTGAGCGCACGTGCCTACTCAGCAAACCCGGAGGGGGGGTATATGATATTTGTGAAATATATAGAATTTCTTGTCCGATCGGGAGATTTTCAGCATTTACAAACTACAACTGGAGACATTATCTCCCGGCATGAACATACTGAGCAAACCTGTCGGGGGGAGGGGTTAATTCCAAAAGTGTAGAATATGAAGAATTTTGTCCCTAATTTTTTGGTGCCTAATTTTTTGGTTCCTTTCTCTTCCGACCCGGAGATTTTCATCATTCACATGCCTTCAGATAATGTGTCGAGTTGTAGCTGCTAATTTCTGAGAATCTCCCGATCGGACGAGAAATCGTTCATATTTTACACTTTTGGTATTACACCCCCCCAACCCCCGCCTCACCGACAGGTTTCCAGAGAGTGGACATGCGCTAAGAAAATTTGTCGAATTCTTGATATTTTACGATTTTGGTATCCCCCCCCGACTAGTTTCCTGAGGCAGCAGATACCCTCAGATAATTCGACGAGTTGTAGCTTGTAAACGCTGGAAATCTCCCGATCGGACCAGAAATTCTTTATATTTTAGGTTTTAAGCACCCCCCCCTCTCCCCCGACAAGTTTCCTGGGTTTGCACATACTCTCAGAGAATTTGTTTAGTTGTAGTTTCTAGAAAAATACCGTAAATAAGAAAATACGAAATTACGGACATTTTATGTATGTCATATAACCAATCTCGGGGAGACGTAGCCACGGAGCAGCCCAGAACGCAATTTTTACACGGCCCCTTAAAATTTTTGTGGCCAATTCTCCACTTAGTCTTAGCTCCGAAAATCATGGAAATGTCTAAATTTCTTACTGAAAATGAAATATTAAAAAAAAAAAATTATGAACAATAGTTGCTGAAGTAGTGGGGAATATAGCCACACGAAATTTGTTTATGCAGAACAATTTTATGGCACTGAAATTGCAATGTGTCCAGTTCTACGTACCCGCCACATGACAACACAAAATGGCACCACATTTTTAATTTTTTGGTCCCTACAAAATACATACACAACTTCTGCTGTGAGAATCGCAGTTCATTTTAGGTGTTTAAGTCGTGAGGAGTTGTTGATCCAAAGTGCATGTTGTTCGCAAATATAACAAACAGATGTCAGAACTACAGAGGTATTGATGTATAGCAGTTGGCTTGAAGACAACGGTGAATCATTAGTATGTTTTTAAATAAATGTTGCATAAGACTACCACTGCTTTCAGGCCAACACCATACAACCTCTACAGTTCATCAGTGCAATCTGAACTTTCCTCTCGTATTTGTAAGGTTTGCAGAAAATATTTTACACATCAAATTATTAATATTGCGGTATTACTCAGGCAGAAAATAATATTAGAACTAACGTTTAGGCCCTTCTAAAAGTTTTCATTCCGTCATTCCCATATTCGCGTTATGTAGGTGAGGTGGCCAAGAAACCGCAATTTTTATATGACCCCTAACGGTTTTTTGGCCAGCAGTCTGTGACCAGTTGTCCGAACACCGTTTATAACAGACATATAAACTTATCAGTCGATCACATATTTTTCCCGTGAGCATTTTGTCTGTGGGCAATTTTTCCGTGGGCGTTTTTTTCCTACTTTCGAAAAGTGGGCGTTTTTTCCGTGGGCGTTTTTTCCGTGGGCGATTTTTCCGTGGGCGTTTTTTCCGTGGGCATTCTTTCATGCAATCCTAAAATTTTACACTCCGCCGCTACCGTGATGTCATAGACAGGATAAAGGACAAACCAACAGAATCAAAGACAGTGAATTACCCTAAGTGATGATAAATGTCACGAAAAATTGCCTCCAAACTGTGTTAGCCCGTGTGTGGTTCCAAATAGAATTCAAAATTTAAAACTGACCCAAGGTAAACGAATATTTTGAAACACCCACTGCTCGGAAAAGCGATTGCCATGAATTGCCGCTGTTGCGTCAAACATAATTGCAGTCGTCTTTTTATTACATTTGATTCGTGATAAATTTAAATGATCATTGATAGCAGGCAATTCAAGTAGAATAAGCAGAATAATTCAGGGTGAATCGACAACTTGACGAGCATACACACAGAGAACACGAGGCTTCCAGAGGAAAGAAGAACACGAGGCTGCCAGAGGAAAGCTTCGCGGAAGGTCAGGGAAATCCACAGCGGACAAAACCCATCAATGACCTTGGCGCGCTGGAAATAAAGCCAGCGTCTCCGACACGTGTTGAGTCGCGACCTTGCCAAGTACTTGAGGTCACGTGTTCTCGGCAGCGGCACGTGGCTGCCACAGTGTGTGGGGTTTTAGAGCGCACCGCTCTGCCGTTTCCTGCTCGCCCTCCCTACCACCAAACCAGCTGTTGGCAAGGGTTACAGAAACAGCAGGTAGGGGTAGCTCGCAGTCAGAAGAGCCGGTCGAACGTGCGATTTAGTTCATTACGCTCCTTTCGATATTTCCGTCGTCTCTGAGGGATGCATGAACGAATAAGCCTCACGAAATCTAATGATCGCAAGATAAATACGTGCGAAGGCGGTCAGTCACGTGCACTCCCGTCCTCCAAGAAAGAAACAAAAAAGAAACTGCTTTAGCTGTTTTTTTACATTGCTATTCTTCTGACCGTTATTTTAAGCTGTTGTGTAGCACTTCGTCGCCTAATGGACGACCAGTGATTTGTAAAGGACACGTAACGCCTATGTACGCACAAAAAAGCATTACATGCTAGTAGTATTAATTTTTGGTTGGAGGTTTAACGACCACCGTGAGCAACTCAATGGGCTATAAGCAGCCGCCCGTCCCTAATTTAGGGCCACTGGTTCCAGGGAAGGGAGAGAGCCAGTGCCGTAAGACAAACACAACATCCATGCCTCACCGGGATTCGAACTAGGACCCTTTTCGGACGAATGATCAGAAGTATGAAATTTAAAATGTTACTGCGTGTTTAAAATGTTTAGTTTCCACACCACTTACGAACAAGGAAAATGTTTTAATACAAGCAGTTTTATATACTGATAGTCAAATACATAGGAGCCGACTTTGAAAAATTATTGAGGCCGCGGGTGGCCTAGTGGTCAAAGTTCGTAACTGCTAAGGAGAAGACCTCAGGTTCGATCCCAGGCAGTTACGAACGCTCGAACCACTAAATATCCGCCGTGCGTCGGATATTTAGTGGCGGCGGCTAAAAACAATTTTTCGGTTGCTATGTGTTTCTGGTCACCAACCCGCTTGGCCAGCGTGGTGAGTTATGGCCAAACACCTCCAAAATGACTCTACAACTTAAATCTTGGCCCTCAGTCTCCGGCAGCTGGAATGTACCTGGCCAAGGCAGCGGCCAGTGCGACATGAAGGCAGAGGGTGCTAAGAATCCCCGGAGGACCGGACTAGGCTGCCATTTGATGCTGACCTTGGCTACCTATAACGGACGCTCCCTATCTTCTGATTCAAGGCTTCTTGAATTGGAAGAGGAACTACAAAGGATCAAGTGGGACATCGTCGGGCTAAGTGAGGTAAGGAGAAAAGGAGAAGATCTCATTGAACTGAAAAGTGGACATCTCTTCTATTATCGTGGGACAGATACTGGCAGAACTAGTGGTGTTGGATTTATAATAAACAAGAAACTGAAGGATAAAGTGGTAGAAGTTGAAAGTTCCTCTGACAGAGCTGCACGACTCGTTATCCAACTATCGAGAAGATACCAGGCTCAGATTATTCAAACTTATGCACCCACCACAAGTCATCCTGAAGAAGAAATTGAAGAATTTTATGAGGAAATTCGTCATCTAAATAATAAAGGTAAGCAGCACTTGAAGATAATTATGGGAGATTTCAATGCAAAAATAGGGCAACGGCAACAGAATGAAACTTCAGTAGGTAAATTCGGTCACGGCAACAGAAACCAGCGTGGAAATACTCTCGTAGAGTTTGCAGAGGCAGAAGGGTTTTTCATCTTGAACTCCTTTTTCAAGAAAAAGCCACACAGGAAATGGACATGGAGACATCCAAATGGGACGACAAGTGAAATTGATTTTATTATGTGTAACAAAAAATTCGTCATCGAAGACTGCAGTGTGCTGAACAAGTTCAACACAGGTAGTGACCATAGATTGGTGAGATGTAAGATGCACCTCAACACTAAACTCGAACGTGGCAAGCTCATAAGACAAACAAAATGTATTGACATAACCAACCTTAAAAACACCATAATACTTTCAAGTTGGAACTGAAGAACAGATTCTCTGCTTTAGAAGGCCTAACATCGCAAGAAGTGGATATTTCGGAAGTTAACAGAAAAGTAACCAAAGCTCTAATGGAAACAGCAACAAAATTAGCTGGGTCTAAGAACAAGTTGCATGTGAACAAATTATCAGGAAAAACCAAAATGTTGATGCAAAAAAGAAGAGAGATGAGGACAACTAAAGAAGATGTGATTTCCAAAGTGGAATATATAGAGCTATGCAAGACAACACGAAAAAAGTATCACTGAAGACGTAAGGAAATTCAACTGTGAGCTAGTGAGGAAAGCAATTGAAAACAACCAAAGCCTTAAGATAGCAAAGGGACATCTCAGTAAGGCAAGAAAACAGATTATGGCTCTGAGAAAAGAAGATGGTTCTATAACAAGAAATAGAGGCGAAATTTTGACAAGAGTGAAAGATTTCTACTCCAAATTATATGAAAGGGATGATACATGTACTCCAGACATCATGAAAGGTACCAGAGTTCTTCCAGTCCTCCCAGCAGAAGTTGCTCATGCAATCAAGAACATGAAGCGGGGGAAAGCTCCAGGAGAAGATGGAATTACTATAGACATCATACAAGAAGCAAGTGGAGAAATTGAAACAGTACTCGCCCAAATTTTCACTCGATGCCTTAATGAAGGGAAGATTCCTGAGGATTGGAACAACGCTACAATGATCCTGCTACATAAAAAAGGTGACATTGAGGATCTCAGGAACTACAGACCTATCAGCCTCCTATCAGTGGTTTATAAAATCTTCACTAAAGTTCTTTCACACCGCTTGAAGGTAACACTGGACATGGCTCAACCGAGAGAACAAGCTGGATTCAGGAGTGGCTACAGCACAATAGATCATATCCACGTACTGAGAGAACTAATTGAAAGAGCGAGGGAATATGAACTTCCATTGTGCATGGCTTTTATCGATTATGAAAAAGCCTTTGATTCGGTGAAACCATCAGCAGTTACCACGGCTCTGAAATCCTGCGGTATTGAAGATGCATACATTAATATTATTAATAACATCTATGAAAATGCAAGTGCAAAGATTCGGCTGTTTGAAAATACAACACACATAAAAATTGGAAAGGGAGTGAGACAAGGTGACACCATATCTCCGAAGCTCTTTAATGCCACATTGGAAAATGTCTTTCAATCACTGAACTGGGAAAACAAAGGGATAAAGATTAATGGAGATTATCTAACCCACCTTCGTTTTGCTGATGACGTAGTCATTTTTGCAACTACCCCATCAGAGCTGCAGAGTATGATCCAGGAACTTGCTGACAAGAGTAAAGAAGTGGGATTAAAAATGAACTTTCAGAAGACAAAAGTGATGTTCAATGCTTTTACAAGAAATGAAGATTTATCGATTGATGGAGAAAAACTGGAGATAACAGATACATATGTTTATCTTGGACAGCAGATATCAAGTGAGGGTCACATTGATGAAGAAATTAATCGGCGTACAAAACTTGCCTGGAGAGCTTTTGGAAGAAACAGCATAATTTTCAAGAGCAATATGCCATTATGTCTTAAAAGAAAAGTGTTTGATCAATGCATCCTTCCAGTGCTTACGTATGGTGCAGAGACGTGGACCTTAACTAAAAGAGACATACAAAGGCTGCAGACAACTCAAAGCAGCATGGAGAGGTGCATGCTTGGTATAACCAGGAGAGATAAGAAGAGGAACTCGTGGATCCGAAAAATGACGAGAGTGGAAGACATCATGATCAGAGTTAAATCCCTGAAATGGCAATGGGCTGGACATACTGCCAGAAGGACAGACCATAGATGGACAGCCGAAATTTTAGATTGGATTCCAAGGGACAGGAAAAGACCCAGAAAAAGACCACATGGGAGATGGGTGGATGAAATTCGTAAATATGCGGGAGTGACATGGAGAAGACTGGCACAAGACAGACCGTTGTGGAGGAAACTTGGGGAGACCTTCGTCCAGCAGTGGATTGATAATGGTTGACAATGATGATGATGATGATGATGTGTTTCTGGAACGTGGAAAGAGCGATTTATTTATTTATTTATTTGGGCACGTTAAGCTGTCGGACCCCTGGTACTGGCCCCCCGGTAATAAATAAGGGCGTCTTCCTCCCCTTTCTAACTCGCTTTCGTGTCACTTTCCTATCGGGCACTCTAGCCCAAATCTCCTAGCTTCCTATTTCTAAGGGTTGTTTAAGACCTGGGGTCAGACACTCCATTCCTAAAATCCTCTACATATGATCTGATCTGAAAAATTATTGGGGGTTTCGGAAATTTTTAATCGAATTACCCATGCATTTTTCAAAGTATTTAAGTCTAATTTAAATTTCATTCAGTCAGATTATCTGGCACAATAAGACGCCTGAAATGCTAAAATAAAGCAAACTATAGTTAATTACAGAATATATTTAGCTTCTGTAGGGGCGACATTATTATATACAATACACAAATACTGTGTGAATTTCCAGCTCAATTGTCTTATAAAAATAACAAAAACATGTAAAAAAATTTTAAGTGTTTTTTTTTTTACCAATTTTAAAAATGCCAACAATATTTTTTCTTCAAATGATTTCTGAGGGTGAGGACATGGCATCAGCCGCATGCGCTGCGTTTTCCGTGAGCTCCACTTCGTATCAGCTGTGTATACCCAGTATTGCCCAACTTGGGCTGCTTCTGTACTTTTCTATGGAGAAATCGTTGGCTTTGAAGAGGTTTCAGAGGCACTTGTGTAGCATGTACAGTCAGGAAAAAATGAGACCGAAATATAGCATGCACATAACTAAAAATTTGCAAAGTTACAGAAATACCGTTTAGTCTAAAAAATTAAACAAAATTATGCTTCGTCGAGCGGAAGTGCATATTGCGTATTAACCAATCACGGCCTTGCTAAAGCTGAGGGAGCCTTGTTGACCTTCAGGGCCTGCTGCAGAGAGTAAGAGACGGCCGCTATCAACCTGTGCTAAAGCAGAGGTCTTCAGTAAGTGACGGCACGTCACTGAACCCTCCCCACCCTGAGGGCACAAGAAACCAAATGATCAGAATTGGCTTCACCAACGGCTGCTGATGCCATCTCCTCTCTCTTCTAACCTCCTTAGTCCCTGACTGTCCGAAGATAGGGTGGGTCAAATGACTGTACAACATATTTCCGCTTTATGTCTATGACCCCGAATAGGTTCTCGTCTCCGAATGTAGAGCTAGACTTTTGTATTTTGTGGGAACCCAGACAAACCGAAGAATTTTCTTTTATAAAGTAGACAGTTTTAAATGCTCTTAAACAACGGTACTTGTGGTATTGTCTACCGCGTCAAATTTGATGAGCACAAACAAACGCTAATTCTTTTTTGAGGCACAATAAACACTCTGAGGGGTAAATTTCTATACACACTTTCTATATATACACTGCTGGCCACCCAAAATGCAACACCAAGAAGGACACGAGATAGCAAAGCCAGATTTACTGGACACATAACAACAGATATAAAGATGAAACAATTGAGCTTACAGGCCCGCGCAACTTGCGGAACACACAGACATCAATAGTTCGTGTGGCCCCCATGGCTGGCAATAACGGCCGCTACACGCCGCGGCATCGAACGAAAGAGGCTTTGGATTTGGGCTTGGGGTATGTCGGTCCAGGCTGCTTCCACGCGTTGCCACAGTTCATCAAGCGTAGCCGCGGGTTGTGCTTGCCGGGCCACTCGGTTGCCGATCAGCAACCAGACGTGTTCGATGGGCGACATATCGGGAGAACAGGCGGGCCACGGCAGCAGTGACACCTGGTGGGCCGTGAAGAATTGTAGCACGATGCGTGCCACGTGCGGGCGCGCATTGTCCTGTTTAAAAGTGGCCGCTGGTAGGTCCTGCAGGTAAGGGAGGACTACAAGCTCCAAAACGTCGGAGATGTTGCGGTGGCTGTTGAGTGTACCGGCGATGCGTACCAGAAGGGTGCGGGTGCCATATCCAATTGAGCCCCAAACCATAACGCCAGGCGACGGACCGGTATGGCGATGCATAATGCAGGCGTCATACAGTCTCTCGCTGCGGCGCCGCCACACGCGGATCCGACCATCGTGGTGTTGCAGAAAGAAGCGGGATTCGTCGGAGAAGACAATGTCGTGCCATTCCGTAGTCCAGGTGCGGCGTTCAACGGTTCACTGACGCCGCACTCGCCGGTGGTGCAACGTCTATGGTAATCAGAGCAATGGGCGCCGTGCGACAAGTCCCAGCTCCTGCAGACGACGTCGAACGGTACGTGCTGACACAGGTTGTTGCGCAACACACCCTAATTCCTGCGCTAACGTTCGTGATGTGGCGGTGCGAGCCGTCAATGTCCGCTGCACAACATGCCGGTCCTCTCGTTCAGTGGTGTGTCGCGGCTGCGGCAATCGCTCACGTCAATCTGTCCGTCCCTCCTGCACCCACCGAATCCATAATCGCCTCACTGTGGCTGGATGTCGTGCCACACGGACGCCGATGTCTGGGCACGATTAACCGCCGTCGCGATAAGCCACTATTCGTCCTATGTCGAACTCCGAAACGTGCTGGAATGACTGCCGTATTCTGCGACGAGGCATCAGGAAGCTTCCCACGCACAGGTCCGGCAGCACAACGCACTTCCACTACTTACACCCCGCCTTTTGTGCACCCTTCTTACAGTGCTTCTCGGTGGCGTGCCGGGCGCACATGATTTGCATATGCCCTGCAGTGCTAATCGTTTGCATGTCCTCTCGCGGGCGACGCATGCTGCGAATTTCAGGCCAATCGGATGCTTCCTTCTTGGTGTTGCATTTTGGGTGGCCAGCAGTGTAGTAAACGGGAATGAATAATAAAAAACTTGAAGAATTGATAGCGAAAAACAAAATTTATGCATACATGCGTACGTATATTTTTCCCCACGAAATACGCGCAAAAATGTTAGGGTTCGAGGAACCCACGACAAAATCATTGGGGGTTCAAAAAGTGTCGCGAACCCACGAAGTCGGCGCCTATGGTCAAATAGATGTTATGGACAGATGGTTGCCAAATGAATCATGCAGGCAGACATGCTTCAGAAAACTTGGCCGCCCCGGTGGCGCAGTGGTCTAAGCGATGGCTTCTGATCATTCGTCTGACAGGGGTACGGTTATCCTGGTGAGGCATGGATGTTGTGTTTGTCTTACGGGACTGGTTCTCTTAATTCTCTGGAACCAGTGACCCTAAATTAGGGACGGGCGACTGCTTATAGCCCACTGAGTTGCTCACAGTGGTCGTTAAACCTCCAATAAAAAAACAACTTGAAAATTACGTTGTCCTGGAACGGAAATCGAACCCGCATCTCCCAGTTTACATTCGAGTATGTTACTGTTACACCACCGAGGACAAGGGACCTACAAATAACTGAAGCTGTGTTTAGGGACTCAGACGAAACGCCCCGCCGTGCGGAAATCGAAGCATATATGATCTTTCATCTTAGTGGCACGTGAGCAGAAAACGAATCCCATGAAGAAATAACTCGCCGCCCCGGTGGCGCAGTGGTCTAAGTGCTGGCTTCTGATCATTCGTCCGATATTGGGTCTGGGTTCGAATCCCGGCGAGGCACTAATGTTGTGTTTGTCTTACGGCGCTGGCTCTCTCCCTTCCTTGGAACCAGTGGCCCTAAATTAAGGTCGGGCGACTGCTTTATAGCCCACTGAGTTGCTCACGCTGGTCGTTAAACCTGCAATCAAAAAAAGAAATAACTCTTCAGACATAAAGTCAAATAAATTCTACGGGCAGATGGATGCCAAATTGTTTGGAGGTTCCTTGTTCTGGGTGGTGTAACGGTAACATACTTGAACGTAAATCGGGAGATGCGGGTTCGACGCCATTCCAAGATGACGTAATTTTCAAGTTTTCTGACTCACGTCTACCTGCAGTTTTATATACTATTACAATCTGTTGTGGACACGCAGTTAACGTTTAAACTGCCTGTCAAGGTTATTATGCAAATTATTGATGATGTTCAGTTATGCTGTAGTCACAGAGGAGGAGAGACAGAGGTCCAACTCTCATGTTTATGACAGCGCCCCAGTGGTCGGACATGAAACTACGATAGCGTCTGTAACGTGATACGGTACCAGTGGATAAGTAGCACCGCGGAGAGAGTTGTAAACTCTTGAAAAAAAAGGGGTAGACGGTTACGGTTCGACGTTTTAGTTCCATGTCCGTCTACTGGCACGCTGTTCTATTGAGATCTTGGGAGCTAAATTGTTGCCATGAGTCTCTATGGAAGATTATAGTCTCCTGCTCTGTGGCTGCCATTTCACGTGATTTAATGCCTAATTCAGTTGCGTCGGTAGTTTAACGTCCTTTTTTCAGAAGTAATTTACATTTTTAGAGTATCGTTTAGGCTCGCCTATCGCACAGGTACGTTAAAATAACATTCGATTGAACAGTTAAAACGGTTCCAAAACGTCTTGTTGTGTGGTGCTATACAACACTGAAACATGGGATTTAAGAGTTTCCAGAACTGTTTGTTTGTTTGGCCACCACGGGTCTGAGGCGGAGGCTTCTGACCATTTGCCCGAGATGGACCCGGGTTCAGGTTCCGGATGAGCAATGGATAGTGTGTTTCCCCTTGATAGAACCAGTGGCCTTCAGTTAGGGACCGGCAAATGCTTCAGAAACAGCTGATGGTACCGGCAATAACTTACACGGGAGACTGGTATCCTTCAAAGCCAACAATGTTGCTAAGACGTTACAGGAGCGTTACAAAACTGCATTTGACAGCGCATGATCCCTTCAGTCAGTACCGCCTAACTCCAATTTATTGTGTGGGGGCAAACGCGGTCAGCTGGAGGTTCCCGCGACAAAACACGGGTCAAGCCGCCGGACAGGGGAGACAGAGCCGCTGAAGGATCTAGATGGAGCTTCCTTTTCTCTTTCAGTTTCTCCCTCTTTAGCCAAAAGGATGACTGGGCTTAAACGCATCCCGTTCCTAGTCGTGTCGAAGAAATTCACTCCGAATCTCTGGAATTCTTGTCGTCAACGGAACAGACTTTCTTCGGCAGATCCTAGTTGCACACTGCTGTTGGCTTCTCTTCTCCAGTGACCTCTTGAACCCCGAAGCTCTTTCGAGGGTGGCAGGGACCTCCCTCAGTCGCACACATTCCTTCTTCTCGCTTGCTGTAAACAAAACAGTTCAATGTCCTTTTAACGATGAGCAGCGCGACCTACAGAGGCACTTTCGGGGAGTTTCAGCTCTAAGCTATCCCAACAAACGCAAAACGGATCTTCTAAAACTCAGCACGAATATCCTAAACTATTCGACTTCGTAACACTACCCCCGCCTTTTGAAGACTGTGCAACCACGCACAGGTCCCTAGGACTGTCCCTATAATCCTCTGCACCAATTGCTGGCGGCCCTCCCCCAGGTAAGGGCGGAGCCTATCTATGTGCACAACCTTGCACGGTCTATTTCCCAATTTCACGCGGTATATCACATCATTTAGCCGCTTTTGAATTTGGTATGGTCCTTTCTAGTGGCGTCGTAACTTAGGGGAATCGTCCTTTCCTTCTCCTAGAGTTATACAGCCATCCCAAGTCCCCATCCTGAAAAGTAGCCCCGGAAGAACTCGCATCATCCTGAAAAGTAGCCCCGGAAGAACTCGCATCATACCGTGCCTTCATCTTTTCGGAGGCGATTTTAATGTTCTCACGGGCGAAGCGGTGGACACGGTTCAGCCGCTGCGTAAGATCATCCGCGTACTCGGTTGCACCCTCCTGTAGCTGCGGCGGGCACCCAAACACCAAATCTTCTAGGAGTCTCATCTCCCTACCGAAAAGCATTTCACTCGGAGTACTGCCTGTGGTCTCGTACTCCGCAGACCTGTATGCCATCAAAAACAGAGGAATGAGGCGGTCCCAATCCATCTGGTCATCACTGACAAAAAGGAACAGATGCTGAGCAATTGTTCTATTCAGAAGTTCCGCCATTGCGTCCGACTGCGGCCGAAGGCCCGTAGTTCGGGTTTTCTTGATCCCAAGAAGCCTGCACATTTCCTGAAAAACTTGTGATTCGAAGTTCCTCCCCTGATCTAAGTGAATCAGGAGATGGCAACCAAATCGAACCACCGTGTGTGTCATTAACATTTCTGCAACCGTAGTTGCTTCCTGATTCGCTAAAGAGAATACCTCTGGCCATTTTGTAAAAAAATCTATGACTACCAATAAATAGCGGTTCCCTGACTCTGTCTTCGGAAATAGCCCCATCACATTGACTGTGACTCTCTCAAAAGGAGCACCGACGTTGTAAACTTTCAAGCAGCCCACGGCTTCTAGTGGACGGCCCTTTTCTAGCAGCACAGATGTCACATTTTCGGCACCAACTCTCTACGTCAGTGCGGCTTCCCGGCCAGTAGAAGCGTGACCTTACTTTTCCGAGTGTCTTTTTCACACCAAAGTGGCCCCCAGTGGGACTGTCATGCAGCTCCCGTAACACCTCGGCTATCTTTGCTTTTGGTAAAACCATTTGTTGAATACGGCGGAGTCCCTTTTATCTCAAAAAAAAAAAAAAGTTCCATCCTTCACCACCAAAGATTCTTCTCTATACAAAACCCCATCCTTCACCACCAAAGATGTCCACTGCGCCCAACAGATCTTCACTTTAAGACTATACATAGAGACGGTACCCCACTCGGGCACAGACGGTGAATCCTCCTTCCAACGGAGGACGGGACCTATGTTCGGGTCTTCCAAGTGAGCTTCACGAACGCTTCCAAGATTCCACGGGTCCTCCTTCACAGGGGAGGCTACTCTACCAACCTGACGCGCCTCGACCTCCTGCCTCTGGAGATCCCCCTTTTCAAGTCGGTGAACTACATCCGAGGGCGGTAGATAATGATGGAAGTGGTCAACGGACTTGACTATGGCTAGGAGCTCCTTACGTGTTACACAGCAATTCCGCTCTGTTCTGGAGAGAGTTTTGCTGAAATAAGCGATCGCTCTCTCCTGTCCTCCCTGCATTTACGACAGCACCGCTCAAATCCCAACTCCGCTCGCATCAGTATCTAAAACGAATGGAGCAGCTGCCTGGAGAAAAGCCAGAATTGGCGCCGACACCAACTGTTCCTTAAGTTCCTCGAATGCCTGCCGAAACTCCTCGTTCCATTCGAATTTAACATTTACCTTCGTCAAGCGATGCCTGGAAATCAGCGAAAATCCCTGAATAAACTTCCTATAGTATGAGCCCAATCCCAAGAAACTCCCGACATCGTGTACGCTCTGTGGCTGTGGCCAGCCGCTCACAGCCGCAACTTTCAAGGGTTCCATGGCCACCCCCTGGGCTGAGATCACATGCATAAGTACCTGACTTCCCGGCGTACGAGTTTACACTTCTGGGGATTCAATTTCAATTTCGCACTTCGAAGGCGAGAGAAAACTGTCCTCAGGTTCGTGACGTGCTCTTCGAAAGTGGTACCACAAACAATGATGTCATTTAAATAAACCATGCACGTTTCGAAGGGCAGACCGCGCAGAACGGTCTCCATAAGACGTTCAAACGTACTAGGCGCATTACATAAGCCATATGCCATTACCAGGAATTGCCATAAACCATTCCCTGCGGTGAATGCCGTCTTCTCCCAATTCTCAGGGCTCACGGAGACCTGACAGTACCCCAATTTTAAATCCTGAGCGAATACCATTCGGATCTCGCTAGGTGGTCAAGGGTGTGATCTATTCGAGGCAACGGATAGGAATCTTTTTTGGTTACCTCGTTAAGCCTACGATAGTCGACGCAGAAACGGGTGCTTCCGTCGCGTATTTTCACCAGAACTATGGGGAAAGCCCACGGACCGGAAGCAGGCTCTATAACTCCTTGTTTTTCCATGTCAAAAATGAGCGCGTCCACTTGGGCATGTTTCGCTAACAGCAGACGTCTCACCGTCTGCTTAATGGGAGCATTCTGACCTGTGTCAATCTTATGAAACACCGCTTCCGTCCCGTCATTGTCATCTTCTCCCTTCGCAAACAGGTCGCAAAAGTCCCGAGAAAATATCGTAACTGCTCTCTCTCTCTCTCTCTCTCTCTCTCTCTCTCTGCGGGGCACTAAGGTTTCCGGCTGCTTCGTTAACTAGCTGCTACACGTGCGGGGGGATTTCGTGAACTCCCGACACCCAACCTGCATGATTTTCGTTCCTCGCGGAGAATACAGAGACAACAGGCTCCATCGTACAAAGCGTCGCTCCCTACTTCAGCGTGCTGGGCACATCCCGACATTCAACACACGCACAAGAATAGTTTGCCTAGGACGTACCAGAGTTCTCGCCCAAATTTTTAGGGGGCGGAGAATCTTCCAACATCTCGCAGATTGCCATTGGGAAGGGTGCCTGACATCCAGATACGTGGCCAACAACCATCGCTTCACTCCGCGCCGGAACTACAACATCCTCTTGGACTAACACTTCTAGCCTCTTAACAGCTAGCTCGCTGCGGGATCTATTCAATAGAGGCAACTCCTCCTCTCCCCTTCCAGAGTTCCGTCATGAAGGTTCAACACATTTGCCGTACCGGCGCAAAAAATCCAACCCAACAATGCACCGGTCGGAAATATCAGCGAACATCACTGGATGTTCGCACAGCCTGTTCACAATCTGAAACTGCAGTTCAGCTGTTCCCTGAGCACTCACGTTTTCTCCGTTCACTGCACGTAGAACAATTATCGGTTCTTGATTCAACCGAACAGCCGGACTCCTTACAGTTGCTCAGACAAGCGTTACGTTGATTTCCCCCTGCACAACCAACCCATAAGTGTCCCCAAACAACCCTGAAATTCTGGCTAGTACCTCCAGGGGCGCCGCATCCGAGTCGCTTAGTTCCCGCCCTTTGGAAATGTGACAGCGCTCGCGACCGCGAGGCTGCACATCCAGGTGGAAAACCAATTTCCGAATTTATTTATACATCATTTAGTTATTTATTTTTGAATTTGGGTAATGAATTTTTGTGGAAGGAGTACGTTTTATCTATACATTTTTTTATTTACCATTTGCCCCGTGTCGCCAGTAGGGATTTCCAAGCCCCAATTTCGGATGATTGTTTTTTTTTCTCTTTCTCCCCCCTCCTCTCCCAGCCGTCCCTTCGTAGAGAGAGCAATGGTGAGATGAGCGCGTTGACCGTCAGCGGCAACCCCGCCCCCCATTAGGCAGTTAGGTAACGCTGTGGGCCCCCGCGTGAGCGTCGCATGGCGTAAGAGAAGAAGGAGAAAGCGGCGGCGTTGGCGTCATCAGCAATAGATCGGCTTTGTAGGAGTGTTTTATGGCGGTCATCAAAGTGTCAGCTAGTCTGTACATCTACAAAGAGTTTGAGCGACCGGCAGACTTGCTGGAATCGAAAGTAACACTTTTATCGAACCAGGATTTATGACATGATGTCTTATATCACACAGGAGCTTTTTCCCAACGTTGGCGATTGGTTGGAATGAGAGAACTGGATCGGATAACCATTTTGACCCCCTAACAAATAGATGAATCCTGTGTTAATTTTCCGTCCAGTAAAATTTAGACTTGGAGATTTATTTCAGGGGAGGTCTGCGTTCCCCGGCTCGGGATTGGAAATAGCATAAATTTTGAAATGTAGTAGGTGGATCCCGGGGAAGTTGTCGAAATTTCACTTGTCGCTGCACTTTTTTTTTTGTCACCGCCATGTAAGCGCTTCAGCTCGGATATAGCACTATCGGCAAGGCACTTAGAAGTTAGCCCTCGGGGTCTTCCGATGGGTTCGTACCACCATTTTGAGCGGTCAGAAAGGGAGGCATGTGAAGTCTCCGAACCTACGGATGTTATCCTTGTGCCGTAGCCGGTAACTATAGGAGGTTGCTGCCCGCCGAAACTGCCAACGTGCGATCTGACACTGAGATGTGATGATGCTTAGAATCTCGATGCTTGGGTGCTAAAAGAAAAGACTGTTCGTGTTGTGCGGATTCTAAGAAAATTTTTGAAGGTCAAGAACACTGGACTTTCCATTTGGTTCCATATTTCGTGTGGTGCGGGAGCAGCAGCGCGGTCTCCAGTCCAGGTGGATGGATGTTAAGGTAAGAATTCCATCCTATTCTTTCTTTTTGGTGTCCCCTCGAAACATCAGTGTATTAGCGATCACTGCATACTGAAGTTTTCCGTTAAAATGAATGAGGTTTAATAACCGAGAGTAGTCAATGAGCACGCGATAGTTCCTGTCAGAAAAGTCGGTATTATTATTGCTATTATCGCACGTTTTTTTAGCGAAGTGTTAATATAGGTGACTGCAAGTTTAATATATAGATGACAACTTACATTCTTAAGATTATGAGCAAAAGGGTCCTAATCTGCTATGCGCGTTTATCCTTATTATTTGCCAAAACAAGACCAATAAATTGTTTTACATGTTAATTTGTCTAATATATTATCAAGAGTGTTTCTTTGTTCACAAATTGTGTGCTCAACCCTGGATAGCCGCCCCGGTGGCGCAGTGGTCTAAGCGATGGCCTCTGATCATTCGTCCGAAAGGGGTCCGGGTTCGAATCCCGGTGAGGCATGGGTGTTGTGTTTGTCTTATAGCACTGGCTCTCTCCCTTCCCTGGAACCAGTGACCCTAAATTAGGGACGGGCGACTGCTTATAGCCCATTGAGTTGCTCACGGTGGTCGCTAAACCTCCAATCAAAAAAAAAAAAAAAAAAAAAAAAACCCTGGATATATGGAAATAATATTTTTCTACGGCAGGGACTCAGCAATTCTTTATCATATGTTTTAAATTCTAGACGGTCTAACATTATTGCGGCACACGGCAGACCCTTAGACTTCCCAAAGGAAATTCTGCTGTGTGAATCACAACGCCTCGTCAGTGGATCCTGAAGCTGCGACAGTCCTAAATCAGGGAATCGGAGAATCAGTATTACGTCGGCTGAACCCATACAGGAACACGCGTGATAATAGAACTGCCGCCCCGGTGGCGCAGTGGTCTAAGGCGTTGGCCTCTGATCATTCGTCCGTAAGGGGTCCGGGTTCGAATCCCGGTCAGGCATGGATGTTGTGTTTGTCTTACGGCACTGGCTCTCTCCCTTCCCTGGAACCAGTGACCCTAAATTAGGGACGGGTGACTGCTTATAGCCCATTTGAGTTGCTCCCGGTGGTCGTTAAACCTCCAATCAAAAAAAAAAAAAAAAATAATAATAATAGAACTAGACTTTCGGCGTTTCCCGAATCTCGTGTCTTTGCTTTGGTTGCCGCGGACTGATCCCTATACGCTTAGGGCACTGCCTTAGGCGATGGCCACTGGATTCGCATCCCCAACAAGTATTTCTGCCTGATGCATTTCTTTCCCGGCTCCTTCCCGGAGATGTGGAGGACAAACGAGTTAACAAAATTCGCTGCATAATTTGCAGCATCTGATATAGTCTTTCTTCCACCGGTGATGTTGGCTTACTCTCTCCCGCGGCTACCAATTTCGGGGATTTCTGGGAGCCTCTCAACTACCGTGACGAGTCGTACTTCTTCGCGTGGAGTACTGCGGATCTCAACGAATCGCAGTCAGCCATACGAACCGCATGTTGAATACCCGGGTCCAGTATAGCATCGACAAAGTGCTGCTGTGCCAGGTTTTCCAACACTTCTGGGGAGCACTGTACATACTCTAACCTCGTCAATCGCTCTATATCTGTTGCTAGCTCCTGCAATGATTCCTGAGCCTCCTGACGGCGGTTTTTCATCTGAATTACCCTCAGCTGCTTCAGGTACTCATCTCCGAATCTGATATCTAGCGCTGCGATCAGACAGTTATAATTCAGCCTGTTTTCCTCGGACAGAGTTTGCAATACATCCACCGCAGAGCTGCGAAGCTCTGCCGCTAAACTGTAGGCCTTCTCGCGTTCTTTCCATTTATTTGCCTCTGCGATTAACTCAAACTGAGTTCTGTAAACATTCCAACTTGATTTACCGTCAAACGGGCTAGGTTTTATTCTAGCGGATTTGAAGGAATCCGCGCTCAGAGCTAAAGCTGCCCCCAGTTGCCCCATAGCAATTTTATTTTCTAGGGCCTTCACTTTCTCTTCGAACTCGAAGTCTCTCTGCGAGGTTGCTTTTTCCTCGACTATTTTCATTTCATTTTCAACATGTCTGCGAAAAGCTAAATTTTCTGCCTTGACGGCTTCTATTTCTGCTGCGAAATGATCTTGCACATTCCTATCCTGGGCAGAGAGTTCTTTTCGCAATTTCGAACATACATCTTTAATTTTAAGCACTTCGGACTCGACATGTTTCTGAATCTCTGTTACGAAAGCCTCATGTGATCTAATTTTGCGTCAACCCTGCTTAAGTTGCTCCGAAATTTCCTGCATTTCAGCTTTGGGTTTTCCTAAAAGTTCATTTAGATGCAGCTGAGTAGAAGACTGCTGCTTTTCAAGCGATGAAAGCTTTTCTTTCTTCTTGCGTCTGCATTGTCTCTCCCAGTTCTTTCGTGTGCGCATTCAGTTGAGCAGTAAAATACTGCGCTTGAGCATTCAACTGGTTGGTGATGTTCCGTGCCTGCGTGTCGAATTTACTTTCTAAGTCCTCTTTTTGAGCTTTAAACACTTCCGTGAAATTACGGTTCTGGGCAACGAGCTTCTCCGCAAATTCTTTTTGCTGGGCATCCAGCCGCTTGTTCAACTTCGCCAACAAAGCAATAACTTCTTCCATCTTTCTACTTTGAAAATTAGTTCAAAGAAGCTCAAAAAAAATTTCAGTGCTCTTTTTTCAGAGAAAACAAAAATTACTATGCCCTTGATATCTCAGCTAGCATAAGAATGTAACAGTATCCCACTTCTGACACCATGAAATGTTACGTGGGCCCTTTTACTCTGGGAATACGAATCCCTCTTAAAAAAAAAACAAGAACTGGTCGGAGGGATAGCTCCGAGCCTTGGATCCCTGAGAGAGAACAAGGGAATAGCACTGACAAGCTCAGGACTTAGAAAAACACAGGCACATTTAATTATTTACAACTATTTACAAATTATTTACAGATTATTTACACCGCTTATTTACTTCCACGCCTTTGGCTGGTAGCGAAGAGGGCGAGAACATGCCACCAATAAACGCAATAGCAGTTAACAAATTCAGATCTGCGCTCCTAACATGGCAGCCGCTAGCACAGTTCTGCTAGCATGCGAAAGTAATAAAATATACAGTACTTACATATAGGTATTCATCATGGGTTAGTGGTAATCCACATGTTCAGGAACTGGCTAGCAATAACCAGCCTTGAGATAGGGCGCGTACACACACACACACTCACTGCTGCTTCGGTTGATATACGCACAGAGTCGCTGACGAGGCGGTCAGCCGCAGGTTCCTCCACAAAACGCGGGTCAGGCCGCCGGATAGGGGAGACAGAACCGCTGACGGATCTAGAGGGAGCTTCCTTTTCTCTTTCCGTTTCTCCATCTTTAGCCAGAAGGATTGCTGGGCATCAACGCGTGAAAGAAATTCACTCCGAATCTCTGGAGTTCCTGTCGTCAACGGAACACTTTCTTCGGCAGATACCAGTTGCATACTGCTGTTGCCTTCTCTTCTCCAGTGACCTCTTGACCCCTCACGCTCTTTCGAAGGTAGCAGGGATCTCCCTGAGTCGCACACATGCCTTCTTCTCGCTTGCTGTAAACAAAACAGTTCAATGTCCGTTTAACGATGAACAGCGCGACTTACAGAGGCCCGTTTGGGGAGTTCCAGCTTTAAGCGATCCCAACAAACGCAAAACGGATCTCCCAAAACTCAGCGCGAATATCCTAAACTATTCGACTTCGTAACAATATCATCACCAGCAGCAGCAACCATTCTGAAACCACTGCTGGATGGTCTCTTCAAGTCTCTTCCACAACTTTCTATATTAAGCCAGTCTCAGCCATGTCACTTCATCATGGTTAAATATATCTATCTATCTATCTATCTATCTATCTATCTATCTGTACTTTTCAAAATTCAGTATCTGTAATCGAAAATTAGACTCTATTATCAAGTAAAAGTGGCGCACACAGGATTTCTTTATGAGGTTGGCCCAAAATATTGAAGATGCAAATAAAAATACCCAAGAGAAACTATCTCCCAAAATATTGGGAAACGATAAAAATATCTCCGCCGTATAATATCTCGACTAGAGTTGGGTAGATACACTGCCGGCCACCCAAAATGCAACACCAAGAAGGACACGAGATAGCAAAGCCAGATTTACTGGACATATAACAAAAGATACAAAGATGAAACGATTGAGCTTACAGGCCCGTGCGACTTGCAGAACACGCAGACATCAATAGTTCGTGTGGCCCCCATGGCTGGCAATAACGGCCGCTACACGCCGCGGCATCGAACGAAAGAGGCTTTGGATGTGGGCATGGGGTATGTCGGTCCAGGCTGCTTCCACACGTTGCCACAGTTCATCAGGCGTAGCCGCGGGTGGTGGTTGCCGATCAGCTACCAGACGTGTTTGATGGGCGACATATCGGGAGAACAGGCTGGCCACGGCAGCAGTGACACCTAGTGGGCCGTGAAGAATTGTAGCACGACGCGTGCCTCGTGCGGGCGCGTATTGTCCTGTTGAAACGTGGCCGCTGGCAGGTCCTGCAGGTAAGGGAGGACTATAGGCTCCAAAACGTCAGAGTTGGTGCAGTGGCTCTTGAATGTACCGGCGATGCGTACCAGAGGGGTGCTGGTGTCATATCCAATTGCGCCCCAAACCATAACGCCAAGCGACGGACTGGTATGGCGATGTATAATGTAAGCGTCATACAGTCTCTCGCCGCGGTGCCGCCACACGCGGATCCGACTATCGTGGTGTTGCAGGCAGAAGCGGAATTCGTCGGAGAAGACAATGTCGTGCCATTCCGTAGTCCAGGTGCGGCGTTCAGCGGCCCACAGCCGCCGCACTCACCGGCGGTGTAACGTCAATGGTAATCGGAGCAATGGGCGCCGTGCGAAAAGTCCCCGCTCCTGCAGACGACGTCGAACGGTACGTGCTGACACGGTTGTTGCGCAACACACCCTAATTCCTGCGCTGACGTTCGTGATGTGGCGGTTCGAGCCGTCAATGCCCGCCGCACAACATGCCGGTCCTCTCGTTCGGTGGTGTGCCGCGGCTACCGCAATCACTCACGTCGGTCCGTCCGTCCGTCCTGCACCCACCGAATCCATACTCGCCTCACTGTGGCTGGATGTCGTCCCACACGGACGCCGATGTCTCGGTACGATAAACCGCTGTCGCGATAAGCCACTATTTGTCCTCTGTCGAACTGCGAAACGTGCTGAAATGACTGCCGTATTCTGCGACGAGGCATCAGGAAGCTTCCCACGCACAGGTCCGGCAGCGCAACACATTTCCCATACTTACACCCCGCCTTCTGTGCACCCTTCTTATAGTGCTTCTCGGTGGCGTGCCGGGCGTACATGGTTTGCATATGCCGTGCAATGCTAATCGTTTGCATGTCCTCTCGCGGGCGACGCATGCTGCGAATTTCAGGCCAACCGGATGCTTCCTTCTTGGTGTTGCATTTTGGGTGGTCAGCAGTGTAGTTCTCAAATGAGGACAGACTGCATCCAATTCAAAGGCGATACACCAGGTCCGTTTTATTATACACTGGTCATAAAAAGTTAGGGATATTGCATGAAATGCAGGATGTATGTGTTTGACCCATATAACGCTAAAGAGTGCTTTTACAAAAACAATTTATTGCGCAATTTCTGTACACAATAAAGTAGCACTTCAATATGGGGTTCGGACATTTGGGCACAGATATTGAGGGGCCGTATAAAAATTGTCGTTTCTTGGAGCTCTGAAAAGAATTGAACGGAGAAAACGTTCCCAGTAAGACAAACGTCAATTATAATTGAATTTAAAAACAATTACATAGCACATTTCTTAGGTTTCAACTTCACCCTCTGCGTGTGTCATTATACCCACTGTACGTATTGATTTCCAATTCTATGGAGTGACACAATTTGAGGTGCATCACTTGCTTTAAATTTTTTGTGTTCCTTTGATTCGCATTTGTATGGTTTATCATCGATACTATTTTTGTGCCTAAACTTTTACGACAGACGTAGTTAAATGCAAAGCCTTTCAAAAACTAGTAATCGTAACGAATACGGAGAATGCACGGGCATACGGAGCATGACTGCAACAGTTTAACACGGAAGTCAGTGCGACAAATCGATCTTTTTTTTTTTTTTTTTTTTTTGATTGGAGGTTTAACGACCACCGTGAGCAACTCAATGGGCTACTATAAGCAGTCGCCCGTCCCCAATTTAGGGTCACTGGTTCCAGGGAAGGGAGAGAGCCAGTGCCGTGAGACAAACACAACATCCATGCCTCACCGGGATTCGAACCCTGACCCCTTACGGACGAATGATCAGAGGCCATCGCTTAGACCACTGCGCCACCGGGGCGGCACAAATCGATCTGCGAACTGCATTGCTGTCTTAAGGTGGACGTCTAGTGGTTTTGCTCCCTATATACACGTACTTCCAATGGAAAATTTTTTGAAGAGCTGTGGATGGCTTAGTGGTTAGCGAATCAGACTATCAATGCAAGGTCCTCAGGTTCGAACCTGGGCTGATCTTTCAGAGATGGTGTGATTTAATAACAATCGCTGAATATCCGCCGTGCATCGGACGAGCACGTTAAGTGACGGCCCCCAGGCTGGACCCTCTGGTTAAATGGGTATCCTTTCCTACAGCCCCCCTGAAATTCTCTCACCCTCTATTTGCAACATCGTACTTGCACGGTGGCGCCATCTACTGTACTCTAATCTCGCTACAAACTGTTCTGTCAAAGTCGCTAGACTTGCTCTCATTCCTTCCGTTTCTGTGTCCCGCCCAAAAGGCGATCTCGCTGTAGGGGCTGGGACCTAAACTCTACTCACTGTGGACGGAAGTCCTACAAGAAAATGACAAATACTGTGAACATTTTTTGATTCTATTTCCTCAGCGAAGAAAGATTTTCCATACATCAAAATTGGCCCACTAACAAAAGAAACAAAACGAAACAAGCAAATAAACAGACAAACAAACAAACAAACAAAAAAACATCCTAGCTTAGATTATACAATCAGTGTTTTTTCGAAGAGCAGCTTTCCTGAACTGTATTAAAAATCAGTAAATTTACATCGATGCAGTAATAAGGAAAAGTGGCGCCACCTGTATGCAAGTATCATAACTACATCGAAGTAAAGTTATTGATTAAAAAAAAAAAAACTTCCTAGCTTAGATTGTACAATCGGCGTTTTTTTGGAAAAGCTATCCTGAACTGTATTAAAAATTAGTAACTTTACTTCGATGTAGTGGTAAGGAAGAGTGGTGCCACCTGTAAGCAAGTATCATAACTACACTGAAGAGCAATTGAATTAGAGACAGCTGGCGCTATGCAAATGTGGCGCTGTGGGCGGCCCTGTAAACGGAAACGACATGACGTATGCAGCGATCCGACAATATAAGGAGTGATGCGACGGGAATCAGTAAGAGTCGGACGCAGTATGGGTAAGACGAAGGATTTAAGCGCATTTGATCGTGGGCAAATTGTCGGGGCCCGACGAATGGGTCACTCCATCTCGGAAGTCGTGCAGGCACTGGGATTTTCACGAGCCACTGTGTCACGGGTGCACCGTGAGTACATCGAATCCGGTAAAACCATCCCTGCAAGGGTAACTGCCGTGGACAACAGCGTGTGGATGAGCGGGGTCATCGTCGGCTAGCTAGCATTCTAACAGCGGATAGACGGGCCACAGGGCAAGAAATCCCTCGGCAAGTTAACGCTGGTGCACAAAAACGTGTAAGCAGCCACACCATCCAGAACCATCTCCTCGCTATGGGGTACAGAAGCCATCGTCCCACGAGGTTACCGCTACTGACCGCACGCACATCACTGGCTGCAAAGTTTAGCATGGGCGCGGGAACATCGCCACTGAACCCTAGATATGTGGGAAAATGTTGCCTGGACTGATGAGTCGAGATTCTCGTTGGTACATGCGGATGGCAGGATACGAGTACGGCGCAAACCAGATGAAGCGATGGATCCTTCTTGCCAGCAGGGTACTCTTCAAGCTGGTGGGGGTGGCATTCTCGTATGGGGACTGTTTACGTGGCCTGAAATGGGACCCCTGGTACGTGTGACATCGTCCCTCATAGGTCAACGTTACCGGGATATCCTGGACGACCATTTGCTCCCGTTTGTGCGTCTTCAACATCCCACTGAGGACCTCATCCTGCAACAAGACAATGCACCGTGCTATCGTTCCCGAATTGTATCCGAATGGTTGGATGAACACTCCACCGACGCGACCTCGCTTCCTTGGCCAGCTAGGTCACCTGACCTCAATCCCATCGAGCACATCTAGGATGCCATCGAGAGAGATGTTCGAGGCTCTGAACCCCTCCATCAAATCTTCGTGAACTGTGGTAGCTTGTTAAGGGGTCGTGGATCCGTATGGCTTCCCAAAGCTTCCGGTGTCTTGTCGAGTCCATGCCGAGACGAATCGCCGCCGTCATCAGGGCGAAAGGTGGTGCTACACGTTTACTAGACAGGTATCTCTAATTCAATTGCTCTTCAGTGTACATCGAAGTAAAGTTATTGATTTTTAATATAGTTCAGGAAAGTTTTTTGGAAAAAACACCGAGTGTACAGTCTAAGTTATAGTATGTTTTTTATGAGTGGGCCAATTTTGATGTATGGGAAATGTTTCTTCGCTGAGGAAATGGGGTCGAATTTTTATCCATTGGAAGTATAGAGAGTCCACCTAAAACAAACTTGTGTAAAAACACTTCAGTGTTTTAAAACTGTTTTAAAAGACACGACGTCCACCTAAAACAAACTTGTGTAAAAACACTTCAGTGTTTTAAAACTTCCAATTTTTATATTGATGGTTCGACGGACATTATTTTAATCAGATGATTTACGGGCTTTTCTTCTCAGTCGCATAGATACGATTTAAGTGTGATATTGAATTTTTTAAATTATTTTTTAAATATGGCATGTGCGAATTATCATTAAGTTCGTTGAGTCTTCCGTAGGGTAGGCTAAGCGATTCTTTAATGACTGCACACTCGCTAACAGAAAACTTTTCAAGGGAGCCGTAGCCTCCCCTAGCGTCTCCCAAGCTGCGGTCCTGCCATAACGCCACGGGGATGGCGACGGTATTGTTAGACGAAGCTGTTCACACAAAAGAAATTTCTTTCAGATAGTGTGCATGTCATTAAAGAATCGCTTGTTTCGCTGTCATTTATCCTTGTATTTCACTTTGTAGCGATCACATTTTACTTGCCATGTTGTTTTATCGTCGTGTAAATTTTAAAACAAGACTGGAATGTAATTAGTAACAATACCTCATACTGTATATGCGAGCCCTAAATGTTTTTCAAGGTAAAATTTGTTGAGATTAAAAAAAAAAAACAGAAAAAATTGGGTGGAAGGCATGCAATATTTCGTAAACTCCAAAAAAAGTTTTGCTTTTTAAAATACATATAAAGCTGCGCTGTGCTTTTTTACACGTGATGCAACGGTACTTTAGTCCGCTGACCCGATGGCCGAGTGGTATTATTCGTCAGAGATTGGTCCAGGTTCGAATCCCGAGTGAAGCACGAATGGTTGGTGGATTTGTGTTACCGTGGTCGTGCGGCTGCTCATAAGCCTTTCATCTCCACTCGGAATGCTACTCGTCGTTTAGCATGGTGTATAGAATATTTATCGTGCACCGTAGATCAATGGAAACGGATCCTATGGATTGACGAATCCAGATACACGATCCATCAGTCTGATGGCCGTATGTGGGTATGGCGGCAGCCGGGGAACGCTATTTACCACAGTGTACTGTTCCTACGGTCAAGTTTGGAGCTGGCAGTGTACTCGTGTGGGGGTGTTTTTCGTGGTATGGTCTAGGCTCATTGGTTATCGTGGACAAACCTGTTAACCAGCACGTCTACCTCGATGATCTGGACAATTATGCCCTACCAACTCTGTGGCAATACTATGGAACCGAGCCCTGTTGGTACCAGCAGGATAATGCACCGATCCATAAATCAAGGACTGTTACGGCGTGGTTTGACGATAATTCCGTATCGTGCGTGGACCGGCCAGCACAGAGCCCTGATCTTAATCCCATAGAGCACCTGATTAATTAGAGCGCCACATAAGAAGTTTGGAACCGAGGCCTACTACTAAGCAACAGTTAGCGACAGCATTATGTACTGAATGGAAGCGCATACCTATCGCTGTGTTCCAAAACCTTGTCGAAAGCATGTCTCGAAGGGTCAGTGCATGCATTAAGCCCAAAGGTGGACCAACACCGTACTAATGTATGTCAATAAATGCTATGTTGTGTTTCTCTTCTAGGTGTCCGGTGACTTTTGTCAATATAGTGTATATATCTTACTTAACTTTCCCGTTTTGTTTGCTGCCTCTTCTGTAAATTTTGGTATATCTCGTTATACATTTGAACTTAACGCCATGTCTGAGAACCCAAGCGATTCTCATGATGTGGCAGCACTGACAGTCAGTCAGATCAGGCAACGGAGACAAATAGAAATGACATGTTTTGGGTGTGAGATGTTAGATGACTGTTACTTTAGATCAACCATTTATGCAATGCGTAAGAGATTTGCTAAACATAATTGTTTTGTTAACTTTAAGTTCATCCTTAGCTATTCTGTAACCTTTGCAAATATTTGTTCAATCTACACTGGTGCCCAAAGTTAACGTGACAAACACAGAATCGTGAAAAATACGAAATCTACACGACATAGTTTAATGACAGATTGGTACGGACATACACATATTGAAAACGCAGCAATTTACAACTGAAAAAGAATGCCATCACCGAATGAGGTGGACGCATGCGTATGATAGCATGGCAGTTCAAAAGTGATGCAGAAAGTGGCGCGGATCTCGAAGGGCTAATAAGGAGTGTGAATACCCCTAACAGCGATACAGCTCTCACAATGAGCCCTCATGCTCTTTACAAGGCTGTGAATGAGAGTTTGGGGCAATAAGTGCCCCTCCTTCACCAAGGCGATTCGGAATCCTGGGAGGGAGCTGCCAGCTTGCAATTGCTCTTCCCAGGTCATCCCAGATTAGCTCTGTCGGGTTGAGGTCCAGAGATCTCGCGGGTCACTCCATTTTATGAATATCCTTACTCTTCAGGTATTCGTCGACTAGCCGAGTCCTATGGGGACTGGCGTTATCGTCTACAAAAGGGACTGGGGGGCCAACAGCTCCCCTAAAAAAACCGTACATAGGGCGCTAGAATGTCATCCCTGTAGTGTTCAGCAGCCACAGTGCCTCCTGGAAACACGTGCAGCGGAGTGTGTCCATTCAACATGATGCCAGTGCAAACCAGGATTCCCCCACCACCGTATGATGATCAATGTCCCTAATGTTTTAGGAAAGATTTCGGCTTCCTACCTCTCTCCAAATGTACAGACGTCGAGAATCTGTGTTTAGGCTGTACGGGATTCGTTACTGAAGAGAATACAGGCCCATTGATCAGGAATCCAGAGGAGATGTTGTGGGGCCCGATTCAGACGGACCTTTCTGTGCAGTGCGGGGAGGGGGTTACAGACCATTGGCTTTCTTGCATACAGAACTCTCTCATGGAATCTTCTGTAAACTGTTTGCCTCGATATCGCGGTTCCCGTAACAGAGGAGAGCTCCTACGAGATTTGCCTGGCTGTCTACTCCCTATGGCAGCAAGCTGTTGGAGACAAATACCGGTCGTCTTGACGTGTACCTCGTGGGCGTCCTTGTCCCAGGCCTTCTGGTTATTGTTCCGGTTTCCTGGAACTGTCCCCACAGATGGGAGATCACTTGCCTCGACTCATTGAGCCATTTTGCTACTTCAGCTTGCGACTGCCCTGCTTCCAATCTATGGATCGCTCTCCACAGTAAAGTCTTCTAAATGATGGTGCGGAGCCGTTCTTCCACTAACAGTCCAATTCAAGCTTTAATTGCCACACCGCACTCAGAACAACGTTTATCAAGGTCGCGTACGTGCCATCTCGATGACGTGCGGTCGTCATTTGCGTGTTTCCACAATGCGGTTTGAGTACGTCGACTTAGCGTTTCCCCTTGCACATGTCTCTGAAAAATCTTGACTATCGATCATTTCGCTTTAGACATATTCTCGAATTTTTCTTTGTAACGTTAATTTTTGGACACTAGTTTAATGAGAAAGTTGCTCACAGCAGTCGTTAAAACCTATCTGTATTCTTCTTATGATATTGTTGTGAGAAATGCGTCGTCCCCGTATGTCTTGGTGATTTTTAAGAGTAGAAAGTAAACCGTTTGAACGTTTACTATTGCATAGAATTTTCTTAAGAGTGTAAGATACATTTTTATACACTTTTCAATTATGAAAATAGAGGTAGAAAGGCAGATGGATATCGTTCAAACTCAACTCTCGAGATTTTCGTCAGCGTCAGTTTCAAACTACGCGCTTTTCGAATTAAAATTTATGCTGTCGCATACAATAGCGGATCCAGAACTTATTTTAGGGGACGGCTTCTCTGGTCAAAAAACTTGGGGGTACTGCTCCAGTCTGAAGAAAAGTTAGGGAGGAAGGGTATATATATAAATATATAGCTATATATATATTTATCTCGAGAAGATACCAGGCTCAGATTATTCAAACTTATGCACCCACCACAAGTCATGCTGAAGAAGAAATTGAAGAATTTTATGAGGAAATTCGTGATCTAAATAATAAAGGTAAGCAGCACTTGAAGATAATTATGGGAGATTTCAATGCAAAAATAGGGCAACGGCAACAGAATGAAACTTCAGTAGGTAAATTCGGTCACGGCAACAGAAACCAGCGTGGAAATACTCTCGTAGAGTTTGCAGAGGCAGAAGGGTTTTTCATCTTGAACTCCTTTTTCAAGAAAAAGCCACACAGGAAATGGACATGGAGACATCCAAATGGGACGACAAGTGAAATTGATTTTATTATGTGTAACAAAAAATTCGTCATAGAAGACTGCAGTGTGCTAAACAAGTTCAACACAGGCAGTGACCATAGATTGGTGAGATGTAAGATGCACCTCAACACTAAACTCGAACGTAGCAAGCTCATAAGACAAACAAAATGTATTGACATAACCAACCTTAAAAAACACCATAATACCTTCAAATTGGAACTGAAGAACAGATTCTCTGCTTTAGAAGGCCTAACATCGGAAGAAGTGGATATTTCTGAAGTTAACAGAAAAGTAACCAAAGCTCTTATGGAAACAGCAACAAAATTAGCTGGATCTAAGAACAAATTGCATGTGAACAAATTATCAGGAAAAACCAAAATGTTGATGCAAAAAAGAAGAGAGATGAGGACAACTAAAGAAGATGTGACTTCCAAAGTGGAATACATAGAGCTATGCAAGACAGTACGAAAATGTATCACTGCAGACGTAAGGAAATTCCACTGTGAACTAGTAAAGAAAGCAATTGAAAACAACCAAAGCCTAAAGATAGCAAAAGGACATCTCAGTAAGGGGAAAAAACAGATTATGGCACTAAGAAAAGAAGATGGTTCTGTAACAAGAAATAGAGGCGAAATTTTGACAAGAGTGAAAGATTTCTACTCCAAATTATATGAAAGGGATGATACATGTACTCCAGACATCATGAAAGGTACCACTACCAGAGTTCTTCCAGTCCTTCCAGCAGAAATTGCACATGCAATCAAGAACATGAAGCGGGGAAAAGCTCCAGGAGAAGATGGGATTACTGTAGACATCATACAAGAAGCAAGTGGAGAAATCGAAACAGTACTCGCCCAAATTTTCACTCAATGCCTTAATGAAGGGAAAATTCCTGAGGATTGGAACAACGCTACAATGATCTTGCTACATAAAAAAGGTGACATTGAGGATCTCAGGAACTACAGACCTATCAGCCTCCTATCAGTGGTTTATAAAATCTCCACTAAAGTTCTTTCACACCGCTTGAAGGTGACACTGGACATGGCTCAACCGAGAGAACAAGCTGGATTCAGGAGTGGCTACAGCACAATAGATCATATCCACGTACAGAGAGAACTAATTGAAAGAGCGAGGGAATATGAACTTCCATTGTGCATGGCTTTTATCGATTATGAAAAAGCCTTTGATTCGGTGAAACCATCAGCAGTTTCAATGGCTCTGAAATCCTGCGGTATTGAAGATGCATACATTAATATTATTAATAACATCTATGAAAATGCAAGTGCAAAGATTCGGCTGTTTGAAAATACAACACACATAAAAATTGGAAAAGGAGTGAGACAAGGTGACACCATATCTCCGAAGCTCTTTAATGCCACGTTGGAAAATGTATTTCAATCACTGAACTGGGAAAACAAAGGGATAAAGATTAATGGAGATTATCTAACCCACCTTCGTTTTGCTGATGACATAGTCATTTTTGCAACTACCCCATCAGAGCTACAGAGTATGATCCAGGAACTTGCTGACAAGAGTAAAGAAGTGGAATTAAAAATGAACTTTCAGAAGACAAAAGTGATGTTCAATGCTTTTACAAGAAATGAAGATTTATCGATTGATGGAAAAAAGCTGGAGATAACAGACACGTACGTTTATCTTGGACAGCAGATATCAAGTGAGGGTCACATTGGTGAAGAAATTAATCGGCGTACAAAACTTGCCTGGAGAGCTTTTGGAAGAAACAGCATAATTTTCAAGAGCAATATGCCATTATGTCTTAAAAGAAAAGTGTTTGATCAATGCATCCTTCCAGTGCTTACGTATGGTGCAGAGACGTGGACCTTAGCTAAAAGAGACATACAAAGGCTGCAGACAACTCAAAGCAGCATGGAGAGGTGCATGCTTGGTGTAACCAGGAGAGATAAGAAGAGGAACACGTGGATCCGAAAAATGACAAGAGTGGAAGACATCATGATCAGAATTAAATCCCTGAAATGGCAATGGGCTGGACATACTGCCAGAAGAACAGACCATCGATGGACAGCCGAAATTTTAGATTGGATTCCAAGGGACAGGAAAAGACCCAGAAGAAGACCACATGGAAGATGGGTGGATGAAATTCGAAAGTATGCGGGAGTGACATGGAGGAGACTGGCGCAAGACAGACCGTTGTGGAGGAAACTTGGGGAGACCTTCGTCCAGCAGTGGATTGATAATGGTTGACAATGATGATGATGATGATAGCTATATATAGTACCACGTGATATCAATGTCACGCGCGGCCACTATAAATTGTGTACACCTATCTTCTATACATACACTGAAGAGCAATTGGATAAGAGACAGCTGGCGTTATGCAAATACGGCGCTGTGGGCGGCCCTGTAAACGGAAACGACATGACGTATGCAGCGATAGGACAATACAAGGAGTGATGCGACGGGAATCAGTATGAGTTGGACGCAGTATGGGTAAGACGAAGGATCTAAGCGCATTTGATCGTGGGCAAATTGTCTGGGCCCGACGAATTGGTCACTCCATCTCGGAAGTCATGCAGGCACTGGGATTTTCACGAGCCACTGTGTCACGGGTGCACCGTGAGTACATCGAATCCGGTAAAACCATCCCTGCAAGGGCCAACTGCCGTGGACAACAGCGTGTGGATGAGCGGGGTCATTGTAGGCTAGCTCGCATTGTAACAGCGGATAGACGGGCCACAGTGCAAGAAATCACTCGGCAATTTAACGCTGGTGCACAAAAACGTGCAAGCAGCCACACCATCCAGAACCATCTCCTCGCTATGGGGTACAGAAGCCATCGTCCCACGAGGGTACCGCTGCTGACCGAACATCACAGGGTGCAAAGATTAGCATGGGTGCGGGAACATCGCCACTGGACGCTAGACACGTGGGAAAATGTTGCCTGATGGACTGATGAGTCGAGATTCACGTTGGTACATGCGGGTGACAGGATACGAGTACGGCGCAAACCACATGAAGCGATGGATTCTTCTTGCCAGCAGGGTACTCTTGAAGCTGGTGGGGGTGGCATTCTCGTCTGGGGACTGTTTACGTGGACTGAAATGGGACCCCTGGTACGTGTGACATCGTCCCTCACAGGTCAACGTTACCGGGATATCCTGGACGACCATTTGCTCCAGTTTGTGCGTCTTCAACATCCCACTGGGGACCACATCCTGCAAGAAGACAATGCACCGTGCCATCGCTCCCGAATTGTATCCGAATGGTTGGATGAACACTCCATCGACGTGACCTCGCTTCCTTGGCCAGCTAGGTCACCTGACCTCAATCCCATCGAGCACATCTGGGATGCCATCGAGGGAGATGAACCCCCTCCATGAAATCTTCGTGAACTGTGGGAGCTTGTTCAGGGGTCGTGGATCCGTATGGCTTCCCAACGCTTCCGGTGTCTTGTCGAGTCCATGCCGAGACGAATCGCCGCCGTCATCAGGGCGAAAGATGGTGCTACACGTTACTAGACAGGTATCTCTAATTCAATTGCTCCTCAGTGTATTTGGGAACGATATATTTGATTTTTATATCTTTACGGGTTTTTGTTTATGGCCCAAACGAGATACGTACTTCGGCTTTGTCACTCACACTATCTCACACACACTCCGAAGTCAATGACCTTCCCTGTTCCCAATTACAGGGTAGCTCATGTAATTACAACTTGGTTAAGTCGAATTCGTCGATAAGTTCGAAAATTTCCCTGCAGTTGTAATTACGAATAAATGCTTTTTGATAATTTGAATTTTTGGTTAATTCGAATTTTAGTTTCTTCCCTTCCGATACGAATTAACCAAGTTCTGCTGTACTAATGCTACCAGGCAATACTAAAGAACAGAACGAAGCGCATGCATTGTGCTTTTCACGATCAGACAAAATCTCTTTTCCCTTCCGTTATGAGCTTTTCCTGTTTCTGAAACCTCTAGTTTTTTGTTTTTTTTTTCCTTTGTTTTTTCTAGCTGATGAAACTAGAACAGAACGTTTTATCACCAAATTCATAGCAAATTTCAATTGTTATAAAATTGTTTCCGAAAATTTGTACATTTTTAAATTTCGTTGAAAGACGGACACCTACCAACAACTTTTCTGCACGTTATTTTCCGAAATTTTCCGTGAATTCACATAACTTATTTTTTGCAGTGAAGGAAAGAATTGCAGAGCCTAAATTATTGCCTGCTGTACCAAGGAAATGGTTCGGTTGCTGAACTCCTTAGCTAGGGACGGTCCGACAAACTGATTTACATATGATTAATAATAAGCCATCTGGTTGATGTGCGAAAGCTTGGAAACTTTTATTTCTATTCTACACCAAGAAATTTCGGATCGCTAGTATAGTTATACTATTTAAGATTTACATATGAGTTATTCACTTTTTATTGAACGTAACTGCGCGTGTTCTTATAACCTCAAACTTGCATTTTTAGTTATTAAATGTTGCTGTCATGTTTGTTGGTTTAATGCTTTCCAGAGGAAATTTTTATGTGCTCACTCTCTTCTTTACTGCTCTCTGACAGTCCAGTGATCGAACCCGACCGTTCCGGTTTCATCCTGTGCGTGGCGTCTCGAGTCTGATTCGGGACAGGCCACCAGCGGCGTAACAGTATTTTCAGAGGACACTATGCATTACATTAGAATTTTTAAATTAATGCCATAAAACCAGTGGTCAACACATTTTAGGCGAATAAGAATTCCAATACGACAATGTCCGCCCTCATCCTACCAGCGTTGTTTGTGTGTGAGTATGTGGGTGGGGGTGGGGTTTTTAAAGACCACCGTGAGCAACTCGTTACGCTATTAAAATACATATTCTGTCTTCCTGACTATCGCCGCTTCCACAAAAGTCCGATTTAAAAAATTCTACCATAGTGTTCTGCAGTTCTGTTTCTAGAAGACTCATAGGCGGAGCATAACCAACATTTTTTTTGGGGGGGGAGGGGGGCGTTCTCGGACATAGTTGCTCTGCAAACGTTCCTTTTCAATTGCCATAACTTAGGTTTTTACTTTCCTAATATATCCAAAACTACGAGGTGCACCAGGTTTGGTTGTTTCACCCTAAGGAGGATGAAAAAAAAACATGCCTTTCAAAGAGCCTCATGCAGTCATCTGATGATGGTTTTCATCATCAGATGACTGCATGCTATTGCGTATGGGATGACTGCTGGAAAGCAGTCATAGCAGTGCTGGCTGTTGCGTAGCGTTGTTCCCTTGGGGGCCGTTCATAAAGTACGTCCGAGATTACAGTGGGAGGGGGAGGGGGTCCTGACAAATGTGATATGGGGGAGGGGGAGTTTAGCAAAAATATAGTGGATGGTATTTTTTCGTTTTGTTTTCTCTTTTTTTCTTCTTTTAATGGTTAAAAAAAGATGTAAGAGCGAAAGTACCGTCA
The DNA here is from genome assembly GCA_039090855.1 of Macrothele yani. Taxonomy (NCBI): domain Eukaryota; kingdom Metazoa; phylum Arthropoda; class Arachnida; order Araneae; family Macrothelidae; genus Macrothele; species Macrothele yani. The sequence continues at coordinate 22,503,720 of CM076992.1, forward strand.
CGTGACGTAGCGCCGCCTCCTACTTAGGGATCTGAGGCATCCACGCTATATGGTCTCTCACAACAACAGAGAAGTGATTATGCTTCTCAGAAACAGTCTCTCTCTCACTCTGTTCGAGCGGACAAAGGAAGCCTTCCCCACTTTTATATTAAATCTGTGATTCGGGAAGGCAGAGTGACATCAGCTGATCGTACGAAATAATATTCACCTTTAGATAAAATAATATCAAGAGAAAACTATGTAGTAAATATACAAACATTTATTTCATCACCAATTAGAAGTTAGACGGCGCCGGATTACTCGCTCCCTATCAGGCCTCACTAAGGATTGGACCTGACAAGGATCGTGAAACGCGAAAGCTAGGATGATCAATTTCTGAGGAAATCTCGCTCAGCGCTAAAGTTCTAGCATAGAGTCTACCTGACCTAAGGTAGGTCTATATCTCGTAGACTCTTAAGGAATAGTATTCTAGCTATTCTTCTCTATCCGATGTTCCAGTAAACTGTGACAAGTTCGTATTCTCCGTAGTGAAATATCAACTACACCAACGGAATCCCTGACAAGGGCCGATTTCGCTGCAGCGGCGATCTTTTCTACGATAGATGCTCGCTAACTCCCCCGTGAACTTCGGGCGCTCTCTATCCTGGAACGTCCCTTGGCCCACCACACAATAAAAGGCAAACGCGTCGCATCTCCTTCTATCGGAGAACTACTCTCTCCGTTGACCGAAAACAGACTGACTGACAGATCCTCTCCAAGGTACCTGCTAGACTCTCCTCCACGCTGCCCTTCCCCAGGACATCGGCGCTGACCTTGACCTCACGCTGACCGGTTTATGTCGCTCGCCTCTCTGGTCACGTGGGTCACCTTTGGCGCCCTTCACGGCCACACCCATGGGCGTTGGCTCGGTTTCTTGCTGATGTACTTTAATCCTACCCTGTGCGTCTTCTCGGTTCTCCTCAGATCATCCATTAGTGAGTGCCCCCTTTCAGAAAGTAATCCTACCGCAGAAGTACATCCGTATAGTAACACAATACACCTTGTTATGTTGATACAAAGGTGGATGGCTATCTTCCAGACTTGTAGGCGCTGGCCGATATTTTTTTTTTAATTGGAGGTTTAACGACCACCGTGAGCAACTCAATGGGCTATAAGCAGTCGCCCGTCCCTAATTTAGGGTCTCTGGTTCCAGGGAAGGGAGAGAGCCAGTGCCGTAAGACAAACACAACATCCATGCCTCACCGGGATTCGAACCCGGACCCCGTTAGGACGAATGATCAGAGGCCATCGCTTAGACCACTGCGCCACCGGGGCGGCTGGCCGATATTAACAATGTACCGCGAAAGTCGCAGTGTCCTTGACGATACTATCAGTTTGTCGAAAAAGAGCCTCGCCCTTCTAAGGCGTGAGAAACTGAAGTCCTTTGTTGCAGTTCTCGACTTCAAAAAAATAAAGAATGTTTGCGAACTTTCTGTCGCCATTTTGGAGCTTGTGATGCTTCTTTCGTCATGAAAAAGCAACATAATACTAATTAACATAGTTAATGTGTCCGTTCTTACAAAAGGTATGAAATATTTCAGATTTCTTATTATATTTAGCTAAATTAGAATATTAATATTAAGTTCTCGTATTTGTATTACCAAATTTATCGTGTTTTGTAGATTGTATAATCGGCAGCGTTGCAACCTTGAATGCGTGCGTTCATTTGTAGATCTTTATTTCAGAATGATAAAGTTCGGGTAGCAATTGGGAATAAATTAATGCCTAAATAATAAATATTTTCTAAAGCAAACGTGTGAATATATGGAAGATTCCTTTTAATAATTACACGTATTCTTTCTGTTTCTCAATGGACTTCTAAAAGCAGTCGTCAAAAATTAAGGGATTTGTGGGAATTAGGACGTACTTTTTAGGGGTGGGGGTATCAACAATGGGACAAAATGTGACATGGGGGAGGTGGGAGTCTAAAAATCGTAAAAAATCACGGACGTACTTTATGGACGGCCCCTTGGCTGTATGTCACACTTTATACCATTAAAAGGCAAACGACTAGTTATTATTTAATCACGGACGTACTTTATTGACGGCCCCTTGACTAGTTTTATCCCCTTACTCCGGAGTAAGTCACTCTCCCACCTGATGTCACACTTTATACCATTTAAAAGGCAAATGACTAGTTAGTATTTTTCCCAATTATTAAGTTGAGGGGGGGGGGCACACCACGCCTATGAAGAGACTTAAATTCATTCTTTCAAAAGAATGACAGATACATTTCTTTTTGCTTCGGACAACTGCGTTATGGCAACCATTTGCATACCTCGTGAAAACACAAGTTTGTCCACGACGGCATCGAATCCTTGTCCCCTCACTCCGGAGTAAGTCACTCTCCCAACTGAGCTACGCGGACAGAATGTATCGTTGCAGATTTGTCGTCTTGACACGTGTTTTACTTCTGTAATACGTCACAACATTTTCTAATGATGTACAGTTCTTAACTCTAGGAAGTGCAAATTTGTATTGCTGTTTCGCATCTAAAAGACCGATTGAAAAAATTATTTTTGTGTTAAATTCTGTTCCCTGTGACGGACGTTTTGTTAGGTATGATAAACTCTTGGTTATAATATTTCACACACCAATAAATGTTTGATCGATGCTGCATTTTGCATCACACTTTCCTCTAGATCAAAATATTTGTTCGTTACACCAGAAAGTTCAGTGGCATGACATCCCTCCTGCTTCTAATTCTTTTAAAAAAGTATTTGAAAACTGCAAAAAGAGTACATGTCAGCATTCACACCAGACGGTAACTTCACTCGCATTGAATATGCAGCAGGATAAATGGAATGGAATTCAGGACAAGCCTGGCGTAATAATGCCGTAACCTTTCCGCAACTAAAGCTCTCGCGTCACGTGATATAGAGTATGATCTCCAGTAATGAACAGGGAGGTTTTTCCTTCACTTTCGAGATGTATCCTCCATAACACCAGCTACGTTTGTTTGACCTTGAATGGTTACGACAGGTAATTCTATTTTGAGGAGCAAGGTCAAGCATGATCGTCCTCAATGCGACGAATACGGCTAATATCTAGTTAGCAAGTGTCAAAGTTGTTTGCACAGATGTGTTAATAGAGCTCGGCGAGATGAATCCGTTAGCAAAATCAAATGCCGTGCAAAGAAGCTACTCATAACTTTACAAACGTTTAAAAATGCAATTCATACGAAAAATTCGAACTCCTATTTCCAGAATTTCAATCTGCTCGTTTATTTATACTTTCAATGGAAAAAGCAAAAGTTTACTGATCATGCCCTTCCTTCCTTAATTTTCGAAGCTTTCTTCTGAAGAAGGTTACCTGCTTCAGAGGATTCTCTTTTGGGACAAATTATTTTGATCTCCACTCAGAGTTTGTAACGCATACTCTAGATTCAGTTTCTTTTTGATTTTATTATCTCTTGTTATTTTATTTTCCTTTGCAAATTATCTTCTCACTTAACGAGATGTTGTTTCTCCCGCTGAATGATATGTGGCAACGAGTGTAAGTCATGACGTGGTGGTATGCAGTATATATAGGCGCGCTCAAGTATACCAAAGAGCTTCGTTTTATATGTGATAGGTTCTTCCTGATTATTGATATGCGATTTACCTACTTTTCTACGATAGTACGAAAGTTCGGGCCATCAGTAGTTGTGTTATTTTGGAGTGTGTATTTGAGTAATACCAGGAGCTCCCCAATAAAAGGTTAAAAGTGAGTACGTTTTCTTAGTTCATTTTATTGTCAGACCTCTGTCTCGCCGTTACGTCTATTTCATTGAGTGTTTACGTTAAGTTCAGGGTATATTGTGTTTACCGCTCTAATAAGGAGCCTTCAAGGTACTAATGTACTAAAACCGAAGTTATATTACTGATATACAAGATAATGAGGAACGCTGAGTAAAAAATAAATTCCATATTCTTGGTATTTATTGCACGTGCGTGTCTTACCTAAACAAACTCTAGCACTTTGAAGATTAAGCACACTTTAGCTACGTCAAGTAACCTTTCAATAACCCTAACGTGGCCGCCCCGGTGGCGCAGTGGTCTAAGCGATGGCCTCTGATCATTCTTCCGAACGGGGTCAGGGTTCGAATCCCGGTGAGGCATGGATGTTGTGTTTGTATTACGGCACTGGCTCTCTCCCTTCCCTGGAGCCAGTGACCCTAAATTAGGGACGGGCGACTGCTTATAGCCCATTGAGTTGCTCACGGTGGTCGTTAAACCTCCAATCAAAAAAAAAAACAAACCCTAACGTGACTTAACGTAAGCTTTCCTGCACTACACGTCCAGCCGGAGAATTTTATTCATTATAAGTTTAATTCTAATAATTTCCATTCGGTGATATGCAACTGTCGCATTACACTTAGGCTCTGAGTGCGGAAGATTAGGTTAATATAAAGTGATTACGAATGATCATTATGATTACAAATATACACCGGTGAGCCATTACATTATGACCACCTACTTAACAAGCTGTAGGACCTCTTTTAGCCCGTAAAACAGCGGCCACTCGCCAAGGCATCGATTCGATAAGGTGGCGATAGGTATCCTGGAGTATCTGGTACCATAATATCAACAGCATGTCCTTCAGTTCTCGTACATTTCGGGGTGGTGGTGATTTAGCGCGAACCCGCTTTTCCAAGCCGAACCACCGGTTCATGTCAGGTGAATTTGGAGGCCAGGCCATTAACGGAAAGTCACCAGCATATTCCCCGAACCACTCACTCCTTGATGAATCTAGCAGTGTAGCATGGCGCATTATTCTGTTGGTAATGGCCATCACCAGCAAGGAACACAGTTGCCATGAATAGATGAACTTGGTCCACAACGATTTTCAGATACCTGACAGCTGTCAGCGATTGTGCTATTGGGATAATGGGGCGCAAAGTGTCCCAAGAAAACATCGCCCACAGCATAACCGCCGGCATGTTTCCGCCCAACAGTGCATCCAAGTGCCATAGATTCCGTTGGTAATCGGCGTGTCTGCACTCGGCTGTCTACGTGATGCGCCAAGGATCTTGATTCGTCAGACTAGGCCACTTTCTTTCAATCATCCACGGTCCAATCTCGATGATTTTGGGCCCATTTCATGCGTTGTTGGCGATGAAGTGCAGTGAGCATGGGGACCCGGCTGGGTCTTCGGCTATGCATTTTCATGCGCAGAAGGCTGCGATGAACTGTTTGCTGTGACACATTACCCTGATCACCACTGTTGTAGCTGTGGGTGATTTGTCGCACTATTGTCCTGCGGTCGCTGTGAACAATGCGCGACAGTCTCCTCTCCCCTCTGACATCAATGAGTTGCGGGCGACACACGGCAGGAAGGCTGTTCGTCGTTTGTCCATCTATGCACCACTTTTGATACGTACTCAAACAGTGGCACGTGAACAACCCACGAGCCACGCCGTTTCCGAGATTATAGTTCCGAGGCTCCGTGCCATCACAATTTGCTGTTTATCAAACCGATAAATCGGTAGCTTTTCCAATTCTGACTCCAAACATTCTACTAACCGAAAGCCGGTCATCGGGTTGTATATATATTGCTCTGTGAACTTCACCTGCTCCACCGTTCGGTCTCCAGGCGCGCTCATTTTTCTAGGCTGGGAGTGGTCATAATGTAATATCTCATCGGTGTACGTTCTATCTGATCAAAAGTATATCCGACACAGTTGCGTATCCACAAACTCCCTGTTACCGGAAAAGAATTAATATCTAGTTGGACCACCTTTTCCTTCTGTCACAGCCTCCATTCTGCTGGGAAGGCTTTCCACTAGAACTAGATTTTGTGTTGATACGGGAATTGCCTTCCACTCTGCCATAAGAGCATTAGGCAGGTCGGTCACCGATGTCGAGCGGTTAGGCTTGGCTCGTACTCGGCGTTCCAATTACTCACAAATGTGTTTCATAGGGTTGAGATCGGGGCACTGTGCAGGCTAGTCAAACTATTCCACACCCATCTAATCGAACCATTCCTTCATGCACCTCCCTTTGCGGACGGGGACATTTTTCTGTTGGTAAAGGAAAGGGCCTTCACCGAAATGTTGCCATAATGTGGGGAGCACAGAATTGTTGAGAATGTCATCATAGGCCTCAGCGTTAAGAATCCTATGCAATGAAACTAAATGGCCCATCCTAAGTCATAAAAACCAGCTACAACAAATGTGGGATATGGTCGCTTGACGCCCTGGCTCGTTAGGCATCGAGCAACTATATCCCACACTTGCTCAATAGGTGACAAATCAGGTGACTGCGCTGCCCTACGAAAACATGACACATGTTGGGCATCCAGAAGCTGTTAAGACATTCCGCGTCACATACGATCGGGCATTGTCCTATAGAAAGGTGTCCTGCTGGAAGTATCCATCTGCATCAACATAACTGGGTGGACTAAATCAAGAACGATATTTAAATAACTTTGGGAGGTCAGACGTTGCTCCACGCGAATCAAAGGGCCAAACACTCCCACGAAAACATGATCCAGACCATAACGTTGCATCCGCCAGCTTGAAGAGCAGTGACGATGCGAGGTGGGTCCATGTTTCCGTGCTGCTGTCTCCACATCTTCACCCTTCCATCTGTATGGTGCAGTTGCAAGCGTGAGTCATTGAACCACATTAACCCCTTTCCACTCTTTTACTGTCCAATTCTTATGTTCCTGAGCGAAATGGAGGCGTTTTTTCTTGTTCGCTGCAGATAGCAATGGCTTATGGACAGGCCATCTGCTTCTGTAGCCCATACGATGCAATGTGCGGCGAATTGTACGCTGAAAGGCCATCGGATGTCAGATTATCTGTTATCTGATGAAGTGTTGCCCCTCTGTTGGGCTGAACAAGCCTGCCTACTCTCCGCTCCGCTCGAGCATTCAGTAGCAGTTGATGACCACACGCTGTGCGCTCAGACTTGGATTTTTGACTGGCGGTCCACTCTCTGTAAACTTTAACAACTGTTGCCCTCGAATATTTCACAAGTGTAGCCGTTTTGCAAATACTCGCACCCACGATTATTCCACGTTCAAAGTCCGTCCGATCGCGTCTTTTATCCATTATTTCTTTCGCAATGCCTTCAGCGTTCCCCTTTTATTACGATTCATCCATCTTACGTCAGCAGCATCTGCGGGATAGCTACTTTGCATAAAATGGTCTGGTAGTCATAATAATTTGGCCACTCAGTGTATATTGGTGGATAAAACTTTCCGTGCTCTTAGCCAACTAGAAATTTTCTTTTGTTTTATTGGTTTATTAGAAACTACGTTTATATGGATGGGAAGAATAAAAGAGTGAGATACCTTCTTAATTGCCCTGAAATGGGTCGTAATTATCCTACTTATGAATTCTTTATGATGCATGTGCATGTACTCTGAACAGAGCTGTTTTTATTTTTATTTTAGTACGCAGTGAAAAATGAGTCCACTGATTAAATACTGCAAATCAAATAATTCTTAAATTTCCTGAAAAGTATTATTGCTTTGGTAACTCCTTATTTGATGAAAATGCATATGCTCTGAAAAGAGCCGTTTTTCTAATTTGTGTTTTCCTTTTTTGTAAGCTTTTTTTATTGCAGTGCAAATTCTTTGAAAAGAATCGTTATGTTTTCATATATGTATTTTGTTATTTATCAATTTAGTTTGATGGGTTAATAAATATGAGTAGTAGATTTAGCTATCAACTATCCTGAAAAAAGGCCAATATTAATTTTCGTGTCCTTTTGCAAATTATTAGCTTTTTGCCCTGAAAAGGGCCGCTCACATTCTATGTTATTCTGCAATGGTACTATTTTGCTCTAAAAAGTTATTGTTGTATTACAGTTTGCTTTATAATTATACTAGTCGGCGATGAATTCATTGAGTCGGGCATTTTAATATTTTTAGGATATTGCCATCATGCTAAATCCAAAATTGAAGACAAAAAATTCCAATCACGTACCGATTTTGAGGTATTGAATTATGTATGTTTATGCGATATCATTTTGTGAGAATAATAAAATCATGAAGACGATGAAGGATATTAACATTTTAATTTGTTTATTTGATACAAATAAATGTGCTGTTTGAAACTGTACCGTTACTCTTTCATTTTCCAGTATGTGCTGGATTATTCATGTGAATAAAGGGGCAGGAATTATAAAATGTATTACAGGACGTGCAGCTGACACGATCCATTGGATCGTGTTGCTGCTGGAAAACGCCAAAACACGGGAATTGTTACATATAAATAGAAGTCAGTCAGTCAAGTTTAGTTACTGCGTGAGAGAAGTCAGATACAGGTAAAACCACCGTGTCGCGGAGTTTGTATAAACAATCCTGACCATTTTTGTTATATATGTGGTTTTAAATACGTAACAGTGAAGCAGAGACGAAATATAACGGACTTCGTGAAAAAGGCGTATCATGCATATTTTGGAATGAAACTCATCGGTCAAGATAAAGCTTGAGGCCCGCACTAGACCTGCAAAATATGCGCAGAACAACTCCGTCAATGGGTGAACGGTAAAAGAACTTCATTACCTTTCAGAATACCAATGGTATGGCGAGAACACTAAGATCACTTAAGTGACTGCTAGTTTTACTCTTGCGATGTGAAAGTGTACAACACAAAAAGTAAGAAAATGACATTACTTATCCAATGAGCCATTCTACCCGTTTCTCACGGGCCAGGAATTCCAATTCCTTCGCAACCAGACAGTCTTGAAAAAAGTTTATCTGAATGGGATGCTGACATCAATGAAAGTGGAACTAGAGCTCACTTTCGGCCAGAGCAATGCCGTTTAAAAACACAGGGGCATGACAATAAAGGGAGGTCTGTTGCCCTCCTAGATCGGTCATTCCAGGGGCATAAATTCATGCTCTGGGGATGTAAAACAGTAGAAATTGTAACTAAAAAAGAAAGTTACACCCTTCAGTATTTTCTTTTTAAAGACTTTAGTTAGTCTCACAATATTCCATGCAGCTAACTAGGGTAGAGAGTAACATACAGGACTGGGTGTGAACATTTCATATCCATTATAACGAAGTAAATTTCTCCGTCATTTTTATCCGCGCCAGGATTCGAACCCGGGTCCCCTCATTCCGGAATAAATTGCTCTACCAATTGAGCTACGCGGACTTTTATTCTGATTCCTATCTGCCTTTATGTCGTGTGCGTCCTTCGGGCAGGTACGTCACATCTCCTGGTACGTTACATCATCTCCCCCTTATTTTTTTTTTTTTTTTTCGAAGTGCTGGAGAAGGGATTCTCTCATTTTTCCTATCTCGCGGTGTGGAAATAACATCACACCATTGCGAGATTGTGAACGGTCGGGTCATCCGGATAGTTCGGGCGCCATTATAACGAATTAAATTTCTCCGTCATTTTTATCCGCGCCAGGATTCGAACCCGGGTCCCCTCATTCCGGAATAAGTTGCTCTACCAATTGAGCTACGCGGACTTTTATTCTGATTCCTATCTGCCTTTATGTCGTGTGCGTCCTTCGGGCAGGTACGTCACATCTCCTGGTACGTTACACCATGAAGGGAATTTTTTTTTTTTTTTTTTGATTGGAGGTTTAACGACCACCGTGAGCAACTCAATGGGCTATAAGCAGTCGCCCGTCCCTAATTTAGGGTCACTGGTTCCAGGGAAGGGAGAGAGCCAGTGCCGTAAGACAAACACAACATCCATGCCTGACCGGGATTCGAACCCGGGCCCCTTACGGACGAATGATCAGAGGCCAACGCCTTAGACCACTGCGCCACCGAGGCGGCAGGAATTTTTCCAAAACAGTGGATGGAGGCGTAGAAAACAATATGATGCAGGGCCGGTTCAACCATTAGGCGAACTAGGCGGCTGCCTAGGGCGCCAAAATTTGGAGGGCGCCAAGATTTAGAGTTGATAAAATCGAATGAGTAATAGACAAGAAAAAAATTAGTAAAAATGACAAAAATAAAGATAATTTTATTTTCTGTTGTGCTTTCGATAAGCGAATTCTTGCTCCTTGAGTAAGCGAAAAGCGGAGACCTGCGCCTATAGCTGGGTAAATAAGCTTGCAGTAAAATCTGAGGCGAAAGCAGATATTTATATCGAAAAATTGCCATAAATCAAGCCCGACCATATACAGCAGGGAAGTCAGGCTACGCCTGAGGACGGCAATTTTTTTTTAAAGAAAATGTATTCTACATTATACAGCTTTCAATGAAAGCATCATAACTGTTCCCTTCTTCTATCACAAATAGTGGCATTACTTTCTAATGAGAACAGGGACAAGACTAAGAGGCTCTACTACTGAATTCATTCCGTTGAAGTTGTCTCTTTCCTGTTTTTTTTTTTTTTTTTTTTTTTTTTGTATGTCGGTGGATCCAGGTCCAGGAAAGAACCTTGTTGGGTTATCAGTCGAACAAGAAATTGCTCGTGACGCGGATTTGAAGGCACTTATTGGTAATTTTGCTGCAAACAATAAAGACTGCAAAATGAAATTTTAATTTCACTTTAATTTACATCACCAGTTAGTAAATAGACGTAGTTTCCATTAGTTTCTTTCTACATAGTTTATATATAAGCCGCCCCGGTGGAGCAGTGGTCTAAGGCGCTGGCCTCTGATCATTCGTCCGTAAGGGGTCCGGGTTCGAATCCCGGTCAGGCATGGATGTTGTGTTTGTCTTACGGCACTGGCTCTCTCCCTTCCCTGGAACCAGTGACCCTAAATTAGGGACAGGCGACTGCTTATATCCCATTGAGTTGCTCACGGTGGTCGTTAAACCTCCAATCAACAACAAACAACATAGTTTATATTGTAATACATTGCATTTTTGAATCTTGAATTTTTTGGCCGTCCCAGTGGTGCAGTGGTTTAAGCGCTGGCTTATGATCTTTCGTCAGTGAAGGGGTCCGGGCTCGAATCCCTGTGAGGCATGGATGTTGTGTTTGTCTTACGGCACTGGCTCTCTCCCTTCCCTGGAACCGCTGACCCTAAATTAGGGACGGGCGGCTGCTTCTAGCCCATTGAGTTTCTCACGGTAGTTGCTAAACCTTCAATCAAAAAAAAAAAAACAATCTTGAAATTTTTGAATAAATGCAATTAGTTTAACCGCACAAATGAATAACAAATTTTTGGGGTGCACGGCTTATGGCTTGCCTTGGGCGCTAAGCATCCTAGCACCGGCCCTGATGATATGCCTAACCTCCATGACCTTTCCGAACATGTCGTTGGGATGAAGAGCTAATTAATCATTTGTGCTCTGTCGCAAAAAGTTCTCTCAGCGTTTAACCTTGAACGGAATTTTTCCAAGCCCTAACCCGAAAGCTTCTTCCTATTGTTACGTTCACTATCCGATCTCATTCGTTCTGCGCTGGTTTGTTTTTCATTCTGCATTTCTGTGGAGTGTTGTGCTGTCCGCTTTCATATAACGTTTTACTTGGTATTTACAACCTGTGGTTTTGGATATTTACCTAGTTTTTACATTTATAAAACTATGTCAAAAACCTTAAGTGCGCTTTTTGAACGATCACAGTACTTTCCTATAACGGCGGTACGTGAGAAGGTAAAAACCACATATTATTTGAGTGCAATTTGAAAGAGCTTAATTTTGAACCTCAAGGGCCGCGTAATTTCAAGTTTCGCCCTCCTAGATAAGAAAAGCTTGCTGCGGTCCTGCATTATAGAGATGAGTTTCCTCCATTGCGACGTCACTCTCGTGTTGCACGGCCTGATACGTCGGTGTCGTGTTTGACATTTTACACGACAGCCTTGTAAACCAATCGGAAGACTTGGTTACCGAGTGACATCACTAAAAGAGGGAGCTCATCTCTCTAACGTCATTCTTTTTCTAGACGGCCTTGGCCAGAAGCCTCTTTTACGGAACCTGAGCTTTTCACTCAGAGTGAGTTGAATGACTTGGTGAGAGATTTAGCTCTTCCTAAAGACGCCGCTGAGATTTCAGGATCCAGACTTAGTGAGAAAAACCTACTCAGCCGAAATACGTCGTACTACTGGTACAGACGCCGAGAAAAAGAATTAATTCCTGATTTTTCGCAAGAAGGTCCTCTCGTCGGCCCCTCACTCCGGAGTAAGTTGCTCTCCCAACTAAGCTACACGGACAGAAGGTACAGTTGTAGATTTGTCGTCTTGACACGAGCTCTTCCTCGGTAGTACGTCACACATTTTATTCACTCATTAGTGAAACAGGAGTCATTCATTTAAAGTTCAAGAAATAGTGACTTACAGTTTTCCCTTTTATTCCGTCAAAATCTCATGAGCGCTACTCACGAAAAACTAATTCATAACAGCACTAATATTTTAAAGCTGATTAACGTAAGTTAGTAAGCAGAAAACCTGATTAAAAAACTCCAACATTAAATATATAATAACACAACTCGAACACGTAGACTTCAAGTAAACACCGCTTCAGCGTAATGCAGGTTCAACGATTATGGCACCACACTTTTTCCCTGCTTGCTCCAACATTATATAGCTCGTTCTTATCAAGTCCACACACACACGTCACGCACCCTGACCTCAAGACTGTTGCCACAAAACATTCCGTGAGAGAGAAAAATATAACGTTGAAGTTGAAAAGCTTAAAGAGAAATGAACTAAAAATTTACATAGAGAGAGAAACTAAAAATGAAAGTTTAATTAGAGTATACGTTGTAACGACCCTCGCTCCTTTCTAGCTCTTACTCATCATAGTCCTGATCCGGCGAGAGCCGTCACATAATTTTGTTTTGGCTCGTTTCCCAAAGTAGAATCACGCAGTCGAAGAAAAATAGAATTATTTTTTTAACAGTAACAAAGACGAACTGTTTATTTCGCTAAAACTGTGTGGCTTGGGACTTCTCTGATGGTAGGTTAATGGAATGTTTCCTTTGACTTCGTTCCCATCCGTGTTATCGACACTAGACCCGAACTTCGTGTTTTCCGTAAACCGCCGCTGTAACTACGCGACGCAATACCAATCGCTCTCCGGAAACAAATCGCCTCTGTCGTCAACTCCCGGCCAGACCCGACAGCTCTTTCCAAAAATAAGGTCCTGTCTGTCTCGCTTCCACTTCTAAAATAAAATGCCCGTTCTCTTAAAATTTCAGAAAAGCCCCACTATCGGATTTCCGAGTTAATCTCTCCCAGGAGCTACATGTCACACCCTTAAGTTTTCGCTCCACTTCATAAAATACTCTTGAGAAAATCCCATCACCACACAAGATAGGTACAGATCATATGCAGAGGATTTTAGGAAGGGAGTGTCTGATCCCAGGTCATTTTTTTTTTTTTTTTGAGATTTAACGACCACCGTGAGCAACTTAATGGGCTATAAGCAGTCGCCCGTCCCTAATTTAGAGTCACTGGTTCCAGGGAAGGGAGAGAGCCAGTGCCGTAAGACAAACACAACATCCATGCCTCACCGGGATTCGAACCCGGACCCCTTCCGACGAATGATCAGAGGCCAACGCCTTAGACCACTGCGCCACCGGGGCGGCGATCCCAGGTCATAAACAACCCTTAGAAGTAGGAAGCTAGGAGATTTGTGCTAGAGTGCCCGATAGGAAAGTCACACGGAAGCGAGGTAGAAAAGGGAAGGAAGACGCCCTTATTTATAACCGGGGGGGGAGTAGCAGGGGTCCACCGGCTTAACGTGCCCATCCGACGCACGGCGGATATTTAGTGGTTCGAGCGTTCGTACCTGCATGGGATCCAACTTGAGACCTCTCCGTAGCAGTTACGTACGTTGACCACTAGGCCATCCGCGGCCCCACAAGATAGGTACAATACACTTCAAGCACTTTTATCTTAAGCCGATTGTAATACGGCTAATCGCGTGTATCTTTCAGCAACAGCCTTAAACATAGTGATTTCGTCTGCTCTGCCCGAAAATGGCGCGAACAAAGAAATTCCACGTGCGAATGAATATAGGCATACATATTTACAATTATTTTTATTTATTTATTTTATTTTATTTATTTATTGACCTGGGGTTAGCGAATCTTACAATACGTTATAAGCGGGTCAAGTTCCATCAACACAATTGACAAGTTTGTGGTGACTTCAGAATTCTGTCTATGGTGTTAGGTCAATAATCTACACTGACGGAAAAAAAAATCCCAACACCAAGAAGGGGTTGTGTTAGATAAACGACAGTTGGTAGGCGGTGAGAGTACATCTGTAAGATGACGTCTATGCAAATTTCGCGCTCGGCGCATACGTGTGGCGATAGTAGCGCCCCTCGGAACATGCAAAGCAGGTTTGCTGTAAATACGCGCTGTAACGTTCGTGAGCGTTAGTTATCGTTGAGATTCGACGTAGGGTATTGATTTTAGTCAAGAATGCCTTTAAGAAGACGAAGAAGCCATTATGAACAGCTCACGGAGTTTGAACGAGGTCGTGTAATAGGGCTACGAGAAGGTGCATGGATTTTCTTTCCGCAATATTGCAGAACGACTTGGCAGGAATGTAGCCACTGTGCATGATTGTTGGCAGCGGTGGTTAAGGGAAGGTGCTGCCTCAAGAAGACCGGGTTCCGGCCGGCCACGTGGCACTACTGAGAGGGAAGACCGCCGTGTACGGCGTATGGCCGTGGCGCATCGTACCGCGTCTGCGGCAGCAATTCGAGCTGCAATTGCCACCACAGTGACACAACGAACTGTTACAAATCATTTACTTGAAGGACAGCTCCAAGCCAGACGCCCTGTAGCGTGCATTCCACTTACTCCAAACCACTGCCGTTTGCGACGCCAGTGGTGTCAAGCTAGAGCTCATTGGAGGACGGAGTGGAGATCTGTTGTGTTTTCTGATGAAAGCCGGTTCTGCCTGGGTGCCAGTGATGGCCGTGTGTTGGTTAGAAGGAGGCCAGGTGAGCGCCTGCAACCAACCTGTCTGTGGCAGAGACACACTGGACCTAAACCTGGAGTTATGGTCTGGGGAGCAATTTCCTATGACAACAGGAGCACTCTCGTGGTTATGCCACGCACACTGACGGCACAGTTGTATGTCGGTCTGGTGATTCAATCTGTTGTGCTGCCATTCATGAACAGCATTCCAGGGGGTGTTTTCCAACAGGATAACGCTCGCCCGCATACCGCTGTTGTAACCCAACATGCTCTACAGAGTGTCGACATGTTGCCGTGGCCTGCTAGATCACCAGATCTTTCACCAATCGAGCACGTATGGGACATCATTGGACGACAACTCCAGCGTCACCCCCATCCAGCATTAACCGTCCCTGTATTGACCGACCAAGTGCAACAGGCATGGAACTCCATCCCAGAAACTGACATCCAGCACCTGTACGACACAATGCATGAACGTTTGCGTGCTTGGATTCAATATTCTGGCGGTTACACCGGTTATTAATGTACCAGCATTTCACATTTAAAATGGCTCTTCTCACGCTTACAATAAGCTGTGATCTTGAAATCTTAATCGATTAAATATGTTACCTGTACAAATGTATTGCCGCCATTTCATTCCTCTACAACTATTTTTTCGTGGTGTTGGGATTTTCTTTCCGTCAGTGTAGTTACACCATCCATACCCTATTTGTGAGTGGGACAGCAGGGCTCGAGATCGTCACTGGATTCAGAAGGACTGGCTGCCTCGAGAACATTTGGTCGTTTGTTATAAGAACGTTGTACGCCAAAGTCTGGTCTATCCTTTTCAAGTGCTTCTACCACCTCTCCACATTAAACTTGGCTTGATGAAACAGTTTCCCAAGGCTTTACACAAAAATAGGGCATGTTTTAAGTACATCTATGACAAAGTTCTCTATGAAACAAAGTTGAAGGAAGGTATCAGAGGCATGACAACAGTGGCTAATCCGGGAGCAGCTCAAAAGAGGAGGCAAACACCACTGCTTACAGCCTGATTAAAACTGGAATTGAAACTTTCGCACTACGTCATACTTTGTCATTTGTCCATTTATAGAATTTGCTTATACTAATAAGTTTCCCCAGTTTCGGTAGCCTCGGTAACTCAAAGTTCACATTCCTCAAAATGTTCAAGTGATGTTAGTTTATCACATTCAGAAACGAAGGAGTGGATTTCTAATCAGTCCAATTGAAGAAGAACCACAGCCTTCGTCGACAAAAATCGGGCCTGCGGGTTTTCTTTAGTTGGATGAACTCTACATACGTTGCAAGATAAGCATGTCGCTCACATTGTTGACGATTCTTTGGGGTCTATTTGACCATCAGTAATCGGTCCGCTTGATGTGACACCAAAGGTCGGAAGCATTTGCGAAAAGCTGTAGAAACAGTCACAGTTTGATTGTGCCTCCCGGCATAAAGGTAAGATACGGGTATGACGTTATTTTTGTTTTGTAGAGCAGTGTATACTTAATTATACATATAATTATTAAATTAGCAATGTACAGGGTGTGTTATGTCTAGTTACCTCCCCCCTGTAATAAGAAATGTAAGTGAGCTATGTATCTGTTGTATGATGTATATGTTGAGGCATCCTTAAACATACAGTGGATCCGTTTGGGCTCCGTCATTCTCGTGACAGAGAATAATTCTACGCCATGTTCTGTGGGACATTTTCCCAAGCAGTTGCGAGATGATACGAGAGAAAGCACGTCTCACTGCTTGTTTATGTTCATCAGTAGTTTGGTAGCGCTGCTGTGCAACAACCTCCTTTATGAAACCCCATAGGGCATTATCACACGTTGAGAGATCTGGGCTTCGAGGTGGCCACTCAAGTGGAGCGGGCAGCACTACCGAACCTCGGCCGATCCAACAATCCCGAAACACCTCACCAAGGTATTCCCGAACAGCGATTGTGTAATGAGCGGGTGACCCATCCTGTTGGAACAATACGTCATTCAGAATGCCAAGATTTCTAAGTTGTGGCACAAACCAGGTTTGCAGCATGTCCATATAAGTTGTCTGATTCACTGGACCATCAAAGAAATATGGTCCAAACAGATGTCGACTATTCGTTGCAGCCCATATCATGACA
Organism: Macrothele yani; assembly: GCA_039090855.1. Lineage (NCBI taxonomy): Eukaryota > Metazoa > Arthropoda > Arachnida > Araneae > Macrothelidae > Macrothele > Macrothele yani. The sequence goes on from CM076992.1 coordinate 22,520,672, forward strand.
TGCGGAGGATGATGTTCCAATTCTTCGACATAATGTGGGTTTTCCTTGGACCAGAACACAACCTTCCGTGATCGATGGTGGCGGTATACCGCACATTCATCACTGAAAATGACCTTTCATCGTTTTGGGATTGTGGCAAATGTCTGAAGCATCATTGCACATGCATCCCATCTGCGGTTTAAATCGATGTCTGATAACTCCTGAACGGACATCGGTCGATATGCGTGCAAATTCAGATCATTCGTCCACGTGCTTATGCAGTGTCGATCGTGATATTCCAAGCTCCGCTGATCGTTTGCGGAGTGACTTCGTCGGTGACCTGATAATTGATTCCTCGACCGCTTGACACTGTTGCACTCTGGTTGATGGTCTTCCCGTTCGTGGTTTATCCCTGATGTTGCCTGCTTCGAAAAGTTTATGTTCCCACAGCAGAAGAGTCTGTTTTGGAGGGGCCTCTTTGTCGAATCGTTGTTGGAAATCGGCACGCATGTCACGCATTGTCTTCCCTGTGTGTGGACGTTCGTGTACCCAGACACTGACAACAATCCGCTGTTCCAGGGTGTATTCGCTGGTATCACACATGGTTCCGGTACCTAAACTGTAAATAAACACAATACACACCATAACTCAACATATACATCAAACAACAGATACATAGCTCACTTACATTTCTTATTACGGGGGGGGGGGGTAACAAGACATTGTGGACACCCTGTACAGATAGAAAGACACATGGTGCGCATTAGTTTGTGGTTTGGTCTGGGCGAGAAAATGCTTAGTTACACCTCCGAAAGTCATAGTCTCGATAACAGAAAGCTCTTGTGCGATGATACATTTGAATCTACTACAGAAGCTAAAAAGAAGGCAGCGTGGGAAGTTTTTACAGAAGTCATGACCAATTTTCTTGGAAATAACAAGGCTCCAGATAACAAGAATGTTGTGGACAAACAAAATGCTAGATGCAATTAAGGAACTTTCTTGCAATATGAGTTTTAAAATACATTTTTTTACCCTCTCATCTTGATTACTTCCCTGAAAACCGTTTTTTTTTTTAGTGAAGAACAAGGCGAAAGATTCCATCAAGATTTACAGGCGGTTGAGAGAAGGTATCAATCAAGGATGATGGAACATCAACGTGCTCGCCGACTGTTGTTGAATGCTCAAGTGAGAAATTCCAGAATTCACGCATACAAGGAAGGGGAGTAGACGAACTTTCACAACAAAAAGCGGTGATTAGACTAATGTCTTTGCAAAAGGGTTAAAGTGAAATTCGAGTGACTAGAAAAAATGGGCTCAAGTGAAACTCTAACATAATGTTCTAATTTATTTTGTTTCCGTTACAGTGACATTGACAGCACATAGTGATAATATTTACCAGTTTCATTAGAAGTATCATGTACGAAATTAAACTGGAATCAGTGATTTGTGAACTGTATGGACATCATAGCACTTACTTTCAACATTTTTTGTTTATTTCATTTAGTCTGTGTTATATTTTTAGGTTTGGATTTACAAATAGCTTCTTCTAAATATGTATATTTCTAATAAAATTCACATATTCTGTGAAAACAGGAATTTGTCGGTGACGGAGTTCGAACCCACGTCACCTCGATTCGATGAGATGGCGATATGTATATCTGGAGCGAGTGACGGAGTTCGAAACCCCGTCATCTCGATTCGATGAGATGGCGATATGTATATCTGGAGCGAGTGACGGAGTTCGAAACCCCGTCATCTCGATTCGATGAGATGGCGATATGTATATCTGGAGCGAGTGACGGAGTTCAAAACCCCGTCATCTCGATTCGATGAGATGGCGATATGTATATCTGGAGCGAGTGACGGAGTTCGAAACCCCGTCATCTCGATTCGATGAGATGGCGATATGTATATCTGGAGCGAGTGACGAAGTTCGAAACCACGTCACCTCGCTCCGAAGCGAGTTACTCTAACCGACTAAGCTACACCGCTCGGAATACATCGATGACCCATTACATTATGACCACCTACCTAATGAGCTGTAGGACCCCATTTAGTCCGCAAGACAGCGGCCACTCAGCGAGGCGTCGATTCGATGAGGTGGCGATATGTGTACTGGGGTATCTGGTACTCCTCCAGTTCCCGTACATTTCGGGGTGCTGGTGATTTAACGCGAACCCGCTTTTCCAAGTTGAACCACAAATGTTCGATTGGGTTCATGTCAGGTGAATTTGGAAGCCACGGCATTAACGGAAAGTCACCAGCATGTTCCTCGAACCACTCCTTGACGATTCCGGCAGTGTGGCATGGCGCATTATGCTGTTGGTAATGGCCATCACCAGCAGGAAACACAGTTGCCATGAATGGGTGAATTTGGTCCGCAACGATGTTCAGATACCTGACAGATGTCAGAGATTGTGCTATTGGGATAATGGGGCCTAAAGTGTCCCAAGAAAACATCGCTCACAGCATAACACCGCCGCCGCCGGCCTGTTTCCGCTCAACAGTACATCCAGGAGCCATTGCCTCCGTTGGTAATCGGCGTATCCGAGGTCTCGGCCGTCTACGTGATGCACCAGGAATCTTGATTCGTCAGACCAGGCCACTTTCTTCCAATCATCCACGGTCCAATCTCGATGATCTTGGGTCCATTTCATTCGCTCTTGGCGATGACGTGCAAAGAGCATCGGGATCCGGCTGGGTCTTCGGCTACGCAGGCCCATGCGCAGAAGGCTGCGGACAAACTGTGTGCTGTGGCACATTGCTCTGATCACCACTGTTGTAGCTGCAGGTGATTTGTAGCACTGTGGTCCTGTGGTCGCCGTGAACAATGCGCGACGTTCTCCGCTTCTCTTTAGTATCAGTGAGATGCAGAAGACATATGGCTGGACGACGATTCGTTGTTTCACCATCTGTGCACCACTTTTGATACGTATTCACTACAGCGGCACGTGAACAAAACCCACGAGCCCCGTCGTTTCCGAGATCGTAGTTCCGAGGCGCCCTAACATCACGATTTGCCCTTTATCAAAACTCCAATAAATCGGCAGTTTTTCCCATTCTGACTCGGAACACTGTACTAACTGAAAGCCAGTCCTCGGGTTGTATATATACTGCTCTGTGAACTTCATCTGTGCCACCATTCCGTCTCCAGGCGCCCTCATTTCTCTAGAATCGGGGTGGTCATAATGTAGTGGCTCATTGGTGTATATTGTCGTCTTGGCGCATGCTTTTCCTCTGTAGTACGTTAAATCACCTCCCTCTTAATTTCTTTTTTTCCTTTTTTTTTTTTTTTTTTTTTTTTTTGAAGCGAAGAAGGAACCTTTCATTAATTCCACACGTTGTGTGGGATGAACATCACAGATTTTTCGAAGAACCCAACTGCCAGTAGATCCATTTTTATGTTCGGGCGCCAATGTGAAAACAGAAATTTGTCAGTGACGGGGATCGAACGCGTGGTTCCTCGCTCTGCAGTGAGTTTATCTAACCGACTAAGCTATGCCGACGGAATGTATGGCTGCGAATTTGTCGTCTTGACACGTGCTTCACCTCTGTACTACGTCACAATTCTACATGTAATTGTATCATACAGTTATTGCGATTTTGCTAAAATTCCTTACGTGATAGCAAAAAATGGACTTGATTTTCGGATCGAGCGCATCAACTTTATGTTAAATCAAGTTCAGGCAATGATCCAAAAGTTTCAATTTGCAGACTAGTGTTATAGAACAAAAAGAGTGAAAACGTTACATTGCCCAAAAAAGAATCTATGGCAACTTCCCTTGTGCGTCCTGCTTTTATACTTCTTGTGGGACAGCTACGAGGTCGTGGCGGAGACAAATCATTTGTATGTGCGCTGCGGTTGCAATCATTTGCTCATTCTCACGTGACCTACTCCGAGTTTCAGACCAACCGTAAGCGTTTTTCCTGATGTTGCATTTCAACAAACAGCAGTGTATATTCTATATTCTTATATTCTCAAATTTCGGAAGCAAGAAAACCACCCGCCCTTCCCTTTTTTACGCTTTCCAACCGTAGGTTGAAGAAACGCATATGCTCCAGCTTTGTCTGTCGGTACGATAACTCGCGTAAAAATGGTTCGATTTCGATGCAATTTTAGTATGTGGTAGGGGACAACCTAGGGACGAACCCTATTACGAAATGGGGTCAAAGGTCAGGGCATAAGAGCGGGATCCATTCCTTCGCCCTTATGCGTCATAACTTACGTAAAAATGCTTCGATTGTGACAAAACTTTAGTGTGTTATTCCGGGGGTATATTGAACCAATTCTGTTTAATATCATCGAAATGGAGTCAAAGGTCAGGGCACAGGAGCGAGATTTAATCCACAGCCATTATCCTCATAACTTGACTAAAAATGCTGCTATTGCGACAACACTTTAATAAGTTGTTCCGGAGGTATACTGTACCAATTCTGTTGAATATCATCGAAATGGGGTCAAGGGTCAGGACACAGGAGCGAGATTTATTCCACAGCCATTATCCTCATAACTTGAGTAATGATTTCTGGTATGTTGGAAAGCGTATCATAATCAATGCATTGCATGATTTTACTAACTTGTTTATTTTTTTAGAAGCCGTCACTGGATACATTTTAGAAATCGAGCAACATAGTTTTACCGCGACCTTATGATGCAGTTTATTCCAGAGGTTTTTTTGCAGGAACTCTCTCCTAATTCGTTTCAACTATTTCATTTTGCTCAGATCGTGTAAACTCTGCTTCGCGTCTTGGTTCATATATGCAAGTTCCGCTTTTGTGACATGGAGCATTATCGTGATAGTGTTGACACCAAAAACAGCTGCTATTTCGTTATGTGATAAAAGGTTTACTTACAGCAGCCTGCCCAAGAAAACTGGGGTTACGTCAGGGCCGAATTAAAGGGAGGTGTCTATAGGGGCTATGGCTTTGGGGCCCATCACTACCAAGGGCCCAGAAGACATGCCTGGGCAAATAATACAGAGATAGAGAGAGGTCTATAAAATAGTTTTACTTCTGTCTCGCATGATTTCCATTTAGTCAGAAACAGAGGCGGGAAGACGAACAGATTTCAAGCCAGTGACTCACCAAGGGTGTTTTCAAGTCGCTGTGTACAGCGGGATCGGGAGACAGTTTCAGCTTTTTCACTACCATCCACCCACACTTCTCTGCTTGCATTTGGAACCGTTAACGGTCGAAGTCTCTTGTGGATTCACATTGCATAACAAAAAAGATGCACTAGGAAAGGTTTACAATGCTAAATAATTAGAAAATCCCAGACAAAAGCTAGGAATCTTAAGCTTTTAACTCATGTTCTTTTGAGAACATTGCAAGGGAAAATACAGTGAATTACTATAAAAACTCTGCAGATAAATTATTAGTTTAAAGAATGTATAACGAAGTAAATTTCTCCGTCGTTTTTGGTCTACGCCGGGATTCGAATCCGAGGCCGCTTATTCCGGAACAAGTCGCTCTACCAACTGAGCTACGCAGACATTTGTTCTGATTGCTATGTGCCTTTATGTCGTGTGCGTCCTGCTGGCAGGTACGTCACATCTCCCCCCCCGAAAGAGGGCCGGGGGCATGGCCCACGGGTCAGCCGTGACCATGAATCGTTGCAGGCAGCCATCCACTGTAGAACGTGCACTTGAGAACTCCCAGTCAATCTGCTGTGTGGAATGCAACATCACACATTTTTATTTTTCGAAGCGCTGGAGAAGGAATTCTCTGATTTTTCCTGTCTCGCGGTGTGGAAATAACATCACACCAATGCGAGATTTTGAACGGCCGGGTCATCCGGATAGTTCGGGCGCCATTATAACGAAGTAAATTTCTCCGTCATTTTTGTTCTACGCCGGGATTCGAAACCGAGGCCGCTTATTCCGGAACAAGTCGCTCTACCAACTGAGCTACGCAGACATTTGTTCTGATTGCTATGTGCCTTTATGTCGTGTGCGTCCTGCTGGCAGGTACGTCACAAATGCAGTACGTGTTAATTATCACAAGCATATTGGTACAGTTTATTGTTTTAATGGACTTCATAATGATTCTTAGTCATAAGTTCTTTGGGGGCCCACTTAGAAGTGTTAGCCTAGGGGCCCATTCAAATGTCTTAGCCTATAGGGGCACACTAAGGCCTTAATCCGGCCCTGGGTTACGTAGTTTTTCATGAATTACAGAATCACTTACCTTTTTCTCGTCTTATAGCACTTCTTACGTAGGCGATGATCTTCTCGATGATCGACGACCCTGGCATTCGATTTTCATGACTTACCTGAACATGTAGGACCAGCTACATCATCAGCGGTCTTTCGGTTTCTAACTGACGGTTGACTTCAGAACATCTAAATGAAAAGATGCGTACCTCATAAACAACCTAGCGATGTAGCAACAATTGTTATTTCATCGACTGGCTGTGACTGTATTTCGCAATGAGCGACGGAGTCTGCCACTCAGTTTTGATGACTTAGCTGAATGTGTAGGTCGAGCTGTATCCTCAACGAACTTGCATTAGTTTTAACTAACGGTAAAGCATTAATAAGCCTCTAATGCGGCATCCAATTATCGTGTCCTTATCAGTTTATATAACACAGCGGCGACAATCCATACTGGATGCTAATTCCTCTACAAATCCCGTATGGTACCGTACAGATATTTATGCTGTATAACGAAGCAAATTTCTCCGTCATTTTTGGTCCCCGCCGGGAATCGAACCCGAGTCCACTTATTCCGGAACAAGTCGCTCTACCAACTGAGCTACGCAGACGTTCGTTGTCGCTGCCATCTGCCTTTATGTCGTGTGCGTCCTGCGGGGCAGGTACGTCACAGCTGGCTCTGAAAAGAACAAATAAAACGGGAAAGACATTGATGAGAGTGTACTTTAAGCAATGGTGACATAGCGTGCACAGAATTTGGTTTCTTTCCAAAATCTAGCCCGTGACGCAACACAAGAGTAGAAAAATTCATATTGCTCCCTCTATCTGACGTTTGGACCGTTTCCGCGAGATGATACACACGTAGAGTGAGTATGCAGTTCTGTCTGTGGCACGTGCAGTCGGAGCTGAGACGTCGATTGTAATGTGGGTGAAGACGAAGTTTGACACTTTTGGAAGAGATCATGAACGTTCGATACAGAGCAAAGGGTGGAAATGCCCGGCAAACGGAGAACTTGGTCAGCTGTTCACGAGCCGCCGTTAAAAAATACCGAGAGTGGACGGAAAGAAGCAAAACCTATAAGCTGTGGGGGTGGACTGCCATGGCTGCTTAATGCTCAGGTAGAGAGGTGGCTCAGCAGTATTATCTGAAGAATTGGCGCAACAGAGCTGAGTAATGAGTAGTGTATCCATAGCTACAGTACAACGATCCCTCCAACGTATGGGTCTGTGGTGCAAACATATGACCACAGCAGCCCTCACCATAGCATGTAAACGGTGAAAACCGCTGGAGTTTTCCAGCAAAGATCGGGAGGGGACTGTGGAAAGCTGGAAGAAAGTTGCCTTCTCTGATGATTCCCGTTTCCTACTGCATCAAGTGGTGGTGAGTAAGGCGAACAGCCGCGGAGAAGATGGTACAAGATGCAATACAAGGATGACTTTTACATGCTATCGTGAGGGCTGCTGTGGTCATATGTTTGCACCACAGACCCATACGATGAGAAGATGGTACAAGATGCCATACAAGGATGACTTCCATGTTCTCCCATGTCGCCCAATATGACAGAGTTGAGCATATTTGGGACCACATGGATTATCAGCTGCGGTGTATGGACCTCTCCATCAGGTACTCTGGACAAGCTACGGGGAGCACTTATACAATTCGGCATGCCAGTAGACACCATCTGGGGACTTGGAGTCTATGCTTCGTCACATGACCGAAGTCGTGGAGGCGAATATCTTGATATGTGATTTAAAACACGAGGTACTCACGCACACTTAACAAGTTTTGAATAATTCGCTAAGGCCGATTCGAGAGCTGTAGATGCAGAATATGTGTCAACAAGCGGCCATTTTTTACTACCTTGACGGTTCGAGACTCAGTGAAAATCATGCTCATTGCATCAGCGAATTGTATGGCATCTGTATATTACGTTTTATTTTATTATTAGAGTTTTTATCCAAGTGTAATACATACATTTTGCATCTCTTCTGCTGTTGTAGTACTGGCTTCCTGTAGTATCGGCTGAGATTGAGTCGGTGCAGAGGCGAATTTGGGAACTATGTCGCCCTGGGTACCTCTAAATTCACCGCCCCTCTAATTCTAGTCATAGTTCAACAACTTATTTTGATGACATTTTTACACTTAATGAACTGTCCATATCCCCGTCCCCCCACCCCCGATGTAATTCTCGCCACCTCCTAACTTATCTTGTTTTTTCTTTTGTTTTGTTTTTTTGTTTTTTACCATTGCATTAATTACATTATTGTCCATTCTACATCTGTTTTGAATATTTCCGTTCTTTCACGTTCCGGCGCTTTCTGGCTATCTTCTTTCTTTCTTTTCTTTTCTTTCAAAACCTTTCTTCGTTTTATTTTTACCGCCCCTAAAATTATGCCGCCCTCGGATGTAACTCACCTAAGCCCATTGGCAAATACGGCCCTGAGTGGTGGGGGTTAAATATACACTAGGTTTAAAAATTGGTAGGCTTTATTGCGCATGCCTATAACTTTCGGATAACGCGCTTCTGCAATCTAACTGCTATCAGTTCTTTCACTTCTAACATCAAGAGGCACGCGTACAGCTCTCTTTTAAAAGAAAAATGCGTCCTTATAGACAAAATTTGAAATTTTTGAATTTCAGCTGTTACCATTGAGAGCTTTAATTATCAAAATGACGCAACTTGAAAATAGCTCTTGTTAGATACTTCTTTTCGGTGTAAAACAAAATGGTCTTTTTCAGTTCTGCAGTTTCTGATAACTGCAGAAATTTTGATTGAAACCGTTAGTCAGCGTGTCGAATGCTTTATTTTTCCCCCTTTACTGTCGAGCTGATCATGAAAGGCAAAACCTGCAATGCACCATGAATTCTGTTTTCCTATTTCCAAAAAATGGAACTTATCAAAAGCAGTCTATTCACCCTTAACTTCAAATAACTGTAACACAGCTTAAGTTTTCGGAAAACTAGCATCACAAAATTATGAAAAATGAAAGATATGTGAAGTGAAAAAAAACAGAGGGAAAAATTTAACCACAACTCACTCGTGACATTTTCCTCTTGGAGCAAAGAAAATTGTCCTTCTCACTCGCCATAGCAGTCGAGAAATTCAATTTCCTGGAAAGGTAAAAAAATATCTGATTCAGTGAAAAAGGAAATCATAATCGTACAGGTGTGCCGACGGTTCAGTTACAAGTAATCGCACAACATTCCACACCGGAAACGCTATCCAACAAAGAAGTACTTTTTCAGGTACAGCTGTTAGAAATGAAATATCGAGATAAATGCGATATACATCTACGCGTCCTGGCGGAAAAACTGCGCATTAATATGAGCAATAAATATTGCACAGATTTCGGTACTATACGGTTTCTGCCCGAAAAGTAATTGTTTCAATCCAGATTTTAGGAGAGCAGATGTTTCAGCAAATGCGTCTGAAGCGGAAATACCCCCCCCAGTGGTAAAACCTTTTATCACGAAAAATAAAAAATTAGAAATCATATGCAAAGCATTTTTTCACCCCAAACTCTATCCGAATTATTCAAATCGGTCATTTAGAAATAGATATGTCGGCAGGGTCGGTTCAACCACTAGGCGAACTAGGCGTTGCCTAGGGCGTTAAAATCTGGGGGGCGCCAGTTGATAATAGAATCGAATGATTTAATAAATGCGAAAAAAAAATGACAAAAGCAAAGACAGTTTTATTTTCTGTTGTCCTTTCGATATTCGATATAACTTACAAGTTCTTAAGTAAGTGAGAAACGGAGACCTGCGCTCATATACACTATGTATATTGACAAAACTCACCGGACACCCCTTCAAAAGCAAACAAACGGATCCGCTGCGTTGTTAAGATGCGCGGTAGAGCTGCAAGCGATATAAAAACAAGCCTGCATCTGACCGCGATCATATCGTAATGTGAGGTTGAGTGAAAATGTCGCGGCGGGAGAGAACTGACTTTGATAAAGGAAAGATTGTTGGGTGTTATATTAGTGGGTTGTCCATAAGAGAAACCGAGAGGCGTTTAAACATACCCAAGTCAACTGTTTTGGATGTACTGAATAAGTGGAAGACACGTGGTGTGCCTGAAGCAGCAAAACGTACCAGCAGACCAAAGAAAATCAGTGATATAGGATGTCACAGCCTCAGGTGAGTCGTTGCAGCTAATCGACGGAGTACTGCACAAGACCTCAGTGTACAGCTGAGTAAAAATGCAGAAAACTTCGGTATGCGCACGTACCATTCGTAGAGAACTTCATTTCATGTGTTACCTTGGTCGTGCGGCTGCTCATAAGCCTTTCATCTCCGCTCGGAATGCTACTCGTCGTTTAGCATGGTGTATAGAACATTTATCGTGGACTGTATATCAATGGAAACGGGTCCTATGGACTGATGAATCCAGATACACGATCCATCAGTCGGATGGCCGTGTGTGGGTATGGCGGCAGCCGGAAGAACGCTATTTACCACAGTGTACTGTTCCTACGGTCAAGTTTGGAGCTGGGAGTGTACTCTTGTGCAGGTGTTTTTCTTGGTATGGTCCCGGCCCATTGGTTACCGTGGACAAACCTGTTAATCAACACGTCTACCTCGATATTCTGGACAATTATGCCTTATCAACTCTGTAGTAATACTATGGAACTGAGCCTTGTTGATACAAGAGGGATAATGCACCGAGCTATAAAGCAAGGACTGTTACGGCGTGGTTTGACGATAATTCCTTATCGTGTGTGGACTAGCCAGCAAACAGCCCTGACCTTAATCCCATAGAGCACCTATGGGATGAATTAGAGCGCCGCATAAGAAGTTTGGAACCAAGGCTTACTATTAAGCAACAGTTAGCGGCAACATTATGTACTAAATGGAAGCGCATACCTATCGCTGTGTTCCAAAACCTTGTCGAAAGCATGTCTCGAAGGGTCAGGGCATACATTAAGGCCAAAGGTGGACCGACACCGTGCTAATGTATGTCAATAAATGCTATGTTGTGTTTCTCTTCTATAGGTGTCCGGTGACTTTTGTCAACATAGTGTATATTGACTAGGTAAGTCAGCTTGCATTAAATAAGATGAGACAGAGTGCATCTATCGAACAACAGCACTAGAACACGCACTTTCCTATGCAGCAGACGACTTCTGTGAGCGGCACAAAATTTTCAAGACTATCCACTTGTATCACACACTGTAAAAAAATTCTGAAATTCACGAGCCACTTTCTGTGATTCCTTTCGGGAATCAACGAAGCATTTTTTCATACAACTTTTTTCGTGAAGTGATGGAAAAAAACTATGAATTTCAGCGATTTTTCGTACGCCAGAAAAATTCTGAATTTTCAGAAACGTTTCCGCAATTCCTTTCTTACATTGACGGTAAATTTCCGTTTTTAGGATACGTTAACGGAAAGTTCTAGATTTTCAGAAACCTTTCCGCAATTCCTTTCTTACAATATATGGACGGTAAAACTCCGTTCTCACTTTTTACCTATCCATATGGCAAAAAGAATCGGGTAATAGGAGAGATTCACGGAAATACTTGGATGTTTGATTAACTGTTCAACTTCAATAGTCTGTCGAAGTATTTGATTTTGAAGTTCTGTAGCGAGATCGGATACTGTGGATAGTATGTTGCATGAATTTTGGTTGTTGTGGCACAGGATATTTCTTCTCTTTTCTTCCATTTTGGGCACCAGCTATTATACTACACTGCTGGCCAACCAAAATGCAACACCAAGAAGGACACGAGATCGCAAAGCCAGATTTACAGGACACATAACAACAGATACAAAGATGAAACGATTGAGCTTACAGGCCCGTGCGACTTTCGGGACACGCAGATATCAATAGTTCGTGTGGCCCCAATGACTGGCAATAACGGCCGCTACACGCCTCGGCATCGAACGAAAGAGGCTTTGGATGTGGGCTTGGGGTATGTCGGTCCAGGCTGCTTCCACGCGTTGCCACAGTTCATCACGGGTGGTGCTTGCCGGGCCACTCGGTTGCCGATCAGTGACCAGACGTGTTATATGGGCGACATATCGGGAGAACAAGCAAGCCACGGCAGCAGTGACACCTGGTAGGCCGTGAAGAATTGTTGCACGATGCTTGCCACGTGCGGGCGCGCATTGTCCTGTTGAAACGTGGCCGCTGGCAGGTCCTGCAGGTTAGGGAGGACTACAAGCTCCAAAACGTCGGAGATGGTGCGGTGGATCTTGAGTGTACCGGCGATGCGCACCAGAGGGGTGCGGGTGTCATATCCAATTGCGCCCCAAACCATAACGTCAGGCGTCGGACCGGTATGGCGATGCATAACGCAGGCGTCATACAGTCTCTCGCCGCGGCGCCGCCACACGCGGATCCGACCATCGTGGTGTTGCAGGCAGAAGCGGGATTCGTCGGAGAAGACAATGTCGTGCCATTCCGTAGTCCAGGTGCGGCGTTCAACGGCCCACTGCCGCCGCACTCGCCGGTGGTGTAACGTCAATGGTAATAGGAGCAATGGGCGCCGTGCAAGAAGTCCCCGCTCCTGCAGACGACGTCGAACGGTACGTGTTGACACAGATTGTTGCGCAACACACCCTAATTCCTGCGCCGCTAACATTCGTGATGTGGCGGTGCGAGCCTTCAATGCCCGCCGCACAACATGCCGGTCACCTCGTTCGGTAGTGTGCCGCGGCTGCAACAATTGCTCACGTCGGTTCGTCCGTCCCTCCTGCACCCACCGAATCCATACTCGCCTCATTGGAGCTGGATGTCGTCCCACACGGGCGCCGATGTCTCGGTATGATAAACCGCTGTCGCGATAAGCCACTATTCGTCCTCTGTCGAACTCCGAAACATGCTGGAATGACTGCCGTATTCTGCGACGAGGGGGTGCAACACGACTGTGCGCGGTATCGTTTTGAAGCTCTCGACGAGATCTATTCAAATACGTAGTATCTTGTACATTTACTAAAATGTATGATAGCCTTGAAGGAGGCAAGGCTTTTTCTTAGCCCCCCCCCCCCCCTAAAATTACTCATATGGGCGCCATTGTATAGCCCACCTCTGTTTTCAGGACTGCACCACTGCCCTGAGTTAATTGGTACCAGCCAGTTAAGGGGGAGTCCCGAAAGTTTCACACAATGTGAGAAAACTGTTTGCTTTTTTAGTTGCCCTTAACAATGGTATTTGACCCTCTGCAACTTGAAAAAAACCCAAGAAAGATGACACCGAATTTTCGGGTGTAATAAGCACGTCTTTGAATCCGTTCTGACGCAAATTAAATTTATGAAAGCTATTCAAAGTCAATGAAACCGGTATGGAAAACAATAGTATCTGACGGAAGAAAGAAGTTTTTCAATCGGGTTTTTAATCCCTCAGATATTGCTGTAAACGGAATCGTGAGCTTACGCCCTGTGGTTGCAGACTTGTGCGTTAAGAAAAACATGAATTTATATGAGAAACATTTCGCACCAGAAACGCTCTCCAACACAGAAATAATTTTTCAAATCGGACTCTTAGAAACAGAGATATCGACAAAAATAAAATGTGACTTTACGTCCCCTGGTGGGAAAACCATGCGTTACTTTAGGAAGAAAGTATTCTCAAAAGGTTTTTTCATATGAGCTCTATCGGTCCAAGAAAAAGTTAAAAAATTTAGTCGAGTTTTCAGGAGCACAGATTTTGCTACAAATACATCAGAACCAGAAATTAGCACTTATGCCCCCTGGTGGCCAAACCATTTTTTACCAAACATTAGAAATTATGTGAAAAATATTTTCCATCAGGTCTTGCATGCGATACCGGAAGAATTTTTCAAATCGGAGTTTTAGAAGCAGAAATAACGCAGAAAACGCAATTTACCTTTGTGCCCCCTAGCGGAAAGGCTATGATTTACTTGAAATGAAAAACATTTCACACTGGAAACCCTATCCAACAAAGAAGGAATTCTTCAAATCGGACTCCTAGAAGTAGAGATATTGACAAAAATAAGATATACATCTACGCCCCCTGGCGTAGAAACCATGCATTATTTTAAGAAGAAAATGTTCCTAAAAGGTTTGTCGACATGAGTAGTATCGGACTACAAACGACGTTTTTTTCAATCGAGATTTTAGAAGCTCATATTTTGCTGCAAATACATCAGAAGCGGAAATTAAGACTTACGCCACCTAGTGGCCAAACCATTTTTTACAAAATTTTAAATTATGTGCAAAGGATTTCCCATCAGGAGCTGTATCCGGTGCAGAAAGAATTTTTCAAATCGGAGATTTAGAAGCAGAGATATAGTGGGAAACGCAATTTATCTCTACGCCCCCTAGCGGAAAGTCTATGAATTATTTGAAATTTTTGAAATTATATGAAAAACATGTCACACCGGAAACACTATCCAACAAAGCAAAAATTAGCACTTACGCCCCCTGATGGCTAAAGTACTCTTTACCAAAAATTTGAAATTATATGCAAAATATTTTCCATCAGGAGGTGTATCTGCTGAAGAAAAAATCATTTTTACGCCCTCTAGCAGGAAATCTATGCGTAATTTAAAAAGTAACTTGATCTAAAATACTCTACGACATAAATGGAATCGAAAGATAAAAGATTTTTTTCAATCGGATGTTTAGAAGCAAATATGTGGATTAAAACGTATTTTTGAATTCGACATCATCTGCATTTACGCCCTCTAGCGGCGAAATTCTACATTGTAAAAAAAAAACGAAATCAAAGATCGTCATTCGCATATTTCAAGCTTCCCAATGCAAAAAGAATTTTCCAAATCGGACTAATAGTTGCAGAGATATCGTGCGGGTACAGACGGACGGACAAACCGGTAACATAAGCACGATCTTTTTTTACAAAAGACGTGCTAAAATAACATTTTTGAGCTAAAATTCTGAAGCGTCCCAGAACCTTCCTTTCAAAACTTAAAGAGAAACAGGAGGAAGTTACACAAAATGCTTCCTACAGGGAACAAAACTCGTTGTGTACGTATTTTTGTTTACCGTTTTATTTCTTTTGTAGCATCGCGTGACATTTTTTTCTCTTCCTTTTATCGCTGCTTTTTTTTTTTTTTTTTTCGACAAACCCTGCAGCTCGGACGTCGTCCTAAATCCCCGGTTACCTACAGATGCAGAAGGCCCTGTCATGCACAGCAGAAGACTTTTTCTTAAAAACGGCAAGGCCTTCTTAATACCACCTGAGGATATCCACTATCTCCCGGGAGAAGCACATGCTTGACCACGTGACATGAGGTTTTCATTTCATGACGTCATTCGACGTCATTTTGTCAGCCAGTCCTCGACGACTGGCAACAAATAGAATTTGCTGAGGAATCGCCGGGTTATTGTCGGTCAGCTGCTTTGACGTCAATGCGAAAATCTCATCAACTGGGGAGAGACTATGTTGCAATCGGAAAAATAAACAGAAAAATGTAAGTAATTTGAGGCTAAGCAAAAAGGTATTCGATTAGAACGTGGCCGGCTGTTCTCGGGCTCTTAGCTGTCGTAACGGCGTTTTTTTTTTTTCTCTCTCTCTATGAAAAGAAAAAAAAAAAAAAAAAAAAAAACCCGTTTTACTTAGAATTGCAGAAAATTTTATTCCTTAACGAAACATCTGGTATACAGAGGATGTTCACGCATTTTAGAACGATTTTCCAGTGCAACAAAATTAACGTTTAAAATGAAATTATTTCTTTCTTAAATGTTTTATCGGGATAATAGGGTATTTCTTAAAATTGGCATTTCATTCCACTCCTCTTCCATTGTTTTGCATTGTCCAATCATTAATTTGCCGCCCAGGTGGCGCAGTGGTCTAAGCTATGGCCTCTGATCATTCGTCCGAACGGGGTCCGGGTTCGAATCCCGGTGAGGCATGGATGTTGTGTTTGTCTTACGGCACTGGCTCTCTCCCTTCCCTGGAACCAGTGACCCTAAATTAGGGACGGGCGACTGCTTATAGCCCATTGAGTTGCTCACGGTGGTCGTTAAACCTCCAATCAAAAAAAAAAAATCATTAATTTAGGTCTGCGTTTAGAAAGCGCTCTTTTAAGCAGTCCAAAGGCACAACAGTTCATCACTGGAGACAGTGCCGTCTTAACACTTCTGAAGGCCCTGGGCTGTCACATTTTTCGGGGGCCCTGATCTTATTTATATATGTACAACAACTGGTATTATTACAATGTGTGGTTATTTTTTTCTTTATTCACACATGGTATTATTACAAAATGGTATTATGCATATACAACATATGATAATTCATACGTATATTCACCACCATCACCATGTTATCTCAGAGAAGAAACATTCAATGTCCAGTAACTTTTTAAATACCACTTAAATAAAAATGGTGCATGACAAAATTGTAGAACTCAAATGCATTCACATTTAGTTGTTAGTAATTTACAAGAAAATTGGGGCTGAAAGATTTCTTCCCCATTCTACAAATTATTCAACGAAAATTAAATTAAAAAAGCAGAAGAAATAAACCAACCAGCGCCGTTTCTGGACAATATGACGCACCGGACAAAAATGGCGATATACGGCCTCCGTCATTGTTATTTATTTAAACAGCGAAGATTGAATATATATAAGTAGCCCAGGTTGGCAAACTTCAGTGATATACACTGAAGAGCAACTGAATTAGAGATACCTGTCTAGTAACGTGTAGCACCACCTTTCGCCCTGATGACGGCGGCGATTCGTCTCGGCATGGACTCAGCAAGACACCGGAAGCGTTGGTAAGCCATACGGATCCACGACCCCTGAACAAGCTCCCACAGTTCACGAAGATTTGATGGAGGGGGGGGGTCGTCTCTCTCGATGGCATCACAGATGTGCTGAGGTCAGGTGACCTAGCTGGCCAAGGAAGCAAGGTCACGTCGGTGGAGTGTTCATCCAACCATTCGGATACAATTCGGGAGCGATGGCACGGTGCATTGTCTTGTTGTAGGATGAGGTCCTCAGTGGGATGTTGAAGACGCACAAACAGGAGCAAATGGTCGTCCAGGATATCTCGGTAACGTTGACCTGTGAGGAACGATGTCACACGTACCAGGGGCCCCATTTCAGTCCACGTAAACAGTCCCCAGACGAGAATGCCACCCTCACCAGCTTGAAGAGTACTCTGCTGGCAAGAAGGATCCATCGCTTCATGTGGTTTGCGCCGTACTCGTATCCTGTCATCCGCATGTACCAACGTGAATCTCGACTCATCAGTCCAGGCAACATTTTCCCACATGTCTAGGGTCTAGTGGCGATGTTCCCGCGCCCATGCTAATCTTTGCACCCTGTGATGTGCGGTCAGCAGCGGTACCCTCGTGGGACGATGGCTTCCAGCTGCTGTCCGCGGCACACGGTGGTTACTCTGGATATTAGCTGGTCACAATAATGTGACTCGACCGTGCGTATATATATATATGTATAATATATATACACAGCCAAGGGTGCCAGTGCTGGTAAGTAGTATATACACGGTATTGACAAAAGTTACCGGACACCTAGAAGACAACATAGCATTTATTGACATACATTAGTACGGTGTCGGTCCACCTTTGACCTTAAGGCATGCACTGACCCTTCGAGACATGCTTTTGACAAGGTTTTGGGATACAGCGATAGGTATGCGCTTCCATTCAGTACATAATGCTGCGGCTAACTGTTGCTTAGTATTAGGCCTTGGTTCCAAACTTCTTATGAGGCGCTCTAATTCATCCCATAAGTGCTATATCGGATTAAGATCACGGCTCTGTGCTGGTCAGTCCACACACCATACGGAATTATCGTCAAACCACGCAGTAACAGACTTTGCTTTATGGCTCGGTGCATTATCCTGCTGGTACCAACAAGGCTCGGTTCCATACTATTGCCACAGTGTTGGTAGGGCATAATTGTCCAGAATATCGAGGTAGACGTGCTGGTTAACAGGTTTGTCCACGATAACCAATGGGCCGGGACCATACCACGAAAAACACCCCCACACCAGTACACTGCCAGCTCCAAACTTGACCGTAGGAATAGTACACTGTTGGAAATAGCATTCCCCGGCTTCCGCCATAACCACACACGGCCATCAGACTGATGGATCGCGTATCTGGATTAATCAGTTCATAGGACCCGTTTCCATTGATCTACGGTCCACGATAAATGTTATTTACACCATGCTAAAGGACGAGTAGCATTCCGAGAGGAGATGAAAGGCTTATGAGCAGCCGCACGACCACCGTAACCCATGGAATGAAGTTCTCTACGAATGGTACGTGTACATAACGAGGTTCCAGCATTTTTACTCACCTGTACACAGGTTTTGTGCAGTACTCCGTCGATTAGCTGTAACGACTCTCCTGAGGCTTCGACGTCCTTTATCACTGATTTTCTTTGGTCTGCCGGTACGTTTTGCTGCTTCAGGCACGCGATGTGTCTTCCACTTATTCAGTACATCCAAAACAGTTGACTTGGTATGTTTAAACGCCTCTCGATTTCTCTTGTGGACAACCCACTAATACAAAACCCAACAATCTTTCCTTTTCTCAAAGTCAGTTCTCTCCCGCCGCGACATTTTCACTCAACCTCACAGCGCAATATGATCGCTGTCAGCTGCAGGCTTGTTTTTATACCGTTTGCAGCTGTATCGCGCATCTTAACAACGCAGCGGATCCGTTCATTTGCTTTTGAAGGGGTGCCCGCTGACTTTTGTCAATATAGTGTATATACGTATATATAAATAATATTTTTTAATTATTATTTTTAAAATGTTTCTTAGCTTGATTATGTCTAGTTTTCATCTTGTGTGTGTGTGTGTGTGTGTGTTATGAAACAGGTAATTCAAAACAATCCCCATTCCAAAATCACAAACCATCAGCACCCCACAGGAAAAACACAAGCCCTGGGCACGTCGCAGGAAGAACACGACCAACCAAGCTTCAAGCAAAATTATGTGAAGAAATAAGCAGACAAAGATTAGCGAAAAGAAGCAAATGAGTCAAATAAGAAGCAAAAATAAATACAGGAATAGGCTCAGGAGCTCCAGACCAATCTTCAGGGGGAAACGTCTGCAGCATCTGAGTCAGGTGTTCAGGTTTCATGACAGTGCCTAAATATTTCCAAATATAGATAATGCGACGTCAATGTCCAATTTTGAGATGTTAAAATTTCTTTGCACTCTGTTTTCTCTACCTGAACTTAAAAACATTTTAACTAAAAAGCCATAAACTTGAAAAGTATAAAATTGAAAATTGACACCTCACAGCTGATCCCTTTCGTTGAAACGTAAACAGTACCAGAAAGTCACGGTCATGTTCATCTTCTGGGTGTATTCGAAAAGTATTTTTATCACCTGGGTGTGTTCGAAAAGTATTTTTATTAACGTACCCACTAAAGAAGATTTAAGTAATCTTTGCTGGAGATATATGACTAATTTTTTATTTTTTTGTTTGTTTGAAGGTTTAACGACCACCGTAAACAACTCAATGGGCTATAAGCAGTCGCCTGCCCCTAATTTAGGGTCACTGGTTCCAGGTAAAGGAGAGAGCCAGTGCCGTAGGACAAACACAACATCCATGCCTCACGGGATTCGAACCTGGACCCTTTTTCGGACGAATGATCAGAAGCCATCGCTTAGACCAAGGTACTTAGAAAGAGGAGAGGTAGGTCCAATCGCCTTTGTTTCCGTGCCGACCGGCGGGCTGGTTCCCTACGAGCTGGAGTGTGACGTCACAGTGGAGCTTGTGCTGTAGTGTCGATCACTGGCTGCATTTCGTTGTCAATTTTAAACCTGCTTTGTCCTTTTCATTCATTTTTTTCTTCATTTGTTTTCTGTATAACGTACACTATCTTGAAATGCCTGGATACGCTGTTGTGTTGCCCTTTGTCGTAATCACAGTTCAAAGAAAAAAAAGTTAGATGTTACATACCATGTTTTCCCATCGGATAGAGATTTCTTGAAGCAATGGGTAGCGAAATGCTGTCGAAAGAATGTATTCGATGCAAAGAAAGCTCAAACGTATTCAGAATATTTTGGTGTCTCGAACTAAGAGCGGGATCTTAGAAATTAATTGCTGAACTTGCCTTCCGGAAAAAAAAACTAAAAAAAATATACCTTATCAGATGGAGGAGCAAACTTCTGTTCGAAGTGAACGTTTTAAGACCACAGAGGCCCGAAAAAAATGCATTAGATCGAATTGAAAGTATGTCTCCAATTAAACGTCAAATCACATTAGGTCACAATGAAAGTGATAGCGTTCCTGACCAACATTTATCACCGTCAACGTTATGTAAGTGCGAATGTCTGAACAAAAATATAATGCAGCTGAAGAGTGAAAATAATTCATTACGGAAAGAATTATCAAATGCAAGAAAAATGTTGGTATTTGTAAAACAATGCTCTTGCCTCGAGAAAAGAAGCCTGAAAACGGAAACTAATATTTTGAAACACAAATGCAAGAATAGAAATTTGCTGAGCAACAGTGAACGGTGGCTAGCTATCATAAATTTATTTCTCCATTGTTTCACTGATGTGCAAATTCAAACTCTTGTGTCAAAAAAGAGACCAGCAAAGTGGAATGAACAAGATATAAGTGAAAATTGACAACTCACAGCTGATCCCTTTCGCTGAAACGTAAAGTTTGGATGCTATTTCTCGAAAAGCATATCTTTTCATCAAGAATAAAATGCACATACCGCTTCTAAGCATCTCCTCTCTGAAACGGTGGTGTTGTAAATTTGTATTTACCAATGGTTTAATTGAGCCCGTTTTAAAGGTGATGAAAATGAATGCTATACACCTAACCGAATTCGACAGAGTTTCAGTTTTATCTTTTGATGAAATGAGCGTTGATTCCCGATATTGTTATGATGCTGCTGCAGATACAATTTTAGGACCGCATAGTAACGGTTTAGTAGTTATGCTGAAAGGCTTATGGAAAGCTTGGAAACAACCCAGATATTATTTCTTTGATAAGCAGATGGATCAAAAAGTTGTTAACTGACATGATTCGAGCCGTTGGACAATGCATGGAGTGGTGCCTGATCTCGGGGAGGAGGGGGGGATAGGACATCAAGGTTTCGCGGCAGCTTGGAATAACCCCAATATTGTCTTCTTTTCCAAATCCAGTACATGAAAATCGAAAAATAAGGATGTTTGCCGATTTGCCAAATCTAATTTAACTTCTCCGAAATCGTATATTAGATCGCGCAACACGCTGTAGTGTGGAACCATCACTCGTCAGATATTTGACCTTTTGCTGGAACGTAATAGCTCGGAATTAAAGGTGTTTCATAAAATTAAAGGGATCCACACAAATGTAAGCCACCCCGGTGGCGCAGTGGTCTAAGCGATGGCCTCTGATCATTCGTCCGAACGGGGTCCGGGTTCTAATCCCGGTGAGGCATGGATGTTGTGTTTGTCTTACGGCACTGGCTCTCTCTCTTCCCTGGAACCAGTGACCCTAAATTAGGGACGGGCGACTGCTTATAGCCCATTGAGTTGCTCACGGTGGTCGTTAAACCTCCAATCAAAAAAAAAAAAAAAAAAAAAAAAAAAAGTAAGAGGCTCCATAAGACAGAGAGTTAGTTTTAGCGGCCCAGATGCTGTCTCACAACGTAAGCAAAGCTGTAGAGTATTTTTTTCCTGAAAGAAAACAAATTGCTAATTTTATAGAATTGGTAAATGACTGATTCGACTTAATGAATTGTAGATTACCCAGCTCCAAAGAGCCGTTGCAGTGTGCTTTTGGAAAAAAAAAAGATATTCAGCAAGAAAGCATCAAACAGTATTCATATCATATTCTCGTTTTTGCCCAGTATATATTATTGCTCTATTTTGAAAAACAGTTGGATGTTTGTACAATTTTTACTTAAAAATTATTTACTCAAAACTGGCTCTGTTATTTCTATTGAAAATTCACAGAGCATACGAAACTTTCTCGTGGCTCCATGCGCGTTACAGCTTCATTTATTCACTTATGGCCGCCGTAACGTCACAGCGCAGCCAAGAGAAGCGCAAAGACGACGCGGTTGCGGTGGACCTACCTCTCCTCCTTCTAAGTAACTTAGACCACTGCGCCATCGAGGCGGCATATAAATTTTTTTATGTATTATATACACTGGCGGAAAGTGAAAAAAGAACACCAAGAAGGAGACGTCTGATACCAACGAAATTTATACAGCATAATAACAGAATACAGAGGATAACGTGATCAAAATATTATGGCAAAATACAGCTGTATTTGCTGGTAAACTGAAAATAACATTTCCATGTAACATGGTTAGTACGAGGTTGAACCGCCATGAACTGCGTCACACTGTGCAATTCTGGCATGGAGTCTGTCGTACAGATGTTGGATGTAAGTTTGGGGTACTGAGTTCCAAGCATCCTCAACCTGGACGCGTAAATCGGGGATGGTCGTGGCTGGCCGTGGAGACCGGATAAGTCGTTGTCCCATAAAATCCCACACGTGCTCAATCCGGTGAACGTGCAGGCCAAGGAAGTTGTCTCACACCCTGAAGTGCATGGTGCGTTGCACGTGCCGTGTGTGGGCGTGCGTTATCTTGCTGGAAAACACCACGATGGACCGACCTTACAAATGGCACAACAACGGGCTGAATGATGTTGCTGATGTAGGAGGTGCTGTTAAACGTACCCGGTACAAACACTAGTTGTGTACGGGAGTGATAGCTGATCGCTCCCCACACCAGGAGACCAGGTGTAGGCCCTGTGTGTCGCTGGCGGATGCAAGAAGGGTGGAGACGCTCCCCTGTGCGTCTGCGAACACGCATACGGCCATCGGAGGCTCCCAAGCAGAATCTGCTTCCATCGCTGAACACGACAGATCGCCATTGCGTTCTCCAGTGCAGACGTTGGCGACACCACTGCAGCCGTTCCTAACGGTGGGCTAGAGTCAGAGGTACACATGCCAGAGGCACACGTGCACGTAGTCCTGCATCCAGTAGACGGTTGCGGATTGTTCGCACAGTCACCTCAGGTGCAACGGCAGCTCGGATTTGCGTCGCAGTGGATGTTCTGCTTGACACTGCCGCTCTTCTTATGCATCGATCGGTCCGCTCATCAGTCCGTCTGTGACTCCCGGTTCCACGCCTTCTCATGTGGGAATGTTCCTCGGACCATCTGCGCCACCACCGATACTTCCCGTCCAATTCGCTCCGCAATACGACGATACGACCACCCGGCCTCGCGGGGTCCGACTAGACGACCTCGCTCAAAGTCCGATAAATGCTGAAATCGTTCACGTCTTCCATGTCCAGGAATTGCAGCTTCTTCAGGATCTTCGCACGTATCCGTACGCCGACGACTGATTACATTCACTTCGCCGTACTCCTTAAATACCACCTACGATAATTTGCATATTATGCCGTGCTGTGGCGTAAGCGCTCACCGGTTGGTCCCGAAATTAACATCACACCTACGTAAACTCAACCCCATTACCATATGTAAATTTCATGATCGTCCGCCAATTCCTTCTTGGTGTTCTTTTTTCACTTTCCGGCAGTGTATATATATATATACATACAGGGTGATTCAAAAGTTTAGTGCCAAAGTAAAATGCTATTAAAAAGGATCTACGAGTCGGAGATATATGCGGCTTGCAGGCTAATAATATTCACTAAGGTACGGGATTTTGTATGGCATCAAGAAAAAAATAGTTCAAAACATCGACAACAGAGGGCGCTGCTGTCTGAAGCACCTGTGCAGAGAAAACTACGAGAGGTGAGAATTGTGAAATGAGATCTTTAAAGAAATTTACTTTATTTCAGCATGATCTACAGACGCAAGTGCTCAATGTGCCTTCCAGCACATTCCAGTACTGCGTGCAATCGTGGTATTATGCCTGATACAGCATTGGACAACATGTCAATGGGAATGACTGGTACCTCCTGCCGTATGGGGTCTTTCAGCGATGGTAAGGTCTGGGGATTACCTCTATAGACACGGGTTTATTGGTATATATATATACAGCAGAGCATCGAAAATCCGCACTAATTGGGACCACTGGTATTTTGATTTTCCGTGTGTTCTGATTATCGAACATGTAAAAAAATACAAATACGCTAACATTTCTACGTTATATTATCCAAATACATGTACCAAAACTAAGCAACTGTATACAAAAGAAAATAACATAAGACCAAGATTGTTTTTATTGTGCAGTACGAAAGAAGTTTGCCATTTTTACTACTGCTGTGAAAATTTTAAAAATAAAGTACAAAATTACAAAACTTACCAATTCAATCATAACACATTTGAAGAGCATATTTACCCTGGATTAAAAAATGAGTGCTGAAAAAAAGTTCATGCAATTGTGTTTTTTTTAGAAAAAATAATCATTAATTTTTGTTGCATCATTTTGGAATTTTGCTTTTTTGCCGCGACTTCCCTCATTCTTTTGAATAAGAGAAGTTGAGTTGAACAGCACTCAGTTTGTTGTTCAAACCAAGCCAAGGCAGTCAGTCTACAATGCAGTGAATGCTTCAGCATGAGTAGGACCGACGTTGACGTCAGATTCTTCATCTATACATCACTTCCAGGAGCGGTGTTTTCCGTAACAGATTTTATGATTTCATCTTCATTTAAAATGGGATATCTCGTGTCATCAATATCGTTTTCTGTCCAGTACTTTGCCTCACTTTCATCACATTCTTCAATCCCAGAAATTTATTTGAATAAATCAAATGCTTCATTCCCATCGTCTTCTTCTAGTCTTAACTCACCTCCTTCAATATTTTCTTCCATAAGCCATAATTTTTTCAAATCATTTTTTTAATTCGCTGAGTATCAGAAGTCACCTCAATCTTCGACACGTCGCTCCTAAAATTAGGCGATTCCATTATCATCAAGTGCCAAGTAAAAATAAACGGACTATACTTGAATTTTCCACCACCACAAAAGTAAAAAAATAAAAAAAAACATAAAAAAAGAAGGCGAGCTTGTTCGGTTTTTTTTGACGTTTGGGATTTTTGACGTTTGGATTTTCGATGCTCTACTGTGTATCAAAAAAAGTTTTTCTCAACTATGTTTTTTTTTTTAATTCTTGACTTTGAAAGATTTTGGGCTTACTCCCACTGGTAGCAGGTTTTTTTTTTTTTTACGGAAGGCTTTCACCGATGCACCAAATCCATGGACCCCCCCCCCACCCCCCACCCCTTAAGAAATTTCTGCCTACGCTACTGCTGGCACATGGGTCAAAATAATGGGTAGTCTACTCAAGGAGGGGGTAACAATACCGTTGCGCAGTAGGCGTCAGGACCAAATATATATAAAAATTAGTTGTGTAGGAAAATATCTGTGTGCACATTTCAACTTTCGAAATAATCTTCATGGTGATTTAGTTGGAAATGAGGTTTTCAAAACCAAATTTTTAAAAGGAAAATAATTATCTGGTACACAGAGCTGTAGCCAGAGTAGAGGGCTAGAGTGGACTCAGCCCCCTCCCAACACCCCTGGAAAATGAACGTTGTTGTAAATTCTCTTAACTTTTATAGTCGGTGGTTTATAAGATATTTCTTTTGTATTTCATTATAAGAAAAAAATACTTTTTTTTTTCGGAGGTTTAACGACCACCGTGAGCAACTCAATAGGCTATAACAGTAAACCCGTCCCTAATTTAGGGTCACTGGTTCCAGGGAAGAGACAGAGCTAGTGCCGTTAAGAAAAACCCGACTTGGACCCACCGGAGCGGTCAAAATAATTTACGCACGTTTTTATAAAAAGCAAAATTGAAGTGATACAGCACGAACGATGGAGAACTCAAAAGAAATTACTTCTCAAAGTGATTCAGTAGGAACAGCTGCACCAGTGATTCTCTGCCACATGGGAACCAGATTTGTTGCTTCTAAGGGTCAGGGAAGAGAGAAATTTTTTTTTCTGTTGAGGGAAGAGGGAGAAATGTAAAATATGAGAGAAAATTACCAAAAAAAAAAAAAAAAAAAAAAAAAAAACAGAGGGAGAGAAAGAGGCGTAGATGGAAGCTTAGTTGGTAAATAAAAAAAAAATAATAGAAAAAATAATAGTAGTATTAAAAGAAATCCGTCTTGTTGCACGATGATATTTATTCAGCTAAAAAATGAAATCTATATACAGTTTAAAAAATAATAATAGTAAATTAAAAAAAAATGACTTTTTCATTTATTTATTTTTCATGTTAGTTGGGAATTATCAATCCCCCAAGGATAATGATCCTGCACCTCAGTCACCGTCAAACAGATTCTGATAATGCGGTTTATTTTTATATTTCAGTTTCCCCCCCCCTTCATATTTTGAATTTCTCCTTTTTGTTTTTTCGGCATGGGGAAATTGTGCGCTCGTGAAGAAAATTAGCAAAAGGAAAGAACACACAAACTGTATTTGTATTTCGTGATGATCCCCCCCCCCTAGTTCTGATATCTAGCTAAGCTCTGCTGGTACAACACTTCGGTTTGAGCGCGATTTGATGCTACATTCAATAACGAGTTAAAATGTTAAAAATTGTTCACGACTGAATTTTTGTTTTTACAATGCATATTTAACAGTTTTCTTTTATCCGGGATTCCGGAATTTTTTTCATGATGGGATTTATGAGGTTTTCTCTGTGAATACGGGCATTTCTGTAGTGAACAGCAAAACTAAAATTCCTGGCCTGGTTTTGTTCGTTCCAATCCACCGTTGGTCCACACTCTAGGGGCGGATTGGGCTACGGAGATGTTTGCCGGTGGACCGCTGGAGAAATGGCCCGACGGCCCGGTGGCGCAGTGGTCTAAGCGATGGCCTCCAATCATTCGTCCAAAAGGGGTCCGGGTTTGAATCCCAGTGAGGCATGGATGTTGTGTTTGTCTTACGGCACTGGCTCTCTACCTTCCTTGGAACCAGTGACCCTAAATTAGGGACGGACGACTGCTTATAATTGCTCACGGTGGTCGTTAAACCTCCAATGAAAAAAAAAAGGGCCCTCTTTCTCATGTGTTCTTTAGGTCCAAATTTTTTGGAACGATCAACTTATTATTTTTGTACTTATGAATATTAATCGTTAACTTCATTTCAGCTTTTTCTGATTGGAGGTTTAACAACCACCGTGAGCAACTCAATGGGCTATAAGCAGTCGCCCGTTCCTAATTTAGGGTCACTGGTTCCAGGAAAGGGAAAGAGCCAGTGCCGAAAGACAGACACGACATCCATGCCTCACTGGGATTCGAACGCGGACCCCTTTCGGACGAACGATCAGAGGCCATCGCTTAGACCACTGCGTCACATTTCAGCTTTATTTCTGGCTGAAAAGTTATTTCCTTAAAGAAAAGGAACGTTTCGGTCCATCTATATGTTGGGCGTTTTCTCTGAAAGGACATGGGAAATTCTTTGTGAGAAACGTGCCGCCCAAACAAGAACGCTACTATAAATTAAACTAAAACTAACTACAGTTAGACGTAGGTCGTTTGGCTTAGAGCCTAGGGTAATTGGCAGGGACGTCGCTAGACTGAAATTAGGGTGAGCGAGTACTATTTTTGCTGGGGCAGGTTTATAGCAACTTAATATACGAAACACTGAAAGGAAGAATTTTTAATACGTTTTACTACTGGCTACAAAGAAATTTGGAGTACCCCTTCCACCCCATTACACGCACACACACACACACACACACACACACACACACACCTGGATCTAACAAGTTATGCCACTGATGATAAACCAACAAGATAACATGACAATGACGAGTGGATAAGTGGTGTAACATATGAGAATTGGTAGAATGTCGCCTTCAACTTTTTTCTTGCTGTGAATGCATTGCCTTAATTGCTTTTCAAAATTTTGCACTCACTTTTTCTTATGAAAATAGTACTGTACTTGAACAATTTTTTAAAGAAAAATGTTCTATTTATTTATCCAATTCAAATTTAGCGTCTTAAAATACGCAGGCATAATATTTTCCCCTCCTTAACTCCCTTCCGTCAAGTCAGCGACCTTGCTTTGCACTCTTCACCTCCAAAGCAGTCGTCAGCCACGTCCGGCACCCTCACTACCCGGTACACTGGTGTAGCTTTAGACTCTACTTTCTGTGTTTGTTTTTTTTTTAATTTTTTTTTTTTATTGGAGGTTTAACGACCACCGTGAGCAACTTAATGGGCTATAAGCAGTCGCCCGTCCCTAATTTAGGGTCACTGGTTCCAGGGAAGGGAGAGAGCCAGTGCCGTAAGACAAACACAACATCCATGCCTGACCGGGATTCGAACCCGGACCCCTTACGGACGAATGATCAGAGGCCAGCGCCTTAGACCACTGCGCCACCGGGGCGGCTTTCTGTGTTGAAATCCCCTACTTAGTAAAACTAACAGCAGAGTAATTAGTAATGACACCTCTCAGCGAATTCCAATTCACCCCCTCATTCGCCCCTGGCCATACTAGCATGATAAAAATGCTTGAACTAAGGATTTCGGAGAGTGAAAAACAACATTTCCTGGCACTGCCGATGCTATTTTGATAATATTCTACGGAGAAGTAAACAACGCAATTCCTAGGGGAAAATACGTTGGGCTACCAGATGAAAAATACGAGACTCATTATTACTTGGCAAAGTCCAAATTATATTTTAAAGTTAAGAAAATTGAAATATGGCATATGTTGAACTGGGCGGGCGGCAGGGTGGGCAAGAAGAATTTCAGGGTGGGCTGTCGCACATCCTCGCATTCCCTTGGCGACGTCCCTGGTCATTGGTATGCCCTCCCCTGAGTGACCAAACAAAAATAAAAATTAACTGCGCAGGAAAATTGCTATGTGCACATTTTAACTTTTAGAATAATCTTTATAGTGATTTAGTTGGAAATGGAGTCCTCAATAGACTAGCAATATTATTATAAACCCAAATTTTTTAAAGGGGAATATTTATGTGGAACAACACACTATTTTTGAATGTATTTTGATGATGCACTCAGTCATGAGCGGAATTTTAAAATTCTTTCACCGCTAAATTGTTGTTAAAATTTGTTCGCGACTCAATTCGTTTTACAATGTATATTTCAACAAAATCTAATCCAACTAGTGGCATGGCCAGAAATCTCTTAGGGGGGACGGTGATCATCCCCCTCCCCTTAAGAAATTTTGGGAATAAGCCTAGAATCTTTAAAAGTCAAAAAACGAAAAAAAAAAAAAAAATACTGATAAAATTTTTTTTTAATTATGCATATACATACATGCACATATATAGCTGTAAATTTGTACTCAGTCTCCCTCAAAGAGGGTCCCAGACCCGAGAATCCCCCCAACCCCCGGCTACGCCTATGAGTCTATGAAACAACTTTTTTTTTTTTTTTTGAGGAATTTATACAGTGGTTCCCTTGTACATAGGCGTAGCGTGACCAAAAATTGGGGGAGGGAGCACAAATAAGTCTAAACAATTGGGGGGGGATTCTCGAAAATAGTTTCTCCGAAAATGCTCCTGTTCAATTGCCATTTAGTTCCATAACTTAAGTTTTTTACATGCCTAATATATCCAAAACTACAAGATGTGCGAGGATAGCGTTCATTCATCCTAATGAGGATGAAAAAAATATGCCTTTCAAAGCACCTCATGCAGTTATCTGATGATGAAAACCATCATCAGATGACAACATGCTATTGCACATATAAAAATGTTCGCTATTGCGTAGCGTTGTTCCCTTGGCCGTATGTCACACTTTATAACATTTTAAAAAAAAGGACGATTATAGCTATTACTTTTTCGCCTTTTTAAGTTTGGGGGCACGTGCCGCCCTCCCCCGACGCTATGCCTATGCCCCTGTAAGTAACTGTATTTTATAGGCAACCTCAGGACTAAAATTCCCGTCCTGGTTTGGTCGTCCCAATCCGCGCCTCCGCCACACGCCTTGAATTTTCAAAAGTGAATCCCTATTTACAGACAGACACACACCACAGAATGCAGACAATCCCACAGTACTTATGGACAACACAAATGGCAATATCCTACCTTCCAATTTTCTTCTTACTAGGCCAATGCTTCTCTCTCTGTTGGTTCACTGACATCACTTTTTCTGTTTGTTTCTAACGAAGCGGGTGACTGACTCGCTGTAGCTCAGAAGTAGGCGCAAAGGGATTTAGTAAACACTTGAAAATCAGAAAGATACCTTTCACCAACGTGGATTTTCTGGGATAGAACAACACGGGACACGAAAGGTGAACAGGAACGTACGAAAGCGAAGGAGA
This sequence comes from Macrothele yani, assembly GCA_039090855.1. Classification (NCBI taxonomy): domain Eukaryota; kingdom Metazoa; phylum Arthropoda; class Arachnida; order Araneae; family Macrothelidae; genus Macrothele; species Macrothele yani. Next base: position 22,550,949 of record CM076992.1, read on the forward strand.
TTCCAGAAGACAGATAGAATCCGTCGATTTTAGTCTCCCAGCTTCGTTTGTCGACCACGTGCTGTAAAGAATGACGCCAATCTACGTCACAGTGTTCGACCGGAAAATCACGAGCCTTACAACGTGGGCATTTTCCCCGGGATTTCATAAAATTATACACACAAATGCATACACAAAGTAAAGAGTGTTTTTCTTTTTAACTCAGACATTGTGATTCCAAGAAAAATGCATTTTATTTTTTCGTATTAAGTTTCCTATTATATTGTATTCAGTTCCGACACTCGAGCCTTTTTCTTCGCAAATGCATGACACAATCAACTAAAAAGCAGGTTTCTAAACCATCAGATTTATTATATTATTCATCAGTAAATGGATGATCACAATAGGAACACTCAGTGACGTACCTGAAAAAGTCGGGGTCCCCCGCAAAAACTATCTTCGAGGCCCTTTTGTGAAAATCTATCTGCTCTCAATTACTGAAGATTTTAAATTGCATAATCTAGGTTTCACGGGCATTTTAATAATTCAAATTCTTTGGAACCTATAGGTATTTTTCGCAAAACCAAAATTGTTGCACTTTATCGGGTGTAACACAAATGCACAGGTTGTAATTAAAATGACCGTCCCAGTTTTATACCAATACGAAGCCAAGTATTGCACAACACTTACGCCAAAGTGAATCATATCATGGAAATTTTATTCTTTTAGAGAACTAAGGCCAGTCTCTTTTGAAATGTCTCACCATCACACAGGCAAAACACGTAACGGCCGTGTGACAGTGTCTAAAGGACCTTCCGATTTATACGAAAATACAGAACATAAGCAAGCAAATAAAAAAGTAATAATTCAAAATTGTGGCACAGAAAGAGTAAAATTACTTAAATTATTCACTCTTGTATAAAAGAAATCACACTTAACGTTATGTCACAACGTTTTGCACATGGTAAAAGCATTTTCTTTTGACTCTGTTACATATACACTGCTGGCCACGCAAAATGCAACACCAAGAAGGACACGAGATAGCAAAGCCAGATTTACTGGACACATAACAACAGATACAAAGATGAAACGATTGAGCTTACAGGCCCGTGCGACTTGCGGAACACGCGGACATCAATAGTTCGTGTGGCCCCCATGACTGGCAATAACAGCCGCTACACGCCGCGGCATCGAACGAAAGAGGCTTTGGATGTGGGCTTGGGGTATGTCGGTCCAGGCTGCTTCCACACGTTGCCACAGTTCATCAGGGTAGCCGCGGTTGGTGCTTGCGGGCCACTCGGTTGCCGATCAGCGACCAGACGTGTTCGATGGGCGACATATCGCGAGAACAGGCAGGCCACGGCAGCAGTGACACCTGGTAGGCCGTGAAGAATTGTTGCACGATGCTTGCCACGTGCGGGCGCGCATTGTCCTGTTGAAACGTGGCCGCTGGCAGGTCCTGCAGGTTAGGGAGGACTACAAGCTCCAAAACGTCGGAGATGGTGCGGTGGATCTTGAGTGTACCGGCGATGCGCACCAGAGGGGTGCGGGTGTCATATCCAATTGCGCCCCAAACCATAACGTCAGGCGACGGACCGGTATGGCGATGCATAACGCAGGCGTCATACAGTCTCTCGCCGCAGTGCCGCCACACGCGGATCCGACCATCGTGGTGTTGCAGGCAGAAGCGGGATTCGTCGGAGAAGACAATGTCATGCCATTCCGTAGTCCAGGTGCGGCGTTCAACGGCCCACTGCCGCCGCACTCGCCGGTGGTGTAACGTCAATGGTAATCGGAGCAATGGGCGCCGTGCGACAAGTCCCCCCCCTCCTGCAGACGTCGTCGAACGGTACGTGTTGACACAGCTTGTTGCGCAACACACCCTAATTCCTGCACTAACGTTCGTGATGTGGCGGTGTGAGCTGTGAATGCCCGCCGCACAACATGCCGGTCCTCTCATTCGGTGGGGCGCCGTGGCTGCGGCAATCGCTCACGTCGGTCCGTCCGTCCCTCCTGCACCTACCGAATCCATATTCGCCTCACTGTGGCTGGATGTCGTCCCACACGGGCGCCGATGTCTCGGTACGAAAAACCGCTGTCGCGATAAGCCACTATTCGTCCTCTGTCGAACTCCGAAACGTGCTGGAATGACTGCCGTATTCTGCGACGAGGCATCAGGAAGCTTCCCACGCACAGGTCCGACAGCACAACACACTTCCACTATTTACACCCCGCCTTCTGTGCACCCTTCTTATAGTGCTTCACGGTGGTGTGCCGGGCACACAGGATTTGCATATGCCCTGCAATGCTAACCGTTTGCATGTCCTCTCGCGGGCGACGCATGCTGCGAATTCCAGACCAATTGGATGCTTCTTTCTTGGTGTTGCACTTTGGGTGGCCAGCAGTGTATAAAAACATGACACATTTCTCTGTTTTCTTTTTCATTCCCGTGAAGAACACTTTTTATCTCATTATTCTAAAGGATGCGTAGTTAGTGCGAACAAGTGTAGGATATAATAATGCGTATCCTCATTGATACAACAATTTCATTTATTCAACTGATATTTCATTCACATGCTCTTGTTATTATACATGCATAGGAACTATTGCTATGACTGTGAAAAGGGGCCTTAAGTTATATGCGATAGCTACTTTCCGTCGCCCAGTTTTTAGCACGTCTTTTGTAAAAAAGATCTTGCTTATGTTACCGGTTTGTCCGTACGTCCGTCTGTGGACCTCATATCTCTGCAACTACTAGTCCAATTTGAAACATTCTTTTTGCATTAGGAAGCTTGAAATGTGCGAATGATGATCCTTCAATTCGCGTTTTTTTTTTACGATGCACAAATTCGCCGCTAGAGGGCGTAAATGCAGATTATCGAATTCAAAATAAATTTTATTCCATTTATTTTCTTCTGAACATCCGATTATTATTATTTTTTTCTTTCGATTCCATTTATGTCGGAGACTATTTTAGGCATAGTCATTTTTTCAAGTTATAGATTTCCCGCTAGGGGCGGGCGTAAAGGCAAATTGTGTTTTCCCTGATATCTCTTCTTCTAAAACTTAGATTTGAAAAATTCTTTCTGAAGCGGATACAGCTTTTGATAAGAAACTTTTGCATATAATTTCTTACTTTTTGTAAAAAATCGTTTGGCCACCAGGGGCGTAAGTGTTAATTTCTGCTTCTAATGTATTTGCAGTAAAATCTGAGCTTCTAAAATCTGGATTGAAAAAATTCTTTCGTAGACCGATACCGCTCATGTCAGTAAACCTTTTCGGGATAGTTTCTTCTTAAAACAATGCAGGGTTTCTCCACCAGGGGGCGTAGATGTATATTTTATTTTTGTCAATATCTCTGCTCCTAATGGTCCGATTTGAAAAATTCTTCCTGCATCGCATAGTCATACAGCTCCTGATGGGAAATGTTTTGCATATAATTCCTGATATTTGGTAAAGAATGGTTTGGCTACCAGAGGGGCATAAGTATTAATTTCCGCTTCTGATGTATTTGCAACAAAATCTGAGCTCCTGAAAACTCGACTGAAAAAAATTCTTCCGTGGACTGATACCCCCCCTCACATCGAAAAACCTTTTGAGAATAGTTTCTTCTTAAAATAATGCATGGGTTTTCCGGTAGGGGACGTAGATGCATATCTTATTTTTGTCGATATCTATGCTTCTAAGAGTCCGATTTGAAATTTTTTTCCTTTGTTGGAGAGCGTTTCCGCTGCGAAATGTAACTTCAAATTTTTCTTAACGAACAAGTCTACCAAAAAAGTCAGGGCGTAAGTTTCCGTTTCCGTTTACAGCAATATCTGTGGGACTAAAAACTGATTGAAAAACGTCTTTCTTCAGTCAGATATTATTAACTATGCAAACTATGTGCGCGTATTTTCTTTCCAAAATAATGCACAATTTCGCCGCTAGGGGCGCAAATATTTAATCTGTTTTTCTCAATATCTCTGCTTCTGCATGTGTAATTTAGAAATTTCTTTGAACACCAGATGCAATTTACCTTCTAAAACACTTTAGGATAGTATATGAGAAACTTTGTAGTTCACAGTCATGTCGGTTGGTGGTGTTTTTGTACTTTAGTTTGCAGTTTTATTGCCGCTCCTAAAAACACTATTGAGAAATTTCTTCTTTACTGTATGCCATTCGCTACAAATAGAGATGTGAAGCATTATCCTCTTTAAATAACCCAAAGATAATCCAAAGTAAAGGTCGAAAACTTTTTTCGATACTACTGCTTCCGGACGACGTATTTGAAAAGATCTTTTTTCTTAGCATAGCTTTTCCGATGAAGAATATTTTTCGCCAATTTTCAACTTTTCCATTATGCACAATTCTTCTGCTAGCAGACGTAGACTTATATCATGTTTTCTTCTATATTTCTTCTTTTAACTGTCCGACTTGAAAATCTCTTTGTCTCTGATACCTTCCTTATGCTATGAGAAAAATTGTGTGCGCCATTTGTTAGTTTTCCTAACATGCTTTTTAGCCGCTGGTGAAACTAAGTAACTGTTTCAATTTCTGGATGTTTTATCGATTGTAGAAGCCGGTTGATTGTTTTCCTAAACGGTTCCATTGACTTTGAATAGCTTTGATAAATTTAATTAGCGTCAGAACGGTTTCAAAAACGTACTCATTACAACCGAAAATCCAGTGTCATGTTTCTTGTTATAAACTAAAGCAAAAATTATTTCTTGAAGATTTTACTCATTTACTGAAAAAAAAAAAGAATTGCTTTTCTTTTTAATACTTCTTTCAAATCTGCTCTCAAAAATTCCTGGCTATTTCTTTAACCAGTTTCATATGAAGTTTCCGCAAAAAAATTGAAAAACCCTTCTGCTGAGGTTTCTAGCCTCAGCAGAAGAATTTTTCAAAATTTTTGTTGCGGGGGCTATCAGTACGCCTATAGGTATACTGCCGCCCCGGTGGCGCAGTGGTTTAAGAGCCGGCCTCTCACCGTTCCTCCAAGTGGTACCGGGTTCGAGTTCCGATAAGGTATGGGTGGTGCAGTTCCATAAGGTTCCACCGGGTTCGAGTTCCGATAAGGTATGGTCTGCCATGCGTACGTCGCTAACCTTCTCCCGTGGATTTATATGAAACCTCCCAAATTTCCAAATTTCCTGAGACACTTCCATGTGGAGGCTTGTAACACCTAGAGTTCTATCTATATGTAAATATATATATATATATATATATATATATATATATATATATATATATATATACTTAAGAGCAAAACTGAAGACTAAGGAAAAAATTTTAGAATTTAGAACGAAGGGTGCAAAATAACCTGAAAATCAAAACGCGCAACGCAGCAGTTTTGAAAATTCAGAATTCACATTCTATAAAGATACCTAAGCAAAAAAAATATACAAATATAATTTTGACTCACACCTAGTACAACATAGAAAAGGTTATGTATCTACCTGTGTGAGTAAAAGGAGAAAAGAAAAAAATAAAATAAAACAACTGAATGTAGAAGGTGTCGAGAATACTGAGCCTTGGCTTTATCAAGGACCAGCAAAAACTCTGCATTTTCTCACTTCCACAAAGACCTAGTTGGAAATGGGTTTCTGCAAGGCCATAGATGCAAGTAACATTCCCATCTAAAATAGTTTAAAATATATATATATATATAAGTCATGTCCTCCGTAGAGTAGCATGACCTAGCACTAGTTAACAATTTCGCTTGCATCCATTAACCTTCATGGTCCGACCCATGCTCTTCATCTGTTACTATTAAACAGAGAGAAGAAGATTAAAGAGAACTCAAGCTGTGAGAGTGACATAATAAATAGAAATGATTTTCAGCTATAACGAAATTCCAAGTTCGTTTGAGAGAGAATTTAAACCTGAAAAACAAATTTTACATTGCAATTAAAAAAGGAAATGTTAATTTATAACGAACAGATTTTTGAAAGAAAACTTGAGTCTAAAACCCCTACTCTACAACTTATGACAGCACGAAAACGAGAATAAGTTAAAGATAATAATTAACTAAAGAAAACTTTGTGAAAGTTATATACCTTAAACAGTTAGTTGCAATATGTACAAAGTATTTCAGCAGTGCTTTAAGTGCATAATTAATTAGTTATTAAGAACTTAACTACTTTGAAAAAACAGCGCATAGACAGCGCATAGAAAAGGAACAAGCTTAGCCATCTTCTGTTCCTAGGTACCACAAAAGACGCTCAAAGTTACAAAGAAAAGTAAGAGTTAAAACCCGCATAAATGTTAACAGACAAAACCAATGCTTAAAAGCTGAAAAGCTAAAAAAATACAGAGAAAAGGTACATGAAGTACTAACATTGAACTTATAAAACCTAGAGCCCAAAAACAAGGAAGAGAGCTTACCTCTTGTGTTACAAAAACTTTTCTCCTCACAAGAGGAGAACATGGCTGACCTCTTCCGCCACTCCCTAGACGCTGGGGGGCAGTGAGGGTGGGGCTGATGGCCTCCTCATACAGCAAGAAACCAACGCGCGGAGATTTTAACCAGAGAAAAAAATATAAACTTAAGACTGTGGATCTGTATGATCAGAATGAGCAGAATTAACTCTCCAGAATACATGAGAAATATTATAAAATACACGAGCAGTTTATTTAATAATCTTTGCATGTATTAAATCACCTTAGTGAGCTTCTATAGATTAATCAGAATCTTATTAATTTTAATGTTGGTTTTACTATTTTTAGTATAGCTATCCTAGTGATGAATAACTAGTTTTCTTTTTTATTTGTTTTTATTTTCTTTTATAAACAGATTTTTAAGCTTTTTTTGTGTGATTTTGTTTATATTATTTAATTTTTTTGTTTTAATAGGACCGTCATATCCATAGCACTAAGGTTCCTTTAGGTAGTTAATAGGCATCCTCTAGCCAACTTCCTTACGGCTTTGATTGGTCAGAATCATATTATTAACTGTGTAGAAAATTAAAGCAGATCTGCCAACCTTACTCTATTATTCAGAATAATTTTTCTTAAAGTTCTTTTGATGAAAGAAGAAGGAATTTCGTTCTCTAGAAAACTTTCTAATAGTATATTAATGTGGTAATTGAAGTCCAAATTGTTGCTGCAAATTCTTGAAATCCTTAGGACCTGAGAAATTAGTACATTCTCAATTACTTTGGTTGAAATGTTATTATTCCAGTGTAGATATTTAATTACTTTGAAAGGAAAATTAGCTCTTTTATCAAAGAGGCTAATAGATGGGTTACCTCTGTTGAGCTTAATGCTTAAGTCTAGGAACTCAAGTTCCTGATTACTGTGGTTGGTTTTACATAAGTTAAGAGAGCTAGGATAGATATTATCAAAATCACTCTCTATAACTTCGGAATTATTGATACACAGCAGATCATCAATATATCTAAAAGTGTAAAGGTAGTTATCTGAGCAGGTGGGGTGATTTTTAATGAATTTATATTCCTTAAAGAACAGGAATAGATTAGCGATATTCGTGGACGTTGATGTTCCCATTGGAATACCGTTCACTTGCTTATAGAGAGTATTATTATATAAGATATGGTTGTTTTTTATGCAGCAATTGAGATAAGAGTTCCAAGTTCCTACATCAACAAATTGGTTAAGTTTAAATTCTGCATACAGCTCTTTAAAGGTAGTGATTATATCTGATAGAGGCAGATTAGTATATAGGTTTTCAAAATCATAACTATTAATATCTAGGGGACAAACTTTGAGTATAGTAGAAATTACTTCTGCATTATTATTAATTATCCAAAAATCTCTGTACATCAAGTTAGAACAGTTTCTAATGTGTTTCAAAACCTTCTTTAAGACATCTTCAAAAGCAAGATCTATTTTCTTTTTATGACTCCTTACTCCACTAGCTATGAACCTGAACTTCACAGATCCTTATGAAACTTAACCGTTGCAAAAAGAAATGGAAATTCAGGCCCATATCTTCTAGTTTGCGGAATTTTAAGTTTCTTGAAGAATGCCTTAAACCGATTTTCTAACTGCTTGGTAGAATAACTTACGGGCTCGTATGTTACTATATTATTGAGTTCCATAGTTAACAATTCAAAATAGAACTTCTTACAGATAATTGCAAAATTATTGCTAGCTTTATCCGTGGTGGTAAAAATAAATTGGTCCTGTAGTTTGGAGAGTGACCTTTTAGCTTCTCCAGAGAAAAAGAGATTTCTGTCGAAGCAAAAGTCCAGACCTGCCAACTCACCGGTGAAGCTATTGATTATATTATATTTCCATTCTGCGAAGGCCTCAATAGGCCTAAGCAAAAAAATACATATATAATTTCGTTTTAAATTCTAAAGTTTTTCCTTAGTCTTCAGTTTTGCTCTTATAATATATATATATATATATATATATATATACATTATTTACGACCGCCAATAGCGGTATAACTATACCATCGGGATTAGAGGAAATTCTATCCCACACTCACCAACCCGCTTGGCCAGCGTGGTGAGTTATGGCTAAACCCCTCCAAAATGATTCCACAACTTAAATCTTGGCCCTCAGTCTCCGGCAGCTGGAATGTACCTGGCCAAGGCAGCGGCCAGTGCGACATGAAGGCAGAGGGTGCTAAGAATCCCCGGAGGACCGGACTAGGCTGCCATCTGATGCTGACCTTGGCTACGTACAATGGACGCTCCCTATCTTCTGATTCAAGGCTTCTTGAATTGGAAGAAGAATTACAAAGGATCAAGTGGGACATCGTGGGGCTAAGTGAGGTAAGGAGAAAAGGAGAAGATCTCATCGAACTGAAAAGTGGACATCTCTTCTACTATGGTGGGACAGATACTGGCAGAACTAGTGGTGTTGGATTTATAACAAACAAGAAACTGAAGGATAAAGTGGTAGAAGTTGAAAGTTCCTCTGACAGAGCTGCACGACTTGTTATCCAACTCTCGAAAAGATACCAGGCTCAGATTATTCAAACTTATGCACCCACCACAAGTCATCCTGAAGAAGAAATTGAAGAATTTTATGAAGAAATTTGTCATCTAAATAATAAAGGCAAGCAGCACTTGAAAATAATTATGGGAGATTTCAATGCAAAAATGGGGCAGCGGCAACAGAATGAAACTTCAGTAGGTAAATTCGGTCACGGCAACAGAAACCAGCGTGGAAATACTCTCGTTGAGTTTGCAGAGGCAGAAGGGTTTTTCATCTTGAACTCCTTCTTCAAGAAAAAGCCACACAGGAAATGGACATGGAGACATCCAAATGGGACGACAAGTGAAATTGATTTTATTATGTGTAACAAAAAAATCGTCATAGAAGACTGCAGTGTGCTAAACAAGTTCAACACAGGTAGTGACCATAGATTGGTGAGATGTAAGATGCACCTCAACACTAAACTTGAACGTGGCAAGCTCATAAGACAAACAAAACCTATTGACATAACCAACCTTAAAAAACACCATAATACCTTCAAGTTGGAACTGAAGAACAGGTTCTCTGCTTTGGAAGGCCTAACATCGGAAGAAGTGGACATCTCTGAAGTTAACAGAAAACTAACCAAAGCTCTTATGGAAACAGCAACAAAATTAGCTGGGTCTAAGAACAAGTTGCATGTAAACAAATTATCAGGAAAAACGAAAATGTTGATGCAAAAAAGAAGAGAGATGAGGACAACTAAAGAAGATGTGACTTCCAAAGTGGAATATATAGAGCTATGCAAGACAGTACGAAAAAGTATCACTGAAGACGTAAGAAAATTCAACTGTGAACTAGTGAGGAAAGCAATTGAAAACAACCAAAGCCTAAAGATAGCAAAGGGACATCTCAGTAAGGGAAGGAAACAGATTATGGCACTGAGAAAAGAAGATGGTTCTGTAACAAGAAATAGAGGCGAAATTTTGACAAGAGTGAAAGATTTCTACTCCAAATTATATGAAAGGGATGATACATGCACTCCAAACATCATGAAAGATACCAGTACCAGAGTTCCTCCAGTCCTTCCAGCAGAAGTTGCACATGCAATCAAGAACATGAAGCGGGGAAAAGCTCCAGGAGAAGATGGAATTACTGTAGACATCATACAAGAAGCAAGTGGAGAAATCGAAACAGTACTCGCCCAAATTTTCACTCGATGCCTTAATGAAGGAAAGATTCCTAAAGATTGGAACACCGCTACAATGATCCTGCTACATAAGAAAGGTGACATTGAGGATCTCGGAAACTACAGACCTATCAGTAGTTTATAAAATCTTCACTAAAGTTCTTTCACACCGCTTGAAGGTAACACTGGACATGGCTCAACCGAGAGAACAAGCTGGATTCAGGAGTGGCTACAGCACAATAGATCATATCCACGTACTGAGAGAACTAATTGAAAGAGCGAGGGAATATGAACTTCCATTGTGCATGGCTTTTATCGATTATGAAAAAGCCTTTGATTCGGTGAAACCATCAGCAGTTACAATGGCTCTGAAATCCTGCGGTATTGAAGATGCATACATTAATATTATTAATAACATCTATGAAAATGCAAGTGCAAAGATTCGGCTGTTTGAAAATACAACACACATAAAAATTGGAAAGGGAGTGAGACAAGGTGACACCATATCTCCGAAGCTCTTTAATGCCACATTGGAGGGTGTTTTTCAGTCGCTGAGCTGGGAAAACAAAGGGATAAAGATTAATGGAGATTATCTAACCCACCTTCGTTTTGCTGATGACGTAGTCATTTTTGCAACTAGCCCATCAGAGCTGCAGAGTATGATCCAGGAACTTGCTGACAAGAGTAAAGAAGTGGGATTAAAAATGAACTTTCAGAAGACAAAAGTGATGTTCAATGCTTTTACAAGAAATGAAGATTTATCGATTGATGGAGAAAAGCTGGAGATAACAGACACGTACGTTTATCTTGGACAGCAGATATCAAGTGAGGGTCACATTGATGAAGAAATTAATCAGCGTACAAAACTTGCCTGGAGAGCTTTTGGAAGAAACAGCATAATTTTCAAGAGCAATATGCCATTATGTCTTAAAAGAAAAGTGTTTGATCAATGCATCCTTCCAGTGCTTACGTATGGTGCAGAGACGTGGACCTTAACTAAAAGAGACATACAAAGGCTGCAGACAACTCAAAGTAGCATGGAGAGGTGCATGCTTGGTGTAACCAGGAGAGATAAGAAGAGGAACTCGTGGATCCGAAAAATGACAATAGTGGAAGACATCATGATCAGAGTTAAATCCCTGAAATGGCAATGGGCTGGACATACTGCCAGAAGGACAGATCATCGATGGACAGCCGAAATTTTAGATTGGATTCCAAGGGACAGGAAAAGACCCAGAAGAAGACCACATGGGAGATGGGTGGATGAAATTCGAAAGTATGCAGGGGTGACATGGAGGAGACTGGTATATATATATACAAATGTCAACCCCGCCTTCTCGTGGTACATCCTGTTCCCACTAAAGGGGCTCTGACGACCGCCAATAGCGGTATAACTATACCATAGGGATTAGAGGAAATGCTATCCCACACTCACCAATCCGCTTGGCAAGCGTGGTGAGTTATGGCCAAACCCCTCCAAAATGACTCCACAACTTAAATCTTGGCCCTCAGTCTCCGGCAGCTGGAATGTACCTGGCCAAGGCTGCGGCCAGTGCGACATGAAGGCAGAGGGTGCTAAGAATCCCCGGAGGACCGGACTAGGCTGCCATCTGATGCTGACCTTGGCTACGTATAACGGACGCTCCCTATCTTCTGATTCAAGGCTTCTCGAATTAGAAGAGGAACTACAAAGGATCAAGTGGGACATTGTCGGGCTAAGTGAGGTAAGGAGAAAAAGAGAAGATCTCATTGAACTGAAAAGTGGACATCTCTTCTACTATCGTAGGACACATACTGGCAGAACTAGTGGTGTTGGATTTATAACAAACAAGAAACTGAAGGATAAAGTGGTAGAAGTTGAAAGTTCCTCTGACAGAGCTGCACGACTCGTTATCCAACTCTCGAGAAGATACCAGGCTCAGATTATTCAAACTTATGTACCCACCACAAGTCATGCTGAAGAAGAAATTGGAGAATTTTATTAGGAAATTCGTGATCTCAATAATAAAGGTAAGCAGCACTTGAAGATAATTATGGGAGATTTCAATGCAAAAATAGGGCAACGGCAACAGAATGAAACTTCAGTAGGTAAATTCGGTCACGGCAACAGAAACCAGCGTGGAAATACTCTCGTAGAGTTTGCAGAGGCAGAAGGGTTTTTCATCTTGAACTCCTTTTTCAAGAAAAAGCCACACAGGAAATGGACATGGAGACATCCAAATGGGACGACAAGTGAAATTGATTTTATTATGTGTAACAAAAAATTCGTCATAGAAGACTGCAGTGTGCTAAACAAGTTCAACACAGGCAGTGACCATAGATTGGTGAGATGTAAGATGCACCTCAACACTAAACTCGAACGTAGCAAGCTCATAAGACAAACAAAATGTATTGACATAACCAACCTTAAAAGACACCATAATACCTTCAAATTGGAACTGAAGAACAGATTCTCTGCTTTGGAAGGCCTAACATCGGAAGAAGTGGATATTTCTGAAGTTAACAGAAAAGTAACCAAAGCTCTTATGGAAACAGCAACAAAATTAGCTGGGTCTAAGAACAAATTGCATGTGAACAAATTATCAGGAAAAACCAAAATGTTGATGCAAAAAAGAAGAGTGATGAGGACAGCTAAAGAAGATGTGACTTCCAAAGTGGAATATATAGAGCTATGCAAGACAGTACGAAAAAGTATCACTGAAGACGTAAGGAAATTCAACTGTGAACTAGTAAGGAAAGCAATTGAAAACAACCAAAGCCTAAAGATAGCAAAGGGACATCTCAGTAAGGGGAAAAAACAGATCATGGCACTGAGAAAAGAAGATGGTTCTGTAACAAGAAATAGAGGCGAAATTTTGACAAGAGTGAAAGATTTCTACTCCAAATTATATGAAAGGGATGATACATGTACTCCAGACATCATGAAAGGTACCAGTACCAGAGTTCTTCCAGTCCTTCCAGCAGAAGTTGCACATGCAATCAAGAACATGAAGCGGGGTAAAGCTCCAGGAGAAGATGGAATTACTGTAGACATCATACAAGAAGCAAGTGGAGAAATCGAAACAGTACTCGCCCAAATTTTCACTCGATGCCTTAATGAAGGGAAAATTCCTGAGGATTGGAACAACGCTACAATGATCCTGCTACATAAAAAAGGTGACATTTTGGATCTCAGGAACTACAAACCTATCAGCCTCCTATCAGTGGTTTATAAAATCTTCACTAAAGTTCTTTCACACCGCTTGAAGGTGACACTGGACATGGCTCAACCGAGAGAACAAGCTGGATTCAGGAGTGGCTACAGCACAATAGATCATATCCACGTACTGAGAGAACTAATTGAAAGAGCGAGGGAATATGAACTTCCATTGTGCTTGGCTTTTATCGATTATGAAAAAGCCTTTGATTCGGTGAAACCATCAGCAGTTGCAATGGCTCTGAAATCCTGCGGTATTGAAGATGCATACATTAATATTATTAATAACATCTATGAAAATGCAAGTGCAAAGATTCGGCTGTTTGAAAATACAACACACATAAAAATTGGAAAAGGAGTGAGACAAGGTGACACCATATCTCCGAAGCTCTTTAATGCCACATTGGAAAATGTCTTTCAATCACTGAACTGGGAAAACAAAGGGATAAAGATTAATGGAGATTATCTAACCCACTTTCGTTTTGCTGATGACATAGTCATTTTTGCAACTACCCCATCAGAGCTACAGGGTATGATCCAGGAACTTGCTGACAAGAGTAAAGAAGTGGGATTAAAAATGAACTTTCAGAAGACAAAAGTGATGTACAATGCTTTTACAAGAAATGAAGATTTATCGATTGATGGAGAAAAGCTGGAGATAACAGACACGTTCGTTTATCTTGGACAGCAGATATCAAGTGAGGGTCACATTGGTGAAGAAATTAATCGGCGTACAAAACTTGCCTGGAGAGCTTTTGGAAGAAGCAGCATAATTTTCAAGAGCAATATGCCATTATGTCTTAAAAGAAAAGTGTTTGATCAATGCATCCTTCCAGTGCTTACGTATGGTGCAGAGACGTGGACCTTAGCTAAAAGAGACATACAAAGGCTGCAGACAACTCAAAGTAGCATGGAGAGGTGCATGCTTGGTGTAACCAGGAGAGATAAAAAGAGGAACACGTGGATCCGAAAAATGACGAGAGTGGAAGACATCATGATCAGAGTTAAATCCCTGAAATGGCAATGGGCTGGACATACTGCCAGAAGAACAGACCATCGATGGACAGCCGAAATTTTAGATTGGATTCCAAGGGACAGGAAAAGACCCAGAAGAAGACCACATGGAAGATGGGTGGATGAAATTCGAAAGTATGCGGGAGTGACATGGAGGAGACTGGCACAAGACAGACCGTTGTGGAGGAAACTTGGGGAGACCTTCGTCCAGCAGTGGATTGATAATGGTTGACAATGATGATGATGATGATAGTTATGAAATATATATATTTCATAACTATGAAATATATATATTTCATAAGAGAGAGAGAGAGAGAGAGAGAGAGAGAGAGAGAAAATTGTAAAAAATAAGAATTGCAAAAAATTAACATTCCATAAAGAATACAGAATTAAATTCAAAATGGAAGTTCAAATTCGAAAATCAAAAAAATAAACAGAAAACGGGTTGCCGTCATCAGGAGAGCATCAACCTGCGGAAGTGGTCTTTCTAGTACCAACAAATGACAAGGAGAACCAAAAATGTCGGTTGGTCATGCTCCCTAGGCCACCAGACCAAACGCCAAAATAGACACAGAAATTCAAAAAACGAGAATATAAACATTGAAAAAATGATAAAAAAGGCTTACTCGGCAAACCAGTCAAAGCCATGAATGAAGATCAAACTGAACTGGACCAACGGCCCACAAGAGCCCAAATATATAAGAAAACGTTAAAGTGGTCGCGGTTGGATAACAACCTAGCAAGCTAAAAAAAAATAAAAAAAAAATTGTGAAATGACAAGATGCAAAACTGTGTATGTAAATATAAATCTTCAACCACTAGGGATCCACCAAGTGGTACTTTGTATTGCCTGATTTACTTAATATTGTTAGGTACTGGAGTAGTAAAGCATGTCAATGTGCAATTTGAAACTCTTTGAAACCAAATTAAAATTCAGAATTAAGTGTTTTAAATAATGCTTTAAAAAATTACAAGGAAAGTTGTTAGAATGCATATTAGAAAGAAGTGTTTTAAGATTTTTTACAAGCAAGAACTGTGTGGAACATATTTTTGCTGTTCTGTGAAATTGAGAAAGAAGTAAGTTACGATATACTTCTTTATAGAAATGTTGGAGGACCAATGAGTGCAGTAAATGATATCGAAATCGAAAGCATTTCTTTTATCCTAAAGTTTTACCACACCCCTTCCCCCTTCTTCCACCTGTACCTCTAAATCGAGGTAACAAACGCAAGTAGACGAGCTGTTAGTTTTTTCTAAAATGAGATCTTCAGGATATAAGTCAGCAGCGCATTGCAAAAAGTCCGGCACGTTAATGACAATGATGTCATCAACGTACCTCAGAACGATACCAGGCAAAGGGCAAGTAGCAGTAAATCTATCTTCAAAAAAGTGTAGATAGAGATTGGCTAAGCTACTTGAGAAGCGACTGCCCATCGGAATACCACGAGTTTGTAGGTACAGCCCATCGCCCACGGTAATGAAATTGTTATTAATACAGAAGTCCACTAAAAAATGCCAAAACTGTTTCTGTAATCCCGGACTCAAACTTTGTGTGCAAATTTAAGGCCACCTGACATAGACCCTTCAATGAAACCGTAGTGAAAAGGTTTTTAAATTCCTAGGTATCAACAGATGAGACAGTTGTTGAGTTCAACGCCTCTAAAACTCTGTCATTGTTCCCGATAATCCAGGTCGAATCTAGTTGCGAAGCACTGCAGACAAGTACCTCTGAAGCAACCCACCCGCTTTACAGTGTAACAATTGCGTCCACTGGTTATGAAATATATATATATAAATTTTACATTGGATTCCAAAGGACAGGAAAAGACCCAGAAGAAGACCACATGGGAGATGAGTGGATGAAATTCGAAAGTATGCGGGAGTGACATGGAGGAGACTGGCACAAGACAGACCGTTGTGGAGGAAACTTGGGGAGACCTTCGTCCAGCAGTGGATTGATAATGGTTGACAATGATGATGATGATGATATATACAGAGAGAGAGAGAGAGAGAGAGAGAGAGAGAGAGAGAAAATTGTAAAAAATAAGAATTGCAAAAAATTAACATTCCATAAAGAATACAGAATTAAATTCAAAATGGAAGTTCAAATTTGAAAATCAAAAAATAAACAGAAAACAGGTTGCCGTCATCAGGAGAGCATCAACCTGCGGAAGCGGTCTTTCTAGTACCAACAAATGACAAGGAGAACCAAAAATGTCGGTTGGTCATGCTCCCTAGGCCACCAGACCAAACGCCAAAACAGACACAGAAATTCAAAAAACGAGAATATAAACATTGAAAGAATGATAAAAAAGGCTTACTCGGCAAACCAGTCAAAGCCATGAATGAAGATCAAACTGAACTGGACCAACGGCCCACAAGAGCCCAAATATATAAGAAAACGTTAAAGTGGTCGCGGTTGGATAACAACCTAGCAAGCTAAAAAAAATAAAAAAAAATTGTGAAATGACAAGATGCAAAACTGTGTATGTAAATATAAATCTTCAACCACTAGGGATCCACCAAGTGGTACTTTGTATTGCCTGATTTACTTAATATTGTTAGGTACTGGAGTAGTAAAGCATGTCAATGTGCAATTTGAAACTCTTTGAAACCAAATTAAAATTCAGAATTAAGTGTTTTAAATAATGCTTTAAAAAATTACAAGGAAAGTTGTTAGAATGCATATTAGAAAGAAGTGTTTTAAGATTTTTTACAAGCAAGAACTGTGTGGAACATATTTTTGCTGTTCTGTGAAATTGAGAAAGAAGTAAGTTACGATATACTTCTTTATAGAAATGTTGGAGGACCAATGAGTGCAGTAAATGATATCGAAATCGAAAGCATTTCTTTTATCCTAAAGTTTTAATACACCCCTTCCCCCTTCTTCCACCTGTACCTCTAAATCGAGGTAACAAACGCAAGTAGACGAGCTGTTAGTTTTTTCTAAAATGAGATCTTCAGGATATAAGTCAGCAGCGCATTGCAAAAAGTCTGGCACGTTAATGACAATGATGTCATCAACGTACCTCAGAACGATACCAGGCAAAGGGCAAGTAGCAGTAAATCTATCTTCAAAAAAGTGTAGATAGAGATTGGCTAAGCTACTTGAGAAGCGACTGCCCATCGGAATACCACGAGTTTGTAGGTACAGCCCATCGCCCACGGTAATGAAATTGTTATTAATACAGAAGTCCACTAAAAAATGCCAAAACTGTTTCTGTAATCCCGGACTCAAACTTTGTGTGCAAATTTAAGGCCACCTGACATAGACCCTTCAATGAAACCGTAGTGAAAAGGTTTTTAAATTCCTAGGTATCAACAGATGAGACAGTTGTTGAGTTCAACGCCTCTAAAACTCTGTCATTGTTCCCGATAATCCAGGTCGAATCTAGCTTGCGAAGCACTGCAGACAAGTACCTCTGAAGCAACCCACCCGCTTTACATTGTAACAATTGCGTCCACTGGTTATGAAATATATATATATAAATTTTACATTGGATTCCAAAGGACAGGAAAAGACCCAGAAGAAGACCACATGGGAGATGAGTGGATGAAATTCGAAAGTATGCGGGAGTGACATGGAGGAGACTAGCACAAGGCAGACCGTTGTGGAGGAAACTTGGGGAGACCTTCGTACAGCATTGGATTGATAATGGTTGACAATGATGACGATGTTAATATATATATGAACTGATGTCCAAAATTAACTGGACAAATACAAATTCGAGAATATGTCCAAAACGGGACGACCGATTGTAAAGATTTCCCAGAGACGTGTGTAACGTTATCCTTTTTTTTAATTTTTATACACTGAAGAGCAATTGAATTAGAGATGCCTGTCTAGTAACGTGTAGCACCACCTTTCGCCCTGATGACGGCAGCGATTCGTCTCGGCATGGACTCGACAAGACACCGGAAGCGTTGGGAAGACATACGGATCCACGACCCCTGAACAAGCTCCCACAGTTCACGAAGATTTGATGGAGGGAGGTCAGAGCCTCGAACATCTCTCTCGATGGCATCCCAGATGTTCTCAATGGGATTGAGGTCATGTGACCTAACTGGCCAAGGAAGCGAGCTCACGTCGGTGGAGTGTTCATCTAACCATTCGGATACAATTCGGGAGCGATGGCATGGTGCATTGTCTTGTTGCAGGATGAGGTCCCCAGTGGGATGTTGAAGACGCACAAACGGGAGCAAATGGTCGTCCAGGATATCCCGGTAACGTTGACCTATGAGGGACGATGTCACACGTACCAGGGGTCCCATTTCATGCCACGTAAACAGTCCCCAGACGAGAATGCCACCCCACCAGCTTGAAGAGTACCCTGCTGGCAAGAAGGATCCATCGCTTCATGTGGTTTGCGCCGTACTCGTATCCTGCCATCCGCATGTACCAACGAGAATCTCGACTCATCAGTCCAGACAACATTTCCCCACATATCTAGGGTCCAATGGCGATGTTCCCGCGCCCATGCTAATCTCTGCACCCTGTGATGTGCGGTCAGCAGCGGTACCCTCGTGGGACGATGACTTCTGTACCCCATAGCGAGGAGATGGTTCGGGATGGTGTGGCTGCTTACACGTTTTTGTGCACCAGCGTTAAATTGCCGAGTGATTTCTTGCACTGTGGCCAGTCTATCCGCTGTTACAATGCGAGCTAGCTAACGATGACCCCGCTCATCCACACGCTGTTGTTCACGGCAGTTGGCCCTTGCAGGAATGGTTTTACCGGATTCGATGTACTCACGGTGCACCCGTGGCACAGTGGCTCATAAAAATCCCAATGCCTGCACGACTTCCGAGATGGAGTGACCCATTCGTCGGGCCCCGACAATTCGCCCACGATCAAATGCGCTTAGATCCTTCGTCTTACCTATACTGCATCCGACTCTTACTGATTCCCGTCGCATCACTCCTTAAATTGTCGGATCGCTGCATAAGTCATGTCGTTTCCCTTTACAGGGCCGTCCACAGCGCCACGTTTGCATAACGCCATCTGTCTCTAATTCAATTGCTCTTCAGTGTATATATAGTCAAGATAGCATTTTACCCACACTTAATACTGCTCGCTCCACACATTATACACATCGTTCTTACCTTGTCAAAATATAAACACGTAATTTAAACCTGACTTTAAAACTGTTGTCACATAACATTCAGTGAGTGAGAAAATATAACGTTAATGTTGAAACTCTTGAAGAGAACGAACTCAGAATTTACGTAGGAAAAGAAACTAAAAATGAAAGTTAAATGATAATATATGCCATACGTGTGCAAGGGAGAACGCCAAATCGACGTACCCAAGTAGCATTTTGCTATCTCCAATAGAAATATGCAAATGACGACCGTACCTTATCGAGCTGGCAGGCACGCGTCCTTGATAAACGTTGTTCTGAGTGGGATGCGGCAATTGAAGCTTGAGTTGGATTGTTAGTTGAAGAATGGCTCAGCATGATCGCTTAGAATAATACTCTTTACAGAGGAGAGTGATCGGTAGATTGGGAGCAAGGCAATCTCAAGCTGAGGTAGCAAGATAGCTGAAAGTCTAGGGGCAGGTGGTTTCCAATCCCTGGAGACAGTTGCAAGAAACCGGAACAATAACCAGAAGGCCGGGACAAGGGCCCACCACACGCTACAGGCTGTAGGTGTTTTTCCAGATGAGAACACGGCGGTTGTTACTTTCGAGACTGAACCTGGATTCATCGGAAAAGAGGACATTGGACCAGCGATTCTCATTCCAGTCTCAATCTGGTCTACACCACACAGCCGTGGCATTTCTTGCTGACGGAGTGAGTGGGATGCAAAACTGCAGGTTTTCTCGCGTATAGTTCTTGTTCGTTGACCCATCTGTATACTGTTTGCCTTGAAGCAGATAGTCCACCAGCCACAGACGGATCTAAAGCAAGGGCTCTTGCTGACATCGACTTGTTACGCCTAGCTGTTAGTGACACACATCCACCATCCTGAGCCGTTGTAATCCGTGAACGACCTGCCACAGGTTGACGATTAACATTTCCAGTGTCCTGGTACCTTCTCCAAAATCTGGATACAATGGATTAATTCGCGCCAGTGTCTGTGGCAACTTTACTCTGCGTCTGGCCGGATTCCAACATTCCGACCACTTGTAAACATATCCACTTGCTGTCTTTCTGGCATACTCTTTTAATAAAAAATTAATTCTACTACTAGTAGGGCGCGATAACGAAAAGAAACGTTACTTTTCGCATTTTTGCAGCTCTTTCTTAACTCCACAAATATGCTGCTTCGCCTTTTATGCCAGTTATTGCTCGTCACATGGCTTTGCGTTATGATTTCCACATTATCATATTCCTACGTCCTCTGTACTTTACTTTATTACCCTTCTTATCCCTTTCGTTTGTTCTAAAATGTTTTTTTTTTTAAACTATATATGCTTAACTTTCGGACACCAGTGTAGTTACCCGGATGCATCTACGGCAGTTACTTGTTTATATCTAACACTACCTGTTGCAGTAGCTACTTCTGAAAGATCATTCACCAAGCACAAAATACTTTTTGTCAAAAATTATTTGCCGAATACAATGTGTCAGAAACGACTGAAATATCGTTCACTAATTTCCACTGAAGCTCGAGAAGCAGGTAAACTAAACACCAGAGATTTACTTAGAGACAAAAAGTAGGAAGAAAGGTGTTGCTATTTGGATATCTATAATCTATCCATCCATAAAAATGCTAGAATTTCTTCTAATGAAATAGACGTTTTTACCAGTTAAACTATACCTACTTTAACTTTGATTTTCTGTGTTATTATTTTTTTTAATAAATCGCAGAAGAGCCGGAAATTTGTAGTTACACCACCGTGTGTGTCTTTTTATTGGGTTTTTTCTTAATGTTCTGTGACACAGAGGTGAAGCACGTGTCAAGACGACAAACCTGCAGCGATACATTCCGTCGGTGTAGTTTAGTCGGTTAGAGCATCTCACTCCAGAGCGAGAAGACGCGGATTCATCACAGACAAAAGTCCTATTTTCGCATTGGCACCCAAACGTAAAAATGGATCTACTGGCCATTAGGTTTTTCGAAAAATGTGTGTTCGTTCCACACATCGTCTGGAATTAATACCAGCGTCTGATTGTACAATTGCGTGCCATCCAAATGTTACCTGATCGGAGGAAGCAAATCCCAGTCCCTCCAATTGGCGTTGTCCTCTAGAATACGATACGAATTGCTAATATTATCGAATCGTTTGTAAATCGCTAATACATTCCGAATCGTTTGCAAAACGTGTGGGTTTTTTCGGTTTTTTTATTGAAGGTTTAACGACCACTGTGAGCAATTCAATGGGCTATAAGCAGTCGCCCGTCCCTAATTTAGGGTCACTGTTTCCAAGAAAGAGAGAGAGCCAGTGCCGTAAGACAAACACAACATCCATGCCTCACCGGGATTCGAATCCGGACCCCTTTCGGACGAATGATCACAGGCCATCGCTTAGACTACTGCGCCACCGGGGCGGCCACGTGTGCTTCTGAGTACTCGTTGAGTTTGCTCAGTTTCTCACGCAGAATTGTGCACATTATACACATTTAATACTATTTCGTCATGTTAGCTTGGATGTAATACCGGGAGAAATATTAAATTCACCAGTTTTGATAGAAATGATTGCTGTTAACAAGTTTCCCAAAAATTTGTGGTTGGTGCATATAGTGAGCTTTTTCTTTCTATTTCTTTTTTTTTTTTTTTGGTTGAAGGTTTTGCGACCACTGTGAGCAACTTGATGGGCTATATACGTATAAGCAGTCTCTCGTCCTATTACATCAAGGGCCGCGGCTGGCCCAGTGGGCAACGTTCGTAACTGCCACGGAAAGGACCTCGGGTTCGATCCCAGGCAGGTACGGATGCTCGAACCACTAAATACCCGCCGTGTATCGGATGGGCACGTTAAGCCGTTGGCCCCCGGTAGTAAATAAGGGCGTCTTCTACCTCGCTTCCGTGTGACTTTCCTATCGGGCACTCTAGCCGAAATCTCCTAGCTTCCTATTTCTAAGGGTTGTTTAAGACCTGGGGTCAGACACTCCCTTCCTAAAATCCTCTACATATGATCTGATCTGATCTGATGGGCACATTAAGCTGTCGGACCCCGGGTACTGGTCCCCCGGTAGTAAATAAGGGTGTCTTCTACCTCGCTTCCGTGTGACTTTCTTATCGGGCACTCTGGCCCCAATCTCCTAGCTTCCTATTTCTAAGGGTTGTTTAAGACCTGGGGTCAGACACTCCCTTCCTAAAATCCTCTACATATGATCTGATCTGATCTGATGGGCACATTAAGCCGTCGGACCCCGGGTACTGGTCCCCCGGTAATAAATAAGGGTGTCTTCTACCTCGCTTCCGTGTGACTTTCTTATCGGGCACTCTGGCCCCAATCTCCTAGCTTCCTATTTCTAAGGGTTGTTTAAGACCTGGGGTCAGACACTCCCTTCCTAAAATCCTCTACATATGATCTGATCTGATCTGATGGGCACATTAAGCCGTCGGACCCCGGGTACTGGTCCCCCGGTAGTAAATAAGGGCGTCTTCTACCTCGCTTCCGTGTGACTTTCCTATGGGGCACTCTAGCCCAAATCTCCTAGCTTCCTATTTCTAAGGGTTGTTTAAGACCTGGGGTCAGACACCCCCATCCTAAAATCCTCTACATATGATCTGATCTGATCTGATGGGCACATTAAGCCGTCGGACCTCGGGTACTGGTCCCCCGGTAGTAAATAAGGGTGTCTTCTACCTCGCTTCCGTGTGACTTTCTTATCGGGCACTCTGGCCCCAATCTCCTAGCTTCCTATTTCTAAGGGTTGTTTAAGACCTGGGGTCAGACACTCCCTTCCTAAAATCCTCTACATATGATCTGATCTGATCTGATGGGCACATTAAGCCGTCGGACCTCGGGTACTGGTCCCCCGGTAGTAAATAAGGGCGTCTTCTACCTCGCTTCCGTGTGACTTTCATATCGGGCACTCTAGCCCAAATCTCCTAGCTTCCTATTTCTAAGGGTTGTTTAAGACCTGGAGTCAGACACTCCCTTCCTAAAATCCTCTACATATGATATGATCGGATGGGCACATTAAGCCGTCGGACCCCGGTTACTGGTCCCCCGGTAGTAAATAAGGGCGTCTTCTACCTAGCTTCCGTGTGACTTTCGAATCGGGCCCTCTAGCCCAAATCTCGTAGCTTCCTATTTCTAAGGGTTGTTTAAGACCTGTGGTCAGACACTCCCTTCCTAAAATCCTCTACATATGATCTGATGGGCACATTAAGCCGTCGGACCCCGGGTACTGGTCCCCCGGTAGTAAATAAGGGTGTCTTCTACCTCGCTTCCGTGTGACTTTCTGTATCGGGCACTCTAGCCCAAATCTCGTAGCTTCCTATTTCTAAGGGTTGTTTAAGACCTGGGGTCAGACACTCCCTTCCTAAAATCCTCTACATATGATCTCATATGATCTGATGGGCACATTAAGCCGTCGGACCCCGGGTACTGGGCCCCCGGTAGTAAATAAGGGCGTCTTCTACCTCGCTTCCGTGTCCCTTTCCTATCGGGCACTCCAGTCCAAATCTCCTAGCTTCCTATTTCTAAGGGTTGTTTAAGACCTGGGGTCAGACACTCCCTTCCTAAAATCCTCTACATATGATCTGATATGATCTGATGGGCACATTAAGCCGTCGGACCCCGGGTACTGGTCCCCAGGTAGGAAATAAGGGCGTCTTCTACCTCGCTTCCGTGTGACTTTCCTATCGGTCACTCTAGCCCAACCTCCTAGCTTCCTATTTCTAAGGGTTGTTTAAGACCTGGGGTCAGACACTCCCTTCCTAAAATCCTCTACATATGATCTGATCTGATCTGATGGGCACATTAAGCCGTCGGACCCCGGGTACTGGTCCCCCGGTAGTAAATAAGGGCGTCTTCTACCTCGCTTCCGTGTGACTTTCCTATGGGGCACTCTAGCCCAAATCTCCTAGCTTCCTATTTCTAAGGGTTGTTTAAGACCTGGGGTCAGACACCCCCATCCTAAAATCCTCTACATATGATCTGATCTGATCTGATGGGCACATTAAGCCGTCGGACCTCGGGTACTGGTCCCCCGGTAGTAAATAAGGGTGTCTTCTACCTCGCTTCCGTGTGACTTTCTTATCGGGCACTCTGGCCCCAATCTCCTAGCTTCCTATTTCTAAGGGTTGTTTAAGACCTGGGGTCAGACACTCCCTCCCTAAAATCCTCTACATATGATCTGATCTGATCTGATGGGCACATTAAGCCGTCGGACCTCGGGTACTGGTCCCCCGGTAGTAAATAAGGGCGTCTTCTACCTCGCTTCCGTGTGACTTTCATATCGGGCACTCTAGCCCAAATCTCCTAGCTTCCTATTTCTAAGGGTTGTTTAAGACCTGGAGTCAGACACTCCTTCCTAAAATCCTCTACATATGATATGATCGGATGGGCACATTAAGCCGTCGGACCCCGGTTACTGGTCCCCCGGTAGTAAATAAGGGCGTCTTCTACCTAGCTTCCGTGTGACTTTCGAATCGGGCCCTCTAGCCCAAATCTCGTAGCTTCCTATTTCTAAGGGTTGTTTAAGACCTGGGGTCAGACACTCCCTTCCTAAAATCCTCTACATATGATCTGATATGATCTGATGGGCACATTAAGCCGTCGGACCCCGGGTACTGGGCCCCCGGTAGTAAATAAGGGCGTCTTCTACCTCGCTTCCGTGTCCCTTTCCTATCGGGCACTCCAGCCCAAATCTCCTAGCTTCCTATTTCTAAGGGTTGTTTAAGACCTGGGGTCAGACACTCCCTTCCTAAAATCCTCTACATATGATCTGATATGATCTGATGGGCACATTAAGCCGTCGGACCCCGGGTACTGGTCCCCCGGTAGTAAATAAGGGTGTCTTCTACCTCGCTTCCGTGTGACTTTCGTATCGGGCACTCTAGCCCAAATCTCCTAGCTTCCTATTTCTAAGGGTTGTTTAAGACCTGGAGTCAGACACTCCCTTCCTAAAATCCTCTACGTATGATCTGATCTGATTTATTACATCAAATGTTGCCCATGTCAATCTGTATTGGATGAAATCATAAAGATTTTGTTCAACGTTTTATTGAAATACGATATTTTTCGACAAGCTCCAGTGAAGTGCTGTGGGGAATTTACGTTCGTCTCAAGCTCCTGAGAAATTATTTTTTAAAATTATTTATGAATCTTCAGAAATCAAGGTGTTTAGGAGAATATTGTTCAAGCAGTGCTCTGAACTGAAGAAAATTGCTCCTGCCCCCAGCAAACACACCACTTTAATACCTCTTCTTAAGACATTTAAGAAATTGTGTTTACAGGGGGAATTATGTAAATCTCAAGCATAATTCCTATCCGAATTTTTGATAATTGAAGCTTTAGGAATGAACATGCGTTATCATATAGGTAGCGAAAAGCTAATACATACAGTCGTTATTTTTATTTCTGTCCGAGTGACCATTTTATTTTTATTTTTGGGTGAGTTACTAAAGCTCTAAGAACGAACACGTGTTGGCATATAGGTAGCGAAAAGCCAAAACAAACCGTTTTATTTTTATTTCTGTCCGAGTGACTAAAGCTCTGAACACGTACACGTCTTAACATAGATAGCGAAAAGTCAGTTCGATGGCTTTCATCGATAACATTACACTACCAATTCGAGATTCGATCCAGAACATCATTAGCATTTCGTACCGTATTCTACAGGACAACGTTAATTGGAAGGATTGGGATTTACTACTGGTGTTGTGCAAAAGTATTGCAGCTGCAAAAACCTTGAATTTTTAAGTTTGACTCTTTGTTTAAGTAACTAATTCCCATAGTTACTTCATCATTTGATGCGAAATTTAATGGAGATTTCAAAAATGTCTTTGTTTTTCCCGTAGCTACTTCTGTTCTTTAGATACATTACAAAAATCATGACCAAGTCAAAATTATTATAAAAAGGATCATTCATCCAATACTTAGGTTTACAGCAATAAATCGTTTTTGTAATTCATGAGGAATGAAATAACATTTAAATACAGAAATCCTTCGTTACAAAATTTAAAATTCTTAATGATTTTCAATTTGGATTTCTGCCTAATCTTTCTACTGAAATTGCCGCTTTACACTTAAAAAATAAAATTCAAACTCAATTAACTAAGGACAAAACTGTATTATGTCTCTTTATGGATTTGTCTAGGGCTTTTGATACTACAGATCATGATATCTTGCTACATAAACTCTCAGCAATTGGTATTAGGGGAAAGCTTTTAGACTTATTTAAGAATTATTTTTCAGGTCGCAAACAATATACTGAGGTGGGTCATTTTAAATCTAATTTGAAATCAGTTACTTCTGGAGTCCCTCAAGGCTCAATACTAGCTTCCTTATTATTTAATATTTACATCAATGATTTTGCACTTTCGCTTCTGACTCTGATATTATCTTACATGCTGATCATGCCATAGCACTGATACATGGAAATAGTACAGAAATTCTGACTCAAAGATTAAAGGATTATTTTTTATTACTAACCAAATGGTTAACTGTTAATAGGCTTGTTATCAAATATAATAAAACTAAAATCATATTTTTCTCTAATAGTACAAATTTCGCGTATCCACATAATACGATGTCTCTTAATGGGACACTTGACATTGTTAAGAGTCAGACTTTCTTGGTAACCATTTTTCAACATGATCTTAAGTCAGATACACACATTGATTATATCTCTGTAATAAGATATCAAGGACTATAGGGGTTATTAGTTCTGTAATGGCAAACCTTTCTCCTAAAATAATGATGCTCCTCTCTTATCCAAACAAAACTTTATTTATTGCATTTCAATCTGGGGAAACACAACCAACTTTAATTTGAATACGCTATAAAGATTACAAAACAAATGCATTAGACTTCTTGAGCTTAAATTATTACACAATCGATATTCTGGCCCTAATTTTCGAACTTCTCTTACCCCCAGGGATTTTAATATTCTATCAATTAAACAACTTCATTACTATAATATTGGTAAATTGATGTTTAAAAGAATAAAAAAGAATTTATATCATGACTTAATCCATCTTACTCATAATCATAATTATGACACTAGAAATAAAGGCTTACTTTTTTTATGTTTCCGGTGCTTGAACGTTCCAAAACCTTCCTCAATTAATCGGTCCCTCCTTTTGGAACTCACTCCCTGGTAACCTTACATCTAATAATGATACTAATCTTTTTAAATACAAATTAAAATATCACTTACTAAATGTATGCTAAGTAACTTACCTCTCTTGGTGGTTATTCACGTTTGCCTCCACTATTGCAATATTTGTGACATGTCAACTTGATCCTCTCTGTTGTATATGTATTTTTTTCTTCTTATTATTGGGAAAAGAGGGCCGTCAGGCCTTTTAGGCCTTTTCCCATTCCCAGTTGCTTACACTAAAGTTTATTTCGTATTTCTTTTTCGATTTTGTATTAATGCTGTGGCAACTAAAATGCTAATAAATGAAATGAAATGAAATAATGAAGCAAAATTATAAAATGTACGTAATATTTTGTTGCCCAGCCTTTTTAGCTTTAATCACTGCTTTGCATTTTGGTGCTGACATACTGTGAACAAGGTTTTGTAACAGATTGGGTTAAACAATACGATTCCAAATTTTAATTACATCTTCAATGAGTTGAATTTTGGTTGGCTTCTTTTTTGATAGTTCACACGATACTTTGAACCATAAATTTTCAATCGGATTTACGTCCGGTGACCAATCAAGATGCTGAACATTTTTTTCTCCTGAAACCACTTTTTCACTAATTTAACACGATGACAGGGAGCATTGTCACCTTGAAAAAAAATTGCCACCATTTTTAAAGTCTTCTAGATGATGGTAGCATCCTGTTTTCTAATATACAGATGTATTTCTGGCCATTTACCGCACCATCGACAATATGGAGGTTCCCAACGCCATGTGCACACATGCAACTCTAAACCATGACCTTCACCGGATGTAACAATAGTCACTAAGCAACTTGGATGGAATTCTTAATGCTTGAATCTCCTTACACTACTCTGATTCCCATTAAGGCAATATTCTGATTCATCACTGAAAAGAACATTTCCCCATTGCTTGGTTGTCCATGAGACATGCTGTTTTGCTTACTGAAGTCTACACTGCCTCTGATTTGCAGTTAACAGTGGTTTACGCCTGCCTTTGCAGCCACGTAAGTCATAGTGAAGCAGCCTCCTCCTCCTAACAGTAGATGTACTAATAGTAACATCAGTCACTTCAGACTATCTTTGAAGCAATCAATTCAGGTGAACTGAGCCTCCTGTCTGCCAAGCCTAGCTTTCTCAGCACTATGTTCTGCCTAACGGTAATGGATCTGGGCGTTCCACTGCAACGCATGTTTTTAATATCACCAGTGTCTTTTACTTTCTTCAGTAGCTAATAACTGTATGTACTTCCTCCAATGAGGTAACATTTGGATGGCACGCTATGGTACAATGAGACGCTAGTGGAATTAATGAAAAATTTCCTTCTACGCTTCAAAAAATAAAAAAAATTAAGAGGGAGGTGGAAGATGTGCTGTACTAGCATGGGCGGCGGAAGGTAGGGAACACGCCCCCCTCCCCCCGTGGAATTTCATGGTCCCCTTAATTGGGAGTCTTCCAACGAGACATCTTAAAAATCTGTGGTTCACATACGATTAAACGTCATGTAACGTACCAGGAGATGTGACGTACCTGCCAGAAGGACGCACACGACACAAAGGCAGATAGGAATCAGAATAAAATGTCCGCGTAGCTTAATTGGTAGAGCAACTTATTCCGGAATGAGTGGACCCGGGTTCGAACCCCGGCGCGGATAAAAATGACGGAGAAATTCACTTCGTTATAATGGCGCCCGAACTATCCGGATGACCCGACCGTTCAAAATCTCGCATTGGTGTGATGTTATTTCCACACCGCGAGATAGGAAAAATATGAGCAGCACTTCGAAAAAAAAAGAAAAATAAGGGGGAGGTGATGTAACGTACCAGGAGATGTGACGTACCTGCCAGAAGGACGCACACGACATAAAGGCAGATAGCAATTAGAATCAATGTCCGCGTAGCTTAATTGGTAGAGCAACTTATTCCGGAATGAGTGGACCCGGGTTCGAACCCCGGCGCGGATAAAAATGACGGAGAAATTCACTTCGTTATAGTCATTTCTTTCTTTTCTTTTTTTTTTTTTTATGAAGATTTACTGGAGACCGTCGCTACATTTCGCAGTTTTCTGTAAAACGCTATACAAATACAATTTTGAAAATTGATTTTGCAGAAATAAGTTGAAACGTTAACTCAAAGTTGTGTTCTTCATTTTTAAAGTGATCGTTAAAGAATTCTCACGTGGCAATAGGCTGAATATATTGCTAGAACTGATCACCGATGGTCAACTGAATTATTAGAATGGATGATACCAAGGGGCAGGAGAAACCCCAGAGAAAACCCAGAAGAAACACAGAAGAAGACAACCTGATTTGAAAGCAATCCGAAGAGACTTGGAAGAGATATGCTCAAGACAGAAAGTTGTAGAAGAGACTTGGGGAGGCCTCTATCCAGCAGTGCATTGATAACGGTTGATGATGATATGTACTAGTGCATATACACTGAGTGGCCACTTTATTATGACCACCTGACAGTTTTAAGCAAACGAGCTATGGCTGCACGCTGTTGCCGCCAGAGGGCAAGGCTAGTATAAAAAGGGAAAGCTTAGTGCTTGCGACAGTAGTAGAAGTGATTTTTGGGTGACGAGTTGGGTAAAAAAATGCGATTTGATAGACTTTCAACGTGGGATGATTGTAGGAGCTCGGAGCCATGGAGCGAGTATCACCGAAACTGCCGCATTCGTGAAATGTTCCATGGCAGCTGTTGTTAAAGTGCTTAAAGACTGGACTGTCAGCCAAAAAACTGGGTCTCTACGTGCAACGTGTGGTCGTCATCGACTAGTGACTGCTCGGGCGGAACGGAGAGTGTCCAGACTGGTAACAGACAACAGAAGGGCAACAGTGCAGCAAATTACAGACCATCTTAATCAAGGATCCCCTCAAATGATCTCTGCACGCACTGTTCGCCGTAAACTGCATCGGATGGGATATGGCAGCCGAAGGTCTGTTCGAACACCTTTGCTGTCTGCAGTTAACAAGGGAAAACGTCTCCAGTTCACACAAGGATTGGACAGTCGATAATTGGAAACAAATTATGTGGTCCGATGAATCACGTTTTCAGTTGTACCATGCAGAAGGCCGAGTGAGAATTTGGCGGAAACAGCACGAAAGCATGGACCCCAAATGCATTGCTACAACCATTCAGGCTGGTGGAGGCAACGTTATGGTTTGGGAAATGTTTTCCTGGCATGCTTTGGGCCCTTTAATTCGTGTTGATCAACGTCTGGCTGGCACATCATATCTAAACATCGTTGCGGACCAAGTGCATCCTGTCATGTGGATGGTTTATCCCAATGGCGATGGCTACTTTCAACAAGATAATGCGTCCTGCCATAGTGCTCGTATTGTAGAGAATTGGTTTCAGGAACATGCCGGTGAGTTTACTTTGCTTAGGTGGCCCCCACAATCTCCAGATCTCAACCCCATTGAGAATTGAGAGTTTATATATATATATATATATATATATATATATATATATATATATATATATATATATATAAACTACAAAGCAGAGACTGATAGTTATATCATCATCATCATTGTCAACCACTATCAATTCACTGCTGGACGAAAGTCTCCCCAAGTTTCTTCCACAACGGTCTGTCTTGTGCCAGTCTCCTCCATGTTACTCCCGCATACTTTCGAATTTCATCCGCCCATCTCCCATGTGGTCTTCTTCTGGGCTTTTTCCTGTCCCTTGGAATCCAATCTAAAATTTCGGCTGTCCATCGATGGTCTGTCCTTCTCGCAGTATGTCCAGCCCATTGTCATTTCAGGAATTTAACTCTGATCATTGTCTTCCACTCTTGTCATTTTTCTGATCCACGAGTTCCTCTTCTTATCTCTCCTGGTTACACTAAGCATACATCTCTCCATGCTACTTTGAGTTGTCTGCTGTCTTTGTATGTCTCTTTTAGTTAAGGTCAACGTCTTTGCACCATACGTAAGCACTGGAAGGATGCATTGATCAAACACTTTTTTTTTATGACATAATGGCATATTGCTCTTGAAAATTATGCTGTTTCTTCCAAAAGCTCTCCAGGCAAGTTTTGTACGCCGATTAATTTCTTCATCAATGTGACCCTCACTTGATATCTGCTGTCCAAGATAAACGTGCGTGTCTGTTATCTCCAGCTTTTCTCCATCAATCGACAAATCTTCATTTCTTGAAAAAGCATTGAACATCACTTTTGTCTTCTGAAAGTTCATTTTTAATCCCACTTCTTTACTCTTGTCAGCAAGTTCTTGGATCATACTCTGCAGCTCTGATGGGGTAGTAGCAAAAATAACTACGTCATCAGCAAAACGAAGGTGGGTTAGATAATCTCCATTAATCTTTATCCCTTTGTTTTCCCAGTTCAGTGATTGAAAGACATTTTCCAATGTGGCATTAAAGAGCTTCGGAGATATGGTGTCACCTTGTCTCACTCCCTTTCCAATTTTTATGTGTGTTGCATTTTCAAACAGCCGAATCTTTGCACTTGCATTTTCATAGATGTTTTTAATAATATTAATGTATGCATCTTCAATACCGCAGGTTTTCAGAGCCATTGTAACTGCTGATGGTTTCACCGAATCAAAGGCTTTTTCATAATCGATAAAAGCCATGCACAATGGAAGTTCATATTCCCTCGCTCTTTCAATTAGTTCTCTCTGTACGTGGATATGATCTATTGTGCTGTAGCCACTCCTGAATCCAGCTTGTTCTCTCGGTTGAGCCATGTCCAGTGTTACCTTCAAGCGGTGTGAAAGAACTTTAGTGATATACAGGGTGCCCAGTAAAGTCCTTTCTCAGCCCCATAACTTTCGAACGCCGACAGCTATAGCCATAAAAACGGTGTCTAGGTATAGTAAAGTGGCTATGCGCTATTCGATGAGACCGCTTACAGCGCCTCCTAGCGGCTAAGTCAGGAGTTAGCTTGCCGATCTCGAAAAATATACGAGATACGGGAAAATAGTCAAGTACAAAGTTGTAGAGCAGTATCGATTTAGTACCAAAAGACACCTTGCGCATATGAATGCTGAGATAGGACGCGTACAACGCTCGCTTGTTTGTTCGCGATGTCGAACACTGTTACGTCACGACATGCGTCAGAAAGGAGCAGTTAGTTGTCACTAGACACATTTACCGTCGGCGCTCAATGTGCTCTCCGTCAGCCACAATACACATTTGGATTCTAGATTGAATCTCACGCTGCACATTTTGCAGCATGTCAGGTGACACGCTGGAACAAGCATCAGTTATACGGCGTCGAAGGTCCTGCAACGTTGTCGGAGGGGTCTGATACACCTACTCTTTGAGGTGGCCCCACAGGAAGAAGTCCAATGGGGTGAAGTCCGGTGAGCGTGCAGGCCACTCTACGCAACCACTATAGCCGATTATTTCTTGCTCGAATGTCTCAACCAGGTACCTTCTTACGTTTCCTGGCTGGTGCGGAAGGGCGCCGTCATGTTGGAACCAAACATTCCGCAGTTGAGTCGGGCTAGTGCTGTGCGGAAGGCGATATTATCTCCTTTCTGACGCGTTTCGTGACGTTACAGTGTTCGACATCGCGAACAAACAGACGACCGTTGTACGCGTTCTATTCTTAGCATTCATGTGCGCAAGGTGTCTTTTCGTACTAAATCGATGCTGTTCTACAACTTTGTAATTGACTATTTTCCTGCATCTCGTATAGTTTTCGAGATCGGCACGCTAATCGTTTTTCTGTTTTTTGTGATAGATGACGAGTATGGGTTGGCGTGCCGGGCGCACATGATTTGCATATGCCCTGCAATGCTAATCGTTTGCATGTCCTCTCGCGGGCGACGCATGTTCCGAATTTCAGGCCTATCGGATGCTTTCTTCTTGGTGTTGCATTTTGGGTGGTTAGTAGTTTATAAATAGCAAAATCATATGAAGGGAAAAAACAAAAAACCAAGAACAAATTTGAAATTCCAAAGCGCCAGAGGATGCATATGAAAGAAAGCGCCAGAAACATGCTATGAAAGAAAAATGCAGCTAAACATCCGATTTAAAAACTTCTTTTTCGGTCAGATACAACTACGGAAACATTTTGTATGCATTTCCTGCCAAAAATAATGCACCATTTTCCCACCAGGAGTCGCAAACATTTAAAGTTTTTCTCTATATCTCAGCTTCTTAAAGTCCGATTTACAAAATTCTTTTAAACCGGATACCATTTACCATGTGAAAACACTTTGCATGTACTCGTGGATTTTTCGTAGCATAGTTCTGGCGTTAGGTGGTGTTAGTGGGTATTTATGTATGCAACCGTACCCCAGCTTCTAAAAATACTGTTGATAAATTTCTTTTTATATTGTTCGCCATTTGCTACAGTAAAGATGGGAAACATCATCCTCTTTAAGCAATGCACAGTTTTCCCGCTGGGGGCTTGAACTTTAAAACCTTTTTCTCGCTATCTCTACTTCCAAGAGACATATTTGAAATATTCTTTTTCCCTAGAAAAGCTTTTGGTATATGAAGAATACTTTCAGCATATTTTCTACTTTTCCATTGTGGTGAGTTTGCTCCCTATACTTCCAATGGAAAAATTTTCGACTCTATTTCCTCAGCGACGAAAGATTTCCCATACATCAAAATTGGCCCACTGATCAAAAAAACATCCTTGCTTAAATTGTACAAACGGTGATTTTTGCAAGAAACTTTCCTGAACTATATTAAAAATTAATAACTTTACTTCGATGTAGTAATGATACTTACTTACAGGTGGACACACTTTTCCTTACCTCTACGTTAAAGTTATTGATTTTTAATAAAGTTCAGGAAAGTCGTTTTTGCAAAAAACACCGATTGTATGATACAATCTAATTTAGGATGTGTTTTTTTTTTTTTTTTTTTTTTTTATCAGTGGGCCAATTTTGATGTATGGGAAATCTTTCTTCGCTGAGACCGTGGATCTTAACAACGCAGCGAATCCGTTCATTTGCTTTTGAAGGGGTGTCCTGTGGCTTTTGTCAATATAGTGTGTGTAACATTGAACATGGCGGTCATCTGTTTAACTATTCTAATCAACTAACCAAAACATCTCTCATATGGGTACATATACAAATAAGTTTGTTTAAAACTAAAAAAAGAATTCGAAGTAACTGGTTTTCGTATTTAAAAAAATATTTTTACATATAAAAATAAGTTGTATAAAACTAAAAACAGAATTCGTAATAATTGGTTTTCATATTAATTTTTTTCTCCCTGTAAACCTTGATATTGCATCGATTTCCCACCTTGTTTCAGAACACGGTTTTAAGGTCAACGCTGGAAGCTCTTTCCTTAAAATTTGCCAAAGGTAAGGTAATTCAGAAAAGAAAGCATATATTTCTTGAATAATGCTGAAAATTTCTAGAGAAATTTTTTCGTCGTTATTTACGACCAGATTCAAAGTATGAGCCGCTCAAAGTACATAAAATGCACCAGGGTTTTAAATCGAAAAATTATGTTCTTTTGAAGTCCACTGTGTTTCTCGTTCAAATTGTCATAGTGCTGACCACGCATATCATGATTCTGAAATCTTCAAGATTTAAAAAAATAGAAAAATATTGTTAGTCCTTTGCCCGCAGTATGCGTTACTGAGCAAAACAATAAAATTATTTTCTGATTTCAAGTCGCTTGCTATTGGATTATATAATGAATATTTTTACTAGAAAAATAAACGTGCCACGCAGCATTACGATTTCTCACAGTAAAAACGTTTTATTAACGTCTCCCACATCATTGACATTAATTTGTCAACCGTAAAATTTGATTTAGACGCCCCCCTCTGGAATTTGGCGCCCGGGTGCTTCGCACCCATTGAACCCCTGCTTGGCGCGTCCCTGATTCAGTGCGTGCGTCTGTTCAATAGTTCTGTTCCTCGTCTCTCTTGGAACCAGTCAGGGCCGGATGAAGCTTTTGCGGGGCCCGGGGCGAAATTTCATTGCAATGCCCCGGAGCAAAATTTCATTGCTTGCACTAGGAAATAAATCTCATATTTTAATAAAGTCGTTACGTGAAAGATGTCCGTAAAGAATACACAGGATGTGAAACCCACAAATTTGCCTGTGACGGCGACGAATTCGCATCCCTCTGCGCTCCGGAGCTGAATGCTTTACCGATTAAGGTACAACGACGGAATTTATCTCTGTAACTTTTCCTTTTTGACATGCGCTTCACCTCTGTAATACTTCGAAACGAGAACTATCGTAAAGACAAAATGATTATCTCAAAGAAGCATTTGCTTTAAGCTCAAGAAAAAGGCCAGAATATGCATTGAAAGTTCAGAGAGAGAGAGAGAGTAAAAACTGTTAAAATCTACGATTTTCTTTCCGAGAAGATGGGGTTGAGGTTGTATTTTCACTTATTGTATAAAAACAGCTTCACAAAATGACAAAAAGCTACGTGAGTAGCGAAATTTTTTGGATTGCGAATATTTTAGTGCAGAAATAATAAATAATAAATTCGTATAAATAGTTTTTTTCTTTTGATACATGTTTTAGTGATTGACTTTTAATGCAAAATGGAGTAACTGACAAATTAGTGACTTTTTAAACTTTTATACGAGCTCATATGTGATTTTTTAAAGAAAAATTCCAGTAATGTTTTTAAAGTCACTGAATAAATGGCCTCCATGTGTAGCCCGAAACCAACTTTGATATTGTTCTTTTTCATTTTATTTAAATTTGAGTATCTGGTTTGCACGCAAATGGTTAAATATATAAAAGCAAGGGCCACAAAATGATGAAATTAAATTTGCGATTTCATGAATTCGGAAAATATCAAGGCCGTTAAAATAATCACTTGAAATCTACAGATCTCCGTATTTGTACGGCGAAGGGCGATAACCTACTCGAAAACCGAGGGTTTGGAAACAAACAAACAAAAAAACTTAAAAAAAAAGAAACATCTTTTTAAGGGTCTCGCGCCCGAAAACTTACACACAAAAAATAATAATTGTAAAAAATTCTAACTTATTTTTTTTTTTTTTTTTTTCTTAAACTGCGGGGCCCCTTAGAGGCGCGAGGCCCGAATCGACTGTCCCGGTTGCCCCTATGGTCCAGCCGGCCCTGGAACCAGTAACGCTAAAATGCATATGAATTGTTCCTAACAGTCCTAGAAAGAAAAAAAAAACAACAACAAAAAAACTCGTGCCTTAACTACAAAACGAATAAACATACGTAAAAAATCTATTTCGTGTAATTTGAAACACGTCCAAATTAATTGTTGACCTTTCACTTTTATACATCCAATGAAGTCACACTTTTGTTCTTTCAGTTATTGTTTACCTTGAGCCATTATGCATTTAGTTCGCGGTACACGAATTCAGTTTGCGAACAATAAATTACAGCTACAATTTAAAAAAAAAAAAGAAAAAAAAAGACTAGTCGTACAACTTATTCTTAACAAAGGGCCATTTACCTCGTGGCTCGTTGGTCTAGGGGTATGATTCTCGCTTCGGGTGCGAGAGGTCCCGGGTTCAAGTCCCGGACGAGCCCCTCTATTTTTTATTTAGAATTTTCTCACCTCCACTTTTTCCTTTACTTGGCTGTCTGTTATTTCCCCAGATCAAACTTATAAATACATCCTATGATATCATTAACAGATACCATGGGATGTAATGATAGGAGTCGACAATATGCGACGAACAAGTTGCTTTTACGGAAGTTTATTGATCGCTGTAAACAAAGACTTAAAATATCGAAACTAAATTTTTACATTCATCGGCGATACAAGCTCCTACATATTTTTTTTTTTTTTTTCGGGAGGGAGATAACGCATTTAACGAAAGAAAATTGATTTTTTAAATAAAAAGCTTCAGCTCTGTAGCTCATTGACGTAGCGAAAGTGACACGCGCCTAGGCAAGATAAATTATTTTCCTTGGGAAATAACACAGATAATTCAGAAATTGGCTTCAGGAAATGACATGAGTATCGGTAAGAACCTATCCCAAAAAAGTTTGTTCGCTTTCAATATTGTATACATTCTGAGAGT
The DNA here is from genome assembly GCA_039090855.1 of Macrothele yani. Taxonomy (NCBI): domain Eukaryota; kingdom Metazoa; phylum Arthropoda; class Arachnida; order Araneae; family Macrothelidae; genus Macrothele; species Macrothele yani. The sequence continues at coordinate 22,588,420 of CM076992.1, forward strand.
TTCTTCAAAGCAAATTTAGTTTCATATCATTGCTAAGACGGCCATAAAAAGAGTATATGCTGTGAATCAGTTCCGGGATGATTTAAGGAGCACCAAAAATGCATAGCACCTAACAAAATTGCAAATTAAAAACAAAAGTTAAAAATTGATTGCCATCCCAGTCACTGGCGCTAGATCCTTGCCTTTCCTGGAGCCATTAGCTCCAAATTAGGGACGGGCGACTGACTGCTCGTCCGTAATTCGGAGCTACTTAAAGGGGAAAAAAGCAGCGAGCATTCAGTTTCAAGGTGGTTTTCTACATGTGAAGAGCATGTATTTTCACACTTTAAAATTACTTGCCGGGGCACATTTCCAACTTTATAGGAGCAAGGTCCTTCCAACCTTTTCGACACCCCCATGGACTGGAGCCTGGACCCCCCCCCCTCCCGTCGCTACGCCTTTGTCAATGCACTTCAAAAATTAACGTTTAATAAATTCTGGCTTAGCCCTTCTTGCATTTTTGATTCCTATATCTCACATTTTACTACAAAAATAAATTTAGAGACTGAGTTTGAATCCCTTTGGGGAGTAAAATTTGGGATTCACTCTGTAGTAACACGTAAAGTTACTAATGAAGCATTAATGTGCCATGTTTAGCATATTTCTAATTATTGAGCATGACATCCAGGAAGGAGTAAACTCTGTTATTATAGCTTTTATGCTTATTTAACTAACTCATACGTCATAAAAAAAAAAGTGATTATGTTTTCACTCCGTCTGTTTATTCATAGATAAACAAACGTACACATAGAAGTCCTGTTTCTACTGTTGATTTTTTTTCTTTTTCCTTTTCTTTTCGTGAAATTAAAATAATGGAAGCAAAGATTTTTCTTGTATATATTTTTCCCCTCCTGACATTAGATCTTTTTGCGTTTATCACGATTTCTAAAACACTATGGGAAAGATCTTTCTGTATTAAATAATGGGAAGAATGAAAAGAAAGGTAACCTTATTTAATGAATTAGGAGCACAACCATATTCCTAATAATTCACTTGAGAAGTCGGAATTTCTTTTGAGATAAGCATTTTTTCTTCTTTTTTTTTTTTTCTTTTTTTGATTGGGAGTTTAACGACCATCTTGACCAACTCGATATTCTATAAACAGTCGGCCGTCCCCAATTTAAGGCCACTGGTTCCAGCGAAGGGAGAGAACTAGTGCAGTAAGACAAACACAACATCTATGTCCCACTGGGATTTGAACCGAGACCCATCTCGGACGAATAGTTAGCAGCCAGCGTTTAGACCACTGCGACGCCTGTTCCATCTGAATTTTGTTTTAATGGAAAGTCCAATACATAAGTAAATAAATATTCAAACTTATAATTAAATATCAAAGAAATTTTCATAAACAAACAATACTTGAATACTAGAAATAAATAAGAGCGCACGTGTGTGTGTAAGCAGTAGCGCTCCAATTTTTAGGTACATTTCGCCAGCCCCCCCCCCCCCCCCCACTCCAGCAAATTCAAAATTCAACAGTGCCATTCGTTTGTGCTACGTTTGTGTTGGTTTGTGCCGCAAACCGTGTCGTTTGTGCTAGCATAGTTTTTGAGATATTCAAAATATAAATTGGGAGGGGGGGTGGTCAGCCCTCCACCCCGGCAAATTCAAAATTTAACAATGTCATTCGTTTGTGCTACCTTTGTGCTGGTTTGTGCCGAAAACCGTGTCGTTTGTGCTAGCTTAGTTTTTCAGATATTAAAAATATAAGTTGGGGGGATGCTCAGCCCCACACGCCGGCAAATTCAAAATTCAACAGTGCCATTCGTTTGTCTTACGTTTGTACAGGTTTGTGCCGCAAACCGTGGCGTTTGTGCTAGCTTAGTTTTTGAGATATTCAAAATATAAATTGGGGGCTGGGGAATTGGTCAGCCCCCCACCCCAGCAAATTCAAAATTTAACAATGTCATTCGTTTGTGCTACCTTTGTGCTGGTTTGTGCCGCAAACCGTGTCGTTTGTACTAGTATAATTTTTGAGATATTCAAAATATAAATTGGGGGGTGAGGCCCCCACCCCGGCAAATTCAAAATTCAACAGTGCCATTCGTTTGTGCTACGTTTGTGCTGGTTTGTGCCGCAAACCGTGTCGTTTGTGCTAGCATAGTTTTTGAGATATTCAAAATATAAATTGGGAGGGGGGGGATGGTCAGCCCCCCACCCCGGCAAATTCAACATTCAACAATGCCATTCGTTTGTGCTACGTTTGTGCTGGTTTGTGCGGCAAACCGTGTTGTTTGAGCTTGCATAGTTTTTGAGATATTTAAAATATAATTTTGGTTGGCTGGGAAATGCTCAGCCCTCCACTCCCGCAAATTCAAAATTCAACAGTGTCATTCGTTTGTGCTACGTTTGTGCTGGTTTGTACCACAAACCGTGTCGTTTGTGCTAGCTTAGTTTTCGAGATATTAAGTACCTAAATTTTGTTGTCAACCATTTCCTCAGCCCCGCCCTCCCCCAACCCCACTCGCAAATTCAAAATTTAGCATAGCCATTCGTTTGTGCTGGTTTGTACTGGAAACCCTGTCGTTTGTGCTAGCTTAGGTTCCGAGTTATTAAATACCCAAATTTCGGTGTGGACCATTTCCCCAGCCTGTTTTGAATATAACATAAATTTGGCGGGTTGGGGGAATGCCCCCCCCTCCCATTCCACAAGTTCAAAATTCAACACAGCCATTCGTTTGTGCTGGTTTGTGCCACAAAACGTGTCGTTTGTGGTAGCTTAGTCTTCGAGATATTTCTGCGAACAATCCTTTCTTTATTAACAAACAGATCATGATTCTACAGTGAGCACGAGGTCATAAATGATGCAATGTGGATCAATGGCATTAGATCATCTGGAGTGACGAAAGAATTTGATTCATAACAAAAGGAGGACATTTGTATGTATGACGCTGACAACATGATCCGAACCCTACTGTACCTACATTCAAACAGTAAAGCATCCTACTGCCGTTATGATGTGGGGTTGCATCTAAGCTCATGGAGTGGGTAGACTGCGTAACATTGAAGGTAACATGAATGCTGCCCATTATATACAAGTACTGGAGAGGGACAATGCTTCCTTCATCTGTTAACACGTTTCCAAATAGTGATATCATCTTTCAGGACGACAACGTGCCCTGCCATCGGACACGAATAGTGGACAGGTAGTTGGTTTCTAAATCTGTCGGGAGGTTGCAATGTCCTACACAATAGCCGAATCTTAATCCGATCGAATACTTTGGATGAAACTGAAACAGGTGAGTGCGAGAAATCCTACAAATTAAGTAAAGTTACTTGAAGCTATGATTTCATATTGGTATCATCTAACATCAAAGGATGAACTTGAACACCTTTTGAGTAGTATGCCCAGGAGATGTGTCTTAGCAATTAAAAACAAAGGCAACCCCAATAATTATTAGACAATTTTATGTATGTGTACATACAATCAATTGTCTTATAATTATTAAGCATAAAAATTATAGATACATTATGTATGTGTACATACAGAGAAGTATGTCTTGAAACATATTTGACATTCATTGACTAAATGAACAAATTTAACGAGTTCTATTTTTTTATTTCTCGTAACTTAAACAGTTTGTACTTAACCAGAAAAAAAAAAAGAAGTTTACGTCAGCTTTACAATTTCTTTCTGTCTTCTCATCCACTTCATGTACAACAATGCAGATATGTTAGATCTGTAAAACGTTTTGAATTCCTTACGAAATTATTTTTAAAATGATGCACAGCCGTCGGTGACGCAGTTGTCTAAGCGATGGCTTCTGATCATTCGTCCGAAAGGGGTCCGGGTTTGAATCCTGTCAGGAATGGATGTTGTGTTTGTCTTACGGCACTGGATCTCTCCCTTCCCTGGAACCAGTGACCCTAAATTAGAGACGGGCGACTGCTTATAGCCCATTGAGTTGCTCACGGTGGTCGTTAAACCTCCAATCAAAAGATTAAAAGATGGTATGAAGGGACTGATGTTACTGTTAGTACATCTACTGGTAGGTGGAGTCTGCTTCATTATCGCTTACATGGCTGTGAAGGCAGGCGTAAACCACTGTTAACTGCAAATCAAAGACAACATAGACTTCAGTGGGTAAAATAGCATGTATCATGAACAAATAAGCCATATGAAAATGCTCTTTTCAATGATGAATCAGAATTTTGCCTTAATGGGAATCCGAGTAGTGCCTATGTAAGGAGATTCAAGCAGGAAGAATTCCATCCAACTTACTTAGTGAGGCCAGTGTTAAGCATCCGGTGAAGATCATGGTTTGGAGCTGCATGTGAGAACATTGCGATGCGAACCTCCATATTGTCGATGGTACACCAAATGCCCAGAAATACATCTGGATATTAGAAAACAAGATGCTGTCATCACCTAGAAGACTTTATGATAGTAATTTTATTTTTCAAGAGGACAATGCACCCTGTCATCGTGCAAAACTAGTGAAAAACTGGTTTCAGGAAAAAAATGCTCAGCATCTTGATTGGCCACCACACTAACCGGACTTAAACCCGATCGAAAATGTTTGGTTCAAAGGGCCGTATGAACTATCAAAAAGGAAGCCAACAACCAAAATTCATTGAATATGTAATTCAAATATGGAATCGTATTGTTCAACATAATCTTTTACAAAACCTTGTTCACAGTATGCAATCAAGATGCAAACCTGTGATTAAAGCTAAAGTTTGGGCAACAAAATATTAGGTACACTTTATCATTTTGCTGCATTATATGTATTTCTGTATTTAAATGTCATTTCCTTCCTTATGAATTACAAAAACAATTTTTTGCTGTATACCTAAGTATTAGATAAACGATTCAATTTTTAAAATAATTTCGACTCGGTCATGTTTTTTGAAATGTATCTTAAAAACAGAAGTAGCTATAGGAAAAGCAAAAACATTTTTTTGAAATCTCTGCTAAATTTTCCACCTAATGACATATAAATGATGAAATTGCAATAAAAATTAGATAGTTAAAAAAAGTCAAACTTAAAAATTCACTGCCTTTGCAGGTGATGCAATACTTTTCACACCACTGAAAAAGGATTAAATTAACATTTCTGAGCTTACCCTAACTAAAAAAATTTAAAACGGCCATTCAGCAGTAGTTGAAGGTTTTTCCAGGGGCAGGACGAAAGTTTTAGCTGCTTAAAGAAGTATCTGTACATTTACATATTTACGAAGACATACTTACAACTTTTCAAAATAATCTCCATGAACATCTATACAATTTTGTGTTCCATTTTACCCAATTCGAAAAATATTCCCTAGCCCTTCAAATTATATTTTGAATATCTCAAAAACTAAGCCATCACAAACGACACGGTTTGCTTCACAAAACAACACAAACGTAGCAAAAACGAATGGCACTGTTGATTTTAAATTTGCGAGGGTGGGGGCTGGGCGTTTCCCCAACTTCCCAAAATTATATTTTGAATATCTCAAAAACTATGCTAGCACAAACGACACGGTTTGCGGCACAAAACAGCACAAACGTAGCACAAACGAACGGCACTGTTGAATTTTGAATTTCCCGGGGGGGGGGGGGTAGGCAAATGGTTAACCCCCAAATTTGGGTGTTTAATATCTCGAAAACTAAGCTAGCATAAACGTCACGGTTTGTGGCACAAACGTAGCACAAACGAATGGCACTGTTAAATTTTGAGTGTGCAGGGGTGGGGGCTGGGCAAATGGTCCACCCCCAAATTTGGATATTTAATATCTCGAAAAATAAGCTAGCACAAACGTGGCACAAGCGAATGGCACTGTTAAATTTTGAGTGTGCAGGGGTGGGGGCTGGGCAAATGGTCCACCCCCAAATTTGGATATTTAATATCTCGAAAAATAAGCTAGCACAAACGACACGGTTTGCGACACAAACCAGCATAAACGAAGCGCAAACGAATGGCAATGTTGAATTTTGAATTTGCCGGCGGGGGGGGCTGACCATTTCCCCAGCTCTACCAATTTATATTTTTAATATCTCAAAAACTAAGCTAGCACAAACGAATGGCACTGTTGAATTTTGAATTTGCCAGCGTGGGTGGCTGACCATTCCCCCCCAATTTATATTTTTAATATCTCAAAAACTAAGCTAGCACAAACGAATGGCACTGTTGAATTTTGAATTTGCCAGCGTGGGTGGCTGACCATTCCCCCCCAATTTATATTTTGAATATCTCAAAAACTAAGCTAGCACAAACGACACGGTTTGCGGCACAAACCAGCACAAACGTAGCACAAACGAATGGCACCGTTGGATTTTGAATTTGCCGGGGTGGGGGGGGCTGGCGAAATGTACCTCCAATTTTTTGGGTGGCTGTGTGCTTGCAACAAAATTATCAGTCCACTTTCACGAAAAACTATTTGTGCTATTGAAGAGGTTTTAATTAATACTTCACCCAGGTAAAGAGAAAGGCACAAATCAAATATTCTAAAATGCAGTAAGTGTAGCACTTGCCGAATGGATGATACGGGAAGAACATTAGAGTTTTCCGAAGACACTTTTCCTGGCAACAGTTCGTGAAACAAAGGTTCTAGCTACATCATCCAGTTTTTTACGCTTGGCCAAAAAGTCATTGCGTTTTTTACACATAGGTGGCAAAACATGTCTTGAAATGTAACTAACAGCATTTGAAACTGCGAGTTAATTATGTAATGTGACAGCTGACAGTTCAAACTTGTTTCGGGAACAGAAAGTGCACGAGGTCCTGGCTACATCATCCAGTTTTTTTGGGTTGGCCAAAAAAACTGCCGAAAAAAATATGTTTTACAAATGTGACACGCAAGGTGTGAGAGAGTGAATCACCAGAGAAGCAGTGAACTGTTGATCATAGTGAACTGTTGATCATGATAATGAACTGTTGATCATTCAAGGATTATCGACGACGCACCCGCATATATTTCCCAAATTTGGACTAAACTTTTGGAACGCTTTGGTGATCATCGTACTTTGAATTTATTTTTTAACTAGACCATCCGATCAACTGGATTTCTACCTTTCCCTATTGACTCCAACCTTCAATAGCTCTTTAGATTACCCACCTTTCTCTAGTGTGTTTCTTCGGTAACGTTGCCTTCCTGTATGAGCATGCGTGATAATGCGTCATCACGCCCTTGTCACTGTATATATTAGGTGTGCAACTTAATTCTCGGCCACAGGCACGACACGTTGACAGCAAATTATGGAAAATCAAATATGTACCTAATCAGGGAAATAATTTCCGTCGTGTTGGATACATTTGAGCCATCGGTCAGGGAACTGCCGAATGCCACTGCGGAAAAAAGAGGGCTGTTTCGAGTTGATAAAGTCATCAATACTTGGGTGGACCTCCTCGACAGAAATGAAGTGCCTATCACTCAGGTGATGTTGCAGGGAGCGAAAGAGGTGGTAATCCAACGGGGCGAAGTCTGGAGAATACGCCGGGTGGGACAAAATCTCCCATCCCAGGTCGATGATCGTGTTTAAAGTCGTTTTCGCGGTGTGAGGACGCGCGTCATCATGAAACAACAGGGCCGACTTTCTGCCCTTGCCGGTGTATGGACTTTTCGCCTCCATTGCGTCACTCACACGAATGAGTTGCTGACAATAACGCTCAGCATTGACCGTTTCACCAGATTTGAGCAACTCATAGTGTACTACGACACCGCGCTGATCCCACCATATGCACAGCAACAACTTCCTGGCATGGATATTCGGTTTGGCGGTACTGGTGGTAGGCTGACCTGGATAAACCCACGATTTGCGCCGCTTAGGATTATCGTAGGGTTCCACTTCTCATCACATGTCAAAATCTTGTGGAGGAAATCCTTCTTCTTGAATCTGAAGAGCAAGGACACAGCAACATCGTAGCGCCTAGACTTGTTCGCAGCTGTGAGTTGGTGGGGCACCCAACGGCCCTCCTTGTGAATCCGTCCAAGCTTGTGCAGGCGCTTTGCAATGTCTTGCCGTGTTGATCCGAGTTCCTGGGCGAGCTCTGACAGTGTGCGGCAAGGATCCGCGTCCAACAGTTGTTCCAGTTCTTCATCGTCAACTTTCTGTGGCTGTCCCGGACGTTCTGCATCTCGAAGATCAAAATCTCCCTGCTTAAACCACTTCTTACACGTACTGTAGGGCACAGCAGCCTCACCAAAAGCAGCACAGATTATTTGCTGGGCTTCCGCGGCACTTTTTTTCAGCTGAAATACAAACAGGAGGCAGTGCCTCAAATGTTACTTCTCGAAGGGCATTGCTTTCACCGTCAACTTTCGTTCCTTCTGTCACTACAGTTGTGAGCGGTTACGGTTGCCTGGAAAGCTGTTGGTGGCGCTGCAATCAGCCATTATCGCACACAGCTATTTGCCTTTGCCGACGTTCTATGACCGATAGCGGTTAGGGGCCGAGATTTAAGTTTCACACCTAATATGTTGTGCTCGAATGAACAGTCTGTTCAGTGTGTCCTGAACCTGATGAAGACCACATAGTGTTGGTCGAAAGATCTAGTACTTTAAACTATTGTTTTTGAGCCTGTATATGTCTTTTAACCCAGTTAAAAACCTATATTAACGCAACGTTTACTGAGGTTACAAAGGTCAGTTGCAAGTTTTTCTTATTGTGTAAATCAACAAATATTTATGCTTCGTTGTTACACTCAACACGAATTTTTATATATATTATATAATTTACTCACTTACTTACAGAAAGTGTTGAAACTGTTGCTTTTCACATAGCCTAACTCTTTTACACATGTTTTCAAACACATCTGCGAGATTCAAAAAGTCCCTCCGCAGTGATGTTGAGGCTGTTCCATTTAATTTTGAGAGTGTGATAGTCAAAATTTTTGAATTAAGTAACTTGCATGTTTATTTTCAGGTTTTGCTGTTTTCTTGATAACACATCAAGCTTCAGAATATACAGCAACAGCAATTTTCACCAGCTTCTTATGAGTTGAAAGTTTCCGAAATGTGGATGTTGATTTCATCATGCCCCTCAGAAGGAAGGAACATTCGTGAAATCAACATTCACATTTTGGAAACTTTCAACTCATTACAAACTTGTGAAAATTGGTGTTGCTGTGAATCATATTCTGGTTTCTTAATGAGACGAAACAACTTCCAGCATTCACTCTTCCCTTTTTTGTTTCCAACAAGCACGCATTTGTTGGCCTTGACGTCTTTTCCAATTTCCTTAATATTAAATTCATCCATATTAACAAAAAAGGCATTAATTCCGACCTGACATGCAATGGAACGGGATGTTATCTCGTCAAACGAAAATTCCTGAATGCTCAATGCAAAGGATGTGATGTGAAAGGTAACTCTTCAGAATATGTCTTACAAATGTGACACGCAATGTGTGAGAGAGTGAATCACCAGAGAAGCAGGCGACAAGCGTTCGCCTGTATCTTGCTCCGGACAATCACACTGAAAGCAAAGGAGGTACCGTTTTGCGATATGGTATCCGTTAGTCTAGCGTTTGTGCCGTATCGTCAGTCGGTGAAAATCTTCGTTGTTTTCAGGCTGTCTTTGAATGAGTGTTAGGGTTCATCTTTTACGATAGATGGCGGCGCAAAAAATCACTACTTGGGCGTGGCTTTTACGTCTTTTTTTTTTTTTTGTTGGAGGTTTAACGACCACCATAAACAACTCAATGGGCTATAAGCAGTCACCCGTCCCTAATTTAAGATCACTGGCTCCAGGGAAGGGAGAGAGCCAGTACCGTAAGACAAACACAACATCCATGCCTCACCGGGATTCGAACACGGACCGTTCTCGGACGAATGATCAGAGGCCATCGCTTAGACCACTGCGCCACTGGGGCGGTGTTTACGTCTTGAGGGATTGTCACAGAAGTTGGCGTCACCAAATCACTACAGACCTCGCCATATGCATAATGGCAGTGGTCTCTCGTTTGCTCCAAGATAAAATAGGCGCTGTTACGTTTTAACCAGTGACGTTATTTGGGGTTGGGGCTTAGTAGGTAGGAGGAGTTTCTATAGCTCAAATTCAGGGGTTCTCTGCAAATGTACATATTTTCTCTTTAAAAAATTAACGTACAGTAGGATTTAAGTTTATTTATGGGAGACAAGATTCTAGTCTCATTTTTGGCCCCATTCAATTATGTATTTCTATTTGGCCTAGATAATTCAAAAAATCAGACAGAAATAAGAGATTTCGTTTCTTCCAGACAGAAACACTGCTAAGTTAACGAAAATTATCTGACTCGAAATTATTCCAATTTCGCGCCATCTAGCGCCCAAATTAGAATAATTTCGAGTCAAATAAATTGAATTTGAAAAAAATTCTAGCATTTTTTTCGGAATAATAACTGTGGCACATATTAGCTATAGGACTTTCTTTATTTGTGCTCAAGAATTTACATTAAAGATATGGGATAGAATTTCTCTAACACTCATTCAAAGACAGCCTAAAGAAAGAGATGGCAATATTTTTGCATGACAAATCGTTTTTCACTTCGCTGGCACCAGTATCAAACACAAAATTCCACAGTACGTATTTTTCTTTGATTTTTTTTTTCTTTTCAAAAGTAAAACCGGGTCAGGAACACCTTGACCCGTTTCCATATCTGGTTCGTGCATATTGCTTGTTGATACAACAGTTACTTGAGCATTAAGACATAAAATACGACCACAGTTCGTATTAAAAATGACACGTAATAATCCAAAAACCGTATTTTTTGACTGGCGTCCAAAATTAACGGGACAAATCCAAATTCAAGAATATGTCCAAAATGGGACTACATGTTTTGTAAAGATTTTTTTCTTTTTTTGATTGGAGGTTTAACAACCACCGTGAGCAACTTAGTGAGTTACAAGCAGTCGCCCGTCCCTACTTTAGGGCCACTGGTTCCAGGGAAGGGAGATAGCCAGCGCCGTAAGACAAACACAGCATCCATGCCTCACCGGGATCCGAACCCATCGCGCAAACCACTGCGCCACCGGGGGGCGGCTTGTAAAGATTTTCCAGAGACATGTGCAAGAGGAAACGTTAAGTCGACGTACCCATGATGCAAATGACGACCGTACGTCATCAAGTGGTCAGGCACGCGACCTTGTTCTGAGTACGGGGCGGCAATAGAAGTTTCAGTTGGGTGGACTGTTAGTGGAAGAATGGCTCTGTACATCACTTAGAAAACTCTTTAAGGTGGAGAGCGATCGGTAGACTTTCTAGAAGCAGGGCAATCGCTAGCTGAACCAAGATGGCTGAAAGTGTCGAAACAAGTGGTCTCCAATCTTTAGAGGCGGCACCGGTGGCGCAGTGGTCTAAGCGCTGGCTTATGACCATTCATCCGTGAAGGGTCCGGCTTCGAATCCCGGCGAGGCATGGATGTTGTGTTTGTCTTACGGCACTGGTTCTCTCTCTTCTCTGGAGTCAGTGGCCCTAAATTAGGGACGGGCTACTGCTTACAGCCCATCGAGTTGCTCACGGTGGTCGTTAAACCTTCAATCAAAAACAAAATATTTAGAAACAGTTGCTGGAAACCGGAATAACCAGAGGGCCGGTACAAAAACACTCTTGGGCCACAAATCCAGACGACCGGTATTATTTTTGTCTGGTAGGTTTAACGAGCAGTCGCCCGTCCCTAATTTAGGGCCACTGCCGTAAGACAAATATAACATCCATGCCTCACCGGGATTCGAACCCGGACCCATCACGGACGAATGATTAGAAGCCATCGCGTAGACCACTGCGCCACCGGGACGGCGTAGTTCTCTTCAACGGCTTGCTTGCTGCCATAGGGAGTCGACAGCCAGGCCACTCTCGCAGGAGCTCTCCTCTGTTACGGGAACCGCGATATCGAGGCAAGCAGTTTACAGAAGACTACACGAGAGGTCTGTATGCAAGGAGGCCAATAGTCTGCATTCCAATCACCGCATCGCACAGAAGAGCATGTCTGAATTGGGACCGACATCGCCCCTGCTCAACTGTTCTCTTCAGTGAAGAGTCGCGGTACAGCCTAAACACGGATTCTCGACGGGTGTACATTTGGAGAGAGGCGGGAAGCCGAAATCTTCCCTCCACCATTTGTAAAATTGGCACTTACTGCGGTGGAGGACTCTTGGTTTAGGCTTGCGTCATGTTAGATGGACGAACGCCGCTGCACGTGTTTCCAGGAGGCACCGTGACTGTTGCACGCTACAGGAATAACATCCTAGAGCATGATGTATGGCTTTTTAGGGGAGCTGTTGTCCACCAGTTAAACTCCTTTTCATGGACGATAACGCCCGTCACCATAAGGCTCGGCTAGTTGACGAATACCTGGAGAGTGAGAATATTCTCAGGATAGAGTGGCCAGTCAGATCTCCGGGCCTGAACCCGAAGAGCAATTGCAAGCCGGCAGCCCCGTCCCGGGACTACAACGCGCCTTGATTTTTTTTTTTTTGATTGGAGGTTTAACGACCACCGTGAGCAACTCAATGGGCTATAAGCAGTCGCCCGTCCCTAATTTAGGGTCACTGGTTCCAGGGAAGGGAGAGAGCCAGTGCCGTAAGACAAACACAACATCCATGCCTGACGGGATTCGAACCCATCTCGGACGAATAGGCATAAGCCAGCGCTTAGGCCACGGCGCACCTTTGTTGGACTGCTATGTTGTCATACGCATGCTTCCTTCGCTTATGGTGATGTCATTCATTTTCTGTTGTGTACTGCTGCGTTATCGATGTCTGTACCAACTGTTATTAAACTCTGTCGTGGCCGCCCCGGTGGCTTATGACCATTTGCCGTAGTTGGGTCCGTGTCCGAATCCCGGTGAGGCATGGATGTTTCTCTTTCAGCACTGGCTCTCAATATGTTACTTGCCCAACACTGACTCTGTGTACATTGGTCATTTAGCATACTGTAAAAACCATGTTTGATGTGTACTTGTCCACAATGTGTTACTTGATCAACACTGTCTATCTCTGTGTAAATTGATCATTTTGCATGCTGTAAACCTATTGTGCATATCTGTCAACCAAGTCCAATATACACTATATTGACAAGTCACCGGACACCCCTTCAAAAGCAAATGAACGGATGCGCTGCGTTGTTAAGATGCGCGGTACAGCTGCAAACGGTATAAAAACAAGCCTGCAGTTGACCGCGATCATATCGCACTGTGAGGTTGAGTGAAAATGTCGCGGCGGGAGAGAACTAACTTTGAGAAACGGAACATTGTTGGGTGTTATATCAGTGGGTTGTCCATAAGAGAAACCGAGAGGCGTTTAAACATACCCAAGTCAACTGTTTTGGATGTACTGAAGAAGTGGAAGACACATGGCGTGCCTGAAGCAGCAAAAGATACCGGCAGACCAAAAAATCAGTGATAAAGGACGTCGAAGCGTCAGGAGAGTCGTTACAGCTAATCGGAGTACCGCACAAGACCTCAGTGTACAGGTGAGTAAAATGCTGGAACCTCGGTATGTACACGTACCATTCGCAGAGAACTTCATTCCATGGGTTAACGTGGTCGTTCGTCTGCTCATGATCCTTTCATCTCCTCGGAATGCTACTCATCGTTTAGCATGGTGTAAATGACATTAATAGTTGACCGTAGATTAATGGAAACGGGTCCTAGGACTGATGAATCCAGATACACGATTAATCAGTTTGATGGCAGTGTGTGGGGTATGGCTGCAGCCGGGAGAACACTATTTACCAGCTGGCAGTGTACTTGTGTGGGGGTGTTTTTCGTAGAATGGTCCCGGCTCATTAGTTATCATGGACAAACCTGTTAACCAGCACGTCTGCCTCAATATTCTGGACAATTATGCCCTGCCAACTCTGTGGCAATAGTATGGAACCGAGCCTTGTTGGTACCAGCAGGATAACGCACTGATCCATAAAGCAAGGAGTGTTACTGCGTGGTTTGACGATAATTCCGTGTCGTGTGTGGACAAGCCAGCACAGAGGCCTGATCTTAATCCCATAGGGCACCTATGGGATGAATTAGAGCGCCGCATAAGAAGTTTGGAACCAAGGCCTAATACTAAACAACAGTTAGCGGCAGCATTATGTACTGAATAGAAGCGCATACCTATCGCTGTGTTCCAAAATCTTGTCTCGAAGGGTCAGTGCATACATTAAGGCCAAAGGTGAACCAACACCGTTCTAATGCATGTCAATAAATGTTATGTTGTTTCTCTTCTAGGTGTCCGGTGACTTTTGTCAATATATCAGTAGCCGCCCCGGTGGCGCAGTGGTCTAAGCGATAGCCTCTGATCATTCGTCCTAAAGGTGTCCGGGTTCAAATTGCGGTGAGGCCTGGATGTTGTGTTTGTCTTACGGCACTGGCTCTCTCCCTTCCCTGGAACCAGTGACCATAAATTAGGGACGGGCGACTGCTTATAGCCCATTGAGTTGCTCACGGTGGTCGTTAAACCTCCAATAAAAAAAATCAAAAAATAAACGAGTTTGACAAAAGACAAATTGTGATGGCCAGACAACTGGGTCACAGCATTTCCAAGACTTGTGGGGTGCTCACGGTCAGCCGTGGTTAGTACGTTCAAAATTTGGTCCGAGAAAGGAAAACTACGAACAGCCGACAAGGTGTGGGCCGACCGCGGCTCATCGATGCTAGATGTGAGCGAAATCTATCCCATAAGTTACGAGCCAACAGAAGGGATACTATGGCGCAACTTGCCGGTAATTTGAATGCTGGTGACGGAGGTTTTGCGTAGCTCCGAGTGCTAATGGTAATCTCGGTTCACCGTCGAAAGCGCATACAATAGGGACGGTAACATCAAAACTTGACCCTGAATGATAGGAAGGTCATCTGGTTCGATGAATTTCATTTCCTGTTGCGCTATGTGGAAGGCCGGTAACGTGTGCGTCGTTTACCTGGGGAAGTGCCAACCGTGGGACGAAAATAAGCTGTTGGAGGAAGTGTAATGCTTTTGGCAATGTTCCGCTGGGAAACCCCAGGGTCTAGTCAGTCATGTGCAGGAAACTATGACGTCTACCATCTACCTAAACATCACTGTAGACTAGGTACATACTTACATGGCAACGAAAATAAGCCGATGGAGAAAGTGTAATGCGGC
The DNA here is from genome assembly GCA_039090855.1 of Macrothele yani. NCBI lineage: Eukaryota > Metazoa > Arthropoda > Arachnida > Araneae > Macrothelidae > Macrothele > Macrothele yani. The sequence goes on from CM076992.1 coordinate 22,603,479, forward strand.
CAATATTCTGTTGGGAAACCCTGGGTCTAGTCACTCATGCACAGGAAACTATAACACCTACCTAAACATCACTGCCAAAGATGCATCATTTCATTGCAACGGCATTTCCCTTTAGCAATTCTTCCTCTCACAAGATAATGAGCCATGCCACACTGCCCAGACTGTTCGAGAATGGTCCGCGGAACATGAGGAAAACTTCCAGATATTGCCCCGGCCTCCAATTTCCCCGACATCAATCCAATCGAGCATCTGTGGTTTCTGATGGAACAGCAAATCCAATCATCGGCAACTCAACCACGTAACTTACAAGAGTTAAAGGATCTGCTGGTAACGTGCTGGTATAATATACAAGACACATTTAGAAATATTGTAGTGTCTGTCTTACCGGGTAAGAACTATTTTGGCGGCACGTGGAGGACCAACATCATATTAAGCAGATGATCATGTTTTCGTTCTTCGGTCTATGTAACAGCATTTACACATAACCTTTGAACTGTTTGTTGTAGTATCAAAACGATTAACGGAAAAGCGGGTTTCTGAACGCCAAGGCAATGAGAAGACAAAGAACTAAACTCCGTTTGTTTGGCGTATAAATAACGAAAACATGAGCTGCTAGCTTTCGCTACCTCCGGGTAGCTTCTTCAGGTAGTTAAGAACACAGAATCAACTAAGAAATCATTTCCTAAGAATGTAAGTTCAAATAAATAACACTTGCATAAAGTCACGAGTGGTTAGATCCCATGGCCGGGTGCTCACGTGGAACATCAAGAAGCCGGTGCCATATCACAGGAAGGCTCGTGCTTCCGTCCTTGCTGCACACATTCAGTCACTTAGCGATCTCAATTGTTTCGCGGAGCGCAGTAGCTCTTGCACTATCATAGGGGGGCTAGCCTTCCAACTCCGCACCATCTGGGTATAGCCTCTTCAGTTGTAACATCAAGGGCTAGGACCGTCGTAAGTTTTCCAGCCCTAACGTCCCTTTGGTGCTCAAAAATCCGGATCTGGATTGACCTCTTCGGCATTCCGACATAGTACTTAACAGAAGTGTCGGGGTAATCTACAGGAATCGCATAAACCCCGGTATCAGAGAGCGCAGTAGTTGTTTGCTGAGAGGTTATCAGACAAAGCCCTAGGTGTCCTCACGCCGATATCGTAACCCAGTCTTCGGAGATTATTCTTTAGATAGTACATTAGCTTAGGAATGTAGGGCAGTGAACCCACGAATTGAACGGGCGGCGCTGTGGTATTGGCACGAGGCTGGGAGCGTGCCCTGGTTGCTACTTTTTTGACAATCTCATCAATTCTGAGCATGTCGTACCCTGCTGCGGTGGCTAGGTCTCTAAGGCAACAGATCTCCTCTTCACACGCGGCTTTGTCAGACGAGAGTTCGAGAAAGGACGGCGTGTTTGATAACCTCGCAGCGGACACCAAATACTCTCTCTGATGCCGGGGTCTACGAGATTCCTTTAGATTACCCTGAATCTTCCATTAAGTACTATGTGATCGTGATGCTACAACTGAAGGGGGCTATACCATCACCCCCTAATAGCTTAACAGGCCCGCGCACCGATTTGTGACATCACTGGAGTTGTCCGTAGTCGCGGAGAGGAGCATTACGGCGATGTGCGAACGAACGCGTCTTTACGTACACCAACTAACCAGGTCGTGCGTTCTTTTAGAGTTTCACTGCATTTAAATAAGAACTTGTGTTAGTTTTTAAATAACTGCAGAAATAACAAGTTTGTTTAATAATCTTTTAAAATACAGAAAAGAAATTACAGCGTAAAATTTAGCGTAACAATAATTTCGACTTGAAAGGGTAAGCAAGACAGATTCGTCAACTTAATGAAAGCATCACTGTCATTTCACTGGAAGTGATAAACCATTCCTATAATCGAAATTATAAACTGTTGTCGTAGTTTCACTTGAAGTTATAGTGTCTTTATAGTTAGCCGAACGATTCCTGTACTTGTGAACAAATCGTTCTAGTACTTGAAAGATTAGTTTGAGGGTCCGTTACGAAGTATCGCCGTCATTTCCAAAGATGTCGATTGACTAATTTAAGGAATCAGATATTTCATTCATTGCAAACTTATGACTATGAAAATTTTAGTAATGAAATAATTCCTTTAGTGAAAATGTATTTTATATGCAATCCATGATCACTAATATATAAAAAAAGGTCAAGAAAAACTGAATTTTTTTCTGTGTTGTTTAATTATTACCAAAGGCTCAATAAAACACGTTTTAACATACATACAGTAAATTGCTGCTTGATTCACTGATTGCATCAAATAAATTAAGATTTCAAGAAAATTATGCAATTGCTACATTATTAAACGTACAATAATGACATAACAAGTTTTCCTAATTTTAGTACCATCTAGTTACGTGTTTGGACAACTTCATTTTGATAAGCAAATATAAAGTTTATAATTTTTGTTTTCCAGAGCACTATTTCAAAAAAGTTACCTAGTCAAAGTTCAACACATCTGTATTAAGTATATTAGTAGCATTAAGCAAAACTATTTGGATCCACAATATAAGTATTTCTTTTTATCTGGAAAAATACAAGTACCTTATTGGCAGAAATTTCCTGAAATTTGATTTTCAAGAAGTATTCAGGAAAACTGCCAATGTACAAATAATTATGGTTGTGTAGTTCTTTGTGTATCACAAACACAATTTGATTATGTGTCCGTTAGCTGTTCCTTGAAGAATTTCAAAGACACGTTTCTAAGAAAATCTGAAATTTGTTCCAATAATTTCTTAAAGTATTTTTTTAGATAATTATTATATTTTTGAGAACCTGACAAATGCACATGCAGTTATTGTACTGAATAAATCTAAGAGATTGTTTTGGTACTATAAGATGTATTTTAAAAGATGTACATGTTTCATTATAAATTGACTAACTTGATGTACCATTTTCTCAGAAACTATAAAAAGCAATGGTATAAAATTTTGCACAAATGTTTTGTCATTACTAAAGCTATTGAAAAAGATTGTTTTTTCCTTTTTTTATGATTTTGGTTTCAAAATAAATTCTATGAAGGATTGAAGAAGTTTTCCCCATACAAAAATTGACACCCACCCCCACGTTTGGAAGCACACTTTCCAGTAGTTATCGGATAATATGAGATATATTAGTTCCAGTTATCATTGCTGTAGCTTGTGAAGACACAGTGCAGGAAGTCTGGAAACAGATAAGTCTAGATAAATGAATAAAAAGTTGATCTCTCATTTTAAGCAAATGTTTTCAAAAAAAAAAAAAAAAGAAGCGAGTATATATTTCTACTTGTATTTTAAAAATCTTGTTTGTGTAGAACATAGTTTCCACAATATGTGGATTCATGTCGATCCACATACTTTTTTTCTCTTAAAAATAACAATATCCAAGGCTTAAAAATACCATGCCCGAGATGCCCAGAGCATGTAAATCATTCGTCTGGGCAGGTAAATAAAACATCTAATTGCCTGTGCATGGTAACTAAATTTTAAAATAAAAAAAGTTTGTAATAAAATTTCCTACTACACAAGAAAAAAATGACAGTCATCACATGTCGTGTTTCATGTCATTGTTAATTAATGGAAGTTGTATTATTGTTACGAAGTACCAAGGAAAGAGTAATATCACATCTTTAATTATGTTATGCTCTACGCCCAGAAATCAGAAACCTAGTTTTGCTCCAAATTTTGTTTATAATCAACAACAGTATGCATGCCTCTGATGTAACTGGCCTCTCATGTTTAGTGACAAAGGGAGAAAACTTTAACAAAAGGAACATGGCAGAATCACTAAATTTCCGAAACACCAGTTTCATCATCGTACCATTTCATACCAATTTTAGCATCAGCATCTTAAAAATTGATATACATACGTTTGTGCATTGAACATTTGTAATACAGACCCATAAAATGGAAGTGCAAACATGTTAAAACAGTTCATATTTTTAACTTAGAAAAAATTAGGGCTCTGGTTTGTTATCTTAAAAGATAAATTTTCCTGCGCATCCAGCTTTTACTACCAGGGCAAGTAAATAATTTCTTGCCCAGGTAGTACTGATATATTTCACCTAATTTTTTCTAAAATTTCTTGCCCAGGTAGTACTGATATATTTCACCTAATTTTTTCAGAAATCTTTTCTAAAATCTGGCACCAGTTCCAACACTCCAACTTCAAATTGTAGTTCTGGCAACCAGCCCATCCAGTCGATCGCGGGTGATCAACGTCGTAGGATGACCGAAAGCTACCTTTTACCATGCGTGACTTTGTGTGTTTCGCTCGTTTTATGTTTATTTTTGTTACAACTGTTAGTACTAAGATATCTAACCTTTCATACATAATACTGCTAGAGGGAGAGAGGGGGGAAGGGGAGCTAAAATGTCAGAAATGAAAATAGCCTGAGGAAGCAGCAGAAGTCTGGAGCTGCATATGTAACAAAATGCTTGCTCTATAGGCAACCCCATTCCATTCCCTATCTATAAAAATTTTAAACATATGTGCCAGGGAAAGTGTTTGGTAAGGTTGTTATTGAAAAAGTATGGGGTCTTACATCAGAGAAAGTGTGGGATGTTCAGAGTGGTTTTATGCCTGGTAAAGGCTGCACTAACCAGATTTTTGCATTACGCATGATGATTGAAAAGTATCTGGCCGATGGGAAGAAAGTTTTTACTGCCTTCATAGATTTAGAGAAAGCTTACGACCGAGTCAATAGGACACTTTTGTGGAAGGTATTGAATGAATATGGTGTTACCGGGAATCTACTTAATAGTGTAAAAGCCATGTATGCTGGTAGTAGATCTTGTGTACGAGTGAATGGTATTTTATCAAAATGGTTTTCCATTGGTGCAGGAGTTAGACAAGGTTGTGTAAAGTCACCATGGCTGTTTAATATACTTAAGGACGCATGCATGCGCGAGGCCAAAATAGATAATAGTGGTTTATGTCTTGGTGATATCTGTGTGTGCAGATTGCTGTATCCTGATGACACTGTCCTGTTGGCAGAGAGCAAAAGTGAGTTGCAGAGTATGTTGACTCGGATGCACGAAGTTTGCATGAAATTCAAACTGAATATAAATAAGGGGAAAACCAAAGTTACGGTGTTTGAGAGAGAAATGGGTAGCACTGAATGTAATGTAAGTATAAATGGCACTGTGATTGACCAGGTGAATGAGTTTGTGTATTTAGGAAGCATGTTTGACAGAGAGAACAAGTTGGACGGTGAAATCAGTAGGCGAGTGAATTCTTCTTTGAAAGTCATAGCTGCTCTGGGAGGTTTTCACAGGAATGATGGGTTCTCTAGAGAGTCCCGCATGGCTGTGTATGAAACAGTAATTGTTCCTACTCTTATGTATGGCAGTGAAACCTGGGTACTGCAGAAGAAACATAGGAGTCGTTTGTGTGCTGGAGAAATGCGTTACTTACGTGGGGTTTGTGGCAAGACACGATCTGATTGTGTGAGGAATGAAGATGTATTGCAGTTGTGTGATGTAAAGCAAAATGTTGTTAGCAAGGTGGAGATCAATATGCTTTGGTGGTTTGGCCATGTTGAAAGAATGAGTGATGAAGTGCTTACTAAGAAAATATTTTCAGCCTTAAGTGGCAGGAAGGAAAGGCAGAGGAAGGCCAAGGAAGACATGGGTGGATCAGATTCAGGAGTGTCTGCATGAGAAACAGATTATGAGTATGAAGTATAAAAGATCTTGTGTGCAGCGTGTAATGGATATCAATGAAGCACGAGTTGTATGTCAAGATCGCTGTAAATGGAGAAGTTTGATACGACAACAGTAAGTAAAAATATCTGGAAGTTTGTATTTCTTTTTGGAGCTAACCTCTGAATCTCAGAGAACAGCTTAGTGATATGTATGTATGTAAAAAAGAATTCCTTCTACCTTTCTTTCAGTAATCAAGTAGAAGTACATTATGATCACAGATAGAAAGCTTAGCTTTATTTCCTCTTTTATGTAATTAGCTGAGAAAATTTTCCAACAGTACATTAAATTTTACACAAAAATCAGGTTGAAATTTGCGGAAAAAAAATTGTAACATGTACACAGGCAAAACATTTTGCCACACATAAGGTCATTAAATCCTACTGTTTCAGATACAAAATTAACTGACGACACAGAAAATGTGACATTGTGGTCATGTTGTGGAGTTGTTGCTGGGCTTTGACACAAGTCTGCCTATCTCTACCATGACAGATAACATCAGAAGTTTGTGACACAAACTAGTGATTCACAAAATGTGGAAAATACAGTCCTGTCAACAATACACTCTATTCTCTGTACATCTCGAAGGACAATTAATTCAACTTTTAAAGGTCTGTCTTACCCTTCAGAGCACATTGAACAGATGAGGAACTAGTTACATTTCAAAGCAGAATTTGCTTTTTTCATACTCTGGAAGGCCAAAAATTACAATGTATCTATGGCATATGTTTAAAATGAAAAGAAAAACCACATAAGAAAAACAGATTTTATTATCATACAGTAATGATGTGCCTTTGGAGAAAAACCATGAAGACCTCACAGTCAGTGGAATGAGTGTAGGGAAGCAATGACTCATTGCAACTGCAGTGTGCAACTGATCTAAAGGGCAGTCAGTACGCTTTGCATCTTTTCAACCAGACCTTCTTTCTTTCGGTTGATACCAGCTTCAGAGTCCACATACTGTTGCTTGTTTATTTTATTTGCAATCAATTTCTCAACCAACACCTGCTGCTGCAACAGCTGTTCTTTTAGATTCTTGTCAAGTCGCTGCACCTCAGAGACCTGAAACAAATTAAAGCATGAAAAATCATTTAAGTGTTATACAAAGTAAGCAGACAGTTTATATTCATTATATTTCTAATTACATTTGTAAATACTAAGCAAATGGAATAGGAGAGGCATGGCAATTAAAACAGAATAATTTCTTATTTCTACTTAATAGAATCCCTACCTGAAATAAAAGAAAAGACATACTGACGTTTAAGGCACTTTTGTCAAAATGTAAAACAATATGAAATCTAAAGAGTTTCAAGTTTTAATAAGTTAGTAAAATCATGCAATGCATTGATTTTGATACACTTTCCAACATACCAGAAATCATCACTTAAGTTATGAAGACAATGGCAGTGGAATAAATCTTGCTCCTGTGCCCTGACCTTTGACCCCATTTTGATGATATTACACAGAACCGGTTCAGTACACCTTCGGAACAACATACTAAAGTTTTGTCGCAATAGAAGCCTTTTACGTAAGTTATGACGCATAAGGCGATGGAATGGATCCCGCTCCTATGTCCTGACCTTTGACCCCATTTCGCAAATTTTCAACAGGGTTCGTCCCCAGGTTATCCCTTATTACATACTAAAATTTCATTGAAATCAAACCATTTTGTATGCAAGTTATCATGCAGACAGATGGACAAAGCTTACCAGCATGATGGAGCAACATCACACACCAGTACGGGCGAAATTTGGTCCTTAATTGGCAACCGCGTCATTTCAAAGGGTCTATGGCCACCCTGCTTGCCCAATCTGAAGCCTCTTGATTACTTTTTATGGGGATATCTAAAAGGGAGAGTTTCCGAAAAGAAACCGCGAACCATAGATGCCTTGAAAGCAAACATCACCGAAGAAATTCAGGCAGTGATGGGGCGGACATACTGGCAAGGACTTTCCACAATATGGTGCGCTGGGTTCAATGCTGCCTGGACGCAAATGGTGGCTACTTCCACAGCACATGTTGTGATGTCATCACATTTTGCACGAAATGAGGTAAGTCCACTTCAAATTTCTTTGCAATATCTTCATACATACATACATATCACTAAGTTGTTCTCTGAGATTCAGAGGTTAGCACCAAAAAGAAATACAAACTACCAGATATTTTTTCTTACTGTTGTCGTATCAAACTTCTCCATTTACAGCAACCTTGACATACAACTCAGGCTTCACTGATGTCCATTACACGCCGTACACAAGATCTTTTATACTTCATACTCATAATCTTTTTCTCGTGCACACTTTTGAATCTGATCCACCGATGTCTTCCTTGGCCTTCCCTTCCTGCCACTTAGGGCTAAAAATATTTTCTTAGTAAGCATCTCATCACTCATTCTTTCAACATGGCCAAACCACCAAAGCATATTAGTCTCCATCTTGCTAACAACATTTTGCTTCACATCACACAACTGCAACACATCTTCATTCATCACACAATCAGAACGTGTCTTGCCACAAACACCCCATAAGTAACGCATTTCTCCAGCACACAAACGATTTCTATGTTTCTTCTGTAGCAACCAGGTTTCACTACCATACGTCAAAGTAGGAACAATTACAGTTTCATACACAGCCATGCGGGACTCTCCAGAGAACCCATCATTCCTGTGAAAACCTCCCAAAGCAGCTATGACTTTTAATGAAAAATTCACTCGCCTACTAATTTCACCATCCAATTTGTTCTCTCTATCAAACATGCTTCCTAAATACACAAACTCACTCACCTGGTCAATAATCACAGTGCCATTTATACTTACATTACATTCAGTCCTACCAGTTCCTCTCTCAAAGACCATAACTTTGGTTTTTCCCTTATTTATAACTCAGTTTGAATTTCATGCAAACTTTGTACATCCGGGACAACATACTCTGCAAATCACTTTTGCTCTCTGCCAACAGGACAGTGTCATCAGCATACAGCAATCTGCACACAAGGATATCACCAAGACATAAACCACTATTACCTATTTTGGCATCATGCATGCACGCATCCATAAATATATTAAACAGCCATGGTGACATTACACCAAGGTTAGTAGAAGAGAAGGTTGCCTCGATCGCGGAAAATCTTGGAGTCACTGACAGACCAATCGTAGGGTTTCATTCGAGGTCTCACTTGCCCGTCCGGAGTGTGGAATCAACCAAGTTTTTCTCTCTTTTTTTAAAGCCTGTTTATTTTGAAAAAGTTTACGACCCTTACAAAAAATATAGTAATAACCTGCTTTAGATTCAAGACATTTAAAAGGTTAAAAAAAAGAAAGAAAAACATGCATATGCATTAAAAAAAAATTTAACATTTCAGACGGAAGCATAAAGTGTTTTATTTTGTACTTACGTTTACTGTACTTGCAGTTCTGTTTCTTTGACTTTTCATGATTTAGGAACATGAGTTAGAATCCAATTAATATACTTATGATTGATTTAATCACACCAATCCGGAAAACTAGAGATTATTTCTAAATGGGTAGGTCTAAGATTCCACCCACCCCCTAATTTACCTATTTTCATAGGTTTTCTCTTCTTTGAGCGAATGTCATCTTCATTTCTGGTTTTTCTTTTGGTAGTTAAGGTGGACTGCAGCTTCTCATTCAAATATTTAATCCTAATCATAATTCTCACCTAATATTATGTCATAAGTACCTCATTGGGAAATCCAGGAAACAAGAGAGATGCTTTTTTGGTTATCGTTTTTACGATATAAGGCTCTTTACTTATAGTGTAATTTATGTTTTGTTTAAGAAATTCATATTCCAATTTTTTAGCGAAAGACCTCAAAGGATGGTTGAATGAGTCCTCTAAATGACAGATGATGTAGCCATGATTCCTCAATATATACAGTGTTATTTTTTGATGTGTGATCTCCTAGATGTGGGTATTTTTCTTTATATTTTTTGGCCACCCAACCAGCAAGATACTCTCGGCCGTCATCTTCTGTTACTGTGGTTAGGCATTGTTGTGTATTTAACACATTATCGTTATCGCTGGCATAGAATAAGCATCGTATAAATCTTTGGACATTTTATCATCACTTCTGACTCCAACGTGGCGCAGCACTTTTGCAGCTATGAATTATTTCGTATGTAACTTATCAGTCTGGTTATCAGTGTTTTTCTGTATTACGCCCAGTTTTCATAATTTTTAGTACGTCTGTCATGGTACCTTGTTGGGGATTATTCTTAGACGCCCATTTCTGCAAAGTTGATAATCCAGGCAAGGGATAATTCAGTTCACTTCGTAAATTAATGTATGACCTCTTACTTAGGTATCGCAGAGTCAAAGCGATCGATATATCCTCATTGGATCAAATAATCTTTTTTTTATTCAAAAGCATATTTACTTGACCCCTTGTAAATATTTTGAGTAGTATTGAATGAACTTGAAGTTTAACATTTTTTTTGCAAAGATTTTTCTGTTTCATTGCAACAATTTCATATTTCAGTCTGCGTATTTTTAGAGCTGAATCCCTTATTTCTTTTTGTTGTTTGCACAACTTTTCACGTAACACAATATTTTTAGTCAGCAACTGCCTATATTTACCCATTAATGCACCATATTCTATATCTCTGATTTCTGTTACTCCATCGGATTCCACTGCATTTTGCTTCTCAGAACTGTTATCTGAATGGTTTACTTGTAACAATTCAGAAATCATATTTTTAGTTTCTCTTTAAGTAAGTCTTTCAATGCAATTTTTATTGCAGGAATCCACATGTTTTATAACCTCAGAACTTTTCAGCATTTTTTTGAAGAGAAGGCAAAGCTTTTTAATTTTCTTTTGGGTGGCAAATTTAAAAGTTCGAATTTCAAATCTCGCTCATAATCTTCGAGTTCAAATTGTTCTGAACACACAGTACATGATGCTGGGTTCCATTTCCCATCTCTGCGACAAAGATGAATCCACTTTTTCCTGAGCTCTGGATCTTTTGAAAAAAAAAAAAAATTATACATTACGTTCTTTTTATCAGGATCTTTTTTAGTTTTCGACAAACTGTTGTTGCAAATTGCAATAGTGCATCTCATTCCTGGCATCACTGATAGTCAGTCACATAAAATAGTAGCAAAGAATGTTTAATGTTATTAGGTAGCAGTTCATAGATCACTCTGAAAAATGTTGCTACACAAAAAAACTCCTGAGCTCAATGTGAGATTACACTGAAATTACATAGGATTTAGCTCTTTCGGGAAGGAATGGGTGAGCGTTGACCTTGACCGCTGATCTGTCACTGACGTTACTCCCCCCCTCAAAATGTGACTGCAGGGAAGTATAGGGATCGAGGCAACCTTCTCTTCTACTAACCTTGACATTACACAACCTTGTCTAACTCTTGCACCAATAGAAAACCATCACGATGAAACACCATTCACTCGTACACAAGCTCTACTTCCAGCATACACGGCTTTTACACTATTAAGTAGATTCCCAGTAACACCATATTCATTCAATACCTTCCACAAAAGTATCCTATTTACAGAGACTCTCCCCCCCCTCAAAATGTGACTGCAGGGAAGTATAGGGATCGAGGCAACCTTCTCTTCTACTAACCTTGACATTACACAACCTTGTCTAACTCTTGCACCAATAGAAAACCATCACGATGAAACACCATTCACTCGTACACAAGCTCTACTTCCAGCATACATGGCTTTTACACTATTAAGTAGATTCCCAGTAACACCATATTCATTCAATACCTTCCACAAAAGTATCCTATTTACTCGGTCGTAAGCTTCCTCTAAATTTATGAAGGCAGCAAAAACTTTCTTGCCAACAACCAGATACTTTTCGATCATCATGCGTAATGCAAATATTTGGTTAGTGCAGCCTTTACCAGGCATAAAACCACTCTGAACATTCCACACTTTCTCTGATGTAAGACCCCGTACTTTTTCAATAACAACCTTACCAAACACTTTCCCTGGCACACTTAGTAGGCTAATACCACGACAGTTCTTGCATTCAGTCTGATCACCTTTTACCTTACACAAGGCAACAATAATAACATCCTTCCAATCCCGAGGGACCATTCCTAACTCCCAGCACAACTGGCAAATTTCAGTTAACCAGTCAATTACAGTCACCACCATATTTCAATGTCTCAGCAGTTATGCCATCAACTCCCAAAGCCTTACCATTCTGAAGAGATTTCAGAGCTTTACACACTTCTTCTCTTGAGACCCCTCCTGTGCTTCCACCATCCCTCACTGTGACATCATCTGCGTCCGTCTCAGAATCATCTTTGCTTTCCTGATCTAATAACTCACAGAAGTATTCAACCCCATCTGTCACTTAACTCATTGGGCTTCCATATCATTTCCCCAATCTTATTCTTCACACAACTTACAACTTTGTTTCCCCTATTTTTCCTGAGTCTCATGTACTTCCAGAAGGACTTCCTATCTTTCCAAAAAGCCAGTTCATGCCTTTCCACCTTCTCCTTCCTATCTTTTGCCTTACTGTGGCGAACCAGCTTAGAAGCTTCACGCTTTTTTGAGCGATATTAATCCACAGAGACTCTACCTTGCAACATCCCCAAATAGGCTTCCTTCTTTCTCTTTACTGCCTCTTCAATCTCACTATTCCACCAAGCATCACCTCTATTGTTACCCACTATTATGGTGCCACAGACCTCTTTAGCAGCAGTGACAACACAGTTCTTAAAACATTCCCACTTCTTTTCTACATCCCTCTCACCAGACTTCAGCTCTTTCAGTCATTCTCTGAGCAAGTCAGAATAACGCTGATGATCTTCAAGGAACCTATCAACCTTTATTCTTTCTATCCTGGGTCTCTTCCTATTCCTTTTCCTCCAACCAACATTAAGTTTCACTCGTGACACTACCAAGTAATGATAAGAAGCAACATCCGCACCTCTCATCACACGGATGTCAACAACTAAGTGTTTCAAACGCTGATCGTAGACAACAAAATCTATCACACTCTTTTGACCAAGAGTACAATTTTCCCAAGTATATGTGTGGATATACTTGTGGTTGAAAAATGTATTAGATACACACAAACCATTCTCAATGCAGAGTTCGATTAATCTTTTACCATTATCATTCACACAAGGATCATTAAACTTACCCAGAACATTGTCAGAAATTGCATTCTGCACACCTACTCTAGCACTGAAATCCCCTGCTATTATACCTTTTTCTTTAGCACCAAACTGGCTCAAAACAGCTTTTAGCTCATTCCAGAAAGCTTCCTTCTTATCAGAAGGTTCCGAGTCACAAGGAGCATACAGTACAACAATTACAATTTTCTGAAGTTTCACTTTCAAACGAATCCAGAGAATTCCCTCACTTACACAACTATAGTGAATTTGTTGTTCTTCATCTTTTCACTTAAAATCACATCTTCATTGGTGTTAATATTATTAAAGAAATGCCAGGTTTGGTAGCGAGTGGGACACCTTATACCCCCCTCCAGCTTGCTAAATGTGCAACGAAAGACAGACATTTAAGTCCAAAGTATGATAATTTCCAAGAGTCAAATTTTTTTTTTACCTAGGAGCCACAATTAAATTTAAGGATTTTTCCAGGAGTCTAAGCGGGGAAAAAAAAAAAGAAAAAAAGAAAAGAAAACATTTAAGAAATTCTCCTTTAAATTCTCAGAAGCATACAAACAGAGCAGCAGATTGTAGACGCGGATAGTTTCCAAATTATTAGCAGATTTTGAAGATAGTTTGTGCTTGTAGAATAAAAAATACAAATGTTATTTACAGCAATTATTACACTTACTCAAGGCTTTACTCAGATTAATATACTTAATTCAGTTTTAACTTGAAGAACTTTTAGTTATTTTTTACATCTTCTGAGTTTGCCAGAAACGTTTCTGGCTGTTTCAAGCCTTGAGAAAATCTAGCGGCCAGAAATGTTTGTATAAACGTTTCTGGCCGCTAGATTAGCGCGAAGTTAACCACGAACATCGGTGGTAAAGTCGCCACGCTCCTGAAGATGCCCAGAGTATGGGCGAAAATTTCGAGTATAAAGAACAGTAAAAATTGATGTTTGAATCCTAAGGCAAAGATCCAATGAGTATACCCAGCGAAAAGTGTGAGAAGTAAAGCCAGTCATCGCATACAACAGACTTTAGGACAATAACATCAACAAAGACCGGAAAACACGTGCGTGAAATGTTCCCGTCGCTAGAAAGGAATGCCAAGGTAAGCATTATCCGCTAGTTTTTTGTGTACAAGTTACTTTGAAATATTGCACGTAAAAGAGAATAGTACAATAATTAGAGCTATATAATAGTCAGAATTAGAACTACTAAGTGGAATTGTATCAAAAGTTTCACTTACACAGAAAGAATTTAAATTTTATTGCCAGGTTTATCTTGCAGTTGCCAGTTATTAAATTAAAATCTTTTCCTTATGTATTTTGTAGGTCTACTATTTTTGAATTAAGTTGTTAAGGATGCTATTTATAAATTTTGAAGGTTCATTAATGGAACTTTTTCTGGATATAAAAACTTTCTTTCATTAGTCACTTGTTTTTATGAAGTTCATAATTCAATATTTTTATATTTCACCATAAAAGTCCATTTCACACACATTGATGCAAATTGAATTGTAATGTACTTATTTTGTTCTCATTGGAATCTGTAAATGTTCTAATAATTATTTATTGTTTTATTAATTTTTCTATAAATTATTCCGTTGTTACGTGGTTCGTGCTTCGCAGGTTTGCAGCAAGTTTTCTGTTTCAATGGTTGTGTACACAGATGCATTTTATTTTTATACAACTCTGCATATGAACCCTGCATCCTACCTAGCACACTGAATCTTCAAGCGACTATACTATAGGAATAAAACAGACTTGTGCAAAAATATACGTTATTTTTTTATTTATTTTTTTTAATTGACTTCCATATTAATGGTATGATGAAAGGGGAATTAGAATTGCAGTTTTTCGAGCTGAGAAAAATTTCCAAACTTTCCCGATAGTGTAACGAAAACGATCAACAAAAGAGGCAATTCGTTTGGTGTCATTCCAAAGAGGTTCAGCAGAAGTGTCCTCGACAGTTCGAGATGCCAGTGAAGTTTCAGAATTTCCTTTCAAATAATTCTCATACTGTCAATTCCTCCCAAGACTTCATCAGCAAACTGCCACCCACCACCACATCACCTGAAGAGTTTTTACTCTGGATGTCAAATCTCTTTTTCTTTCAGTCCCATTTTTTATTCCTACGTGCTACTTGAGAAATTGCTTATTCAAAAATTAAATTTTCCAAGAATCTTAATCAAAGATCTGTATGACTGCTTTCATACACTTCAAGAGCAAAACTATTTTATTTATAATAAAATATGTTATAGGCAAAAAAGTGGTCTTCCAATGGGTTCACCTCTTTATCCCCCTTCTTGTTGAAATATATTTACAACACATCAAACTAACCATTCTTGTACAGACCCCTACCCAACCAACTACTTGGCTTTGATATGTTGATGATATTTTTGTGATCTTGCCTCATCCCAAAGAGTTGTTCCTACAGTTAATCAATTCAATCACCAAAAAGTTTCCTATGATTAAATTTACTATGAACAGTGCATCGATTTTTTGGACATCTCCTTCCAAAGGAACATTAACCATACAATCTCAAGATCTGTCTATCATAAACCCACTGCAATCATCAATATTATTCCTTTCAACTCATCGACTTTTGAAAAATACAAATTTGCTGCCATAAAAGTTTTTATTCATAAAGCCAATATCATCTGCAATAACGCTTCATCGCTTGAAAAGGAATATGAGAATTTTTTGGAAACTACCATTTCGCATGGATACCCTTCTTCTATGAATTAAAATCAAAAACCAGTAGCCTACAGAAAAACCCATTTGAAAATCTGCACTTCTGTGGATCTATCCCTTACCATCCTTCTCTTGCATACAAACTCAAGAAAATTTTGAAGAAGTCTGGATATCATCTGGCCATCAGTACAAACCCTTCTATTATCAAATTAATTTTGGATGATAGGCACAAAGTCACTCCCCTCAATTCTCCAGGAGTTTACTACACCTAGATCTCAACATCTTATGGTGAAAATTACTAAATTGGAAGAACTTTCTGCAGCATCAACAGCTGTTCATCGGAGCACAAAAATGAAGTCCATAAAGGAAATTCTGAAACTTTACTGGCATTTCTAACTTTGGAGGACACTTCTGCTGAACCTTTTTGGAATAACACCAAATGCACTGCCCTCTTCATTGATCGTTTTTCGTTATGCTATCGGGAAAGTTTGGAAATTTTTCTCAGCTCCAAGAACTGTTATTCTGATTCCCCTTTCGTAATACCATTAATATGGAAGTCAATTTTAAAAAGAAATAACGTATACGACTTTATGGATTTGGCAACCACTATCATCGTCATTGTCCATCTGTCACAAGGCTGATGATGACTGAAGTTATCAGTTGAAAGCTCCCTTAAATTAAACTTTATGCAACTTAAGCATGTTTTAAAGTTTTTAAACTTGTTATTAATAGTTATGTACTTATGTCCATATTTTATCAATAATATTTTTACCATTTCCTGTGAAGATTGTTTTGTCATTCCTGTGCACACATCATTTGCAAAAAAAGAAAGGGTCAGCAGACTAACCTTGATCCCTCTGCAATCCAGCATTTAAATTGAAACTCTGACATTATCAATAAACCAGAATAGTCGATCAATTCATTTCACTTCCATACAACTTAATCCGGCTGAGAAATAAATATCTCAGAACTAATGCATCTAAAATTACCTTAAAACCTTTACAAAATGAAAATTAATATAAACCTGCTAAGAAGTGAGCATAGAATTATTAAACTTACTGTACATATAAAAAAAAGGACCAGAATTATACTCAAAATAGCATAAGACTAATAAGCCACATTTTTTTTTTTTTTTTGGTCTGTACAAATGGAAACAAGGCAAAATATGCAAGATGATAGTGAACTGTTGATCAGTGAAATCAAGTGCCACACATCTGCTACAGAATGTATATTTCTTTTAAAAATATAATAAAGCAAGATAAATATTACCTTGTCGGCAATTTCTGACTGCTCGTGTTTCAGTTTGGAAAGTACCTCATTAATGGCCTGAGTCTGCATCTTATGATCCATGTTCAGCCTTTTCACCAAGGCCTGATAGCCTGCTAAATCCTTATGGTGTTTGAATTTGTTCATGGCCTCATCAAAACGAGTGTAAAGATCTGAGCGCTTATCATGGTGATTGTGAACTAACTCTGTCAGACCAGAAATACGTAATTTGCTTTCTTTCACAGGATCCTGAAAGAAGGGTACACTATCAGTACAGCTGCACTTACAAGAATAAAATGTAAAACTAAAGAACAAACCTCAATACCAACTACTAGAGGAAGTAACTAAATTAACTGAAAGTATCAATATTTACTATTATGCAAAAGGAAAACAAATGATTGTTTATGTAGGCATTAAAAAAAGTGAGCACATACAAAAAGTACAAAGATCAAAAGGCATAATAAATTCTTCAGCATTGGCAGGAATGTTCTACAGTTTCTAAGTATCTTTAGGATGCAGTAACTTGGTCTGATAGGTGTGTATTACTATGTGATCACTTCATCTTAGCAGCTGCGAGATCAGTCATTTAGTTTAACTCAGACAGCAATTTAATTTTTTTAGGTAAAACTGTCAGAATATTCCTTAAAATGCAGAAGTAGAATGGGAACACACTTGTACCTAATCCATAAACTTACACAGCTCCTAGAAATAATTAAAGTAATGCACTTCACAATGTAATACAGGAGCAGAATAAATATCGCAGAAAGAAGAACATGCTGACTGCAGCAATTCAACAGAACTACAATAACACAAGCAGTGTATATATTTACCCCCGGTGTTGGACTTTGAGGACTAACTACGTGTTACCTAGCCTTCATGAATACACGAGAACATCTGGTTTTGGTTTTCCAAGCGGGAAGAGAAGACATCAATCGTCAACGTACTGGTGCAGATGAAACAGGTCTGTGTACAGGGGAAGGACATAAATTCCATCTGCTCGTTACAATACTGTTTTTTTTTTTTATTTTCTTGCTGAATTTTTACCACTACAAAAATGGAGGAAACATGCATAGTGGAACTTCGGTTATATGTGTTTTTAGGGGATGGCCTTAAAAAACAAATAAATGAAATTTGAGGATGTTAAATACCTGCATCTTCGAATGGAAATCGGGAGATGTGGGTTCAATTCCCACTTCAGGACGATGCAATTTTCAAGTTTCCTGGTGTGATTAATGTTACATGAGAAACCGTAAACACAGGCAATTCCGAGATGTCTGATTGCTGGGTTACAATGGACAACAAAAATAAACTTTTTGTTTGTTACAAAGACTGCAATGCTGAATCATACAGTACTTGTCATGCTGATTACAAATTTGCTTGCTAAATTGTGCTATTGGGCATAGTTCTTGAGTAACCTGTTGTTTCAGTGTGCAATAAGCCTTCATTTTGCATGTATATTTCGCTACAAGCAATTAATTACACTTACCTTAAAAAGTAGTTATTTTAGATTTTCTTTTGTACTTTGGTTGTATACATCCCATTTTAGAGTCCAACAGTAATCAGCTAGCATTTTAGGGCTCCATTTTCCTTTAGCGGTTTTCTATGGTACATATGTCCTGACGAAAATGTTCTCCATGCTCATCACTTACAGCGCCTAAGTTGTGTGGGAAGAAGTCCAGATGCGAGTGAAGGAAATGTATTTTAAGGGACATATTGCATCCCATGGCCTTATAGTTTTCTAGAAGCTGAGTAACAAGTTCTTTATAATTTTCTGCCTTCCAGTTACTTAAAAAGTTTAGTACCACATCTTTAAAATACCTTCATGAAGCAGCTTCAGTCTCATTCAAAGTGCCTTAAAATGCAAGATCATGCATAAGTTCCCTTATTTGTGGACCAATAAGAATGCCTTGTTTAATTTTGGCTTAAGATATTTTGGGGAACTTGTTCTTTAGAAAACGAAAGGTTTCTCCATCTTTATTCAATGCCTTAATATACAAAAAATTTTTTATCAAACCCAGTTTGATGTTTGATGCGAAGTGGTGGTAAGTAGTCATTCTGAGGATTTACTAAAGGCTCAGCAACAACATTTTTATCACCTGGAATTAAGGACTCTCTTTGGGCCAGGTCTTTTTAATGTAAGGAGAATTTTTGTCCCAACTGTTCCATTCACAGAGGAAGCAGCATTTTGTGTATCCAAGTTATAGACCAAGGAGTAAAGCTATCACTTTAAGATTGCCACAAATATTCCATGAGTATTTTTTGTATACTATACTTTGAAGCAACAGTATCATATTTGCATGTTTCTTTCATGTATGTAGCATATGCAATAGGTACTGATGGATACATGTTTCCGTTATGAAGGGGGACAGTTTTTAAGCTTATTTTTGAGGAATCTATAAAAAGTCTCCATTCTTCAGGTTTGTGTTGCTGTCCTAAGGCTTCAAACAATAAGTTTATATCATTGCAGTACACAAGACCACCACTCTTTGAAAATAAGTGTTCAAACTCTTGCTGTCGACAAAAACTGCATATTTTTGTACTTGGTTGTAAAAGATTCTATCCCTTCAATCTTGAAGCCAATATTTCGGCCTGACTTTTTGCTGAATGAAGGTCATGAACCAGATCATTTAATTCTTCCTGACTTATAAGGTGAGGCACAGAATCTTCCGAGAAATCAGGGTTTTGTTGTACTTCAATATCTTCTTCGCTGTGAGGATTTATTTTCATCAGTATCACTATCATCTAAACTCCACGACTGTGGGGGTACAGGAACAGGAAGATCCGGACCATGAGGAACAGGTCTTAAAGCCAAAAGAATACTGGGATACTGAATCGTGTCTTTGGTTTTAGATGTAATTCATGATATCTTAGTGATGCAAAAAGTAACAGTCTGTTGAGTGGTCCTTCGGTTCTCTCCAAACCATTCGCACCGCAAATGGCATTTGATGTGATCCCTTCAACCAGCCAGTCAACAAAGTTACACATGAATTACAACAAATGTGAGGCGCCCAAGATTTATCTTTATCACCCATTTTGCACTGGAAATAAAGTTCATACGATTTTCTAATCAACGGTGTGAAGTGTTGCTTTTGAGACTTTAAAGTAAATTGTCCACAAATGTAACAGAAACTGTTTGGATGGTTCACACAAGTACGCAGCATTATTTAACGTACACTTTGCACAATCCACACTACTTTTTAAAACCATGAGAAAGTGCATGTCCTTCAATACCGATTAAATGAATTCAAATGACAAAAATTCTGCTTTGTTCCCCGTTCCCAGAAGGAATTGCATAACAGGAAGTAATGGCACCAGTATGTCTACTCTCAGAGACACAACTATTCTTGACTGCAGACAAATGTCTCCGTTGGGAAACACAGGGAAATTCCTTTAAGTAACACAACATTCACCCCAATAGAGTTCCATTACAAGAAATTGGAGCCCAGTAGAACAATTGTGACTTCATATTTGGTTTCAGCAGCCGTAGATACATACAAACCCGTTAAAAGTTTTCTTTGTAGCACAACCATTGTTATTAATAAGCAGGAACTGACACCAATTATACTCAAAATAGTATAACTATACTAATAATCCAAAATCTCTTTTGCGTAGAATAGAAATAAAACTTTCCAAGTTTCACACATCAACCTGACTTATTCTTCCGGACTTATAAGGTGAGGCACAGAATCTTCGCAGAAGATTCTTGGAAGTAATACTTCGCCCCATTGAGCAACATATACACTGCCGGACAATTGCTAAGGACGGATGACAATAGCAACGATAGCAACCATAAAATGGAAGACAGGAAAATGTGGAAATTAGCATAAGTGCGGGATACAGTAAGACGTGTTGTGCGTATGCAAATTTTGGATTGCTGAACTTGTTCGTGACGTCATATAGCGCTGATAAGAGATATAAAGGATTTGACGCATATTGACCGTTGTTGTTCAAACGCAAAGTTGAAAGGGAAAGAATCAATTGACGAACTTGCATGTTTCAGTATGTCTTCCCGACATCACCTAGATGATTTTACGTGTGGCCGTATTATTGGCAAGATTGAAGAAGGGCGAAAAATAACAGATGTTGCCAGGGAGTTTGACGTCAGCCACAGTGTTGTTTCAAGGCTTTGGAAATCATTTCAAACAAATGGAGAGTGCAGCAAACATCACGGGGGAGGTCGTGTTCGCAGTACGACACCTGCAGAAGATCGGTACATAGTGCTATCAACAAAAAGACACCGGCACAGCACAGCTAGTGAGGTAGCAAATCAGCTTATGGCTGCTACTGGCAAACGGATCTCCCGAAAAACTGTCGCCAGACGTTTGCATGAAGGAGGACTATACGCCCGCCGTCCTGTTGTGTGCATCCCATTGTCCAGACGTCACCGTACCGCCCGCTTGCAATGGTGTAATCAACATTGCAGTTGGACTGATAACGACTGGTCTGCTGTCCTCTTCTCAGATGAGAGTAGATACAGTCTAACGTCTGATTGTCGACGACAACCGATCTGGCGTGATAGTGGTACTGCATATTGTCCAGCAAACATACAGCAAAGGGACTGATATCCGACATGTAGTGTCATGGTATGGGCTGGCATCATGATCAATGGCCGTACGTCCCTCTATGTGCTTCCAACTGGGACTATGACTGGCCAACGATACATTAATGATGTTCTGCTACCTCATGTGTGGATGTTCCGTGGTGCTGTCAGTGATAGATTCATTTTCATGGACGACAACGCAACATGTCATCAAACAGTCGCTGTCCAGGAGTGTCTTGAGAGCGAGGATATTCAACGCCTCGTATGGCCAGCACGTTCTCCAGATCTGAATCCCATTGAAAATGTGTGGGATGCTTTGGGGAGAAGTCTTGCTGGTCACCAATGCCCTCCAATAAACAAGGACACCCTCATCCGTGCACTGACAGAGGAATGGGATAAATTATCCCAACAGCTGTTTGATAGTGTTGTGCAAAGCATGACACGACATGTGGAATCTTGTATCGCCCTCCATGGTGGCCATATCCCGTATTGACATCTTACGCCGGAACGCCTGCGGACGGTAATTGCATTTTTTTCACGTTTACGTATTCTGCACAAAATGGCCTGTTTGTCCCTTGAACACGTTCCAAAGCCTTCTGGATTTCAGAGCACAATAAATTGTCTTTCTTGTAATGTCCTGGCATTCTGACATTATTTTATTTCACTTGGCATCCAACCACTTACTTTTTTATGCGCTATATAGCCGTTTATGATCCGTCCTTAGCAATTGTCCAGCAGTGTATTTACCAACATCACCCCAAAGCCTACCTACCGCCTGGCTACGAATCACTGATGACGTATTTTTCATATGGCCACACGGAAAGGAAACTCCCGTTTTTACTCGATAAAATCGATTATATACACCCTACAATCAATTTCACTCTGGAGCTTGAACACAATGGTACCTTACCTTATCTCGACATCTCAGTGAGCAAATCACATGACAACCGCCTTCATACGGAAGTCTATTATAAACCCACCTCCGTTCCAAACCTGATGCTCAGCAGTTCACTCTGCCCTGATGATTACAAGATGGCCTTCTTCCGTTCTCGAATTAGAAGAGCCTTTGCTGTCTTATCCGCCGTTTGTTCAAGACAATCCGAATTGAGAAACATCGTTGAATTGGCCATTGAGACAGGATATACATTGAACCAGATGCATAACTTTATAGAAAAAGCCAGAACCAGCCGTGTTAACATTTCTATGCCGCAACTTTGCTACCTGGGTTTTATTCCCTACATACCAAATGCTTCTTATCGACTCAAAAACATGCTCAGGAGGATGAACTTCGGTGTCTGCATAAGGTCTCCGGCATCTTTATATACGATGCTTAAGAGAAATATTGACTAGCCCCCTCTTCTCAATGAGGCAGGTGTAATATTGACGAGCCCCCTCTTCTCAATGAAGCCCACTACAGTATCCGGACAGCTCCAGGCGATACTACATTGGAATGACCGAACGTTTGTTTGGAATTAGAATCAGCGAACATAAAAGAGATATAAAAGAAGGGAAAATAACCACCGCCCTATCAAGAGAAGTCAAGTTCAAGTCCGCCAATCCTATGTAGAGTGATATAGAGAAATTAGCTTCATACCCAAATCTACTGCCATTCGTGAAACTTTGGAAATTTTGGTCGAGGCTTGCAATGATAGCGTCTCTCAGGAGTTGCCACGTATTTGGAATCGATTCTTCAAATAATGCTGCGTTTTCTACCATAGTACCGCATGACCAAACAACATGACCTTGTTTCTTCGAATTATCACATTTGCGCCTATTAATTTATTGTCTTGTCAAGTCACCGTGTCTAAATCGTTGAAACGTTCTATTATCCAGTTTGCAGTTAGCTGTCTACCTTCCTTGAAAAAGCCATCTGGTTGATGTGCGAAAGCTTGGAGTTTTATTTCTATTCTATGCCAAGAGATTTCAGATTATTAGTATAGTTATACTATTTTGAGAAAACCATTGTTGTTCAGTGTTATAGTGATGCATCTTGCACATATTATAAGAAGAATATTTCTTCCACACAATTTACCTGAATGACTGTAGTTTTACTTAACAACGCTACAAGGAAACAGAATTTGCTTCGATTAGCAAGTGGCTGGAGAATAATCCGATACTTAACATTCAGATACTTGGGACTTTGTCATCTTGGGTGATGTGACGGATAGCATGCTCGAACAAAAATTGAGAGATACGGGTTCGATTCCCACTCCAGGGTGGTGTAATTTTCAAGTTTTCTAATGTGGCTGTTATGTGAGAAACTGTAAATACAGGTAATTCCAGGATGTCTGAATGCTGAGTTAGTAGTAGTAGTAAACCTGAATACGATTTTATTTTATACTCAGTACATTTATACAAATTCTTTACTTACAAGCATTGCTCTTTTTAAAGCAGTTTGTCTACTAGTTAATTTAGCATTAGTGACAAATAAAATATTCATTTATCTTTGCCTGTTTCACATTTCTTGAATTCAGGGAAAATAGACAACTGTGAATGTGATTTAGTAAATTTTTAGTTGCATCACCAATTTCATGATTTGAAAGTGAAATTTCAGAGAATAGTAATAGTTGTAGTGTATGATCCTTGTGATTCAGATCCCTCTGATAAGAAGAAAGATTTTGGAATGAGATAAAAGCTGTTTTGAGCCAGTTTGGTGCTAAAGAGAAAGTTATTATAGCAGGGGATTCAATGCTAGAGGTGTTCAGAATGGGATTTCTGATAATGTTCAGGGTAAGTTTAATGATCCTGGTGTGAATGATAATGGAGAAAGATACACTGAATTCTGCATTGAAAATGGATTATGGGTACCTAATACATTTTTCAACCACAAGTATATCCACACATACACTTGGGAAAATCACACTCTCGGATTCAAGAGTGTAATAGATTTTGTTGTTAATGATCAGCATCTGAAACACTTAGTTGTTGATACCAGTGTGATGTGAGGTGCAGATGTTGGCCATGATCATCACCTATTAGTGTCACAGGTGAAACTAAATGCTGGTTGGAGAAGGAGGTATAAGAAGATGCCTGTGGTGAAAAGAATAAAGGTTGAAAGACTGTCTGAGTCTGAAGAACATCACTGTTACTCTGATTTACTCAGTGAACGTCTGAATGAGTTGAAAGTGCACAAGAGGGGTGTAGAAAAAAGTGGACATGTTTTAAGAACTGTGTTGTCACTGCCCCTGAAGAGGTCTGTGGTACTGCAACAGGAGGTAACTTTAAAGGTGATGCTTGGTGGAACAGTGAGATTAAAGCAGTAAAGAGAAAGAAGAAAGCATATCTGGGGATGTCACAAGGTAGTTCCTGAAGATGAACATCTCTGTAAAAAGCATGAGGCAGCAAAGCTGGTTCTCCAGAGTAAGACAATGCTGGTTCTCCATAGGAAGGAGAAGGTGGAAAGGCATGAACTGGCTTTTTGGAAAGATAGGAAGACTTTCTGGAAGTACATGAGAATCAGTAAAAATAGGGAAAACAAAGTTGTAAGTTGTGTGAAGAATAGGATCAAGGAAATGATATGGGAACTCAATGAGTTAAGTGAAAGATGGGGTGAATATTTCTGTGAGCTATTAGATCAGGAAAGCGAAGGTGATTCAGAGGCAGAAGCTGTTGATGTTACAGTGAAGGATGGAAGAACAGGAGGGATCTCAAGAGAAGTGTGTAAAGCTCTAAAATCTCTTCAGAATGGTAAGGCTCCGGGAGTTGATGGCATAATTGCCAAAATGTTGAAATATGGTGGCAACTCTGTAATTGACTGGTTAACTGAAATTTGCCAGTTGTGCTGGGAGTTAGGAATGGACCCTTGGGATTGGAAGGGTGCCATCATTGTTCCCTTGTATAAGGGAAAAGGTGATCAGACTGACTGCAAGAAATATCGTGGTATTTATTAGCCTACCGAGTGTGCCAGGGAAAATGTTTGGTAAGGTCATTATCGAAAAAGTATGGGGTCTTACATCAGAGAAAGTGTGGAATGTTCAGAGTGGTTTTATGCCTGGTAAAGGCGGCACTAACCAAATTTTTGCATTATACATGATGATTGAAAAGTATCTAGCTGTTGGTAAGAAAGTTTTTGCTGCCTTCATAGATTTAGAGAAAGATTACGACCAAGTAAATAGGACACTTTTGTGGAAGGTATTGAATGAATATGGTGTTACTCGGAATCTACTTAACAGTGTAAAAGCCATGTATGCTGGCAGTAGAGCTTGCGAAAGAGATAATGGTGTTTTATCAAAATGGTTTTCTATTGGTGCAGGAGTCAGACAGGGTTGTGAAATGTCACTGTGACTGTTTAATATATTTATGGTTGCGTGCATGCGTGAGGCCAAAACATATACTGGTCCATGACTTGGTGGCATCCGTGTATGCAGATTGCTGTATGCTGATGACACTGTTCTGTTGGCAGAGGGCAAAAGTGAGTTGCAGAGTATGTTGTCCTGGATGTGTGAAGGTTGCATGAAATTCAAACTGAGTATAAACAAGGGAAAAAACCAAAGTTATGGTTTTTGAGAAAGGAGTTGGTAGTACTGAATGTAATACAAGTTTAAATGGCACAGTGATTGACCAGGTGAATGAGTTTGTGTATTTAGGAATCATGTTTTGACAGAGAGAACAAATTGGATGGGGAAATTAGTAGGCGAGTGAATTCTTCGTTGAAAGTCATGGCTGCTTTGGAAGGTTTTCACAGGAATGGTGGATTCACAAGAGAATCCCGCATGGCTGTGTATGAAATTGTAATTGTTCCTATTCTGATGTACGGCAGTGAAATCTGGGTACTACAGAAGAAACATAGGAGTCGTTTGTGTGCTGGAGAAATGCGTTACCTACGGGGCATTAGTGGCAAGACATGTTCTGATTGTGTGAGGAATGAAGATGTGTAGCAGTTGTGTAACGTGAAGCAAAATGTTGTTAGCAAGGTGGAGGCTAACATGCTTTGGTGGTTTGGCCATGTTGAAAAGAATGAGTGATGAGATGCTGACTAAGAAAATCCTTTTAGCCCAAGTGGCTGGAAGGAAAGGTAGAGGAAGGCCAAGGAAGTCATGGGAGGATCAGATTCAGGAGTGTCTGCATGAGAAAAAGATTATGAATATGAAGTATAGAAGATCTTGTGTACGACATGTGATGGATGTGGGTGAAGCCAGAGTTGTATGTCAAGATCGCTGTACATGGAGAAGTTCGATACGGCAACAGTAAATAAAAATTATCTGGTAGTTTGTATTTCTTAGTGGAGCTAACCTCTGAATATCAGAGAACAGCATAGTGAGTGAGTTCTCCTGCCATAACAGTAGCACCATCATGTGTTTGAGCAACCAGTTTATTCTGTACACTGTACTTTTCAAATACCCTGCGCAAAATACTGTAAAGACTTTCGGCACTTCTTTTTTCACTAACATCATAAAATCCAAGGAAGTATTCTGGAATTTCACCAGCAGAGTCCAATAGCCTCACAATTATCGAACACTGAGCTTTTTCAATCACATCGGTGGTTTCATCAACAATGCAAGCATACAAAGGGGCTTCATTTATGCTATTTGCAACACATTTCTGAATATCTTCTTGAATGATTTCCAAGAGTTCATTTTGAATAGTTTTGGAGAAACCTCTGAAGTATCCCATTTCCCCCAGTGTTCTTTTAATTCTTCATTTCTGCTTAATATAAGCTGGAATATAGCTTTGGAATTCCCAGGATTTAGTGACTCCTCTGATTTGTTGTGGCCTCTGAAAGCAAGCTCCTGCTTGCATAAGACACATGTAACACCAATTAAAATTTTCAATATCTCTCTATTCTTTTTCACCTCTTTATTATATTTAATTTTTAGCAATTTATTCTGTTCATCTAATAATTCTGTGATATTGTATACTTGCTTGTATAGGCCCTTAAATGACACATACGAATTCAAATGATCTTTACTAGATGCATATCTAACCACTGTCCTAGATAAGCTTTTTAAGTCGTCGTATCCTTCAGAAGAATACACACTTTTATTCGAGCTTAATAGCAAACAAGGCCAGCAGAATAACTTTGCCTTCATTATGTTACCGCATAACCATTTATGTTGATTGTACTATGAATAATGGAATGTTCTGTTTTTGCCTGTCTTTTTGCAGAAGAGAAAACTTGAGAAGAGATCTTCCTTGTTTTATAATCACATGTCTTTCAATGTAATTTCTTCATGAGAAAGGAACTTCTAACAAAGAAGAAATAATGTCAGTATTACACGTTGATACACTGCAACCACTACTTTCTTCATCCATCATGTTGATTTTGTACAGCTAAATCCAAAAGTTTACATGCAAAATTTATTGTTGTGACGGTAAAAGTAACAAAAAATAACTCATGTCGTCTGATGCAGTACTCTTGGAAAACTTGAAAGACAACTTTAGGATGCATGAAGGCTAACTTGCGATGTGCCTCCTATGCTCTATTAACAGAAGCGGCAAGCTACCGTTGGATGCCGTGCATTGATTGGCTCTCGCATTGTGACCATGGCAACACCGGAAGCCCCAGGAAAACTGGCCTCTCTCTGACAGCTTCATCACATACAGTTAGCATGAAAGTCCAAGAAAGTGCTGGCGAGAACGGGTGTTCTGCGTAACTGAATAATGTTGTATTTTATAGCACTGCATTTTTTGTTTTTCTGCTTAAATGTAATTTATTTTTCTGCTTTATACAAATACCTGAGAGAATCACCGGGAGGCCTGGCCTCCTCTGACGGGTCACCCCTGCCGTACGGTCAGAACTACATGGTATCAAGACCACTAAAGATTCAAAATTTTTAAATATAGTATGCACAAGTTAAAAAATAATACAGCCTGGAAATACAGTAAAAAATCAATTATCCAGAGTAATTGATTTTTACTGTATTTCCAGGCTGTATTATTTAATTCAATCATCCAGGGCAGGAGAGCCCACATAATTTAAAAACCACAGTTAATCCATATTGTGTTTTATTGGGTTAAATACATAAAAAAACCCTATAAAAACATAAGAAAAAACGTTCTTGTAGTATGTAAATACAAAACTGAACATTTAAAAGCTTATTTAGACAGTCTGTGATTTTTGTTAGTTTTCCTTGTAGCATTATTATTTTTTTGTTTTTCTTACATGCCCCCATCCCCCGGAGTTTGAGTTTGTAAAACTTAAATGTTATCAACATCATCTTGACTTTCCACGGATTTAAGTAATTCTTCTGCAGCTGTTAAGGCTTCATTACAACTTACTTTGTAAGCTGGTTGTAGTTCCTCATTGAGAGAGACATTTGTAATGTTTAACAGACAAAAGAGACTAGACTAAATTTGTAATACACTTGACTGCGCACTCTGGTCATACACGAGGCTGACAAAGAAATAAAAAAAAAGCTGAACTTTTTAACCGGGTGAAAAATCAGAACACACTGCGAGAAAGTGAATATAATGCAGCATGAGCAATATGGAATTGTTCACTGTAATTTACTTATGTAAATACTGCACTGGAGCACATCACTGTATTCAAAATATAAAATTACTGACATTTAACAACAACACAGGATAGAGGAAAAACCACAAAATTGTGGGGGTGGGGTACAATTGCGGGCGAAATCTTTGCTCCATCCGACTTAGGTTTCTGGAAATTTTCCCTCCATTTTCAAGCTGAAATACCAATTTTTATTCAATAAAATATTTAACAACAGTAATGAGCAGAAGGATATCGCAAGAAAAGAAAATTACAATTACAGAAGAAATCTTCACTCATTCTAACTTCTGTTTTCGGAAGTCGAAATTCCGTCCTCCAACAGAAAAAGAGGACCTCCCTTACATACACACATATTACAATCATCACAAATTCACACACACGCCCCTCCGCCTAAAAAATTCTAACTTCCATTTTTGGAAAATTTTCCCCCTGTCTTCAAACTGAAATACAAATATTTGTGGAATAAAATTATATTTAACAACAATACTGGCGAGAAGCGAGAAAAGGTAATTATGGTTATGCGGAAAATCTTCACTTTGTTTAACTTCCATTTTCGAAAGTTTAGAAAGATGAAATATCATCCCCTGACAGTAAATGAGCCCTTCTCTTAACTAATCCCTATAAATTTCTCTTCAGTTCTGCATCAATCTGAAAAATGATCCAAATGATGACGAAAAATGCGGAATTCCGCGAATGAATTTCATGTATGTCTAGCGGCAGAACGGGAAACTGTAACAGTGATGATACAATATTGTTTAATTATGATGCAAAGTTATTTAAAATATGCAGTAATGAGTTCTGTTATTTTATGAATCCACTTGCATAGAGAATTAAAAAAAAATCAATTTATATGTAGTACATAAGGACCACAGTTGATCCGACCCCACAAATAATTGAGTTCCAGATAATCGGAAATTTACTGTACTGTCAGTTCATTATGTGAGAGTTTAAAATTGGTTCAAATATGCAAAAGTTAAAATCAGTTAGAAGGAAGGACTTTGAACATATTTAAAATTTTTAACCTTAAAGATTTTAAAATGCATGAATTAAGTTTAAAATTAAGGAATTTTAATGTACAGGCCTGGAGAATCGCCAGAGTATGCAGTACACATGATGCAGTATACATGATTTTTATCGTCACTTAGTTTGAAAAGAGCTTTTCAGTTTGCCTAACTTTGTTGACTTTTATAAATTCAGTTTGCATGCTTGTTTTTTATTCAGGCTTATTATATTTTTTTATTTCAGCCTTTTTGAATAGGCCTAAATACATTTTTTTAATCTGCTAGAAACCTAAACAATGTTCAGTGAATAAGGATAAAATAAGGAATTTATCCCTAACCAGAATCTAACCTAAAAGTGAAAAATTTCCTAAAAAGTAAAGTAAAATGTTTTTTTTTTTTTTACTTTACACCCCCATCAATAGAATGAGGAGAGATAAAAGCTTTACACTGCATGAATGTAAAACACTTTGAAAAATCACTATAATTTACATTCTTGTACAATAATACTCACCCTAGTGATAGTGAAATCCAAGCGAACATAAATAATGACGAGGAGGAACAAGAAATACAAAGCGACAACAACTAAAATAGGTTCCTGGAGCATCAATATTTTTTGAAATTCATAATGAACCTACAACAGGAAAAAAATGTGCATCAGTAAGTAAAATATTTGCAAGATTTTGAAACATTTTGCATTATACAAATATATAATATATGCTACAGATCAAAAGAAACTGTTTGCAAATGACTATGATTGATCACAAGAAGCATTATAATTGTAAGCAATTAAAATTTTGCCACAACTAGTAAATTCCTGATAATGCAGTGGATGCAAGAGAAACAACACTTAGGGCAAAAATTATTTAGCCATAACAGTTACTTTGCAATAAAATTATTTATTAAAAAGTTTGTTTCAAAGCTATAACAGTAGTACTGTGAAGACAAATATGTTTTGTTCCAGTTCTTGGTTTTAATGTCCCCACTTGGAATAAGCTTATCCTTAACCATTACAATAGTAAAGCTCCAGAAAAAAATAGAATATGCTTGGGTATTTAGTAGTTTATTAATGCATTTTATTTTCCTTTTTTGTTTTACCCTATTTCTAAGGTTTTGACTCACTTGTGTTCTTAGCAAATCTGATAGCTGCAGATGTGTTTTACTATCAATTTTCGAACTTACATTGCAGTACAGTGACACCTGTGTTGGCGGCTACTCGAATTCTGCAGTCACCTGCCAAAGCAGGCAGTTCTGTTTTGGCACGGATGTTATCAACAACAGAAACAATGAATAAGAGACCTTTATTGGAGGTCATGGGCAGCCATTTTTGAAACGCATAAGGCACTGTATCAGCATTTCACAGTCACCAACAAGCGGAACTTACAGAAAAATCCAGTTTAGCAAGTTCTAGAAAAATAACAAAAAGACAGTTCAAAAATATGAAAAACCCATTTCTTTTATTGCTCTGTCACCACCCTGCATGAGATTGCAAATGGTGGGTGGATTTTGGAGGTATGTCAAGTTCTTAGAATTTTGCTTGCAGACGATATGGTTTTCTGTTAACTACAGTACGCATGTTCGATCTTTAATTGTCCTAAATGAGAGCGGGAAGTCCACGAAGCAGTTCATCCACCACATCCTAACAAATCTAGTCTTTTCACATGACAGCCACATTGTTCAAGCAGGCTTCATTGTCCACTCCATATGGAAAAATTCTGGACTTTAAGGAAGAGAAAGGAGGAGAGTGAAAGTTACTTTGAAGCTCCACTGCAGTAAAGATGCTACTGCGTTCGGCGTCTCCTTTCATTTCCTCTGGGTAAACATGTGGTAGCAGCATCCGATTTGTAGCAACATACTTATGTTCCAAACACCTTACCCCATTGCTCAGTCTTACTTCTTCCTGTTAGTGAGGGGTTAAGTGAATAACAACATTCTAAATTACAAAATTGTAGGGAAGAAAGAAAGAACGAGCACTTCACAGAAGGCTGCATTAAAAACAGTAAGTCTTTTTCAACTTAATTTTCAAGTGGGAAGGGGAGATATCATGGCAAACTGAACCACTTTATTTGGCACACACCTTTTAAGACAGTCATTTCCCCACAGAACTGTGGATAATCTTACTACAACAGGTATACAGGGTGCCTACCAAATTTGGGAAATACAATTTCATGACCAATTACTCATGATGAGTTTTAAGTCTGTTTGTCCAAGTATGCATGCGTACACACACCAAAGACGGGAGACATTCTGTTACCCTGTCCTGCTGGTAACAAAAATCTGACTCATCATCCTTTGATAGCGCATGAAGTTGAAATGCTCAACATTGTGCTAAATGATTTCATAACACACCTTTCTTCAACATTTATATTTGAATATGTCATGACTCTATAAGCAGTATAATTTAAATTGCTAAATTCACCACAAAATTTTGTAAACATCCTATACATATATTTCTATGCTAAAACAGTTTTTCTTTAACAGTTCTTTATGGAGGAGAGCATCAGTACCCCCCCCCCCTTTTTAATGCTTGGATTATTATATGGAAACAACATTTATGTCTTACGTGGTCGGTGCATGGAGAATTACTTAAGATTTTCACCAGAAAATGAACAATTACTAGAAATAAAAAGAAATTCATGACCCCAAAGTGAAATTCTTAACTTTTTCTTGACTTTCATGACCCTTTTCTGAATTTGTGACTTTTTTGCAACTTTCATGATTTTCATGTCTACCAGACACCCTGGGTTTATCATTTGCTCCAACACTAGGATTAATGGGAAACTAAAGGCTTAGGTGGGAAGAATTTTAAAAAAGCTAATGTCAAAATAAACTACCGTAATTTTTGGACTAAGAGCCGCATCAGCGTAAGAGCCGCAGGTGAGGAATTTTGCGATCTTGGAAGCAAAAGTTGTCGTAAGGGCCGCACCTGTGAAGTTGTGGTGCTGCTCAGAAAACTAAATTATCTTCCTTATTTTCATGAATTAACTCACACCCAACGTGATTATATGTATACTTCAAAGGCTAATTCTGCAACTCAGTGTCGATCTGCTTTATGCACTTATTTTTTCAGACTGGCAAAAGCTTTTATTTATACACTTTTTATTAATAATGCTAATAATGTTTTATTTGTTTGCCTTTATTAAATGCTCAAAACCATTTATGTAATCAATATAAATCACAGTTAATCTTAAGACTCCCGTTAGAATATTGCATCGCTCGTAAAACTGCACAATTGTCTAAATTCCATTCAATGTGGATGTCTTACAGGATGGATCTCTGTTCACCACAATAGAATCAGTCTTAGAAGTAATTAACCTATAAATTATCACCTGTAATGCTTTTGATTAATGTTTTCTTTAATAATATGTTCCTCCTATGTTTGTTATGCTTTTTTTTTCTCATCTACAGATGTTTTTGTTAAAATGAAGTTGCTTTACGCTTCCTTTTACCAGCTGCCTTGCACGTGCTCGAGGATCTCCCCGCTAACATTTCGAAACAGCAGCGTCTCCGCTTTCTCGCTTTTTTCTTTCAAGTGGTTTGACCTCCTTTCATTTACTGCGCACTCAGCCTTCGCATTGAGCTACACTTTTATATGAATGGGAAAGCTCTCCCTTCTTTTGCGTTTCTGAAGATTTTATCTTCAGCCAAGCATTAAATTAATTACTCATTGTTAACATCAGATGATAATGCTACAGCGCTTATCAGTGAGAAAGCATTTCCAGCCGAAGCCTTCAGCTTCCACTATCGTCAGTCAATAAAAATAAATAAATTAAAATTGAAGCAAAACTCAGGAGCACAGAGCCAAGAAACACCTGTATCGCATGCCAGATTAACCAAGAAGAGTGAACAGAATTTGTCTTTCCGTCCCACCAGTATTGTTTGGAATAGGTCAATGCTAATGGAATCATCCTGGAGCAGGCTTTTGCATTGTTCATGTTCTTAAGCTTTTGCTCAGGGAAGTGGCTATCAAACCGGTCTCCCCACCCCAGTGAAAATCAACGTTCCTTCCCTTAGTTGCATCGCACCTTCCTGCATGATGTATGCTGCCGCTAACGAAAGAGATACCCGGGGCGCGCTCTCCACAGAAGCCTCGGACGTCACGCTATTGGTCTGTGTGCTTATGTCCCCATTCCACCCCCGACACCCCCATGCAAAGGGCATTTGAGTCGGGCATTTCTTTCACAAACAAACCTCCTAACCTTAAGACCTACGCGAGCATTTCCCCGTCTTCCCCCACTTTCCCTCCTGAACCAACATCTGGACAGCAGAGTTATCGTTTAAATAGACGTGTCTAACGTATGTCACGAGTAAAAGGGGGGGGGGAACGATCACAGTAAAGTTTGTGAAGAAAAAGAAAAAGAAAACGTTGTTTGAAAAAATTTACTAAGCATCTGCATGAAAGAAAAAAAAAGGAAGGGAAGAAACAGTCTTATAGAAAACAAATGCGGCATAAGGGCCGCACACCTAAAAATTTCACTTTTAGTAACGTAAGAGCGGCGGCTCTTATCCGAAAAATTATGGTACATTAAAAATGGGGAATTCAACTACATGAATACACTTTTCCACAATATGTAATGCAAATTCTCTAATTTACAAAATGTTATGAACTACTAGTTTTATTAATCATATACCTAGAATGTTTTGAAACAGCAACATTTCTTTAAGATACCCATGTTTTTTAGGAAACCAATTAATACGCCATCATCATCCAAAAGTTTTCCAAACGTTAACATAGTGTATTAACACCACCTTCTACACAAATCCATTTATTGGGTTGGCCAAAAAGTAATTGCGTTTTTTTCCTATGTAAATGAAAGACTAATTTTGAATGGGGAAACAAAAATTTAAGTCAACAACATATTGTCCATTTTGTTCAATGACCTTTTGCCATCTCGCAGGTAAGTTCATGATTCCGCGCTCAAAAAGTTTTGGTTTTTTTCGGCAAACAAACAGTTCCAAGAACGATTTGATAGCCTCATTAGTAGTGAAGATTTTATCATTCAAGGCGTTTTGCAACGAACGAAACAAATAGTAGTCTGATGGTGCCAAGTCTGGTGAATATGGTAACACATCCCCCATCCAAGCTGCAACAATTTTTAATAATTGACCAAACTTGTATGTGGCCTTGCATTAACATGGTGCAACACAACACCTTTGCGATTCACCAATTCTGGATGCTTCTGTTTGACTGCATCATTTAATTTATTCAGCTGATGACTGTACATGTCCGAATTAATGGTTTGGTTCCTTGGAAGCAATTCAAAATACACAATAACTTTGAAATCCCACCAAACTGACAGCATAACCTTCCTTTGGTGCATATCTGCTTTTGAAGTGCTTTGAGCAGGTTCATCACGTTTGCTCCACAAACTTTTTCATTTGACGTTGTTGTAGACAATCCATTTTTCATTGCCAGTTATCATAGGTTTCAAAAATGAATCGTTTTCTTCACATTTCAAGAGCAATCGCAGATGTCAACACGCTTAGTGAGATGAATTTCTTTGAGCTCATGTGGTACCCACATATCGAACTTACTAACGTATCCCAGTAGCTTTAAATGGTTTTCAACGCTCGATTTCGATATGTTCAGATTCTCAGGAATCTCTAGTGTCGTTAAACACCGATTGGATTTCATCAATGCTTATATTTTGTTGTCATCGACTTCGAGTGGCCTTCCTGAGCATGGTGCATCTTTCACATCAAACTCTCCAGACCGAAATTTCGCAAACCAATTCTGACACTGCCGTAGTTTAAGGCATCTTAACCATACACACCACATAACTTTTTATGAGCTTGCACAGCATTTTTTCCTTTTCGGAAGTAATACAGCAAAATATGGCAAAAATGTTCCTTTTAATTGCCCATTTTGAAATTGATGCCAAACAAACACTTGTTAATGAAATCATGCACTTTCTGTTCCTGAAACAAGCTTGAACTGTCAGCTGTCACATTATATAATGAACTCGCAGTTTCAAATGCTGTTAGTTACATTTCAAGACATGTTTTGCCATCTATGTGTGAAAAACGCAATGACTTTTTGGCCAACCCAATATTTAGTTGGTAAAATCTACAATACTGAACTAGAAAAAACACATTTCTATACCCATTTAACAGATGCCACTTGCATTCCAACTAAGTAGCCGCAGATGATGCTGATATCATGACGAACAAAATCATAAAATGAACAACCGGTTCCATATTATGATTTTGACCACAGGTTGTTCATAGTGAGATGAGTTATATCCTCAGCTTTGGGGGATGGGACACACACACAGCTGAGCATATAATAAGATAGCAACGGTCTAAAACGTAAGTAAAGCACATTTTAAAAAGTAAAGAAATATATTTCAGTCAAACATTATAAATCAAATTACAACTGAACAAACATTACAAATATCTAAAATAACAATTACTTCTTATTTCTTCTATTCAGTTGTTTTAACTATATTTAGCAATTCATTAAACTGCGTAGGCAAGACCATCAAACCAACGAAGAACACTGTTGGCTAATGCTATTCGCTTTATGAAGGTGTTACATCACTGTCTCCTAAACGAAAGGAAGTTTAGAAAATCAGTTCAACTGCATATTAAAAACCATCCAAACAAAACAAAGGATGTTTTTTTTTCTTTTTCTCGAAAGTCCATTATTATTCTATTCAAATGCATGCATTCTTTTGCATTTCCTGGTGAAACTATTTAGAACACGTAGAATCACAATGGGAAATGTAAGAACCCGTCAACCTGTAGCACTTTGGAAGTACAGCCATTTTTTCTTAATAAAAATCTTTAAAAACAAAATTAAATTTTTTCTAAAACTTTTCTCAAAAATTAGGGTGTATCTTATATTCTGAAAAATATGGTACTTATTTCTCATCCTGCCTGCTGTACACAGCATGAATCGTTAAATTATGCCAGAACCAGGGTTTGCACATTTTTGGGGAAAACAAATTCAAGGATTTTCCAGGACTTTTTCAGGACATATACAAAAAAATTCCAGGATTACTATTACTCTTCACAGTATCATGGTCAAATTATTTTTTAAAAGTAATTTAAATTTTAAGTAATAAAAATGATGAAAGATGTAAATGGATGAGTGTGCTTTTCTACTCATTACATTTCTTTTTTAATGTTTTTAATCGGAGAATTACCCAATAATGCAAAACTGAATCATGGTGGTGCATTTACCACAAGGCCTATCAGAAAATCTTTTCCCTCGATGTGAAAATGACTAATTCAATCAGTCATTTTAGCTGCATCACTATTCTGTACTATCTTCCATGTAATCAGTCTATTATTACTGATAACCATCGAAATTATTATAAAATAAAGGGCAGATCCAGAATTTAGGAATGGAGAGGGCATGCGTCTAATCAGTTAAAAGAAGAAATATAGAAGGAAACATGAAATAAGTATATGCCTGTTAGCGGAAGAATTGAGAATAATGGAAAGTTGGAAATAAGCGAAAAATATTCATCGAAAAAGCTATGCTATGGAAAAAGAATTTTTCAAATACATCTTCTCCCAGAGGCAGAGAGAGAGATAAGCACAAAAAAAAAAAAAAAAAAAAGGTTTCGACCTCTACGCCCCTAGTGGGAAATCTTTGCATTATTTAAAGAGGATAGCGCTCTACATCTCTATTGCAGCAAATGGCATAGAGTAAAGAAGAAATTTCTCCTTCGAGTTTTTAGAAGCAGTGATACAGCTGCAAAATGAAATACAAAAACACCACTCAATGACAGAACTGTGAACCAGTGCTGAGACGGGCCGAGCCCAGGCCCAAACCGTGCTCAGGCTGCACAATACTGGAGTTCGGGCTTGGGCTCTGAGAGAGGGACAGAATTATTTTTACTTTTCTTAAATGTGATTTTGTATGATTTAGCACAAAAGCATTTTTTTTTTACACATTTTAGTTGCAAAATAGAATTCTTCGGCAACTGCTTCTAGATGGGGAGTGGGAACTCGGCAGGGCTATTCATTCTAAGCTTGGATAACAAATACCATAGGCCATAAATTACTAAATTTCTGCAAAGGTAAAGTTTCTCCAAGAACTACAGATAGTAGATAGCCAGCTGACAAAATTTTGCATCCTACCTCAATGGGGTAGCTTCCTGCTAATTCTATTGAGCAGTGTATGACGTAGATTGTTGTGCCTCCCAATTTTTCCTGATGCCCCCCCCCCCGAAACAGTTCAGGAAGAAATGAATTGCCAAAGGAACTATAGAAATAGATTACCATCCCTTCCACTCTCTGCAGTTGAGAAAGACATTGGTTAATTGCACGGGGTGGGGTTAAATTTGGAAGGAGATTTTTTTTAATGACTAAACAGGTTAATCATAATTTCTGGGTTCTTAAAATTGAGCCCAAACTCTAGCTCTGCTGTAAACTACAAAATTCCTCATCTACTAGCCTAAAGTGTTCTACAAGGTAAATGGCATCTGGTGTCGAAAGATTTTTTTAAATTGCATATCTAGAAGCAGAGATATTCAGAAAACACATTAAAAATTGGCACCCCCTAGCGGTGAAACTGCATCATTTTGGGAAGAAAATACACACACAGAGTTTCCATAGTTAGTAGTATCTGACCAAAGAAAGAAGTTTTTCAATCAAATTTTTAGCACCGCAGATATTGCTGTATACGGAAATGTGAGCTTCCACTCTCTGGTGGCAGACTTGTACGTAAAGGAAATTTTTAAATTATATGAGAAACATTTCACAGCAGAAACGTTCTCCAAGAAAGAAAGAATTCTTCAAATCGGACTCTTAGAAGCAGAGATATAGACAAAAACAAGATATGCATCTACGCCCCTGGCAGAAAACTATGCATTATTTTAAGAAGAAAGTATTCTCAAAAGGTTTTTTAAGATGAGCGGTATCGGTCCATGAAATAATTTTTTGTCGAGTTTTCAGGAGCTTAGATTTTGCTGCAAATACATTGAAGCAGAAATAAACACTTACGCTCCCTGGTAGCAAACCATTTTTTACCAACTATTAGAAATTATGTGCAAAACATTTCTATCAGAAGCTGTATTTGATACAGAAAGAATTTTTCAAATCAGAGTTTTAGAAGCAGTGATATAGAGGGAAACGCAATTTACCTTTATGCGCTTTAGCAGAAAGTCTATGAATTACCTGAAAATTTTGAAATTATATGAGAAACATTTAGCACTGAAAACTCTATCCAATAAAGCAGGAATTATATGAATTACATGAAAATTTGAAATTATATGAGAAACATTTAGCACTGAAAACTCTATCCACAAAGCAGGAATTTTTCAAATCTGACTCTTAGAAGCAGAGATATTGACAAAAATAAGATATACATCTTTCCCCCCCCCCTGACGGAGAAACCATGCAATATTTTAAGAAGAAAATATTCTGAAAAGGTTTATCAACATGGGTGGTATTGGCCCACGAACGGATTTTTTTTAATCGAGATTTTAGAAGCTCATATTTTGCTGCAAATGCAACAGAAGCAGAAATT
The DNA here is from genome assembly GCA_039090855.1 of Macrothele yani. Classification (NCBI taxonomy): domain Eukaryota; kingdom Metazoa; phylum Arthropoda; class Arachnida; order Araneae; family Macrothelidae; genus Macrothele; species Macrothele yani. The sequence goes on from CM076992.1 coordinate 22,642,741, forward strand.
AACTCTTACGCTCCCTGGTGGCCACACCGTTTTTTACCAAAAATAGAAATTATATGCAAAAGATTTCCCATTTGGAGCTGTTTTTTTTTTGTTTTTTGATTGGAGGTTTAACGACCACCGTGAGCAACTCAAAGGGCTATAAGCAGTCGCCCGTCCCTAATTTAGGGTCACTGGTTCCAGGGAAGGGAGAGAGCCAGTGCCGTAAGGCAAACACAACATCCATGCCTCACCGGGATTCGAACCCGGACCCCATTCGGACGAATGATCAGAGGCCATCGCTTAGACCACTGCGCCACCGGGGCGGCCATTTGGAGCTGTATCCGCTAGAGAAATAATTTTTCAAATCGGAGTTTTATAAGCAGAGATATCGGGGAAATGCACTTTACTTTTACGCCCCCAATGGGAAAATCCATGTGTAACTTGAAAAAGTAACTATACCTAAAATAGTCCTAACATAAATGGAATTTAAAGGTAAAAGAAGTTTTTTCAATCGGACATTTAGAAGCAAATGCATTTTGAATTTGATATCATCTGCATTTACGTTTTCTAGCGGCGGAACTGTGCATCGTAAAAAAAAAAAAAAAAAAAAAAAACGGAATGCAAGGATCACCATTCATACATTTTATAGCTTCCCAATACAAATAGAATTTTTCAAAACGGACTAATAGTATGGTGTCCACAGACAGACAGACGGACGGACAAACTGGTAACATGAGCACAATCTTTTTTACAAAAAATGTGCTAAAAAAGAGGCAACACTGATTTCCTAAAAGGAATTCAAATATATTTTTAAGCACTAATTTCAAGGCTTTTCAAGACAGCTTTAAAAAATAAATTCCAGGATATTCCAGGCCTTGAAAACGTAATCATGATTTTCAAGAACTTTCCAGGTTTTCAAGCACCTGTGCGCACCCTGCAGAACAAAGAAGTCTTCCTCCTATGGTGACAGACAGACTGTCCATCTGTTGCAATACTACCTAACTAATGCAAAATCCCGACACAATTTAACTATGTTCGTATTTTTGGATGAGAACTTCTTTTCAGCTGCTAACTTTTCTCTCTTGAAAGGTGCATTAATTCATATGATCTACTTCGGTACTTAAAAAACCAATGAACTTTAAATTTAAAGTAAAGCAGTCGGAACATATGCACAGCTTTGTCAACAGATGTCGGGTAACACAGATCTGACAACTTCGGAGATGACTACAACAACAGCTAATGGATAAACTTGTTGCTTCTTCTCTGCCAGGCATTGTCTAGATGGAATCCAAAAAGTGGAATGCAGAGACACAATGGCAGCACAGTCATGACAAAGAAAATCCCAATTGGCAGAGCCTTCTGGTGAGTAAAGCTACAATCAATACCATTTTCAACACATTTCAGCAGCTTGCAACTCACAGCTTTTTTTTTTTTTTTTTAGCAACAGGAGAAAATGTGAAATGGTACTGATTCCTAGGCTTTGGTCTCAATCATTGTGCTAATGAAACTGAATCAACGGGACACTTTTTTTTTTTTTTTTTTTATCAAATGAAATGCTTGAATAGATGACTAACAATAACAGAACAAATAACAAAAGGTAGGTACTCATTCAGAGAACACACTACTACTCTGCTTAGTCTTATTTGAAGCAAGTATATAACTGACAAATGAACCGTACTACACATTATTTATTTATTTTTTTATAAATAAGTGTTAGCAGCTCACCATTTCAGACTGACAATAAATAATACACTGAGCTCACAAAAAAAATTTACAAATACATGTTGACACTGAAATCTTAAAAGAGCAAAATATCCCCTCTTCCAGTGAACTGACTGAAATTTGACGTACCTCAAAATCCTGTATATGCTGTTCAACAAGGTTGGTTTTATCAAAGATAACAACGGGTCTACCCACAGTGTCCAAATAAGTAAAATGGAGTTCATCTGGCTTTTTCACAGCTTCATATGGTAATTTTACTTGAATGTTTCTATATTAAGTGAAAAAACAACAACAAACATATACTAAATTATAAATTTCTAAAAGATCAAATGTGATTTTCATTGCCTCTCATAATGAGAATAATATACAAAAGTTAATCCACAATTAAATAAGTGATTTTCTTCATTTTGAAAGCTGACTTTTAAAGAAGTAATTGCTTATTTCACACACTTAATTGGTATGAAAATAATGGGGTTTTTGGATTTCATCTAGAACACAAATATGAAACTGAAACGTAAGTGTGTTATCACTTCAACTAGTCACAAAACAAAAAGTAAGGTGATTTGGCTGTATGAAAGATAGGTTTGGTGGGACATCATTCACAGGATTATTTATAAGTGAAAAAAAAAAAAAAGGTATCAGTGCAGTCAAAAATAACTACTGTAACTTATCATTAAAAGTTGATTTTTCATAGCTATCAACACCATACAAACAGGGTTTCCATTCAAAAATAAAACAAAATGAAAAAAAAAATCCCTTACTTTTCCAGGTGGTTCTGAGAGTTTTTCCAGAGTGGCAAACCAAATCAGTTGACAACAAATTGCTTCATTTCCTTACATTCCTCACCAAAGCCCGCATTTGTTAATTTTTTAAATATCTGTTCTTTATACAACTGCTTGCTTTTTTTATTAATAACTAAATGCATGAGGCACATTATTTTGGTACCGTAATTCCATGATATTTTCTGAACCTGAGTGGTATGCAGCCCACGTAGAATAGCATGGTTACACATAAAAAAATTAAAAATCCTGGAGTTTTCCAGGTGGTTTTGAAAGTTTTTCCAGAGCGGCAAACCAAATCATGTTGTAATGAATCATTACATTTCCTTCCATTTTTTAATTTTCTCACCAGAGCATACATTTCTAAATGATTTAAATAACTGATCTTTTATACACTTACCTGATTTTCATTAACAACAACTAAACGTACAAGGCACATAATTTTTTTTTTTTATCTTTTATGAACCTGGGAAGTATTACTGCCAGTGATCTTTTGTGAATATGAGTTGCATACTGCCAATGATCTTTTGTGAACCTGAGTGGTATACTGTCAATGTAGAAGAACTTAACACATTCCCATACCAATGGTTCATATGGAAGGAAAAAATTTGTCAGTTGATTAGTTTCAGTTTTTCTTTAACACAATCCAGCTAACTAAGCTTAATGACTTAATGGGTTCCTGTTCAGAGAAACATGTCACAAGAGAACCAACCAACAAAGAGCTTTGATCTGTTGGTTGCTTATGTCTGTTGTGATGTGTTCCTCAAAGCAGGAAGGTGTCAGGCCATTGGGCTTAAATGCTCCATGCTAAAAACCTGAAAACAACTGTCTGCAGAAACCAAACTTAATAACAGGTAGTTTTGATCCTTTTTAAGAAATTAAAGAACAATGTAATATATTGAAAGCAAGATTTATCAAATTCTAGGCAGGCAGTAATTGCAAGCAAAGGCTGGAAATCTGAAAAAGAAAAGTCTTTTGGCAAAATAAAAAAAATACCCGATTTTTCAAAGCCCTGACAAAAAATTACCTGATTTTCCCGAAAAAATACAATTTTCCCCGATTTTTGGAAAGAATTCCACATTTTCCCTGTTTTCCAGGTTGCGTGGGAACCCTGACAAAGTTCTACTGACACAAACGTTGCTGCCTGTGAAATAACCAGCAATTTAAAATATATTGCTCTTCTCCATCCAGTCAACCATGAAGCATGCACACTGGAAACATGCTTCATGATCTTGTCTTTCTCATGATGTGCCAGCAGCACACATGCCACAACTACCACTTATCAAACTGCCATCCTTTCTGACCACATGTGCAAGTTATGATGACTGCATCTCTTTTGGATTTCTTAGCACAGTGATGTGTGAACAAAAAGTACTACTATGAAATTTCATCCACGAATTACATACAAAAAAAAAAAAAAAAAAAACTTTGACGACACAATCGCAAATGCATTCATTCTTACTAATAGTTTCGAACTGAACTTTCTGACCCATTCCTTATTGTTATACAGGCCTACTCAACTTTTTATTTTTACATATTTTGTTCCACTTGAAGGAGAGAGAAGGCATGTTTCTGGAATTTTTGAAAATCATAACTACAACACTTAATATTAAATGGTAACAAGTGAGCAAACATGTTTGTTCCTAGCAGGAAAGTGCCAAGCTTACACCCATGTTATCGTACAGCATGCAGTTGCCCTTCAAGAAGGGTGTTTAACTGCATATACTCAGGTACATCCTCAGAGGGCCATGGTAATGTCTGATTTGCAGGGGTAAATGAAGGTAACTTTTGTGTTCTGGACAAACCTTAACCACTTAACTGCCAAATTAGTATGAAAATTTCAGTACCAAAACTGCCATTTTTTTTTTATTTTAATTGCAAAACTAAAATTTGTGTTACTAAGTCCCTAAATAGTTACAAAATGATATTTTGAATGTGATATATGAAATAGCACATGTTGTATTAACTGCACTGTGAACATTACATACCTCATGATGGTTTCTTCACACTGCCCTGCAGAATTAGCAGCCTAAGGAACACCATTCTTTTGCATTATGTAAGGCGCCATTTTTTACTTCATCAAAAGTCAGACAAGTTTGTCTGATGCTTTCTAATTTCCTGTTCTGCAAAACGGTTTGCTTCTAGGACTATTACACCTGTGAGTTCAGAATCAAAGAACTTTTCAAATATATCTATAGGCATACAATTTTCATGTACAGGAAAAAGTTACACCTGGACTGCCAGTAAAAGGGAACTTAGCAGGTGCGGTCCATCATCCTGGAAAAGGTATTTCACAACAATCTCACATGGTTCGGAATAAATCATTATTATCTAATTCACAACTACATTCACTGTTAGTCTCATTTGAATCGCTTGTATCAATACATTCGTAATCAAACTCTTCATCCTCCTCGTCAGAAGAATCTATGTCATCTCGATTCTCGAGAACACTTCCTGCACACAATGCATCATCTGCTGATGCCATTTCTAAACTACTTTTCAAAATCTTATGCTATTTTTCCCGTCGGGGGGAAAAAAACATTTCAGCTAGTACTTCTGCTGCCATCTACTGTCAGACATGAAAATGATTCTTCTCATGAGACCCTCTCAAGAATGGGTTCAGGAAAAGGCAAAAGTAGTCTTGCTTAAGACATTTTCAGGCATGGGCATTTTGGTACTGCGGGAAAAGCAAAAGCAGTATTGCCCAAGGCAGTCTTGGGCGTCGCATTTCGGTGCTGTAACGTCATGGCAGATATTTTTGGGCATGGCAGTTAAAGTAGTTAATATAATAAACAAACCGAAACGCAAAGTGTGTTCCCTTACCTACACAAAATCTTGCTTTCAACACAAAACTGATAACATTGATTAATGTGCCTTAATATTCAAAGAACTTCTTTTGAATTAAAATTTTTTATTTCACTAGTCTAATAAAACACCCTCAAGTGTAGGAAGTAGTGTACAGGTCAATGCATTCCTTTAGACACGCCACCTATCAGTGGCGTGGCCAGATATTTCTTAAGGGAGGAGGGGCTCATGGGTTTGGTTCATTGGTGAAAGCCTTGTATAAACGTATATATCGCTTTAAATTCGTGCTCGGTCTCCCCTCAAGGGAGGGGTTCAAACCCCGAACCCCCCTACTCTGGCTATGCCACTGCCACCTATAATAATGTACTTCCACACAACAAAAATACAAGAATCTAAACTGATGCCAGAAATCAATGAAGAAATAATCTTTACAAAAATGTAAGAAACTAAATTTACATAAAAAAATGAAAGTAAAACTCAACAAATAATGATTTTCACTGAGATATACAAATCTGAAATGACATAAGAAATCAGTTAAGAAATAATCTTCACTGACACAAGAATCTGAATTAACATAAAAAACAAAAAAAAAAAACAATGAAGAGATCACCTTCACATATATATGTGAAGATTATTTATTCACTGAGGTTTTATGGTATTTATCTGAGGATCTGATGATGACACCTGGCCTAAATCCAATTGTCAAGATTGAATGGTCATTACCATGAAGAAGCACTGGTTGCAGAGTATGTTGTTTTGGATGTTCAAAGTACGTATGAATTCAAACTGAGCGTAATAAGGGAAAAGCCAGTTATGGTTTTTGAGTAAGGAATTGTTAGTACTGAATACACAATCAATCAAATGGTACACAGTTAGACCAAGTTAATGAGTTTGTGTAACTAGGAAAAAAGTCTGACAGATAAAACAGATCAGATCCAAGAAATTAGAAGGAGAGTAAATTCTAATGTCTTCATGGCATTAGTAATGTACGTAAGAAAGATTTGTCCTTCAACAGAAATGTATGGCGTTCATTGAATTGGTGACGTACATAAGGAACTAAGAACAACAAGAAGCAAGACTCAAGGTAAATACATTTTCTTTATTTAAAACAACAACATATGAGCAATAAGAACTAACAAAATATGTGGAGCTCCCCTAACGAAGGTTTAAAGAAACATGATGAACAGAATAATTTATGACAGTTAATGTCACAATATTAAAACCTATATACCACGTAATTGAAATACTTAATGAGAGTAACAGATAAGTATCTCTCATAGAGGTACATACAGAGAGTAAATCCAATTTTGAAAAACATTACTGGTTTAGGAGGATTTCACAGGACTGGTGGGTTTCAGAAAAGGTTCCAAATTGCTTTTAAATGAAAGTGGTATTGTTCCTACAAAAGTGTTGTGGGAGATGTAAACAGATGTCAGTGAAGCTCTCATATTGTATGCCAAGAAAGCTGTAAATGGAGACATTTTGTACATCAATATTATGTTAAGTTTAAGTTATCAATAACTTTGATTTAACAATTGATCATGATCTTGCTTTGAGGAGCTAACATCTGAAATTTGATGAATAACTTAGTGATATGATATGTATATGCAGAAATTTGATGTTATTTTTTATTCCTAATCTACAGTTTTTCAGAAATATGTTATCCTGGGAGGTGTAGTGGTAAAACATTTTGACAGGAATTACAAGAGCATACCTGCCAACCTGGGTAGAGCCTTATCAGTAGTAACTAGTATTATTGTGCAGCATACATATAGACGCTTTTTTACGAAACGATCCATCTCTTTGTGAAAAAGAAATACACACCACAACAAAACATTACAACAAACAAGGACACCAACGAAACAAACTTAACATGTGGGAGACACAAAGTTGATTCTTCTGGTGAGGGCATGATAGGTAACATTGTGAGATTTAATTTCAAAACTACCACCAGTAAAACTCAGTCAGATGCGTTCAGAATTTCACACTTGACAGAGGGAAAGGATTTTTCCTCTGCCATATGGTAAATGCAGGTTAATACAGGACAGAGGCAAGTGAATCATACGTAAGTGGAGGTTAATGCAGGACAGAGGCAAGTGAACGTGCAGTGCGCAAACCTCCACTTACCATATGATCATACTGCCTCTGACATTGCAGTTTATGACAAGATGAGATCAAAGAAGGAAAAAAAAAAAAAGGTGAACGTTTTAACTGGGTGAAAAATCAGTCAACAAAAAGACAAATTGACAGTAGTAGAATGCAGACTACTGTCAGTTTGTCTTTTGTTGACTCTGTAGCTGCACAGCATCTATTGCTTAATTTTTCTTTCTGCTGATATCTTTTTCTCCCTATTTCCTTATTGTCACTTTTCTCCCCCCATTTTATGTCCTCTGATGATAATAATTTCATCTATCATGCTGAAAGAACTTTCAGCCTGAGGAGCATGAATGAGTGCATGGTATCAAAGCTTTAATTTAACTATTTTAGATAAATGGTGTAACTTTGAGAATATTAATACTTTTGAACACCATGCATCAATTTTTACAAATATTCCAACTTTGTCACTTCCGTTTTGGGGAATTTCCCCCTCCCTTATCAAGCTTGAATGCAAAAACTTATGGGACGGGAAATATTTAACAATGCAGGAGAGCGGGAACATCGCACAGTGGCGGCGGGGTACAGAAGAACCCTTTGCTCTGTCCGACTTTCGGTTTTGAAAATTTCCCCCCTATTTTCAAGCTGAAATATAAATATTTATGTAGTAAAATGTTATTTAACAATAATACTGGACAGAGGCAACATCGCAAGAAAAAAGAAATTACGATTACGAAAAAAATCTGAACTCCGTCGACCTTTTCCGTTTTCGAAAGAAAATTCATAAAAATGAATTCCATCATTTGACAACACCCCCTCCCCGTCGCCACCAACTCCCCAAAAATTTCTGTTCACTTGGGCATTGATCTTGCAAATGACCAAAATAATAATGAAAAAGGTGGAATTTCTCGAATTCGCGACGAGGAAATTTTCGCTGCGTCTAACTTCCGTTTTCGCAAAATTGTTGCCTACAGTTTCAAGATGAAATTCAAACATTTATGCAATAAAATGATATTTAATAAGGGACACAAAGACAACATCGGGAGAAAAAATTATGATTACGGCAAAAATTTTTACTCCGTTTAACTATCATTTTCGGAAGTTTTGAAACATGAAATACCATCACCAGACAGAAAGCGATCCCCAAATTCTCTTCAGTTTTACACCGATTTAAAATTACATTTAACAAGAATATTGGACACAAATGCAATACAGCAAAATCTTTTACTCCGTTTAACTACCATTTTCGAAAGCTTTCAAACACAAAATACCGTCCCCAGACGGCATTTCGAGTTATTTCGTAATAGCAAAAATAAAAAAATAAATAAAAAATAGAATGAAAATTCGTAGAATCCGTAGTTTTGATAGTGAGTTCCGCAGTCAAATAACTGAATCTGTAGAAACTATGGACATTCTGTAGTAGCTGGCAGGTATGCAAGAGGTAGGTTTGCTTCTCGCACAGGACAATGCAATTCCCAAGCATTCTGAGGAGGAGGCTGTGTGGAGGACACTAAAACTGCAGTGTTTTGGTGCTGAAAGTCATGAGCTGACAAGTATTTCATGATCTATGAAGATCCTTTCTTTACAGATTTTTTTTATCTTTTTTGTTATGGTAACAGAGATGCACAGCAGTGCCAAAAGGTTGGTACCCATAACGGATGCAAAAACGACACATAAATATCACAATGCACAGTAGTGGGATCGAGATTCATAGTAATCATGAATGGAAGAACTGATCTAGCAGTATAAGAGGAAAATCTTGAAGAAAATAGAGTGATGGTACATCTGAGAAGCAGAAACTTAGTAGTCTCTCAGCAAACAAAAAATTCTGATGGGTCCAAAAATCACTGCAAGGCAGAAATGTAACATTCTGTGTGCTCTAGACTCAGTAAAAGGTGACTGAACCAAATTAGTAAATTTACAAAAATATGAACTATGGGTATTAAAGGAAAAGAAAGTTGCAACACTTACTTGGTTCCTTCAGGAAGAATTACTCGAACAATGACATGATCAATGACGCTGTCATCAAAGATGTGATCAACAAAACGTATTTTTAAAACATAGTGATCACCTGGGGGAAAAAAAGAAATTATTGGGCACATACTGAAACAAACAAACAAGATATACTGGAGCTATGGTCAAATAAAAACAGAAAATCTGACTAAACAGGGGCCAAATAAATAACATGTCTAAAACATATACTGTAGGTTGTGTCAAGAAAATTTGGTTACAAAACTACTGGGGTTTCCACGGAAGAAGGAAAAAAAAAAAAAGGCGTTTTTGCAAAGGACAGTTCCACGATGTAAACAGGCACATTTCCTGTGGGGCTTTCCTGTGCTACACATGTCTGCAAGCAAGCATGTACTGTTGGGAATCAAACAAGGCATGAAGCACACGTCACAACCCATGCGTTTGATCTTGTACCACGGTCAACTGCAATGGGTACAAAGTTCAAAGTATTGGTTCTATTGAGACCTTACTGGAAACAGGGATTTAAAGCTGCGGAAGCAGTAAAAAAATTAATGAAGGTGAAGGCCTGGCAACTACTCAGATCGTGCAAACATGGTTCAAGAAATTTGCAGCTGGTGACTTGAGCTTAAGAGGAAGGGAAGGTTCAGGTTCTGCTGTTGATTTGGGCGCCCGCAAGCAGCCGTGGCAGACAATCCACAAACAAGCACTTGCAAATTGACAGAACTGGGAGCTTCTAAATCTACCATCACTGAGCACCTGGACAAGATCAGAAAGGTTTACAGACGATGAATGAGGTGCCTCATAAGCTCATCCTAACTCAAGCTCAATGGCGTGTCCAGTTATGCAAGGAACTGCTCAGAAGTCAACACAATACTTGATTTATTAAATGAATAGTTACTGGGGATGAAAAGTGGATATACCTGCGTAATCCAGATTCTTCACAACAGTGGCTGAATTGAGGTGAATTGGCTTTAGCTACCCCAAAACACAGACATTTCAAGAAAAAGTTCATGCTGTGTGTCTGGTAGAATTATAAAGGTGTAAACTACCTTGAGCTCATTCTGAATGGTGGGTCCATCAATGCCAAATCATATTTTCAGTAACTGGACAGGATATTCAGCAGAAGTATTCTGCCTTAATCAACCAGAAGCAAGCACCACTGCAACAAGACAATGCAAAGCAGCTAATTGGACTCAAGTAAACTTTAAGAACTGCATGTAATTGAGCTGCTGCCTCATCCAGCATACAGCACCAACCTTGCTCCTTCAGACTACCACTTATTTCGGGCAATGGCACATTTTCTCTGTGGCAAACAGTTGACTACTTTGGATGATGTCGAATGTGAGTGCCAAGAGTTCTTTGCCTCTAAACCGAAAGGTTAGTACCGTAGAGGAATTTAACAACTGGCAAACAGTGGTTCATACACTTTTTCAATCACAGAATTTTAGGACTTTTCAAGGACATTTCCAGGAGTTTTTTTGTTTCGTTTTTTCCACAGGACATACGATTCAAATACTTACTACTTAAAATATAGCGAAACCATAGGTCTGTTAAATCTGTAACCAACAACAAACAACTCCCAACATGTACAAATTTGAAAGATGTGATTCTGTTCATTGGTGTAAATATGACATGGATGTTAAGTCAGATAAAATCCAAAAACTTGAAAATTTCTTCGTTCTGGAGCGGGAATCGAACCTGCGTCTCCCAGATAGCGCCCAATTATGCTACACCACCCAGAATGATAAAGTCTCAAGTTTTCGATTAATTTGGTTAGCACACTCGGGCGCTATTCGGGAGACACGGGTTTGATTCCCGCTCCAGGACGATGAAATTTTTAAGTTTTCGGATATTATCTGACTTAACATCCATGTCATATTTACACCAATGAACGGATTCACATCTTCCAAATTTGTATTGTACAATGGCATAATCCCGTATTTCTTTCATTAAACTCCCTACGTGCTTGAGCAAACTTAACACAGGATGAAGAATGTTAAAAATGATGTCTGCTGCAGCTAATAAGAAACTTAGAATCACAGATAAATATGGAAATACCAAAACTGTCACTGAAAATGTAAGTATATAACCAGGTATAATTTCTACAAAACTTTAATATACACTGAAGTGCCAGAAAAACTGGTACAGACGAGCTTATGCAAAATACACAGCAATGTCGTGACCAATGCGCGTACTCGGTTGTGTCCGCCAGTGCGTATATAAAGCGATAAGACATCCTTGCCAGCTGTCAGAGCTGTTTTCGGCATGAGAATGACAAGTAATAACGATTTAAGCGATTTTCAAATTCAAAGTGGTATCATAGTTGGCGCTCGTGAGATGGGCCATAGTATTTCGGAGGTAGAAACAAAGTTCAGATTTTCATGGACGACCATTGCAAGGTGTACCGTGACTAGAAGAATTCCGGCAAAACTTCCAACCTACGATACCAGTGTGGCCGTAAAAAGACATTGGGTGAACGTGACCATCATCGGTTGTCAAGAATCGTTTCACGCGATAGGCGTGCAACACTCTCACAGGTATCATCAGAATTCAATGCTGGAGCCTCAACAAGCATCAGCATCCAGACTGTGAAAAAATACCCTGCACGATATGGGCTTTGGGAGTCGACGCCCAACTTGAGTCCCCTCGATGTATATATGACACAGAGCTATGTGCCTCGCTTGGGCACGGCAACACCGCCACTGGACACTTGATGACTGGAAACAAGTAGCCTGGTTTGACAAGTCGCGTTTCCAACTGTATCGGGCAGATAGAAGGATTTGTGTGTGGCGCAAACCCCATGAAGCCATGGATCCCGCCTGTCAACAAGGAACTGTACCGGCTGGTGGGGGGTCCGTAATGGTATGGGGTGTGTTTAGCTGGACTTCACTGGGACCCCTGGTACGTCTGTGACCGGCCAACACTATGTGCGCATCCTTTCTAACTAGGTACACCCGTTCATGCCCTGCATTCATGCTGATGGGTTGGGCCTGTTCTAACAGGCCAATGCACCTCCACACAAGTGTCGGGACGCCACATTATGGTTAGAGGAGCATTCATCTGAGTTTGGGGTGTTGCCATTCCCACCCAAGTCCCCAGATCTGAACGTGATAGAACACATTTGGGATGCCATGCAACACGCTATCGAACACAGGAATCCGAGACCTCGGAATACACCCGAATTGTGGAATGCTCTGCAGGAAGTATGGTGTGCATTGCCTACAGCATATTTCCAGAAGCTAGTGGAGTCCATGCCCCATCATATTTCTGCAGTCCTGAGCTCCCGTGGGGACCTACCAAGTATTAGACTGGTGTACCAGTTTTTCTGGCACTTCAATGTACATTATACTACACGGATTTTGAGAAAAATTTATTCTTCTACTTTGGCTTTAGTTCAATTATTGAAGCAAATTACAGAATAAAAAAAAAAAAACCCACATAAAATTCAAAAATATAGTAAGTATAAAATCTATAGTTAGAACAGAAATGTCACATTACTCTTGAAATGCTTTCATACACCACACAATCAATATATTAAACACTATTTATATTTAATTATTTTGAAATAATGCTAACATTGGAAATTTAAGGATAAAAAAAGGTGAAATATCTGAAACTCTTTCAAAGGAACAAAGGGATTACTATTGCTTAAATATTGATGGAAGCAAAGATTTGTGTTACACTTCATTAGGGAAAGAATTTTCAACATAATATATGCTTCTAATATTGATGTTCTAGCTATGTTTTAAATTTGTACTCGCCAGCAAACAAAGTATGCCCAAAGATTTCCAGAAGACAATCAAGACAATTTAACTGGGCAAGATTAGAAAACCAATTCAGAAGATGGAAAGTGATTACAGAAAATACTAAACAACAATTAGATTTAAGTTTCTGATAATAGAAAGCAATCTGATTTTATAGCAAATTTTTACATAAAGCATTCATTAACAAATTTCTATAAAGGTCAAAATAAAGCCACAAAAAATAAAAAAATCAGCTACTTATAAAACATCATTTATTTCCATAAGCATAAGTGTTTATTTCTGCTGTTAGCAGCACTTTTAAAATTTAAAATTATTTACCGCCAAGAAATTGATGAGATTTAAACTTATTTACCGCAACAAGTTGATGAGAATACTGGTGGCCTATGTGGATACCTGCCAAAATTTGTCTGATGCGACGAAAATTAAGAATGTTTTGAATGCTGTGCAATGGATAAACAGTTCACGGAGTGAAATTAACATAACCATTCAAAAACGTTTTGAAAGATGTGGAATTACAGCTTCTCAGGAAACTGATTCAATGTTACCAGAATATGAAGCAATTCCCGAAATAGTGTCTGTAAAGCAACCCACATAGACTAAAACATGCAAGTAAGAAAGAAAACGCACTTCACAGCAGGCTATGTTAAAAAAGTGTTTTTTAATTTATTTACACGCGGGGAAGGGAGATATTTTGGCAAACTGAACCACTGTATTTGGCAGTCATTTTCTGACAGAACAGTGATTGGCCTTGTTCAACAGGTTTCACTGTAATACCAAACAATGTTGCCATGGCACTGAAGATTCCCTATACTGTAGTCTAGAAGGAATGTCCATCTTGGATTATGGGAAGGTTTCAACACTCTGTTGTGATTCCAACTGCACACAACTACCATTTCACAAATCAAGGTTGTTGAAAATATGGCACTTAAACCTCTTGCACTGCAGCGTCACATTAGATGTAATCACGTCCTCACATGTTGAAGGAAGTGAAGTTATCACGAGCAGACGATGCAGGGAGCTAAAACAAAGTGACCCAAACAATACAAACATTGACCAATTTTCTTTTCTCCCCCCCCCCCCATGGAAAAAAAATTCAAGACTATTCCAGGATCTTTCAAAAAATCAAAAACTTCCCAGGCTCAGAAAAAAGGGAAATCAAATTCTAGGATTTTTCTGGGATTCTAGGGGCCGTACGAATCATTTGTTTCTTCTCTTATATAAATACTGTATACATTTGTTTTACAAATCTTTCCAGATTCACTAATCCACATTTGTTTTACCAGTCAGTGTGAAAAATGCACAACCATAAACCTAATACTAACTTGAAAAGATGATAACATACCATTATTATACAAGTATTCATAAGTAGGTACAGTGTAACCAAGCACATAATGGGTTTTCCAGCCACCAAACAGAGGAAAACGAGGCCTAAGTTCAACTTCCACTGAGTCATCTAATTCACGTAAATGACTAGTTGAAATGTTACCAATTTCATCTCGATAATACACATCAGCAGCTGATGCAGGTAGCACAGTCTACAAAGAGAAAGAGAAAATTAACTGGATAAAATCAGCAAGAGTAAAAAATATAACATATACAGCAGCAAAGCATAAACTCACTTCTTTTTTATAATACCAGTCCAATACAGCAAGCACATCATAATCATGATTTTCTATCTACCCTTTTCCTATGAAAAGTACATTATGGTTTCTCCACCACAAACAAACTTATACGTACAAACCTCACTTTAGAAAATAAAAATACAAATGAAGAGACATTCCATATCAAATTACCACATGCTATCCCACCACACGACCTCCAATTCTCTTGATTTTGATCTCCATAGTTTCATAATTTTTTATTCCTGATTTCCATTTAAAGAAATATATGTACTACTGATATTTCAGTAGTACATATATTTCTTTAATTTTGGTGCATGGAAGGACTTATTTAGCACAAAAACACAAATATCCTCATTAATTAGAACAAGAAAAATGCAAAAATTACAATTTTTTCAAGATTTTTTGTAAGGAATCTGTTGGTCCAGTGCACAAGTTTCTATCAAGGTTCATACTCTTCCCAGCAAAATAAATTCAAGCACTTTTCAAAGACTTTTTAAAACCAGATTATCATATGTGTGAGCTGTCGGTCAGTCAGTAGGTAGGTATTTTAGCAAGTTCAAACCATTAAACTTTGCTGGGACGCGCACACCTTCAATAATCAGCATGTTTCCCCCTGTCGGTTTATTTTATTAACTTTGAATTGCCACTGTTTTGGTGTTTTTCGAAATCATTTTATTTAGTGGAATATTTTGAAAGGGCACATTATTTTTGTATTCACCTTCCGGCAAGAACGCATCCCTAACCTCAGTCAACAGAAGCCAATCACGATTTGCGAATACATCATTTCACTTATTTTACTCCCATGACTGAGATTTTACTCCGCAGTGATGTCATATCCAAGGTACCAGCTGTCCACGCACTCTCACCTGAGTTGAATGGAAGTTTTACTCTATTTGTGTCAGAAACTGCACAGAAATTTCCTACACAACTTTTTAGCACTAACAAGAATTTTACACATGCTCTTTCATATCATTATTCAAAAAACAAAACAAAATATTTTTTCAAGTACTATGTACGGAGTATTAAACTTTCTCAAGTACTCTCAAGGACTTGAAAATGAACTTAAATTTTTTCAAGGACTTTTCAAGGAGCGTATGAACCATGTCTATCTGCTTTAGTTTTTGAGTTATGAGTGGTGAAAGAACCTTTATTCAGAATGTAAAATAGAATTGTTGTTGTGCAGCACTTAAAAATTCCCAATTGCTATCATTTTTAAACAAAAGCCACAGAAAACAAAAACTGTAGGCTTTTGCCAGTATGCCAAGAAATTAAAAAAAAAAAAAAAAAGTGCATGCAGGGCTTTAGAGAGAGTAAGGGCTGGTTCACTGAGTTTGTGAACGTAGACCCTTCTCACTTGGGAGCGTGATGCCACCACAAGGACTCTGAGCAATGGAACAGTTCAGTGGTAAAAGAAAAATAGGAGCACGTGCATATTTATATTTGGTACTACATATATACAAACAATATGTTAATTTTATTCCCCTTTATGACGTGTATTTAAAAGTTCAATTATAATAAAGAAATCTTCAAGAAAAAGTGTGGTGAAAAAAAATAAAAATAAAATAAACGATTCATGCACTTACCAGGCTGGGCTGGTCTATCATGAAGGTTCCTAACATTAAACTAATTTTTTTCTAATGGTAGACTTAATTCACTTTGTTTTCAATTGATTAATTTTTCTTGATGAAACTAAAACTTTGTTGTGATTAACATGCAGAGTTCATATGTGCATGCAAATGATGTTCAAGAATGATGTCTTATAGTTGTCTTTAAGTTTGTTACTGTTGTCTTCGACTTGATGACATGAAATCAAAGACACCTAAAAACAGTTTTTTAGGCAATTATAACGTGCTGAAAGGAATTTAACATTAGCAAGTAAATTAACGTGAGAAATACACATATACTCACACTACAATATTGTAGGACCAAACTATTTTTATAGCGCATTTTTTGCTTTTCTAATTCGCGATATGAACATCGCAAATCGGCAAAAAAAAAAAAAAAAAAAAAAAAAACGTGCTATAAAAATAGTTTGGTCCTAAAGTGATTGTAATGTGAGTATATGTGTATTTCACACATTAATTTACTTGCTAATATTAAAAATTGTCCTTAATTTACCGTTTTCCTGAAAAATTCTGTTCCATGGATTGACCAGAGAAATGTTTCAAAATATTTGATGATTTTCATCTAAGAAAGATAACATATTTATTCACCAGTAAAAATCAAAATTTTTCCATATTCCTTGATGTGATGACAGAAGATAAATTTTGTCTCATGTACGTATGACAGGCAATACAATCTGCAATAACGGCCAAAGCTTGTTTATCGGCCTCACACTTATATAGGGTGGGTGGTCTTAGTGAGAGATGAGTTTGCCTCCTTGGGGCACTCCGTGGGAATAATGGCACACAGAACAGCAACAAGTGATTGACCAGGTGAATGAGTTTGTGTATTTAAGAAGCATGTTTGACAGAGAGAACAAATTGGATGGTGAAATTAGTAGGAGAGTGATTCTCTGAAAGTCACAGCAAATTTGGGAGGTTTTCACAGCAATAATGGGTTCTTAAGAGAGTCCCTCATGGCTGTGTATGAAAGTGTAATCGTCCCTACTCTGATGTATGGCAGTGAAACCTGGGTACTACAGAAAAAAACCATAGGAGTTGTTTGTGTGCTGGAGAGATGCATTACTTATGGGGGATTTGTTGCAAGACAAGTTCTGATCGTGTGAGGAATGAAGATGTGTTGCAGTTGTGTAATGCGAAGCAAAATGTTGTTACCGAGGTAGAGACTAATATGCTTCGATGGTTTCGCCATGTTGAAAGAATGAGTGACGAGATGCTTACTAAGAAATTTTTTTTAGCCCAAGTGGCAGGAAGGAAAGGCAGAGGAAAGCTAAGGAGGTCATAGGAGGATCAGGTTCAGGAATGTTTGCATGAGAAGAAGATTATGAGTATGAAGTATAGAAGGTCTTGTGTATGTCGAGTGATGGATGTCAGTGAAGCCCAAGTTGTGTGTCAAGATCGCCGTAAATGGAGAAGTTTGATATGGCAACAGTAAGTAAATAATCAGTTAAAAATTTATCTGGTAGTGTGTATTTCTTTGTGGAGCTAACCATTGAATGTCAGAGAAGAGCTTAGTGATATGTATGTTATGTACACTTATAGGGAAACCCCCCCCCATATTTTATTGGCCCACTTTTCTGGCCATGGTTTACTACAAATTTTTTTTTTTTTTTTAAAGCTTTGTCTTTCGCATTTATGTACCCTGAAAATATTTTCACAGCCCTTCTTCATAAGAAGCAGAATGTTGTGGAGAATTCCTGGGCGACCAGTAAATTTGGCACATCATCATTTTAAAGTCCTTTGCTTGGTAAAGTGATGGCAATTTTATCCTTCCAGAAATCATAAGCTTTTCTAGAAATGGCTCTAGTCATTGTGCCACCAGAAATTTTTTTTCTTTTGATTTTTTTGATTGGAGGTTTAACGCGTACCACTGTGAGCAACTCAATGGGCTATAAGCAGTCGCCCGTCCCTAATTTAGGGTCACTGGTTCCAGGGAAGGGAGAGAGCCAGTGCCGTAAGACAAACACAACATCCATGCCTGACCGGGATTCGAACCGGACCCCTTTCGGACGAATGATCAGAGGCCATCACTTAGACCACTGCGCCACCGGGGCGGCCCCAGAAATTCTTCTCTCCACTTGTTTCTTTTTTTCTTTCATTAATTTGTTCCAATGTATTTGCAGGCATGAAATTTCCTAAACGTTTATTTTCATCTGTAGCCGTTTTTGTTTTTATACGTCCTTGTAAGTCCTTTTCTTACAAGCAAAATCTTCGATCGGTTGTTGTTTTCAAATGCTACTTTTTAGCTCTCAAAATTTGGCAGAAATAATTTTCTTTTTTCTTAAGCTACATATCTCTTTTTCCTCTATGATAACTCTTTCATTGAGAATTTTGTTTTTCTTTTTAATTTCTGAGTAAGATATGCATATTGTTGTAAATGTTACTCCTCTTCTGAACATTCTTTTTATTGATAATAACGTCCTCCTCAACACCAATATCTCAAAGAGATGCCTGGGTCATCGCCAATGCACAACAAAAAAGATTAACAGCTGAAATAAGGAGGAAACGAAGCTATGTGGACATGCTCAACCGTAAGTCATATAATGCATATGCCTACCTGACGAGACATGCTCACCAAATTATCTTGGGTAAGCGTTTAATGATTTTCTTTTCTAATTTACAAAAAGAGGTGAATGTGGTTAATCAACGACATATACGGAAACTCTGTGTCCTGGTTCTAGTATCAAACCGACCCTTACAAATTCATCTGCGAAGTCAAAATGTTGAGCATGCTGATGAATACTCGCTACAAGAACCATTCCTTAACTACAGTTCTGTAAAACTCTCGGACAGCCAACGTTCAGCCCTAAGTCGAGGATTTAAATTTAGCTTTCCAGTGTCTTCTTTTCGACCTCTAAATACCATCCCACAGGTTGAAAACATTATCAGTGCACTTCCCGAAGAAGAGAAGTACGTGATTCTACTCGCTATACTTTGGCCAAGACTCTTGCAGGGCCTAATAGAACATCACCAGCTCTGAAATACGAACGAGAACAGTTACTACAGCTAGCAAAAAACCCAAACTTGTCCATCATTTCTGCAGATAAAACACAACAAATCTTTATTCTGGACCGTGATGACTATTACGCTAGGATGAAACAGGCCATCAATTTAGTTCCCCACCGTGTTCTCAGGTCTGACCCAACTTCAGCTACTATTGCAGAATTAAGTAAACTAAGAAACCAAGGTTTCCTACCTAAATCTATTTCTACAAAAATGAGATCTCCAGTTGGACCTAGGGTTCCCGAAGTCTTTGGAAAAATAAAAATTCACAAACCGGATCAACCTCTTAGGTTGCTTGTTTCAGGATATGCTAACCCAACTCGCACACTCGAGACAGCGTTGGCTTCATTTTTAAAACCTCTCACCTCAAATTCCTCTATATCCATTAAAAGTTCTATGCAGGATATATCTCGTATCAAAACCTTTGACTCTGGGGGAACTGAGTTCATAATGGCTTTGCTGGATGTAATATCACTATTTCCAAGTGTACCACTCAACACCGTTCACTCAATTATTGAGGACAAATTACAAGAAGACAATTCCATCTCTCCACTTTAAGCTAATGAAATAATTTCTGGTCTCAAACTTGTAGCTAAGAGAACTTACTTTAAATTTGATGGCAAGTTCTAGCAACAAAAGGAAGGGGCACCAATGGGTTCCCCCTCTCTCCCGTTTTAGCAGAGATCCTCACGCAGTATCTAGAAAACAAGGTCATGTTGGACTTCCCTTATCAACTGTCACTGTTGATTAGGTACGTTGATGACATGTTGGTTTTTTGGCCCCATGCTTTACCTTTACTGGACGAATTTGTAGATTGTCTTTCTACCCAGTTTCCAACTATAAAGTTTACCATAGACCTTGAGAAAGAGGGAAAATTGCCATTCCTAGACATTTTACTGTCACGAGATTTGAATTCCAATAAAATCGAGCATTGTGTTTTCCGTAAACCGACGTTCATACCTTGTATGATCCCATTCACTTCTTCTCACCCTCCCGAACATAAAGCTTCAGCTTTACGCTTCTTAATAAGACGTGCCTTCACCCATTCTTCGACAAGTAAAACTTGACGTGACGAACTTTCTAGAGTTCAAAATTTGGCCTTATTGTTTGGGTTCTCTGTCAACCTCTTTCAAGGACTATTACAACAATTTCAAAGACAAGACTGAGATTCACGACTTTGTCCACAGAGAAAAAAACTACTAAGTACATCGGCAAAGTTGATTTCATTCCACCTCTTGTGTCTATCTTAAGAAAAGCTTGTTACAAACACAATCTAACGTTTGGAGTGTCCACCAGAAACCTTTTTTCCATGATAAGAAATGATAGAGTCCCAGCACTTAACAAAGCAGGCATCTACTGCATACCTTTAATTCATGAAGATTCAGATACTGCAGTTAAATACTATATAGGTTCTACCCTAAGAACCGTTAATGTCAGAATGGGTGAACATAACTACGCTCTTCGTTCTGGAACGGTTTCCACAGCTTTCACTCAAGCTGTTAACCAGGGAGGTTACTCCCCAGATTGGACAAATGTTAGGGTACTTAACTCAAGTGTTAATAAACGTACTGTCTTCCTTACGGAAAGCCTCTTCATTATTGCATATGGGGAAACATGCTGTAACATTGAACTCCCTACATTTGTTCCAAGACAGTGGAGAAAGATGGTTGCCCCCTCCTCACACAACTCTGATGAAGACTTTATATGATAAGAGATTAAGACTTGATCTTTTGGACTTTAACGATTTGTTGATGGCATCACCGGTGATTGAGAAGACCGAGTGAATTGTGGGTTGTGATGACAGTATATAATGTCTGCTCCTGTGTTTCATGGTGCTTGAGCCTGATGATGGGTGCTATGTTCAGCCCCGAAAGATCTTGCGTGTAAATATTAATTTTTAATTGTAAATAAATAAAGTGTTTTTAATCTTGACTTGCAATTTGAAAATTATGTTTGTGAATGACCGTATGTGTGACAGCATCGGTGAATTATTTTATAGTAATTTTACTCTCTTGAAATAGATTTTTTTTTGTCTTTAATTAATTCACTAAGGTATAATGTGTAAAAATGCTGAAGAACTAAGCAGCAAATTTCAAATAAATTTTCAGTGACAGAAAAAAACAACAACAGTCAGTTGTCTAAGGAAAGTTGCAATGGGAAAAGTAACTACAGGTTATACGTATTAGGTGTGCCACTGTAGTTACCGACACACCACTGTGGTTACCGACGCACCAACCAGACGGGCTCCTACAATCTGCCCTCTTTGGAACTCCGACCGATCAATCATTGTGCCTTCACCTGGAATGAAATTATGCAAACACAGATTTACAAAGCAATCACACAGACCCTTGATACTATAAGTAACACTTAAAAAAAAATGTAGCTACGTGTTTGTTTTACTCAAAAAGCAGCAAATACCAAAGTCACCGTTTTCAGCTAGGTGTTTCCAATATTTTGGACAACCCCTGTATTTTTTTAGGCCGTTTCCTGGGTAGACCCCCTCAGTGAGGGGGACCATGAAATTCCAGAGGGGTCCAGACCCCCGCATCTCCTACCTTCCGCCGCCCATGGTAAGAATGTAAATATTAAGATGATCCTCAGCCTTTGTGCTTTTAGCTTACTAAAAATTAGCAAAAGTAGTAGCTAGTTACTTTTCAAAAGTATCTTTCCAATCACTGGAGATGAGTGGATGAAATTCGAAAGTATGCTGGAGTGACATGGAAAACAGCGTCTGGAGGCATAAAAAGTTGTGGAAGAAACTCGGGGAGACCTCCATCCACAGTGGATTTGGTTGAACAGACCACAATAATATCGCACTGTGAAGTTGAGTGAAAATGTCGCAGCAGGAGAGAACCAACTTTGAGAAAGGAAAGATTGTTGGGTGTTATATTAGTGGGTTGTCCATAAGAGAAACCGAGAGGCATTTAAACATACCCAAGTCAACTGTTTTGGATGTACTGAATAAATGGAAGACACATGGCGTGCCTGAAGCAGCAAAACGTACCGGCAGACCGAAGAAAATCAGTGGTAGAGGACGTCGAAGCTTCAGGAGAGTCGTTACAGCTAATCGACGGAGTACTGCACAAAACCTGAGTGTTTACAGGCGAGTAAAAATGCTGGAACCTCGGTATGTACATGTACCATTTGCAGAAAACTTCATTCCATGGGTTACCGTGGTCGTGTGGCTACCTATAAACCTTTCATCTCCACTCAGAATGCTACTCGTCGTTTAACATGGTGTAGAAAACATTTATCGTTGACCGTAGATCAATGGAAACGAGTCCTATGGACTGATGACTCCAGATACATGATCCATCAGTCTGATTGCCATGTGTGGGTATGGGTGGCAGCCGGGGGATCGCTGTTTACCACAGTGTACTGTTCCTACGGTCAAGTTTGGAGCTGGCAGTGTACTCGTGTGGGGGTGTTTTTCGTGGTATGGTTCGGGCCCATTGGTTATCATGGACAAACCTGTTAACCAGCACGTCTACTTCGATATTCTGGACAATTATGTCCTACTAACTCTGTGGCAATACTGTGGAACCGAGCCTTGTTGGTACCAGCAGGATAATGCACCGAGCCATAAAGAACTGTTACGGCGTGGTTTGAAGATAATTCTGTATAGTGTGTGGACCGGACAGCACAGAGCCCTGATCTTAATCCCATAGAACACCTATGGGATGAATTAGAGGGCCACATAAGAAGTTTGGAACCAAGGCCTACTACTAAGCAACAGTTAGAGGCAGCATTATGTACTGAATGGAAGCGCATAGCTATCGCTGTGTTCCAAAACCTTGACGAAAGCATGTCTCGAAGGGTCAGTGCATGCATTAAGCCCAAAGGTGGACCAACACTGCACTAATGTATGTCAATAAATGCTATGTTGCGTTTTTCTTCTAGGTGTCCAGCGACTTTTGTCAATACAGTGTATATTGTTGAGTTTCTAATAATTCCAAAGGGACCTCAAAAAAAATACATTTAAATTCAATGACAAAAACAATTTTCTAAGAAAATTTGTAAACTTTACCTTAAAAGCTTTAATAGCTGATATTCCACTCTGATCTCGCTGGAATTCATACCGTGAGAATGGTCCCTTTAGAACAGCTCCAGTGTGAACTACATCAATAACTTCCTCAATAGAAATGACACCCCAATGTGAAACTTCTATTGCTCTTTCTAATCTGCTCACAGTCAAAAATGGGTTGTTGTTTTCATAATGTACAGTCATCTTGCTCTGGAATGAATATTTTCCTCCATAATTTGTTTTCCAAATTAAACATAACACACAAAAAACAGTTGAACATTAAACAAAATCCAACACAAAAATTTCAGACACATACAAATGACAAACAAATGTATCCAGTAAACACACATTAACAACCACTAATCCCACAGACAGTATAAAGTTGCAAGAATTTTTCTTGACAATACTCTGACACTCAGCACTACCTCCATATTTTTGTCAATTTTGTCATATGTGGCTTTTAACACACTATGAGGCACATATTAACAGGATGCGAAGCTAGTTCTTTACATTTTAATAACAATCACAACACGACATGACACATACATCAGCTGTCAAACAATCACAACTGCTTATACAATTGCAGAACATGTCGCGTATCTAATGGCTTGAGATAATTCCAGAGATATTTCTCATTATAGTCACTGCCAACTGCTGGACCATCCTGATGAGATGACCAATCAGCAGTATGTCATCTTGGTTTATATCAAGTACACTTAAATGTGTCATGATTAAAGTATAATAAACAGACAAATTCATTGCAACTCTTCTCACTGAATTCATTTATCAAATCTTCAATAAGTTAGACTCCGTGAGGTTGAACACAACCATACACAGAAAAAGAAATTTACTTAACAATTTAAATTAAATAATTCCATAACAATTTCAATCTTCTGGTAGCAGAAGTGTATGCACTTAAGGATCTTTCAAACAGATTTTGCATTGTATATTTGTGCAGAAATAGTTCTACTCTGTACAGCTACAATACAGTTTGCACCAAATCAAATCCAGAGCTAAATATTATTGAATATTATAATCTTTCTATTATTAATGTTTAAGATTTATACTCAAAACGAATAACAGCACAAAGAAAATTTGGTACCAACATTGATAGCAAATAACATCCACATCATTAGAATTACAAGATGAAGCTAACAAGAGAGCACCAAGTATAAAATAACCCACAACTTGATAGCACCTTTATATCTTCAACTTTTTTGTGGCACAGTTTCATGGGTGTCTCCAATTTACTTCATGGCTGCTTTCTGTTTAGCACAGGAGCATTAATCATCATCACAAAATCTAAAACAAACTTCGAGAGACAGTTATTTTAAGCCTGGAAAACCTCACAGATTGTATGTGGTTTTTTTAGTTATACAATATTTTGAACCATTAACTTAATTTCCCTGTTCCTCTTAAACATTGGGTTGTCGGAAAAGCCATGACGTATTTTAGCCATGTTTCGCAAAGGTCATTTATTGATAGAGAAAACAAAGATCAATCAATGACATAACGCCCGTTTTGTTCAATAACCTTTTGCCATCTTTTAGTAAGCTACAGAATGCCTCGTTCATAGAAGGACCTGTCTTTCGTGGCGAAAAACTGTACAAGGTGCTGATTTACACCCTCATCTAAATTGAACGTTATACCACGCAGGGACTGTTGAAGAGAGCGAAACAAGTGGAAGTCTCATGGCGCAAGTTCAGGCGAGTATGCTGGGTGGGGCAACACATCCCACCCAAGCTCTAATAATTTTTGGCGGGTGATCAAACTTGTGTGTGGTCTCGCGTTGTCGTGATGGAACACAACACCTTTACGATGAACGAGCTCTGGACGTTTCTGGATGATGGATTCGTTCAAACTGTCCAATTGCCGACACTACACATTCGAATTGATTGTTTGGTTGGTTGGTTCTGTGGCAGGAGCTCGAAAAACACGACACCTTTAAAATCCCACCACACTGAGACCAGAACCTTCCGCTGATGAATGTCTGCTTTGGATGTCGTTTGAGGAAAAGCAGCACGTCGGGACCAAGACCGTTTGCGCAGCAAATTCTTGTACACAATCTGCTTTTAGTCACCAGTTATCACGTGCTTCAAAAAAGGATAGTTTTCCTCACGTTTAATGAGCATATCGCAGATGTTTATACGCGCCGTCAATTGAGATTCTTTGAGTTCACGAGGAACCCACACATCGAGCTTGCTTACGTATCCCAGCTTCTTCAGGTGGTCTCGAACGCTTGAACGATGGATGTGCAATGGTCTACAATCTCTCGTGTCGTGTAACGTGGGTTTGACTCAATCAATGCCTTGATTTGGTCGTCATCAACCTCGGTGGGCTTCCCGGACTGAGGAGCATCGTTGAGGTAAAAATCACCTGCACGGAATTTTGCGAACCACCGCTGACCCCGACGTTCTTGTAGAGCATTATCACCGTACACTTTATGCAACTTTTCACAAGCTTGACACGCGTTCTTCCCTTTACGGAAGTAAAATATGGCGAAAATGCATAGTTTGGTCTTCCATCTTCAACTTGATGTCAAATCTCCGCAAATCAACCAAATCGCTCACTATTCCTTTTAGACTGCAGCTAAAACTGGCACCCGTCGAATGCCATAGCGATAACAGAGCTGCGCATGACTAGTACTTCCAAAACCGCCCAACCGCAAATCAGGTGCCAAAATACGTCATGACTTTTCCGACAACCCAATATTTAATATAAAGGTCACAACATACATACATATCACTAAGCTGTTCTCTGAGATTCAGAGGTTAGCTCCTCATAGAGAGCTCATCTGCCAGATTAACGTTTAAATCTGATGATGCAAGATTTTACTTACTGTTGATGTATCAAACATCTCCATTTAGTCATCTTGACACACAATGAGATTCAATGACATCCATCACACATATCACAAGACCTTTTGTATTTGATAGTCATTATTTTTTTTGCATGCAGACATTCCCAAATCTGGTCTTTCCATGATTTCCTTGGCCTTCCTCTACTGTTCTTTCCTGCCACTCGGGCTGAATAAATTCTCTTAGTCAGCATTTCACCACTCATTCTTTCAACATGGCCAAATCACCTAAGAATATTCACTTTCATCTTACTAACAGCCTTTTGCTCCACGGGACAAGAATGGCACACAAGACAGCAACAAGGGGCTCTGAATCTGAGAAGCAAACACAAAATTAAGCTTTGGTATAATAAAATATTGTTGATGTACCAGCTAGTTCTGTGTGGCATTGGCCAAAAGACTCCAACTCACTGGGTTTTGTTCCAGAACCCTTAGATGGAATAACCAACTGGAACTGTTGGCTTTAGGCTGATCCCCCACACTAATTGATGCACTTTTATGATTTTTAAGACTCAAAGAAATTAGTGGCTATAAGAAATATGAAAATGTAAAATTCATGAAACTCACAATTTCAGGAAATATATATTTTAACCATATAATCACCTCACAACTGCATACCAGTGCAATCTTGTGGCTCATTTTTAGCACAGACCAATTACAAAAAAAAATTCTAATAAAATGTGATCCACTCATGGCACAACATTGCTTTCATGAAATATGTTTGTTGATTGGACATAGATGAAAGCAAGACTTTTGTAGTTATTCTTTACCTTATGAGAAATAAGCATGGATGATGGCAACACTGCAGGCAGACTGGTGCCTACAGGACATGTGTAGTGGCTAGTTTACCTTTCATATTGCAGTCAGTCAGCCTAGATGAAGACTGGAGCAGTATACAATCCCTGAACATGTTCACTGTTCATACATACTGGATGTCAGGTTCCTTGAAAGAAACTCGGGGGCAATTTGCAGAAAGGTTCTCAGAGGTCAGGGATAAAACAAGAGCACCATTTTTTGCTTGGTGAAGAAGTTAGAGAAAACTGGCAATGTTATGTATGGTGTGCACCAATATCTGCCAAAATTGTGGAAGACATAAAACAGCTTCTGCGGGCATCACCTTTAAATCAGAAAAGAGTGGCATACTCTCATTGATTACATCAATTGTTTGGTAATAATCCAATGTTTGACATAACGTGATATACAGATGAAGCCTGGTTTTATCTGCACGGGCACACCAATTACTAAAATACATGGATAAAGGCCACTGACAATCTCATGCTCTCCATGAAAAGCAACTGCATCTTCAGAAAATTGGTGGGTGGTTGCAATATCCAGATTCTAAAAAAAAAAAAAAAAAACTGAAGTAGATTGTAGATACAGATTGGGACTTTTAAATGAGTTCATGAATCAGTTGGATGGGTATGAACTTGCCCATGACTACTAATAGTAAAATGCTATGTGTCCGATGTCGAATAAAAGCAAGACAGAAATCCAAAGTCGCCTTGATGAAATTATTTCAAAAGGAATGTGGCAACCCAGATCAGCAGACCTCACCCTTCCCAGGCACCTCAAAGAAAAGTGTATGTTAACAAACTTAAGACAACTGAATATGCCTCACCTCATGAAAAGCAAAGTGATAAGACTTCTATAAAGGTTTTAGTGACACTTTTTTTTTTTAACATGAAAAACCTCTCCGCAAATATACTTCCTGTAAATATATGCTCTTTTCCTTCATGGCTTGACGCACTTCTGCGTGTTACCAAGTGAACCAATTCCCTAGTCCTTATACACTGCTACACCACAGGCAGCTTCAATAACCTGTGTTTTATATTTGATCCACTCAACCTCAGTGTTTTTACTGGATAAATCTTTGATTTTGTTATAAACTTCAGCAACCTTACCTCACTTCTGGATTAATTAGTTCACCAACTTTGCCGACTCTTCAAACGTAGTGCGACCAAAAAGTTCCGAGACTAGGTACGTAGCGCACCAACAGATGGCAGTACGCGGATGCGCAAGCAGCGGTCGAGGGCAGTGACCTTCATTAGTCATTGTGCCGAGTGGCATCGTTCTGTGAACATCGGGAGCTGTGCTACACGATATTTAGTGACCACGTGCAGAACACAGCTGCGATTTCGGTACAGACTGCAAACTAGAGCAGCGAGCGGACATCAAATTGGGAACGGAGATGCATGAAATGTTCCTGTCACGGGTCATCACTGGGGACGGAGACGCATGAAATGTTCCTGTCGCGGGTCATCAGTGGGGACGATACTTTGGTCTACGGTTACGACCCAGAGACCAAACAACTGTCGCCGCAGTGGAAGAGCCTGGCATCTCCACGACCGAAGAAGGCCCCGACAGGTCCAGAGAGCAACCAAAAGCATGCTCATCATGTTCTTCGACATTCATGGGGTTGTGCACTGTGAATTTGTTCCCCACGGCCAGACCATCACAGCCCTTTTTTACTGTGATGTTTTGCAGCACCTTAGGGAGGGCATTCGTCGCAAACTACCTGAAATGTGGCGCAGGGGCAATTTCCTGCTCCATCACGAGAATGCAGCAGCGCACAGATCGTTAGCAACAAGCCAGTTTTGCAAACGCAACAGCATGACTACCCTTCCTCACCCGCCTTACTAGCCAGATTTGGCCCCCTGTGACTTCTTTCTGTTTCCAAAGATGAAGCTGAAGTTCAAGGGTCGCCATTTTGAGACCGTGGACGAGATCCAGCATGAATCTCAGATGGTGCTTGACACGATTTACGAACTGGACTTCCAGGGAGCGTTCCAACAAGAGCAAAAACGCTGGCAACGGTGTATCGCTGCCCAGGGAGACTACTTTGAGGGAGATCATAGCCAAACTTAAGTAACGTAAGTCATCATCATCATCATTGTCAACCATTATCAATCCACTGCTGGACGAAGGTCTCCCCAAGTTTCCTCCACAACGGTCTGTCTTGTGCCAGTCTCCTCCATGTCACCCCTGCATACTTTCGAATTTCATCCACCCATCTCCCATGTGGTCTTCTTCTGGGTCTTTTCCTGTCCCTTGGAATCCAATCTAAAATTTCGGCTGTCCATCGATGATCTGTCCTTCTGGCAGTATGTCCAGCCCATTGCCATTTCAGGGATTTAACTCTGATCATGATGTCTTCCACTCTTGTCATTTTTCGGATCCACGAGTTCCTCTTCTTATCTCTCCTGGTTACACCAAGCATGCACCTCTCCATGCTACTTTGAGTTGTCTGCAGCCTTTGTATGTCTCTTTTAGTTAAGGTCCACGTCTCTGCACCATATGTAAGCACTGGAAGGATGCATTGATCAAACACTTTTCTTTTAAGACATAATGGCATATTGCTCTTGAAAATTATGCTGTTTCTTCCAAAAGCTCTCCAGGCAAGTTTTGTGCCGATTAATTTCTTCATCAATGTGACCCTCACTTGATATCTGCTGTCCAAGATAAACGTACGTGTCTGTTATCTCCAGCTTTTCTCCATCAATCGATAAATCTTCATTTCTTGTAAAAGCATTGAACATCACTTTTTGTCTTCTGAAAGTTCATTTTTAATCCCACTTCTTTACTCTTGTCAGCAAGTTCCTGGATCATACTCTGCAGCTCTGATGGGGTAGTTGCAAAAATGACTACGTCATCAGCAAAACGAAGGTGGGTTAGATAATCTCCATTAATCTTTATCCCCTTGTTTTCCCAGCTCAGTGACTGAAAAACACCCTCCAATGTGGCATTAAAGAGCTTCGGAGATATGGTGTCACCTTGTCTCACTCCCTTCCCAATTTTTACGTGTGTTGTATTTTCAAACAGCCTAATCTTTGCACTTGCATTTTCATAGATGTTATTAATAATATTAATGTATGCATCTTCAATACCGCAGGTTTTCAGAGCCATTGTAACTGCTGATGGTTTCACCGAATCAAAGGCTTTTTCATAATCGATAAAAGCCATGCACAATGGAAGTTCATATTCCCTCGCTCTTTCAATTAGTTCTCTCAACACGTGGATATGATCTATTGTGCTGTAGCCACTCCTGAATCCAGCTTGTTCTCTCGGTTGAGCCATGTCCAGTGTTACCTTCAAGCGGTGTGAAAGAACTTTAGTAAAGATTTTATAAACTACTGATAGGAGGCTGATAGGTCTGTAGTTTCCGAGATCCTTAATGTCACCTTTCTTATGTAGCAGGATCATTGTAGCGGTGTTCCAATCCTCAGGAATCTTTCCTTCATTAAGGCATCGAGTGAAAATTTGGGCGAGTACTGTTTCGATTTCTCCACTTGCTTCTTGTATGATGTCTACAGTAATTCCATCTTCTCCTGGAGCTTTTCCTCGCTTCATGTTCTTGATTGCATGTGCAACTTCTGCTGGAAGGACTGGAGGAACTCTGGTACTGGTATCTTTCATGATGTCTGGAGTGCATATATCATCCCTTTCATATAATTTGGAGTAAGAAATCTTTCACTCTTGTCAAAATTTCGCCTCTATTTCTTGTTACAGAACCATCTTCTTTTCTCAGTGCCATAATCTGTTTTCTTCCCTTACTGAGATGTCCCTTTGCTATCTTTAGGCTTTGGTTGTTTTCAATTGCTTTCCTCACTAGTTCACAGTTGAATTTCCTTACGTCTTCAGTGATACTTTTTCTTACTGTCTTGCATAGCTCTATATATTCCACTTTGGAAGTCACATCTTCTTTAGTTGTCCTCATCTCTCTTCTTTTTTGTATCAACATTTTGGTTTTCCTGATAATTTGTTCACATGCAACTTGTTCTTAGACCCAGCTAATTTTGTTGCTGTTTCCATAAGAGCTTTGGTTACTTTTCTGTTAACTTCAGAGATGTCCACTTCTTCCGATGTTAGGCCTTCTAAAGCAGAGAACCTGTTATTCAGTTCTAACTTGAAGGTATTATGGTGTTTTTTTAAGGTTGGTTATGTCAATAGATTTTGTTTGTCCTATGAGCTTGCCACGTTCAAGTTTAGTGTTGAGGTGCATCTTACATCTCACCAATCTATGGTCACTACCTGTGTTGAACTTGTTTAGCACACTGCAGTCTTCTATGACGAATTTTTTTGTTACACATAATAAAATCAATTTCACTTGTCGTCCCATTTGGATGTCTCCATGTCCATTTCCTGTGTGGCTTTTTCTTGAAAAAGGAGTTCAAGATGAAAAACCCTTCTGCCTCTGCAAACTCAACGAGAGTATTTCCACGCTGGTTTCTGTTGCCATGACATTGTATTACTGAGCTTATACTGTATACTTGTAAGGTTGACTTTAAAAGCAGATGCTACTAAAATATAATTGCAGCTTAATTTCAGATCATCTCAAAACTATTATTCTTACTCATGTTTGTTAAGTGATCTTTGCACTATGACACATTCAATGACTGAAATAATGTTAGCAATTAAAAGAATTCTTGACTTCAACACAATGAGTTTTTTTTTTCATATTTACCCATTACATCATCAAGTATTCAACTGTCCTTTCCAAACCTGTTAGTCATATGACCATCTACTTGTTTTTAACAATCATGTCAAAATCCTCATAAAAAAAATCTTCCTTTTCAGAATTACAGCTTTCTACTGGTCCATAGCCTGCCAATACTTTTCAGTTCATGCCATCCTGTTTAAAAACAGACACCACCACCACCTTCCAGATATGAGTATTGCCCACAAAATAAATTTATGCAATGTAGTGATGGCATAAATCATTCCTTCTTGGGAATTCACCCATCATTCAAACAAATGATATTCAATTTCCAGGTTGTCGCTACGCTTACTGAGTAAATCATTCACTGCAGGGATCTCATTTTTACGACCAAGTGCTTTCAAGGCCACAGCTCTTCTTGGCAAACAGCCAGTAAAAGCACAGGAGCTCTTCAACATTCACGATAAATGATTTGGGCACACCATTCAAATGAATGGCATTCACATATCATTCCCATTCTTAAGTTTCACTACAATCTCCTAGCTGAGTACACACTCACAAAATGGCTGATGCTTATTAATTCTCAACATTACTTTTCTTACTGGGAACTCATTTCAGAATTAATGGAGGGGAATAAAGTTAAACGTGCTATGACTTCAGTGTGTGTCGCAGTAATGGTGGACTGACTGATCATTCACAGCAGTGAGAGCAAAGCATTCACAGCGAAGAATCATTTGTTCATTAATCATTCACAGATAGTCCATCACTAATACAATGGGAACTTCTGCAGAAGCCTACTGAAACTAGTTAACAGTCCAGGACCATAGGAAGTGATGCCCTCATTAACCTGGAACCAAAGATCAACATGGTGCAGTTATAAAAACAGTTTTCAGTCAGTGGTGATGCTTAACCTTAGGGACTCTGACAACTAAGCCAATGTCCTGCTGACCATGCTAATACAGCAATTTCAAAAGTGCTTCGCAATGTAACATTTTCCTGCAGAAGAAAAAAAAACCCACACTAACAGGTTTGAAGGTAGCCATGGCAGAAAAACACTGAACTTTTCTCACATAGGTATATGCACAAATACTTAACCTTTCAGCATTTATTAACTACTCTAAGCATACGCATATATAAAAGCCACAAAATTGTCTAACATTTCTTTAGGAACGAATAAGAATTTTATTTTAGTCAATAAGTTTACACCAAACCAATAATGTCATTTCTATATTTAAACTGATGTAATTTATTTTATTGCAATAATTGCATTTCTGCATCGATCTCAGGAACTCCCCTGATGATTTCCAAAAAGGTGGAATTCCTCCTTTTGGCGGAACTCTTTCACCCCTGCATTAATAAACTTGTTTATTTTACTGAAATCAAATTTTAATGAACTTACTAACATCAACAGTTGTTGGTTTCCAGTGTTTATGATTAAGTGAGAACAAGCTAAGTACAAAACCTCATGAAAACTGCTGTTTCTTACATAAAGGTAATAAAACTCAAAAGAAAAATGAATGTTCAAATAAATAATAATTGTATGGAAAATTGTTGACAGATTAAGCAATGCAACACTACATAACTGCAAATCAAGCTGAAGATACTCATAGATCATGATCTTTATTGTTTCCACTAGCATGCTACTTCAGCTTCAGTAAAAAAATATCTACAGTGTGTCCCGCTAAAAATTAGTTGCTCAGCAAAACAATCTAGTAGATCCCAATTGCTGGTAGCCTGTATGATGGGAGGAAGTCATTTAACAAAAATAAAATACTATTCTCACATAAATGTTTATATAGAGGGTTATTTGACAAAATATGATCACGCTATAAAAAATAATCAAAACTGAATTTGTACTACTGAATTTATAAAATCAGAAGTGTTTTTTTTTTAATTTTTTATTTACAAACACTAGAAATGATTATCCGATAAAACAAAAAATACTACTGGTCAACTTTACTATTAGAGCCAAGCACCAGTGTTAAATAAAATCATTTTTTACACTTCACATTACAAATTCAAAAGTGAATGTATTGCAGTTTGTGTTATGAAGATTTAATGCTACATTTTCTGTCTAACCTGAGTTTGTAACAATTTGTAAGTCAGACAAGACAAGGAAATTAAAAGAATAAAAAACAGAAGTGTAATAAAAAGTATTTAAAAACGTGAAAAAGGCACCTGTCTCCTATGGAATTACCCTTTTTAGTTTTATGAGGAGATATGTACTTTAAAAAAAGCCACAGAAATCACAATATGTATACTTACTTCTGAAAATGCAGGAATATTTTCATATGGACCATAAGTTATGGTGTTGTCATTATGAGACACTGGCTTCAGTTTTGAATAGGACTCAACAGAGCTTGAAGGTAAGGTGACAGCGGTAGTCTGCGTTCGTGTGGAATATGGACTGTAGAAATAATGATTCCCACTATAGACCACCATTTGTTTCTCTGATTGAGTAATGTGGGAAGGATGAGGCACCAGGTTATGGGAAAACACCGTTTCAACTTCAACAGTGACTGTTTTCCCAGGCTGCAGTGGGTTCTTCAAAAAAATCTCGTACAGCACTGCATCCCTATAATGTAGACAAAACTGAATTTGTAAATCCACGCATTAAATACACACAATTAAACAAAATGTTATCATCAAGATAAACCAAATTTACTCTACTATGTTTCCTAATAAATGATGAACATTTCAATTAATACCAGTCACCATTG
The DNA here is from genome assembly GCA_039090855.1 of Macrothele yani. Classification (NCBI taxonomy): domain Eukaryota; kingdom Metazoa; phylum Arthropoda; class Arachnida; order Araneae; family Macrothelidae; genus Macrothele; species Macrothele yani. Next base: position 22,677,137 of record CM076992.1, read on the forward strand.
CAACAGCCTGAAATGGGCAGCTGTCATAAATATTTGCATTAAAAAATTACGTATTTTGTGGTTCAAATCACGTACACGGTTTTTAATTTAATCCTTACATCTTAACTTGCATATACTTTCCTTGAAAAAGATTCTTTCACTTTACTTTTTTAGTTTTGTGGTTTTAACAACCTCCGTGTGCATCTAAGGCTGTGAGAAGTTATTCAACCTTGTTATGGTTGAAGAGGGAGAGAACCAGTACCAAAAGGACAAACACAGCATTTAAATCTTGCCCTAAGATACAAACCCATACCCAGCAGTATGAGAAATCAGAAGCCAGCACATAAGACCACCCAACCAGTGGGTGAAATTTTGGTTGTCTTATTACTAACATGCAATTTTTCTTCAGGGTTTTTACATTTCTCTCTCTCTCTCTCTCTCTCTCTCTCTCTCTCTCTCTCTCTCTCTCTCTCTCTCTCTCTCTGTGTGTGTGGTGTGTGTGTGCGCGCGCGCCAAATTGGTGATTCATAACTAACACATTTTTTTTTAATTCCTAATGTTGCATTTTTTATTAGGATTTAATTTTTTTAAACAGTATTATTGTTTTAATGGACATTTAACGGGAGGCTTATATTCTAACATCAGCATTTCTAAGCGTCTTTTGAAAACAACATCATGCTTATGTTATCACTAAGCCTGTGGGCACTATGTTTCTACTCTTAGTCTGATTTGCAAAAATTCTTTTTGCAGTGGAAAGCCTGGAATGTGAGAATGATGCTTGTGTTTTGGTTTTTCTCTGATGTATCTCTGCTGCTAGGGGAATGCAGATGCTATTTACATTGAAAATACAGTATTAGGCTTAAATGACTAAACTCAAAGAAAGTCAAAAAGTCCTTTAAAACTTTATGCATGTTAATCTGAAGAACATAGTATTATTTTGATGTAAGAACAAGAAGGCAATTGCAACACACTTAGATTAATGAAGATGTCATTCATCAGTAGAATCCAGAAATGGCCAAATGGTTGAAGTTTGATTCACAAAAACTAAAGTGGAATGAAAGACTATAAAATAATAAAATGTTAAAACCATCAGAACTGCCATAAACTTCTTGAAGCAAAAAACAGCCAAAGAATTAAAATGGTTATGCATTTCGATAGAACATGCATCGTCTTCAGGCCAACATCGCCAGTATACAGATAAGAACTTTATCTGTTTCTATGACAATCTTATTGCGGTCGTGTTCAAGGAGTATGCTATCCTGTCTTTTTTCATCATGAATGAGTAATTTCCATGGTAGTTACACAACTCAGTAAAGTTATTAGCATTGCAATTTTGATTCAAGAAGTTTATAACAATTCTGATGGTTTTAGCATTTTATATACTGCTTAACACTGCCAGTGCACTAAGCAGATTTCTTATGCAGTTTTTTAAGTTTCAGTTCAAATGATCTTTCAGCTGCCATTACAAAAAGGGTTAGATATAATATAAATGGTGTGTAAAAATTAGATAGACTGCAACGCAACTATTGTCATTAAATAAAAGTTCTGCTAATTTTTTCACAGTAGCAGTTTTTTATTTCCTCAGATTTATTTTTTTTTTCTGACGCATGTGCTTAGCTCACAATTGCAGTACATGGCTCCTATTTCTCTGAAAGTTTCCTGTTTGTCCATTCTCAGTGTAGAAATACCCTCAATTAGCATTTTATCTCTCATATACAGAAATAAAAACCACGTTAAAGTTTGTGAACCTAAAGATTAAAATTAGTGATCGCCACTCGCCACACTGCGACTGGATAAAATAAAATGTCCAGTAGAAAAAGTTACTTTAGTCCCCACGCTCGAAAATTTGCCTGTTCACACAGACTGGTAGCCAGTGAGATTTTTTCATTGTTAAAGAATTTATGTGCATTTTTTAAAATACTCCTGTCATAGGAAATGTATTTTCAAATCATCCAACACACGCACAGTGAAAAACAGCCCTTTCCTCTGCAAATAAGTGGGTATGATCTATTTATAGATTCACTCACCAAGAAGCGGGGGCAGCTATTTTTGTTTTCCCACTTAAGATGGGGCACAAATTAACCATACTTAGCAGCTCGTTTTTAAGTTTAGTTTCTCTGAAAATGCATGATTTCCCATTGCTTAGGCACTTCTTGCTTATCAGCAAACAAAAAGGCCAAGCATTTTCCCTTGTGTTTACAAAAAGAAATCAATGGTTACAAATTGGGACTTCACTTTTTGCCACCGTCTTTCATTCCACGCAGAGTCACGTTTCCTTTGCACGTGTGAATTTCGCTTTACACAAAATACAAAAAACTTGCTCTGCCCCTTAATACAGTAAAATGTTACTAGGGAATAGGTAAACAAGTTTTTCAGTGAAATTAAATATGAAAAATCAGAACTGTATGGTTCACTCTGCTGTGATAGTTATTTTACAGGTCACAGAAAAGGCCAATTCCATCACTGGCAGAATATTTAGCTTTAAAAAAAGCAGAAAAGGAAAAATACTTTCCGTATTGATTGATTCTGAAGAACAGGCTGTTAAAAATAACAAAAACTGCGGTGCTCCACTAGTAAAAACTTTTAAAATATGTTGTTCATTTTCACTATTGCTGAAGATATTAAAAACGAGAAACGTAATCACAAGAACTATAACAAACGAGTATAACCGGAAAGTGAAATAAACCACATCTTGGGGGTAAGAAAAATTCAAAATTTAGAAAACTACGGAGCATTTTCATCCATGTTAAAATTATCATTTTCAGGTGGCGGACGGCATGAAGACACCCAAGTTATATCAAACAAATGTTGCGACAATAAAAACATCCAATAAACAGTCGCAAAAATGTTTAATGAATGCTAGAATTTTGAAAACGTGAAAATAAACTTTGAACAAATGTTGAACAACATTATTTCACAAAGATTTTTAATTTCCATAGTATATTCGATGTTTCCCATATTCCGTAGCGATCGACAATTTCTGTAGTGACTATGCAGAATTCGTGCTATTTGGAAGGTCTGAGGTGGACAAACAGAAAAAAATGATAAATCAATAAAATTCTACTAAAACTGAAAATTTTCTGAAGAGAAACAAACAAACCGACAACTAGATTTTTTATTTTCCTATTATATTTTATGTTTCTCGTACTGTTGAAAGAAATGAGTGATGAGATGCTTACTAAGATAATTTTTTCAGCCCAAGTGGCGGGAAAGAAAGGTAGAGGAAGGCCAAGGAAATCATGGGAGGAACAGATTTAGAAATGTCTGCATGAGAAAAAGATAATAAGTATAAAGTACAAATGTCTTGTGTGCATCATGCAACAGATGTTAGAGAAGCTTGGACTGTGTGCTGAGATCACTGTAAATGGAGGCGTTTGATATGACAACAGTAAGTTCTTTCTTTAAGGAGCTAACCTCTGAATATCAGAGAACAGTTTAGTGATATGTCATCATCATCATCATCATCGTCAACCATTATCAATCCACTGCTGGACGAAGGTCTCCCCAAGTTTCCTCCACAACGGTCTGTCTTGTGCCAGTCTCCTCCATGTCACTCCCGCATATTTACGAATTTCATCCACCCATCTCCCATGTGGTCTTTTTCTGGGTCTTTTCCTGTCCCTTGGAATCCAATCTAAAATTTCGGCTGTCCATCTATGGTCTGTCCTTCTGGCAGTATGTCCAGCCCATTGCCATTTCAGGGATTTAACTCTGATCATGATGTCTTCCACTCTCGTCATTTTTCGGATCCACGAGTTCCTCTTCTTATCTCTCCTGGTTATACCAAGCATGCACCTCTCCATGCTTCTTTGAGTTGTCTGCAGCCTTTGTATGTCTCTTTTAGTTAAGGTCCACGTCTCTGCACCATACGTAAGCACTGGAAGGATGCATTGATCAAACACTTTTCTTTTAAGACATAATGGCATATTGCTCTTGAAAATTATGCTGTTTCTTCCAAAAGCTCTCCAGGCAAGTTTTGTACGCCGATTAATTTCTTCATCAATATGACCCTCACTTGATATCTGCTGTCCAAGATAAACATACGTATCTGTTATCTCCAGCTTTTCTCCATCAATCGATAAATCTTCATTTCTTGTAAAAGCATTGAACATCACTTTTGTCTTCTGAAAGTTCATTTTTAATCCCACTTCTTTACTCTTGTCAGCAAGTTCCTGGATCATACTCTGCAGCTCTGATGGGGTAGTTGCAAAAATGACTACGTCATCAGCAAAACGAAGGTGGGTTAGATAATCTCCATTAATCTTTATCCCTTTGTTTTCCCAGTTCAGTGATTGAAAGACATTTTCCAACGTGGCATTAAAGAGCTTCGGAGATATGGTGTCACCTTGTCTCACTCCTTTTCCAATTTTTATGTGTGTTGTATTTTCAAACAGCCGAATCTTTGCACTTGCATTTTCATAGATGTTATTAATAATATTAATGTATGCATCTTCAATACCGCAGGATTTCAGAGCCGTGGTAACTGCTGATGGTTTCACCGAATCAAAGGCTTTTTCATAATCGATAAAAGCCATGCACAATGGAAGTTCATATTCCCTCACTCTTTCAATTAGTTCTCTCAGTACATGGATATGATCTATTGTGCTGTAGCCACTCCTGAATCCAGCTTGTTCTCTCGGTTGAGCCATGTCCAGTGTTACCTTCAAGCGGTGTGAAAGAACTTTAGTGAAGATTTTATAAACCACTGATAGGAGGCTGATAGGTCTGTAGTTCCTGAGATCCTCAATGTCACCTTTTTTATGTAGCAGGATCATTGTAGCATTGTTCCAATCCTCAGGAATCTTCCCTTCATTAAGGCATCGAGTGAAAATTTGGGCGAGTACTGTTTCAATTTCTCCACTTGCTTCTTGTATGAGGTCTATAGTAATTCCATCTTCTCCTGGAGCTTTCCCCCGCTTCATGTTATTGATTGCATGAGCAACTTCTGCTGGGAGGACTGGAAGAACTCTGGTACCTTTCATGAAGTCTGGAGTACATGTATCATCCCTTTCATATAATTTGGAGTAGAAATCTTTCACTCTTGTCAAAATTTCGCCTCTATTTCTTGTTATAGAACCATCTTCTTTTCTCAGAGCCATAATCTGTTTTCTTCCCTTACTGAGATGTCCCTTTGCTATCTTAAGGCTTTGGTTGTTTTCAATTGCTTTCCTCACTAGCTCACAGTTGAATTTCCTTACGTCTTCAGTGATACTTTTTCGTGTTGTCTTGCATAGCTCTATATATTCCACTTTGGAAGTCACATCTTCTTTAGTTGTCCTCATCTCTCTTCTTTTTGCATCAACATTTTGGTTTTTCCTGATAATTTGTTCACATGCAACTTGTTCTTAGACCCAGCTAATTTTGTTGCTGTTTCCATTAGAGCTTTGGTTACTTTTCTGTTAACTTCCGAAATATCCACTTCTTCCGATGTTAGGCCTTCTAAAGCAGAGAATCTGTTCTTCAGTTCCAACTTGAAAGTATTATGGTGTTTTTTAAGGTTGGTTATGTCAATACATTTTGTTTGTCTTATGAGCTTGCCACGTTCCAGTTTAGTGTTGAGGTGCATCTTACATCTCACCAATCTATGGTCACTACCTGTGTTGAACTTGTTCAGCACACTGCAGTCTTCAATGACGATTTTTTTGTTACACATAATAAAATCAATTTCACTTGTCGTCCCAATTGGATGTCTCCATGTCCATTTCCTGTGTGGCTTTTTCTTGAAAAAGGAGTTCAAGATGAAAAATCCTTCTGCCTCTGCAAACTCAACGAGAGTATTTCCACGCTGGTTTCTGTTGCCGTGACCGAATTTACCTACTGAACTTTCATTCTGTTGCCGTTGCCCTATTTTTGCATTGAAATCTCCCATAATTATCTTTAAGTGCTGCTTACCTTTATTATTTAGATGACGAATTTCCTCATAAAATTCTTCAATTTCTTCTTCAGGATGACTTGTGGTGGGTGCATAAGTTTGAATAATCTGAGCCTGGTATCTTCTCGATAGTTGGATAACGAGTCGTGCAGCTCTGTCAGAGGAACTTTCAACTTCTACCACTTTATCCTTCAGTTTCTTGTTTATTATAAATCCAACACCACTAGTTCTGCCAGTATCTGTCCCACGATAATAGAAGAGATGTCCACTTTTCAGTTCAATGAGATCTTCTCCTTTTCTCCTTACCTCACTTAGCCCGACGATGTCCCACTTGATCCTTTGTAGTTCCTCTTCCAATTCAAGAAGCCTTGAATCAGAAGATAGGGAGCGTCCGTTATAGGTAGCCAAGGTCAGCATCAAATGGCAGCCTAGTCCGGTCCTCCGGGGATTCTTAGCACCCTCTGCCTTCATGTCGCACTGGCCGCTGCCTTGGCCAGGTACATTCCAGCTGCCGGAGACTGAGGGCCAAGATTTAAGTTGTAGAGTCATTTTGGAGGTGTTTGGCCATAACTCACCACGCTGGCCAAGCGGGTTGGTGAGTGTGGGATAGCATTTCCTCTGATCCCGATGGTATAGTTATACCGCTATTGGCGGTCGTCAGAGCCCCTTTAGTGGGAACAGGATGCACCACGAGAAGGCGGGGTTGACATTTGTCAAGGAGAGGCTGTGATGTTACGCATCACCTGACCTTATGTATATATGTATATATATATATATGACATAAAAACTATTTTCAACTAAGAGAGACATTGGGCAAATAACAAAATTTACTGTATAAATGCCATATTTGTGGAAACTGGGTGTCAAAGTAAAGGGCTATTTTATGGATTAGAAGTGGTGATACACACGACTCTTTCAAAGCAAAAAGAGGTATATCGTGGGAAATAGGTGGACTCAGTGATGCAATAGAATTTTTAATGCTTGGAGCATTACAAAAATAAGCTGGATACTTCTTCAGCATAATAAAAAGTTCATGAGAATGTACTGAGGTGGTTTGGCCATGTGTACAACATGAAAATTTTACCTAGAGTGATAGATAGGAAGGAGAAGGTGGAAAGGCATGAATTGGCTTTTTTGAAAGATAGGAAGACTTTCTGGAAGTACATGAGACTCAGGAAAAATAGAGGAAACAAAGTTGTAAGTTGTGTGAAGAATAGGGTTGGGGAAATGATATGGGAGCCCAATCAGTTATGTGAAAGATGAAGTGAATACTTCTGTGAGTTATTAGATCAGGAAAGCAAAGACGATTCTGAGGCAGATGCAGATGATGTCACAGTGAAAGATGGAAGAACAGGAGGGATCTCAAGAGAAGAGGTGTGTAAAGCTCTAAAAACTCTTCAGAATGGTAAGGCTCCAGGAGTTGATGGCATAACTGCTGAGATGTTGAAATATGGTGGTGACCCTGTAATTTACTGGTCTATTGAAATTTGCCAGTTGTGCTGGGAGTTAGGAATGGTCTCTCGGGATTGGAAGGATGCTATCATTGTACCCTTGTATAAGGGAAAAGGTGATCAGATTGACTGCAAGAACTATCCTGGTATTACCCTACTGACTGTGCCAGGGAAAGTGTTTGGTAAGGTCGTTATTAAAAAAGTACGGGGCCTTACATCAGAGAAAGTGTGGGATGTTCAGAGTGGTTTTATGCCTGGTAAAGGTGGCACTAACCAAATTTTTCCATTACACATGATGATTGAAAAGTATCTGGCTGTTAGTAAGAAAGTTTTTGCTGCCTTCATAGATTTAGAGAAAGCTTTCGGCCGAGCAAATAGGACACTTCTGTGGAAGGTATTGAATGAATATGGTGTTACTGGGAATCTACTTAATAATGTAAAAGCCATGTATGCTGGCAGTAGAGCCTGTGTACGAGTGAATGGTGTTTTATCAAAACGGTTCTCTATTGGTGCAGGAGTCAGACAAGGTTGTGTAATGTCACCATTGCTGATGACTGTCCTGTTGGCAGAGAGCAAAAGTGAGTTGCAGAGTATGTTGTCCTGGATGTACGAAGTTTGCATGAAATTCAAACTGAGTATAAATAAGGGAAAAACCAAAGTTATGGTGTTTGAGAGGAACGGGTAGCACTGAATGTAATGTAAGTCTAAATGGCACAGTGATTGACCAGATGAGCAAGTTTGTGTATTTAGGAAGCATGTTTGACAGAGAGAACAAATTGGATGGTTAAATTAGTAAGCGAGTGAATTCTTCATTGAAAGTCATGGCTGCTCTGGGAGGTTTTCACAGGAATGATGGGTTCTCAAGAGAGTCCCGCATGGCTGTGTATGAAACAGTAATTGTTCCTACTCTGATGTATGGCAGTGAAACCTGGGTACTGCAGAAGAAACATAGGAGTTGTTTGTGTGCTGGAGAAATGCGTTACTTATGTGGGGGGGGGGGCAAGACATGTTCTGATTGTGTGAGAAATGAAGATGTGTTGCAATTGTGTGATGTGAAGCAAAATGTTGTTAGCAAGGTGGAGACTAATATTCTTCGGTGGTCTGGCCATGTTGAAAGAATGAGTGATGAGATGCTGACTAAGAAAATCATTTTAGCCCAAGTGGCAGGAAGGAAGAGGAAGGCCAGGGAAGTCATATGGGAGGATCAGATTCAGGAGTGTCTGCATGAGAAAAAGATTATGAGTATGAAGAAGATCTTGTGTATGTGTGTGATGGATGTCAGTGAAGCCCGAGTTGTATGTCAAGATTGCTGTAAATAGAGAAGTCTGATACAGCAACAGTAAGTAAAAATTATCTGGTAGTTAGTATTTCTTTTTGGAACTAACCTCTGAATCTCAGAGAACAGCTTAGTGATATGTATGTATGTATGTATGTGATGTAACATTCTATTGTATGAGTCGGAAGACCAAGAAGTATACCCTCAATGTACAAAACATTTAAGATACCTACCTAAAAATGGTCTTTTGTTCCTCCTCTAGTGCGAAGAACAGCCTGTACATGCCAAGGCATCAACTTCACCAGATTCCCAGATGCCGAAGGGTTTCAGGAGGTAATGCCACCCATGCCTGTTGCAGCACTGCCCTCAACTCTGCCCAAGACATCGGTCTAGGATCCAGGGATCTGATGTTCTGCTCTATGGCATTCCTGAGAGCTGCTATAGGGTTTAAATATGAGGACTTTGGGTGCCACTGAAAGGTTCCAAACCCAGATGAGTGTTCCTCAAGTCATGCCAAGGTGGTTGCAGCTTGGTGGGGTGGCGCATTGTCCTCATGAAACAAACCATAGCCCACAGGATGCACGACGGCGCCACAAAAGCGTGTAGGTGATCAGCCAATGGTAGTACACAGTGGTTAAGGTTCTCTCTAGACAACTAAGGAACCTCATGTGTCCCATAAGGCTCCCCAAGCCATCACAGAGCCACCTCTGCTTTGAACAGTCAACCTGGCACGATGGAGCCATGGCCTCATGCTGTCGATGACACACCCGCATCCTCCCACCAACACCTTACATCAGAAAACAAGATTCTTCTGACCACAAGACACAGCGCCACTCTGCAGAGGTCCAGTTTTGATGTTTCTGGCACTAGGAGAGGCAGCAGTCAACAGTGGCGCACGAGTAGGGTATGTCAGTTCCCATAGCCCAGGGTATGAAGCGCGTGCCATACCAGAGGTTAAGCTACGATCGCTATTTTCGCAAAATGCGATGAAATAATCTAAAACGTGCGAGAAAATTAGCGTCCTGTCGCAAAATGGCGCCAGACATTTAAATATCACAGAGCTGATTGTGTTCCGAAATTTCCGAAAATTTGAACTCCCGTTATCCAGGGGAAAAATTTAAATTCCGGCGCTACTTCGTGGGTAAAAGTATTCCGTCATCCATTGTTCGGTTTGACGCTGTCGCGCCAGTTTGTCGACAAAAGAGGCCAAATTTCTTCAGCAGTTTGCTACCACTTTTCCCTTCATTTTAGCATTTTTTGAGCCAGCTTAAACTCTGTGTGCCGTACTGTTCGCTCACTGACGCTGCTTGGGCCTTCCGACATCCAACCTGGATGTGATTTGCGCTGCTGTTACCAAACGATCTGTTTGTACAAGCCTAGGCAGTCTACGTTGACCCCAGTCATCAATGGCATGTGGTTGGTCACCGCTTGCTTTCTGAGCACTGGTACATCCGTTGATAGTATACTTACTGCACACCTTTGATACAGCTGCCCTCGGGAACCAGGGTCTGCGATGCCGATCACATTCTTGATAATTTGTGTGTGTGGGGGGGTGTATCGTTTTAGCGATGGAAAAAAGTTTTGGTGAAAATATTGGCAATTACCTTTTTGTATATTATAACACTTTAGAAAAAATAAATTGAATTTGGCATAAACTTTAAAACAGCCAGATCAACCACTGCGTTCCTAAGGTTTTTTACCACTTGGATGATGGAATGACCCATCTGTCTTGCGCCAACAATGCAACTACGATCAAAGTCACTCAGATCACCACATTTACCCATGTTCAATTGTGATACACTTTTGGGGAAACGCTACTGTCTGCATATTTGTCACCTGTGTTTAGTTTGGATATGTTACACTTGCCGTGGGGGATGCCCATGTCAACTGCTCATCACCCATATCTGTAATGTTTTGTCTACTTCATGTATATTGGCTTCAGTTGGATGGCTAAGAAGTATGGTACCAGTTGGAGGATCAAGTATTAGTACAAGGCAGATGTAAGATGTGAAATTTATCATTAGTAATACACAAATATGGGCCAGAAAAACACAGAAAAACTTTGTTGTATACAGGATTTTTCTTTTTTTGTTTTCCATGTATGTAGCCAAAATCCATGCCTACACACCACAGTAGTTTAGTTTACAAGCATATCATGATGACCATCATCACTTATACAGCAGTGCAGCCATCACACTGACTTTAATTCTATAAAATGCATTTCTCACATGAAACCCAAACCTCTTTTTCTTTTTTTCTTTTTTGTTATTGTTTGAATGTCATTAAGGTTTCATAATGCTTTTTGGGGAACTTACCTAAAAAAAGCTACACAGAATTTAAATTGAGTTAATGTTCTTTTGCATGGATGACAATTTCTTTTTAGGATTAGATATTGAGGCTACTTACTGCCAATGAAGGAGGTGTACAAGAAAAGCAAACAGAAATGGGTTCCAGAGCATCTTCAGCAATAAGAAGGGGGCCGGGAACAACGGAAATCAGAATAGAATCCTTCCATTGCACTTCGGAAGACTGAAAATGCCAGCAACAGCTTCAAAAAATAAAAGGAGTGAACTCTGCACAAAGCTGTGGTACGAGCAGACAATAGGGGAAACAAATGATTTCCAACCAAATTAAAAGCACTCAGGCACAAGAAAGTGAAATGGCTGCTTCCTCCCACCCCCACCCAAGTCTGGCAGTGATTTGTTGTGCTCTGTAAATGGATAGAAAGAACCAAGGGGACTGTGCCACCACAGCCTGGCAACAAAGCAAAGAGCTGTTCAGGCTCTCAAGTACCACCCCATGTTGTTTCGCTGGTAAGTGTTCATTAACATATTAAAAAGGAATTACCCAATTTTACTCAAAAGAACCGCACACACAGTACACACCGATGAGCCATTACATTATGACTACCCCCAGCCTAGAGAAATGAGAGCGCTTGGAGACTGAACGGTGGCGCAGGTGGCAGGCGAAGTTCACAGAGCAGTATATATGAAACCCAAGGACCGACTTTTGGTTAGTACAGTGTTCGGAGACAGAATGGGAAAAGCTGCCGATTTATCGGAGTTTGATGAAGGACAAATTGTGATGACATGGCACCTCGGTACTACGATTTTGGAAAAGGCACGGCTTGTGGGTTGTTCACATGCCGTTGTATTGAGTACACATCAAAAGTGGTGCACAGATAGCCAAACGACAAACCGTCATCCAGTCGTGTGTTGTCCGCAGCTCACTGATGCCAGACAGAGGGGAGCGAAGACTGTCTCACAGTGACCACAGTGTGACAAATCACCTGCAGCTACAACAGTAGCAATCAGGGCAATGTCGCACAGCACACAGTTCATTGCAGCGTTCTGCGCATGGTCCCAAGTAGCTGAAGACCAAGCTAATTCCCCATGCTCAGTGCATGCCCTCGCCAACAACACATGAAATGGGCCTAAGATCATCGAGATTGGACCGTGGATAATTGGAAAAAAGTGGCCCAGTCTGACAAATCAAGATTCCAGATGCATCACGTAGATGACCAGGAACAGATACGCCAATTATAACGAAGGCTATGGCACCTCGATGCACTGTTGGGTGAAAACAGGCCGGCAGCGGTGGTGTTATACTGTGGGCGATGTTTTCTTGGAACACTTTAGACCCCATTTATCCCAATAGCACAATTCCTGACAGCTGTCAGGAGGTATCTGAACATTGTTGCAGACCAAGTTCACCCATTTATGGCAAATGTGTTCCCTGCTGGTGATAGCCATTACCAACAGGATAATGCACCATGCCACACACTGCCAGAATCGTCAAGGAGTGGTTCGAGAAACATGCTGATGACTTTCTGTTAATGATCTGGCCTTCAAATTCACCTGACATGAACCCTATCGCACATTTGTGGTTCGACTTGGAAAAGTGAGTTTGCGCTAAATCACTGCCACCCCAAAATGTATGGGAACTGGAGGACCTGCTGTTGACATTATGGTACCAGATATCCCAGGATACCTATCACCACCTCATCGAATCAATGCCTCACCGAGTGGCCCTTTTTTTGTGGGCTAAAGGGGGTCCTACAGCTTGTTACGTAGGTAGTCATAATGTAATGGCTCATTGGTGTACAGAGGATGGACAAAAATATAGAAACACCCGGTAAAAGAAGGAATTCCATACCTAATATAGCGTAGGACCACTGTCTGCATTCAAGACGACCTGGATTCTCCTGGGAATGGACAAATATAAGTCTTGGATGGTGGATAATGGGATGTTATACCATTCTTAATGCAACATGCATTCAAGTTCCTGTAAAGATGCTGGAGGGAGATAGTGCGCTTGAACCTTGTTCTCCAAAACGGCCTATAGGGGCTCTATTATATTGAGGTTTGGCGATCCAGAGGGCCAGGGAAGATGGGAAACCTCATCAGCATGCTCAGCAAACCATGATTGAATTATATGAGCTGTATGAATTGGGGTCTTATCGTCTTGATAAATGGCATCGCCTGTAGGAAACGCTGTTTGTACCATGGGATGGTATTGGTGGCTCAAAATGCTTAAATAGTCCTTAGCAGTGACACAACCTTGCAAGATAATAGAATATAATGATATGGCTGCCCAAACCATGACAGACCCGCCGCCAAAACCCGCCATGCTTCACTGTCGGCAAAAGGCACGCCGGATTGTAAGTTTGGGTGCGTGCTCGCCACATGTAAATTCGCCCACAGGTTGGAAACAGTGTAAAGGTCGATTCATCGGACCAGGTGACAGTCATCCATTGCTCAGCAGTCTACGTTTTATGAGTGTTGCACCACTCTCTCTTGCGTGCTGCATTCACGTTATTAACCAGCGGTTTAGCGATTGCAGCTCGACCATAAATTTCCTGCCTATGGAGTTCTCTTTGCACTGGTTTTGTAAAGATAGGGTTTGAAATCACATTATTCAGCTCAGCAGTAACTTTCGCAGCTGTTCTCTTCTTATTTGTGGTCACAATCCTCTGCAATGTCCTTCTCCCTCTGTCATTCAACAGACACTTTCGTCCAGGTTGGTGTTTATTGGATGATGTTTTTCCAGAAGCACAATATGTGGTCATAACTTTCAACACAGTACCTCGCAATGCACCAAATAAACTTGCTACTTTGGTCACGGAAGCACCCACCATACGGGCCGCCCCAACAATTTGCCCTCTTTGAAACTTTGTAAGCTCCAACATAATTCACTTGCAACACACAGATCAATGTCTAGACAGCAACTGTGGCTATCTGGTGGTTTGCCACATTTCGTTGCACACATTCAGTATCAAGACCTCCGGCACCATCTACATTTTCATGTAGAAAATGTTGGTCGTTTTACCCATACTTTTTACCAGGTGTTTCCGTATTCTTGTCCATCACCTGTATTTCTTCTGCATAAAACACTGGGGGATTCTGAAAGGAAATTTAGGCTAGGGTGTGTTTTGTTGCAAAATTGACCAAAAGTAAATGAAAATAGTATATAAAAATGAAGTGCACAGGGCATTTGATTCTTGCAAGCCTGGGATTTTATTGCGTGCATGTGTGTGTGTGTGTGTGTGTGCATGTTCTCTCTCTCTCTCTCTAATCTGAGAACAATCCCTTACTAAAGACTGCATTTTTGATCCAACAGAGTAGAATATTTATCTGATCCACATTTGCACTGTTCCTCGACAGACATAGCAGTATGACGTGATGGTTCTTATTTCCACGATGACAAGTTGCTGTTGCCAAAATTGAAAGTTTGAAGGTATACAATTAATAGTTTGGTATGAAAGATACTAAGGTTATGAAAAGTAGATGAAGATCAGTTATGATAAAACAGATGCACACTAATCCTTGCATCCCACATTTTTCTTTAGTTTCATATTCCTGTTCCATTTGCACAACAGCTCAAGCTTACATACTTGCTAATCCCCTATCCTCACAAGCAAGTTTGAAGTGTATTGGGGGGGGGGAGGTTAAATGACACAATTAGCATATAGGCTAGAAAGAGCTATACAGTGTTTAAGCTGTCGGTGGCATTTTTGCCAAATCATGATAAAGATGGTAATTTTGCAACAAAAAAAGTGCATACTGGATCGTCAAAAAGTTAATGCTTCCCCGTCATTTTTTCTTTCGTCACCCCCCCACCACACACCTGCTTCGCTCTTGCATTGTTTTTCATCTCTATCATCGCTGCTTTGCCTCACAGACCTGATTTCCATTCCAGTAATTTTTTCTTTCTGTCATCCTGCTTACCCCTGCTTCGCTCATCCGTCGTTTTTCATCCCTGTCATTACTGCTTCGCCCTGCTGACCTGGTTTAATTTCATGTCATTTTTTTCCCCGACATCTTTCCCACCCTGCTTCGCCCTTGCATTGGTTTTCATCCCAGTAATTTTTTTTATTCCATCAACGCTGCTTCACCCTGCCGACCTGGTTTCTTTCTCCCTTGCGTTATTTTTCATTCCAGTCATACTTTTTTCTGTCATCGCGTTCGCGCCCATCCCTGCTTTGCCCTTGAATTTTTTTTATTCCCGTCATGTCCATTATCCTGCCCACCCCTGCATTTCTTTGCACTGTTTTTTACTATCCCCATCATTTTTTGTTCCGTAATTGCTGCTTTGCCCTGCCGACCTGGTATCCTTATAATCAATATTCTACAAGCAGAGAATATTGAATAAGGATACCAGATCATAGGTTGAATATTAGGAGAATATTGTGATACAATACTGCCTAAGGCAGCACAGCGATCCCCGATTGGGAAAATATTGAATTATTATGCACATCCCAAAACATAAATAAATATCAACAACAGAATCTATTATTATCATAGAAAAGATCAAAAATATCAACTGCAATACTAACTTCCCAGTTGACCTTTCACACACACTGAAATATCTTATATAAAAAGAAATACAAAGATAAAAAGCAAGAAACATCAATTACAACATAGAGATGCCAAAAAATCAATCACTGGGTGGTGCAAGTGTTGAATACGCCAATGCAGGTGACAGATGAATAAATTGAAGTGGCAGTCGGATAGACTGTTTGGACGGATGTGGCGGTGGCAGCCAGGCATGAACTACCAACTGTTCAAATACTACTGAGGATGGCACAGGTTTCAGTGTTTAAATGCATTTGGCAACTGTGGAGGAATGGGGTGATGTTCTTCTTGAGTTTTTTTTTTTTTTTAATTGGAGGTTTAACGACCACCGTGAGCAACTCAATGGGCTATAAGCAGTCGCCCTTCCCTAATTTAGGGTCACTGGTTCCAGGGAAGGGAGAGAGCCAAGGCCATAACACAATCACAGCATCCATGCCTCACTGGGATTCGAACCCACACCCTTTCGGACGAATGATCAGAAGCCATCACTTAGACACCACTGTGCCACCGAGGCGGCTCTGAGATTTTAGCATTTGTCACACCTTTCTAAGAACCTTAGGATTTTAACTTCCTTTTACTTCTGTTCAGTATTTCATTTCTATTTAACTTTTATCATCATTCTTACTTTTTTTTTTTTTGATTGGAGGTTTAGCGACCACCGTGAGCAACTCAGTGGGCTACAAGGCCGTCCCTAATTTAGGGCCTCAGGTTCCAGGGAAGGCAGAGAGCCAGCGCCGTAAGACAAACAAAACATCCATGCCTCACCAGGATTCAAACCCGGACCCTTTTAGAACGAACTGTCATAAGCCACTGCTTAGGTCACTGCCTCACTGGGGCGGTGGATTTTATGTGCTTCTGCACACCATTTGAACCAATGAAATAATGATTAAGTTTTAATGTCTGTTCAGTGTGGAGGCCAACTTTGCATTTCACCAGGTAAGTTGCAATTAATAGTATCTTCAACTGTTGGAACTTTTATTTGAAACATCGTTGTAGTTCTTCTGTTGAATGCAGAGCTACCAACGACATGAGTAACAGAAGTTAATGAACATTTCCATTTTCCAAATTGTATCTCAGCGTTCGAATTACCCAGTGGTCCACTGGCCATTGGCCAGTAAAACTTCCGTCGGACCACTGAACTATTGATTTTACTGGCCCAGGTGGCCAGTAAGTTTTTTTTTTTTCTAATTTGTCACAAGTTAAAAAGTTAATTTATGTTTCTTTTACCTTGCTGTATGGTTTTCTCTTTAGGCTGAAAACTAATGATAGGTTTAAAAACAAATATTGGAGATAATTCCATTGAAATGATACGTTATTTTCTACGTATATTATAAATGCCTTTATTATTTTTATTTTTTTTTACGGACCAGTGGGCATTTTGGTGGATTAGTAGTTTGCAAATTTTAGTGGTCCGCTGGGCCAGTAGAAGATTTATTTCTAATTTTACCACTGATATCTCGTTCCACGAGTTCTACCTGCAATATACTCTATATATCTAACTCCAAAACATACACTGCTGGACAATTGCTAAGGACGGATCATAAACGGCTATATAGTGCATAAAAAGTAAGTGTGGTTGGATGCCAAGTGAAATAAAATAATGTCAGAATGCCAGGACATTACAAGAAAGACAATTTATTGTGCTCTGAAATCCAGAAGGCTTTGGAACGTGTTCAAGGGACAAACAGGCCATTTTGTGCAGAATACGTAAATGTGAAAAAAATGCAATTACCGTCCGCAGGCGTTCCGGCGTAAGATGTCAATACGGGATATGGCCACCATGGAGGGTGATGCAAGATTCCACACGTCGTGTCATGATTTGCACAACATTATCAAGCAGCTCTTGGGGTAATTTATCCCATTCCTATGTCAGTGCTCGGATGAGGGTGTCCTTGTTTATTGGAGGGCATTGGCGACCAGCAAGACTCCTCCCCAAAGCATCCCACACATTTTCAATGGGATTCAGATCTGGAGAACGTGCTGGCCATACGAGGCGTTGAATATCCTCGCTCTCAAGACAATCCTGGACAGCGACTGTTCGATGACATGTTGCGTTGTCGTCCATGAAAATGAATCTATCACCGACAGCACCACGGAACATGCGAACATGAGGTAGCAGAACATCATTAATGTATCGTTGGCCAGTCATAGTTCCAGTTGGAAGCACATAGAGGGACGTACGGCCATTGATCATGATGCCAGCCCATACCATGACACTACATGTCGGATATCGGTCCCTTTCCTGTATGTTTGCTGGACAATATGCAGTACCACTATCACGCCAGATCAGTTGTCGTCGACAATCAGACGATAAACTGTATCTACTCTCATCTGAGAAGAGGACAGCAGACCAGTCGTTATCAGTCCAATTGTGATGTTGATGGCACCATTGCAAACGGGCGGTACAGTGACGTCTGGACAATGGGATCCACACAACAGGACGGCGGGCGTATAGTCCTCCTTCATGCAAACGTCTGGCGACAGTTTTTCGGGAGATCCGCTTGCCAGTAGCAGCCATAAACTGATTTGCTACCTCACTAGCTGTGCTGCGCCTGTGTCTTTTTGTTCATAGCACTATGTACCGATCTTCTGCAGGTGTCGTACTGCGAACACGACCTCCCCGTGACGTTTGCTACACTCTCCATTTGTTTGAAATGATTTCCAAAGCCTTGAAACAACATTGTGGCTGACGTCGAACTCCCTGGCAACATCTGTTATTTTTCGCCCTTCTTTAATCTTGCCAATAATAGGGCCACGCGTAAAATCATCTAGGTGATGTCGGAAAGACATACTGAAAATTGCAAGTTCGTCAATTGATTCTTTCCCTTTCAACTTTGCGTTTCAACAACAATGGTCAATACGCGTCAAATCCTTTATATCTCTTATCAGCGCTATGACGTCACGAACAAGTTCGGCAATCCAAAATTTGCATACGCACAACACGTCTTACTGTATCCCGCACTTATGCTAATTTCCACATTTTCCTGCCTTCCATTTCATGGTTGCTATCGTTGCTATTGTCATCCGTCCTTAGCAATTGTCCGGCAGTGTATTTTTGGTTGCCCCTGCAGAAATCAGGTCACGCTTAAGTAACAGAGTATGAACATAGTTAGTACCTGTGTTGCTTGGTACTTGTACATCAATGCTTATTTATAAGTAAGTCAATTATTTGGAAAGAGCCCAAATGAACCTGTTTTTTTTTTTTTAATTGAAGGTTTAACAACCACTGTGAGCAGCTCAGTGGGCTATAAGCAGTCACTCATCCCTAATTTAGGGTCCCTGGTTTCAGGAAAGAGAGAGAGAGAGCCAGTGCCGTAAGACAAATGCAACATCCATGCCTCACCGGGATTCGAACCCGGACTCCTTTTGGAAGAATGATTAGAAGCCATCACTTAGACCACTGTGCCACCGGGCGGCAAACAAACCTGTTTCTTAAACAGTGTTTTTTCCACCTGCTGCTATCATACCAATACAATATTTTAAATCATATTTCAAAATCCTACAGTTTTAGTTTACTGACAACAAGATTTTTACTTTCTTCGATTTACGGAATGAAGCCAGTAATTAAATCTTCAGACTTTTTTGGTAGTCAATTTCTTTGTATCCCCACTGTTACACTGTATCAAAATATATTTTCTAACTTTATATACTTCACATTACTAAGTTGTGTGTGTTTGGGTGTAGCAGAATCAGTTGAAAATTGCACTTACTTATGATCTGATGAAATTTTCTTATACTTCAAATGTGTCTTGCCATCTTCAGGAACCTGGCAGAGAAAAATCTTATGTACCAAGATGTTTTTACATAATTGATCTTTGTTTGCATGAATATAAAGATTCAAAAATCAGACTGGTAATAAAACTATATTAAGATTATGATATCATTATGTACACTGAAGAGCAATTGAATTAGAGATACCTGTCTAGTAACGTGTAGCACCACCTTTCGCCCTGATGACAGCGGCGATTCGTCTCGGCATGGACTCGACATGACACCGGAAGCGTTGGGAAGCCATACGGATCCACGAACCCCGAACAAGCTCCCACAGTTCACGAAGATTTGATGGAGGGGGTCAGAGCCTCGAACATCTCTCTCGATGGCATCCCAGATGTGCTTGATGGGACTGAGGTCGGGTGACCTAGCTGGCCAAGGAAGCGAGGTCACGTCGGTGGAGTGTTCATCCAACCATTCGGATACAATTCGGGAGCGATGGCATGGTGCATTGTCTTGTTGCAGGATGAGGTCCCCAGTGAGATGTTGAAGACGCAAAAACGGGAGCAAATGGTCGTCCAGGATATCCCGGTAACATTGACCTGTGAGGGACGATGTCACACGTACCAGGACCCCATTTCAGTCCACGTAAACAATCCCCAGATGAGAATGCCACCCCACC
Source organism: Macrothele yani (assembly GCA_039090855.1). NCBI lineage: Eukaryota > Metazoa > Arthropoda > Arachnida > Araneae > Macrothelidae > Macrothele > Macrothele yani. The sequence continues at coordinate 22,696,962 of CM076992.1, forward strand.
AGCTTGAAGAGTACTCTGCTGGCAAGAAGGATCCATTACTTCATGTGGTTTGCGCCGTACTGGTATCTGCCATCCGCATGTACCAACGTGAATCTCGACTCATTAGTCCAGGCAACATTTTTCCACATGTCTAGGGTCCAGTGGCGATGTACCCGCACCCATGCTAATCTTTGCACCCTGTGATGTGCTGTCAGCAGCGGTACCCTCGTGGGACGATGGCTTCTGTACCCCATAGCAAGGAGATGGTTCTGGATGGTGTGGCTGCTTACACGTTTTTGTGCACCAGCGTTAAATTGCCGAGTGATTTCTTGCACTGTGGCCCGTCTATCCACTGTTACAATGCGAGCTAGCCGACGATGACCCCGCTCATCCACACGCTGTTATCCACGGCAGCTGGCCCTTGCAGGGATGGTTTCACTGGATTCGATGTACTCACGGTGCACCCGTGACACAGTGGCTCATGAAAATCCCAGTGCCTGCATGACTTCCGAGATGGAGTGACCCATTCGTCGAGCCCCAACAATTTGCCCACGATAAAATGCGCTTAGATCCTTCATCTTACCCATACTGCGTCCGACTCTTACTGATTCCTGTTGCATCACTCCTTATATTGTCGGATCGCTGCATAAGTCATGTCGTTTCCGTTTACAGGGCCGCCCACAGCGCCACATTTGCATAACGCCAGCTGTCTCTAATTCAATTGCTCTTCAGTGTAAGTTTAACAGAATGTCCAATTAAGCTTATGTGAGACTGGCTAAAACAATAATGAGAAACATGGTTTCTAGTCGATGTCTACTAAAATGTGTAACAGGCAACAAAAATAACACAAACATCTATGATTATAAGAGAAATTGTCAGCTTCTGGATTCTTCCTGCACAAGAGGATCTGCCTAAAAGATGAAAGACAGACTAAAGGTAACCTACTGTACCAAAAGTAAATACTCATAAATGTGCCACATTTCAATAATACGAAAATGATATGTGACCAGTCAACTGCATTAAAAATAACATTCCATTTTTCCTAGAAATTTACATACAATGCAGCATTCGAATTACCCAGTGGTCCGTTGTTCATTGGCCAGTAAATGGTTTTTCGTTGTTTTTTTTAATTTGTCTCAAGTTACAAAATGAATTTCTATTTCTTTTACCTTGTATGGTTTTCCTTTTTAAGGCTGCAAACTAGTGATAGGCTCATGAAATGCTATTGGATAACAGCTCTTTTTTTTTTTTTATCCCTCATGATTTGTAAAGAGTGGAAGAAACATGAAACACAGAAAGGCAGTTTTCCAGTCCTTGCCTTTTAACGGCAACAGTAGTTTTTTTATTACCTCCGTCCCCACCATTTATAACGAGAAGAAGTAAGCAAAGTAAATGCTTTGCTCTTCCTCGGATTTGCCCACCCTAGTAACTGCAGCGGGTACTGACACCAGACATACATAAACCAGCTTTTGTTTCTGCCACCAAGAAAACACACTAGCAGAGGAGGTCAATTGGATGTGTGAAGGCAATTTTTGCAAAAGAGCAATTCACATAAAACAGTGTTCAGTGGGGGACTAAACTAACTTCGTGGGAAAGTAGGAGGGATGAGCAATGAGTAAAGATCCAGACTTACAAATTTTGCTAGTAGACATTGGCCACCAAGACCAATATTGTTAGTGGCCATAAAAAAAAACTCAGTGGCTAAACTTTGAAAAAATAAATCAAATTGTATAATTCATACTAAATTATTTTTATAAAATTGCTTAGTATAATATCAGTATGTTTTATTTTGCATATTTCAGTTATAGTATTCTTAAAAGTTGAAACTGAAGTAATAAAACAATGCAGGAGAGTGGGAACATTGCGCAGGGAGGGAAGTGTGCTTACGGGAGAAATCTTTGCACCGTCCGACTTCCGGTTTGGGAACTTTTCCCGCTATTTTCAAGCTGAAATACAAATATTTATGCAGTTAAATATTACTTAACAATAATACTGAGCAGAGACAACATCGCGAGAAAAAAGGAATTACGATTGCGGAAAAAATCTTAACTCCGTCGACCTTCCGTTTTCGAAATTTTCGTAAAGATGGAATTCCGTCCTCCGACGAACATCCCCTGTCCCCCCCCCTTCCCCCAATTGTGTTCACTGGTTCATTGATCTTGCGAATGACCAAAATAATAACGAAAAAGGCGGAGTTCCTCGATTTCGCGGAAGAATCTGATGTCTGATATTACGGGGAAATTTTTGTGGCGTCTAGCCTCTGTTTTCACACATTGTTGCCTACAGTTTCAAGCTGAAATACTTTTATGCAATAAAATCTTATTTAACAATAAAACTTTACACTAATGCAACGTCTGGAGAAAAAAAATTTACGGTTACTGCAACTCCATTGAACTACCGTTTTCGAAAGTTTTGAGACGCGAAATACCGTCTACAGGTGGAACTCACCCCACAAATTGTCTTCAGTTTTATGCTGATCCTGAGAACAATCTAAATGATGACAAAAAAAAAAAAAAAAAAAACGTGGAATTCTGCGAGTCCGCTTAAGAATCTCATGCATATCATAAAACAAAATAAAAAATAAAAATGAAAATTCGTAAAATCCGTAGTTTCGACAGCGAGGTCCGTAGTCAGCCAACTAAATCCGTAGAAACTACGGACATTACGTAGTAGTTCACAGGTATGGAAATATTATTACAGTACAACCTCGAAAATCCGGAATCGTCCGGATATCCGGACTATGCCAATTCCGAATTTCAGAATTTTCCTATGAAATATGCAGGCTTTCAGCGAACATTCATTAAAAATAATAAATGGAAAATACCTAACTTCTAAAGTTTTCATCGGATTTTGACAAAATTTCACATAGGAGTTTATTTTGACGTGACTTGGTTACTGTTAAATTTGCATTCAGTTATTTAAAAAATTGGAGAATTTTTTTAAATAAAAATTTCTCTAAGTTGGACTTTTCCGAGGCAGTTGAGCTGTCCACCACCGGCTTTCATCCCCACGGCAACCTCGTTCCCCTACGATGAACCATCAGCCTTGGCGCATTCTTTGTGATCAAAAACAGACGCCCTCGCCTTTATTATAAACTTTTTTTTTTATTTCTTTTCTGCTGTTCGAGCAGAATGAAAAAGGTGATGGATGACTTCTGCACAACTCAAAATTTGTGCCATTTCGTGCGATTTCTGTACATTTGGAGTAAAATTTTTCAAAAACGTGCGAGTTCCGTACAAGTTACAAAAAATTTCTGTACAGAACAAGTTAAATAAAATAAATGTTTTCCCCGTACAGGTCGCCAGAATTGGCGATTTGATCAAACACACTTTTACGACCGTGAGTCTAGATCTTTAGCAATGAGACTAAAAAAAAAAAAAAAAAAAAAAAAAAAAGGAAGTAAACACTAAACAATAAAACATATACAAAAAGGTTGCTAACGTATGTGAATATTTGTACCCTTGGAGTCTCCTCGTTTCCTACTTAAAAACAGATTAGGAATGCACTCTTACTCTGCTGAATCACTAATTCATTGGAATCTTAATCTGGAAACATTCTTTGTTCTGAGAGTTGCATTTTCAAATTAAGATGTTTTAAAAACAAATATTCGAGATCATTCCATTGAAATGTTACGTTATTTTTTACATATGTTGCAGATGTCCAAGTATTTTTTTTTTTTTTTTTACGGACCAGTGGCTTGCAAATTCTAGTGGTCCGCTGGGCTAACAAAAGATTTCTAATTCTAACACTGCAATTGATGGCAAACTTCCAACACATATGCTTTACAAGAAAAATCCACTGAAGCAACATGGTACAAAAATAGATACAATCTATCACTATATATTTTTTTTTCCTACTTCTGAATGCTAAATTTTGTTACAGGCGGGAAAGCATTTACATATGAATCTTTCAACATACAGAAACTGATCCAGCAACTGAGAAACTATTTGTTTTGAATTTTAACTAAATTGAATTACAAACTCTCACAGAGGGTGGCAAAAGGGAACATCTGTCTACTTCAATAAACACAAAAATAACAATTAAGGTTCCCACATAACTTAATGGCAGCTGATGCAAGCGTAGTGGAATAAGGGTTAGTGTATTGCTGATTACAGCATAAAAATACATGTGGACGATCACAAAAATTACTCAAATGAATCACACAAGCTTTATTAGTCATACAAACAATAATGAAGTAATTCCCTAAAACTTTTACTGAAAATCTGAGCTTAACAAATTGGTTGCCTATCCATCTGCAATGGATCATTTTCTACTGCAGGTGGCCAAAGGTTTTGTGCAGATACAAGTACAGACCAACTTATTAAATAAAAAGAAATTGTATTGTACCTTCTGAATAGAAGTGTCATTTACAGTAACTCATCTACTCCAACACACCAGTTCCCAAAATGAACTAAAATAAAAATAAAAATCACTCACAAATGCTATTTGTGCTCAAGCAACAAACTTCAGCCTTTCACGGCTCATTTTATTGCACTGAACCTATTTTGGCCCAGGGGTTGGTAAGTTGGTAGACTTTTATGGCACAACGGCCATGTTTGGCCAAAGAGCGCCAGATACAAGGCCGTCAAAGAGAAATATTTTTAAAAACGTGGTACAAAGGTTGGTCAATAAATAACGCACAATTCTCTTTAACTCCCCAGTTTTCAAAGGTTGAATCATGAAAGTTGGTGGGTAGGACCTTTATTCTATTAGCTTTCCAAATGATCATGTTTCTTCTCTTTGCAGATGAAGAGTAATGGATGATGAAATGGACACCCTACTACGTCAACGGTTGGTAATAGAGTTTCTCTACAAATCAGGGTATAGTTCAGCCACATCAATCCACAGACAATTGTTGCCAGTGTATGGTGAGACAACAATGGATCGCAGTAATGTGCAGCGATGGTTGCAGAGGTTCCAGAAGGGTGATTTTAGCATTCAGGATAAGCCACCATGCGGCACACCGACCACTGTGACAACCACTGCAACTGAGGAAGCCATTGAGAAGCTGATTCAGGATAACAGATGCATCACCACTTCCCAACTTATGGACTGCCTTGCCATGTCAAAGGGAAGTAAGTGTTTTAACAGTAGTAGAATACTTAGGATACCGGAAAATCTGTGCTCGTTGGGTACTACGGCTCCTCACAAAAGACATGAGAATTCGGAAAGAGGTGTGTGACGATCTGCTTGAACATTTCCCTGGTGACTTTCCACAATGTTTTCATGGTGTGAGAACAGGTGATGAAACATGGCTGTTTCAGTATGACCATTCCAACAGAACTAAGAGACCACACTTGCAAGCTGAGGACATCAAACTGCATCACGATAACGCGAGACCGCACAATGCACAGATGACAGTGCAGAAAGTGACTTGACTGGGCTAGACGCTGGTGCCATAACCACTGTACAGCCCAGACTTGGCACCATCAGATTTTTATCTCTTTGGTCGTCTGAAGGCACATCTACGTGGGAAAGCATTTCAGAGTGACCCAGAACTCATTGAGTGCGTCAGGAAATGGTGTGATGACCAACCTCCGGAGTTTTACCAACATGCATTCTTGTCAAGGAAACAATGTTGGCTGCAATGTACTGAAGACAATGGATCCTACATTGAGTGACTTATCTCTAAAGCTAAAGGTCCAAGGCTGCTACCCACCAAATTTCATGATTCAACCTTTGAAAACTGGGGAGTTACAGGCGATTGGGCGTTACTTATTGACCGACCTTTGTATAATGGTTAAAAAACAGGCTGATTTGGTAAAAGTGAAAAATGAGAATGACGAGAAGTGTAAAAGCTAGACAAGTTTTAAAAAGTAAACTTGTTTTAAAAATGAAAAACTGTAAATGTATTGCAGTGGTCGTCTAAGAGCTTCTGCAGTGTAGCTGCGTCGTAGTCCAACAAATGAGAATTAAAATAATGAAAACGATCATAACGAAAACAAACACATCGACATAAAATATGACCGACAGTGAGTTGGCACTTACACGTCTTACACACTGAGGCAGTGTCACCACACAACAAGAAGTGATGGATGGAATGACAATACACAATGCGGAGACGCGCAAGGACAACTTCCTCACGACGGTTTGTTTGCAAACTAGATGGCCATAGTCCGATCTGTGGTTTGATGAAAGGGACTGCCACTCAGCCACGATGAATGCCAAGACAAAAATCTCCAAAAAAACAGTGGCAGTTGAGTGATCGGCATAGAGGTGACTGATCTAGCAGAGGCATCCACCAGCTTGTTACCCCGAATCCCAACAAGGCCAGGAACCCAACAGAATCGAACCAGAAATCCAGCACCAGTCAAAGTCCGCAGAAGGCGACGAACATCTTTGGTGACTGGAGAATCATTGCCCTCAGAAGATAAAACTTGGACGACAGACTGGGGGTCAATGCAAAACATGGCGCGACAATGAGGTCCAGACTGGATGTGACGCAAGGTGAGGAGCACCGCATGCATCTCTGCTGAGAAGACTGTCGCTTCCAGAGGAAGCCACTAAGCACAGGTCTTATCACAACACACAAATGCAGAGCCCACAATATAACAGGATTTCAAGCTATCAGTGAAGACAGGCACAAAATCGGGATGGAGCAAAAGGTGCTCCGTAAAAGCTGCTGGTACACTTGCACAGGCATGGAAGACTTGGGCCACACAGAAAGAGAAAGATCAGCAATTGTCTGAACTGGCTGCAGAGGGGGTCAAGCAAAGCCTTGGTCACCCCAATCAACGACAGGTCAAGGCATCATCGTGTACCATGTTCGACAGATGAATCCTGAAAGTGGGAACACAAGAAGGGCAGTTGGAAAATAGGCAAACACATTGTGGGTGGAAGATGGGAGCATACAGTGGATGATCAGGTTGAGATTTCAGTTTGGTGTAGAACTGGAGAGACAGTTGCTGACGGCGAAGGCATAACGGCAGTTCATTAGACTTGGCATAAAGACCTTGCACATGAGACGTACGGAAAGCTTCAATGCAAAGACGCAGAGCCTGGTGATGAACCGGATTGAGAAGCTTTAAGACAGAAGGCTGGACTGATCTGTATGTCACACAGCAATAGTCTAACCTTAACCACACAAGAGAGTGGTAAATGAGTACTAAGCACCGGTCAGACCCCCAAGACGTACCGGAGAGGACCTTTACGATACTCAATGAACGCCTGCACTTCACCTTCAAGGATAGAATGTGAGGTCAGAAGGTGAGTGCGCAGTCGAAGTTCAGTCCCAGAAACTTAATTTCAGGCACTGCAGGAATGGAAGTGCTCCCCAGACAGAGGTGAGAATCCAGGTGAAGACCTCGTTTGCTGCAAAAATGCACACAAGCAGTTTTCTGGGACGAGATGCCAAAACCATTGCGAGAAACCCAGGAAGAGATCTTATTAATGGCAGACTGCAACTGCCTTTCAATTGTGCGCATGTTGACGGAGGCACGGGAAAATTGAAGATCATCCACATACATAGTCCCATGAAAAATCGGAAGTAGGGTGAAAACATGATTGACTCGAAAGATGAAAAGAGTGACGCATAAAATGGAGCCCTGAGGGACACCCTGCTCTTGAGAGTAAAGCATAGATAGGGTTGAACCAATACGCACACGGAACATCCGGTTCTACAGAAAACCAGCAATAAAAGTCGGTAAGTTATCCCGCAATCCGCAGTCGTGCAGATCATGGAGAATGCCATATCTCCAAGTGCGATAGTATGCCTTTTCCATGTCAAAGAACACGGAGACTATGTGCTGACGTCAAACAAACGCTTCCCTGAAAGATGTCTCAAGGCAAAGGTTATGATCAGTGGTAGAGCGAAGAGATGGTATCAGCTCTGGTGAGGTGACAGAAGGTGATGAAATTCAAGAAAAAGATCAAGATGAAAATTGATACGTTCAAGAACCTTGCAGAAGCAGCTCATCATAGCGATTGGTGGATAGTTGAACGGGTTCGTCAGATCTTTACCAGATTTTAGAACCGGTATCACAATAGCCTTACGCCAAGACTCGGGAAAAACATGCTCGTGTCAAATCCTGTGTTAAACAGGATTAGCAGACATCAAGAGATGATGGAGAAAGGTGCTTCAGCATTTCATAGTGGAAGTTATCTGGTCTGACTGATTTTTGTCCAGACCGATTTAAAGCGCCTTTCAGTTCCACCGCTGTCAAAGGGCTGTTATAGTCTTCTGAGGAAAACGGGCGGAAGGATATGCTTTTCTTCTCAAGCCGCATTGAAGCTCTTGGAACAAAGGAGGAAAATGCTCTTGGAACAAAGGAGGAAAATTGCTGGTGCTGGACACACAAGCCAATGATGTGCCAAGACAGTCAGCAATACCCGAGTGTCGGCAACTGTTCCTCCACCACTCTCAAGAATGGAGATCTCTCCAGATGTGTATGTTCCCTGAATCTTGTGGAGCTGATCCCAAACGATCTTGGAGCTGGTAGACAAGTTGATCCCCGATACATACTGGATCTAAGATTCCCATTTATGGCGGTGACAAATTGCTCGCGCATAGGCCTTGGCCTTCTTAAAAGCAAGTTTGCACGGGTGTCTACTGATTTCCAGTGAACCAAATTCATGACTTTTCCATGACATCTTCAGTTAAATTCATGACTTCTCAACAATGCGTGACACAATGACAACCATTCTAGACTCATAATCTAGTACCCTTGGCTTGAGATCCCAGGTTATTTTTTTATTTTTACAAAAACTGAAATCAATTCCATGCGACAATAGTTTAGGCAAAACTGATGTGTCTATAATACATACATGAGACTGAATAAGGAACAATAAAGCTGAACTTATTTATTCGGGCGAAAAAAATCAGAACAGCGACAAGAAAGTGTGAATAGAAAGCAGCACAAGCCAGATGGAATTGTTCACTGTATTCACAATATAAAATTACTGAATTCAAAACAAAATGGCGATTTTAAAAGACACATCTCTATCTATCTATCTCTCTCTCCCTCTCTCTCTCTCTCTCTTTTTTTTTATGTACATGCTAGAACATCGGCTGCTCAATTTTCCTCTTGCGTTGCTTTCTTCTCAGCAAGTTCCATTGCCATATTTGTCTTTTGTTGACTTTTCAGCTGCACAACAATCTTTGCTTAGATTTTCTTTCTGTTGATATAATTCCCTTCCTATTTCTTCACCACTTTTTTTTCCTCCTCCCCTTTTATTCCCTCAGATGACAATAATTTATCCATCATGCTGAAAGAACTTTCAGCCTGAGGACTACGAACGCATGATATCAAAGCTTTCGCTACTTTAGATAAATGGTGTAACTTTCAGAATATGAATACTTTTGAACAAACACTATGCATGAATTCTAAAAAAAATTTCAAACTTTGTCACTTCCGTTTTTGGAAAATTTCTCCTCCCTTATCAAGCTTAAGTGCAGACATTTATAGGGGAAAGTAATACTTAACAACAACACAGGATAGTGAGAATGCAATTTCGGGATAAATTTTTGCTCCGACCAACTTCCGTTTTCGGAAACTTCTTCCTCCGTTTTTAGGTCGAAATGCAGTATTTGTGGAATAAAAGGATATTTAAAAACAATACTGGGCAGAAGGAACATTGCGAGAGAGAAAAAAAAAAAGATTACAGGGGAAATCTTTGCTGTATCTAACTTCCGTTTTCGAAAGTTTCTAAAGACGATATCCCGTCGTCAAATGAATCCCTCTCCCTCACCATAACCCCCCTTCTGTTCAGTTATTCATTGATCTCGATAATGCTCAAAATGATAACGGAAATGGCGGAATTCCTCGAACCCATGGAAGAACCTCATGTCTGAAGACTACAGGGAAATCTTTGCACCGTCTTAACTTCCGTTTTAGGAAATCGTTGCCCACAGTTTAATGATGAAATACAAACATTTATGCAATAAAATGATATTTAATAACAATACTGAGGACAGGCAACATCGTGAGAAAAAAGAAATTATGATTAAGGGAAAAATTGTCACTCCGTTTTACTTCAGTTTTTGAAACTTTTGAAAGACGAAATACCACCCCCAGACAGAAAACAACCATCCCTAACCCCTCCCCTATTTCTCTTCAGTTCTGCATCGATCTCAAGATGACCCAAATGATGACAAAAAAAAAAAAAAAAGCGGAAATCTGCGGAAGAATCTCATGTATGATATCATTGCTGCTAAAATGGCTATACGGGGGGGGGGGGGGGGGGCTACCTGAAGGCCAGTTGAGATGAAAGCTGAAAGTAATTCTTATGTCACCAAAATTGCTTGTTAACATGAATAATGTAATTATTTATGTATGACTTGTACTATGCCATGAACCAAATTCTGTGTGTTTAAAGAAATAAAAACATTCCAACTCTCATCTAGGATGCTGTATGGCTATTTTCAGAAATATTTATCATTACATCTATTATAATACACAAATTCTTTTAGCATGGTAATGCTGTAAAAACTTACAAGTTTTTATTACGGCAATATAAAAACTATGAATGTACAAAATTTATGGAGACTGAAATTTCACAGTGAGAGACTCTGTGTTTAAGTACCTTACCTAAACTTGTTATCTCAGAATGTAGAACTTCAGCTTCTTCTTTTGCCTTTTCTATACGCTTTCTTTTCTTATCTTTGAGTTCTTTTAGTTCTTGGACTTTATGATTGACTACTTCATCTTGGTCAGATTTCTTTTTTTTTTTTTTTAAGGCTTCTACCCTTTTTGATGAAGCATTTTTGACAGCTAATATCATCGATTTTGTTATGTCCACATTCAGTTCTTTCTTACTGTTAGCTAAACCACCTAAGGATTGTATTGCACTGTAAACACTTCTTTCTGCAACAACTGCATCTTCTTCTAAGTTTTCAATTAAAAGTTCTTTGTTAACAGAAAAGCCTCTTTCAACTGCAGCATTGCCATGACACATGCATAGCAGCTTCTGTAAGAACTTGATAAAGTCATGGTTTGCACTTTGTAGTAAATTCATCAGGAAGTGATCGAATTTGTCTTCCACTGTGCAGCAGTGCCGTCATGTGTCCGCTGCTCCCAACACAGTAGGACAGTATGGTCAGAATTATCCACATGGCGGGCTATACGGCGTGCCGACCACCCTGTGGTTTTCAGCCCGATGATCAGGCCTCTCTCAAAGTCCATAAGTTACGTAAAGCGATGTCTCTGGTTTCTACCCAGCATTCTTGTCACTCTGTACTATTGCTTGCATCGGCCAGTGCTTTTCGCTTTCATGGCGCATCGGCCAGTGCTTTTTGCTTTCATGGCGCATCGGCCACACGTCGGTTTATAAGGGTGCCGGTTCGTGTTTTTTTCTAGGTGCGAAACCTTTTCTTCATTCAGGTGCTGATACAAAAAAGACAATTTCATGACCACCCACTCAATTTCATTACTTTTCCATGACCAGTAGACACCTTGTTGCATCTGTGGGATATCGACGAAACCTACCCCAATCCTTATACTGAGCTTGGCTAGCTGCTTTGCACATGGAATGCCACCAGGGTTGCGGACAACCTGAATGTTTAGTTGACGTCTTAGGAATGGAAAATTCTGCCACATGCACAATACAATCCGTAACCGCCCCAACAGCATCACTGACTGCACATGTGGACACCATATCAAGAGTGATAGACGCTGAAGCAGTTAATGCGTCCCACTTGGCCCGATCGATGTTCCATCTAGCGGGATGGGTAGGAGGGCAGTACCCGTCACTTGCGAGCCAAAGAAAAATTGGAAAATGATCACTGCCAAGAAGATCATCAGACACTCCAGGACCAATCAGGAAACATGGATGGGGAACACAACAGAACAGTGGCTGAGTACAAGTGGCTGGGTTCATGAAAGTAGGTGCTTATCCCCGAGTTACGGAGACAGAGGGACACGCTGGACAGGAGGGACTCAACAACGTTGCCCCGTGAGTTCCGACTGGTGTCTCCCCACAGCGGATGATGTGCATTAAAATCTCCAAGAGGGAAAAAAGGAGGCGGCAGCTGGTCAACTAAGTCTGAAAGACTTACTGCTTCATCTGGTGGTAAATAGATCGAGCAGACAGTGAGCAGAATGTGCACAGAAATTCTCACCGCCACTGCTTGCAGATTCGTATACAGAGTGACTGCCATAACAAGAACACCATGAGGCACAAGAACAGCCACTCCTCCACATGCTATAGCCCCGTGCTCATGATCTTTGCAAAAAATGATATCTGCGCACTAAAAGAGCATCTGCAGGGTGGAGTTTTGTCTCTTGGAGATACGAGCACACTGGTGTATATGAAGACAGCAAGTCCTTCAAGTCGTCAACTTGTGGTCGGAGGCCTTGGCAATGCCACTGTACGATTGAGGCGATGATGAGAAAGAAAGAAAAATGTGATGAAAGCTGGAGAAAAAAATGGCACGCCTGAAAGGTCTCGAGTCCATCAGTTCCTTAGGAAGGTCTGTTGTGCTGGGGGGTGGGGGTGGGGGGAGGATATTTTCAAGACGAGGACTTGAGTTTAGTCTTCCCAGCTTGGGCCTTTGTTTGAGACTGAGTGCCCGAGGATTGTTTGGGCATGCCTTTGTGTTTACCAGGTGAAAAATCAGACAGCATAGCATGGAAAACCTGTGCTGTAGCCACGCGTCTGGGCGAGGCCGCAGATGATTCCCAAGCAGTGTGGACTGTGGTGGAAACCATTTAAGGGCCTTCAGCCCAGCAGCATAAATATCCTGGAAAGAGAAAGGGCAGTCTTTCAGAACAGCAATTTCCGTCTGAGTAGCAATAGATGTTTTAGAAGTCAAAATGGAAGCGTAAGTGTGTCCACCTGAGGCAGAGGGAATGATCTTCCTACAAGCTTCAGGGTAAGACAGGTGTCAGAGTGTCTTTACCTCCTGAATCCTTCCCTCCTCAATCCACCTCGGGCAGTCCTTTGTATTGGCCACATGGTTGCCTTTGCAGTTTACACAATGGGGAGCTGCAGCAGAGCAATCAGACTGAAGATAGCAGTGCGAACAACGACTGCAAGTAGCAGCACCATGGCAGGACTGCTGTGAGTGCCCGTACACCTAGCATCGGAAGCAGCAAAGAGGGTTGGGAATGTACGGATGCACATCGCATCACAGATAGCTCACATTGATGGAGGATTGTAGAGTCAGGTGATCAAATGTCAGAATGACTGTCCTGGAGTTCACCAGGTCCCTGTTTCGACGAAACTTGATGCGACGCACTGCTGTAAATCCTTGGTGAGTGAGCTCCTCAAGAAGTTCCTCCTCTGAAACATCCACAAAGTCGTGTTTGGAGATGACACCTCGGGATGAATTCAGGGACTGGTGAGGCTTGATATCAACAAGGACACCACCCAAGTTGGGAACATTGAAGAGCAATTCACCGTGGCATGGAGTTGACATTTCTACCAAGAGATCCCCTGATTGTAACTTCTTCACACATGTTGGTGATCCAATGGCACCCTGCAGGGCCTTCTGAATCCAGAAAGGAGATTTTAAGCTGAGTTTGTGAGATTCTTCCTGTGCATGAATGATAAAAAAGCAGGCAGTATGAGTCGGCAAAGTATGCAGTTTCTTATTTGTGGAGCTAAGCTCTGTATCCAAAGAATTCTTCTGCTTTGAAGAATGGGAATGTTGTATAGAATCCTGACGATGATGGGCAAAACACGTAACAATATTAACAAATAAAGGTAACTTGATCACGCTAGTTACGTTAAATGAAAACTTTTACAAAAAGTTTGTCCATTGGCGTGATGAAGACCTAAGATAAGGTCGAAAGCTTCCAACTTAGGAACTTTTTGTAAAAGTTTTCATTTAACGTAACTAGCGTGATCAAGTTACCTTTATTTGTTGTATAGAATCCATAAATAATGGAAGAGAATTAGTCCGCTGACCTCCCAACCCACCACGAAGCCAAAATTGGGAAAGCAGGAGGTCAGCAAGCCCCAAAGGATGCAGGACACTGTTTTGGAGATAGGCAGCGGATATAGCAGGCAGACATGCGCTCGGCCAGTACCTAGAGTTTCCCTATCCGGGTGACACCCCTTTGGCATGCCCACACTATCCCCAGACTCACCCTGTCGTACTCAACGACAAGCTGTTAGCAGAAAGGACTCCACTCGGCCACTGACTTTATTGACTAGCAGTGGGTTAGTTTACAGCCACCCGCTTAGGGTGAAGTAGGGGGCAAAGAGGAATGTTGATAGCTGGCAACAACAACCACCCAGCCTCCAGAAACCTCAGCCTTCAGCATACCCTTTTCCTCCTTATGGGTCACCACACACAGCAAACGTGCAGGTAGGTCTACCTAACCAGCCCGGAAAAACAAAGGGGGAAACATCAAATGGGGAATAAAGGAAAGAGAACAAGAAACTAAAATCCGGCACTGGCGCATAGTCACAACCTCAGCAACCTATAACTGTGGAGGGTGCGTGCCAAGATAACAAAAGGCTTAAAAATGGGAAAACATCATACACTGGCGTGCAAAAATTAAGGATGCGACGGTTTTTCGAATGTAACGTCGTGCAGAAGTGCTCCACATAGACTCAAATCATACTAAAAGATCCCCAAGATGTAAGAATATAGGACAAGTGAGCAAACCCATCCAAACAAGGAATCCAAAGGATACAAAGGCACTTTATTGAAAAGGTAGCTTCGAGCACAACTGGACAGAAGACATAAACGTCCATGTGACAGGCGGCTGCCAAGAAAAATCCAGTCTTTAGTAGGGGATATGATCACCTCTAACTGCGTTGCAGGATTTACCACATCTGTCCATGCTGAGGACGAGGTTGTCAAGCAGCTGTAGAGGCATCGCAGCTCATTCTTCTTGTAGTGCCAATCACAGCTGCGGAATCGTTGCTGGCGGCTGGTGACGTGCTGCCAAGCGTCTTCCGAGAAGGTCCCACACGTGTTCGATTGGATTTAGGTTCGGGGACCTTGCGGGCCAATCCATGCGTTGAATATCTTCACTCTCCAACAGCTCTGAGACAGCCACTGTACGATGAGGTGTAGTGTTGTCGTCCATGAAGAGGAACTCAGGACCCACAGTACCTCTAAACAGACGCACGTGAGGCAAGAGAACCTCGGTACAATAGCGGACACCAGTGACTGAACCTCCTTGGAAGATGTGGAGGTCAGTACGGCTACCAAGCATGATACCGCCCCAAACGAGAACTCCGCCACCTCCAAAACGGTCCCTTTCGATGATGTTGGAGGTATGATTGCGTGTTCCCTGCTCTCTCCAGATGTGTATACGTCCGTAATCCTTCGTCAGACTAAATCGGCTCACATCCGTAAAGAGAACTCGACCCCATTGCTGATGTGACCAGTTCTTGTGTTCCTGGAACCACAGAAGCCGCCGTCTCCGATGAGCAGGCGTTAATGGCACACACCGTACTGGTCGTCGTGCAAATAGACCACGTTTGTGCAGCCTCCTGGCCACAGCAAAACGCGATAACGAACGTCCAGTTGTCTGTGCGATTTCTCCCGCTGTCTGCCGTGTCTCTTCTCGCCTGTAGGACAACATACCGGTCGTGCGTCGCCATGGAGGACCACTGCTAAACTCTTGGACAGCTGTTCCTGTCATTTGAAATGCTCTCCAAGCTCGTGAAACGATGCTGTGAGCGATCCCAAACTCCTCGGCCACACTAGTCACACTTCGACCTTCTTCCAACTTCCCAATGACGCAACCTCGAGTAAAGTCACCCAGATGTTGTCTACTGGATTGCCTGTTGGCCATATCACACGGTGGCAGCAACTCGACGTCGTTCAAACCGATGTAGACCGTGCAATAGTTTTCACCGAATTGCTGATTCGTTTTCACCGAATTGCTGACCCTTCCGCCTACCCCCCACCGACCCCCTCCCATGTCATACTGCATATATGCGCATGTCCTACTGTACCAGACCCTAGTCATGCCCTACCGTACCAGACCCTAGTCTATCTCCTGAGTGGTCTTTCGGTCCGTTCTGCCTACTCGTTCCGCTGTTATGCTAATTTCTCCTCTTCGTCCTTAATTTTTGCACACCAGCAGTGGCGGCTTCTCAGGTGAAGTAGGTGAAGTGCCTCTTCACCTATTTTACTCAAAATAAAGTTTTATTCAGTATTTTTTTATAATATTTTCTTTTTTGCCTTTATTAATTTCCAAAATACTCAAAATTTTGAATAGATATTAATTCACATGGCGCGCTCAATAGGGAAAACAAATCCTTATACGCAAAACAGTGCAAGTGAAGAGCCGAAATGAGAATGCTTGGAAGTCTGCAGTTTTACGCCGAGTTGCCATGGTAACCGTGACGTCACCCTCCCTAATCTGCTCGCTCAAGTGAAGTGTTTCAGCTTCACGCGCCTTACCTCTGCATCTTTCAGTTTTTGAGCATAAAGTCGTGAGAGACCACGGTGGAGCGGGTGTTAATTTTTTTTTTTTTTTTTTTTTTTTGGCCCTGCTTACTTTTCAGTAATAAACATTCGGCGTGGAATAAAGACGGATTCTCAGATTTATTAAGCATAACACGGTCACTTCATAAACATCATGATTCTTGCGAACACCAGAAATGCGGACTAATGTTAAGGAATTTTGAAAAAATTCAAAACACCATTGCCGATGCCCTGAGGGAAAATGCTAGGCTTTTGAAAACGCATTTTAATGAAAACGTTCCTTTAAATAGACTTTTCTTACAGACAGTGATTGATGCAGTATTAATCTGTACTGTATTTGAGCAAACAAGAACTAGCATTCCATGGCCATGACGAAAGCATGGGCTCGATAAATCGTGGAAATTTCATTGAATTACTTTCATTGTTGATATGAAGAAGTTCTTTAGAAATTGAAAATCAATACGAAAGGATAAAAAACTATTCAAAATGAATTAATTGAATGTATTTCTGAATATATAAATGATCACGTCAAAAATTAAATAATTTTTTATTGTTAATTCGGAAGGTGTATTGGTTGAGGGAATTTTGGGTTTCCATGATGTGAAGGAAGATAGAACGTCAGGAGCTTTATACAAAATGCTAGACAAAATTTTGGAACAGACAATGTTACGATGGGGCAAGTATAACGTCTGGACACTTACATGGACTACAGAAAAAAAAGTCAAGGATAAAGCTTCTCAAGCTGTTTTTGTTCATTGCTTAGTTCATCGTTTGAATCTTGTATTACACTAGAGTTTTTCTAAAATTTCTAAGTGTCGAATACTTTTTGCAAGCCTCAGTGGAATTGCTGCGTTTGTTCACCATTCTGCGAAGCGGTCTTATACACTTATATCAACAATCGCAAGATGATTGATTGATTGATTGATTGGAGGATTAACGACCACCGCGAGCAACTCAATGGGCTATAAGCAGTCGCCCGTCCCTAAGTTAGGGTCACTGGTTCCAGGGAAGGGAGAGAGCCAGTGCGGTAAGACAAACACAACATCCATGCCTCACCAGGATTCGAACCCGGACCCCGTTCGGACGAATGATCAGAGGCCATCGCTTAGACCACTGCGCCACCTGGGCGGCAAAACCGTAAGATGCAGATCAACCATAGCAGAAACTCGATGGTCCTCCACTTCGAAATTAGTAAGTGTAGTTGTTGAAGATTGGAATAAATTGAAGGAAGTGTTCAGATTTCTGACGAATAGGAAATAATCAGACAAAAAATCAATTCACCTTGCCAAGGAGTTTTTGAATGATATTAACACTTTCGAATTTACATTTTTGGCTCCACCGATCTATTATTCGAACTTTTAAAGAAAAAATAACTAAACATAAACTACTGTGTAACTCAAATAAAAAACAAAACAAAAAAGCCATATAAAAGGAACGATGAGCCATATAAAAGGAATGATGAGTTATTTGAAACACAGTTTGGAAAACAGGGCAAGATTTCATCTTTTTGGCTCACTAGCAAATTTTGCTAGTGACCAAATAGTTTGCTAGCAAAACATTTGCATGACTAGCAAGTAAAACTAAATCACATCGTAACTTATTTTCTAATAAAGTTACACAGAAATTTAAATCTGTGTATAAATATTTTGACTTACCTTTTTGAATAATGAATAGAATCTTAGATAAGTTTAGTGACTATCTTTATTATTAATTTCTAACAAATTCTCATACCACATGAATATATTTCACTGACATTCTAATTCAGATTTCTTCCCATATGGTTTATGCTCAGGGTGTCTGACTTTGTCATCATACCACTTTATAACTGCTGACCGTGGATTAAAAATCTCTTCTTGTGGCCCTTCTACAGTATTTCAATTGTCATCAGAGCATTTAAAGTTTCAACAGACAAATTGTTCCTCCAATCCCCTTGTATTCTTTTAAAAAAAAAAAGAATACAAGGGGAAGAACATGCAACATGCAGTACTAAGTGGAAGTATCGCACAAATTTCTGCTAAACTTCTACACACTTCATACACACTTCATATCTGCCAACTACCACACAATGCCGTAGTTTCTACCGAATTAGTTGTCTGACTACGGAACTCACTATCAAAACTACGGATTCTACAAATTTTCATTTTGTTTCAAATTTTTCTTTTGCTGTTATTTTTATGATATACACGAGATTCTTACAGGGATTCGCGGAATCCCGCTTTTTTTGTTTTTTTTTTTTTGTCATCAGTTAGATCATTCTGAAGATCGATATTTGGGGGAGGGGGGGTCGTTTTCCATCTGGAGAAGAAATTTCGTGCTTCAAAACTTTCGAACACAGTAGTAAAACGGAGTAAGAAAATTTTGCCGTAATCGCAAATTTTTCCCCCCAATGTTGTCTTTGTGTCCGCTTTTCTTGTTAAATATTTTATTGCATAAATGTTTGCATTTTAGCTTGAAACTGTGGAGAACAATTTGCAAAAACGGAAGTTGACTGCTGCAAAATTTTTCTGTAATCTTCAGGCATCAGATTCTTCCGCGAATTCAAGGAATTCCGGCTTTTTCGTTATTATTGGAATTCCGTTTTACGAAACTAGAAAACGAAAGGTCGACGGAATTCGGATTTTTTCCGTAATCATAATTTATTTTTTTCTCACGATGTTGCCTCTGTCAAGTATTATTGCTCATTAACATTTTACTGGATAAATATTTGTATTTCAGCTTGAAAATACAAGGAAAATTTCCAAAACCAGAAGTCAGACGAAGCAAAAGTTTCTTCCGTAATCGTTTACCCCCTCCACGAATACGTTTCGTAAAAGCGTCTATCTATGCCACGCAATAAGGCTAGTTACTATGGATAAGACTTTTGCCAGTGTTGGCAGGCTATTTTCCAGTAACATTTTGGTTTGCTTCTTTCGGTTTTGTCTACCATCCGAATAAGTGGAATTATTCTTGCTTATTCATCACTGATCATTAGAGCGCAGTATTTGATGTATGCACGACTATCAAGACTTGTGGAAGTAGGCGATCGCTTGGCTTAGGGCTACGACAGGAGTTGAGGACAAAGTTCGTGGGGCAAAAGAAGGGAGGGTGGCAGAGCAGGTGGTCAAACAACCGATCCATCCCAGAGCTCTGGGTTGCCACAGCAACCATTGCCGACGTCACGTTCAGTTTCTGTAATAGACCAATGAGGGCACGATGGAGAGGAGTTTCAATGTGCTTCTACGACAGTTTCCACTGGAAGGGATGAAAGATATGGGGAGGATGGGTATTAAGTGTCGAAAGGAAATTGGTGAAAGAGAATCGCTGATCGTCGCTGTTTTAATAAGTGATAATAGAAACTGTTATGTAAACTTCGTGGATTAATAATGATTTTTGGTTACTTTAAATAAAGAAATTACCTTACTAGCAAGATTTGCTACTACGATTTTTTTTCACTAGCAAATTAGATTTTTCACTAGCTATTTGCTAGTTGCTAATCGGTGAAATCGCACCCTGTTGGAAAAGCTAGCAAAATCACAGAAATAAGCACAGGAATATGCTGCTCTTACACAGGAAACAATTTTTCAAAATTATAAACAATTGTATTTTAAAATTTTGGACCACATTCTTATGGAAATGGATATAAGATTTCAAGACTGTAAGAACACAACCAAATTCGAATAATTTAATGCATGCTTTCCCTCTCGCGCTCTTGAAAATCTACATTTTTACGGAAACATATTTACTAAACACAGCGCCTTAAAAATGAACTGAGTTGTATATGCCGATGAAAAATTAAGGAATATATTGACTCAAAAACTCCTTCGAGTGTTTCATGGAGACAGACATTTTTACAGAAGATTATAAATTGGTTTTCCTCAGTTTAACAATTCCATCTACAAGTGTGCCAGTGGAAAGAAGTTTTCTTAAAAGAATACAAACTTGCTCAAGAAACACTAGTTCCCAAGATAGACTTGCTTCTCTGGCAAATATTTGTATTCAGGAAGACATTTTATTGATGCTCACGAAGAAACAACCATCTAACCATCTTATGACGACATAATCGACAAATCTGCAGCTTTAAAAGAAAAATTGATTTAATATAAAAAAAATAAGTCCTCATTAAGGGATTTTCATTGTAGACAGTAGATATATTTTCATACTGCTCTTGTACCTCTTCACCTATTTTTTCAACCACGAGCCGCCACTGCACACCAGTGTACATAAATGTTGGCTCAGGCCGTGGGGTTGCCACTCCCCATCAGCTGGATGAACAGCTGTACCTACGGTGATGGCATCGTACGAAGATGAAAAGATGAGATGGTTCGTCACAAAGTCAGCTTGGGCAGTGGGGGTGCTACTCCCCAAATAACTGGAAAACCAGTTATCCCCATGCAAGGACCAGGGGTTAACCCAGGTTTTTAAAGATAATATCCATTTTTTGTGAAATCTACCAATTTTTGTGTTAAGAGCAATTTTGCCAAAAATATAATAAAAAACCAACAAAAAAAAAAAAAAACCCCAAAAGTACAAAAGTTTCAAAGTGGTGTGGATTCATAGATAGAATCAACATTATGAGATCAGGACTTGCAACATGCAATTGCCAGAGGCAAGGATAATCAAATGACTGGTCTGGGCATGTAAGAAATCCTGCTGTCCAGTCAGGTAGGTAAAAAACAAAACAAAGAAACTTTCATCATCAGTTGCCATTTTGTTTTCACAAGAAAATACTGTCTGAATGAAGAAAAAAAAAGCAGTTAAACTCGACAAATTCCAGGTGCCTCACCAAAACCTTTTAAAACAATTTTACTGAAAGCAATTTGTGATTCACAAATTGTGAATATACCATTTATTTTTGTAAAAATATCATTACAGTTCAAAATCGTGCGAAAATATTTTTGTGCAGCTACCACCAGACAGTATGAAATGCCGCCTAGATTGAGCCCTGCCAGTTCAGAGCAAAGACTAAATCTGCTCATCACCACTCTGTAGAAAAGGACTTTTCACTATTATTTTTAAAAGGTTTAATGACCACCATAAGAAACTGAGGGCTAAAGGCAATAGTACAGCCCTCATTCACACATTTCTGCAGAAGGGAAAAAGCCTGCTCTACAGGCAGACAGACTACCCATGCCCTGTGACTCGAAACTAGATCTAACTTGAATGACTTGCCAAAAGCAAGTGCCTCAGACCACTCAAGTCACCAGAGTGGCACAGAATGTCAAATGTATATCTGAAGAAAAGATCTAATAGAAAATCAAACAGTTACCATCTCTTTTACTAGATAGTAAATCAAGAAACAAAACTAGAGAAAGATATCGGATTATTGGTGTTGGATTTATACACTGCTGTTAATAGAAATTGCAACACCATGAAGAAATCCTCAGATTTGCACGAAATTTCCAGGGTGGACAGGACTGTGGGAGATGTAAATTATTACAATTGCAGAGCACATGCAACACCATCGGAAACGACATGCAAAGGAATATAAAAGAAGGTGTACAGAGAGCAAGATTTTAAACTTGCATATCTAAACTCAACCGTATGCAGTTGCTAACATGCAAACATGATGCGTAGAAGGATGAGACAACAATACAAACACCTGACGGAGTTTGAAAGAGGTAGAATTGTTGGACTCAGGGAAGGTGGTTTATCATGTGATATTGCTGCACGTGTCAGTGGACAGCAGAAGGTTCTACACATCGTTGTGCAGGGTCTAGGGCTCAAAATCGCACGACCAAGCGGGAAAAAAAGGCACTTGCACCGTATGGCAGTGATGTCGTGCACAACACCATCCACAGCACTTGCGCAGCAATGGAGGATGGTCACACATTGTCCGATGCCTGCAAGCACTGTTCGTCACCGATTGCTGCAGAGAGGCCTCGTTGTTCGCCATCTATTGCTGCGACTTCTCTTGACTCTGAACCATAGGCGCCGGCGATTGCAGTGGTGCATAAAATGCTGAAACTGGAGTGCTAAATGGGAGCATATTGTGTTTTCGGACGAGTCCAGATTCAATCTAACGCATCACGACGGGTGAATCCTTGTTCACAGATGCTGTGGTGAACAGCATCTGGAGGGCTGCATTATGCAGCGCCATTCTTGTCTAACGCCAAGCGCGATGGTCTGGGGCATTATTGCGTTTCATTCACGCACTTGCCTGCTACACATCACAGACACATTGAACAGCCAACACTACATCACAAAAATGTTGGAAGCTGAACTTATACCCTTCCTTCAGACGATCCCGGGAGCCGTCTTCCAACAAGACAATGCCGAACCCCATGTTGCCCGTACTGTCCATGACATACTCTGTGCACATCAAGGCACTCATCTTCCCTAGCCTGCTCGCTCACCAGATTTGTCACCTATTGAGAACGCCTGGGGTGTCATCACACAATGACTGGCTCGCACGGCCTCATCGCCTGTCACAACCAACGAATTGTGGATGTGTGTAGAAGCAGAATGAAATGCAATACTCCAGTCGACCATCCACATTGTAGTTTGCTCCCAAAATGGCAGAAGAGGCTCACTGTTCAAAGGAACATATGCACAGCTTATCTACACACAGTAACTACGCCTAAGGCAATTTTTTAGTGAGTGGTGCATGAAAACGAAAGAAACTAAGATTTTTCTTTTTTTTTTGATTGAAGGTTTAAACGACCACCGTGAGCAACTCAATGGGCTATAAGCAGTCGCCCGTCCCTAATTTAGGGTCACTGGTTCCAGGGAAGGGAGAGAGCCAGTGCCGTAAGACAAACACAACATCCATGCCTCACCGGGATTCGAACCCGGACCCCTTTCGGACGAATGATCAGAGGCCATCGCTTAGACCACTGCGCCACCGGGCGGCAAACTAAGATTTTCCAACTGAATCTTAGAATAGACACGTGGTAAAATCAAAAGAACTCCTGTCTCATAAACAAAGCAATGCATAGGTTAGTACGGAGGTGAGGGCCCACCAGAATAATAAATCAATACCTAATGAGGTATTTTGAAAATGCCAATCCATAAGCCCACGACTTTTAGTATCCCCAAAGGGAGAAATTGTTACTGGTTCTTGATAATATTTTATTCCATAATTATACATATTAAGATTCATCTGTTTCTTCCAAACAAATGAGCTTCTGCCATGTTGGGAATACACTATATAAGGTCTTTGTAATTAAAGGTAATGTGTTTTGTGGTTGAGCAGGGGAAATATTCTGATTAGTTTTATCAATTGTTCCGCTGATATCAAGATTTTCCTTTGCAAAATCAAAAAAGACCATGTTTCTAACAAACGCAAGAAAACATAATTCAACAGCTGGAGTATTTTCCTATTTTCAAGATGTGGGCATTTTTTCTGTGGGCAATTTTTCCTCATACCCTTTGATTTCCATGTTCCTTCACAGGATGGGAGGGGGACACAGGCTGAACTAGAGGGTGGACCAAATTCGGAAGAATAACCTATGTATATGCAATACATGAGACCGACCAAGGAACAGAAAAGCTGAACTTTTTAACTGGATGAAAAATCAGAATGTGTGGCAAGAAAGTGTGAATATAACACAGTACAAGCAAGATGGAATTGTTCACTGCAGTTCATTTATGTCAAATATTAAACTGGTACACATCACTGAATTCAAAATATAAAATTACTGAATTCAAAACAAAATAAAATTGTTTTAAAAGACATTGTTTCAAACACAGTGATTTTTTTTTTTTTATTTTGTACTTGCTAGAACATCAGCTTAACTTCCTTTGTGTTGCTTTCTTCTTAGCAAGTTCCAAAGCCACATTTGTATTTTGCTGACTTTGCAGCTGCACAGCAATCTTTGCTATTTCCTTTCCGTTGATATCATTCATTATCTTCCCATTTCTTCACTGTCCCTTTTCTTTTTTTTTCCTCGTTTACTCCCTCAGATGACAATAATTCATGCATCATGCTGAAAAAACTTTCAGCCTGAGACCATGAATACATGACATCAAAGCTTTCACTACTTTAGATAAACGGTGCAACTTTCAGAATATGGATACTTTTCTCAAACTTCATCATTTCTGTTTTTGGAAAATTTCTCCTCCCTAATCAAGCTTATGTGCAGACATTTATGGGGGAAAGTAACAACACAGGATTCTGAGAACGTCGCAGGATGAAAAAAACAAACAAAAAAACCACAATTACACCATGGAGAAAACTTCGCTTCGACCAATTTCCGTTTTTGCATTTTTGTAAACTTTTTCCTTCATTTTTAAGCTAAAATGCAAAACATGTGGAATAAAAGGATATTTAAGAACAATACTGGGCAGAAGGTACATCGCTTGAGAAAAAAAAAATTGGGGGAAACATCTTTGCTGCGTCTATAGCATTCTTCCTAGATTTTTTTTTTATAGCCAAGCGGCAAGGAATTTTAGCTGGGTGGTACTTTTAATGAAACCTTCCTCAATTAAAAAAAAATGTTTTGCTTAACATTATTATACATATTAAATATCTTTAGTGGTGTGGTAGGCATTAATGTAACATAACATGATAAAATTAGAAAATTGTACAAAAATGATTAAAAAATGAGTACTTACTAACAAATCACAATCAACACATTTCTTTTATAGATTGAAGGTTTAACGACCACCACGAGAAACTCAATAGGCTATAAGCAGTCGCTTGTCCCTAACTTAGGGCCACTGGTTCCAGGGAAGGGAGAGAATCAGTGCCGTACGACAAACGCAACATCCATGCCTCACCGGGATTTGAACCTGGACCCTTCTCGGACGAATGGTCATAAGCCAGTGCTTAGACCACTGCGCCACCAGGGCGGTGACACAGATTTCAGCTAGTTTTCATCAACACTGATGGTGTATGTGGGAATAAGTTCTCTATTTTTACTATTATGTTCATTGTAAAAACATTCATTAAAGGAAATATAGCCGGGCAGCAGACAAAATTAACTGGTCAGACCACCTAGTAAAAAGGCTCTAGGAAGAACACTAGTCTAACTTCTGTTTTTGAAAGTTTTGAAGAATGGAATTCCATCCTCAAATGGAAAACGTAAATTTTGGGGAGAAAACCATTACCCCAAAAATTTCTGTTCAGTTGTATCTTGAAAATGCCCAAAATGGTAACGGAATAGTAGAATTCTTCAAATCCATGGAAGAATCGCATGCCTAAAAGACCACAGGGAAGTCTTTGCGCAATCTTAACTTCCGTTTTTGGAAATCATTGCCCACGGTTTCATGCTGAAATACAAACATCTGTGCAATAAAATGATAGTTAATAATCCAGGCAACATCACCAGAAAAAAAAATTACGATTGTCTGGAAAAATCTTCAATCTGTTTAACTTCCATTTTCGAAAGTTTTGAAAGATGAAATATCGTCCCCAGAACGAAAACTACTCCTCTCTACCCCTCCAAAATTTCTCTTCCATTCTACATTGATCTTGAAAATGAAAAACGCAGAATTCTGCGAAAGAATCTCGTATATGATATATACATTAACAACACTAACACATATATATATATAGCAGAATTCACAGCCATATCACAAGAAAATTTGAGAGCCAGTTTGGCAACTGCTCTAGTGTTGCAAAAAATTAACACAACTACAAGACATCCTTTCATCATATGTTAACTGTGGCTGATATTTTCATCTTCTAGCAATTTTTTCGCTTTATTTATTCATTGTAAAATTTTGCATTTCCTGCATCGTGGCACCCTAAGAGCGGGTCTAATAAAAAATGCACTAATGTATATGTCAGTCCCAGGAATAAAGTTCCAGATCAATGTTATGCCACAGCATCTGAAAAGATTTCCTCCAACCGATGGCCACGAGACATCAACTGTTTCCTCTACAGCTTTCAATTCAAGCCCAAGATGAGTGCACTAAAGACAGAAGAATATGTGACTGCAAATGCATTGCCTGGTTTAAAAGAAGCTTTTCAACAGCTTAAGATTGGGAATTAGTGTCAGCACAAAATAAAATCCTTTCCCACTTATTACAATAAAATTTTGAAATTTTACTAATGCAGAAAAATACCTAATTCATAAAAAGAAACAAAAATCAAATGTGTTTCTTCAAAATTGGATTTCGATAATTCCAAAAAGTCTGCCTTACAGCTGACTAAATTTATTATAGTATACATTATATCGACAAATGTCACCGGACACCCCTTCAAAAGCAAATGAAAGGATCCGCTGCATTGTTAAGATGAGCGGTACAGCTGCAAACGGTATGAAAACAAGCCTGCAGGTGACCGCGATCATATCGCACTGTGATGTTGAGTGAAAATGTTGTGGCGGGAGAGAACTGACTTTGAGAAAGGAAAGATTGTTGGGTGTTATATTAGTGGGTTGTCCATTAGAGATGCCGAGAGGCGTTTCAACATACCCAAGTCAACTGTTTTGGTTGTACTGAATAAGTGGAAGACACATGGCATGCCTGAAGCAGCAAAACATACCGGCAGACCAAAAAAATCAGTGATAGAGGACATCAAAGCCTCAGGAGAGTTGTTACAGCTAATCGACGGAGTACAATGCTGGAACCTCGGTATGTACACGTACCATTTGCAGAGAACTTCATTCCATGAGTTACTGTGGTCGTGCAGCTGCTCATAAAGCCTTTCATTTCCACTCAGAATGCTACTCATCATTTAGCATGGTGTAATGATGAGTAGCATTCTGAGTCGAAATGAAAGGCTTGGTGGTGTAGCTGGGTCTAAGAACAAGTTGCATGTGAACAAATTATCAGGAAAAACCAAAATGTTGATGCAAAAAAGAAGAGAGATGAGGACAACTAAAGAAGAAGTGACTTCCAAAGTGGAATATATAGAAAAAGTATACTGAAGACATAAGGAAATTCAACTGTGAACTAGTGAGGAAAACAATTGAAAACAACCAAAACCTAAAGATAGCAAAGGGACATCTCAGTAAGGGAAGAAAACAGATTATGGCACTCAGAAAAGAAGATGGTTCTGTAACAAGAAATAGAGGCGGAATCTTGACAAGAGTGAAAGATTTCTACTCCAAATTATATGAAAGGGTTCATACATGTACTCCAGACATCGTGAAAGGTACCAGTACCAGAGTTCTTCCAGTCCTCCCAGCAGAAGTTGCACATGCAATCAAGAACATGAAACATGGAAAAGCTCCAGGAGAAGATGGAATTACTGTAGACATCATACAAGCAGCAAGTGGAGAAATCGAAACAGTACTCGCCCAAATTTTCACTCGATGTCTTAATGAAGGGAAGATTCCTGAGGATTGGTACAACACTACAATGATCCTACTACATAAAAAAGGTGACATTGAGGATCTCGGGAACTACAGACCTATCAGCCTCCTATCAGTGGTTTATAAAATATTCACTAAAGTTCTTTCACACCGCATGAAGGTAACACTGGACATGGCTCAACCGAGAGAACAAGCTGGATTCAGGAGTGGCTACAGCACAATAGATCATATCCACGTACTGAGAGAACTATTTGAAAGAGCGAAGGAATATGAACTACCATTGTGCATGGCTTTTATCGATTATGAAAAAGCTTTTGATTCGGTGAAACCATCAGCCGTTACAATGGCTCTGAAATCCTGCAGTATTGAAGATGCATACATTAATACTATTAATAACATCTATGAAAATGCAAGTGCAAAGATTCGGCTGTTTGAGAATACAACACACATAAAAATTGGAAAGGGAGTGAGACAAGGTGACACCATATCTCCGAAGCTCTTTAATGTCACATTGGAAAATGTCTTTCAATCACTGAACTGGGAAAACAAGGGGATAAAGATTAATGGAGATTATCTAACCCACCTTCGTTTTGCTGATGACGTAGTCATTTTTGCAACTACCCCATCATAACTGCAGAATATGATTCAGGAACTTGCTGACAAGAGTAAAGAAGTGGGATTAAAAATGAACTTTCAGAAGACAAAAGTGATGTTCAATGCTTTTTCAAGAAATGAAGATTTATCGATTGATGGAGACAAGCTGGAGATAACAGACACGTACGTTTATCTTGGACAGCAGATATCAAGTGAGAGTCACATTGATGAAGAAATTAATCGGCATACAAAACTTGCCTGGAGAGCTTTTGGAAGAAACAGCATAATTTTCAAGAGCAATATGCCATTATGTCTTAAAAGAAAAGTGTTTGATCAATGCATCCTTCCAGTGCTTACGTATGGTGCAGAGACGTGGACCTTAACTAAGAGACATACAAAGGCTGCAGACAACTCAGAGAAGGAAGCATGAAGAGGTGCATGCTTGGTGTAACCAGGAGAGATAAGAAGAGGAACTTGTGGATCCGAAAAATGACAAGAGTGGAAGACATCATGATCAGACCCCTGAAATGGCAATGGACTGGACATACTGCTAGAAGAACAGACCATCGATGGACAGCCGAAATTTTAGATTGGATTCCAAGGGACAGGAAAAGACCCAGAAGAAGACAACATGGGAGATGGGTGGATGAAATTCGAAAGTATGCAGGAGTGACATGGAAAAGACTGGCACAAGACAGACCGTAGTGCAGGAAACTTGGGGAGACCTACGTCCAGCAGTGGATTGAAAATGGTTTACAATGATGATGATGATGAAAGAACATTTATCATGGACCATATATCTATGGAAATGGGTCCTATGATGAATCCAGATACACGATCCATCAGTCTGATGGCCATGTGTGGGTATGGCGGCAGCCGGGGGAACGCTATTTAACACAGTGTACTGTTCCTGCAGTCAAGTTTGTAGCTGGCAGTGTTCGCGTGTGGGGGCGTTTTCTATGGTATGGTCCCGGCCCATTGGTTATCGTGGACAAACCTGTTAACCAGCAAGTCTACCTCAATATTCTGAACAATTATGCCCTACCAACTGTGTGGCAATACTACGGAACCGAGCCTTGTTGGTACCAGCAGGATAATGCACCGAGCCATAAAGCAAGGACTGTTACGGCGTGGTTTGACGACAATTCTGTATCGTGTGTGGACTGGCCAGCACACAAACTTGATCTTAATCCCATAGAGCACCTATGGGATGAATTAAGAGCGCTGCATAAGAAGTTTGGAACCAAGGCCTACTACTAAGCAACAGTTAGCGGCAGCATTATGTACTGAATGGAAGCGCATAGCCATCGCTGTGTTCCAAAACCTTGTCGAAAGCATGTCTCAAAGGGTCAGTGCATGCATTAAGGCCAAAGGTGGACAACATTGTACTAATGTATGTCAATAAATGCTGTGTTGTGTTTCTCTTCTAGGTGCCTGGTGACTTTTGTCAATATAGTGTATATACACACACACGGAGTAGCCAAATTATTATGACCACCTGGTTAATGCATAGTTGGGCCACCTTTGTCCTTAATACTGCTTGAATTTGTCTTGGTGTGGACTCTATTAAATGTTGTCAATTGGCCTTGGGTATACAGAGATGCCAACATCAGAAGGAAGTTATCAGTAGTCCATATGCGGACCAGAGTTTTTCCGTAGTGAAGTCAAGTTCCTGCATTCAAATTTGCAGGGTAGCATGCGTATTTCCCAGAGTACACTGCTACATTTTTAGCAACATTTTAATCTGGATGGGGGGCAATACTTGGATAAATTTTGTAATATACTTAAGTACCCTTAAAATGGAAAAAAAAAACCCAGTAAATACACAAAAAATACATACTATTTCAACTCCACCTTTTAATAAATATGTTATGTCGTAAGTGTGTGATATAACACACTTATGGTTATTCCTCCTGTTTTTTAGAGAGTGAAAACACCGACCGCAATAGACTTTTCCTCCGTGGGCGATTGAAAAATCAGCAGCACACAGGGAACAAAACCTATGGTTTTCGGATTTTAGACACGGAAATTCTAGCAAATAACACCTTGAATTTTTTACAACATTTTTGCTTTTTAGATCCAAGAATATTAGTACAGGGTGGTGGCCATTTACATGACGCTATTGAAAGTAAATTTGCACACGACAAACACGATGGGAGCAAAGACCAATGCTGCACAGAACAATTAACTATGAAAGGCTTCATGGCTTAATTATGCGGATAAATAGAAAATTAGCGTTAAATGCTTATGATATGAAAAGTCTAGTCAAAAAGGTATTTTAAATTGCATAAATAAATCAGTTCTGAAAAAGAGGATAAAAAAAAAAGAGGAAATGCAAATAAAATAAATTACAATAAAAATCCATGCAATGTTTGATTAGCACAATAGAAGTTTTCTGCTAAGATGTGGGGAAATAAAATGTCAACTTAATATGCAAGTAAAATCATCAAATAAAAAACAAAAGAATTAAAACTAAAAATTCCTAACAAAGAATGATCTGGGGAAAACAATCTTCAAAACAAGCTATTAAGAAAGAAAAAGTTTCCTGTGAATCTGACAAGATAAAATAAAACATGACTCTCTTTAGCAAAACATTTTTATAACAGAAAAAAAAAGTGCACTTTGCAAATCTGTCTGAGTAACATAAACAAAAGCTCACTGTCAAGAGCGAGGAGCGTGAGAAAATATGTCGAACCTGGCACGCGCGGGCAATAGTAATAGTCAGGAGGTAGAAAGCGGGAAAAACACATGCAGATGTTTCTCAACGAGGGTCGCTTTGAAGCGTCAAAAAGCCATTACATTAAAAATTTGAAATATATACATTGAAAGCAAGATAAGGATGTTTAGAGCAATTACACAATTAAGGCGTAAAACATAAAACACATTTTCTAAAGGTTCACGACATTTTTATGTCATGAACCTTTAGAAAATGTGTTGTATTCCTCTAGGAATACACAACGCTTTTAAAACGTTAAATAAAATATAATCTAGAAAGAATCAATATTAATTAATTACGATATTTAATTTCGAAGACGAATTCGATAAGGAAGCAAATGCATGCAGCTGCTGTTTCCTTTCGCTGGTTGCCAGAGACAGAGATTTTCTTTTGTTCTGGGCGAAGAATATATAGTCTGCTCTGAACCCAGCCTAAAAGCTTTGATTGCAGCCTTTTGTAGTAATTGGCAATGGAAAGAAATCGTATTATACTAAATCTTCCGTAGAAAAATTAATTAAATAAATGCGTAGTCCGTAGTATGTGGCTGTTAACCATAGAAACTATGGAGAATCCAATAGTAAATGGCATCTCTGGGTATATTAGCCCAAATGTAATGAATTGCAACCTCCAGCTCTTGAAGATTTTACGGTAGTGAATCCAGCTGTCTACAAATGCTACAGTGAATCAAGACCTGATGATTGAGGATGCTTATGTAGCAGGGAAAATCGTTCACGTACACTGTGTATACTATTGTTGCACAGAGAATTGTTCTGCTGGAGTATCCATTTCCACTGGCAGGGGTCGGTCCTGGTGACATTTGATACCATCTTCATAAAAATATTTTGAACTGTGATGGTATCGTCACTTTCAGTTAAAATTTATTTTTAAAATATTTTAGTGTACGTTTATGCTGCAGCCTCACTGCTAGCACATAGATGCTCGGTCAGGCACCTCGCTGCTTGCATGTAGCTGCGATGCTCGCCATGGAGCATTTACCCTGCAGCTGTTCACATCGCTTTTATTATTATAGGAATCACGACTATATCTCTTATGGTCAAACAGACTTTACCAGTGTTATGGCAAGTTTTACAACCACTGCATATGAAGCCACCAACTAAAGATAAATTCAAAGAAATCGCTGATATGTTTTACAAGAAATGGGGATTCCCTAACTGTCTAGGTTCTATCAATGGAAAGCACATCCGAATACTTCGCCCTCAATGGTCAGGCTCCATGTTCTTTAATTATAAAAGCTACTTTTCAATAGTTCTGCAAGCCGTCAGTGATGCACACTGTAAATTTATTTTCATTGAGGTTGGAGCCTATGGAAAACAAAGTGATGGGGCACTTTTAGAAAGTCTGCCTTGTATGACAGAATGAAAAAGGGTGTGTTTAACATTACTGAAGATAACTTCCTACCAAGTACTGACATCCAAGCCCTCTGTGTGTTCATACCTGATGAAGCCTATCCCTTACTGAGACACATGATGAAGCCTTATGCTGGAAAACTCTTGATCAATGAAAGGAGAAGTTAAAAAAAAATAAAATAAAAGTTCAAATCACAGGAAAACTTCACAAATGAGATAGATGACTGAGTAGTTTCACACTCAGTTGGGAAAGTGGGTCAATGGATGGGAACAGTGTCCTTGAAGGAACCAATCACAGTGTAAGTTTGAGGATGCCTGGCGATGGTCGAGGCTCAAAAAAACAAACCAGTCTTATATCCGAGCAGCGCAGATAGCCTCGCTGCTCCACGATAAATGAGCCTGTAAAGATTTATGGTTTTGTTTCATCATCGCCAGGTACCCACGTGCACAGCTCGGCGATGAGCCAGCAGCGAGGCTGCAGCGTAAACGTACCCTTAGTGTTAGTGGCATCTTGAATATTCTTCTGTTTAAGTGATGCACTTTTTCTTTTTTTTGTCATTATGAACAGTTGTCAGTAAAACGGTATCTGATGGATGTCTACCAATCACTGTGACCTCATCACTACTAGTGGTGGATACGCTAGAGAAAGTGCGGTGACGCTTGCTGAAAGAAACCCCAAAGCATTACAGGAGCATTGCATTCCCCCTTCCCTCTGACAGCCTGACTCCACATGAATTTTCCAGGGCTAACTCAGGAGTAGGGCTGGGCACGTCGGTGAGAAACACCAATTTTGGACATTGAAACATTCGTGCATCGGTAATATTGATGGAATTTTTCAATGTATCAGTGAAAACCTCGATGTTTCACTAAAAAGCGGAACTCGCATCTTTTCCATTTGCAACAGTAATGGGCATATCGATGGGTAAAACCGCTGTTCAATATATCAGTGATTACTCTTCAATTCAACATAGAGTAATCAATATTTGTTAAAATGCTTATGTATCGGTGGGAATTGTTGACGTTTCTTTGACATATGGGCTCCTGTAACATCAAGGATAAGAACTATTTTCGGCGACGAAACATCGAACAAAACAGTGAAAACATCACTAAGTCATGACACAGGAATATTATATTCCTTTCCTTAAAAGAATGCAACAAAAAGAAATTAATTTACTTTGTATAGAAAATGTTCTTTTGCAGTTTCAAACACGGTAAATGAGTACTTTAGCGTCCTAAATTATTTAGTCGGAAAAATTTCACTGTGTGGGGAAAGTGCGACATACAATTTTTAAGCATGCAATATAATGGGGAAAGGTGCAGAAATACAGTAATTTAAGAGAACGTGAAAGAATTTTACCAAAGTATTTACCTGCGAGTACAATGGTGTGCAGCAGTTGGTGTGGGAGGCTTAAGTGACGTTAATGGTGATGACCTGAAGCTTCTGTGCTTCGAATGGGGGCAGGAATTAGTAGTGAATGTGCGGAAGAATACAATAGGAGTAGGATGTATTCTTCGGAAGAGTGTGATGCGTACTGTAATCCTACGCAAGTGGAAGTAGTTCAAAACTCTTTTCTCAAATTTTGAGAAAGAAATGTGAGTAATGTTATTTAGTGTTCTCCCTGGAGCCTTTTTACTGGGTGGCCCACCCAGCTAATTTTCTCTGCCGTCCAGCTAAATTTCCTCTAATGAATAACACGCATTAGTAAGATTGGACAACTTACTCCCCCATACACCATAAATATTGGTGAAAACGACTGAATTCTGTGCTGAATGTGATTTGTCAGTAAGTATTTAATAAGTACAATCATGTTAAGCAAAACAACTTCCTTTCTTTTTTTCGATTGAGGAAGGGGTCGTTTAAAGTACCAGCCAGCTGTAAAAAAATCTAGGAAGAACACTATCGTTATTAGTTTCACAATATCTCCGAATGGAAAGAAATGAAGGAATGTAAATGTTTTCATGTACGACAGAAGTGTTGAGTAAGAAGTTTTGGTTCCGGTTGAACCCCAAGTTTTGGTTATGTTTCAAAGATTTACACAGGGTCAGTTGATTTCTTCAAGCACTTCATTTGTAGTTATGCTGTTATTCTGTACATTGTAGCTCACATTTTTTTGTCCTAAACAGATATTTTTTAAAATAAAGGAGTTTCTTCAATTCAGAAATCATAGTATGGCAGGGAAACCAAGAGCTTCTTGTCGTATTGTGCCGGATAAAGAAATTTTAAGCCCTGACGAAATCCGAAATGAAGTATGGAGACTCACGACTTTGGAAAGAGCCACTAACACTGTTTAAAAAGCTACTAACACCACTTACAATGCTGTGTAAAAGCCGACTTCTTTCCTTCAGCATATTCCTACAAGACGCTTCTGTTACTACGTTCTGCTCAACCGCTTCATGTTGTATTCTTCTGGCCGTTACTTGCCTTTCTCAATGAAGCTTCCATTCACTGGACTACACCTTCACGCCATCGCCGCTCCGTCATCCTAGGCCTACTGCACGTACTCTTCCAAACCATCGTACTCCCAGGTAAATACGTCAGTAAAATTCTTTCCTGCTCTCTACAAATACTATAATTTTGCACCTTTCCTCATTATTTTGCATGCTTAAAATATTGTATGTCGCACTTTTCCCACACAGTTAAATTTTTAAGCTCAATTCAAAAACAACATCCATTTTTGTACCCCCCCCCTATCCATACTCAGATTGATCTTTGCTGCACCGGCTGGGATTCCAAGAAACATGTTGACAATTATGAGGTGAGGAGCATGATGGGGAAGTCCTAACTGCACGCTTTGAGACATTATCAACTTTTTTTTTATTATTATTATTATTTTAGTTTGTGAGTTATTTCTTTCCCTCCAGCACTTAAAAATTTTGACCTTTGATGACTTTCTTGGTTTAATACAACCTGGAGTGTTATTATTATATCCCCTACCCTAGATCTCAGCAGGAGTATAATCACAGTTGTATTGAAAAAACACTATCTGCATATGCAGTCATTAAAACAGAAAACCTGTTGCAAACTGGAAACCATGATTAGCAACAATAAATAATAAAAAAAAAAAATAACTGAAAACATAATAAAACAACAATTGCAGTCAGAATAACGATTATAGACGATTGAAATGCTCTAAACTCAAAACTAGGCGAAATTCACAAAAATAGGGTAAATTTCACATACAAAAAAAGAATTTCACAAAAATGGGTATCATCTTTAAAAACCTGGATCAACTCCCAATTGGAAAACTATCAACATGTGGACTTGGTTGGCAACGATATTTAAATATCTTTGGGTAGTCAGACACTGCTCCACACGAATCAAAGGGCCCAAACACTCCCACAAAAACCTGACCCAGATCATAACATTGCCTCTGCCAGCTTGGACAGTAGTGATGATGCAAGATGGGTCCATGCTTTTGTGCTGCTGTCTCCATGTCCTCACCCTTCCGTCTGCATGGTGTAGTAAACATTTGTCAAACTACATTACCCTTTTCACTGATTTACTGTCAAATTCTTGTGTTCTAGAGTGAACTGGAGGTGTTTTTTCTTGTTCGCTAGATAGCAATGGCTTACCGACAGGCCTTCTGCTTCTGTAACCCATACGACGTAATGTGCAGCAAACTGTATGTTGAGAGGCCATTGGACTTGGTTCCTGATTCAGATTATCTGTAATCTGACAAAGTATTGCCCGTCTGTTGGAATGAACAAGTCTGTTTACTCTCCGCTCAGATGGAGCATCCAGTAGACATTGATGACCACATGCCTTGAGCTCAGACTCAGTGACTGGTGGTCCACTCTCTGTAAACTTTCAAAACTGCTGCCCTCAAACATTTCGCAAGTGCAGCTGTTTTGCGAATGTTTGCACTAATGCTTTGAGCACCCACAATCACTAGACATTCAAAAGCTGTTAGATTGCATCTTTTACCCATTATTTCTCATGCAATCCACTTTATTAGTCTCTAGATTCCTTCAGTGCTCTCATTCTATACCGCTTCAGCCATCTTGCATCAGCAGGATAGGTGCTTTGCCTAAAACAGTCTGAGGGCCATACACAGGGCATCTTTTAGACATTCCTGGTTCACCTTTTTCATTTTTTATGATAAAAGAAATTGTACCTTCGTTTTTTTGCACGCAATTTTTTTTTTTTTAAGTTTAACGATCACCACAAGCAACTTAATTGGGTTATGCATTATTTTATTTGTTTTGGGGGCTTAACGACCACCATGAGCAACTTAATAAAGCAGTACGTAGTAGCCAGCCCCTAATTTAGAGTAACCCCAGGACCGTAAACAAACACACATACACGAATCACTTGGGATTTGAACCCGGATCCATTTCAGACAAATGATCAGATGCCAGCGCTTAGTCTACTGTGCCCCAAGGGCAGCAGGTAATAAGCAGTCACCTATCCCAAATTTGGAGACACCGATTCCCAGAAAGGGGGTGAGCCAAACCCATACAACACACACTATTTGTGCCTCTTACAGGACTCAAACCTGGCCCAGCTCCAAGTAGTCGGAAACCAGCAACTCTGGCCACTAGAAACGGTGTCAAATTTACAATTGCATGATACTATTAGTACTTTTTACAAGTCTCAACCATACTTATTACACTGATCATGTACCGAGTATACAGACTGAAACACACTAGAAATAAAATCGTTTTTATGTTTGATGAAAAATTCCAAATCAGATCCAAAGCACTCATATCTACAAACGAACGAAACATACAACAAAAATAAACACCACTCTCAAAATGAAGTCGCCTACGCCCATTCCCTCACATTGAACATATCTTTCAACTAACAAAACCTGAATGCCATGCTGACCTAAAAGTATTCTTTAATTCCCAATAAAGCATATTTCCATCATTAAGTGCATCAGCATTAATTTACACCAGGTCAGTGTAATTTACATGCATACTTATAAAACACGTCATGCATACAACAGCGATTAGCAGATAAGTAATTTGAATAAGCACGTGGACATATTTAAA
This sequence comes from Macrothele yani, assembly GCA_039090855.1. Taxonomy (NCBI): domain Eukaryota; kingdom Metazoa; phylum Arthropoda; class Arachnida; order Araneae; family Macrothelidae; genus Macrothele; species Macrothele yani. The sequence goes on from CM076992.1 coordinate 22,734,123, forward strand.
ATATATATAGAGAGAGAATCTCCTTACCGATGGTATTAAAATCGACAGATGAGGTTCGTACACAGCCTGAAGAGCAAAGTGAAACGTGGATACCGGCGACCTACCGACATTTTCCAACAGAAGTTTGTTGAAAATCTTGACTAACTGAGATGAAATATCAATTGTTCGGTCAACTTTATTGTTCACAAGAGAAAGCTCTTTACTATATACCACATAGACTAAAAGTATGTGAAATAAAAATAAACGAATCATCTCGAAATTCAAAGTTTCACAAACACTTAGCTACTCAGCCTACCGAGTTGATAACTCTACTGATGACGTGCAACACGCCGGGCACAGTCCTTGGAGCGTGGGAGCCATATGACCACGAGCTACACAAAGCTAGAAAAAAAAGGCTCAATAACTTTTTTAACGCTCCCGGTGAGCATCTAAGGGTATAAAATTCACATCCATTAGTTATTTTTCTTTTTTTCAAGGCCGCAGAGGGCCTAGTGGTCAACGTTCGTGACTGCCACGGAAACTCAGGTTCGAGCGCTCCAACCACTAAATATCCGCCATGCGTCGGATGGGCATGTTAAGCCGTCGGACCCCGGGTACTGGCCCCCGGTAATAAATAAAGGCGCTTCCTCACCTTTTCTACCTCGCTTCCGTGTCACTTTCTTATCGGGCACTCTAACCCAAATCTCCAACCTTCCTATTCCTAAGGGTTGTTTAAGACCGGGGGTCACACACTCCCTTCCTAAAATCCTGTACATATGATCTGATCTGATCTTCTGATCTTTTTTCTTTCTGAATTTAACGACCATCATGAACAACTCATAGCGATACAACAGCCTCCGGTTCCTAATTTAGGGTCCCTGAACCTGAAGAAGAAAGCCGCCCCGGTGGCCCAGTGATTTTTTTTTTTTATTTTTTTTTTTTTTTTTTTTTTATTGGAGGTTTAACGACCACCGTGAGCAACTCAATGGGCTACTATTGTGATCATATATGCACTGGAATTGTAGCAGTCGCCCGTCCCTAATTTAGGGTCACTGGTTCCAGGGAAGGGAGAGAGCCAGTGCCGTAAGACAAACACAACATCCATGCCTCACCGGGATTCGAACCCGGACCCCGTTCGGACGAATGATCAGAGGCCATCGCTTAGACCATTGCGCCACCGGGGCGGCACCGCACTGGTCTAAGCGATGGCTTCTGATCATTCGTCCGAGTTCGAATTCCGGTGGCTTGGATGTTATGTTTGTTTTACGGCTCTCTCCCTTCCCTGGAACCAGTAGCCCTGAATTAGGGACGGGCGACTGCTTATGTCCCTTTGTGTTGCTCACGGACACAATTATCGTTAAACCTCTAATCAAAAAAAAAAAAAAAAAAAGGAAGAAACAGAATCAGCTCCGTATGGCGTACACGCTACTCGTGCCTCGCCGAGGGACTCGAACCCGGGCGCGCCTCGGAAACTCAACCGTCGGCTGGTTTACTGGCTTTACCCTTCTAGTGTACGTCAGATAAGAAAAAAAAAGTTAATCCTCATTTACAATTACCAAATTAAATTTCTATATTGATCATATATGCACTGGAATTGTAATAAATCAGAAAAATTAGAACAGTTCCAGCGCTTTCATTCGCTACTCCCTTTCATATTCTTTCACGGTTCACAGACAATTGACAGATTCATGCATCTAATGAATCCAAGTGCTATGAGACTTTAATTCGATTTTTTTTTGGTTGGAGGTTTAACGACCACCGTGAGCAACTCAATGGGCTATAAGCAGTCGCCCGTCCCTAATTTAGGGTCACTGGTTCCAGGGAAGGAAGAGAGCCAGTGCCGTAAGACAAACACAACATCCATGCCTGACCGGGATTCGAACCCGGACCCCTTACGGACGAATGATCAGAGGCCAGCGCCTTAGACCACTGCGCCACCCGGCAGATTCGATTTTCGATGAGATATGGATGGTGTATTTGTCTGATATCGCAGGAGTCACATTGCAGAGGAAAATTACGATGTTTCGTATATTTATTTTGGGAGGAAGGGGTTAATTGACCTAATGTGAAAACAGGAATTTGTCGATGATCGAAACCGCTTCTTCTCTCTCCGGAGGAGGGACGGTGCCAGAAAGTTTTCAGCTGGGGGCTTTAGGGTGGGCGCTCCAAAATCTGGGGGCAGTATATATATTTTTTTTTTTTTAGATTGGAGGTTTAACGACCACCGTTAGCAACTCAATAGGCTATAAGCAGTCGCCCGTCCCTAATTTAGGGTCACTGGTTCCCGAGAAGGGAGAGAACCAGTGCCGTAAGACAAACACAACATCCATGCCTGACCGGGATTCGAACCCGGATCCCTTACGGACGAACGATCAGAGGCCAACGCCTTAGACCACTGCGCCACCGGAGCGGCGGGGGCAGTATATATATATATATATATATATACTGAGTGGCCACTTTATTATGATCACCTGACAGTTTTAAGCAAATGAGTTACGGCTGCACGCTGTTGCCGCCAGAGGGCGAGGCAAGTATAAAAAACGAAAGCTTAGTGCTTGCGACAGTAGTAGCAGTGATTTTTGGGTGACGAGATGGGTAAAAAATGCGATTTGACAGACTTTCAACGTGGGATCATTCTAGGAGCTCGTAGCCATGGAGCGAGTATCCCCGAAACCGCAGCATTCGTGAAATGTTCCAGAGCCGCGTTGTTAAAGTGTTTAAAGACTGGACTGTCAGCCAAAAAACTGGGTCTCTACGTGCAACGTGTGGTCGTCATCTACTAGTGACTGCTCGGGCGGAACGGAGAGTGTCCAGACTGGTAACAGGCAACAGAAGGGACACAGTGCAGCAAATTACAGACCATCTTAATCAAGGATCCCCTCAAATGATCTCTACACACGCTGTTTTCCGTACACTGCATCGGATGGGATATGGCAGCCGAAGGCCAGTTCGAACACCTTTGCTGTCTGCAGTTAACAAGACAAACGTCTCCAGTTCGCACAGGAGCACAAGGATTGGACAGTCGATAATTGCAAACAAACTATGGGGTCCGATATATCACGTTATCAGTTGCACCATGCCGATGGCCGAGTGAGAATTTGGTGGAAAGAGCACGAAAGCATGGACCCCAAATGCATTGCTACTGCCCATCAAGCTGGTGAAGCCAACGTTATGGTTTGGGGAATGTTTTCCTGGCATGCTTTGGGCCCTTTAATTCGTTTTGATCAACGTCTGACTGGCACGTCATATCTAAACATCGTTGCGGACCAAGTGCATCCTGCCATGTGGATGGTTTATCCCAATGGCGATGGCTACTTTCAACAAGATAATGCGTCCTGCCATAGTACTCGTATTGTACAGGATTGGTTTGAGGAAATGCCGGTGCGGTAGCGCAGTGGTCTAAGGCGCTGGTCTCTGATCATTCGTCCGTAAGGGGTCCGGGTTCGAATCCCGGTGAGGCATGGATGTTGTGTTTGTCTTACGGCACTGGCTCTCTCCCTTCCCTGGAACCAGTGACCCTAAATTAGGGACAGGCGACTGCTTATAGCCCATTGCGTTGCTCACGGTGGTCGTTAAACCTCCAATAAAAAAAAACATGCCGGTGAGTTTACTTTGCTTAGGTGGCCCCCACAATCTCCAGATCTCAACCCCATTGAGAACTTGTGGGATGAAATTGAACGAGCCATCAGACAGCTGGATCCACAACCCTGAAATCTCACACTCATGGAAAGTGCTATTCATCAAGCATAGTCTCAGATTCCACAAAGCACCTATCAACATCTCGTGGAATCCATGCCACGAAGAATCGACGCAGTGTTAAAGGCCAAAGGTGGCCCAACGAAGTACTGAGGGGGTGGTTATAATGAAGCGGCCACTCTGTGTATATATTATTAAAATCAAGAATTTTAAAAAACCGCCGTCGCTTGCCCTAAACAAAGCTTTTCCTTGACTTCCGCTGCACATGCAGCACTTTGAAGTGTGCCAACTGATGAATCTGCCCTTCTTAGTTTTATTTTCTTATAAGAGGTACACGACACTAAGTAAGTTTTGTGGGTCAAGCTGTTTTGGTGTTTTTTAAAACCCGAATCCTTTTCAAGTACTTTTTTCCAATTGTTGTAACCTCGCTGAGCGAAGGTGATCTCATGTTTTCCGTCGTCCGATGAAAACATTCTACACGGAAAACAAAAAGCGGAATCTCTCTTTATACTATATGCAAGCCATGGAAACATGTTATACTAATATGTATGAAAGCTTCTTTGTTCTTTACCTTATTTTTTTGTGGGAACTGTTTTAATATAGGCTGTCTGGGTTGATCCGAAAGTGAAGTTGGTATATCAAGCACTCCGACTTCAACATTTTTTGTCTTGCGACCATTTGGTCCCTCCAATGTTTTATTTTCACAAGCATTGCGTTCATAAAAATTTTCCAGTGAGAAGCTTCGTTGATTCTTAATGATTCACTACACGCTGTTGATGAAGTTGAAGCCGTTTGATAATCATTATCCGCTTTGTAGGCACTATCGCATAATTTAGTTTTCTTCTTCTGATTAACACTTGTTCGAAAAAATCATGGTTTGATTGTTTTGCGGACATGTTATTTCAATTTTCAAACTTTGGTTTGGAAAGAAATACCTCACGTTCATGTATCACGCATAATACGTGCAAAAAATTAATAAATCAAACAGGAAAAATTAGATTTTCCACCAGAACGAGAAAGAAAACGAGTATGACTACTAACTAGACAAGATAAATTTCGTTCACTGTCTGGTGATGATTGACCCCGATCACTGTCTGCTGTTTTCGACGATCGTGGTAACGCCCACTACTTGTCATAGACTGCGAGGGCGCCAGGGCGATGATGGGATTGGCAGAGTGTGCTTTTTCAACTTTTCAACCCACTGGCATGAGCCGCGGCATCGCATTGACGATGTTGTTTGAACTTCCGGCCGGTCTTCGACATCTGTGCACCAAAGAGGAAGCCCAACATGCAAGTAAGGTTTCCCGTCTGAGTCATGGATCGTGGATGGAGGAACATAATTGTATAATGCTACCCTACTCCCATTACCACAGAAGAACATGCAGCTCCGATAGTAAAGTGTACTATATTTTCTTCATTTATCTCAAAAATTCTGGGGTAAGGGGAGGGGGGCTCACCAGAATTTTGGGTGGGCGCAAGATTATAAAGAAACGCCCGTCCCCAATTCGGGGTCACTAGATCCAGGAGGCAGAGATAGCCGGTACTGTTAGTCGAACACGACATCCATGCTTGCTTGGGATTCCAACCTAGACCCCGTCTCGGACGAATAATTACAAGCCAGGGCTTAGACGAATGGCCCACCCAGGTCCCACGAAGGCCAGAGCTTAGTCGACTGCATCATCCAGGTCCCGCGAAGGCCAGCGCTTAGACGGCAGCGTCACCCAGTTCCCACGAACGAAAACCAGCGCTCAGCCTTCATGGAACTACTGTATTTGGAGAACTGGACCTAGACCTGAAACTTTTCGCCCCCCGAGTGGCGCAGTGCAGTGGTCTAAGCGCTGGCTTATGCCATTCGTTCATGAAGGATCCGGGTTCGAATCCCTGTGAGGGATGGATTTTGTGTTGTCTTACGGTACTGGCTCTTTTTCTACCCTGGAAAACCCCCAATAATAATAATAAAAAAAAAACTCTTCTGTGAAAGCTTTGGTTTGGAGGCAACAGCTGGATCCTTAGCAGAGGAAGCAGACGTGCCTCTGAGATAGTTGATGTAACTGCATAAGATTTATGACCTTGAGTAAGAATTTCAAGATGACAGTTAATCATTTCCTTGAAAAAAGCAGTGTCGTCTAAAAAATACAAGGCCATGAAATTAGAGAGATGAGTTCCTTTCGTTTGTGACGTCACATTTATGTAACACGGACTGATACTTCGGGGACGTGTTGACGTCACCATGACAGCTTTGGAAACCAGTCGGAAGCCTTAGAGGGTACTGATCTCTCTAATGTCATGGCCTTGTGTTTTTTATACGACATTTGAATAAGGTGGTTCCACCTAAAATCTCTGCCTTATGTTTCCAATGGTAAAATTTCTGTACATATTTTCTTCGCAATTAGTATATTCCCAAGGATGAAATTTGCACATCGACAAAACTAACTCAAAGTTATAGCATGGGATACTTAATGTTTGCTAAAACATAACCACAATTAAGCAATCCAAAATTTGTTGGTCTACTGACGTCATCAATGTACAGGCCGTGCCGTCTATTAAGGTGGCTCCACCTAACACCTCTGCCTTATGTTTCCAATGGTAAAACTTCTTTACATATTTTCTTCGCAATTCATGTATTACCAAGGACGAAAATTTGCACATCGATAAAACTAATTCTAAGTTATAGCATGGTATACTTAACACTTGCTAAAGCATAACCGTAATTATATTAAAAAAACAATCATTTCTCTTTCAGTAATGTTCAGACCTATTAATAGATGGCGCGATCTGTACATTGAGGACGTCAGTAGAGAAACAAATGTTGGATTGCTTAATTATGGTTATGATCTAGCAAGCATTAAGAATCCCATGATATGGTTTTATATACACTGACGGAAAAAAATTCCCAACACCAAGAAGGTGTTGTGTTAGATAAACGACAGTTGGTAGGCGGTGAGAGTACATCTATAAAATGACGTCTAGGCAAATTTCGCGCTCGGCGCATACGTGTGGCGCTAGTAGCGCCCCTCGGAACATGCAAAGCAGGTTTGCTGTAAATACGCGCTGTAACGTTCGTGAGCGTTAGTTATCGTTGAGATTCGACGTAGTGAGTTGATGTTAGTCAAGAATGCCTTTAAGAAGACGAAGAAGCCATTATCAACAGCTCACGGAGTTTGAACGAGGTAGTGTAATAGGGCTACGAGAAGGTGGATTTTCTTTCCGCAATATTGCAGAACGACTTGGCAGGAATGTAGCCACTGTGCATGATTGTTGGCAGCAGTGGTCAAGGGAGGGTACTGCCTCAAGAAGACCGGGTTCCGGCCGGCCACGTGGCACTACTGAGAGGGAAGACCGCCGTGTACGGCGTATGGCGTGGCGCATCGTACCGCGTCTGCGGCAGCAATTCGAGCTGCAGTTGCCACTACAGTGACACAACGAACTGTTACAAATCGGTTACTTAAAGGACAGCTCCGAGCCAGACGCCCTGTAGCGTGCATTCCACTTACTCCAAACCACTGCCGTTTGCGACGTCAGTGGTGTCAAGCTAGAGCTCATTGGAGGACAAAGTGGAGATCTGTTGTGTTTTCTGATGAAAGCCGGTTCTGCCTGGGTGCCAGTGATGGCCGTGTGTTGGTTAGAAGGAGGTCAGGTGAGCCCCTGCAACCAAACTGTCTGCGGCCGAGACACACTGGACCTACACCTGGAGTTATGGTCTGGGGAGCAATTTCCTATGACAGCAGGACACTCTCGTGATTATACCACGCACCCTGACGGCACAGATGTCCGTCGGTCTGATGATTCAACCTGTTGTGCTGCCATTCATGAACAGCATTCCAGGGGGTGTTTTCCAACAGGACAACGCTCTCCCGCATACCGCTGTTGTAACCCAACATGCTCTACAGAGTGTCGACATGTTGCCGTGGCCTGCTTGATCACCAGATCTTTCACCAATCGAGCACGTAAGGGACATCATTGGACAACAACTCCAGCGTCACCCCAACCAGCAATAACCGTCCCTGTATTGACCGACCAAGTGCAACAGGCATGGAACTCCATCCCACAAACTGACATCCAGCACCTGTACGACACAATGCATGAACTTTTGCGTGCTTGCATTCAACATATTGGCGGTTACACCGATTATTAATGTACCAGCATTTCCCATTTGAAATGGCTCTTCTCGAGCTTACATTAAGCTGTGATCTTGAAACCTTTATCGATTAAATATGTTACCTATACAAATGTATTGCCGCCATTTCATTCCTCTATACAACTATTTTTTCATGGTGTTGGGATTTTTTTTCCGTCAGTGTATGTGCAATTTTTTTTTTGATTGGAGGTTTAACGACCACCGTGAGCAACTCAATGGGCTATAAGCAGTCGCCCGTCCCTAATTTAGGGTCATTGGTTCCAGGGAAGGGAGAGAGCCAGTGCCGTAAGGCAAACACAACATCCATGCCTGACCGGGATTCGAACCCCGGACACCTTTCGGACAAATGATCAGAGGCCATCGCTTAGACCACTGCGCCACAGGGGTTGCGTGCAAATTTTCATCGCCGTATTATTGATAAAGTTTATTGAATTGCTCATTTTATCTGCTTATACGCTTAGAAGCTTTTATTTCATTGGTTTCCAAGCAGCCTCTCTTCTGCGGCTGCGTCGTGCCTGCTCATGACGTCTTTTGCAGCACGGACGGTGACTAATGGCGACCAATGCTGCGTGGATAGGAGTGGTGTCTCCAGTAATATAACCTCCTTGCCTATAACCGAAACAACTGAAAGATTGTTTGATCGCTATCACGTGGTTAATTTCCCAGAATGCAACGAGTGGTGGGTAAGGTCCATTCCGCAAGCCAACACACACATCGCCTTCTGCTGTACGGATGATATGGCTACTTGACAATTTGATCAAATGTAGAGGATTTTTTTTTTTGGAGCTTTAACGACCACCGTGAGCAACTCAATGGGCTATAAGCAGTCGCCCGTCCCTAATTTAGGGTCACTGGTTCCAGGGAAGGGAGAGAGCCAGTGCCGTAAGACAAACACAACATCCATGCCTCACCGGGATTCGAACCCGGACCCCTGACGGACGAATGATCAGAGTCCAGCGCCTTAGACCACTGCGCCCCCGGGGCGGCGAGGATTTTAGGAAGAGAGTGTTTGACCCCAGAACTTAAACAACCCTTAGAAATAGGAAACTAGGAGATTTGGGCTAGAGCGCCTGATAGAAAAGTGACACGGAAGCGAAGTACAAATAGGGAGGAAGACGCCCTTATTTATTACCGGGGGCCAATACCCGGGGCCCGACGGCTTAACGTGCCCATCCGACGCACGGCGGATATTTAGTGGATCGAGCGTTTGTACGTTCTGGGATCGAACCTGAGGCCCTTTCCGTGGCTGTCACGAACGTTGCCCACTAGGCCAGCTGCGGCCCATGGCTGCTGATTGCGTATTTCTCATACATTCCTCATCAGGCTACAACTAGCGCCATCTATCGGATTCTGGGAATAACAACTCTGCAAAACAAAATTACAGAAACCGTGTTAATAATACGTGACATAGAAAAACAAACAATGCTCATAGTTTTTTTCTTACATAATTTTTGATTGAAGGTTTAACGACCACCGTGAGCAACACAATGGGCTATAAGCAGTCGCCCGTCCCTTATTTAGGGTCACTAGTTCCAGGGAACGGAGGGAGCCAGTGCCGTAAGACAAACACAACATCCATCCCTCACCGGGATTCAAACCCGGACCCCTTTCAGACGAATCATAAGAGGCCATCGCTTAGACCACTGCGCCACCGGGGCGGCTACATAGTTTTGTAATGTGTCCAATAATTCTCGGACACCCTGTATAAGGCCGAGTTTTTAAGTGGAACCACCTTAACAGTTCTGAACGCCGCCCCGGTGGCGCAGTGGTCTAAGCGATGGCCTCTGATCATTCGTCCGAAAGGGGTCCGGGTTCGAATCCCAGTGAGGCATGGATGTTGTGTTTGTCTTACGTCACTGGCTCTCTCCCTTCCCTGGAACCAGTGACCTTAAATTAGGGACACGGGCGACTGCTTATAGCCCATTGAGTTGCTCACGGTGGTCGTTAAACCTCCAATAAAAAAAAAAAAAAACAGGTCTGAACATTACGGAAAGAAAAATGATTGATTTTTAAAATAATCAGGGTTATGTTTTAGCAAGTATTAAGTATCCCATGCTATATCTTAGAGTTAGCTTTATCGATGTGCACATTTTTGTCCTTGGGAATATATTAATTGCGAAGAAAATATGTACATAAATTTTACCATTGGAAACATAATCCAGAGATTGCCGCCCCGGTGGCGCAGTGGTCTAAGCGATGGACTCTGATTATTCGTCCGTAAGGGGCCCGGGTTCGAATCCCGGTGAGGCATGGATGTTGTGTTTGTGTTACGGCACTGGCTCTCTCCCTTCTCTGGAACCAGTGCCCCAAAATTAGGGATGGGCGACTGCTTATAGCCCATTGCGCTGTTCACGGTGGTCGTTAAACCTCCAATAAAAAAAAAAAAAAAAAAAAAAAAAAAGGCAGAGATTTTGGTGGGACCACCGTAAGTCAGGATTATCTGGACCTGGTGCTTTAAGGATTCCGCCGACATGTAGTGGAATTCCTATGGCTTCTCACTGATGATGTCTGATAAATTTATTTTTACATTAGTTTTAGGATAATTTGTAATACAAAACGAATATAAAAATAAATCTAGCATTAGGTTTAAGATAACTATTGGTTCAGCACTGTCAGAACTTCCGTGGACTCCAGAAGTGGGGATCAAATGGATATCAGATTATTCTGCAAGAATGGCAACAAACCTCCGTAGCAACCACCCATAGTTACCACAACAAAGCAAGGAATTGTTCCGTTGTGCATACTGCAAGTACTCGAAAAAGTTGTTGTTCCATGCATTCCGTGTGCAAAGTTCTCGAAACGTAAATAGAACAGTAGTTAATTAATAATATATTGAGTCCATTTTCGACTAATATTTTGACTAATTGGTAAAGTCTTTTTAGTTAGTTAAAATGTTATGAATTTTTGTTGTTTCTGTTTAAAAAGATTTTATTCATAACTTTTAAATGAATGTTTCATATATGTATTTTATCTTGATTGGGTATTTGATATTTTTTACTAATTTTTGTCTATTTGAATAGAATAACGTTGCTATCAATGAAGTTTTCAAATCCCAGGATGGTATTTGGGGATTGTGCTGACCTGGTCACCTCTAAATTTGCCACCCCATTACTTCTGGTCATGTTACAACCTACTTCGATGAAACGATAATATTAAATGTAGTTCTTACCTTTATCTCTCAAACAGTGTTGGATACATTTCAGAGAAGTAAAGAGGGTTCATTTCAACTTATCTTCTGAATTCCTTGAGGGGATTACTATTTTTTCATAAAAGATTTACCTCATGGTCATCCCTATGGATTCGAAAGTGCAATGATTTTAATTTACTTATTTGATAATGTTCAGTATCAGTGACATACAGCATATTTTCCTTATGCTTCCATTACCGGTTCAGCTGGAAGAACCACAGAAATCAGAACTACAAATAATTCACAAGCAATGTTGATGTTACTGGACATACGGGATTGATTACTGAGTGTAATGAGCCAAGAAAACTGGTGATTGCTTGGGAATTCAAAGCTGCGAAAAAGTTTAGCTAAATTTGCTGTACTAGGTATAATTATATGCAGAAATGCGTTGAAAAAACAACAGTGAAAATCACTGGAGGGTGTGCGAATTAGGATTTTTAAGTATTCTAAAGTTAAATAGATTTAACAGGGATAAAATATGAAACAATATTGAATAAACAGAAGTTTCTAATTCTCTAAGGTAAATTTATATAATATATAAGCAAATTTATTCACACTAATTTTTCTAGGCAGTGTTAAAACTGATGCTTGATGTTCAATGACTTTTCTTTTAAGAAACATTATACATACCGTCCAACATTAGCCAGGGCCCTGTCCATAGTAACAGCACTATTACGTGGCAAATGTAGCTCTGCTTCCAACCATGATAAAATAATTCTGTGCTTCTAAATGGCTTATATTTTATTCTATAGTTTAATTTACTGTTGCTTTTTCAACTGTGTGAAGGTTCATATTTCAGATTACATGAAATATGAACCTTCACGCAGATGAAAAAGCAACTAAATGCTTAATGAAAAAGTAACTAATTGCTTAATGAAAAAGCAACTAAATGCTTAAAACAACACTGCTTAAATGGCTGAGCAAAAAGTTTTTTTCTTGGTAAAGAAAAACTTTTTTTTTCTTTTCTAGTGGTAAAGATTCTGCTGGAAATTATTAAAAAGAGATTGGATTTTAAGGTGGAAGAGGCATTGGGGAAGTACCAGTTTGGATTTAGAAGAGGAAAGGGTACTACAGATGTGATTGGCATTCTGAGATTCTTGGCTGAAAGAATGATCGACAGGGGGCGCTCTCTCCAAGGGTGCCCATAAGGGGGCACCCCCAGCCGTTGATATAGCCAATTTTTTGATAAATTTAAAACACTAAAATAGACGAAACCTTTTTTTAAAGCATTTTAAAAAATAATAAGATATTAATGATTGATTGCAATTATCAAACTTCTTTATTTAAAAAATTTGATTTGCCCAATTCTGCTATGCGTTTACTTTCAAAAGTACAACAATGAATTGTAGGTGACAGTTTCATTCAACACATCTGATTACGAAGTCTGCAGTTGCTTTCTCTGAAAAGTACTAGGTATCATGGTGAAATTAACTTTTCCCATCACTATGTTCTAAACTGTAATTATAATTTTAATTGTATAGTTCAGTTATAGCCTCTACATTGACAAAAAAAAAAAAATGCTACAAACTTTTAAATCATTGGAAATGTAGTTTTTACATACCATCATTACACATGTAATATGAAGTTGCAATGGCAATTTTTAAAATCAGCTACAACATTTATTGGTTCAGTTTTTTTTTTTTTGTAACTTTATAAATAAATATAATGAACAGAGCAGAAAAAAATTATGTGTTTTTGATAGACCTTTCACATTTTAAAATAAGGTACTTGTTAGCTATTTACTAATTGTCAAACAGTATCAATTATTTTTGTTGTATTTTAGTATCTTGTACATTTACTAAAATGTTTGACAGCCTTGAAGGAGGTAAGGATTTTTCTTAGCCCCAGTAAAAGTATTCATATGGGTGCCACTGGCTCCCTCTATATATTTGTCATTGATTATGAGAAGGCCTTCGACAGAGTTCCTTAGACAACACTTTTTCCAATGCTAGAGAGACTCGGTATGGATGATAACAGTATCCAGCTTATCAAAAATCTCTTTGTAAATCAGGAAGCATTGATTTCAATTCAAGAGGGAATGACTGATCCAGTCCCAATAAATAAAGGTGTAAGGCAGGAGATGCTTGTTGTCACCTGGCCTTTTCAGTATTTATGTCGAAGTTATGATGGACCAGGCCTTGGGGACTGCCAGTGTAGGAGTTTGGGTTAATGGAGAGAGAATTAAGGCCATTAAGTTTGCTGACGACCAGGCAATGGTTCAGGATCAGCCAAATCATTATAGCACATGATGTCAAAAATATACAAAAATGCAGATATTTATGGAATGAAGATAAATAAAAATAAGACAAAACTAGTGGTAATAGGGAAGGATCCAAAACAGGCATTCGTTGGAATTGAAGGACAATACATTGAACAAGTTAAATCATTTTACTATTTAGGTCAAATTATTACTGAAGATGCAAGATGTGAAAAGGAACTTAGAATGAGACGGAGTGGCAAAAACGGCTTTTAGAGAGAATCAAAGACTACTGACAGCCAAACATATGGATCTAAAATTGAGGAAGAGAATTTTAAAGGCATATGTTTGGCCAATAGCTCTCTACGGTTCTGAGACATGGACATTGACCAAGACGGAAGTGGAAAGGCTGGAGGCATTTGAGATGTGGAGCTATAGAAGAATGGAGAGAATAAGCTGGCTTGATAGAATGACTAATGAGAAGGTCATGGAGAGAGTGGGAGAACCCAGGAATCTGATCAACATGTTAAAAAGAAGAAGAATGTTATGGATGGGACACACATTGCGCCATGGAGGCCCGATTCTGAAAGTTTTGGAAGGGAATATTCAAGGCAAGAGAGGAAGAGGATGGCCAAGGAATAGTTTTGTGGCACAGTTACCCCAAGATACCAAAACTAGGACATACTATGATTTGAAGAGAATGGCAGAGGATAGAGAGGAATGGAGAGACAGATTACATCTACTGAACAACCAGTCCTTGGACTGAGTAACCAAGAAGAAGAAGAAGGGAGGCATATCTGGTAAATTTGGATGTGGTAAAAGATGACAACACAATAATGCAGTGCCACTGTTTAGAATATTCCTCCTTAAATTTCTGGCAATTCTGAGGGTTTTTTTTTTTTTTTTAATTTTTTGTTCTGTGGCACTAAAGCTACTTTCTCATCCTCAAGCTTTTTCAGGAAACAATCCACCTCTTGGTGAAAAAGAAATGCACTATAAAACAGATGTACAACAAACAAGGCAGTGATGCACTCAGTGGTAGTGGCCCAGGGGGTGAGCCCTCCCCATAAAGTGTCACTCAGTCCTTCATTCTTTGTTATTTGTAGCTTGTATATGTTTTTAAATACATACTTTATGAATCATTAGCAACACTTTTTAATGTAGTGGTTATATTTTTTATAGCTTCCCATATTTTTAGGAAATGTGTTTCTCGGGGTCTTCTTTTTTTTTTTTTTGAGCTACCTCCATAAAAAAACTGGATGTGCCACTGAAACAAGGAGATTAATGAAATGAACTTAACATGTATGAAACATAAAGTTAATTTACCTGGCGAGGTTACCATGCAGCAACATTGCCAGATTTAAGTTCCAAACTGCCACCAGTATTAATCAGTCAGATGCCTTCAGAATTTCCCAACTCTTGACTGATGAGAACCAGTGTTGCCAGGTCAGATTTTACAAAAATAACAAGGTTTGCCATGAAAAATAACAAAAATGTGACATCAGAGTGTTCCAATAAAAGCTTAGAGAAAAAAAAATAGCACTTCAAGAAACTTGCTCCATTTCTCATACTTTAGTACCGCACTTTGTACAAAATCTTTGTCTAGCATTCATTCAATTAGTAAAAAGCCCATAATGCATCAGAGTATTACATTTTCCTATAAAAATTTATCATGTGTGGGCACATAATTTAAAGGTACAATGACACAAAACACAGAATGAAAGTAAATGAAGCAAAGCATGTGTATGAAAGCAAGACTTTTGTTTTAATGGATTATAATTAAGCATTCGTTGAAGATTAAACTCTTCAATAACGTCAATACCATCATCATTAACACTGTCCTTGCAGTACAAGCATTTATCAGACATTGAGTTTTCAAATATTTTTAGCATTTTGCTAGTAATTGGATAATTTTTGCAACATTTGCTTCAAAATTCAAATTGCACCTGATTCTCAGTAAAGCCTAGAACATTTCAACTTTCATGAGATTTCGAGTTGAGTTTTTCAGCAAATTCATTTTGGAAAATATTTGTTCAACAATTGCATTGCTGATGGGTACAGAAACTGCAGTTAAAACAGTGTCTGAAAGAATTGTAAGCCGCCCCGGTGGCGCAGTGGTCTAAGCGATGGTCTCTGATCATTCGTCCGAACGGGGTTCGGGTTCGAATCCCGGTGAGGCATGGATGTTGTGTTTGTCTTACGGCACTGGCTCTCTCCCTTCCTTGGAACCAGTGACCCTAAATTAGGGACGGGCGACTGCTTATAGCCCATTGAGTTGCTCACGGTGATCGTTAAACCTCCAATCAAAAAAAAAAAAAAAAAAAAAAAAAAGAATTGTAAATGGATTGCCTTTAACACAATCTTGGTGAAGTCCAACGTCCCCTCAAAATTCAATTCGATTTTGTCAGTATGCTACCTTTAAAGTGCTTAACCCAATCCACAAGCAGTAAATTTCTGTATTCTGCTTCCAATTTTGATATTTTAGTATTTTCGTCTTTAAACTGAAAAGGAAGATCAGTCACTGTACCTCTGGTTTGCGATAGGCATATTCCTGGATAACAGTTTGCTAGAAGTTTCAAATAATCAGAATTATTTACAATCCTTTTTGTGTAATTGCACCTAGTGATTATTTGAAGTGCTCGACAGTGCAAACAGCAAACGGAAATAAACCAACCAACTTTGTTGGCCTGATGATGGAATGTAAATACGTAAGTAGAAAGAAATCTGGCAATATAAAAAATCAAATGGATAAAAAAAAAATACACTGAATTACTCAAGGTGGTTCTGGAAACTAAATTTTATCAAGTTATTGTTAACCAACAACAAGCTCTGCATTTGAACTTTGTGTAGGCAAAATGCCAACAACGTGCCAACAAAATTGTTAGCATACAAATTGAATTTAAAGAAGAATACCAATTTTCAGCCAAAAAATAGCAACATTTTCTTAGAAAACAGCAAATGACATTCAGAAAAATATAGCATTTGAGCAAAAAAAAACTAAAAAAAAAAAAAAACAACACTTTTTCTATAAAATAGCAACACTGACAGGAACTCCAAGCACGTGAGCTTGCATTGCGCAAAACTCCACTTACTACATGACCATATATTACACAAGCTGCCTCCAAAATGACAGTTTATGACAATAAAAAGCATATATATATATATATATATATATTCTACTAAGAAGAGACCGAAGCAAAAAAAAATTTTTGACTCATACCAAGTACAACATAGAAAAAGTTATGTATTTACCGGTGCTCTTCAGTATATATATATATATACTAAAGAGCAAAGCCGAAAACATAAGAAAAACTTTAGAATTTAAAACGAAAGTTGCAAAATAACCTGAAGATCAAAATGCGCAACGCAGCAGTAATGAAAATTCAGAATTCACATTCGATTAAGAAGAGACTGAAGCAAAAAAAAATTTTGACTCATACCAAGTACAACATAGAAAAGGTTATGTATTGACCGGTGTGAGTAAAAAAAGAAAGAAATAGAACAACTGAATGTAGAAAGTGTCGAGAATACTGAGCCTTGGCTTTATCAAGGACCAGCAAAAACTCTGCATTTTCTCACTTCCACAAAGACCTATTTGGAAATGGGTTTCTGCAAAGTCATAGATGCAAGTAATAAGCCCACCAAAAAAAAAAAATTAAAAAAATATATATATGTCATGACCTCCGCAGAGTTGTATGACCAAGCTTTAGTTAACAATTTAGCTTGCATCCATAACTTTCCTGGCCCGACCCATGCTCTTCATCTGTTACTATTAAACAGAAAGAAGATGATTATAGAAAACTCAAGTTGTAAGAGTGACATAATGAATCAGAAATAATGTTCAGCAATAACAAATTGCCAAGTTCGCCTGAGAGAGAATTTAAACCTGAATAGCAATACAAAAGTATGACAAATTCTTAACATTGCAATAAAAAAGGAATCCTTGTCAAGATAATCTCAAGGATGGTCTTGGGAGGCCATTTTCTGATTGCTGTTGAAACTTGTTATAATGAAGTCATTTGTTCACAAATGACTGACTCTGCTAGATCATCTTTGTAGAATTTATGTAGTTCTATTGTAGATATTTTCCATTTTTTTATGTTCTACCAGTTCTCTTTCTTTTTTTCAAAACTTTTCTTTTTGCCATTCCCAAAGTTATGCTGCCCTCGGCTGTAGTCAACCTAAGCCCATTTGCAAATATGGCTCTGTCAAACCGTGAAACATATGAACAAAACAACGTGAAATTTCTATGTGAATTTGAAATTTTCATTTTAGTTGGTTCATAGTATTGATGTTTATTCATCTAATTTCATCTTCTGTTATATATATATATTATTTGTCGTAACAGTAGTTGCATTTTACCTCAGATATGAGCTGTGTGTATGTGGGAGAGGTTAGGAGGAAGCTTTTACTGTTCCTGAGCGATCTGATTACATCATTGCTTTTTGCTTTGTTGCTAATTGGTGGGAATCACATGCCATGCAGTTTCTAAATGAGAAATACAAAAGAATAAAATATGGCTGCTAAAACTTTGGCCTCTTTATATTTGAAATGGACTAGTATTATCCAAAAGATAATGGATGAGTTGAAATGACTAACTAAAACAACAGCAGCATATATGCATATGCTCTGAGAGGCATGATAAACCTTTGTATCTCAATTGTATGCATATTTTACCAGTGCTTGGAAAACTAGTTTTTAATTGTAGCTAGCTATTGCTATAACTATATTCTTGAAAAAGTAGCTTGCTACAGTTACAAGTACTTTTTCTGAAAAGTAGCTAGACATACTACTTTTTTGAATAACTACTTTTTTACCTTTAGGTTTAAGTTAAAGGTATAAATTGTGAGGGTGATCTTTTTATATGTACATTCTTGGATATGGCATTGTGAGTAAAATACCAAGGCAAATTACACGAAAAATTTTAACTTTATATTTGCCTCTTAGCCAGTGTTCAATGAGATGGGCCTGGCTCGAAAAAACCTGGTGGGTTTGTTGGGCTTAACCCAGTTGAAAATGCCCACCTGTTTTTTTTTTTTTTCAGAATTAGATTATATTTTTGCTTCTATAATATTCTAAATTTAATCGCACTCAAGATAATATTTTCTTTTACAATTAGTGTGACATTTAGTTTGACTGACCAACTTCATGCATTAACTGCTGAGGGATGGAGATGAAATTTAGGAGAGAGACAAAGACTGTTGCTGTAGCTGTTCGTTCAGTGCACTGGGGCCTGGGAAGAAAAGAGGAGGGGCTTTTTTCATAAACAACCATTAGTCATTAATTCTTCCATCTGTAGGATATAAGTGCTAGCTGGTTTTGACTAGCTCTCATGAAACGTGAAAAATCTGTGTTCCAAGCTCTTTGCTAAATATTTTACTGAAAGAAATTTCTGTCTGATAATGCTAGGGGGTGGGGGTGGGGGTGTATTTGCAAATTTTCAGCAATTGTAACAGTTTTTTTAATAGATTAAACTAATAATTGCTAAACTACCAGTTTTTACCACTTTCAGAAATATTCTGTGTTGATATTACCGATTCACACAAACATAATGTTTTAGAGTGGGACCAGACTTAAAAGGAACTATTGGTGTTTGTTTCGTCAGTAAGATTTAGATTTTCTTTGTCCATGCACTGTTTTATTTTTTATCGTCAACCTTGCACTGGTTTCTTAAAAATTCCTCTCTTCCACTATGAATTTTGTCACTTGAATTTTTAATCGCACTTTTTATGCACCCCTCCCTCCTTTCGCAGTGGATTTGTTGTGACTTGATGAATCTATTGCAAATGAAAAATGTCAAAAAGCACTCGAGCGAATTTGCTGCAGCGAAAAGAGAGGTGAACAGGTGATATATGTAACACAGTAAAAAGCAAAAAATAAATAAAAATAGTAGACTTCCCCGTGATTCAACAGACTTTTGGGGAATGTTTAAAAAAATTTTCAAATCCCTTTTTATTTTGTAACAAAAGAGACAGATCCGGACTATCTGTGTCCTTTTGTTGGGCACAAAATTGTTGGGTGCAGACTATTTGAGGGTGCAGTTTAACTATTGCACGTAAATATGTAAATAATTTTTTGTACACACTCACTGCACATATTTTTTAAAACTAAGTGATATATTTTTATATATCACTTAGTTTTAAATAAGTTGGAATTTCCAATGCTGTTTCAAATAAATTCCAGCTAGATGAAATTAGAAATAAAAAAAAAAAAAATCCTAAAAAACTAGAAAAACAAAAAAACCCCAATACCCCCCCCCCCCCCAAAACAACAACAAGTGGGCTGGGTTTTTCAAACCCTGTTCTTAGCTCTGATAACTATATGTAACACATTTTAACATATTAATCCAGAAACAATAGATTTCTGAATGTCAAAATATGTAAAAATACTGATAGAAAAGTATATCTTTTGAACATTACATGTTAAGTTATCCATCATCGTTTTTCTGGAAGGGGAAATTAATTACCAGCATGAGCAACTGCAAGAGCTATAAATTGTGGCCTGTCCTTAATTTGGGGTCACTGGTTCTAGGGAGGGAAGTAAGCCAGTACTGTTGGGCAAACAAACTATCCATGACTCAGAACAGTGCCTATCTGGAGCGAATGGTCAGGAAAGAGCACTGTGCCACTGAGGCAGCTTATCCAACACCTGACTTTTATAGTTTTCTGTACATACACATGCATTCTTATCTACAATGCCTCCCCGGTGGTCAAGTGGTCTGAGGCGCGGGCTTTGGGTCAGTCAACCGAGGAAGGCCCAGGCTCAAGTCCCACATGAATGGTTGGTAGCACTGGCTTTCTCACCTCTTTGGACCAGTGGCTGTAAATAGGGACAGATAACTACTTTTAGCCCTTAGATTTGCTCATAATGGTCATCAAACTCTCAAACAAAAACAAAAATGTGGCAAACAAAATCTAAAAACAAAGTCTTCCTGAATGGGATTTTAGAATAATCTTTCACTTCAAAGTGTAAGGTTTATTCGAAGAATATTTCTGAACAATATGCAAAAGGGAATATGATAATTTCTTTCTTCTCCCTGCAAGCAATATAATAAAGCTTCACTACACAGGGATGCTTTATTAGACTGCTTGTAGGTGGAAAAATATTTTTCTCCACATTTTTCACAGATGTATTTCTGGTTATGGTTTGTTTCACCACTTTTGTTATGTGATCTTTTAAATATGTGTGTTCAGCCTTTTTTCAAAAGGGTATAAGAAAAAAAGAATGGATAACTTATTTCCTGGCTTTCACAATGTAAGATAAGTTCGGCACATGATTGTAGATAGGACACACTCGGCCCCTGTTCTAGCCAATAAAGGTTCAGGAAATCTGGAAGTGTCACATAATTTGAGAATTTTTTTACAGTAGTATGATTTGTAACATAATTTTCTGCTTCAGGCAACTTTATTTTGTAATGCGCTACTGCTACAACTATATTTCTCTATTTATAGCAGCGCTACACTAGTCGCCAAAATTGTGGAAACCTTATGAAATATTTTTATTTCTGAGGTTTGATGTCTCATAATATCAGTCACTTTCAGAATTATACCATGACATTATGTGTATCATTAGAAGGATAATTTAATGCAGAATGTAATGCACACACACTTTATTTTTTAAAAATGCATTTTAAAAGAAGTTATACACAGAAAACCATGATAAAGCGTATTTCATAACTTCTCACCACATCTGTTAGTACTTAGTCGAGAAACCTTCGGCCGCAATTATGGCCTTACGACGGCGTCCAGTGGAGTAAACCAAGCATTTTAGTTCATCAGGTGTTATTATGTGAAACCAAGAGTGTATGATTGCTTCTATTAATTGTGCTTGATTACTTGGTTGCTTCTCGCTAACAAGTTTCTCTAATTGGCTCCACAGATTTTTTATTGGATTCAGGTCAGGACTATTTCCTGGCCACGTTCTAGCAGTGTAATATGACATTCCTGAAACCACTTTTTGCACACAGCAGCAACTGACCAGGAGTTGAATCCCATTGGAACATATAAGCGTTATCCTCAAAAAGATCACGTGCCGAAGTCTTCAGTTTTGGCTCAAGTATATCAATGATGCATTTTTTGCCATTTAAAAGTACCCTTAATCATGCAAATTTTGCCCACACCTCTTGCTGTTATACAAAAACAGATCATAACACTAACTTGATGCTTCATGGTAGCTATAATTCATTTGGGCAACAAATATTCGCTATTTCTTATTCTTGCATACTTTATGCCATCACTACCAAATAATGGATATTCTTGTCTCATCACTCCAGATGACTCTGTCCCTTTGTTCCTCAAACCAGTTAACATGGTTTTTAGCCCATTCTAATATCTTCTTTCTTTGTTTGGGAGATAGAAATGGCTTTTTCCTTAGAATTCTGGAATTAAAACCAAAGTTTTTGTGTCTGCATCTGACTGTCCTAGCACTCATCTTCAAACCACATTAAAACAATTAATTTTTAATGGACTCGGATGATTTTCATCTGCCACTGAAACAGTCTTCTAATTGTTCTATCACCACATACTGTTATGCACCTTTTCCTGCCATTACCAATTTGGTTTTGAATTGATTGAGTCTGCTGATATCTGTTGCACTGTTTAGAAATATTTCCTTTGGTTAGATTTCCACTTACTTATGATTTACTCTTAAGTGTAGCCTTTTTCATGCAAATTAGTACTTTATATCACTTTCTTGGTAACCAGCCAACTCTTTTCACTCTGTCATCTCTGAAGCAAAAGTTGCAGTGCCCCACTAGTAACATCGGAACATTTGGTTAACAGGGTCATCTTTCTCATGTTTTGAATTTTTCTTCATTTCATACATTTAATGTTTTAAATATATCCTATTTGAAAAAAAACAAACAAACTCCAAATCTTTTTTCTTTTCTATTATCTGTCTTTAGTGGCAGAGGTAGTTTCTTTTTTCCGTGATAGTGACTGATATAGTTTTATGACCTTCTGTTAGTTAACGGGAAGGAAGGGCTATAAAGATAATAACTGACACATGATTAGTACTCAAATGAAATTATGGGTAAACTGCATAGTTCAGTTATTAATTTTTTTAATGGGTTCATTTTCTGATAGCAGAAGCTAGAAGTGAGTGGGCTGATGACTAAAGTTTAACTGAAAGAAAATGCTGTTCTATTATTCTCTGTTTTCTATGTGTACAAGAATTCTCATTTTTCTGGAACAAAAATAAATCTATTATTTCAGCTTTGAAATGATCATTTTTCTGAAAATATGCTTAGCATAAAATTTATGCGGAGCTAATTTTTTTGCCTTGTGATAATGGGTGTGCAGCGGCATATGTGAATAGAGTGGATTTATTCACAAAACGACATGATATGCTGAGATTTGGAGTACAGCCCATGCCCAACATATTTCAGTTTTTAGCTACGAAAGTGAATGTAAATGCCAATTTGTGCTTCTGTTTTAAATGTTAAATAGCCTGTGATGCCTTTATTGCATGACTAACCCTATACCTATCATCTCCAGTGTTTTATGATAGTACTTTTTCCAAGAGTAAATCTATATTTGTTATTTGGTTTTGACAACTCTCTCACCATTTTGGATCATTTACATTAATTTTCCCTTATAATTTATACCAGGGTTCCCTGCAAGAAATAAAAGACATCATTTGTGATTTGGTTAGCTTTTTGTCTTGTAGTATATGAAATTAATACTTGACCAAGGAATAATGAATTATAATAATACAAATTGCACATGGCATAGGGTGAATTAAAAATGGGATTTTTCTTAAATTCACACAAAAGTAGAATCTTTTTTCCTGACATAGAATTCCGATGTAAGAGAACATACTGTACATCCATGTCTCTTCTGTAAGCAGAGAGGTTAAAGTTATTCAGAATATCGTATTTACTCGAATCTAACTCGCCCTCAAATCTAACGCGCACCTTACTTCTCAGCTACCAAAATGCATATTTTTTCTTAACACTCGTATACTAAGACACAAGAAAACTTGAAAGAAATGCAAACTTATGAAACTTACGAAATATGGCAAAATTTTCTTGAATTTATTTAAATTCCACATTATACCAAATTATGCATTGCTCACAGACATCTCTCCATCTACATCCTCAGATATTTCACTGCACGAATCTTCATTGCTGCTGTCGGCTGTGGTTTCACTGCTGGATTGTTCGAAGATAGCGTCGTCTTCAGTGCTATCCATCGCATTGGAAATGCTGCACTTCAGAAAAGACCGCTTAACTAAGTCATTAGGAATGAACTCCCAGGCATCTATAATCCACTGTGCTACTACAGAGAGTGAAATTTTTTTAACACATCCAGTTTTTGTCAGTTCTGTGTCTCCCGATGTAAGCCACGTATTATAGCATGATCGAATTGCTGCTTTAAATGGCCTATTTATGCAGAAATGAAGGAGCTGAAGTTGGGAAGTCATTCCTCCAGGCACAACAACTAGATCAGTTCTGTTTTCAACAATCCTGGTTTTCACCGAGTTGGTTACATGCCCTTTGAATGAATCCAATACAAGCATGTACCGCAGTTGCCTCGCACCTGGTCGTCAAAACCACACTTTTTGAAGCCAGTTCTTTGCCAGTTCTTCGGTCATCCAGCCATTTTCTTGAACTCTGACATGAATTTTCTGAGCAAAAGTCTATTTGGAAATGTTTTTCTCCTAATGGAAAGCATGACTGTCGTTCGGAGCTTCTTGTTTCCTGTTGTTAGGCACTTTAACTTGCTTTGCACCAATACTTTCTACAGTGTAATTTGATTGCATATCAAAATACAATGGTGTTTGGTCAGCATTCCCAATCTAGCTTAAAACAGGGTGCCCTTGCTTTCTTACTTATATGATGTACTTAAGAAAATTGTATAGCTTTTCTTCAAAGTCAGATGGCATTCTCTGACATATTGAAGTATGCCACCTCAGAAAATCCTTTTCTTTTCATAAAATGGCAAATCCACCCTCTTGAAGCAGTGAACCTTACACTGGATCCAAGTTCATGATAAATTTCTCGTGCTTTTGCCTGAAGAATTTCTACAGTAACAGGAAAACCTGACACACACTGCTGCTTCACGAAATGATCTAGACGATCGTCATCCTCAGGAAATCTACCCAGGTGTTTTTAAGTCCCGAGAACGTCTTTCTTGTTTTGGAGCACTGATTCAGCTTTTCCTTTTGCTTTCTCCAAAGCCTTATATTCACTTCTGAAACTCCATACTCCCTAAAACAAGTGCGATTGCCATTTTTCTCTGCATAGGCAACCAACCACCTGCAGTTTAAACTTTGCTGGATAATGCTGCCATTTAGAACACATCTCTGGACAGTATACTCCATGTTCAAGTAACAAAATGCAGTGTTTCTTTCAGAGAACAATACTATGAGGCAAGCGACTGTCCGTATTTTATATCTTTCGTCGAAGTTTCTCAACGAATGTAGAAGAAGGGGGAAAGTTGGAGATTGTCAGTAGCCATAGCAACAGTCAGATGCTCAGAGAAAATTCCATCCGCTGGCACGCCACAACGACGACATCCTAGACAGTTAGGCATTTGCGAGACTCCCAATGTAAGTATTTGTTACCGATTCTAATGCGCATCCGGATAAACAGGTTCGATTTTGGAGGGAAAAGGTGGGCATTAGATTTGAGTAAATACGGTATATTTATATATTTTTTATTACATAGAAGAGCTTACTTGGATCAAATTATGCAAAAGAAGTGCATATCTTTTAACAAATATGATGTGGATATTTTCATAGAGGTATTAGCTGCAAACACTTTCTGTACCCTAAAGCATCCTATTAAATAACAATGAGAGTATGCTACTATGCACCACACTAGTTTTGTAATAGTCATTTTTGTAATTAGTCAGTTATTTTTCTGAAGAAATGGAGAGAGAGATAACTTCTGTTTATTTTTCTATGTAAATATTGCATTTCTTCCTATTTTTCAAGTCTAGAGTCACCAACTAAGATAAAAATGCCATGTAGCTTTCTGTGTGTAAGAATTATGGTGGCATATTATTACTAGTACCTATATCAATCGGTGTTAAAACCATATGCACAAATAGCTAATTGTTGTGTTTCAGTCTGATTTCATGCTCTTTGTATCAGTAATACTAGGCACTGAGTTGCAATGAAGCTGAAGATATAATTTAGGGTATGCATTAATACCCATTTCCTACTGATCAATTTCCTTATATAAAAGTTGGGTTTAAATCATGTAGATCTGAGTATTAAGCAACAACTACATACAGAAAGTTTGATGAGTTGAGAGTTGGCTAGCCTTCAAACAGTAGATTATGGTGGTAAATAAAAGTTAATTCTGACCTCTCCTGTTTCATTTTATTCATGTTTATTCATGTGCTGCTTTTAAAGATTGTGGCTGACATTTTTAATTATCAGAGCAGCTCAGTTATTTGCATTCCACACTTTGGACTAATTTTTGTGAATGCAGGAACTCCTTTTTGTAGAATTTTGAGATTCCATATCCTTATTTTATCACACAGTTTTCTATGTATAATTGCTAATTGCATAAATACTATGGTATAGGCAGCTTTGAAAATGTTCTTTGCCTACAGATGAGTATAACCCCCTCCCCCCATCCACCTTGGGACTTTTTTGGTAGTAAAATAATTTTCTTCACTTTATGAGTATAGGTGCAGATTAGCACTTGCCACTCATCAAATGGCAATTAACTGGTAACTTTGGTGATTAAATTTAATTTAGTGGTCGCCATTTGTCATTTTTAGTGCCAATTTACAAAGGTATGATAATCCAGAAGTAAAAGGGCGTGAAGCCAGTCCTAACTATAGGGATGGGCAAAAAACCTCGAGGTTTTTAAACATCGAAATTTTGCCACTGATAATCGAAGTTTAAACCTCGATGTTGGAGAAGCCGATACATTGAAAAAACATCAAGGTTTCATGATGGATGTTTGAAACCGGTAAAGAATATTTTCTATGTAGTAAATTAATTTCTTTTTGTTGCATACTTGCAAAGAGGAAGGGAATATCGTCTTTCTATGTTGTGAATTGGCTGCTTTTGTTCCGTTGACAAAATCGAGTTCTTTTCCTCGACTCTACAAGAACTGATACATAAAAAAAAACATCGAGGTTTCCACCGATACATCGAGCATTTTAACAAATATTATTGCTCATGTTGAGAAATGGCTTCCCAGTTTCTTAATTGAATTACTAATCTAAAGCAATTATTATGGGAATTTTACTAGGAAATTTTTTCATTAATAGCAAATTTTCGGAGAAAACTCTTCTCCTTCTTCAGGCTGTCTTGTTGTTGTCACTTTTTCTTGTCACTATCATGGTTACGGTTTACCTTGACTGTTACGGTCTACCTTGACGGTTACGGTTAACCTTGATGGTTTAGGTTATTTTTCAACAAATCCTGCCAGATGTTAGGCAGGGAAAATCCTTTGCAGTCATTGATGATGGAATTTTGATTTTTCTCAATCTCTATTCCTTCTTTCAGCTTTCTTTTTTGGAAATTGCTTTGGAAACTGATGACTTTAAGGGAATTCCAATCCATGCTGTGCCCAGTTTCTCTAACATGCCTATCTAATCCAGTCTTGTTGGAGCAATTTTTTATAGCTGCTTTATGCTCAGCTATACGAGTTTCTAGTCTGCGACCTGTTTCACCTATGTAAAATAGTCCACAACTACAATTTACTTCATAAACTACTCCTTGCATTTTTAAAAATATCTTCTTTTTGAACTATTTTAGGGAAAATTTTTTCAACTTTGTTCTCTAAACTTGGAGCTAGCCTAATATTGTACTTCTTACTAATTCTCTTTAAAGACTCAAATAAACCTTTGTGATAAGAAATTTTTTTAGTGAATTTTACTTGTTGCTTTTGTGGGTTCTTCGTACCATTAAAATTCAGAAGCTTCTCAATTTCTTCTTTAGGATAGTTATTCTCTGCAAGTATGACTTTAAGCTCTAATAGTTTTTCACAACAAAGAAAAAACATATTAGTAGGAATATTTGAAATGCTTACTTTCTCTTTGCAGAACAACTACTTTCAATTTGGGAAAACATTTTTCATTCAAAAATCGGGGCTAGCTATGGGCTCCCCACTCTTAGCCAACTATTATGTGGGAAAACTAGAAGAAAAGATACTAATACAACCCACATACTTCTGCTTATATAGCAGATACATGGATGACATCTTATTTATAATAGATAGCTCAGAAATTGTCCCAGAAAGAATTCTAGACTCATTCAATGAATTAGATGATTCCCTTAAGTTCACTATTGAACTTCAAAAAGAAAGAAGAATAAACTTCTTAGATATTACAATCTATTATGAAGATGAAAAATTCCTCACTAGTTGGTATAAAAAACCAATGAATACTAAAAGACTACTGGATTTCAATTCCTATCATCCAGTTTCTGTTAAGAAAAATGTAGCTTGTCAGTTTTTAGAAAAAAATAATAAAATAGTATCTACTGCAGATAAAAAAGAAGCCCATAAAGAAGAGCCTAAAGTCATACTTGCAGAGAATAACTATCCTAAAGAAGAAATTGAGAAGCTTCTGAATTTTAATGGTACGAAGAACCCACAAAAGCAACAAGTAAAATTCACTAAAAAAATTTCTTATCACAAAGGTTTATTTGAGTCTTTAAAGAGAATTAGTAAGAAGTACAATATTAGGCTAGCTCCAAGTTTAGAGAACAAAGTTAAAAATTTTTTCCCTAAAATAGTTCAAAAAGAAGAAGATATTTTAAAAATGCAAGGAGTAGTTTATGAAGTAAATTGTAGTTGTGGACTATCTTACATAGGTGAAACAGGTCACAGACTAGAAACTCGTATAGCTGAGCATAAAGCAGCTATAAAAAATTGCTCCAACAAGACTGGATTAGATAGGCATGTTAGAGAAACTGGGCACAGCATGGATTGGAATTCCCTTAAAGTCATCAGTTTCCAAAGCAATTTCCAAAAAAGAAAGCTGAAAGAAGGAATAGAGATTGAGAAAATCAAAATTCCATCATCAATGACTGCAAAGGATTTTCCCTGCCTAACATCTGGCAGGATTTGTTGAAAAATAACCTAAACCGTCAAGGTAAACCGTAACCGTGATAGTGACAAGAAAAAAGTGACAACAACAAGACAGCCTGAAGAAGGAGAAGAGTTTTCTCCGAAAATTTGCTATTAATGAAAAAATTTCCTAGTAAAATTCCCATAATAGTTGCTTTAGATTAGTAATTCAAATATTATTGGTTACTCAATTCGAATTGGTGAGTAATCACCATTATATTGAGCAGAGATTTTACCCACTGATGTGCCCATTTATTGCTGCAGATGGAAAAGTACTAATTCTTCAGCTTAGCAAAAGCTTTGAAACATCAAGGTTTTCACGGATATATAAAATATTTCGATGTTTTGGAACGAGTAACCACTGATGTCCAACATCGTTGTTTCTTACTGATGTGCCCTTCCCTAGTCCTAAATTACTTGAATTGGAGACTTCTTTTTGGCCACCAAGATTTATTAACTTACCAGCCAGTTTTATTTTATTTTTTGGCGACTAACTTTTGTTGACTTATCGGCCTCTGGCCACTTAGCTGAAATTCCAGTTGGCAAGTATATTTATGAGATGTGTCAATCAGTTTTGATATTGAAGAGAAGTTATGCATTACTGCATAAATGAATTCTACTCTGTTTCATGTTATGGCCACCCAGAAGTTAGCAGGAGTGGAAATTTTGGAGCTTATTCAGCCTAAACTTGGCAAATTTGCATGTTAGTTGTTTTTCTCTACATGTTCGTGGCATTCAAAGGGTCATAGCTAGGTCCCGGAACCAGTAGGAGGAGGATGAAAAGTCAGTGGGGAGGGGGCTCTGTGTTCATCTACGAGATAATTTTGTTCATGAATGAAGATGGAAGTTTTGCTTTGTTTTTTGCCCCTTTTGTTAATTAACTTCACTGATAAATAATTTTTCCATGCCAAAAAGTAAAAGCAATGAAGTAAATTCCAAAATATGAAAAAAAAAAAAAAAAAAAAAAAAAAAAAAGAAAGCAAAATTGACTCTCTTAGAATATAAAAAGGTATTATCTGAATTTGCTTATTGGTGGTTTAGTTCCAGGTTCCTTCTTGCCAGAGGCAAAATAACCTCCAATTAAAATGGAAACATTATTTAGTGTTTTAGTTTAATATTTTGACCATTTTCAGTGGATCTGCACAAAAGTCATTGTAGAGTTTTTGATGTATTTCGACTCTTTCTACTCCTCCAGACCTGTTTGTTATCCAAGTGTAACCCAGAATTCTGGGTTTTTGTCACATTCTAAACCTAGAAATCCAGGTTTTTAAGTTTTAGAAAAATTCGAGATTCCTCTGTCATTTCATTTCTAAAAGTGCTGTGAAATGACAACTAAAAGCTTCAAGTTTAATTTTCTTTGGGAATTACAGTGCTTGATTGCAAAAAAACCACATTTTCGTGTGGAAGATGAATGTAGACGATTTGTGACACCTTGAGAGTTTCTTTTATTATCAAACAAGCTTTCAAAATAACAACATGCTGAAAGGAAGGCTCTTTTAAATCATTTTGGAAGTTGCATCTATCTCAAATAATTGATTAAAATTAGACTCAGTTAGTCCAATGAGATGCATTTAGAAATTGAATGGAAACCACTGTAGGCTTCCAGTATAACTGATCTCCATAGACTGCTCAATTAATATATAACATGAAGTGCAAAATATGACTTCAACTATGTAATGTCTGAAGGATTTCTTGCACACTGAAAGAAAATTTGGTACAAGAAAAAATGCAAAGTTATATACGTATATATATATATATTTTTTTTTTTTTCAAAGGAATCGATAGCAAACTTGACAATGACTTAACCTAGACATGGCTTAAGACAAGCACTTTACGAAGGGAGACTGAGGGGTTGCTTTTGCTGCACAAGAGCAGGCCCTTCAGACAAACGTGATGAAGGCCAAGATACAGGGCTCAAGTGACAATAGCCTTTGCTGTCTGTGTAACAACCGTGAAGAAACAGTTAATCTTTTGGTTTGCGAGTGCACGGTTGTTGCCCACACCGAGTACAAAAAGAGGCATGACGATGTGGCCCGAAAGGTTCACTGGGCACTCTGCAACAAATTTGGATTCTTGACTTCTGAAAAGGCCTGGCAACATATAGCAGATAAAAGTCCTGGATAATGGCCAGGTAAAAATCTTATGGGACTTTCGAATACAGACTGACCAGCATAAACCACAAATAATTACAAATACACCTGAATCACTGTGATTGGAAATCAACAAGTGACCCTGATCGGTATTGCCATCCATGGAGATTGTAGAGTACTGGGAAAAGAGAAGGAGAAAATAGACAAATACAGGGCTCCGGCTATGGAAACTACCCGACTTTGGAAGAAGAACACAACAGTGTTCCCAGTAATAATCGGCGCACTAGGGACTATATCACCAAAAATTCATGGACTACTTTACCCGACTTGGAACAACTATAATAACAACACTGCCGAGTTACAAAAGACTGCAATCGTCGGCACTGCAGCAATTATTCGTCGATACTTGTCCGAGGCTTGCCTTTTACAAGAACTTCCAGTGATAACGTGATGTCTTGTGTCGTTTGTGTGAACGTTTCACTGTGTTATTTCTGAAAGAATAAAATTATATATATATATATATATCATCATCATCATCATTCATTATCAATCCACTGCTGGACAAAGGTCTCCCCAAGTTTCCTCCACAACGGTCTGTCTTGTGCCAGTCTCCTCCATGTCACTCCCGCATACTTTCGAATTTCATCCACCCATCTCCCATGTGGTCTTCTTCTGGGTCTTTTCCTGTCCCTTGGAATCCAATCTAAAATTTCGGCTGTCCATCGATGGTCTGTCCTTCTGGCAGTATGTCCAGCCCATTGCCATTTCAGGGATTTAACTCTGATCATGATGTCTTCCACTCTTGTCATTTTTCGGATCCACGAGTTCCTCTTCTAATCTCTCCTGGTTACACCAAGCATGCACCTGTCCATGCTACTTTGAGTTGTCTGCAGCCTTTGTATGTCTCTTTTAGTTAAGGTCCACGTCTCTGCACCATATGTAAGCACTGGAAGGATGATTTGATCAAACACTTTTCTTTTAAGACATAATGGCATATTGCTCTTGAAAATTATGCTGTTTCTTCCAAAAGCTCTCCAGGCAAGTTTTGTACGCCGATTAATTTCTTCATCAATGTGACCCTCACTTGATATCTGCTGTCCAAGATAAACGTACATGTCTTTTATCTCCAGCTTTTCTCCATCAATCGATAAATCTTCATTTCTTGTAAAAGCATTGAACATCACTTTTGTCTTCTGAAAGTTCATTTTTAATCCCACTTCTTTACTCTTGTCAGCAAGTTCCTGGATCATACTCTGCAGCTCTGATGGGGTAGTTGCAAAAATGACTATGTCATCAGCAAAATGAAGGTGGGTTAGATAATCTCCATTAATCTTTATCCCTTTGTTTTCCCAGTTCAGTGATTGAAAGACATTTTCCAATGTGGCATTAAAGAGCTTTGGAGATATGGTGTCACCTTGTCTCACTCCCTTTCCAATTTTTATGTGTGTTGTATTTTCAAACAGCCAAATCTTTGCACTTGCATTTTCATAATGTTATTAATAATATTAATGTATGCATCTTCAATACCGCAGGATTTCACAGCCATTGTAACTGCTGATGGTTTCACCGAATCAAAGGCCTTTTCATAATTGATAAAAGTCATGCACAATGGAAGTTCATATTGCCTCGCTATTTTAATTAGTTCTCTCATTACGTGGATATGATCTATAGTGCTGTAGCCACTCCTGAATCCAGCTTGTTCTCTCGGTTGAGCCATGTCCAGGGTTACTTTCAAGCGGTGTGAAAGAACTTTAATAAAGATTTTATAAACCACTGATAGGAGGCTGATAGGTCTGTAGTTCCTGAGATCCTCAATGTCACCTTTTTTATGTAGCAGGATCATTGTAGCGTTGTTCCAATCCTCAGGAATCTTCCCTTCATTAAGGCATCGAGTGAAAATTTGGGTGAGTACTGTTTTTTCGATTTCTCCACTTGCTTCTTGTATGATGTCTACATTAATTCCATCTTCTCCTGGAGCTTTTCCCCGCTTCATATTCTTGATTGCATGTGCAACTTCTGCTGGGAGGACTGGAAGAACTCTGGTACTGGTACCTTTCATGATGTCTGGAGTACATGTATCATCCCTTTCATATAATTTGGAGTAGAAATCTTTCACTCTTGTCAAAATTCCGCCTCTATTTCTTGTTACAGAATCATCTTCTTTTCTCAGTGCCATAATCTGTTTTCTTCCCTTACTGAGATGTCCCTTTGCTATCTTTAGGCTTTGGTTGTTTTCAACTGCTTTCCTCACTAGTTCACAGTTGAATTTTCTTACGTCTTCAGTGATACTTTTTCTTACTGTCTTGCATAGCTCTATATATTCCACTTTGGAAGTCACATCTTCTTTAGTTGTCCTCATCTCTCTTCTTTTTTGCATCAACATTTTGGTTTTTCCTGATAATTTGTTCATATGCAACTTGTTCTTAGACCCAGCTATGTATATATACACTGATGAGCCATTACATTATGACCACCTACCTAATAAGCTGTACCTTTAGCCCGCAAAACAGTGACCACTCGGCGCAGCATCGATTTGATGAGGTGGTGATAGGTATCCTGGGGTATCTGGTACCATAATGTTAACAGAAGGTCCTACAGTTCCCGTACATTTTGGGGTAGTGGTGATTTAGTGCGAACCTGCTTTTCCAAGTTGAACCACAAATGTTCAATTGGGTTCATGTCAGGTGAATTTGGAGGCCAGGACATTAACAGAAAGTCAGCAGCATGTTCCTTGACCACACCTTGACGATTCTGGCAGTGTGGCATGACACATTATCCTGTTGGTAATGACCATCACCAGCAGGGAACACAGTTGCCATGAATGGGTGAACTTGGTCCTCAGTAATGTTCAGATACCTGACAACTGTCAGGGATTGTGCTATTGGGATAATAGGGCCTGAAGTGTCCCAAGAAAACATCGCCCACCCACAGCATGACACCGCCACTGCCAGCCTGTTTTTACCCAACAGTGCATCCAGGTGCCATAGCCTCCGTTGGTAATTGGCGTATCCGTGCTCAGCCATCTACGTGATGCACCAGGAATTTTGATTCGTCAGACCACGCCACTTTCTTCCAACCATCCATGGTCCAATCTTGATGATCTTGGGCCCATTTCATGTATTGTTGGCGATGATGTGCAGTGAGCATGGTGACCTGGCTGGGTCTTCAGCTACGCAGGCCCATTCACAGAAGGCTGCAACGAACTGTGTGCTGTGACACATTGCCTTGATCATCACTGTTGTAGCTGCTGGTGATTTGTTGCACTGTGGCCATGCGTCGCTGTGAACAAAGCACAACAGTCTCCGCTCCCCTCTGTCATAAATGAGGTGCAGACGACACACAGCTGGATGACGGTTCGTTGTTTGGCCATCTGTGCACCACTTTTGATACATACTCGCTGTTCACAAACTGCACCATTTCCGAGATCATAGTTCCTAGGCGCAGTGCCTTCTCAATTAGTCCTTTATCAAACTCCAATAAATCGGCAGCTTTTCCCATTCTGACTCCGAACACTACTAACTGAAAGCAGGTCCTGGGGTTGTATATATACTGCTCTATTGACTTCACTTGTACCACCGTTCGGTCTCCAGGCTCACTCATTTCTCTAGGCTGGGGGTGGTCATAATGTAATGGCTTGTTGGTGTATATATATATATATTGGCACTGAGCTCAGAGTTTCCAGGTTTTTTGTCTCACCTGACAGTCACCCCTGCTACTGTTCTTAGGATTCCACTCCTTTTTTCCAAATTTAACTGTGCACTCACTTTTGCTGGTGGTCAGAAGTAGCCTCTTATTACTGTGGTCAACAGCCAGACCCCTTCCTTCCCCAATCAAATCATGAGACCATAGATTCTCCTCAACAAACCCCTATCTTCCACAAAAAGGATCATAAAGCCACTCATACTTACAGCAAAGCAATGGACTGAAAAAAGTTGAACACTCTTTACCTTTCTCACACACACCCGAATAAAGGTTTTCCTCCAGTACTATATTCCGAAACCCATAGAGATGAATTTAGCTAAAACCTCCGGACAACATTTCTTTGTAGGTAATTAACTGTGAGGAAATTTTTTTAACAGCAGCTTAGTTTTTCATAGCATTTTACCCAGATAAAAATAGTGTTTTAGTCTTCAGTGTAATTATGCTTTCACCTTCATCTTTCTTTTTTTCAAATTTTGTTTCTGCTATAAAAAAAGGCATTTCTTCTCTTACCCTTGACATCAACAAGTCCTGTGCTCATGCAGTAGAGAATTATTGTCACAGCTGTTCCTACTGATTCACATTGAGAAATCATTTCTTTTAAGTTATCCACTGCTTGCCTGTTTGCATCTCAATTTTACTCTTTAAAATAAAAGCACAATATGCAAATAAATGAAGTAAAGCATTTGTACTTATAATGAAATACAAAGGTCATTTTTGTCAACCACCAATCAGAGAATTTACAGCAATGTTCATTTTCCAGTGGAAGCTTGCTTGTCTTGCAGGAAGCTGTGCCCACCCTGGCTCCCTGCTAGCCACAGCACTGCGTTCATGGATATTAAGTTTTTCAAATTTAGAAAATGGATTGCTTAAGCATCTTCAGAAAATGATGTTTTGCATATGTCTTTGAATGGCTTAATACATTCAAAGAGGGACGTGACTAGAAGAAAGTATTTGGCCATATACTGTTCATTTACCAGACATAAGCGTGAGAGTTTGAAAACTTGTTAGCAGAAAACATTGAAGTATCTTTCAAATGCTGGCAGATAAATGTAACATTAACTGAGAGACAGTTTGTCAGGTTTCTAATGAATATTTAGAAACAGAAAGTGTTCTATATGAAGTTTGTTCCATACAGTGTGATAGATGAATTAAAAGAGACACAGATTAATAAGTTGTGAATAATTCAGCTAAATCTCTCAGGTAATCTGTTCTTATCGAGTTGGATCATTACTGGAGAAAAAAAAAATATGCAGGTATTAGCTTTTTGTACAGTCCAGAAACAAAATAGAATGTTACATAGAGAGTAAAATAATGTCTGAGTCCTCAAATTTACTGCTTCCAAAAAAGATATGTTTAATGATTTTTTTCTGTGCACAGTGTATGATGACCCATAATGAAACTCTGCCTAATGGATAAATTATAAACAGTGAATTTTATTTTAAGGTGTTAAAAGAGGTTATTGAAGTGCATTTAGGGAGCTATATACATAATTTCAAGTGCAAGATAGCTGGTTTCTTTTGTATGGAAATACAATGACTGATTTTACAGTGATAGTGAATCCATTTCAGATGAATACTGAAGTGGCAGAGAGCAGACAATTACCTTATTCCCTTGACCTTACACCAGCAATTTTTCTTCTTTGAAGCAAGGAAAAAAATATATTTCAGCATATCAGGTGCATAAATAGAAATATAACTTCTAACTACATGCAGTTCATATCAGTGCCTTAATGAATATTTTATGCAGTTGTTAGGAGGGCATAAAAAGTGTATTGCAGTGAGGAAAGATTACTTCAAAAGGAAATAAAACAATTTCCTTATTGCATTTATATTTTTAATATGGACTTAATCCTGAAGTTTCATTGTTGCACTTTGTGTAGTATGATACTGAACCCCAAGAGTCGCTATTCAATTCACGGGGTCTTTCTGGTATGCCTATACATGTAACATTGTCAGCTTGAATTGCTGGTAAGTACACTATTTCCAGATAACTGAGACCTATGAAATTTTTCATTACAATAAAAAATAAATAAAAAGGAGATCTATTTTGTGCTATTGAATTGTAAACTTTTATTGCAAATGTATTTATTTGATGATGGGTTCTGATTAAGCATTTCATAAAATCTAAAGAATCATGTAACTTAGTTTAAAGGTTTCAGGTTAATGAGTAGTTATTATCTATGGTTATTACATATACAGTAGAACCCATTTACAATGAGCCCATATTTAGTGAGATCTTAGATTTAGTGAGAAAAATACAGGGACTTTTGCTTGGTATAATGTTAATTCAGAGTTAATTTGATTGTTTTAAAGGAGCAAGATTAAAATGAAACCCCAGCTTAAATAGGAAGAGGAAAGCTAAGATAATTTTTAACAAGCGAAGTAACAAAATGAAATGAAATTGTATATTTAATGAGACAGAAACTGCTGCACACTGTCTTGGAATGGAGGAATAGAAATGTTGGTGTGCAGGTCAAAATTGTAAAAGTGCTGGGAAGATTTTGGTGTGCTAGCAGAAGAATGTTGAAAGAAATGCTATGAGGAGGAACACATCAAATGCTCAACAAGTGAGTTGTGCAAAAGACACCTACTCCAAGAGTGTATCACTTTTTAAAAACATTTCCACATGATGTCTGCTTCATGATTCACTGTTACTATGTGTTCATGTAAGTGTTTATTTTAATTTAATATGTACTGCTGTAATTAACTAATTTTAAAATCTTCCAAGCCTAGTTGTTATTGACATACTATATACTATTAACATGTTCACATTTTTTTTAAAGGTGAGATTTTTCACCCCAGAATGGATTTAGCAAAGATTTCTGTGCGTCCTGAGCTCCTCGTTAAAGTGAGCTCCACTGTATTTTAAAATATGCAGCATAACAATTTTGGCTTGCACTGAACTACTGTAACTTCTGTATTTTAATACAAAAAATTATAAAATACAGTGCTATTTGTGAATTTCATCTTTGAAAATAAAAAAATTATGATATAGTTTTAAAAAATATGACATATTTCATTCTTTTTAATATTTTCACTGATTTATTTATTCATATTTTTAGCTATGAAGAGTGCTGCAGTTTTTAAAGCAGGTGCTGGCACCTTAGGTTCAAAACATGGAAATCAGCCCAACCTACCAAAGTAAGTTTTTCCTTATGATGGGGGAAAAAAATACACTAATGCTAATCACATGTACATTGAATAAGCAAGTGTCCTTTTTTAAATGTCCCTTTATTAGATGTTAAATAATTCAAAAACTGCCAAGCTTTCACTCTGCTCAGGGAGGCTTTTTCAAGGCTGTACAGTAGAGCAGGATTCAAGTTATTCTATCTCAAATCTTGCTCTATGGGGTCTGTGCAACCCCTGGAATCCTGGAAAAGTCCTGGAATTTGATTTCCCTTATTTCCAGGCCTGGGAAGTCCTTGATTTTTTATATTTTTATGGAGGGTCCTGAAATAGTCGTGGAATTTTTTCCTGCAGTAAAAAAAGAAAAAGAAAGTAATCTGCTATGAAAATTATAGTGTATGATTAAAGGAAGTCTTTTTTTCAGCTGAAAGAGAAATTTGGAATTGATATCCATGTGTAGCAAATCCTCCTGAAGAAATATTTCTTCTTAATTATGTAGAAGGCACAAACAAATGTCATTATCAGCTTATAATTATGTACTCCATTTCACACTGTAGTCATCTCTTTAGGAAACTTGAAAATTGCATCTTCCTGGGTAGGAATGGAACCTGTATCTCTGATTCTCATCGGAGCTTGTTACTCTACACACCACCCAGGGCAGTGAAGTTGAAAAGCAGTTGTATCATAGGAATCTGAATAATGTTCATATCTGCTTCCTTTGAGGATCC
The DNA here is from genome assembly GCA_039090855.1 of Macrothele yani. Classification (NCBI taxonomy): domain Eukaryota; kingdom Metazoa; phylum Arthropoda; class Arachnida; order Araneae; family Macrothelidae; genus Macrothele; species Macrothele yani. Next base: position 22,772,002 of record CM076992.1, read on the forward strand.
TTTTCTCATCCAGGTAAGGAAGGATATAGGTCACATTTACAGTACTTCAGATCAGGGTCATGTCAAATCAAATCACCCAGCATTTTCACGAGATGTCACCCACCCATCTCAGATTTTTGTGAAAATTAGTACAAAGTATTGTACTGGTGAGATATGAAACCTGTTAAAATTTTAGGTGAGTCAGTCTAGTAGATCTTGAGTAATGTCATTTTAAAAATTGGGTAGCTGTGCCTTTAAAGTTTTTGCGCTATGAGTTTTCACAACTACACTGTAGGACAAAAAAAAAAAAAAAAAAAAAAATCATTTTCTTAAATGATCTGCATGATCCATGCATTTGGGAACAACTTGTTTGTGCAAATTTTTTGAATTAAAAGAACACTTTTTTAAATTTAATAACAAAAGACATGGGAAAATGAGGCCACATTTTTATTAAACAAAACATTTTTTCAAAATGAGCTCCCACTTCAAATTTGCTAAAAATATTTTCATGTATGTATTATGACGTAACCTTTCAGCAGGAGAAAAAAATACTTTGGGCAATTTTCAATTTTGGCGAGGAAAAAAAATTCGAAATGGCATGTTTTTATATATGGAACATTCTGACATGATATTACCCAATTTTTTAATTAAGTGGTTGCTTGACCATTTTATACACCTTCCCCCCTATAGTGTAACCCTATCGGTGAGTAGCTCAAAACAATTTTTATTTTATTTTAATGTGCCACCATCTTGGATATAGGTTCAGTTTACTTTTCTGCGGCATGCCAAAATGCCTCACAATGGTTTTGAAAAAAAGCAACTGCTTTCCTCTTATTGTAGTACAAAAGTTTTGGTTTTCATAACCTTAAAGAGGACATTTTAGGCTTACAGAAAATGTATAGGAATGATAGAAAATATTTTTTTAACTTTGCTTAAAATGGCATTGAAATCTACAATACTCGCAAGCATAAATCACCATTTTTGATGGACTGTTAAAGTGACTGGGAGTTGAAACCCCAAGTTGAGAATTTTTGTGTAATAATTACGGCTTGTAATTTTCAGCTATGGAGAACTTAAGTCTAGGAGAAACACACACACACACACACACACACACACACACACACACACACACACACACACACACGCGCGCGCATTTCAGATCATCAGCAAATAAAATAATTTATTTTGGATCTTCAGATTTTTTTCGTACGTACATAGTACATAAACTCAACAAGGAGAAATATTCCACTTCCATGTTGAATGTGCAATCAAATAAAAGTAATTGAACCTGTTGAATATAAAGTTGTAATAAGGTACAGGAATTTCTTTAGTTAGTTTTTTTTTCATCCAGTGCACTTAAATACTTTTAAGAAAATGAAAAAAAAAGTCAAAGTTAAATTCTTTTGTATCAATATTATATCAATAATGAAATGCTTGCCATAAGTACTAATGAATGTTGAGCCTCCCCCCCAACATTCTTCCTTACAGGACTTCAAAATAAAGTTCTATCCTCACTTGCTGTTCTGTTTTTGCCTCCTACTAAAATTTCTAGTCATTGTGGATGTTTCTACTTTCTTCAGTTTAGGAAAAGGTTGTGCATTACCACAGACTGAGAAATATTGAGTATTTCACTGATGATTGTTCTGCACAATATAAAAACTGCAAGAATTTTCTGAACTTGCGCTATCATGAACAGGATTTTTTTAGATTGGTAAGGAAGTGGTCATTTTTTGCAACAAGTCATTAGTGCAGATTATAAAAAGGCTAACAACTAAAGCCAGTTTTGTAGCAACCTTTAGCTCAACAAATAACATCTGCTGCAATGATGTATAACTTCTCCAAATATAATATAAAGGAAATAACAGTTTTCTTTGTGTGTGCAGAAGAGATGAACAAAGTGCATAATTAGCTTAGCCCCCATTTTGAGAAAGCAAATAGCTCTTCCTGGTACATGCACAATGGATCATTTTACACCACTTCCCAATTTCAGAATTGGTGCTAAGAGATTAAGTTTTGATAAATATTACAGTATTATTTCCAAAATCAGTGCAATTAATTTTCAAGATGAGTTACATGCTAACTGCTGCATAGCATGTGTATATGATTACTGTTGGTATGTGGGATTTGTTGAAAAGATAAACTATGATGAAGGTGATGTGACTGTTCGATTCATGCATCCACATGGGCCTTCTCTATCTTTTTATTGGCCTAATAATGATTGTGAAGTACCTCTGACACATATATTATGTTGGTTGAGGTAAACACTGCAACAGGAAGAAAATAAAGCCTATCCAAACAGGCTGAAGACCTGGTTCAAAGTTTTTTTTTTCATATGAAAAGTAGTAATTGTGTTTAGTTTTAATTCAAACTGACATAGAAAATAATTCATTTATCTCTTCTGTAACCAAGGAAAAGTTCATTTATAAATCATACATAAATGTATCATTCAATGCCAAAATAATTCATAAAGTGGTTTGTTTCATTAGTTTATATTTTTATTAAAATTAGTAAGATATTTAGAGGACCTAATCTTTGCAGTTGCTTGTATTCTTAAAAAAAACAAAAAACAAACCCAGCTTGGGATAGCATAGGTGGCCCTGTTGGGCGCATTTTTTGCAGTTGGCGATTATTTTAAAGAACAGCAACTATAAAAAAACTTTGGCAACTGTGCTTGGCTTTGTTTCAGGCCAGTCTAGCATTTTGATCAGTTACAAATTGAAATTAGTCAAAATATTAAATTCAACCATAACAAATATGGTGAGTTGCAAGCACACTCACAGAAGTAAGGCTATACATCTAGACAAGGGTTGCTGCTAAAGTTTGTGAATCACAAACTGTACAATATGCTCTGGTAAGGTATTTTTTGGGTTTTACCTTATGTATAAATTGTACATATTGTATTTGGTAGTTAAAGGTGTTTAAAATATAATTCCATGAAATTTGAAAAATATTTTGAAAACAGAAATAAGCATAAATATTCATCTGTTTTTGTGCATTTCTGAGTGCTGAAATGTTATCATTTATTCACAAATATTTCACAGCTTGTAACTTCTAAACCAGTTTGAACCACAAAATGAAACTCACAGGTTTTGTTGAGTATCAGTAGGGGTATACTTGGTGAGGAAGAAAAAAATAAAAATAAAAATATCTGGTCTCTCTTTTGAGATATGTAACCTTGAAATCTGCAAAAGTTGGAAATTTTTCAACTTTTTGGGGGGGGGGGGCAAACCCAGACTTAAGTTCTCCATAGCTGAAAACTCTACTAACCATAGTTATTACACAAAAATTCCCAACTCCCAGTCACCTTAACAGTCCATTAATAATGGTGATTTATGCTTCCGAGTATTGAAGATTTCAACACCATTTTAAGCAAGGTTAAAAAGACATATTTTCTATCATTTCTATATATTTTCTGTAAGCCTAAAATGTCCTCTTTTTTTTAAGGTAGTGAAAACCAAAACTTTTGATCTGCAATAAGAGGAAAGCAATTGCCTTTTTCAAAACCATTGTGAGATCCTATTTTGGCGTGCCGCAGAAAAGAAAAATGAACCTATATACAAGATGGTGGCACATTAAAATAAAATAAAAATTGTTTTGAGCTACTCATCGATAGGGTTACACTCACATTTTCAGGTTTTATGAAGAGATGGCTACATGAGAGAAAGTGGGAAATACAGCACCTGTGTGCTGATGATGACATTTGTTTGTGCTTTCTGTGTAATTTTAAAGAATTGTTTTTCAGAGGGATTTATTTTCCATTGATATGATTGATCTGAAATACTGGAAATATGTGATTTATATCTGTACCTGGGTGAGAAAAGGGTTGTTTACATTACATTACTTTGACTAGTGCAAATATGAACATTATTCATAATTTTCTAATCAACAACTGCTTAGCTTCATTTGCTTGAAACTTCATTGTCCTGGGTGGTGTAATGGTAACATGCTTGAATAGAAATCTAGAAGTTTTGATTTCTGCTCCAGGGCAATGCAGTTTTCAAATTTACTGAAATACATCAGAAACAGAGGAGAAATATGGCACTTATGAGCAAGTAATGACATGTGTAAAAAATTTAAACATGTTGAAAACAATTTATATATTTGTTTTGGCACATATACCTTGCAGTTGTTTATGTGATGTTAATGTATTTCAATGTTAAAATTTATGTGATATTTGTATTTGATTTGCATTAACTATTTTAGAATAATGTTGCCTATTTTTTGCCCCTCCCCCACTGTTTGTTTGTATTTGCAGAAAAAGAATTTTCACAAATGTTACATTGCTTGAAAATTAAAGAATTATGAGGTATATGTACTTTGCGTGTGTGTCACTGTAACTATTGTTTCACTATTGAGTGTTATAAAAGGCTCATCTCATGATCTCCACTTTGTGATACAGCTAACTGTCTCACATTTATTAACACCATGCTTTAACATTTCAAAATAATTAAAACAGAAATTTTACACTGAAAGGGAAAAAAATAGGTAATTAAAGCTTTCCTAAATGATCATTTCTGGTTTTTAATAAACATCTGTTTATTACCAAACAGAAGTCATCACTGTTTCCACGTTGATAAGTGAGTCGCAGAATATTATAAACGTGATGACTTCTGTTTGGTGTTCCTGATCCACGTCGAGTGTTTGAATTAATTATCTGTGTATTACTTTGTCTTTTTTTTTTTTTTTAAAGATGTCATGTAATTATCACTGTTATTAAGGTGATATCTCTGCTTCAGGAAAATTGTCTGAAATTCTTTTTAATATCTAAATCACTTTTGCTATGATATTAAGTTTCTTGCAAATACTCTCATGGACATACAAATTACATTGCTGTAGTATAGTCTATGGAGGTAGTTCAAACTTTGCATAGCAGTAGAGTTTGTATAGAGTAACTAGAATAAGAATAACACTCCATGATGTGGATGACGTGATTAGTTTCCATGCTTCTCTTATTAAGGTTATATCCCCTACTGTAGGCAGTACATGCAACAAGGCTTCTTGGTTTCATTGTGGGTATGTCCTGAGTAGTTTCCTGAGGCATATTCCTTCATTATTCTTCCAACTGGATATGCAGAATGGTAAGTGTCAGTGCTTGATATGGACACCCTAGGAGATGACATCCCAGATGTGCTGAATAGTGAAAAGTCTTTGGATATGATTGATCAGTATAGGTTGCTGATGTCATATAGGCTATACAGGGAAATATAGGTTGCTGATGTCATATATGCTATGAGCCACATGGAAATTTGTATTATTTTGTTGGAAAGTGGCATTACGGATGTCACAAAGAAAAGTGTAGGTAGTGGGGTTTCAGAATAACATCCATGTGCTGTGAGCAGGGGTGGATTTAAGGGAAAAGGCCCAGGTGGCAAAGCTTTCGAGGGGCCCATTTTGTAGTGAATATTAATAATCTAGTTTCATAATGTCCTTATAAATAACAGTTTCAAGAATAAAAACACTACTGATAAAACATTTTTCCCGAGAATACTGTATCAGTATGTACGTTATTTATTAATTATCATTATTCAGAAAATGTTACAAAATTCATGTACGTTTATACATATTTATATTTTTATGTAGTCTTGAATCCTCGTCTTGCTTTTTGTTCAGCAAATATTTCAATAGTGGAATCCAAATTGATTTGATTAGCGACTGCTCTTTCGATGTTGAGAATGAAGTAGTCGTTGAGAGTTTCATCAGCCAAAGTAGCACGACGATATTCTTTGATTCTTCTCAATGAGCTCATCACTCGTTCGGCGCTTGATGTGTTGACCGAAAGTGTAAGAAATAATTGAGACGAGGTACAGCACTCCGGGAAGCTGTACATCAATTTTTTTAATAATAAATTCCAAATATTGCAAAGGACTATTGTTATAAGAATTGCAATTTTGCGAGAAGTGCAAATCGGCGAAGCTATCCAACTCATATTTCAGATCAGTTGTGAAGAAATCAGCATATTTGTCCATCAAGATACTCACACTGACTTTTAACTCATCTTGTCCCATGTGCTTCCATTTTTCAGGCTTCAGAAATCCAAAAATGTCATATGTCTCGTTGAAACCATTTGCACGTATCTTTAATTTGCTGCACATCAATCATATCAAGCACTTCATTGTAACCAATTTGATGTTTGTCAGACGTTTCCAAAAGGCTGTCAGCAGCTGTCTTGCCAGACATTTTTTTGATCTGTTGTTGTCTTACAACTGGGAAATCAGCATGTTCCCAGCCTATTTCTTCCCACATGGATTTGGTTTTCTTAACAAAAGCATTGTATGTGCTCTCTGTTCTCAAATCTTTCAATTTCCTTACAGCTGCTTGAATGCAACTCTGAGCGATCATGAGATATATTTCTTTCTTTTGTAATTGTATTTGCACAACTTTGACTATTGCAAGTACAGAATGCCACCACAATAGATTCAGCAAAAACAACCAATTTACTGACGACATCAACTAACGAGCATTCATGATGTCCTCTCCAGTAGCTACGTCTCTCGAAATCTCTCTCTCTCAAGGCAAAATTTGGATTGTATTGTAGTCAACGATACAATCCAAATTTTGGATAACTGCTTCCACTGCTTTCAGACGTGCAGACCAACGTGTGATACTCAATCCTTTAACATGAAATCTTCTTTCGTGTGAATGCGAAGCAATCTGTTCGCTTGATGATTCATCTTTTGAGTCGGAAGCACCATCAGACATAAGGATTTCTTTTTTCAACTCTTTAAGAAGCTGAAAGCCAAAACTGTTAAGAGTTTTGTGATGAGTTTTCACTTGCTTGCAAAAGATTCCCCCACCTTAATTTTAACCAATTAACTGCATTAAAATTTTAAATTTCCATTTTTTGGGTCTTTTTTTTTCTTTCTTTTCTTTTTTTCCCCTTCTTTTTTCCCCATTCTTTTTTTCTTCTTTCTTTTTCTGTGGCCAGCCTAGCCGGGGGCCCTGAGTGGCAGAGGCCCAAGTGCTAGTTGTCCATTTTCTGCCTGGTTAAATCCTCCACTGGCTGTCAGTGTACCTCTGGTGAACACTAGGGCAGTCAGGTTGTAACTTATAGCACCACACATCATAACTCTTAATGGTGCAAGAAGTATGGCATGCCTGAAGTTTTGATGGATACTTTTTCTGCTCTTGGATACATTGCACTCTTAGACAGCCATAATATGCATTCAAACAGAAGCAGAACTCATTAAAAAAAAAAAAAAAGATGACTTGATGGCGTTCTTCTACCCTACTCATCATATCTCAACATCACAGCAGACATTTCTTGTGGTTGAAGCTGTCGCAGGAAACGTGTATTGGGTACTTGCATATAATTCTGTTTCAGGTAAATATCATCAAATGATATTTGGAAGATGACACCATATCCACATTTCATTGGATAGCTCTAGTTTTGGTAGAGAGGATTTCCAATTTCATCACTGTCTGCAGATGAGGTAATTTCCTTATTCTTAGGTGCATTTATGTGGACCAGATCCATTGTGATGGGCATAGGTACCCATCCCTTATTAACTGCATTAAACACCATGATACTGTGTGTACAGTAGGACGGTGTGAAAAAAACAAAATTTTTGATTCTCAAATACTCTAGTGTTTAAAAATTGTGGTTGGTGGTCAATATGCCCCAGCTGAAATCGTTTTTGATTTGAAGTAATCAGTTAAAAATTTATCTGGTAGTTTGTATTTTTTTGTGGAGCTAACCTCTAAATCTCAGAGAACAGCTTAGTGACATGTATGATGTCATCATCATTGTCAACCATTATCAATCCACTGCTGGACGAAGGTCTCCCCAAGTTTCCTCCACAACGGTCTGTCTTGTGCCAGTCTCCTCCATGTCACCCCTGCATACTTTCGAATTTCATCCACCCATCTCCCATGTGGTCTTCTTCTGGGTCTTTTCCTGTCCCTTGGAATCCAATCTAAAATTTCGGCTGTCCATCGATGATCTGTCCTTCTGGCAGTATGTCCAGCCCATTGCCATTTCAGGGATTTAACTCTGATCATGATGTCTTCCACTCTTGTCATTTTTCGGATCCACGAGTTCCTCTTCTTATCTCTCCTGGTTACACCAAGCATGCACCTCTCCATGCTACTTTCAGTTGTCTGCAGCCTTTGTATGTCTCTTTTAGTTAAGGTCCATGTCTCTGCACCATACGTAAGCACTGGAAGGATGCATTGATCAAACACTTTTCTTTTAAGACATAATGGCATATTGCTCTTGAAAATTATGCTGTTTCTTCCAAAAGCTCTCCAGGCAAGTTTTGTACGCCGATTAATTTCTTCATCAATGTGACCCTCACTTGATATCTGCTGTCCAAGATAAACGTACGTGTCTTTTATCTCCAGCTTTTCTCCATCAATCGATAAATCTTCATTTCTTGTAAAAGCATTGAACACCACTTTTGTCTTCTGAAAGTTCATTTTTAATCCCACTTCTTTACTCTTGTCAGCAAGTTCCTGGATCATACTCTGCAGCTCTGATGGGGTAGTTGCAAAAATGACTACGTCATCAGCAAAACGAAGGTGGGTTAGATAATCTCCATTAATCTTTATCCCCTTGTTTTCCCAGCTCAGCGACTGAAAAACACCCTCCAATGTGGCATTAAAGAGCTTCGGAGATATGGTGTCACCTTGTCTCACTCCCTTTCCAATTTTTACGTGTGTTGTATTTTCAAACAGCCGAATCTTTGCACTTGCATTTTCATAGATGTTATTAATAATATTAATGTATGCATCTTCAACACCGCAGGATTTCACAGCCATTGTAACTGCTGATGGTTTCACCGAATCAAAGGCTTTTTCATAATCGATAAAAGCCATGCACAATGGAAGTTCATATTCCCTCGCTCTTTCAATTAGTTCTCTCAGTACGTGGATATGATCTATTGTGCTGTAGCCACTCCTGAATCCAGCTTGTTCTCTCGGTTGAGCCATGTCCAGTGTTACCTTCAAGCGGTGTGAAAGAACTTTAATGAAGATTTTATAAACTACTGATAGGAGGCTGATAGGTCTGTAGTTTCCGAGATCCTCAATGTCACCTTTCTTATGTAGCAGGATCATTGTAGCGGTGTTCCAATCCTCAGGAATTTTCCCTTCATTAAGGCATCGAGTGAAAATTTGGGCGAGTACTGTTTCGATTTCTCCACTTGCTTCTTGTATGATGTCTACAGTAATTTCATCTTCTCCTGGAGCTTTTCCCCGCTTCATGTTCTTGATTGCATGTGCAACTTCTGCTGGAAGGACTGGAGGAACTCTGGTACTGGTATCTTTCATGATGTCTGGAGTGCATGTATCATCCCTTTCATATAATTTGGAGTAGAAATCTTTCACTCTTGTCAAAATTTCGCCTCTATTTCTTGTTACAGAACCATCTTCTTTTCTCAGTGCCATAATCTGTTTTCTTCCCTTACTGAGATGTCCCTTTGCTATCTTTAGGCTTTGGTTGTTTTCAATTGCTTTCCTCACTAGTTCACAGTTGAATTTTCTTACGTCTTCAGTGATACTTTTTCTTACTGTCTTGCATAGCTCTATATATTCCACTTTGGAAGTCACATCTTCTTTAGTTGTCCTCATCTCTCTTCTTTTTTGCATCAACATTTTCGTTTTTCCTGATAATTTGTTTACATGCAACTTGTACTTATACCCAGCTAATTTTGTTGCTGTTTCCATAAGAGCTTTGGTTACTTTTCTGTTAACTTCAGAGATGTCCACTTCTTCCGATGTTAGGCCTTCTAAAGCAGAGAACCTGTTCTTCAGCTCCAACTTGAAGGTATTATGGTGTTTTTTAAGGTTGGTTATGTCAATAGATTTTGTTTGCCTTATGAGCTTGCCACGTTCAAGTTTAGTGTTGAGGTGCATCTTACATCTCACCAATCTATGGTCACTACCTGTGTTGAACTTGTTTAGCACACTGCAGTCTTCTATGTCGAATCTTTTGTTACACATAATAAAATCAATTTCACTTGTCGTCCCATTTGGATGTCTCCATGTCCATTTCCTGTGTGGCTTTTTCTTGAAAAAGGAGTTCAAGATGAAAAACCCTTCTGCCTCTGCAAACTCAACGAGAGTATTTCCACGCTGGTTTCTGTTGCCGTGACCGAATTTACCTACTGAAGTTTCATTCTGTTGCCGTTGCCCTATTTTTGCATTGAAATCTCCCATAATTATTTTCAAGTATGATGTACACATGTGTATGTATGAATATCATCTGTCTGCACTTTTACACCAAAGTTTCTAATTTTGAGCCAAAAATTGAAATTTTTAACCTAGAAGCAAATACGTCACATTTTTGCAGGTTTTTTATTTATTGACAGGTAAGTAAAATAAGACTATAAAAATGTTTCATCTCATCATAGAAGACCCCTGGGCTCAGGGGTATAATGTTCATTTCGTTGGGAAACCAGTCAATTTACATCATATTTGGGGATTGTTTCAGATAGGCACATTCTGCATTCTTAGCATTGCAACAATTTTGTTTGTAGCTCTTCATCATTGAAAAGTATCCAGGACTTGCCACACTGAGGCGGCTGTAATGGGTCCCTCCCAAGCCCGCCTAACCACCTGATCATATATGGGCATTGGGCAACTTCTACTTATTTTAGGCGTTTTGGCTTCTATGGCTTGAAGTGTGCCTTCGTTTCAAAAGCAGTCATTTTTGCTCTGTCCTGCAGTCTTGCTCTTATGTACCCATTGCGAGCTAGTGGCCCACAGACTTTATTCGATGCTTGCGTCACCTCCTGAACAGTTTGTTCCACTATCTGTATATGGCACAGTAGGTAACTTAATCCATTATCAGGTACGGGAGATGCAGGGTCTGAGATGATATTTTGTAGTTCTTTGTCTGAGATACCCTCTGCAAAATGCAGAGGGGGCTGTTGGTTTTCTTATCTGTTAGAACTGAAGCTGCATTAATTAGCATATTTTGCATCGTGCTTATGTTATCACTTTGTCCGGCTGGGGAGACCATATCTTTGCAATTATTAGTTCAATTTGTAAAATTATTTTTGTATTGGGAAGCTTAAAATGTGAAAATGATGAACCATGTGTTCCGTTTTTTTCCGATGCACAACTTCGCCACTAGAGGGCGCAAATGGAGATCGTATCAAATTTAAAATGCATTTTATTTCATATATTTGCTTCTAAATATCCAATTGAAAAAAAAAAATTTCTTTTGATGACATTTATATCAAAGACTATTTTAGTTACAGTCCCTTTTTCAAATAATGCATAAGTTTTCTGATTGGGGGCATAACGGTAAATCAAGATTTTTCCAATATCTCCGCTTCTAAAAGTCCGATTTGAAAAATTCTTCCTGCGTCGGATACAGCTCTTGGAGGGGGGGATGTTTTGCATATCATTTTTCGCTTTTGGTAAAGAATGGTTTGGCCCACCAGGAGGTGTAAGTGTTTATTTTTGTTTCTGATGTATTTGCAAAAAATTTGTGCTGGAAACTCAATTGAAAGAATTCCTTCGTGAACCGATACCACTCGCCTCGAAAAACTTTTTGAGAATACCTCCTGCTTAAAATAGTGCATAATTTTTCTACCAGGGGCATACATGTGTATCTTATTTTTGTCCATATCTTTGTTTATAGGAGTCTAATTTGAAAAATTCTTTGTTGGAGAACATTTTCGGTGCAAACATTTTTCTTATATTATTTCAAATATTTCTTAATGCACAAGTGCGCCACTAGAGGGCGTAAGTTCATTTTTCTGTTTACAGTGATATCTGCGGGACTAAAACCCCAAGTTTCTGATTAGCTGCAGCGGACATAATTTTGAACATTCTGCATTCTGTATTAAGTTTGCCCAAGCATGTAAGAAGTTATTTGTTGTAGGTTACAGGTTGAACAGACCTATGGTTTCACTATATTTTAAGTAAGAACGTTTGGATTGTATGTCCTGGACAGGCCTCGTGAATGTCGGTCGCCAGTCGCCAAATGGGGACCAGATATTTTATAGTGGCTAGTAAACTTTTTGGTATAGTAGCCAATGATGGCGAGTATATTTTCCCCCCAAGTGAGCTAGTATTTTGTCCTCCCCCCACCAGGACTGCAATGTATCGATACATCGCGAAAAACAGGTGTAAATTTAACATCCATGTTACGGTGTTTTGACTGATGAAACTGCAATTCATCACCACCGTGATGTAAATGCTCGCAATGTAATCGTCATCGCGCGCCACCATGCCGTGACCAAGCACTGTTGTTCAAACTGTTTTTCTCAGTCCGAGACATGTGAATATTGGCTGATTCTCATGCATGCGCTCATCTCCGATGTAGTTTCTCGCAGTGTCTCGTTCCAAACGCTACATCGGGGATTGCTCATCGGAAATTCGCCTGCCAGGCGAGTAATCGTGGACATCGTAGCTTCGTGAGCGATCTCATCTCGATGCAGACACAATGTTTAAACAGGTTTCTTATCGGGCATCCGTCGACAATGCTATTAAAAGGCCACGCGTTGGATCGTTGGATCTCGGAAATTTACCACAGCTGAGGAACAATAGGAAATATGTGGCAGGGTTTTTTTGACGTGAATATGTCTTTAAAATCAGACCAGTACTAGGTGGCCAGTACAGAAAGTTGAGCGTTTTGAAACAATGGACATCGATTTTGGTCTAATAATTTCTATATCATCAACGTGAACTAAACCAACCTAGTGTCATTCGATAGCTAAGGGAACAAAGACTTATTAGTGACCTTGAGTTACTGCACAGTGATAAGCGGGTTGGGGGTGGGGGGACTTTGCGCTGTGCCGCACAAACTTCTAATCAGTATAACTCGGCACTGCAAAGCGCTACGACGTCGAAATTGATCTCAAACGAAAGCTAACGTCGAGATCTTTTGATTTAAAACATTAGAAGTGAAATCAAATACAGTGTTGGCTGTGAAACTTCAGATCGCAGTTGAAAATAAAAAAAAATTCACAATGTCGGCATATACTCGTTGAAAAGCCAAGCAGAAATACATCGAGCATAGTGTACATGGAAGAGCAACTCGTCAGCTTTTGATAAACACTGCAATGTCCGCAGCAGAACGCATGAGAAAGTATCGGGAGCAAAAGAAATTTGCTGCAGCGCAGCGTGCATGCACTTCGGTGGCAGCGACGCACAAGCCCATTGATGTGGAGCATCACCAATGAACCTCATAAAAACCAGTAATTGGGCATGTCTGAATAGTGACACTTCAAACAACTTAATGATGATCAGATGCAATGGCACTTCAATTGAAGATTTTGATCCTCAAAATTCTATTCAGTTGTAGTGGGAAGATCAGACACAGTACATATCAGTGGCAAACTGTATCAACATTATTAGTGCCACTTTATGTATATATATCCTAGCCTTTGCCCCTTTATTTTAAATATTATTAAAAGAAATCAGACATCTAAATTCAAAAGCCTCAAAAATAAATTATGTATGTGTAAATTAAGATAGTAAGAGTAATGATATTACAGCACTGAAAATAAATTATCAAAAAATGGAACAAAAGCATATGCAATATTTGCAGTCAATCTAATGATCCTATGCAGTAACTGCTCTGCATCTGTTTTTATGAAGTTAATGGGGGAGGTGTCTCTCATTAGAAAGAAGAAAAACATGCACCCATTTAATTTCATAGAAACGTAAGTAGAGAAGTTACTGAATTATTATTATTACTTTTTAATTTCTTATGGCCAGTAGATTTTGTTATTTGGGTAGTAAAATTTGTATTCGACTAGCCACATTGGCTAGTAGAAATTTCTGCAGTTTTGCAAGGGCTGGACCTTGAAAAAAAATCCAAAAGTCCTGGAATTTTGTGATTGAAAAAGTGCATGAATCATGGACCCAGGGATGCTGTATATACCAGGACAGTCTAAAGCAGTGGTCTCAAACTCATGGCCCACATGAATGATTAGTATTGATTACAAAATAAAAATAAATCACCTTTTTTTCAAATTTATTATAATATATTAAATATAATATAAACATAATAATGCTTAGCAAACCCATCCTCTTTATAAGTAACAAGTTTATTCACAAAGAATATAACTGTATTGAACATGCACATTGTTACGTCGAGAGGAATGTGAAAACGGTACAGGTATCTCCCCCACCCCCATACTGTCTACGAATCCAAGAGCACTGGCAGCTGTGGCACTGTGCGAAAGGGACGTCATCTGAAAAGGGAATATTATTTGCGCAGAATTGAAATCAAGCACCGATAACACAGATCAACGTGAAAAGCTCCATCCTGCACAACTGGGGACTAGTTTTGTCCACTTGCATCGGTTGTTTCACCCGCTATTTTTCTACTGAAGTTGATTTGTGCGATTTTATTTTTACCATCATCATCATTGTCAACCATTATCAATCCACTGCTGGACGAAGGTCTCCCCAAGTTTCCTCCACAACGGTCTGTCTTGTGCCAGTCTCCTCCATGTGACTCCCGCATACTTTCGAATTTCATCCACCCATCTCCCACGCGGTCTTCTTCTGTGTCTTTTCCTGTCCCTTGGAATCCAATCTAAAATTTCGGCTGTCCATCGATGGTCTGTCCTTCTGACAATCTCTCCAGCCCATTGCCATTTCAGGGATTTAACTCTGATCATGATGTCTTCCACTCTTGTCATTTTTCGGATCCACGAGTTCCTCTTCTTATCTCTCCTGGTTACACCAAGCATGCACCTCTTCATGTTTCCTTCTTTGAGTTGTCTGCAGCCTTTGTATGCCTCTTTTAGTTAAGGTCCACGTCTCTGCACCATACGTAAGCACTGGAAGGATGCATTGATCAAACACTTTTCTTTTAAGACATAATGGCATATTGCTCTTGAAAATTATGCTGTTTCTTCCAAAAGCTCTCCAGGCAAGTTTTGCACGCCGATTAATTTCTTCATTAATGTGACCCTCACTTGATATCTGCTGTCCAAGATAAACGTACCTGTCTGTTATCTCCAGCTTTTCTCCATCAATCGATAAATCTTCATTTCTTGTAAAAGCATTGAACATCACTTTTGTCTTCTGAAAGTTCAATTTTAATCCCACTTCTTTACTCTTGTCAGCAAGTTCCTGGATCATACTCTGCAGGTCTGATGGGGTAGTTGCAAAAATGACTATGTCATCCACAAAACAAAGGTGGGTTAGATAATCTCCATTAATCTTTATCCCTTTGTTTTCCCAGTTCAGTGATTGAAAGACATTTTCCAATGTGGCGTTAAAGAGCTTCGGAGATATGGTGTCACCTTGTCTCACTCCCTTTCCAATTTTTATGCGTGTTGTATTTTCAAACAGCCGAATCTTTGCACTTGCATTTCATAGATGTTATTAATAATATTAATGTATGCATCTTCAATACCGCAGGATTTCAGAGCCATTGTAACTGCTGATGGATTCACTGAATCAAAGGCTTTTTCATAATCGATAAAAGCCATGCATAATGGAAGTTCATATTCCCTCGCTCTTTCAATTAGTTCTCTCAGTACGTGGATATGATCTATTGTGCTGTAGCCACTCCTGAATCCAGCTTGTTCTCTCGGTTGAGCCATGTCCAGTGTTACCTTCAAACGGTGTGAAAGAACTTTAGTGAAGATTTTATAAACCACTGATAGGAGGCTGATAGGTCTGTAGTTCCTGAGATCCTCAATGTCACCTTTTACTATATCTGTTTCTAAATAAAGTTACAGTGAAAATTGATCCATTGAAGATGAACATAGAGTATTTAACAAGAAGTGGGAATTACAGTACTTTTGTTGTGAAAGTAATAATCGTATATTGTGCCTTATTTGTAAGCAAGTGTTAGTGGTTCCAAAAGAGTACAACTTACGACACCATTTTCAAACTTTGCATATGAAGAAGTATGATTCACTGCAAGGGCATCTTCAGGAGGACAAACTGAAGAAACTGAAAACCGATTTAAGTTCACAACAAAATGTGTTTCAGAGAATTGTTAAACAGAAAACAGATAATGTGAAGGTAAGCTGTATCTTATAAAAACTGATAGCAGAAAATTCTAAGCCTTTTACAGATGGTTGTTTTATGAAACAGTGTTTAGTTAAAGCAGCAGAATGTATTATCCCTGACAAGGTGAATGAATTTAAAGAAATAAGTCTTTCGCCAAACACGGTTGCTAGTAGAATCGATGAACTAGCTTCAGATACGAACAATCAGTTAATTCAGAAGATATCAGAGTTCCTTTACTTTTCCCTTGCAACTGATGAAGGTACTGATGTAACAGATGTCACTCAGTTGGCCATTTTTTATTCATGGGGGTAGATGAAAATCTTAAAGTAACTGAAGAACTACTTCAACTAATGCCAATGCATGATACTATGGAAGCTGATGGCATTTTTGACAAAATGAAAACAATGTTTGAGGAGGGAAAATTGTCTTGGCCTAAACTGGCATGTTTAGTTACAGATGCCTGCAATGGCTAGTTCAAAATATGGCGTTGTTGGAAAGATAAAAAAAAATGTTGATCGATGAAGGTTCACTTACTCCCTTTGTGCATTTTCATTGCATTATACATGAAGGCTCATTGTGTGGCTGTGTTTTAAAAGTTGAAAATATCTTGAAACCTGTGGTAAAAATCATAAATTACATTTGCTCCAGAAGTATAAATCACAGACAGTTTACTGCTTTTCTCAAAGATATTGGTTGTGAACATAGCAATATTTTGTATGGCTCCAGGTGAATTCATCGAAAACAAATTAATCGAAAATGGATTAATCGAAAATGATTCATCGAAAATGGATTAATCGAAAATGATTAATCGAAAATGGATTCATCGAACGAAGAATTCATCAAAAAGCAAATTCTTTGAAAATTAGGGCTTTACGTGAATTCATCAAAAACGAAATCACTGAAAAATACAATTTCGTAGGGTAAGCATTTGTCGAAAACTTTGACTATAATTGGAACATGGCTAAGTGGCCACAAAAGCGTGTGGGGAACGTATAAAAATTGCATTTTTTATTTCTTAGATTACACTTTCATGTAGGATGACCACAAAACTGTTAGGTAGTCTAACAATAATCAAACTTTTGATTTCGTTGTGTCTACTTTCCACATAGACCACCTCTAAAGATAGGCCTAAGCTTAGGCCTTTTGTAACAGTTTTTATTCCATCGTGCTCATATTCATAACATTTAGACATCAAGTCAAGTTATTACTACTGCGCTTTCACTTAGGCATTAAATATTAATACCTTGGCCTAGGCCTAGGCCTTTATAACAGTTTTTATTCCACCATGTTCATATTCATAAGGTTTAGACACCAAGTCATTTAAGTAATATTGCAGTTTTACTTAGGCAGTAAATATTACCAAGTAGACCTTAGGCCTTTTTAACAGTTTTTATTCCATTGTGCTAGTAACTAGTATCATAAGGTTTGGATACCAAGTCAAGTTGGTATTATTGCACTTTTACTTAGGCACTGAATATTAATCATTAAGAACACAGTTTGCCGCCTTTACACGATTTTAAAAAATTACGGTTAAAATGATATATACATTGTGTCTACTTTCCTCATATGTATATATCATTTTAACCATAATTTTTTAAAATCGTGTAAAGACGGCAAACTGTGTTCTTAATATCCTTCAGCACGAAAATTGACTTCTTATGGAATATTAATCAATTGACCTTTGGTCCAGGCCTTTCTGATAGAATTTGTTCAAGTGTATGAAATATTTATTCTTAAGTAAAAGTGCAATATTTTTAACTTGACTTGATGCAAAGCTTATAAATTTGAGCACGATGGAATAAGACTGCCAAAAAGCCTAGGCCAAGGTATTCATATTTAATGCCTAAGTAAAAGCACAATAATACTAACTTGTCTTGGTGTCTAAACCTTATGAATATGAACACAATGAAATAAAAACTGTTTAAAATGCCTAGATCTAGGCCAAGGTATTAATATTTAATGCCTAAGTAAAATTGCAATAATAGTAACTTGACTTGGTGTCTAAACCTTATGAATATGAACATGATAGAATAAAAACTGTTAAAAAGGTTTAGGCCAAGGTAATATTTAATGCCTAAGTAAAAGTGCAATAATACTATCTAGACATTGTGTCTAAACCTTATGAATATGAGCACAATCAAATAAAAACTGTTAAAAAGGCCTAGGCCAAGGTATTAATATTTAATTCCTGTAAAAGCACAATAACACTAACTAGATCTTGTGTCTGAACCTTATGAATATGAGCACAATCAAATAAAAACTATTAAAAAGGCCTAGGCCTATTTGTTAATATTTAATGCCTAAGTAAAAGTGCAATAATACTAACTTGACTTGGTACCTAAGAATATGAGCATGACTGGAGAAAAACTGTTAAAAAAGTCTAGGCCTGTTTATTAATACTTGATGCTTAAGTAAAAGTGCAGTATTATTAGTTTGATTTATTATGTAAATGTTATGAATGTATTGCATCATGCTCAGAATCATAAGGTTTAGTCACAAAGACTAGTATTATTACCCTTTTACTAAGACATTAAATATTAATCCCTAGCCCTTTGCGCATGTCTGAGACCAAGAAACTGCAATTTTTATACGGCCTCTAAAGTGGGTGTCTGCACTTGTCTATTTGGAGTTGTTTAGTGGCCAGTTGTCTTTAAACTCTATTTCAATTAATTTGTTTCATTTTTTTCGAAAAGTCGCCTTTCGGTAAATTGCTCCTATGATAAATTTGTTTTCAATGAATTCACATTCGACAAATTCGTTTTCGATGAATTTGTTTAACTTTTTTGATAAAGTTGTCTTTCGGTAAATTTGTTTTCGATGAATTGGGGTTTGATGAATTTGTTTTCGATTAATTCGCCTGCTCCCATTTTGTATTACTCTCATGTATGGTAGCTTAGCTGTGGAAGTGTTAAAACGGTTTTGGGATTTGAGAGATGAAATAAAGATGTTAAGATTAAGATGTCTCACTTTTTGGTGATCCAAAATTGTTACATGATCTAGAATTCAGCACAGATATAACTGGATACTTAAACGATTTAAATACCAAACTACAAGGCCAAAATAAGCTAGTTACTGATATTATTGATAATGTTGATACATTTCTGAGGAAACTTCAGCTTTGGAAGCTCAGCTCAGTGCAGGAAATCTTGCTCACTTGCCTACTTTAAAAACTTCAGCTGAAGAAGAAAAAATTAACTTTGGTGAATTTTCTATGAAGATAGCTACGTTAAAAGAGGATTTCAACAGGTGGTTTGAATGTTTCAAAGACATGGAAAATATTTTTCAATATATTCAAGTCTCCATTTTCCTATAATGCTGAAAACACACCTGAAGAACTTCAGCTTGAATTAATAGACTTTCAGTGTGATTCTTTCCTAAAAGAAAAATTCAACAGCTGCCATCTAACAGAGTTTTACCAGTTAGTTTCAAAGGACAAGTATGTAAACATTCATAATCTAGCTGCACAGGTTCTGTCTATGTTTGTAACCATGTACTCATGTGAACAGTTGTTTTCAAGAATGAACCAAGTAAAATTTTTAGTTGGTAAAATGTGATTGTTTTAAGATTTAAGTGAAAATAACTCTTACGTAAAAGTGGTTGTTTTCAGTGATTGATGAAGCATTTGTTTTTACTATTTACCGATAATTGGAAATAATATTCCACTCTAGGGCCAATCCATTGGTGTAGTTTGGTAAAGTTGATATTTATTCAGAAGAAATTTATGAATATTCATGCGGCCACCAAGTTCCTTCAAAACAGGAAAGTGGCCCTTCCAAGGGTCTTGAGTTTGAGACCACTGGTCTAAAGGGTCGAAAGGATCTCAGTCTTTACATATTGATTGAAAGGTAGTAGCAGAAGGATTAATTGCAAGCTAGCAATCAAAAATTGAAAAAAAAATTGACAAGTTTGTAAGTGAAAGATTGGTGGTAGGGAATTGAACCAATAAAAGATAAGGACAGTTTCTTCAGAGCAGATAGGTTGCACACACATTGTTTGGCATTAAACTTTTTGAAAAGTTTGGTGACAGTTTTGTGGGAAATCAATGGTTTGTAGCTATTTCTAGGATGATTGCATATTCTTTTTGTAATGAGTGGGCAAACGATATTGGCATGGTGAATTAGTGATTTTAGAGCTGTGAGTTTATAAAAAAGCTGTATTGGAGTGAAATGAAATAATGTTTGTGATAGTGGTGGGTTTTCTATACACTGATCTGTAGAATTGGCTATTGATTCTAGTAATTTGATTGAAGAAATTAAAGGCGTTATTAGTTTCATGAGTGAAGGTGAAATTAATAGTGGGGAATTTTCTAGAGATAGAAGAGGTGAAGTTGTGTAATTCCTTTAAGTCATGAGGCCCAATTATGAAGATGTAATCCACATAATGAATCCAAAGTTTAGGATGAAAGGTGGAAGGTTTTACAATGTATATACTGTTTTCAGTGTTTTGCGTGAACATTTCTGCCAGAAGAGGAGGGGGGGAGAAATAAATTTTAATGTAAATTATGTATTAAATCCTAAGCATGAAATTTTCCTTCCTTATTGAATAAGGACAAAATACTTCTTTGCCGATTATTAATTTTTGTATAATGTGATTTATGAATGTCCATATTTTCTGCTTATTCACACTAAGCTTGTAATCACAGGAAACAGCATGGCCTACCAGGATCTCCTGATGTAGCTGTTGGCTCGCTTGGCCAAAGATACCAGAAAGCTTTGGCAAGTCCTGCGGATGGTGTTGTTAGCTCACAGGCACGGTTTATTACCAATTTACAACAGCAACTTTATTTCTTGGAAAATGAGGTCGGCTATTTATATCCTTTTAACGTTTAGGTACATTTTACTACATGCAGTGCTATATTCTTGCTTCCTGTGATAGTGAATTGAACGGATGGTCATGACACATTTCTGTGTGATTAATGAGAAAGAATCAGCATCTATAACATTCATTAGGAGTGATGGTGCAATTTTTTTTATAAAATCAATTCTCATTGTTTGTGTAAGTACATATAAATCTCTCTAATATTTGAATGGAGTGATTTGATGAAAATTAAAATATTACTAATTTTAATAAAAAATTATTATCTAGACATTAACTAAAAGTCTGGATCATAATGACATATAAGACTTAATAAGTTCAAACCTGTCATTTAGGGGTACATAATATTTGTAATTGCAAAAACATAATTAAAATATAAAAAATTAACTTTAAGAGATCTGAACAATTTCATAGGGAAACTTCTTGTTAGGATTGTCTTTTTTGTCTTTAAGTACTTTAGAACCACTTGAATAGATTAACTGCAAACATATAATTTTTTTTCATTTACTCACATGTTTTTACATAAAGAGTAAAACAGTTATATTCAAGAAATGTGTAAAAAGCAAGAAGGAAACATATCTGATGAGGTTGCAAAGTGTAGTTATTGAGGCTGAATATCATTGTAAAAAGCATGAAGAAGCAAAGCTTGTTCACCAGAATTAGGCAAACTATAAGAATGATTGATGGGTTGGGTAGGGAATAACTAGCTTAAAAACAAAATCGAAAGATAGGAAATAGTTTTTACATAAAGAGATTTGAAATCACATCACTGTTACTGAGAAATCACTGTTACTGTTAGCCAAGTCTGAGCAATGCTTGGCATAAAATCACTGTTTCATCATAGTTTCGTTTACCATTATTACCATATTTAAACAACTCATCTCCTTTTCTGTTTAAACTTCGTAGAGACCATTATGGATGTGAGCTTTATGTCAGTCTCCACTTTTTTCCATGCTCAAGATGGTTTGGTATCAGTGGTCTCTAACTTAACCAACTTCTCCCTTACTTTGCTCCTTTATTTCTTGACGGAATCTTCCAAAAGTGGCATGAATACAAACTTCAGAATAGAGGAATGAAGTATCACAAAAAAAAAAAAAAAAAAAATTGGAATAGAAAGCTTTTTATCTCTTTTTAGCGCTCCAAAGTAAACTCACTCTCAACGGCAGCGAACGCGAGCCGCCATGTTAAGTTCCCGCTGTCTGTAAGTTGCTTTCACCTCACAACCTGTCTAGTGGCGTCTGCTAGGAAGAACGGTGTCGCGGAAGGGGAGTAAAATGATGAAACTTCCTGTGGCGTCGAAACTCCCTGGCTGCTCGGTCGTGTTGGGTAAGTAGGTTTTTCTCGGGAAAATGTTGTTCCGGAAAGGAAGTAACATCGTGTGACGTGTTTCCTTGTCTGATCGCGGCGGTTCGGTTAGTTTTCATGATACTCTTCGGGTCTGTTTCGAGACTATCATTTTCCCTCACGATGACAAAGCATTAAACAACAATAAACACATTTGTGCTTTATCGATAAACACATTTGTGTGTACGACTGTGTATTCATTTACTCATTTTATTTATGAGTTATCAGCACGTGCCCCCTTAATTAATTGTTAGAATAATAAAAACCGTACGTTGAAACCCTAAAGTTGCGTACTTTTTTATTTTTATTGAATGACATTACTAAAATAAATACGAGTGGGTCTCAGCAGCACCGACGATGCCAAATGTGACAGCGCACTATTAGCGTAAATTATATTTCTATTGTATTCGTCTACTTAGAAGTAATTTTTAATCTCTCTAAAAATGGGGGTTCAAGGATTGGGCCCTGTATGCCAGTGCATAAATGAGGCCCTGCCTAAAGCTACAACTGAACATAAAAAAAAAAAACAGGCTTCATTTCTCAAGGATGACGGGCAAAGTGAAGGGTCCCCCTAAATTACTGATGCTCTGCTCGAGGCCCTGGTAACTCCAAATCTTTCACTGAACAGCACAAATGTCAAATGTGCCAATCCACTATTAGCCTAAATTATACTTATATTTATTCGTTTACTTAGAAGTAATTTTTAACTTCTCCGAAAACGGGGGCTCAGGGATTGGGCCCTCTAGGCCCATGCATAAATTAAGCCCTGTCTAAAGCTACAACTGAACATAAAAAAAAAAAACAGGCTTCATTTCTCAAGGATGACGGGCAAAGTGAAGGGTCCCCCTAAATTACTAATGCTCTGCTCGAGGCCCTGGTAACTCCAAATCTTTCACTGAACAGCACAAATGTCGAATGTGCCAATCCACTATTAGCCTAAATTATACTTATATTTGTTCGTTTACTTAGAAGTAAGTTTTAACTTCTCCGAAAACGGGGGCTCAGGGATTGGGCCCTGTATGTTCTTTATGATGGTTTTCGTGTGTGTATGTGTCGTTGGCTGTACGGAATACATTCGTCAGGTAACGATTTTATTAAAATATGAGTTGTTTTTCCCCTAGACAATGCAATGAAACTTCGCCTTGGGCCCCGCAAAAGTACCATTAGGCCCTAACTAGTAAAGTTAAAAATGTTTCACTTTTACTCAGGCATTAGTTACATGAACTAAGTCCTGGGCCATATCAGCAATGTGTGACCCATGTTAGTAAGATTTATAAGTTAATAATGATGTCACACTTTTTCTCAGGAACAAAACATTAATAATAAAATGTGGGACTTCCCCAATTTTACGAGGTTACTCATATTAATAATGTTTGCATTGCATGGCTAGTTCATAATATTGCGCTTTTATTCAAGCACATATTAATTTTTGGGTTATGAATTTTATGTTTAGTGCCACGATAAAAGCACAATATTAGTAACTTGACGTGTCATGTAAACTTTATGATTTGAATAACGTTCGCCTCCCCGGTGGCGCCGTGTTCTAAGCGCTGGCTTGTGATCATTTGTCCGAGGAGGGTCCGAGTTCGAATCCCGTGAGACATGGATGTTGTGTTTGTCTTACGGCACTGGCTCTCTCCCTTCCCTGGAACCAGTGGCCCTAAATTTGGGACGGGCGACTGCTCATAGCCCACTGAGTTAATTTATTATTATTTTTGCAGAACGACTTTGTTGTTATGAAATCACAAAGTATCCAGCTTTCTAAACCATTAAAAGGTCAGATTTCTACCGTGTGAACGGTGAAACTAATTGGATTACTAACATGCCCTGAAGACTAAGCATCTCATGTGTTCCACAATAGCTTTCTGTCGGAAGAAACCTTTGTATAACTTACCGACAGGCAAGGCATATTTTTGTAATCCTCCCGCACAGGCGGTGGAGGACAAACGCTTTGTTACAGAGTGGTTTTAAGCCCCAACATGTGGCATATATGTGTGACTAAGGATTAACTTCTGGAGTGCCTACTGTAAAAAGAAACATTTACAGCAGGCTCTGTGCTTTCGGAGGATGGGAATAACAACGAACATCCGGTTAACAGATTAAACTGGCAAGTAGCCACACAAACTTCAGGGGCCGTAAAGTTTTTTTTTTTTGCCACATCACCTTTCTAACGGAAATATTGTGAAAATCTGACATGCGCAACAAAATACTATTGTCACGTGAAAATGAAAATTGAATTGGAAACTCCATCGACGTAAGTATTAGTTGAATCCAGGTAAAAAAAGTCCGAGACTGTTGATAAACGCGGAAAAAAAGTCCGAGATGGGCGTTTTGATTGTCATCATGGGCATACTAATAAGTCGATTTGACATACTGTTTGAATGTTGGGGGTGGGAGTCGGGGGGACATACTTTCATTATTTACCTAGTGTGGTGGGCGTGCAGGAAAACAGCCACACAGGAAAACTGCCACACGTTTTTCATTAAGGAGCTGGGCATAAATTGCTGTTCCTCCGAGGAACACTTTGAATTTGTGGCAGTTTTCGAAGTTTCCAAATTATGTGTGGCTCTTTTCCACTTTTCCAAGGTGCCTAATGAGGGGAAGGAGCTCTTTTGTTTGTCTGAATTTTCATGCCGGTTCATTCTTCGGGCAACAAGCCACAGAAGTTCAAGGGAGGGGGGTTGGATAAGGATTGCTGTTTCATGGCTTATACTGAGAATTGAATTGAATTGGGAACTCCAAACAAATTTCGGGAAAACGTTCTATGTAAGCCAAGCGAGAATTGTGTTTAGAAAGGACCCTAAGGTGGGATTTTTTGATAATGCTGCACTTTTACTTATAGGCACTAAATATTTACATAACATGTCAAGTTTGTAATATTTTTCTTTTACTTAATTAATTCACAGACCCTACACCTTCACCTTTTGAACAGCTTTTAATCCGCCGACTTCATATTCATCACCTTTGCGTATCAAATCAAGTCAATAGCATTGCGGTTTTATTTAGGCTCTAAATATTAAAGTCATAGGCTCCAGGCATAGGCCTTTTAAACAGTTTTTATTATGCCAGTGTCATAATCACGTTTACACATCAAGTTAATAATATTACGCTTTTACGTAAGCACGAAATAATAATTCATAGGCCCTAGACTTAGGCCGTTTTAACAGTTTTTATTCTACCAATTTTATATTCACAACGTTCATACATCAAGTCAAGTTAATAAATAATATTGGGCGTTTACTTAGGCATTAATTTATTATAGCCCCCCCCCCTCCTCTTGAACTTTTGTGGCCAGTTGACGTAAACTTGTATGTACCGGCATTAAAATTCAGACAAACAAAAGAGTTCCGAACCTCGTTAAGCACCTTGGAAAACTGCCACACATAATTCGGAAATTTGGACCAGCACATAGGAAATTTGGACCAGCACATAGCTGATATCCCCGTAACGGTAATCGGAAAAGTTATCCACGTTTTTCTTTTTTCTTTTTTGATTGGAGGCTTAAAGACCACTGTGAGCAACTCAATGGGCTATAAGCAGTCGCCCGTCCCTAATTTAGGGTCACTGGTACCAGGGAAGGGAGAGAGCCAGTGCCGTAAGAAAAACACAACATCCATGCCTCACCGGGATTCGAACCCAGATCCCTTTCGGACAAATGATCAGAGGCCATCGCTTAGACCACTGTGCCACCGGGGCGGCCCACGTTTTTCAGTCAGGTACCATGCACAAATTGCATTTGACACAAAATATAAAACGTGGGGGAGATTTCCGGGTCATCATTTCCATTTCCACGCTGTTTAAAACAAGATGCAGCCAAACAACTTGGGTGTAGGAAAACTGGCCACAAAATTTTAAGGGGC
Source organism: Macrothele yani (assembly GCA_039090855.1). Classification (NCBI taxonomy): domain Eukaryota; kingdom Metazoa; phylum Arthropoda; class Arachnida; order Araneae; family Macrothelidae; genus Macrothele; species Macrothele yani. Next base: position 22,797,930 of record CM076992.1, read on the forward strand.
CGTAAAAAAATTGTGTTTTTGACCGCTTCATGCCCACGACCCCCAGAGGTTGGTTATCTGAGTCATATAAAGTTTCCGTAATTTCATCTTTTCTTAATTTCGATAATTAATGTAATTCTTTATAAAAAAAACATTTATGATCTACATCTCAGCAAAAGATTGCAAGGTTTTCAAACTACAAGTCTGCAAATTATCTCTCAGGAAACCCGTCGGGGGGGGTACCATAAGTGCAAAATATAAAGCATTTATGTTCCGATCGGGAGTTTTCAGCAATTACCAGCTACGTACAACTCGACACATGAGGGCATGTGCCTACTCAGCAATCCTATGGGGAGGGGGGGGGTCAGACCAAAAGTGTAAAATATGAAGAATTTCTCGTCCGATCAGGAGATTTTCAGCATTTACAAGCTACAACTCGACACATTATCTGAGGGCATGTGGTAATGTAGCAAATCTGTGTGTGTAAGGGGTGGGGGTAGGGGTGGGAGGGCTTAATACTGAAAATATAAAGAATTTGTAGCCCAGCCGGAAGATTTTCAGCGTTTACAAACTACAACTTAAATTTTTTTCGGATATGTGCAAACTCAGGAAACTTATCGGTGTGGATTATATCCCGACAGCGGGTTTCCTGAGGCAGCACATGCCCTCAGATAATCTGTCGAGTTGTAGCTTGTAAATGCTGGAAATTTTCTAATCGGACGAAATCCTTCATATTTTACAGTTTGGGTATTAACCCCCCCTCACCCCACCCCGACAAGTTTCCTGGGTTTTCACATACCCGCAGGAAATTTGTTTAGCTGTAATTTGTAGACCTTGAAAAATATCGTTAATAAGAAACTACGAAACTGCGGAAATGTTATGGTGTCATTTAACCAATCTCGGGAGACGTAACCACGGAGCAGTGCAGAGCGCAATTTTTATACGGCCCCTTAAAACTTTCGGGGCCAGTTCTCTGGTGGCCACTTGTCCTACACCAGCAAAACACATACAAATTGCGCGGAATATGGAAATACCACCCCCGGAAATTTTCCCACACTGTCAATCTGCTACTTCATTTGTAAGCTTGTTTTTTTTGCTATAAACGCTGGTGAATATTGAAATGTCAATCCCCGGAAATTCCCCCACCTCATCCTGCTAATTATAAGACCATTTCTTACTGTAAACTGCGGTGAAAGTAGAAATACCACCCCGGAAATTTCCCCACACTGTCAATCTGCTACTTCATTTGTAAGTCCGTTTTTTACTATAAACACTGGTGAATATTGAAATGTCAATCCCCGGAAATTCCCCCACCTCATCCTGCTAATTATAAGACCGTTTCTTACTCTAAACTGCGGTGAAAGTAGAAATGCCAAACCCGGAAATTTCCCCACACTGTCAATCTGCTACTTCATTTGTAAGTCCGTTTTTTGCTATAAACGCTGGTTAATATTGAAATGTCATTCCCGGAAATTCCCCCACCTCATCCTGCTAATTATTAGACCGTTTCTTACTGTAAACTGCAGTGAAAGTAGAAATGCCAAACCCGGAAATTTCCCCACACTGTCAATCTGCTACTTCATTTGTAAGTCCGTTTTTTGCTATAAACACTGGTGAATATTGAAATGTCAATCCCCGGAAATTCCCCCACCTCATCCTGCTAACTATAAGACCATTTCTTACTGTAAACTGCGGTGAAAGTAGAAATACCACCCCCGGAAATTTCCCCACACTGTCAATCTGCTACTTCATTTGTAAGTCCGTTTTTTGCTATAAACACTGGTGAATATTGAAATGTCAATCCCCGGAAATTCCCCCACCTCATCCTGCTAATGATAAGACCGTTTCTTACTGTAAACTGCGGTGAAAGTAGAAATGCCAACACCGGAAATTTCCCCACACTGTCAATCTGCTACTTCATTTGTAAGTCCGTTTTTTACTATAAACACTGGTGAATATTGAAATGTCAATCCCCGGAAATTCCCCCACCTCATCCTGCTAATTATAAGACCGTTTCTTACTGTAAACTGCAGTGAAAGTAGAAATGCCAACACCGGAAATTTCCCCACACTGTCAATCTGCTACTTCATTTGTAAGTCCGTTTTTTGCTATAAACACTGGTGAATATTGAAATGTCAATCCCCGGAAATTCTCCCACCTCATCCTGCTAATTATAAGACCGTTTCTTACTCTAAACTGAGGTGAAAGTAGAAATGCCAAACCCGGAAATTTCCCCACACTATCAATCTGCTACTTCATTTGTAAGTCCGTTTTTTGCTATAAACACTGGTGAATATTGAAATGTCAATCCCCGGAAATTCCCCCACCTCATCCTGCTAATTATAAGACCGTTTCTTACTCTAAACTGCGGTGAAAGTAGAAATGCCAAACCCGGAAATTTCCCCACACTGTCAATCTGCTACTTCATTTGTAAGTCCGTTTTTTGCTATAAACACTGGTGAATATTGAAATGTCAATCCCCGGAAATTCCCCCACCTCATCCTGCTAATTATAAGACCGTTTCTTACTGTAAACTGCGGTGAAAGTAGAAATGCCAACCCCGGAAATTTCCCGCACCCCGCCCTGCTAATTGTAAACCGATTTTTTTTATAAACTGCGGATCTTTTGCTGGAACTTGGGAGATTATACTTTCTACCTCAGATATTAACTGTTTGATTTTAGGCTTCGACGGAGGGCAATATTTTGGCCCATGCTCCAAAACTTTCACTTGTTCATCCGTCATTCTTACTGTCGATTCATTTATGAAGTCGACTTTGTAGTTATTAGTTCTAATCTGAGTTTATCGAAGAATCAATTTTAAGGTTTATTATAAACCGACCGCAGTACCAAACCTTGTCCCTCCTGATTCGCCCTACCCAAAAGAGAAAAAAACTTTCTGCATATAGAGCGCCTAAGGTATGCAAACCCGACTCGATAAATAATAAAGAAATTGATAAGGTTTAAAGGCTGGATATAAGAAGGATGACATAGACAGAGTACATAGGACTGTTTTTTTTTTTTTTTTTGATTGGAGGTTTAACGACCACCGCGAGCAACTCAATGGGCTATAGGCAGTCGCCCGTCCCTAATTTAGGGTCACTGGTTCCAGGGAAGGGAGAGAACCAGTGCAGTAAGACAAACACAACATCCATGCCTGACCGGGATTCGAACCCGGACCCCTTACGGACGAATGATCAGAGGCCAGTGCCTTAGACCACTGCGCCACCGGGCCGGCTGTACATAGGACTGTAAGAAATCGTATAATGTCAGCGGACGAGAGGTGACCCGCTGTCACGCGCAATAGCACTCCATACTATAATGACTGCCTGACGACAGTGCCTTAGACCACTGCGCCACCGGGGCGGCTGTACATAGGACTGTAAGAAATCGTATAATGTCAGCGGATGAGAGGTGACCCGCTGTTACGCGCAATAGCACTCCATACTATAATGACTGCCTGACGAGCGATGGGGCGGTCGTGAACTAAACCAGGATCCGTTTACTCACCAGAGTGTAGCCACACAGGGATCCGTCGATCGTCAGCACCCAGACAGAAACGGTATTCATCATTAAAGACAACAGTAGTCCATTCATGACCTTAGTACGCATGACTTTCACACCAAGCCAGACGAGCGCTGCGATGACTAGCCATCAATGGCAGTCGACCTAACGGTTGCCTACTGCACAGGTTTGCCACACGTAGCCTTCGGTTTACAATTTGGGCCGTTGTAGCGACGTCCAGGGCCGATGACACAGCACGTCGAATATCGGCTGCAATGCTTTTAGATGACGCACGAGCATGTTGAACAATCCGCTTGTCCAGGCGTGCTGGCGTTTGTTGGACTGAACCACTGTCGCTCCGACGCACTACAAACCTTCCTGTAGCCACTGGTGCCTACAGCGTCCAACTGTTCGTGCATGCCGTTGCACATGTTCTGTGATACGACGTGTAGACCAGCCAGCTTCACACAAGCCAACAATTTTTCTCTCTGAAACGCATCCAAATGGCGATAAACCTGCCGATGGCGTGTAACCGGTATTTTTGGCCTTCCCTGAACAGCTTCCCAGCACAAACAACAAATCTGAGACGTCCGTGGGACTTCCACCTGCGACTACATATTACCACCCCTGTTGCTGCTTGCACTTTTGTTTCAAGAACGTGTGACGTCATCGGCTCCAGTTTAACATCATTTGCATATCTCGAATAGGTAAACCCGCCCTGCGATTTGCAGGGCGGGTTTACCTATTCGAGATATCCGGTAGGCTTTTATTTTTGTTATAGTGAAGTGTTTAATTTCATGAAAGTGCTAACGCGATCGTTAGCATAGAGCTGCAGCTGAGTTTTGCATGTGTTGAGCCCTAATTTCTTCTACAAGCTACTTACTGCATTTACTTGTTTAGCGGAGCTTCCTTTCTGTGGTTTGCCACCATAACTGCTTCTTGTGTGTGCTTCAAAGTGCTTCAGTGTGATAGAATCATCCTTCATATTGTTTGTTTACATTTGCTGTGAGACTTTTCAGCTGCATGGTTAATTCACCTGATCAGCAAGATGCTGCCCAGCTAGCGAGCATTTGCTCGCTGCCTGTTAAGTGTAAAGCGCCTTCCTCACTGCCTTCCCCTCACCATGTAGATATTGCTCGCACGGATTCTACGATGGTTCTCATGGATACTTCTGCTAATGAGTTGATTTCATCCGATGGTGCTGTTTCATCATCCTCTACTCTCATTCCTGATCAGCTTGGTATTGCTTCGGTGCCTTCTTCGCAACCAACTTGGGTTAATGCTTTTAGTGATTATGCCCCCGCTACGTCTGGTTATCAACGTACCGCCCTTACGTCTAATGCTGGGCTTTGATGTGGATTCTCGTCTTTCCTTCTCCCGAGCTAAGGATGTTATCCGTGTGATTGTTCCTGGGGACTATTCTCAAGGTAAGGATCTTTAGCTGCGTCAGCATTTAGGGCTTTGTATTTGAGGCGCTTCCTAACACTCACCTTAAGTTATACTTCTGAGCATTAAAAGGCATCCTTCCTTTGGGCGCAATTACAGATATGGCACGGTAACCACGGTCTGTGGTTGTTTACCTTGCTAAGATAGAGTATGTTGATTGTGTTAAATCAACAGTCATTGCTGTCCGTGATCGTACTCTGTTTGGTGTGCCCTTATCGCAGAGTCCTGTGCTGGTTACTTTGTATCCAGTAGCTCCCGAGATCTCTGACGTACTGCTCCGGAGTGCACTTTCACAGTGCGGTCGAGTTGTTGGCCCCATCATTTCTCTTTCAGCTGCACGTGCTGACCAGGATGATAAGGGAATTTTGGGCCTCAACAGACAAGCACGCATAGTGTTTTCATCAGAGGATGCTGCATCAGATTGCCCTTCATTTCTTGAGTTCATTATTGGCAGTCAGCGATTTTGCATGGACGCCCTTACAGCTCTGCAATGCTTCCAGTGTTAAGGCCCTGGTCATGGTCGTTCCTGGTGTCCTCACCGTTTATCTGTTCCACCTTCTGTTCCCTCGCAACTTCGTACTGGTTCTTGATCTTCAGATACTCAAACTTCAGCTTCATAGCTCTCTACGTCGATTCCCCTTAGTGCTGCAGATCCCTCGCCAAATGATACGTCTGTTGCAGTGCTTCCTGCTTTCCAACCAGTGTTTCTTTAGCCTGGTATAATGTTCCAGCGAAGTCGTGCCTCTCCATGTCAGTGCATATTGTTTCTCTTTCTCCCCTTGCTAGTTCTGTGCCAGCCAGCGCTCAACCATTTCCCTCACCTTCAGCTAGTGCGGCCCAGTCTTTATCTACAGTGTCTCCACTTGTTCCAGCTTTTGGATCTTCATCTGCTACTCCCGAGGCTGTGGGGATTCTTTCTCTTGTCGGACTCTCTCCCGGAGTTTCTGACTTGCCAGAAGCTCCGAATCCTCTTTCCTTACCACCGCTTGCAGCGAAACTCCCCACAGCTGACTTTATCCTTCTCCTTAGTGCCGTTTTCCGTCTGTGTTGGCAGGATCTTGTTGGTAGCCCTCACTCTTTTGAAGACCCTGAGGTCCGTAACGAAACCTGGGCTAACTTCGTTATAAGAAGATATTGGAGGGTTCATCTACGTTCGCGACCTAGATGTCCAAAGTTTCCTGATTTTGCATTTCGTTACTCTGCTGACTTATTTCTAGACCTGTAATACTGTTTGTTATCTCGATGATGAAGATTATGAATTTTTCAATGATATTGACAAAGATCGTAGCTCTGCGTGCAAGAATTTTTTGAACTTTTTGTATATTTTCCATACATTGCGCTTATAGACTGCAGTTTGTGTGATTTTTCCTCCGCCTTGTTTCTTGTTGGCAGGTCTGGATACTAGGCTGTACTGTTAATGTCATTTAGCTCTGATTTCGACGTACTTGTGCATCTACACTTGTTTATTTCAATGTGTTGTACCTACAAATTTGTATTTTTAAATTTTTCCCGCGTCGGGTACGGTGTACCCCTTCCGGATGTACATGCAAGTTTTTAGTGTCAAATAATGAAAAATAAAATCTCCAATTTAAAAAAAAAATGCAAAAGAAAAACGACTGGTATTTGTGTCTAACTGCTCACCACCATGAGTAGTTGAGAGCCAAGCAACTCTCACAGAAGTTCCACTCTGCTATGGGGACAGCGATATCGAGACAGTTTACAGAAGGCTGTGCAGAGCGGTCTGCGTGCAAAAAGGTCAATGGTCTCCGAATTTCACTTGCCACATCGCGCAGAAGGGGTCGGTATGAACACAGCCCAACAGCATCACCCCTGTAGCTCTGATAAATGGGCCTGTGCTGTCTTCAGTGATGAGTCGAGTTCAGCCTAAACACGGATTCTCGACGTGTGTATATTTGGAAGAGAGGGCGAAAGCCGAAATCTTCTTCCCTCCAACATTAGGGAAATTGACCACTATGGTGTTGGTTTGGCTGGCATCATGTTGAATCGAACACAAGTTTCCAAGAGGCACCCTTCTTGCTGCCCGGTATAGGGATCATTGGCTTCCACCGCAGTTTACAGTAAAAAATGGTCTTGCACAAGATGAAGCCACACAAGTAGCACAAATATGCGGGGAAATTTCCGGGATCGGTATTTTTTATTAGATCGTGCTCATGTTCATAACGTTTACGTAACATTTCAAATGATTAAGATTGCCATATTACTCAGACAGAAAATATCATTAGGTCTAACTCTAGGTCCTTCAAAAAGTTTTCATTCCGTCATTCCCATATTCCTAAAATTTACATAAAAAGAAATGTCGATAATATTGCGCTTCCACTTATGCACCATACATTAATTAATAGGCCATAGGCCTAGGCCTTTTAACACTTTTTTCTTCCCCTATGAGATATCCGTAAAGCTTACAAAAAAAGTCAAATTTTATTTTTGTAGGTGTGGGTGGTATTCAGGATGGACGGAAAAGTCCCCCACCTTTTTCAGCCAGGGACCATGCACAAATTGCATTTAACACAAAATAACGAACGTGGGGGAGATTTCCAGGGTCATCATTTCCTTTGCACGCTGTTTAAAACAAGATGTAACCGAACTGCGTGAACAAATATGTGGGTGAAATTCCCGGGGTCGGCATTTCAAACATTTGTCGCTCTTTATAGTAAAAAAACTGTTTTGCAAGTAGCTGGATTAGGAGGGAGAAATTTACGGGTTAGTACTTCGACTGTTGCCGCTGTTTTAAATGGAAAACGGTCTTACAATCAGCAGGCTGACAGAGTAGGGGAAAATTCCGGGGTCGGCATTTAGAATTTTTATCGCAGCTTACAGTACCGTAAGTAGCTGGATGAGGTGGAGGAAAGTTCTGGGTTGGTATCTTGATGGTTACCGAGCCTTTTAGTGAAAAACGGTCTTACACTAATCAGGCTGACAGGGTGGGGGAAATTTCCGGTTTGTATTTTTACGGTTACCGCGGTTTTTAATGGAAAATGGTTTTAGAGTCGGCAGGCTGACAGGGTGGGAGAAAATTTCGTGGTCACCATTTCAAATTTCTACCGCAATTTTTTTTATTGGAGGCTTAACGACCACCGTGAGCAACTCAGTGGGCTATTATCAGTTGCCTGTCTCTAATTTAGGGCCACTGGTTCCAGCAATGGGAGAGAGCCAGTGCCGTAAGACAAACACAACACCCATGTCTCGCGGGATTCGAACTCGGACGAATGATCACAAGCCAGCGCTTAGACCACGGCGCCACCGGGAGGCGAACGTTATTCAATTCATAAAGTTTACATGACACGTCAAGTTACTAATATTGTGCTTTTATCGTGGCACTAAACATAAAATTCATAGCCCATAAATTAATGTCTTGTGCATCAATAAAATCGCAATATTATGAACTAGCCATTGCAATGCAAACATTATTAATATCAGTAACCTTGTAAAGTTAGGCAAGTCCCACATTTTATTATTAATGTTTTGTTCCTGAGAAAAAGGGTGACATCATTATTAACTTATAAATCTTACTAACATGGGTCACACATTGCTGATATAGCCCAGGACTTAGTTCATGTAACTAATGCCTGAGTAAAAGTGAAACATTTTTAACTTTACTAGTTAGGGCTTAATGGTACTTTTGCGGGGCCCAAGGCGAAGTTTCGTTGCATTGTCTAGGGGAAAAAACAACTCATATTTTAATAAAATCGTTACGTGACGAATGTATTCCGTACAGCCAACGACACATACACACACGAAAACCATCATAAAGAACATACAGGGCCCAATCCCCGAGTCCCCGTTTTCAGAGAAGTTAAAACTTACTTCTAAGTAAACGAACAAATATAAGTATAATTTAGGCTAATAGTGGATTGGCACATTCGACATTGGTGCTGTTCAGTGAAAGATTTGAAGTTACCAGGGCCCCGAGCACAGCATCAGTAATTTCGGGGACCCTTCACTTTACCTGCCATCCTTGAGAAATGAAGCCTTTTTTTTTTATTAAGTTCAGTTTTAGCTTTAGACAGGGCTGAATTTATTCACGGGCCTAGAGGGCCCAATCCCTGAGCACCCATTATCAGAGTAGTTAAAAATTACTTCTAAATAAACGAACAAATATAAGTATAATTTAGGCTAATAGTGAATTGTCATATTCGACATTGGTGCTGTTCAGTGAAAGATTTGGAGTTACCAGATCCCCTACAACGGCATCAGTAATTTAGGGGACCCTTCACTTTGCCCGTCATCCTTGAGAAATGGAGCCTGTTGTTTTTTTATGTTCAGTTGTAGCTTTAGGCAGGGCCTCATTTATGCACAGGCATACAGGGCCCAATCGTTAAACCCCCATTTTTAGAGAGATTAAAAATTACTTCTAAGTAGACGAATACAATAGAAATATAATTTACGCTAATAGTGCGCTGTCACATTTGGCATCGGTGCTGCTGAGACCCACTCGTAAATCTAGGTAAAAAAGTCCGAGGTAAAAAGTCCGAGACTGTTGATAAACGCGGAAAAAAAGTCCAGGAAAGAAAGTCTAGGAAAAAAAGTCCGAGGAAATAAAGTCCGAGGAAAAGAAGGCCAAGAAAAAAAGTCTGAGATGGGCGTTTTGATTGTCATCATGGGCATACTAATAAGTCGATTTGACATACTGTTTGAAAGTTGGGGGTGGGAGGACATACTTTTATTATTTGCCTAGTGTGGTGGGGTTGCCAGAAAATCGCTACACAGGAAAACTGCCACACGTTTTTCATTAAGGGGCCAGGCACAAAGTGCTTTCCTCCGAGGAACACTTTGAATGTGTGGCAGTTTTCCAAGTTTCCTAATTATGTTTTAGTTTTCAAGGCGCCTAACGACGGGAAGGAGCTCCTTTGTTTGTCTGAATTTTCACGCCTGTTCATACCAATTTAGGGTGAGTGGCCACAAAAGTTTAACAAGAGGGAGGGGGGTATAAAGATTGCCGTACATTTCTTAAAACTACAGTGTTCGACGAAACAACAGAATTACACATGACTCATGCTGTGTTAAAAAAGGACGATAAGGTGGGGTTTTTAAATAACGCTGCACTTGTGCTTAGGCACTAAATATTTACATAACACGTCAAGTTTGTAATACTTTTATTTTACTTAATTAATGAAACAATATTTAGTGCTTAAGTAAAAGCGGAATATTATTAACTTGAGTTGATATGTAAACGTTATGAGTATGGCATCCGTAGAATAAAAAGAACCCCTAAAAGTCCTAGACCTAGGGCCTATAAATTAATATTTCGGGCCTAAGTAAACGCCCAATATTATTAACACTATTTGCTGTGCAAACGTTGTGAATATATCATTGGTTAAATAAAAACTAGTAAAAGGGCCTAGGCTCCCTAATTAATATTTCGTGCCTAAGTAAAGGCGCGTTATTATTAACTTGATTTGATGTGTAAACGCTGTCAATATTACATTTGGTAGAATAAAAACTTTTAAAAGGCCTAGGCCTAGGGCCTATAAATTAATATTTAGTGCCTACGCAAAAGAGCAATGCTATTGATTTTATTTGATATGTAATACGTTATGAATATGAAGTCGGCGGATTAAAAGCTCTTAAAAAGGCCAAGGTATAGGCCCTATGAATTAAGAAAAAAAAGAAAAGTATTACAAACTTGACATGTTATGTAAATATTTAGTGCCTAAGCACAAGTGCAGCGTTATTAAAGAATGCCACTTTATTGTCCTTTTCTGAACACAGCATGAGTCATGTGTAATTCTGTTGTTCCATCGATCACTGAAGTTTTAAGAAATGTATGGCGATCTTTATACTCCCCTCCCTCCTGTTAAACTTTTGTGGCCAGCCACCCTAATACGGTATGAACCGGCGTGAAAATTCAGACAAACAAAGGAGCTCCTTCCCGTCATTAGGCGCCTTGGAAAACTAAAACATAATTAGGAAACTTGGAAAACTGCCACACATTCAAAGTGTTCCTTGGAGGAATAGCACTTTGTGCCCGGCCCCTTAATGAAAAACGTGTGGCAGTTTTCCTGTGTGGCGGTTTTCTGGCAACCCCACCACGCTAGGTAAATAATGAAAGTATGTCCCCCCACCCCCGACATTCAAACAGTATGTCAAATCGACTTATTAGTTATCCCAGGATGACAATCAAAACGCCCATCTCAGACTTTTTTTCCTGGCCTTTTTTTCCTCGGACTTTATTTCCTCGGACTTTTTTTTCCTAGACTTTTTTTCCGCGTTTATCAACAGTCTCGGACTTTTTCTCCTCGGACTTTTTTACAAAAAAAGAAGAACGCAACTTTAAGGTTTCAACATGTGGTTTTTATTATTCTAACAATTAATTAAGGGGACACGTGCTGATAGCTCAGAAATAAAATGAGTAAATGAATACACACCCGTGCACACAAATGTGTTTATCGATAAAGCACAAATGTATTTATTGCTGTTTAATGCTTTGTCATCATGAGGGAAAATGATAGTCTCGAAACAGACCCGAAGAGTATCATGAAAACCAACGATCTCGTTGATGAAAACTAACGGAACCGCCGCGATCAGACAAGGAAACATCGTCACACGATGTTGCTTCCTTTCCGGAACAACATTTTCGCGTGAAAAACCTACTTACCTAACACGACCGAGCAGCCAGGGAGTTTTGACGTCACAGGAAGTTTCGTCATTTTACTCCCCCTTCCGTGACACCGTTCTTCCTAGCAGACGCCACTAGACAGGTTGTGCGGTGAAAGCAACTTACGGACAGCGGGAACTTTACATGGTGGCTCGCGTTCTCTGCCGTTGAGAGTGAGTTTACTTTGGAGCACTAGAAAGAGATAAAAAGCTTTCTATTCCAATTTTTTTCGTGTGATGTTTCATTCTCCTTCTGAAGTTTGTACCCATGCCACTTTTGGAAGATTCCGTCAAGAAATAAAGGAGCAAAGTAAGGGAGAAGTTGGTTAAGTTAGAGACCACTGATACCGATGGTTTTTGTTTTTGGTTTTTGCAAAGCACTCATTTGCAAACAGAGTATTCAAAGTGAGTATTGTAACTGTGATTTTGTCACTGTTACAAGTGAGATGGTGACTTCCCGTTCTGTTACTGCCCTGTCTTCCCTGTCGTAAAAAGGGATTTTCACACTGTTGCAAGTAATATGGTGATTCAGTTCTGGCTTCTTTACAGCTCTGTCACTATCACCATTAGTTCCATGGATCGTCACTGTGACTGGAAAATCACCGTTAAGCCCAGCTCTAATAGGAAATCATCCTAGAAGTATCAACACATAAGACATAGAAAGAGCAGGATAAATACAATTCTAAGTTGCGTGAAGAAATGGATTGGAGAAATGGTATGGAAGTGCATAATGAGCTAAGTGAAAAGTGAGGTGAATACCGTAATTTTGGGGCTAAGAGCCGCGGCTCTTACGTTACTAAAAGTGAAATTTTTCGGGTGTGCGGCCCTTATGCCGAAGCGGCTCTTATGCCAAATTTGTTTTCGATAAGACTGTTTCTTCCCTCCCTTTTTTTTTTTCTCATGCAGATGCTTAGTAAATTTTTTCAAATCACGTCTTTTTTTTTCACAAACTCGACTGTGATCAAGTTTCCCTCCCTTTCTACTCATACGTTAGACACGATAACTCCGCTGTCCTGATGTTGGTTTAGGAGGGAAAGTGGGGGAGGACAGGAATGCCTGACTCAAATGCCTTTTGCATGGAGGATAGAAGGGGACATAAGCACACAGACGAGTAGCGTGACGTCCGAGGCTTCTGTGGATATCGCGCCTAGCGTATCTCTTTCGTTGGCTGCAGCATACATCATGCAGGAAGGTGCGATGATTTTCAGTGGGGTGGGGAGACCGGTTTGATGGGCACTTTCCTGAACAAAAGCTTAAGAACATGAACAATGCAAAAGCCTGCCCCAGGATGATTCCATTAGCAGAGACCTATTCCAAACAATACTGGCGGGACGGAAAGACAAATTCTGTTCACTCTTCTTGGTTCATCTGGCATGCGATACAGGTGTTTCTTGGCTCGTGCTCCTGAGTTTTGCTTCGATTTTAATTTTTTTTTTTTTTATTGACTGACGATAGTGGAAGTTGAAGGCTTCGGCTGGAAAAGAAAAAAAGAAGGGATTCATATAAAAGCGGAGCTCAATGCAAAGGCTCAGTGCGCAGTAAATGAAAGTAGGTCAAACCACTTGAAAGAGAGCGGCACCGCTGTTATGGAAGTGTTGGTGGCTAGATCCGCGAACACGTGCGAGGCAGCTGGTAAAGAAAAAAGCATAGCATAGAAGGAACATATTATTAAAGAAAACATTAATCGAAAGCATTACAAGCGATAATTTATAAGTTAATTACTTCTAAGACGGATTCTATTGCGGTGAACAGAGAACCATCCTGTAGCAGACATCCACATTGAATGGAATTTAGACAATTGTGTGGTTTTACGAGCAATGCGATATTCTAACGGCAGTCTTAAGATTAACCATGATTTATATTGATTACATAAATGGTTTTGAGCATTTAATAAAGGCAAACAAATAACATCATTAACATGATTAATAAAAAATGTATAAATAAAAATTTTTGCCAGTATGAAAAATAAGTGCATAAAGCAGATCGACACTGAATTGCAGATTAGCCTTTGAAGTATACATATAATACGCTGGGTGTGAGTTAATTCATGAAAATAAGGAAGATAATTTAGTTTTCTGAGTAGCACCACGACTTCACAGGTGCGGCCCTTACGGCAACTTTTGCTTCCAAGATTGCAAGATTTTTAACCTGCGGCCCTTACGCCGATGCGGCTCTTAGTCCGAAAATTACGGCACTTCTGTCAGCTATTAGAACATGAAAGCAACTATGGTTTTGGAGTTAGAAGTAAGTAATGTCACCGACAAAGGCGAAATCACAGAGATCTCAAGAGAAGGAGTTTGTAAAACTATAAAATCTCCTCAAAATGGCACTGCCTCCAGAGTAGATCACATAACATATGAGTTGTTAAAATAAGATTGTGACTGTCATTGATTGTTTTGAAGAAATTTGTCATTTGTGGTAGGAGTTTTCTCTCATGATTGGAGGGATACTATCATTGCTTCTTTTGTGAGGGAAAATATTATGATATGGATGGACTGAGTGTAAAAATTATGAAGTTATCATCCTGCTGAATGTGCCAGGGAAAGGATTTGAAGAGGTCATTGCTGATAAAGTACTAGACTTGACACCAGAGAAAATCTAGAACATACAGAGTGGTTTTATGCCTGGTAAGAACTGTCCAAGTACTTACAAAGTGTTTGAATTAGGTTTGTTGATTGAAAGTATTTGTCTGTTGGTAAGAAGATTTTTGTTGCATTTATAGATTTGGAGAAAGTACATGACTGAGCAAACAAGATGCTTTTGAGGAAGGTTTTGTGTAATTTTAGGATAACGGCAAATATGCCTAAATGTGTGAAAGCTATGCATTCTGACAGTAGAGCGTGTATACATGTGAATGGTGTTTTATTGAAGTGGTTTCTTATTGATGCGGGAGTTAGACAGAGTAGTGTAATGTTACCATAGTTGTTTAACATATTTCGGAATGTATACGAATATGATGTCAAAGTAAATAGTACTTGTGTAATTTTTAGTAATTCCCATGTGTCTAGGGTTGCTATATGCTGATGACACACTCAGAATAGTGTGTCATCAGCATATAGAAGAGAGCAAAAGTGAGTTGCAGAGTACATTGTCCTGGATGTGTGAAGTTTAAGTTTAGTGTAAATACGAAAAAAGTCAGAATTATGTGATTTTTGAGAAAGGAACTTTTGGTACTAAATGCAGGATCAGAGTTAGAGCAGGTGAATGAATTTTTATGCATTTAGGAAGCATGTTTGCTTGCTTATAAAAAAGATAACACAAAAGAATTGTTAAAACAAACACAAGCTTTAAGGCAATCAATATTATGAACTGAGATCTGAATTAAAGTGGCATTCAGGCTGGGTGACAATATCACATGTGTATGTTGTGTACTAGCTTCCTGGTAGATGTTAAACAACTCTCATGACTTCTACAATACTTCACTGCAAACATTAAGTGCTTTCAGGTGCATCTAAGAGACTCACTCAGATCACAAATTTCTTGAACTTTTGTTTATTCTTGGTTGGTTTGTTTGAATTTCTTGGCAAGAGGACCACAGTTTGTCAAAGAATGTTAGAATTCACTTTATGTATTTGGAAACAGTGTTAGCTCATTTGCTTAGAGATACAAATCTCCAAACAACTGGAAAACCAGCTAACCCTCACATTTCCTGAGACTTTGGCTAGATTTAAATGTTGGTATGTTACTAGCTGATAAAGTATTCTCGTAGCATGGATATATCAAAATGTATGTACTATCATTATTTTATATTAATAATTTGAAAATGTACGTATGATTTATATTGTATGCTGTCCTACCTGTCCTAAGCCATGAAGTTTTCTTTCTGAACAAATATATATTTTTTCTCTTTTGTTTAATAACAGTATGTAAATTTTCTGTATTGTGAACTAATATTTGTGGTTTTAATTATTTATAAAAAGAGTATTGCTGTGAGAGGAAGTCAGTAAATATGTCACAAACAGTTATGAAATAGCTGATAATGATGGTTATTATTTTCTAAAGGTGCCATTCGGTGGCAGCATAATCCACCTTGCTCGCAGTTCAACATAGCAGATGTAGGGAATCATGTGCGCATGCAACCATGCTTGAGGAGTGTATGACTAAAGAGCAGTGTGCTGTTGTTTGTTTTCTGTGGGTAAAAGGACATCCTGCAAAGAATTTTCATACAGAAATATTTCTTATTTATGGTGAGAAATGTTTGTCACATAAAGCAGTACACAACTGGGTTGATAAATTCTCTCATGGATGCTCAAAAGTTGTTGATGAAGATCGACCTGATGCTCCTGTTAAGATTGTGACAGAAGCAACTAAGCCAGGTGGAGATATTTGAGCTGACAGGTGAGTAATGACAGAGAGTGTATATCAACTGCAATAACATGTTCTCATGATTTAGCCTACAGCATAATACATGAAACTGAATGTTGGTTGGAGGAAAAGGAGTAGAAAGAGGCCTAGGATGGCAAGAATAAAGTATGAAAGGCTCTCTGAAGATCATTGGCATTATTCTGACTTACTCAGAGAACGACTGAAGGAGCGAAGTCGTGTGTGAGGGATGTAGAAAAGAAGTGCAAATGTTTTAAGAACTGTGTTGTCACTGCTGCTAAAGAGGTCTGTGGCACCACAATAGTGGGTAACAGTAGAGGTGATGCTTGGTGGAATAGTGAGATTAAAGAGACAGTAAAGAGAAAGAAGGAAGCTTATTTAGAGATGTTGCAAGGTAGAGTCTCTGTGGATGAATATCGCTCTAAGAAGTGTGAAGCTGCTAAGCTTGTTCGCCAGAGTAAGGCAAAAGATAGGAAGGAGAAGGTGGAAAGGCATAAATTGGCTTTTTGGAAAGATAGAAAGACTTCCTGGAAGTACATGAGACACAGGAAAAATAGGAGAACCAAAGTTGTAAGTTGTGTGAAGAATAGGATCGGGAAAATGATATGGGAGCCCAATGAGTTAAGTGAAAGAGGGGGCGAATACTTCTGTGTGTCATTAGATCAAGAAAGCAAAGGTGATTCTGAGACAGAGGTAGATGATGTCACAGGAAGGATGGAAGCACAGGAGGGATCTCAAGAGAAGAGGTGTGTAAAGCTCTAAAATCTCTTCAGAATGGTAAGGCTCTGGGAGTTGATGGCATAACTGCTGAGATGTTGAAATATGGTGTTGACTCTGTAATTGACTGGTTAACTGAAATTTGTCAGTTGTGCTGGGAGCTAGGAATGGTCCCTTGGGATTGGAAGGATGCTATTATTGTTCCCTTGTGTAAGGGAAAAGGTGATCAGACTGAATGCAAGAACTATCGTGGTATTAGCCTGAGTGTACCAGGGAAAGTGTTTAGTAAGGTCGTTATTGAAAAAGTAAGGGGTCTTACATCAGAGAAAGTGTGGGATGTTCAGAGTGGTTTTATGCCTGGGGAAGGCTGCACTAACCATATTTTTGCATTACGCATGATGATCAAAAAGTATCTGGCTGTTGGTAAGAAAGTTTTTGCTGCCTTCATAAATTTAGAGGAAGCCTACGAACAAATAAATGGGACACTTCTGTGGAAGGTTTTGAATGAATATGGTGTTACTGGGAATCTACTTAATAGTGTAAAAGCCATGTATGCTGGCAGTAGAACTTGTGTACGAGTGAATGGTGTTTTATCAAAATGGTTTTTTTATTGGTGCAGGAGTCAGACAAGGTTGTGTAATGTCACCATGGCTGTTTAATATATTTATGGATGCGTGATGCCAAAATAGATAATACTGGTTTATGTCTTGGTGATATCCATGTGTGCAGATTGTTGTGCGCTTATGACACTGTCCTGTTGGCAGAGAGCAAAAGTGAATTGCAGAGTATGTCTTAGATGTACGAAGTTTGAATGAAATTCAAACTGAGTATAAATAAGGGAAAAACCAAAGTTATGATTTTCGAGCGAGGAAGTGGTAGAAAAGTGCTCGAAAACCAAAGTTATGGTTTTCGAGCGAGGAAGTGGTAGTACTGAATGTAATACAAGTCTAAATGGCACTGTGATTGACCAGGTGAATGAGTTTGTGTATTTAGGAAGCATGTTTGACAGAGAGAACAAATTGGATGGTGAAATTAGTAGGCGAGTGAATTCTTCATTGAAAGTCATTGCAGCTTTGGGAGGTTTTCACAGGAATGATGGGTTCTCAAGAGAGACCTGCATGGCTATGTATGAAAGTGTAATTGCCCCTACTTTGATGTATGGCAGTAAAACCTGGGTACTACAGAAGAAACATAGGAGTCGTTTGTTTGCTGGAGAAATGTGTTACTTACAAGGGGTTTCTGGCAAAGACATGTTCTGATTGTGTGAGGAATGAAGATGTGTTGCAGTTGTGTAATGTGAAGAAAAAAATGTTGTTAGCAAGGTGGAGACTAATATTCTTAGGTGGTTTGGGCATGTTGAAAGAATGAGTGATGAGATGTTTACTAAGAAAATCTTTTTAGCCCAAGTGCCAAGAAGGAAAGGCAGAAAAAGGGCAAGGAAGTCATGGGAGGATCGGATTCAGGAGTGTCTACACGAGAAAAAGATCATGAGTATGAAGTATTGAAGATCTTGTGTGCCTCGTGTGATTGATGTCAGCGAAGCTCGAGTTGTATGTCAAGATCCCTGTAAGTGGAGAAGTTTGGTATGGCAACAGTAAGAAAATAATCAGTTAAAAATTATCTGGTAGTTTATGTTTTCATTGTGGAGCTAACCTCTGAATCCCAGAGAACAGGTTAGTGATGTATGAGTATAATGCATAATTGTTTTAATTTCTGGAAAGTGCACACACAGTGGGTGCCCAGAGAACTGACTCAGGAACACAAAATGAACCAAATGGTCATGTCCTTGCAACATCTCTCTTTGGTATGCAAGTGAAAGAGAAGACATGCTTAACTGGATTGTTACTGGGTATGAATCATGGATGCATCACTACCAACCCAAATCAAAGCGTGCTTCAGTGCAATGGAAACATCCCTCTTCAACCAAGAGCTTCTGAATTTTGCTATCAGGAGGGAGGATTATGTTTACAGGGTTTTGGGTTTCTCAAGGAATGCTGTTAGCCCATTTCCAAAGGTAAGGTGCAAATATGAATGCTGCATCGTTTTGTGAATTCTGTTGATGTTTTGGGATGCAATTCGTAAAAAATGTCCAGGCTTGCTGACTAGAGGAGTGCTGTTCCATCATGACAATGCCAGACACCATACAGCTTAACAGCCAGATTTTACCTGTTTAGTTTGCTAAAAATTCACTTTGGAAAATGGTTCGTGGATGACGAAGAAGTTGAACGTGAAGTGCGAATGTGTCTGAGACAGCAGACCCAAAATTTCTGTGCTACAGGTTTTGATGCCATTATAAAGCGATGAGATAAGTATCAGTATTGATGGCATCATACTGAGAAATAAAGGTAAATGAAAGGTAATAATAAATGTTTTTCAAATTCATATCACTTAGTATTTTTAGCACGTCTTTTGTAAAAAAGATCATGCTTATGTTATCGGTTTGTCCGTCCATCCGCCTGTGGACACGGTACCTCTGCAGCTATTAGTCCGATTTCAAAAATTCTTTTTGCCTTGGGAAACTTGAAATGTGCAAATGATCCTTTAGTTCGTTTTTTTCCCCTATGATGCACAATTTCGCCGCTAGAGGGCGTAAATGTAGATGATGCCAAATTCAAAACACATTTTATTTCATATATTTGCTTCTAAAAATCCGATTAAAAAAATTCTTTTACCTTTCGATTCCATTTATCTCGAAGACTATTCTATGTACAGTCACTTTTTCAAGTTACGCACAGATTTTCTGCTGGGGGTGGGGGAGGGGCGTAAAAGTAAATCACAGTTTCCCTGATATCTCTGCTTCTAAAACTCGGATTTGAAAAATTCTTTCTGTAGTGGATACAGTTCTTGATGGGAAAACATTTGCATATAATTTCTAATAAAGATGGTTTGGCCACCAGGGGGTGCATAAGTGTTAATTTCTGCTTCTGATGCATTTGCAAAAAAATCTGAGCTTTTAAAATCTCAATTGAAAACATTCTTTCGTGGACCGATACCACTCACTTCGATGAATCTTTTCAGAATATTTTCTTCTTAAAATAATGCACGGTTTCTCCACCAGGGGACATAAACATATATGTTATTTTTGTCCCTATCTCTGCTGCCAAGAGTCCGATTTTAAAAATTCATTTTTTTTAGAGTTTCCAGTGGGAAATGTTTTTCATATAATTTCAAAAGTTTCAAGTAATCCATTGTCTCTCCACTAGAGGGCGTAATGATAAATTGCATTTTTCTCCATATCTCTGCTTCTAAAACTCCGATTTGAAAAATTGTTTCTTCACCGGATGCAGCTCCTGATGGAAAATACTTTGCATATAATTTCTAATATTTGGTAAAGAATGGTTGGACACCAGGGGCATGAGTGTTAATTTATGCCTTTGATGTATTTTCAGCAAAATCTGAACTAAAAACTCGATTGAAAAAATTATTTCGTGGCCCGATACCACTCGCATCGAAAAACCTTTTAAGAATGCTTTCTTCTTAAAATAATGCATAGTTTTTCCACCAGAGGGCATAAATGCATAGCTTATTTTTGTCAATAGCTCTGCTTCTAAGAGTCTGATTTGAAAAAATCCTTTCTCTGTTGGAGAGTGCTTTAACTGAAAAATGTTTCTCATATAATTTCAAATTTTTCTCAACAAACTTGCCTGCCACCAGAGGGCGTAAGTTCACATTTTTGCATTGAATTTTTTTTTCTTTGGCCAGATATTACTAACTCAGAAAACTCTGTGTGCGTATTTACTTCCCAGAATAATGCACAATTTCGTTGCTAGGGGATGCAAAAGCTTAATCTGTTTTTCTCAATATTTTTGCTTCCACATGTCCAATTTAAACAATTCTTTCAACACCTGATACTTTGTAAAGCACTTTAGGCTAGCCTACAAAGAATTTTGTAGTTTACATTTCTGTTGGTAGGTGATGTTTGTGTACTTCAGTTTGCAGCTGTATCTTAGCTTCTAAAATCACTATTGAGTAATTTCTTTTTTACTTTATGCCATTCGCTACAGTAGAGATGTGAAACATTGTCCTCTTTAAATAATGCAAAGACTTCCTGGTAAGTACGTAAATATCTGAACTTTTTTTTTGCAATCTCTGCTTCTGGGAGATGTATTTCAAAAGTTCTTTTTTTTTCTTTAGCATAGCTTTTTTTCATGAATATTTTCCGCCTATTTTCAACTTTTCCATTACACAAAATTCTTTTGTTAACAGACATAGGCTTATATCATGTTTCCTTTTCTGTATTTCTTCTTTTATCTGTTCAATTTGAAAATCTTTTTGTCCCTGATACCTTTCTTGTGCTATGAGAAACTTTTTGTGCGCCATTTGTTAATTTTCGTACCATGCGCTTTAGCTGCTGGTGGAATTAAGTCAATGTTTCTATTTGTGGATGCTTTATCGATTGTAGAAACTGGTTGATCATTTTCCTAACCGGTTCTATTGACTTTGAATAGCTCTAATAAATTTATTTTGCATCAGAATGGATTCAAAAGACGTGCTCTTTACAACTGAAATGTCGGTGTCATATTTCTTGTTTAAATAATTGTTTGTGACTTATTTACTGACTTTCCCTCATATATACACTTCAGAAGTTCATTGTGTCTGTCATAAAACATTATTTTCTTGGCTGCCACAAGAAAAAAATTTTTTCCTTGATTCCGGTTCACGAGATCCAATATGAAAGATAGTGGCAAGACTCAGCCTGCAATGATGATGGAAGCAGAAAACATGGCTACAAAGTTAGGGGTAAGTATTTCTTATTTTTGCATGAAGTGATTAAAATATGCCTCTCTTCTGTATTAAATAAGTTAAAGATTAACTTTTTCCTTTGGCACAGCAGATTTTTTTTTTTTTTTTTGGTTGGAGGTTTAGCGACTACTGTGAGCAACTCAATGGGCTATAAGACGTCGCCCGTCCTTAATTTAGGGTCACTGGCTCCAGGGAAGGGAGAGAGCCAGCGCCGTAAGACAAACACAACATCCATGCCTCACCGGGATTCGAACCCGGACCCCTTTTGGATGAATGATCAGAAGCCATCGCTTAGACCACTGTGCCACCGGGCGGCACAAAGCAGATTGATCGCATATATGTGGTGGTCAATCTGCTTTGCTGACCTCATGTATTGCAACAGTGGCATATCTTGGGTCTGAGACCTGGGCTATCTCACCTGTCCCCCCCCCCCCCACACACACACAAAGAACTGCTTTTTTTTTTAAATTGCAAAGTTTAATTTTTAATTGTTAAGTAATAGAAGTAACTTATTTTAGGTACATGCTATTGCTAACATGATACCAAATCATTATGAGGATTAGGACTTGAATACTTTATTTGTACATGAACTCCATTCTTCTTTCCTTTTGTGTGAACTTGAGTGTTACATTTCCATAAAAGTTTCTTCCGAGTAGTTTTTCATATTTAAAAAGAATGGTTTTCTCTATTGACAAATCAGCCTAGTTGCTCGAATATACATGTCCTTGTGTGGCTCTAAGATATATTGGGTTGTCGGAAAAGTCATTGCGTATTTTGGCACCCGATGTTGGTTGGGCGGTTTGGAAGTACTAGAGTCATGCGCAGCTCTGTTATCGCTATGGCATTCGACAGGTGCCAGTTCTAGCTGCAGTCTAAAAGGAATAGTGAGCGATTTGGTTGATTTGCGGAGATTTGACATCAAGTTGAAGATGGAAGACCAAACTGTGCATTTTCGCCATATTTTACTGTTTTACTTCCGTAAAGGGAAGAACGCGTGTCAAGCTTGTGAAAAGTTGCATAAAGTGTACGGTAATAATGCTCTACAAGAATGTCAGTGCCAGCGGTGGTTTGCAAAATTCCGTGCTGGTGATTTTGACCTCGACGATGCTCCTCGGTCCGGGAGGCCCACCGAGGTTGATGACGACCAAATCAAGGCATTGATCAAGGCAAACCCACGTTACACGACACGAGATATTGCAGACACATTGCAGATCCATCATTCAAGCGTTTGAGACCACCTGAAGAAACTGGGATACGTAAGCAAGCTCGATGTGTGGGGTCCTCATGAACTCAAAGAAGCTCAATTGATGGCGCGTATAAACATCTGCAATATGCTCATTAAACGTGAGGAAAACGATCCTTTTTTGCAGCGACTGATAACTGGTGACGAAAAGTGTATTGTGTACAACAATGTGCTGCGCAAACGGTCTTGGTCCCGACGTGCTGCTTCGCCTCAAACGACATCCAAAGCAGACATTCATCAGCGGAAGGTTCTGGTCTCAGTGTGGTGGGATTTTAAAGGTGTCATGTTTTTCGAGCTCCTACCACGAAACCAAACAATCAATTCGAATGTGTACTGTCGACAATTGGACAGTTTGAACGAATCCATCATCCAGAAACGTCCAGAGCTCGTTCATCATAAAGGTCTTGTGTTCCATCACGACAACGCGAGACCACACACAAGTTTGATCACCCGCCAAAAATTATTGGAGCTTGGGTGGGATATGTTGCCACACCCAGCATACTCGCCTGACCTTGCGCCATCAGACTTCCACTTGTTTCGCTCTCTTCAACAGTCCTTGCGTGGTATAACGTTCAATTCAGATGAGGCTGTAAATCAGAACCTTGTACAGTTTTTCGCCACAAAAGACAGGCCCTTCTATGAACGAGGCATTCTGCAGCTCACTGAAAGATGACAAAAGGTTATCGAACAAAACGGGCATTATATCAGTGATTGATCTTTGTTCTTTCTATCAATAAATGACCTTTGCAAAACATGGCTAAAATACGTCAAGACTTTTCCGACAACCCAATATCTTGATTCTTTTTAATGCAGAAAAACTTCTTTCTGCAGTTGCAGTTATTGATGAAAACTTTTAACATTAGGTCTGCTAATTTGTACACCTCACTAAACACTATGTCCAGTTTATTCAATTTTATGTAACAAGTAATGTCTCTTACTGATTTGTTTTTGTATTCATCTAGGGAATAAAACACCTTCAGTTCACTTTTTAGTTGAGCTGTATCAAAATTTGAAGCATAGAGTTCTTTAAGTTCTGACAGTAGAAGTTCAGGGAAGCTTTCACAAAATTTATCAAAACAGTTCGAATCCAACAAAGCCACGAATTTAAGATATAATATCACTGATTTTAATTCATTGACACTTCACACAAACTGAAACAACTCTTGTGAAACACAGGCTGTTATAGGCTTTTAAGCATGCGAGTGACTGAGGTAGTTGAAGTCTTCTCTTTTCTAAGCAATGGTCCATTCCCCTCCATATGCTCATTCATGTTGTCATGGAAACTCTAGCAGGCAATCGTATCAAAGATCTTCGAATCAGAACAGCGAAGACCCTGGAAGAGCTGCTTGCGTTATGCCGTTGGTCTTCTCTCGCCAGACTGAATCAAAGAAGCGAATCCGCATGTGTTTTTTTTCGCAGCAAAAGTATTGACGTATCTTAATACCGTTGATAATTGACTTTTATTTGTATATATTTAATTGACTTTTATTTGTGCATTCTCTGGGCTTCGCAGCTAGCCTGATAGCCTTGAATATACGCAATTGTATTGCAAATGAGTCTTGCAAATGAGAGCTTCTGCTCTTGAAAATGCACTCATGAGAAGCACTCTGGATGTTTTGCTCTGAAGTTCACCATTTCTTTGGTATTGCTCATTTCACAAATTTTTAAGTTTTCATCATTTTGATTGTTTTTAAGTGGAAATTAGTAGTATTTTTATGGGAAGGGAGAGTTTGGAAGCAAAGAAATAAAATTGCTAACCACATGGCTTTTTAAGTATTATGTCTCATTGAAAATTTGTTTTATTGATAATAAGTTTCTTACTGTAAGAAATTGTTATATAGCCACCCCAGTGGCGCAGTGTCTAAGCCTTGGCTTATGAGCATTAGTCCGAGATTGGTCCGGCTTCAAATCCCGGTAAGGCAGGGAGGTTGTGTTTGTCTTACGGCATTGGCTCTCTCCATTCCCTGGAACCAGTGGCCCTAAAGTAGGAACAAGCGACTGCTTATAGCCCATTGAGTTGCTCACGGTGGTCGTTAAACATTCAATAAAAAAAGAAAAAGAAATTGTTTTATAAGTGTAAATATTTAAATTTGAATTTTGAATTTTATTATCATAAATAATGTTTTAATTTGCTTGCATTTTTATAACATTTGTGAAAGGGAGTGGTGGCTTCAGAGGATTAGTTCTTACATATTGAATATGGATGTTATAATGTTTTGAGATAAGTTCATTCTTTAAAACATCTTGTTATTTGAAGTTGGTTGTTTTTCAATGTTTACTAATACAATGGACATCAATATATCATTATTTTTATATAGATAACATACTTTTTTCAAGTTTTCTAAAGTATGGCTGCATGGGAAACACTAACATCTTTATGCCGGACAAATGCTAAGGACGGATGACAATAGCAACGATAGCAACCATAAAATGGAAGGCAGGAAAATGTGGAAATTAGCATAAGTGCGGGATACAGTAAGACGTGTTGTGCGTATGCAAATTTTGGATTGCCGAGCTTGTTCGTGACGTCATAGCGCTGATAAGAGATATAAGGGATATGACGCGTATTGACCGTTGTTGTTCAAACGCAAAGTTGAAAGGGAAAGAATCAATTGACGAACTTGCAATTTTCAGTATGTCTTCCCGACATCACCTAGATGATTTTATGTGTGGCCGTATTATTGGCAAGATTGAAGAAGGGCGAAAAATAAGAGATGTTGCCAGGGAGTTTGACGTCAGCCACAGGGTTGTTTCAAGGCTTTGGAAATCATTTCAAACAAATGGAGAGTGTAGCAAATGTCACGGGGGAGGTCGTGTTCGCAGTACGACACCTGCAGAAGATCGGTACATAGTACTATCAACAAAAAGACACCGGCGCAGCACAGCTAGTGTGGTAGCAAATCAGTTTATGGCTGCAACTGGCAAGCAGATCTCCCGAAAAACTGTCGCCAGACGTTTGCATGAAGGAGGACTATACGCCCGCCGTCCTGTTGTGTGCATCCCATTATCCAGACGTCACCGTACCGCCTGTTTGCAATGGTGCCATCAACATCGCAATTGGACTGATAACGACTAGTCTGCTGTCCTCTTCTCAGATGAGAGTAGATACAGTCTATCGTCTGATTGTCGACGACAACTGATCTGGCGTGATAGTGGTACTGCATATTGTCCAGCAAACATACAGGAAAGGGACCGATATCCGACATGTAGTGTCATGGTATGGGCTGGCATCATGATCAATGGCTGTACGTCCCTCTATGTGCTTCCAACTAGGACTATGGCTGGCCAACGATACATTAATGATGTTCTGCTACCTCATGTTCGCATGTTCCGTGGTGCTGTCGGTGATAGATTCATTTTCATGGACGACAACGCAACATGTCATCGAACAGTCGCTGTCCAGGAGTGTCTTGAGAGCGAGGATATTCAACGCCTCGTA
The DNA here is from genome assembly GCA_039090855.1 of Macrothele yani. Lineage (NCBI taxonomy): Eukaryota > Metazoa > Arthropoda > Arachnida > Araneae > Macrothelidae > Macrothele > Macrothele yani. Next base: position 22,823,936 of record CM076992.1, read on the forward strand.
TGGCCAGCACGTTCTCCAGATCTGAATCCCATTGAAAATGTGTGGGATGCTTTGGGGAGGAATCTTGCTGGTCGCCGATGCCCTCCAATAAACAAGGACACCCTCATCCGTGCACTGACAGAGGAATGGGATATATTACCCCAACAGCTGCTTGATAATGTTGTGCAAAGCATGACACGATGTGTGGAATCTTGCATCGCCCTCCATGGTGGCCATATCCCGTATTGACATCTTACGCCGGAACGCCTGCGGACGGTAATTGCATTTTTTTCACGTTTACGTATTCTGCACAAAATGGCCTGTTTGTCCCTTGAACACGTTCCAAAGCCTTCTGGATTTCATAGCACAATAAATTGTCTTTCTTGTAATGTCCTGGCATTCTGACATTATTTTATTTCACTTGGCATCCAACCACACTTACTTTTTAATGCGCTATATAGCCGTTTATGATCCGTCCTTAGCAATTGCCCAGCAGTGTATATATCATCATCATTGTCAACCATTATCAATCCACTGCTGGATGAAGGTCTCTCCAAGCCTCTTCCACAACTGTCTGTCTTGTGCCAGTCTCCTCCATGTCACTCCCGCATACTTTCAAATTTCATCCACCCATCTCCCATGTGGTCTTCTTCTGGGTCTTTTCCTGTCCCTTGGAATCCAATCTAAAATTTCAGCTGTCCATTGATGGCCTGTTCTTCTGACAATATGTCCAACCCATTGCCATTTCAGGGATTTAACTCTGATCATGATGTCTTCCACTCTTGTCATTTTTCTGATCCACGAGTTCCTCTTCTTATCTCTCCTGGTTACACTAAGCATACATCTCTCCATGCTTCTTTGAGTTGTCTGCAGTCTTTGTATGTCTCTTTTAGTTAAGGTCCACGTCTCTGCACCATATGTAAGCACTGGAAGGATGCATTGATCAAACACTTTTCTTTTAAGACATAATGGAATATTGCTCTTGAAAATTATGCCGTTTCTTTCAAAAGCTCTCCAGGCAAGTTTTATACGCCAATTAATTTCTTCATCAATGTGACCCTCACTTGATATCTGCTGTCCAAGATAAACGTGTGTATCTGTTATCTCCAGCTTTTCTCCATCAATCGATAAATCTTCATTTCTTGTAAAAGCATTGTACATCAATTTTGTCTTGTGAAAGTTAATTTTTAATCCCACTTCTTTACTCTTATCAGCAAGTTCCTGAATCATACTCTGCAGCTCTGATGGGGTAGTTGCAAAAATGACTACGTCATCAGCAAAACGAAGGTTAGATAGATAATCTCCATTAATCTTTATCCCTTTGTTTTCCCAGTTCAGTGATTGAAAGACATTTTCCAATGTGGCATTAAAGAGCTTTTGAGATATCGTGTCACCTTGTCTCACTCCCTTTCCAATTTTTATGTGTGTTGTATTTTCAAACAGCCGAATCTTTGCACTTGCATTTTCATAGATTTTATTAATAATATTAATGTATGCATCTTCAATACCGCAGGATTCCAGAGCCATTGTAACTGCTGATGGTTTCACCGAATCAAAGGCCTTTTCATAATCAATAAAAGTCATACACAATGGAAGTTTATATTCCCTCAGTGTTTTAATTAGTTCTCTCATTACGTGGATATGATCTATAGTGCCGTAGCCACTCCTGAATTGAGCTTGTTCTCTCGGTTAAGCCATGTCCAGTGTTACTTTCAAGCGGTGTGAAAAAACTTTAGTAAAGATTTTATAAACCACTGATAGGTGGCTGATAGGTTTGTAGTTCCTGAGATCCTCAATGTCACCTTTTTTATGTAGCAGGATCATTGTAGCGTTGTTCCAATCCTCAGGAATCTTCCCTTCATTAAGGCATTGAGTGAAAACTTGGGCGAGTACTGTTTCAATTTCTCCACTATACATATATCATCATCATCATTGTCAACCATTATCAATCCACTGCTGGACGAAGGTCTCCCCAAGTTTCTTCCACAACGGTCTGTCTTGTGCCAGTCTCTTTCATGTTACTCCTGTATACTTTCGAATTTCATCCGCCCATCTCCCATGTGATCTTCTTCTGGGTCTTTTCCTGTCCCCTGGAATCCGGTCTAAAATTTTTGCTGTCCATCGATGGTCTGTCCCTCTGACAATCTGTCCAGTCCATTGCCATTTCAGGGATTTAACTCTGATCATGATGTCTTTCACTCTTGTCATTTTTCTGAACCACGAGTTCCTCTTCTTATCTCTCCTGGTTACACCAAGTATGCACCTCTCCAAGCTTCTTTGAGTTGTCTGCAGCCTTTGTATGTCTTTTTTAGTTAAGGTCCACGTCTCTGCACCATACGTAAGCACTGGAAGGATGCATTGATCAAACACTTTTAAGACATAATGGCATATTGCTCTTGAAAATTATATTGTTTCTTCCAAACGCTCTCCAGGCAAGTTTTATATGCCGATTAATTTCTTTATCAATGTGACCCTTACTTGTTATCTGCTGTCCAAGATAAATGTAGGTATTGTTTATCTCCAGCTTTTCCCCATCAATTGATAAATCTTCATTTCTTGTAAAAGTTTTATATTATACATCAGGTTTGTCTTCTGAAAGCTCATTTTTAATCTCACTTCTTTACTCTTGTCAGCAAGTTCCAGTATCATTCTCTGCAGCTATGAAGGGGCAGTTGCAAAAATGACTACGTCATCAGCTAAGAACGTAGGTGAGTTAAATAATCTCCATTAATCTTTATCCCTTTGTTTTCCCAGTTCAGTGATTGAAAGACATTTTCCAATGTGGTATTAAAGAGTGAGAGATATGGTGTCACCTTGTCTCACTCCCTTTCCAACTTTTATGGGTGCTGTATTTTCAAACAGCCAAATCTTTGCACTTGCATTTTCATAGATGTTATTAATAATATTAATGTACGCATCTTCAATACCGCAGGATTTCAGGGACATTGTAACTGCTGATGGTTTCACCGAATCAAAGGCTTTTTCATAATCGATAAAAGCCATGCACAATGGAAGTTCATATTCCCTCGCTCTTTCAATTAGTTCTCTCAGCACATGGATATGATCTATTGTGCTGTAGCCACTCCTGAATTCAGCTTGTTTTCTCGGCCAAGCCATGTCCAGTGTTACCTTCAAGCTGTGTGAAAGAACTTCAGTGAAGATATCGTGGGAGGGTCACATTGATGAAGAAATTAATCAGCGTATAAAACTTGCCTGAAGAGCTTTTGGAAGAAACAGTATAATTTTCAAGAGCAATATGCCATTATGTGTTAAAAGAAAAGTGTTTGATCAGTGCATCCTTCCAGTGCTTACGTATAGTGCAGAGATGTGGACCTTAACTAAAAGAGACATACAGAGACTGCAGGCAACTCAAAGAAGCGTGAAGAGGTGCATGCTTGGTGTAACCAGGAGAAATAAGAAGAGGAACTCATGGATCAGAAAAATAACAAGAGTGGAAGACATCATGATCAGAGTAAAATTGCTGAAATGGCAATGTGCTGGACATGTAGCCAAAAGCACGGACGACGGATGGACAACCGAAATTCTAGACTCAATTACAAGGGACAGGAAAAGACCCAGAAGAAGATCACATGGGAGATGGGTGGATGAAATTCGAAAATACGCAAGAGTGACATGGAGGAGGCTGATGCAAGATCGACTGCTGTGGAAGAAACCTGGGGAGACTGTTATCCAACAGTGGATTGATAATGGTTGTTGATGACGATACAGACGAACGCGTGCATGCGCAAACAAACAAAAACACACACGCACGCACGCGCACACACACACACACACACACACACACACACACACACACACACACACACACACACACACACACACACACACACAATGTGAACACCTAGGAAAAGGAGGTTTTACATACCTAATAATTAAGGTGTAGGACCACCTTTGGCATTCAAAACCACCTGAATCCTCCTCGAAGTGGATGCATACAAATCTTGGATGGTAGTTAGTGAGACGGTATACCATTCTTCATCCAGAAACTGCTCCAGGTCCTTTAGACATGCAGGAGGAGGATAACAGGATCTTACTCTGTTTTCCAACACAAACCACAGTGTCTCGATGATGTTTAAGTCTGGTGATTGGGGAGGCCAAGCAAGGTGTGAAAGTTTGTACTCATGCTCCTCAAACCATGAGTGCACATTTGGAGCTCTGTGAATTGGGGCACTTTCATCTTGATAGATGGCATCCCCTGCAGGAAACATTGCTTGAGCCATTGGATGGACTTGGTCAGCCAAAATGGTTTCATACGCCCTGCCAGCTATCCGTCCTTTCAAGGTGATCAGGCAACCTGCTGAAAACCACGATATGACTGCCCAGAGCATGACAGAACCACCACCGTACTGCACTATTAAGAGCAGACAGTCTGGGTTGTATGCTTTTGACAATGTTATCCACATGTAAACACATCCTGCAGTGGGAAATAGTGTAAATGTGGATTCATCCAACCACACTACATACTTCCATGCATCAGCAGTCCATGCTCCTGGCACCACTGCTGTCACTGTTGTGCATTCACCCTGGTCACCAGAGGTTTTGCAATAGCAGCTCTGCCACGAATATCTTGTTTATACAGTTCTCTGTGCACTGTTTTCATTGATACCGGGGTCTGGAGATGCATGTTGAGCTTCACGCTAATTTTTAGCGCCGTGGTTTCATTATTATATGTAATAATCCTCTTTAATGCTCTCCTGTCTCTGTCAGTCAGGGTCATTTTCCGGCCGCTCTTGCGTTTTGCAGACGAGGTCTTTCCATGAACATATTATGCTGTCATAACGCTAGACACAGTAACTCTAGATACCCCCACCACCCTGGCGACTGTTGTCACAGAGGCACCAACTAGCCAGCCACCAACAAATAGCCCTCTTTAGAAGTCCGTTAGGTCTCTCTTTTCGTCATCACCCTGAAAGAAATTTTGCAACAAGACACTTTAAATGCACTTAAACAGGAACTTGAGGTTCTAAACAAAGCAATTACAACCAGAAGTGGTTGGATACCTTTGCATATTGCAACGTACGCAGCTGCATTTAAAAGTCACATATCTAAGAGTGGTGTTCACATTATTCTGTCCAACCCCCGTACATATGAAAAAAGTGTGAAACGAAGAAGTACAGAAGTTTCTGAAAAATAGCTTAAAATGCAAATTTACAAAGTGTAAATGAATTAAAATATTAAAATAAACAAAATTGATGAGAGATTGTGAAAGCAAAAGGTCTGATTTCTCAGAAATTCAAGTGAGAAGCAATAGTTTCAAAATATAAAAAAATGAAAATACAAGTAGTGAAATGAAAAAGCAAATAATGAAAACCAAGTTAACGTCTTGAGGAGAGCATCAACCTGGGGAAGTGGTTTTTCTAGTGTCAGTTAACGACAGGGAAAAATGGCGACTGACAGAAATGGCGACTGACAGTACTCGTGAGAAAAAGAAAATTAAAAACACTATTTCGTGAAAAATCTGTACTTCGTATAACTTCCTTTTCTGGAAAGTATAAAAAGATGAAAACCCATCCTCATATGGAAATTTTTCACCAGTTATTGGAGATCTGTACAAGAGAGGGTTAAAATGGGTTCTAGGATAACGTTTTTGTCTGCAGGGCCAAAGTAAAATCTGCAACGTACGTCACCCATCTCTGCTATTTTTCTACGTGGACAAACACTAATAAAGTTCTGAACTACCACTCTTACCATCCCTCCTATATTAAATTTAATGTGGCCTCACATTTCCTGGAGAAATTAAAAGTATTGGATTCTTCAGAAACGTCAAAGAAAGTCCATAAAAAGGAATTAATAAAGACTGGCTGAAAACAATTATCCTTCTACAATGATAGGAAAAATTAAAAAAAAAATCACATAAAATCCTAATCAATAAAGAAATAACATTAAACTTACTAGAAAAGTCACTTACCATAAAGGTCTGTTTGAAAAGCTTCAGAAGATTAGCTTTAAATTCCAGATTCGACTTGCTCTGCACTTAAACAATAAAATTCAAAAATGTTTCCCTCCCATTAAACAAAGAGAGAATAATGTTCTGCTAGAAAGAAGGAGTGGTCTACAGTGTACACTGCAATTGTGGTAACATATATGTAGGAAAAACTGGGAGACAACTTCGCACCCGTGTGGCTGAACATAAAGCTCCTATTAGAAATATTTCCAACAAGACAGGCCTTGACAAAAACATACAGAATACCGGACATTCCATTAACTGGGACTCTTTGAAAATTCTCTCACGTCAACAGCACCGTGCAAAAAGAAAATTGGAAGAAAGTCTACAAATTGTAAGAAGAAGAAGGGTCATGATTAACAAATGAACATAATGGCTTGGTATTACTGCACACCAATCCGCCGTGAGTGACAGCACCTATCTAAAGTCTGTCCTCACGGCGGATTGGTGTGCAACCTGAAAATTTGAGAAAAAAAGTGATTTTTGTGTCATCCTAGTAATTCCCATATTACATAATTGTACTTTTAAGATATTTAATCACTAGAATTCTGCAATGACTTCTTTAATACAAGAGTAGAAATATATGTAAAAAATGTTTACAAAATTTTGAGATCAATTTAGCAATTTAAATTATGCTTCTTATGAAGTCATGGCATTTCTCAGTTATAAGTGGTAAAGAAAGGTGTGTAATAAAATCATGTAAGGTGCGTCGCATAAATATAGAGACAGTCGACTTTGCACCGTGAACGCAATGCGAATATAGGTAGGAAGCTGATGTGTACATAATTAGACATAACCCTACAACAAACATTTCGATCCGTCGAGATGACCGGATTGTGTGAAAAGAACACCACAAAGTGAAATAGTGTAATTTTAGGTGTCTCATAAATATAAAGACAACTATGTAAAGTAGCCACATGCAAATTAGATGTACAAATTAAAATGTTGTATGCATGTGCATGGGCCGTAATTCGGTCCAGCCTACAAAAGACAGCGGACCTGCCGTCAGACATTCATTTGCCGAAATGCCACACAACAGTCAACTTTCTGGTGAGGAGGTGCAGAAGATTTGGAGACTGAGAGCAAATGAATTGCCTGTAGCAAAAATGTAGTAGGGCAGTCATTTCTAAGACTTTATCAAAACGCGGTGCATTAACTGCCAGAAACGGCCTGGAAGGCCTCGAATAACAACCAAACGAGATGATCGTGCCATCATGCATTTAGTTTCATCCCAAAGGCTATCACTACATCAAGTTTCGGACTGTTGGTGTCACCGTCTCAAAGGACACAGTTCATCGACGAATCAAGGAAAGTCACAACATTGTGTTCCGTAAAATGCACCATCTGCCACACCTCATGGGGCACCACAAGGAAGCTAGATTGTTATGGGCAAGCAGCCACATGCACTGGACTGACGAGTGGATCACAACTATTTTCATAGATGAGAAAAAGTTCAATCTGGACGGCCCTGACGGTTGGAACTGCTATTGGCATGATTTACGACGCGAGCCATATACCTTCTTCAGCCGACAGAAAGGAGGGGGATTTGTGATGGTCTGGGGAGCTTTTGCATTCAGTGGGACAACGGATATCACTTTTCTGCAAGGCAGGCAAAACTCCGAAACGTATCAGGACATACTCAGCAGCCACCTTCTTCCGTTTGCCGAAACTCTAGCGGGTGTTGATTATCTGTTCCAGCAAGACAATGCCTCTATCCATCGGTCTGCATCAACGAAAAGCTTGTTTAACACTCATCATGTGACCGTAATGGATTGGCCAGCACTCAGTCCAGATCTGAACCCTATCGAGGACCTCTGGGGTATCCTAGCTCGTGATGTGTATGCGAATGGACGGCAGTTCTCAAGTGTGGTGGCATTGAAAGAGTAGATTGAACGAAGCTGGTACGGAATCCGTCCAGAACACTTACATCACTTGGTGGGCAGCATGCCCAATCGGGTTTTCAGTGTTATTTGGAAGGGCTCCACTATTCGTACCGGAGATGCTCATAACTAGTAAGTCTTTATATTTTTGAGACAGCATATTTCTGTTTTTTTTTTCTTGTACTTGGCGTTGGAATTGTTATGTGTCCATCAAACTATTGTGCAGCTGCATGTCCTATGCTATTTTTGCTATAAATATGATGTGTACATTTCAGCTCGTTGTTGTTTCTTTTTATTCGAGAATTTGTTCTGTCTCTATATTTATGCGACACACTATAGCACAATTTTGAGTATTTCTATTAACTTTAAGTATAGTCAAAACTCAAAATTTGAGTCAGATTTTCATTATTACCAAAGGGCTGGGGGCTCTTTTTCATAGAAATGCAGCAACCTCTTGCCCTTAGATGCTTTCGAAGATGGAACAAATCTCAGACAGTAACAAAAAATGCCTTGGGATACTTTATATCTGCATGACTTCATAACACGCACAAAGGCATCCTTTAAAACCCAGTGTGAATATTTCCGAATGTTCAACTTCACAACAGTGTGTTTTTGTTTCTGTTTTTCAGAGATTCTTGACTGATGATATCATTTCAGAATTGTAGTTTTAGATTTTTAGCTGTGTAAGCAACACATACAATTAGTTAAAAAGTTTATTCACCAATGTTACTGCTAAGAGTAATTGTGGTGACTTATTTTGTGTGAAGGTTGCGTATAACAAGTTTCATTAGAATTTATTTAAACTAGGATTCTGACATTGTGTAAGGTATAAAACATGTAAATAAAACTTCCTATAACACATCTCATATTTTTAATTTCTGTAGAATAATTAGTTACAGGCACATATCCAGGAATTTTGTTTGGGGTGGGGGAGTTCAAGTCTGAGCAAAATCTCAGAATAATTTATATATATATATATACTAAAGAGCAAAGCCAAAAACATAAGAAAAATTTAGAATTTAAAACGAAAGTTGCAAAATAACCTGAAGATCAAAACGCGCAACACAGCAGTTATGAAAATTCAGATTATGTAACTCACCTTCGTTTTGCTGATGACGTAGTCATTTTTGCAACTACCCCATCAGAGCTGCAGAGTATGATCCAGGAACTTGCTGACAAGAGTAAAGAAGTGGGAGAGTGATTCCATATCAACTCAATATAATTTTAAGACATTTTTTACCTCACCATCTCAGATTTTAATGAAATTTGGTACGTAGGTGGCCTCTATATAGATTAAGAAAAATACCAAATTTCATCGTCATATATGCACCGGTTTTGAAAATACAGCTATATGAAATGTCCCCAAACACCCCAAAATCGGAAGATTGATATGTTTTTAAATTGTGATTGCAGCTCCCCTAATTAAGATAGAGAGATGGGAAAGGTATCTTTTTGTAGTATTTTTAATGCTCTTTTATTTGATGTATAACACTATAGGGGTTAAGATAAAAAAATTCAAATTTTCAAATTTAAATTTAAATTTTGAATATTTCAAAATGCGACGCTCCAAAAAATTATAATTTTTTTTAAAACAATCTTTATATGTTTGGTATTTGATTGTGTGAGTTGTAACTTGGGGTGATTATGGGTTTACTTAAAAAACTATATTAAAATTTAGCCTAACACAAGAGTTTAATGAAAAAAAATAAAAAAAACATGTAAACTAAAAATGAATTTGGGCTAAATTTTAAAAAGTTTCATTAATAACAATAGATATAGTATTTTTGTTATTTAAAACCATTTATTTAAACAATGTTTTATTTTTAATTGATTTGTTTAAAATCTGAGACTACATGGGTTTAAAATTTTTATTAATTTCATTATTCAGAATTTGTAATAATTCACAATACAATGTAAAAAAATAAACAGACTTTAAAAAGTAATTTCAATTGCTGCTCAAGAAACACATCAAAATAATAATAACATATGGCATTGAATTGCTTACATTTATTTGCATGCAAATTATATTCCTAATCTTAAACTTAGATCGTCACTTAAAGCAGAATCTCCTAAAATTAAAAAAAAAGTTGCATCATTGTTTTGAAGTGAAATCACACCTGTAGATCCTTGATATAGCCTTTAAAAGCTTCAGTAGTTTGGTGTATTTCTGCTTCAGAGATATTGTAGGGTCTTCCTGTCGGAGTCACAGGATTTACTTTACACAAGACGTAACTTACAGGGAGCCATAATACATCTTGTGGGCTAGGGTAGGAAAAGGATGTAGATGAACCAGCTGGATGTAAAAAAGAGACCTTAACATTCAAATTCGGTTGACATTAAATGTCTGTAAATACTGTTTCACACGTTATACAAGTTCCGCTATCGGGAGTTTGCAAAAGGACATTAACGTAGTATTGGCAATTGAAATCAAGTATAATAATAATAAGTATCTATACTTACAATATTTATAGTGGCTGTAGGTGCTTCATATGTGCGTCATCCAAGAATGTGAATTCTTTCAATTGTGAAGTTAAAATTCATGATACTGTAAAATCTGCGCCAGATAAAATTAAACAAGATGAATTTTCTACAATGCAAAAAAATTCTTTAACATCGATGAAATAAGAAACTGAATTAAAACCTTGTTGAATTTTTAAAAACGAACTACAATCCTGAAGAGGAGACTATCTTGACCGCGAAGCATCCTGATACATAATGAAAACCAAAGATGAATTATACTTTTGCCAAAACCTCAAAAAATAAACAATCTTGAAAAAGAAAAATACAAACATACAAATCTCCCGAATGCGAAGCACCAAACTAGTTTCTGCTACAATTTATAGCCATCATCAGTGGTAGGTGCACGGACAATAGGATCGCCGCACTCACTCGCTCAGGTATGCAGCCTAACCCCAATGTATGTTCAGCCCTGTCGTGTAGATATTTGCACATCATGATTTAGGTTCAACTGCACATATCAATGGTGTCGCCATCTGTTGTCAAACAAAAATATACTAGTAGCTTTTACGTAGAAATATTCAACTGTATTTTTTTAAGTAATATTTGATGTCACATGTTTTTTGTTAATATTTTTCCTCTTGAAATGTTTCCTCTCCTGTTCAATAAGGTACCTCCATGCAAAGTGAAGCTCCACTGGACTATTAACGTTACAGTTGTATCTCTTGGTTTTCTCAATGACTACAGCCTCGGAGGTTAGAATCTGGGCATGTGATCTATGTGATGTTAGAATTTTTGTGTTAGTCCAATCAGGAGTTACATGATTTTTGATACAATGTTGTATTAATGAAGTTTTTCATCTTTTCTTGTCCAGTTCGTAATATGTTCATTTAATCTAGTCAAAAATCTTCTACGCGTACTTCCGATATATACTTTGTCTTTTTGGTTATCATCCGTAACTGTTGGAATGACATAAACTCCAGATTTATTTAGAATTGATCTATTATTAGTAGTAGTAAGTATGCTTCCATTGTCAATAACTGTTTCTGCGATGTTAATATTGTTGTTGTAACATTCTTTTTTTAAAATAGTACTAATAGGAGGTAAGTATGGAAATTTTCCATAATATTGCTGTATTTCTTTTTTAATGTTATTATCGAAACGATGTATATTGGCCGTAATGTTGTTATATAAAGATTTGACTAATCCTTTACTATATCCAAATTCTTCTGCAGTTTTTTCAATCCATTTTATCTCTTTGATCTCCAATTCTTTATTGGATGAGTGTGTTATTGCTCTTTTAATATAAAAGCGGAATGCTGCAGTCTTATATTTCCAAGGGTGTGTAGAATCTCTTGGGATAATTGCCTGTACATATGATGGCTTCCGGTATACAGAATATTCTATAATTCCGTTATCCTTTTGTATAGATATATCCAAGAAGTTTAGCTGGCCATTAACCTCAATTTCTTTACTAACCTGTATAGATTGATAACAATTGTTAAATTTAGCAATGAAATTATCCATTTCAAGATTGGAGTGCTGCCAAAACAGTAAAATATCATCTACATATCGGAGATATACATATGGTAAGTATATATTAGAATGATCTAATATACAGTTTTCAATATCTTGCAGAACGACTTCGGCCAGTAGCCCTGAAATTGGGGACCCCATAGGGCGCCATACTGCTGTTTATAAATTATCCCATTAAATGTGAAATAATTATTATTTGCTACAAAAGATAATGCAGATACAATACTGTTTCTGACTTTATCAGTAAGATTTTCTTCATCCAATCTGGAATTAATTAAGTCAATAGCGACATCTGTTGGAGTATTGGGATATAAAGAGATGACATCTAAACTGGCCATTGTGAAATTGGAGGTTTTAATTGTTTTTAACTTGTTGGTAACTTCTGTAGCATTAGTAATACTGGCTACATGGCTATTGTAGAATGGTTTGATGTAGTTAAATAGTGCTCTCTCTAAGTTAATAGTAGGAGATAAATTCTTATTAACAATAGGCCTAATAGGTTCGCCAGTCTTATGTGTTTTTATTTTACCAAAAATATTTGGTGTACAAGCACCTACTGGTGGAATACATTTGCTTTTAATAATTGTAGGTAAGTCACTGTGATTTTTTATATTAGCTAAGTTCCTAATTATACTGTCAACTGGGTCCTTATTGACTATGATGGCATTCAATTTATTGATTGCTTCTGTCATCTTGTTATTATGGCGGACAAATCTAAGCAGATTGTCATCTTAAATACAGATGAATATAATAACAAGATGACAGAAGCAATCAATAAATTGAATGCCATCATAGTCAATAAGGACCCAGTTGACAGTATAATTAGGAACTTAGCTAATATAAAAAATCACAGTGACTTACCTACAATTATTAAAAGCAAATGTATTCCACCAGTAGGTGCTTGTACACCAAATATTTTTGGTAAAATAAAAACACATAAGACTGGCGAACCTATTAGGCCTATTGTTAATAAGAATTTATCTCCTACTATTAACTTAGAGAGAGCACTATTTAACTACATCAAACCATTCTACAATAGCCATGTAGCCAGTATTACTAATGCTACAGAAGTTACCAACAAGTTAAAAACAATTAAAACCTCCAATTTCACAATGGCCAGTTTAGATGTCATCTCTTTATATCCCAATACTCCAACAGATGTCGCTATTGACTTAATTAATTCCAGATTGGATGAAGAAAATCTTACTGATAAAGTCAGAAACAGTATTGTATCTGCATTATCTTTTGTAGCAAATAATAATTATTTCACATTTAATGGGATAATTTATAAACAGCAGTATGGCGCCCCTATGGGGTCCCCAATTTCAGGGCTACTGGCCGAAGTCGTTCTGCAAGATATTGAAAACTGTATATTAGATCATTCTAATATATACTTACCATATGTATATCTCCGATATGTAGATGATATTTTACTGTTTTGGCAGCACTCCAATCTTGAAATGGATAATTTCATTGCTAAATTTAACAATTGTTATCAATCTATACAGGTTAGTAAAGAAATTGAGGTTAATGGCCAGCTAAACTTCTTGGATATATCTATACAAAAGGATAACGGAATTATAGAATATTCTGTATACCGGAAGCCATCATATGTACAGGCAATTATCCCAAGAGATTCTACACACCCTTGGAAATATAAGACTGCAGCATTCCGCTTTATATTAAAAGAGCAATAACACACTCATCCAATAAAGAATTGGAGATCAAAGAGATAAAATGGATTGAAAAAACTGCAGAAGAATTTGGATATAGTAAAGGATTAGTCAAATCTTTATATAACAACATTACGGCCAATATACATCGTTTCGATAATAACATTAAAAAAGAAATACAGCAATATTATGGAAAATTTCCATACTTACCTCCTATTAGTACTATTTTAAAAAAAGAATGTTACAACAACAATATTAACATCGCAGAAACAGTTATTGACAATGGAAGCATACTTACTACTACTAATAATAGATCAATTCTAAATAAATCTGGAGTTTATGTCATTCCAACAGTTACGGATGATAACCAAAAAGACAAAGTATATATCGGAAGTACGCGTAGAAGATTTTTGACTAGATTAAATGAACATATTACGAACTGGACAAGAAAAGATGAAAAAACTTCATTAATACAACATTGTATCAAAAATCATGTAACTCCTGATTGGACTAACACAAAAATTCTAACATCACATAGATCACATGCCCAGATTCTAACCTCCGAGGCTGTAGTCATTGAGAAAACCAAGAGATACAACTGTAACGTTAATAGTCCAGTGGAGCTTCACTTTGCATGGAGGTACCTTATTGAACAGGAGAGGAAACATTTCAAGAGGAAAAATATTAACAAAAAACATGTGACATCAAATATTACTTAAAAAAATACAGTTGAATATTTCTACGTAAAAGCTACTAGTATATTTTTGTTTGACAACAGATGGCGACACCATTGATATGTGCAGTTGAACCTAAATCATGATGCGCAAATATCTACACGACAGGGCTGAACATACATTGGGGTTAGGCTGCATACCTGAGCGAGTGAGTGCGGCGATCCTATTGTCCGTGCACCTACCACTGATGATGGCTATAAATTGTAGCAGAAACTAGTTTGGTGCTTCGCATTCGGGAGATTTGTATGTTTGTATTTTTCTTTTTCAAGATTGTTTATTTTTTGAGGTTTTGGCAAAAGTATAATTCATCTTTGGTTTTCATTATGTATCAGGATGCTTCGCGGTCAAGATAGTCTCCTCTTCAGGATTGTAGTTCGTTTTTAAAAATTCAACAAGGTTTTAATTCAGTTTCTTATTTCATCGATGTTAAAGAATTTTTTTGCATTGTAGAAAATTCATCTTGTTTAATTTTATCTGGCGCAGATTTTACAGTATCATGAATTTTAACTTCACAATTGAAAGAATTCACATTCTTGGATGACGCACATATGAAGCACCTACAGCCACTATAAATATTGTAAGTATAGATACTTATTATTATTATACTTGATTTCAATTGCCAATACTACGTTAATGTCCTTTTGCAAACTCCCGATAGCGGAACTTGTATAACGTGTGAAACAGTATTTACAGACATTTAATGTCAACCGAATTTGAATATCGTAGCCACGTAAAAAGTATGTTCATCGCAACTTAGCGAAAATTGAACAACGATATATGTCATATATAACAAGAGACCTTAACTTCATTCTCACTCTCTTCTTTTGCTAGAACATACGCTACCCACCAGTTGTTTTCATAGATTATGGTTATGTAACCCCTAATTTCTGTTATTTGCAGTCTGTCTTGTAATGCTGATACTTTTTCAGTAGCTGACTGGTTTGATTCTGAGAACATCTTCACTTTCATTTTTGAATTACTCAATGGGATAAAAATAAAAGCATGAAGTTTCTGAGTACCTTGTATCGTTAGAGACTTGCTTAGGTGATTTTCCAAAAATTGGTCTGTTTCTATGTATTCTTCTTGACTTACATATGTAAAGTTTGCCACAAAAATGTTCTGAATTGCCAATTCGTACAACTGAAATGGTGCTTGAATTTGATTCTCGTATGGGCGTTGTGAGCTGGCTCAGGCAGCTAACCTTTTCACCGTTCCACCAACGCAATCACATAGCCCCTTCCTGTGTGCTGTTGCTGAAAAATGCCATTCAGCATCAATGTTGAAGTCATCTTGATGGAAACATAAGTTTGTGAAATTTTTCCGATTTTTGTACTGGGCTGCAGACCCGTCAGAAAAATAGTAAATTTTTTTGATGCTGTTGTCACCAAACTTACTTTTCAAGAAGTTAAAAGTTTTTTTGGAAGCATTACAGTGCAATTGTGTTGTGCTCTAAACATTCAGAAATTACTACAAAACTTACATGTTCAGTCTTTTCTTTTTTGTAATAGATGACAAATGGGTGGACTGTGGCTTGCCCACTGGTCCAGTGATAGCTCTGGGCTTCATCTTGAAGAAGAAAACTATAATTTTCGGCAAAATCACAAATGATGAGAAATTCTGAGTCCTTGAGGTTTTCCTTAATACTATTCATAAAAGAGCTTTGCTGCTTAGCAATGAAGTCATGTCTGACCAAAGCAGACAGTTTTTCGCAAAACAAATCAATAAAATGTGAAGTTGATTTTTCTAATGTCTCCAAGTTGCATCTATCAACTGTAATCCATTGGCGGAAATTAGTTTTTCAACCAAGTTCTCCTCAAAACCGTGTTCCATTACATTTCTTATTTCCTCATTCCCAGGACAGGCGGGACTCTTCCCCAAATGACAATCTATGGAAGCAGGGTTGCACAATACTCTTCCAAGACACTGTTTGTAGGAAGATAATTGTTCATTTGTTAGTGAACCAATTTTTGCATTTTCCATCATCAGTTTTACATTTTGGTGTGTGGTGCATACACATACTGTATGAGTACCACTAAACCCTGCCAGGACACAGTTTTTTGGTCTGAGCTCTGCGAATTTGGAAAAACTGACTTTCATGCCTGCAAATTTATCTTTGAATGACTTATAAGCTTCTGTCAAATTACATAAAATCAGCCTCTTTGACAATTTAACTTTATCTCCGTTTTCAGTCCTAACAGAAACACAATCTTTCATTCCAGGTGAAACCCTACTAATTTCATCACTTTGGTAAAACGATCATACTACTTCAACTACTTCAGAAGAGAGACTCTTACCTGGTTTTCTATTAAGGCTTTCCAAAATTCCTTTCTCCTTCAGAATTTTTTCATTTGCTCTCAGTCTCCAAATCTGTCTCTGTCAGTCAGGGTCATTTTCCGGCCGCTCTTGCGTTTTGCAGACGAGGTCTTTCCATGAACATGTTATGCTGTCATAACGCTAGATACAGTAACTCTAGATACCCCCACCACCCTGGCGACTGTTGTCACAGAGGCACCAACTAGCCAGCCACCAACAAATAGCCCTCTTTAGAAGTCCGTTAGGTCTCTCTTTTCGTCATCACCCTGAAAGAAATTTTGCAACAAGACACTTTAAATGCACTTAAACAGGAACTTGAGGTTCTAAACAAAGCAATTACAACCAGAAGTGGTTGGATACCTTTGCATATTGCAACGTACGCAGCTGCATTTAAAAGTCACATATCTAAGAGTGGTGTTCACATTATTCTGTCCAACCCCCGTACATATCAAAAAAGTGTGAAACGAAGAAGTACAGAAGTTTCTGTAAAATAGCTTAAAATGCAAATTCGCAAAGTGTAAATGAATTAAAATAAACAAAATTGATGAGAGATTGTGAAAGCAAACGGTCTGATTTCTCAGAAATTCAAGTGAGTAGCAATAATTTCAAAATATAAAAAAATGAAAATACAGGTAGTGAAATGAAAAAGCAAATAATGAAAACCAAGTTGACATCTTGAGGAGAGCATCAACCTGGGGAAGTGATTTTTCTAGTGTCAGTTAACGACAGGGAAAAATGGCGACTGACAGTACTCCCAAAGCCACTGAAACCAAAACAGCAGTGTAAAGAATGCATTGCACTTTGAGTATGCTTCAAATTTCATTTGCTTACAGTCTTTATAGTGTTGTTTTGGTTGTTTGCCTCCATTTTCTAGCTGAAACACAAAACATTTCTGCAACAAAACAGCATTTAACAATAATATTGGACAGTGGGATCATTGCACGAAAAGAAATTATGATTGCGGGAGAAATCTTGCTCTGTCGAACTTCTATTTTTGGAAATCTGAAACACAAATATTTATGGAATAAAATGATATTTAGAAACAATACAAGGCAGAGGAAACATCACGAGAAAAAGAATTTCAGATTACAGCTCTCCATTTAACTTTTGTTTTTTGAAATTGTTGGCTGTATTTTCAAGCTGAAACATAAACATTTATGGAATGAAATGATATTTAATGATAATATGGACAGAGGGAACACCGTGAGAAAAAGAAAATTTAAAGCAATATTTCTTGAAAAATCTGTACTTCGTACTACTTCCTTTTCTGGAAAAGATGAAAATCCATCCCCATATGGAAATTTTTCACCAGTTATTGGAGATCTGTACAAGTGAGGGTTAAAATGGGTTCTAGGATAACGTTTTTGTCTGCAGGGCCAAAGTAAATTCTGCAATGTTACGTCACCCATCGCTGCAATTCTGCTACGGGGACAAACACTAATAAAGTTCTGAACTACCACTCTTATCATCCCTTCTATATTAAATTTAATGTGGCCTCACATTTCCTGGAAAAATTAAAAGTATTGGTTACTTCAGAAACGTCAAAGAAAGTCCATAAAAAAGAATGAATAAAGACTGGCTGAAAACAATTATCGTTCTACAATGATAGGAAAAAAATTAACAATAAAAAATCACATAAAATCCTAATCAATAAAGAAATAACATTAAACTTACTAGAAAAGTCACTTACCATAAAGGTCTGTTTGAAAAGCTTCAGAAGATTAGCTTTAAATTCCAGATTCGACTTGCTCTGCACTTAAACAATAAAATTCAAAAATGTTTCCCTCCCATTAAACAAAGAGAGAATAATGTTCTGCTAGAAAGAAGGAGTGGTCTACAGTGTACACTGCAATTGTGGTAACATATATGTAGGAAAAACTGGGAGACAACTTCGCACCCGTGTGGCTGAACATAAAGCTCCTATTAGAAATATTTCCAACAAGACAGGCCTTGACAAAAACATACAGAATACCGGACATTCCATTAACTGGGACTCTTTGAAAATTCTCTCACGTCAACAGCACCGTGCAAAAAGAAAATTGGAAGAAAGTCTACAAATTGTAAGAAGAAGAAGTGTCATGATTAACGAACATAATGGCTTGGTATCACCGCTTGAGTGACAGCACCTATCTTAAGTCTGTCCTCACGGCGGGTTGGTGTGCAACCTGAAAATTTGACAAAAAAAGTGATTTTTGTGTCATCCTAGTAATTCCCATATTACATAATTGTACTTCTAAGATATTTAATCACTAGAATTTTGCCATGACTTCTTTAATACATGGAGTAGAAATATATGTAAAAAATGTTTACAAAATTTTGAGATCAATTTAGCAATTTAAATTATGCTTCTTATGAAGTCAGTTATAAGAGGTAAAGAAAGGTGTGTAATAAAATCATGTAAGGTGCGTCGCATAAATATAGAGACAGTCGACTTTGCACAGTGAACGCAATGCGAATATAGGTAGGAAGCTGATGTGTACATAATTAGACATAACCCTACAACAAACATTTCGATCCGTCGAGATGACCGGATTGTGTGAAAAGAACAACACAAAGTGAAATAGTGTAATTTTAGGTGTCTCATAAATATAAAGACAACTATGTAAAGTAGCCACATGCAAATGAGATGTACAAATTAAAATGTTGTATGCACGTGCATGGACCGTAATTCGGTCCAGCCCGCAAAAGACAGCGGACCTGCCATCAGACATTCATTTGCCGAAATGCCACACAACAGTCAACTTTCTGGTGAGGAGGTGCAGAAGATTTGGAGACTGAGAGCAAATGAATTGCCTGTAGCAAAAATGTAGTAGGGCAGTCATTTCTAAGACTTTATCAAAACGCGGTGCATTAACTGCCAGAAACGGCCTGGAAGGCCTCGAATAACAACCAAACGAGATGATCGTGCCATCATGCATTTAGTTTCATCCCAAAGGCTATCACTACATCAAGTTTCGGACTGTTGGTGTCACCGTCTCAAAGGACACAGTTCATCGACGAATCAAGGAAAGTCACAACATTGTGTTCCGTAAAATGCACCATCTGCCACACCTCATGGGGCACCACAAGGAAGCTAGATTGTTATGGGCAAGCAGCCACATGCACTGGACTGACGAGTGGATCACAACTATTTTCATAGATGAGAAAATGTTCAATCTGGACGGCCCTGACGGTTGGAACTGCTATTGGCATGATTTACGACGCGAGCCATGTACCTTCTTCAGCCGACAGAAAGGAGGGGGATTTGTGATGGTCTGGGGAGCTTTTGCATTCAGTGGGACAACGGATATCACTTTTCTGCAAGGCAGGCAAAACTCCGAAACGTATCAGGACATACTCAGCAGCCACCTTCTTCCGTTAGCGACGGAAATAATCTTCCAATGTGGCATTAAAGAGCTTCGGAGATATGGTGTCACCTTGTCTCACTCCCTTTCCAATTTTTACGTGTGTTGTATTTTCAAACAGCCTAATCTTTGCACTTGCATTTTCATAGATGTTATTAATAATATTAATGTATGCATCTTCAATACCGCAGGTTTTCAGAGCCATTGTAACTGCTGATGGTTTCACCGAATCAAAGGCTTTTTCATAATCGATAAAAGCCATGCACAATGGAAGTTCATATTCCCTCGCTCTTTCAATTAGTTCTCTCAGCACGTGGATATGATCTATTGTGCTGTAGCCACTCCTGAATCCAGCTTGTTCTCTCGGTTGAGCCATGTCCAGTGTTACCTTCAAGCGGTGTGAAAGAACTTTAGTGAAGATCTTATAAACTACTGATAGGAGGCTGATAGGTCTGTAGTTCCCAAGATCCTCAATGTCACCTTTCTTATGTAGCAGGATCATTGTAGCAGTGTTCCAAACCTCAGGAATCTTTCCTTCATTAAGGCATCGAGTGAAAATTTGGGCGAGTACTGTTTCGATTTCTCCACTTGCTTCTTGTATGATGTCTACAGTAATTCCATCTTCTCCTGGAGCTTTTCCCCGCTTCATGTTCTTGATTGCATGTGCAATTTCTGCTGGAAGGACTGGAGGAACTCTGGTACTGGTATCTTTCATGATGTCTGGAGTGCATGTATCATCCCTTTCATATAATTTGGAGTAGAAATCTTTCACTCTTGTCAAAATTTCGCCTCTATTTCTTGTTACAGAACCATCTTCTTTTCTCAGTGCCATAATCTGTTTTCTTCCCTTACTGAGATATCCCTTTGCTATCTTTAGGCTTTGGTTGTTTTCAATTGCTTTCCTCACTAGTTCACAGTTGAATTTTCTTACGTCTTCAGTGATACTTTTTCTTACTGTCTTGCATAGCTCTATATATTCCACTTTGGAAGTCACATCTTCTTTAGTTGTCCTCATCTCTCTTCTTTTTTGCATCAACATTTTCGTTTTTCCTGATAATTTATTTACATGCAACTTGTTCTTAGACCCAGCTAATTTTGTTGCTGTTTCCATAAGAGCTTTGGTTACTTTTCTGTTAACTTCAGAGATGTCCACTTCTTCCGATGTTAGGCCTTCTAAAGCAGAGAACCTGTTCTTCAGTTCCCACTTGAAGGTATTATGGTGTTTTTTAAGGTTGGTTGTGTCAATAGATTTTGTTTGTCTTATGAGCTTGCCACTTTCAAGTTTAGTGTTGAGGTGCATCTTACATCTCACCAATCTATGGTCACTACCTGTGTTGAACTTGTTTAGCACACTGCAGTCTTCTATGTCGAATTTTTTGTTACACATAATAAAATCAATTTCACTTGTCGTCCCATTTGGATGTCTCCATGTCCATTTCCTGTGTGGCTTTTTCTTGAAGAAGGAGTTCAAGATGAAAAACCCTTCTGCCTCTGCAAACTCAACGAGAGTATTTCCACGCTGGTTTCTGTTGCCGTGACCGAATTTACCTACTGAAGTTTCATTCTGTTGCCGTTGCCCTATTTTTGCATTGAAATCTCCCATAATTATTTTCAAGTGCTGCTTACCTTTATTATTTAGATGACAAATTTCCTCATAAAATTCTTCAATTTCTTCTTCAGGATGACTTGTGGTGGGTGCATAAGTTTGAATAATCTGAGCCTGGTATCTTTTTGAGAGTTGGATAACAAGTCGTGCAGCTCTGTCAGAGGAACTTTCAACTTCTACAACTTTATCCTTCAGTTTCTTGTTTATTATAAATCCAACACCACTAGTTCTGCCAGTATCTGTCCCACGATAGTAGAAGAGACGTCCACTTTTCAGTTCAATGAGATCTTCTCCTTTTCTCCTTACCTCACTTAGCCCCACGATGTCCCACTTTATCCTTTGTAGTTCCTCTTCCAATTCAAGAAGCCTTGAATCAGAAGATAGGGAGCGTCCATTGTACGTAGCCAAGGTCAGCATCAGATGGCAGCCTAGTCCGGTCCTCCGGGGATTCTTAGCACCCTCTGCCTTCATGTCGCACTGGCCGCTGCCTTGGCCAGGTACATTCCAGCTGCAGGAGACTGAGGGCCAAGATTTAAGTTGTGGAATCATTTTGGAGGGGTTTGGCCATAACTCACCACGCTGGCCAAGCGGGTTGGTGAGTGTGGGATAGAATTTCCTCTAATCCCGATGGTATAGTTATACCGCTATTGGCGGTCGTCGTATATATATATATATATATATATATATATATACTACAGCGGGATGTAAGGTCAGGTGATGCGTAACATCATATATATATATATATATATATTACAGCGGGATGTAAGGTCAGGTGATGCGTAACATCACAGCCTCTCCTTGACAAATGTCATCCCCGCCTTCTCGTGGTACATCCTGTTCCCACTAAAGGGGCTCTGACGACCGCCAATAGCGGTATAACTATACCATCGGGATTAGAGGAAATGCTATTCCACACTCACCAACCCGCTTGGCCAGCTTGGTGAGTTATGGCCAAACCCCTCCAAAATGATTCCACAACTTAAATCTTGGCCCTCAGTCTCTGGCAGCTGGAATGTACCTGGCCAAGGCAGCGGCCAGTGCGACATGAAGGCAGAGGGTGCTAAGAATCACCGGAGGACTGGACTAGGCTGCCGTCTGATGCTGACCTTGGCTACATATAACGGACGCTCCCTATCTTCTGATTCAAGGCTTCTTGAATTGGAAGAGGAACTACAAAGGATCAAGTGGGACATCGTCGGGGTAAGGAGAAAAGGAGAAGATCTCATTGAACTGAAAAGTGGACATCTCTTCTACTATCGTGGGACTGATACTGGCAGAACTAGTGGTGTTGGATTTATAATAAACAAGAAACTGAAGGATAAAGTTGTAGAAGTTGAAAGTTCCTCTGACAGAGCTGCACGACTCGTTATCCAACTCTCGAGAAGATACCAGGCTCAGATTATTCAAACTTATGCACCCACCACAAGTCATCCTGAAGAAGAAATTGAAGAATTTTATGAGGAAATTTGTCATCTAAATAATAAAGGTAAGCAGCACTTAAAGATAATTATGGGATATTTCAATGCAAAAATAGGGCAACGACAACAGAATGAAACTTCAGTAGGTAAATTCGGCCACAGCAACAGAAACCAGCGTGGAAATACTCTCGTAGAGTTTGCAGAGGCAGAAGGGTTTTTCATCTTGAACTCCTTTTTCAAGAAAAGCCACACAGGAAATGAACATGGAGACATCCAAATGGGACGACAAGTGAAATTGGTTTTATTATGTGTAACAAAAAATTTGTCATAGAAGACTGCAGTGTGCTAAACAAGTTCAACACAGGTAGTGACCATAGATTGGTGAGATGTAAGATGCACCTCAACACTAAACTCGAACGTAGCAAGCTCATAAGACAAACAAAATGTATTGACATAACCAACCTTAAAAAACACCATAAAACCTTCAAGTTGGAACTGAAGAACAGATTCTCTGCTTTAGAAGGCCTAACATCGGAAGAAGTGGATATTTCTGAAGTTACAGAAAAATAACCAAAGCTCTTATGGAAACAGCAACAAAATTAGCTGGGTCTAAGAACAAGTTGCATGTGAACAAATTATCAGGAAAAACCAAAATGTTGATCCAAAATAGAAGGGAGATGAGGACAACTAAAGAAGATGTAACTTCCAAAGTGGAATATATAGAGCTATGCAAGACAGTACGAAAAAGTATCACTGAAGACGTAAGGAAATTTAACTGTGAACTAGTATGGAAAGCAATTGAAAACAACCAAAGCCTAAAGATAGCAAAGGGACATCTCAGTAAGGGAAGAAAACAGATTATGACACTCAGAAAAGAAGTTGGTTCTGTAACAAGAAATAGAGGCAAAATTTTGACAAGAGTAAAAGATTTCTACTCCAGATTATATGAAAGGGATGATACATGTACTCCAGACATCATGAAAGGTACCAGTACCAGAGTTCTTCCAGTCCTCCCAGCAGAAGTTACACATGCAATCAAGAACATGAAGCGGGGAAAAGCTCTAGGAGAAGATGGAATTACTGTAGACATCATACAAGAAGCAAGTGGAGAAATCGAAACAGTACTCGCCCAAATTTTCACTCGATGCCTTAATGAAGGGAAGATTCCTGAGGATTGGAACAACGCTACAGTGATCTTGCTACATAAAAAAGGTGACATTGAGGATCTCAGGAACTACAGACCTATCAGCCTCCTATCAGTGGTTTATAAAATCTTCACTAAAGTTCTTTCACACCGCTTGAAGGGGACACTGGACATGGCTCAACCAAGAGAACAAGCTGGATTCAAGAGTGGCTACAGCACAATAGATCATATCCACGTACTGAGAGAACTAATTGAAAGAGCAAGGGAATATGAACTTCAATTGCGCATGGCTTTTATCGATTATGAAAAAGCCTTTGATTCGGTGAAACCATCAGCAGTTACAATGGCCCAGAAATCCAGCGGTATTGAAGATGTGTACATTAATATTATTAATAACATCTATGAAAATGCAAGTGCAAAGATTCAGCTGTTTGAAAATACAACACACATACAAATTGGAAAAGGAGTGAGACAAGGTGACGACACCATATCTCCGAAGCTCTTTAATGCCACATTGGAAAATGTCTTTCAATCACTGAACTGGGAAAACAAAGGGATAAAGATTAATGGAGATTATCTAACCCATCTTCATTTTGCTGATGACATAGTCATTTTTGCAACTACCCCATCAGAGCTGCAGAGTATGATCCAGGAACTTGCTGACAAGAGTAAAGAAGTGGGATTAAAAGTGAACTTTCAGAAGACAAAAGTAATGTTCAATGCTTTTACAAGAAATGAAGATTTATCGATTGATGGAGAAAAGCTGGAGATAACAGACACATACGTTTATCTTGGACAGCAGATATCAAGTGAGGGTCACATTGATGAAGAAATTAATCGGCGTACAAAACTTGCCTGGAGAGCTTTTGGAAGAAACAGCATAATTTTCAAGAGCAATGTGCCATTATGTCTTAAAAAAAAAGTGTTTGATCAATGCATCCTCCCAGTGCTTACGTATGGTGCAGAGACGTGGACCTTAACTAAAAGAGACATACAAAGGCTGCAGACAACTCAAAGAAGCATGGAGAGGTGCATGCTTGGTGTAACCAGGAGAGATAAGAAGAAGAACTCGTGGATCCGAAAAATGACAAGAGTGGAAGACATCATGATCAGAGTTAAATCCCTGAAATGGCATGGGCTGGACATACTGCCAGAAGGACAGACCATCGATGGACAGCCGAAATTTTAGATTGGATTCGAAGGGACAGGAAAAGACCCAAAAGAAGACCACATGGAAGATGGGTGGATGAAATTCGAAAGTATGCGGGAGTCACATGGACGAGACTGGCACAAGACAGACCGTTGTGGAGGAAACTTGGGGAGACCTTCGTCCAGCAGTGGATTGATAATGGTTGACAATGATGATGATGATGATATATTACAGCACACATAAAAGTTGGAAAGGGAGTGAGACAAGGTGACACCATATCTCACAAGCTCTTTAATGCCTCATTGGGAAAAAATGTCTTTCAATCACTGAACTGGGAAAACAAAGGGATAAAGATGAATGGAGATTATCGAACTCACCTTCATTTTGCTGATGACGTAGTCATTTTTGCAACTACCCTTTCAAAGCTGCAGAGTATGATCCAGGAACTTGCTTACAAGAGTAAAGAAGTGGGAGAGTGATTCCGTATCAACTCAACATAATTTTAAGACATTTTTTACCTCACCATCTCAGATTTTAATGAAATTTGGTACATAGGTGGCCTCTATATAGATTAAGAAAAATACCAAATTTCATCGTCATATATCCACCGGTTTTGAAAATACAGCTATAGGAAATGTCCAAAAACACCCCAAAATCGGAAGATTGATATGTTTTTAAATTGTGATTGCAACTCCCCTAATTAAGATAGATGGGAAAGGTATCTTTTTGTAGTATTTTTAATGCTCTTTTATTTGATGTACAACACTATAGGGGTTAAGATAAAAAAATTCAAATTTTCAAATTTAAATTTAAATTTTGAATATTTCAAAATGCGACGCTCCAAAAAATTCGAATTTTTTTTAAAACAATCTTTATATGTTTGGTATTTGATTGTGTGAGTTGTAACTTGGGATGATTATGGGTTTACTTAAAAAACTATATTAAAATTTAGCCTAACACAAGAGTTTAATGAAAAAAATAAAAAAACATGTAAACTGAAAATAAATTTGGGCTAAATTTTAAAAAAGTTTCATTAATAACAATAGATATAGTATTTTTGTTATTTAAAACCATTTATTTAAACAATGTTTTATTTTAAATTGATTTGTTTAAAATCTGAGACTACATGGGTTTAAAAATTTTATTAATTTCATTATTCTGAATTTGTAATAATTCACAATACAATGTAAAAAAAAATAAACAGACTTTAAAAAGTAATTTCAATTACTGCTCAAGAAACACATCAAAATAATAATAACATATGGCATTGAATTGCTTACATTTATGCAAATTATATTCCTAATCTTAAACTTAGATCGTCACTTAAAGCAGAATCTCCTAAAATTAAAAAAAAAGTTGCATCATTGTTTTGAAGTGAAATCACACCTGTAGATCCTTCATATAATCTTTAAAAGCTTCAGTAGTTTGGTGTATTTATGTTTCAGGGATATTGTAAAGTCTTCCTGTCGGAGTCACAGGATTTACTTTACACAAGACGTAACTTACAGGGAGCCATAATACATCTTGTGGGCTAGGGTAGGAAAAGGATGTAGATGAATCAGCTGGATGTAAAAAAGAGACCTTCACTTCATTCTCACTCTCTTCTTTTGCTAGAACATACGCTACCCACCAGTTGTTATCATAGATTATGGTTAATGTAACCACTAATTTCTTTTATTTGCAGTCTGTCTTGTAATGCTGATACTTTTTCAGTAGCTGACATGTTTGATTCTGAGAACATCTTCACTTTCATTTTACAATTACTCAATGGGATAGAAATAAAAGCATGAAGTTTCTGGGTACCTTGTATTGTTAGAGACTTGCTTAGGTGATTTTCCAAAAATTGGTCTGTTTCTATGTATTCTTCTTGACTTACATATGTAAAGTTTGCCACAAAAACGTTCTGAATTGCCCATTCGTACAACTGAAATGGTGTTTGAATTTTATTCTTGTAAGGGCGTTGTGAGCTGGCTTGGGCAGCTAACCTTTTCACCGTTCCACCAACGCCATCACATAGCCCCTTCCCGTGTGCTGTTGCTGAAAAATGCCATTCAGCATCAATGTTGAAGTCATCTTGATGGAAACATAAGTTTGTGAAATTTTTCCGATTTTTGTACTGGGCTGCAGACCCGTCAGAGAAATAGTAAATTTTTTTGACGCTGTTGTCACCAAACTTACTTTTCAAGAAGTTAAAAGTTTTTTTGGAAGCATTACAGTGCAATTGTGTTGTGCTCTAAACATTCAGAAATTACTACAAAACTTACATGTTCAGTCTTTTCTTTTTTGTAATAGATGACAAATGGGTGGACTGTGGCTTGCCCACTGGTCCAGTGATAGCTCTGGGCTTCATCTTGAAGAAGAAAACTATAATTTTCGGCAAAATCACAAATGACGAGAAATTCTGAGTCCTTGAGGTTTTCCTTAGTACTATTCATAAAAGAGCTTTGTTGCTTAGCAATGAAGTCATGTCTGACCAAAGCAGACAGTTTTTCGCAAAACAAATCAATAAAATGTGAAGTTGATTTTTCTAATGTCTCCAAGTTGCATCTATCAACTGTAATCCATTGGCGGAAATTAGTTTTTCAACCAAGTTCTCCTCAAAACCGTGTTCCATTACATTTCTTATTTCCTCATTCCCAGGACATGCGGGACTCTTTCCCAAATGACAATCTATGGAAGCAGGGTTGCACAAGACAATGTTTGTAGATTGCTTGCAAGACAATGTTTGTAGGAAGATAATTGTTCATTTGTTAGTGAACCAATTTTTGCATTTTCCATCATCAGTTTTACATTTTGGTGTGTGGTGCATACACATACTGTATGAGTACCACTAGACCCTGCCAGGACACAGTTTTTTGGTCTGAGCTCTGCGAATTTGGAAAAACTGACTATCATGCTTGCAAATTTATCTTTGAATGACTTATAAGCTTCTGTCAAATTACATAAAATCAGCCTCTTTGACAATTTAACTTTATCTCCGTTTTCAGTCCTAACAGAAACACAATCTTTCATTCCAGGTGAAACCCTACTAATTTCATCACTTTGGTAAAACGATCATACTACTTCAACTACTTCAGAAGAGAGACTCTTACCTGGTTTTCTATTAAGGCTTTCCAAAATTCCTTTCTCCTTCAGAATTTTTTTTTATTGTCTTACCATATAGTTAGGAGCATTGAACTCTTGCATGATTTTCCTAAACTCCATGACTCTGGTAAGCAAGTCAAAATCATCAACTGTTTATCTCTAGTGCAGTTAGAAAAATTACTTTTAAGATTGTCCATAAGAGAGTCGTGAAGTATTTCATCCTCGTCATCAGATGACTTGAATATTTGTAAAAAGCTTCCATTTCATAGCAGAACTGATTTTTTGAATTTTGGTTGACGCACAACATTTAGATTTTAGCTTTTTCTTATTGACAGGCGATTCACCCAATTCATGGAGCGAAGTATTCAGTGTTTCAATTACTTCTGATGTAGATGCAAATTTTTTGCATATTTTCTCATCAGCACAGGTTTGGGTTTCATTTGCTTCTTGACTAATTTTTAAAGTTTTCAGCTGCTTTCTGCAAGAATCACAAATTTTAATCTCTTTTGATAAGTCACCAAAATTTTCCAACATCAAGTCTGTCACATTTCTTAGCTTTTTTTTTTTTTATCCCTTACTCTATGGTCACTTTTTTTAAATGGATTGAAACATTGTATTACTGCATATCTTGTACTTTCCATTGTTGATTATTTGTGCATAAAATGTAAAATTCAAATAGTAAAATAACTGCCTCCCATTGCCTGTTTTTTTTTATTTTTCCTAAAAAAATCCTGAACAGCTTCAATTTATAAAAGTCTAGTTTCAAAACTGAAAAGGATATACTTTATTCAATTTAAAGTTTTCAACCACAAAAGTTTCCAAACACATATCACTTTCACTGCATGAAACACATATGATCACCATCAAAACCTAAAGCAGACTGAGAAA
The DNA here is from genome assembly GCA_039090855.1 of Macrothele yani. Taxonomy (NCBI): domain Eukaryota; kingdom Metazoa; phylum Arthropoda; class Arachnida; order Araneae; family Macrothelidae; genus Macrothele; species Macrothele yani. The sequence goes on from CM076992.1 coordinate 22,853,107, forward strand.
CACATCTGATCACCATCAAAACCTAAAGCAGACTGAGAAACATATCTGATCACCATCAAAACCTAAAGCAGACTGAGAAACACATCTGATCACCATCAAAACCTAAAGTAGACTGAGAAACACATCTGATCACCATCAAAACCTAAAGCAGACTGAGAAACACATCTGATCACCATCAAAACCTAAAGCAGACTGAGAAACACATATGATCACCATCAAAACCTAAAGCAGACTGAGAAACACATCTGATCACCATCAAAACCTAAAGTAGACTGAGAAACAGATCTGATCACCATCAAAACCTAAAGCAGACTGAGAAACACATCTGATCACCATCAAAACCTAAAGCAGACTGAGAAACACATCTGATCACCATCAAAACCTAAAGCAGACTGAGAAACACATCTGATCACCATCAAAACCTAAAGCAGACTAAAAAACACATCTGATCACCATCAAAACCTAAAGCAGACTGAGAAACACATCTGATCACCATCAAAACCTAAAGTAGACTGAGAAACATATCTGATCACCATCAAAACCTAAAGCAGACTGAGGTCTGCAAGGTAGGCAGGGTGGCCAACATTCCACTTTTTATATCTCCAAAATCACAAGCAAATATCTCCAGAAAATAACCAGATTTAAGGAAGAAATCAGCAGTGCCGTATTACACAAGTCTGAAACGAAAAATAAGTTATATATATATATATCAATGAACGCTAAGACCAAACAACATGAGAACTTTTAAAAACCTTAATGAATGTTAAGCCCTAGGATTTAGAGTAAAATAATAGGTACATGCAATAAAACTGAGAATAAAATCATGATAAAGTTAAAAAAAAACAAACAACATGCAGACTTTTAAAACTTTAATGAAAGTTGAAACCAAGGACGTAGAGTTAAATTATATGCAAATGCAATAAAATTCAGAGAATAAAACAATGACGTAGTTAAAGGAACAAATATATATATTTTATATGTTGTTAATATTGTGAATTCAACTGGCTTCTTTGATATACTAAACATTTGGCAAGAATATGAGTTCTCAATAGCAGGAGAGTTAATTGAAGGACCCATAAAAAATAAAAATGTGATCATCATCATCATTATCATTGTCAACCATTATCAATCCACTGCTGGACGAAGGTCTCCCCAAGTTTCCTCCACAACGGTCTGTCTTGTGCCAGTCTCCTCCATGTCACTCCTGCATACTTTCGAATTTCATCCACCCATCTTCCATGTGGTCTTCTTCTGGGTCTTTTCCTGTCCCTTGGAATCCAATCTAAAATTTCGGCTGTCCATCGATGGTCTGTTCTTCTGGCAGTATGTCCAGCCCATTGCCATTTCAGGGATTTAACTCTGATCATGATGTCTTCCACTCTTGTCATTTTTCTGATCCACGAGTTCCTCTTCTTATCTCTCCTGGTTTCACCAAGTATGCACCTCTCCATGCTGCTTTGAGTTGTCTGCAGCCTTTGTATGTCTCTTTTAGCTAAGGTCCACGTCTCTGCACCATACGTAAGCACTGGAAGGATGCATTGATCAAACACTTTTCTTTTAAGACATAATGGCATATTGCTCTTGAAAATTATGCTGTTTCTTCCAAAAGCTCTCCAGGCAAGTTTTGTACGCCGATTAATTTCTTCACCAATGTGACCCTCACTTGATATCTGTTGTCCAAGATAAACGTACGTGTCTGTTATCTCCAGCTTTTCTCCATCAATCGATAAATCTTCATTTCTTGTAAAAGCATTGTACATCACTTTTGTCTTCTGAAAGTTCATTTTTAATCCCACTTCTTTACTCTTGTCAGCAAGTTCCTGGATCATACTCTGTAGCACTGATGGGGTAGTTGCAAAAATGACTATGTCATCAGCAAAACGAAGGTGGGTTAGATAATCTCCATTAATCTTTATCCCTTTGTTTTCCCAGTTCAGTGATTGAAAGACATTTTCCAATGTGACATTAAAGAGCTTCGGAGATATGGTGTCACCTTGTCTCACTCCTTTTCCAATTTTTATGTGTGTTGTATTTTCAAACAGCTGAATCTTTGCACTTGCATTTTCATAGATGTTATTAATAATATTAATGTATGCATCTTCAATACCGCAGGATTTCAGAGCCATTGCAACTGCTGATGGTTTCACCGAATCAAAGGCTTTTTCATAATCGATAAAAGCCATGCACAATGGAAGCTCATATTCCCTCACTCTTTCAATTAGTTCTCTCAGTACGTGGATATGATCTATTGTGCTGTAGACACTCCTGAATCCAGCTTGTTCTCTCGGTTGAGCCATGTCCAGTGTCACCTTCAAGCGGTGTGAAAGAACTTTAGTGAAGATTTTATAAAGCACTGATAGGAGGCTGATAGGTCTGTAGTTCCTGAGATCCTCAATGTCACCTTTTTTATGTAGCAAGATCATTGTAGCGTTGTTCCAATCCTCAGGAATTTTCCCTTCATTAAGGCATCGAGTGAAAATTTGGGCGAGTACTGTTTCGATTTCTCCACTTGCTTCTTGTATGATGTCTACAGTAATTCCATCTTCTCCTGGAGCTTTTCCCCGCTTCATGTTCTTGATTGCATATGCAACTTCTGCTGGAAGGACTGGAAGAACTCTGGTACTGGTACCTTTCATGATGTCTGGAGTACATGTATCATCCCTTTCATATAATTTGGAGTAGAAATCTTTCACTCTTGTCAAAATTTTGGCTCTATTTCTTGTTACAGAACCATCTTTTTTTCTCAGTGCCATAATCTGTTTTTTCCCCTTACTGAGATGTCCCTTTGCTATCTTTAGGCTTTGGTTGTTCTCAATTGCTTTCCTTACTAGTTCACAGTTGAATTTCCTTACGTCTTCAGTGATACTTTTTCGTACTGTCTTGCATAGCTCTATATATTCCACTTTGGAAGTCACATCTTCTTTAGTTGTCCTCATCACTCTTCTTTTTGCATCAACATTTTGGTTTTTCCTGATAATTTGTTCACATGCAATTTGTTCTTAGACCCAGCTAATTTTGTTGCTGTTTCCATAAGAGCTTTGGTTACTTTTCTGTTAACTTCAGAAATATCCACTTCTTCCGATGTTAGGCCTTCTAAAGCAGAGAATCTGTTCTTCAGTTCCAACTTGAAGGTTTTATGGTGTTTTTTAAGGTTGGTTATGTCAATACATTTCGTTTGTCTTATGAGCTTGCTACGTTCGAGTTTAGTGTTGAGGTGCATCTTACATCTCACCAATCTATGGTCACTGCCTGTGTTGAACTTGTTTAGCACACTGCAGTCTTCTATGACGAATTTTTTGTTACACATAATAAAATCAATTTCACTTGTCGTCCCATTTGGATGTCTCCATGTCCATTTCCTGTGTGGCTTTTTCTTGAAAAAGGAGTTCAAGATGAAAAACCCTTCTGCCTCTGCAAACTCTACGAGAGTATTTCCACGCTGGTTTCTGTTGCCATGACCGAATTTACCTACTGAAGTTTCATTCTGTTGCCGTTGCCCTATTTTTGCATTGAAATCTCCCATAATTATCTTCAAGTGCTGCTTACCTTTATTATTTAGATGACAAATTTCCTCATAAAATTCTTCAATTTCTTCTTCAGCATGACTTGTGGTGGGTGCATAAGTTTGAATAATCTGAGCCTGGTATCTTCTCGAGAGTTGGATAACGAGTCATGCAGCTCTGTCAGAGGAACTTTCAACTTCTACAACTTTATCCTTCAGTTTCTTGTTTATTATAAATCCAACACCACTAGTTCTGCCAGTATCTGTCCCATGATAGTAGAAGAGATGTCCACTTTTCAGTTCAATGAGATCTTCTCCTTTTCTCCTTACCTCACTTAGCCCGGCGATGTCCCACTTGATCCTTTGTAGTTCCTCTTCCAATTCAACAAGCCTTGAATCAGAAGATAGGGAGCGTCCGTTGTACGTAGCCAAGGTCAGCATCAGATGGCAGCCTAGTCCGGTCCTCCGGGGATTCTTAGCACCCTCTGCCTTCATGTCGCACTGGCCGCTGCCTTGGCCAGGTACATTCCAGCTGCCGGAGACTGAGGGCCAAGATTTAAGTTGTGGAGTCATTTTGGAGGGGTTTGTGATATAAGATGGAATATATGCCCATCACATGAAAATTTTGTATTAATATTTCAAACAATTTCTTAGTGTATTACTTACACAGCTGAAGCCTTAAATATACTTCCTGTCATCCATGTATAATTTACAAGTTTGGACATTAATTTATCTCCGGATTAGCTTTGTAAGAAAACTGAACAATTTTACAGTATATAAATAAAGACAATGTTTTATCAGTCAGTCTGCTTAAAAGTTTTCAATTTCATCATCTGAATATGGCATCTGAGAAGATGATGATTGACCCTCTGTAAATCTGTCATAACTTGCCATTGTGGCAATTTTTTCAACTACTTTTGGAAGCTCATATTCATGACAACACTTGCCCTCACGTTTCATACCGAACTTTGTGTTCATTATGCTGACTAAAGTGTCAGTTTTCATTGTATTTCTGGTTTTGTTTTTTTACATGATTTACATAACTGAAAACTCGTTCAACATCTGCATTCGAATGTGGAAGTGTTAAAACATGTAACGCAAAATCAGAAAGTTCCTTAAAAGGATTTTCTCCTGTTGAGTCCTTGTATGGTGCTATTTCGCACCACAGTTTTACAGTGTCATGAACTTCAGTCCATTTGACATAATGCAAATTTCGCCATTGCCTATCAATTTGCGTTAATATAGATGCATCGGAATTAAAAAGTGCTGCTAAATTTACAACAGAAGCCTTCAGTGGTCTTAAACATTCTGATGCAGATAACAAAGACATATGCTGCAAAATCTCAATGTTCGATGGCAATCGTTTTCTGAGCTGGGCTACAAGTTCCTTCAAGAACAGAACACATTTTTTGTGCATATCCTTTTCAATATTTTCTGAAAGTGTGCTTTTGCGCATTTCAAGTTCAAATTGGTATCCTAAGTATGGGGAAGGATCCAAATGGTCTTCAATCACTACTGAGAAAACATCAAATTTCATTCCAGGCATTAAAAGTTTTCCACACAAAGACTTCAATAAGAAAATCAGATCATCAAGCAACTTAGTTGGGTCTTGCTTTTCAGACTGAAATTTTAAGTTAACCATATTTACTTCACGTAAAATGGGTTGAAGGAAAAGAAGAAACAAATAGTTTTGCTTGTCAGCATACATCATGTGCAACTGGTCTGCTGTATAGCACCTCTCCATAGAGTGAGCAATACTGAAATGCGTTTTAAGTTCTTCCCATTGCTACAGTATTCGTGATACTGCTGCTTCTATAGACAACCATCGTGTCTGACTTACCTGTGGAATCTCTAACGGTGATTTATCATCATTGATTAAGCAATATAATTGTTTGTATACAAACTGGCGAAGTGCCGAGTGTGAAAACCAGTTATAAGTCTCCTTGATGAGAAATTCTAAATGTCTTGGAAGAAATTCAGATGCAGCATGGGAAATACACAGTTGTAAAGAATGACAAACACACCTTACAAGTTGTAGATTAGGAACTGCTTCCTTCAGTTTGCTGTACACACCATTATTGACACCAACCATTACTGATGCGTTATCAGTTCCAATGGCTGCAAGCTTTTATATATCCAGTCCCTTTCGGTTAAGCATCTCTTTAACAGCATTGCAGATGCTATCAGCTGTGCCATCAGATAATTCAGCCAAATCAAGAAAAGTAACTACAATGTCATTTTTCAGCACTGAATAGTAACGAATTGTAGCAGCTAATAACTTGTTGACAGAGATGTCATTACTCTCATCTATTAATATGCTGTATGGCTGTTCTCCAATATCTTTTCTCAAACTAGTTTCAAAATGTGGTGCAAGTACATTTCGAATGACTTGTCCACACTTGGTTTGGTGCAATTTCAAAGATTGTGTACATTTGCTGTCCTTAAAGCTTTCCTTGCACATTTCACTTAGGTGATCCACACTTCTAAAGGTGCTGTGCTGAGCAATATACAGGCACATCCTTCCCTCAGCTACTTTGGCTTCATTATTTAGTGGAGTAAAAGCCAGATGTTATTGGCTTCTGCTGCAATTTTCCACTCAGCCCTTCTGCTGCTTTCTTACGCTTTGCAGTACCCATATGTTTAAATCCGAGTATTTTGGAGATAAATGACACTTACAAAATTTGCAGAAACACTTAGCACTATCCCCTTGAATTTCCATCAACCATGTTTTAAATTTATAGTCTTTTAACCATTCCTTCCTAAATCTTTGGGTATACTGTGTTTTACCCATGGTTCAAGAATTTATGGAAGACACACACGAAAAAAAAAGCCTTTTGATTACACTTAGTATCAAATGAACATTGATGTCTGAGAAGAGAAAAAATAGCTTTCTTTTCCAACTGCTGCAGAAACAGAAATGAGACCTGACAATGTCAGTCACAAACCAACCCAAACCATATACATGGGAAGAAACAAAAAAGCAATAAAATGTAAAAATAAGAAACTTACCCGCTTAGAGTTTATGACCCAGCCATATATTTGTCAAGATCTTCCCACTTCCGTTGACCCTTGGTTTTAATATTCCTTGGTCCAGATTTTGGCTGCGGGGAGAAATCTCACTTGAAGGGTAGGTATTCACCGGACACCGATACACAATCACCCAAATTGAACCAATGTCCCAAGAGGGGAGGGTAAAAGCTGTGGTCGGGGAACGCTGTCAGCCCACCATAATGTAAGGAAGTCTTTCTCATAAACCAGCAGATGGTCCTACTGTCTGCCCTGCAGATACGAGATACTACATGGAAACCACCTGGTCGCGGTCTTGTAGTTGGAAGTTGGAACCATCGAACTGGGCGTTCACGGTTAGGGTTGCAATTTGACAAAAACAGAGAGTAAGACAAAAAATCTCCAGATTTCTCGCTAGATGAGGAACGATATCTCTAGTATTGAGACATGTCGCTGGAATGATATTTTTGTCACCAGATGTAAATCAATATCTCCAGATCTGGCGACAAAATCGCTAAGTTGGTCACCCTGAAGGTAGGAATGCAAGTTGCTGCTTGTTGGGTCTTGTTACCAATAATCTAAACAACAGAATCAGTTTTTCAAGTCAGAACATGCAGAGTTTTGTCCAAAACAAAATGTAGCCTACAGTACAACTGCACAGTCTTTTACTTTCTTCTTCAGGAAGACGCTTTGACGTCTGTAAGTTCTGTTTTACATGCTCTATAAAGTGGATCATTTTATTTTGTTATATTGTATTGTGATTTATTACAAATTCTGAATAATGAAATTAATAAAATTTTTAAACCCATGTAGTCTCAGATTTTAAACAAATCAATTAAAAATAAAACATTGTTTAAATAAATGGTTTTAAATAACAAAAATACTATATCTATTGTTATTAATGAAACTTTTTTAAGATTTAGCCCAAATTTATTTTCAGTTGACATGTTTTTTTCATTTTTTTTCATTAAACTCTTGTGTTAGGCTAAATTTGAATATAGCTTTTTAAGTACACCCATTATCAACCCAAGTTACAACTCACACAATCAAATACCAAACATATAAAGGTTGTTTAAAAAAAAATTAGAATTTTTTGGAGCGTTGCATTTTGAAAAATTAAAAATTAAAATTTAAATTTGAAAATTTGAATTTTTTTTATCTTAACCCCTATAGTGTTGTGCATCAAATAAAAGAGCATAAAAAATACTACAAAAAGATACCTTTCCCATCTCTCTATCTTAATTAGGGGAGCTGCAATCACAATTTAAAAACATATCAATCTTCCAATTTTGGGGTGTTTTTGGACATTTTATATAGCTGTATTTTCAAAACCGGTGCATATATGACGATGAAATTTGGTATTTTTTTAATCTATATAGAGGCCACCCACCTATGTACCAAATTTCATTAAAATCTGAGATGGTCAAGTCAAGTCGCTGTGTTAAGGGTGATACGGAATGACCCGGGATTAAAAATGAACTTTCAGAAGACAAAAGTCATGTACAATGCGTTTACAAGAAATATATATATATATATCATCATCATCAACCATTATCTATCCACTGTTGGATGAAGGTTTCCCCAAGTTTCTTCCACAACTGTCTGTCTTGAGCCACTCTCCTCCATGTAGCTCCTTCCATCCACATCCTGTGTGGTCTCCTTCTGGGTCTTTTTCTGTCCTTTGGAATCCAGTCTAAACTTTCACTTGTCCATCTGTGGTCCATTCTTCTGGCTACATGTCGAGCCCATTGCCATTTCAGGGCTTTTTTACTCTTATCATGATGTCTTCCACTCTGTCATTTTCCTTATCCAAGAGTTCCTCTTCTTATCTTTCTTGGTTACACCAAGTATGCATCTCTCCATGGTTCTTTAAGTTGTCTGCAGCCTTTGTATGTTTTTTTAGTTAAAGTCCACATCTCTGCTCCATATGTAAGAACTGGAAGGATGCATTGATTAAACACTTTTCTTTTAAGACATAAAGGCATATTGCTCTTGAAAATTGTACTGTTTCTTCCAAAAGCTCTCCAACCAAATTTTATATGTCAATTAATTTCCTCATCAATGTGACCCTCGCTTGATATCTGCTGTCCAAGGCAAAAGTAAGTATCGGTTATCCAGTTTTCCTCCATCAATCGATAAATCTTCATTTCTTGTAAAAGCATTGTACATCACTTTTGTCTTCTGAAAGTTCATTTTTAATCCCACTTCTTTACTATTGTCAGCAAGTTCCTGGATCATACTCTGCAGCTCTGAAGGAACAGTTGCAAAAATGACTATATCATCAGCAAAATGTAGATGAGTTAAATTATCTCCATTAATTTTTATCCTTTTGTTTTCCCAGTTCAATGATTGAAAGACATTTTGCAATGTGGCATTAAAGAGTTTAAGAGATATAGTGTCACCTTGTCTCACATCCTTTCCAGTTTTTGTTGGTGCTGCATCCTCAAATAGCCGAACCTCTGCACTTGCATTTTCATTGATGTTATTATTAATGCTAATGTAGGCATCTTCAATACCACAGGATTTCAAAGCCATTGTAACTGTTTATGGTTTCACAGAATCAAAGGCCTTTTTATAATCTTTTATAAAAGCCATGCATAATAGGACTGCTGACCTTGGCTACATTTAATGGCTCAACCAAGAGAACAAGCTGGATTCAGGAGTAGCTACAGCACCATAGATCATATTCATGTACTGAGAGAACTAATTGAAAGAACAAAGGAATATAATATAATGTACATTATGCATGCGGCAGGTAAGTACAGTACATGGTCAAATACAACTTGTCACTTACATATGGATATATTAGTACAGCATACCTGCCGCATGCATAATGTACATTATATTATGCCACGTCTCTTGGGAGAGGGGAAACCCTGGGATAATAGAGACAAATTTTCAAACTGACATAATAGAAATAAATAATAAATTAGGGTTGCTACTAGGTATAAATGACGAGACCAAATTCAAATTTACAGAAATATGTTAAACTGCCAATTTAAATTGCACAGAAACTTGCCTTAAAGATCATTCATAAGCAAACTGTTTTATATTCATCCATGAATTTTAAGAGAGGTAAGTCTTGAAAAAAAAAAAAAACAATGACATTTTGGAACATTTGGATTTCCTTCCTTAATAAAAGCGTAGAAACTTACAATTCTGAATTCATCTATCACAATAAAATTCGCATATGAGTGGAATAAAACTTCGACAGTCTGTCGTAGAGAATGTACTATGTCTTTTGCTTGAGAAACGAATAAAAGAGTAATACATGAAAATGAATAAAAGAGTAATAGATGAAGGTAGAAAATGTTTTCTGGAATTATATTTATTATATTTTCTAAGTGGTTGTAATAAAGTTAGAGCATCAATAAAATATTCTTTAAAATAACAAATAAATCAAAGCCATATTATTTATTTCTAATTGCTGGAGATCTAAAATTGCACATTACACTTCACACACAATTAAGGAATCATGCTAAACATTAAAAAGTGACACCAAAAATATCTTATTGAAATGAATTACAACTATAAAGACAAATTAGACATGACATACTTGCTGTTATTATGAAGTTTTTCATTGAATTTCCTTATTCGTGAAAAAATAGTATGGCATTTTTGGTAACAACTGCATTTTAACTTTATTTATGCAACTGATAATACTATCAAAGGCGAACTACTTCCTATTCAATGGCTTTGATACCACATCAGAGAAAATGACCTATGGGTCCAACACGCATTCTAAACTATAGTTCTGTTCCTTAAATCAAGATTTCCGACAGGTGTTGATCAGCTCACTCCTGGTTCACTCCACGCCACACTCCCCCCTCCTTAGTGTGGCACTCAAAAGTGTGTGTGTGGGAGGGGGGGGGCTTTAAAGTTACATATCTGATTATCACTTCCTCTAAGGGTCTATTCGTAAAAATAATTTTGTGGACAATTATTTAAAAAAATCCACATTTTTTTGTTGTTGGGTAATCTGGGGGGAGGGGTGTCAGCCACTTCCCTTTCCTCCCCGTCCCTTAGATACATGCCTGATTAGTTATCCTGCTTTACTTAAAAAATAAAATTCTATAAGTTGGTCTTAAGATCTTTTGTTTGATGTTCCTGGTCCACGTTAAATGTCTGTATTAATTATTCATTCGCCTTCTAATTATTTCTTCAGTTGCTGCTTACCATCTTTGGTGAATCCCCAGATTGTGCGGGGATCCTAGAAGCAACCTGCCAAATTGGCTTGGCAGTTAGTGTGTGAGTCTGGAGGAATTCGAGGCCGCTGTGGTGTAGCGGAAGCATATCCAGTGCGTAACTGGAAGACCCTGGGTTCGACTCCCAGTGGCAGCCAATGAGAATTTTTCCGTGACTCACTTATAAAAGTGCAAAGAGCGAAGATTTTTTGTTTGATGTTTCTGGTCCACATTAAATGTCTGTATTAATTATATGTTGGTTGCTGTATGAGAAAATAAGTAATATATACTGTATGTATATTATATACACTGCTGGCCACCCAAAATGCAACACAAAGAAGGACACGAGATAGCAAAGCCAGATTTACTGGACACATAACAACAGATACGAAGATGAAACGATTGAGCTTACAGGCCCGTGCGACTTGCAGAACACGCAGACATCAATAGCTCGTGTGGCCCCCATGGCTGGCAATAATGGCCGCTACACGCTGCAGCATTGAACGAAAGAGGCTTTGGATGTGGGCTTCTGGTATGTTTGTCCCGGCTGCTTCCACACTATGCCACAGTTCATCAGGCGTAGCCGCGGGTGGTGCTTGCCAGGCCATTCGGTTGCCGATCAGCGACCAGACGTGTTCGACGGGCGACATATCGGGAGAACAGGCAGGCCACGGCAACAGTGACACCTGGTGGGCCATGAAGAATTGTTGCACGATGCGTGTTACGTGCAGGCGCGCATTGTCCTGTTGAAACATGGCTGCTGGCAGGTCCTGCAGGTAAGGGAGGACTACAGGCTCCAGAACGTCAGAGATGTAGCGGTGGCTGTTGAGTGTACCGGCGATACGTACCAGAGGGGTGTGGGTGTCATATCCAATTGCGCCCCAAACCATAATGCCAGGCGACGGACTGGTATGGCGATGCATAATGCAGGCGTCATACAGTGTCTTGCCGCGGTGCCGCCACACTCGGATCCGACCATCATGGTGTTGCAGGCAGAAGCGGGATTCGTCAGAGAAGACAATGTCGTGCCATTCTGTAGTCCAGGTGCGGCGTTCAACGGTCCACTGCCGCTGCACTCGCTGGTGGTGTAACGTCAATGGTAATCTGAGCAATGGGCGCCGTGGGACAAGTCCCCGTTCCCGCAGACGACGTCGAACGGTACGTGCCGACACAGGTTGTTGCGCAACACACCCTAATTCCTGCGCTAATGTTCGTGATGTGGTGTTGCGAGCCATCAATGTCCGCTGCACAACATGCCGGCCCTCACGTTCGGTAGTGTGCCGCGTCTGCAGCAATCGCTCACGTCGGTCGGTCCGTCCATCCCTCCTGCACCCACCGAATTCATACTCGCCTCACTGTGGCTCGATGTCGTCCCACACAGGCGGCAGTGTCTTGGTATGATAAACCGCTGTCGCGATAAGCCACTATTTGTCCTCTGTCGAACTCCGAAATGTGCTGGAATGACTGCCGTATTCTGTGACGAGGCATCAGGAAGCTTCCCACACATAGGTCCGGCAGCACAACACACTTCCACTACTTACACCCCGCCTTCTGTGCACCCTTCTTATAGTGCTTCTCGGTGGCGTGCCAGGCGCACATGATTTGCATATGCCCTGCAATGCTAATCGTTTGCATGTCCTCTTGCAGGTAACGCATGCTGCAAATTTCACTCCAGTGGGATGCTTCCTTCTTGGTGTTGCATTTTGGGTGGCCAGCAGTGTATATAGTAGGTTCTGGTAGGTTTTTGCTTTCAAAACATGAGCATTTTCCATATTTTTAATAACAAGTTACATATATGACAAATAGGAGGCGCAAAAGGAATTACAGAATCTTCGAGTTGAACTAAAACGAAAAGAAACCATCACTGATGTCCTTCGATCAGAGAAAGAGAGGTTTGTGAGGAAGATGGAAGAGTTTGAAGGTTAGTAAAAAACAGTATTTTCTCTTGCAAATAAATGTTTCACTGTTTTTCAAACAGACTGAAGTTCCATTAAAAATATTTTTTTCCTTTAATCTGGAGGAACATACTTTTCTTAAAAACCAGCAATAATTAAACGAAAATTTTTAGTAGTACATAATAATACTCAGCAATCAGATTGAATTCATGTACTACAATCTGATTGCTGAGTGTAATGTACTTTTGAATTCCCCATGCATTTCAGAGGAATATTTTTTCCTTAATTTCTGTGGTCAATTTTTTTGCTATTTTTTCTTCTTTTCATTGAAGAAAAATATTAGATCAATGCAGGGGCAGGTTTAAGCATTACAGCACCCTGGGCCAAGAAAAATCACACGCCCCTAAGTAAACTTATTGTAAGAAATTTGAGGCTGATTAAAATTTCATATTTAAATTACATATGACATGTAGATTTTTTATCACACAAAGAATCAGCATATTCTCAAGAACAACCCAACCCTGTAAAATTTTTAGCACATGTATTATTTAAAACTGGGCATTGAAATAAGAATTTATAAATGTCGTTTTCTCACAAGTTTAATTCGCATAATTTTAAAACATCATTTCACAGTACATTTTTATATTTACAAATGAAATTGTTTTTTTTAACACACTTCTAAAACATTTGCCTGCAAAATTTTGGATTTAAATTTACAACGTATGCAATATCAATTTTGAAATTTAAAAAAAATATAATGATAGTGCTGCTACCATTGTTTATTGTATATCAATTAAGTGACTGAGACATAGAAGAAATGAATGAACATAACTTTTATATAGTAAAATTACTCACCGCTAAAAGATTTTTTTTCTCTATATCTTTGTGGCAAAATCCTCTACTATATTATCAAATGTTAATGTTTCTAACGTTCGAATTAAGTGACAAAGTTGCCAATGCACTCGTTCTTTCTTGAGAACTAAATGTTCTCAAATAATTGTGGATGATTTTCAAAAAAGAAAAACTTCTTTCTCCAGAGACATTAGTGATGGGTATGCATAGGTAGATCCTTAGGATAACATCAATGTTCAGAAAAGTTGAATCAATTCTTTTTTCCCTAATCAGTTTCAACATATCCGCAACAGGAACACTAACACTTCAATCTGCCACTGCTTGTCTATCTAAATTATTCCAAAATTTCTGAAATGAAGACATTCTTGTTCAAATTCTGGGCCTGAATCTTGAATGTAAACTGTCAGTAAATTTTTTGCCATTTGAGATACTGTTGTTTCATCAACATCGGATAAATTGCGTTAGAAACCCAAACATGCTCTCCACATCGGAATACGCATCTCGTCGACGTTTCAACTGCTGCACCAAGTTATCAATGATCATATGGAAAACGCATATTCGCCTATGTTCCTTTCCAGTGAAAACAGTTTCTTTATTGCCATTCATCTCTTGAAATTGTAGTTTTCTCCGATGGGTTCTAATAACATTTTTCTTATATTCGTCGCACTGAGACAAAAGTTTTCTATCTTCTTCATACTTATCAAATTTATTCCGGAGATCACTTAAATATTTAATAAGTGAATTGTACAGTTCTACAGCAACTGAAAGGTCAATATTCACTTTCTGCAGTGTTTTATTGCAACTATCAATTCTTTGTAAAATATCACTCCAAAGCTCTAAGAGAATGCCCATGTCTAACAAATTATCTTACTTCAAAATCCCTGTGCTTCTACTCTTGCTTCTAATTTTTCACCTGTGTTTTCTGCGAAGTCTTGAAGTGCATCTCTAATGCAGGAATAACTAGAGCGTAAGGCCTTGCATGCATCAACCCTTGCTGACCATCAGATAACGTTTTGGGTACAAGAAGTGGCGATTGAGATCCAAATTCACTGTGGAGCTTATAACTATCTTGAAGACAATGCCACTATGTGATGAAGATTGCCAAAAGTTGTATATTTTCTGTATGAACATAAAAGAAGATGTAGCTTCAAGGCAGCATCCCGCTGCGGATTTCCCAACCAAATTAAGCGTGTGTGTTGTGCATGGAATATAGTAGGCTAAACTGTTATGACTTTTTAATCGAGCTTGGAGACCTGAATATTTACCAGACATATTTCTCGCATTGTTATAACTTTGGGTTCTGCAGTCTTTAGCATCTATTTTTAAATCTTGTAACAGCTTCAATAAAGCTATCTCCATGTCTTCTGCTTTATGACCAGTGTTGGGCAAGAAACAAATAAATCGCTCCACTGGTTGTCCATTTTTCAGAACATAACAAAAAATGACAGTGAACTGGTCAATTTTTGACAAATCTTGAGTCTATAATAATAGAGTAATATTTGCTCGACTTCAACTCTTTAACTATTGCGTCAGTGACTGATAAGGCCATTAATGAAATGAATTCTTCACATACATCCTTTGAAAGGTATGAAACATTTCCACTTCCCTTATTTCCAAAATTTTTCAAATGTTGCTACAGAAAAGGGTCAAATTTTCCTATCAATTCAATGATACCTAGATAATTGCCATTATTATTATTCCCTAACTTGTCGTTCGCTCCATTTCCACGGAATGCTAATCCACGGGAAGACAGAAATTTAATGACTTCGATAATCTGTAAAAGTACTGCTTTCCAATAATTTTTTCTCATTCATCAGTTGCTTAATTACAGCAGAATCAATTTTTCCACTATCTCTGCACGTGTTATGAAACACTTTACAGACTCTACATGCTCAAATGAAGCACTATGTGCTTCATAAGGTTTTCGTGTTTCCAATCATTGAAACCTATAGTTGAGAAAGAACTCCCTGGCTTTTCAAACAGTTTACATGGTAAACAAAAAACGCGTCCAGTTGACTCAGAATACAATAGCCATTCTCTTCTTTTAATTTCACCATTTTGAAGACGGTTATAAAATAATCCTTTTGAGGCAGATCTAAATCAATCACTCTAAGATCTTTTTGAAACTGTAAATTCTATTTTGTTTAAATTTTGATTTGGAGGATTTTTCGTAATATACATAATCAACAAATGAATCGTCTACTTTCCATTTAGCAGGATCTAATATCATATGATGTAACAAAAGTTTATTTCTTTCAACAGCTTGAAAATTTCCTTCAAGATTTGTGTTAGACTTACCTTTTTCATCATCACCATCGGAAGACTCACAAATTTGATCTTTGCCCTGAACCCTTAGTTCTTGTTCAGTTGGCTCCTTCACTTCTTCATCGGTAGATCTTGCAACCAAACACTGCATTTTCTTTTCACTTACTGTGTCATCTTCTGCTGGTTTAAAAAAGTTTTTTAGTTTTGGTATTTTTTTAACAGTTGCCCTTCTTTTTCATTCTTTTTAAGCTTTCTTTTTCTATTTTCGCATCCAGAAAACTTCGTAGTCAACATTTTCACTGATGGTGATGATTAATAGTAATGATTTTCCCCAAAAGAACAAAGCGAGAATGAAAACACACATGTTAACTGATGGGAGGGCAGAGGGGGAATCCCAAAGCAGGCAGCTGGAGTCATAAGCTGAATTGGAATGCATTCTAACCAGTACTCTGTCCTCTCTTGTCACCCACAATACCCTGGGGCCTTGACCTTGAATTCATGGAGTCTGATTCCGGTCTTTCAACCAGTGGCGGCTTTTGGGAGATGGCAAGGGAGGCAGTGCCTCTTCAGAATTTTAAGACTCCTAGTTAGAATTATTCGTTTTGTTCATTCAGTAGTTTTGGGTATAGGACAGCAAACGTTTATGCTAGTTAACTCTTTTGAATTAAATGTCGTCTATCATTCATTCAGTTTTTTAAATTAACGCTTTTCAAAAACAATCGGTTGCGCATAGTTGTGAATTGTGCTTAGCTTGCGATATCCGTTCTTGAGGCAGGAAGCAAACTGCCTCTCGTACATTTTGCGCCAAACCTGTTTACTCCCACTGAATCAGTAGATACGAAGGTAGGCGGCTGTGGAACTCCCAACACAAAGAGCGCACGGGCACCGTGGACTTCCTGTGAGGCAGATGTTATTTTGCCTCATAGGGAACAGCTGTTTCCCTGTAGGTGGCAGCTCCGCTGTATTCACTCTTCATTCTGACAGCTTCGAGCGTCATTACATAGCGTCTTCTTCCTAGTTGCTTTTCTTTCACACTGATGTTTGTGTAACTAATTTTATTTATGTTTTATGAAGAGTTGTTTATCAGACCATGGCCTCTGCTTCAAACATATCTAATATGGTGGATAGCTTACTGGAAAAGCCTTTCAGTAGAAGAGATTTTGAAGAAAAGAATCAAATTAAAAATGATGGTAAGCCTACACCTGAAATGAAAAAGATGACTTCAAAGGGCAAAACTTCAAACAGAGGTTTTAATATTGACTGGTACAGAAAAGAACGATGACTAACTGGTAGTGAATCAACGAACAAACTATATTGTTGGCCATGTTTGCTGTTTCCTGTGAGTGGCAATGAAATCTGGCAAGAGAAAGGCTTCAATGATTTGAAAAGTTTACCACGTGCTTTGGACAGGCACAAAAAGTGTAAAGATCACATTCTGGCAGTGGTTAAATTAGAATTGCTAGGCAAAACAAGGATAGACTACTCTCTCAATGAAGCGTAGAGAACAAGTGACTTACATCATAATGAAAAAGTAAAAAGAATCGTGATGTAATGAAGAAGTTGATTGATATTACAACACTAATGGCGCGGCAGTAGCTCCCATTTCGTGGACAGGATGAGAGCGAAGTCTCTGAAAATAAGGGAAATTACCTCGAGATGATTGATTTACTCTCCAAGAGTGACGAAACATTGAGAGTGTTTATGGAGATTAGTACAACATTTTCAGGAACTTCAAAAACAATACAGAATGATTTAATCAAATCAGTTGCTCATATAATTAGGAATGAAATTAATGCAGATATTGAAAATGCCAAATTTTTTTCTTGGCAGATTGATGAAGTGACAGACATTAGCTCCCATGCACAAGTATCAATTATAGTTCAATTTGTGAAAGATGGAGTACCAGTAGAAAGATTTTTGGGATTTTTTGACGTAAGTTCTGATCGGTGTGCTACTTCGCTTAAGGAATTACTGGATCGTGAGCTGGAAAGATTTAGCTACAAAGAAAAACTAGTTGCACAGACATATGATGGTGCAGCAGTGATGGCATCAGAGCTGAATGGATTGCCAGCAAAAGTGAAGTGTGATGCCCCTCAAGCATTATTTGTTCACTGCTACGCACACAGGCTGAACTTAGTTTTGAGTAGAGTAGCATCAGTGTTGAAGGAATCACGTATTTTTTTTGCAAATTTAAATGCAATTTGTGCATTCTTTTCCAAATCGACAAAGCGTGTTCATTTACTAGAATCTGTTGGTGGACCCAGACCACCTCGTATATCTCAGACCAGGTGGAACTTCAAATCTCGTTCAATGTCTACCATAGCTGACCACAGGTGCCTGCTAATTGAAGTATTTGAAAAAAATTGAGGATGATTCCAACTATGATGATGAGACAATTCATGAAGCAGCAGGACTAAAACGGAGGCTCCAAGATTTTAATTTCGTTTTTCTTCTCTTCTCATATAAAAAAATATTTGATTTAACTGAGGTTTCTTTCTCTGTACTGCAATCAAATAGTTCCGATGTTACATTTTGTAACAAACGAATTACTGGCTTATGTGAAAAATTGTTGTATTTTTGAGATCAGAGACAGTTGGATGATCTCTATCATAACATGTGCAGTGAGGTTGGTTCTCCAAATAAAAGATTTAAAGGAAGCAATGATATTCCAGTCACCGGAGCCTTACATAAACAGGTTTTGTGTTGGTAAGTCATGTAAAACGTGCGTTTCTGGTAAAATTTTATAAATCTTTTCACGGGTCACGTTACTTATTTCATACTTCGCACATGAGAAAGTAAATAAAAAAAATTATATTGTAAAAAAATAGCATTAAATTGAATAAATTTATCATGAAAGAAATATGAGATTACACCATATAATACAAATTTTGAAGACGGCAATCCAATTTTTGGCGTAAATGTGACAAGGATGGTAAGTCTGATAATATCCGAAAACTTGAAAATTTTCATCGTCCTGGATCGGGACTCAAACCTGCGTCTCCCAGATAGCGCCCGGGTATGCTAACCACTACACCACCCAGAACAACCAAGTTTCAAGTTTCCGATTAATTTGAATATAATCATCACAGGATTCGCTAGTCGAAGCAACCGGCATTCAAGTTTAGCAAATCTGTAGGTTAAGAATCCTATTTCGTGATTGCCCGGAATAGCAGATAAATCAAGAAAGAAATACGGGATAACACCATATAATACAAATTTTGAAGATGACAATCCGATTTTTGGCATAAATGTGACAAGGATGGTAAGTCAGATAATACGAAAACTTGAAAATTTTCGGATATTATCTGACTTACCATCCTTGTCACATTTACGCCAAAAATCAGATTGTCATCTTCAAAATTTGAATAAATTTATTTGAATCCAGGCTGAAAAGTAGTTTGCCTCCCCAGCAATTTTGGTCATGGGCCGCCACTGCTTTCAACCCACATCCCAGGGCTGTCCTCATGCTCAGATTTTTCAGTGTCTTGTAAAAACTATGCGCCAGTGCAGCCCCCCCTCTAGCCCCTCACTCTTGTTCCTCGTTGTCTGTGAGCTCTGTAAAAGAAATGCTCGTCCTCTCCTCCCTCTTCTGACTTTTGACCTTGCCAGGAAGCAGGAAGAAATAACTTCCTGGGGGCTTCTGAGTCTTACTGAACCCACTTTCAAAATGAATTAATAATTCTAATAATTAAACACATTGAATGTACTAACACCATTTAATATTTTCGTATGCATTAAATATATTATACTACTCAGTTTATAATTTGTAGAAATGAAGAAATTCCATTTCATTCTCTTTTTGGGGGTGGGGAGGTGGGGTGGGATGAGATAAAACGTATTGTGCCACACACATGTATTCTCAAAATTTTGGCGCCCCTCTATGTGCAGTGCCCTGGGCCATGGCCCAGGTTGGCCCAATATTAAACCTGCCCCTAGATCAGTGATATGAATTTTATTGTTAGATATCTTTTGGATTTGAGTGTTTGACTTTCATTTTTGCCTGTTTCAATTATTTTTCAGTAAAGTTAATGCAAGTTTTGTTAACTAGTTTTTTTTTTTTACTGTGTAGTCATAATCAGAAACATGCCACAAAGTAGTTTTATTTTTTAGGATGTGTGATTATTTTTGATGGTCTATGCCTGTTTTAAGTGTTGGAGGTGCTATGTTCATTGCTGTTGTTTTTCTTATAAAAGTCTACATAGAATGCATTTTGTGTTTCTACTGCTTATCTAGGGAATATTTAACAAGTTTGTAAAATCATGCAGTGCATTGATTATAATACGCTTTCCAACATACCAGAAATCATTACTCAAGTTATGAGGAAAATGGCTGTGGAATAAATCTCGCTCCTGTGCTCTGACCTTTGATCCCATTTCGATGATATTCAACAGAACCGGTTCAGTATACCTCCGAAATAACATGATAAAGTTTTGTCACAATGGAAGCATTTTTATGTAAGTTATGATGCATAAGAACTATGGAATAGATCCCGCTCCTGTGTCCTAACCTTTGACCCCATTTCGCCCATTTTCAATAGGATTCATCCCCAGGCAGGCCCCTACAACATACTAACATTTCATCCAAATCGAAGAATTTTTATGTAAGTTATGATGCATAATGGCGATGGAAGTGATTCCACTCCTATGTCCTGACCTTTGACCCCATTTCGCCCATTTTCAATAGGGTTCATCCCCATGTGGTCCCCTACAATATACTAAAATTTCATGGGAATCGAACCATTTTTATGCACGTTATGACACATAAGAGCAATGGAATGCATCCCGCTCCTATGTCCTGACCTTTGACCCCACTTCACCCATTTTCAATAGGGTTCATTCCCAGGTGGTCCCCTACCACATACTAAAATTTCATCGACATCGAACCATATTTACGCAAGTTATGACGCATAAGGGCAGTGGAATGGATCCCGCTCCTATGGCGTGACCTTTGACCCTATTTCGTACATTTTCAATAGGGTTCGTCCCCAGGTGGTCCCCTACCACATACTAAAATTTCATCGAAATCGAACCATTTTATGCGAGTTATCGTGCCGACAGACAGACAGACGGACAAAGCTGGAGCATATACGCTTCTTCAACCTGCGGTTGGAAAGCGTAAAAAGCAAGCCATAAACTTAATGTCATGAAAAAATAAAATATTGCAGAAACTGGAATTTTGTAATCTGACAATTTAGAGTGAACTCTGATAAATATGCATGATGCATATATAAAAACACTGGGGCTATTCTGTGTTAAAAAATAATGTAATAAAAGCCATAATACTGAAATTTATTGTAATCTCTGGTAAGATATTACACATTTCACTAGTGTTCATCCTAGAAATTGAAACGGGCAGGGTAATTTGCTGAGAAAGGGCACATTTGTATAAAAAAAGGGCTCATTATGTGTCCAAAACTTTGCAAGATCTGAAAAAGGGCACTTCGTATCACGAAGGGGCACTTTGTGATGGCAAAACATATCTGAAAAAAAAGGGACATATTATGTATGCATGAGGTCATAGTTTTAGAACTCCTGCCCCCCTCCCGGAATAAACCTCTGACCCTGTTCTCATTCTAAACATATCATTACACACTTGGTGAAGTAGGAATATTTCAATAATGGGCTCTATGGTTTTTGTAATATATATATATATATATATATATATATTTCTATTTAATATATTGTTGCATAAAAACCTAAGAATGTAAATTTAAAATAATTTCATTTTATTGAAGTGGTTTCGTTAACAACATTCATTTACTCAATAAGAATCAGATCTACTTTTCCCATTACATGAAGAATGTAATGACTTTTTTAGTTGCATATTCGTGGATAAAATGTAAAAGTAAATGCTTTTTACCATACTTCTAATCAATGGATTATTAAATACATGAAAACATACAGTGAAATTATTAGAAAATAATTTATTTTAACCAAATGGTTGAAATAAAAAAAATTATTGTTGTTGCTTCCATCCAGTGTTTTTGTTGCTTAAAGTGAAAAAATTCAGCATTTAATTTGATGGCCAACAAATTGCCCTTATTTTCTAACTGGAGTTGAATTCACTGGTAACCAAGGTAAAAACATGAAATTAACCATTTCTTTTGAACTAGTCTCTGCTTCACAGAAACAAACTTCTATTCAATTTTATTGCAGTCCGAAAATGATTGTTTTATGCACAGATGATAATGTACCGGGATTTTCAGAATTTCAAATTGTTTTTACCAAGCTGCGTATTGCCCCTCCCCCCATT
This sequence comes from Macrothele yani, assembly GCA_039090855.1. Classification (NCBI taxonomy): domain Eukaryota; kingdom Metazoa; phylum Arthropoda; class Arachnida; order Araneae; family Macrothelidae; genus Macrothele; species Macrothele yani. The sequence goes on from CM076992.1 coordinate 22,875,063, forward strand.
TCTCTTTGTGATTATATTCTTATTTTTTATGTTTTTTCTGATCATATTCCTCGTTCTTAATATCTTGCGATTAGTGAAAAAGGTATTCAATATTAGAACAATTTTTTATAACAAAATACATGTTTTTCTATTTCTAACAGTCACTTCAAAACCAACTAATCATTATAGTAAACATTTTGTCCTCTCACTTTTTTAAAGCCAAATTCAATTTTAAAATTGGTACTTAATCTGTCCATGATGAAACCTGCCATTTCCATGACTCATAAAATTGTTATCATGGCAAAGTGTACATGCAGTATCGATTTTTGACATTTGATTTCACTTAAAGCATGTTTTCACAATCCGTAGTAATTTTTTATTTATATGCTGTATTAAAAGCAGAGCAAAAATATTTTTTGTTTAAATCAAAATTAATGTTCCAAAAACGCTGCATGCACACCTTGCAAAAGAAACGTGGCTCAACAGGGAACGAAAGACAGCAACGAAAAGCTAAAGTTCCCATTTGAACTTCAATTCTTTTCTTAACAAAAGTAATGATTGCCCTTTTTTGTCTGTTGATAAGCAGGAAGAGACTAATCAATGGGAAATCATGTATTTTCAGAAAAACTTAATAAAATGCGAGCTGCTGATGTGTTCCAGCTAAAGTTCAGATGTCCATTGTCGTTAATCCTGCCCAAACTTCAGTGAGGAAAACAACCGCCTCCCTCTTTCTTGAAAAGTGTATCTATAAATAGATTGCACCCACTTATTTACTGAGCAGAGAATATTTTTTTCCCGCGTGTAAGTTGGATGATAGAAAATGATCTTGCTAATGTATAGGAGGGTTTTGAAAAATGCAAATAAATTCTTTAGTAATGAAAAAATAATTTGACCACCAGACCGTCACAAGAGGCAAATTTTCCAGTTTGGCGAGTAAAGCAACTTTTTCTACCGGCCATTTGTTTTATCCAGTTGCCACACGGCTAGTGGTAACTACTAATTTTTATCTTTTCTTGAAACCAGGGTCCCTAAATTAAGGACGGGTGACTGCTTATAGCCGTTTGAGTTGCTCATGGTGGTCGTTAAACCCCCAAACGAAAAAAGAAAAAAAGGTTGCAATTTTCACACGATCACGTTAACCGTCAGGTTTTGCGGGTATTGTCTTCGAGCAAGACAATTACACGGGTGCATTTGTGACTGATGCTGTGATCGTGGGCCTCGCAGAAAGGCAAGTGCAATACAAGTCGCAGAAAGGCAAGTGCAATACAAGATTAAGGGCAGGGTAAAAATTGGGGGGAGAGCAGCTGGCATTTTTACCATCCAAATATAGGGCAGGGCAGATTTTAACGTGTCAAAAAAGGGCAGGGTGCTGCGTCCTGCTGAAATGGCCTAGGGGGAACACTATTTCACATTTTTCATTTTTATTATTAATTTGGTATGTGCATGTACACCAAAATATTGCTTGACATGCCAACACACAATGTTATTGTGCATGTACAAATCAAACTATTAATGAATTAATGAATGTTATTTAAATCAAGGAAGGAAGAAATATTCCTCATTAATACATGGGAAATTGACAGAATATTAAAAGCAAACAGAATATAAATTCTGAATTTGCTTGTAACTCTTACTGGTCATCCATGTAACATCTCTCAGAAAACTTGAAAATTCCATAGCCCTGGAGCGATGAAATCTTCCAAGTTTTCTGAGAGATGTTACATGGATGACCAGTAAGTGGTACAAGCAAATTCAGAATTTATGTTCTGTTTGCATTGAATATTCTGAATATTATTTGTTAAAAATTAGTTTAAAATAATTCAATTCCAAGATTAGTGTACCAACTGCAAATTAAAAATCACAAATGGTGAAAACTGCTGTCAAAGACTTACCTGATATGCTGAAAAAGCATTCCATAGAGACATGCAGCCAGAGTGCTTCCAGGTGGGAAAGGGCTGGCTGGCAGATAGGGCACACAATTTCAATTGTAAATAATAATAATAATAATAATAACAATAATAATAAAAACATCATCAGCATCAACAACATTATTATTATTATATTATTATAATCTTTTTTTAAAGAGATTCCACCTCTTCCTGAGGTTTTTATTCTCCTCCTTCCGGGATGGGTACGACATACCAAGTCTGGGAAGTGATATTTCTTTCTCTCAGTTGTCCAGGAACTTCCTTATGATCCTACAAGTGTTCAAGATAGCTGCCTTCTGTAGTTCCAGGTAGGTGTTAGGTTGAAAGTCTGGTGTCTGTATAGAGCTGTGAATGGTCTTAGGTTCAACTCCTGTGGCTGATATTACTATGAGGATGATGGTAATGTTCTCCATATGCCACATTTCCTTGACTTCGTGTCGTTGGTTGTTATACTTTGACAGCTTCTCTCTGTGCATCTTCTGGATGTTGCATGTGTTGGGCACTGCTATGTCAATGAGGTATGCTGACTTCTCTTTGTCGATCAGGATGATGTCAGGCCGATTGTGGGGGATGGTCTTATCTATCTGTTCTGATCGATCTGTCCCAGTACATCTTGTGGGTGTTGTTCTCTAGAAGCGTTGTTAGCTCATACTTGTAGTAGGGGGCAGGCTCAGTTGTAATGAAGTGGTGCTTTCTTGCCAGTTTCTGATGGACTATCTTGGCGACTTGATTGTGCCTGTTCTTGTACTCTGTTTGTATGGAGACTGTGCACCCTGCTGTGATATGTTGGATGGTCTCTGGTGCTTGATGGCATTGCTGACATGTGTGGATTTCCACTGACGTGTCCTTCAGGATATGCTTCCAGTACTTTCTGGTGTTTACAACTTGGTTTTGTATAGCCACCAGGAACCCTTCAGTCTCAGGGAAGAGTGATCCATTTGTTAGCCATGTATTGGAGGCAGTCTTATCCACATGGTTGGATTGCAGATTGTTGTAGTGCCTTCTGTGTAGGACTTTCTTCCTCCAAGCTTCTTTTGGCTTCCTCGTTACAATCTCATTGTTCTGAATAGAGAGGTCTAGGGCTGTGTACTTCTTGTCACTTTGGTTTATCGCTTGGTGAAGGGGCCCCTTGCTCTGATGGAAGTATTTTCTGAGACTGCTGATTTCTTTGTCTCAGTGTTCCAGGAGATCAATCATTCCCCGTCTTCCTTCTGCCTATCCAATGGTCAGCCTTTCTACTGCTGACTTCGGGTGGTGCTGGCGTTGTAGTGCCTTCTGTGTAGGACTTTCTTGCCCCAATCTTCTTTTAGCTTCCTCGTTCCAATCTCGATGTTATGAGTAGAGAAGTCTAGGGCTGTGTACTTATTGTCACTCTGGTTTATCGCTTGGTGAAGGCGCCCCTTGCTCTGATGGAAGTATTTTCTGAGGCTGCTGATTTCTTTGTCTCGGTGTTCCAGGAGATCAATCATTCCCCATCTTCTTTCTGCCTGTCCAATGGTCAGCCTTTCTACTGCTGACTTCGGGTGGTGCTGGCGATGTTTAGTGAGGGTTGTCCTGGTATTGCGCATTATTTCCTCAAGCTCTGTTGTGGTCCCCTTGATGATTCCGAAGGAATACCTGAACACTGGAACTGCGTATGTGTTGACAGCCCTAGTGATATTGCGAGCATTGAGCATGGTCTTTATTAGTCTCCTCAGCCTTTGGTTGTATTTAGCGGCTAGATAGTTTTTGATTTCATTGTATTCTAGGCATTGTGTTTGAAGCATACCAAGGTACTTATAGGCTTCTCCTTCCTCCATAGCTGCGATCTGTTCTCCAGTCTTCAATTGGTAGCTACATGCACCATGCTTTCCTTGGTTCATACCTTGTGTCTGGCATTTCTCTTGGCCGAATTCCATCCCGATGTCATTGCTGAAGCCCTCGGTGATCTGGATTAGCTGCTGGAGTTGGTTCTTCAATGATGCGTACAGCTTGATGTCATCCATGTACATGAGGCGGGAGAGCTTGTACTTATTGGTTTTGTTGCACTTGATGGTAAACCCATACTTGCTTTTGTTGAGCATGGTTGACAGCGGGTTGAGTGCTAGACAGAACTATAGTGGGCTAAGTGAATCTCCCTGGAAGATGCCTCTCTTTGTGTGAATGGGCTAGGTCATTATGTTCTCGACTTTGATTGTTGTCTTCCACCCTGTCATGGCTGCCTTAAGGAAGTTGATGGCTACAGGACTTATTCTGTAGATCTCAAGGACCTCTATCAGCCAGCTGTGGGGTACGGAATCATAGGCCTTAGGTTCATTTCGTGTCAAATCAACACAATTTTAATATGAATTTTAACTCACCATCTTAGATTTCGATGAAACTTGGCACAGAGGTAGTCTACATATAGATGAAGAAAAATATCTAATTTTATTAAAATGCGTCTGCCCATTTTGAAAATACGGCGATGTGAAGCTGTCAAAAATCGCCAAAAAACACCCCACTGCCATAATTTCAAATTGCTGTAGCAACTCTCCTAATTAAGCTAAAATGATGGGAGAGGTGTCATTTTGCATCATTTTCCAAGAGCTTTCCTATGATATACAACACAATATGGGTTTGAGATGAAAATTGTTTTTCAAATTTAAATTTAAATTTTTAATTTATCAAAAAGCGCATCTTCAGAAATTTTCAAAAAATTATATACAACACTTCACATTATTGTTAACTAATTCCCTAAGTATGAAAGTGTGACTGTCATAGGTTCACACCTTTATAAATTTTCAAAAATACATATTTCACTAAAAAATGACATTTTTGTAAAATTTATAGATTTAAGCAGAAATATACATAACTTACCTGTAAATAAAACTTCACTTTTTCATAAATTTATTTGTAATATATTTAAAATGTAACTAGTGACTATGGCAGGGTGATTATTCTATTAGAACTACTAAAAATATAAGTTTTTTATGAATACAATTGTTATCTGATAGCCATAATTATTAAAAGTTTTGGGTATATATAAAAAGTACAAATTGGGATAAAAAAAATCTAATTGTTTATTCCAACTATCATAAATAGCAAATTGTAATTTTATTGGATCTGCTCAGACCCAGCTATGCCAGTTCAGGGTCAAGCCACATGTCTGGAACTGCCTGGGTCTGGAGCTGTTATGACTCAACTGGTTTAAACCACTTTAAACATGTTCCAACTGGTTTAAACCACAGGCAGACTGTGACCAGTCTTCTACTGATTTAGTGGCAGTTGGATGTGTATGTTGTTGGTGATTAATGTAGTGGTATATGTTTTTTTTAAATGTTAATATTTTGTGAGGTGTTGGTATTGGTGAAAAAAATATTTTCAAAGTTGTTACTCATTATTTCAGTATATTTTCTTAGTGTTCTCTCTCTTGAGAAACATTTCTATGTTTTAACTGAGATCTGTGTGATATTATACAATAGAGAAAGAAAGATATTGGACACTACAATGTTGCAATCCTTTAAAAAAACATCATCATTCTGTGAAAAACATAAAGAGACTGAGAAATGTGCCTGAATGGATGTGTGATATGTTTCATCATATGATGCCAAAGATATCAAAAATTTGTGATAATTGTAGGAAGCAGATTGGTTCATTGAAAAATATGCAAGAAAATAATGATTGCAGTTCAGATGATGATGATGAAACAAGCTATGATCCTCCACCTTCAGCTGTTCTGGAGACACTAAATACATGTCTTCAGGAATTAGGAGAGTCCCCTGTATGTTGTACAAATCTTCAGATGAAGCAGTATTCAACCAAAAAATAAAAAACATTGGGTTAGCACTTAAAAAACAACTATTTGCTAATGCAGAGGATTCCTCAGAAAATGAATGTGAGTCTCTGGAACAATCTGTCATAGGTAATCTGAAAACTAGCTTTTCTTCAAGTAGTAGGAAAAAGAAAGTAATGCTACTAACTTGTTTGCCTGAATCTTGGAGTATAAGAAAGATAATGCATGAATTCAATGCTCCTAACTACATGATACGCCAGGCAAAATGGCTTTTGAAGGAAAGAGGTATATTAGAAAGTCCTGACCAAAAACCGGGAAAGAATCTGTCACAAGAAGTTCTGCAAACAGTACATTCTTTTTATGAAAATGATGAAATAAGTAGAGTAATGCCAGAGAAGAGAGACTGTGTAACTGTGAATGGGGAGAATGGAGATAAAACAGTAATATCTAAAAGACTTATTTTGTGCAATTTAAAAGAAGCATATAAAATTTTCAAAGATAAATTTCAAGAAATGAAGATGGGGTTTTCTAAATTTGCAGAACTGCACCCAAAACACTGCATTTTAGCAGGACATAGTGGAACACACTCAGTATGTGTTTGCACTACACATCAAAATGTCAAACTTATGATAGAAAATGCTACGCTCGGTGTGTTAACCAATGGAGAATTGGCCTCTTATAAACACTGTTCAGCAAAAGTGCTGTTCAACCCAGCATCAATTCACTGCATTATGGGAAACTGTAGTTCTTGTCCAAGAAGCGACCCAATAAAAAGTACACTACAAAATGCATTTGATAATAATAATTTGAAAATATCACTTTTCGACAGTGGGTTTCAGTAGACAGATGTAACTTAGAAATAATGCAGAAAACCTCATCGGAGTTTATTGAATTATTTTCTGAAAAATTGACCTCATTGATACTCCATGATTTTCTAGCTAAGCAGCAAAGCTCTTTTATAAATGAAGTCAAGGAAAACTTGAATGAGGGTGAATATGTTGTTACATGTGAATTCTCTGAGAATTACACTTTCATGATCCAAGATGAGGCCCAGAGTTATCATTGGTCAAGTGATCATGCAGCAGTGCACCCTTTTGTAGTGTGTTACAAAGGAGAGAAGAAAACAGAGCATATGAGCTATGTCATAATTTCTAACTGTCTAGAGCATAACACCATAGCAGTCTACTGTTTTCAAAAAGCAAATTCAATTTTTAAAAACCAAATTTCAAACTGATATACAGAAGATATACTACTTTTCGGATGGCAGTGCAGCCCAATACAAGAATAAAAAGAATTTTGTAAACTTATGTTTCCACAAAGAAGATTTTGGCATCGAAACAGAATGGCATTTTTTTGCCTCTGCTCATGGAAAAGGATCTTGTGATGGTGTCGGTGGCACTGTTAAGAGATTAGCAACAAAAGCAAGTCTGCAGAGGCCATATGATAACCAAATTCTTACTCCACAACAACTTTTTGTGGGCAGTTAAAAACATTACATCTGTACACTTTAAATTTTCAACATTAGAAGAGTACATTGAAACTGAAACATTTCTAGAAGAGTATTTTAGTCAATCTGTTACCATCAAAGGGACACAGAGGTTACATGCCTTTATACCGATAGAATAAAGTACATCAAAAATATTGGTAAAAACTTTTTCAGATACAACAGAATCTACTGTTGAAGCAGTCACAAAATCTCTGGAAAAACTGGCTTTGAGATATATTTATGGATACATTACTGCCATCTATGACAAGAAATGGTGGCTAGCTTATGTTTTAACAAAAGACGAAGGTCTTGATGAAGTTAAAGTTACTTTTCTTCGCCCAGCTGGACCATCACTATCTTATACATATCCTACAAAACCTGATATTCTATAGGTATCTGTAAATGATGTTCTTTGTAAAGTAAACCCAGTAACGCCAACAGGCAGAATATATCAAATTCCTGGGGATGATACTGTAAAAACAAATGAAGCGTTTAAGAAGTGAAATCTTAAAACACATACTGTTTGTATCAGGTTTTGCAAGTGACATTTCGAATGTATGTGTTAACAGTAAATTTGAATGTGTACATAGATATATTAAGAATAAAGAGTGAAGATTTATTTACGGGTAAGTTATGTATATTTCCGCTTAAATCTATAAATTGTACAAAAATGTCTTTTTTTTAGTGAAATATGTATTTTTGAAATTTTATAAATGTGTGAACCCACGGCAGTCCCACTTTCATACTTAGGGAATTAGTTAACAATAATGAGAAGTGTTGTATGTAATTTTTGAAAATTTTTGAAGATGCACTTTTTGATAAATTAAAAGTTTAAATTTAAATTTGAAAAACAATTTTCATCTCAAACCCATATTGTGTTGTATATCATAGGAAAGCTCTTGGAAAATGATGCAAAATGACACCATCTCCCATCATTTTAGCTTAATTAGGAGAGTTGCTACAGCAATTTGAAATTATGGCAGTGGGGTGTTTTTTGGCGATTTTTGACAACTTCATATCGCCGTATTATATATCAAAATGGGTCGACATATTTTAATAAAATTAGATATTTTTCTTCATCTATATGTAGGCTACCTCTGTGCCAAGTTTCATCAAAATCTGAGATGGTTGCTTGACATGGAATGACTCCTTATGGTAATCGATATATGCTGTGTACATGTTGCCATGCATCTTGAAAGCTTGCTCCATTACAACAGCTTTGATGGTAAGCAGTTCCCTGCATCCTCTACAGTCCAGTTGGTATCCCTTTTGCTGTTCTGCCATAATTGCTTGTCCTATGTGCCTCATTATCTGATTGGCGATGCACGCTGGTAGGATCTTATACAGCGTAGGTAGACACGCTATGTCGATAGTTGGCTGGATTTCTTGTGTCCTCATCTTTAGCCTTTAGTATCATTACTCCTTGGGTGAGGAAATCTGGGATTAGGGCTGGATTTTAGATCATGTTGATCATTTGATCTGCCAGATATTTGTATATACAGGTGAACCTCTTGTACCAGTAGTTGTGGATGTTATCAACACTTGGTGCTTTCCAGCTGTGTGTCTTAGCCATGGCTTGCTGTAGGTCCTCTGGGTTGATATTCCAGTCGGTCATTTCCTGATATTGGCTCGCTGACCTTTTTTCTTTCTGAAGCCATAAGGCTTTGCTGTTGTGTTTCATATTCCTTACCCAGAAGTTACTCCAGCATTTTTCTACCGTTCACATTCTGGTGGTCCTTCGCCTTTGATGTCTTTCTTGGTAATGTTATAATAGAAGCTTTTTTCATCATTTTCGAATGTGTTGGTGTCCATATGTCACTGTGTGGTTTTTTTGTATCGTCTTAGTCTCTTGCTGATAGCTAGTAAACTTTGTTTCAGCATGCCTGAGTATTCTTCGAACCTGGTTTGGACTTTGGCACTTTTCAAGATGAGCTTTACTTTTCCTACCAGCTTCTTGGACCTATTTCCCTTTATGTACTGTGTGAGTTGGCCGATTTTCTTCCAGAGTTCATCAACTCTGGCCCTGCAGCTTAGTGTGAAGTGTCAGGCCAACACATAATCGGACCCATTTTTTCAAGAGGAATGTGAATACAAACATTTATCTATGAATCTATGAAGAGTTTGTAAGCCAGTTTACTCCATATGAACTCACTTATGCCATCTTCCAACAAGATGGAGCTACTTGCCATACCTCTGATCGTTCACTTGCTTAAATCCACCATAATTTTACTCAGGAAAGTACAATCAGTAAGGATTTATGGCCACACCCCCACTCTCCCGACTTACCACCGTGCAACTTTTACCTGTGGGACTTGCTGAAAGGAAAAGTATACCACAACAACCCTTGAATGTTGGAAGAGTTGAAAATCAACATACGGCAAGAGATCGCCCGCATTCAAGTCCTCAAATTGTGGGGCGTTTTCCTGAACATGCTTTCGCGAGCTGAAAAATACATCAAGGCAGGTTTGTGCAATGATTTCAAAATTGTCGCTATTTTTGGCATAGTGTCAAAAATTTAGCTACAATTTACGCTACTCCAAAATCTATGCAATTGTATAATGTATGACATGTATTACAATGCATCAGGCAATAGGACAGAAAAAGAACATTGTATGATGTTTATTACAATGAATTAGGCAATAGCACAGTACAAATCATAAATACTATCAATACACAGCACAAATTGAAACAATTAAAAACAAGAAGTATATCTGTTCTAAAAAGTTACTTTGGATCGCCTTTGCCTATTATGAACACTACTAACATGGCACACCAAATTCCAGATGTACTCTCCCATCATGGCTTCATTCAATCTTCCTTGATATCTCTTTTCCTTATTTGGAATGTCTTGATGAAATCTATGACCATGTTCATTACTCAGTGCTCCCAGATTTTCTTTGAAAAACTTGAGATGTGAGTGCAAGTAGTGAAGAGTCACTGACATTTGACACCTCATTCTTCAAAATTGTCTGCTAAATTCTTCACAAGCTGCTTGTAGTTGGCGCTCTTCCTATTTCAAAGAAATTCAGTCACAACAAGATGGAATGATTTCCAAGCAACCTTTTCAACATCAGCCCTTTTTTCTCTCTAGGCCTTCTGCAGACAGCATTTCCTTTATCTATCTGTGCACACCCCCTCCCCCCAAATATACCATGTTTAACTTTTGCATCCAAGAGATTTGGGTACATTGAGCGAATGAACTTGAATGTTTATCCATCTTGATTCAATGAATTCACAAACTACTCCGGCATTCCTAACCTGCTGTGCAGCATGGGTAATAAGATTTTCTGTACTGGAACAAGGGCATTGTGCATGAAATTTTTTGTACCAGCTTGCAACTAACTCTTGAAGGCCATTCTTTTGTTTTGTAATGCCTGCTGACTGCTCTGCTATTCCACAACAAAGGAAACAAGGATATTTTGTTAAAGCCAGGTTGCAGGGACAAAAGGAACCCAGTCATCTTAAAATTAGCACAGACATCCCAATGGTATTCATGATATTTGATTTTTTTAGAAGAAGCTTGACATTGGTGTAGTCTTCATTCATGTGCATGAAGTGTGCTACTGGAATTGAAGATTATATATATGGTCATATCAGAATAATATAACCACCTACCTAATAATAGGAATAACCACTCTTGGCCCAGATCACAGTGGTGAGAAGTCGTGGCATGGATTTAGCGAGGCCCTGGAAGGTTGCCCGAGGCACACATGCCCATTCAAACTACAGCAGAGCACGGAGGTCCCGGAGATGATATGATTGTGGGTCAGCACATCGAACCTGTTGATCCAAGTAGTCTCATAAGTGCTCTATGAGATTGAGGTCAGGCGATTTCGCCAGCCAAGGGAGAACAGAGACATTGCTGTCGTGTTCCTGGAACCCACCCCCTTAGTGACATGGCAGGGCGCATTATCCTGTTGGTAGACACCATCACCACCAGGTTAAACGTCCAATGTGAAGGGATGCATGTGGTCAATGAGGAAGGACAGGTAGCCATTGGCATTCAGAAACCCATCCATTGGTACCAGCGGTCCAAGGTCATACCAGGAAAACATCCCCTAGACATGTGCTCTATCACCACTGGCCTGTACTTGACCGACAAGCGTGTTCAGGTGTTGGTTCTTGTGTGTCTGATGCAGTATCTGCCACCACCCATCACTTCTGTGGAGTAGGAACCTCGATTCATTGAAGAAAGCAACCTTTTTCCACTCTTCCACTGTCCTGCGAACTGCAGGCATCATTGCCGATGGACCTGGGTTAACATGGGCGCCTTGACGTAGCATCGACTCCGGAGACCAATGTGTAATAGGGTTCACTCTACTGTTATTGGGGACATGTACCTGAGTGCCCCAGCGTTCATTTGCGTGGTCAATTGCTGTACTGTTGCACATCGATTGCCCTTTAGCTGTCAATGGAGATTTAGCCATTCACAGTTTTGGCTTCAGAAGGTGCAGCGATTTAAGCTATGGCTACTGATCATTCGTCTGCGATGGGTCCGGGTTCAAATCCCAGTGAGGCATTGGTGTTGTATTTGTCTTACGGCACTGGTTCTCTCCTTTCCCTGGAACCAGTAGCCCTAAATTAGGGATGGGTATCTGCTTATAGCCCACTGAGTTGCTTGCAGTAGTCATTATTAAAGGCCAAAGCAAAAAAAAAAAAAAAGGGGGTGGTACTCGGTGTGCCAGCAGCGGTCCATTCTTGGTACACCCTTACTACAGTGCCTCATGAACAGCCCATGAAGTCTGCTATTTCCGAGATGCTTTCACCCTTGGCGCAGTAGCTAATAATCATTCCTTTTTGCACATCTGTCAAATCAGTACCTCTGCCCATTGTGCTCCCGTTACACACTATGGCTCATCTGTCCTTGCCGGCCGCTTATATCTTCATGTGGTCAACCTTATCATGTGCACTCTGTGATGCACCTGCGCAGGTACACTGATTTCAGGGGTGGTCATATTATTCTGATATGACTGTATATTTCCATTGTGCAATAGCACTGCCTTCAGACTTCTAACCGAACTGCCTATAAAGAGTCTCCATTATCAGGTATGTGAGGAATGCCCATGTTCTCAAAGAGCCCATTTATACCAAAGCAATGGCAAAGAGCATCAGTCACAACATAATATTGTGCATATGTTTCCTGTCTTTTTCTGTACGTGGTCGATTTGCAGCTGGGATCTAATAAGTTCCACTCTTTCAAACAAGAAGTCAAAAGTTCTGCATTTGATTTTGTAAGCCTCAAGTCTCTTGTTAAATCATCTAGTTCTTGCTGATTTGGAAAATGTGGCTGAACACTGCAAGATGTACCTTGGAAGTCCATATCTTTGTCATCCTCGCAATCACCAGCAGACTGGACATCTTCCTCTATGGTCGGTCTCCACACTTTTTGGTGGTTGTGGAATGAGAAGCTCATCACAGTGTGGAACTGGTGCAGTAGATGATGATATGTTGGGATATGTAATGGCATTCTGGTCTCTAGGCTGCTTGTACTTGGAAATATCCACCATACAAAAGAAACAGTCATCAAGATGACTTTTTGGTTCCCTCCAAATTCGAGGAATGGTCAAAAGGCATTGCTTTCCTTTTACCACAACGCCAACCTTCCAAAGTCGACCTGAACTACCACATCAAAAATGCAGTGCCCAAACCTTGTGTTGGTCTCCCATAGGCATTCTGAAGTGAGCTTGATATGCAATGGAAAACTTAGTCCCTGTGGAAATTTCGTGCTTGACTTGCTTAGGACTGATATAGTACCCACAAACATAACAGAAAGGGTCCGGGGATAGCTTACAACCTCTTGTCGTGGCCATATTTACCCTGTAACAAAGGCAAATGGCAGTGTATTAATAAAAAAAAAATAAAAAAAATAAGATAACTAAAAAAGTTTTGATGATACAAAAAACTAAGACCACAGTTGGAATCAGCACCTCTGAATTGTATAAAAACATAAAAAATTCAACATAAATAATTTTTGTGTTACAATCACTTCTGATAAATGCAGTTCTCATTCATTTGTAGGATTATATAGTAGTTGATATTTTCATACATTAAAAATGTATTGTTTTATACAATGTTGTATTAGGGACATTTTTATTCCTTTTTTGTGCCAGTTTTTTTGGTGTTGTTAAAGCCACCTTTTTTTAAACCAGTTTTTTGTGTTATGTATGACACACTATATTATCAAAAGTATTTGGATACTGCCAAATATTTTCATAAGTGCAAAGAACAATTTCGCAGGAAGGTGTGCTTTGAGTGGGGAGGTACGTATATAAAGCTGAGATGTTCTGTAATGTTATCGGTAATTTTGAAGTGGGCATGCCACGTGGACATGAACTGTCCGAGTTCCTGGTCATAGAATGTCATTTGAGTAACGTTTCCATACAGAGCATTACAGCTAAACTAAACATACCACAATTGACTGTAAGTGATGTGAATAAACAAAGACATTGCTCTTTCCATGTTTTACCAAAAAATTGTTATCCGGTCACTGCTGGGGATCCGAACCGCAGATCTCTCGATATCCAGCCGAGCGTGTTAGCCTTACACTACGGTGGTAAACAATCAACGACGCTATGTGTGTTTTTCTGTCAGCTTCTGACATCATAAATCCATAAGCTGGGCTCAGCTACTGAGACGTCTCCATCTGGTGGGCATTAAAACGCACATAGCGCTGTTGATTGTTGGCCACCGTAGCATAAGGCTAACGCGCTCGGCTAGATATCGAGAGATCTGAGTTTCGGATCCCCAGCGGTGACCGGATAACAATTTTTTGGTTGCTGTGTGTTGATAAAATGTGGAAAGAGCGATGTCTTTGTTTATTCACTGATGCCATGTATTTGGAGGATTTTCACTTTGTAAGTGATGTGGTGAAGAGATGGAAGCAGGACGATGCAACTACGGCAAAAAAATATTCAGGAAGGCCGCACAAACTGACAGAACATGACATGACAGCCATGGTAAGAAATGTTAAGAAATCCTGTTTTTCCTCTCAAGCCATTACAAGCATTTCCTGCTCCATCACTGCTGAAGCAGGAAATGCTTGTAATGGCTTGGTTAGAACCATAACCATCCGCAGAGAGTTGCACAGTGTGGGTTATTATGGTAAAGCAACGACACTTAAGCGATACTTCACTACCGTGAATGTGAAGCACTGTTTGGAGTGGTGTGTCTCTCATCATTCCTGGACTGTGGGTGACTGGAAAGCTATTCTTTGGAGTGATGAATCACACTTTTCAATCTTCCATTCTGATGAGCCTGTTTGGATTTGGCAACAGCTCAGCGAGCCATTTTCACCGGACTGTGTTCTTCCAACTGTTAAGTTCAATGGAGACTCCATCATGATATGGAGTTGTTTTTCATTAATGGGGCTGGGCCTGTTGTTTATTATACCACAAACCACAAACTCTGAAGTGCACTTTGATGTTCTGGATAATTTTGATCTACCAATCATGTGGCAGTATTATGGAAATGACCGTTATCTCTTCCAGCACAATCAAGCTCCCTGCCACACTGCACGGCACGTGCAGGATTGGTTTCTTGAAAATGAGGTGGAATGGTTAGACTGGCCTGCTCAGAGTCCTGAACTGAATCCCATAAAACACCTCTGGGATGAACTGCAGCAATGGATATGAAATCGACCACAAAGAACGCCTTTGCTCTCCACTCTGGCAGCATCTTTGCAGGATGAATGGCATACCAGGATTCCTGTTGAGATATATGATATATGACTCGACATGTTGCCGCTGTCATACGAGCAGAAAGTGGACTGACTAACTACCAATTGCGGTAATAAAGCCATTTGTCCCAAAAACCTTGTGGTGTCTGAATACACTTGATAATATAGTGTGTATTGGCATTTTTGAAGCTATTGGAATTTCATGAACACCAGCTGATTCTAATATTTTTATACAATTATTTTTAATTATCAGATCTTCTTGTAAAATATACAATGTCCAAAGCAGCAATTAAATCTCCTGCCTAGTTGTTTTTAATAAAATAATCTTTTTGTATGTGGCTAAAATCTTAAGTACTTTTTTTCTTTTTCATTTTTTTGGTATCTATACTAATTTATTTATTGTTGTTGTGCAATAACCATATTGTATTGAAGTGTTTTTAATCTACTGGACTTCTCTTTATTTGATTTTTTCCTTTGAACGAGGTGTAAATGCTCTAGTTACCCATATAATGCTCTAGTTTCACATGAATATAAACTGTTCATTTTATATCTCATGGGATGGGCTGAATCAAATGAACAAATTATTATATACACTCCAATAGCAACATGCAAAGCTAGCAGAAGTATTGCATCCAGTCATGCTGGACACTAAAATTGGCAGTGCCTCTAAACAGAGATCTCTGTGCATTGGAAATCAGTCACAGAAAAGTAATCATGGGTAAAGGCAATGACATAAGTGTGTTCAACTGTGGCCAGATAGTAGCTGCATGGAAAGCTGGTTGGAATTCACGCAACTCTTGGAATTTCCACATCGGACCTTCACATGTGTATGAAATACAGCAAAACTTTGGCCCATCAGAAGAAATATGGCCATAAATGTGCAATTGACTCTCCAAGTGAGCTCAGAGTGTCTTTCTTCATCAGAAGGAATTGCATGGCGACTATGGAACAGATTACACCAGACTTTAATGAGGGCACAAAGACTATCCATCGTGCTTTGGAAAAAACAAGTTACGGCAGTCTATATCCACATCATGTCCTCTTGTTGCCAGCAAGGTACCAAAATATTGGGCTGCAATTTGCAAAGGCCTATCACACCTGGAGTTCAGATCACAGTTTCAATGTTCTAGTGACAGAAATAAACTAACATACACTGCTGGACAATTGCTAAGGACGGATCATAAACGGCTATATAGCGCATTAAAAAGTAAGTGTGGTTGGATGCCAAGTGAAATAAAATAATGTCAGAATGCCAGGACATTACAAGAAAGACAATTTATTGTGCTCTGAAATCCAGAAGGCTTTGGAACGTGTTCAAGGGACAAACAGGCCATTTTGTGCAGAATACGTAAACGTGCAAAAAATGCAATTACCGTCCGCAGGCGTTCCGGCGTAAGATGTCAATACGAGATATGGCCACCATGGAGGGCGATGCAAGATTCCACACGTCGTGTCATGCTTTGCACAACATTATCAAGCAGCTGTTGGGGTAATATATCCCATTCCTCTGTCAGTGCATGGATGAAAGTGTCCTTGTTTATTGGAGGGCATTGGCGACCAGCAAGACTCCTCCCCAAAGCATCCCACACATTTTCAATGGGATTCAGATCTGGAGAACGTGCTGGCCATACGAGGCGTTGAATATCCTCGCTCTCAAGACACTCCTGGACAGCGACTGTTCGATGACATGTTGCGTTGTCGTCCATGAAAATGAATCTATCACCGACAGCACCACGGAACATGCGAACATGAGGTAGCAGAACATCATTAATGTATCATTGGCCAGTCATAGTCCCAGTTGGAAGTACATAGAGGGACGTACGACCATTGATCATGATGCCAGCCCATACCATGACACTACATGTCGGATATCGGTCCCTTTCCTGTATGTTTGCTGGACAAAATATGCAGTACCACTATCATGCCAGATCAGTTGTCGTCGACAATCAGACGATAGACTGTATCTACTCTCATCTGAGAAGAGGACAGCAGACCAGTTGTTATCAGTCCAATTGCGATGTTGATGGCACCATTGCAAACGGGTGGTATGGTGACGTCTGGACAATGGGATGCACACAACAGGACGGCGGGCGTATAGTCCTCCTTCATGCAACCGTCTGGCGACAGTTTTTCGGGAGATCCGCTTGCCAGTAGCAGCCATAAACTGATTTGCTACCTCACTAGCTGTGCTGCGCCGGTGTCTTTTTGTTGATAGCACTATGTACCGACCTTCTGCAGGTGTCGTACTGCGAACACGACTTCCCCCGTGATGTTTGCTACACTCTCCATTTGTTTGAAATGATTTCCAAAGCCTTGAAACAACACTGTGGCTGACGTCGAACTCCCTGGCAACATGTGTTATTTTTCGCCCTTCTTCAATCTTGCCAATAATATGGCCATGCGTAAAATCATCTAGGTGATGTCGGGAAGACATACTGAAACTTGCAAGTTCGTCAATTGATTCTTTCGCTTTCAACTTTGCGTTTGAACAACAACGGTCAATACGTGTCAAATCCTTTATATCTCTTATCAGCGCTATGACGTCACGAACAAGTTCGGCAATCCAAAATTTGCATACGCACAACACGTCTTACTGTATCCCGCACTTATGCTAATTTCCACATTTTCCTGCCTTCCATTTTATGGTTGCTATCGTTGCTATTGTCATCCGTCCTTAGCAATTGTCCGGCAGTGTATATAGACTGCTGAGAGGGATAAAAGCAATAGAGAGGACACATGATGTCATCATCTGGAAGGTGATGTGGGCTGCTGTGGAGCATCCGATGAGCATAACTGTGTTTGTCTGTTAATGTCAGGATCTTTTTAGTAGCATAGAGCAACAGAAAGTAAATTCTAGCTCCATCACTTAAACATTTATTTGCCAAATTGTCTTTCGTTGAGGAGCTAACCTCTGAATCTCAGAGGACAGCTTAATGATATGTATGTACTTTTCATTACGTTCCTTTTCCACAAAACCAGATTTGTCCTTTGCAATTGTTCCACCCACCCTCCCCTTCATTCACCCCAAGAGGATTATCATGATAACAATCTATCTCAGCTTTTCATGAGAGGTTAACAGCCTTCAGGGTAAACTTTCCCTCGAATTTAATGCTACAGAATCTCAGCTGTGACAAAGCAACTGATATGACTTTCAATTTTCCTCTAGTATGTAGCATTCTGAAATGTTCACTCCTCTATGTTAGCTGCTAGAAAGAAATATATGGTTCAGTCATGTTTATTATTAAAAATTGAATTCTTAGTTGAATAAAATTATTCATAAAATATAATTTATGCCTAATAAATGGAAATGCATTTTTATATGCTGATTGACTTTAAATTAGTTTGGAATCATCCAGTCAGTTGGAATACAATGTGGTTGGGTACCCTCATGCTAGAGGGTGCAACCAAACAGTGGGGTCTATGTTACTAGTTTGGCATTAAATTATTTTTGCAATTGTGCTGAGATGTCTGTTTGATAAAACTGGGACTTTAGTCATTAACCTTATACAGATAGTTTTTTTTTTTTTTTTTTTTTTCAAATTTTAATGCGTATCAATGGGATATGTGATTATCTGTTTCTTGATTAAGTGGTGGAAAATGTGGAAAGTCTCATTTATAGAGAAAGGATTCATGAAAGGACAGGTATTATATATACATCATCATCAACCATTATCAATCCACTGCTGGACGAAGGTCTCCCCAAGTTCTTCCACAACGGTCTGTCTTGTGCCAGTCTCCTCCATGTTACTCCAGCATACTTAATTTCATCCACCCATCTCCCATGTGGTCTTCTTCTGGGTCTTTTCCTGAACCTTGGAATCCAGACTAACATTTCAGCTGTCCATCGATGATCTGTCCTTCTGGCAATATGTCCAGCCCATTGCCATTTCAGGGATTTTGCTCTGATCATGATGTCTTCCATTCTTGTCATTTTTCTGATCCACGGGTTCCTCTTCTTTTCTCTCCTGGTTACACCAAGCATACATCTCTCCATGCTTCGTTGAGTTGTCTGCAGTCTTTGTATGTCTCTTTTAGTTAAGGTCCACGTCTCTGCACCATATGTAAGCACTGGAAGGATGCATTGATCAAACACTTTTCTTTTTAAGACATAATGGAATATTGCTCTTGAAAATTATGCTGTTTCTTTCAAATGCTCTCCAGGCAAGTTTTATACGCCAATTAATTTCTTCATCAATGTGACCCTCACTTGATATCTGCTGTCCAAGATAAACGTGTGTATCTGTTATCTCCAGCTTTTCTCCATCAATCGATAAATCTTCATTTCTTGTAAAAGCATTGAACATCACTTTTGTCTTCTGAAAGTTCATTTTTAATCCCACTTCTTTACTCTTATCAGCAAGTTCCTGGATCATACTCTGCAGCTCTGATGGGGTAGTTGCAAAAATGACTATGTCATCAGCAAAATGAAGGTGAGTTAGAAAATCTCCATTAATCTTCATCCCTTTGTTTTCCCAGTTCAGTGATTGAAAGACATTTTCCAATGTGGCATTAAAGAGTTTGGGAGATATAGTGTCGCCTTGTCTCACTCCCTATCCAATTTTTATGGGTGCTGTATTCTCAAATAGCAGAATCTTTGCACTTCCATTTTCATAGATGTTATTAACAGTATTAATGTATGCATCTTCAATACAGCAGGATTTCAAAGCCATTGCAACTGCTGATGGTTTCACCGAATCAAAGGCCGTTTCATAATCAATAAAAGCCATGCATAATAGGAGTTCATATTCCCTTGCTCTTTCAATTAGTTCTCTCAATATGTGGATATGATCTGTAGTGCTGTAGCCACTCCTGAATCCAGCTTGTTCTCTCGGTTGAGCCATGTCCAGTGTCCCCTTCAAGCGGTGTGAAAGAACTTTAGTAAAGATTTTATAAACCACTGATAGGAGGCTGATAGGTCTGTAGTTCCTGAGATCCTCAATGTCACCTTGTTTATGTAGCAGGATCATTGTAGCATTATTCCAATCCTCTGGAATCTTCCCTTCATTAAGGCATCGAGTGAAAACTTGGGCGAATACTGTTTCAATTTCTCCACTTGCTTCTTGTACAACGTCTACGGTAATTTCATCTTCTCCTGGCGCTTTTCCCCGTTTCATGTGCAACTTCTGCTGGGAGGACTGGAAGAACTCTGGTATCTTTCGTAATGTCTGGAGTACATGTGTCATCCCTTTCATATACACTGATGGAAAAAAAATCCCAACACCAAGAAGGGGTTGTGTTAGATAAACGACAGTTGGTAGGCGGTGAGAGTACATCTGTAAGATGATGTCTATGCAAATTTCGCGCTCGGCGCATACGTGTAGCGCCTCGGAACATGCAAAGCAGGTTTGCTGTAAATATGCGCTGTAACATTCGTGAGCGTTAGTTATCGTTGAGATTCGACGTAGTGTGATGATGTTAGTCAAGAATGCCTTTAAGAAGACGAAGAAGCCATTATCAACAGCTCACGGAGTTTGAACGAGGTCGTGTAATAGGGCTACGAGAAGGTGCATTTTCTTTCCACAATATTGCAGAACGACTTGGCAGGAATGTAGCCACCGTGCATGATTGTTGGCAGCGGTGGTCAAGGGAAGGTACTGCCTCAAGAAGACCGGGTTCCGGTCGGCCACGTGGCACTACTGAGAGGGAAGACCGGCGTGTACGGCGTATGACCGTGGCGCATCGTATTGCATCTGCGGCAGCAATTCGAGCTGCAGTTGCCACCACAGTGACACAACGAACTGTTACAAATCGGTTACTTGAAGGACAGCTCCGAGCCAAACGCCCTGTAGCGTGCATTCCACTTACTCCAAACCACTGCCGTTTGCGACGTCAGTGGTCTCAAGCTAGAGCTCATTGGAGGACGGAGTGGAGATCTGTTGTGTTTTCTGATGAAAGCCGGTTCTACTTGGGTGCCAGTGATAGCCGTGTGTTGGTTCGAAGGAGGCCAGGTGAACGCCTGCAACGAACCTGTCTGCGGCTGAGACACACTGGACCTACACCTGGAGGTATGGTCTGGGGAGCAATTTCCTGTGACAGAAGAAGCACTCTTGTGGTTATCCCAGGCACCCTGACGGCACAGTTGTATGTCGGTCTGGTGATTCAACCTGTTGTGCTGCCATTCATGGACAGCATTCCAGGGGGTGTTTTCCAACAGGATAACGCTCGCCTGCATACCTGTTGTAACCCAACATGCTCTACAATGTCGACATGTTGCCGTGGCCTGCTAGATCACCAGATCTTTCACCAATCGAGCACGTATGGGACATCATTGGACGACAACTCCAGCGTCACCCCCAACCAGCATTAACCGTCCCTGTATTGACTGACCAAGTGCAACAGGCATGGAACTCCATCCCACAAACTGACATCCAGCACCTGTACGACACAATGCATGAACGTTTGCGTGCTTGCATTCAACATTCTGGTGGTTACACCGGTTGTTAATGTACCAGCATTTCACATTTAAAATGGCTCTATCGCGCTTACATTAAGCTGTGATCTTGAAACCTTAATCGATTAAATATGTTACCTATACAAATGTATTGCCGCCATTTCATTCCTCTACAACTATTTTTTCGTGGTGTTGGGATTTTTTTTTCCGTCAGTGTAGTTTTGAGTAGAAATCTTTCACTCTTGTCAAAATTTCACCTCTGTTTCTTGTTACAGAACCATCTTCTTTTTTCAGAGCCATAATCTGTTTTCTTCCCTTACTCAGATGTCCCTTTGCTCTCTTTAGGCTTTGGTTGTTTTCAATTACTTTCCTCACAGTTGAATTTCCTTGCATCTTCAGTGATACTTTTTCGTACCGTCTTGCATAGCTCTATATATTCCACTTTAGAAGTCGCATCTCCTTTCGTTGTCCTCATCTCTCTTCTTTTTTGCATCAGAATTTTGTTTTTTTCCGATAAAATAATTTGTTCGTATGCAACTTGTTCTTAGTGCCATCTATTTTTGTTGCTGTTTCCATAAGAGCCTTGGTTAGTTTTCTGTTAACTTCAGAGATGTCCACTTCTTCTGATGTTAGACCTTTTAGAGCAGAGAATCTGTTCCTCAGTTCCAGTTTGAAGGTATAATGATGTTTTTTAAGGTTGGTCATGTCAATACACTTTGTTTGTTTTATGAGCTTACCACGCTAAAGTTTAACATTGAGGTGCATCTGGATCTTACCATTCTATGGTCACTACGAGTGTTGAACTTGTTTAGTACACTGCAGTCTTCCATGACAAATTTCATGTTACACATAATAAAATCAATTTCACTTGTCAATCCATTGGGATGCCTCCATGTCCAATTCCTTTGTGGCTTTTTCTTGTAAAAGAAGTTCATGAAGAAAAACCCTTCTGCCTCTGCAAATTCTCCGAGAGTATTTCCACGCTGGTTTCTGTTGCTGTGGCCGAATTTACCTACTGAAGTTTCATTTTGTTGCCATGATCGAATTTACCTACTGAAGTTTCATTCTGTTGCCGTTGCCCTATTTTTGCATTGAAATCTCTCATAATGATCTTCAAGTGCTGCTTGCCTTTATTATTTAGAAGACAAATTTCCTCATAAAATTCTTCAATTTCTTCTTCAGGATGACTTGTGGTGGGTGCATAAGTTTGAACAATCTGAGCCTGGTATCTCCTCGAGAGTTGGATAACAAGTCGTGCAGCTCTGTCAGAGGAACTTTCAACTTCTACAACTTTATCCTTCAGTTTCTTGTTTATTATAAATCCAACACCACTAGCTCTGCCGATATCTGTCCCACGATAATAGAAGAGATGTCCACTTTTCAGTTCAGTGAGATCTTCTCCTTTTCTCCTTACCTCACTTAGCCCGACGATGTCCCACTTGATCCTTTGTAGTTCCTCTTCCAATTCAAGAAGCCTTGAATCAGAAGATGGGGAGCGTCCGTTATACGTAGCCAAGGTCAGCATCAGATGGCAGCCTAGTCCGGTCCTCCGGGGATTCTTAGCACCCTCTGCCTTCATGTCGCACTGGTCACTGCCTTGGTCAGGTACATTCCACCTGCCGGAGACTGAGGGCCAAGATTTAAGTTGTGGAGTCATTTTGGAAGGGTTTGGCCATAACTCACCACGCTGGCCAAGCGGGTTGGGGAGTGTGGGATAGCATTTCCTCTAATCCTGATGGTATAGTTATACTGCTATTGGCGGTCGTCAGAGCCCGTTTAGTGAGAATAGGATGCATCACGAGAAGGCGGGTTGATATTTGTCAAGGAGAGGCTATAGTATGTTGCGCATCACCTGACCTTACATCCCATTATATATATACACATGTACATATATATATATATATATATATATATACTAAAGAAATGCAAAACCCAAAGAGAAATAATTTTGAAAAAAAGAAAACAAAACAAAAAATCCCGAGAGCGAGCAGAAGGAAAAACACGCCAAACCCCAACCGTCCGAAGCAAGCGAGCTCCAAACGAGGGAAACCAAACAAACAAGAGCGCAGGGAAGCAGATCAATGACTGATTCTCTAATGGCTTCATCAAGGGCAAGCATAAAGAAAATCATTCACTTATCTACTGAGACCAGTGAAGTGTGGGTTTCTGCTAATTTACTTTGCTAAAAGGGCAGATTAAATTTAAGGTTAAACTTGACATATTAAAAAGGGATTGCTAAACCAACCCAGCAAACTAAAGTACATTGCCTGACCGCACAACAACAACCAACAGAAGCTCAGCTTAATACTATTATAGAAGGATGAGGAGCACTCCAAAATATTGCAATTCCAGAGAAAAATTAATACTGAAAGAGAGCGAAAAGCTTAACCAAAGAAAAGTTCAACAAAAAAAATATCTTTTATCCTGTCGCATGAAATTGAAAAACATAATAATAATAATAATAATAATAATAAATTTAAATAAAAAAAAAGAGTAACTTTGGAATATTGAAAACTTGCAAATTTAAAACAAAATATTTAAGAAAATACTAGCATATGGTGCACAGGTATTAATGTACAGTTGTTATACCAGAGATTGAACCCATAGAACCAAGTTGCAAGTTTCAGAGAAGCAAGGGATATGCCCAAGACACACAGCAAAATTATTTGAATAAAGTAAAGTTTAAATCCAAAGAACCAAGTTGCAAGTCTCAGAGAAGCAATTGATATGCCCTAGACACACATGAAAATTATTTAAAAAATAGTTAAGTTTAGTGCACATTTATAATAAACGAATATTCACTCCATACCTAAAAACGTTAACACAACCTAAATATAAAGTAAAAAATGAAATAATATGTAATTTTGCTAGTACAAGTAAATTATTTACAAAATATTGTTCTAATCATTTAAGCCACAGGAAGGCCCTAAGCCAAGCAGCGGATGGCTTAGTGGTTAGCGAGTCAGACTATCAATGCAAGGTCCTCAGGTTCGAACCTTGGCTGATCTCTCAGAGATGGTGTGATTTACTAACAATCGCTGAATATCCGCCGTGCATCGGACGAGCACGTTAAGTGACGGCCCCCAGGCTGGACCCACTGGTTAAATGGTCATCCTTTCCTATGCCCCCCGAAATTCTCTCACCCCTCTATGTGCAACATCGTACTTGTACAGTGGTGCCATCTACTGTACTCTAATCTCACTACAAACTGTTCTGTCAAAGTTGCTAGACTTGCTCTCATTCCTTACGTTTCTGTGTCCTGCCCAAAAGGCGATCTCGCTGTAGGTGGCTGGGACCTAAACTCTACTCACTGTGGACGGAAGTCCTACAAGAAAATGACAAATACATTGCTTAAGGCCCTAAGCCAAAGAAATTTGAACTTGTAACTAACCTCTGGTTGCAATCAACAAAGGAATTAAAGACTGACCAAAATCCAGCGGAAAAACTTTTAACGCAGCCAAAACGAACAGCCAACTTCTAAAAAGTGTTGAAGAACTCAATAAAAGAAAATTAAAATAAAAGAAATACTACAAAAAACAGAAATACAACTTACCAGCCCATTGTATAGCTAGGAGCATTCCTGACAGGGGAAGACACACAACTAACTGAAGGGGCACATCCATTGCAGCGCTACCTAGCGGCCAATAGAACTTTCCTGGGAAGCAAAGCAAGGAAGTTCCACTGTGGAATCCTTAATGTTCCAGAATTAATGTTCTGAAAAAAAAAACCGCTACGGATTTTCAGAGCAAACCTGAATACTAGTAAGCTCTTCCTGGGAGTAGAGAATTTATAGCTCTGCTCCCAAAAGTTCTAAAAGTATTACAATAACCTAATATCAGTGTCCTTCCCAAACCTCTGATAATTAAGTATTACTATTTTTTCTTGCTTTTATTTTTATATATGTTTTTTTATGAATTTTTTTTAAGAGTTTTATGCTTTTTTTGTATATTTTTAATTATAACCTTTTTTTGTAAATCAAAGGAAAGGAAGAGAATAGTGTATATTAGGTTCCTAAATTGTTAGTTGACCACATCATTATCTAAACCTCTAAAAATAGCTTTAATTTAGACAATTCATTTGGTCAACAAGATTTCAATTAAATTAAGTCTTCCATCCTAACTCTATGCTTGAGAACTATTTTTCTTAATGCAACTTTTAAGAAGTTTCTAGGCACTTGGCTACCAAGAAACTGTTTGATTAGAATGATAGCGTGTTTCTCTAGTTCAGAATTTAAGCTACATATCCTAGAAAGCCTTAGGACTTGTGAAATAAATATGTTTTCTATTACTTTATTGGAAATATTTCTCCACCACATACCATATTTGACTATTTTAAATTTAAACTGATTTCTCTTATCATAAAGGCCGAGGACAGGGTTGCTTGCATTAAGATTTATAGCTAAATCCAAAAATTCAAGAACTTGGTTATTATAATTGGTTTTATTTAGTTTAAGGCATTGGGGATAAATAGCTGCAAAGTCTTTTTCAATATTTCCTGAATTATTTAAGCAAAGTAGGTCATCTATGTATCTGTAGGTATGTGAGTAACTATCCTGATTGAAAGAATTTGATTTCATGAACTGAAATTCTTTGAAAAACAAAAATAAGTTGCATACACTAGTGGAATGTGTACACCCCATAGGGATTCCATTAACCTGTTTGTAAAACTTGTTATTGTAGAAGAGAAAATTATTTTTAATACAGCAGTTAAGAAGTTATGCCAAGAACTTTCCGAAATGATGCTAGAGATTTTAAATTCATTAAAGAGTAACTTGTGGGTACTGACAATGTCCTCTAATGGGAGGCTGGTATATAGGTTTTCAAAGTCATAGGTATTGGCCTCAGCAGGCATAATATCAAGAATTTCAGAAATGACCTTCAGAAAAGAATTCAGAAATGACCTCATTTGCTTTTAATAATCCAGAAGTTCTTACATGTTAGGTTTACCTTGGATTTAATTAGGTTTAATACCTTCTTCAAAACTGATTCAAAACACTGATCTATTACTTTTTTATGACTTTTTGTCCCACTAGCTATGAATCTGAATTTCACCTGTTCCTTATGAAATTTTGCAGTAGCAAAAAGATTAGGAAATTCAGGTTCATAACTATTTGCCCTTCTAAGCCCCAGCTGTCTGTAAAATGCTTTAAATTTATTGGTGAGCTCTTTACATGAAACTGAAGTGCGCATATATGTAACCTTATTGTGCAGCTCTTGCGAAATTAATTTGTAATAGAATTTTTTGCAGACAATTGCAAAATTATTATTGGCTTTATCTGTAGTAGTAAAGATAAATTCTTCTTGTAAGTTAGAAAGTGATTTTTTCAACTCAGGAGAAAGTGCAAGGCAGTTATTGTAAAAAATATTTTAATCTGCTAAATTTTGTTTAAATTTTTGAAAAACATTGCATTTCCATTCAGCGAAAGCCTCCGTTGACACTGCGATCGATGGATGTGCCCCTTCAGTTAGTTGTGTGTCTCCCCTGTCAGGAACAATGCCCCTAGCCATACAATGCGCTGGTAAGTTGTATTTCTGATTTTTGTACTATTTCTCTTCATTTAAATTTTCATTTATTGAGTTCTTCAACACTTTTTAGAAGTTGGCTGTTCGTTTTGGCTGCGTTAAAAGTTTTTCCGCTGGATTTTGGCCAGAGTCTTGAATCCCTTTGTTGATTGTAACCAGAGGTTAGTTACAAGCTCAATTTTCTTTGGCTTAGGGCGTTCCTGTGACTTAAATGATAAGAACGATATTTTGTAAATAATTTACTTGTACTAGCAAAATTACATATTATTTCATTTTTTACTTTATAATTAGGTTGTGTTAACGTTTTTAGGTATGGAGTGAATATTCGTTTATTATAAATGTGCACTAAACTTAACTATCTTTTAAATAATTTTCATGTGTGTCTACGGCATATCAATTGCTTCTCTGAGACTTGCAACTTGGTTCTTTGGATTTAAACTTTACTTTATTCAAATAATTTTGCTGTGTGTCTTGGGCATATCCCTTGCTTCTCTGAAACTTGCAACTTGGTTCTATGGGTTCAATCTCTGGTATAACAACTGTACATTAATATCTGTGCACCATATGCTAGTATTTTCTTAAATATTTTGTTTTAAATTTGCAAGTTTTCAATATTCCAAAGTTACTCTTTTTTTTTTTTTATTTAAATTTATTATTATTATTATTATTATTATTATTATGTTTTTCAATTTCATGTGACAGGATAAAAGATATTATTTTTTTGTTGAACTTTTTTTTGGTTAGGCTTTTCTCTCTCTTTTAGTATTAATTTTTCTCTGGAATTGCAATATTTTGGGGTGCTCGTCATTCTTCTATAATAGTATTAAGCTGAGCTTCTCTTGGTTGTTGTTGTGCAGTCAGGCAATGTAATTTAGTTTGCTGGGTTGGTTTAGCAATCCCTTTTTAATATGTCAAGTTTAACCTTAAATTTAATCTGTCCTTTTAGCAAACTAAATTAGCAGAAACCCACACTTCACTGGTCTCAGTAGATAAGTGAGTGATTTTCTTTATGCTTACCCTTGATGAAGCCATTAGAGAATCAGTCATTGATCTGCTTCCCTGCGCTCTTCTGTTTGTTTGGTTTCCCTCGTTCGGAGCTCGCTTGCTTCGGACGGTTGGGGTTTGGCATGTTTCTTCTGCTCGCTCTCGGAATTTTTTGTTTTGTTTTCTTTTTTTTTCAAAAATATTTCTCTTTGGGTTTTTCATTTCTTTAGTATTGTGGTTTGATCTTTTTTTATGCAGCCTTTGGCGCTTTGGAATTTCAAATTTGTATTTTGTTTTTTGTTAAATTCTTCTAGTTGATTTTTTGCTATATATATAGCATATTACTTGTTAGTGTCATAAGTAAAACTGAATGGTGGTTGGAGAAAGAGAAATGGGAAAATGCCTGTGTGATGAAAAGAATAAAAGTTGAAACACTTCCTGAAGTACATCTGTGTTGCTGTGAAAATACTCAGTGAACAACTGAATGAGTTGAAATCTTAAGAAAGTTATGTGGAAAAGAAATGGAAATGTTTTAAGAACTGTGTTGTCACTGTCGCTGAAGAGATCTGTGGTACTTCAACAATTGGCAGAATTAATTATAATGCTTGGTGGAACAGCAGGATTAGAGAAACAGTAAAAAGAAAGAAGGAAACATATTTGAGGATATATTCAATACAGCCTTGCAAATGTCAAATGTCATCTAGCTGCTTAATTATTCACGTGCTATTTAGACATAATCTATATTTTGAAGTTACTCACCTTTATTCCCAAAACCTTTTAGGAGGTTTTCGTCTCTACACATTTCCAACACGTATTTTTGTTATTTACATCGTGGTTCAAGGCTGCAAAAAAAAAAAAAAAAAAAAAAAAAAACAC
The DNA here is from genome assembly GCA_039090855.1 of Macrothele yani. Classification (NCBI taxonomy): domain Eukaryota; kingdom Metazoa; phylum Arthropoda; class Arachnida; order Araneae; family Macrothelidae; genus Macrothele; species Macrothele yani. The sequence goes on from CM076992.1 coordinate 22,903,655, forward strand.
CGTTTTTTCAACTCACGCAAACTTTGTTCCCTTCCTTATTTCCCTCTATGACCAAATTTGGATTCAAAATAATCTACCACAAATATCCATAATTGAACTCCCTAAAACACTTATATCTAATTAAAACTTCAATCAATAAAACTTATATTACACATTTCCTAAAACGTCAAAGTTAAAAAACTGTAACCCATAATTATTTACAATTGCACATCGGTACCCAATTAAAACAAACCTAAATACCTGACACAACCACTATACTCGACAATCACGGACCTCTCTCCACTCCGAAATAAGCATAATATCCTAGCACTTTCAGCCTCTGCCCAGGCCATGCTTAAGGAGTGGACGCAACAGATGAACCACCAGTCACCACCCACAAAATGTAGTGAATGTTCCAGTGCTCGCGCGGCATCGTCTCATTCCCGTTCTCCGCCATTCAGGCGCAGTGGCGCCATCTATCAGATGACTCAGTTAACCTTCTTTTCCCTTCGTACTTATAAATATCTGTTTGATAGCTGATCATATTTGATTCATGAAACTAATCATCTTATATTCTAACATATTTTCCCCCCTTTTTTTTTCTTTATATTACATCATTTTTTTTCTTTCCTTTTTCTTTTCCTTGGCTTTTCCCCTCTGTTCTTCTCTGCAGCTTTCCTTTCTGATCAAATCCTTCTAATATGTGTTTAAGCTATTAGGATCATTAACGTTACATAACCTGTGTCTATTTTTTTCAATCAACACAGTCTCCGCCAATCTCAAATGCTTTTCTGTACTACAATTCTGAATAATTTTTATTTCATCAAACTTTGGGTATTGCTTTTGTTCAATACAGTACTGGACCAATGCAGTTTTTGCTTCTTTTTTCTGCCGATTCCGTAGGTGCTGTTGTAAACGATGTTTTAGTTTATTTTTAGTGCTTTCTATAAATGATACTGTAAGATTGTTACTTATAGGAATTTCGTAAACGCGAGCTCTGTCCAAGCACTTCTTGTTTCTTGTTTTCTTTCATATTAATTACAAAATTTTTAATGGTATGCACTTGATTGCCCAATTGTAAATTATATCTATTACACAATTTATTAATTTCAGCTGAAATTAATAAATTATTAATTTCAGCTGTAATATATATAAAAAAAAAAGAAAGAAAGAAAAAAATAATATTTTAGAATATAAGATGATTTGTTTCATGAATCAAATACGATCAGCTATCGAACAGATATTTACAAATACGAATGGAAAAGAAGGCTATCGGGTCATCTGACAGATGGCGCCACTGCGCCTGAACGGCGGAGAACGGTAATGAGACTATGCCGCGCGAGCGCTGGAACATTCGCTACGTTTCATGGGTGGTGACGGGTGGTTCATCTGTTGCGTCCACTCCTTGAGCATGGCCTGGGCAGAGGCTGAAAGTGCTAGGATATTATGCTTATTTCGGAGTGGAGAGAGGTCCGTGATTGTCGAGTATAGTGGTTGTGTCAGGTATTTAGGTTTGTTTTGATTGGGTACCGATGTGCAATTGTAAATAATTATGGGTTACAGTTTTTTAACTTTGACGTTTTAGGAAATGTGTAATATAAGTTTTATTGATTGAAGTTTTAATTAGATATAAAGTGTTTTAGGTAGTTCAATTATGTATATTTGTGGTAGATTATTTTGAATCAGAATTTGGTCATAGGGTTTTAGAAAGGAAGGGAACAAAGTTTGCGTGAGTTGAAAACAACGTCTTTTTTTTTTTCTTTTTTTTTTTTTGCGGCCTTGAACCACGATGTAAATAAGAAAAATACACTGGTGTGCAAAAATTAAGGACGAAGAGGAGAAATTAGCGTAACAGCGAAACAAGCAGGCAGAACGGACCGAAAGACCACTCAGGAGATATACTAGGGTCCAGTACGGTAGGGTATGCACATATATGCAGCATGATGTAGGGGAGTGTCGGAAGGGTATAAAGCACACAGGTGGTGTACGCTCAGCAATTCGGTGAAAGCTATTGCACGGTGTACATCGGTTTGAATGACGTCGAGTTGCTGCCACCGTGTGATATGGCCAACAGGCAATCCAGTAGACGACATCTGGATGACTTTACCCGAGGTCGCGTCATTGGGAAGTTGAAAGAAGGTCAAAGTGTGACTAGTGTGGCCGAGGAGTTCGGGATCACTCACAGCATCGTTTCACGAGCTTGGAGAGCATTTCAAATGACAGGAACAGCTGTCCGAGAGTTTAGCAGTGATTGTCCACGAGCAACCACAGCGGCGGACGAGCGGTATATTGTCCTACAGGCGAGAAGAGACAGACGGCAGACAGCGGGAAAAATTGCAAGGCACATGCAACAGACAACTGGACGTCCGTTATCACGTTTTACCGTGGCCAGGAGGCTGCACAAAGGTGGTCTATTTGCACGACAACCAGTACGGTGTGTGCTATTAACGCCTGCTCATCGGAGACGGCAGTTTCTGTGGTGCCAGGAACACAAGAACTGGACACATCAGCAATGGGGTCGAGTTCTCTTTACGGATGAGAGCCGATTTAGTCTGACGAGCGATTCTGGATGTATACACATCTGGAGAGAGCAGGGAACACGCAATCACACCTCTAACATCATCGAAAGGGACCGGTTTAGAGGTGGCAGAGTTCTGGTTTGGGACGGTATCATGCTTGGTAGCCATACTGACCTCCACATCTTCCAAGGAGGTTCAGTCACTGGTGTCCGCTATTGTACCGAGGTTCTCCTGCCTTACATGCATCTGTTTAGAGGTGCTGTGGGTCCTGAGTTCCTCTTCATGGACAACAACGCTACACCTCATCGTATAGTGGCTGTCGCAGAGCTGTTGGAGAGTGAAGATATTCAACGCATGGATTGGCCCGCAAGGTCCCCGGACCTAAATCCAATCGAACACATGTGGGACCTTCTCGGGAGACGCTTGGCAGCACGTCACCAGCTGCCAGCAACGATTCTGCAGCTGTGATTGGCTCTACAAGAGGAATGGGCCGCGATGCCTCAACAGCTCCTTGACAACCTCGTCCTCAGCATGGACAGACATTGTAAATCCTGCAACGCAGCCAGGGGTGATCATATCCCCTACTAAAGCCTGGATTTTTCTTGGCAGCCGCCTGTCACATGAAACGTTTCCATCTTCTGTCCAGTTGTGCTCGAAGCTACCTTTTCAAAAAAAGTGCCTTTGTCTCCTTTGGTTTCCTTGTTTTGGACGGTTTTGCTCTCTTGTCCCATATCATATTCTTACATCTTGGGGATCTTATGGTATGATTTGAGTCGATGTGGAGCACTTCTGCACGACATTACATTCGAAAAACCGTCTCGTCCTTAATTTTTGCACGCCAGTGTACGTGTTGGAAATGTGTAGAGACGAAAACCTCCTAAAAGAATTTGGGAATAATGGTGAGTAACCTCAAAATATAGATTATGTATTTGAGGATGTTGCAAGGTAGAGTTTCTGAGGATGAATATTGCTGTAAGAAACATCAAGCACCAAAGCTTGTTTGTCAGGGTAAGGCAAAAGATAGAAATGATATGGTGGAAAGGCATGAATTGGCTTTTTGGTAACATTCTGGAAGTACACAAGGCATAGGAAAAATAAAACTGAAGTTCTAAGTTGTGTGAAGAATAGCTGTGGAGAGATGATATGGGAGCTTAATGATTTAAGTGGAAGATGTGGTGAATACTTCTGTGAGTTATTAGAACATGAAAGCAAAGGTGATTTTGAGGCAGAAGCAGATGATGCCAGAGTGAGAGAAGGAAGCACAGGAAGAATCTGAAGGGAAGAGGTTTGTAAAGCTCTAAAATCTCTTCAAAATAGTATAGCTTAGTTAGGGAGTAGATGGCATACCGGCTGAGATGTTAAAATACGGCAGTGACTTTATAATTGATCAGTTACCTGAAATTTACCAGTTGTACTGGGAATCAGGAATAGTCCCTCAGGATTGGATGAATGCTATCATTGTTCCATTGTATAATGGAAAAAAGCCATCAGGCTGAATGCAAGAACTATCGTGGTATCAGCCTACTGGGTGTTCCGTGGAAAAGTGTTTGGAAAAGTCATTATTGATAAGGTACAAGGTCTTATATCGGACCAAGTAGGAGATGTACAGAGTGGGGTTTTAGAGATGTACAGAGTGGGGCCTGTGCAGTAAAGCCCTGCACAGGCCGGGCTGGGCCTGCTCAGTAGTTTAAAGCTTACAGGCTGGGCCGGGCCTACAATTTCGTAGGCGGATTTGGACTGGCCTACACCTGCATGTGTACTGTGTAGTTAGGTTGTTGATAAATTTAGGTCATTCTGTTTTTGAAGTCTCTGTCTTTCCCTTCCCATGATCATATTTCTTGTTTCTCGCAATCATTCTTCTCTCTTGCTTAGTGCTATTTTTTATTTATTTATTTATTTTGCGCATCTTTTCGTCTTTGATCTTTGTCAATTTCTCTCCCCTTTGAATCCATATTCCATTTATTTTATAAGTTAACACCAGAAAAACACTTGCTCCATATGATGATTTGCATTTATAGGAATTAGGAATCAATTAAAACTTCAATATGCATTCTCATTACTCATTCAAGGCAATTACTTGTAAGTGCACACATATAAAACAACAAATTACTTTTAAACACAGCAAATTACTTATAAAGCAGTCAAGACACTGAGAAGGGTTAAAAAATGCAAACTGCTCTTTCAAGTGAAGGAAACAGAGAAAACCACTTTCCGTAGAAATATCTAGAAGAAATGCTTATTTGTTTTGTTTTCTATATTCTGGTTCTGTTTTGTTCTGTAATTACATTCATTTCACAGCACACGCACAGGTTTACGAAGAGTTGAAGATCCGATTTCCGAGTAGACGAAAAAAAAAAAAATCCCTTTCAAACTTCTGTCTGACAAGGCCCTAGTGATGTAATACAATGCCATGCCGCCTAGCTGGCTGGCCCAGAGAAGGAGAGGAGAAGCGGACATGGACTTTTGGACACCCAAAACTGAAACATCTTCTCAGCCTGGCTTTCGGAGCCACCTGAGTTTTCCATACTACATTGCAACCCAGAATTCTCCCCCCAACCCCCACAAATATTGCTTGGATTTTCCCCTGTTGCCAGGCAGGGTTTGCCAGGGTGGGCCCAGTTGAAAAACCCACCAAAAAACCCACCAGGTTTTTTCAAAATTAGATTCTATTTTTCTTCTTCAATATTCCAAATTTAATTAGCACCCAATAAAAATTTTGTTTTACAATTAATAACAATAGGAATAATGACTAGATTCTCTTTCTTGCCATCTCAAAGGTGATGGTTGACTGATTTTATTATTTAGCAACACAAAACAATCCTTTCAAATCAGCTGACAAAAACAACTGATCTGAAATAAGAAAATTAAACAATAATCCTGAAAATAATGAGCTTTCCACCTATAAAGAATAACTATATAATAGACCAACATTATCTATTCATACTATAGAAAAAACAATAGAGAAACAGAATATAACATACTTAGCTTCTAACTAAAATAATATCTTTAAATAAAATTTGCCTGATATATTGTGTGCGGCATGTAAACTGCAATAGTTTTTGACTATTTACAAAAATAGCCTAAAATTAAACAATGGTACAAATAATAAAGTATTTTTGCTTTGTGTTTTACTAGAACCTCAAAAGCAGTCTGGAAATATCATAGTTTTGTGACCCACACAATTTTCAAATTTTTTCAAACCTTTGAGTTTTTCTGTAAAACAGCCACATTTAAATAATTAATGTAATCTCAGGGGTTTTAGTCAGAAAAAAAAAACAACAACTACTAATCTACAGGAAATTTTGATCAAAAAAGGTATAAACTGAACAAGCTTTGTGGCTTTCTCTATCTCAAGCCTATTTTGTAACTTATTCCAAACTAGTTGAAACGTAGAGAAAATTCTCTCAATGGAGGCAGGTAAAGCTGGTGCTGAATGTAGGCATACAAAGTTAGAAAATCCTGCAGGCAATTTTGAATTTGAACCCTTTTTAGACTTTTTTGCCATGACTTGCCATCCTTTTTATGGAAGAAAACTGGCTGATGACACTTTCTTTCATCATTGATGTTAGGTAACAGTCTGTATCATTAATTTTGAAAGCCATTACACCAGGCAAATACACGGTCGTATCAGAATAATATGACCACCTACCTAATAATGGGATGACAGCGGCGAGATGTCGTGGTATGGACTCACTGAGGCCCTGGAAGGTTGCCTGAAGCACATGTACCCATTCGGACTGCAGCAGAGCATGAAGGTCCTGGAGATGATGTGGTTGTGGGTCAGCATGCCAAACTTGTTGATCTAAATTTCCCCATAAGTGCTCTAGGGGATTGAGGTCGGGCGATTTCGCAGGCTAAGAGAAAATTAGGACATCGCTGTCAGGAAAACGAAGACATCGCTGTCGTGTTCCTGAAACCAGTCATGCACCGCCTTAGCGACATGACAGGGTGCATTGTGCTGTTGATACCATCACCACCAGGTTAAACGTCCAATGTGAAGGGATGCATATGGTCTGCAAGAACGAACAGGTGGCCATTGGTGTTCAGGGACCCATCCAGTGGTACCAGCGGTCCCACGGCATACAAGGAAAACATCCCCCAGACATACACACTGCCGCCGCTGGACTGTACTTGACCAACAAGCATGTCCAAGTGTTAGTTCTCGTTTGTCTGATGCCGTGTCCACCACTGCCCGTCACTTCTGTGAAGTAGAAACCTCGATTTGTCGGTGAAGGCAACTTTTTTCCACTGTCCAATGACGGCAGTCCCATGCGAACTGCAGACACCATTGCCGACGGCCCTGGGTTAACATGGATGCCTGACGCAGCGTCAGCTCCGGAGACCCATGCATAACAGGGTTCGCTTTACTGTTATCTGGGACACGTACTTGGGTACCCCAGCACTCATTTGCATGGCCGGTTGCAGTTTTTCACCAAGAAATCTTCAGTCGTTTCTTTCATATACCATCGACAATAACTCCACTACCGTACATCCTGTTCCAAAAAAAATAAAACCACCTTTTATAGAGTTTTTATAGGCGAATAAACTGTGCGAGTTTCGCAGTCTAATTGTAATTTTTCACCGAGAAAGCTTCAATGGTGTCCTCTAGATACCATCAACAATAACTCCACCACAGAACATCTGATTCCAAAAGTAAAACCACCAATTTATAGAGCCTTCAAAGACGAATAGACTGTGTGAGTTTCGCAGTGCGATTGCAATCTTTCACCGAGAAATCTGTGATGCTGTCCTCCTGACACTATCCACCAATAACTCCAGAAGGAAACATCCAATTGTAAAAGTTAAAACAGTGGTTTTACTTTTAGAATTGGATATTTCGTTCTGGAGTCCTTGTCGATGGTATCTGAACGACAGCATCACAGATTATTATTTTTTTTATTGGAGGTTTAGCATGCACCGTGAGCAACTTAATGGGCTATAAGCAGTCGCCCATCCCTAATTTAGGGCCACTGGTTCCATGGAAGGGAGGGAGCCAGTGCCGTAAGACAAACACAACATCCATGCCTCACTGGGATTTGAACCTGGACCCCTTTCAGACAAATGATCAGAAGCCATCACTTAGACCACTGCGCCACTGAGCCGGCGATCGCAGATTTCTTGGTGAAAGATTGCAATCATACTGTGAAACTCACACAGTTTATTCGCCTTTGAAGCTACATAAATCGGTGGTTTTACTTTTGGAATCAGTTGTTCTGTGGTGGAGTTATTGTCGATGATATCTAGAGGACACCATCAAAGATTTCTCGGTGAAAAATTGCAATCGGACTACAAAACTCGCACAGTTTATTCGCCTATAAAAACTATAAAACGGTGGTTTTACTTTTGGAATAGGATGTACGGTAGTGGAGTTATTGTCGATGGTATATGAAAGAAACGATTGAAGATTTCTTGGTAAAAAAACTGCAATAGGTTGATAGCCTTTGGGGCTCCACAGTTATGATGTTGGGAGGTACTTGGTGTGCTGGTGGTCCAATCTTGGTACACCCTTACTACAGCGCCTCGCAAAAAAGCCCCCAAAATCTGCTGTTTCTGAGATGCTTCCACCCTTGGCACGGTAACCAATGATCATTCTTTTTTGAACATCCATCACTACATCTGCCCATCGTGCTCACATTACGCACTATGGCTCATCTGTCCTGGCCAGCTGTTTATATTTCCATGTGGTTGACCTTGTCACTGCACTCTGTGACACACCTGGGTGAATACACAGTGATTCCGGGGGTGGTCATATTATTCGACTGTGTAATCGGGGAAATTTGGATATCCACTCTTCTGCAATACTGTCTTGTTCTTGGTTAAGTTTCTGACCTCTGTATTTTGGATCCATGAGGTTTGCTAGAAAATGTTGTGCAAGAATTGCTTGTTCAACCCTTTTTAAAAATCTAGATGGTAAGGCTGCAGTATTTCTTCTTGTAGTAAATCTGGCTATATTTCAACAGCAACTGAAACAAATGTTGCATCTCTCTCTGAAGTGTGTCCAGTGTGCTAGCAACAATGGATAACTGCTTTTCCAGATTCATAGCTTCATGATAAATGCCCATTTTATCCAAGATTTTTTAAATAGATTGATCAAATTCCTCAATATGCTCTTAAGAAATTTCTCTGTATTTGTGATAATTGGCCACAAATGTTTTAACACGATCAGGATAAAAGTTGCACCTTGTTTCATTAGGTAGTTGTGGCATTAAGCCAGGCTTTTCTTTGAAATGTAGGCCTACATTACGAAAATATTTTTGCACCGCCGCAATCTGCTTTAAAACAGTCTTTGGGGAAACCTCTTTTTCTAACAAATTCAACAGATGTGCTGAGCATCCATATGTTATGAGAGTTGGATATCTTTCATTTAAAATTTTCCACATTTTTATCATTTTGTTTTTGCTCTCAGTTACAACAGCAAAAACAGGTTTTCAAAATTTGTCTTCACACTCCTTTATGGCCGCCTCTAATTTAGAAGCACAATGTTTTGCTGTTTTCTTATCCAGTATCTTGATCCAGTATCATCAGCACACAGCAAAAAACTTTCTGTTCCGGTATGGACACTAATATCTTGGACTGGCTCATTCTTCACACTGCACCAACCATCTATGGGGAGAGTCGAACTGCCTAATTTTATTTTTCGGAAAGCTGAGATTCAGTTTCTTTTGCTGCAGTATCAAACAGTTTTCCACCAATGGCTTTTGCAGAGGGGGCTTGATGTCTCAGTGTTTCAGTCATAATTTTAAAGTGATCCAATTGTTCTGCATTGAATGGTATGTTAGCAGCATAAAAAAAAGATAGTCAGTTTTATCAAGAGATTTCTTTTAAAGGCCCTTTTGTGCTTTTAAGACAGAATTTACTCATTGATTGTCGCTTTTCGTTTTTTTACAACAGTACTCATACCTGCCAGGTTTTATGGTTTACCCGTAAAATTTTCAGAAATGTGACTTGTTTTACGGTTTTATAGGCAAAATGTTAATTTTACAGATTTGGCATTTCTCCGAGATTTTTTTCTTTTTCTGATGATTTTGCACCCACTATTAAAACTTTTTTTTTTTTTTACTTAATCCATTCAAAGTAAATTGCCGATGTAAGTTACCAATAAGTTTTCAGTTACATGTGTTTATTTGGGAACATTTTGCTGTAGTTTTCCCTCGTTTTAGGTTATTGTTTTGCCTTTTTTCAAACACTAGAACGCCAACCAGCTGGGCTTGTTTAACCTTGGGCTCGGTTCTCTCCACTTCTCTCTCGCACGCTGTTTCCCACCTTCTTTTCAGATAATGCATTGTTTGTCTCCCGAGTCGCAACTTCTCAGCAGGCCACCAGCATGGGGCGTATCTTGCATTGGAACAGGTGTCTTTATTCCTCCTAGTTCGAAATGCTATCTCAGAACGTAGTTATCGTAGACAAAAAGTTCAAACAGATTTTAAATCTGTGGAATTTTTAAGCCCAGATCGATACCCAACATGATGAAATTAAGCAAAAACTGCCAGTTTTGTGAAATTAAAAATGCATTGGGGCGCATGGTTTCATGACTTCTTCTCTGGCAATAAATTTGACCTAACAAAAGAATACTACTATAAGAAGAAGTTAAAAAAATAAATAAATTAAGTCCAATGTTCATTCGAGCGAGTGCTGCTCTAGCAATGATTTATTTTGCTGGTTCATTAGTCAGTAAGTTTTCTACGCTATCCAACCGTGCTTTGTTCATCACTCGATAACATTGATAAAAATGTCTTGGCTTGATTCAACGAAATTAATATGTTGGGGTACATACTAATTCATCAAATCCCTATTGAAAATGGTCAAAGGTAAATTCAAGACATTATTTTCAGTTGCTCTCTGCTTTCTATTTCTTTCAGTTGCTCTCTGCTTTCTATTTCTTTCAGTTGCTCTCTGCTTTCCTATTCATTCTTCCGTCCTTTTTTTGGTGATGACTCGTCGCGTAAAATCGAAGCATGATTGTGATGAAGTTTGGATATGCTGTTCAGCACGCATAGTGGACCTATCCTATTGAAAATGGTTGCTATCAGCATTCACGGGGACAGTGCGGTAGTACATGCGCGAGATTTGTTCGCTCGCGTTTTAGAATTTTCAGCACATCATCTTCCGTGGAAATTGACCGATTTGGATATCATTTTTAATTATAAAACGACGCGTTTGTGGTAGCTATTTAGAAGTTAACAGGCACAAAAAATGTTCTTGAATAAAGCAAACACACGCAAAATATACAGTATCAATTAATTCATACTAAGATTCGTAAAGAAAACAGTAAAGTATCGTGAAGAACACTGTTGCTTTTGCAAACCCACACTTTTTTGTAGGTATGGAATTTTGGGGTTTTAGAAAACAACTCTGAATTTTAAAATATCCGAATTTTAACAGCAAGAGTTTAATCTAGGGAGGGAGTAGACTTTTTTTTTTTTTTTGAAAAAAAAAAAACGCGATTGGCTTTGTAACTTCTATCAAACCGAATTGTGTGATATTTAGAGATTTTCGTTTTTTTAAAACAGAATACGTGTATTCCGCATTGTGTCATGTTAAGCCATTTTTTTTTTTTTTTTTGCAGTGATATAAGATCGGAATTAAAATCCTGGTTCAAACCGTGGGTACGTCGCAAAGGGAGATGGGGAGGATGTCACCGACGAAGTGGCTGTATCATTTCTCGCGACGCCTGATGTAAAAGACTGTTGGTTTTGTTCCGGCAAAACACATTGTGTTATCATAATATTTGCACCTTGAAGGTATTAAACACCAGCAAAGTGCACATATTTACGTGCAATTCATTAATGACATATCATTAAATGGCCAATTACTTACCCAAAAGTTCTTGGTCACTTTTTTTCTTTTACACCTTAAGCACGTCAATTATCATCATGTAATGTAGTTGGCCTTCAAAGGTTGAAAAACTTCTTGCTTATGAGATTCGTTCTTCCGGTCATGAAACATCGTTTTTTTTTTTTTTTTTTTTTTTTTTTTTTTTTATTCACTGGACAAAAAACGCAGGTTTCATTATGCCATCTGAGACATAAACATAGCTCGTCATCTCCATAAAAACCACACAAATATACACACCATACAACTCATTCATACATTCAAGTTAAAACCACTATGTACATAATTACACTATTTACATTCCCAGGCAGTTAAATCTTTGTCAACTGTGACTAAAAAAGTGCTCCATCCGCTTCAAACACCTTACTAACCCTACCGCAAGTACCAACCTCATTCAGCCCGTCATACACAATCCTCTAGCGCTTTCAAAAGTACTTCTGTCGTCATCAGGAGGCCAATGTGTCTCTCTGCCCACCACAGCTCAAGTGAGCAAAGCCATTGAGGTTCCGGCTTCAGTCGCAATCTCTGCATCTTTGTGTCTCTGGCGTCATCCATCTATTGTCAGTGCTGCTCTCTTTTCTTTTTTTCCCTCTTAACTGTTGTTCAATTTTTATTAAGGCCTTCCATTGTTCGTTTAAGTTGCTTGGCTCATTAATGTTACACTTTTGATGTCTTTTTTTCAATTAATACTGATTATGTAATTCTCAACTGCCTTTCGTTTTTACAGCTCTTAATAAATTTTAATATCTTCAAACTTCGGATATTGGTGATTTTCCAGACAATATTGGGTTAATGCAGTCTTAGCTTCTTTTTTATTCCAATTACTTATATGCTGGTTCAATCTATACTTTAATTTGTTCTTGGTGCTGCCTATAAATATGACAAAGGTGGTTGCTGGTTTATAGGAATCTCTTATATACCTGCTCTATCCAATTGGCTAATTTTTTCATTTTTATTACTAAATTTTTTATAGTATGTACATGATTTCCTACTTGTATGTCATATTTGCCACAAACCTTATTAATTTCAGCAGAAACACCTTCAACATATGGGATTGCACCTACATATTTTAAAAGTTTTTTTTATCATTATTGCCCTTATTATTTGCCTGAGTTACTTCAGAAGATCGTGGAAAATTATTTGCCTGAGTACCTGCAGAAGATCGTGAAAAATTTAGAAGTAAATTGTATAGAATTGTTTTAAAAGAATTTAATGAAAAAAGTGATAAAAATGTCATTTAGATAAAATTCAGTATGAGAAAGAACAAATGATAAAATTAAGAGATGACCCAATGATTAAATTTTGTGAAGCTGATAAAACAGGGCAAATTGTGATTTTAAACATAACTGAATATAATCAAAAAATGAATAGAGCAATAGAAGATTTGAATTGCAGCGTTCTGACAAGAGACCCAACTGAATCTCAAGTAAGGTACTTGGCTAGAATAAGAAATCACAGCACCTTGCCTGAAGAAATAAAGAAAGCGTACCCACCAATGGGTACAGGAATACTAAAAATGTTTGCAAAAATAAAAACTCATAAGCCTGATACACCTATGAGAGTGATAGTATCAAAAAGGAATTCCCCATTAATAAAGCTGGAAAAAAATATCTACAAATATTTGGCACCATTGTTCATGAAGACAGGGTTCACTGTGAGGCATGTTTATGAATTCATTGAAAAAATTAAAGTAATTAAACAAGATTTAAGTGAATATCATATGGCTAGTATGGATGTTCGTGCTCTGTTTCCTAGCACACCAGTACCTCAGGCAATTGACATAATTGTTGAAAAATTATATATGTTACAGACAATGAATTCAGTACAAATTGAGGAATTAAAAGAAATTTTATTGTACATATATGAAAATAACATTTTTATGTTTAATAACAAGGTGTACAAACAAAATTATGGTGGACCTATGGGGTTACCATTGTCAACCTTATTTGCTGAAATTATAATGAGTGACATAGAAACAAAAATAATAAATAAACTAGAAGAACCACCACTGATATACTGCAGGTATGTTGAAGACATGTTTCTGTTGTCCAAGCTAGAAAATGATGAACTTTGAAGACTTGACAAAAAGGTATAATGATATTTATCCATCTATTGAATTGACAGTGGAACAGGAACATAACAATGCATTGGCATTTTTGGATATTATGATAATAAAAACAAATGATAATATGCAATACAGAGTGCATAGAAAATCATCATATATTCCTGTATTAATACCTTTTCAGTCATCGCACCCATTAACACATAAAAGAAATAGTGTTAAAACACTAATTAAAAGAAGTTTAACACACTCATCAAAAGAACAATATAAAAAAGAAGAAATTGAATATATCGAAAAAATTGCACATGATTTTGGATATCCTAAACAGGTATTAAAGATATATGCAAGAATTCAGCTGTCTACCTGTGCGATAAAACACCATACCATAAGTTGCAAATTAAAATCACTTTATTTACAATTTAAAAGTAGGTTAAAAAACTGACTAGCGCTTTCGGGGATCCCGTTGTCCCCATCTACGGGTCCAAAGCACCACAGGGACACGATAGAGGCAGTCATTATATACAGATACCCCCCCCCCCCCCCCCCGTACACCACGTCACCAACATTTTTAGTGATGCCAACATTTAAACAGAAAAAGTTGTACATGTTATTAACAGCTGATATTACACTAAGTATAAGAAAATACAAAAGACACTAGGCAAGAAGTGCATATTAGCCATTGGACAAAGTCTCTGTCGGGGCAACCAATCTGCACCAAGGTCCCGGTACATATGCAGGCAAGTCCACATTACAACATCTGTCACCATAAGCAAGAATATACAGGCTCTCGGAAAGGTAAACAGTACTTTTATTGAGGTTTGTTTCCAGGATTTTCACATTTTCCCAATCTGGAGAATAACCACCCTGTGTGACAGCTAACGTAAAGGCAGTATGAGTAGTGCCAACTCGAAGCGTGTACTGGTGTTCTCTCAGGTGGGTATTTAAGCACCTGAGAGTAGAACCTATATAACAATTCTCAGTAACATTCGGGTCTCCATGGGTAAGAGGAATGCAGTATACCCCATGTTTCCTGAGGGTAGGAGTTCTGTCCCGGTCATTCCTGACCATATCAAAGATATTTCTGGTGCATAATCCAAAAGAGATGTCATGTCGCTGACAGATTTTTCTGAATGTGGAGACTATAGGAGAGAGGTAATCTACTTTACCTACAAATCTAGTTGTCCGAATTTCCCTAGACAAAGTGGTGAAGTTCAGTCTAGTAGATCTTCTCAACAACTTCTGAAAAAATTGTTCCTGGTAGCCGAATTTGCGAGCCAAAGACAAGGTTCCGGAAAGTTCTTCACGTCTTGCTTTGCCTGATGTAGAATGTGTATAAGAACGTTTAATCAAGAAGCGAAAAGCTGCAGATTTATGTTCTTGGGGGTGAGATGAATTGAACGGTATGATACAGGGGGTGAAAGTGGGTTTTCTGTAAACAGAGTATTTGATCTGTTGAGTATTTAGGTTTCTACATAACAATAAATCAAGGAAGGGTAATTTCCCATTTTGTTCAACTTCTTTGGTGAATTTTATTGTAGGATACTGTGATGATAAGCAAGAAATGAGATCATCAAGTTGGTGAATTGAATGTGGCCACAGCATATCGTCAACATACCTAAGGAGTAATGAGGGTTGAAACGGATAATCACGCAAGACCTTGTCTTCCAGAAACTGCAAAAGTATTTCTGCCAGCACCGGAGAGAGTGGGGAACCCATCGGTGCACCCTCTCTCTCTGTTGATAGATTATGTCCTCATATTTAAAATATGATCTTTTGGCTACTAATTTCAGAGCTGTGAGAATAGCATGTACTTCTAAATATGGGATAGTCAACCTGTCAGCAATGATGGAATGTACCGTGACTAGTGGTACATTCGGGAAAAGCGACACCACATCCAGAGAGGCCATAATAAATCCAGTTTGTGGTGGGTCAAAGCCTTTAATACGTTCCAAAGCCTGTATGGAACTTATTAACAGCCTGTATGGAATTAGATTAAAAGCCTGAGCTATTTTTAAATCTATTTCAAATTCCACCAATTCCTCAAAGTCTTTCAAGTACGAAAGGGAACAGCTGATCTCTTTGGCTAATAACCCTAATCTTTCTATTGTAGGGGTGGACAAGTCTCAGCAAATTATTATTTTGGATAAAACTGATTATTCTGCCAAAATGGCTCAGGCTGTTTTGGCTCAGTAGGATCCGACTTACAATTTCCACACCAAATTCGTAAGTCGGATCCTACTGCAGCTACGGTGGTGGAACTGAGTAAACTCAGAAATCAGGGTTTCCTTCCCATTTTAATATAATCTAAAATGAAACCACCTACTGGACCCAGAGTACCAGAACTTTTTGGTAAGCTAAAATTACATAAACCAGACCATCCCCTAAGATTATTAGTCTCGGGCCGTGCTAGCCGTACAAGGCCTCTTGAGTCTGTGCTGGCTACTTATTTGATACTCCTTACTTTGAACTCTAATGTATCAATAAAAAGTTCCATACAGGCTTTGGAAATTATTAAAGGCTTTGACCCACCACAAACTGGATTTATTATGGCCTCTCTGGATGTGGTGTCGCTTTTCCCGAATGTACCACTAGACACGGTACATTCCATCATTGCTGACAGATTGCAAGAAGACTCTATCCCATATTTAGAAGTACATGCTATTCTCACAGCTCTGAAATTAGTAGCCAAAAGATCATATTTTAAATATGAGGACATAATCTATCAACAGAGAGAGGGTGCACCCATGGGTTCCCCACTCTCTCCGGTGCTGGCAGAAATACTTTTGCAGTTTCTGGAAGACAAGGTCTTGCGTGATTATCCGTTTCAACCCTCATTACTCCTTAGGTATGTTGACGATATGCTGTGGCCACATTCAATTCACCAACTTGATGATCTCATTTCTTGCTTATCATCACAGTATCCTACAATAAAATTCACCAAAGAAGTTGAACAAAATGGGAAATTACCCTTCCTTGATTTATTGTTATGTAGAAACCTAAATACTCAACAGATCAAATACTCTGTTTACAGAAAACCCACTTTCACCCCCTGTATCATACCGTTCAACTCATCTCACCCCCAGAACATAAATCTGCAGCTTTTCGCTTCTTGATTAAACGTTCTTATACACATTCTACATCAGGCAAAGCAAGACGTGAAGAACTTTCCGGAACCTTGTCTTTGGCTCGCAAATTCGGCTACCCGGAACAATTTTTTCAGAAGTTGTTGAGAAGATCTACTAGACTGAACTTCACCACTTTGTCTAGGGAAATTCGGACAACTAGATTTGTAGGTAAAGTAGATTACCTCTCTCCTATAGTCTCCACATTCAGAAAAATCTGTCAGCGACATGACATCTCTTTTGGATTATGCACCAGAAATATCTTTGATATGGTCAGGAATGACCGGGACAGAACTCCTACCCTCAGGAAACATGGGGTATACTGCATTCCTCTTACCCATGGAGACCCGAATGTTACTGAGAATTGTTATATAGGTTCTACTCTCAGGTGCTTAAATACCCGCCTGAGAGAACACCAGTACACGCTTCGAGTTGGCACTACTCATACTGCCTTTACGTTAGCTGTCACACAGGGTAGGGTGGTTATTCTCCAGATTGGGAAAATGTGAAAATCCTGGAAACAAACCTCAATAAAAGTACTGTTTTCCTTTCCGAGAGCCTGTATATTCTTGCTTATGGTGACAGATGTAATTTGGACTTGCCCGCATATGTACCGGGACCTTGGCGTAGATTGGTTGCCCCGACAGAGACTTTGTCCAATGGCTAATATGCACTTCTTGCCTAGTGTCATTTGTATTTTCTTATACTTAGTGTAATATCAGCTGTTAATAACATGTATGCCTTTTTCTGTTTAAATGTTGGCATCACTAAAAATGTTGGTGACGTGGTGTATGGGAGGGGGGGGATTTTTATCTGTATGAAATGACTGCCTCTATCGTGTCCCTGTGGTGCTTTGGACCCGTAGATGGGGACAACGGGATCCCCGAAAGCGCTAGTCAGTTTTTTAACCTACTTTTAAATTGTAAATAAAGTGATTTTAATTTGCAACTTATAGTATGGTGTTTTATTGCACAGGTAGACAGCTGAATTCTGGCATATATCACTTCTCGTGCGAAATTGTTTTCTGGTTATATAGGTATTAAAGAAATGGATTTATGAAGTAACTCAGGCAAATAATAAGGGCAATAATGATAAAAAACTTTTAAAATATGTAGGAGCAATCCCATATGTTGAAGGTGTTTCTGCTGAAATTAATAAGGTTTGTGGCAAATATGACATACAAGTAGGAAATCAAGTACATACTATAAAAAATTTACTAATAAAAAATGAAAAAATTAGCCAATTGGATAGAGCAGGTATATATGAAATTCCTAAAAACCAGCAACCACCTGTGTCATATATAGGCAGCACCAAGAACAAATTAAAGTATAGATTGAACCAGCATATAAGTAATTGGAATAAAAAAGAAGCTAAGACTGCGTTAACCCAATATTGTCTGGAAAATCACCAATATCCGAAGTTTGAAGATATTAAAATTTATTAAGAGCTGTAAAAACGAAAGGCAGTTGAGAATTACATAATCAGTATTAATTGAAAAAAAAGACATCAAAAGTGTAACATTAATGAGCCAAGCAACTTAAACGAACAATGGAAGGCCTTAATAAAAATTGAACAACAGTTAAGAGGGAAAAAAAGAAAAGAGAGCAGCACTGACAATAGATGGATGACGCCAGAGACACAAAGATGCAGAGATTGCGACTGAAGCCGGAACCTCAATGGCTTTGCTCACTTGAGCTGTGGTGGGCAGAGAGACACATTGGCCTCCTGATGACGACAGAAGTACTTTTGAAAGCGCTAGAGGATTGTGTATGATGACGGGCTGAATGAGGTTGGTACTTGCGGTAGGGTTAGTAAGGTGTTTGAAGCGGATGGAGCACTTTTTTAGTCACAGTTGACAAAGATTTAACTGCCTGGGAATGTAAATAGTGTAATTATGTACATAGTGGTTTTAACTTGAATGTATGAATGAGTTGTATGGTGTGTATATTTGTGTGGTTTTTATGGAGATGACGAGCTATGTTTATGTCTCAGATGGCATAATGAAACCTGCGTTTTTTGTCCAGTGAATAAAATAAAAAAAAAAAAATAAAAAAAAATACGATGTTTCATGACCGGAAGAACGAATCTCATAAGCAAGAAGTTTTTCAACCTTTGAAGGCCAACTACATTACATGATGATAATTGACGTGCTTGAAGTGTAAAAGAAAAAAAGTGACCAAGAACTTTTGGGTAAGTGATTGGCCATTTAATGATATGTCACATTGTGTTAGTTTTACTGCAGAAGAGGGGGTAGTTCATACGTTGATGGGCCCAGATTGTTTTTGTAAAGGAATAATTAGACTAGAGAAGCTCTATTCAGTCAGATGAAGGGAGGGGGGGACAGGAAGGGAAGACAGAACTATAAAATCAGTGCCATTTGGAAGCATAAATTATTGGCATTCCTTTCTACGGGAACATTTCACGCACGTGTTTTCCGGTCCTTTGTTGATGTTATTGTCCTAAAGTCCGTTGTATGCGATGACTGGCTTTACCAGCGAAAAGTGTGAGAAGTAAAGCCAGTCATCGCATACAACGGACTTTAGGACAATAACATCAACAAAGGACCGGAAAACACGTGCGTGAAATGTTCCCGTCGCTAGAAAGGAATGCCAATAAAGGATGGCGCTAAAATTTGGTAAAAGACAAGGCATCGATCCGCCTGTGAGGAATGATGGGGAGGACCCCAGAGGATGACATTCGTAACTAAAACCTAAACCTTTGTTTCTAGATGTGAACCTTTCAGTTGCTCTCTGCTTTCCTAGCTGACCTGCTTGAATCGGATAACTCTGCAATCGGATTTTTTTTCTTCTTCAAATTGCAACTCTTTAAGCTGCTACTATTTTACTATAGCAGTTTTTACTTGCATTTTTTTTCTGAGTAGTAATAAATTTTGTATTAGTGATTCGCTATGAGCAACAATATAAAAGAAAAAAAAAGTACTATCAAACATTCCGTGATGCGTGTTCTGCGGAATTCCCGTATATTGCGAAATCTTCAAAAATGGAAAATATGCGTTACGTGTTGATGTTTTGAATATACGTTTCGATGCAATTTCAACATTTTGCATGGTGGAACGAATGATATTATAAATCATATTTCTAGTGACAAGCATAAATATAACGTTGACTGCATGGGAAAAAAATAACAAAATTGACTTCCTTTGTTAAAAGTTATAATGAACTCGATGCGATTCGTACAAAATGTTTGTTCACTTCATTTTTAATTGAACATAATTTACCAGTTAGTGTCTCTCAGTCGCTCTTACTTATTTCATTTTTTTTTATTTGATTGTCTCGTCGTCCGTGTCTCCGTAAGATAAAAGCCTAACATGAAAATGGTTCATTTTTGAAAACATTTTATTATGTTTCATGATGGCGTGGGACACGATCCCATTGAAAGGGTAGAAAATCCTTCTCTTTAGATGCAAACTTCTGTAAAAGTAAATTTTTATCACTTTATAGATCATAATGATAGCATATTAATGAGAAATTATGTATAGAATCTATTTTAATCGACATAAATGTGCCGATAAATTCAAACATCTGTAGTCACTTCAATTACAAGTTTGTACTTGATTTGGGTAACATCGTTTTTAAATCGATATGTTCGGTACATTTAATCAATATGCACGACAAGTAATCTAATCGAATATACCGATTAAAATTTTCATCGAATGTGTCGATTAAATTTTTTACGGATTTCTGTTTCTGAAAGTTGGCAGGTATGAGTACTCGAAAAAGCCTGATAAAACCCGAAAAACCCAATACCCCCCCCCCCCAAGTGGGCTGGGTTTTTTCAAACCCTGTTGCCAGGTCACATGAGCTAAGGTTTTTGTGATCTCCCAGCGCAATTAACAGATTGACGATTTTTTCGGGGAGGGAAAAGAGCATCCGAACTGAGGGTTGGTGCTGCAGCTGGAAGTAGTGCGCTTCTGCATATTGATATTGCTTGTGATCATCTTAAGTGCTAAACTCTGATTTATGAGTATGGAGAATATTGATTTGAAAGTGAAAATTGAAGCAGGGAAACTGAAACTTTTGAATAAGAGCGTTAAAAAAAGCGATGTTTGGGCTACCTTTTCTGTGGTCATTAATTCTGAAAATTTAAACCCTCAAGGATATGTCCCGTGCTTAAAGTGTAAACAGTTTTTGTCATACAGTGCAAAATCAGGTACGTCTCATCTACGACAACATAAGTGTTAAAGTGGATGTGCCAGTCAAACAAACCATAGAATTTTACTTTTCTTTGAGTTCTAAGAAGGTTTCTACCTCTGAAAAAAAAATGAGATCACTGAAGCATGTGTTAACCTTTGTTGGAAAGATCTGTGTCCTTTTGACATTGTTCTTGGCTGTGGATTCAAAACATGTGCTCAAGCTTTTATAAAGATCAGCGCGACTTTCGGAAACGCCAAAGCGGAGGAAATTATACCACACCTCACTACAATTTCACACCGTGTACGTGAAAAATCATTGAAAATGCATGAGGAGCTAGCTCCTCTTTTAACAGATTTTGCAAAAAACAAGTTCTTAGCTGCAACCACTGATATGTAGACTGATGACTTCAGGAAAAATTCGTATGTCACAGTGACTGTTCATTACATTGATGGAAGGTGGGAGTTGTGCAGTAAAGTATTGTTTACGTGCTAGTTTCCAGAGGAAAGAAAAACGAGCAATGTTTTATGGGGAGAGATTTTGAAACACTTCTCAACAATGGGTCTTTCTCAGGACCTGGTAAAGAACATGGTATTTGTTACTGAGCAAGGGTGAAACATCGCTGCTGCATTATTTTCATTTGTGTGTTTAAGTTGTACTGCACATATTTTAAATACTGTGTTGCATAATACCTTCGACAATGAATTTTTAAGTAATGAAGTGCCTCAAATTTTAGATCTTCTGGTATCCACCAAGGCTCTGGTTACATATCTAAAGCAAAGTGGCCTAATACAGCACTTAAAGAAAACAGTTCACCAGGATATTGAAACGAGATGGAACTCAAAATAATTCATGTTAAAATCAGTGGAAGAGCTGTATGATGAAATATGCCAAATACTAGAAAACCTTGGGGATACTAGGCTAGCTTCTATTGAAAAAGAAAACTTACAGAGAATGATAACTTTTCTGAAGCCATTTAAAGAAGTGAGTGAAGATTTGGAAAAAGAAAACGCATGCAGTTTACTGGGCATGATTTTGTGGTGGAAAAAGCTACTTACGCATTTATCTGTTTTTGAGAGCAGCTTCTTAGACACCGAAAAAGTCACCGGAAGGGGAAAAAAGTATGTCGAAGAGAAGTTTAAAACCGAAAAATTGCACCATATTGCTACATTCCTATGGCGACCTTTCCGCCAGTTGAAGATGTTGTCTTCATCTGAAAAGGACGAAGTAATTAGCCAAGTGAGAAGTATGTTACTATATGAATTTAAAAACGATGTAGATTACCCAAATACCGAAGAACAGCGGCCAACCAAGCGCTTTCGTATATCAAATTTTAGTGATTTGGAGGATGACAAAACCACCGCTCAAGAGCAACCAGATGATATCAGGAGGTACATGGATTTTCGGCACACCAATTCGCCGTCGGACATTTTATCGTTTTGGAAAGAAAATGACAAACGTTTTCCTTTGCTCTCTAGGTTAGCAAAACATGTACTGTGCATTCCAGTGACAAGTGCAAGCAGTAAAAGAAATTTTAGTGCTGCGGGTCGAGTTATTAAGGAAAGACGAAGTTGCCTACATTCCGACACAGTGGATGCTGTTTTATTTCTTCATAGTAACATTCCATAACAATTTTGGAATTTGGATATATACTGTGTTACTGTATATGTGAAAATATGGTAAATCCATAAGTATAATACCTATGTAAGTTGATAGTGGAATAATTATTACTTAAAAAATTTTGTGTATACCGTTGAGGTGAGGTTTATATAAAAAGTGGAAGTACGTATAAATGTTGTACATTATTTTAAGAAGTGGAGTTGCATATTAGATTTGTAAATATGAGTCGAGTTTAAGTACCATAGCAATTATATTAGTGGAAATATATAAATTTTGCTAGTAAACTATTCTTTAGGCTTTGTCTTTATAATTTTGATTTGTTACTTGCTTTGTTTTAAATATGGCTGAATATTGGGTTGGGTAAATTAGAGGTTCGAGGAGCAAAACAATCGGAAACTTGTGTTACATTTGGATTTTGGGAGTTATATCCTGAACCTGAAGAATTAAAATCAAATTCGTCGGGCCAACAGAACAAAATCATATTCTGTGTATGAGAGTTTGGTGTATTAACTATTAATAATCATTAAGAATGTTAGTGTGTGTGCATGTGTATAACTGAGCATAAGTTTATATTATGTTCTGAGCAAAAGTGTCAAAGAAGACAGTACTTGACTCTATATAAACAGTGATCTGACCTTACAAATGGTTCGATTATGAAATGACGATAATTTACATAAGTTCACTGAATACTATTTATTGCATTTGCCGTATTTCTGGTTACTGGTGGGTTAGTTAACTTGCTTATGCCCTCTTTTTACACGAGCTTTGAGTTATTCCAAAAAGTTACAGTATAAATACTGTCTATGTTAAAGCAAGTGACAGTTACGCAAATGAAACCTATGCTGGGCCGGGCTCGGGCCTAAAATTATTCTCTCTGCAGGGATCTAGGTTGCAGTAACCAAATTTTTGCGTTACGTATGATGATCGAAAAGTATCTGTCTGTTGGTAAGCAAGTTTTTTTTGTTTGTTTTTTTGTGTTCATAGATTTAGAGGGAGTAAACTGGGTACTTCTCTCATGAGTAGTAAACAGGATACTTCTCTCATGAGTGAGTAAACAGGATACTTCTGTGGAACATCTGAATAAATATGGTACAACTGGGAATCTGATTAATACTATAAAAGCTTTCTATGCTGGCAGTTCAGCAAGTGCACGAGCAAATGGTGATTTATATGGAAATGGTTTTCTGTTGGTGCAGGAGTCAGACAAGGTTGTGTAATGTCACCATGGCTGTTTAATATATTTATGGATACATGCATGCATGATGCCAAAATAGACAATACTGGTTTATGTCTTGGTAATATCCTTGTGTGCAGATTGTTGTATCTGTTGACACAGACTTGTTATAGGAAAGCAAAATTGAGTAAGCTGCCCTGGATGTACAAAGTTTGTATGACATTCAAAGTGAGTATACACCGATAAGCCATTACATTATGACCACCTACCTAATAAGCTGTAGGACCCCCTTTAACCCACAAAACAACGGCCACTTGGCGAGGCATTGATTCGACGAGGTGACGATTGGTATCCTGGGATATCTGGTACCATAATGTCAACAGCCGGTCCTCCAGTTCCCGTACACTTCAGGGAGGTGGTGATTTAGTGCGAACCCGCTTTTCCAAGTCGAACCACAAATTTTCGATTGGGTTCATGTCAGGTGAATTTGGAGGTCAGGGTATTAACAGAAAATTACCAGCATGTTCCTTGAACTACTCCTTGATGATTCTGGCAGTGTGGCGTGGCACATTATCCTGTTGGTAATGGCCATCACCAGCAGGGAACACAGTTGCCATGAATGGGTGAACTTGATCCGCAACAATGTTCAGTTACCTTATAGCTGTCAGGGATTGTGCTATTGGGATAATGGGCCTAAAATGTCCCAAGAAAACATCGCCCACAGCATAACACTGCTGCCACCGGCCTGTTTCCACCCAACAGTGCATCCAGGTGCCATAGCCTCTGTTGGTAATCGACGTATCCACACTTGGCCGTCTACGTGATGCACCAGGAATCTTGATTTGTCAGACCAGGCCGCTTTCTTCCAATCATCCATGGTCCAATATCGATGATCTTGGGCCCATTTCATGCATTGTTGGCGATGAAGTGCAATGAGCATGGGGACCCTGCTAGGTATTCGGCTATGCAGGCCCAATGTGCAGAAGGATGTGATGAACTGTGTGCTGTGACACATTGCCCTGATCACCACTGTTGTAGCTGCGGGTGATTTGTCGCACTGTGGTGCTGCGGTCACTGTGAACAATGCACGGCAGTCTCCGCTCCCCTCTGGCATCAGTGAGCTGTGGACGAGACACAGCTGGATGACAGTTCGTCATTTGGCCATCTGTGAACCACTTTTGATACATACTCACTATAGCGGCATGCATGTGAACAACCCACAAGGTGCACCGTTTCCGAGGTGCCATGCCATCACAATTTGTGCTTTATCAAACTCCAATAAATTGGCAGCTTTTCCTATGCCGGTCCTCAGGTTGTATACATACTGCTCTGCGAACTTCACCTGCGCCACCGTTCGGTATCCAGGCGTGCTCATTTCTCTAGGCTGGGGGTGGTCATAATGTAATCGGTGCAAATAATGGAAAAAAATAATGCAAATAATGGGCTCATCGGTGCAAATAATGGAAAAAATAAAGTTATTGTTTTGGGTGAGAAACTGTTAGTACTGAAAGCAGGTTCAGTCTAAATGGCACAGAGATTGATCAAGTGAATGAATTTGTATATTTAGGAAGCATGCTTGACAGAGAAAATAAATTAGATGGTGAATTTAGTAGGCAAGTGAATTAATCTTTGAAAGTCATGGCTGCTTTTGAAGAATTTCACAGGAATGATGGTTTCTCAAAAAATTCTTGCATGGTTGTTTATGAAAGTGAAATTGTTCTCACTCTGATGTACAGCAGTGAAATGTGGGTTCTGCAGAAGAGACATAGGAGTCATTTGTGTGCTGGAGAGATGCATTACTTACAGGGGGTTTGTGGCACAACACACTCTGATCACGTGAGGAATGAAGATGTGTTGCAGTTGTGTAATGTGGCAAAATGTTGTTAGTGAGGGTGAAACTTATATTCTTAGGTGGTTTGGCCATGCTGAAAGAATGAGTGATGACATGCTTATTAAGATAATTTCTTCAGCTGAAATGGCAGGAAATAAAAAGTAGGGAAGGCCAAGGAAATCATGGGAGGACCAGATTCATGAATGTCTGCATAAGAAAAGGATAATGAGTAGGGCCCTGACTTTGGTGATATTTGCATTTTTTTATATTTGGGCCTGTTTTACTCTGTTAGGGCATTTTTTGAGATTTGGAGGATTTTTTTGTTTGTTTTTGGAGCATTTTTTTTGTTTTAGGTATTTTTTTTTTTTTTTTTTTTTTGCATTTTTTGTCACTTTTTTTTAAATTAAATTTTTGCTTTCTTATGCTTTCAAATTGCAACACCAAAAGCCAGGATTGCTAGATGACCAAAGCAAAAAACCTTCAAAAGTAGCTCATTCTGGCAACTCTGTTCAAGACACTATTTAGTGCTATCCAGTTTTTGGGGAAATAGAATCTCCATTGTCCACTTTGAAAGGGGCTGCTAGGGAAGCGTAGTGAACACAAGAATTCAAATTTAGAGCTTCTTATCTTGTCCTGTTGCTGGCATTTCAAATCCTTATGTACTACCTGGCAGGTATTTACTTGCTTTTTTTCTTCTGAGGTTTTATAGTGCGTTTTATAAAGAAAAGGCAAAATTATAGTTTATGAATTGCCAATTATTGAAGTTATTTAATTTATAATTTTGAGAAAAAATGTAATATGAACTGTTTTAGGGGGATTTTTCCTTTAAAATTTTAAAGGCATTTTTTCAATTTTTAAGGACATTTTTTCATCTTTTTAAGGGCATTTTTTAGGAATTTTCAGGTCAGCAACTTCCAGGTGTGTGTTTGTGTGTGTGTATACCTCCGTATTACAAAATTTGATCATCAGTTTACTGCATAAGTGACCATATTTTATTTTCAAGTCATCTTTAGTTTGGGTTTTTTATTAAAGAGTTTTGCACAGTGTAACTAAGTATTCTAGTTTGATTTGCTGGTTAATCTTTTGTTAGTGAATTTTTATCTAGATCATATTTTTAGGTATCCTCATCTTTCAGCAACAAATCATTGGCAGTTACAGATCAGTTTGGGGCAACTTTTATAAACATGTGTAGAAAACATTAAAGTCAACAGAAATTACTTTGAATGAAAAGAATTTTTGTATTGCATTTGTATCTTGTCTGTAATTGACAAAATTCTAGAGCTTTATTGTTGCATTCTTAAATGTACATCCATGTGGCATATTCATCTGAAATTTTCATCGTGTTATTACCATGAGTTTGGAACTTATCACTGACTGTATATCTGCATTTTTTTTTCTTTTTTGACAGCATTGGTAATTTTTCTGTGTATTGCTTTTCAGAACTTCAAAGTACTCAAAAGAGTGCCTGCTTGAATGAGATGGTTGAGTTAAGAAAAGAGCGTGATGATCATATGGACCGAATTGTTGAGTTGGAGCGAACTATGGAAGAATATAAGCGGCAAGAGAATTACCTCCTGGAAAATCTTGATGGTCATTGTGTCCAAATTGAAGAGATGAAACGATCAGTGAGTTCTTATTTCTTTATACAGTTTATTAAATGTGATCTGCTCTGTGTTACAATGAGTAGTTTTTATAAAATAATTAAATTTACATACATACAAAGATTTGTTTTTTATTTGTTGATGCTTACAAACTTTTATGTTAGCATAGACATTTAAAAATGCTAAGTTGCGATTACAAGAATCAATGGACATTTCATTTTCTCTTTCCAGTCTGTGAGAATAATTGAATTATATCATTCACTAAATAACAGAAATAACACTGGGTAACAAATTTTAATGAACTTTCTGCTTGTGGTGATTTTTTAATCGATTTTAGTTCATTCGGGCCCGCTGATTACAAAATATGGCATTGGTTTTGCTGTAGTGTCAACAGTTCGGACGGTATAAACAATTTGTGTTTTATTCAAACTAAATGTAGTTTACCTGTAAAATATAAGAAAATTATTCTTTTAGTTTTATTTAAAATTTTGCAGTAAAAGTGAAAGATAATAATGTAGCAACGTGCTGGCAATAATTTCAAGTTATAGAAATACATTAAAAGAACAGTACTTCAGGGTGAAATGATACACTATAGCAACATACAAAATGAAGTTTAGCAATGTAAAAAAATGTGAATGTACTTGTTTACAAAGAAACACATAAGAGTCACCTGAGGAGAGTGATCACAATTTGTGGTTCTTTGTCTTTTGTGAGTATCCATCATGTCATCATGAACTAAGCCCCAAATATAGTCACCCATCATTGCATGGTCCCGTTATCCCTGATATCTACTTTCCATGGTTTGAATGTCTTTGTGGAAGCATTCACCTTGCTCTTTGCTAATATCACTCAGATTATGCCTGAAGAAATCCAGGTGTGAATGAAGCATGTGCAATTTCAAGGACATTCTACAGCCCAGTTCTCTATACCGTTCAATGAGTGTTTTCACCTGTTTGTCGTATTCCTCACTTCTGTTGTGCAGGAGATAGCCTTTCACCAGCATTTCAAAGGCCTCCCAAGCATTTCTTTCCAACTCATTCATTTTTCGTTTCAGTTCATCACTAAGCAGCATCACACAAATCTGTGGCCCTGTGAAAATGCCACCTACAATTTTGGCTTGTGACAAATTAGGAAACATTTATTTTATAAACAGTAGGGCAGCTGAATCCAGATCCAATGCTTTTACAAATTGTTTTACCAGTTCCAGTTTAATATGTAGTGTGGGCAGGAGGATCTTGTTCATAGTTACCAGAACCTTGTTTATTACATTATGTGTTCCTGGAATTGGCTGTCTTCTCTTTCAGGCCACATGGTCTGCGTGTAGTGTTTGGTGTCTGCTTGGCTATCGCAGAGACAGAGGAAGCACTATTTTGTGTACCCACTTTGTAAGCCTCGGAGAAATCCAAGCATTTTGAAATCATCACATTTATTCCACTGATGACTTTCATACTGTATTTTTTCCAACATCAGCTTCACACTTCATTAACTCTACAGGTGGACTGAATATGCAACTGGAATCGACAGGTATTGGTTTCTGTTGTGTAAAAGAACACCCTTCAGGCTACTTTTAGAACTGTCCATAAAAAAACGCCATTCTTTTGGTTCATATCGAAAGCCGATGACATTAAACAGACCACTTATGTCACAACAGTAACACAATAATCTTCCAAAGCAAAATAGCATGCAAACCGCTTGCATCTGTTTCTGTACTTGGATATTTTACAGGAAGGAAGAAGAAAGTTCCACTCCTTCAGTTGTGAGGTTGAGTTCAGACTTACTTTTTGGTAATTGTAAATCTCTAATAAGGTCATTTAGCTCATTCTGATTCAGTAAATGAGGTTCTTTTCTGTCCTCCTCAAAAATAAAAACAACAATCACCTGAACTCTGTGCCATTTGTTTCTTCATCAATATTCCTTTCAACAGGAGGAGAGGGAAAATGAAGAGCTTCGCTATGCAGGACAGGCACAATGGAGAACGGAATGTTCGGGTAATTCAGTTGACTTCTGTTCTTGCCCTTCTTTAAATTCTTCAGATCGATCATACAAAAGTAACAGTCATTGTGGTGGTTTCTAGGTTCCCTCAAAATTCAGGGAATGGCAAATGGCATACTTTTTCTGCTACCATGCAGCCAATGTTCCACTGTCGATCCGCACTTACCACAAGACACATGTAGAGCCCATGACTTGTCAGGGTCACCGACAGCCATTCCAAAGTAAGCTTTATATGCTTTACAAAATTTAGTTCCAGGCACAAGGGTGTGTTTCACTTGTTTTGGCCTAATGTAATATCCACATACATAGCAGAACAAATCTGTCCACAATTTGCAATTACGGATCGTTGACATACTGCTGTTTATACAAATCAGAAGGCACGGCAACAGAGGTAACGAACCTAATACATTAAATGAGCATCACACCCAGCTATTTTAACATAGGTATCTATCCTGTGCTGCCATCTATCGGATTTCGTAGTAAAGTCATTCTAACGAAAAACTAGTACTGTAAAAGCAAACACATGGCGATATCTCCCAAAATATTGACACTACGATAAAATTAGTGCTTGATTCGCGTTCAGCAGGTCGAAATCTAAAAGTATTCATAAAAAAAACAATGATAAGCAAAATCTTGTTTACCAGTGTAATCTTTTTAAAAGTTCCCCCAAAGGTTTGGTTTTAACTGAATTCTGCTGGATAATCCAGTAATTTAGTTCTTACAAGATTGAAATGGTGGTTAGTACAATGATGTTTAATCATTCTGAATGTTTTTCAATAACTTAGAAATAACAAGGCATAAAGGTGATGATTATTTTAAGTTATAAAATCCATTTAAAGAAAATTATGCTATCATTTGTGAATATTTTTAGGGAATATACAAGTGCTTTATGGTTGCTTTTAATTCTCAAAATCTTTGAAAACTAATAAAAGTATAATAAAGCGATTTATTTCTTTAAATTGAATATTTTTTTGTTTTATATAGAAAATCTACTAAACATTATATATATATATATATATTTTAAAAGTCACATGCATAAAGCAGCTGCAAAGATGTTTTCTTCATTAGTAACAAAACTTTTTCACTTTACTGCGAGTTCTGTCTTCTTCATATTCTTTAAACCTGAATACATAAAGATTTTTTTACTTCATTATTGCCTTTTTATGTGCAGTTGATGTAAATTAGTATGCATCAGGGCCTATAATTACTGTATGTGCAACGCAGATCAGAGTGTGATTGACAGCTGTCAAGCATTTTTAGTTGCTTGCTGTCTGTAATGATTACTGGAAGTTGTTTTGTGAAATTGTGGTAACTTTACACTAAAGTGCCAAAACTCATGGGATAGCAGTATGCAAATTTTTAACTGGCGCTGCCGTCATATAAAGGCTTGGACGCGTGCCACAATTTTTATCAGTTGCAAGGTGTAATTTTGTGAGTCAGGTTGAACAATCGCCAGTAGGATTATGGCAAGCTAACATGAATTATTAGTGTTTGAACGAGGCATAGTAGTGGGAGCCAGATGGATAGGACATTCAATTTCGGAAGTTGTATGAACATTCAACATTCCTTGATCCACAGTGTCGCGTGTATACCAAGAATACCTCATGGAAGGCATTACCACTCACTATATGGCTGACCACTGGTGCTGAATGACCATGATCAGTGGCATCTGACCAGGATTGTTCATACTAACAGACAAACGACACTGGCTCAAATAATATCCACATTCAATGTAGGAGGTACCAGAGACATATCCATCAGGTCAGTACAGCGTAATTTAGCGTCCATGGGATATGGGAGCAGAAGACCCACCAGTGTGCCTTTGTTAACACCACGACATCGGACACAGCACCTCACCTGGGCTCGTGAACATGGTAATTAGACCCTGGAAGACTGGTAACACGTGGCGTGGTCCGATGAGTCACGCTACCAGTTGTTATGAGCTGATGATAGAGTTCGGGTGTGGCACAGACCCCATGAGCCATGGACCCAAGCTGTCAACAAGGCACTGTGCAAGCTGGTGGTGGTTCCATACATGTGTGGGGTGTCTTTACATGGCACGGTTTGGCACCTCTGGTCCTCATAAACACGTCATTAACAGGTAATCGCTTTGTTGCTCTGTTGGGTGACCATTTGCAGCCCTTCATTAACTTCATATACCCTAACAATGATGGGATTTTCTAGGCGGACAGTGCACCATGTCATCGGGCCCAAGTTGCCCAAAATTTGTTCGAGGAGCATTCTGGACAGGTCCGACAGATTGTGTGGCCACCATGTTCTCCTGACGTGAACCCAGTAGAGCACTTATGGGTCGTGGTCAAAAGGCCCATTTTCACCGAAGCTCCTGCACCTACAAATACCAGGGAACTGTGGGTGGCTGTTCAGATGGCATGGCACAACATCTCTCCAGAAGTCTTCCGGCCACTTGTGGAATCGATGCCACATCGAGTTGCTGCACTTTGCTGGGCTAGAGGAGGTCCTACACAATACTAGGTACGTATCCCATGACTTCTGGCACGTCAGTGTAATTGTACAGCTTGATTAAGGTGGACGTAAAGTGAAAATCCGCCAATGTATTTTCAATGGGAAAATTTTGTTACATAAGTTCTCATACAAGAAATGCTTCCTGACTTGTGAAAATTCGCACACACACGAAGAAGGCACTGAACTATAGGGAGTGGCAATCAAATTTGAGAAAAAATTATAGGAAATATTTTTAAATTAAATTTCTTTGAGATGGAGTAGTGTAGCCTATCGTTACTAGATGTCGCTCTAGGTACGTCAAGTACTGAAAATGTGGCATATCTTGACTTTTTCCTTGAATATTAAAAGTTTTCACATAAATAATAATAACTGAGCTGTCATAGCCTTTAGTTTAGGATGTCAGTAATTATTTAAATCACTTACATTACAGTTTATTGGCTTTTCTACCCTCAAACTTATGTAAAAAAGAAATCACATTCTGTTACTCTAAGATGCTGACCGAAGCATTTACGAATCATCCTCAGCTAAGCAGGGGATGGGGGATGAGATTTCCCCCTCAGCGAAGGGGATCGACTGACGGTATCAGGTTTCTGTAGTATTCGGAGAAAGAGTAATTACGTGTGAAACCTATTGTGCTGACCCTTCTTCACGAATAATGTTTCAAAACAGAACCAACGTTAATCGGGACGGAGCAGGGCTATTGGGACAAGGAATGAATGTTTGGCCACGACAGAACGAATGAATCTACATTAATTTTTCGTTATTTTTTCCATGAAAAAAATGTAATTGTGAAAAATGAAAAGAAAAATAATTATCAAAAATGACGAATAGTAAAAGTAAGACACAGTGGCTCATGGAGGATTTCTTTATGGGGTGGCCCAAAATATTGAAGATGCAAGTAAAAAGATATCCCGAAGAAAACATCTGCCCAAATATTGCAAAGCGATAAAAATATATACCCCATACTAAAGGGTGCTTCTTATTATTCGTAAAATATATATTTAAAAATATGTACCAATATATTTTTAAAAAAGCAGCCAGAGAACAAAGAACCAAGTGATACCTAATGAAGAGGGGCCCGGAAACCTTGTCCACCCCACACTGAACAGGTCACTGGTAAAACAAATGTATGATATAAAATTTTGGTACTTTATTTTTTTAAGAAAGTTACATGTATTCTAGTGTCCAAATAACAAAAGCTAGATATGAGCTCACTAATAGCAGCAACAGTCTTCGTTTTGGAATTTGTAATAGCTTTTTAAATTCGTTTTTCATCATGTTTCATTTCCTGTCTAGGATAAATCAATCTTTTTTTTTTAATTTGAGAAAATAACCCGTAAACCATAAATGTGTAACAGTGTTCGCTCTACTGTTATCGGAAGCACGTACCTGGTTGCCCCAGCGTTCATTTGCGTGGTCAACTGCTGCACTGTTGCGCTTCGATTGCCCTTTACCAGTCGAAGGAGGCGACGTTCTCCTCTGGGGTCGATGGCCTTTGGGGCTCCACAGTTATGACTTCGAGAGGTACTCTGTGTGCTAGAGATCCATTCTTGGTACACCCTTACTACAGCAACTCGCGAACAGCCCATGAAGTCTTATGTTTATGAGCTGCTTCCACCCTTGCTCGGTAGCCATTGATCATCCTTTTGAACGTCCATCAAATCACTACGTCTGTCCAATGTGCCCAGACGTAACACACTATGGCTCGTCTGTTCTGGCCGGCCGCTTCTATATCTGTGTGGTAGACCTTGTCATGTGCACTCCGTGACACGCCTCGGCGGGTATACTTATTCCGGGGGTGGTAATATTATTCTGATGCGACTGTGTGTAAGTGTCAAATTGTGTGTATAAATATATTTTAGTGTAATGGTATATATTGTGATTTTGTGTGTTGCTTGTATATTTGTAAAAGAAGTTGCTATCATGTTATGTGCTTGGTTCTTCAGCGAATAACGAATAAACTATATATGTTAGTATCAGGGGTGGATTTCCAACTAGGCGCGCCTAGGGCCCCAGAGTTTGAGGGGGCCCCGAAAACGTATGATTGGACTACCAGTTTTGTTTTGGTTTTCACGGACCGAAACAAATCAATCCTTAAAGCAACCACTTTGTTTTTATTATCCATTGATATTTTACTTTCTCATATTATTAAAATATATTTTTTCTTGCTGTTGCTGATACTCCAAATTTTCGAGTTCTTATCGATGTATTTATTTTGAAAGGAACGGTTAAAATACTTTAGCCTTCCTTTTTGTGGTAGGTAGTGGGGTAACCCCCACCTCCCGCAGCTGTGGTGTGGTGTGGGGGTAGGTAACGAAGGGGCGTACTGCAGCTGCCAGTTACTGTTTTATGAAAGAAATCGAACATGCACAATAATTAACCCAAATATTCATATTTTGCTTTAAGATATACTGTATTTAGCTTTGCCTAAATAAATGCCTAGTTTTACTTTTAAAACACTGAATGCCCCACAGATTGAAAGTGTTCGGCCTTTTGGCTCAGAGTTGTAATACGATAGTTCTCCAATCGCCCTCTCTCTCCGCTGCTGAGGAAAAAGCGAGAGGCCACAGTGGGATTACCCGTAGAAGATATGGGAAAACAGTCAGTTACCTAGGATTACGTGCACGACATGGCAGTCGCAGATCTGCCATGTATAAAAGGGTGATTTCTTCAAGTGATTTTTTGTTTTGTTTTGGACAAAGCAATTACACGTATTGCCAAATTTATTACTTAAAAAGTTAGAACTACAGGGCTCTAAGTACCACCATTACTTTTGCAGACACTCTCCCTGACTTCATACCCCCCCCAACCACCACACACACACACCACGAAAAATGTATCTGCTGAAGTAAACCTTTCATGGGGGGGGGGGGGGCATGTTGTGCTAGTTAGTTACTCCACTTGTGGTAGGTGAAGGAAGCATTCACGCTTCTCACACTTTTCATTGTTTCAGGCGAATTCTTAATTGGCCTGCTGTCTGGGATGGGTTTACAGGAAAGCCAACGACGTCCAGGAGCGTAACCCCGCGATGCTGGAGGATCTCAAAAATAATGATTTATATATAATTTTTTATTTTGTATCTAAAAAACGAGAAAAGTCATACAGAAAGGGTTAAATTCGTTGTTCTGCGTTTGGGAAGATTTGGGGGCATATTTCCGCCGGAAATCAAAATATGTTATCTACAAGTATGAATTTATTAAACTAGCAATGCTGGCTCACTAAATATTGTTTTGAGGGTAATATTACTTTATACTACATTAGAACTGAGCTTAGAAATTGGGGTGTTATTTCTGGCCAATTTTTGTAGAATATAATGAACATTTTGCTCTTTAGTTCTATGTTTTACATGCATCCCCATCTTTCCCTTAAAATTCCTTTCCCCCCATTAAGTTTAGTTTAAGAGGTAATGACAAGACTTATCGTATGAGTAAAATGACATTCGAAAACGTGAATTACGAGGCCCATAAATAGGGTTCATCCATGTTCGGACTCTGTAAGGGAACCATAGGCGCCGACTTCGTGGGTTCGAGACACTTTTTGGACCCCAAATTATTTTGTTGTGAGTTCCTCGAACCCCTAATATTTATGCGCGTATTTCGTGAGGAAAATACACGTACGCATATATGCATAAATTTTGTTTTTCGTTATCAATTCTTCAAGTTTTTTCTATTATTCATTCCCCGTTTACTATATATAGAAAGTGTGTATAAAAATTTACCCCTCAGACTGTTTATTGTTCCTCCAAAGAGAATTATTGTTTGTTTGTGCTCATCAAATTTGACGCGACAGACAATACCACAAGTACCGTTGTTTAAAAGTGTCTAAAACTGTCTGCTTTATAAAAGAAAATTTTTCGGTTTGTCTGGGTTCCCACAAAATACAAAAGTCTGGCTCTGCATTCGGAGACGAGAACCTATTCGAGGTCATAATCATAAAGTGTAAATATGTTGTATAGTCAGATGACCCACCCTATCTTCGGGCAGTCGGGGACCAAGGAGGTTAGAAGAGAGAGGAGATGGCATCAGCAGCCGCTGGTGAAGCCAGTTCTGATCATCTGGTTTCTTGCGCCCTCCGGGTGGGGAGGGTTCAGTGACGTGCCGTCACTTACAGAAGACCTGTGCTGAAGCACAGGTTGATAGCGGCCGTCTCTTACTCTCTGCAGCAGTCCCTGTAGGTCAACAAGGCTCCCATAGCTTTAGAAAGGCCATGATTGGTTAATACGCAATATGCACTTCCGCTCTACGAAGCATAATTTTGTTTAATTTTTTTTAGAAAATACTAAACAGTATTTCTGTAAATTTTTGCAAATTTTTAATTATGTGCATGTATATTTCGGTCTCATTTTTTCCTGACTGTACATGCTGTAACAGTGCCTGCTACGTTTGAGACGAATTTGTGTTTGAGACGAATCAAACTTCTTGCGTTTGAGACGAATCTTTATCCAGCATGCAACAAGCATTGCTGGGTAAAGATTTGTCTCAAACGCAAAAAGAACTAGCTGAACAACTGGGGGTAACTCAACAAATCATTTCCAATCATTTACGCACAATGGGAAAGATTCAGAAGGAAGGAAAATGGGTGCGACATGACCTGAGCCAGAGGAACAAGGATTAGCGTGTCATGAAGTGTTTGAATCTGTTGAATAAACAACACAGAAAGTCTTTCCTGTGGAAATTCGTTACGGATGATGAAAAGTGGATATAGTGCGACAATCCCAAACGCAAAAAACACTGGGTAGACCCCAGTGAAGCAACGACTTCGACACCGAAACGCATTATTCACTCCAAGAAAATTCTTCTCTGCATCTGGTGGGATATGGGATATGAAGGGTGTGCTATATTATGAATTATTGGAACAGGGTCAAACTGTTACTGCTGATTGGAAAGCGTATCATAATCAATGCATTGCATGATTTTACTAACTTGTTATTTAAAATTTAAGTATCTGGTTTTCATACAGATTGTAGAACATATAGCAGAGAGTTACAAAATTATGTTTGCTATTTCATGAATGAGGAAGGTTGCCGTAATAATAATAATGGTAATTTGAAATCTGCAAATCTAAGTGGCTGTACAATGAAGGGCGGTGACCTATTTGAAAGAGAGGGGGATCATGAACTAAAAAAATATATTTAACATATCTTTTTAAGGGCTTTAAGGACCTCGCACCCCAAAACTTTAAACAATAACAATAAAGAGATAAAACATTTTCAGCAAAAATAATTTGTTTTCATTTTTTCCAGCGAAAATGATTGTTTTTATTTTTTAACCTGAGGAGATTGGGCCGACGTTCCCAGTTGCCCCTATGGTACTCACGGCACTTCTATCACGGTAATAAATATTGAACTTGAGCTGCTCGCTGAACTTCATTTGTTGTCACTATGTACATTTCCAGGACTCTCTGTGACAATATTGTAATTGTACGTTGCATTCAGCAACAAATGCATTGCAGGCAGAGGCATGGGCTTGTTCCCATGTGGGCGGTCATATGGAGGGTGGCTGGCTGGTAGACTGCCCTTATTTTTCTTTAGCTTTTTCATATAAATATATATATTATGTTTATATGATAATGATCTGAAAAATAGTGTTTCATAAAATACATATTATTTGCCCTTTTTTCTTTGTGAATTAATCTGGTTTGTTTCATCCGTATTATTACATAAAAGCGTATTCCTAATTGCAATATTTTATAGCAGTTCTCATTCTCTGCCGTTCTTCTAAGCCAGTATATTTAGCCTTTCTATTTTTGAAGTCTGTATCTTTGTGTCTCTTCCTGGACCTGAGACAACATTACTCGCCTTGAGGCTACAGTCATGAAAATGTCTCCAAAGTACGATTGTCACTCACTTCTTGACCAACCCCTTGTTTTGCAAAGCAGGAGGTGCCAGGAGTATGACGGAAACAACCCTAGGTGTTCTCCCCGTTACCCTACTACTATAGCACGATATCATTTTCAAAATGACCGCATCCGCAATGGAAACTAATTACACCATAAAAGGAAGGACGGTATGACCACTACGATGGAAATATTTGTTTTCTGAGTGAATATTTGTCTTCCTAGGACCGAGCAGGAAATCGGCATGTTTGGTTGGTACAGCATGTGATTTAGCAATTCTCATTTTGCCCGTATGAGGTGAAGAAACTGAATACAGGAAAAATACTCTTATATATTAGAGGAAAAAAGAAAATTAGGATTTCAGTGGGGAAGGAAATACTTTTTTTTTTTTAATTTCATTTTTGAAGGATTTTGAGTTATTTGTTTTAACGTAATTGCTAATGAAATCCAGATTGCTAATATAATAAAAAGAGAAACTAAATAAAAATGCGTACACTACAAAATTCAGGTAACTCCTCGTACCCTGTTTTTCTTTAGATACTTTCGTACATACAGTGCTATCTTAATGGGCTGGTTTTGATCCTCGCATTAATCAAGGGACTACAACTTAATGTTTTAATCGAAAGGAAAAAAGAAATTCCCTGAGAACTTTAAAGTGTAAAATCAGTATTTGGGAATTTCCTGTGTAAGTCAGTTTGACCCCCCCCCCACACACACACACACCGGCTGTGTGAAGGAAACATACCCCGTCGTCATTTCTGATATACATTCCTCAGTCGATTTTCAATATTTCATTTTTCTGTTGCCTGTTCTGAAAGTTCCTGGAAGTATTCCCATAGGACGCATTTTTCCCTGATGTGTATTCTTACAGGATTCTCCCTGGAAATACAAACTGGCAATTTGTAAGGGTTTCCATTTAATTTTTGGAAGATAATGCTATCACTATGTGGACTGCGTGCCTCAAGAAAAGCGTGTGTGTGGAGGGGGGTGGTGGCATGTGTGTAACAAAACATCTTAATTTCATCTAAAGGCGGCCAGACCTCCACCTTGCCCACGCATTAACAATGGTTGGCGGAAGACCGCCACACAGGAAGACCGCCACACAGGAAGACCGCCACACAGGAAGACCGCCACACAGGAAGACCGCCACACAGGAAGACTGCCATACAGGAAAACTGCCACACGTCTTTCAGCAACTTAGAAAGCTGCCACACAGGAAAACTGCCACACGCTTTTCATTAAGGGGCCGAGCACAAATTACTATTCCTCCGAGGAACACTTGAATGTGTGGCAGTTTTCTGGTGTGGCAGTTTTCCAAGTTTCCGAATTATGTGTGGCAGTTTCCCAAGGTGCTTAACGATGGGAAGAGCTCTTTTTTGTCTGAATTTTCATGTCGGTTCATACTTAGGGCAACTGGCCACAGAAGTCCGAGGGGGGGGGAGTATAAAGATTGCCGTTTCCTGGCCTATTTTGAGAATTGAATTGGGAACTCCAAACAATTATTCTACCAATGTCATATTCACAGCGAATCATATTAATAATGTTGGGCGCTTACTTATGCATGAAATATTAATTCATAGGCCCTAGGCCTTTTTAAAAGTTTTGACTCTTTCAATGCCATATTGGCAACATTTAAACAGCAAATCAAGTTAATAATATTACGCTTTTACTTGGGCACGAAATGTTAATTCATAGGCCCAGACCTAGGGCCTATGAATTAATATTTCGTGCCTAAGTAAAAGCGCAATATTATTGCATTTATTTGTTGTGCAAATGTTGTGAATATGGCATTGATAAAGTAAAAACTAAAAAATGCCTGAGGCATATGAATTAATATTTCGTTCCTAAGTAAACCCCAATATTATTGACTTCATTTGCTGTGTAAACATTGTGAATATGGCATTGGTAGAATGAAAACTGTCAAAAAGGCCTAGGAGTTAATATTTCCTGCCTAAGTAAAAGCGCAATATTATTACATTTATTTGTTGTGTAAACGTTGTGAATATGAGAATGATAATTATGTGTGGGCGTTTTCTTAGGCAGGAAATATTAATTCATAGGCCCTAAGCCTAGGCCCTATGAATTAATATTTCCTGCCTAAGAAAATGCCCAATAATATTAACTTCATTTTCTGTGTAAACGTTGTGAATATGACATTGGTAGAATGAAAACTGGTAAAATAGCCTAAGCCTAGGCCTCGGGCCTGTGAATAAATATTTCGTGCCTAAATAAAAGCCCAATATTATTAACTTGATTTGATGTATAAACTCGGTGAATATGGCACTGGTAGAATAAAAACTGTTAAAAAGGCTGATGCCTGTGGCCTAGGACTTTAATATTTAGTGCCTAAGTAAAAGCACAATCCTATTGACTTGATTTGACACGAAAGCGTTATGAATATAAAGTCGGTGGATTAAAAGCTGTTAAAACGGCCGAGGTGTAACGCTTATGAATTAATTAAGTAAAAGAAAAATATTACAAATTTGACATGTTATGTAAATATTTAGTGCCTAAGTAAAAGTGCAGCGTTATTAAAAAATCTCATCTTATTGTCCTTCTTTCCTGAACACAGCAATTTTTGCTTGGCTTACATAGAACGTTTTCTCGATATTTGTTTGGAGTTCCCAATTCAATTATCAATATAGGCCAGGAAACGGCAATCTTTATACCC
Organism: Macrothele yani; assembly: GCA_039090855.1. Lineage (NCBI taxonomy): Eukaryota > Metazoa > Arthropoda > Arachnida > Araneae > Macrothelidae > Macrothele > Macrothele yani. The sequence continues at coordinate 22,943,528 of CM076992.1, forward strand.
CCCCTCCTGCCCCTCGAACTTCTGTGGCCAGTTGCCCTAAGTATGAACCGACATAAAAATTCAGACAAACAAAAGAGCTCCTTCCCATCGTTAGGCACCTAGGCACCTTGGGAAACTGCCACACATAATTCAGAAATTTGGAAAACTGCCACACATTCAAAGCGTTCCTCGGAGGAATAGCAATTTGTGCCCGGCCCCTTAATGAAAAGCGTGTGGCAGTTTTCCTGTGTAGCAATCTTCCGGTGTGGCAGTTTTCTTGTGTGGCAGTTTTCCTGTGTGGCGTTTTACAGTGAACCATGTACAATATCACGGGCCGGCCCTGACTGCGGGGCAATAGGTTTGCAAAGAATCTGCTAGCAAGCTGTTGCTAAGAAAAGAGTGTCGGGTTTCCAAATGATGCCTCAGTTTTGAAAACTGTAGTCTGGTAGAGTGTACGATTTGCTGCAGCATGCACGCTAGATGTCTGCACTTATTTTCGATCAACATGTGCGGACGTCCAGAACTGTATCTGCACTGCTGTGTCAATCATGACACCACGGGGTGTATAGCGTTGCACTCTGCTGGGTTGGCCTTACCTCAGGGTACTGCATTCCAGCTTTACAGATATTGATTATTCATATTTTCTCAGAGTTCAGTAATTTCTCATATGGATTGCCGTTTCCTTCCCCGGGCATATAGAGAAGTTCGGACATTGTGCTCGACCTCTATTCTCTTACTTTCTATATTCTGTCTGCTATGACGAACTAAAATAATTCATTCTACATGAATGCTTTTCATTTACAAGCCACAAATCAGAAAAGAAATAAATTTTGTACTAGTACAAATATGTGTATATAATGGTTGTTTGGAGTAACAAATAAACTTAATCTTCCGCTTAGGAAAAAAGCATCACTCCTTTAGGCTGCAACCGTACTATTGTAATATCGTAAATATTAACTTTGGGTGCATTAGACATATTTATCATACTCTAAAATTTGTATTCAAAGCAAAATTTGTGTATATAAAAATGTTGAAAAGCTATTATGCGCTAAATAAAATTTTCACCAATGCATAATAACATAATACTATTTACAGGCTGCGTGTATAAATTCATTCGTACTCGTGGATTATCAGTCGAAAAACATTGGCTTCCCAACACAGAAAATATCTTCGAAACTCACTTTCTATCCTTGGTACAAAAATGTTATTTGAAAAACCATTGCGTTGTGGAATATAACCTAGCAAACGACTCTTCACTTATTTTGTGAGCAAGTGTTTTTCAGAAATATTATTTATTGAAAACTATGTTACATCACGGACAGGTTTTTTATGCCACTAATGTATATATAATCTTTTTATAAACCCATTTATTCTTTGCAGGGAAATATTAGCGATTCCCTAATTTTTTCTTCTCTAATTTTCGAAACAACCTAGATGCTGATACAAATTTGCAAAATGCAGCTAGCGGACGAAATCGGTCTCAACTAATGTAACGGAAGAAATATGCACCAATATATTCGACCATTAGGCTCTCTGTGTGAAACTAAAAATGTTAACATTATGAACTTTGTAATTATGTGCTTGGTTTATTCCTCTGTAGTACTGGAGAAATACGGATTGATGTGGGCCAGTACTATGCCCATAGCACAGATGCTTTATATTTCAAGTCACGTGTAATTTCTTGATTGCAAGCGCAATCGAAGCACAACATCCTATATTCTAAAGAGAATTTACTCTCCACACAAAAGACATAACAGCCATAAAAGGACAAGAAATTTAATCTAGGTTGAAGAAAATGGTTTATTGGCAAGGCACCTGCTGATGTCTTTTGGACGACATTCATATGCTATCAGGCATTACTGGTAAGAAAGTGCACATATAAAACAGTGAAACTGCAAAAGGATAGAGTAAAAATGAATATATAACTTTAAAAATAGTGAAAATTTCCTCCTTCACTGTTATCTGTTAAAATTTGAATTATTTATCAGTTCCCCTTTGCTGTCATATATCACAAATTTTCGGATCATTTGTGTTAGCAGAAAAAAAAGCTTGCATTTTACTTGCCTAAAACGACGTTGTAAAGGAAATATACTGGGCTTTCCCCTTGGGAAACATGGGGGAGAGAAAGGAGGGCAGGGAGCTGTAAACTGATCCTGCATCTGATAAGGGAAAGTGGTCATGACACTAAGACCCCCACAAGAAGGGGGTAGGAAATAACCGTGCGATTTTCAGCGCCACTTATGAGCAGAAGCTTTACGTTAAACATGCCTTTATATTCCCCTTAACAGTACCTTCATAGATGTTACTAATATTTGCATTGGTGTTGCTAAATCATCATGATGTTCTCTGAGTTTCAGACGTTAGCTTCACAAAGCTAGATCATCTGCAAAATCAAAGTAACTAATAGTACTAGATTTTATTTACTGTTAATATATCAAATGTCTCCATTTACAGAGCTCTTAGCACACAACTTGATAATCACTGACATCAGTCATGTCTTACACAAGACCATTCATATTTCATACTCATTGTCTTTTTCTCTTGCAGACATTCCTGAATCTGGTCCTTCCATGGTTTCCTCAGCCCTTCTTTACCTTTCTTTTCTGCCCACTGGGACCGAATAAATTGTCTTAGTTAACATGTAATCACTCATTCTTTAAATATGGTCAAACCACTTCAAAATTTTGAACCCTACTAATGACATTTTGCTACATCTGCAGCACATCATCAGAATGTGTCTTGGAAATTCCCCTATGAGTAACACAGCTTTCCAACACACGAACAACCCTTGTGTCTCTTCTACAGTACCTATGTTTACTGCCATACATCAAAAATACAAATAATTGCACTTAAGTACATAGCCATAAGGTATCTTTTCAGAACCTACAAGTTCTGTGAAAATCCTGAAGTAGCTACATCTTTCAAAGCTGAATTCAATTGTCTTCTAATTTCACCATTTAATCTGTTTTCTCTGTCAGACATGCTTCTTGGAGACAAATTCCACAACACAGTGATGTGAGACTGGAACAACCAATGAATCACAAATATACATCATTGAGTGAACATACACAGATTAGGAAAACAATAACAGCTTTATTATTACAATAAAAAGCAATTACAGGTCAATGCATTCTGTAAAAATAAAAAAATAAAATTGGAAAAAAAAAAAAAAAAAAGAAATACTACAAGTTTCTGATTGGAATTCAATTACTTGTAGATGCACTGCACAATCCAGGCATTAAAAATTTTATATTGTTGATTGACAAATATATACATCTTCACTAAGTGCAAATGAAGAGAGAGTGAGAGAGAGAATTAGAAAAGAAAGAAAAAAGCTCAAAATTTCACTCAAATATAATTACACTACCAGTCCGTCCAATTGTATAACTTTCATACAATTTAAGCTGTGACCAAGATATGAGTTTTGAATGGTAATATTGAAAATCTTCATTATATTTGCTTATCCAGCAGTAGACAATAATTTGTTTCACACATTCAAGTAGTGTGATGCTATATGGACTGATTCATTCATTTAACTTTTATTTATTTTGCATATCATATCTTGTAGGTACTTTCTGAAACAGAGCATCTCACATAATAAAAGAGGATTATATTTATAAATGAGCTAACATACACAGGGTGGCGCTCATAAAACTGGCCCCAAGTGCAGTTTGAGTTCCAATGCAGAATTTGAAAAGGCATGCAAAAATGCTGATAAACATGTCAATTTACAGCCATTTTTAAGTTTAAAATACCATTTATTTACCATACCAAATGTAACTGAAATGTACAGTACATTATGACTGAATAAAACTGTCCAACTGTCTTTTGCATTTGGGGCCAGTTTTATGTGCACCAACCTGTATATATAATCACATTACATTGAGACTCCCAATAATATTCACTGTGTTGAAACACCTTACATAGTAATTCATGTCAGTAATGAAGATGTTACTTTCAGGCATAATGCTTAAATTGACTTCCAACTTTATTATTAGATGGGCAACTTAATTCTTGGCCTCTAACCAGAAGCAATCATAGAACGTCGTCAAATGCAAATAGCTGTGTGCGATAATGGCTGATTGCAGTACCATCCAACAGCTTTCCAGGCAACCGTAACCGTTCACAGCTGTAGTGACAGAAGGGATTAAAGTTGATGGTGAAAGCAATGTCGTTCAAGAAGCAACATTTGAGGCACTGCCTCCTGTTCACATTTCAGCTGAAAAAAGTCCCACGGAAACCCAGCAAATGATCTGTGCTGCTTTGGGTGAGGCTGCTGTGTCCTACAGTATGTGTAAGAAGTGGTTCCAGCAGTTTTAAGCAGGGGAATTTCGATCTCCGTGATGCAGAACGTCCGGGACAGCCACAGAAAGTTAACGATGAGGAACTGGAACAACTGTTGGATGCGGATCCCTGTCGCACACAGTCAGAGCTCGCCCAGAAACTCGGAGTAACACGGCAAGCCATTGCAAAGCACCTGCACAAGTTTGGACGGATTCACAAGGAGGGCTGTTGGGTGCTCCACCAACTCACAGCTGCGAACAAGCCTAGGTGCTACGATGTTGCTGTGTCCTTGCTCTCCAGATTAAAGACGGATTTCCTCCACAAGATTTTGACCTGTGATGAGAAGTGGATCCTCTACGATAATCCTAAGCGGCGCAAATCGTGGGTTTATCCAGGTCAGCCTAACACCAGTACCGCCAAACCGAATATCCATGCCAGGAAGTTGTTGCTGTGAATATGGTGGGATCAGCGTGGTGTCGTACACTATGAGTTGCTCAAACCTGGTGAAACGGTCAATGCTGAGCGTTATTGTCAGCAACTCATTCGTGTGAGTGACGCACTGGAGGTGAAAAGGCCATACACCAGCAAGGGCAGAAGGTCGGTCCTGTTGCTTCAGGATAACGCACATCCTCACACCGTGAAAATGACTTTAAACATGATCACCGACCTGGGATGGAAAATTTTGTCCCACCCGGTGTATTCTCCAAACTTCGCCTCGTCGGATTATCTCCTTTTTCGCTCCCTGCAACATCACCTGAGTGATACGCACTTCACTTCTGTAGAGGAGGTCCACACAAGTATTGATGACTTTATCAACTGGAAACAGCCCTCTTTTTTCCTCAGTGGCATTCGGCAGCTCCCTGACCGATGGCTCAAATGTATCCAACACGATGGGGATTATTTCTCTGATTAGGTACGTATTTGATTTGCTATAATTTGCTGTCAACGTGTCGAGCCTGTGGCCAAGAATTAATTGCACACCTAATACTATTACTTGACACTATATTATAACTCTGATTTTTAGTTTGTATTATAAAAGCAGTTTCCTAGAGTTCTGCATAATTGTGAAAAAGGAAATTGATACTGTGTAAATATATTTCTATTTGAATGCCTAAATTATAGTCCCAAATATTAATGTGTTTTCTACCTGTCATTTTGTTCTTTTTGTATTTGCCATATTTACTTCAAATGTAACTCTCATTGAGGCAGTCACTACTGTGTTGTAACAAATATCTATCAATTTATATGTTAAAAGTTAATGTCACTGATTTCTGCAATATGTAAAATATTTTTCAGGCAGCTTATGAATCTGAGACCAGTGCGAAGCTGAAGGAAACTGTTGCAAATCTTAGAAAAATGCTGACACAAAGCGAGCTGAAACTTGCAGCTAAGGAATCTATGGATGTGGAAAATTTGGATAAGCGGAAAGGCTTAAAAGTATGTTCTGCCTGATCTTGCATTGCTAATTATCTTGTAATCATAAGGAAACCATTTTTATGCCCTTCTTACTTAGCCAATGCTTTTTTGTATTGTGGGCAGTTTGGGATTTAGAACCTTGAAATTTCCTAGATATTCCTAAAAGTTTCAGATGTGTCGCACCTTCATTTGCAGAGAAACATGCAGCTAGGAAAAATTCTCCATACAAATTGAAATATAGTCAACCCTTATGTACTGCCACCGTTTTTTTTCTTTTTCTTTTTGTTAAATTGTGGTGTTACATCAAGGGTGGAGTTATATCAAATTTTCTTGTTATTTTCAAGCAACCCAAATTTTGTTAGTTATGGTTTCCCAAAATGATAGTTAGCATTAAATTATAAACATGTTAATTAGAAAAAAATGCAGTTCATACAGAATTACTCAAATGAATTTGAACAAGAAAGATGACACCGAATTTTTGGTTGTAATGAGCACATCTTTTGAATCCATTCTGACGTGAATTAAATTTTTCAAAGTTATTCAAAGTCAATGGAACTGGTTTGGAAAACAATCAACTGGTTTCAACAATTGATAAGACATCCAAAAATGGTAACATCTGTTTAGTTCCACCAGTAGCTAAAAAGCATGTTATGAAAATTAACAAATGGCATACTCATAGCACAAGGAAGGTATCAGAGACAAAAATATTTTAAAATCAAACAGTTATAAGAAGAAATGTACGAGAGAAGGAAACATTATGTAACTCTATGTCTTCTAATGGAAGAATTTTGAGTAATGGAAAAGTTGAAAATAGGAGAAAAATATTCTGTGTGGAAAAAGATATGCTAAGGAAAAAGAACTTTTCAAATACGTACATCTCCTTGAAGCAGAAATAGCAAGAAAAAGGTTTCGACCTTTATGAGCCCCTAGCGGGAAATCTTTGCATTGTTTAAAGAGGATAATGCTGCACATCTTTATTGTATGAATGGCATACAGTAAAGAAGAAATTTCTCAAAAGTGTTTTTAGAAGCGGCAATACAGCTGCAAACTGAAATACACAAACACCACCTACCGACAAAACTGTGAAGTACAAAATTCCACATATACTAGCCTAAAGTGTTCTACAAGATAAATGGCATTCAGTGTTGAAATAATTTTTTTAAATCTCACGTGTGGAACAGAGATATTTAGAAAAACAGATTAAGCATTTGCACTCCCTGGTGGCAAAATTGTGCATTACTTTGGGAAGAAAATACACACAAGGAGTTTTTATAGTTAGTAGTATCTGATCAAAAAAGAATTTTTTTCTATCAAGTTTTTAGTCCTGCAGATATTGTTGTAAACGGAAACGTGAACTTATACCCTGTGGTGGCAGACTTGTGCATTAAGAAAAATTTGAAATGATATGAGAAACATTTTGCAGCAGAAACGTTGTCCAACAAAGAAAGAATTTTTCAAATTAGACTCTTAGAAGCAGATATATTAAAAAAAATAAGATATGCCTCCTGGCAGAAAAAGCCATGCATTATTTCAAGAAGAAAGTATTCTCAAAACTTTTTATGATGTGAGCGGTATCGGTCCACAGAAGAAATTTTTCAATAGAGTTTTCAGGAGTTCAGATTTTGTTGCAAATACATCAGAAGCAGAAATAAACACTTACGTCCCCTGGTGGTCAACCCATTCTTTACCAGATATTATAAATTATATGCAAAGCATTTTCTATCAGAAGCTGTATCTGGTGCCGAAAGAATTTTTCAAATCGGAGTTCCAGAAGCAGGGATGATATCGGGGAAAACACAATTTACTTTTATGCCCTCTAGCGGAAAGTCTGTAAATTACTTGAAAATTTTGAAATTATATGAAAAACATTTCCCACTGGAGACTATCCAACAAAAAAGGAATTTTTTCAAATCAGTCTCTTAGAAACAGAGATATTGACAAAAATAAGATATACATCTACACCCCGTGGTGGAGAAACCATGCATTAATTATTTTAAGAAGAAAATATTCTGAAAAGGTTTATCAACGTGAATGGTAGCAGTCCAGGAATGAATTTCTTCAATCGAGATTTTAGAAGCTCAGATTTTGCTGAAAATGTAACAGAAGCAGAAATTAACACTTACACCTCTTGGTGGTCAAACCGTTTTTTTTACCAAAAATTAGAAATTACACTGGCGGAAAGTGAAAAAAGAACACCAAGAAGGAGACGTCTGATACCAACGAAATTTATACAGCATAATAACGGAATACAGAAGATAACGTGATCAAAACATTATGGCAAAATACAGCTGTATTTGCTGGTAAACTGCAAAATAACATTTCCATGTAACATGGTTAGTACGAGGTTGAACCGCCATGAACTGCGTCACACTGTGCAATTCTGGCATGGAGTCTGTCGTACAGATGTTGGATGTAAGTTTGGGGTATTGAGTTCCAAGTATCCTCAACCTGGACGCGTAAATCGAGGCTGGCCATGGAGACCGGATAAGTCGTCGTCCCATAAAATCCCACACGTGCTCAATGGGGGACAAATCCGGTGAACGTGCAGGCCATGGAAGTTGTCTCATACCCTGAAGTGCATGTTGCATTGCACGTGCCGTGTGTGGACGTGCGTTATCTTGCTGGAAAACACCACGATGGACCGCCCTTACAAATGGCATAACAACAGGCTGAATGATGTTGTTGATGTAGGAGGTGCTGTTTAACGTACCTGGTACAAACACTAGTTGTGTACGGGAGCGATAGCTGATCGCTCCCCACACCAGGAGACCAGGTGTAGGCCCTGTGTGTCGCTGGCGGATGCAAGAAGGGTGGAGACGCTCCCCTGTGCGTCTGTGAACACGTATACGGCCATCGGAGGCTCCCAAGCAGAATCTGCTTTCATCGCTGAACACGACAGATCGCCATTGCGTTCTCCAGTGCAGACTTTGGCGACACCACTGCAGCCGTTCCTGACGGTGGGCTGGAGTCAGAGGTACACATGCACGTAGTCCTGCATCCAGTAGACGGTTGCGGATTGTTCGCACAGTCACCTCAGGTGCAACGGCAGTTTGGATTTGTGTCACAGTGGATGTTCTGCTTGACAACGCTGCTCTTCTTATGCGTCGATCGGTCCGCTCATCAGTCCGTCTGTGACTCCCGGTTCCATGTCTTCTCGTGTGGGAATGTTCCTCGGACCACCTACGCCACCTTCGTACCACCACCGATACTTCCTGTCCAATTCGCTCCGCAATACAATGATACGACAACCCTGCCTTGCGGAGTCCAACTAGACGACCTCGCTCAAAGTCCGATAACTGCTGAAATTGTACACGTCTTCCATGTCCAGGCATTGCAGCTTCTTCAGGGTCTTTGCACGTGTCCGTACGCCGACGACATTACATTCACTTCGCCGTACTCCTTAAATACCACCGACGATAATTTGCATATTATGCCGTGCTGTGGCGTAAGTGCTGACCGGTTGGTCCCAAAATTAATATCACACCTACGTAACCTCCACCCCATTAACATATGTAAATTTCATGATCGTCCGCCAATTCCTTCTTGGTGTTCTTTTTTCACTTTCCGCCAGTGTATATGCAAAATATTTCCCATCAGAAGCTGTACCCACTGCAGAAAGAATTTTTCAAATCAAAGTTTTAGAAGCAGAGATATGGGGGGGGGGGGGGTTTCTCTTACGCATCTAGTGGACATCTATGTGTAACTTGAAAAAGTGATTTTACCTGAAATAGTCTTCGACAGAAATGGAATCGAAAGGTAAAAGAATTTTTTTCAGTTGGACGTTTTGAAGCAAATATATGGAATAAAATGTATTTTGAATTCAATATCATCTGGATTTATGCCCCCTAGTAGCAAAATTGTGCTGCTTCATGGGGGGGGGATACAGGATCATCATTCGCACATTTCAAGATTCCCAATTCCAAAATAATTTTTCAAATCGGGCTATTAGTTGCAGAGATATGGTGTCCACAGACAGACGGACGGGTGGACAAACTGATAACATAAGCACAATCTTTTTTACAAAAGACATGCTAATAATAATGGGACTGCTATGGATGAAGTGGGTAAAGGAATAAACTATAAGGTGTTTGATGCAAAAGTGGGTATTGTTGATTTTCAGTAAAGCAGTGGGCAGTGGTTTGCTACAGAATTTCGAACATTAAAAAAGTTTTTCACACTATCAGGCAGGCATGCAGTAACAGCTCATTTTAAGAAGAGGGGTAGTTGCTCCAGTCTAAAAAAAAGAGAGACTTTGTGGAGGGGTCACACTATAAATTTGTTGCACTGCACTTTGTCACCCATTGCAAGGCTTTTTAAAATTGTCCATTAAATTTTTTTTAAATTTTTATATCATAAACTCCAAATGAGAGTTGAAAAATTGGCACTATTTTCGTGGCCATCATTTGTTCGCTTTTCAAGGAAGCCAACTTGATGCATTTTAAATCTCACATTTGGATAAAATCTAAGAAAATGAAGTTTGATCTCTTTTATTCAGATGGGTTCATTTAATAGAAAATTTTCCGCTTGGAAATTTGTTACTAGTTTTTGTTTATGGCCCAATCAAGATATGTACTTCACTCTGTCACCCACATAATCTCGCACACATTTCAAAGTCTACCCCACATGGTAACTTTCCCTGCTCCCAATTACTAATGATGCTGGACAATACTAAAAAAGCAGAATGAGGCTTACCCATTGCTTTTTTGTGATCAGTCAAAATCTCTTATCACTTCAACTCGCATCTTTCCCTCTTTCTCTGTTTTTGAATCTGTGGGGGTGTTTTTGTTTTTTCTGCTGAAGTTAGAACATAACATTTTATTTACAGCAAATTTTAATTGTTATACTAACTGTTATGTAAACTCGTGGATTTATTACTATAATTTTACAAAAATAAAATGCATCAGTTATTTAGATATTGACCATTTAAACAGGAAAAACCTACTTTAGGAGGGCAATCACCCCAGTTGCCCCCACTGGATTCACTACCACATGCATGATGACACTTCTTTGGTGCTAGATGAAGAAATTCCACACAGTTCTCGAGAAAGATTAGGACAGTTAATTTCATCATATGACAGAAATGATATCTACCATATAGCTGAAAGTTCATTATTTCACAGAATGCAACTGCATAAAAGCATTTCTCAGATCCACCTGAAAGGATGGGAAAAGATCAAAGACCAAAAAAAAAAAAAAAAATTGCAGCGTTTTGTGTAAATAGTGATCGAAATGACAGGAAAAAATTACTGGTGATTGGAAAGTCAGCCTGACCAAGCTGTTTTAATAACTTTAATTCAGATGTTTATGTGTCTTACAAAGCAAATAAGAGCACAGAGATGGCTGTACTACTTTCAATGAATGGCTGGAACAATTTAACATGGACATGAGAAGGCAGAAGAGAAAAGTCCTACATACATACATATCACTAAACTGTTCTCTGAGATTCAGAGGTTAGCTCCAAAAAGAAATACAAACTACCAGATAATTTTTACTTACTGTTGCTGTATCAAACTTCTCCATTTACAGCGATCTTGACATACAACTTGGGCTTCACTGGCATCCATTGCATGACGTACACAAGATCTTCTATACTTCATACTCATAATCTTTTTCTCATGCAGACACTCCTGGAACTGATCCTCCCATGACTTCCCTGGCCTTCCTCTGCCTTTCCTTCCTGCCACTTGGGCTAGAAAGATTTTCTTTGTAAGCATCTCATCACTCATTCTTTCAACATGGCCAGACCACCAAAGAATATTAGTCTCCACCTTGCTAACACCATTTTGCTTTACATTACATAACTGCAACACATCTTCATTCCTCACACAATCAGAACGTGTATTGCCACAAACTCCCCGCAAGTAACACATTTCACCAGCACACAAACGACTCCTATGTTTCTTCTGTAGTACCTAGGTTTTACTGCCATACATCAGAGTAGGAAGAATTACACTTTCATACACAGACCTTTCGGGACTCTCTTGAGAATCCATCATTCCTGTGGAAACCTATTTTGATAAAACATCATTCACGCATGCACAAGCTCTACTGCCAGCGTATGTGGCTTTTACACTATTAAGTAGATTCCCAGTAACATCATATTTATTCAATACCTTCCACAAAAGTATCCTGTTTACTCGGTCATAAGCTTTCTCTAAATCTATGAGAGCAGCAAAAACTTTCTTACCAACAGCCAGGTACTTTTCAATCATCGTGCGTAATGCAAAAATTTGGTTAGTGCAGCCTTTACCAGGCATAAAACCACTCTGAACATCCCCTACTTTCTCTGATGTAAGACCCCATACTTTTTCAATAACGACCTTACCAAGCACTTTCCCTGGCACACTTAGTAGGCTAATACCACGATAGTTCTTGCAGTCAGTCTGATCACCCTTTCCCTTATGCAAGGGAACAATGATAGCATCCTTCCAATCCCGAGGGACCATTCCTAATTCCCAGCACAACTGACAAATTTCAGTTAACCAGTCAATTACAGAGTCACCACCATATTTCAACATCTCAGCAGTTATGCCATCAACTCTCGGAGCCTTACCTTTCTGAAGAGATTTTAGAGGTTTACACACCTCTTCTCTTGAGATCCCTCCTGTGCTTCCATCCTTCACTGTGATATCATCTGCATCTGCCTCAGAAACACCTTTGCTTTCCTGATCTAATAATTCACAGAAGTATTCACCCCATCTTTCACTTATTTCATTGGGTTCCCACATCATTTCCCGGATCCTATTCTTCACACAACTTACAACTCTGTTTCCCCTATTTTTCCTGAGTATCATGTACTTCCAGAAAGTCTTTCTATCTTTCCAAAAAAAAAAAAAAAAAAAAACAATTCATGCCTTTCCACCTTCTCTTTCCTATCTTTTGCCTTACTCTGGCGAACCAGCTTAGCGGCTTTACTCTTCGTACAGCGATATTCATCCACAGAAACTGTACCTTGTAACATCCCCAAATAGGCTTCCTCCTTTCTTTTTACTGCCTCTTCAATTTCACTATTCCACCAAGCATCACCTTTATTGTTACCCACTATTGTGGTGCCACAGACCTCTACGCCAGCAGTGACAACACAGTTCTTAAAACATTCCCACTTCTTTTCTACATCCCTCTTAGCTCTCACAAGACTTCAGCTCCTTCAGTCGGTCTCTGAGTACGTCAGAATAACACTGATGATCTTCAGGGAGCCTTTCAATCTTTATTCTTCCCATCCTGGGCCTCTTCCTATTTCTTTTCCTCCAACCAACATTCAGTTTCACTCGTGACACTACCAAGTAATGATCAGAACCAACATCCGCACCTCTCATCACACAAGTGTCAACAACAAAGTGTTTCAGACACTGATTGTAGACAACAAAATGTATCACACTCTTTTGACCAAGAGTACGATTTTCCCAAGTATATGTGTGGATATACTTGTGGTTAAAAAACGTATTAGATACACACAAACCATTCTCAATGCAGAGTTCAATTAATCTTTCACCATTATCATTCACACAAGGATCATTAAATTTACCCAGAACATTGTCAGAAATTGCATTTTGCACACCAACTCTAGCATTGAAATCCCCTGCTATCAGAACTTTCTCTTTAGCACCAGACTGGCTCAAAACAGCTTTCAGCTCATTCCAGAAATTTTGCTTCCTATCAGAAGGTTTCAAGTCACAAGAAGCATACACTACAACAATTACTATTCTCTGAAGTTTCACTTTCTAACGAATCCAAAAATTCTCTCACTTATGCAACTATAGTGAATCAAGTTGTTCTTCTTGTTTTCACTTAAAATCACACCTACATGAGCCTGTCCTCTCACGTTATCCAATACTCCAGACCACACACTCACCGTTCCATTCACTTCTTCTGTCCCAATTTCCTTCTTTTTGGTTTCCTTTACACACAGCACATCCAATCCATACTTATTCATCTCTTCAATCACCTCATTCATTTTGCCATTTATACCTCTTGTATTCCATACACCAATCTTGCACTCACTCAGTCGAGATCTCTTTCTGATTCGTCTTTTTCCAGGTTGATAACGTGGTGGACCTTCCTTCTCAAGTGTGGTGGGCCCACCATATCCTACACTTGAGTCAGTTTTTGCATTTCTTTTTGGATTTTTAATCAGGTAAGTACATCAGTGTGGGGGATTAGCCCACAGCTGACAGTTCCGGTTGGTCATCCAACCTAAGGATTCTGAAACAAAACCCAGTGAGTTCGGGTCTTTTCGCCAATGTCACACAAAACTAGCTGGCATTTAGCAAAAGCAGAAAAGTCCTGCTTTTGCTAAATGCCACTTTGCCGCAAAGGAAAACCCTTAGCAAAGTTAAAATTGAATGTTTACCTCCAAACACAACAGTGATATTCAGCCTTGTGATGCCAGGATGATACAATTCTTCACTGCCCACTATCACCTAAATCAAGTTAGACACATCATACACACATCAAGCAAAGAGTTACCCATCTCAGTATCTGTGAAAGATGCAATTTACATGGTAAAGAAGGCTTTGGATAAAGTTTCCAAAGAAACTATATCCAACTGCTGGATACACACTAGTTTAATTATGAGCTTAGCCATTTGCCTTGATATTTCATCTAGTTTTAATGAAGATTTTGCACAAATTTCCACAACTGTATGCAAGATGTCAGCTGAGGAATATTTCGAGGTGGATGAGGACACACCAGTTTATGAAGAAATTATAGTAGATGACATAATATCAATTGCTAAACATGAAGATGGTACAAAAAGTGAAGATGAAATTGAAGGATCAGATGAGAAAATGCCTCTTCCTTCTATCAAAGTCTTTTAACTTAAGAAGGTTCTTTTGAAGCTAACTTTCAAATGCACTTGTTAAATTGGATTGTGCTGTGGAAATAACTGGACTGAAATCTAAGACACAAATTAAGATAGATTGTTTAAAAAAGAAACTAAGATATGTAAAGTGATTTGTGCAAGCCTACAAATTTTCCCTAGATACAGTTTTAATAACATAACATGATTTTTTTTATCTATTTCCATATAACTTAAATGTCAACTTTGTCTTCCTACTGTGCAAAGTAAATTTCTGCATTTAATGCCATACCAACAGCTTTTGAGATGGAAATGGACACTTCAAACTACAGTGCACACACACACTAAGTAGGGTCCTTCAAACAAGGATCTACATTTTCTTACTAATGTGTGTGCTACGAAGGATTGAAATTGGTTGCTAACTGCGTAAGATCATTTATTTGTAGGTAATTTTCATGATTTTGGGAATTATAACGACAGGCTTGTAGAGCATGGGTTCTTATCATGGCCTGCTGTGCTTTTAAAAGTGTGGCAGGTGTTGGTTGTTGGCGATGTTTATTGATGTATGTTAAATTTTCAAAGGGCATGCAAATTTTTCTGCCCAAGAGCAATTCTTTAAGTGTAAGTCTAGTACTTTTGTGGACTTGAGACAATTACAAAATAATTCCAAATGTTCATCCCATCTTTCATGATAGTCCCATATGAATGATGCAATAATTTTGATTAGTGTCTTATTTACTCACTGTGTGGTATTTGCTTGAGGCTGGTGGACAGAATTAAATTTATGCTTGATAGCAAGCCTTGCACACATCCATTCAAATATTTCTGTAATAAATTGTACTCCATTGTAGGAAATTATGCTAGATGGGACCA
This sequence comes from Macrothele yani, assembly GCA_039090855.1. Lineage (NCBI taxonomy): Eukaryota > Metazoa > Arthropoda > Arachnida > Araneae > Macrothelidae > Macrothele > Macrothele yani. The sequence continues at coordinate 22,958,877 of CM076992.1, forward strand.
TATATCATACAAATTTTGTTAACAATAGCTGATTCTAGTGGAAAGTCTTCTATTCATTTAAGGTAATTATCAATAACAACTAATATATAATGATAGATAAAGGTTATAAATCTATAGATAAGGTATCAAATACGTAATTACTAGACCTAGAAATTAAGTGATTGGCCGGTCCTTTGTTATTATAATTGTGTCTTTGGTGGGCATTGCATGACCAGACGTATGCAAGGGTATTATCATGTGGGCAGTTCACATTATCATGGTTACTTGGCTCATGTTTTGTATTTTCCTAGATGCCACCTAAAAGGTTTGGAATGAAATCCTGACAATGAGGCAGTCTTTAGAGAATGAGGAATTGCCAGTATAAATTTTCCATGAGAGGGCAAGCCTTTAAGTGATCATCAAAAATTTAATTTTTTACAAGAGATCATCAATAATTTTTAAATTTGCTAACCACCTCAATAATGATGGGTCTAAATTATCTTTAATTCCATTTAACAAATAATTATAAATATCACTGTAGTCTGGATCATTGGGCAGTGCTTCATCAGTCTGTTACTTTGAAGTAGTATCAGCAATTAGAAATAATGATTGAGGTTCACCATTAAGATTTTCTTGATATATTGTACATAGGCAGCTTGACAAAGCATCAGGGAGTTGATTTGACTGTCTACTTTGATAAATAATTTCAATGTTGAATTCCTGTAAATTAATGCCCAATAGAGAAGTCTATTGGACTCAGTTTTTGCTTTGTCCAAATGTTGGAGGCAGAATGATCAGTCACTACAGTCACTTTTAACTGATTAAGGTAGCATCTAAATTTTTGCAAATTAAGCATAACAATCAAACATTTGTGTTCAGTCACTGAACATTTGTGTTCAGCTTTTTTGTGAGAGTTCTAGAGTTCATCTGTGTATATTTGAAAATGCTGCATACAATTGAGAAATTCCAAAACAGGAGGTGAAATGAGACAGTTTTTCAGCTCTTAAAATAAGTCATTTACTGCTGTTATTCAAACAAATTTCTTATATTTTTAAGAACATACAAGGGTTCTCATATTGTATCCTTATGTGGAACAAATTATTAATACTATCTTGTCAAGATCAGGAATTTTGACAGTTCTTTCACCATTTTAGCACAAAAATTCAACAATAGCTTTAACTTGAGCATCATCTGTGATTAATTAACCTTTGTGGGGTAATTTTTAGTCCCAAATAAACAAGCTTGTCTCTGCTGAATTGGTGTTGGTTTTAATGTGAGCCCAACCTTATGTAACAGTTTCAATGCTTAATCTAAAAGTTCCAGATGTTCATCAGATGTCCCTGGTGTGACAATATCATCATCAAGGTATGCATGTGTCTGTGCTCCTAAAACGAGATGTAGGCAATATCCACGAGGCCCTGAAATGTATTTGGCATAGCAGCAAATCCAAAAGGCATTCTAAGAAACAAATATGCCTCAAAAGGTGTGACAGCCCTGTTTTGTCAACTTAATCCTTATGTACAGCAACTTGCCAGTCTCCAAAACCAAATTTGTTCTGGAAACCATTTGGTTGAAGACGAATTTTGCATTGTTTCACTTACTATCAGTTAATGGATAAAATAGGTTTAGTACCTTATTAAGCTTTCAGTAATCAGTGATGCCACACTGACCTCCATTTTTTCAGATGCAAGAAGTGCAGCCCAAACACATGTAGACTGTTTAATAACAAGCTTTGCAGGAATATTTCTTCTGTTATGTTACTCATTTCTTTCTTTTATACTAAGCAGAGGACTAAGGTTTTGTTACTACAGGCGTGGCTCCCTCAGTGTCCATGGTATGATGGATAACTTGGGTAAATTCTGGTTTACTTCAAAACAATTCAGGATGTTTTTGTAACAGCTGATAAAGTTGCTCTTTTTTTGTGAGTTGGATATTTTGTCTCTCTAAATGGTGAGGTTGACCTTCTCAACTGGAATGGAATTTATGGGTCAGCCTTGAATTTTGACATTAATCAAAATTCAAGGTTATGGGAAACTGATGAAATCTGTACCTAACAATATTGTTCTAGCAAATAATGAAACAAAAAGTAAGTATGTGGGTTAATTCAATTTTTCCCAGTTTCTCTGGTAATGTAACAGCACCAGGAACAAAGACAACATTATTAGCACTATGCAAACTTTGCACCACTGAATCACTTGGTATTGTAGGAAATGATTCATGACAGAAAGCATCACTAAATACTGAAACATTTGAACCTGAATCATAGTTTGTAGAAACAACTACGGTTCCCAAAATGAGCATAACATCAGGTAATTCAGGAGCTTTGACTGTAATCAGCAGTGTTTTAAGGTCAGTAGTAGAGCCCTGCCTGTTGATTTGAGTAAACTGTACTGTTATATCTCATGGTCCTGGACCTATAATTTTAACACCTGGAATCATGATTTGGTGTAGGTAAATTACTTTGGTTTCTTGAATTGTTAGGGTTACATTGATGGAACCCTGATCCACCAGAAGAAACAGTGAAAGTATTGTTGTTTTGATATGGTCTCATGTTTCATAGCAGTGTTGTAGTTATTATGATAAGCTTGTGGTCCCACGTCCCAACAAGCTTGGGGGACAAGAAAAATATGGAACCTCATTAAAATTAATCATAATAGGTTGCTTACCTTTTGTACACATTTCCCTGCATGTTTTATTCTTTTGGTTGTCTAGCTTGGTTCAAGCCTCTGGTGTCTGGTGCAGTGGTCCTTTTTTGTCTTCAGGTTCATTCCATGCCTGGCGAATGTATAAGTCCTTGAAGTGTACTGCATTAATGACTTTAGGCCCCAACAGCGTCTATTTCCCCTCCAACCACTCTTACTGACGTGTAAAACCCAACTTTAGTTGGTTGATTGACATTTATAAAAACCAAATTCGTAAACTCAAAATGATTTTTTAATAAAAAATGGAAAGTATTAATAAAAATTGAACAAAAAAGCCAAAGGCACAGAAGAAGAAAATGAAGTTTTTACTAAAGTTCCTAAAAGATGAAGCCACGGTGGAAGTTTTTCATAGATGACGTCAGAGCAGGGGCGAGGAAGATGATCGTGTCGCTCACTCACACTTGGGTAGCAGGAGAGATAACATCTGGAACACCTCCTGAAGATGACCGGGGGGGGGGAGAAAGTACTTGAGGCAGTCTGCGTGGGAATGGCTGAGGTGTGGGGAATGGGAATTAAAGGAATGACATAGAGGGGAATATGATAAGTTGTGTGTAAATAGATGTATATATGCTTTTAATATTTTTGGTTGGAATTTTTGTGTGTATGTAAATAGGAAGTTTATGTTAGTTGGTCATGTCAGTTCATTTTGAGTTTACGAATTTGGTTTTTATAAATGTCAATCAACCAACTAAAGTTGGGTTTTACACGTCAGTAAGAGTGGTTGGAGGGGAAATAGACGCTGTTGAAGTCATTAATGCAGTACACTTTAAGGACTTATACATTCGCCAGGCATTGAATGAACCTGAAGACGAAAAAGGACCACCACACCATAGGCTTGAACCAAGCTAGACAACCAAAAGAATAAAACGTGCAGGGAAATGTGTACAAAAGGTAAGCAACCTATTATGATTATAATTGTATGCAAGTAAATTACGAACAGTTATGGCTATGCTATAGATGTTCTAGCACTGAATCTCATTAGAGTTATTAAGAACCTGCTGGAGAGGTGGAGGCTCAACTTGTTCTCACCAATATGATGGAAAATATAGTGGTTGTTCAGTAAATTGGGAGGGGTCCTATGGCTACCATGGCACTCCTCATTGACCTTTTTAAGTCTGGGAGACTCATGAAGGATATCACACTTCTAAAATGTCTTCTACCAATGGATCTGATTGTTGCAGTAAGGCATTCAGAATGTCTTTATTTGACGCCATGGATCCCGTAATATATAGTAATAGTAGTAATAGTAATTTATTTTAAAACCTGTACCACCAATTGGCTTCAAAGGGATTAACAAAACTAATTACATGCGGGGAAAAAAGCTCCGCTAATCCAAATACTCTTATTAATACAATCCTCCAAAAAAAGGATGTTAAACCAGAAAACAGAAAAAAAAAAAAAAAATCCACAATACAAAACAAAAATTCACATAATCACACCAATAATTGAACATCAACATTTTCCAACTCTCAATCAACTGACATCACAAAAAAAAAAAAAAAAAAAAAAAACCAGCATGTTATAAATTAAGTTATAAGTCAAACCCAAATTATTATATAATCAATGATATTATAAAATCAGTGATATATTAAATCCAAACTTATGTACACCATTGAATTACCGATTCATATCAAGCTCATAAGACAAAACAAAATGTATTGACATAACCAAACTTAAAAAACACCATAATACCTTCAAGTTGGAACTGAAGAACAGATTCTCTGCTTTAGAAGGCCTAACATCGGAAGAAGTGGATATTTCTGAAGTTAAATGAAAAGTAATGAAAGCTCTTATGGAAACAGCAACAAAATTAGCTGGGTCTAAGAACAAGTTGCATGTGAACAAATTATTGGGAAAAACCAAAATGTTGATGCAAAAAAGAAGAGAGATGAGGACAACTAAAGAAGATGTGACTTCCAAAGTGGAATATATAGAGCTATGCAAGACAGTACAAAAAAGTATCACTGAAGACATAAGGAAATTCAACTGTGAACTAGTAAGGAAAGCAATTGAAAACAACCAAAGCCTAAAGATAGCAAAGGGACATCTCAATAAGTGAAGAAAACAGATCATGGCACTGGGAAAAGAAGATGGTTCTGTAACAAGAAATAGAGGCAAAATTTTGACAAGAGTGAAATATTTCTACTCCAAATTATATGAAAGGGATGATACATGTACTCCAGACATCATGAAAGGTACCAGTACCAGAGTTCTTCCAGTCCTCCCAGCAGAAGTTGCACATGCAATCAAGAACATGAAGCAGGTAAAAGCTCCAGGAGAAGATGGAATTACTGTAGACATCATACAAGAAGCAAGTGGAGAAATCGAAACAGTACTCGCCCAAATTTTCACTCAATGCCATAATGAAGGGAAGATTCCTGAGGATTGGAACAACGCTACAATGATCCTGCTACATAAAAAAGGTGGCATTGAGGATCTCAGGAACTACAGACCTATCAGCCTCCTATCAGTGGTTTATAAAATCTTCACTAAAATTCTTTCACACCGCTTGAAGATAACACTGGACATGGCTCAACCGAGAGAACAAGCTGGATTCAGGAGTGGCTACAGCACAATAGATCATATCCACGTACTGAGAGAACTAATTGAAAGAGCAAAGGAATATGAACTTCCATTGTGCATGGCTTTTATCGATTATGAAAAAGCCTTTGATTCGGTGAAACCATCAGCAGTTACAATGGCCCTGAAATCCTGCGGTATTGAAGATGCATACATTAACATTATTAATAACATCTATGAAAATGCAAGTGCAAAGATTTGGCTGTTTGAAAATACAACACACATAAAAATTGGAAAGGGAGTGAGACAAGGTGACACCATATCTCCGAAGCTCTTTAATGCCATATTGGAAAATGTCTTTCAATCACTGAATTGGGAAAACAAAGGGATAAAGATTAATGGAGATTATCTAACCCACCTTCGTTTTGCTGATGACATAGTCATTTTTGCAACTACTCCATCAGAGCTGCAGAGTATGATCCAGGAACTTGCTGACAAGAGTAAAGAAGTGGGATTAAAAATGAACTTTCAGAAGACAAAAGTGATGTTCAATGCTTTTACAAGAAATGAAGATTTATCGATTGATGGAGAAAAGCTGGAGATAACAGACATGTACGTTTATCTTGGACAGCAGATATCAAGTGAGGGTCACATTGATGAAGAAATTAATCGGCGTACAAAACTTGCCTGGAGAGCTTTTGGAAGAAACAGCATAATTTTCAAGAGCGATATGTCTGGCAGTATGTCCACTTTTCTTTTAAGACATAATGTCTTAAAAGAAAAGTGTTTGATCAATGCATCCTTCCAGTGCTTACGTATGGTGCAGAGACGTAGACCTTAACTAAAAGAGACATGCAAAGGCTGCAGACAACTCAAAGGAGCATGGAGAGGTGCATGCTTGGTGTAACCAGGAGAGATAAGAAGAGTAACTTGTGGATCAGAAAAATGACAAGAGTGGAAGACATCATGATCAGAGTTAAATCCCTGAAATGGCAATGGGCTGGACATGCCAGAAGGACAGACCATCGATGGACAGCCAAAATTTTAGATTGGATTCCAAGGGACAGGAAAAGGACCCAGAAGAAGACCACATGGAAGATGGGTGGATGAAATTTGAAAGTATGCGGGAGTGACATGGAGGAGACTGGCAGAAGACAGACTGTTGTGGAGGAAACTTGGGGAGACCTTCGTCCAGCAGTGGATTGATATGGTTGACAATGATGATGATGATGATTAAGTAATTCATTTCACTAAAAATTGCAACACAATTAACTAAAAATTACAAAATAATTAAAACAAATTTTAAATAACACAAACAAACAACTTAAAAAGAAATATATATGATATATGTTATAATAATCTGAAAAGGCAACTGGGCTATCATTAGGTTTTTCCTTTCTGCAGAACTGTTGAGCTATACCAGCCTTTTTCAGTGCATACAGAAAGACTTCCAGGAAATTTGTTTTAAAGATATTATATAGTACCCCATGGTTTACTCCACACCATTGACAATCCTACGTTTTGGCTGATTCTTGTAGGCAAGTACTCACAATTTGTACTTTAGGCTCTTCTGGTGTATTGTAAAGATTGAAATGGTCTTTAAGATCAGTAAATTTTAATGAACCTCCTGCTGAAATAAATGTAATAGTACCCACACGAGGCACATAGTGGCTCATGATAGGATTATGTGCTGTTGACATAGAGTAAGTAAATGCATGCTGATCCTTAAATCCTGGGGGCAACACAGAAAATGTCATAGAAGGAAAGTGATAACCACACACAAACCCTTCAGGCTCACATTCTGAGGGACATGCAATACTACAAGCTTCGTATATTATCGGGTTGGTGCGAACAAGCAGTGAAGACAGGCCCCCACCACAGCCAAATTGAACCACCTACAGGTGTTGCAGGTATTATGTCACAGAGTTACTGTAAATAGCTAGCACGTGCATGAAGAACAAGGTTTAGGTGTGGTTTATTTGGACATAACTTGGCTTGAAAAGGAAACATGCAGACGCCGAATTTGAGAGTCATCTTCCTCTATGAATTTAAACTCAGCCATTCTATGGTAATTGCCTCTCGAAACGTTAACAAAGCATTTTGGGAGAATACAGCCAATGAACAAACCATTCGGTGACGGTTTGTGAGGTTTTGAAGCGGAGATACGGACCTGCAAAACGAAGAACGTGGTCACCGACCTGTTGCTGTTTCTGACGATGTTCTGTTACGTGTGGTTGAAGCGGAGATACGGACCTGCAAAACGAAGAACGTGGTCACCGACCTGTTGCTGTTTCTGACGATGTTCTGTTACGTGTGGTTGAAGCGGAGATATGGACCTGCAAAACGAAGAACGTGGTCACCGACCTGTTGCTGTTTCTGACGATGTTCTGTTACGTGTGGTTGAAGCGGAGATACGGACCTGCAAAACGAAGAACGTGGTCACCGACCTGTTGCTGTTTCTGATGATGTTCTGTTATGTGTGGTTGAAGCGGAGATACGGACCTGCAAAACGAAGAACGTGGTCACCGACCTGTTGCTGTTTCTGACGATGTTCTGTTACTTGTGGTTGAAGCGTTTGTGGAGAATCCAGCCAACGAACGAACCATTCGGCGATGGTTTGTGAAGTTTCGAAGCGGAGATACGGACCTGCAAAACGAAGAACGTGGTCACCGACCTGTTGCTGTTTCTAACAATGTTCTGTTGCATGTGGTTGAAGCGGACCCCCGAAAAACATGTAGTGAAATAGCGGCAGAGGTAAGTGTCCACCTCATGACAGTTGTTCAGTGTCTCGTTGCGCTGGGTGAAGTAAAAAAGTTGGACATGTGGCTGCCGCATGAGTTGACAACTGGCAACAAGACTAGGCTTTTCAAGTCTGCATGTCACTGCTTGCTAGGAATAAACAGGAACCTGTACTGCATCGAATCATCACCTGCAATGAGAAGTGGGTCCTTGATGATAATCGGAAACGATGTGCACCATGGTTAAGCAAAGCACAGCCTGCTGGACGGCATCCTAAGTCACCCTTACACACCAAGAAGATGATGCTCCTTGTCTGGTGGTCCACAGCTGGGATAATTCATGGGAGTTTCTTGGCAAGAGGCCAAACCATCACTGCAGAACATTATTGTGCTGAATTACACCAGATGCACCGTAAATTGCCGCAGAAACAACCGGCTTTGGTCAACAGACATGGTGTTCTTCTGCTCCAGGACAATGCCCACCTTCATGTCGCACACCGAACGATGCTGACACTAAGTGCCTTGGGCTATGAAGCACAGCCTCATCCTGCCTATTGCCCGGACTTGTCCCCGACAGGATATCATCTGTTTCGTCGCCTGGATCACTTCCTGTCCGGGAAACAGTTCACGACAGACAACGAGGACCAACGGGCAGTTGGTGACTTCTTCAGGTCCCAGCCACAAGACTTTTTTTGTTTCGGGATCATGGCCTTGCCGCACAGATGGCAACTGCTGGTGTTGATGCCGAGGGGGATTATTTTGCCTAGGTAAGTTGTCCTACTTTTCCATTCTCGCTGTCCACATGTGCTGGTCCTTTGCCGGACATTTCATTTGCTCCTACCCAATACTATTATGTGCTTGATTCATTATTATTATTATTATTTTCTTTATTCGAAATATACGAATCACAGCCTCTGACAAACAAAATAAACAGCAAATTATCATTGACTGGTATGTTGAACTGATACGAGTTTCCACCGGAGACCTAGGTATCAGTCAAGAATCGGCGTAAAATATATGATGTCCCAAGTAAAGCTGTCTTCTGCAGTTCTGTAGGTGGCATATCAGAAAGCTGAAAATTTTCAAAATGATTCATAAAATTTTTTGACATTGTTCCAAGTGCCCCGATGACAATGGGGACTACTATTGTGTGTTTAGTCCATAACCGGGTAACTTCTATGGCCAGGTCTCTATATTTAGTCATTGTTTCCAATTCTTTTTCATTGACTCTGGCATCTCCAGGGATCGCTATATCAATTAGCCAGACTTTCCAATTTTCTATGACTGTTATGTCTGGTGTATTATGTTCTATGTGTCGATCGGTTTGAATTCTGAAATCCCACAAGATCTTGACTTTATTATTTTCTATGACTTTCTCAGCCTTGTGTTCCCATGAGTTTTTCTATGCTGGCAGATTGTGCTTTCTGCATAATGACCAATGAATCAATTGTGCAACCCTGTCATGTCTAACTTTGTAATCTGTCTGTGCAATTTTGCTACATTCACATATTAGATGAGACACAGTTTCATCTTTTTCTTGACAAAGTCGACACTTTGGATTATTATTATTATTATTATTATTATTATTATTGGACCCCACTATAATGTTTCCAGATTTTAGGTTTTATGCTTTGCAGATTGTTTGTTGAAACAACATTCACTTAAATATGAAATGTGACATTCAGCTTTTTTCAGGATTAGAAAATGTTTTCTACCTTCAGCAAATACACAAGTGAAGTTTGAGTAGGTTTCACCTTAGTGTTGCATAATGTGTACATTGAGTTGCATAAAGAACTCTGTAAAAATAAATGTTTATTCTTTTTCTTTTTTGAAAATTAGAATGAAGTTCAAGAGCTTCAGGAACGTTTGAGCATAGCTGAGCAGACTGTTAGACAAGAGCGAACATTGAGATCCAGATTGTCTGAAGATAATGCTACAGTTATTCGTCATCAAGCAGATTTGGAAGCTGAATTGGCAGATGTTAAGTCTTTATTAATTGAGGTATGTACTCATATAATACCTATTATGAAAACAATGATGCCTAATTAATACGGTAGCATTGTAAAAGATGTACTAGCTGAGGTTTAAGACTTATTTAGGGAGGGCTGTGTTTTCTTATATTGTGTAAAACAAAGATAAAAATATTTTGCTGAAATTATACCTTGGCTAAAAAAATAAATAAATTAAATGCTATATTCATTGAATTTAGTTATCAGCAGTGGAGCCTGTATTTTAAGTATTGGCCTCATTTTAGTTTGTGTGAATGTTGGATATAACAACACTCAACAGCAACAAAATAAAAAATATAATAAAAAAGAAAGAAAGAACAAAAAAGAGAAAGAAATGTAAAAAAGGAATTAAGGCAATTTATTCCAAGCTTTTATAAATAATCTATTTGATGGCATTAATTAGAAAAAAATATTAGTATCAGGATAACTCAGTACAAGTTTTATGTCATCCTTTCAGTGTCATTATGTAAAGAAAAAAGAACTATTCTGATTAAGATGTACTATTATGAGCTTTAATATAATCATTCCAGTGCCCCCAAGTTAAAAAATATATATGTTTCTGTATATAGGCCAATTTATAATCATTTTAGTTCTCTTTGAATATTAGTTACATAACTAGTAGTTTGTATATAGAGTATGGAAGTATTTACTAAGATAATTTTGTATTACATGAAATATTAAATGTAAATTATAAAAAATAATTTCATTGTGGCTTTTTTTGACATTACTAACCTCAAAGAGTGGAACAAAAGTGTTATAAGAAATAAGATGAATTCATATAAATATTAGTTGTATTAAAAAAAACTTTGCCTGTTATAATCATATGACATGCAGAAAACCAGCAGTATATTTCCTCAATGTCAAATATTGCTCAGATTAATATTAAATGTCAGGCAACTTTTGTTTCAGCTTAAGGCATTTGGTTTGGCTATCAACTTGGAAGTAGTAGAAAATCTACAAATTTATACCTTAATTATGAATATGAAATAAGATGTTAAAATTAATCTGATTTTTACGTAACACTTCCAAGCAATTTACACAAAAGCCCAGAATGTGGAATAAATGTTGATTTGCATTATGTTTAGGGCAGATAAAAACATACACTACTGTTGCTAATGAGTAAAGACAATTGGATTCGAATACGCCACTCTAAAGTAAATATAAACAAGCACTCAAAGATCCGTTATTAGGCGTAGATACTTTATTTTTACTTTGCATCTAAATACTTTGTTGAAAGGTTTCAAGCTATCAACCATGGATGGGATGAGAAGTTTTGATGCGGAAGCCTTATACCCGTCAATCCCTGTAACCCAAGCGACCAATAATCTAAAGAGATCACTAGAAGCTTCCGGTTTGTTCCCACAGGCTTCTATCAATGCTGTTGCCAAAATTCTGGACCTACTTAACTATTCGAACTATTTCGTTTTTGAATCCAAAATTTATCGGCAAACGAAAGGAGCCCCTATGGGATCTGCTCTTTCCGCCGTGTTAGCTGAAGCTGTACTAAGACCTTTGGAGGATTCACTACTGCAGTCGCCAGGACCATCCCCAAAATTATGGCTTCGTTACGCAGATGATATCTTTTTCATATGAAGTCATGGACTTTTGAGGCCTTGAAAAAGTTTCTCAATGATCCGAACGCGGCCCATCGTTACTTATGTTTCACAGCCGAATACGAAGTACGCGGAACCTTCCCATTCCTGGATGTACTGGTATCAAGGAGCCCCACAGGAGAACTGCACACTAAAGTTTTTTTATAAACCTTCTCACGTGCAAAACCCTATCCTACCTGGATCAGCGGGACCTCTTGAGCACAAATACACGCTCTTCAAACACCGAGCGAGCAGAGCCTATGACCTCACGTCTACCTCCGACGATCTTGAAAATGAGCTGCACAGCTTTTAGGTCCTAGCACATAACGCTGGATATGGCATGGGTCATATTGAGCAAGTCATCTCTAATTCAGCTAGAAAAGATGAGAGAAAATCGCTAATTGGTCTGAAGCAGAGAAGAAAGTTCGTTGGGTCCATCCCATACATTCTTGGGCTTACTTATGCCATAAAAATTCCTTAAAAAAGTTAAACCTTGACTTTGGAATTCAGTCACCGAAAACTATCACGTCCTTACTCGCACCAGACTGTCGTAATATGGAGGTCGAAAATCAGGTGGGAGTGTACGCTGTACCTCTCCAATACCCGGACTCATCTCGAAAAATCTACATCGGTATGACCAAGAGGTCATTCAGCGTCCGTATAAAAGAACACCAGCGTGATGTGAGGAATAGCAAACTAAACACGGCTCTAGCTCAGGATGCCGCCAGTCTGGAAGCCTTACCTATTTGGTCTGATCTGCGCATGTTAGCCCCTTACGATGGACCAAGATCTATGGCTGCACGTGAAACTATCGAAATCCTGATGCACCATGAATCCTGCAACACTGACATCATGATGGAACTCTCTCCAATTTGGAGCAGAATTCTAGGTATACAGCGAGCGCACCCGTCATGAGCTCGTGAGCACTTAAACTCCTGTTTGATTGTTTGACATATTTGAATTGCATTTGTGCTCTGATTCTGTTCTGTTTTATCTATTTATTTTTCTGCTGCCTGACGAAGCTTCCCATTGGTAGCGAAAGCTTGCAAAGTAAAAATAGAGTATCTATGCCTAATAACGGATCTTTGAGTGCTTGTTTATATTTATATACACTACTGTTTGTGAAAATTGCAACACCATGAAGGACTGCTGGTATTAACTTGAAACTCACAGTATATGTACAACGTTGGGACACGCAAATGATTAAAATGTCAGTGAAAATGTGCTTGCGATTTTGGAGCAGCACCCTCTGAACTGTCTGGTCTTGGGTATAAAGAGCTGGTTCAAACGAAATTTTGCAGTCAGTGAAGGGCCAACATTGGGTTAAAAGGGTGTTTCTTGTGTCTCACTATGCCCCGTTGCAGGTCACATTGTGAACATGTGACAGACTTTGAGCGAGGAAGGATTGTTGGGATGAAAGAAGCTGGATTTTCGTGCTGCAAAATTGCCACGTGTACAAGACGAAACACCAGTATAATGATGCAAACATGGTGTCAGTGCACAGACAAAGCTTGGACACATAGAAATCCAGGAAATGGATTCAAAATTACATGACTGCACGGGATGATAGACACCTCTACTGCATGGCATTGACTGATCGCACAGTGACATACATGGTGCTAGCGCAGCAGTGGAGCACTTTCACTGGTCAGGCTTAGTCCTCCAGCACAGTTTGACATTGTCTATCAAACAGAAATCATTGCTCTTTCCACGTTAATTAGTGAGTCTCAGAAAAATTCTCATCGGCCGCCACCGGGAGCCTAACCCAGGGTCTTGTAGTTATGCGCCGGACATGCTACCACTGCACCACAGCGGCCTCGAATTCTCCAGACTCACATGTGGTTAGCTGCCAAACTACGTGGCAGGTTGCTTCATGGAGCTCCGAACAGTGCTGGGGATTCACCAAAGATGGTAGCATCTGAACCAATAACAAGGAGGCTAATGGATAATTAATTCAAACACTTGATGTGGATCAGGAACATCAAACAGAAATCATCGCTTTTTCCACATTAAGAAGTGAGTCTCGGAAAAATTCTTATCGGCCGCCACCCGGAAACGAATTCAGGGTCTTCCAGTTACGCGCCGGGCATGCTACCACTGCACCACAGTTGCTGCTTTCCATTTTTGGTGAATCCCCAGCACTGTGCAGGGCTCCATGAAGCAACTTGCCATGTAGTTTGGCAGTTAATCACATGTGAATCTGGAGAATTCGAGGCCGCTGTGGTGCAGTGGTAGCACGTCCGGCACGTAGCTGGAAGACCCTGGGTTCGGTTCCCGGTGGCGGCCAATGAGGATTTTTCTGAGACTCACTTATTAATGTGGAAAGAGCGATGATTTCTGTTTGATGTTCCTGATCCACGTCGAGTGTTTGAATTGACATTGTCTGCTTAACAGTTAACAGAGGACTGGCTGCTAGCAACCCATTGCTGAGCATTCCTTTGACCCTCAACCACATATACATCAGGCTGCAATGGGGTCTCAAACAGAAACATTAGCGCACTGATTGGCAACAGGTCGTGTTTCAGCTTGATGTGTCATGATGGTCACCTAGGTTCGAAGACATCGTGGTTAACAGCACCTTGCAGCGTCATACCAGCCCAGTGCCAAGCATCATAGTTTGAGGCACCATTTGGTTCAATTTGCGATCTTGCATCATACAAATTGAGGGAACCCCTCAACAGCCAGCCATACATCAGGGATGTTTTAGCAGAGGTGATACCCTTCCTTCAGAGTTGTCCTGGCACTATATTCCAGCAGGACAATGCTTGGCCACATATGTTCTAGAATGTCAAAAACTTCTTCCACTCACAGTAGATACTGCTTCTTCCCTGCCCTCTCCAGATATATCCTTGATCGAAGATGTCTGGGACATGGTAGCTAAGTTTACAGGCCCATCAAGTGCCTCCACCAGTCACCACAAATGAACTCTGGTCTCACATAGAAGCAGCCTGGCAGGCTATTCCCTAGGACAATATCAAAAACCTTTTTCATTCAATGTCTTGCCATGTAGAGGCTATTTTTTCTTGACATGGCTTCACTCATTACTAAGTTTTGAAGTGAAAAAAATCTGGTATAGCTCTACAAATGTAATTAGTTATCTCCTGTAACATGGCAAATCTGTGATGTAAATTCGATTTGAATACTGCGAATCTTCCTTGTTGTTGCAATTTTCACAAACCGTAGTGTATGTTGCTTATTAGTACATTCTATGTTCATATCTCTTACCTGCACTCCCTCCTGTCTTCATATTTTTATATTTCACCTGATGTGTGGACCGTTTTCATATATATTTGTAATCTGAAACTATTACTTCATGTCAGGCACCATGCTTGGGTCCTTCAGGGTTTTTATTTATTGAAGCTATTCCTTCAGTTTTATAACCAGTAGAAATCTGTCACAGAGGGGGGGGGGTTCTGTTGTAAAAATATGAAAAAATAAGTGACATTTCAATAATTAAAATAGTGTATTTTTCATATGTCTATTGAATACTGTAATTTTTGGGCTAAGAGCCGCAGCTCTTATGTTACTAAAAGTGAAATTTTTCGGGTGTGCGGCCCTTATGCCGAATTTGTTTTTGATAAGACTGTTTCTTCCCTCCCTTTTTTTTTTTTTTTTTTCATGCAGATGCTTAGTAAATTTTTTCAAACCACGTCTTTTTTTCACAAACTCGACTGTGATCAAGTTTCCCCCCTTTCTACTCATACGTTAGACATGTCTATTTAAACGATAACTCCGCTGTCCTGATGTTGGTTTAGGAGGGAAAGTGGGGGAGGACAGGAATGCCTGACTCAAATGCCCTTTGCATGGGGGAGTGGGGGATGGAATGGGGACATAAGCACACAGACGAGTAGCGTGACGTCCGAGGCTTCTGCGGATAGCCAGCGCGCCCAGCGTTTCTCTTTCATTGGCTGCAGCATACGTCATGCAGGAAGGTGTGATGCAACCAAGGGAAGGAACGTTGATTTTCACTGGGGTGGGGAGACCGGTTTGATGGGCACTTTCCTGGACAAAAGCTTAAGAACATGAACAATGCAAAAGCCTGCCCGAGGATGATTCCATTAGCAGAGACCTATTCCAAACAATACTGGCTGGACGGAAAGACAAATTCTGTTCACTCTACTTGGTTAATCTGGCATGTGATACAGGTGTTTCTAGGCTCTGTGCTCCCGAGTTTTGCTTAGAGTTTAATTTTTTTTTTTTTTTTTTTTTATTGACTGACGATAGTGGAAGTTGAAGGCTTCAGCTGGAAAAGAAAAAAGAAGGGAGAACTTTCCCATTCATATAAAAGCGATGCTCGACGCAAAGGCTCAGTGCGCAGTAAATGAAAGTAGGTCAAACCACTTGAAAGAGAGAAAGCGGCACCGCTGTTTTGAAGTGTTGGCGGCCAGATCCGCGAACACGTGCGAGGCAGCTGGTAAAAGGAAGCGCAACTTCATTCTAACAAAAACATCTCTAGATGAGAAAAAAAGCATAACATAGAAGGAACATATTATTAAAGAAAACATTAATCGAAAGCATTACAAGCGATAATTTATAAGTTAATTACTTCTAAGACGGATTCTATTGTGGTGAACAGAAAACCATGCTGTAGCAGACATCCACATTGAATGGAATTTAGACAATTGTGCGGTTTTACGAGCAATGCGATATTCTAATGGGAGTCTTAAGATTAACTGTGGTTTATATTGATTACATAAATGGTTTTGAGCATTTAATAAAGGCAAACAAATAACATCATTAGCATGATTAATAAAAAATGTATAAATAAAAATGTTTGCCAGTATGAAAAAATAAGTGTATAAAGCAGATCGACACTGAGTTGCAGAATTAGCCTTTGAAGTATACATATAATCACGTTGGGCGTGAGTTAATTCATGAAAATAAGGAAGATAATTTAGCTTTCTGAGCAGCACCACGACTTCACAGGTGCACCCTTATGCCGGTGCGGCCCTTACGGCGACTTTTGCTTCCAAGATTGCAAAAATTCTCACCTGCGGCCCTTACGCCGATGCGGCTCTTAGTCCAAAAATTATGGTACTTGTAGATGTGCTTTTTTGTCATGCTTAATTCACCCTTTGTATCAGCTTCCTGTATCTGTGAAGGGTAAGAGAAAATTAGTGACAGTACTGCTATGGAATACACCAGAATGGTTTCAGGGTGTTGTGTGAGCAATGTATGGTAACATACAATATCTGATATGTAAGTGATCAAGTGCATGACAGCAGATGGTTGGTAGAAGCTATGAAACTGGTAAAGGGGCCAAAGAGTGCACTAGGATAGATTTCAAAGGCTTATATGTGTACATTAGTGCAATTCATTGGTGAAATTTTTCTTATTTTTATGCCCAAATTGTATCCAAGGAAGTTGTGATTTCAAAGTTGTATAGTATACAATTGTAATTTTGATGGTTAAAAATTAAATTTTATTTTGCAGTTTTTCATATATTTAATAGTATGTTGCATTTATAACTTAAGTTATATGTACATTTATATCATAAGTAGGCATTAAACCAGTGAGACAGGTTGTGTATCATATATATATATATATATTTGTATATTTGTAGGACATGTTATGTAACATCCTAAGTAATTACATTATTGAAATTCAGTGGTATAGTTTTTTCTTATTTGCGAGTCCAAATTATGGCCTAAGTTGTGTGGAACAATTTTCACATTATCTAAACTTTGATTTTGATGTTCCTTCCTTTATTTTGAGTTAATTTCATATCTATTTTTAAATACACAGGTAAGGAAATTTTGTTGTATTAAAATTAAAATTTTCCTTGAAAAATGAAAAAAAAAAGTGATTTGACAACACAACACAACACTTGAATTTCCCTAAGAAAGCCAGTAGAGCTATTATTAAATTAATTTAATTGAAATAAATTCAATATTGAATGAATTTAATTGAAATAAATTCAATATTGAATGAATTTAATTGAAATAAATTCAATATTGAATGAACTTAAATGAAATGAATTCGATTTAATTACTTTGAAGTGTTTGAAAACTGTACAAAACTAAGCAGAATCACTTCAGTATCTTTAGTTGATTTTTTTTTTTTTCAGTTTTTCTTTTAAATTTTATGGTATGCTTGCCTGAGACATCCATTTGTTTATTTCTCTTTTCTACTCTTTATTTTTTCACTAAAATTATTAAATTATAATTTTAATTTTGATGGTTTATCATTAAATTTTATTTTGCAGTTTTTCATATTTTTAATAGTATGTTGCATTTATAACTTAAGTTATGTGTACATTTATTTCATAAGTAGGCATTAAATCAGTGAGAGAGGTTGTGTGTCGTATGTTTGTTAGTGGTAGTGGTTGTTAACTGCACAGCTGAGCTAGCTGGGAAAATACAGGTGTAAGGCTGGATGCAGCAAAGTGCTGAACAGCTTCTCTAATTTGCTAGTAGATAATTCCTTACTTGCATTCGTCATTAAGAATCTAATTTAAAATTCAAACTAAGATAGCTTTACAAAATAGGGTTAAATGTTTGGAAAAGAGCTTGGTAGGATGTACATATATGCCGTGAATCTTATTTCTAAATGAGGGCTGTCTCAGCCCTCACTAGTTTGTCTCACCATGCACTTAGCTTGAGAGAGATATGGTATAGCTGTGAAGGTGATATGGAGGAGTCTATACCAATGGCGTCTATTCGAGGCTAGCTAGGCTAGCTGCGAGACCCAGAGAATGCACAACTAAAATTCAATTAAATATACACAAATAAAAGTAAATTATCAATGGTGTTAAGATATGTTGATGCTTTCAGTGCAAAAAAAAAGAAAAGTGGATCGCTTCTTTCGATTATGAGAATCAGTCTGGCGAGCGATGATCAACAGCATAACGCAAGTAGGTCTTCGAGAGCCTTTGCTGTTCTGATGCGAAGAGCTTCAATACTATCACTTGCTAGCGTTTCCATGACAACATGAATCACCTACGGAGGTGAGTGGGCCATTGCTTCGTGCAAGGGTTCGCTCTGAAAAACGAAGATTTTGGACTACCTCAGTCCCTCCATGCTTCCAGCGCGTGTTTCGTGAGAGTTGTTTCAGTTTGTGTGAAGTGTCAATGAACTAAAATCAGTGATATTATATCTTAAATCCGTGGCATTGTTGGATTCGAACTGTTTTGATAAATTTTGTGAAAGCTTCCCTGAACGTCTACTAACAGAGCTTATGCTTCAAATTTTGATACAGCTTGATTGAAAAATGAACTGAAGGTGTTTTATTCCCTTGATGAATACAAAACAAATCAGTAAGAGACATTACTTGCTACATAAAGTTGAATAATTGGACATAGTGTTCATTGAGGTGAACAAATTAGCAGATCTAATATTAAACTGTTCATCAACAACTGCAATTGCCGAAAGAAGTTTTTCCATATTAAAAAGAATCAAGATATTTCTTAGAGTCACACAAGGACACGCACATTCGAACAACTTGGCTGGTTTGTTAATAGAGAAAAACATTATTTTTAAATATGAAAAAGTACTCGGAAGAAACATTTTTGTGAAAACGTAACACTCAAGTTCACACAAAAGGAAAGAAGAATGAAGTTCATGTACAAATAAGTGTTCAAATCCTAATCCTCATAATTATTTGGTGTCATGTTAGCAATAGCATGTACCTAAAATTTAGAAAAAAATGTTACTTCTCTTACTTAACAATTAAAAAATAAACTTTGCGATTTTTAAAAAACGGTACTGTGGGGGGTGAGATAGCCCAGGTCTCAGACCCAAGATATGCCACTGGGCTGTACATATACTTTCATCAGGAATACTAATGCAA
Organism: Macrothele yani; assembly: GCA_039090855.1. Taxonomy (NCBI): domain Eukaryota; kingdom Metazoa; phylum Arthropoda; class Arachnida; order Araneae; family Macrothelidae; genus Macrothele; species Macrothele yani. The sequence continues at coordinate 22,978,205 of CM076992.1, forward strand.
ACTTATTGTTATTAGGTTTCCATCTCTTGGATGCAGTATGTCTTACGGATTTCATGACCTGGAAAAGTCAGATAAGTTTTTGCCTAAGGCTTTGTGGGAACCCTGTGTCTAGTACTTTTTCATTGAGATACGTGGTTTGCATTCTTTGTATTGAATTTAGAATGTTTCCTGTCATGCCCAGTTTTATCTTCATTTTGTCATTGCTGATGTAGTCATTCACTCAGACTTCTTGAGTTCATGAGAATCGGTACTGGATTAATGCTGCTCCTCTGAAATACTGAATACTCTTGCAATAATGAAGGCACAAGATTTTATTGCAATAATAAATCATCAGTATATTCAGCCATGATGCAGTTTTGCTCATTTGTCATACCGTATTGATGACCATTCAATGGGGAGGGGGAAGGAAGTAGCACACCATTTCAGTTATTTGAACATTTTAGTTGATTTAAATTGGAAAACAGAAAAAAGAGATTCATTCATCAGGCTACATCCAATATGAGTTTTTTTTTAAATCCTTTAAATTAATCTGTAGTTATTTATTTATGCATTAGGAAACACACTGCAATCCTGATGAGTATTAAATGTAAGTTTTTATTAAAATATGTAGAACTTTTTATATGAAAACTGAAATATTGTGTAACTGATTATTTTTTTAGTATCACAATTCTGATCTTGGTTTCACTTTGTTTGCCCATGATACACGTGTAATGCTTATCATATGTTGGTTAAGACACATACAGTACTTTTGTTGGTTAATGTTAGCTCACAATAACCATTAAACATATTCTGAATTCTGATGTCGCCCTTGAATTTCCCTATTTACTCTTATCTTTTAGTTGTGAAAATATCCTCACTAAGTGATAGATCATCATGTTCCCACTTAAGTAAAAATTTCCCTATCACTTTGTGGGATGATGATCACTCATCCAGATACAAATTTAGTTAAGCCACATGCCCCAGATTTGCATAATTCAAATGAATTTTGCATATTTCATAACTGCTAATCTCTTTATGTTGCCTAAAAAAATATGAGAACAATATATTACATATATGTTTGATTGGGTTCAGGTCAGGTGAATTTGGAGGCCAGGGCATTAACAGAAAGTCACCAGCATGTTCCTCGAACCGCTCTTTGACGATTTTGGCAGTGTGGCATGGCGCATTATCCTGTTGGCAATGGCCATCACCAGCAGGGAACAAACACAGTTGTCATGAATGGGTGAACTTGGTCTGCAATGATGTTCAGGTACCTGACAGCTGTGAGGGATTGGGATAATGGGGCTTAAAGTGTCCCAAGAAAACATCGCCCACAGCATAACACTGCTGCCACCGGCCTGTTTCCGCTCAGCAGTGTGTCCAGGTGCCATAGCCTCCATTGCTAATTGGCGTATCTGCACTCGGCCGTCTATGTGATGCACCAGGAATCTTGATTCGTCAGTCCAGGCCACTTTCTTCTAATCATCCCGGTCCAATCTCGACGATCTTGGGTCCATTTTATGTGTTGTTGGTGATGACATGCAGTGTGCATGGGAAACCGGCTGGGTCTTTGGCAATGCAGGCCCATGTGCAGCAGGCCGTGATGAACTGTGTGCTGTGACACATTGCCCTGATCACAGCTGTTGTAGCTGTAGGTGATTTGTCGCACTGTGGCCCTGCGGTCACTGTGAACAATGCGTGACAGTCTCCGCTCCCCTCTGGCATCAATGAGCTGCGGACGACACACTGCTGGAGGACGGTTCGTCGTTTGGCCATCTGTGCCCCACTTTTGATACGTACTCACTACAGCAACACATGAACAACACACAAGCCGCACCGCTACCTAAATTGTAGTTCTGAGGCGCCATGCCATCATAATTTGTCCTTTTATCAAACTCTGATAAATCAGCAGCTTTTCCCATTCTGACTCCGAACACTCTACTAACCAAAAGCTGGTCCTTGGGTTGTATATATACTGCTCTGTGAACTTCACCTGCTGTGCCACAGTTTGGTCTCCAGGTGCGCTCATTTCTCTAGGCTGGGGGTGGTCATAATGTAATTTCTCATCGGTGTGTGCATATACACTGAAGTGCCAGAAAAACTGGATATTTTAAAAATGCAGGTAATTTCTCTGATACCGGAATGTACTGAAGGATTTATACATCTTTCACAAAAAAAAAAAAAAAAAAAAAAACACCACTGCTGTTCCACTTAATTACTACTCACTTTAACAAATTTTGTGGTTCAACTACTGTATGTGACATATACCAGTGCTGATTGTTGTCTTTTTCTTTTACATTAAGATTTTACAGGGTGCCTAATGAACACTGATTTTGTAGTTTGGCAGTATGTGAAAAACAAGCATCCCCATTTTCGTTTTGATTTATGATGGCAAACAGTTCAACAAATGTTTACAGCAATCTTTTTTATGCATAGTCTGGTGCGAGGCCACATGCTACCCTGGAGACAAAAGCACAAGCTCCCTGACGTAGGGACTTGAGACTTTTATGCTCTTTAAACAAAAATATTGGAGGCACTCCCCTCAGTATTTCCAAGGGGGAAATGGTATGCTGGGCTGGTGTATCTTTTTCTCATGTCTTGTTACAGCTGATGGAAGATGGGCCCCATGCAACATGATCAGCTGTGGTATCCACTGTTAATATTATGCCAAAATTGGATTAGGTAAAATGCTGATCAGTGTTTGACTGCCAACATAGTTAAAGAGAAATGTCTTAGAGCTAGCACATAAAAAAAAAATGCCTATATTGGCTTGTATACATGTGCAAGAATTATTACACTGCCGGAAAGTGAAAAAATAAAAAAAGAACACCAAGAAGGAATTGGCGGACGATCATGAAATTTACATATGTTAATGGGGTCGAGTTTACGTAGGTGTGATGTTAATTTTGGGACCAACCGGTGAGCGCTTACGCCACATCATGGCATAATATGCAAATTATCATCGGTGGTATTTAAGGAGTACGGCGAAGTGAATGTAATCAGTCGTCGGCGTACGGACACGTGCAAAGACCCTGAAGAAGCTGCAATGCCTGGACATGGAAGACTTGTACGATTTCAGCAGTTATCGGACTTTGAGCGAGGTCGTCCAGTCGGACTCTGCGAGGTCGAGTGGTCGTATCATCGTATTGCAGAGCGAATTGGACGGGAAGTATCGGTGGTGGTACGAAGGTGGCTTAGTGTGTCCGAGAAACATTCCTACACAAGAAGACGTGGAACCGGGAGACACAGACGAACTGATGAGCGGACTGATCAACGCATAAAAAGAGCGGCGTTGTCAAGCAGAACATCCACTGCGACACAAATCCGAACTGCCGTTGCACCTGAGGTGACTATGCGAACAATCTGCAACCGTCTACTGGATGTAGGATTATGTGCACGTGTGCCTCTGGCATGTGTACCTCTGACTCCAGCCCACCGTCAGGAACGGCTGCAGTGGTGTCGCCAACGTCTGCACTGGAGAACGAAATGGCGATCTGTCTTGTTCAGCGATGAAAGCAGATTCTGCTTGGGAGCCTCCGATGGCCTACACGTGTTCGCAGACGCACAGGTGAGCGTCTCCACCCTTCTTGCATCCGCCAGCGACACACAGGGCCTACATCTGGTCTCTTGGTGTGGGGAGCGATCATCTATCACTCCCGTACACAACTAGTGTTTGTACCGGGTACGTTAAACAGCACCTCCTACATCAACAACATCATTCAGCCCGTTTTTGTGCCATTTGTAAGGTCTGTCCATCGTGGTGTTTTCCAGCAAGATAATGCACGTCCACACACGGCACGTGCAATGCAACATGCACTTCAGGGTGTGAGACAACTTCCATGGCCCGCACGTTCACCGGATTTGTCCCCCATTGAGCACGTGTGGGATTTTATGGGACAATGACTTATCTGGTCTCTACGGCCAACCACGACCATCTCCGATTTACGCGTCCAGGTTGAGGATGCTTGGAATTCAATACCCCAAACTTACATGCAACATCGGTACGACAGACTCCATGCCAGAATTGCACAGTGTGACGCAATTCATGGCGGTTCAACCTCGTACTAACCATGTTACATGGAAATGTTATTTTCAGTTTACCAGCAAATACAGCTGTATTTTGCCATAATGTTTTTATCACGTTATCCTATGTATTCCGTTATTATGCTGTATAAATTTCGTTGATATCAGACGTCTCCTTTTGGTGTTCTTTTTTCACTTTTCGCCAGTGTATAAAAGAATAAGGTTGCATAGCTGATCACTCCACAAGGCACCTGTGGGAAATGCCACACCTTTGTATATAGATCGTAATTTATATGAGTAGAGCAGTGCACAGCATGGAGATGCATGCAGACTTTACAACTATGTTTTGAGAGTTCAAAATGATGATTAGGTTGGAATGTTAGTCTCACAAGGACATCCAAGGTGTAATTATTCCATTTTTGTGGGCAAGGTTTTGACTAATTTACAGTTTATTGAAGTGTATGGAGAATGTTCCATCAACATGTTGCTGAAAGTTTGTGGCTGGTAACCAATAACAATTGCACTTGGGCATCCAAGTAACTCCTCAGTGGAAATTGACACATGCTATCATCGTTCCCTTGTATGTATAAGGGAAAAGGTGATCAGTCTGACTGCAAGAACTATCATTGTATTAGCCTACTGAGTGCCAGGGAAAGTGTTTGGTAATGTTGTTATTGAAAAAGTATGGGGTCTTACATCAGAGAAAGTGTGGGATGTTCAGATTGGTTTTATGCCTGGTTAAAGGCTGCACTAATTAAATTTATGCATTACACATGATGATTGAAAAGTATCTGGCTGTTGGTAAGAAAGTTTTTGCTGCCTTCATAGATTTAGCGAAAGCTTACGACCGAGTAAATAGGACACTTTTGTGGAAGGTATTGAATGAATATGGTGTTACTAGGAATCTACTTAATAGTGTAAAAGCCACATATGCTGGCAGTAGAGCTTGTGTATGAGTGAATGGTGTTTTATCAAAATGGTTTTCCATTGGTGTAGGAGTTAGACAAGGTTGTGTAATGTCACCATGGCTGTTTAATATATTTATGGTTGCGTGCATGCTCGATACCAAAATAGATAATACTGATTTATGTCTTGGTAATATCCGTGTGTGCAGATTGCTGTATGCTGATGACACTGTCCTGTTGGCAGAGAGCAAAAGTGAGTTGCAGAATATGTTGTCTGGGATGTATGAAGTTTGCATGAAATTCAAACTGAGTATAAATAAGGGAAAAACCAAAGTTATGGTTTCTGAGAGAGGATTTCGTAGCACTGAATGTGATGTAAGTCTAAATGGCACAGTGATTGACCAGATGAGCAAGTTTGTGTATTTAGGAAGCATGTTTGACAGAGAGAACAAATTGGATGGTTAAATTAGAAAGCGAGTGAATTCTTCATTGAAAGTCATGGCTGCTCTGGGAGGTTTTCACAGGAATGATGGGTTCTCAAGAGAGTCCCGCACGGCTGTGTATGAAACAGTAATTGTTCCTACTCTGATGTATGGCAGTGAAACCTGGGTACTGCAGAAGAAACATAGGAGTTGTTTGTGTGCTGGATAAATGCGTTACTTATGGGGGGGGGGGGGCGTGGCAAGACATGTTCTGATTGTGTGAGGAATGAAGATGTGTTGCAATTGTGTGATGTGAAGCAAAATGTTGTTAGCAAGGTGGAGACTAATATGCTTCGGTGGTTTGGCCATGTTGAAAGAATGAGTGATGAGATGCTTACTAAGAAAATCTTTTTAGCCCAAGTGACAGGAAGGAAAGGCAGAGGAAGGCCAAGGAAGTCATGGGAGGATCAGATTCAGGAGTGTCTGCATGAGAAAAAGATTATGAGTATGCAGTATAGAAGATTTTGTGTACGGCGTGTGATGAATGTCAGTGAAGCCCGAGTTGTATGTCAAGATTGCTGTAAATGGAGAAGTTTGATACGGCAACAGTAAGTAAAAATTATCTGGTAGTTTGTATTTCTTTTTGGAGCTAACCTCTGAATCTCAGAGAACAGTTTAGTGATATGTACTGTATGTATGTATTAATTGATAAAGTAAAATCTCAAACCTAGTGATTTTACATCTTACCACTGTTGAATGATCACCTGAAAGAGCTTTTTTCCACCATAGATGAAGAAGTGAAGATTGCTGTTAAAGCATGATTTTAATGACCGCAACAAATTTTTTTGGAGAAGGCCATAAAGCTCACAACACTAGCACCAAGTGACAGATTGTTGACAAGGCCTGTTGAGAAATAGTACATGAATGGAAATTTTATTTTTTGTGTCCTACTCCAAGCATTCAGTGTGCTGGTACAAAACATATGCCTTGTAATTGTACTGTGTTCAACATATACAAAGTGCCACCCAAAAGTTTGCAAAATGAATTTAAAAAAATATTAACTTACATCACACTTTATTGTCGTCACCTTCAAAATAGTCCCTATTGGAACATATACACAGATTCCAGCAGCTTTCCCATGCTCAGAACACCTTGACAAAGTCATCTTTTTTTTTTTTTTTTTTTTTTTTTTTTTTTTGGTCAGTGTGTTCAACACCACCTCAGTGCTACTTGGATCTTATTTTTGGTGTCAAATCTTCTCCCAGCCAGTTTAATTTTTACTTTAGGGAACAGCTAGAAGATGCAGGGAGCTGAATCTGGTGAGTAAGGTAGGTGAGGAACAACTGTCATTTTAAGGGAAGCCAAAAACTGGTGCACTACCAATGCCATATGCACAGGGGCATTATTGTGGTGGAGGAACCAGTTATTTGCTTGACACTTCTTGGGATGTTTCCTTTGCATGTCCTCCCTTAGCAGGTGCAAGACGTCACAGTAGAACTGGGCATTAACAGACTGATCAGGTGAAACAAATTCCTTATGAATGATTCTATTCATGTCGAAGAAACAGATCAACATCTACTTGATGTGCTTTTCACCTGTCGAGCTTTCTTTGGTTGCGGTAAACTAGCAGACTTCCATTGCGATGATTGTTGTTTGGTTTTGGGGTCATACCCATAAACCAACTTTCATTCCCAGTAACAACCCTAGAAAGAAAATCTAGATCATTTCTGACCTGTTCCTGAAGTTTCCTACAGATTTCCATGTGATGCTTCTAAGTTATATATATGAGTAACTTGCTATAATGAATATTCCATGTTAGCATTAACAGGGCGTAATGCTGTAGATACAAACCCTTTGCACGTTTGCTTCAGGAGTCAGTTCGTTCTCCCGCACTGCACTGTCTCTGAATGTTGTGAAGTATATACGTATCTGTATTCTATGCGGAAGGGGGGGGTAGTAGTCTTTCCAAATCATAAATCATTATCTGAGAAGAAGGGGATATTCTTTGGTTCAATATGTCCCGTACGTATACAATTCCAATGGGTGTTATCAAATATTGACATTGACAAAACTGCAGAATTGAAATACTATTTACAAAAAGATATGAATGTTACTTACGTTGATAGTCTCAAAATATGCCAGTCCAAGGGTGGGAGGAGGGTGGTGACTGAATGTTGAATAACTTTTCACTGGTTGAATGGAGCAATGTATAAAAAATTCTTGAATTAATCCAAATATTTACACAAGTTGACCAACAGTATTGTATAAGGTTGAAATGGAAGCACAGACAAACAAAAGATTTTTCTGAATGATAATTAAAAGTATGAAATGTTGCAACTTCTAAAAACTGAGAATGACGATGAAAAAGAAGTTTGGCAATTATGACACACGAAGACCAAGGACGCAGAACGGGAACACAAGAAGAGAACAGAATATGAATAACTCAAACTAAAAATGATAAAAACCAACGTCGAGTACTAGCTGTCGTTCTCATCGCGGCAGCCGTCGTTCTTATCTCGGCAGCCGTCGTTCTTATCTCAGCAATGTATTTCAGTGGCTCGGCACCTTCTTCAGGCCGGTGGAACTCGGCCCCTGTTCGCATGACAGGCAGCCATGCAATCTCTTGGCAACTGTCACTAGGTGTACTACTTCTCCACTCCACATATGACACGTTGGGCGAATCAACAAACGAAGGGCGAGGTGGGGATGGGGCTAGTAGCACCTCCCGCATGGCTGCAACTTAGTTGTTGTCGTTTTTCGTCAGTTATGGTTGGAGCTATGTGTTTCTTATTTTCTCTTGAGTTTTTTTTTTTTTTCAAGATTGATCAGCAGTTTCCAAGGCTGAGGAAGATCAATGCCAGTATTCTTGTTACAGTTTAGTTCGCTGGTTTTTTCAATTAATATGGCCTCAGCGTATCGCAAGCGCTTTTTGATACGCTGTCTGTTTATTATTTTAATATTTTCAAAATCTGATTGCTTCTGATCGTCACTCAGCATTCACGGCCCAAATGTGGCAAAGATCCTCCTCATGTTCAAGATGTCCGATAAAATAGGCTGACATGTGCCACAACACAGCCCAGCAATCTCGCATACATCGTGAATCATCCACCTTCAATCCTCCACTATAATGTTATGCCCTTTTGCAACTGTTTCTGGTGTTGTGCTGGTCCCAGCTGTCCGAAATGATGATCATCTTCAATTGACATGTGGCCATCTTTGAAGCGGTTAAACCACTAGTAGGTTATTGTTTGACCTAAAGCATTTTGTGAGTTTCTGTAGCACTTTTACCAAGTTTGTAACAAAATTTCATGCACATGCGTTATTTTTTCACATCTCCTCCATTTTATAAGCACAAACAAATCGCAGAGCACACCGAACACGACGTCAAACAATGGAGCACACAAATAGAATGAGATGGCCTTCAATGCTGTCATGTGGCACAGTCATTCACAAAGGATATGTGCAGTGCCATGTAGTGTAGCTCTTTCAGACTATTGGCAGTTCATGGGTATTCGCACTATTTCGGCAATTCGGCAACTTTTGTGTAGCACTTCGTATGTGTCTAGAAAATATGTAGTTTAATCTATCTTTTCTTTCCGTTTCAGAACTGTTTAGTAGTGTGTATACATGTATAGAGAAGAGCAGTACTGAACAAAAATATTTTGGTAATTGCACAACAAACAATAAAAAAGGTTTGATTTTTCAATTACAGGAAGAAGCTCGAAAATCAGCTCTTGAAACTGTTCATATGAAGTTAGTTGACGAAATGTCTAATGTGAAAACTGAGAATATCCTACTTAAAGCTGATATGGAAGAAATGAAAGCCAATCTTAGCACTCACACAGAACATGCTCATGATTTAGCCATGAAGGTAATTCATTTTATTATACAAAACTTACTGACTTATTACCATGCAGAATGAAGCAAGCTGTTCTTGATAGTGCAGTTTTAATTTTTACTTTTAAGTTTCTACCCCATGTACTGTTTGTATTAGCATCATCTATAACTTGGTTGAGTTTTCTTGAAGTACAGCCTTGCTTTCTGAAGGAAAGGATAATTTCCTAATATTTTGCAATCTGTGCATTATGTTAAGAAAACTAGCTATGATAAATACATTTTTGTGGTATATTAAAAATAATATTGTAAAATTATGAAGTGATTAATAAAAAAGCAGTTCTTTTCATATTTGCTAGAAAAAAACAAGCTTCACTGACATCATTTATCCTCCATGTGGAGACAGCATGATTAGTCTCACACTAGGTGGGGTTGCTGTTGCAAATCGCTCTTCTCCATTCTTTTCTATCTTGTGTCTAATCTCTTCTCTTTATGCCAGTATTGACACAGACATTTTATTTTACGTTGTCCTCTAGTTCTCTTTGTAAGTCCTTCATGTCTATAGCTCTGCATTCTCAAAACTTTATCCCTTCTCAAAATTCTACGTCCGATCTCTTCTTAAAATATTTCTGCACTAGTACAGTCATGCTTCTTGGGCCTTTTAATGTTCTGTCACTTTAACTTTTGTCCTTAGTTTTTATTTCTAAGTTTACACTTTCTGGTAATAAAACATCAATTTCAGCAATGTTTAGCTTATTCTTCAAACATCTTTTCACTGGCCAACTTTAAGCACTGTGTACAGCATTGCTCATCTTACCACGACCTTGAAAATCTAGTCTTTTTCTGCTTCATTGGCATCCTTCTATTGCACAGTACTCCTGATGTTTTTCTTCATTTATTCCATTCGGCTTGTACCCTGTTGTTCACTTCTCCCTTTAAACCTCCTCCTTTCTCCAGCAATGATCCCAGGTATTTAAATCTTTTCCCTGTTTTTTCATTCCTTCCTGGATATTAACACTCTCAACTTGATTTTCTCTTTTTCCGTTGTAGCACATGTACTCTGTTGATTCTACTTATCTTCAACCCCTTGTTACCTAACGATATCCAGTTTTCAATCCTTTATTCTGCTTCTCTTTTATTATTGGCTCATAGTACCACTTCATCTGCAAACACCACAGTACACAATGTTTCTGTTGCCACATATAAAGCAATATCAAATGAGAAAGGGTTTAATATCAGTCCATAGTGTACTCCAACTCATACCTTAAATTTCCTGTTTGCTCTATGCAACCTCTGACAGACATACTGGAATTTCTGTATATTTCCTTTGCTCTTTGTTTTTGTATGGAGATTTAATGCCCATATCTAATTTAGGATCACTGTTGAGTCACCCATACCTAATTTAGGATCACTGATTAGTCACCCATACATAATTGAGGATCATTGGTTCCATGGTAGGGAGAGAGCCAGTGCCATAAGACAAACACAGCATCCATGCCTCACTGGGATTCGAACCCAGACCCACATTTCCTTTGCCAAATGAACATATTATTCTGGCACCATTTTCTTTCTCAGCCAATTTCATATTTCCTACTTTGGCATTTTGTCATATGCAATCTCCAGATCTGTAAATTTCATATGTAATGATATCGTTCCATATGTGCACTTCAAAAGTTGTCTTAGAACAAATGTGGCGTGTGTTGCACTTCATGGCATAAATCCAAACTCTTCTTTTGCTGTCTTACCTGTTCTCTCTTATACAGTATTCTTTCCTGTATCTTTATGGTGTGCCAGATTAATGTTATGCCCTGGTAGTTGGAATCCTGTGCATTCTCGTTTTCTTTACAAATAAAAACCATCACTCTACTCCTTCATTCATCTGGCATAACTTCTTACTTAAATACCTTTTTTATTAGATCCCTTAAGATAGTCAGTACTCTCCTCATTCATGTTTTCCACATTTCCATGGGTATATTGTCTGGCATACAATTTTTTTCCATTTTTTTTTCATGCATTTCATTAGGTCATCTTTTATTGCTTTCCATGTTACTTCAACAGTTGGCTGTCTTGTAATTAATCCTTGATTTTCTATACTGAGGAGTCTTTCAAAGTATTCCTTCTATCTAATCCTTATGTCTTAGTCATTGTCTATACTACCCCATGCCCATTTTTATATGTAGTGCAATAAAAAAGTTCCGAGACTAGGTACGTAGCGCGCCAACAGATGGCAGTACAAGGATGCACGAGCAGTGGTCGAGGGCAGGGACCTTCATGAGTCATTGTGCTGAGTGGTGGTGTTCTGTGAACATCAGGAGCTGTGCTACACGATATCTGGTGACCACGTGCAGAACACATCTGCAATTTCGGTGTGGACTGCAAACTAGAGCAGCGAGCGAACATCAAATTCTGCGTGAAACTCAGCAAATCAGGAACGGAGGTGCATGAGATGTTGCGGCAGGCTAATGGCAATGAAGCAATGAGTCATGCGAGGTGTTTTGAGTGGCACTCGCCCTACAAGAGTGGCAGAACGACACTGGAAGATGACAAGAGGTCAGGGCAACTGTCCACGAGCAAAACCCCCGAAAATGGGGACAAAATTAGGGAACTGGTGCATGAGGATCGTCGGAGAACCATTCAAGACATTTCTATCATCGTCAACGCGTCATACGGAACAGCGCAAAAAATTCTGACGTCAGTTTTGAACGTGCACCGCATTACTGCGAAGTCTGTGCCAAAGATTCTGAACCCCAAACAGAAGGCGCTCTGTGTCGAACTCTGTCAAGATCTTCGTCAGCAGGTGGTGAATGATCCAACATTCCTGTCGTGGGTCATCACTGGGGACGAGACTTGGATCTACGGTTACGACCCGGAGACCAAACAACAGTCGTCGCAGTGGAAGAGCCTGGCATCTCCACAACTGAAGAAGACCCGACAGGTCCGGAGCGCAACCGAAAGCATGCTCATCGTGTTCTTCGGCATTCATGGGGTTGTGTACCGTGAATTCGTCCCCCAGGGCCGGACCATCACCGCCCTTTTTTACTGCGATGTTCTGCAGCATCTTAGGGAGGACATTCGCTGCAAATGACCTGAAATGTGGCGCAGGGGCGATTTTCTGCTTCATCACGACAATGCAGCAGCTCACAGAGCATTAGCACCACGCTAGTTTTGCAGCTGCAGCAGCATGACTACCCTTCCTCACCCGCTTTACTCACTGGATTTGGCCCTTTGCAACTTCTTCCTGTTCTCGAAGATGAAGCTGAAGCTCAAGGGTCGCCGTTTTGAAACCATGGACAAGATCCAGCACGAATCGCAGACGGTGCTTGACACGATTCGTGAACAGGAGTTCCAGGGAGCGTTCTAACATTAGCAAAAATGCTGGCAGCGGTGTATCACTGCCTAAGGAGACTACTTTGAGGGAGATCATAGCCAAACTTAAATAACATAAGTACTTAGTTGTATATCGGCCTAGTCTCAGAACTTTTTGATCGGATCTCGTATTTGTCTGATTTAAGTGGTTTTCTTTGTCGCTTTATGTTTTGTTTTTGAACTTGTGAATATTTTCTCTTGCACCCATCTCTTATATCCAGTTCTTCATAAGTTTTACTCAGACACTGTGCTTCAGCAAAGTATCATGGCCTTTTGTTTAGTTACTTTTTTGGTTGTTTTGTCAACTCCCAATCATGTTTTCATGTGTACCATAATACCATTCTGTGATTAAATGGTTTTGATTAAGTCCAACTGTTTTTGATTAGTTCTGTATGATTTAAGTGGTTTTGATTGATTTTGATGAAGTCCATGTTTCTGTATCTTTCTTATTTTCCTCTGCTATACTTTGTCATTCCACTACCAGGTTACTTTGACAGCTCTATGTTTCACAGTCACTTCTAGAAATCTCACTCTTTGTTAAAGTCGAAACTTCAACATTTATCTTCTGTCATTCTTTAATATCTTCAAGCTCTTTTGTTATCATTTTTTTAGAGCATTCTGTCTTTAAAAGTTAACATACATAGTCTGTCCCAAAAGTAATGAGAATGATTTATTGACGCTCGCCACGAAGACTGCGGGAGGTAGGTGGCGCCGCAGGTTGTTGCATGGGTATCTCAGGTAAATGGCTGGACCATCCTTAGTGGAGGGTGAGCCTTTTGAAGCATTGGAACGTTAAAAAAGTGCATCCTTGTTTTTCACACTCGTTACGGACGAAAATGCGAAGGAGCGTCGAGCAGCATTATGCAATCAAATTTTGTGTAAAACTGGGGAAAACAGCAGCAGAAACGTAAGAGATGCTGAAGACAGCATATGGGGATGCAGCTTTGTCATCAGCCCAAGTTTTCAGGTGGCACAAGGCCTTCAAAGATGGAAGGGAAGCCGTTGAAGATGAGCAGCGCTCATGACAACCTTAAACATCAAGAACTGATGACAATGTGGCCATTATCAAGGCTGCTCTAGAACGGGACTGGCGTTTAAATGTCCGACTAATCACAGATGAGGTCGGAGTACCAAAAACTGTGGTTCATTGAATCATTACGGAAAATTTCAACATGAGGAAGATTTGCGCAAAACTCGTCCCAAAAATCTTGTCCGATGAGCAGAAGGAGAATCGTCTGTTCATTTCCCAAGAACTGCTGAATCATGTGACAACTGAGCCCGACTTTTTGCATAGAGTGATTACTGGGGATGAAACATGGATGTTTGAGTACGATCCCGAAACAAAAAGGCAGAGTTCAGAATGGCACTCTCCCTCTTCACCTCGACTGAAAAAACCTCGCATGAGCAAATCGAAAGTGAAATCAATGCTCATCGGGGTTTTTTTTACTGTCAAGGAGTGGTGCACAAAGAATTTGTACCACCAGGACAGACTGTCAATCAGACTTTGTACCTGCATGTCCTGGAGTGTTTGAGGAAAAGGGTTTTGTGAGTGCGTCATGACATTGAGGAAGCGGGTGTCCCTCACCATGACAATGCACTGAGTCACACATCATTGGCTGTGAGGGAGTTTCTGGCACAGAAAAACATCCCTACGCTTTCTCCCCCTCCCCTCCCCTTCTACAACCCTCACTTGGCACCATGTGACTTTTTTTTTTTTTTTTTTTTATTCCCAAAAATCAAAACACACCTGAAAGGACACCATTTTGGTACTGTTGCATCCAGTCAGCTGCAACAAGGGCTCTGCAGAGCGTCTCACATGAAGACTTCCAGCACTGCTATGATGAATGGCAGCATCGCTGGAATAAGTGTGTTCAATCCTACAGTACTTACTTCGAAGGTGATCGGGCCTAATGGTATGTATTTTGATTAAATGCATTTGTTTTGTAATCATTCTCATTACTTTTGGGACAGACCTCGTATATTCTTCTTCTTTGAATCTCCATCATTTGTGTTTAGTCCTAACAATCTCTTTTCATCTTTCTGCCAGTTTTCTCTGTTATACCCAAGTCCAAGACAAATACCAGATATTATGGTGTAACCACTTCCCTTGGAATTTTTATTAATTTACAGTTTTTAACTTCTTTCTTCAAAGACCTCTTATTTACCCATATAGCACATCACAAACTAGCATTATTTGTAAAAGTGCAATAGATGAATATTTTTATAACTACTTTAAAAGCATTTTGTGGGGAGGGATAAAACATAATGCAATAAAGTTGTGCTTAAATTTTATAGTAGTATATGTAATGTAAATCAACATCTTCATGCTTTTAAACAGGTTTTCTTAATTTTAAGACACATTTATGCTTTTTATTTCTGTCCTTTAGACTTCCAACTGTTGCACCCTCTTTTCTATTAAAAAATATTCATAAAAAAAAAAACCCCACTAGAAATGTTCTGAGAAATGTCCATCATTCTGTCCATCATTCTTCAGTCACTGCTGTTGAGTGCATTGGGGTCACAGTAGAATCCTGTGATGCCACCTAATGTACAACAGTATATTCATCTACCTCCAATTTCTATTGTATTCTGCAGTACTTTTTGATAAGGATTCTCTGTTCTGCTTCTAAATTTTTCTGTCACCTCTTCCTCTTCACCTCAAAAATAAATAAATAGAATAAAAATATATAAAAATAAAATGAAGGAACAATATTTATGTAACATTAATTATGATGTGTACCAAGATTGTAGTTCAAAATTATATGCTTTTTTCTAGTTGTTTGTAACACCCAGTATTGATTTTAACGTAATACTAAACTTGCACATTTGCAGTTTTTCTTTAATATAGATGATAAATTAAGTTTTTGATATTTTTATGTGGAATTTATCTTGAAAAGGATAACCTGCAATGAACAGCACTATTGTGAACACATTGTTGACACCACCATATATTATTTTTTAGCATTATCACAAACCAGAGCTGAAATTCGTTCCTTGCTATGTTTAAATCCAGGAGCTGCATTTTCCCAATGAGACGCAAGGGACTTTTGGTGCAGCGACTTTCAATTTAATCCAGTTTCATCAGCATTGTAAATGTCATCTCTCGAATATTCCTCTTTTGCTACAAGTTCCACAAACTTTGCTTTAAAAGCTTCTACAGCAGAAAAATCAAAAGATAAAATTTCTCCTTCAGTATGAAGTTCTCTGATGCCATGCAGTGATTTAAAGTTCTTAAACCACCATGTACGGGCTTTGAAATCGGAAGGATCTCCCAACTTTCTGTTGAAATCCAACACTTTTTCACAGCAGAGGCCCAGATATTGGTTCCGCTAAGCTTCATTGTTGGGTGAACCATAAATAAATGGCATCTTCCAAAGATGTGTTGTTCACCATCCTCATAGGTTTTCTTCTCTTAGAGCCTTCATCTGAGTTGAACGTTGATGGAAATTTGAAAATGCTTTCCTTGCTCTTCGTAATGTCACTTATGGTAGCCTTACTGACATCATAAATTTTGGCTAACTGCGATCCATTTTCTCCTTTGGACAGCATATTTAAAATTTTAATTTTTGATTTGATTGTCAAAAATGTGTTTCCATTTTGCAGATGCCATACTCATACACATTCCAGTTCATTTCTTATGGTGATTTTGAATTGACTGGAATGCATGCTGTTGCTAGTAAGAGGTCAGCAGTGACTCATTACAAGCTGCTGCCGATTGCAGATGGTTTGTGCTTTATGCTGAGTGCAGAGGGAATAACTTTCCTCCCAGCTCGCAGTGAACAGTGGGGCTGAGGGATGAAACAATAGGTGGTACTGCCGTGGTAATGTGTCGTAAAATCTTAGCCCGCAGGGAATAAGTGACTGGGTAAGTTTTCACCTTTTGTCTCTAAGTATCAGAAGTCACCTCCACCCTCGACACATCGCCCCAAACATAAATGATATAAACGAATATATGCATAAACATCAAACAAACTATACTTAAATCTTCCACCTCCACAAAAAAAAAAAAAAAAAAGGAGAAGAGAGGAGGAGCTTGTTTGGATTTTTGGCACTCTACTGTAGTTATATTTCTTTTATGATGATTTTGGTACTGTCGTTAAAATTAAGCAACTGGGAAAGTTTATACTTTGCACCACCAAAGATGCATTCATGGGGATTAGAATGGATAAGTTGGAATTAGTGACAGGGAACTTGAAGATGGAATTAGAACATTTGAAGAAAACTGCTTTTGGCAAGTAGGAATGAGGAAAATAGCAATCAGTTAGCAGTGACCTCTTTAGTACTAACTGTATCTTTAGGCACAAAAGCATCCACAAGTGTGCTTGGTGGGAAGAGTATATACAGACGGGAATAGTGCAATTGGCAATGCCATAATAGGTCTGTAATAGATGCACCATAAAATTTTACGTACAATACACATGCTCAATTTAGACCCAAAGTTAAATGTAAAAATTGAAGTTCATCTGTCTAATATGCTCTCATGCAAAGTTATAAGTCATAACTTTGCACCACCAAAGATGCACGTTTTTCTGAATAAGGTCTAACATTGGTGCATTTCTACTCATGGTTTTTGATACAGATATATAGAGCTATATTTTTTCAATAAGTTAGCTATTTATATTGTCTTAAACTGTTATTGCACGTGTAACGAAGACCGATTTTATTTTATGCTGTTTCTTAATAAGGAAGTCATAAAGCTGAAATATTTTACCCTAGCTGTAATGATCCAACTGCATAATAATTTTTAAACTGATAACCATGAAAATTTAGTAGCCAAAAATGAACTTTACCTTAAAATAGAGAAAAATAATCAAAAATGCAAAATGTTGCTCTTTGTTGTTTAGATAACGAACATAAAAAATATACATTAGCAATCACATAATTAAATCATTTAATCATCACTTGAAAACCTTCAAAGTCATTTTCAGTACCACTCACTACAGGGAAAAAGCTTATTCATTGCTGCTGTGCTGATTGCTCTTGGGATTGGTAATGGATATTAGATTGATTTGGTGTAAAGTTATGCCGTTGAACAGTTAGAGTGAATAATGTGATACACACTTATTGCAGTATTGTAAGAAGTGTATTTAGTTGTATGTGTGTATAATATGCATCACTTTTGCAAGCAAACTAAAATGGTTATTGATTGTGAATATTACATGCAAAATTTCACCCTAAACCACTCAACTGATGGGTTACTGCTTTGTGTCATTTTCCATTGCCGGTGAATGTTTCTCCAAAATCTTTCCGTCAATTACACATTAGCAAAATATGCTATCCCCAAATCTTGTCCATCAGTTGCATTATTTTACCATTCTGTCAGTCTTCCAATCTTTTCTAGCCATTCATTGGTTCTACTCAGTAAATAAAACGTACAATCCTTTTTACGTGCTGTATGTTCAGCCCATTTTCACTAACAAATGTATTAAAGAATAGAACTGGCTGTACTCATTGCATTATTTAAACCAATGCCCTTTATATGGTAGTGAAAGCTGAATATACAGTAAAGAGCTATTCATAAAGTTAGAAAATATTTATCTTGGAGTGGTAAGAGTGAAATACATAGATTCAATGGCAGATCAAAATTAGTAGTGCTGATATTAGAACCAAGTTCATACTCCTTTTGTAGAAGAAAAAGTTATTGAGAATATATTAATGCCTTTTCATTTTCAATATGTGTGGTGTGTGGGCGATGAACATTTACGTAAACAGGTATGATCTGTGCAGTTAAGCCACATAATACAGTATATAAAAGAGGATACACTAAACAATTTAAGTTAAAGGTGTGAAATCAGATAATAGTGATCAAGAAAGCAGATGATAAAGATCTTGCTTTGTACAGAAAGAAATGAAGAAAGGCTGCTGCAAAGCAAATATCTTTTCTTCTTCTTCTTCTTCTCCCCTTTCTCTCTCTCTCTCTTGTTTATGTATGTGTGATCTGACCGATAACATGTCTGAACACTACATGGTATGCAGGTGGAAAATCATCACTAGTTGTTAATGTTATACGAAGTGTGACAATTTAATTCCCAGAATGCACCTGTAAAAAATTTGTGCATACCTTGCGCTAGTGGCTATTGTCACTTTCGAAGCAATCTCCTTCCAGAACTATGCATTGAGTTAGATGCTGTTGCCATTGCTGAAAATATACCTGAAACTCTGTTTGTGGAAATACTCTTGAGTTCCTTTGTCACATTATGCTGAATGTCAGAAATGTCTGAAAATCTTTGTCTTTTCATGGCAGTTTTTATTTTTGAGGACAGCCAGAAATCACAAGAGGCTAAGTCAGGTGAACAGGATGGATGATTCAGTTTGGTAATTGATTTGTTAGCCAGGAAGTGACAAACACTGAGCACATCAGGGCTTGGGGCATTGTCAGGCCACAGTTCGGTTCTCTTCTGTTGAACGAAATCCCATAACCTTTTCAACACCTCTAAATAGCATTGTTGGTTGACCATTTGTCCCTGTTCAACGAATTCATGATGAACTATCCCCTTGTAATGAAAAAAAAAACACAAAAGCATAGTCTTGAACTATGAGCGTGACATGTGTGCATTTTTTGGCTTTTATGCCACTCAAAGACGCTTGACTTTTTCATAGCATCCTCACCATATGCACTTTCAATAGCTCTAACTTTTCAGTAGCACTTTTACCTATAATTTCACAGAATTTGATGTTAGTGTGCTGCTTTAAATTTATATCACTCATTTTTACCTCAAAACTCTGACACAGACTTTCATTGCTTTTGCAACTGCTCACTTACGAATGGCTCTACTGGTCTGCCGTTAATGCATGCAGTACTTGAAACAGGTCCTGACATGCATAAGTATGCGATTCTGCTCGTATCATCCCAAGTGCAACACCATGCGATCTTTCCAGGAATTAAATTGTCAAACCTCGCAGATTACTTTGTATTTTGGTTCTGTCTTTAATAGTCATATCCATCAGTGTTTAATATGCCAGCATTTCAGATAACTCCAGGCTACATTATTTTGGCTGTTCTTAAGAACTGTTCTTACATGTTTCAGTATGATAATACTCTAACTCATGCTACAAAGGTTGCATGAATACACACACAGTAAAATGTGATATTTTAGCATTGTTGTGTAATGCTGAAATTCCTGTTCAGAATTCTGTTATTAATGCCACCTTGATGACAGCTGCTTTCAGGGATGAATGAAAACAAATGTCTATTACTTTTGTCATAATTTCATTGGTAATGTTGACAAGAGACATTTCTTTCATTTGAGCCAAAAGTGGACCCACCTTATAT
This sequence comes from Macrothele yani, assembly GCA_039090855.1. Lineage (NCBI taxonomy): Eukaryota > Metazoa > Arthropoda > Arachnida > Araneae > Macrothelidae > Macrothele > Macrothele yani. The sequence goes on from CM076992.1 coordinate 22,998,007, forward strand.
TGATTTTTGAATTAAATGTATGTTCAATTATAATATTGATGCCCAGATAATTTGAACTGGGTAGTGTACAAACTGTGATAAAAAAACAACAAAAAAGTTGTGCAAATCCCTAAAATCTTTAGGTATGAGTAGTAATCAGTGATGTAGAAGATCCTTAGTGCAGCTAAATGACACTAAGGCACTTTTTCTGTAGGCTTAGCTGCACCAAGGCAGTTTTTTTAGTTAGTTGGGAAGAAAAGTAAGGTAAAAGACATTTTTTTTTATGATCATGTTAAAGGAACACTGATTTATATGAATGCAAACTCGTAACCTTAACAGAATGTTCATATTGCAAGGACTATACTAAACTGTCAAATCACAGAGTAAGGCATGATCCCACTGCTAGGAGGTAAAGCAACACAGAAGAGTTAAACATGCATGTAGACAGAGTTGCAAATGGCTGATACAATAGTGTAGACTCACCACTGCTCATATGGGTGGGCCTGGGTTTGAGTCCCAGGCAAGGCATGAGTACAGTGTTTGTCTTACAGCACTGCTTTTTTACCTTTCCGAGAACCAGTGGCTCTAAATTAGGGATGAATGGATACTTATAGCCATTAGTATTTGCTTGTTTTTTTTATTGTGGGTTTAACAACCACTGTGAGAAACTCAAATAGGCTATAAGCAGTCGGCTGTCCCTAATTTAGGGCCACTGGTTCCAGGTAAGGGAAAGGGTCCATGCTATAAGACAAACAACATCCATGCCTCACCAGGATTCGAACCCAGACCCATCTCAAACGAATGATCAGAAACCATCACTTAGACCACTGCGCCACCGCAGCGGCTTAGAGTTCCTCATAGTGGTCATTAAACCCTCCCTCCCAAAGGGTTATAAGCATTTTCTGGTTGAGAATGGCATTTCAACCTAAATGTGCCACCAGCGTCAACAAAAGTAATCCCTTGATGCCATTCTGTGATTCCTTATGAGTAATGCCAAAAGTCACTCCACAACCTGAAAGGTCCGAGTCACTGGCTTCTGGCCAGTCACTCGAGATGGGATCTTGATTTCTGGGGAGACATTGGGAATGTGCCCGCCCCCTGGTGCTGGCCCTCTCGGAACCAGTGGCGCCAAATTAGGGATCAGCGTCTGGGCCTAGATGACAGCGGTGGTCATTATACCTGGGAAGAAACAAAAAACAATGCGAAAGATATCCGTCACTCCCATCCCATAATCTTAACAAGAGCAGCATGTAAGTTATGTGTATTCAGTGTGACTGATTGATATTATTCACGCTGAACATTTGGAACCATACAGAATGACAGAACAGTATTTAAAAAGAAACTTAATATTTGTAGCATCTGACTACCATGTAATGCTTATCTTTTATTTAAAATAGCTACAATTCAGCAGTTTTATTAAAAGCTGATGAAAATAATTAGTAATACAACTTGAATAAAAAATACTAACTGATAAAAACAACAAATCGAATTCTAAGTTGCTTTTGAAAAAAATTTTGAGGGCCTTCTTTCTGGGTTTGTTTCATCTTACACATTCACAGCTAAGACACTTTTTTCCTTAGAACTACATCACTGGTAGGAATTTTATATTTACTGGGAATATGTCCATTTTACTTTTTATCCAAGTGCAGATAGTGTGTTCTGATTTGATTACACAGATAATGTTCTGTAAAAAATTATGTTGCATTATGCCCATCAAAGCATGTGAAACTGTCCTCCCCTTAAAATAAATGTTATATTTAGGATTTAAAAAATCCTAAATATAACCTTTATTTGATATAACATTTATGATTGCATTTACATCTTTACTGTTGCTCATTGAATCTCAGATATCTGTAACTGGAATGAAGTGATAAATAACATTAGTGACACCAAATTCCTTCAGTATGAGTTTTTGTTTACGAAGTAAATATTGTGTCATAAGATGTGTGAAGTTTGGAAGCCATATTATTTCATAAGATTTACTGAAGCTTAAAAGAATTGTATCTCTACACACACACACACACACACACACACACACACACACACACACACACACACACACACACACACACACACACACACACACACACACACACACACACACACAGAGAGAGAGAGAGATTATGTTATGACTAATATGGTTGCTCAAATACATTTATGGTTATTTATGTTTCTTTGTAATTATTTCTTTTGGGTTGTACATACTGTACAACATATCACTATGCTTTCTCTGAGATTCAGAGGTTAGCTCCTCAAAGAAAGACAAACCACCAGATAAATGTTTGACTGATGGAACTAGAGTTTACTTACTGTTGGTGTATCGAATGTCTCCATTTGCCACAATCTTGGCACACAACTTGATCTTCAATAACATCCATCACAGAATGCACACAAAACCTTTTGTACTTCATACTCATAATCTTTTTCTCATATGGATGTTCCTGAATCTGCTCCTCCCAAGATTTCCTGGGCCTTCCTCTACCTTTCTTTCCTGCCACTTGGGCTGAAAAAATTCTCTCAGTAAGCATCTCATCACTCATTCTTTCAACATGACCAAACCAACTAAGAATATTAGTCTCCGCTTTACTAACAACATTTTGCTTCACGTTATACTGTACTACAGCTGCAAAACATCTTCATTCCTCACACGATCAGAGAGAGTCTTGCCACAACCCCACTGTAATATAACGCTTCTCTGCAGCCCACAAGCAACTCGTATCTCTCTTCTGCAGTTTATAGAGGCAAAATCCGTTTTGTAGCTTACTAGAAAATATGAATAATTAGGCATAAAGTTACCATACTTTTATTGAGAACAGTAGCAACAGTTACACTGCAAAATAATCTTTTCCTTATGTTTGCATTTCTATGATTTTTGTATTAATTAAAAAAAAATAGATCTGATACTTTTTAATCTAATGAAAAAAATTCCCTTTTGTATCAGATACAATTAGCTACAATTAAAAATTTGCTCACATTCTGCACTTCAGCATGTAATTTTCTTTGACAAAATTTTTGACAGATGATCATAGACCCTTTACTGTAAGATTTCACATGCCAATAAATATTTAATTATTACTACATTTTCCATTATCACACTTTCTTTGGTTCAAAAGATGTGCTCATTCTATTCAAAAATTTCATTTTGTCATTCTTATTTATGTGCACTTTGCCATCGTCTTGAAAGATTTACTTATTCCATTGAACAAACATTTTGAAGTCCACTGCTAAGATGAAAACCGAGAAAATAAAATAAAAAAAAATATTTTGAATCTTAGAAATGATGGCTCCATAATGTTGACACTAATGGACAAATCCAGCCAGATAGCGATTATGGATGCAGCAGTCTGCAATGAGAAAGTTGAAGATTTTATCTCTCATTCTGGTTCTACAATCTTGTGAATGAAGTTGCTAAATTCTTGGAATGCACAGGTACAAAGAGCCGCCAGACTAACTGCTATTCCAAACAACCTCAAGAAAGTCACCAAACTGCCACCAGGCCCTCAGATCCTAAAGCTCTTGCGAAGACTAAAACACCATTATCCTGGAAATCCGTTGGGATCCATCGTGTTTATTTGGGAAAAGTACTATTCAAATTCCTGGCTAATTATCTCCATGAGTTGGACTTCATAATAACTTCCGCTCTAGATTTTATTATGAAAACCAGGCAACTAACTGTCCAACAATGTGACATTATCAGCAGTTTTGACTTTGTTTCTCTTTACTCTTCAGTCTCCGTGCCAGAGGCCATCAGAACGTGAAAAGATGCCCACATCTAATTCGTCACTGTATTCACAAGAATCATGGCATAGCATCTTCAAGTTCGTGGATTTAGTCTCAAATTCTAGCTACGACAGTTTCCACAGCAAATCTATAAACAGATAAATGGTGCACCGATGGGATCCTCACTTTCAGCCACCCTAGCAACTCTTTGCCCAATTGAACAGCATATATTCACCAACATTACCCCAAGGCCTATCATCTGCCTACAATATGCGAACAACATATTTTTTATACGGCCTCTGGGATAGGAGACTCACCTGCTTTTCCTCGATAAAGTCAATAATATACACCCTACAACCAATTTTACTATGAAACTTGAACACAGTAGTGTCTTACCTTATCTGGATGTTTTACTGAGCAATTGCCTGATTTATAATAGCTTTGTGGGCAAAGGCAGCCGCCTTCACATACCAGTTTATTATGAACCCACATTCGTTCCCAACCTCATGCTCCGTTGCTCATTCTGCCCCCTGGTTATAAGACAGCTTTCTTCTGTTCATGAATTAGAAGAGCCTTTGCCATCTCATCTAATGTTTCTTCTAGACAATGCAAACTAAAACACATAATCAATTTGGCCATTGGAGCAGGATACACCCCAAACCAGATACATAACTTTATAAAAAAAGAAGAAGAAAAAAGAAACAGAACCAGTCATGTTAATTTTTCTATGCCACAGCTGCGCTACCTGGGTTCAATTCCTTACATAGCAAATGTTCCCTATAAACTCAAGAATGCACTCAAAAAGATGAACTTCAGTGTTGGCATAAGGTCTGCAACATCTTTGTATTTATTTCTTAAAAGAAATACTGACAAGGCCCCTCTTTCCAATAAAGCAGGTTTTTGTGCCATTCCTCTACAGTAGCTAGATGGCTCCTAGCAATACTACATCGGAATGACCAAGAGTTTATTTAGAATTTGAGTCAACATGCATGAAAGAGACACAAAAGATGGTAAAGTAACAACGACCCTCTCCAGAGAAGTCAAGTTCAAGTCTGCTGCTCCTATGTAGGATGATATAAAGAAATTACCTTCCTGCTCCACTCCTAAATCAACTGCCATTCGAGAAACCTTAGAGATCATTACCAACAATGAGGCTTGCAATGATAGTGTTTCTTTTGAGTTGCCACAAATTTAGGACAAGTTCTTCAAATAATACTTTTTCTTCCTTACAAGATACTGCATGACCAACCAGCATGACACCTCATGTCTTTAAAGGAATGATTGCATTTACATCTTTTCATGTATTGTCTAGTCAGGTCACCATCACCATGTTCAAATTGCTGAAGTGTTCTATTATTCAGTTTGCTGTCTACCTTCCTTAAAAAGCCATCTGATTGATGTGTGAAAGTTTGGAAACTTTTATTTCTATTTTTGCCAATAAATATGGATTACTAATATAGTTTTACTATTTTAAGAAAATAAATGAACATCAGTAATGAATCCTTGCTTGAAGTGTAAAAATTTGTATTTAGCTTTCATTCTAACCACAATTTTCGATCATGTATGAGGTGAAGTCTTCACAATATTATTATTAGAAAATGTGGCACTGCCCAGTGGCGCAGGGATCTAAGCGCTGACTTATGACCATTCGTCACAGATAAGTCCAGGTTCGAATTCCAGTGAGGCGTGAATGTTATGTTTGTCTTACGGCACTGGCTCTCTACCTTCCCTGGATCCAGTGATTTTAAATTAGGGATGGGCGACTGTTTATAGCCCATCAAGTTACTAATGGTGGTTATTAAACCACCAACCAAACAAACAAACAAAAAATGTGGCAACTGAGCCGCAAAAATACATCAATTTTAATTTATTTAACCTCTGTTTTCATCACCTCCCCTTATTTTTGAAATTTGATGCAGAAGCCTATTATCTATGAAAAGGATCATCAAGAGAAATGAATGAAAAATAAAGAATTATGAAAGAGTAAATGAGATTTTGCGGTCGTCAGAGCCCCTTTAGTGGGAACAGGATGCACCACGAGAAGGCGGGGTTGACATTTGTCAAGGAGAGGCTGTGATGTTACGCATCACCTGATTTTACACACCGCAGCGGTATAACTATACCATCGGGATCAGAGGAAATGCTATCCCACACTCACCAACCCGCTTGGCCAGCGTGGTGAGTTATGGCCAAACACCTCCAAAATGACTCTACAACTTAAATCTTGGCCCTCAGTCTCCGGCAGCTGGAATGTACCTGGCCAAGGCAACGGCCAGTGCGACATGAAGGCAGAGGGTGCTAAGAATCCCCGGAGGACCGGACTAGGCTGCCATCTGATGCTGACCTTGGCTACTTACAATGGACGCTCCTTATCTTCTGATTCAAGGCTTCTTGAATTGGAAAAGGAACTACAAAGGATCAAGTGGGACATCGTCGGGCTAAGTGAGGTAAGGAGAAAAGGAGATCTCATTGAACTGAAAAGTGGACATCTCTTCTATTATCGTGGGACAGATACTGGCAGAACTAGTGGTGTTGGATTTATAATAAACAAGAAACTGAAGGATAAAGTGGTAGAAGTTGAAAGTTCCTCTGACAGAGCTGCACGACTCGTTATCCAACTATCGAGAAGATACCAGGCTCAGATTATTCAAACTTATGCACCCACCACAAGTCATCCTGAAGAAGAAATTGAAGAATTTTATGAGGAAATTCGTCATCTAAATAATAAAGGTAAGCAGCACTTGAAGATAATTATGGGAGATTTCAATGCAAAAATAGGGCACCGGCAACAGAATGAAACTTCAGTAGGTAAATTCGGTCACGGCAACAGAAACCAGCGTGGAAATACTCTCGTTGAGTTTGCAGAGGCAGAAGGATTTTTCATCTTGAATTCCTTTTTCAAGAAAAAACCACACAGGAAATGGACATGGAGACATCCAATTGGGACGACAAGTGAAATTGATTTTATTATGTGTAACAAAAAATTCGTCATCGAAGACTGCAATGTGCTGAACAAGTTCAACACAGGTAGTGACCATAGATTGGTCAGATGTAAGATGCACCTCAACACTAAACTGGAACGTGGCAAGCTCATAAGACAAACAAAATGTATTGACATAACCAACCTTAAAAAACACCATAATACTTTCAAGTTGGAACTGAAGAACAGATTCTCTGCTTTAGAAGGCCTAACATCGGAAGAAGTGGATATTTCGGAAGTTAACAGAAAAGTAACCAAAGCTCTTATGGAAACAGCAACAAAATTAGCTGGGTCTAAGAACAAGTTGCATGTAAACAAATTATCAGGAAAAACCAAAATGTTGATGCAAAAAAGAAGAGAGATGAGGACAACTAAAGAAGATGTGACTTCCAAAGTGGAATATATAGAGCTATGCAAGTCAGCACGAAAAAGTATCACTGAAGACGTAAGGAAATTCAACTGTGAGCTAGTGAGGAAAGCAATTGAAAACAACCAAAGCCTAAAGATAGCAAAGGGACATCTCAGTAAGGGAAGAAAACAGATTATGGCTCTGAGAAAAGAAGATGGTTCTATAACAAGAAATAGAGGCGAAATTTTGACAAGAGTGAAAGATTTCTACTCCAAATTATATGAAAGGGATGATACATGTACTCCAGACATCATGAAAGGTACCAGAGTTCTTCCAGTCCTCCCAGCAGAAGTTGCTCATGCAATCAAGAACATGAAGCGGGGGAAAGCTCCAGGAGAAGATGGAATTACTATAGACATCATACAAGAAGCAAGTGGAGAAATTGAATCAGTACTCGCCCAAATTTTCACTCGATGCCTTAATGAAGGGAAGATTCCTGAGGATTGGAACAATGCTACAATGATCCTGCTACATAAAAAAGGTGACATTGAGGATCTCAGGAACTACAGACCTATCAGCCTCCTATCAGTGGTTTATAAAATCTTCACTAAAGTTCTTTCACACCGCTTGAAGGTAACACTGGACATGGCTCAACCGAGAGAACAAGCTGGATTCAGGAGTGGCTACAGCACAATAGATCATATCCACGTACTGAGAGAACTAATTGAAAGAGCGAGGGAATATGAACTTCCATTGTGCATGGCTTTTATCGATTATGAAAAAGCCTTTGATTCGGTGAAACCATCAGCAGTTACCACGGCTCTGAAATCCTGCGGTATTGAAGATGCATACATTAATATTATTAATAACATCTATGAAAATGCAAGTGCAAAGATTCGGCTGTTTGAAAATACAACACACATAAAAATTGGAAAGGGAGTGAGACAAGGTGACACCATATCTCCGAAGCTCTTTAATGCCACATTGGAAAATGTCTTTCAATCACTGAACTGGGAAAACAAAGGGATAAAGATTAATGGAGATTATCTAACCCACCTTCGTTTTGCTGATGACGTAGTCATTTTTGCAACTACCCCATCAGAGCTGCAGAGTATGACCCAGGAACTTGCTGACAAGAGTAAAGAAGTGGGATTAAAAATGAACTTTCAGAAGACAAAAGTGATGTTCAATGCTTTTACAAGAAATGAAGATTTATCGATTGATGGAGAAAAACTGGAGATAACAGATACGTATGTTTATCTTGGACAGCAGATATCAAGTGAGGGTCACATTGATGAAGAAATTAATCGGCGTACAAAACTTGCCTGGAGAGCTTTTGGAAGAAACAGCATAATTTTCAAGAGCAATATGCCATTATGTCTTAAAAGAAAAGTGTTTGATCAATGCATCCTTCCAGTGCTTACGTATGGTGCAGAGACGTGGACCTTAACTAAAAGAGACATACAAAGTCTGCAGACAACTCAAAGAAGCATAGAGAGGTGCATGCTTGGTATAACCAGGAGAGATAAGAAGAGGAACTCGTGGATCCGAAAAATGACGAGAGTGGAAGACATCATGATCAGAGTTAAATCCCTGAAATGGCAATGGGCTGGACATACTGCCAGAAGGACAGACCATAGATGGACAGCCGAAATTTTAGATTGGATTCCAAGGGACAGGAAAAGACCCAGAAAAAGACCACATGGGAGATGGGTGGATGAAATTCGTAAATATGCGGGAGTGACATGGAGGAGACTGGCACAAGACAGACCGTTGTGGAGGAAACTTGGGGAGACCTTCGTCCAGCAGTGGATTGATAATGGTTGACAATGATGATGATGAAATGAGATTAGTGACTGTTAGCAAGAACAGGTAATGCCCCTGTTACTAGTGAAAACACTTTTTTCTTATTATAAAACCTTTATATAGTACAAAACCCAAGGAGTATCTGAAATGGAAAAATTCTTGCTATTTTTTTATACTTTCACATTTAATAGAAGTTTTTTTGTAAATAATTTTTTTATGTTTTACAAAATTTATGCTATTTTTCAAGCATTCATAATTGAACTATTTAATTATTAAATTTGTGACAAGGTGTTAGACTTCATATTTACTAAATTTTATGCAATAATTCATAAAAAATCTGGTGAATGTATTCTAGATTATATTCTGGAGATGGAAATAATTTTTTGGGAAATACTTCAAAGATGAGAGTAGCTCAATTTATTATTAAATACATACATATCACTAAGCTGTTCTCTGAGATTCAGAGGTTAGCTCCAAAAAGAAATACAAACTACCAGATATTTTTACTTACTGTTGTCGTATCAAACTTCTCCATTTACAGTGATTTTGACATACAATTCGTGCTTCACTAATATCCATTACACGCCGTACACAAGATCTTTTATACTTCATACTCATAATCTTTTTCTCATGCAGACACTCCTGAATCTGATCCACCCATGTCTTCCTTGGCCTTCCTCTGCCTTTCCTTCCTGCCACTTGGGCTGAGATTTTCTTAGTAAGCATTTCATCACTCATTCTTTCAACATGGCCAAACCACCAAAGCATATTGGTCTCCACCTTGCTAACAACATTTTGCTTCACATCACACAACTGCAATACATCTTCATTTCTCACACAATCATATCGTGTCTTGCCACAAACCCCACGTAAGTAACGCATTTCTCCAGCACACAAACGACTCCTATGTTTCTTCTGCAGTACCCAGGTTTCACTACCATACATCAGAGTAGGAACAATTACACTTTCATACACAGCCATGCGTGACTCTCTAGAGAACCCATCATTCCTGTGAAAACCTCCCTGAGCAGCTATGACTTTCAAAGAAGAATTCACTCGCCTACTGATTTCACCATCCAACTTGTTCTCTCTGTCAAACATGCTTCCTAAATACACAAACTCACTCACCTGGTCAATCACAGTGCCATTTATACTTACATTACATTCAGTGCTACCTGTTCTTCTCTCAAACACCATAACCTTGGTTTTTCCTTTATTTATACTCAGTTTGAATTTCATGCAAACTTCGTGCATTGGAGTCAACATACTCTGCAACTCACTTTTGCTCTCTGCCAACAGGATAGTGTCATCAGCATACAGCAATCTGCACATACGGATATCACCAAGACATAAACCACTATTATCTATTTTGGCATCACGCATGCATGCATCCATAAATATATTAAACCGCCATGGTGACATTACACAACCTTGTCTAACTCCTCCACCAATGGTAAACCATTTTGATAAAACACCATTCACTCGTACACAAGCTCTACTACCAGCATACATGGCTTTTACACTATTAAGTAGATTCCCAGTAACACCATATTCATTCAATACCTTCCACAAAAGTATCCTATTCACTTGTTCATAAGCTTTCTCTAAATCTATGAAGGCAGTAAAAACTTTCTTCCCAACAGCCAGATACTTTTCAATCATTGTGCGTAATGCAAAAATCTGGTTAGTGCAGCCTTTACCAGGCATAAAACCACTCTGAACATCCCACACTTTCAATGATGTAAGAACCTGTACTTTTTCAATAACAACCTTACCAAACACTTTCCCTGGCACACTCAGTAGGCTAATACAATGATAGTTCTTGCATTCAGTCTGATCACCTTTTCCCTTATACAAGGGAACAATGATAGCATCCTTCCAATCCCGAGGGACCATTCCTAACTCCTAGCACAACTGGCAAAATTCAGTTAACCAGTCAATTATAGAGTCACCACCATATTTCAACATCTCTGCAGTTATGCCATCAACTCCTGGAGCCTTACCATTCTGAAGAGATTTTAGAGCTTTACACACTTCTTCTCTTGAGACCCCTCCTGTGCTTTCATCCCTCATTGTGACATCATCTGTGTCTGTCTGAGAATCATCTTTGCTTTCCTGATCTGATAACTCACAGAAGTATTCACCCCATCTTTCACTTAACTCATTGGGCTCCCATAACATTTCCCCAATCTCATTCTTCACGCAACTTACAACTTTGTTTCCCCTATTTTTCCTGAGTCTCATGTACTTCCAAAAGGACTTCCTATCTTTCCAAAAAGCCAGTTCATGCCTTTCCACTTTCTCCTTCCTATCTTTTGCCTTACTGTAGCGAACCAGCTTAGCAGCTTCACGCTTCTTACAGCGATATTCATCCACAGAGACTCTACTTTGCAACATCCCCAAATAGGCTTCCTTCTTTCTCTTTACTGCTTCTTCAATCTCACTATTCCACCAAGCATCACCTCTATTGTTACCCACAATTCTGGTGCCACAGACCTCTTTAGCAGCAGTGACAACAACATAGTTCTTAAAACATTCCCACTTCTTTTCTACATCCCTCTCACCAGACTTCAGATCCTTTATCAGTCGTTCTCTGAGTAAGTCAGAATACCGCTGATGATCTTCAAGGAGCCTACCAACCTTTATTCTTTCTATCCTGGGTCTCTTCCTATTCCTTTTCCTCCAACCAACATTAAGTTTCACTCGCGACACTACCAAGTAATGATCAGAACCAACATCCGCACCTCTCATCACACGGGTGTCAACAACTAAGTGTTTCAAACGCTGATCATAGACAACAAAATGTATCACACTCTTTTGATCAAGAGTACGATTTTCCCAAGTATATGTGTGGATATTTTTGTGGTTGAAAAATGTATTAGATACACACAAGCCATTCTCAATGCAGAGTTCAATTAATCTTTCACCATTATCATTCACACAAGGATCATTAAACTTACCCAGAACATTGTCAGAAATTGCATTCTGCACACCTACTCTAGCATTGAAATCCCCTGCTATTAGAACTTTTTCTTTAGCACCAAATTGGCACAAAACAGCTTTTAGCTCATTCCAGAAATCTTCCTTCTTATCAGAAGGTTCCGAGTCACAAGGAGCATACACTACAACAATTACAATTCTCTGAAGTTTCACTTTCAAACAAATCCAGAGAATTCTCTCACTTATGCAACTATAGTGAATCAAGTTGTTCTTCATCTTTTCACTTAAAATCACACCTACACCCGCCTGTGCTCTCATATTATCCAATACTCCAGACCACACACTCACCGTGCCATTCACTTCTTCTACCCCAATTTCCTTCTTTTTGGTTTCACTTACACACAGCACATCCAGTCTATACTTATTCATCTCCTCAATCACCTCACTCATCTTGCCATTTATACCTCTAGTATTCCATACACCAATCTTACATTCACTCAGCCGAGATCGCTTTCTCATACGTCGTTTAGAAAGTCCAGGTCGATTCCGTGGTGGACCGTCCTTCTCAAGTGTGGTAGGTCCACCATATCCCACACTTGAGTAATTCTTAATATTTCTTTTTGTCTTTTTAATCAGGTAAGTACATCAGTGTGGGGGATTAGCCCACAGCTGAGGGTTCTAGTTGGTCATTCAACCTAAGGATTCTGGAACAAAACCCAGTGAGTTGGGGTCTTTTCGCCAATGTCACACAGAACTAGCTTGCACCTCTCCAAGATTCACAGAGGCCCTAGTTGCTGTTGTGTGTGTCATTGTTACCACGGAGCGCCCCGAGGAGGTAAACCCATAAAAATAATTGTTGGGCCGAGGACACCATTGTACGAATTGGCATTGGGCCAGTCATACCATTGAACATATAGTCATTGGACCAATCATACCATTGGATGAATATTCTGTTAAACCAATTATGTCCTTTGGGTGAATTGGCATTAGACCAATCATCAGAAACCACATTTATTAATTATATATAAAAATGTATACACATTATAAAAATGACAAGAGTGAAAGACATCATGATCAGAGTTAAATCCCTGAAATGGCAATGGGCTGGACATACTGCCAGAAGGACAGACCATCAATGGACAGCTGGAATTTTAGATTGGATTCCAAGGGACATGAAAAGACCCAGAAGGAGACAACATGGGAGATGAGTGGATGAAATTTGAAAGTATACGGGAGCAACGTGTAGGAGACTGGCACAAGACAGACCGTCATGGAAGAAACTTGGGGAGACCTTCGTCCAGCAGTGGATTGATAATGGTTGACAATGATGATGATGATACACATTATTATGTTGAGTTCAGCTTTTGTAAAGTTTTATCGTATTTCCTTTTGCAGTTAGCTGAGGAACGACGTTTCAAAAGTAAGGAAGAGTACAGAGTGTTACATTTTGAGAAAGAAACTAGAACAAAAGGAAGAAAGACTAAAGACAAGGGAAAAAGAAAATAGTGCTCTTCAGAGAGATAATGCATTTATGAAGGATCAAATAAATGTCCTGCAGCATCAGGTATGTTATTACTTTTGTCTCAACTTTTTAGTTATTAACCTTTGTAATATTTTACAAATGTTTATGTCTATGAAGTGTATGAATAGTTTCTTGCCTGAGTATGAAGAATTTATTGATGGATCCAGCAATGTCGTATTTGTTACTAGAATTAATATACTTCAGCCACCCACGCTGTATTGTGTTGATTTCAGCTGTGTAAAAAGTTTTGCCTTGATCCTCTACAAATGTGTTTTCTGTCATAGTAATGTAATTGCCAGTGGAAAGATGGGTGTCAGTCACATGTTCGTTTTTTTCAAATTAGGGAATAAATGAAAGTCTGGTGCTAGGTCCAGCAAATGTAGTGGATTGTTCAGGGTTTTAAGCCAAACTTTTGCTGCATAGCAATAACAATCCTACAAACAAATGTATTGTTGCACTGAAACTGAACACTTCTATGGAGTCAAACTCATGGCTTTTGTAGTCTCCCTTAAATATTTATAAGATTATAGGTTTTTCTAGGGGTTTTTACTAGGAATTGTTTTTAAAATTTTAGCAAAATTTTGTTGATAGCTCATCTCTTTCATCAGGCTTTCTTCACTACTCTCCTTTACGGTTATGATTATCATTACTGTTTCCTTTAGGGTTATACTTAACATCAAGTGAACTGGACTGGACCATATGTTTGGCAGCATAAACCTGTGTAGTCATTAATATGGAGTCCATCTCAGTTTCAAGTCCTTTTAATTTTCTTGCGAAGATGTTTTGTTGATGCCCAGTAATTTTTGATAGAATCTTTGATTGAAAATAAAGGCAAAAAGATAGCTTTGCTGTACTTGCCTCATACGCAGTAGGTCAGTGAATAACCAAGTTCCAAAATGAAGTATAAACATGTATTTGAATCTATTCTGTAATCTGTGATATAATGTCAGTCATCAAGGTTTCGAAAAATAACATACCTGAGCTCCAGTGTTAATACCCAAGACATATATTTCAATAATATATGTTACATTTTAATGCTAATAAAAAACTGTAGAACATGAAGTAGAAATATATATACAGCGAATACCTGTAGTTGAATCTTACTTCCTGATGAAAAACATATTGCGTTTCTTTCATTTTTTCCACCAGTATGCGTTCATAACCTACATACACTATAATTTACATATTTACAGTCATTCTGTTTCACATCATTCTATTTCACTTCACTTTACTTCATCTCATGGCACTCTTCATTCCACTTGATTTCACGGAACAGAACAGAGTAGAACACTTTAGTATTCCAGTTCACAGCACAACAAGTCTCTTTTTTACAGTCATGGTTAGCAGCGGTGTCTTGCACTTGGCTTGACTTAAGAAATTTCAGAGCAGTGTAAGCAATATGGCTGACAATTTTAAGGGAATCCCAGGTGAGATTTGTAACACAAAATGAACTGGGATTTCATTAAATTATTGAACATTACCAAAACATCCTAAAAAATTATTAAAAGGACTCAAAAAAGCAGAGGGAATAAATCGTTAGAATGACTGCTCAGGATGTTCATTGCCAAACATTTGGTTCTCTCTCTCTTTGGTCAGTGTTAACTATAAAACTGTAAAGGGCAGTGAAAAAACAGGGTGTCCACATTCTGGAAAGTCAAGGAGGGTGTCCACATTCTGGAAAGTCAGGGAAATGAAAATTGGTCAGGGAAATGCCTGAAATGTTGGCAAAAGTCAGGGAAAATCAGTGATATTTAAAAAAAAGTCATGGAAATTTCAATCACAGTTAGACTTCAAATAGTTTTAACCCGGCATCAGGGAGTGACGCCCTCATTGCCCAACACACTTGCACTTGGTGTTGCAGACAGTCACTAACTTCCCCTTCCTACTAATGTAACCTTGTATTTCCTACCTATTATTGTAAGTTGTGTTACATTACTTGTTAACATTTCTCTTTTTGTTTTAGGTCAAAGGAGTAGAAGAAAATTTGTGATATAAGTTATACCTTGTTAAAAGGCAATTAAGACTGCAGCAATGTCAAAGCATTGTGTGTTTAATGAACAATGGTTGGATGAGCAATTAAATCCTGAGTTTTCTGGTTGGATAGCTGTTGTGAACGGCGACAATGAATCAGCATTTTGTAAAGTGTGCTCTAAAACTTTCAAGCTTAGCAACATGGGGCGTTAGGCAGTCTCCAGCCACGGAAATGGCCCTAATCATTTGAAAAACATCCATGCTAAAATGTCTCAGCCCAGTCTTGCTTCTTTCACTTCCTCTGTGAAAAAGAACTATCTTTGTAATAATGAACTCTTGCCATCAACAAGCTCAGGAAATGTGGAATCAGTACTTCTAGAAAATATTAAGTCTAATGACTCAAATACTTATGTTGTGAAAGACGATGTAAAGCCCAGTGACCTTAATGCTTATGTAGTGAAAGATGATGTAACAAAGCCGGAAATAATATGGGCCATGGAAGTGTTGTTCAAGCGAATGTCTCTGAACTCTTGTACACAGATTAACAAAACATTTCAGTTAATGTTTCCTGACAGTGTGATAGCTTCAAAATTTACTTTAGGCAAAAGCAAAGTATCTTATGTGATAAACCGTGGATTGGCAACACATTTCAAAGAGTGGTTAATGGACGATCTGAAGCAGAGCACTGACTTTGTAATTTGTTTTGATGAATCACTAAACAAAATTGCTCAGTGTGGGCAAATGGATCAGTTTGTTCGTTATTGGGACGTCAATCTGCAAAAAGTTTTCACTAGATACTGAAGTAGTGTGTTTTTAGGACAGGCAACAGCTAATGACCTTTTAGAGAAATTCATTAAAGGTGCACCTCTTCCCTTGGATAACATGCTACAAGTGTCAATGGATGGACCTAACGTTAATCTCAGCTTTCTTCAAAAGCTGAAAGATAAACTTAGAACTGAAAATCCAGATGGTAAATTATTAGTTGACATTAGAGTATGTGGTCTTCACATGGTCAGTGGAGCTATGAAAACTGGACTTGAAGCAGTGAAATGGGATATACATCACTTTCTGTGTAACTTGTACTACCTTTTAAAAGATAGTCCTGCTCGCCGTGCAAATTATACTATAATTACTGGATGTAAATATTTTCTTTTGAAATTTTGCACTGTAAGGTGGTTGGAAAACATTAATTGTTTGACTAGGGCATTGCTTGTCTATGATCATATCAAGAAATATGTTCAAGAATCATCAGCTTCCAGCAAACAGCACATGTTTCTTGCAGAATTCACGGAAAGTCCACTGTTGAAATGCAAATTGGCTGCATGTAGGACTATAGCTTCAGAGTGTAAATCTTTTTTGAAAAGGATCCAAAGCCCAAAGCCTTTCATTCCTTTCTTACACACTGATTTGCTGGATCTGATGAAAAATTTGATGGCACGAAGCTTGAAGCCTGACAAATTAAGTGAAGCTGATAGTGTCTCAAAACTGTTAACTTTAGATGTATCAAAAAGTGAAAGTCTTCTCTCAGATTGAGAAAGTTGATATTGGATTTAGTGCTAAAAAGCTATTAAAAGAAGTGAAGTGCTGAGGACACCACCATTGGATGCAACGCCTATCCTGGTCTGATGAATTGCCGCACCAACTGTTTTGAGCAGATGGCCAACTCTGGGTGTGGCAACAATCCCACGAGGCAATGGATCCTTCATACCTACAAGGAACAGTGCAGGCCGGTGGTGGTTCTCTTATGGTGTGGAGTGTTTCCATTTGGCATGTATTAGGACCCCTCATATGTCTGCTGACTGGTGGAGGCTACATAACCATCCTTAGGGATTATTTGCACCCGTTCATGTCATGCAACCACTCCAATGGGTGTGACCTCTTTCAACATGGCAATGCACGATGCACACATTCACAGTCGCCTGATTATGGCTAAAGGAACTATCCACAAAGTTTGGCATCCTGACTTGGCCCCTCCTCGTTCACTGGATTTAAATGCGATCAAACAGTTTTGGGATGCTGTTCAACATGCTGTTAATGCCAGGAATCTCCACTGACATATATTACGGAATTGTGGGATGCTCTTCAGTAAGCATAGTGTGCACTGTCTCCACAGTACAACAGAGAGCTCATGGAGTCCATGCCTGTTGGGTTGCTTCCATTATCTGATCACGAGCAGGACCAGCGTGGTATTAGAGAGGTATATCCCAGTTGTCCTGGCACTTCAGTGTATGTATTGGAGGGAGAAAATACCAGTAGTGAATATGATTTTGTAATGAATTGAAAATTGCAACCAGAAAATGAAAAAAAAAAAAAAAAATGAAATCAGAGTTGGCTACATTTTGATGTAAGAAAGCAAAAAATCAAATGCATTCAGTTTTTTTCATTATACTGATCATTTCTTTAGTAAGATGTATTGTTGAATATTCCATAAATATTCAGTGTTTACTCATCTGTTTAGCCTGTCATTGTCCACAACATAAAATACAAATAATGTAGGTAATAGTAACACTATACTAGTGATCCGATTTATTGGCGTAGGAAATAGAAACATTAGTGTTTCCAAGCTTTAGACATCAACCAGATGTCTTTTTCAAGGAAGTTAGACAAAAACTGCCTGTCTAACTTCCTTGAAAAGGCCATCTGGTTGATGTGCGAAAGCTTGGAAACGCTTACGTGTCTATTTCCTATGCCAATAAATCGGATCACTGGTATAGTGTTACTATTACCTACTTAATTGGTGTACTGTTCCTTGTTATCAATTTGCAAATAATGTAATTAAAAAATAAGTGTTTAACATGATTTTTCAGTATTTTTTTAAAAACTAATTGTAACATAAATGTTGATGCATCTGTATCTCCCAAATACATTTCTTTCATGTACATATGTGCTCGTTTAGGAACACACTATAGAGCCAAAAATGTTTTCCTTTACTTTTTCCACCCATTTTCTCTGAATATTTAACCTGTATTATCTGATAACTACAGAAAGAGAAGACAGTTATGCAACTGGGGACAAAAATTGCCTGGAATGCTAAGAAACCAAAGCTGTACTATGAGATCATTAGAATGCATTCAGGGTTCAATTTGCAATAAAAAACCTGTGGGTTGAGTGGTCTAGAGTGCAGTTTTCTGACTTCTTATGCTGCTGGGTCTAGATTTGAATCCCAAGACAACATGTGGATGTTTTGTTTTGTCCTTTCATCACTGGTTCTCTCTTTTCTGGAACCAGTACTGTAAATTAGGGAGACATCTTAAAGTCTTAGATGCTCATACATGTCAATTAAGCCTTCACTGTTATCGATAAAAGAAGGTGGGTAAGCATTAATTTCCAGTTCAGTTTGCAGGAGCTCAAGATTAATAGTGGTGCTTGTATGTACTTTTACAAACTGTGAACACACTTTAGTGTTGCAGCCATAAATTGTGCACCTCATGTTCAAACTGTGATAAGGAAATGCTATGAATTCAACACTTTTATTGCAAAATACTGATGCAACACTAAGTATCAGAAAATGCCATCAGATCTGAGACATGATTTTCAATTATATGTTGAACAATTCATAAGTTGATTAGGAACAAATGATAAAGAATGGTTATCAGAACAATGAGTGCAACTTGTCTTTTAAAGTAATAATGATAATTAAAAGCATGCTACATAGTGAATAGTTTACAATAACACTGGACAACAATTTTTGATGAAGTTCATGCTTCCGAGATAAAATTAGCCATTTCTTAATGAATTCGATGTGCTGAAACAGAATATGACCATAAAAAAGTTGAATTGGCTACGGTTTGTTTGTAATATGCAGGTACACTGGTAGACCATTGATCAGGAACACATGCATGCTGTTTCAATGGGAGAGAAGCATATAATTTGCCTGCAACTCTCGATGTGCTTCCCTTATAAATATTTGTTCATGCTGCTAATTAAAGAGCTTCAAACACTTAACAAAATCATAATCAAAATATGTGTATCTAACAAATTTTTCATGTGTATATGAGGAAATTTATTATTCTAAATCAGTTTTTGGGACATTTTGATTTCAGTCTGCCAACCTTTATACCAAATCTCTCCCATTGAAATAGCATGCAAGTGTTCCTTAGCAATTGCAACCAGTGTTTATGTACGTCTTCATATATATATATATATTGCATGGGATGTAAGGTCAGGTGATGCGTAACATCACAGCCTCTCCTTGACAAATGTCAACCCTGCCTTCTCGTGGTACATCCTGTTCCCACTAAAGGGGCTCTGACAACCGCCAATAGTGGTATAACTATACCATCGGGATTAGAGGAAATGCTATCCCACACTCACCAACCCGCTTGGCCAGCGTGGTGAGTTATGGCCAAACCCCTCCAAAATGACTCCACAACTTAAATCTTGGCCCTCAGTCTCCGGCAGCTGGAATGTACCTGGCCAAGGCAGCGGCCAGTGCGACATGAAGGCAGAGGGTGCTAAGAATCCCCGGAGGACCGGACTAGGCTGCCATCTGATGCTGACCTTGGCTACGTATAACGGACACTCCCTATCTTCTGATTCAAGGCTTCTTGAATTGGAAAAGGAACTACAAAGGATCAAGTGGGACATCGTCGGGCTAAGTGAGGTAAGGAGAAAAGGAGATCTCATTGAACTGAAAAGTGGACATCTCTTCTACTATCGTGGGACTGATACTGGCAGAACTAGTGGTGTTGGTTTTATAATAAACAAGAAACTGAAGGATAAAGTTGTAGAAGTTGAAAGTTCCTCTGACAGAGCTGCACGACTCGTTATCCAACTCTCGGGAAGATACCAGGCTCAGATTATTCAAACTTATGCACCCACCACAAGTCATCCTGAAGAAGAAATTGAAGAATTTTATGAGGAAATTCGTTATCTAAATAATAAAGGTAAGCAGCACTTAAAGATAATTATGGGAGATTTCAATGCAAAATAGGGCTACGGCAACAGAATGAAACTTCAGTAGGTAAATTCGGTTACAGCAACAGAAATCAGCGTGGAAATACTCTCGTAGAGTTTGCAGAGGCAGAAGGATTTTTCATCTTGAACTCCTTTTTCAAGAAAAAGCCACACAGGAAATGGACATGGAGACATCCAAATGGGATGACAAGTGAAATTGATTTTATTATGTGTAACAAAAAATTCGTCATAGAAGACTGCAGTGTGCTAAACAAGTTCGACACAGGTAGTGACCATAGATTGGTGAGATGTAAGATGCACCTCAACACTAAACTCGAACGTAGCAAGCTCATAAGACAAACAAAATGTATTGACATAACCAACCTTAAAAAACACCATAATACCTTCAAGTTGGAACTGAAGAACAGATTCTCTGCTTTAGAAGGCCTAACATCATAAGAAGTGGATATTTCTGAGGTTAACAGAAAAGTAACCAAAGATCTTATAGAAACAGCAACAAAATTAGTTGGGTCTAAGAACAAGTTGCATGTGAACAAATTATCAGGAAAAACCAAAATGTTGATGCAAAAAGAAGAGAGATGAGGACAACTAAAGAAGATGTGACTTCCAAAGTGGAATATATAGAGCTATGCAAGACAGTACAAAAAAGTATCACTGAAGATATAAGGAAATTCAACTGTGAACTAGTAAGGAAAGCAATTGAAAACAACCAAAGCCTAAAGATAGCAAAGGGACATCTCAGTAAGGGAAGAAAACAGATTATGGCACTGAGAAAAGAAGATGGTTCTGTAACAAGAAATAGAGGCGAAATTTTGACAAGAGTGAAAGATTTCTACTCCAAATTATATGAAAGGGATGATACATGTACTCCAGACATCATGAAAGGTACCAGCACCAGAGTTCTCCCAGTCCTCCCAGCAGAAGTTGCACATGCAATCAAGAACATGAAGTGTGGAAAAGCTCCAGGAGAAGATGGAATTACTGTAGACATCATACAAGAAGCAAGTGGAGAAATCGAAACAGTACTCGCCCAAATTTTCACTCGATGCCTTAATGAAGGGAAGATTCCTGAGGATTGGAACAACGCTACAATTATCTTGCTACATAAAAAAGGTGACATTGAGGATCTCAGGAACTACAGACCTATCAGCCTCCTATCAGTGGTTTATAAAATCTTCACTAAAGTTCTTTCACACCGCTTGAAGGTGACCCTGGACATGGCTCAACCGAGAGAACAAGCTGAATTCAGGAGTGGCTACAGCACAATAGATCATATCCACGTACTGAGAGAACTAATTGAAAGAGCGAGGGAATATGAACTTCCATTGTGCATGGCTTTTATCGATTATGAAAAAGCCTTTGATTCGATGAAACCATCAGCAGTTGCAATGGCTCTGAAATCCTGCGGTATTGAAGATGCGTGCATTAATATTATTAATAACATCTATGAAAATGCAAGTGCAAAGATTCGGCTGTTTGAAAATACAACACACATAAACATTGGAAAAGGAGTGAGACAAGGTGACACCATATCTCCGAAGCTCTTTAATGCCACATTGGAAAATGTCTTTCAATCACTGAACTGGGAAAAAAAGGGATAAAGTTTAATGGAGATTATCTAAACCACCTTCGTTTTGCTCATGACATAGTCATTTTTGCAACTACCCCATCAGAGCTGCAGAGTATGATCCAGGAACTTGCTGACAAGAGTAAAGAAGTGGGATTAAAACTGAACTTTCAGAAGACAAAAGTGATGTTCAATGCTTTTACAAGAAATGAAGATTTATCGATTGATGGAGAAAAGCTGGAGATAACAGACACGTACGTTTATCTTGGACAGCAGATATCAAGTGAGGGTCACATTGTTGAAGAAATTAATCGGCGTACAAAACTTGCCTGGAGAGATTTTGGAAGAAACAGCATAATTTTCAAGAGCAATATGCCATTATGTCTTAAAAGAAAAGTGTTTGATCAATGCATCCTTCCAGTGCTTACGTATGGTGCAGAGACGTGGACCTTAACTAAAAGAGACATACGAAGGCTGCAGACAACTCAAAGGAGCATGGAGAGGTGCATGCTTGGTGTAACCAGGAGAGATAAGAAGAGGAACTCGTGGATCAGAAAAATGACAAGAGTGGAAGACATCATGATCAGAGTTAAATCCCTGAAATGGCAATGGGCTGGACATACTGCCAGAAGGACAGACCATCGATGGACAGCCGAAATTTTAGATTGGATTCCAAGGGACATGAAAAGACCCAGAAGGAAGACCACATGGAAGATGGGTGGATGAAATTCGAAAGTATGCGGGATTGACATGGAGGAGACTGGCACAAGACAGACAGTTGTGGAGGAAACTTGGGGAGACCTTCGTCCAGCAGTGGATTGATAATGGTTGACAATGATGATGATGATGATATATTGCATGCGTTACATTACACTTCTTTTGAAGTAAATACAATCCGAAACAGTAAGTGTACTTTTTTATAATACAATTAAAAATAGATAGTGTAATTCTTTTTTCTTTTTTTACATTTGTATTAAATGTAGTTTTGAGATATGTACATGAGTTTTTTGTGCATAGATAGAAATCAGTTACCAGTTCATGACGTTTTACTTCCCCTTGCCTTTCGGTTGTATTCCACCAGAGGGGCATCTCTGAAGAGTGTCCAAACATAGTCTGCGAGCATCAAAGTGGACCACTTTCCCTGGTATTGTTGCTCCATTACGGCCATATCTTGATGAAACCGTTCACCATGCTCATCACTAAATTTGCCACAGTTATCCGGGAAGAAATCCAGGTGAGAATCCAGGAAGTGGAGTTTTAAAGACATATTACAGCCAAATTTTTTATACAGAGCAAGCAGGTCGGTTATGAGATCTTCGTAATTTTCAACCCTGGAATTCCCCAGGAAGTTTGTTGATACTTGACAAAAGGCATCCCACACTTCTCTTTTATCACACTGAAGCATGTCCTCAAACTGCGAATCTTGAAAGAGCTGTCTGATCTGCGGACCCACAAAAATTCCCTCTTTTATTTTTGCTTCGCTCAGTCGAGGAAATTTGTCATGCAAGTACTTGAACGCTGGTTTAGTTTTGTCCATGGCTTTAACCAATTGCTTTACAAGACTGAGTTTTATGTTCAGAGGGGGTAGTATGATTTTCTGAGGATCTGTCAGTGGTGGTTTCTGAACATTCATTTGTCCAGGTGTCAAAGACGCCCTAGGAGGCCAGTCTCTATCGATGTAGTGCAGACATGTAGCTCGGCTATCCCAGTGACAAAGAAAAGAGCAGTGCTTTGTGTATCCCTGCTGAAGGCCTATCAACAGAGACACTACCTTCAGGTCAGCACAGATAAGCCGACCATCATTTTTGTAATTAAGGGTTCCCAACAGCTGTTTAAGGTTGTTGTAGGTCTCTTGCATGTGCAACTGGAATGGATGGTAGCTGATTCCCGTTATGCAGTAAAAGACTAAACTTGGAGGAGTCTATAAATAGACGCCATTCTTGCGTAACATGTTGTATTCCTAGTTCTTGCGTTAGGCCATCAATATTGCAACAGAACACAAAGCTTTCACTTTTTGGAAGAATTGCTCGAATTGTCAGGGACAAATACGAAACGAACTCACTCGAGCATTTTGTTCTAGAAGATTCCATTGACAAAGCCTTGACGCTAGTAGCTCTGCTTTAACTTTGGTTAAATTCAAATCGCGAACTAGGTCGTTCAGTTCCTCTGATGTAACTTTATGTGGCATAGACTCAGAAGATGCATATTTGTCGTCGCTTTCATTAATCCGTGATGTTGACGGTTTCGGATTACACAAATCGTCTTCCTAAACCTCACCTAAATAGATAACAAAATTTGTCGGAGGCTTGGGAATGGGGAGTTCTTCAGAATGAGGTACAGGTTGTTCAGCTGAAGGTATATTTGGATATTCTACAGTCCATTTCTTCTTCTTTGTGATACCTTCAGCCACTGGTGGCACCATGCAGAAATAACAGTCATTTATGTGATTTGTGGGCTCCCTCCAAATCAGGGGAACAGCAAAACCATCATTTTTCTTTTGCCATTAAGCCACTGTGACAGATTCGTTGAACACATGCGGCAACATACATGTGGAGCCCAGTCCTTATCCTCGTCACCTATCCTGCAGCCGAAATACAAATGATAAGCCTCTTTAACAACCGGAGTGATGGACTTTTTCTGTGCAGCAAATGTCATTTTACCACATATATAGCAAAAGTTATCCGCCTTATTCACACATGCACGCGACATAGCTACGTAATGTCACAATACAAAAATCACTTTAACAGGCTGCTATCACGAGAGTACACTAACCAATGAAGGGAAAGAAACAAATGGACTGAGCTCTTTACCGTTGAGCTGTTAAAACTGAAAGGATTGCATCGCATCGGGTAATACTACACCGGATGTCACGGGAACTCCGGACTTCTCACCCAATGATGCAATACTTCCTGGTCTGACGGTGCCTAAGAGTACGGAAAACGCCGTATGAACCTGATATTCTTACTATATTTTTATTTCAGTACCATTTTAATATACAGTTACTAACATGTATTATATTTATCATAAATTTATTAATAAGTAACATAAAAAAATATTACTTATTATACCTACTTTTTTACTAAAAATCACAATTTTTTAATGTTCCCTTAGCTGTATTTCCGAAACAAGAGCCAATGAAAGTTTTTCATGGCGATATTCGTGTTCAGTGGGTTAATTTCATACAGAATTGCACATTTTCCCATCAGAAGCAATTTCATTGTTGTCCAGTGTAATCAGTGTTTGCACTTTTGAGTCCATAGATTTTCTTAGGTTGTAGTAGGCTTCCAATTATCCTGGGTAAATGGGTGCAGAAACCCTGGATTTTTGATAAAATGAATATTTACCTTGTGGATTGGGATTTATTAAGTAATGTGCATTAATTTATAAGAGAACAGCAGTGTGATAACTGTATAGGCACAAGGTTCAGCTGTAGTTGTAATCTCTTTTATAAGGGTGACTTTTTAAAATGTAAAATTGTGTTAAAATCATTACGAAAAAAATAGATCAAAATTTGTAGCAGAGGACATTGCTAGTTTTAAGAACAGGTTGTGTTGTATACTGTGGGTGCACTTATTGTAAACAGTTGTAAAATGTTTGATGAAGCAATGAAGGCAATAGATTATGCTGTACTGAGGTAGGGAGTAAGGCATAAATAGTACACTATGCGAAATTGCAAGCATTCAATGATTACAAAATGTGTATCTTAAAGATGAAACAGTAGAAATTAATTATGCAGGAATCTTTGGTTTCTCATTACATGCTACAGAAAATGAACTCAGTTCATAGAAAGGCACTGCACTGTGCCTTTCTATGAACTGAGTTCATTTTCTGGACTAATAATATAAACAGACATTTTGTTTGCAAAAATGCCCATTGATGTTTATGGGCAATAAGTTTCTGAAATTCATATAGCCAGGATCTTCATGACTATGTTGTACATACATTCAGGCTCACAACACTGGAAATGTGCTGAATTGCCACTTCCTTGTCACTCCTCATGGGACCACGCACACTGTCACTAAGTTAGTAGTGCATGTTGTGTGTTCCATAGCATGAGTCTTCCAGGCTTTCCCTCATCTGAATTCTAACCTTTTGATCATTGAATAGAAAAGGTCATCCTCTTTTAATGTCTTGATGGTGTCATTATGGAAGGTCTTTAGTGTTATCCTTCTCCCTCCCCCTCTATGTACTGCAAGATTGTAAGTTGACTGATTTTCTTTATTTTTCATTAATCAAACAGCTTCAGGGCCTGTGGACAAAATAGAAATTTTTGTCAAGGAATGAAATTTGGCTGCACACACACACAAAATTGTGCAGTGTGAAATTACCCTTTCAATCACAGGCTTTGAACTTTTTAAGACTCCTCATAGATCAGACATCATTTCTTGTACAATCTTTTTTTGTTTTTTGTTTTGATACTTAGTTTCATGAAGATATGCACATAATCTTGAAGAAGATGGATTTTTATTGTTTAGTTTTCTTTGTTCAGCAAGATAAACTCATTACTAAAAATGGTGATTTTAAAGAATAGTTTATGTAAGCAAAAAATATAAGAGTGTTCTGAAGGAGATTTATATCCTCCTGTCTCTGAAAATTGATTTCCTTGGAACTATCTCAGCACCACTAATTCATTCAGAACTATCTTGGTAAACCACTTAGCGTCCAGGTACGTAATATATGACGTTAATGAATGAGAGTGCAAAAAAATCGAGATCCGTAATATTATGGGCTCACTGATGTGAGGTAGTACAATGTGAATTTAGGCCGAAGGCTAGCCTCACAACTGGCAACTGTTGTACCAGTCCGCTGTTAGCAGATATGTTACTGCAACATCAAACAGATACATACGGAACTGTAAAACTAAGCAGAACAGAAATGTCATCAGACCTCAAAAAACAAAAATTGAAGAAGGGTGAATGGCTTTGAGATGGCCGGACAAAAGGGATGTGCGCCTCCTGTTGACTGTTCACACCTCGACACGATAGAACATGTGAGTCGAAATGGGTTAGGAACCAAAAAGAAACCCACTGTAATTATGGATTACAATCTTACAATGGGAGGGGTGGATCACATAGATCAGCATCTTTCGGACTACCCAGTTATCAGGAAATGTAGCAAATGTTATTATAAAAAAACTTCCACCTTGTGGACTTCACATTATGGAATGCATATGTGTTGTATAGCAAGTTTGGAGGCAAACTCTTATGTTTGGAGTATCGTATGGAAGTTGTAGACAAAATTATTGAAACTTATGGAATGGAACATCCAACTTTGAAATGTGGAGGACAGTCAGTCCCAAATCCGCTTCATGTGGTGGAACACCATTTTCCCGATTATATACCATCAACCTCTAAAAAACAAATGCTACTCGTGTTTGTGTAGTTTGTACGAAGAAAAGAGATGGCAAAGGGGAAAAGGTCAGGGGAGAGTCCCGATACCAATGCCCTGATTGTGATGTGGGACTCTGTGTGGCGCCATGTTTTCGCATATATCACACAAATATCAACTTTTGAAATAATTGTCCTTTCATTTCGTTCGACACGATGTGTACTGGAGCTTTCGTTTTTTGTTTTATTACTACCAGAACGATGCCCATAATATTACGGATCTGGATTTTGTCGTGTTTGTTTTTCACAGTGTAGTGTTGCTCATTATTATTTTTTGAAAACATGTTTCACGTATGTTCATTGTCTGGAATCAAGCTACTTATACCTTGCAAAAAACAATTGCATTTTTCTTACCGGTTTTTTAATTAACCTTGGGATCTTAAGTGGTTAAAAGGTGTTATGTTATGTCTTTCACTGAATGGCCAACTGTGAGAGGATCAATTTGGTTACTTTCTGAATGGTGTATCGTGTGAAATGTTTAAATTGTTTTCTTAAATTTTTGTTCCAGTTATATACTAAAACATATTTTTATTTACATTCAAGGTAGAACTCTACTTTGGTTTTATTCAGTAAATTTTGATAATTGATAAAATAGTCATCAGAAATTTCGTAATCTTTTTGTTCACTTTCAGTTTTTGTTTTGTTAATTCTCTGAAAGAATGTAATTCTGGTATAGAAATGTCAGTAAATTTTGATAATTGATAAAATAGTCATCAGAAATTTCGTAACCTTTTTGTCCACTTTCAGTTTTTGTTTTGTTAATTCTCTGAAAGAATGTAATTGTGGTATAGAAATGTCAGTAAATTTTGATAATTGATAAAATAGTCATCAGAAATTTCGTAACCTTTTTGTCCACTTTCAGTTTTTGTTTTGTTAATTCTCTGAAAGAATGTAATTCTGGTATAGAAATGTCAGTAAATTTTGATAATTGATAAAATAGTCATCAGAAATTTCGTAACCTTTTTGTCCACTTTCAGTTTTTGTTTTGTTAATTCTCTGAAAGAATGTAATTCTGGTATAGAAATGTCTTGGAGGGAATTGCATCATGCCAGCATTCACCTTTTCAGCCACTCAGACTAACTTACCAGGTACAATGTGGTTTTCTAATTAAGTCTATTGCCCAGATAAATCGAAGGGAGTTTCCAGGAGTTCATTCAATGCACTGGATAACAGAAGGTTGAGTTTTACTTCACACAATGTTGTAGTACATAGCTATTAGTGCTCTAAACTTTCCAGAGACAAATGCATATGTAGATATAACACTGGACTGATTGCAGCTTTATTATCATGATGTCAAGTGAGTAAAAGGTTTGAATTTTAGCAGGAGTATCTATGTGTTCCAAATAAATGTCTTTTACCTTTTCATCAGAATCTTCTTTCTTTAATTTTAGAATTGCTTGTGGTAGATATAAAATTTATATGCTTTCATCAAAAATATATATTTATCATTTTATGCTGTAATAAAAACTGCAGTCTCAGTTAAGTAATTTTTTTCAAACCTAGGTTTCTACAAGAGACGAAGAAATGGAAACCGTGAAGGTGAAGGTGCAACAGATGGAAATGGCTGTTGAGGAATTCTTGGAACACAGTCGTACTGCCAGTAAATTGGAAGATCAAAGATGGAAGCAGCTTACTCATCTTGCCCAAGGAATTCAGTCTTTAAGTTTAAAGGCCACAAGTGACCCAGAAACTTGAACATACTGTGCTGTACATTATGCGTCTCCTTTCTGAAAGCAAACACACAAATAATGTACATCTGATGTTTATTATTTTTGTTATTTCAAAGCATACAGTATGTGATCTAAATCCCCCCCCTTTTTGTGGGTTAACTAATTGGACCTCAGTTGTATTTATCGTACATTTTTATTAGCCTTGCTTTTATTTATAACTTGTTCTTTTGCCAGTATCATTATTAGTCTCAAAGTACTGCATTAGCAGGAATCTGTGTATTTTTGTTTTCAATGACCCAATGCCAATGTTGAAAATAGTTGTGCTATCAGTAATTATTAAGTGAAATACAGAAAAAACTTGCTCAGTCTGTTCCTGGGTCAAAGTTCATTAGTGACTATGAGAGATAAGATCTTGAACATGGTGTAGTCATTTGAGACTTAGTTACTTAGTAGAATACTATATATATAGATTGATTAATGCAATATCCACCATTATGTTTTTCGTGCTTGTATCTTTTTCCTTAAAATTTATGTCTTGCATTTTCTTGGTATTACTCCTGCATTTTCTTGGTCTGCTTATTTACTTACCACTGCTACTAAATTGTATCAGCTTTAACCTGTTTGTAGCTTCATGTATTTGGCTTAATGCAATATGGTTCTGGAATTATTGAGATATGGTACACAAATGTAGTACTTTGTCTTTTAATACATATATGAGAGTATTATTTCTGGTCAGTATATTATTTGTTGTATTAGCTTAAAATACTGGTTGTCCAAATTTTCTAACATTAATGTTTGGAACAGTTCATAGATTTTTAATAGTGTAACTGTTCTTTTAGCTCATATTACTACACATGGTGTTCTATGTGGTAATCTTTTTGATGCTTCATAAAATGAGTGAACTGGCACTCTAATTTGTAAATGATGTTACATTTAATGGAATAATAAAGTTTAAGCATTGCTGAAATAGCTTTTTCTTTTCTTTCTTTCTTTTTTTTTTTAAGACTATTCTGAATACTAGAAATTTTGTAGTATTTGTTATATTTGCCACAAAACATAGTGTTAAGAGTTTTTATTGACATTTTGTAATTCATTCCATCAGGAAAAGACGTAGTCCCAGATAAAATGTGAGACTATGTCTTCATCTGTGTTATTTCACTTTTTAGTTACTTCATCTCCTTGGTTTGTTTAGTAACTGAAATGTGGTTGTACAATGTTTTAGGATTTACAGTGAAACCTTGGTTATACATTTTTCTAAGGGATGGCTTTGAAAAATGTATAAACAAAATGTTGAATACTGTTGCAAAATTTATGCTTTACAGGTGTGTATAAGATGTTCCTTAATAAGGATTTATTTAAAGTTGAATCAGCAGTGAAAAGGGGGGAGAGATTACAAATTATAATGCATTTTATTGCATTGCAAAAATCATAAAGCCTGGAAAATCCAACTTCTCTTTTGATCTAATTCTAGATTAAGTGAAATCCTGACAACTAAGAATCTGAGACCAGTGCTTCTGTATGGAACTCACGAATTAACAGCATTTTTTTTCTGCAGATCCCGAGTGCATCTATTTAAAGCCATATTGTTGAATATTGAAGATAATTTTGGATGCTATTCTACTATGAGCCACCCCAGTGGCACCATTGTCTTAAGTGCTAGTTTATGGCCATTCGTCCAACTAGGTCTGGGTTCGAATCCCCAGTGAGGCACGGATGTTGTGTTTGTCTTATGGGTAGGGCTAAGATTAATATGTAATTAAATGTTTTTATATATTTGATGTTTTTTCCATTATTATACATATTTACTTTGTTACTACATATATTACATGTTTTCACATTAATTAAAAATATTTTTACATAAATCCCCAGTTTTTGTGCAAAACTTCCCAATATTTCCTGTTGTAGCAACCTGTGAGCAGACAGATGGCAAGTTTCGTGTTTCCAACTTTCGCAACGCATCAAAGCCAACAGATGGCAGCATCATACTCATCTGTCATTTAATACATAATTTCACGTCCAGTTTCTTTATAAACCATGTTGTTCACATCTTTGTTAGAAGTTTGTTTTTCTGGTTCAAGTTGTAAGGTAAATGGACATGCCCAAAATTAAATCAACTATATCATCCAAATTAAAGGCATTTACTAACAAGTTTCTTGATGAAGGACTGAGAACTGATGGAAATATTTTGTCTTGTGGTGTGTCAGATGAATGAAATATTATGAAAGGTACCTGGCCACATTGCAGAAATTATAAAACACAAGATGCTGTAAAAAAAATCCAGGCCTAGAAACCATTACAACTATAAAAAACATTCTCCAGAGAACTTCAACTGGCAGTTGTGCTGTTTTAAAAGATAAGAAATTCTTGCCATCGTATATAGCTGGGTTTAGTTTCACCAATCATCATATGTGATGTCGAGAGGTCGTTCAGCCTGTTTAAAGGTATTTTAAATGAAAACAGGAGGAGCTTTGTTTGCAGCAACCTGAAACTATGTTGTTGCTAGTTGCAATAGCATTAAATTAGTTGAAAACCCTGGTTTTGATTAAAGTAATCTAAAATTTGTAAAGTAATTTTTTAATTTCTTATGACTGTAAAAGTAAACAAATTATAGAAAGTTATTGAAAATATAAAAAGAAATAGATCGCATATTTTAGCAATTTTTTTCCATACATATTTCCTCATTTTTAATAAATATTTTATGCACATATTTTGAAATTTTTATTACATATAAATCCTAGCCCTACTTATGGCACTGGCTCTCTCCCTACCCGAAAAAATCTATACACGCCCCTGACTGCAGCAGTTTTGTCACCTGGAGCCAGGGCCGCCCCAAAGGAATGGAGGTGTTTCACCACCACTCATGATCACAATCGGCAAATATAAAAGATTAGCAAGATGTAACATTTGGGAGAAACTATAATAGTAAGATGTAATAACATAACAGGAAGTTTGGATACAGCAGCCAAAGTGACGTTTTTCGTTTGCAAAGGAAGAAAAGGTAATGTAGGCATGTTTCTCTTGAAGTCAAAAGCAATACATTTTTAAATCACAAAAAATTTCCTTGTCCTTCAGATTCATAGCAAACTTCCACCACTGTGGGTTGAGAAATTGTTCTTCCCAACAAAATCAGTCGTCAACAAGACTACCATCTCCAGAAAGCGAGCAGGTATACTTCGAGGCAGAAAATGTATTCAGTGCTCGCATGAGAGATTTACAACCCTGTTTCTTTCCTATGTATTTTGAAATTTATAAAAGCACATAGCTCAAATTACACGACACAAACTAGTGCATATGGTCTATAGAGAAGTTAACGTTTTCACTCCGTGTGCAGCCCCACGTTTAACACTTTGGTGGCCCTAGGCAAAGATTGACTTAGCAGCCCTTAATACACTGCTCGACATATAAAATGACACACGTACAAAATGTGACGAACCTTTCCACAGATGTAGAGAAGTGAGTGGGAAAGAAGTTATTTTATTTCTGGGGAATTTCAGGAATGCAGTGGGAGAAGTGATAGCATTTGGCCTGAGTCAGCAGATCGTATGCTGGGATATCTCTTTGACAACGTGGCGTTGCATCGAGTAAGAAAGTCCTCTGATGGTGTTTTGAGATAACACTGAAAATATCCTTGACCTGTGTCCATAATTCATCGACATTGCAAAGGGGTCGTAAAGAGGCGTGCAGTCGTCTGCCAATGACGTCCTACACGTTGTATATCGGAGTAAGTCTAAGGATTATGCTGGCCAGGGAAACACCTGGGCACCTTACAGGCACTGTTTGCTGATATTGGCAGTGTGCGGGCGGGCGTTATCTTATTGCACACCTACCAATTTTTACTGCTTGATCGTAAAATTTATGGGAGTTCTACTTAGGGCTGTAGTTAGAGGACTCTCAGTCAAGGTCATCTAGAAAACACAAGGCCATGACAGAGAGTTCCCTCTTTTAGTGTCATCACAAACGGAGGAAACTCATCTCTCTAATTTCATGGCCTTGTGCTTTCTAGACGGCCTTGGCTCAGTCCCCCTGCAAGGCAGGTAAGCACCCTCCTCCCTGGGAAATGCACGCTGTTATAAATTCCTTGAACTTTTATTTTGAATGACTTTTGTATTTCATTATAAGCATAATTTACTTGACCTTATTTTGTCGTGCATTACACTTTTTAACCAAAAAAAAAAAAATTAAAGTGATATAGCACGAACAACAAATATCTACAAAGAAATTACTTTTCGAGGTGAATCAGTAGGGGAACACCTGCGCCATGATTCTCTACCATATGGTGACAGGGCTTGTTGGTCTTTTGGGCCAGAGAGAAAGAAATGCCATTTTTTTTCCTTTGTCAGAGAAGCTTAAAATTTTAAAGAATATCACACACACACAAATAGGGGGGAAAAAATGGTGGAGGTGTAGTTGTGCAGAAGTCTAAAACCCTGTTCCTCATTTGGCAAAGGACTGTTAGATGCTGAACCACTGTTTAAAAACTTTCAGGTAGATCCTTGCCTAAAAAAAGTGCTGTCGTGGGGACATTTTCTCTAAATGTATCTTTGTATGCGTTGGAAAGTAATGCTAAAGAAAAACCTTGCACGTACGAGAGAGCGAACCGAGCTAGCACAGCCTTGCAATTTAACATAGTCCCAACACTGAGCCATTGTCTTTTAGGAATGGGACACGGTGGCTCGGTGTTGGGCCTGTGTTAAATTTCATGTCTGTGCTACCTGGGAAGGAGCTTTTGACGTCTTCCCATGCATTGTTTTTTGTCCAGCAGGAGTGTTTTTCCGATGGTTGTATTGGAGGATTTTTTTTTTTTTTTTTTTTTGCGGAACCTAGTGCTTTTTAGTTTTTGAGGAGGAAAGGGGTATGTTGGCTATTGACCACGGTAAGAATTGACTACCACCTTGCACCAGCGAAGGAGAATACGCGATTACAGGTGAAGAAAAAAAGTGGAATCGAAGAAGAGAAGTAGAGGAAGTTGTAATACGACATATCCGTAAATTCTCGATGCCATTTTGTGGATCCACGGAAAAGATACCAAAACAGTACTCTACAAAGAAAACAAAAATCACGCTACTTGGGAGATATTTTGCCTCCAGTGGTAGGGAACGTGTGACTCAACGATCATCAAGCAAATTTAAAGAATGTGATTATTTTTTATATTTCAAGAGGGTTTTGTTCTCTTTCTCTCCTGTTTATTTACGCTTTCCAACCGTAGGTTGAAGAAGCGTATATGCTCCAGCTTTGTCCGTCCGTCCGCACGATAACTAGCGTAAAAATGGTTCGATTTCGACGAAATTTTAGTATGTGGTAGGAGACCACCTGGGGACGAACCCTATTGAAAATGGGCGAAACAGAGTCTAAGGTCAGCACATAGGAGTGGGATCCATTCCATTGCTCTTATGCGTCACAACTTGCGTAAACATTGTTCGATTTCGATGAAATTTTAATATGTGGTAGGGAACCACCTGGGGACGATCCCTATTGAAAATGGGTGAAATAGGGTCAAAGGTCAGGACATAGGAGCGGGATCCATTCCATTGCCTTTAAGCGTCATAACTTGAGTAAAAATGGTTCGATTTCGATGAAATTTTAGTATGTGGTAGGAAACCACCTGGGCACGAGCCCTATTGGAAATGGGGGCAAAGGTCAGGCAGGGCATAAGAGCGGGATTTATTCCATTGCCCTTATGCGACATAAATTGCGTAAAAATGGTTCGATTTCGATGAAATTTTAGTATGTGGTAGGGAACCACTTGGGGACGATTCCTATTGAAAATAAATGAAATGGGGTCCATTCCATCGCCTTTATGCTTCATACTTGCGTAAAAATGGTTCGATTTCGATAAAATTTTAGTATGTGGTAGGGAACCACTTGAGGACGATCCCTATTGAAAATAAATGAAATGGGGTCAAAGGTCAGGACATAAGAGCGGGATCCATTCCATCGCCTTAATGCATCATAACTTGCGTAAATATGGTTCGATTTCGATAAAAGTTTAGTATGTGGTAGGGAACCAACTGGGCACGCACCCTATTGAAAATGGGCGAAATGGGGTCAAAGGTCAGGCAGGGCATAAGAGCGGGATTTATTCCATTGCCCCTATGCGTCATAACTTGCGTAAAAATGGTTCGATTTCGATGAAATTTTAGTATGTGGTAAGGAACCAACTGGGGACGAACCCTATTGAAAATGGGGTCAAAGGTCAGGACACTGGAGTGGGATTCACTTTATTGCCCTTGTGCATCATAACTTACCTAAAAATGCTTCGATTGCGACAAAACGTTATCATGTTGTTCCGGAGGTATAGTGAACCGGTTCTGTTGAATATAAACGAAATGGGGTCAAAGGTCATTGCACAAAGGCAAGATTTATTCCACAGCCATTATTCTCATAACTTGCGTAAAACTGCTTCTATTGCGACAAAACTTTAGAATATCATCGAAATGGGGTCAAAGGTCAGGACACAGGAGCGAGATTTATTCCACAGCCATTAGCCACATAACTTGAGTAATAATTTCTGGTATGTTGGAAAGCGTATCACAATCAATGCATTGCATGATTTTACTCACTTGTTTTCCTATTTGTATTTATCTAATTGTTTTTACTTTTAAGTTATTTGCTAGTGAAATAAATTAACAAAAAGAGATTAAAAATAAAGCAAAACTTGCATCTGCGTTCGTGGAAAAATGCAGTTTGTAGTTAAACACAGGACCCCCCCCCCCTTCCCAACCAATATGACTCTTCAGCCCTCTCCCGTGGTTCTGAGACCTAGCTGCGACCCTGGTTCTACTCGTTTTACGGACGACATATTTAACAGATTTCCGTTTTTTTCCCTAGGTTAGTGCAAATTTGAGGGAGAATAAGTTGCCCCAAAGACCACAGCGCCGGTATTTTCTGATTTACCTCATCACAATTTCGCCCACTTCTGTCTCCAACCCTCTCTGCCTAGCGGAAAGGAATCGGTAGGATTACGATTGGCGTTAACTGCTGAAAAGAGGCAAAGGAAAAGTATCCGCCTTGCATAAGACTTAAAATTGCCATTTTGAAAGGTATCGTAATACGTCGGCACAAAAATGGGCTGCATTTCCATCTGCGGTTTCCATTGTAAGTAACGTGGAATCACGGGAGATTACACGTTTCCCGATTGGGAACCTCAACGAACTATAGGGGGCGCTGCGCAAACGTAAACAAACATCTCTAGTACGGGTAACGTCGCACGTGTTTCCATAACGTCGAATGTTAGAATGGCTGGTTTGTCGCTTTCAATCCTTGAAATAATGAAATTTGTGGACGCTTCCAAAAATTCAAGATGCATTAAAGAAGGGGAAGTGATTGTTAATGTAGGCCATATAATTTCTTGTGGAATTAAGAAGGAAGATGGAAGAGAAATTCTCATAGTTTCGCACTGCATTCAGTCCATGGCAATAACGTCGTCGCCTCACTCCATCAACGGTGTTTTGATACAAGTAACAGTGAAATTTCTATAAAGTCATTTGAGTGATCTTGTAAAGCGGGCAGAAGTGGAACGTGTAAGCACTGTGTAGCAGTAATGCTTTACTGTAACCGGTAATTTTTATTTTTACATTTTCAGGCAAGTGATATAGTAATACCGACAGGGGTGTTCTAATCCGGATTACTATTAAAAGCTGACATTTCGTTTCACTTGACGTTTCCCAGGACCCATTTTCAATACTGTCAACAATAACATTTGTAATTTTTGAACATTCTGTTCCTAAAAGTGTTTGTGAATTGGTAATTGTTGATCATCATTGGGTTCTGCGTTTTTGAACCGATGACTGTTGACAGAACATTGCAAATCTTGTTCCATAATGAAGTTTAAATTTATATGGATAACAGCAATTATTTGTTTTCAAGATTATGTAGAAATGCGGATTTTTTAATTACTACTATGCAATAAAAACATGCTGCCTTGTTTATTATTCATTCAAAGACGTTACTAGGTTAGTAGCATTTCACTGGAAGGATTTCAAACGCAAGGCACAAACGTTTATACTAACTTGTGAAAAACATAGCCGAAACCTTGGGAACGACATTGCGGGACACAACAATATGATTTGTTCTTCTTCACGGAATTCTCCATTATACAACTCTCTAATTCCAGAATGAATGCAAAAATACACCAAACTACGACAACTGAACGTAATGAGCGATCTACCAACAGCCAAGCATTGAGCCAAAAACGTTACCCGTACTACAGTAATTCTTCCTTTTGCCGCTAGAGGGAGAGCGGACCGCTGAGATTGCCAATAGCTTCCACTCCTTCATCCCAGCGCTGCCTCCGTTACGTCATCGCTCTTTGCTACGTGCGTGTAACCAGTGTTGCCAGATTGGGCTACTTTGAAAAGCAATCTGCTACTGTTTTTTTTTTTTTTGTTTTTTTTTTTGTCTGCCACTTGGCTACTTTTTTTCATGCCTGTTTTAAGTATATTTCTCTGTAGGTTAATTATTTAAAAATCTGGAGTAGATAACGTAATATTGAGCCGCCCTCGGTGGCGCAGTGGTTTAAGCGTTGGCTTCTGACCATTCGTCCGAGTTTGAATCCTGGTGAGGCATGGGTGTTGTGTTTGTCTTACGGCACTAGCTGCGATCCTAAATTAGAGACAATTTTTTTCACAAAGAGATGTATAGACTAATCAACATGAACCAGCGATCTTAAATTAGAGACAATTTTTTTCACAAAGATATGTATACACTAATCAACATGCTTCAATCTCAATTTCATTTATTTGCCAGTCATATAATTAATTATTTAAATAATAAAAAAATAATTTAAATTATTTGTTTTTTTTTATTTTGAAATAGATTTTAACCTAATTTGTATATACACTCACGGACAATGAGACACACCAAGAAGGAAACATCGGATTCAACTGAAATATTATGGATGTAATGATACATATGATGGCAAAAAACAGAGCTGCAAGACAATTACAGAGGGATCTGTGGCACGCAGTACGGTCATCTTCAATAGCGCGCCGCACCACCTCGTGCGGCGATACATGCTGCAATACGGGCTGGCATGGAGGCGAACAGACGCCTGTTGTTGTCCTGCGGCAGACTGGCCCACACATGTTGGACGGTGTGCTACAAATCCCGGATGCATTTAAGTAAACCTTACATTGATACGGGACTGGGGAAATCTCGGCCAATCAGAGGGCGATATTCAGATTTAATGACGACTCATATGAGTGGAGCTTATCTTCATGTGCCACGTGGGATTACTTCTGAGATACGATCTGAGCAGCTTTGGTTTAGTGATTTCGTGTTACTTTCACGTTCGCCGTTCGCTGCCTTTCGGATTAAAAAATAAAAGAAATTTACATACATACACGTAATAAAAACACAAACAAATAAATATATATATATACACTGCTGGCCACCCAAAATGCAACACCAAGAAGGAAGCATCCGATTGGCCTGACATTCGCAGCATGCGTCGCCCGCGAGAGGACATGCAAACGATTACCATTGCAGGGCATATGCAAATCATGTGCGCCCGGCACGCCACCGAGAAGCACTATAAGAAGGGTGCACAGAAGGCGGGGTGTAAGTAGTGGAAGTGTATTGTGCTGCCGGACCTGTGCGTGGGAAGCTTCCTGATGCCTCGTCGCAAAATACGGCAGTCATTCCAGCACGTTTCGGAGTTCGACCGAGGACGAATAGTGGCTTATCGCGACAGCGGTTTATCGTACCGAAACATTGGCGCCCGTGTCGGACGACATCCAGCCACAGTCAGGCGACTATGGATTCGGTGGGTGCAGGAGGGACGGACGGACCGACGTGAGCGATTACCGCAGCCACGGCGCACTACCAAACGAGAGGACCGGCGTGTTGTGCGGCGGGCATTGACGGCTCGCACCGCCACATCACGAACGTTAGCGCAGGAATTAGGGTGTGTTGCGCAACAACCTGTGTCAGCACGTACCGTTCGATGTCGTCTGCAGGAGTGGGGACTTGTCGCACGGCGCACATTGCTCCGATTCACATTGACGTTACACCACCGGCGAGTGCGGCGGCAGTGGGCCGTTGAAAGCCGCACCTGGATTACGGAATGGCACGACATTGTCTTCTCCGACGAATCCCGCTTCTGTCTGCAACACCACGATGGTCGGATCCGCGTGTGGCGGCACCACGGCGAGAGACTGTATGACGCCTGCATTATGCATCGCCATACCGGTCCGTCGCCTGGCCTTATGGTTTGGGGTGCAATTGGATATGACACCCGCACCCCTCTGGTACGCATCGCCGGTATACACTCAACAGCCACCGCTACATCTCCGACGTTTTGGAGCCTGTAGTCCTCCCTTACCTGCAGGACCTGTCAGCGGCCACGTTTCAACAGGACAATGCGCGCCCGCACGTGGCACGATGCGTGCCACGTGCGGAACTTCCTCATGTTCCGCGAACAATTCGGGCAGATCGGATTTGCTGTTCCAACACAAACCATAGCTGCTCGATTGGATTGATGTCTGGGGAATTTGGAATACCTGGAAGTCTTCCTCATGTTCCGCAGATCGGATTCGCTGTTCCAACACAAACCACAGATGCTCGATTGGATTGATGTCTGGGGAATTTGGAATACCTGGAAGTCTTCCTCATGTTCCGCAGATCGGATT
The DNA here is from genome assembly GCA_039090855.1 of Macrothele yani. NCBI lineage: Eukaryota > Metazoa > Arthropoda > Arachnida > Araneae > Macrothelidae > Macrothele > Macrothele yani. Next base: position 23,037,443 of record CM076992.1, read on the forward strand.
CGCTGTTCCAACACAAACCACAGATGCTCGATTGGATTGATGTCTGGGGAATTTGGAATACCTGGAAGTCTTCCTCGTGTTCCGTGAACCATTCTCGAACAATCCGGGCAGATCGGATTTGCTGGTCAAACACAAACCACAGATGCTCGATTGGATTGATGTCTGGGGAATTTGGAATACCTGGAAGTCTTCCTCATGTTCCGCGAACCATTCTCGAACAATCCGGGCAGATCGGATTTGCTGTTCCAACGCAAACCACCGATGCTCGATTGGATTGATGTCTGGGGAATTTGGAATACCTGGAAGTCTTCCTCATGTTCCGCAGATCGGATTTGCTGTTCCAACACAAACCACAGATGCTCGATTGGATTGATGTCTGGGGAATTGGGAGACCAGGGCATATCTGGACGTCTTTCTCATGTTCCGCGAACTATTCTCGGGCAGTGTGGTAGGGCGCATTATCCTTCTGAAAGAAGGCACTACTAGAAGGGAATACCGTTGCCATGAAATGATACACCTGCTCTGCAATAATGTTTAGTTAGGTGGCAGACGTCACAGTTTCCTTCACATGAATGGCTGGACCCAGGAGTTCCCAGCCGAACATTACCCAAATTTTTGCGTTTCTTACAGCGGTTTGTTTTCGTTCCACGGTGCATCCTGATGCTAACACTTCCCGAGATAAACGACGCATTTGTATCCGACCGTCCACATGGTGCAAAAAGAAACGAGACTCATCGGACCAGATGACTTCCTTCGAATCATTCGAGCTCCAGTTTTGATGGCAGCGTGCCCATTGTAGGCGCTTTCGACAGCGAACTGAGGGTAGCATGGGCACTCGGGACGACCTGCGGCTACGCGGCCCCATTTTCAGCAGGGTTCGATGCAGTGGCGGATCCAGCGGAGGGCGACTGGGGCGATCGCCCTCCCCTAAACCCTAACGAAGTTTTTTGCGTTTAAAGTAGCGAAGATCTTAAATGATTAACTTTGCATATTTTGTTTTCAGTTTTTCTAAAAAAATAACAACAATTAAACTTACTACGGAATTATGGATTTAAAATACGTATTACAGTGATTTAGCTTCAGTAAAAAAAAAAGAAAGAGGAGGTAATAGAATAGAGAGAGAGAAAGAGAGAGGGGGGAGATGAATGAAGGGAAGACGGGGACAGCGGGGGGGGGCATGGAAGTATTCTTTGTTAGTTCTTTGCTATTGTCATTTTGTCTAGCGTCTGTAATGTCTCAAAACAGGGTGGGACAGAGCTTGGTACTGAAATCAGAGTAGGTGGGAGAAACTGAATAACAATCTGATTTACGTAGGTATCTTAATTGTGTCGTAAACAAAATTCATAAAAATGATAGTAGTCTATTCTGAACTATCATAAAAACGGAAACTTTCTAACTTTATTAGCTTTTGGGAATTTTTGTGCTATAAAATTTTCGCAAGAAAAGATTAATAATAATCGTAAAAATTCCAAGCTGTTTAAATTTGGTAATCGTCGAATATTAGGAAGCACTGTTTACTTGGTTTCACATTACGTACTCATTTAAAGGAAGTTTTCGGTTCTTCAAATGAGATTAGGGGAACTTTGTTTTTCAAAAGAAAAACTAAGTTCTCTTCATCTCAATTTTGTACGAGTGTGATTGTAACACACACCGAGTACGCCCGTGTGTCTACCGTTTTCATTGGAGTTTTCATTTATGTACGTAAAGTAACTGATATCAGAACTGCTTTCTTTTTCCATTTTTACGTTCATTTCCAATGGACGTAGAGTTTCGTTATTTCATCACCAATGAAAAAATAGTCGAAAACGATTCTTTTTGTCGCCGTCGGGCACAGTAAAGACAAAAAAAGGGAGAAAGGGGAGAGCAAAATCCAGTTACCGTGTTTTAGATTTAGCGATTTCATGACTAAACCGTGTGTTCATTGTGTTTTGGCTGAAATCAGGCGTGTATTTACTTTAATGTATGTGGAAATGTCAGGTGGAGACCACTAAAATTTTTTTTTATTAAATTAACCAACTCCGAATATAAAGGCATGGGTTTTCTTTTGAAGGATTCCATTCAGACGTAGTCTGTGTCCATTTAAAAAAAGCATAAAGTTAATTTCTTCGGAAAACGCGCAATCGATCGCACTGAATCTAGTAGTGCCATGTAGATTTTTACTATCAAAAAATTTTTAAGAGCTCCGTAGACGGACGGACGATAGCAGAATCACGATCTTTTTTTCACAAAAGAAGTGCTAAAAAACTGCGTAATCGAGCTACTCAGGTAGCAAGATTGTGGTCGAAGCACCTGAAAAGTGGCCTGGGTTATATACCTTCCGCCGCCTATGCTCGTAAAGTTAAATATAGTTTTTTTATCAGTAGAGAACTAAACGATCGCAATGAGAAAGAGAGAGAGAGAAAGAGAAAATGAGTGCGTGAAACCCCAACACACTTAGTATCAAAGAGATACCTTTAGAATCATATTTTATCACAACCACTATGTGTCAAGATGGCCGAGCGGTCTACGGCGCCAGACTCAAGGTGTGCCTTACTCTGCTGCAGAGTTGAGATTCCTGGTCCACGAATGTGGGCGTGGGTCCGAATCCCACTTCTGACACCATGAGGTTTTTTTTTAATTTCTTTCTCTCACACAATGACAGTTCTCTTTTTCCAGTCCCTTGAAAAATAACTTTTCTTTCTCGTATAGGGGACACGGGGGTCCTCTGAAATTTCATGGTCCCCCTCACGGGGGGGGGGGGGGGTCCATGAAACTCCAAACGGTGCAAGTGAACAATTTTGAAAATTGTTTTTGCACAAGTAAATTGAAAAGTTAACGCAATATTGTGTTTGTTTTTTGAAAAAATATAGTTAAGGAATTCTTTAAATTTGTTTAAAGCAATAATCAGGGCGGTCTCTCTCTCTCTCTCTCTCTCTCTCTTTTCTTTCCTTTCTTTCCTTTTCTGTGTTTTATCCACGTCGGAATGTGTCCTGCTGGAGGTCAGAAAAGCCAATATACCATCTATGAAATAAATATCTGAACAACAAAAAACGCGAACCCAAATTAAGCTGTAACAATACCACTGCTTGATGTACACGGACTTTCTTGGAGTTCTGTCACATAGATGATAAACGAACCTGGACGAATATGTGTGCTTTTGCTGTGAGAACAACAGTTGTAGAAATATGGGTATCGAAATCGCTTCACCTCTCACAGTCTGTGCCGAGCCAAGTGTTTTTTACCCCCTAGGATCGCTACAATCCATCAGTGTTTTCTTGATGTTTGTGTTTTCACAGGTCTTGCAGATTGCAGAATGCCTGTGGGTAGTGGGAAATAACTGAAGATATTTGTTTGGGCATTGTGCTTGACGTGAATTTCAAATCGTCCGAGTAAGAACGGGCCTCTGCGATTTCGACAACAGGCTTACGCATTTGATGCATATGTCATGTTATAATACTGAATGGCTGTTTCCCTCTCAAGTGTAATTAGGCGTTCACATACGTATAACTAGCTTATCAGATCTTAAACGTGAGAAATTTTCATTCTCACGAAATGAAAATTTCTCATGTTTAAGATCTCTTAAGACACACTTTTCAATTCATGAAATCTTCACACTTTTCAATTCATTTATGAGTCTTACGGCGGTCAGATGATGAAAGGATTTTCGTGTGCTTTACAACGTAAAATGTTTCCTATTTCCTAGGGTGAAACGTGATGGAAGTTTTCTAACACAGTATCTCTTTAAGCCTTCAGCCTCCCATTGAGTCCGGCACCTACGATTTAGCAGAAAGATGCTACAAGGCAATAAACTTGTTTTCGAATGCACTCTCTTCTGAATATTACTTGACAGACGATAACACGTTTTCAATTGCGCCCAACATAGTCTAATATTTGTAGTCTAGCTGTTGAGGTTGGGTATCAAGTTTCGTTGGAAAATGAAAAGGTCCACTAGTATTTTGGACTTTTTTCCAAAAACGGTCCATGAACTTGGAACTGTTGAAACGGATGCTGAGACTGCACAATAAGTAACGTCCGTCAGTTTGAATTTATTCTTTATTTATTGTCATATTTACGCATTATGGCCTACGAGAAGTGTACAGTTACACACGCTAACGTGTCTAAAATCCGTATTCCAAATAATAACAATAATAATAATAATAATAATACGAAATGAAATAAATAGTAAAATGTTTTGATGTTTTTATGAAACAAATAATATGAAGTGAGGTTGAGATGCATTATTTGACAAATCCTTTCAGTATAATTTCGTAAAAAAGAACTGAAGCCTGTAGTCAGTGATGTAGGCCAATTGAAAAAAAAAATGTCGTAGCGGTAAAGGATTTAACTAAGTATATGGACCTTTCTGGGGAAAAATGAAAAATACTAATTTTATATTAATTTTATCAGATCTTATCATTAATAACACTTGACTACAAATTTTGACTTTTTGTGTGTACCTGAGATAAAAGCAAGTTACCTTTATGTTGTTTAAGTGCTGAATATGAAAACTGCCGTTAAAACACCAGATTAGCTTTAGTTTTTGAAATATCTATGAAACAATTTTTACATATTTGCATATACATACCCTAAGATAATTCTCATAGAGGAAATGTTTCGCGGCGACGCCGCTTTGCCTGTCGCTTGTAATGTGTTTCTGGAGCATCTTTCACAAAGGTCAACTGCCGCATTGCTGCATTCCATTTCCTTTGGTACCCTTTTCTGACAGTAGTAATGTGACTGTCCTGGTGAAACCGTTCACCGTGCTCGTCACTGACAGCACCGCACTTAGCGAGGAAGAAATCCAGATGAGAGTGTAAAAAGTGAAATTGAAATTTCAATGGCATGTTGCACCCTAGTCTCTCGTAGCGCTGCAAGAGGGTTTCTACAAACTCCTGGTAATTTTTTCAGCCTTATTTTCTCCTAGAAATTTAGTGGCCACTTGCTGGAAAGCATTCCAAGCTAACTTTTCACCACCTGTGAGGATATCATCAAAATGCTCATCACGCAAGAGCTGACGTATCTGTGGACCAACAAATACATCTTTCTAGATTATGGCCTCACTAAGTCTTGGAAATTTATCACGAAGGTACATAACTCCTGCCCCATTTGGATCCATGACGTTTACAAAATTCTTCATTAGTCCAAGTTCGATATAGAGATTAGGGAGCAAAATCTTGTTGGATTCTGCAAGTGGTTCGTCTAGTACATTCTTTTTCCCCGGTTCAAGCGATTGTCGTGGGAGCCAATCCTTTTTCTTGTAGTGGAAAGTCCTGATGCGGCTGTCCCAGAGACAGAGGAAACAGGAAAACTTTGTGTAACCCTGCTGTAGCCCCATTAAAATGGCAATGCCCTTCAGGTCACCACAAATCTGCCACTTACATTTGTCATAGTTGATGGTGTGTAACAGTTGTTTCATGTTGTTGTAAATTTCTTTCATGTGGACTGCATACTCTAGTGGAACACGTGATAAAACGTTAAATTATGGAGCAGCACAGCTTTTAAGCTCAACTTGGACGAATCAATGAACAGCCTCCAGTCGTCGTCTTTGTATGCTGCCATCAGACCCACTATATCAAAAAAAGCAATTAGATTATCTGTCATTTTGAAAAACGGAAGCAGATCTTTTTGCCGAGCACAAAACACAGGCACATGCACATTCCTTCTAGAAGATTCAATTGCTACAGTCTGGACCCTAACAGCTCTGCTTTACTTTTTGGCAATTCCAGATGCCTCACTACAACATTCAATTCACTCTGGGTAATTTTATGTGGCCGTGCAGACTCTTCAATAGGCACGAAATCAGGATCCCTCAATGTAGATGGTTTCACAGGTGATGGATTTTCACTGGCCTTACTTTCTTCTCTATAATCCAGAGAATAAGAATCTGGTGGATCCGGAACAGAAAGTTCTCCCCTGTGAGGAACTGGGCTCATAACAGAGGGAAAATTCGGATAGGTAAAAGGCAGCTTTTAATCTTAGAAATACCATGTTCAATTGGAATAGTCATGCAAAAGTAAGAATCATTAAGATGGTTTGCCGGTTTCCTCCACACCATTAGAACTGCAAAACGTATCGATTGTCCTTTTCGGTTCAACCAGCACAGCAGATTCGTTGCACAGGATTGACAACGTATGTGTGGGGCCCAATACCGGTCCTGGTCACCGATCTCACAACTAAAATAAAGGCTGTAAGCTTTCTTTATCATCGGTGAAATGGGTCGCCTTTGTGAGAGCAAAGTAATTTTTCCACAAATATGGCAAACATTTTCCGCAGTATTCACACATTCACGAGGCATCTTGAATGACAAGTCTGCACTCACACAATCCACAATGCAAATGATGATAAGAAGGAAATGCAGTTGCAATGACTGCTACAGACTGCTTCATCCAAATTGGCGCTCAAGGTCATCCTTCTCTTGGAAAATCACGCACTCGACATTTCGGACTCCCTGCGCAGACCATCCATTCCCACTGACCCCCCTTCCACCCGTATCTTGAAAACTAGAGCTAATTCGTGATTTTTATGTTCATATTCGTGACCAGCATGTCCAAATTAGTTAAAAATAGTTACTTTTGTCTCAGATACGATTTCATCGTTACTCAGCGTGATCTTTAAAAATTGTTTAATTTGATCGATTTTCGATAATATAAAGAATTACTACTTCCGTTCGGCCAGTTTCAACTGAAATCTCATAAGTACAGGGTGTCCCACTCGCAACCGAATCCGACATTTCTTTAATAATATTAACACCGATGAAGATACTGCAACGAAATTTGAAGTGGACTTACCTCATTTCGTGCGAAATGTGATGACATCACACGTGCTGGAAGTGGCCACCATTTGCGTCCAGACAACATTGAACACGGCACTGTCCGCCAGCCAGCCGGAGTGCTCCTTAGTGGCAGACACATTCCTAAGTGTGGCGCCACTGAGGAGCAGTCCGCCAGCCAGGCTGACGCGCCTCTCTGCTGCTTTGTTATGCCATTTCGCTGAGCTTGTCTACACAATACGGTTGTTGATAGTGAGTGCTCGTGGCTGTACGCGTACGTATGAAAATGTATCGGTATACTCTGGAAAAGCGAATGTTTATTGTTCGCACTTATTGGGAAATAGAATCGATGAAGTCTTGTCAATAGCAATTCCTGGAGAGGTTTGCAGGCAGACATCCGCCGAGCAAGTCCACCATTTGGGCATTGTCAAAGAAATTGGAAACTAAGGGGACTTTATTAGACGACCATGCAGGAGGTCGTCCACAAATATCCGAGAAAGCGATCCAGAATGTTAAGGGGCCGACTACTTGCGTCTCCCAGAAAGTTACTTCGACGACTGTCACAGGAAACAAGGTTGTCCAAAAGCACTTGTCAACGTGCTGTGCAAAAGAGGCAAAGCTTCATACGTACCGTATCTCCGTGGTCCACGAACTGAAAGAGCCTGGCCACGTGAAACGAGTGACATGCTGTAGATGGTTTCAGACATTTCTTCAGGAAAATCCGGGAATTCTGGACTACACGTGGCTCTTGGACGAGGCAGGCGTGGTTTTACCTGTCCGGATACGTCAATTCTCAAAATTCCCGTATTTGGGCCAGTGAAAATACCAACGCGATACATGAAGAACCCCTTCATTCACAGAAAATTGGTGTGGGATGACCCGGCGCCGCATAATTGGTCCCATCTTCTTCAATACAACCATCACAACAACTGCATATATGGAAATCTTCAGCACCTTTGTAAATCAATTGGACGACGAAGAACTCTCCATTGGATATTACCAGCATGATGGAGCGACATCACACACCAGTATGGCCGAAATTCAGTCCTTTTTCGGCGACCGCGTCATTTCGAAGGGTCTATGGCCACCGCGCTCGCCCAATCTGACGCCTCCTGATTACTTTTTACGGGGATATCTAAAAGGGAGAGTTTACTAAAAGAAACAGCGAACCATAGATGCCTTGAAAGCAAACATCACCGAAGAAATTCAGGTAGTGACGGCGGACGTACTGGCAAGGACTTTCCACAATAAAGTGCGCCGGGTTCAATGTTGTCTGGTCGCAAATGGAGGCCGCTTCCAGCACATATTGTGATGTCATCATATTTCGCACGAAATGAGGTAAGTCCACCTCAAATTTCGTTGCAATTTCTTCATTGGTATTAATATTATTAAAGAAATGCCGGGTTCGGCAGTGAGTGGGACAACCTGTATATACGAATGACATGGAGACCTTCAATATGAAATTTCCTGTCAATTAGTTTACCTTTTGAGTAATTGTGACCCAAACCGCAAAAAGACAAGAAGATACATGACCACACGCAAAGACATTCAAGAAGTTTGTAAAGATGTTTGGACTTAGTTCATTTTTTCATCAAAACGTATTACTTCGAAACAACTGAAATGGGATATGCGGGCTTTATTTTCAGTTTTGACTTTTCAGATTTTGTATTTTTTTTCATTCTTTTAAAATGAACTCTTGGTCGAAGTTTTGGTCCAAAGCATTCACTTGAGATGAACCGAAATAGATATAAATACATGCAATAAAAAATTGCATTTTCACGTCTTTGAGTGCATTTTTCACTCATTTAAAACAAAAGCGTTAGTGTATTTTTTAGACTAAAGCATTCATTTAAATTGAAATTGTAAGTCTAAAAATTGAATAGATAAAATGAACTAAAAGGTTAAGAGAAATCTGATACATATGAAGGTTATTTTTCTTTAAAATACATTTTTAAATAACTTTGTGTATGAGCACCAACAATATGAGGGAGAATAAAAAAATAAAGGCAACATAACATTTAATACTGGTAACTGTGAGCAAACTGACATATCGGTTATCTCACTTCTCCACAGTCCCCTTGCAGGCCATTTCATTCCTTGTATCGTTCCACTAGCTTCTTCATTCCTTGGAAGAAGAAGCTTTTCGGCTGCTCCCGAATCTAGGTCTATGCCGCTTCTTTAACCTCGTCATCAGAGATGATCATGCGACCGCGTAGCGCCTCTTTAAGTAGACCGAAGACGTGATAATCTCATGACACCAGCTCAGGGTTGTAAGGGGAATGTGGAAGACGTTTAAACCGTAGTTGTTGCATTGCATCCACCGTTACTGCCGCTACATGGTAACGTGCATTGTGCCGCCCCGGTGGCGCAGTGGTCTAAGCGATGGCCTCTGATCATTCGTCCGAACGGGGTCCGGGTTCGAATCCCGATGAGGCATGGATGTTGTGTTTGTCTTACGGCACTGGCTCTCTCCCGTCCCTGGAACCAGTGACCCTAAATTAGGGACGGGCGACTACTTATAACCCATTGAGTTGCTCACGGTGGTCGTTAAACCTCCAATCAAAAAAAAAAAAAAAAAAAAAACGTGCATTGCCTTGGTGCAGCAAGATTGTTTCTAACAGCATTCGTCTTCTTTTGCTGCGGATTGCAGGTCTCAGTTTCTCTCCAAGCATGGCACACAGTACGATGCCCTAGTCACTGTTTGTTTGTGTTTCTGAAAATGCAGCAGAATAGGACGCTTAATGTCCCAAAAGAAGGTCAGCACGATTTTCTTCGCGGAGGGCTGTCGTTTGAATTTCTTCTTTACTGGAGAAGACTGGTGTTTCCACTGCATGCTTTGTCTCTTGCTTTCCGGTTCACAGTGATGAACCCCTGTCTTGTCGCCGGTGACAATCCTCTCCAAAATACTCCGATCTTCTTCATAACATTTCACGAATTGGGTCGCAACTTCCACACCCTGTTTCATGCACAAATCAGTAAGCTGTTTGCGTACCCATCATGTGCAAACTTTACGGTACACCAAGTCACCATACACTATGGTATGTGCGGATCCGTAGCTGATATCCAAATATTCAGCACCAGCGGACAACGTAATCCGTCGGTCTTTTCTGATCAAACCATTCGCCCTGTCGATTTGGGCTTGTGTACGCGATGTTGATGGCCGAACTGGTCGAGCTTCGTCAGTTAAACGTTTTCTTCCCGCTTTAAACCTTTCTACCCATTCAAAAACTTTTCTTTGAGTCATGCTGTTTTCATTTCCATACCGAGCCAACATCCTGCGGTAAATTTCAGCAGCTTTCACTCCTTTTGTCAATTCTGGAGCAATCCCGCAGCAGAGCGCCCATGTTTATTTGACCTTGGCTTCAACTAGAAATTTAAGAAAGAGTCGGCTAAGTTATTTTCTGCTAAAAATAACTGAGCAGACTCTTTCTTAAATTTCTACGGAAAAATAACTGAGCGCTGCTGTGTAAGCCATTGCAAACGTGTTATATTGTGTGAGCTTCTATCCGTTTCGGTTACAGCGTAGTTTTCTTATAGCCTTTAATTTTTGATTTACCTACGTATAAAGACTGAAATGAAATATGAATAGACTGGGAATGAAACAAAAACTAAACGGTATAAAAGCTAAAGTAACTGCTTTTACAGGTGTGTTCATTCTGGCCAAAATGTACGAATTGAAAAAAACCCTTCTGTACCTCTCAGTATTGTACAACATTGTGCTATCGACACCGATACTGACGTATCCGTTTTGGATAAAAATTTTTAACCTTAAATTTAATTTTACTATTACACGCCAATAAATACAGCAGTATGCGTCTTCATTTTGTCTTATATAGCACTGTCATGAAGATTTTCACTGTCAAATTTTTTAGAACTCCGTAACTGTTTTTACTTTAATTCAATTACTAGTTCTGTACTAAAATTTACATTGCGAATAAAACCTTTTGCCAATGAGGAATGTTCTTGTGTTGGTGACCTTTTCTTAAATAAATGCAGAAATCGTTTTAACGGTGTAAAAGAAATCGACATATAATATGCAACCATATATCAGATTTTATTAAAACACTGAATTTAAGGTTCAACTTATTGTTCTCAACTTATTATAATTTTAAAAAGCTCTCTAGACTTTTTCTTAAATTTTCTGCTAAAAAACAACCAAACTGCTTTTTTCTAAAACTTAATTTTCTGGGGAAAATGTTAACTTTTTATTTATTCTTCACTACTCTTGGTTGAAATATGTACACATTTGATCAGCACGCACAGATATATTTATACACATATATGAGCTTTTCCTCGTTTCGTACTCTTAATCGCATGGGCAATTTTTGCCGGAAGTCCCTTCAGTACTCTTGCTAGAGGTTGTCCATGCAGTTAAGAACATGGAACGGGGAAGAACTCCAAGAAAATATGGAATTACCATGGACATTGCACAAGGAACCACTGGAGAAACAGAAAGTACACCCACCCAAATTTTCACTTGATGCCTCAGTCAAGGGAAGATGCCTGATAACTGAAACGCTACTGGGATCTTGCTACATAAGAAAGCGGACGTTTGGGACCTCCGGGACTCCCATCCACTTGAAAATTGTTTACGAAATCTTCAATATGGTGCTGTCGCATCGATTGAAGGAAACACTGGACTTGGCTTAATCAAGAATACAACATGACTTCAGGATTGCTGCAGCGTTATAGATCATATTCATGTACTGAGAGAACTAACTGAAAGAACGAATGAGTATGAACTCCCATTACATATGGCTTTTATTAATTATGAAAACGCTTTTCATTTCGTGAAACCATCAGCAGGTTTAATTGTCTTTGAAATCCTGCAGTACTGAAGATGCGTACATCAATGTTATCAATAAAATCGATGAAAATGGAAGAGCAAAGACACAGCACGTACAAAAATTGTAAAGGAAGTGAGACAAGGAGATATCGTATCTTCCAAACTTTTAAAGCCACACTGCAAAATATCTTTCAATCTCTGAACTAGGAAGACAAAACGATAAAGATTAATGAAAATTATTTAACCATTTTCATCACTCCGGAGTAAGTTGCTCTCCCAACTAAGCTACACGGACGGAATGTATCGCTGCAGATTTGTCGTCTTGACACCTACTTTACCTCTCCTATCATCTCCCTCTCAATTATTCTTTTTTTTTTTTTTTTCGTAAGCGAAGAAAGAACTTTCCTTAGTTCTAGACGATGCGTGGAACATACATCACACACTTTTCGAAGAACCCAACGGACGTACATCCATTTTTACGTACGGGCGCTAGTATGAAAATACAAATTTGTCGGTGACAAAGATTGAATCAGCGCCCCAGTATGAAAATACAAATTTGTCGGTGACGCAGATCGAATCAGCGCCCAGTATGAAAATACAAATTTGTCGGTGACGAAGATCGAATCAGCGCCCCAGTATATGAAAATACAAATTTGTCGGTGACGAAGATCGAATTAGCACCCCAGTATGAAAATACAAATTTGTCGGTGACGAAGATCGAATCAGCGCCCCAGTATGAAAATACAAATTTGTCGGTGACGAAGATTGAATCAGCGCCCCAGTATATGAAAATACAAATTTGTTGGTGACGAAGATCGAATCAGCGCCCCAGTACGAAAATACAAATTTGTCGGTGACGAAGATCGAATCAGCGCCCCAGTATATGAAAATACAAATTTGTTGGTGACGAAGATCGAATCAGCGCCCCAGTACGAAAATACAAATTTGTCGGTGACGAAGATCGAATCAGCGCCCCAGTATGAAAATACAGATTTGTCGGTGACGAAGATCGAATCAGCGCCCCAGTATGAAAATACAAATTTGTCGGTGACGAAGATCGAATCAGCGCCCCAGTATGAAAATACAAATTTGTCGGTGACGAAGATCGAATCAGCGTCCCCCTCACTGCGGAGTAAGTTGCTCTCCCAACTAAGCTACACGGGCGGAATGTATCGCTGCAGATTTGTCGTCTTGACACGTGCTTTACCTCCGTAGTACGTCACACAAGCAAGGTACTTTCTCTGAAAGACACTGTTGAAGAGTGTTCCATTCTTATGAATTTCATTGCAATAAAAATATTCAGAACTTGTAATGGTTTCTTCGCTTTTAGTGAGAACGGAAACCAATTTATTTTTCAAGACTTTAATAAAATAATCGCAAAAAATCTGTTGAGGCAACAAATATTAATTTATGTTTCAAGACTTGAATAAAATAATTTCAAAAAATATCTTGAAAAACAATGGAAGTGTCCAGAATAGCAAGAATTTCAGTACAAATTTAAAAGTGGATGAAATTAAAGAACGCGAAAATTTATTTCAATTTGTTTACTTTCAAATTTAAAAAGTATTTTTCCTGTAGCTGAAACAGACTTTCCAGAACAGCAGTTCAAGAATTCGTGTAACCGTAAGGCCTAAAAAGTAGTAAATCAGATGCAGATCTCGTTAAAAAAAAAAAAAGAAAAACAGGCATATACATACACAAATGAGCCGTTCGATTATGACCATCCCTAGACTAGAGAAATGAGTGCGTCTGGAGACCGAACGGTGGCACAGGTGAAGTTCACAGAGCAGTACATATTGTGACGTCCTGCACTGCAGGATGCACATGAGATAAACGCAGATAGCAGCGAGAACATATGTTTGCGTAGCTTAGTTGGTAGAGCGACTTACTCCGGAATAAGGGGACTCGGGTTCGATGCCCGGCGTGGACAAAAATGACGGAGAAATTTACTTCGTTGTTATTGGCGCCCAAACTTCAAGAATGACTTGACCGTTAAAGTTCTCGCAATGGTGTGATGTTCTTTCCACACCGTGTAACGTACCAGGAGATGTGACGTACCTGCCAGAAGGACGCACACGACATAAAGGCAAATAGGAATCAGAATAAAATGTCCGCGTAGCTCAATTGGTAGAGTGACTTATTCCGGAATGAGGGGATCCGGGTTCGAGCCCCGGCGCGGATAAAAATGACGGAGAAATTCACTTCGTTATAATGGCGCCCGAACTATCCGGATGACCCGACCGTTCAAAATCTCGCATTGGTGTGATGTTATTTCCACACCGCGAGATAGGAAAAATAAGAGCAGCACTTCGAAAAAAAAAAAAAAAAAATAAGGGGGAGATGATGTAACGTACCAGGAGATGTGACGTACCTGCCTGAAGGACGCACACGACATACATAGGAATCAGAATAAAATGTCCGCGTAGCTCAATTGGTAGAGTGACTTATTCCGGAATGAGGGGATCCGGGTTCGAGCCCCGGCGCGGATAAAAATGACGGAGAAATTCACTTCGTTATAACCGCGAGACAGGAAAAATAAGAGAATCCCTTCTTCAGCGCTTCGAAAACTAAATGTGTGTGATGTTACGTTCCACACACCAAATTGACTGGGATTTCTCCAATGTACGTTCTTCAGCGGATGACTGCCTACAGCGATACATGGTCTCGGCTGACCCGTGGGCCATGCCCGGCCCTCTTTAGGTGGGGGAGATGTGACGTGCCTGCACTGCAGGACGCACATGAGATAAAGGCAGATAGCAGCGAGAACATACGTCTGCGTAGCTCAGTTAGTAGAGCGACTTATTCCGGAATGAGGGGACTCAGGTTCGATGCCCGGCGTGAACAAAAATTACGGAGAAATTTACTTCGTTATAATATACAACCCGAGGACCGGCTTTCGGTTAGTAGAGTGTTCGGAGTCAAAATGGGAGAAGCTGCCGATTTATATGAGTTTGATAACGGACAAATTGTGATGGCATGACGCCTCGGAAACGACGCGGCTTGCGGGTTGTTCACGTGCCGCTGTAGTGAGTACGTATCAAAAGTGGTGCACAGATGGCCAAACGACGAACCGTCTTCTAGCCGAATGTCGTGCGCAGCTCATTGATGCCAGAGTGGGGCGGAGACTGTCGCGCATTGTTCACAGCGACGGCAGGGCCGCAGTGCGACAAATCACCCGCAACTACAAGAGTGGTGATCAGAGCAATGTGTCACAGCACACAGTTTATCGCAGCCTTCTGCGCATGGGCCTCCGTAGCCGAACACCCAGCACGGTCAACATGCTCACTACACGTCATCGCTAACAACGCATGAAATGGGGCCAAGATCATCGAGATCGAATCGTGGGTGACTGGAAAAAAGTGGCCTGGAATGACGAATCAATATTCCTGGTGCATCACGTAGACGGCCGAGCGCGGATAAGCCGATTACCAATGGAGGCTATGGCACCTGAATGCACCATTGGGCGGTGTTATGCTGTGGGCGATGTTTTCTTGGGACACTTTAGGCCCCATTATCCCAACATGCGGCATCGCCAATATGTATAATGTATATCTAAACAAATCCTTCCATAACGTATCCTCCCCCTTTTTATAACCAAAAAAGCCCCCCCCCCCCCTGAAATAAACTTCTGGATCCGCTGCTAGTTCGATGTATTGTGTGTTGTGGCACATTGCACCTGTCACCTGCATTCAAATTACCCCCTCGGACCACTTTTTGAAGGCACTAACCACTGCTTAACAGTGAGCTCATTGGGTTAGGTGCGCTTTGCCCATGACCACTTAGAGGGAATATGGGCCCACTCAAATGACTTAGCCTAGGGGCCCACTAAGGTCTTAATCCGGTCCTGCTGACACAGATCTTGTGGTGAGATCTGCGACTTAGTGCAGTTTGATTTCAGAGTCCTGTTGATATCAGGAAAATTGTTCTATCTCAAAGCGAAATCCCGCGTGCTTCAAATGGGAGCGTTAAATAATAGAAATTTTCCGCGCGTTGTGGTTTTAGAAATGTGTTCAGCGTGATAACGTACAGCATTATCACCATAGATAAAGTGCATCACGAAAGGATGGAAAGAGCACAGCTAGCACCAGGAGATATTGTCGAGATGAGTGTTATCTTAACAAAACTGAATTTTGTTAGATAAGCGAGTGAAGGGAGTGGTATGTCATCGTCGAATTGATGTACAGGTTAGTGGGAGTTTTCTCAGCTGAGAGAGCCTTGTCAATAGCAATGAATTGCTTTATTCCTGTTTTAGAAGCTCTTATATTTTACTTGGGTTCTTTGTACACAATTAATATAAATTTCTGTTGAACGGCTTGAAGACTAGGTTTTGCCTTATTCCGTGCTTTCTTAAGGTAACTATTTAATTTTTTTCTTGCTTTGTTATTACCATTGACGTAGCTAAGCAAATTTGGGGCCTCCCAGCAAAAAATATCTTCGAGGCCCTATTGCAAAATTCTATTTGCTTTAAATTACTGAAATTCTTAAATTCCATATTACGCTAGGTTTTACGGGCGTTCTGTAATTCAAATTCTTTGGAATCTATAGGTATTTTTCGTAAAAACAAAACTGATACACTTTATTGCGTGTAACACACGTTGTAATTAAAACGATTACCCTAGTTTTATACCACTACACAGTGGCGGATTTAGAGTTACGGGGGCCCTGCACACAGCATCGTTCTGGGGGGCCCACTCACTTTTTCGCGCATTCTTAAAATATAATCCGCGCATTGTTACTCTCTCACATTAATGTATAAAAAAAGCATTGTAATCGCAAAAACAAATTGACTTCCAGATTTCAACAGAAATACCCATTCTGACCTCCCTCGAACATGATTTGACTATTTTCATGATGGTGTGTGTGTGTGTGCGCGCGCGCGGTTTGTTGTTTCTAAAACACATAGATTAGAAAGGGCATCCTGAAAAATATGCTTCGTCCCTCATAATATTTTTATTTGTTGCAGCAAAAACGTGAAACTTGGTGGCAAAATACTTGGACATATTGTTAATAATGGTAGCCTATTTAAAGTGTTGTCCATCACTTTGTATACATTTCCGCCATCTTTGAACCCATTGGTAAAATCCATTTTGGAAAAATTCCTGAGGCTTTCGTTTCACCCACGAGTTCACAGCCAGTTTAACGTCTGTCACGTCGTCGAAACGTTCCCCACGAAGAGTGTTTTTCAAAGGGGCAAACAGGAAAAAGTCTGAGGGAGCCAAATCAGGAATGTAGGGGGTTTGGGAATCCCCGTCCACTCCATTTTGGCAATAGCCTGTGAAGTCTTCATTGAAGTGTGGGGACGTGTGTTATCATGGTGTAAAACAACACTGTGAAGTGGAATGTCACTTCTTTTCCTTCTGATAGTTTCCTTTAGCTTCTTCAATGTTCGCACATTGTGAGCACTGTTTATTGTTGCAACTCCTGAATGTTGCATGACGATCAGCTGTGATGAAGTCTATCACTCGTTGCCTGTTGGCATCTGCCAACTCCGTTGTTTATCTGACACTGAACTTTCTCCCTCTCGAAACCTCTTCATCTGTCTTGGGAGATTACTGATATCAATTGTGGCAGCTCTATACACCGCCAGGAGTCTTCTGTGGATTTCTGGAGCCTCACATTCCTCTTTTTCCAGGAATTCAATTACGGCTCGATGCTTTTCTCTGTCATTCATGATCTGTAACGTATACTCTATATTCACTTTCCTTTTGATTTTACTATCTCTGGTTATTTTATTTTACTATGTAAATTATCTTCTTACTGAACGAAATATTATTTCACCCGATGAATGAGATCTGGCAATGAGTGTAAGTCATGACGTGGTGGTAGCTAGTATATATAGGCGCGTTCATCGAGACTTAGGGAGAGCTTTTGTTGTTGTTATGAGAGAGCGTTGTTGTTTACGGAGAGCGTTGTTGTTTACGGAGAGCGTTTGTTATACGAGGAGAGATTTTGTTGTTATGAGGAGAGATTCTTCATTATTGTAAAACAAGTTGTGTGTGTGCTTTAGATGACCAAGAGTCTTATAATAAAAAAGTTGCCGTAAGTTAGTCTTTCTCAATTCATAGTTTTTGTCAGACCTCTGTCTGGCTGTTAGGTTTATAACATTAGTTTATTACCATAAATAACCAGCGTTAAGACTTTATTCATGTTCGTAATTAACTAGTAACAACAACCATTTGAATTCACTATTTTGAAGCTTAGTACAAGTATATCATTAGCTAGCTGGTAGGAAGAGCTTATTCATTATAATTAGCTTAGCGGAAAGCAAAATAAAGCTAATTCATTATAGATCTTTATTTCCAATTCTGAAAATAATTTGTTCCCACGTTGGTAACACATCATAGTACATGTCAGCGCAGTTTCATTAAACTCACTTCAAAAGTTACTAAGGAGGAGGCATTACTTTCAGGATGCCCCTTGTATTATAGTCATCAAGACGAAATTTAATACTGAGAGCTTTTGTGATAGATACCCTGATAGAGAAGACATGGCTGCAGTTAAAAGTGGAAAGCCTTTTGTTAAGGAAGAAAAGTCCGAACTTTTATAAAGATGACCACTGAGCCACAACATGTTGCGTAAGGTTAGTTTATGGTAATACTGCTATAATTGACATTTATGTTATATGCGGTGTGGGATCTGCTGTCGCATATCGTCAGATTCCACCCCACTGACAGTTAGTTCTCTTACAGACAGTCCGAACATGGATGAAATCTATCCCTGTGCCTCGTAAAACACGTTTTCCAATGCCATTTCAATCGTACGATAACAGTTTTGTGATTACTCCTTAAACTAAACTTAATGGGGGGAAAAGAAATTTTAAGGGAAAGATGGGGAGTCTTATAAACACCGAACTAAAGAGCTAAATGTTCATTATATTCTAAGAAAATTGGCCAGAAATAACACACAAATGTCTAAGCTCAGTTGTAGAGTAGCATTAAATAATACAGTATTACTATTACAGTAGAACTCCAATTATCCGGATTAACTCTGATCACAGCCCATCCGGATATTCGGAAAATCCGGATAATTAAATTGGGTTGTCTTTTTTCTGTAGGTCAAATACGTATTTACTAGTTGAAGTGAAGAAATTAATTTTTTTCGTTTATCGTATTTTATAATAACATCAAACAAAGATCTTCGCTCTTTCCACGTTTATAAGTGAGTCACGGAAAAATTCTCATTGGCCGCCACCGGGAGTCGAACTCAGGGTCTTCCAGTTACACGCCGGATATGCTTTCGCTGCACCACAGCGGCTTCGAATTCCTCCAGACTCACACACGCTAACTGCCAAACCAATTTGGTAGGTTGTTTCTTGGAGCCCCGCACAATGCTGGGGATTCACCAAAGATGGTAAGCAGCAACTGAACAAATAATTAGAAGGCGAATGAATAATTAATACAGACATTTAACGTGGACCAGGAACATCAAACAAAGATCTTCGCTCTTTCCACGTTTATAAGTGAGTCACGGAAAAATTCTCATTGGCAGCCACCGGGAGTCGAACCCAGGGTCTTCCAGTTACGCGCCGGATATGCTTTCGCTACACCACAGCGGCCTCGAATTCCTCCAGACTCACACACGCTAACTGCCAAGTCAATTTGGCAGGTTGCTTCTTGGAGCTACAAAAAATGGAAAGCGGAAGCATATCCGGCGCGTAACTGGAAGACCCTGGGTTCGACTCCCGGTCGCGGCCAATGAGAATTTTTCCGTGACTCACTTATAAACGTGGCAAGAGCGAAGATCTTTGTTTGATGTTCCTGGTCCACGTTAAATGTCTGTATTAATTTATAATAAAAAATGCCATACAGCTTAAAAAATAAATATCTACTGCAATGCATTATCATTTTGTGTTATTTAAGTGAACGAAAAAACTAAAAACGCGTAAATAAATTAACAAAAATCTTAATTTTACTTGGTCTTGAAAGAAGAACAAGCTATCTGGATAATTGGAGTTCTACTGTACTTTCAAAACGATATTTAGTGAGCCTGCATTTAAAGTAGTAAAATCATACCCGTAGATGACGTACTTCAATTTCGAGCGGAATTATGCCCAAAAATTTTCCCAAGCTCTATGACTTTTCTCTTTTTTTCGAAGCAAAATGAAAAAAAAAAAATGTAAATCATTATTTTTGAGGCCCTCTAGCATTGCGGGGCCACGCACCTGGGTTTCGTTGGGTTCCCTGTAAATCCGCCGCTACAAAATATTACAAAACATTTGCATCAAAGTTAATCATATCATATAAATTTCATTCTTTCAGAGAACTAAGGCCAGCCTCTCTGAAACGCCTCACGATCACACACACAAAACACATAACGGCCGTGTGACCGCGTCTATGACCTTTTCCGATTTATGCAAAAGTACAGAACATTCAGAACTGAATACTTCTGTGAGTTATTAGATCAAAAAAAGCAAAGGCGATTCTGAGGCTGAAGCAGATTATGTCACAGTGAAGGATGGAAGCACAGGAGGGTTCTCAAGAGAAGAGGTATGTAAAGCTCTAAAATCTCTCCAGAATGGTAAGGCTCCGGGAGTGAATGGCATAACTGCTGAGATGTTGAAATACGGTGTTGACTCTGTAATTGACTGGTTAACTGAAATTTGCCAGTTGTGCTGGGAGTTAGGAATGATCCCTCGGGATTGGAAGGATGCTATCACTGTTCCCTTGTATAAGGGAAAAGGTGATCAGACTGATTGCAAGAACTATTGTGGTATTAGCTTACTGAATGTGACGGGGAAAGTCTTTGGTAAGGTCATTATTGAAAAAGTACGAAGTCTTACATCAGTGAAAGTATGGGATGTTCAGAGTGGTTTCATGCCTGGTAAAGGCTGCACTAACCAAATTTTTGCATTACGCGTGATAATTGAAAAGTATCTTGCTGTTGGTAAGAAAGTTTTTGCTGCCTTCGTAGATTTAGAGAAAGTTTACGCCCGAGTAAATAGGACACTTTTGTGGAAGGTATTGAATAAATATGGTGTTACTGGGAATCTACTTAATAGTGTAAAAGCCATGTATGCTGGCAGTAGAGCTTGTGTACGAGTGAATGGTGTTTTATCAAAATGGTTTTCTATTGGTGCAGGAGTCAGACAAAGTTGTGTAATGACTATATGGCTGTTTAATATATTTATGGATGTCTGCATGCGTGATGCCAAAATAGATAAACTGGTTTATGTCTTGGTGATATTTGTGTGTGCAGATTGCTGTATGATGAAGACACTGTCCTGTTGGCAGAGCGCAAAAGTGAGTTGCAGAGCATGTTGTCCCGGATGTACGAAGTTTGCATGAAATTCAAACTGAGTATAAATATGGGGAAAACCAAAGTTATGGTTCTTTAGCGAGGCACTGAGTAGTACTGAATATAATATAAGTCCAAATGGCTCAGTGATTGACCGGGTGAATGAGTTTGTGTATTTAGGAAGCATGCTTGACAGAGAAAACAAATCGGATGGTGAAATTAGTAGGCGAGTGAATTCTTCATTGAAAGTCATGGCTGCTTTGGGAGGTTATGACGTAGAAGTCTTTTCGTACTTCTGCGTTAATTTAAAACATCATTATACGAAGAAATAGTTCCTAAAATTAAACCTTAACGGACAGACGAAACATGTAAACAACAGAAGTCAAACTTACGGAAAAGATGCTTTATTCAGGATGTAGCAAACACATCGTAACATAGCATAGCATATTGCCCTAAACTCTCCACACACCACACAACTCTTAACACAACGCTCTTTTCACAACGCTCCTTTCAATAATCAGTTTACAACCCAACGCTCGCCAAGTAACAGTTTAGTCGTCGTTTTTATCTCTCGTTCTTATCTTATCTCAGGCATACGTCACGTGCATTCAAACTCAATTGTGTTGCCAAACGTATTCGTTTGAGAGAAAAGATGTTACGTTAAGAGTGAAGAATAACTGAGAATAAACTCAAAATTCACATAGGGAAAGAAACTAAAAAGGAAAATAATTTTGAATATACGTCACAAGGTTTTCACAGAAATGATGGGTTCTCAAGAGAGTCCCACATGGCTGTATATGAAAGTGTAATTGTTCCTACTCTGATGTATGGCAATGAAACCTAGGTACTAAAGAAGAAACGTAGGAGTCGTTTGGGTGCTGGAGAAATGCGTTACTCAAGAGGGGTTTGTGGCAAGACACGTTCTGATCGTGTGAGGAATGAAGATGTGTTGCACTTGTGTAATGTGAAGCAAAATGTTGTTAGCAAGGTGGAGACTAATATTCTTAGGTGGTTTGGAACATGTTGAAAGAATGATTGACGAGATGCTTACTAAGAAAATGTTTTCAGCCCAAGTGTCAGGAAGGAAAGGCAAGGGAAGGCCAAGCAAGTCATGGGAGGATCAGTTCAAGAGTGCATGCATGAGAAAAAGGTTATGAATATGAAGTATAGAAGATATTTTGTACGTCGTGTGATGGATGTCAGTGAAGCCCGAGTTGTATGTCAAGATCGCTGTAAATGGAGAAGTTTGATACGGCAACAATAAGTAAATAATCAGTTAAAAATTATCTAGTAGTTTGTATTTCTTTGTGGAGCTAACCTCTGAATCTCAGAGAACAGCTATTTATACAGCATTTATGTACGTACAGAGCATAAATAAGCAAATTAAAAAGTAAAAATTAAGAAATGTGGCACAAAAAGAGTTAAATTACTTAAATTATTTACTGAATGTAAAAAAACCCACAAAAAGAAATTGGGTGAACGTGACCATCGTCGGCTGTCAAGAATCGTTTCACGCGATAGGCGTGCAACACTCTCTCAAGTATAATCGGAATTCAATGCTGGAGCCTCAACAAGCATCAGCGTCCGGACTGTGCAACGTACCCTGCACGATATGGGCTTTGGGAGCCGACGCCCAACTCGAGTCCCCTTGATGGATGCACGACACAGGGCTATGCGCCTCGCTGGGGCACGGCAACACTGCCACTGGGCACTTGATGACTGGAAACAAGTAGCTTGATCTGACGAGTCGCGTTTCCAACTGTATCGGGCAGATGGAAGGATTCGTGTGTGGCGCAAACCCCATGAAGCCATTGATCCCGTTTGTGAACAGGGAACTGTACCGGCTGGTGGGGGATCCGTAATGGTATGGGATGTGTTTATCTGGACTTCACTGGGACCCCTGGTACGTCTACAAACGGCTGTGACAGGCCAACGCTATGTGCGCATCCTTTCTGACGAGGTACACCCGTTCATGTCCTGCATTCGTGCTGATGAGTTGGGCCTGTTCCAACAGACAATGCACCTCCACACAAGTGTTGGGACGCCACATTATGGTTAGAGGAGCATTCATTTGAGTTTGGGGTGTTGCCATTCCCACCCAAGTCTCCAGATCTGAACGTGATAGAACACATTTGGGATGCCATGCAACGCGCTATCGAACACAGTAATCCGAGACCTCGGAATACACCCGAATTGTGGAACGCTCTTCAGGAAGTATGGTGTACATTGCCTACAGCATATTTCCAGAAGCTGGTGGAGTCCATGCCCCGTCGTATTTCTGCAGTCCTGCGCTCCCGTGGGGGACCTACCAAGTATTAGACTGGTGTGCCAGGTTTTCTGGCACTTCAGTGTATAACGCCTTGTCCTCATTGATATAAAAATTTAATTTATTCAACTAATATTTCATTCACATTTTCTTTTTAATATACATAAATAGGAGCTATTACTATGACAGTGAAAAGGGGTCTTAAATCCTCTGGAATAGCGGCTTTCTCGTCACCTAGTTTTTATAAACTAAAGAGAAAATTATTGCTTGAAGATTTCACTTACTTACTGAAACAAAAATGCTTTTCTTTTTAATACTTCATTCAAAGCTGCCGTCAAATGTTCCTGGCTATTACTCTAACCTGTTTCATACGAAGTTTCAGCAAAGAAGTTTGTAAAATCCTTCTTCTGAGACTAGAGGCCTTTGTAGCCGTGAGGTCCCCGGCACCAGGGGCGTAACAATTAAAAAATTATGGAGGGGTGGGGTAGCTCAAGAAGTTTCATATACCCAAACACCGAAAATAATTGCTAATTTGGAATAATCAATTAATAATTAAGCGTTAATTATCAATAATTCATTATTTAGAATAATTATACTGTATAAATTAATTATTAGATTAACAATTTTATTGATAATTAAAATACTGATTTAAAAATTGATGCAAAGCCTTATACACTGGCGTGCAAAAATTAAGGACGAGACGATTTTTCGAATGTAACGTCGTGCAGAAGTGCTCCACATCGACTCAAATCAAAATCATACCATAAGATCCCCAAGATGAAAGAATATGGGACAAGTGAGCAAAACCGCCCAAACAAGGAATCCAAAGGATATAAAGGCACTTTATTGAAAATGTAGTTTCGAGCACAACTGGACAGAAGACAGAAACGTCCATCTGACAGGCGGCTACCAAGAAAAATCCAGTCTTTAGTAGAGGATATGATCACCCCTGACTGCACTGCAGGATTTACAACGTCTGTCCATGCTGAGGACGAGGTTGTCAAGGAGCTGTTGAGGCATCGCGGCCCATTCCTCTTGTAGCGCCAATCGCAGCTGCGGAATCGTTGCTGGCGGTTGGTGACGTGCTGCCAAGCGTATCCCAAGAAGGTCCCACATGTGTTCGATTGGATTTAGGTCCGGGGACCTTGCGGGCCAATCCATGCGTTGAATATCTTCACTCTCAAACAGTTCTGCGACAGCCACTGTACGATGAGGTGTAGCGTTGTTGTCCATGAAGAGGAACTCAGGACCCACAGCACCTCTAAACAGACGCACGTGAGGCAGGAGAACCTCGGTACAATAGCGGACACCAGTGACTGAACCTCCTTGGAAGATGTGAAGGCCAGTATGGCTACGAAGCATGATACCGTCCCAAACGAGAACTCCGCCACCTCAAAACCGGTCCCTTTCGATGATATTGGAGGTGTGATTCCGTGATCCCTGCTCTCTCCAGATGTGTATACGTCCAGAATCGCTCGTCAGGCTAAATCGGTTCTCATCCGTAATGAGAACTCGACCCCATTGCTGATGTGTCCAGTTCTTGTGTTCCTGGCACCACAGAAACCGCCGTCTCCGATGAGCAGGCGTTAATGGTACACACCGTCTTGGTCGTCGTGCAAATAGACCACCTTTGTGCAGCCTCCTGGCCACGGTAAAACGCGATAACGGACCGTCCAGTTGTCTGTTGCATGTGCCTTGCGATTTCTCCCGCTGTCTGCCGTCTGTCGCTTCTCGCTTGTAGGACAATATACCGGTCGTCCGCCGCTGTGGTTGCTCGTGGACGACCACTGCCAAACTGTCGGACAGCTGTTCCTGTCGTTTGAAATGCTCTCCAAGCTCGTGAAACGATGCTGTGAGCGATCCCGAACTCTTCGGCCACACTAGTCACACTTCGACCTTCTTCCAACTTCCCAATGGCGCGACCTCGGGTAAAGTCATCCAGATGTCGTCTGGATGACTTGTGTGCTTAATACCCTTCCGACACCCCCCCACGTCATGCTGCATATATGCGCATGCCCTACAGTACCGGACTCTAGTCTATCTCCTGAGTGGTCTTTCGGTCTGTTCTGCCGGGCAGCGGGTGGCCAAGTGGGCAACGTTCGTGACGGTTGCGGAACGGACCTCAGGTTCGATCCCAGGCAGGTACGAACGCTCGATCCAGTAAATATCCGCCGTGCGTCGGATGGGTACGTTAAGCCGAAGGACCCCGGTACTGGCCACCCGGTAATAAATAAGGGCGTCTTCCTCCCCTTTTCTACTTCGCTTCCGTGTCACTCTCCTATCGGGCACTCTAGGCCAAATCTCCTAGCTTCCTATTTCTAACGGTTGTTTAAGACCTGGGGTCAGACACTCCCTTCCTAAAAATCCTCTACATATGATCATTTGGTCCGTTTTGCCTGCTCGTTCCACTGTTATGCTACTTTCTCCTCTTCGTCCTTAATTTTTGCACACCAGTGTATAATGTTGAGGGATATATTTCTTAAATGTGGTTAATGTAAAATAGAATACTTCTCTCTCAGTATTCAATTTCTCGGAGTTATTTATAAAGGCGCAATTTTAAAATTATTTATTTTATGAAATAAATAATAGTGCAGAATACTGAAAATGTAAAATTTTGCTAGTGCTTAAAAAAATTGTACTTACATATCTTAGCATCATTGTACAAGGTAACTGCGCTTCGTCGCCATTGCTTTCAAAAGGTGGATCCTGTATTTACTTCTACTTCTCAATGAATGTTGAGCAATGCAAGTCCAGAAAGTCAAGAATTAGACATTGTGTTTTGAAGATACATTTTCTGGCGCCTGAGACTGGAAAATGTACCTTCTGGACTGGCTGTTGAGACAGGAAGCGTTGATAGAATCTTTAGTAATTTCTTGATATTGGGGCAAAAAAACAAACAAACTAACTAACCAACAAAACAAAACAAAAACAGCAGCTTCACAACTTGATAAGGATTCTGTTGCAGTGGTTGGTCTTTCCTCTTGTCTTATTGTTAATAAAGGCATCTTCCAGGCATAGGCGCCAACTTCAAAAAATTTCGAGGGGTGCTAAAATTCAAAACGCAGGTACCGTTTCCAGTGTTGAAATTTTAGATGTTTAAATGGACCTTGTCTTCAGTGTAAACGCAAACAAACCGATACATGATAAAGATATTACATATTTTATAGCAACCAAATTCTTGAACCCGGTTTTAATTCTTCCGATTATATTTTCTGTAACACGCGCACAAGAGCTCCTATAATTTGTTTCCCCTTTTGGACAAAATTTGAGCATTTTGTTGGGGGCTACTACCAGAAAATCAAACCTGTTGAAAACGGCTGAGATTGACAGTATATATCATTAGTCAAAACAGACAGTAGGCTAATAGCGATACCTTTGAGGAGCTCGCCGTAGCAGTAGCAAAAAAAAAAAAAAAAAATGACGTGTTCAGTGTTGGAATGGAACGCGTTTCATATTCATTGCCCTGTATTATTTTCCTTACTTGTTATTGTTGGCATTTAGCGTATTACGCAGCATATATCACAGTGAAATTTTTTCTTTGATCAACAAGTTTTGAAATCTCCACCCCCACCCTGCCATCATTCATCTTGCAGTCCATGTGAACCGGTTGTTATCGATTTGACATATCAACTCTACGTGGATTGATTGGTGTTACTATTGGTGACTGCTTATATGTTTTATAAAGCTATGGAGAAAAAAAAAGCCTCAACAGAATTATGTCAAACAAACAATAACTGCAACAACAACAGCACAAAAAAAAAAAAAAAAAAGATCATTCCGCGTCACCACCAATCTGTCGCAGTCTCGCTGTGTGTCTTCTGGTCTCGGACGGTCATTCATTACTCCCGCTCTGACATTTATGGCTTTATGACCCTACCGAAGCTCATTGCGTGCATGGTGAGCTGCTGACAACTTACTGATGTGCAAGAAACGTGATTGCGAAAAAAAAAAAAAAAATCGGTAGCTTTAAACAATTAGGAAGGTAATGTACAAACTACATCCCACACTCCCGATTTCTCGCTTGCTCGGCTGTCTTATTTATTAAGTGTTTATTCGGTGTCGGTAGTTAAAACACGATTTTTGAAGGTATTCATTTTTTTTTATAGAAACTAAATATTTACGCTATATTCCGATTATCTTATTTAATTTTATGTAAAGTGGAACTAAATATTTAAGTTTGAATCCAGTACATGTAAAAAAATTCGGAGGGGTGCGGAGCACCCCAAATGATTTCAAGGGGTGCTCAAGCCCCTGAGCATCCCCGTAGTTAGCGCCAGTGCTTCCACGAGTGTGAGCGACAGCGAGTGAACCCTGCACACGTGGAAAAATACGCCAATGAAACGAATTCAAAGGGATTCAAAGAATCCGCGAGTTCGTCGGAAAAAAAATGTGATTTGAGTCAGTTTTTTTGTCGGTTTTTCCAGATTTATTTTGATATTTTTAATGAACAAGATTTAAAATTTGGCTTTAAGAGAGAAAAAGAAATCATGTGGTTCGGCGTTCAAGAGAAAGAAAGAAATCATGTGGTTCGGCGTTTAAGAGAAAATGTGCCTTGATTTCCAATGGGGAGGGGCTTGAGCCCCCGAGCCCCTTCCTTTCCTACGCCAATGCCTCGCTCTGCTGGGGTCGCGGGGTTATCAGTATACCCATGGTTATTACGAATGTTGTTTCCCGCAGTTTATTATCTTCTGATGATTTTATGACCTACAAAATATGTCACATTAAATTTAATATTCATTAGTAAATACGCGCAGAACGAGAATTACGCATTGAAATCAACGATTAAGAGCAGAACAACCCTTAGACTCGGGCAAACGAAACATTTGCACGGGATCCAGAGGCGGAATGGGACGACCAAACCAGGCCGGAAAATTTATTCTCTTGCCGCCCACTACAAAAACGTACATACCTACAGCGGAATACCTCATAAGTTCCCTCATGTAAAAAAATAATTCTGGAGCCGTCCCGGTCTAAGCGTTGACTACTGATCATTCGTCTGAGATGGGTCTGGTTTCGAATCCTGGTGAGGCATAGATGTTTTGTTACAGCGCTGATTCTTTCCCTTCCCTGGAACCAGTGGCCCTAAATTAAGGACGGACGACTGCTTATAGCCCACTGAGTTGCTCACGGTGGTCGTGTTGCTCACGGTGGTCGTTAAACTTCAAAAAAAAAAAAAAAAAAAAAAAAATTCTGGATGAAGAGAACTGTTGAAATATGCATTGTAAAACGAATTCAGTTATGAAGAAATTTCAACAATTTCATTTAAATCGGCTCGTGACTGGATATGGCATCAAACCACACTCAGAACGGGGTATTATGTCAGATAATTACTTTACTTTCAAAAATTTGGTTTACACACATGTAACGTACCAGGAGATGTGACGTACCTGCCAGAAGGACGCACACGACATAAAGGCAGATAGGAATCAGAATAAAACGTCCGCGTAGCTCAATTGGTAGAGTGACTTATTCCGGAATGAGGGGACCCGGGTTCGAATCCTGGCGTGGACAGAAATGACGGAGAAATTTACTTCGTTATAATGGCGCCCGAACTATCCGGATGACCCGACCGTTCAAAATCTCGCATTGGTGTGCTGTTATTTCCACACCGCGAGATAGGAAAAATAAGAGAATCCCTTCTCCAGCACTTCGAAAAAAAAAAATAAATAAGGGGGAGATGATGTAACGTACCAGGAGATGTGACGTACCTGCTCGAAGGACGCACACGACATAAAGGCAGATAGGAATCAGAATAAGACGTCCGCGTAGCTCAATTGGTAGAGCAACTTATTCCGGAATGAGGGGACCCGGGTTCGAATCCTGGCGCGGGTAAAAATGACGGAGAAATTCACTTCGTTATACACAAAATAAAAGAATCACTTGAATAAACAAAGACATCGCTCTTTCCACGTTTTTTAGCAACACACAGTAACCGAAAAATTGTTATTTGGCCACTCTGGAGAATCGAACCCCAAATCTCTCGATATCTAGCCCAACGCGTTAGCCTTACACCACGGTGGCCAACAATCCGCCGCGCTATGTGTGTTTTTTAACACACATAGTTTCTGATATAGTTTCTGATTTTTTCAGATTTCCCTCAAAGAGTTTAGTGTTTGTATTAACTCTTAAAACAAACATGTTTTTGATTTTTCTTAATTTTCTGGAAATAATTTACTCAATTTAGTGTTCCATGTTTAGTGTTTATCTACATTAACTCTTGAAATAATCCTCCCCACCTCTACACTCGCTTTGATTTAAAAAGGTTTTGGAACTTTTGTTATTAAAGAAAAATGTCAAAAATGTGAATTGTTACTCAAATTTTTTTTTTTTTTTTTTGTCAAATTATGTTCAGAAAATGAAAATGAACCTCAAGACTCAAGAGTTATGTACTTCATATAGTAAATGTAAATTATAAATTTCATTTGTATCTTCTTAATAAGTATGGGTATATTTTTTTGGAAACTGTATTCTTCAATTTGTTTTTCATTAAACACAGACTTCAAATTTTGCTTCCAGTAAAAACTTTTAATTTTAAGTAGAAGTCTTCTTATAATTATTCTTATATGAAGGATTCGGATTCGGATTCCGATTCGACAAAATTTAGGATTCGTCCCACCTCAAGTTTTAACATACGAGCCTTTTCTTATACTTTCTAGTTATTAAAGAGAATTCTTTGACAACATCTAGGCGGGGGTGGGAACTTGGGAGGGCTATTTAATCCGGACATAGTAAAAAAAATGCCTATAGGCCACTTGTTCGTGGGTTTCTGTTGAAAAGGAAAAGCTTCTTCAAGAACTATACAAGATAGCAGATAGCGCGCCGACAAAATTTTGCCCCCTTCCTCCACGCAACAGTTCTCTGCTTATTCTATTGAGCGAAGTTCATAGTTTTTAACGCCTTCCGATCTTTCCCGATGCCTGGGCGCCCAAAACATTTCAGGTAGAAACGAATGGTTAAAAAAAAAAAAAAAAAAAAAGAATTGTGCAACTATACTATAGAAAGAGATAGAGCTCTGTTCCCCACTACCCAGTTAAGAATTACAGGGGGAAGAGAGTGGGAGTATGGAAGAGATTTTTTTATTATCAATGCCTAAGTACGTTACTCATACTTTTTGGGCTCAGGCAGTGGCGTAACTAGCACAACGTGCGCCCCCCCCCTCTCATGATTTACTTCAGCACCCCTAAGCACAGTAATTTTCCATGGATTTCGAACACGAGGGGGATGTGTTTTTCACGGTGTGTGTGTGTGGTGGTTGGGGGGGGAGGTGTTAGGAAGTCAGAGAGAGTGTCTCCAAAAGTAATAGTGGTACCTAGAGCCCTGCAGTTTTTACCTTTTAAGTAATAGATTTGACAATACGTGTAATTGCTTTGTCCAAAACTAAAATAAATCACTTGAAGAAATCACCCTCTTACACATGGCAGAACTGTGCCAGCTGTGAATAAATGTTGACGCCTGTCGTGCACGTAATCCTCGGTAACTGTTTTCTTCCCACATCCTCCACGGGGAATCCCACTGTGGCCTCGCGCTTTTCCTCAGCAGCGCAGAGAGAGAGAGAGAGAGAGAGAGAGCGATTGGAGAGCGATCGTATAATTTACAACCCATTGCAGAGCAATCGTATTACAACCCGAAGTCAAAGAGCCGCCAAACACTTTCAATTTGTAGGACATTCAATGTTTTAAAAGTGAAACTATAGACATTTATTTAAGCAAAGCTAAATATATTTTAAAGCAAAATATCAATCCTCGAGTTAATTATTGTGCGTGTTCGAATTTTTTTCATAAAACTATAACTGGCAGCTGCAGTACGCCCCATCGTTAACTGCGCCCCCCGCAGCTGCGGAGGTGGTAGTTATGCCACTGGGCCCAGGCTCTATCTTGCTATATAAAATAAATTAGGGCTCGGGTTGACACACTTCGGGCTCGGGTTGACACACTTCGGGCTCGGACGGAGTCGATATCTTAGAAATGACCCCTAACTGAGCTCTGGTGCTCATGCCACAAAGAAATTTTCCTATCAATTAATTTTTATATTAATTTGGTAACTGATCACCCCTACTGTGAAATTGTATGGGTACTACCTCCTTGATAGACACCTTGTGAAAGCACAAATTTGCCCATGACGATGGTCGAACTTGCACCCCCTCACTCCGGAGTAAGCTACTCTCCCAACTAAGCTACATGGACGGAATGTACCGCTGCAGATTTAACATCTTGACACGTGATTCACCTCTGTAGTACGTCACATAATTTCCCTCTTAACAATTTTTTTTTTTTTTTTTTTTTTTTTAGAAGCGAAGTAGGACTTTTTTTTTCATTAATTCCAGACGATGTGTGGAACAAACATCACAGATTTTTCGAAGAACCCAACGGACAGTACAGCCATTTTGACGTTCCGACGCCAATGTGAAAACACAAGTTTGTCCATGACGGGGATCTGGGGATGATGGGTCAACACAATGGGTACTAGGCTATCCTTCGAGATTACAAAAGGAGGGTAGGGCATACCAATAACTCTGATCTCCAAGTCCGACGACCTACCTCTAAGCATAGTTAACTTTAGCTTAATTAATTTATAACAGCGTGTCTGGGACGGCGGAACTTTTCTCACATAATTACAGAGAATTTTCATACGCCATTTCAAAGCAAACGCCCAACATGTAAATTGAAGGAAACTTTTTGCAAGGGCTTTTTAATCCTTTAAAATAAAGCTCAAATAAATTAGCGATCATTATTCAAAATGCCAAAATAATAATTCGTTCGTTCCAAATATTAAAAAACAAGTTAGTAAAATCATGCAATGCATTGATTATAATACGCTTTTCAACATACCAGAAATCATTACTCAAGTTATGAGGATAATGATTGTGGAATAAATCTCGGTCCTGTGCCCTGACCTTTGATCCCATTTCGATGATATTCAACAGAACAGGTTCAGTGTACCTTCGAAATAACATGATATAGTTTTGTCGCAATGGAAGCATTTTTACGTAAGTTATGATGCATAAGGGCTATGGAATAGATCCTGCTCCTGTGTCCTAACCTTTGATCCCATTTCGCTCATTTTCAACAGGATATGTTCCCAGGCAGGCCCCTACGACATACTAACATTTTATCCAAATCGAAGAATTTTTACGTAAGTTATGACGCATAATGGCGATGGAAGTGATTCCGCTACAATGTCCTGACCTTTGACCCCATTTCGTTCACTTCCAATAGGGTTCCTTCCCAGGTGTTCCCCTTCCACATACTAAAATTTCATCGAAATCGAACGATTTTTACGCGAGTTATCGTGCGGACGGACATACGCACACAACGCGTGACGTAATAAAGCAGATGGGAATCGCGACCATCTGCTCGAAAGAGTGTGACGTCATAAAACTTTAATAGGATCCACGCACAACGCGTGACGTAATGAGACAGATGGCGTGACCGCGCACCAGCATTTCAATCGCGAAATTGTGACGTCATAAGATTTCTAAGCATGGGTAACATTAATAGGACGCCATGACACTAAAACGTGGTGATTCGGGGTGGTTATTTAACGCACTAAACGAATTTTCCTAAAGTCGAGATCAAACTAAATCGATTTCTAGTACCAGAAAACGGTAGGTTAACGACTTTCATCAAAATCCTTAAAGCCGTTTTCAAAATAAAATTTACATACATACAAGAATTGCTCCTTTTTTAGTATAGGATAAGGGCGATGGAATGGAACCCGATCCTATATCCTGACCTTTGATCCCATTTCGCCCATTTTCAATAGGGTTCGTCCCCAGGTTTTCCCCTACCACATACTAACATTTCATCGAAATCGAACCAATTTTACGTACGTTATGACGCATAAAGGCCATGGAATGCATCCCGCTCCTATGTCCTGATCTTTTACCCCACTTCACCCATTTTCAATAGGGTTCATTCCCAGGTGGTCCCCTTCAATATACTAAAATTTCAACATATTTGCGTAAGTTATGACGCAACAGAGCAATGGAATGGATACCGCTCCAATGCCGTGACTTTGACCCCATTTCGCCCATTTTCAATAGGGTTCGTCCCCAGGTGGTCCCCTACCACACACTAAAATTTCATCGAAATCGAACCATTTTTACGCGAGTTATCGTGCCGACAGACGGACGGAAAAAGCTGGAGCATATACGCTTCTTCAACGTACGGTTGGAAAGCGTAAAAAAGGGAGAAAGTGGGCCACTTCTCGAGTAGTCCACCGGGGAAAGTCCCGGTGAGACAACCCGCCCCACGTCTCAGGGGGCTCCTGTTCATAATAGGGACAAAACATTATTGAGGTAAAAATGCAATATGCAGAATAAAACAAAATAGTTATGCATGACTTTCATAACCAAGCGAATGTCACCTTATTTGTATGGGATATAAAAACGCCTGAATACACATAAATTAAACCAACCAATTGTCCTGGATTACATGGGATAGTTCCGGATTTCGATAGTTCCGGGTCCAGTATGAACGTTTTATACTTTTCGTGTTTGTCTGTGTTAAAACCAGAGGTGTTACTAAGCAGTTCTGCGCCCGGAGCAAAGCTCAAAATATTACGCCCCTCTTCCCATCTATCTTACATATCATCATCAACAACAATCATTATCAGTGCACTACTGGATGAAGGTCTCCCCAAGATTCCTCCACAACTTCCTGTCTTCAGCCAGTCTCCTTCATGCCATTCGGCAGGCTTTCGAGGGAACATCTGTGTTTTGTCAAGACGTCAAAATGCTGTAACATACCAGGAATTTTTAAAAGACAGTTTGCTCCCAGCTGCTGCTGAAATTGGGTTTTCCAGCAGGACAACGCGAGCATTCACAGAGCAACCTGCACGATGGCCTAGCTGAGATCGAACAATGTAAAATTACTGCCGTGGCCAGCTCGCAGCACGGATCTCAACCCAATTGAAAAATTTTGGAGAATTTTGGTTCGAAGTGTTTATGCCAATTGCCGGCAATTTTCAAGCGTTAAAGATCTGGAAACCGAAATCCTGAACTGTTGGTATAATATTGACGGTACAATTATGCATAATTTAATATACAGTATGCCAGAAAGCATATTTCAGCTTATTGTGCGTGGAGGAAAGTCCATTATTTATTAATTGTGTTTCCATTTAAATGTTCTTCTGTTTTTTTTAGTTTCCGTATAATTCTGGGACAATGTTACATAGTTTGATTTCATAAAGTTAGAATATTATGTTAAGTATATGTTGTAAACAGCGTTTGGCGTGTGAATATTATGTTGCTGGTCATAATACATAATGTTCCACCAGAAGTCTTTGTTATTTTCTGCATGCAACTGTTTTCGTTTACAAAATTTTGTTTCCATGTATATATATATGGGACGGACTGTACTAATTACGATAATAAAACCATTGGTCCCAAAATATTGTGGTTTCCGAATACTTTTGACAATATAGTGTATATTTCTAGGTTATTTGCTTTCGTATAATCCGTACTACGAATGATTAAAATTTGCTAGTTCTGATTTTACTGCTGTACAATCGTTTTCTTCAGTATTTTTTATTATTTACATTATCTTGTGAAACTCTATCCTCTAGAACTCTTCCTGCAGTTTTGGGAACTATGGATTCGTATAATAAACAACCTGAAGCTTCCAAACCTCAGTTGCCGCCACCACCTTATGCGTCTGACCAAGGTGAGTCACATGGTTGTATCATTGTGAACAGTTTCTCATATATCAATGTATTTCACAGTTCTTGTTCTTTTCTGGTCTCAAATTAAAGCGTTTGTGGAGTAGATTGTCCACACAGGAACAAAAAAACGGAGGGATACGATGCTAACGGATTTTCGGGCGTAACTGGGGGCGTATTTAGGGATCTTGCCGCTCTGAGTACATTTAAATTTTAGCCGCCTCGGTGGCGCAGTGGTTTAAGCGCTGGCTTGTGATAATTCGTCCGAGAAGGGTCCGGGTTCAAATCCCGGTGAGGCATGGATGTTCTGTTTGTCTTACGGCACTGGATACAGTGGCCCTAAATTAGGGACGGGCAACTGCTTATAGCCCATTGAGTTTGCAACGTACCAGGAGATGTGACGTACCTGCCAAAAGGACGCACACGACATAAAGGCAGATAGGAATCAGAATAAAACGCCCGCGTAGCTCAATTGGTAGAGCAACTTATTCCGGAATGAGGGGATCCGGGTTCGAATCCTGGCGTGGACAGAAATGACGGAGAAATTTACTTCGTTATAAGTTGCTCACGGTGGTCGTTTAACCTTCAATAAAAAACAAAAACAAAAAAAACATCTAAATTTTTCGACCCTCTTCTTCCAGTCATGGTACAACAACTTATTTCGATGAAAGTATTTTAAGTGTACTTGTTGCTTATATCTTCCAAAATGGTGTTCAATCCAGCACGCCGCTCCAGTGACGCAGTGGTCAAAGCAACGGCTTCTGATCATTCACCGAACGGAGGGGTCTGGGTTCGAATCCCGAGTAAGGCATGGATGTTGTGCTTGTCTTACGGACGCCCCGTGGCTCAGTGATCTAAGAGATGGCTTCTGATCATTCACCAAACGGAGTGGTCTGGGTTCGAATCCCGCACGGTAAGGCATGGGTGTTTTTGTTTGTCTTTCGGGGGTTTATTCGTTGAGTTTCTTGTTCACCTACGTACATTGCTGACGTTGAAACACAAAATGTCTCTACTGTATATATCTGTCGACCAAGTCCAATATAACTTCAATATACTGTATATGTCAATGTATCTGCGAACCAAATCCAATAATTAAAAAAAAACTAAAAAAAAAAAAAATTCCAGCACGGGCATTTCGGAGCAGGAAGGGGTTCTTCTTTCGGGATGTTAAACTGCAATCCGGTACTCTGTTAAACTTGAGGGATTTCTGTTTTTTCTTGGGAGATTTCCATTCTGACCATCCCTAAGTATTCGATACTGCTCCCAACTATTCATGTTTTTTTTTTAACTTACAATGATATAAATAATGCTTAGTAATATTGACACGCGCAGCACATTTCCCTTATGCTTGCACTACCCGTTCGGCTAGGAAACACACGTAAATCAGAATTAAAAAATTATAAGTAGTCCACAAACGATTCAACAAAACTGGCGAATGTTTGGGAGTTCGAGGACGCCTCAAAATTTATTTAACTTGTCGTACTGGGTCAGAGTTGGGCAGGAATGCATTACGAAATAATGGAATTACAGATTACAATTGGATGTAGGTATAAACACCCCCAGGAAAAAATACCGCGGAGAAAATACCCCCGAAAATTGAAAAGCGGAAAAAATGCCCCCGGAAAAAATATCCCTGGAAGAAATACCCCCAGAACAAACGGTTCACTGTAAACTGCCACACAGGAACACTAATGTGTGGCAGTGTTCCGGTGTGGCAATTTACCGGCAACCCTGCCACACATCTTTCAGCAACTTGGCTACAAAAGTTCGAAGGGGGGGGCTATAGAGATTGCCGTTTCTGGGCCTACATTGATAACTGAATTGGGAAACGAATTTCGCGAAAACGTTCCGTGTAAGCCAAGCGAGAATTGTACTTTAATTTGAAGAAATAAATTGCCGGAAGATCCGAGGTACACTTGGTGGGAAGGGGAGGGGGAGGCTCTACCCCGAACTTCCGTAATATTATATTCTGGGTTGCTGGAGTCTGTCAGAGTATCCAGGAAGTTCCCCTTGAAGTGTCCGCGAGGTCCATGAGCTGGGGGGGCTTTCCCCCAAAATGTTAAAATGCACGTAGAGTTGTAAACATTAGTACCATGTTTTATATAATGATTCTGCGCACGACCACGTTTTTTCAGGAGGACGGGAAAACCTCCCCGTTTCTAAGAGCTATTAAGGGGTAACATCGAGGATACACTGACCGACTCTAGAGGTCCAGAATATAAAATTACGGAAGTTGGGGGTAGAGCCCTCCAAACCAAGCACCTCGTATCCCTCTCACAGGTTTCACCAAATTTCTGGGGGAGGGGAGAAGGGCATACATAGTTTACCATTAAACACAACATGAAGCATAGATATTGCGAGCAAATCCCTTACCTTGAACACTTGTCTGCGCTCTTAGAAACTTGCACCCCACCCTCCTGAAAATTCGTGGTCGTGTAGAGAATCATTATGTAAAGCATGCTTCTATTGTTTACAGCTCTACGGCCATTTCAACATTTTGGGGACCCCCCCCTCTAAGCTGACGAACCTCGCGGGCGCTTCAAGGGGAACAACCTGGATACACTGACAGACTCCAGCGGCCCAGAATCTAATATTACGGAAGTTGGGGTTGAGCCCCCCAAGTGTACCTCGGATCCTCGGCAATTTATTTCTTCAAATTAAAGTACAATTCTCGCTTGGCTTACATGGAACGTTTTCGCGAAATTCGTTTCCCAATTCAGTTATCAATGTAGGCCCAGAAACGGCAATCTTTATAGCCCCCCCCCCTTTGAACTTTTGTGGCCAAGTTGCTGAAAGATGTGTGGCAGGGTTGCCGGTAAATTGCCACACCGGAACACTGCCACACATCAGTGTTCCTGTGTGGCAGTTTACAGTGAACCGTTTGTTCTGGGGGTATTTCTTCCAGGGGTATTTTTTCCGGGGGTATTTTTTCCGCTTTTCAGTTTTCGGGGGTATTTTTTCTCCGGGGGTATTTTTTCCCGGGGGTATTTTTACCGTTTACCATTACAATTAACGTGTAATGCAGTAACAGGTAATGCATTACAAGGTAATCCCTAGTATGGTTTGCACAAGGTAATGGAATTAATCGTTAATACATTACAATGAAGAGGATATAATTCAATTATTTAATAATGACGCAATGGTATTATTTGGTAATGAAATTACACAATTTGCAAATAATAATTACATACTAATAGTTTATAGAAATGTACGTGTGCCAAAAGTTATGTCTAGAAAGGTCGGCCATGTAACATAACAGACAGAGACCGAAGTGTCGTGTAGAATGTTCTAGAAGTGGCAAAAATGGGTTAGACGTTTGTAGAATGTTCCAGAATGACGGGAAGTTGGAGAGCTTTATGTAAATCAAGAATAATTCAGAAGGTCCAGGTCCTGTCGTGAAAAATATATAA
Source organism: Macrothele yani (assembly GCA_039090855.1). Taxonomy (NCBI): domain Eukaryota; kingdom Metazoa; phylum Arthropoda; class Arachnida; order Araneae; family Macrothelidae; genus Macrothele; species Macrothele yani. The sequence goes on from CM076992.1 coordinate 23,075,545, forward strand.
AGGAGTTAGTCGCTCGCTAGTCCAGTGTTCGTATCGTAATGGGCAACAGCACTTGAGAAGTACGGCAAAAATGTCAAGAGTTCGCAGATTTCGGTAATGCTCGACATTGCACCCTGAGTTGCTGAACTGTGAATGTAGACTGTGTAGTGCTAAGATGTGCTTGTGGCTATAATGGGGTAATTATTTTGGACAGTGAAACGTGTGTAATGGACAAGAATACTGTACTGGAGATGGGCGAAATGAGTATCTCTAACCGAAATAAACATCCCATTCGTACTTACTTCATATGTATTATTTCGTTCAAATCACTTTACTTGCGGCGAAGACGGGGCAACTACTCATGTCATACACGTACAATCTCCAATACCTACATACACGCATTTGAGGTCCTAGGGGTGGAACAATTATCAAATAACCTACACAACGTGTAAGGGTGTACTGGTTGCTGGTTTATTCACGTTGTACTTTTGCCCATAAGTTATTGGTTAATTACCAACATATAGTTAACCATTAAGGCATTAACCATTACGATTATAATGGGTAACTGCTACATGTCATTACACTTACCATGTAATTCTAATGACCAGTTCACCATTACCATGTAATGGTAACGCTAAGTTCTTGTTCCCATTACCATTACGCTGTAATGCATTACCGATTAATTCAATTACGATTTTGCCCAACTCTGTACTGGGTATAGGTTTGAAGCAGAAAAACAGTGAAAACACAACAGCGGAAATATTTGGAGGCTGGGTGGATCAGTATTTTTAGCACGTCTTTTGTAAAAAAAAGATCGTGCTTATGTTATCACTTTGTCCGTACGTCCGTCTGTCTATTTACTCCATATCTCTGCAACTGTTAGTCCGATTTGAAAAATTCTTTTTACATTGGAAAGTTTGAAGTATGAGAATGATGTTCCTTGCATTCCATTTTTTTTTACCGATGTACAACTTCGCCGCTAGAGGACGTAAATGCAGATGATATCGAATTCAAAATAAGTTTTATTCCTTATACACTGAAGTGCCAGAAAAACTGGTACAGACGAGCTTATGCAAAATACATAGCAACGTCACCTATGCGCGTACTCGGTTGCGTCCGCCAGTGCGCATATAAAGCGATAGACATCCTTGCCAGCTGTCAGAGCTGTTTTCGGCATGAGAATGACAAGTAATAACGATTTAAGCGATTTTCAACGCGGTGTCATAGTTGGCGCTCGTGAGATGGGCCATAGTACTTCGGAGGTAGAAACGAAGATCGGATTTTCACGGACGACCATTGCAAGGGTGTACCGTGACTACAAGAATTCCGGCAAAACCTCCAACCTACGATACCAGTGTGGCCGTAAAAAGACATTGGGTGAACGTGACCATCGTCGGCTGTCAAGAATCGTTTCACTCGACACTCTCGCAGGTAGCATTGAAATTCAATGCTGGAGCCTCAACAAGCATCAGCGTCCGGACTGTGCAACGTACCCTGCACGATATAGGCTTTGGAAGCCGACGCCGTACTCGAGTCCCCTTGATGGGTGCATGACACAGAGCTATCTATGCGCCTCGCTTGCGCACGGTAACACCGCCACTGGACACTTGATGACTGGAAACAAGTAGTCTGGTCTGACGAGTCGCGTTTCCAACTGTACCGGGCAGATGGAAGGATTCGTGTGTGGCGCAAACCCCATGAAGCCATGGATCCCGTTTGTGAACAGGGAACTGTACCGGCTAGTGGGGGATCCGTAATGGTATGGGATGTGTTTAGCTGGACTTCACTGGGACCCCTGGTATGTCTGCAAACGTTTGTGACCGGCCAACGCTATATGCGCATTCTTTCTGACGAGGTACACCCGTTCATGTCCTGCATTCATGCTGATGGGTTGGGCCTGTTCCAACAGGGCAATGCTTCTCCACACAAGTGTCGGGACGCCACATTATGGTTAGAGGAGCATTCATCTGAGTTTGGGGTGTTGCCATTCCCACCCAAGTTCCCAGATCTGAACGTGATAGAACACATTTGGGATGCCATGCAACGCGCTATTGAACACAGGAATCCGAGACCTCGGAATACACCCAAATTGTGGAACGCTCTGCAGGAAGTATGGTGTGCATTGCCTACAGCATATTTCCAGAAGCTTGTGGAGTCCATGCCCCGTCGTATTTCTGCAGTCCTGCGCTCCCGTGGGGGACCTACCAAGTATTAGACTGGTGTACCAGTTTTTCTGCTACTTCGGTGTATTTGTTTCTAAATATGCGATTGAAAAACCTTTTCCTTTCCGATGCCATTTGTATCGAAGACTGCTTTAGGTACAGTTTATTTTTCAAGTAATGCACAGACTTTCCGCTAGGGGTGTAAAGGTAAATTGCGTTTCCCCCGATATCTCTGCTTCTAAAAGTCCGATTAAAAAAAATTCTTCCTGCATCGGATACAGATCCTGAAGAGAAATGTTTTGCATATATTTCTGATTTTTAGTAAAGAATGGTTTAGCCCCCAGGAGGCGTAGGCGTTTATTTCTGCTTCAGCGAAAACTGAGCTCCTCAAAACTCGATTGAAAACATTCGTGGACCGATACCTCTTACCTCGGAAAACCTTTTGAGAATACCTCCAGCTTAAAATAGTGCATAGGTTTTGCTCCAAGAGGCGTAGATGTATACTTTATTTATGGCAATATCTCTGCTTCTAAGAGTCCAATCTGAAAAATTCTTTCTTTGTTGGAAAGCGTTTTCAGTGCAAAATGTTTCTCATATATTTTGAAATTTTTCTTAACGCACAAGTGCGCCACTAGAGGGTGTAAGTTCGCTTTTCCGTTTACAACCCTATTTGCAGGACTAAAAACCCGGTTGAAAATATTATTTTTTAGTCAGATACTACTAACAACGAAAACTCTTTGTGTGTATTTTCTTACCAAAATAGCGCACGAGTTTGCCGCTAGGGTACGCAGGTATTTAATCTGTTTTTCTTAATATCTCAGCTTCTAAATGTGCAATTTAAAAAATTCCTTTCTATACCAGATACCATTTACCTTGTAAAACACTTGAGGTTTGTATTTGAGGAGTTCTGTAGTTCACAATTCTGTAGCAGGTGGTGTCTGTGTACTTCCGTTTACAGCTGTATCTCCGCTTCTAAAACCCCTATTGCGAAATTTCCTATTTCGCTGTATGTCCGCTGCATAAAGATGGTAAGCATTATCTTCTTAAAGTAATGCACAGTTTTTCCGCTAGGTGGTGTAAAGGCCAAAACTTTTTCTCGCTATCTCTGCTTCCAGGAGATGTATTTGAAAAGTTATTTTTTCTTCGCATAGCTTTTGCCATGAAGAATACTGTTTGCCAATTTTCAACTTTTCCATTATGCAAAATTCTTCCGCTAGAAGTAGCAGTTGCATCATTTTTTCTTCTATATTTCTTCTTTTAACTATTTGTTTCGAAAATCTCTTTGTATCTGATATGATGTAAAAAACATTTTGTACACCATTTGTTAATTTTCGTAAAGTACTTTTAATCCACTGGTGGAAGTAAGTAGCTGTTTCTATTTCTGAATGTTTCATCGATTATAGAAATTCTTTTTTTTTTTTTTTTTTTTTTTCTAGCTGGTTTCGTTGACTTTGAATAACTGATAAATTTCATTCGCATCGGAAAGGATTCAAAAGACGTGTTCATTACAACCGAAAATTCTGTATTCTTTCTTCTGTAGATATATATTCTAAATTAAAATATATTTAACGGGGGACGAAAATTTGCTTGTGTGATGAAACTGTATTGAATACAAGCAGAAGTTTCTAATTCTGCGAAGTAAATTCATGTAATGTATAAGCAAATTTACTCACACTAATTATGCCAGACGGAATTAAAACTTATAACTGACATTATGTTATTATTCTCTTTAAAAAACTTAAATCCGAGATTTTGACCTCTACGGGGTAGTTATATGCAGATTCCAGAGGAGCATCCAGGAATTCCTATTGGAGCGAGGGGGGGGGGGTATATGTGTGTGTGTGTGTGTGTGTGTGTGTGTGTGTGTGTGTGCACGCGTATATAAGCCCGTAGTGGATATATATATATATATATATACACTGAGTTGCCACTTTTTTTATGACCACCCCCTTCAGTACTTCGTTGGGCCACCTTTTGCCTTTAATACTGCGTCGATCCTTCGTGGCATGGACTCCACGAGATGTTGATAGGTGGCTTGTGGAATCTGAGACCATGCTTGTTGAATAGCACTTTCCAGGAGTGTGAGATTGCAGTGTTGTGGATCCATCTGTCTGATGGCTCGTTCAACTTCATCCTACAAATTCTCAATGGGGTTGAGATCTGGAGATTGTGGGGGCCACCTAAGCAAAGAAAACTCACCGGCATGTTCCTTAAACCAATCCTGTACAATACAAGCACTATGGCAGGACGCATTATCTTGTTGAAAGTAGCCATCGCCATTGGGATAAACCATCCACATGACAGGATGCACTTGGTCCGCAACGATGTTTAGATATGATGTGCCAGTCAGACGGTGATCAACACGAATTAAAGGACCCAAAGCATGCCGGGAAAACATTCCCCAAACCATAACGTTGCCTCCACTAGCTTGAAGGGTTGTAGCAATGCATTTGGGGTACATGCTTTCGTGCTGTTCCCGCCAAATTATCACTCGGCCATCGGCATGGTGCAACTGAAAACGTGATTCATCGGACCACATAATTTGTTTCCAATTATCGACTGTCCAATCCTTGTGCTCCTGTGCGAACTGGAGACGTTTTCTCTTGTTAACTGCAGACAGCAAAAATGTTCGAACAGGCCTTCGGCTGCTATATCCCATCCGATGCAGTGTACGGCGAACAGTGCGTGCAGAGATCATTTGAGGAGATCCTTGATTAAGATGGTCTGTAATTTGCTGCACTGTTGCCCTTCTGTTGTCTGTTACCAGTCTGGACACTCTCCGTTCCGCCCGAGCAGTAACTAGTCGATGACGACCACACGTTGCACGTAGAGACCCAGTTTTTTGGCTGACAGTCCAGTATTTAAACAATTTAACAACAGCTGCTCTGGAACATTTCACGAATGCTGCGGTTTTGGTGATACTCGCTTCATGGCTCCGAGCTCCTGGAATTATCACACGTTGAAAGTCCGTCAAATCGCATTTTTTTTCCATTTCGTCACCCAAAAATCACTTTTACTACTGTCGCAAGCACTAAGCTTTCTCTTTTTATACTAGCCTCGCCCTCTGGCGGCAACAGCGTGCAGCCATAGCTCATTTGCTTAAAACTGTCAGGTGGTCATAATAAAGTGGCCACTCAGTGTATACAGTATAATGTATACACAGTCGACCCAGGCGCGTCACAGAGTGCACGTGACAAGGTCGGCCACACGGAGATATAAGCGGCCTCCCAGGAGAGATGAGCCATAGAGTGTGGCGTGAGCACAATGGGCAGAGATAGTGATTTGACGAGCGTACAAAAAGGAATGATCATCAGCTACCGCGCAGACTTCGTGGGCTGTTCGCTAGATACTGTAATAATATTGTACCAAGAATGGACCGTTGGCACATGGAGTACCTCCCGACATCATAACTGTGAAGCCCCAAAGACTATCAACTCCAGAGGTGAACGTCGCCTCCCTGGACTGGTAAAGGGCAATCTACACGTAACAGTGCAGTAATTGACCACGCAAATGAACGCTGGGGCACCAAGGTACGTGTCCTCAATGAAAGTAGAACGAACCCTGTTACGCATGGGTCTCCGGAGTAAACGCTGCGTCAAGGCGCTCATGATAACCCAGGTCCATCGGCAGCAACGCCTGAAGTTCGTATGGGACTACCGTCATTGGACAGTAGAGGAGGGGGAAAAGGTTTCCTTTCCTCCCAGAAATCGAGGTTTCTACTCCTCGGAAGTGACGGGCGGTGGCGGATACTGTGTCAGACACACGAGAATCAACACCCGGACATTCTTGTCGGTCAAGTACAGGCCAGCAGTGGCAGTGTGCATGTCTGGGGGATGTTTTCGTGGTCAGAGTTGGTACCACTGAAGGGGTCCCTGAACGCCAATGGCTACCTGTCCATCCTCGCTGACTACATGCATCCCTTCATGTTGAACTTTACCCTGGTGGTGATGGTGTCTACCAACAGGACGATGCGCCCTGCCATGTCGCTAAAGGGGTGCGTGAGTGGTTCCAGGAACACGACAGCTATTTCTCCGTTCTCCCTTGGCCGGCGAAATCGCCCGACCTCAGTCCCATAGAGTACCCTTATGAGTCTATTTGGATCGACAGGTTCGACGTGCCGACCCACAACCACGCCATCTCCTGGACCTCCGTGCTCTGCTGCAGTCCGAATGGGCAGGTGTGCCCCGGGCAACCTACCAGGGCCTCAATGCGTACATACCACGTCATCTCGCCTCTGTCGTCCAGTCCAAGGGTGGTTATTCGCATTATTAGGTAGGTGGTCATATTATTCTAATACAACCTTGTACATTAGATAAATAGATAAAGGAGTTGACGTACGTCGTTCTTAATCGCTTTGGGGGAGATTAAGCCCCAAAGACCACCCTCCCTTTCCGTGGGTGTGCCAGTTTCTGGTTCTATTGTTCGTTAGAAGCAATAACGTCTTAAAAATATCCATTCACACCATTATGCAGAATCGGTATTTATGAAAAAAAGCATTTTTAAAAATGAAGATGAGGTTATGTAATTCCTGTTTCTTATGTGAACATATTTGTCTCTCCTCATAGGTATAAGTGCTCCGCCTCCTTATTCAGCTGGGACAATACCCGGATACGAGAACGTCACATTTGATAACGGTAAGTACATACTATTCCCGTTGAGTTAGTGGTCTGAAGTACTTATAACGAAGTAAATTTCTCCGTCATTTTTATCCGCGCCAAGATTCGAACCCGGGTCCCCTTATTCCGGAATAAGTCACTCTACCAATTGAGCTACGCGGACGTTTTATTCTGATTCCTATCTGCCTTTATGTCGTGTGCGTCCTTCTGGCAGGTACGTCACATCTCCTGGTACGTTACATACTGTCTTACGACTCTTCGCATTTCTGGGCTTGGGTTCGAAAATGATATACGTGAGATGTTGTCGTTTCCCTTCCCGCAGGGAGGGAGGCTGTCGTCGAGTTGCGCGTACATAATCTTAGTGATATTCTCAAGCTCACACCATTCACCTGCGGATAGGTAGTGTGGGAGGCTTCAAGTGAGAACAAACGGCTTTGCGGGACACTGGGAAACCCGTTCTATAAAATTTGCTATGGTATGAAATCATGTCTTTGTTCCTGTAGGTTTTAGAATTAGCAGATGTATTTACATGCGACGAATTTTCTTAATGACCATCTGATATTTTTTTTTATTGGTGGTTTAACGACCACCATGAGCAACTCAATGGGCTATAAGCAGTCGCCCGTCCCTAATTTAGGGTCACTGGTTCCAGGGAAGGGAGGGAGCCAGTGCCGTAAGAAAAACACAACATCCATGCCTCACCGGGACTCGAACCCGGACCCCGTTCGGACGAATGATCAGAGGCCATCGCTTAGACCACTGCGCCACCGGGGCGGCCATCTGATATTACAGACGATACAATGAAACTTGGTTATAATGATCCCTCCGGGATCAGACAGAAACTTGTAGTGAAACTCGGTTACTTCGAAAGTAACAGAATGGATCATTTTTCCAAGTTGTAACCTGGCCCGAAAATATACGAGATTCAGTTATAGCGAAATGAGTAAGTTTACTCGTTTTAAAAGAAATTGAAAATACAATAAAATCGTATATTTTAAATCGTATTTTCAATACTGTTTATGACAAACAAACTTGCTAAACTTATTGCTTCGATTTTCTCACCAAGCATAAAGGTTTAACGATGAGTTTTTGATTTTCGTAAGCACATTGAGCAGTCAAGTCCAACTAAATTTATCACCATTTTTAGATTTTTATGAGAAAGTAAACAGTCGAAGTTCAACTAAATTTACCAAATATGACCAACGTCCTTCTTTGTCACCAAGGTGAGTTACCTTGAACAACACCAACTGAAGATGGCCCCGACAAGATGAGGAATCCCAGTCGGGAATCCCATTGCTGGCTTGACGTCACTAACCCAGTGTCCGGCCTTATAGAAACTGGTTTACTGCTGTCTCGAGCAGAGATTAAGTGATTAAATAATGGGGAGGGAAGAAAATATAGTGGGGAGTAATATCAGATGGTCATTAAGAAAATTCGTCGCAGCATTTTTTTTTTATTTAAGGTTTAACGACCACCGTGAGGCAATTCAATAGGCTATATGCCATCCGCCCTCCCTAATTTAGGATCATTGGTTCCAGGGAAGGGAAAGATCCAGTGCCATAATACAAAAACAACATCCGTGCATCACTGGGATTTGAGTCCGGACCCTTGTCGGACGAATGGTCATAAGCCAGCGCTTAGACCACTGCGCCAACGGGGCGGCACAGCATTTTCCCAAAAGATGTGTGTGGCAAGGGAGTAATGTACGGAGAGGAAATAAAAAAAGCACTGAGTAACTGAGTAATAAAAAAAGCACTGATACCTGTATCAGGTATTTGATAGTTTTCCAGTGAAAGAGGAGGTGGTAAAAATTGGGGCCGCCCCGGTGGCGCAGTGGTCTAAGTAATGCCCTCTGATCGTTCGTCCGAACGAGGTCCGGGTTCGAATCCCGGTGAGGCATGGATGTTGTGTTTGTCTTACGGCACTGGTTCTCTCCTTCCCTGGAACCAGTGACCCTAAATTATAGAGACTGGTGACTGCTTATAGCCCATTGCGTTGCTCACGGCGGTCGTTAAACCTCCAATCAAAAGAAAAAAAATGGGTGAATGCCACTTTTGCTTGACGACAAACGTGCTAAACTTTGATATATGCGATTTTTCTGAAAAATGTTCATCATATTTGGTTAAAATAGGAAGCGAGAATAATGCGAAGTTCAATAGATCTATAAAAACTTCGGCTTGCACGGAACTTCGTATTATGAGAGTTCGTTATATCGGGGTTCGACTGTATAAAGATGTAAACACATCATTTGCATGAACGTTTTGCTTACTACTCGGAAATTCTGCAGATGACAACAGAGTTTTTTATCATTTAGGGTTTACCTAATACCTTGAGCAACCCAATGGTCTATAAACAATAGCCTGTCCTTAATTTACGGCCACTGGCTCCAGAGAGGAAAAAGAGCCGGCGCCGGCTTTTATGCCTCACACAGAATTTAAACATAGACCCATCTCGGACGCCACACATAGAATTTGAACCTAGACCCATCTTGGACGATGCCTCACACAGAATTTGAACCTAGACCATCTGTGCCTCACACAGAATTTCAACCTAGATTCATCTTGGACGATGACTCACACAGAATTTGAACTTAGACCCATCTCGGACGATGCCTCACACATAATTTGAACTTAGACCATCTATGCCTCACACAGAATTTGAACCTAGACCATCTGTGCCTCACACATAATTTGAACCTAGACCATCTGTGCCTCACACAGAATTTGAACCTAGACCATCTGTGCCTCACACAGAATTTGAACCTAGATTCATCCTGGACGATGACTCACACAGAATTTGAACCTAGACCCATCTCGGACGATGCCTCACACATAATTTGAACCTAGACCATCTATGCCTCACACAGAATTTGAACCTAGACCATCTGTACCTCACACAGAATTTGAACCTAGGCCATCTATGCCTCACACAGAATTTGAACCTAGATTCATCTTGGACGATGACTCACACAGAATTTGAACCTAGACCCATCTCGGACGATGCCTCACACATAATTTGAACCTAGACCATCTATGCCTCACACAGAATTTGAACCTAGATTCATCTTGGACGATGACTCACACAGAATTTGAACCTAGACCCATCTCGGACGATGCCTCACACAGAATTTAAACCTTGACCCATCTCAGAAGCATGGTCAGAGAGGCCAGCGCTTAGAACAATGCGCCACCCGGGCGGCCAGCCTAAATCTCGGAAAGCAAATTATGTTCATAGCAGGTGAAACAGTATCTTCTTATGCATCTTTCATGAAACGAATAGAATCTAAAGATAAAATTAATTTCATACTATATGTCACATAAATAATAACACCGTTTATGTACGATATTTAATGTTAAAAGATGAAGAGTATTTACAATTAAACCCCCCACTAGAACTTTCGGGGTGACATTCACCCTGTCATCAGGAGGAACAGTGGTTATGTGATACTCACTCTAATATATAAGAGTACAGCAATGCACCATGGGTAAAGATCTCAAGCGTCACAGCGCCCATATCATTTCCAACATCAAGGAATCTTATATCGTTTATTAAAAAAGATCGGGCAACAACTGACATAATGAGCAAATGGGGAGTATATAACATTCCAAAGTTGGACTCCTCAACAGGTGAACATGTTAGAGCCGCCCCGGTGGCCTAAGCGATGGCTTATGACCATTCGTCCGAGAAAGAATCCGGGCTCGAATCCCGTTGAGGCATGGATGGTGTATTTGTATTACGGCACTGGCTCTCTCCCTTCCCTGGAACAAGTGACCCTAAATTAGGGACGGACGACTGCTTATAGCCCATTGAGTTGCTCACGTTGGTCGTTAAACCTTCAATCAAAAAAAAAAAAAAAAAAAAAAAAAGAAAGAAAACAGAACATGTTATCAACTACGTGGGGTCCACAAGGAGAAGCTTGGGTATTCGTGTACACGAACACAAATATGATATCCGAACCAACCGCAATAATACGGCATTATCTAGGAATGGCCGCCCCGGTGGCGCAGTGGTCTAAGCGATGGCCTCTGATCATTCGTCCGAAAGAGGTCCGGTTTCGAATCCCGATGAGGCATGGATGTTGTGTTTGTCTTGCGGCACTGGCTCTCTCCCTTCCCTGGAACCAGTGGCCCTAAATTAGGGACGGGTGACTGCTTATAGCCCATTGAGTTGCTCACGGTGGTCGTTAAACATCCAATAAAAAAAAATATATATATATATCTAGGAATGTTGCAAATAGAACACAACAACCAAACTGGGCAAGCCGCCCCGGTGGCGCAGTGGTCTAAGGCGTTGGCCTCTGATCATTCGTCCGTAAGGGGTCCGGGTTCGAATCCCGGTCAGGCATGGATGTTGTGTTTGTCTTACGTCACTGGCTCTCTCCCTTCCCTGGAACCAGTGACCCTAAATTAGGGACGGGCGACTGCTTATAGCCCATTTGAGTTGCTCACGGTGGTCGTTAAACCTCCAATCAAAAAAAAAAAAAAGGAAACTGGGCAAATTGCGTACTGTTGGACACTCCGGCGCGGCGTACGTACACTCATATACCTTGTTGAAAGCCTGTACATCGAATCCCTGGGGGACAGATGCTGTAATGACATAAAAAATATGGAAAAACCACGTAGTTAATTTGAACTTTAAATTACAGTATTTAAAAACACCATGTGAATTTGACAATAGCCTTTAATAATGTAACAACAATTTCTGTATAACTATGTGAATGGTCTAATGTTGGAAATTACATGGGTGTGTTTTTTTTTTTTTTTTTTTTTTTTTTGTGGAGGTTTAACGACCACCGTGAGCAACTCAATGGGCTATAAACAGTCGCCCGTCCCTAATTTAGGGTCACTGGTTCCAGGGAAGGGAGAGAGCCAGTGCCGTAAGATAAACACAACATCCATGCCTGACCGGGATTCGAACCCGGACCCCTTACGGGCGAATTATCAGAGGCCAGCGCCTTAGACCACTGCGCCACCGGGGCGGCACATGGGTGTGTTTATTCGGTTGCGATGGTAACAATCACAACCCTGTGACGCTTTTTTTTTTTTTTTTTTTTTTTGATTGGAGGTTTAACGACCACCGTGAGCAACTCAATGGGCTATAAGCAGTCGCCCGTCCCTAATTTAGGGTCACTGGTTCCAGGGAAGGGAGAGAGCCAGTGCCGTAAGACAAACACAACATCCATGCCTGACCGGGATTCGAACCCGGACCCTTACGGACGAATGATCAGAGGTCAACGCCTTAGACCACTGCGCCACCGGGGCGGCCCTGTGACGCTTGCTTGAGATCTTTACCCGTAGTGCATTGCGGTACTCATATGTTTGTGCGAATATCACATAACCTCTGTTCCATCTGATGACGGGGTGAATGTCACCCTGAAAGTACTAGTGGGGTTTGAATTGTAAATACTCTTCATCTTTTTAACATTTTTTTTTTTTATTTTTTTTTTGATTGAAGGTTTAACGAGCGCCGTGAGCAACTCAATGGGCTATAAGCAGTCGCCCGTCCCTAATTTAGGGTCACTGGTTCCAGGGAAGGGAGAGAGCCAGTGCCGTAAGACAAACACAACATCCATGCCTCACCGGGATTCGAACCCGGACCCCGTTCGGACGAATGATCAGAAGCCATCGCTTAGACCACTGCGCCACCGGGGCGGCCTTTTAACATTTACAAAGACGGTGTTATTATTTATATGGAACAGAAGTTTAAAAAGGAGACAGGCCTATATGCCACAAACATTGTGATAAAACCAGAAAAAAAAAAGAGAGGTGTAAGATCGTGATTAACTTCTCTAGTTATTTCTGAAAGATTTTTACCCCACAGAAAAAGAGTGTTCTGTTCAGCATATACACTTGCTGGCCACCCAAAATGCAACACCAAGAAGGAAGCATCCGATTGGCCTGAAATTCGCAGCATGCGTCGCCCGCTAGAGGACATGCAAACGATTAGCATTGCAGGGCATATGCAAATCATGTGCGCCCGGCACGCCACCGAGAAGCACTATAAGAAGGGTGCACAGAAGGCGGGGTGTAAGTAGTGGAAGTATGTTGTGCTGCCGGATCTGTGCGTGGTAAGCTTTGTGATGCCTCGTCGCAGAATACGTCAGTCATTCAAGCACGTTTCGGAGTTCGACAGAGGACGAATAGTGGCTTATCGCGACAGCGGTTTATTGTACCGAGACATCGGCGCCCGTGTGGGACGACATCCAGCCACAGTGAGGCGAGTATTGATTCGGTGGGTGCAGGAGGGACGGACGGACAGACGTGAGCGATTGTCACAGCCGCGGCACACCACCGAACGAGAGGACCGGCATGTTGTGCGGCGGGCATTGACGGCTCGCACCGCCACATCACGAACGTTAGCGCAGGAATTAGGGTATGTTGCGCAACAACCTGTGTCAGCACGTACCGTTCGACGTCGTATGCAGGAGCGGGCACTCGTCGCACGGCGCGCATTGCTCCGATTCACATTGACGTTACACCACCGGCGAGTGCGGCGGCAGTGGGCCGCTGAACGCCGCCCCTGGACTACGGAATGGCTCGACATTGTCTTCTCGGACGAATCCCGCTTCTGCCTGCAACACCACGATGGTCGGATCCGCGTGTGGCGGCACCGCGGCGAGAGACTGTATGACGCCTGCATTATGCATCGCCATACCGGTCCGTAGCCTGGCGTTATGGTTTGGGGCGCAATTGGATATGACATCCGCACCCTCTGGTACGCATCGCCGGTACACTCAACAGCCACCGCACCATCTCCGACGTTTTGGAGCCTGTAGTCCTCCCTTACCTGCAGGACCTGCCAGCGGCCACGTTTCAACAGGACAATGCGCGCCCGCACGTGGCACGCATCGTGCAACACTTCTTCACGGCCCACCAGATGTCGCTGCTGCCGTGGCCCGCCTGTTCTCCCGCTATGTCGCCCATCGGACACGTCTGGTCACTGATCGGCAACCGAGTGGCCCGGCAAGCACCACCAGCGGCTACGCCTGATGAACTGTGGCAACGTGTGGAAGCAGCCTGGACCGACATACCCCAAGCCCACATCCAAAGCCTCTTTCGTTCGATGCCGCGGCGTGTAGCGGCCGTTATTGCCAGCCATGGGGGCCTCACGAACTATTGATGTCTGCGTGTTCCGCAAGTCGCACGGGCTTGTAAGCTTAATCGTTTCATCTTTGTATCTGTTGTTATGTGTCCAGTAAATCTGGCTTTGCTATCTCGTGTCCTTCTTGGTGTTGCATTTTGGGTGGCCAGCAGTGTTGATAGGTGGTGCATAAACTAATTTTGGAAATTTAAAAGATTTGTTTTTAAAATATTGGGATGTCCGGAAAGAAACGGTGATTTTGCATATGGCAATTCCACGACGTAAATATGCATATTTTTTGCGGGGCAGTTTTCCTGGGCTGCTGAAGACCGAAAGCGCACACTGTGGGGAATCAAATGAGGCGTGAAGCACATGTCGCAACCCATGCTTTGAACTTGTATCGCGGTCAGTTGCAATGGCTATAAAGTTTGATATATTGGTTGTTTTGCGACATTACTGGAAACAGGAATGTTTAAAGCTGCTGAAGCAGTCCGAAAGTTTAACGAAGTTGAAGGTGAAGGAACCGATTACTCGAACTACGTAAACACAGTTCAAGAAATATGCGGCTGGTGACTTGAGCTTAAAACGAAAGGAAGGTTCTGGTAGGCCCTCTGCTGTGGATTTGAACGTCCTGCATGCGGGTGCGGAAGAAAGTCCACGAACAAGCACTCACAAATTGTCAGAAGAACTGGGATATTCTAAATCTACCATCGCTGAGCAGGGCCTGATTTCTGCACGAGCACGCGGTGCACGTGCACAGGGCCTCAGAATTGGGGAGGGGGGAGCTCCAAATTACCTCCAAAAATCAAATATATTTTTAAATCCCTTCATGCCAAATTAATGAAAAAAGAGACTTCTTTGTTAACAATTATCTGGGACAACACTGAAACGAATCAACATAGTGAGCACTTCCCTGCAATCTTCTATGAGCAATTTGTCATTAGTTCTTCCATTATATAAGTCAATTATTGACTTCATCCTGAAGTTTGTGAGAAAAAGCTTCGAACTGTTCGAAAAAATCTGACCAGTTGCTAGGGTGAGAAATGGATTATGAATCCCCAAGAAGGAAGAAAATACCAAAGAGCCGACTTTTAGATGATTCATCAGCTCTGGATGTTGTTTTTAATAATCAGGATTTCTTCATCACTCAAACGTTTTACGTAATATGTGATATACGTTTTTTCACAGCTGCAAACCAGAAAGAAGTCATATGAGGAATTGGACTCTAGATTTGGATTTGTCTACAAGAATGACCTAAGTGACGTGATGGAAGCAGCTGAATTGTTGCAAAAGTGGTATTCAAATGAACTTGAAGAAGACTTTGCTGAAAAGTTCCTTCAGTTTTGAATGCTGACAAAAAAAAAATTAATTGAGAGCACAGATTCCCTCATTTGCCTTGGAAAGTTGAATTTAGTTCATATTTTTCTCAATGTTGACACATGCCTCAGGATTTTTTTAACGCTGTTCAAGCGAACTCTCATTTTCGGTTCTGAAAAGAACTAAGCATAGACTTAGAGCAAGTTTTAAAAAAGAGTCAATTGATGCTTTTGGTATACTGTCCATTGAAAGTCATGTAACAGAAGATTTAAGTTTTGACGACATAATCTATATTAAATAACATGTAGGTATGGTTCGTTTTTCATGAGATCTCATATCACGGCTGAAGCCTATATTTAAAGCAATACGGTATGGATTCAGGAGTGGCTACAGCACAATAGATCATATCCACGTACTGAGAGAACTAATTGAAAGAGCGAGGGAATATGAACTTCCATTGTGCATGGCTTTTATCGATTATGAAAAAGCCTTTGATTCGGTGAAACCATCAGCAGTATAACGAAGTGAATTTCTCCGTCATTTTTATCCGCGCCGGGGTTCGAACCCGGGTCCACTCATTCCGGAATAAGTTGCTCTACCAATTAAGCTACGCGGACATTGATTCTAATTGCTATCTGCCTTTATGTCGTGTGCGTCCTTCTAGCAGGTACGTCACATCTCCTGGTACGTTACAGCAGTTACAATGGCTCTGAAAACCTGCGGTATTGAAGATGCATACATTAATATTATTAATAACATCTATGAAAATGCAAGTGCAAAGATTCGCCTGTTTGAAAATACAACACACATAAAAATTGGAAAGAGAGTGGCACAAGGTGACACCATATCACCCAAGCTCTTTAATGCCACATTGGAAAATGTCTTTCAATCACTAAACTGGGAAAACAAGGGGATAAAGATTAATGGAGATTATCTAACTCACCTTCGTTTTGCTGATGACGTAGTCATTTTTGCAACTACCCCATCAGAGCTGCAGAGTATGATCCAGGAACTTGCTGACAAGAGTAAAGAAGTGGGATTAAAAATGAACTTTCAGAAGACAAAAGTGATGTTCAATGCTTTTACAAGAAATGAAGATTTATCGATTGATGGAGAAAAGCTGGAGAAAACAGACACGTACGTTTATCTTGGACAGCAGATATCAAGTGAGGGTCACATTGATGAAGAAATTAATCGGCGTACAAAACTTGCCTGGAGAGCTTTTGGAAGAAACAGCATAATTTTCAAGAGCAATATGCCATTATGTCTTAAAAGAAAAGTGTTTGATCAATGCATCCTTCCAGTGCTTACGTATGGTGCGGAGACGTGGACCTTAACTAAAAGAGACATACAAAGGCTGCAGGCAACTCAAAATAGCATGGACAGATGCATGCTTGGTGTAACCAGGAGAGATAAGAAGAGGAACTCGTGGATACGAAAAATGACAAGAGTGGAAGACATCATGATCAGAGTTAAATCGCTGAAATGGCAATGGGCTGGACATACTGCCAGAAGGACAGACCATCGATGGACAGTCGAGATTTTAGATTGGATTCCAAGGGACAGGAAAATACCCAGAAGAAGACCACGTGGGAGATGGGTGAATGAAATTCGAAAGTATGCGGGAGTGACATGGAGGAGACTGGCAGAAGACAGACCGTTGTGGAGGAAACTTGGGGAGACTTTCGTCCAGCAGTGGATTGATAATGGTTGATAATGATGATGATGATGTTACATGAAAAACATTTCAGCAAGACACGTAGAATTTTCTAAAAAAATTTTTATTATTAATATTAGTTTTGTGAGAAGAATTTTTGTGAATCAATATTCATAATAATGTAGGGTTTATTATTGCATAAATAAAAATACGAAAAAAGTTATATTTACACTACTTTATTAAAAGGCTGTTGTGATAATTTACATGGACTGCAATAATTTATCCCACAATGCGTGCGGTCACTGTGAGGAATTACTTCTTACAGCTTAAACTACTATCGGTTCATCATTTCCATCAAATATATGGTAAACTAGAGGTTTTAAATTATATCACTGGGAGGATAGTTATTTGTTTCTTAAATGATACTATAAAACAAAAATAGAGTTCCAGAGTAATTACTGTAATAGTTGTAAGCTCTGCAGGTGCGGGGAAGTACAAGTGGTGGGAATGTTTGTCTATTACAAGCCACATTGGCTATCAGTTGACTAGCATGTGGGATGTGATTTAATGTTATCACTACTAGAAAAATTGCTTGCAAGAAAAAAAAAAAAATATTTGCCAGCAAATATTCTTTTCAACTATTGACTGAAAATTTTAATCGAGTGGGCCCCAGACATAGGATTTGCACAGGGCCTCGACTGACCTAAATAAGTCGGGCCCTGTCGCTGAGCACCCACGATGTGTCGAGATACGTAAGGAACGGCTCAGCAATACAAGCAATGCTCGATTTATCAAATGAATAGTTACTGGGGATGAAAAGTAGATATATCTGCGTAATCCAGGTTCTTTACAACAGGGTTGAATAGAGGTGAACCAGCTTTACCTACCCCCAAACCTGGACGTTTTGAGCAAATGCTCATGCTGCATAGGCGCCGACTCGTAGGCTCAAGACACTTTTTGAACCCCCAATGATTTCGTTGTGGGTTCCTCGAACCCCTAATATTTTTGCGAGTATTTCGTGGGAAAAATACACGTACGCATATGTGCATAAATTTTGTTTTTCGTTATCAATTCTTCAAGTTTCTTTATTATTCATTCCCCGTTTACTATATATAAAAAATGTGTATAGAAATTTACTCCTCAGGCTGTTTATTGTGCCTCAAAAAAGAATTAGTGTTTCTTCGTGCTCATCAAAGTTGACGCTACAGACAATACCTCAAGTACCGTTGTTTAAGAGCATTTAAAACTGCTTCCTTTATAAATGAAAATTCTTCGGTTTGTCTGGGTTCCCACAAAATACAAAAGTCTAGCTCTACATTCGGAGACGAGAACCTATTCGAGGTCATAGTAATAAAGGGGGAAATATGTTGTACAGTCAGTTGACCCACCCTATCCTCGGGAAGTCGGGAACCAAGGAGGTTAGAAGAGAGAGAAAATAGCATCAGCAGCCGCTGGTGAATCTAAATCTGATCATCTGGTTTCTTGCGCCCTCCGGGTGGGGAGTGTTCAGTGACGTGACGTCACATACTGAACACCTGTGCTGGAGCACAGGTTGATAGCGGCCGTCTCTTACTCTCTGCAGCAGACCCTGAAGGTCAACAAGGCAAGACCGTGATTGGTTAATACGCAATATGCACTTCCGGTCGCCGAAGCATAATTTTGTTTAATTTTTTTAGAATATACTAAACAGTATTTCTGTAACTTTTTGCAAATTTTTAGTTATGTACATATACACTATCTACCAACAAGTAATGGGACACCTGTGATAGCAAAGGAAAACGAAGTTTATTCACCTTCAATAGTTGGTGGAGCCTCCACGAGCGGTGCTTACAGCTGCGACCCTCCGGGATATACTCTCAACCAGGCGTTGTACGACGGCTAGCGGTATTTTCTTCCACTCGGCTTGGAGAAGACAGGTCAGTTCCTTCACCGATTTCGGACGGTGGGGGCACCCCTTAAGTCGACGCTCCAACTCATCCCAGAGGTGCTCGATAAGGTTAAGGTCCGGGCTCTGCGCAGGCCAGTTCATTCGATTAACCCCATCGTCACCATACCAAGCCATAGTGGACCTCGCAACATGACAGGTGGCATTGTCATCCTGAAAGTAGCATGGGTCCATCCCGTAAAACTGCCACAACGTAGGAAGTGCATGGTCATCCAAAATGGTGCAGTAGGTCTCGGCGTTGAGTCTACCAGGAATTGCGACCAAGGGTTACGTGCCATACCAGGAGAAACACCCCCATAGCATAATTCCACCGCCGCCGAACTTCACAGTTGGCACAATACATTCCGGCTGGAGGCGTTCTCCAGGCAGACGCCAAACCCAGACCCTCCCATCCGAACGGTAGAGGGTGAACCTTGATTCGCCGCTCCAGAGAACCTGTTTCCACTGTTCAACGGTCCACTGTCGACGTTCTTTGCACCACGTTAGCCGAGCAGCGCTATTGGACTTGGTGATCAAAGGCTAGTGGGCGGCAGCACGTCCATGATAACCTGGCAGATGAGCTTCTTTACGGATGGTATTCATCGAAAGAACACTCCCTGATGCTTGTTGAAACTCTTTGCGGATGTGGCCCATCGATTTGGTGCGGTTCTTCCGAATTTCTCTGGCCAACACCCGTCGGTCTCTAACTCCCAGTTTTGTGGGTCTGCCGGGTCGTGGGCTCATTCCGACAGTCACCTTTCATCTTCCACTTGCCAATCACGTAGGCCACTGTCGATTTTGGGTACTTCAACTCGCTGGATATGTCACGTATGGATCGGCCATTTCTGTGATACCCGACGATTACACCTTTCTCGAAATCAGAGAGCTCCGAACTGCGTGGCATCTTGCATGCGACTGGTTGCGTTGTTGTTTCCCACACGATATTTAACGGCGGCGGCCGTGACGTGTATCAGGACCGCAGATATCGTCAATTGCAGGGGTGTCCAATTACTTCTTGGTAGATAGTGTATATTTCGGTCTCATTTTTTCCTGACTGTACATGCTGCACAAGTGCCTCTAAAACCTCTTCAAAGTCAACGATTACCCCATACAAAAGTACAGAAGCAGCCCAAGTTGGGTATACTGGGCATACACATCTGATACAAAGTAAAGCCCACGGAAAACACAGGGCGTGCGGCTGATGCCATGTCCTCTCCCTTCTAACCTCCTCTTTTAAATCAGAAATGATTTGAAGAAAAAAATTGTTGGCATTTTTAAAATTGGTAAAAAAAAACTTACATTAAATGTTACATGTTTTTGTTACTTTTATAAGACAATTCAGTTGGAAATTCACACAGTATCTGTGTGTTGTATATAATAACGTTGCGCCAACAAGAGCAAACTAAATGAAATAAATAATTATCTAGAAAAAAAAATTCTGTAATTAACTGTAATTTGCTTCATTTTAGCATTTCAGGCGTCTTATTGTGCCAGATAGATAATCTGACTGAATGAAATTTAAATTAGACTTAAATACTTTGAAAAACACTACCAATAAATACTTTACCACCACCAATGTTTGCCCCTGAATGGGTAATTCGATTAAAAATTTCCGGAACCCCCCCATAATTTTTCAAGTCGGTGCCTATGCCATGCTGTTTTATGGAATTATGGAGGTGTAATCCGCTTTGAGCTCATTCCGAATGGTCGGTATATCAATATCGAACTGTATTCTCAGCAACTAGACAGGTTGTATGGCAAACGTTGGAGGATGTATCCTGCCTTATTCAACCGGAAGTGAGCGCTGCAGCAACAATATAATGCAAAACCTCATAAAGCTAATCGGATCCAAGTTAAAACTTCAAGAACTGCTTGAAATCGAGCTGTTACCTCATCCAGCATACAGCTCCAAAATTGCTCCTACAGACCAAGAGGTAGACTCGTCCGCAAGTCAACTGGTATTGGCTGAGCTCCGCGGCGCTCCTGTGACGTCAACGGTGCGCTCGGAGCAGGACTGGTCCGACTGACCTGAGAGAAGTTTCTGTAAAACCGTATTCACGGCACCACGCAGTTTACCACTACCAATGTTTGCCCCTAAAAATTTACGTTTCTTCTGAGTGATTAAAGCAAATTGCATAAATGAAATAAAAAAGGAATGTAGTAAATAAAAATGAAAATATGAAATAAATAGGGGATGTAGTAAATAACGCCCAGAGGAAATCGCGACTTGTTTGCAAAACAAAATAACGAGTTTCATTCTGTTGATAGCTAACCAACGTTTTTTTTTTTTTTTTTTTTTGATTGGATTTTTAACGACCACCGTGAGCAACTCAATGGGCTATAAGCAGTCGCCCGTCCCTAATTTAGGGTCACTGGTTCCAGGGAAGAGAGAGAGCCAGTGCCGTAAGACAAACACAACATCCATGCCTCACCGGGATTCGAACCCGGACCCCGTTCGGACGAATGATCAGAGGCCATCGCTTAGACCACTGCGCCACCGGGGCGGCCCAACGTTTTTGATTTGGTGCCTGTCTATTTAGTAAATAATCAAATAGCGGCAGCAACTACTCATCGCTTATTTAGTTAATGCTTATTTTTACTTAACTTTTGAACACTAACACTAGTGTAACTAAAGTAAAATTGTAATGAAAGTAAAATTTGTTTAAACTTTCGGAAACGTTTGAGTAGTAAACAATATAAATGGAAACGTACCTTAAATAAAGAATTCTTGTTTTCCCTCATGCACTTTGCTTCTCATGCACTAAAGTTGCACTTTTCATCCACTGTTTGGCCTTTTTCTTTGTTTTATTTGCCACTTGCGTTTTTAAGGTCTGATTTAAGAACTTCACTCGGATGAAAATTCGAAGCCTTGAATACAACTTTAAAGGTGGACGTCTAGTGATTTTGCTTCCTATACTTCCAATGGGCAAATTTCTGTACACATTTTCTTCATAATTAAGGATGGAAATTTGAACATCGATTAAAATAACTTCAAATTATAACTTGGAATACTTAATATTTTCTAAAACATAGCCATAGTTAAGCAATCCAACATTTGTTTGTCTACTGACGTCATCAATGTACAGGTTGCGCCATCTTTTTTCTGGCCTCGACACCACCAAAGGAAAAGTTATTGAATTTTAATATAATTATGGTTATATTTCAGAAAATATTTAGTATTCCAAGTTATAATATGAAGTTATTTCAATCGATGTTCAAATTTCCATCCTTGGGAACGCATTAATTATGAAGAAAATGTGCACAGAAGTTTGCTCATTGGAAGTATAGGAACCAAAATCACTAGACGTCCACCTTAAAGCTTTCTCGTCAACATGAGGATACAATTTTTTTAATTCTTCGAATAAGCATTTAACGATTCCGCTTTGTTTTCTGAATTTGACTCCGTGAATTCTCGTAAAGTGCTCCTCAAAACGTTTGATTAGTTCAAACCTCTGATTAGATGGCTCTGTAAGTCCTCCTCCATTCACTGCTTGTAACCATGACGAAATATCTTTCTCTTTAGTTGCTTCTTTAGCCGAAAGGATATATATCCTGCTATGTATTTCAAAGCATCTTCCTCCTTTTTTTCCAGTGCCACATCCTGAATGCATTCGTTACTTGTTTGACCATTCATATTTGCAAATCCCAGTAGTCTCGGGAAATTTTGCGCCGACGTTTTGTTTCATGTCAAGTTGCAAACCTTTTAGACAAAGCGTTGTCATGAAAGTTTCGTCGCTCTTTTTTACGTTTGATTGTGGAGAAGGCCCAATGAGTTTGCCAGTCAGTAGCAAAAGGCTCAATCTATGTATATTTAAATTCACTGGACAAAGGATGATCATATGCAGGTCCCATACCTCTGATCTGTGAAAATAAATTATCCAGGCAATCTTGGTTTAATCTAGTGGTGAGGTGAAAACGAATGCCTACACCACTTTCAGTTATATGCTCATAAAGGCTGATTAAAGATGTAATGGAAACAATAAAACCTTGCTGAAATGGCAAAAGAGGTTTTTTCCGCCCACTCGCATTTGCGTTATCGAACCTTTCATGCTTGAATGTTTTTCTGTTCTTGTATATTTGTACCATAAGGTCGCCTTAGACGAACAACGAGAATTTAGTACGTCAAATGAGTCATTCACAAATTAAATGAAGTTTGCTACTTCTGTTTCATTCGGGAAAATGTACCTAATCGCTGAGGTAATGTGATGCGAAAAAAGTTGGGTGGCAAGTGAAACATTCATTCGTTCAGCACCTCTAACATTGACATGAGTAACACTGAATTTAGGGCACAATTTCAGTTCTCCCTTTTCTTTCTTAAGGAGAGTTGGGAAAATATATTTATTGATAACAGTTCTCGTTTTAAGCTTTAGGCCAATGTCGAGTAAGTGGTTTCTTAACAGCTTTAGAAGATGAGGCACATCAGCGAATACAAATATAGGATTTGCATTATCCACTGGGTTCGGAAAAGAAGTTTTGTATAAGTTGATGCCAAGTGTTTTCCACAGTGACTGGTTACCGCCACCCAAATCCGATGTCATGGCTACAATCTGGAATCCAATATTTTCAATTTCGGTAATGATGTGAAATAAGAGATCTATCATCATTCTGCAGTCCAAATCATAAAAAAACAGGTTGTTTCCATGAATATGTCAAGCCCTTTATCATGACAACTTGAACAGATTTATGAGGACCTATGATCGTATCTTCAGCATGATCGTACACCATCTTTCCATTAATATTCATTTCATCCATTAATAAAACGCAAAATCTTTCAAATCGAGTTAGATTTTTGGCATTCTCAGCCATTATTTGGAGGACCTCCCAGAGAAGACCTGGAGCAAACTTAACGTGAGACACCCATTTTTTTAAAGTACTTATACCAGGCAACGGAACATGCATTTGACTCCGAATAAAGAAATATGAACGCTTTGATAAGCCGCGCATAGTGAGAGCCCCTATATCTTCTGGTGCCCGGTTAGTTCTTTTTCTCGTTAAAAGTGCTCACACTTGGGTTTCAGAAAAACTCCCCGTAACATGGCATTTACTTCATTTAAACTCTTTTTCTTTTCTTCTGCTGTGTTATTTTTCTTGGGTTTTATCTTTTGTAATTTGGAAATTCTAGAAGACATCGTACGAATCTTCATATATAAATGTTGTGCCCCATTAATTACTGCTGCATCGTGTGTCATCCAGATCACCTCACGAGAGAACAACTGTTAGCCGGAGTACAGGTGTGTCATGAGTGGAAATGTTTCCTTAAACTGCCATTGGATTTTGTGAAGTAATTTACTCGGGCATTCAGTTCAGCAATTTCCTGGTTTTTCATTTCAATATCCTCTATTGATTAAAATGGCAGATGTTTACTATGATCTACACAGTGCGTCAAAGAATTTTTAAGACTGGCGCTAGATTTCAGCCTACGGTGGCGCCACCAGTGTAATCGCGAATGCGTTATAAACCGTGACCATCCGCTTGCTTTTTGCCAAAAGTACTGTGCAATTGTTAAAGTAACTCAAACGAAACGGCGGTTCACTAGAGAAGTAAAAAATTTTTCATGTTGAATTATTAAGATAGAACAAAGGGCTGTTTTTAAATTTTACGCAAAACTTGATAAAAGTGCCTCGGAAACGTACCAAATGATGAAACAAGTTTACGGTGAGTTTTCTTTAAGTAGATCAAATGTTTTCCTGTGGCACAAACGTTTTTTGGGCGGAAGAGATACGCTAGAAGATGATAAGCATACCGGAAGAACAAGTTCATCTAGGACACCTGAGATTATTGAAAAAGTGCGTGGTTTCGTGGTAAACAATTGATGTGCGTCATTAAGAATGATGGAAGAGTCTTTAAACATCAACAAAGAAACGATTTGAATCATCCTGCATGAAGATTTAGGCAAAACAAAAGTCTGTGCTAAATTTGTTCCACACACGTTAATCAATGAACAAAAATCAAGGAGAAGTGCACATTGCAGAGACATCGTTTCAGCCGCTGAAAATGATCCAAACTTCTTAAAATCGATTGTTACAGGTGATGAAACGTGGTGTTTTCAATATGATCTTAAAACAAAGCGACAAAGTGCGGAATGGAAGTCAAAAAACTCACCACAAGCCAAAAAAAAAAAAAAAAAAAAAAAAAACAATAAAAGTTCCATCGAAAATCAAAACAATGCTCATTACATTCTTCGATAGTAAGGGTATTATCCACAAAGAATTTGTTCCAAGTGGACAAACAATTACTGGTGAGTTTTATTTAAATGTTTTGAGGCGTTTGATGGGCAGAATTCGTCGCATTCGTCCAGAATATCGAGATGAATACAGTTGGTGTTTGTTGCACGATAATGCACCCAGTCACACCTCACTTCTTTTTCGTAGATTTTTGGCGAAAAACAACGTCTGTGTGTTGAATCATCCACCGTATTCGCCTGATTTAGCACCCTGCGACTTTTCTTTATTCCCAAAACTTAAAATGACGTTAAAAGGGTGTTATTTTGATGATATTTCGACCATACAAAAAGCTTCGACGCGTGCTTTCGAGGCAATTCCGTAAAGTGAACTGGAACAGGCATTCGAATCATTAATAAATCGCTGTAACAAGTGTATTGAAGCCAGAGGGACTTATTTTGAATAACAAACCAAAACAAATTATGATTTCTTGTTTCTATTTCATTTTACAGACCCAGTCTTAAAAATTATTTGCCACACTGTGTATTTCAGGGCGTACATCATCTATAGGTGAACATAACTTTAGTCTTTTTGGAGGAATATTCTCAGCAACTTCTACCACATAACGTTTTAGTTCTCTATTGTGAAGCTTCTTCATTCGTTTCTTGCATTCGGGAACAAGCGGTGAGGTCGTTTTGCAAATACATGAGGTACAACACCTTTCTTCAGTCGTTTCGTACAATTACCTCCCAATAACTCACCTTTGAGATCTCTTATAAAGTTTTCTTTTTTTTTTTTTTTTTTTTGATTGGAGGTTTAACGACCACCGTGAGCAACTCAATGGGCTATAAGCAGTCGCCCGTCCCTAATTTAGGGTCACTGGTTCCAGGGAAGGGAGAGAACCAGTGCCGTAAGACAAACACAACATCCATGCCTCACGGGATTCGAACCCGGACCCCTTACGGACGAATGATCAGAGGCCAACGCCTTAGACCACTGCGCCACCGGGGCGGCTATATATAAAGTTTTCATCCGCGAAATGCGTTGAACATATTCTTGCATTTTCAACATTGAAAACATCTTCACGCCGACACGCATTCAACCACGACTTTCTTTGCAGCGCATCTTTCGGAAAACGATGATAGGTAACACCCGGAGCAGTTTTGTCGTGGTGTTTACAACTTGCAACTGCGCAAAGCATGGCTTTTAGAAAACGTTTATTTAGTTATTCAAGCAAACACGTACTTACACTATACGTAAGATAACTAAGTATATTTTAACTACACGTTAAGATAATTATTTACAATATTTACAAAGATGTACAAAGAAAATTTAAGCAAAACCACATGCAATATGTGTGTGTTAGCAAATAATCAACACGATAGTAAGCCGAAGAACAACGAGCGATGAGTATGACTAAACAGAATGAAACACCAACGGCGATCTCTTGCTTTCAGCGCACAGTTGACGTCACAGCAACAGAGCTTCCTCACCACAAGTTGCCACTGCATCCTGAAAACTGGTTCTCTGGCCTTCATCTCTCTCTACACACCTTGCTTCAAACTAGCACTTATTTCTGGTGATGGCGCAATTTTCTCCATGGCAAGCAGTTGACTACTTTGGACGATGTCGAACGCGAGTGCCAAACAGTTCTTCGCCTCTAAACCGAAAGTTCGGTACCATGCATGAAATGAACAACTGGTAAACAGATGGGTTCAAATTGCTGAATATGATGGCATTTACTTTGAAATTTAGCTTGGATTCTTCCTAAGTTATGGGTAAATTAAACTGTTGTATAAAAAACGCCGTTTTTTTCCAGACATCCCAATAAAAGAATTCTCGTTTGCAGGGACGTCGCCAAGAGGATGCGAGCCTGAAATTTGTCTTGCCCACCCTGCCACCCACACAGTTCATTTAACTTCAAATATAATCTGGACTCGCTAAGTAATAATAAGTTTTGTGTTTTACTTCATGTAGCCCTGCGTGTTTTCCCCTAGAATGTGCGTTGTTTACATCTCCGTAGAAAGGTTATCAAAATAGCATTCCCAGGGCCATGAAAATTCAATTGTTCTCCACTCTTCCAATTCCTTAGTTTAAGCCTCTTTTTAGCACGTCTTTTGTAAAAAAAGATCGTGCTTATGTTATCGATTTGTCCGTCTGTAGATACCATGTCTCTGCAACTATTAGTCCGATTTGAAAAAATCTTTTTACGTTGGGAAGCTTGAAATATGAGAATGATGATCTTTTATTTCGTTTCTTTTTTTTTACAATGTTCATTTTCGCCGCTAGAGGGCGTAAATGCAGATGATGTCGAATTCAAAATACAATTTATTCCATATATGTATTTGCTTCTAAACATCCGATCGAAAAAAAATGTTTTATCTTTCGATTCCATTTATGTCGAAGAGTATTTTAGTTATTTACTTTTTCAAGTGACACATAGATTTTCCGCTAGGGGGTGTAAAATTAAATTACGTTTTCTCCGATATCGCTTCTTCTAAAACTCCGATTTGAATTTCTTTTTTTTCTTTAGCGGATACAGCTCCTGATGAAAAATATTTTGCGTATAATTTCGAATTTTTAGTAAAGAATACTTTGGCCACCAGAGGGCGTAAGGGATATTTTTTGCTTCTGATGTATTTGCCATAAAATCTGAGCTTTTAAAATTTCGACTGAAAAAATTCTTTCCTGGGCCAATGCGACTCACTTCGATAAACATTTTCGGAATATTTTCTTCTTAAAATATTGCATGGTTTCTCTGCCAGGGGGCGTAGATGTGTACCTTATTTTTGCCAATATATTCGCTTCTAATTGTCCGATTTGAAAAACTTTTTCTTTATTGGATAGAGTTTCCGGTGCGACATGTTTTTCATATAATTTCAAAATTTTCAAGTAATTCATAGACTTTCCGCTAGAGGGCGTAAAGGTAAATTGCGTTTCCCTTCGATATCTGTACTTCTAAAACTTCGATTTGAAAAAATCTTTCTGCACCAGATACAGCTCCTGATGGGAAATCATTTGCATATAATTTCTAAATTTTGGTAAAAATGGTTTGGCCACCAGGGGGCGTAAGATTAATCTCCGCTTCTGATGTATTTGCAGCAAAATCTGAGCTTCTAAAATCTCGAATGAAAAAAAATCGTTTGTGGACTGATACTACTCACGTCGACAAATCTTTTAGGAATATTTTCTTCTTAAAATAACGCATGGTTTCTACCTCAACGGTGTTGATATATGTCTTAATTTTGTCAATATATCTACTTATAGGAGTCCGATTTGAAAAATTCCTTCTTTGTTGGATAGTGTTTCTGATGCGAAACGTTTTTCATATAAATTCAAAGTTTTCAAGTAAATCATACACTTTCCGCTAGGGGGCACAAAGGTAAATTGCGTTTTCAGCGTTATTTCTGCTTCTAAAACTCCGATTTGAAAACTTTTTTCTGTATCGTATACAGCTCCTGATGTAAAATGCTTTTCGCATAATTTCTAGTATTTGATAAAGAACGGTTTGGCTACCATGGGGCATAAGTGTTAATTTCTGCTTCTGATGTATTTGCAGCAAAATCTGAGCTCCTGAAAACTCGACTGAATTTTTTTCTTGGACAGATACCGGAAAAACCTTTTGAGAATACTTTGTTCCTGAAATAATGCATGATTTTTCCCGCCAGGGGGCGTAGATGCATATCTTATATTTGTCCATATCTCTGCTTCGAACAATCCGATTTGAAAAATTCTTTCTTTGTTGGAGAGTGTTTCCGCTGAGAAATGTTTCTCATGTAAATTCAAATTTTCTTAACGCACAAGTCTGCCACCCGAAGGAGTAAGTTCACGATTCCGTGTACAGCAATATGTGCGGGATTAAAAACCCGATTGAGAAACTTCTTTCTTTCGTCAGATACTACTGTTTTCCATACCGATTCCATTGACTTTGAATAGCTTTGATAAATTTAATTTGCGTCAGAACGGATTCAAAAGACGCGCTCATTACACCCGAAAATTCAGTGTCATCTATCTTGTTCATGTTTGTATGGCCAGGGAGCGAATGAGAAGACTGGATAGGAATTCAATAAGTGAGGCCATTACTACCTCTGCTGTTTGTTTTCTTTACAAAATTGGAGATTCTAACGCGAAAAGTGGAGTCTATATCTGCACTAGCACTCTTAAAGACTGTCCCGGGACAGTGAGAGCGCATAAAGTGGCTGACGACTGCTTTGTAGGAGAGGAGTGCAAGGCAAAGTCGCTGGCTTGAAGGAAGGGAGTTAAGGATGGGGAGGATTGTGTCTGAGTAGCACGACGTTTAAATGTGATTTAGATAAACAAAAACGACATTTTCCTCTAAATAAATTAACCAAGTGCAGTACAATTTTCGTAAGCAAAAATTCAAAATTTTGAAAAGCAATTAAGATAATGCATTCAGAGCAAGCAAAACATTCTAGTAACACCTGTATCTTACACCAGTGGCGTAATTAGTCAGATCCGTTTGTGTGTGTGGGGGGGGGGGGTCCAGGTTAAGGACTCGGGATTGCACGAATTCCTTTGTAACCGGTAGGAAAAAGCATTGAAGTTTTTTTCTTTTAGTGCTTCATAAATATAGTTGCTATCAGACTTGTCCCACCAAAAATAATGCTCACCTGTCCGTCGCCCATCCTGATTTGGAAGTCTATAGCGACATCAAAACCTTGACTTCGTTATGATCTTGATTACTATAAATAAGTTCTGATTTTGGCTTGAAGAATCATCGTGATAAAGAGCAAGTTATTGTCTGAAAAAGCGAACATTGTTTTTAGAATCACTGTTACGCCTCACTTATCACTGCTGGCTCAGTTTCAAGATTTGTTGCTTTATCATGTGCATGCCATTGCCCAACTCTTGTTAAAAGCTAAACTTCCGAAAACAAATAATGTTAACAAGAACCCTAGCTAGGATTTTGGACGCTTAGGGCCATACATTAACAAGTTAGTAAAATCATGCAATGCATTAATTAATTATGATACGCCTTCCAACATACCAGAAATCATAAGAAAATGCCTTGGTTTTGAGGGGACTAAATTATGGTATTCAATTCAATTCAATTCAATTCATTTACTTTGCTGAGCTAAAAAACAAGTGTTACAAAAATATCATTGAAACAATGCACAGCAAGGAAGCAGGGGTCAAAGGCCAGCCAGGCCTGACAGGGTCCCATGCTCCCTAGGCTAGTTTTAAACTGAGGCCAGTAGTTGAAATTACAAACAAGAGTTTCATAGTGACAAAAAAAAAAAAAAAAAAAAAAAAAAGAAACGGTGATGATATATGAGAAGATAATAAACATTACAGATAATACCATTGAAAAAGAAATTTACATCGCGATATACAAGTGTTTAATCAATGCATCCTGCCAGTGCTTACGTATGGAGCAGAGACATGGACCTTAACTAAAAAATACATGCAAAGACTGCAGACAACTCAAAGAAGCATGGAGAGATGCATGCTTGGTGTAACCAAGAAAGATAAAAAGAGGAACTTGTGGATAAAGAAAATGACAGGAGTGGACGACATCATGACCAGAGTGAAATCACTGAAATTGCAATGGGCTGGACATGTTGCCAGAAGAACGGACCACCGATGGACAACCGAAATCTTAGACTGGATTCCGAGGGACAGGAAAAGACCCAGAAGAAGACCCCATGGGAGATGGAAGGATGAAATTCGAAATTATGCTGGAGTGACATGGAGGATACAGGCCCAAGACAGACAATTGTGGAAGAAATTTGGGGAGACCTGCATCCAGCAGTGGATTGATAACGGTTGGTAGTGATGATACAAGTCGTAGTATTG
This sequence comes from Macrothele yani, assembly GCA_039090855.1. NCBI lineage: Eukaryota > Metazoa > Arthropoda > Arachnida > Araneae > Macrothelidae > Macrothele > Macrothele yani. The sequence goes on from CM076992.1 coordinate 23,106,258, forward strand.
GTCATAGTTCCCATCCACTGTAATAATTAATTTCAGGATCTGCAATTCATTATGAAGTTTTTCAGTTTCATTTTAAAAGGTTAAAATTATTTAAAGAAGTCAGTACCGTCGGTAATCAGTTCCAGTAGTGTGGGCCAATGTAATTTATACTTTGCTTCATGGTCTCCGTTTTCGGATGAATAGGCCGACTATGTGATTTAGTGCGTGTGCCATGTGTTTGTATCTGGGGTATAATTTGTATGATGTTGGCGTGTAAATTATTCTTAATGCGTTTGAACATAATTTTCCCGATATTGAAGTAATATAATTGGTTAATCGTGAGAATGTTGCATTTGTTTGGGAGAATTCTTGTGTTATTATATAGTGTTAGTTGTGTATTTCTATCAAATTTTAGGTCAATTAATATTATATATTTGCTTTGAAGATTCTGAAGTTTTTTGAAATTATATTTAGTTGTCTGTCCCCACAATAAAGATAGCATAATTAATATGAGTTTGAAACATGGTATAGTATAAATGAATTAGTGTCTTACAGGTAAGGTTTGTGAATACCAGGCTGATAATTCTAATATTTTTAGAGAGTTTGAGAAGAAGAGAGTCCACATGTTGGTTCCATCTAAGGTCCCTATGTAAGGTAATCCCCAAATAAAGTAAGGAGTTAACCTCATCTATATTTGTACCATTAATAGATAATGTGATAGGAGGTTGTGAAATATTTTGTTTTGAAAAAATTAAAGATTTTGTTTTGGTAATATTTGTTATTAATTCATTGGAATTTAGCCAATCTGAGATGCTATTAAGTTGAGTATTAATATTCATAATAGTGCCAGTCGTTAAATTAAATGCGGTGAGGATGGTTATGTCGTCTGCAAAGAGGAGTAAATCTATATCACTTATAGAAATAAATATATCATTAATGTATATACTGAAAAGTACAGGTCCCAAAATTTAACCCTGTCGAACACCAGTTAGTATGAATTGAAGAGTGGATTGATGTTGGTTAATTTGTGTATTTTGTTGCCTACCTGATAAATAACTTTTAAAAAGAGAATGTTCATTGTTCCTTATTCCTATAGTGTGTAATTTGTATAGGAAGATATTATGATTTATGGTATCAAAAGCTTTCTTTGGATAGATCTAAAAATAATGTGATGGTATATAAATTGAGTTCAAAAGTATGTTGGACTGTTTGTTGTAGTTATAATAAGGCTGATTCTGTTGACTTTCCAGATTGAAAACCATGCTGATTTGGATGGATAATGTTTAGATTATGAATGTAAGAGATCAATCTATTGTAAATCAGTCTCTCCAAAATTTTAGCAAAAATTGATAAATTGGCTATAGGGCGGTAGTTGTTTGCATCGTTTATTGATATATAACGTTTGAAGTTCACATATATCAAAATTAAATCTCTTTGTGCTCGTGCTACTTATTTCTATTATCAAGAGCTACCACACATAAGCCGTTTTATTATTAAAAATCCCATCTAAATCGGGCAATTTTCGCAGAAGTTATCGTGCGAAAATAATGGCTAACGAATCTCACGCATGCGCATTGCCCGCAATTGCTGACAAAACATATTTTTGGCGGAACTGCTTCCAAAGTCGTTAAGGAACAACGAATTGTATTTCGTCGCAATTTTAGTCAACTTATGAGGATAATGGCTGTGGATTAAATCTCGCTCACGTGCCCTGACCTTTGACTCCATTTCGATGATATTCAACAGAACCGGTTCAGTATGCCTCCGAAACAACATGATAACGTATAACGAAGTGAATTTCTCCGTCATTTTTATCCGCGCCAGGATTCGAACCCGGGTCCACTCATTCCGGAATAAGTTGCTCTACCAATTAAGCTACGCGGACGTTTTTATTTTGATTCCTATCTGCCTTTATGTCGTGTGCGTCCTTCTGGCAGGTACGTCACATCTCCTGGTACGTTACATCATCTCCCCCTTATTTTTTTTATTTTTTTTTTTTCGAAGTGCTGGAGAAAGGATTCTCTTATTTTTCCTATCTCGCGGTGTGGAAATAACATCACACCAATGCGAGATTTTGAACGGTCGGGTCATCCGGATAGTTCGGGCGCCATTATAACGAAGTGAATTTCTCCGTCATTTTTATCCGCGCCAGGATTCGAACCCGGTTCCACTCATTCCGGAATAAGTTGCTCTACCAATTAAGCTACGCGGACGTTTTTATTCTGATTCCTATCTGCCTTTATGTCGTGTGCGTCCTTCTGGCAGGTACGTCACATCTCCTGGTACGTTACAAACGTTTTGTTGCAATAGAAGCATTTTTGCGTAAGTTATGACGCATAAGGTCGATGGAATGGATCCAGATCCTATGTCCTGACGTTTGACCCCATTTCGCCCATTTTCTATAGGGTTCGTCCCCAGGTTGTCCCCTACCACATGCTAAAATTTCATCGAAATCGAACCATTTTTACGCGAGTTATCGTGAGGACAGACATACAGACAAAGCTGGAGCACATACGCTCCTTCAACCTACGGTTGGAAAGCATAAAAAACGCGCCCAAATGAAAAAAATATTAATTGAAAATAAAAGGGCAAAAGTTTAACTATGGAAAATAATGCTTATGCAAAAAATTGTAATCGCAGTTTTCTCTTATAAACAACATAGCTGTAGTCTTTGGTAAGTTACTGATATGATAAACTTGTGCCGCCAGATTAGGCTCGATAGGGATTAATGATACTAATTTGGGAGGAAGCAAAAGCAATCCAACCAAACCCTCAAGTCGAATACCAGCCATATGCACTGAGAAACACCATCCGCGAAACACGACTGGGCCACCATCTGCGACCCAGCTTGCGAGTCGAACTATCCGGGGGACCCATTCACCACACGAGTGGGACCAACTGGGTCCTTTATTCCATCAATACATTGACCAACAAATCTAAGAAACAATACAATCTATTATTAACAACCAATATTCACAAACTTAATACACACTATTACCATAGATTCGCGATTAACAATGATGTGGGAAATAAGTTGAGTGCAATCAATTTTTCATATTATCAAGGCCGTTCCATAAAAATTGAGAGTACTTTTTTGAGTTGGCAACGGTGCGAAGGGAAAAAACAAACACACAGACGACTAACAGAATTAAGGAAGTATCTGTGGCAACAATTATTAGCCGTGGCAAACGATCCCGATTCTGTTATTGCGCAGTTGTTTAAGGTACGTCATCTACATTTCGCCATACAGCTATGGAGGTGAGTGATTCAGAGTTACGAAGTGAAATGCGTTGTGCGATAAAATTTTGTAATCGGATTTGTAAAACGGTTCCAGAAACAGTTGATTTAATGAAAAGAAGCTTACAAAGATAAATGCTTGGGTGAGTCAACGATTTTTAGATTGCACCATGATTTCAAAAAGGGCGTTTGCCGGCAGATTTCGCTCCTAGGCTTGGTCGACCTGAAAGTGTTGTTACGTAGCGTATTGTTAACACTATTTGGGCAATCCTGCAAGAAGACCGAAGAATGAAGTGTGAAGACATAGCGGCGTCAACTAATATTTCAAAAACGTCGGCATTCGGCATCCTACGTGACAAATTACTGATGCATCGTGTGTCTTCCAGATCACCTCACGAGAGAACAACTGTTAGTCGGAGTTCAGGTGTGTCATGAGTGGAAACAAATGATTGCAAAGTATCCAAACTTTCTAAACACAGTAGTAACTGCCGATGAAACATTATAATGAATTAGCTTTGTTTATCTTCTTTGCTAAGCTAATTATTATGAATGAATAATGCTCTAAGCTTCAAAATAATGAACTCCCAAAAGGGTGTTGTTACTCGTTAATTATGAACTTAAACAAAGTCTCAACGCTGGTTATTTATATTAAGTAATCAAAGTCATAAACCTAACAGCCAGACAGAGGTCTGACAAAACTAAGAATTGAGAAAGACTGAACTTACAGAACAACTTGTTTATTATGATGACTCCTGGTCAACTAAGGCACTCATATATCACTACTACATAACAACACACTGCAACGCAACACACCACACCACACCACCAACTACACCAACTACAACGCAACAACACAACTACAACGCAACAACACACTACTCGATGAACGCGCCTATATACGAGCTACCACCACGTCATGACTTACACTCATTTGCCAGATCTCATTCAGCGGGGTGAAATAATATTCCGTTCAGTAGGAAGATAATTTACATAGTAAAATAAAATAACCAGAGATAGTAAAATCAAAAGGAAAGTGAATATAGAGTATACGTTACATCATCTCCCCCTTAATTTTTCTTCTTTTTTTTTTCTTTTTTTTTTTTTTTTTTGTTTCCGAAAAACCTATCAATTTTGGAGTGTAAGTCTTACATTTCGATGATTGACGTTTCTCGATCTTTTTTTGATTTGTTGTTCGGTGGTAGCCGTATTTACATCATCAATCTTGGCATGACAATGTACGAATCTGTATTCGACTGTGAAATTTGTAGTGTAGAACAAACCAAACCTGCATCGGCATACTTTCCTTTTATTCTGCCTAGCAGGAATCACTTTTTTAATTTCAAATTACGTGCGCCTCATTCGTGGAAATACATAACAACTGTATCAGCAGCGAAGATTGCCTGAAGCTGCCTAACAGTAACAATTTTATTATTTTCATTTCAAATTACGTTTGCCTCATGCGTTGAAATACAGAACAACTGTATCAGCAGCAAAATTTACCTGGAGCTGCCTAACAGTAACAATTTTATTATTTTCATTTCAAATTACGTTTGCCTCATGCGTTGAAATACAGAACAACTGTATCAGCAGCGAAATTTACCTGGAGCTGCCTAACAGTAACAATTTTATTATTTTCATTTCAAATTACGTTTGCCTCATGCGTTGAAATACAGAACAACTGTATCAGCAGCGAAATTTACCTGGAGCTGCCTAACAGTAACAATTTTATTATTTTCATTTCAAATTACGTTTGCCTCATGCGTTGAAATACAGAACAACTGTATCAGCAGCGAAATTTACCTGGAGCTGCCTAACAGTAACAATTTTATTATTTTACCCCTAAGCACATAGATATATACAAAAAAAGTGGATTAGTAGATGGACATAGAAGAAATATAAAAAAAAACACACATATATACACAAAAAGAATGCATAGGCCCACACGAAAAAAAGAAATTCTGACACGCCAACTGGTCGAGCAGGAAAAACAGTAAACTGAGAAAAGAACCTGTCCACGAGAACTTACTTATCTCGAGGACGCATAAAAAATTCTAGTGCGAAAACGTTTTCCAGGCCTAATGGGACTGGGGAAATCAGGTGGCTTGAATCTCTTCCGGGACGGTAATGGAACATCGGTCTGTTGTCGGTCAGGAATCTGGCGGTCTGGAAATCCCTGCGGCTGAGAAGAACGGTCAGAAGTCTGGCGGTCCGGAATCCCTTGCGGTTGAGAAGAACGGTCAGGAGTCTGGTGGTCCGGAAATCCCCGCTGCGGCTGATAGGAACGGTCAGGAGTCTGGCGGTCTGGAAATCCCTGCGGCTGAGAAGAACGGTCAGGAACGTCAGAAGTCTGGCGGTCCGGAAATCCCTGCTGCGGCTGATAGGAACGGCTCCCCCAGGCTTTGGATATGAAGTCCCTTGATGCTGGGGCCCGTTGTGTCCTTCCAGTATCTTTTTGGAGGGACGTGTCTCCGGCCACATCGCTTGTTTTCGTTTACGCCCACGGGGCATGATAGTAGTAGCAGGCATCGGCCCTGTTTGCCCTGAACGGAGGTTCCAGGGGCGAAACCCGGGCGGATGCAAAGATTTCTGCCTTCGTCGCTGTTGCGGCGAAGCAGATTGGGGAGACAAGTGACGTTTGCGCCCAGCTTTTGGTGGTGCTGGACGGTGTGGAATATTAAATGTTGGATTCATAACTGACAAATCCGAAATGTCCGACGCCTCTGAGTCGCTGCTGTAATTCAGCGGTCGTGCAGGGCGATGTTTGGATTTGCCTATAGGAATACTTTCCGATGAGGTATTCAAAGAAGAAGTATCCCGCGTTGGTGCAGAGTTAGCCGGAAACGGCGCAGCAATAGTCTTGGCAATGGTTGGAGGGAAAGGAACGATACTAGTATTCGACGAACGCGAATCGAGCCTTGGTCTCACGGGAGAATCAGGTTGCGGTTGTAGAAACTCGTCTGGAGGGGGGAGGGTGAAGGAAAAATCACTGGTGATTCGTCAAAAATGTTCGGTGGGTCGTCCACAATTTCTGGCGGTTGAACATGAGATATAGATTCTTGAGTCTGTGGAACAGAAGGTTGAGTAGGATTGATAATGAACTCGATATCCCGTTCGTGATACTTGCGACATTGATCAACATGTACATATTGAAAATTGTTGTTCGGTTTCTCCAGAGCAATATTATTTTCAAAGACATTTGCCACCCGATATGGACCTTCGTAGCTGGGTGCAAATTTCTTCACTAAAGTATGCGAAACAGAAGACTGGAAGTGCGTTTCCACGAGAGTGAGATCTCCAACGACAAGATCTGGTTCCCTACGCCTAGAATTATAATATCGTGCTTGAGCCGCTTGTGCTCCTAGCATTGCAATACGAGCTTTTTCTGCCATAATGTGTACTGATTGCGGAGTTGGTCGCTGGTTTAGTTCGTCGATAATCCCCGTTAAATTTTCAAAAGGGGTTTTAATTTTGCGACCCAGAAAAAGTTCTGCAGGAGTAATTTTAGTAGACTCGTGGACAGACGAGCGGAGGGCGAACGCGAAAAGTTCTAAATGTTCATCCCATCTTTCATGGTGGTCCATTACGAAAGTCGCAATCATTTTCACTAGCGTTCGGTTAACGCGTTCTGCTGGATTACTCTGGGGATGATATGGGGAAATGAATTTGTGTTTAATGTGTAGTCTCGCACACATTCTTTCAAAAATGTCAGAAATAAATTGAGGACCATTATCCGAAACTACTTTATTAGGTGCACCATATCTAGAAAATACTTCATTAACCAAGACATTACAAATAATCTCAGCCGTAGCGGCTTTAATGGGAAAAACTTCAACCCATTTAGAAAAATTATCAGTTAGTACTAAAACATAACGAGCTTTATTTTTAACAGATAATGGATAAGGTCCCAATAAATCTATGGAAATAATATCAAATACATGAGAACTTGAACTAGATTTCAAGTGACCGGCCGGTCTTACATTACGATAATTATTAATCTGACACAAGTGACATGATTGAACGTATGCGAGCACACTTTGGTACATGCCAGGCCAATAGGCAACATCCCGCAATTTACAACGGGTCTTGCGAATACCTAAATGGCCTGCAAGAGGTTTGTCATGAAATTCATTTAAAAGAGCCATTCTAAGGGTTCGCGGAATACATGGGCGAAACTCTGCCCTAGTAGTCCGAGACTTTGTATAATAAAGAAGACCCTCTATTACTTCAAAATGTTGTGACCTTCCAGCCAGAGAAGGATCACTTTGTGGGGGCGAACCCGCAAGCAAAAAATTGTAAATATCCCCAAAATCTGGATCATTTATTAATTCTGCCATTATCTGCTCTCTGGATGTGATATCAGCTATCAGAAGTAAAGGCTGACATCCAGGAGTAGTTTCGGTGGGGACCCCACTAATCGGAACGCGAGATAATGCGTCCGGTAATTGATTCTTATTACCTGGCTGATACGAAATTTTGATATTGCTCTCTTGTAACTTCAGAGCCCACTTCATAAGTCTTTGAGATAGGTGTTTAGCAGAATTCAAATACTGAAGGGCAGAATGATCCGTAATTATGTTAACTGTCAATTCGTTAAGATAACATTGAAATTTATTCAGTGCATACACAACAGCAAGACATTCACGTTCCGTAGCTGAATAATTGCGTTCAGCTTTGGCTAAAGTACGAGACGCAAAAGCTATTGGATGCCCAGCTTGTGACAAAACGCAACCAAGACCAACTCCGGATGCATCAGTATAAATATCAAATTCTTTAGAATGATCCGGGAAAGCCAACACCGGAGGCTGAGTCAATGCAGACTTCAGTGTTTCGAATGCAGCGTTAGCTTCAGGTGTCCAAATAAACTTCTTGTATTTACGCTTTAAAGCATACAATGGCTCACATATTGTAGCATAAGCGGGGACGAACTGCTGATACCATCCGGTCATTCCCAGAAAGCGGGATAGTTCTTTTGCTGTTTTAGGCCGAGGAAAGTCAGCAATAGGCCTAATTTTTTCATTATCAGTGAATAAGCCGTGGGGAGTAATTTTCAACCCCAGATATACAATCTCGTCCCTCGCTATCTGGCATTTACTAGGTTTTAACGTCAAGCCAGCATTGTATATAAGTTGGAACACCTGTTTGAGCAGAGAAAGGTGCTCGTCAAAAGTCTCTGATGTGATAATAATATCATCCAAATAGACATGCACATGGGGACCCAGGACAGGTCTGAGAACCGTGTCCATAAGCTTTTGGAAAGTAGCAGGTGCAGAAGCTAAACCAAAAGGCATACGTAAATATTCATAGGCCCCAAAAGGAGTCACAAAGCCTGTTTTATCGACCGAGTCCGGATGTACTGCCACCTGCCAATATCCACTTGCCAAATCCAAAGTTGACATCCATTTGGTCGACGACAAGTCATTTAGAATATGTGACATGACAGGTAGGGGATAATTGATTGTTTTTGTGACTTGGTTGAGCTTGCGAAAATCTGTCACGAAACGAAATTCATTTGGTTGTTTCTTTGGAACCAAGAAGGCAGGAGCCGCCCAGGCGCTTGTTGATTCCCTGATTATGCCCTGCTTAATCATTTCCGCAATTTGACGTTGCATTTCCTGTTTTTTATGTGGAGCACAAGGCTAAGGTTTCGTCGCAATGGGTTTCGAACCATCAGTGTCAATAACATGATAAACCACCTGTGTGAAACCAGGTTGATCCGAAAATAAACCAGGGCTTTCCTGTAAAAGGAGAGAAAGCTGGTCTCGTTGCCCCTCATTCAATTGGTCACTCAACAATAAACTCGTAATATCTACAGGAACCGTCGGAATCATTTCGACAGGTTCCGGAAAGGAAATCACATGTTGTACAAAATTCAAAGTTATTTGAAACTTGTTAATAAAGTCCATACCCATGAGACATTTCACGGGTAGCTCGTCTATAAGCAGGAAAGAATGTGTAAAACGAGCTTTTCCCAGCCCTAAAGATAATGTGACAGTTCCTGAAATACAGAAGATTTCGTTATTTGCACCTCGCAAATACTGCGTTGCAGGCTGAACATGTATTGCAGAAAAAACATCATTGCAAAACTTTGTATTTAGGGCTGATATCTCAGACCCAGTGTCGAACTTTGTCTCGACAATAATGTCTTCAAGTGTCAAGAATACATCAGGCAACTGAGGAGTTTGAACAGTCACTAATATTGTTTTAGGGTCAGAATGTTTGGTATCAGGAAGCAGGACCGACCCTTCGTCTACTTCCTGTGGAAGTTTAAAGGAATTCTGGTGGTGTTATCATGTGGTCGGAAACCTCGACCCTGCCGGGTATCGGGAAAATTTTCACGATAAGGAAAATTGCGTGCACCCTGCGTCGGGAACTCCGCGTGTCTGTTGAGATTTTCATTTTCGTTACGTCTGCCCTCAGCACGGGCAGAAAAATTATTATTGCCCTGAGCATGATAACGTTCCGAATGCTGCTGAGTGGAACGGGGTCGAGCATACTGTGCATTATGACGATACCCCGTAGCTTGCTCCGAAACTCGTTGCTGGTTCGCCACTCTTCTGTGTGGTGGAACGTATGAAGCTTGGGTGGGCACGTGTGTATGCTCGCGCTGAAAGTTTTGTCTATTATGCCGCTGAGGGTTTTCGGAATAAGCCTCGCGGGGTGCCCGAGCATGGTGAGTTGAAGCATGTTTGCCATGTCGCTCTTCATACGTGCGTATGAGGCGAAGGCATTCATGAATAGTGGCAGGGTGTCGAACCTCAAGAAAATCTTGCAAGAATGGGTCGAGCTGCTGTACGAGGGTATCCAACATGTCAACATGACTGGCATGTGGATCCCATAGATTATATAGGCGTGTAGTTTCCAACGCAAATGCAACAGGGCTATCATTGGGACCCTGCTGACGAGAAAACAGCTGTTGAGCAAGGCTAGCTCGACTGAGGCCGAAAGGAAAGACCTCCAAGAATTCTGCACGGAAATTCTCATAATGAGAATCCGGGTTCGACCCTCGCCACTGCCGATACCAGGTCTTGGCGGTATCTCTCAAGCAAGTTCCGGCAATTTGGACCTTGCAGTCTTCTGGAATATTATATAAATCAAAATGGTCTTCCAGATCTTCGAGGAACTTTAAAGACCCCTCCAAACCATTGAAATAAATTGTTCCTGCATGCGGCACGAAATGGGCAAGCATTCTGCTTCGCTGAGAGGATTGAATTCCCTCAGCTACGACCCGCGACTCAGAGTAATAAGAAGCTGGTGCATTACGAGATGGTGAAGAATGCTTGGGTATGTGTAGATTATTCATATCCAAGTCAGAGCCACAGGCTTCGTACAAATTGTCCAAACAAACACCATTACCCTCGAGACCTGCCGGAAGGTGGAAATTTGCAGTTGTCTCAGGTAAGGAAGCCATGGGTAATAATAGTCAGGATCTCGTGTTCGAGAAAAGTTCGGGCGCCAATTATAATGAATTAGCTTTGTTTATCTTCTTTGCTAAGCTAATTATTATGAATGAATAATGCTCTAAGCTTCAAAATAATGAATTCCCAAAAGGGTGTTGTTACTCGTTAATTATGAACTTAAACAAAGTCTCAACGCTGGTTATTTATATTAAGTAATCAAAGTCATAAACCTAACAGCCAGACAGAGGCCTGACAAAACTAAGAATTGAGAAAGACTGAACTTACAGAACAACTTGTTTATTATGATGACTCCTGGTCAACTAAGGCACTCATATATCACTACTACATAACAACACACTGCAACGCAACACACCACACCACCAACTACACCAACTACAACGCAACAACACAACTACAACGCAACAACACACTACTCGATGAACGCGCCTATATACGAGCTACCACCACGTCATGACTTACACTCATTGCCAGATCTCATTCAGCGGGGTGAAATAATATTCCGTTCAGTAGGAAGATAATTTACATAGTAAAATAAAATAACCAGAGATAGTAAAATCAAAAGGAAAGTGAATATAGAGTATACGTTACAACATGGGTCCACTATTTCGACCCCCTCACGAAGGACGCAACAAGTGCGTTTAAACACACATGCTCGCTTCCTCCAAAAAAAGTCAGTCAAACCAAATCAGCTGAGAAGGTGAGGATGATAATTTTCTTTCATCATAAAGGTGTAGTCAACCAGGATGCCGTTTCTCCACAAATTACTGTCAATGCTGAGTAATACATTTCGGCCTCGAAGCGTCTGCGACGACACATAATCGATATGTGTCAATTATGTGTCGTCGTAAGCGGCTTTAGCGACCGGAACTGGTGGGCAAGTAGATTGTACACCATGACAACGCCCGCCCACATGTGGCTGCTTGTGTTCAACAGTTTCTTACGAAATACAGTATTACAATCATGCCACAGCCTAGCTACAGACCTGACCTCTCTCCGTGCGATTTCTGTGTTCTTTCCAACAATGAAGGAGAAGTTCCGTTGCGCAACATTCAACACAGATGCCGACGTTATTCAAGCTGTACAGGGGTCGCTAAAGCAGCTTCCACAAAATGCCTTCGCCGCATGCTTTGAAAAGTGGACTCAGCCGGTGGTGCAGTGATCTAAGCGATGGCTTCTGATCATTCGTCCGAGATGGGTCCGAGTTCGAATCCCGATGAGGCATGCATGTCGTGTTTGTCTTACGGCGCTGGCTCTCTCCCGTCCCTGGAACCAGTGACCCAAAATTAGGGACGGGCGACTGCTTATAGCCCACTGAGATGCTCATGCTGGTCGTTAAACCTCCAATCAAAAATTAAAAAGGAGACTGAACGATGGGACCGTTGCACATCATCCGAGGAAAGATACTTTCAGAAAGAATAACATATACACCGAAGAGCAATTGAATTAGAGATACCTGTCTACTAATGTGTAGCACCACCTTTCGCCCTGATGACGGCGGCGATTCGTCTCGGGATGGACTCGACAAGACACCGGAAGCGTTGGATCCACGACCCCTAAACAAGCTCCCACAGTTCACGAAGATTTGATGGAGGGGGTCATCTCTCTCGATGGCATCACAGATGTGCTCGATGGGATTGAGGTCAGGTGACCTAGCTGGCCAAGGCAGCGAGGCCACGTCGGTGGAGGGTTCATCCAACCATTCGGATACAATTCGGGAGCAATGGCACGGTGAATTGTCTTGTTGCAGGATGAGGTCCCCAGTGGGATGTTGAAGACGCACAAACGGGAGCAAATGGTCTTCCAAGATATCGCGGTAACGCTGACCTGTGAGGGACGATGTCACACGTACCAGGCGTCTCATTTCAGTCCACGTAAACAGTCCCCAGACGAGAATGCCACCACCACCAGCTTGAAGAGTACCTTGCTGGCAAGAAGGATCCATCGCTTCATGTGGTCCTGCCATCCGCATGTACCAACGTGAAGCTTGACTCATCAGTACAGGCAACATTTTTCCACATGTCTAGGGTCCAGTGGTGATGTTCCCGCGCCCACGCTAATCTTTGCACCCTGTGATGTGCCGTAAGCAGCGGTACCCTCGTGGGACGATGGCTTCTGTACCCCAAAGCGAGGAGATTTTTCTGGATGGTGTGGCTGCTTACACGTTTTTGTGCACCAGCGTTAAATTGCCGAGTGATTTCTTACACTGTGGCCCGTATATCCGCTGTTACAATGCTAGCCGACGATGACCCCGCTCATGCACACGCTGTTGTCCACGGCAGTTGGCCCTTGCAGGGATGGTTTTACCGAATTCGATGTACTCACGGTGCACCCGTGACACAGTGGCTCGTGAAAATCCCAGTGCCTGCACGACTTCCGAGATGGTGTGATCCATTCGTCGAGCCCCGACAATTTGCCCGCGATCAAATGCGCTTAGATCCTTCGTCTTACCCATACTGCGTCCGACTCTTACTGATTCCCGTCGCATCACTCCTTATATTGTCGGATCGCTGCATACGTCATGTCGTTTCCGTTTACAGGGCCTCCCACATCGCCACATTTGCGTAACTCCAGCTGTCTCTAATTCAATTGCTTTTCAGTGTATTTTGCTGTACCTATATTTCTTTATTTTGTGTGATTTTACTCTCAGTTTTTATAGAACGGCCGTTGTAATAAAAATTTTCATGACTTATAAAAACACAGTTATTACAATTTTCAAAGACAATGGTTGTGGGGAAAGAATTCAACAATCATTTTCTGATCTTGATCTAGTAAAACGAGGCAATCTTAATTTAAACACATTAATATTTATAGGTAAAAAGATACGCTGTTGCAAAAGCTTCAAGAATTCGCTATCGATTGAACAGTTTAAGATACAATACCAAAATATCAGGGTTGAAAATCAAATTTTCCCAAAGCATCCTCAAATTACAATTCTAGGTAAATTGCACTCTACCAAAAACAAATAAATTATAACCAAACACACTGTTGCAATATTCTCAAGAAAAACTATCAATTAAACAATTAAGATACAATACTAAAAATACCAAATTCAAAGTGAGATTAATTCCCAAAACATTCTTTTTTGATTCGGGGGCTGACGATATTGTGAGCAACTCAGTGGGTTACAAGCAGTCGCCCGTCCCAAACTTAGGGCTACTGGTTCCAGGGAAAGGAGAGAGCGATAAGACAAACACAGCATCCATTCCTTACGGGATTCGAACCAGGACCCTTTCTGGCGAAAAGATCATAGACCATCGCTTAGACCACTGCGCCACCGGGGCGTCATATGTGTATTAAGAAAAAATACGTATTTTCGTAGCTGAGGAGTAAAGTGTGCGTTAGATTCGAGGGCGCATTAGATTCGAGTAAATAACCCCCGGTATTTCTTTCTGTAACTCATCGGCGTTCAAGACAAGCCCCTTTTAGAAAACAAATTCTAAAACTTTTCGGCTTTCATATACGGTACTCTTTTTTCTGTTTTTCAGCGATTCAAAGCCCACCAATAATTCCTAATGTGCCAGAAGAAACACCAGCGCAAAGAGTACCTATGCCAAGGTAAGTATTGTTTTCACTTCTTAATAGCATTTTTCTTCACAACTTTGAATCGAAATGAGACCAGAATGTTAAATCTTATTTTTTCCGGATTTAAATCTTCCTAATGACGAAACGTTACGCTGATCACTCTTTAGGTAATCACACAGATTCTGTCAAGAAGTGGTTAACCTAGGTAAAGTTCATTCCAGAAACAACGTAGATGACAAGAAGGCAAGGGTGCTTTCTAGCCAGTAATCCCAGATGAAACAGAAAAATTGAAACGTCATAAAAAGGCTGGTTACGAATAGCGAAAACAGTGCGTATGAGATTATATGATCACCACAAATTCAAAAATTAATTGTGATTTTCGTGAGAATAGGAATTTCAGAGCCCTGGTCTCTAACACGGTAAAAAAAAATACACCGATGAGACATTACATTATGAGCACCTACCTAATAAGCTGTAGAACCCCCTGTAGCCCGCAAAACAGCGGCCACTCGGCGTAGCATCGATTCGATGATGTATCCTGGGGTATCTGGTATCTTAATGTCAACAGCAGGTCCTCCGGTTTCTGTACATTTCCGGGTGGCGGTGATTTAGCGCGAACCCGTTTTTCCAAGTCGAACCACAAATATTCGATTGGGTTCATGTCAGGTGAATTTGGAGACCAGGGCATTAACAGAAAGTCACCAGCATGTTCCTCGAACCACTCCTTGACGATTTTGGCAGTGTGGCATGGCGCATTATTCTGTTAGTAATGGCCATCACCAGCAGGGAACACAGTTGCCATGAATGGGTGAACTTGGTCCCCAACGATGTTCAGATACCTGACAGCTGTCAGGGATTGTGCTATTGGGATAATGGGGCCTAAAAGCGTCCCAAGAAAACATCGCCAACAGCATAACACGGCTGCAGCCGGCTTGTTTCCGCCCAACAGTGCATCCAGGTGTCATAGCCTCCGTTGGCAATCAGCATATCTGCGCTCGGCTGTCTACGTAATGCACCAGGAATCTTCATTCGTCAGACCAGGCCACTTTCTTCCAATCATGTGCGGTCCAATCTCGATGATGTTGGGCCCATTTCATGCGTTGTTGGCGATGACGTGGAGTGATCATGGAGACCCGGATGGGTCTTTGGCTACGCAGGCCCATGCGCATAAGGCTGCAATGAACTGTGTGCTGTGACACATTGCCCTGATCACCACTGTTGTAGCTGCGAGTGATTTGTCGTACTGTGGCCCTGAGGTCGCTGTGAACAATACGCGACAGACTCCTCTCCCCTCTGGCATCAATGAGCTGCGGACGACCCACGGCTGGACAACGGTTCGCCGTTTGGCCATCTGTACACTACTTGTGATACATACTCACTACGGCGGTTCGTGTACAACCACAAGCCGCACCGTTTCCGAGATCGTAGTTCCGAGACACCGTGAGATCACAATTTGTCCTTTATCAAACTCCGATAAATCGGCAGCTTTTTCTATACATATAAAAACATCAGGTTATATATGCACTGCTGGCCACCCAAAATGCAACACCAAGAAGGAGGCATCTGATTGGCCTGAAATTCGCAGCATGCATAGCCCGCGAGAGGACATGCAAAATATTAGCATTGCAAGGCATATGCAAACCATGTGCACCGGCACGATACCGAGAAGCACTATAAGAAAGGTGCACGAAGGCGGGGTGTAAGTAGTGGAAGTGTGTTGTGCTGCCGGACCTGTGCGTGGGAAGCTTCCTGACGCCTCGACGCAGAATACGGCAGTCATTCCAGCACGTTTCGGAGTTCGACAGAGGACGAATAGTGGCCTACCGCGACAGCGGTTTACGACATTGTCTTCTCCGACGAATCCCGTTTCTGCCTGCAACACTACGATGGTCGGATTCGCGTGTGGCGGCACCACGGCGAGAGACTGTATGACGCCTGCGTTATGCATCACCATACCGGTCCGTCACCTGGCGTTATGGTTTGGGGCACAATTGGATATGACACCCGCACCCCTCTGGTACGCATCGCCGGTACACTTAACAGCCACCGCACCATCTCCGACGTTTTGGAGCCTGTAGTCCTCCCTTACCTGCAGGACCTGCCAGCGGCCACGTTTCAACAGGACAATGCGCGCCCGCACGTGGCACGCATCGTGCAACAATTCTTCACGGCCCACCAGGTGTCACTGCTGCCGTGACCCGCCTGTTTTCCCGATATGTCGCCCATCGAACACGTCTGGTCGATGATCGGCAACCGAGTGGCCCGGCAAGCACCAACGGCGGCTACGCCTGATGAACTGTGGCAACGTGTGGAAGCAGCCTGGACCGACATACCCCAAGCCCACATCCAAAGCCTCTTTCGTTCGATGCCTCTGCGTGTAGCGACCGTTATTGCCAGCCATGGGATCCACACGAACTATTGATGTCTACGTGTTCTGCAAGTCGCACGGGCCTGTAAGCTCAATCGTTTCATCTTTGTATCTGTTGTTATGCGTCCAGGAAATCTGGCTTTGCTATCTCGTGTCCTTCTTAGTGTTGCATTTTGGGTGGCCAGCAGCGTAAATTTGATTTGAATAGCGTGATTTTTTCTTGGTGTTGCAATTTTCACGAACAGAAAGTTATTATGTGTTCTGAAACCACCAGCACGCCAGTGAAAACATCTTACGTTTCTTTGCAGTTAAACATTCAAGGTTGTCCATTCACAACCCACGAACACCCTTGAAATCAGACACCCGTAAGCACAGTTTCCTGTAGCACCAGGCCAGGGGTACTTGAGAATGCGCAGTTAAGCCCTCTTCTGGAAGCAAGCCAGTGCTTCGTATATTAGCATGGGAGCACATTTCCACATGGCCCTGTTTCGTTTTATTACCGAAGGAAAACGCAATTGCTCTCACGCAGTTCTATCTTTTGTTAGTTGCTGGATTACTTTTGTGCCGTTCTTCTGTTTCATCGGGACAACAGTGTTAGTGACAGCCTAACATCCTCATACGGGATGCCTTAAAAGTTCGTTTAAATTTCAAAACATTATAACAAAAGAACAAATACGTGTGTTACAGTGCGGTTTGCTCGAAAAGCATCAGCTGGTCGGGGGTTTTGTTTGGTGATGGAAAAACTTTTAGTTCAAATAGTCACCAATAGAGGGTGATAATGGTTAAAAAAGCCGCCCCGGTGGCGCAGTGGTCTAAGCGATGGCTTCTGATCATTCGCACGGAAGGGGTCCGGGTTCGAATCCCGGTGAGGCATGGATGTTGTGTTTGTCTTACGGCACTGGCTCTCTCCCTTCCCTGGAACCAGCGGCCCTAAATTAGGGACGGGCGACTGCTTATAGCCCATTGAGTTGCTCACGGTGGTCGTCAAACCTCCAATCAAAAAAAAAAAAATGGTTAAAAAAATTGTAAATGCAGTGAAAATCAATGCAAATACATACGTTGCATTAATTTCCCTATCGCTGTCACAGTGATAACGTTTTATCATTTGTTCGGCGTCATTATGATAGCATGTGGTCCTACTTTAAGCAGTATATCATCTTATATGTGCAAGCACCAACCTACACTGGACGTGGCTTTTTATTTACCCCTGGCGCTCTGTCTGCCGTTACCAAAAAGTATACGGAGATTTGAGGGTTTTGACGTGCTGTTCAGTAAGAAACGTAACCGGAGAAGTAACATAAGTTGCTCAAGAACAGAAACTCAAAAAGGAAGCTTAATCTAGAGTAAGGGTCGTCAACCGTTTAATACCTACCTCCCACTGTAACGTATACTCTAGATTCAGTTTCCTTTTGATTTTACTATCTCTTGTTATTTTATTTTCCTATGCAAATTATCTTCTCACTTAACGAGATGTTATTTCTCCCGCTGAATTATATGTGGCAACGAGTGTAAGTCATGACGTGGTGGTATGCAGTATATATAGGCGCGCTCAACTATATCAAGAGGCTTCGTTTTATGTGATAGGTTCTTCTTAATTATTGTTATGCGATTCTACGAAAGTTCGGATATTCAGTAGTCGTGTGATTTGTTGAGTGTGTGTTTGATAATACCAGGAGCTCTCCAATAAAAGGTTTAAAGTGAGTACGTTTTCTCAGTTCATATTATTGTCAGACCTCTGTCTGGCCGTTAAGTCTCTTTCATTAAGTGTCTCCATTAAGTCCAGGGTATATTGTGTTTACCGCTCTAATAAGGAGCCTTCGAGGTACTAATGTACTAAAACCGAAGTTATAGTACTGATATTCAAGATAATGAGGAACGCTGAGTAAAAGAAGTTCCATATTCAATGAATTTATTGCACGTGCGAGTCTTACCTAAACAAACTCTAGCACTTTGAAGATTAGGTACACTTTAGCTACGTCAAGTAACCTTCCAATAACCCTAACGTTACTTAACGTAAGCTTCCCTGCACTACACGACCAGCGGAGGACTTTATTCATTATACCACTTTTGCATTTTTGTTGATGGTAAAATTTCTTTACCGCCCATCGGTGCCACAGTAACTCAATTTAGCGCAAGTGCAAAATAATTTTTAGAAGGGATGGTTTGTATAAAATATGTACTTAAATTTATCTTTCTTTTTCTACTTTATGGATGTTTATACATAGATAATTTCAAATTAAGGAATTTCTGCATCTCCGTCGATACAGCGCCTACTAGTGCGGTAGCTTCTTAAATTGAAGAAAATGTATAAACAATAAAGCTTATTGAAAACTACCTTTAATTAATGATTAATGAGATCCTTGAGGCTGATGCTGCGAGACTAAATATTTGATATCTGTTTCGATTTTCGTAAGGAGCAAACGAAGGTCTCTTCTTTCGGTGATATTCAGACGGTTTCTCTGTTTGGTGATAATACACTACTGGACAATTGTTAAGGACGGATCATAAACGGCTATATAGCGCATAAAAAAGTAAGTGTGGTTGGATGCCAAGTGAAATAAAATAATGTCAGAATGCCAGGACATTACAAGAAAGACAATTTATTGTGCTCTGAAATCCAGAAGGCTTTGGAACATGTTCAAGGGACAAACAGGCCATTTCGTGCAGAATACGTAAACGTGAAAAAAATGCAATTACCGTCCGCAGGCGTTCCGGCGTAAGATGTCAATACGGGATATGGCCACCATGGAGGGCGATGCAAGATTCCACACGTCGTGTCATGCTTTGCACAACATTATCAAGCAGCTGTTGGGGTAATTTATCCCATTCCTCTGTCAGTGCACGGATGAGGGTGTCCTTGTTTATTGGAGGGCATTGGCGACCAGCAAGACTCCTCCCCAAAGCATCCCACACATTTTCAATGGGATTCAGATCTGGAGAACGTGCTGGCCATACGAGGCGTTGAGTATCCTCGCTCTCAAGACACTCCTGGACAGCGACTGTTCGATGACATGTTGCGTTGTCGTCCATGAAAATGAATCTATCACCGACAGCACCACGGAACATGCGAACATGAGGTAGCAGAACATCATTAATGTATCGTTGACCAGTCATAATCCCAGTTGGAAGCACATAGAGGGACGTACGGCCATTGATCATGATGCCAGCCCATACCATGACACTACATGTCGGATATCGGTCCCTTTCCTGTATGTTTGCTGGATAATATGCAGTACCACTATCACGCCAGATCAGTTGTCGTCGACAATCAGACGATAGACTGTATCTACTCTCATCTGAGAAGAGGACAGCAGACCAGCCGTTATCAGTCCAATTGCGATGTTGATGGCACCATTGCAAACGGGCGGTACGGTGACGTCTGGACAATGGGATGCACACAACAGGACGGCGGGCGTATAGTCCTCCTTCATGCAAACGTCTGGCGACAGTTTTTCGGGAGATCCGCTTGCCAGTAGCAGCCATAAACTGATTTGCTACCTCACTAGCTGTGCTGCGCCGGTGTCTTTTTGTTGATAGCACTATGTACCGATCTTCTGCAGGTGTCGTACTGCGAACACGACCTCCCCCGTGACGTTTGCTACACTCTCCATTTGTTTGAAATGATTTCCAAAACCTTGAAACAACACTGTGGCTGACGTCGAACTCCCTGGCAACATCTGTTATTTTTCGCCCTTCTTCAATCTTGCCAATAATACGGCCACGCGTAAAATCATCTAGGTGATGTCGGGAAGACATACTGAAACTTGCAAGTTCGTCAATTGATTCTTTCGCTTTCAACTTTGCGTTTGAACAACAACGGTCAATACGCGTCAAATCCTTTATATCTCTTATCAGCGCTATGACGTCACGAACAAGTTCGGCAATCCAAAATTTGCGTACGCACAACACGTCTTACTGTATCCCGCACTTATGCTAATTTCCACATTTTCCTGCCTTCCATTTTATGGTTGCTATCGTTGCTATTGTCATCCGTCCTTAGCAATTGTCCGGCAGTGTATGATTAAAAGCACTAAAGCCTGATATTACAAGATATAAGTTAGGGAAAGGTATCAATAAATTAAATATCATTTCCCACATATTTGGATATAATTCAGACAATTTTTAATTTTTTAGTTTATTACGCAGGCATTTTTTTTACTCACGTGTACTACGTTGTCAAAGGGAAAACACTTTTATGTTGTTGCTCTTCTGTGGCGATAAAAATCGCACAGGAATTATTATGTGTTACTTTTAATTTCTTTCACACAGGTGTTTGTGTCGTCGACCTTTAACGTTGTGTTTTTTTAGCTCTGCAGATTACATTCTCTGCAAGAAGAGAAAAAGTTTTTTCGCAATTAATTTTCTTCTTATGTTATTTTGTGCGTGATCCACTTCATTAATAGAACTTTTTTTGTGTTATCATCAACACTGTGTTTTAACGGATTACCTTGTTTTAATTATTATCTATATTCAAAGTTTAGACATGGAATTCAAAAGTAAATTGCAAAATCATATTTTAAAAAGTCAAACTCGCGAGATTGTTAGCAATGTTCAAAATAGTATAACTATACTAATAATCCGAAATTTCTGGCGTAGAATAGAAATAACACTTTCCAAGTTTTCGCACATCAACCAGATGGCTTTTCCAAGGAAAGTAGACAGACAGCTAACTGCAAACTGCATAATAGAACGTTTCAACAATTTGAAAGCGGTGACTTGACTAAACTTGACTAGGCACCGCGTGCCCAACCAACGTGGCCTCGTTTATTCGAATTATCACGTTTGCGCCTATTCATTTATTGTCTAGTCAAGTCATCGCGTTCAAATTGTTGGAACGCTCTATTATCCAGTTTGCAGTTAACTGTCTATACCTTCCTTGAAAAAGCCATCTGGTTGATGTGCAAAAGCTTCAAAAGTTATATTTCTTTTCTACGCGAAGAAATTTCGGATTATAAGCATTGCTATGCTATTTTGAGTATAACTGGTTTACAGTTCCTACTTATTAATTAATTGTTAGCAATGTGCTCGATATATGGCGGAAGAACAAAATTTGTAACAACGGACCACAAAAGCATGAATCGCCCACTAGTGGGCGGTAGGGACCAAGTTGACGACCACTTATCTGGAGAAATACGTCACAAGCGAAGAGACAATTTTTGTTAGGTTGGGTTACGGAGTTAGGTTGCTTGTAGAGTTCAGGATCTTATTTCTTAAGTGAATAAGTACTCATGCGTGCATACACATACACTGAAGAACAATTGAATTAGCGATACCTGTCTAGTAACGTGTAGTACCACCTTTCGCCCTGATGACGGCGGCGATTCGTCTCGGCATGGACTCTACAAGACACCGGAAGCGTTGGATCCACGACCCCTGAACAAGCTCCCACAGTTCACGAAGATTTGATGGAGGGGGTCAGAGCCTCGAACATCTCTCTCGATGGCATCCCAGATGTGCTCGATGGGATTGAGGTCAGGTGACTTAGCTGGCCAAAGAAGCGAGGTCACGTCGGTGGAGAGTTCATCCAACTATTCGGATACAATTCGGGAGCGATGGCACGGTGCATTGTCTTGTTGCAGGATGAGGTCCCCAGTGGGATGTTGAAGACGCACAAACGGGAGCAAATGATCGTCCAGGATATCCCGGTAACGTTGACCTGTGAGGGACGATGTCACACGTACCAGGGGGTCCCATTTCAGTCCACGTAAACATTCCCCAGACGAGAATGCCACCCCCACCAGCTTGAAGAGTACCCTGCTGGCAAGAAGGATCAATCGCTTCATGTGGTTCGCGTCGTACTCGTATCCTGCCATCCGCATGTACCAACATGAATCTCGACTCATTAGTCCAGGCAACATTTTTCCACATGTCTAGGGTCCAGTGGCGATGTTCCCGCGCCCATGCTAATCTTTGCACCCTGTGATGCGCGGTCAGCAGCGGTACCCTTGTGGGACGATGGCTTCTGTACGCCATAGCGAGGAGATGGTTCTGGATGGTGCGGCTGCTTGCACGTTTTTGTGCACCAGCGTTAAATTGCCGAGTGATTTCTTGCACTGTGGCCCGTCTATCCGCTGTTACAATGCGATCTAGCCAACGATGACCCCACTCATTTACAAGCTGTTGTCCACGGCAGTTGGCCCTTGCAGGGATGGTTTTACCGGATTCGATGTACTCACGGTGCACCCGTGACACAGTGGCTCGTGAAAATCCCAGTGCCTGCACGACTTCCGGGATGGAGTGACCCATTCGCCGGGCCCCGACAATTTGGCCACGATCAAAGGCGCTTAGATCCTTCGTCTTACCCATACTGCGTCCGACTCTTATTGATTCCCGTCGCATCAGTTCTTTTATTTTTTCGGATCGCTGCATACGTCATGTGGTTTCCGTTTACAGGGCCGCCCACAGCGCCAGATGTGCATAACGCCAGCTGTTTCTAATTCAATTGCTCTTCAGTGTACACAACAAAAAGTATGTTTTGATAATATCGATATGATGAAATTTATCTGTGTTGTCAAACATCGCCATTAATAATATATGAGGTGTAACAATTTAATTCCCTGAATACACCTGTAGAAAAAATAAAAAATATGTATGTACCTGTGCCCTAGAGGCTACTGTCACGTTCAAAGTAATCCCCTTCCGCTGCTAAACATTTAGTTAGACGCTGCTGCCGTTGCTGAAAACATATCCGGAACTCTGTTTCTGGAATACTCTTGAGCGCGTTTGTCACGTTGCACTAGATATCAGGAACCACTGAAATATTCGTCCTTTAAGGACAGTTTCTATTTTTGGGAAGAGCCAAAAATCACAAGGGGCTAAGTCGGGTGAATGGGGTGGATGATCCAATTTGGTAATTGATTTCTTAGACAGGAAGTGAAGAACGCTGAGCGGCCGCCCCGGTGGCGCAGTGGTCTAAGCGATGGCCTCTGATCATTCGTCCGAAAGGGGTCTGGGCTCGAATCCCGGTGAGGCATGGATGTTGTGTTTATCTTACGGCACTGGCTCTCTCCCTTCCCTGGAACCAGTGACCCTAAATTAGGGACGAGCGACCGCTTATAGCCCATTGAGTTGCTCACGGTGGTCGTTAAACCTCCAATAAAAAAAAAAACAAAAAAACGCTGAGCGCATATGGCTTGGGCATTGTCAGGCCACAGTTCAGCTCTTTTTCTTCGAACAGAAACCTGTAACCTTTTCAACGTAGCTAAATGGCATTGGTGGTTGACCTTTTGTCCCTGTTCAATGAATTCGTGATGAACAATCTATCTCCTCGTGATTGAAAAAACACACGAGCATGGTTTTGAACTGCGATAGTGACATGCGTGCTTTATTCGGCTTTTATGTCACTCAAACACACTTGACATTTTCGTATCATCCTCACCACCCGCCACTTTTAATAGGTCTAACGTTTCAGCAGCACTTTTACCGATCTCCACACAGAATTTGATGTTAAGGTGGTTCCACCTTAAATCTCTGCCTTATGTTTCTAATGGTAAAACTTCTTTACATATTTTTTTAGCAATTAATGTATTCCCAAGGATGAACATTTGCTCAACGACAAAACTAAATTTAAGTTATACCATGGGATACTTAATACTTGCTAAAACATAATCATAAATAAGCAATCCAACATTTGTTTGTCTACTGACGTCATCAATGTACAGGTCGCGCCATCTGTTAACAGGTCTGAACATTACTCAAAGAAAAATGATTGATTTTTAATATGATTATGGTTATGTTTTAGCAAGTATTAAGTATCCAAAGCTATAACTTAAAGTTAGTTTTATCAATGTGCAAATTTTCATCCTTGGGAGTACATTAATTGCGAAGAAAACGTGTAAAGAAGTTTTACCATTGGAAACATAAGGCAGAGATTTTAGGTGGAACCACTTTAATGCGCTGCTCTAAATTTCTATCACTCATTTTTACCTCAAAACTCACACACTAACTTTCATTGCTTTTGCAACTGCTCACTCAGGAATAGCTCTACTGGTCTGCGGTTAACGCATGCACTACTTGAAACATGTCCAGACACGCTTGGGCACGTGATTCTTCCCCGCATCGCCACAAGGCTGACACTACTCGACCGTTCCGGGAATTAAATTGTCACACCTCGAACAGTTATGCATTACCGTTAGCATGATAAATTCCTATTTTCACAGTTTGCCTCAGTTTATGGAAGAAGAAGTGCATGAGGCCGTTGCACGTTTTGCAACAGAGAACTGTTGTTACGGTGAAGCATTTCCTCGGGAAATGCATGTTACTGAAATTACCATGAAAAGTGCCTTTCGTGTAAGTAGTCACATTTTCGAATTTCTCTTATTTCTGAATGTACTGGAAAGAAATTTCATGCTGACATTACAGCAAAGGATTTCACAAAGTATAGGTGAAGGTGGTTTCACCTAAAATCTCTGCCTTATTTTTCCAATAGTAAAACTTCTTTACATATTTTCTGCGCAATTAATGTATTCCCAAGGATGAAAATTTGGTTAATATATATAAAATACGTGGAGATAATGTAAATGGACGATGTCATCGCTCTTTCCACGTTATTTTTTGTTTTTAAACAACGCATAGCGGCATACAATTTTTCAGTCGCTATGCGTTGTTTAAAAATAACGTGGAAAGAGCGATGACATCGTCCATTTACATTATCTCCACGTATTTGATATATATTAACCATTTCTTCGCCCTTTGAATTTATCAGCTACAATTAAATAGCTAATAAATAAATACATCGCTCTTTCCACGTTCCAGAAACACACAGCAACCGAAAAATTGTTTTTCGGTTGCTGTGTGTTTCTGGAACGTGGAAAGAGCGATGTATTTATTTATTAACTGTCGCCACGTATTTGGAATATTTTCAAATTAAATAGCTGTTGCGTTAAATGCCACCAGATGACGACATCTCAGTTGCTGAGACCATCAATACGTATTCGTGTAGTCAGATGCTGACTGATAAACCACGCATGGCGCTGAGAACTGTTGGTGCCGTAGCGTAAATTCGAACGCACTCGACTAGCTATCGAGAGTTCTGGGGTTCGATCCCAGCGGTGCCGGCACACAATTTTTCAGTCGCTATGCGTTGTTTATAAAATAACGTGGAAAGAGCGATGACATCGTCCATTTAGATGAAAATTTGCACATCGATAAAACTAACTTTAAGTCATAGCATGGAATACTTAATACTTGCTAAAACATAACTATAATAAAAGAATCCAACATTTTTTTGTCTACGGACGTCATCAATGTACAGGTCGCGCCATCTATTAACAGGTCTGAATACTACTCAAAGAAAAATGATTGATTTTTAATATAATTATGGTTATGTTTTAGCAAGTATTAAATATTCCATGCTATAACTTAAAGTTAGTTTTATCGATGTGGAAATTTTCATCCTTGGGAATACATTAATTGCGAAGAAAATATGTAAGCTTTGCCATTGGAAACATAAGGTAGAGAGAGTTTTTGGTGGAACCACCTGAATCCAAGGACGGCGGAAGTTCTGATTTACCTTTTCAACCTTTTTCATGAAGAATATTTTATTTCTTTGATTCAGGCAACGGCAGCTTTAGTTGCTGGACTGACTAGTGTGGAAATTATTAATATTTGTTGTTATGATTCAGTTCCTTTTACTATGCAGGGTTCTAGTCTAACTGGTTGAAGATATCAATTAACTGTTTATGTTACACCAAAACCCTAACATACGAGGAGCGTTCAATAAGTAATGCCTCCGCGCAAGTGTCTCGCACATGACTTGTTGCCTAGCAACCAGTCAGACAGCAAGCGATTCTTTGTGCCATTAGCTTCCTTTTACCGCTTAATAGAACTCTATTATCTATTTTTTCATATTTAAAATGGATTATTGTTATTCAGCTGTGACGACGGGTGTCAAACAACGATCAGTTATAGAATTTTTAACTCATGAAAATGTACCTCCCAAAGAAATTCACGCTAGATTAGGTTATGGACCTTTGGCCATAAGCACTGTTCGTCGTTTGGTAAGAAAATCAAAGGACAGTGGAGGAATGTTGGCCGTAAAGGATCAACCAAGGAGTGGGATGCCTGTAATGGCAACTTGCGATTTGAACAGGCAAAAAGTCTATGAGTTCATCAGGGAAAATCGAAGAAGAACTCAGAGAACCATAGCAGGCAAGTTGAACATTAGTTTAGGTAGTGTAAATGACATTGTTAAGGTTTTTCGATACAACAAAGTGTGTGGTCATTGGGTACCGCATTATCTAACGCCTGAAAAGAAGAAATCAAGACCTGAGCATGCCAAAGGTTGCTTGCTCGCTATGAAAAATAGGGAAATGATTTTCTCCAAAGCATTGCGACTGGTGATGAGAGTTAGGAACAAGAAATGAAAACTCAATCGCTGGAATCCCGGCACCCATCTTCTCCTCCAGCGAAAAAGTTCACAACTCAAATTTCTTCCGGTAAGTGCATTCTCAAATTCCTGCCGGTAGGTCATTATGTTCTGGGACTACAGAGGCAGTATTCATCAGTTGTGAACCAATCACGTGAAAGGTGAGGGAGTTAAAAGAGCTAAACTCTACGCCGAGAAGTTTAGCTCTTTTCATTTGGTTAGATGCAAGCAGCTCCCAGCGTCAAATGACTACATACAGTCCTTTGACACTTTACAGAGATGTAAAGCGTCAAAGGACTGTATGCCGAGTTGGAGAGCCTGCTCCATCGACTTCAAGGGTAGGACTTCATCCGAGAAAGATCTTGTGAAGTGTATGGGGGAATGTCAAGGGCGTAATCCACTGGGAGCTGCTTGCACCTAACCAAATGATAAATGCTGCCAACAGGTGGAAAGGCTGAAAGAGAAATTCAAATCTAAGCTTCCATCACTGGTTAATCTCAAAGGCGTCATCTTGCGACATGACAACGCAAGACCCTATACAGTTTTAGTCAATCAAAGAAAATTATTGGACGGGAAGTGTTGCCTCACCTCCTGTACTTCACAGACCTTGCTCCTACGGATTACCACCATTTTCGATCTCTTCAGAGCAACCTCGCTGGAAAAATCTTCGATTAAATTGAAGATATTGAAACTGTATTAACTCAGTTTTTTGACTCCAAAACGGCGGAATTCTACAGAAGGAAAATTCAATGATTACCAAAAAGATGGCAAGAGGTCATAGCTTATAATGGCAATTATGTAAAAGAATGAAAATGTTATTTATTAAAAAAAAATGTTTTTCTTCTCTACTGAAAAGAAACGGGTAGAACTTTTGCACAACCTAATATACACTATATTGACAAAAGTCAACGGACAACCCTTCAAAAGCAAATTAACGGATCCGCTGCGTTGTTAAGATGCGCGGTACAGCTGCAACCGGTATAAAAACAAGCCTGCAGCTGCCCGCGATCATATCGCACTGTGAGGTTGAGTGAAAATGTCGCTGAACTGCCTTTGAGAAAGGAAAGATTGTTGGGTGTTATATTAGTGGGTTGTCCATAAGAGAAACCGAGAGGCATTTAAACATACCTACGTCAACTGTTTTGGATGTACTGAATAAGTGGAAGACACATGGCGTGCCTGAAGCAGCAAAACGTACCGACAGACCAAAGAAAGTCAGTGATAGAGGACTTCGAAGCCTCAGGAGAGTCGTTACAGCTAATCGACGGAGTACTACACAACACTTCAGTGTACAGGCGAGTAACAATGCTGGAACCTCGGTATGTACACGTACCATTCACAGAGAACTTCATTCCATGGGTTACCGTGGTCGTGCGGCTGCTCATAAGCCTTTCATCTCCACTCGGAATGCTACTCGTCGTTTAGCATGGTGTAAAGAACATTTATCGTGGACCGTAGATCAATGGAAACGGGTCGTATGGACTGATGAATCCAGATACACGATCCATCAGTCTTATGGCCGTGTGTGGCTATGGCGGCAGCCGGGGGAACGCTATTTACCACAGTGTACTGTTCCTACGGTCAAGTTTGGAGCTGGCAGTGTACTCGTGTGGGGGTGTTTTTCGTGGTATGGTCCCAGCCCATTGGTTATCATGGACAAACTTGTTAACCAGCATGTCTACCTCGATATGCTGGACAATTATGCCCCACCAACTCCTGTGCAATACTATGGAACCGAGCCTTGTTGCTACCAGCAGGATATTGCACCGAGCCATAAAACAAGGACTGTTACGGCGTGGTTTGACGACAACTCCGTATCGTGTGTTAACTGGGCAGCACAGAACCCTGATATTAATCCCATAGAGCACCTATGAGATGAATTA
The DNA here is from genome assembly GCA_039090855.1 of Macrothele yani. Lineage (NCBI taxonomy): Eukaryota > Metazoa > Arthropoda > Arachnida > Araneae > Macrothelidae > Macrothele > Macrothele yani. The sequence continues at coordinate 23,135,031 of CM076992.1, forward strand.
GAGCGCTGCATAAGAAGTTTGGAACCAAGGCCTACTACTACTAAGCAACAGTTAGCGGCAGCATTATGTACTGAATGGAATCGCTGTGTTCCAAAACCTTGTCGAAAGCATGTCTCGAAGGGTCAGTGCATGCATTAAACCCAAAGGTTGACCGACACAGTACTAATGTATGCCAATAAATGCTATGTTGTGTTTCTCTTCTGGGTGTCCGGTGACTTATGTCAATACAGTGTATTTCGAGTTTAACGACAGCCATGAGCTACTCTGATGGTTATAAGCAGTTGGCCATCTATAATTTGGGGCCAGTGAGGTTCCAGGAATGGAGGGGGCCAGTGCCGTAGGACAGGTACACCACCCATGCGTCATCCAGGACCCGGGCTCCAGCTCATCTCAGACGAATGGTCAGAGACCAGAGAATCTGACTACTCGGTACTGGGGCAGCAGCTGGTGGCTATCCCTGTAATCATCAATCCAGGATGGTTCCCTTTATAATTCCCAAAACAAGTATTACAATCTACTCGTTCGCTTGTCCTAGTTGTGATGGTGACGCAGATACCAAGACGGCAAAGCTGCAGCGCTAAGACTTGTCAGTCTAGATCATTAGGTAGAACAGTCAACTCCGGATAAAGGCATGGGTTCGAATCCCATACCGGCAGAAAAGGGCTTTTCTTCACATAGTCAATTTGCTTTTTGGATTATACACTGCAATTTTATTTCACACTTCAGAAAGTATGCCGCTGCCCTGGTGCCGCAGTTGTCTAAGCGATGGCTTCTGATCATTCGTCCGAGATGTGTTCGGGTTCGAATGCCGGTGCGGCATGGATTTGTGTGTGTCTTACAGCGCTGGCTCTCTCCCTTCCCTGGAACCAGTGGCTTTAAATTAGGGACTGGCGACTGCTTCTCAGAGCTAAGTTGGGGCTCAATTTTCGGAGTCGGAGCCCACCCGAGCCTGAATTTTATATTGCAAGATGAACCCGGGCCCAAATGAGCCCGAAAACTGGCTAATGTGTTTAACCATTAATAAAAAGCATCTCCTTTTCAACACTTCCACTCTCTGCTTCTCCTGCAATTAAACAATGTATTTCTCAAATGGGAAGTGGGGAAGGGACCTCTATCTATTTTTATAGTGTAACTGTACGGTTTTCTGTGACCGTCCGTTTCCACCTGAAGTGCTTCAGGCGGGCGGGATCCAAAATGATCGGGCGGTGCTGTCATTGTATGTTGCTCAAATAATGCTAATATTATCGCGCCATAATGCGCTACAGTATGCACGTTGCTAAATAGAATTAGCAGAGAGTTACTGCTTGGCGATAGGGGGTAAATTATCGTCGACAAACTATCAACTATCCTATATCTACAGTTCTTGAAAAAGCTTTTTCTTCTCTGCAGAAATACGCTAGTGCGCGGTTTATGGCATTTTCTACCCCAGCCTGGAATAAATAGCCATCTCGAATGCACCGCTCCCCAACCAGAACCAGTTGCCGAAGGATTCCCTTTACCAACTATAAAGTGTCTCATTTGCTAAATCGTATAAAATCATATTTATATATACAAAAATTATCTCGCTCTCCCTCTCTCTAAGAGCCCGAGCCCGATTCGGGCTTTTGAGCTCGGGCTCAGCCCGTCTCAGCTCTGAGGCTTATAGCCCCCTGAGTTGCTCACGGTGGTCGTTAAACCTCCAATAAAAAAAAAAAAAGTATTCCAGGAAAGGTGATATAATACATAGGGTGAATGTATTGGAAAAAAAAAAGCTGAACCACTACGGAGAGATTATTTGTGAGTGTTTTTAAGTATTGTCCCTATTTTCCGTTATTTACGTACCAAAATGTTTTCATTTTCCTAAAATATCTTTGCCTAGCTAACCGCACGTTTTATTATATTCAGTGAATATGGAAATATTGTAGTCTACACGAAATAAAAATCGTTTTCCTTTCAGTACACTTTTGAAACATTCGCTGAGAAACGAGAATCTTGTTGGCGTTTTATTCCCTACACAGGTAAGTTTGAATTCAAGTGTTTCTCAGATATCTCGACTTTCATTAAAGTTTCTGCGTTTGTTATGCTGTGACATTAGTAGTCCATGATTTCACTTTCCCCAAAATTTTGTTTATCCTTTATTGTGTGTTGGGAATTCCTCAAAAGTATAAGCAATGAACCACATTTGCTGTGACAGCACAAACATCCGAGGAAATCCAAATTAATGGTGTAAAGTTAAAAATACAAATGCCAATGTTTCGCGCTTGATCGGAGATTTCTTCAAGGCGTGGTTGTGCTGCCGGACCTGTGCGTGGGAAGCTTCCTGATGCCTCGTCGCAGAATACAGCAGTCTTTCCAGCACGTTTCGGAGTTCGACAGAAGACGAATAGTGGCTTATCGCGACAGCGGTTTATCGTACCGAGATATCGGCGCCCGTGTGGGATGACATCCAGCCACAGTGAGGCGAGTATGGATTCGGTGGGTGCAGGAGGGACGGACGAACCGACGTGAGCGATTGCCGCAGCCGCGGCACACCACCGGACGAGAGGACCGGCATGTTGTGCGGCGGGCATTGACGGCTCGCACCGCCACATCATGAACGTTAGCGCAGGAATTAGGGTGCGTAGCGCAACAACCTGTGTCAGCACGTACCGTTCGACGTCGTCTGCAGGAGCGGTGATTTGTCGCACTGCGCCCATTGCTCCGATTACCATGTTCAACGTTACACCACCGGCGAGTGAGGCGGCAGCGGGCCGTTGAACACCGCACCTAGGCTATGGAATGGCACGACATTGTCTTCTCCGACGAATCCCGCTTCTGCCTGCAACACCACGATGGTCGGATCCGCGTGTGGCAGCACCGCGGCGAGAAACTGTATGACGCCTGCATTATGCATCGCCATACTGGTCCATCGCCTAGCGTTATGGTTTGGGGCGCATTTGGATGTGACACCCGCACCCCTCTGGTACGCATCGCCGGTACACTCAACAGCCACCGCTACATCTCCGACGTTTTGGAGCCTGTAGTCCTCCCTTACCTGCAGGACCTGCCAGCGGCCACGTTTCAACAGGACAATGCGCGCCCGCACGTGGCACGCATCGTGCAACAATTCTTCACGGTCCACCAGGTGTCACTGCTGCTGTGACCCGCCTGTTCTCCCGATATGTCGCCCATCGAACACGTCTGGTCGCTGATCGGCAACCGAGTGGCCCGGCAAGCACCACCCGAGGCTACGCCTGATGAACTGTGGCAACGCATGGAAGCAGCCTGGACCGACAAACCCCAAGCTCACATCCAAAGCCTCTTTCGTTCAATACCGCGGCGTGTAGCGACCGTTATTGCCAGCCATGGGGACCACACGAACTATTGATGTCTGCGTGTTCCGCAAGTCGCACGGGCCTGTAAGCTCAATCGTTTCATCTTTGTATCTGTTGTTATGTGTCCAGTAAATCTGGCTTTGCTATCTCGTGTCCTTCTTGGTGTTGGATTTTGGGTGGCCAGCAGTGTATATTAGAATTCAAAACCTTAACAAGCCGTGTTAAGATCGCTTTAGGAGATCAACGTACAGAAACAAAAGATTTGGCTGCGTTATATACCGAAAGTGGCTAATTTGAACTGCTCGATATAGAAAATACTACACTATGTAGGAATGCACGAAATGAGATGAAACTTACCATACATAGACACACAGAAAGTGGCTAATTCGAACTGTTCGATATAGAAAATACTACACTATGTAGAAATGCACGAAATGAGATGAAGCTTACCACACATGACACATGTACAAGTTTTTTAGAACGATTTCCCAGCAATGTAATTAATGTTTAAAATAAAATTAGTTCTTTCTTAAATGTTCTATCTGATAGCCCTTTCACTGGATATGAACCTTCATTTAGATTTTCAAGACAACAGGGCATTTTTTTAAAATTGGTTCTTTATTCCACTCTTCTTCCACTGCTTTTCCTAGTCCAATCATTGTTTTACGTCTGCTTTTAGAAAACGCTCTTTTTAGCAGCCCGAAAGCACAATAGTACATTGGTAACACATCAGGAGACTGTCAAGGAAAATGAGCAAAAGGTATAGACTTGATACCCCTATTGTTTTCCATTTTTTCAAGAAATAGAGTGGTAGATTTTCATGTATGACTGGTAGCCTTATCCTGATGGAGTTCCACTCTTTGAAGGTTCTGTGGATAAAGGAATGGTATTTCTTGTTTAAGTATAGGAGATCAAACATTATTTTGGTAATATGTAGAATTGATTTTAACATTCCTTTCAACTTTTATTAACTTTAATTTCCCATTGTATGAGAATCCAGCAATAATAAAAAAAACCTTTACTGAAACTTTCTTTCGATTATTGGAACCAAATTTGTGTCTTTTTCTGCTCTTTTGCAATAGTAAATTGACCTGTTTTTGTTACAGTCGTTTAGGTAGATCAGTGCTTCATCAATAGTCACAATGAATTTCCATCTGTCTCCGGCTAAGTGATTTTCATAAAGAAGTCTACACTGAAGAGCAATTGAATTAGAGACAGCTGGCGTTATGCAAATGTGGTGCTGTGGGCGGCCCTGTAAACGGAAACGACATGACTGTTTTATCGAACTCGTACAGTAAACAACGTCTAATGTGACATACTCGTCTAATGTGACATGGACATACTGTTTTTATCGAACTCGTGCGGTAAACAACGTCTAATGTGCTCCTTATCGGCAACTTCATCAAAAGAAGACTTCTGGTTCTTCATTTTAAAATCCAAAAGAAATATCTACTCTAATATTTCTCATCTTTTTGAAATACTTCTAGTTTTGCCAGAGTCTAATGCCATTGTAGAGAGGGGGATTTTCCTACATGAGTCGCATAAAGAGTGACTATCGCAGCAGTCTTAGTGAATCTTCGTTGGAAAATTTAGTGCGCATATCTGTTGTAGGACCATATATAGACAAATTTTTACCTGATGAGGCTGTAATTTTTTTCCAAACCACGTAGGCCCAACACACAGCCATATGGCAAAAAAAAAAAAAAAAAAAAAAAAAAAAATTAGGACGTTAAACAGGAGCAGCATTAAAAAAGGTCATAAATAAATAATGTATCTACAATTTGTTTTTCTTGTTTGGTTTCCAGTAGGTACTGGACTGCTATCATAATGCTAATCAAAAGTTTCTCAATGCTACACAGAACTTAATTTGTATAGAGAATGTTGCTACACATTTGTTTTTTCGAAAATCCAGTCCTGATACCCACCATTTTGCATGACGCTCCTACAAATACTTCCTGGTGTGGCAATTTCTACGTCGACCACTGCATTAGGACAACCTACCTAATAATGTGTTAGACTATGTTTGCCTTGAGAACAGCAGCTATTCCCCTTTTCATTGATTTGTCTAAGTTTTGGTGACATTCTGTAGGAATACTTTATCTGCATGTCGAACAGAATCCTTTAATTTACTCAGAGTAGTAGGCAGTGGATCCAGACGTATGATGAAGCGTTCAACTTCATCCCACAAATGCTCCATGAGATTCAGATCTAGGTGTCAGGTGCCCAATGACGATGCAAACAGTCTTAATTAATTTCCTGAAACCACTCAGACGCAATATGAGCGTTGCGGCATGTTGCATTGCTTTTCGGGAAGTATCCATCAACATGGAGGTTCCGGACTACTGCAACCAGTCTAGATACTTTTCGATCAAACCTCTAGGTAACCAAATAAACAGTGCAACGTTTATATGTCAAATTAATGTATTTAGAACTACACCTATGAGCCATTCCATTATGACCAACCCCAGTCTAGAGAAAGGAGCGCGCCTGGAGACCGAACGGTGACGCAGGTGAAGTTCACAGAGCAGTGTACACTGAAGAGCAATTAAATTAGAGATACAGGTCTAGTAACGTGTAGCATCACCTTTCGCCCTGATGACTGCGGCGGTTCGTCTCGGCATGGACTCGACAAGACACCGGAAGCGTTGGGAAGCCATACGGATCCACGACCCCTGAACAAGCTCCCACAGTTCACGAAGATTTGATGGAGGGGGTCAGAGCCTCGAACATCTCTCTCGATGACATCCCAGATGTACTCGATGGGATTGAGGTCAAGTGACCTAGCTGGCCAAGGAAGCGAGGTCACGTCGGTGGAGTGTTCATCCAGCCATTCGGATACAATTCGGGAGCGATGGCACGGCGCATTGTCTTGTTGCAGGATGAGGTCCCCAGTGAGATGTTGAAGACGCACAAACGGGAGCAAATGGTCGTCCAGGATATCCCGGTAACGTTGACCTGTGAGGGACGATGTCACACGTACCAGGGGTCCCATTTCAGTCCACGTAAACAGTCCCCAGACGAGAATGCCACCCTCACCAGCTTGAAGAGTACCCTGCTGGCAAGAAGGATCCATCGCTTCATGTGGTTTGCGCCGTACTCGTATCCTGCCATCCGCATGTACCAACGTGAATTTCGACTCATCAGTCCAGGCAACATTTTTCACATGTCTAGGGTCCAGTGGCGATGTTCCCGCGCCCATACTAATCTTTGCACCCTGTGATGTGCGGTCAGCAGCAGTACCCTCGTGGGACGATGGCTTCTGTACCCCATAGCGAGGAGATGGTTCTGGATGGTATGGCTGCTTACACGTTTTTGTGCACCAGCGTTAAATTACCAAGTGATTTTTTGCACTGTGGCCCGTCTATCCGCTGTTACAATGCGAGCTAGCCGACGATGACCCCGCTCATCCACACGCTGTTGTCCACGGCAGTTGGCCCTTGCAGGGATGATTTTACCTGATTCGATGTACTCACGGTGCACCCGTGACATAGTGGCTCGTGAAAATCCCAGTGCCCGCACGACTTCCGAGATGGAGTGACCCATTCGTCGGGCCCCGACAATTTTCCCGCGATTAAATGCGCTTCGATCCTTCGTATACTGCGTCCGACTCTTACTGATTCCCGTCGCATCACTCCTTATATTGTCGGATCGCTGCATACGTCATGTCGTTTCCGTTTACAGGGCCGCCCACAGCGACACATTTGCATAACGCCAGCTGTCTCTAATTCAATTTATCTTCAGTGTATATACAACCCGAGGACCGGCTTTCGGTTAGTAGAGTGTTCGGAGTCAGAATGGGAAAAGCTGCCGATTTATCGGAGTCTGATAAAGGACAAATTGTGATGACACGGCGCCTTGGAACTACGATCTCGGAAGCTGCGCGGCTTGTGGGTTGTTCACGTGCCGCTGTAGTGAGTACGTATTAAAAGTGGTGCACATATGTCCAAACGACGAATTGTAGTCTAGCCGTGTGTCGTCCGCAGCTCATTGATGCCAGAGGGGAGCGGACACTGTCGTGTATTGTTCACAGCGACCTCAGGGACACAGTGCGATAAATTACCCACAGCTACAACAGTGGTGATCAGGGCAATGTGTCACAGCACACAGTTCATAGCAGCCTTCTGCGCATGGGCCTGCGTAGCCGAAGACCGAGCCGGGTCCCCATGCTCACTGCACGTCATCGCCAACAACGTATGAAATGGGCCCAAGATCATCGAGATTGGACCGCGGATAGGAAATGTCTAAGTTTTCAAGCTTGAGATGAATATGTCCACCTTTTTTCACCATCTCTGGCCGAGAAAGTCGGCAATAACAACAGAAATAGTAATAATAAACATTTATGTACTCCTCGTCTCTAAACCATATGTTATGCGAAATGTCTATTTGGTTTGTCAGTATGCAATCCTGTGCCGGGCGAATATGTTTATGTGTGTCCGATAATATCTAGACAACGTGGAATAAGTGGAGATTTGTCCAATTGATGTCTTGAAATTTGCAACTATTGTCTTGTTCTCCTCATTGACTTTCCAGGACTTGTCATCACAGCATGAAATTCTTCGACATTCCTTGAAGTACGGACCGAGGCCAGCCGGGGTCACTACTGTTCGAGAACACTTCCATCTTGTGTAAATCTCCTGTTTAATTTCAGAACAATGTATGACGTACCTGCTAGAAGGACGCACACGACATAAAGGCAGATTTCAGTCAGAGCGAACGTCCGCGTAGCTCAATTCGTAGAGTGATTTATTCCGGAATGCGGGGATCTGAGTTCGAGCCCCGGCTTGGATAAAAATGACGGAGAAATTTACTTCGTTATAATGGCGCTCGAACTTTCCGGATGACCCGGCCGTTCAAAAATCTCGCAATGGTGTGACGTTCTTTTCACACCGCGAGATAGGAAAAATCAGAGAATCCTTTCTCCAGCGCTTCGAAAAATAAATGTGTGTGACGTTGCATTCCACACACCAGATTGACTGGGAGTTCTCAAGTGCACGTTCTACAGTGGATGGCTTTATGCAACGATTCATGGTCACGGCTGACCCGTGGGCCATATGCCCCCGGCCCTCTTTGGGGGGAGATGTGACGTACCTACCAGCAGGACGCACACGGTAGTCAGAACGAACGTCCGCGTAGCTCAATTGGTAGAGTGACTTATTCCGGAATGAGGGGATCCGGGTTCGAGCCCCGGCGTGGATAAAAATGACGGAGAAATTTACTTCGTTATAAATGTTCTTGCATGGTGCACACTTTGTGTTAAATTTCGCCCTAAAATTTCTCTGCACTAAATTCAAACTTTTTATTTCCGCATGCGCAGACGACCGTTGTTCTGTCCTTAGAGGGCCGCCCCGGTGGCGCAGTGGTCTAAGGCGCTGGCCTCTGATCATTCGTCCGTAAGTGGTCCGGGTTCGAATCCCGGTCAGGCATGGATGTTGTGTTTGTCTTACGGCACTGGCTCTCTCCCTTCCCTGGAACCAGTGACCCTTAATTAGGGACGGGCGACTGCTTATAGCCCATTGAGTTGCTCACGGTGGTCGTTAAACCTCCAATCAAAAAAAAATATCCTTAGAGGACTTTCTTCTATACCATTGTCCTTACCAATAATTTTCTCTTGCACTAGGGTTAAAGTCCACAGTCTCATCAACTGGAGTGCCGAAAAGAAAGAAAAGTGTCATCATTTCATGGCCAAATCTGTATTTGAAATATTTTACGAGCATCTAGTTATAAATATGACATCATCATCTAAATTAGTCAGAAAAGTTATTCAGATCTTCTCCACAGGACAAATAATTGATGGACCCTCAAATGGCCCTTCTCCAGCTCCATGGGAAATGACAGTGACTCCCCAACAGTACTTCCAAAACAACCAGGCCAAAAGAGTTGTGCCACATACTGATTATGTGAAGCCATGTCATGTGTGCGTTGGTAACGGGAGAGTTCGATGTGAACGTTGCAGAGGAAGAGGAAGGGTTAGTAATTTTACAAAATATACACGTTCTATAAATTTTATAATTTGATTACAAGATCATTCATATTTTTAAAACAAAGTTATGTATATACACTGCTGCCCACCCAAAATGCAACACCAAGAAGGAAGCATCCGTTTGGCCTGACATTCGCAGATTAGCATTGCAGGGCATATGCAAATCATGTGCGCCCGGCACGCCACCGAGAAGCACTGTAAGAAGGGTACACAGAAGGCGGGGTGTAAATAGTGGAAGTGTGTTGTGCTGTCGGAACTGTGCGTGGGAAGCTTCCTGATGCCTCGTCGCAGAATACGGCAGTCATTCCAGCACGTTTCGGAGTTCGACAGAGGACAAATAGTGGCTTATCGCGACAGCGGTTTATCGTACCGAGACATCGGCGCCCATGTGGGACGACATCCAGCCACAGTGAGGCTAGTATGGATTCGGTGGGTGCAGGAGAGACGGACGGACCGACGTGAGCAATTACCGCAGCCGCGGCACACCACCGATCGAGAAGACCGGCATGTTGTGCGGCGGGCATTGACGGCTCGCACTGCCACATCACAAACGTTAGCGCAGGAATTAGGGTGTGTTACGCAACAACCTGTGTCAGCACGTACCATTCGACGTCGTCTGCAGGAGCGGAGACTTGTCGCACGGCGCCCATTACTCCGATTACCACTGACGCTACAGCACCGGCGAGTGCAGCGGCAGTGGGCCATTGAACGCCGCACCTGGACTACAGAATGGCACGACATTGTCTTCTCCGACGAATCCCGCTTCTGCCTGCAACACCACGATGGTCGGATCCGCGTGTGGCGGCACCGCGGCGAGAGACTGTACGACACCTGCATTATGCATTGCCATACCAGTCCGTCGTCTGGCGTTATGGTTTGGGGCGCAATTGGATATGACACCCGCACCCCTCTGGTACGCATTGCCGGTACACTCAACAGCCACCGCACCATCTCCGACGTTTTGGAGCCTGTAGTCCACCCTTACCTTCAGGACCTGCCAGCGGCCACGTTTCAACAGGACAATGCGCGCCCACATGTGGCACGCATCGTGCAACCATTCTTCACGGCCCAACAGGTGTCACTGTTGCCGTGGCCCACCTGTTCTCCCGACATGTCCCCCATCGAACACGCCTGGTCGCTGATCGGCAACCGAGTGGTCCGGCAAGCACCACCCTCGGCTACGCCTAATGAACTGTGGCAACGTGTGGAAGCAGCCTGGACCGACATACCCCAAGCCCACATCCAAAGCCTCTTTCGTTCGATGCCGCGGCGTGTAGCGGCCGTTATTGCCAGCCATGGGGGCCACACGAACTATTGATGTCTGCGTGTTCCGCAAGTCGCACGGGCTTGTAAGCTCAATCGTTTCATCTTTGTATCTGTTGTTATGTGTCAAGTAAATCTGGCTTTGCTATCTCGTGTCCTTCTTGGTGTTGCATTTTGGGACAATGCAACACCAAGAAGGACACGAGATAGCCAGCAGTGGGTATATGTACTGGCCTGCAGTACATATACCCACTGGCCAGCAGTGGGTATATGTACACTGAAGAGCAATTGAATTAGAGACAGCTGGCGTTATGCAAATGTGGCGCTGTGGGCGGCCCTGTAAACGGAAACGACATGACGTATGCAGCGGTCCGACAATATAAGGAGTGATGCGACGGGATTCAGTAAGAGTCGGACGCAGTATGGGTAAGACGAAGGATCTAAGCGCACTTGATCGTGTGCAAATTGTCGGTGCCCGACGAATAGGTTACTCCATCTCAAAAGTTGTGCAGGTACTAGGATTTTCACGAGCCACTGTGTCACGGTTGCACCGTGAGTACATCGAATCCGGTAAAACCATCACTGCAAGGGCCAACTGCCGTTTGCAACAGCGTGTGGATGAGCGGGGTCATCGTCGCCTAGCTCGCATTGTAACAGCGGATAGACGGGCCACATTGCAAGAAATCACTCGGTAATTTAACGCTGGTGCACAAAAACGTGTAAGCAGCCACACCATCCAGAACCATCTCCTTGCTATGGGGTACAGAAGCCATCGTCTCACGAGGGTACCGCTGCTGACCGCACATCACAAGGTGCAAAGATTCGCATGGGCGCGGGAACATCGCCACTGGACCCTAGACATGTGGAAAAATGTTGCCTGGACTAATGAGTCGAGATTCATGTTGGTACATGCGGATGGCAGGATACGAGTACGACGCGAACCACATGAAGCGATTGATCCTTCTTGCCAGCAGGGTACTCTTCAAGCTGGTGGGGGTGGCATTTTCGTCTGGGGACTATTTGCGTGGCATGAAATAGGACCCCTGGTTCGTGTGACATCGTCCCTCACAAGTCAACGTTACCGGGATGTCGTGGACGACCATTTGCTTCCGTTTGTGCGTCTTCAACATCCCACTGGGGACCTCATCCTGCAACAAGACAATGCAGTTCCCGAATTGTATCCGAATGGTTGGATGAACACTCCACCGACAGGACCTCGCTTCCTTGGCCAGCTAGGTCACCTGACCTCTATCCCATCGAACACATCTGGGATGTCATCGAGAGAGGTGTTCGAGGCTCTGACCCCCTCCATCAAATCTTCGTGAATTGTGGGAGCTTGTTCAGGGATCGTGGATCCAACGCTTCCGGTGTCTTGTAGAGTTCATGCCGAGACGAATCGCCGCCGTCATCAGGGCGAAAGGTGGTGCTACACGTGACTACACAGGTATCTCTAATTCAATTGCTCTTCAATGTATATATGTATTGATCCAGTTGCAGTGCAAGTTAAACTTGATTACATTTATATGTCTCCAGAAGTTCTCTCTTCTTTTGTTTTTGTTTTGTGATTTAACGCGTAACTTCATAGCGCCGGTTGGGAGGACTGGGGAGGGCTAAGCCCCTAAACAACATTTACCCCCTTCCCTCAAAAGTTTTACTATTGCAGCAGGAATGGGGATTTCATCTGTGTGTGTGTGTGTGTCCACACTGCTCATAGCACTTAGAACTGCCCACGATGCGCAATTCTAAGGGCTATGAGCAGTCGTTCCTCCCAAATTTGGGGCCACTCGTTCCAGGACAGGGCCAGCGCTATGTGACAGGCGCACCACTTGTGCCTCATTCGGGACTCGGGCCTTGTTCGTGTGACTACTCACGAACCTCCACGCTTGACCAGTCGGCCACTGGAGCTGCCCAGAAGTAAAGGAACGCTTAGCTACTTTGCTGCCTTCAAATGCTGCCCAACACAAGGCATTTGAAAAGTACTTTTATGCAAAGTGATTCTGTTATGGCCTCCCGTTGGAGCAGCGGTCTAAGCAATGGTTTCTGATAATTCGTCTGAGATGAGTCCGGGTTCGAATTCCATTGAGGCATGGATGTTGTGTTTGTCTTACGGCACTGACTCATCTGTTCATCGGATATATTGTTTCGGTACTCACGTGGCGCAGATCTTAGGCAATTCAAATTGCGAATTAATGATCGTATGGACAGTTCCGATGCTCACACCCACACTGTTCACCAGTTCTCGGATCGTGATTCTTCGGTTGGCCTTTACTGCAACATCCACACGTGCAATTGTGGTCACTGAAGCAGCACGCCGTGGTGCTCTTGATATTGGCTGGTTTGCCGTGTTTGTTCGTCCACCACTAAAGAGCTGTCACCACCGCATTACAGTACTGCGTGGGAGACAAGCAGGCCCATACACCGCCTTCATTCGTCTGTGAATTTTGCTTGACGGCGTTTTCTCCGCTCTCAAAAACTGAATTACAGCACGTTGAGCAGCTTTGGACGTATCCATCTCCTACGAGAGAACAATGAAATTAGTCCAGCACGTTACACGGCCTCCGAAGCAAACTAGCTCAATGCAGTTGCATAGTCTTTAAATCGCCTGTACACTAGTGCCACCCATTGGCGAAATTAGGAAGCGCAAACGCACTCCAGACAAAGAATCTCCCTACTTATTGAGTGGAACGAGCGATGAAGACAAGAATAAATTAGTATGGTTTCGTTCTGTATTGATATATCTGCTTCAAGACTATATCGGTAAAGATTGTGCGGTTACGCTCAGGAGCGTAACTACCGGGGAGCAGTTGGAGCAGTATGCTCCAGGCGCAAGATTTGGAGGGGCGCAAAAGTTTTCGTATTAAAAAAATTCATTAAAATGCGAAATGTTAAAAAAATTGCTGCAGCCAAGGTAAAAGAATTTCGTATTAAAAAAATCATGAATGGTAAAAAAAAAGATAAAGAATAGTTCAAATCCCCCACAACTCAACTACCAATAACTGTTTGACCGACGTAGAGGTGTTGCCCCGAAGTGATAGGCTAGCTGCAACGTATTCGTCAGATATTTTTTAGATCTGGGTCCAGAATTATTGCGTCTGAAAATGTGCTTTGCTAGCCATCTCCAAAAACTTCCAAACATTCGAGAGCTTACCGAACTGATATTAATACGTAGTCAAGCATCCAGCAGCTTTCCAGGTGTTATAACTGGATGTTTAATTTTTCTGACATTGCCAGTGACTACTGCACAATGGCTGAGAGGTCTTTCTCCAAATTAAAGATAATAAAGAACTACCTAAGAAGCAGTATGTCCCAGCATCGATTGAGTGTTTTAGCAGCTACAGGGGTTGTCCAAAATAATGGAAACACCTTGAAACATTAAATTTTACGCACTTCATATGGCGTGGGTGCACCCTTGGCATTTAAAACGGCTTGAATCCTCCTTGGAATGGACGCATATAAGTCCTGGATAGTGGTATGTTGTACCATTTCTCCTGCAGAAACTGCTCCAATTCCTTGAGAGACGCCGTAGGAGGATAACGGGATCGCACTCTGTTTTCCAACACAGACCACAGGGGCTCAATGACGTTTAAGTCCGGTGATTGTGCAGGCCAGGGAAGATGTGCATCTTTATCCTCATGTTCCTCAAACCATGATTGAACAGTTCGACTTCTGTGAATCGGGCATTATCATCTTGAAAGGTGCAATCCCCTGACGGAAACAATGTCTGCGCCATTGAATGCACATGGTCGGCCAAAATAGTAACATAGTCACCGCTAGTGATCCGTCCGTGTAAGGTGATAATGGGACCTGCTTCAAACCACGAGATCATGGCCCAAACCATTACAGGACCGCCCCCATGCTTCACTGTAGGAAGGAGACAGTCTGGGTTGTAGGCTTCTGCGGGGTTCTCCACATGTCCTGTGGTGGGGAATAGTGAGAAACTTGATTCATCGGAAAATAAAACATGTTTTCATTGATTTGCAGTCCACGTTTTATGTTCCTGGCACCACTGTAGTCTCCGTTTCATATTCACCTCTGACATCAGGGGTTTTGCAATCGCAGCTCTGCCATAAATATTGTGCTTCTCACGGTATGGGTCGACACTGGTATGGGTCGATGTGCATTAAGCTCAGCAGTCACTTTCGTCGCCGTGGTCTTCCTCCTTGCGGTCACAATCCTCTTTAATGTCCTCCTGTCTCTCGCAGTGAGTTTGGTTTTCCTTCCCCAGTTGTGTCTCGCAGATGATGTTGTGCCGTGAACATTGTATGCTGTCATGACCTTCGACACGGTACCTCTCGTTACCCCCAATACCTGTACCACTGTGATTACCGACGCACCAACCAGACGGGCTCCTACAATCTGCCCTCTTTGGAACTACGACAATTCACTCATTGTGCCTTCACCTGGAACGAAATTATGCAAACACCGATTTACAATGCAATCACACAGACCCTTGGGGCTATAGGCAACACTTTACAAAAAATGTAGCTACATGTTCGTTTTACTCAAAAAGTAGCACATACCAAAGTCACTGTTTTCAGCGAGTTGTTACCATTATTTTGCACAACCCCTGTATATCAACTGAATGATCAAGAGCTCATGCATTGGATTTGGACCATGTGATTGACAACTCTGAAAAACAAAAAGCAAGGAAGAAGGAATTTTAAAAAGCGGTATAAGATATCAATGTAAAATTTTTACACACTTCATTTTTTTTAATTACTTTCAAACCTTAAAGAAAAAAATATATATAATTGATTTCATTTGATTTGGATTTTTAACTTTCCGTTGGTGATGTGGGGTACATGCTGTAGGTTATCCTTAAGAATAAATAATTTTTTCAATTAATTTAAAGGAAAAATCACCATGGGGTGTGATATACCCTGCATCACCAACGGAAGGTTAAATAAAGCATGATACAGAATACAAGGGCGTATACAGAGGAAAAGACCCCTCCCCCAACTTTGCAAAAAATGTTAAGAAGTTTCAGCAGTTTTGGGGTTAGTTAAAGCAATTTTACCTTTATCAAGACTGCGCCCAGACACAACTCGAGAGTTGTCCCTGGGCGCAGATTTCGTAGTTACGCCACTGGTTACGTTAATTGTGATTAGAGTGCTATTCGTGATTATTAATACCGTGTGCCGACAACGAGCTTTTATGAAGAGTAAAGCTGAGTTCTGTTAGTGTTAAGTAACAATTCTTTGAAGATTCTTGAGGTGGCTTTTCTGTGTCGTTAATCTATTCAGAATTTCACCTAAAGTGAATTAGGTCGAATTGACTTTGCACATGCATTATACGCTTTAAAGTCTAGGAACATTGCAACATTTAATTGAAGTTATGCTGTATTCGACATAGAAAGTATTATAATGAATAAAGTCCTCCGCTGGACGTGTAGTGCAGGGAAGCTTACGTTAAGTCACGTTAGGGTTATTGGAAGGTTACTTGACGTAGCTAAAGTGTGCCTAATCTTCAAAGTGCTAGAGTTTGTTTAGGTTAGACACGCACGTGCAATAAGTTCATTGAATATGGAACTTCTTTTTATTCAGCGTTCCTCATTATCTTGAATATCAGTACTATAACTTCGGTTTTAGTACATTAGTACCTTGAAGGCACCTTATTAGAGCGGTAAACACAATATACCCTGGACTTAACGTAGACACTCCATGAAATAGACTTAACGGCCAGACAGAGGTCTGACAATAAAATGAACTAAGAAAACGTACTCACTTTTAACCTTTTATTGGGGAACTCCTGGTATTACTCAAACACACTCCAACAAAACACAACTACTGATATTCCGTACTATCGTAGATAAATCACATAACAATAATAATGGAAGAACCTATCACATATAACGGAACTGCTTGGTATAGTTGAACGCGCCTATATATACTGCATACCACCACGTCATGACTTACACTCGTTGCCACATATAATTCAGCGGGAGAAATAACATCTCGTTAAGTGAGAAGATAATTTGCATAGGAAAATAAAATAACAAGAAATAGTAAAATCAAAAGGAAACTGAATCTAGAGTATACGTTACAGTACCACTGCAGGAAGTATTTCTCGGGGAGCTATGCAAATTGGTGGGTATGTCTCGACAGCTGAGTTACGTAAATAATTACAAATCAATCATGTGATGGGTGAGGTAGATTAAAGGACAAAACCGCTCGGCGTAGCTATGTTTGGTCGTCATCACCTGGGCTTGTGAACCAGGTGTGGATGACCAGTGGAGTGATCTCGGCGACGAAAGTACGTGTAAGGAGTGTAAATAATCAGCGTAGCTAAATTTGGTCGTCCTTACCTGGGCTTGTGGACTAATCCGTTGATGTGATCCCTTTGGCGAAAGCACGTGTAAACAGTGAGATTGTCTGGGCGAAGTCATCGAGAATCCTACCATCACACGAACACTTTTACCAAAGATTTCAACCCATGGCTACGTACTACTGGTTGGTCCCTGCGTCGCGTAACGACAGAAACGCATCGGGGAGCAACTGTGGTTAGAGTAAGGTAGCTGCGTCTCCGTAGTGGGACAGGTGCACGTAGGCGGACGTCCGAAAGCCTGGATCACCGCATTCGACGGCAAGCCGTTGCATCTCCACAGTCCACAGTGGAAGATATTTGACGAGATGTACAGGCAGCCATGGACATCCCCGTATCAACACGGACTGCGAACTTCTCATTGACTGAGGCAGATTTGCACTCTCGCCAGCCATTGCGACGACTGCCATTTACCGCAGCACATAGTTGTGCAAAGTTGCATGGTGCCGTACTAGACTTTGCGTCGGGACTAACGGAACCCTTTTGGCCATTCCTTTCTTATAGGGACGTGCAAAGTTGCAAGGTGCCGTACCAGACTTTGCGTCGGGACTAACGGAACATTTTCGTATTCAGCGGCGAGTCTCGCTTCCATCCCAGCGCCGGCGATCACCGATTGAGAATCTAGCGACGACGTTCTCACTGGGAAGATCTTGTTGCCATCCGTGAGCTTTATAGGCTCTTCTGTCTGGTGTCGTGGCTTAGGGTGCTATCAGTTTCGACAACAGTTCACCGCTCGTACGAATAGCGGCTACAATGACAGCATGCTGAGATGCTGCCCCCTGTTTTGTTGACGTATGTCCGAGATACTCCTGATGCCTAGTTGCAACAAGATAAAGGCCGCCAGCACGCTCTTAGATTTTCCGATGATGACCGTTAAACCTCCCCAAAATAAGGCCCCCCAGGAAGTTATAAGGTGTTTTGGTTGTTTCGAGATTTAATCACCCCTTTGAATAAGCATCTAGGGAGTCGCCCGTGTTTAATTTTGTGCCTCTGGTTCCAGGGAAGCGACATAACCATAGCCCTAGGACAAGTGCATCACCCACACTGTAAAATTTTTTTGAAACTCACGAACCACTCCCGTGATTCCTTTCGTGAATTAACGAAGCATATATCTGAAATTCCTTTCGTGAATTAACGAAGCTTTTCCGTGAAATGACAGAAAAAACCTGAATTTCACGTATTTTTCGTACTCCAGGAAAATTCTGAACTGTCAGAACCCTTTTGGCCATTCCTTTCTTATAGTGACGGTAAATTGTCGTTTTTAAGTTGTGTTAACGGAAAATATCTGAATTCTCAGGAAACTTTCCGCAATTCCTTTCTTATATTGACGGTAAATTGTCGTTTTTAAGATGTGACGGAAAATTCCGAATTTTCAGAAACCTTTCTGCAATTCCTTTCGGTATTAACGGAAAAACTCCGTTTTTACTTTTTCTGTATCCATATGACAAAAAAATTTCCGGTAATAGGAGAGATTCGCGAAAATACCTGAGGTTTGATTAATTGTTAAATTTTCATAGTCTATTTAGGAATCTGATTTTGAAGTTTTGTAGCGAGATCGGATATTGTAGATAGCATATCGCATGAATTTTGCTCATTGTGGCACAGGATATCCCCCCCCCCCATTTTATGCACCAGCTATTGTATATTGCGCTACCGTAAGAAATCGGGTACTTAAATTATTGTGCAAGTGATTGTACGATATTTATGTATCAGTCTGTGGAGTCCTTAAGACAAAAGCTATTATAGATATCAAGAGTAAATTATAATTTAAAAGTTTAGTGAAATAATACTATGAAACAGTACATTTCACCTTTTCTTTAAAATAATTGTAAGTTATTTTCAGTTAAAAAGAGATCTCAAGTTCTAAAGCATTCTGTTACTTCGAAAAATCACGATGGGAAGACATACTAAATCTGTGATAAATCCTCCTACAAAAAAGATAAAATTATTACAAACGTGTTAAAAAAATAAGCTCGAAAAAACTTAAATGACTAAATCACTAGCATTAACGACAAAAAAAAAATTCATCGTGAGTTTTAGTTTAGTATTAGTTTATTTTAGTTGTAGTGCAATTAATTTTACCTTGAACGTGCGCGCCGTTCCGAAGATGTTCTGACTCAGTGGCTAAAACTCGCGGTTTCCAACAAAACCGCCCTCAGTTCGATCCCACCGCCGGAGTGAAAGGGTTTTCTAGTTTAAGGGCTGGAAAATGAAGCGTCTTCGATTTTACGAAATTTCTGTATAAATACAGAAAAACCTGAAACGGACTTTTCTGAAATAAACGGAATTACTGACTACGGAAAATCTGTGAAAATACGGAATCAAAAAAAAGAACGAGCACTTTAAAAACAACAACGGAAATTTCGTTAAAAGACGGACCCCGCCTACCGGCAAGCTTACTGCATATTATTTTCAGAATTTGCCCGTGAATTCATATAATTTATTTTCTACAGTGCATGTCTGCACCGGGACAGTCTCGGACCATTAGCCCGCGCTTCTGACAGCTGGTGCACCGTCATGGCGAACAATGGAAATTTTATGAATTCAGTTTTTCAATCTGCGAAGAAATGACTTCGAGGTTTGACGAGCCGAGCCAATGACCGCTCAAAACATTATTTTTCTTTGGATATTATGAAAAATTGTAATTTTTTTTTTTCAGAAAACGATGAAAATTTCGATAATCTCTTTAACTGTTTTATTTTTCCTTCCAGGTTGACAACTCTAATTCTGCTATTCCGGACAGGTAAGTTTAGTTTAGGTGCAAATTCGTAGTGTGATATGAACGTAATTAAAATTTGAGAATAAGAATGAGTTTTCTTCTTGACATGATGACACATCCACGATTGTTCATTAGCGAAACTCGTTCATCAATGGAAAATTATCATTTTTACAGCTTGATTCATGTTTATTAACATCACGTGCTCTGTAATATGAGGGGATGCTGAAAAATTCTTGGTCTAACCCATTTCCTTTAAGGTTATCTTTGAATAGGTGTTAGGGGTTCCTCTTCTGCGATAGATAGCGCAAAAAAATCACTCCTTGGGCGTGACTTTTACGTATTGAGAGACTGTCCCAGAAGTTGGCGTCACCGAATCACTGCAGACCTCGCCATTTCAGAATGGAAGCGGTCTCTCGTTGGCTCCACAATGAAAAGACAAAATACGCGCTGTTACGTTTTAACCAATAACGTTGTTTGGGGTGGAACTTAGTAGGTAGGCGGAGTTTCTATAGCTTAAATTTAGGGGATCCCCGCTAATGTACACATTTTCTCTTCAAAAAATGAACGTACAGTAGGATTTACGATTATTTATGGGAGACAAGATTCCAACCTCATTTTCGGCCACATTCAATTACTTCTATAACACCTAGATAATTCAAAAAAAAAAATCAAGACAGAAATGAGGGATTTCGTTTCTTCCAGACCGAAACACTGCTGAGCTTAACTTATGGCGCCATCCAGCGCCCAAATTGGAATACATTCCAGTCAGATAAAAATAAATGAAAAAAAATTCTAACAATTTTTTCGGAAAAATAACTGTGGCACATAATATAAGCTATTGGTCGTTTTTATTTGTGCTCAAAATTTTAAACACTACAAAGTAATAGTCTTCGAGAAAATGTGTGCAAAAGAATTTACATTACAGATATATGATAGAATTTCTCTAACACTCATTCAAAGACAGCCTTAATTTGTCACTGCAGCTTATTTTGTCACTGCAGCTCGAAAGAGTGTTTTTGTGTATTGTAAAGTGTCAATTTTCAGACTAATAGCTTTTTTTTTTTTTTTTTTTTTTTTTGCGAATGTTGGACGTCCTGAACTGAATCATGTCAAGGCAAAGTGTTGAATTTTCAAATGTGGAACTCCGGACTGTCATGAAATTTCTGTTCCTGCAGAAGAAAACTGTAAAGGAAATTTATGAGTGTATGACGTAAAGATTAAGTGACAAGTGTCCTTCATGTTCCACTGTGAAGAAATGGTGTGCCAACTTTCAGCGTGGAGACCTTGAGACCGAAGATGCAGCAAGATCTGGGAGGCCTTCAATAGTGACAACACCCGAATTCATGACTTGATTTGTCAGATCGGCGAATCTCGGCTAAAAGAATAGCTGAGACGCTGGAAATTCAAGATCTGGGAGGCCTTCAACAGTGACAACACCCGAATTCATGACTTGATTTGTCAGATCGGCGAATCTCGGCTAAAAGAATAGCTGAGACGCTGGAAATTCAAGATCTGGGAGGCCTTCAATAGTGACAACACCCGAATTCATGACTTGATTTGTCAGATCGGCGAATCTCGGCTAAAAGAATAGCTGAGATGCTGGAAATTCAAGATCTGGGAGGCCTTCAATAGTGACAACACCCGAATTCATGACTTGATTTGTCAGATCGGCGGATCTCGGCTAAAAGAATAGCTGAGACGCTGGAAATTCAAGATCTGGGAGGCCTTCAATAGTGACAACACCCGAATTCATGACTTGATTTGTCAGATCGGCGAATCTCGGCTAAAAGAATAGCTGAGATGCTGGAAATTCAAGATCTGGGAGGCCTTCAATAGTGACAACACCCGAATTCATGACTTGATTTGTCAGATCGGCGAATCTCGGCTAAAAGAATAGCTGAGACGCTGGAAATTCAAGATCTGGGAGGCCTTCAATAGTGACAACACCCGAATTCATGACTTGATTTGTCAGATCGGCGAATCTCGGCTAAAAGAATAGCTGAGATGCTGGAAATTCAAGATCTGGGAGGCCTTCAATAGTGACAACACCCGAATTCATGACTTGATTTGTCAGATCGGCGAATCTCGGCTAAAAGAATAGCTGAGATGCTGGAAATTCAAGATCTGGGAGGCCTTCAACAGTGACAACACCCGAATTCATGACTTGATTTGTCAGATCGGCGAATCTCGGCTAAAAGAATAGCTGAGACGCTGGAAATTCAAGATCTGGGAGGCCTTCAATAGTGACAACACCCGAATTCATGACTTGATTTGTCAGATCGGCGAATCTCGGCTAAAAGAATAGCTGAGATGCTGGAAATTCAAGATCTGGGAGGCCTTCAATAGTGACAACACCCGAATTCATGACTTGATTTGTCAGATCGGCGAATCTCGGCTAAAAGAATAGCTGAGACGCTGGAAATTCAAGATCTGGGAGGCCTTCAATAGTGACAACACCCGAATTCATGACTTGATTTGTCAGATCGGCGAATCTCGGCTAAAAGAATAGCTGAGACGCTGGAAATTCAAGATCTGGGAGGCCTTCAATAGTGACAACACCCGAATTCATGACTTGATTTGTCAGATCGGCGAATCTCGGCTAAAAGAATAGCTGAGACGCTGGAAATTCAAGATCTGGGAGGCCTTCAATAGTGACAACACCCGAATTCATGACTTGATTTGTCAGATCGGCGAATCTCGGCTAAAAGAATAGCTGAGACGCTGGAAATTCAAGATCTGGGAGGCCTTCAATAGTGACAACACCCGAATTCATGACTTGATTTGTCAGATCGGCGAATCTCGGCTAAAAGAATAGCTGAGACGCTGGAAATTCAAGATCTGGGAGGCCTTCAACAGTGACAACACCCGAATTCATGACTTGATTTGTCAGATCGGCGAATCTCGGCTAAAAGAATAGCTGAGACGCTGGAAATTCAAGATCTGGGAGGCCTTCAATAGTGACAACACCCGAATTCATGACTTGATTTGTCAGATCGGCGAATCTCGGCTAAAAGAATAGCTGAGACGCTGGAAATTCAAGATCTGGGAGGCCTTCAACAGTGACAACACCCGAATTCATGACTTGATTTGTCAGATCGGCGAATCTCGGCTAAAAGAATAGCTGAGACGCTGGAAATTCAAGATCTGGGAGGCCTTCAATAGTGACAACACCCGAATTCATGACTTGATTTGTCAGATCGGCGAATCTCGGCTAAAAGAATAGCTGAGACGCTGGAAATTCAAGATCTGGGAGGCCTTCAATGGTGACAACACCCGAATTCATGACTTGATTTGTCAGATCGGCGAATCTCGGCTAAAAGAATAGCTGAGACGCTGGAAATTCAAGATCTGGGAGGCCTTCAATAGTGACAACACCCGAATTCATGACTTGATTTGTCAGATCGGCGAATCTCGGCTAAAAGAATAGCTGAGACGCTGGAAATTCAAGATCTGGGAGGCCTTCAATAGTGACAACACCCGAATTCATGACTTGATTTGTCAGATCGGCGAATCTCGGCTAAAAGAATAGCTGAGACGCTGGAAATTCAAGATCTGGGAGGCCTTCAATAGTGACAACACCCGAATTCATGACTTGATTTGTCAGATCGGCGAATCTCGGCTAAAAGAATAGCTGAGACGCTGGAAATTCAAGATCTGGGAGGCCTTCAACAGTGACAACACCCGAATTCATGACTTGATTTGTCAGATCGGCGAATCTCGGCTAAAAGAATAGCTGAGACGCTGGAAATTCAAGATCTGGGAGGCCTTCAATAGTGACAACACCCGAATTCATGACTTGATTTGTCAGATCGGCGAATCTCGGCTAAAAGAATAGCTGAGACGCTGGAAATTCAAGATCTGGGAGGCCTTCAACAGTGACAACACCCGTGTTCATGACTTGATTTTGTCAGATCGGCGAATCTCGGCTAAAAGAATAGCTGAGACACTGGAAATATCCAGGGAATGTGTTGGGTTCGTAATACATGAGCACTTGGATGTGCAGAAGATGTCAGCGAAGTGGGTGCCCAAATGTTTGAACGCCGATGAGAAACGAAAACGAGTGGACACTTCTAAATCGGTTTTGCAGCATTTTGAGCGATCTGGTGATAATTTCTTGCAGCGACTTGTCACTGTTGATGAAAAGTGGTTACGTCACTACAATCCAGAGACGAAACAACAGTCCCTGTAGTGGCGGCACTCGGGTTCTCCACGGCCAAAGAAATTCAAGACTCAAAGGTCTGCAGGAAAGGTCATGGCAACGGATTTTTTGGGATTCGAAAGGCGTTTTACTGACTTACTATCTCCCGAAGGGCCAAACAATAAATGCTGAATATTATTGCAACTTGCTGTATCGACTAAACGAGGCGTTGAAGGAAAAAAAGCGAGGAAAACTGCGGAAAGGTGTTCTGTTTTTGCAGGACGATTCGCCGGCTCGCAAGGCTGGCAAGACAATGGATGTTTTGAGAGATCTGGGGTTTAAGTGCATAGACCATCCACCCTACTCACCAGAAAGTTCCATCGGACTATTTCCTGTTCTTAAACCTTACAAAAAGTTTGAAAGGGAAGCCTTTTTTGAATGATTCGGAGGTGATATCAGCAGCAGGGCAGTATTTGAGTGATCAGACTTCAGAATTTTTGTGGAAAGGTTAAAGAAACTTCAGAAACTCTGTGCCAAGTGTGTTGAACTTCGGAGTGAATATGTGGAATAGTGTATAAGTTTCATGGCTCTAGCCCATTTCCTTCTTGGTGAGGCCGAGAACTTATCAGCATTCCCTCATAAGTTCCGTTAAAACTTATTACGTTTTTTGTGAGTATGCTGCGCTTTGGAACTGAATTCTTTCTTTCCATCGTACAGTATGAAAAACGCAACCTTTACTGATACTTCTTTTTACGGATATTTTCTGTCAGATGTAACATATCTCGTACAGGTATTGATTTACTTTAAGAGTAACCACTATCATTTTTGCGATGTGGAATGCTGATACCACAGTTTTTTCACATGATGCTTGTGTGTTATCTAAGGAAAACTGTCGAACTAAGTTTTGTGGTGAAAATTAATTATGCTAAATAATCTATTGTTTTTTGATATCATTATACGCAGTTCGATCAAAAAGTTCCGATACTAGGTACATAGCGCGCCAACAGATGGCAGTACGCGTACATACACTGGGGAAAAAATACGAACCTTTACTTGTTCTTTAAGCGGCCGATGTACCTGAACCAAATGATGCCCAAAATGTTTTGCACTCTCCAAACAGAAATGTTTAAGTAACGGCCGGATTTTACGAAAGCTACCGCAAAACAATTTCTTTCCTCCTCACATCTCAGCATGCGACCATAAACCTCTAGAGATAAGAGCTCGCTTCTAGTCCTCTATTGTCTGCTTCATGATCCCAGGCAAAGGGGAAGGGCCAGTCTCCTTGACATGGACACCATGCCACTGGACACGAACAAGGGATACAAACATCTTCTCTATCCTTTCTTACGTTCGCCGACATTGTTACAGCTCTTCTGGCAGGTAATCAGTAAGAAAGGATTAGTGTTAATCATTCCCCTGAATGGCCTATTTAAATAATAATGCTGAAGGGAAAGCATCATGTTCTGTTGCGAAGGTTCATTCGTTTCATCCGCGTTCGGGCCACTTCTTAGACAACGAATACACTCAATGGACAAAACATTACAGATACATACCTAATACCGCGTTGGTTCTCTAATTAATAACAAGGAAATAACTAAACGTTCAATTGGAATAACTAAACGTTCATTTAGACTTAGAGTTAACGAACATAAAAGGGACATAAAGAACGGCAAAGTAACCACCAGGCTCTATCCAGAGAAGTCAAGTTCAAGTCCGCTGCTCCTATGTAGGATGAGGTAAAGAAATTAGCTTCCTACTCCAGCCCAAAATCTACTGCCATTCGCGAAACTTTGGAGATTATAACCAACAGCGAGTCGTGTACTGATAGCGTCTCACTGAGTTGCCACGAGTTTAAAACCAGTTCTTCAAATAGTGATTGCCTCTTGGTTTTCCTTCCATGATTCCGCGTGCCAAAACGAGCATAACGCCTCGTGTCTTTGAATACCTGATTACGTTCGCATCTATTCGTTATTGTCAAGTCACCACGTTCAAATTGTTGAACCATTCTATTATCCAGTTTGCAGTTCGCTGTCTACCTTCTTTGAGAAAGCCATCTGGTTGATGTGCGAAAGCTTGGAAACTTTTATTTCTATTCTACGCCAAGAAATTTCGGATCACTAGTATAGTTATACTATTTAAGTGTTGGTTCTCCTTTAGCGCGAATAACAGCCTGTACATGCCAAGACATCGACTCCACCAGATGCCGGAGGGTTTTCGGAGATAATGTCCACAACGCCATGCATGTTGCAGCATTGTCCACAACTCCGCCAGAGACGTCGGTCCAGGATCTATGGATGTGATGTTTCGCTTCACGTCATCGCACCTGATCTGAACACATGTAGAGGATTTTAGGAAGGGAGTGTCTGACTCCAAGTCTTAAACAACCCTTAGAAATAGGAAGCTAGGAGATTTGGGATACAGTGCCCGATAGGAAAGTGATACGGAAGCGAAGTAGAAAGGGGGAGGAAGACGCCCTTATTTATTACCAGGGGACAGTACCCGGGGTCCGACGGCTTAACGCGCCCATCCGACGCACGGCGGATATTTAGTGGATCGAGCGTTCGTACCTTCCTGGAATCGAACCTGAGGTCCTTTCCGTGGCAGTCACGAACGTTGCTCACTAGGCCACCCGCAGCCCATTCACGTTATCGCAGACAGCTTCCACAGGGTTTAAATATGGGGACCTTGGGATGGTTCCAAACCCAGATGTGTGTTCCTCGAGCCATGGGTTGTTACGTCCCGGTGGGGCGGCGCATTGTCCTGTGAAACAGACCATCGGCCGCAGGATGCGCGAAAGCCGTAAAAGCGTGTAAGTGATCAACCAGAACATGCTGGTACAGCGCAGCGGTTAAGGAACTCTCCTGACACACTAAGGAGCCTAATGTGTCCCACGAGAAGGCTTTCCAAACAATCAGAGAGCCACCACGCTTTGAACAGAGTCGACCTTGCCCGACGGGGTCATGGCCTCATGCTGTCGAAGCCACACCTGCGCTTTCCCGTCAGCTCGGTACATCTGAAAACGGGATTCATCTGAACACAGGACGCAGCGCCTCTCTGCAGAGGTCCAATTTTTATATTCTCGGTACCAGGCGAGGCGTAATTTCCAATGACGAACAGTCAACATTTGTACAGGAGTAGGTCGTCGGCCCGCGTTGCTCAGAGTACGTAACGGGCGCCGCGCCGTTTGCTCGCTGACGCTGCTTGGGCCTCCGACATTTAATCTGGATGTGATTCGCGCCTCTGTAGCCAAGCGGTCGGTCTGTATGATCCTGGACAGTCTACGTCAACCCCGGTCATCAGTGGCATGTGGTCAGCCATAGCTTGCTGTTCGGGCGCTGGCACGTACGCCAATGGTATACCCGTAGTGCACGTTTGATACGGTTGCCCTCGGGAATCCTAGGGTTTTTACCACTTGGGCGATAGAATGAATCATCTGTGTTGTGCCGACAATGCATCCACGATCAAAAGACGCTCAGATCACCACAATTACCCATGTTCGTCGTTTGCGATACACTGCTGGGAAGCCCTGCTGTCCGCCTATTTACAACCTGCGTTTGGTTTGGGTCTGTACCTCTCTGCGCGGGGGATGCTGCCCATCACCTCTATCTCTAATGTTTTGCCTACTTAGTGTATATATATATATACATATATCATCATTGTCAACCATCATCAATCCACTGCTGGATGAAGGTCTCCCCAAGTTTCTCCCACAACGGTCTGTCTTGTGCCCGTCTCTTCCATGTTACTCCCGCATACTTTCGAATTTCGTCCGCCCATCTCTCATGTGGTCTTCTTCTGGGTCTTTTCCTGTCCCTTGGAATCCAGTCTAAAATTTCAGCAGTCCATCGATGGTCTGTCCTTCTGGCAATATGTCCAGCCCATTGCCATTTCAGGGATTTTACTCTGGTCATGATGTCTTCCACTCTTGTCATTTTTCTGATCCACGAGTTCCTCTTCTTATCTCTCCTGGTTACACCAAGCATGCACCTCTCCATGCTGCTTTGAGTTGTCTGCAGCCTTTGTATGTCTCTTTAAGTTAAGGTCCACGTCTCTGCAGCATACGTAAGCACTGGAAGGATGCATTGATCAAACACTTTTCTTTTAAGATATAATGGCATATTGCTCTTGAAAATTATGCTGTTTCTTCCAAAAGCTCTCCAGGCAAGTTTTGTACGCCGATTAATTTCTTCATATGTGACCCTCACTTGATATCTGCTGTCCAAGATAAACGTACGTGTCTGTTATCTCCAGCTTTTCTCCATCAATCGCTAAATCTTCATTATTTGTAAAAGCATTGAACATCACTTTTGTCTTCTGAAAGTTAATTTTTAATCCCACTTCTTTACTCTTGTCAGCACGTTTCTGGATCATACTCTGCAGTTCTGATGGGGTAGTTGCAAAAATGACTACGTCATCAGTAAAACGAAGGTGAGTTAGATAATCTCCATTTTCTCCATCAATCGGTAAATCTTCATTTCTTTTAAAAGCATTGTATATCGCCTTTGTCTTCTGAAAGTTCATTTTTAATCCCACTTCTTGTCAGCAAGTTCCTTGATCATACTCTGCAGCTCTGATGGGGTAGTTGCAAAAATGACTACGTAATCAGCAAAACGAAGGTGAGTTAGATAATCTCCATTAATCTTTATCTCTTTGTTTTCCCAGTTCAGTGATTGAAAGACATTTTCCAATGTGGCATTAAAGAGCTTCGGAGATATGGTGTCATCTTGTCTCACTCCCTTTCCAATTTTTATGTGTGTTGTATTTTCAAACAGCCGAATCTTTGCACTTGCATTTTCATAGATGTTATTAATAATATTAATGTATGCATCTTCAATACCGCAGGATTTCAATATATACAAGGAGTGTTCAAATGAAAAGGTACGAAACGACACTGTGGGTATAAATGAAGACTTTATTCAAAGTATACACCATAGGTCGTAGCACAACGATCCCATTGATTAACGAGCCGAAGGATTCCTTGTTCCCAGAATTCCTGTGGCCGTGACGAGACCCAGTCCTGCACAGCATCCTTGAGTTCGTCGTCCGAGTGGAAGCGCTTCTCTTTCAGATGTTTTTTCAGGGGACCGAACACATAGAAATCGCAGGGCTACATGTCCGGGCTGTAGGGCGGATGGTCAAGCTGCTCCCACTGGAACTTGGCCAGTTCCGCGTGTGTGACCCTGGAGACGTGTGGACACGCGCTATCATGGAGCAGAACCACACAATCCGCGATTAATAGCGGCCGGTGTAACACCTTCCGCTGTCAGAAATCGGATAACGCCTCGCTGCTCTTCAATCGTCGAATTTTGCAATTTGAACGCCATCCTGTGCTCACACGCACTGCCGCGTCAATTGGACGGCGCTCTTTATAAGAGCCTCTGCTCTCTCCTGCGCATGCGGGCGCCCGCGCATGCTCCGATCCACGCCGGTGACTCCAATCGCATCCCTAGATGTGTCGCTACGTTCTCCCATAGCGGCATAGGCAAATATGTTAACGGTTACGTTCTTATGACGTTTCGTACCTTTTCATTTGAACACCCCTAGTATATATATATACAATCGAGTCATATTACTGTGACCACCACCTACTTTTTGACGTCAACAGCGCGTAGCCAATGAAAGAGGGCGCGTGTCGTGAGCTGGCTGGGAGGGTATATAAGGTGTGCTGTAAGCATTCTGATAACATATCACTCGTTGCTGTCATGGATAAAAAGAGCGATTTATCAGATTTGAAAAAAGGGACGATTATCGGCTTTTGGGCCAAGGGTGGCAGTATTTCTGAAACAGCGCAGTTTGTGAACTGTTCGCGTGCTGCTGTGGTTAAAGGGTATCGTGATTGGAGATATGGCACCATTGCGAATAAGCGACGTGGCAACTGCGGAGTACCACGTGCCATTGATGTGAGAGGTGAACGTCGGCTACGAAGGTGCGTGAGGGCCGATCGTCACGCCAGAATGGAGCAACTCACTGGCCGCATGAACCAGGGGACTACCGGAAGTTTGTCTAAAACGACAATTCAGCGAACCCTGCTGCGTATGGGGCTCCGATGCAGATAGATGGTCACTGCATTAATGCTAACGAAAGTGCATCGGCAGAAAAGGCTTACAGTTGCACGGCAATATCAGAATTGGACCTCCGTTGATTGACAAATTATTGCCTTCTCCGATGAGTCATGGATTTTTGCTTCATCGAACGGATGCACGTTGGCGTATAAGGCGAGAAACAACAGAGAATAAAAACTCTTCAACCACTGCTGGAAGAATACAAGCTGGTGGGGGAAGCGTTATGGTCTGGAGAATGTTTTCGTGGCGTCCTCTGAGTCCACTCATACTTGTAGAAGGCACTATGGACCGAATTCGTTATGAATCCATCCTTGCAGACCACGTACACCCATACATGCTGATTGTCTTCCCTAGGGCGGATGGGATCTTCCAGCACGACAATGCGACGTGTCACACAGCTTGAAATGCCCGAGAGTGGTTGGAAGAGCACGATGAAGACTTCAAAGTACTTCTCTGGCCCCCTAATTACCCAGATTTAAACCCAATTGAGCATCTGTGGGATCACCTCGATCATGTTGGTCTCTCTAAGGATTCTCCACCACGCACCCTCCAGTAGCTGTCAGATGCACCGCAGTCAGCATGGCTCCACTTACCTGTGAACACCTTCCAGCACCTTATTGAGTCACTCCCAGCCCGTCTAGCTGCTGTCCGCGCTGCACACGTCGTATACTCTGGATACTAGCTGGTGGTCACAATAATGTGCCTCGACTGTGTATATATATATAGCCTATTAGTTTCTTCTTCGATGTGGCCCTCGCGTAATATCTGTTGCCCAAGGTAACAGTACAATTTTCAAGAAAACTAAGTCTTAAAAGAAAAGTGTTTAATCAATGTATCCTTCTAGTTCTTACTTGTGGATCACAGACGTGGACCTTTACTATGATAAAATATACACTGAAAAGCAATTGAATTAGAGATACCTGTCTAGTAACGTGTAGCACCAGCTTTCGCCTGATGACGGCGGCGATTCGTTTCGGCATGAACTCGACAAGACACCGGAAGCTTTGGGAAGCCATACGGATCCACAACCCCTGAACAAGCTCCCACAGTTCACGAAGATTTCATGGAGGGAGGTCAGAACCTCGAACATATCTCTCGATGGCATCCCAGATGGGCTTGATGGGATTGATATCAGGTGACCTAGCTGGCCAAGGAAGCGAGGTCACGTCGGAGGAGTGTTCATCCAATCATTCGGATACAATTCGGGAGCGATGGCACGGTGCATTGTCTTGTTGCAGGATGAGGTCCCCAGTGGGATGTTGAAGACGCACAAACGGAAGCAAATGGTCATCCAGGATATCCCGGTAACGTTGACCTGTGAGATAGGATGTCACACGTACCAGTCTTCCCATTTCAGTCCACGTAAACAGTCCCCAGACGAGAAGGCCACCCCCACCAACTTGAAGAGTTCCCTGCTGGCAAGAAGGATTCATCGCTTCATGTGGTTTGCCCCGTACTCGTATGCTGCCAGCCGCATGTACGAACGTGAATCTCGACTCATCAGTCCAGGCAATATTTTTCCACATGTCTAGGGTCCAGTGGCGATGTTCCAGCGCCCATGCTTATCTTTGCACCCTGTGATGTGCGGTCAGCAGCGGTACCCTCGTGAGACGATGGCTTCTGTACCCCATAGCGAGGAGATGGTTCTAAATGGTGTGGCTGCTTACACGTTTTTGTGCACCAGCGTTAAATTGCCGAGTGATTTCTTGCACTGTGACCCGTCTATCCGCTGTTACAATGCGAGCTAGCCGACGATGACCCCACTCATCCATACGCTGTTGCCCACGGCAGTTGGCCCTTGCAGGGATGGTTTTACCGGATTCGATGTACTCACGGTGCACCCGTGACACATTCGCTCGTGAAAATCCCAGTGCCTGCACGACTTCCGAGATTTAGTGACCCATTCGTCGGACCCCGACAATTTGCCCACGATCAAATCGCTTAGTTCCTTCGTATACTGCGTCCGACTCTTACTGATTCCCGTCGTATCGCTCCTTATATTGTCTGATCGCTGCATACGTCATGTCGTTTCCGTTTACAGGGCCTCCCACAGCGCCACATTTGCATAACGCCAGCTGTCTCTAATTC
This sequence comes from Macrothele yani, assembly GCA_039090855.1. NCBI lineage: Eukaryota > Metazoa > Arthropoda > Arachnida > Araneae > Macrothelidae > Macrothele > Macrothele yani. The sequence continues at coordinate 23,166,895 of CM076992.1, forward strand.
AATTGCTCTTCAGTGTGCATACAGAGGCTGTAGACAACAGAAAGCTGCATGGAGAAATGCATGCTTGGTGTAATCAGGAAAGATAAGAAGAGGAACTCATGGATCAGGAAAACAGCAGGGATGGAAGACATTACGATGAAGGTAAAACCCGAGAAATGGCAATGGGATGGAAATTTTGCGAGAACTGACCACAGATGGACAACTGGGATATTAGGCAGAATACCAATGGACAAACAAAGACTCAGACGAAGACCTCGTGGGAGATAGGTTAATGAAATTCGAAACCATGCTGCTGGAATGAAATGGAGGGGTCTGGCTCAAGACGTAGAGCTGTGGGAGAAACTTGAGAAGACTTTCATCTAGCTATAGATTGATAATGATTGATTATATAAATACATATTTGCGGCAGTATTTTATGCTGCCTCCGTGTGAATCATGTAGGCGTCCCTTTGTACTGTACATAGTGGCGTAACTACCACCCCCGAAGCTGCGGGGCGGGGGGCGCAGGTAACCAAGGGGCGTACCGCAGCTTCCAGTTTTAGTTTTTGAAAAATTCGAACACGCACAAAGACAAACGAATAATTGACCCAAAGTTCATATTTTCTTTTAAGGTACATTTAGCTTTGCCTAAACAATTTGTAAGTTTCACTTTTAAAGCACTATATGTCCTAAAGATTGAAGTTGTTCAGCCCTTTGGCTCCGAGTTGTAATACGATCGCTCTCCGATCGCCCTCTCTCTGCGCTGCTGAGGAAAAGGGCGAGGCCACATGGAGATTTCCCGTTGATAATGTGGAAAAACTGTTACTTAGGATTACGTCCACGACAGGAGCCAACATTTATTCACAGCAGCTGCAGATCTGCGATATATAAGAGGGTGATTCCTTCGAGTGACTTATTTTAGTTTTGGACAAAACAGTTACACGTTGCTATTGCTTTTAGTTCTTCCTTATCGAAAGCATGTCTATCTCATTCACTGTATGGAAACTTTAATATACAAACGAACGACATCCATTTACAAAATGTCACAAAAGCGTCCAAATGGAGCACAGTATCGGCGAAAGGAAAAAGCAGACCGCAACTTCTTAAAATTGACCAGTTCTTTTTCCCGCAGAGTCAATTAAGTTCAAGTGCGGTTTCTGATGAAAAGAACGATGGTTTATTTAGCACGTCAACTGTGCAAAGTTTCGAAGCAGACAGTTTACAAAAACCAAGAACTTCAGAAACGAGCGAAAGGAAAGTGGGTGATTATGAAGTCTTATTAACCTTAAAATCTTAAATATGTTTTGCCGAATTCGTTTCTTGCGATAAAATGTACACTGCTGGTGACTCAAAATGCAACACCAAGAAGGAAGTATCCGATTGGCCTGAAATTCGCAGCATGCGTCGCCGGCGAGAGAACATGCAAACGATTAGCATTGCAGGGCATATGCAAATCATGTGCACCCGGCACGCCACTGAGAAGCACTATAAGAAGGGTGCACAGAAGGCGGAGTGTAAGTAGTGGAAGTGCGTTGTGCTGCCGGACCTGTGCGTGGGAAGCTTCTTTTTTTTTTTTTTTTTTTTTTTTTTTTTGATTGGAGGTTTAACGACCACCGTGAGCAACTCAATGGGCTATAAGCAGTCGCCCGTCCCTAATTTAGGGCCACTGGTTCCAGGGAAGGGAGAGAGCCAGTACCGTAAGACAAACACAACATCCATGCCTCACCGGGATTCGAACCCGGACCCCTTCCGTGCGAATGATCAGAAGCCATCGCTTAGACCACTGCGCCACCGGGGCGGCGTGGGAAGCTTCCTGATGCATCGTCGCAGAATACGGCAGTCATCGTACCGAGACATCGGCGCCCGTGTGAGACGACATCCAGCCACAGTGAGGCGAGTATGGATTCGGTGGGTACAGGAGGGACGAACGAACCGACGTGAGCGATTGTCGCAGCCGCGGCACACCACCGAACTAGAGGACCGGCATGTTGTGCGACGGGTACTGATGGCTCGCACCGCAACGTCGCGAACGTTAGCGCAGGAATTAGGGTGTGTTGCGCAACAACCTGTGTCAGCACGTACCTTTCGACGTCGTCTGCAGGAGCAGGGATTGTCGCAAGGCGCCCATTGCTCCGATTACCATTGACGTTACACCACCGGCGAGTGCGGCGGCAGTGGGACGTTGAACGCCGTACCTGGACTACGGAATGGCATGACATTGTCTTCTTCGACGAATCCCGCTTCTGCCTGCAACACCACGATGGTCGGATCCGCGTGTGGCGGCACCCCGGCGAGAGACTATATGACGCCTGTATTATTCATCGCCATACCGGTCCGTCGCCTGGCGATATGGGTTTGGGGCGCAATTGGATGCGACACCCGCACCACTCTGGTACGCTTCGCCGGTACACTCAACAGCCACCGCTGCATCTCCGACGTTTTGGAGCCTGTAGTCCTCCCTTACCTGCAGGACCTGCCAGCGGCCACGTTTCAACAGGACAAAGCGCGCCTGCACGTGGCACGCATCGGGCAACAATTCTTCACGGCTCACCAGGTGTCACTGCTGCCGTGGCCCGCATGTTCTCCCGATATGTCGCCCATCGAATACGTCTGGTCGCTGATTGGCAAGCGAGTGGCCCTGCAAGCACCACCCGCGGCTACGCCTGATGAACTGTGGCAACACGTGGAAGCAACCTGGACCGACATACCCCAAGCCCACATCCAAAGTCTCTTTCGCACGGGCCTGTAAGCTCAATCGTTTCATCTTTGTATCTGTTGTTATGTGTCCAGTAAATCTGGCTTTGCTATCTCGTATCTTTCTTGGTGTTGCATTTTGGGTGGCCAGCAGTGTATATTCGTGTTCATGTATAGGTCAGCGAACCGTGTTAATCCTAACTGGTTGATTGATAACCTTGCAGTATGTACTTCTGTTGCAAAAATTACTTAAAAAGTTAAAACTACAGGTCTCTAGGTATACCCCTTACTTCTCCAGACCCTCTTCCTGAACCCCCTCCTCCACAAGCACACGCGCGCGCGCACACACACTGCGAAAAACACATCTTTCGTTGTGTTCGGAATCCTGAGAAAATTACTATGCTTAGATGGGCTGAAGTAAACCTTGCGGGGAGGGGGGGGGTTGCACGTTCTGCTAGTTACAACACTGGCTGTACATCAATGGCGTATATTCCTGGCTACTTATAGGCTAGCTGCGAAGCCCAGAGAATGCACAAATAAAAGTCAATTAAATATACTCAAATAAAAATCAATAATTAACGGTATTAAGATATGTCGATGCTTTCGCTGCGAAAAAAAAACACGTGCGGATTCACTTCTTTGACTCGGTCTGGCGAGCTAAGACCACCGGCATAACGCAAGCAGCTCTTCCACAGTCTTCGTTGTTCTGATTCGAAGACCTTCCATACGATCGCCTGCTAGCGTTTCCATGACAACATGAATGAGCGGGTGGAGGGAAATGGGTCATTGCTTTGGGCAACGGTTCGCTCAGAAAAAAGAAGACTTAGGACTAAATTAGTCACTCGCATGCTCCCGCCTGTAAGAGCACGTGTTTCGCGAGAGCTATTTCACTTTTTGTGAAGTGTCAATGAATTAAAATCAGTGATATTATATCTTAAATTCGTGGCTTTGTTGGATTCGAACTGTTTTGATAAATTTTGTGAAAGCTTCCCTGAACATCTACTGTCAGAATTTAAAGAACTTTATGCTTCAATTTTTGATTCAGTTCCATTCAAAAATGAACTGAAGGTGTTTTATTCCCTTGATGAATACAGAAGGAAATCAGTTAGAGACATTACGTGTTACATCATCATCATCATTGTCAAGCATTATCAATCCACTGCTGGATGAAGGTCTCCCCAAGTTTCTTCCACAACGGTCTGTCTTGTGCCAGTCTCCTCCATGTTACTCCCGCATACTTTCGAATTTCATCCACCCATGTCCCATGTGGTCTTCTTCTGGGTCTTTTCCTGTCCCTTGGAATCCAATCTAAAATTTCGGCTGTCCATCGATGGTCTGTCCAGCCCATTGCTATTTCAGGGATTTAACTCTGATCATGATGTCTTCCACTCTTGTCATTTTTCGGATCTACGAGTTCCTCTTCTTATCTCTTCTGGTTACACCAAGCATGCACCTCTCCATGTTTCTTTGAGTTGTCTGACGTGGACCTTAACTACAAAGGCTGTAGACGTGTTACATAAAGTTGAATAAATCGGACATAGCGTTTAGTGAGATGTACAAATTAGCACACCTAGTATTAAACTTTCTATCAACAACTGCAACTGCGGAAAGAAGTTTTTCTGATTTAAAAAGAATCAAGATATATCTTAGAGCCACACAAGGACATATACATTCGAGCAACTTGGCTGTTTTGTCAATAGAAAAAAACATTCTTTTTAAATATGAAAAAGTACTCGAGAGAAACTTTTTATGAAAAGGTAACACTCAAGTTCATACAAAAGGAAAGAAGAATGTAGTTCATGTACAAATAAGTGTTCAGACCCTAATCCTCATAATTATTTGGTATGTTAGCAATAGCATGTACCTAAATTTTAGAAAAAAAGTTACTTCTATTCTACTTAACAATTAAAAATTAAACTTCGTGATTTTTAACAGTACTGGGGGGGGAGAGCCCAGGTCTCGGACCCAAGATAAGCCACTGCTGTACATATGTTATTGTTGTTTAATATGATCCTTTTTTTTTTAATATAGATGCTACAAGTGTAGTGGCCGAGGTCAACAAACTTGCGTAACTTGTGATGGAAAAGGAAACGTTAAAGGATTTGTTGAGCTTACCGTTACGTGGTAAGTTTACTTTCTGCTTGCTGCATGCTTTGCTGAATAAGCTTAACCTTATGAAATGCTGAATCAGAAAGATTCACTTTATGCGAAGCTTTCTTGAGTATTTTCAAAGACAAACGAAGAAAATAGTAATTTTACCTGAAATTAGAGTAAAACTTAGAACAGAGTGCAGGGTTGGTGCTAGAACTGTGATTAATATGTATTAAATGTTTTTACATATTTGACGTTTTTCTCCCGTTATTATACATGTTTACTGTTTTGGTACATATATTACATATTTTCACATTCTTTAAAAATAGTTTTACATAAATCGCCAGTTTTTACGCAAAACTTCCCAATATTTTCTGTTGTAGCAACCTATGAGCCAACAGATGGCCAGTTTCACATTTTCAAATTTCGCAACACATCAAAGCCGACAGATGGCAGCACCATATTGGAACCAGACTGCTTCCTCATCTCAGATGAGAGATGAGGAAAGCAAACTGGGTCAGTTGTGATTTAATGTACAATTTCGTGTCCAGTTTCTGCCTAAATCATTTCGTTTACGTCATTGTTAAAAGTTTGTTTTCCCTACTCAAGTTGTTAAGTAAATTGACATGCCCAAAATTAAATCAGCTATATCATCCAATTTAAGGTGGTCTTCTAGTGATTTTGCGTCCTATACTTCCAATGGGCAAACTTCTGTACACATTTTCTTCACAATTAATGCTTTCCCAAGGATGAAAATTTGAAAATCGATTAAAATAACTTCATATTATAACTTGGAATACTTAATATTTTCTAAAAAATAACCATAATTAAGCAATCCAACATTTGCTTGTCTACTGACGTCATCAATGTATAGGTCGCGCCATCTTTTTTTTTTGATCTCAACACCACCAAAGGAAAAGTTATTGATTTTTAATATAATTATGGTTATGTTTTGGAAAATATTAAGTATTCCAAGTTATAATATGAAGCTATTTTAATCGATGTTCAAATTTTCATCCTTGGAAACGCATTAATTGTGAAAAAAATTTGTACAGAAGTTTGGCCATTGAAAGTATATAGGAAGCAAAATCACTAGACGTCCACCTTAAAAGCATTTACTAATGAGCTTTCCGATGAAGGTCTGAGAATTGACAGAAATATTTTGTTTTGCCGTATATTATGACAGATATTACGGAAGGTAACAGGCCACAATGGAGAAATTATAAAACACAAAGTGTAAAAAAAAAATAAAAAAAAAAAACCCCAAAAAACCCCGTCAGGCTCAGTTCTGATTGAGCCGTCAGTTTAGAACGTAGGACTACGATTTGCAGATCGGAGTATTGAAATGAGCTAGTCGAGTATGGTTTCAAAGCGTTTATTTAATTTGTTATAGCCAACACAGGTCTATGATATGAAAATTTAGCTTACATAATTTTTACAAATAATGAGGGATACATTGCGAACACAATGCAGATCGATACACGAATTACTCAACGCGGTGCTCTGCGTGGGATCGGTTACATCATCCATGCCGAGATCTCGCGACATAAACTCTTTAAATCTCTCGTAAGTGGCTCTGTCTTTTACATTATGATCAAGTTTAAATCGCCCAACAAAATGATCTGAATGTTGACGTATCCCTTTCCAGCCAGTTGCAGGAAGGCTTCTGGAACCTTTGGTGTGTACAATACGAGCTACTTTCAGGCGTTCTCGATATTCTTTAGTTCCAAGGTGAAAATACTCCAAATACGTGGCGACAGTTAATAAATAAATACATCGCTCTTTCCACGTTCCAGAAACACACAGCATCCGAAAAATTGTTTTTCAGCCGCCGCTGTGGAAATGAATCAACAGAACTCTCGATATCTAGCAGAGCGCGTTACATATACGTTACATTCTGTTGGTTCATTTCCACAGCGGCGGCTGAAAAACAATTTTTCGGATGCTGTGTGTTTCTGGAACGTGGAAAGAGCGATGTATTTATTTATTAACTGTCGCCACGTATTTGGAGTATTTTCACCTTGAATCTCGCCCTTTGGATTAAACTGCTATAATATATATATATATAGCTAGTGCCGTTCATGCCCACCAGATGGAGACGTCTCAGTAGCTGAGCCCATCTTACGGATTTATGGTGTCAGAAGCTGACTTAAAAATACACATAGCACCGTGGATTGTTGGCCACCGTTGCGTATATGTAACGCGCTCGGCTAGATATCGAGAGATCTGTTGATTCATTTCCACAGCGGCGGCTGTAAAACAATTTTTTGGATGCTGTGTGTTTCTGGAACATGGAAAGAGCGATGTATTTATTTATATTCTTTAGTTCGTTGGATTGCAGTCCTCTTGGGCTTCTTACGTTCCTCACCACCAAGTCTTGCGTCTCGTTTTGATTTTTTCTACTTTTGCTTGCATTCATTCTGTGAATTCCGCGGCATTGTCGTAAATGTATAACTCGTTCACACGAAAACAATCTTTTTTAAATTAGTTTAAACCACTGTGATATGTTCTTTATATATTTGAATAGATCTCGTCGTCAGCTGTAAATCGATGCCACGCACAGTCGTTTTGCACTCACGGTTGTCCAAATAAACCGCGATGATGACAGGAGTTTTATGAGTGATAAGAATATCTTTACTAAGCTATCTTTTCTCTTATTCCTTAAGAATAACACACAACAGATATCTCCTAGAATCTTAGGAAAAGGGCGTATTAGTCACACCGTAGAGCAGATGTGAATATACACTGGCGTGCAAAACTTAAAGATCGTTTGTTTTTTTCGCCGTAGCTTCGCAATGAATTAAGCATCCTGGATAGATGAATGTATGTGTTTTGGGACACTTTACCACAGAGAACTCAGTATGTACCAAACGGGAGAATGAACAAACACAAGTGCGTGTGATGTCGTCCTCAGGGCCACAGTGCGACAAATCACCCGCAGCTACAATAGTTGTGATCAGGGCAATGTGTCACAACACCCAGTTCATCGCAGCCTTCTGCGCATGGGCCTGCGTAGCGGAAGACCCATGCTCACTGAAAGTCATCGCCAACAACGCATGAAATGGGCCAAGATCATCGAGATTGGACCGTGGATGATTGGAAGAAAGTGGCCGGGTCTGATGAATCAAGATTCCTGGTGCATCACGTAGACGGCCGAGCGCGGATACGCCGATTACCAACAGAGGCTATGGCACCTGGATGCACTGTTGGGAGGAAACAGGCCGGCGGCGGCGGTGTTATGCTATAGGCGATGTGTTTTGGGACACTTTAGGCCTCATTATTCCAATAGCACAATCCCTGACAGCTGTCAGGTATCCGAACATCGTTGGGGACCAAGTTCACCCATTCATGACAACGGTGTTCCCAGCTGGTGGTGGCCATTACCAAGAGGATAATGCGTCATGTTACACTGCCCGAATCGTCAAGGAGTAGTTCGAGGAACATGCTGGTGACTTTCTGTTAATCCAAACTCACCTGACATGAACCCAATCGAACATTTGTGGGATTCGACTTGGAAAAGGGGTTCGCGCTAAATCACCACCACCCCGAAATATACGGGAAGTGGAGGACGTGCTGTTGACATTATGGTAACAGATACCCCAGCATACCTATCGCCACCTCGTGGAATCGATGCCTCGCCAAGTGGCCGCTGTTTTGCTGGCTAAAAGCGGTCCTACAGCTTATTAGGTAGGTTGTCATAATGTACTGGCGGTGTATGTTCTCGCATGGTCATCTCTCTCTCTCCGGCAGTCGCTCTGCAGTCACCTATCCATTGAGTTACTCACAACGGTTGTTAAACTCCAAACAATGAACATGGCTTGTGCAGGACCTGAACCCAAGTCTAGTTCGGACAATTAACAAGAAAACTGCGCATCTGACCCCTTACCCAGCTGGGCGGCGAAATTGAAATTCACATTTTTTTTATCGTTTAATTTTTTTGTGAAATGATTTTTTGTACAAATTTCGATGCACTAAAGCTGTGTGTCTTTTTTTTTTTTTTTTTTTTTTCTCATTTCCTGTATGCCTTTACCTTTGAGCTTCGTTCCACTAAAATCTGCATTTAAAGATTGTCATTTTGTTTCATTAACGACTGCAGGAATAACCACCTTAACGAATTTGTATCAGAGACTGTTTCAGTGCCAAAAGAGCTGGTTCGAGAAGCATCAGGCCAAATCGCATTTTTAGAAGAAATGCCCAAGGTAATGAATGCATTTATCTTAGAAAACTGTTTCATGAGAAAGTTGCTTGTTTTGTATATTTTAGAAAAAAAAATTCTGAATAATAGTGAAATATAAATTTTGACGACGAATAGGTTTTTTTTTTTTTTTTTTGATTGGAGGTTTAACGACCACCGTGAGCAACTCAGTGGGCTATAAGCAGTCGCCCGTCCCTAATTTAGGATCACTGGTTCCAGGGAAGGGAGAGAGCCAGTGCCGTAAGACAAACACAACATCCATGCCTGACCGGGATTCGAACCCGGACCCCTTACGGACGAATGATCAGAGACCAGCGCCTTAGACCACCACGCCACCGCGAATAGGTTTGGTTCCTGCCACCTGAACTTTTTTACTGCTTCCTCAAAAACGAAAATAGCAAACTTCCTGTACTTTTTAAGCTTTTCAATCGCATGTTGAAGAAGAGTATATACTCCAGCTTTGTCCGTCTGTCCGCACGATAACTCGCGTAAAAATGGTTCGATTTCGGTGAAATTTCAGTATGCGGTAGGGACCATCTGGGGACGAACCCTATTGAAAATGGGTGAAATGGGGTCAAAGGTCGGGACATAGGAGTGGGATCCATTCCATTGCCTCGATTCGTCTCACCTTTCGCCTCGATTCGTCTCACCATCGGCGCCATCACGTCGCGCACAGTCCAAAGGTGAATGTTTGGTGTGGGCTCATTCATAATCGTGTAATTGGGCCATTCTTCTTCTCCGAGCCCACAGTGCAAATGGCCACCCCGGTGGCGCAGTGGTCTAAGGCGCTGGCCTCTAATCATTCGTCCGAACGGGGTCCGGGTTCGAATCCCGGTGAGGCATGGATGTTGTGTTTGTCTTACGGCACTGGCTCTCTCCCTTCCCTGGAACCAGTGACCCTAAATTAGGGACGGGCGACTGCTTATAGCCCATTGAGTTGCTCACGGTGGTCGTTAAACCTCCAAAAAAAAAAAAAAAAAAAAAAAAAAAACAGTGCAAATGAATAATTACCTGGACATGCTTCAGAACTTTGCGGTTCTTCAACTACAGGATTTGAAACCAAACGTCATACTGCAACAAGATGGCGCTCCTCCCACATTGCGAACTTGACGTTCGTGAATACTTGAACAGTGAGTTTCTCGACAGATGTATTGGCAGAGATGGTTCCATTCCTTGGCCACCCCGGTCCCCGAACATCACTCAATTGATTTCTTTCTCTGGGGCTATGTCAAGGACATGATTTACCGGAAAAGATTAAGCAGCATTCAGGAGCTCAAACAGCGCATTACAGCAGTATTTGATAGAATCGATCCTGACATGTTGGAGCGCACATGGCAAGAAATTGAATAGCGACTGGATGTGTTACGTGCCACCAAAGGCTCACATGTAGAAGTGTATTACGGTAAGATTATTAAACTCGAATATTTACTCTTTCAAATGCCGCAAACCGCATTGATGTAGATCTGTTCGCTTTCGTACAATTGTCAATCGAAACCCCTAGGGGACTTTTCGACCACCCTGTATATTAATTAGCTGATGCATAAACTGGGGGAGAGGAAAAGAAATATCCTGTACCACAATAACCAAAATTCATGGGATATGCTAGACAAAATATCCGATCTCGCTACAGAACTTTAAAATCAGCTCCTCTGTCAGACGAGTGAAATTTAATAGTTAATCAAACCTCAGATATTCCCGCGGATCTCTCCTATTAACAGCATGTGTTCGGCATATGGATACAAAAAAAGTGAGGATGTAATTTTACCGTTAGTATGCGAAAGAAATTGCGGAAAGGTTTCTGAAAATTCAGAATTTTCCTGTCGTACGAAAAATCCGTGAAATTCAGATTTCTTTCCGTCATTTCACCGAAAAGGAAATTTGTATCAGAAATTCGCTTCGTTAATTCACGAATGAAATGACGGAAAGTGGCTCGTGAATTTCAGGATTTTTTTTTATGGTTTATATAACTCCAAAACAACTTTGATGTTGTTCTTTTTATTATTCTTTAATTTAAGTACCTGGTTTACCCACAAAATGTTGAATACATGAAAGTAGGGAGCCACAAAATGATGAAATTTAATTTGCTATTTTATGAATGTAGAAAAGATTAAGGTGGTTGCAATAAATATTTAAAATCTGCAAATCTCAGTATCGATACGACGAAAGTGATAGCCTATTTGAAAGTCAGGGGATTGGAAACAAAACAATAAAAAAATATCTTTTTAAGGGCCTCGCTCATAGAAACTTAAAAAAAAATTAATTATACAGGGTAAGTCAAAATGACGTTCCCGATTTCAATGCTTTACCACACGACATGTAATGAGTATTTTTAGTTCAGACATGTACTTTAGAAGGTAATCTCTCCAAGTTCCAATGCCCCGCTACCGATTCCGAGCGTGGTCGGTATAGATTGCGCGATAAGTCCGGCAGAAGGAACGAGTCATACAATGGCGGCAAGCAGATAACAGAAGGCATTTTGTGTTCTCGAATTTCATACAAACAAGTCAGTTGTGACTGTTCAACGGCATTTTCGGACAAACTTTGGGATAGAGAGACCCAGTGGTAAGTCAATTCGTAATTGGTATTCACGATTTCAAGACACGGGCTGCATTTTCAAAGGAAAATCAACTGGACGTCCGTCGATAGGAAACGACGTAGTGGATCGTGTTTGGCTAAGTTACGTAAGGAGCCCTCAGAAATTCACTTATCCAGCAGGTCGAGAACTTGGTGTCCCGCAGAAAACTGTATGGCGAGTTTTGAGGAAACGTTTGCACATGCACTTGTATCGTCTACAGTTGATTCAAAAGCTGAAGATGGATGACCGCCACCTGTGAGCATCTTTCTGTGAAAGATTTCTCACTCTAATGGATGATGAAGGTTTCTCTGAAAGTTTTTTTTGTAATAAATCAACATTCCACATTTCAGGATAGGTCAATAGGCGTAATGTGAGAATTTGCGGAACTGAAAATCCTCATTCAATCTTGCAGCACGAGCGTCCTTCTCCAAAGGTCAATGTCATCTGTGTAATTACTCATCGAAAGGTTTATGGGCCCTTCTTCGCTGAAGCCACTGTGACAGGAATTACCTATCTCGACATGCTCGAACAATGGCTTTTCCCACAGCTGGAAGAAGACATCGATGGCCTCATTTTTCAACTCGATGTTGCTCCACCGCATTTCCATAACGAGGTTCGGGGCCACCTCAATGATAGGCTACCAAAACGATGGATTGGCCGTTCAGCTGAGGGGGGGGTGAAGAAGAACTGTTGCGTTGGCCGTCACAATCCCAAGATCTCACCCCGTGTGATTTTTCTTGTGGGGTTCCAAAAGGAATCGTGTCTATGTACCACGACTTGCAACGACGCTGGTTGATTTGAAAGCTCACATCACAGTAGCCATCACATAAATTGACACCGACATGCTACAAAGAGTTTGACAGGAACTTGATTACCGACTTGATGTGTGCCGTTTTACGCGTGGAGCGCACATTAAACACTTATAAGTAAGTTGAACAAAACTTTATGAAATCTGCTTTTCAACAGTGCTCGTTGTGTACATCTGCTTTACATTAAACATGGGTACCAAACCATTTAAATCGGGAACTTCATTTTGACTTACCCTGTAAATATAAAAGATTCTACGGAAAAGAGCTTTGTTTTTATTTCCAAAACTGCGGGCCCCATGAAAGCGCGGGGCCCGGGACGATAGCCTCGGTTGTCCCGATGGTCCAGCTGGCCTTGGATGCAGTGGTCCTCACACCCAAGTGAGGACGACCAAACTTAGCTATGACGAACCGTTTTGCCCATCTATCAACTTCACGTGATTGGTTCGCAACTGCGGTCATTTACATATCCCGACTGTCAACATACACCCTTCAATTTGCATGCACTCGATGAATATTGCCTGGTGTAGCACTTCCTATTCCAATCAGTGTATTTCGGGTTGTACTTGAGTTCTAAATCATAGCAGCCATGCAAATAAATTTGTTGTGTAGCTGTGAAAGTTATATTATGAGGTATGCAAAAGTTTCCGCCGCCCCCGCTAGCGGGCGCTGTAAGGATCTAACTGGCCGGTGACTCGTGCTGTCAGTTCGTACATGAAGCCAAGCATGGCGGTCGATCAAGTTCATTTGCGGCACTGCTTCTTATTCATGTTTAATTTAGAGAAAAGTGCAAGTGAAGCATACGGTTCAATATGTCAGGCGTTCGGCGAAACGGTTATGGGTGAGCGGACGTGTTGACAATGGTTTGTCAGGTTTAAGAAAGGTGATCTAAGCTTGGAAGACAAGCCACGTGCAGGTAGACCGCAGGAACTCGCAGACGAGGAGCTGGAGTCGCTGTTGCAATAGGATGCCACACAATCGACCACGCAACTGGCGAAACGTTTGAAAGTGGCTCAGTCGACGGTGGTACGGCGTCTACAGGCCTAGGGTAAGATCCAGAAGATTGGTAAGTGTGTTCCGCATTCTTTAACGGAGCGTAATATTGGTCAACGATTGGGCATCTGCATGTCGTTGATGAAGAGGTTTCAAGGGAAGAATTTCTTGTGGAAGTTCGTCACCGGGGATGAAAATTGGGTCTATTGTGACAACCCCGTACGCAAGCAATCCTGGGTCGACCCAGGTGAGCCATCAACATCCACTGCAAAACAGGATATCCACGCGGAAATGATGCTATTGTGTGTGTGTGGTTGGATATGCATGGAGTGCTGTACTTCGAACTGTTGAAACTGGGCGAAACAATCACTGCACAACGATATAGCGATCAGTTGATGAAGTTCAACGCCGCAATCGAGCAAAAAATGCCCATGGACAAGTAAAGGATGCCACCCAGTCATCCTGTTAGACAATAATACCGGACCACATGTTGGTGCCACCACGAAATCAACACTTGAACAGTTACACTAGAAGGTTTTACCGCACCCGGTTTACTCACCGGACATTGCACCCTCAGACTTTCATCTGTTTCGCTCTATGCAACGTGCCCTAGCCCAACGGCGGTTCACCACAGTTCAAGAGGTAAAAAATTTCGTCACCACGCTCTTCAGCTCAAAACCCGAGTACTTCTATCACAGGGGCATTCATTTGTTGCCTGAAAAATGGCATAATGTCAGTGATGCTGACGGCCAATATTTCGTTGAATAAATCTGTATACTAGTTTCCTGATAGTTGCTGTCTCCTTTCTCCTTAAAACGGCGGAAACTTTTGCATACCTTCTCTAATAGTTGAAAATTTATTTTCGCTGTCTTACCGAAGTAATCGTAGAATATATGAGTGGCTGGTTTGCTTTAATCTTTCTAGCCACAGTCTAATAAAAATGCTTTTCTTTTTTAGGTTAGGCCGGTGACTAATGCTTCTAATCCTCAGGTTAATGAAGTGTCCAAAACTATTGCTGCCAAGCACGATAGATCTTTCCCAAACCAACGTATTATACGTCAGGTAGGTTTTGGTTTTCAGTTAAAACTTTTGTTCTGGACATTATAAAAATAGGAAGAACTGTTATCTTGCATGCCTTTCACGCAGGAGGTAGAATGAAGGTTTGGATTCTCGTAAAGAGGTCCCAGTTGTGACGTACTACAGAGGTGACGTACATATCAAGATGGCAAGCAGCAGTGATAAGCACTTGTCGGTGTAGCTTAATTGGGAAAGCATTTGGCTCCGGAGCAGAAGGATGCGGTTTCGAGTTACTCCATTGGTAAAGTTGTGCTTTCACACTGGCACCCGCACGTAAAAATGGATATACAGGTTGTTGGGTTCTTCGAAAAATGTGTATGTTCCTAAATTCCTCACCTGGAATTAATGAGAATTCCTCCTTCGCTTCGAAAAATGCGTGATGCTTCTTCCACACGTCGTCTGGAATTAATGAGAACTAGACAAAGCCCGTCGGCATCGATGGTTAGTTTTTTTTTTTTTTTTTTTTTTTTTTTGGAAAGAATAAACTCGTATGAAATGAAACAACAAATGTAAACGTTATTTGATTGACAAATTCGTTCAACCACTTCAGTAAAGATAATAGTCCAGCTTCGTGATTTTTTTTTTTGACTGAAGGTTTAACGACCACCGTGAGCAACTCACTGGGCTATAAGCAGTCGCGCGTCCCTAATTTAGGGCACTGATTCCAGTGAAGGGAGAGAGCCAGTGCCGTAAGACAAACACAACATACGTGCCTCACGGGATTCGAACCCGGACCCTTCACGAACGAATCATCATAAGCCAGCGCTTAGACCACTGCGCCACCGCGGCCATGTCCGTGATGAGCATCACGTCTGCACCCCTTTTCAGTCGTAAAATGTAAGGCGGAAGTCCACTCATCTCGATCGTGTGCAAAAATTCAACTGGATAACGCACTCTCTCTTTCACTCTCATCTTCAGTCACGACTGTGTTTGTAAATGTTGTTCGAATGAGATTCGCGTTGCGAATACTCTTCATTCTCTCTTGTCTGAGACATGTATTGTAGTTGCGACCCATTGATCGCTCACGCCTTCCAGTAAGGCTCTTACGTTTTCTTTTTTCTTTTTTTTTCTGCGGGAGAGACATTCTGTTAAGGCTGTCTTTGAATGAGTGTTAGGCTTCATCTTCTGCGATAGATGGCGCAAAATATCACTCCTTGGGCGTGGCTTTCACCTCTTGAGGGATTCTCACAGAAGTTGGCGTCAGCGAATGACTGAATTACCATATTCAGAATGGAAGCGGTCTCTCGTTGGCTCCACAATGAAAAGACAAAATGCACGTTGTTACGTTTTAATCAATGACATTGTTTGGAGGTGGAGCTTAGTAGGTAGGCTTGGTTTCTGTCTCAAATTCAAGTGTTTTCTGGCAATGTACACATTTTCTCTTCAAAAAATGAACGTACAGTAGAATTTAAGATGATCTATAGAAGACAAGATTCCAATCTCACTTCAGTGCCCATTCTTTGATTTCTATTTGGCCTAGATAATTAAAAAAAATCTGACAAAAATGAAAGATTTCGTTTCTTCCACACAGAACCACTGCCAAGCTAACTTCTGGCGCCATCTAGAGCCAAATTGGAATACTTTCGAGTCAGATAAATTGAATTAAAAAACTTTTTCAACAATTTTTTCGGAAAAATAACTGCGACACATATTAGCTATGGGTCGTTTTTATTTGTGCTCAAAATTGCAAACTCTACAAAGTAATAGTTTTCGAGAAACTGTGTACAAAAGAATTTGCATTACAGATACAGGACAGAATTTCTGTTACACTCGTTCAAAGACAGCCTTAAGGGTAAGTATGCAATAAAGTATTTATTTACTGTAGGACTCATCGCAGAACACCATGCACACATCAGGTCTGACACTGAACTTAGCGCCTGATGTAGATAAGGGCCGCACGCTTCCCCCATAGACTTTACATGGGAACTTTGCCGCCCCGCCACGCCCGAACCGTTGCCCCAATCTCAGTTTTCCCTTCGACTGGCACATCTACATAGTAAGACCTTTATTTTGATATCTGAAGGATATTTTTACGTTATGCTATTCTCTCAAAATAGGTCTCACAGTAAAAAACCTTATAGAATGTAGATATAGATGGCGCAACTCAATATGTACATTCTAAATATTTTCACTAACAATGGTCAACGGAGTGTTTATTTACATCTTTACATAATGGAAAACGTCTTACCTACGTAAATAAACTGGATCGAATGAATATTAAATTGTATATGGGATGTAAGGTCAGGTGATGCGTAACATCACAGCCTCTCCTTGACAAATGTCAACCCCGCCTTCTCGTGGTGCATCCTGTTCCTACTAAAGGGGCTCTGACGACCGCCAATAGCGGTATAACTATACCATCGGGATTAGAGGAAATTCTATCCCACACTCACCAACCCGCTTGGCCAGCGTGGTGAGTTATGGCCAAACCCCTCCAAAATGACTCCACAACTTAAATCTTGGCCCTCAGTCTCCGGCAGCTGGAATGTACCTGGCCAAGGCAGCGGCCAGTGCGACATGAAGGCAGAGGGTGCTAAGAATCCCCGGAGGACCGGACTAGGCTGCCATCTGATGCTGACCTTGGCAACGTACAATGGACGCTCCCTATCTTCTGATTCGAGGCTTCTTGAATTGGAAGAGGAACTACAAAGGATCAAGTGGGACATCGTGGGGCTAAGTGAGGTAAGGAGAAAAGGAGAAGATCTCATCGAACTGAAAAGTGGACATCTCTTCTACTATCGTGGGACAGATACTGGCAGAACTAGTGGTGTTGGATTTATAATAAACAAGAAACTGAAGGATAAAGTTGTAGAAGTTGAAAGTTCCTCTGACAGAGCTGCACGACTCGTTATCCAACTCTCGAAAAGATACCAGGCTCAGATTATTCAAACTTATGCACCCACCACAAGTCATCCTGAAGAAGAAATTGAAGAATTTTATGAGGAAATTTGTCATCTAAATAATAAAGGTAAGCAGCACTTGAAAATAATTATGGGAGATTTCAATGCAAAAATGGGGCAACGGCAACAGAATGAAACTTCAGTAGGTAAATTCGGTCACGGCAACAGAAACCAGCGTGGAAATACTCTCGTTGAGTTTGCAGAGGCAGAAGGGTTTTTCATCTTGAACTCCTTCTTCAAGAAAAAGCCACACAGGAAATGGACATGGAGACATCCAAATGGGACGACAAATGAAATTGATTTTATTATGTGTAACAAAAAATTCGTCATAGAAGACTGCAGTGTGCTAAACAAGTTCAACACAGGTAGTGACCATAGATTGGTGAGATGTAAGATGCACCTCAACACTAAACTTGAACGTGGCAAGCTCATAAGACAAACAAAATCTATTGACATAACCAACCTTAAAAAACACCATAATACCTTCAAGTTGGAACTGAAGAACAGGTTCTCTGCTTTAGAAGGCCTAACATCGGAAGAAGTGGACATCTCTGAAGTTAACAGAAAAGTAACCAAAGCTCTTATGGAAACAGCAACAAAATTAGCTGGGTCTAAGAACAAGTTGCATGTAAATAAATTAACAGGAAAAACGAAAATGTTGATGCAAAAAAGAAGAGAGATGAGGACAACTAAAGAAGATGCGACTTCCAAAGTGGAATATATAGAGCTATACAAGACAGTACGAAAAAGTATCACTGAAGACGTAAGAAAATTCAACTGTGAACTAGTGAGGAAAGCAATTGAAAACAACCAAAGCCTAAAGATAGCAAAGGGACATTTCAGTAAGGGAAGAAAACAGATTATGGCACTGAGAAAAGAAGATGGTTCTGTAACAAGAAATAGAGGCGAAATTTTGACAAGAGTGAAAGATTTCTACTCCAAATTATATGAAAGGGATGATACATGCACTCCAGACATCATGAAAGATACCAGTACCAGAGTTCCTCCAGTCCTTCCAGCAGAAGTTGCACATGCAATCAAGAACATGAAGCGGGGAAAAGCTCCAGGAGAAGATGGAATTACTGTAGACATCATACAAGAAGCAAGTGGAGAAATCGAAACAGTACTCGCCCAAATTTTCACTCGATGCCTTAATGAAGGAAAGATTCCTGAGGATTGGAACACCGCTACAATGATCCTGCTACATAAGAAAGGTGACATTGAGGATCTCGGAAACTACAGACCTATCAGCCTCCTATCAGTAGTTTATAAAATCTTCACTAAAGTTCTTTCACACCGCTTGAAGGTAGCACTAGACATGGCTCAACCGAGAGAACAAGCTGGATTCAGGAGTGGCTACAGCACAATAGATCATATCCATGTGCTGAGAGAACTAATTGAAAGAGCGAGGGAATATGAACTTCCATTGTGCATGGCTTTTATCGATTATGAAAAAGCCTTTGATTCGGTGAAACCATCAGCAGTTACAATGGCTCTGAAAACCTGCGGTATTGAAGATGCATACATTAATATTATTAATAACATCTATGAAAATGCAAGTGCAAAGATTAGGCTGTTTGAAAATACAACACACATAAAAATTGGAAAGGGAGTGAGACAAGGTGACACCATATCTCCGAAGCTCTTTAATGCCATATTGGAGGGTGTTTTTCAGTCACTGAGCTGGGAAAACAAGGGGATAAAGATTAATGGAGATTATCTAACCCACCTTCGTTTTGCTGATGACGTAGTCATTTTTGCAACTAGCCCATCAGAGCTGCAGAGTATGATCCAGGAACTTGCTGACAAGAGTAAAGAAGTGGGATTAAAAATGAACTTTCGGAAGACAAAAGTGATGTTCAATGCTTTTACAAGAAATGAAGATTTATCGATTGATGGAGAAAAGCTGGAGATAACAGACACGTACGTTTATCTTGGACAGCAGATATCAAGTGAGGGTCACATTGATGAAGAAATTAATCGGCGTACAAAACTTGCCTGGAGAGCTTTTGGAAGAAACAGCATAATTTTCAAGAGCAATATGCCATTATGTCTTAAAAGAAAAGTGTTTGATCAATGCATCCTTCCAGTGCTTACGTATGGTGCAGAGACGTGGACCTTAACTAAAAGAGACATACAAAGGCTGCAGACAACTGAAAGTAGCATGGAGAGGTGCATGCTTGGTGTAACCAGGAGAGATAAGAAGAGGAACTCGTGGATCCGAAAAATGACAAGAGTGGAAGACATCATGATCAGAGTTAAATCCCTGAAATGGCAATGGGCTGGACATACTGCCAGAAGGAAAGATCATCGATGGACAGCCGAAATTTTAGATTGGATTCCAAGGGACAGGAAAAGACCCAGAAGAAGACCACATGGGAGATGGGTGGATGAAATTCGAAAGTATGCAGGGGTGACATGGAGGAGACTGGCACAAGACAGACCGTTGTGGAGGAAACTTGGGGAGACCTTCGTCCAGCAGTGGATTGATAATGGTTGACAATGATGATGATGATGATGATGATATGTACATCACACAGTCCAACGGCGAAACGCAATCAGGTGTTCGAGAGTGTTCGCTGTTCCGATGAGAAGAACTTTGATACAAATGCCTGCTAGCGTTGCTTTGCACAACGGTTCGATCAGAAAAGAGAAGACTTCGGATTTTGGACTATCTCAGTCCCTCCATGCGTCTGCCTTCAACAGCGCGTGAGTCAACCGCAGGCGATCGAATGTCAACCGCACGCTTCTCCCATAGACTTTACATGGAAACTTTGCCGCCCCACGACGCCCGAACCTCAATCTCATTTTTCTCTTCGACTGGCACATCTACATGGTAAGACCTTTGTTTTAATATCTCAAATATATCTTTACGTTCAGCCGTTCTCTTAAAATAGGACTCACAGTAAAAAAACTTATAGAATTAATATATAGATTCCTCCTTCGCTTCGAAAAATGTGGGATGCTTCTTCCACATATTGTCTGGAATTAGTAAGAATTTCTTCTTCTACAGTGAACTCTCCTTCAGGCATGGTTTGCCGGCGGACCCGGGAACCTGCAATTTCGCCGCCCCGGTGGCGCAGTGGTCTGAGCGATGGCTTCTGATCATTCGTCCGAGATGGGTCCGGTTTCGAATCCCGGTGAGGCATGGATGCTGTGTTTGTCTTACGGTACTGGCTCTCTCCATTCCCTGGAACCAGTGTCCCTAAATTAGGGACGGGCGACTGCTTATATCCCTTTGATTTGCTCACGGTGGTCGTTAAACCTCCAAATAAAAAAAGTAACCTACGATTTCGTGCTCCCGCCTTTCTCGAGGGAGAGGGGGATATGTAATGTACTACAGATGTGACGCACATGTCAAGACGTCAAGTAGTAGTGATAAGTACTTGTCGGTGTAGCTTAATTGGGAAAGCATTCGGCTCTTGAGTAGAAGGATGAAGGTTTGGGCCCCTGCAAAATTGTGTTTTCACACGGTATCGTAACTGATTTCTTTATTTGGGGATTTAATGACCACCGTAAGCAACACAATGGGCTATAAGTAGTCGCCGTCCCTAATTTATGGCCACAGGTTCCAGGGAGGAGAGAGAGCCAGTATCGTAAGGCAAAGGCATTAATCATGTCTTACCGGGATTCAAGCCCTAACCCATCTCGGACGAATTTTTAGAAGCCAAGGTTTCGTATCACTCGGCCACCTGGTCGGCATCGTAGCTCATTAAGCTGTGAGTTCGCAAGACTGCAGTTATTCTGGGGTTTCCACGATAACAACTCAAAAACCACTCAATTTTGGCAAATGTTATTGTTTGTTCGGTGTTTAACGACCATCGTGAGCAATCCAATGGGGTATAAGTAGTCGCTTGTCCCTAATTTAGGGCCACTGGCTCCAGGGAAGGGAGGGGGCCAGTGCCGCAAGACAAACACAACACCTATGCCTCACTGGGATTCGAAGCCGGACCCATTTCGGACGAATGGTCAGAAGCCAGCGCTTAGACCACTGCGCCACTACGGCCGCAGGACCACGTTATGTTGTTAAGGTTTTGAACACCATGAAGTCAGACAGCGAGTGCAGCACTTACGGGGGTGGGTCAAAAGTTTTGCAATATTTGGATCCCTTTAGGTCTTCATACGTACCTTTACGACGAAAGCTGACTAGCATTCAAAGTATAGGTCATCGTGTTGCACCGACTTTAGCCATCTGTCTGCCAATTCTCCGATTCCGCGGCGGTACCAGTTCTTGCCCTTCGAGGCGAAGAACTCCTTCAACCCAGCTGCCACCTAGGAGGTTGTTGAAGTACCGCCCGAGAAGGAAGTAGGCCATGAACCGGAACAAGTAATAATCCGACGGGGCAAGGTCTGAACTCTATGCTGGGAGTGGCATCAGTTCGATGCCCTCAATTTCCTGGAGTTTTGCCCGGGTCAACCCGCGGTATGAGGCCCAGCGTTGTCCTGCTGTGGGAGAGCGCGCTTTCTGTTCACCAGTGCCGGGTACTTTTCCTCCAAAACGGTATACATACGCTCCGGCTGTTCAGAGTAGAGGTTGGCGTTGGTGGCCTGACCGTCCGGAACAAATTCGTAATGGATTATCCCCTCGAAATTCCACCAGACGCAGAGCATCACCTTGTGCTCGAAGCGCCCACGTTTGGCAACAGGTTGTGGAAGCTGGCCCGGGCTCAACCACTGTCGTTGTGTGTTAGGATTACGGAAATAGACCCACTTTTCATTGCACGTAACAATTCTCGTGATGAAACGCACCTCGCACGGGTTTTCTAGGAGTTTCGTGCGCACTTCCACTCGGCGGTTAGCTTTAGCTGGTGTCAGTTCGTGAGGGACAAAGCGGAAGCTCTTGTAGACCTTGCCGAGGTCCTGAAGGTGAGAAACCATGGTGCTCTGTGATATGCCCAGCTCGCCTAATAATCTCCGGTGCTGGTTGTCGGATTTGCCTCTACAGCCTGGCGCATGGCCTCCGAATCAACGGTTCGCTGACCTTGGCTGATCGTCGAGGTTTCTGTCACCAGAGCGGAATTTCTTGAACCATCTGGTTGCGGTGCTGTGGTCCACGGAAACTTCCCCTTTAGCATGACAAATGTTTCGTGTTGCTTGAGCAGCGTTATGGCCGAGTTCAAACTCGGAAAGCAAAAGTCCTCTAATTAACCGGTTGTGGATGTTCATCTTTTAGGCGTCCCAAATACAGACAGAACGACGATATGCAATGCTGTTCGCAGCAACGACTACCACTTTATATCCCTTTCGATTGATTGCAGTGCGCGACTTGAACTAGTTTAAATACGTGACATACCCGCCGTCGCACATGCGTTTACGCAAATATTGCAAAACTTTTGACTCACCCTCTGTAAGTAGGTTTTACCCGTGAAAACTCACAATCAGTTAGCTTTCGAAAATCTTCAGAGATCTTATCCACGAGATCGTATGATCAGATGGGTTTCAGAGTAGCGAAACATGATCTGACAAATTTTTTCACGTGTTGTGCTTCAAATATTTCAGTTCTTCAGACGATTCTTTTAATCATCAAGCTTCCATCCACGACAAGACAGCAACTGATCAGCTTTAAGCAGTATGATCTGACAGATCACCCGCTGAAACTAATCAACCATTGCTTTTAACATATGGAGAGATGACGGTTTTTCTGTCCTTCCTACTTACGTTTTTTTTCAAAAGTCATTTTCCTGAATGACTTTTGTACAAACAGCCTCATTGAGCTGTTTGTACATTTCATTATGCACTCAGTTTCAGTTGAAGTGCGACCATCTGCTTAATAACGTGTTCACCCACATTTAGCTCTGGTAAGGACCCCCCAAAAAAAAAAAAACATTGTGACCACCTGCATAGTATTAAGTCTATCCTCATTGACCTGCCATCACTGTGGCCATGTGACAAGACATGGACTCCACAAGTCCTCGGACTGTGCCCTCTGGTATACCGTACCATATCCAGGGTGTTTCAAAAGTCATTCTCGTTTTCTAACAGTTGAGCATAAATGCATAATCGTAAAAATTTAATCTCCAAAATATGTCATTGGGCTTGATGGTCCTACACTATCGTGATGCCATGTCTTGAGTCTCCCTGCCAAACATTCTTGTGGTTTCGAAGCGAGAAAGTCTTGGGCCCCAACTTCAACATCGTGGTTGTTTCGGAAATGTTTCCCTACGTAGAAAATGTGTCATGGTACGGAATAAGAGGTAGTCCGTAGGCGCAAGTTTCAGACTATAAGCAGGGTGGCGCATTTGTTCAAAACCCTCTAGTTTCTGCATTTTTCCCCTTAGTTGACCGGGCACGACGAGCAGGAGAATTATCCTGTTGCAGGATAAATTGATTGCGGTTAACCAGGGTACTTTCAACTTAAAACGGCTTACATCCGCTCCATCTGGCCACATGCCTCGGCCATCTGGTACCAATTTCCAATGAATAGGGTCCTCAACGTCCCACCATACGCATAACATAACTTTGTGCTCAAATCGTCCGTTTTTGAGACTAGTTCTGGTGGTTCTTTGGGATCTAACCACTATTTCTCATGTTAGGATTCGGGAAAAATATCCACTTTTCATCACATGTCACAATTCGCCTAAGGAAACGGTCGTCCTGATGATTTCTCAGCAACTGGCGACACACATGCACACGTCGCTGAGCTTGAGAAGCATTCAATTCATGGGGTACTTGTCGACAGCTTCTGTGCGTCTTGCCGAGTTTGTGCAGTTCGAGAACACTTGTATTCTGAAATATTCCCAGCTCATTTGACAGTTGTCTAGTGCTTGTGCACGAATCTGATTCTACGGTTTGGCGTGCAGCTTCAGAATTCGCCGTCGAATGTCTTTCAGCACGTGCTTTGTCTTCAAGGCTGTAGTCCCTCTTTTTAAATCGCTGAAACCAAAATCTATCCGCTCTTTCAGACCTGTTCTTTCACTTTCCACAGCACGAATTTCCCTCGCTGCAGCTGTCAACATTTTTAGGGTTTTTTTTTTAAAGAAAAACCGTAACAGCACTCGGATCGTGTATTTCCCGTCCATAGCTTTTGACAGCAGAATTTTTTTAGTAAATCACGGACGATACCGGTTTTCTGGTCAGACATAGGACGACTCTTCAAACCGGCAGCTATTTATGAATCTCCCTAATAAAAGCAGCCAATAGTTAGTCCGGTGTCCGTGGTGGAGGGTCTAAACACCGCAGCTGTCGAACCCATGTGGTTTCAAATATATTCAATTGGGTTTATGTTGGGGAATATGAGTGTCCATAGCAGAACATGGTAGTCATTCTAGCGTTCTTCGAACTAGTCCTGGATGCAACGGGTGTTACGACAAGGCGCGTTGTTCTGTGAAAACACTCCATCTCGGTCTGGAAACACTGTCAGCATAAACGGATGAACGCGATCGGGAATTATGAACAGGTATGCGGTGGCATTCAAGAGCTCTTCTAGCACTATCAAAGACCAAGAACGTCCCAGGAAAATGTCCCCAGAGCATTACACAAGTCTCTCTCTCTCTCCCACCACAAAGTCTCTCCTTTTTTAGACCTTACCGCTCGCTCGAAGGCAAGCTTTTGGATCCGCCCATTAGACCGAGTGTGACTAATCGTTTGCAGCATACAGCCAGAGCCGAGTTCTGGCCAGCCCGTCTCATCTCTAACGGCTATTCGCGCTTGATCCACTACTGCCGTAATTAGGCCTTACTCTTCTTCCAGCTTGTCTTTCTCCTGACTTGTGCGTCTAATATGAAACACTTCCTAGAAAGAATGCAGTTTTAATGTTGTTGATTGTGTAAACACAGGTATTACACACACATCTCCAAAACTTAAGCGCAAAAGGGGTTTTTCCTAACAAAGAGAGAAATTTATCACACACCACACAAATACTCGGCCAGATGAATGTCAGCGTCCCTATCGACTTACCCCACACCGAAATGGCACATTCTAACATACACTGGCGGAAAGTGAAAAAATAACACCAAGAAGGAATTGGCGGACGATCATGAAATTTACATATGTTAATGGGGTCGAGTTTACGTAGGTGTGATGTTAATTTCGGGACCAACCGGTAAGCGCTTACGCCACAGCACGGCATAATATGCAAATTTTCGTCGGTGGTACTTAAGGAGTCCGGCGAAGTGAATGTAATCAGTCGTCGGCGTACGGACACGTGCGAAGACCCTGAAGAAGCTGTAATGCCTGGACATGGAAGACTTGTACGATTTCAGCAGTTATCAGACATTGAGCGAGGTCGTCTAGTCGGACTCCGCGAGGCCGGGTGGTTGTATCATCGTATTGCGGAGCGCATTGGACGGGAAGTATCGGTGGTGGTACGATGGTGGCGTGGATGGTCCGAGGAACATTCCCACACAAGAAGACGTGGAATCGGGAGTCACAGACGGACTGATGAGCGGGCCGATCGACGCATAAGAAGAGCGGCGTTGTCAAGCAGAACATCCACTGCGACGCAAATCCGAGCTGCCGTTGCACCTGAGGTGACTGTGCGATCTATCCGCAACCGTCTACTGGATGCAGGACTACGTGCACGTGTGCCTCTGGCATGTGCACCTCTGACTCCAGCCCACCGTCAGGAACGGCTTCGGTGGTGCCGCCAACGTCTGCACTGGAGAACGCAATGGCGATCTGTCGTGTTCATCGATGAAAGCAAATTCTGCTTGGGAGCCTCTGATGGCCGTATGCGTGTTCGCAGACGCACAGGGGAGCGTCTCCACCCTTCTTGCATCGTCCAGCGACACACAGGGCCTACACCTGGTCTCCTGGTGTGGGGAGCGATCAGCTATCACTCACGTACACAACTAGTGTTTGTATCGTGTACGTTAAACAGCACCTCCTACATCAACAACATCATTCAGCCCGCTGTTGTGCCATTTGTAAGGTCGGTCCATCGTGGTGTTTTCCAGCAAGATAACGCACGCCCACACACGACACGTGCAACGCAACATGCACTTCAGGGTGTGAGACAACTTCCATGGCCTGCACGTTCACCGGATTTGTCCCCCATTGAGCACGTGTGGGATTTTATGGGACAACGATTTATCCGGTCTCCACGGCTAGCCACGATCATCCCCGATTTACGCGTCCAGGTTGAGAGGATGCTTGGAACTCAATACCCCAAAGTTACATCCAACATCTGTACGACAGACTCCATGCCAGAATTGCACAGTGTGACGCAGTTCATGGCGGTTCAATATCGTACTAACCATGTTACACGGAAATATTATTTTTCAGTTTACCAGCAAATACAGCTGTATTTTGCCATAATGTTTTGATCACGTTATCCTCTGTATTCCGTTATTATGCTGTATAAATTTCGTTGGTATCAGACGTCTCTTTCTTGGTGTTCTTTTTTTACTTTCCGCCAGTGTTCATGTAGATGGCTTATGAAACAGTCGGTGAACGCTTGTTGTGAGTAGATGCTGTGCTAATATAGTCGGCGATTTCCCTGGTGTTTTGAAGTGTAGTGGAAACATACTGGAAATTCGAAGTAGACATGGCGCCAAGGCATCATCTGAGTGAGTTTGAACGTGGTTGGATCATCGGTAAACTGGAAGAAGAGCATACTGTGACCAGTGTTGTAAATGAATTGGGAATCGATCATAGCAGTGTTTCAAGGTTATGGTCAAGGTAACAGACAATTGGAAATGCCTCTAGACGTGTTAGGAAAGTTCGTCTAGATTGCACCACAACATCAGAAGACCGTTATTTGGTACAATCTGCAAAACAGAATAGTCGGAGTCATGCTGATCAATTGAGCAATCAACTGTTTGCCAGTACTGGGATACATGTGTCGCGCCAAGCCGTGGCAAGACGGTTGAATGCTGTAGGGCTCTATGCAAGTAAGCCTGTTAAATGTGTACTTGAAAACTGCGACACAAACAGGCCCGTTGGCGATGGTGACGAAAACACAATGGTTTGACAAATGAGGAATAGGGCAGCGTTTTAGTTACATATGAAAGCATATTCAGTTTAACGTCCGATTCTGGCTGTCACTACATCTGGCGCGAGCGTCGTACATAGTACCGTCAAAAGAACATCGTGGAAAAGAAGAGAAACTGTGTTAAGGGAATCACGGTCAGGGCCAGCATTATGGTGAATTGTCGTACCTAGTTTCAATTGGTAGAACGAGGGCTCATGACCGGCGCACGGTACCGTAATGATGTCCCCCTCCGTCATGTTCGCCTGTTCCGTGGAGCTGTCGGACCAGAGCTCGTTTTTGTGGACAATAATGCTAGCCCCCATTGTTCAGCAGCTGTAGCTGAGCTCCTTGAGGCCGCCCCGGTGGCGCAGTGGTCTAAGGCGATGGCCTCTGATCATTCGTCCGAAAGGGGTCCGGGTTCGAATCCCGGTGAGGCATGGATGTTGTGTTTGTCTTACGGCACTGGCTCTCTCCCTTCCCTGGAACCAGTGACCCTAAATTAGGGACGGGCGACTGCTTATAGCCCATTGAGTTGCTCACGGTGGTCGTTAAACCTCCAATCAAAAAAAAAAAACTCCTTGAGGAAGAAGATATCCATCGAATGAAGTGGCCAGCATACTCCCCTGATCTCAATCCAATAGAATATACTTGGGATGCTCTGGGGAGACGTCTAGCTGAAAGGACACCGCCACCAGGAACGATTCCTGAGCTTCTATGGAGGAGTGGCAAGCTCGACGGCAGGAACTGCTCAGCCATCTTGTTCTGAGTATGCCACACGGGTGTCAAACGTGCATATCTGTTAGAAGAGGGCATACCCCATATTTATCTACCTATAGGTGTTCCTGGACAGTACATCTCTATATTACTCTGGACTTCAACGTTACAGAAGGTTGTACTGGCTTCGCATACTCAGGATGTCAGGCACTATGTATCAGTGTCAGATAAATGGTAACCAAGTGTGATATGTTGTGTTCTTAAATGACATGTATACTGTACGTAAACATCAGTGATTGAACTACGTATGTATGTGCAACACATGGAAATTGTCGTTCTTAAGTTTTGGACATGTGTGCATTGTTTGAAAACCTTACTAAAACCTGTTGTCTGAATTTAAAAAAAATGTTTTCTAGCGCCATCGTCTGCTGGTTATACCCGTTGCGGAATGCAAATATATGTGGAAAGATAAAGGCGGCAGTTTCAGTGTTTATGGATTGGAACATAAAGTGTACTTCCCCGATTATCCTCAAAATTGTTGTTGTTGTAGCTGCAACATATTGTAAAGAAGAACTATATACAAGATCTTTGTTCTACATGTACAAGTTTTCGTCTTGTAATTAAATAATTGTTCTATAACTCATCACCATCTTCTGGAAGTCAAAACAAATTGTTCATAATTTTTTTCTCATGCAATAAAAATTTTGTCTCAATTTTCTCTTGAATTAATGTTTCCTTCATTTAACGGATAGCTATGAGCTCTTACAAGCCCCGGCACAGGAACGTCGCCAAGTGGGTGCAGCCCACCCTGAAAATTGTCTTGCCCACCCTGCCGCCAACCCACTTCAAGAAACTTTTTTTTTTAATTTTAAAATATAAACTGGAATTTGCCAAGCAATAGTGACTCCCTTGTTTTTCGTCGTGTAGTCCTGCGTATTTAGCCCTAGGAAGTGCGGTTTTTCTTCTCCGTAGAAAGGTTATCAGAATAATGTCCACAAGACCATGAAAATTCAGTTGTTCTCCACTCGTCCAAATCCTGAATTTAAGCCTTTTTAGCACGTCTTTTGTGAAAAAAGATCGTGCTTATGTTTCGGTTTGTCCGTCCGTCCGTCCGTCTGTACCCACGATATCTCTGCAACTATTAGTCCGATTTGAAAAATTCTTTTTGCATTAGGATGCTTGAATTATGCGAATGACGATCCTTCATTTCTTTTTTTCTTTTTTTAAGATGTACAATTTCGCCGCTAGAGGGCGTAAATGCAGATGATGTCGAATTCAAAAATACGTTTTATTCCTCATATTTGCTTCTAAACATCCGATTGAAAAAATTATTTTATCTTTCGATTCCATTTATGTCGAAGAGTATTTTAGATATAGTTACTTTTTTTCAAATTACGCATAGATTTTCCGCTAGGGGGCGTAAAAGTAAATTACATTTTTCCCGATAACTCTTCTTCTAAACCTCCGATTTGAAATTTTTTTTGTTCAGCGGATACATCTCCTGATGGAAAAACTTTTGCATATAATTTCTAATTTTTGGTAAAGAATACTTTGGCCACCAGGGGGCGTAAGTGTTAATTTTTGCTTTTGATGTATTTGGCATAAAATCTGAGCTTCTAAAATATCGATTGAAAAAATTCTTTCGTGGACTGATGCCACTCACATCGATAAACCTTTTCGGAATATTTTCTTCTTAAAATATTCCACAGTTTCTCCGCCTGGGGGCGTCGATGTATATCTTATTTTTGTCAATATCTCTACTTCTAGGCGTCCGATTTGAAAAATTCCTTCTTTGTTGGATAGTGTTTTCCGTGTGACATGTTTTTCATATAATTTCAAAATTTTCAAGTATTTCATAGACTTTCCGCTAGGGGGCGTAGCAGTAAATTGCGTTTCCCTCTATATCTCGACTTCTAAATCTCCGATTTGAAAAATTCTTTCTGCACCGGATACAGCTCCTATTGGGAAATCGTTTGCACATAATTTCCAATTTTTGTAAAAAATGGTTTGGCCACCAGGTGGCGTATGTCTTAATTTCCGCTTCTGATGTATTTGCAGCAAAATATGAGCTTCCAAAATCTCAATTGAAAAAAAAGTCGTTTGTTGACCGATACTACTCGTGTCGACAAACCTTTTAGGAACATTTTCTTCTTGAAATAATGCATGGTTTGTACTCCAGGAGGCGTAGATGTATATCTCATTTTTGTCAATATCTCTACTTTTAAGAGTCCGATTTGAAAGCTTCCTTCATTGTTGGATAGTGTTTCCGATGCGAAATGTTTTTCCTATAAATTCAAAATTTTCAAGTAAATCATAGACTTTCCGTTAGGGGGCACAAAGGTAAATTGCATTTTCTGCGTTATTTCTGCTTCTAAAACTCAGATTTACAAAATTCTTCCTGTATCGCATATTCCTATACAACACCTGATGGAAAATATTTTTCATACAATTTCCAATGTTTGGTAACGAATGGTTTGGCCATTAGGGGCCATAAGTGTTAATTTCTTCTTTTGATGTATTTGTAGCAAAATCTGGGCTCCTGAAAACTCGACTAATTTTTTTATTTTCTTGGACCGATACCGCTCATATGGAAAAACCTTTTGAGAATACTTTCTTCCTAAAGTAATGCATGGTTTTTCCACCAGGGGACGTAAAGTCACATCTTATTTTTATCGATATCTCTGTTTCTAAGAGTCCGATTTGAAAAAATCTTTCTGTGTTGGAGAGTGTTTCCGGTGCGAAATGTTTCT
The DNA here is from genome assembly GCA_039090855.1 of Macrothele yani. Taxonomy (NCBI): domain Eukaryota; kingdom Metazoa; phylum Arthropoda; class Arachnida; order Araneae; family Macrothelidae; genus Macrothele; species Macrothele yani. The sequence continues at coordinate 23,197,579 of CM076992.1, forward strand.
CATATAAATTCATGTTTTTCTTAACGCACAAATCTGCAACCAGAGGGCGTAAGCTCACGATTCCGTTTACAGCAATATCTGAGGGATTAAAATCCCGATTGAAAAACTTCTTTCTTCCGTCAGATACTATTGTTTTCCATACCGGTTCCATTGACTTTGAATAGCTTTGATAAATTTAATTTGCGTCAGAACGGATTCAAAAGACGTGCTTATTACACCCGAAAATTCGGTGATATCTTTCTTGTTTAGGTTTGTCGTCATTGCTATAGCACTTTTAGAAGGTAATCAGTCAAAAAGGATTAGTATCAATCTTCCTTTAAATGACCATACTGAATAACAAAACTAACGGGAAAGCAACGTTTTCTGATGCTCAGGTTCAGCAATTTGTTCCAGCCGCGTTCGGCACACTTCTCAGACAGCAAATGTATTCGTTGGAGCTGATTTCAGCCCATTTTGCTAATCTCGAGTTAATTAGTTCCAGCCGGTTAAAGGGTTAATATTCATTTTCTCCACATAAGAAACGACAGAACTGGCAACGTGGGGTCTTGCGTTGAGCCGCAGATGAAAAGAAATGGGAAACCCAAGTTGAACAAACTCGCTTCATGCCCAAATGCTCGGTTGAAATTCTATGAATCGATTATTTTGAATGTGAACCATATTCTCCATATTTCTAATTGACAGGGGTTTGTCTTCCCGTATATAATAACACCTATTGTATTGACGTTTACCTCTGTAACACTCGTTGAAGGTCTCTCTCCATGCGCTATTAAGGCCGCCGACTCACGACCATCCACAAATTCTTTATGCCATCTGTAAATTGTTGATTTTCCTTGATGTTCATCTTTATAAGCTTCTTGCATAAGACGGAAAATCTCTCCGACAGTCGACAGCAAAATTTAATGGCGCATCTTTTTTCCTCTTTCATATCAATTTTTCTAAAAATCACAGTGCGAGAACACTTGTTAGGGGTTTACAAAACAATGCTTAATAAACTGCACGCTACAGACGACGCATGCATGATAAACAGGTGTGGCCGATTGCTACGGTTACTACAACGAGTACCGTTTTTTCGAGACTCGTGCCAAGGTCAAAAGCAGTACTGTACGTTTTTTACAAAAACTTTCTCAGTTGTTTTGGGACAAGCTATGTAGAAGGATAAGTTTAATTTTTAATGAGCAAATCCAGTTCCGGTTTGTATTAAATAACATAGACATTTGAATTAATACTTGAATTTTTGAATGGTTGGTTGGTTGGTTGATTGGAGTTAATTGGTGCAAGAGCCTCTATGGGCCAAAGAGCGCCAATTTTGGAACGGATATGTTTTGTTTGCGTAGTTCTTCTTTTCACTCCGGCGAGGAGCATTTGAAATAGTGTGCCACGTAGCTTCTCATTGGTGTGAGTGAACGCAGGCGCGAAGGAACGGGTGGGCTACGGTGGGCTTCTGCCCACCCAATTTTTCTTTGAGCCCACCCTTTAGCTCCCCAAAATATTTAAGCAGTTAGAACACATGGCGAGGGCAGCCATCAAATATTTCAACAAGTTAGTAAAATCATGCAATGTACTGATTATGATACGCGTTCCAACATACTAGGAAATCATTACTCAAGTTATGAGGATAATGACTGTGGAACAAATCTCGCTCCTACACCCTGACCTTTGACCCCATTTTGATGATATTCAACGGAACCGGTTAAGTATACTTCCGGATCAACATGAGAAAGTTTTGTCTCAATCGAAGCATTTTTTCGTACGTTATGACGCATAAGAGCGATGGAATGGATCCCGCTCCTATGTCATGAACTTTGATCCGATTTCTACCATTTTTAATAGGGTTCGTTCCCAGTGGTCCCCTACCACATACTAAAATTTCATCGAAATTGAACCATTTTTACGCAAGTTATGACGCATAAGGGCAATGGAATGCATCCCGCTCCTATGTCCTGACCTTTGACCCCATTTCGCCCATTTTCAATAGGATTCGTCTCCACGTGGTTCCCTACTACATGCTAAAATTTAATCGAAATTTAACCTTTTTTACGCAAGTTATGACGCATAAAGGCAATGGAATGGATCCCACTCCTATGTCCTAACCTTTTATCCCATTTCTCCCGTTTTCAATAAGGTTCGTCCCCCTTGGTCCCCTACCACATACTAAAATTTCATCGAAATCAAACCATTTTACGCGAGTTACCGTGCGGACAGACAGACGGACAAAGCTGGAGCATATACGCTTCTTCAACCTACGGTTGGAAAGCGTAAAAAAGCGCGCATAAGTGAATTTTTCCAGTTCACAGAAATTTTGTTGTATAAAGTGAATTTTTTGTTGAATTTAGTGTTTGTACTTCTGGGAAATGGAGGGAGTCCTCTGAGCGAATGTCTAAGAAAGTAGTAGGCCGCCCCGGTGGCGCAGTGGTCTAAGCGATGGCCTCTGATCATTCGTCCGGAAGGGGTCCGGGTTTGAATCCCGGTGAGGCATGGATGTTGTGTTTGTCTTACGGCACTGGCTCCCTCCTTTCCCTGGAACCAATGACCCTAAATTAAGGACGGGCGACTGCTTATAGCCCATTAAGTTGCTCACGGTGGTCGTTAAACCTCCAATCAAAATAATAATAATAATTTTCAGTCACTAATCGTGCGTCCGTGACGTAGTTCTTTCTTTCTATGAAATTTAATAATTTCCCAGTGTTACACATTTGCGATTTTTCTCGACCAGACAAGCTGACGGAGCGAATGAACTCGCTGACTCATCTAGCGCCCGCCTGTTACGCAACGCCCACGTGAGGAATGATCCCATCCCGGACAGGGTGCTACGTTCTCATCACAAATCTGATGCCCATGGACAGATGATTACATTTGATCCAGTCATTCATCAAGATAGATGTCAGTTCATGAGCTGAGGTTGACAAGAGTGAGTGGGTGTTTGTTTGTTTGGAGGTTTAACGACCACCGTGAGCAACTCAATGGCTATACAGTCGCCCGTCCCTAATTTAGGGTCACTGGTTCCAATGAAGAGAGAGAGAGCAAATGCCGTAAGACAAATACAACATCCATGCTTCACGGGATTCGAACCTGGACTCATCTCGGACGAATGGAATGAAGCCAGGGCTTAGACCACTGCGCCACCTCAATGGCAGTGAGTTGGTTCGAACAGCACTTTTAAAATTGTCCTAAATGCTTTCTATCGGACTGAGATGCTGTGATCTGGAAGGCATGTTAAAGTGGTGAAAAACCAACACATATTTTGCAACCAGGGCGTGGAACAGTATCGTTGTGGTATTGGAAAATGCGAATTCCGCTGCTATAAAGGTACTGCTTCATCGGCAGCACCCGACTGTTGAAGAAGCATGCACAATTCCAGGAAGTAATATGTTTATTCCAGGAAGTAATATGTTTATTCCAGTGGCGTATCTTGGGTCCGAGACTTGAGCTATCTCACCTGCCCTTTCCCCATACAGCAGTACTGTTTTATAAAAATTGCGAAGTTCATTTTTTAATTGTTAAGTAATTGAAGTAACATGTTTTTTCTAAATTTTAGGTACATGCTATTGCTAACATGATACCAAATAATTACGAGGATTAGGATTTAAACACTTATTTGTACACAAACTCCATTCTTCTTTTCTTTTGTGTGAACTTGAGTGTTACGTTTTCACAAAAATGTTTCTTCAGAGTACTTTTTCATATTTAAAAATATTGTTTTTCTCTATTAACAAACCAGCCAAGTTGTTCGAATGTGCATGTCTTTGTGTGGCTTTAAGATATTCTTGATTCTTTTTAACGCGGAAAAACTTCTTTCCGCAGTTGCAGTTGTTGATGAACAGTTTAATATTGATCTGCTAATTTGTACACCTCAATAAACACTATGTCCAATTATTCAACTTTATGTAACAAGTAATGTTTCTTACTGATTTGTTTTGTATTCATCAAGGGAATTAAACACCTTCTGTTCATTTTTTAGTCGAGCTGTATCAAAATTTGAAGTATGGAGTTCTTTAAGCTCTGATAGTAGATGTTCAGGGAAGCTTTCACAAAATTTATCAAAACAGTTCGAATCCAACAAAGCCACGAATTTAAGATATAATATCACTGATTTTAATTCATTGACATTTCACACAAACTGAAACAGCTCTCGCGAAACACGTGTGACGTACCTGCCAGCAGGACGCACACGACATAAAGGCAGATAGGAATCAATCGTCTGCGTAGCTCAGTTGGTAGAGCGACTTGTTCCGGAATAAGCGGCCTCGGGTTCGAATCCCGGCGTAGACAAAAAATGACGGAGAAGTTTACTTCGTTATAATGGCGCCCGAACTATCCGGATGACCCGGTCGTTCAAAATCTCGCATTGGTGTGATGTTATTTCCACACCGCGAGACAGGAAAAATCAGAGAATTCCTTCTCCAGCGCTTCTAAAAATGTGTGATGTTGCATTCCACACAGCAGATTGACTGGGAGTTCTCAAGTGCACGTTCTACAGTGGATGTCTGCCTGCAACGATTCATGGTCACGGCTGACCCGTGGGCCATGCCCCCGGCCCTCTTTCGGGGGGGGGGGAGATGTGACGTACCTGCCAGCAGAACGCACACGACATAAAGGCAGATAGGAATCAGAATAATCGTCTGCGTAGCTCCGTTGGTAGAGCGACTTGTTCCGGAATAAGCGGCCTCGGGTTCGAATCCCGGCGTAGACCAAAAATGACGGAGAAATTTACTTCGTTATACACGCACTGGGAAGGCTTCGTTTTTTCGGAGCGAACCCTTGGCGAAAACAATGGCCACTCAAGAGCTCCGTAGCTCATGCATGTTGTCATGGAAACGCTAGCAGGCGATAGTATTGAAGCTTTTCGCATCAGAACAGCGAAGTCTCTCGAAGACCTATTAGCGTTACGTTGATGCCGTTGATCATCGCTCGCCAGACTGATTCTCAGAAGCGAATCCGCTCGTGTTTTTTTTCGCACCGAAAGTATCGACATATTTCAATACCGTTGATAATTGACTTTTATTTGTATATATTTAGTTCAGTTTTATTTGTGCATTCTCTGGGCTTCGCAGCTAGCCTAGCTAGCCTCGAATATATGCCACTGTATTATTCATATATACAGACGTAGTTCATGTCATGTAAACGAACTTCACATAAACAGAATGGCTTTAACCCCTTGAATAACCAGAACTACCGCATTTCTCATCATATAATCAGCGGATTATCTGTTAAAAAAGTTATGAATTTAGGTTCTGCGGAGTATATTCCGATGAGGATAACATGTTGTTTAAAAAAAATAACGTTTTCGCGGCATTTCGATTTTTAAAAAGTCCACGTCGTATCTTTTTGAAGTCGTATGTTTGGAAAATTACCAGAAATGCGTTAATAATCAGAATACGTAGCGCAATACGGAGATGATGGTCCACAAACAGTTGGAAGGTTTTTTTTTTTTTTTTACTTACTAGCATATTTTGACAGAATATGCGATGCAACGAAAGCGATATTCTTTGCTCTCGTGGACGATCACGTTCTGCGTAAGCTCAGCATTACACGCGCTCGTGGGTGCCGGAAGTTTAACTACGGAGCTGCAGAATCTAGCTACGGAAATGTCCAGTCTAATTATGGAACGCCGCCCCGGTGGCGCAGTGGTCTAAGGCGTTGGCCTCTGATCATTCGTCCGTAAGGGGTCCGGGTTCGAATCCCGTCAGGCATGGATGTTGTGTTTGTCTTACGGCACTGGCTCTCTCCCTTCCCTGGAACCAGTGACCCTAAATTAGGGACGGGCGACTGCTTATAGCCCATTGCGTTGCTCACGGTGGTCGTTAAACCTCAAAAAAAAAAAAAAAAAAAAAAAAAATTATGGAACTGTTGGGTCTAACTACGGAAATGTCCAGTCTAATTATGTAACTGTTGGATCTAACTACGGAAATGTCCAGTCTAATTATGGAACTGTTGGGTCTAACTACGGAACTATGGTAACGCTGAAAAAAGTCATAATGTTTACTCTTTATTCACTTGAAAGTAACAGAAGAACATTTCAAAATGACGGTTATTAATTTTTGTTGCGAAGATCGTTTGTATTTTTCAAATTCTTTAGACTTCTAAGTCATCCCGTGAATAGCGACTTCTCTGCATAAAATTACGATTCTGCAACATCGCTGGTATGGATTATACGGTGAATTTTCCCCTTGAATTTCACAGCCTGCGGATTGATTATACAAAAGAATTTGGTTTCTTTTCCTGAATTTCACGATCTGCGGATTACTTGCTCCTGCGTATTATACGAAGAAAAATATGGTATGCACAATGACTTCATACCTTTGTGGGTTTTACATGGCTCTTCCGTGTTGAGCAGCACATGAAATAATTCACGTGATCCTTTAACACGTTTCCTGGTTTTTAATCTATAGTTTTGCTATTCCTTGCATCGCCACTACTATTCTAACCAGCTGCATGGGGTTTTACAATTCCACACGTGTAACCCCACACACCCGACTACGGCAACACATAGAGTGAGTGCTACATTTTGTTCCTCTTCATGTGGTCCACCGAAAACATTTAGTATTTGTGTGCTGTAGCTTCTGAACTGTATCGCAGTTCCATTCTGCCTGGCGGTGTGGACAACTTGTGCCTATCCCTGTCCGGTAGTAGTTGCTTTCGGATATATTTTTGTCGCTGTTCTGAGAGTCACTAATACGCAAACTTTATCTGGAAGACATTGGCTCTTGATTTCCGCTGAGCTGCGGATGGCCTAGTGGTCAACGTTCGTGACTGCCACGGAGAAATCTCAGTTTCGATCGCAGCAGGTACGAATGTTCACACCACTAAATATCCGCCGCGTGCATTGGATGAGCACGTTAAGCCGTCGGACTCCGGGTACTGGCTTCCCGGTAGTAAATAAGGGCGTCTTCCTCCCCCTTTCTACCTCGCTTTCGTGTCACTTTTCTATCGGGCAGTCTAACCTAAATCTCTCGCCGCCCCGGTGGCGCAGTGGTCTAAGAGATGGCCTCTGATCATTCGTCCGTAAGGGGTCCGGGTTCAAATCCCGGTGAGGCATGGATGTTGTGTTTGTCTTACGGCACTGGATCTCTCCCTTCCCTGGAACCAGTGACCTTAAATTAGGGACGGGCGACTGCTTATAGCCCATTGAGTTGCTCACGGTGGTCGTTAAACCTCCAATCAAAAAAAAAAAAAAAAAAAACCTAAATCTCCTAGCTTCCTATTTCTAAGGGTTGTTTAAGACCTGGGGTCAGACACTCCCATCCTAAAATCCTTCACATATGATCTGATCGATTTTCGCTGAATTCCACTATCTTCGCTAAGAAATCGGCAGCCACTCGAGCTCCAACCGCGAAATCAAGGAGCCTTACTTCAGATTTTCCAAGTCCATGGTTTCCTCTATTTTGCACTTGTCACTGCATATTGTGCTGAGTCCCACTGGTGATTCAGTTGTGAAGTCATGTAAACAGCGTGCCATCTGTCTTGTATGTGCATAATTTTGCGGTAGTCGGATTTTAATCAGTCTCATAGGCATCTAAAGTTAGGAGGAGTCACTCATCTCTAATATGGAACCATTGATCCTAGGAAAAGGAAATCAGCGCTATAAGGACTCAATGAGCAATCATTAGGCAATCAGCGCTATCGTCACTCGTCTCTAATATGGGATCTTAACTGGGATTGCATGTCCATCAGAAACGCCTCTGGAGAACGAAGTTTTTCCCTTTTAAAAAACATCCAAAATTATTTGAGGACATATACACTGCCGGAAAGTGAAAAAATAACACCAAGAAGGAATTGGCGGACGATCATGAAATTTACATATGGTAATAAGGTCGAGTTTACGTAGGTGTGATGTTAATTTCGGGACCAACCGGTGAGCGCTTACGCCACAGCACGGCATAATATGCAAATTTTCGTCGGTGGTATTTAAGGAGTACGGCGAAGTGAATGTAATCAGTCGTCGGCGTACGGACACGTGCGAAGACCCTGAAGAAGCTGCAATGCCTGGACATGGAAGACGTGTACGATTTCAGCAGTTATCGGACTTTGAGCGAGGTTGTCTAGTCGGACTCCGCGAAGCCGGGTGGTCTTATCGTCGTATTGCGGAGCGAATTGGACGGGAAGTATCGGTGGTGGTACGATGGTGGCGTAGATGGTCCGAGGAACATTCCCACACGAGAAGACGTGGAACCGGGAGTCACAGACGGACTGATGAGCGGACCGATCGACGCATAAGAAGAGCGGCGTTGTCAAGCAGAACATCCACTGCGACGCAAATCCGAGCTGCCGTTGCACCTGAGGTGACTGTGCGAACAATCCGCAACCGTCTACTGGATGCAGGACTACGTGCACGTGTGCCTCTGGCATGTGCACCTCTGACTCCAGCCCACCGTCAGGAACGGCTGCAGTGGAGTCGCCAACGTCTGCACTGGAGAACGCAATGGCGATCTGTCGTGTTCAGCGATGAAAGCAAATTCTGCTTGGGAGCCTCCGATGGCCGTATGCGTGTTTGCAGACGCACAGGGGAGCGTCTCCACCCTTCTTGCATCCACCAGCGACACACAGGGCCTACACCTGGTCTCCTGGTGTGGGGAGCGATCAGCTATCACTCACGTACACAACTAGTGTTTGTACCGGAAACGTTAAACAGCACCTCCTACATCAACAACATCATTCAGCCCGTTGTTGTACCATTTGTAAGGTCGGTCCATCGTGGTGTTTTCCAGCAAGATAACGCACGCCCACACGCGGCATGTGCAACGCAACATGCACTTCAGGGTGTGAGACAACTTCCATGGCCTGCACGTTCACCGGATTTGTCCCCCATTGAGCACGTGTGGGATTTTATGGGACAACGACTTATCCGGTCTCCACGACAGACTCCATGCCAGAATTGCACAGTGTGATGCAGTTCATGGCGGTTCAACCTCGTACTAACCATGTTACATGGAAATGTTATTTTTCAGTTTACTAGCAAATACAGCTGTATTTTGCCATAATGTTTTGATCACGTTATCCTCTGTATTCCGGTATTTTGCTGTATAAATTTTGTTGGTATCAGACATCTCCTTCTTGGTGTTTTTTTTTCACTTTCCGCCAGCGTAGTTCTCCTGAAAGAACGAATGCATTTGTAGCTTTGTCACTTAATTCAAGCACACGTTTTCTTGGCAGGGAATGTTTAAACCCGTCTCTGCCTTCGACAGGTGTCTGAACGATGCGGTCAATTCTACTTTAATTTCACCTTCCAACGGCTAGTGTTTGATCAGTTGATGCCAGTAGCGTAGCCAGAAATTTCTTAGGGGGGGGGGGGTCCATGGATTTAGTTCATTATTGAAAGCCTCGTAAACACGTATATATCGCTTTAAATTCGTGCTCAGTCTCCCCTCAAGGGAGGGGTTCAAACCCCGAACCCCCTCCCTCTGGCTAGGCCACTGATTGATGCTATGTTCTGGATAGCAGTAATTTATAATAGGTGTTTTTTTTTTGACAGAATGGCGTACTACCATGATGATCTGCAACCCATAGGATTTCGATTTTTATTCTGCCATAATGCCGTAGAACCTTAGGATTTTTTTTTTGGATGCCAAGTACACTATTTCAGTGAAATAACGCCACGCTATTATCACTAACATCACCGCAGAAAATCAATGGCTTGTCTTAGAGTAGATAGATGAATCCTTAGAGTAGATAGATGAATCCAGGAACCTGGTTGTTCCAGGTTCCTGAATTCATCTGTCTACTCTGTAACATGTTTAAGCAATAGTGAAAGTGGGCAGTAACAATAGTAATGCCGTGCCGTTATGAAACTGATGGGAGGAACGGCGTTCTCTGAATAAAATAGAAAAAAGGCAAGAAAGATATCTACGGCCTAACTACATGGTTGAAATAAGTTTGGTCTCTCTGATGTTGCAGGTTTCAGAGATTTTTCACCAACACATAACACTGATAAGCCGTCATAGTCCTACTTTTTTTTATTGAAGGTTTAAACGACCACCGTGAGCAACTCAATGGGTTATAAGCAGTCGTCGGTCCCTAATTTAGGGCCACTGGTTCCAGGGAAGATAGAGAGCCAGTGTCGTAAGAAAAACACAACATCGAAGTCTCACGGGATTCGAATGTTCATAAGCCAGCGCTTAGACCACTGCGCTACTGGTGCGGCTGCCATTGGCGCAGTCTGGAGGCCTGACGGCTCTAGGGCACTTTTATCTAAGAAGTATTTGTACTTTTTTAAAATGCTTTAATATTTTTTAAGGAAAAGCGGTAAACAATACTACTTAAAAGTCAGCCAACTTTAAGTGGTATTATTATGTATGCGAAGTAATTCTTGTTTCCTGTCAATAATAAAATCATTTCCGTCAACGAAAAAAAGTTACATTCATGATCCCCCTGCTATCAGATAAGAGAATACGTATATCAATTTCAAATAAAAAATAATAATTTAAAATTGGGACGCAAATAGTCATATAGCTTCTATAGTAACAATAAATAAATGTAATATTTATTTTAAATTAGACTTATAAGGTTTTTAATTTAGGCGAATATGGTACAAAAATATGATTCTTCGAATTGTGGTCGTAATGCACCTATTGACGGTTTAAGAATTATCCCACAACAGGAAGTCCGGAACTGCTAATAGTGTTGCAGACAAGTTTTAGAGAACAGAACTCCACGATAGGAATAATAAGATAGTTAGTATGTACGAGTAAGTAAGAAAACAGTCCTAGATTTCAAATGTTTCAAAGAAAGATTGGTTTTTCTGATCTGAGTTGAAGCTGACGCCTTTTTCAAATTTAGCATAAACTTCGAACACGGCCTTCTCCCGAAATATACGGAATTACACTTACTTATGACGAGTCAGGGTGAGGGGAAAGACAAGTTAAACAGAATTTGAGGTCTCAGGAATTTAAAAAATAAAAAAGGCAACACAAAGAGGATTATAACGAAAAGGATCGTGTAAAAAGTGTGTTAGGACTGCATAGAAATATTTTTTGATCTATTCATAAATCCATTACATGTCACCCTAATGGCCGAAGGGTTTGAGGCATGCAACTCAGATGGATCCGTGGCAAGAGTTCCGGATGAAGCACTAGTGATGCGCTTGTATGATGGCGCTGGCTCTGTGCCTTCCTTGGAAGCAATCGCACTAAATCAGGGAAAGGGGAGTGCTTATAGCCCTATTTGCTCTTGATAGTTGTTAAACCTGCAAGCAAAATATAAAAAAAAACAATTTTGTTAAATACGAAATGTGTATGTATGTATGTATGCAGGCATACACGGTCGTATTAGAATAGTATGACCACCCCCGGAATCACGCTGTACCTGCCCAGGCACGTCACAGAGTGCACATGACAAGGTCGACCACACGGAGATATAAGCGGCCGGCCAGGACAGATGAGCCATAGTGCATTACGTGAGCACAATGGACAGAGGTAGTGATTTGACGGATGTTCAAAAAGGAATTATCGTCGGCTACCGCTCCAAGAGTGGAAGCATCTCAGAAATAGCAGACTTCGTGGGCTATCCGCGAGGTGCTGCAGTGAGGGTGTAACAAGAATGGACCACTGGTGCACCGAGTACTTTCCGACGTTATAACTGTGGAGCCCCAAAGACCATCAATCCCAGAGGAGAACGTCGACTGGCAAAGGGCAGTCGACGCGCAGCAGTTCAGCGATTGACCACGCAAATGAACTCTGGGGCACCCAGGTACGTGTCTCCATAAGAGTAGAGCGAACTTTGTTATTCATGGGTCTCCGGAGTCAACGCTGCGTCAAGGCGCCCATGTTGACACAGGTTCATCGGCAACGACGCCTGCAGTTTCCAAGAGGCTGTCGTCATGAGGCAGTGGAAGAGTGGGAAAAGGTTGCCTTCTCCAACGAATCGACGTTTCTACTCCACAGAAGTAATGGGTGGTAGCGAATATGGCGTCATACACACGAGAACCAACACTTGGACACGCTTGTCGATCAAGTACAGGACGGCGGTGGCAGTGTGCATGTCTGGGGATGTTTTCCTGGTATGACCTGGGACCTCTGGTACCACTGCATGGCTCCCTGAACGCCAGTTGCTACCCGTCCACCCTTGCTGACCACATGCATCCCTTCATGTTAAACGTTTTCCCTGGTGGTGATGACATCTACCAACAGGACAATGCGCCGTGCTTTGTCGCTAAGGGGATGCGTGACTGGTTCCAGGAACACGACAGCGATGTCTCCGTTCTCCTTTAGCGGGCGAAATCACCCGATCTCAATCCCATAAAGCACTTGTAGGACTATTTGGATCGACAGGTTTGACGTACCGACCCACAGCCACGTCATCTCCGGGACCTCACTGCGTCCATTCCACGCCGTCTCGCCACCGTCATCCGGGCCAAGGGTGGTTATTCCCATTTTAGATAGATGGTCATATTATTCTGATACGACTGTGTATGTGCCATTGCGGCAGGGTTCTTTTTTATTCCAGGTTTAATGGATAGAGGGAGTTTCCCCATCCCTAATTATACGCTATCGGTTCGAGGGTGGAGGAAGGATATGCGGGACAGATGTGGAACCAGTACCTGATCCAGAAAAACGGTTCAGGCGTAGATGGAACTATAAGACCGACGCTCACGCCGCTGGTCACTCGGCCGCCGGGCTGTGAGATGATTTTGTATTGGACAGGGTGAAAGTGCATATAAGTAGAACTGTTTTTCAAAGTTTTGTATGCTTATTCTGTAAACAAATCAACGGGCTATCGTGATTGTTCTGTAGTTTGCTTGTATAACTGAAATAAATACAATACATAGAAACACTAATTTTTCTCGGAATCTTCTTTTTCTTTTCCTTTTGTTTAGCACTTTAACGAACCTCATGAAGATCCAGTTTATAAGTTGCCCATCTTTAATTCAGAGCCATTGGTTTCAAGGATGGGAGAAAGCTAAGCTTAGAAGGACTGACAAAAAAAATCGGCCGCGCGGTGGCGCAGTGGTCTAAGCGATGGCCTCTGATCATTCGTCTGAACGGGGTCCGGGTTCGAATCCCGGTGAGGCATGGATGTTGTATTTGTCTTACGGCACTGGCTCTCTCCCTTCCCTGGAACCAGTGACCCTAAATTAGGGACGGGCGACTGCTTATAGCCCATTGAGTTGCTCACGGTGGTCGTTAAACCTCTAATAAAAAAAAATCAATATCTTGTCTTGGAAACTGAACCATATCCAGGTCAGCTCATAATTTGGGGACAGAAATTCCAGGGAAGAGAAATAGCCAGCGTCGTTTGACAAACACGCTACCTATGGGCCACCCTGGTGGGGCAGTGGTCTAAGCGATGGTTTCTGACTATTCGTCCGAGATGGGTCCAGGTTCGAGTCTCGGTGAGTGATGGATGTTGTGTTTGTCTTACGGCACTGGATTCATGGCCGTCCTAAGGGGTGGGTCAACGGGGCGGTGCCCAGGGACCCCACATGAACCGGGGGCCCCAACGCCCGAAGAGTCATATGTGTTTACAAAAGTTGGAAGTTCCGCTTTTTTTCTTCAAACCTTGCACGTAGCTTTGATTTCCCGAGGACACAGGAGGGAAGTTAAGTATTAAGGTGGATTTTATGTGACAAAATAAGCAACAAAGATAGCCGACCACCCTCCCGACTCCGAGTGTGGGTGAGGCTTGAGCCTTGAGAGCCACGAACGCCACACACAGATCGCATTTTTTCTGGATCACTTTTACCTTTCAAACAGTTATTTGTGTTATCTATCTAAACGAAGAAGTGCACGAATGTTTATCACTGGGGTTTGCCGACATGAGCTACTTATACATATTCAATATTCGCTGTTTAAATAAATAACAACGACGGGGGCAGCATGTCGGCGTTTTCGTCCGGTGCGTCATATTATCTGGAAACGGCGCTGGTTGGTTTATTTTATTTTATTTAATTTTCGTTGAATAATTTGTGGAATGGGGAAGAAACATTATATCTTTCAGCACCTATTTTCTCGTAATTTAGTAAGCAAATAAACGTGGGTGCACTTTGTACACTTTATGGAGTTCTTCAATTTTTGTCATGTACCATTTTTTATTCAAGTAGTATTTAAAATGTTACTGGACATTGAATGTTTATTCTCATAGGAATAACAAGGTGATGGTGGTGTGTGATACATAAGATCAGGGGCCCCGACAAATGTGACGGCCCAGTGCCCCCAAAGGTGTTAAGACGGCACTGACTGGATCCTTCCCTTCCCTGGAACCAATCGCTTTAAATTAGGGTCGAGCGACTGCTTATAGCTCATTGAGTTGCTCACGGTGGTCGTTAAACCCACAATAAAAAAAATCAGATTGTAAGAAGTAAGCTTTGCGCCTTCTCTTGAGCTTGGCCTGTGCAAGGCCGTCTAGAACTTTCTAAACGGCCTTGCCCAGCAGGCCATCTAGAAAAAATACTGCCTTGGCCTGGGACACTATTTTGTAAACGGGCTTGACCTGGGGCAGCATTTTGTAGACGGGCTGGGCCTGAGACAGCTATTCCGCCCTTCTTGTGCTGCTGTGCGATCATTAGTATGCCGCCCCGGTGGCGCAGTGGTCTAAGGAGTTGGCCTCTGATCATTCGTCCTTAAGGGGTCCGGGTTCGAATCCCGGTCAGGCATGGATGTTGTGTTTGTCTTACGGCACTGGCTCTCTCCCTTCCCTGGAACCAGTGACCCTAAATTAGGGACGGGCGACTGCTTATAGCCCATTGAGTTGCTCACGGTGGTCATTAAACCTCCAATCAAAAAAAAAAAAATCATTAGTATCTTACATTTTTGGTAGTCCAAACAAACGGTCGCCGCCCCGGTGGCGCAGTGGTCTAAGGCGCTGCCTCTGATCATTCGTCCGTAAGGGGTCCGGGTTCGAATCCCGGTGAGGCATGGATGTTGTGTTTGTCTTACGGCACTGGTTCTCTTCCTTCCCTGGAACCAGTGAACCTAAATTAGGGACGGGCGACTGCTTATATCCCATTGAGTTGCTCACGGTGGTCGTTAAACCTCCAATCAAAATAAAAAAATAAATAAATAAACAAACGGTCGTAAAAAATGTCGTTTTTTTCTGATTCCGGATTGGCAACGGTTGGCTGGTGTGAAGTTGGCTCTCCTGTTTCTAATCGGTGAACCCCGTAGGGTACTGTTTTTTGGGTGTGTCGTCGTTGGCGAAAGCGTTCTTGTTTCGTTGCATTTTTGAAACAGCGGCTTGCTGTTTCCTCTTCTATTTTCGTTTCTTTTCCTGCTAAAGTTTTGCAGGCGGTTGGTTCTTCCCATATCCAAGGTAGGATTATTGTCTTTGCATGCTCTTGTCTGTTGTGGTCTGTTGATTCGGGGTGGGTTCTAGCTGCCGCCGGTGGGACCGGCGGGGATGGGGGACTCTGATTCCTCGACTCCGGCTAAAAGAATGCGTTCTTCACCGGGTGATGAGCTTCCTCAGCTGGGTGGTTTGCTAGTTCCAGTTAATGATTTTGTATGTTCGATTCAATGGTCTCCTCAGGAATTGCTGCGTAGGGCATTTGCGAGCGGAGTGACTCGTGGTGAAATACTTATTTCCGCGACTTCTGGGAAGCTACCCAGAGTCCGTCCCATGTTGTTGAAGAGGTTCTTCGTGGACAATATTTCAATGCATGACTCGATTTCAGACGTTCAGTTTTTACGTTCGGGTGACTTATTGGTGCGTTCCTCGAATCTCATTTGCTTGCTGGAAATTTGTCAACTTTCTAATTTTCTTCAGGTACCTGCCAAAACTCAGGTTCTTACTAAGCTTATGACAACAAAGTTTTTAGTTCGATATGTGGACACTGAAGCCCCTGTTGATGAAATTGCTTCAGAATTGTTGGACCGTGGTGTGAACTGTCTTCGTGTTGTTCGGTTCCGACGTTCGGTAAATTCCTCGAGGGTCCCTACTTCTTCGGTCCTAGTGGAAGAACTGGGCTCTACTAACCGTGACACTATCTATCTGTGGTATTCCAGATGTGTGGTCAGACCCTTCTTGGATTCGCCTAGGCAGTGCAAAACTGTCAGCGTTATGGACATCTGCTGTCAACCTGTCGTATTGCCGCTCGCTGTTCTCGTTGTGGAGAAGGACACGACTCTTCGGTATGCTCGGTGTCGAGCTTCCAGTGCGTGTTATGCAATAGCTCTCATCCTGCTTCTGACACGAACTGCCCAATTTACCTCCGAGAAAAGCAGATCCTAGATATTATGGCTTCGAAGCATCTCAGCTATCCAGAAGCTCGGGACTCTGTGCGTCAAGTCCACCAGGCTTCATATGCGGCGGCGGCGGCGGCGACTCAGGCTCAACCTCCGTGTGCTTGCTCCTCTGCCTTCCCTCAGCTTCTGGACATTATCTCTAAACTCACCAGTAAATTGGACTCTTTGACGAATCTTCTTTCACTTCCTTCCCTACATGCTGGCCCCACATCATCCGTTGCACAGGTGCCACAGGCTGAAATTTTGCAGAATCCTCCTACTACAGTTGCAGCGTGCCCAGCTTCTTCAGTGCCTACTGAGCAACCTTCTGACACTGGCCTAAGCGCCGATGAATTCCTGTCATGCGAAGAATCTGTGGTTCCGTATGTAGAGTCTGCTGCGGAATCCGTCAAACTTTCTCACTCCGAAACCTACTCGTGTCCTCCATGCGCCACGCCTTTCTCTTCTCGTCCAGCCTTGCTGTCACACCTGAAAGCTCATCGTGACGACGGTAAGTTCCTTTGTGGCCTCTGTTCCATGCGGTTCAAGATGGCATCTGGCCTAGCGGATCACTTTTCTCTTCATGAATAGCTGGTCGCTGGTCCAATGGAATGCGCAGTCCCTTCGCTCCAAAAGACCTTATTTCACCGACAGTTCTATTTTTCTACAGCCACGATTTTGACTATCCAAGAATCCTGGCTATCTCCTGGTCTCTCTTTTTCCCTCCCAGCCCGTACGGTGTATAGGAGTGATCGGGGGGAGGGTCGGGGTGGCCTCTTAACTGCAATTAGGTCGGATATCTCTTCCAGATTGGTGGACATCTTCAGCTCGGATTCGAACGAGCAGCTTCTTGCGACGGATATCTTCTCCGGCGACACCACGCTCAGGATTATTAATTTATACATTCCCTCTCCTCCCCTCTCGGCGCTCTTGCTTGGACGGATCGAACAACTGCTCACTGATTGTTGTATGGTGGTTGGTGATTTCAATATTCGTCACCCTAGCTGGGGTTCTATTTCTCCGAGCCGGGGAGGTACTGAGTTCGTGGACTGGCTTTGCTCGCAAGATCTTTGTCTCCTGAACTCGGGGGCCTCTACCTTTTGCAGGGGTTCAACTTGTTCTGTTTTGGACCTCACATGTGCTCTCCTCAGCTGGTTCCGTACTGCTCCTGGTCTGTGGATAGTGACCTCTACGGTAGCACCCATCATCCTGTCATTACAACATTGGAGGCAGGAATGTTTGGCTCCCCTCCCCTCCTGCTCTGGGTCTACAACCAGTTGCTTGGTCAGTGGCTTGGCCTTCTATCCAGAAGATTATCCGTGGTGAACTTCCTTCCACTCCTGACGGTTCCGCTATGATCCTGGACCGCATTTCCTTGATTCTCCACGCTTCTCGTCGGCTCAGCGGTCAGCCTCGACGTTGGTTTCCCTGGTGGGACTCTGATTGTGCTCAGCGGCTTCGCAAGAAACGCCGCCTCCTTCGCTATGCTAAGTCATCCGGCTGCCTCTTCGCTTGGTCATTATATCGGCAGGAAGAACGGAATCTTCGCCACCTCCTCATTCTTAAGAGACGTGCCTACTGGAAGGTACAATGCAACGACACCTCGAGGCCAAGCTTCGTTTTCTCCCTCTTGCGCCGTCTGAAATCTCATGTTGGTTTGAGCCCGGATCACCTGCTACTTCGGATTGGCGATTTCCTTGTTGCTGATCCGGCGGAGCAGGCTTCGGCGTTTGGTGAACTCTTTTCCACTGCCTCTGGCTGTTCGGTGCACTCCTTTTCTATTGACCATGATGACTCTTCTCTTGAGATGGATGCGTTACTTACTGCCAGTGAAGTTGCCGGGGCTATTAATGGATCGCCTCTACGCTCTGCACCCGGCCCTGATGGATGTACTTACGATCTGGTGAGACGTATATGGAGATGGAATTCGTCTTGGCTGGTTGACCTCCTTAACCTTTTTTGGTCAGCCGGCGTTCATCCTTCATGCTGGAAAGAGTCCTGGGTGATTCCGATAAAGAAGCCTAACAAACCTGCTCTCGACTTATCATCGTACCGAATGATCACTCTCACTTCAGTTTTTTCGAAGATCTTGGAGAAAGTCTTGGTCTCTCGCCTAAATGACTTCATTATCTCTCATCAACGGATCAGCAAGCTGCAATTCGCATTTTTGCCTGGACGTTCCACATCGGCGTGCCTTCTGTCGATCCAACGTCATCTTCTGGTGGCTCGAGCTAGACATAATTATGTTTTTCTGGTGTCTTTGGACCTTCAGGCGGCATATGATTCGGTCTGTCATCCTGCTCTCCTAGGGAAATTGGCGTCTCTGGGTGTTCGTGGTCGTCTTCTCCGTTGGCTGGCTGACTACCTTGCTCGGCGCAGATTTCGCGTTCGTTGGCGGGGAACGGTGTCTTCCTCCTTTCCGCAGTGTCGAGGTGTTCCTCAGGGTAGCTCCATTTCACCTATCCTTTTTAACTTATACATTGATGATGTGGTCGATTGCTGTCATCCGAATGCGCATATGTTCTTATTTGCAGACGATATTTTTATTGTTTCCTATAGTCCCAACCGGGTGGCGGCACTTAGCTATATGCAATCCTCTTTGGATTCCATTGTTCAGTGGGCATCATCCTGGGATTTACGTCTCTCTCCTTCTAAAAGCTTCGCGGTTGACTTTTCTCGTAAGCGCCGGTCGCCTGCCCCTCCTTTCCTGCTGGGCTCTGACTCAGTGACTTGGCAGTCCTCCATCAAGATTTTAGGGGTCTGGTTTAACTCCTCCCTGACTTGGTCTTCCCACCTCACGCACGTCAAGAAGTCAGTCTTCCGAGCCTTGTCTGCTGTTAAAGTTGTTTGTCATCGCCGGTGGGGTCTTGGCTTCCCCAACGCTCTCGCCTTTGTCGTTGCTGTGATTCGGCCTATTCTGGAATATGCGGCTCCGGTCCTGTTCGCCTCCCCCACCTATCTCTACGACGCTCTCGAAGTTCTGCTCAACCATGCACTCCGTGCAGCCATTCACCTCCCTCGTTCGACGCCTGTGGCGGTCTTGCGTGCCGAATGTGGAACCGCTAGCGTGCGTTCTCGAATCACCCTCCTGACAGTCCGATTTTTTACCGCCATTTGTCGATGGGTCAGCGTTC
Source organism: Macrothele yani (assembly GCA_039090855.1). Classification (NCBI taxonomy): domain Eukaryota; kingdom Metazoa; phylum Arthropoda; class Arachnida; order Araneae; family Macrothelidae; genus Macrothele; species Macrothele yani. The sequence goes on from CM076992.1 coordinate 23,216,864, forward strand.
GCCTATCGCTCATCTTCTTCTGGAAGAGGACGCCTTGTCATTCTACGCTTGGAAATCCCATGGCTTTTCCCTTGGAATCGTGCTCAGTCGCTTCCGACAGGAGCCGTTTTTCGTCAACAGCGATCTTCTTCAAGCTCTGTCGGCCCCTCCGGTTTCGTCTGCACCCTGCTACTCGATTATTTGCTCGGGTCTCCCTTTTCAGCAACGATATCTGCATCCGATGCTTATCAAACATTGCTTTGGGGTGTTCTTGGCTCAGTTCTCAGCGTCACACCACATCATTGCTACTGACGCTTCGAATATTAACTCCTCGGTGGCGATCGGGCATTTTTTTCCACGGAACAAATCCAGCCGTTCGTTCTCCTTCTCGACTATTTCCTCAGTGTTCTAGGCTGAAGCATGGGCCCTAATATCAGCGCTTGAATTTGCTCCCGGCCCGTGCGGTGGCCTCTTGCTGCTTACGGATAGTCGTTCTGTTCTACAGGCCTTGTTGGCATTAAATCGCAAATCTCCAGACATTATCGTTCTTCTGCATGATTCTCTTCAACGCCTCCGTTCTTTCTACGAGGACATTGTGCTCGTTTGGTGCCCGGCTCATGTTGGTCTTCCAGCGAATGAGGCCGCTGACGCTGCCGCCCGACGGGGCCATGCTGAGGGCCTGGCCTTGTTTCCCCCAGTTACAGCCTCCGACGCTGCTCGGCACAGTGGTAACATGCTCATCTCTGCTTCTGATTCAGCCTGGCTTTCGTCCGGGTGGGCAGAGCTGTATCCGTTCATCAGCTTCCGTCACAGATGGCCTAGCGAACACTGTTATCGAAGTTCCTCAGCAATCATAATTAAAAAATTACGCACGGACACGGCACCTTTAAACAGCTACCTCTTTCTGATTCGAAAACGTTCTTCTTCGATGTGCTTCTGTGGCTCCGGGCCTGAGACTGTTCCTCACTTCCTCCTCTCCTGCCCTGCGTACAGTGCATATCGGAGGATTTGTTTTGGAGTGACAACCCCTCATTCCTCAACCTCCGTCTCTGCTCAAATGTATTCTTTGTTGGACTTTCGGGACGCTTCCGTGGCAAAACGTAAAGTTCGGGCCCTGGAGAAATTTATTACTCTCTCAAGACGTTTCTCTGTGAGGACGCTCCTGTTCTAACATTCCTTCTCATGAGCGTGCCCCTTTGATGGACTTTTGTGCTGCTACTGTGACTTCACGCGCTGGTCGCAAGGAGGTTCTCCTCTGTGGCTGGTCGTGCATCTTCGTGTCTTAATGATCAGGAGATATTTTAGCTATTTCCGCATGGCCAACTAGTTGCTGTGAGGCACAAACCTTTGTCTATAAGCCTCATCGTCTTATTAAAAAAAACCAAAAAAAGAACGGTCGTAGTCAAGTCAAGTATCTTGTCTGCTATTATTGCAGAAGTGTCAGAGATAGATCACTGATCGTATAGGTTACAGGAAGCGGGAGTTATCTTTCAGTTATCAATTTAGTATTGTTTGCTTTCTTTGCGTGCGGTGTGGGAGTGTTCATTGATTGTATCATATCCCTGCGTGAGTACCGTAGTACTTAGTCGTAGATTTAAACGTTCTTGTCTTCATATTTCTGTGTATGAACTAAGTGGTTTAAGGTAATTTTTCAGCTTTTGTTGTTTTGGTTCTGGTTTAAAATACAACCCGAGGGGCGGATGTACGGTCGCATTTCCTCATATTTTGTTAGCATATGTTTTTTTCAAGAATTTTTGGTTATGTTGTAAATTATACGTAGGTTTGTTTTAATTTGTGAATAACTATGTGTAGTTAAAGCTGCAGGATCTTAAAGTAGCCGAAAATTTAAATGTTTTCAGATCATCGCTGTCATAAGAAGCCGTCATTCAATTTTCTGTGAGATGCTGTATGTGGACCAGAATATATTGTTGGCATAGCCTCGCGAAACTAGAACCGTGCATCAGACTTTGTAGACGTTTCAACGGAGAGAAATCTTTTTTTTTTTTTTTTATGTCTATCCTATATGTATGAGGATACAGTACCAATAAGAATTGGAAAGCTAGTGAGACAAGGTGACATCATCTCTCCCAAAACTCTTCAATGCTACATTGCAAAATGTCTTTCAATCATTGAACTAGAAAAACAAGGGTATAAAGATTAATGGTGATTATATAACTCACCATTTTGCAGCTACCCCATCAGAGCTGCAGAGTATGATCCCGAAACTTGATGACAGAGCACAGAAGTAGGATTTAAAAATGAACTTTCAGAACACAAAATTAATATACAATGCTTTTACAAGAAATGAAGATTTGTTGATTGAAGGGGAAAATCTGGGAAGGTAACCAACACCTATGTTTACCTTGGGCAACAGATATCAAGTGAGAGTCACATTGATAAAGAAATTAATCGGCCTATAAAACTTGGTTGGAGAGCTTTTGGAAGAAACAGGGAAATTTTCATGAGCATTATATCATTATGTCTTACAAGAAATTTTTTAGACAATGCATCCTTGCAGTTCTTATGTATAGAGCAGAGACATGGACCTTAACTAAAAAGGCATACAAAGGCTGCAGACAACTGAAAGAAGAATGGAGAGATGCATGCTTGGTGTAACAAGGAAATATAAGAAGAGGAACCTGTGGATCAGGAAAATGACAAGAATGGAAGACATCATGGTCAGAATAAAATCCCTGAAATGGTCATAAGCTAGACACATTTTCAGAAGAACGGACAACCGAAATTTTAAACTGGATACCAAAGAACAGGAAAAGACCCAGAATACCATGTGGGAGATGGGTGGGTGAAATTCAAAAGCATGCCAGAGTAATGTGGAGGAGACTAACACAAGGCAGACTGTTGTGGATGAAACTTGGGGAGACCTACAGCCATCAGTAGATTGATGTACATACAGTGATTGGGAAGCTACTGCTACAACAACATTCTTGAAAAAGTAGCTTGCTGCAACTACTTTTTCTGAAAAGTGTAGTTGCACTACTTTTTTTTTTTTTTTTTTTAAAGTAGTGAGTTTTGCTACTTTTCTGCTACTTTTTTACGTTTAGATTTAAAGTACAAATTCTGAAAATGATATTTTCATTATTGCATATGGTATTCAGAGTTAAAAACCAAGTCAAATTACACAAGTAATTTATCTTTGTATATGTAACACATTTTGATGTGTTCGGTAGTGCATATTTCAAACTAGACACTCAGAGAAGCCCAGGGAATTCAGTTAAAAACCATGTATCATTCTGTATCTACGAATTCATTTTCTTTGACTAAAAGAATCAAATCTGGCAATCACGAAATGGCATTAAGCCATCAGTGGCATACCTCGTGGGTAGTGGTCTAAGTGCTGATTTCTGACCATTTGTCCAAGATGGGTGTTTGTTTGACTCCCAGAGAGGTACAGATGTAGTGTTTATCTTACAGTACTGGTTCCCTCCCCTTCCTGAAACCAGTGGTCCTAAATTAGGGATGGTTGACTGCTTGTTGCTCATTGTGGTCTCTAACCCCCCCCCCCCCCCAGCGTGACTGCTTTATGCTCACTATCTTGACAGGCTAATTAAGATTTCCTAGTTAATGCTTTAGTGAGCTTACACAGTATAAGTTAAGTCATGTAGGCAGAGCCCACTTAAGTCATGTGTTCACAGTATAAGTTACATTATTGTAGGCACAGCACAGTAGGACTCTATTACAGCCAGTTATGCTTCAGGAAATCTGGAAATGTCATGTGATTTGAAGAATATATTTTTAACTGCTCTTTAAAAGTAGCACGATTTGTAGTGTAATATTCTGTTATAAGCTACTTTATTTTGTAGCTTGCTACTGCCATAACTACATCTTTCTATTTATAATGATGCTATATTCTGCTTCTAATCACTGTATATATATATACGTATATCATCAACCATTAATAATTCACTGCTGGATGAAGGATTCCTCAAGTGTTTTCCATAACTGTCTGTCTTGAGCCACTCTCCTCCATGTTACTCCTGCATGTTTTCAAATTTCATCCATCCATCTCCCATGTGGTCTTTTTCTGTCCCTTGGTATCCAGTCTGAACTTTCGGTTGTCCGTCAGTGGTCCATTCGCTGGCAACATGTCTAGCCCATTTCAAGGATTTTACTTTGATCATGATGTCTTCCACTTTTGTCATTTTCCTTATCCAAGAGTTCCTCATCTTTCCTGGTTACACTAGCATGCATCTCTTCATTCTTCTTTCAGTTGTCTGTAGCCTTTGTATGCCTTTTTTTGGTTGAGGTCCATGTTTCTGCTCTATATAAAAACTGGAAAGGATGCATTGATTAAAAACTTTTCTTTTAAGTCATAATGGCATATTGCTCTTAAAAATTGTACTGTTTCTTCCAAAAGCTCTCCAGCCAAGTTTTATATGCTGATTAATTTCCTCATCAATGTGACCTTTTCTTGATATCTGTTGTCCAAGGTAAATGTAGGTATCGTTTACTTCAAGCTTTCTCCCATCAATCGTAAAATCTTCATTTCTTGTAAAAGCATTGTATATCAGTTTTGTCTTCTGAAAGTTTGTTTTTAATCCCATTTATTTACTCTTGTCAGCAGGGATGTAGTCAAGGGTGTGCGAAGGTGGGCTCAATTTTGTCTTGTCCACCCTGCCACCCACCTAGTTCAAAATCTGCCATTTTCAATATATTTAACTATAAACTTGACAAGCAATAATAAGTCTTGTGTTTTATTTCATGCAACCCTACATATTTCCTTTAGGAAGTGTGTTGTTTACTTCTCCGTAGAAAGGTTGTCAAAAATGGCATCCGAAGGTCAAAGGACTGTAATTGAATTTCCATGGAAATTCAATTATTCTCCACTCTTCCAATTCCTTAGTTTAAGCTTATTTTTCATGTTTGTAGGGCCAGAGAGCAAATGAGGAGGGTGGAAAGGAATCCACTGAGTGAGGTAATTATTAATTGCTTTGCTGTTTGTTTTCTTTAGAAAATTGGGGATTCCAACACGGAAAGTGGAGTCTAAAGCTACGCTTGAACTCTTAAGACTGCCTGGGTCAGTGAGAGTGCAAGAAGTAACTCACGGCTGCTTTGTAGGGCAGGAGTGCGAGGCAAAGACGCTGGCTTGAAGGAAAAGAATTAAGGAGGGGAGGATTGTGTCTTCGTGGCACGATGTTATAATATGATTTAGGTAAACAAAAACGACAGTTTTCTTTAAATAAATTGTCAAAGTACAGTACCATTTTCATAAGCAAAATTTTGGAAAGCAATTAAGACAATACATTCAAATCAAGTAAAAAACTGAAGGCTACATTCTAGTAACACTTGTATCTTACAGTAGTGACATAAAGTCTAGTCAAATCCGTGTATGTGTGTGTCCAGGTTAAGGGGGTGGGAAATGTACTTATTCCTTTGTAGCTGGTAGTGAAAAGCATTAAAAATTGTTTCTTTCAGTGTCTCGTAAATATTGTTGCTATCAAGCTTGCCCCACCAAAAATAATAATATTATGCACACACTTTCCTGTATCCCAACTTCTCATGCAGAACTGTCCACATGGTGCCATGACTCACATTGAATGTCTGTTCCAGGGAACTTATTGGTCACCTTACGATCGGTCTTCACGCATTCATCTACTTGTTCCACAAGTGCGGGTGTGACGACAACGTTGGCCCGGCCGGGTCGTGCATCATCCAACAGGCTGTCATGACCTTGTCAGAAACGTGCATTCTACTTGTGGACAGTTTTTTGTGACACGCAATTTCCCCCATACATGGCAAACATCCTCCTATAAATGTCGATCGCCTTGTTGCCTTCGGCCGATAAAAAGCGTATGACCGCACGTTGTTTGCTAGCCGACACAGTTCGCAGTTGAAACGCCATTTTCACGTAACCCACGTTTCAAAACACACCTGCTGATCCAACTGGAGGCCAACAACTGCTGCACACAGCACTATGGCACAAAGTCGTTCCTCACTACATGACGTTGCCGCCCCGGTGGCGCAGTGGTCTAAGGCGATGGCCTCTGATCATTAGTCCGAAAGGGGTCTGGGTTCGAATCCCGGTGAGGCATGGATGTTGTGTTTGTCATACGGCACTGGCTCTCTCCCTTCCCTGGAACCAGTGACCCTAAATTAGGGACGGGCGACTGCTTATAGCCCATTGAGTTGCTCACGGTGGTCGTTAAACCTCCAATCAAAAAAAAAAAAAAAAAAACTACATGACGTCACAAACCTGTTTGTCTCTCATCACGTCCACTACGGTTGCGGCTGCATTTGTCAGTGGTTGGCTGTTCCATATCCTAATCGGAGAACTTTTGCACATCGTTGTCACTTTTTTATTTGACCAAACCTTATATTTAGCACATGCATAATGAAATATTTGCAAAATTTGAGATATGATGGAGTATAACCAAGTATAAGTGTACTTATGTCAAATTTATCTCATTTGGGTTATTATGAAATGATGTTATAGGGACAATAGTTTGTACAATGTAAAGTACAACATGGAAGCCATAAGGTAATCATAAAAATAGTATTTAAGTTAAAAAGTTTTGTTATCCTCCTTTGATTGTATCTAAATATCTGTTGATGTATAACTATCCAGAATAATTTTTCACTATAGTAATGTTACTGTTTCAGATAAGGAACCCTAAATTTTTTATATTTTCTAGGATGGCAACTTATCCAACTTCTGCTCCATATCCACCATCTACTAGTCCTATGCAAAGTTATCCCCCTGGGCCTATGGACCAGAAAGCAGGTGGTGATTATCCTGCTGCTTTTCCTCAACCCCAAGCCCAGTTTCCAGTTGCAGGAGGTAAGCTTTTTAAAAATCATATACAGGGCTCAATTTCGACCTGTAGTTTGTAGCAAATTGCTAGCAAGCAAATGCATTTTGCTAGTGATAAAAAGTGGTTCTAGAAAAAGTTGCTAGTGGAAAATTTTTGAATATTTTAGTGTGAACTGTAAAGTGCCACTGCATTGCGTGTTTAATATTTTAGACACATACACAAAAAGGAACAACTGCTTTCTGGAAACGAATGTTTCTTGAAAAGTACAAACATTATAAAAACATTTTGTCACTAGTAGAAATATCCAGTATATTTCCCTTGTCTACTTCTGCATGTGAGATTTGGTTCAATTTCATGAAGAGAATCCAAGGTGATTGAAGGGGCAGTTTAAACTTACAAGGATTGAATGCTCTCATGAGTATTGAGGTTGAAGGTCTGTCTGAAAATAAGTTTGACCCCAGGCATTCTGTTTTAAAGGTATGATGAAAAGACCCAAAACCTAGATCATAAACCATACGAAAAATTACTTAAGATTTTGAATAGTGTTCTTCAATTTTGTGAGTAAAGTTAAATAAAAATGTTTTTCTAATATTTGTAATCTTTGGTAAATGTGCACTTCAGCGTCCTAAATTATTTCGTCGAAAAAATTTAACTGTGTGGAAAAAGTGCTACGTACAATGTTTTAGGCATGCAAAATAATGGGGAAAGGTGAAAAAATATAGTATTTTTACATGAAAGGAAAAATATTTTCCGAAGAACTTGCGTGCGAATATGATGGTTTGCAGCAGTTGGTGCGGGAGGCCAAAGCGATGCTAACTGCTATGACGTGAAGAGTCCGTGCGGCCGCCCCGGTGGCGCAGTGGTCTAAGGCGTTGGCCTCTGATCATTCGTCCGAAGGGGTCCGGGTTCGAATCCCGGTGAGGCATGGATGTTGTGTTTGTCTTACGGCACTGGCTCTCTCCCTTCCCTGGAACCAGTGACCCTAAATTAGGGACGGGCGACTGCTTATAGCCCATTGAGTTGCTCACGGTGATCGTTAAACCTCCAATCAAAAAAAAAAAAAAAAAAAAAAAAAAAAAAAAAGAGTCCGTGCGTCGGAAGGGAGTAACAGTTGCTAGTGAATACGTGGAAGAATACAATGAGTGGGGTGTATGTCTCGGAGGAGTGTGATGCGTCGTGTAATCGTGTGCAAAAAGAAGTTCAGAAATGTTTCATTAATTATTAATAAAGAAATGTGCAAAATGTTTTTGTTTTTATTGTAAAAATGTGTGGGAATGTAAATGATATAATGTGCAGCAGAAGTTTTGAGTAAGAAGTTTTGGTTCTGGTTGACCCCTAAGTTTTCGTTATGGTTTCAGAGGTGTTAAGGGGTCGGTGATTTCTTCAAGCACCTCATTTGTAGTTCTGCTGTTATTCCGTCCATCGTTCGTCTCCTTTTTTTCCTCGTGAAACGGATGTTGTTGAAAATAAACTCTTATAATCAGGAATCGTACTAGGGCAGGGAGGCCCAGAGCTTCGTGGCGAATTGTGGGGGATTATGGAATTTTAAGCCTTTTTGGCAATTTTCTACTTATGATTTCGCAAAATTACACTTGAAAAAATGATATTACAATGCAGCATAAAACCGACCTCTTTCCTTCAGCGTATTCCTACAACCCGCTTTGATGGCTATGTACTGCTGAACTGCTTACTTGTGTCCCCCCCCCCCAAACGCGTAACTTGCCGTTCTCAACGACGTTTCCATTCACCGGACTGACTCAACCTTCACACTGTGGCCGCTCCGTCATCTTAGGCCTACCGCAAGTACTCTTCTGAACCTTCGTACTCCAAGGTAGGTTCTTCAAAAAATATTTTTCCTTTCATGTAAAAATACTATATTTTTTCACCTTTCCCCATTATTGTGCATGCTTAAAAAATTGTACGTAGCACTTTTCCCACACAGTTAAATTTTTCCGACGAAGTAATTTAGGACGCTAAAGTACACATTTACCTAATCTTTTCAGTATTACAATGTGACAGTTACAGGTGTGAAATCAAAATTTGTCATGATTTAGAAATGGAGGAGGACATGTTAAGGTTTCTTTTGTTAATGTTAATAAACTTTTGCTAGTAGATAATGCAATTTGCTAGTAAAAAATAAAGCCACTAGCAAGTGTTGCTACTGCTAAAAAAATAAATAAACTTAAGTCAATGCCTGATCATATATGAATATTCAGCAAGATATTTTTATAAATGACTGAAAAGTTATGACAATGATATCAAGGTATTGGGTAATCCTTTAAATATTCTCATCAAGAAAAAAAATCATAAGTACTTCCCAGTGTTGGCAAGTTTTTGCCACAGGTGAAAAAAACGGGGAAAAAAAAACGTTCTGGCAAAAATAGGGATTTGCTGTGTTAACTTATGGGGCATATAATCAAGTTATTTTTCTGTTTTCTACAAATGATTTTAAAGGAAAACAAAATTATTTTTAAATTTTAAACCTTGATCATTAAACTTTAACCTAAATCAATTTTTTAAACCTTGATTATAATACTTAACCCTTAAATCAAGGTTTTTTAAACCTTGATTATAATACTTAACTCTTAAATCAAGGTTTTTTAAACCTTGATTTAAGGGTTAAGTATTATTTTTTGACATACAATACATTTTTATCACTTTTAAACTGATTTAAGGAAATATGAGTACAAAATGCAAACTAATGTGTTTATAAAGGTAATTTTGAAAAAACCATGAGGAATAACCACTCACCATAAAGATCATGGTAACCTCCAATGGACCAAACACTTCCAACACGTCAATTCATCGTGATGTAACTGGGCTTCCACAGGTTTGCAGACCTCTTGCTTACGCTTCTTATTTTCGGGTGTGAAACATCGTTTTTTTCCTTTGCCTTATAGTATGTTACTATAATGCTTGTCAATTCGATAAAAATCATACATACAACTCATTCATACAATTCAAGTAAAAACTATGTACATAAACCTTACATTCACAGGTGATTAAACCTTAGTCAACTCTAATTATGGAACTCCTCCTTCTGTTTCACAACCTCTGCTACTCCAAGAGGTCTGTAAACCTGTGGAAGCCCAGTTACATCACGATGAATTGAGTTTTTTCATTTATGAATTGCACGTAAACTATGCGCACTTTGCAAGAGGTTAATACCTTAAAAGTGCAAATATAATAAAGGTAATTTTGTTTACCCAATTTATAGGGATGAAAATCATTCTCTCATTCAAAACAATAATCAAAATCAAAAGCTATTAACAAACTGCTCATGCTTATACGGAGAAATTAATTATTAACAATATTTCAAAACTCAAAAAAATTTACACCCAATTTGATGACCTAACAAAATCTTACAGCCCATGCACAAATAAGAAATATAAATAAAAAATATATAAAATTGAAATAAATGAAGCAGATTTTACTTTTTAAATTCAAATTTCCTTTTAAGCATACAAAGGCATAGCTGCCAATCCTTCTGATTTACCCGGTAAGCTTCCGATTTTGGGGCGTCTTTCAGATATTCCGATCGGAAAGTGATTTCTTCCGATTTTTCATTCTCATACCAAAAATCCCTATTTCTTTCTCCCCATTTCAAGAGAAAAAAAAATTATTTATTCCACTTCAAAAAATCCTTAACACATGATGATTAAAAAGAAAAAATTCTCCTTATTTCTGCTGTGAAGAGAAAGTGCGAGCGGCACAGTTTTCTGCTTACACGTGGACTTTAGGATGGATCTGAGTACCTTCCCCTGCGTAAGCAGCACAACGCTGGTGACAATTCCCATCTGTGTAACGTAAGGTTGCAATCACATTCTATCTCTCGCTGTCCCCCCCCTCCCCCGTACTCCTTTTCAGATAACGCATTGTTCGTCCCCGAGGCCAGCGTTGGTGTGTCTTGCATTCCAGCACTCCCAGTTCGAAATGCTATTTCAGAACGTAGTTATCGTAGAAAAAAAATTCAAACGGATTTTAAATCTGTGGAATTTTTAAGCCCAGATCGATACCCCCCAACATGACGAAATTAAGCAAAAGCTGCCAGTTTTGTGAAATTAAAAATGCATTAGGCATGGTTTCGTAACTTCTTCTGTGGCAATAAATTTGACCTAACAAAAGAATGCTACTGTAAGAGGAAGTTGAAAAAGAAAAAAGTCCAATGTTCATTTAAGCCTGTGCTTCTCCAGCTATGATTTATTTTGCTGGTCCATTAGTCAGCAAGTTTTCTACGCTTTTCAACCGTGCTTTTTTTGTTTGTTGCTCGATAACGTGCATAAAAATGTCTTGGCTTGATTCAACGAAATTAATATGTTGGGGTACTATTTTTTTCCTCTGCAAATTGCATCTCTTTAAGCTGTTGCTGTTTTACTACAGCAGTTTTTACTTGCATTTTTTTTCAAGTGTCAATAAATTTAGTATTAGTGATTTTCTATGAGCAGCAATATGAAAGGGAGGAAAAAAGTACTATCAAACATTCTGTGATGCGTATTCTGCGGAATTCCCGTGTATTGCAAAATCTTCAAAAAATGAAAAATATGCATTTTGCACTGCGTGTCATGTAATTTCAGCGTTTCGCGTGGTGGAAGAAATGATATTACTAATCATATTTCTAGTGCCCAGCACAAATCTAATGTTGACTACGTGGGAAAAAACAAAAACAAAACGAAATTAACTTCCTTTGTTAAAAGTTTTAATGAACTGAATGTGATTCGTGCAAAATGTTTGTTTACTTCGTCTTTAGTTGAGCATAATTTACCAATTAGTGTTACTCATTTATTTCATTTTTTTTTATTTGACTGTCTCATCGTCCGTCTCTTTGTAAGATAATCCTAGCATGAAAATGGTTTGTTTTTTAAAACATTTTAGTTTGTTGCGCCTGTAGCTCCTACATCCGCAATATGTGATGTTCCACTAACTTGAATACATGAAGCTGTTATTGGTTCATTATGAATGTTACTCCATCCATCCATCCATCCATCTCAAAAGTTCCTTCTTTTCTTTTCAAATTTTCGTTAAGTGATTGTTCCATTTCATTATAAACAGCATCTAAAAGGCCATCTGCCAGTTTTTTACGTGAAGGTAATTTATAGCCTGGCCTCAAGATGTGAATTAAGTTTTTAAATGCTTCACTTTCTGCAATAGCAAATGGAATATTGCAGGCATAGAATAGTTTTGCGACCATCAAATCAATTTTTACTTTATCACGAACTGATGTATTTGATACAAACTTGTTGATACTGCCTCCTACACACAGTATCTTTGGAGGTGACTCATCAACTTCTTCCCCACACCCTGTCTCTGAAGTACTAAGGTAACCCTTGTTCTTGGTCATATCTGTTGGCATGGATAAAGGAAGTACTTTCACACATTCACTTGAAGCCTGTTTCACACAGTTCTTAGAAACATGTACTTTTTTCATACTGGCTACTTTATTACTCTGTACATGTCCACATCTTTTACACTCTGCAGCAGTTTTTCTATTGATATACTTCATCAAAAGATTCCCAAATAGGTTCTTTTCTCCTGCCTCCTTTGTACATTATTTGCTTTAAAATGTTTGTTTTTCTTTTCTTTTCAATTTATTAAGTTGAGAAGCCCTTGATAAAATAAAATTGCAGAAGTTGCTTTCCAGGTTGCTTATGATGATTAATTTTTAAATATTACAGGCATTTTTTTATAATAAAATGCAGAATTGGTACTTACGCTTGTGGTGATAACTTTTACAATAATTTAGAGGTAATAATGTTGCCAGAATAATTAACACTGTCACAATATTTGAGCAATAATACCATTCTCTTCCTGCAACGATCTGCGCGAAACTGGCTGTAAATCGCTAACATGCACTATCAGTGATTCACACACGCTTTGTAAAGCACAAATCGCAAGATCCCCAATGTTGCCCTCCCTTGTATGTCATACAGTGCTGAAGCGATCGGTAATTCTAACTAATTCTCGCTTCGTTCGAGTGACAAATTACTACAAGATCATCCGATGTTCTGCCGTTTTGGTGATCTGTTCAACATAGCTCACCGGAACCTTGTTATGTAACGTCTTGAACAAAACATCACGAGATCATTCGATATTTTGCCGCCGTATGTGGCTATGCGCAGACCGGATTGGCTGATGTGAGATCGAAGCTACAAATTGTCACATGTGTCCCTCCCATTGCTGACTGCATCAGCGATTCCTGGGGTTTGTACGTTTCTTCACGGAACATCGTGGTTGCGATGTTCTCAAAGCTTAACGTTGATGCTAGAAGTACATTGTTTTATTCAATGTATCGCTCAGCGCTACTCCCCTCCATACAAAATCTTGAATTTCAAGTTCTGACAATGTTACTTAGGCTAAAATCTTTCTTTCTGCAAAAAATTAGTATAAAAGCACATCAAAACTCAAGTCTACTAAACTAAGATTTAAAAAAAAACTTATGCCATTAAATTAATCAATGTAGAAGTCAGTTCATAATTCATATAAACCATTGTATCTCTTAAAAAATTGATGACTGACAAACATTCACATTTTTTAAAAATATTTTAATAAAATGGAAACCCCAGCATAAATTATAATTAATTCCTAAAATAATTTATTTTAATCAACTACTTATATGGTTTCTTATTAATTTCTAAGCAATCTTAATTTCCAAGAATCAGTTTCATCCACTGATGAAACAGATTCTTGGAACACTTTAATTTTTTTTTCAACATTGAAATTGTTTTACGTTGTATTTTAAATTATGTTTTTAATTAAAAAAATTAATAAATGATACTGAGTGATACATAAAAAATATTTCACTGTTAATATGACTATAAATCATTGCTATGTAAAAAGTGCATTATTGTGTTTAGTCTAACATTTTCCATTTTGGCATTTTTGCCTGGTTTTTACCAGTTTTTGGCACTGTCCTGGCAAAAATACCTTTTTGCAGGCAAAATGACCAACCCTGGTACTTTCTGTGCTGCAGGTATCCTTCCATGGTGTATGCTGATGCATCTATTTGTTTGAGATCCTGTAATGCGGGTGCTATTATGCAATGTAAATACATCCAATGGACAAAACATTAGAGATACCTACCTAATGGCATGTTAGTCCTCTTCTAGCATGAATAACAGCCTGTACACACCGTGGCATCGACTCTACCAGATGCCAGGGGATTTTCAGAAGTGATGCTAACCATGCCTGTTGGAGCGTTGTTGTCCACAACTTCACCCAAGGTGCTTGAACACACTGGAAAGGTCCAGTTTTGATGTTCCTAGCACCCGGTGAGGCGTAATGTCCGATAACAAGCAGTCAGCAGTGGCACATGAGTAGGGCGTCGACTCCTGTAGCCCAGGGTATGTAGTATGCATCATACTGTTCACTCGCTAATGCTACTTGGGCCTCTGACATTTAACCTGGATGTGATTTGCACTGCAGTTGCCAAGCGGTTGGTCTGTATGACCCTGGTAATCAGTGGCATGTGCTTAACCACTGCTTGCTATCTGGGCATTGGTACGTCCATTGATGGTATACGTACGGTACAGACTTGATACAGTTGCCCTCTGGAACCCTAGGGTTCTTACCACTTTGCAGTAGAATGACCCATCTGCTGACAATGTGACCACGATCAAAGTCGCTCAGATCACTACATTTACCCATGTTCATCGATTGCAGTACACTTTTGGGAAGCCCTTCTGTCAGCCTATTTATCGCCTGAGTTCAGTTTGGATCTGTTCCACTCTGTGCAGGGGAGGGGAGAGGGTAGCCTTTGCAACGGATAGCTGGACAGCAAACCAGATACAGCCAATCGGCACGACACTGTCCGCGTCGATATCGGAGCATCCAAGCCTCCCCATACACTCCGCAAAATGTCGCCCGTTGTGGTCTGTGGGTCCGCTACGGCATGACGTCTGATGCGACAGTCGGTTTGCTCGGACGGACACCTCCATGCTCCGGCCCCCCTAAGACGTTGCACAGATCCTTCCTGGAACCACTGTCTCCAAATGTGACCGACGGTTGTGGCATCACGTTGCATTTCTTCCACAATACAATGCAAGGACCATCCAGCGGTACGAAGGCCTATGATGACACTTTTCGTGAACTCATCATTTGACGAAATCGCGTACGACTGTGTCTTAATGGCATTGGCATCCCTTGTTTGTTCTCCAGACATGGTTACAGCAGAACCACTCACTTCTCGCGGCCGTGGGGACATCTTGACTGATGTCTTCATGGGCTGGTTGTCTGCTTATATCCTGTGCACTGTTCGTGCGATTGGGCTGCAAATGTAATCATTTGCATAACTTGTATGTGTGCACCCACCCTGCAATTTGCATGGCGCTGTGTTCACGTCTTCTTGGTGTGGCATTTTCTCTGTTAGACAGTGTATGTACATCCTCTTCTTTCGAAAACTTTCTAAATTTTTAGCCAAAAAATTAGGATGCTAAAACTACACCTATATAATTACTGTAGGTCACTCGCTTTTCACATTCATGTCAGGAACATTTCTGACACGTGTTTAACAAATTTGGTCCGACTCCCTACTTGAGGGTATGTAAATATTATTGCTATTTCCTCTCCCAATAGATTTACACACAAACTATAATTTGAATCCTAAGTAACTTCAAATTTTTTTTAACTTTACAAGTCCGAATGACAAACATGACAATACTCAAATCTCGCACATATCACAGCTAAAATGCATGTATACAATTTCCAGTCAAACACCATTCACAACAAACACAATTACCTTTTGCAAACAACATTTAAAAACATTTTAGTTAAAAAACCTGGATATTAAAACTTCTCGGGAGATGGCCACTTTCAAACATGTGTGAGATTTGAGTATTGCCACGTTTGTCGCTGTGATTTGTATTAGTTAAAATTTTTTTAAGTTACTTAGGATTCAAATTCTAGTTTATGTTTAAATAAATTGTGAGAGGAAATAGCATTAATATTTTCATATCCTTGAGTTGGGAGTCTGACTGAATTTGCTAAACACTTGTTGGAAATGTTTGCTAGAATGTAGGAATCCTTGAAATAAATATGAAAGGTGAGTGGCCTGCATTAAATATATTGGTGTTGGCTTGCATTTTTTTTTTTTTTTTTTTTTGAAGTATGGAGGGAAGAATTTGAATATTCTCCTGACATATCGTTATGTATAAAAACACTACACCTTTACCTATATTTCAATCAAATACAAATGAATGAACTTTTCAAATATCTGAAATAGAAATTATTTTATTTCTTCCACTCAGTTAATTTCATTGTATTTATCAGTTCATTAAACTGCATAGTAAAGACCATCCAAACCGATAAAAAACACTAATGATATTCACTTTACAAAAGTGTGACATCACTGTCTCCTAAACAAAGGCAAGTTTAGAAAGTCAGTTCAACTGCGTATTAAAGACCATCTAAACAAACAAAGAATGCTATTTAACTTTATGAAAGTCTGTTATTATTCCACTTGCATGCATGCTCGCATTCATGCAAGTGGAATTTCCTTGTGGAACTATTTATATCACATAGTGGCACATGGAGAGTAAGGAAGGAAAACAAACAAAACTCACTGACTGGCAGCACTTCAGAAGTCCAGCCAAAAATTCTTCAGCTGAAATACACTATCTACCAACAAGTAATTGGACACCTGTGATAGCAAAGGAAAACAAAGTTTATTCACCTTCAATAGTTGGTGGAGCCTCCACGAGCGGCGATTACAGCTACGACCCTCCAGGACAACCAGGCGTTGTACGACGGCTAGCAGTATTTTCTTCCACTCGGCTTGGAGAAGACAGGTCAGTTCCTTCACCGATTTCGGACGGTGGGGGCACCCCTTAAGTCGATGCTCCAACTCGTCCCAGAGGTGCTGGATAGGGTTAAGGTCCGGGCTCTGCGCAGGCCAGTCCAGTCCATTCGATTAACCCCATTGTCACCATACCAAGCCATGGTGGACCTCGCAACATGACAGGTGGCATTGTCATCCTGAAAGTAACATGGGTCCGCCCCGTAAAACTGCCCCAACATAGGAAGCGCATGGTCATCCAAAATGGTGCAGTAGGTCTCGGCGTTGAGTCTACCAGGAATTGCGACCAAGGGTCCCATGCCATACCAGGAGAAACACCTCCGTAGCATAATTCCACCACCGCCGAACTTCACAGTTGGCACAATACATTCCAGCAGGAGGCGTTCTCCAGGCAGATGCCAAACCCAGACCCTTCCATCCGAACGGTAGAGGGTGAACCTTGATTCGTCGCTCCAAAGAACTGGTTTCCACTGTTCAGCGGTCCACTGTCGACGTTCTTTGCACCGTGTTAGCCGAGCAGTGCTATTGAACTAGGTGATCAAAGGCTTGTGGGCGGCAGCACGTCCATGATAACCGAGCAGATGGGCTTCCTTACGGATGGTATTCATCGAAAGAACACTCCCGGATGCCTGTTGAAACTCCTCGCGAATGTGGCCAATAAATTTGGTGCGGTTCTTCTGAATTTCTCTGGCCAGCACCCGTCTGTCTCCAACTCCCAGTTTTGTGGGTCTGCCGGGTCGGGACACATTCCGACAGTCGCCTCTCATCTTCCACTTGCCAATCACGTAGGCCACTGTCGATTTTGGGTACTTCAACTCGCTGGATGTCACGTATGGATCGGCCATTTCTGTGATACCCGACGATTACACCTTTCTCGAAATCAGAGAGCTCCGAACTGCGTGGCATCTTGCATGCGACTGGTTGCGTTGTTGTTTCCCACACAATATTTAACGTCGGCGGCCGTGACGTGTATCAGGACCGCAGATATTGTCGATTGCAGGGGTGTCCAATTACTTGTTGGTAGATAGTGTATGTTCTAATTAAAGTTTGTATTTGAGGGTTGGAGGACAGAGGCAGTCGAACTCTTCTGATGCTTTCTATACTTATAACGCAAAGCCATTAATAAAAACATTTAATGGTTACAAAAAGTTTTTAAAATTTAGACAAATTCTCTAAGTGTGTACTACTTCTTCCTCTGGTCATTGTTTACATTCGTTGTAGTTAAGATTAACAGTTGGTGATGGTCACAGTTAACATGACATTTGGTTATGGTCAGGGTTTTGTTTTTGTTTCTATGGCTGGAAAAGAATTTAGTTTTATTGATGTGGAAGTCCTCAATCTGAGTGTCATTGATGATGGGGTTTCAAGTTCTATTAATATTCTTTTAACAACTTGTGGTTGATAATTTTTAGATTTCTCAGCTTTAAAGCCTAGTGTCCCTTAATTATGTGCTTGTGTAATCTGGTTTTGTTAGACATGCTTTTTATTGCTGATCTGTGCTCCACCAGCCAGATTTTCAAATTCTCATTTTTCACTCAGCTACACAGAAAGCCCACGTACCAGTAAATTATTAGATTATAACTCATACCATCAAAGTTATATTAAGAGAAATGAGCTAAACAATGTTTTAGAAAAAAAACTGCGGGTAAATTGAAAGCTCTCAAAAAAAAAAAGTTACATTAATTAGAAATAAATTAAACTTCCTTTCAAAAAATAATAATGTGGATCCTACAGTTATTAAATTGTTTAAAAGGAATAAAATATCCTAACCTTAAGAAAAATAAAACTTATTAGGAAAATAACCTACCACAGGTAACTTTTTGAATATTCTGTAAAAAAACAAATGCCCCAGTGATTAATAAGGAAATTAAAACCATATGAAAACAAAAATTGCAACACCAGGAAGTAGTGATGCAATTTCCATGCAGTAATATAAGGTGCAGATATGTAAATGATTCCACTTGAAGCCACCAGCCAGTTAAAGCTGAAGCTGTTGTAACAGCATGAATGTGGAGGGATCCGTGAGTGCAAGATTACTGTTTTTTCAAGTAACATTGCCAAAGATTATTGAAAAGTGACTACTAGGGGGAAATTATCACAGGCAAAATGCTGAGAACCTATCTGATCAGTGCCATGATTATGATCAACTAATGGACTTCAAAACAGGATGCATAACTGGCCTCCATGGAGCCAGCTTGTTGATTTGGCATATTGTGTCACATGTTGGCAACTGCAATGCCACGCCATATCGTTGTGGTACACAGTGGATGAGAGAAGGCATGCATAGCTTTAGTTAGGAAGTGGTCTGCCTAGAGCTACTACAGGACGAAAAGATTGTTTGATCTGGTGTCATACCCATACAGGACCAATCGCTTTGCTCTCAGCCATAAGAAGAGCAGTGATGCCAAACATCAGTCACATGACAAACCACATATGGGAAGCAGGCTTACACAGAGTATCAGTCGTATCGCCTATCACTGACCCCTACTCGTCATCATCAGTGTTTGGAGTGGTGATGCTCTTGGGTGACCTGAGTTGAAAAATGGCCTCAAATAGTGTACAGTGATAAATCTCACTTGTACCTTTAACAAGACAGCAGATACAGATGTGTTTCTGTTGTGATCAACTCAACAATCCAGTGAATGTCATCAAATGACACGGCCTGAATAGCAAGCATCTTTGTTTGAAGAGCTATCTCCTATGATTTAGGAGATAGCTCCTCAGACTTTGCATCCACCATCTCCTGCGACACCATCTTGATACAGTGAGGTGGGCAGTACTTCAACACTCCATGGATAATACATCTGTACTTCGATTCACCCTAAGATGACACGGAAGGGGAAGGTATGTGAAACCTATTGCCATGACTAAAAGTAGTTCCCAACATTTTCTCTGAAAACCAACACATTTATTGCCCAGAATCATACTATATATTGTCCTAGATGTTTACTTATAAGTACAGATAGTCATTTCAGACACATCTAAAAATGATCTATTTTCAGAAATTAAGTTTTAAAATTAGACAAACACACACATGCGTAGATATGCAGTGTTTGGGAGACAAGGATGCCAATGAGTTGATGGGGAAGTGATTGATAGCTGCTAACAGCAGGGCACAGTGCGAGGCTGCGGATGGCCTAGTGGTCAACGTTTGTGACTGCCACAGAGGAATCTCTTGTTCGATCCCAGGCAGGTATGAACGCTCGAACCACTAAATATCCGTTGTGCGTCGGATGGGTATGTTAAGCCGTCAGATCCCTGGTAATAAATAAGGGCGTCTTCCTCCCCCTTTCTACCTCGCTTCCGTGTCACTTTCCTATCTGGCACTCTAGTACAAATCTCCTAGCTACCTATTTCTAAGAGTTGTTTAAGACCTGGGGTCAGACACTCCCTTCCTAAAATCCTCTACATGTGATCAGATCAGGACACAGTGGGGAGTGACACAGGTGAACATAACTCTCGGTCATCCCCAAAGGCTCTGTAAGCGCATACCATATGCTCTTGTACCTTAAACTGCAGTGTCATCTTAGGGTGAATCGAAACATAGACCAGGAATGGACAGAACCCCAAAATTTTTGGGTTCTAGTTCCATTTTTCAACAGATATGAGGAGAAAGCCATGATCAATCTAAACAAAAACAACACATTCAGAATCATGACCTTCATCAGTCCAGGTTAATGTACCCTGATGAGCCATTGCATTATGACCACCTTACTAATAAGCTGTAAGACCCTCTTTAGCCCGCAAAACAGCGGCCACTTCGCAAGGCATCGATTCAATGAGGTGGTGATAGATATCCTGGGGTGTCTGGTACCATAATGTCCTCCAGTTCCTGTACATTTCGAGGTGGTGGTGATTCAGTGCGAACCTGCTTTTCCAAGTTGAACCACAAATGTTCGATTGGGTTCCTGTCATGTGAATTTGGAGGCCAGAGCATTAACAGAAAGTCATCAGAATGTTCTTCGAACCACTCCTTGACGATTCTGACAGTGTGGCATGGCGGATTATCCTGTTGGTAATGGCCATCACCAGCAGGGAACACAGTTGCCATGAATGGGGTGAACTTGGTCCGCAACGATGTTCAGATCACTGACAGCTGTCAGGGACTGTGCGACTGGGGTAATGAGGCCTAAAGTGTCCCCCAAAAAACATCGCTTACGGCATATCACCGCCGCCAGCCTATTTCCGCCCAACAGTGTATCCAGGTGCAATAGCCTCGGTTGGTAATCGTAGTATCTGAGCTCTGCCGTCTACGTGATGCACAAGGGAATATTGATTCGTCAGACGAGGCCACTTTCTTCCAATCGTACACGGCCCAATCTCGATCTTGGGCCCACTTCATGCGTTGTTGGCGATGACGTGCAGTGAGCATGAGGACCCGGCTGGGCCTTCGGCTACAATGAACTGTGTGTTGTGGCACATTGCCCTGACCACCCCTGTTGTAGCTGTGGGTGATTTGTCGCCCTGCGGTCGCTGTGAACAATGCTCGACAGTCTCCGCTCCCCTCTGGCATCAATGAGCTGCCGACGACACACGGCTAAATGACGTTTGGTCATTTGGCCATCTGTGCACCACTTATGATACATACTCACTACAGCGGCATGTGAACAAGCCACGCCATTTCCAAGATCATAAGGTACTCACTACAGCGGCATGTGAACAAGCCACGCCATTTCCAAGATCATAAGGTACTCACTACAGCTGCATGTGAACAAGCCACGCCATTTCCAAGATCATAAGGTACTCACTACAGCGGCATGTGAACAAGCCACGCCATTTCCAAGATCATAACGTACTCACTACAGCGGCATGTGAACAAGCCACGCCATTTCCAAGATCATAACGTACTCACTACAGCGGCATGTGAACAAGCCACGTCATTTCCAAGATCATGGTTTCGAGACGTTGTGCCATCACATTTTGTCTTTTATGAAACTCCAATAAATCGGCAGCTTTTTCCATTCCGACTCCAAACACTCTACCAACCAAAAGCCGGTTGGTAGAGTGTTACTGTTCTGTGAACTTCACATGTGCCACCATTCGGTCTCCAGGTGCGCTCATTTCTCTAGACTGGGGGGTGGTAATGGCTAATTGGTGTATTTCTTACATATTGTTCAAATAATTCAGGGCAAAATTTGCAACTTAAACAGGGGAACATATTATGCACATGCATTAATCATTGAGCTTGAAACTTGGTCGTCATTGCAAAAAAATCAGGTTTTTGTCTTCTGGTGTACCACATTCAATAACAGCAGCACCAGTGAATATAAGCATCCTATTCAAAAATAGTGCCATGGATAAGAGCATTCTGCTGCATA
The DNA here is from genome assembly GCA_039090855.1 of Macrothele yani. Lineage (NCBI taxonomy): Eukaryota > Metazoa > Arthropoda > Arachnida > Araneae > Macrothelidae > Macrothele > Macrothele yani. The sequence continues at coordinate 23,238,718 of CM076992.1, forward strand.
CTCCAAATGAGTTAGTGCAGGTGAAACTGCCTGACCCAGCACTGACAAGATTGTTGCAGAATGCAAACTCGGCTGCAGTAGTACAAAAAATTCATGTTGTAGTGTTCTCCCTAGAGTTTTTTTACAGCTGGGTGGCAAGAAATTTTAGCTGGGTGGTACTTTAAACGACCCCTTCATCAATCAATAAAAAAGAAAGGATGTTTTGCTTAACATGACTACTTATTAAATACTTACTGATAAATCATGTTCAACACAGATTTCAGTCGTTTTCACCAATTTTATGGTGTATTTGGGAGTAAGTTTTGCACTCTTACTATTATGTGTTGTGCAAACATTCATTACAGGAAATTTAGCTGGGCAGCAGAGAAAGTTAGCTGGGTGGGCTGCCCAGTAAAAAGGCTCTAGGGAGAACACTAATGTTGGCACCCTCATTCTGATTTTAGGTTAATTAGTCTGCAAAATAGACGCAAGCAGAAAAAAATCTGTATATTGTATTTGTTGCTTTATTAAAGACATGCTTCGTAATAGAAATCCAAGTTTGAGGAATGGAATTCAAAATAACAGTTTCAGAGTGAAATTTGAAAACTCAGGTGCCAGGTGAAAATTTTCAGTCGACATGGCGACTGGGCACTTTAGATTTGCTTCCCCTGATTTAGACAACTTTATTCTGTGGAGGGTGCCCAACTCAACTGCACTGCTCCTCAGGAAAGATTTACTTTACACTAGCATTGCCCCTTTTTAAACCTTCTTTTCTGGCATTACTTTTATTTCTTTTTATCTCCTGTATTTTTTTTCCAAAACTCACCTTGATTACATCCAAGACTGGTGGCATTTGTCTTTTAATAATTTTAACATAGTTTTTGCTGTATATGTTATCTGGATTATAGTAACAAAATGGCAGTCATAGCTGTTGAAAATCATAAGGTAGGTAGTGTTGAAATAACATTTTTGGCTTTTTCTCTAGTGAGGAAAATATATATCCATACAGAGATTAGAGTTTTAAGTGATGAAGATTAGGCTCTCCCCAATGCTTCTTTAAATTGGAATATGGAAAAATTTCAAACCAGAACTTGTGTAAGGTGCTTAGTAACTTCAAGGTGAATTTATGGTGAAAAGTTTTGTGTGATTTTGTTGAATACATATGTGCTTACTGTGGTGTCCATTTTCTGGAGGGGGGGAGGATACTGACTTCAATGTCTGCTACTTAATGTGTAAAATATTAAATGAAGCATCGTGCCATTGTTACTTTGGCAGTCAGCTAGTGAGTTTCAAAAACTAGTTTCTGTGTTTATGATTTTTATGGTTTGTTTACCCCATTTTGTACTTTTGGTACTGTTCTGGTATCATGGTTATATGTTCAGAAGCAGTTTGAAGTCTTTGTGTGTGTAGATATTTAGATTTTGGTGCTGTGTAACAAGCATGTACACCTAACATCTAAACTGTACGGTGGTTTGATTCCCAAGATATATGTCACAAACTCCAAAATTTATCCCAGCAGCAACATGTAATATTTTAAGTGAAGTTCGCTTACCTGGATATAAGTATTATTTTTAATGAAGTTGGCTTACCAGGATCACTTACATTTTGACTTTTTGTGATGAGTTTGTTTTAAAATACTTTTGCTGTATCATGAAGTAAAACCATCAAATGGAGAAAATGAATCTGAATAATTTTGCTACAAATTAAATAATTGCCAGTCAATCCAAATACACTCCTTGCAGTGCTTTCACTGCTTTCCTTGATGGAGAAGGATTAGAATGGCTTATTTCCTGTGAGGATACATTAAAACTGGTGCTGGGTATAAACCATATGCCCCCCCCATTTTGATTGAATACATGTAATTTTCAGTTACACTACGGTATGTATTCCGACTGGTTAGATTTCATATTTGTTAGAAGTGCTGATTTAAACAATTAACACACACAACAACTGTAATTAGGTGGTAGTAGACATAGCCTAAACTGTGCATGCATATTGTTTTTTATCTCATAAGAGCTTTACTGGAAATAAATTGATGCAGCCAATTACTATCATTCAGAAAACTTGGAAGGCTTTGATGCCACATCATATAAAATTGCAGTGCTAGAGTTATTTTATTAGTATCTGTTTGGAACTAAAGCTGTATATGGTTTGACACTGCTGAAAGTGTTTGATGTGAATCTTCTCAAGATTTCTTCCTAAATGCTTTTTGTGATCACAATTAACTGTATGTATCAAGTATTTTTAATTTTAATTATGAGCCATGTTATTCACAGGCACTATGCCACATTGGTTGCTGTGAGGCCATAGGTGTTGGTTATTGACTAGGCATCTGAGCAGGAATCTAATTTTGCTCCAGATAAAGTCATATGTGGTGTGTTTGTCCTATGGCACTGGCTCTTCTCCTTTCCTGGAATTAGTAATACCAAATTATGGATGGGCTGTACTTACAGTACTAAGAGTTAGTTCTGGTTAAAGTTGAATCCTGAAATAACATCAGTAAAAATAAGGTCACTATTTTGGACTTGCGTTGAAACAGGGCCTGTATGTTTGCTGTACTAATATTTTGAGCTTCGATGTGATTCAGAAGTACTGTTTTTGACTTTGTTGTACAGTTTTGAGTTGATACATAATTTCATCATTGTTGTTGCACACTCATTCTTGACTTAGTTCAGCCTCTGTTGCACTCTTTAGGTACTGCAGGAGTGCAAGTTTATGAAGAACTATTTTGGTATATGTATTGCCTAAAATATATCTTTCATCAAAATTTTAAAATGTGTTATGGATCTCATGCACACAGACTGAGTTCAGTTGTGGATGTGCTATATTATTAGTGTACATGATTCTGTGGTAAGCACTGTTTAAAGTTATGAGAATGAGAGGGCCTCCCATGCTGACTTTTATAGAAGTATTAGACCTAATTACATCAATGTATGTGATTTTGGTGTCATTGAAAAGCAATTTTGAAATTGCATTCGTGTGAATTTTTTTCTGCATAATTATATTGCAGTTTCAGCATATTTCCTGTGCAAGCTTGTGTACAGTGTTTATCTGAAGCATTATACTAGTACTGTGATTTGACAGTGGGCTGGCCCACAGTAATGTTTATCATTTCCATGTAAGAATTTCTCACCCAAGTTTTAGCAAAGCCATTTAATTCATTTTGGCACTGATTACAAATTCCATAGATTGATATTTCTTTATAATGAGCAAAGGATTAATAAAAAAGATATGTCTAGTGATGGTGGAAGCCTCAGTGTCCTTGCAAGAGCTCTTGTTTTTGGTATATTGCCAAAAATGGGATAAATCAAGTAAATTCTGTAATTACTGTAGTTTGTTGTGAACTCCAAGGTTGCCTTTTTTGTCATCATTCTTCCAGACTTAAGTTCTTCCAAAAACTGATTTAAGAGATTTCTGTAAAGAGTCAGAACAGTTGTGATTTATTTGGAACATTTAGGTATTATAATAGTCTTCAGACCCTGATATAGTCCAAAGTCAACAATTTGTCTACAGTAAAACTTCTGATGTGCTTCATCAACAATGAGATTTTGGGATTTGTTTGGACCTTGAATTCTTAATATGGTAGCATCACATCATTTTGCAAAAATTTAAATTCCAAAGATGCGTACTGTTGATCTTTTTATCACGTCATAACACATTAGTAACTCTGTTTCTGTTCATCAGTTCTTTAATTTTGCCATCCTTTTTGAAATTTACTTCTGTGATTTTGTGTACATAGGGTTTTCTATGGCATGATATTCTAGTTGTCCTTTCAACATGAGTTTCATGCATAGTTCTACCACAAAAGGAGATGAGAAACTTTTAAGCACATGCATAACAGTGTTATAAGTGATAAAAAATGATAAACCTTTGCAAAACAATATTTAGTGGAAAAATGGTATTGCACACTATTTTGTGCCTTCTATAACTGCTACATACAGTTTTAAAGAACACGGAAGAAATTATAAGTCAAGCAGTTAGTGTTGCTAGAGAGACTATTGCATAGCTAACACTATATCAAAATCATGGAAGAGAAAAAAAGAAGAGAATGAAGGACCTCCATAAAACACTGATGTCCGTCTGTCTTTTGTGCAAAGGAAAGCTATTAGGCTCTAAGAAGACATCTGTGAAGAAACAATAAGAAGTATTACATCTTGGGCTAGTAATATGCAAATTTGAGATAACTATGTTTGCAAATGAAGTCCCCAATCTTTTTCACATAAACAGTGGAAATAATTTAGTGAAATGGAGATCCCTATGTTACCTTGTATGAAAAAATGTTCCCCACCCAGTGTCATTTTACATTGTAGTTTTGTAGAAAGGATCTGTGGCTCAAAAATAGTGCACATATTTTAGATGGTAAAAAGTCAGGGCTGAGCAATGTTTTCTTGGTATTGGTAATTTGCCTAGAAGATAGTTTAGGAGAAATTCATTGAACACAGAACTTTATATAAATATTGGACATTTCACTATTGACTTGCCATTTATCAGTTGATGGTGGGCCAGGAGGAATATTTTTTTATGCTAAAGGCAAAGTTGGATATATTGAGTAAGTTATGGGAATGGTTTTATTCTACTGTTAATTTATTGATGGATCTTATTTTGGTTGTAGATCCAGAGGAGTTTTCTTGGCATTGGTGAGCTATTCAAGTCCTGAAATTTTGGTGTTGAGTGAGACTTTCTCTTCTGGCATTAACTAATGTACCACTCTGTGATGGAGTATCTCTAGTACTCCACTTTATGTGCATTAAGGACTTGCTTTAAAAAGTATAAGATAAAATATGTCAGGTAAAACATGAAGTTCTGACTTAAGTGAACTTATAAATCTTGATTTATCGATATTACAGATATACTGAGCGATTCTTTAGGACTGTTATGACTCTTTCAGATATAGTGTCTGTTAAAAATATAATGTGGAGTACAATGAGAGAATTGTAGACCTTTTGTATTAATTGGGCCTTCCATTTATATGTACTGCTTGACATTGAAATTGCCCTACCAAGAAAGACTAAGTCAAATTAGGCAAAAATCACCAAAAACAGAATATGAGGTGGATAATACATTATTTAATTTCCCAGGCAGTATATAAGTTTGAAAGGCTGCAAGATTGATCATGATGTGATAGCAGTCAATACCTGTGTAGCTACCATGTTGTGCAATGTAGTAAGACATAGTGCAGCATGGAATGATTCAGCCATCTCATAGTGTTCTGGGGTATCTGGGACCACATGCAACAAACATTTACCTGGTCCTATAATTGGGTGGTATTCCAGGGCTGTAAAGGAAATGCATGTATCATTCAATGAGGTCTTGTACATGCTCGGTGGGTGATAGGTCCGTAGATCCTGCTGGCCATGGGAGCATTCAGAGACTTTGTAGTCACGCTTGAGAAGTGTTAGCATTACCAGTGTGTGGCCATGCATTATTTTGGTGGAAAATAGCCTTTGGAATACCACTCAGAGATGTCAACAACATGGGCTGAGAAATGTCATTTATATACTACCAGGCTGTCACCATGCCTGTTAAGGATAACAGCAATGATATGAGGATGCTTGGCTGGCGAGCTGTGTACTGCTCACTGACACCTTGATCTTCCATGTGGGCATGTCATCGCCATTTGCAAACTCAATGATTGGCAGCACTGAGGCAGAAGCGGGACTCATAGTTGAACGTGGCATAGTGTCATTCCTGTCCCCATACAGCTGTACTATTACACCACTCCAGCTGAGCTTAGCAGTGCCCCTATGATCAATGGCTGTTGAAAGTGGAGACCTGCCTTTGCTAATCATTAGTTCACTGGCTGAGTTGTGACAGGGATGTCCATAGTTGCTGTTACAGCCAGTTGAATGCTCTCAGCAGTAGTTTGTGGCTCTGCAATTGCCTGGCAACAAATATGCTGATCAGTGTGTTCAGACATCCACCTGACTGCACTGATTCCACTACAGTGACTGGTAGTGTCTTCTTGCAACCACTGTTATTCCAAGGTTTGGCAATTCGACCAATCAGCTTCATAGAGGCCCGTGTGCTTGTCTCTAATGTGTTCGGCTGGTGAATAGCGTTGGCAATGAGATCGACGAGGCATCTCAATTCTTGGATATGCTGTAGCAGCCCTCAACACTGTTGCTTTGTTCTGTAGCACTGGACTCAATGTCATTGTGGCAGCCTGTGTTTGCCCCTTTGCTTCTCATATGTCTCATGTGATTTGTTGGATACTAGAATTATTTTCATATCACATCTGCCTGCACAGCTATCTGCATGCCAGTGGGTTGACTCTTGTGTGTGGCAGTTTCAGTATTGAGCAGTGTATGTTGCATCATTTTTTTAGCCAGAAGTCTCGGGTTTTGAATTTGAAAATTCTGTGTATCCTATAGCTATCATAAGATTTGAATGTGACCTGAGTGCAAGTATGAACTGTGTCAGGATCACTTCAACCCAAAAGTTTGCGAAATGTTGATTGTAAATTGAAGGGATCGCATAAGTTAAGGGAATGAAATAACACTGTGGTGCCACATAGTGTGTTATGATAGATTTTAAAGGTTATAGGGTTATTGTCTTGGGCTTAAGATTCTGACATACATTGTAGAATTTCTTTTGCATGATTTTTTTTATTTAAATTTGGTGGTGATGAGCAATATCCTTGTTTATCCAGTCCTAATTCTTATATGTATACCTTTTTACAGATGCCACTGCTCCTCCAATTGAAAAAGTGCCTGGATATGAAAATGTCACATTTGATAATGGTAAGTAAAGCAAGCCTTTAATCATAATTATAGTTTTGTTGGAAATGCAATGTTATATTTCTGTGTATAATCCCCTTATGTAGAATCAATAAGCTTTAATAATTACAAAAGCCCATTTTTCCATAAGCTTGTAAGAAGAAAAAAAAGAAAGAGTAAGGAAATCTTTAATACTCTTAGTAGCCCAAAAGAATGTGCACCAGTCAAAGAATTGCGAAATATTCATTCATGAGGCAACCTTAAGGGCTGTCTTATGCTATAAACATGCTTTTGATTAAAAATACATAGTATCTAAAGTATTATTTACCTGATATTGTCAAAGTATTTGCACGTTGTTGCTCCGTGAGGCACGTGCTCCCGGCCCGAGAGGTCTTTTTGTTACGGGTTTTTGGTTAGTTATAAAAATTTTTTTAGAAATAAAACAATTAGGTTATATATTTTCAGTTCTACATTCATTCATTCTCACCATCAAATGTTTTAAATTTACATTAATTAAAAGATTTTAGTAGAAAGAGTTATACTTATCGGGTCAGGAGACGTCTCACACAGTGTTCGTCGTCACCACGTTACGGCGAGCCCTTTCGGTAATATCGTACTACCATCGTCGGGCCTCTACTTCTACACAAGGGTTCCTTGTGTGTGTGTGTAGTCCTCGAGTTGCTTGTCGGGAATCGAAGCAACTGTACACACACACGAGGAACCCTCGTGTAGATGTGGAGATCAATTGACTGATCGGAGATTTTGTGTCGCATACTCTGAATTTGGTGTTACAGGGCTAGTTTTCTTACCTACTCTGAATTTGGTGTTGCAGGGCTAGTTTTCTTACCTACTCTGAATTTGGTGTTACAGGGCTAATTTTCTTACCTACTCTGAATTTGGTGTTACAGCGCTAGTGCTGAGGGTCTCTCTCTTGCTGTTTATTGCTCTTAATTAATTATTTTTAACTGTAGTGCAGCACTGTTCAGTACTCTTCACTGCAGCAAAGCAACCGGAGACCATCTCTACATTCTCAAGAACCACTGCAGATGGAAAAAAGATCCATATTTAAATTGTATTAATGCTGTGCTAAAATTATTCGTAAAACTAAAAATTTGGGAGGTACAATTGGTTGTGAATGAAATTAAATTAATTACTTAATTATTTGAAATTTAAAACACAATTAAATTAAGTGACAAACAATTTTAAGATTCTGAAGTTCTATTTTTTTTTCATTGTGGAAGAAAAGGAATGGAGTGAGTACAAAATTAGTGAAAAAAAATATTAAGCCCTGTTCAGCCCCCCTCCCACACACACACATTATTCTTAGTCTAGCAATAAATACATGCAGTCCTTGACTATTGGAAGGTCTCTTGTTTGTCAATTAACATGTTTTTTTAGCCACAAATATCTGATCAATTCAGTCTACAGGATCAGTCTCTTTCAAGTGGTACTAATCTCGATGTTTATTAATGCATTTATTTGCAAATAAGGTAGCATAAAGGGATTTACTGTTACTAGGTTAGCAGGGTGAGTACCATATGTTAAGTTGATTCCTTGGAAGTGCATGAAATGCACTTTTGAAAGAGTTAGGGAATTCAAATATCTAGAAAGTGGTATAGGAAAAAAAATCTGAAGAAAGTAAACCTAGATAGAGAAAATACAAACTGGTAACATGTGTTCTGCATTTCCAAAAATGGAAATCAAAACTGCTGTCAGAAACTTCAAAAAGCTATAAATATGTCAAATGATAATCCAGCCAGTGCTTTTGTGTGGTGCAGAGTTATGGACATTGATGAAGATGATGGAAAATAAACTAATGGCTTTTGGAAGTTCTGTATTGAGATGACAGTTTTTTGGACTTGTGAGAAAAGATGGTAATCGTAGAAGGAAAAAAATAAGGAGTTGAGAGAATTATTTATATAGAACCAGAGAAACATGAACCAGACATAATAGTAGTAGTGAAAGGAAAATTACCCTGATATGGCCATGTGATGAGGATGAAAGAAAATATATTTAAAGATACCATGGGGCGGGGGGGGGGGGTTAGAAAAAGATTTCAGGGAAGACCAAAACTGAGGTGGCTGGATGATATAGGACAAGACCTAGATGAAGTTGAAATTGACTTTGAGCTTTCATGGGAAGATTCGGATGGAAAAAATGGCCATTGGCGAGGCAAGGATCAACTTCAGTTTGTGAAGTTAGTAGAGTAAGTGTGTATTATCCTTGTTCCCATCTGTAATAAAAATCACTGCCAGTTAGTATTGTGCAAACGATTAGAAAAAAACTTATACAACTCCTAAAAAGTTCCATAAACTTAAAAACAGTTTTTTTCCCTGTGTATGAGTCCTCTGAAACATCCTCTGATACACATTTTTCAGTGTTTCCTTTAAATTGCATCACACCCTTAAAATCTTTGCTGTGAATTTTAATTTTGCCATTTCCAGGATAACATGAAGCTTTTCCTGGAGCTAGGTGAAAGTGTCCAATAAAAAAAAAAAACTGTGTTTGCGATGCTATATTTACCAAAATTGCTGAGAATTTTTTTGCTGTAATTTAAATACTGTCTGTCATTTGTAAACATTTATTTTTTTGTTATAAAGTGTGTGTTACCATGAGTATAAAACAAAGTAGCGAATCTTGTAGTCTGTTAAAAGTCTATTTTTCTGGAAAAAGGGTGTAAATCTAACTGTACTGACATTTAAAAGGAGGAAATATTAAATTGCCTACCAACAATTTGCTAACTAATAAAAATAATATGATTAAGCTTATTTTTTTTAACACCTGATTGTTCATTATTTGCTATACTGTATAAATGATAACCATTAAGTTGTTACCTGCTTTTAAATTTTTCCCATGATATGCATGAAAACCTTAAAATCTTTTGGGATGTAAGGTCAGGTGATGCGTAACATCACAGCCTCCCCTTGACAAATGTCAACCCCGCCTTCCCGTGGTGCATCCTGTTCCCACTAAAGGGGCTCTGACGACCACCAATAGCGGTATAACTATACCATCGGGATTAGAGGAAATGCTATCCCACACTCACCAACCCGCTTGGCCAGCGTGGTGAGTTATGGCCAAACCCCTCCAAAATGACTCCACAACTTAAATCTTGGCCCTCAGTCTCCATCAGCTGGAATGTACCTGGCCAAGGCAGCGGCCAGTGCGACATGAAGGCAGAGGGTGCTAAGAATCCCCGGAGGACCGGGCTAGGCTGCCATCTGATGCTGACCTTGGCTACGTATAATGGACGCTCCCTAACTTCTGATTCAAGGCTTCTTGAATTGGAAGAGGAACTACAAAGGATCAAGTAGGACATCGTCGGGCTAAGTGAGGTAAGGAGAAAAGGAGAAGAACTCATTGAACTGAAAAGTGGACATCTCTTCTACTATCGTGGGACTGATACTGGCAGAACTAGTGGTGTTGGATTTATAATAAACAAGAAACTGAAGGATAAAGTTGTAGAAGTTGAAAGTTCCTCTGACAGAGCTGCACGACTCGTTATCCAACTCTCGAGAAGATACAAGGCTCAGATTATTGAAACTTATGCATCCACCACAAGTCATTCTGAAGAAGAAATTGAAGAGTTTTATGAGGAAATTCGTCATCTAAATAATAAAGGTAAACAGCACTTGAAGATAATTATGCGAGATTTCAATGCAAAAATAGGGCAACGGCAACAGAATGAAACTTCAGTAGGTAATTTCGGTCACGGCTAAAGAAACCAGCGTGGAAATACTCTCGTTGAGTTTGCAGAGGCAGAAGGGTTTTTCATCATGAACTCCTTTTTCAAGAAAAAGCCACACAGGAAATGGACATGGAGACATCCAAATGGGATGACAAGTGAAATTGATTTTATTATGTGTAACAAAAAATTCATCATAGAAGACTGCAGTGTGCTAAACAAGTTCAACACAGGTAGTGACCATAGAATGGTGAGATGTAAGATGCACCTCAACACTAAACTCGAACGTGGCAAGCTCATAAGACAAACAAGATGTATTGACATAACCAACCTTAAAAAACACCATAATACCTTCAAGTTGGAACTGAAGAACAGATTCTCTGCTTTAGAAGGCCTAACATCGGAAGAAGTGGATATTTCTGAAGTTAACAGAAAAGTAACCAAAGCTCTTATGGAAACAGCAACAAAATTAGCTGGGTCTAAGAACAAGTTGCATGTGAACAAATTATCAGGGAAAACCAAAATGTTGATGCAAAAAAGAAGAGAGATGAGGACAACTAAAGAAGATGCGACTTCTAAAGTGGAATATATAGAGCTATGCAAGACAGTACGAAAAAGTATCACTGAAGACGTAAGGAAATTCAACTGTAAACTAGTGAGGAAAGCAATTGAAAACAACCAAAGCCTAAAGATAGCAAAGGGACATCTCAGTAAGGGAAGAAAACAGATTATGGCACTGAGAAAAAAAGATGGTTCTGTAACAAGAAATAGAGGCAAAATTTTGACAAGAGTGAAAGATTTCTACTCCAATTTATATGAAAGGGACGATACATGTACTCCAGACATCATGAAAGGTACCAGTATCAGAGTTCTTCCAGTCCTCCCAGCAGAAGTTGCACATGCAATCAAGAAGATGAAACGGGGAAAAGCTCCAGGAGAAGATGGAATTACTGTAGACATCATACAAAGAAGCAAGTGGAGAAATCTAAACAGTACTCGCCCAAATTTTCACTCGATGCCTTAATGAAGGGAAGATTCCTGAGGATTGGAGCAACGCTACAATGATCCTGCTACATAAAAAAGATGACATTGAGGATCTCGGGAACTACAGACCTATCAGCCTCCTATCAGTGGTTTATAAAATCTTCACTAAAGTTCTTTCGCATCGTTTGAAGGTAACGCTGGACATGGCTCAACCGAGAGAACAAGCTGGATTCAGGATTGGCTACAGCACAATAGATCATATCCACGTATTGAGAGAACTAATTGAGAGAGCGAGGGAATATGAACTTCCATTGTGCATGGCTTTTATCGATTATGAAAAAGCCTTTGATTCGGTGAAACCATCAGCAGTTACAATGGCTCTGAAATCCTGTGGTATTGAAGATGCATACATTAATATTATTAATAACATCTATGAAAATGCAAGTGCAAAGATTCGGCTGTTTGAAAATACAACACACATAAAAATTGGAAAGGGAGTGAGACAAGGTGACACCATATCTCCGAAGCTCTTTAATGCCACATTGGAAAATGTCTTTCAATCACTGAACTGGGAAAACAAAGGGATAAAAATTAATGGAGATTATCTAACCCACCTTCGTTTTGCTGATGACATAGTCATTGTTGCAACTACCCGATCAGAGCTGCAGAGTATAATCCAGGAACTTGCTGACAAGAGTAAAGAAGTGGGATTAAAAATGAACTTTCAGAAGACAAAAGTGATGTTCAATGCTTTTACAAGAAATGTAGATTTATCGATTGATGGAGAAAAGCTGGAGATAACAGACACGTACGTTTATCTTGGACAGCAGATATCAAGTGAGGGCCACATTGATGAAGAAATTAATTGGCGTACAAAACTTGCTTGGAAAGCTTTTGGAAGAAACAGCATAATTTTCAAGAGCAATATGCCATTATGTCTTAAAAGAAAAGTGTTTGATCAATGCATCCTTCCAGTGCTTACGTATGGTGCAGAGACGTGGACCTTAACTAAAAGAGACATACAAAGGCTGCAGACAACTCAAAGAAGCATGGAGAGGTGCATGCTTGGTGTAACCAGGAGAGATAAGAAGAGGAACTCGTGGATCAGAAAAATGACAAGAGTGAAAGACATCATGGTCAGAGTTAAATCCCTGAAATGGCAATGGGCTGGACATACTGCCAGAAGGACAGACCATCGATGGACAGCCGAAATTTTAGATTGGATTCCAAGGGACAGGAAAAGACCCAGAAGACCACATGGGCGATTGGTGGATGAAATTCGAAAGTATGCGGGAGTGACATGGAGGAGACTGGCACAAGACAGACCGTTGTGGAGGAAACTTGGGGAGACCTTCGTCCAGCAGTGGATCGATAATGGTTGATGATGATGATGATGATGCATGAGAAAATGGTTCCAATAAAAATGTGAGATAATTAAAATGGTCTTATTGTGAGTATTGGAAATTCAGCTGAAAACTTCTTTTGAAAATTCTTTGTGGATTTCTTATAAAAAAAACATTGTCCAAAAGTTGTGCACTGTTTCTGCGTATAAGTCTGCACAATGTAAAAAATTGTGTATACATTTCTGATTGTCTTTAGTTTAGTTTTCCCATGGAGGTAAACAATGTGATCTAGTAACTCGTGCTGTTTTTGGAATCATCGTTAATAAGTATTAGAGTTCAAATTGAGTTTTGTAGTTTTCTTGGCATTCCCCTTCCTCTTGGTTATGTACAGCTGTTAACTGTGGTTATTAGAAAACAGATGCTAATTTGCATTATATCAGTGACAAATTGTGGGTAGAGAAACATGCATTTACAATTTAAACTGCTTAAAAAATGTTAGGGATGTAATAATTTGAAACCCAAACTGAGTGCTTATGCAAATGGTGTCGTGTCAGGTCAGAAAGGTTGCTAGGAGAGCACAAAATGCAATAAGCACGTTTCAGGTTTTGTGTTGGTGCTGTGTATGTGCAAGAAAGATGTATGAGGGATAACTAGACTTTGAAGCGGTCAATGTGCTAAGGTGTGTCTTAACAGCATAACTCTGTAAATGCTACTGTCAAACTGTAAACAGTGCAGAGGAGACTTTTGGTAGTTAGAGAATGCAATAGGACCATTGGAATGTTTCAATTCAAACTCAGATAGACATTGCAGCAGCTCTTTATGTATACCAAAGTGCGATGAGTCAACTCCATGCATGTTGTTAGGAGGAAGGGGATGTCACAGAAATACCAAAACATGGTCCTCTAAGGACAGTTACTGCCTTGCAAAATCAGTATCTCACAGTACATGCCTGCAGAAGCCTCACAGCATCCAGCTGCAACATTGAAGATGTTCTGAGGAGCATTGGTAGATGATCGAATGGTCTGTAATTGACTGCATCAGGAAGGTCTATGGTCATGATGTCTATTGCACTGAATACCACAATCGGCAGCAACTCTGCAAGAAAAGTATGAGTGCATGTAACAACGCCTATTGTGCAGGTGAAGTGGGAAAGCATTATGTACTGTGATGAGTCCAGATTTGGCCTACATTTCTTTAAATGGCAACTTTGTGCCTGGAGAACATGAGGAACATACAGCAATCAGTATTTGTGCCAGCCTGTGCATCCTTTCCATGACTGCTTGTTAATGGCGTGGGAAGGAATCTGCATTGATGGCCACACAGATCTGCATGCCCCACACACCAAGCTAACATCAGTCTGTGACAATTTTCCACCGTGCAGTAGACCATAATTTCCTCTTTGTGGTTGATAATGCACATGGTAATTGAGCGCGTATTATTTGCAAACATGAAGATCACAGTATTCCGTGATTACCACTACCTTCAAGGGCTCTTCCCTCCACCTCCGATCCCATTGAGCATGTCTGGGATACACTGCAGATGAGTTTGGACAGACATCACCCAGTCCCTACAACACTTTCAGAACTTTGTGGCCTTATGCCTCGTCTGTCAGTGACACTGCCCCAAAGCAAGAAGAATCACGAATCTGGCCACCTGGTGGTGCAGTGGCACAAGCACTGGCTTCTGACCATTCGTTCGAGATGGGTCCGGGTCAAAAGAAATCACGAATCTGCAGTATGCCATTGTGGTGCCAAGTGGTTCTGAACAACCAAGGTGTTGTCAAAATGTTCTGACTAACTGAGGTAAGGCTCTTCTGCTTCTTATTTCTTTTGAGTCAGTGAAGTGTTCTCTTGTTTGAATGCTGAAAGTACTATGCTACACCTTTTGTCTGACCAGTTTGCATCTGTTTTGTGTTCTGCATCCTAAGTTGTCCACAAAGAAATGTCCAGGGTTGTTTTATGTCTTGTTGATCTCCTTTTTTCTTTAATATCCCTAAATATTTTGAGTAGTTTAAATATGCTTGTAACTGGTGTCCAGTGGGAAATTGAACCGCTAATATTTTGAGCAGTTTAGATATGCTTGTAACTGGTGTCAGGAAGAAATGTCGAAAAGTGAACCACTAATTTTGGTTCCATTTTAGTTTTACAGAAATGAAAAATTATACTGTGCAGTTCATTATTTTTAATTGTAGTGATTACTGTTTCAGTTGTTGGTTGATAACAGCTGCTAAACATCTCTTTTTGAGAAATACAGCTATTCATTGTGTGCAGAGAAGCAGCCTGCTATATAGCTATTAATCTAATACAAGTTCCATATAACTGAATACCAAACATTATCAGGGTTTGAAAAATATCTGAAAAGTTACATGCTGGACTGGTCATGCACAGAAATTATTTACCTACCCACTTAGTAAAATCTGGATGCCCAGGAAAATTTGACATTTAGATAACAAATCAGGACACTTTATTTTTTAAGTTAAAAAATAAGAACTTTTTACATGTTTTGCATTTCCGTTCTGTATTCAGAATGTTCAATGCACAAAGATTTGTATTTCATGTTTTAAGATGATGATGCTGAAATTGGTATGAAATGGTATGATGGTGAAATTGGTATTTGAGAAATTTAGTGATTCTATCATGTTCCTTTCGTTGAAGTTTTCGACCTTTGCCACTAAACACTGGATGCTAGTTCCTTCAGAGGCATGCATCCTGTTGCTAACTGTAAACAACATTTAGAGCAAAACTACATATGGTTACAATTTCTGGACCTAGAGCATAATATAATTAAAAAAGTGATATTGTCTTTGGCACTCTGTAACAATAATATAACTTCTGGTGATTAGCAGGAAATAAAACATGGCATGCAACAACTGCCTTTTTTTTTTTTCTTCTTCTTATTATTATAGGAAATTCTACTTCAAACTTTTTAAGTTTTAAATTTAGTTGCCTGGACTGGGCAACTAGATTTTTTATTTATCTGCCCAGGCCAATAATTGACATGCCCCGGGCATCTCGGGCATGGTATTTTTCAAGCCCTGATTATGATAAGAATTTTTTGTGTTGTCCTGTTGGGAACTAATAATTTGAAGTGGATCCCAGTTAATTTTATGACCAGTTCTGCTATTGTTTGTCGAATGATCTTTTGTAGGTATTTGAAATGTTAAATGGTATTTCAATAAGACATGTATTCTGCTTTTAGTTGTTAAGAGTAATATAGCGTGTGATTTTTATTTGATCCTTTCGACAAAAAGCCGTCTTATGCACGATATAATCTTTACTAGCTAAAAAACACATAGGTTAAAACATACTCTGAATATGAGATCTTTCGAATTAACTACCAATTAGTCTTCAGATGTAATCACATGTGACGCAAGGGCAAGAAACTCACAATATAAATACAAAACAAAACAAAACACAGCGTGATGTGAGCAGTGTATGGAATAGACTGACCAATGAATTCCCAAAGATCAACAAACAGTGACACAAAATTAAAAGAAGTTGACCCTAATTGTCACCGTTTGTTGATCTTTGGGAATTCATTGGTCAGTCTATTCCATACACTGTCACTGTCTTATGTCACGCTGTGTTTTGTTTTGTATTTATACTTGTGGGTTTCTTGCCCTTGTGTCACACGTGATTACATTTGAAGATGAATTGGTAGCCAATTCGAAAGATCTCGTGTTCATAGTATGTTTTAACCTATGTTTTTTTTAGCTAATAACGATTTTATCGTGCATAAGACTGCTTTTTGTCTAATGGATTAGATTTAGCACGACTTAAGAATCATTATTTTTATTTGCTAACAATGTATTGGCATCATTAAACCAACAGTAAAAAATTGAAACATTATATAATAAAGCAAGTAAGGCAGCTGCTATGGTGCATTTAACCATCAGATAGCATTGGCAGAGAACAGTATGTTACAATGGAAAGACAAAGATATGAATTTATAAGTTTGTGCAAACATTCTTGGCACCATGTGTAATTGGGAACTTCCTTTACATTAACAGTGAATCCAACATTTTTGTAACTCTGAACATTTATATTCAGTAACGTTTCTGTTCTTAGTTACTGAACAATAACTGAAAGTAGTGTTTTCATGGTTATCTTTCCAAATGATTACTCATATACATGCTGTTGTGCCAACAAGTACGAAAATGATTTATGGTTTATATTTTGCCAAAGAACAGAAGGCAAATGCAGTGCCATGAGAAAAATTCAAAACCATGTCTAGTTGCAATATATATCTATACATCAGTACATGCAGCTAAAAACATGGAGTCTGCTCTCAAGTAACCTGAAAATATGTATTATAAATTGCAATAGATTTAAGATCTGTCAGTGTGTTTTCATTATCATCATCATCATCATTGTCAACCATTATCAATCCACTGCTGGCGAAGGTCTCCCCAAGTTTCCTCCACAAAGGTCTGTCTTGTGCCAGTCTCCTCCATGTCACTCCCGCATATTTATGAATTTCATCCACCCATCTCCCATGTGGTCTTTTCTGGGTCTTTTCCTGTCCCTTGGAATCCAATCTAAAATTTCGGCTGTCCATCTATGGTCTGTCCTTCTGGCAGTATGTCCAGCCCATTGCCATTTCAGGGATTTAACTCTGATCATGATGTCTTCCACTCTCGTCATTTTCGGATCCACGAGTTCCTCTTCTTATCTCTCCTGGTTATACCAAGCATGCACCTCTCCATGCTTCTTTGAGTTGTCTGCAGCCTTTGTATGTCTCTTTTAGTTAAGGTCCACGTCTCTGCACCATACGTAAGCACTGGAAGGATGCATTGATCAAACACTTTTCTTTTAAGACATAATGGCATATTGCTCTTGAAAATTATGCTGTTTCTTCCAAAAAGCTCTCCAGGCAAGTTTTGTACGCCGATTAATTTCTTCATCAATGTGACCCTCACTTGATATCTGCTGTCCAAGATAAACATATGTATCAGTTATCTCCAGTTTTTCTCCATCAATCGATAAATCTTCATTTCTTGTAAAAGCATTGAACATCACTTTTGTCTTCTGAAAGTTCATTTTTAATCCCACTTCTTTACTCTTGTCAGCAAGTTCCTGGATCATACTCTGCAGCTCTGATGGGGTAGTTGCAAAAATGACTACGTCATCAGCAAAACGAAGGTGGGTTAGATAATCTCCATTAATCTTTATCCCTTTGTTTTCCCAGTTCAGTGATTGAAAGACATTTTCCAATGCGGCATTAAAGAGCTTCGGAGATATGGTGTCACCTTGTCTCACTCCCTTTCCAATTTTTATGTGTGTTGTATTTCCAAACAGCCGAATCTTTGCACTTGCATTTTCATAGATGTTATTAATAATATTAATGTATGCATCTTCAATACCGCAGGATTTCAGAGCCGTGGTAACTGCTGATGGTTTCACCGAATCAAAGGCTTTTTCATAATCGATAAAAGCCATGCACAATGGAAGTTCATATTCCCTCGCTCTTTCAATTAGTTCTCTCAGGACGTGGATATGATCTATTGTGCTGTAGCCACTCCTGAATCCAGCTTGTTCTCTCGGTTGAGCCATGTCCAGTGTTACCTTCAAGCGGTGTGAAAGAACTTTAGTGAAGATTTTATAAACCACTGATAGGAGGCTGATAGGTCTGTAGTTCCTGAGATCCTCAATGTCACCTTTTTTATGTAGCAGGATCATTGTAGCGTTGTTCCAATCCTCAGGAATCTTCCCTTCATTAAGGCATCGAGTGAAAATTTGGGCGAGTACTGTTTCAATTTCTCCACTTGCTTCTTGTATGATGTCTATAGTAATTCCATCTTCTCCTGGAGCTTTCCCCCGCTTCATGTTCTTGATTGCATGAGCAACTTCTGCTGGGAGGACTGGAAGAACTCTGGTACCTTTCATGATGTCTGGAGTACATGTATCATCCCTTTCATATAATTTGGAGTAGAAATCTTTCACTCTTGTCAAAATTTCGCCTCTATTTCTTGTTATAGAACCATCTTCTTTTCTCAGAGCCATAATCTGTTTTCTTCCCTTACTGAGATGTCCCTTTGCTATCTTAAGGCTTTGGTTGTTTTCAATTGCTTTCCTCACTAGCTCACAGTTGAATTTCCTTACGTCTTCAGTGATACTTTTTCGTGTTGTCTTGCATAGCTCTATATATTCCACTTTGGAAGTCACATCTTCTTTAGTTGTCCTCATCTCTCTTCTTTTTTGCATCAACATTTTGGTTTTCCTGATAATTTGTTCACATGCAACTTGTTCTTAGACCCAGCTAATTTTGTTGCTGTTTCCATTAGAGCTTTGGTTACTTTTCTGTTAACTTCCGAAATATCCACTTCTTCCGATGTTAGGCCTTCTAAAGCAGAGAATCTGTTCTTCAGTTCCAACTTGGAAAGTATTATGGTGTTTTTTAAGGTTGGTTATGTCAATACATTTTGTTTGTCTTATGAGCTTGCCACGTTCCAGTTTAGTGTTGAGGTGCATCTTACATCTCACCAATCTATGGTCACTACCTGTGTTGAACTTGTTCAGCACACTGCAGTCTTCGATGACGAATTTTTTGTTACACATAATAAAATCAATTTCACTTGTCGTCCCAATTGGATGTCTCCATGTCCATTTCCTGTGTGGCTTTTTCTTGAAAAAGGAGTTCAAGATGAAAAATCCTTCTGCCTCTGCAAACTCAACGAGAGTATTTCCACGCTGGTTTCTGTTGCCGTGACCGAATTGTTTTCATTATATATATATATATATACATTGATATATATATATATATATGTTTTCATTATATATATATATATATCAATGTGTTTTTTTCAACTAGAGAAAGAACATGTTTTTGTATGCACTCACTTCCACATTTTGTGTGTCATACATTTTGCTGTTTTCCTTGTTTGAAAGCTACAATGTATGAACAGTCATATTCGTTGTATTATTTTGGAATCAATAACTTATCAATTGTATTATATTTTCCTGTTATTTTTCAGCAATACTCACTCCACCCACTGCTCCAGACTGGACTGTGAAACCTCCTCCTGATAGGAAGGATATGTCAAAGTATGTTTTTTTTTTTTTTTTTTAATTCATACCCTATTCTTAATTGTATCAGTGAAGTGTTAATGTTATTTCCTCATTAAAATAATCTACCATTTAATGTTTTAAGCAGTGTAAATGTAAAAAAGCGTATGCCATTAATAAGTGCATATTGTCATTATTATGACAAGGAATGATTCAGAGTGGAACATAATTTGAGTTACTGGTAATTGAATTTTGGTGGTACAGTTTAGTACATTTCTTTGTTCTCTAATTTGTGACAAAGTTTTTTTCTTTGTGTGTGTGTGTTGTGACCAACATAAGGATCCAATAGGAAGTATATGTTATAAAATTAAGCTTTCACATACATTTTACTTCATAATCATTCTTAGGTTGCTTTTGAGAGTTGCCTGTAAAATGGATTTTGTTTTCATTATGAATTTCAGTTGGTATTTTGTGCACATACATGTGATAAAAAACATGTCTTTATTAAAATTTTGTTTTCTATTTTCCAGCCTGGAAACAGTTTTTAAATTTGCTTTTTTAGAACATGTTTTTTTGGTTTCACTGATATCTTCTGTGTACACACTGTACTATGCTATAGTAGTTTTTTCTTATCTTCCCCCTTTTTTCATGTTGCAAAAGTCATCTAAGCTGGTGTTCTGAATGAGGTGTGGGTAGTGTGTTTGTGCTATGGTGCTGGTTCTCTCCCTTCCCTGAAACTAGTGGCTTCAAGTTAGTGACAGGTAACTGTTTATAGAGAGTTGTTTATTGCGGTTGTTTAGCTGCCAAACAAACAAAATTTGCACAGTTGTTTAACTTGCACCTTCAGTGTTAGATGTTCAGTAGTTAGAGACTTCTGTCCCTCACATTGATGACAGATAGTGGAAAATAAAAAAATTATCAAAGTTTTGTAAGGCCTTGCCAGATGCTTAACCAGTACATGTTTCTGGTGCATCTTCTTTGGTCTAAACTTCACTAGTGCTTAAGGAAGAGAAGACTGAGAATTAGTTTGGGACGTATATGGTGCCATTTTGCAGGCCAGGTGGATCAAAAGGAGATGGGGGTAAACCTGAAACTAATTTAGCAAATCAAAAAAAAGAATTCAGCTGGCAATGTTTTATTTTTTTAAAACATTATTTGTGATTTATGTTTCTGCAGTCACATTTTTTTTCAAATAGCATACTTGTATCATGGTAACACAGTCTATGGAATTTTTTGGGTAATGCAAATTAGTATTAATAACTAAAAAAAAATGTGAATAAGACAAGTTGTAATCATTTTCCTTCAACAAATTTTGTTAGCAAAAATGGCAGGAAGTTTCAAAATTCAGCATAAATCAGGTGTCTTAAAATTTTAGGTAATTATACAAAACATAACCCATTAAAAATTGATTTGCAAATATGTCAGTTTCAATTATGATGTGTCTGTCACGTCTTTCATGGCATGTAAATTGTTCCTGACAGGTGGTGAATTTGCCATTTTAATGTTTGTTCAAAATAAGGTACATCATACCTAATTCTAAATAATAAGCCTCTAAGGTGGCTGTAAATTCCTTGTATGCGGACTGCAAAATCAAAATAGTGTTCAAAAGAATGTTTATATAGTCTGATAATTTTTTCACCATTAACAGAATTACCAAGATTATTATCAGTTATGTTAACATTTGACCTGGCACAATATGATGCAGGGAAGCATGAAAGGTAGCATATTATGTATTTAGCAAACAATGGTCTATCACCAATGCCTTTTTATTGCCTCCCAAATCATGTATAATCTTTATTCAATTCTTTTAAAAGCTTATGTATGCAAGGTTTAAGAAGAGACTCCAGATTGATGTCTTAAAGACTGCTGTCAAAAAGTGTGAGATGGTCTTCAAAAACTGTGAACCTTGGTGCTTTCTTTTCATCATCTGAAATTATTTGACATAAAATTCTCTTCCAAGAGAGGAGTCTTTTCTCATCAGTACTAACATTTGGAGTATGAATAGCCACTTTCCCTCAACTGTTTTCTACAATTGGTTGAAAATTTTGTTGCAACTCTAATTTCAGTACTTGCTGTATAATGTGTGAAGTCTTTGAAGATTTACCGTATTTATCGGCGTATAACACACACTTTTCCCCCTAAAATTTAGGGCTGAAATTTTACCTGCGTGTTATACGCGTATACTACTTTTTTTTAAAATTTAAACTTAGGTAAAATTAATACTACTGCAGAGTGCGACGCATCCCGATGTTGCCAAATGTTAACGGTTTGGTATCACTTTGCTCTAACTGCAGACGCTTCTCTAATGCATATCTCTTCTGTATTCTGGTGGATCTTGTTAAAAGTGGTATCAATACAATCTTCAGTTCTTCAGAAAGAAGATTCGCACACAAAAAAATTTGAGATAGACTCCTGATTTACCTTTTTTAAGCGCCCGAAAGTAACCTCACTAGCTTCAGTAGTGAACGTGAATTGCCACATTAAGCTTAAGAGTCTGCTCTCGTTAAGTTGCTTTCACAGCACAATCTGCTTAAACAGCAGCTGCTCGGGGAAAATATTACAAAACTTCCAGTGACGTTCTAACTCAGTGGCTGACAGTTGGTGATAAAAATCGAGGGTATCATTTTTCGCGACGATGACCATGCGTTATTGGCAAACGGCGTCGGTTTAAGGAACCCAGACTTCTGGCTGTTTTTAATTTTTTAGTCTGCCTCATCATTACAAGATAGCAGTGATTCTGATTAAACTTTTTGTAACAGGTCTAATCTCCAAGTTTTTTTCATTCAAACAGATGCTTTTTTTTTCATATTATTTGCCTGTAAGTGGTATAAATATTAATAAACATGTTGAGGTATCTAAAAAAGTTCAGATCTCCCAAGTCATTTAAATTTTTTTTTTGCTCGAACTTCCTTCTTAAAATTAAAGTGCGTGTTATTCGCGGATAAATACGGTACTTTATTCTTGAATCTGTTGAATCACCCTTAGTTTACCTTAATAAATTTGATGTTCTGTATCACAATTATGCAGCTGTTTTTTGTTTAAACAATTAGTATTTAGTTGAATGAAGAGATAGCTGAGAGAAATTTTTATTTTACTGGCTCAAAGGGGACCAGCTTTGCCCAAGTTTAACTAAAAATTCATGATTTGGCTTATGTGTCAGTGTTGTCCCATGTTTTTTCTTAAAATTATGAATCTGCTATTTTTTGCTAATAAATGTTTTGTTGTAAAAAGATGTCTTCCAATATACAAACAAACAAAAATAAACTGTAGGCTTTCCTGACATTAGGCATTTCATATGCATCTTCATTAATCAGGGTTTAAAATTTTTAACTGAGTTCAACCTCTTTTCCTAACTTCCACTTCCTGTATAAGAAACTGTGGATGTTAATAATATTTAAATTGAAAAAATGCTTATTGTAAGGTATAAGTAAATGTTTACATTGATTTTTACGAAAAAAGCCTTTAGAAACACCTGGGGGAAAATTTTGGCTCATTCAACTTTTATCATACAGAGTGATCTGTTTAGGCAGGGGTAAGAAAAAATCACTGTACTAAACGATCTTTAAGTGATATAATTGTCATATCTTGGTCAGAAAGAAAGTGAGTGTGATAAGTGGTGCAAGTGAGAAAGTCTGACATAATTTGTGAGGAAGTAAAAGGGCAGTGACTGCCCAACAACATGCGAGGTGTGTCCTTTGGTATGCTAAGTGTGAGAGTGATGCAGCTGTATATGGTGCAGTCTGCCTCATACCTCAGCTGTATCAGACTATCTTTTTTTCAGCAAGATGGAGCTCTACCACATTCAACAATGGGAGTATAGAAATTCATGAACACCACATTCAACAACAACTAGTGTGGTTGTGGTATGCCTATTGTTTGGACTGTGAATTCTCCTGATTTCTTTGTGTGGGGTTTCATCAAGAGCATCGTATATGCACAGCAACCTCAGAACCTGGAGTTCTTGAAGCAGAAAAATTCTTCGGTCTTCGTGGAAGTGTTAGGAAGCACATGCAAAGATTTCAATGTCTGGTATGAACTATGTTGGGTCTGTGATAGGGGACAACCTAGATGAACTCCCATCCGTAAAGCGAAATTATGCCAGATATTATATTGTGTGTGTTACATTCTATTTCACTCAGTTTTTATTTTATCCCTACACAAATAGATTTTCTGTATAAAGCCAAGTCATATAACACTGTCAATGCTGGCTCCTTTGATCAATGTAGTATACTATTTGTTCAAACTGCAGTGATTTTTAAAAAAATGAATCACATGTAGAACATTCTTTTAAAAATGAAGCCAGTTCATGAAATGTTGTTCGCGCTGTGTCATACACCACAATGAAGTAATTGTCTGTTGCAGTGAGTGCAGAGACTCCAACTACTACGTATTCTCCATAGTTTTTACGAAAATTTTCAGTCGACCTACGGATTATGGGAAGCATGGAATATACTACGGAAATTGAAATCTCAGTGAAATGTTATTAAAAGCACATGTGTGAGGTTTATATCAGTATGTAGAGATTCTAACATTCATTAAATGTTTTTGGAATTGCTTCTTGGAATTCCAGAAACATTTAATAAATGTTAATTCAAAATTGTGACATTTCTTTGACATTTTTTTAATGCTTTATAGACATTTTAGAAGTTTCTGCTCACATGATTGTAGTGGAACTGAATGGGATGCTGTTTTAGCTTTGTTTTGTTTGTGCTAACTGATAACCGCGTGCTGCTGGCTTCTTTTCTAGATGTCATCAGATATTTCTCATGCTTTTGGTTTCGGATTGTGTAGTAGCAGCTAGCAGGCTTCTTGTTTATTTAGTTTGGAAATATGAGTGTTATCGATGTTTTTGAAACAGTGAACTCTGGAAAACGAAATTCATCTTTTCCCGTGGTACAAGAGGTGAAAAAGTGCAAAAGCAATCAAAAATAAAAAAAAAATTAGTATTAAATTTCCATGGCTTCAACCATAAAAAATTTCAGCCAATATGGTGTTTTGTACTTATTGTTCAGAGGACATAAGTATCGTCCACGGAGGGCAAGATGATTGTCATTGTTCAGAGGACATAAATATCGTCCACGGAGGGCAAGATGATTGTCGTTGTCATGTGTTTTCGAAAAACACCAAGAATATGCCAAAAGGTGTTGCACCATTTTTCATCACTAAAGATGACTAAGCCTTTAGTGCCATATAAAGGCTGAAAGTTTATTTGCTCATTTTTTGATTGAACACAATCTGCCGATATCAGCTGCCGATCACACTAGACCATTGTTTATGGCAGTGTTTCCCTGATTCCAAGGTCGCGCAAAATTATAGTTGCAGCCATAGAAAAAACCGTCGCTAGTATGGCTCAAACAACTATGGAAAAAATTATTTCTTCCTTAAATTCACCCTTTGCAGTTAGTACTGATGGAAGCAATGCCAGTGATGATATGAAACTGCTGTACCCACTGTTAATCGCATTTTTTGAGAAGGTGAGTGAGAAAATAATTACTTTGCATGTTTCTCTGTTGGCATGCAATGATAGCATTGGTGAAGGAATTTTTAAAGCTATAAGGGATGAATTTGCCAAAAAAAGGTTGCAGTGGCATAATTGTATTGCAGTTGAATCTGATAATGCCAGCTCAATGTTTGGCAATTTCAAAGGTGTTACAGCATTTTGGAAAGCAGCACCCCTCTCTCTAGCTCTCCAAAAAAAGTATATATGTTTATATGTTCTGCTATCCTACAGACAACATAATGCCTTCACAGGTTAGAAGTAGTTCAAACAAGTTGAGGCGTTTACTATGTTGCAGGATTCTCTTCGGAACATACAATGTTTTTTTGAGGAAAAACCAAAACAAATGTTGGTGCCACTTGTTTTTCACAGAAACTCTTCAATTTTTTCAACAGTTTTTAAGCAAAAATTCACTGTTTTATGAATCTGCACTTTTATCATGGTTTGTACACATCCTGAAAATCCTCGAAAAGTCCTGGAATTCCATTTTATCATGGAAATGTCCTAAAATTTTGTTACATGTACTGAAATTTTATCCATTCGTGCCTTTTTGTCCCTGTATGATGTTTTGTTGTTGGGGATTTTTCTACTGATATAACGTATGTCTGATAAATTTTCCTCCCCACCCCCTGCAAAATGCGGGAGCTGTTGGTTTTCTTGTCTGTTAGCAGTGCTGAATCTGAGTTATTAGCACGTCTTTTGTATAAAGAAACTAGTAGAATCATGCAATGCATTGATTATGATACGCTTTCCAACATACTAGAAATCATTACTCAACTTATGAGGATAATGGCTGTGGAATAAATCTCACTCGTGTGTCCTGACCTTTGACCGCATTTCGATGATATTCAACAGAACTGGTTCAGTATACCTCCGAAATAACATGATAAAGTTTTGTCGCAATCGAAGCAATTTTACGTAAGTTATGATGCATAAGGGCTATGGAATAGATCCCGCTCCTGTGTCATAACCTTTGACCCCATTTCGCCCATTTTCAATAGGATTCGTCCCCAGGCAGGTCCCTACAACATACTAACATTTCATCCAAATCAAAACATTTTTACGTAAGTTATGACTCATAATGGCGATGGAAGTGATTCCGCTCCTATGTCCTGACCTTTGACCCCATTTTGCCCATTTTCATTAGGGTTTGTACCCTACCACATACTAAAATTTAATCGAAATCGAACCTTTTTTATGTTAGTTATGACGCATAAGAGCAGTGGAATGGATCCCGCTCCTATGTCCTGACCTTTGACCCCATTTCGTTCACTTTCAATAGGGTTCCTTTCCAGGTGTTCCCCTACCACATACTAAAATTTCATCAAAATCGAAATTTTTTTACCTGAGTTATCGTGCGGACCAACATACACTCACAACGCGTGACGTCATGAGACAGATGGCGTGACCGCGCGCCAACATCTGAATTGCGAGAGTATGATGTCATAAGATTTCTAAGCATGGATAACATTAATGTGACGACGCCATGACACTAAAAACTTGGTAATTCGGGGTGGTTATTTAACCCACTAAACGAATTTTCCTAAAGTCGAGATCAAGCTAAATCGATTTCTAGTACCAGAAAATGGTAGGTAAACGACTTTCATCAAAATCCTTAGTGCCGTTTTCAAAATAAAATTTATGTACATACAAGAATTGCTCCTTTAAAGTGAACGCCAAGTAATTTTGCTTCCTGTACTTCGAATGGAAAAATTTTTGTACACATTTTCTTCCCAATCAATGCGTTCACAAGGATGAAAATTTGAACATCGATTAAAATAGCTTCATTTTATAACTTGGAGTACCTAATATTTTCTAAAACATAACCATAATTATGCAATCCAACATTTGTTTGTCTACTGACGTCATCAAAGTACAGGTCGCGCCATCCTTTTTCTGGTTTCAACGCCACCAAAGGAAAAGTTATTGATTTTTAATATAATTATGGTTATGTTTTAAAGAATATGAAGTATTCCAAGTTATAATATGAAGTTATTTTAATCAATGTTCAAATTCTCATCCTTGGGAACACATTAATTGTGAAGGAAATGTGTACAAAAGTTTTTCCATTGGAAGTATAGGAAGCAAAATTACTTGACGGCCACCTTAATAATTTGGGATAAGGGCGATGGATGGATTCCAATCCTATGTCCTGACCTTCGACCCCGTTTTGTCCATTTTCAATAGGGTTCCTCCCCAGGTGGTCCCTTACCACATACTAAAATTTCATCGAAATCGAACCATTTTTACGCACGTTTATGACGCATAAGGGCAATGGAATGCATCCTGCTCTTATGTCCTGACCTTTGACCCCACTTCACCCATTTTGAATAGGGTTTGTCCCCAGGTGGTCCCCTACCACATAGTGAAATTTCATTGAAATTGAACCATATTTACGCAAGTTATGACGCATAAGGGGAATGGATCCCGCTCCTACGTCGTGACCTTTGACCCCATTTGTCCAATTTTCAATAGGGTTCGTCCCCAGGTGGTCCCCTACCACATACTAAAATTTCATCAAAATCGAACCATTTTTACGCCAGTTATCGTGCGGACAGACAGACGGACGGACAAAGCTGGAGCATATACGCTTCTTCAACCTACGGTTGGAAAGCGTAAAAAAAGATCATGCACATGTTTTTACTTTGTCTGTCCAGTGGGGACACCATATCTCTGCAACTATTAGTTAGATTTTTAAATTCTTTTTGATAATAACACGAGCTATGCAATGCCATATGGGTCATTGCAGGAGGTGTAAAAGTTCACATTTTTCATTATAGCAGTGTCAAGGGCTTTGAGTTATTAGTCTACTTTGACAAACCCACTCTCTTTTGTTACATCTATCAAAGAATGCTAACTGAAAAAATAGGCCATTATCAGTCTTGCTGGAGTTGGATATAGGAGGATGCAGTGACAAAGGAGAACAAAGCTAAGACTTCTATGCTGTTATATACTTATTTTTGTGTAAAATGCCTTGCTCGCAGGAAGAAGTCAGTGATTTTGCCTTCTAGGCAAACAAGCAATGTGACTAGCTTTTTGTAAAGATTGGATTTCTGTTTTGTTCCTGAAACCCCAAACTTGTATTCTTGACTTACTTTGAACAAGGCTCTTGCCTTAAGCAAATCATAAAAGAAAACATGTATGTGTAACTAGACAACAAACTCTCAGAGCCTTGATGCAGTTGTTGTAATAAAAAAAAATATTTTTATCACATGTAGGTAATTTTTCCATGTGTAATATTCATGGCATTCACCCAAAGTGTTATAAATAAGCAGATTAACCATGAGCAAATGCAAACACAGGCAAGAACTGGTCTAAGTGATTCCTTTAAGATTGTGGAAAGTGTGCATAGGAAAGACATAAATTCTATGCAGTGTACGGTATACTTCAGTTTCTGTTTGCGACTGTGAAATAGTGAAGAACACACATCATAGTATCTTTGCAGGTGATGGTAACACAAAGGCTGCAGGCCAATGTAGTGTAAGAGTGAATGTCTGGTTTGTGTGAAAAACAAGTTGGTACATGTTGGCATTTATGTGTATGTAAGTTCTGATATCCCATAATGGAATCACAGCAATGGGCAATGTATGTCACAGATTTTGTATTGGCCCTGCTGTCAAAAACAATATTCCCAGAGTTCTTATTAATCCTCTTTGTTCACACTACCAATCATGATGCAAGTTTTCAGTCTAGGGACGGAATATTCCGACTTTCAAAACTTTCCAAAAAATGGCAGGATGAATATTTCTTCAGAAATCGTAATTATTTTTTCTCATAATGTTCCATATGTCCATATTGTTGTCAAATATCAATTTATTCCATAAATATGTGTATTTCAGCTGGAAAAATGTAGAAAAAAAAACTGAAGTTAGACAGAGTGAGGATTTCTCCTGTAATCGTAATTTCTTTTTCCATGGTGCTTCATAATTATTGTTCAATATCATTTTGTCACAGATATGTTTGTGTTTCAACTTGAAAATGGAGGCAAACATTTCTGACGGTGGAAACTCAAGGTAGCAAAGTTTTTTTTGTGATTGTAATTTTTTATTTATTTTTATTTGAGATGTTCCTCTGGTCATATATTGTTGTTAAATATCATTTTATTTCAAAAATCGTGTTTTAGTTCAAAAACTGAGGAATTCTGACAGCGGAAGTTGGATGGAGGAGCAATAATTTCTTCTAAAATCATGATATTTTTTTCTTTGGGATGTATTATTGTTAAATATTATTTTATGTCACATTGTTGCTGAATATTATTTTATATATTGTTGTTAAATATTTTATTCCATGAATGTTGATATGCATTGTGATGGTAAGTCAAAAGATTTTACTTTACACTTACAGCTTTGAAGAGTGTACCAATGTATGCACACTCAGATGGCAAAGCATTCTTGATCCTGGTTATATTATACTAATTGCTGTAGTACCTAGTCTTGGCTTTTTTTAAGGTAGAAAAAAATATATAAGTGGTGAGTTTCTTCTCTCTCATCATGCTTTTATTTCTAACTGTTCTAATTTTTGTTTTTCACACCTGTTACTTCTCTTGCCAGTGACCACACTACAGATTATTTCGTGGAACCACGATATCTATTACAGACTGATTAGAAACTTTCTGCTATGAAGGTTCTCGTGAGAATATTAAGTGCTTACTTATATGATAATAGAATACATTTGTATATGCCTTTTTTTTGTTGTTGTTTGTTTGTTAAATCCATTTCCTTTAGTCCCATTTAGATTAGGCAATTGAAGTTCTGTTGTACTTCAAAAATCAGTGGGATTTCAGATGTAAAACCTTTACTAACTTTTTAATTTAAATAGCTGTGTAACCAAAAATTGTCTGAAAAAAAATTGATGTAACATGTTTAATACTTCGCTAAAGCTCTAAGAGGAAATTAGCTCTGCAATGTAATTTTATTTCTTTTACATACACTGAAGAGCAATTGAATTAGAGATACCTGTCTTGTAACGTGTAGCACCACCTTTCGCCCTGATGACGGCGGCGATTTGTCTCGGCATGGACTCAACAAGACACTGGAAGCGTTGGGAACCCATACGGATCCACAACCCCTGAACAAGCTCCCACAGTTCACGAAGATTTGATGGATGTGGGTCAGAGCCTCCAACATCTCTCTCGATGGCATCCCAGATGGGCTAAATGGGATTGAGGTCAGGTGACCTAGCTGGCCAAGGAAACGAGGTCACGTCGGTTGAGTGTTCATCCAACCATTCGGATACAATGCAGGAGCGATGGCACAGTGCATTGTCTTGTTGCAGGATGAGGTCCCCAGTGGGATGTTGAAGACGCACAAACAGGAGCAAATGGTCGTCCAGGATATCCCGGTAACGTTGACCTGTGAGGGACAATGTCACGCGTACCAGCGGTCCCATTTCAGTCCACATAAACAGTCCCCAGACGAGAATGCCACTCTCACCAGCTTGAAGAGTATTCTGCTGGCAAGAAGGATCCATCACTTCATGTGGTTTGCGCCGTACTCATATCCTGCCATCCAAATGTACCAACGTGAATCTCGACTCATCAGTCCAGGCAACATTTTTCCACATGTCTAGGGTCCAGTGGCGATGTTCCCGCGCCCATGCTAATCTTTGCACCCTGTGATGTGCGGTCAGCTGTGGTACCCTCGTGGGACGATGGTTCTGGATGGTGTGGCTGCTTACATGTTTTTGTGCACCAGCGTTGAATTGCTGCGTGATTTCTTGCACTTTGGACCGTCTATCCGCTGTTACAATGCGAGCTAGCCGACGATGACCCCGCTCATCCACACGCTGTTGTCCACGGCAGTTAGCCCTTGCAGGGATGGTTTTACCGGATTCGATGTACTCACGGTGCACCCGTGACACAGTGGCTCGTGAAAATCCCAGTGCCTGCATGACTTCCGAGATGGAGCGACCCATTCGTCGGGCCCCGACAATTTGCCCACGATCAAATGCGCTTTGATCCTTCGTCTTACCCATACTGCGTCCGACTCTTACTGATTCCCATCGCATCACTCCTTATATTGTCGGGTCGCTGCATACGTCATGTCGTTTCCGTTAACAGCGTCCCATTTGCATAACGCCAGCTGTCTCTAATTCAATTGCTCTTCAGTGTATGTTTCAATTTTTAAGTGAGTACGATTTTTTCTGTTCTAATGATAATTGTGACATTTGCTTGTTTTTGCATTCTTGAATAGTTGTTTTTTCATTCCCTTTTAAAGCATGCCTAACTTTACGGAAGAGGAGGTGCGAGACGCTGTTACACATCTTGCAGCAGAGCACTGTTGTTATGGTTCTGGAGTTCCTCGAGACATGAAGGTCGCAGGCATCACTATGAGCAGTGCCTTCCATGTAAGTTTAAATGCAATAATAATATCTTCATTACCAGAGTTAGGCACTGATATATGGTTTGTGCACTACAAGTGATTGGAATATCAGTTCTTTGCTGCTGCAATTTCTGGTTGATCACAACAGCAGTTCACTTGGAATATTGTTTTGAGCATACATCTGTAGAGTGAATGGGTTCTTACAAGATAGTAGAGATGAGCCCGGACTCCGAATTACACGCCTTGAATTTCATTACTGTAATTAATTCAACACATGTAATTCCGAGTAGTATTATGCATAGTATTTCTAAAAACATATTAATATTGTGATTAATGCATAAATGCAAGCCTTGATAAGCAAAATTTTCCAAGAACCCGGGCCCGGGCTCCTAAAATTGAGCCCGAACTCATCTCTACAAGATAGTGCTAATAACTTGTACAAAATTTTATCTAAAGTTTGTTAGCCACATTTTCAAGGTAAATTTTAATCCCTTAGATTTCATACATTACATGTAACATACATATCACTAAGCTGTTCTCTGAGATTTAGAAGTTAGCTCCAAAAAGAAATACAAACTACCAGATAATTTTTACTTACTGTTGCTGTATCAAACTTATCCATTTACAGCGATCTTGACATACAACTCGGGCTTCACTGACATCCATCACACACTGTACATATAGGTGCAAACTGGGATTTTAACTAAGTGGCCAGTGGCCGATAAGTCCAAAAATGTTAGTGGCCACACACACACACTAAAAAAAAACCAAAACTGGCTGGTAAGTTAACAAATCTTAGTGTCCGAAAAGAAGCCTCCAGCATAATAAAATAAGAGGGGCGGGGGATTAAAAGGAGCTTTAATGTAACTGCTATTACTTACATGGATAGCTTTATCTGGACACAAAAAGCCACTCACTGCACAATACAAAAACAAAAAAACATTTTGCAAATCTGTTTTTTTCCTCTTTGTTTACTCATCCCCAAAACATCGATAGTATCGATGGAAATTTACCACTTATCAGTAAAAACCTCGATGTTTCAATGTTTTTGCTAATAAGCCGATGAATTCGTACTTTTCCATCTGCAGCAGTAAATGGGCACATCGGTGGGTAAAATCTCTGCTCAGTATAACAGTGATTACTCACCGAATCAAATTGAGTAATCAATAATGTATGTTAAAACTTTTGATGTATCGGTAGAAACCTCAATGTTTTTTTATACACTGCTGGCCACCCAAAATGCAACACCAAGAAGGAAGAATCCGATTGGCCTGAAATTTGCAGCGTGCGTCACCCGCGAGAGGACATGCAAACGATTAGCATTGCAGGGCATATGCAAATCATGTGTGCCCGGCACGCCACCAAAAAACACTATAAGAAGGGTGCACAGAAGGCGGGGCATAAGTAGTGAAAGTGTGTTGTGCTGCCGGACCTGTGCGTGGGAAACTTCCTGATGCCTCGTCGCAGAATACGGTAGTCATTCCAGCACGTTTCGGAGTTCGACAGAGGAGGAATAGTGGCTTATCGCGACAGCGGTTTATCGTACCGAGACATCAGGGCCCGTGTAGGACGACATCGAGCCACAGTGAGGCGAGTATGGATTCGGTGGGTGCAGGAGGGATGGACAGACCGACATGAGCGATTGCCGCAGCCACGACACACCACCGAATGAGAGGACCGGCATGTTGTGTGGCGGGCATTGAAGGCTCGCACCGCCACATCACAAACGTTAGCGCAGGAATTGGGGTGTGTTGCGCAACAACCTGTGTCAGCACATACCGTTCAACGTCGTCTGCAGGAGCGGGAACTTGTCGCACGGCGGCCATTGCTCCAATTACCATTGAAGTTACTCCACCAGCAAGTGTGGCGGCAGTGGGCCGTTGAACGCCGCACCGAAATTGTCTTCTCCGACGAA
Source organism: Macrothele yani (assembly GCA_039090855.1). Lineage (NCBI taxonomy): Eukaryota > Metazoa > Arthropoda > Arachnida > Araneae > Macrothelidae > Macrothele > Macrothele yani. The sequence goes on from CM076992.1 coordinate 23,272,161, forward strand.
TCCCGCTTCTGTCTGCAACACCACGATGGTCGGATCTGCATGTGGCGGGACCACGGTGAGAGACTGTATGACGCCTGTATTATGCATTGCCATACCGGTCTGCTGCCTGGCGATATGGTTTGGAGCGCAATTGGATATGACACCCGCACCCCTCTGGTACGAATCGCCGGTACACTCAACAGCCACCACTACATCTCTGACCTTTTGGAGCCTGTTGTCCTCCCTTACCTGCAGGACCCGCCAGCGGCCACGTTTCAACAGGACAATGTGCGCCCACACGTGGCACGCATTGTGCAACAATTATTCACGGCCCACCAGGTGTCACTGCTGCCGTGGCCCGCCTGTTCTCCCGATATGTCGCCGATCGAACACGTCTGGTTGCTGATCTCTCTCTCTCTCTCTCTCTCTCTCTCTCTCTCTCTCTCTCTCTCTCTCTCTCATTGAAGTTTAAGCCCTTTTAGTGCTACATGAAATGTGTGTATATGCCAGAAATGCTAAGCCATTTTCTTAGAAATTGCAAGCTTCAAGAAAAAAATGCTGTACCTTCCACAAATTTTAATATTTTCAGCCGAAATTTTCCCTTGAATTTTATAAGATTTTTCTTAATATTTCTATAAATGCAAAATATATATATAAATATAATGATAACTCCCTTAATTTTGAATATACTTTTACAGATTGATGTTATTCTAAAGTGATTCAAAATCTTCACAATCACTTGGCAAACTTTCACTCTCACTACATCTAACCATTTCAAGATTTCCTTACAGGCTGATGTTATTCTAAGGTGATTCAAAACGCATGTCTGCAAATACTATGGAACAAATGTGTCCATAAAATTCGTCCTCAGCTTATACACGAATTTGGAAAAGGATGTGGGGGATTCATAAATTTCTGAGTTTTGCGATCGTGTCGGTTTGTTTGGGGAAAAAAAGAAATGAATAATGTGAAGAGTTTCTAGTAATAAAACACATTTCGTTCACCTCTGCGGCACAGTCCACAAGGAAAATAAACACGCCTTTCTCACAGTACCATGAGTTGCGCGTTATTGCATTTTGAACGGAGCTAGAAAAAGAGATTTCCGACAGTGTAAGGTTCTATAACTCACCCACAATCCCATGTGAACAGCCCTGCCTCAACTGTAGTAGGAAAAGGTTTGGCTAAAATTCGCATTCCCCCCGTCATGTGGCTAAAGTGCAAAGCGTATGGAAAGACTAGCAACTTGCGATATGATTCTGACGGACCGTATATTATCATGATTTTTTCAATAATATTGCTGATTGATAGTATGATTTGTGGAGGCTTAATTTCAAAACAATATGATTAATAAATGATATATGGTCATTCATGCAGATATCTGCTGTTTGATTTGGGAACTACTCGGATTAAAATCGATGTCTGATCATTTAGCCCACCGCACTTTTAGCACAACACGCGCCGGCCGATGAATCAATTGACATCGCACTAAAAGGGTTCTGCAATATCGAGATTTAAACATTGATTATTTATCGGTGGCAAAACCTCGATGTTAAAAAACCGAGGGGTTTTTTTCCATCCTTAGTTAAGCCTGGTTTCACTTTCTTTTACTTCTGAATTATTATACTTTTGTAAATTGGCACTTAAACAACAAATGGGCAAACTGGCGACCACTAAAATAAATTTAATCGCCAAAGTTGCCATTTAATCGCCATCTGGCGAGTGCTAATTTGCACCTATAGCCGTACATAAGATCTTCTATACTTCATACTCATAATCTTTTTCTCATGCAGACACTCCTGAATCTGATCCTCCCATAACTTCCTTGACCTTTCTCTCCCTTTCTTTCCTGCCACTTGGGCTAAAAAGATTTTCTTAGTAAGCATATCATCACTCATTCTTTCAACATGGCCAAACCACTGAATCATATTAGTCTCCACCTTGCTAACATTTTGCTTCACAGCACACAACTGCAACATATCTTCATTCCTAACACAATCAGAACATGTCTTGCCACAAACCCCCCCTTAAGTAATGCATTTATCCAGCACACAAACAACTTCTATGTTTCTTCTGTGGTACCCAGGTTTCACTGCCATACATCAGAGTAGGTCTAGGAACACTTACACTTTCATACACAGCCATGCAGGATTCTCTAGAGAACCCATCATTTCTGTGAAAACCTCCCAGAGCACCTATGACTTTCAATGAAGAATTCACTCTCCTACTACACCATCCAATTTGTTCTCTCTGTCAAACATGCTTCCTAAATACACAAACTCACTCACCTGGTCAGTCACAGTGCCATTTAGACTTACATCACATTCAGTGCTACCAGTTCCTGGTCTCATAATTTCTGATCTAAATGCCTAATACTTATTTGATATTATCATAGTATGTGAACTGTGATCTGATAGTTAAGTGTAATTGTACTGTGAATTCTATTAAATTCCACTCAAGTTGAAATTATTGGTTGCTGCTCTGCTTTTATGAAATTCTTAGAAATGTCATTTTTACTCATAGTAAGGTACCCAAAGTAATCTTTAGATTTTTATCTGTCATTTTGAAACGGAAGGATGCATGAAAATTGCTGCAAGGGTTTGCATTTTTTTAATATCTCAACTCTGTATTGAAGATATTGACTTGAAATTTTATGTATACTTATTCAAAATTATTTGTCCTTCATTTCTGCATTGTTTTAAACCATTCTAAGTCAAATATAGGGTATAATAAAGGCAGCTGAAAATGTCCAAAATTTTGTATTTTTGCTCTGTTTGCTCCACCCCACCCCCTTTTATGACAAAATGATTTCATTTTTTTGTTGTTGTTTTGCTAAATTTTGTGGCTACAGATGATTAATGATCAGCCTCACAAATAATAGACAAGCAAATCCTCTTCCTAAGGAAAAAATAGTCAAAGTTTAAAATATTGCAAAATTGTCCATAGTTTACTACTTATGTATCTCTAAAAGTAGTTTAGATAGCATGTTGAAATTTTGCACAGTAACAGTCTTGTGTATAGATGTTACCTCCCCCTACCCCTCAAATTTTGAAATACATTTCTGGTCTTAAAAAAATTAAGTTGTTGATTTAACTTTTCATAAAGTAATTAAATTAATTACTTTTCACAAATTAAATTTGTAAGCAAAATAATGTGTGAAATACACATTTACTCACCCTACATTCATTGTAGGACTAACACTAATTTTTAGCACGATTTTCATCAATTCGCAATATGAAACCATGTGTATCTCAATTTTTTTATGTTATAAATATATATACTTATAAGGATCGATTAATATATAACACTGTACTCCAAATAATATTTAAAGAAATACTGTTTCTATCGATAAAATTGAACTTACCTTAAAAACTACGTCCACATGGTTTGAGAATACTTACTTCTTTAGTTGTAACTACTGTTGCTGTAAGATTTTTTTCACATAAATACATTTTTTTATTTCTTTTACTAAATTTTAAATCTAAAATACGGGTCTATAAGAGGCACAGTAGATTCTATCGCCAATGTGACTTGATGACTCATAAGGATATTCTTAATTTCTTTCAAAGCATGTTAATTTTTGCCTAAAAACCTTTTTAGATGTCTTTGACTTCATATTACCGAGTCAAAAATAACAGTAACAAACTAAATTTTTCACTTTTTGTTATGATTTGTTGTGTTTTCTATAAATAATTTCCAGAGCTATTATTTTTATGCATAGCTTTTTAAGAATTTGAAAATGTCAGAATTCATTACATTGAACTTTGGCTTAACAAAATTAATTTATCTATTCAAACTTACGTATTTCGATTTAGTGTCAGTGACTGTCATTGAAATATTTTTAAGTGGTGTGAAAATTTTACATTATAAACTCTATATATTTTTCATTTTCAGTATACCTTAGAAACATTTGCAGAAAAAAGAGAATCAGCTTGGCGTTTTGAACCATACACAGGTGAGTTTATTTTCATTCACTGAAACCTCCAGTACTTTTATGAACACTTTCAAAATTTTTGTTTTGTATGCAGTTAAAACCTGTCGTGTCATTCTCATTTGATATTGGATATCTAGTTAGGTTTTGCTGCCTTCACTAAGGATGTTGTTCATTTGAAATTTGTTGTTGAAAATATAAAATTATATGTATTTTGTACATTCGTACAAATCACTCTAAGCTGTTCTCTTGAGATTCAGGGCTTAGCTTTTCAAGGAAAACTCATGCCAAATAAAAATTTAAAACTGATGGTGCTAGATTTTACTTATTGCTGATTTATCAAAGATCTCCATCTGCACCGATCTTGGTACACAACTTGAGAGCTTCACTGACATCCATCACACGTCTCACACAAAACCTTTTGTACTTCATACTTATTATCTTGCACTCGTGCAGACATTCCTGAATCTGATCCTTCCATGATTTCCTTGGCCTTCCTATGTCTTTTTATCCTACCACTTGGGCTTTATAAGTTCTCTTAGTAAGCATCTCACCACTCATTCTTTCAACACAGCCTAACCACCTCAGAATATTTGTTTCCTCCTTATTAACAGCATTTTACTTCACTTTATACATCTGTAACGCATAGTCACAAAGTCGAAACATGTCTGGCTATGCCCCCCCCCCCGTAAGTAAAGCATCTCTCCAGCTCACACTTCACACTTTCACATGTTTTATGTAGTGATTAGAAAGTGAATGTAAACAATGTGATTAATTGGGAAAGGCTTTCAGTTCCTGATTTAAATAGCAATTTGAATGATTTTCTGAAAAAAGTGTTACCTTTGCTGACTTTCGGGCTATTTTATCTATTGTTGAATTTCGCATTTGAAATACCTTGTGATAAGCCACAGGGTCACCAGTTGACCATCAGCTGTGGACAATATGTGAATCGTCATTGCAGTGAAATGTATCAAATAATATTGTACATGGGTGGTTGTAAATGTCCCAAGGGAGCATGAGTTGCACCGAGCAGGCTAGCTTATTTGCTGAACAAAGAATATGAAAATGGCTAAATGAAATATCAAATAAAGAGTATACATAAACATGACGTAAAAATAGGGGGAAAAATCCATAGAGATAAAATGTTATTTTACATACACCAGGTTGTGAATACTCAAACGCTTATAGCATAGTAAATCCATTTATTTTCATGGTGTATGTTCTAATTCCCTGCATTTTATGTCGATATTGCCTTGAAAAAGCCTCCCAGTGGAGAGTGAAGGCTTGGAGAATCTTTATGCATATTACACCACGAAAATAAATGGATTTACTATGCTATAAGTGTTCCTTGAGTATTTATAGAGATAAAGTTCTCATTCTCACTAAAAAACATAAGTACAACATCTACAGTGATAATACATGCAAGCCATTATATTATGCCATCTATTTTGCAAATTGACTTGTTGATCTAGTTATTTTAAAAATGCCTTTCAAACTGGAGGACTGTTATGGCACCAACAACTTGCATCTCTAACACATTTGTTAATGCAGATGTCAGCAGTATATTTCCTTCCTAATGTAAGCATTTTCAGATTTCATTTTATTGAATTGAAATGGAAATAATTGAATTGCTACATAACTGAGACCTTCTACCTTCCTCCATTGCTAGATTTTGCCATCTGTTCAATTTCCTGAATATGAATAATGCAGACATTTTTGCAATGAATGAAAAGTTTCTAAAATATTTGGAAATATTCTAGTTGGATAATGCTTACCTAGGCATTCTGTTTCTAGCGATGATTCACTTTTCTCGCATGTTTCGGGTCTTCGTTGAAGCTATTGTCCGTTGTATGTGCAGCTACCATTCACATCAAACACACTGCTTACTTTGGGTAGATTCAGTAGATCTTCTTCACTTTAGGATTCAACAACATCAATTCTTTACCGTTATTAATGCTCTAAATTTTTTCGCCCAGTCTTTGGGCATCCTCAGGAGCGTGACGACTTTTCCACCGATGTTCGTGGTTTATTTCTTGTCAATGGAGTCCGATACCCCACGTCGCCATTCATCGGATACGCTGTATCAGATACTTTTGTTAATCAAACCTAGCCGATGCCATCTATGTTTCACTAATCCTACCTTTTTTTTTTTTGGTATGTGTGCAATGGGAATTTCCGTAAGACCATGATTTCCTCTTAATATTTTGCTCTGTTTTTTTTTGTTTTTTTTTTTTATTTTATCTTTACGAAACTTTAGAAAATGTTGAAGGTTCATAGAGTGAAGATTTTTCCTTTATCGTAATTTTTTTCTCTCTCAATGTTCCTTCTGTCGAATATTGTTAAATATAATTTTATTCAATAAATATTTGTATTTCATATTGGAAATGGAGGGGGGTCCCGAAAACGGAATTCAGGCAGAACAAAGATTTCTCTTGGAATCTCCATCCCCCTCGTGATGTTCCCACTCTCCTGTGTTGTTGTTCCATGTTATCTCCTAACCCCATAAAAGTTTGCATTTAAGCTTAATAAGGGAGGAAAAAAATTCCAAAAACCGAATTTAGTGCATGTTTGAAAGTATACATATTCTCAAAGTTACACCATTTATCTAAGATAGCAAAAGCTATATATCATGCATTCATGGTCTTCAGGCTGAAAGTTCTTTCAGCACGATGGATGGAATTATTGACATCAGAGGGCATAAAAAAATAAAAGAAAGAAAAGTGACAATGAAGAAATGGAGAAAGATATCAGCAGAAAGAAAAAACTAAGCAATGGATGCTGTGCAGCTGCTGAGTCAAGAAAAGGCGAATGGAAGGTAGTCCATGTTCCTTCTGTGTGTTTTGATTTTTCACCCAATTTAAAAGTTCAGCTTTATGTTTTCTTTGTCGGTTTTATGTATGATTTTGGGTGCTTGAAGTTTCCATCAATATTCCAACAGTTCATCTGCAGCAGCATAATATTATACATAAGGTTGTTTATCTTTCTTCCACCAAGGACAAATTTTATTTTTTGTAGGAATTAAGATTTGTTCTTAGTTAAACTTAAGAATTTGAAGAAAGAGAGAGGATAGTATGTCCTTGATGGGTGCTGGAGTGTCACCAAGCCCTGGTCAGATGATTGTTCAGAAATTATGTGTCTGCATTTGAGAGCAAGTTGAAACAGATTTTATATTTTCTTAATTAATATTGCTGGGTAAATAGTGTAGTTTCAAGTTGGGTGGTAAAAAACAAAGCTTCTTCACATCACCTTCTGTAAAATCTTAGCCCAACTCAGTGTAATTTTGTGTCAGTGAGAGTGTGTGGAGTAGAATAGCTTAAGGCAAGAGTAAGAGCAACTGTGTGTTTTTCAACCAGACTAGATGCTGAGTGAGTGAATTGAGGGGTCTGTAACCTGGGGTGATAGGCAGAAAGTGAAGAACAATGAAAGACTAGGGTTAACTGGTTTTAAGCTAAATAAGAAAAGTAGGTGCAGCTAAAAATTTTACTTTATCAGTGATTTAACAAACTGCTTTGGACCTTGTGATAATGCAAACATTGAATGGTAGGTTTGTGTGTGTGACAAAAAACTAATAAAAAAAATGCTTAAACATCCAAATGAGATTCTGTGAATTAGTGACTGGTGCAACTTATTCTTCATGTCTAGTGCAGGGGACCTGTGGCTTTGACATTACACTGTGAGATGGGAAAAGGCATGATATATACTTAGTAACTGTGCTATAACATGTGCATAATAAGAAAGCAAAAAGTAAATCTGCATGTAAGGGTTGTGCATTATGGCATAAAATGCCAATGTTATCATACTTTGTGTGTAATTGTACATATATATTATACATAGTTTCCCACTTGTTGCACTCATTGTTCATGGTATAGCTGAGGAGTAAACATGTTAGGCACACTTGCTTGCAAATTTAATGACAAACATGCTGTCAGTAGATTTTTGTAGTCAGAAGAGATTAATCTGTCAGAAATTTTCTGAGGAAAGGTAATGTGAAATATAAGTCAAAGAAAAGCTATCATGCAACTTTAACAACAATGAATGATGCACACAGGAAAACAGGATAATTACAAGTTAGGCTATTACCAAAATGACAAGACCTCGAGTATTTACCAAAGTATTTGCTCAAGCATGATAACCTAAAATTTTGCCATGCTTGAGCAGGGTAATTCCTCTAAGTAAATCACTCATAAGTGCAAATGAAAGAATGTAGAGATCTGCACTCAGTTCTGTCAGTGGCATTGCAACAGAGAGAAATTTTTACATTGAACTGTTGCAGACAAATCAGCAGCAAAGTACAAAGAGGAGTACACGTCTGGGACAACAGGAAATATTCAGAAGGAGATTATTTATCACAGTCAGAATTGTGTACTGAATTGCTTACAGTTTACTGGTCATCGTGAACATCTCATCAGAAAACTTGAACATTTCATAGGCCTGGAGCGGGAGTCAAACCCACATCTCTTGATTTCCGTTCAAGCATGCTATCCGTGTAATGGATAGTGTCAATTTTCCCCAAAAAATATTTTTCATTTTTAATTAAAAAACTATGTAATATCAAAAAGAAGCAAACAGATGCAGAATATATATCTAAATACCTCTGTGCATTTTTTAAATTGAAACTAAAGAAGATATTTCCTGCACAAAATTGGCTAAGACTGCTGGAAGACCTTTATGTTGAGCATGAAATATCTGAGTCAGCTGGCAGCAATTACAATAGCTCTTCTTGAGTTTTTAACTAAAGATTTTTTATGTTATTCATAACGTCCTTTTTCGTTCCATCTCTATTGATTTCTGTAAGTACTTGGGTGCAGAACAATTATAAAACTACCAAGCTTATATGCTAAGAAGTGTTAATATGCTATGGTATTTGCCTAAAAACGAACTTTTCAAACATACCATAAAAAGTTTTCTGTACAACATGTCATTATTCAAGTGCTACCTCTATAGCTCAACCCGACTGACATATATTCACCAACAACACGACCTGCACGACATATTAGCATTTATAGAATAGTACTGGTAATAGTATAAAAAATACCATACCTTATTATATTCAGGTTAGCAGGTATTTAATCCAGTAGTCTTTCAACACACGAGTTGAAGGTTGTCAAATATAAGGTTGGTCATATAATAATGATATGAAGGTGACCTCGAATTAAAAAGGTTGTTGAATGGTAAAACAATGGATTGCAAGAATGAACAAAGAATATCCCAATAAAAACAGATTAAAAGCCAAGCCGAAATATGAAAAAACAACATGCAGAACTGGTCATGAATGCCAAAAAATTCCGTTGTAGTGTCTTACATATTATATTGTTTTTTTCTATTGTTTTACCATTCAACAACCTTTTTAATTCAAGGTCATCTTCGTATCATGATTTTATGACCAACCTTATATTTGACAACCTTCAACTCATGTGTTGGAAGACTACTGGATTAAATACCTGCTAACCTGAATATAATAAGGTATGGTATTTTTTATACTATTACCAGTACTATTCTATAAATGCTAATGCCAAGATGCAGTGCAGGTCGCGTTGTTGGTGAATATACATTATATTGACAAGTCACCGGGCACCTAGAAGAGAAACACAACATAGCATTTATTGCCATACATTAGTACGGTGTCGGTCCATCTTTGGCCTTAATTGCATGCACTGACCCTTCGAGACATGCTTTCGACAAGGTTTTGGAACACAGCGATAGGTATGCGCTTCCATTCAGTACATAATGCTGCAGCTAACTGTTGCTTAGTAGTTAGGCCTTGGTTCCAAACTTCTTATGCGCCACTCTAATTCATCCCATAGGTGCTCTATGGGATTAAGATCAGGGCTTTGTGCTGGCCAGTCCACACACAATATGGAATTATCGTCAAACTACACTGTAACAGTCCTTGCTTTATGGCTCGGTGCATTGTCCTGCTGGTAGCAACAAGGCGCGGTTCCATAGTATTGCCACAGAGTTGGTAGGGCTTAATTGTCCAGAATGTCAAGGTAGACGTGCTGATTAACAGGTTTGTCCATGATAACCAATCGGCCGGGACCATACCATGAAATACACCCCTACACAAGTACACTGCGAGCTCCAAAGCTGAGATGGGCCGAGCCCGAACCGGGCTCTGGCTCTGAAAGGAGATTTTTTTTTTTTTTTTATTGTGGTTTTGTAGGATTTAGTACATGAAACTTTTTTACACTTTCTAGTTGTGAAATAGAATTCTTCGGCAACTGATTCTGGGTGTGGAGTGGAAACTTGGCAGGGGTATTCATTCCGGACTTCGGTAACAAATACCATAGCCATGAATTACTGAATTTTTGCAAAGGAAAAAGTCTTTAAATACTATGGATAGTAAATATTAGGTGTGCAACTTAATTCTCGGCCACAGGCTTAACACTTTGACAGCAAATTATAGCAAATCGAATACGTACCTAATCAGGGAAATAATCCCCGTCGTGTTGGATACATTTGAGCCATCAGTCAGGGAGCTGCCGAATGCCACTGCGGAAAAAGAGTGTTGTTTCGAGTTGATAAAGTCATCAATACTTGTGTGGACCTCCACGACAGAGTGAAGTGCGTATCACTCAGGTGCTGTTGCAGGGAGCGAAAGAGGTGATAATCCAATGGGGCAAAGTCTGGAGAATACGCCAGGTAGGACGAAATCTCCCATCCCAGGTCGGTGATTGTGTTTAAAGTTGTTTTCGCGGTGTGAGGACGCGCGTTATCTTGAAGCAACAGGACCGACCTTCTGCCCTTGCCGGTGTATGGCCTTTCGCCTCCAGTGCGTCACTCACACGCATGAGTTGCTGACAATAACGCTCAGCATTGACCGTTTCACCAGGTTTGAGCAACTCATAGTGTATGACACCACGCTGATCTCACCATATGTACAGCAACAACTTCCTGGCATGGATATTCGGTTTGGCGGTACTGGTGGTAGGCTGACCTGGATAAACCCACGATTTGTGCCACTTAGGATTATTGTAGAGGATCCACTTTTTGTCACAGGTCAAAGTCTTGTGGAGGAAACCCTTCTTCTTGAATCTGGAGAGCAAGGACACAGCAGCATCGTAGCGCCTAGACTTGTTCGCAGCTGTAATTTGGTGGGGCACCCAACGGCCTTCGTTGTGAATTTGTCCAAGCTTGTGCAGGCCCTTTGTAATGGCTTGCTGTGTTACTCCGAGTTCCTGGGTGAGCTCTGACTGTGTGCGACAGGGATCCGCTTCCAACAGTTGTTCCAGTTCCCCATCATCAACTTTCTGTGGCTGTCCCGAACGTTCTGCATCACAGAGATCGAAATTTTCCTGCTTAAACCGCTGGAACCACTTCTTACACGTACTGTAGGACACAGCAGCCTCGCCCAAAGCAGTACAGATAATTTGCTGGGCTTCTGCGGCACTTTTTCAGCTGAAAGGCAAACAGGAGGCATTACCTCAAATGTTGCTTCTTGAACGACGTTGCTTTCACCGTCAACTTCAGTCCCTTCTGTCAGTATAGCTGTGAGTGGTTACGGTTGCCTGGAAAGCCTGTAGGACACAGCAGCCTCACCCAAAGTAGCGCACATCATTTGCTGGGCTTCCGCGGCACTTTTTTCAGCTGAAACGCGAACAGGAGGCAGTACCTCAAATGTTGCTTCTCGAACGACATTGCTTTCACTATCAACTTTTGTCCCTTCTGTCACTACAGCTGTGAGCGGTTACGGTTGCCTGGAAAGCTGTTGGATGGTGCTGCTATCAGCCATTATTGCACACAGTTATTTGAATTTGCCGACTTCCTATGATCGCTTGCGGTTAGGGGCAGAGAATTAAGTTGCACACCTAATAACAAGCTGACGAAATTTTGCTCCTTACCTCAATGGGGCAGCTCTTTGTTAATTCTATTGAGCAACGTAGATCATTGTGCCTCCCAATTTTTATGATGCCCTGCCTCCCAAAACATTTCAGGAAGAAATGAATAGTCTAAGAAACTATAGAAATAGATAAACATTCCTTCTCCACTCCGCAGTTGAGAAAAACATCGGTTGATTGCACGGGGAGGAAACAATGCTGGAAGTCTGGAAGACAAGATTTTTTTTTAATGTGTAAACACATTAATCCTAGTTTTCTGGCTCATTCGGGCCCGGGCTCTATCTTGCAATATAACATTCGGGTTCCTGCTGACATACTTTGCGCTCGGGCTGATGTACTTCGGGCTCGGGCTCTTAAAATTGAGCCCAAACTCAACTCTGCCACACACGATCATCAGACTGATGGATCGTGCATCTGGATTCATCAGTCCATAGGACCCGTTTCCATTGATCTACGGTCCACGATAAATGTTCTTTACACCATGCTGAACAACTAGTAGCATTCCGAATGTAGATGAAAGGCTTTTGAACAGCCACATGACCATGGTAACCCATGGAATGAAGTTCTCTGCAAATGGTGCGTGTACATACCGAGGTTCCAGCATTTTTACTCACATGCACACTGAGATCTCTTACAGTACTCCGTTGATTAGCTGTAATGACTCTCCTGAGGCTTTGATGTCCTCTATCACTAAGTTTCTTTGGTCTGCTGGTACATTTTGTGTCTTCCACTTATTCAGTACATCCAAAACAGTTGTCTTGGGTATGTGTAAATGCCTCTCAGTTTCTCTTATGGACAACTCACTAATATAACACTCAACAATCTTTCCTTTCTCAAAGTCAGTTCTCTTCCTCCACGGCATTTTCACTCAACCTCAACCTCGCAGTGTGATATGATCACGGTCAGCTGCAGGCTTGTTTTTATACAGTTTGCAGCTGTACTGCACATCTTAACAAAGCAGCGGATCTGTTCATTTGCTTTTGAAGGGGTGTCCGGTGGCTTTTGTCAATATAGTGTATGGGCTATAGAGGTAGCGCTTGAATAACGATGTGTTGTACAGAAATTTTTTTATGGTATGTTTGAAAAGTTCCTTTTTTAGGCAAACACCATAGCATATTAGCCTAATAACCACGTATAAAACATATAATGCAATATATATATATTTATACCTTCGTCCAGCAGTGGATTGATAATGGTTGACAATGATGATGATGATGATATTGATTATTCTTCCATGCTAATAAGTGTTTTACAAGTAAATGTTAAGTAATATGTGTAAGCTACTTTCCATGAATTTAAAATGTTGTTTTATGGTACAGAAAATTATAGAAGCATGTATATTTATATGAATAAGGAAAATGACAAGAGTGGAAGACATCATGATCAAAGTAAAATCCCTGAAATTGCAGTGTGCTGGACATATTGCCAAAAGAACAAACCACTGATGGACAACCGAAATTTTTAGATTGGATTTCAAAATACAAGAAAAGACCCAAAAGAGAAGACCACATGGGAGATGGATGGATGAAATTGTAAAGAATGCAGAAATGATGTGAAAGAAACTGGCTCAAGACAAACCATTGTGGAAGAAATTTGGGGAAGCCTTCGTCCAGTAGTGGATTGATAATGGTTGATGATGTATTTATACGTATTGCTTTTCTTTGTTAAAGTGGCATTGATAATTAGAAGTAGCAAAGTGTAAGATTGTATGTAATGTCACGAAATATCAAATTCAGTTAAGTGGCCTGAAATAAAAGGAAAACTCTCAGCAACAAATACAGTAGGAGCATTGATGAGGCATTTGGTTTGTGAATAACAAACAGTAAGGAAGCTGAACATTGCTTATAGTATGTATTTGTTAAAAGGTAGCAACAAATACTGTCTATGAAATATGCACTGAGAAAAACTAATGACCAGCAACTTGGTGAGGCATTTTGATTTGTTAATAACAGTGAAATACCTAGCTGAAATTGCTGTATAATTGCTTTGAGTATGTATTTGTAAAAAGATAGGCATAGTTTTCTGAGATTTATTACAAGCTTTGCACTGGACTTGGAAGTCCTGAAAAGTCCTGGAAATCTTTGAAAATGGTAGATTTTCTCTGATAGAGTCCAGGAAAATTGTATTTTTTGGTGTAAAGCCCTTAAAATCAAGGAGGCTTTATTTTGAAATACAGATATTATTATTTTTTTTTCTGTTAAACTCGATAGGTAACTCCTGCTATCTTGGCTATCTTCATTTTGTGTTGTAAACTGAGCAATGAAAGGTCCAATAGCAGGAGCCTGGGCTGTCGCGCCAGAATTTGCACATGCATCACGATGTAAAATGTCCTGGAAGGGAGGACCATGTAGCAGGCAACAGGCATGCACTCACCAACTGGCTAAAAGAACATTTGGAGTCAAAAGCAGTGATGCAGGGAGGAGGGGCGCTCTCTGTTAAAACTACCATGTCTCCATCGCTGAAGGCGAAGCGTCGAGTAGTGGCCATCTGGGCTCAATAACCAATCCCTGCCCAACGTGCACTGTTTCACGTGTCCTGAGAAATGCTTGCAGGCTACACTTGTCATTAGGTACTTCTGTCTTTGCCTGAGCTCCATTTTCTTTATTGTTTGTTCATGTTCACCTGTTTATCTTTTCAATGCTGTCGCTTACATTTGTTACTTTCTTCATTTAACAACGAGGTTGTGGTTTGTTGTTCAATCATGGGTTATAGATTATTTTATTCCTTCCTTTGGAGTATGGTTGGAAAATGTGTATTCCAAGAAGTTTGGTTAGAGAATAGTTTATTTTCAGGTTGGCTGTTACCCGATACCAGTAACAAATCTAGAGCTTGTTGCAAATTGTGTGTGAAAAACTCTTGACTCACATTTTCAACATGGGTGTATCTGGATTGAAAAGCCACATGATGTGATATAATAAATCTAAAGTGTTAAACTAAAAGATACTCGACATAACTATATATATATATATATATATATATATATATATATATATATTTTGTGTGTGTGTGTGTGTGTGTAATGTCTACTAAGTAAAATAAGAATGCAACCATAATAAACTCACTGTGTAGCAAAAAAATTAGTGGGTGATGAAGAATCAATCTTAAGCTGTTTCAGTCATTGAGGTAATTTTTTTCTTTCTATATTAATTATTTTAATAAACTAATGTATTTATATTACGTATGGTGATAAAAAAATGCAAACCTGAAAAATTATGGATATTAGTCCTGGAAAGTCTTTAAATAGTCTTGGAAAAAGTTTTGGACCTTGCTGTACAAACCTTGTAATTATGTTGTTAGCTAAATTCACTCGTATTGGCCATTCCTTAAATATTTGCCATTTTTGAACTGCAAACATAATGATAACACCAAAATTGTATTTAATTGACAGTATGTTCTTGTAGTATGTGCACGACTGATAAAATCAGTGACAGTTTGCTACCTTAACGAATTTTCACTTCCCACTCGAGGAAAGTTTATGGCTTAAAAATAAGGGAATGCCTTTCTCAAGGTTTTCCTCTTGAAAAGTTTCCAGATCATGGTGCACCAGTTTCAGGTGAGTGGAGTGGCAACTTGAATCATTTTGGGACAGTTTTGTCTGAAGAGACTGTATTGTCTGTTCTTTTTCTTCATCAATGAAGTTGTAGTATCCATCTGCTGCAATGTTCTTATATTTTTTGGAATGAAGACTTCTATGTATGCTGTTTATTTGTGGTGGGTGAGCTGCACATTGCAGTGTATTGATTTCATTGTAATTCCCAAACAAAATAATATAATCTTTAGCAAATGTGGAGATTTAGGATGTTAATATTAAACATAGTGAATGCTGGCTCTGATTTTTATTTCTAGCATAGAATCTATGCTTGCACTAATTTAAAGAGCTCCTTGCATCGACTGTTTCATCCTAGGCTCCACATGCCTTGTAAATGTCTCTGGTGTCATGTGAAAAGAGAAAGTAAAATGTGCCATTTGCAGTAAATTTGGGCAAGTTTTTTTTTTTTTTTTTTCATCGTAGGAGCGATGAACATCATTCAGCCCGTGGAACTACAAATGGTTAAATAACTTAAATATGAAATGTTTTTTTATACTTGCCTTGCAGTTCATGATTTTCCTCCAAATGATGATTAAATTTATTATTCCCTAAAATATCCATTGTATGAACTTCAATTTTCAAAGGATAACAAGGTCAAAGAAGTAGTCCATACTTATCGTCAAAGGAACAAGCAAAAACTTTTCTCAAACTGCAACATATGAACCAATTTAGCAAGCATTTTGGAAGGCAAGGAAGCTATTTGTAGAAAGTAAAAGTTTGTGCATTTTTTTTTTTTTTTGGTTTTAGATTTCATTTTAAACAATTGCCTTTATGTTAAAAAGTACCCAGTGTTCTGACAGATTCTTAAATTTGAATATTTCAGTTTATGTGCAGTTGATGTTTATATACACTGACGGGAAAAAAAATCCCAACACCAAGAAGGGGTTGTGTTAGATAAGCGACAGTTGGTAGGCGGTGAGAGTACATCTGTAAGATGACGTCTATGCAAATTTCGCGCTCGGCACATACGTGTGGCGCTAGTAGCGCCCCTCGGAACATGCAAAGCAGGTTTGCTGTAAATACGCGCTGTAACGTTCGTGAGCGTTAGTTATCGTTGAGATTCGACGTAGTGTGTTGATGTTAGTCAAGAATGCATTTAAGAAGACGAAGAAGCCATTATCAACAGCTCACGGAGTTTGAACGAGGTCGTGTAATAGGGCTACGAGAAGGTGGATTTTCTTTCCGCAATATTGCAGAACGACTTGGCAGGAATATAGCCACTGTGCATGATTGTTGGCAGCGGTGGTCAAGGGAAGGTACTGCCTCAAGAAGACCAGGTTCCGGCCGGCCACGTGGCACTACTGAGAAGGAAGACCGCCATGTACGGCGTATGGCCGTGGCGCATCGTACCGCGTCTGCGGCAGCAATTCGAGCTGCAGTTGCCAGCACAGTGACACAACGAACTGTTACAAATCGGTTACTTGAAGGACAGCTCCGAGCCAGATGCCCCGTAGCGTGCATTACACTTACTCCAAACCACTGCCGTTTGCGACGTCAGTGGTGTCAAGCTAGAGCTCATTGGAGGACGGAGTGGAGATCTGTTGTGTTTTCTGATGAAAGCCGGTTCTGCCTGGGTGCCAGTGATGGCCGTGTGTTGGTTAGAAGGAGGCCAGGTGAGCGCCTGCAACCAACCTGTCTGTGGCAGAGACAGTGGACCTAAACCTGGAGTTATGGTCTGGGGAGCAATTTCCTATGACAGGAGCACTCTCGTGGTTATCCCACGCACACTGACGGCACAGTTGTACGTCGGTCTGGTGATTCAACCTGTTGTGCTGCCATTCATGAACAGCATTCCAGGGGGTGTTTTCCAACAGGATAACGCTCGCCCGCATACCGCTGTTGTAACCCAACATGCTCTACAGAGTGTCGACATGTTGCCGTGGCCTGCTAGATCACCAGATCTTTCACCAATCGAGCACGTATGGGACATCATTGGACGACAACTCCAGCGTCACCCCCAACCAGCATTAACCGTCCCTGTATTGGCCGACCAAGTGCAACAGGCATGGAACTCCATCCCACAAACTGACATCCAGCACCTGTACGACACAATGCATGAACGTTTGCGTGCTTGCATTCAACATTCTGGCGGTTACACCGGTTATTAATGTACCAGCAGTTCACATTTAAAATGGCTCTTCTCGCGCTTACATTAAGCTGTGATCTTGAAACCTTAATCGATTAAATATGTTACCTATACAAATGTACTGCCGCCATTTCATTCCTCTACAACTATTTTTTCGTGGTATTGGGAATTTTTTTCCGTCAGTGTACATTGCTTCTACATGAAATCAATGTGTAATGAATTTAAAATCCACTTAAAAAATATCTGCAGGCCAAGCCATTGATGGGCCAATGAATGGGCCTGCCCCTGCTGCATGGGATGTGATGGTGTTACCTCAGCAATATTTTATAGATGCAAAGGCTAAAATGGAAGTGCCACATACTGCCTTTGTGAAACCATGCCATGTTTGTGTTGGGAATGGTCGTGTACGCTGCAGCAGCTGTTTAGGAATGGGACAGGTGATTTTTTTTATGCTTGACTTCTTAAATGTAGCTTTCTTTTTGCATTCATTTGTTATTTTAATATAGTGTAAAAATATGTTATAAAATTCAACAGTTGTTAGGTCATGAAAAAAAGGTTGTGGTTTTTGCTGCATTGCTGAATTTTTTTATAAAGGTACAGGGTGCAATTTTTTGAGCATCATATCTGCATTTAAATTTTACAAAAAACTGAAATTAAAGTTTTAAGGGACTATAATAGGGTGGCCAAACTTTATGAAAATAGGAGCAGCATATCACCACAATAGGACGTGATCTGGGTGACCCTAATGATTTCAAAATATATTTTCATAGACATTTTTCTATTAAAAAATTTTTATTACATATTTAGTGTCACATTAAATAACTTGCTTTTAAGAATGTTTACAACAAGCAACCTCCCTCACCTTTTTTTTTATTTTTTTTTATGGATTTTTCATTGTTATTGCCATCATAACATTAGCTGTTATTAAGAAAAGAATGCACGCAAAAACAGTTTTTATTGTTAATAAAACATAAACCATGGTTTGTATGCTCCTTGAAAACCTTGAAAAGTCCTTGAATTAAAAGTTCATTTTTAAGTCCTTGAAAGTACTTGAAAAAGTTTTACTCTGTTAATAGTACTTGATTTTTTTGTTTTTGTTTTTTAAGTAAAGATATTTTGTTGTCAGAAAAGTCATGACATATTTTAGCCATGTTTTGCAAAGGTCATTTATTGATAGAAAGAACAAAGATCAATCGATGATATGATGCCCATTTTGTTCGATTACCTTTTGCCATCTGTCAGTGAGCTGCAGAATGCCTCGTTCATAGAAGGACTTCTCTTTCGTAATGAAAAACTGTAGAAGGTGCTGATTTACAGCCTCATCTGAATTGAACATTATACCACACAAGGACTGTTAATGAGAGGGAAACAAGTGGCAGTCTGACGGCGCAAGGTCAGGCGAGTATGCTGGGTGTGGCAACACATCCCACCCAAGCTCCAATAATTTTTGGCGGGTGATCAAACTTCTGTGTGGTCTCGCGTTGCCGTGATGGAGCACAGCACCTTTACGATGAACGAGCTCTAGACGTTTCTGGATGCTGGATTTGTTCAAACTGTCCAATTGCCGACAGTACACATTCGAATTGATTGTTGGGTTCCGTGGCAGGAGCTCAAAAAACGCACCTTTAAAATCCTACCGCACTGAGACCAGAACCTTCCGGTGATTAATGTCTGCTTTGGATGTTGTTTGAGGCAAAGCAGCGCGTCAGTACTTCCAAAACCGCCCAATCGGCATCGGGTGCCAAAATACGTCATGACTTTTCCGACAACCCAGTAGATATGAAAGAGCATGTGTTAAATAATTGTTTGTGCTAAAAAGATGTGTAGGAAATTTCTGTGTGGTTCTGATAAAAACACCAAACTCATCTAATAGCGTAGAACTTGCGTTCAACCCACAGGAGTGTGTGGACAGCTGGTGCCTTGGCTATGATATCTGTACAGAGTAAAATCTCAGCCATGTGAGTAAAATAAGTGGAATGATGTATTGGCAAATTGTGATGGGCTTCTGTTTCCTGGGGTTAGAACGTGTTCTTGCCGGAGGGTGAAACTTCCAGGATTTGCTTGTGCTTCATGTGTGGACCCTTTGTCTCTTTGCTACATCCAAAAATGCATCAAAGCATCAAAGTCATGCATCAAAAATAAGGAGTTAAAGCAAACAATAAGTGTCATGCCAGCAGATGAATACGAAAATGAAGTACCCTTTCAAAATATTCCACAAAATAAAATGATTTTGAAAAACACCAAAACAGAGGGGCAATTCAAAGTTAATAAAATAAACCAACTAGGGGCAAGGGATAACAGGCAGGTCATTGAAGATGTGCCTGCCCCAGCTAAGACTAATGGTCTGAAATTACTAAAATACCTATCTACTGACTGATCGACAGTACACACATATGATCATTCAGGTTTGAAAAGTGCTTGAATTTATTTTGCTTGAAAGAGTACGAACCTTGTAAACAAATGCATAAACTTTTCATTGTAAAGGTTCAAGAATTAACTCTCAACTTCCTATTTTCACCCCTTCAGGATAAAATTTTTTGATTTTCCAATTTTGCGCATTTGTTAGGTGGACAAGCATACAGACCAGTGGCAGCTTTTGGGAGGAGGCAAGGGAGGCAGTGCCTCCTCAGAATTTTAAGACTCTTAGCTAGAATTATTCGTTTTGTTCATTCAGTACTTTTGGGTATAGGAGAGCGAACGTTTATGCTAGTTAACTCTTTTGAATTAAATGTCGTATATGCGTTCATTCAGTTTTTTAAATTGAAGCTTTTCGAAAACAATCGGTAGCGCGTAGTTGCAAATTGTCCTCAGCTTGCGATCTCCGTCCTTGAGGCAGGAAGCAAACTGCCTCTCGTACATTTTTCGCCAAACCTGTTTATGCCCACTGAATCAGTAGATACGAAGGTAGGCGGTGGAACTGCCAACACAAAGAGCGCACGCGCACCGTGGACTTCCTGTGAGGCAGATGTTATCTTGCCTCATGGGAACAGCTGTTTCCCTGTAGGCAGCAGCTCCGCTGTGTTAACTCCTCATTCTGACAGCTTCAAGCGCCATTACATAGCGTCTTCTTCCTAGTTGCTTTTCTTTCACACTAATATTTGTGTAACTAATTTTATTTGTTTTATGAAGAGTTGTTTATCAGACCATGGCCTCTGCTTCAAACATATCTAATATGGTGGATAACTTACTGGAAAAGCCTTTCAGTAGAAGAGATTTTGAAGAAAAGAATCAAATTGAAAATGATGGTTAGCCTACACCTGAAATGAAAAAGATGACTTCAATGGACAAAACTTCAAACAGAGGTTTTAATATTGACTGGTACAGAAAAGAACAATGGCTAACTGGTAGTGAATCAACGAACAAACTATATTGTTGGCCATGTTTGCTGTTTCCTGTGAGTGGCAATGAAGTCTGGCAAGAGAAAGGCTTCAATGATTTGAAAAATTTACCACATGCTTTGGACAGGCACAAAAAGTGTAAAGATCACATTCTGGCAGTTGTTAAATTAGAGTTGCTAGGCAAAACAAGGATAGACTACTCTCTCAACGAAGCGAAGAGAACAAGTGACTTACGTCATAATGAAAAAGTAAAAAAGAATCGTGATGTAATGAAGAAGTTGATTGATATTACAACACTACTGACACGGCAAGAGCTCCCATTTCGTAGACACGATGAGAGCGAGGTCTCTGAAAATAAGGGGAATTACCTCGAGACGATTGATTTACTCTCCAAGAGTGACGAAACATTGAGAGTGTTTATGGAGAATAGTACAACATTTTCAGGAACTTCAAAAACAATACAGAATGATTTAATCAAATCAGTTGCTCATGTAATTAGGAATGAAATCAATGCAGATATTGAAAATGCCCAGTTTTTTTCTTAGCAGATTGATGAAGCGACAGACATTAGCTCCCATGCACAAGTATCAATTATAGTTCGATTTGTGAAAGATGGAGTACCAGTAGAAAGATTTTGGGATTTTTTTATGTAAGTTCTGATTGGTGTGCTACTTCGCTTAAAGAATTACTGGATCATGAGCTGGAAAGATTTAGCTACAAAGAAAAACTAGTTGCACAGACATATGATGGCGCAGCAGTGATGGCATCAGAGCTGAATGGATTGCAAGCAAAAGTGAAGTGTGATGCCCCTCAAGCATTATTTGTTCACTGCTACGCACACAGGCTGAACTTAGTTTTGAGCAGGGCAGCGTCAGTGTTGAAGGAATCACGTTTTTTTTTTTTTTTTTTTTGCAAATTTAAATGCAATTTGTGCATTCTTTTCCAAATCGACAAAGCCTGTTCATTTACTAGAATCTGTTGGTGGACCCAGACCACCTCGTGTATCTCAGACCAGGTGGAACTTCAAATCTCGTTCAGTGTCTGCCATAGCTGACCACAGGTACCTGCTAATTGAAGTATTTGAAAAAATTGAGAATGATTCCAACTATGATGATAAGACAATTCACGAAGCAGCAGGACTAAAACGGTGGCTCCAAGATTTTAATTTCGTTTTTCTTCTCTTCTCATATAAAAAAATATTTGATTTAACTGAGGTTACTTTCTCTGTACTGCAATCAAATAGTTCCGATGTTACATTCTGTAACAAACGAATTAGTGGCTTATGTGAAAAATTGTTGTACTTTCGAGATCAGAGACAGTTTGATGATCTCTATCATAACGTGTGGAGTGAGGTTGGTTCTCCAAATAAAAGATTTAAAGGAAGCAATGATATTCCAGCCACCGTGCTATACAGAAGACTGTATTATGAGGTAATAGACAATGTTGCAACTCAGTTAAAATGCCGGTTTTCTGACATTGAGAAATAAAAATTTCTTCAGCTGGTCGATGTACACTGCTTTGAAGCTCATTCTAGAATTTTTCCTGAACACTGTTTTAAAGCTCTGCTCTAAACTTATGAAAAATACTTTGACAGCACCAAACTGCATAGTGAGCTGCAGGTTCTGTATTCAGACAGAGATCTGTGGAACAATACCAAAAGTACAACAGAACTTCTATCTGCCATATACAATAATAATCTAGCACAGGCACTGCCAGAGCTATTTAGACTTCTTTCCCTCGTAGTAACAATTCCTGCAACATCGACCTCTGTGGAACGCAGTTTCTTGGGCCTGAAGAGGATAAAAAACTACAAGAGAGAAACTCCATTGGGCAAGAAAGGTTGTCAAATTTATCAGTTCTGTTCATCGAGAAGGCACTTGTGAAGAGGATGGAAGCAGAACAGACATGGTATGACCATATAATAAATCACTTCACCAAACAGAAAGAACGAAAGATAGATCTCATATACAAGACAATATAAGCGTAAGGTAAGCTTTCTCTCTTGCTGTATAGGTAAACGCTGTGTGCAGAAGTCTTCAAGACTTTTCTTTTGGCGTCAGTGAAAGCAGAGGCGTACATACAATAGAATTTCATTTGAGATGAAAAAGATGTATAGTTCAGTCTTGCTTTTTATCTTCTGTTGATCTCTTTAATAAAAATCTATTTCGATGCAATATATTTCATATTCAAACTGGCTTAACAGTTCCCAAATAGTCCAAGAGGGCAATTTAGACTGAAAAAAATATATTTAGGCGAAGGGCCGGAGCCTTACATAAACAGGTTTTGTGTTGGTAAGTCATGTAAAGCGTGCGTTTCCGGTAAAATTTTATAAATCTTTTCATGGGCCACATTACTTATTTCATACTTCGCACATGAGAAAGTAAATAAAAAAATTGAATTGTAAAAAAAATGGCATTAAATTGAATAAATTTGTCATGAAAGAAATACGAGATTACACCATATAATACAAATTTTGAAGATGACAATCCGATTTTTGGCGTAAATGTGACGAGGATAGTAAGTCTGATAATATCTGAAAACTTGAAAATTTTCATCGTCCTGGATCGGGACTCGAACCCGCGTCTCCCAGATAGCGCCCGGGTATGCTACCACTACACCACCCAGAACGAACAAGTTTCTGATTAATTTTAATATGACCATCACAGGATTCGCTAGTCGAAGCAACCAGCATTCATGTTTAGCGAATCTGGAGGTTAAGAATCCTATTCTGTGATTGCCCGGAATAGCAGATAAATCAAGAAAGAAATACTGGATTACACCATATAATACAAATTTTGAAGATGACAATCTGATTTTTTGTGTAAATGTGGCAAGAATTTTAAGTCAGATAATATCCGAAAACTTGGAAGTTTTCATCGTCCTGGAACGGAACTCGAACCCGCGTCTCCCAGATAGCGCCTGGGTATGCTAACCACTACACCACCCGGGGCGATGAAAATTTTAAAGTTTTTGGATATTATCTGACTTACCATCTTTGTCACATTTACGCCAAAAATCGGATTGTCATCTTCAAAATTTGAATAAATTTATTTGAATCCAGGCTGAAAAGTAGTTTGTCTCCCGAGCAATTTTGGTCACGGGCCGCCACTGATGCAGACATATACATAACTTACATACATCATTAAGCATTTACTAACATAGATATGTAACAGTCATTTGGTAATAAGATGTAGTAGTAATAGTTATAATGTATTGATATGACAGTAATGCTACTTTACTACTTCCTGATATACTAGCACTGGCTTTGTTTTTCATTTTGATCATGAAGTTTTTGAAATCTGGTTTGTAGTTTCTTAGCACTGCCTTTGGTGCTTTTCATTAGCTACACACATTACTTTAATTTTATGAATTTCATTGTAGGATACAATGATTTGTTGCAGTATATTTCACTGAAAACTGAGATTAGTTGACAACTAGTGCTCATGAGAAGGGGATATTTTGTTTCTGAAACAAGTTTCCAGATTGTGGTGGTTCATGGTGCATTTTTAGACCCAAATCTTAAATTTTGAGTAATTCCATTTCTCCAGCAGATGTTTTTGGAATCAAGGCTTTAAAGAAAGGCAGTGCATTATTTGAACAAGTTGCAAATTATGAAACTTAGTTTTAAAATTGCCAAGCAATTCTTGTGATTTACTTCAATATTTTTCAAGTTTCAATCTTACATTTCAGTTCAAAGAATCTACTCTGCATGGGGGGAGGAGAGATGGGTTCCTAATATGCATCTGATTGAATTTATTCATGGTATTTGTGCCTTTTAAAGGCTGCTACTTTTTATTCCAGCTAATTATTATCATCTGACAACTATGTTGTAGACATAGGCTTGCTCTTGCAAACTGTAGCAAGTGTTTGGTGTCTTCCACTCTGCATATTGTTCACACCACCTCTGCATAATATTAATCAACTTTTGTCTCCTATAAATAAATTCTAATTTGTAATCTAATATTTTTATCACTGGTTCTGGGTATACATGTATATTCTGAAGTGCTTTTTTACCTTGATTAAGTGGTCACTTAAAGTATATGCACATCAGTTAGCTGTTTTCTGAGATTTAGTGGTTAGCTCCTCAAAGAAAACTCATTTGCGAGATTAAATTTTAAAACTGATGGTGCTAGATTTTACTAGATAAGATTTTTTTTTTTATACACACTATCTTTTTCTCATGCAGACATTCCTGAATCTGGTCCTTCCTGAATTTTCCTTGATCTTGCTCTACCTTTCTATCCTGCCCCTTGGTCTGAATAAATTGTCTCACTACTCATTTTTTCAACATGGCCAAATCACTTCAGGTTATTTGTCTCCATCGTATTAACAACATTTTGCTTCACATTACTTGTCCGCCAATACCTTTTCATTCTACACATAATCCAAACATGTCTTGCCACAAACCCTCCATAAGTAATGCATTTCTCCACACACAAATGACTCCCGTGTCAGTTCTGCATTACCCGGGTTTATTTGCCATACATCAGAGTAGGAACAATTGCATTTTCATACACAACCACCTTTTCAAGATCCCATGAGTCCTGTGAAATCCACCCACAAGAACAGATCATAATGTGTCTGATTACATGGGTCTCTCTCTCTCTCTCTCTCTCTCTCTCTCTCTCTCTCTCTCTCTCTCTCTCTCTCTCTCTCTCTCTCTCTCTCTCTCTCTCTCTCTCTCTCTCTCTCTCTCTCTCTCTCTCTCTCTCTCTCTCTCTCTCTCTCTCTCTCTCTCTCTCTCTCTCTCTCTCTCTCTCTCTCTCTCTCTCTCTCTCTCTCTCTCTCTCTCTCTCTCTCTCTCTCTCTCTCTCTCTCTCTCTCTCTCTCTCTCTCTCTCTCTCTCTCTCTCTCTCTCTCTCTATATATATATATATATATATATATATATATATATATACACACTTAAGAGCAAAACTGAAGACTAAGGCTCAGTATTCTCGACACCTTCTACATTCAGTTGTTTTATTTTCTTTTCTCCTTTTACTCACGCAGGTAGATACATAACCTTTTCTATGTTGTACTAGGTGTGAGTCAAAATTATATATGTATTTTTTTGCTTAGGTATCTTTATAGTATATATATAGTTGTTTGTGCCATGCTGTATCTGGTTTATTTAGTGCCTGGCAGTGAAGGTTGTCCATTGTGAAATTCATGCTAGTCATATTCTTGTCTTGTGCTTCAATGACCGAGCCAGTTGAGCTAAGAATCTGCATCATCATGCTTGGCCACATATCACCTGAAACTATTCAAATGATTAGGAAGGCTTTTGGTGGTAAAGCTATGGGTGCAACTTAAATCAAGGAGTGGTGTTGGTGCTTCAAAGATGAAGGATGAATGTCTGTTTAGAGTGACAAGTGTTCAGGAATACCCTCCATTTGAAGGGACCTTGAAATGATTGAAAAAGTTCATGCTGAAGCCACAGGAAACAGCAGAGTCATGATTTGAGAGATCAAAAGCAATCTCAGAATTGCTTACAGTTCAGCACAGAAAATTTTGAGTGAGGACTTAGGCTTACACTGCATCACTGCAAAGTTCATACTGAAACACCAAGGACATGTTAGGATATGCAAATCAATACCCAGAATTTATGAGGAAGATCATCATGGGGAATGAAACATGGGTATACAGGTACGTGACCTGGGAACCAAAGTCCAATTGTCCCAGTGGAAGAGTACAGGGTCTCCGAGGCCAAAAAAGGTGCAGAAGGTTTGTTCGCTGTAAAGTCATGCTAATGGTATTTTTACCATCAAGGCGTTGTTCATCATTAATATGCTCCACAAGTACAAACTGTAAATGAGAAGTACTACCAGGCAGTTCTCCATTGCCTAAAAAATGCTGTGCATTCATCTCACTTCATTCACGCTTTTAGCGAAACATGAGATCCCACAAGTGATGCAAGCCCCATACTCTCCAGACATGCCTTCTTGTTTCCAAATTTGAAAATGCCTTTGAAGGGGATAAGATTTGAAGACACCAAGGAGATCAATAAAAATGTGACGCAGCACCTATTTGCAATCCCTAAAAGTGATTTTTAAAAATGTTATGATCAGTGGACAAACCACTGGAATAAGTGTGTAGTGCTAGAAAGTGCCTACTTTTTGAAGGGAACTAGGACAGCAATACAATAAGTTAGTTTTTTTTTCTTACCCTAGAGAGTAAAAGATCTTGTGTACGGCGTGTAATGGATAAAATATCTTGTGTACGGCGTGTAATGGATATCAGTGAAGCCCGAGTTGTATGTCAAGATCGCTGTAAATGGAGAAGTTTGATACGACAACAGTAAGTAAAAATATGTGGTAGTTTGTATTTCTTTTTGGAGCTAACCTCTGAATTTCAGAGAACAGCTTAGTGATATGTATGTATGTATGTATGTATGAGTGAGTGGATACTGTTTGATCAGACCTTGTGTAAGGCAGCTATACTTTCAAAGATGGATAAATTCACTCTCCTACTTATTTCACCATCTAATATGTTTTCTCTGTCAAACCTGCTTCCTAAATATACAAATTTATTCACCTGGTCTATCTGTGTATCATTTAGACTTATCTTGCATTCAGTACTAACAGTTCCTTGCTCAAAAACCACAACTTTGATTTTTTTCCCTTACTCATCTCAGTTTGAATTTCATACACACTTGTACATTTGGGACAACATACTTTACAACTCACTTTTGCTCTCTGCCAATAGTACTGTGTCATCAGCAATCTGCACCTATGGCTGTTACCAAGACATAAATAAACCAGTATTGTCTATTTTTGCATCACACTTGCATGCATCCATAAATATATTACACAGCCACGATGACATCCCCCACACTGATGCCCTTCTTATTATTTTGCACTTAAAATAAAATAAGTAGGCTAATTTCCAAAGAATTAAAATGTTAGCTTCTGATGCCTTATCTGGTTTTAATCCCAGATGAGTGATATGTGGTATGTTTGATCACACAGCATTTTTGATTTTCTTCCCTCTTTGGAATTAGTTTTGACTTATAGGCAGTGGATAGCTGAAGTTGTGAGAGTTTAAAAAGAGATTAACTCATTTGATGTTGTATGCTTTCAATTAAGTGATTCATTTTATGTGTAAACAAAGTGTATGTTACATAACAGAAAATTGAAGTCTTCATATTTTTTACTTTTGCTGTAAAGTATAAAATATTTTCCTTTTCTCTTTGCCCACCCCTTCAGCGTAATTGCACATGGTGTAATGGCAGTGGAAGAAGAAAACATTTTGAAGAATATCAACCCTGTAGTTCTTGTAATTCTACTGGGCATAGTAGGTATGTTGAAATTTGCTTTGCCATTGTCAGTCATTAACATCTTGTTATGTATTGTGCACTGTGTGCTTATAATCTTTCATACTGGTCAGTGCCAGCCAATTTTTCACTCACTGTTATCACCTCTCTTTGTATATATATATATATATATTCCAAATCCTGCAAAGCACAATTTTTATCAGGTAGTTCTATAGCATATTAACTCTCATTTCATAGTTTCATGACAAACTTCTTACTCAAATTGTTTCACTATGTAATTCGATTGAAATTGGTTGATGGACTTCTGGGTAAAAACACCTACTGATTTCAGCACAGAAACACTAGATGTGGGGTAATTTTACTTGTAGCGCCTCAAACGATGTGATATGTACAAAAACAAGATTAGAACTGCTTGCTGTAATACAAGTGTGTAGTACAGTGATGCTCAGAACCAGGAAAGTGGAAACCCAGAATTTGTTCACTGTCAGACTCATTATTTAAATTCTATTTATCACAAATATGTATCTGTTTGGGTAAAATATTAATTTAACGTGAAACTTCTTTAATCTATTGTCCAAGAAAATTATTAATATCTCCCATAATCTCTAAAACATTTCTTGCACTTTGTCTTTTGGACATGGGAAGCAGGTATTTTTAACCATTTATATAACATTACTTCATTTTTATTGCTCAGTGATAAAAATCTATTTACAGTGATAAAAACAAAAATAAGTTGATAAAAGTATTTCTCTACATAAAAGCAGTAAGTCTTTTAAAACTTGTGTCCATAAGGTTGAAGACATTAATTCCACATTTCTTGGTAAATCCACAATCTTCCACAGTCTAAAGATGAGTTTATTTGATATCCTGACTTACATTTTGTGGCTAAGTGGAGCCACAGTTTTAAAGGTAAAGTGTTGCCGCCCCGGTGGCGCAGTGGTCTAAGCGATGGCCTCTGATCATTCGTCCAAAAGGGGTCCGGGTTCGAATCCCGGTGAGGCATGGATGTTGTGTTTGTCTTACGGCACTGGTTCTCTCCCTTCCCTGGAACCAGTGACCCTAAATTAGGGACGGGCGACTGCTTATAGCCCATTGAGTTGCTCATGGTGGTCGTTAAACCTCCAATAAAAAAAAAAAAAAAAAAAAAAAAAAAAGGTAAAGTGTTAGACTGGAACCAGAAACAAAGGAAACACCCTTCCCATACCTGCCGGGTTTTACGATTTACCTGTAAAATTTACGGAAACGTGACTTGTTTTACGATTTTATGGGCAAAATGTTAATTTTACAGATTTTGTTATTTCCCGAGACTTATTTTCCTTTTTTTGATGATTTTGCACCCGCTATTAAAACTTTTTTTATTTAACTCAATCCATTCAAAGTAAAGCGCCGACGTAAGTTACGAATAACTTTTCAGTTATAATAAGCTTATTTGTAATGTATTTATGTGTGAACATTTGCCGCAGTTTCCCCATGTGTTAGGTTTTGTGTTGTTTGAAACACTAAAACTTGCGCCGCACGTAAACTGATAAGGATACCAACCAGCTGGGCTTGTTTAACCTTGGGCTTGGTTTTCTCTCTCTCACTGCTCCCCCCCCCCTTCCTTTTCAGGTAATGACATGTTCATCCTTCGTCCCCCAGGTTGCAACTTCTCAGTTAGGCCAAAGTGGGGTGTGTTTGCATTGGAGCATGCACTTGGGAGCACGTGTCTTCACTACTCCCAGTTCAAAATACAATCTCAGAACGTAGTTATCGTAGAAAAAAATTCAACCAACATGACAAAATTAAGCAAAAGCTGTCAGTTTTGTGAAATTAAAAATGTGTTGGGGCATGGTTTCATAGCTGCGGGCGGTCGTAGTGAGCGATGGGTTTGCCTCCTCGGGGCGCTCCGTGGTAACAATGGCACATACAACAGCAACTAGGGCCTCTGTGAATCTTGGAGAGGTGCAAGCTAGTTCTGTGTGACATTGGCGAAAAGACCCCAACTCACTGGGTTTTGTTCCAGAATCCTTAGGTTGAATGACCAACTGGAACCCTCAGCTGTGGGCTAATCCCCCATACTGATGTACTTACCTGTTAAAAAGACAAAAAGAAATATTAAGAATGACTCAAGTGTGGGATATGGTGGACCTACCACACTTGAGAAG
The DNA here is from genome assembly GCA_039090855.1 of Macrothele yani. NCBI lineage: Eukaryota > Metazoa > Arthropoda > Arachnida > Araneae > Macrothelidae > Macrothele > Macrothele yani. The sequence goes on from CM076992.1 coordinate 23,302,321, forward strand.
GACGGTCCACCACGGAATCGACCTGGACTTTCTAAACGGCGTATGAGAAAGCGATCTCGGCTGAGTGAATGTAAGATTGGTGTATGGAATACTAGAGGTATAAATGGCAAGATGAGTGAGGTGATTGAGGAGATGAATAAGTATAGACTGGATGTGCTGTGTGTAAGTGAAACCAAAAAGAAGGAAATTGGGGTAGAAGAAGTGAATGGCACAGTGAGTGTGTGGTCTGGAGTATTGGATAATATGAGAGGACAGGCTGGTGTAGGTGTGATTTTAAGTGAAAAGATGAAGAACAACTTGATTCACTATAGTTGCTTAAGTGAGAGAATTCTCTGGATTCGTTTGAAAGTGAAACTTCAGAGAATTGTAATTGTTGTAGTGTATGCTCCTTGTGACTCGGAACCTTCTGATAAGAAAGAAGATTTCTGGAATGAGCTAAAAGCTGTTTTGAGCCAGTTTGGTGCTAAAGAAAAAGTTATAATAGCAGGGGATTTCAATGCTAGAGTAGGTGTGCAGAATGCAATTTCTGACAATGTTCTGGGTAAGTTTAATGATCCTTGTGTGAATGATAATGGTGAAAGATTAATTGAACTCTGCATTGAGAATGATTTGTGTGTATCTAATACATTTTTCAACCACAAGTATATACACGCATATACTTGGGAAAATCGTACTCTTGGTCAAAAGAGTGTGATAGATTTTGTTGTTTACGATCAGCATTTGAAACACTTAGTTGTTGACACCCGTGTGATGAGAGGTGCGGATGTTGGTTCTGATCATTACTTGGTAGTGTCGCGAGTGAAACTTAATGTTGGTTGGAGGAAAAGGAATAGGAAGAGACCCAGGATAGAAAGAATAAAGGTTGATAGGCTCCTTGAAGATCATCAGCATTATTCTGACTTACTCAGAGAACGGCTGAAGGATCTGAAATCTTGTGAGAGGGATGTAGAAAAGAAGTGGGAATGTTTTAAGAACTGTGTTGTTACTGCTGCTAAAGAGGTCTGTGGCACCACAACAGTGGGTAACAATAGAGGTGATGCTTGGTGGAATAGTGAAATTGATGAGGCGGTAAAGAAAAAGAAGGAAGCCTATTTGGGGATGTTGCAAGGTAGAGTCTCTGTGGATGAATATCGCTGTAAGAAGCGTGAAGCTGCTAAGCTGGTTCGCCACAGTAAGGCAAAGGATAGGAAAGAGAAAGTGGAAAGGCATGAACTGGCTTTTTGGAAAGATAGAAAGTCCTTCTGGAAGTACATGAGACTCAGGAAAAATAGGGGAAACAAAGTTGTAAGTTGTGTGAAGAATGAGATTGGGGAAATGATATGGGGGCCCAATGAGTTAAGTAACAGATGAGGCGAATACTTCTGTGAGTTATTAGATCAGGAGAGCAAAAATGATTCTGAGACAGATGCAAATGATGTCACAATGAGGGATGAAAGCACAGGAGGGATCTCAAGAGAAGAAGTGTGTAAAGCTCTAAAATCTCTTCAGAATGGTAAGGCTCCAGGAGTTGATGGCATAACTGCAGAGATGTTGAAGTATGGTGGTGACTCTATAATTGACTGGTTAACTGAAATTTGCCAGTTGTGCTGGGAGTTAGGAATGGTCCCTCGGGATTGGAAGGATGCTATCATTGTTCCCTTGTATAAGGGAAAAGGTGATCAGACTGAATGCAAGAACTTTCGTGGTATTAGCCTACTGAGTGTGCCAGGGAAAGTGTTTGGTAAAGTTGTTATTGAAAAAGTACGGGGTCTTACATCAGAGAAAGTGTGGGATGTTCAGAGTGGTTTTATGCCTGGTAAAGTCTGCACTAACCAGATTTTTGCATTACGCATTATGATTGAAAAGTATCTGGCTGTTGGGAAGAAAGTTTTTACTGCCTTCATAGATTTAGAGAAAGCTTACGACCGAGTCAATAGGACACTTTTGTGGAAGGCATTGAATGAATATGGTGTTACTGGGAATCTACTTAATAGTGTAAAAGCCATGTATGCTGGTAGTAGAGCTTGTGTACGAGTGAATGGTGTTTTATCAAAATGGTTTTCCATTGGTGCAGGAGTTAGACAAGGTTGTGTAATGTCACCATGGCTGTTTAATATATTTATGGGCGCATGCATGCGTGAGGCCAAAATAGATAATAGTGGTTTATGTCTTGGTGATATCCATGGGTGCAGATTGCTGTATGCTGACGACACTGTCCTGTTGGCAGAGAGCAAAAGTGAGTTGCAGAGTATGTTGACTCGGATGCACGAAGTTTGCATGAAATTCAAACTGAGTATAAATAAGGGAAAACCCAAAGTTATGGTGTTTGAGAGAAGAACAGGTAGCACTGAATATAATGTAAGTATAAATGGCACTGTGATTGACCAGGTGAGTGAGTTTGTGTATTTAGGAAGCATGTTTAACAGAGAGAACAAGTTGGATGGTGAAATCAGTAGGCGAGTGAATTCTTCTTTGAAAGTCATAGGTGCTCTGGGAGGTTTTCACAAGAATGATGGGTTCTCTAGAGAGTCCCGCATGGTTGTGTATGAAACAGTAATTGTTCCTACTCTGATGTATGGCAGTGAAACCTGGGTACTGCAGAAGAAACATAGGAGTCGTTTGTGTGCTGGAGAAATGCGTTACTTACGTGGGGTTTGTGGCAAGACACGATCTGATTGTGTGAGGAATGAAGATGTATTGCAGTTGTGTGATGTAAAGCAAAATGTTGTTAGCAAGGTGGAGACCAATATGCTTCGGTGGTTTGGCCATGTTAAAGGAATGAGTGATGAAATGCTTACTAAGAAAATATTTTCAGCCCAAGTGGCAGGAAGAAAAGGCAGAGGAAGGCCAAGGAAGACATGGGTGGATCAGATTCAGGAGTGTCTGCATGAGAAAAAGATTATGAGTATGAAGTATAAAAGATCTTGTGTACGGCGTGTAATGGATATCAGTGAAGCACGAGTTGTATGTCAAGATCGCTGTAAATGGCGAAGTTTGATACGACAACAATAAGTAAAAATATCTGGAAGTTTGTATTTCTTTTTGGAGCTAACCTCTGAATCTCAGAGAACAGCTTAGTGATATGTATGTATGTATGGTTTCATAGCTTCTTCTCAGGTAATAAAATTGACCTAACAAAAGAATGCTACTATAAGAGGGAGTTAAGAGAAAAAAAAAAAAAAGTAAGTCCAATGTTCATTCGAGCCAGTGCTTCTCCAGCAGTGATTTATTTTGCTTTACCGTTAGTAAGTTTGTACGCTTTCCAGCCATGCTTTGTTTTGCTCTCGATAACAGGCATAAAAATATCTTGGCTTGATTCAACCAAATGAATATGTTGCAGTACTATTTTTTTCCTCTGCAAATTGCATTTCTTTAAACTGTTACTGTTTTACTATAACAACAGTTTTACTTGCATTTTTTTCAAGTGTCAATAAATTTAGTATTAGTGATTCGCTGTGAGCAGCAATATAAAGGGGGGGAGGGAGTTACTATAAAACTTTTCGTGATGTGTATTCTGCAGAGTTTCCTGTGTATTGTAAAAAATGAAAAATATGCATTTTGTTCTACGTGTCGATGTAATTCCAGGGTTTCGCGTGGTGAAAGGAATGATATTACTAATCATATAGCACCAAGTTTAAATCTAATGTTGACTGTGTGGGGGGAAAAAAATACGAAATTAACTTCCTTTGTTAAAAGTTATAAATGAACTTGATGTGATTCGTGCAAAGTGTCTATTCACTTTGTTTTTTGTTGAGCATAATTTACCAATTAGTGTCCCTCAGTCACTCATTTATTTCATTTGATTGTCTCATCATCCGTCTCTCCATAAGATAATCCTAGCATGAAAATGGTTTGTTTTTGAAAACATTTTAGTTTGTTCCGTGACGGCGTGGGATACGATCCTATTGGATTTCGGGGTCAAATGGTGGAACATCCTTCCCTTGAGATGCAAACCTCCATAAAAATAAATTTTTATCTCCTTATAGATCATAATATCAGCATAGTAATAAGAAATTATGTATAGATTCTATTTTAATCGAAATAAATGTGCCAATAAATTCAAACATCTGTAGTCATTGTAGTTCATTGTGCATTACGGGGATTACTAGGATATAAGTTTTCACTTTGTCAAATTTTCGGGTTGTACCCCAACCTAAACTACCAATCATACCATCCATTTTACATTAAATAATAATCGGACCTGTTTGTAATCCGGGTGTAGCCCGGAACTCCGAGGTTTTGTCATATTCCAAACCCGTAAACCCGGGTTTTTAAGTTTTAGAAGAATTTGAGATGCTTCGGACATTTCATTTCTAAAAATGCTACAAAATGGTAACTAAACTTCAGGTTCCATTTTCTTTGGGAATTACAGTGTTTGATTAAAAACACTGCATGTCCGTGTGAATGGTTAATGTAGACGATTTGTGACACCTTGTGCGTTTCTTTTGTTATCATACAAGCTCTCAAGATAACAGCCTGCTGAAAGGAAGGCTTCTTTTCATTATTTTGAAAGTTCAAATAATTTGATTATTTTTTCTAACTACTTTTAGAAATTGAATGGAATCCACTGTAGGCTTCAAGTTCAAGTAAAACTGGTCTACATAGACTGCTCAATTAACATATAATATGAAGTGCAAAATTTGATTTTAAAGATGCAATGCCTGAAAGATTTTGCACAGTGAAAGAAAATTGGGTACAAGAAAAGATGCGAAGTTTAACTGCACAAGCACTAGGGCCTATTTGTTGTGTAGCTAGTTTATATGTGCGTAATATACATTAATATGTATATTGGCACTGAGCTGAGAGTTTCAGGGTTTCTTGTGTCACCTCACAATCACCCCTGTATAATGTAGCCGCACAGTTCCTAGAAAAAATAGAAACTTTAGATTCTGCAATAACTTCCAAAGAAATCCATAAAAAAGAATTAAAGAAGACGCTGACAGATAACAATTACCCGGAAAATTGGATAGAAAAAAATTTTAAAGAGAAAAAAGCTAAGTCAAGCCATAAACAATCTGATAAAAACATTAAGCTCACTAGAAAAATAACTTACCATAAAGAAGGGCTGTTTGAAAGGCTGCAGAGAATTAGCCTTAACTTCCATATTTGTCCTGCTCCTCACTTACACAATAAAATAAAAAAATATTTCCTTCAGTTTAAACAAAAAGAAAATAACATGCTACTACAAGAAGGAGTTATCTACAGTGTAAACTGCAATTGTGGTAACGTATATGTAGGAGAGATTGGAAAACAACTCCACGCCAGTGTAGCTGAACACAAAGCCGCAATTAGGAACATTACAAGTAAAACAGGCCTAGATAAACATGTACAAATTACTGGACATTCAATGAACTGGGAATCTTTAAAAATTCTTGCACACCAACAACACTATCTAAAATGGAAACTCGAAGAAAGTCTACACATTGAGAGAAGAGGTTCCACGATTAACGAACATAACGGTATGACATTACCACTTGAGTGGCAGCACCTTCTATCTTAGTCAGTCCTGAAGAAGGGTTGGGGTACAACCCGAAAATTTGACAAAGTGAAAACTTTGTATCCTAGTAATCCCCGTAATGCACAATTAACTACAATAATTCTTCACTAGGATTTGCCATGTCTTCATTAATTCACAAGATCTGTAGTCATATCAATTAAAAGTTGATACTTTTTAGGTAACATATCGTTTTTAATCGATATATTCAGTACATTTAATCAATATGTGCGACAGGTAATTTCATTGAATATATCGATTAAAATTTTCATCGAACATATTGATTTTCTTTTTTTATGGATTTCGGTTTCTGAAAGTTGGCAGGCAGGTGGACTTTCATATTCAGCACTTCATATTTGCACTTTCATATCAGCACTATGTGGGGTTTTCACATTGGTCACACTGTGTCTTCACTGTTTTTGGTAGCTTTCTGTCACTAGTGAGCCAGTAGTGTGGTCATGGTTTTTGTAGTACCATCTGTTTAGAAATCCTGTAAAATTTGAAGATATAGAGAGGACCCATTAGTCCTGTGAAATCTTCCCAAGGCAGCTATGACTTTCAAAGCTGAATTTAATCACCTACTAATTTCACTATCTAATTTGTTTTCTCTGTCAAATATGCTTCCTAAATGTACAAACTCATTAACCTGGTTTATCTCTGTACCATTTAAACTGATCTTACATTCAGTTCTAACAATTTTAGTTACCTCATTCATCTTTCCATTGATTCGTTTGGTGTTCCAAACACCAATCTTACACTTGCTTTGCCAAAATTTCTATCTCATTTGCCATTTATTAGTTTTCAAGTCGATTTTATATTAGGCCAGCCTTCTGAAGAGTGGTAGGCCCACCATATTCTACACTTGAGTCTTTCAAATACTTTCTTTGGGTCTTGAAAATCATAAAAAGTGCATTGGTGTGGGGATCGGCCCACAGCTGTCAGTTCCAGTTGGTTATACCACCTGAGGACTGTGGAACAAAACCCCATTAAGTTGGAATTTTTTGGCCAGTGGCACACAGAACCAGCTAATACCTCAGTATCAAAGCTGAATTTTGTCTGCTCCTGAGATTCATAAAGGCCTTGCACTGTCATATGCCATTGTTTCCTAGCTGATCACTGCTTGTAGGCAATCTTTTGTCAAGATCTCATTGAGAATTTGTTGATATACAAAAAGTAGATGTGAATATTATTTTTGACATGATGTAAAGGGTCACCATGAATGTTACATTTCAAATCAAGGAGGAGTCTTCAGGATATGAAACTCCATAATATATTAAGCTAAAGCTAAACTTTTGTTACCCTGTACTGTTGAAGTCCATCTCTGATTAATCAGAAATATAGTTAATGGATAATTTAAATCGCCAGTAACTGATTTACATTGATCATGTATCAGATGTGGTTTATAATGTCCTACCTAGCTTTATGGGGAAGAAAAGTGAATATTATGAGGCATTTTCAGGAAGACGCTTTGACTACTGTAAGTTCTGTTTTACACGTTCTGTAAAGTGGATACAGTCTGCAGTGGTGCATTAACTTATTCAATTAAAATATAAATCAGTTATAAATCAGTTAAAAATCCTAAAAATGTTACTCACGGAAGTGCGTGTTCATTCTGACGTCAGTAGTTATTGAGAGTTTCTTTGTCCAAAGTTGTATCTTGCTTCAATATGGTCAGTTGTTAGGGTTAGCTCGAGAGCCATTTCGTCAAAAGTTGTACCCTACTTCAATTATGTCCAGTTGTTAGGGTTAACTCAGTTCTGGCTGTGTCAACATCATATTGAATGGGTAAAGGTTTCCAGATAATAATGAAAGATTCTTGAGTTAAGAGTTACTATTTACATACCACTTGAAGTTCCACATCGTACTTGGCCATTAGGGCTATCTCGTCAACGCTGCACTCTCGTAGAATTGCTGAGAAAACCTTCAAGTTAGGTTAGGTTCATAAAAAAAAAAATTTAAGAAGCTTTAAAATATTCCAGTTAAAATCATTATATACACCACCCCATACCGTCCACAGCCTCAATCGCCGGACGCGCGTTTCACCTAGGCTCAACCCTGGTATTTTCAACGGAGACTTCACACCCTCTGTCGAAGTTTGCTATCTGAAAGTCTCGTGTCCACAGTGCGCATGTTCCTCATGTAACCCATCGTCAATGCCATCGAGTGTCAAGTCGCATCAACTCTTTCTTCATCTATGCCATTCTCACTCTTCCTTTTTCTCTTCCTCTATCTCCTCTCCCTATTCAATTTCTTCTCAGTTTCAATCAGGTTCCTCCAAGCGTACGAAAGGTCGTATGAACTGTTATTATTGCAGTTAAATGGTTTGGTCTTATTTATTAATACTGCTTCTGCTACTTGTATTGTTCTCATATTATTCTGCTGGTTTAATATTGCAATTCCTTCCCAATAGGGTACACATTGATTATCTAAACAGAAATCAATAAGTGCTGTTTTATTCTCTCTTCTGCTCCAGTTCTTCATGTGTTCAGTCAATCTGGTTTTAATATTTCTTTTTGTACTGCTTATATATTGGTTGACAATTTTATTTTGATTATTTATTATTGGTATAGAGTAGACTCCCACTTTTTTGTAAGATTGGGGTTTTTCTGTGATAGTTACTAAGAGATTTCATTATATCTCTCATTTGTACACCAAAATCTAGGTCAAATTTTTTACATGTTTTCTTCATAATAGTTGTGATCTCCTGTATATATGGTAATGATCCACAAAATTTTATTCCCTGTTGAGTCTGTGCACTCCTTTGTTGTTTATTTCTAGGGTTGCATCTATTAATTAGGTTATTTATTTTCTTCACGTCATATCCGAAGTTTATTGCTGTGTTCTTTATCCAATTTAATTCATTCTTTAGTAGTTGGGCATTAGATGTATGAGTAAACGCTCTATTAATATATGATTGGAAAGCTACAAATTTGTAAGATGCTGGGTGGTAAGAGTTCTCAGGAATGATATTAATGATGTTATCAGGTTTTCTATGTATACCGTAATTTTCGGACTAAGCCGCATCGACGTAAGGGCCGCAGGTGAGAAATTTTGCAATCTTGGAAGCAAAAGTTGCCGTAAGGGCCGCACCTGTGAAGTCGTGGTGCTGCTCAGAAAACTAAATTATCTTCCTTATTTTCATGAATTAACTCACACCCAACGTGATTATATGTATACTTCAAAGGCTAATCTGCAATTCAGTGTCGATCTGCTTTATGCATTTATTGTTTCATACTGGCAAAAAATTGTATTTATACATTTTTTATTAATCATGCTAATCATGTTATTTGTTTGCCTTTATTAAATGCTCAAAACCATTTATGTAATCAATATAAATCACAGTTAATCTTAAGACTCCTGTTAGAATATCGCATTGCTCGTAAAACCCCACAATTGTCTAAATTCCATTCAATGTGGATGTCTGCTACAGGATGGTTCTCTGTTCACCGCAATAGAATCCGTCTTAGAAGTAATTAACTTATAAACTTATAAATTATCGCTTGTAATGCTTTCGATTAATGTTTTCTTCGATAATATGTTCCTTCTATGTTATGCTTTTTTTCTCGTCAACAGATGTTTTTGTTAGAATGAAGTTGCGCTTCCTTTTACCAGCTGCCTTGCGCGTGTTCGCGGATCTGGCCGCCAACACTTCGAAACAGCAGTGCCGCTTTCTCCTTTTCAAGTGGTTTGACCTACTTTCATTTACTGCGCACTGAGCCTTCGTGTTGAGCTCCACTTTTATGTGAATGGAAAAGCTCTCCCTTCTTTTTTTCTTTTCCAGCTGAAGCCTTCAACTTCCACTATCGTCAGTCAATAAAAAAGAAAAAAGAAAATCGAAACAAAACTCAGGAGCACGACCCAAGAAACTCCTGTATCGCATTGCCAGATTAACCAAGAAGAGTGAACAGAATTTGTCTTTCCGTCCCGTCAGTATTGTTTGGAATAGATCTCTGCTAATGGAATCATCCTGGGGCAGGCTTTTGCATTGTTCATGTTCTTAAGCTTTTGTTCAGGAAAGTGCCCATCAAACCGGTCTCCCCACCCCAGTGAAAATCAACGTTCCTTCCTTTGGTTGCATCACACCTTCCTGCATGATGTATGCTGCAGCCAACGTAAGAGATACACTGGGCGCGCTATCCACAGAAGCCTCTGACGTCACGCTACTTGTCAGTGTGCTTATGTCCCCATGTCCCCATTCCATCCCCCATGCAAAGGGCATTTGAGTCGGGCATTCCTGTCCTCCCCACTTTCCCTCCTAAACGAACATCAGGACAGTGGAGTTATCGTTTAAATAGACGTGTCTAACGTATGAGTAGAAAGGGGGAAAAACTTGATCATAGTGGAGTTTCTGAAAAAAAAAAAGATGTGGTTTGAAAAAATTTACTAAGCATCTGCATGAAAAAAAAAAAAAATAATAAGGGAGGGAAGAAACAGTCTTATCAAAAATAAATTTGGCATAAGGGCCGCACACCCGAAAATTTCACTTTTAGTAACGTAAGAGCCGCAGCTCTTAGCCCCAAAATTACGGTACTTGGAATTCGATGTTATTTTGTTTATGAGATAGTAATATGTCTTAAGTATGGTAAGACTCCATCCTTTTCACGCTCCACAGTAACATTAATTGTTTTGTAATAGTTATTATATTTATCAATGCACATTGTAGCTGGTTATCATCATGCTGCCATACCATAAGGATGTCATCCACGTACCTGCAAAACATTGATGGTTGTGGTATATCTGTTTTCAGTCTCATAGAGTTTTCGATGTTCTGCAAAATCACCTCTGCCAGTAAACTCGAAATCGGCGATCCCATTGGTACTCCCGATAAAAATTGTAGATATATTTTGCCTTCATAACAGAAATAATTGTTTTGATTAATGAAAAGAAGTGCTCTTCTTATGTCTTCAATTTGCTGTGTTGGTATTTTATTTTCACATAACCTTTCAACAATGAGGTCAATTGCATCAAGAGTATGGGGTATTCGGGAAGAGGGATATCACATCAGGGCTGGTAAGTCTTATTTTCTTATTCCAATTGATTTCATTATCCTGTATTAGTGTAATTACCTCTGTGGGGCTGTTCACAGTATATTCATATTGTTTGTAGATAGGAGTTAAAAAATTATATAGTGCTCGCTCAAGATTTATCGTAGGTGACTTATTTTTCGCAACAATTGGTCTAAGTGGGTTTCCAGGTTTATGAGTCTTTATTTTACCATAGATATCTGGGATCATAGCTCCCGTGGTAGGATATGCCTTCTTTTTAATCATATCAGGAAGGAAACTGTGATTTTTGAAAGTCATCAATGTACGTTTTAGTTTTTCTGTAGGGTCTTTGTCTATAATTTCAACGCCTAAATCTTGTATATTTTTTTTTTTTTGCATTTTTTCATCATATTCTATCTTATCCATGATAATTAATTGATTAGTTTTGTCAGATGTTGTTATTACGATCGATGGGTTATTTCGTAATTCCGTAAGTGCTGGTCTTTCGTATTTTATCAAATTAGGCTTCTCTGTGGTTTTTCTTTCATGATCTTAGTTGCAGCTCTATTTATTTTAAATCTCAGGGGGTTTATGAGCTTTTTTTGGAAGTAAGTTGATAATCTCTTTGATCTTCGGAATAAATTGCTCTGTTTTTCCAAGATTTTCACTAAATGCAAATTTACTACCTTTATTAAGTGCATTTATTTGCAGCTGATTAAGTTCCAATTGTGATAGGTTTACATAGGTGTGGTTGATATTATCCTGATGTTGTTGGTCCTGTTTCCTTGATATCAATATTGCCAGTTTCTTTAGATGTCTCCTGTTTTTTTCCAAGCATATATGTATTCTATTCATTATATTATCAATTATGTCATCTGTATATTTTTTCCTAATATTAGTATACAGGTTATATGACTGTCGAGACAACTGGTAAATCCTCTGTCTCTCTGTTCTTATTTCTGCTCTCAGTCTTTTAGTTTCACTCATTTCGAGTATTCTTTGATATCTAGTGTTTAAGGCCCTGGTCTTAATTCTTAAGTAATTGGGAATTACTCCATTGTCCTGGCTTAGTTTTAAAAAATCAAGATAGTCAACTTGGTCGTTGAAGTTTACTCTTGTTTTCTCATAGTTTCAAATATCATGATTCAGCATTTTCTCTTCAGTCCATGCAGCACTGTGGACAACCATGCTTCCCGCAGGTGTTATTGCGTTAATTACATCTCCAGAATGTAATGTCATTATATCTCGTGTGATTCTATCACATGAGCTCTGACCCAGGCATCTTAATTTCCTTGTTTTTGTCTAGGAGTGCTCTCAAATGCAGTCTTTGAAATCAGAGAAGTACGTCAGTGTGGGGGATTAGCCCACAGCTGACTGTTCTGGTTGGTCATTCTACCTAAGGATTCTGGAACATAACCCAGTGAGTTCAGGTTTTTCACTAACAATGTCACACAGAACTAGCTGGTACCTCTCCAAGATTCACAGAGGCCCTTGTTGCTGTTCTATGTACCATTGTTGCCCATGAAGCTCCCCGAGGAGGCAAACCCATCTCTCACTAAGACCGCCCACCAAGTGAAATGGATAATACTGGGTTGTGTCTTGGTAATATGCATGTGTGCAGATTGCTGTATGCTGACGACACAGTCCTGTTGGCAGAGAGCCAAAGTGAGATGCAGAGTATGTTGTCCCGGATGTATGAAGTTTGTATGAAATTCAAACCGAGTACAAATAAGGAAAAACCAAAGTTATGGTTTTTGAGCAAGGAACTATTCATACTGAATGCAAAATAAGCCTTAATGGCACAGCGATTGGCCACGTGAATGAGTTTGTATATTTAGGGAGTACAAAGAGAACAAATTATATGGCGAAATTAATAGGCAAGTGAATTCTTCATAGAAAGTCATAGCTGCCTTGGGAGGATTTCACAGGAATGATGGGTTCTCACGGAAGTCCCGAATAGCTGTGTATGAAAGTGTAATTGTTCCTACTCTGATGTATGGCAGTGAAACATGGGTACTACAAAAAAGACATAGTAGTTGTATATGTGCTGGGGAGATGCGTTACTTACGGGGGGGGGGTAAGACATGCACTGATCATGTGAGGAATGAAGATGTGTTGCAGATGCGTAATGTGAGGCAAAATGTTGTTAGTAAGGTGGAGACTAATATTCTTAGGTGCTTTGGCTATGTTGAAAGAATGAGTGATGAGGTGCTTGCTAAGAGAATTTTTCAGCCCAAGTGGCTGGAAGGAAAGGCAGAGGAAGGCCAAGGAAGTCATGGGAGGACCACTTTCAAGAATGTCTGCTTGAGAAAAAGATTATGAGTATGAAGTACAAAAGGTCTTGTGTGCGGCATGTGAAGGATGTTGATGAAGCTCAAGCAGTGTGCAGAGATCGTTGCAAATGGAGACATTTGATACACCAACAAGTAAATTCTAGTTCTATCAGTTAAATGTGTACTTGACACATGGTCTTTCTTTGAAGAGTTAACCTCTGAATCTCGGTGCTCTCGAGTGACTTCTGTCCACGTTCTTGGCGAGGAAGGGGCCCTTTTGGGGAAACTTTGCTTCTATTCTTGCATTTTCTCTGCTCAAATTCTCCCTTTTAGAATCTTCCCATAAATGCCTCATTCTTTCATTTCTAAAGCCCAAACTATCCCTATTTGCAAAAAATATAATTTGTAAATTTCTGCTGTACTTGAAAATTAAAAATTACATGCACCATACCATTTAGTATACTTCAGTTTTTTTTTTTTTAATCGTGATATATCCTGTATTGAATTTGTGTTTAAACTTGCATTTTCCAATGTAGGTGCCTTACATGCAGTGGTAGTGGCCAAGTCAAATGCAAAACGTGTGATGGGAAAGGAAATTTGAAGGGATTTGTAGAACTCACAGTTACATGGTAAGTTAACACACTTTCATTGTAGCAAGTATGAATTTTAGTTTAATTTTCTTTTTGTCTGGAAAAACTTAATTGCTAATGAATTTCAAAGTAACTGTTCTGTTGTAGGCAGCCACCATTTATGGTAAAGGTGTTTTCTTTTTTCTGTATAAGTACAAGAAAAAAAAATGCAAAAAACATTGCAATTATGTATTGGCATGGCCTGCGTGTATTGCTCATATTGCACTGTAATGAGTTAGTTATTTTATATGGTAATGCCATTTCAGTGCTTTTAGCTTGACAGTGATGTAGGTGTGTAATGCATGTGATAAATCATATGCATCAGAACACAGGCTGATACAAGCTGCATATGTGAGCAAAAAAAAAAAAAAAACTATATTTTTTGTTTCATAAATTTGCCATTTACATTTCATAGATTTAATTATAGCTGAGCAGAATTTCTGCAGTTTTTATATTAAATATTTTTATTGCATGTGATATATACAGCAAAATTAGGTGGTTAGTAATTTTGATTGATTTTATTTTTTAAGTTGTGTCATTGTGCTGTAATACAGTCAAACCCAGATGTAACGAGCTCGCATAATACAAAGTTCTGCATAAAAAAAAAAAGTATCATGTCATGCCATAAGGATATCATAGAGCAAGAAATAAGTCTACGTAATTTATTAGCATTGGCAACATTTAGTTATTTGAAGGTGTGACACCATCTAATGGGCATTTCAGCAATGTAATGTACTGTTCACCATTTTATTATCCTTATAATCCATTACTGAAAATCATTAATTGTAATGTTTTAATCGTAATTCAAAACCAAAAAGAACATTAAAAGCTACTTCATTACAAATTAAAATACCAACTAGTTAATACTAAAAGAAACATATCCATAACCTCATTATTATATTACTACATCGTTAAAATAACATGCTGAAAGCTCCTCGAAAAACATCTGCCACTTAAACTTTTCACATATTTTATACACATAATCAGTTTCAAAAACTTGTATGCTGTCGCCATCTGCAGCAACATTGACACTGAACGATTGAATACCAGGAGGTTCTCGCACAACAGGTGGTTAACATGTCACAGATATCTCACTATACGTCAATGTGCTGCCATCTATGATATAGGTAGGTATATAAAATCTTTCTTACATTTTTATATGCTGCATCCTTTTTGATTAATGTTTTCCAAGCCTCAGGGGTTTCTATGTGTATCATGGATGTTACAAGCTACATCTTTTAGGTTTTCTATGGTAAGAGCTTCAGAATATCTCAATTCCTATTCATTATGCTGAGTATTGATAATTTTGATATCTTCAAATAAAAAAGAAAGTTGGAAAAGAATTTGTACAGGTATTTATAGTTAGATGCATCAATAATAAATTTAACATTAAGAACAACAGTATAGCCTTCATTGGTCATCTTACAAATATTGAGGATGATGGAGAAATGTTTAAAGGAAATTAATTGCATTTAACTCAAATAAAAAATAAGAACATTTTAACATATTTCTAAAAATATTTTTTTTAGATATGATGGGAAAATATATAGACAAAAAACTGAGGGGCCAATGGGATCACCATTATCATCATTATTTGATGAAATAGTTTTAGGCGATACAGAAGGAATCATTGAAAAGTTAAGTGAAAAACCTATATTGTATTGTCGATGTATGGACAATATATTTATTATATCTAAGATGCATGAAAATGATTTAAAGGTTTTAGCTGAGAAGTATACTGAAATATACTTGTCCATTAAATTGACATTGGAGAGTGAGGATATTAATTCTATCCCTTTTTGGATGTGCAAGTAATAAAAGTAGATGGGAAACTAAAATACAAACTATACAGGAAACCATCTTACAGTCCCATCATGATTCTATATGACTTATACCATCCAAAAGTTTGTTAAGTTAATAGTTTATGTAACTTGATAAAAAGAACTTTAATTCACTCCACTTGTAAAAAGGTTTTGTGGAGAAGAAATTCTGTGGGTAAAACAGGTATCAAGAACATATGGTTACTCTACTAAGTTGATTAATGGTTTTATTCAAAAGTATGAAAGATCCATCCATGGAGAGTGTATTAAGCAAGATGTAAAAGATATGCATTGTATTGGTTCCTTCCCTTTTCTCAGAGTATTAATCAAAAAATTAATGTGGTTAAATCTAAAAAAGGATTAGTACAATCCGTGACTACTATAGCCAGATGGAGGGTTAATACAAAAGAAAAAAATACCTATGTTAGATTAAGCAGGCATTTATGAAATTCCCATCAGCCCATCTGATGATAATCCCCCCCCCCCCAAAGATATATATCGGTAGCACAAAAAATAGACTAAAGAAGTGATTAAATCAACATTTAAGTAATTGGAAAGAAAAAAGGACAGCTTTGGTACAATGTTGTCCAGACAACAAATTTTTTTTTAAAGATATCAAAATTATTAATATTGAGCATAATGAATGGGAATTGAGATATTCTGAAGCTGTTACCATAGAAAAACAAGATGTAGCTTGCAACATCCAGGATCCACATAGTATTCCTGAGGCTTGGAAAACAATAAAAAAGGAAGCAGTATATAAAAGCATGAGAAAAAGAAAACAACTTTAGATACCCGTTTTGTAGAGGGCAGCACATTGACATACAGTGAGTTATCTTTCGGTGACATATTGAACCACTTGTTGCAAGAGGAGAACCTGTAGTATTCAAACATTCAGTGCCAATGTTACCGTAGATGGCAATGGCATGCAAGTTTTTGAAACTGATGATGCATATAAAATACATGAAAAGCTCAGGTGCCAGATGTTTTCCGAGGGAGCTTTCAGCATGTTATTTTAACAATGTATATAGTAATGTAATAATAAGGTTATGTATATAGGTTTCTTTTAGTATGTAATTAGTTGATATTTTGATTATATTTTAATTTGTAATGAAGTAGCTTTTAATGTTACTTTTGGTTTTGAATGAGGGTTAAATTATTAGAATTGGTGATTTTTAGTAATGGATTATAAAGATAATAAATGGTGAACCATACATTAAATTGCTGAAATGCCCCTTAGATGGTGTCACACCTTCAAATAATGTGGATGTCACCAACACTAATAAGATATGTAGACTTATTTCTTGCTCTATGATATCCTTATGGCATTACGTGATGATACTTTTAAATAGTATGATGTGTTAATGGATATGAGTTCTTAGTGACTCAGTATCAAATTTATGAGAAAGTTCTGCATAGACTGAAGTTTTCATAGATCCCTTGAACTTCATAATATCCTCCCCATCAATATGGATTTGTGTCGTCAGATGCTGACTGATAAACCACGCATAGCACTGTGAATTGTTGACACTGTGGTGTAAAGCGAACACACTCAGCTTGTTATCGATAGTTCTGGGGTTCGATCCCAGCAGTGTCGGATGAACAATTTTTCAGTTGCTATGCTCTGGCTATAATAACATGGACAGAGTGATGTCATTGTCTATTTGCATTATCTCCACATCTTTCTAAGTTCTTCACCATTGTTTCAGACTTTCATCAAGCATTCCCTGACTCTCATTGTAAATAACACAAGGTTTCCTCTAGGGCAGGGATCTTCGACCTGTTGCTCACGGAGCACTCATTAATGACCCGTGAGACATCCACAAAGAATATTCTAAAATAGAAAGAAATACATTTTCAAAATGACAATTAATATCCAGGTACCAATACCTTGGGTACATGGACTTTGAATTCCCAAATCTGCTATGAGCTATGTTACAATAAATTAACTGGTAGCACTGAATGTAATGTAAGTATAAACGGCACTGTGATTGACCAGGTGAGTGAGTTTGTGTATTTGGGAAGCATGTTTGACAGAGAGAAGAAATTGGATGGTGAAATTAGTAGGCGAGTGAATTCTTCATTGAAAGTCATAGCTGCTCTGGGAGGTTTTCACGGGAATGATGGGTTCTCTAGAGAGTCCCGCATGGCTGTGTATGAAAGTGTAATTGTTCCTACTCTGATGTATGGCAGTGAAACCTGGGCACTACAGAAGAAGCATAGGAATTGTTTGTGTGCTGGAGAAATGCGTTACTTACGGGGGGTTTGTGGCAAGACACGATCTGATTGTGTGAGGAATGAAGATGTGTTGCAGTTGTGTGATGTGAAGCAAAATGTTGTTAGCAGGGTGGAGACCAATATGCTTCGGTGGTTTGGCCATGTTGAAAGAATGAGTGATGAGATGCTTACTAAAAAAATCTTTTTAGCCCAAGTGGCAGGAAGGAAAGGCAGAGAAAGGCCAAAGAAGACATGGGTAGATCAAATTCAGGAATGTCTGCATGAGA
The DNA here is from genome assembly GCA_039090855.1 of Macrothele yani. Classification (NCBI taxonomy): domain Eukaryota; kingdom Metazoa; phylum Arthropoda; class Arachnida; order Araneae; family Macrothelidae; genus Macrothele; species Macrothele yani. The sequence continues at coordinate 23,320,005 of CM076992.1, forward strand.
AAAAGATTAAGTATGAAGTATAAAAGATCTTGTGTGCGGCGTGTAGTGGATATCGGTGAAGCCCGAGTTGTATGTCAAGATCGCTGTAAATGGAGAAGTTTGATACGACAACAGTAAGTAAAAATATCTGGTAGTTTGTATTTCTTTTTGGAGCTAACCTCTGAATCTCATAGAACAGCTTAGTGATAGGTATGTATGTATCAAAAAAATGTAGGCATATCAGGTATCTACTAGGAAAATTTTTGTCACATAGATATCTTGTTAACTGTTAGCATAAGACTACCACTTATGCTCTGACAGATGTCCAAAAGGAAAGAAAAACTCAAATGTAAACATTATTTAATTTTGTATGTCAAGAGAGGGCGCTCTGATGCAACTAGCTTTCTCGCGCTCGGACAGAAACAACAAACAGAAACTCTCTCTACAAAAAGAAGCTACGTAGAAGTGAGTGAAGTTCCTGGCCTGAAGAGTCGTGTGATTATGCATCGTTTTAGAAGTGTTTGTGTTTATTCTCAGTAGACGATGGAGCTCTTGAGTTTACAGAGGTTATATTCCTGGTGTAAATATTCCCTTCCTTCTTCAAGAAGAAACTTTTTGGTGATTCTTTAAGTGACTAAAAGTGAAGATTATAAGTTTGCTTCTCACTCGGAGAACCGGATGGTTTGTGGAATGCATCTTTTGTTCCCAAAGTGAACTATTATTTTTTATATTACCTTCAGTCATTCTTCATATATTTAGCAATTAAATTCTTTCAAGTATTTATTTATGTCCATTAAAAAGAAGTCATCTTTATTGTAAAGGTATGGTTTATTTTAGCACTATTCTATTTATTTGAATCAAGTCATCAAATATCTAAACATGAATACAATATTGAATATGAGAGGCAATATATTTTTTGATACATACATACATACATACATACATATCATTAAGCTGTTCTCTGAGATTCAGAGGTTAGCTCAAAAAAGAAATACAAACTACCAGATAAGTTTACCTATTGTTGTCGTATCAAACTTCTCCATTTACAGCGATCTTGACATACAACCCGGGCTTCACTGATATCCATTTCACGCCGTACACAAGATTATACTTCATACTCATAATCTTTTTCGCATGCAGACACTCCTGAATCTGATCCACCCATGTCTTCCTTGGCCTTCCTCTGTCTTTCCTTCCTGCCACTTGGGCTGAAAAGATTTTCTTAGTAAGCATTTCATCACTCATTCTTTCAACATGGCCAAACCACCAAAGCATATTGGTCTCCACCTTGCTAACAACATTTTGCTTCACATCACACAACTGCAATACATCTTCATTCCTCACACAATCATATCGTGTCTTGCCACAAACCCCACGTAAGTAACGCATTTCTCCAGCACACAAATGACTCCTATGTTTCTTCTGCAGTACCCAGGTTTCACTGCCATACATCAGAGTAGGAACAATTACAGTTTCCTACACAGCCATGCGGGACTCTCTAGAGAACCTATAATTCCTATGAAAACCTCCCAGAGCAGCTATGACTTTCAATGAAGAATTCACTCGCATGCTAATTTCACCATCCAATTTGTTCTCTCTGTCAGACATGCTTCCTAAATACACAAACTCACTCACCTGGTCAATCACAGTGCCATTTATACTTACATTACTTTCAGTGCTACCTGTTCCTCTCTCAAACACCATAACTTTGGTCTTTCCCTTATTTATACTCAGTTTGAATTTCATGCAAACTTGATACTCTTTAATTTTTTTAAAAGTATAGAGAAAAATGTAGGCATATCAGGTATCTACTAGAAACTTTTTTGTCATGTAGATATCATGTTAACTGCATCACCCCCCCCCCAAGTCAAGTTTTTGTGTTGAAAATGTCTCTGAAATAATTGATATACATAATAAACACATGCATTTTTACTCATCTTTGCTATGTTGGTCCGTCAGTCTTATTCCACTTTGCCCCATTGTCTGCGATTCTGAAAAGGCTGAAGACCCCCCCCCGTTCTAGAGAAACAAAAGTGCTCTATTGAACTGACTTACATTAGTAGTTTGCGATACACTGTTGGAAAGACTTGCTGTCCTCCTATTTATCACCTTTGTTCGGTTTGGGTCTGTTCCACTCTGCATAAGGGATGCCTATGTCAACTGCCCATCACCCTTTTCTCTAATGTTTTGTGTGTACACACACACACGCAGGGTGTTCGAAAATGATGTACACAATTTCAGAGTTCAATAGTACAAAAAGTATTTGCGATACAAATGTTTTACGTTTTGTCCAAGATTAAGCAAGTTCTGAAGTTTATAGCTTTGCAATCAATACACTTCCACATGTGCTCCATTTGTAGCGTGCAGGATGTTGAGGCGGTAGTCAATTTTGGACCAGGCAAGGTGCAGAATGTCTGGGGTGACTTGGAGGAAGGCTGCGGTGGTGCGCACCTTCAGGTCACTGAGTGAGGCAACCTTTGTCCAGTAGACAATGTCTTAAAAAAAACACACAAAAAAAATCGCAGGGGCTTCTGTCTGGTGAACGGGGAGGCCATGTCATTGGACCTCCGTGTCTAATCTACCGACCAGGAAAGTGCTGATCCAAGCATGCACGAACGCCTGAGGACCAATGAGGGGGAGCCCCATCTTACTGGAAAATGATGTCTGGAATCTCCTGCAGTTGCGGAATGACGAACAGTTGTAACATGTCCAGGTATGTGCTGCCAGTTATGGTTGGTTCAACAAACAAGAATGGTCCAATCACTATGTCCTGCATAATGTTACACCAAACATTAACTTTGGGGCTGTGTCTTGTGTGTTCCAGGACAGCATGGGGATTTTCCAAACCTCAAATTCGACAATTATGCTTGTTGACAGTACCAGACACATGAAATGTTGACTCATCACTCAAACAGATTCTTGACAGGAATGTGGGGTCGCTATCAATCGGATGAAGCATTTCTACGGCAAATGCTGCACAACACGCTTTGTCATTGGCTGCACCCTTTGCACCAGCTGTATTTTGTAGGTGTAGAAACGAAGGCATTGTGTAGCACTGTGTGAACTGTTCTGGCAGGTATCCCCAGTTTGCGACTAGCTGAACAAATGGATGTCGATGGGTTTCATTGGTACGCCTGATGCACAGCCTCCACAGATTCTTTTGACACAGATGGTCTGCTGCTGCTCGTCCCTTTCAGCACATTACCGGTAGCTTTGAATTTGTCTACCTACTTCTGGATACTCCTCCGTGTTGGTGGTTTCCTCTTGTACTCCCTCCTGAAATTTCTCTAGACTTGGGTCAGCGATTTGGACTCTGCAAACCACATCACGCAAGCAGCTTTTTCCTGTGGTGTCGCCATTTTTTGCTATGTTGTGTTGCATTGCGCTACCAGTCGCCTATCAAAGGAAAAATAAAACTTTAGAACTTGCTTAAACTTGGACAGGACGTAAAACATTCGCATCGCAAATACTTTTTATACTAATCAACTTTGAAATCATATACATCATTTCCAAACATCCCGTTTATAGGAAATTTTTATTGGAAATGCTACAGTAAAACAAAATCAGCATTTTTATTTTTGATATTTTTTTATGTAGTACTTCGATTTTTCTTCTTTCCTTAGGTAGGGACACAGTAGTGTGGGTTTTTGCACTGTTCCTCCACATCAGTTGTGTAATAAAGGTTAAGTAGTTATAATAATTAAACTGAAAGGATAGAGATTGCTAGCATGCAATTTTTTTCAGGGGTCGAGGTGTGCCAAATTCTTGGGAGGGGGGGGGGGTAGAACAGGACTGGAGACATTGTGCAGAGAGGGTCCATAAAATTAATTCTTCACCACTTGCCTGTAGTATGTTAATAGAGGCGAGGCAGATTAATCACATCTTTTGTGTCGTTTGGTTCTCCTTGTGTTTAGTTAAACTTCAGCCATTGTAAAGTCTCATTGGTGTTATTTATAAATCTGTGGTATCAAGAAAAGTGAATGATTATTGAAATGAATATTTCTTTTGGATACTTAATCAAATGAGTAAATGTCCTATAAAAACTTATATTTTCATCGTGCGAGTATTTTGAAGAGCGCTCATTACTTATAAATTAACATAAATATTTAAATTTAAAATGGTCACCTTTTAAGAATATTACATCTTTTTTATTAGTCCAATTGTTGTACCGGTTTCATATTTTTTCACCAAATTATTCAGTTTCTTTTCTATAAACATGCAATTTAATTTGATTAAATGTTTATATTAATATGAATTAGTTTTATGCCAAATTCAACTTTTTCTGTCTTTTGTCTGGTTAAATGTGAAGCGTGAATCTCTAAAGAAGCAGATTTGTAGTTGAGAATGTTTAATATGTTCCTCTCATGAACTGTTGTCCTAAATTCAGATTTCTGGGCTATATTACTTTGCCAGATAACTTTTAATTTTATGGATAAGGAGTTTTTATAATTCATGTCTTCTCATTGAATGTAAATTGAAATCGATTTTGCTTTACATTGGTTATTTTTTTCAACTTTCTTAAATTTAACTCTGTTTATATTTTTAATCCAAGAGTAATTTAACATTGTTGTGTTTTACAGCTGTTCTGTTTGTCAAAACTAACTTCTGTTTTAAAAGTTGTGATTCACCATGTTCTTTGGTTTGTCTTTACTTGTAGGAAAAACCATATAGAAGATTATATCTCGGAGACATCTTCAATGCCTAAAGAGTTGGTTCGAAATGTATCTGGTCAAGTTGTTTTTCAAGAGCAAATGCCTAGGGTAATTTATCTGCATATCTTCTACAATTTCTGTACTGTAGACTTGCAATCTGGGATGTATGGGAGCTGAGTTCATTCCAGTTTTTACAGATCACTTATTAAAAATGCTGTGTTTTGTTGAAACACTGTTAAATTGGCTTTAGGAGACTCAGATTTTACAAAATTCTAATTTTTGCTGTGTATGAGAAATTAATGCAGTTGTGAGAAAGCCCCTCCCCCCATTTTGAGCATTGTGAACTTGAATTTCACCAATGTAATTTGAAGCTAGTGTACTCATTTGCTTTTAATCACTTGTATCGAATAGGTGTATTTTGGGTACACCTTTAAGCTGAACTTCTTTAATGTTTGTTTTTCTTTATTAAAGAAATGTTCTTTTAAAAATACACCTCATATTATTTGAGTTATAAAATATGTTAATGCCCCGAGGAAAGCAAAACTTATTGAAGAAATTATTCTAAAACATGCTAACATAACTCCTAGCCTTTGTAGTCACTTTTCCAATTTAAAAGTCAATGCATTAGATTTGCTGGGTAGTATATCAAGTTTCATAATTTACGGTTATTTTCACAAGACTGACAGGTACTCAAACTGGATGGATATCGCATACGGAACTTCAGGTAAAATGTGTGTAATCCAGTAACCCTACATCTATATCAAGGGGATTTTGAAAGCTGTCAGATTTACAGGTATTGGGATTGAAGCTGATGTCAGTACTTTAACAGTGTTTAAACTGATTTCCTACAAATAATGGAAATAGTATATTTAACATTGTCCCAGTTTTAAAATACTGAAATCTCTGGGGCCAAGGATAAAAATGGAAAAATTCTGTTTACTTTTTGACATCCCAATTATATGATGTTTAATTCTGGAGTTATGTTGAATAGATAGAACTTCTAAAGCATGTATTCTTAGTAATTGTATCTGTAGAGATATCGATCAAGAATGCTTATGAGCATTATAAAAGATCCACCCCTATCTGTGATTATTCACTTAATAATAATAGAAGGAAGAGTTTTTCTGACTAGTGTAATTGAAGATGATTTAAATTTGTGGAAGCTTGTGAACAGGTATAAAGGAATTCAAACTGTAAATGTGGGTTCAGCTATTACTGTGTACCTTCCTTCATCATCCCCTTAATTTAGAAATCCCATTTGGCATTTGACTAAATATTGTAGCATGTATGTAAACAATGTTTTAATCAACATTGTTTACATGCTTCTTTTCAAAATATTCTCTATACACTTTTTCCAGCATTGCACCAACTTGTAGAAGACATGCAAAAGGCCATTCTTTGAAAGGTTCTTCGAAACCGCCTCCACGTCTTCGATACACTGCTGATCTATAGTGAAATGATGTTCGCGTAATGGTTTCGTGAATTCTGGAAAAAGCCAGAAGTCACTAGGGGGCAAGTCAGAAATATAGGGAGGGTGGGGGATGATCTCTGTGTTGTGTTTGTACAGAACATCGTTCACCTCATGGGCAATATGCGGCCTTGCATTGTCGTAATGAAGATTGAAGCTGTGCTTCAGCTTTGGTTGCTTGTTCTACACATGCTGCCACAAGTGACGGGCCGTTTACGATGTTACCATGTTCCACAGCATGTTGGTAAACAGTGCCCTCATGATCAAAGAACACAACAATCATTACCTTACCAGCAGACTTCAAAGCTTTTGCCTTCTTTGGAGGTGGAGAAGGATGTTCCCATTCACTGCTTTGCTGTTTCGTTGTGGGATCGTAATGGTACAGCTATGCATCATCTGCTGTGATGATGGTTTGCACAAAATTTCCACCTTGTACCGAAATCTGGCTTTCAGTTCCATGCACACATCCACTGAAAGCTGCATTTGCTCAGGTGTCAAGTTCTGGAATCCAACGAGCACAAACGCAACTAAGGCCTAAATGTGTAGTCGTGATTGCTTGCACGCTTTAGTTGGAAATGTCTAGAATCATTTGCAGTTGCTGTAATGTTATTTTACGGTCTTCATTAATGATGCAGTTGTGTTAATCATAATTTTTGTTAGCCGCCCAGGTGGCGCAGTGGTCTAAGCGATGGCCTCTGATCATTCGTCCGAACGGGGTGCGGGTTCGAATCCCGGTGAGGCATGGATGTTGTGTTTGTCTTATGGCACTGGCTCTCTCCCTTTCCTGGAACCAGTGACCCTAAATTAGGGACGGGCGACTGCTTATAGCCCATTGAGTTGCTCACGGTGGTCGTTAAACCTCCAAATAAAAAAAAATAAAAAATAATCATTTCTGTTATCGATGTTGAAGGTTTTCCTTTACGTGAAGGATCTTCCACAGTTTCCTTTCCTTCAGTGAATGCTTTATGCCAGTGAAAAACACTTGCCCGTGCTATTGTTTCGTCTTGAAAAGTCTGGCATAACATGGTGTACATTTCTGATCCTGATTTCCCTAAACACACACAAAACTTGATTGTATAGCTCTTTTCCAATGATGCCTCCATTACAAACAACTGATTGACTGACTGACTGCTTCTCTTAGGTAATGCTCAACCAGGCTGCATTTCATCACATGATGTGGAGGAACAAGGTACACATTGCAGCATCTGTCGAGTTTTTCCATTAGAACACATGACGAAGCTTCATTTTGCTCAAAAATTTTACTCTTGAGCTTCATGTTGCACCTGTGAGGGCATTAATCTACTTTTTGATCAGCCCTTGTACATCTGCATGTAATTTTGCAATGTTCATTCAAAGCATGATTCAAACTTTTAAACATTTAATGTAAAATAATAAAATTTGATTGTAAATAAAGGTGTCTTTAAGTAGCAGGATAAACTGATTTCATGCACAATTTTCATTGAACTATTAGATCAGCTTAGTTGAAGAGTGTGCTGCAGTTTGCATCGAAAAAAATTATCATTGGGCGTTAATTGTATTTTCATTTTGAATTTGCGAAGTATCTGATAATAATGTGCACAACATTGCAAAAGGCTTCATCAGGAGATGCATATAAGATTTTTTTGCTTGTTTTTGAATTGGTTGATACTGTCAATTATATGATTATATGTAAAATAATGAACTGATGTTCGTTGTTTTTTTTTTTTTTTTTAAATTATGCAGTTTGCTTAATTAAAAATTTACTTTTCTAATCTGGGCATAGACAAGTTCATTTTGCCAATTTTTTTTTTTTCTGGCAGTATTTTATTAAATGCTGAATGAAGGTTAGAAAAGTTATTTGAAAAATACAGGGCAGTGTACATATTGTCAAATAATTCATATACTGGATATGTAGGTAACCATAACATGCATTCATTACATATTTTTTCATTAATGAGTCATGTAGATTTTGAAAGCTTTGTGACTTAATAATATTAAGTAAGAAAGTGTATCCATTCATAAGGTTTTATTCATTCATTCAAATCCATCTTGTGTATTAATTCATGCAGACATCTGTAAACAGTTCTGGGATTTGCATACACTCCTGTTTTACTGTGAAGGATGTACTGCTACCATGTTCTTAAAGTTTTACTTTGGCTAATTTAAAAGATTTTTGTTTTAGCTGAAGAATCAAGATGTTGCCTTGCTGTTTTAGGAAGCTTCAAAAAATTTTGTCAGTAGAAAGTTAAATGTAGTTCACGTGTTTCTTTTACAATGTGGAGAATGCCAGTAAAACCATGCAGCTCTTCTCTAACTAAATTTCAGTGAGACTTAAAAACCACAGAATACAAATATGCAGATGAATATGCTTCAGTAGAAGTTATATTAAAGAAATATCCTGGTACAAAATTATCTGAGGAATAGTTTATAAACCACTACATTATTTTTAGGCATCATCTGTCATCCATGTTAGTTGCTGTTGCCTAAATATGCTTAAGAAGTTCTTGATATAATGAAAATTGTAAAGTATATTTCTAAACCTACAAAAAATTATTTAGATTGTCACATACCTAGGAAATCAAAGCAGTTTTCAAAAGACTGCATCTCCTGAATAAGTAATGGTTGTTGACATGTTAAGCTTATTTTATGGATAAAAATTGTTGTAATAAGAGTTTGGTATAAACAATACTTAGGAGAGGGCTGCAACGACAGTTAGCAAACTCTGTAAAGTGTTTACTTGATGGAAGGAAGGATAAAGTACAAACATCTGAGTATTCACAGAAAAGAAAAGAAAAAAATACTTTGGAAGTGAATTAATGTGTCATAATGTTTGACACATGCCTAAACAACATGCAAACCATCTGGAAAAGTCATGACTCATTAGCATTTTCTCAAATCTTTTTGATTAATGAGTGCATGACAATGACGAGATATGGACAAAATCAGAATTTTGATATTATCTGGTGGCAAGTTGTGGTACCAGACATTGATGAGTGTTTCCTGAAGCTCGTGAAGTGTTAAGAGGCTTTTTATCTGCGACAGCCTTGTCCATGTGACTCAAACGATTTTCAGTGGGGTCGAGATGTGGCTGTTTCCTCGTGATAACAATGTGTTAATTGACTGCTTACACAATCAATTTTTCACCTTTTTAGAAAGTATTATGGAACTGTGAAGAAACATGTGTAGATTCATTATGGTATACTAATTTGCATAATAGCCAAATATGAGTAACACAAATTAATAATGAGGAGCTATGCACCAATTATGTAGAAAATAGTAAAACTAAACTAGTAATCCAATTTATTGGCATAAGAACATATAAATAAGTGTTTCCAAGCTTTCACACATCAACCATATGGCTTTTACAGGAAGATGGACAGAAACTGCAATTTAATAATAGAACACTTCAACAATTTAAACGTGGTGACTTGACAATAAATAGATACAATGCAATCTTCATTTAAAGGCACGAGGCATCACATTGGTTGTGCACGCAGTATCCCGGTAGGAAAAATGCTAGATTTGAAGAATCTAGCATTTTTCCAGATTTGAAGAATCTCCACATTCATGGCAACTCCAGTGAGACGCTATCATTGCATGTTTCACTGTTGGTAATGATCTCCAAGGTTTCTTGAATGGTTGTAGATTAAGGGGTAGAGTAGGTAGGTAATTTCTTTATACCTTCCCACATAGGGGTACAGTAGGTTCCCACAAAATATGGTAAAGTAACCACGACCTTATCCAGAGAAATCAAGTTCAAGTTCATTGCTCCTATGTGGGATGATATAAAGAAATTAACTACCTACTCTACCACTAAATCTATAGCCATTCAATAAATTTTGGAGATTATTCCAACAGTGATGATATTTGCAATGATAATGTCTCACTGGAATTGCCTCAGATTTGGAGCCAGTTCTTCAGGTAACACCTTTTTCCTACCAGGGTACCGGGTGCACGACCAATGTGATGCCTCGTGTCTTTGAATGAATATTACATTGTATCTATTTATTGTCAAGTCAAGTCACCTCGTTCAAATTGCAGTTGTTTCAGATTCCAGTTTCTGTCTGTGTTGCTTGAAAAAGGCATTTGGTTGATGTGTGAAAGCTTGGAAACACTTTTTTATATGTTCTTATGCCAATAAATCGGATTACTAGTATAGTTTTATTATTTTCAACACATTCATTTCTTTATGGTAAGGTGCTAAATCATCTTTAAAAAATCACTCATTACTCTCTCTGCAGTGTTTAGAAATTGTAGGCAATAAACTGGACTGCAAGATGTCCCTGTATGGTTGCACATGCAGCAACACACGCAGTGTAGCAAAATGCAGCTCCAAATCACCTGAGTTTTAGGAAACTTCATCATGGGCATTATGCAATCAGAATGGAGTTCTGTACCTTTCTTCTCCTCGCAAGATGTTGGCCAACTGAGTCATTGAGGTTGAATTTCAATTCTTCATCTGAGAAAATAACATGCTTTCACTTTTCTGCTGACCAATCTGAGTATTTTGGCCCCATTCAAGCAACTGCATTTTCAGTTTCTTGGTCAGAAGTGACATGGCTTTTTTTAGTTCAGCTTGGAATAATCACCTTCTAATGGTTACAGCACTTGTTTTCATGCTCGTGTGCTCTTCCCATTGGCGAATAGTTTTTTTTTTTTTTTTTTGTCATAAAGCATTTCTGCTCATGCAGAGGTTGAATTACTTTTACAGAAGTGAAGTGTTAGGCATTATTTTCTGCTTAAGAAAATCAGTGTCTTCATCATTGGTTATGATCATCATGTTTCTCTTATGCACTCGTGTTTCTCTTATATACTCTTTCTTTGTGTTTGTTTGCTTTCTACGAGATTTTAACAACCACCATGAACAAATTTAAGGGGCATAAGCAGTTGCCAAGGCATATTTTCCAGAGTTCATTGACTGTATGAGATTGGTGGTTTTTTATAGTTGGTTTCAACTGTTCAAATGCACAGAAGTCCATAGGTGCAGCATTAGGCAATTTCACTAAAATGCCATTGAAGGAGATTCAAGGGATACACATTGTTCCGTTCATTTCTTGAATAAATTATTGGGTATATAAATAAGTTTTGAGGGATTTGAGGTGAACAAAACACGTTGTTGGAGAACAGAAACAATATTTTAATATTAATCAAAGTATGCTCCTTCTGAAGCTACAACTTTACCCCATCTTTCGAGCAGTGAACGTATGCCCCGAAGGAAGGATTCCGGTTCCTTGGAAAAGATCCAGTTGTCCAGCCAATTTTTGATGTCTTCATAAGAACTAAACCGTTCTCCAGAAAGCGCTGACTGCATCGACTGAAACAAATGGTAATCTGATGGCGCAATATCTGGCGAATATGGCGGGTGGGGTAGAACTTCCCAGTCGAATCCTTTTAAGTACTTTTTCACAGGTCGAAAAACGTGTGGTCTTGCGTTGTCGTGCTGCAAGATGACTTTGTTGTGTCTATTCTCCCATTCTGGCCGTTTTTGCGCGAGAGCTCGTTTTAAACACATTAATTGGGTTTGATACCGATCACCAGTAATAGTTTCTGATGGTTTCAGCAGTTCATAGTGGACCAAACCCTTTTGGTCCACAGCATTACCTTATACACAGCATTACCTTATAGATACATTACCAGATACACAGCATTACCTTTGAACCATGGATATTGCATTTTGGCATTGAAGGACCTAGTTCACCTGGCTTCACCCATGCTTTCTGCCATTTAGGGTTATCGTACCATATCCATTTCTCGTCGGCAGTAATAATACGATGCAAAAAAACACTTTCTTGTGTGCCTTTGAAGCAGCAATTCGCAAATGGTTTTTCGACGTTCAAGGTCTCTTTCCCGCAAAGCATGTGGAACCCAATTCCCTTCTTTTGCACCATTCCCATGGCAGCTAAACATTGTGAAATGCATGGTTGACTAACATTTAATGCTGCTGCTAGTTCTTTTTGGGTCTGGCACGGATCCTCGCCGAATAAAGCTTCCAATTTGGCATCAGCAATTTTTTTGGGTGGTCCAAAGCGTTCTTTATCACTGACATTGAAATTGTTCCTTTTGAATCGTCTAAACCAATGATTACATGTTTTTATGGATGGGGAATGTTCACCATAGATTTCTGACATTAAGCGATAGCTGTCGGCAGCACTTTTCTGGACAATAATGTAATGCACTAACACTTCCCGCAAATGCTGTTTTGTCGGGATGAAAGTTGCCATTTTCCATTGAGTAAAACAAATGCGTCTTCGCATCTCAATCGAACATCGTATACTGACTCTGACAGCTGGTGTCTTGTACTGCGATATCGCAGTGTTGCCCCCTTAAAATGCATGCGAGCAGTAATAAGTACGACACCGAACTGAAATCCCTCAAAACTTATTTATATACCCAATAGATTATTGGTGAAGTGTTAACATGTGGCTAAGCACTGTCCTGGGTAAACCAGCCCTTTGGGGGAAGGGGCATGGTTAGCATATTGTGCAGAGATTTTTTGTGAGTACAGCAATGCAAGACATTCATTATAATACTTGTAGTATGTAGAGTTTATTTCAATATTTAAATGTACCCCTCTGAAACTCAAGTTTCAGCAGGGGTACATTCAAATGTTACAGTGAAATAGCATGTGGGCCAAATTTTGATGTAGTTTGACAAATATGCCAAGAGTACACTTAGAGTGACCATAACCTTGCTGCAATAAGCAGCCAGATATCTCTTATTGAAGTTCTGAGTGATAGCACCTTGTGTTCTGTGATGTTGCATGAATTTGTGAACATCCACCATATTGTATTTTTGTAGACCCAAATCCTGCAAGATAAAAGGATCCGATGTGGTTTGGCATGTACATACTAGTGCTATTTCCTGGATTTTGGATTTTCGGATATTTTAGTATCTGAAAACTGGATTTTCAGTCTTCGAATAGTTCGAACTCCGGTTATCTGGATTTCGAACTTCGGAAGTGCTGTTCCCGGATTTCGGATTTCTGGATATTTTACTATCCGAAAACCGGATTTTAGCATTCGAATAGTTTGAACTCCGGATATCCGGATTTTGAACCTCGTATATTCTGATTTCGGATATCCGGACTTAGAATACTGAATATTCAGACATCTCAACAACATAGATCTATCTAGCCATGATAGGCTGCATGCCTCAGGTTGTTCAAACCTTAACACAGCAGTTTGTGAATGTGCGTTGTTGTTTTTTTTTGTTTTTTTGCTGCATGATGTCCGTTTGATTAGATAAAGTGATCTTTCATGACATTGATATTGTATTAAGTGAAGGGATAATAAATAAAATTGCAGTGTTTTATCCTGTAACAAACTCGTGCAGCAATCCGGATTTATGATGTTTCAGATATTTCGAAATCCGGATTTCAAAATATCCAGTTTTTGACAGCCCTATCCAGATTTTGAAATTCGGATTTCGTGTGGCAATCTGGATTTCGGATTTATGATATTTCAAATATTTTGAAATCCCAAATTCGGATTTCAAAATATCTGGGTTTTAACAGCATTAGTACATATGTGTGCATCAAATGAATCAGTCTGTTGCTTATTTTTCACCACTTAGTAGGTGCTGTGCTTTGCTGTGATGTCCACTGTCTGGCATGGTGCAAGTTGATATTTTCTATCACCTGTCCACCATATGATATTTTCCTTTGCCCTGGTAGGAAAAAGTGTTTTGTGCTACAGATGGCGAAGCTCCGGCGAACAGACATGTGTAGTAAGGTGGAATGTGTCCCATGCCTGATTGGATGGCGTGCTCCACTGCTCAGACAGGTAGGCATGCGCCTGGCCCAACGTGTGTGCTGCTCATACGAGACGAGAATGTTGGAGGAGAAACTTTTTGTTTGTGTGCTCCTATGCCATTATTGGAAAACAAGGGTTGAACTCAACAGCTCCTGCAAAGGAAATTTATAGTGTAGAAAGTGAGGGGCCAGTGCACCCTGCAACAACAAGAAAATGGTTCCAACGCTTCCGGTCCGGAGACACAGCTTGTTGACAAATTGAGGTGTGGGAGACCAGTCACCACCAGAACCAAAGCCCTGCATCTAACTGCTGAACAGCACCCAGGAACCAGCACCTGGCGATTAGCAGAGGAGGTCCATGCATCACACACCACCATTGTTCATTACCTACATCAGCTCGGTTTTCACTCCAGATGTCCATGAATGGTTCCCCATGAGTTGAGCCCACAGCAAGCTGAAGAGCATGTCACTCTGTTTTGAGAATTGCTGAAAAATCCAAGCGACAACCGGTTTTGGCGGAGAATCGTAACGAACGATGAGAAGTGGGTCTTCCTACATTATCCTGACACCGGAAACCAATGGCTGTGGCCGGGGATAAGGCTCAAGCAGTTGTTCAAAGAGGGTGTTTTGAAGTGAAGTCAATGTTGTGTGTATGGTGGAATTTTGATGGTCCTGTCCACTGGGAGCTTGTGCCATTGTGCCACGTGGTTAGGCCGTTGATCAGAACCTGTATGCCGACCAGCTGCAACACCTATACGACGTTCTACGTCAGCACTACCCCGCAATGGTGAACCGAAAGAAGGTTATCCTGCAATTTGACAACGCCCCATATCATAAATCATTGATTGTCTGCCAAAAAATTTAGGATTTAGATGACGTTGAATCACCTGTTTCGTTCCATGGTGCACTTCTTGCCCAGCAGACAGTTCCATTCCTTGGAGGCTGTGAAAGATGTCGTCACCGAGTTTTTCGCATCCAAGCCAGCCTCCTGGTATCGCAACGGCATTGGATCTTTGGCTGAATGTTGGAGAAAGACCATAGATTCTGATGTATTTTGCCGAATAGCCATATGTGGTCGACATGTGGTACCGGACTGAACATTGTACCCCATGTCGCTACGAACTTGTGACTCACCCTGGTATTTGCCTATCTGGCTTCCAATAGTGCATGTATTTTTTGTTCTCACAACATATGTACTGGCATGGCACAATGTGGAAATCATTTCTGTAAAACTCAATCAAGCTGTATGGCATTGGTATTAGGGTATGTTTTATTGCCATGCTTTTTAAATGGAAAATTTTGCTTCTAATGATCTTGCACATTAAAACATTTATGCATATTTTGTTTTTCTTCTCAGGTGTGGCCAGTGACACATGCAGCTGATTATCTTGTCAACGAAGCATCCAATAAACTAGTTACAAAGCACAATCAAGCCTTTCCAAATGAACGGATTTTACAACAGGTAATATATTTTCAGTAGCTTTAACATCTCTTTCGTTAGTCTTATGAATAGTACAGAAAAATATTTTATCAAAATTTAAGTAGTAAGCTTATAATGGAATTTAACTTCTACAGCTTTTTAATAAATGAGTAACTGTGGATATTTAGACGAAAAACAAACAAGGAGATAATTTTATTACCTCAAATTTTCAAATAAAAGCCTCTTTCATCATCAGGAGAAATTCCAAAGAGCTGGTGACCACATGGGATGGATTTGTCAACCTGTTTTTTTTTTTTTTTTTATTTGAGCCATGATGTTATCATTCACTGCAATGATTTGTGAACCCGGTGGAAAGTGGATCTGTATTATTTTGTTCCTATGGTGCCACAAATTTATTTGCAATTATTTGCTTTGCTAAGTTTAATTCTTATATTTCTCTTTTACCGAATTTACGTGGAAGCGTCTTAGCATTTTTAAATGGGGAATTACGTCAAATTATGTAAATCATTGCACTTTTGACTTTAAAATATTGTATAGAACAAAGGCTAGTGCAAAGTGTGAAACAAGATTTTCGGAAGTTTTGCAATTTATATTGGAAGGCAGCATGCATTGCAGTAATAATAATAACAATAATCTTACACCAGTAATGTGTTTTGGCATGTTATTGGCTCACACAACTAAAAAGAAATTGTTGTCCACAATAAACCCTCTATCTCTTTCTGTATACTGAAAGATTTTCTGCTTGTGTTATAATGCTTTCTTGATCACTAATTGGTGATTTTACACCATCAGTCCTCCTTGTTCCAGTTCTTCATCTGTTGCTGCCACTAAAGAATAAAACAGCTGTGTAGGTTGACTTTTATTTTCCATTCAACATGAATCCAAATCATCTTAGTATGTTCTTGTTAACCTTTTCTTCTACTACAGAAGTAAACAACTCAGTTTTAATGTCTGCATTACAGATTCCGTGCTGCTATTGAGTCTACTTATTTTCTCCAGGTATTTCGCTTCGCACTAATGTGCACTTTATTTCTTACCCATCTCTCATTTACATATAAGACCTTAAGTGTAAGCACACCATTATGTCATCATCATTGACCATTACCAATACACTGCTGGAAGGTCTCAAGTTTCTTCCACAACTCTGTTTTAAACTAGTCTCCAACACGCTTTTGTATTCTATCCACCCATCTCCTGTGTGGGGGAATTCTTGGTCTTTTTCTGTCCCTGGTATGGAGTCTAATATTTCAGCTGTCCAATGGCAATTAGTTCTAGCAATGTGTCCAGACCACTGCCACTTGAGTATTTACTTTTGCTCATGATATCAACTGTTGTCATTTTCCTGATCTATTGGTTCCTTTTCCTGTCTTTCCTGGTTACACCAAGTATGCACCTCTTCATACTTCTTTGAGTTGTATGCAGCCTCTCTGTTTATATATATATCATCATCATCATCATCATTCATTATCAATCCACTGCTGGATAAAGGTCTCCCCAAGTTTCTTCCACAACGGTCTGTCTTGTGCCAGACTCCTCCATGTTACTCCCGCATACTTTCAAATTTCATCCATTCATCTCCCATGTGGTCTTCTTCTGGGTCTTTTGCTGTCCCTTGGAATCCAATCTAAAATTTCAGCTGTCCATTGATGGTCTGTCCTTCTGGCAGTATGTCCAGCCCATTGCCATTTCAGGGATTTAACTCTGATCATGATGTCTTCCACTCTTGTCATTTTTCAGATCCACAAGTTCCTCTTCTTATCTCTCCTGGTTACACGAAGCATGCACCTCTCCATGCTGCTTTGAGTTGTCTGCAGACTTTGTATGTCTCTTTTAGTTAAGGTCCACGTCTCTGCACCATACGTAAGCACTGGAAGGATGCATTGATCAAACACTTTTCTTTTAAGACATAATGGCATATTGCTCTTGAAAATTATGCTGTTTCTTCCAAAAGCTCTCCAGGCAAGTTTTGTACGCCGATTAATTCCACGTCTCTGCACCATACGCAAGCACTGGAAGGATGCATTGATCAAACACTTTTCTTTTAAGACATAATGGCATATTGCTCTTGAAAATTATGCTGTTTCTTCCAAAAGCTCTCCAGGCAAGTTTTGTACGCCGATTAATTTCTTCATCAATGTGACCCTCACTTGATATCTGCTGTCCAAGATAAATGTACGTATCTGTAATCTCCAGCTTTTCTCCATCAATCGATAGATCTTCATTTCTTGTAAAAGCATTGAACATCATTTTTGTCTTCCGAAAGTTCATTTTTAATCCCACTTCTTTACTCTTGTCAGCAAGTTCCTGGATCATACTCTGCAGCTCTGATGGGGTAGTTGCAAAAATGACTGTCATCAGCAAAACGAAGGTGAGTTAGATAATCTCCATAAATCTTTATCCCTTTGTTTTCCCAGTTCAGTGATTGAAAGACATTTTCCATTGTGGCGTTAAAGAGCTTCGGAGATATGGTGTCACCTTGTCTCACTCCCTTTCCAATTTTTATGTGTGTTGTATTTTCAAACAGCCAAATCTTTACACTTGCATTTTCATAGATGTTATTAATAATATTAATGTATGCATCTTCAATACCGAAGTATTTCAAAGCCATTGTAACTGCTGATGGTTTCACCGAATCAAAGGCCTTTTCATAATCGATAAAAGCCATGCACAATGGAAGTTCATATTCCCTCGCTCTTTCAATTAGTTCTCTCAGTACGTGGATATGATCTATTGTGCTGTAGCCACTCCTGAATCCAGCTTGTTCTCTCGGTTGAGCCATGTCCAGTGTTACCTTCAAACGGTGTGAAAGAACTTTAGTGAAGATTTTATAAACCACTGATAGGAGGCTGATAGGTCTGTAGTTCCTGAGATCCTCAATGTCTTCTTTTTTATGTAGCAGGATCATTGTAGCGTTGTTCCAATCCTCAGGAATCTTCCCTTCATTAAGGCATCGGAGTGAAAATTTGGGCGAGTACTGTTTAGATTTCTCCACTTGCTTCTTGTATGATGTCTACAGTAATTCCATCTTCTCCTGGAGCTTTTCCCCGCTTCATGTTCTTGATTGCATGTGCAACTTCTGCTGGGAGGACTGGAAGAACTCTGGTACTGGTACCTTTCATGATGTCTGGAGTACATGTATCGTCCCTTTCATATAATTTGGAGTAGAAATCTTTCACTCTTGTCAAAATTTCGCCTCTATTTCTTGTTACAGAACCATCTTCTTTTCTCTCTGCCATAATCTGTTTTCTTCCCTTACTGAGATGTCCCTTTGCTATCTTTAGGCTTTGGTTGTTTTCAATTGCTTTCCTCACTAGTTCACAGTTGAATTTCCTTACGTCTTCAGTGATACTTTTTTGTACTGTCTTGCATAGCTCTATATATTCCACTTTGGAAGTCACATCTTCTTTAGTTGTCCTCATCTGTCTTCTTTTTTGCATCAACATTTTGTTTTTCCTGATAATTTGTTCACATGCAACTTGTTCTTAGACCCAGCTAATTTTGTTGCTCTTTCCACAAGAGCTTTGGTTACTTTTCTGTTAACTTCAGAAATATCCACTTCTTCCGATGTTAGGCCTTCTAAAGCCGATAATCTGTTCTTCAGTTCCAGCTTGAAGGTATTAAGGTGTTTTTTAAGGTTGGTTATGTCAATACATTTTGTTTGTCTTATGAGCTTGCCACGTTTGAGTTTAGTATTGAGGTGCATCTTACATCTCATCAATCTGTGGTCACTACCTGTGTTGAACTTGCTTAGCACACTGCAGTCTTCGATGACAAATTTTTTGTTACACATAATAAAATCAATTTCACTTGTCCCATTTGGATGTCTCCATGTCCATTTCCTGTGTGGTTTTTTCTTGAAAAAGGAGTTCATGATGAAAAACCCTTCTGCCTCTGTAAACTCTAAGAGAGTATTTCCACGCTGGTTTCTGTTGCCGTGACCGAAATTACCTACTGAAGTTTCATTCTGTCGCCATTGCCCTATATTTGCATTGAAATCTCCCATAAGTATCTTCAAGTTCTGCTTACCTTTATTATTTAGATGACAAATTTCCTCATACAATTCTTCAATTTCTTCTTCAGGATGACTTGTGGTGGGTGCATAAGTTTGAATAATCTGAGCTTTGTATCTTCTCGAGAGTTGGATAACGAATCGTGCAGCTCTGTCAGAGGAACTTTCAACTTCTACAACTTTATCCTTCAGTTTCTTGTTTATTATAAATCCAACACCACTAGTTCTGCCAGTATAAGTCCCACGATAGTAGAAGAGATGTCCACTTTTCAGTTCAATGAGATCTTCTCCTTTTCTCCTTACCTCACTTAGCCCGATGATGTCCCACTTGATCCTTTGTAGTTCCTCTTCCAATTCAAGAAGCCTTGAATCAGAAGATAGGGAGCGTCCATTATATGTAGCCAAGGTCAGCATCAGATGGCAGCCTAGTCCGGTCCTCCGGGGATTCTTAGCACCCTCTGCCTTCATGTCGCACTGGCCGCTGCCTTCGCTGCCTTGGCCAGGTACATTCCAGCTGATGGAGACTGAGGGCCAAGATTTAAGTTGTGGAGTCATTTTGGAGGGGTTTGGCCATAACTCACCACGCTGGCCAAGCGGGTTGGTGAGTGTGGGATAACATTTCCTCTAATCCTGATGGTATAGTTATACCGCTATTGGCGGTCGTCAGAGCCCCTTTAGTGGGAACAGTATGCACCACAAGAAGGCGGGATTGACATTTGTCAAGAAGGGGCTGTGATGTTGCGCATCACCTGACCTTACATCCCTATATATATATATATATATATATATATATATATATATATATATATATATATATATATAGTGGTTTATAAAATCTTCACTAAAGTTCTTTCACACCGTTTGAAGGTAACACTGGACATGGCTCAACCGAGAGAACAAGCTGGATTCAGGAGTCGCTACAGCACAATAGATCATATCCACGTACTGAGAGAACTAATTGAAAGAGCGAGGGAATATGAACTTCCATTGTGCATGGCTTTTATCGATTATGAAAAAAGCCTTTGAATCGGTGAAACCATCAGCAGTTACAATGGCTCTGAAAACCTGTGGTATTGAAGATGCATACATTAATATTATTAATAACATCTATGAAAATGCAAGTGCAAAGATTCGGCTGTTTGAGAATACAGCACACATAAAAGTAGGAAAGGGAGTGAGACAAGGTGACACCATATCTCCGAAGCTCTTTAATGCTACATTGGAGGGTGTCTTTCAGTTGCTGAGCTGGGAAAACAAGGGGATAAAAATTAATGGAGATTATCTAACTCACCTTTGTTTTGCTGATGAGGTAGTCATTTTTGCAACTACCCCATCAGAGCTGCAGAGTATGATCCAGGAACTTGCTGACAAGAGTAAAGAAGTGGGATTAAAAATGAACTTTCAGAAGACAAAGGTGATGTTCAATGCTTTTACACGAAATGAAGATTTATCGATTGATGGAGAAAAGCTGGAGATAACAGACACGTACATTTATCTTGGACAGCAGATATCAAGTGAGGGTCACATTGATGAAGAAATTAATCGGCGTACAAAACTTGCCTGGAGAGCTTTTGGAAGAAACAGCATAATTTTCAAGAGCAATATGCCATTATGTCTTAAAAGAAAAGTGTTTGATCAATGCATCCTTCCAGTGCTTACATATGGTGCAGAGACGTGGACCTTAACTAAAAGAGACATACAAAGGCTGCAGACAACTCAAAGAAGCATGGAGAGGTGCATGCTTGGTGTAACCAGGAGATATAAGAAGAGGAACTTGTGGATCCGAAAAATGACAAGAGTGGAAGATGTCATGATCAGAGTTAAATCCCTGAAATGGCAATGGGCTGGACATACTGCCAGAAGGACAGATCATTGATGGACAGCCGAAATTTTAGATTGGATTCCAAGGGACAGGAGAAGACCCAGAAGAAGACCACTTGGGAGATGGGTAGATGAAATTAAAAAGTATGCAGGAGTAACATGGAGGAGACTGGCACAAGACAGACCGTTGTGGAGGAAACTTGGGGAGACCTTCGTCCAGCAGTGGATTGATAATGGTTGACAATGATGATGATGATGTATATATATATATATTTATTATTTAGTCGAGGTTCATGCCTCTGATCCAGTAAGTAAGAACTGGAAAAAAGGAAGCATTGATTCATTATTTTTCTTTTAAAGACCTAATGCCAAACTGCTCTTGAAAGTCACATTGTTTTTTTCCAAATGTTCTCCATCTAAGTTTTATTTTCCTTCTAATTTCTTCTTTGGTGAGGCCCTTGATTGTTATCTGTTACCAAGGTAAATGGTTAATTCTAAAATTTCCCCTATCCACCTAAGTATTCAGTTCTTGTAAAAGCATTGTAGATAAATTTGGTTTCTGTTAGTTCCTTTTTAATACAATGAAAAAATATAGTGCCTTTGCGCCAGTGATTTTTTATACAATTAAAATATAGTGCCTTTGCTCATTGATATGTAAAAATTAAAAAATGGACAGTAACTGCTAAAAGCTTCTGTGAGACCAGATCTTGCCAGTTTCTAATGCCGAGTGGAACCAGAAGGTATTGGCTTGGTCAAATAATGCTTTGACATGCATAAATTGACCATTGAAGTTCTAGTTTTCTGCACTGAGGCAATATATATTTCTTAAATTCACAATTCCACTCTACCCTATTGTAGTGCTATGACTTGGTAATGCTGCAGCATTGTACATTGCAGATGAAGTATTAAAGCAGTTATATTTGCCTTACCTAAGTGTACAAAATTTTGTACAATGAAAAATATATAAAAAAATATAGTTCTGTGCTATCCTTATAAACTTACCCACAGCCAACAATTGCAAAAGGGATGAAACACATCTGATTGGCTGTCTTAGTACACATGGAGGCAGATGAAGCTTGGCTATGGAATATTCTGTGGAATGAAGCTCATTTTTTTTTTTTTCTCAGTGGAAATGTGAACACTCAAAACTGTTTTTCTGAGCTACAGAGAAAAAGCGCAATTGTTAGCATATTCTCTTATCTCACCAAAGGTTATAATATGCATAAGGATTGGAGCTATGTTTTTATTGATCTCTTTTGTTATGTTTTTCTTTAAATAAAATCATTGAACTGGATAATGCAACCTGCATTGTAACCACATTAGTGTTCACTCTATGATAGTCATACTTGCCAACTTTTATGGATTTCTGCTTAATTTTACTGATTTATGGATAGAAGTCTTTTTTTACAGATTTTTTTATATTTCGATTGCTCAACCGAAATATTTCAATCCCCTGCAACCATCCACTTACATTTTCTACCGGACCATACGAGCGCTGTGTTAAGCGATGATGTCATCTTTGACTAGCCAGCTTCGTGCCGAGCCATCAAGTATAACGATGGCTCCACTTTGTGACGTCTCTCTCCACGGGAGTACTCAAGTGATGTGCTGACCAGAATTCTCCAAAATGCATAATTACACATTTATACGCATCGAAATTTTGCCAACGCGTAAAGATACGCTTCAGGAATTTTTCTCAACGCGTAAAACTTCGCATCGGGAATTTTTCTCGACGCGTAAAACTATGCATCGGGAATTTTTCTCTGTGCATAAAAACTATGCATCAGGAATTTTTCTCTGTGCATAAAAAATATGCATCGAGAATTTTCTCGACGTGTAAAAATACGCATTTTGAATTTTTCTCGGCGCGTAAAATTACACATCGAAGAATTTTACCAATTCGTAAAAATGCTCATCGGGACGGTATTTCGTCTTTCAGAGACAGAAGTAAACGAAATAAAGATTTTTCCGTAATCATAATTTCTTTTTCCTGTGATGTTGCCTCTGCCCAGTATTGTTGTTATGTATCATTTTATTCCATAAATATTTGTATTTCAGTTTGAAAATGGAGGAAAAATTTCCGAAAACGGAAATTCAACGGCGAAAAAATTTTGCTGTAATCTTTAGGCACAAGAGTGGACAGCTTCGAGGAATTTCTCCTTTTCCGTCATAGTTTGGGTTATCCTCGAGATCGATGCATAACTGAACAGAAATTTTTGGGTAATTAGTAGTGGTGGAGGATGTTTTCCGCCTGAAACTTTCAAAAGAGGAAGTTTCGTCTTTCAAAACTTTCAAAAACGGAATTAGACGCAGTGAAGATTTCTCCTGTAATCGTAATTTTGAAAAATTTGTAAAAATTGATGCATGGTGTTCAAAAGTATTTATATTTTCAAAGTTACACTATTCATCTTTTTATCTAAAATAGAGGGCGTAAATGCAGATGATGTCGAATTCAAAATACATTTTATTCCATATCTTTGCTTCCAAACATCCGATTGAAAAAAATATTTTATATTTCGATTCCATTTATGTCGAAGAGTATTTTAGGTATAGTTAGTTTTTCAAGTTACGCATAGGTTTTCCGCTAGGGGGCGCCAAAAGTAAATTATGTTTTCTTCGATATCTCTTCTTCTAAAACTCTGTTTTGAACATTTTTTTCTTCAGTAGATACAGATCCTGATGGGAAATCTTTTGCATATACTTAATAATTTTCAATAAAGAATACTTTGGCCACCAGGGGGCGTAAGTGTTAATTTTTGCTTCTGGTGTATTTGCCATGAAATCTGAGCTTCTAAAGTCTTGATTGAAATAATTTGTCCGTGGATCGATTCCACTCACGTCAATAAACCTTTTCGGAATATTTTCATTTAAAAAATATTGAATGTTTTCACCGCCAGGGGGCGTAGATGAATATCTTATTTTTGTCGGTATCTCTGCTTCTAATGGTGCGATTTGAAAAATTCTTTCTTCATCAGATAGTTTCCAGTGTGACATGTTTTTTCTATAATTTCAAAATTTTCAAGTAATTCATAGACTTTCCACTAGGGGACGCAAAGATAAATTGTGTTTTCCCCAATATTTCTGCTTCTAAAACTCAGATTTGAAAAATGCTTCCTATATCGCATACAGCTCCTGATAGAAAATGTTTTTCATATAATTTCTAATATTTGGTAAAAAATGGTTTGGCCACCAGGGGGCATAAGTTTTAATTTCCGCTTCTGATGCATTTTCAGCAAAATCTGAACTCCTGAAAACTCGAACAAGATTTTTTTTTTTTTGGACCGATGCCACTCACATCGAGAAACCTTTCAAGAATACTTTCTTCCTAAAATGCATGTGTTTTCTGCCAGGGGTCATAGATGCATATCTTATATTTGTCCATATCTCTGCTTCTAAGAGTCTGATTTGAAAAATTCTTTCTTTGTTAGAGAGTATTTCCACTGCGAAATGTTTTTCATGTAAATTTAAATTTTTCTTAATGCACAAGTCTGCAGCCAGAGGACGCCGCCCCGGTGGCACATTGGTCTAAGCGATGGCTTCTGATCATGCGTCTGAGATAGGTCTGAGTTGGAATCCTGGTGAGGCATGGATGTTGCGTTTGTCTTACGGCACTGACTATCTCCCTTCCTTGGAGTCAGTGGCCCTAAATTAAGGACAGACGACTGCCTTTAGCCCAGTGAGTTGCTGACAGTGGTCATTAAACCTTCAATAGAAAAAAAAACAACCAAAAAACCAGAGGACGTAAGTTCCGGATTCTGTTTACAACAATATCTGCGAGATTAAAAACCCAATTGAAAAACTTCTTTCTTCGGTCAGATGCTATTGTTTTCCATACCGGTTCCATTGACTTTGAATAGCTTTGACAAATTTAATTTGCATCAGAACGGATTCAAAAGACGTGCTCATTACACCCGAAAATTCGATGCCATCTTTCTTGTTCTTCTGGCATTGAATATATTGCATTATAGATGTGGTATTTAGTATGTACACTGAAGTGCCAGAAAAACTGGTACACCAGTCTAATACTTGGTGGGTCCCCCACGGAAGCGCAGGACTGCAGAAATACGACGGGGCATGGAATCCACTAGCTTCTGGAAATATGCTGTAGGCAATGCACACCATACTTCCTGCAGAGCATTCCACAATTCGGGTGTATTCCGAGGTCTCCGATTCCTGTGTTCGATAGCGCGTTGCATAGCATCCCAAATGTGTTCTATCAGGAGACTTGGGTGGGAATGGCAACACCCCAAACTCAGATGAATGCTCCTCTAACCATAATGTGGTGTCTCGACACTTGTGTGGAGGTGCATTGTCCTGTTGGAACAGGCCCAACCCATCAGCATGAATGCTGGACATGAACTGGTGTACCTCGTCAGAGAGGATGCGCACATAGTGTTGGCCAGTCACAGACGTTTGTAGACTTACCAGGGGTCCCAGTGAAGTCCAGCTAAATGCACCCCGTAACATTACAGACCCCCCCAGCAGCCGGTACATTTCCCTGTTGACAGGCGGGATCCATGGCTTCATGGGGTTTGCGCCACACACGAATCCTTCCATCTGCCCGCTACAGTTGGAAACGCGGCTCGTCAGACCAAGCTACTGTTTCCAGTTATCAAGTGTCCAGTGGCGTTGTTGCCGTGCCCAAGCAAGGCGCATAGCTCTGCGTCGTGCACCCATCAAGGGGACTCTAGTTGGGCGTCTGCTCCCAAAGCCCATATCGTGCAGGGTACGTTGCACAGTCCGGACGCTGATGCTTGTTGAGGCTTTAGCATTGAATTCCGATGATACCTGCAAGAGTGTTGCACGCCTATCGCGTGAAACGATTCTTGACAGCCGACGATGGTCACATTCAGCCAATGTCTTTTTACGGCCACACTGGTATCATAGGTTGGAGGTTTTGCCGGAATTCTGGTAGTCACGGTACACCCTTGCAATGGTCGTCCGTGAAAATCCGATCTTCGTTTCTACCTCCGAAATACTATGGCCCTTCTTACGAGCGCCAACTATGACACCGCTTTGAAAATCGCTTAAATCGTTTTTACTTGTCATTCTCATGCCGAAAACAGCTCTGACAGCTGGCAAGGATGTCTATTGCTTTATATATGCATTGGCGAACGCAACCGAGTACGCGCATAGGTGACGTTGCTATGTATTTTGCATAAGCTCATCTGTACTAGTTTTTCTGGCGCAACCCTGTTTTGTTTTGTGGTAAATGGCATTCGTGCAAAAGTTTTACTGATGCACATTTCCCAAAGTTGGCAAGTATGGATAGTTTCTTGGGCTGTTTACTGCCCAAACTATCGCTAAATTTATGTGCATAAATACATACATACATATCACTAAGCTGTTCTCTGATATGCAGAGGTTACCTCCACAAAGAAATACAAACTACCAGATAATTTTTACTTACTGTTGCTGCATCAGACTTCTGCATTTACAGCGATCTTGACATACAGCTCGGGCTTCACTGACATCCATCACACGCCGTACACAAGATCTTCTATACTTCATACTCATAATCTTTTTCTCATGCTGACACTCCTGAAACTGATCCTCTCATGACTTCCTTGGCCTTCCTCTGCCTTTCCTTCCTGCCACTTGGGCTTTGGGCTAAAAAGATTTTCTCAGTAAGCATCTCATCACTCATTCTTTCAACATGGCCAAACCACTGAAGCATATTAGTCTCCACCTTACTAACAACATTTTGCTTCACATTACACAACTGCAACACATCTTCATTCCTCATACAATCAGAACGTGCCTTGCCACACACACCCTCCTGCCCCCCGCGAGTAATGCATTTCTCCAGCACACAAACGACTTCTGTGTTTCTTTTGTAGTACCCAGGTTTCACTGCCATACATCAGAGTAGGAACAATTGCACTTTCATATACAGCCATGCGGGACTCTCTTGAGAACCCATCATTCCTGTGAAACACTCCCAAAGCAGCCATGACTTTCAATGAAGAATTCTCTTGCCTACTAATTTCACCATCCGATATGTTCTCTCTGTCAAACATGTTTCCTAAATACACAAACTCATTCACCTGGTCAATCACTGTGCCATTCAGACATATATTACATTCAGTGCTACAAATTCCTCTCTCAGAAACCATAATTTTAGTTTTTCCCTTATTTATACTCAGTTTGAATTTCATGCAAACTTCATACATCCGGGACAACATACCGTGCAACTCACTTTTGCTCTCTGCCAACAGCATGCATCCATAAATATATTAAACAGTCATGGTGACATTACACAACTTTGTCTAACTCCTGCACCAATAGAAAACCATTTTGATAAAACACCATTCGCTCGTACACAAGCTCTACTGCCAGCATACATGGCTTTTGCACTGTTAAATAGATTCCCAGTAACACTATATTCATTCTATACCTTCCACAAAAGTGTCCTATTTACTCAGTCATAAGCTTTCTCTAAATCTATGAAGACAGCAAAAACTTTCTTACCAACAGCCAGATACTTTTCAATCATTAAGCATAATGCAAAAATTTGGTTAGTGCAGCCTTTACGAGGCATAAAACACTCTGAACATCCCACATTTTCTTTGATGTAAGACCCCGTCCTTTTTCAATAACGACCTTACTAAACGCTTTCCCTGGCACACTCAGTAGGCTAATACCATGATAATTCTTGCAGTCAGTCTGATCACCTTTTCCCTTATACAAGGGAACAATGATAGTATCCTTTCAATCCCAAGGGACCATTCCTAACTCCCAGCACAACTGGCAAATTTCAGTTAACCAGTCAATTACAGAGTCACCACCATATTTCAACATCTCAGCAGTTATGCCATCAACTCCTGGAGCCTTACCATTCTGAAGAGATTTTAGACCTTTACACAGCTCTTTTTCTTGAGATTATTCCTGTGCTTCCATCCTTCACTGTGGCATTATCTTTGCTTTCTTGATCTAATAACTCACAGAAGTATTCACCCCATCTTTCACTTAACTCATTGGGCTCCCATATCATTTACCCGATCCTATTCCTTACACAGCTTAAACTTTGTTTTCCCTATTTTTCTTGATTCCCATGTACTTCCAGAAAGTCTTCCTATCTTTCCAAAAAGCCAATTCATGCCTTTCCACCTTCTCCTTCCTATCTTTTGCCTCACAGTTGCGAACCAGCTTAGTGGCTTCACGCTTCTTACAGTGATATTTATCCCCAGAAACTCTACCTTGCAACATCCCCAAATAGGCCTCCTTTCTTTTTACTGCCTCTTCAATCTCACTATTCCACCAAGCATCACCTCTATTGTAACCCACTTTTGTGGTGCCATAGACCTCTTCAGCAGCAGTGACAACACAGTTCTTTAAATATTCTCACTTCTTTTCTACATCCCTCTCACAAGACTTCAGCTCCTTCAGTCATTCTCTGAGTAAGTCAGAATAATGCTGATGATCTTCAGGGAGCCTTTCAACCTTTATTTTTTCCATCCTAGGCCTCTTCCTGTTCCTTTTCCTCCAACCAACATTCAGTTTCACTCGTGACACTACCAAGTAATGATCAGAACCAACATCCACACCTCTCATCACACAAGTGTCAACTAAGTGTTTCAGACGCTGATCATACACAACAAAATCTATCGCACTCTTTTGACCAAGAGTATGATTTTCCCAAGTATATGTGTGGATATACTTGTGGTTGAAAAACGTATTAGATACACTCAAACCATTCTCAATGCAGAGTTCAATTAGTCTTTCACCATTATCATTCACACAAGGATCATTAAACTTACCCAGAACATTGTCAGAAATTGCATTCTGCACACCTACTCTAGCATTGAAGTCCCCTGTTATTAGAACTTTCTCTTTAGCACCAAACTGGCTCAAAACAGCATTTAGTTCATTCCAGAAATCTTCCTTCCTATCAGAAGATTCCGAGTCACGAGGAGCATACACTACAACAATTACTATTCTCTGAAGTTTCACTTTCAAACGAATCCACTATAGTAATAAATATCAGCTTACCCTTTTAGGTTAGCTTCTGTTGAACATTTTCTTGCACGTCAGGATTCTGGGTTTCTTGTAGGTTCCTGCTGGGTGTGGTCCTTTCATTTCACCATCGTTGTTCTTCACTCATGCAAACGAGCAAATTAAGTGACACAAAACAGTTTTGTAATAGCCCGAAGTTCACCATGATTTTAAAAATATTTTACACTCCCTTGAATTCTTTTACTAACACATAAGTCCAAACTTAGGCAACTCAGGAAACCTATTAAACATACATGCGCTTCACAAAACTATAACATACCACCAAATTCACACACACACATCCAAACCAGGTACTAAAAGACACAGACAATTGTAACTAAACTCTAAAAACCTATATACACTATGTACAACAAACCGGCTATGATTGCTATTTATGCCATCTTATCACATTTGTCCACCTCACCTCAACTCAATGCTCACAACACATGCTGGCTAATCCTTTTACCACACCTCTGCCTTCCCCACACAGATTACTTCAAGTGCTTTCTGCTATCCCATGGCTGCCTCAGGAAGTATTAGCGATGTTAATCCGTCTGCTGCTGCAGAGTGAGTGAGTGAAAGGGTTTGGCGATGATGTTGAGATCGAACCAGTTGCAGATTTTTTTGCTCGCACTCACTCTGCGGCAGCAGATGGATTAACATCGCTAATTCTTCCTGAGGATGACCATGGAATGCTAGAAAGCGCTTGATGCGATCTGGGTGGGGAAAGCAGAGGTGTGGTAAAAGGATTAGCCAGCACTTGTTTGTTGTGAACGTTGAGGCGAGGTGTACAAATGTGATAGGATGGCATAAATAGCAATAATAGCCGGTTTGTTGTGCATAGTGTAAATAGGTTCTTAGAGTTTAGTTACAATTGTCTGTGTCTTTTAGTACCTGGTTTGGATGTGTGTGTGAATTTGGTGGTATGTTATAGTTTTGTGAAGTGCATGTTTATTTAGTAGGTTTCCTGAATTGTCTAAGTTTGGATTTATGTGTTAGTAAAAGAATTCAAGGAAGTGTAAAATATATTTAGTCATGGTGAACTTCGAGCTATTACAAAACTGTTTCGTGTCGCTTAATTTGCTTGTTTGCATGTGTGAAGTACAACAATGGTGAAATGAGAGGACCACACCCAGCAGGAACCTACAGGAAATCCAGAATCCTGATGTGCAAGAAAATGTTCAACAGAAGCTAACCCAAAAAGGGTAAGCTGATATTTATTACCACATTAGTGTTATTGGGAGATGCTGCACAGTTTCGTCATTCGACAACTTCAGCAAAAGAGGATGCCTTAATACAACCATTTTTAATTCAAGATGAAGTGACTGCTCACATCGGATGGTCTGTACAGCAGGTGCTGACTTTTGGCTGTAGGGTCATATGAAAAGCATGGTGATATTCTTCACTTGGCAGGTTTACATTTTAGCAATACCTATTATCTTCCTTTTAATACAAACAGTAGGCACTGCCTACTATTTGTATTAGAATAAGCTTCAGTTGCTCTTTGGTGTGGAAACAACAACACATTTATAGGGTATTATACATTGATGTTTGGCAAGAAACAGTAAACATAATTAAGCATCGAATGTTAACTGTGGGCCATGTGCCAGTCACACACCCACACATTTAACAAAATTGCCATTTTTCCATTTGCTGTTCCAAGTATTCCTTGGTGGTGATTTTGTATTTCCAAATCTCTTTTCCTTGATCTGTGAATTTGAGGGATGAATAAATAAAATGTAGTTAAACTATAAAGCTGTGTCTCAAAACATTATTAAATGAATGAAGTTTAAGTAGGCTCAAGACAGGCATTAGCTCTCTGCTCTAGAAATAGAAAAATTAGGTGAAAATACACCAGTAACAGATTTAGACAAAAACATTGACCCCCCCCCCCCACACACACACACACACTGCTGAGAAAAAGTCCAAGACACAGGTGGAAAAGAAGGCACATACGCCTTCTTTTGGTGTATAATATTTTTACTTGCTGATTGTATCTGGGTAAAGTTAATCCTCTGTTGATGTAGTAAGAGAGAATTTCCTGGAACACCTTGGAGCATCTGTTGAATAAGAGGTGTTGAAGATAACACTTGGAAACAGTAGTCTTTGTAGCAAAGGTTCTCTCCCAAACAGCCTTCACAAATCCTCTTACTGACTCAGTATAACAGAGCAATTCAGGGATTTGTGGAATCTGATATTTACATGTGATATGAAAACAAGTTAGTAAAGTCATGCAATGCATTGATTATGATATGCTTTCCAACATACCAGAAATCATTACTCAAGTTATGAGGATAATGGCTGTGGAATAAATCTCACTCCTGTGCCCTGACCTTTGACCCCTTTTTGATGATATTAAACTGAATTGGTTCAGTATAGCCCTGGAACAACATACTAAGGTTTTGTCGCAATAGAAGCATTTTTAGTCAAGTTATGAGGATAATGGCTGTGGAATAAATCTCGCTCCTGTACCCTGACGTTTGACCCCATTTCGATGATATTAAACAGAACTGGTTCAGTACATCTCCGGAACAATGTGATGAAGTTTTGTTGCAATCGAAGCATTTTTACGTAAGTTATGATGCATAAGGGCGATGGAATGAATCCCGCTCCTATGTCATGAGCTTTGATCCCATTTCGCCTATTTTCAATAGAATTCCTTTCCAGGTTATCACCTACCACATACTAAAATTTCATCGAAATCAAGTCATTTTTACCCGAGTTATTGTGTGGACAGACAGACAGACGGACGGACAAAGTTGGAGCATATACGCTTCTTTAACCTACGGTTGGAAAGCGTAAAAAACAATGAAACTCTGTCCAACAATTCGGCATGTGCAGAAAGTTCTGCTGCTAAAGATTCCTTGAGCCCTGACAGAATTGAGGCATTTCTCACCTGAACCAGGTGTTGAAAGCCCTCTGAAAAGAAATTGGAAAAATCTTGGAGAAGGCTGAAGGTTCCCAGGAACATATTTTTCTGAGGTTAAGGTCTTCTTTGCTTCTGTGGGTATCATGTACTAGGAAGTGTTTCCACCAAATTTTATTGAGTTTCTCAAAATGGTTGCCTCTGCAGGTGGTTCTTTATATGGGAAGTTTAGTTAAAGTAACTGTATAAACTGCTTATTCATGCCAATTATTATTGCCATGGGCACTCTTGTAGTTATGAATGGTTAAGGAAATTGGATACACATTGCGTCAATTAAGTAATGACACTGATTTTTTTTATGCTTTCCAACCGTAGGTTGAAGAAGCGTATGTGCTCCAGCTTTGTCCGTCTGTCTGTCTACACGATAACTTGCATAAAAATGTTTCAATTTCGATAAAATTTTAGTATGTGGTAGGGGACAAGCTGGGGACGAACCCTATTAAAAATGGGCGAAATGGGGTCGAAGGTCGCAACATAGTTGCGGGATACATTCCATCACCCTTATGCGTATAACTTACGTAAAAATGCTTCAATTGCAACAAAACTTTAGTATGTTGTCCCGGAGGTATACTGAACGAATTCTGTTTAATAATCATCGAAATGGGGTCAAAGGTCAGGGACAGCAGCAAGATTTATTCCATAGCCATTATATCCTCATAACTTGAGTAATGATTTCTGGTATGTTGGAAAGCATATCATAATCAATGCACTGCATGTTTTTGCTAACTTGTTTTTTAAATCCCAGTAAAACACACAGGTAAAGAAGGCATGGCATTTCAGTATTTATCTGTGATTTCTATGTTTCTTATTAGCTGCAGCAGATATCATTTTCAACATTCTGTATTAAGTTTGCTCAAGCATGTGGGGAGTTGTTTGTTGAAGGTTACAGGTTGGACAGACCTTTTGGTTTCACTATAATTTAAGTAGGAGCCTTTGGATTGTATGTCCTGGTAAAAAATCTGAAAGTCCTGGAATTCTGTGATTGAAAAAGTGTTTGAACCATGTGTACAGGTACAGAAAAAGTACTCCACTCAACATGCACAGAAAATGTGTGTAGTGGTTTTAGTGAAACTTGGTATTATGTAATCATGCTAAGTGGACGTCTCAAAATTGTATTGGAACAGTAAGAAGTATGATGTACAGATGTTGTAGCATGGCTGCACCTATTTCTGCCATATATCAGAAATCATACAAAAATGCATGCAATAATTTTGATAATAATCCTGCCCAAGTACAAGTATGAAAAGGTATTTTTCAGTGTCATAGATTAACACAGCTCAAGTATAATATGGAATGTGCACTGGCATATCATTAATATCTATGCACCCCTCTATTAATAGTGAATTAAGTCCTCCACAAGCTCTATGTGACAGGCCCAATTATAAATATCCTAGAGGGTATATGATGAAACGATAAGCATGACTGCGAATTCAAGATGCTTTGATATTTAATAAGGATTCTCTGTGCACTAAACATTTTAATTAAAAATTAAAGTCAACACTTTGTAAAGTTTCTATTTGCTTCGTTTTCAAAGCTGTTTGTTATGGCATCATTCGATGTTGTCTCTTTATACCCCAATGTGCCGATTGGAGATGTACTCTCCATTATTGAGAACCACCTATTGGCTTTGAATTCTTATACTTTAAGTGAAATTCAAGCAATTATCAACGCTCTACGTTTCGTACAGAAACACACATTCTTCCGGTATGAAGGAACCATTTACCGCCAGACTAGAGGTGCGCCGATGGGTTCCCCACTTTCGGGGTACTTGCTGAATTGTTAATGCAAGACCTAGAAAACAAGGTTTTACAATATTTCCAACTCAAGCCTGATCTGTGCGTTAGATATGTAGAAGACATACTTATTTTCTGGCCGCATCATAAAGACAAAATTGAAGAGTTTACTAAAGAGCTCTCAAAACATTACAATTCCATAAATTTTACCATTGAGCATGAGAATGATAATACGCTTTCATTCTTGGACATCTTACTAAAAAGACACCCCGATACCAATTGTTTTATCTTATACAGTGTACCGAAAGCCTACAACACAATCTGCTATTATTCCGCATAATTAATCGCACCCAAGAATAAGAATACTTTAAGTGAAATTCAAGCAATTATCAACGCTCTACGTTTCGTACAGAAACACACATTCTTCCGGTATGAAGGAACCATTTACCGCCAGACTAGAGGTGCGCCGATGGGTTCCCCACTTTCGGGGGTACTTGCTGAATTGTTAATGCAAGACCTAGAAAACAAGGTTTTACAATATTTCCAACTCAAGCCTGATCTGTGCGTTAGATATGTAGAAGACATACTTATTTTCTGGCCACATCATAAAGACAAAATTGAAGAGTTTACTAAAGAGCTCTCAAAACATTACAATTCCATAAATTTTACCATTGAGCATGATAATTATAATACGCTTTCATTCTTGGACATCTTACTAAAAAGACACCCCAATACCAATTGTTTTATCCTATACAGTGTACCGAAAGCCTACAACACAATCTGCTATTATTCCGCATAATTCATCGCACCCAAGAATAAAAACTAGCAGCTATAGAGTACATGGTCCGAAGAGCATTCACCCACTCCTCCAATATTCAGGCTAGAAGAAATTAATTAATTCATATCCAGATGATTACGATGGCACATGGCTACCATAAAGCGATCATTGAAAAAATTGCTCGATCAGTGAAATATCTAGTCAAAAGTACCTTACAAAGGGAAAGCAGAGTTACAAAATATGTTGGTACTGTGGACTATATACCTGAAGTCACTACAACACTAAAGAACATATGTACAAAACACCACATTGCCTTTGGAGAAAGTAAGAAAAGTATTCGAGCCATCATGCAAAACGACCGTGACCAAGTTTCCACACTCAACAGACATGTGGTTTACAAAATGCTCTTAAGTCCTGTTGGCCTGGAAGATCCAGCATTAGCATGTATAGGATCCACCACACACCCATTGCGCACAAGACTGTATGAGCGCAAGTACTCCATTACTAACAACTCTGATGCTAAATCTCTTGCACAATTAGTTAATAGAGGTACCTACCGACCAGACTGGACCAATGCCAGTGTGCTGAGTTCAAATCGTACAAGGCGATCCCTCTGATTCGCTGAAAGTTTATGTATTTTATCGCACAGCTCTAACTGCTGTAATAAAGAAACTCCACGTTTTGTTCCAGTGCCTTGGGCCATGTTTTCATCCAGCCAAAAAAGCATGTTCCTCTCCAACAGCACTTAAGTCCTAATAATTCACTTAGTTTGACAATTAATGTTAACGTATTAATTATCCTGTGCGTATATATTTCTTCACATATGTAATAGAGATTCATAGTATTATTATTTGCTGAATATTTTTAGCGAATGACCAAGCTTCCACTATATTTATTGTAAACCTCGTTATTGTTATCACGTGCTCGCGTAATTTGAAAATGCTTCTTGTTTTTATCCATTGTTTTGTTTATTGAAATACCTGATGATGGAGCACCCGGTGCTTTGAAAGATCTTGTAAGTTGCTGTACCTTAAAAATGTCTATTTTAAGTACAGACAGTAGTAATAAATACATTATCGTGCTGAGAAGGCTTTTCTAATTAAAATAATCAAGATGCTTTGATCAACAAAGTTAACTGATTTTCAGCATGGGTTGATAATAAGGTGCTATGTGAGCAATCACTCTGTGTGCAACATTTCAGTGGCATCGAAGATCTCTAGGTTGGTGGGTGGTGATGTGATCTGCAAATGGAAATAGACTGGGGCTAAATTTGCCAAGGAATGACCTGGCATACCTCTGAAGATAACAGAACATGATGACTGAAGAGCTGTGCAAAAATCTGTCTGCTCAGAACACAAATCAACATTGTTTCAAGTCGCATAAACGATGTGAGACTATTGGGACTAATATTAACACCAGTACTGTGTGCAGGATGTTGCATGACTTGGGTAACCACCATCAAGTAGCCATCCACAAGCCACTAATCATGATGAATGATGCCACATGTTGATTAGCATGGTGTAAGGATCATTGATCTCAGACTATAGACCAATGGAAAACTGTGCTTTGGACTGATGAGTCATGGTACACAGTCTACCAGTCTCGTGGTCATTTCCGGATGTGGCAGATGCAGGGAAAAATGTATCTTCCTGACACTGAAGTTTGGTGGAGGCTGTGTGGTGATATGGAGCTGTTTTTTCTTGGTTTGGCTTGGGCACATTAGCCATAACAAAACCATGAATGCTGAGCTCTACCTAGACATCCTGAACAATTGTGCACTAGTGGCAGTACTTTGGGGAATTCCCATACCTTTATTAGCAGACCATATCACACTGTGCTTGCATTGTTACAGATTTGTTTGAGGACAGGTGTCCAGATATTAATGGTAGAGCAGTATATACAGGGGGTTTATAAAATGTTTAGCCAAAATTTGGAAACTTGTTCTACAGCCAATTCTGATGAAAAAAAGTCATGTAAACATAGGGCTGGAAACACTTTCCTCCAGAGATATACAAGGTGTTAGTAAAATTGTGCACCAGCTGCTTCACTGGTGAACAGAAACTGATAACGACATAGAACCAATGAAATTGGTGCTTCAGAGGGCCTATCCGTTGTCTCAATTTCAGTGCCCCTAGACTTTGCTAACTGAAATACTTCTGCAGCATAAATTTATGCATTGACTCCCACTTTTTATGACAATTTTGTAGCTAACAAGTGATGCTATCCAACTTTGCAATTGATATGTTCTGGACTCAGTTGTATTTTCAGAGTTCAGCAAGCTAAGTTTGCTAATTCACTGCTAGGAGTTCTGATGGGATTGACCTCTGGCACTTACACCTGTCCCACTGGTTCTACATCATCATGAGTGTTTGTTTGCCTGTGCAGCAGCTGGTGCACAAATTTTCTATATGCTCTGTATGTCTTTGTAAGAAAGTGTTTCTGGCCTCATGTTTATATGACTTTTTTTTTTCTCGTCAGAATTGACAGTAGAACAAGTTACCAAAGTTTGGCCAAACATTTAAAAAATGCCTGCATATTGTGTTTCTGTAAATCAACTGACCAATTGATGGGAGTTTGTATGAAGTGACCTTTACATGAGCACAAATTCAAAATATGGCATTTTAAAACCATACTTGAAGATTTATTGCAGATACAGGACATACAATGTAGATCGCAACTTTGTAAACTGGTTTTGATGACATTTGTGGTAAGACCTCCATGTGAATGCATATTTAAAATGAAGTTTTCAAATGGTGTTGATTCTTACATTCAAATCAACAGCAGCATTTCACTGGAACCGAATTGAGTTTTTAAGTAGGAGTGACATGCACAGTCTGGCTCATTTCATTGGGAGTTAATGCTTTTGATTCATGAAAAATGCCAGCTGATGGTTTTCACTAGTGCTATTCACAGCATCTTTCAAATTTTTTGAAATCTGGATACTTTGCTGTTCAAAATCTGGATTTTCAGCATCCAAATATTTTGGGTATCCATATTTTTTGTATATGAATATTTCACGTGTCCTGAATTTCAAAATCTGAATACCCAGATATTAAAATTCAGGTTTTAAAACTGAACTAAATCTGGACAAGAATTTATTAAAATTATATTACTGAATATCAGGCAAGAAATAAAATGTTCATATATTCTTCATCTGGCAATCAGCATCACCTAAGTTTTGACCCATTTCCCCCAAAAAGAAAACAAATCTGAATTAATCATTGAGATCTAAGCTGCTTGGTATAGTAGAATCATTGCAAGAGCTTTTTATCAAAACAATAGCGCGCTCTCTCTCTCTCTCTCTCTCTCTCTCTCTCTCTCTCTCTCTCTCTCTCTCTCTCTCTCTCTCTCTCTCTCTCTCTCTCTCTCTCTCTCTCTCTCTCTCTCTCTCTCTCTCTCTCTCTCTCTCTCTCTCTCTCTCTCAATAAAATACAAGAGGAGGAATAAAGCTAAAAGTAACAGAGTGAAATAAAACACTGTAAAGGTAAACAGATTATACAAAACAATCCAGTGTTCTTTTTATAGCATTTTGGATTTGTACTCTGAATTTTAAATATCCAGATTTTGACACTCCAGTGGTCTCAGATTTATTGTTGTAGATAGTAAATCAGATTGCAACTTCACTGCTGTCCAAAACTTAAGGACGAGGTACATTTTGACTAGTCACAATCTTAAAAAGCAATTTTACAGCTGTAAGTTGCATTGGTGGTAATAGCAACAGTAAAATGAAACACATGACATAAAAATCATGAGTAAATGTAAAAGAGATCGCAACAGATCAACTGTTGCAAAGGAGGCGTAGTCTAACCTGTCTTCCAGTGATACCCTTCTGTCGGCATTGCATAAACAGACTACAGGGAGAGCTCCTCAGTAGGGGATATGTCCACTCCACACAGCAATGCATGTTTGGCACTAGCGTGTCATGCGTAGCACCAAGTGGTTTAAGTCCTCTAGGAGTATGGGATAAATTGCCCCACTTCTGGTGGAGTGCCATGATAAGTACTGGAATGGTTTCTGGTGGCAGATTTCTTTGCACAACACATATCCCCCAGAGCATTCCATGCATGCATGTTTGATTGGATTGAGATGTGAGTGCACTGGCCACTACTTCATTCAAACCTTCTGTGCAGGGAGGATGGGAGCTATCATCCATAAAAATGAAATCTGTGCCCACAGCACTGCAGAACAGATGTACACAGCAAAGAATCACGTCATTGCAGTGCCACTGCCCAGTGATTGTCTGCTGATCCGTCACCTGCAGTTTAGTATGACTGCGATACCAGCCCCCTCCTTGCCTGTCATATCTGTCCTGTTCGACAATGTTTCTGGCACCATACGCAGTCCCACATTTCTTCCAGATCAGTTGCAACTTGGAGTCTGACGAAAGACTTTAAAGCGACTCCTCTATGATCATTACGTTAGCCCGTTCATCTGAAGATCAGTCAACATGAAACATGCACCACTTATGGTGGGCTGTATGATGTGCCTTGGATAGTGGTAGACAGTGTATGAGTTTCTTGGCATGTAGTTCTGCTGGATTACAATGTCTTGACACGTTTTAACACAAAATTTGCACACCTATGCTTGCTTGAAAACGATTGGCCAACTGGCCTACAGTACTTTTTTTACTCTGTTTTGCCATTATGGCCAGGTAATGGTCATTCAGCTGGTTCATACAGCAGGGAAGGCCTTCAACAAAACATATGGCAACAGTTCTGGTGTCTCATGAACAATGTCCAAATTAGCGATACTGTGTTGTATGTATACCACTCCAAACTCTGGTGGCATTTATTGTAGTCTGGCTGTCTTCAAGCTTGCC
The DNA here is from genome assembly GCA_039090855.1 of Macrothele yani. Classification (NCBI taxonomy): domain Eukaryota; kingdom Metazoa; phylum Arthropoda; class Arachnida; order Araneae; family Macrothelidae; genus Macrothele; species Macrothele yani. Next base: position 23,359,355 of record CM076992.1, read on the forward strand.
AATTATTTGGTGTTCAGTAAAAGGATCCACTTGATGTCTGTAAGACATCCTTTTGTTACCTCAGTCATGTAGTTACTCACCCTGTTGCTGAAACATGTGAAAAGCAGAATGAATCATGTGAGACATGACTCTGCCTCCTACCTATATATGCCCTTTGCAGCTGTGACATGTGCATGGGTTGCACAACATGAAAAGTATATGTTGGCAAGCCTCCAGCTCCATGATGCTCTGTAATTGTCAGATTTCAGGTTCATCCTAAATTTTTGACAGCAGTGTGGTACAGTTGAGCCCATATTTGACAAAGTTGAAGGGAGAGTAAAAACATATATGTAAACTTCGTTATAGCCAGACTGATAAAAAAGAGGGTGTATGGGCTTTTTTTTTTTTTTTTTGCATATTACATTATGTCAGGTTAAAACTAGTCAATCATAAACTGTTTATCAATTTTAAAAAAAAGTAAATAATACTTGTTAATTTCAAGCTATAGCTAGCAAAGTATTATAAGTGAGATCTGCAATAAGCAAAATATTTAGCGAACATAAAAATTCAAGCAACTACCAAAAAAATTGAAATTTCATGTGATATATGAGCCAATTCTTGCTTGTTTTGTGCTTATCGTGAGCCTCTGATAATTTATAGATGTAAAAGAAACTGTAATATTTCTTAAACAGAGATTAAGTAATTGAAAGGTGGCGAGGGAAGGAAATAAAAGACTGCATTTGCCCAGGAGATATATGTTTGGCAAGCATGGGGTAGAGAGCAGGAAGTAGTAAAAAAACATCTGAAACATTCTTTATGTAAACTGACCTAACTATATGGAGAACCACTGGGTGTTGTCTACTGCAGGTAATTCCTTGTTTTCTAGTAAAAGAGGAAGATTTAAAAACCGGTTGAGAATGCCACTTACTTCGCCGATAATCATGCTGAACTTCGATATATGTGGTTTCTCTAAAAATTATTGTTCGTACTATGTGGTTAAAATAACAAGGGAGATTATTACAAAGTTCAAGGGATGTATAAAAACTTTGGTTTATGCAAGCTCGTGATATGTGGGTTCGACTGTATTGGTTTTTAATACATGTCTGCCTATTCAGCATTGCTTTTTCTGGTGCAACTAAGTATGTAATACTTGAATGTGTTATGTTATTCTCCAGCATATTTAATTATTGTTGTTACTTTGCATCATCTTTGGTTGCCTTTGGTATCTATGAACAGGGACCAGAGATAAGTTTTCTATTTCATGTTATTTGTGGCTTCAGTAAATTATATCCTGTCTCTCTTTTCAGCGCCATAGTTTGCAAATTGTACCCATCGCAAGTTGTGCCTATATTTGGAAAAGTACTAACGGTAATTTTGCAGTATATGGATTTGAGCAAAAAGTACACTTTCCTGATTATCCTCAGAAATGTTGTTGTGGTTGCAACATACTGTAGAGATATATATGCTTACTACTGCTCTCTGTTGGCTCTCGTAACCTTTGCAAATACTTAAATTTGTTTTCAAAGTATTTTTTGAATATAAAAATTGAGTTTGGTTCATTTCTGCCATGTTTTCTGTTTTTAAATGTAAGAAAAATGTATTCCTATGGTAATTTTATGCTGTTCAAAATGATCTCTTAAGAGTAAGATTTTTGAGATACTCTTGCGACTGGAAATATTTTTTTCTTTGGGAATCTGCTCTGTAAAGCATCTTAAGTAATTCACTGAAAACTTAAATGCTGAATATGCAGTGTCATGAGAGAGAGAGAGAAAGAGATAGATACCTTCATTTGTTGTGCATTTGGGAGGATAATCACGTTTAAATTTTGGTGAAATATGTGTTTTTGATATGATCTTGTTTTGTTAAGTGCCTTTTTTTTTTTTTTTTTTTTTTTGTACCAAGAAATTATTTTTATAACATTATAAAGAAACACTAATTATCTTATGCACTCATGCTTTTACACTTGGAGCAAAATGAATGCAGTATGATTCATTTTTTGTTTAGTGGTATTTTCTTATTGGCAAAAATGACTCATGTTGGCCAACAGATTGCAACAGCCAAGCTATTGTACTTATGTATATGCAAGACATGAAGCTATTATCTACAGTAGGTTAACCAAAGGGAAAGGATGGGAAAAAAAGTTTTTTCTAGTAACTTTTATTAAATTGTTTTGGTTTTTCAATGAATTGGCACATCACTAAAAGCTTCAACCACGTTTGATGGGCGTTTCGTTCTTTTTTTAGTAATGTTTTCTGTATTTGGCATTTTTTAGCCAATATTTTTGGAGAGAACTTAGAATGCGTGTTACTAGTTAGCATTTTGCAATTTGTTCCTCCTTAAGACAGTAACTTTTATTATGCAGAATACTAGAATCATTTGCATATAAATAAAGGAATGTCTTGCTGCAAAATCCTTAAAAATATCATTGGCAGATGAACTAGTTTGGTTTGTCACACTGTAGGAGTCTTGGCAGAAACTCTCCTTATGAATGTCAAATTTCTGGATCATGTTGCTTTCTTGTGCTTATTAAATAAGTCTTATTGCAAACATACATACAATGCCTCACATCAATGCATCAGGTAGTTTGCTCCTTCATATGTATGGCATACTACTTTAATTCACGGAGACCATTTTGATAAAGCAGTACTTCTGCAAACCCCATTTGTGTGAAACTGCAGCAACTTCTAATGCTAAAGACACAATACAGTGCTCACCTATTTCCTCTTTTATCTCCTATCAGACTGATTTTCTAATTATAAAAATTCATTTACGCAGCCAAATTTACATCAGTCACATTAGTTTTGCAGTTTGTATTATAACAGTAGCTCTTGCAAAGATGCTTGTATGACCTTTCATTTGCTGTCATTTGTGCTGAGTGCTAGTTTTTTGTAATTATTGTTCATTTATATTGATGCAGTCTATAATTCTGTTCTTTCAGACAAGAGTGAAAGCCATTACTACAATTTGTGATTCCATAATAAATTGGAATTATGAAAATGCAAGCTGAATTTAAAAAGCTAGTGTATATATTAGCTTAATGTTAGCTACTGTTATGTGCATGCAGTGTATGTGTATAATCTTGCATTGCAATGGATACTTCTACATGTGGGTGTAGAATGATGTGATTTGAATGTGCCTTCACTGAAAAAAAAAAAGTGATAACATTTCTTTTTGATTATTATTTTTGTAAGATTAAGAGTACTTGATAATGGGTAAAAATGTCTATATCTGTAAAAATGTATATTTTCACTGTCTATATCTGTTTTTAAAGAAAAACAGCAAATAAAAAAATGCCTTTATGTATGCCCAAAGAAAAGGAACAGCTATTATATTGATCAAAAGTTTTATATTGTATTGCATCCCATTATATCACATGCCATTAAGATATTCCCAAAGTTACAGTGAAACATTTGTATAGTTGTATGCAGTGTAGACTATTTGACAATGTTTTTTTTTTCTGTTTAATATGTGTGTGATATGTTTGTCTCACTGTTAGAGATGCTTATTTTTTAGGTTAAAATATGTCTGAATTCTATTCAGATTTTCTTTTTCAGATTTACAAGAATTTTCTGGAAGAGTTTGATTTGTGAATTTTATTACTTCTGTGCATATTTGATATTAATTGTAGTTAGCTTTCCTTTTTTCCAAGGTACTTGATTATTAACAACTTAGTGTGAATGATTTATTATTACTGCAGAAAATTATCATTAGGGTCTTAAAAGTTTTAACAGTTTTAAGTAGGACAATGTAATTAGTAGTCATGAAATGAAAATATTTGTTTACATGATACAGTAATAATGAATCTCTTTCCCTCCAGAGTAACCCAACTTTTTAAAATCCTTTAGTTTCACCTCTGCTAAAACTACTTTTTCAGCTAAACCACATGTTTAGGTAGCTTACAACTTTCCCATCTTAACCCCTTGGTGTAAACTCTCTGCAGATCCTACTTCTTTACGACTTTTTCTATTTCCAATAAGGGTGTCCTAACTTGCATCTGCTTTGAATGCAGCAATGTGATTAAACTACAGGTTAATATGTGGCTTCTACAACTTTTTGAGAGTTTGTTATAGTGGGGTGTAGTAAAAAAGTTAGCAAAGTACCTGTTTCCTAGTTACACAGTCGTGGTTGAAATGCCATATAATTTTGTTTTCCTTTAGCTTCTGGGAAAGGAGGAAACTAAATATTACCTATGCTTTTGTAAGGGAAGTGGGATTTTCTGAATTTCTTGGCAACTCTGAATAAGGGAAACGGTCACGATATTACTACGTACCCAGCCTCTGCCCCTAGTCTATGGATCAGACACTGTATACAAAGCGTTTCTGACTAAAACTTAATCTTTTCAGATAATTCTTACTTCAACACGTTCAGGCACTAATGTCACAATATCTTCTCTTTCTTTTTTCTGTTTATATGTATTTGTAAGCTTTGTGTCGATAAGAATATTAATGGGTTTTCTTCATATATTTACTTCAGAAAGTTAAGTGGTGCTAAAATAATGACAAACTTAGTTTTGTAGGTTTCTTAAGTTTAAAAACATATGGCATCACAAATCTTAATATATTGTCTATATTATCACAGTACCCAGGTGAAAGCTTGTCAACAATGGAGAAAAATAAGATATGTAGAGTAACTTTTTAATAACCAGGTATTTTATTTTTGTTTGTGAACTTAGAATTGCACAGTTGTAAATGTTATGGTAGTTCATGTGCAAGAATCACTAACAATATGTTTTCTTTTCCTTTTTTTCATTTTCATTTCTTCTACAAATATGAATAAAAGAAATACCTGGTTACATTCTGCAAAAAAAAAAAAAAAATTAGTTATATTCTTGGAATTTCGAGTTTTAAGGAAAACGAAAGTTCCAAAATCATATTTCTTCAGCATACGCATGAAGTAATAACCCACTGTTACCTACTGTATTGGAACTGTCAATTTTTTGATTTAAATGAGAAAAGAAACTGGTTTGACAATGTAAAATAATCATTTTAGGTTTACAAGGGGAATCTTGAAAGTATATTTCATACAATAGGATTCTAAATGAAAAATTCTGTGTCATTTATGAACAACAAAGCAGAACCAAAATTCTTGACATAACGTTTTTCTGTTTCTAAAGAGTTGCTGAAACGATTTTTATCATGTGATGTCACGCATCTCTGACATCATGTCAGAATGATTTGGATGAGATGTCACACCAGCAGCTGTGAAAAATAGATTTTTGTAGCTGTGACAACAAAGCAAAGTAGTACACATGTGTGCTGTGTTGATGGGCTATATTTTGTTGTAAGAATCTTACCTTGGTATGGAGTGTCACAGAAATGCACGAAACAATATTTCATCAAAGTGAAACAGATGTGTTCCAAATGTGAAACAGTAAACATTAGAATAAAAAAAGTATTAGATATTGTTTGAGACAGAGATTCAACAATTAAAACAGGCAAGCAGCAGGAGGCACCAACAAAACAAAATGGTACAGATGTTCAGACAAAGGAAATCATATATGTGTTTAGATTGTTGTTTCTGGAAATGGCTGAAAAAAAGCAAATGTAAAAAAAATGAAAATGAAATTCTTTAATGTTATTAAATTTGAGTGTTCTCGTGAAAATATGTTGTTAAGGAATATAGCAAAATGGTCTGCAATGTGTATTTTAATGGCTTGTGCCATTTCTTCAGGGGATGTGTTAGATGGTGTACAACATTGATCAGTTTGATGTGTTATATCTGTCAACATGTGGCTGAGTTTCTCATTTTTTACCTTGTTCCCATGATGCAGATTTGCCTCTTATCTAATTCACCAGATCCAGAGTTGAATTGGGTCAAACATGTTTGAAATAATTATGATTTATGACAAAATTTATATCATTTGGTGCATTTTTTATTACACACATATTACTATTGACAGTGCCATATTGGATGTTATGATTCAAAAGCACAAGGTTGAAAAAGAGAGAGATTTGCTTTTCATGCACTCAAACATCTGAGAGTGTAGTCAACTGCCAAGCAGAGCTGGATCCAGAGGGTTTAGGGTGCCCTGGGCAAGAGCCGCGTTATGGGGACCCTGTTCTTCTTAACCAGTCTTTTCAAGAATTTTGGAAGATATAACACAGGGGAATATTTAGCTCTGAAGTTAGAACGAACCATGGAGAGGGGTGTATTTGCATTTTTGTACCTTTTTAAGGAATTTCCCCACCCCTTGTATATATGGCACTTGCAGTAGAGATAGAAAAGCAATCATAAAGTACTTGCAGAAGTTATGTGTATATCATGAGCAGAATTTATCATATGTGAGGGTTGTTCAATAAGTTGTATTGTGATTAAAGAAAATCCTGTAAGTCAGTTTATTTCATTGACAAAGAGAGAAACTAAATGCCCTTTCACACCACTGGTGCACCGGGGGGGGCTTTGAGGATTAAGATCATCTCCCCCCCCCCAAAGTCCTGTACATCAACTCTTTTATTTATCTAATGTATATGTGTATCATGCACTATATATATATATATACATATTGTATACATATCTATTACATATATATTGTATACATATATCCTATGTGCGTATACACATACCCAAATGTACATCTACCCCACCCCCCGACAGGAATTCCTTGGTGTGCCACTGTTTTACACTACCAAAAAAATGTTGGATACATTTATAAGATATCAGTTCAGTCGTGTGGTATGTGCAAACTAAAAAATATATATGCATAGTTTTTAAGGATATCAGTGGAGGCGCCTCTGAGGCTGCGTCCTGGAACTCCAGCTCCTAACCCCCCCCCCCATCTGGCCCTGAACACTAGTTTGAATCTCGTGGACGCTGCCACGAGAGAGCCCTGGGTAAGTGGAATTACAAGTTCTCAGGGAGAGAGGGACTACATATTTATGCACTTTATTCATAATTTGAATCTGATTTTCAAAATAACAAATCAGTGATGAATAAAAAAAAATTAATATGTGTGCAATAGAAAATTAAAAAAAAAAAAATTCAGCTTCAGGTCCCTCCATGAACCTGGGCCCTGGGCAGGATCTGGCTTTGCTGGGCCCATACCTGGATCTGGCTTTGCTGCCAAGTGTGAATATTATAAATTGTGATAAGCACCTATGGCATTTTTCAACATAGCAAAATGTGCATTTTTCCATGTGATCTTTCTCTTTCAAACTGCATTTTGTACAGTTGGTATCAAATTACTGCTATTGTTACAAGTAACAAAGTTTTTTGTGGAGAAAAATCAATTTCTTCCATTTGAGTACTGAAACAAAGAGCTGAGAAATAAATGTGAGACTGATAACTTGCTACATTTTCAAAGTAAAAGCCAGACTTAATGTGTTGATGTTTTGAAAACTTGTATTGATTATGTAATTGCATAGTCATTATTATTATTTTGTTGTTGTTGAATCTTGTTTTCTGTTTAATAAATAAAAAGGTAAAATGTACTTCCAATGCAGTTTGCAATGATTATTCCATTTACTCTGTTATAAAGAAAAGTTTGAACACCTTAGGTGTTGAGTAGAAAATGTATTTTCAGAAAGTGGTGTATTTTATAATGCCATAAGTGTGTTGCTAAGGATTTAGAAAACATTTTTTGTGTAGTACTTTGATTGGTATCCTATTTTTATTCAAAATGAATGTATATATTTTTATTTTTTGAATTCCACATAATGTCTGTGGACATGACGTTCTTAAAATGCCCACTGTTAAAAAAAGTTTGAGCTTATTGGAAATCTTAGTACTTATTCAGACTTCAGTTTGAAAGTTGCTAGTGTGTATAAATGAACATGCTACATGTGACCTGTGGGGGAAAAGAAGCCTTGTGAAGTGCGATAGAATTTTTAAATTTATAGGTTTTCGTGTTAAATTTGAAAGTGCCTAAATTCAAAATGATATTTTTTTAGGAGATTCCTACTAGGTTTTCTTTATCCATTTTGTATTATATAAAACTTGTAGCTTTGTAATATGAAGGTATATGTGGTTCAAGTGCAAGAGAAATGCCAACTTGTTTTACCAGAACCAAAAACTAATTCTATTTTGTTGGTGCAGATAAATGTAGATTTTTTTTAAACCTTCCTTGAGTCCAGAAATGAGCTACAGTTACAAATGGTTGACCATGAAATCATTAGACCTTGTATCAAGTAAAAGTTCCTCTGTTATAATCAAGAGCTGTATGCCTTATTTTATTTTCTGTGAAAGATCAGGGTCATTCAGTTAAAAGGTGGACTACATGAGATTATAGCTTAAGTGATTTATTTAACTGTAGATATTTTATATGGCAATTGAGACATCTGTACAAATGTGAGCTTTTTTCATAGGACTTCAGCTGATATTTGAGGAATCTGTGATTATGTACTTGTTTTTGGCTCAAATTTTCATTTTCTTTTCTTTTAACATAAGGGTATTAGTCAGAACTATAGGTTATATTTCAGGCCCTTATAGTAGTACCCATTCACTATGTTAACTGCTAATGGGAACTAATAGAGCAGATGTCATGCAGCAAAGCAAGTTACTGGACTGTTCACTTTTACGCCATACTTTAAGAGATTAAAACTTTTGCAATATCTTTCGGAGCTTGTGTTGTCATCATAGTCCAGAAACTTAATAAATAGTGAGTTTGGATTCTTAAAGAAAAGAATCACTGTAACTTTTCTTGTGCTAGGCAATGATTTTACATGATAGAGGGGATGAATGCTTCCATTGCATGGATATTTGCTTTATTTCTGGATTGAAACACCATGACCTGTCACCTGCACAGTACTGTAGAAGAAACATATATTGCTTACATCCAAAGATGTATTGCAGTGCAAAGCCCATTCTCATTACCATTTGCTCATCAGTTAGGAATTCCTTGTTTACCATCTGCATAGTGGTTATAAAGTGCTGATGGAAAACTGCGTGGACACTTCCAGTTGCTGACATTCATCAAAGCCACAACCTGCCAGTGTGATTGTACCTGTGTCATTCATCACAGTGCCAGGCATCAATTTAACTGTAAGGTATTTCATAGTGTACCTCTCCTGGTCAGAATCTGTTCAGTTGAATGAAATCTTATATGGAATTTCACACCTCAGTTATGAATACTACCATTTGATATTTACAGGCATGCATAAAAGAGGTATTTTGTAAGTACTACTTGACAGAAGAATAGTGTATAATTCTATCAAGATGGCAGTGGTGTTGGGTCATTATGGGCATGCGGGAATAAGCCCCATGTGAAAATGAGAAAAAGTTGTTTCTTCTTTTAGTATGAAAAATCCCGAAAGAAAATCGGTATTAGTTGCCAGTCCCTAGATTTTCTTAATACAAATTTGAGCCATTACACAATTGAATAACTGGGTAACACATTACAGCCTTCCATTTACTAGAGCGTGCTGAATCGTGGCCGTGGCTCAATACTGCATGCATGGGAGAGGCGTCTCGTCAGTTCGTCTCTTTGTTGAAGCTTCAGAGAACAGTGATGAATGAGCTGATGCTTGCGGAATTGCACATGCATAAAACTGTCTTTCATGGCTGGTCGCCTTTCTGTTTAACAGCAGCAATTTTGTTTTCGTGTCTTCCCAAGTTAGCGGCTGATTTTCGTTTGTGGAATTTAACGTGCTGGTTCGCTCTTGTAAGTAACATGAACAAAGTGGACTTTTTATTGGAACACTCTTTTACTTTATTAAGGGATGAAGAAAATAAAAAATGTTAAAGACTTGGGCCCACATTGATTAAATACTGTATTTGCTTAGTGCAAAAACATAAAAATTAGTATAGAACTGTACTTTGAAGAGTGTAAAATCTTGCTTACATAATACAATAGGGCAAGAACGGTTGAATACCTTAACTGTTGAAGAAAAGTTAATTTCAGAAATTGACAATTTCAAAACGAAATCTATAAAGAAGTTTGCTGAGAAAAAAACCCAAAAAAACAGCTCAGTTCCTTTATACGTGAAGTAAGGCAAAAACCTAAACTTCTGTTTTATGTTATCACTACATATATATAAATAAAATTTCTACCTCATTCATTCTATGTAGTTAAGTTTGATTTCATCAGGTGGCATTTTGAAACCTCACAATCCACTGAAATTATATTTCATACTATGGAAGAAGGTTAAGAGAGAGCAATTTTTAAAATATTGAGAGCCCCGGGTAAATTTTAGGTCTCACTACACCACTGCAAGATGGTACTTGCAGCACTCCTCCCCTCAATGAATGTAAAAACTAAATGGTGTTTCTTCTGTCCCTGAAACTGAACATAAGTTAATTTTGTTAGTTTTGAACACTTACTTTGAGATGTGGGATGAGAAGTCCCACACAATGTTTATCATTTTCACACTAATACTTTAAACTGATTCTGTTGATGATGAGTTATGTTTATATACACATTTTTATGTGTAAGAGTGCAACTGCCTTCCACTTTTCAGGTGAATGGCCTCTATGTAACACAGATGTAAAACATTCCAGTTTTATGTAATTCACTTGGTTCTGTGCCTTTTTGGTGTTCCCTGTATAAGCCAGACCAACTAGAACTGCATTTATGTCTTTCAATACAATTTAGAGTTAAAATTGTGGCCTTTTGTGTCAAAATATTGTATTTAATGTTCTGAAAATGAGTTTGTGAATGTTATGTGAACCTGTGTATAACTAATAGCATTTTGCTCCCACACTGTACTTCAATTTTATCATGAATGCTTGAGTTAGTACTCATTGAAAGTGCAATTTTGCATATGATCAGGTAAAATCGAAGTGTGTGTTGTGATAGAAGCATCAGCTAATTCTCCTCATTGTAGTTGAATGCATGCTTGTAAATAATGCTACAAAAATCGCATTTTAGTTAGAAAATCCCTGAAAAAATAGTGTAGTTCATTTAAGCAGGAATCATGTTGCTGCATGTTAAAATGAGATGGCATTCAGTTTTCGTCATTAAATGTCTAGGTGACAATCTATATAGCCTACTTATGGTCATTGCACCTTAAAATAACCAACAACCAAGTGGTGAATTTATTTTGTTTTATGTCCCTTGCTTTTCACTGTTTACTTTGTGTTTAGTTTAATACTAGTTAATATGTGAGTCTTCTCTTGGAAGTGTTAATAACTGTCCTGCTTCCATGTATTGGATAAAAACAGGGTAAAAGTTTCATCAACAAATAGTATTCCTATTTTCAGGCTTTTGAATAGCTGGAAATTAAGGTTGCATTTCTCGTTTTGCGTTTGTAAAGCATTGTTTGCGGAGGAGTGTTTCTCTTCCACATGTACCATCTCAGAGAGAGTGTTGTGTTTGAACATACACTCTAGACCTGTGTACGTCCAAGTTTGTGAATCATTTCCTCCATGTTTAGATTGGTTCATTTTTTTCAAGTCATTCATCCATCCCTTTCTCCACTTGCACATGTCTCTTCTTTCATTTTGTGTTGTGTTCTAAGATTAATTGAGGTATCGCATATTTTTTTCTCCTCTCAGGGTATGTCCATAATAAGCCAATTTTAGCTGCCATATATTGTTCTGAGAAGGTGACATACTGATTTCAGCTTTTTGGAAGACAGTTTTATTTCAGGTTTTACTAATTCAGGTACGTTCTAACATCTTCCATTAGCACCATATCGTAAAGATTTCATTTTTTCACTGAATCCTATTTGTGTATGCTCATCTCACATTTGCATAACAAAGAAGGTCAAATGTAACATTTCATGACTTCGATTTGGAGTTAAAAATTACACTTTGTAATTAATTCTTTTTTCATTTAGTTGAATTTATCTTTGCTTGTCCAAATTCAACTTCTGATTATTTTTAGTTTCAACATATTGGGTCAGTGGGGTCAGATGCTGAGACCTTAAGCATTAGACGAAAGAAGGTGGCTTTGAGAATGCTTCGTGATTGAAGTGAAAGGCCTTAACCAAGTGTTAAGGTTAAGCTGATGGGAGTCGGGACCAGGGTGAAGTAAAAGGTTTTTATCATTTGTTTTAATGTTTCTGAATTTTAAATAGCCAATGAATTTCTCGCTCTTAATTATTTTAGTAAAGTACCACAGCCTTATATACATACGTAAAAATTGTGTTGAAAAAAAGATAGTTAACTCATTCAGTGGGTTTTCAGTAACAAAGTTTTGTAAATAATTTAGGTGTATATTGCTGTACATTTGTATTTTTATTGTTTGTGTATTATAGATTTCTTAAATAGAATTAATATAAAAATTAATATTTTATAAAAAATTTTAATGGTTAGAGAGAATTGAGATATTCATTAGTGTTTCACTCTGGCCCAGGACAACCATCAGCAATATCATATAGATATGATGAATATCTATATGATATTGCTTTTCATATATGTATTTGAGAGGTGAGTTTTTAATTTTCTGTAATGACTAAAGGTAGGAAAAAAATTAATCAGTAGTAATCGGAAGAATATGAGCATAAACTCGCTTTTTTGACAGTCAAAATGCTTATCACCACATTTAACTTACGTTATTTTCTCTTACACTTTCTTCCCTATTATGTCTACCAGGTGAGAGACAGAATTTCAAATATTTAAAAAAAAATGTTTAGCTATTAGCTTAAAAATTCTGTGATAAAAAATGTCATACAACATTAATGTACACCTAAAATACAGTAAAACACAACGGAGGCCATAGCTTCCTTGTACAATGTGTCGCCATACACTTTGATAATTCCCTAAAAATTTAAGACCAAACAGGTTTTTTGAAAGAACTAATTACAAACTTACATTACTATAGAAATACATTAATTGTGCTATTAAACCCTGACGTAGAAATGAAAAAAATTACAAACTATCGTCCCTCTTACTCCCAGCAAACATGGACTGATGTCAGTCAGCTCAAAAATCGGTTTAGGTCTTTCACCATAGTCTGCAGCATTCTTGAAACCACATTGCTTCTGCATTCAAGGTCTCGGTTCCTAACCAACTGAATTTTGACTAGGAATTAAATTATATTAAGTTGTGTAAAAATTCTTTTCACATTTGTAGACAAAAGTGAATGACTAAACATTTATATGCCATTGCCATTTTATTTAGTAATTAATATAGGCGCCATTATTTTCCAGTACCTCTCACTTGCTTCAGTTAGCTGACGGATTCTTTCCACCCAGAACTTTGCAGGTTTTAGGGCACAGGATTGTTCAAGATGATTTTTACAGGCTTCCACAAAAATGAAGTTCTTTCCATTGAGCAAGTTCTAGGTGATAGAAATAAAGGAAAATCTGAAGGCTCAAAAACAAGTGAATAGGGTAGGTGAGACAGGAGATTCCACCTCCAATATTGGGGGGGGGGTCCAAAGAAACATGAGGTCTGGCATTGTCTTGGCAAAAGACCCTTCTGGTCATTTGTCATCAAGTACAGCCTTCAGCTGGTGCAATTGGTAACAGTACCTATATCAGAATTTATCATTTGGTTGCTCAGTACAGCTCATTATACGTACAAGAGCTTCTTCCAGTTGCACCACACTCGGAGCTTTACCTTCTTGGGATGTAGACCTGTCTCCTTTGGATTGGTTAATGGCAGCCTATCTTGCTTGCTCCATGATCTTTTCCACTCCACATTAGTGTACACAATCCATTTCTCATCACCATTCATTACAGAAATGGGTCATTTTCATTCCATTTGAGCAGTGAATTGCAAACACATGCGGTCAAGAACATTTTTCTCACTCAAATCAGGGCTAAACAAGTAATCTTGGTTGAAAGGGTATACACACCGAGTGAATCCAAAAGATTAGTTAAAAAAACATCTGGGCGCGTTAATTATTTATTTACAAGAAGCACACAAGCACTTTTGAGACTCTCAAATTGATCTCATCTTCAGATGTAAAAAGTTAAAATGTTGAAAACTACACTTCATGTAGTCAGAGGTTTTTAAAATGTTGCACGACACAATCATAAGTCATAGGTGACACATATGATCCAGCAGGGGTGTCAGCCAGATTCTGCAAGGCGTGTGTATTGAGCTGAGGACAAGTTTGGTTGCAGTTGCACGTTTTTCCAGTCTTGGTGAAGAGTCGCCTCTGTAGTAATAAGGTGCTTCCATGGTTGGAGAAGGATAACAGGTTGATCATCTTTACAGCATGAGTCCCAGTGTTTTTGAATAATTACAGCTTCCCTGTATCGCGAAGTCCACTCATTGGTGAAGCCAGTTATTAGTTTGATGCCATTCCAAAGGGGTCTGTACTGTTTGTCTATGCAGGCTCTTGCAAACACTGTTGACTGTCTCGTTTTTGATTCTGCGTTAATGTTCTAAAAGTCTATTTCGTAGACATCTTTTTGTGCTTCCCACGTATTTAGTTTTAATATCTTCCACTTAAAGATTCTTTTTAACAAGAGATATCATATGTATACCAAAACTATCGTATGTATGCTACTCAGATCATATGGTACCCAAACATCAAGGTAATTCACATGTCTTAGTTTTACCAAATGCAATGCCATGGTGCAGTTGGATGTCTGCGCAATTGCTCAGGTTGCATTCTGTGGGTTGCTTTTGATTAATGCCTTAATTTTATTTACTAACACAGCTTCATGAACTTCTATGTTCATTTTGCTGTTTTTTAATTCATGTGCGTAATTGTAAATTACAATTACAAAGGCTACTTACTCACTCTTCTTTATAGTTAGGGAGGTTTTTCCTTCTTTCAGTGACATTTCAAGCATGTCTTTCAAAAGCTTGTGGTTTAGCCTGTGAGTCAAGGGTCCAATTCTTCTTCAGATAGGCCTATTCAATGAACTGCTCTGCTGAGCAACTACGCTGTTGATAAAATTGGCGGTTCAATATCCTCTGCGATATCTCTATTGTCACACTTTTACGAACAACACATATACAAACGCTAACTTTAAAAACATATGTACAACTCTTAAAAGCTTAACATTTAATCCTTTCAAATCTCTTAATCCTTCATACTCGTGAAAGCCACGCATACATGCCAAGGTAACTAACTCACTTACATTCTAACCCTAAAAAACACTTGTACAATTCTTAAATCACTTTTTACTTTTTGTTAAAAATACTATACTTTTTGACATTCAAACCTTCCTTACCTTAGTGAAATCCACACACACACAAAAAAGGTAAGACTACAAAGCACATACTCAACTTTGAAAAAACTAATTGTTAAAAATCCAAACATGCCTTAAAAATTCAATTACATAAGTACACACCACCTCCTCTCTCTTCCTTTGTACCAACTGGCACCAATTCACCTTGACAAAATCATCCACCCTTCAGACAAGATATATATACACATTCAAGCATTCTCTCCTTTGCCCCACAAGTGAGCCACATTTGTTTCAAGTACTTTCAACTAGGCCCTAGTAGTCTTCAGGAAGCTCCTTCATCCTGATGCCACCCACTGCTATCCAGCACTTGAATATCCCTGTCAGATCATAGTGTTGTCTTGTCGACGTTTCCTTCAATTTGCAGTGGTGGCACCATCTGTTGATAAGCTCGGTCATTTCACCCCCCCCCTTTTTTTTGTCTTAATTTTGTGTCATTGACTTCAACAGTTCTTCTGGAGCATGGTTTATCAGCGAGTGAGCAATCTCCATGATGAAACTTTTGAAACTTTGCAAACCAATATTGGCACAGTCGAGCACTTACAGTAGCATCACCATACACAGCACATATCTTTTTTTTTTTTTACATTGCATTTTTACCCTTGCAATAGAAAAACAGCCTTAAATCACTAAAATTTTCAAACCTCACCTTTCAGAATATGTAAATATCATGTACCTGCAATGCAAATTAACCTTTAAACCATAGTGAGAAGGATTGGTAGTGAAACATGTAACACATACAAAAAAAAAAAAAAAAATATGGGATTCCTAATATCATATCATGCATAGCTTACATTAAGAAACTATAAGTGGTGGAACGTTTCGGTAGTGACTTCTACCTTCTTCAGTCATGGAACGAAACACGCGGAAAAAACCACGTGGTATAAGCATCTGTTGTTGCCAGATTTCAAAATAACTTTCCAAATGATTGGGATGTGAAATGGTGCACTCCTGCTTTACAAAAAGAATATCAGAACATCATCAACATTGGCAAATTGCATGGCATTCCACCTCTCTTTGAGTCACAGAATAGAACTACTAGTTTACTGCCTGAACCTTCCACCACTCATCAGTTTGTTGGCACTTTATCCTGGCCTTCACTCATAAAGTTTGCTCTATTTTCAAATCTTTTGGCTACAGGATTGCAGCTAAACCACCTCCACATCTTAATTTCATTCTTAAAGACAGAGATCCCAATAAACTCCCTAGATTTCCAAGATTACTTTATCCCTGTCAACACTTCCACAGGCGTGACCCACTACTTTGGTAGTACTTACTGCAGCATCAACCGGTGATTGATGGAACATATCTCTGATAATAAAGGCAACCCTTCCACCTACCTCCCTTTCAATTTTAACCATCAGCGATACATCCACGATTCCGGATTGGCAAAATGTTAAACGTATCGCTCCGTTCAGCAATCGAAAAGCCCTCGGGTACCGCAAAAGCATTGAAATCTACCTTACCCCTAACACCTGCAATACAGATGCACCGTTTCACATCCCAGTCATTTGGAAAGCTAATTTGAATCTGGCAACAACTGATGCTTATACCATGTCTTTCATTCCATTTCTGATGAAGGTAGAAGTCACTACGGAAACATCCCACACTTATAGTTTCTTAACGTAACCTATGCATGATATTAGGAATTATTTTAACCTTTAAAATTGGTATCAATGATATCCCCAAAATATGAAAAGAATTTTTACTCAACCCAATAGAAGTATGTGTGCCTATTTATAAAAGCAATTCAGCTATGCAAGCCTGCAGCTTTTTTTTAGTGAATGTTCATACATGTTTTACATTTTTAGATGCAGATTGTTCTTTGACTTCCTGGCATTTAACTTGAGTCCCATTTTATTTTTTTAAATGTCTAATCATGAAGGCTTTCTTAGGTGTGGTGTCATCTAACAGTGGAATGTAATCAGCTTGTCTCAAATTATAGTACCAAGCTAAATGGTGCCACTCTAAATTACACTATTGAGCTTGAGGACGAATGATCAGTAGCCATCGCTTAGCCACTGTGCCACGGGGCGGCTGTCATTTTTCCATGTAGTGATTGTTAGAAATCATAGAAAAGATGTATATTTGTCTCAAACTTCGCTTGATCTCAGTTCAAGTGGTTTATACATTTCCTAAACTAATTTTAATTTTCTAGTTCCAGTAGCCATCTTTATGGTTTCACTATCTTGTGTCAAGGGCAAACAACTCTGTGCAGGGGATTTATATCTAACCATCTCCTAGTTATTAAGTGTGATAAGTTTTTATCAGTGGAGACCAGCAGTTTTTTTTAAATTAAAAACTTGTTTTTGTATAAAAAAATTCATGAAAAATTATTTGAAGAATGCTGGCAAGTATGAATAATATTATGTTAGACTATCAATATATCAAGCTTTACAAGAGTTTATCCAGCTGCTGTGCCATAAGTGTTAAGTTTTCATTATCCCTATGCAGTATAAAGGTGTTAGTGGAGTCAGGTCCATGATGCCCAGTCTACTTCCAAACATGACACTTTTTTGAAGATTATTATATTTGCATTTCCAAGGTATCAAACCCCTGCAAAGTGCGCATAGTTTATGTGCAATTCACAAATGATATACTATTAAAAATCACCAATCACTTACCCTAAAGATCTTGGTAATTTCCATCCACAAACACTTCAAGCACGTCAATTATTGTAATGTTGCTGGCCTTCAAAGGTTTACAGTCACCCTGCCAGGAATCGTAGGCAGGGTGTCTGTAAACCTTTGAAGGCCAGCAACATTTTGATAATTGACATGCCTGAGGATGGAAATTACCAAGATCTTTAGGGTAAGTGATTGGTGATTTTTAATAGTATATCACTTTTTTGAAGATTCCTATAATGTTGACATGTTTCATGTTATTTCTTTTTACCTTCTGAGTCAGTGAAAGCATGAATCATGTTGCCTTTATGCCTGCATTATAAAGTTTCTAGGCTACAATCATCATTAGCTGGTAATAATTGATGAGCCATGGCTATTCCTAGACTTAATGCATTTCAAATTTATGGAGTTTACTAAGGAATAAAAAAGAATTTTGAGTCAGATTTTCGGGTAGTACTCCCATACCCTTCCTCAGGGCTGCAACTGCAGTAGGTGTTGCCATTCATGAGGTAAATTCCAATCTTTCAAGTCAATTAATGTTGTACCTCTTCTCTCCATTTCAAGTCCTGACAATTTTCTTTTGAAAAAGTGTTGTTGATGTGTCAGAACTTGGTGTCTCAAAGCACTTTTTATGTCCTGTGTTTTAAATATGTCTCTGTGTGTGTATCCAAACCTGTTTTGTTTGTCATATTTTTAATTGCTGCTTTACTCTCGCTCTGAGTTTAAATTAAGCTGTCTGCCTGTTTCTCCCACATAGCTGAGACCACACTCGCACTTTTTTTGTTGTAGACCATACCTTCCTCGTGTAAGGGATTTAGGATTGATTTTGCTTTAGTTCGGAAGGTAGTTACTACTTTTTTGTAATCCTGGAGCCAGTCTGACTAGAAACTTCTCACTAATTCTCTGAAGTTTTTCAAACTGTCCTTTACGGTAAGGAATTTTCCTTGTCTACTGAAATTTAGTTTTTAACTTCTGATTCTTTTTTATTGAGAATTTTGTTGACTAGTAGAGAACAGTAATTATTATCTTCCAGAGCTGTAATTGCTCCTTTTAAGCATTTTTTTTAATTGGAAGAATTTAGAACATTTATTTTTTCAAAAAATTGAGTGGCCACATTTATGTAATTCAGATGATTTGATTGGTAGTCTAACATTTTATTGTTGAAATATTTTAAATCATTAGCTATATTTTATTTTCATAATTTTAGAGATTCTCATTTCTTGTTTTTATGGTTTTGGACATGCATCAGGAAGTATGACTTTTTTAATGAAGCACAGTCAATGCTTTCAAATGAAATATATTCAGGGAGCACCTTGTTCTCAGTGTTGAAACATTTTAAATTTTAGTAAACAAAACAAAACGTAGCAATGACGAGAAATTCCCTGTTATCTTTGTGTCAGTCCAATGCTGGTTGAAGCTTGCATGTTAGTCTCCATTTCACAACAATCACTTGGTCACCATTTATTTCCAACAAAATCTTGGTTTTCTCTTCTTTCTTTGGTTGGAACGCAGTCTTATTGCATTTTCGGCTCTCTTTTATTACACCTTGACCAGTTTTATCAGTTTAATTTTTGTGGTTTGTGTGAATTATAGTTTGTTTTTAAGTTATATTTTTTTCATTTCCATGCATTCTGCTGGCATTTAAGAACATGTATTCTTCTATCATGTTGAGGAAGTATACTTGTTTATCTGTGTGACTAACCATTAACTATCCACCAGCTTAGTTATATGCACCTCTGGAAAAGAGTACAGAATGTAGTGTGTGCAAGGCACCAAGATTTGGTAACACTTTATTTCAGAAATACTCAGCCTTAACTATGTGTTGCTCTTGTGCCATGAAACAAAACAAACTCACTCACACAACATACAGATTATTCTTTTTTATTTATATGTTCTGCTATAGTAAAGAGTCTGCATCACTCTTTAAAAAAAATGCAATTCTGTCATTCAATAGCTGTTACAAATGTTTTCAATAAACTACTTAAGTGTTATGTGTAAGTGAAAGCAGAATTTCTTGGTGAATTAGTCAAGTTGTTATCCTAGTAATGCAGGGTTCCACTGTTTCAAATATGAATGATTGTTGGAAAACGTTTTGAGATAATTATTAACTTAGCAGTCAGATATCCCTGAATTGCCAGTATTTACTGTTGGACATGTAACATCGATCACATCAGAAAAACTTGAAAATTACATCACCCTGGAGTGAGAATTGACCCCCCTCCCTCCGAAGCCTGCTATTCTGTATACCACCCAGGAGGTAATGAAGTACCTCAGTGTTAAGAATCTGAACCTTCTCAGATTTTTACCAATCAAAGCTGATTCTGCTTCCTCGTAGTGTACTTAAATGAAATCACTAGTCTTTCAGGTATAAATAGGGTTATAACTGCCCGTGAAAAGTTCCTGAAATTTGATTTTCTTTTTTTCAGGCCTGGAAAGTTTTTAATCTTTCATCTTTTTGTGAAAGGTCCTGGAATTGCCCTGCATTTTTTTTTTCAGCAATGGGGGGATTGGTCCAAGTGTTTATATTGGTTATGTCACTTTGTTCTAGCACCCTGCGGCACCTGTCAGGATGACAACTATTCCATGGAGTGTGATGTATCAGTTCATGGGACACTGCAGTGCAAGACGTTTGAGTGCAGTTATGCACAGTTGGAGTCGCAGCAACATATGAAAATCTTATTGCAAGTCCAAGATGACCTTTCCTCACTGAAGGAGATTGATATCTGATCCCTCTGCCACCAATGTGCATTGGAATAGATAACTATGAAATAGGGAGTCTTCAGTGCCATGACAGAATTGTTTTGTTTTGTGATCATTGGCTAAGTTCCAGATTACTTTATATAAGTTTTATACAGAGCAATTTTTGTGCATGGAAATTTTGCCACTTGATAGAAGATGTAACACACACTGTAACAGCGAAACCTATAGGATTTCATGAGAATTCTAAATGCACAGCAAATTTCACTCCAATTTGCAAAATATAAAACAAAGCACTAGGATTTTGGCAAAATTTTGAGCTCCTGAAATAGTTCTGGAATTTATTTTCTGTAAATGTGTACAAACCCTGTATAAATTCTGTGGTAGAAAGAGAACATTTCTTCCATGGGATTTTTATATGAGAGACTAGTGATTTCACGTAATTACACTACGAGAAAGCAGAATTAGCTTCAACTGGCAAAAATCTGAGAAGGTTCAGGTTCTTAGCACTCGTATACTTCCCTGTCTTAGGTGGTGTAGCAGTTAGCGTGCTTGAACGGGAATTGGGAGATGCGGGTTCGATTCCTGCTCCAGGGCAATGTAATTTTCTGATGTTATGTGTAGAACAAAACTAGCTAGTCAGGGATACTTGATTGTTAAGTTAATAATTCTGACGAACTTCTACGTATTAAGAGAATACCAATAATATTTCTTCCACAACTTTTTAAAGAATTTTTCGAGTTTTACAAAACTTCTTTTGGCAAATGGTAGCAATATATGACACCTGCTTCTGTGTGGTTACATTTAAGAAATTGTCATTGGAAATGACCAATCATGTCATGACTATTAGTGGAGTCCCATATTCTATATTTCAAGGCCTTTCGTTTTAATTATTTGTGGTTGATACAATTTTTAGAGATTCCCAGTTCATTATATGTCCAGTGTATCACATCTTTTACATTGGATAGATACACTCACGTTCGAAAATGAATGATAATGTCAGTTTCTACTTTTCCACCCTTAGGACTGCAACCAAAATGTTCTGATAGGGAGCATATTGAACTAAACGAAAATTCGGAATGAAAAACACAGTAGTGGTCAAAGTAAAAAAGCTTGTTGGAGCTAATTTACAATGCACATCTTGTGCAGAGCACAGATGTCATATGGTAAAAAAGTGTTCTGTGTGTTGGCTTGCCACAGCAACACATACAGTACAACGTCTGGGCATACCCAGCACCAGATTATAAAACTGTGCTTGAAGTACGGAGTCCCACTAATGCTGTCCGAAGTTCTAGAAGGTGGATGACGTCCTGCAGTACGTCTCCCGAGTGTGTCCCATGCATGCTTAGTGGGGTTTAAAGCGGGAGAGCGAGCTGGCCACTGTAAGCTGGTGATATCCCCACTGTCTAGATATTCCTCCACTACGGCAGCTCGATAAGCACGTGCGTTGTCATCCATTAACAAGAACTGAGATTCCATTGCACCCCTGAATAGCCAGACTTTCGAACACGTGGAGGGGTATATGTGAACCCAATATTCCGCCGCAGCCAAAATGATGTTCAAGAGTGTTGTACAGAGTCACAGGTGCTCTCGAGATGAAGGCACGGCATGAATCATTATGTAGACTAAACCTGGTTCGTCAGTAAACTAAACACGATGTTCTCAGCCAGGCCACACGGGCTCTTTGATAAGCTGCAGTTAATGGAATGCATCTGGCAGGCCTTCGGGCATACAGGCCGTACTCAATCGTATGTACACGGTATGCCTTGAAACCATGGTTCCTGTTACAGCTTAAAGGTCTGGCAAGGTCCGTGTGCTGTACTCAGCCTGTGCAGTCTGGCAGTTGGTGACAAAAGATTTGTTGGGGCGTTGTAATCCGCGGACGTCCCGTGCTGAAGCGTTGATACGCATTTTCATCCTGTTGGAACCATCACCGGACTCTAGAAAGGACATTTTGGAGGACATCAAGCTCCTGGGATTGGCCAGCCTCGAGTCGACCGATGATTCTGCCCTGCATAACATCGATATGGGTCGGCTGATCTATATTCATTTGGTATACAGCACTGTCGCACCTCCAAAATGCACAACACCTGATGTATTCTGCTGCTCTGATTTTTCTTTTTATAACAAGCTACGTGACTAGGTTGTGCACCTAGTGGCGTCATCTGTCTGCTGGAGCAACAGATTGATTTTAGTCATTCTGAAAGAGGTATGAGTTGTTTGCATGACGAATCACTTTGTGTAGTGCAATATTTTCCTGTGATTCACAATTATCCTTAATTTTGGAGCATAAATGTAGTTGGGAATCTCTAAAGATTATCAGACAACCACAAATCATAAAATTGAAATGCAATGGAGCTCATCTGTTACCTCGTGCGATCCTCTCCAACACAATTGCCCTCTAACATCAACCAATCATTTTTTCCCACAGGGAAACAACTGACTGCTTGTTGTCTTGTTTGTGCACCACTTGTTCACCCCTGATACAGTTGCTCTTGTAAATCTGGAAAGGTTTGTTGTTTTTGAGAAGATTGCATCTGCCCACTTAATGCCCACCCTCATGTCTCTTTCAACGTCGCGTAAATTGTATTTTTTCCATTTTGTCATTATCTACTACGTCTGAATATTTTTCAGTGATATGTTTATGAAGCCGTCTTAACGTCATAGTTGCTTATGTAAGTGAGGATGGCACATATCTGATCTCTATTAGATGTTCCTGATAATCTGCTGCTGCTGTTCTGTGCAATTTGCTGTTTAGGTTATCTCTAGGAAATTGACATGGTGTACTAGATTTTTGATAATCCTAGTCAAGCTTACGTTTTGAACATGTGATGTGTGTCTAATAAAAATTGCTTTTTCTGTGTAGATCATGGCTGACTTCCACAATCACTGGTTAAACACTGATACAGCCTACAAAGAAGGGTTTCGATGGGGTTTCCACACAAAATGGAAGAGGAGGATTGGGAAATTAAATGTTTTACACAGTGAACGAAAAACTACGAAGATACTCAGTAAAAACAGGAAACAGCTTTTTTTCTATGTGGTTTTTAAGTGATTGAGATAGATAACCGGAGTGAATTGAAACCTCCCCCATTTTCATGCTCTGGTAGTTCAGATTCGAATCCTGGTGCGGCATGGATGTTGTGTTTGTGTTACGGCACTGGCTCTCCCCCTGAAACCAGCATCCATAAATTAGGAACAGGTGATTGCTTGTAGCCCATTGAGTTGTTGTTCACTGTCTTTTTTTTTTGGAGGGGGAGGTTTAAAGACCACCGTAAGCAGTCGCCCGTCCCTAATTTAGGGTCACTGGTTCCAGGGAAGGAAAAGAGAGCCAGGGCCGTAAGACAAGCACATCCATGCCTCGCAGGATTCGAACCCGGGCTCCTTTCGGACGAATGATCAGAGGCCATCGCTTAGACCACCGGGTGGCGTTGCTCACTGTGGCGATTAAACCCCAAGCAAACGGGAAATTTTTTTTTGCATTTTAGGAGTGGCGCAGTGGTCTAAGGCGTTGGCTGGCCTCTGAATTCGTCCAAAGGGGGTCCGGGTTCGGATCCCGGTCAGGCATGGATGTTGTGTTTGTCTTACAGCACTGGCTCTCTCTCCCTTCCCTGGAACCAGTGACCCTAAATTAGGGACGGGCAACTGCTTATAGCCCAGTGAGTTGCTCACAGTGGTCGTTAAACCTCCAATCAAAAAAAAAAAAAAAAAAAAATTTAGGAGCTTGTGTAAGTTTTTTTTTTTTTTTTTTTTTTTGCAAGTTTTACTTTTCCCATATTCTGTGCTTTAACATTGTAAACCAATGTCACACCTCACATTTGAAGTTTTAGAGAAATATGTTGTAATTTCCACTCTGTTCTTGAAAGTTATAAATTCCTCATATTTGGAAAGTTTTGAGTGTGCATTCCTATTCAGTGTGGATACAGTAATGCTGTTATGTGATATTTCACCAAGTAAATTTCTTGTAAACTAAGCAGTTGCACCAGTTTATAATTTGGATTGTAATGCGTGCCCATGCTGCTTTATATTGTTAAGTGCTCTAATGCCAAAGTTCTGTAAAGCAATCAATGGGTAAACTTTTTGCGTTTAACTGATTTTTAGGTTGAATTTCGATGCAGTGCCTTAGTAATGCAATGCTGTTAAATGTATTTGTTGTTCTGTAAGCAGGACAGCTTCTGTAGTAAGCCTTCAGAAAATGCAACTGTTGCAAGAATTGTTGTAATAAATAAGATGTAGAACGCTCTCTATATTTTTGCTAAATACATCCTGTACTGCTTTTGTAATGAAAACTGTTGTGTTATACGAGAGCTTTAAGACTAAATAAATTGTTTCAAACTAGGCATGTGTATACTCAGTTGCATGGAATTTTTATGAAATCATTTATTTAGTAACAAGTGCTGTAAGACAAATAGCGTACGTCCTAGATCTGTACTAACGGCGCATTACGTATACCATTGCAGGGTTCGTACGCCTGAAATTTAAGAACGGGTGGACTTCCGAATCAGAACGCTTTCAAGTAGTTCCCGATATCGAGTACATCGTTCCGTTTTATTTTACATAGAACCTGATCACCCCCAACGTGAAAGAAACTCAAATTGCGATAAGGAAATTTTATTACTGTTTTCATCGGCCGTCGCACATCCTGCGGCCTATGGTCTGTTCCAACAGAACAGTGCGCCGTCTCACTGGGCTGCAACCATCCAGGCATGGCTCGAGGAACACTCATCTGAGTTTGGAACCATCCAGGGCGCAGATTATGACCATTCGCCCGAGTTGGGTCTGGGTTCGAATCCCGGTGAGGCATGGATGTTGTGTTTGTCTTATGGCACTGGCTCTCTTCCTTCCCAGGAACCAGTGGCCCTAAATTAGGGACGGGCGACTGCTTATAGCCCACTGAGTTGCTCATGGTGGTCGTTAAACCTTCACACACACACACACACAAAAAAAAAACATTCAGTGGCTCCTAGGGCATGGGTTTAAGCCCTATCGAAGCTCTCTGTAATGCCGTAGAGCGGACCATCCGATCAATGGATCCTGCACCGACGTCTCGGGTGGATTTGTGGACAAGCTGCAACAGACTTGGCTGTTGCAGCTTGTCAACAAAAACTTCGCCTGCTCCAGAGACCTTCTGGCAGCTGTCGGACTCGATGCATCGGCGTGTACATATCCATTATTCGCGCTACAGGACCAACACGCTATAAGGTTGATATCTAATGCTTTATCCATTCTGTGTATGTGCAACAGTATCTCTGTGCTAAAACCTCGATCATAAAAAAATGTGTGTACCGCTCAGGAAGAAAAACTTTTGGGGAAGAATAAACTGCCTTATTAAGAAAATGCCACACCATGCAAGAATGTACAAAATGAGACGGCCGCCCTGGTGGCCCAGTGGTCTAAACGATGGCTTCTGATCATTCGTCCAGAAGGGGTCCGGGTTCGAGTCCCGTGAGGTATGGATGTTGTGTTTGTCTTATGGCACTGGCTCTCTCCCTTCCCTGGAACCAGTGACCCTACATTAGGAACGGGAGACTACTTATAGCCCATGGAGTTGCGCACGGTGGTCGTTAAATCTCCAACCAAAAAAGAGACTAAACTTACCACACATGTAGACAAGTACAGTAAGTAGACAGGAAATGATTAAATTTCTGATAGATGACATGAATACGATTGGCGATGATGCAGTATAATGTGGTCTGAATCAGTAGGTCGTCGTATGCCGGCCATATATTCAGCAACACGGGGTGGCATCTAGGGGAAATATCCCCAAATGGTATCCCGAGGTATTGCTGACCACGCATTGTTGACCTATGTCCACAGTTCTTCGACACACACTGCAAGGGGGTCGTGCAGAGACGTCAGGTCATCAGCCAATAACGTTCTCTACTGGGAGGATGTCCTAGGATCGCGCTGGTCAAGACAGCAGCTGAACACATTATGGGCCCTATCTGCTGATGGAAGAGTGCGGGCAAGCATTGTCTTGTTGAAAGTAGGCATGAGGGGTACCCCGGAGATACGGCAACAAAATGGGCTACACCACCTCATCAGCTGTTGTGCTGTCATTGTAACCACTATGTGTACAAGTAATTAACGGCTGTTGAAACTGATAGCCGCCCAAACTGTGGTGTAGTGCTAAGTGAAAAAGTACAGGAACGCGCGGTGCCTTCACGTCTTCAGTACCTTTCCCTTCTTGACCCCCCACCATTCTTACTCTCCCCTTTTTACTTTCTTGTCTTTATAGTGTCAGAAAGTATAGTGATCGGTCGAAATCAAGACTTCCGGATTTGCGCATTTTGGCATTCAAACAAGATTTCACCATTTGAGACTGCCAAGTGAGAATGCACTTAGAGACTGACTCTACCTTCAAATAAACATGAGACGTTAATTCCACTGACTGTGCAGTTTTTCTGTTGCACATTTTTATTGGAAAAAAAACTATAGGACATTCGCATTTAAAAGATAAATGCTGTATAGGGTTTACCAGAACGCGTGCCGACTAAAGAAAAAAAAAAAAGCACCGGAACGCCGTTTCGGTCCCACTGCGCCCAAACCATGATACCTAGCGCAGCAGCTACAGTATATGCTGCTCACATATGGGGCGACAAGATAAGCGCAGTGACCACGTAGTCTCCAGACTCTTAATCGGCGATGAGGCTGAAGCAAGACTCGTCGCTGAATACGACATGGTTTCAATCGTCCAACCACGCATATATAGTACAGCACTACTGCAACCATGCGCAGTGAGTGGCAGTCGTCGTAGTGGCTGAGGAGAGCGCACCCCTGCCTCAACCAATCTGCGGTTCACTGTGTCGGTACGGCGATGATTGAATATCGTCTGCGGATTATGGGACTGTTACGGCTTGTAGTCGAATGACGCCGTCAAGAATTCCAAATGCCCGCCTACATGCACCAGTCCCACTACGGCGACTTACGTTACCTTCTGTCGCCACATTTGGTTCACAGTTGTATCCCGATTTGTTTCCGACGGAGGATGAGCAAAGTGCAAGGTAGTCGTCCTTGATGGACGATATCAAAAAAGATGACCATAGTTTAGATTAACTCGTGAACTATGAAGCACAGAAGGTTTATTCATAAACTACACAAGTTAAAACTAGATGATATATTAAAAACAGATAAAACACATTAGATCTTTCTGGTCCACCTTGGACCCGTCCTCAAATGTATGAACATTCGTGTAAAAGATGGAGCAGTATATATAGAGACGATAAACTTTGACAGCGACATTGTGGCTGCGCAAAAATGGTCGCACCGCAGAAAGATTAGTAACCATGAAAAGTAGGGCTAAGTAAGAGGAGAGGGGGTGCCATATACGACATAGTAAACGAAAAAATAGATGAAAGATAAAAAAAAAAATAAGATAGTGAAATCATACTAATATAAGAAGGGAAAGCAAATAAGAAAGTGTAGAAAGAATACATACTGAACATAACACAAACTGAACCTAAAAAGGAAAGGAAGAATATAAAATAAGATAAATTGGGGACAGGCGACTGCTTATAGCCCATTGAGTTGCTCACGGTGGTCGTTAAACCTCTATTAAAAAAAATAAAAAAATCAGTATATCCGGAATGTATTAGTTTTTCATTGCAATGGGACATTCTTGTCCTCTACTCCTTGCCACTTTCTCGTCTTAATGGAGAAAACACCTTCAATTGTTGACTTGAGACATAAAAACAATTTCAATTGCTAACAAAACATTGTCTTTAAAATCGTGTTTTTGAAATATCTAAAGGTTCCAAAATTTTTTTTGGGGGGGGGGGGAGGTTAACACCTCCCCCTTGGGCACGCCACTGAACGTAAAGGTAGACCTTCAAAAAAAAAAAAACAGCAACTTCTGTGTATGGAAGGTCTGATGGCCGCCCCAGTGGCGCAGTGGTCTAAGCGATGGCCTCTGATCATTCGTCCGAATGGGGTCAATGTTCGAATCCCGGTGAGGCATGGATGTTGTGTTTGTCTTATGGCACTGGCTCTCTCCCTTCCCTGGAACCAGTGGCCCTAAATTAGGGACGGGCGACTGCTTATAGCCCTTTGAGTTGCTCACGGTGGTCGTTAAACCTCCAATCAAAAAAAAAATTCCCTATTTTGTAAAGAAAACAAACAGAGCAATTAGTACCGCGACACCCTCAGTGAATTCCTATCCACCGTCTTCATTAGCTCCCTGGCCCTACAAACCTGACAAAGAGGCCTAAAGTAAGGAATTGGAAGAGTGAAGAACAACTGAATTTTCATGGCCCTGCGGATGATGTTTTGATAACTTTTCTACGAAGACTTAAACAAAGCACTTCGCCGCCCCGGTAGCGCAGTGGTCTAAGCGATGGCCTCTGATCATTCGTCCGAAAGGGGTCCGGGTTTGAATCCCGGTGAGGCATGGATGTTGTGTTTGTCTTACGGCACTGGCTCTCTCTCTTCCCTGGAACCAGTGACCCTAAATTAGGGACGGGCGACTTGTTATAGCCCATTGAGTTGCTCACGGTGGCGTTAAACCTCCAATAAAAAAAAGCCGCCCCGGTGGCGCAGTGGTCTAAGGCGATAGCCTCTGATCATTCGTCCGAAAGGAGTCTGGGTTCGAGTCCCGGTGAGGCATGGATGTTGTGTTTGTCTTACGGCACTGGCTCTCTCCCTTCCCTGGAACCAGTGACCCTAAATTAGGGACGGGCGACTGCTTATAGCCCATTGAGTTGCTCACGGTGGTCGTTAAACCTCTAAAAAAAAAAAAAAGAACTAATACGGTACAGCCGGACAGGGTGGCAGCCAGGGACGTCACTAGACCTCGAAATCAGGGTGGGTGAGCATTATTTCTGATCGGCATTTTTTTTATTTATTTATTTTTTACGTAACACTGAAAGAACAAATTTTAAATCTTTTTTTTTTCTTTTGATTAAAGGTTTAGCAACCACCGTGAGCAATTCAACGGGCTTTAAGCAGTCGCCAGTTTTAAGGTCACTGGTTCCAGGGAAGGGGAGAGCCTGTGCCGTAAGACAAACACAACATCCATGCCTCACCGGGATTCAAACCCGGACTCTTCTCAGACGAACGGATATGAGCCAGCGCTTAGACCACTGCGTTATCGGGCCGGCTTTAATTCTTTTCACAACAGGCTACAAAGGAATTCGTGCAATCCTGACCCCCTCCACCTGGGCTTGGAACAATTTATTTAAATGAAAATGTCGTTTTTGTTCATCTAAATCAAATTTTAACGTCGTGCCACACAGACATAATATCTCCCCCTCCTTAACTATTTTCCTTAAGCCAGCGACTTTGAATTGCACTCCTCTCCTTCAAAGCAGTCGTCAGCCACTTTCTGCACTTTCATTAACCCCGGGTAGTCTTAAGAGCGCCACTGTACCTTCAGAGTCCACTTTCCGTGCTGAAATTCCCTATAAGCCGCCCCGGTGGCGCAGTGGTCTAAGCGATGGCCTCTGATCATTCGTCCGAACGGGGTCCGGGTTCGAATCCCGGTGAGGCATGGATGTTGTGTTTGTCTTACGGCACTGGCTCTCTCCCTTCCCTGGAACCAGTGGTTCGAATCCCGGTCAGGCATGGATGTTGTGTTTGTCTTACGGCACTGGCTCTCTCCCTTCCCTGGAACCAGTGACCCTAAATTAGGGACGGGCGACTGCTTATAGCCCATGGAGTTGCTCACGGTGGTCGTTAAACCTCCAATTAAAAAAAAAAAAAAAAAGCACTTTCTATAGCATATGACGTCACAGTAAGGTAAACCGTCGTAGCAGACGCCCTGGTGATCAACTGGTGTTTTTTTTTTTTTTTTTTATTGAAGGTTTAACGACCACCGTGAGCAACTCAATAGGCTATAAGCAGTCGCCCGTCCCTAATTTAGGGTCACTGGTTCCAGGGAAGGGAGAGAGCCAGTGCCGTAAGACAAACACATCATCCATGCCTGACCGGGATTCGAACCCGGACCCCTTACGGACGAATGATCAGAGGCCAGCGCCTTAGACCACTGCGCCACCGGGGCGGCGATCAACTGGTGTACAAGCACTGCTTGGATTTGCATTGTGGAGCGTTAGGGAAAATGGTGTTATGCGCTTTTTTCAGCTGAAGTAACCGTAGTGGGAGAGATAATCATGTGTCCTATTATAGATTACCGTCTGAACGAAAGAAGTGGGATCAGAATTATGAAAATTTAATTCAGAAGCGCCAAAATTTGTGGTTATATCTTGATGACAGGTAATGAAGGAACACTGGAGTGTGTAGTTTACATTTTGTAACAAGTATGTTCATAAATTTACTGATGCATTATCTGAAAAACTCAATGAAGATCTTTAGACTAGAATTAACCTTTCTTATGCGTAATCAAGGCTTCTTGAATTGGAAGAGGAATTACAAAGGATCAAGTGGGACATCGTGGGGCTAAGTGAGGTAAGGAGAAAAGGAGAAGATCTCATGGAACTGAAAAGTGGACATCTCTTCTACTATCGTGGGACAGATACTGGCAGAACTAGTGGTGTTGGATTTATAATAAACAAGAAACTGAAGGATAAAGTTGTAGAAGTTGAAAGTTCCTCTGACAGAGCTGCACGACTTGTTATCCAACTCTCGAAAAGATACCAGGCTCAGATTATTCAAACTTATGCACCCACCACAAGTCATCCTGAAGAAGAAATTGAAGAATTTTATGAGGAAATTTGTCATCTAAATAATAAAGGTAAGCAGCACTTGAAAATAATTATGGGAGATTTCAATGCAAAAATAGGGCAACGGCAACAGAATGAAACTTCAGTAGGTAAATTCGGTCACGGCAACAGAAACCAGCGTGGAAATACTCTCGTTGAGTTTGCAGAGGCAGAAGGGTTTTTCATCTTGAACTCCTTCTTCAAGAAAAAGCCACACAGGAAATGGACATGGAGACATCCAAATGGGACGACAAATGAAATTGATTTTATTATGTGTAACAAAAAATTCGTCATAGAAGACTGCAGTGTGCTAAACAAGTTCAACACAGGTAGTGACCATAGATTGGTGAGATGTAAGATGCACCTCAACGCTAAACTTGAACGTGGCAAGCTCATAAGACAAACAAAGTCTATTGACATAACCAACCTCAAAAAACACCATAATACCTTCAAGTTAGAACTGAAGAACAGGTTCTCTGCTTTAGAAGGCCTAACATCGGAAGAAGTGGACATCTCTGAAGTTAACAGAAAAGTAACCAAAGCTCTTATGGAAACAGCAACAAAATTAGCTGGGTCTAAGAACAAGTTGCATGTGAACAAATTATCAGGAAAAACCAAAATGTTGATGCAAAAAAGAAGAGAGATGAGGACAACTAAAGAAGATGTGACTTCCAAAGTGGAATATATAGAGCTATGCAAGACAGTAAGAAAAAGTATCACTGAAGACGTAAGGAAATTCAACTGTGAACTAGTGAGGAAAGCAACTGAAAACAACCAAAGCCTAAAGATAGCAAAGGGACATCTCAGTAAGGGAAGAAAACAGATTATGGCACTGAGAAAAGAAGATGGTTCTGTAACAAGAAATAGAGGCGAAATTTTGACAAGAGTGAAAGATTTCTACTCCAAATTATATGAAAGGGATGATATATGCACTCCAGACATCATGAAAGATACCAGTACCAGAGTTCCTCCAGTCCTTCCAGCAGAAGTTGCACATGCAATCAAGAACATGAAGCGAGGAAAAGCTCCAGGAGAAGATGGAATTACTGTAGACATCATACAAGAAGCAAGTGGAGAAATCGAAACAGTACTCGCCCAAATTTTCACTCGATGCCTTAATGAAGGAAAGATTCCTGAGGATTGGAACACCGCTACAATGATCCTGCTACATAAGAAAGGTGACATTGAGGATCTCGGAAACTACAGACCTATCAGCCTCCTATCAGTAGTTTATAAAATCTTCACTAAAGTTCTTTCACACCGCTTGAAGGTAACACTGGACATGGCTCAACCGAGAGAACAAGCTGGATTCAGGAGTGGCTACAGCACAATAGATCATATCCACGTGCTGAGAGAACTAATTGAAAGAGCGAGGGAATATGAACTTCCATTGTGCATGGCTTTTATCGATTATGAAAAAGCCTTTGATTCGGTGAAACCATCAGCAGTTACAATGGCTCTGAAAACCTGCGGTATTGAAGATGCATACATTAATATTATTAATAACATCTATGAAAATGCAAGTGCAAAGATTAGGCTGTTTGAAAATACAACACACGTAAAAATTGGAAAGGGGAGTGAGACAAGGTGACAACATATCTCCGAAGCTCTTTAATGCCACATTGGAGGGTGTTTTTCAGTCGCTGAGCTGGGAAAACAAGGGGATAAAGATTAATGGAGATTATCTAACCCACCTTCGTTTTGCTGATGACGTAGTCATTTTTGCAACTACCCCATCAGAGCTGCAGAGTATGATCCAGGAACTTGCTGACAAGAGTAAAGAAGTGGGATTAAAAATGAACTTTCAGAAGACAAAAGTGATGTTCAATGCTTTTACAAGAAATGAAGATTTATCGATTGATGGAGAAAAGCTGGAGATAACAGACACGTACGTTTATCTTGGACAGCAGATATCAAGTGAGGGTCACATTGATGAAGAAATTAATCGGCGTACAAAACTTGCCTGGAGAGCTTTTGGAAGAAACAGCATAATTTTCAAGAGCAATATGCCATTATGTCTTAAAAGAAAAGTGTTTGATCAATGCATCCTTCCAGTGCTTACGTATGGTGCAGAGACGTGGACCTTAACTAAAAGAGACATACAAAGGCTGCAGACAACTCAAAGAAGCATGGAGAGGTGCATGCTTGGTGTAACCAGGAGAGATAAGAAGAGGAACTCGTGGATCCGAAAAATGACTAGAGTGGAAGACATCATGATCAGAGTTAAATCCCTGAAATGGCAATGGGCTGGACATACTGCCAGAAGGACAGATCATCGATGGACAGCCGAAATTTTAGATTGGATTCCAAGGGACAGGAAAAGACCCAGAAGAAGACCACATGGGAGATGGGTGGATGAAATTCGAAAGTATGCAGGGGTGACATGGAGGAGACTGGCACAAGACAGACCGTTGTGGAGGAAACTTGGGGAGACCTTCGTCCAGCAGTGGATTGATAATGGTTGACAATGATGATGATGATGATGATGCGTAAGATTATGCTGTTTTTTTATCGTAAATGTTTCCACTGCTGTAGGGGAGTGAATATCTTATGAAACCTTCACATGTTAGGTTCCCAGGCAGATTTTGGAAAAATTATCTCATGATAACATTCACCAGTTTATTATTGTTGTCATTAATATATATGTATAAAGTATAGAGACAGTGCTACTCGCCAGAATTATTAATTTTATAGCCTTACCTGTGTAAAGCTGAGGATTTTTACCTTATCTTAAGTTTCAGGTTGGGGAATATCTTAATTAACTGTGTGAATATGCTGTTAGCACAGAAGTTGGTGGCTGTGCGGGAATGCAGAATTTCGAGTTTCTTTCAAGCAAAAACATTCCCCTTTCTATAATATTGTTCAGAAAAATTGTGTATGGAATATCATATGGGTCCCCACAATTGCCCAATAACTTTAATTTATAAGAATAAAGCTGTTTTTTGGTCACCAGATAACCCACTGACGTAACCCATGCAATGTTTCTTTGCAGTGGTCTAAGCGATGGCCTCTGATCATTCGTCCGAAAGGGGTCCGGGTTCGAATCTCGGTGAGGCACGGATGTTGTGTTTGTCTTACGGCACTGGCTCTCTCCCTTCCCTGGAACCAGTGACCCTAAATTAGGGACGGGCGACTGCTTATAGCCCATTGAGTTGCTCGCGGTGGTCGTTAAACCTCAAAAAAAAAAAAAAAATTTTAAATGCTTCTTTCATCTCACTTGTACACCAGTTGTTCTGCAAAAAAAGCAGCAGACGAAAAGTGTCGCGAACCGCGGTTTCGTGAGGTCAATGCATACGGTCTATAGGGGGAAATACGTAGGGGTACACGACGAAAAACACAAGTCTTATTATTATTTGTCAAAGTCTGGATTATAATCTCAAGTTAAATGTACTGAAAAATGGCACATTTTGAACTGGGTGGGCAAGACGAATTTCAGAGTGGTCTCAAGCCCACCCTCGCATCCCCTTGGCGACGTCCCTGGTGGGAGCATGCCTTTCGTATTTGGGAGAGCGAGGCTTGAAGTGACACAGTTTCTAGTTCAAAAGTTCCCGCTTCCCCTCAAAGAGTAAGCAGGTCTTA
Organism: Macrothele yani; assembly: GCA_039090855.1. NCBI lineage: Eukaryota > Metazoa > Arthropoda > Arachnida > Araneae > Macrothelidae > Macrothele > Macrothele yani. The sequence continues at coordinate 23,393,909 of CM076992.1, forward strand.
CGTTCTCATACCTCCGTTACAGAAAAATATTATGCTCGCTCGAAAACCACACTTCCAGTTTTTGACAATTTTACGAAAAATGTGAACTCTAGATAAATAAAGAGCTAACTATTGTAAATATCAAGTAAGCCATAAAAGTTATGTGAACGGTGACATACAACACTCCACAGAAAAGTAGAATGGAAAATGAACTCTCACAGAACGAATGAGTACCAGTTAGTGAATGCAACTATAAGATGCTTTTAATGTAGGGTTTGGAAAAATTCCTCTCAAGTTAAAACCCTTAGACTGACTTTCTGTGACAAAGCACAGATGCCTAACTAACTCTTCTTCCCTGAGGCGTATTGAGGAAGGTCACAGAGGTTAGTCATATCCGTATATACACTGGCGGAAAGTGAAAAAAGAACACCAAGAAGGAATTGGCGGACGATCATGAAATTTACATATGTTAATGGGGTCGAGTTTACATAGGTGTGATGTTAATTTCGGGACCAACCGGTGAGCGCTTACGCCACAGCACGGCATAATATGCAAATTATCGTCGGTGGTATTTAAGGAGTACGGCGAAGTGAATGTAATCAGTAGTCGGCGTACGGACACGTGCGAAGACCCTGAAGAAGCTGCAATGCCTGGACATGGAAGACGTGTATGATTTCAGCAGTTATCGGACTTTGAGCGAGGTCGTCAAGTCGAACTCCGCGAGGCCGGGTGGTCGTATCGTCGTATTGCGGAGCGAATTGGACGGGAAGTATCGGTGGTGGTACGATGGTGGCGTAGATGGTCCGAGGAACATACCCACACGAGAAGACGTGGAACCGGGAGTCACAGACGGACTGATGAGCGGACCGATCGACGCATAAGAAGAGCGGCGTTGTCAAGCAGAACATCCACTGCGACGCAAATCCGAGCTGCCGTTGCACCTGAGGTGACTGTGCGAACAATCCGCAACCGTCTACTGGATGCAGGACTACGTGCACGTGTGCCTCTGGCATGTGTACCTCTTACTCCAGCCCACCTTTGGGAACGGCTGCAGTGGTGTCGCCAACGTCTGCACTGGAGAACACAATGGCGATCTGTCGTGTTCATCGATGAAAGCAGATTCTGCTTGGGAGCCTCCGATGGCCGTATGCGTGTTCGCAGACGCACAGGGGATCATCTCCACCCTTCTTGCATCCGCCAGCGACACACAGGGCCTACACCTGGTCTCCTGGTGGGGAGCGATCAGCTATCACTCCCGTACACAACTAGTGTTTGTATCGTGTATGTTAAACAGCACCTCCTACATCAACATCATTCAGCCCGTTGTTGTGCCATTTGTAAGGTCGGTCCATCGTGGTGTTTTCCAGCAAGATAACGTATGCCCACACACGGCACGTGCAACGCAACATGCACTTCAGGGTGTGAGACAACTTCCATGGCCTGCACGTTCACCGGATTAGTCCCCCATTGAGCACGTGTGGGATTTTATGGGACAACGACTTATCCGGTCTCCACGGCCAACCACGACCATCCCCGATTTACGCGTCCAGGTTGAGGATGCTTGGAACTCAATACCCCAAACTTACATCCAACATCTGTACGGCAGACTCCATGCCAGAATTGCACAGTGTGACGCAGTTCATGGCGGTTCAACCTCGTACTAACCATGTTACATGGAAATGTTATTTTTCAGTTTACCAGCAAATACAGCTGTATTTTGCCATAATGTTTTGATCACGTTATCCTCTGCATCCCGTTATTATGCTGTATAAATTTCGTTGGTATCAGACGTCTCCTTCTTGGTGTTCTTTTTTCACTTTCCGCCAGTGTAGTTTATATGCTGCTCAGCAGTTTCGGGCACTGCATTTCATGAAAACCAGGGGTGCACACCTCATATAATACATTACTATGTATCGTGGTTAGCTGTACGGAATGCCGTATGCTGCTAACGGAAGTCTGTAAAAAATATTGAAGTGCATAAGTTTCTTTTTGAGTTACAACTTTCAGTAAATTTATTCACATGTTGTGCATTTGTATATTTTTCACGTCTCAGAGCATGAATTTACGGCCCTGGCTTGAACATTCTAGAAGGGCAACTGTCCTCACGGCCACTCCCGTAGCTACGGCCCTGCAGCCGGAGGAAAAAAAAAATCAACGATGCAATTTGACAGCCTAAAAAGCAGGGGTAGCCAACCAGCGGCACGCGTGTCATAAATGGCACGCGGAGCTTTCTAAGCGGCACTCGCGCTCAAAGTCCCTTTTGTTAATTTTAATAATTTATTAAACAAACCGGCTTACTATTGGCTCATCAACATTATTGTTGTTACTCGAACGCGCCTCACCGTTTCATCGTTTTCCCTCGAAAACACTCGTCTGCCTCCCTCCCATTCCCTGCAATGTCAAGACGACCGAGTTCAGACGATAGCAACGCTCGCAGGTCTTTTGTTTGTCTGCTCAGCCGCAGGAGTGACGATACGCTTCCCCTTTATTAAGCCTTGATTCTCACTCTCTGTCTTAGAACTGCAGTGCCTGTTGTGTTGTGAATACGACTCTGAGCAAGCAGTGTGGTTCAAAGAGGAAGTATGAAGATGATATTGCTGTGCGGGAGTTTAAATCTGAAAGGGAAGAGCAGTATTTTTTTACGAAGGGGAATTTTTTTTTTTTTTTTTTTTTGATGAGGTTTAACGACCACCGTGAGCAACTCAATGGGCTATAAGCAGTCGTCCGTCCCTAATTTAGGGTCACTGGTTCCAGGGAAGGGAGAGAGCCAGTGCCGTAAGACAAACACAACATCCATGCCTCACCGGGATTCGAACCCGGACCCCTTACGGACGAATGATCAGAGGCTTGCGCCTTAGACCACTCCGCCACCGGGGCGTTTGTCAAAGCCTGTGTGCAGGGGCGGATTTCCGGCTAGGTGCACTAGGCGCGCGCCTAGGGCCTCTGTGTTTCAGGGGCCCCGAAAACATATAATTGGATTTTCAGTTTTGGTTTTCGCGGACCGAAGCAAATCAATCATTAAAGCGACTACTTTGTATTATCAATTGATATTTTACTTTCTCATATTAATAATAACATATTTTTTCTTGCTGTTGCTGATATTAAGAATTTTCGAGTTCTTATCGATTTACTTATTTTGAAAAGAACGGTTAAAATAATTTTGAGTTCCTTTTAGTGGTTGGTAAAGAAGGTATTTACGCTTCACACACTTTACATTGTTTAAGGCGAATTCTTAACTGGCCTGCTGTGCTATAAATTGCTTTCATGGTACTTCCAGCCAAGGGAACACATCTCTGTTGGAACCTTCCCACCTTCTTCCCGAGTTGCGATGAGGAGTACTTGTAAAAATTTTCCTGATCGGGCGTGTTTGCTGTTAATAGTTTTTTTTTTTCCTTCGTGGTAGGATAATCAATGAGGGCTCCAAACGATCTAAAATCTCCTCTGCCTGTGTGCCTTATTTGTGGAGCTAGTGTTGCAGTTCTCAAAATATTTAATTTAGAGCAGCACTTCAAATAAATGCATGCAAATATAAGCTCACAGTATCCAATTGGTTCAGTAATGAGAACAGAATTTTTAAATAACAGCAAAGACTCTCTGAGGAGACAAGATACAATTAAGAAAAAAGTGGAAAAAAAGCCGTACTCTGATGGAGAAGAAATAATCAAGCCGAGTCTCGTGACCTTCGTAAAAGCTGCTGGAAATTCGAAGGTCATTAAAATGGCGGATGCCTTTGCTCTTTCAAGAAATACTGTCATGAGGCGGATCGATGAGATGTCCGAGGATGTAATCAACAGGGCCTGCTGGACCACAGGGGCACCCGGGGCGATCGCCTTGGGCCCCGCGCCTTCAAGGGGCTCCGCAGTTTAAGAAAAACATTTTCGGTAGAATTTTTTACAATTATCTTGTGTGTGTAAGTTTTGGGGTGCGAAGTCCTTAAAAAGATGTTTTTAAAAGTTTTTTTGTTTGTTTCCAATCCCCTATTTTCGAATAGGTTATTGCCCTTTGTCGTACAAATGCTGAGATTTGCAGATTTCAAGTGATTATTGTACCTTCCTTAATATTTTCCGCATTCATGAAATAGCAAATTAAATTTCACCATTTTGTGGCCCCTTTTATAAATTTAACAATTTGCTAGCGAATCAGATACTTAAATTTAAAGAAATAAAAAGTAAAATATCAAAGTTGGTTTCGGGCTACATATGTAGACCATTTTAATCAGTGACTTTAAGAACATTACTAGAAATTTTAAAAAAATCATATGTGAGCGCGTATAAATGTTTAAAAAGTCACTAATTTGTCATTTATTCTATTATGCATTAAAATTCAATCACTAAATCATGTATCAGGAGGAAAAAAAACTATGTATATGAATTTATTGTTATTCCTACACTAAAATATTCGCAATCCAAAGATTTTCGCTACATAGGTAACTTTTTTCATTTTGTGAGGAAGTTTTTACAGAAGTCATAATACAACCTCAACCCATCTCCCCGGAAAGAAAATCGTAGATTTTAATAGTTTTTCCTATCCCTATCTCTCTCTCTCTCGGAACTTTCGATCCACATTATGGTCGTTTTCTTAAGCTTAAAGTAAATACTTCTTTGCGAAAATCATTTTGTCTTTATGACAGTTTTCGTTATGACGTACTACAGAGGTGAAACACATATCAAGACGAAAAAGTTACAGCGATAAATTCCGTCGGTATAGCTCAACTGGTAAAGCATTCGGCTCCGGAGTAGAGGGATGCGGTTTGGTCATCACCGGCAAATTTGTGGATTTCACATTGTGTGTGTTCCTTACGGACATTTTTTACGTAACGACTTTATTAAAATATGAGATTTCCCAGTGCCAGCAATGAAAGTTTGCTCCGGGGCCCCGCAATGAAATTTCGCTCCAGGCCCCGCAAAAGCTCCATCCGGCCCTGGTTATCAAACAAATATTGTCTTGCATCAGCACGTGCAAATATTTTCCCCTCGCTGTGTGTAAGTTTTGGGGTGATTGATGAGAGTTGTGATATAATTGATACTACTTGGCTGTGTGCATGTACGCTGTATCAGCGAACAAGTTGATGTGTCAGAAGAGTTTTTCGACTAGAGTCAGTTGGTTTCTACTAGAGGAGAAGATATTTTTCAAGAACTAAAAACAGCTATTGAAAATAGCATCTTAGACTGGGGAAAACTAGATAGTGTGTGCACAGATGGTGCTTCTGCTATGTCTGGCAAAGTAAAGGGTTTTGTGGTTTTATTGGAAAATGATTTGCAACGCAAGGTTTTTAAATACCACTGCATTATTCATCTAGAAGCCCTGTGTGCTAAAGACATGAACTTATCTTCTGTAATGAACCCAGTGGTTCATTACAGAAAATCCACGCATGAGCACTCAACAGGAGAGAATTCCGCGAACTCCTGGAAGCAGATGAACACCAAGAGGAAATTCTGCTTTATTGTAGTGCCGTTATCTGTCACGGGGAACTGCATTGGAAAGAATTCGGAAGCTAAAAGATAACGTGCTGAAGTTTTTCAAAGAAAACGACGAACTTCCTGATGAGTGCTCGCTTTTAAAGGATGGAATTTGGCTATGCGATTTAGCATTTATGATTGACATCGTGGGCCACCTTAACAACTTAAATCTGCGTTTGCAATGTAAAAGCAATCTTTTCCCAGTGTTATTCAGCTCAGTTGAGGCATTTAAAGCAAAACTTATTCTTCTTGGAATGCATCTTTCTCGGCATGATCTCGCACATTTTCCTCGAATGAAACAACTGTCACAAACTGAGATCGGTTTTATTCCAAACTTTTCTAAATGTCAGCAATATATTTCTGATTTGAAAAACTCCTTTGAAGCCTGGGTTTCAGACTTCCAACACAAAAAACAAAATATTTTCCTTCTCATAAACCCCTTCTCCCTTTCTATCGAGGACACCATTCACTATCCTACTGATGTGCAGACTGAAATTTTGGAGCTTCAGAATAACACTGCAATTCACACCAAGTTCAAGGAGGTACTTGAAAATCTAGCCAGCCAGGAATTTGCCGCTTTCTGTAAATATTTTTTCCCCGTCTCAGTTTCCGGCACTACGAAACATGGCCCTGCAATATTGTTGCAGGTTCGGGTCGACATGCATATGTGAAAATACTTTTTCTATCATGAACTTGGTGAAAAATAAGTACCGTTCATCACTCACTGATCAGCATATCAAAAATCTGCTGGTCCTTTGCTACTTCATCTCTGAATTCCAACATTGAAGAACTAGTGAAAAGGAAAGACATCCAAAATCCTGACTAAGAACTAAACCGGGTTTGTTTCATGTGAATGGAAATGTAATCATACAACGTTGGAATATGTTCATTTGCAAGTAATTTGTGTTTTAATATACTAGTAAACTAGTTCTTGAATAATTATGATTATTAGTGTTCTGTTACAATAGAATTTGTTTAACATTTTTCTTTTCTTCAGTACTATTTTATTTGAAGTATACAGAGATACATAAGTTTTGTATCCTTTCTGGCAACCGGGCAGGGGTTAGGTTAAGGGGGATTATCTACTTCAAAAGTGGCACGTGGCGAGTCGTGGGTTGGCCACCCCTGGCCTAAAGAGAAGCAGGAAAATGTGCAATCGACAAAAGAATTACTTTGTTTCATTGAAAATTATTCGCATTTTTTGAACACACGCAAACAGTAAACGCTCTAACACTACATTGTTAATAATGAATGAAGTTTCTATTGTTTTTAACAATGCCTATGTGTTTCGTAATGGCAAAGCAAACAGATTTCTCATCATTTCCAGTTCAGATTTCAGAGGGGTAAGACATGTTTTTTTCTCTCCTTGCCCGTTATCTTAAGGATGCCTTGTTAAATATTATCAGGTCAGTAAATTTGTGTATTTTCTGCGCTTTATCTGTGTTCTGCTTCGAGATGCTGAAGCCAATTATTCAGGAGACGATCGATCGTGCAGTTCGCGGGAGTTTGAGATGTTCAGACTGGGAATCGTCGGAAACCTGTTCTCCAACCCCGGATCAGACTGAGACAGTTAATGGGGATCATAATAGAGAAGATGGGCGTTGTGCTTCCAAAATGAAACGATCCGGTGCGGCTAGCAGCAGTGATTCGTTCCAGCTGTCGGGATTTCAAACAGGGAAGCAGTACAATGCATCTCGTGACTCTTCTCTGGAAGTAGCGGTGTCCGTTGACAACAACAAAGATGCACTTCCTCTTGAAGAGAAAATCCTGACACCTATGATCAGCTGTCTGGTGCATGACGTAACCAGTGGACGCGTTGAAGAGGTACAAACCTCCTCTCTCCCAGGATTAGACGATGAAGTACAACTTCGCTCACAGCATGTCTCACAACAGAGTAACGAGATGATTCCTAGAATGTTCGTACTCACAGAAGTGACTCAGGAGGACCTAGATAGTATGAACCGAAACTTGTTGTTAGAAGAACGCAAGATCAATGTCTTATTTGACCTCTTAGAATCAGACATTACGGGAAAGACAGCAATCCTCTTCCTCCTCGAGAAGGTAAATTCAGAAGCCCGTCTTGCGTTTTTTGATGCTTTTCCAGGAATCATGATGAATGCAAAGGATGGGAGCTCGACAAGCAGAGGCAGGTCTAATGCAGCTACAGTCAAGATTACTACGGATGACGACGAGCGTGAACAGGAATCGGAGCAAGCAACGCAGAAAAGGGGAAAGTCAAGATCTTGTGAGATGCTGAGACTGGTTTTCGGATGCTTAGTGACGAAGAAGAAGAGAAAACTACCGTATCCCGGACAGAGAGGTGACAATGTTGATTCTACCCGAATTGTTCGAGCTAACAGAGTGGTTCGCCCTAATGAGGATGAAATGATTGACGAAGACCAGGCATACAGAGAGTTTATATCAGAGCAGAATAGATGCGAACGGTTGGTGGATAACTTGGATTTATTTGATCCGGAGTGCGAGAATGCAATCATCTTCCTGCTTGACAGAGTTGGTTTTGACGCCCCTCTTGCCTCATTCGAGCCATCCTCTGTGATTCCATCGGTGCCCACGGACGAAAGATCCCCTCTGGCTGGAGACGAGAATCGGGAGACAGAGATCACTCAAAGTTCCGCATCTGAAGACACAGGCAACCAGAAGAAAAAGTCATGGGTGATCAAGATGCTGAAGATGGCATCATGTTGCCCTTTCCGAAAAGAATCCGAAGGAGCACGAAATTGATCGAAATTCCGGTCATTCCGCATGTCTCACGCGGCACAGATCCCTGTGAATATTTCAACAGAGTTGTGATCACGTATAACCACATTAAAAGGTAAATGTTAATACCTGACTGGAAATAAAAATTTAGAAAATGGCAGCTTATTTATTTTTCTTTGCAGAACGCTAATTAAAAAACGTAGATGAATTTAATGTTAAGTATTTTTTTAAATAATTTTGAATGACTAAACTACGCAGTTAAAAATCTGCCCTAAATAATTCTGTCTAGGGCATCCAAATTAGATACAGGCTAATTCCCGAAATATGGGAGTTGGAAATACATGCATGATAACTTGTTCCGTATATGTCCGTGCCAGTGACAATAATTATTTCGGATAAATGGTTGCAGCTCGAACAACCGAATGATTGTTTCATTTCCAGGACAACCCCCCCCCCCCATTATTAGTTGCAATATTGGAGATTTCCTATCGACAAGCTCTCATGTAGTACGTTTCAAGGTATATCCTTGAAACGTTGTTGTTCCGGAGGTATACTGAACCAATTATGTTTAATATCATCGAAATGGGGTCAGAGGTCAGGGCACAGGAGCGAGTTTTATTCCACAGCTATTATCCTCATAACTTGAGTAATGATTTTTGGTATGTTGGAAACAAGGAGGTTAGAATAAGGTATCTGGAGATGCCGTTGTTAATGGAGAAGTACCACTTTGCGTGAAACCTATAACCACGAGCGACGGCCGTCAAAGTGTGGGAAAACTGATGGTTTTCAACGCTATTGCAATGCATTTTCTGTTGGCCAAATCGCCTTCTTTCGTTGCAAATGTTTCCAATTTTCTATCGTAACTTGTTGCCGATGTGTGAAAAAATGATGAATTTATAAAAATTTTAATTATTTTGAGGCCCCTTACCATTTTTATTTTAAATTGAAATACACGAGCGTTAGTGCGAATTGTAAACAAAACATAAAGCTAAAATTGAAAACTTCACTCGTGTAAGAAGTATAATTCATTCCGGTTTGATATTAACAAGGTTTCTGCAACCAAAAACTACGAAATTCCAAAATACACACAGTTGAAATTACATGGGTATCATGTAAACAACGCCGAAGTCCCACACATTGCGGCTTCACGGTTAAGAGACTCGGGGCATCTCCAGAAGTATTATTCTAGTCTCCTTGGTTGGAAAGCGTATCATAATCAATGCATTGCATGATTTTTCTAACCTGTTATATCATTTCAATTTCACATAACAACAATTTTCTATTATGTTTTAATAGAATGAGTTCATAATCTAATAACTTTCTCTTACACTTTTTCAGGCTTAGGACTGGAAGTTAAAAAAACTAAAAGTGCCGCCCAGGTGTCGCAGTGGTTTAAGCAATGGCAACTGACTATTCGTCCGAGATGGGTCCGGGTTTTAATCTCGGTGGGGCATAGATGTTGTGTTTGTCTTACGGCACTGGCTCTCTCCCTTCCCTGGAACCAGTGGCTCTAAATTGGGGACGGGCGACCGCTTATAGCCATTCCAGTTGCTCACGGTGGTGGTTACACCTCCCCCTAAAAAAAATAAAAAACTGGCGTGTTTAAAAATGGTGAGCAGAACAGGCTATTTACTTGTATGAGTCAAAAAATCATTGCAGAAAGCGCAAGGCTTGACAAGTTTTAAACAACGCAGTAAGATCCAATAACGAAGTAAATTTCTCCGTCATTTTTGTCCACGCCGGGGCTCGAACCTGGGTCCCCTCATTCCGGAATAAGTAGCTCTACCAATTGAGCTACGTGGACGTTCGTTATCGCTGCTATCTGCCGTTATGTCGTGTGCGTCCTGCTGGGCTGGCACGTCACATCTCTTCCCCCCCCTCCGAAAGAGGGCCGGGGGCATGGCCCACGGGTCAGTCGTGACCATGAATCGTCGCAGGCAGCCATCCTCTGTAGAACGTGCACTTGAGAACTCCCAGTCAATCTGGTGTGTGGAATGCAACGTCACACATATATTTTTCGAAGCGCTGGAGAAAGAATTATCTGATTTTTCCTATCTCGCGGTGTGGAAAGAACATCACACCATTGCGAGATCTTGAACAGCCGGGTCATCCGGAAAGTTCGGGCGCCATTATAACGAAGTAAATTTCTCCGTCATTTTTGTCCACGCCGGGGCTCGAACCCGGTCCCCTCATTCCGGAATAAGTAGCTCTACCAATTGAGCTACGCGGACATTCGTTATCGCTGCTATCTGTCTTTATGTCGTGTGCGTCCTGCTGGGCAGGCACGTTACAATCCATTTTGTTTAAATAAAATCTCCAGGTGCAACAAGAGCTCTGTGCGACAGAATTTTAAGAGAACAAACTAACAAAGTAATGACTCTCACCCTTTTACGGAAGTTACACGCGTGATCAGTTTGCCCTCCTCTTCATTTACGAAAGAATTTGGGAGACGTAGTTGAGGAATGCTTGCTTGTACGGATCTGACCCCAAATTTTCATGTACGGAAGTGATTGATGTGCCTCGAAGTGATGTGTGTAATTCGTCCGAGAGGAATCTGGGTTCGAATCCCGGCGGGGCATGGATGTTGTGTTTGTCTTACAGCACCGGCTCTCTCTCTTTCCTGGAACCCATGGCCCTAAATTAGGGATGGGCGACTGCTTATAGACCACTGAGTTCCTCACGGTGGTCGTTAATCCTCCAATGAAACAAGCAAAAAAAAAAAAAAAAAGTAGGACGTACAGTCCGGAGTATTTTTTACGAGGTGCTAAATTTTCTGAATATAAAGTACTCCCTTTTATTTTAGAAATTCTTTTAAATATTGATTTTTTTTTGCTGATACATGAATAGTGTTACACAATGAGTTCTCTACATTGATTGCCTTTTTTTTTTTTAATTGGAGTTTTAACGACCACCGTGAGCAACTGGATGGGCTATAAGCAGTCGCCCGTCCCTAATTTAGGGTCATTGGTTCCAGAGAAAGGAGAGAGCCCCAACATCCATGCCACACCGGGATTCGAACCCGGACCCCTATCGGACGAATGATCAGAGGCCATCACTTAGAAAACTGCGCCACGGGGCGGCCGATAGCATTTTGATGTGGTTTTACTTCCTCACAAGAAATGAATCACAGCCAAATCTAACAAGAACGATGACACCAAATTTTCGGGTGTAATAAGCACGTCTTTTGAATCCGTTCTGACGCAAATTAAATTTATCAAAGCTATTCAAAGTCAATGGAACCGTTATGGAAAACAATAGTATCTGCCGGAAGAAAGAAGTTTTTCCATCGGGTTTTTACGCCTTCTGGTTGCAGACTTGTGAGTTAAGAAAAACATGAATTTATATGAGAAACATTTCGCACCGGAAACGCTCTCCAGCACAGAAAGAATTTTTCAAATCGGACTCTTAGAAACAAAGATATCGACAAAAATAAGATGTGACTTTACGTCCCCTGGTGGGAAAACCATGCATTATTTTAGGAAGAAAGTATTCTCAAAAGGTTTTTCCATATGAGCGGTATCGGTCCAAGAAAAAAAAAATTAGTCGTGTTTTTAGGATCCCAGATTGTGCTACAAATACATCAGAAGCAGAAATGAACACTTCTGACCCCTGGTGGCCAAACCATTTTTTACCAAAAATTAGAAATTATGTGAAAAATATTTTCCACCAGGTCTTGTATGCGATACAGGAAGAATTTTTCAAATCGGAGTTTTAGGAGCAGAAATAACGCTGAAAACGCAATTTACCTTTGTGCCCCTAGCGGAAAGTCTATGATTTACTTGAAAATTTTGAATTTATAGGAAAACATTTCGCATCGGAAACACTATCCAACAAAGGAGGAATTTTTCAAATCAGACTCCTAGAAGTAGAGATATTGACAAAAATAAGATATACATCTACGCCCCCTGGCGTAGAAACCATGCATTATTTCAAGAAGAACATTATCCTAAAAGATTTGTCGACATGAGTATAGTATCGATCAACAAACGACTTTTTTCAGTCGAGATTTTAGAAGCTCATATTTTGCTGCAAATACATCAGAAGCGGAAATTCAGATTTACGCCACCTGGTGGCCAAACCATTTTTTTTTTTTCAAAAATTAGAAATTATGTGCAAACGATTTCCCATCAGGAGCTGTATCTGGTGCAAAAAGAATTTTTGAAATCGGAGATTTAGAAACACAGATATGGGGGGGTAATTTGGCTTTACGCCCCCTAGCGGAAAGTCTATGAATTATTTGGAAATTTTGAAATTATATGAAAAACATGTCACACTGGAAACACTATCCAACAAAGAAGGAATTTTTCAAATCGGACTTCTAGAAGTAGAGATATGGACAAAAATAAAATATATATCTACGCCCCCTGGCGTAGAAACCATGCTTTATTTTAAGAAGAAAATGTTTCTAAAAGGTTTGTCGACATGAGTAGTATCGGTCTACAAACGGCGTTTTTTTTCAATCGAGATTTTAAAAGCTCATATGTTGCTGCAAATACATCAGAAGTGAAAATTAAGACTTACTCCCCCTGGTGGCTAAACCATTTTTTTTACAAAAATGAGAAATTATGTGCAAACGATTTCCCATCAGGAGCTATATCCGGTGCAGAAAGAATTTTTTAAATCGGAGATTTAGAAGCAGAGATATAGGGAGAAACTCAATTTACCTTTACGCCCCCTAGCGGAATGTCTATGAATTACTTGAAAATTTTGAAATTATATGAAAAATATGTTACACTGAAAACACTATCCAACAAAGAAAGGATTTTTCAAATAGGACACCTAGAAGTAGAGATATTGACAAAAATAAGATATACATCTACGCCCCCTGGTAGAGAAACTGTGGAATATGTTAAGAAGAAAATATTCCGAAAAGGTTTATCGATGTGAGTGGCATCAGTCCGCGAAAGAAAATCTTCAATCGGTATGTTAGAAGCTCAGATTTTATGGCAAATACATCAGAAGCAAAAATTAATACTTACGCCCCCTGGCGGCCAAAATATTCTTCACCAAAAATTTGAAATTATATGCGAAAGATTTTCCATCAGGAGGTGTATCTGCTGAAGAAAAATATTTTCAAATCGGAGTTTTAGAAAAAGAGTTATCGGGAAAAGTATAATTTACTTTTACGCCCCCTAGCGGAAAATCTATGCGTAATTTGAAAAAGTAACTATATCTAAAATACTCATCGACATAAATGGAATCGAAATATAAAATATTTTCAATCGGATGTTTAGAAGCAAATATGTGGAATAAAACGCATTTTTGAATTCCACATCATCTGTATTTACGCCCTCTAGCGGTGAAATCATACATCGTAAAAAAACGAAATTAAGGATTATCATTCGCATATTTCAAGCTTCCCAATGCAAAAAGAATTTTACAAATCGGATTAATAGTTGCAGAGATATCGTTGGTACAGACGGACGGACGGACAAACCGGTAACATAAGCACGATCTTTTTTAACAAAAGACGTGCTAAAAAGTGAGCATAAGTGTGTGTGTGTATAGTTCTTGGTTCTTCATCTTTGAACTTCGCAGCGACTCCATTCAACCTCACATTCATATTTTCTGCACCATCGTAGGCTGGCCCTCGCATTTAAATTTTATAAAGTTGGAAGGAATGTGCCCCCCCCCACCCCACCCCCAACGCTACGCCTATGTTTAGAGGAGACGCTGCATCCTATTTCTCCCATGCTAACGACGTGACTGCCATGGAGATAACCTCAGGTTCGATCCTAGGCAGGTACGAACGTTTGAACCACTAAATACCCGCCGTGCGTCGGATGGGCACGTTAAGCCGTCGGACCCCGGGTACTGCCCCCCGTAATAACTAAGGGCGTCTTCCTCCCCCTTTCTACCTCACTTACGTGTGACTTTCCTATCGGGCACTCTAGCCCAAATCTCATAGCTTCCTATTTCTAAGGGTTGTTTAAGACCTGGTGTCAGACACTCCCTTCCTAAAATCCTCTAATGATGATCTGATCTGATCTGATGGACAAAAGTAATGATATCAATCAGTAGGAACAGTTGTGCCAATATTTCGCTACTCCATGGGCACGGGACTTGTTGGTGTCAGGGGTCAAAGAAGAGGAGAATGCCTCTTTTCTAGGAGAAACAAAATTTGAAAGAACATTACTACAAAAAAGAAAAGAGGCGAAGACGTAATTGTTTGTTGTTTTGTTTTGGGGGTTTAACGATCACCGTGAGCCTACTCGATAGGCTGTAAGCAGCCGCCCATCCCTAATTTAGGTCCATTGGTTCCAGGGAAGGTAAAGAGCCAGTGCCGTAAGACAAACATAACATTCATGCCTCGCAGGGGATTGGAACCCGGACGTATCTCGAACGAATGGTTATAAGCCAGTGCTTAGACCACTGCGCCACCAAGCGTGCTGCAGACTAAAACATTGTTGTTCGTCACTCGGCAAGGAGCTATGAAATGCTAAGGTGCAGTTAAAAACTTCCTCGTAGTTAATTACTTGAGGAGTTTGTCGTAGGTAGGTTTTATCTAAATGTGTATCCCTCTAGGATTTGAAAAATATTACTGGAAGGAAATCTTTGTGCGAGTGTGCGTGAGTGAGAAAGAGCGTTCAACTTTCCCTGTTCGTTGCTTTGGTGTAAGTACGAGTTGTTTTATGATCTTTTTTTTTTGCGGTAGAAAAGAGGTTTGTTGGGGAGAACCTATGTAAAGACTTGGTTTTTGAGTGGGGAGCGGAGAGAGTTTGGCTGTTGACCACTGTAAGATGAGGCTACCTCCCACCACTAGCGAAAGATAATGCGCAATTAAAGATGGCGTCAAAAGTGGAACCCTAAGGAGAGGAACAGAAAGAATCGAAATACAATATCAATGACTCTTCTCGCGAAGACATTGCGTGGATCTACTGTAAACCACCAGAGTATTAAACTAAAACATTAAATATTTTTAACATTTATTTAGTTGGCAGTTTATTCCGGCGATAAGGACCTGGAACTAAACCACCATCAAGCAAATTAAGAGAATGTGATTTACACTCATAGTCAAAAAAATAGTTGCACCCAGGAGGACGTGAAGGATTGCAATGCTATTCGGGAGGAAGGTAAAAGTCACCATGAACAATAAATGATTAAAGAATGAGACTAATATGGGCAATATTTATTGAGCTGCACGCCAATAAGTATTGTCTCTCAGTATGGCGTCGGACCGCTATATTGGCTCACAATGCATGCCAGACGTCTCGTCATGGTGGTGTACAAGTTCTTAATGTTGTTCTGCGATAAGCCATCCCGTACAGCTTGAACCTTCTGACATAGTATCTGCAGATTGTGCGGTAGGGGTGTAGTGTGGATAGCACGTCCAATAGCATCCCACACATTTTCAATCGGCGATAGGTCTGGCGATGCGGCTGGCCATGGCAGAGTGTCAGTGCCTTGAAGGCAAGCTATCGAGACAGCAGCAGTATGCGGACGAGCGTTGTCGTGTTGGAAAATCACACAGGAGTGAGCGCTCAGAAAAGGTAGGGCCACTGGTTGCAGGACCTCATTAACGTAACGCTGAGCTGTCAAAGTGCTTGTAATGAACACCAAAGGTGATTTGGCATCGTAGGCAATTGCACCCCACACCATGACACCAGGCCTTTTTGACGTGTGACGCTCGACAACAAACCGTTCATCTTGGCGCTGACCACGGTGCCTTCACACACGGATTCGTTGGTCGTCACCTCAAAGACAAAAGCGGGATTCGTCACTGAAGATCACCCACTGCCATTCTGAGTTGCTCCATGACAGTCTGGAACGACACCGTTGCAGTCTTTGGCGACGATGCAATGGTGTTAAGGGCAGTCGTCGTAACGGTCTGCGTGCGTGTAGTCCTACGTCGTGCAGCCGTCTGCCAATGGTGCTGGCACTAATCGGAAGATGCATGGAGGGCACTACTGCTCGCTGAATATCCGCAATTGTGGCTGTTGGGTCACTCCGCGCATGCCGGACAAGCAGTCAGTCCTCTTTCTCCGTGGTTCGTCAAGGTCTCCCTGATCCTTCCTGTCGCTGCTGTGTGCCTTGTTCTATCCACTGCCGCCAACAGCGTGCTATGATGATATCCACACAACCATTATAACTCGCAATACGGCAATAAGACCATCCCACTTCCCGGAGCCCGACGATACGGTCCCTCTCGAACTCCTCCAGCTGCTCGAATTGCTTTTGAACTTTTCTCGAGGCATACTTCACTTGCAAAAAATGCAACCAACACAACAGCACGAGTCAGAATGACAAGCACGCGCAACGGGACGACCTTATACACTGAGTGGCCACTTTATTATGACCACCTGACAGTTTCAAGCAAATGAGCTATGGCTGCACGCTGTTGCCGCCAGAGGGCGAGGCTAGTATAATAAGGGAAAGCTTGGTGCTTGCGACAGTAGTAGAGTTGATCTTTGGGTGACGAGATGGGTAAAAATGCGATTTGACGGACTTTCAACGTAGGATGGTTGTAGGAGCTCGGAGCCATGGAGCGTGTTTCACCGAAAGCGCCACATTCGTGAAATGTTCCAGAGCAACTGTTGTTAAAGTGTTTAAAGACTGGACTGTCAGCCAAAAAACTGGGTCTCTTCGTGCAACGTGTGGTCGTCATCGACTAGTGACTGCTCGGGCTGAATGGAAAGTGTCCAGGCTGGTAACAGACAACATAAAGGCAACAGGGCAGCAAATTACAGACCATCTTAATCAAGGATCCCCTCAAATGATCTTCGCACGTACTGTTCGCCGTACACTGCATCGGATGGGATATGGCAGCCGAAGGCCTGTTCGAACACCTTTGCTGTCTGCAGTTAACAAGAGAAAACGTCTCCAGTTCGCACAGAAGCACAAGGATTGGACAGTCGATTATTGGAAACAAATTATGTGGTCCGATGAATCACGTTTTCAGTTGCACCATGCCGATGGCCGAGTGAGAATTTGGCTGAAAAAGCACGAAAGCATGGACCCTAAATGCATTGCTACAACCCTTCAAGCTGGTGGAGGCAACGTTATGGTTTGGGGAATGTTTTCCTGGCATGCTTTGCGCCCTTTAATTCGTGTTGATCAACGTCTGACTGGCACATCATATCTAAACATCGTTGCGGACCAAGTGCATCCTGTCATGTGGATGGTTTATCCCAATAACTTCCAACAAGATAATGCGTCCTGCCATAGTGCTCGTATTGTACAGGATTGGTTTCAGGAACATGCCGGTGAGTTTACTTTACTTAGGTGGCCTGCCCCCACAGTCTCCAGATCTCAACCCCATTCAGAATCTGTGGGATGAAGTTGAACGAGCCATCTGACAGCTGGATCCACAACCTATCAATCTCACACTCCTGGAAAGTGCTATTCATCAAGCATGGTCTCAGATTCCACAAACCAGCTATCAACATCTCGTGGAGTCCATGCCAAGAAGAATCGACGCAGTATTAAAGGCAAAAGGTGGCCCAACAAAGTACTGAGGGGGTGGTCATAATAAAGTGGGTATAGGCTGTCAGGCACAGCCCTCCTTGTTTGCGTCGCATGCGCCGCCGAGCGTGATACTTGATTCATTTGCATGTCTCACGATGTCAGACCTACCCATCAAGTTTCATTCCTGTCGGTTGCTTCCTTCTAGGTGCAACTATTTTTTTGACAATAAGTGTATTGTTTTATATTTCAAGAGTTCAGTTTTCTTTCTGTCCTTTTTTTTTCACATTTTGTATTTTATTTTATTGTTTTTACTTTTTAGGGTGGAGAAATTATTCGCTAGTTAGGTAAATTATCAGAAGGAGCGAAAAACCAAAGCAAAACTTGCATCTGCATTCATGGAAAAAATATACCGCGTGATCCGTTTGGGTAGGTATATTATAAAAATACTGTGCTATGGCTTGTAACAGATATAATAAGTCAACATTTGGCAGAAATTGCCTTTATGGATGGGCGTTCGCATAGGACTCTATATGAGCCTCTTTGCGGACTCTGCAGAGTTCATACCGGGTGGTCAATTATTTCCAAGTGTTTTCTAACATCTGCGGAGTGATTTGTGCAAACGCTGCAGAAATTTTCACCTTCAAGTCATCCAGGCTTTGAGGTCGTTGTGCGTAGACGATGTTGTTTTCAAACCTGTACACGAAGAAAACGAGGAGAGTGAGGTCCGGTGAGTTTACAGGCCAAGCAATAGAGCCATCGCGATCACACCAGTTGTCATGGAATGTGTTATTGACGGAGTTCCTGACTTCCAGTGACTAGTAGGGTAGGGCGTCCGTCTTGCTGTAAAATGACATCGTTATCCAGTTGTGGTACCAAGAAGATCTGTAGCATGTCCAGGTATAGTCCTGATCGTACAGTGCCCTCATAGAAGAAAAATGGGCCGTACAGCTGTTGATGACTCACTCCGCACCTAACATTTACCTTGGGGCTTGCTCTTTCCATTTCGTAGAAAGCATGGGGATTCTGGGTACTCCCCAAATGATAGCTTTGTGCGTATTCACTCTTCTGCTCACATGAAATGTAGCCTCGTCGGTGAATAGCCATCGATCCAAAAGAAGTAGTAACCGCTTCCATCCGGCGGCACATGAGGCAGGCAACCTCAAAACGGCTTGCGTGGTCACGCTCCCCTGGTGCTTGTACAGGCTGTAATTGATACGTGTACATTTTCAGGTACCGCCGCACAATGCGTTGACATGTTATGTACGGCACTGTCAGCTCCAAGAAAAAGCGCCGCAGACTTCTCCGCGGGTTACGTTCCAAGGCGGCGCAAACAAGGGCTTCTTTCTCAGGCTCACGCTTAGGCTTCAAAAGTTTGGCTTCACAATGGACCCCGTTTCTTCAAATTTGCAATGCCAACGCATTATGCTCTCGTACTTCGGCGCCTTCCTGATCCCATAAACACGACAAAACTCCCGTTGTACAGCCGCAACACTCTCAACTTTTCATACCACAGGACACATTTTGTGTGTTGTTGAACGGTCGCTGTCATTTTTACTTTTGCCACGATGCCGCGAAGGTGCGTGAGCACTGACTACAGCGCATCGGACTCCTCTCTTTCCTCGCTCTTCTGGCGCGTGCGCACTGACTACAGCGATATGAAACTTCCATCTTTCTTCGCCCTTCCGGCAGATTTTTTTTTTTTTTGTAATGTTTTTGCTATGTTTAGATGCTGTTGTTAGTTAATTTTTTTGTGGTCTAGTGCCTGGCGCTCTTTGGCCAACCATGACCCTTGCGCCATTAAAGTCCTCCACCAAGCAACCAACCGACAGCATTTGACCTCCGTACTGCAGCGTTCGCCAAATCATTCCGCAGGTGTTAGAAAACACATGGCACGATTGAGCACCCGGGATGAACCCTGCCGAGTCCGCAAAGGGGGTCATGTAGAGGGATAGACAAACTCACATCCATAAAGATAATTTTTGCCAAATGTTGACGTATTATATCTGTTACAAGCTATAACACAGCATTTTAAAATCTTTCCTACCCAAACGGATCACCCTATAGTTTGCAATTGAACACACATCCCCCAGATGACTTTTCACCCCCTCCTCCCCATCTAGCTCTGGAACCTAGCTACGGCCGTGGAGCGCAGAAGGACATCGCATTTCATCGGCTTCAAAAATCCGCACTCAGGACATCTTTTGTAAAGTTCTAACTCCATGTGCTTTAGCGATTGTACAGGGTGTCCCATATAAAAGATGCCCCAGTAAAATGAACGACAACAGTCAGGCAATGTTCCTATACATGGTAAAGAATAGTTGAAATGACAGAAAACAGAAGTAATTTACCTGCGTTTACAACAATTGCTGAAAGGGCTGTCCTGCGACATCACGACACAGCTGCACACGACGGAACATGTTGTTCGTAACGCGCCACAACTCATCGGCAGTAATCAGGGCAATGGCATCCGTAATGCTCACTGTTAATTCATTAAGGGTGTGCAGATTAGTTGCGTACACTTTCCTTTTCAATGCTCCCCACAGATAAAGTCACAGGTGGAGAGATCGGGTGATCTGGGTAGCCATAGTCCCTTCGATACAGTTCTGTCCTCCCCAGACACTTCATGTACAGCACGTAGACTGTTCCGCGCAGTATGCGCCGTTGCACCATCCTGTTGAAAAAAGCATATGTTCGCTCTTCTTCTGTGAGTGCGGCAACAAATGGGTTGAACAGTTGCTGAACATAGCGCTCCGAGTTGATGGTGTCAGTGAAAAAGAATGGGCCGACTATCCTCTTCGCAGACACAGCACACCAAACGCCTATCTTTTGGTCGTACAGAGGAATCTCCATTGTTTGTCTGGGATTCGTGTCGGTCTAAATCCTGCTGTTTTGAGGATTGACATATCCGGGCAGGTGAAACCATGCTTCATCTGTCATGTAATAAAGTGTTGGGTCCATGTCACCGCTGACAATGGTCTCCTGAAACCACTTACAATATTGCATCCATTTTGAATAATCAGGAGTTTTAAGTTCTTGAAGCGCCATATCTTTGTACGGCCGAAAATGCAAATCCACTTTAAGCATGCGTCGGCATGACATGGCAGATATTCCCGTTCCAGACGATAATCGGCGAATCGACTTCCGAGGGCTTTGTAACATCATTGTGCGCACATCCTTGATATTGTCTTCAGTACGAATTGACTTGGGTTTGTTTCTTTTCCTGTTGCACACTGTGCCGGTTTCACGAAATTTCTGCACTAACTTCTGTACCACTGATTTCGCCGGTGCTGCACGATGTGGACATTTTTCTGTAAAGAATTCATTTAAAACCTTGTATGAGTTATTTCTGAAATACTGTTACGCACTTAAAACCATTTCCGTTGCCTTTGTTCTCTCTTCACTTACACTTATGACCGCGTACCTACACTGTTCTGGCTGTGACTAACCACTCCGGAGAATTCCTTTGCAGCTGTGCACGCATAAACCGGTTAGAAGTGGAGCAAAGCGGTTTTAACTGGAAATATGATAAACAACTTTAACCCACCTAACAACGTCTGGCCACGGGGCCTCTTTTATATGGCGCGACCGGTAGAACGCGGTTGGGAAAAAAATGCTGACTAGTTCCATTGACAATCAAGGACATTGCTCAAATCTTGTGTTTTTAATAATGCGCAGATTTTACACTAGCAGACGTTTTCCTTTTGAGGCTATGCATCTTTCCCGACAGTAGTGAAGTAAATCCCAAGTGAAAAAACGTCGATGTAACGAAAATGGGTAACGGAAGTAGTCAAAATCATTGTTGAAATCTAATTTTTGAATGCTGTCTCATGAAGTGACGCAACAATAGTTGATTTCATTGCTACTCAATAATATATTTAGTGCGTCGTAGCGAAATTTAACTTCCTCTCGGCCAGTGGCGAAGCGTCAATGGAAGCAAGGGAAGCATTGCTTCCCTTTGGTTCATGCGCTTTCTTTTGCGTGAGTTCAAAATATGTAGCATTAAAGTAAAATAAAAACATCACACCAACATAACGCAGCGGGCATTTTTTTTTCAGTATCTTTTATTTTTAAGAAAGCAAATTCATATTTGTATTTTTACGAAAACAAGAACAAATGTCTCGTACGTAAGTCGCTCGTTGGAAGCAACGCAGATAATGCATCCAGCTGAACCTCAGTAACACGGCATGCCCACCCGCAGAGTGGCCAACCACAGCCAGTAATGCTATGCTAAGCATAGAACGTGGGGAAGCATTCTCCCAAACGCTACCACGGCGCTGAAGGCAGAACCACACAAGAGAATTTCAAGGATAAAGCCACTAACTTTAGCATGCGCTCTTTCCAAACGTTCAGTCAGACTCAGCACTCAGAGGACTCCCGTAACAATAGTTTGAAGTTGCAATTTGTCAAAAGTTTTCTGTGTTAGTGTAATTAGTTGATTCAGTTCCATTATTGGCTTATGGTTTGAACTTTCAGTAGTTTTATGTCGCACGTTCTTTAGCGGTGACATGCCATTATTTCAGGAATATAAAAGTAAGCGTTACTTTTATTAGTGTAGCTATTTGTTTCTGTGACTCTTCTGAGGAATGCTGGCTCACTCCCTTCCCTGGAACCAGTGGCCCTAAATTAGGGACGGGCGACTGGTCGCTTTTCGGGGGACTAATACACTGCTGGACAATTGCTAAGGACGGATCATAAACGGCTATATAGCGCATAAAAGAGTAAGTGTGATTGGATGCCAAGTGAACTAAAATAATGTCAGAATGCCAGGACATTACAAGAAAGACAATTTATTGTGCTCTGAAATCCAGAAGGCTTTGGAACGTGTTCAAGGGACAAACAGGCCATTTTGTACAGAATACGTAAACGTGAAAAAAATGCAATTACCGTCCGCAGGCGTTCCGGCGTAAGATGTCAATACGGAATATGGCAACCATGAGGGCGATGCAAGATTCCACACGTCGTGTCATGCTTTGCACAACATTATCAAGCAGCTGTTGGGGTAATTTATCCCATTCCTCTGTCAGTGCACGGATGAGGGTGTCCTTGTTTATTGGAGGGCATTGGCGACCAGCAAGACTCCTCCCCAAAGCATCCCACACATTTTCAATGGGATTCAGATCTGGAGAACGTGCTGGCCATACGAGGAGTTGAATATCCTCGCTCTCAAGACACTCCTGGACAGCGACTGTTCGATGACATGTTGCGTTGTCGTCCATGAAAACGAATCTATCACCGACAGCACCACGGAACATGCGAACATGAGGTAGCAGAACATCATTAATGTATCGTTGGCCAGTCATAGTACTAGTTGGAAGCACATAGAGGGACGTACGGCCATTGATCATGATGCCAGCCCATACCATGACACTACATGTCGGATATCGGTCCCTTTCCTGTATGTTTGCTGGACAATATGCAGTACCACTATCACGCCAGATCAGTTGTCGTCGATAATCAGACGATAGACTGTATCTACTCTCATCTGAGAAGAGGACAGCAGACCAGTCGTTATCAGTCCAATTGCGATGTTGATGGCACCATTGGAAACTGGCGGTACGGTGACGTCTGGACAATGGGATGCACACAACAGGACGGTGGGCGTATAGTCCTCCTTCATGCAAACGTCTGGCGACAGTTTTTCGGGAGATCCGCTTGCCAGTAGCAGCCATAAACTGATTTGCTACCTCATTAGCTGTGCTGCGCCGGTGTCTTTTTGTTGATAGTACTATGTACCGATCTTCTGCAGGTGTCGTACTGCGAACACGACCTCCCCCGTGACGTTTGCTACACTCTCCATTTGCTTGAAATGATTTCCAAAGCCTTGAAACAACACTGTGGCTGACGTCGAACTCCCTGGCAACATCTGTTATTTTTCGCCCTTCTTCAATCTTGCCAATAATACGGCCACGCATAAAATCATCTAGGTGATGTCGGGAAGACATACTGAAAATTGCAAGTTCGTCAATTGATTCTTTCCCTTTCAACTTTGCGTTTGAACAACAACGGTCAATACGCGTCAAATCCTTTTATCTCTTATCAGCGCTATGACGTCACGAACAAGTTTGGCAATCCAAAATTTGCATACGCACAACACGTCTTACTGTATCCCGCACTTATGCTAATTTCCACATTTTTCTGCCTTCCATTTTATGGTTGCTATCGGTGCTATTGTCATCCGTCCTTAGCAATTGTCCGGCAGTGTAGTTGCAGAGATATGGTGCCCACAGGCGGACCGACGGACGGATAAACCGGTAATAAAAGCATGATCTTTTTTACAAGAGACGTGCTAAAAAACGCACATTTCGTCACTTGGGCCGTCTCTTCCCACGTACTGTCACATCAGTTACCAGGAAAAGCAATCGGTGACGTCGTGTTCCTGGGAGTGTAGTTTTGCGGTTTTGGATGCGTATGTGTGTCAGCTAGAAATGAACCGTAGGAAAATAGGCGATTTGTTCACTCATTCGGTGTCTACCAACCTACTTTTCGCACAATCCAAAACAATGCAACTTTCGGTAACTGAGGCGATCAGTTGTCCTCGATGGTATGAGAAAGTGAAGTTCAAGGATCTCGCTAGCAGAAATGCTAGTGCAATGCTCTTAGTGCGCATGCGCCTAGCCTGTTGACGCAAACGTACCTTCTTTCGTGATTGTTTTTGATGACACGGTTCTACTCATTTCTTGTTTTCCTGTCTCGTTCGATTTTTTAATGTTCTAACCCAGCATTTTTCGCAGGATATACACATAAGGAAACTTAGTGGCATCACACAGGAAGAAGGAACAGTAGGTGAACCGGTATTACCAACAGCTTGTGAAGAACCTAAATAAAAGCGAAATTGACCTTTTAATTTTATTTTCGAATGCAAAGTGCCATGGCTTCGAATAACAGTTGTATTTCAATTAAAAACGTAAGTGATGAAGCTCCTACCGCCGTTAAAGAAAGGTTTATGATTTTGAACAGATTCTTGTATTCACTATTCGCTAACTATCTTCGTTCTGGAAAACAGAAATATCCTGAATTTGAAGACCTTCTTAGCCTTGCTCCAACATTCGGACCTGGGGCAACCTGTGACCGAAACACTCTTCAAATTAAATTTAGAAATTGGTCCAGCCGCATGGAACTCTTGAAGCCTGATGACACCTTGGTGCTAGCTAAGACAAAAAAAAAAAAACATTTTGGCTTTCGAAGACTGCAATGCAGTGGTGCTCAACATCCATCTCTGCAGGAAGGGAGATCATCTTTCAGCCGAAGAAGTATTTTATGAGGTAAGCGATTTTTAAAATTTCAAACCAAATATTAATAAAAAAAAAAGTGCGGCTAAGTAGGGTAGTTCTAATAGTCTGTCAAAATTCGAATGCAGTTGTTAAAACTCAATGAGGAAATCAAAATTGTGTAGTGTTTTAAAATGTTTGAAGCTGTATGCGCTGATTATTTAAGTAGATATCTTTGTAGAACATATAAATGATAAATCCCACTTCTGAAATAAGTAAGTGCTAACGGCCAGGTTGAAAGAATCAGCACAGACGTGTAAATTCCCAATGTCTTCTTTATTCTCCACTCACTGGGATTTTAGGACATTTTGAAATGTAGTCGTTACGTTGTAATTTACCCCAGTAATGCACTCAGTGGGAATGGCCCAGAGGCGTGGTCCCTACCCATGAGATGCCACTTGATCCTTCATTCTTTTTTTTTTTTGATTGGAGGTTTAACGACCACCGTGAGCAACTCAATGGGCTATAAGCAGTCGCCCGTCCCTAATTTAGGGTCACTGGTTCCAGGGAAGGGAGAGAGCCAGTGCCGTAAGACAAACACAACATCCATGCCTGACCGGGATTCGAACCCGGACCCCTTACGGACGAATGATCATAGGCCAGCGCCTTAGACAACTGCGCCACCGGGGCGGCTCTTTGTTATTGGCTGCTTATTTTTAAGTATACACTCATGTTCATAGAAAACAGAACATCTGGAAGGAGTTGAGGTACGACTTGATTTTTGCAGGATATGCTAATCAGGCAATATCGCATTTCACTCTTTATCATTGGCTGCCTAATTTTTAAATATACTCTCATGTTCATAGAAAACAGAACACCTGAAAGGAGTCGAACTACGACTTTGATTTTTTCAGGATATGCTAATCAGGCAATATCGCATTTCATTCTTTGTTATGGGCTGCTTTTTTACGTTTTCCAACCGTAGGTTGCTCCAGCTTTGCCCGTCCGTCTGTCTGTCTGTGGGTCAGCACGATAACTCGCGTAAGAATGGTTCGATTTCGATGAAATTTTAGTATGTGGTAGAGAACAACCTGGGGACGAACCCTATTGAAAACGGACGAAATGGGATCAAAGGTCAGGACATAGGAGCAGGGATTCTTTCGATCGCCCTTATGCGTCATAACTTACGTAAATATGCTTCGATTGCGACAAAACTTTATCATGTTGTTCGGAGATATACTGAACGGGTTCTGTTGAATATCATCAAAATCGAGTCAAAGGTCAGGGCAGAGAAGCGAGATTTCTTCCACAGCCATTATCCTCATAACTTGACTAAAAATGCTTCTATTGCGACAAAACTTTACTATGGTTTTCCGGAGGTATACTGAATCAATTCTGTTTAATATCATCGAAATGGGGTCAAAGGTCAGAGCACAGGAGCGAGATTTATTCCACAGCCATTATCCTCATAACTTGAGTAATAACTTCAGCAATAACTTGACCATTGATTTCTGGTATGTTGGAAAGCGTATCATAGTTAATGCATTGCATGATTTTACTAACTTATTTTTAAATATACGCTCATGTTCGTAGAAAACAGAACATCTGGATGGAATCGAGTTACGACTTTGATTTTTACAGGTTATGCTAAACAGGCAATATCCCATTTCATTCTTTGTTATTGGCTTCTTATTTACGCTTTCCAATCGTAGGTTGAAGAAGCGTATATGCTCCAGCTTTGTCCGTCTGCCTTTCCGCACGATAACTTGCGTAAAAATGGTTCGATTTCGATGAAATTTTAGTTTGTGGTAGGGAACAACTGGGGACGAACCCTATTGAAAATGGACGAAATGGGGTCAAAGGTCAGGACACAGGAGCGAGATTCATTCCACAGCCATTATCCTCATAACTTGACTAAGAATGTTTCTATTGCAACAAAACTTTAGTATGATGTTTCGGAGGTATGTTGAACCAATTCTGTTGAACATAATCGAAGTGGGGTCAAAGGTCAAGACACAGGAGTGAGATTTATTTCACAGCCATTATCCTCATAACCTGACTAAAAATGCTTCTATTGCGACAAAACTTTAGTATGTTGTTCCGATGATATGCTGAACCGGTTCTGGTGAATATAATTGAAATGGGGTCAAAGGTCAGGGCACAGGAGCGAGATTTATTCCACTGCCATTATCCTCATAATTTGACTAAAAATGCTTCTATTGCGACAAAACTTTAGTATGTTATTCCGGAGGTATACTGAACCAGTTCTGTTTAATATAATCGAAATGGGTTCAAATTTTAGAGCACAGGAGCGAGATTTATTCCACAGCCATTATTCTCATAACTTGACTGAAAATGCTTCTATTGCGATAAAACTTTAGTATGTTGTTCCGGAGGTACGCTGAACCAATTCTGTTGAATATCATCGAAATGGGGTCAAAGGTCAGGACACAGGAGAGCGAGATATATTCCACAGCTATTATCCTCATAACTTGAGTAATGGTTTCTGGTATGTTGGAAAGCGTATAATAATCAATGCAATGCATGATTTTACTAACTTCTTTTTAAATGTACACTCATTTTCACAGAAAACAGAATACCTGAAAGGAGATGAACTACGACTTTGATTTTCACAGGATATGCTAATCAGGTAATATCGCGGAAATGATTAGCATTCCGGCGTCATAGATGCATGAGTACTGCGTCTAGTCAAATCAGATCGCGCACGTCACAGACCGTAAACCTCGACAATCCATTCGCAATGTCCGCTCTCTTCGCCACCACTACTATTCACATTCAATGTCTTCTTTATATTTTGTTCTGACTCACAGTCAGCTTTGCTAAAATGGAAAGATGTTTCGCAAAAATAATGTGCCCTTCAGTGAGAAAATCTTTAACAAGAAGTAGCGATTTTTTTTTTATTGGAGGTTTAACGACCACCGTGAGCAACTCAATGGGCTATAAGCAGTCGCCCGTCCCTAATTTAGGGTCACTGGTTCCAGGGAAGGGAGAGCGCCAGTGCCGTAAGACAAACACAACATCCATGCCTCATGTACCTGGGATTCGAACCCGGACTCCTTTCGGACAAATGATCAGAGGCCATCGCTTAGACCACTGCGCCACCGGGGTGGCACGAAATTTACATAAGAACACAGAGAAACTCAAAAGGAATGTTAACTGGAGTATAAAGTTTTAACGTCACTTATGATGATTTTATGTTGCTTTGGAATTTTACACCGACGTTTGTCCGAGCCCAACTAGGCTCACAATATAAAAAGACTTCATATTAAATATGTACGTTCAATAAATACAAGGGTTGTGCCAAAACGACTGAGAATGTTTTTATAAAAAATTATGCGCATCTTAATTATCAAGGAAGTGGTCAACTTTTTCGAAATCTATTCATTGCATCGAATACAAGTGTCCCAACGTTCCTCCCACTTTTTTAAAATGATCACCTTAGTTATCAAGTAAGGGATCATCTTTTTCGTAATACTGTCCATTGCATCGAATACATGTGTCCCAACGTTCCTCCCACTTTTTGAAAATGCTCACCTTAATTATCAAGGAAGTGGTCATCTTTTTCGTAATACTGTCCATTGCATCGAATACAGGTGTCCCAACGTTCCTCCCACTTTTTTTAAATGCTCACCTTAATTATCAAGTAAGTGGTCATCTTTTTCGTAATACTGTCCATTGCATCGAATACATGTGTCCCAACGTTCCTCCCACTTTTTGAAAATGCTCACCTTAATTATCAAGGAAGTGGTCATCTTTTTCGAAATACTGTCCATTGCATCGAATACAGGTGTCCCAACGTTCCTCCCACTTTTTGAAAATGCTCACCTAAATTATCAAGGAAGTGGTCATCTTTTTCGAAATACTGTCCATTGCATCGAATACAGGTGTCCCAACGTTCTCCCCCTTTTTGAAAATGCTCACCTTAATTATCAAGTAAGTGGTCATCTTTTTCGTAATACTGTCCATTGCATCGAATACAGGTGTCCCAACGTTCCTCCCACTTTTTTTAAATGCTCACCTTAATTATCAAGTAAGTGGTCATCTTTTTCGTAATACTGTCCATTGCATCGAATACAGGTGTCCCAACGTTCCTCCCACTTTTTGAAAATGCTCACCTTAATTATCAAGGAAGTGGTCATCTTTTTCGAAATACTATCCATTGCATCGAATACAGGTGTACCAACGTTCATCCCACTTTTTTAAATGCTCACCTTAATTATCAAGGAAGTGGTAATCTTTTTCGAAATACTGTCCATTGCATCGAATACAGGTGTCCCAACGTTCCTCCCACTTTTTTTAAATGCTCACCTTAATTATCAAGTAAGTGGTCATCTTTTTCGTAATACTGTCCATTGCATCGAATACAGGTGTCCCAACGTTCCTCCCACTTTTTTTAAATGCTCACCTTAATTATCAAGTAAGTGGTCATCTTTTTCGAAATACTGTCCATTGCATCGAATACAGGTGTCCCAACGTTCATCCCACTTTTTTAAATGCTCACCTTAATTATCAAGGAAGTGGTCATCTTTTTCGTAATACTGTCCATTGCATCGAATACAGGTGTCCCAACGTTCCTCCCACTTTTTTAAATGCTCACCTTAATTATCAAGTAAGTGGTCATCTTTTTCGTAATACTGTCCATTGCATCGAATACGGGTGTCCCAACGTTCCTCCCACTTTTTTTAAATACTCACCTTAATTATCAAGGAAGTGGTCATCTTTTTCGTAATACTGTCCATTGCATCGAATACAGGTGTCCCAACGTTCCTCCCACTTTTTTTATATGCTCACCTTAATTATCAAGGAAGTGGTCATCTTTTTCGAAATACTGTCCATTGCATCGAATACAGGTGTCCCAACGTTCCTCCCACTTTTTAAAATGCTCACCTTAATTATCAATTAAGTGGTCATCTTTATCGTAATACTGTCCATTGCATCGAATACAGGTGTCCCAACGTTCCTCCCACTTTTTTTAAATGCTCACCTTAATTATCAAGGAAGTGGTCATCTTTTTCGTAATACTGTCCATTGCATCGAATACAGGTGTCCCAACGTTCCTCCCACTTTTTTAAATGCTCACCTTAATTATCAAGTAAGTGGTCATCTTTTTCGTAATACTGTCCATTGCATCGAATACAGGTGTCCCAACGTTCCTCCCACTTTTTTTAAATGCTCACCTTAATTATCAAGAACTGGTCATCTTTATCGTAATACTGTCCATTGCATCGAATACAGGTGTCCCAACGTTCCTCCCACTTTTTTTAAATGCTCACCTTAATTATCAAGAGCTGGTCATCTTTATCGTAATACTGTCCATTGCATCGAATACAGGTGTCCCAACGTTCCTCCCACTTTTTTTAAATGCTCACCTTAATTATCAAGGAAGTGGTCATCTTTTTCGTAATACTGTCCATTGCATCGAATACAGGTGTCCCAACATTCCTCCCACTTTTTTAAATGCTCACCTTAATTATCAAGGAAGTGGTCATCTTTTTCGTAATACTGTCCATTGCATCGAATACAGGTGTCCCAACGTTCCTCCCACTTTTTTAAATGCTCACCTTAATTATCAAGGAAGTGGTCATCTTTTTCGTAATACTGTCCATTGCATCGAATACAGGTGTCCCAACGTTCCTCTCACTTTTTTAAATGCTCACCTTAATTATCAAGGAAATGGTCATCTTTTTCGTAATACTGTCCATTGCATCGAATACAGGTGTCCCAAAGTTCTTCCCCCTTTTTTTAAATGCTCACCTCAATTATCAAGTAAGTGGTCATCTTTATCGTAATACTGTCCATTGCATCGAATACAGGTGTCCCAACGTTCCTCCCACTTTTTTAAATGCTCACCTTAATTATCAAGTAAGTGGTCATCTTTATCGTAATACTGTCCATTGCATCGAATACAGGTGTCCCAACGTTCCTCCCACTTTTTTAAATGCTCACCTTAATTATCAAGTAAGTGGTCATCTTTTTCGTAATACTGTCCATTGCATCGAATACAGGTGTCCCAACGTTCCTCCCACTTTTTTAAAATGCTCACCTTAATTATCAAGGAAGTGGTAATCTTTTTTGAAATACTATCCATTGCATCGAATACAAGTGTCACAACGTTCCTCCCACTTTTTTTAAATGCTCACCTTAATTATCAAGGAAGTGGTAATCTTTTTGAAATACTATCCATTGCATCGAATACAAGTGTCCCAACGTTCCTCCCACTTTTTTAAAATGCTCACCTTAATTATCAAGGAAGTGGTAATCTTTTTTGAAATACTATCCATTGCATCGAATACAAGTGTCACAACGTTCCTCCCACTTTTTGAATGTCTTCTGGAATTCTTCTTCTGAAATGCTGTTGAAGCATCCCTGCGCAGCTGTAGTAAGTTGTTGATCAGTCTGAAATTGTCGTCCCCATAATGTCTTTTTCAGAATGGGGAATAACCAGAAGTCACATGATGACAAGTCTGGACTATATGCAGGTTGGATCATCAACTTAAGATTCATTTTCTCCAAATAAGAAACGACAGAGCCCTGTGTGGTCTTGCATTGGACCGCACATGAAAAGAAATGGAGATCCCAAGTTAAACAAATACTCGGTTAAAATTCTGTGAATTGATGATTTTGAAATGTGAACCATATCTTCGATACCTCTAATTGATAGGTGTATGTCTTCCCGTATAATAACACCTATTGTATGGATGTTTACCTCTGTAACACTGGTTGAAGGCCTTCGCCCATGCGCGGTTAAAGCCACAGACTCACGACCATCCATAAATTCTTTATGCCATCTGTAAATTCTTGATTTTTCCAGTCTAAGCCTCATGCATCAGACGGGAAGTCTTTCCGACAGACTTCTAAAGTTGACAACAAAATGTAATGGCACATCTTTGTTCCTCTTTAACATCCATTTTTTTCGAAAACTCACAGCGCGAAAACTCTTGGTAAGAGTTCACGAAACAACGCTTATTAAACTGCGCAGTACAGACGATGCATGCGTAATAATGAGGTGTGGCCGGTTGCTGTGGTTACTACAACGACTACCGTTTTTTTTAGATTAGTGCCAAGGTCGAACGCAGTATTGCACAGTTTTTATAAAAACATTCTCAGTTATTTTGGGACAAGCTATCTAATTAAAAAATTTTTTGATTGAATGTTTTAGGTTTTTCCTATTGTTTTACAGTGAGAAACAATACAATACTTATGAATGTACATGCAGTACATGTACGTTGTTTTCATTATAAAATACAGTTCATAGTATTCGTATTTCGATGCATGTTTAAACACGTACGTATCAATAAAATCTATGCTACCATGAATTTTAAAACGTACGAGAAGAAAACGTTCGGAATGTCCAGTAGAAAACTTGAAAATTTACAGTAGAAAGTAGTAATGAAATTTTCCATTGCATGTTGGAGAATAGCGTACATACGTACAGTATGGAGACGTATGGAAGGAAAAGAAATGAAATATGCGAGGGTTGTACCGAAAGTAATGCAGAAGTGGGCATAACTTCTTTATTAACTGATAGATATCATTCAAATTGCACATGTTAGTAGAGTAACTCTTCCGGTATACAGTAACTCTTCTTCATGGCAAGTAAATGAGGGATTCCAAGCACAAGCAATGCGCCGTCATTGAATTCTTGACGAAGTAAGGGGGAAGAATGTCCAACATCCACAGAAGTCTACAGAATATTTACGGAGACCATTGACAAGAGTAATGTGCACAGATGGATGAAGAAGCTTAAAGAAGGGGACAGCATTGAAGACAAACCACGCATTGGGAGACCATCATCTGCGCCCACTGACACGAATCATCAGTGAGTGGATGAACTGATTCGCGCGGAGAGACGAGTCACAATCCGTGAGCTTGTTGCCCAACTGGACTGTGGTCACAATGCTATACAGAATATGGTGAAAGACTTAGGGTACCGGAAAGTGCGTGCAAAGTGGGTACCTCGGCAGTTAACACCCGGATTTGAAGGAGGAAAGGGTGGAAGTTTGCCTGCTATGATCTGCTGGAAGCGTTTGAAGCCAATTAAGACACGTTTTCTTCCGATCTGGTGACAGGGAATCAAACGTGGGGGTATCTTTGCGATCCGGAAACGAAGAATCAAGCCATGGAATGGCGTCACACCTCTTCACGAAGGCCTAAAAAGTTCAAGAGCCAGCGATCAGCACAGAAAGTCATGGTGAGTGTTTTTTGGGATGGCAGGGGTGTCATTCTCCTTGAAATTCTGGAACGTGGCCGTACCGTGACCAGCGAGCGGTACATTGAGACACTCAAGAAGCTTAGAAATGCCATAAGGAGGAAGAGACCGAACAAGAATCTGAAAAGGATCGACATTCACAATGACAATGAGAGACCACACACATCTTTAGCAACAAATCAGGCAATCAGCAAATTAGGCTGGTCGGTGGTCACCCATCTACCGTACAGCCCAGATCTGGCGCCATCCAATTTCCACCTGTTCGATCAAATGAAGGACACTCTCCAGGGATAACGATTTGATGACACAGACGAGGTGAAAGTGGCTGTGAAGAATTGGGTACCACAGTCCACACGTTAATTCTTTCAAAGAGGATTCGAGAGTTGGGTTCAACGATGGCGCAAATGAATCGCTTGTGATGGAGACTATGTTGAGTCTCCATCACAAGTCTCCTTTGTATAGAGGAAGAGTTACTCTACCAACATGTGGAATTTGTACGACCTCTGTCAGTTAATTAAAAAGTTATGACCACTTTTGCATTACTTTCGGTACAACCGTCGTGTAACATCTTCTGCAGCAATTATTCCCTGATGCACAGAAATCTCTCGAAACTTTCCCCAGAAACTTGTCTTGAAGGTATTTTTGCATTTAGGCGATTAAGTGATCTTTTGTGTTTCGTTGAGCATGTGAAACAAATGGCCAAAAGGATCAAAAGAATGACAAAGAAACTTTCTTATTCTCCTAGTAAGCAGTCAAGTTTCATTTGACCGTCTTTTTTATGTAGGATTTAGGTCTTCTGGTTTCCAATTAAGTTTATGTGTTGAGAGTGTGGTGAAAACTGTTAGATAAAAAGAAGGCACAGTCAGGGCCGTAGCCAGGGAGGGATTTTGTGGGTTTAAACATTCCCCGGAATGTTTAAAATGCCTCAAAAATAAAATAATTGTTTTATAAATTTTTGTAAGTAGTATAGCATATTCAGTTTTTATAGTCAGCTTTTGAAAAATGGAGATCGCCGCCCCGGTGGCGCAGTGGTCTAAGGCGCTGGCCTCTGATCATTCGTCCGTAAGGGGTCCGGGTTCGAATCCCGGTGAGGCATGGATGTTGTGTTTGTCTTACGGCACTGGCTCTCTCCCTTCCCTGGAACCAGTGACCCTAAATTAGGGACGGGCGACTGCTTATAGCCCATTTGAGTTGCTCACGGCGGTCGTTAAACCTCCAATAAAAAAAAAAATGGAGATCATTAAATGAAAGGATTTCGTGTGCAAATAAAATATGACAAAGGAAAAACGCAACACATGTGTAAGGTACGGTGAAAATTAATTTCCGAATTCAGAAACACCACCCGAAAATTCTTTCTAGCTATGGGTACAGTGGAAATTTGCATATGGTGTTTGCATATGTTATTAGTAAAGCCCGGATGTTCAAGAATTAAAAAAACTTCAAAATAAGCAAGCATTTATGCACTAAAAATCAAGAAATTTGCATTCAACATACCTAAAAGTTTTATTGTAGGATTTATATACAGGGTGTTCCAAAATTATCTTTATAACTTTGACCCTCAATAAAACAGAAATGCGATAAGTGAACAAAAATCGGTTTATTGCATATTGAACAACACGTTCCAAAGTTTGTTGGAATGCTAGTAGAGCTGCATATGCGCGCCGTTGGTTGCACGAATAAAGTCGAGACGGTATCCGACCTCCTGCCATGTTCTCCCGAGCATATCCTCAGGAATTGTTGTGATGGCTGCTGTTTTCCTGTGTTTCAGCTCATCCACATCCGGAACCTTTGTTCGGTACACAATATCCTTCACATAGCTCCACAGAGAAAATTCTAAGGGGTAAGATCCGGTGAACGTGGAGGCCCAGGAATCGGACCATACTGTCCAATCTATCGCTCCGGAAAGGTTTCAGCAAGAAACTCACGAACACGAAGTGCACAGCGCGGGAGTGCACCGTCTTGCTGGTAGATGATGGCCGCAGGACGGTGTACCCTGCGCTGGTGCTCCGTCCTGCGGCTGTCATCTTCCAAACCCTCCGATTGGGGGGTAACAAACTCACTCAGCATGTCCAAATAAACAATGAATATGACTGTGTTCTCGGCGAAAACGAATGGGCCAATGATGCGGTTGTGCAAAATTTTGCACCAGATTTTAGCCTTAGGGCCGTCACGTTCAACCTCACGAACGGCATGTAGGTTTTCAGACCCCTATTCTTCAGTTATGCCTATTGATAACACCACAGACATGAAACGTTGCCTCATCGCTGAGTAAAACACATTTCAAGAAGCCTTTCTCATTATCAATCCTGTGGAGCATCATCATCATCATCATCATTGTCAACCATCATCAATCCACTGCTGGACGAAGGTCTCCTCAAGTTTCCTCCACAACGGTCTGTCTTGTGCCAGTCTCCTCCATGGCACTCCCGCATACTTTCGAATTTCATCCACCCATCTCCCATGTGGTCTTCTTCTGGGTCTTTTCCTGTCCCTTGGAACCCAATCTAAAATTTCGGCTGTCCATCGATGGTCTGTCATTCTGGCAGTATGTCCAGCCCATTGCCATTTCAGGGATTTAACTCTGATCATGATGTCTTCCACTCTTGTCATTTTTCGGATCCACGAGTTCCTCTTCTTATCTCTCCTGGTTACACCAAGCATGCGCCTCTCCATGCTGCTTTGAGTTGTCTGCAGCCTTTGTATGTCTCTTTTAGTTAAGGTCCACGTCTCTGCACCATACGTAAGCACTGGAAGGATGCATTGATCAAACACTTTTCTTTTAAGACATAATGGCATATTATGTGGGATTTTTTTGTTTGTTTCGTGGGGTTAGGTGTCCGTCGTTTGCAGTGCAAGGTAGTATTGCACGTTGTAACGTACCAGGATATGTGACGTACCTGCCCGAAGGACGCACACGACATAAAGGCAGATAGGAATCAGAATAAAACGTCCGCGTAGCTCAATTGGTAGAGTGACTTATTCCGGAATGAGGGGATCCGGGTTCGAATCCTGGCGTGGACAGAAATGACGGAGAAATTTACTTCGTTATAATGGCGCCCGAACTATCCGGATGACCCGACCGTTCAAAATCTCGCATTGGTGTGATGTTATTTCCACACCACGAGATAGGGAAAATAAGAGAATCCTTTCTCTAGCACTTCGAAAAAAAAAAAAAAAGTAAGGGGGAGATGATGTAACGTACCAGGAGATGTGACGTACCTGCCAGAAGGACGCACACGACATAAAGGCAGATAGGAATCAGAATAAAACGTCCGCGTAGCTCAATTGGTAGAGTGACTTATTCCGGAATGAGGGGATCCGGGTTCGAATCCTGGCGTGGACAGAAATTTACTTCGTTATAATGGCGCTCGAACTATCCGGATGACCCGACCGTTCAAAATCTCGCATTGGTGTGATGTTATTTCCACACCGCGAGGTAGGAAAAATGAGAGAATCCTTTCTCCAGCACTTCGAAAAAAAAATAATAATAATAAGGGGGAGATGATGTAACGTACGAGGAGATGTGACGTACCTGCCCGAAGGACGCACACGACATAAAGGCAGATAGGAATCAGAATAAAACGTCCGCGTAGCTCAATTGGTAGAGTGACTTATTCCGGAATGAGGGGATCCGGGTTCGAATCCTGGCGTGGACAGAAATGACGGAGAAATTTACTTCGTTATAACGTTACGAAATATTTTTTTAGTAGCTGCCACCAGATCAATTCCTTGTCTTATATGAACCGATCACCGTATCTTATACTTAGCCGCTCGTCCGAGGCATGGTGACGGATCTGTGAGTGATATGATACAGAGCTGCTAAACAATTACAACCTGTACACGGTTTTATTTACATCATCTTATGGTGTGCATAAGTAAATTCAAATATTAATATATCTTCAGTGTTGTGGGCTCCATACTTTTGAGCGGATGAGATTCAGTATCCAGCAACACAGTTCTGGATTTCATTAGCAACACAGTTCTGGATTTCATTAGCAACACAGTTCTGGATGAGATTAGCAACACAGTTCTGGTTGAGAGGATGAGATACAATGTCAAAGTTCCTGTTGGGATACACAATCACACAACATTTAGGAAACACAGATGGAGGGTGAACTTTTAATCACGTCAGACCGCGGCCTCAATATTATGTCCCTAAATAACCCGCAGGTATTAGAACATCATTCGTATAACCAAACCCTCAGGTTGGTTCTGCTACAGTGCTACTCCACCTCAGTGGAACAGCATTATTAACGGCTGGATTTCATATTCCACACCGCTATCACGGAGAAAAAGAAGCGTCTTCCTCGATCACGTTCAAAGACCCAAGAGAGAGAAAGTCCGTTGTAACTTTTTCGCGCCTCTTCAACATTCTCGCGCCCGGAGACTGCTCGTCCAATGGCGTGCCAGAATTCTGAGCGGCTGGGCCATGTGGCTTCTCTCAATATCCAGCGCCAAGCAAAACTTCCCGTGACATCCCAAGGTCGCGCATTTGTCGAGCCCCTCTTCCTCGCAGAATTCACTGAGGAAAGGATTTTTTTACTTTTTTATTTTCTTCCACTGGCACATACAACATGGCCGACCCATCGCCATCCTCCCTCTTGCTGACCAGAAATGGCGTCCCATCTCCCAGCTTGTATTTATTTTTCACCTGTCCGAACCTAAAATCTCCCAATCTTTCTCAAGTCATCACATATTGCTCTTCAAAATTATGCTGTTTCTTCCAAAAGCTCTCCAGGCAAGTTTTGTACGCCGATTAATTTCTTCATCAATGTGACCCTCACTTGATATCTGCTGTCCAAGTTAAACGTACGTGTCTGTTATCTCCAGCTTTTCTCCATCAATCGATAAATCTTCATTTCTTCTAAAAGCATTGAACATCACGTTTGTCTCCTGGAAGTTCATTTTTAATCCCACTTCTTTACTCTTGTCAGCAAGTTCCTGGATCATACTCTGCAGCTCTGATGGGGTAGTTGCAAAAATGACTACGTCATCAGCAAAACGAAGGTGGGTTAGATAATCTCCATTAATCTTTATCCCCTTGTTTTCCCAGCTCAGCGACTGAAAGACACCCTCCAATGTAGCATTAAAGAGCTTCGGAGATATGGTGTCACCTTGTCTCACTCCCTTTCCTACTTTTATGTGTGCTGTATTCTCAAACAGCCGAATCTTTGCACTTGCATTTTCATAGATGTTATTAAGAATATTAATGTATGCATCTTCAATACTGCAGGATTTCAGAGCCATTGTAACTGCTGATGGTTTCACCGAATCAAAGGCTTTTTCATAGTCGATAAAAGCCATGCACAATGGAAGTTCATATTCCCTCGCTCTTTCAATTAGTTCTCTCAGTACGTGGTTATGATCTATTGTTCTGTAGCCACTCCTGAATCCAGCTTGTTCTCTCGGTTGAGCCATGTCCAGTGTTACCTTCAAGCGGTGTGAAAGAACTTTAGTGAAGATTTTATAAACCAATGATAGGAGGCTGATAGGTCTGTAGCTCATGAGATCCTCAATGTCACCATTTTTATGTAGCAGGATCTTTGTAGCGTTGTTCCAATCCTCAGGAATCTTCCCTTCATTAAGACATCGAGCGAAAATTTGGGCGAGTACTGTTTCGATTTCTCCACTTGCTTCTTGTTAGATGTCTACAGTAATTCCATCTTCTCCTGGAGCTTTTCCCCGCTTCATGTTCTTGATTGCATGTGCAACTTCTGCTGGGAGGACTGGAAGAACTCTGGTACTGGTACCTTTCATGATGTCTGGAGTACATGTATCATCCCTTTCATATAATTTGGAGTAGAAATCTTTCACTCTTGTCAAAAGTTCGCCTCTATTTCTTGTTACAGAACCATCTTCTTTTCTCAGTGCCATAATCTGTTTTCTTCCCTTACTGAGATATCCCTTTGCTATCTTTAGGCTTTGGGTGTTTTCAATTGCTTTCCTTACTAGTTCACAGTTGAATTTCCTTACGTCTTCAGTGATACTTTATCGTACTGTCTTGCATAGCTTTATATATTCCACTTTGGAAGTCACATCTTCTTTAGTTGTCCTCATCACTCTTCTTTTTGCATCAACATTTTGGTTTTTCCTGATAATTTGTTCACATGCAACTTGTTCTTAGACCCAGCTAATTTTGTTGCTGTTTCCATAAGAGCTTTGGTTACTTTTCTGTTAACTTCAGAAATATCCACTTCTTCCGATGTTAGGCCTTCTAAAGCAGAGAATCTGTTCTTCAGTTCCAACTTGAAGGTATTATGGTGTTTTTTAAGGTTGGTTATGTCAATACATTTTGTTTGTCTTATAAGTCATCCTGAAGAAGAAATTGAAGAATTTTATGAGGAAATTTGTCATCTAAATAATAAAGGTAAGCAGCACTTGAGAATAATTATGGGAGATTTCAATGCAAAAATAGGGCAACGGCAACAGAATGAAACTTCAGTAGGTAAATT
Organism: Macrothele yani; assembly: GCA_039090855.1. Taxonomy (NCBI): domain Eukaryota; kingdom Metazoa; phylum Arthropoda; class Arachnida; order Araneae; family Macrothelidae; genus Macrothele; species Macrothele yani. The sequence continues at coordinate 23,433,360 of CM076992.1, forward strand.
CGGTCACGGCAACAGAAACCAGCGTGGAAATACTCTCGTTGAGTTTGCAGAGGCAGAAGGGTTTTTCATCTTGAACTCCTTCTTCAAGAAAAAGCCACACAGGAAATGGACATGGAGACATCCAAATGGGACGACAAGTGAAATTGATTTTATTATGTGTAACAAAAAATTCGTCATAGAAGACTGCAGTGTGCTAAACAAGTTCAACACAGGTAGTGACCATAGATTGGTGAGATGTAAGATGCACCTCAACACTAAACTTGAACGTGGCAAGCTCATAAGACAAACAAAATCTATTGACATAACCAACCTTAAAAAACACCATAATACCTTCAAGTTGGAACTGAAGAACAGGTTCTCTGCTTTAGGAGGCCTAACATTGGAAGAAGTGGACATCTCTGAAGTTAACAGAAAAGTAACCAAAGCTCTTATGGAAACTGATTCTAAGGAAGGGAGAGAGTCAGTGCCATAAGACAAAACACAACATCCATGCCACACCGGGATTCGACCCCGGATCCATCTCGGATGAATGATCAGAAGCCATCGCTTAGACCACTGCACCACCGGCGCGGTTGGCAATTTTTTGGAACCTTTTGCCAACCGTGGTTCAGTCAATCTAAAAGTGGCCCGTAGGTGTTAAAATGTTGTGCATCCCTGCTCTAGTGTGCGTCTCTGGCATGTGATATCTTTTTCTCGGAACCCTTTTAGCACGTAAAAAAGATCGTGCTTATGTTATTGGTTTGTCCGTCCGTCTGTGGACACCATGTCTCTGCAACTATTAGACCGAATTCAAAAATTATTTTTGCATTCGAAAGTTTGAAATGTGCGAATGATGATCTTTTATCATGTTTTTTAATACGATGCACGGTTTCGCCGCTAGAAGGCGTAAATGCAGGTGATGTCGAATTGAAAATACATTTTATTCCATATCTCTGCTTCTAAAACATCCGACTGAAAAAAATATATTTTACCTTTCGATTCCATTTATGTCGAAGACCGCTATACGTATAGTCCCTTTTTCAGGTTACGCATAGACTTTCCGCTAGGGGGCATAAAAGTCAGTTGCATTTCCCCCGATATCTCTGCTCCTTAAACTCCTATTTCAAACATTCTTTCTGCAGCTGATACAGCTTCCGATGTGAAATCGTTTGAATATAATTTCTAATTTTTGGTAGAAAATGGTTTGGCCACCAGGGGGCGTAAGTGTTAATTTCTGTTTCTGAAGCATTTGCAGCAAAATATGAGTTTCTAAAATCTCGATTGAAAAAATTCTTCCGTGGGCCGATACCACTCACGACCATGGACCTTTTTGGAATATTTCTTCTTCAAATAACGCATGGTTTCTCCGCCAGGGGGCGAAGATGTACATCTTATTTTTGTCAATAGCTCTGCTTCTAAAGGTCTGATTTGAAAAAAATTCTTCTTTGTTGGATAGAGTTTCAGGTGCGAAATGTTTCTCATATAATTTCAAACTTTTCAAGTAATTCATAGACTTTCCGCTAGGGGGTGTAAAAGTAAATTAAGTTTTCCCCGATATCTCGGCTTCTAAAATTCCGCGTTGAAAAAATCTTCCTGCAGTGGATACAGCTCCTGATGGAAAATGCCTTGTATATAATTTTTAATATTTGGTAAAGAATGGTTTGCCCACCAGGGGGCGCAAGTGTTAATTTCTGCTTCTGATGTATTTGCAGCAAAATCTGAGTTCCTGAAAACTCGATTGAAAAAAATCCTTTCGTGGACCGATGCCGCTCACATCGAAAAACCTTTCGAGAATGCTTTCTTCTTAAAATAATGCATGGTTTTTTCCCGGAAGTGGACGTAGATACATAGCTTATTTTTGCCGATATCTCTGCTTTTAGGAGTCCGATTTGAAAAATTCTTTCTTTGTTGCAGAGCGATTCCGCTGAAAAATGTTTCTCTTGTACGCCCTCATGTTTTCATTTACAGCAATGTCTTCGGTACTAATCACCCGATTGAAAAACTTTTTAACTTTTTTCTTCTGTCAGATACTACTAACTAAGCAAACACTGTGTGAGTATTTTCTTCCCGAAATAATGCACAGTTTCGTCACTAGAAAAGCTTAATCTGTTTTTCTCGATGTCTCTGCTTCTACTTGCCAGATTTAAAAAATTATTTCAGCACCGGATACCATTTACTTTGTAGAATACTTTAAGCTAGCACATGAGGCATTTTGTAGCTCACATTTTTGTCGGTAGGTGGTGTTTGTGTACTTCAGTTTGCAGCTGTATCGCAGCTTCTAAGAACACCATTGGGAAAGGTTGTTTTTACGGTATGTCATTCGCTACAATACAGATGTGGAGCATTATCCTCTTTAAATAATTCAAAGATTTTCCGGTAGGTGCATAAAAATCGAAACTTTTATTTTTCGCTGTCTCTGCTTCCGGGAGACGTATTTGAAAAGTTCTTTTTCCTTAGCATAGCTTTTTCCATGAAGAATATTTTTCGCCTATTTTCAACTTTTTTTTTTTTTGATTGGAGGTTTAACGACCACCGAGAGCAACTCAATGGGCTATAAGCAGCCGCCCGTCCCTAATTTAGGGTCACTGGTTCCAGGGAAGGGAGAGAGCCAGTACCGTAAGACAGGCACAACATCCATGCCTCACCGGGATTCGGACCCGGACCCCTTTTAGACGAATGATCAGAGGCCATCGCTTAGACCACTACGCCACCAAGGCGGCATTTTTCAACTTTTCCATTATGCAAAATTCTTCCGGTAGCAGACGTGGATTATATCATGTTTCCTTTTCTATATTTCTTCTTTTAACTTTACGATTTGAAAATCTCTTTGTCTCTGATATTTACTTTGTGTTATGCGGAACTTAGAAACTTTTTGTGCGCCATTTGTTAATCTTCGTAACATGCTTTTTAGCCGCTGGTGGAACTAAGCAGATGTTTCTATTTGTGGATGTTTTATCGATTGCAGAAACCGGTTGATCGTTTATAACGAAGTGAATTTCTCCGTCATTTTTATCCGCGCTAGGATTCGAACCCGGGTCCACTCACTCCGGAATAAGTTGCTCTACCAATTAAGCTACGCGGACATTTTATTCTGATTCCTATCTGCCTTTATGTCGTGTGCGTCCTTCTGGCAGGTACGTCACATCTCCTGGTACGTTACATCATCTCCCCTTATTTTTATTTATTTTTCGAACTGCTGCTCTTATTTTTCCTATCTCGCGGTGTGGAAATAACATCACACCATTGCGAGATTGTGAACGGTCGGGTCATCCGGATAGTTCGGGCGCCATTATAACGAAGTGAATTTCTCCGTCATTTTTATCCGCGCTAGGATTCGAACCCGGGTCCACTCACTCCGGAATAAGTTGCTCTACCAATTAAGCTACGCGGACATTTTATTCTGATTCCTATCTGCCTTTATGTCGTGTGCGTCCTTCTGGCAGGTACGTCACATCTCCTGGTACGTTACACGTTTTCCTAACCTGTTCCATTGACTTTGAATAGCTCTCATAAATTTAATTCACCTCAGAACGCATTCAAAAGACGTGCTCATTACAACCGAAAATTCGGTGTCATATTTGTTGTTGTTGTTGCTTTATTGGGGGTTTAACGATCACAGAGAACAACTCGCTGGGCTATAAGCAGTCACCCCGGTGGCGCAGTAGTATAAGCGCTGGCTTGTGACCATTCGTCTGAGATTGGTCCGGGTTCGAATCCCGGTGAGGCATGGATGTTGTGTTTGCCTTACGGCATTGTCTTCCCACATTTCCCTCGAACCAATGGCCCTAAATTAGGGACGGGCCACTGCTTCTAGCCCATTGAGTTGCTCACGGTGGTCGTTAAACCTCCAACAACAACAGAAAACAGTTAGTAAAATCATGCAACGCATTGATTATTATACGCTTTTCAACATACCAGAAATTACTCAAGTTATGAGGATAAATGCTGTGGAATAAATCTCGCTCCTGTGCCCTGACGTTTGACCCCATTTCGATGATATTAAACAGAACCGGTTGAGCATACCTCCGGAACAACATACTAAAGTTTTGTCGCAATAGAAGCATTTTTAGTCAAGTTATGAGGATAATGGCTGTGGAATTAATCTCGCTCCTGTGTCCTGACCTTTGACCCCATCTGGATGATATTCAACAGAACTGGTTCAGCATATCTCCGGAACAACATACTAAAGTTTTGTGGCAATCGAAGCATTTTGACGAAGTTATGACGCATAAGGGCAATGGAATAGATCCTGCTCCTGTGTCCTGATCTTTGACCCCATCTTGATGATATTTAACAGAACTGGTTCAGCATATCTCCGGAACAACATACTAAAGTTTTGTGGCAATCGAAGCATTTTTACGAAGTTATGACGCATAAGGGCACTGGAATGGATCCTGCTCCTGTGTCCTGACCTTTAACCTCATTTCGTCCATTTTCAATAGGGTTCGTTCCCAGGTGGTCCCCTACCACATACTAAAATTTCATCGAAGTCGAACCATTTTTACGCGAGTTATCGTGCGGACGGACAGACGGACAAAACTGGAACATATACGCTTCTTCAACCTACGGTGGAAAGCATAAAAAAAGCAGTCGTCCGCCCCTAATTTAGGGCAACTGGTTCGAGGGAAGGGAGAGAGCCAGCGCCGTAAGACAAAAACAACACCCATGCCTCGCCGGATTCAAACCCGGACCCAACTCGAAGGAATGGGCAGAAGCCAGCGCTTAAACTACTGCAGCAATCGTGTTGCACGCGGACACTTTATTCAGCTGCTCTAAATAACATGCATGTAAAATATATCTGTTATTTTAAAAACTACATCAGTGATGACTATGTCGATTATTTTTCTGTGTTCAGCTGTAGATGTAATACATCTTTTTAAATTTCAGATCAAAGACGTTATGTGTGGGGAAGGAAAAATTTTGGCATGGACTGGGATATACTCCTTTATGCTATAAGAACAGGCTGTCAAGATAAAAAATGCCAGCTGATGTGCGACTTTTTTACCATTCCCAGAGTTCAAAGTTATCTACTGCGTTCTCGAGGCTTTCAATAACAGCATGCAGGTAAACGAAATTCTTGTTTCTGATTATTTATTAATATGAACGTTTCATAATTCTATGCTGTGCAAAGTGAATCAGAGAGTGAGGGGGAATTTAAAGAATTTTTCCAATTAGGCCTGCTAAAAGAGTTACGATAAAAAAATTATTGAATTCGTCATTCCATAAATGAACTGCTAAAAAAAGAGTTAGGCCATAGGCGCCGACTTCGTGGGTTCGAGACACTTTTTGAACCTCCAATGATTTTGTTGTGGGTTCCTCGAACCCCTAATATTTTTGCACGTGTTTCGTGGGGAAATATATACGTACGCATATATGCATAAATTTTGTTTTTCGTTATCAATTCTTCAAGTTTTTTATTATTCATTCCCCGTTTACTATATATAGGAAGTGTGTATAGAAATTTGCCCCTCAGACTGTTTATTGTGCCTCAAAAAAGAATTAGTGTTTGTTCGCGCTCATCAAATTTGACGCGACAGACAATACCGTTGTTTAAGGGCATTTAAAACTGCATCCTTTATAAAAGAAAATTCTTCGGTTTGTCTGGGTTCCCACAAAATATAAAAGTCTAGCTACATTCGGAGACGAGAACCTATTCGAGGTCATAGTGATAAAGGCGGATATATGTTGTACAGTCAGTTGACCCACCCTATCTTCGGACAGTCGGGAACCAAGAAGGTTAGAAGAGACAGGAGATGGTATCAGCAGCCGCTGATAAAGCCAAATCTGATCATCTGGTTTCTTGCGCCCTCTGGGAGGGGAGAGTTCAGCGACGTGAGGTCACTTCCTGAACACCTGTGCTTGAGCACAGGTTGATAGCGGCCGTCTCTTACTCTCTGCAGTAGTTCCTGAAGGTCAACAAGGCTCCCACAGCTTTAGCAAGGCAGTAATTGGCTAATGCGCAATATGCGCTTCCGCTCTACGAAGCATCATTTTGTTTAATTTTTTTTTTTAGAAAATACTAAACATCATTTCGGTAATTTTTTGCAAATTTTTAGTTATGTGCATGTATATTTCGGTCTCATTTTTTCCTGGTTATACATGCTGCACAATTGCCTCTAAAACCTCTTCAAAGTCGACGATTTCTCTGTAGAAAGTACAGAAGCAGCCCAAGTTGGGCATTCTGAGCATTCACAGCTGATACGAAGTGGAGCCCACAGAAAACGCAGGGCGTGCGGCTGATGCCATGTCCTCTCCGTTCTAACCTCTTATTTTACCTCAGAAATCATTTTAAGAAAAAAAATTTTGGCATTTTTAAAATTTTAAAAAAAAACTTAAAATAAATTTTACATGTTTTTGTTACTGTTATAAAGACAATTGAGTTGGAAATTCACAGTATCTGTGTATTGTATATAATAATGTCGCGCCTACAAAAGCAAATTAAATGAAATAAATAATTATCTCGAAAAAATTATTTTTCTGTAATTAACTATAATTTGCTTCATTTCAGGCGATGTGCCAGGTAATCTGACTGAATGAAATTTAAATTAGACTTCAATACTTTGGAAAATGCATGGCTAATTCGATTAAAAATTTCCGGAACCCTAAATAATTTTTCAAATCTGCGCCTATGAGTTAGGCATAACACAATTTAGAACCCCAGACCCGTATTTATGCGGATGTTGGTAGATAAGAATGAGTGGGGGCATATGTTTTCAATGTGATATCATCATCATCAACCATTATTAACCAACTGCTAACTGAAAGTCACCCCCGAGTCTCTTCCATAATTTTTTGCCTTCAGTCAGTCTCCTCCACGTCACTTCGGCATACTTTCGAATTTCATTCATCCATCTCCCACGGGGTCTTCTTCTGAGTCTTTTCCTGTTCATTGAAATCCAGTCTGGAACACTGGTGTCCAAAAGTTAAGCATAGCTAAAATAAAATTTAAAAAAACCACACACATTTCAGAACAAACGAAAGGGGGAAGAAGGGTAATAAAGTAAAGCACAGAGGACGTGGGAATATGCAAATGTGGAAATCGTGACCCAGTATTATGTAACGAACGATAATTGGCATAAAAAGCAACGCAGCACATTTATGGAGTTGCGAAACAGCTGCAAAAATGGTAAAAGTGAGGTTTTTAGTCACCTTCGCGCTCTGCTCGTATAGTAGAATTTCCATTTTATTAAAACATTATGCCAGAAAGAAGGTAAGTGGATAGGTTTATATGTGGTTGGATTATCGGAATACGGTCGGAAGCGGAGCAACGTTAGCCGCCCTAGTGGCGCAGTGGTCTAAGCGCTGGCTTCTGACCATTCGTCCAAGATGGGTCCGGGTTCAAATCCCGGTGAGGCATGGATATTATGTTTGTCTTATGGCACTGGCTCTCTCCATTCCCTGGAACCAGTGGTCCTAAATTAGGGACGGGCTATTACTTATAGCCCATCGAGTTGCTCGCGGTAATCGTTAAACCCCCATTCAAAAAAAAACCGCATGCACTACTTGAAACGTGTACAGACGCGCATAGTCACCTGATTCTGCCCGCATCTCCACAAGAGCGGCACTACACGATTATTCCGGGAATTGAATTTTAACACTGTGTGTGCATGTTACTTTTTTAATTTCAGTTTCTCTTGATCGGAAATTATACTGTTTTATCAAGTAAAAATTTAAGTGTTTTCATTCATATGCTTCTTATCTGTATGAAAAGAGTGAGAGTATCTTACCTGAATTACATAATGATTTTCATTGTATTTTTTATTCCGCATTATTAGTATTTTGAAAACTTTCGTCACAGAGGATCAGAGTTGGAAACGGGTCAAAAATTTTGGATACGGACCGGGACGTTACATAATTGGACCCGACCCGGATAAATCTGCTTTGAAGTATAAATTCGAAATTCAATATATAATTATACATAATCATATACTGTATGTATATGATTATGTCCCTTACTAGAGCGAAAAAAAAATTCCCAAATTTTTGCGCTTACCCCCTAATTTTGTTCATTTCGGTCAGACTTACTCAGACATGAAATTTCATCTCAATCGAAGCCGGCCCCGGTGGCGCACTGGTCTAAGCGATGGCCTCTGATCATTCGTCCAAAAGGGGTCCGGGTTCGAATCAGGGTAAGGCATGGATGTTGTGTTTGCCTTACGGCAGTGGCTCTCTCCCTTCCCTGGAAACAGTGACCTTAAATTAGGGATTGGCGATAGCTTATAGCCCATTGAGTTGCTCACGATGGTCGTTAAACCTCCAATCAAGTAAAAAAAAAAATCTCAATCGAAGGACGTTAACCTGTGCCGATTCGAATGTCAAATTTGAAAACTAGGTCTGACTAGGAATGATTGCACATTAATCAAATCTGAATCCCAAAATTACCTGTAAATATAATATCTAATATTTTATTAAATTCTTGAGACATTTGTATCCCTAAAATGGCACATTACAAGTTACAAAGCTACTGTGAATATTTTCTCTTTAATGCTTCTTTTTTGCAATTAGGGTATAGCTTTCGATGATTTTGCACGTAACGCAAGACAAACTGATTTTGTTCCTCATCCACAGTTAATAGTCAGTGAAAGCCCTGCATTAATTCAACAGCTCTTTCAGCTGAATCATTCACCGCTTTTAACGTGTTAACTGTCATTTTGGCATCTAAAAAGGAAATGGTGTTCTCTCATGTAGAAGGACATTCCTGAAGAAAGTTAGTGTTCAGTTGTAGACGACATCCTGGCTTCTATTTTGATAGTTTGTAGAGCATTGGCATGCGCGATATCAAATAGGTTGTACAAATTGTTTTGAAACTCCTCTTCACGGCGCTTAAAAATATCTTGCGTCTTATTTGTATTTTTTTTTTTTTTTTTTGTATGCTTCTCCACACGGAATACGAGTCAATTAGTTTTTTCGTACAACTGGGTAGGGCTTTTGTTGGTATTCTTGCTTTTCCCCAAAATATCATACATTCCCGCACAACAAGATTCGCACTTTCGCTGGCAGTGAGCTTAACCTCTAGTACACATGTGTGTATGTTAAAAAACAAAACAGCCAACACTTGTCGATTTGATGGCAATTTACATCCGGTTATTTGGTGAGTTACATAAAAAACAAACATTTTTCTTCCGACTTCGTAATTCATGCGACAAAATGTTAGTTTAACAAAATGCAAACACGTGTTACAAGGCCGGGAACCAACAACGAACTGCCTACACGTACAGGGAATTCCCGTGATCTACCTTCTTCGTGTCGCCCAGGTAACGCGTTGTCGTCTGCCCGGCTATACTTGCTTGTGACAATAAGTCACCGCCGCATCTTAGCGCTGAAGTCGGCACGGGTTAAAATGCTTCGATCACCCAGAATTATTTTTTTTTTTATAATAGTGTTTTAGACTAATTCGAACAAAATTGGCTGGTATGCGTTCAAATATTTTGCAGTCGACAAATAAGGGACACCCTAATTGTATATATTATATGCACACAGGGCGTACAAAAAGTCTCTCCGATGTGGGTACCATAGGTTATATGGTCGTAGGTTATACAGAAGTCGTATAAATGTATTACGGAAACGTATAATTTACTCACTTAACTGTCGTTCTTCACATAATGATACTGTTTTGCACACGCTTTCAAACACATCTGCGAGACTCAAAAAGTCCCTCCGCAGAAATGTTATGGCTGTTACAACATATCAAGCTTCAGAATATGGTTCACAGCAACCCCAATTTTCACCAGCTTCTGATGGGCTGAGAGTTTCCAAAATGTGGATGTTGACTTCAACATTGCCCTTCAGAAGGAAAGAACACTCATGAAAGCAACATTCACATTTTGGAAACCTTCAATTCATCACAAGCTTGTGAAAATTGGTGTTGGTGTGAAACGTATTCTGGTTTCTTAATGAGACGAAGCAGCTTCCAGCATTCACTCTTCCCCTTTTTTTGTTTTCAACGATAACGTATTTGGTGGCTCCGCCGCCTTTTTCAATCCCCTTAATATTAAATTCGCCGCCCCGGTGGCGCAGTGGTCTAAGCGATGGCCTCTGATCATTCGTCCGAAAGGGGTCCGGGTTCGAATCCCGGTCAGGCATGGATGTTGTGTTTGTCTTACGGCACTGGCTCTCTCCCTTCCCTGGAACCAGTGACCCTAAATTAGGGACGGGCGACTGCTTATAGCCCATTGAGTTGCTCACGGTGGTCGTTAAACCTCCAATAAAAAAAATCAATCAAAAATAATATTAAATTCATCCATATTAATAAATAAGCCATTAATTCCGACACGACATGCAATGGAACAGGATGTTAGCACGTCAAACGAAAACCTCTGAATGCTCAATGCAAAAGGTGCGATGTGAAAAGTAACTCTCAGTCTTACAATGTGACACGCGGTGTGTGGAAGAATGAATCACCAGAGAAGCAGGTCGGACGTTTACCTGTATCTTGCTCCGGGCAATCGCACTGAAAACAAACACAAAGGAAGTATCATTTTACGATATGGTATCGTCAGTCTGTGGAAATCTTCTTTGCTAAGTTAAGGAGGAGAGGGCAAGATTTTTTGTATGACACATCATTTTTCACTTCGCTGGCACCAGCATCGAGCACAAAATTCCGCAGTACGCATTTTTCTTTGAAATATTTTTTTCTTCAAAAATAAAACGGAAATAAAACCGGATCGAAATCGGGTCAGGAACACCTTGACCTAACCCGTTTGACCAGCAAGAAATTGTCGACCCGTGACCCGTTTCCATCTCTGCAGAGGATGTGTTGTTGCTGCAAAAGTAAGTGTTTCTACAATTGAAGCGGTTTTAAGAAATACTTCACCAAGGTAAAGGAATAGGTACAAATCAAGAACAGGTTTCCCCAGCTATCCGAAGTTAAAGCTTTCTTATTAAAACTTTCGTAAGCCGAAATGGCGTAAAGCGAAGCAATCACCATTTTTTGTTTGTTTGGAGGTTTAACGACCACCGTGAGCAACTCAATGGGCTATAAGCAGTCGCCCGTCCCTAATTTAGGGTCACTAGTTCCAGGGAAGGGAGAGAGCCAGCGCCGTAAGACAACCACAACATCCATGCCTCACCGGGATTCGAACCCGGACCCCGTTCAGACGAATGATCAGAGGCCATCGCTTAGACCACTGCGCCACCGTGGCGGCCAATCACCATTCATTCATTTATACGGGAAAAATTTTTGAATGTTTCCAAACACAGAAAATAGCCTACCGATTCATACCAAAACCATGTAAAACCTAAAATAATGCAAAACTTAAAATGAAAGCAGGAACGATATGATAAATACACAGTCTATATAAAGTAGAAATAATGCATGGACAGTGTAGTTTCACTTACATTCCTACCTCACAGGATTCGAACCCGGACATATCTCGAACGAATGATCAGAAGTAATCGCTTAGACAACTGCACTATCGGGACGGTCTACTGGTTTCTGAAGTCACTATTGCAAGTTCTGCCAGTAGCAGAACCAAGAGTAACTCCGACAGATTTCAAGATTCTTTCTCTGCCAGCCAGGTGGCGCAGTGGTCTACGCGATGGCTTCTAATCATTCGTCCGAGATGGGTTAGGGTTCGAATCCCGGTGAAACATGGATGTTGTGTTTGTCTTACGGCGCTGGCTGTCTGCCTTCCCTGGAACCAGTGGCCCTAAATTAGGGACGGACGATTGCTCATAGTCCATTGAGTTGCTCACGGTGGTCGTTAAACCTCCAATCAAAAGAAAAAAAAATTCTTTCTCTCTGCGTGTAAACAGTAAGGATGGTGGATGGCGAGTTCGACACAAGCGCAATGTCTTTATTTCGTTCACGACGATCGAAAAGCTTAATTAAGTCCCGTTTTACGCTAAGCAGAACACCCTTACGAGCTCTCTTAGGCCTTCCTGATACCTTACGACACATCTTGCTAATGGATGCACAAAATAGATCGAGATAAAGCACAGATGCTCACACACATTTCAAAGCTTTGGCAGATTGATGCTGAGTGTAGTTCTCACGGAAGAAGCTTGGTGGCGCTACTCTCGCTGTTCGGGATGTGCGCTACCTCTATAACGGCTCGCTGCAAAACAGACGCTGAACGCTAATTTCGCCTTTTTTCGTAAAAGCGAAAATCCTTTTCGGATTCCTTTCGGTTAGCGAAAACAAGTTCTATTGTAGGTCTTTCGTAAACGCGAAGTGGCGTAAAGCGAACTTTCGAAAATCAGGGGTTACGTATTATTTGAAATATAACTATCAAGTGGTAGAGAAAGAGTCTTTAAGTTATTGTTTCACAGCTGAGTATGTCTACGTAGGAGGAAGGGTTGGTTTGATAGCATAGGAGAATTCCTAAGGCATGTTAATGTTCCATTTAATGCTAGCATAATAATAGAGAAAGAAAAGCAAGATACAAAACATGATGCTTACTTAAGATTCTGTGGTTTACAGAACCCGTGGGGGCAATGCCCACACAGCCTTCGATCTGTAGGGGCATGTGCCCCCAATGACCCCACCGGTTGGGCGTCACTGGTCAGAATGGTAGCTGGGAGACTACGATACGTTACGATATGCAAATTTTTGGTTCCGCATTGAGGTAACGTACGCGCAGGTGCAAGTAAGGTGTGCGAGGCATAACTGGATTTCGAAGCAGTCTGTGTGCTGTGGGTCTATCTTAACTGTTCTCGTCTGTACGTGCTATTGTTAAACTGTGAACAGTGCACCGGAGATATACACTATATTGACAAAAGTAACCGGACACCCCTTAAAAAGCGAATGAACGGATCCGTTGCGTTGTTAAGATGCGCGGTACAGCTGCAAACGGTATAAAAAAAAAAAGCCTGCACCTGGCCGCGGTCACATCGCATTGTGAGGTTTAGTGAAAACATCGTGGTGGGAGAGAACCGACTTTGAGAAAGGAAAGATTGTTGGGTTTTATATTAGTGGGTTATCCATGAGAGAAACTGAGAGTCGAAACCGAGAGTAGTTTAAACATACCCAAGTTAACTATTTTGGATGTACTGAATAAGTGGAAGACACATGGCGTGCCTGAAGCAGCAAAACATACCGGCAGACCAAAGAAAATCAGTAATAGAGGAGGTCGAAGCATCAAGAGAGTCGTTACAGCTAATCGACGGAGTACTGCACAAGACCTCAGTGTACAGGTGAGTACAAATGCTGGAACCTCGATATGTACACGTACCATTCGCAGAGAACTTCATTCCATAGGTTGCCGTGGTCGTGCGGTTGCTCATAAGCCTCTCATCTCCAGTCGTAATGCTACTCGTCGTTTAGCATGGTGTAAAGAACATTTATCGTGGACCGTAGATCAACGGAAACGGGTCCTATGGACTGATGAATCCAGATACACGATCCATCATGTGTGGGTATGGCGGCAGCCGGGGAATGCTATTTACCACAGTGTACTGTTCCTACGGTCAAGTTTGGAGCTGCCAGTGTACTCGTGTGCAGGTGTTTTTCGTTGTATAGTCCCAGCCCATTGGTTATCGTGGACAAACCTGTTAACCAGCACGTCTACCTCGATATTCTGGACAATTATGCCCTACCAACTCTGAGGCAATACTATGGAACCGAGCCTTGTTAGTACCAGCAGGATAATGCACCGAGTCACAAAGCAATGACTGTTACTGTGTGGTTTGACGATAATTTCGTAGCGTGTGTGGACTGGCCAGCACAGAGCCCTGATCTTAATCCCATAGAGCAGCTATGCGATGAATTAGAGCGCCGCATAAGAAGTTTAGAACCAAGGCTTACAACTAAGCAACAGTTAGCGGCAGTATTATGTACTGAATGGAAGCGCATACCTATCGCTGTGTTCCAGAACCTTGTCAAAAGCATGTCTCGTAGGGCCAGTGCATGTATTAAGGAAAAACGTGGACTGACACCGTACTAATGTATGCCAATAAATGCTATTTTGTGTTTCTTTTCTAAGTGTCCGGCGACGTTTTTCAATATAGTGTAAACCGTTGGAGAAAGCAATAAGCGAATTAGTGAACAGTACACAGGAGATACATAACCGTAGGAGAAAGGAATAAGGGAATTATAATGCTAAAATCCAAGCTCAGACAGTTACATGTTGTTGCAGGTCTGTTGTCTCCATGCGCTTTGTCGAGGGCACGTTAATATCACAGAACAACCGAGAAGTGGTCGTCCGAGAACAACTACTACACGGCAAGAGCGGTACCTCATGATACCCTGGCTTTCCGTAAAAACAAAGGACTCTTTGTGCTACTGACTCAAACTTATCCACGAATGCAAATTTCAAGAAAACGTTCAAATCATTTAGTTAGTGCGGCGCGTTAGAAATGCATCAAACTCCAAGTCTTCTCTGAACTACCGTTGAGTATTATCAAAGATCACTCTGCTCATGTCACAAAAAGAAATATGTATCCTTGTAGAAGCTAAAGCAAAGTTGAAACAAGGCTTGAGAAAAGACGTCACGGTTGCCGAATGGTCAGAGGCGCTGGGGTCGGGAAGATTGCCCATGGTGATTGGCGACACAAGATGGCCCTAGTTCTATGGTGAGTATTATCGATTGAATCAGTGAGCACTGAAAGGATACAGATATGGTTAGATAGCATAACCTTGAGTGGTGTTAGATAAACCATTCGCGCTTTGTAACGTACTTTTTTTGCCAGCCCGATTGGCTACAGAGTTTCTTACCTGGTCATCTAGCGATTCGTATTCAAGACCCTGACATCCTGTGTCATCTAGAAACTGGAAGACAAGAACTGACTGACGCCGCCCTTGTGGCGGCGGCTTATGAGCATTCGTCAGAGAAGAGTCCGGGTTCGAATCCCGTGAGGCATGTATATTGTGTTTGTCTTACGACACTGGCTCTCTCTCTCTCTCTCTCTCTTCCCTGGAACCAGTGACCCTAAATTAGGGATGGGCGACTGCTTATAGCCCATTAAGTTGCTCACGATGGTCGTTAGACCTTAAAAGAAAAAAAAAACTGACAGACAAAGATTTGTCTTTCTGTGCCTCATTTCCATAAGTTTTTCTATCGGGAGCTGTAGTCCAAATAACTTGGTTGCCAATTTCTAAGGGCTATGTAAGATCTAGACTCTTCCTTCCTAAAATTGTCTCCAACAGCATTCATTTTATTGTTTATTTTTAATCAATTTGACAAAAAACATGAACTGTAGGAATATTTTTAATGTATCAAAGTATTGGATAAAAGAAGCCATAATGTGGTGAAGTTCTTGAAAATTTATACAACATTAATATCAAAGGTGCATCATACAAATTACTTTACTTTTTATAGGAAAAAAATCTGTCAAAAATAATGCAAAAATTACGACTCGAGCCAAAAAATTTGAAAATTGTTGAAAATTCAGGATGTGGCCTTAAAATTGAAATAAAAAAAAAATAAAATCAGTAGATCCTGTCGTTTACGGAAATCGGTAAGTAAACAGGAGTCAAAATTAGAATATCTGCTGAATAGCAACACACCTAGCTTATGTCTTCATCATGAATTTGCAACCAAAATAACACTCGTATGCCTTTTTAATCATTGGCGAAATTCCTTTCCTTCGGGATTTCTTAGTAAATTTACCCCACACGTAACAAAAGCGATTCGCAGAATTTACGTAATAGCGCGGACGCGACATCGCAACTACGCTTAACACTCGGAACAGCTTCCAGAAGGAAGTGGCGTACTTGATTTGCTTGTGTCGTCGTAGACAAAACAAATAAAAGCTTTGCTTAACACTCGGAACAGCTTCCAGAAGGAAGTGGCGTACTTGATTTGCTTGTGTCGTCGTAGACAAAACAAATAAAAGCTTCGACAGTAGAGAAGGCGAGATACATGTACTTGGAGTGCCACTTTTCCAAAATAAGAAATAAACGCTGCCAACGTTTTGTACTAGTTTTGTACAGTTTTGTACACCCAAAAGAATGTTTTGTACACCACCGGAAATGGCACTTTTCGGCCTCTAAAAGTGGCACTCCAAGTACATGCTGGACTGCCACTTTTTCAAAATCGAAAATAACTACTGCCAAAATTTTGGACTAGTTTAGTACAGTTTTGTACACCCAAAAGAAAATTTTGTACACCACCGGAAGTGGTACATTTTGATTCTCCTTTGTAGCCCTCGACCATGTACTTGGAGTGCCACTTTTCCAAAAACGAAAATAAACACTGCCAGAGTGTTGTCCTAGTTTTGTACAGTTTTGTACATCCAAGAGAAAATTTTGTACACCACCGGATGTGGTACTTTTTGACTCTCCTTTGTGGCCCTCGAGCATGTACTTGGCGTGCCACTTTTCCAAAAACGAAAATAAACACTGCCAGAGTGTAGTCCTAGTTTTGTACAGTTTTGTACACTCAAAAGAAAATTTTGTACACCACCGGAAGTGGTACTTTTTGATTTTCCTTTGTGGCCATCGAGCATGTACTTGGAGAGCCACTTTTCCAAAATTGAAAAAAAAAAAAAAACACTGCCAGAGTGTTGTCATAGTTTTGTACAGTTTTGTACACCCAAAAGAAGATTTTGTACACCACCGGAAGTGGTACTTTTTGAGTCTCCTTTGTGGCCCTCAAGCATGTACTTGGAGTGCCACTTTTCCAAAATTGAAAAAAACACTGCGAGTGTTGTCCTAGTTTTGTACACCCAAAAGATTAATATTCCTATATATTATTTGATTAATATTCCTAGTTTGTTGCATATAAAACACACTTTTGTAATAACCCCGCAGCCCAACGGCCAAGTTGAAAGAATCAGCAAAAGGATTTATGTTTAAAATTTCCTTTCCCTTAATTTTCCACTCAATGAAAGTTCATTTATATAAAAAAAACGTCACATTGTGATTCATCATTTGACACAAAATAGCCCTTAGATTAAAATATAGCAACAATACGTATTCGTTTAAATCTCTTTCTTTATATCAGTTCCCCACAATTACTTGCAATCTTTATCTCTCTACACCCCCCCCTCCCCATTATTTACAATCAAGGTTGTCTCTATAAATTTTGCTGTGACTCAATGTACAAGCTGTTTGGAGAAGTAATGAACTCTTCAGTGGGAAAATGTTTAGTTTATATGCAACTCGAAAGGAGGGTTAAGTTACAGGTATGCGTCACAGACTGAAATTCAAACAATTTGAATTTCTGCGCAATGTTTTTTCAATCTAGTGCTTTTCAGTTTAAACAAAATTTTTAAATTTAAGCATTGCTTTGTAGAAATAAAAAGATATTCAGTGAAACTTCGGCTATGCGTACTCCAGTTATATTTTTTGACATTTATACGTAATTCTGCATTAGTCCCGATATTTTACTGCATTTTCTAAGCTTTTCCAATTCGATAATAGCTAATTTATTCATTTATACGCTTTTTTCGATGTACATAAATTTTGTAATTTCTGATTATCACAAACTCACAGTTCTTTGATTCGTTTACGTATACGTAACCGGTATATCACAAGTTTGAGAGAATCCAGATAGCGTTACTGAGTTCTTGGTGCAGCCAAAGTTGAACCTTCATCCCGTCAAAGAAGGGTATGCTGTTTACTTTCGGTTAGCGTTCTTGTGTTTTTTCTTCGTGCAAAGTTGAACCTTGATCTCATCAGAGAAGGATATGTTGTTTAGTTTCGGTTTGGATGAAAAATTTATTTCGCAATCTTTGCTCTGAATAAAACGTGCACTTAGGCAAGCTACAACTTCTGGCATGGTGCGGACGTTTTTTTTTTTTTTTTTGTTGTTGTTGTAGTTCAGCCATGAAATAGATGGTGCAAAACTTAATAACGTTCATAGTTATGTTTTTTCTCTGACTTTGACAAATTTTAAACAAGCAAAGATTAGAGAACATTTTACTCAAATACTATTGAGAAATCAACTTGTAAACAATTTGCTTTGAAAAGAGCGATGCTAATAAAGAAGGAGTAATAGGGGTATGAATATAAAACAAAATAGCATTCGGATTTACTACAAAGTTTTTAAAAAGTAAAGATTTTTTTGTTCATGTATTGAAAATGCGAAATTGTACATAATCATTTTGTCGTGTAGTTTTTAAAATATTTGGCCCAACTTTGGGAACTTGTTTTACTGCCATTCTGGTGATAAAAAATCATATAAAGGGCCGGAAACTTTTTCCCGGAGCGATATCCCCCATGTGCATGGGCGTCCGCTGCAACTTTTCCGGGGAAGGGGGCAAACGGGTATACTCCCACTATCATAATTATTGCTTAAATTTATAGTACCCCTGCGTCTTTATATGGCATATTGGGGTTTGGGTCAGGCGAGTGCATCGAGCCCCTAAAGCTAGGTGGGTGAGTTCGGAGCACTGTTGGACCCCCCCCCGAAAAGTTTGGAGACTTGGACACATCTTTCTTTCTATAGTCAATATTTAGTATTGAAATAACGGATAATAATAATAATGATGTCATTTACCAATTACTGGCCACTGATTATTCATATCTGAGTCAAACGTTTAACCTTACTGTAGGCTTCTTGCTAAATTTAATAATCAACTTAATACAGTCTTTTTGTATGGAAACATTAACTTGGGGTTACATAAAACAATTGCACTGCTCCATCGTCCTTTATTGAGTATGCGTATAAACCCCCTTTTTTTTATAGACATTTATCTGTTTATATTTATACCCCCTTCAGTTTTCTGTTTCTTGCACTTTAGAAGAGATACTATGAAATAAAAACTGCAAACGTCTTGGTTTTGTCCAAATCTATCAATCTCATTTTGAATGAGTTTTTTTTTTTTTTTTTTTTGATTGGAGGTTTAACGACCACCGTGAGCAACTCAATGGGCTATAAGCAGTCGCCCGTCCCTAATTTAGGGTCACTGGTTCCAGGGAAGGGAGAGAGCCAGTGCCGTAAGACAAACACAACATCCATGCCTCACCGGGATTCGAACATAGACCCCTTTCGGACGAATGATCAGAGGCCATCGCTTAGACCACTGCGCCACCGGGGGCGGCTTGAATGAGTTCATGTTTATTCTCAAAAACCTTTTCTCGATGAATACTCATCATGCATAGTCAGATAAACGTCCATCTGCCGTTTTTGACCTTAACCAGGTTTTTAACCGTTCTCATAGTGCTGAAGGACCTCTCCACTGGGTAAATTGTTACTGGTAATGTTTGAGCAATAAGAATAGCATGTCGAATAGAAGGAAACAGATCAGTGTGTTTGAGCACGCCTAAAGTTCGTCTTCACATCCATCATCTTGTTTATTCCTTCCTGATCACATTTCAAACTGTTATGGATAGGTTTTGCTCATGTGTGTAATTAATAGTTAAATTAAGCAAATGTTAAAATAAAGGTAAATATTGACTTTAGGTGAAAATTAAAATTTGGGAGACGGGTGGATGCATTTCGAAACAAAAAGTAAATGCAATCAATTAAGGCCATGATAAATGAAAATAAAATGCAATGGAACACTGATATTAGGACATTCCAAAAGTTATTATTGAAAGTTTGCGTTGTTTGAATTTACGATGAGCTGTGACACCTGCAAGTGTAAAATAAGTAATTACTGTTTACATGTGTACCAAATTTGTGAACACTAAAAAATGGATGGTATACAATGTACACGTGTAATAACTTTTGGAGGCGGTGATGATCAATTTTAGTGGTTAGGACAAAATGCATTATTTAAATAAAAACAAAACTCCAGAGAGGTCTCCTACCTTAGGCAAGCTAAGGTGGGTGAGCATTTGACCCTGAGAGTATATTCAACTGAGTCATCTAATTATTCACTGGTTTGGGTTTTTGAAAGGCCACTTGGCCTGCATTTATTGTACAAACTTAATCACAATAACAAAAAACACAACAAAATGTTTTAAGGAGTCGGAGAGACTCACCGAGACAACACAATGTCTACAAAATTTTGCTGCTACAATTTAGCAGATTTCCAAAATTGCCAACTTTGGCCCCTGACCTAAAGAAACATTCAGATGATACCTTTAGATTAATCGCTTCATAAGAAACAGAACTGCATCCACAAATAAAAATAGAATGTTTACTAAATACGTGTGAGATTTTACTTTACAAAAAGATCTTGCTTAACAAGAAGTTACACCAAAATTTTAGATTACCATAGCAGGCCTAATGCAGCACATATTTGAAATTCATAAATTATACAACACTCTTTAGTTTGTATCATATGTTGCTGAAGTGAAGTGTCTTCTCCCTCTCCCCTCAGTGTTATAATATAAGGATATGTACTATCGTTTTGATTAGCCTCTTTCAAACAACCCCATCAAACCGGTTTTCTTAACACATGTTAATTTGAGACATTACAAAACTAAGACAACATTCTGGCAGTGTTTATTTTCCTTTTTGGAAAAGTGGCACGCCAAGTACATGCTCGAAGGGCACAAAGGAGAGTCAAAAAGTACCACTTCCGGTGGTGTACAAAATTTTCTTTTGAGTGTACAAAACTGTACAAAACTAGGACTACACTCTGGCAGTGTTTATTTTCGTGTTTGGAAAAGTGGCACTCCAAGTACATGCTCGAAGGCCACAAAGGAGAGTCAAAAAGTACCACTTCCGGTGGTGTACAAAATTTTCTCTTGGATGTACAAAACTAGGGCAACACTCTGGCAGTGTTTATTTTCGTTTTTGGAAAAGTGGCACTCCAAGTACATGCTCGAGGGCTACAAAGGAGAGTCAAAATGTACCACTTCCGGTGGTGTACAAAATTTTCTTTTGGGTGTACAAAACTGTACAAAACTAGTACAAAACTTTGGCAGTAGTTATTTTCGATTTTGAAAAAGTGGCACTCCAGCATGCACTTGGAGTGCCACTTTCAGAGAGCCGAAAAGCACCACTTCCGGTGGTGTACAAAATTTTCTTTTGGGTGTACAAAACTGTACAAAACTAGTACAAAACGTTGGCAGCGTTGATTTCTTATTTTGGAAAAGTGACACTCCAAGTACATGTATCTGAGAAGGGGTAGCAGTGCGTTAGGATTGTTGCCACATACACACGGGGTTTCAACCGCACGTGCGCGCCAGACATATAATCCTGATCGTTGCCAGACGTAACGTTTCGCAAGCGATGGAACCCAGCCTGCGTAGGTTACACGAAAAAATTGCTTTAATTTTCGGATTTAGCCCATTCTAAAAGATAACATTCAAAACGTTTTGAAAGTATTGTTCAGTGTTATTTATTGGTATTGTTTTCCAGTGTGCATCAACAGCATTCCATTAAGTTGAATAATTCATTAAATACTGATTTACTCTCGCTATTAGGCACAACTGGTAACACCTTGAAGAAGAACCTTCGAGCTTCTGAAACCATGAAGAAAATAGATGCTGCTAAGAGTGAAAATTGCAAAAATACTGCCATTTCCCACATAGGTAAGTACCGTAGTGTTTTTTCCTAAAAATCATACAAAGTAACTACGATGCTTCTTGTAAAATATATATTCAGTGCAAAGAGTGTGTATGCTGTACTAACAGTATTTCCTAATGTTTCAGAAAATATCGTTATTTAATTTTTCAGATTGGGGGTTTAAGGTGGATTCACATAAAATCTTTGCCTTGTATTTCCAATGGGAAAACTTCTGTAGCCATTTTCGTCATAACAAATGCGTTCCCAAGGATGAAAGTTTGAGCATCGATAAAAATAACTGCATATTATAGCCTAGTATACTTAATATTTTCTAAAACTTAACCATGATTATATTAAAAAACAATAACTTTTCCTTTAGAATTACTATACACATGCTGTTTTTTTTTTTTTTTTTTTGGTATGTTGAGACCAGAAAATAGATGGCGCCACATCTCATGATCATCATCGTCATTGTCAACCATTATCAATCCCTGCTGGACGAAGGTCTCCCCAAGTTTCCTCCACAACGGTCTGTCTTGTGCCAGTCTCCTCCATGTCACTCCCGCATACTTTCGAATTTCATCCACTCATCTCCCATGTGGTCTTCTGGGTCTTTTCCTGTCCCTTGGAATCCAATCTAAAATTTCGGCTGTCCATCGATGGTCTGTCCTTCTGGCAGTATGCCCAGCCCATTGCCATTTCAGGGATTTAACTCTGATCATGATGTCTTCCACTCTTGTCATTTTTCGGATCCACGAGTTCCTCTTCTTATCTCTCCTGGTTACACCAAGCATGCACCTCTCCACGCTGCTTTGAGTTGTCTGCAGCCTTTGTATGTCTCTTTTAGTTAAGGTCCACGTCTCTGCACCATACGTAAGCACTGGAAGGATGCATTGATCAAACACTTTTCTTTTAAGACATAATGGCATATTGCTCTTGTTGATAGGTGGTTTGATGTTGATAGGTGGTTTGTGGAATCTGAGACCATGCTTGAGGAATAGCACTTTCCAGGAGTGTGAGATTGCAGGGTTGTGGATCCAGCTGTGTGATGGCTCGTTCAACTTCATTCCACAAATTCTCAATTGGGTTGAGATCTGGAGATTGTGGGAGACACCTAAGCAAAGTAAACTCACCGACATGTTCCTGAAACCAATCCTGTACAATACGAGCACTATGGCAGGACGCATTATCTTGTTGAAAGTAGCCATCGCCATTGGGATAAACCATCCACATGACAGGATGCACTTGGTCCGCAACGATGTTTAGATATGATATGCTAGTCAGACGTTGATCAACACGAATTAAAGGGCCCAAAGCATGCCAGGAAAACATTCCCTAAACCATAACGTTGCCTCCACCAGCTTGAAGGGTTGTAGCCATGCTTTCGTGCTGTTTCCGCCAAATTCTCACTCGGCCATCGGCATGGTGCAACTGAAAACGTGATTCATCGGACCACATAATTTGTTTCCAATTATCGACTGTCCAATCCTTGTGCTCCTGTGCGAATTGGAGACGTTTTCTCTTGTTAACTGCAGACAGCAAAGCTGTTCTAACAGGCCTTCGGCTGTCATATCCCATCCGATGCAGTGTACGGCGAACAGTGTGTGCAGAGATCATTTGAGAGGATCCTTGATTAAGATGGTCTGTAATTTGCTGCACTGTTGCCCTTCTGTTGTCTGTTACCAGTCTGGACACTCTCCGTTCCGCCCGTGCAGTCACTAGTCGATGACGACCACACGTTGCACGTAGAGACCCAGTTTTTTGGCTGACAGTCCAGTCTTTAAACACTTTAACAACAGCTGCTCTGAAACATTTCACGAATGCGGCGGTTTCGGTGATACTCGCTCCTACAATCATTCCACGTTGAAAGAACGTCAAATCGCATTTTTTTACCCATCTCGTCACCCCAAAATCACGTCTACTATACTGTAGCTTTCCCTTTTTATACTAGCCTCGCTCTCCGGCGGCAACGGCGTGCAGCCAAAGCTCATTTGCTTAAAACTGTCAGGTGGTCATAATAAAGTGGCCACTCAGTGTATTAATTCACAACTAAAATAACACTCATATAACATTTTAATCACTTCCAAAATTCCTTTCCTTCGGGATTTCTTAATAAATTCACCGCATACAGTATGTAACAAAAGCGATTCGTAGAATTTACACAATGGCGCGGACGCGAAATTGCAGCAACGTGATACCCCCCCCCCCCCCCGAAATAAGAAAATTCGAGGTCTTTTTGCGAAAATCTATCAGCTTTCAGTTACTGAAAACTTGAACTTGTATATTATTTACAAGACTAACGGGCGTTTTAATAAATAACATTTTTTGGAACCTACAAGTATTTTTCGTAAAACCACAATCATTACACTGTATTGGGTGAAACACAAATGTGCACTTGGTAATTAAAAGTATTTCCCTAGTTTTATACCGATACAAAAGTACTCCGAAACGTCAAATTAAATCACATCATACAAATTTTATTCTTTTAGAGAATTAAGGCCAACCTCTTTGAAATGCCCCACGATCACACACAAAGCATATAACAACCGCGTGACAGGGTCTAATGACCAGTGGCTACGCCAGCAGCTCAGAACAGGGTGGGCTATATAAAGGGAGGGAGGGGGGGATAAATTTTGAAATGCTAGGCAGAAATTTTGGCCAAAAATTTCGTTCATGAGGATTTTACCAGACGCTGATACTGTTATCCCTAGTCAAAAAAAGTTCTCTGGTGCATACTGTACGTAGTATGGGAACCATGGATACGAATCTCTATGGCAAGTTGCTATATCTTTTGGCAATTTTAGTTTACTTACGTCGTTTTTTCTTTCTCCCCCCCCTTTTCTGCCAGCAGGCTGTTTATGAATTTTAGTTTGTAATCTGAAAAGGAATCCCCCCCCCTCTCTCTCTCTCATTTTTTAAACTGTAGTTTTGAAAATGGTGTGTTTGTGCTACTACTCTCTTAGAAATTCGCCCAGAAGAGTCCCTCCATTTCCCAAAAGTGCAAACACTAAATTCAACAAGAAATTCATTTTACACTGACGGAAAAAAAAATCCCAACACCACCAAAAAATAGTTGTAGAGGAATGAAATGGCGGCAATACATTTGTATAGGTAACATATTTAATCGATTAAGGTTTCAAGATCATAGCTTATTGTAAGCGCGAGAAGAGCCATTTTAAATGTGAAATGCTGGTACATTAATAACCAGTGTAACCGCCAGAATGTTGAATGCAAGAACGCAAACGTTCATGCATTGTGTCGTACAGGTGCTGGATGTCAGTTTGTGGGATGGAGTTCCATGCCTGTTGCACTTGGTCGGTCAATACAGGGACGGTTAATGCTGGTTGGGGGTGACGCTGGAGTTGTCGTCCAATGATGTTCCATACGTGCTCGATTGGTGAAAGATCTGGTGATCTAGCAGGCCACGGCAACATGTCGACACTCTGTAGAGCATGTTGGGTTACAACAGCGGTATGCGGGCGAGCGTTATCCTGTTGGAAAACACCCCCTGGAATGCTGTTCATGAATGGCAGCAAACATGTTGAATCACCAGACCGACGTACAACTGTGCCGTCAGGGTGCGTGGTATAACCACGAGAGTGCTCCTGCTGTCATAAGAAATTGCTCCCCAGACCATAACTCTAGGTGTAGGTCCAGTGTATCTCGGCCGCAGACACGTTGGTTGCAGGTGCTCACCTGGCCTCCTTCTAACCAACACACGGCCATCACTGGCACCCAGGCAGAACCGGCTTTCATCAGAAAACACAACAGATCTCCATTCCGTCCTCCAATGAGCTCTAGCTTGACACCACTGACGTCGCAAACGGCAGTGGTTTGGAGTAAGTGGAATGCACGCTACAGGGCGTCTGGCTCGGAGCTGTCCTTCAAGTAACCGATTTGTAACAGTTCGTTGTGTTATTGTGGTGGCAACTGCAGCTCGAATTGCTGCCGCAGACGCGGTACGATGCGCCACGGCCATACGCCGTACACGGCGGTTTTCCCTCTCAGTAGTGCCACGTGGCCGGCCGGAACCCGGCCTTCTTGAGACAGTACCTTCCCTTGACCACCGCTGCCAACAATCATGCACAGTGGCTACATTCCTGCCAAGTCGTTCTGCAATATTGCGGAAAGAAAATCCACCTTCTCGTAGCCATATTACACGACCTCGTTCAAACTCCGTGAGCTGTTGATAATGGCTTCTTCGTCTTCTTAAAGGCATTCTTGACTAACATCAACACACTACGTCGAATCTCAACGATAACTAACGCTCACGAACGTTACAGCGCGTATTTACAGCAAACCTGCTTTGCATGTTCCGAGGGGCGCTACTAGCGCCACACGTATGCGCCGAGCGCGAAATTTGCATAGACGTCATCTTACAGATGTACTCTCACCGCCTACCAACTGTCGTTTATCTAACACAACCCCTTCGTCAGTGTATATAACAAAATTCCTGTAAATTCGAAAAATTCAGGTACGTTTTACCCAAGTTTCCTAATATCTTCGACAGTTGCACCAGCCATTTGTTCTAATAGCTTAAATATCTGGGGGGGGGGGCGACTAAAGAGGGGCTCAAAGAAAAGTTCTGTGGGCTGAAGCCCACCCTAGCTCCTGCATAGCGTCGCGCCTGCTAATGACCTTTTTCGGTTCAAACGAAAATACAGAACATAAGTAAGCAAATTACTAAGAATTAAAACTTATTACACAAAACATGTAAAACTACTTAAATTGCTTACTCTCAAACATAAGAAACACACTTAACTAATATCACAACGTTTTGCGCATAGTAAAAAAAAAAAAGGAATTCTATTGACTCTCATAAAAAAAAAAAAAAAAAATACACAGCTCTCTGCTTCTACGTTCCCGCGAAGAACACGTTTTAAAAAGTTCATTATATTCTGCAGAATACCTAATTTTATGTGCAACATTTCTAATGCATAGCAGCTTATCCTCATTGCTATAAAAATTCCATTAACTCTACTGATATTTCTTTCACATTATCTTGTTAACATACATGCTTAGGAATTTTGCGATGGCACTGAAAGTGGGCCTCAAGTCCATCATCCAGTTTTTATGAACTAAAGCAACGAAAATGTTTTCTAAAGATTTTGCTTATTTACTGAAAAAAGAAACAAGAAAGATTACACCGAATTTTCGGTTGTAATGAGTACGTCTTTTGAATCCGTTCTGAGGCGAATTAAATTTTATCAAAGCTATTCAAAGTCAATTGAACCGGTTGGAAAAACAATCAACCACTTTATACAATCGATAAAAGATCCAGCAATAGGAACGTCTACTTAGTTCCACCAGCTGCTAAGAAGTATGTTACGAAAATTAACAAATGGCGCACAAAACCTTTCCCATAGCAGAAGGAAGGTAATGGAGACAAAGAGATTTTCAAATACAACAGTCAAAAGAAGAAATATAAAAGGAAACATGATATAAGTCTACGTCTGTTAGCGGAAAAATTTTGCATAATGTAAAAGTTGAAAACAGGCGAAACATATTCTGCATCGAAAAAGCTATGCTAAGGAAAAAGAACTTTCCAAATACGTCTCAGGGAAGCAGTGATAAAGGTGTCGTTCCTAGCGGGAAATTTTTGCATTATTTAAAGAGGATAATTCTCCACATCTCTATTGTAGCGAATGGCATACAGTAAAGAAGGAATTTCTCAATAGGGTTTTAAGAAGCGGCGATACAGCTGCAAACTGAAGTACACAAACACCACCTACCGGCAGAACTGTGAACTACAAAATTACTCATGTACTAGCCTAAAGTGTTCTACAAGGTAAATGTCGTCAGGTGTTGAAATAATTTTTTAAATCGCACATGTAGAAGCAGAGATATTGAGAAAAACAGATTAAACGTTTGTGCCCCCTAGCGGCGAAATTGTGCATTATTTTGGGGAGAAAATGCGTACACAGAGTTTTGCATAGTTAGTAGTATCTGACCAAAGAAAAGTTTTTCGATCGGGTTTTAGTCTTGCAGATATTGCTCTAAACGAAAACGTAAACTTACGCCCTCTGGTGGCAGACTTGTGCGTTAAGAAAAATGTGAAATTATATGAGAAAGGTTTCGTAACGGAAACACTCTCCAACAAAGAAAGAATTTTTCAAATTGGATTCTTAGAAGCAGAGATATCCACAAAAATACGATATGCATCTACTCACCCTGGCGGAAAACTATGCTTTATTATTTTAAGAAGAAAGTATTCTCAAAAGGTTTTTCGGAGTGAGCGGTGTCAGTCCATGAACGATTTTTTTCAATCGAGTTTTCTGGAGCACAGATTTTGCTGCAAATACATCAGAAGAAGAAATACTCTTACGCTCCTTGGTGGCTAAGCCATTCTTTACCTATATCAGAAGTTATATGCAAAGCATCTCCCATCAGGAGATGTATCCAGTGCAGAAAGAGTTTTTCAAATCGGCGTTTTAAAAGCGTAGATATCGGTAAAAACGCAATTTACCTTTAGGCCCCCTAGCAGAAAGTCTATGATTTACTTGAAATTTTTGAAATTATATGAAGAACATTTCACACCGGAAGCGCTATCCAACAAAAGCAGAAATTTTTCAAATCCTACTCTTAGAAGCAGAGATATTGACAAAAAATAAGATATACATCTATGCTTCTTGGAGGAAAGACCCTGCATTATTTTAAGAAGAAAATATTCCGAAAAGGTTTATCGATGTGAGTGTTATCGGTCCACAAAAGAATTTTTTCAAACGAGATTTCAGAAGCTCAGATTTTGCTGCAAACACATCAGAAGCAGAAAGTAATACTTACGCCCCCTGGTGGCCAAACCATATTTTACCAAAAATTAGAAATTAAATGCAAAACATCTGCCATTAGAAGCTGTAATTCAGAAAGAATTTTTCAAATTGGAGTTTTAGAAGCAGACATATCGTGGAAAATGCAATTAACTTTTATGCCTCCTAGCGGAAAATCTATGCGTAACTTGAAGAGTCACTATACCTAAATAGTGTTCGACATAAATAGAATCCATAGGTAAAAGAATATTTTCAATCGGATGTTTAGAAGCAAATATATAGAATAAAATGTATTTTGAATTCGTTATCATTTGCATTTACGCCCTCTAGCGGCGAAATTGTGCATCGTAAAAAAAACGGAATGCAAGGATTATCATTTGCAGATATCAAGCATCCCAGTGTAAAAAGAATTTTTCAAATCGGACTAATAGTTGCACAGATATGGTGTCCACAGACGGACGGACGGACAAAGCGGTAACATAAGCACCAACATTTTTACAAAAGACGTGCTAATAAGCAACAAGAAAGATGACACCGAATTTTCGGTTGTAATGAGGACGCCTTTTGAATTCGTTTTGACGCGAATTAAATTTATCAAAGCTATTCAAAGGCAATGGAACCGGTTAGGAAAACAAATTCAATAATCGATAAAAGATCCAGAAATAGAAACATCTTAGTTCCACCAGCGGCTAACAAGCATGTTACGAAAATTAGTAAATGGCGCACAAAAAGTTTCTCATAGCACAAGGAAGGTATCAGAGTCAAGAAGATTTTGAAACCGAACAGCTAAAGGAAGAAATATAAGAGAGAAGGAAACCTTATATAACTGTATGCCTTCTAGCGGAGGAATTTTGCATAGTGGAAAAGTTGTAAATAGGCGAAAAATATTCAGCATTGAAAAAGCTATGCTAAGAAAAAATAACTATTCAAATGCGTCTCCGAGAAGCAGAAATAGCAAGGAAAAGGTTTCGACCTGTACGTCCCCTAGCGGGAAATCTGTGCATTATTTAAAGAGGATAATGCTCCACACCTCTAGTGTAGCTAATGGCGTACAGTAAAAAGAAATGTCTCAATAGTGTTTTCAGAAGCTGCGATACTGTTGCAAACTGAAGTACACAGACACCATCTACCGACAGAACTGTGAATTAGGGAAATCCTCGTATACTAGCGTAAAGTTTTCCACAAGGTAAATGTCACCCGGTGTTGAAAGAATTTTTCAAATCGCACATGCAGAAGCACAGATATTGAGAAAAACAGATTAAGCATTTGCGCCCCCTAGCGGCGAAATTGTGCATTATTTTGGGAAAGAAAATACATACACAGAGAGTGCATAGTTAGCAGTATCTGACCGAAGAAAAAAGTTTTTCGATCGGGCTTTTAGTCCCGCAGATATTGCTCTGAACGGAAACGTGAACTTACGCCCTCTGGCGGCAAAGTTGTGCGTTAAGAAAAAAAATTTAAATTATATGAGAAACATTTCGCAGCGGAAACGCTCTCCAACGAGGAAAGAATTTTTCAAATCGGACTCCTGGAAGCAGAGATATCGACAAAAATAAGCTATTCGTCTATCCCCCCCCCCCGGGCTGGAAAACCATGCATTATTTCAAGGAGAAAGTATTCTCTAAAGATATTTCAATGTGATCGGTCCACGTGTTCTCTAAAGATTTTTCGACGGTATGGGCCCACGGAAGAATTTTTTCAATCGAGTTTTCAGGAGTTCAGATTTTGCTGCAAATACATCAGAAGCAGAAATAAATACTTACACCTCCTGGTGGCCAAACCATACTTTACCAAAAATTAGAAATTATATGCAAATGATTTCCCATTAGCAGCTGTATCCGCTGCAGAAAGAATTTTTCAAATCGGAGTTTTAGAAGTAGAGATATCGAGGGGGGGAGGGAACGCAGTTTAGTTTTACGCCCCATACCGGAAAATCTATGCGTAACTTCAAAAAGTGACTATACCTAAAATAGTGTTCGACATAAATGGAATCGAAAGACAAAAGCACACCCGCAGCATGACAGCACACCCTGTGGTGGCGCTGAAAGCGCGAACCGGCAGCCTTATAAACCGGCATGCAGTAGATGCCCCATGGAAGTAAAAAACACCGACCGACGCAAGCAAGAGTACAGAGTGACAAGAATGTTAAGTAGACGCCAGAGACGTCGATTTGCGCTACTTACGGACTTTGAGAGAGGCCTGATCATCGGGTTGAAAACCGCAGGGTGGCAGCCGCACCCTATAGCCCGCCACGTTGATCGTTCTGACCATACCGTCCGACTGTGTTGGCAGCAGTGGACACGTGATGGCACGTGACGGTACTTCACAGGCAGATGTAGCGGCTCCTGTGTGCCCACGAACCATTTCCCGACGCCCTGCGGAAGCGAATTTGCGATCCCAGTGTCCCTTACGTGTGCTGCCCTTAACACCGGAACATCACCGGCTCTGTGTGCAGTGGTGCCAGGCCAGAGCAACGTGAAACGCCACAGACTGGCGACGTGTGGTGTTTAGCGATGAGTGTCGCTTCGTTTTAGGGACAGACGATCATCGTGTCCGGGTGTGGAGGTCCCCGGGTCAACTGCACAATCCCAACCCCGCTATCAAGCGCCACATCTCTCCCACTGCAGGCATTATGGTCTGGAGAGCCATTGCCTACGATAGCCCATCAGATCTAGTAATGGTACGTGGATCATTGACGGGCCAGCGGTATGTGGATGAGATCCTACGGCCTCATGTATTCCCATTCCTGGCCGGGATTCCAGATGCGCTATACCAGCAGGGTAATGCCCGGCCGCACACGACTCGGGTTGTCCAGGACTGCCTACGTTATGTTCAGACACTTCCATGACCTTCCCGCTCCCCGGACGTGTCCCTTATCGAGCATGTGAGGGACCAGTTAAAACTCCGGCTGCCGCGTGCCTTACTGTCCGGGATTTGGAGCACACAGTCCAACACGTGTGAGCCAGTCTGCTGCAGGACAACATCAGGCGTCTGTTCACCTCCATGCCGGACTGTATTGCAGCATGTATCGCCGCACGAGGCGGTGCGACGCGCTATTGAAGATGACCAGACTGCGTGCCACAGATCCCTCTGTAATTGTCCTGCAGCTCTGTTTTTGCCATCATGTGTATTATTCATCTGTCTCATTACATCCATAAAATTTCAGTTTAATCCAATGCTTCCTTCTTGGTGCGCAAATTTCATTGTCCGTGAGTGTAGATCATCACCATCATCATCATCATCATTGTCAACCATTACCAATCCACTGCTGGACGAAGGTCTCCCCAAGTTTCCTCCACAACGGTCTGTCTTGTGCCAGTCTCGTCCATGTCACTCCCGCATACTTTCGAATTTCATCCACCCATCTTCCATGTGGTCTTCTTCTGGGTCTTTTCCTGTCCCTTGGAATCCAATCTAAAATTTCGGCTGTCCTTCGATGGTCTCTTCTTCTGGCAGTATGTCCAGCCCATTGCCATTTCAGGGATTTAACTCTGATCATGATGTCTTCCACTCTTGTCATTTTTCGGATCCACGTGTTCCTCTTCTTATCTCTCCTGGTTACACCAAGCATGCACCTCTCCATGCTGCTTTGAGTTGTCTGCAGCCTTTGTATGTCTCTTTTAGTTAAGGTCCACGTCTCTGCACCATACGTAAGCACTGGAAGGATGCATTGATCAAACACTTTTCTTTTAAGACATAATGGCATATTGCTCTTGAAAATTATGCTGTTTCTTCCAAAAGCTCTCCAGGCAAGTTTTGTACGCGGATTAATTTCTTCACCAATGTGACCCTCACTTGATATCTGCTGTCCAAGATAAACGTACGTGTCTGTTATCTCCAGCTTTTCTCCATCAATCAATAAATCTTCATTTCTTGTAAAAGCATTGTACATCACTTTTGTCTTCTGAAAGTTCATTTTTAATCCCACTTCTTTACTCTTGTCAGCAAGTTCCTGGATCATACTCTGTAGCTCTGATGGGGTAGTTGCAAAAATGACTATGTCATCAGCAAAACGAAGGTGGGTTAGATAATCTCCATTAATCTTTATCCCTTTGTTTTCCCAGTTCAGTGATTGAAAGACATTTTCCAATGTGGCATTAAAGAGCTTCGGAGATATGGTGTCACCTTGTCTCACTCCCTTTCCAACTTTTATGAGTGCGGTATTCTCAAACAGCCGAATATTTGCACTTGCATTTTGATAGATGTTATTAATAATATTTGTGTATGCATCTTCAATACCGCAGGATTTCAAAGCCATTGTAACTGCTGATGCTTTCACCGAATCAAAGGCTTTTTCATAATCGATAAAAGCCATGCACAATGGAAGTTCATATTCCCTCGCTCTTTCAATTAGTTCTCTCAGTACGTGGATATGATCTATTGTGCTGTAGCCACTCCTGAATCCAGCTTGTTCTCTCGGTTGAGCCATGTCCAGTGTCACCTTCAAGCGGTGTGAAAGAACTTTAGTGAAGATTTTATAAACCACTGATAGGAGGCTGATAGGTCTGTAGTTCCTGAGATCCTCAATGTCACCTTTTTTATGTAGCAAGATCATTGTAGCGTTGTTCCAATCCTCAGGAATTTTCCCTTCATTAAGACATCGAGTGAAAATTTGGGCGAGTACTGTTTCGATTTCTCCACTTGCTTCTTGTATGATGTCTACAGTAATTCCATCTTCTCCTGGAGCTTTCCCCCGCTTCATGTTCTTGATTGCATGTGCAACTTCTGCTGGAAGGACTCGAAGAACTCCCGTACTGGTACCTTTCATGATGTCTGGAGTACATGTATCATCCCTTTCATATAATTTGGAGTAGAAATCTTTCACTCTTGTCAAAATTTCGCCTCTATTTCTTGTTACAGAACCATCTTCTTTTCTCAGTGCCATAATCTGTTTTTTCCCCTTACTGAGATGTCCCTTTGCTATCTTTAGACTTTGGTTGTTTTCAATTGCTTTCCTTACTAGTTCACAGTTGAATTTCCTTACGTCTTCAGTGATACTTTTTCGTACTGTCTTGCATAGCTCTATATATTCCACTTTGGAAGTCACGTCTTCTTTAGTTGTCCTCATCACTCTTCTTTTTTGCATCAACATTTTGGTTTTTCCTGATAATTTGTTCTTAGACCCAGCTAATTTTGTTGCTGTTTCCATAAGAGCTTTGGTTACTTTTCTGTTAACTTCAGAAATATCCACTTCTTCCGATGTTAGGCCTTCTAAAGCAGAGAATCTGTTATTCAGTTCCAATTTGAAGGTATTATGGTGTTTTTTAAGGATGGTTATGTCAATACATTTTGTTTGTTTATGAGCTTGCTACGTTCGAGTTTAGTGTTGAGGTGCACCAATCTATGGTCACTGCCTGTGTTGAACTTGTTTAGCACACTGCAGTCTTCTATGACGAATTTTTTGTTACACATAATAAAATCAATTTCACTTGTCGTCTCATTTGGATGTCTCCATGTCCATTTCCTGTGTGGATTTTTCTTGAAAAAGGAGTTCAAGATGAAAAACCCTTCTGCCTCTGCAAACTCTACGAGAGTATTTCCACGCTGGTTTCTGTTGCCGTGACCGAATTTACCTACTGAAATTTCATTCTGTTGCCGTTGCCCTATTTTTGCATTGAAATCTCCCATAATTATCTTCAAGTGCTGCTTACCTTTATTATTTAGATCACGAATTTCCTCATAAAATTCTTCAATTTCTTCTTCAGCATGACTTGTGGTGGGTGCATAAGTTTGAATAATCTGAGCCCTGGAGACATCCCATTTGGATGTCTCCATGTCCATTTCCTGTGTGGCTTTTTCTTGAAAAAGGAGTTCAAGATGAAAAACCCTTCTGCCTCTGCAAACTCTACGAGAGTATTTCCACGCTGGTTTCTGTTGCCGTGACCGAATTTACCTACTGAAATTTCATTCTGTTGCCGTTGCCCTATTTTTGCATTGAAATCTCCCATAATTATCTTCAAGTGCTGCTTACCTTTATTATTTAGATCACGAATTTCCTCATAAAATTCTTCAATTTCTTCTTCAGCATGACTTGTGGTGGGTGCATAAGTTTGAATAATCTGAGCCTGGTATCTTCTCGAGAGTTGGATAACGAGTCGTGCAGCTCTGTCAGAGGAACTTTCAACTTCTACAACTTTATCCTTCAGTTTCTTGTTTATTATAAATCCAACACCACTAGTTCTGCCAGTATCTGTCCCACGATAGTAGAAGAGATGTCCACTTTTCAGTTCGATGAGATCTTCTCTTTTTCTCCTTACCTCACTTAGCCCGACGATGTCCCACTTGATCCTTTGTAGTTCCTCTTCCAATTCAAGAAGCCTTGAATCAGAAGATAGGGAGCGTCCGTTATACGTAGCCAAGGTCAGCATCAGATGGCAGCCTAGTCCTGTCGTCCGGGGATTCTTAGCACCCTCTGCCTTCATGTCGCACTGGCCGCTGCCTTGGCCAGGTACGTTCCAGCTGCCGGAGACTGAGGGCCAAGATTTAAGTTGTGGAGTCATTTTGGAGGGGTTTGGCCATAACTCACCACGCTGGCCAAGCGGGTTGGTGAGTGTGGGATAGCATTTCCTCTAATCCCGATGGTATAGTTATACCGCTATTGGCGGTCGTCAGAGCCCCTTTAGTGGGAACAGGATGTACCACGAGAAGGCGGGGTTGACATTTGTCAAGGAGAGGCTGTGATGTTACGCATCACCTGACCTTACATCCCAGGGTAATGTAAGGTCAGGTGATGGTAATGCCCGGCCAGGGCATTACCATACGACATTACCATACGACTCGGGTTGTCCAGGACTGCCTACGTTATGTTCAGACACTTCCATGACCTTCCCGCTCCCCGGACGTGTCCCTTATCGAGCATGTGAGGGACCAGTTAAAACTCCGGCTGCCGCGTGCCTTACTGTCCGGGATTTGGAGCACACAGTCCAACACGTGTGAGGCAGTCCGCTGCAGGACAACATCAGGTGTCTGTTCGCCTCCATGCCGGACTGTATTGCAGCATGTATCGCCGCACGAGGCGGTGCGACGCGCTATTGAAGATGACCGGACTGCGTGCCACAGATCCCTCTGTAATTGTCCTGCAGCTCTGTTTTTGCCATCATGTGTATTATTCATCTGTCTCATTACATCCATAAAATTTCAGTTCAATCCGATGCTTCCTTCTTGGTGCGCAAATTTCATTGTCCGTGAGTGTAAATACGACGTAATATTAATTTAAAGACACAATGCATCACGTTGGTTGTGCACGCGGTGTCCTGGTAAGAAAAAGTCGTTACTAAAAGAACTGGTTCCAAATACGTGGCAACTCCAGAAAGACGCCATCATTGCAAGCGTCACTGTTGGTAATGATCTCTAGGGGCCCTGGAATGGCTGTTGATTTAGGGGTAGAGTAGGTAGCTAATTTCTTTATATCATCCCATGTCGGTGTACCGGACTTGAATTTGACTTCTCTGGATAGGGTCGTAGTCACTTTATCGTATTTTGTGTCTCTTTTATGCTCGTTGACTCTGATTCCAAATGAACGCTTGGTCATTCCAATGTAGTATCGTCTGGAGCCGTCCGGATATTGTACAGGGATCGCATAAACATTTGCCTCGCTGGAAAGAGGGGGTTTGTCAGTAGTTTTCTTTAGCATAATATATAAAGATGGAGACGCAAACTCAAGAACGCTCTCAAAAAGATGAATACAGTAATTCATCTTCTTGAGGGCGTTCTTGAGTTTGTAAGACTCATTTGGTGTGTAGGAAATTGAGCCCTGGGCTCAATATTGATGTGGGAAAGCTTGGGAAAATGATTTTTATTGTACGCCAATAAATTCGGATCACTAGTATACTTATAATGTTTTCTAATTAAGCTACGTTACAATATAAATAGTATATCGTCATTGGAATACAGAGACACGTACTTAAGAAAATGCGAAGTCACGGGCAAAAAATCGTAAGCTTTAGTTAATATAAAAGAGGCTGGTAATGCAAATTAAAAATTGAAATTGTTCTATAGATAATTTATCCACTTATGCACTTTCCAATTTAAAAGATGAAACTTTTAGTAACTCCAAGTAGTAGCAATCGGACGTTAAATAATGTGACAACATGAAGTACATAATTTCATTGTGATCTTTGTAACCCCTATATGACTCGTCAATGAGAGAAAAGTTAAATGCTGAATATGGCTGCCCCGGTGGCTCAGCGATCTAAGCGATGACTTCTGATCATTCGTCCGAGATGGGTCCGGGTTCGAATTCCGGTGAGGCATGGATGTTGATTTTGTCTTACGGCACTGACTATTTCCTTTCCCTATAACCAGTGGTCCTGAATTAGGGACGGGTGACTGCCTATAGCCCACTGAGTTGCTCACGGTGGTCATTAAACTTCCAACCACCAAAAAAAGGGATGTTTAATATGACCATTTATTACTAATATGTCAAGAGATAAAAAATCCAAACTCTACGTAAAATTAGGTTTCAGATAGTGATAGTACAGTCATTTGCAAAAGTTTAAGACCACCTGCCAATTTATTGAAAATTAAGACTTTCAAAGAAACAACTAATTACTAGGCACAGATATTTGAAAAAATGACACCACAGATGAATACTTATATTCTTTAAAACCCAAAAAGGCCGAAATCAGTACTTTGTGTGGCCACCTTTGTTTTTTATAACGGACAGAATACGATGTGGCAAACTCTCAATGAGGGATTTGCAGTAGTCTCTTGAAATGTCTTTGCACCACACGTACTTTATCGCGTCAATCAAAGCTTGGGAATTTGATGTTTGTTTTACTGCTACCTTGTCTTTTAAAATGGTCCACAAATTTTCGATGGGCTTAAGTTCGGGGCAATTACCGGGCCAGTCAAGCACAGTTATGTTTTTCCTATGCACGTAGTCCTTTACTGTCTGATCTGTGGCATGGAGCACCATCATGCATAAAGATTGTGCATCCGTGCACTTGCATATGAGTTAACAGCTTCTCACGTAACCTTTCCGCATAAAAAGGACCAGTAATTGTAGTGCCAGTCGGCATAAAGGATAATGAAGCAGTACCGGAGGCTGGCATAGCACCCCATATCATCTGAATAGGCGGATGTCTCACGGTGCTAACCGTGTATTTTCCATTAAACCTTTTGCCTTTTGGTCGTCGAACATGTGCTTCACGTGATTCAAATTGACGCACAGTTGATTCATTGGGAAAAAGGACTTGGCTCCAATTTTCAGCAGTCCACGACTGATGACGCTTCTCAAACTGGAGTCTCTTCTTTTTCATGACAGAGGTTAGTCTAGGTTTATGTACACGTTTATAAGACTTTAATCCAAAATCTTTGCTAAGACGCCGGTAAACAGTGCTGATACTAATACCAGACCCTTTTGAATGAAGAAAGGCCTTGATTTCCTTGCACAAACTCTTCGGCGAACGCATAACTATTCGCCTTATGGTATTGTCATCCTGTGAGGTTGTTTTCCTTGGACTCCCACTTCTCTTTCGGTCGCTAGATTCACCTATATCTCGATATTTCACGATCGTATTATGAATAGCAGTCTTACTCATATTCACCTTTCTGCTTATGTCACGTTCGGAGTATCCTTCACGATATAAAGTCACTATTTGTGCCCTCTGAGTAACACTTAATGAAGCTTTTTTGCTCATTTTTCGCTATATAGAAAATACGTACAAAACCTCTCAGCATGAAAACCAAAAAGAAACTGCCGCTCGCACGCTTCCTCCAACTCTATCAACAGCTGCTGCTGTGGAATGAGATGCAACACCGACAGGAAGTTGAGTAATACAGACAGTAGCTGACGCAATCGGTAGAAATCTCCTAATGCCAACAGGTGGTCCTAAACTATTGCCAATGACTGTATGGAAATTGAGGCTCTAGTTCCATTTCAAGTCCATCTTGACTAGATTTTGTTTGGAGTTAGACTGGACTTTGGAAATTCTGTTACCACAGCTGAATTTGCACTCAGCTGAATTTCCTGTTCAGTGATTAGTTCTTTGGCGTATACGGGGTGGGGTGGTTATAAATTAGTTGGGCAAAGGAAAACTTTATTGTGCGTAGTTATAAGGATGCATATGATAATAAGCACGAATAATACGTATATAGTTAAACACACCAAGTTTACCTTTTTTCGCAAATGCTCGATGTGACTTCCCCTGGTTGTTCTTCAAATGCCCCATCTGTAAATCAGTTCTTTCCACATTGCTATTAGCATGTCGGCATCAACCCATGCCATTGCAGCGGTGATTCTTGATTTCAGTTCAGGAAGGGACTTGGGAAGCGGCGGAAGGTAAGCCTGACCTTTAACAAGCGGTGATCGGGGGGCATGCAATTGGGCCGTCGCGACCAATCCAAACTGGGACTTCAGCATCGAGGTAAGAAGTGCATCCTTGTGGTAGTGAGGAGGCGCCTCGTCTTACTTGTAAATGAAACCTCCTTCCATTGTTTCCTTGAGGATTGGCATTAGGTAAATCTGAAGCATGTCTAGGTATGTGATTCCGGTAACAGTTCTTTCAGCAAAGCAAAATGTGCCAAAAAATAGAAGTACGACTCACGGCACAAAAAACATTTACCTTGGGACTATCCTTTTCATGTTCCAAAATGGTATGGGGATTTTCTGACCCCAAACCCTCACATTGTGTCTGTTCACTTTGCTATTGAAGTGAAAGGTCGCTTCGTCACTGAACACCAACTTCGACAAGAAGTCATCATCAGCTTCCATGCGATTTAAAATGTCGCTGCAAAAATCTGCTTCTTGTCGCCATCCTTTAGAGCTTGAAAGAGTTGCAATTTGTAAGGCCTAAATTTCAGACGCTTCCGTAGGTTTTTTGTCACTGTTGATTTTGGAACTCTAAGTTCCAGACTTGCTCGTGCCATCGATTTATGGGGGCTTCGCAGAAATGCTGCTCGCACTGCATCCACAGTCTCCTCGGGAATCCCAGATCTGGGTTGTTCCTATGAGCCATTGGCACATCCAGTCTGGGTAAATCGTTTGTACCATGCTACAATCGTGTCGCTTTACGGTGCAGTTTCCCCGTATTCTCTGCGAAAATGTCATTTCACTTGTGTTGCTGAATGCGTCTCGTAAACCTACAGACGGCATTTCGCTTTTTCCGTGACGCTGAACGTCGCCATCGTACAGGGAACAATAAAACAATGATGATGGGAGAAATCGCGCGTTCTCTGCTGGCGATAAGTGACCTTGCAGGACTCAGCGCCATCTGCCCACGAAAAAAGTACCCCAAAGGTAAACTTGGTGTGTCTAAATATATATTATTCGTACTTATTATCATATGCATCCTTATACCTATGCACAATAACGTTTTCGTTTTGTCTAACTAATTTATAACCACCCGGTATATTGTTTTCCTTGTGTATATGAATAATATTACGCTTTGTCGAATAGCTGGTTCCTTATTGAAATTTCCTCACTTTCCAGGTCCGAGTACTGCACTCGGTGCAAAGCCTCAGACAGCAACCTTCCTGGTTTTCAACCGAGGAACATCCAAAACCCAGGATGAACCAAATATTGCCCAAATTAAAGCAAGTAAGTATAATAGACATCTGCCCACTTACTAGTTCTTTAGCGTATATATTATTTTACTAGTGTATATGATAATACAGTCCGTCCCACAATTATTTATTTATTTATTTATTTGATTGGAGGTTTAACGACCACCGTGAGCAACTCAATGGGATATAAGCAGTCGCCCGTCCCTAATTTAGGGTCAAAGGGTTCCAGGGAAGGGAGAGAGCCAGTGCCGTAAGACAAACACAAAATCCATGCCTGACCGGGATTCGAACCCGGACCCCTTACGGACGAATGATCAGAGGCCAGCGCCTTAGACCACTGCGCCACCGGGGCGGCGTCCCACAATTATATGGAAAGGTGTAAAAACAAAGCAAATGTACGATTAGTGAAAATGCACACAACCCATTAACATAGTGGTGAAAGTAAACCACATAGTCTTAGCAGACATATTTTGCGGATGAGAAAATAATAATTTCGTATATTTATTAAACGTTTTGCACATGTAGTGCACTGAAACTGTCCCACAATTATATGGAATTTCCCACAAATGTGCGAACACTAACACACATTGCTATGCAAATTAGCCTGGCGTCAGAGCAAGATAAGTAGTCGGTAAACGTGATGAGGTTGATTCAGTTGTAACAATGCCACGTGGGAAAGAGTTGTCAGCGGAGCAGATAATTCACGTTCAGGAGTTGCACGATCAAGGAATGAATGGAAGTGCGATTTCAAACAAATTGAAAAGATTCAAATCTTCTATTTATAACGTTTTAAGTGGTAGCAAAAAAATATCCAGCTCAGAAACGAACTGCACGCCATAGTAATGTTTCGCCTCGAATGAAACGACATATCCAGAAGCTCTCTGTGCATGATCTGTCTGTACGGAATATAAGTCAACAGGGAAACATGAAAACGTTGAAACGTACGGTTCACAGAGTATTGCAGCAGATACCCCTCGTGAAATATCCAAGACTGTTAAAGAAACCGCTTTTAACTGTACAGCACACACAAGCTCGATTAAACTGGGCCAAAGACCATATGTCATGGAAGGACGAATGGCTCCAAGTATTATTTAGTGATGAAAAGAAACTTAATTTAGATGGACCAGACGGTACGAAATATTATTGGCATGATATGAGAACGGGAAAAAGCCAAATATTAAGCCGACAATACGGAGGAGGTCCCGTGATGGTATGGGCCTTTTTCCGATTTAATGGGCATGGTAATATCTACGTTTTTTCAGGACGTCAAAGTGCCGTAACATACCAGGAACTTTTAAAAGATAGTTTGCTCCTAGCTGCTGCTGAAATAGGTGGTCCTGATTGGGTTTTCCAGCAGGACAACGCGAGCATTCACAGAGCAACCTTTACGATGGCCTGGCTGAGATCGAACAATATAAAATTACTGCCGTGGCCAGCTCGCAGCCCGGATCTCAACCCAATTGAAAATCTTTGAGGAACTTTGGTTGGGCCGCCCCGGTGGCGCAGTGGTCTAAGGCGTTGGCCTCTGATCATTCGTCCGTAAGGGGTCCGGGTTCGAATCCCGGTCAGGCATGGATGTTGTGTTTGTCTTACGGCACTGGCTCTCTCCCTTCCCTGGAACCAGTGACCCCAAATTAGGGACGGGCGACTGCTTATAGCCCATTGAGTTGCTCACGGTGGTCGTTAAACCTCCAATCAAAAAAAAAAAGAACTTTGGTTGGAAGTGTTTATGCCAATCACAGGCAATTTTCAAGCGTTAAAGATCTGGCAACCGAAATCCTGAACTGTTGGTATAATATTGACGGTACAATTAGGCATAATTTAATATACAGTATGCCAGAACGCATATTTCAGCTTATTGAGCGTAGAGGAAAGTCAATTAATTATTAATTGTGTTTGCCATTTAAATATTTTCCTGGTTTTTTTTTTGTTTTTTTGTTTCCATATAATCATAAAGCTAGAATACTATGTTAAGTATATGTTGTCAGCAGCGTTTGACGTGTGTATATTATGT
Source organism: Macrothele yani (assembly GCA_039090855.1). Lineage (NCBI taxonomy): Eukaryota > Metazoa > Arthropoda > Arachnida > Araneae > Macrothelidae > Macrothele > Macrothele yani. The sequence continues at coordinate 23,474,909 of CM076992.1, forward strand.
TGCTGGTCATAATACATAATGTTCCGCTAAAAGTCTTTGTTATTTCCTACATGCGACTGTTTTCGTTCACAAAATCCTGTTTCCATATATATATATATATATATATATGGGACGGATTGTCCCACGTTTTGTTGAATAACTAGTTGCTTACTGAAATTTTCTCACCTGCCAGGTCCTAGTTCTGCCCAAGCTGCAAAGGCTGTTGCAGCAGTTTTAGTGGCTGGCAACAGAGAAACATCACCAAGAAGTGAAAGTGACCTAAACATTGCCAAAACAAGCAAGTACACAGTTGAATTTCTTTTCAAAAATCAGTTTATGAATCTATGACACCGATGTCAGAATAAGTGATTCGAAGTCCTATATTCTATTCGACTAGGAACGTCCACCATCAAGACGTCCATTTTGCTGAGTACCATTCGTTTAGGGTGAACGGGAAGGGAATATGTGAGTGAGCGCGATAACACTATGACCTATACTTCTAATTTAATCTTCCTTTTGAGTTTCTATCGCTTATGATAATTTCATTAACCCCGAAAAACTTGCACGTTTTATAAACGCTGATAGTGAGTTAAACGAAAATATTAGGTAGGTCGAGATTTGAAAGGTGGAGAGTAAAAAAAAAAACAAGTTAGTAAAATAATGCAATGCATTGATTATGATACGCTTTCCAACATACAAGAAATAATTACTCCAGTTATTACTCAAGTTATGAGGATAACGGCTGCGGAATAAATCTCGCTCCTGTGCCCCGACCTTTGACTCCATTTCAATGATATTCAACAGAATTGGTTCAGTGTACCTCCGAAACAACATGTTACAGTTTTGTCGCAATAGAACCATTTTTAGTCAAATTAGGAGGATAATGGCTGTGGAATAAATCTTGCTCTTGTGCCATGACCTTTGACCCCATTTCGATGATATTCAACAGAACTGGTTCAGTATAGCTCCTGAACAACATGATAAAGTTTTGTCGCAATCGAAGCATTGTTTTTTTTTTTTTTTGATTGGAGGTTTAACGACCACCGTGAGCAACTCAATGGGCTATAAGCAGTCGCCCGTCCCTAATTTGGGGTCACTGGTTCCAGGGAAGGGAGAGAACCTGTGCCGTAAGACACACACAACATCCATGCCTCACCGGGATTCGAACCCGGACCCCGTTCGGACGAATGATCAGAGGCCATCGCTTAGACCACTGCGCCACCGGGGCGACTTGAAGCATTGTTGCTCAAGTTATGACGCATAAGGGTGATGGAATGGATTCTACTCCTATGACCTGACCTTTGACCTCATTTCGCCCATTTTCAATAGGGTTCGTCCCCAGACGGTCCCTTACCACATACTAAAGTTTCATCGAAATCGAACTTATTTTACGCGAGTTATCGTGCGGACAGACAGACATATACGCTTCTTCAACCTACGGTTGGAAAGCGTAAAAAAATGAGGTCAGCTCCGGTGACGCAGTGGTCTATAAGCGATGGCTTCTGACCATTCGTCCGAGATAGATGCGGGTTCGAGTCCCGGTAAAGCATCGATGTCGTGTTAGTCTTATAGCTCTGCTTCTCTCCCTTCCCTGGAACCAGTGACCTTAAATTAGTGACGGGCGACTGCTTATAGACCATTGAGTTGCTCACGGTGGTCGTTAAACACCCAATCAAAAAAAAAGGGGGAAATGAGGTGGGGAGCGATGAAATCTGTGCAGTAGGTGTATGGTGGAGAATTTTTTTTTTTTTTTATTGGAGGTTTAACGACCACCGTGAGCAACTCAATGGGATATAAGCAGTCGCCCGTCCCTAATTTAGGGTCACTGGTTCCAGGGAAGGGAGAGAGCCAGTGCCGTAAGACAAACACAACATCCATGCCTGACCGGGATTCGAACCCGGACCCCGTACGGACGAATGATCAGAGGCCAGCGCCTTAGACCACTGCGCCACCGGATCGGCAGGTGGAGAAATGAATAGCATGTTCTGTAGAGATATATGTGAGATTTCTGTGTTTGTTAAAAAACATGAGCTTGCTGTTACGATGACCAGATAGGTTACGATTATCAGTCGAAAAGATAAGCAAAGATAAAGTGCACTGGTGACTGCAACTTCCTGTTCGTTACTAGTTCATGTTCAGAAAACAGAACCAGTTCAAGTTTATGTATTGCGTATGTGCAAACGTCCTTCCCCTTTTTATTAATAGATGCAAATTGCGATCGGAGTAGTTACGTCACAGATGACGATGCGATGCCGAATTTTCGGCCAATAAACTGTGGAGCAGTAGAGCATGTAGAGGCACTAGGTTTGTCCGAGTAAGTCATTCGTAACGGAAATCACGGATGGTGTAACATGGCATGTGATAAGGAGCACATTAGACATTGTTTACTGTACGAGTTCGATAAAGGCAGTAAGTACTGCAGTCGCGGATTGCCACAACATCTGTCAAGTGTATGGGGAGGATGCAGTTGACGATTGCACATATCACCGATGGTTTCAGAAATTTCGGGATGGAGACATAAGCTGTAATGATCAACCACGTCCTAGACGTGCATCCGTGGTTTTTGACGAGGAGGTGGACCAAACCATAACAAATGACCCACATCCAACCGTTCAGGAATTAGAGAAAACGTTGTTGGTACACAGAACACCAGTCGAAAGACGGATGCATGCGCTTGGGTTCCGCACCGCTTTCTGCAAAGCAACGAGAGGAGAGAATCCGTACCTGTGTTCATTTGCTTTCTCGTCACAGAAATGAACCGTTTTGGGGACGAATTGTGTTGGGTGATGAGAAATGGGTACTGTACCGTAATGTAAAGCTTCGACGGACTGTGTGGCTAGGTGCGGAGCCTGTTCCATCGACCTCAAAAGGAGGACTGCATTCCAAAAAGGTTTTGTTGAGTGTTTGGTGCAGATGTCCAGGGAATATTCCACTGGGAGGTGTTGGCACTAAACCGAACGATAAATGCTGACCTCCACTGCCAACAGTTGGACAGATGCGAGAACAACTGACATCGAAGCGGCCAGCACTCGTCAATCGCAAAGGCTATATGCTGCTTTAATCACATCATGGTCACGCAAGACCTCATGCTACTTTAATCACTCGGCAAAAATTACTGGACTACATAGTTGAACTACAGGCATCGCATAATTATATTACGTTTAATTCAGACAACAACGTTTATGGATACAATTTTTACAAATTCAAAGTCCACTATAGTTTCGCTGAAACTGTGGTTCAGCTTTATCAGGACTAAGTGTTTTTATTTCTTGCTTCTGCGAAGTTACAAATTCCACGCGTCAAACGTCTCGTGCGGTATCAGATTGAAGACTGATGAGTGATTTCCATGCGCTTGATATGTAGGGAGATGAAGATAAATCATTTACCAGGTTATTACGATTTTGAAATACATGAAAGGCATCTAAAGAGTCTAGGTCAAATATTGATTTTGGTCTTTCAAACAATTTGGCGTCCTTAAACATAAATTCGTGGTTATTTTCCCAACAGTGCTGGGATATAGAAAATTTTTTGATTTCACATTTTTTAATATATGATTCGTGTTCTTTTAAACTGATTTTAAGCGATCTCCGTGTCTGACCTACACTATGACAGACCACATTGACACTGGATGCGATAGATTCCCCAATAATTTATGTCAGGACTTAGGCCTGTCGGCGTTCAAATCAATCAAGAATGCACAGTATTGAAGAAAAATACTTCTAACCTGCAATTCATTTTTGGACGGCGGCTCTTGTAAATCCCGGGTGTTGAGGTCGTTAAAATCAGTTAACAACAGTACATTAATCCAAAGGAAATAAATAATTCCGCAGTTGACACAAGGAATTTACTCGAGACACAAAATAAACATCTAACATATAATCAACACAAACACATGACCGACCGAACACACACTAAAAGATACGTAACATAAAACACCGGCGTTGGTTTTTCATCTTGAGTTCCATCTTGTTCAAAACACACGACTTTCTCCTTTAAGAGTTCAAATCACACGATTTTTTCTCCTTTCGTTCCCACTGAGTGACAGCGCCCTCTATCAAAATTATCTCCACAGCTGCTCGGATTTTTTTCTTCGGGAGTTGTTGTTCTTCCGACATCCTCCCACCTTTGAGCTTCGGGCCAAGTCACGAAACTCAAACACATAAAACGTCATAAGTCCATTCGCCGCATTGGCTTTAAGATCCCTCCATAACGGGATCGCACGTCTCCACCATCCGTCGCTTCTTCTTGCTTTTCTGACACATTCTTTAATAACTTGCCGTATCGTCTTTCTACACTTTATTATCCAATAATGTTCACGCAGAGTCGAGATTAGAACCTGCAGACCATCATGACCTAGTTCAACATGTTTTTCCTAAATTAATTTTTTCACTATGTGATGTTTAGAAGGCAGTACTACTGGATGACAAAGGCCTCCGAGTCCTTTCTCAATGTGATTCTCGTATTGACTCTAAGCAGCCCTTCTACGTCGATAAAGGTTTTCAGAGAAGTTTCTCTATTTTCGCCAAAACTCTGTCTTTGGACTTCTTTCAACATTAGCATTTCGGCCTTTTCGACTTGCTCTACACTTAACTCACCGAAACATCTTTCAGTTCGTTTGGCCTTTGCATTCCTGTAAAAACGAAAAATTCACGCCATGACTCTGATTATTCTGCTATACGAGGAGATCTTTGTAAAATATTCGAAAACCTTCTGAATTTCTGTGTTAATAGCAGACACAATAGTTTTCCGCCTTTCTGAATTCACAGCCTCCAAATTTGGAAGCGCTTCTGAGGCTGGCCATTCATCACACGGTAATCTTAGCCACTCTGGACCTTCCCACCAAAGAGAAATGTTCAACTCTTTCACTGTACATCCTCTCGAAGGAAGATCCGCAGGATTCATAGACCCGGCAATGTGCCTCCAGTCTTCTGGGTCTGTTAGCCGCCGAATTTCCTGAACACGATTGTCAACGAAGGTTGCCCAATTTTTATTTCTTTTTACCCAGTATAACACATTTACAGAATCAGACCAATAGTACGTAGGCACGTTCTCCAGCCCCAAGTCTGATTTCGTTGTTTCTGCTAACCTAGCTCCAACAGTGCAGACTAAGAGTTCCATCCTGGGTATGGAAGGTAATTTCAAAGGAGCGAATCTACAACGTGTCTGTATTAGCTGACACGTCGTAGACCGATCATTTTGACATCGGACAAAAATACAAATAGCAAATGCTATCTTGCTTTCATCACAGAACACATGAAGAGATACCTCCGAATTGGCTTAAGCATCCTTAGTATGCATCGTGGAATCAACATTCCACTCAAGCTTTCCAATTGCGTCTTCCAACGTTCAGATTTCCTCGACATAGTCGGAGGCAGCTTAGAGTCTCAAGTGATCCCGTTCTTCCAACATTCTTGCAACAAAACCTTTGGCCCCAGTGTGACCGGGCACGTAAATCCAATGGGTTCGAATACTCGATGGACGACTGAGAAGATCTCTTGTTTTGTCAATGGGGACTTTTCATCGCTAGAAAGCCCCTACACGTCAATAGACAGCTCATCTGAACTCAGTGTCCAACTTAGTCCCAGCACTGGGGTATTCCTTGCACCTCCATCTTCATCTTCTACTTTTGACGACGCAGGAGCATGCTCCCACCCTCGCAAATCGAACTTGGCTGCACTGAGGATACTTCGTGACTCAAAAGTGAACTTTTCAAGCTCCTCACGGCTATTTACGCTAGAAACACAATTGTCAACATAAAACGATCTCAGGAGCCTTTTCGCCGTTTCCTGCAGATGATCCGGCGCGTTCTTCAGGTGAAATTCCAATGTTGCTCACAGCAGTAAAGGGCTCGAAGAAATTCCGAAAACAACTCTTCAGTGCTGGAAGGTTTTAAGATTTTCTTCCTTACCGTTCTCCCATCACAGGAACCTCAAAGATGGTCTATCATGCTCCTGAAGTCCAATCTGTAAGAAAGCTTTCTTTATATCGGAAGTTACCCCAAGTTTTCCATCCGAAATCTGTTTATAATCGAGGCTATAAGTTCTACAACATTCGGTCCCTTTTCCAGACAATCGTTAATGGAGGAAGAATTCTTCCCTCTCGCCGAGCCATCAAAGACGGGTCTCACTTTGGTCGTTGAGTTCTCCTTGAAAACAGGATGATGAGGTAAAAAATGCTCAGTTTTCACATCCTCCTCAGGAGATTTAACTTCTTCTATAATGCCCTCCTTCAGCCACTCCCGTAAAACATCTTCATAAGCATCTAACTTCTCAGTCCGTTCTAAGGATTTAACACAGTCCTTCAATCATTTAACTGCTATCTCCCTGCAGTCCGACAGAGGAGGGTGATCTTGAATCCATGACAAACAAACCATATATCTTCTTTCCTCGTCTCTTGAATCATTACGAATAAAATGATCTTTCGCAGCGTCTTCGAGCTCCTTTCTCGCGATCTTTTCACCTGGAATGAGAATCCCCAAAGTATCAAGTCTCCACAAATCAGAAAGGTTTAATTCGCCAACGTGGAGAGAGATAAGGACATTAGATTTACTGGCTTCCTTTTCTTCTGTTTTTCCCATAAACGTCCATCCCAGACACGTGTTTACTGCCACCAATCCATTGGAAAGGTGCTCAATTTCACCTGTAAATAACTTCCCTGCGAAGTCAGCTCATATCAGAATATAAATTTCCTTCGGATCTTTCTCATACAGACAGTCATGTTCATTTATGGAAATATAGCTATTGAAAACTCCACGATTTGTCAGTTCTTTTATGCATTTAGAGTACTCTAACTTCGGAATGAAAGCACAGATTCTTTTTTGATCCATCACCTCTAATTCGTAAATATAATCGCCGTCAATATTGCTTAATTGAATCGAATATCTTTTGTGCTTTTCACTTTTTCTATTCCTCCAAAAAGTCCATGAACGACTTTTTCTTCCCCTTTGCATTTCAACTTCAGTGCTTTAGCGACAAATTCCCTTACATATGATCTCGATCTACTTGTATCAATAATCCCTCGTACATAACGACTGATATCATTCTCCTTAATACAAGCAATTAAAGTCTGTAAATACACCTCCTTGGAACAGGAATTGTTAGTCAAAACACTGACTTCCAGAGCTTTATCATTTTCTTTATTATTTTCTGGTTTATTATCTTTCCCTTCGTGTTTATGAAAACACATAATAGATAGATGTCTATTACCATAGTGTGAGCAGGTAATTTTTACCTTACAAGAACGTGAAACGTGTCTGGTTTAAGACACCTAAAAACAGCATCCCCTTTTTAACAGAATATATTTTCTTTCTTCCAGAGACAGATTTCGAGCTTCTTTGCACTCAGAGTTTGCGTGCGGCTTGTCACAAAAAACACAAACGAGTTTTTTCTTTTCTTTCAGTTCAGTGCTGAATAGCTCAGCTGCTGTCGGTATCTTTCCCCTTTCTCTCGAGTCACGTGAGAGCTTCCGGCCACAGTCACCTGACCGAGGAGCAAGGGTGGCTGGCAAACTGTGGTGCCAGTCTCTGGTGACCGAAACACTAGCACTAGTACGTTCCCTAGAGATCAGTTCCTTCCTCAAAAATTCAATCAACTCTTTGATGTCATAACTGACATTGTTAATTTGTTTGTTGAATTCTAAGATCAGATCAGGGGGAGCACTTTCAACAGCACATAAGATTTCCATACGTGTCTGACAAAACTCCCAGCGACTCTAAACTCCTTATTTGCGTTTGAACATTATCAAACAACTTTCGAAATGTTTCGATATCACTGGAATTCCTGAGAGGGGAAAGATCAAGCAAGTTACTCATATGTGCATTTATTAACAAATCCTTTCTCCCAAATCGCTCTTCTAATATGTTTACAGCAATGTCGTAATTCTCCGGCGTGATCGCAAATCCTTGTACAGCGTTTATAGCCGTACCTCCTAAGTGAGCTTTAAGATAATTAAATTTATTTACTTTGTTCAAAGAATTGTTGTATGAATCGCCGATTCAAAAGAAATCCGAAATGTAAGCCATTGACTTACATCCCTGTAAAACTTGGAAATAGATAGCTTCGGCAATTTTATAGTCAGAGAGTCCCTCACTCGTTGTTCTATTTTCGATTCTTCTAGCTCGGGGCTCTGACCAAGAGAACGCCGTTATTCACAACATTTTGCCTTAATATATGAACTCGTTTGGACGCTCTATATTTCCATGTAGTTATTTTCTCACGATATTCTTCAGCATTTTTTAACTCAGGCTCCAATTCCATTGGGTCTAAAACCTTTTCCAGCTCGGAATAAATTATTTTTAGTTCTGTTGATTTTTCATTAAGATGCTCTAAAAGTTCTTCAAGATTATCTATATCCACATCAGTTAGTTTAAGTTCCGCTTCCAATCGCTTAACAATTTTGGTAACGGAAGTTCTCATCACGCCGCGTTTCTGTCTCAATCTAGCTCTAATTTCTTCGGTCATCTTTTCGTTCGAAACAATATATCAGAATGTCAACAAACGGAAGAATTCTCTCGGTTACGAATTCTGTTGCTATATGTTTAAAATACCTCAACTCAAAGTCCCGGCAGGGATGCCATATGTAATGTGTCGCCGTTCAAATCAATCAGGAATGCACAGTATTGAAGAAAAAATACTTCTTACCTGCCATTCATTTTTGGGTGGCGGCTCTTGTAAATCCCAGGTGTTGAGGTCGTTATATATCTGTTGACAATAGCACATTAATCCAAAGGAAATAAATAATCCGCAGTTGACACAAGGAATTTACTCGAGACACAAAATAAACATCTAACATATAATTAACACAAACAGATAGCCAGCCGCACACACACTAAAAGATACGTAACATAAAACACCAGCGTTGGTTTTTCATCTTGAGTTCCATCTTGTTCAAAACACACGACTTTCTCCTTTAAGAGTTCAAATCACATGATTTTTTTCTCCTCTCGTTTCCGCGGAGTGACAGTGCCCTCTATCAAAATCGTCTCCACAGCTGCTCGGACTTTTTTATTCTTCGGGAGTTGTTGTTCTTCCCACAAGGCATTTTTTTTGCGGAGTAAATCATCTTAAATACGAAGTGAAGATAACTTTGAAATTTGATGACTTAAGGATTTTTTAAATTTGGAAACAAATTTTAGGGATAAATGGAAGATCCACGAAGTTTCGTTGAGAATTTGGAGAAATCGAGATCAAGGTGGATTTATACTGATGTTTAACATATGTATTTTTAAACTGCTGAGTCCACCAATGAATGTTTGAAGCCTGGGTTGATAGAAACTTGTCTGATGTAATTTAGTTCATTTTCGAGATTTTCCTTTGCTGAACAGACATTTAAGGCTCGGTAGGCGTATGTATAAAATGCACTGGTTTTACGTTGAATAAAATGATTAGACTTTGCGTGGGGTGGCAAACCAACAGCAAATGGTTTCCGATAGACAGTGGTGATGAATGAGTTTTTGCATCTTGTAACTACACTGGTAAGCAAAAATTAAGGACGAAGAGGAGAAATTAGCATAACAGCGGGACGAGCAGGCAGAACGGACCGAGAGACCACCGAGGAGATAGACTAGGGTCTGGTACGATAGGGCATGCGCATATATGCAGCATGATGTAGGAGGGGGAGTGTCGGAAGGGTATAAAGCACACGGGCGGTGTACGCTCAGCAATTCGGTGAAAGCTATTGCACGGTGTACATCGGTCTGAACGACGTCGATTTGCTGCCACCGTGTGATATGGCCAACAGGCAATCCAGTAGACGACATCTGGATGACTTTACCCGAGGTCGCGTCATTGGGAAGTTGGAAGAAGGTCGAAATTTGACTAGTGTAGTCGAGGAGTTCGGGATCGCTCACAGCATCGTTTCACAAGCTTGGAGAGCATTTTAAACGACAGGAACAGCTATCCGAGAGTTTAGCAGTGGTCGTCCACGAGCAACCACGGCGGCGGACGACCGGTATATTGTCCTACAGGCGAGAAGAGACAGACAGCAGACAGCGGGAGAAATCGTAAGGCACATGCAACAGATAACTGGACGTCCGTTATCGCGTTTTACCTTGACCAGGAGTCTGCACAAAAGTAGTCTGTTTGCACGACGACCAGTACGGTGTGTGCCATTAACGCCTGCTCATCGGAGAGGGCGGTTTCTGTGGTGCCAGGAACATAAGAACTGGACACATCAGCAATGGGGTCGAGTTCTCTTTACGGATGAGAGCTGATTTAGTCTGACGAGCGATTCTGGACGTATACGCATCTGGAGAGAGCAGGGAACACGCAATCACACCTCTAACATCATCGAAAGGGACCGGTTTGGAAGTTATGGAGTTCTCGTTCGGGGCGGTATCATGCTTGGTAGCCGTACTGACCTCCACATCTTCCAAGGAGATTCAGTCACTGGTGTCCGCTATTGCACCGAGGTTCTCCTGCCTCACGTGCGTCTGTTTAGAGGTACTGTGGGTCCTGAGTTCCTTTTCATGGACGACAACGCTACTCCTCATCGTACAGTGCCTGTCGCAGAGCTGTTGGAGAGTGAAGATATTCAACGCATGAAATGGCCCGCAAGGTCCTCGGACCTAAATCCAATCGAACACGTGTGCGACTTTCTCGGGAGACTCTTGGCAGCACGTCACCAGCCGCCAGCAACTATTCCGCAGCTGCGATTGGCGCTATTAGAGGAATGGGCCACGATGCCTCAACAGCTCCTTGACAACCTCGTCCTCAGCATGGACAGACGTTGTAAATCCTGCAACGCAGTCAGGGGTGATACTAAAGACGGGATTTTTCTTGGCAGCCGCCTGTCACATGGACGTTTCTGTATTCTGTCCAGTTGTGCTCGAAGCTACTTTTTCAATAAAGTGCCTTTGTATCCTTTGGATTCGTTGTTTGGGCGGTTTTGCTCACTTGTCCCATATTCTTACATCTTGTGGATCTTATGGTATGATTTGAGTTGATGTGGAGCACTTCTTCACGACTTTACATTCGAAAACCCGTCTCGTCCTTAATTTTTGCACGCCAGTGTAGTACGTCTGGAAAAGGAAGAGAACCATCTTGTTCCACTTTAAGTAAGTAAACTGGATATTTGGGTCCAATGAGTTTATCGTTGGTAACAGTTCTAGAAATTTCGAAATTGCACCTACCCAGAGAATGAAAATGTCGTCTACCGGAAGACTAAAAGAAATCATGTTAAAAAGTTTGTCTTCAAAGTGTTCCATATAATTTGCAAAGAATTGGTGATAGTGGGCTTCCCATTGCTAAACCACAAATTTGTTTGTAAAATTAGCTTTGGTAAACAAAACAGTATTGAGAAGGGCATGTAGCGACTAAAATTAATAGTTCTTCTACTTCAGGTTGTGTGAAATGTTGGGCCAAGAGACTTCTTTTTAGACAATCGATTGCTCCTTCTACTGGAATATTGGAGAACATAGAAACTAAATCTACTGATATTAATGTCCTGTTCTCCGCGGAGTGTAGTTTTAGGCGGTTCACAAATTGTAAACAGTTTTTGATAGAATTTTTATCTGAAGACAATAATATGGATAATTTCCGGAATAGGAATTTCGCTAGTTGATATGATACAGTTGCAATGTTATCAACAACTGGTCGAAATGGAATGCCTATTTTGTGAATTTTTGGAAAAGCTTATAGGCGAGCTGGTTGAGCATAAGGTGGTATACGGTTTTTTTTTTTTTTTTTTTCGTATTGGAGCCAAGAGTTTTACAAGACTTAATTATTTCTCGAATTTCCTTCATGTGTTTATCTGTAAGGTCAGTTTTCATTTTTTCGTTATGGCCTTCAATGAGAAGTTTATTAATTTAGATATCGTACTGTTTTTTGTCCAAAACAACGATTATTCCACCTTTGTCAGACGTAGTAATTAAAACGTCTTTGTTAGACTTTAACTCTCTAAGAGCTCGTTGTTCTTCTTTGTTCAAGTTTGGATTAGGCGTTTTATCGGTGCTAGTCATAATAGCCTTACTGATACAACGTCTGATATTTTCTTTTTCACCTGGATTTAGATTACTTGAGATGATTGATTTTGCAACCGGTGCGATGATTTTTGATAATGGAATTATTTTAGAGACTGAGAAATTTACATTATATGATAAAACTTGTTTTTAGATTGCACTGAGACTAGTACTTGACATGTTGTAAATAATATAGTCTTATATTATTATTTATATTATTTACAAGCATGTCAAGTATATAGTCTTATATTATCATTTATATTATTTACAAACATGTCAAGTACTAGTCTCAGTGCAATCCGAAAACAAGTTTTATCATATGATGTAAATTTCTCAGTCTCTGAAAGAATTCCATTATCAAGAATCATCGCACCGGTTGAAAAACCAATCATTTCAAATAATCTAAATCCAGATGAAAAAAGAAAATATTAGACATTGTACCAGTTAGGCCATTATGACTATCACCGAACCACCGCCTAATCCAAACTTGAACAAAGAAGAACAACGAGCTCTTCGAGAATTAAAGTCAAACAAAGACGTTTTAATTTTTACGTCTGACAAAGGTGGAATAAACGTTGTTTTGGATAAAAAACAGTACGATATTGCAGTTAATAAACTTCTCATTGAAAGTCATTATGAAAAAATGAAAAGTTACCCTACGGATAAACACATGAAGAGAATTCGAGAAATAATTAAGTCTTGTAAAACTCTGGAATTCAGTACGAAGAAAAAACTTATACCATCTTGTGCTCAACCGCCTCGCCAAAAATTCACAATTTTTTTACGCTCTTCCAAAAATTCACAAAATAGGCATTCCATTTAGACCAATTGTTGATAACATTGGAACTGCATCATACCAACTAGTGAAATTCCTATCCCGGAAGTTATCCATCTTATTGTCTTCAGATAAAAACTCTATCAAAAACTGCATACAATTTGTGAACCGACTAAAGCAGCACTCCCCAGAGAACAAGACGTTAATATCACCTGATGTAGTTTCTATATTCTTCAATATTCCAATAGAAGGAGCAATCGATTGCCTAAAAAGAAGTCTGTTGGCCCAACATTCCACACAGCTTGAAGTAAAAGAATTATTAATTCTAGTCGCTACATGCCTCTCTTAAAACTGTTTTGTTTACCAAGGCCAATTTTACAAATAAATCTGTGGTCTAGCAATGGGAAGCCCACTATCCCCAATTCTTTGCGAAATTTATTTGGAAGACTATGAATACAAACTTTTCAACATGAGCTCCTTTAACTTTTGGGTGTGCTACGTGGACGACATTTTCATTCTCTGGGAAGGTGAAATTTCGAAATTTCTAGAACTGTTACCAACGATAAACTCATTGGACCCAAATATCCAGTTTACTTATGAATTAGAACAAGATAGTTCTCTTCCTTTTCTAGACATACTAGTTACAAGATGCAAAAACTCATTCATCACCACTGTCTATCGGAAACCATTTGCTGTTAGTTTGCCATCCTAAGCAAAATCAAATCACTCTATTCAACATGAAACCAGTGCATTTTATACATACGCCTACCGAGTCTTAAATGTATGTTCAAAACGAAAAATCTCGAAAAAGAATTAAATTACATCCGATAAGTTGCTATCAACAGAGGCTTCAAACATTCAATGGTGGACTCAGCAGCCAAAAAATGTGTTAAACTTGTATAAATCCATCTTGATCCCGATCTCTTCAAATTCTCAACGAAACTTGGCGGTTCTTCCATTTATCCCTAAATTCTGTTTCCAAATTTCAAAAATCCTTAAGTCATTAAATTTCAAAGGTTATCTTCATTCCTGTATTTAAGATGATTTACTTTGCAAAACCAGACCTAATTCCTAACATAAATTCTTGGGGAATCTATCGCATCTTGTCAATGTGGTGTGTAATACATAGGTCGGACATGGAGATCGCTTAAATTCAGATTAAAAGAACACTGATCGTATATTAAAAAAATGCAAAATCAAAAAATCTTCTATATCCCAGCACTATTGGGAAAATAACCACGCATTTCTGTTTAAGGACGCCAAATTGTTAGAAAGACCAAAATCAATGTTTGGCATAGACTTTTTAGAAGCCTTCCAAATATTACAAAACCGTAAGAACCTGGTAAACGATTTATCTCCATCTCCTTACCTATCAAGCGCATGGAAATCACTCATCAATCTGCAATCTGATACCGTACGAGACGTTTGACACGTGGAATTTGTAACTTCGTCAGAAGCAAGAAATAAAAACGTTTAGAACTTGACGAAGCTGGTCCACAGTTTCTGCGAAAAACTATAGTAAGCTTTGAATTTGTAAAATTTTTATCCATAAACGTTGTTGTCTGAATTAAATGTAAATATTTCTGGACTTTGACTGGGAAGTGTTACCTTAACCGGCGTATTCCCCTGACCTGGCACCTACGGACTATCACCTTTTTCGATGGTTACAGAACGCCTTCGCCCTCCAAACCTTCGATGATGTGGACGATGTGAAAACGGCATTACATGATTTTTTTACTCTAAAACACAGGAGTTTTCCCGGCGTGGGATTCACCTACTCATAGACAAGTGGCAAGAGGTCATACAGAATGATGGCAATTATGTGAAATCCTAGGTACGTTATTTGTTGTGTTCTCCTCCTTTCTTTGTAGCCTACAAAAACGGGTAGAACTTATACACACACCCAATATGTTGCTATTCTTTTGACACTGGCCGTATTGCATTTAGTCAGCTTTAAGTGATTGTGTGATGTGTCGACGAATAATTTAGCAAGGGACATTAATCTCAAAAGCAGTTCTCTCCCGCCGCGACATTTTCACTCAACCTCACAGTGCGATATGATCGCGGTCAGCTGCAGGCTTGTTTTTATACCGTTTGCAGCTGTACCGCGCATCTTAACAACGAAGCGGATCCGTTCATTTGCTTTTCAAGGGGTGTCCAGTGACTTTTGTCAATATAGTGTATATTCACGTAAGTTTTCCTGCTTTTCCATTTTTTTTTTTAATTCAGTCTCATTATTTAAATGCCTAGCACTGGGCATATCAAACAGTTCTTTGACATTTTCAAGTGAGAAAAGCACTGTTTCTTCAATGTATATAATTAGCATTACAATGAGATAGATATCTTAGTATAATAATTGATCTTCTCTGTCTGTCAGGTTCAAGTCATACCAACACTTCATGGCGTCTGCAAGTTTCTGGTGCTCTTAGAGCAACAACGTATAAATCTCACTCTTCTTCGACTGAATACAAACCGCAGAAAGGTTAGTAGAGTAAGATTTCTTTTCAAAAACTGTTTAACATACCCGCGATACGCTTGGTTTTTAAGTGAAAATACACGGCTAAATAGCATTATTTTCTAAGTGCTATTAATTTTATTTGTTTTGATTTAATTAAATCTTTGGCAAACATTTAAAGTTCTTGAGCCCAGAGGTGATTAATACACTGCTGGCCACCCAAAATGAAAACCAAGAAGGAAGCATCCGATTAGCCTGAAATTCCCAGCATGCGTCGCCCGCGAGAGGACATGCAAACGATTAGCATTGCAGGGCATATGCAAATCATGTGCGCCCGGCACGCCACCGAGAAGTACTATAAGCAGTGTGCACAGAAGGCAGGGGTGTAAGTAGTGGAAATGTGTTGTGCTGCCAGACCTGTGCGTGGGAAGCTTCCTAATGCCTCGTCGCAGAATACGGTTGCCACTCGAGCACGTTTCGGAGTTCAACAGAGGACGAATAGTGGCTTATCGGGACTGCGGTTTATCGTACCGAGACATCGGCGTCCGTGTGGGAAGACATCCAGCCACAGTGAGGCGAGTATGTGCAGGAGGGACGGACGGACCAACGTGAGCGATTGCCGCAGCCGCGGCACACCACTGAACGAGAGAACTGGCATGTTGTGCGACGGACATTGACGGCTCGCACCGCCACATCACGAACGTTAGCGCAGGAATTAGGGTGTGTTGCGCAACAACCTGTGTAAGCACGTACCGTTCGACGTCGTCTGCAGGAGCGGGGACTTGTCGCACGGCGCCCATTGCTCCGATTCGCATTGACGTTGCACCACCGGCGAGTGCAGCGGCAGTGCGCCCTTGAACGCCGCACCTGGACTACGGAATGGCACGACATTGTCGTCTCCGACGAATCCCGCTTCTGCCTGCAACACCACGATGGTCGGCTACGCGTGTGCCGGCACCGCGGCGAGAGACTGTATGACGACTGTATTATGCATCGCCACACCGGTCCGTCGCCTGGCGTTATGGTTTGGGGCGCAATTGGATATGACACCCGCACCCCTCAGGTACGCATCGCCGGTACACTCAACAGCCACCACTACATCTCCGACGTTTTGGAGCCTGCAGTCTTCCCTTACCTACAGGACCTGTCAGCGGCCACGTTTCAACAGATCAATGCGCGCCCGCGCGTGGCACGCATCATACAACAATTCTTCACGGCCCACCAGGTGTCACTGCTGCCGTGGCCCGCCTGTTCTCCTGATATGTCGCCCATCAAACACGTCTGGTCGCTGATCGGCAACCGAGTGGCCCGGCAAGCACCACCCGCGGCTACGCCTGATGAACTGTGGCAACGTGTGGAAGCAGCCTGAACCGACATACCACAAGCGCACATCCAAAGCCGCTTTCGTTCGATGCCGCGGCGTGTAGCGGCCGTTATTGCCAGCCATGAGGCCCACGCGAACTATTGATGTCTGCGTGTTCCGCCAGTCGCACGGGCCCGTAACCTCGATCGTTTCATCTTTGTATCTTTTGTAATGTGCCCAATAAATCTGGCTTTGCTATTTCGTGTCCTTCTAGGTGTTGCATTTTGGGTGGCCAGCAGTGTATATCCCAAGTCTTGAACAGTGGCCTAGCCAGAGGGAGACTCGGGACCTCCCCATGAGCATGGGGGTCCATAGCTTTAGTGTTCAGGAGGGGTAAAACAGAAATTATAACTAGAAAAGGCGTAAACAAACACTGCATGCAAATTTGTACTGCACTTTTTTGCTATCAAACCTTTTTACTACACTCTCAACACATGAATCTAACTGGAAATCAGAGAACCCAAAACTACGTAAGAAAGATGGAGAAATGCGATTAGACAGCATGTTAGGGCAATAAAAAAATTTCTTTGTCGTTCTCTTGATCCTTTTGGCCACTTACGTCACATGCGTCACGAAACCCCACAGATCTCTTAATTGGTCATCAAGACAGAAAAAGTACCCACACGACAAGTTTCTAGGAAACATTTCGAAATAACTTTGTTAAGCAGTGAATAGCCGCTGAAGACGATAATTTATTTTTCATTTTTTCGTAATTTCACACTTTTTCATTCTGTACGTATGTACACGGTTCTCCACGTGAAATTTGATTTTTGCATATGAAGTTGCTTGATTTTAACATACTTATGACATATTTGCCTGCAATTTTGCATTTGACTTTTCAACGTAAGGTATGCTATCTTTAGGATTTTTTATATATGTGGCGCTACTACCAATGTTCATCATTGTAAATCAGTGGAATAACTGAAAGACGAAATGAATGAACATGAATTAGAAAAAATTCTAACAAGTAAAGTACTATTTTTCTCTATGTGTTTGTGGGAAAATCTACATATCATCAAATGCGAATGTTTAATATTTGTTCTGAGTGACAAAGCTGCAAATGCTCTCATTCTTCTTTGAGAACCAAATGTCCTCAAACGATTATGAATGGTTTTTACAAGAGAAAAACTTCGTTTCTCCAGAGAGGTTACTAATGTGTAAACATAACTAAATCTTTAGAATAACATCAATGTTAGGAAATCGATTCTTTTTTCCGTAATGATAAATCAAAACATTGTGACGTGCCTACCTCAGGAGTGACGTATATGTCGAAACGTTAAGTTGCAGCGGTAAGCCGTTGCCGACGTAGTTCCATTGGTAAAAATGTCCGACTCCGGAGAAGGAAGATACGGGCTTGAACTACTTTAATGGCAGAAGAGGCCAGTTTGTTATACTAGCGCCCAAATGTAAAAATAAATCTCCTGGTGATGAGTTTTGAAAGAATGCCTGCTAATTCTTGTGCAGATTGACTGGAATGAATAAACATTCCTTTTACAGTGAAGCCTTCCTTCAAGCGTGATTTGTCGGCCTTTCTTTGTGAGTGGTTATACACTGAAGAGCAATTGAATTTGAGATACCTGTCTAGTAACGTATAGCACCAACTTTCGCCCTGAGGACGGTGGCGATTCGTCTCGGCATGGACTCGACAAGACACCGGAAGCGTTGGGAAGCCATACGGATCCACGACACCTGAAAAAGCTCCCGCAGTTCACGAAGATTTGATGGATGTGGGTCAGAGCCTCCAACATCTCTCTCGATGGCATCCCAGATGTGCTCGATGGAATTGAGGTCAGATGACTTAGCTGGCCAAGGAAGCGAGGTCACGTCGGTGGAGTGTTCATCCAACCATTCGGATACAATTCGGGAGTGATGGCACGGTGCATTGTCTTGTTGCAGGATAAGGTCCCCAGTGGGATGTTGAAGACGCACAAACGGAAGCAACTGGTCGTCCAGGATATCCCGGTAACGTTGACCTGTGACGGACGATGTCACACGTACCAGGGGTCCCATTTCAATCCACGTGAATAGTCCCCAGACGAGAATGCTACCCCCACCAGCTTGAAGAGCACCCCGCTGGCAAGAAGGATCCATCGCTTTATGTGGTTTGCGCCGTACTCGTATCCTGCCATCCGCATGTACCAATGTGAATCTCGACGCATTAGTCCGGGTAACTTTTTCTACGTCTAGGGTCCAGTGGCAATGTTTCCGCGCCCATGCTAATCTTTTCACCCTGCGATGTGCGGTCAGCAGCGGTACCCTCGTGGGACGATGGCTTCTCTACCCCATAGCGAGGAGATGGTTCTAGATGGTGTGGCTGCTTACACGTTTTTGTGCACCAGCGTTAAATTGCCGAGTGATTTCTTGCACTATGGCCCGTCTATCCGCTGTTACAATGCGAGCTAGCCGACGATGACCCCGCTCATTCACACTCTGTTGTCCCCGGCAGTTGGTCCTTGCAGCGGTGTTTTTACCGGATTCGATGTACTCACGGTGCACCCGTGAGACAGTGTCTCGTGAAAACCCCAGTGCCTGCACGCCTCCCGAGATGGAGTGACCCATTCGTCGAGCCCCGAGAATTTTCCCGCGATCAAATGCGCTTAGATCCTTCGTCTTACCCATACTGCGTCCAACTCTTACTGATTCCCGTCGCATCACTCCTTATATTGTCGGATCGCTGCATACGTCATGTCGGATCGCTGCATACGTCATGTCGTTTCCGTTCACAGGGCCGCCCACAGCGCCACATTTGCATAAGGCCAGCTGTCTGTAATTCAATTGCTCTTCAGTGCACGCAGAGCGACAATTAAGCAACGAAGCTTATTTTTTTTTAATTCCCGGTAAAACGCACGGGTCTGGAACGAACGATTTTTTGATCTATGCGTTGGCAACAGCGTTTACGCGAGAATCGCGCAGATGATCATTTACGCTGTGGATGACGTCATTCGGTCGAAGAAGATTGTCACCACTCTGTCGTGGAGCAGAGAGCAAATATCTGGATCATTTTGAAATTTGGTAAAACTGTATATCTGAGACAGTTGAGTTTTTGCATGTTGTGCATGGGGCTTATTGCCTACCTCACGCACTAATCTTCCGACGGTATGCATATTTCGAGGATGGGCGGAAAGATCCCGAAAATGACGAAAGGCCTGAACGCACGATTTCAATGTGCACGACTGAACTCATTGAGGAAGTTCGCGAAAGGATAACAAGTTAGTAAAATCATACACTGCCGGACAATTGCTAAGGACGGATGAAAATAGCAACGATAGCAACCATAAAATAGAAGGCAGGAAAATGTGGAAATTAGCATAAGTGCGGGATGCAGTAAGACGTGTTGTGCGTATGCAAATTTTGGATTGCCGAACTTGTTCGTGACGTCATAGCGCTGATAAGAGATATAAAGGATTTGACGCGTATTGACCGTTGTTGTTCAAATTGAAAGTTGAAAGGGAAAGAATCAATTGACGAACTTGCAATTTTCAGTATGTCTTCCCGACATCACCTAGATGATTTTACGCGTGGCCGTATTATTGGCAAGATTGAAGAAGGGCGAAAAATAACAGATGTTGCCAGGGAGTTCGATGTCAGCCACAGTGTTGTTTCAAGGCTTTGGAAATCATTTCAAACAAATGGAGAGTGTAGCAAACGTCACGGGGGAGGT
Organism: Macrothele yani; assembly: GCA_039090855.1. Lineage (NCBI taxonomy): Eukaryota > Metazoa > Arthropoda > Arachnida > Araneae > Macrothelidae > Macrothele > Macrothele yani. The sequence continues at coordinate 23,495,098 of CM076992.1, forward strand.
CGTGTTCGCAGTACGACACCTGCAGAAGATCGGTACATAGTGCTATCAACAAAAAGACACCGGCGCAGCACAGCTAGTGAGGTAGCAAATCAGTTTATGGCTGCTACTGGCAAACGGATCTCCCGAAAAACTGTCGCCAGACGTTTGCATGAAGGAGGACTATACGCCCGCTGTCCTGTTGTGTGCATCCCATTGTCCAGAAGTCACCGTACCGCCCGTTTGCAATGGTGCCATCAACATCGCAATTGGACTGATAACGACTGGTCTGCTGTCCTCTTCTCAGATGAGAGTAGATACAGTCTATCGTCTGATTGTCGACGACAACTGATTTGGCGTGATAGTGGTACTGCATATTGTCCAGCAAACATACAGGAAAGGGACCGATATCCGACATGTAGTGTCATGGCATGGGCTGGCAGCATGATCAATGGCCGTACGTCCCTCTATGTGCTTCCAACTGGGACTATGACTGGCCAACGATACATTAATGATGTTCTGCTACCTCATGTTCGCATGTTCCGTGGTGCTGTCGGTGATAGATTCATTTTCATGGACAACAACGCAACATGTCATCGAACAGTCGCTGTCCAGGAGTGTCTTGAGAGCGATGATATTCAACGCCTCGTATGGCCAGCACGTTCTCCAGATCTGAATCCCATTGAAAATTTATGGGATGCTTTGGGGAGGAGTCTTGATGGTCGCCAATGTCCTCCAATAAACAAGGACACCCTCATCCGTTCACTGACAGAGGAATGGGATAAACTACCCCAACAGCTGTTTGATAATGTTGTGCAAAGCATGACACGACGTGTGGAATCTTGCATCGCCCTCCATGGTGGCCATATCCCGTATTGACATCTTACGCCGGAACGCCTGCGGACGGTAATTGCATTTTTTTCACGTTTACGTATTCTGCACAAAATGGCCTGTTTGTCCCTTGAACACGTTCCAAAGCCTTCTGGATTTCAGAGCACAATAAATTGTCTTTCTTGTAATGTCCTGGCATTCTGACATTATTTTATTTCACTTGGCATCCAACCACACTTACTTTTTTATGCGCTATATAGCCGTTTATGATCCGTCCTTAGCAATTGTCCAGCAGTGTACAATGCATTGATTATGATACATTTCCAACATACTAGAAATCATTACTCAAGTTATTACTCAAGTTATGCGGGGAATGGCTGTGGAATAAATCTCACTCCTGTGCCCTGACCGTTGATCCCATTTCGATGGTATTCAACAGAACTGGTTCAGTATATTTCCGAAATAGTATGATAAAGTTTTGTCGCGATCGAAGCAATTTTACGTAAGTTATGATGCATAAGGGCTATGAAATAGATACTTCCGAAATAACATGATAAAGTTTTGTCGCAATAGAAGCAATTTTACGTAAGTTATGATGCATAAGGGTTATGGAATAGATCCATCTTCTGTGTCCTAACCTTTGACCCCATTTCGTTCACTTTCAGTAAGATTCCTTCTCAGGTGTTCCCCTACCACATACTAAAATTTCATCGAAATCGAATGATTTTTACGCGAGTTATCGTGCGGACGAAGATACGTACACAACGCGTGACGTAATGAGGCAGATGGGAATCACGACCATCTGCTCGCAAGAGTGTGACGTCATAAAACTTTAATAGGATCCACACACAACGCATGACGTAATGAGACAGATGGCGTGACCGCGCGCCAACATAGAATGGGACGACGCCATTACACTACACAAAAAAATGTGGTAATTCGGGGTGGTTATTTAACCTACTAAACGAATTTTCCTAAAGTCGAGATCAAGCTAAATCGATTTTTAGTACCAGAAAAAGGTAGGTTAATGACTTTCATCAAAATCCTTACAGCCGGTTTCAAAATAAAATTTACGTACATACAAGAATTGCTCCTTTAAGGGGAACGTCAAGTAATTTTGCTTCCTGTACTACGAATGGAAAATTTTCTGTACACATTTTCTTCCCAATTAATGCGTTACCAAGGGTGAAAATTTGAACATCGATTAAACTACTCGTATCTTCATTTTATAACTTGCAATACTTAATATTTTCTACAACATAACCATAATTATGCAATCCAACATTTGTTTGTCTACTGATGTCAAGAAAATACAGGTCGCGCCATCTTTTTCTGGAAAATTAATGCGTTCACAAAGATGAAAATTTTAACATCGATTAAAATAGCTTCATTTTATAACTTGGAATACCTAATATTTTCTAAAACATAACCATAATTATGCAATCCAACATTTGTTTGTCTACTGTCGTGCCATCCTTTTTCTGGTTTCAACACCACCAAAGGAAAAGTTATTTATTTTTAATATTATTGTGGTTATGTTTTAGAAAATATTAAGTATTCCAAGTTATAATATGAAGTGATTTTAATCGACGTTCAAATTTCTATCCTCGGGACCACATTAATTGTGAAGGAAATGTGTACAAAAGTTTTTATGTGTACAAAAGCAAAATTACTTGACGTCCACCTTAAAAATATGAGATAAAAGCGATGGAATGTATCGCAATCCTATGCCCTGACCTTTGACCCCATTTCGTCCATTTTCAATAGGGTTCGACCCCAGGTGGTCCCCTACCACATACTGAAATTTCATCGAAATCGAACCATTTTTACGCACGTTATGACGCATAAGGGCAATCGAATGCATCCCGCTCTTATGTCCTGACCTTTGACCCCAATTCACCCATTTTCAACAGGATTCGTCCCCAGGTGGACCCCTACCACATACTAAAATTTATCGAAATCGAACCATTTTTACGCCAGTTATCGTGCGGACAGACGGATGGACAACGCTGGTGCATATACGCTTCTTCAACCTACGGTTGAAAAGCGTAAAAAAGTGAACGTTCTCTGATCTTGAAGATACTGGAATTTGGTCTCGGTGTTAATAAGGAGACGATTCGTCAAATTTTAGTGCAAGCTTGGGGGAAGAAGTGTGTGCTCTTTTTTGTTCTCGTTTTGTTTGTCAGACGACAGAAACATGTGCCAGTGGAGTACGCAAAAGATATCCCTCAGACAGCAGAAACAATGAAAACTTTTCTCAATAGCATTGTGGCAAGTGGTCAGACATGGTGCTTTCGTTTTGATGCTGAAGCAAAGCGTCAGAGTGCTCAGTGGAAGTCACAATCGTCACCCAGAGGAAAGAAGATCAGGTTACAGAAGTTCAAAATCACGACAATGTTGTGCACTTTAACAACAGCAACGAAATTCTGCATCTCTACTTAATTCTGGAATGTACAACTGTCACTGGCAATGCTTACACATCCATTTTGGAACGACTGTTGAAGAGGATTGTCCGTGTCAGCAGTGAGTGTAAAAACGGGAAATGGTTCCAAAAAAGTGTGTGTACTCAACCATCCCCCTATTCTCCAAATTTTTCAATATGTGACTATTTTATATTCCGTGAATTAAAGCTACGTTTAAAAGGGAAAGCTTTTCGAAACATTGAACACATGCAAAGAACTGTGACATCAGCTCTTCACTTCATACCAAAAGATGTCCTCTGCAAGTCCTTTCTGCCGTTGCCTGATCATGCCACTTCTTGTATTAACGCAGTACAATGTAGAATACTTCGAATAAAATATATTCACGTAAGTTATCCTGCTTTGCCATTTTTATAAAAAATTCAGCCTCATTATTTAATTGCCTCACTGCCTATATCAAACAGTTCTTTGGCATTTTTAATTGCGAAATGCATTGTTTCTTCATTGTATATAATTAGCATTACGATGAGATAGATATCTGATTATATTAATTGTTCTTCTCCGTTTTTCAGGTTCAAGTCATACCATCTCATCATGGCCTGTGCAACATACCGGTGCTATGAGAGTCATAGCACCTAAACGAACTTCCACGTCTGATTTCAAACCCCAGAAAGGTTAGTAAAGCAAGAATTCTTTTAAAAAAAAACCGGAAAAAACGGTTTAACATACCCGCGATACGCTTGGGGTTTAGGAGAAAATGAGCGGCCAAATGCATCAGGAATGTTTTAAAAGCAGAGGCGATACCTTTCTTTCACAGTTGTTCTGGCGCTAAATTCCAGCAGGACGACGCTCGGTCACATGTGGCGCGGAATGTCCATGCCTCTTCAATGCACGGAAGATACCGCTTCTTCCCCGCCTGCACGTTCGCCAGATATATCCACGATCGAACATGTCTCGGACATGGCCGCTAAGTGACTGGCCCGTCAAGCGCTTCATCCAGTCACCACTAATGAACTTTGGTCTCGCATAGAAGCAGCTTGTCAAGCTATTTCCCAGGACGATATCAACAAGTTAGTAAAATCATGCGATGCATTGATTATGATACGCTTTCCAACATACCAGAAAGCATTACTCAAGTTATGAGGATAATGGCTGTGGAATAAATCTCGCTCCTGTGTCCTGACCTTTGACCCCATTCCGATGATATTCAACAGAACCGGTTAAGTATACCCCCGGAACAACATACTAAAGTTTTGTCGCAATAGAAACATTTTTAATCAAGTTATGAGGGTAATGGCTGTGGAATAAATCTCGCTCCAGTGTCCTGACCTCTGACTCCATTTCGACGATATTCAACAGAACCGGTTCACTATAACCCCAGAACAGCATACTAAAGTTTTGTTGGAATCGAAGCATTTTTACGTACGTTATGACGCATAAGGGCAATGGAATGGATCCCCATTCTATGTCCTAACCTTTGTCTCCATTTCGCCCATTTTCAATAGGGATCGTCCCCAGGTGGTCCCCTACCACATACTAAAATTTCATCGAAATCGAACCATTTTAACGCGAGTTATCGTGCGGACAGACAGACCGACGGACAAAGCTGGAACATATACGCTTCTTCAACCTACGGTTGGAAAGCGTAAAAAAACGTCTACCATTCAATGCCACGCCGTGTGGAGGCTGTTATTGTTGCTTGAGGTGGCTTCGCATGATACATTGTTTTGGAGCGAAAGAATATTCTATAACTCTACAAATGTAATCAGTTATCTCCAGTAACATGAAGAATCTCTGATATAAACTTCATTTGAATAGCACGATTCTTTCTTGTTGCATTTCACAAACAGTACTCCAATTGTCTCTCGGAAGTATGTAGTTAATTATGTAGTGTTACGATAACTCGAATAACAGGTTTCTTATAGTATTTTTCGTTTCTTCAGTTTCTGCAGGCCCGTGTCCGATTTCAGCAAAATCTACTGCAACTTCTGTAGTTACGAACAGGAACTCGTTAACAGGAAAAGTTGAAACTGGCGCAAATTCATCCCCAAATCACAGAGGTAAGTACGTTAGCGGTTTTTTTTTTTTTTTAAGAAAGTGCAACCAAATAGATTTACGGTAGATTCTGGTTAATTGGGCCATCGGGTAATGGGGACAGTCGTTTATTTGGAGCAATTCTTGAAAAACGTCTCAAATAAGCTCTTTCGGATAAAGCTTCGCATAACTTGGGCAGCCGCTTCATTGGGGCAAAATGTTCTGGCCCCCATGTGTCCCAATTAACCGGAATCTGCTGTATTTCCTAACTGTTCAATTTTGTGACTGATTTTTACTGAAGTTTGGGCGAAACTTCAAACTTTTGTTCTTCACGGTAAATAATCTGTGCCATGATTTGGGATAAATAATTTTCTATGACTCGGCCCGAAGAAAATGCTGATTATGGGCAACCGTAGATATAATACTTAAACTGAAATATGTAAAACTTCTCTCATTCCTAAATAGGCAAAGTTATCGCTCTTTCCACGTTTTTCTTTAATTACACAGCAACCGAAAAATTGTATTTCGACACCGCTGGGATCGAACCCCAGAGATCTCGATAATTAGCCGAGTGCGTTCGTCTTACGCTACGGTGGCCAACAATCCACGGCGCTATGTGTGTTTATCTGTCAGCATCTGACTTCACAAATCCGTTATTCTTTTTTTTTCAGTTTGTAGCCGATTATTGATCAGCACGACAAAGTAATTGTGTTCGCACAGAAAGTTTTTGTACTGCCTTGCCAAAAGTACTTAGACTACAGTATGATTCTCAGAAGGAATATTTTCAGTGACCAGCATTTTTTTTTTTTTTTTTTGATTGAACGTTTAACGACTATCGTGAGCAACTCAATGGGCTATAAGCAGTCGCCCGTCCCTAATTTAGGGACACTGGTTTCAGGGAAGAAAAAAAGCCAGGGCCGTAAGACAAACACAACATCCATGCCTCACCGGGATTCGAACCTGGACCCATCACTGAAGAATGAGAAGGAGCCAACGCTTAGAATACTGTGTCACCGGGGCAGCCCCGCAATTATAGCTCAGGATTTTGTAAAAGTAAAAAGGGATTTTTATTGTTAAATTTTACAAACGAAACATGAAACGATTTCAGGATGAAAATTCGGTTATTTAGTGAAAAATTTCATCACTGCAGATTCATACCAAAATTACAGGAACAGAGTCTGTAAAACCCTCCGAAACTTTAACCCATTAAGCGACTAGAGCGAATTAACTCAGCGTTAGCAAAACGGGCAGAAATCAGCTCAAACGAATATATTCGCTGTTTAAGAAGACGTCGAACGCTTCTGAGACTATCGAACCCATCAGAAAGGGTTGCTTTCCCCGTAGCTTTGTTATTCAAAATAGTCATTTTAAGGGGATGACTGGCACTAATTCTTTCTGACTGATTACACTGGTCAACAAGCAAAATGTATCCTTTATCTAAACAATTAAATCTTACTAATTTTGTGATGCTGAATGCGAATATAGCAATAAAATTTGAATCTTAGCTCTAGTTTTCATGATACACTGCTTAACAATCAAAATGGAAAATATCCAGAAATTAGGGATACATTTTACCATGGGATGGCAGCATAAGGCTGTAAGAGCTTTCACACGAGTAAGCGGTTTTCATTTCCTGACCGCATTGTTGTTCGGTTTATGCTCCATTTGCATTTCCTAAGCTGTTTTGAGTGTGTTTTTACAGATTTTCCGCAAGTTTTGGACAAACTTGCCACGTGTGTGTGTTAATAGCGCTGATAACTTTTGTTATATATTTGGGGAAGTGACATATTTCGATCAGAAACGCACCATAAAGCCTTTAATGCGGAAGGCTTACTATTATTACTTTGTGGTGGAAGGTTGATTATTAAAATAAATGGACGCGCATGTTGTATTACTGTGCTTGCAATCTCAGAAATTGCATAAATGGCAAAAGACGCTCTATGCCTTTCATTGTGCCAATGATACGTAGAGAGCCTACAGATCATGTAACAGATTGCTACTTTTGTTCGGTGCCCTCCTCTTAAGCAAGGGCTTTCAAATGAGAAAAATTGGACAGTGACCTACCCTAACCTACCATCAGCTATACGTGCAGTACCACGCGGACAAGGCCCTGAACCGCCAAGTCTGATGTTGACGACGATGGGGACGAAGGTGATTCTAGAGATAAGTCTTCTGAGCGAATTACTTTTACGGACTTTCAGTTTAATGTCGATTTACCCACTACTGAACCACATAAAATAACGCAAAATGACCTGAGTGATATCATTTCGGATTTGGATCTTTCTAAAAGTAAAGCAGAAGTTTTTGGCCTCAAGATTGCAGCAGTGAAATCTTCTGGAAAATGAGGTAAAAATATCCATCTATAGGAGTAGGCAGCGAGATTTAACCACTTTCTTCACTATAAAAGACACTCTTTTTGCATGTACTAACGTAAACTGCCTTATGAAGGCTCTGAACATAGATCACAAACCTCAAGATTGGAGATTTTTTTATCGATTCCTCAAAGCTGAGTTTAAAAGCTGTTCTACTACACATTGGAAACGAGCTTCCTCAGTTCTTATTATCGGCCATGCAGTTCACATGAAGGAGTCTCACTCAAATATGAAACGTCTCGAAGCCATCCAGTATTGTAACTTCCAGTGGCAGGTTTGTGGGGACCTTAAGGTTATTGACCTTTTACTAGGCATACAACTAGGGTATACAAAGTTTTGTTTACTTATTTGTGAATGGGATACCAGGGCACAGCGCATCTCTTTACAAACGCACAAAAAAATTGGACAACTAGAAAATCTCTACACCCAGGTGCAAAGAGCGTCCAAAGCAACCCTTTGGTTGATTTACAGAAGATTTTACTTCCACCTCTTCACTTTAAGCTACATCTCATTAAGAATTTTGTTAAGGCCATGAAACAAAGATAGAGAGGACTTCAAGAACCTTAGATCAAAGTTTGCCCTACTGAATGATGCAAAGATCAAAGCAGATGTCTTTTTTGACCCACAGATTCGTACGCTTTCTAAGGATCGTCACTTCGATGGAATATTTCAAGGTGACAAGAATACAGCATGGCGAAGTTTCAAGGATATTTGTGTTAATTTTTTAGGAAGCAAGGGGGCAGAAACCTACAGTCTTGCTTTCACGTTACATGAAATTGGCTGCAACATGTCTCTGAAAATTCATTTTCTACACTTTCCTCTTGATTTCCTTCCAAAAAAAAAAAAAAAAAAAAAACTATAGAGATGTGAGTGATTAGCAAGGCGAGCACTTTCACCTAAACATTTCAGCAATGGAGAAAACGTACAAGAGGAAGTGGAGTCCTTCCATGTTAGAAGACCACTGTTGGACTGTCTCCAGGAATGCTCCAGAGGTAGCCTGAAAACCGAAAGCGAAGCGAAAGCGCTTAGCATATTGGGGTGTCCGAGAAAAAAAAAACCCAGCGTTTTTTATAAAACAATTTCACTTACCCAGGACCTCGGCAGAATCCAAGCAGAATTTTAAAGTACATTCCATCATGTTCGATAGTTTGAACCCATCTGTTTTCCATTTGTTCAGTTCCTGCACGGTATCAAGCTTTCGGTTTAAAGGCAAACAACTCTCGGCACTCTCGTTCGATATCGTCCGAAGTAGTCAACTGCTTGCCACATAGAAAATGCGTCATCGTCCGAAACAAGTGGTAGTCTGAAGAGGCAAGGTCGGGGCTGTATGCTGGATGAGGCAGCAGATCGATTCTATGCAGATCTTAAAGTTCAACTTGGATCCGATTAGCGGTATGAGGTTTTGCATTGTCCTGTTGCAGCAGTGCTCGCTTTCTGTTGATTAAGGCAGAGTACTTCCGTTGAAGTTTGTCATGTAGCCTGTCCAATTGCTGAGAAGACAGTTCGACATTGATAGACCAACCATTTGGAATGAGCTCAAAGTGGATTAGAAGGCCTTCATAATTCCTCCAGGCACACATTATGAACTTTTTCGCAAAACGTCCGCATTTGGAGGTAGGTAAAACTGATTCACATCTATTCAACCACTGTTGTGAAGAATCTCAATTACGCAGATTTATCCACTCTTCATTCCCAGTAACTATTCTTTTGATAAATCGAATATTGCGTGGATTTCTGAACAGTTCCTTCCTTGCATACCTCGATATGTCGTTGAGCTTGAGCTGGGATGAGCTCATTAGACAACTCACGGCATCATCTGTAATCATTTCCGATCTTTTGAAGGTGCTCAGCGATGGTAGATTTAGAAACTCCCAGTTCTTCCGACAATTTGCGAGTGCTTGTTCGTGGATTGTCTTCCACAGCAGCTTGCAGGGAGTTCGAGTCAGAAGCGGAGGGCCTACCCAAACCTTCCTCTCTTTTCAAAATCAAGACAACATCCGCAACAAATTTCTTCCTTTTTTTTTTTTGATTGAAGGTTTAACGACCACCGTGAGCAACTCAGTGGGCTATAAGCTGTCGCCCGTCCCTAATTTAGGGCCACTGGTTCCAGGGAAGGGAGAGAGCCAGTGCCGTAAGACAAACACAACATCCATGCCTCACTGGGATTCGAACCCGAACCCATCTCGGACGAATGATCAGAAGCCATCGCTCAGACCACTGCGCCACCGGGATAGGGCCGCAAATTTTTTGTACCATGTTTGCTCGGTTCGAGTAATCGCCAGGTCTTCACCTTCCACTTCGTTAATTTTTCGGACTGCTTCAGCAGCTTGACACCCCTGTTTCCAGTAATTTCGAAACAGAACCAGTATTTCAAACTTTGTAATCATTGCAATTGACCGCGGTACCGGTTCAACGCATGGGTCCCGATATTTATCTCACGCCTCGTTTGATTCCCCACAGTGTGCGCTTTCATTCGTCCGCAGACCACGAAAACTGACCCGTTGAAAATATGAATATTTACGTCGTGGAACTGTCCTGTGCAAAAAAGCCATTTTTTTTTTTTTTGATTGGAGGTTTAACGACCACCGTGAGCAACTCAATGGGCTATAAGCAGTCTCTCCCGTCCCTAATTTAGGGTCACTGGTTCCAGGGAAGGGAGAGAGCCAGTGCCGAAAGACAAACACAACATCCATGCCTCACCGGGATTCGAACCCCTTTCGGACGAATGATCAGAGGCCATTGCCTTAGACTACTGCGCCACCGGGACGGCCCATTTTTCCCGGACACCACAATAAATTTGAAACGGCCTAGCCGAGGCCAAAAATTCAGACATAATTATTTTGTACGTCATGAATTTGATTACAAAACAAATGCAAAATAACTCTTAATGAATAGTTTAACTTAAGCACACCGGAAAAAAAAATTAGTCACCCGTGTCAGAACTCACCTAAAAACGGGTGACGGCGCCTCTTACCTTGATAACAGCATGAATCCGGTGTGGTAGAGACTCCACGAGTTTGTGGATGCATTGAACATTATTGTGACCACCAGCTAATAGCCAGAGTAACCGTCGTGTGCAGCGCGGACAGCAGCTAGACCGGTTAGAAGTGACTCAATAAGGTGCTGGAAGGTGTTCACAAGTATGTGGAGCCATGATGATTGCAGTGCATCTGACAGCTGCTGGAGGGTGCGTGCTGGAGGATCCATAGAGCGAACAACACGATCGAGGTTGTCCCGCAGATGCTCAATTGGGTTTAAGAATTAAGGTGCCAGGGAAGTACTTTGAAGTCTTCATCGTGCTCTTCCAACCACTCTCGGATATTTCAAGCTGTGTGGCACGTCGCATTGTCGTGATGGAAGATCCCATCCGCCCCAGGGAAGACAATCAGCATGTATGGGTGTACCTGGTTTGCAAGGATGGATTCATAACGAATTCGGTCCATAGTGCCTTCCACATGTATGAGTGGACCCAGAGAATGTCAAGACAATATTCCCCAGACCATAACGCTGGCCCCACCAGCTTGTGTTCTTCCAGCAATGGTTGAAGAGAGTTTGTTCTCCGATGTTTCTCGCCTTATACGCCAACGTCTATCCATTCGATGAAGCAGAAAACGTGACTCATCGGAGAAGGCAATCCTTTGCCAATCAGCGGAGGTCCAATTCCGAAACTGCTGTGCAAATGTAAGCCTCTTCTGCCGATGTACCTTTGTTAGCATAGGTGCAGTGACCATCCGTCTGCATCGGAGCCCCATACGCAGCAGGGTTCGCTGAAATATCGTTCTAGACACACTTCCGGTAGCCCCATGGTTCATTCGGGCAGTGAGTTGCTCCACTGTAACGTGTCGATCGGCCCTCACGCACCTTCAAAGCCGACGTTCACCTCTCACATCAATGGCGCGTGGTGCCCCGCAGTTTGCACGTCGCTTATTCGCAATGGAGCCATTTCTCCAATCACGATGCACTTTAACCACAGCAGCACGCGAGCAGTTCACAAACTGTACTGTTTCAGAAATACTGTCACCCTTGGCCCGAAAGCCGATAATCATCCCTTTTTGCAAATCTAATAAATCGCACCTTTTATCCATGACAGCAAGGAGTGGTATGTTTTTAGATTGCCTACAGCACACCTTATATACCCTCCAAGCCAGCTCACGACACGTGCCTTCTTTCATTGGCTACGCGCTGTTAACATCGAAAGTAGGAAATCATCACACCAATGTGACTCGACTGTGTTGTGTATATATATGTATATACATATATAAACACGTGTTGACCATCGGGTAACCATATTGTTATATAACAAGTTAGTAAAATCATGCAATGCATTGGTTATGATACGCTTTTCAACATGCCAGAAATGATTACTCAAATTATTACTCAAGTTATGAGGATAATGGCTGTGGAATAAATCTCGCTCCTGTGCCCTGACCTTTAACCCCATTTCGATGATATTAAACAGAATTGATTCAGTATACCTCCGGAATAACATACTAAAGTTTTGTCGCAATCGAAGCATTTTTAGTCAAGTTATGAGGATAATGGCTGTGGAATAAATCTCGCTCCTGTGCCCTGACCTTTGACCCCATTTCGATATTAAACAGAATTGATTCAGTATACCTCCGAAATAACATACTAAAGTTTTGTCGCAATCGAAGCATTTTTAGTCAAGTTATGAGGACAATGGCTGTGGAATAAATCTCGCTCCTGTGCCCTGACCTTTGACCCCATTTGGATGATATTTAACAGAACTGGTTCAGTATACCTCTGGAACAGCACGATAAAGTTTTGTCGCAATCGAAGCATTTTTACGTAAGTTGTGACACATAAGGGCGATCAAATGGATCCCGCTCCTATGTCGTGACCTTTGACCCCATTTCGCCCATTTTCAATAGAGTTTGTCCCCAGGTTGTCCCACAGCAAATACTAAAATTTCATCGAAATTGAACCATTTTACGCAAGTTATCGTGCGGACAGACAGACAGACATACAAAGCTGGAGCATATACGCTTCTTCAACCTACGGGTGGAGAGCGTAAAAAAGATGCTATGCTTTGCCAGGTATTCATATGATTGCTGGATTTAATTACTCTTCAAATTGTCTGCCTTAAAGGTTTAATTAAATTCACACTGTAAAATTGTCCATAATTTTTCCATACATGCCGCTGAACAATTTACAAATGACCTCTCGTAGTACAGAAACCTGAGGAAAACATCCTTTATACAGATTGCAACTAATTATTACACTAAACTCATGAAAGAATAAAAACAAGAAAGATGACACCGAATTTTCGGGTGTAATAAGCACGTCTTTTGAATCCGTTCTAACGCAAATTAAATTTATCAAAGCTATTCAAAGTCAATGGAACCGGTATGGAAAACAATAGTATCTGACGGAAGAAAGAACTTTTTCAATCGGGTTCAATCGGGAATCCTGAGCTTACGAACTCTTAGAAACAGAGTTATCGACAAAAATAAGATGTGACTTTACGTCCCCTGGTGGGAAAACCATGCATTATTTTAGGAAGAAAGTATTCGCAAAAGGTTTATCCATATGGGCGGTATCGGTCCAAGAAAAAAATTTAGTCCAGTTTTCAGGAGCCCAGATTTTGCTTCAAATACATCAGAAGCAGCAATTAACACTTATGACCCATGGTGGTCCAACCATTCTTTACAAAACATTAGAAATTATGTGAAAAATATTTTCCATCAGGTCTTGCATGCGATACAGGAAGAATTTTTCAAATCGGAGTTTTAGGAGAAGAAAACGCAATTTACCATTATGCGCCCTAGCTCACAGTTTATGATTTACGTGAAAATTTTGAATTTATGGGGAAAACATTTCGCATCGGAAACACTATCCAACAAAGAAGGAATTTTTCAAATCGGACTTTTAGAAGTAGATATATTGACAAAAATAAGATATACATCTACGCCCCCTGGCGTAGAAACCATGCATTATTTCAAGAAGAAAATGTTCCTAAAAGGTTTGTCGACGTGATAGCAGCGGTCAACAAAAGACTTTTTTCAATCGAGATGTTAGAATCTCATATTTTGCTGCAAATACATCAGAAGCGGAAATTAAGACTTACGCCACCTGGTGGCCAAACTATTTTTTACAAAAATTATAAATTATGTGCAAACGATTTCCCACCAGGAGCTGTATCCTGTGCAGAAAGAATTTTTCAAATCGGAGATTTAGAAGCAGAGAAATAGTGGGAAACGCAATTTACCTTTACGCCCCCTAGCGGAAAGTTTATGAATTACTTGAAAATTTTGAATTTATAGGAAAAACATGTCACACTAGAAACACTATCCAACAAACAAGGAATTTTTAAAATCGGACTCCTAGAAGTCGAGATATTGACAAAAATAAGATATATATCTACGCTCCCTGGCGCAGAAACCATGCACTATTTTAAGAAGAAAATTTTTCTAAAAGGTTTGTCGACACGAGTAGTATCGGTCTACAAATGACGCTTTTTTCAATCGAGAATTTAGAAGCTCATATTTTGCTGCAAATACATCAGAAGCGGAAATTAAGATTTACACCCCCTGGTGGCCAAACCATTTTTTTTTACAAAAATTATAAATAATGTGCAAACGATTTCCCATCAGAAACTGTATCCGGGGCAGAAAGAATTTTTCAAATCGGAGATTTAGAAGCAGAGATATAGGGAGAAACGCAATTTACCTTTACGCCCCCTAGCGGAAAGTCTATGAATTACTTGAAAATTTTGAAATTATATGAAAGACATGTCTCACTGAAAACACTATCCAACAAAGACGGAATTTTTCAAATCGAACCCCTAGAAGTAGAGATATTGACAAAAATAAGATATACATCTACGCCCCATGGCGTAGAAACCATGCACTATTTTAAGAAGAAAATGTTCCTAAAAGGTTTGTCGACATGAGTAGTATCGGTCTACAAACGACGTTTTTTTCAATCGAGAATTTAGAAGCTCATATTTTGCTGCAAATACATCAGAAGCGGAAATTAAGATTTACGCCCCGGCCAAACCATTTTTTTACAAAAATTAGAAATTATGTGCAAACGATTTCCCATCAGAAACTGTATCCGGTGCAGAAAGAATTTTTCAAATCCGAGATTTAGAAGCAGAGATATAGGGAGAAACGCAATTTACCTTTACGCCCCTAGCGGAAAGTCTATGAATTACTTGAAAATTTTGAAATTATATGAAAAACATGTCCCACGGAAAATACTATCCAACAAAGAAGGAATTTTTCAAATCGGACTCCTAGAAGTAGAGATATTGACAAAAGTAAGATATACATCTACGCCCCCTGGCGGAGAAACAGTGAAATATTTTAAGAAGAAAATATTCCGAAAAGGTTTATCGATGTGAGTGGCATCAGTTCGCGAAAGAAAATCTTCAATCGGTATGTTAGAAGCTCAGATTTTATGGCAAATACATTCGAAGCAAAAATTAACGCTTACGCCCCTGGTGACCAAAGTGTTCTTTACCAAAAATTCGAAATTATATGCAAAAGATTTTCCATCAGGAGATGTATCCGCTGAAATTTTTTTTTTTTCAAATCAGTTTTAGGAGAAGAGTTATCGTGAAAAATGTAATTTACTTTTACGCTCCCTAGCGGAAAATCTATGCGTTATTTGAAAAAGAAACTATATCTAAAATACCCTTCGACATAAATGGAATCGAAAGATAAAATCATTTTTTCAATCGGATGTTTAGAAGAAAATATGTGGAATAAAACGTAATTTTGAATTTGACATCATCTGCGTTTACGCCCGCCCTCTAGCGGCGAAATTGTACATCGTAAAGAAAAACGAAATGAAGGATCATCATTCGGATATTTCGAGCTTCCGAATGCAAAAAGAATTTTTCAAATCGGACGAATAGTTGCAGAGATACCGTGGGTACAGACAGACGGACATACCGATAACAGAAGCACGATCTTAAAGAAAGAAAAGTAGATGGCTTAGCTACACTTCCGTTCCAGTTCCACTCAGAAAGAACAATATTCAAACACCAGAGCATCGAGCAACGGCGTTTTCAGTTCGCGCATAAAAGAACAGAATACAAACCCGAGAACAGGAACGTGCTAAAGAACTGTCAAACTGAACATGTTCCTAAAAGACCGTCTGAGGCTGTTTCCAGCTGGATCGGTCTTACACGGCTTGGTGTCTGACAGACAAGCTGGCAGGCATACGGATCGCAGCAGAGGAGGGAGCAGGTATTATAGGCTGTTCTTCCCAATAGAGCTGAGTTCGGGCTCAATTTTCGGAGCCCAGCCCGAGCCCATCCGGGCCCGAATTTTATATTGTGAGATAGAGCCCGGAACGAGCCCGAAACTGGCTAATCTGTTCAATCATTAACAAGTTAGTAAAATCATGCAATGCATTGATTATGATACGCTTTCCAATATACTAGAAATCATTACTCAAGCTATTACTCAAGTTATGAGAAAAATGGCTGTGGAATAAATCTCACTCCTGTGCCCTGACCTTTGATCCCATTTCAATGATATTCAACAGAACTGGTTCAGTGTACCTCCGAAATAACATGATAAAGTTTTGTCGCAATCGAAGCAATTTTACTTAAGTTATGATGCATAAGCGCTATGGAATAGATCCCGCTCCTGTGTCCTAACCTTTCACCCCATTTCGCCCATTTGCAATAGGATTCATCCCCAGGAAGGTCACTACAACATACCAACATTTCATCCAAATCGAAACATTTTTACGTAAGTTATGACTCATAATGGCGATGGAAGTGATTCCGCTCCTATATCCTGACCTTTGACCCCCATTTCGCCAATTGTCAATAGGGTTTGTCCCCAGGTGGTCTCCTACCACATACTAAAATTTAATCGAAATCGAATCTTTTTTACGTTAGTTATGACGCATAAGAGCAGTGGAATGGATCCCGCTCTTATGTCCTGACCTTTGACCCCATTTCGTTCACTTTCAATAGGGTTCCTATCCAGGTGTTCCCCTACCACATAGTAAAATTTCATCGATATCGAACGAGTTTTACGCAAGTTATCGTGCGGACGAACATACGCACACAACGCGTGACGTAATGAGGCAGATGGGAATCGCGACCATCTGCTAGCAAGGTGTGACGTCATAAAACTTTATTTTTTTTGTTTTGTTTGGAGGTTTAACGACCACCGTGAGCAACTCAATGGGCTATAAGCAGTCGCCCGTCCCTAATTTAGGGTCACTGGTTCCAGGGAAGGAGAGAGCCAGTGCCGTAAGACAAACACAACATCCATGCCTGACCGGGATTCGAACCCGGACCCCTTACGGACGAATGATCAGAGGCCAACGCCTTAGACCACTGCGCCACCGGGGCGGCATTATAAAACTTTAATAGGATCCACAAACAACGCGTGACGTAATGAGATAGATGGCATGACCGAGCGCCAACATCTAAAGGGGCGACGCCATGACACCACACTACAACTTGGTAATTTGGGGTGGTTATTTAACCCAAACTAAACAAATTTTCCTTAAAGTCGAGATCAAGCTAAATCGATTTCTAGTACCAGAAAACGGTAGGTTAACGACTTTCATCAAAATCCTCAGAGCCGTTTTCAAAATAAAACTTACATACATACAAGAATTTTTTTTTTTTTTGATTGGAAGTTTAACGACCACCGTGAGCAACTCAATGGGCTATAAGCAGTCGCCCGTCCCTAATTTAGGGTCACTGGTTCCAGGGAAGGGAGAGAGCCAGTGCCGTAAGACAAACACAACATCCATGCCTCACCGGGATTCGAACCCGGACCCCGTTCGGACGAATGATCAGAGGCCATCGCTTAGACCACTGCGCCACCGAGGCGGCCATACAAGAATTGCTCCTTTAAGGTGAACGTCAAGGAATTTTGCTTCCTGTACTTCGAACGGAAAAATTTCTGTACACATTTTCTTCCCAATTAATGCGTTCCCAAGGATGAAAATTTGAAACATATCGATTAACATATCGCGCCATCCTTTTTCTGGTTTCAACACTACCAAAGGAAAAGTTATTGATTTTTAATGTAATTATGGTTATGTTTTAGAAAATATTAAGTATTCCAAGTTGTAATAGTTATTTTAATCGATGTTCAAATTTTCATCCTTGGGAACACATTAATTGTGAAGAAAATGTGTACAAAAGTTTTTCCATTGGAAGTATAGTAAGCAAAATTACTTGACGTCCACCTTAATAATATGGGATAAGAGCGATGGAATGGATCGCATTCCTATGTCCTGATCTTTGACCCCATTTCGTCCACATTCAGTAGGGTTCGTCCCCAGGTGGTCCCCTACCACATACTGAAATTTCATCGGAATCGAATCATTTTTACGCACATTATGACGCATAAGGGCAATGGAATACATCCCGCTGTTATGTCCTAACCTTTGACCCCACTTCACCCATTTTGAATAAGAATCGTCCCCAGGCGGTCCCCTACCACATACTAAAATTTAATTTAAATCGAACCATATTTACGCAAGTTATGACGCATAAGGTCAATGTAATGATCCCGCTCCTACGTCGTGACCTTTGACCCCATCTGTCCCATTTTCAACAGGGTTCGTCCCTAGGTGGTCCCCTACCACATAGTAAACTTTCATTGAAATCGAACCATATTTACGCAAGTTATGACGCATAAGGGCAATGGAAGTGTCCCGCTCCTACGTCGTGACATTTGACCCCATTTGTCCCATTTTCAATAGGGTTCGTCTCATGGTGGTCCCCTACCACATACTAAAATTTCATCGAAATCGAACCATTTTTACGCCAGTTATCGTACGGACGGACGGACGGACAAAGCCGGAGCATATACGCTTCTTCAACCTACGGTTGGAAAGATTAAATAAAAAACATCTCCTTTTCTACACTTCCACTCTCTTCTCCTCCTGCAATTAACCAATGTTTTTCTCAAATGGGGAGTGGGAAGGGACCTCTATCTATTTTATGGTGTAACTACGATTTTCTTTGTCCGTTCGTTTCCACCTGAAGTGCTTCTCGGACGGCCGGACATCCAAAATGATCGGGAGGTGCTGCAATTGTATGTTGCTCAAATAATGCTAATATTTTCGCGCCATAATGCGATGCAATAAGTACGTTGCTAAATAGAATTAGCAGGGAGCTACTGCTTGGAGATAGGGGTAAATTATCGTCGACATGCTATCTACTATCCAATATCTATAGTTCCTGAAAAAGCTTTTTCTTCTGCGCAGAAACACACTAATGCGCGGCCTATGGCATTTTCTACCCAAGCCCGGAATAAATAGCCATCTGGAATGCCCGCTCCCCAAACAGAACCAGTTGCCGAAGAATTCCCTTTACCAACTATAAAGTGCCGCATTTGCTAAATCATATAAAATCACATTTACATATAAGAAAAATTATCTCGCTCTCTCTAAGAGCCCGAACCGCAGTAAATATTCTACAGCCCGCGGTGTTGGTCACGCACACGTCACTGACGTCAGTAGCAGGAAGTGGCGGAAAAAAAAAAAAAAGAGAACAGGTTCTTTCACACACACACCACACAACCCGTCTCAACGGAGCAGAGACTCCAGGAAGCAGGTATTTTGTCAACTCGGAAGAACAGGCTGTTCGCGTTGAGTACTTTGTGAGTACAAAGAACTGGTGAAAAAGAACAGGTTGTTCTTTTAATCCCCATCTCTAGTCTTTACAACTAATGCCTTTGATCGGCACAGTGAGTCTCTCATAGTGATTTGATATCACGATAAACGGGAGTAAATATCCCTTGACTTTAATAAGAACCAAATCCTTCTAGCAGCGCGAAGGCCTGGTGCTGTGACGTCGGAATTTGCTCGATTGCTTTTTCCACTGACCAAACTAGTCTTGAACAAAGGAAAGCCAGTAGTGGAGTGTCAGCCATTTTCGTGGTGTCCATCGTTTAGCTAGCTGTACGGATCAACAGCAAGAATATGGAAAGCATGATTACTGGTAAGTTTATTTTATTACTTATATTACAGCTGTTCAGTTTCAAATGATACGTCACATGAAAGCTCTGGATATGATTTTTCTTCTATGACTGATGAAAACCGCTGTGAATGAGCAACTACGTGTATTGATTGGCTTGAAAAAATCATCTTGACTTGTGAAAATGTTCTTTTTTTTTTTTTTTGTCATTCTTGAGGATGTAGAAACTAATCGGGTAACGAATGAATGCAACAGCCTAGATTAAAGAAGAAAATCGTGGTTCGCGTGACCGGAGCGGAAGTCCATATACCTCAACTATTGCTTTAATTCATTGTCTGATTGTTTCCTACATCATTTTTTTTTTGCAAAAGTTTTTATGAGTAACATTTCCAGAAATCACGAAACAACATGTTGGAATTAGTATCAAAATATTTCGCATTTTTTGTTTCTCGATCGACACAGCAGATCAAAAACTACTGCAGATCAGCGTTATTCACAATGAACGATGCCGCCGCCCCGGTGGTGCAGGGGTCTTAGCGCGGCTTCTGATCATTCTTCCAACGGAGGGGTCTGTGTTCGAATCCCGGTAAGGCATGGTTGTTTTTTTTGTGTGTCTTTCGGGAGTTTATTCGCTGAGTTTCTTGTTAACGTATGTACATTGCTGACATTGAAAGACAAAATGTCTGTACTGTATAAATCTGTCAACATATATGCTTGTCTGGTATCTGTCAAGTAAGTTCAATAAATCATTTTTTAAACATTCAATGAAAAATATGAATGATAGCGAGCGGTGTATCGCTCCATGTGAAAAGGTGCTTCATTCCTATACATAGCGACACTCAGAACTGGGAGGGCTATTATGGGAGATAAGCATAATGGGAGGGGGTCACAAATTTTAAAGTGTTTGGCAGAAATTTTGGCTGAAAATTCCGCTCATGTGCATTTTACGCTACCAGTGTATGTAGTACTATGGCCCATTCCATCTCAATTCAGGCAGAGAATACCAACATGTGTCAGTTGACCCCATTAGATTTGTTCCAAAAAATTACAGTAGCTACTCCTACTGCAGATATAAGATATTCCAAAGGGATTTGCTCCAAAGAAATTTATATCACTTGCTGCGCCATTTTGAAATTTGGTGAAAAACGCGTTTTTTGAAAGGAATGTCAAAAACGGCATATTTTAAAAATGTTATTGCGTTTAAACTATTTGGGCGATTCAGTTCAGTTTTGTTTTGTTTTGTAGCTAATGAATTGATTTTTAACTTGACATACTTTAAATATGCATGTTATAATTATTAGTAATTAAAACAAATCCACTGTTTAGGTACAAAATTTTTTTTTTTTTGACATTTAAAGATTTTTTTCTTACTCTAAGAAAAGTTTTTTTTAAATAAATAAAGATGGCAATGTGTAGTCCACCAATGGTAGTTTTACAGCAAATTTTATTTATTGCCTAACATATATACAGTCTATACAATTCAACTTCAAAATATGCAAAAGTACGAAAATGCACTATTTTCAAGTAGCAATAACTCAAAAACCCCATTTATTAAAAATCTTAAAACTTGACCTTATGTTGTCCTATTAGTATATTATCAATTGGTGGGGGCAGAATTGTGTGTTTTTGCCTCGTAAATTTTGAACGTTTTTTTGAAAATGACACTTCTCCAGCATTTGCAGGTCGCAAATAGAAACAATACAAAAACGTATACAATTGTTCTTTACAATGAAATTTTAAAGCCACCCTGATTTTTAAGCTCCACTGAACACTTTTATAAGTAAACTTAGGTTACTCATTTAGAAAAAAATAATGAAAAAAGAACAAAAAGAAAAACATAGAAAATGTGGAAAACCGAGAACTCATTGAACTGTTTGTCTTTTTACAATTTTCTGATTTCTGTAACACTAAAGCAAATAATCGTAAACAACTCCATGTTAGCTGAGATCTATAAACATTATACTAAAATAATTACAGAGTAAGTTTACATAAAGTTCAGACACTGCAGATCTGTTGGATCTGGTTCAGCTCCTTGGTATCGAAAATGTGGAGTCAGCGGATTGTCCGCTGGGAGTGGGTTCCTTCACCTTTAGCACTACATTGTTTAATCATTAAACAATGGCACTGCACATACATCCTCTCTCTTTCCACATTCCTCTGGCCATTGGAACCCTTTAGCTGGGCCACGGGGATGCATAAATGACACAGTAATGTCTTCGAGCTCTAGAGATATGCTCTTTATCTGTCCCATCCACCAATAATCATTATATACACACCCAACAAATTGACCTACTATGAAATCACTCAAAGAGTACCTGTTTTTTACTTGGCTTGTTATTTCTACTTTCTGCACATTATGTTTAATTGTTCTTGCTATATAAGCTTCATTATTTTGCACCAACCAATAATGCTGAGATTGTAATCCTACAACAGGTTTTACAGTGATCCATTCTTTTTCTTTACAAGACCTGAATTTTTGAACAACTTCACTTTTGAGGTGTAGTATTTTCGTATTACATATAAGATTTGAAATTGTACAAACAAATGAAGCTGCGTCTCTTATGTCTTCCACAGATTCTTTTTGTAGATTAAATCTTGTAGCATAGTGCTTGCATATGCCACCTATACCATCGCATGCACTCTTACCATGCCCAGTAGCTGAAAATATCCACTTTCTTTCTATAGTTGGATTACCCTTAGACAACTCATGAAGTTGATATCGATTTTTGAAATGTGCGGCAGCTCCATCTGAAACGTAAACTACTGAGGTCTTAGTTTCCAATGGATACGATTTTGAAATGTCATTTTTTATAAGACCTATGGCACAGAAAGCATGAGCTGTGTCTTTTTTTTTTTTTTATTGGAGGTTTAACGACCACCGTGAGCAACTCAATGGGCTATAAGCAGTCGCCCGTCCCTAATTTAGGGTCACTGGTTCCAGGGAAGGGAGAGAGAGCCAGTGCCGTAAGACAAACACAACATCCATGCCTGACCGGGATTCGAACCCGGACCCCTTACGGACGAATGATCAGAGGCCAACGCCTTAGACCACTGCGCCACCGGGGCAGCATGAGCTGTGTCATGGGTTATATCATCAGACACTACTGCAAAACTTTCTTTCACTTGACCAATTTGTGCAACACATGTAAAACAATGAGATTTGTACATTTTGCCAGTGATAGCTTTGTATCTCATCAGGCAATATAACTGACCAGTTCTCTGCAAAATCAAAATGTAAAACACACACAGAACTCCCTTTCGCAGAGATTTTAGCTTTGGCTATTCCTTCTCTCTGGATTTTTCGGATATAATTATGAGGAATTGCTTTATTAATCCAATGTCTAGCATCTTCGAGGAACCTTTCAGTAGGTACAGTTTTCTTTATAAGGTCATTACGTTCCCAAATAGCATATGTAACTACTTCTTCATTCAAAAAGCCAAGAGTATCAGCTGTCAGTGCATCTGTACCGAGACAGTCACCACACATTTGGAGCAAACAATCTTCATTGTCTGTTTTGTTACACAAACACTTAAGTAAAAGAGCCTCTTCAGTACACTTTTCATTAGTTACATTTTGGAAGAGCTATGCTTATTAGTGTAAGATTACTACAGTTAATGCAAGTACAAACTGCTTGTATAGGTTGAATTTTCACCCACTTTGGACATAGTGAATAAAATTTTGAAAGTCCGATTTTTATTCCTTCGTTTTCCTTTTTCAATATACTGTATGTCTCTTTGATTGATCTTGCCATAAATCTTTTTGCCTTTTTAACTTTCTCACCATTACCATCTTTAACACATATAACATCTTTTTTGTTTGGACTCTCTCTTGTGCAGTCTTTGCTGTCATCTAGGTAGTATGACAAAGCAATTGCCTTAGTATCTGCAGACAATGGATGTCCACTGTAGGGATCAGGTTTAGCATAAATTCCTTTTTCTTTTTTAACACTACGTGACTTATCTATGATGTACTTTGATACTGAAGGTAACTTTGCCTCCAGTTGTGTTTTAGTAAAAGTATGTGGCAACAGTGTCAACAATTGCACTTTTTCATTGTATTTAGAATTTTGAAGAGCTGTGTTAATGTTAAAAAACGACTGATTGCAAGTATAACAGTCAGGTTTTTCAGCAGAAGGTTCACTTGAAATGTCATCATTGACACTATACACTTCTAATTTCTTCACAGATGCAGTTACTAGTACTTCCTCTTATTTCAACTTTTTTCTTTTTACATAACTTTGCCTCCTCTCAGGCCTAACTTGTGAAGGGATTTCAATGGCGACATATTTACATCAAGAATGTTAATACTTTTGTTGACAGCATTTACAATCTTCTCACTCAAAGAGTACCTGTTTTTTAAAAGGTTCATTAGATGAAATTTCATGTTCAGGTTCATTTGTAAGTTCCCCAAAATTTTTTTTATAAAAAACAACACAATTACTACACAAACTGTCATTACTTTTTACAATAACAGACCTACCTACAATCCTTTGAATTGAATCAGCTAAATCACAAACACCCAGGGATCGCATTCCTCCTAAAATTCCTAATATTTTGTGACCCTTCTTAAATTCCTAAAATTACACCTAAAATTTACTATTCTTCCTAAAATTTTCGTAAGCTTATTTATAAAAAATACAACCGTTATTAACGCCAATAAATTTACCATTACGGTAAGGTAAAAAGACCTGTTATTGTAGAAACACAGCCTATATGCTGTGCTGCTGAAGGGAGGGAAAATGACGCCATCGAGATGCACTTGCTTTGGGGCGGGCGCTCCACTTTTTTGCCTTTGGACAGTTTTCGAGAGTAACAAGAGATCTAAGGGAAAAGGGGAGGGGTAATTTTCACCCCTGGTTTGCGCTTTGCAGACGAACTCCGTGGCACGCAGAAGATCGTACTTTATTTTTGTACATGCCTTGTGGAACCTCCTCTTTCTGCTGATGTTTTGTTATTGTAAACCGCAGGTGGGTGGAAGCAAAGAGGAAACATGTGATCTCCTTCCGTAACCTCCAGTAATGACGATGGGATGGTAGCTGAGTGTTATCGTGGCAGGCAGTAGAGCACGTGATCATTGACCTTCGATCGTGCGTCGCGACAGCGACCTTTGATGCGCAATATATCTCGGCTCCGACTCGCTTTGACTGAACTTGCGTGAGATGCGTATGATAGTTTCTGGTTTTGCGTCTTTTATGGTGTTCTCTGTGCAGGTTCAGTTCTCTAGTGGTGACCTGCTTTTTTTCTTTTTTTTTTTTCTATCTTCTGACATCCTCACAGCCAAATTTCGGGAAGTTGTCTGGTTTTGCAATATTGGAACGTGTTTTTGTACTTCCCTTTCATTTTCTGGTTAGTAATACAAGTGTTTAAGATGCCTAAATCCAAAACGAAATTTCAAGATGCGTGGCTCGCCAAAGACTTGGACGGAGTGAAGTTGAAAGAATGGTGTTCTGCAACTGAAACAATATTTTCTGCTAAGTGTATATTGTGTTCAGAAATTTTCAACATTTCTAATAGTGGCTTTTCACAAGTAAAAGCGCATCATAAAGGAAAAAAAAACATTTGCAGAAATTTCAAAGTAAGTCCATCCTGAAAGCCTTTGGAGGACGGGATCTTCAGCCCAAAACAAATATTAGTGAAGTACAGAGTCATGATTTACAGTTGGCTAAAGCCGAAGCATTATGGGCCATGAAAGTTGCTACGGACAATATGTCTTTTGTTTCATGCACTGAAACAGTTGAACTTTTCAAAGAAATGTTTCCTGATTCTGCTATTGCAGCCAAAATGCAACTTAAAGAAAAAAGTTGTTTATGTGATATCACATGGATTGTCAAAATATTTTTGAAGAGGATTTGAAAAAGACATTGCATCTAGTAGCCCAGGAAAGGTTACTATAGCATTTGATGAAACTACAAATACACAAGTGAAACGGCAGTTGGATGTGTATCTCAGGTACTGGTCTTCAGAAATAAATTCAGTTTCTTGCCGATACCTAACAAGCGTTTTCTGGGTCATGCAACAGCAGATATTTTGCTAAAAGAAATTCTTGATGTGTTATCATCCTTCAATATTTCATTGAACAGAATTATTTGTGTATCCATGGACAGCCCAAATGTAAATAAGTGCTTTTTACGCAAATTCAATGAAGTTGTAAAACAAGAAACAGGCCAGAAATCTTTGGAACTAGGTTTTTGCAACCTGCATGTTGTTAGTAATGCATTTAAAATTTTTTTGACAAGCTTAAATATAGATTTTGACGAATTTGCAACTGATATGCATTACTTTTTAAAGAGTAGTGCTGCAAGATGAGAGGATTATAAATCTGTCGAGGATATAACATTGGTCACTGCCAAATTTCTTTTGCGTCATGTCAGCAACAGATGGTTAACCGTTGGTTCTGTAGCCCAGAGGCTCTTGGATCAATGGCTAAATATTACAGAATATTTTTTAAACTTCTTGCCATCTCAAAAAATATTTGAAAAACAACTACGCAATTCGGAAAGGTATAAAAGAATTCACTGTTTCCTGAAAAATGAGCTAACTCTTTGCTATTTAGCATTAATTTCATTTTCACACCAAAATTTTGAAAAGTTTTCATTATGTTATCAGAGTGAAGAACCAAAAATACACTAGTTATATTCTGATTTAAATACTTTAATGAGGAATGTTATGGCTCAGTTTATCCAAGATGATGTTATTGCAGGGAAATTTGGAGAAGACCTAAAGAATGTAGATTTTGAAAACAAAAATTCATGGAAAAAACTAGAGGAGTTAGAAGTTGGTATGAAGACAAAAAATCTCCTCAGGAATGTTCAGGAGACCAGGCAGAAATTATTTCTCTTAGATGTAAGATCATCACTAATTGCAACCACAAAATATTTAAAGTCAAATTTGCCATTCTGCAATCAAAAGCTAAGAGACATAGAAGTTTTAAAGGTAAAAGAACCAAAGAAAGAGTCAACTCAACTTTCAGTCACTGAAGGACTTTCAGAAATAACCAGAATTTCAAGTGTTTTGCACCTTTCTGAGGAACAAATTGATAGAGTAAGAGAAGAGTGGAAACTTTTAAATTGCGATAAGCCAACTCTAGATGAACTAGTGAAATTTTCAGAGGAAGGGCATATTCCAGTGCGGATTGATCATTACTGGCGTAATATATTTAGTATGAAAGACTCTAGCGGAAAAGAAAAATACTCAAATCTTGCTAAACTCATAAAGTCAATTTTAGTTTTACTTCATGGTAATGCTGATGCAGAAAGGGGATTTTCGGTTAACACTGCTCCGTTAAGGAAGGACAAGGCTAACTTAAAAGACTCAACTATAACATCATTAAGAATAGTTAAAGGGGCCATTAAACACTATGGATGTATAAGTAAAGTTCCCATAACAAGAAATTTGTTAAATAGTGTTCGTGATTCACATAAATTTTATAAAGAGTATGTTGATAAGCTGAAGGAAGAAGAATCAAAAAAGGTAAAAGAAAGGAAGCAGAAAGAGAGGGAAAATAAGGAAAAGCAGCTAGAGAAAAAAAGAAAAGCTGAGTTTGATGACAAAATAAAAGAAAATGATGCAGAAATAAATAGACTTAAAAAAGATAAAGAAGCCTCCCTAGCAGTAATTCAAGAGGGAACAGAAAGAATGAGAAAAGCTGTAGAAAAACAAAATACTGTTAAAATAGCAGTTGCCTCTAACTTGATCATACAAGGTTCAGCTGAAATAAAGAAAACTGAAAGTAAATTAGTTGTGGTGGAAGCAGAAAAAGATAGGCTAATCAGGAAAAGGTTAAAACAATAATATGAAAAAAAGTAATTCAGTGAACAATTGTACATAGTTATTGGTTTTCAATTACCTTTTTAGGATATTATAATTTAATGTGAAACCTGAAAACTTTACTGTGAAAATCGTGAATTGCTTCTGGTTCAACAGCATATTAATGTTCAAAGTGAAACTTGAATGTGGTAAATATACTTGAATATGATAATAACACGTGAAAAGATAAGAACTGAACATTAGAAGTAAATCATACTTAAACTTTAGACATTAGACGTTATGCAAAAAATTTGGGTGTGAACTTCGACCATATATACTAATGGACTGCGCATCGGCAATAGCTGCATCAAAACCGCCATGGCTCAAACATTGGGCACGTCATCATCAGACTCCAAATTTCGTGTAAAAATGCTGTTATGATTACTAATTTACGCTGCAGAACTTCAGTGTTTTCGGTGTATTATGTGAATGCGCCTCATATATAATGAAAACTCTTCAGGTAAGTTTACTTATGAGCTATATACATGCATGATCGGGTTGTTTACATTTTGTGATTTTTAATGTGATGAACATTTGCGAAGAATTTGGAACATGCATTCCATTTTTTTTTCTTAAGTTACTATATTTTTATATCAATAGCTGCAAGTTTCTGGTTAAGTAATTGAACTTTATTGACTTAGGTATTTAATTTGTTTCTTACCCATGAAAAATCATAGAACTTTCTTTACTATATCGCTCAGAGCAACCATAAGCACAGCAGGTGTAACCCATCTTTTTGATTGTTGTCATGTGATTTTATGTTGGAGCCAGAAATTTTGATGTCATGCGCAGTCTATCAGTATATATGGTTGAAGGGTGTGAAGCAAACTCTTTACAATGTATACAAAGTTGTTTTACTAGATGTATACAAATATACATACTGCCAGAAGGACAGATCTACATCGATGGACAGCCGTAAATTTAGATTGGATTCCAAGGGACAGAAAAAGACCCAGAAGAAGACCACATGGGAAGATGGGTGGATGAAATTCGAAAGTATGCAGGGGTGACATGGAGGAGACTGGCACAAGACAGACCGTTGTGGAGGAAACTTGGGGAGACCTTCGTCCAGCAGTGGATTGATAATGGTTGACAATGATGATGATGATGATGATACAAATATACATCTAGTTTTTATTGAAATACACTCCTAAAATTTTTCTAAAAAGTCCTAAAATTCCTACCTAAAATTTTCCAGAAGTATGCTATGATCCCTGAACACCACATAACCTCACACTCTTACTTTTGTATACAGTTTTTTTGTGTCTTCTAATATAGTCCACACACTTAATTCATTCAGAACTATGATAATCTGACATTATTAAATAGGCCTATTCAGCAAAAATGTAAAAAACATATCTGAGAAATCACAAACACATATCAAGTGTCACTCTTCCAAACAAAAGAACAGACTAACAAAACCAAAGAACTTCCCGTAGAAATCTCCTGAATCCCACTAAATTTACACACGCAAACTAAATTTAAAACTCACAATTCACATACAACAATAATAATAAAAATAATAATATTGTGGAAATAAAATAATAATTTTAAACACTCTGGGGTCGGGTACCGGGAGTCACTCATCTGGGAAAGCCTCCTCCGGCCCCCGATTCAGGTTTCATGCAGGTGTCTTTGAAATATGTGATTTCCGAAACAAGGGTTAAAAAAGGTACCTGACTCCAAGTGTTTAAAATTATTATTTTTATTATTATTATTGTTGTATGTGAATTGTGAGAGTTTTAATTTTAGTTTGTGTGTGTTAATTTAGTGGGATTCAGGGATTTCTACGGGAAGTTGTTGGTTGAAGATGTAGAGTTTTACTTATATATATATATATATATATATATATATATATATATATATATCATCATCATCATTGCCAACCATTATCAATCCACTGCTGGACGAAGGTCTCCCCCAAGTTTCCTCCACAATGGTCTGTCTTGTGCCAGTCTCCTCCATGTCACTCCCGCGATACTTTCGAATTTCATCCACCCATCTTCCATGTGGTCTTCTTCTGGGTCTTTTCCTGTCCCTTGGAATCCAATCTAAAATTTCGGCTGTCCATCGATGGTCTGTTCTTCTGACAGTATGTCCAGCCCATTGCCATTTCAGGGATTTAACTCTGATCATGATGTCTTCCACTCTTGTCATTTTTCGGATCCACGTGTTCCTCTTCTTATCTCTCCTGGTTACACCAAGCATGCACCTCTCCATTCTTCTTTGAGTTGTCTGCAGCCTTTGTATGTCTCTTTTAGCTAAGGTCCACGTTCTCTGCACCATACGTAAGCACTGGAAGGATGCATTGATCAAACACTTTTCTTTTAAGACATAATGGCATATTGCTCTTGAAAATTATGCTGTTTCTTCCAAAGCTCTCCAGGCAAGTTTTGTACGCCGATTAATTTCTTCATCAATGTGACTTCACTTGATATCTGCTGTCCAAGATAAACGTACGTGTCTCTGTTATCTTCAGCTTTTCTCCATCAATCGATAAATCTTCATTTCTTGTAAAATCATTGTACATCACTTTTGTCTTCTGGAAAGTTCACTTTTAATCCCACTTTCTTTACTCTTGCTAGCAAGTTCCTGGATCATACTCTGTAGCTCTGATGGGGTAGTTGCAAAAATGACTATGTCATCAGCAAAACGAAGGTGGGTTAGATAATTCCATTAATCTTTATCCTTTGTTTTCCCAGTTCAGTGATTGAAAGACATTTTCCAATGTGGCATTAAAGAGCTTCGGAGATATGGTGTCACCTTGTCTCACTCCCTTTCCAATTTTTACGTGTGTTGTATTTTCAAACAGCCTAATCTTTTGCACTTGCATTTTCATAGATGTTATTAATAATATTAATGTATGCATCTACAATACCGCAGGATTTCAGAGCCATTGCAACTGCTGATGGTTTCACCGAATCAAAGGCTTTTTTCATAATCGATAAAAGCCATGCACAATGGAAGTTCATATTCCTCGCTCTTTCAATTAGTTCTCTCAGTACGTGGATATGATCTATTGTGCTGTAGCCACTCCTGAATCCAGCTTGTTCTCTCGGTTGAGCCATGTCCAGTGTCACCTTCAAGCGGTGTGAAAGAACTTTAGTGAAGATTTTATAAACCACTGATAGGAGGCTGATAGGTCTGTAGTTCCTGAGATCCTCAATTCCACCTTTTTTATGTAGCAAGATCATTGTAGCGTTGTTCCAATCCTCAGGAATTTTCTCCCTCATTAAGGCAACGAGTGAAAATTTGGGCGAGTACTGTTTCGATTTCTCCACTTGCTTCTTGTATGATGTCTACAGTAATTCCATCTTCTCCTGGAGCTTTTCTCCCCGCTTCATGTTCTTGATTGCATGTGAAACTTCTGCTGGAAGGACTGGAGGAACTCTGGTACTGGTATCTTTCATGATGTCTGGAGTGCATGTATCATCCCTTTCATATAATTTGGAGTAGAAATCTTTCTACTCTTGTCAAAATTTCGCCTCTATTTCTTGTTACAGAACCATCTTCTTTTTCTCAGTGCCATAAACTGTTTTCTTCCTTACTGAGATGTCCCTTTGCTATCTTTAGGCTTTGGTTGTTTTCAATTGCTTTCCTCACTAGTTCACAGTTGAATTTCCTTTACGTCTGCAGTGATACTTTTTCGTACTGTCTTGCATAGCTCTATATATATTCCACTTTGGAAGTCATATCTTCTTTAGTTGTCCTCATCTCTTCTTTTTTGCATCAACATTTTCGTTTTTCCTGATAATTTATTTACATGCAACTTGTTCTTAGACCCAGCTAATTTTGTTGCTGTTTCCATAAGAGCTTTGGTTACTTTTCTGTTAACTTCAGAGATGTCCACTTCTTCCGATGTTAGGCCTTCTAAAGCAGAGAACCTGTTCTTCAGTTCCAACTCTGAAGGTATTATGGTGTTTTTTAAGGTTGGTTATGTCAATAGATTTTGTTTGTCTTATGAGCTTGCCACGGCTCAAGTTTAGTGTTGAGGTGCATCTTACATCTCACCAATCTATGGTCACTACCTGTGTTGAACTTGTTTAGCACACTGCAGTCTTCTATGACGAATTTTTTGTTACACATAATAAAATCAATTTCACTTGTCGTCCCATTTGGATGTCTCCATGTCCATTTCCTGTGTGGCTTTTTCTTGAAGAAGGAGTTCAAGATGAAAAACCCTTCTGCCTCTGCAAACTCAACGAGAGTATTTCCACGCTGGTTTCTGCTGCCGTGACCGGAATTTACCTACTGAAGTTTCATTCTGTTGCCGTTGCCCCCATTTTTGCATTGAAATCTCCCATAATTATTTTCAAGTGCTGTTTACCTTTTATTATTTAGATGACAAATTTCCTCATAAAATCTTCTTCAATTTCTTCTTCAGGATGACTTGTGGTGGGTGCATAAGTTTGAATAATCTGAGCCTGGTATCTTTTCGAGAGTTGGATAACAAGCCGTGCAGCTCTGTCAGAGGAACTTTCAACTTCTACAACTTTATCCTTCAGTTTCTTGTTTATTATAAATCCAACACCACTAGTTCTGCCAGTATCTGTTCCACGATAGTAGAAGAGTTGTCCACTTTTCAGTTCGATGAGATCTTCTCCTTTTCTCCTTACCTCACTTAGCCCCACGATGTCCCACTTGATCCTTTGTAGTTCCTCTTCCAATTCAAGAAGCCTTGAATCAGAAGATAGGGAGCGTCCATTGTACGTTGCCAAGGTCAGCATCAGATGGCAGCCTAGTCCGGTCCTCCGGGGATTCTTAGCACCCTCTGCCTTCATGTCGCACTGGCCGCTGCCTTGGCCAGGTACATTCCAGCTGCCGGAGACTGAGGGCCAAGATTTAAGTTGTGGAGTCATTTTGGAGGGGCTTGGCCATAACTCACCACGCTGGCCAAGCGGGTTGGTGAGTGTGGGATAGAATTTCCTCTAATCCCGATGGTATAGTTATATCGCTATTGGCGGTCGTCAGAGCCCCTTTAGTAGGAACAGGATGCACCACGAGAAGGCGTGGGTTGACATTTGTCAAGGAGAGGCTGTGATGTATATATATCATTATCATTGTCAACCATTATCAATCCACTGCTAGATGAAGGTCTCCCCAAGTTTCCTCCACAATGGTCTGTCTTGTGCCAGTCTCTCCATGTTGCTCCCGCATTACTTTCGAATTTCATCCACCCATCTCCCATGTGGTCTTCTTCTGGGTCTTTTCCTGTTCCTTGAATCCAATCTAAAAATTCCGGCTGCTGTCCATCGATGGTCTGTCCTTCTGGCAGTATGTCCAGCCCATTGCCATTTCAGGGTTTAACTCTGATCATGATGTCTTCCACTTTTGTCATTTTTCGGATCCACGAGTTCCTCTTTCTTATCTCTCCTGGTTACACCAAGCATGCACCTCTCCATGCTGCTTTGAGTTGTCTGCAGTCTTTGTATGTCTCTTTAGTTAAGGTCCACGTCTCTGCACCTTTTCGTTGATTGGGGAATCTTATTGTGAGGTAAAGCTTATATATATATATCTTTTAAAAGTGTACTACAAAGTTGTCCTACTCATCCGGGAACTGCGCACTGCAGCCAGAACCACTGGTGGAGTATATAAGTCAAACTCTCTACACCTTCAACCAAGAATTTCTGAGTCTCTTTGAATCCTACCTAAATACACACGCAACTAAATTTACACACTCACAATTCACATACAACAATAATAATAAAAAAATAATAATAAAAAATAAAAATAAATAATTTTAAACACTTGGGGTCGGGTACCGGGAGTCACTCATCTGGGAAAGCCTCCCCCGGCCCCCGATTCAGGTTTCATGCAGGTGTCTTTGAAATATGTGATTTCCGAAACAAGGGTTAAAAAGGTACCTGACTCCAAGTGTTTAAAATTATTATTTTTATTATTATTATTGTTGTATGTGAATTGTGAGAGTTTTAATTTTTAGTTTGTGTGTGTTAATTTAGTGGGATTCAGGGATTTTCACGGGAAGTTGTTGGTATTGAAGATGTAGAGTTTTAAGGTCAGGTGATGCGTAATATCACAGCCTTCCTTGACAAATGCGGGGGTGGTCAGCCTTACTGGTGCATCCTGTTCCTACCAAAGGGGCTCTGACGAATTTTCATAGCGGTATAACTATACCATCGGGATCAGAGGAAATGCTACTGTTCACACTCACCAACCCGCTGCAGCTATGAGTTATGGCCAAACCCCTCCAAAATGATTCTGCCACAACTTAATCTTGGCCCTAATTTCTGCAGCTGGAATGTACCTGGCCGTGGCAGTGCGCGACATGAAGGCAGAGGGTGCTAAGAACTTCCCGGAGGACCGGACTAGGCTGCCATCTGATGCTGACCTTGGCTACTTACAATGGACGCTCCCTATCTTCTGATTCAAGGCTTCTTGAAGAGGAACTACAAAAGGATCAAGTGGGACATCGGTAGCTAAGTGAGGTAAGGAGAAAGGAGAAGATCTCATCGGTCTGAAAAGTGGACATCTCTTCTACTATCGTGACAGATACTTCTAAGAACTAGTGGTGTTGGATCATAATAAACAAGAAACTGAAGGATAAGTTGTAGAAGAAAGTTCCTCTGACAGAGCTGCACGACTTGTTATTCAACTTCGAAAAGATACCAGGCTCAGATTATTCAAACTTATGCACCTGTCCACAAAGTCATCCTGAAGAAGAAATTGAAGAATTTTATGAGGAAATTTTTTGTCATCTAAAGGTAAGCAGCACTTGAAAATAATTATGGGAGATTTCAATGCAAAATAGGGCAACGGCAACAGAATGAAATCTCGGTAGGTAAATTCGGTCACGGCAACAGAAACCAGCGTGGAAATACTCGTTGAGTTTGCAGAGGCAGAAAGGGTTTTTCATCTTGAACTCTTCTTCAAGAAAAAGCCACACAGGAAATGGACATGGAGACATCCAAATGGGACGACAAGTGAAATTGATTTTATTATGTGTAACAAAAATTCTGGCTATAGAAGACTGCAGTGTGCTAAACAAGTTCAACACAGGTAGTGACCATAGATTGGTGAGATGTAAGATGCACCTCAACACTAAACTTGAACGCGGCAAGCTCATAGGACAAACAAATCTATTGATATAACCAACCTTAAAAAAACAAATTATAATACCTTCAAGTTAGAACTGAAGAACAGGTTCTCTGCTGTTTTTAGAAGGCCTAACATCGGAAGAAGTGGACATCTCTGAAGTTAACAGAAAAGTAACAAAAGCTCTTATGGAAACAGCAACAGTGGGAAATTAGTCTACAGAACAAGTTGCATGTGCAACAACAAATTATCAGGAAAAACGAAAATGTTGATGCAAAAAAGAAGAGAGATGAGGACAACTAAAGAAGATGTGACTTCCAAAGTGGAATATATAGAGCTATGCAAGACAGTAGCAGTGCACACTGAAGACGTAAGTGAAATTCACCATGTGAATCCAAAGTAAAGAGAGCAATTGAAGCCAAATCACCAAAGCCTATATATAGCAAAGGGACATCTCAGTAAGGGAAGAAAACAGATTATGGCACTGAGAAAGAAGATGGTTCTGTAACAAGAAATAGAGGCGAAATTTTGACAAAGTGAAAGATTTCTACTCCAAATTCATATGAAAGGGATGATATATGCACTCCAGACATCATGAAAGATACCAGTACCAGAGTTCCTCCAGCCTTCCAGCAGCAGAAGTTGCACATGCAATCAAGAGCATGAAGCGAGGAAAGTCTATGGAGAAGATGGAATTACTGTAGACATCATACAAGAAGCAAGTGGAGAAATCGAAATATACTGCCTCAAATTTTCACTGATGCCTTAATGAAGGAAAGATTCCTGAGGATTGGAACACTGCTACAATGATCCTGCTACATAAGAAAGGTGACATTGAGGATCTCGGAAACTACAGATCTATCAGCCTCCTATCAGTAGTTTATAAAATCTTCACTAAAGTTCTTTCACACCGCTGAAGGTAACACTGGACATGGCTCAACCGAGAGAACAAGCTGGATTCAGGAGTGGCTACAGCACAATAGATCATATCCACGTGCTGAGAGAACTAATTGAAAGAGCGAGGGAATATGAACTTCCATTGTGCATGCTTTTATCGATTATGAAAAAGCCTTGATTCGGTGAAACCATCAGCAGTTACAATGGCTCTGAAAACCTGTGTATTGAAGATGCATACATTAATATTATTAATAACATCTATGAAAACAAATGCAAGTGCAAAGATTAGCTGTTTGAAAATACAACACACATAAAAAATTGGAAAGGGAGTGAGACAAGGTGACACTCATATTCTCCGAAGCTCTTAATGCTGCACATTGAGGGTGTTTTTCAGTCATTGAGCTGGGGAAAACAAGGGGATAAAGATTAATGGAGATTATCTAACTCCACCTCGTTTTGCTGATGACGTCATTTTTGCAACTACCCCATCAGAGCTGCAGAGTATGATCCAGGAACTTGCTGACAAGAGAAGAAGTGGATTAAAAATGAACTTTCAGAAGACAAAAGTGATGTTCAATGCTTTTACAAGAAATGAAGATTTATCGATTGATGGAGAAAAGCTGGAGATAAATACACGTACGCTTATCTTGGACAGCAGATATCATGAGGGTCACATTGATGAAGAAATTAATCAGCGAGGCATAAAACTTGCCTGTTCGAGAGCTTCTTTGAAGAAACAGCATAATTTTCAAGAGCAATATGCCATTATGTCTTAAAAGAAAAGTGTTTGATCAATGCATCCTTCCAGTGCTTACGTATGGTGCGGAGACGTGGACCTTAACTAAAAGAGACATACAAAGGCTGCAGACAACTCAAAGAAGCATGAGAGGTGCATGCTTGGTGTAACCAGGAGAGATAAGAAGAGGAACTCTGTGATTCGAAAATGACAAGAGTGGAAGATATCATGATCAGAGTTAAATCCCTGAAATGGCAATGGGCTGACATACTGCCAGAAGGACAGATCATCGATGGACAGCTGAAATTTTAGATTGGATTCCAAGGGACAGGAAAAGACCCAGAAGAAGACCACATGGGAGATGGGTGGATGAAATTCGAAAGCATGCAGGGGTGACATGGAGTGATTTGACTGGCACAAGACAGATCACAGGAGGAAACTTGGGGAGACACTGCCCAGCAGTGGATTGATAATGGTTGACAATGATGATGATGATGATATATATATATCATCATCATTGCCAACCATTATCAATCCACTGCTGGACGAAGGTCTCCCCAAGTTTCCTCCACAATGGTCTGTCTTGTGCCAGTCTCTTTCCATGTGGTCTTCTTTCTGGGTCTTTTCCTGTCCCTTGAATCCAATCTAAAATACTCTTGTTGTCCATCGCCCAATGGTCTGTTCTTCTGACAGTATGTCCAGCCCATTGCCATTTCAGGGATTTAACTCTGATCATGATGTCTTCCACTCTTGTCATTTTTCGGATCCACGTGTTCCTCTTCTTATCTCTCCTGGTTACACCAAGCATGCACCTCTCCATTCTTCTTTGAGTTGTCTGCAGCCTTTGTATGTCTCTTTAGCTAAGGTCCACGTCTCTGCACCATACGTAAGCACTGGAAGGATGCATTGATCAAACACTTTTTCTTTAAGACATAATGGCATATTGCTCTTGAAAATTATGCTGTTTCTTCCAAAAGCTCTCCAGGCAAGTTTTGTACGCCGATTAATTTCTTCATCAATGTGACCCTCACTTGATATCTGCTGTCCAAGATAAACGTACGTGTCTGTTATCTTCAGCTTTTCTCCATCAATCGATAAATCTTCATTTCTTGTAAAAGCATTGTACATCACTTTTGTCTTCTGAAAGTTCACTTTAATCCCACTTCTTTACTCTTGTCAGCAAGTTCCTGGATCATACTCTGTAGCTCTGATGGGGTAGTTGCAAAAATGACTATGTCATCAGCAAAACGAAGGTGGGTTAGATAATCTCCATTAATCTTTATCCCTTTGTTTTCCCAGTTCAGTGATTGAAAGACATTTTCCAATGTGGCATTAAAGAGCTTCGGAGATATGGTGTCACCTTGTCTCACTCTCTTTCCACTTTTACGTGTGTTGTATTTTCAAACAGCCTAATCTTGCACTTGCATTTTCATAGATGTTATTAATAATATTAATGTATGCATCTACAATACCGCAGGATTTCAGAGCCATTGCAACTGCTGATGGTTTCACCGAATCAAAGGCTTTTTTCATAATCGATAAAAGCCATGCACAATGGAAGTTCATATTCCCTCGCTCTTTCTAATTAGTTCTCTCAGTATCGTGGATATGATCTATTGTGCTGTAGCCACCCTGAATCCAGCTTGTTCTCTCGGTTGAGCCATGTCCAGTGTCACCTTCAAGCGGTGTGAAAGAACTTAGTGAAGATTTTATAAACCACTGATAGGAGGCTGATAGGTCTGTAGTTCCTGAGATCCTCAATGCCACCTTTTTTATGTAGCAAGATCATTGTAGCGTTGTTCCAATCCTCAGGAATTTTCCCCTCATTAAGGCAACGAGTGAAAATTTGGGCGAGTACTGTTTCGATTTCTCCACTTGCTTCTTGTATGATGTCTACAGTAATTCCATCTTCTCCTGGAGCTTTTCCCCGCTTCATGTTCTTGATTGCATGTGCAACTTCTGCTGGAAGGACTGGAGGAACTTCTGGTACTGGTATCTTTCATGATGTCTGGAGTGCATGTATCATCCCTTTCATATAATTTGGAGTAGAAATCTTTCACTCTTGTCAAAATTTCTGCCTCTATTTCTTGTTACAGAACCATCTTCTTTCTCAGTGCCATAAACTCTTTTCTTCCTTACTGAGATGTCCCTTTGCTATCTTTAGGCTTTGGTTGTTTTCAAATTGTTTTCCTCACTAGTTCACAGTTGAATTTCCTTACGCTTCAGTGATACTTTTCGTACTGTCTTGCATAGCTCTATATATTCCACTTTGGAAGTCATATCTTCTTTAGTTGTCCTCATCTCTCTTCTTTTTGCATCAACATTTTCGTTTTTCCTGATACAATTTATTTACATGCAACTTGTTCTTAGACCCAGCTAATTTTGTTGCTGTTTCCATAAGAGCTTTGGTTACTTTTCTGTTAACTTCAGAGATGTCCACTTCTTCCGATGTTAGGCCTTCTAAAGCAGAGAACCTGTTCTTCAGTTCCAACTTGAAGGTATTATGGTGTTTTTTAAGGTTGGTTATGTCAATAGATTTTGTTTGTCTTATGAGCTAATGCCACGTTCAAGTTTAGTGTTGAGGTGCATCTTACATCTCACCAATCTATGGTCACTACCTGTGTTGAACTTGTTTAGCACACTGCAGTCTTCTACATGACGAATTTTTTGTTACACATAATAAAATCAATTTCACTTGTCGTCCCATTTGGATGTCTCCATGTCCATTTCCTGTGTGGCTTTTTCTTGAAGAAGGAGTTCAAGATGAAAAACCCTTCTGCCTCTGCAAACTCAACGAGAGTATTTCCACGCTGGTTTCTGTTGCCGTGACCGAATTTACCTACTGAAGTTTCATTCTGTTGTCGTTGCCCTATTTTTGCATTGAAATCTCCCATAATTATTTTCAAGTGCTGCTTACCTTTATTATTTAGATGACAAATTTCCCCTCATAAAATTCTTCAATTTCTTCTTCAGGATGACTTGTGGTGGGTGCATAAGTTTGAATAATCTGAGCCTGGTATCTTTTCGAGAGTTGGATAACAAGCCGTGCAGCTCTGTCAGAGGAACTTTCAACTTCTACAACTTTATCCTTCAGTTTCTTGTTTATTATAAATCCAACACCACTAGTTCTGCCAGTATCTGTCCCACGATAGTAGAAGAGATGTCCACTTTTCAGTTCGATGAGATCTTCTCCTTTTCTCCTTACCTCACTTAGCCCCACGATGTCCCACTTGATCCTTGTAGTTCTCTTCCAATTCAAGAAGCCTTGAATCAGAAGATAGGGAGCGTCCATTGCACGTTGCCAAGGTCAGCATCAGATGGCAGCTCTAGTCCGGTCCTCCGGGGATTCTTAGCACCCTCTGCCTTCATGTCGCACTGGTCCGCTGCCTTGGCCAGGTACATTCCAGCTGCCGGAGACTGAGGGCCAAGATTTAAGTTGTGGAGTCATTTTGGAGGGGTTTGGCCATAACTCACCACGCTGGCCAAGCGGGTTGGTGAGTGTGGGATAGCATTTCCTCTAATCCCGATGGTATAGTTATACCGCTGCTGGCGGTCGTCAGAGCCCCTTTAGTGGGAACAGGATGTACCACGAGAAGGCGGGGTTGACATTTGTCAAGGAGAGGCTGTATTTAAATTTATGGATTTAAATATTAAATACTTAAATTTATGGCTTTAAATATTTAAACTAACAATAAATTAACAAAATGAAATAAATCTCATAATTTATGATATTCTCTATTTTTTTAAATATTTTTTTGAACTTCGATACAACCCATGCAAATTTGTCCTTGTTAAGTTATCTTATAAAAGAATAAGTAGCTCAAAAAATGAGAACGTGATTTAATTTGAAGCAGTAATGTACTGTGAAAATGTTTGGCTCAGTGTAGATTTCTGTTACGTTTGTAAACACATTCAAACCTTTCTCTGTAATATCAAAAATAATAATAATAATTATAAAAATATATAAAATAATGTATATCCAAAATATTGCTATTAATTTATTTAAGACATCATTTTCCAAATTTTCATACTAACATATTTCAGATTCCAAAGAATCACCAACAATAACTTACTCTGACCATTCCAATATTTAACATTTCTAAATTAGGCATTTACCACCATTTGGTCTTGCCAAGGTACTTTCCTCCGTTATTGAAATAATCTAAATACATATTACGGCTTTGTTTAACTGCGTCGGTAGAATTTTTAGTTAGTTTTTGCAAGTCACAGAGGTACTGTGGCTGCGTCCCATTGCTAAGAAACGAAGGGTGGCAACCAATCTTTTATTAGCTAGAATGGCTTTCCCTCATTCTGGAGTCTTGTTTTGTTAGTCTATTTTCCACTTTCATGAGAAGCAATTGAAAAGTTTCATCGCTCATCCGAAGGTAATATCGAAAGTCATCCGGATTGTTTTCTGTTTAGTTCGTTCAGTAAATTCATGTGGCCAAATTTCTCTGTTTTGTAGCCAGTTCTTTTTTTTTGCCCGTGTACTTTCTTTTAGGGATATCAGCAGATGTATGTAGGTAAAAATACCCCCGGAGAAAATACCTCTAAAAAACTGAAAAGCGGGAAAAAACGCCCCTGGAGGAAATACCCCCAGAACAAATGGTTCACTGTAAACTGCCACACAGGAACACTGATGTGTAGCAGTGTTCCGGTGGCACTCCATTTACCGGCAACCCTGCCACACATCTTTCTCAGCAACTTGGCTACAAAAGTTCAAAGGGGGTGGGGTCTATAAAGATTGCCGTTTCTGGACCTATATTGAGAACTGAATTGGGAACTCCAAACGAATTTTTCAAAAACGTTCCATGTAAGCCGAGCGCGAGAAGTGTGCTGTAATTTGAAGAAATAAATTGCCGAGGATCCGAGGTTACTTGCTTCGGAAGGAGGGGGAGGGGGGGCCTCTACCCCCCGAACTTCAGTAATATTATAATCTGGGCCGCTGGAGTCTGTCAGTGTACCCAGGAAGTTCCCTTGAAGTGTCCGCGAGGTCCATGAGCTTTTTTATATAATGATTCTGTACACGACCACAAATTTTCCGGAGGGAGGGAGGGTACCCCCGTTTCTAAGAGCTATTCAGAGGTAACATCGAGGATACACTGACCGACTCTAAAGGTCCAGAATATAAAAATACGGAAGTTGGGGGTAGAGCCCTCCAAACCAAGCACCTCGTATCCCTTTCACAGGCTGCGGGTGGCCTAGTGGGCAACGTTCGTGACTGCCACGGAAAGGACCTCAGGGTTCGATCCCACGAGGTACGAATGCTCGATCCACTAAATATCCGCCGTGCGTCGGATGGGCACCTTAAGCCGTCGGGTCCCCGGGTACTGGCCCTCTGGTAATAAATAAGGGCGTCTTCCTCCCCTTTCTGCTTCACTTCCGTGTCACTTTCCTATCGGGCACTCTAGCCCAAATCTCCTAGCTTCCTATTTCTAAGGGTTGTTTAAGACCTGGGGTCAGACGTCCCTTCCTAAAATCCTCTACGTATGAACGAACCTTTCACAGGCTTCACCAAATTTCTGGGGAGGGGGGAAGGGCATGCATAGTTTACCATTAAACACAACATGAAGCATAGAAATTGCGAGCAAATCCCTTACCTTGAACACTTATCTGCGCTCTTAGAAACTTGTACTTCACCCTCCTGAAAATTTGTGGTCATGTACAGAATCATTATGTAAAGCATGGTTCTAATGTTTACAGCTCCACGTCCATTTTAACATTTTGGGACCCCCCCCCCCCCCCAAAGCTCACGGACCTCGCGGACGTTTCAAGGGGAACAGCCTGGATACACTGACAGACTCCAGCGGCCCAGAATATAATAATACGGAAGTTGGGGGTTGAGCCCCCTCCCCCCTCCCCAACCAAAAGTACCTCGGATCCTCGGCAATTTATTTCTTCCAAATTAAAGTACAATTCTCGCTTGGCTTACATGGAACGCTCAATATTGGCCCAGAAACGGCAATCTTTATAGCCCCCCTCCCCCTGAACTTTTGTGGCCAAGTTGCTGAAAGATGTGTGGCAGGGGTTGTCGGTGTAAATTGCTACACTGTGTGGCAGTTTACAGTGAACCGTTTGTTCTGGGGGTGTTTTTTCCGGGGGCATTTTTTCCGCTTTTCAGTTTTCAGGGTACTTTTCTCCGGAGGTATTTTTATCGCCTTACCATCAGCAGTCGCCTGTCCCTGATTTGGGAAGAGAGGGAGACAGCGACCCCCACGAGCTCACCGCGCTCATGCCACATTCAGAATTCGAGACTGGGCTCATCTCGAACAACTGAATGGAAGCCCGCGTCGCAGGCCACTCGGGCACCGGGTCGGCGCAGTGCATTTCGTTTTGATCCGTTCAACAAATTAAACCTGTCTTTTTTTTTGGGGGGGGGGGGGGGTAACGACTACAATGAGCAGTGCAGGATTATACGCAGTCACCCGTTTCTGATTCGAATCCACTGATTGTGCAGGGAAGAGATGTAATGCGCAAAATATTAAAAATCCTAAAGGGACAGTTTTTTTAAATAGTAAGTTTTTATAAATTTTCCAAACAATACGGGTGAAATTTTAATGAGTCAGCTGCGCGATGGATGCTGTGACGTACTTCAGAGGTGACACACATGCCAAGACGACAAGTAGCAGTGGTAAGCCCTTGTGGGTGTAGCTTAATTGAGAAAGCATTCGGCTCCGGAGCGGAAGGATGTCACGGTTCGAGCCCCACCACCAGCAAATTTGGGTTTCACGTTGGCTCCAGAGCGTACAAACGAATCTATTGGGACCGTTAGGTTCTTCGAAAACGTGATGTTCCTCCCACACATCATCTGGAATTAACGAGAATTCATTCTACGCTTCGAAAATGTGTGAAGCTTCTTCCACGCATTGTCTGGAATTAGTGAGAATTCCTTCCTTACAGAGAGTTACTTGCCGTAGTTGCAGAGTTTGCCGGCTGACCCGGAACTACTTACGATTCCGTCCCAGCTTTTTCTCAAGGGGATATACACTATATTGACAAAAGTCACCGGACACCTAAAAGAGAAACACAACATAGCATTTATTGACATACATTAGTAAAGTGTCGGTCCACCTTTGGCCTTAATGCATGCACTGACCGTTTGAGACAGGCTTTCGACAAGGTTTTGGAACACAGTGATAGGTATGCGTGTCCATTCAGTACATAATACTGCCGCTACACTGCAAAATGCTCAGAACACATTAAGAACACATTAGGACCTTATTTTAGAACGCAATGTGTGCCAGATTAAGAACACTTTAATGTGTTCTTATTTAGAGCACATTGGGAACAAGTTTTAGAACACATTCCGTTCCAGTTTTAGAACACATTCCGTTCCAGTTTTAGAACACATTAATAAAAGTGTTCTCAATGTGTTCTTGCTGAGAACACATTAATGAAATGCGTTCCCAATGTGTTCCTATTAGAACACATTCCTAAATGTTCTTCTGAAATGTGTTCCAATTCAGAACACATTTGCAGTAAAATGTAGAACACATTCTGTGCCAGATTAAGAACACATTTTATGTGTTCTGAATTTAGAACACAGTGTATATTTTAGAACGTATTCTGTTTCAGTTTAGAACACATTGAGAACATATCAGGAGCACATTCATAATTGATTGGGAATACATATAAAACATGTTAGAGCCCATTACCAGCATATTGAAAATATTCAAAACATATTTTGAACAAATTCTGGGTAGCTCGTGGACAAAATGGATTGTTGTGAAAATGCAAGTGTTCCACACCAGAAAACTCAGAATTTCAAGTGGGTACTATGATGGATTATATACATGCAAAAACAAGTTAGATGTCCATTACGAATGTATTCTAAACACATTCTGGACAACTCATAGACAAAATGCATTGTTTGTGAAATACAGGTGTACCATGCCAGCAAACTCTGAATTCCAAGTGTCTATTGTGGATTAGAAATTTACTTCAGATATTTTCCTCCGGAAACTGATGAAAATTTTGAAACTTCTCTTAAGGATGGGTAACATTCATCGAAGACGGTTATTTGTTCAAGTGAAATTTACTCTTTTCAAATTAATAGTGCTGAGTGATGAAATATGTTTTGGATGTTTGTGGGTAAATTTCGAACTATGTTAGCCAATGGAATTTTCACCATAAAGTAATAACATATTGCTTCAAGAATGAAAAATAAATGCGCATATAAATGTAACACAAACAGTCCACTATACAGCAAAATAATTTATTGACAATATTTTTATTTTTTAATAAGGACTTTATTTAGTTTCCCAAACAACATATGGGTTTCTTTTCGTTCTATCAGTTTTACAATATTGAACTGATAGCCTTTTTGATTTTTGGCCTAGTGTATGTATAAGGTTAGTGTGGCCATCGTCTGGAGATATTTTTTTTTT
Organism: Macrothele yani; assembly: GCA_039090855.1. Taxonomy (NCBI): domain Eukaryota; kingdom Metazoa; phylum Arthropoda; class Arachnida; order Araneae; family Macrothelidae; genus Macrothele; species Macrothele yani. Next base: position 23,539,539 of record CM076992.1, read on the forward strand.
TTTTTTTTTAGATAGTTCAGTTCAAATGTGTAGTAAAATGTTAGCAGCACAGTTAACAGGGACAGTGTCTGGGCAATAGTGACAAAATTCCCCTACAACAGAACAGCAGCATCTGTTGTTTGTTTCGGCTCTGTTTGCACTATTGCATAGGGTGGAACATACTCTTCCACACTGCACTTTTTCTATGAATTCTGCGGCATCCTGAAATTAAAAAGACAAACAAATAAGCTGTATATGACACTGTAAGCAATGACTTAAGATATTTGAAATTATGGATAGCAAAACAAAATTTGAATTTTTTTGAAAAAAAAAATTTAGGACAAAACACGCTCAGAAAATAATTTTTTTTTTTAAATCACAATTTGTATTTGCAGGTTTAAGAGCAAATCACTTGTTTAATAGAGAACTGATCTTTTCCCCATAGTCTGGTTTTTCCTTAAGTATATATTTTTTTTTATTTTTTATTTTTTATTGGAGGTTTAACGACCACCGTGAGCAACTCAATGGGCTATAAGCAGTCGCCCGTCCCTAATTTAGGGTCACTGGTCCCAGGGAAGGGAGAGAGCCAGTGCTGTAAGACAAACACAACATCCATGCCTCACCGGGATTCGAACCCGGACCCCTTACGGACGAATGATCAGAGGCCATCGCTAGACCACTGGGTCATCGGGGCAGCTTTAAGTATATTTACAGAAACATATATATATATATATATTATGTTAAATCTCACACTGCTATTCATTTGTGTTATTTATCCTCACCTAAAATATGTGTTCTTTTTTTACAAAAACAAAAGTTATAGATTGTATGAGCTGGTACTGAGAAGTAATATGTGCTAATGTAATGTACATTTCACCACTTTTTCCAGTGCCACAATTCTATACAATGATTTTATTATGCATATACACTAACAGGTTTTGTACTTGTAGCTTATTGGGATATCATATAAAGCATTACATTAAACTGTACTGTATGTCAGGATGTTTCTCTAGTATCTATAAAAATATTAGTTATAATCACAGTAAAAAAAGGCAATTCTGGTAATGTGATATATATGCATCTTGCTAGATCACCAAGAACTTTTCTGCATTCAATAAATCAGCTATTTTATCTGCCTTCCATTTATTTTTCTCACTTTTCTTTATTCTTTAGCTGTTCTAAGTATGAAGCATATATACTATAGCATGGGACTGCTTCACATAATTCAAGAGCTGTTTAGCAATTGGAATGGAATTAATGGAGTTTTTATGCAATCAGATTGCATCATTAAAGACATAAGGAGTGGATGTATGAATCCAAAAGAAATTCTTTCCCTTTGTAACAATGTAATTATTTTGTGAAAAGCTCCTCCTTTTCAGCTGTATGTTAGCATGCGATAGTGTTAAACCTGCTTTAATGTGGCAAGTAAAGACCCAAATTTAAATGCATCATCAGAATCTTTAATATCCACAAACTCGAACCAATATTTACAGATATTTGTATCTTCTGAGTTTTATAGAGTCTGTAACTAGATTATATAAGGTTACCTTTCAAATTTCACACGAATCCAATGAATATATATCTAATTACACAAAAAAAAAAAAAAAAAAAAATTAAGTTAGCTATTTAGAGAAACACTACCATTATACCTTGGGGCATGTTTCAAGGAAACTAATATCCAGTCTTTGGCTTATTATTAGAAACTAGATGAAAGCCTGTCAATAATGACAGGGAAAATAAAATTTATGGTACAGAAATTATTGACATTTATTTAGAGTTTTTGAGTTCCATGTCAATAGATGACGACGTTGGCTCACAGCTTTCTGAAAATTTCCCCAAGCAGTCGGCTATGGAATTTGGATATGACGGGTTATCTGTTGTGTTTTGTAAAACCTTTAGTCCCTATTTCCGTCAACACTTCCTGGAACACAATATTTTTTGTATACACTGACTGTGAACCCCATATCAATTTCCCGTTCTTTTCCGTGAACTATTTTTGCCAGTTCAACGCCATGCAAAGCAGCATCATTAATGCTTTCTTGTTCAACTTTATAAAGCATTTTGCATGTGTCAGCAAAAGGATTGTTTTGAGACATGAAAGTGCTTAACTCTCGCATCAGACTTGAATTGCACTGGGTGTTTTCCCTAATCCTCATTCTTTGATCATTAACCTCTTCCGGGCCCAATACATACAGTTGAGCAAACTTTCTCTGGTCTCCATTTGCTGGGTGCAAAGCTCCTGCTCGATGGTAAATTTGTCCGTTAATTCGGAAACAACAGGGACCGTATCCAGGAGGCGGAGCAATGTTAGTTCCCATGGACGCAAACGCCAAAGCGCTATTTATTGATCTTATGTTGTCCATGAAATTTTTCAAATGTTGATGCTGTTCTTTCGTTAATTGCTGAATAACAGGGGCTGATCTTATAGCATCTAATTTTACTTTGTCTTTATGACAGCATTGCGTAAAAAGTTTGTCAGATGGCTGTTCTGTTGCAAAATGTTTTGCATGACAAAATTCACAAATATTGTCCATGGAACCACAGTTATGAGTGTCTACAGTTGGTTCTACAACGTTAACTGTGTCAAGAACAGCTTTGTTTCTAGTTCGTGGATTTTGTTGGCGGATTGTAACATTACGTCTCTTCAGTGTGATATTTGCGATTGTGACATGTCTGCAATCTGTCGTTTGCTACCTTGTGCGATTTGTTCTGATGTTGTTCCTGACTTTGTTCAATTTGCTACGCTGATGATGATTCTGATCGCATTCTCTTTGCACGGCAGACATACTTTCCCGACGGGCCCTTTCTTGCTTCTTCTTTCGTCTTTTTGCTGCTTCCTTCTGGAAAGCTACTTCCTCAGCAGATTTTTTCCGTTTAGGAGGCATATTTGCAGTGTTGTTAAAACTCACGCAAGACAAAGTTAATGTTTTGAGACAAATGAACCACAATATGAATAAATGACTTCGAATCGCACACACTCCGAAAAAAAAAAAAAAAAAAAAAACTAACTTCGAATGAAAGAAAACAAGATGTAAACAAAAGATTAAATAGGAACGATTACGGATAACACAGTTGGAACACCGGAATATAAATGTTCATATTTTTCTGTTAAACAGCGTAATAAAGCATATCAAGGGTATATAACTAGTAATAATAATAATGAATTTTATTTTTTGCTGTTACATTGTAGGCTGCAAAAATAAATTTTTTTATTATTATTATTTATATACCTTATATGAAATAGAACCAAAATTCCTGACGTAAAGTTTTCTAATCTCTAAAGAGTTGACTGTGTGACGTAACGCATCTCTCTGACGTCATGTGAGAATGATTTTGGATTAGATGACGTCACACCAACAGCTGTGTTCTTTGTTGCTATGACAACAAAACAAAGTCATATACGCATAGACTGTGTATGTGATGACATCACCTACACGAAAAGCAAAGTGCGACGTCACAAACATTTGTTTCTCGGTTGTTGCTATGACGACTTAAAAAGTGGCACGGAGGAGGACTCTAGCAAATTATATATTAGGATGCTGAAATTTTTAGTGGCAGGAATTATTGGCTCCCTGTTATCACTTGTGGAGGAGAGGGAGTGGGGAAGCATTGCAAGTGGTAGTTATAACATTCTAATCCAGGGCAAGTTCTTTATTTCACTGTTGCCAATTGTAGTTGCCTAACAAAAAAAGGGCAGGTCAAATTTTTAAGAGTGAATTATTATATTTTCAAAATTTCAGAACAAAATGGTAAAAACTAAGGACTTTTTTTTTTTAAATAAATTTTTATATTATTATTATTTATATACCTTATATGAAATAGAACCAAAATTCCTGACGTAAAGTTTTCGAATCTCTAAAGAGTTGACTGTGTGACGTAAATGACACAGTATTTTAAAACCCAACATGGTACAAAAATGTCAGCGAGCAATTCTTCCACATCACCTTTTCCCTGTCATTCATCTAAAGGTATTCATATTGGCGGGGCACAAAACAAACACCACCAATAAAAAAAATTGAAAATCAGATTAATAAAAAAAAAAAATAGTGCTGAACGCCCCTCCCCAACTATTTTATTTCTTTTCATTGCAATATTTATTGGAAACATGCTTCCTTTGCCACTAGCAGTTAAACTAGTTTTGCAACATCAATCTGTCTCTTTCTAGGTATTTCCTCTGGATTATGACCAGTTAATTTAAAATGCAACAACTGTCAAATCAACCCTTCCTCTTTTGTGGGGGTTTAATAGCCACCACGAGCAACTCATAGGACTATAAACAATAGTTTGTTATAGTCCTATAGTTCATTTTGGGCCAACGGTTCCAGGAAAGCGACAGAACCAGCATAATCAGACAAATGAACCACCTATGATACCTCATCCAGGCTCACACTGAATGAATATTCAGAGCCAAGCGCTTCAGACCACTCAGCTGCTGGGGTGGCATGCACATTTAAAGCACAGAAGTAGGCTGTCATTGTCTACAACAGAAGAAGTACAAAATAGATCCAATATCTGAATTACTAATTCTGTTAAAACATTTCACTATTTTAATTATTTTTATCACATTACGTCACATAAAAAATGGCAAGATACAATGTGATCACTGTTTCTTATCATAAGATTGCAACTTCTTTTCAGCACACCTACCTCACCAAGCAAGGTGCAAATTATCTTTTTTAAATGCACTAGAACAAATTTTGTTTCCTTATTTCTCCAAGAGCAGGTACTATTGCTGTTATGAAATCTAAGTAATGTACACATCTTAATTAACTACACTCACAGACAATGAAATTTCCGCACCTAGAAGAAAACATGCTACAACCCGTGAAACTTTGCAAATAGAGTGTGTGCTGATATGTAAATGACCCACGTTTGGTGCGATTGCGCATGACCGCACACCCTATGTTGGCGCTGCAAAGCATGAACCGGCGTGTAGTTGATGCCCCATGAAAACGAAAATAGATACCAGAGATATCGATTAGCACAACTTGTGGACTCTGAGAAAGGCCTGATCATCGGGCTGAAAACCACAGGGTGGTAGGCGCGCTGTATAGCCTACCACGTGGATCGTTCTGACCATACAGTCCGGCTGTGATGGCACTGCCACACGGTGGAGTTGTTCTGGTGGTCCTCTGGATGGAAGAGGAGGTTCACCGGTAGAGACGATCGATGGATTATGCAACAGGCACGAACGGATTTCACGGGGACACTGGATCGCAGTGTCCTCGTGGAATCGTGTGCTGCCATTAACCCCGGAACATCACCGGCTCCGTTTGCAGTGGTGCTAGGCCAGAGTGACATGGAACGCCACAGACTGGTGATGTGTGGTGCTTAGCAATGAGTGCTGCTTCATTTGTTTTTTTTGTTTTTTTTTGGGGGGGGGGGGGAGATGGTCATTGTGTCCAGGTGTGGAGGTCCCGGGTCAATGGCACAACCCCAACCTCACTATCGAACACTACCCTGCCCCACTGCAGGCGTTATGGTCTGGGGAGCCATTGCCTACGATAGCCGATCAGCTCTAGTAGTGGTACGTGGATCATTGACTGGCCAGCAGTATGTGGATGAGATCCTACGGCCCCATGTGCTCCCATTCTTGGCCGGGACTCCAGGTGCACTATACCAGCAGGATAATACCCACTCGCACATGGCTTGGGTTGCCCAGGACAGCCTACGCCATGTCCAGACACTTCTATGGCCTGCCCGCTTCCCGGACATATCCCCGATCAAGCATGTGTTGGATCAGTTGAAACGCCGGCTGGCCCCGTGCTGCACTATCCGGGATTTGGAGCACACCATCCAACACATGTGGGCCAATCTGCCGCAGGACAACATCAGGCGTCTGTTTGCCTCCGTGCCAGACCGTATTGCAGCATGTATCACCGCACGAGGCGGTGTGGCGAGCTATAGAAGATGACCGGACTGCATGCCACAGATCCCCTCTGTTATTGCCATCATGCATATCATTCATCTGTATCATGTCACGGAGAATGAAGTGTTATTGCCATCATGCATATCATTCATCTGTATCATGTCACGGAGAATGAAATGTTATTGCCATCATGCATATCATTCATCTGTATCATTATGTCCATAAAATTTTAGTTCAATTCGATGCTTCCTTCTTGGTGGGAAAATTTCATTATCCGTGAGTGTATTATTCCTGTACTTTTACAGAATGCAATAATGAGTCTACTGAACTTAAATAGAAAAAATGTTCAGTGTAATTTTTTAACAGTTTTTGAAAAATAAAAACAATTAAAATCATGAAGAAAATTAGCCCAGCACTTAAAACAAAATTTAAATATATTAAAAACCGTACATTACTTAACTATTATGAAATGTTACAATCTTTCAGTTACAATCTTTCAGTCACAAAAAAAGGTTCAGCTCCATGAGGGATCCACTTTTAATAATTGATGTTCCGTTCTAAACCAACATTAAGCTGGTTATCACAACACTCCTATCCTTCAGCAACAGAACAGATTCCAAGGTGGAACAATAGTATAGTTATAGTATCTGAAAACAGTAATTTCATTTAAATGAATTTTATGTAAATATATAGCATCAACAGTAAATATAAGAAAGATTTGAGTTGACTGTACATCAGAGTTATAGCTCACAAGGAGCCAAGGGGAGCTCAGCCACCCTCCCCCACAAGGCAAGCAAGTTCTCTTGGAAAGTTGATGCTATTGTAAATTTCTCTGTAATTTTATTTTCAGTGGTTTATGGAATTCCTTTTGTATTTCATTATAAGCACAAATATTTTACCTTGTATATCATGTAAATGGAGGAGTTTGATACGGCAACAGTAAGCAAATAATCAGTTAAAAATTATCTGGCAGTTGGTTTTTTTTTTTTTTTTTTGTATGGAGCTAATCTCTGAATCCCAGAGAACAGCTTAGTGATATGTATGTATGTATTCATGTAATTAAAAAGAACAAAATTGCACTGATACACCACGAACAATGGATAACTGAAAAAAATTCCTTTTAGAAATGAATCGGTAGGAACAGCTATGCCAATGATTCTCTGCCACATGGGCACCAGACTTGCTGCTGCTAAGGGTCAGGAAAGAGTATTATTAAAAGTTTAGCTTTCACCGTCTTTACACGATATTTCAGCACTTTTTATCTATAACGATATATATATACACTGAAGAGCAATTGAATTAGAGACAGCTGGCGTTATGCAAATGTGGCGCTGTGGGCGGCCCCTGTAAACGAAAACGACATGACATATGCAGCGATCCAACAATATAAGGAGTGATGTGACGGGAATCAGTAAGAGTCGGACGCAGTATGCGTAAGACGAAGGATCTAAGTGCATTTGATAGTGGGCAAATTGTCGGGGCCCGACAAATGGGTCACTCCATCTCGGAAGTCTTGCATGCACTGGGATTTTCACGAGCCACTGCGTCACGGGTGCACCGTGAGTACATCAAATCCGGTAAAACCATCCCTGCAACGGCCAACTGCTGTGGACAACAGCGTGTGGATCAGCGGGTTATCGTCGACTAGCTCTCATTGTAACAGCGGACAGACAGGCCACAGTGCAAGAAATCACTTGGCAATTTAATGCTAGTGCACAAAAACATGTAAGCAGCCACACCATCCAGAACCATCTCCTCGCTATGGGGTACAGAAGCCATCGTCCCATGAGGGTACCGCTGCTGACCGCACATCTCAGTGTGCAAAGATTAGCATGGGCGCGGGAACATCACCACTGGACCCTAGACATGTGAAAAAATGTTGCCTAGACTGATGAGTCGAGATTCACGTTGGTACATGCGGAAGGCAGGATACGAGTATGGCGCAAACCACATAAAGCGATGGATCCTTCTTGCCAGCACGTTACTCTTCAAGATGGTGGGAGTGGCATTCTCGTCTGGGAAACTGTTTACGTGGACTGAAATGGGACCCCTGGTGCGTGTGACATTGTCCCTCACAGGTCAACATTACCGGGATATTCTGGACGACCATTTGCTCCCATTTGTGCATCTTCAACATCCCACTGGGGACCTTATCCTGCAACAAGACAATGCACCGTGCCATCGCTCCCAAATTGTATCCAAATGGTTGGATGAACACTCCACCGATGCGACCTCGCTTCCTTGGCCAGCTAAGTCACCTGACCTCAATCCCATCGAGCACATCTGGGATGCCATCAAGAGAGATGTTCGAGGCTCTGATCCCCTCCATCAAATCTTCGTGAACTGTGGGAGGTTATTCAGGGGTAGTGATCCGTATGGTTTCCCAACGCTTCTGGTGTCTTGTCGAGACGAATCGCCGCCGTCATCAGGGCTAAAATTACAACAAAAGATGAAGTGTTTCCACAGGTTTTTAATGTCCTCATCCAGTGTTCAGTTTGCTTGGTAAATTTTAACCATAATTATGAAAGCTGTGGATTGATCTTCTTTCTTTAATCTGTACCAAAAATAGTTTTGAAATGCAAGATTCTTTCATATTGAAGTAATATTTTTCTGCGAATTAACCATAAGTCATGGCACTACACAAGCATAAGTCAGGCCAGGTACAATTGTTATGGGCTCAGAGCAAAATTTCATCATGAGCCCTAGAAAATAAATCTCGTAGTTTAATAAAATTCTTATGTGAAAAATGAAAACACATGAAATTATCATAAAGAAAAATGGTTATCTCAAATTGCTGTGAACTTAAAAGGAAATTCCATAATATGAATTGAAAGTTCAGAGCAAAAGAGAGAATGACTGCTACAAGCAACTCTGAGGGCTAAAAGCAGTAGCTTGTAAATAACTTAGGGCCGATGGCTCCATAGGAAGGACAGAGAAGTGTCATCGGATAGACACAGTACACATGCCTCACCTGGGATCCATCTCAGATGAATGATAAGAGTCCCACATCTCATGCTAATTGGCTGCTGGGGCATCACACATACTCAAAGCATCCTTTGATTGTCTTTTATGGAAGAAAAACTCAACACTGATTGCCATTTACTAATCCTATTAAACCACTGAATCCATATGGAAGTCAAGAAAGAAATATTCCTTTTAATTACATGGGATATTCATTTATAATTATATCATATTCTGATTAATGAGGAAGAAATATCCCATGTATTTATGAGGAAAAATATTCCTTATAAATACATGGTATATTCATATAATTAATCACATACTGATTGCTGCTTCAATAATTATTGAAGGATTAGCAATTAGAATATCCCTCTGAATTGCTCTAGTTTACTGTCACCATGTAATAGCATGTCATCAAACTTTAGAATTACATTACCCTGGGGAGGGAATCAAACAAGCATCTCCTGATTTTCCATTCGAGCATTCTATCCGATACAAAAATAAGGAAAGCAAAGTTTTAAATAACTGAATTTAGTAATTACTGGAATCTGAACAACTTCAGATTTTTACTAGTTGAAGCAAATCCTACTTAACCAAGAATAAGGGGAGTATGGCAGAAGAGTGGATGTCCAAATTTCCCCCTGATTACACAGTCGAATAATATGACCACCTCTGGAATCACTGTGTACTCACCCAGGCGTGTCACAGAGTGCACGTGACAAGGTCAACAACACAGAGATATATATAAATGGCTGGCCAGGACAGATGAGCCATAGTGCATAACGTGGGCACAATGGGCAGATGTAGTGATTTGATGGATGTTTAAAAAGGAAAGATCATTGGTTACCGCACCAAGGGTGGAAGCATCTCAGAAACAGCAAACTTTGTGGGCTGTTTACGAGGAGCTGTAGTAAGGGTGTACCAAAAATGGACCGCTGGCACACAGAGTAGTACCTCCTGACATCATAACTGTGGAACTCCAAAGACCATCAACCCCAGAAGATAACGTCGCCTCCGTCAACTTGTAAAGGGCAATCTAAATGCAACAATGCAGCAATTGACCATGCAAATGAATGCTGGGGCATCCAGATATGTGCCCCAGATAACAGTAGAGCTAACCCTGTGATGCATGGGTCTCTGAAGTCAACACTGTGTACCCATGTTAACCAGGTCCATCGGCAACAATGTCTGAAGTTTGCATGAGACTACCGTCATGGGACAGTGGGGAAAAGGTTGCCTTCACTGACGAATTGAGGTTTCTATTCCACAGAAGTGATGGGCGGTGGTGGACATGGCGTCAGACACACGAGAACCAACACCCAGACAGGCTTGTTGGTCAAGTACATGTCAGCGGTGGCAGTATGCATGTCTGGGAGATGTTTTCCTTGTATGCCCTGGGACCACTAGTACCACGGATGGATCCCTGAATGCCAATGGGCTACCTGTCCGTTTTTGCTGACCACTTGCATCTCTTCACGTTGGACATTTACCCTGGCCGTGATGGTGTGTAAAGGAACAATGCTTGCTGTCGTGTAGCTAAGGCAGTGCGTGACTGGTTCCAGGAACACGACAGCGACGTCTTCGTTTTTCCTTGGCCAGCGAAATCGCTTGACCTCAATCCCATAGAGCACTAGTGGTACTATTTGAATCGACAAGTTCAGTGTGCCGATCCACAACCACGTCATTTCCGGGACCACCGTGCTCTGCTGCAATCTGAATGGGCACACTTTGGCAACCTCCCAGGGCCTCATTAAGTCTATACCCCACTGTCATCTGGGCCAAGTACGTAATAATGGGAATAATCCCATTATTACGTAGGTGGTCGTATTATTCTGATACGACCGTGTATTTGCTTAGAGTAATTAATGACACAGACTGTTACTTAACATCAATGATGAAAGAAAGTGTCATCAGCCAGTTTTCTTCCATAAAATGGTGGACAAATCATGGCAAAAAGTCTAAAAAGGGTTCAAATTCAAAATTGCCTGCAGGATTTTGTGACTTTTTTTTATGTCTAGGCTACATTCAGCACCAGAGTCATCTGCCTCCATTGAGAGAATTTTATCTATGTTTTAACTAGTTTGGAATAAGTTACAAAATAGGCTTGGGATAGAGAAAGCCACAAAACTTTTTAATTTTATACCTTTTTGGATCAAAATTTGCTGTAGATTGGTAAAAGTTTTGTTTCTGGCTAAAACATGTGAGATTACATTAATTAGTTAAAATGTGACTGTTTTGCAGAAAAACTCAAGAGGTTTGAAAATATTTGAAAATTGTGTGGATCACAAAACTCTGATAATTTCAGACTGCTTTTGAGGTTCTAGTAAAATACAAAGCAAAAATACTTTATTATCTGTACCACTGTTTAATTTTTAGGCGATCTTTGTAAATAGTCAACAACCATTGCAGTTTATGCACACAAATAATATCTTAGGCAAATTTTATTTAAAGATAATATTTTAGTTAGAAGCTAAGTATGTTATATTCGGTTTCTTTATTTTTTTTTTCTGTAGTATGAATAGATAATGTTGGTCGGTTTATTCTATAGTTATTTCTTTATAGGTGGAAAGTTATTTATATGCAACCATTTATTATTTTCAGAATTGTTTAATTTTTTTATTTCAGATCAGTTGCTTTGTCAGCTGATCTGAAATGTTTGTTAATTGTGTTGCTAAATAATAAAATCGGTGAACCATCACCTTTGAGAAGGAAAGAAAGAGAATCTAGTCATTATTCCTATTATTATTAATTGTAAAAGAAAATATTTTATTAGGTGCCGATTGAATTTAGAATATTGCAGAAGCAAAAAATAGAATCTAATTTTGAAAAACCCAGTGGGATTTTTGGTGCGTTTTTTCAACTTGCCCTGCCCGGAAAAACCCGGTGGGTGTTTTCGAACTGGGCCCACCCTGACTAAAAATAAATTCATGACCTTTTTCGAGTTTGTGGCTTTCATAATTTGTATGACCAGTAGATACCCTGTTATGCCACACACACCCATACTATTATGTTCAGTGCTGCATGTGGAAATTTCTGTTTACATACATGAACTTTATTAGTTGAGTTAAACTGTACCACTGAAGTGTCACATTATTAGAAACTTTTCTTTGTTTATGTATTTTGATTCTTAGTTTTCTAACCATATATACCGCACAACAAATGGCTAAAGCCTATGATATTACCACTTCTTTTTCAGAAGATATTCAACACTGTTTGTTTCAACACATTTATCTTGATTTTCTAACAGTTTCTAAAACAAAACAAAACAGATGAACAATTTTCTGAAATACATAAAAAACCATAAATCACTTACACATTATGAAACAGTGTCTTTCAGCAGGTGGTAATGGTTTGGCTCCATGAGGATATCCAATTTTAATAATTTCCATATTCGGTTCTACAATGCCAAGCTGATTACGACATCACTCCCAACTTTCAACAACAGAAGTGATTGTCAGGGTGGAACAATACAAAACATATGGTTATAATATATGCAAAAATAAGTGTTTTCATTAAAGTAAATTTACATAAGTACACAATATCACAACAGTAAATATAAAAATTAAACAAACTCATTACCACAAAAATTTTGTTTTATTAAAACCACATGAGTAGCTCTGAGGGTTATAGGCAATTTTGATCATTAATTTAAGACCACTTGTTCTAGAAGTGATAGAGAACCAGTGCTGCAAGACAAACATGCCACCCATGCCTCATCTGGAACTCGAACCAGAGTCCAATTCATGCAATTAGCCATTACATAGTACGTCTGGCCACCATTATGGCACTATATTTTCTATGAAGGAAATATCACAGATGCCTTTTTTTTTAATTGCAATAAAAAATAAGTAATGGCAACCAAGCTTTCTTCATTGTAAACAAATAGATATACTTCTAGGGCATTTAAACTCAGTTCTAACAAGTGTAGAGAAAAAATTATACTTAGAACTTTATACATGGTTTCTTTTTTATTAAGTACAAGCATTTTGTAGGATTTTAATCACAGGTACTGACTATGAGCATGCTCGGTTACTTAAGGCTGTTTCACTTGCCTTGCAGTACAATGGAAAGAACTGAAATACATAGTTTGGAGTATAATTAATGAATCAAATCTTTTGAAAATTGGTGACATTATTAGAAATGGAATAAAGTTTTACGTAATACAAATAAAACGCAGAAAATCTGTTATTAAATAACTAAAAATTATCATTTTAAATTTTATGCAGCTAACGCCATCTACATTTAAAACATTGTAAGAGCAAGGAAAACAAATACACTGCCCAAAGTTTCGTTAAAATTTAATGCGTTAGCTAATAGAATAATTGTTTCCCTACAATCTACCAAGTTCCTTAATTTTCCGCGAGCTATTTATTTATGAATGTATGAATTATAATCGTAGAAGTGTACCTTCAATGGGACCACGACTCATTTCCAGAACTCCAGATGGCGCCACAATCGAGTTTCCCTAAACACTCGTGTCAACTGTCAATACCAATTATCAAGAGGCGTTACAAGACTAAGCTCCAATGCCATTGCACAGATAGTCCTGGTTATCACAGCAAGGTCTGTCCAATGGAATTAGAGCTTACTTAATCTTGTCATTTGAGAATGGATTTCAATGGCATCACAATGAAATGGCCATGGGGTTCCATGTTCGCGATTGATTTTTACTTGCTGGAGGAAGGAAATTGACCTACAGAAAAATTTCCTTTTCGCCTATTCGTATACATACAAAGACAAGCAAAATTAAATTTAATATAATACATTACTACGTATAACGTATTTATACTACATAACATATACAAAAAATTATATTTCCATGGGTTTCAATTAATGCCTTTTGATTGCACGAAGACATGAACACAGTCTTTTAAAAAAAAAAAAAAAAGTAGAACCTGAGCTTCGTATAATTGAAGACTACAAGAAAATACAGTAGATAAATTTATACAGGATTTGACGATCTCTTGGAACATGGACACGCCAAGCGGGGGGTTCAATGGGTGCGAAGCGGGTGCCAGCTTCCGGTGGCGGCAGGACGCCTCAATCAAATTTTACAGTTGATAAATTTATGTCATTGACATGGGAGAAGTTTAGAAAATGTTTTACTCTGAGAAATCTTACTACTACGTGGGTTTGTTTATTTTTCTAGTAAAAATATTCATTTATATAATTCAATAAAAACGACTTCAAATCGGAGAATATTGTTTTCTTATTTTGTTCAATAACGGATACCGCGGGCAAAGGACTAAAAAATGATTTTTTTTTTTTTTTTTTAAATCTTGAAGATTTCAGTATCATGATATGCGTAGCGCTATGACAATGGGAACAATATGAAAAAAAATACCCCGTAGACGTCAAAAAACAATTTTTCGATCTGAAACCCTTATGCATTTTATGTACTTTGAGCGACTCATACTTTAAATCTGGTCGTAAATAACAATGAAAAAAATTTACTAGAAATTTTCAGCATTAATCAAGAAATATATGCTTTCTTTTATGAATTACCTCACCTTTGGCAAATTTTAAAGAAACGAACTTCCACCGTTGACTATAAAACCGTGCTCTGCTCTGAAACATGGTGGGAAATCGATGCAATGAGGGTATCTAGGTTTATAGGGGGGGGGGATTCACCAGTTATTTCGAATTCTGTTTTTAGTTTTAAACAACTTATTTTTATATGTAAAAATATTTTATTTAAATATGAAAACCAGTTATTTTGAATTCTGTTCTTAGTTTTAAACAACTTATTTGTATATGTATCCATATGAGACATTTTTTACTTAGTTGGTTAGGATAGCTAAACAGACGCCCGTGATGTTCAGTGTTATATATATTATGAAAACTCTTATTTTAAGGGAAATAGAAAATGATGTTGCTAAAGATATTTATTTCATGTAAAAATGACTATAGAAATTGAAAAATATTCTCTTACAAGGGACGGTAAATCGGGGATTGCACCCAGGAGGCAAATGCCCTTGGCGCGCCCCTGTCTTGGAATATCAAATTGGGAACCCGGACGAATTTGCCAGTGAAATGGTTAAATTATTTCCAAAGATGCTAATCTTCAGCAAAAAATTGAATGTTACAATCAGACTGCAGTTGAACTTCTTGTTCCACAGTGTCTTGTTATACAATTTCCGATTACAAGTTGCGATCCTGAAAATATTGTGATCCCTATATAAAGTCCTTTCAGTAGAACAATATGTACAACATATCGGGAACTGTTATGAGCACAAAAATGTGCGGTTAATAGAACAAAAAGCCATGACATCCACATTCCTCTCATATTGAAAATGAATGTTGCTGAATATTACTTATTCTGCAGTTTCAGGCAGGTTTTTTGGCCTCGAAATCCCCCCCCCCCCAAAAAAAAACACTTGTCAGGGAGGGGGGGGTACTTAACATTTTTATCTAAATTGTCCTCATCAAATCTCGTGTGGAGGAAATTGTAGCCGAATACAGAATTTAGCTGCCCATAATCTACATCGTGGATTGCATTGTGTGTGTGTGTGTGTTGTACGGCCTCTAAGAGGGAAGGCGGGGGGGCAGAGAGCCTGTTTGGCCCGGGCCTGACATGCTTGGGGCAGCAAATTTACACTTTTGACTATAACTATTAATTTGGTTATACACTACTAACTGCTAGCCAGTATAACCACGAAAGACAAGAGATATCAAAGCCATATTTATTGTACCGATAGCATATGATACAAGGGTGAATCGATTACGAATACAACGCGGTGAGACGAGGGGAACACGTAAAAACCAGTATCTTATGTGCCGGG
Source organism: Macrothele yani (assembly GCA_039090855.1). Lineage (NCBI taxonomy): Eukaryota > Metazoa > Arthropoda > Arachnida > Araneae > Macrothelidae > Macrothele > Macrothele yani. Next base: position 23,555,130 of record CM076992.1, read on the forward strand.
TCTGTATGGCGCAGCATAATTAATGCATGACTCACTCAGTTGGTCGCCGCGGTACCGCCACACACGGATTCAGCCATCATGGTGCTGTAAACTGAAGCGGTATTTGTCTAAAAACACGGTGTCTTCCCATTCGCTCCTCCGGGAGCGACGTTCTTGGCACCACCACTGTAGTCTCAGATGCCGGTGTTGTAGAGTCAAAGGTAGCCGAAGCAATGGACGCCGTGCAAAAATTCCCCGATGCTGCAGAGGACGTTGAACCGTACGTGCGGAGACAGGGTGTTCTGCCACACACGCGAACTGTTGAGCTACAGCTATTGATGTGACTGTGCGATTCACAATAGCCATGCGCACCAGATGTCTGTCCTCTGGTTCGGTTGTGTGACGGGCCGTTGGAATCCCACACGTTTGTGAGCTCGTTCCTCCGATACCTACTAACGCCATATTCTCAGCACCGTGCCCACATTGCTGTGCTTGTTCTTCCTTGTTATACTACTTCCAGGGGGCGTTACTGTCCAACCTGATTTCCATATGTGCTGCCCATCAGCATGTGGTCTCATGGTCTGCCCTCCTGCCAACTTTCTAGCCCATGTGATGCGATCTTCCTGGTGTTGTACTTTTAATGTCCAGCAGTGTAGTTACAGACACAGAAATATACAGCCTCGGTGTACTTCTATAGTTTTGCATCATTTTTTTTCGCCCTTTTTCATCTTTTAATTTACATGGGTGGGGGGTCAAAAACGGAACTACTAGTTTTGTAGAATTGTTTTCAGACTTCATTTTTTTTATTTACTGGGGGGGGGGGCAAAATATGAAATATGGAACTACTAGTTTTGTATCATTGTTTCCACATTTTTTCGTTTTTTAATTTATTGGAGGAGACGATCAAAAATGGAACTACTACTTTTGTATCATTGTTTTCGCACTTCATTTTTTAACTTACTGGGGGCCCTCAAAAATGGATGGCCCGGGCCTCTATTGAACTGTGTGTGTGCGCGCGTTTGGACACCTAATATGTTCTTGCATTTTTTTTAATTATCGGGATTCAAATTTTAATTTAAAAATAAAAATGTCATTAGGAAGCTTTGTGGCAGCTTTACTGATAACTCGGAAAAATTATACTGAAGTGTTTAACATTTTTTTTTTTTCATATTTTCCTTCAAATATACTTTTATTAGCCCCTAACTTCAATGTCAATTTAAAAATACAAATTTCGCGTTTTGATACCTGGTTTTTATTCCCCTAGAAAATTCAATTTATAATGCTAAAGATTAATTGCTTTGGACATAGTAACCATTTTATTTGAAATTTCCTCCGGGTTCTCAATTCACGAGAGCCTATCGAATGTGAGAGCCAAAATGGTAATGTAATAGCCAAGCAATCCACGTGATATATATCAAATGTGAGAGCCAATCAATCCATGAGATATATATAGAATGTGAGAGCCAATCAATCCACGAGATATATATAGAATGTGAGAGCCAATCAATCCACGAGATATATATCCAATGTGAGAGCCAATCAATCCATGAGAGCCAAAATGGTAAATGGGGAACCCTAAGTGCATCAGCTATTACTGTTGCATAAAAATACATTACTTACAGACAATACATCATTGTTATCCTGGATTTTTTTTTTCCTGGATATTTTTTCGTTGGACTTTTATCTGGGGGTTTCTTCCTTGAATAATTTTTAACTTTACTTTTTCTCCGTTCTACTCTCTATCCTAGACTTTTTCTCCGGTGGACTTTCTGTGCTGTACTTTTTACATGTTACCTATTTCACTGCAGTCATCTGCAAAGGCACGCAAATAACTGTCGAATTATCTTTTTCAGCTAAAAGTAGGCTTTCCCAGATGGCTCCATACTGTTGGCCTTTGAGGCAAAATCACATACAGTTATATGGCTGTATATCATGGTCGCTTTTGTTTTTACTCTGCATGATTTAGTGCTTCGATAAATAAATAAAAAATATGCGGCCGATATTCCAAAAAAATGCTTCCTTTTTTTTTTTTTTTTTAGATTGCTCTGTCTTTTTTTCTTTAGATATAAATCTTTTTATCTACTTTGTTATTTTCTTTCTCAGAGAATAAAACTTGCTACAAACCCCCGGTATGAGAACTAGCTGTTTTTCTCAGTGTTTATTCTGCTTGTTTTTGCGCAATCTATATGCATATCATATTTAGAAACAAAATATCATGATTGGTATTTTTGAATATATTATGTAGTATAAATACGTAGTAATGTATTATATTAATCTTTATTTTGCTTTGCATTTTTGTATCTTTAGGAATATGCAAAATAGAAATTTTGCTCTTGGTCAATTTCCCTCTTCCGCCAGGTAAAGGCTTTAAGCGAAACAGAAATAGTCGAATTTGGAAGACATGTTCGCAACACATCTCCTGGGAGTTGCCTTATTCAGGTTTAGTTGGGGAGGCAGGCATCTGCGGACCCTGATCTGCGGATAGCGGATGCCTTTGATGAATTGTTCAAGCTGCTGCGTGCTAGAAACCCTGGCATCTATACTCGGGGCAAGGCTAACCTGACTATGGAGAGTTATGGAGTGTGTTCTTCCACTGCATAATATAGTTCCAGTTGAAAAGCTCGTGCTCGAACTTGAACTGAGACCTAAAAAGCACATCGATATATAACGATGTTGTAAATGTTGTACGTACATATATTAAAAAAAAAAAAAAAAATAAGATCCCAGTTTCGGTCGCGTTTCTAAAAAAGACAAATATTCGTATTTTCGCGACGTTGTTGTCACTTTTGTCTTGCTTCAGACAGGCTCTACCGTAACACACGGAGGATTTTTACTGAGTGTGCGGAAAGTGAGAATTGAGCCGCACGGTAAAAGGGGAGATAACGAGTTGCGGCGGTCACTAAGCTTGCCCAACTCCCTGGTTGCTGTCTCAAAATACTCGTTCTGTCTTGGACTTGGTGCTTATCAGTACATCTGAAAACATAGCGCAATGATGCCGCAATCCAATGTATTTTAAAAAAAAAAATGCGTACTGCATACACGTTTTTTGGTAACTAAAAAAATATATCTTTGGAACACTTTAGGAACACCGAAAGTTTACGTATAACTGATGAAATGGAATAATAACAAATATGTTAACGAAAGTGTTTATCTTACCACCGCCGGGTTAGCCCCCCCCCCCCCCCTCATCATCAAAATTTCACAGAAATATGACAATAAATATTTTTTCTTCCGATACACTTCCTTTGAAGCTTGGACGGCGATGAAAAACACTTTTGTGGAATTTTGAAGGGTCTGCCAGAATTTTGCGATGAGTTGTTATTGCGATACTCACACACCGACCGGCATTCTCTTTAATAAAAACGGATTGCAAACATATTCAGTCGTTTTAATTTTGAAGCCATCATGATAACAATTTAGTGCAGAAAAATTTGTTTTCCAAAATTTACCAACTCTGTAAATTTTCTAAACAATGATATCTGATTAAATGTTCTTTTCAAAGCAATGCACTACCTCAATTGAAATGTGCAGCTACACTGCTGGCCACACAAAATGCAACACCAAGAAGGAAGCATCCGATTGGCCTGAAATTCGCAGCATGCGTCACCCGCCAGAGGACATGCAAACGATTAGCACTGCAAGGCATATGCACATCATGTGCGTCCGGCCCGCCACCGAGAAGCACTATAAGAAGGGTGAATAGAAAGTGGGGTGTAAGTAGTATAAGTGTGTTGTGCTGCCGGACTTGTGCGTGGGAAGCTTCCTGATGCCACCTCGCAGAATACGGCAGTCATTCCAGCACGTTTCGGAGTTCAACAGAGGAGGAATAGTGGTTTATCGCGACAGCGGTTTATCGTACCGAAACATCGGCGCCCGTGTGGGACGACATCTAGCCACAGTAAGGAGAGTATGGATTCGGTGGGTGCAGGAGGGACAGACGGACCAACGTGAGCGATTGCCGCAGCCGTGGCTCACCACCGAACGAGAGGACCAGCATGTTGTGCTGCGGGCATTGACGGCTCGCACCGCTACATCAAGAACGTTCGCGCGGGAATTAGGGTGTGTTGCGCAACAACCTGTGTCAGCACATACCGTTCGACGTCGTCTGCAGGAGCGGGGACCTGTCGCACGGCGCCCATTGCTCCGATTACCATTGACGTTACACCACCGGCGAGTGCGGTGGCAATGGGCCGTTGAACGCCGCACCTGGACTACGGAATGGCACAACATTGTCTTCTCCGACGAATCCCGCTTCTGCCAGCAACACCACGATGGTCGGATCCGCGTGTGGCGGCACTGCGGCGAGAGACTGTATGACGCCTGCATTATGCATCGCCATACCGGTCCGTCGCCTGGCGTTATAGTTTGGGGCGCAATTGGATATGACATCCGCACCCTCTGGTACGCATCGCCGGTACACTCAACAGCCACCGCTACATCTCCGACGTTTTGGAGCCTGTAGTCCTCCCTTACCTGCAGGGCCTGCCAGCGGCCACGTTTCAACAGGACAATGTGCGCCCGCACGTGGCACACATCGTGCAACAATTCTTCACGGCCCACCAGGTGTCACTGCCGCCGGGGCCCGCCTGTTTTCCCGATATGTCGCCCATCGAACACGTCTGGTCGCTGATCGGCAACCTAGTGGTCCGGCAGGCACCACCCGCAGCTACGCCTGATGAACTGTGGCAACGTGTGGAAGCAGCCTGGACCGACATACATCAAGCTCACATCAAAAGCCTCTTTTGTTCGATGCCGTGGCGTGTAGCGGCCGTTATTGCCAGCCTTGGGAGTTACACGAACTATTGATGTCTGTGTGTTCCGCAAGTCGCACGGGTCCTGTAAGCTCAATCGTTTCATCTTTGTATCTGTTGTTATGTGTCCAGTAAATCTGGCTTTGCTATCTCGTGTCCTTCTTGGTGTTGCATTTTGGGTGGCCAGCAGTGTATTTGTAAATTTCTGCTTCTGATGAACACTGGTGTGCAAAAATTAAGGACGAAGAGGAGAAAGTATAACAGCGGAACAAGCAAGCAGAACGGACCGAAAGACCACTCAGGAGATAGACTAGGGTCCGGTACGGTAGGGCATGTGCATATATGCAGCATGATGTAGGGAGGGGGGGGGGTGTCGGAAGGGTATAAAGCACACGGGCGGTGTACGCTCAGCAATTCGGTGAAAGCTATTGCACTGTGTACATCGGTTTGAACGACGTCGAGTTGCTGCCACCGTGTGATATGGCCAACAGGCAATCCAGTAGATCGACATCTAGATGACTTTACCCGAGGTCGCGTCATTGGGAAGTTGTAAGAAGGTCAAAGTGTGACTAGTGTGGCCGAGGAATTCGGGATCGCTCACAGCATCGTTTCACGAGCTTGGAGAGCATTTCAAACGACAGGAACAGCTGTCCAAGAGTTTAGCAGTGGTCGTCCAGGAGCAACCACGGCAGCGGACAACCGGTATATTGTCCTACTGGCGAGAAGAGACAGACGGCAGACAGCGGGAGAAATCGCAAGGCACATGCAACAGACAAAGTACGGTGTGTGCCATTAACGCCTGCTCATTGGAGACGGCGGTTTCTGTGGTGCCAGGAACACAAGAATTGGACACATCAGCAATGGGGTCGAGTTCTCTTTACAGATGAGAAGCGATTTACTCTGACGAGCGATTCTGGACGTATACACATCTGAAGAGAGCAGAGAACACTAAATCACACCTCCAACATCATCGAAAGGGACCGGTTTGGAGGTGACGGAGTTCTCGTTTGGGGCGGTATCATGCTTGGTAGCCATACTGACCACATCTTCCAAGGAGGTTCAGTCACTGGTGTCCGCTATTGTACCGAGGTTCTCCTGCCTCACGTGCGTCTGTTTAGAGGTGCTGTGGGTCCTGAGTTCCTCTTCATGGACGACAACGCTACACCTCATCGTACAGTGGCTGTCGCAGAGCTGTTGGAGAGTGAAGATATTCAACATATGTATTGGCCCGCAAGGTCCCTGGACCTAAATCCATTCAAACAGGTGTGGGACCTTCTCAGGAGACGCTTGGCAGCACGTCACCAGCCGACAACACTGTAATTTTGTACTAAGTCACGGCACTTTTTTTTCCTTCAAATTAAAGTACAGTTCGCGCTTGGCTTACATAAAACGTTTTCTCGAAATTTGTTTGGAGTTCACATTTCAATTCTCAATATAGGCCAAGAAACGGCAATCTTTATACCCCCCCCCCCTCTGAACTTTTTTGACCAGTTGCCCTAAAATCGTATGAACCAACATGAAAATTAAGACAAACAGAAATGAGCTCTTTCTTATTGTGAGGTACCTTGGAAAACTGCCACACATAATTCGGAAACTTGGAAAATTGCCCCACTATAAAATTGCAACACATTCAAAGTGTTCCTCGATGAAGCAGCAACTTGTGCCCGGTCCCTTAAAAAAAAAAAAAAAAAAAAAAAAACGTTGCAGTTTTCCGGCAACCTGTTCATAAAGGACGACAACGAGTGTGTGTAGACAGGAAGGAGCCCACCGGACGCGAAGCCCACTCGGACATCATATATATTATAACAGTGTGTGCTTCGGTTTTTTTTTTTTTTTTTACATTCATATAAAAAAGGAAAGGCCATCACTACAGCTAATCCCATTTCCCTTTCGAAAGCATGCAGTATTACGAAAATTCGGTTTACTATACGTAAATGTTTAGATTTCTGTTAAAGTGGTCGGCATGTAATACGTATAAATATACTTTTGCATATCAGTTTTACATTTTGTACCTTGTTTCGAGATAAAAATTATTTCCCTCAATTTGGAGCAACGTTCTGCTTCTGTTCATAGGACTTTCAGCCCCAGAGACAGATTCCTCGCTTGCCAGAGGGAAGCAGGGATGGGAGAGTTTAGCAAACCATTGTGATTTTCACCATTCTATTTCCCTTTCATTGTGATTTTCACCATTCTATTTCCCTTTCATTGTGATTTTTACCATTCTATTTCCCTTTCATTGTGATTTTCACCATTCAATTTCCCTTTCGAAAGCATGCAGTATTACGAAAATTCGGTTTACTATGCATAATGTTTACATTTCTGATATAAATATACTTTTGCATATAAGTTTTACATTTTGTACCCTGTTTCAAGATAAAAATTACTTCTTTCAATTTGGAGCAACGATCTGCTTTTGTTCATCAGGGTGCCTGTTCATAGGAGTTTCAGCTTCTTGGGACCAATTCTTCGCTTGCCAGGGGGAAGGAGGGATGGGACAGTTTAGCAAACCATTGTGATTTTCACCACACTTGTCATGCTTCCTTACATCCTCCTGCTGCAGGGCTCTGGCAACGAATATAATCTGGTGTCGTGTTTATATTTCCCGGTCCTCTGTTCGTTCGTTCCCCTCAGGCTTTCATCGCCGGTTCCCTTGACTGCCAGTTGAAACAAAACAAAGAACCATATTAATTCTATACCGGTTTACAATAAAACACTTTGGACTTCAGCCGAAAGGAAGGCTTCCTAAGTACTATATGAGAAAGCAATGTTGTATAGCAAATGGCTACCAGATTAAGGTTTTGTGGAATATATCAATTATAGGATGCGACACCTCAAAACAGTTAACTTTGAAATTTTTATTTTTCAAAAATAAAATTTCGGCGAAAATGCAGTTTTTTCATTTTTACGCAAACGCACGGAATGCTTTGCAGTAACTTTATGAAATAAAAGAAGAGCAAATTTCTGCTCAGAACCGTTTGCAGTAATTCTATAAATAATTTTAGAAATGTGTTGCGTAAAAACGTGTTCCAGAGTAAATTTCTATCACATCGAGTGGATTTCGAATGTGATCTGAATGTGTTTCGAATGCGTTCGCAATAAGTACTATTATATAATTAAGAACACATTGTGTTCCTAATGTGAAACTGAATGCACTCCCGACAATTGCAGTGTAATAACGAAAAAAAGTAAAATGTTCATTTTACTGGAGAACGAAGGCGTCTAGGAAAATGTATGCTATAGTATGCATGGACGGTGGGACAGTATGCGTGGCGTGGACGGTGGGACAGTATGTGTGGTGCGTGGCGTGGACGGTGGGAATGTGTAATTTCGTTTGGTAGTCAGAGATGGCCGTTGGCTAACAAAGTCAGCAGAATACTTTTTGTCGGATCCAGTCCCAGACAGGCTCGATTGGAGACAAGTCCGGATAGCGTGCTGGCCAAGGGAGTTGGTTCACAGCCTGAAGAGCATGTTGAGTTGCACGGGCAGAGTGTGGGAGGGCGTTATCTAGCTGGAATCTCGCATTTGGTATTGCACTCAAATATGGCGGGACGGCTGGCTGCACGATGTCGCTGACGTACGTACTTCTATTCAGTGTACCTGTATGACGTTTCTATCGGCGTTCCATCTGGGTGCTCTTTTTTCACTTTTCACCAGTGTATTACCGTTTATTGCCCGTCCGCTGGGCTAAAGCGAACCAGCTGCTACGTCTTATTCACTGCAGTGGGATGAAATTAAAAGGCCAGAATTTTGCATAACTCTTTAACCCTGTTAAATTTTTCTCCTACCGGTGTCTACCATAAGGTTGGGTTCCCCAATTGAGGGTCTCCAAGCTGAGGGTCGACAGGTGCATTGCGTTGTGTTTCATATGGGAGAACATGGGAAACCTATGCCCTTTCATATGCCACTTAAATGTTAAGAATTCCATTAAGTAAGGTTTGGAAAATTAAGAGACTACTGAATTACCAGAATAAGAAACTACTAAACTTCATGAGAAGACTAATTCTAAACTGCAAAGTTGGTGATGTGGTTACTTTAGCGATAAGAGATTTAAAGGATTCACTCTATAAACAATTCTGGTAAAATTCAACATCAAAACGGGTTTATTCTCAATATTAGTTTCTTAAAGCAGTTACATGGGGATCGGTGGAGTTTCTACTTAAACTAGATCAAATATCAGATAATAAATTCCTAGCAGTTAATTACAGATACATTACTCGTGCTAGCATTTCGCATATACAAAAATATATATATATTCAATGGGCGCTTGCAAGAGAAATGACCTTACTACTGAGATTTCATGGGGAAATGATCGCTCTGTCCTTATGCTATCTGCTCCCCTGTAGCCGTGCGAATTCTACTAACGACGCGAGACTATTTGCACTTAGCCATGAGAGTGAATTTCACGTTTACGGATACAATGGTCTCTCTGGATGGCAGTTTTTGCCGTATTTCACTTAGCCCTGGTATACACGTGTGCGGGTTTGACGTGGAAATGCCAACAGTTCAGCAGTTGCGGTGATTGAACAATCGGCCTTCATCGCACCTACTATCTGCAGCGGTCAAACTCACTTAGGTCTCTGCCTTTAGCCACGATTACCCAGCAAAAACAGTCTTGCCGCCATGGTGGCGCAGTGGTCTAAGCGATGGCTTCTGATCATTCGTCCGAATTAGGTCCGCGTTTGAATCCCGGTGAGGCATGGACGTTATTTTAGTCTTACGGCACTGGCTATCTTCCTTCCCTGGAACCAGTGACCTTAAATTAGGGACAGGCGACTGCTTATGGTCCATTGAGTTGCTCATGGTGTTTGCTCCAGTAACAAAACAACAGCAACAAAAAAAAAACAGTCTTGCTGGGCCAGCACTGTGCCACTGCTGGCTCTCAACAGTGCCAGCACTATATTGTCGTCAATAGAATGTGAACCGTCAATAAAATGTGCCAGCAGCTGGCCAACAGTTGGCACCCCATCAGTTGTCATATGCCAGAACAGGGCCATCAGTTATCCATCGCCGGCTGTGGCTGCCGCAAGTGGCCCTGCAATTTCGTGCGATAAACGATGGCTAACCTAATGTGGTCCATCAGTGTCTCGGCAGTGGCAGCCGGTAATCACGTGACGTAACTGATGGCTTGCCGAATGATGGCTGTCATTTTCCATGTAGTAGTAGAAAAAAAAAAAGATAACCACAGTTCACCAAAGGCACACACATACAACTGCTTTTTTTTTCCAACGAAACTCCTACTCCGATGTCACGGGGCTGAGGAAATTTGAGATCAGATTAGATCATATGTAGAAGATTTTAGGAATGGAGTGTCTAACCCCAGGTCTTGAACAACCCTTAGAAATGGGAAGCTAGGAGATTTGGGCTATAGTGCCCGACAGGAAAGTGACACGAAAGCGAGGTAGAAAGAGGGAGGAAGACGCCCTTATTTATTACCGGGGGACAGTACCCGGGGTTCAACGGCTTAACGTGCCCATCCGACGCATGGCGGATATTTAGTGGTTTGAGCGTTTGTACCTGCCCAGGATCGAACCTGAGGTTACCTCCGTGGCAGTCACAAAAGTTGACCACTAGGCCACCCGCGGCCCTGAGGAAATTTCCTCAACAGATCCGGCAAATCACCCGATGGATCTGACTGGCATCGAGCCAAGGATTGCTGGTGGGTGAAGCAGATGCTGTAAGAACTATATAGACTAGTTTGCCACGCATAACTGTCCGCTTGGAGGTGAGCCTCTCTCCAGTGCGCGTAGGTAGTTCGTTTGTATCGATGAGTGTGTAGTCGTCACTCCTGTGGACTGCAGTGCAAATCTGAAGTCTATAGTGCATTTTGTTTATTCTGTGCAAACTGTGTTGCAGTTATGGGAAGATTAGGTGATATTTCACTGCGAAACGCTTCGCAAATGGTGATTTTAAGTGAATTCGGCAAAAGAAATGCAGAAATTGCCCGGATAACTGGGGTGCACAAGAGTACAGTTGGACGGCAGCTGGCGAAGATCCGTGATATGGGTGGAATCAAAAATGGCAGGCTGAGTAAATGTGGCCCAAAAATAAAAACAACTCCTCGAAGTAACAACGCGTTGAAACGGTTATGTCTGCGAAACAGGTTTGTCTCGTCAAAAGTTCTTGCCAACTAATTGCGGGAAAGCTTTGGTACTGTTGTTTGTCCTCGAACAGTGAGGGACAGGTTACGTTCTATGGGTCTGACGTCTCAAAGGGCGGTAAAGAAGCCATTGCTAACCAATGTACAATGCAAGAAATGTTTAGAATGGGCAAAGGAACATAAGGAGTGGAACATTGGTAGATACCGTCAACTGTTATTTAGTGACGAGACAAAATTGAACATCAACGGTAACAACGCAGGGTTCCGAGTGTTTCGACGAAATAATGAAGCGTTTCATCCCTCTGCACACTGAAGACAAGAAAGTATCCATGCAGTGTTGTGGTTTGGGGATGTTTTGCTGTTGGTGGAGTGGGCAGAATCCATGTATGCGAGAGCACTGTTAATGCACAGGTGCACAAAAGTACCCTCAAGGACAAGATGGTGCCTTCAGAACGTGATTTGTTTCAGGGTCAGCCGTACATCTTCCAGGACGATTCGGCCCCATGACACCGTGCAAAAATCATTAAAGCTTATGTGACGTCTTTAGGCAATGTTGTGCCTCTTCCTTGGCCTGGTAATTCGCCAGACTTGAACCCGATTGAGAATTTGTGGCGCATTCTGAAAAGAAAAGTGCTCGAACGTCACACCGCAAATACAGTGGAACTGATTAACGTAATTACTAAAGTTTGGCACAGCTGTATTTCATCCGATATGTTGCATAAGTTGGTTGATTCCATGTCCAACAGGTGTGCAGCCGTTGTTAAATCAAAAGGTCATCCAACGAAATATTAGGTACGTAATTACATTTGAATATGTTATTTTGTAATAATTTCTGTTTCGCAGCACATTTCGGTTTAAAACTTGAGTTCTGTTAAAGATATTCCCGTTCGGTAAACTGATTTGGCTTCTGCATGAAATGTGGTTTAAAATTATATATGTAGTGAATATTATCTGCATATTTACTTTTGTAGCAACACTGAAAACACAAAAACATCAGAAATTTCCAGAATTGCTATTAATTTTTCCGTAAATGTACATGAGATTAATTGACTATTTCTTACAGTTCATTAATTATTTATGTAATTTTCCTCCGACGGTAATCGTCAACGCGTCATTTAATTAGGAAATTAATCCGTCTCTCTACATATGTTTTTTTACTTTTTTAACATTCACTGAAACAACATGATGGCGAGGGCGTCGTCTTCAACTAACTAGTACCACGAAGGACTGTGCACGTCTTGCTTCAGCGCATGGGCAGTTCCGCTGCTTCCACCTCCTGTATGGCTTACTTCGGTTGCCAGATACAGGCCACTAGTGGCACTTGCGTGGAGGCCCGTAGTACACGACGATGCTGCAGGGCCATCAATGGCTGCCACCAACGGATCGCTACCGTACCGTGAGTGACAGATTTCAGTCAGCAGTGACCCATCACTGCCAGCTGGTGGCTAATTTTTTTTTTTTTTTTTTTTTGAGGTTTAACGACCACCGTGAGCAACTCAATGGGCTAGAAGCAGTCGCCCGTCCCTAATTTAGAGTCACTGGTTCCAGGGAAGGGAGAGAGCCAGTGCCGTAAGACAAACACAACATCCATGCCTCACCGGGATTCGAACCCGGACCCCTTCCGACGAATGATCAGAGGCCAACGCCTTAGAACACTGCGCCACCGGGGCGGCGGTGGCTAATTGTTTCCCAATACTTGTGCTTTTGCTGGGTACATGTCCGTGGCTGGTTTACCATGTGTCAATGACAATGATGTTCACAGCTTCAGTTGATGTTCAGCGGGATGCAAAATATCTAATGTCAATGCAGACCAACCTTATACTTTCATCCTCATAGAAATTCGCCAAATTAAGTATCTTCTTTGCCAGTTTCTGCGTCCCACGTGACTGGACGCGATTATGCTGCTATGAATTTTATTATCGAGGTGTATATAATCACTTTTCCAGTCAGTGTATTAAACAAACCAAAGGATTAGGTAATTGCCATTATACACTGAGTTAGCTTTGCATTATGTTAGGTCGAACTGCACCACTGTTGTACTTGTGGGTGAGCTGGGTGACTGTTGTCCGTTGTTGCTGAGAAGCTAGACGACATTCAAGTCCAGTGGCGGCAGAACTGTCAGGGCCCGGTCAATAATTTCATCCAAGATTTTTATTTATTTATTTATTTTTTATTTGGCATACGTGCGATTGTTGTGATGTGCCTTAGAAAGTTCCTCTAGGTAACTGGTCGGGTGGTCCTAACTCCCAACAAAGCTCCTTAGACATTGTTTTTCTTCTGTTTGTTCCGGGAAGCGGTAAGGGAGCAGTGGCGTAACTACCATCCCGCAGCGGCAGAAGGGAGGGGGCGCAGGTAACCAAGGGGCGTACTGCAGCTTCCAGTTATAGTTTTTTTTTTTAAATTCGAACACTTACAAAGACAGAAAAAAAAAAAATCAACCCATAGGTTCATATTTTCTTTTAAGGTACATTTAGCTTTGCCTAAATAAATGCCAAGTTTCGCTTTTAAAGCACTGGATGTCCTACAGATTGAAGCTATTTGGCCCTTTGACTCCGAGTTGTAATACGATCGGTCTTCAATCGCCATCTCCTGCGCTGCTGAGGAAAAGCGGCGAGGCCACATGGGGATTCCCCATGGAGGATGTCGGGAAACAGTCGGTCAGTCACCTAGGATTACGTACACGACAGGCGCCAACGTTTATTCACAGCAGCCACAGATCTGCCAATGTACAAGAGGGTTATTTCTTCAAGTGATTTATTTTAATTTTGTACAGAACAATTACATGTATTGTTAAATCTATTACTTAAAAAGGTAAAGTACAGAGCTCTAGGTACCGGCATTATTTTTCTAGACACACTCCCTGAATTCCTGACCCCTTCCTCCCGTCCATCACATACACACCGCAAAAAATGCATCCACTCTCGTGCTTGAAATCCTTGAAAAATTACTGCGCTTAGGAGCGCTGAAGTAAATCTTGCGGACGGGCGGGGGGGTGGGGGTGTTAGTTACGCCACTGGAAGAGAGGGGTGCACCACAATTCGTAATTTCGGGCCCAGTCAACGAACTTCACTTTCCGCCGCCCCTGCATTCACCGCATACTTCTAGGATCAATCGCGCGTGGCTGAACAATGTGAGCCCTTCAGCTAGATGTCTGTGCATGGTTAATCGAGTCCTGGTACACCCTTGATACAGTAGTACGGGAGCAGTCAACAAGGGCGGCTGTTTCGGAAATACTGGCACCTGCCCTCCGGGCCCAAACTATCGGGCCACGGGCAAATGGGCTCCACATGTCCCCATTACTGGCAAACATTTACTAATATTAATTACGTACAGAGGATAAGTGTGCACAATAGCAGCATGTGACGTTGTTTCGGGGGGGGGGGGTTCCTAATGCAAAGTTAACTGAGTGTATGGCATCAGTCAACCATAACATAAATGCCATCAAATGCCATCAGTTAACTGTCATGCACATTCCCTGTGAAATTCTTTGATTAATCCTGAAGCAGTTCCATCAACTATTTTTTCCAAGACAAATAATTCCTTCCCCCAAGAGTATTTCGAACGGTTCATGGAACTGCAGTGTACGAGGACGAGAACGTAGTTTACGCTGTGTTTATTGTATCCAGCTGGGAAGAAAAGCGAATACAGTAAATTGAAATTAGAATTTCATGCATGCACGTCAGGCTAAAAATGTAAAAGTAGCTAATAATAATACAAGTATGTAATACTTTTTTTAGAGGAGGAGGGTGTGCAATACGTATTGTGATACTACTAGAACAAAAGGTAGAAAAGAAAAACAAAATAGAAAATAAAATAAAATCAATAAATGAGCTCTCTTCCTTTTTTTTAATCCAAGTTTGTTGGGATTAAAAAGAAAATCAATATTTACTGCCGCAATTTTCAAGGTATCAGCAAACACAGATTTCCCAACATTATTAACTTACAATATTTGGCTGTAACTAAAACATAGAAGAAAAAATTCCTATTTTTCTGGGAGGGGAGGGGTGAGTAAAACAGTCCTTACAAGTTGACAAAGTGGTTCCAAAGTGATTTTGTAGGAGGGGAGCATAATTTCGTGCTACGTCACTGCTTGCCGGTAAACATACAAGTATAGTAGGTTCCTTTTATTCCGGTGTTTCTGAAACAAATACAGAAGTGCTCCGACATGGCAAGAAAAGCCCGTGGTAAAAATCCCATCATTCGTCGACTGGTGAAGAAATGAATGAATATTAAATATCCCTCCCGGCTTTAACCACTGCGTTAATTAACTGGGCTTGTAGACAATACGAGAGAAAAAGTGTTGTAATTCAAAATATTATTTCTCAAAATTGGCTGCATATATCGAAATGATAAAAAATAATTCAGATCTGCAAAGCACCAGTCAAAAAATAATTCAGATCTGCAAAGCACCAGTCAATGCCTTTTGTTTGGAGAAATGTTTATACAGTACTTAATTTTTAAAAAAGTACAAAATTACTATGAGTGTGGTACTGTGGAGTTTAAAAAAACAAAAAAAAAACCTGATGCCTAAACAACTAATTATAAGTCGAACTTAGTTTCCACAGTATGAGTTCAGATATTAGTATTTACTGAATTCTGCTTACTCGGAGTGCAGGTTTTTTTTTTATTTTTCTTTAGTTTTTGTTGGTGGAAGTTATAACGCTCGACAACCGATATACTCCACAAATATGTAATTAAGAGAAAAAATTAAGTATTAAATACTTGTTTTGTGTTTAAAATGCTTAGAAAATCTGCCTAAATCAAATCAGTGTACCAGATTTAACCAATATCTCACCTTTAAAAACTAACAAGGCAATTTTTTGGCCAAGGTTATTACAGAAGCCACACAAGGAGGTAAAAATGTGTTTTATAAAAAATTATTCTGTAAAAATAAATTATCTAAACCAGTGGTAAAATTCAATGCATTTATTCCTAGGTATTTGAATTCTTAGCGAGGAAAACTTGAGTTGACTTTTCTACCAAAAAATTTCAACTGCAAGTATGGATGGGCGAAATACATCGATGTTTTTCACCAATCATCGAGTTTTGTGCTGACCGATAGTATCGAAAAACAACAACGATGTTTTGCCACTGATGTTTTGCTTCACTCAGGTCACAAGTCCAGTGCTCCAGTCAGAATTATTGTTTGTTGTTAGTTACTCAGAGTATAGTTCTGTACGTTCGGCACGTTATTTTGTCAGACATTCTGTTTATTTTTGAAGAGTACATCCTTTTTTGGTGTTCATTGTAGCCATTATAATATTTTGTGAGCAACTCAGTAACACGGGACCACCAAGCAGTGTTTCTTTCAGGCATACATCTAATGATCATTCGACCACCCTGGAGACATTTTAGGTTGCCGAGCCAAATTTTAATAAATTCAGGCTATGATAAAAAGGAAGTTTCGTTTCTTTTTTATGCTACAAATATTTCTCCAATTATATTTTCTTAAATATTTGTTTAAATGGTACTAGTTATAGATTATTTTATAAAAGTGCATTACGAAGCATGGTATTCTTCAAAATATAATAAGTAGACTAATCATACCTAATTGTCTTGGAATAGTGATTCAGGAACAAGAGTATGTTGAATCATTTTAACAGATGAAAATTTCAAGCCTGCGGAACCTCCCACTTCCCTCCTTTAGCTGAAATCCTGAAATGTTTGAAGAAGTAACACTATATCAGGTATGTATATAGAATTTTTTTTCTTCGCGGGGGGGGGGGGGGTGAAAGAAGAAAGTTTTTATGGAACAAAATTAAAGTTAATGAAAAATTGAAGAAAAATGAAAGCATTTATTTTTCTAATGTAAGTTGGTACATTTTTATTAAATTAAGGCAATTTTTTCTAATGTATGTCGCATTTCAACCGAAAACAAAAAAAATGAAACTTTTCCCGGGGGAGGGGAAGCCCTCTCTAAATGCGCCCCCGTGCTAGATATATAGCAATTACTTCGATACATATAAATATAGTAGTTAAAATTATATCATCATCATCATCATTGTCAACCATTATCAATCCACTGCTGTACGAAGGTCTCCCCAAGTTTCCTCCACAACGGTCTGTCTTGTGCCAGTCTCCTCCATGTCACTCCCGCATACTTTCGAATTTCATCCACCCATCTCTCATGTGGTCTTCTTCTGGGTCTTTTCCTGTCCCTTGGAATCCAATCTAAAATTTCGGCTGTCCATCGATGGTCTGTTCTTCTGGCAGTATGTCCAGCCCATTGCCATTTCAGGGATTTAACTCTGATCATGATGTCTTCTACTCTTGTCATTTTTCGGATCCACGTGTTCCTCTTCTTATCTCTCCTGGTAACACCAAGCATGCACCTCTCCATGCTGCTTTGAGTTGTCTGCAGCCTTTGTATGTCTCTTTTAGCTAAGGTCCACGTCTCTGCACCATACGTAAGCACTGGAAGGATGCATTGATCAAACACTTTTCTTTTAAGACATAATGGCATATTGCTCTTGAAAATTATGCTGTTTCTTCCAAAAGCTCTCCAGGCAAGTTTTGTACACCGATTAATTTCTTCACCAATGTGACCCTCACTTGATATCTGCTGTCCAAGATAAACGTACGTGTCTGTTATCTCCAGCTTTTCTCCATCAATCGATAAATCTTCATTTCTTGTAAAAGCATTGTACATCACTTTTGTCTTCTGAAAGTTCATTTTTAATCCCACTTCTTTACTCTTGTCAGCAAGTTCCTGGATCATACTCTGTAGCTCTGATGAGGTAGTTGCAAAAATGACTATGTCATCAGCAAAACGAAGGTGGGTTAGATAATCTCCATTAATCTTTATCCCTTTGTTTTCCCAGTTCAGTGATTGAAAGACATTTTCCAATGTGGCATTAAAGAGCTTCGGAGATATGGTGTCACCTTGTCTCACTCCTTTTCCAATTTTTATGTGTGTTGTATTTTCAAACAGCCGAATCTTTGCACTTGCATTTTCATAGATGTTACTAATAATATTAATGTATGCATCTTCAATACCGCAGGATTTCAGAGCCATTGCAACTGCTGATGGTTTCACCGAATCAAAGGCTTTTTCATAATCGATAAAAGCCATGCACAATGGAAGTTCATATTCCCTCGCTCTTTCAATTAGTTCTCTCAGTACGTGGATATGATCTATTGTGCTGTAGCCATTCCTGAATCCAGCTTGTTCTCTCGGTAGAGCCATGTCCAGTGTCACCTTCAAGCGGTGTGAAAGAACTTTAGTGAAGATTTTATAAACCACTGATAGGAGGCGGATAGGTCTGTAGTTCCTGAGATCCTCAATGTCACCTTTTTTATGTAGCAAGATCATTGTAGCGTTGTTCCAATCCTCAGGAATTTTCCTTTCATTAAGGCATCGAGTGAAAATTTGGGCGAGTACTGTTTCGATTTCTCCACTTGCTTCTTGTATGATGTCTACAGTAATTCCATCTTCTCCTGGAGCTTTTCCCCACTTCATGTTCTTGATTGCATGTGCAACTTCTGCTGGAAGGACTGGAAGAACTCTGGTACTGGTACCTTTCATGATGTCTGGAGTACATGTATCATCCCTTTCATATAATTTGGAGTAGAAATCTTTCACTCTTGTCAAAATTTCGCCTCTATTTCTTGTTACAGAACCATCTTCTTTTCTCAGTGCCATAATCTGGTTTTTCCCCTTACTGAGATGTCCCTTTGCTATCTTTAGGCTTTGGTTGTTTTCACTTGCTTTCCTTACTAGTTCACAGTTGAATTTCCTTACGTCTTCAGTTATACTTTTTCGTACTGTCTTGCATAGCTCTATGTATTCCACTTTGGAAGTCACATCTTCTTTAGTTGTCCTCATCACTCTTCTTTTTTGCATCAACATTTTGGTTTTTCCTGATAATTTGTTCACATGCAATTTATTCTTAGACCCAGCTAATTTTGTTGCTGTTTCCATAAGAGCTTTGGTTACTTTTCTGTTAACTTCAGAAATATCCACTTCTTCCGATGTTAGGCCTCCTAAAGCAGAGAATCTGTTCTTCAGTTCCAATTTGAAGGTATTATGGTGTTTTTTAAGGTTGGTTATGTCAATACATTTTGTTTGTCTTATGAGCTTGCTACGTTCGAGTTTAGTGTTAAGGTGCATCTTACATCTCACCAATCTATGGTCACTGCCTGTGTTGAACTTGTTTAGCACACTGCAGTCTTCTATGACGAATTTTTTGTTACACATAATAAAATCAATTTCACTTGTCGTCCCATTTGGATGTCTCCATGTCCATTTCCTGTGTGGCTTTTTCTTGAAAAAGGAGTTCAAGATAAAAAACCCTTCTGCCTCTGCAAACTCTACGAGAGTATTTCCACGCTGGTTTCTGTTGCCGTGACCGAATATACCTACTGAAGTTTCATTCTGTTGCCGTTGCCCTATTTTTGCATTGAAATCTCCCATAATTATCTTCAAGTGCTGCTTACCTTTATTATTTAGATCACGAATTTCCTCATAAAATTCTTCAATTTCTTCTTCAGCATGACTTGTGGTGGGTGCATAAGTTTGAATAATCTGAGCCTGGTATCTTCTCGAGAGTTGGATAACGAGTCGTGCAGCTCTGTCAGAGGAACTTTCAACTTCTACAACTTTATCCTTCAGTTTCTTGTTTATTATAAATCCAACACCACTAGTTCTGCCAGTATGTGTCCCACGATAGTAGAAGAGATGTCCACTTTTCAGTTCAATGAGATCTTCTCCTTTTCTCCTTACCTCACTTAGCCCGACGATGTCCCACTTGATCCTTTGTAGTTCCTCTTCCAATTCAAGAAGCCTTGAATCTGAAGATAGGGAGCGTCCGTTATACGTAGCCAAGGTCAGCATCAGATGGCAGCCTAGTCCGGTCCTCCGGGGATTCTTAGCACCCTCTGCCTTCATGTCGCACTGGCCGCTGCCTTGGCCAGGTACATTCCAGCTGCCGGAGACTGAGGGCCAAGATTTAAGTTGTGGAGTCATTTTGGAGGGGTTTGGCCACAACTCACCACGCTGGCCAAGCGGGTTGTTGAGTGTGGGATAGCATTTCCTCTAATCCCGATGGTATAGTTATACCGCTATTGGCGGTCTAAAATTATATATATATATATATATATATATATATATATATATATAGCAAATGGAAAACTTGCCTCCTCTAAGGTTCCATCCTTCCCCCCCCCCCGGCCAAAAAGTCCTGAAAGAAACATTGCCACCAAGTACCACTGTTTGATTTATTTTTTTTATTTTTTACCAAAACCGGAGATGATGGCCAGTCACCGCCTATCAGTAATAGGAGCAAGCACTTCAAGTGGTTGATTGTTGAAACTGTGATTTCCATTGTGATTTATGACACTCTGAGTGGCTTTGGGTCTTACGATTGGTCGTTCTATTGATAATGAATGCCGAAGGGGGCAGAGCTTAAAAATTCAAGCCCGTAATCTTCAGGGCATGCTTATTTAGGTGAAAATCCTCCAAATATGTGGCGTCAGTAAATAAATAAATACATCGCTCTTTCCATGTTCCAGAAACACATAGCAACCGAAAAATTGTTTTCAGCTGCCGCCGTGGAATTGAACCACGGAACTCTCGATATCTTGGCTAGATATAGAGTTCCGTGGCTCAATCCCATGGCGGCGGCTGAAAACAATTTTTCGGTTGTTGTGTTTTTGGAACGTGGAAAGAGTGATGTATTTATTTATTTACATGCTTTTTACTTAAGCATAGAAAGCAGGGCATGCTCAGCATGCACAGATTTTTGCGAAGGCAACCTAAATTATATTTTTGCAACTATATGTATATTGTAATTAGAACTTATGGAATATGTTTCTATCAGTTGCCAAAGATTATTAAAAACTAAAATATTTTCAATACACACTTTTGAAATGATGTGTTGAGTATATTATTTTAGAATAATTTACATTTTGTAATACGAGTTATAATTATACACTGAATTCCATATAACAAACATTTCAAATCTACTAAGAAATGCAACAATCATTAAGAAAAATGTGAAGGAAAACAAGAACATGTTTCACTAGTAATGTGTTAAATTCACTCATAAGCATGAGTATTGAATTAAAAACAGGCACTATTTCAAAAGTTTACCACTGGATAGAGATTAAAAATAAGGTTTATATTTATTTTGTTTAAATTAAAAAAAATAGTGCATAAACATCCTTGCATTTTTTTTTTTAGCGTGCCCTGAGATTTACAAAACTATGCCTATGATTTTGATGCAAAATATCTCTCACTATTATTCCATTTCTTGCTGTTATTCTTCATTTTCACAATACAAAGAAATGTTATATGTATTCATTAGCAGTCAGATGTTAGAAACTATCATAAGTTGAGAGAATGTCACAGAAATAATTTTAAAATTTAGCTTCCTTTGCATCCATATTGTATTCATTAAATGCAGTAATGTTCTATTAATTTAATATACATATCTTTTGTTGATGTCATGTGAAACTTTAATTACAATATTGAATTGATGTAATTTCAACTACAGCTGAAGAGAAAATGCATGAATATTGTTTATGCTGATTATTAAAACAAAATACACATCAGATCTATTTTTTGGATTATTTTGCTGCACAAAAATTCATAGGTAAGAATGTAGGTCAGTTTAGAATGTTAACAATTGTTTGTTGTTCATTGAATCTATTAAGAATATGCTTTTAGTATGGTTGATATAAACGCACACAAAAAGTTAGCATGTTAGTCACTTACATTAGTATACTTTGATCTAAATATCTAGTTTCTTTTCACAGATTGCTTACATTAATTTTACTGTTCCATCAAAATATACTGCAGTAGTAAACTTTCTAATATTAGCAACAGTGTGTGATACTCTTAAATGGAACACTGTTTTGCTTAGCTCATTGGAGGGGGGGTGTTCAAACAGCTTCCATATATTTTACTCTCTCATTGAGATGTGACAGCAAATCTTTCCAACTTTCACTGTGCGGTTGAATCTATGAACTGAACAGGTGTAGAGTACTAAAACTAGCTCTAAGTTGATGCTGTGATTAGGATACATATGAAATGTGTGGATAATCATGTTAATTTGACATTTGTAATTGGTTAGTTGTTTAAATACACTGTTCCTAGTCACTGCAAAATTATGTTGATAACAAACTTACCTCTGATAGAGCTAACACGTCGGTGGTGTTCCCTTCCTACTAAATAAATAACTAAAAAGTGGCATAAGCGTAGCGTGAACAAAAAATTAGAAGAGGCACGATCGAGATAGAGTGCTTTCTACGACGCCACGTTTGAACGAAGGGAATTGAAAAGTCTCGGACTGCCGCCATTGCTATGACAGCAGAAACGGAAGAAGCAAACCGGAAGCAAAGAAGTTCGTTGCGGTTGGGCCAAAGGTCACTGGCGGGACGTATAGAGGCCAAGGAGTTAAACATTAAGCATTTTTACACCGGTTTAACATAAAAATAAATCTAAGAACACAAGCAATTTTGCATCAGTTTAACATAGAAATAAGTAAGAGTAGTAAATAGCCTTAAACGAATATACTAGGGGTGTTCAAATGAAAAGGTACGAAACGTCATAAGAACGTAACCGTTAACATATTTGCCTATGCCACTATGGGAGAACGTAGCGACACATCTAGGGATGCGATTGGAGTCGCCGGCGTGGATCGGAGCATGCGCGGGCGCCCGCATGCGCAAGAGAGAGCAGAGGCTCTTATAAAGAGCGCAGTCCAATTGACGCGGCAGTGCGTGTGAGGGCAGGATGGCGTTCACATTGCAAAATTCGACGACTGAGGAGCAGCGAGGCGTTATCCGATTTCTGACAGCGGAAGGTGTTAAACCGGCCGCTATTCATCGCGGAGGGTGTGGTTCTGCTCCATGATAACGCGCGTCTACACGTCTCCAGGGTCACACACGCGGAACTGGCCACGTTCCAGTGGGAGCAGCTTCACCATCCGCCCTACAGCCCGGACATGTCGCCCTGCGATTTCCATGTGTTTGGTCCCCTGAAAAAACATCTGAAAGGGAAGCGCTTCCACTAGGACGACGAACTCAAGGACGCTGTGCAGGACTGGGTCTCGTCACGGCCACAGGAATTCTGGGAACAAGGAATCCTTCGGCTCGTTAATCAATGGGATCGTTGTGCTACGGCCTATGGTGTATACTTTGAATAAAGCCTTCATTTATACCCACAGTGTCGTTTCGTACCTTTTCATTTGAACACTCCTTGTAAGTATTTCTCAGAAGAAAAAAACTTGTGCTGATACGCAAAAATAAATAGCAATGCCTCGTGAACTTTGATAGAGTTATCAATAATGTTTCATCCTGATAAGATTGGGAAATAATTCGTTTTACTGGATTATTTCCACCTTGAAGCAACAAAACGTGAATTAGTCGAACCATTTCAGCTATGATTTTTTTTTCTTTTCCAACGAGGCAAGAACTTTTACACGTTTCTCACCATTGATCCATGCATCACATTCATTACAAAAGAGTAAAAGCCAGATCCCTATTTTTTTTAATAAATAAAGCAATATGAAAGGTACCCATATATCATCATCATTGTCAACTATTATCAATCCACTGCTGGATGAAGGTCTCCCCAAGTTTCCTCCACAACGGGCTGTCTTGTGCCAGTCTCCTCCATGTTACTCCCGCATACTTTCGAATTTCATCCACACATCTCCCATGTGGTCTTCTTCTGGGTCTTTTCCTGTCCCTTGGAATCCAATCTAAATTTTTTTTTTTTTTTTTTTTTTTTTGATTGGAGGTTTAACGACTACCGCGAGCAACTCAATGGGCTATAAGCAGTCGCCCGTCCCTGATTTAGGGTCACTGGTTCCAGGGAAGGGAGACAGCCAGTGCCGTAAGACAAACACAACATCCATGCCTGACCGGGATTCGAACCCGGACCCCTTACGGACGAATGATCAGAGGCCAACGCCTTAGACCACTGCGCCACCGGGGCGGCTCTAAAATTTTGGCTGACCATCGATGGTCTGTCCTTCTGGCAGTATGTCCAGCCCATTGCCATTTCAGGGATTTAACTCTGATCATGATGTCTTCCACTCTTGTCATTTTTCGGATCCACGAGTTCCTCTTCTTATCTCTCCTGGTTACATCAAGCATGCACCTCTCCATGCTGCTTTGAGTTGTCTGCAGCCTTTGTATGTCTCTTTTAGTTAAGGTCCACGTCTCTGCACCATACGTAAGCACTGGAATACCTGTTATTAAATCAGAAAAATGCATTGCATGCAGTGGCGTTGCTAGAAATTTCTTAAGGAAGGGGGCCAGGATTTGGTTCATTGGTAAAAGCCTTATAGCTTTAAATTCGTAGGCACTCAACTTTCAGGAGGGTCCAGACTTGAGGAATTCCCCCCCCCCCCCCCCGGCCTCTGATTACATGAAAGAACATAGCACCACCAAAATAATATGTAGTCTTAGGTGAAACAGTACAAAAATTTATAATAACATTTTACAAATTAATTGAAAGATTTCACTTTTACCTTTACCAACAGCTGGACATACCAGCAACAATGGAGTTTCAAGCACAGATTCAGATCTGCTGGGAGACAGTTCATCCAGTTTACCCTTTGTGCACAATCCTGTTTATTCTCAGAGCAAAATATGTGCTTCATTGCAAGACAAGCCATTTCCTCAATTTATCCTTTGTCAAAGTTGGACTTTTCAGAAATATTGTTTATTTTTTCCCTTTTACAAGAGATACTAATTTGTTTGATGCACATGCTGGTAGCTATAAGCAAACACAATATTCCAAATAATTGTAATGATACACAAAACAAAGACTAACAATTAAAAATATGAATGAGCAATCAACGGTAGTTGCAATGGCTAGTAAACATCTTCAATTTGGAGACGGCCAAATTAAAATTAACTTGAACGAACGGTTTCTTTTTTTTTTTTTTTTTTTTTTTTGATTGGAGGTTTAACGACCACCGTGAGCAACTCAAATGGGCCATAAGCAGTCGCCCGTCCCTAATTTAGGGTCACTGGTTCCAGGGAAGGGAGAGAGCCAGTGCCGTAAGACAAACACAACATCCATGCCTGACCGGGATTCGAACCCGGACCCCTTACGGACGAATGATCAGAGGCCAACGCCTTAGACCACTGCGCCACCGGGGCGGCACGAACGGTTTCATCAATGGCAATGTGACACACCTGTACTAATATACTGATTTTCATCAGACACTTTACTTGCTCAGGAAGGAACAATTATACGACTATGATAAAACTGACTATTTTGAAATGACACTAATATCTTGTGATAAATCTGACCATCATAAAATATCATACGATTGATTATTCTAAAGTTGGTGAGACACATGACCCCTCCCCCTTCCTCTCCCCAAGACTCCGTCTATGCACAGCGGTTTTTTTATAATTACTTTAGACACGTTGTATTTAGAACCCAGAATTCAGTTCGGTACTGCAGAAACAGAAATAAAGCAGCAATAAAAATGCAACATCTATGAAAAAATATGTCTGCACAGTTTTGCTAGAGCTATTTTAAAATTATTTTATGTATGATAAAACATGAAGAAAATCTGCGATAAGATGTACTGTACTTACCTCGAAGTTCTTGTAAGCATATCCTGCACGTGTTCTATAAGAATATCCTGCACGTGTTCTTGCTCATGGCGGTCGTTAAATCCAGAAACAAATAGGAAATACTGTACAGATTGAACAGTACTGTCGGATCGCGCAGTAGGACGTCTCACGAATCATAAGATTCTATTTCTATCAGAAAGAAAATATGAACTACTTTGTCCACACGGCAGTCAAAATAAATTTAAAGACTTTTTTTTTTTTTTTCTTGATTGTAGGTTTTACGACCACCGTGAGCAACTCAATGGGCTATAAGCAGTCGCCCGTCCCTAATTTAGGGGCACTGGTTCCAGGGAAGGGAGAGAACCAGTGCCGTAAGACAAACACAACATCCATGCCTGACCGGGATTCGCCCCCGACCCCTTTCGGACGAATGATCAGAGGCCATCGCTTAGACCACTGCGCCACCGGGGCGGCAAATTTAAAGATGATGCCTGCTTCCTGGCAGTGGCGTAGCCAGAAATTTCTAAAGGAGGAGGGGGTCGGTTCATGAATTTGGTTAATTGGTGAAAGCCACATATACAGGGTGTTCGTAAACTGTTTTGACAAAAGGAGAGGGGTGATAGTACTCATCAAGACGAACAATATTTACAATGGAACCTAGGATCGCATTCCACTCTGAGTGTCAGAAAAGAGTAAAGTTAGATGTCTAAGTTGAACTTTCAACAGTGCAAAGAAAGATAATTAACGACATCATAAGTTGCCCAATCCCATTTATGGAGATCAGGGGCAGACTCAAACTCAAAGTAGATGCTCAAAGTGGCGGTCACGGGTGCCGTTGCACAATTCACACCGGCGAATGAAAGACTGGCACACCCTCTCGAAGACTCCTGGTGTCGTGTTTATCCTGTCCGCTGCAACAACGATTCTCGCGACGAGATCTTCCACGGAGTCCACAGGCGTCTCGTACACCAATGATTTCATGTGCCCCCAGAAGAAGAAGTCCAGTGGGTTTAAGTCCGGTGAACGTGGAGGGCATGCCACAGGTCCGCCACGTCCAATCCATCGTGCGGGATATGTGGCATTCAGGAAGTGTCTACTGCATCTTGATAAGCCAATCAGCTGCAACTGTCGATGCTGCGTCTTTTCTCTGGCAATTTGCATACGGTAAATGCTTGACGGTGATGTTCTGGCGATGTGCTACTTCTCCCGCACGAAAGAATTGCCGTCTGAGGTGACGACATGTGCTTGTTGGACGTATTTCAAAGTTACTCTTTTCTGACACTCAGAGTGGAATGCAACACTAGGTTCCATTGTAAATATTGTTCGTCTTGATGGGTACTATCATCCCTCTTCTTTTGTCAAAACAGTTTACGAACACCCTGCATATCGCTTTAAATTCGTACTCAATCCACCCTCAAAGGGGTCCGAACCCGAGGATCCTCCTCTCCCTTGGCTACGCCTCTACTTCCTGCTGTGCTTAGTGAGAAAAAAAAGAAAAAAAAAACTGTGGTGAAGGACATTTGTACTAAACAACTCCCCACTGACCATCGGTTCCAATAGGGGTAATCCCCTGAGCTCACCCTCTGACTCCTCGTGCGTAACATAAAAATTTCCTTCATCGACCACATAACCTCAGGAAAAATGGCGAATTAGTCATATTGAATCGATGTTACTATGTTAGCTGCACAAATATTCCCAGTTCATATTTAAAGTCATGTAGAACGGCAAAGAGTTGTACTTAAATGGAAATTTTATATTTTTAGCATATACGTTACATTCTTCCTTTTATTTAAAATTGCTCAGATTACTCTGTTTCAGTATAAATTGATAAAAGTAATTAGTAATGAAATAAAAAATATGCTAAATAATAAAAACGACGGATCAAATTTTGAAAATTTTAACGGTATTCTTCTCGGGTTGTTCTTTCCTAGTCCGTTCACCGCTAAGGCACTTTCTAATTTAGAACTACATCACTGCTTTGTACCATTCCTGCACAAGGCGACCATGTGAGCAGAGATGGAAACGGGTCAAGGGTCAGTGGATCAACGGGTCGACAATTTCTAGCGTGTCAAATGGATCGGGTCAAGGTGTTCCTGACCCGATACTGACCCGGTTTCATTTACGTTTTATTTTTCAAAAGAAACAACATCTTTCAAAGAAAGTGCGTACTGTGTGGAATTTTGTGCTCGATGCTGGTGCCGGCGGAGTGAAAAATGCTTTGCCACACAAAAATATTACAGTCTCGTTCTTAAAGCAAAGAAAATTTACACCGACCGACGGTATACCATATCGTAAAACGATACTTCCTTTGCGTTTGTTTTCAGTGCGATTGTCCGGAACGAGATACTGGTAAACGCCTGTCGCCTGCTTTTCTGGTGATTCATTCACTCACACCTCGCGTGTCACGTTGCAAGACAGAGAGTTGCTTTTCACATCGCATCTTTTGCATTGAGCATTCAAAGGTTTCCGTTTGACGTGCTAACATCTCGTTCCCATTGCATATCGTGTCGGAACTAATGCCTTATTTGTTAAAATGGATGAATTTAATATTAAGGAGATTGAAAAAGGCGTCAAGGACAACAAATATGTTTTTGTTGAAAACAAATGGAGGAGAACGAATGCTGGAAGTTGTCTCGTCTCATTAAAAAACAGAATATGTTTCACAGCAACACCAACTTTCACATATTCTGATACTTGATGTGTTTACTGGTGTACGATCGTTTTTGCTGTCTTAAGCACGAAAAACAAGACGTAATCAATTTCTACACAAAGTAACCAAGCCAATTTATCGCAAACTGTGAATCACCTTTACTTACGAAAATAAAAATTGTTTAAAAGGTTAACAAGTTAGTAAAATCACGCAATGCATTGTTTATGATACGCTTTCCAACATGCCAGAAATCATTACTTAAGTTATTACTCAAGTTATGAGGGTAATGGCCGTGGAATAAATCTCGCTCCTATGCCGTGACCTTTGACCCAAATCCGATGACATTCTATAGAACCGGTTCAGTATACCTGCGGAATAACGTGCTAAAGTTTTCTCGCAACATAAGCATTTTTACGTAAGTTATGAGAGTAATGGCTCCGGAATAAATCTTGCTTCTGTGCCATGACCTTTGACCCCATTTCGTTGATATTCTGCAGAACCGGTTAACTATACCTCCGGAACAACATGGTAAAGTTTTGTCACCATTTTTACGTAAGTTATGATGCATAAGAGCAATGGAATGGATCCCATTCCTATTTCCTGACCTTTGACCCCATTTCGCCCATTTCCAATATAATTTGTCCCCAGGTGGTCCCCTACCACATACTAAAGTTTCATCGAAATCGAACTATTTTTACGCAAGTTATGACGCACAAGGGCAATGGAATGGATCCCGCTCTTATGTCCTGCTTGACCTTTAACGCCATTTTGCCCATTTTCGATAGGGTTCGTCCCCAGGTAGTTCCCTACCACATACTAAAATTTCGTCGAAATCGAACTCTTTTTACGTAAGTTATGACGCATAAGGGCGATGGAATGGATCCCGCTCCTATGTCCTGACTTTTGACCCCATTTTACCCATTTTCAATAGGGTTTGTCCCCAGGTGATCCCATACCACATACTAAAATTTCATCGAAATCGAACCATTTTTACGCGAGTTATCGTGCGGAGGGACAGACGGACAAACCTGGAGCATATACGCTTCTTCAACCTACGGTTGGAAAGCGTAAAAAATGATTAAAACCAGTGTGCGAGATCTTTTGGGTCTGTATCCACAGACCCATCTTCAGGAACAACAAGAACTCACATGGGGCACGCTGGCTTCTATACACACACAGATGCATAGACGAGAAACAGCGCATGCGCCACACGTAAAAGGTTAAGAATGCTATACAGAGAAAGTAACAATAAAAATGAAACTACACTGACGGAAAAAGCGATGGCCTCTGATCATTCGTCCGAACGGGGCCCGGGTTCGAATCCCGGTGAGGCACGGATGTTGTGTTTGTCTTACGGCACTGGCTGTCTCCCTTCCCTGGAACCAGTGGCCCTAAATTAGGGACGGGCGATATAGCCCATCGAGTTGCTCACGGTGGTCGTTAAACCTCCAATAAAAAAAAAATAAAAAATCCCGCACTTCTTTTTTTTTTTTGATTCGAGGTTTTTTTTTTTTTTTTTTTTGTTGATTGGAGGTTTAACGACCACCGTGAGCAACTCAATGGGCTATAAGCAGTCGCCCGTCCCTAATTTCCTAATTTAGGGTCACTGGTTCCAAGGAAGGGAGAGAGCCAGTGCCGTAAGACAAACACAACATCCATGCCTCACCGGGATTCGAACCCTCACCCCTTACGGACGAATGATCAGAGGCCAGCGCCTTAGAC
Organism: Macrothele yani; assembly: GCA_039090855.1. Lineage (NCBI taxonomy): Eukaryota > Metazoa > Arthropoda > Arachnida > Araneae > Macrothelidae > Macrothele > Macrothele yani. The sequence goes on from CM076992.1 coordinate 23,584,870, forward strand.
CACTGCGCCACCGGGGCGGCCATCTGCCTCATTACTTCACGCGTTCTGTGCGTATGTCCGTCCGCACGATAACTCGCGTAAAAATCGTTCGATTTCGATGAAATTTTAGTATGTGGAAGGGGAACACCTGGGAAGGAACCCTATTGAAAGTGAACGAAATGGGTCAAAGGTCAGGACATAGGAGCGGGATCCATTCCATTGCTCTTATGCGTCATAACTAACGTAAAAAAGGTTCGATTTCGATTAAATTTTAGTATGTGGTAGAGGACCACCTGGGGACAAACCCTATTGAAAATGGGCGAAATGGGGTCAAAGGTCAGGACATAGGAGCGGAATCACTTCCATCGCCATTTTGCGTCATAACTTACGTAAAAATGCTTCCATTGTGACAAAACTTTATCATGTTATTTCGGAGGTATACTGAACCGGTTCTGTCGAATATCATCGAAATGGGATCAAAGATCAGGGCACAGGACTGAGGTGTATTCTACAGCCATTATCCTCATAACTTGAGTGATAACTTGAGTAATGATTTCTGGTATGATGGAAAGCGTATCATAATCAATGCATTGCATGATTTTACTAACTTGTTATGCATTTGTACATAGTTTCATTTTTATTGTTACTTTCTCTGTATAGCATTCTTAACCTTTTACATGTGGCACATGCGTTGTTTCTCGTCTCTGCATCTGTGTGTGCATGTAAGCCAGCGTGCCCCGTGTGAGTTCTTGTTGTGCCTGAAGATGGGTCTGTGAATACAGAGCCAAAAGATCTCGCACACTGTTTTAAATAATTTTTGACCTTTTAAACAAGTTTTATTTTCGTAAGTAAAGGTGATTCACAGCTTGCGATAAATTGGCTTGGTTACTTTGTGTTGAAATTGGTTACGTCTTGTTTTTTTCTGCTTAAGACAGCTAAAACGATCATACACCAGTAAATCTCAATAGCACGACGAAAATTCTTCTACTTATCGACTTGATATGTTATCAAGAAAACAGCAAAAACTGAAATTAAACATGCAACAAGTTGCTTAAGTCAAAAATTTTGTCTGTATAGCAGCATCAAAATTAAGTGGAACGACCTTAACCTTAGTGTGGGGGGACTTTCTGACTCTCGCAGATGTCTTTGAAAACATGTGTAAAAACCGTTAGCGTATATTAAAGACGACAGTTTCAACACTTTCTGTAAGTGGGTAAATTATACGTTTCCGTAAAACTTTTGCATGATTTGTATATAACCTACGATGCCCACTGCAGAGAGACTTTTTAAACGCCCTGTGCACATATATGAATATACTGTATAATTATATATGATTATGTATAATTATAAATTGAGTTTCGAATTTATACACTGCTCGCCACCCAAAATGCAACACGAAGAAGGAAGCAATCCGATTGGCCTGAAATTCGCAGCATGCGTCGCCCGCGAGAGGACATGCAAACGATTAGCACTGCAGGGCATATGCAAACCATGTGCGCCCGGCACGACACCGAGAAGCACTATAAGAAGGGTGTACAGAAGGCGGGGTGTAAGTAGTGGAAGGGTGTTGCGCTGCCGAACTTATGCGTAAGAAGCTTCCTGATGCCTCGTCACAGAATCCGGCAGTCATTCCAGCACGTTTCGGAGTTCGACACAGGACGAATAGTGGCTTATCGCGACAGCGGTTTATCGTACCGAGACATCGGCACCCGTGTGGGACGACATCCAGCCACAGTGAGGCGAGTATGGATTCGGGTGCAGGAGGGACGGACGGACCGACCGACGTGAGCGATTGCCGCAGCCGCGGCACACCACCTAACGAAAGGACCGGCATGTTGTGCGGCGGGCATTGACGGCTCGCACCGCCACATCACAAACGTTTAGCGCAGGAATTAGGGTGTGTTGCACAACAACCTGTGTCAGCACGTACCGTTCGACGTCGTCTGCAGGAACGGGGACTTGTCGCACAGCGCCCATTGCTCCGATTACCATTGACGTTACACCACCGGCGAGTGCGGCGGTAGTGGGCCGTTGAACGCCGCACCTGGAGTACAGAATGGCACGGCATTGTCTTCTCCGACGAATCCCGCTTCTGCCTGCAACACCACGATGGTCGAATCCGCGTGTACCGGCACCGCTGCGAGAGACTGTATGACGCCTGCATTATGTATCGCCATACCGGTCCGTCGCCTGGCGTTATGGTTTGGGGCGCAATTGGAAATGACACCCGCACCCCTCTGGTACGCATCGCCGGTACACTCAACAGCCACCGCTACATCTCCGACGTTTTGGAGCCTGTAGTCGTCCCTTACCTGCAGGACCTGCCAGCGGCCACATTTCAACAGGACAATGCGCTCCCGCACGTGACACGCATCGTGCAACAATTCTTCACGGCCCACCAGGTGTCACTGCTGCCGTGGCCCGCCTGTTCTCCCGATATGTCGCCCATCGAACACGTCTGGTCGCTGATCGGCAACCGAGTGGCCCGGCAAGCACCACCCGCGGCTACGCCTGATGAACTGTGGCAGCGTGTGGAAGCAGCCTGGACCGACATACCCCAAGCCCACATCCAAAGCCTCTTTCGTTCGATGCCGCGGCGTGTAGCGGCCGTTATTGCCAGCCATGGGGGCCACACGAACTATTGATGTCTGCGTGTTCCGCAAGTCGCACGGGCCTGTAAGCTCAATCGTTTCATCTTTGTATCTGTTGTTATGTGTCCAGTAAACCTGGCTTTGCTATCTCGTGTCCTTCTTGGTGTTGCATTTTGGGCGGCCAGCAGTACAGTTCAAAACACATTTTCAGGGTCGGGTCCAATTATGTGGCGTCCGGGTCAGGGGCGCACCCAGAAATTCGGAATGGGGGGGGAGGAATTCCGGCTCTGCAAGTAAAAATGCTCCTGTATGTGTACTTACGCGACGTGGCTGTTAGAATAAATGTTTTGATCCGTGAAATAATTTAATACACTGTATTCATGAATTATCCAGTTGCAAATGGTGTTTTGATTGTTGTTTTTACTTTTAATAAAAATAAATATTTCAGAAAAGGAGTTAACCACAATTGTAATTATTTTATGTATTGCTATATTATACCTTTAAAGAATGTACAGGGGTTGTCCAAAATAATGGAAACACCTTGAAACAATAGGTGTTACGCACTTAATATGGTGTGGGGGCGCCCTTGGCATTTAAAACTGCTTGAATCCTCCTTGGAATGGACGCATACAAGTCCTGTAAAGTGGCATGTTGTACCATTCTTCCTGCAGAAACTGCTCCAATTCCTTGAGAGACGCCGGAGGAGGATAACGGGATTGCACTCTGTTTTCCGACACGGACCACAGGGGCTCAATGATGTTTAAGTCCGGTGATTGTGCAGGCCAGGAAAGGTGTGCAACTTCATCCTCATGTTCCTCAAACCATGATTGAACAGTCCGACATTTGTGAATCATCATCTTGAAAGGTGCATTCCCCTGACGGAAAAATGTCTGCGCCATTGAATGTCCATGGTCGGCCAAAAGAGTAACATAGTCACCGCTAGTGATCCGTCCGTGTAAGGTGATAATGGGACCTGCTGCAAACCACGAGATTATGGCTCAAACCATTACAGAACAGCCCCCATGCTTCACTGTAGGCAGAAGACAGTCTGGATTGTAATCTTCTGCGGGGATTCTCCACACGTAAACCCATCCTGTGGTGGGGAATAGTGAGAAACTTGATTCATCGGAACACAAGACATGTTTCCATTGATCCGCAGTCCACGTTTTATGTTCCTGGCACCACTGTCTGTAGTCTCCTTTTCATATTCACCTGTGACTCTAGGGGTTTTGCAGTTGCAGCTCTGTCGTAAATATTGTACTTATGCAATCCCCTCGAACGGTATGGGTCGACACTGGGTTTTGGAGACGTGCGTTAAGTTCAGCAGTCACTTTCGTCGCCGTGGTCTTCCTCGCGGTCACAACCCTCTTTAATGTCCTCCTGTCTCTCGCAGTGAGTTTGGTTTTCCTTCCACAGTTGTGCCTCGCAGATGATGTTGTGCTGTGAACATTGTATGCTGTCATGACCTTCGACACGGTACCTCTCGATACTCCCAATACCTGTTCCACTGTGGTTACCGACGCACCAACCAGACGGGCTCCTACAATATGCCCTCTTTGGAACTACGACAGGTCCCTCATTGTGCCTTCACCTGGAACGAAATTATGCAAACACCGATTTACAATGCAATCACACAGACCCTTGAGGCTATAGGCAACACTTTACAAAAAATGTAGCTACATGTTCGTTTTACTCAAAAGGCAGCACATACCAAAGTCACTGTTTTCAACCAGGTGTTTACATTATTTTGGACAACCCCTGTATTTTAGAACAAATTCTATAATGTGTGATTTCAGCAATTATGAAAATTGAAATTCACTAATTAGGAAAATTGGAGAACAGTTAGAGGATTAGGAATCCCTCGTATCGGACACCGATGGTGTCGGAATCGTATTACAAAACACTTGAACTCTTTTGGACATTGTCATGTTGAAAGAGTCTAGTGCCTCCTGGTTCACTACCATCATGAAGGGCAACACTTTTTCCGAAACTGTCCGTCGGTAGGATCTGGCGGCGAGGGCGTGTTCAACAGAAAGGGGGATGGAAAGAATCAGTGATGTGGATGAAAACAGTTGCCATGAAAGGCGACGCTTTTCCAGCCATCTAATACCAAGTTATGGCGCCACCGTGCCTACTGCAGGAGGAATGTAGGTGACGGTCTGTCGGCATGGGCATGTGAACATTTCTCTGTGCTCTCTGATTGTACGCTTGTCTGGCGTTCATTGAGGAATCGTGGGACATGTGTAGCCCGGATAGCAACTGCCAACAGGTGTTCACCTCGACTGTCAACCAGTGGAGGTCTCCCCTTTTCCGATACATAAGGTCGATGTGTGTCCCTATGCGGACCATTTCCGCCACCCTCTTCACTTCGGCTGTCCTCTAACATCCAACAATGTCTGCAGTTATTGAGATGCTGACCCTCTGCGGACCATTTCCTCCACCCTCTTCACTTCGGCTGTCCTCTAACATCCAACAATGTCTGCAGTTATTGAGATGCTGACCCTCTGCGGACCATTTCCGCCACCCTCTTCACTTCGGCTGTCCTCTAACATCCAACAATGTCTGCAGTTATTGAGATGCTGACCCTCTGCGGACCATTTCCGCCACCCTCTTCACTTCGGCTGTCCTCTAACATCCAACAATGTCTGCAGTTATTGAGATGCTGACCCTCACCGGAAATCATTCCCTTTTCAAACTCCAACAATCCGTTTCCCCATTCCATGTGCTCCGTACGAGGTCTCCCATTTTCGCAAGAATACCGATCTTTTCCTTCCCCCCACTAATGGCCCAGTTCTGCATGAGTTTTACGGAGCAATTCCCAATGGTAGTAAATAGTAACACTATGCTAGTGATCCGATTTATTGGCGTAGGAAATTGACACATAAGCGTTTCCAAGCTTTCGCACATCAACCAGATGTTTTTTCAAGGAAGTTAGACAGAAACTGCAAACTGAATAATAGAACACATTAACAATTTGAACGCGGGAACTTGACTTGACAATAAATAGATACGACGTTATATTCATTTAAAGATACGAGGTATCACGTTGGTTATGCACGCGGTGTCCTGGTAGGGAGAATACGTTACTTGAAGAATTGGTTCTAAATTCGTGGCAACTCGAGTGAGACGTTATCATTGCAAGTAACGCTGGTGGTAATGATCTCAAAGGTTTCCCGAATGGCTGTACATTTAGGGGTAGAGTAGGTTGCTTATTTCTTTATATCATCCCACATAGGTGCAGCGGACTTGAATTTGACTTCTCTGGATATGGCCGTTGCTATACTTCACCGTATTTTGTGTCTCTTTGACGCTGATTCCAAACGAACGCTTGGTCATTCCCATGTAGTATCGTTTAGAGCCGTCCGGATACTGCAGGGGGATCGCATAAACACCCTCGTTGCAGGAGAGAAGTGGTTTTTCACTACTTCTCTTTAGCATAGTATATAAAAATGCAGGAGACCTTATGCCGACGCCAACGAACATAAAAGGGACACAAAATACGGTAAAGTAGCCACGGCACTATACAGAGAAGTCTAATTCAAGTCCGCTACTCCTATGTGGTATGATATAAAGAAATTAGTTACCTACTCTACCCCTAAATGTACATCCATTCGGAAAACCTTGGAGAGCATTACCAACAGCGATACTTGCAATGATTGCGCCTCACTCGAGTTGCCACGAATTTGGAACCAATTCTTCAAGAAACGCCTTCTGCACGCGTAGTATCCTACCAGGATACTACGCGTGCAACCAACGTGATGCCTCGTATCTTTAAATGAATATAACGTCGTATCTATTTATCGTCAAGTCAAGTTCCCGCGTTTAAATTATTAATGCGTTCTAGTTTTCAGTTTGCAGTTTCTGTCTAACTTCCTTGAAAAACCCATTTGGTTGATGTGCGGAAGCTTGGAAACGCTTATGTGTCAATTTCCTACGCCAGTAAATCGGATCACTAGTACAGTGTTACTATTTACTACTTAAGGTGGACGTCAAGTAATTTTGCTTCCTATACTTCCAATGGAAAAACTACTGTACACATTTTTTTCACAATTAATGCGTTCCCAAGGATGAAAATTTGAACATCGATTAAAATAGCTTCATTTTATAACTTGGAATTGGTTTTCATAGCCCAATTCCGCATGGGCTTTATAGCCAGAAGTTTCTGTGGAAGTGCGTATGTTCAGTCAATGAGCAAGATTTACAAAAGCAAAGGATTTAATCGTGCGCAAATGTTGAGAATATAATTTTACAAAAATTCTCGGACCGTTGTTGTCGAAGTTGGAATCCCTGAATTCTTTGTAAGCTTTTTCATTAAATCAATTGTTTCTGGAGAGGTTTTACCCAAACGATAGCAAAATTTTATCGTACAACGCATTTCACTTCTTAACTCTGAATCACTCACCTCCATAACTGTATAACGAAATGCAGACCTGCCGTAAACAACTGCGCAATAACAAAACCAGGATCGTCTGCCACGGCTAATAACTGTTGCATAGATACTTCCTTAATTCAGTTAGTCGTCTGCGTGGTTATTTTCCTCCTTCGCACTGTTGCTAGCTCAAAAAAAGTTACTTTTAATTTTTATAGAACGGCCTTTATATGAGTGAAGTTATAGTGAAAGGCGAGATTGCTCTTTACGTACTTATAGGGGTTGTTCAATAAGAAGTGAGACTTTTTCTGGAGTGCGTTTACGCTTCCTAATTTTGCCAATGAGTGGCACTAGTGTACAGGCGATTTAAAGGCTATGCAACTGCATTGAGCTAGTTTGTTTTGGAGGCCGTGTAACGTGCTGGACTAATGTTATTGTTCTCTCGTAGGAGATGGATACGTCCAAAGCTGCTCAACGTGCTGTAATTCAGTTTTTAAGAGCGGAGAAAACGCCGTCAAGCAAAATTCACAGACGAATGAAGGCGGTGTATGTGCCTGCTTGTCTTCCACGCAGAACTGCAATGCGGTGGTGCCAGCTCTTTGGTGGTGGATGAACAAATACGGCAGACCAGCCAATATCAAGAGCACTACGTCGTGCTGCTTCAGTGACCACAATTGCACGTGTGGATGATGCAGTAAAGGCGAACCGAAGAATCACGATCCGAGAACTGGTGAACAGTTTGGGTGTGAGCATCGGAACTGTCCATACGATCATTAATTCGCAATTTGAATAACCTAAGATCTGCGCCACGTGCATACCGAAACATTTTTCCGATGAACAGATGAGTCAACGAATGAGACTATCGGTACAGTATCTGTTCCGCTACCATGAAGAAGGTGAAGATTTCCTGCTACGCATTATTCCTGGTGAAGAAAGCTGGTGTCATCATTTCGTGCCAGAGTCGAAACGCCAGAGTATGCAGTGGAAACATGCATCATCGCCACCGCCGAGGAAATCACGATCCAACATTTCCGCAGGCAAGGTGATGTTCACCTTGTTCTTTGACCATCGAGGACTACTGCTTCTTGAGTTGATACCTAACGGATCAACTATCAATGCCGAACGATATTGTCAAACTTTAATGAAGCTCCGACAAGCCATCAAAAACAAGAGACCTGGCAACTTCTCTCAAGGTACTGTGCTTTTCCACGAGAACGCTCGACCGCATACGGCAGTTACAACCCAAAATGCAGCACTTTCACTGGGAAGTACTTCAAAATCCGGGTCGTGACTTGCCCTGCGATTTTTACATTTTGGACCTCAGAAAAATTTTCTCAAAGACAAAGGTTTCACTTCGAATGACTAATAGAATGACTTGTGCAGAGATGGGACCGCTGTCTAAATGCTGGCGGCGATTATTTTTAGGTATGTCATGCTTTGACTCTTTCAGGCAGAAAGTCTCACTACTTATCAAATAACCCTAATGTTATCTTTTTTTTTTTTTTATCTTTGCAGGAAGCCTTTCCTAAAAATGGGCCAACCACCTAAATTTCCCATCTTCAACTTCGCCTAAGGAAAGTGAGCCAAACAAAGTTATGTCTGATTTAAGTTCATCAGAAACTTCAGATTTAAATTCCGAGGAACATATCCAGATGGTTAAGGACCCAACATCATCTTCAGTGGATTCTTCAGATGCAGAAGCGGCCTTGAAACTTCTGGTGGGAAAAGAAGACATCAGTTTTAGGTTCAAAGAGCAAACTGTGGCACAGAGAAAAGAAGTCGAAAGAAGAAACCGTTCCGAAACGATAGTGCAGAGAACTCCATTCTCTCTGAACAGTAATGCAAATATTTATTTATTACAACATAGTCTTTCTATATATAAAAGTGAAAGTATGTTTGTATATTTGTATGTTTGTTCCGCATACGTTCCTAAACAGTTTGATGGATTTGCACCAAAATTAGCATACATACTCTTCATCACCCAGATTAAAAGTATAGGTGGGACGATATTTAGAAATTCCATCCCTAAGGGGGTCAAAATGGGTCAAATGTGTTTTTGCGGGACCCTCTATAGACTGGGTGAAATTCGGCTGCTGGGGTATTAATTACCCCGTGTGTCAGAGCAACGGTCGTCAGGTGACGCCTCACTCCTCGCAAGCTTCCTCTGTTCAGGCATACGGGGAAGAGTCCGATTTTTGAAAATTCCTAAAAAATAAAAAAAATAAATAAAAAAAGCCGGCGGAACATACGAAAACCCCATTCCCAGAGATGTATGTTGAAGAAAGCCAAGGCCGCCCCGGTGGCGCAGTGGTCTAAGGCGCTGGCCTCTGATCATTCGTCCGTATGGGGTCCGGGTTCGAATCCCGGTCAGGCATGGATGTTGTGTTTGTCTTACGGCACTGGCTCTTTCCCTTCCCTGGAACCAGTGACCCAAAATTAGGGACGGGCGACTGCTTATAGCCCATTTGAGTTGCTCACGGTGGTCGTTAAACCTCCAATCAAAAAAAAAAAAAAAAAAAAGAAAGCCAAGAAATCGATTAAAAAAGCTGAGAAATCGATTTCCGAGAGAATGGAAACAATGACCGAAGTCCGATTTTGGAAAATTTATATAAAATATATATATATATATACATTTTTCCCCAATGCGGGGTTGCAGGAAGTGCATTGCTATTTACATGTTTGCTATTTCGAGTTTTTAGGGCGAGTTAAAGTGTGCAGTATCATCCCAACGGGGTGAAAAAAGGTCAAGTGCGCCTCTGGACTGGGTGAAAGTTGGCTGCTGTTGTATTATTCCGCGTGTCAGAGCAACGGTCGTCAGGTGACCCCTCACTCCTCGCAAGCTTCCTCGGTTCAGGCATACGGGAAAGAGTCCGAATGGTTACGCATCATTTCTCAACGGTTTTGTAAGCTATTTGCTAAAAAGTGCCTTATCTACACTCTAGAAAACTGAATGCGGAGTGCAGGAAGTGCATTGTTGTACATGTTTGCTATTTCGAGTTTTTAGGGCTCAGAACGGCCATTATAAATTGTGATAAGGTGTTGTCAGAACTGCAGGTGCAAAAAAAAAAAAAAAAAAAAAAAAAACTGCTTTGTGATTCAGCATGGTGAATAATTTTGAAGTGCTCGTTTCATCAAGTGTGGTGAAATGCCTCCAAAAAACCCTGAAACCCATCTGACAAGTTCAGCCGAAAGCAAAGAAAGTAAAACTACTTCGAGCGAGTGAGACAACCGAACAACATGATCGATGACTTACGGATCAGCGGGAAACAGCCAGTGTATCAAGGGGGGAAGAGACCTCGGAACAACGTGGAAAAGGCCTATGCACACAAAGAAAAAGGGGTAAAAATGCAAACGATATCTTATACAAGCTGAGCGTTGTTCATCATAGTAGGATTGAAAAGAAACTTTATGTCTATCCCGGGCAACGCCGGGTACCTCCGCTATAGTAAGACATATAGTCATAAAAGAACACTTGTCTCTTCAAGTTCCCAGAACGCGAATCCTAAGCCTCCAGAACTGGATAACAAAAATTCAGACTCTTTTGTCCTGCTCAAAACGAACTGAATGCACAGGATATCGCAATGACAGCCTTTTGTCAAACTTTAAGCCCAGAAAAAGGAAAACAACCGCGGCAATCTGCACACTGTGTCTCCCTAGAGGTAACAAATACAGAGTGTTTGAGCTCGGAAGAAGATACAATCTCCGATCTTACCCAAAAGCCTTGTACGTCGGTAAGCAACGCATGTTGTGAATGCAAGGCAGAAAATTGTGTAAAGTCTGTGGCCACAATTAACAAGCCGACAACTGTAAAAAGCACCTTACCTGCGGACAAAGGTATGATTTGCCTTTCAGCATACAGCAGATTATTGATGATTTTTTAGACAATTATGATTTCTTTAGATTCTTGGAATTGGTAATATATATTTGTGGCGATCGTTTTGAGGAAGGTCAAAATTATTCTCAATATTTATTTTGTTTTTCATGGGAGGTTTAACGACCACCGTGAGCAACTCAATGGGCTATAAGCAGTCTCCCGTCCCTAAATTAGGGCTACTGGTTCCAGGGAAGCGAGAGAGCCAGTGCCATAAGACAAACATAACATCCATGACTCACCGGGATTCGAACCCGGATCCTTTCCGGACTCAATATTTCGCATCATGGCATTCAAATTTTTATTCGCCGCCCCGGTGGCGCAGTGGTCTAAGCGATGGCCTCTGATCACTTGCCCGAACGGGGTCCGGGTTCGAATCCCGGTGAGGCATGGATGTTGTGTTTGTCTTACGGCACTGGATCTCTCCCTTCCCTGGAACCAGTGACCCTAAATTAGGGACGGGCGACTGCTTATAGCCCATTGAGTTGTTCACGGTGGTCGTTAAACCTCCAATAAAAAACAACAACCTGCAATCAAAAAAAAAAAAAATTATTCATATTTATTATAGGATTTCAATAATATAATACAGGGTGTTTCACGTAGGAGGCCCCAAGTTATCGTGTACTACGAATGAAAACACTGTCGGAAAGTTTACTACGAATATACACGGTCGGAAAGTGAAAAAGAATACGCAGAAGGAATGCCGGTAAGAACCTCATATTAGCCGCCCCGCTGGCGCAGCGGTCTAAGCGAAGGCCTCTGATCATTCATCCGAAAGGGGTCCGGGTTCGATTCCCGTGAGGATGGATGTTGTGTTTGTCTAACGGCACCGGCTCTCTCCCTTCCCTGGAACCAGTGACCCTAAATTAGGGACTGGCGACTGCTTATAGCCCATTGAGTTTCTCATGGTGGTCGTTAAACCTCCAAAAAAAAAACCCCGTCATATTATAATATGCTAATTGTTAAGGGCAGAAAAAACAGATCCAAGTTGGAATGTCATTCATGGAATAATGACGTCACTGCGGACGACAACATGCAAATGTACGCAACGCGCATTTAAGGACTAGGGCCTGCATAACGACGTCATTTGTCTGGTGTCGTGTTGTTCAGTGCTCGTTGAAGAAGCTACCATGCCTGGACGACGCAGGCGCGCAATATTAGTTCAGTTATCGGAGTTCGAGAGAGGCCGTATAGTGAGTCCGCGGGAAGGAGGATGGTCCTTCCGTCAAATTGCGGACCGTGTAGGACGAGAGGTATCGGCCGTGGTAAGATGGTGGCGTCGGTGGTCAGAGGAGCATTCGCATACTCGCAGACGTGGTTCCGGGGAACACAGAGTTACGAACGCACGAGAGGATCGTCGTATCAAGAGAGCGGCGTTGGCAGAGCGGACGGCTACGGCGTCACAAATTCGATCTTGTGTTATACCAAGGGTGTCTACCAGAACGATAAGGAATCGTTTGTTGGAAGCAGGACTACGGGCACGCGAGCTGCTGGCAGGGTTAACACTGACCAGTGGCGGGGCCCTCAGGACTCCTCCTCTCTATGTTTACGGGCCTGGCCACCGGATTAAGAACTTGCTTGTGACGTCACGCTAAGCGACGGGCACCGTCCATAAGTAACTGAAGACATTGGGATAATATTGATCATTTGCTTCAAATTATTTAAATTCCTTTTGACTAATGATTGTGAGCAGTTACTCCATGTACAAAATGTAAAATTTGTGTTAAAAAAATTAGCGGCAAAGATTTTTTTTTTTTAATGTGGCAAACGGAAAATGTTCAAAATGTAATGAAACCAAATTTTAACTGGGACTAAAGTACGCTTCTGTATTTTTAAAGATATCTTTAAATAACTACTCGCCATGTTGAAAAATCACTGTTTATATAACAAGTCAGAGAAAAGAAAAAATGCTATGTTTGCTACTTAATGAATCTGTTTTTCCTGTGTGCCTCACTAACAATGGGAATATAGATCTCGAAATTTTGTCAAAGACATTTGATAATCATCATTACAGGGGAACTAAATCTTAACCCCAGTTTAACTACCCTAAACCCCATGCAAATAAATATATTTCAAATTTCGTTTTTATGTATTTTCAATCTTCATTTCCTGAGAGTTACACATTCTCAGTATCAATTTAGTCTACTTGGCAGCCTCAAAACTTTTTTATTTATATCTGTATGTCCTGCAACATTTTGCAGCTAAATAGTAAGATTATATCTCTAATTCCTTCAATTTCAAAATACACTAGGGGAGGGGGAGAATCTAAGTTGTTAAAACCACACAAAAATATAAGACTTGTAGTAGCATTATTAGCATTTTTTTTCTTTTCTTTTTCTTTCTTTTTTTTTTTTTTTTGCGACATTCTTTCCCAAAAAACGTTCTCAGTAATAATTTAGCATACTGTATAGTTGACCTTCCCCAATTTTTATTTATTTCTGTATGTACTGCAACATTGACCTGGTGCATCATTATCATAATTTTTCTTCTTTGTGATTATTATAATTTCATAATTTTTATTATCATAATTTTTCTTCTTTGTGATACCTTTACATGTTCGCAGAATATTAATTTTTGGAACAGTTTGTCTCTTCAAATTTATTATTTTTTTGGATGATAGCAATGTTATTTGATCAGAAAAAGTTAGGGTCCAAACCCGCAATTTTGGATGCTGTTTTATTAATTCTTCGCCAGTTTTTCTTTTATAGACGCAAATTGCAATGTAACAGTAAGTCAACGTACTAACAGATTACGTTTCAGTTATTTTCTGCGTCTGTTTAGAACTGCATTAACACAATTTTTTGGTATAGTCGTTTATACTCGTACAAAACAGAAACAGCGAGAAAGCGTAATTCATGAGAGACGTAAAACAAATGCAATTTTCTTTCTTTTTTCCTTTATTTATTTATTTATTTTTTTTTTTCAAATTTCGGTAGAACTGCTGCGTCACAGTAATTTGCAGAAAACTAAAATATGGATTTTATTAAGCTGTTTCTTCAAGCATTAATTAAGTACGATTGAATCAGCGAGAAAGCGTAATTCATGAGAGATGTAAAACAAACGCAATTTTTTTTTTAAATTTCGGTAGAACTGCTGTGTCATACAATAATTTGCAAAAAACTAAAATATGAACTTTATTAAGATGTTCCTTCAAGCATTAAGTACGATTGAATGCCCAAAACGTATAGTGCTGTAACCTTCTCGGTGCACAACTCCGTCGCTTAGCGTGACGTCACAAAAACGATGGCCAAGCCCGTAAAGAGAGGAGAGGCAATTTTGGGAGAGGTGAGTCCCGGGAGCCCCGCCCCTGGTCACCGTCGAGCACGTTTGCGGTGGTGTTAAGAACGAGTTCAATGGAGGGAAGAATGGCGGTCTATGGTCTTCAGTGATGAAAAACCGATTCTGCTTGGGAGCGTCTGACGGCGACAAGGTGAGTGGCTCCTGCCATCGTGCATCCACCAATGACACACAGGCCCCACGCCTGGGTAATGGTGTGGGGAGCGATCAGCTATCACTCTCGTACGAGTCTGGTGTTTACACTGGATACAACTAAATAGCAGTACGTACGTCACCGACATCGTGCAGCCGGTCGTCCTGCCATTTTTGAGTGCGATCCCCGATGGGATATTCCAGCAGGATAACGCCCGCCCACACTCCGCCCGGGCAACTCAACATGCTCTTCAGGCTGTGCATCGACCAATCGAGCATGTCTGGGACTGGATCGGACAAAGACCCCTCCGCTGACCCCGGTAGGCAGCGAACAGCTCTGAATTACGCATGCAAGTTTAAGACGCACGAATGCTATCCTCCAGCGTTAATCACTTCACACGTGTGATCACTTTTCCTTTCTTAACAGGTTGTTGCCACGGCATAAATTTCATAGATGCAGCTGCAATTTTTAATGGTGTTATTTTTAACTTCCCGGCAGTGTGCAAACAAGACGATTGCAACTACGGGTGTACCGACATGGATAGAGACATGTTTAAATGCAACACGACTCCGACATGTCTCGCCTGCGTGGCGCTGCATTGAGGCCACCATAGGAACCGTCACCAACTTCCGTCGTTGAGTTCCCGACACCCTGATAAGCTCAGTTCGCGGCCAGTCTCGGTGCGGTGAACATGTAATCGACTGGGCAGAAAACGTTTTTGGTCAAATCATATTGGACTACGGGTTCATTCAAGGTTACGCACTTGAATTCCAGAAAACGGTTTAATTTTTCAGCGCCGTCAAAAAGTGCGATGCAGAAGATGGTGAAAAAACTAGAGACAACACGCACGTTGGTGAATGTCCACGGGGGACAGCCTCCCTGCAATGACCGAGGAAAGAATGAAGGACGTGCGTAACAAGTTGCTTAAATCACCAAGCACGTCCTTACGGCGGCACTCCCACGAAGTTGGCTTGTCACCTTCGACTCGCCACTGAGCAGGAAAAAGGGGAAGCATTCGCCCGTATCTAGTGTCTGTAGTTCAGGAACTTTAGGAGGCCGATTTCGCGAAAAGGGTGTTATGCTGCAACTGGTTTCGTACCTTCGTGGCTGCAAACGATGACATCCTGGATATAACATTTTTCTCAGACGAAGCGTGGTTTCATCAATCTGGGTACGTCAAATAGCAGAATACGCGCTTGTGGGCCGAAGAGAATCCACATACGATTCATGAGCATCCGCTGCATGACCTCAAGGGTGGTGCGCGATGGCACGCACGCGCACCATAGGGCCCATATTCTTTGAAACGACAGTGAACACAAACGCGTACGGCGAAATTATCGACAGATTTGGTAATCAGTTGGACGACATTGAGTTACAGCGTTGCTACTTCCAGGAAGACATAGATCTTTTGGACCTGTGACACGTCCAAAAGATCTATGTCAGTTGTAACCAGCGTTTTCGAAGATCGCATAATCTCCAAAGGAATATGGCCACCAAGTTCTCCAGATCTCAGTCCCCTAGACTTCTTCTTGTGGGCCATGTTAAAGGAAAAAGTCTATGCCAATAAACCACGCACACTTCAGAAACTGAAAACGAACGTCGTTTGAAAAGGCCAGCAATTGCTCAGGTGTGTGAGCTGGTCCTAAAATCATAGACTGCTGTGAAGACTGAAATAGCGACTGCTTATAGCCCATTGAGTTGCTCAAGGTGGTCGTTAAACCTCCAATCAAATAAAAAAAAAAAAAAAACGACTGAAATAGTAGTAAAATATTTTTAAAATGTGGCATCAGTAATGCCTTAGATGGCACAAAATATAACGTTCTATTTGAAGATAGTGACATTTCGGACAGTATTGACGAACCTGATTATGACAATGATGCCAGTGATATGCATAACACACCAGTGAATTTCCTCGATTTGAGGATATGGATGACTGAAATGTTTTTCCTTGTATGTAGAGGTAAAATTTGTATTGCTTTTAATCTTTATGGGAAGTGCTGAGACCTTATCTTTATGTTTATTCTTTTTTCTGAACATTTTGCATTTTAAAATTGGTATGCATCCTCGACGTCGAAGCGTCTTATCATCAACATTATTCGATCAACATTGTATGGGCATTTTACTTAAATACTGCAAAATACGCGAGGAACTAATCACAATAGTACTAATACTTCAAAACTGATTAACATATGTTAGTAAGCAGAAAACTTGATTAACTCCAAACACTGTAGTAAATACACTGCCTGACAGAGAAAATGCCACACCACGATGTACGCAGCGCCATGCAAATTGCGGGGTGGGTGCAAGGTAAGGGGATGGTGCACCCGTACATATTATGCAAATGATTGCATTTGCAAACCAATCGCACGAAAGGCGCGCGGGATATAAGCGAACAACCAGCCCATGAGGCCATCAGTCGAGACGTCGTCACTGCCGCGAGAAGTGAGTGGTTCTGCTGTAACCGTGTCTGGACAACGAACAAGGGGTGCCAATGCCGTTAAGACGCCATCGTACGCGATTTCGTCAAACGGATAAGGTTGCGAGAGGTGCCATCGTAGGCCTTCGTACAGCCGGATAGTCCCTGCGTCTTATTGATGAAGAAACGCAACGTGATGTCACAACCGTCGGCCGCATTTGGAGACAGTGGTCCCAGGAAGGATCTGTGCACCGTTGTAGGGGGACCGAAGCACGGAGACGGACGTCCGGGCGTACCGATCGTCCATCCGACGTCATGTCGTAGCGGACTCACAGCCCCCAACGGGCGACATTTTGCGGAGTGTACGAAGAGGCTTGGATGCTCCGATATCGACGCTGACAGTGTCGCCCCGATTGGGTGCGTCTGGTTTGCTGTCCAGCCGTCCGTTGCAAAGGCTACCCTTAACAGCGAGTCATCGTCGTCACCGCTTGGCGTGGTGTCGCTCCAGAACTGCGTGGGGTGCCGAATGGAACAGTGTGGTGTTCAGCGACGAATCGCGGTTCTGTGTCACCACGGATGATCGCAGTGTGAGAGTCTGGAGAAGACGTGGCCAACGGCGGATTCCTCTGCCATTGTGGAGGGCCACACGGCCCGGCAACGTAGCATCATGGTGTGGGGTGCTATCAGCGCCAACAGCTGCTCACCGCTGGTACGTAATACCGAACACTGACTGCAGGGTAGCCCAAAACGTCGTTTTTAAACAGGATAAGGCCCGTCCGCCTACCTCTCGGATCAACCTGAATGCTTTACACGGTGTGCGGATGCTTCCGTGGCCAGCACGATCCCCCGATCTCTCGCCCATCGAGCATCCGTGGGACACGATTGGACGTCGGTTGAGTACCCTCCCACCCCCGCAAAATGAAGATGAACTGTGGACTCGGATCAACACCACATACATGGTCCACGATACTCCAGGACTCTATTCGGACTCTCGATGCCACGTCGGATTCAACGCTGTATCGCCCAAAATGGGGGCCACACGCCTTATTAATCATCCTGTATATTCGGCCACTGAAGCCTAGTCTGTATATGACAATAAAATCATTTGTTCAGGACCTACTTGGCTATTTGTTTGTGCTGTTTGGTCTGTTTTCGAGCATTCCTTCGTGGTGTGGCATTTTATCTCTCAGGCAGTGTATATCACAACACATCAACTTGAATACGCAGACTTCAAGTAAACACAGTTTCAGTCTGATACAGCTTCCTCCACCACTTTTTGGCCGCTGCTTCAACGTTATATATCTCTCGTTCTTATCTGTCAACATGCATACGCCACGCTTTATGATCTCAAGATTGTTGCCAAATTATTCCCCGAGCGAGAAGATATAGAACGTTAAGGTAGAAAACGTTAAAAGAGAATGAATTCAAATTTATATAGAGAAAGCAACTAAAAATTAAAGTTATTTTATACCTAGTATACGTCATAAACATATAAATGGGGTTTCACTGTATCAGGTTTTGTGTGAAATCATAGTGTGATTTAATACCGCTTAATTCATTCAATTGCAGCTGCTCTGTATCATGCAGGTATACAAAGGGTCCAACGTTGTGGGATATCTTTATTTAACTTTGTTTGTTTGCAGAAAAATCAGCTCTAAGTGCAGCAACTCGTATATAGTTATGTTTATTATTATTATTGTTATTATTTTTATTTTAGATGCATATACAGAAATGTTGGAAGGCTTAGTTCATCGTGTATGTAGCATGAAATCCACCCTTCAGCAAGCTATGACTCCAGATAGGCAGAAAGACTCACTTCGTATTCTTCAAGCTGGTAAGTTTAGTTTCCCTTATACACATGTTTAACCTAAATACGCGTAGATTACTAAAATAAATATATCGTTGTAATAAAATCATATAAGCAAGCATTGAACAGATCATCCAAATAATTAAAACCACCTACCTAATGTGATGTAGGTCCTCCCTCCTCTCGCCTACAAATATCCGCACGACTGAGTTCCTGAGGAGCTGTTATGACACAAACGGGATAATTTCGACTGGTGTTCAACTCTGCTGCTACACTCATTGTCATAAAAATCCGCGCACCAAGAAAAAATATTGTGCGATTAGCGCGAAACTCGGCGAATAGCTACGGGGAGGGAGGGCAAACATGCAAATGATTAAAGTTTCGTGCGATTCCGCATGCCCCCCGCGCGTCCAAGACTGGAAGACCGACGCTGCAATCGCAATCCTTGTTGCTTATATGGCTCCGCGCAGGGGACTCCACATTCGTGCCGAAGTGCACGGTAAGAGTCAGGCGAGATCCCTAACTGATAGTGTAACGTACCAGGAGATGTGACGTACCTGCCAGAAGGACGCACACGACATAGAGGCAGATAGGAATCAGAATAAAACGTCCGCGTAGCTTAATTGGTAGAGTGACTTATTCCGGAATGAGGGGATCCGGGTTCGAATCCTGGCGTGGACAGAAATGACGGAGAAATTTACTTCGTTATAATGGCGCCCGAACTATCCGGATGACCCGACCGTTCAAAATCTCGCATTGGTGTGATGTTATTTCCACACCGCGAGATAGGAAAAATAAGCGCAGCACTTCGAAAAAAAAAAGGGGGGGGGGGGGGGGAGATGATGTAACGTACCAGGAGATGTGACGTACCTGCCAGAAGGACGCACACGACATAGAGGCAGATAGGAATCAGAATAAAACGTCCGCGTAGCTCAATTGGTAGAGTGACTTGTTCCGGAATGAGGGGATCCGGGTTCGAATCCTAGCGTGGACAGAAATGACGGAGAAATTTACTTCGTTATAATAGATATGCCGAGGAGCTGCCGTGGATGTGGGTACGGGCAACTGACGGAGTTTGATTGAGGCAGTATCGTCGGGTATAACCAAGTAAATTTCTCCGTCATTTTTATTCGCGTCAGGATTCGAACCCAGATCCCCTCATTCCGGAATAAGTCACTCTACCAATTGAGCTACGCGGACGTTTTATTCTGATTCCTATCTGCCTTTATGTCGAGTGCGTCCTTCTGGCAGGTACGTCACATCTCCTGGTACGTTACATCATCTCCCCTTATTATTATTATTTTTTTTTTCGAAGTGCTGTGTTGTGGGTGTGGGAGGATACTAAGTTAAAATGAAGTTGGCATATGCAAATTTAAATTTTAAATTTCAACCCTTTCCCTCAGAGTATGGATATTAAAGTAGACAAGCAAAACTTACAGGTATTTCTATATGAAAACCCAATTTGTTCCCACAACTGATGACAATAATAGGAAATTAGTTGTTGCAGTACATGACAGTTATTCCACTTTTATGGCCGAAAAAAACAACAACAAAAAAAAAACAATTTGTGTTATTCAAGGACTTTTGCTGTCTGTGACGTGCAAAATAAATGGGCAGAGCCCCAAATCCGATCCACCCACTAGTCTAAGCTAATGTGGATACATGCTATTGACTAACATATATTAATCACACAACACATGACAAACTCAAGAAATCAATTTTGTAAAAGACCAGTCGGTCTGCATTTATTTGTAAACAATTTAATCAGTGATTTTAAATTCCCTTTCTTTTTGTAATTTGAATTTCTGCTTTGCTTTCCACAAACACACAGGAAGGTTACATAAATTTTACATTTTTGTTTATATTTCTACACAGCAATTTTTTTTTTTTTTTCGATTCCTTAAGGACAACTTTGAGAAAAAAAAAAGGTTGTATACCTTCTAGCGTTATTCAATATATATATATATATATATATTTTTTTTTTTTTAGGCAATTTTACTCTTACATGGGAGATGTTGGCCAAGATTCTAAAATCTAATTTTTTTTTTTTTTTTTTTTTATTTCGTCACCACATTTTCTAAACTGACAGAAATATTACCTTGGGGAGTAACTCCCAGAACAAAGTAGATTTTTTTATTTTATTTATTTAGTTTAGTTGTTTGTTTGTTGTTTTTCAAATAGGCAGGGTGAAAAAAAAAGAAAGTCTCGTAGTGAGAAAAGAGTCAACTTCTGAAGGACCAACATGGCGGCTAGTAGGTTAGTAGGTTAGGCGTTCGGTGTGACGAGGATGATTTAAAAATTTCTGCTTACCGCTTCCGGAATACAGCATACCTCTCCACGTTTTTTTTTTTTCTAGTCTCTGAAGAAATGGGTACCTCCAGTGTACAGGACTGGCACTTCAGGAAATTACTCGTTCGGACGGCAAGGTGAAATTCTTTTTTTTTTTTGTTGATGTTCTAATTACATCTACCATGGGACTGGTAGTACAGCAGCAGCTCTCCTTCCGAGTAGCCCTTAGCACACATCCCAGGATGATAACCTTTTTTTTTTTTTTTTTTTTTGGAATGATGAGTCGATGTGACGGGTTGATTAGCGAACTTGCCCGGTCGCTGAGGTAAGCAGGCTCTTCCAACAACCCGGACGCTCCGGTTACAAACCCGCACATGGAGACAGGGAGCAAATCCCTTTTTTGTTAATCCCATGCTGCTCTTAGTTTTCAGTTTCCCTTTTGCCGTCGTTCATCTTTCATTTACCGGGCAGGGTATAAAGGACCTCTCGAGGATTATGGATATCTCGGGGACCACGAAATTTTCTTCATCTTCCAGAGAGGACTCGGTCTTAGCAGCCAAAAAAAGTAATCGAAGAGTGTCAAAAAAAAAAATTTCAACTCACACGTCTTCTCCGAAGGATGCGAGAGTACGCCAGCGCCCTCTGCACCGACGCTACTTTCCTCCAATAAGATTGCCCCCATCCAGCTGTTGCGTGAAAACGCGGTCGCCCCCCACACCGCTTACTAACGCTTGCGTCTTATGACATAACATGGAAAGGGCGATTCCAGATGCGAAATTTATCACCATACGCAAGAGAGGGAACGCATTCCAAAATGTGTAATCTGATACCACTCTGCCTTCAACGACTTTCTCTTCTCCTGGGAACGCAGGTGCACTGCTGGCCGGAAATGCTTGACCAACTTCTGGTCATCCCATAAATAAAAGAGAGATGCTGCAAACCACCCCCTCTGCGTACCAGCAACACTTGGCAAACCCGAGTACGCGTAAAGCTCTTCCCTGTTACTGGGGCCGAAGCAAGCTGAGCTTTTCTTTCACACCATCCCGTAAGAAAAGGGGCGGGGGAAGCAAGGAACCTTTCTGGTTAACCATCTCTACGTGGTAGCTTCACTTCAAGACAGAAGACGGGGAGGAATAAAAGAGAAAAAAAAATAAATCTCAAAGTTATCATGTACATTTATATGGCACCTTTATACATATATATCCATAATTCTACGCGGCACAGACTGTTCCATACAACAAATACTTATTTCCTAATTATATTTGTAATCGACACAGAATTTTCTTTATAATGGTGGTTACACAAATACAAGTAGATGGTCGATCAACACCATAATTACTATACACACACATATACCTATATATATATATATTTCTTTTTTTTTTTTTTTTTTTTTTTTTTTTTTTTTTCTTCTTCCAGAAAGATAAAAGAGGAAAACAAATTTATGAAATGACGTTACAACGATTCACCTAAAATACAATATCCTCACTCCGACCTACTGACAGCATAAAAAAAGAACTACAGTTACCTAAAGTACACACACACACAGAGCACACTCACCAGAAAGATAGATGAATTTTGAAAGAGAAATTTCCGAGACAAGATTTCTGACTTTTTCTCAACTTTTTTTTTTTCTTAAGAGGACATATATATGGATATATATATCCACCACCTGCACAATGCCAAGAAAAGTTAGAGACCACCTAAAAAAATTATGATCACACATTTTCTCATTTTCTTTTATAGAAAATGCGTTGGACTGTTGTCAGTCCTGAATGAAAATTCACATAAATTGGCCAGATTTATGTGTTTCCAGGACTGAGCAACAGGACAATACATTCTTTCCCCGGGAATAAAAGTCGAAGATTCCCAGAGGTGAGTGCAGGAAGCACAAAAAACTCGAAATCTGAACTTACCGTCAGGCATTCTGTGTACCTAACAACGTACAGCTAACACACACACACACACACACACACACACACACAAAACCATTGGTAAGCAAACCCTACAACAGTCAAAAGGCATGAATGCACTGCTGTTGGACTAATCTGACCTTACGAATGCAATCTAATGAAATGGCGAAATACGAAATCTCAAGCACATCATACACCTCGTTGTACCCAAAGGCAAACACCGTCACATCATCAGACACTCAGACCACTAGACTGTGAATCCGAATTTGGATTACCTCTTTTCTCACAACCCACACCCAAAATACACTGATAACAAAAACACTACACTGAACAAAGCTTAACGTATATTGCTAGACCACTGAAAAAATTTTTTCTCTTTTACCCTGAACTTTGCTATTTATTTTCTTTTCAGAATTGACCATGGGCTTTATATGGCCACCCCTACTAGTGCATCACATACCAGCTCGTTTATTGTCACAATCTCACCTTACATTTGTAACTCTAAGTCGTGACTCTTTGCCCAGGATCAATTTCCCGAGAATCACAATTGAAAAACCACAAGCCCCAAAACATTAAATTACATATCAAGAACCTTTACACAATCTTTATACTACCAAAATTCCATAATCACTTAAAATTGTCACACTATAACTTGCAGATCTCAGTTTTCCTCAACGTTCTTGGGTACTTTACCAAGGAAAAATTCACTTTCCTGCCCCAAAATTTCTTCAAGGCACCACACATTACCTCATTAGAATAGTTTGCCCTTAGCATACTCATCTCTACTTGCCTTCTTAGATAAGTAGACCCCAACATGAGGACAGAAAACCAGAATTGGAAAGAAAATCAAAATTTCCCTCATATTTACATTATTCAGGAAGCAACTGTGGTATCACACTCAATCACCAACCCACTATATCTTTTCCTGAAACTATCATTTATCAATTTCTGCAACTCGCCTTCATATAAATGTATCAAATCACTGTCCTGCCGAACTTGAAGAAACTCTTCATAACGAAACAAAAAAAAAAAACACAAAATATTATCAATTTCACCTCAACCCACCATACAACAAATACCTTCCCTACTTCCCAGAATCTCCTAGTACTTGAAAGGAGAGAAAAAAAATTATATCAATAAATGGAGAAATAAGGCAAATTTATCCTTCATATTTCTGTCAACACTAAAGTTCCCCACTACTACTGAAGGAGAAAATAAAATCACTAGCACAACAACACATGGCATAATACAATATTTTACTGGTGCACCAGAGGTATGTACAAATACTATTTACAAGCAACGTTGCCTTGATACCATAAGCTAGGCGTTTAGCCGAGCTACAAAACCCCTGCTGTCCCTTGGACGCAGGCCATATCTGGAGGAATTTGGGACCTCCCTCGCCGGGGTGTGTCTCTAACCTGGGGTGCAACTACCTCCCTCCTGGGAGTACTCGTAGGAGTTTGCCTTCTCGCAGGTTCTTGACTCATAAAGGGAGTATTATCTCTCACTGGTACTGACATATTCGGCTCTGTGGGCCTGCCTTACCAACCAGGGCATGAAATAGGTGTTTGCTCCTTCTGATGATGTCGTTGGCTGTGTTCGGGAAGAACCAGCCTCCTGAGGTTCACTGTGCCTCTCAGGACTGTGTGAATTATCACTTTCCCTATTTACTCTGGGAAACATAGGTCGATCTCTCACCTTGGTGAGCCTGTCTACATGAACCAACTCTCTACGCCGGGGATCAGGTATGAAGGTAATCTCATAGTTTACTGGTGGAAGGACCTTGGTCACCCTATAAGGACCTGTACACAACTTACTTAATTTCTTGCTTTTTCCTGGCTTAACAGCAGGTGTGTACAGATAGACCTTGTCATTCAGGGTGATGTGTTTGTCCACTGCAACCTTGGCACGATGCTTCTCTTGATTCTCCGCAGCCTTTTCCAGGTTAATTCTGACCACCTCAAAAGCTCTATTTAGGCGATCAGTTACTTCATCACAGTATTCCCTCTGAGAAGAGTAAGTACGGGTGGTAGGGCTCCCAATCAAGTGATAGGGTAGCACCAAGTCCCTACCATAGGTGAGATAAGCTGGAGTCTCACCTGTGCTGGAATGCACTGATGTCCGAAAAAGACAGGAGCGCCATAGGCAGACATTGATCCCAATCATCCTGACTCTCCGAGACCAGGTGACTGATTGACTGAATGAGGCTGGCGTTCAACTTCTCGCACTGACCATTGGCAGAAGGGTGATACGGGCTGCAATTCAGTTTCTTTATGCCAAGTCTATTGTACACTTGCATCATAGCCTTAGACAAGAAGTTGGTCCCCCTGTCTGTTAAAATCTTAGACGGCAAGCCATGAGTGGCTATAAATTCCTCCACCAGTACTCGTGCAATCGTTTCACTTTTAGTGTCAGGCAGAGCATAAGCTTCTGGCCAGCGGGTGAAAAAATCGGTAATGACAAGGATAAATTTGTTTCCTGACCTTGTGGTTACCAAAGGCCCTACCACATCCATTGCGATCTTCTCAAATGGACGGCTAGGTAGCTCAGCCCTAACTAAGGGTGCCTTTCTTCCCGGCTGGTATGCTCTCTTACTCAGACAACTGTGGCAACTCTCTACATAGGCTTTTACAACTGAATACATGTTGTGGAAGTAAAACTTGAACGAATCCTTTCCAAGGTTTTTTTAAAGCCTGGGTGTGCCACAGTTTCTGAATCGTGACACTGTATCAAAATTTCCTCCACCATAGTTTTCGGAATCACCAACTGTTCGTAAGGCTGACTTGGTGTCTCCGGACTTAGGTATAGAGTAATGCCATAGAAGTCCATCTTGAAGAAAAAACTCATCTGATACCTTACATTTTCCTAGTTCCCCTTTCCCCTCTAAAATCTCAATCTGTTTTAGCCCAGCGATCATCCTGCCTCTGTAACCCTCTAACTCTGACCTGTTCTTGAGCTCTATCCTCTGCTGTCTGTTCAAATACTTCCGTAGCCTGTACATTTCTTGACAGGTAATCGGCAACTACATTTGATTTGCCAGGCCTATGTTGGATAGTGTAGTCAAATTGCTGTAGTGACATACACCACCTAGCTATCCTTGACGTGGGGTCCCTCAACTTAAAAACGTATGACAGACTAGCTTGATCCGTAATGACCAGGAAATGCCTGGCGTAGAGGTATTTGGCGGAAGTAGTTCACAGAGAAAACTACACTCAGCATCTCCTTCTCAACCACTGAATAATTGAGCTCGGCTCCCTTTAACTTCCTGCTGACATACGCCACAGGTTGTAGTTTCCCATCGACCTCTTGCTGTAGGGCGGCTCCAATTGCAAATTTTGAGGCGTCACAGGCCAAAACAAATTCCTTCCTCAGGTCGGGTAATTTTAAACATGGCTCCTTTAATAGAGCTTGTTGTAGGTCTTCGAAGGCCTTCTGAGCTTCGGGAGTCCAGTGGAATGCCTCATCCTTTCGGATTAAGTTTGTCAGAGGCAGAGCTAAATGAGCATAGTTTACTATAAACCTCCTATAGAACCCAGTGAGTCCCAAGAATGCTCTCACTTGTTTCACAGATTTAGGGATCTTAAAATTTTTGACTGCTTCCACATTCCTGGGATCAGGGGTTACACCTTCCTTGCTGACCACAAAACCTAAGTAGCGAATGCTGGATTTCAAAAAATGGCATTTATCGGGTTTGAGCTTGAGGCTGTGCTGGCGCAACCTCTGGAATACTATTTCTAGCTTGTCGAGATGCTCCTCAAAAGTTCTGCTAGCTATGACAATGTCATCTATGTAGATGCCAATCTGGAGGGGTTTAAGACCTGAAAGTACTATTTCCATTAGTCGCTGAAAGCTATTTGGGCTGTTCCTCATCCCGAAGGGTACTCGCAACCACTCATACAAACCCTGGTCGGTGACAAAAGCAGTTTTGTAGACATCCTCAGGGTGTACTTTCATCTGGTAGAAGCCAGAGGTCAAGTCGAGCGAGCTGAAATAAGTGGCTCCTGCAAGGGCATCCACCATTTCGACCAAATTTGGGATAGGAAAAGAATCCGGTACAGTCTTGGCGTTAAGCCGCCTGAAATCTGTACATAAACGGAAACTGCCGTCAGTCTTTCTGACCAGGAGGACAGGTGCCGAGTAAGGACTACCACTCGGACGAATAATACCTGCCTCAAGGAGCTCGTTAATTTGCCTATCAAGTTCATCTCTCAGAGCATAAGGAACCCGGTAAGCTCTTTGCCTGACAGGAATGTCATCGGTAAGATGCACCTGGTGTAGCAGGGTATCACACTCACCCAACTCCGCTACGTTCTTGGCAAAGGTATTCCCATTCTTGTGTAGGAAATCCGACAATATCTCCTGTTGCTCAGAGGGCAAGTGGGATAAATCAAATTCATCCACCCAAGTCGAGCAATCATCAACCTGGCTATCTACAGTAGCCACGGTGGTAACCTTAATGGGTTCAGCAACAACAAGTTTGGAGCTTTTATTGACATAAACCATGCTATCCGACGTGTTCACAACCTTAACTAAGGCAACCTCCTCCTTAGTGTCATTGACCGAACGGCCAATCCACAGTGATTTTATCCTCACTGTCTCAATGGGCTGCAACAGCATGATCTCTCCTAATTGAGAGCAACCCGGTATACTAACCGAAATTATCTTTTCTGACCTGGGTGGTATTTTCTCTTTCCTGATGGTTCTGCCAAACACAGGGGAGGTTTCCCTGACCTGAGATGGAAGACTCGGGTCCATGGTCGGGTCAGAAAGAGAGAAAGTTCCATGACCTTTCCCGACTCCTTACCTGGGAGGGTTTGTTTATCTTTGGAAGTGAGAGATCTTTACACACCGTAATTTCATTTCCAGTTGTAAGACCCTGAATTTCACTTGCACTGAAATAAAAATAACTGATTCCCTATCACTCACCACCTCCTCAACACTGCATGTTCTACTCACCTTTTCAGAGTCAGAGATACGAATTTTAAAATTCCTCTAACCAGGGCAATGGCCTGTTCTCGTTCCTTACTGTACCTCCTGGTTAACCGGCAATCCCTGTTTTGCCGTGAAACCTTAGCTGGCCTACACTTCCCCCTCCACAGTGTGCTATCAGCAGCACTGAAAACAAAATGCTGGGCTTTCAAGAGGTCAAACCCAACAATGGCATCATATGCAGCGACAATTCAGTTTCAGTAACAAATACATGGTGTTTGAATTTCTCCCCAGCTAATGAGAACTTCAATTCCACACATGAAACTACATTAAGTGGCTTACCTGAAACTCCTTTGACTACAATTGGTGGATAGTTAATTTCTCTTTTGTGCCCAGGTAAAGTGCTGAGACACCTCTGAGGAATCAGACACACAGAAGCACCTGTGTCTACAAGCAACCTCAAAGGTCTCCGCTTACAATACCTGACAAAAGGGCATGGCGAATGATTGGGATTGACATGAGTCAATTGGAGCCTCTACAACTAAGGGGGTGTCAACAGAAGCCGACTCTACTAAACTTCTCCCCACCTTCAGTTTAAAGGCCTGGCAGGGCCTCTATTGCTTCGCCTAGCTGTGTCAGCCTGCCTGTGGCTCCTTGTACTCCTCTCACTAGGCCTAGGTTGCCTTTCCCGCCTGGCGGTGCTAGGGTTGTAGCTTTGAGGATCATTACCCCTTGAGTTAGGATTTCTGTTTCGGAAATCCCTATTTCTATCCTCCACTCCCCTCCTGTAAGAGTCTAGGTCACTATCGGGACATTCATTGGCATAATGCCCGAGCCGCCTGCACCGGTAACAGGTCACCGCAAAGTCTATCCTCTCTCCGGTAATTGTCTCTAGGATTATGGCTGGGAGATCTGTTCCTATCATAGGTTCTAGTTTCCCTTGCATAGGCATACCCATGTCCTGTCTCTCTGGAAGGGGAAACAAATTCTCTTCTGGCAGGGGAATATCTAGAAGCCCCCCTTGAGGGTGAAAAATTGTGTATATATTCCCTGGCGGGTGAAACTGCGTTATTCTGAGAACTTCCTATATTTACTTGTTTTAACTGTCCCTCCAACTCGTTCACTCTAGCCACTAATGCACTGACTACTGTGGCGAAGGACCCAGGCTCATCTACCGGAGCCATTGCACCATCAACTTCCCCACTGTCTACATCCACAAACGACACAAGCCTATCACTCTTTGCCATGTAGGCCTCATTGTTTTCCTCCAAGATGGCTTTTTCCCTAGCTGCACCATAGGTTTGAGGATTGTGTGAGATAACTAACCTCTTCAACTTGGGGGCACAAACCCTCAACAAACTTGGACAAGAGATTTCTGTCCCTTATATTCCTCACTGCTTCGGAGTCTGAGTTATCCTCTAGATACCCGTAGGCATATCGTTCAACCCGAGCAGCAAATTGTCTCACAGATTCTCCCTGCCGCTGCTTACATGTGTGAAACCTACTCATTTTGACTGCCAGAGGAACCGAGGACAAAAACCTATCTAAAAATGCCTCCTTTACTGCAGCATAGGTTACGCTCCTGCCTCTAGCTTCCTTATCCCTTATAAGCTGCCTCGCTTCACCTTTGCACTTACACTTCATTACTACGAGCTTGTCAGCATCGCGCCAGTTTCCCATTCGACTAGCATTTTCCAGTGATTCTAAGAAATCATTGACGGAAACCTGATCGGAGCTTCCTGAAAATTCCATCACCATTGGCAAAAGAGGGGGAATGCTCCAGGCTGCATTTACCCCTGGCTGAAGCTCGGCTACATTTTCCCTTGACTGAATCTCGGCTGCATTAGCCCCTGGTGGAAGTTCGGCTGCATCTTCCCGCGACTGCAGCTCTAGCTCCCTCTGTCGACGTTCCTGACTCATATTGTTAACCAAATTATCTCCTTACTAATTTTGAAACACAAGAAAAACACTGTATTAATATACTACACACCCACTATCTAACCACTATGCCTCCTATGCACTATAGCAAATCCTACACTTCTTCCTAATAATTAGTACATAGCAGAACTCAGAACATAAAAATCAACCCTAACACTATATTTCCTAAGTGCATAACCCAAAATACACTGTGACAAAATTTACTACATATTCTATCAAATATCAAACTGACACACATATACAAGACGAACAAGAAACTACACTCCTACACATGCAACACTCTTACCAAAACTATATTGAAGAGAGAAGGAAGAGGCGAAAAAAAAATTAAGTATCCGAGAAGTTCAAAAGTTCCTTCTCTAACTTTGTTCACTCAAAAATAGGCTGCTTCACCTCACATAAACTAAATATCAATGCTAAAGCCCTACAACTAACTACAATTACCCAAAATTGCACTCTGATCTTCGACACCAACTACTGCATGAAATTCAAGTCTGTCTCAAATTAAATTATGCCGTCTATTCACTAAATCATGACGCTGACTAGTGAGAAGCTATCCTTATACATGTGCCAAAGAAAAGTAAAGGAAGCAAAAATATCAGAACACTGCACATGCACACTACACTGGGAGAAGAGAAAAAACTGAACTTTCTTATGACACCTAATGACAAAACACAACAACAAAAAACCCAATGCAGTTCTGCAATTTAAAGTATGTGTACTATTTCTGTGCATTCTTGTGGTGGGTGTTTCACTCATGTAAAACGCGGTGAACAAGTGTCATAAATGTAATCAATGCAAACAAGGAGAATAAGTGTCATATATGTTAACAATGCAAGCAAGTATCATATGTAAACAAGGTGAACAAGTGTCATATATGTAAACAATGCAAGCAAGTATCATATGTAAACAAGGTGAACAAGTGTCATATATGTAAACAAGGCAAACCAGCATCATATGCAAACAATGTGAGAATTGTTATTAATGTACTCCTGTAACAGTACTACATATGAAACTACTAATTCAGAATTGTTGTATATATATATATATATATATATATATATATATATATGTCCACACTGTGTTTGTGTTTAGGATGTATAACCTTGAAACTATCAGGTATGTAAACACTGTAACCATGCTATACGTGTAAACACTATGTATCACTTATGCCGATGAGAGGATGTTATATATATAAAAACTTTGTGTCACACATGTAAACAATATTGATAAGTGTCAGGTGTAGTACACAGCTGTTTTCAATCACTCTAATTGTAGCACAACACAATAAAAGCATTTATCAAAAATTTCAGCATGCAAAACAGAAAAAGGTCAATGGGAGTTGGTGTAACCTGAAAACCTGCCTAAATGCCTCTGAGAAATAAATTCAGAACCTTTACTGTAAATTGCTTAAACTGGTGTTGAATCATTTGAACAGTCTGCCCTTACAATATGCCGAAGGCTTTTCATAGCCTTACACACTTTCAACTTTAAAATCTTATTTGGTAGAATATAATAACATATGTAAAGTCAACAGCATGATATCCTGTGGTCACGGCACCATTTATGTTGTGGGGGTGGGAGGATACTAAGTTAAAATGAAGTTGGCATATGCAAATTTAAATTTTAAATTTCAACCCTTTCCCTCAGAGTATGGATATTAAAGTAGACAAGCAAAACTTACAGGTATTTCTATATGAAAACCCAATTTGTTCCCACAACTGATGACAATAATAGGAAATTAGTTGTTGCAGTACATGACAGTTATTCCACTTTTATGGCCGAAAAAAACAACAACAAAAAAAAACAATTTGTGTTATTCAAGGACTTTTGCTGTCTGTGACGTGCAAAATAAATGGGCAGAGCCCCAAATCCGATCCACCCACTAGTCTAAGCTAATGTGGATACATGCTATTGACTAACATATATTAATCACACAACACATGACAAACTCAAGAAATCAATTTTGTAAAAGACCAGTCGGTCTGCATTTATTTGTAAACAATTTAATCAGTGATTTTAAATTCCCTTTCTTTTTGTAATTTGAATTTCTGCTTTGCTTTCCACAAACACACAGGAAGGTTACATAAATTTTACATTTTTGTTTATATTTCTACACAGCAATTTTTTTTTTTTTCGATTCCTTAAGGACAACTTTGAGAAAAAAAAAGGTTGTATACCTTCTAGCGTTATTCAATATATATATATATATATTTTTTTTTTTTTTTAGGCAATTTTACTCTTACATGGGAGATGTTGGCCAAGATTCTAAAATCTAATTTTTTTTTTTTTTTTAATTTTACGTCACCACATTTTCTAAACTGACAGAAATATTACCTTGGGGAGTAACTCCCAGAACAAAGTAGATTTTTTATTTTATTTATTTAGTTTAGTTGTTTGTTTGTTGTTTTTCAAATAGGCAGGTGAAAAAAAAAGAAAGTCTCGTAGTGAGAAAAGAGTCAACTTCTGAAGGACCAACATGGCGGCTAGTAGGTTAGACGTTCGGTGTGACGAGGATGATTTAAAAATTTCTGCTTACCGCTTCCGGAATACAGCATACCTCTCCACGTTTTTTTTTTCTAGTCTCTGAAGAAATGGGTACCTCCAGTGTACAGGACTGGCACTTCAGGAAATTACTCGTTCGGACGGCAAGGTGAAATTCTTTTTTTTTTTTGTTGATGTTCTAATTACATCTACCATGGGACTGGTAGTACAGCAGCAGCTCTCCTTCCGAGTAGCCCTTAGCACACATCCCAGGATGATAACCTTTTTTTTTTTTTTTTGAATGATGAGTCGATGTGACGGGTTGATTGAGCGAACTTGCCCGGTCGCTGAGGTAAGCAGGCTCTTCCAACAACCGACGCTCCGGTTACAAACCCGCACATGGAGACCAGGGAGCAAATCCCTTTTTTGTTAATCCCATGCTGCTCTTAGTTTTCGGTTTCCCTTTGCCGTCGTTCATCTTTCATTTACCGGGCAGGGTATAAAGGACCTCCCGAGGATTATGGATATCTCGGGGACCACGAAATTTTCTTCATCTTCCAGAGAGGACTCGGTCTTAGCAGCCAAAAAAAGTAATCGAAGAGTGTCAAAAAAAAAAAAAATTTCAACTCACACGTCTTCTCCGAAGGATGCGAGAGTACGCCAGCGCCCTCTGCACCGACGCTACTTTCCTCCAATAAGATTGCCCCCATCCAGCTGTTGCGTGAAAAACGCGGTCGCCCCCACACCGCTTACTAACGCTTGCGTCTTATGACATAACATGGAAAGGGCGATTCCAGATGCGAAATTTATCACCATACGCAAGAGAGGGAACGCATTCCAAAATGTGTAATCTGATACCACTCTGCCTTCAACGACTTTCTCTTCTCCTGGGAACGCAGGTGCACTGCTGGCCGGAAATGCTTGACCAACTTCTGGTCATCCCATAAATAAAGAGAGAGATGCTGCAAACCACCCCCTCTGCGTACCAGCAACACTTGGCAAACCCGAGTACGCGTAAAGCTCTTCCCTGTTACTGGGGCCGGAAGCAAGCTGAGCTTTTCTTTCACACCATCCCGTAAGAAAAGGGGCGGGGGGAAGCAAGGAACCTTTCTGGTTAACCATCTCTACGTGGTAGCTTCACTTCAAGACAGAAGACGGGGGGAGGAATAAAAGAGAAAAAAATAAATCTCAAAGTTATCATGTACATTTATATGGCACCTTTATACATATATATCCATAATTCTACGCGGCACAGACTGTTCCATACAACAAATACTTATTTCCTAATTATATTTGTAATCGACACAGAATTTTCTTTATAATGGTGGTTACACAAATACAAGTAGATGGTCGATCAACACCATAATTACTATACACACACATATACCTATATATATATATATTTCTTTTTTTTTTTTTTTTTTTTTTTTTTTTTTTTTCTTCTCCCAGAAAGATAAAAGGAAAACAAATTTATGAAATGACGTTACAACGATTCACCTAAAATACAATATCCTCACTCCGACCTACTGACAGCATAAAAAAAGAACTACAGTTACCTAAAGTACACACACACACAGAGCACACTCACCAGAAAGATAGATGAATTTTGAAAGAGAAATTTCCGCGACAAGATTTCTGACTTTTTCTCAACTTTTTTTTTTTCTTAAGAGGACATATATATGGATATATATATCCACCACCTGCACAATGCCAAGAAAAGTTAGAGACCACCTAAAAAAATTATGATCACACATTTTCTCATTTTCTTTTATAGAAAATGCGTTGGACTGTTGTCAGTCCTGAATGAAAATTCACATAAATTGGCCAGATTTATGTGTTTCCAGGACTGAGCAACAGGACAGCTGGAGAAGGGATTCTCTTATTTTTCCTATCTCGCGGTGTGGAAATAACATCATACCAATGCGAGATTTTGAACGGTCGGGTCATCCGGATAGTTCGGGCGCCATTATAACGAAGTAAATTTCTCCGTCATTTTTATCCGCGCCAGGATTCGAACCCGGATCCCCTCATTCCGGAATAAGTCACTACCAATTGAGCTACGCGGACGTTTTATTCTGATTCCTATCTGCCTTTATGTCGTGTGCGTCCTTCTGGCAGGTACGTCACATCTCCTGGTACGTTACACGGGTTGAGAGAGGCAGAGTGTCCGGCGCGCCAAATCGGCCTCCATTCGGGCCGGTCGGACAGTACGGTGCGATTGTTTTGGGAGCAATGGACACGGGAAGGCATCCAGACACGGCGCACAGTGGTCCGAATCGCTAAAAATCCGGACAAAAATAATTTTCCGAACTTCATATTGTAAACACACAATTTGCTTAATAATAAATCCTCAGTAGTCATTCTGATAGGACTAAGTGTTTTTGAAAGTATACTCCAATGGTTCTGGTCAATACTTAAGTTCAAAAGTGCTGTAACTCTTTCTTGATTAATTTTGCAATTCTGTAGGTGATTTTGTTTACATTGTTTCTGACTGAACAATGCAAAATAAAATACTAAGTGTATTTTTTGCGAATGTGTTATGGTTTTATATATAGGGCACAATTACAATTTTTAGTGTTTTTTGTTTCTAAGTACTGATAAAAAATACAAATTTGAATGCCCGTATTTTGCGGAAAAACAAAAATGTTTTTAGAGTTTTGAAAAAATGGCCAAACATGTCCACCGCGAAACTTACAAATGTATATTGGTAGATAATTATAAGTCTATCACTGAAGGTTTCATCTGCAACACCTTGCAATGCTGTGAACTATGACCTTTTGTTTGTGAAGCTTCCCTGTTATTTATGAGCAGCCAGCTGCTGACATCGGGAAGGTGTTCTCCCGCTATACAACTCACGGGCGCTGAGCACTTCCTGAAATTTATGTTTGTTTACTCAAGGGGTGGCTTGTCGGTGGTAAACCACAGACCCTTGATTTCTTCAGTTTCCAGAGGGCTGTTGTTTGTATCAGGTCAGTGAATAGTATACACATACATACATCATCATCATGTTAGTCGCCGAAAACTTTACGAGAAAATGAAAGAAAAGAATAATGAAACCAGTGTGCTACAAGAAGAACATGTTGTGCAATATGTGAAGAACAAATATGAATTAAATTTGGACAATCAGAGCACAAAATCTCTACCCAGAGTAATAAGAATGAGCTTTTTTCTTAAATACGATCAGCGTTGGAAGAAATGTCACCGAACCGAAAGCATGTTTCTTTTTAAATATTCAGACTGGCTACAGCAAGAAATTGAATTACCATTTACAGACTTTCCTTCCACTTCTTCGGAAAAGCGTGGACGTCCTTCGAAAGTATTTCAGCAATTAAGTGAAAGAAGTAAGAGGCGGAAAATTCAAAATCTGAGGGAGAATGTGGGTGCTGCGGAGCTTTCATATGCCACAGTGATGAATTTGAGGGCTGAAGGTGACGAAAATGCAGCAAAATTATTAAAAGAAGTGACCACAACAACACCTATACCGGAGGTAAATAAATTCGTGACTCATATTTGAAGAAAAGAAAACAAGCCACGAAGCTCTCAGAAGAAGAAGCGTTATCTAAAAGAGTAAGTACACATTTATCAAAACATCAATATATGTCTATTAGAAAAATGGCAATTAATCACAATCATGACTTATATCCAAGTTATTATGCAATTCTGAAAGCAAAAGACGCAACTTATCCGCACAATATAAGTGTTAGTGAGTGTGCATGTGAAGTGAAAGTTCAGAATTTATTGGACCATACTGCTACCCGAATTTTGTCATTTCTACCTGAAAGTGAGCCGTCTAACAACGAAAAAACTTATATTTTACATTGTAAATGGGGTTTCGACGGTAGCGATGGTCATTCCCAATACAAGCAGAAATGGGTTCAAAGCGGCAGTAGTGCTGAATATTTATTTATGACATCTATCGTTCTCTTACGAATGGTTGACAGTGAAACGGAATATTCCGTATGGAAAAATGAACGACCATCATCAACCCGTTTTTGTAGGCCTATTCGTCTCCAGTGGCTTCATGAAACCCCTGCAGTTGCCCAAGCAGAAAGAGAATACATGAACGAACAAATTAAAAATTTACAGCCATTAAGAAATGGCAACGTTACAGTACAGTATTCTCTCATATTGTGAATGATTGATGGTAAAATATGTAATGCTCTGACCCAGTCATCAAGCATGAAATGTTACATATGTGGCGCGAAAGTGTCGGACCTGAACAAGTTAGATTACGTTACAAAAGTGCCAGAGGATACCTCTTCCTTTGAGTTTGTATTGTCTTTTCTTCATGCCCATATACGCTTTTTTGAGTGTATTTTGCATATCTCTTACCGCTTAGATTTTAAGAAATGGAAAGCTAGTAAGAAAGATGAAACCCGTGAGCTTCTGGAAAAAAGGAAAAGAATTGTCCAAGATTCCTTCAGGAATAGACTAGGACTTATTGTAGATGTACCAAAACTAGGCTATGGAAACACGAATGACGGCAATGCCGCCAGAAGATTCTTTACAAATCCCGAAATAAGTTCCGAAGTGACTGGAGTAGACCAAAATTTGATTTCTCGTTTTGGAAATATTTTGACAGCAATTTCATGCGGCCACGAAATAAATGCAACGAAATTCAATATGTACTGCATGGAAACAGCACAGTTATTCGTGAGATTGTATCATCATCATCATCATCATTGTCAACCATTATCAATCCACTGCTGGACGAAGGTCTCCCCAAGTTTCCTCCACAACGGTCTGTCTTGTGCCAGTCTCCTCCATGTCACCCCTGCATACTTTCGAATTTCATCCACCCATATCCCATGTGGTCTTCTTCTGGGTCTTTTCCTGTCCCTTGGAATCCAATCTAAAATGTCGGCTGTCCATCGATGATCTGTCCTTCTGGCAGTATGTCCAGCCCATTGCCATTTCAGGGATTTAACTCTGATCATGATGTCTTCCACTCTTGTCATTTTTCGGATCCACGAGTTCCTCTTCTTATCTCTCCTGGTTACACCAAGTATGCACCTCTCCATGCTGCTTTGAGTTGTCTGCAGCCTTTGTATGTCACTTTTAGTTAAGGTCCACGTCTCTGCACCACACGTAAGCACTGGAAGGATGCATTGATCAAACACTTTTCTTTTAAGACATAATGGCATATTGCTCTTGAAAATTATGCTGTTTCTTCCAAAAGCTCTCCAGGCAAGTTTTGTACGCCGATTAATTTCTTCATCAATGTGACCCTCACTTGATATCTGCTGTCCAAGATAAACGTACGTGTCTGTTATCTCCAGCTTTTCTCCATCAATCGATAAATCTTCATTTCTTGTAAAAGCATTGAACATCACTTTTGTCTTCTGAAAGTTCATTTTTAATCCCACTTCTTTACTCTTGTCAGCAAGTTCCTGGATCATACTCTGCAGCTCTGATGGGCTAGTTGCAAAAATGACTACGTCATCAGCAAAACGAAGGTGGGTTAGATAATCTCCATTAATCTTTATCCCCTTGTTTTCCCAGCTCAGTGACTGAAAAACACCCTCCAATATTCGTATTAAAGAGCTTCGGAGATATGGTGTCACCTTGTCTCACTCCCTTTCCAATTTTTACGTGTGTTGTATTTTCAAACAGCCTAATCTTTGCACTTGCATTTTCATAGATGTTATTAATAATATTAATGCATGCATCTTCAATACCGCAGGTTTTCAGAGCCATTGTAACTGCTGATGGTTTCACCGAATCAAAGGCTTTTTCATAATCGATAAAAGCCATGCACAATGGAAGTTCATATTCCCTCGCTCTTTCAATTAGTTCTCTCAGCACACGGATATGATCTATTGTGCTGTAGCCACTCCTGAATCCAGCTTGTTCTCTCGGTTGAGCCATGTCCAGTGTTACCTTCAAGCGGTGTGAAAGAACTTTAGTGAAGATTTTATAAACTACTGATAGGAGGCTGATAGGTCTGTAGTTTCCGAGATCCTCAATGTCACCTTTCTTATGTAGCAGGATCATTGTAGCGGTGTTCCAATCCTCAGGAATCTTTCCTTCATTAAGGCATCGAGTGAAAATTTGGGCGAGTACTGTTTCGATTTCTCCACTTGCTTCTTGTATGATGTCTACAGTAATTCCATCTTCTCCTGGAGCTTTTCCCCGCTTCATGCTCTTGATTGCATGTGCAACTTCTGCTGGAAGGACTGGAGGAACTCTGGTACTGGTATCTTTCATGATGTCTGGAGTGCATGTATCATCCCTTTCATATAATTTGGAGTAGAAATCTTTCACTCTTGTCAAAATTTCGCCTCTATTTCTTGTTACAGAACCATCTTCTTTTCTCAGTGCCATAATCTGTTTTCTTCCCTTACTGAGATGTCCCTTTGCTATCTTTAGGCTTTGGTTGTTTTCAATTGCTTTCCTTACTAGTTCACAGTTGAATTTTCTTACGTCTTCAGTGATACTTTTTCGTACTGTCTTGCATAGCTCTATATATTCCACTTTGGAAGTCACATCTTCTTTAGTTGTCCTCATCTCTCTTCTTTTTTGCATCAACATTTTCGTTTTTCCTGATAATTTATTTACATGCAACTTGTTCTTAGACCCAGCTAATTTAGTTGCTGTTTCCACAAGGGCTTTGGTTACTTTTCTGTTAACTTCAGAGATGTCCACTTCTTCCGATGTTAGGCCTTCTAAAGCAGAGAACCTGTTCTTCAGTTCCAACTTGAAGGTATTATGGTGTTTTTTAAGGTTGGTTATGTCAATAGATTTTGTTTGTCTTATGAGCTTGCCGCGTTCAAGTTTAGTGTTGAGGTGCATCTTACATCTCACCAATCTATGGTCACTACCTGTGTTGAACTTGTTTAGCACACTGCAGTCTTCTATGACGAATTTTTTGTTACACATAATAAAATCAATTTCACTTGTCGCCTCATTTGGATGTCTCCATGTCCATTTCCTGTGTGGCTTTTTCTTGAAGAAGGAGTTCAAGATGAAAAACCCTTCTGCCTCTGCAAACTCAACGAGAGTATTTCCACGCTGGTTTCTGTTGCCGTGACCGAATTTACCTACTGAAGTTTCATTCTGTTGCCGTTGCCCTATTTTTGCATTGAAATCTCCCATAATTATTTTCAAGTGCTGCTTACCTTTATTATTTAGATGACAAATTTCCTCATAAAATTCTTCAATTTCTTCTTCAGGATGACTTGTGGTGGGTGCATAAGTTTGAATAATCTGAGCCTGGTATCTTCTCGATAGTTGGATAACGAGTCGTGCAGCTCTGTCAGAGGAACTTTCAACTTCTACCACTTTGTCCTTCAGTTTCTTGTTTATTATAAATCCAACACCACTAGTTCTGCCAGTATCTGTCCCACGATAGTAGAAGAGATGTCCACTTTTCAGTTCGATGAGATCTTCTCCTTTTCTCCTTACTTCACTTAGCCCCACGATGTCCCACTTGATCCTTTGTAGTTCCTCTTCCAATTCAAGAAGCCTTGAATCAGAAGATAGGGAGCGTCCATTGTACGTTGCCAAGGTCAGCATCAGATGGCAGCCTAGTCCGGTCCTCCGGGGATTCTTAGCACCCTCTGCCTTCATGTCGCACTGGCCGCTGCCTTGGCCAGGTACATTCCAGCTGCCGGAGACTGAGGGCCAAGATTTAAGTTGTGGAGTCATTTTGGAGGGGTTTGGCCATAACTCACCACGCTGGCCAAGCGGGTTGGTGAGTGTGGGATAGAATTTCCTCTAATCCCGATGGTATAGTTATACCGCTATGGGCGGTCGTCAGAGCCCCTTTAGTGGGAACAGGAGGCACCACGAGAAGGCGGGGTTGACATTTGTCAAGGAGAGGCCGTGTTGTTACGCATCACCTGACCTTACATCCCTGAGATTGTATACCTGGTACTATATGCCACCCACGGTACATAAAATTCTTGTTCATGGATCCGTAATTGTGCAGGCAGCTATTTTACCGATTGGAGAGCTTTCAGAAGAAGACATTGAGTGTAGAAACAAAGATGTGAGAAAATTTCGAGAAAGCTTTACACGAAAAATTTCATGACAAGACAGCAATTTGGACTTCTTTCGCAGGTTAATGTTGACTTCTGATCCATTAATTTCCAGCTTGGGAGGACTACCAAAGAAAAAACAAATAAAACTACCTTCGGAAGTGCTAGGTCTATTGGTAATATCCGATGAAGAGGAGGAGGGGGAAGAAGACGACGTATGTGAAACATCTGCTTCAGAAGACGAATGACCGACTGTATATCTGGACCTTCTTACAGTACTGTGAGTAATTATAATTCATTAAAACACTTAAATAAGCGAATATTTAGTTATCCCACTACAGTTTCTTTCGTTTAAGACGTACAAATATTTTTTCGGCCTTTTTTCCTATCCGGACCACTGTGCGGCGGACGGGCTCTGGACGACCCAGACACACCACTAGCAGAGAGGACCGCGGGATAGTTAGAGTGGCACGCACAGATGCAACGACATCCTTGTCCAATATCCAGAGACATGTGGCGGATGTACAAGGGAATCCTGTGCCCACCAGAACCATTTCCAGAAGCCTGACAGAAGCGAATCTGCACTCTTGACGGCCCTTACGGTTTCTTTTGATTTACATACGTCCAGTTGAGTATATCCCACTCGTAGTCGCGGTGTTTCCATTATTTTGATAAATATCTGTATATAAATGTTTCAAATGTGATGGGTATACCTTTTAAACAATTGCAATTATTATTTTCTACGCTTTTCTGTTTCATAACCTGTAATGTTCGTTACATTATGATTACCTATACCTAATAAGCTGTAATACGCTCTTCAGCCCGCAAAACAGCTGCCACTCGGCGAGGCATCGATTCAGTGAGGTGGCAATAGCTATCCTGGGGTATCTGGTACCTTAATATCAACAGCAGGTTCTCCAGTTCCCGTACATTTCTGGGTTTCATCGAAATCGAACCAAGGTATTGTCAGGAACTTGGGATTCTGCATGGAAAACTGTCCACCAAACACGTCCGGCATCAGTCAATTGCCAGGGTCCCATACTTCTTCATGATAACACGAGACTCCACGTTCAAGCCAGAAGATCAAGAAGCTGCACCAACTGTGGTACGAAACCTCACCTCATTCGCCTTATTCACCTGATCTGTCACTTGCGGAATATCACTTTTTCAAACACCTTGACACCTTTCTATAAGGCAAATCGTTTCCCAATCAAACATCGGTTGAAACCGCATTCCATGTGACGTACTACAGAGGTGAAGTACACGTCAAGGCGGAAAAGTTACATCGACAAATTCCGTCGGTAAAGCTGAACTGGAAAAGCATTCGGCTCCGGAGCAGATGGATGCGATTTCGTGCTCCGTCACCGGCAAAAAGATGTTTCGTCATATTGGCGCTCGGACGCAAAAATGAACCAACTGGCCGTTGGGTTCTTCGAAAAATGTGTGATGCTTCTTCCACACATCGTCTGGAATTAGTTAGAATTCATTCTTCTACAGAGATGATTTGCGGCGGACCCGAAGCCTGTGATTTCGTGCCCCCCCCCTTTTTCTCAGGGGGAGATATATGTGATATACTGCAAAGGTGAAGCTCGTGTCAAGACGGCAAAGTTGCAGCGATAAATTCCGTCAGTATCGCTGAATTGGGAAAGCATTCGGCTGCAGAGCAGAAGGATGCGGTTAGATCTCTGTCACCGGCAAAACGTTGTTTCGTTATATTGGCGCCCGGACGTAAAAATGGACCTAGTCGCCGTTGGGTTTTTTGAAAAATGTGTGATGTTTCTTCCAGACACAGTCTGGAATTAATTAGAATTCCTTCTTCCACAGAAACGTCAAGCATGGTTTGCGGCGGACCTGAAACCTGCGATTTCGTGCCCCCGCCTTTCGCAAGTAAGGGGATATATGTGACATACTACAGAGTAGTGAAGCACATGTCAAGACGGCAAAGATTCCGCGATAAATTCCATCGATATAGCTTAATTGGGAAAGCATTCGGCACCGGAGCAGAATGCTGCGAGGTTCGATGGCGTCACAGTCAAATTTATGTTTTCACAAGCGTTTGTCGCATCCCGAAGCTCGGCATTTTTTTTCTTTTTCACGACGACACGCATCAGCTTATATCTCTTTGGTAAAATTATGTTGTTGTAGGCTGTAATTATTTTGATTAATAACGTTTATTTTGCACAGTATTTCGGGTTTTGACGTTTCCATCAATATTCCTACATTTCATCTGCAACAACCTAAAACAACTGTTGTGCCATTAGACAGTGAAAACAGTATCTCACGCTTCTGACTGCGTTTAAATATTGTAATTCTAAGACAGCTAAGGGATTTTTGCCTGAGTTCTAAAGTTTTACATAACGTACATACACCGACGAGCCATTACATTATGACCACCTCCCAACCTAGAGAAATCAGCGCGCCCGGGGACCGAACGGCGGCGCAGGTGAAGTTCACAGAGTAGTATATATACAACCCGAGCATCGGCTTTTGGTTAGTAGAGTGTTCGGAGACAGAATGGGAAAAGCTGCCGTTTTATTGGAGTTTGATAAAGGACAAATTGTGATGGCACGACGCCTCGGAACTACGATCTCGGAAACGGCGCGGCTTGTGGGTTGTTCACGTGCTGCTGCTGTAGTGAGTACGAATCAAAAGTGGTGCACAGATGGCCAAACGACGCACCGGCCTCCAGCCTTGTTTCATTCACAGCTCATTGATGCCATAGGGGAGTGGAAACTGTCGCTCATTCTTCACAGCGACCGCAGGGCCACAGTGCGACAAATCACTCTCAGCTACAACAGTGGTGATCAGGGCAATGTGTCACAGCACACAGTTCATCGCATCCTTCTGCGCATGGGCCTGCGTAACCGAACACCTAGCCGGGTCCCCACTCCCACTACACGTCATAGCCAACAACGCATGAAATGGGCCCAAGATCATCGAGATTGGACCGCAGATAATTGGAAGAAAGTGGTCTGGTCTCACGAATCAAGATTCCTGGTGCATCACGTATACACGGCCAAGCGCGGATACGCAGATTACTAACGGAGGTTATGGTAGCTGGATGCACTGTTGGGCGGAAACAGGTCGGCGGCGGCGATGTTTTCTTGGGGCACTTTAGGTCCCAATAGCACAATCCGTGACAGCTGCCAGGTATCTGAACATCGTTGCGGACCAAGTTCACCCATTCATGACAACTGTGTTCCCTGCTGGTGATGGCCATTATCAACAGGATAATGTGCCATGGCACACTTCCAGAATCGTCAGTGAATGGTTCGAGGAACATGCTGGTGACTTTCTGTTAATGCCCTGGCCTCCAAATTCACCTGACATGAACCCAATCAAACATTAGTGGTACGACTTGGAAAAGCGGGTTCGCGCTGAATCACCACCACCCAGAAATATACGGGAACTGGAGAACCTGCTGTTGATATTAAGGTACCAGATACCCCAGGATACCTAATGCCCCCTCATCGAATCGATGCCTAGTCGAGGGCCTCTGTTTTGCTGGATAAAGGGGGTTCTGCAACTTATTAGGTAGGTGGTTATAATGTAATAGCTCATCAGTGTAGATCGTTGACAGTGAAATGCGAAAATATTTTCTACCTACATTTTTTGTTATTGATTTTGTAATATTCTTTTCCAGATATCTTGTTTTGTAAAGATCTGATTGGAAAATTTAGAAAGGACCTCACTGTTAAGGAATACTATTCCATAGGTTTGTATCAATGGCTTATCTTTCATCATTTTAAGAATTTAGTTTATTGTTATTGTAATTTCCACATGACATGTTCAAACATTCTGATACGTCACCGCCTCCGCTTCATCAATGAAATTCCATTCTCTTCTCATTGTAATTTTAATGGAAAAAATTAAAAAAAAAATCTGACGAATCATAGATTGTGTAACATCTGGTAGAAAACTTTAGAACCGTTGGTGTCGCCAAATATCAGACTTGCACTTAATATAAAAGAT
Organism: Macrothele yani; assembly: GCA_039090855.1. Classification (NCBI taxonomy): domain Eukaryota; kingdom Metazoa; phylum Arthropoda; class Arachnida; order Araneae; family Macrothelidae; genus Macrothele; species Macrothele yani. The sequence goes on from CM076992.1 coordinate 23,628,837, forward strand.
TTTCGGCTGTTAGAGATGCTGTTGAACTTCCAACAGCATTCTGGAAGAGTGCTGTTGCGCTTACTTGAGTTGATCCTGCAAAGAGCTGTTTGTCCATAATTTATTCATTCCTCAAAACACACTACTTGACAAGCCGATCTTTCTGTTTTCGTTAAAATTTATAAGCGTTAAAGGTTGCAAAGAAACACAAAACGCTAAAGCCATTTAAAGAACTTTGATGAAGTGAAACATGCAGAAGCAGATCAGGAAATTTTTAAAAGGAAGGGCCGGTTTTGCACATATATACACCGATGACCCCCTTTAGCCTGTAAAACAGCGGCACCTCGACGAGGCATCGGTTCGATGAGGTGGCGATAGGTATCCTGGGGTATCTGGTACCATAATGTCAACAGCAGGTCCTCCAGTTCCCGTACATTTCGGGGTTGTGGTGATTTAGCACGAACCCGTTTTTCCAAATCGAACTACAAATGTGCGATTGGGTTCATGTCAAGTGAATTTGGATGCCAGGGCATTAACAGAAAGTCACCAGCATGTTCTTCGAACCACTCCTTGACGATTCTGGCAGTGTGGCATTGCCATTATTCTGTTAGCAATGGCCATCACCGGCAGGAAACACAGTTTCCATGAATGGGTGAACTAGGTCCGCAACGATGTTCAGATACCTGACAGCTGTCAGGGATTGTGCTATTGGGATAATGTGGGCCTAAGTGTCCCAAGAAAACATCGTCCACACGATAACATCGCCGCCAGCCTGTTTTCGCCCAACAGAGCATCCAGGTGCCATAGCCTGCGTTGGTAATCGGCGTATCCGCGCTCGGCCGTCTACGTGATGCACCAGGAATCTTGATTCGTGAGACCAGACCTCTTTCTTCCAATCTCGATGATATTTGGCCCATTTCATGTGTTGTTGGCAATGACGTGCAGTGAATATGGGGACCCGGCTGGATCTTTGGCTACGCAGGCCCATGCGCCGAAGGCTACGGTGAATTGTGTGATGTGACACATCATCCTGATCACCACTCTTGTAGCTGCGGGTGATTAGTCGCACTGTGCACACCTGCTGACCCTATGAACAATGCACGACAGTTTTCGCTCCCCTCTGGCATCAATGAGCTGCGTACGACACAAGCCTGGACGACAGTTCGTCGTGTGGCCATCAGTGCACCACTTTTGATTCGTACTCACTACAGCAGCACGTGAACAACCCACAAACTGTGCCATTTCCGATACCGTAGTTCCGAGGCGCCGTGGCATCACAATCTGTCCTTTATCAAGCTCCAATAAATCGGCAGCTTTTCCCATTCTGACCGCGAACACTCTACTAACCGAAAACCTGTCAGCGGGTTGTATATATACTGCTGTGTGAACTTCATCTGTGCCACCGTTCGGTCTCCAGACGCGCTAATTTCTCTAGGCTGGGGGGTGGTCATAATGTAGACTCATCGGTGTAAATACAGAGGTTGGACAGAATAATGTGAACACATATAGGGAAAGAAGGTTTTACGTACCTAATAGTGTTTGGGACCACCTTGGCATTCAAAACCACCTTAATCTTCCTTGGAATGGAAGCATGCAAATCCTGGATGGTGGTTACTGCGATGTTATATCATTCCTCATGCAGAAACTGCTCCAGGTGCTTCGGAGATGCCAGAGGAGGATAACGGGATCTCATTCTGTTTTCCAACACAGACCGCAGCTGCTCTATAACGTTTAAGCCTGGTGATTGGGGAGGCCGAAGACGGTGTAAATGTTCGTTCTCATGAAGTTCCTCAAACCATAATTGATGGACATTCCGAGCTCTGTGAACTGGGGCGTTATCATCTTGATAGAGGGCATCCCCTGCAGGAAACAATGCCTGAGCCATTGGATGAACTTCGTCAGCCAAAATGGTTTTATACACCCTGCCAGTCATCCGTCCTGTCAAAGTGATCAGGGGACCTGCTGAAAACCCCGATATGATAGCCCAAAGCATGACAGAACCACCACCATGCTGCACTGTTGGGAGCAGACAGTCTGGGTTGTACGCTTCTGACGATGTTCTCTACACAGTCCTGCGGTGGGGAATAGTGTGAATGTGGATTCATCCGACCACATTACACGCTTCCATGCATTGGTAATCCACGTTGTATGCTCCTGGCACCACTGTGTCATGGCGAAAATTTTGACCTCTGGTGAATTTCAGAGGGACCTGATCAATCTTTCTGTTGGTTTATCAGGGATTAATTAATGCAAAATTTTCTCCCATGACATACGTTAGAAGAAAATTCCTGGTTGAAAGGCAGGGGAATTCGTGCCCAAAATTCGCTTGTCTTAATCACAACCAGGAAAACAAAATTTCATGTTAAGGAAAAAAAAAAAAGAGGAAGAGAATAATATTTGATTTAACTGACTTTGGGGTTTTGGAAATAATTAATTTATCTGTTCCTTTATCGCGATAGGAAAAGGCGAGTAGGTGTGCAGCTCAGAGAATCAAAATTAATTTTGCTTTTACATCACGGAATGAGGAAAAAACATTTCTGAAAAGTAAAAAAAAAGAGTTGTGAGAAAAGGAAATCTTTCAGATCGGCCATTTTAAGGGTCCTGTAGAAGTCGCTCAGAAATGTTGCAGAAGTACTCTTAGGGGGTTGGCGATGTTCTATTTTGAGACAAGGTCACAGCCGCACATAGGAAGTTACTTGGTCCCTGCGAGCGAAGGTCAAGGGGTTCCACTCCCCTTGGCTGACCGAAGATGCCATGTGCCTCGAACAAAATTTTTTTTTTTTCTCGTTGAGAGTGCGGGACGCTGCAACGATGCTTACGTGTGGAGGTCAGAGGTCACTCGAGGCGTGGGAGAGAGCTGTGGTATTGTAGGGCCGCTGTTACTAGGGAAAATTTTATCCAATCAGGGGTCAGCATTTTCCAACACCCCAGAGTTCTTTTACACTTTGAGACGCTTGTCTCAAGTCACTCCGACTTTTGCTCTGGTCTTCTTGCTGGCCGGCAGAAAGAGGGGACGGCCGAGTTCTCTCCTCGCCTTTTTGGTGGGGAGAGGACCTACAGAAAAAACGAGTTTTTTCTTGACTGCCTTTGCTGACCACCAGTCCACCACAATGGGACACTCTGGATCTGGGCTGCCTTTTGAAAGTTTTGACGATGTAGAACGCGGATGAAGCGGCATTCCGCCGGCCGGGAACTTCGCCCTGGAAAGAAAAATGGCGGGTGGCGACAGGCTAAGATGATGTTCACTCGTGGTGAGAACTTAGCCGAGGAAGGCAAGACATGCCTCCTCCCTTATTGATATCCTGCAAAAAAAAAACCATCGACAGCTTCTCCATTCTGTTGCTACTTCCAAAGGGGAGGCCTGCTTCAAAGGCCGGAGGAAAGAAGCCAAAAAAACAGTTCCATCTCATTCTAAAGTTTGGGGGGCCCTTCCCTGCAGGTCATCAGGAAGCACATTGCTGCTAATCACCAGGTGGATATTGAAGGCTCTCGCCCTTTCATCAAAAAGGTACCTTGAGTCTGCAGCTGCCAGCGATGCCCGTGTTCAAAAAAAAAAAAAAAAAAAAAAAAAAAAAAAAAAAAAAAAAGAAAGAAAGGCACGGAGGACGACCTACAGAGACTCTGGGGGCTTCAGTGATAGTAACGCGTTGATGTGTTGTGTTGTAGAAACAAAAAAAAAAAAAAAAACAGACGCCAGCTCAAAGGTAATGTTTTTAGTTCATATCTTTTAGTATTGATACATAACATCCCACGCAGGGTACCTAAGCTTCGAGCTGAGCATAAAAAAAAAAAGCAATTTTTTTTTCTCCTCTCTGACTGTGGCAGTGTTGTCGTTCAGTTTTCAAAATTAAAATTTATTAGTTCCTCAGGTATGAGTTCAGAAAAAAGAAAGAAAAAAGAAAGGGGAGTTGAAAATGCTTTCATTTATGTTTTTTTTTTTTTTTTGTGTTGTCATGTCTGGTATTTTAGCAACTCCTCGGGCCAGTAAATTTTCATGTATCGGAAAAATTTGGTTTAATGTTTGAGCACAGTGAATTTTGTTGCATCGATTGTAGTTTAGTTGGGCATGTGATAATTGAAAGGCAGTGTTATTGGGATGCCGTGGGTGATAAAATAATTGTAAACATTTTTCTCTAGCCTTTTACAGCGTTGAGTTATTTTTTATGAGTGAAGATAAATTATGGGATGATTTATATTGGGATTTTGGGAACATATGTATAGTGTGATGAAATTGGAAACCTAAAGTGCTGTTTACGTTCTTGGAGTGTTGAGTGTCGAAATTAAGATGGTAGGTGTGTTATTTTGAGGACCAGTATTTTACATGCTCCAGATGAGTGTTAATCTCCCATTGGAAAGGGGTGATCTTAGGGCAAGCCGGGGAACTTGTCCTAAGGCAGAGGGCTCTGAGTAGGGAATTTTCACCAGGATGCAATATGTGCAAAATAGAAGTTAAGGTATTTGGGTTCTCAAGTTTAGTATTTCACAAAAAGAATGAACATCATGGGTTGAGAAGACACACTTTTGCTCACCAGTTCCAGTATTAATTGTTCTTTTCTTTGGCCTAAATTTTCTTGTTTTTACTAAAAGGTCTAAATGTAATTTTAATTTTCAATAAGGTGAAAATATTTAGTAGGTTAGGTATATGGTCAGTGTTATTATCTGCAGTGTGATACAGAAGAATTTCCTTGCTTAGAGATTTTTCCTGGGATACATGTGGATATTGTAATTTTGGATTTCTTGGGATATATGGAGATAAGTGATTTTTCCTGGGATATATGTGGATAGACAAGTGATTTTTCCTGGGATATATGTGGATAGATAAGTGATTTTTCCTGGGATATATGTGGATAGATAAGTGATTTTTCCTGGGATATATGTGGATAGATAAGTGATTTTTCCTGGGATATATAGAGATTTGTGATTTTTCCTGGGATATAGTGTGTTAGTTCTGGGCCGGATGTGCCTGGAGTATTTTGGGTTGAAGTACGATAGGCTCTTGCAGGCGTGGTTGATCAAGGTGGGATTGTGCATCGCGGTTCGAAAGGGGGATCCTTGAGGACGTGGTTTTTTGGGGAAAACTTGTCTTCAAAACCCTCAGTAGTTTCGCTGCCCACAGAGATATGTACTGCCAGCGAGGGTCGGTTGGGCGTTGCTTCAATGAATGTTGCGAGATCATGTTAGAGGAAATTCTGTGCCTGATGAGGATGTGTCACACTTGAGGATTTTTTTCCTTTCCCTTTGCCTAGGCTGAAATTGGATTCACGACCCAATTTCACGCCTTCAGCCTGACTAGTATTTTCGTCCTGTGTTGGTTCTCAAAACCCAGGGTAGTGTCTGAACTGAGAGTATTTGCCTCACCGCTACCTCAGTAATTCACTGCAGGTGTTAAAATTAAGTTTGTTTGTGATTTAAAGTATCTAAATTAACTTGTTTATGATATGCTGTAGTGCTAGGGATGTAAATTCTAAATTCTGGTTGTTAGTGTTAGTGAACATGATATTTAGTTAATTGGTATTTTGAGCTTTTGTTTACATTGTAGAGTTATTAAGTATCTTGAGTTATTATTTGAAGTGCAGAGTGAGGTTATTTTTGTGAGCAAGCTAGCGCAAGAAGATTGTTTGAATTTCTGAATTATGTTGATGATGTTATGAATAGTGATAATTTTTAAGTTAGTTAGTGAGGTTTCTTTATAAGTTAAGTAGGTTCATTCGGTGTAGTTCTATAGGTTATGTAATGTTAATTAATGCTTATGCTCAGTGTAAATTCTGTTTTGAGGATAATTTACTTGATTTGTTTACTTGCAGATGGTAGATTTGGTTAATGTATAATTTGTGGCTCTTATTATAACTAAATTTAATTGAAGTCTTTGAAGCTGGTTTGGGGAGATTGCAGAGTTTGCTAAGGTTATTCAGGTGCTGTAAATTTAAATCAATAAGTGTACAATTGTAAATTTGTCATTGAGCTAATTAGGTGAGGGAGAAGAGAGTACATTTCAAAAGAACAGAACTTGTCCACCTTGTGGAATTAAAAAGAATCCAGTATTTTTGTGTAAATTATGTGAGTCATAGTATAATTTTGGAGGCGTAAAGTCAATCAATGCCTGGTGTTCAAACCAACTGTGTTGAAATATGTCAAGTTGTGCTGTTCATAAGGCCAATGGCCAGATAGAAAGAAAAGATTGAGATTCTGTTTTTATACTGTTGTGTGTAAACAAACAAGAAAAAAAGGAAATACCATCTGATTGTCCACTAAATTACCTTGTTAAGTTTTTAAAGAAAAAAAAATAGATATATTATTCTGTGTATAAGTATTGTAATATTTCAGTAGCAGCCTTTCAAAAAAAGTCCAAAATTAGTGCAGTGTGAAACATTTTGTGTGCTGTTGTCTTCCATGACTTGGTCCCATGTATTCACCTTAGCTTGACTAAGGTTATCGATCCGAATCCTGGTATTATAAGGTATTTCATAACTGCAATTTTTGTCCTGTCCTTTTTAATTGACTTTCAGAGCCTCCACAAGTTGTTATTGAACGAGTACATTTTATCCTATGACTTATAGTGACACATTTTCATACACATGCAACAATATTCACTTATTTTTGCACTTTCAGATGACTCAACTCTGCGTGAACATAAACAACGCAAACTTTTCAATAACTTCTTGTGGAATGTAAATTTTTTAGATGCATTTTTGTTTAGGATGTTCATGGCCTTCTAATACTTAGAAAATATTTTTGTTTCGAAATGCATCTACCCATCTCCCAGAGTTGAATTTTAGTCCAAATTCAAAATTTCCCTTCAGGTTTACTTTTGGCTATCAATCATAATAATCTTATATAAGGTGGCTAAGATAACCCCACAACATAAATGGTGCTGTGACCTGAGATTTCCCCACAACATAAATGGTGCTGTGGCCATAGGATACATGCCTTGTCATGGAATTCAACCTGTACTGCACAGTAGTTACGAAAAATCTTGAGTATGGTTTCATATGTGAATTCTTTTCTCGTAGTGATAAGTTCTGGTAGTCTCTCTCTCTCAGTGGCCAAAGTAGCAAAAGTGCATATTTTTTTTTATTTCAGCTGAATTTCTGTGTATAAGTATTGTAATATTTCAGTAGCAGTGTTTTAATATTTGAATAAGTTTGGGCTTAACATAAAAGCCAGTTCGGGCTTGACACACATAAAAATTTTTTGTGTTGGTGTAATATTTTCAGTGACATATATGAGTAATTTCAGTAATTTTGTGCATGACATACTAATAATTTTTTTTGGTGCTTGACACACATACAATTTTTTTTTTGGGTGTTTACCTACATGAGTTTTCACACAATTAATTTCTCAAGCGTACCTGCATAATGTATAATTTGGTATTTTGAATATAACTAGTGCAAATTAATAGTTTGCAGTGTCTTGTTTATGCAGTTCCCTGAGCACTGTTTTCGTTGATACTGCGGTCTGGAGATGCAGATTGAGCACCACACTAATTTTCGACGCCGTGGTCTTCTTATTACGGGTAACAACACTCTTTAATGCTATCCTGTCTCTATCAGTCAGTCTTTTTCTGGCCGCTCATGTGTTTTGCAGACGAGGTTTTGCAACGAACACGGTATGCTGTCATGACGCTCGGCACAGTAGCTGTCGATACTTCAACAACCCTGGCGATTTTTGTCACGGAGGCACCAGCTAGCCGGCCACCAACAAATATCCCTCTTTCGAAGTCCGTTAAGTCGCTCATTTCGTCGTCACCCTGAAAGAAATTTTGCAACAAGACACTTTGAATGCACTCAAACAGGACTTTGAGGTTCTAAACAAAGCTGTTATAACCAAAAAGTGTTGGATACCTTTGCGTATTGCGACGTGCGCAGCTGTATTAAAAGTCACGTCTCTGAGCGTGGTGTTCACAGCTTTCTCTCCAACACCTGTATATGCATTCAATGGACAAATAATTAGAAATGCCTACCTAATAGTGTTTGGTCTCCTGTAGCGCGAATAACAGCCTGTACACGCCGAGGCATAGACTCCTGAGGGTTTCTGGAGGTTATGCCAGCCATTCCTGTTGCAACATTGTTCTCAACTCCGCCTGAGACGTTCCACGGCATCCCAGAGAGCTTCCACAGGATTTAAATCTGGGGACCTCTGAGAGACACTGGATGGTTCCAAACCCAGATGAGTGATCCTCGATTGCACTGGGACCCGAGCTCGCTCTCCACGGCCCTGCTTGTGACTTCACTTCTATTAATCGTAATAACATTCTGTAAAGAGTATTTGAATTCAGCATAAAATTTCCTTTAAAATGATGTATAATATGTATTCCTTACTTTACCATTACGTTGTATAAGTTGACTTCAAACATCGCAAATTGACTTTCGTTCTAGTGGTGCAGGACTTTTGGCCACGACTATACATGCACCGAACCAAAGCGTTACAACCAGTGCATCTTTATGCAAATTGAAGCAACTGCAGGTAAATGACGGCGCATGTGAAGGTCATGAGACGGTATAAATAACACCTCATACTGAGCTCTGTTAATCAGTGTTGTTCTTGTTCTTCAGAAAGGGAAGCTAGTTTGACAAAGGCGAAATTGTAATGGCCGGACGACTGGATCAGAGCATTTCCTGGACGGCAAGATTGGTGGGGTGCCCACTGTTAGCCGTAGTTAATACCTTCAAAAAGTAGTCCGAGGTAGGAAAAACCACGAACCGCCAGGAAAGCGTGGGTTCGACCACGACTCATCAATCTATCTCGTACCATACTGGATAGATCGATGCTATCCAGTATGACGAGTCAACAGAAGGGATACGTGGCGCGACTCGCCAGTAATTTGAATGCTGGTGACGGGAGAAATGTGCCACAACACACATTACATCGAATCCTGCTGAAGATTGCGTTGCGTAGGTGCAGTCTGCTCCGAGTGCCCATGCTAACCACGGTTCACAGTCAAATGGGCTAGCGAGTACAAAACTGGACCTTGAATGATTGGAAGAAGGACGTCTGGTCCAATAAATCTCATCAAACAGAAATCAAAGCTCTTCCCACGTTAATAAGCGAGTCTTAGTAAAGTTCTCATCGGCCGCCACAGGGAATCGAACCCAGGGTCTTCCAGTTACGCGCCGGACATGCTACCTCTGCATCACAGCCGACCTCCAATTCTCCAGACTCATATACGACTAACTGCCAAACTCCATGGCAGGTTGCTCCATGGAACCCCGCAAAATGCTGAGGATTCACCAAAGATGGAAAGCAGCAACTGAACAAATAACTAGGAGGCGAATGGATAAATAATTAAACACTCGACGTGGATCAGGAACATGAAACATAAATCATTTCTCTTTCCATGTTAATAAGTGGGTCTCGGAAAATTTTTTATCGGCCGCCACCGGGAATGGAACCCAGGGTCTTCCAGTTACGCGCCAGACATGCTACCACTGCACCACAGCGGCCTCGAATTCTCCAGACTCACATGTGATTAGCTACCAAACTACATGACAGGTTGCTTCGTGGAGTCTCGCACAATGCTGGGGATTCACCAAAGATAGAAAGCAGCAACTGAACAAATAACTATGAGGCGAATGAATATTTAATTCAAACATTCGACGTGGGTCAGGAACATCAAACATAAATCATTTTTCTTTCCATGTTAATAAGTGAGCCTCGGAAAAATTTTCATCGGCCGCCACCGGGAATCGAACCCAGGGTCTTCCAGTTACATGCCGGACATGCTACCACTGCACCACAGCGGCCTCGAATTCTCCAGACTCACATATGATTAGCCACCAAACTACATGGCAGGTTGCTTCATGGAGCCCCTCACAATGCTACGGATTCACCAAAGACGGAAAGCAGCAACTGAACAAATAATTAGGAGGCGAATGCATAATTAATTAAGCACTCGATGTGGATCAGGAACATCAAACATAAATCATTGCTGTTTCCACGTTAATAAGTGAGTCTCGGAAAAATTTTCATCGGCCGCCAACGGGAATCGAACCCAGGTTCTTCCAGTTACGTGCCGGACATGCTACCACAGCCGGCCTCCAATTCTCCAGACTCATATACGACTAACTGCCAAACTTCATGGCAGGTTGCTTCATGGAGCCCCGCACAATGCTGGGGATTCACCAAAGATGGAAAACAGCAACTGAACAAATAACTAGGAGGCGAATGGATAATTAATTAAACACTCGACGTGGATCAGGAACATCAAATATAAATAATTTCTCTTTCCATGTTAATAAGCGAGTCTCAGAAAAATTATTATTTGCCGCCAACGCGAATCGAACTCAGGGTCTTCTAGTTACGCGCCGGACATGCTACCACTGCACCACAGCGGCCTCGAATTCTCCAGAGTCACATGTGATTAGCTACCAAACTACCTGGCAGGTTGCTTCATGGAGCCCCGCACAATGCTGGGATTCACCAAAGATGAAAAGCAGCAACTGAACAAATAACTAGAAGGCGAATGGATAATTAATTCAAACATTCGACGTGGATCAGGAACATCAAACAGAAATCATCGCTCTTTCCCCGTTAATAAGTGAGTCTCGGAAAAATTTTCATCGGCCGCCAACAGGAATCGAACCAAGGGTCTTCCAGTTACGCGCCGGACCTGCTACCACTTCACCATAGCGGCCTCGAATTCTCCAGACTCACATGTGATTAGCTACCAAACTACATGGCAGGTTGCTTCATGGAGCCCCGCACAATGCTGGGGATTCACCAAAAATGGAAAGCAGCAACTGAACGAATAACTAGGCGGCGAATGGATAATTAATTCAAACATTCGACGTGGATCAGGAACATCAAACAGAAATCATCGCTCTTTCCACGTTAATAAGTGAGTCTCGGAAAATTTATTATCTGCCGCCACCGGGAATCGAACCCAGGGTCTTCCAGTTACGCGCCGGACATGCTACCACTGCACCACAGCGGCCTCGGATTCTCCAGACTCACATGTGATTAGCAAGCAAACTACATGGCAGGTTGCTTCATGGAGCCCCGCACAATGCTGGGGATTCACCAAAGATGGAAAGCAGCAACTGAACAAATAACTAGGAGGCGAATGGATAATTAATTCAAACATTCGACGTGGATCAGGAACATCAAACAGAAATCATCGCTCTTTCCGCGTTAATAAGTGAGTCTCGAAAAAATTATTATCTGCCGCCAACGGAAATCGAAAGCCGGACATACTACCACTGCACCACAGCGGCCTCGAATTCTCCAGACTAACATGTGATTAGCTACCAAACTACATGGCAGGTTGTTTCATGGAGCCCAGCACAATGCTGGGGATTCACAAAAGATGGAAAGCAGCAACTGAACAAATAACTAGGAGGCGAATGGATAATTAATTCAAACATTCGATGTGGATCAGGAACATCAAACAGAAATCATCGCTCTTTCCACGTTAATAAGTGAGTCTCGGGAAAATTATCTGCCGCCAACGGGAATCGAAAGCCGGACATGCTACCACTGCACCACAGCGGCCTCGAATTCTCCAGACTCACATGTGATTAGCAACCAAACTACATGGCAGGTTGCTTCATGGAGCCCCACACAATGCTGGGGATTCACCAAAGATGGAAAGCAGCAACTGAACAAATAACTAGGAGGCGAATGGATAATTAATTAAACACTGGACGTGGACCAGGAACATCAAACAGAAATCATCGCTCTTTCCACGTTAATAAGTGAGTCTCGGAAAAATTATTATCTGCCGCCAACGGGAATCGAAAGCCGGACATGCTACCACTGCACCACAGCGGCCTCGAATTCTCCAGACTCACATGTGATTAGCAACCAAACTACATGGCAGGTTGCTTCATGGAGCCCCACACAATGCTGGGGATTCACCAAAGATGGAAAGCAGCAACTGAACAAATAACTAGGAGGCGAATGGATAATTAATTCAAACATTCGACGTGGATCAGGAACATCAAACAGAAATCATCGCTCTTTCCGCGTTAATAAGTGAGTCTCGGAAAAATTATTATCTGCCGCCAACGGGAATTGAAAGCCGGACATGCTACCACTGCACCACAGCGGCCTCGAATTCTCCAGACTAACATGTGATTAGCTACCAAACTACATGGCAGGTTGCTTCATGGAGCCCAGCACAATGCTGGGGATTCACAAAAGATGGAAAGCAGCAACTGAACAAATAACTAGGAGGCGAATGGATAATTAATTCAAACATTCGATGTGGATCAGGAACATCAAACAGAAATCATCGCTCTTTCCACGTTAATAAGTGAGTCTCGGGAAAATTATCTGCCGCCAACGGGAATCGAACCCAGGGTCTTCCAGTTACGCGCCGGACATGCTACCACTGCACCACAGCGGCCTCGAATTCTCCAGACTCACATGTGATTAGCTACCAAACTACATGGCAGGTTGCTTCATGGAGCCCCGCACAATGCTAGGGATTCACAAAAATGGAAAGCAGCAACTGAACAAATAACTAGGAGGCGAATGGATAATTAATTAAACACTGGACGTGGACCAGGAACATCAAACAGAAATCATCGCTCTTTCCGCGTTAATAAGTGAGTCTCGGAAAAATTGTTATCTGCCGCCAACGGGAATTGAAAGCCGGACATGCTACCACTGCACCACAGCGGCCTCGAAAACTCCAGACTCGCATGTGATTAGCTACCAAACTACATGGCAGGTTGCTTCATGGAGCCCAGCACAATGCTGGGGATTCACAAAAGATGGAAAGCAGCAACTGAGCAAATAACTAGGAGGCGAATGGATAATTAATTAAACACTCGACGTGGATCAGGAACATCAAACATAAATCATTGCTCTTTCCACGTTGATAAGTGAGTCTTGGAAAAATTATTATCTGCCGCCAACGGGAATCGAACCCAGGTCTTCCAGTTACGCGGTGGACATGCTACCACTGCACCACAGCGGCTTCGAATTCTCCTGACTCGCATGTGATTAGCTACCAAACTACATGGCAGGTTGCTTCATGGAGCCCCGCACAATGCTGGGGATTCACCAAAGTTGGAAAGCTGCAACTGAACAAATAACTAGGAGGCGAATGGATAATTAATTCAAACACTGGACGTGGATCAAGAACACCAAACAGAAATCATCGCTCTTTCCACGTTAATAAGTGAGTCTCGGAAAAATTATTATCTGCCGCCAACGGGAATCGAAAGCCGGACATGCTACCACTGCACCACAGCGGCCTCGAATTCTCCAGACTCACATGTGATTAGCTACCAAACTACATGGCAGGTTGCTTCATGGAGCCCCGCACAATGCTGGGGATTCACCAAAAATGGAAAGCAGAAACTGAACAAATAACTAGGAGGCGAATGGATAATTAATTAAACACTGGACGTGGACCAGGAACATCAAATATAAATCATTGCTCTTTCCACGTTGATAAGTGAGTCTTGGAAAAATTATTATCTGCTGCCAACGGGAATCGAACCCAGGTCTTCCAGTTACGCGCCGGACATGCTACCACTGCACCACAGCGGCTTCGAATTCTCCTGACTCGCATGTAATTAGCTACCAAACTACATGGCAGGTTGCTTCATGGAGCCCCGCACAATGCTGGGGATTCACCAAAGTTGGAAAGCTGCAACTGAACAAATAACTAGGAGGCGAATGGATAATTAATTAAACACTGGACGTGGATCAAGAACACCAAACAGAAATCATCGCTCTTTCCACGTTAATAAGTGAGTCTCGGAAAAATTATTACCTGCCGCCAACGGGAATCGAACCCAGGGTCCTCCAGTTACGCGCCGGACATGCTACCACTGCACCACAGCGGCCTCGAATTCTCCAGACTCACATGTGATTAGCTACCAAACTACATGGCAGGTTGCTTCATGGAGCCCCGCACAATGCTGGGGATTCACCAAAAATGGAAAGCAGCAATTGAACAAATAACTAGGAGGCGAATGGATAATTAATTAAACACTCGACGTGGATCAGGAACATCAAACAGAAATCATCGCTCTTTCCACGTTAATAAGTTAGTCTCGGAAAAATTATTATCTGCCGCGAACGGGAATCGAACCCAGGGTCTTCCAGTTATGCGCCGGACATGCTACCAATGCACCACAGCGGCCTCGAATTCTCCAGACTCACATATGATAGCTACCAAACTACATGGCAGGTTGCTTCATGGAGCCCCGCACAATGCTGGGGATTCACCAAAGATGGAAAGCAGCAACTGAACAAATAACTAGGAGGCGAATGGATAATTAATTCAAACATTCGACTTGGATCAGGAACATGAAACATAAATCATTGCTCTTTCCATGTTAATAAGTGAGTCTCGGAAAAATTTTCATCGGCTGCAACCGGGAATCGAACCCAGGGTCTTCCAGTTACGCGGGTCTTCCTGTTACTTGCAGGGTCTTCCAGTTACGGGCCATCAGCCGCCATCGGGAATCGAACCTAGGTCTTCCAGTGACGCGCCATATGATTACCTGTCATGTAGTTTGGCAGTTAATCACATGTGAGTCTGGAGAATTCGAGGCCGCTGTGCAGTTCCGGCGCATAACCCGAAGACGCTGGGTTCGATTCCTTGTGTCGGCCGATGATAATTTTACCATGACTCACTCATTAACGTGGAAAGTGCGATGATTTCTGTTTGGTGCTCCTGATGCTCCTGATCCACATCAAGTGTTTGAATTAATAATCCATTCGCCTCCTAGTTATTTGTTCAGTTGCTGCTTTCCATCTTTGGTGAATCCCCAGCATTGTGCGAGACTCCACGAAGCAACCTGCCATGTAGTTTGGCAGTTAATCACATGTGAGTCTGGAGAATTCGAGGCCGCTGTGCTGCAATAGTAGCATGTCCGGCGCGTTACTGGAAGATCTTGGGTTCGATTCCCAGTGGCGGCCGATGATAGTTTTTCCGAGATTCACTTATTAACGTGGAACGAGCCATGATTTCGTTTGATGTTCCTGATCCACGTCGAGTGTTTAATTAATTATCCAATGAATCTCGTTTCCTGTTGCACCATATGGATGGCCTGGTACGTGCCCAACGTTTATCTGGAGAAGTGTTGGCACCAGGATGCACTGTGATACGAAAACAAGCCGGTGGAGGAAATGTAATGCTTTGGACAATCTTCTGCTGAGAAACTCTGTGTTCCAGTCATTCATGCAGAGAAAAATATGACGTCTACTGCCTACCAAAATATTATTGCAGGACAGGTTCATCTATGGCAACAGTATTCTCCTCCAGTAGTGAGTTCTTTCAGAAGATAACGCTCCGAGAATGGTTCGCGGAATATGAGGAAGACTTCCACATATTGCCTTGGTCTCCAAATTCCCCAGACATCAATCGAATCAAGCATCTGGTGTTTGTGTTGGGACAGCAAATCCGATCTGCGGGGGCTCAACCATGTAACTTTCAAGAGTTAAAGGATCTTCTGGTAACGTGTTGATACCAGACGCCACAAGACATCTTTAAAAATCTTGTAGCGTCTATGCCTTGGCGGGTAAGAGTTGCTTTGGCAGAACATGGAGTACCAACATCATATTTCACAGGTGGCCATAATGTTTTGGCTCTTCAGTGTATTATTATTAATAGAAGGATCGTGTATAATGGCAGAGCGGTATATAAATAAGAATTTGAGATATTAGCGTACGGCTCTCTGGTAACACTTGAATCCTTCGAAGCAATAAATCTCCCGGTTGTCCTACCGCTGGCTTTCAAGCGGATTATTCCCTCTGGGTAATTTACTTTGATTCGCACTTCAACTCCCGTCATACCCCAGAGCTATTCTTCGCAACATTATCAAACTGCATATCTTTATCCACCCTCTACATCCTAATTTGTAACATATTTTTTCTTCACCTGTGCATTACGTTTCAACGATAAATTTATGAAGCTAGCGGCTTCTCCGTTTTCCGTCCCCATCCGCTTTATTGCGGACGGTTCTTTTGAGAATTGCTGTCGTCTTCTCTGATGTGTCCAAGGGTAGTTTTAGCTGGCCGCAGAACTTTTTTTTTTTTTTTTTTTGATTGAAGGTTTAACGACTACCGTGAGCAACTCAATGGGCTATAAGCAGTCGCCCGTTCCTAATTTAGGGTCACTGGTTCCAGGGAAGGGAGAGAGCCAGTGCCGTAAGACAAACACAACATCCATGCCTCACCGGGATTCGAACCCGGACCCCTTTCGGACGAATGATCAGAGGCCATCGCTTAGACCACTGCGCCACCGGGGCGGCAACCCCCAGAACTGACCGTCCTACTGCGTCTCTGCGAAGGTGGAGTTCCCTAATCGCTATTTCCTTTGCCTCAAAACTTTCCTAGGCTAATTACTCTCTTGAAAAGCACTTAAATTATAACACAATGGCACATCAATTCACTTCCCATGCCATCAGGATTCACGGATACACAGCAGGAAAAAAAAAACAAATTCCTCTTCCTAAAATTCAGACGAAAAACGGAAAAGAAAGGCTCTCAGTATTTTAGCACAAAAAAGAAGTCCGCCCGAGATGTAATTAATATGCTATTCATAGCTCGTCCGAGCCCGCCCGAGCCCGAGATGAAACTGATGATGCTATTCGTAGCCCGCCCGAGCCCGTCTCGGGCCCCGCCCGTTTCATTTCTAGTGTACACTCCTCCCCTTACCCTTTACGGTTGCCACATAGCTATTTTTCAAGACACGAGGCACAAAAGCTTCCTATTTTTGAGAATGTGTGCTTGTAAGCAAGGGTCAAAAAAGAATCCATTTCTACAGCTCCCATTACTGAAAGTAATGCCGCTATGTAAATTCCGGGGTAAAAACGTGCTGGTATGAAATACTGGGAAAAAAGAAGTGCTAGTATGCCATACCAGCGTATACCGGCTTATTCCGAGCACTGCTTATATGAATAAAAATTTCTAGCACCTTCTTATTTAGAAATTCTTAAAAGTTACCCTAAAGTGAGGTGCCTTAATTTAAATTGCATTTCTCTGAGTGATTTTTTTTTTTTAATTTCACGCAGCTCGTTTTATCAGAATGTTTTCTTACATTTCAGTACATTATTGAAAAAACTTGAAAGCATTTATTTACATCTTCCATTCTGTTTCAGAGAATGGAGCTGATGATGACTTGGATTTTGAGTAGATATTCAAAGTGAACTGCTACGCTATTTCTTGACTTATGTACAGACATCAGCTTTGTCATAACTAATGTTTTAAAGTGATATATATATGTATTCCGTTTGAAACTACCTCATTGTTAATATAGCCCAAAGAAGAAATTGTAAACTGTATTATTTTTTCATTATAAAGAAATAAAATTGAAACTGAGGATTCATTTGTTTTTTCTTGCTTTAATTTTGTGCAACGTCGCACCTGTGGTGCATCGGTCTAAGGGCTGGCTTACGACCATTCATCCGAGATGGGTCCAGGTTCGAATCCCGATGAGGCATGGGTGTTGTTTGTGTCTTACGGCGCTGGCGCTCTCCCTTCTCTGGAACCAGTGGCTTTAAATTAGGGACGGCCGACTGCTTTATAGCCCATCGAGTTGCTCACGATGGTCGTTAAATCCCCAATCCAAGAAAAAAATAAAGTTGACACCGAATTTTCGGGTATAGTGAGCACGTCTTTTGAATCCGTTCTGACGCGAATTAAATTTATCAAAAGCTATTCAAAGTCAATGGAACTGGTACGGAAAACAGCAGTATCTGACGGAAGAAAGAAATTTTTCAATCGGGTTTTTAATCCCGCAGATACGGAAGCGTGAACTTACGCCCTCTAGTTGCAGACTTTCGCTTTAAGAAAAATTTGAAATATATGAGAAACATTTCGTAGCAAAAGCGCTCTCCAACAAAGAAATAATTTTTTCCAATCGGACTCTTAGAGCAGAGATATCGACAAATACAGTATAAGATATGCATCTACGCCGCATGGCAGGAAAACCATGCATTATTTTCAGAAAAAGTATTCTCAAGAGGTTTTTTGATGTGAACGGTATCGGTCCAGGAAAGAATTTTTTCAATCGAGTTTCCAGGAGCTCAGATTTTGCTACAAATACATCAGAAGCAGAAATTAACACTTATGCCTTCTGGTGGCCAATTCTTTACCAAATATTAGAAAATATATGAAAAACATTTCCCATCAGGAACTGTATGCGACATAGGAAGAATTTTTCAGATCGGAGCTTTAGAAGCAGAAATATCGGGAAACCGCAATTTACCTTATCACCCCCTAGCGAAAAGTCTATGAATTACTTGAAAATTTTGAAATTATATGAAAAACATGTCGCATCGGAAACTATCCAATAAAGAAAGAATTTTTCAAATCAGACCATTAGAAGCGAGATATTGACAAAAATAAGATATGCATCTAGGCCCCCTGGCGGAGAAGCCATGCAATATTTTAAGAAGAAAATATCTCGAAAATGTTTATCAACGCGAGTGCAATCGGTCCGCGAACGAAATTTTTCAATTGATATTTTAGAAGCTCAGACTTTGTGGCAGTATATCAGAAGCAGAAATTAACACTTGCGCTATAATTAGAAATTACACGCAAAAGATTTCCCATCAGGAGCTGTATCCGCTGAAGATAAAATTTTTCAAATAGGAGTTTCAGAATTAGAAGTATCGGAGAAAACACACTTTACCTTTACGTCCCCTAGCAGAAAATCTATGAGTAATTTGAAAAAGTGACTACACCTAAAATACTTTTCGACATAAATGTAATCGAAAGGTAAAAGAATTTTTTCAATCGAATGGTTGGAAACAAATATGGAATAAAATATATTTTGAATTCGGTATCTTCTATGTTTACGCCTTCTGGCGGCAGAATTGTACATCGTAAAAAAGAAACGAAATGAAGGATCATCATTCGCATATATATCAAGCTTCCCAAAGCAGAAAGAATTTTTCAAATAGGACAGAGAGTTGCAGAGATAGGGTGTCCACAGACGGACGGACGGACAGACAAACCGATAACATAAGCACAATCTTTTTCACGCTTTCCAACCGTAGGTTGAAGAAGCGTATATGCTCCAGCTTTGTCCGTCCGTCTGCCTGTCCGCACGATAACTCGTGTAAATATAGATCGATTTTGATGAAATTTTAACATGTGGTAGGAGACCACCAGGGGACAAACCCTATTTTTCATTTGATTGGAGGTTAAACGACCACCATGAGCAACTCAATGGGCTATAAGCAGTCGCCCGTCCCTAATTTAGGGTCACTGGTTCCAGGGAAGAGAGAGAGAGCCAGTGCCGTAAGATAAACACAACATCCATGCCTCACCGGGATTGGAACCCGGACCCCTTTCGGACGAATGATCAGAGGCCATCGCAACGAACCCTTTTGAAAATGGGTGAAGTGGGGTCAAAGGTCAGGACACAAGAGCGGAATGCATTCCATTGCTCTTATGCGTCATAACTTGCGTAAATATGGTTCGATTTCAATGAAAGTTTAGTTTGTCGTAGGAGACCACCTGGGGACGAATCCTATGGAAGAGGGGTGAAGTGGGTTCAAAGGTCAGGACATAGGAGCGGGATGCATTCCATTGCCTTTATGCGTCATAACTTGCGTAAAAATTGTTCGATTTCGATGAAATTTTAGTATGTGGTAGGGACAACCTGGGGACGAACTATTTAAAAATGGGCGAAATGGGGTCAAAGGTCAGGCCATAGGATCGGGATTCATTCCATCGCTCTTATGCGTTATAACTTACGCAAAAATGCTTCGATTGAGACAACACTTTATCACGTTGTTCCGGAAGTATACTTTACCGGTTCTGTTGAATATCATCAAAATGGAGTCAAAGGTCAGGTCATAGGAGCAATATTTATTCTACCGCCATTATCCTCATAATTTGAGTAATGATTTCTGGTATGTTGGAAAGCGTATCATAATCAATGCATTGCATGATTTTACTAACTTGTTTTTCTTTTTTTATAAAAGACGTGCTAAAAAAATTATACAAACACCTAATCACTGACATTAACAAATAAAGTTTCTCTTTATTAGATAAAAGCATGTCAGGGAACATAATGACTGGTAAAAGTAAAAGAAATTCCAGAGTACTATTTGGATAAAATTACTTAAAACAGATTAGTGACTGGATGCTTTTACCAGACATAAATTATATTTTGCATAAAAGTCAATTTGTTTGGTGATCAGAAAAACATAAGACTGGTTAAAGCTAGTAGGTTCTGCAAAAAGCTTGTGAAGGCAGCAAATCTTGAAAAAAAAAAAAGAAAGAAACAGAGTTGTTTACACTTTAAGTGGCTGGAACGAATAAACTCGGGGTAAGGATAATGTGCTTAAATTGGCACGAAGGAAAATACAAAACCTAAGGACAAACACTATATTGAAAGGTTACAGCCACAGAATCAGACGCAACAGCTTGTGGCAATTCGCATAACTGGGGATGTTCAGCAGAAATCCGGTGCATATGCAAAATGTCCAATCGTGTGCACAGGGGTGATGTGGTAACATTTAAACGGATAAAAGAAAAAAGGGCGCAGTAGACGACATGTGTTCGAAGGAAAATCTGGACGTGAAGGCACAAACGTGTGATTTACGTTATATCTCAAAGACATCATCTAGATGATTTCACATGGGGAAGAATTATAGAGAAACTGGAAGAAGGCCGCTGAGTGAGTGATGTTGCCAGAGAGTTTGAAATCCTTCGTAGTGTGGTATCCACGCTCTGGGCAGCGTTTCAAACCAACACAATGTGTTTCACACCCATGCTAGGATGATTCGTTCTCTCTCTCTCTCTACTGCGACGCACAAAGACAGATTTTTAGTTGCGAAGTAGGAAAACGTAATCGCCGCACCACGACTGGTCAGCTTACGAACTCCCCCATTCCAGCCCAGGAATGCGGATAACCCGACAAACCGTGGAAAGACATCTGCGACATATAGGGCTACATGCCCGAAGACCTGTAGTCTGCATCCCAGAGCAACGTAGCGCACGTGCCCGAAGACCAGAGATCAACGTAGCGCACGTGCCCCTGTAGTCTGATCCAGAGATCAACGTAGCGCACGTGCCCGAAGACCTGTAGTCTGATCCAGAGATCAACGTAGCTCACGTTTTCAGTGGTGTCGTATCCACAGAAATTGGATACGTCATAAATGGGCAAATGTACTCTTCACAGATGAGAGATGTTTCAGTCTGTCCTCGGATTTTAGAAGTCAGCTGACCTGGCGTGAAAGTGCAACGGCGTACCAGCGCATACCAGTGTGGAGAAAAAGGGAAAGATACGGAGGAACCGGGGTCATGGTGTGGGGCTGCATCATGATTAATGGACGCACCGAGCTACAGGTGCTGGAAAATGGGACTCTGGCGGACGAACGATATTGCAACGAAGTTCTTTTACGTCATGTTCGATTATTATTGCATTTTTACTACTATAAGAAGAACAATACATGCTCACAGCCAAACGGGGAAATAATTATATCAGGGACGTCGCCAAAGGGATGCAAGCCCACCCTGAAATTTTTCTTACCCACGCTGCCACGCACCCAGTTAAAAATTAATTGTGGGAATATGAAAATTCAGTTGTTCTCCACACTC
The DNA here is from genome assembly GCA_039090855.1 of Macrothele yani. Classification (NCBI taxonomy): domain Eukaryota; kingdom Metazoa; phylum Arthropoda; class Arachnida; order Araneae; family Macrothelidae; genus Macrothele; species Macrothele yani. The sequence continues at coordinate 23,650,332 of CM076992.1, forward strand.
CCTATTCCTTATTATAAGCCTCTTTTTCATGTATGTACAGGAGGGGGGGGGGGGGGGCTAATGTGGAAGGTGGATAGGAATTAACTGAGGGGCTCATTACTAATTGCTCTGCTGTTTGTTTTCTTTACAAAATATGGGAGTTCAACACAGAAAGTGAAGTCTAAAGCTACACCAGCACTCTTTGGACTTCCCACGGGAGAGTGAAAGTGCAGGAAGTGGCCGAAGACTGCTTTGTAGGGGAGGAGTGCAAGCAAAGTCGCTGGCTTGAAGGAAGGGACTTAAAGAGAAGGGAGGTATTGTGTCTGCGCGGTACGACGTTAAAATTTTATTAAGATAAACAAAAACGACATTTTCCTTTGAACTATTCAAGTACAGTAATATTTTCGTAAGCAAAAAGGCAAAATTTTGAAAAGCAATTTAAGAAAATGCATTCAGAGCAAGCAAAAAGTCAAAGGCGACATTCTAGTAACACTTGTACTAATAATTTGTCTTTACGACAGTTTTCCTGTGTGTTCTTTACGGACGACATTTTTCCTGTAACGACTTTATATGAGGTATATTTTCTAGGGCCCACAATGAAACTTCGCCCCAGACTCCATAAAATCTCCATCCCACCCTGTATACATAGTATACTTTTTATATTCAGACTCATCAGAGAGCAAAGCAGAAGTTAATTGTACCTGCTTAAAATTTCAGAAAATAAAATATAACTATTACGAAACAGAAAAAAATATGTGTTCCATCGTATAGTTTAATAAAAAAATTATTTTAAAAAGTGAGTCTTTGAAATGGGCTCCTTAGGTCTTTTGCCACCTGGACATTTTGTCCTTAAATCCGCCTCTGGCTCCCGCTACAAAACACACATTCAAAACACACTAGAACCAAGGCTGACCCCAGTTCAGCCTTGCTAGAACCAAACCAAAGAACATCTGCTAGAACTAAGACCTACTAAGAGCTTCAAGGAAATAGCAGATGTGCTTTCATCTATCGGTCGATCTGTAGGCACAATAAAAAAAATAATTAACGGAGAGCGTACCGCAGTTGGAAGATCGGAGAAAGGTATATTCCCAGGGGCTCCGAATTATTGGGGGAGGGGACGGAAAGCTTGAAGAGATCAGACGTGGAATGGTGCATGTCACTTCCATTGTCAGGGAGAAAATAAAAAACAGGAGGCAAAATGATAAACTACGAGTTTCGACATATGTTTTAAAATGCAATTGTAATTGTTCATCAGCAAATGAACAAGGAAACAGAAATATTCTTTTGCTGAATATTAATATTTTTAAAAAGACAATCCAGCCGGTGATTTTATAAAAATATCCAGAGAGATTTTATTTCCAAAGTTTAGTAAAAAATATGAGAAATTAGCGAAGAACAAAAATTAAGAACAAGAAGAACAAAAAATAAATAGATAAATAAAGGCGCTAGAGATCATACGTTTCTGTATTTTATTTATTTTATTTTTGATAACTGTTTTAAGCATTTACCACATATCATGAAAACATGTCGAACAGTGGCTTAGCCAGAAATTTCTTAAGGGGGGGGGTTCCATGGGTTTGGTTCAATATATCACTTTAAATTCGTGCTCAGTCTCCCCTCAAGGGAGGGGTTCAAACCCCGAACCCCCTCTGGCTACGCCACTGATGTCGAACACTGTTAATACGGGCTGGCAATCCAGTTTCTTATCAAATGAACAAGGCTGAGAATGGAAAAAAAGTTTTTGTTTATTGTTATTAATTAATTGTTTGGAAATAAATCGCTTTGGCCTCATAAGGTGAAACTTGGCCCACCTTATGAGGCTAAAGCGATTATTTAATTAAACAGGACCAAAAATATTGGGTGGGCACTGTCCCCCCCCCCAGTGAAATTATTAGAGGTGCAAGATTCACCTTGCCCCACTATAGTCGGCACCTATGTATATTCCTTATCAGGTTACAAACTAAAACTGATAAACAACCTTATCACAACAAACATTTAAAAAAGATTAAAAAACAAAAACAACAACAAAAAAAACCCCGATGTAATTAAGCTGAAATGACAAAGAAATAGTAACTTGTTAAAAGCCACGAGATTTGTCTCCGTGGTTCTCTTTATTTACTACATAGAATATATTGAATAAATATCAGGGACGCCGATTTCACTAAATTATTGGGGGGGGCAAGCGTGAAAAGATCAGACATGAGAGGAGCACGTCTTCCCATTGTCAGGAGGAAAATTAAAAAAAAGAGCAAAGGATAAACTACGTTATTCGACGTATATTTTAAAACGCAATTGTAATTGCTCACTAGCAAATGAAGAAGGAAACAAATATCCTTTTGCTGAATATTAATATTTTAAAAAAATAAAATTCAGCCTGTGATTTTATAAAAATGTCCAGAAAGATTTATTTCCAAACGTTTATAAATAATATGAAAAATTAACGCTGTTACTCAAACGTAGAACGAGCAGCACAAAAAAAAAAAATATTAAGTAAGCTAGAGATTATACGTTTCTGGGCTTTTGTTTTTTTATAATTGTCATAAACATTTACCACATATCACGAGGTACATGTCAAACACAATACGGGTTTTGCAATCAAGTTTCATATCAAATGATCAATGATGAATATGGGAAAAAAGAAAGTTTTTAGTTATTTTCTTGCTTATTAATTTTCCATAACTAAATCACTTTGGCCTCATAACGCGGAGCTAGGTCCATCTTCTAAAGAATAATACATTTCTATGAAGGAAAGAAATGCATTTTTGCAACTAGTACACCACACGATAGCCTGAAATGCATGGGAAAACATTTTTTTTTCTCTATAGAAATATTTCAACACACGCATTTCGAAAGTGACATACAAAAACAAAAACTTATTTAACTAAACAGGAGGACAAAATTGGGTAGGCACTGACTAGTAAAATTATTGGATTGGTAAGATTGCCGCTCCTGTAGTCGGGGTCTGCGATAAATATTATGTACAGTATGTACCAGAAAGCTTTTCTTTTTCTTCTTCTTCTTCTTCTTTTTTTTTTTTTTTCATGAGCATCGGGTTAAATCTAAATGAACGTTTTTTTTTTGCCAAAGAGTCTGCCAATCACTTCAAAATTTGTGTCACACCCGCAGAGGCGTAGCCAAGGGGTGTCCTGTGGTTCGGACCCTTTCCCTTGAAGATGGATTGAGTACGAATTTAAAGCGATATGTATGTGTGAGGATTTCATCAATGAACCGCCATCCTAAGAAATTTCTGGCTCGCCACTGTTCACCCGCATGATGTTTAGTCCCTTAATAGACCTCCAGCTCTGAGCTGCTGGCGTCGCTACTGCCTAACGGGCAGTCAGTCGTCAATGGATGATGATGAAAAAGCATTACCTTGAACCAAACATGTCAGCTCATGGCATGATGTAGTGCGCAAGGCAAAACGAGTTGCTCCTGCGTCCTTGAGTGTATGGTTGAATTCTCCACAGAGATAAAGCAAGAGATATACATTACTGTCATCTGTATACTCGGCACTCGCTCGGTAAATTTCAATGGACTTGCGCCGTGGAGCACGCGCGATAGGGGTTTAAATTTTCCATGTTCTCAGCGGTTTTTATACTTGGTATGAAATCGTGAACGCGCCCATTTCATTCACGATTCACTTCAGACTGCTGTCAATAAAATCAGCTTCCGAAAGTAAGTTGGATCCTTTTCAAACCTTCTACTTCAGACAACGTTTTGCTTCTTTCAGGGCTTTTCTTTTGTGAAAACAAACATTGTGAAAGCTTATGAATGAAATGTTTTGTTTTTTTCGTGATTCTGTGGATAATAATTTATTTTGTGTTAGTAGATGGAATATTTCCGATTTAAGAGCACGCACACTTGTACAATTTTGTGCTGTGCTGGTAGATCAGATATTTTCGATTTGAAAGCAAACACGTACTCAACTGTCTCGGACCACAGAATCTAATTATAAATTTGGGAAGTGAAACTTTCTCATCTGCGTGTCTACAAAATAAGATTGAACGAATAGAAAATTAGAATATTTGAATTATATATTCGTTCAGCTGATTTGTTTTTGCTGAGCAAAATGTGATTTTTCTGGTCGAGTTTTTAGTAAAATTTAGCTTAATTAATCCCCCATTATAAGGTGGCAAAATGCATGAGCTAAGACTGAATTTTGTAAATGAAGACCGGCTACCTGATTTGGAGTAATGTCTGCTGTTTTCAGTGATATTAAAGTGCAGTCCTCCGCTAGATGCTTTAACTACATCCACTATTGCACATCATTTTGTGTTGTACGCAACTTTAAACCATCTCTCAAATCAGGCACATATCTAAGCAGAGGGGCCTGGGGGCCGGTAAATTTATGTAAATATTTATGATTTGATGCTCTACATCAAATCATAAATATTTACATAAATACAAGAAAGTGAAGCATAATGAACCAGGGTGGAAGATGGAAAATAGTTTAACGGTCCAGCTTTTTAGTTACGTGTGCTAAAAGTGTGCCTCAATAGTTATTTTTAAAAATCTCACTGTGGTTCTCTGTTTCTTTTTTTTTTTTCTCTCAATGTCCAAGTATATTTTTAATAGCTGTGCATATTGGAGATAAGGTAGTGATTTGTGTGAGCAATTAGCAGTGCATTTCTGGTTACTTGTTCTACATTTTATGACAGGAGAAGACATCCAAGAAGAGGGAGTCTTTTTCATAGAATCTCTATGGGGAGATTGGGAATAGAGAGGCGAGACATTTTTGATGGACTGCCTTACGAAACACCTGTTTCCGTGTCCAAGGGACTATCGCATCCAGCCAATTCCTGATAGCTGATCCATAAAATTTCTACTTATAGTGCTTTATCAGTTGCTCCGTAGGACAGCACCAGAAGCTTTAAATTACATCTCCCTGATCCCTGAGTATTTCTTGTAACCACTGCAGTATCAGAATTCCAGTATCAACTGCTGGCGTTAAGAGATAATTTTCTTCGATGAAGCAAATCAAATTGTTTGCAAGAAACAGAACAGATAAGAAAGACTGTCACTAATGTCAATTCATTGGGATGTATCATTAACTACAGCAGAGGCACTGGACAAAATGTAGCTATTATTAACATTGGAACATTATTTTAGACTGCAAGACTTACCTGTATACAGGGTGACTGTAAACTCCTTCAACAAAACAAGAGGAGTGATAGTACACATCAAGAAGAACAATATTTGCAATGGAAAAATGTCCAGCAGACACGGAGTTCCAACCAGCGCATGAGAAGCACAAGAAACAAATCAGGTGTGCTGAACACGTGCATAGACAATAATGAGCAAACATTTAAAAATGCAGCTGAACCCGTTCGGCGATATTACTGTGTACACATCACATGAGAATTGGCGTATACATCTGACCTGTGCAGAGTACCGTGTGTTCCTGGAGTAAGTGCTTCCCAGTCTGTTGCAGGATGTTCTGCTTACCACATGGAGAGACATGTGCTTTATGCATCTGGGGCACCAGCACACTTTGCCACCGAGGTCCGATACTTCCTAAATGTGACATATCCCGGGCTGTGGATTGGACATGGTAGACTTGTGGCTTGGCCTCCACGCTCCTCGGACCTTAATCCACTGGACTTCTTCTTCTAAGGGATCATGAAAACGTTGGTGTGCAAAACACCCGTGGACTCCCTGGAAGATCTTGTCGCACAAATCACTGTTGCTGCGGACAAGATCAACATCACACTGGGAGTCTACGAGAGGGTGCGACAGTCCTTCCTTTGCCGGTGTGAGCTGTGCAATGACGCCCTTGGACGCCAGTTTGAGCAGCTCATTTGAATCTTTCTCTGATGCGACTGGAATTGTGCAACTCATAAATTAGGTATGTCTCTTTGTTTTCACTGTTGAACGCTCAACTTGGATATGTAACTTTACTCTTTTCTGGCACTAGGAGTGGAATGCGGCCCTAGGTTCCATTGCAAATATTGTTCATCTTGATGTGTACTATCACTCCTCTTATTTTGTTGAAGGAGTTTACAATCACCCTGTATGTTAATAATTGCATTTTTACTTCAAACTGCAGTGGTGTATTACACTTCAGTTAATTATGGTATTGTAATGCTGATATTATCATTTGTTACAGCATTTAAGTGTATCTCAAATCACAATGGCAACGTTCGATTTAATTGTGGACATGCGCAGATCATAATTCGTTCTGTCACAGCACACTTATAAAAACTGTGCCTTTGGCGACCTTGTTCCATTCGTCTTTTTAGTCTGAGGATGGATCCTGCAGGCGGGGTCTGAAAGATTTCACTTGTATTTTATTTTAATAAAATATCTTAATTTATCATCCCATATATCATGCTTAGAAAGTTTTTAGTTTATCATTCAAAATGTCAAGATGGCTTTGGATCTTCTTTTCATATATCTGTACTCTAAATTTATGTGGTAAGCGAAATATTTTTTGTGAACTTCATTGATCTCTGTTTTCATACAAAATAGTCTTGTACAAAATTATTAACATTAATTGAATTACCTGTAAGTTGATAAGCAGTGCATGAAATTTATACGTAATGATTGGTTACCTACTATTAAAAGCAAGAAATCGTTTGTAAAATTTTAAACAACTCTTAAAAGGCATGAAGAAATAACTTTTTCTCTCTATGTGTTCATGGAATTAGTAAAATAATATATTGCACACTTACACGCATACACATACAATTGTACACCAATGAGCCATTATATTATGACCACCCCCAACCTAGAGAAATGAGCGTAACTGGAGACCGAACGGTGGAGTAGGTGAAGTTCACAGAGCAGTATATATGCAATCCAATGACCTGGTTTTGGTTAGTAGAGTGTTCAGATTCAGAATGGGAAAAGTTGCTAATTTATTGGAGTTTGATAAAGGACAAATTGTGATGGCATGGCGCCTAGGAACTACGATCTCGGAAATGGCACTGCTTGTGAGTTGTTCATGTGCCGCTGTAGTGAGTACGTATCAAAAGTGGTGCACAGATGACTAAACGATGAACCGTCGTCCAGCCATGTGCCATCCGCAACTCATTGATGCCAGAGGGGAGCGGAGACTGTCGTGCATTGTTCACAGCGAGCGCAGCGCCACAGTGTGACAAATCACTCGCAGCTACAACAGTTGTGATCAGGGCAATATGTAACAGCGCACAGTTCATCGCAGCCATGGGCCTGCGTAGCAGAAGACCCAGCCGAGCCCCCTGGCTCACTGCACGTCATTGTCAACAATGCATGAAATGGGCCCAAGATCATCGAGATTAGGCCACAGATGATTGGAAGAAAGTGGCGTGGTCTGACAAATCAAGATTTCTGGTGCATCATGTAGAAGGCCAAGTGTGGATACGCCGATTACCAACAGAGGCTATGGCACCTGGACGGAAACAGGGCGGCAGCAGTGGTGTTATGCTGTGGGCGATGTTTCCTTGGGACACTTTAGACCCCAATATCACAATCCCTGTCAGCTGTCAGGTATCTGAACATCGTTGCGGACCAAGTTCACCCATTCATGACAACTGCGTTCCCTGCTGGTGATGGTCATTACCAACAGGATAATGCGCCATGCCACACTGCCAGAATCATCAAGGAGTAGTTCGAGGAACATGCTGGGGATTTTCTGTTCGTGCCCTGGCCTCCAAATTCACCTGGCATGAACCCAATCGAACATTTGTGGTTCAACTTGGAAAAGTGGGTTCGTGCTAAATCACCACCACTCCGAAATGTACGGGAACTGGAGAACCTGCTATTGACATTATGGTACCAGATACCCCAGGATACCTATCACCACCTCACCGAGTGGTTGTTGTTTTGCGGGTTAAAGGGTGACCGCCTGTAGCTTATTCGGTAGGCGGTCATAATGTAATGGTTCGTCAGTGTATATATCATACAAAAGTGGGAAAGTAATTTCTCTGAAGTAATAATTCTTCACAAATACATGGAAGACAATACAAATGTAATCGTTGGCACAAACGTGCCATATTTTCACTGTTTCCATGTAGCAACTCCTTCAGAAAACTTGAAAATTACATTACCCTGGAGCAGGAACCGAACCCGAACTGCAACTTGCGGCCTTCATCCGATCCTGGTTCACGTGAGAAAAGGTTAGGTGATGCTACGAGGAAGCACGGAACAGCTTCAACTAGTGAAAATCTGATTCTCACATTTCTGAGCTACATCTATTTAGCTTCATAGGTGTCGACTATAGGGGGGCAAGGTGAATCTTGCCCCTCCAATAATTTTACTGTGTGTGTGTGGGGGGGGGCAGTGCCCACCCAATATTTTTCAACTTGTTCAATTAATCGCTTTAGCCTCATAAGGTGGACGAAGCTCCATCTTAAGAAGCCAAAAGTGATTTATTTTCAAAAAGTTAATAAATGACAAAATAAATAAAAACTTTTTTCTGATTCTCCACATTGCCAGCCCCGTATTGTGTTTGACATGTTCTTGTGATATGTGGTAAATGTCTAAAACAATTATCAAAATAAAATAAATAAAAATACAGAAACATATAATCTCTATCGCCTTTATTTATCTATTTATTTTTAAGAAATCACAGGCTGAATTTTATTTTTAGAAATATTAATATTCAGCAAAAGAATATGTTTCCTTGTTCATTTGCTGATGAGCAATTACAGTTGCGTTTTAAAATATGCGTTGAATCCCATAGTTTATCTTTTTGCTCCTTTTTTTTTATTTCCCTCTAGGACAATGGAAGTGATGTTCCCCTCCCAAATCTGATCTCTTCACGCCCTCCCCCAATAATTTGGAGAAGTCGGCACCCCTACTTAGCTGCAGTTGCTTGGAACTTCCTTGTCCTGGGTTGTAGCATGCTTGAACAGAAATAGGGAGATGCGGGTTCTATTCCTGCTCCAGAGCAACGTAATTTTCAAGTTTTCTGATGGAGTTGCTACATGTAAACAGTGAAAATATGGCACATTTGTGCCAACGAGTACATTTGAATGGCATATAAATATATACATATATGCAATTTTTCTGGGCCCATGGGCGTACTGGTAGCCCTCACAACGCCTGTAGTGAGGGGGGCACAGCTAAGGGGGTCTAGCCTCAATAGATGAATTTTACAATAAAAAAAAATTGCAGAAACTTCATATGAAAGTAGTTAAAGAAATAGCCAGGAACTTTTGACGGCAACTTTGAATGAAGTATTAAAAGGAAAAGCAATTTTTGGATATTTTTTTAGTAAATAAGTAAAATCTTCAAGAAATCTTTTTCGCCTTAGTTTATAAAAACTGGGTGGTGGGAAAGCAGCTATTGCAGAGGACTTGAGGCCTTTTTTCACAGCCACTGCAAAAGTTCCTATACATTTATATTAACAAGAGATTGTAATTGAAATATCAGAACTTGAGTAAATGAAGTTTTTATATCAATGAGGAAAAGGCGTTCTGTATTACACTTGCTTGCACATAATTACACATGCTTCAGAATATAATGAGCTGAAATGTGTTCTTTGCATGAAAGAGAAAACACCTGTGCCATTTTTTTTATATTAGAGTCAAAAGAAAATATTTTTACTATGTGCAAGCAAAACATTGTGACATTATGTGAAATGTTTTTTTTTATATTAAAGAGTACTCTTTTTGTCCCACAATTCTTAACTGTTACCTTTTTATTTGCTTATTTACATTCTGTATTTTTATATAAATCAGGAAAGGTCATTAGACCCTGTCACATAGCAGTTAGGTGTTTTCTGTGTGTGATTGTGGATCATTTCAAAGACGCTGGCCTTAGTTCTTTAAAAGAATAAAATTTGCATGATCAATAGAATTAACTTTGGCATCGTAGTGAGCGATGGGTTTGCCTCCTCGGGGCGCTCCGTGGTAACAATGGCACACACAACAGCAACTAGGCCTCTGTGAATCTTGGAGAGGTGCGAGCTAGTTCTGTGTGACATTGGCGAAAAGACCCCAACTCACTGAGTTTTGTTCCAGAATCCTTAGGTTGAATGACCAACTGGAACCCTCAGCTGTGGGCTAATCCCCCACACTGATGTACTTACCTGATTAAAAAGACCAAAAGAAATATTAAGAATGACTCAAGTGTGGGATATGCTGGACCTACCACACTTGAGAAGGACGGTCCACCACGGAATCGACCTGGACTTTCTAAACGGCATATGAGAAAAAGATCTCGGCTGAGTGAATATAAGATTCGTGTATGGAATACTAGAGGTATAAATGGCAAGATGAGTGAGGTGATTGAGGAGATGAATAAGTAAAGACTGGATGTGCTGTGTGTAAGTGAAACCAAAAAGAAGGAAATTTGGGTAGAAGAAGTGAATGGCACGGTGAGTCTGTGGTCTGGAGTATTGGATAATATGAGAGGACAGGCTGGTGTAGGTGTGATTTTAAGTGAAAAGATGAAGAACAACTTGATTCACTATAGTTGCATAAGTGAGAGAATTCTCTGGATTCGTTTGAAAGTGAAACTTCAGAGAATTGTAATTGTTGTAGTGTATGCTCCTTGTGACTCAGAACCTTCTGATAAGAAAGAAGATTTCTGGAATGAGCTAAAAGCTGTTTTGAGCCAGTTTGGTGCTAAAGAAAAAGTTATAATAGCAGGAGATTTCAATGCTAGAGTAGCTGTGCAGAATGCAATTTCTGACAATGTTCTGGGTAAGTTTAATGATCCTTGTGTGAATGATAATGGTGAAAGATTAATTGAACTCTGCATTAAGAATGATTTGTGTGTATCTAATACATTTTTTGACCACAAGTATATATACACATATACTTGGGAAGGGATGTAAGGTCAGGTGATGCGTAACATCACAGCATCTCCTTGACAAATGTCAACCCCGCCTTCTCGTGGTGCATCCTGTTCCCACTAAAGGGGCTCTGACGACCGCCAATAGCGGTATAACTATACCATCGGGATCAGAGGAAATGCTATCCCACACTCACCAACCCGCTTGGCCAGCGTGGTGAGTTATGGCCAAACACCTCCAAAATGACTCTACAACTTAAATCTTGGCCCTCAGTCTCCGGCAGCTGGAATGTACCTGGCCAAGGCAGCGGCCAGTGCGACATGAAGGCAGAGGGTGCTAAGAATCCCCGGAGGACCGGACTAGGCTGCCATTTGATGCTGACCTTGGCTACCTATAACGGACGCTCCCTATCTTCTGATTCAAGGCTTCTTGAATTGGAAGAGGAACTACAAAGGATCAAGTGGGACATCGTCGGGCTAAGTGAGCTAAGGAGAAAAGAAGATCTCATTGAACTGAAAAGTGGACATCTCTTCTATTATCGTGGGACAGATACTGGCAGAACTAGTGGTGTTGGATTTATAATAAACAAGAAACTGAAGGATAAAGTGGTAGAAGTTGAAAGTTCCTCTGACAGAGCTGCACGACTCGTTATCCAACTCTCGAGAAGATACCAGGCTCAGATTATTCAAACTTATGCACCCACCACAAGTCATCCTGAAGAAGAAATTGAAGAATTTTATGAGGAAATTCGTCATCTAAATAATAAAGGTAAGCAGCACTTGAAGATAATTATGGGAGATTTCAATGCAAAAATAGGGCAACGGCAACAGAATGAAACTTCAGTAGGTAAATTCGGTCACGGCAACAGAAACCAGCGTGGAAATACTCTCGTTGAGTTTGCAGAGGCAGAAGGATTTTTCATCTTGAACTCCTTCTTCAAGAAAAAGCCACACAGGAAATGGACATGGAGACATCCAATTGGGACGACAAGTGAAATTGATTTTATTATGTGTAACAAAAAATTCGTCATCGAAGACTGCAGTGTGCTGAACAAGTTCAACACAGGTAGTGACCATAGATTGGTGAGATGTAAGATGCACCTCAACACTAAACTGGAACGTGGCAAGCTCATAAGACAAACAAAATGTATTGACATAACCAACCTTAAAAAACACCATAATACTTTCAAGTTGGAACTGAAGAACAGATTCTCTGCTTTAGAAGGCCTAACATCGGAAGAAGTGGATATTTCGGAAGTTAACAGAAAAGTAACCAAAGCTCTAATGGAAACAGCAACAAAATTAGCTGGGTCTAAGAACAAGTTGCATGTGAACAAATTATCAGGAAAAACCAAAATGTTGATGCAAAAAAGAAGAGAGATGAGGACAACTAAAGAAGATGTGACTTCCAAAGTGGAATATATAGAGCTATGCAAGACAACACGAAAAAGTATCACTGAAGACGTAAGGAAATTCAACTGTGAGCTAGTGAGGAAAGCAATTGAAAACAACCAAAGCCTTAAGATAGCAAAGGGACATCTCAGTAAGGGAAGAAAACAGATTATGGCTCTGAGAAAAGAAGATGGTTCTATAACAAGAAATAGAGGCGAAATTTTGACAAGAGTGAAAGATTTCTACTCCAAATTATATGAAAGGGATGATACATGTACTCCAGACATCATGAAAGGTACCAGAGTTCTTCCAGTCCTCCCAGCAGAAGTTGCTCATGCAATCAAGAACATGAAGCGAGGGAAAGCTCCAGGAGAAGATGGAATTACTATAGACATCATACAAGAAGCAAGTGGAGAAATTGAAACAGTACTCGCCCAAATTTTCACTCGATGCCTTAATGAAGGGAAGATTCCTGAGGATTGGAACAATGCTACAATGATCCTGCTACATAAAAAAGGTGACATTGAGGATCTTAGGAACTACAGACCTATCAGCCTCCTATCAGTGGTTTATAAAATCTTCACTAAAGTTCTTTCACACCGCTTGAAGGTAACACTGGACATGGCTCAACCGAGAGAACAAGCTGGATTCAGGAGTGGCTACAGCACAATAGATCATATCCACGTACTGAGAGAACTGATTGAAAGAGCGAGGGAATATGAACTTCCATTGTGCATGGCTTTTATCGATTATGAAAAAGCCTTTGATTCGGTGAAACCATCAGCAGTTACCACGGCTCTGAAATCCTGCGGTATTGAAGATGCATACATTAATATTATTAATAACATCTATGAAAATGCAAGTGCAAAGATTCGGCTGTTTGAAAATACAACACACATAAAAATTGGAAAGGGAGTGAGACAAGGTGACACCATATCTCCGATGCTCTTTAATGCCACATTGGAAAATGTCTTTCAATCACTGAACTGGGAAAACAAAGGGATAAAGATTAATGGAGATTATCTAACCCACCTTCGTTTTGCTGATGACGTAGTCATTTTTGCAACTACCCCATCAGAGCTGCAGAGTATGATCCAGGAACTTGCTGACAAGAGTAAAGAAGTGGGATTAAAAATGAACTTTCAGAAGACAAAAGTGATGTTCAATGCTTTTACAAGAAATGAAGATTTATCGATTGATGGAGAAAAACTGGAGATAACAGATACGTATGTTTATCTTGGACAGCAGATATCAAGTGAGGGTCACATTGATGAAGAAATTAATCGGCGTACAAAACTTGCCTGGAGAGCTTTTGGAAGAAACAGCATAATTTTCAAGAGCAATATGCCATTATGTCTTAAAAGAAAAGTGTTTGATCAATGCATCCTTCCAGTGCTTACGTATGGTGCAGAGACGTGGACCTTAACTAAAAGAGACATACAAAAGCTGCAGACAACTCAAAGAAGCATGGAGAGGTGCATGCTTGGTATAACCAGGAGAGATAAGAAGAGGAACTCGTGGATCCGAAAAATGACGAGAGTGGAAGACATCATGATCAGAGTTAAATCCCTGAAATGGCAATGGGCTGGACATACTGCCAGAAGGACAGACCATAGATGGACAGCCGAAATTTTAGATTGGATTCCAATGGACAGGAAAAGACCCAGAAAAAGACCACATGGGAGATGGGTGGATGAAATTCGTAAATATGCGGGAGTGACATGGAGGAGACTGGCACAAGACAGACCGTTGTGGAGGAAACTTGGGGAGACCTTCGTCCAGCAGTGGATTGATAATGGTTGACAATGATGATGATGATGATGACTTGGGAAAATCGTACTCTTGGTCAAAAGAGTGTGATAGATTTTGTTGTTTACGATCAGCGTTTGAAACACTTAGTTGTTGACACCCATGTGATGAGAGGTGCGGATGTTGGTTCTGATCATTACTTGGTAGTGTCACGAGTGAAACTTAATGTTGGTTGGAGGAAAAGGAATAGAAAGAATAAAGGTTGATAGGCTCCTTGAAGATCATCAGCGTTACTCTGACTTACTCAGAGAACGACTGAAGGATCTGAAATCTTGTGAGAGGGATGTAGAAAAGAAGTGGGAATGTTTTAAGAACTGTGTTGTCACTGCTGCTAAAGAGGTCTGTGGCACCACAATAGTGGGTAACAATAGAGGTGATGCTTGGTGGAATAGTGAGATTGATGAGGCAGTAAAGAAAAAGAAGGAAGCCTATTTGGGGATGTTGCAAGGTAGAGTCTCTGTGGATGAATATCGCTGTAAGAAGCGTGAAGCTGCTAAGCTGGTTCGCCACAGTAAGGCAAAAGATAGGAAGGAGAAAGTGGAAAGGCATGAACTGGCTTTTTGGAAAGATAGAAAGTCCTTCTGGAAGTACATGAGACTCAGGAAAAATAGGGGAAACAAAGTTGTAAGTTGTGTGAAGAATGAGGTTGGGGAAATGATATGGGAGCCCAATGAGTTAAGTGAGAGATGGGGTGAATACTTCTGTGAGTTATTAGATCAGGAGAGCAAAAATGATTCTGAGACAGATGCAGATGATGTCACAATGAGGGATGAAAGCACAGGAGGGATCTCAAGAGAAGAAGTGTGTAAAGCTCTAAAATCTCTTCAGAATGGTAAGGCTACAGGAGTTGATGGCATAACTGCAGAGATGTTGAAGTATGGTGGTGACTCTATAATTGACTGGTTAACTGAAATTTGCCAGTTGTGCCGGGAGTTAGGAATAGTCCCTCAGGATTGGAAGGATGCTATTATTGTTCCCTTGTATAAGGGAAAAGGTGATCAGACTGAATGCAAGAACTTTCGTGGTATTAGCCTACTGAGTGTGCCAGGGAAAGTGTTTGGTAAGGTTGTTATTGAAAAAGTACGGGGTCTTACATCAGAAAAAGTGTGGGATGTTCAGAGTGGTTTTATGCCTGGTAAAGGCTGCACTAACCAGATTTTTGCATTACGCATGATGATTGAAAAGTATCTGGCAGTTGGGAAGAAAGTTTTTACTGCCTTCATAGATTTAGAGAAAGCTTACGACCGAGTGAATAGGACACTTTTGTGGAAGGTATTGAATGAATATGGTGTTACTGGGAATCTACTTAATAGTGTAAAAGCCATGTATGCTG
Organism: Macrothele yani; assembly: GCA_039090855.1. Taxonomy (NCBI): domain Eukaryota; kingdom Metazoa; phylum Arthropoda; class Arachnida; order Araneae; family Macrothelidae; genus Macrothele; species Macrothele yani. The sequence goes on from CM076992.1 coordinate 23,665,564, forward strand.
GTAGTAGAGCTTGTGTACGAGTGAATGGTGTTTTATCAAAATGGTTTTCCATTGGTGCAGGAGTTAGATAAGGTTGTATAATGTCACCATGGCTGTTTCATATATTTATGGACGCGTGCATGCGTGAGGCCAAAATAGATAATAGTGGTTTATGTCTTGGTGATATCCGTGTGTGCAGATTGCTGTATGCTGATGACACTGTCCTGTTGGCAGAGAGCAAAAGTGAGTTGCAGAGTATGTTGACTCAGATGCACGAAGTTTGGATGAAATTCAAACTGAGTATAAATAAGGGAAAAACCAAAGTTATGGTGTTTGAGAGAGGAATGGGTAGCACTGAATGTAATGTAAGTATAAATGGCTCTGTGATTGACCAATTGAGTGAGTTTGTGTATTTAGGAAGCATGTTTGACAGAGAGAACAAGTTGGATGGTGAAATCAGTAGGAGAGTGCATTCTTCTTTGAACGTCATAGCTGCTCTGGGAGGTTGTCACAGGAATGATGGGTTCTCTAGAGAGTCCTGCATGGCTGTGTATGAAACAGTAATTGTTCCTACTTTGATGTATGGCAGTGAAACCTGGGTACTGCAGAAGAAGCATAGGAGTCGTGTTTGTGTGCTGGAGAAATGCGTTACTTACGTGGGGTTTGTGGCAAGACACGATCTGATTGTGTGAGGAATGAAGATGTATTGCAGTTGTGTGATGTAAAGCAAAATGTTGTTAGCAAGGTGGAGACCAATATGCTTTGATGGTTTGGCCATGTTGAAAGAATGAGTGATGAAATGCTTACTAAGAAAATATTTTCAGCCCAAGTGGCAGGAAGAAAAGGCAGAGGAAAGCCAAGGAAGACATTTGTGGATCAGATTCAGGAGTGTCTGCATGAGAAAAAGATTATGAGTATGAAGTATAAAAGATCTTGTGTACGGCGTGTAATGGATATCAGTGAAGCACGAGTTGTATGTCAAGATCGCTGTAAATGGTGAAGTTTGATACGACAACAATAAGTAAAAATATCTGGAAGTTTGTATTTCTTTTTGGAGCTAACCTCTGTATCTTAGAGAACAGCTTAGTGATATGTATGTATGTATGTATGTATGTATAAATGTTTTGTAGTACTTATTATTGGTATAAAACTAGGGCAGTCATTTTAATTATAACGTGTACATTTGTGTTATTTGCATTAAAGTGTAACAATCATGAATAGAATATGGAATTACACCATACAATACAAATTTTGAATCCTATCCAGGGCAAGCACGGGATAGGATTTTTAACCCCAGATTTGGTAAACATGAATGCTGGTTGCTTCAACTAGTGAATCCTGCGATGGTTATATTAAAATTAATTGGAAACTTGAGACTTGGTCGTTCTGGGTGGTGTAGTGGTTAGCATACCCGGGCACTATATGGGAGACGCGGGTCCGATTCCCTCTCCGGACGACGTTTTTGGATATTATCTGACTTACCATCTTTTTCATATTTACACCAAAAAACTCATTGTCATCTTCAAAATTTGTGAAGTGTAACAATTTTGATTTTACGAAAAATACCTGTAGGTTGCTAAGAATTTGAATTATTAAAAACCTAGTTAATAATATGGAATTTAAAAATTTCAGTAATTGAAAAATATTTTTGCGGGGGGGGTTCTAGTACGCCACTGTTTGGACCTCCTCCAAACAGAAATCCTGGATGCCTATCTCATGTGTTTCAATATGGTTCTTCCAAGGTGTCCCTGACATCCTAGAAGAGTTAAATTCAGAAAAGGCAGTTTTTCTGTGGCATGAGCCATTCCATTATCTCCTAGAGTAAGTTTTCTTTGTATAGAATTGATATAAAAAGTATTTGCACACTCAAAGCTTTCAAGGATATTATTGGAAAATAAAGGAGAAATAAAACAGTGTACAGGCTTTGTAGTATTGACAAACGATACTGAAACAAACAAAAAAATTAATGAAATTTACTTCATTTGTACAAAACAGCAAATTTCAGATAACAAAAAGCATTTTCACACATGTGCTGTTCAATAATCAAATTATCAAAACATGGTTGAATACTTATACTCCAATTCACCCTAAAAGTGTATTGTTGTCAAAGGTGGCGAGAGCCTTATCACAACTTGTCGTGGAATGCAAGAACAGTATCCATCTGAATTAATGTGCTCTTCTAATGTTTTCTTTCCGATCCCCGCACCCACCCACACAGCTCACAAGCAGTGAGTATTGTGAGTGCAGTTGTATTAGAGGCTTCCCCTACTGCCTGTTTATAAGTAACCTACCCTTCAAGTTTCCCCATTTGTCAATTTATTGTCTTTGTGTTGTTACTGTTGGGAGAGGTCTTCCACCACTTCCCCTGTCTGAGTTATATTCCCAATGGGAAGAAACAGCCGAAAGTGTGAAGCTCTTGATCGAGCAACATCTCAGAGAAAATTTTTTTCCAAAAGCTCACTAACTTCTGGAAATTTTTTTAGATAGCAATTTTGTCTGATAAACTGCTGAGCAAACAAAAATGAATTCTGAGCAATAATTGTACTGCTTTTTGCTGTGAACTCTAGGGACTACTTTTCGTAGCAGAGGTAGCTGTTTTGCACCTGACATAATGGTACACTCTTAGGTGGACTCGGAGTATAGTATGTGATCCATTGGCATTTATTACAGCTTAAAGTCTCATATTCATGGAAGAGACAAAATTTTGAGTGGTTATTGCACTAGTTAATTTTCCTCCACTCGCCATTAATAATTCTTGCAAAATCTGTTTTGTTGGAAACGTGGGGTTTCTGATTTTTAAATCTAACAGTTGCTACAAATTATTTTTTAATTATCAATTGCATTAATTCTAGAAGATTTAGGAGGTGTAATTAATAACATTGTACAGCAGTCATTCTTCAGTTACCTTTGTACTATGCTTAAGATCATTGTCCTATTGAGACAAAAACATTTCTTCAATATGTACAGTGGAACCTCATTTATGCATTTTTCAAGGGACCAAGTAAAATTAACGTATAATTGAAAAACTTATACTGGGAAATTTAACATTAAGGTCAGTTGCAAATTTTTGTATTGCCGACACTTTATGTATAAATGAGAAAAATGTGTAAGTGAGAAACATACAATCAAGGTTCTAGTTTAATTTGTTAGCACTGTCATGTAAATTACACTGCAAAATTTCAATATAATCTCAGGCATTCATACTGCTTTTGATAAACTAAGACTCTTACAGCATTATATGACATGCACTCCTAAACCATGATATGTTGGCCTCCATGTTTGACCACATTACAAACATGTTTAGGATCAAACTCAGTGTTTAGTTGATGCCAGTTTGATGTCCATCAGATACAAAAACATTGAATTTGATTTCAGTGTTTTGAAATCAAATTTAATGATTTCAGAAACAGAAAATCTAATCCGAATATCTGTTGGACCATCTATGAAGAAATTTTCAAACAATAAGGCGATAATTTTTTTCCCCCAATCCACATAGGCCCAACAAACATCCATATGGCAAAAAAAAAAAAAAAAAAAAAAGGTGTGATGTTGAAGAGGAGTAGCATTAAAAAAAGGTAATAAATAAATAAATAATGTATTTAACATTTCTTTCTAGTTTGTTTTTGAGCAAGTACTGGGGTCTTAGTGCTAATCAAAAGTTTCTCATTGCTACACAAAAGTAGATTTGTCTAGAAAATGTTGCTGCACATTAATGTTTTTGCAAATTAAGCCCTGGACTGTAGACTTGTTGCAATGATTTCAATTTTGATAGTCTTCTCCAGTATTGCTGCAGGCCATGAGCATCTGTAAAATTTTATTTTATCCAAATGATGTGCATTCATTATTTTATCACATCATAATTTCATTTCTGTTAATTTAAGTTTCACTTTTATGGCCTCCTCCTTGTAAGTCTTTGGGATCCACTCTTGACGGGTAGAATTATTGCTCTGAGGATCTCTGTAGAAATACACTAGTGGCCAAAATTGTGGAAACCTTTAGGAAAATTTGTGTTTCTAAGGTTTGATGGCTCATACTATCAGTCTTTTTTAAAATAATACCACAAAATTATATATCATTAGAAAGATAATTTAGTGCAGAATGAAATGCAACAAACTGTGTTGAATTATCTTTATCCTGTCAAAGGGTGTTGCCAAATAATCAGATAAAAAAAACTGCCTTATATAACAAAAAGTGCATTTCCATAACTCAAAGCTGACTACAGTGAGACATTGTTCTCAGAGCCATTACGCTGTGATAGCAGGTGTTATTGTGACACAGCATGGAACTAATAAGAGTCAGCTCTCATTTCCAGGTATCAGAGCTGATAATAGAACTCCTATTCAATTATGCGAGTGTCAAGTTGGCCACTAGTTTTTTTCTTAGATTTTTCTATTCCTTGATGTAACTTAGTAAGATGACAGAGTGAAAAGAGTTGACTGGTCACGTAGAAAGTTATGTAAAATACTAACTTTGATGAACAAGGCTACACTTATGAGGAAATCATGAGAAAAGTAGGTGGAAATCTAACTAAAGGAGGTATTTTTAAACTGTGCAAGTTGTATCAGCAATCTCAGACAATTCAAAACCAAACTGGTAAAGGCAGGGAAAAGTGCACAACAGCATGTGATGATAAAGGAATTAAAAGACCTGTGTTTAAGTGACAGAAGAAAATAATCTCAATCAATTAAAAATGAATTATCTCAATGTGGTTTGAAGATGAGTGAGGACTGTTAGATGTAAACTCAAAGACTTTGAAATGCTATTAAAAAGCACCAATCACTTACCCTAAAGATCATGGCAATTTCCATCGACTACACACTTCCAGCACGTCAATTATCGTAATGTTGTTGGCCTTCAAAGGTTTACAGACATCTTGCTTACGATTCTTTCTTCCGGGATGAAACATCGTTTTTTTTGTTTTTTTTTAAGCCATATGAGATGTAACTATAAGCTTGTCAATTCCATAAAAACCACACAAGCATACCACTCATTCATACAATTCAATTAAAACACTATGTACATATTTACACAACCTTAAATTCCTAGGTGATTAAACCCTTGTCAACTGTGAGTAACAGGGTTTTAATACCTTAAAAGTGCAAATATAATAATCAAAGACTTTGGTTTAAATTTTAGAATTCCAAGGAAAAAGGCATTTTTATCTCCTAAGCAAAGAAGGGAGATATTAGAATGGGATAAAAACTATGTTAATTGGTCTGAAAAACAATGGGAGAGGATCATCTAGAGTGATGAGACCACAATATCCATATTTGGTAGTGATTGAGTAAAGTATGTAAGAAGAAGAAATGGAGATTTGCTGCCTGAATGCACTTCCAGCCAGTGTTATGATCTGGGGTTGTATTGCCACAGTCCAGCCTGCAACTATCTCTTTGCTTGGCCCCAGCTAGCTCAACAAGTTAGTAAAATCATGCAGTGCATTGATTATGATATGCTTTCCAACATACCAGAAATCATTACTCAAGTTATGAGGATAATGACTGTGGAATAAATCTCTCTCCTATGTCCTGACCTTTGACCCCAATTCGATGATATTAAACAGAATTTGTTCAGTATACCTCTGGAACAACATACTAAAGTTTTGTCGCAATAGAAGCAGTTTTAATCAAGTTATGAGGATAGTGGCTGTGGAATAAATCTTGCTTGTGTCTCCTGACCTTTAACCTCATTTTGATGATATTCAACAGAACTGGTTCAATATACCTCCATAATAACATGATAAAGTTTTGTCGCAATCGAAGTATTTTTACATAAGTTATGATGCATAAGGGCGATGGAATGGATCCCGCTCTTATGTTGTGACCTTTGACCGCATTTCACCCATTTTCAACAGGGTTCTTCCCCAGGTTGTTCCCTACCGCATACCAAAATTTTATTGAAATCGAATGATTTTTACACGTGTTATCGTGCGGACAGACAGACAGAGGGACAAAGCTGGAGCAATATATGCTTCTTCAACCTACAGTTGGAAAGCGTAAAAAAACCCGGCCGGAAGGACTGTCTTAAATAAGTTGACATTCTTACATTAAGTTAAGTAAATAGTAACAGTGCACAAAATTTAACAACACAAATTCAAGTTTAACTGTTTAATGTAATCTCAATTAACTAATTAATTCCAAATTATCACAAATTTTCTTTAAAGGTCAAGAATGCATTTACCTTGAGACGTTCTAACATGCAAAGGAAATAGTCACCAGATCCAAAGAGGTCACACCTTTGAGTAAATATACCAGTCCTTGGGTTAAATGTCCTTCGACAACACATACACAAAACTGGCACAGGAGCAATAGTGCAGCAGAAGTTGTTGGCGAAATCAGCCTCAGTGGTAACTTAGCATAGATACCCCTCCACTGCACCGATGTTCACTGGCAGGTAGAAGCAGAACTGGAACATAAGGTGCAGAAACCATCAATTGAAGTCCATTCAACACACACAACAGTTCACATCATCAGCAGTATCTTAGTGTAGACACCCCTCCACTGTACTGATGTTCACCGGCGGGTAGAAGCAGAACTGGAACATAAGCAATGATCCAGCAGAAGCCATCGACAAAGTCCATCCATCACACACAATATTTTGCATCATCAGAAGGGATTCTGCATAGATGCTCACCGGCAAGTAGAAGCAGACCTGGAACATAAGGCAATGGTCCAGCAGAAGCCGTCAACGAAGCCCCTCCAACACACACGGTGGTTCGCATCATCAGCAGTGACCAGCGTAGAACCTCTCCACTGAACCAACATTCACCAGCAGGTAAAAGAAGCAGCACAGGAACATAAGGCAATGGTCAGCAGATGCCATCGACAAAGTCCATCTGACATACACGGTAGTTCGCATCATCAGCATGGACTTGGCGTAGACACCCCTCTGCTGCACAGAAGTTCACTGGCAGGTAGACAACTGGAAAAGGTCTACTTCAACATCCTCCCATCAGCTACAGGCTTCCATGGCTGCATAAACTACATCAGGTCGGCATTCTAGTCAACAAGCAGCAACTGAACAAAAGACAGAAGCAACAACCTCCAACAAAATGCTCTAAGAACCTCAATTTCATGTTCCTTTATCTCACTCTAGAACAAAAAAACTCAAAGCTACACATTCCGAAACTATGCAAATGCATACTGAACAAAGAGTCCAGGTACTCACATTCCAGAAATATGCAAATACCCATGAAAGGACAATGAACCAAAGAAGAAGAGACCCCCAAGGAAATGCATCAAGGCCTTTAGATTTCCTTATGTGCCCTATCAAATTACCAGTAACATGACAATATGACAGCAAAAGGTGTAGGCAGAATTTGTGTGATTAATGGTACTTTAAATGGCGAAAAATACACTGATGTCCAAAATTAAGGTCACAAACATTTTTTACAATAATTCAAAATAGCAACCAGTAAAATGTTTAAAATTGCTGTCATATATACTGTGGGGAATGCTGAATCTAACCTAACCTGATCTGATCTGAATCTAACGTAAGCATCCAGTGTTTGCTAAACGGTTAACAGGGTGAATTTGGTAAGAGAACATGAAAGTTACCGTTTTCTGCACCTGCAAATTTCGTCTTCAGAGTTTTGTTTCTTGCAAGAAAAATCACAAGACTGATTTATTTCAGTTGGAATGAGTGCTCGGAATCGTTTAGATGATGGACTGAGATGGAGAGCCATCGGCAAACTTGAAGCTGGCCAATCTCAAGCCGAGGTAGCTCGGTGGTTACAGGCTGCACGAAAGGCGGTATCCAGGTTATGGCCCCAACTCTGAACAACGGGTACCATCACCAGGAGGCCCGGCCAAGAGCCATGACACCTGCGGAGGATCGTTACGTGGCATTAACTGCCAAACGCCATAGACGGATGATGGCTAGAGACCTCTCTCAGGAGCTCGCTGCTGCTACTGGAACAACAATTTCGAGGCAAACTGTATACAAACACCTAGTAGAGAAGGCCATTTACGGCCCACGATCAGTGGTGTATGTCTTCCTCCCTCACCAGATCGCAGAAGAAAGCGTGTCTTTCGTGAAGCCAAACACATCTTTCTTGGACACAGCAAAATTGGGGCCGCGTACTATTCTGTGATGAGTCGAAATTCAGTACATAAAGTGATTCTCGACGAGTCTTCATCTGGAGACAGCGTGGGGCCCGCTATCATCCCTCCAACATAAGGGAAATCAACCACTTTGGTGGAAGTGAAATCCTTGTGTGGGCAGGCATCATGTTAGACGGCCATACACCACTGCATGTCTTCGATGGGGGCACTGTGACAGCACAGCGCTATAGGGATGAGGTCCTTGAACCTTATGTGAGGCTTTTCCGAGGAGCTGTCAGACCGAACTTCATTTTTATGGACGATAACGCAAAGCCACTCAGAGCTCAGCTTGTCGACGATTTTCTGGAGGGAGAGGATATACACTGTATGGTGTGGCCAGCAAAGTCGCCTGACCTAAATCCTATAGAGCATGTTCGGGATGCTCTAGGAAGAGCCATTACAAGACGTCAACCCCCTCTCAGGACCCCCAGGCGTTAAAATCTGCGCTTTTAAAAGAATGGGCTTTGTAGCCACAAGCTGCTATCAACAACCTCATTTACAGTATGAGGGCTCGTTGTGCGACTTGTAAAGCTGTGCTGGGTGGCCACACTCCGTATTAGCAGGACCGTTCTCAAGATATGATGTTTGGACCGTTTTTGGTGTAATTTGCATGTCGCACGTAATTTATCTCCTGTTCATTTTGTTATGTTGCTTTTGGATGTCTCATAGTATGAGGCATCTATGTACCAAATTTCATTGCAATAAACCATTTAGTTTTCAAGATATCACAGAATATGTGGTTTGTGACCTTAATTTTGGACATCAGTATATTTGAGCCAAAACGGAAGCCTTTGGCACGTCATCTTTTCCAGAATAAGGAAGCCTATATATTTCAACAGGATTCAGCTCCTTGTCATGTTGCTGCTGTGTGCAAAAAGTGGTTTCAGGAAATCATATTACACTGCTAGAATGGACAGGTAATTGCCTTGTCCTGAAACCAATAGAAAATCAGTGGAGCAGGTTAAAGAAACTTGTTAGTCAGAAGCAACCAAGGAATAAAGCACAATCGGTTGAAGCAATCATACAATCTTGTTTTCACATTTTTACACCTGATGAACTAAAATGCTTGGTTCACTCCGTGGGATGCTGCTGCAAAGCTGTAAATGAAAGCATGCTGAATTACATTTTGCATTAAATTATCATCTTTCTAATGATATATCATTTTATGGTACATATATTATTATACACTCATAAAAATTGGAAAGGGAGTGAGACAAGGTGACACCATATCTCTGAAGCTCTTTAATGCCACATTGGAGGGTGTTTTTCAGTCGCTGAGCTGGGAAAACAAGGGGATAAAGATTAATGGAGATTATCTAACCCACCTTCGTTTTGCTGATGACGTAGTCATTTTTGCAACTACCCCATCAGAGCTGCAGAGTATGATCTAGGAACTTGCTGACAAGAGTAAAGAAGTGGGATTAAAAATGAACTTTCAGAAAACAAAACTGATGTTCAATGCTTTTACAAGAAATGAAGATTTATCGATTGATGGAGAAAAGCTGGAGATAACAGACACGTACGTTTATCTTGGACAGCAGATATCAAGTGAGGGTCACATTGATGAAGAAATTAATCGGCGTACAAAACTTGCCTGGAGAGCTTTTGGAAGAAACAGCATAATTTTCAAGAGCAATATGCCATTATGTCTTAAAAGAAAAGTGTTTGATCAATGCATCCTTCCAGTGCTTACGTATGGTGCAGAGACGTGGACCTTAACTAAAAGTGACATACAAAGGCTGCAGACAACTCAAAGAAGAATGGAGAGGTGCATGCTTGGTGTAACCAGGAGAGATAAGAAGAGGAACTCGTGGATCAGAAAAATGACAAGAGTGGAAGACATCATGATCAGAGTTAAATCCCTGAAATGACAATGGGCTGGGCATACTGCCAGAAGGACAGGCCATCGATGGAAAGCCGAAATTTTGGATTGGATTCCAAGGGACAGGAAAAGACCCAGAAGAAGACCACATGGGAGATGAGTGGATGAAATTCGAAAGTATGCGGGAGTGACATGGAGGAGAGTGGCACAAGATAGACCACTGTGGAGGAAACTTGGGGAGACCTTCGTCCAGCAGTGGATTGATAATGGTTGACAATGATGATGATGATGATGATAATATTATTGTACAAAAGGACTGATGTTATGGACATCAAACTTCATAAATACAAATTTTCCAAAAGGTTTCCACAATTTTGGCCACTAGTGTGATTCTATGAGGTCAGTACTAGAAGATAAGTTCTTAGAAGTGTAAGGTAACTTGGTGAAAATCTTCAAAATATGTGGAGACAATGTAAATAGACAGAATCATCGCTCTTTCCAGGTTTTTCTTTAATTAACACACAGCAACCGAAAATTTTTATTTTGACACCGCTGGGATCGAACCCAGATCTCTCGATAACTAGCCGAGTGCGTTCGCTTTATGCTACATGTCAACAAAACCGTAGCATAAAGTGAATGCACACTACAGTTTTATGGCACTGTTACAATGTAAGGTAACTTCTTAAACTAAATTCTCGTAAAGGTGTCAGTTTTACTTCCAAGAAAGCCATTTAATCAGAACCTACAGAATAGGCCTTTAAACAAACAATAGAGCAAAAGCTGCTTATCTAAGAATTATCATTTTTGGGTCCCACATTGTTTGTCAGATGACAACAAGCAACAACAGTTAATTGTATGCATGTTGTTGCTGTCATGTCAGCACAAGGAGCTCGTTCTCAACCGTGTGTTCACCCGACATGAGAAGTGGGTTCAGTTTCATACTTCGAAACTTACCCAATACTAGTTGAAAATCCTCCAAATACGTGGCCTCAGTAAATAAATAAATACTTATTTATTTACTTTCCACGTTCCAGAAACACATAGCAACCGAAAAAAAAAATTTCAGCCGCCGCCATGGAATTGAACCACAGAACTCTCGATATCTAGGATTGTTGGCCACTGTGGTGTAAAGTTAACGCGCTCGGCTAGATATCGAGAGTTCTGTGGTTCAATTTCACGGCGGCGGCTGAAAAACAATTTTTCAGTTGCTATGCGTTTCTGGAACGTGGGAAGAGCGATGTATTTATCCAATACTAGTTGTCGCGAAATGAATCAATGCCACATACCAGTAAGCCACCTCTGCATGTACATAAAATTTGATGTGTATGTAGTGAACTGTCAAGGCCACATAATGGACCATGAGCTTTTACCATATGACAAAACTGTCATGGCCACATAATGGACCATGAGCTTCTACCATCTGATAAAACTGTCATGGCAGACTTGTACCCCTGCCAGCTGCAGCAGATTTGGAATGCACTGATTCGCAAGGATCATGCCTCAGTTAATTGAAAAAGTGCTGTTCCTGCAGGACAATTCTAAACCCAGTGTAGCGAACAGGGCTGTAGAAAACATAAAGCATTTCGACTAAGAAACATTACCTAGCATATTCCCCAAACATCTCTTTCTCGGATTATCCCCTTTTCTGTACATTAGAGAACTACCACTAAGGATGATTTAAAAAAGGAACAATGAATCCAAAGTGCACTGGATTCCATTTTGCATCGAAGTGTCACATAGTGCAGTGACTGCAGTGTGATAACTGTGACTGATAGTTGTTGTTCTCTCTAGAAGCTCGGTCCAGTAGAACTCTCTCTCTGTCTATTTGAGCTAGTAGAACATGGTGTATGTGATCCTGACTGTATGATGTAATTATGTAAATAATAAAATAGTAAATCTTCATCTAGTATATTTGCCTCTTAGTGTGAAGTGCTTGTGGACCATAATTATGATATGAAGAACATGGTATTTTTCCATCAAGGGATCCATATGCTGGTTTCTTGCTGAGAAAAGTTGTGGCCACACACAGGAGCTGCTTTATGGAGTTAAAGAATAATTTTTTTTAATATGTGCTTTCTATGTATTATCTATGAATCTTTTACAACAGCACAAATTTGTTTGGTTACCCAATAAAATAAAGTTTTGTCAATTGCATTGACTCCTGCACAGGTTAAACACTTCAAACTTCAGTTCTTTCACCTGGAGTTTGGAAACCACATTTTGTTATATTTACAAAATCTGAATGCTTTTCTTTACTAAAGAAGGAACTTTCTCTGTGGGAATTTTCAGAATCAACTGTGTGTTGGTAATCTAATAAATTGTTTTTATTTCATGTATGAATGTGTAAGTACTTAGAAAAAGCACACAGTAAAACATTCCTAACACTTGCTTTAATAAGTAACTACCATAACTAATATTATTTGGCAATATTAAAAAATAAATTGTAATTTGGAAATTAATTATGCTTAAAGGTGTGCCAATATTGCTTTTTCTAGGAGTCAGCCTGAATTTAGACTCAATGTATTAGGGCATATTTCTTTGACTTTTGAATTTTTAAATGAGTATTTACCTTTAGGCCTAATTATTAGTTATTGTTGAGTGACTAGAGAAATGTAGCTGAGAGCAACTGAGCTTATGACACATGATAAACTGTCATGGCAGACCTGTACCTCTGAATCTCTCTGAAGAAATACCAGGTCATTTGGAAAATAATGGCCAATTTGAAGGGTAAAATTGAAAGAGACATACCTCATAGTACACAACCTTATTTTATTCGAAATAGGTGCCTTTAGCAGCTACACACCTCTGCCAGCATGTGACAAGTGCTTTAATGCCAGTCCAGAAGAAATCTGGCTCCCAGAATGCAAGAAAGTCCCAGAATGCAATTTTGTCGTCCTTTTGGGTTCTGAAGCCCCTGTCCTTGAGGTAATTGCTAAAATGCATGAACAGATGGAAATCAGTAGGTGCCAAGTTTGGCAAGTAGGCTGGATGTGGGAGGGTTTTGAACCTTAGTTTGTGTAGTTTCTGTTCCGTCATTTGTGACTTGTGTGGTCTTGCATTTCATGGAGGAGGATATAGGATCCTTCCTGTTCATCAAAGATGGCTGTTTAAAACACAACTTCTGGTGCATTTGGTCAATTTCTTCACAGTATGTAACTGAGGTAATGCTTTTACCAGTATTCAAGAACCTGTAGTGTATGACACTGTGAACAGTCCACCACACTGTCAACAAAACCTTTGTCATCAGCCTTCATTTAGGATGTTTTGGTGGTTCACCATGGTTCAGCCACTGTCTAGATCGCTTACAGTTGTCATGTAGCACCCACTTTTCATCACAGGTTACAATGCAAGCAAGTAGAGGCTCCTTTTTGTTGCAAAGCAGAAGGTTACTGCACATCTTAAACCGTTGTTGTTTCTGATGCTCCATCAGTTTGTGTGGGACTCATGTATTTTCTTGACCTTACGAATTTGGTGGCCCATGCCTGGGGAAGACGAAGGGTCTCTTGGCCATGCTTGTGCTCCCCAAGACGCAACAGGAACTCTCTGAGTTGGTCAAAGACTTGGTTGCGAGGCAGGAAGTAATCGTGCAAGAAGGATGAAGACAGAAGACTTCAAGAGGTGTGAAAATGACCTAGCCCAAGGTCGTTTCCTCAGCAAGAGGCCCAATTGCTGCTTTGTAAATATTTCTTTTTGATCTTTGTGAGGGGGCTTGTGAAAATAAAGGAGTTTTTCCCATCGCACGGACCCCCAGTGCATATATGTGTCTGTATTTTTAGCCAGGAATTAATAAAGGGCTTCGACCCCATACACCATCACGCTGGCGAATAAATCTCCCGCCCAGATGCAAAATTTGCGCCCCGGCCCATTAGCGGGTCACACGTATGGGCTATGGTAATGGGGCGGGAAGTGTAGGTCCTGTGGGGGCGGCTGATCTCTGCTGGTCTCTGGACCAATCCTGTCCGGGTGAAAGACTGCTGGATCCTGGTAATATTGCTCTTGCAACGCCTTCACTACTATTTTTTGAGAGAGTTCATTCTATCCTTGCGAAGTCCGCATCTGCACGGTGCAGGTAACGGTAATCAGTTAGCCTTACCAATTTGGTGAAGATGTTCAAAAATAGTTGATACCGACAAATTGCACTGTTTGGCTAGTTCTCTGACTGTTTTGTGAGGATTTGCTTTTAGAGTGTTGTTATGAATGCTCGAATGTCGTTCTAGGTAGGCTCGTGTCACTGGAACGAAACTTTTTAAACCACCAACAAACAGTAGTATGTTCAGATGTTGCCTCTTCGCCCCATGCCTCCGCCACATTACGACCCAATTTGAACTCGTGAAGCAGAATCGTCCACAATTCACATCCTAACATATTGTACAGACCACTTTCACATGAGTAGCAACGACTGCAGCTCAACCGATTATGGTGTGTATGTAATGTCTGAGTTGCCCTTCAACTCGTACAAATGGGGCTGTGAGCGGGTTGGTCTGCAAGCATTGTTGGCGAGTTGAATGTGGCACCTCAGAAAATTGGCCATTATTTTCTGAATGACCTGATAATTCTTCACAGTTACATCTAAAGCAGATACAAATATCATTATTGGCTCTAAGTGCCATATTTTCCACTGTTGTCCATGTAAGAAACTTCCTGAAGAGATGGCTGCATGGAAAACAGTAGAAAATATGGTACTTGCAGGCTGATAATGACATTTAAATTGCATTTTCAAAGCTTTGATTACTGGACAGATTTAACATTCCATTGCATTAAAATTTTGTGAAGTTTTACTTTTAAAAACATTTATTCTTGTAATAACTTAACTGATTCAGCATTTCTGGTTCATTGTAGAATGGCAGCATATCCTGTGCCCCCTTCACCATCATATCCTCCCATTGGTCCATGTGGGATTATAGACCAGACACCAACTGAAGGTTATCCTGCCAAAGTTCCTCAGTCACCTACATTTCCTTCAGGTCCTTCTGCAAGTGCAATTCCATATCCTCAACCTCCATATGCACCATCTCCTTATGGAAACCACGAACAGGCACCAGCTGCAAATATGCCCCAAGTCCCTTACCCAGCAGGTCCATATGAAAGTAGTAATACCAAGCCTGCTGAAAATTGCCCCTCTCCACAATTTCCTTCTCCTCCTGGTTTTCGTGAAAGAATTGGGCCAGTTTCACCTGCAAATACACCACCACACCATCCTTATCCTTTTGATCCAAATCAAAGCAATTATCAAACACCAGAAGGAGCCTATCCTACTCCAGGTTTTCAGCTTCCATCAGATATTACAGGTAAGTAAGAGTGTAGAACATTGTTTTCATATATATTATGCAAAGATGTCATATCTCTGATACCATGCAATCAACTCAACTGTTTTCATTGTACGAGAAAAATAGGCCATGGAAGATCCCAAAATATTTGTAATTAAGTGCAGGTGTCCAAAGTATTTATTGGTCCTACAAAACGCGTCTATTCATCAACAATACCAGATTAATTTCTATCAGTACTTAAGAGTTTCCCAACAGTAACAAAGTACATGTACTACTAATAAATTTTGCTAGGTACGTCACAGTAAAACACTTCTTGAGGAGAGGAGTCATTACTTAAAGAAGTTAATAATGTTGGGGTTCACCTAATTTTTTAAGGAAGTATAGTTTGCATTTTGAATGTTTATGTGTTTAGAAAAAACAGACTCTAAAGAGAGAGAAGAAAAATGTAAAAAATGATTTGGTTCTGTGACTCATGATATTGTCTGGTCCACAAGCTTCTTCCATTTTCATTCTTTTTTAGAATATCTTTTACTTCTTTCTTCATCACTCCTTAAGTTACTCCCTTATTTGATTGTTCCTTTTCTGTAATTAATCTTTACTTCAAGACTCCTGAATAAACAAAACTAGTCTTGCCATTTAGTTCATTTGTCTTGGGCATTAGTAAGCACCATGCAATGCTAATTTTAATTTGTTCAATATAGTAAGGCACTTCGTAGCCTTATTTCTTGCAACTGGTTCAGGTTGTAATTAGTCAGCTAGTACACCTGCTGACTTTATGCAGTTTTTAGGAAAACTGAAGTTTAAAGATATGATATTTGTTCTATGTCTTAGACTTGAAGTCTCTTTTTAGACAAGATAAAAAGTAGTTTTTAAGTATAATATAATCAACTCACTTAGTGTTCAAGCACACATCTCTATGTGTGGCAATGTTTTGAATTTTATTCACACTTAGAAGAAAGATCCTTTTTCAGGTAAAAAAGGATGTTCATTTGAGATCCATGTTTTTTATTTTTAGTCATGCAATTTAATTAGTAATTGATTCAAAGTATGGATATATTAGCCAGGTTTTATTATATTCAGTTTTCACACAGCAGAGCTTTTTTTCTGAAACTATTATTTCAAAAGTTGCAGACTGAATATTAGCATCATAGAAGCTGTTCTAAAATCAAAGCCTTTATTGGTAGCATAAGGCCTTCATGCCTATATCCCCATGACTCACAAGACAAATCATAATTGCAGATTCAGTGGCTGCAGCATTTCAGAATGTGAGTGAAGTAATAATTTGCTGATTTTTTTTTTTTGCTTGAGTTGCTATAAATTTTACTTCTTATTTATTTTTAATATCCTCAAAATTTATTCAAATGATATTAAATGTGGTTCTTATGAACTTGAGAAGCATTAAGCATATCTCTCCAGAAAATAAAAATGAATAACGTTCCACAGGTGCAGCAGCAGCAAAGGAGCTGGGAGTCTTAGTTGCATAGCACTTAGTGGGCAATGTGGAAGTAAAAAAAGTGCTCCTTTAAGGGAATTAGGTGAAACCCTGGTATTTCTATGTAGTTTTTTTGGTAATGTTATTTTATTTATTCTCATTGCAATGTTATGTTTTATTTATTCACTTTTCTTACCTTTTCCCCTGTTTCCTTGGCTGGATTTAATTGAAGTTTGATGCCATTTAACAGGTAAGGTGAGTATGTTGGGCAGCTTACAACTTCATGCATTTAATGGGAATTCATATGCTCCTAAAACTTCTTGCTTTCTGTGGGATCTTTCCTATCAGGGAACTCTGCTCCTGCTCCTAATTTCTTCTGTTTTTCCCCCTTTCAAAAGGCTCAGTGAGTTGTAGGTAAAAACGAGTCTGAACAATTTTTGGGGATTTCTGATTTGATTTGATTCCACAGGTGTAGCATGAAGCATTATATTAATTTTTGACTAGTATTGTGTGTGTAATATACCAACCATGTGTAGTGAAACACGGAAAATTATACTGTTTTGAATTCCAAACTTTACTTATTTGCTCAGATTAGAATGGTAATTAAAAGTTCAAGCATTTTTCAATTTTTCATTTCTATACATGTATACATACTTACACATCACTAAGCTATTCTCTGAGATTTATAGGTTAGCTCATCAAAGCAAGATAATCTGCCAAATCAAAGTTTCTGATTGTGCTAGGTTTTATTTACCTTTGATGTATTAAATGTCTCCATTTATAGTGATCTTGCCATACAATTGAGAGCTGTACTGAAATACATCTCACACAAGACCTTTCATACTTCATACTCATTATCCTTTTCTTTTGCAGTGCATTCATGAAACCAAACTTGGCCTCCCATGATTGTATTAACTGTCATTTTTTTTTTTATTGTTTCTGCCCCAGGATGAAAACATTCTTTTAGTTATCACCTCATCATTTATATACCTATTTGTTTCTACCCTATAACATTTTGCTTCTCATTACACATCTGCAACATTTTTTTTTTTTTTTGATTGGAGGTTTAACGACCACCGTGAGCAACTCAATGGGCTATAAGCAGTCGCCCGTCCCTAATTTAGGGTCACTGGTTCCAGGGAAGGGAGAGAGCCAGTGCCGTAAGACAAACACAACATCCATGCCTGACCGGGATTCGAACCCGGACCCCTTACGGACGAATGATCAGAGGCCAACGCCTTAGACCACTGCGCCACCGGGGCGGCCATCTGCGACATATCCTTCTGCACATGAGCAGAACAAGTCTTGCTGCAACCCTCCTGTAAATTATGCTTCCAGGTTTCACTACCATATATTAACCCTTTAACCGGCTGGAATGAGTTAATTCGGGGTAAACAAAATGGACTGTTAAAAGCTCGAACTGATATATTCGCTGTCTGAGACATGGACAGACTGCAGATTAAATGAGTGAACCTTTCCGTCAGAAAGCGTTAGCTTTTTAATGCAAAATGGTCATGTAGGGGAATGATTGACACTGTTCCTTTCTGACTGATTACCTGCTAAAATTACTATAACAGTGGCAACAAGCCTAAGAGAAGAAAGAGGAGATACTTGAATCACTTGTTTCTACCCAGTAGCATGACTGTGAAGGAACTAATTCCATTTGAGTCACTTGTTTCTAGCCAGTGACATGATGCCTAAGAAACTTAGTCCGCTTCAGTCGCATGTTTCTATCCAGTGCTATTTTTGCGTAGAAACCAAAATTTTTGTCAGGAGGACTAGTCTTTCCCACCATGCCTTGGGTCATGGAACAGAGAATAAAGAACTAGAAGCTAGCGTTTATCACCTGTGAGAGATTTGTGGTTGATACTGCTGAGATGAGCAGGGGAATGAAGTTGGCCATAGACCTTATTAAAATCTGTGTTTGAAGAGCGCAAGAAATTTTGGGAACCTATTGGTACAGGTATATTGGCCGCTTAAAGGGTTAAAGATGAAACAGTTACATTTTCATACAAAGTCATTTGGGACCTTTTTGACAACCCATCACTCCTATGAAAGCTTTCCAAAGCAACTACAACTTTCAAAGCTGAATTCCCTTTCCAACTGATTTTGCCATCTAATTTGTTTTCTCTGTCAAACATGCTTCCTAAATACACAAATTCATTCATCTGGTCTAATTTTGTACCATTCAGACTGATCTTGCCATTCATACTAATGATTCGTTCCTTGCTCAAAAACCATAAATTTAGGTTTCCCTTATTTGTACTCAGTTCAAAATTCATATAAACTTCATTCATCCTGGGCAACATACTACTGTGAAACTGACTTTTGCTCTCTGCCAGCTTGCCATAAGCATATAGCAACCTGAACACATGGAAATTTCCGAGGCATAAACCAGTACTCTGTTTTGGCATCATACATACATGCATCCATAAATATATTGAACAGCCATGGTGGCATCACATAAATGGTCTGACACCCACACCAATAAAAAACCAATTTGATAAAACACCATTTACATGTGCATATGTACTACTGACACCATTAGAGTACATAGTTTTCACACATTCAAGCAGATTACCAGTTGTATCATAATTATTCAAAATCTTCCAGAGAAGCACCTGGTTGACTCGGTCATAAACCTTCTCCAAATCTACAAAGGCTGCAAACACTTTCTTACCAATAGACCAATACTTTTCTATCATCATATATAATGCAAAAAATTGTTAGAGCAAACTTTTCTGGGCTGCCAGGCATAAGGCCACTCTGTGCATCTCACCTCCTACTCTGATGTCAAATATTATACCTATCAATAGTGACCTTTCAAAACACTATTTTTGGCACACTCAGCTGGAAAATAATACCATGATAGTTCTTACATTTAGTCTGATCGCCTTTCGCCTTCTACAAAGGAACAATGACAGCATCCCTCCATTCCTAAGGGACCATTCCTAGCTCCCAACTGACAAATTTCAGTTAACAAGGCAATGATGGGAGTTGCCACCATATTTTAACATCTCAGCTATTATATTCCTGGGCCCTACCATTTTGAAGAGAATTTGTAGCTGTATGAACTTATTTTCCCAGGCAGATTGCCAGTTGTATAATAATTATTCAAGATCTTCCAAGGAACAACGGTAGCATCTGTCCATTCCTAGCTCCCAACATAACCGACAAATTTCAGTTAACAAATCAGATGAAAGAAGTTGCCACCATATTTTAACATCGCAGCTGTTATGTCATCTACTCCTATGCCTTTCCATTTTGAAGAGAAATTATAGCTGTATGAACTTCTTTTTCTATGGCATCTGCTTCTGTTGCAAAATCATCTTCACTTTTATCTTCTAACTCACAGCTCACTCATGCCATCTTTCATTTAACTCATTAGGCTGCTATACAGGGTGCATAGGAAAGCCCCTTTAGCCCGAAATAACTTTCGAACGGAGAGAGGTACAGTTATGCAAAGGAGATAATGGTATAGTAAAGCAACTACTTCCGATCGAATGCAACCGATAGCAGCACCCCTAGTGGCAAATGCGGAAGTTAGCCATTGCAAATCGAAAGCGATAGAGCAAAATTTCCAATTACAAAGTTGTAGAGCATCAATTAGTACAAAACGACATTTGTTTCACACGGATAAAATAAATTGTCGCCTGAATACCCTAAAATGTCTGAAATTGATGACGTCAGACAAAACAAAAACAAAAAAGGCAAACTGGCGCACAGTGATAAAAAGTTACTGTCGAGTATGTTCAAAGAGTTCGCCATTGCCCATGAGCCGTCTCACTACACTTGCGATGGTAACCGCACTTAGATGTGGCCCAGCTGAAAAAGGAACGGCATATTCCCGTGCAGCATTTTGGTGGCATTTGCCGTAAATAAGCACCATCTCACAATATTGGGAGTGAGTGAAGCTCGCCATTCTCACACAGCGTACGTAGACCTAAACTTCTGATCAGGGTACATCCTGCTACTGGTTTTTATATCATAGATACGGTACAACGTCGCAATCTGCATTTGCATACGGCTACATTTGCGAAATGTGAATATGCAGATTCAAATCGTCGTGCATCGATTTCGGACATTTTAGGGTATTCAGGCGACAATTTATCTTATCTGTGTGAAACAAATGTCGTTTTGTACTAATTAATTGATGCTCTACAGCTTTGTAATTGGAAATTTTGCTCTTTCTTTTAGTTTTCGATTTGCAATGGCTAACTTCCACATTTTGCCACTAGGGGCGCAGCTATCGGTTGCAGTCGATCAGGCGTAGTCGCTTTACTATACCGTTATCACACTTGCATACTGTACCTCTCTCCGTTCGCAAGTTTTTTACAGCTTTGTAATTGGAAATTTTGCTCTTTCTTTTAGTATTCGATTTGCAATGGCTAACTTCCGCATTTTGCCACTAGGGGCGCTGCTATCGGTTGCAGTCGATCAGGCGTAGTCGCTTTACTATACCGTTATCTCACTTGCATAACTGTACCTCTCTCCGTTTGCAAGTTATTTCAGGCTAAAGGGACTTTCCTATGCACCCTGTATAATTGCAATGATTCTATTTTTCAAACTGAAAACTTAATTTGCCCTACTATTTTTCTATGTCTTGTGTACTTCCAGAACAATTTCCTGTTTTCCCAAAAAAACGATTCTTGCATGTCCACCTTATATTTCCTACGTTTTGCCTTATGCTGGTGAACCAGCTTTGCTGCTTAATGGGCTTATAGTAATATTCAGCCTAAGTAATTCAACACGGCAACTCCTCAGATTTACTTCCTTCATCTTTACAGCTTCTTTAATCTCTCTGTTCCATGAAGCACCATCTTAAATACTACCCACAGCTGAACTGCTATATACCTCTTCAGCAACAGTGACAACACAGTTCTTAAAAGATCTCCACTTCTTTTCCACATCACCGTCATATGCAATCAATTGATTCAATCACTCACTGAGTATTTCATAGTAATGCTAATGTTCTTTGGGAAGCCTTTCAAGCTTTATTCTTTTCATCAGAGATATCTTCCTATTACTATTTGTCAAATATTCAGCTTAGCTCATGATGCTAACAGGTCAGACCAAAGATCTGCACCTCTCATTGCATGAGTATCAACAACTAAATGTGTTATTTACTGATTATAAACAACAAAATGTATTAAACTTTTCTGCCTCAGAGTATGATCCTCTCACATATATATGTAGATGTACTTCGTGGTTAAAAATGTTATAGATACACACAGCCCACTCGCAATGCAAACTTCAGTTAATCTTTCACCATTATCATTCACACTTGGACAAGGGTGCCCATGGGGAGGGGAGCCCCCTCCCCCCAGCCATTGGTATAGCCAAATTTTTAAAAATTTAAAAATAATAAGATATTAATGCTTGATTGTATCAATTATTTTTGTTGTATTTTAGTAACGTGTACATTTACTAAAATTTTTGACAACCTTGAAGGAGGTAAGGATTTTTCTTAGCCCCCCCCCCTAAAAGTACTCATATGGGCACCACTGCACTGGGATCATATTAAACTTACCCAGAACATTGTGAGATATCTCATTCTGAACACCTGCTCTAGCATTGAAATCTCCCATTAGAATAACTTTCTGTTTAACACCAAAGTGGGTCAGAATAACTTCTAACTCATTGCAGAAATCATCTTTTTTATTCTAAGACCCAAAATCACAAGGTGCATATGCTACTACAGTGATTATTCTCCAAAGCTTCACTGTCAGATCTACCTTCAGAATTCTTTCACTTGTGCAACTATAATGAATAAAGTTATTCTTCATCATTTCTGTTTTAGGTTCTAAACAAGTCAAAGGTTATTTTTTAAGCATGCCCATCATATTGCACACAGTACTCTTTTTCTAGAAGCCATTCTTATCATAAAATTTATTATAGGTTACTCAAAACTATATCTGTACATTTTGTCTGAATATTTTAAGAGATTTTTTATGTTAATATATGTTTAAAGATTCATTAGATTGTCTTCCCAGATCTTCAAGTGACTTTGGCCCTTTTAATCATGTGGAAAATAGGTCTCAAGTAAGGGCATTCAAAATTGTTGGACTGTACTATTTCTTAGTAAATATAAACAACAAACTTAAAGATCCGTTATTAGGCGTAGAAACTTAATTTATTTTGCAAGCTTTTGCTTCCAATGGGAAGCTTTGTCAGGCAGCAGAAAAATAAATAGATAGAATCAGAGCATAAATGCAATTCAAATATGTTAAACAATCAAACAGGAGCTCGAGTGCTCATGAGCTCACGCTGCTCATGACGGGCGCGCTCGCTGTATACTTAGAATTCTGCTCCAAATTGGAGAGAGTTCCATCGTAATGTCAGTGTTGCAGGATTCATGGTGCATCAGTTTATGTTTGATCTGTTGTGTTACTTGCTTGAACACCAAGTGGTGAGGAGGGGGTATTTTAAGTGTAGTATTAAGCTTCCAAATTATTTAACATTCTTTTTGTAAGTTCATAATTTGTAAGAATGAAGATTACTTTTGTATGGTATGTTGTAATTACTTACTATGTGGGGCCGGCTCGAGTCAGTAAGTACAAGCTTCAGCTTGATGCAGATAACACCAAACTGGGTTTTCTGCAAATTCAAGAAAACCTTTCTCATCACATTGTGTAACTTGGCATTGAAGAACAGTTTAGAAAATGAACATTTTCCAAGCATTTGTTTTGTGCAAATAGGCATAAAAATTTGCTAGTTCAAAGAACCAAAGCCATTTCTGGTGTTGTGCACTACATCTGACTTAGCTTTTGGATTTATTAAACCAGTGGGATTAATAAGTAAGGTTTGACATACATTCATGGATTAAAGCCACGATATTTGTGTTTCATACAGTGTGGGATCTTTTTGTCATTTTAGTTCTTGCACTTGTTAATGATTTAAGCATTAATGTTTTATTATTGTAACTTAAACAATGCATTGACAAAACACAGTAAACTATACCCTCAGTGGCCAATTATAACAATCACCATTGATAGTTGAAAATGGGCTATGCAAGTGGAATAAGAACCAGCCACCATGATGTATGAAATAATTATGGAGAATACCCAGTGAATGGCATGGGCAAGCAGTGCAACTTGAGAGACTCTCTAAAACAAATGACTGTTGGGTCCCAGGGAGTATGAATCTTTATGTCAGAAGTAGCACATAAAATGGGCTTTTTCTGGGCTACAATAGTAGAAGTTTACATGAACTGGCAATGTTACAATATGGACAGATCAGCTGAGTACCATATAAAGTGTGACTATGATTGAAAAAGAAAAAGATCTTGTGTTGTCCCACAAGTAAATAATAGTGGTGACTGTGACTTTCTTGTACAGTGTAAAAATGTTAAACATTTAAAATCTAACCATGTAGTGGACATTGTAAGAATGAAGATTACTTTTGTATGGTATGTTGTGATTACTATGTGGGGCCAGCTTGAGGCAGTAAGTACAAGCTTCATCTTGATGAAGATTTTTTCCTTTGCCATTTTAACCTTTGAGAAGGTTTTCCCTGATATCCTTTAGCCTGCAATTTACTGGACAAATATTTGTATGTATGTCTCAAACATTAAGCATATCAGATGATCCCCACAAACATTCCTACATATATCAGCTTAGGTACTGATACTTTAAATGTGGGCATGATGTTGAGTTCACTAACCTTTTTAAAACACAATTTCATAAGCTATATGGGTATTTTATTTTGAGTGTTATTATTTATTTATGGGCTAATTTTCAAGCAAGCCCTGCTGTTACTGCAGTGATTAACCACATGAAAGTGAAAATTTTTTAAAATAATTTTGAGAAAAATAAAAAAATCCTTGATAGAAAAAATGCCTAGGTAAATTAAATAATTATTTAAAAAATAACACTAAAGGCATTACTTCTCTTGCCTTCTCAGAATGTCCAGTTCCCCAAACACATTTCAGTTTTAATTATTTTGTTAAAAATCTCTGAACTTCAACAATTATCCAGATCTAAACTGGTTATTGTCTCCATTCCCCTAAGAGTTGAAAATTAAGTTTTTCTTTGCAATGTATATTTTGTCTAACCTTTAGGCATTTTCAAGCAACTTTGCGATCATTGTCCTAAAGCAATACCAAAATTTGGAGATAAAACACTTCTGTCATTTCAAAATAGAAGATCAAATCAGATTATCATAGCCTGTTACTATTATAAAAGCAAAAGGTTTCAGTTGTACAATAATCACAACCTTGCCATAGGGCTTCCAGTTAAATGGAGGATACTATTAAAGGAGAAGAATGGATTTTTAAAATAAAACACAAAAGCGTTACTAAACAACTGTTATACTTTTTGGAAACATCAGTCAACAATATCCAAGTATTTGAATGTATTTCTTAGTCATCAAAGATAATTAAGAGTTGACCTGTTAATGATTGCCTCATAGGTGCATATGTGATGGTGGATCCAGCGTGGGGCGATTGGTACTATAGACCCCTCCCCTCCTTAAAAATAAACAAACCTGGACAGTGGGGTATTTAGGGGGGGGGGGGGGATGACCAGGCTACAGCCCATGGGCGAATATTTCAGGAAGCAAATTTTCCCACTGATCTGTGCAATTATATGACTGCAAAAATTTGGTAAAAATTAAACATTAATTATTATTTTGCAGTACTAGTTTTATAACTGAAAATTCTGAGAAAGGTCCTGTGGTATGTAGTTTGAGATTCCTGCTCTTTATTTGAGAAATGATGTAGCTTGTCACCTCAGCCGAACACCCATGGTTCGTTTCCTTTCCATTGCTAACAAAATTCCAGTACTGTGAATGGAGGGGGAGGGGGAAGAGCAGGAGCATAGGCAGGAATCAGGTATGTCCTGTTGTGACTCATCATTGGAGAACTTCAATGAACTTCACTGAACTTCGAAAAGAACAATGAAAGGTAAGTTTATCATTTTACCTTGATGCATTACTAATTGATTGAGTGAGTACGTTACTTGTTTAAATTTTATACGTTCGTTTTAAAATTTGATAAATAATAAGCAATAATGAAAATAAAGGCGCTTTTTAAAGATTTTATCAAAATGCGAAAATTTGATTTTTAAATCATCTGAAAATTTCTAACAAAATATCAATATATAAAAGAAAAATAACGAGTAGCAAGGGGGTGGGGGGTAAATTTCATCTAAATCCGGCCCTGAACCTGGAATTTTTTTTTGCAAAATTATGCAGGTATAATATTTGAGTTTCGTGAAAAAAACAACTGAAACAAAAGTTTATCAACAAAAATTTAAAAAGGAAACAAGTGCAATTGTCTTCTTTAAATCATCATCATTGTCAACCATTATCAATTCACTGCTGGACGAAGGTCTCCCCAAGTTTCTTCCACAACGATCTGTCTTGTTCCAGTCTCCTCCATGTTACTCCCGCATACTTTCGAATTTCATCCACCCATCTCCCATGTGGTGGTCTTCTGGGCCTTTTCCTGTCCCTTGGAATTCAATCTAAAATTTCAGTTGTCCATCGATGGTCTGTCCTCCTGGCAGTATGTCCAGCCCGTTGCCATTTCAGGGATTATATAAATACAAAACTATATATACAGAGAGAGGGTGAGTCAAAAGTTTTGCAGTATTTGCACAAACACATGTGCTGCTTCGGGTATGTCACGTGTTTAAACTAGTTCAAGTCGTGCACTGCAGTCAGTTGAGAAGGACACAAAGTGGTAGTCGTTGCTGTGAAAAGCGTTGCATACCGTCGTTCTGTCTGTGGTTGGGATGCCTAAAAGATGAACAGCCACAACTGGCTACTTAGGGAACTTTTGCTTTACGAGTTTCAACGCTGCCATAATGTTGCTCAAGCAACACGAAACATTTGTCATGCAAAAGGGGAAGGTTCTGTAGACCACAGCACTGCAAACCAGATGGGTCAAGAAATTCCACTCCGGTGACAAAAAGCCAGGCCATAGAGGTAAATCCGACAACCAGCACTCGGAGATTATTAGGCGAGCTGGTCATATCACAGATCACTGTGGTTTGTCACCTTCAGGACCACAGCAAGGTCTACAGGAGCTTCCGCATTGTCCCTCACTAACTGACGCCAGTTGCAGCAAACCGCCGAGTGCAAATGTGCACGAAACTCCTAGAAAACCTGCACAATGTACGTTTCGTCAAGAGAATTGTTACATGCGATGAAAAGTGGGTCTATTTCCATAATCCTAACACACAACGGCAGTGGCTGACCCCGGGCCAGCTTCCTGAACCTGTTGCCAAACATGGCCGCTTCAAGCACAAGGTGATGATGCTCTGCGTCTGGTGGAATTTCAAGGGGATAATCCATTACGAATTTGTTCCAGACGTCGGACTATCAACGCCAACCTCTACTCTGAACAGCTGGAGCGGATGTATGCCGTTTTGGAGGAGAAGTACACGGCACTCGTGAACAGAAAGTGTGCTCTCCTACAGAAGGACAATGTTCGGCCTCACACCCCACGAATGACCTGGGCAAAGCTCCAGGAACTTGAGGGCATCAAACTGATGCCACATCCAGCATATAGTCCGGACCTTGCCCCGTTGGATTATTACTTGTTCTTGTCCACGGCTCACTTCCTTCGCAAGCGGCACTTCAACAGCCAGGAGGAGGTGGCAGCTGGGGTGAAGGAGTTCTTTGCCTTGAAGGACAAGAACTGGTACTGCCACAAAATTGATGAACTGGCACACACATGGCTAAAGATGATGAAGGTGCATCATGATGGCCTATACTTTGAATGCTAGTCAGCTTTCATCGTACAGGTACTTATGAAGACAGAAAGTGATCCAAATATTGCAAAACTTTCGACTCACCCTCTGTACATGTATATACTGTATATATATATATTTTATATACATGCACACACACATATATATATATATGTACTTAAATATATATTTAAGTATACAATATATGTGTGTATTGTTTAGCTTTTGTCTTTTCCTTATTGCCCCCCCCCCCCGCTATTCCATTGTTCTGGATCTGCCTTTGAATCTCAGACGATTATCTTGGCCCCGAGTGAAGCACTAACTATTACCAGCTTAACTGTTTTTAACCGTTAAAACTTTAATTGAAATATTTTTTTTAATTGAGTTACTATAAAAATATTTTAATTAAGGTTTTAATGGTTAAAATAGTAAAGATAGTATATAGTTAATGCTTCACTCTCAGCCAAGACGACCTCCTGAGATTACACATGTCTCACATATGTACCTAGGTGGCAGTCATTAAGAGGTGAGTTTATAACTCTGATTTTCTTTGATGACTAAGAATTATATACAAAAGTTTTCTTTGGTTTTATAGTGGGAAGTGGGAATAAATCAAGAATAATGAAAAACCAAGAGAAGACATGGGACTTGTCTCAATCTTATGGCTAACAGCACCACAAGAGGGCAATAGCAAAGTTGCTTGAAAATACTGAAAGGTTAGGTGAAATATAAATTGCAAAGACATTCCATAAACACTAACCATTTTTTCAAGTACTTCTAATATTGGACTTCTTTAGTAAAAGTCTGCTATTGAAGTTTAATTTCTTTTTGACGTGCATTAATGCAATTGCATTTTGGACTTACCGTTAACTCGGTGAAGTTCCGATTAGAACACTTCCAGCACGTGGATCTTGGTTTTTTCCCCTTATTTCCGTTATGTAGATGCGGCATGGGGGTTTTCATTCAGTTGCTGGTCCACTTCAGTTATTTCACCGTTGGTTTTTAATTGGCCTCGTTACTAAATGAATTTTTTCCTTTGCTGCTTCCACATAGACTTCTATACGCTCTTTACCCGAGTACTTTCGGTAATACACAGTTATCGTCATCTAGGGGAAGTTTGCTCTGACCAGCACGGACCGTGTCAGTAGAGCTTTTGGGTGGTTCTCGCAGGCTGCATCTGTTAACGTCTATCGCTTCCTCTTGGGCATTGTGGCGCCATCTCTTGTTGGTCACCGATCTCATTTTTCGAAATTTTCCATTTTTTTTGCTCAATTTTAATTAAATTCCTCCAACTGTTTCTTAAAATATTAAGGTCATTATGGTTGCATACTTTTGCTCTATTTTTTCAATCATTACCGACTCTGCTATTCTGAGGTGTTTTTCAGATTTACAGCTTCTTATGATTTTTATATTTTCAAATTTAGGATATTTTTGGTTAGCCAGACAATATTAAATAAGTGCAGTTTTTTCTTCTTTTTTTCTGCCAATTTGTTACATGTTGTAACCTGTGTTTAAGCTTATTTTTGGTACTTCCTATATATGCCATTGGAAGGTTTTCTGTAATAGGAATTGTGTAAATACCTGCTTTTTCTAACATTTTTATTTTTTCATTATTTTTGATTACTATATTTTTGATAGTATTTACTTTTCCTCCAATTTGAATTGTGGAATAACTTTTTTACGGGTTATTTTTCATGAAAGTTGGTTGTCAAATTTTCGAACTAAAGCCTAGTTCGCCATCAGGACTATGTCACTGGAGTAGTTGCTGCCACTCAATTGGAAGAGTCCATCCACAATTATCGTTAATTGTGGTACTTCTTCTTCTTGCTATTTCGATCCCTTCTTCTAGTTTCCTCTTCACTAAGTTTGACTGGTGGGCGATTATTTTCACTGAGTCCCAATTTATGGAGTGTCCACTTGCTTGTATATGTCTGTCTAGCCCTGTTTTGTTCCCAATGTTCCTAATAGCTGCTTGGTGTTCTTTCCTTCGGACCTTAATACTCCTCCCTGTTTCTCCTATATAGCTGAGTCTGCAGTTACAGTCGATGCAGTAAATTACTCCTTCCTGCAATTGGATGTCCAATTCTTTCTGCTTTAAAGCTGGCAGGAACTTCTTTATTTTGTTATTAAGATCTGGAGCTAGCCTGATATTATATTTTGCTCCGATCCTTTTCAGTTTCTCGAAAAGTCCCTTGTGGTACATAATTTTGCTGGTGAATTTGAAGTTGGTTTTTTCCTGCTTCTTTTTTGGCACTTGTTTAAATATTTTCTCACCATATGGGGAGGGGTAATTGTTTTCTGCCAATATTTCCCTTAATTCTTCTTTGTGAAGATCTTTTTGAGTAGCTGAAGAGACCAGGATTTCAATTTTTCCCACAAATTGTCTCGCCGTATTCGATTTAATATAATCAGGGTGGAATGAGCAGAAGTCTAACATCTTCCCTGTGTTGGTGGGTTTTCTAAAAAGCTGAGTGAATATTTTCCCCTCTCTTGAGGTCAAGGTTAAATCTAGGTAATTGATGCTATGGTCTTTTTCCTGTTCCAGGGTGTACTGCAAGGTGTTCTCTAGTAAGTTAAATTCTGCCAGAATCTGAGAGGGTAGAGATTGGTCCACAGTATCTACTATAATTAGGACATCATCCATGTATCTTACATAGAGAGCAATTTGAATGTTATGTTTTTTACAAATATTATTAATTTCATTGGTAGTACTTTTAATGTAAGGAAAGCCATTCAGATATTTGATTTCATTTTTATTTACTACTGCATTATTTTTTATTTTCTTTAGTACTTCTGTGTTCCATTTTTTTATTAAATGGTTTGGATAACCAAAACTACCTGCAATTTTTTTTATGAATTTAATTTCTTCATTAGTGAACTGAATATTTTCTGAGTGCGTATCATCATCATCATCATTGTCAACCATTATCAATCCACTGCTGGACGAAGGTCTCCCCAAGTTTCCTCCACAACGGTCTGTCTTGTGCCAGTCTCCTCCATGTCACCCCTGCATACTTTCGAATTTCATCCACCCATCTCCTATGTGGTCTTCTTCTGGGTCTTTTCCTGTCCCTTGGAATCCAATCTAAAATTTCGGCTGTCCATCGATGATCTGTCCTTCTGGCAGTATGTCCAGCCCATTGCCATTTCAGGGATTTAACTCTGATCATGATGTCTTCCACTCTTGTCATTTTTCGGATCCACGAGTTCCTCTTCTTATCTCTCCTGGTTACACCAAGCATGCACCTCTCCATGCTTCTTTGAGTTGTATATGCTCTTTTAATTAAGGTTTTTAGACTATTGCATTTTTGTGGATACGGGTGTGCCGAATTGTACGGTATTAGAAAAGGAACAAATGAGCTTTTTTGATACACTCTGTATTGCAACTTATTTGTGGATTTTATAACTTTATACGTCCAGAAAGGCTATTGCATTATTTTTATCCATTTCTACCATGAGTTCTATTGTTGGGTATAAAGAGCTGTAACATTTGGTTAATTTTCTTAACTCTTCTTCGTTCAGTTTTGATATAATGAAAATATCATCCACGTATCGACAGTACATTTCTGGTTTTTCTTCCATATGATGCAGGACATTTTCTTCAATCTCATTCATCACAACCTCAGCATATAAAGTTGATAATGGTGAGCCCATTGGGCCTCCTGAATTTTGCTTGTATAGTTTGTTCTTGTATGTAAATACATTATTTTCATATAAATAGAATAAAACTTTTTTGAATTCTTGAGTTTGTGTGTTATTTAATATTTTAAGATTATGTAACTTCTTAATGACAATTTCAATAGCTTCTGGAACAGGAGTGCTTGGAGATAATGCTTTAACGTCCATGCTTGCCATATGCAAGTCCTTTAGGTCAGTTTTTACATTTTTAATTTTCTCAATAAATTCATAAGTGTTCTTGATGGTGAATTTGTTGTTCATGAAAATGGGTGCAGGGAACTTGTAAATGTTTTTCTCTAATGTTATCAATGGTGAGTTTTTTTTATTTATTATTATTATTATTTTTTTAAGAATCAGTCTCATTGGAGCATCATCTTTGTGTGTTTAAACACACAAAGATGATGCTCCAATGAGACTGATTGTTTAAAAAAAAACCTCACCATTGATAACATTAAAGAAAAACATTTACAGGTTCCTTGCACCCATTTTCATGAACAACAAATTCACCATCAAGAACACTTATGAATTTATTGAGAAAATTAAAAATGTAAAAACTTACCTAAAGGACTTACATATGGCAAGCATGGACGTTAAAGCATTATATCCAAGCACTCCTGTTCCAGAAGCTATTGAAATTGTCATTAAGAAGTTGCATAATCTTAAAATATTAAATAACACACAAACTCAAGAATTCAAAAAAGTTTTATTCTATTTATATGAAAATAATGTATTTACATACAAGAACAAACTATACAAGCAAAATTCAGGAGGCCCAATGGGCTCACCATTATCAACTTTATATGCTGAGGTTGGGATGAACGAGATTGAAGAAAATGTCCTGCATCGTATGGAAGAAAAACTAGAAATGTACTGTTGATACGTGGATGATATTTTCATTATATCAAAACTGAACGAAGAAGAGTTAAGAAAATTAACCAAATGTTACAGCTCTTTATACCCAACAGTAGAACTCACGGTAGAAATGGAAAAAAATAATGCAATAGCCTTTCTGGACGTACAAGTTATAAAATCCACAAATAAGTTGCAATACAGAGTGTATCGAAAAAGCTCATTTGTTCCTGTTCTAATATCGTACAATTTGGCACACCCGTATCCACAAAAATGCAATAGTCTAAAAACATTAATTAAAAGAGCTTATATGCACTCAGAAAATAATATTCAGTTCACTAATGAAGAAATTAAATTCATAAAAAAAAATTGCTAGTAGTTTTGGTTATCCAAACCATTTAATAAAAAAATGGAACACAGAAGTACTAAAGAA
Organism: Macrothele yani; assembly: GCA_039090855.1. NCBI lineage: Eukaryota > Metazoa > Arthropoda > Arachnida > Araneae > Macrothelidae > Macrothele > Macrothele yani. The sequence continues at coordinate 23,697,817 of CM076992.1, forward strand.
AATAAAAAATAATGCAGTAGTAAATAAAAATGAAATCAAATATCTGAATGGCTTTCCTTACATTAAAGATACTACCAATGAAATTAATAATATTTGTAAAAAGCATAACATTCAAATTGGAGGAAAAGTAAATACTATCAAAAATATAGTAATAAAAAATAATGAAAAAATAAAAATGTTAGAAAAAGCAGGTATTTACACAATTCCTATTACAGAAAACCTTCCAATGGCATATATAGGAAGTACCAAAAATAAGCTTAAACACAGGTTACAACATGTAACAAATTGGCAGAAAAAAGAAGAAAAAACTGCACTTATTCAATATTGTCTGGCTAACCAAAAATATCCTGAATTTGAAAATATAAAAATCATAAAAAGCGGTAAATCTGAAAAACACCTCAGAATAGCTGAGTCTGTAATGATAGAAAAAAATAGAGCAAAAGTATGCAACGATAATGACCCTAATATTTTAAGAAACAGTTGGAGGAATTTAATTAAAATTGAGCAAAAAAAAGAAAATTTCGAAAAATGAGATCAGTGACCAACAAGAGATGGCGCCACAACGCCCAAGAGGAGGCGATAGACGTTAACAGATGCAGCCTGCGAGAACCACCCAAAAGCTCTACTGACACGGTCCCTGCTGGTCAAAGCAAATGTCCCCTAGATGACGGTAACGGTGTATTACCGAAAGTACTCGGGTAAAAAGCGTATAGAAGTCTATGTGGAAGCAGCAAAGGAAAAAATTCATTTAGTAACAAGGCCAATTTAAAAACCAACGGTGAAATAACTGAAATGGACCAGCAACTGAATGACCCCCCCCCATGCCACATCTACGTAACGGAAATACGGGAAAAAAACCAAGATCCGCATGCTGGAAGTGTTCTAATCGGAACTTCACCGAGTTAAGGGTAAGTCCAAAATGCAACTAACCATTTTGCAGCATGGGTAATTAATTATGGAAGTTCACAAGGAGTTTTTGCAAAAATAATTAAACTGAAATGTATGCTTAAATATTCTCAAAAGTCATGTGATGTAATGCCATGTTCATTATTTCTTAAAAAATAATCATTTCACATGAAAATGCTTGTTTAGAAACTTGGAAATTACAAAACCTTGTGCAAAATTTAGAATCTGTTTGTGGCACCTTAATGCATTAATAACTGTGAGAAAAAAATAGATCACAGAGATGACTGTGATTAAAAAGGTTTTTTTAAGGAAAACATGGCATTAAACAAATTCTTGTAATTAAAATTTTATGTTGTAATTATTGTGAATTTTTGTCATATAATATAAACTGTATTGAAAACCACACCATCTATATATTAATTCTATAATTTTTTTTTACTGTGAGTCCTATTTTGAGAGAACGGCTGAACGTAAAGATATGGTTGAGGTATCAAAATAAAGGTCTTATCATGTAAATGTGCCAGTTGAAGAGAAAAATGAGATTGGGGCAATAGTTCAGGCATTGTGGGGCGGCAAAGTTCCCATGTAAAGTCTATGGGAGAAGTGTGCAGTTGACTCACGCGCTGTTGACGGTGGAAGCATGGAGGGACTGAAATAGTCCAAAGTCTTATCTTTTCCGAGCAAACCATTTTGCAAAGCAACGCTAACAGGCATTAGTATCAAAGTTCTTCTCGTTGGAACAGCGAACACTCTCGAATACCTGATTGCGTTATGCCGTTGGACTGTGTGATGTATATATACAATTTAATATTCATTTGATCCTGTTTATTCACGTAGGTAAGACGTTTCCCATTATGCAAAGATGTAAATAAACATTCCGTTGACCATTGTTAGTGAAAATATTACGGGCGACTGCTTATAGACCATTAAGTTGCTCACGGTGGTCATTATACCTTCACTCAAAAAAAAAAAAATCAGGAACCTGCACTATTGTCTTTACTGAAGTGGTTGAATGAATTTGTCAATCAAATAAAGTTTACATTTGTTGTTTCATATGACTTAACAAACCGTTGATTCTGTTGGGCTTCTAGTTTGTCATTAATATGGCAGTGAGGAAGGCGGGCTTAGGGGCTTTCAAAATACTGTAGCAATGCCCCTAGGGCATTTTCATACAAATAAAATGATAGCACTAATAGGTGAGCTTACATCCCAGGGTGCCACAGAAACAGCATTAAGAATTTTATCAGATAAAACTTTGGTGGGTATCTTTTCTGTTACAAATGCTGTAATTGAAAGCATGCATTCACTTAAACCTAATTTGACTATTACCAGCATCCACAAATCAGCTGCAAGGATTTCTGGCACACAAATACACTTTAATTTGGAAACAGCTATTTACATAATTTATGATGTTCAGTTCTCAGGTCCCTGCAACCAACATTATGATTTCTAACAAATTGCACTGTCCAATGATCTATTCCAAGACAGTCAATCAAATGTCCTAAAACACATTTCAGCACTGCAGATATGCAATTTTCAGGAAGACATTCACGCCTTTTGCCTTATTTACCTATACAAGAACATAGTGCATCAGTAGTGACCTTATGATGTTTGTGACTTTACTAAAGGTCACTACCTACAGACTTTCTCACAGTCCTTTTGGAGTGATACATACACATGGATGTTTTGTTCGGCCAGCTGGCATGACACAACACAGAGACCAATATACACATAGGAACAGTTGGCAAGATGGGTGGGTCACTGCGACCTCTGTTGTGGTGCTTCTGTTCTCCGTGCTAGCACCAAAACAACCAAGGCAGGATGATCTCTGCAGTCACTTATCATTTCTCCAGGTTTTGGTTTTTTATACATGAGAATTACACTTCATACCATTTAAGATCAAGCCTAGCCATTTGAAGTAGGTCTTGCCTGCTGATCATCTAGAATTGCTGCTCATGAATAATTCTCATCCATGTTGTTATTTTCTTGTTCTTAGGATACAGTCACAGGTCCCTTTCTTTGCAAACTTTGGGACGCAACTGATTCTTCTTTTTGTCCATTCCAGCAGCACATGCAAGGTACTCGAGATGCATCTCCTTTTCCCCCTCCCTGCACACATAGGTGTACTCGAGTTTCTGTACTTTCATGCCTTTTATTGTCATAAATTACGAGCTTTACTAATCTTTCAGCTTCTCCTTTACCATAAAACGCTCTGCCAAAATGGGCAACTCAAAACTGCCTTGAAAGGCTCTTCAGGCCTGGAATATGACATTGTTTATACTACTCAGCGTCAAGTGGCGATTCCGAGAAGGGAGGGATCTGTTAAATTTACAATTGTATTTTTCTCACTTCCAACCACATACAATGCAAACAGAGTCTTTCTGAGTGGTACTTTTTCATTTGGGGACATCTCTTTTCTTTCCCTGAAACCCAATCAGAGCCAGCAAATTAATTAAACAATTAATTAATTGGTTTGATTTGCCACTCTTGTTGGATCTCAAAAGAATGCGGTAAAAATTACATCAATACATTTTGTACTTAAATGCTTGTCATTATATGACAACCCTGCTGATCTGCATTTGGAGACTTCTGTTATTTTATCACAGGTACTGCTTAATTTTTTTTAAGTTCCTTAGACATGCTAACAATTTTGTAACTTCTTTCAGGCAGCATCATTGCCCAGAATGCATCTGCCCCACCACTAGACTCAATTGAAAAAGTTCCAGGCTATGAGCATGTCACATTTGACTCTGGTGAGTAATTGTTTTAAAAGTATATGATTAAATTTTTTTTGAAAGCTATTTCAGGTGTGAGAATTATTTAAGTAACACTTGTCTTTTTACTTAAATACAAGTTTTTGGAAAAACAAGCAGTGCAAATCTGGTGACTAGAAAGAAGTGTTTTGATGAAGTCAAAACCTATCCTTATAAGATTATTGGGTAAATCTTCATAGGATGGGGGCAATTTTTTCTTATATGAATCTCAATTTTACCAATATAGGCTACAAACATAATTTATGCATTAAAATACTATATAAATCATGTGATTTTGAAAATATTGGAAAGGTTTTATGAACTTTATTTTTCTTTAAAGAACCACTTGAGTATCTAAGAGGAACTGCCTAACCTAAAATAGTCCCACTGGTCGAAGTGAAGAAAGGTATCGTAGTTATGGAATAATGTGTATAGTGAAAATCATCTAAATACATGGCGTCAGTTGAGTAAATAAATCCATCGCTCTTTCCATGTTAAGCAACGCACAGCAGCCGAAAAATTTTTATTCCCGAATAACAATTTTTCAGTTGCTGTGCGTTGCTTAACGTGGAAAGAGCGATGGATTTATTTACTCAATGTGCATAGTATAATACAAATGCTGTCACATGATAATAACAACTATGGAAATCACTAGAACTTTATATTTATTCTTAAAAGCATTGTGTTTCTAAAATCCAATAAAATAGGTTGCTTAGTTTTCCTGGATAAATCAGACCTGGGTCAAAATGTCAAATTTCTTACCCACCTCACTGCAGCTCCTACCCCAAAAATGACTGCGGGGGGGGGGGGGTTAGTTAGAGGAGGGTAAATATTTTGAACTTTTTCAAAGTATTTACCCTCCTCCTGTTACTATAATATTCCATGCATGGTCATTCAAGTAAAACTTTATAAAAAGTTCTTCCTTTGCCCTCTGAAAGAGAAAATCAGAAAATAAAAATTTCTCACTGAATGGCACATTTTCACCATCATATCGAACAAAGAATTCATCTAGCAGTTCAAATTATGTTACAAATCATGATCTTTTACTTGCTCATTAAATGGAATGCCTATTTCCTTATGCTACTTCCTCGGATTTTTTCATGCTTCTCACACACACACACAAAAATAGCACGGGTAAGTTTGATTTATCTGAGGAACTCGTGCGAGATTAATATATTCTGTAGAAGCAAATATTGTTCTCCTACTTTAACCAACAATTCTTCTGTCAACTATGAGGTGTATCTATGGGTTTATAACTTTTCCTTTCCTTGCTGAGATATTTATTCAGCATACTACACATTTCTTAGTATAAATACACCCATCTCCTGTTGACTACAATATGGCAGTGCTGTTTCTGTAAATTTATTCCTTTGGTATAAATGATCTTCTTGCTCATGCTGCCCCTTTATATAAATGTTCAAAGTTCCCTGTCTATCAGATTTTCCATAAAAATTCAAACATGAAAAGAATTAATATATTTTTGTATTCAGTTCATTTCAGAAAATAACCATCTTCATAGATTTGTCTATAGAAAGCATATAACTACTACCACCATGTTATCATCTACCATTCAAACACTGCCATTGAACACAAACCTGCAGCTTTAATATATTTTATCCACTATGCAAATCTCAGTCACATTCTTGTAATGTGTACAAAATCACATAAGGAAATTATTGCCCTGAAGTTGTCAAATCACACAATAACAATTATTACCCTAAAGCTATCAAAACTGATTAGGAAATTCAAAACTAAAAATAGCTTTAGCTATCTTTTTGTACTGGTACTATTTCTTCTTTTGTTGGATTCATCTCCTTCCAACTAGCTATTATGTACAAGCTGAAAAAAATCTTCAACAATTTCAAGTACAAGCTTGAGACTAAACTTCCTGATACTATTCTAAACATAATAATCATAGGTTTAGGTTGTAGTATTCCTCTGGAATGAGCTGGAGTTTAACTCAGTCTGTCTCTCTGAATATATTAAAGTCTCTGAGAATCAAGTATTGGTCAGTTTCTTGATGCAGATAAAACACTGTAAACATAGTTGTAGACTTATTTCTGAGGATACAAGTCACCTCGAAATGTCATAACCTGCTGTAAGAAACTGTTTCTAGGACATTGTGAACAATATACATTTAAAATTACAACTGTCTCACACGATTAAAAACATCTCCATTATGTCCAACTGAGTCATTGGCAGTAAGTTTATTACAGTCAAGTCATAAAGTACACGTAAAAGATGATAAGTTAAAAAAGCAAGATCTTTCAAGCTCCCACTGGAGCTCATTCTCGAGCCATAATGCTGTGTGCACCCTGAGAGACGCACTTATATATAAAAGTTCATGTCACATTGTCCTGACAACATAATGCTGTAAAGTTACAAACAAGCTACACCACTCTCAGGGAACAACGAGCATTTTAAATTTTAAAATGTTAAACAAGTTAATTCGTAAATATATAATTGAACACATTATACAATGTAGTGACAGTAATAATGAATACATAGTTATCAATGTAGGTCCTAATTTTAAGTCAATCACGTATCATCAAGAGCGTTTGATCAATATATATGTTCATGAATAGGCGCTGGCATAGTACGTATAAATTGTCTCTATGGTGAAGATTATTATTGTTGGTAAGTCCTCATTACAACAATGGGTACCATATACTGTAGAAGAATGTACATTGCCTCTGTGAACCACGTATCACTCTTATTTGCTGTGGTTGATAGATGTCTTATGTCTTCCCATTGGGGACTGTAATCTTCATCTTTTACAAATTTGGCCAAAGCTGTATTCATATTGTCTTTTTTAATATTGTATTGGGGCTCCTTATGTCGTACTCCCAATGTTCTTGTAGTTGGTCCAACATATACCCTCGGTTCTTGACCCAATGTACTTGGCAATAATGGTATTGTGCACCATGTCTATTTATATATGGAATGGGGTAGCGGTCGCACTTTATCATTTCAGAAATGTTTGTTGTTTTAACCCCAAAGGCCTTCTTATGTTTTTTACATATATTATGTAACCGTTGATTCACCACCAGTGAAAATCTAAAGATCCTACATAACGTGGTTTTGGATGGTCCAATCATAATGTAGTGGTGTTAACCCTATGTTGTGCCCTAATAAGGTTCCTTACTACATAATCGGGGTAATCAGAGTAACGCGCAAGATCTTGAACGAAGTCCAGCTCTGCCTGTCTAAGTTTCTTAGAGGAGGTATGCGTGAATGCTCGATTCACATAAAATCACAAACCTGCCAATTTATATCCAAGTGGGTAATATGATTTAAAAGGTATAAGTATGGGATTAGCAGTTGGTTTCTTATATACAGAATAATTCAATGAATTACTTATAGGATCACATGTAAGCAAAATATCCAGGAATGGTAATGAATTGTAGCTTTCAAGTTCAATTGTATAGTTAATAGTTGGATAGTAGTCAGATAGTTGTTCTGAAAAACATTGTAATAGTTCGATGGGATGAGACCAAATAACTAGTACATCATCAACATAACGAATGAATAAGTTAGGATGAAATGTGCTATTAGAAATAATGTTACATTCGATATCTTGTAATATTGCTTCAGCCAGTATAGCTGAAAGTGGCGATCCCATTGGTGTACTTTGCCAGTTGCTGATATGTGATATTATTGAAACTAAAGTAAGATCGCCTTGCTACCAATTTTAAAGCTTGTAAGATGGCATCAATTTAAAGTTGGTGTAGAGTGGAGCATTTTGTCAGCACGCCTACTCTGACATTATGGGCGTCCTCGATAGGCATGCTTGGGTACAATGAGTTCACATCCAGTGAAGCCAATATGTAAGGTCTTTCAACTTTAAAGTTCCTAATGATATCTAAAGCTTGGCTCGAACTATGTACCACATATGGTGATCTATTGAAATATGGTTTTGAAAAAGATGCCAATGCCGACTCAAGATTTTGCGTAGGGTTGTGTCTTCCAGATACTAAGGGGTAAATTGGGTTGCCCTCTTTATGCGTTTTTAACTTTCCGAAGATTTGCGGGATGCGTGGTCCTAATGGAGGTCCAGTTGATTCAGGTAAGTATTCCAAATGCCTAATTTTACTCAAGTCTTTTTTAGCTTGATATTGTGAACATTTGGTATTATTTCAAGGTCGATAACTATGGTAAATTAGTGTCATTAAAACTGTACAAAACTAATGTCCACTGCTGGAAACCATAGTAAAATGTCATATTTGTTCCAAACTGAAAGCTTTATGTTGGTAAATAAAGTGCAATTTGTGTGATAACTGCCTGTTGACCATATTGGCCTTACAGCCACAGATTAAGATTAACTGATTTTTAAAACTATAACAGTGTCAGCTTCGCAATCAAGATGATTATTTCTTCTTCAAGACTGTTCATTTTTTAAAATTTCGGCAAAGTTGCAATTCGTTTTTATGTTTCGTTGTCATGGTGCTTCACAATCAAGAGATTTATTTCTTTGTGCTTCGCAGTCAAGATTATTTCCTCTTCAAGATTTTAGTTCGTTTTTTAAAAAATTCGGCAAGGTTTTAATTTGTTTTCATATTTTGCTGCTGTTAAGGATTTATTTACCTTCAATGTAAAAATTCATCTTGTTCAATTTTATCTGGTGCAGATTTTACAATATCGTGAATTTTATTTTTCTAAACTTCACAATTGCAAAAAGCTCACGTTCTTTGAATGAGTCGGATACTTACGGCAATGTTTTATGAGTAGATGCATTACAGGCGTACATCTGAAGCCCCGACAGTCACTACGAATATTGTAAGTACATATATAGTTTATTGTTTCTTGATTTTAATTGCTGATACTGTGCCTCATACGTATCTAACATCATTTAATTATCTCCCGATTGCAGAACTTGCATAACGTGTGAAACAGTAATGACGGACATATTTAATGTAAATCAAGTTACATTATCGTGGCCACGTGAAAATTATGTTCATCGCAAATTGGTGAAATTTGAACAATGATATATTTTAGTGTCAGCTTTGTTAACATAAAAACTAGGGTGATTTGTGATATTTTGATAAGAGTCTGGTTTACAGTATGTACACTAGTACCTGGCAGGTGTGAGGTCTGACCAAAAAGTTCTAAAATTTCATACGAAACCAAAGCTGAAATGGAAGTATGACCTAGTTGGTCACTAATCTAATGAGAGAAGGTCAGCATATTCCTGGGTTGTACTACTTCCATCCTCTTCTAAGGCAGTGAACAAGCGTAAGGTTTTCATAGACAATCAAATTAATTGTGTTGCCATTTTACTCAAGCACAAAACATTAACTGACAGGCCCAAGGCCTCTTTAGTAATTTTTGTACTGACGTGATCATATTCATACGGTTTTCATAGAAAACCAAGTTAATTGTGTTGCACCTTTTCTTGAGCACAAAACATTAATTAATAGATTTTGGGCCTAGGCATACGCCCTTTTAGTAATTTTTATACTGCTGTGATCATATTCATAAAGTTTGCATGACAAGTCAAGTTAAGAGTGTAAAAGGGCAACAGAATTAATTTGATTGTCTATGAAAACCTTATGAGTATAAGCTTGGTGAACTAGAAACTGTTGAAAAGGCCTAGGCCTAGGGACTATTAATAAATCGTTTCTGCCTTAGTAAAAGCACATTACTAAAATCTTGTCTTGTTATTTCAATCCTCATGAAAATTAGCACGACAGATTGAAAATCGCTAAAAAGGCATAGGGCTTTATAATTAATTTTTTGTACCTGAGTAAAAGTGTGATGTTATCTTTAGTTCCTATATAAACTATAAACCTTACTACTTGATGAAATGGCCCAACCTAAAGCCTATTTTATGAATGCCTGGGCAAAAATGCAACATTATGCCAAAAAAAAAACAAAAAAAAAAAAACAACATATAATGCTCTGCATCCAGTTTTGCTTTCGGCCACTTGTCCGAACCTCACGAAACCCACCTACAATCGTGGCCAAAAGTCCTGCACCAGTAGTCTGAAAGTCAAATTTTTGATGTTTGAAGTCAACTTGTACAGTGTAATGGTAAAGTCAGGAATACATATTATACATCGTTTTAAAGGAAATTGTATGCTGAATTCAAATATTTTTACAGAATGTTATTACCAGTAATAGAAGTGAAGTTACAGCATCCAGTCATAAAAAGCAACACATAGTGGAATTTGTGAAATTAGTGTATAATGCATTTAACGTAAAATTACTGTACAGTACATTTTTGACACTTGATATAACTGACCTACAAGCAAAATGCCCTCTAATATTTAATTGGATAACCACGGTTACTTAGTAAAAAAGTGCACCTTCTTGGCGTGGAACTAATGAGATTCTCTAGTTGTCCATTAGTGATAACATGGTGCCATACAGCCCTTACAGACTCAAAGTCTTTAATAATATTGACACTTGCAGGACACTCAATAATTAAAGACTTTAACTGAGTCTGTAAGGGCTGTATGGCACCGTGTTATCACCAATGGACAACTAGAGAAGCTCATTAGCTCCATGCCAAGAAGATGCACTTTGTTACTAAGAAACCGTGGTTATCCAATTTAAATATTAAAGCTTATTTTGCTTGTTGATAAGTTATTTTAAGTGTCCTACAAGTTTCAATAATGTACTGTACAGTAATTTTATGTTAAATGCATTGCACACTAATTTCACAAATCCCACTATTTGTTGCTTTTTACGGCTAGATGTTGTACTTTTGCTTGTAACTTCACTTCTATTACTGGTAATAACATTCTGTAAAAATATTTGAATTCAGCATAAAATTTCCTTTAAAATGACGTATAATATGTGTTCCTGACTTTACCATTACGCTGTATACGTTGACTTCAAACATCAAAAATTTGACTTTCAGTCTACTGGTGAAGGACTTTTGGGCAAGATTGTATAATATGAAGTAAGAAGTAAGTGAAAATTAAATGTCTGAAAAAAACAACAACAACAACAAAAAAACTGTAAAGACTTGCATCGTGACGGCGGACATTTTTTGGACCCTGTCAGCATTTTGACTGTCAATGTTATGACCCTGTCGACATTATGACCTCCACCACAGCAGTGTGGCTTCCCACAGTGACTTCTCTTTTCAAAAATTTTTGGTACAGAATTTCCTGCAGTGCTCCACCCTTCATAACCCACTTGACCTTGCCCGTGCTACTTTCCGTTTTGCAAAATACAAAATGAGGTACAGATTATGAAGATTTTATGATATTTTAACCATACAACAGAATTCAAAAATGAAATTCATCTGGCTCAGAGTTAAGACTTCAAATGATGCATTGATAAGTGGAAGAAAAGTTTAGATACTTGCGTATCATCAAAGGAAGGCTAATTAGAAGAGGCTCTTTATGAAAAATGCAATATGTATTGTATTTTGTGTTAGAAATATAAGCTCTTTTTGCCTAGATATTTGTCATATGCACCTTGTGAATTTCTGTAAAGTAGATATGTTGGTTAGCTTGGCATTTTATGTATAAAGTAAAACTACAACCTACTTAGCATGTCTTTCTTCTGATTGACTTAAACAGTTTTCACGGGAACTCATTCACTATGATGTTTTTGGTTTCTTCCATTTCCTTTTCATAAGCTTCTTGATTTTGTACATTAGCAGTGTGGCTACATCCATGTAACCATCACTTTTATGATTCTGTTCCTTCACATATTTTTGTCTCTGTCATAGCTGACTCTGTAAATACAATTTATCAATGAATTGATGATTTGTTGTGGACTTTTTGTTTGCTATCTGCAGCATTTAGTTCTGAGGTTGTTAGAAATAAAACACATGAGTTGTATATACTTGCATTCTTGGGCATCTCTGAATTCATTTTTCATTAAAAACAAGTGAGAAACACTGTTGGTTCTCAGTGTTATACAGAGTGTGATTTGGTTTGTGGTTATTATTGACCACAAAGAACAATTGTAATGTACTACAGAGGTTTATGAAAAATGCATTAAGAGATGTCCAAGAATGCAAGTATATACAACTCATGTGTTTTCTTTCTAACAGCCTCAGAACTAAATGCTGCAGATAGCAAACAAAAAGTCCACAACAAACCATCAGTTCATTGATAAATTGTATTTACACAGTCAGCTATGACAGAGACAAAAATATGTATCATTTCATTTTATAAATATCATTTTTCATTAAAAACAAGTGAGAAACACTGTTGGTTCTCAGTGTTAAACAGAGTGTGATTTGATTTGTGGTTATTATTGACCACAAAGAACAGTTGTAATGTACTACAGAGGTAAAGCACGTGTCATAATGACAAATCTGCAGCAATACATTCTGTCCGTGTGGCTTAGTTGGGAGAGTAACTTACTCCGGGGTGAGCGGACACGGACAAATTTGTGTTTTCACACAGTTGTGTTTAAATTTGTATTTTCACACAGTTTATAATGCACAAGGGCTATACTGAAATTAATGAGCAACAATATTTTAAAAATGGCGAGTTGTAATGGTTGAAGAAATAAGTACTTAGATTATAAATATAATCTATTTTTCTCAAAATATCCATTTCTTTGGACACATTTTGTTCACGCAGTTCAAAGATACCCTTGTGGAAGAATTCCATTCCAGTCACATGAAGTCACTGACATACAGTTTGCTGTATTGCTTCCGTGCTCTGGTAGTGTTGGCTGCACATTTTATCCTTTAAGAATCCAAAAAGATGATAATCAGAGGGTGCCAAATCTGGACTGTAAGCAGGGTGAGGTAAAAGTTCCCATCCTAATTTCTGTATTTTTTTCTGAGGTCAAACAAGCAGAATGTGGCCTAGCATGTCATGCTGTAGGATGACTTACTTTTCTGACCGTTTATCATGCAATGTATGGAGGAGATTTTCTACTACTTGAACATAATGAGCTGCATTTATGGTTTGTTTAGGCTGTAAAAAATCCCGACCAGAATGCACCCATCTGCATTCCAAAAGACAGTCCCCATAACCTTTACAGCTGATGTAACTGTCTTATGCTTCTTCCTGCTTGGTGAATGGAGATGATGCCATTCCATGCCCTGGCATTTTGTTTCAGGTTCAAAATGGTGGAACCAACTTTCATCACCTGTCACAATACTATGCAAAAAATCGGCCACTTCATTTTGATACCGCACCAGCAGTTGTGATGAGATGTTTTTGCTCTGGCCTTTGTGGTTTTATATCAGTAAACATGGGACCCAGCAGGCACAATTTTTCTGATATCCCAAGCTGCTAATTATTTTCTGAACTGCACTGTGTCCTATGCCCAAGTTTACCATAATTTCCAACACTCTCACACATCTGTCATGATGAATTAAGGTATCAACCCTTTCCTTGTTGTGTTCTGTAGAGGCTGTTCAATAGCGACCACTACAAGGCTGATCGTTACTGTCTGTGAAACCGTCTTTAAAATGTTTCACTACCCTTCTTACATCGCTAGCACTCATACACGCATCTCCGAATGCACATTGAAGCCTACAATGCATATTGGCAGCCGGAATTTCCTCTTTCACAAGGAACTGAATCACATCTTATGAAATGATGTATCACTGTCGGCCACTTATTCTTGCATCTGTTTGGTCACATGACTGATGCTGGTGATGTCATTTGCATTTATGGCCACACAAGAGATGGCACTACCCGTCCACGAATTATTATTCTCCCAATTCACAATCTGCCTGTGTAATGTAGCTTTGCTCATTACTTTCAGTGTGACCTACATATTGACTAATTCCTCCTGTTCTATGATGCTTGTGTCACATATTCGCTTGATGGGTGGTTTTAAACTGTTCTACTTTTCTTTTAATTTCTATAACATTATTTCTTTCATGATGTGAAATTTATTAAAGCGGGTTTTCTTGGTATGGGTTTTATACACAGCGGAGAACGGAAAACGTCGAGCGCATTGCTTTTCCAACTTGTCCAATGGAAAGAAAGCAGACTGTTTTCCTGGAAGGAAGAAACTGGTTCTCCGCCAACGTGAGACCCCCTTGGTGTGATAACGTGACTGCTTTGAGAGCAGTCAATTCCGTAGCACGCAGTGCGCTAGTATAATTCATTCACCAAGATAGTTCGTTTTATTTCGATTATTAATAACCTATTGTTTTTGACAATGTCATTGGATCATTTCTCAGCTTCCGAGGATGAGCAGTTGATAGAATTGGTTGGTGGAAATCCCATTTTATGGAACATGTTGTGGAAATCCTATTTTATGGAAGAGTATTCAACTCAAGAAAGCAACATCCTCAGAGATTCTTTTGCAATATGCCCTCAGCAACAGTAATGAGTAAAAATAAATACTTTGGGCATTATTTTTATCCTATTTCAATGCATGTTTTTTGTGGATTCTACACCCTCAAAAATTACTTTATCAGAATTATTCATTGCTCTATTGCATATACTTTTTTTAATGCAGTAAAATTTCTAGTGTATACATACTTAATAAAAAATGATCCACAATTACACAAATTTGTTTTAATAATACATGTTCCTCTAGTTACTCATCTCAGAATGAGGGCAAGTTTTTCTGCAGGTGTTATTGGCTTCTTCATTCGATTATATGAATTACAGGCTATTTTATCTTCAATAAGAGTCAAAATGAAATTAAACTGCTCCCTTGTGAATCTGAAATATGCTTTAAACTTAAACTCATCGTTGAGCAAATGGTTTTCTATCAAATTTCTGTACATTCCTTCTTTTTCCCGACATAAATACATCGCACCAATTGGTTTTCTTTTGTGGAACCATTCAAGTATGAAATCCTCCTCTTCTTCCACTTCCAAGTACTTGACAAACCATAAAACACATAGTTTCTTCTTTGAAACATGCGCTTTTATACTTTTTGAAACGCACTGCATTGTTACACGAGCAGATGTCCTCACACCGTTGGGTCACGACTGGTTTATCCTGTAGTCATCTGTGATGGAGGAAAACATTCCACGCCAGCATATTATGTTATGCAGAGCTCGACATGATTGGGGAGCATTTTTTCCATTCTCCACTGTGTATAAAATACGTCGCTAGGAAAACCCGCCTTTACCAATTTGTAGCTTGAATATATCTGGCAGTTACTTTACAAGTATGCCGCCGCGGTGGCGCAGTGGTCTAAGCGATGGCTTCTGATCATTCGTCTGAAAGGGATCCTGGTTCGAATCCTGGTGAGGCATGGGTGTTGGTTTTGTCTTAAGGCACTGGCTTTCTCCCTTCCCTGGAACCAGTGGCCCTAAATTAGGTACGGGTGACTGCTTATAGCCCATTGAGTTGCTCATGGTGGTTGTTAAACCTCCAATCAAAAAAAAAAAAAAAAATACTTCACAGCTATCCTTCTGGTAGTAAACTACATTACATTATAACACCTATTGAAAGCACTTAACTTTTACTTTCACAATTGGCAGCTAACTGATTTTGTTATTTCAGAAGTGTTGTAGAACTATTTGAACATTGTCCATATTTCTGGAAATCCAAGGTGGTTACAGATGGTCATACTGAGTTGGCAGTTGCTTCCAGTAAAATTGATGCACACACCTTTTATAAAGCGACAAGACAAAAATAATCATGTAGTTTGTAACTGTTGTTTTTGACTCGGTAATACAAAGTCAAAAACACCTAAAAACGTGTTTTAGGCAGATTTAACATTCTTAACACTTTCACTGCTGCGTGACGCCGAACGGTGTCATACAATACTCAGCCCAGGTACTGACGATGCTGAATGGCATCGTGATCGTGGCTTAATATTTTCCTTCCTAAAACCTTCGGCACTTGAAGAGGGGTCTGGTACGATTCGTCCAACGACGATTGGTCCAAAGGGACGATTCGTCCAATGGACAATTGGTCCAATGCCGATTCATCCAATGGACGATTGGTCCAATTCCGTCCTATCTGTCCGAAGTGCTACTCGTGCTATAAAAGTCTCATCTGTTCTGAGTCTATCTTCGATGTTATACGAAAGTACCGGTAGTCCAAAGAATGTAAAATAATGTTACATTTCATGCGTAATATTGTGGTTACAGATTTCTTTTTTTTTTTTTTTTTTTTTTGGAATCGCGTTTTCTTGTTATACTGTCCTTGCTGCCGTATGAAGTTACTGATGTACGAGCCGTTCAATCAACTTCAATGTTTCTCTTTTGCACGAAATAATATAAAATACTAGTGTTCCGTTTCTGTTTGTAGAATGCAGTGGGGTTTTCCGCCAACTGCCCACTGGAAACAACTGTTCGCCGCCCCGGTGGCGCAGTGGTCTAAGCGATGGCCTCTGATCATTCGTCCAAAAGGGGTCCGGGTTCGAATCCCGGTGAGGCATGGATGTTGTGTTTGTCTTACGGCACTGGCTCTCTTCCTTCCCTGGAACCAGTGGCCCTAAATTAGGGACGGGCGACTGCTTATCGCCCATTGAGTTGCTCACGGTGGTCGTTAAACCTCAAATCAAAAAAAAAAAAAAACTGTTCGGGGTTTGGACAGAGACCTTTTCAACAATTTTTATTCCATCGATGTCATATTCATAACGTTTGCATATTAAATCAAGTTAATAATATTGCGCTTTTACTTAAACACGAAATATTAATTCATAGGCCTTTTTAACGGTTTATATTCTACCGATGTCATATTCATAACGTTTACATATTAAATGAAGTTAATAATATTGCGCTTTCACTTAAGCACGAAATATTAATTCATAGGCCTGCGGCCTAGGTACCTTGCAAAGACCTCAGAAATGTTACGATGAATGCCTTTTATAAAGTGTTATAAAATGTTTGCAAATACCAAATATCTAGGTTGCAACTTAAAATCTTCTAAAAAGGCCCGGGGCCTAGGTGCCTCGTAAAGACCTGAGGAATGATAGGATGAGCGCCTTTTATTAGGTTTTATAACATATTTACAAATACTAAATATCTAGGTTGTAAATTAAAATCTTCAAAAAATGACCACGGCCTAGGTGCTTTGCAAACAGCTGAGAAATGCTCCATTGAGTGCCTTTTACCAGGTTTATGTAAAATGTTTACAAGTACCAAATATATGGAAATTGTCTTTCTAAAGGATATAAAGAGGAGAATAATTTAAATTATTATTCCTTTCTGGAAAATAAAAAAGTTTACCGTTGGTAAGATGATAACATTGGACGAATCGGCGTTGGACCAATCGTACCATTGGACGAATCGGTATTGGACCAATCGTACCATTGGATGAATCGGCATTGGACCAATCGGACATTGGACGAATCAGACATTGGTCCAATCGTCCCTTTGGATGAGTCGGCATTGGACCAATCGTCGTTGGACGAATCGTCCGGGACCGCTTGAAGAGAGTTATCTATTTTGTTACTGGCACTGAAAATGAGTATCCAGCTGTCTAAAAATGACTGCAGTTTCTGAATAGTGGGTTCTTTTCCACATGGTTTAGGTAAGGGAAAGTAAGTTGCCTCCCCATAGACTTAACACAGTGTTCGCTTTTCACTGCAATGTTTATTTTCCTTTGAAAGTCACTGGTTTTGCGGTGAAGGGAACTATCACAATAAATAAATGCTGGAGTGGCAATAAAAAGCATTTGCTGCTTAGAGCTCATATGTAAGAGGGCAGTCTATTGAAGACGCTAAAGGGATTTCAAAGAAACCCATATTGACTTTAATACTTAGTTTTGTGGAAACAACGTATACAGTATATTCGGACAGGCTATCTCCGGTCCCTCTCAACCAAAAGTTCCTCGGTGTGCACATCCTGCCATGGAAATAGATGATCCTGATAATTTGTCATCATATGCAGAAACATATTCTTTTAGTAGCTGTAGTATGACCAGCAGTGAAAGTGAAAATGAAGAATGTGACGTTCTCTCTCATACTCCACCTCAAGAGATTTTAGCTATACGTTAATATGATGTCCCTGATGCCATGAGAATACTTCCATTCACTAGTATACTAGGACTGAAAATTAATACGACAGGTATTTAACCAATCGAATTTTTCAATCTTTTTGCGACTGAAGAATTTTACAATTTATTTGTTACCGTTTACAGGATATGCTGTAGACGTGTTTATATCCCTGGAGTTACTGAAGGTTATAATTAGGAATATCAATTATGGATAAATTTTCTCATATTTTAGAATAGCTGAGTGATGCAAAGCTATGAGATGCGAACACGGCTAGGTTGATCCAAATGCATAGAAGCTCATCCGTGGTGCCGTGTGATGCCTTGTGTGGCATCACGGGAGATTTGCCTGGGTTTCTTACCAGCACAGCGTGCTTGCTGTTAAAATAACACAGCAGCAGCGAATGTGTTAAAGGATTTATAATATTTGTAAGCATAATATTATGTGAATAAGCATACACTTACCCTATATTATTTGCAGGAAGATCACTATTTTGCATCATGTTGTCAATTTCTGATATGAACATTGTGAACCTCAGATTTTTGTTTTTTTATTGTTATATATATATATATATATAATCATCACCAACCATTATCAATCCACTGCTGGACGAAGGTCTCTCCAAGCCTCTTCCATAACGGTCTGTCTTGTGCCAGTCTCCTCCATGTTACTCCCGGATACTTTCGAATTTCATCCACCCATCTTCCATGTGGTCTTCTAGGTCTTTTCCTGTCCTTTGGAATCCAATCTGAAATTTCGGCTGTCCATCGATGGTCTGCCCTTCTGGCAGTATGTCCAGCCCATTGCCATTTCAAGGATTTAACTCTGATCATGATGTCTTCCACTCTTGTCATTTTACGGATCCACGAGTTCCTCTTCTTATCTCTCCTGGTTACACCAAGCATGCACCTCTCCATTCTTCTTTGAGTTTTCTGCAGCCTTTGTATGGCTCTTTTAGTTAAGGTCCACGTCTCTGCACCATACGTAAGCACTGGAAGGATGCATTGATCAAACACTTTTCTTTTAAGACATAATGGCATATTGCTCTTGAAAATTATGGTTTCTTCCAAAAGGCAAGTTTTATACGCCGACTAATTTCTTCATCAATGTGACCCTCACTTGATATCTGCTGTCCAAGATAAACGTATGTATCTATTATCTCCAGCTTTTCTCCATCAATCGATAAATCTTCATTTCTTGTAAAAGCATTGTACATCACTTTTGTCTTCTGAAAGTTCATTTTTAATCCCACTTCTTTACTCTTGTCAGCAAGTTCCTGGATCATACTCTGCAGCTCTGATGGGGTAGTTGCAAAAATGACTACGTCATCAGCAAAACGAAGGTGGGTTAGATAATCTGCATTAATCTTTATCCCTTTGTTTTCCCAGTTCAATGATTGAAAGACATTTTCCAATGTGGCATTAAAGAGCTTGGGAGATATGGTGTCACCTTGTCTCACTCCCTTTCCAATTCTTATGTGTGTTGTATTTTCAAGCAGCCAAATCTTTGCACTTGCATTTTCATAGATGTTATTAATAATATTAATGCATGCATCTTCATATGTGTGTGTGTGTGTGTGTGTGTGTGTACTTTTGAAGGATCAATTATTCAACAAGCATTATACAACTTGTCAATAACTGATCCTTATTATAATCACATAGTGCATCTCAAAATTTAGGAGAGAATTATTTTTTCATGGTCTTTTCCAAAATGAGATTTACTTCTGAGTGAATCATCAGTGAATTTTTTTTTTTATTTATTAGTGTGCTACTTTTGTGAGGGATGTACAACAAGGTAATGTCCTTGTTTAGCGGATTGTCCTGCTTATCTCCAGAATGCAGTGCTCTTGTTAATAAGAAACAACATAGTGCAGCACAAGCAGTTCATTCTCCAAACAGCTATTGCTTTGCATATAATATAACTCCAGACTATAATTGCATCTGTATTTGGAGAATGCTTACACAGAGGTCAGGGATTTTTTCAGTTCCAAAGTCATATATGGTTTCTTAGGGCTAACAAAATTCCAGGCACACAAAAATTCACTATTGTTTGGTGATTATTTGTGGCACCACTGTCATGGAGGTGCATAGACCCTAATGTTTTAATATTGGCAGAACTGCTGTCACTAGGATTGTCAGTCCCTTTGTTCATTACATGCTGCAAAACTAAATAGTGTTAGTGAAGTGAGTGCCTTCACTTCTTACACATCAGCACCAAGGAAGTAAATTGTAATCCAGTGCGCAAGCCAGTAGCACCAGTGAGAGTGTTATGACCTCCTGGAGAGCATCATTGATTGGATTGAAACACTATAATGTAATTAGTGTACTGCATCTTAGTATCAAAGAAGTTTCAGATTCCACACACTATGTCATCAGGGTGATGGCATTAGTGATTTGTGAGCATCTTCTTTTTGTAGTTTTATGGACTCTTTATAAGTCGTGAACATATGGAGGATACTTCCAGACTCTTCAGTAACAGCATTCAGCAATGTGATGGAAACACCATAGCAGAATACAGTGGATAAAGAATGAGGTATACCATTTATATGACAGCATTCATCCTCATACTGTGAAAACCACTGTGAACATCTGAAAGGGATTTCATCAGCACATGACTGACTCTGTCTCTCTCCTGCATTGACTTGACACTATGTTACTGTGTCATTTTTATGTTACTGAACTAACATCTGTTCGCTCTTAGGTAAAACATGCACATTAATACAAGCATATTACTTTCTGGCATAGAAGTATCTTGCTTAGCTGTTACATGTAGTCATCATTTCAGAAAACTTAAAAATTGAATTGCCATGAAGCAGAAATTGATCCTGCATTTCCTGAATTCAATTGAAGCTTGCTGCCATTATGCCATCCAGTTTAATGAATTTCCATGTAACTGAAGCATAAAAATCTGAACAAATATCATCATACACTGAACAAGCCAAAGCATCCACTGCCTTCTCACAGTGATGACAATTCTAACCTGGGAACTATACAGGCCAGGAATGACTAGTTTTTTTGTTTTGCTTTTTAGATATTATAGACGTTAATGAAGAATAAGTCTTTTTTTTTTTTTTTTTTTTCAAATACATGCCACTCGAACGATCATATTACCTTTTGGCAAAGAAGTGGTGTGTTTAACTGTATCCTAATATCCATTTCTTCAGAAAACTTAAAAACTACCAAAATGTAATATGCCACATATTTTAGAAGAATCCTTAATAGCCTCTTATCATGCATTGGTTACTTTACGAAATTGTGAACGGTGGAATGTTTCAGTAGTTGACTTCTACTTTCCTTAGCCATGGAACAAAACATATGGAATGAACTATGTGGTGTTAGCATCAGTTGTTGCTAGATTTCTATCAGTTGGCTACAACTGATGCTAACACCACATAGTTCATTCCGCATATTTTGTTCCATGGCTGAGGAAAGTAGAAGTCAACTACTGAAACATTCCACCATTCACAATTCCATAACGTAACCAATACGTGATAAAAGGATACTAGGAATTCTAATTTTTTGCATTGTACATGCTTCACTGCCAATCCTGCTCACTATGCTACATATTTGCAAAGAGTTATTCTTTATTGATTTCCATAATGCTCTAAAACTGATGAACAATGCTTTTAGAACAGCTGAAGATTTAGAGGAGGCTGATGGAGCAAATTTCGAAGTAACTGATATCTATATCTACCTTGAACAACAGATATCAAATGAGGGCCACATTGAAGAAGCAATTAACAGGTGTAAAAAAACTTGGCCAAAATGCATTTGAAGAAACAGTACAAAATTCAAGTGCAATTTGCCATTATGTCTTACAAAAAAAAAAAAAAAAAAAAAAAAAAAAAAAAAAAGGGTTCAATCAATCCATACCCTTCCAGTCAGTTCTAGCTTATGAATCAGAGTGTAACCAAGAAAGAAAGAAGGATCTCATGAATCAGGAAAATGACAAGAGTTGATTGCATCATGATCAAAGTAAAGACCCTCAAATGGCAATGGGCTGGACATGTTGCTACAAAAACTGACCACACACCATTGGACAACTGAATTACTAGATTGGATACCAAGGGACTGGTAAAGACCAAGTAGGTTAGAATAAGATATCTGGAGATGCCCTTGTTAATGGAGCAGTACCACTTTGCGTGAAGCCTATAACCGTGAGCGACGGCCATCAAAGCGTGGGAAAGCTGATGGTTTTCAAGCCTTTTGCAATGCATTTTGCGTTGGCCGAATCGCCTTCTTTTGTCGCAAATGTTTCTAATTTTGCATCGTAACTTGCTGCCGATGTGTGAGAAAATGCTGAATTTATAAATTTTTTAATTATTTTGAGGCTCCTTCCCATTTTTATTTTAAATTGAAATACATGAATGTTAGCACGAATTCTAAACAAAACATAACGTTAAAATTGAAAACTTTACTTGTGTAAGGAGAATAATTCATTCCGGTTTGACATTAGCACAGTTTCTGGAACCAAAAGCCATGGAATTTCAAAATACACACATTTAAAACTACATGGGTATCATGTAAACAACGCCAAATTCCCACACCTTGTGGCTTCATGGTTAAGAGACTCGGGGCATCTCCAGAAGTATTGTTCTAACCTCTATGGAAAAGACGTAGAAGAAGACCACATTGGATTAAATTCAAAAGCATGCTGGAGTGACATGGAAGAGAACTGATCAAGATAGAAAGTTGTGGAAGAGATCTGGGGAGACCTACATCCAGTAGTGCATTGAGAATGGCTGCTGATTACTGGCTCTGATTTATTCCTGGATTAGGATGGTTGTCACGGCAAGGGGGCATTAAATGCTTCGACTAGCACAAAACTCATGTTTGTTGAGACTTTTGTACTACAGTTGCTTGAGATTTCAGTGTCCTTGGTGGTGCAGTGGTAGCATGCTTGAATGGAAATCGGAAGATGCAGGTTTGATTCCCTCTCCAGGGTGATGCAGGAGGGAGAATCGAACCTGCGGATCTAAGCTAGATAGATGGCTACATGGTATCAGTAAGGCAGTTACAGATAGTTCTTTTCTGAAAAGTAACATGCTTGTATGACTAACATGTAGAAAATAGTAAAACTATACTAGTAATCCGATTTATTGTCGTAGGAATGTATAAGTAAGCTTTTCCAAGCTTTCGCACATCAACCAGATGGCTTTATCAAGGAAGTTAGACAGATTGGAAAAGCTCATAGGCGGCGGAAGGTAAGGGACCCGGGGGTCCGGACCCCTCTGGAATTTCATAGTCCCCCTTTACTGAGGGGGTCCACCCAGGAAACGTCCTAAAAAGCTATGTGGTTCACATATAATTTATAGTTTGCTTTTTGGGTTTTTTTCACGATTTCCTGGATACCGTCACCATGCTTTGCAGTTTTCTGAAGCTCAAGTACAATTTTGAAAATGATTTCGCACAAATATGGCTTGATGTGAATTTCAAAGCGCCCGAGTAAGAACTGGTTCCTGCCATTTCAACAACAGACTTACCTGTTTAATCCAAGAGATATGTAATTGTAATGCTAAATGGTTGTTGCCATCCGAGGTACAGTTAGGCGTTCATATACTGTATAACTATAGCTTACCAGATCTTGACGTTTGTTGCCAGCAGTAAACATCCGAAAAATTCAGACACCCTTTTTAATTCATTTATGACATTTACTGACAGTCAGATGATGAAAGGATTTTGGCATGTTTTACACGTTTCGTATTTCACAAGATGGAAAGGGGGGTGGGGGGTCTGAATTGTCGCACCTCTTTAAGCCTTTAGCCTCCAACTGAGTCCGGGCGCCTGCAATTCAGCAGCAAGCAGATGCTGCAAGCCAACAAACTGGCAGAATGCACTCCCTTCTGGATATCATCATTTGACAGATGATAACACATTTTCAGTTGCACTCAACATTTTCTAATATTTGTTTTCAGTTTAGCTGTTTAGTTTGGGTACGAATTTTTGTTAGAAAATGAAAGATCTGCTCAGTGGCGCAACAGGAATTTCTTTATGGGGGCAGCCCAAAATGTTGAAAAAATCGCCGTTGTTTAAAATGAGTTGCCAATGATTCGTAAAATATGTATTTAAAATACATACAAATATATTCAAAAATGAGTAGCTAATGATAAACAACTAAGCTCGAAGGATCAAACGATACTTTGTGGGGAGAGCCCTCCCTCACACACACAATGAGTGCATCACTGGGCCTGCTAGTATTTGGTACTTTTTACCGAGAAAAGTCCATAAACCTGGAACTGATTAAACGGACACTGAAGCCTGTAATTTCGTCCAAATAGGTAAGGTTTGTAGATGTTAACTTATTCTCTAGTTATGTAGTCTACACTCATATTTGTGCATTTCCGCTTAGAGAAATGTACAGTTACTACACGTGTCTAAAGCCTGTTCTACGAAAATAAATACACAAATAAACGGATAGAAGTACTGAAAGTTTTATAAAATAAATAATATGAAGTGATATTGAGATTCGTTGTTTGACAAATCTTTTCTGTGTAATTTCGTTAAATGTCGAAAAAAATGATCGAAACCTGTAATCAGTGATGTAGGTCTAATATGTGTACGAGCGGTGAAGGGATTAGGTAAAAACACCCCAGGAAGAGTTCCTTTCCTACAGCGAGCTACTCCATGTTTGGAGCGGATTCTAAACCCGCGATTTCGTGCACCCTACCTTTTTACGGAGTAGAGGGATATATAAACACAGTATATGACGTACTACTGAGGTGACGCAAGAGTCAGAACGACAAGTTACAGCGATAGGCCAAGGTCGGTGTACTTCATTTGGGAGAATAATTGACTTTGGATCATGGAGATTTGTGAAAATGAATTCCACCATTGGCAAAAAGGGCTTATTTTCAAAACCTTCTGTATTTATCAGTAATGAATAACATTGTGTTATCCACGCCAATACTAACATATGCGCTGCAGATAAAAATTTTAACTTTTAATATAATTTTACTATTACATGTAAATAACTAGAGCAGTATATGACTTCATTTTGTCTTATCTAGCAGTGCCATGTAGATTTTTACTATCAAAAAAATTGTAAGAGCTCCATTGCTGTTTTCACTTGAATTTAATTGCTACTTCTGTACTTAAATTTAAATTGCGAGTAATGAAATCTTTTACCATTGATTCTTGATTTCTTTTACACCATCTAAACAGTGTAAAAGAAATTAACATATGATCAAATTCTATTAAAACATTAAATTTACGGTACAACTTAATGTTCTCAACTTATTACAATTTTAGAAGCTCTTAAGTCTGTCCCTCAACTTTGTGGAAAAAAAAAATGTCAAACTGCTTTTCCCTAAAAATTTGAAGTTGCTGGAAAAAAGGATATATTTTTTTATATTTTTGTTTTCTCTGAGCTTGGTTGCAATATGTATATTCTGTCAACACAC
Organism: Macrothele yani; assembly: GCA_039090855.1. Lineage (NCBI taxonomy): Eukaryota > Metazoa > Arthropoda > Arachnida > Araneae > Macrothelidae > Macrothele > Macrothele yani. The sequence goes on from CM076992.1 coordinate 23,722,714, forward strand.
GCACACATATACATAGTATATGTGCAGGGGTTTATCAAAATAATTGAAACACCAACTGCGACTAAAGTACACACAATGCGCTGTATGCAAATCACGGGGATGACATCACCCGCGATGTTAGGTATATAAAGGGGCGCAGTATGATGTCGGCTATCACGTAGCGGTGCCATAGTCGCAGATGAAACAGCTGTTGTGGAGTAATTGCCGACAACGCCAGATCTCAGTGACCTCAAAAAAAGCATGATCATTGGTGCGCTCCTGGCAGGGGCTTTACTAACTAGAACGGTAGAAATAGTAGTGTAACACAAGGAATTGTATCGAAGATGATGAACATCTATCAAAAATAATATGGGGTTGCTTCCAAATGTGCAAACTGTGGACGTCATATGAAGATGTCAGATAGGGATAGGCGAACGTTGGCACGCATTGTACAAAAGAAACACAAGACCACGGCACTACAAATAACAGCAGAGTTGAACACCAATCGGAATGATCCGTTTCTGTCATAACACTTCATCAGGAACTCCATCGTGCCAGTATTTATGGCCATTCTGCAATCCACAACCTCTGATTACCAACATCAATGCAACAAAACATGTAAGGTGGTGCAAAGCACATAAACACTGGAATGCTAAAGACTGGAAACATGTCATCTGGTCTGGTGAATCATTCTTCATATTGTTTCCTACCATTGGTAGAGTGTAAGTCAGGCAAAAACCTGCAGAAGTGTACCAACCTGACTGATTCTCACTGTGAAGCACGGAGGTGGATCTCTGATGCTGTTGTGTGCCATATCATGACATTTTCTTAGAGCTATTGGTTGTTCTGTAGGGTCGTGTAACATTTGCAATGTACTAATCCATTCTTGCGGAGCACCTGCACCCAATGTTGCAGGCATGATTCCCTAACGGCCACCACTGGTTTCAAGCAGATAATACACTTGGGCATTGTGCGTAATGGTTTGCAGAGCATAAAAATGAGGCACAACAGCTATTCCGACCTCAACATTATCATTGAACATTTGTGGGGAAATTTGGAGCGAAAGGTTAGTCTATCCAACTTTCCACCTCCAACCTCATTGGCACAGTTGGGATATATTTTACAGGAAGAATGGTCCCAAATTCCATTATCATATGTGCATGAATTAATAAGTATTTCAAATCGAATCGCTTCTGTTCTGAAAGCCCAAGCTGGGCCTATAGGTTATAAATAAAAAGTTCTCCGCAAACAGTGTTTCCATTATTTTGATAAACCCCTGTACATGAGTTTTCCCTGTTTCATATTCTTAACTGCATGCGCAAGTTCTGCCAGTAGTCTCTCCAGTCCTGGCTAATGTTGCTCATGCCATTAAGAACATAGAACGGGAAAGAGCTGAACTCCAGAAGAGGATAGAATTTCCATGGGTATTGTACATAAAGTCAATGCAGAAACAAACTACACTCGCCCAAATCTTCACTAAATGCCTCAAAGAAGGAAAGATTCCTGAAGACTGGAAGAATGCTTCTTTGATCCTGACACATAAAAAATTGGACCTTGATGACCTCAGGAACAGCAGACGCATCAGCCTCCTGTCAGTTGTTCACTTCATTTTCAGGAAGGCACTGTCGCATTACTTGAAGAAAAATTGGACTTGACTTAACTAAAAGAACAAGCTGGATTCAGGAGCAGCAGTTGCACTATTTATCATATATACGTATTTGAGAGAACTAATTGAAAGAAAGAATAAATATGAAATCCTGGCATATACTGATTATGAAAAGGCTTTCGATTCTGTGAAATCATCAGTAGATTTGATGTCTTTGAAATCCTGAGGTATTGAAGATGAATACATAACCATCATTAATAACATTTATGAAAATGCAAACGCAAAGGTTCGACTGTCTGAGGACACAGCACTTCTAAAAATTTGAAAGGGAATGAAGCAAGTTGACAACATATCTCCTAAACTCTTCAATGCCATTTTTGCAGAATGTGTTTCAGTCATTGAACTGGGAAGACAAGGGAGGAAAAGATTAATGCAGATTATTTAACCCACCCTGGCTTTACTGATGACATAGTCATTTTTGGGAGTAACCCCTCAGAACTAGAGTGTATGATCCAGGAACTTGGTGACAAGAGCAAAGAAGGGGTTTACAAATGAACTTACATTTGACAAATTCATTTACTGTGCTTTTACAAAAACTGAAGCTTAGGAAGTTGATGGGGCAAATCTGGATGTGACCGATACTTACATTTACCTTGAACAACAGATAGCAAGCAAGGTCTACATAGAGAAGAAATGCAAAGGTGAGTCAAAAGTTCGTCCTGTTTGCAGCTAAAAAGTTGAATGATGCAGAATAGCCATACATGCTAACCTCATTCTGCAAAGTGCAGGCTGTTATCCTACACTTCTTTGCCAACGTTCCTCCAGAGCCACATTCCCACGGCGGTACCACTCTGCAGGTTTCGAGGACAAAAACTATCTGATGTGAGATTCCACATCCACCAATGATGCGAAGTGCCCTCCTCATAGGAAATAGTCTACAGATCGAAACCGGTGGCATTTGGATGGGGCAAAGTCAGAGCTGTATGGAAAATGGGGTAGTACCCCAATTCACGGCCACTTTCTATTGACGAGTGCTGGGTGACAGCGGTTGTTTTGCATAGAGATTCCGTCTGGAGCCTGACTATCTTGTACAAGTTCCCAGTGTTGGAGACCCCTCACAATTCCACCAAATGTACAGTATGACTTTCCACTCGAGGTTCCTTCTTTGTGCTACTGGCTGTGCTTCCTGGTTTGTTTTCAGCCACTGGTGTCCAGTGGATAATGTAGGATAATGTGTCCCAGTTGATAACTTAGAATTACACACTTTTCATTGCCTGTGGTGATAGGATGCCAGAACCTATTGTCCTGTGGATTTGGCAACAATCTTCGACTTGTTTTGTCTTCTGTGGTGTCAATGCATGGAAACCATTCGATGGCACCGGAAGGAGAAAACAAGCTTGTGCAGATGACGAACAAAAATGGATAGGGGAAGACACCACCTCAGCTGCCATATGTCGTGTATTGGTAGTGCTGTTCGCTGTCACAGTTTCCGCCGTGGTGTCAGTGTTGGTGATCGATGGACTTTCTCATCTTGATTTGTGTTCGACACTGATGTCTGCATCATTGAACCGCCAGAACTATTTTCGTGCAGTGCTGCTGTCCACTGTTTTCTTGCCTTTAAGTGCAGAAATTTGTCTCGCTGCTGTCGTGTTTAACCCATTTTTCCAATAATGGCGTAGGTGAACTCAAACAGTGTGTTTATCAACCCCCATCCTCTGCTCACCTGATAACGCAATGTGGCTCAGTGCCAAACGCACGTCATTAGCCTTTTGTGTCCACGTCATCACTGTACGCAGTTGACTGTGGAGCTTGTTTTGCACAGGAATGGAGGCGTTCAAAATGGAACGAATTTTTGACTCGCCCAGGTAAGTAGGCGCACAAAACTTAGTTGGAGAGCATTTGGAACAAACAATGCATTTTTCAAGAGCAGTTTACCATTATGTTTTAAACGAAAAGTGTTTAATCAATGTATCTTTCCATTTATTACATATGGAGCAGACACATTAACCTTAACTGAAAAAGACATACAAAGGATGAAGACAACTCAGCAAAACGTGGAAAGGTGCATGCTTGGTGTAATAAAAAAGATAGGAAGAGGAACACATGGATTAGGGAAAGGAAAAATGTTGATGACGTCATGATGAAAGTGAAGACGCTCAAGTGACAATTGGTTGGGCATATTGCTAGAAAAACTGGCTGTGCGTGAGCAACTGAAATATTAGATATAATACCAAGGGGCACGAAAATACGCAGAACAAGACCACGTGAAAAATGGGTGGATGAAATACGAAAGCCTGCTGGAGTGACTTAGAAGAGACAGGTTCAAGACAGAAAGTTGTGGAAGGTACTTGTGGAGACCTTCATCCAACAGTGGATTGACAGTGGTTGATGATGATGATATGTACGAGTATGTACTCATATTCTACCTACGTTGTTTTATTTCTCTTTCTCCTTACTTTTTTAAAATTGTTTTCGCTCTCGGAGCAGTTGGACCCCACCCCCTGAAAATATTACGTTCCACCGCCCATGGAAATGCTTATTTATATATTCCTATGCCAATAAATCAGATTACTAGTATAGTTTTACTACTTTCTACATAATAGGTGTATAATTCCTCTTTATTATTTTGACTAATATGTATTTGCAAAGATTTATTCTCCATTAACTTCTGTGATATACATCTTAAGTTGTGAAAGCTTATATTTTTTACAGATGAGGCATGGGGCATGTACTGTTTTGATGTGATAATGGCTTAGGTAAATTTTGTGACTGTGTGGCAAAGTACTGCTATCTGAGTACTTTATATGCTTTAATGGAAAACATGGTGATCATAAAATTTTCCATTACAGTATCATGTGTAATAGCATTACTTTTAGAGCACCTAACTTATATATAATTTCATGAGGCATTCTTCACCTACATTTGAAAAGAAAAATGCCTTTAAAGAAACTGCTGTTACTATGAAATATTTTTTTCTGACATAAAACAAATTGAGCTTTTTCCAGTGTGACAATAACTGGGAGATGTTGTAGAGATGAATGATATTTGTACAGTATACGAGAAAAAAGAAATGCTGATTTCTACATCAGCATTTCCATGTTGGTTTTACTTTTGTCCACTACATCATCTGTACATTTAGTATGATGTGCTTTAGCAGTTATTGCATTGATTTTTTTCTTTTAGGGGGGGGTTAAAGCTATTAAATTGCATTTAGTGGGCCTTTATGTTTTGCATTCATTCTGTTAATGAATGTTGTCTCACCTAAATTTGTTTCTTTCACACACACACACACACACACACACACGCACACACACACTATCTCTCTCTCTCTCTCTCTCTCTCTCTCTCTCTCTCTCTCTCTCTCTCTCTCTGTTCCTAAATTTTACTAGTGGGTGTTTTTTTTACTTTTCTTTTAAATTTTTGTAGGTCCCTTCCCCTGTTTCTATTGCTAGTCAAGCAACTTCAAACTGGTGTAGATTTTTTATTTCTTAATACTTATTTGTATGAAGTGGTGAAGGGTTTTTAGTTTTGTAGATTTTTTATTATTTTGATCCAGTGACAGAACATGTATATCTGCTTAGATTATGAAGTATTAGATTTCCCCAGGTACATCATGTTCTATTTTATTTACTGTTTGACTTCTTATTAAAGGCAAGTATTTGCACTCTTCTTCAAATACTTACTTATGATAATATCTTTTTCATGTCTTTGTCCCCTTTTTTCAGCAATTCTGACTCCTCCGGTTGCTTCTGAATGGCCAGAAAGACCTGTTGACAGGGAGCACATGGCATAGTATGTTCTACTGATGAAATATCCTTTAACTAAATGTAATAAAGAATTGTTATTTGTAATATAAAAGTTTTAAATTTATTTTTGTGGCATTATTTGGAAGAAATATGGTTTTCATTTTGCATTATGATAAACTAGAAATTATATGCATGTTATTTTGAGAACTGCTGGTGTAAAGGAGGTAATTCAAATTTTAAAATGGAAGAGCAGCAGAAATGTCAAAATTATTTCTGAATTCTGAATTATGAAAGATTAGAATTCAGAATTCAAATAATTAGAATTCACAAAATTATTTGTGAATTCTGATTATTTAAGGAATTCTGAATTTCATGTCTCAACTTAGTGTGAAATTGTAGGTCATAATATGAGTAACTTTTATTGTAGTGTATGATCTGCATCTTAGCTTAAATGAATCATAAGTACAGTGTCATGCTGTGGTGAGTAACACACACATAAATTTTTGAACTAATGGGAAAATTCTACTGTTAATTACATAATTGGTCAAAACAAGTAAATCGACTTGATCACTTGAAGTAATCCATGTTGATATATCATTAAAATATGGAAGAAATTTATGTTTTACACAGTTTAAATTTTTCTTCATTTCAGATGAATGCTTGCCTGAATTAAATAATAAATTAGCTTGTACACTTGTAACATAAGCCTCAGTTTGGTATCATTGTTAACATTGCTAAAAAAATATTAAAAAGTTACACTTGTGGTGAATAAAATGAAAAAACAGAATGACAATACTATATAAATAGTATTTATTCCTCATTAGTAGATTCCGATGAGTTGTGTTTATGGATGTTTCAAATGCTGCAAGGAAAGCATATACAATGTAAATGTGTTGGACAGGAAAGTCAGAAGTGCCTGGTGAATAACAAAAGTGTGTGAAGCTGTTAATGAAAAGAAAATATCTTGTATAAAGTATTTGACTTTCAGGTCAGAAATTAACTAAAAGGGGGAGGAGCAGATCATCTAAAGGCACATTGGCTTGAAAAGCGATAAAAAGTACTAGGACAAGCTGCCAATGGTAACCAATAACTCGGATATAGTTGGTAAATTTTGAGCGAAGCTATTGCAAAATCTAAGCTCATTAAAACATCTATTGTAACAAATTCTAAAAAACAAACGGGTAAAATTTATTACTTCTAGAAAAAAAGTATGAAACATTCTAAAAATGAAATGCCTAAAATTTATCATGAACTACTTTCCTTCACGCCTTCACATTGGTTGTGATCAGGGTGCATGTAAACAAAGCGGAAAGACACACTCAGATCAGGAACCACGTTTTTCATTTTGTGTTGCGAAAGAAGACACACACACACACACACACACACACACACACACACACACACAAAAAAACCTTCCTTTTATTATTATAAACTAAGCAAGTGAGAACTGCTGGTGTAAAGATGACAGATAGTCTTTCCATTTCTTCGTTTTTCAATTAAAACAATTTCTTCAAATTAATGTTAGTGAGACGACTTTTGTGAAACGGTTTAAGTAAAAGGCCATCTAGTTTTAATTGAAATTCCTCAATGACACGGAATTTCGGGAATCGGAAGGCGTCAAAACCTGACCATGGACAATGTCCAATCGCATGCCGAAAATCACAGTGATCAGATCTGTCATGTTATAGCTATGCCTGAACAACTAATTTTTCTGAGTCTCATATAGAGAGTGGATTTTTTCAATTAAAATTGGTCAGTTTTTTAATGGTCATTATTTTTATGACACGACTAATCACCATGCTACCTACCCCATGTCACTCACCATGTCCATGTCCTTCCCTTTCTCTGTGGCAAGTGTCACCGCGATCGACTGAAGATCTTTGGACCAGATAGGTAACAAATAACCCCTTTTTAAAACCCGGAAAACTCCCTAAAAATGCAGGTTTTTTAAACAATTATTTTTCAATGACACGAAATTTTGGGAATCAGAAGGCATCAAAACCTGACCATGGACAATGTCTAATCGCATACCAAAAATCATGGTGATCGGATTTGTCATGTCGTAGCTATACCCGAACAACTAATTGTCCTGAGTCTTGCATAGAGAGCGGATTTTTTCAATTACTAGGACAAGCCGCCAATGGTAACCGATAACTTGGGTACAGTTGGAAAATTTTGAGTGAAGCTATTGCAAAATCTAAGCTCATTAAGGCGTCTATTATAACAAATTCTAAAAAACAATGCGTAAAATTTATGACTTCCAGAACAAAAGTGCTAAACATTCTAAAAAAGGAATGCCTAAAATTTATCATGAACTACTTTACTTCACACTTTCATATTGGTTGTGATCAGGTTGCATGTAAACAAAGCGGAAAGACACACTCAGATCGGGAATCACGTTTTTATTTTGTATCACGAGAGACAGACAGACAGACACACATACACAAACTTCCTTTTATTATTATAGGTTAAGCAAGTGTTGAGCTAACAGACGGAGGCTTTCCATTTCTTCTTTTTTCAATTCAAACGGTTTTTTTTTTACGTAATGTTAGTAAGCCAACTTTCATGAAATGGTTCAAGCAAAAGGCCATCTAGTTTTAATTGAAATTCCTCAATGACATGGAATTTCAGGAATCAGAAGGCATTAAAACCTGACCATAGACAATGTCCAATCACATGCCAAAAATCAAGGTGATTGGATGCGTCATGTCGTAGCTATGCCCGAACAACTAATTGTCCCGAGTCTTGTGTAGAGAGCGGATTTTTTCAATTATTATTAAAATTTGTTAGTTTTTTAATGGTCATTATTTTTATACGACATGACCAATTACCATGATACCAACTCCATGTCATTCACCATGTCCTCCCCTTCCTCTGTGGCAAGTGTCACCGCGATTGGCTGAAGATCTTTGGAAGAGATAAGTAACAAACGACCTCTTCTCAAAACCTGGAAAACCCCCTAAAAATGCAAGTTTTTGGACGATTATTCCTCAATGACATAGAATATCGGTAATCAGAAGGCGTCAAAATCTGACAATGGACGATGTTCCCATGCAGTTAACTGGACGGTGACATTCATGTTGACAGCCTTCAGCGCATGCACTTTGAGTACAGCAATGACCAACGGCAATTGAAAGCAGTCTTTTCTTGCTATCAATATCTGAATTGTGTCTCCCTACTGAATTAATATCAATGATAACTTCCATTTATTATGCATAATTTATTTCATGTTTCTGATTGAAATCAAAAGCTCTTTTGGTTTCTGACTTAATTTTGACTCTGCAAGAAAGCAGAGAATGATAACTAATGCTACAAGCATCACTCTTATTTGGCCCACTTGTGTGACCTTGTTTTGTTTTTTTCACCTTTGCGTGATGGCTTGTACTGTTGGATGGAAGGAAGAAATATAGTAGTGTCAGTTTGTAAGAAAGCAATAAGCTTGTGCCAAATACAACTTTTTGCTAAAAAGAAAAACTTGGAAGATACCTCACTATCTCTTCCTTTTAGTATTTACTGAAACATTAAAAATATAGTTACAAAATTTTGGGACACTAATTCTACTTGTTTTAGCCTTGCTCAGGATTGACTTATCTATGAACGGGGGAAAAAAATGAGAAACTTAACTCATGCCAATTTGAAGATAGTATTATTATGCTTTTTAAGGTTGGTCATGTCAATACAGTTTGTTTTATGAGCTTGCCACATTTGAGTTTAGTGTTGAGGTGCATCTTACATCTCACCATTCTATGATCACTCCCTGTGTTGAACCTGTTCAGCACACTGGTCTTCAATGACAAATTTCTAAGTACACTTAATAAAATCAATTTCACTTGTCATTCCATTGGGATGCTACCATGTCTATTTCCTGTGTGTTTTTTCTCGGAAATGATGGAAAACCTTTCTGCCTCTGCAAATTCTACGAGAGTATTTCCATTTTGGTTTCTGTTGCCATGTCTGAATTTACCTACCAAAGTTTCATTATGTTGCTGTTTCCCTATTTTCGCATTGAAATCACCCATAATGATCATCAAGTGCTGCTTGTCGTTATTATTTAGATGCTGAATTTCTTCATAAAATTCTTGAACTTCTTCCTCAGGATGACCAGGGGTGGTAGCATAAGCTTGAATACTCATAATCGGAGCCTGGTATCTTTTTTAGAGTTTGATAATGAGTCGTACAGCTCTGTCTGAGGAACTTTCAACTTCTAGAATATTTGTCCTTCAGTTTTTTGTTTAGATTATAAATCCAACACCGCTAGTTCTGTCAGTGTCTGTCCCACGATAGTAGAAGAGATGTCTGCTATGTATACATAAAGCTGGATTTCACTTTTCAGTTAAATCAAACATTTTTATCTAAACAACTTATGAGACGTAAGTTGCAATTTCAGCTGGGGGGTATTATCATATTTGTAGTAACCAATGTGTAATACACTCCAAAAGTTCTTGATGCTCAGCTGAAAAGTTTATTTTATTTGATTTACAACCCTGCACTCCGAGTCTCATCATTTCCTTTTCTACAGGTGAGCACTGAGAGCCCTGTGATCTGTTATAGGCACTATCTGATTCATGGTTATCAAGAGAGAGGTAGAGAGAGCCTGTGCTCCATCTCCCACAGTTTCCTGTGACATTGCAAAAATAGAGTGATCCTGCACCCATTTAGTATCCAGCTCTAAGTGCCACACGAGTCACTTGATCAGCTTATTCACTCTTGTTGAATGAAAACTTTGGACTTCATTACTTGGCTACATTTTCCTTAAATACTGCAACACTCAGTTGTGTTTGTCTAAGGCAAACAAATTGCTTCTGAGTACTTGAATTTTTTAATTAAAAATGATTATGGTACTATGTGCTACAGGTTCTGCATTTCATGATCAACTCTGCATAAAATTTTAAAAGTAGTAATTATTTCTTGAAGTCAGGAACAGGACAAAATTGTACTGTTCAGTGCATTGTTAGTCTGAACCTTTGAGTATGGTTTTGATGATAGATGGTGGAAATTCAATGATTTGATGCTAAGTAATAGTTTAACCATTTAGCCATTTTCTTCTTCAGAGTTTCATAACTCACTGTAGGGGGTAAGGAATAGATTCTTCCAAAGTTTGGTTTAGCTTAGGGATTAAGAGTGGGGTGATACGGAGAGCATTTTTCTTTTCAAGTAGAAAATTTTGAACACGTTCTGAAGGGTACTTGTGATTGACACTTCCACTGTATTCTTTTCTTAAAACTATGTCAGTTCTGTAATTGAGAAGAAGAATTTTAACACTGTAAGTTCTTACCCAGATTGTAAAAATATAGTATTGGCAACATTGGGAGTTTTCTATACTCTATTCTACAAAATTTGGTATTTTCCGTAGAAACTAGGATATCTTCAAAATTAATATTATTGACCTCTTTGTTCAGACAACACTACATGGAACAGAACAATGAAGAGATTGTCAAAGTATGGGCAAAAAGAGTATTTGGATGCTACATGGCTACGTTATTAATATAATTATAACTAAAATTTAGGTTGGAGGTATTAGGTTTTATGATGATGTTCATGGTGTGAATGATATTTCATCATATTAGTTGTTACATGCACAACTTGTTTCCTAAAGGTTATATTTTGCATAATATTACTTCTAGTAATTACAAAGTATTTTCTATGTTGAGAAAATTTCAGGAAGCTTAACAATTTACTATGTTTTAAAAAGAAAAATATTTTCAAATTTTCTGAAGAATCAACTAGTATTGCAGTTTTTGTAAGCAGTATTATATAAATAATAGTGATTTAAAAATTACCTTGTAATTTGAAAGGTGAATAATAATAACCTGCATATGTACTGTTGATGATATGTTTTTGTTCTCTCGTTTTATAATGTTCCTGTAGATGAATTATGATGTGGGAAAAGTTGATTTCTCTTTTTCTGTACTCAGCTAACCTTTTGTTTTTCTGTTATTTTTTTTTTTTTTGAAGTTTACATAAATTTTCTAAAGAAGAAGTCCAAGACGACATATTTCAGTATGCATCTGAACACTGCTGTTATGGGGAAAAAGCTGCTCAAGAAATGGAAATTGGAGATAGTGTTATGAGCAGTGTCTATCATGTAAGTCTAACATATTAAATTCACTGTGGCTTTTCTTGATTTCATTTTTTTTTTTTTTTTTTTTTTGTAAACTAAGCTTTGAATTTAATGTTTTGAGCCAAGATTGTAAAACAAATAGTGTATCAGTGCCATGCTATCGAGGTAATCCAGTGAAGCTCATTTCAGTATGTTGTGACCCCGCACGGGGATAACTGGTTTACCAGTTATTTGGGGAGCGGCGCCCCCATGGCCCGAGCTCACCTTGTGACGGAGTACTTTTCGTTTACTCTTGAACGATACTATCACCGAAGGGACAGCTGTTCATCCAGCTGATGGGGGATGGCGTCCCCACGGCCCGAGCCGATTTTCTCTTATTGTTTTGCTTTTTTCGTCTTAAGTTCATATAATGACATGTACCCGCCTCAGTTGTAGGCTGCTGAGGTTGTGATGAGGCGCCAGCTCCGGGTTTTGTTCCTCGTTCTCTTCCCTGTCTTTTCTCTTTTATGTTACATTTTCTGTTTTTCCGGAGCTGGTTAGCTTAGACCTACCTGCATGTTTGCCGTGTGCGGTGACCCGTACCGGTGGAAAAGAGGATGCTGGATGCTGAGGTATCTGGGGGCCGGGTTGTAGTTGTCTCCAGATGCCAATACTCCTCTTTGCCCTCTGCTTCACCCTAAACGGGAGGCTGGGAGCTAACCCACTCCTAGTCAGGAAGTCTGTGGCCGAGTGGTGTCCAGACATCTAGCGGCTTGTCGTTCTGTTCGGCTGGGTGAGTTTGGGGGTAGGGTGGGCATGCCAAAGGGGTGTTCTCCGGGCACGGGAAAGTCTGGGTGCACGCTGAGCGTGTGTCTACCCTACCAACTTGCTATATCCGCTGATTATCCCTAGAGCCGTGTCCTGCATCCTCTTGGGCTTGCGGACCTCCGGTTCTCCCTCGTTGGGCTCGGTAGTGGGTGGGGAGGTCGGCGGATGAATCTTCTCTCTTCTTTATGGGTTCCAAAGACACTTCCCATGGTGCGACACCAAAGCGTCCAATGGAGGATGGGACCATCCCTTCCACAAAGAAACTTGTCTCTGACACTTGCCATGCTCTGTTTCTCTTAATTCATTCTATCGATCCTTTACAACCTTTGAGTGCAAAGAGCCCTTTCTGGATCAATAAGGCTCTTCAGGCCGTTGCTGGCTCTCCGCGCAATGTCAGGAAGCTTCCTTCAGGGGATCTTCTTGTCAAAACCTCTCATTCCAGACATAGCACCACTCTGCTCACCACAACCGCACTGTTGGGTATTCCGGTGCAAGTGACCCCGCACGGCTACTTAAATTCCTCTCGCGGCGTGGTCACCTCCAGCGACTTAATTGACTGCAGCGATGAGGAGCTACTTGCCGAACTAGGGGAACAACATGTCACTGGGGTTCGCCGGATTCTGTTTCGGCGAGATGGGAAACTTGTTCCATCTCGCAATATCATCTTAACCTTTGACTCCCCAACTCTGCCGACTTCCATCAAGGCAGGGTACTTACATCTTGACGTTCGACCCTATATACCCAATCCCCTCAGGTGCTTCAAGTGCCAGCGTTACGGACACTCCCAGCAGTCGTGTCGTAATGTGGCTACGTGTGGTCGCTGTGGTTCTGCGGATCATCTTTTGCTGGAATGTTCGGCAGCTTCTGAACACTGCACTAACTGTGATGGTGCGCACTCTGCAGCTTCTAAGCAATGTCCCAAGTGGGTAGAGGAGCAGGCGATTCAACGTCTAAAGACCATTGAGCATCTCTCCTATCCAGAGGCCAGACGGCGGATCGCCCCTGGGCCGCCAGGTCGACGTTCGTATGCCTCTGTGGTGGTCCAGAAGGCTACTGTTGCTGTCCAGACTGAGGCTCACGTCCCGGCGCGGTGTCCCTACTATTTCGCGGACATCGTTGCTGCTGGATTGGAGACGCTTCAGTCTCGCCGTCTTGACTCCAAGGCGACATCCACCCCGTTGCCGACATGCTCCTCTGCCAGCACTGGGACCCAGGTTCAGGGCAAATCGAAGCTGAAACCCGATCCGGTGAAACCTGGCGCATCCTCACCGAAACACAGCTCTAACACTCAGAGTCGGGCAAAGGCCAAAAAAACACACGGGGAGTAAGCACAACCCTATCTTACCCCCTGACCCTGCAGACGGCCTGGAGCTCATGGATTCTGAGACGTATTATGAGGCGTCTTAGTCGTCTCTGTATTTTCTTTCCATTTTTTTTTTCGCATTATGGCTTCCATCATTCAGTGGAATTGCCGAGGTCTGCGACGCCACCTTGATGATCTGAAAGGCTTACTGTCTTCGCATACACCTGTGTGCGTGTGTCTCCAGGAGACGAAGATTCGCACGGCGGACACTTTTCGCTGCGCCGATACTCTATTTTTCGTAAAGATCACCAGGACGGCGTTATCGCCTGCGAAGGAGTGGCCGTCGTTGTTCCTCATGGTGTCCCTGTCACTGCGGTTGCCCTTCGGACGACTTTGCAGGCGGTGGCGGTGCGACTATCTGTGAACACTCTGCTCACGGTGTGTTCCATCTACATACCACCAACTGAAGCTGTAAGCCTTTCGGATCTGGAAGATTTAGTTGACCAGCTGCCACCTCCTTTCTTCATCTTAGGAGATTTCAATGCACACAGTCCGTTGTGGGGTTCTGCCACTCGTGATTCCCGGGGCCGTGTTGTTGAGTCCCTTCTCTCCAACACGTCCCTCTGTCTCCACAACACCGGGGCAGTCACTTACTTTCATGAACCCACCCGCTCGTACTCTGCCATTGATCTGTCCTTGAGTTCGCCATCCTTCTATCCTGACTGGTCCTGGAGCGTCTCTGATGATCCCCTTGGCAGTGATCACTTTCCCATCTTTCTCCGTCTAGCAGGTGCCGGGTACCGTCATCCTACTCGCCCTGCTAGATGGGCTATCGATCGAGCCAAGTGGGACTCATTCACGGCTTCAGCGACCATTACTCCAGCCATGGTGACCTCGGGTACGATCGATGAAGCTGTTGCGGCGGTTACGGATTGCATTGTGCAAGCGGCAGACTTTACCATCCCTAAGTCTTCGACTAATCTTCCACGTTGTCCGCGACCTTGGTGGAATTCCACTTGCAAGGCAGCTCGTCAGGCCCAACATCGGGCTTGGGGTAGGTTTCGTCGGTACCCCACCGACGCGAACCTACTTGCTTTCAAGAGAGCCAAATCTTACGCGCGTTTGGTACGTCGTCGTAGCCAACGGGAATCTTGGATGCGATACGTATCCGGGATTAACACCACTTCCAGCTCTAAGATTGTTTGGGACAGGATCCGCAAGATTCGGGGTAAGTACCCTTCTGGGGAACTCTCCATTCTTGAGAGTGGTGGAGGAACAGTTGCTGACGCTCAGGGTATTGCTGACTGTCTGGGCGGCGCATTTTCTTCGGTGTCCAGCAGCCGCAATTACGCTGCTTCGTTCCGGCAGGTACAGCCGCGGCTTGAACGGTCCAAGGTTTCCTTTGGACCGTTTTCCGCTACCGATTATAACAGCCCGCTGACTGCCGTCGAACTGAAGATTGCCCTGAATCGGTCTGGCCGAACATCTGTCGGACCGGATAACATCCATTATGAAATGCTGAAGCACCTTTCTCCGTCCTCTCTTGAATGTCTGCTGGTCCTGTTTAACAGGATCTGGCACGAGCGTGACTTTCCCGAATCTTGGCGCACTGCCATTGTCGTTCCTGTTCTCAAACCTGGTAAAGATCCCGCTAACCCGTTGAACTACCGACCAATTGCTATGACAAGCTGCCTTTGCAAAGTACTAGAGCGCATCATCAATTTTCGTTTGGTTTTTTATTTGGAATCACGTCACCTTCTTTCACCTCATCAGAGTGGATTTCGGAAATTCTGTTCCACCTCCGATCATCATCTTCGCCTTGAGACATCTGTCCGGGAGGCGTTTGTCCGGCGTCAGCACATGGTCTCCGTGTTCTTCGACATGGAAAAAGCTTACGATCGAACCTGGAGATACGGCATTCTCCGTGATCTGCGTGACTGCGGATTGCGTGGAAATTTGCCAACCTTCATTGCCGGATTTCTCCAGAACCGGATGTTCCGTGTGCGCGTCGGATCGACCCTCTCTGCGTTATACCCACAGGAGCAGGGTGTCCCTCAAGGCTCCATTCTTTCTGTGACATTGTTCATCCTTCGTGTAAATCATATTTTCACTCTACTTCCTCCGTCGGTTCGTGGCTCCATGTACGTGGATGATCTGCAGATCTCTTGCGCATCTGTCAACATGCGCACCATTGAGCGGCAGCTGCAGTCGGCCATTAATAAGATCTCTACCTGGGCCTCCCACAATGGATTTGGCTTCTCAACCCAGATGACCGTTTGCGTGCATTTTTGCCGCAAACGGGGTCTTCACCCGGACCCTCACCTCCGTCTGGGGTGTTCTACCATCCCTGTGGTGTCAGAAGTCAAGTTCCTTGGGCTAACTTTTGACCGAGCTCTCACCTTCCGACCTCACATCCAGTCTTTGAAGGTGCGGTGCACGAAGTCATTGAGTATCCTGAAAGTCCTCTCTCGAACATCTTGGGGGTCTGACAGGTGCTCAATGCTTCGCATTTACCATTCTCTGATTCGGTCAAAGTTAGACTTCGGTTGCATAACGTACGGTTCGGCACGTCCTTCCGTGTTGCGGCCTCTGGATCCTGTCCATCACCAGGCTCTGCGGCTATGCACTGGTGCTTTCCGTACCTCTCCCGTGCATAGCCTGTATGTCGAGGCCCATGAACCGCCATTGTGCATCCGACGTAAGCAGCTGTCTCTTCAATTCTTCACCAAGTTGAAGTCTCTTCCTGATCATCCACTGCATGGTTCCATTTTCCAACCACAATGTGTCCGCATATTCTCACACCGGCCTTCCTGTGTTCCGACGTTTGGGATTCGGTTGTCGACCTTGGTGCGCGATGCTGGTCTAGACTTGTCAAGGATTGGTTTGACCCGGTTCTACAATGAACCGCCTTGGCAGCCGGTTCAAGCAACGGCTGACCTTTCCCTTTGTGTGTGGCCAAAGTCTTCCACTCCTGCTCTGGTGTACCAGCAGCTCTTTACCGAGATACTGTCTCTCTTCCCGGATTTCGTGCCTGTATTACTGACGGGTTGAAATCCGGTGAGGTTGTTGGATCCGCATTCGTGTGTGGCGATGCCTCCCATGCTGAGAGGCTTCCGCCTGAATCCACCGTCTTTTCGGCAGAGATGCGTGCGGTACACCTCGCTTTGTGTCACATACAGTCTAGATCTCATCGTCGCGCTTTGATTTGCTCCGATTCCCAGTCCGTCATCCAAGTTTTATCTTCTCCAGAGGACACGGACTCTCCTGTCATCCGTGATGTCCGTCGTCTTCTTGGAACTTTGGAAGGTGCTGGATTCCTGGTCCGATTCTGTTGGGTTCCTGGCCATGTTGGGATCCGGGGTAACGAGCTGGCAGATCTTTCTGCCGGGTCTGTTTCCTCCATGTTGCCAGCTCGGCTGCCACTGTCTTTCCGTGATTTTAGACCTTTGATCCGGACATTTCTCCTGGATGAGTGGCAGTCCCTGTGGTCTCAGCAGAGCGGCAATAAGCTGCATTCTCTCAAACCACAGATCGGACTATGGAAGTCTAGTTTGCGGAAGAACCGTCGTGAGGAGGTTGTTCTTGCACATCTCCGCATTGGGCACTGTCGTTTTACTCACCGTTTTTTGCTGTGTGGCGACAGTGCCCCGATGTGTGAGGCGTGCCATTGTCGTCTCACTGTCCTTCATGTTTTGTGTACTTGTGTTCGTTTTTGTGATCATCGTTTTCATTATTTTCATTCTCATTTGTTGGACGAAGGAGCTGCTACGCTGCAGACTCTCATTGGTGAGGACTGCGACCTGACCGCAGTGTTCTCCTTTTTTAAGGAGATTGACTTTTTTACCCTCATTTAGTTTTACCGTATTCATTTCCATCTTTCACTTTTTCCGCTTCATCCTTTCAATTTTACCGCTTCATCCTTTCAATTTTACCGCATCAGCCTGTTTTTAACCTTGTGTACGTTTTTATTGATTTTTGTTTCATTTTGATGTCTGTTGTTTGGCGCTCTTTGGCCAACCATGGCCCTTGCGCCATTAAAATTAATCAACCAACCAACCAACCAGTATGTTGTGATAGCAACAGAACAAGTTTGAAATTTCTGTGTTTGTAGTTGCCATTTGTATATGGAAATTGTGGTTAGTATACATGTTTTCAAACACAGTTAATGACTCTTACAAGCATCCTAAATTAAGCTTTCTTTTTATCATGCCCCTTAACATACAAAGACTCTACAGTTTAAAAATAAATGAAGCGATACAAGTCACACGGTAACACTTCCTACAAGATATGTACTGTATGTTTGAATTAAAATAAGGTATGCCTAAAAATGGAACATCATTAAATATGATTCAAGATTTTTAAAACTGAGTTTTGAAGATGTATTACCATAGAAACAAGTAAGTGCAAAACTTTAAAAGATAATGATCTATTTTTTTATAGATGTAAACAGGATCATACAGGATCTGCTGAGTTTTCACTCACCAATGGGTCACTTTTTCTTGGCACTAGAACAACATACAGACTAAAACTGGAAAGCATAAATAGAACGGAGAGGTTAAAATCAAATAAACAATAGTCACACGAGATAGCATTAGCTTAATATTTCACTGTATACATCTGATAAAGTTTCTTTGCATTTGGCTCTAACAGAGTGATTCATGCACACCGTAGATTTATTAAGGCGAAATTGCTGCATGCCTCCCTGTGGTCTGTCTTAGTAAGATTCCTTTTGTGATGGCACAGAGCGGTGTTGCTTTATTATTTAATACTTTCCATGACAGAGCGGTTGCGAGCTTACCGTACTTGACATCCCTTTTTTGTTCTTCAAGCCTTGTACCTTGTAGCAGAGAACCTTTTTGCCTTTCCTATGTAGATATTCTTGGATCCATCAGGGTACTGTATGGAGATAGGATCGGGTACACTGTAGCACGCTCGGACATGATAGTTGGATATCATGGTGTCTGATTATATCAGAGATGCAACTAGGCGATTTTATCTCCACATCATACACTGGTTTCCATAAATTAAGCAACAAAACAAAACATCTTGACAATTGGGCAAAATATAGTTCAAATTGCACGAAATTTGG
Source organism: Macrothele yani (assembly GCA_039090855.1). Lineage (NCBI taxonomy): Eukaryota > Metazoa > Arthropoda > Arachnida > Araneae > Macrothelidae > Macrothele > Macrothele yani. The sequence goes on from CM076992.1 coordinate 23,741,305, forward strand.
GTTATGGACAAAGGCATACAGCATCGATGTACAGAAGGCAAATGAGTAGCGCTGGCAGCGCTTTATGCAAATGCGCAAGAGCTTAAAACCAGCTGTTTCAGAGCGAGTCAGCTATTCATGTGCGCTGGTGAATGACAAGATTTCGAAATAGCGATTTTGTTAACATGGCTTAAAGACGTCATTTATCAGCGGAGTTACGCTACAGAGCGATAGGCCGACTCAAAACAGGGCAATGGCAGTTGGACGTCACAAGGCGGCTCTACGTCGATCGTTCTGTGGTCAGCAGGATGTGGAAGCAGCACCAAGCCACAGGTGCACCTTCTTAGAGGTACAGCGAAGGTAGGCGGAAAGCGATGACCACAGCGGATCATCGGTATTTGCGGCTTTCGGCACAGCAGAACAGGACAGCTACACTGACTCATCTCAGATCTGTGCTTGCGGCAGGCACCGGACGGATGGTATCAGCTTTGACGGTACGCAGAAGGTTGCATGCAGAAGGACTGTATGCTCGGTGACTGGTACTGTGCATGCCTCTCACATCCCGCCACCGGAGGGAACATTTCAATTGGGCACGAATGCATGTGAACTGGACTCAAAATCAGTGGAGGTCTGTTCCATTCACTGATAAGTTATGATGCTGTTTACGGAGTGATTCTTGCCGAGTTTACATCTGGAGAGAGGCTGGTACTCGCTATCTACCCTTTAATATCCAGAAAAGGGACACCTAAGATGGTGATAGTGTTCTGGTGTGGGGAGGTATATCGTTAGGCGGCTGTACCGACCTCTATGTGTTACCACATGGAAACCTCAATGCTCAGAGGTATAGAGTCTACATCCTGGACACTATTGTTCATCCGTATGCGGCCGCAATTGGCTATACATTTGTACTGCGGGCGAACAACGACCGCTCTCTCACAGCTCACCTTGTGCACCAGTACCTGGAACAGGAGACTATAGTTCGTATGAAGTGGCCAGCAGGCTCTCCCGATCTGAATCCCATTGAGCATGTCTAGGATACTTTTGGGAGGCGTGTAGCTGGCCTCCAGCCCCCTCCCCGAACGCTGCAGGGGCTCTGGACTGCTTTGCTTGAGCAATGGACGCAGCTACCCACGGAGCTGCTCGACACCATAATTAACAGCATGGAGCATTGCTGTTGGGCCTGTATTGTTGTTTGGGGTAACCACACTCCATATTAAAGTAACTTTTCCTATTTCATCTTGATATCTATATTTCTGTATTTTCATATTTGCATCACTCATACAAAATGTAAATGTTTTGTGTCACATGTTCTTACGTTTTTCTGTTGCATTTTGTCTGATAAAGCTTACCACCAAATTTCATCCGAATCGGTTGCATACTTTTTGAGTTATCACTGTTTTTCCATTTGTTGCTGAATTTATGGAAACCAGTATAGTTAAACCTCTTTAAATACAGAGTAAGAATCCCCGATATATATGGGATGGATCTGATTAATCTTGATGCAGGGTTGTCAATATGTCCATTACCTTTGTTACCTATATTTCTTACCTTTTTTCAATTATCATACATACCCTAAGTTATTCATATCCAGAGGAAACAGCAAGTTTTAAGAATCTTTCAGTTTTTACACTCTCACCATCTGAGCATACGGAAAACACCATTGCAGGATGTTATCTGATGAAAGCCTCCTTGTAACCATCAGTGCTAAAAGATCTTGAGTTCATGATGTTATTTATTGATGTGGGTTTATAGTAAACAGAAATGTCAAGATGTCCATCTACTGTTTTCCTTATTACATTCAAAAATGGCAAAGAGCTATCCACTTCAGTTTCCATGGCGAATTTAATTGTGAGGTATACAGAGTTGATTTTCCCCAGGAAAGATTTAAGATCCCCTCTACTGTGTTTCCATACATAGGACTCATGTAACAGAACACTTCAAAGTAATATTGGCAAGGTGAACACACCCTTCACAACAGTTAACTTACGAACCAAGATCAATATAGCAGCAGCTCAACTATCAATAAAAAGAAAAAGCAAAATTTGAATGAACTTTTGACTACAGTGGCTGAAGATGCAGACCTGGATGTGCGTACTTAAGTTACTGTTACCACAATAATTAAATTATAATATGTTAAATAGTATTAAAATGAATTTTGATATATATCTATCATGTAATCCATTATTTCTTTGCTACTTTTTTTTCACACTTATAAGTGACACAATTAGGGCATGTCTCAACTGTCATTTGACCTCATAGGCAAAGAACTAATGAACTAAGTTTGGGCTTGATGCATAAGTTGAAATTATCCCTACATTTGTACATACACACATATCACTAAGCTGTTCTCTGATATTCAGAGGTTAGCTCCACAAAGAAACACAAATTACTATAAGTTTTACTTACTGTTGCAGTATCAAACTTCTCCGTTTACAGCAATCTTGACATACAACTCGGGCTTCACTCACATCCATCACACACCGTACACAAGATCTTCTATACTTCATACTCATAATCTTTTTCTCATGCAGACACTCCTGAATCTGATCCTCCCATGACTTCCTTGACCTTCCTCTACCTTTCCTTCCTGACACTCGGGCTAAAAAGATTTTCTCAGTAAGCATCTCATCACTCATTCTTTCAACATGGCCAAACCACCGAAACATATTGGTCTCCACCTTGCTAACAACATTTTGCTTCACATTACACAACTGCAACACATCTTCATTCCTCACACAATCAGAACGTGTCTTGCCACAACCCCCCCCCCCCATAAGTAACGCATTTCTCCAGCACACAAACGACTCCTGTGTTTCTTCTGTAGAATCGAGGTTTCACTGTCATACATCAAAGTAGGGGCAATTACACTTTCATACACAGCCATGAGGGACTCTCTTGAGAACCCATCATTCCTGTGAAAACCTCCCAAAGCAGCCATGACTTTCAATGAAGAATTCACTCGCCTACTAATTTCACCATCCAATTTGTTCTCTCTGTCAAACATGCTTCATAAATACACAAACTCATTCATCTGGTCAATCACTGTGCCATTTAGACATATATTACATTCAGTACTATCAGTTTCTTTCTCAAAAACCATAACTTTGGTTTTTCTCTTATTTATACTCAGTTTGAATTTCATGCAAACTTCGTACATCCGGGACAACATACTCTGCAACTCACTTTTGTTCTCTCCCAGCAGGACAGTGTCATCAGCATACCGCAATCTGCACACATGGATGCCACCAAGACATAAACCAGTATTATCTACTTTGGCATCACACATGCACGCATCCATAAATATATTAAACAGCCATGGTGACATTACACAACCTTGTCTAACTCCTCCACCAATAGAAAAACATTTTGATAAAACACCATTCACTCGTACACAAGCTCTACTACCAGGATACATGGCTTTTGCACTATTAAGTAGATTCCCAGTAACACCATATTCATTCAATACCTTCCACAAAAGTGTCCTATTTACTCGGTCGTAAGCTTTCTCTAAATCTATGAAGGCAGCAAAAACTTTCTTACCAACAGCCAGATACTTTTCAATCATCATGCATAATGCAAAAATTTGGTTAGTGCAGCCTTTACCAGGCAAAAAACCACTCTGAACATCCCACACTTTCTCTGATGTAAGACCCCATACTTTTTCAATAACAACCTTACCAAACACTTTCCCTGGCACACTCAGTAGGCTAATACCACGATAGTTCTTGCAATCAGTCTGATCACCTTTTCCCTTATACAAGGGAACAATGATAGCATCCTTCCAATCCCGAGGGATCATTCCTAACTCCCAGCACAACTGGCAAATTTCAGTTAACCAATGAATTAGAGTCACCACCATATTTCAACATCTCAGCAGTTATGCCATCAACTCCCAGAGCTTTACCATTCTGAAGAGATTTTAGAGCTTTACACACCTCTTCTCTTGAGATCCCTCCTGTGCTTCCATCCTCCTCTGTGACATAATCTGCTTCTGCCTCTGAATCACCTTTGCTTTCCTGTTCTAATAACTCACAGAAGTATTCACACCATCTTTCACTTAACACATTGGGCTCCCATATCAGTTCCCCTGATCCTATTCTTCACACAACTTACAACTTTGTTTCCCCTATTTTTCCTGATTCTCACGTACTTCCAGAAAGTCTTCCTTCTTTCCAAAAAGCCAATTCATGCCTTTCCACCCTTTCCTTCCTATCATTTGCCTTACTCTGTTGAACCAGCCTAGTGGCTTCATGCTTCTTACAGTGATATTCATCCACAGAAACTCTACCTTGCAACATCCCCAAATAGGCTTCTTTCTTTCTCTGTACTGCCTTTTTAATCTCACTATTCCACCAAGCATTCCCTCTTTTGTTACCCAATATTGTGGTGCCACAGACTTCTTCAGCAGCAGTGACAACACAGTTCTTAAAACATTCCCATTTCTTTTCTACATCCCTCTCACAAGACTTCAGCTCCTTCAGTCGTTCTCCGAGTAAGTGAGAATAACGCTGATGATCTTCAGGGAGCCTTTCAACCTTTATTCTTTCCATCCTGGGCCTCTTCCTATTCCTTTTCCTCCAACCAACATTTTTTCACTTGTGACACTACCAAGTAATGATCAGAACCAACATCTGCACCTCTCATCACACGAGTGTCAACAATTAAGTGTTTCAGACGTTGATCGTAGACAACAAAATCTATCGCACTCTTTTGACCAAGAGTACGAGTTTCTCAAGTATACACATATGTATGGATATACTTGTGGTTGAAAAACGTATTAGATACACAAACCATTCTCGATGCGGAGTTCAATTAATCTCAACCATTATCATTCATACAAGGATAATTAAACTTACCCAGAACATTGTCGGAAATTGCATTATGCACACCTGCTCTAGCATTGAAATCTCCTGCTATTATAACTTTCTCTTTAGCACCAAACTGGCTCAAAACAGCTTTTAGCTCATTCCAGAAATCTTCCTTCCTATCAAAAGGTTCCAAGTCACAAGGAGCATACACTACAACAATTATTATTCTCTGAAGTTTCACTTTTAAACGAATCCAAAGAATTCACTCACTTGTGCAGTTATAGTGAATCAAGTTGTTCTTCTTGTTTTCACTTAAAATCACACCTACACCAACCTGTCCTCTCACATTATCCAATACTCCAGACCACACACTCGCAGTTCCATTCACTTCTTCTATCCCAATTTCCTTCTTTTTGGTTTCACTTACACACAGCACATCCAATTTATACTTATTAAGGTCTTCAATCACCTCGTTCATTTTGTCCATTTATACCTCTAGTATTCCATACACCAATCTTACACTCACTCAGCCGAGATCTCTTTCTGATTCACCTTTTTCCAGGTCGATACCGTGGTGGACCATCCTTCTCAAGTGTGGTAAGCCCACCATACCCCACACTTGAGTCAGTTTTTGCATTTCTTTTGGCTTTTTAATCTACTAAGTACATCAGTGTGGGGGATTAGCCTGCAGCTGACGGTTCCAGTTAGTCATTCAACCTAAGGATTCTGGAACAAAACCCAGTGAGTTGGGGTCTTTTCGCCAATGTCACACAGAATTAGCTGGCACCTCTCCAAGATTCACAGAGTTGCTGTTGTGTGTGCCATTGTTACCACGGAGCGCCTCGAGGAGGCAAACCCATCTCTCACTGAGATCGCCCGCTTGAACTTATCCCAAAGTGACTAAAACCACTGTAGTAATTCTTTCCACATTCCTGCCCAAAAAGAATATGCTAGGATACTGGTAAATTAAAAATGCCAGCTGTTACCTGTATCATCATCATCATCATCATCAATCATTTTCCATCTACTCCTGGACAGTATCTTCAAGTCTCTTCCACAACTCTCTGTCTTGAGCAGTTCTATTCCATGTCACTCCAGTATGATTTCAAATCAACAGTTGAGACAGTCTTAATTGTTACAACAGTCGTTAACAAGGAAGATGACACCGAATTTTTGATTGTAATGAGCACATCTTTTGAATCCTTTCTGACATGAATAAATATTTCAGTCATTCATAGTCAATGGAACCAGTTACAAAAATAAAAATCAACTGGATTTCTACAATCAGTAAAACACATCTAGAAATAGAAATAGCTGCTTTCTCCTACTAGCGGCTGAAAAGTATGTTATGAAAATTATTAAATTGTACACAAAAAAATTCTTGTACATGAAGGAAGATATCAAAAATTAAGGTATTTAGATTTTCACATTGAACAGTTAGAAGAGGAGTTACAGAAGAAAACATGTTCCAACACTATCCCCCCTAGCAAAGGAATTTTGCATAATGGAAAAGTTGAAAGTACGGAAAAAGTATTTTTCATAGTGAAAGCTATGTTAAGGATAAACAAATACATCGCTCTTTCCACATTTTATCAACACATAGCAACCAAAAAATTGTTATCCGGTCACCACTGGTGATCCGAACCCCAGATCTCTCAATATCTAGCCGAGCGTGTTAGCCTTACACTTACGTTGGCCAACAATCAATGGCGCTATGTGTGTTTTTCTGTCAGCTTCTGACGTCATAAATCTGTAAGATGGGCTCAGCTATTGAGATGTCTCCATCTGGTGGGCATTAACGGCACTGGCTATATATTAATTATAGCAGTTAAATCCGGAGGGTGAGATCCAAAGATGGATGCCCACCAGATAGAGACGTCTCAGTAGGTGAGCCCATCTTACAGATTTATGATGTCAGAAGCTGACAGAAAAACACACATAGCGCCATTGATTGTTGGCCAACGTAAGGCTAACACGCTCGGCTAGATATTGAGAGATCTGGGAGTTGGATCACCAGCGGTAACGGGATAACAATTTTTCGGTTGCTACGTGTTGATAAAACGTGGAAAGAGCGATGTATTTGTTTATCCACTGATGCCACGTATTTGGAGGATTTTTTTTTCACTTTGGATCTCGCCCTTTGGATTTAACTGCTATAATTAATATATAGCCAGTGCTCTTATTGCCCACCAGATGGAGACATCTCAGTAGCTGAGCCCATCTTACAGATTTATGATGTCAGAAGCTGACAGAAAAACACACATAGCACCGTTGATTGTTGGCCACAATAGTGCAAGCCTAATGCGCTCGGCTAGATATTGAGAGATCTGGCATATTCGGATCCCCAGCGGCGACTGGTTGGTAATTTTTCGGTTGCTATGTGTTGATAAAATGCGGAAAGAGCGATGTTTTTGTTTAATCACTGACGCCATGTATTTGGAGGATTTTCGCTATGCTAAGGAAAAATAATTTTTTAAGCATGTTTCCTGGCAGCGGAGATAGTGAGAAAAAGGTTTTGACAGTTATGCCCGTAGCTGGAAAACTGTGCATTATTTGAAGAGGACAATGTTCCACATTTTTACTTACCATACCATAAAAAAATAAATTTTTCAATATGGTTTTTAGAAGCGGAGATACAGCTGCAAACAGAAATGCACACTAACACCAGAATTGTGAACTACAAAAGCCCACATGTACAGGCAAAGTATTTCATATAGTAAATGGCATCCGGTGTTAAATCAGACTTCTAGAAGCAGAGATATAAAACAAACAGATCAAACATTTGTTCTTCCTAATGGCAACATTTTGTATTATTTGTAGCAGGATTGGCAACTGTATCTCCGCTTCTACGAATTGTATTGAAAAATTTCTTTTTTTAATATATGTCATTTGCTACAGTAAATATTGAGAACATTACCCCATTTAAATAATGCACACTTTTCCCACTTGGGAGTATAATTAAAAAAAAAATCTTGCTATCTCTGTTCTGAGATGACATGATGTATTTGAAAAGTTCTTTTTCCTTAGCATAACTTTTGCTATGAAGGATAATTTTTGCATATTCTCTACTTTTCCTTATTATAAATATTTAACGGGAATTATCGAGGATAAATTTATTACGGTACATTACCTCTCAAATTTTCAATCTATACACTAGATCATCTTCAGGAGTTCTTGCGGCTTACTACTTCCATAGGTCTGGCGACCAAGCCTGGTGGATTTTCCATGCAGCATGGTCGTTGATGTTGCCACCTTGTGTCTTGTAAATTTCCAGGGATTCCTCTAATTTCCGGATAATTGCGTGAGATTGATGTTTGATCACTTTTAAGGAGTTCCAGTCCATTTTGTGGCCAGTTTGTTGTATGTGCCTGTCTAATTCTGTTTTATTTGAAATGTTCCTTACTGCTGCTTTGTGTTCCTTAATTCTGGTGGTTAACCTTCGTCCTGTTTCTCCTGTATATGGTAATCCACATGAACACTCGATTTCATAAATGACTCCTTCCTGGAGTAAAGTATTTTCTTCTTTTTGTTTTAGGGATGGTAAGTATTTTTTTAATTTTGTTATTTAAACCTGAAGCTAACCTAATTTTATATTTAGTGCTGATTTTCTTTAGTTTTTCAAACACTCCCTTGTGGTGAGTGACTTTTCTTGTGAATGAATATTCAATTTTCTCTTTATTTTTGTCTGTAGTGCCAGTTCTGTTCCTAGTAGGATTTTCTTCCAGTAGTTCACGAATTTCTTTTGAAGGGTAATCATTTTCTAATAAGATTGATTTTAACTTATTTTTATGTTTTTCCTTAGCTTCTGAAGATGAATTCAGCTTTTCAACTTTTTCTCTAAATTGTAAAGCTACATTTTTCTTTATATAATTAGGGTGATCTGATTTATAATTTAAAATTTATCCAGTATTTGTAGGCTTCTTGAATAATTCTGTGGTAATATATTTTCCTTCCCACTTCAAAGTAATGTCTAGGTAATTTAGCCTATTTTTGTTTTGCTCTTCTAAAGTGAATTTTAGGGATTCATCTTAGGAATTAAAACCTTCTAAAATTTTTTATGAGTATCCACTTAAATCTTGATCTATAATGAAAAGGATATCATCCATGTATCTAGTATACATGCAGAAAATTGAAGATTTCAATAGGAAGGCCTCTTCTATTTTACTTATGTAATAATTTGCTAGGAGAGGTGCTAATGAAGAACCCATTGCTAGCCCACATCTTGCTTATAGAAGCAGTCTTGGAATTGAAAAAAGATGTTGTTTAGAGTAAACACTGTAAGTTCATGAAGGCCTATTGCTTCTTCTTATTATAATCATGAAACACTACCAGGGGATGTCAGATTTCTCTGTGAAAGACTATTTGATTCTAAAAATCTCATAAAAAGTCTTTTTGGTAGGATACTCTTCTTGTAAAGAGTATTTGGCACCCATTTTCTTCTTTAAGTAATGCACAGCATTTTTCCACTAGGGGGACATAAAGTTATATCATGTTATACTCTATATCTCTTCTACTAATTGTTCAATTTCCCAATGGTGCAGTGGTCTAAGCTCTGGCTTCTGACCATTCGTCCACAATGGGTCCAGGTTTGAATCCCGGTGAGGCACAGATCTTGTGGTGTGTCTTACAGCACTAGTTCCCTCCCTTCCTTGGAACCAGTGGGCCTAAATTAGGGAGGAGTGACTGCCTATAGGCCGTTGAGTTGATCATAGTGGTCATTAAACCCCTAAACAAACAAAAAATATTAATTGTTCAATTTGAAAATACCTTTTGCCTCTGATACCTTTGGCTATGAAAATTTTTTCATGCACAATTTGTTAACTTTCATAATACCCTTTGCAGCTACTAGTGGGAGTAAGTAGCTATTTCTACTATTTGTGGATATTTTATTTATTGCAGAAATGTAGTTATCATTATTATTATTTTTTTTGCAACCGGTTTACTATGAATAACTCCAATCCCACTGCCTCTTTTAAATTATGAGTTTTTCCCCCTCAAAATGTAAGTGTATTCTATTTTCAGCTGAATTTTCAGTTTTATAAAATTCCACCTTGAAATATTTGTTTTGTATCTCAAAAGACGTGCTCATTGCAACTGAATATTTGGTGCTATCTTTCTTATTTTCTGTCGTCAGTTGATAAACACTTTGAGGTTTTGCTGTGATCTACAGTGCTTTTATGTGTTATTTTACATCTGTATTATTATTATTGTATCCATGTCTACTGATATTAAAAGAATTGGTAGGGTAGCTCCTGTGCTTAAAAAAAATGTGTACTAGCTAGGGATTGGATGTTAAAATGAGCATTATTAATGTAAGCAAAGGAATAGTGGTTTCACTAAGTCATTCATTTTAAAATCTATTGCTAAGGGTGTCATTTCCTGTGTCATGGTCCAAGTTAAACCTTTGTTACATTAACTCTCATGGAAATGTGACCCTTGCTATAAATTCAGAACTCTGCCTGATGTCGAGACAGGCTCATGTTTATCCCAATTGACTCGACCTATGAAGGTCTCTTCTGCAACCTGTTGTTAGGACTGACTCAAGGGAGTAAATGTTGCCACTTGTGTGGTAACTTGGAGCCATTTTGGTCATTAATTGTGGCCCCTATTCTCCTTTAAATTTCTACATCTTCTAAAGTTCTTCTGATGAGGTAAGATTTTTATGGATTTCCAGGTAATTGAATGTGTCCATCAAGTCCTGTTTTGCTAGCAAAATTTCTTTTGTGCAGCTTCATTTCTGCTACACAAGTTCTAAGTTGTCTCCCAGTTTCTGCTACATAGGTGCCTCTGCAACTGTAGGTTATTCTTTCTTGTATCAGAATGTTGTCTTCTTTTTGATTTATCGAGAGGAAGAATTTTTCAGTTGTATTGGCCTACACAATACAACTGTTAAGTTTTTTGAACCTGGAGCAAGTTAAGCATATTGCTAATTCTCTGAAGTTATTCAAACAAACCTTTTTAACATTCCCAGTTGGTAACAAAAAATCTTAACAGGAATTATAGAGGATAAATTTATTAAGGTACATTACCTCTCAAATTTTCGATCTATAAACTAGAGCATCATCAGGAGTTCCTGCGTCATACTACTTCCACAGCTCTTGTGACCAAGTTTGGTTTATTTGCTTGCAACCAAGCTTGGTTGAAGGCAAATCAACCACACTTGGTCACCAGACCTGTGGAAGTAGTAAGACTGGAACTCCTGACGATGGTCTAAAGTATAGATCAAAAATTTGAGAGGTAATGTACCTTAATAAATTTATCCTCTATGATTGCTGTTAAGTTTTTTGCTAATGACAGTAATTAGAGGAAATCATTAATTACTAGAATTCCTGGTTAGTTTAATATTATTGCTTGACTATTTTTGATTTAATTTAATTGTTGATTAAATATTTTAAATACTGTTGAAGAATTTTAATTATTTATGGAGTTTTTCTTTTTATTCCTGAAAAACCTAGAGCACCAATTTGAACCAGAAATTGTGTAGTTACATTAAATTTAATGTAGGTGGGATGATAAGCAGGGGCAGGTTTACCAGTGGGTCAACCTAGGCTATGGCCCAGGACTCATATTGAGGGGTGCCAAAATTTTGGGAATACATGTGACAAAAGCTGTTTAACCTTTATTATGGAAACCAAAAAATGGCAATAAAATAGCATTTTGCATATCTACAAATGAAACTGTGTTGTATAATACAGTTAATATTATAATTGTATTAGTGCTCTTTCAATGTATTTAATTACCGTAATTTTTTCTGAATAATCTATGGATTACCAGCTAAAAATGTTAAAAATTTAGGTTCTGCAGATTATACGCTAATGTGGCTAATATGCCAATTAAAAAAAAAATTGCGGTTCTTTGATTAAAAAAAAATCTGCAGGGAAATTGTGCAGGAGAGGGGATATAATTGGAAAAGGACTCTTAGAAAATTTTTCTGAGTTCAGGAGTTTGTACAGAGCGGAGAGGAGAGGAGAGGAGCTGGAAGGGGTATCATATTGAAAAATCGAGATATTGTAGGGAGAAACGTTGGAGACAGACAATGCTGACTGCTTGTGCACTCTCTTTGTCAACCAGCCAATGAAAATGTACTCACTGTGCCCGCTGCGTGAACCCACATAATAATGCATGCCTCCTGTTTCAAAGTTCTTCATAAAGTGCTCTGTGCCTTGTGTTTAGTTCATCCTTCACCATTTTGTTCAACATCTTTGCTGCGGATATTCTTCTTCTTTGCCATTTATGATGTCTTCAAAAAGGAAACGTTTCAATTGGTGCTGTAACATTTAAACCTGCCTCTGATGGTAAGAGTGGTAACCCAGAACTTTATTAATGTTGATAGGTTTTTATACAATTTTATTGGGATTCTTTTCCTTCTAAAACTGTAACAGGTAAGTCTAGGAAGTTCAGGCTATTATCTTGTTGCAGTTTCAGTGTGAATTTCATATCGAAGCAATTAAACAGGTTGAAAATATTTGCTGGAAGGCTGTCATCAACGCTGTCAACTATTATGAGAATATCATTCATTTTTCTCACACATAGGCAAAATAATGAAGACTGAAATAAGACTAATTTATCTTCAGGTTTTCCCCTATAATAGTTTGCCAAAAACAGTGCTAATGGTGGACCAATTGCTAAGCCTGAGGTCTGTTTGTAGAATTTATTTTCAAATGAAAAGAAGTCATCTTTAGAAACATCTCAGAAACAGAAGCAGTTCATAAGTTCCTATGAGCTTATCTTTCTTTTGTCCTTGGAAAACTATTTCATCTGCCAAGAAATTATGTGAGAAAGCTAGATTAGAAACTAAATCTCCTGCATGAAATTCTATGAGGAGGTCTAAACTAATGTTGGTGCACATAGATACCATACCCAGACTTGTCAGGGTGTTCCACGATGGGGAGAACTTCCAGTTTATCAACAAGTTCTTTTGATTTTCTTATGAATGCAGGAGAAATGTTTGGTGTCACTATAAAATGAATAAGAGTACCTGCTTTACATAGTTTTATTGTATCATATAATTGGGGAATCCCATAGTGTATTTTAGAAAATTCTTTGTAATTATCAAATGACTATTTTTATTCAGCAACATATTTTTGAAAAGTTCGTTATTGTTAGGTCCACTGTGTTTTCTTTTAGTTCTTCATACAGAGGCTTCTTTTAGCTTACCTTTCATATTCTAATGAAGAAATTATTTCTTTAAAAGTAGAAAAAAGAAAAGCCATAGTCTTACTAAAAATCAGCAGAAAGGCATTTCACATAATGTAATGAATACAATAATGAAGAAAAGAATTTTGATGCTTATGATTTATTATATATTTAACATTAAAGATTAGTAAGATCTTTCAGCTGAAACATCAGCCTTTTTCATACCGGTAGCAAACATTCACGTGGTGGACATCATTTCTGTAACTATTGCCAGTAGAGATTTCCAAATTATCGGAATGGTAAAAGGTGTGTCCAAATTACAAGAGTTTTAATTTGAGAGAACTTCAATTCTTTTCCTGTAGCATAAGGAAAATTTGTTTGAGAAAGATGCAATCCTTTTAGTGCTGGTCCAGTTTGGAGAGGCAGAAGTATCTTCAATTGTCAGAAGAAAAAGAGCAGAAGTAAGAAGGCTTTTTCTGATATCCCTTTTCCATAATTCTGCAGTTGATTGAATGAAACATGCTGCCAATATAACATATTTCACCTGAGGAAGTAGACACAGGGATGAGGTATACACCAAGACTGTCTAAAGAGTCTATAGGATCATTCTTTAATTTACAAACTTGTCAAAATTTTGAAAATTTAGGTTACAGGCTTGCAGTTAATCCACCTCCTACTACCATCAAATCAATATTTAAAGACAGATGCTGTGGACCCTTTAGACAATCCTGGTGTATTCCTCATCCCTGTGTTTACTTCCTCAGGTGAAAGATGTTATATTGGCAGCACGTTTCGTTCAATCAACTGCAGAATTATGGAACATAAAAGGGATGTCAGAAAAAGCCTCCTTACTTCTGCTCTTTCTCTTCTGACAATTGAAGGTACTTCTGCCTCTCCAAACTGTACCAGCACCAAAAGGATTGCACTTTCCTCAAACAAATTTTTCTTATGCTACAAGGAAAGCATAAAAATTCTCTCAAATAAAAACTCTTGTAATTCGGACACACCTTTTACCATTCTGATTATTTGGAAATCTCTTCCGGCAACAGTTGCAGAAACGACATTCACCACATGAATACTTGCTACCAGTGTGAACCAGGCTGAAGTTTCTGCCAAAAGATCGTATCGATCTTTAGTGTTAAACACATATAATAAATCATTAGTGTGAAAATTATTTTCTTAATTATTGTACTTACTAGAAAAAGAAAAATACATAAAGAATGAAAGTTGAACAAAAAATGCCTATATATAAAGAATTAAAAGAAAACCAGTGGTCCTACAATAAAAAACTTATAAAAATTAATCATTTACTTGTCAGAGGCAACAATCTGTTCTTGCACCAGCAAATGTAGGAGGCTTCATTAGCACAAAACTTTAAAGTTGACAGGAAAAGCCAACCCAAGAATGACACAGCCTTACTGGCTGAAAGAAGAAAGCCTCCTCATTGCATTAGTGATTGGACATTTTGCCATCTAGCATCATATTTGGTATATAAAAGCTTGTGGCCATGACGTACAAGGTGGTGCATGAAAAAGTAGCACGCCGCCCCGGTGGCGCAGTGGTCTAAGCGATGGCCTCTGACCATTCGTCCGAACGGGGTCCGGGTTCGAATCCCGGTGAGGCATGGATGTTGTGTTTGTCTTACGACCCTGGCTCTCTCCCTTCTTTGGAACCAGTGACTCTAAATTAGGGACGGGCGACTGCTTATAGCCCATTGAGTTGCTCACGGTGGTCGTTAAACCTCCAATCAAAAAAAAAAAAAAAAAAAAAAAGAAAGAAAAAGTAGCACTGCCCATGGATAAGGAGTCCTGCCCCGGTTTTTAGCAGTGGCAAGTGTAGTCATGGGATTACAGTAGCCCCATGGGCAGCTAGCTGTAATGCCCTAGGACTTGCCACTAGTGTTTTGTTTTGTTAGTTTATCTGTGTATGTGCTTGAGAAAAGACATGATGTATTCATTGGATCAGCATATTTTAATTTTTTTAGCTGTATGTTCATGGACCCATTTCTTGTCTTTTCAACTTATGAAGCCTGGTTTCTTTTGTCAAGATATGTCAACATACATAATAAGTGATATTGGTCTTCAGAAAATCCACATGTGTTCCAACAGAGACCACTCCAAAATTTAAAACTTGGTGTGTAGTCTAGGTAACCAGATCATTAAACTGATATCTTCTGAGGAGACCATTAATGTGGAGGTGTATCTGCATATTTTTGACAGCTTTGTGGGACAGTTGACTCTTGATGAACTGAAAAGCTTTTTCCAGCAAGATGGAGCAACATGCCATACATCTGCTCGGTCATTCGCCCAAATTCACAGTGTACTCAGTGAGGAAATGACTGTCAGTACAGGTCTGGTGACATCCCACTCTCCAGACCTATTCCATTGTATTTTTACCTCTGGAACTTGTAAAATATATTTGGAAAAGTATACAAAAACAACCCACAAACCTTGGGAACACTGAAGAATGCTGTACACCAGGAGATAAACAACATTTCAGCCATTGAACTGAGATCTGTTTTCATGAGCATGTTACGACAGAGGGAACTTTGTATTGCTGCCGGTAGAGACCATTTTCAGCACAATGTTTAAAATAGCAAATAATATTCTTTAATAATAATAATAATTATTATTATGTACTTTCTTAGCATACACAGACCAAGGAGGTCCATCACTTCCTACACACATGGAAACAAGCCATAATGGAGATTTTGTAGCCATGTTACACAAGATTGGGTAGCTGGCCCAAAGCTAAGGGATGATCAGGGACAATTTGCATCTGGGGCAACCTTGTATTGGGCCATCCATGCATTCACGTCCACAATCCCAGGGAGTCTGCAGAAAACCTGGGAGAACCACAAACTGGATGGCCAGCAGACCAGGGTTTGAACCCCCATCTGCTGTCCAACCAGTCAGAAATGTCCATCTTCCACACTGCACACAATGCATTAGCCATTTGCACTATATCAGTGTTTTTTAATAATAATAATAATAATAATAATAATAATAATAACTTTTCAAAAGTGATGGTATTTTTTAATTACTAATTGTCTGTCTTCAATAATAATAAAATAATGTAATAGCTTTACAAATGCAATATTATATTTGTTATTCTTTTATTACTAATAAAACTCTTATTGACATCGAAACTAAGACCTGGCTACTTTTTCATGAACCAACCTGTGTAAAGGAGCTTGACATGTTTCTACACATTATAGAATATATGTACAAATTTGTATTCTTACTAAGGGAGAAAGAAACTGGTTGTTGCATCAGGTTTTTGTTAAAGCCAGGTTATATATGAACTGTAAAATTCCAATTAATTAATGCTGCTTTAATGTTTAAAATTTCCCTGCAAAAGGTTATGAGCAATTTTTTCCCTGTGATAAAACCTATTTTAGTGTTTGTTGATTTTGATGTTTTTATCCTGTAAGACCACTCTAAAATTATATATATTATCTTAGAATATTAAATTTATGTATATCAGGATATGAGTTTCAGTATTTATACAAATTTAAAAGTACCATTGTACTTTTCTCCTCCTTTACAGTACACTCTTGAAACATTTGGAGAAAAAAGAGAATCAGCATGGTGTTTTGAGCCTTATAAAGGTAAGTTCACATTAGTCATAACCGATTTCAAGTAAAGTGGAAAACAATGTCATAAATCACATAAGTATGAATATTTTTTAGGTAGGAGAAATGATCATACAAAAAGTAGAACTTGTAGTGCTCAGCACCATTGCCAATTTTTGTTTTCCCATTTTGAATTGTGGAAATTCTCAGAAATAGGTCAGTTGACTGTGATTTAAATAGTTAAAGGTTGTACAGTGAGCGCAATAATTATGGCCCACATGTCATTTATTCAGCAAAAACAAAACAAAAAAAATCATTACAATATAAAAAAAAACAGATGACATTGAAGAAATTGTACTCTAAATTACATACAAGAAAGAAAAACAGTTCTTATGCTCAAAAACATATTCGTACAGGCTTTGCACATATTCAAATGGCCTTCTGGGCTTTTAATTCATATGTGTCACTTTTAGAAGCTGGTGTTTTTAATATTTTGTCCACCCACTTTCAGCATTGTAGCCAGCTTCCATTCGACGAGGTAAGCAGTTGTACATGTTTTTAATATACTTCATATCAATAGAATTCCATAATTCAAGAATGGCTGTTTTCAAACTGTTCTTATTCATGAAATGATGGTTATTTTCATAAACCTTTACATGCCAGCATATACCACACATTCTCTATTATATTTTGATCAGGGAATTTTGCTGGTCAAGGTTCGAGTAATTTTTTTTTTTTCGACTTAAACCAAATCTGAAATGGTTTCAACATATGAATATTACAGTTGCCCTGCTGAAACAACCAATTTCTACTGGTCATTTTAAAGTCCATTTTGAGGAAACTGCTTAACATTTCTTGGTAACCAGAACTGTTCATTTTTCCATCCACAAATGTAGTATTGCCTCTCTGTTTCCAGCCAATTGCACCCCATATCATGGCTGAACCACCTCCTTGATGTCATGTGAAAAACACTAGTGGTTATTGTTTGTCATCTTTCTAATAACTGTGCATACCATCTGGGGAATCCAGATAAAAATTCATCGGAGAAATAACTGATTGTTTTCAGCAACTGTTGTGTTCGTCGAAAAAAACTGGCAAATCTAATTCATTGTACAGTTGCTGAGCTGTTACCTTTGTGCCTCAGAAGATGAAGTTCCCAATTTGTAAATTTGGATGGTCTGCTGGTGTTCCTCTTTTTATCATACCCAGCTGGATCTTTCAGTTAATTTTGGATAACTTTTGAGCTCCTATTGCTAGCTTGGGCCCTCACAGCAGAATCGAGGTGACGTACGTCACACCTTTTCTTTTGGTCCAGCAGATAAACACGATATCCCTGGAACCCTGATTCTGGTCCTGCAGAAAAAAATAAACATTCCTAGAACCATTTTTAAATCCTCTCTTGCAGACTTGAGATCATGAATGCAAGTTTTCCATCTGGGGACAGAATTCCTCTTTCAAAACTTTCTGAAAACAGAAATTAGATGAAGTAAAGATTTCTGCCCTAATTGCTGGTTATTTTTTTCCTTGCATGATGTTCATTCTGTCCATGTTAATGTTAAATTTTTGTGTTTCAGATTGAAAACGGAGGCAAAAATTTCCGAAAATGGAAGTTAGATGGAGCACTGTAATTTTAAATTCTTTTTTTTTTTTTTTTTTTTTTTTTTTGCAATGCCCTCTTTACTCTGTGTTGTTGCTAAATATTTCATTCCATAAATATTTGTATTTAAGCATGAAAATGTAGGAAATTTTTTTCGAAAACAGAAGCTGGATGGAACAAAGATTATTCATGTAATCGTAATTTCTTTTTCCACGATGTTTCCTCTTTCCAGATATTGTTAAATATCTTTTTGTTGCAAAAATATTTGTGCTCAGGTTAAAAATAAAGGCAAAAATTTCATACAATGGAAGCTAAAGAGAGCTAAAATTTATTTCTCTGTGATCATAATTTTTTCCCACAGTGTTCTCTCTGTCCTACATTGTTGTTAAATACCATTTAGTTACATAAATGTTTGCATTTAAAATTGGAAATCGAGGGGGAAATTTTTCGTAAAAGAAGGTTAACAATTTCGCTGCCAGCGGGCGCCCGCGCCTTCTGTAGAAATCGCCCTGTGGGGCCAGATAAACAGAAGTAAATATCTGAAGTTCCAGTAATGGGATTCCCAAAATATTTATACCACCTACTAATTGGCTGACTACAAGTCCATTTATAGCAAAACATGCAGAAGTTGCGTGCGACTGACGTGGCCCAAAAGTTAAACGTGATGTTGTATAGGCCATGCAGGCGCGGGCAACTTCATACAAGCTTATGTAAACAAGTTAGTGAAACCATGCAATGCATTGATTATGATACGCTTTCTAACATACCAGAAATCATTACTCAAGTTATGAGGAACATGGCTATAGAATAAATCTCGCTCCTATGCCCTGATCTTTGATCCCATTTCAATGATATTTAAACAGAACCGGTTAAGTATACTTCCTGAACAACATGATAAAGGTTTGTCTCAATCGAAACACTTTTACGTAAGTTGTGACGCATAAGGGCAATAAAATGGATCCCTCTCCTATTTCCTGACCTTTGACCCCATTTTGCCCATTTTCAATAGAGTTTGTTCCTAGGTGGTCCCCTACCACATACTAAAATTTCATTGAAATCGAACCATTTTTACACAAGTTGTGATGCATAAGGGCAATGGAATAGATCCCGCTCCTATGTTCTGACCTTTGACCCGATTTTGCCCATTTTCAATAGGGTTCGTCTCCAGGTGGTCCCCTACCACACACTAAAATTTCATCGAAATCGAACCATTTTTACGCGAGTTATTGTGCGGATGGACAAAGCTGGAGCATATAATCTTCTTCGACCTACGGTTGAAAGGCGTAAAAAAGGAATTGTAGAAAGTCTATAAATAATGAGTGCTCATCCCTCTTTCCTTTCTTTGCCGTAGTGTGTTGCGTCTAGCGGAGGTTGAGCTGGGACACCGCGTCGGTCGGAGACAATGGAAATATAATACCCTACTGGGGGAAGGCAATTCCCACTTAGGTGGTTCCACACACTGATTCCTTAGCACAGGGTGGCTGGTGGAAGCAAAATAAGATAAAACTGGGTGAACACTTTTCTCTTACTAACAATATTCCTCTGCTCGGATGCAGTTTATATAAACAAATGCTGCAGGAAAAGTAGCCTCCTTCCTTCCCTTTTGGGCTATACATTTCTTTTTTTCCATTAGACAGCACTTACTTCACTTGAGTATAAATAGATTTCGGGATGTTAACAGACATGCACCTTTTCTTTCTTTCTTTCTTTCTTTTTTTCTTTTTTTCTTTTTTCGATTTTCTCCCCAAACGCACTAATTTATAGTTCGACGAAACTCCCATAACTGCTCTTGTAATCAAAGCGTGAGGATGGCCGACCTCATAAATAACAAAAAGTTTTACTCCAAAAGGCGAAAATTAGAATCCGTTGTCAGGCTTCCTTCTCCATGGATACCTGATCTCACTGCTGGTCCATCTGGAATTATTAACCCCGCTACAGATCTTTCTGCTATAGATGATCAAACTGTTGGTCCAACAACAACCGATTCTGTTGAATCGGACACAAGTGACCACAAATCAAGTCTTTCCAGTTTTGAAATTTCTTCTGCATCCGATTCTGATCCAGATTATGAAATCAGTACTGAAGAATATGATGATAATTGTGATTTCTTGCAAACAATGGAAGAACATCGGTGTTTAGAAGTAAATCCCGTACATCACGAACAGCAGCAGATAATTTGGGGGCCAGTTGATTCATCAAAGCAAAAGGAAATTTCATTGACAGCACCCTCAGGTATATGTCCCGATGTAATGAATTTAGATCCCCTTACAGCTATTGACATTTTCCACTATCTAGTGACTGATGATATTTATCTTCTAATGGTTACTGAAACAAATAAAAATGCACATCAAGTCATTCAAATTCAAGGCGGTATCCTATCACCACATTCGAGGATGAAACAATGGCTGCCAACATCAGTAAGTGAAATAAAAAAAATTCTTGGTCTGCTTATTTGGATGGGCCTGGTTAGATTTCCGAAGATTACATATTATTGGTTTACTCATGTGTTGTTCCAAAACCGAATTGCACCTAACACTTTCAGCAGAAACAGGTTTCAACTCCTACTGAAGTTATGGCACTTCGCTGACAATTCTCAAGATCCAGGGAACGATCGCACTTATAAGGTCAAAAGGCTTATGGAGATACTGCTGTGCAACATGAATAAATCAAAACAGCCAGGAAAAGAAATTTCTGTGGATAAAAGTCTTGTGCTATTTAGAGGAAGACTTGGTTTTAGGCAATACATTCCCGGAAAGGCCCTCAAATATGGTATAAAAATTTATAAGTTATGCGATTTATAAGTTATGAGTAGCCCCACATCAAATTTATACTCTATATTTTACTTTAATAAAAAAAAACTATTTGTAATATATCATGAAAATTTTCAAAATATACACAAAAATCTACAGAATTTATGGAAAAAATAATAGTATACCCATGGGCCATAGAAGTCGCGAGCAGCTTCTATGGCCATCTGATTTACGCTGTATTTCTTCAGTATGTTGCATAGTAATCTAATGCTTCAAAACATGGGTAAATCTAGTAAAAGGAATACAAAAGAAAAACCAAATTAATTGAAATGTTCAAGGTGCCTGCACCCAGTGTAGCTTTCCTTTTATTAATTTTACTTATTTTTTCCAAACGGGATAACATTTATGCCTCATATTTTTTTTACATGTTACTTGCCATTAAAACAAAATATAATAAAAATATATATATATATATATATATATATATATATATACTTAAGAGCAAAACTGAAGACTAAGGAAAAAATTTTAGAATTTAAAACGAAGGGTGCAAAATAACCTAAAAATCAAAACGCGCAACGCAGCAGTTTTGAAAATTCAGAATTCACATTCTATAAAGATACCTAAGCAAAAAAATACATATATAATTTTGACTCACACCTAGTACAACATAGAAAAGGTTATGTATCTACCTGTGTGAGTAAAAGGAGAAAAGAAAAAAATAAAATAAAACAACTGAATGTAGAAGGTGTCGAGAATACTGAGCCTTGGCTTTATCAAGGACCAGCAAAAACTCTGCATTTTCTCACTTCCACAAAGACCTAGTTGGAAATGGGTTTCTGCAAGGCCATAGATGCAAGTAACATTCCCACCTAAAATAGTTTAAAAAATATATATATAAGTCATGTCCTCCGTAGAGTAGCATGACCTAGCACTAGTTAACAATTTCGCTTGCATCCATTAACCTTCATGGCCCGACCCATGCTCTTCATCTGTTACTATTAAACAGAGAGAAAGAAGATTAAAGAGAACTCAAGCTGTGAGAGTGACATAATAAATAGAAATGATTTTCAGCTATAACGAAATTCCAAGTTCGTTTGAGAGAGAAATTTAAACCTGAAAAACAAATTTTACATTGCAATTAAAAAAAGGAAATGTTAATTTATAACAAACAGATTTTTGAAAGAAAACTTGAGTCTAAAACCCCCTACTCTACAACTTATGACAGCACGAAAACGAGAATAAGTTAAAGATAATAATTAACTAAAGAAAACTTTGTGAAAGTTGTATACCTTAAACAGTTAGTTGCCTTGCAGAAACCCATTTCCAACTAGGTCTTTGTGGAAGTGAGAAAATGCAGAGTTTTTGCTGGTCCTTGATAAAGCCAAGGCTCAGTATTCTCGACACCTTCTACATTCAGTTGTTTTATTTTATTTTTTCTTTTCTCCTTTTACTCACACAGGTAGATACATAACCTTTTCTATGTTGTACTAGGTGTGAGTCAAAATTATATATGTATTTTTTTGCTTAGGTATCTTTATAGAATATATATATATATATATATATATATATAGATTTTGTGTTGAGGTGCATCTTACATCTCACCAATCTATGGTCACTACCTGTGTTGAACTTGTTTAGCACACTGCAGTCTTCTATGACGAATTTTTTATTGACATAACCAACCTTAAAAAACACCATAATACCTTCAAGTTAGAACTGAAGAACAGGTTTTCTGCTTTAGAAGGCCTAACATCGGAAGAAGTGGACATCTCTGAAGTTAACAGAAAAGTAACCAAAGCTCTTATGGAAACAGCAACAAAATTAGCTGGGTCTAAAAACAAGTTGCATATGAACAAATTATCAGGAAAAACCAAAATGTTGATGCAAAAAAGAAGAGAGATGAGGACAACTAAAGAAGATGTGACTTCCAAAGTGGAATATATAGAGCTATGCAAGACAGTAAGAAAAAGTATCACTGAAGACGTAAGAAAATTCAACTGTGAACTAGTGAGGAAAGCAATTGAAAACAACCAAAGCCTAAAGATAGCAAAGGGACATCTCAGTAAGGGAAGAAAACAGATTATGGCACTGAGAAAAGAAGATGGTTCTGTAACAAGAAATAGAGGCGAAATTTTGACAAGAGTGAAAGATTTCTACTCCAAATTATATGAAAGCGATGATATATGCACTCCAGACATCATGAAAGATACCAGTACCAGAGTTCCTCCAGTCCTTCCAGCAGAAGTTGCACATGCAATCAAGAACATGAAGCGAGGAAAAGCTCCAGGAGAAGATGGAATTACTGTAGACATCATACAAGAAGCAAGTGGAGAAATCGAAACAGTACTCGCCCAAATTTTCACTCGATGCCTTAATGAAGGAAAGATTCCTGAGGATTGGAACAGCGCTACAATGATCCTGCTACATAAGAAAGGTGACATTGAGGATCTCGGAAACTACAGACCTATCAGCCTCCTATCAGTAGTATATAAAATCTTCACTAAAGTTCTTTCACACCGCTTGAAGGTAACACTGGACATGGCTCAACCGAGAGAACAAGCTGGATTCAGGAGTGGCTACAGCACAATAGATCATATCCACGTGCTGAGAGAACTAATTGAAAGAGCGAGGGAATATGAACTTCCATTGTGCATGGCTTTTATCGATTATGAAAAAGCCTTTGATTCGGTGAAACCATCAGCAGTTACAATGGCTCTGAAAACCTGCGGTATTGAAGATGCATACATTAATATTATTAATAACATCTATGAAAATGCAAGTGCAAAGATTAGGCTGTTTGAAAATACAACACACGTAAAAATTGGAAAGGGAGTGAGACAAGGTGACACCATATCTCCGAAGCTCTTTAATGCCACATTGGAGGGTGTTTTTCAGTCGCTGAGCTGGGAAAACAAGGGGATAAAGATTAATGGAGATTATCTAACCCACCTTCGTTTTGCTGATGACGTAGTCATTTTTGCAACTACCCCATCAGAGCTGCAGAGTATGATCCAAGAACTTGCTGACAAGAGTAAAGAAGTGGGATTAAAAATGAACTTTCAGAAGACAAAAGTGATGTTCAATGCTTTTACAAGAAATGAAGATTTATCGATTGATGGAGAAAAGCTGGAGATAACAGACACGTACGTTTATCTTGGACAGCAGATATCAAGTGAGGGTCACATTGATGAAGAAATTAATCGGCGTACAAAACTTGCCTGGAGAGCTTTTGGAAGAAACAGCATAATTTTCAAGAGCAATATGCCATTATGTCTTAAAAGAAAAGTGTTTAATCAATGCATCCTTCCAGTGCTTACGTATGGTGCAGAGACGTGGACCTTAACTAAAAGAGACATACAAAGGCTGCAGACAACTCAAAGAAGCATGGAGAGGTGCATACTTGGTGTAACCAGGAGAGATAAGAAGAGGAACTCGTGGATCCGAAAAATGACAAGAGTGGAAGACATCATGATCAGAGTTAAATCCCTGAAATGGCAATGGGCTGGACATACTGCCAGAAGGACAGATCATCGATGGACAGCCGAAATTTTAGATTGGATTCCAAGGGACAGGAAAAGACCCAGAAGAAGACCACATGGGAGATGGGTGGATGAAATTCGAAAGTATGCAGGGGTGACATGGAGGAGACTGGCACAAGACAGACCGTTGTGGAGGAAACTTGGGGAGACCTTCGTCCAGCAGTGGATTGATAATGGTTGACAATGATGATGATGATGATATATATATATATCTTTATATGTATATATCTGAATATTTAAAACATCAAACATTTCGGAAATAAACCTGATGTTTTACGAAATGTATAAAAAAAAATTAACAGCACATTCCCAGGCCACAGAAGTTGCGTGCAACTTCTTATCCCCAGACCATCTGCGTTACAACACCTACACTGTGTTGCCTAGCAACCTAATACTTCAAAACATGAAGAAGTTGCGTCACCTAGCAGAAGTAACACAAAACAAAAACCGAAACCCATTAAAAATTTGAAGTCGCTGATGCCAGCATGGCCCCTTACAAAGATTTTTTTTGCTGGCGCCTGCGCTCGCTGGCACCGAAAGTGTTAACGGAGCAAAGACTTCTTGCAGTAGTTTTTTTTTCTTACGATGATTCCTCTGACCAGTATTATTGCTACAAATAAGTTTATTCCATAAATCTTTGTGTTTCTGCTTGAAAATAGAGGCAAGAACTTCTGACAATGGAAGTTGGAACAAAATTCTTGGACTCTTGTGGTTTTTTATTGTTGGGGTCCTTGCTATTTATTTTATTTTTATTTCTACCTGTGTGAAATTTTGCTTTTCGCACCCAGTGTGTTATGTTGCTTGGTGACAACCCTGCAGATTATTTACTGGCACCACCACATCCCTTGCAGACTGAATGGGAACTTTCTGCTATGGGGGCTCAGGCAATATCTGTAGCATTCATATCAGTTTGTGCTCTTAAGACATTGATTTTACCCCGTTTGATGTCAGACCGTCGAGAGCTGGATAGCACACTTATTTTTTTAAACCTAACACTGTCAGCAAATTATTTTGTTAATTCTGTCTTCAGACTGTTGGGTCAAATCACTAACACCTGTTTTTCTCAAACAGCACCCATATCGCTAAACGTTGAACTGAGCAGGGCCATAATTACTTCCCTTTTTAAAGGCTGATTTCACTGGTCAGCTTTTGCCATGCATGCGCAGAGTACCTTTATGGACACCAATGAGTGCATTTCGAATTTGCATATGACAGTGGGGTATATAACACAGGAATTGTCCTTCACATCAATTTATATCTGTCAAAAATACGAAGGGCCATAATGATTTTGTCTACTATAATTTTCTCTTAGAATGTAAATGAGAAATTCTAGCTTCAGTGTCTTAGGAATGAATGAGTTGAAGATGCATGATTAATATATTCACTTAAACAAATACTAACAAAATTAGTGTCGGGAAGTTATGCTTCTTGTAGTGTAACAAAAAACTTTAGAAAATACAAGAAGTGATGACAACTCCTGAAAGCAGTGTTCATCTTACAGGATATACAGTACAGTGTTAGAATTAGAAGTAAATCTTCTACTGGCCCAGTGGACCACTAGAATTTGCACACTACTGTTCCACCAAAATGCCCATTGGTCTGTAAAAAAAATAAAAAAATTAAAGATATTTACAATATATGTGGAAAATAATGTATCATTTCAATGGAATTATCTCCAATATTTGTTTTTAAACCTATCATTAGTTTGCAGCCTAAAAAGAAAACCATACAGCAAGGTTAAAAGAAACAGAAATTCATTTTTTCACTTCTGACAAATTAGAAAAAAAAAAAAAAAAAAAAAAAAAATAAAAAAAACTTACTGGCCATCCGGACCAGTAAAATCAATAGTTCAATGGTCTGATGAAAGTTTTACTGGCCAATGGCCAGCGGACCACTGGGTAATTCGAACACTGCAGTATGTATCATACAGTATCAAAAGCACTGGTAGCTCAGTATCGCAGAGCTACCAGTGTCTGTTAATCAGGTGAACTGTTCATTTGCACAGCGTCATGGAGTGTTAGGGTTGATTTAAGTACATACATACATACATACATACATACATACATACATACATACATACATACATACATACATACATACATACATACATACATACATACATACATACATACATACATATCACTAAGCTGTTCTCTGAGATTCAGAGGTTAGCTCCAAAAAGAAATACAAACTTCCAGATATTTTACTTATTGTTGTCGTATCAAACTTCGCCATTTACAGCGATCTTGACATACAACTCGTGCTCTTCTCTAAATGTGAAAACAATATTTTAATGCTGGACGAATTTGTGAAAATACATAGTTTCAAAAGTCAGTCAGACTTGAAGAAGTCCTGGCTTTTCAGAGAGAGAGAGAGAGAGAGAGAGAGAGAGCAGTGCTGCTGTGCCAAGACAAGTTAAGTTAGAGGTAATATTCACAGACCTCAAAAGTTTAATTTGTTTTCCTACTTACCACAAAGGACTGAAATCCACTGGGTTTTTCCCTCATTTTAATGAATGGCTTCATCAGCATAGTTTACACAGGAAGCTACATTATAGACAGTGGTATGGGTTCATTATGTTGGGCATTCAAAACATTCTTGGCATGCACCTGCAGAACAAATGCCATTACACTTACCCCAACAAAATGTTTAATGTCCTTCACTGTACTTTTCTTCTGCAACCATTTCCTCCATCAGTCAGTTGAAAAATAGGGGTTTCTTAACCCTGTTATTTTGAAGAACATGCATCCACCACCTGGACCAAGGGTACCAGAAATTTTTGGTAGATTAAAAATCCATAAACTTGATCATCCTCTTTGTCCCTTGGTCTCTGGTTTTGTTAACCTCGTCTGACCCCTTGAAAAGGCTTTAGCCACCTTTTTTAACCTCTTACTCAATCTTCCATTTATTCAGTTCACAGTTCTACCCAGACCTTAGCTAAAATTAAAGCTTTTAACTTTTCTTATAGTTTGCCTTTTCTCATAGCTTTGCTGGATGTGGTATCCCTCTTCTCCAGTGTTCCTATCCCCATTGTTCATGACATTATTGGGAAAAAACTTTCATCTCTACCAGATCTTTCCCCTTTGGAAGTTGAGGCCATTATGTCAGTGTTAAAGCTTGTGGCTTCACATACTTAATTTCATTTTGGTGGTGTCATCTACCAACAGAAGGCTGGGGTGCCCATGGGTTCCACCCTCTCCCCTGTCCTTGCTCAGTTTATTTTACAGGAGTTGGAGGACCGAGTTCTTTCTGTTTGTCCATTAAAACCTTCATTTTTCATTCATTATGTAGATGACATCCTCGTGTTTTGGCCATTCTCTATTGATCAGCTTCATTGTTTTGCAGAGTTTATGTCTTCCCAATATGAGACGATTAAATTCACTGTTGAACTGGAGGAACATAAATCACTTCCTTTTCTTGACTTTTTCCACACGCACAATACTGGGTCTTTTTCATTGAATTTTTTGGTTTTTCGTAAATCAACCTTCTGTCCTTCAATCATACCATGTGACTCTGCCCATCCCTGGAGCCAGAAACTTGTGGCTCTTAGGTTTCTTGTTAAACGGTTGTATACTCACTCATCAACTGTTTGTCTGCAACGTTTGGAGTTGGCAAGAATTATTAAGATTGCAATTGTGTTAGGTTATTCTAAGAAGACTGTCTATGGGCTTGTGCATGATAGGAATTGCCTTTCATTTACGTCTTTGCAACAAAATGTGCAGCCTTCTCAATTTGTAGGTGCAATTGATTTTATTCTGCCAATTGTGAATGTGTTAAAGAACTTTTGTAGAAAACATAAGTTAGATTTTGGTATTAGGACTGCTAAAGTTTATTCTCTGGTTCATAAGGATTGGGACCCTGTGGCTACTGTTAACAGACATATTTATTGTGTGCCTCTCAGTTCTACTACTCTGGAGGTTTATGATAAATCTATGTTAGTTCGACTATATGCACTCTAGGAGTGAGACTGTTGGAGCACAAGTATGCTGTACGCTCAGGAATGTTTTCAACTTTGTTGGCTAGAACTGTGGCACTAGGAGAATATACACCCAATTGGGAACAGTCCACAGTCTTGATGTCTGCACCAAATAAAGCCACTTTGCTCTGTGACGTACCTGCCAGCAGGACGCACATGAGATAAAGGCAGATAGGATTCAGAACAAATGTCTGCGTAGCTCAGTTGGTAGAGCGACTTGTTCCGGAATAAGCGTACTCGGGTTCGAATCCCGGCGTAGGCCAAAAATGACAGAGAAATTTACTTCGTTATAATGGCGCTCGAACTATCTGGATGACCCGACCGTTCAAAATCTCGCATTGGTGTGATGTTATTTCCACACCGCGAGACAGGAAAAATCAGAGAATTCCTTCTCCAGCGCTTCAAAAAATAAAAATGTGTGATGTTGCATTCCACACAGCAGATTGACTGGGAGTTCTCAAGTGCACGTTCTACAGTGGATGGCTGCCTGCAACGATTCATGGTCACGGCTGACCCGTGGGCCATGCCCCGGCCCTCTTTCGGGGGGGGGGGGGGAGATGTGACGTACCTGCCAGCAGGACGCACATGACATAAAGGCAGATAGGATTCAGAACAAATGTCTGCGTAGCTCAGTTGGTAGAGCGACTTGTTCCGGAATAAGCGTACTCGGGTTCGAATCCCGGCGTAGGCCAAAAATGACGGAAAAATTTACTTCGTTATAGCTCTTTGTGGAGAGCTTGTGTATTTACAGACATTCTTTGATTTGTTGTAATGAGGACTATTCGTCATTTATTTCGATACTGTGGCGTTAACTTATGAAGGACCGGTTCAACGGGGATGATGATGACATACCAGCTATGTAATGTTTGTAATTTTTTTTTTTTTTTGATGAGTTTTCCTTTTGTCAATGGCAGCCCTTAACATCAGGTGTTGCATTGCATTATGGGTGATCAGTGAATGTATATGTCATTATGCCTGTGTTCATTTGCACATTCAGCCTGATGATGGGGTCACAGTGAACCTTGAAAGATCTCACCCTCATTTGTTTTTAACTTATTTGTGTTTTAGCATGTAAATAAATTTCAGCTTTTATTTAGCTGCACTTCTAAGTTTTTAAATCATGCTCAGACAGCACGAGTTCATATACATTGGTACTTCTCTCCAACATCTATGCAAAGTTGCAGATGACTGTGCCAATTCTAGAATGCTTGGTGGTACTCCTGTTGCAGAATACTTTGCAACTCTGAATGAACACATTTTGCAAGGTCTTGCACACTTGGAAAAAGCTTCTCATCAAGTTCCTTTGCTTACGTTTCAGACTACTGCTCCCATTGTGTTACTACATACTATATATAGTTTCAAGCTATTTTTACGAAAAGATTCTGACTAAGTTTCTTTAACCATTGTTTCAAATTTGACATAATGCACACTATTTACAATTAGAAATTTGATTTTTCTGTTTATTGCATTAGACTTCCAAAGTATTGTGTGCATCCTTCCACCCCAGTTGCCTGCCCGTTTGTTTAGGTTTCAGACTACACACAGCAACTCTCCATGTGTTACTACTCGCTATAAAATAGTTCCAAATTATTCTGGCAGGAAGATTTTGACTAGGTTTTTTCAATAATTGTTTCAAAGTTGACATAAGTGGATGATTTACAATTAAAAATTTTATTTTGTTGTGTACCAGAGCTGAGTTCGGGCTCAATTTTAAGAGCCCGAAGTATGTCAGCCTGAGCCCAAATTTTATATTGCAAGATACAGTCCGGGCCCGAACAAGCCCCAAAACTATGACTAACCTGTTGAGGCATTAAAAAAAAACTCCTCTTCCAGACTTTCACTCTTTCTTTCCCGGCAATTAATCAATGTCTTTCTCAACTGCAGAGTGGGGAAGGGATGTCCATCTATTTCTATAGTTTCTTTGACCATTAATTTCTTCCTGAAATGTTTCTGGTGGCCGGGGATCAGGAAAAATTGGGAGGCACAACAATCTACGTCATAGGTTGCTCCATAGAATTAGAAGAGAGTTGAGATAGGGAGCAAAATTTCATCAGCTTGCTATCTACTTACTATCTATAGTTCTTAAAGAAACTTTTCCTTCACAGAAATTCAGTAATTCATGACCTATGGTATTTGTTACCCAAGCCCGAAATGAATAGCCCAGCCGAGTTCCCATCTTGAACCAATTGCCGAAGAATTCTATTTAACTACTAGAAAGTGTAAATAAAAGTCTCGTGTGATAAATCATACAAAATCAGATTTAAAAAAAAAAAAAGGAAAAAAAATTCTGTTCCTCTTTTATAGCCCAGCCTGTCTCAGCACTGTTGTGTACTGTGTTAAACTTCCGAAATGTAGCGAGTATCCTTCTGCTGCAGTTGCCAGTGGATATGCTTACGTTTCACATCGCAGCTCTCTGTGTTCTCCTGCACACTACGAATAGTTCCACTGTTTAAAAAGTAACAGTTCTGCAATTTTTTAGAAAGGAAATATATTTCAATGAAATGTGAAATGAGAGAAAAATGTGAATCTTCTCGTATTTCATTTTTCAAAACTTAATATTGCTATCCTCCGCTTGCAGATTCTCACACATCATCTTAAGGATTTATTTATTTTATTGTGATGAAATCTGGATTACCCCGCACTCTACAAAGAAACATGACTGACTAACTAGAAACTCATGTCAAACATCATTGGCACTACTATCATGACTGGCAGTGCTGTAAGAGACCATGATTTTATTCCACACATTCAAATTCTCCCAACTGACCTTCCATTTTAGTTCAAATGCCTACAGCTTTCTGTTGTTCTCGTTTTTGCCATGAGTATCAAAAAGACACAGGTTCAATCATTAAAAGTTGTTGGACTCAACCTGCAAAATGCATGCTTTTCCCTTGGCCAGCTTTGTGCTAGTTACTCCCAAGTTATTAAAAATAAAAGCCTCTCTTCATCTTGGCTTCCAATAAAAGAACACTCAATGTTGTTGACCCAAATGCTCTTCAAGGATAAACTTACTTGTGCTTTAAATTAACTGTACATTCTACAACCTCATCAGTCAGAGCATGCAGTCTGGAGGAGAACAAAGTGAAATTTGCTTTCCTACATGGGGTGACATGCTTCCACATTCAAAACTCTCCTTATTCCTGGAGTGCCACTTCTTAAATAGATATGGCTACACCATTCCTGGCCCATCACGAACTTTTTAAACTTTCATACTGCTTCCTGGGGTAGATTGAAGCGATTCACTAATGCACTTGGAGATAGGTCAGAACTTCTTGCTTCTAAATTTTCTATTCATTTCCCTATCCATCTAGCACCAAACACATCAGACAGGTATTCTTAGACTGTATCTGCATAGTGGGATGTGGCTTCATACTATTGGAACCAACAACTCCTTAAAATATTCAGTCTTTGGAGTTTTCTAATAAACCAGTCTCCTAATAATACATGCTAGGTATGACTAGATTCACAGCACCATCGAAGAAATGTGGACCTCTATCAAGTGCCTACTGGATAGTGCTGCCCAGATCATCAGATCTGTGTTGTGGATTGTTTTCTAAGTCTTCATAATAATGTGAGTTTTCTTTACTCCAAAAATAAATATTTTTCTTATGTGCACTTCAATAAGTAGCATACTCATCTGAGAAGAACACTTTATCACATTGCAGGAGCATCGGAAAAACTTACAAGTAATTGGGCACATGCTTCTTTTTTTGCACATTGTTATCACTTAGTTTGTTTGCAAGTGAAAGCTTATAAGATTTCAATTGAAGGTTGTTTTTTTGGGTTTGGAATCGCAATTTTTTCCAATAGTTTCTGCAGCGATTGGGGGGGGGGGGGTCATCGGATGCGCTGATGCTTCAACTGCTGCACATTATTCCGCTGGCCAGATCAACTGTCATCCTATTTTTTTATCCAAAATTAAACTAGTCATAAATAGTTTATGTTTCCATTACAAAATTGTCATTTTAAGAGGAGCTTCCTTGTTAAATCTGGTATCAAAATTTTCTGAACATCCTGCATAGATTTTGTTGTCTGGGGTTGTTTGTGAGCCCTCACACTTACAACAAGCTATTTTTCAAAACCAATTACTTGTGTTAGCCATCTGAAATCAACGAATGAGAAGAAGAAGAATCATAATAAGCAATGAACGTGAATAATAATAATAATAATAATGTAAATAATGAAGGCTTATAAGATTTCAATTGAAGATCAGTTTTTATGTGTCTTAGCATTTTGGGTTTTGGAATCCCATGTTTGGCCAGTCATTTCTGCTGTGACTGAAAATGTCTTATCAGTGTATTCACATTTATAACGTGGGGTAACAGGGCTTATGGACCACACTGTACATAATTTATAAGATCATAGGAGTTCCTACATTACATATGTAACCATAAAGGGTTTGGAATAAAATGACATATTGGTGTTATGTTTCCTTTGATCCTGTTATCTTAAAATTTTCCCAAGTTATTCAAAAACTAGAATGTGCACATTATTCAAATAAATATGGTACTCATTTCTGCAGTGGCCATTTTGAATTATGATGAAACAATGACCTTTCCAGTTATTATGTCAAGAGAAAAGAATCAACACATAAGTCTTGACACTGTCTTAGCTTGAATAAATTTGTGGTGCCTGCAAAAAAAAAAACCCAAAAAAAAACCAGGTAATATAAACTTTAATAATGAGGCATCAATGATGAGAAAAAAATGAGTATTCTTATTCATAAACTTGAATGCTGTTAGTGGAAGCAGTTTGAAAATTCAGACATCTATTTTCTTTATAAGGGTATTCCATTTTGAGCTAAGTGATATGCTTGGAAGTGCTTTATATCTATAATTTCATAGAAAATGTTGCAGACCTACCTTATTAGGTTTCTTACTGTTTGTTATTTGGTTATAACTAGGGAATGGGTTTTAGGTAAATATGTATTTTCCACAATAAATACATAAATCTGCATGTTTCCTTCATTTATTTTTTAGTTTAAATAAACTCGAAGGTTGATGTAGTCAATTGCTTGGAAAAATATGAAGTGAAATATAATGCCAAAAGTAAAATTGAATGTAAGTTCCTGTCTGCAGCAATATGTTGTGGACTTTAAGAACATATTTACAACTGATGGAAAAGTACTATTTTGCCAGTTTGCCAGCCATGTGGGAAATCTATGAAAGCAGATCAGCATTTCCAAGTAACACAGCATCGTCTAGCAATAAACGTATTGTTGCTGCTTTGCAGATGGCATGCATATAGGCAAGCCCTTCTGAAAGGACCAGTTCCATTCTCATCACCCTTCAAAGTGTTCTGCATATTATTCAGATTTATATATGTTTCAGCTGTTATTCCTCTACATAAAGTTAACAATCTGGAATTCAGAAAGTTTCTTATCAGCTGGATGAACACTGATTCCTTTGATGAATTGACCCTAAGGAAAAATTATCTTCCAAAATATTGTGAAAAAACACTAGGATATACTAGCTCCATGTGTGAAAATAAAAAAAATCCGAGTGAATATTTATGAAACTGCTAATTCCAGTGGCAAAAAAGTGAGAAGGGTTATAGTTGGTGTGGTGGAAAATGACAAAACCCTTTCCAAACATTTTTTTCTTGCAAAGACATTTCCACAGCAAATTGCCTGCAAAGACATTTCCACAGCAAATTGCCTGCGAAGACATTTCCACAGCAAATCATGAAACAATAGCTAGATTATTTAATTAATCAATGCACTTGTTGTGGCCGAATCATGTGAAGTATGCCAATGTATTACTATTGCTTACAGATGCAGCATCATACATGAAGAAAGTTGCTAAAGGTCTGTCTGTGAGCTTTCCAAAATGATGCACATAATGTGTGTCACTTATGATTTGCACAAGTTGTGTGAAAATATCTGAATCCTTTATCCCAATGTGGACAAGTTAGTATTGAATGGGATAAAAGTGTTTAAATCACCAACAAGAATCCCAATCTCCCACTGCTGCCTACATGTGTAGTTACATGCTGGGGTATCTGTCTTAATGCCATGTTATACCATGCTGATAATTTTGAAGGCTTTTGATCTGCTGTAAACGAAATGGACAAAGGCAATGCTTCTTCAGTTAACATTGTTTTGCATTTAATGAATAAATACTAGTTTAAAAATAGACATCGCATAATATCTGCTAATTGAAGTTTCTTGTGTTATTCGATGAAGAAATTAGAAACAACAAACCTACTGTCTGAAACAGCCAAAGAAGTGCATGATGTTGAAAGAAAGTTTAACACACTTTCAGGCTCAAAAATAGAAGCTCTAATTCACAAATTCATATGTGTATTAGAAAAAAACAAGGGATTTCAAACTTTGTGTAGATTTGCTCAAGTTTTAGAAGGCCAATTTGTACATGAAATTGACTGTTTAAGTGTTAGTGATATCCCCCTCTTAAAATATGCAAAGTTGACTTCCTGTGATGTAGAATGATTGTTTTCTCGATATCGATCATTGTTTTGTGACAATAGGCATAGATTTCCAATGGAAAATCAAAAGATAATATTTGTTGCCCACTGCAATTCCAAAGAATTTTTTCAATCAAATGTACAGCTGTGATTCGTAAGTTGAGTACTACTAACATTTTTTTTATCAAACTAGTTACATTATTGTTGAAGAAAATATAATTTTATTTTTTGTAAATATTTTTGAAATAATTAGTGCATTAAAAAAATTATGTTTTTTATCACCTAAAAATACATTCCTTAATTATAACAAATTGATTCTAGTTCCACTTGAAGAAATTTTGTTTAATCTTCCTTCCTTCTGAGTTCTTTTTGATTTTTACATACGTTTCTGGCCTCTTGATGTTGGTCAAGGCCTGTTCTCAATGTATAGAAAGATTAACAAAAGTTTTGTTTACTTCTGAAGAATTTGAATGTTGTTGTCAGGTTCCTCATACTGATTCCAAGTTGTTCAAACTGTTGCCAGTTACCAAACTGAAATGTTTTCACTGTGCATTTTGTAATTCTGTTGCTGTTATTAAGTTGTTTAAAACACCACTTATTAGTTTTGAAGGCTCATTGGATAGCACTGTTTTTTTTTTTTTTTTTTTTTTTGGGATGTAATAACTTTCTTTAAATTGTCTCTTGTTTTTATGAGATTCATAGTCCGATATTTTGATTTCTGCCCATAAAGGCTCATATTTGCAAAACTGCATATGATTTGCTAATATACTGTTTTGATCTTTGTTATTAATAGCCATTTGATATTCTTTAATTCTGATTTCCAATTTTCGAGACATTTGTCCACTGTTGCAATTAAGAGGAATTTGATATACGTTTTTTCATTCCATCTTGTCTATTGTATTCCTGTATGTTTCTTTATTAGCTAAATATGCTACTTTGTTTTCTGCTGTAGTGGCTACTTTTATGTAATTCTTTATTAAATGTTTATTAATTTTGGTGTTTAATTTTCCATAATTGGCCATTGGTATATACTTGATTATTTTATCAGTTTTTTCAATCTTTTCATTGTTCCTTTTAGATTGTTTTTGTCTGACATTTTGCACAATGTTAATGATAGTTTTTTTTTGGGGGGGGGGAAGGGAATCATTGTTTATTAACTTTAATGCCATTTTTGTCATTGCTTCAACTTGATTTTTACTATATATGCATTTGGTTCTAGTTCCAGTTGAAAAATTTCTTCAAGTGGAACTAGAACCAAAGGAATATATCTGGGTAAAGCGTTAAGTAAGTGATTTAACAAATTGATTGTGTTGTGCAGAACAACTGCTATATGTTACTACTTAGCAGTAACACTTGAGTCAGTGTTATTCTGACGATAGCTTCTTGACTTTTGACGTACTACAGAGGTGATACATACATGTCATGATGGCAAGTAGCAGTAAAAAGCCCTTGTCGATGTAACTTAATTGGGAAAGCATTCAGCTCCTGAGCTGAAGGATGTGGGTTCGAGCTCTGCCACCAGAAAATTTGTTTTCATGTTGGCACCCAAACATAAAAGTGGCTGTTAGGTTCTTTGAGAAATGTGTGATGTTCTTTCCACACATCATCACATCATCTGAAATCAGTGAGAATTCCTTCTTCTATAGAGAGTTACTTCAAGCATGGTTTGCAGCAGACCCGAAATGTGCGATTTCATGCCCCCACCTTTCTTGGTGGTGGTGGTGGGGGGGTTTATATATGATGTACTACAGGGGTCACACACATGCCAAGTAGCAGTGATAAACCCTTCTCAGCATAGCTTAATTGGGAAAGCATTCGGCACTCCGGAGCAGAAGTATGTGGGTTCGATTCTGGCCACCGGCAAATTTGGGTTTCACAGACTTCTGGTCCTCATGAACTCATTTAAAGATTAATTATTTCCTACGTGAAGACTCTCTTTGGCTGTATTCATGAGAGTTCTGTTTGCTTATTTTTTACTTTACGAGTTGGCTGTGGAGATTTTTAACTCTGGAAGAGAGTTAAAGTGACAGGTTGGATGTTAGCCCTCCGTATTTTGCTGCTGTAATATTTTGAAATTTGGTAGGCTAAAGGCATTTAAAAATACACTGAAAGCATTAAGTTAAAAATTTATTCCATGATCAGGCTAACTTGCCACCCATTCATTATTCATCAGCGGTACCAGTCTGAAGCTATGCGTTTAACCCTTTATTGAGATTTCTGCTTCATCAGTCTTCATTTTCACTCTATTGCCATATTGAGTGAACTTTTCTTTTTCTGGGATTTGCTATCCTTCCCCAGGTAAAAAGAATGCTTTACTAGGTAAGGCAATAGAGTGAATATGAAGCATGATGAAACAAAAATCTCAATGAAGAACAAAACATGTAGCCCCAAACCGATACAGCTGGACAAAACGTGAATGATAAATGGTGAGTTCGCTTTGTCATAGAATAAGTTTTTAACTTAACATTTTTATTGAGAATAATAAAAACCTTAGCTTTACCAGAAGGTCTGTTCTAATTTGAAAAAATATACATTTCTCTGCACGTGTTTTCTCATTTTGAGTTCTACAGTTGGTTTGGGCTTCTGGTGCGGCAGTCTTATGTTGTCTTCAGCTCGTTCTTTATTTGACATAATGAGTAATTCTTTAATCCGTACTGCGGCAATGATACTTGGTCTAAGAACCTCTATTTGACTTAAAAACCCCTTATTTCACTGACGTTTATATAACCCTAACCGGTAGTTTAATTGACATATAAAACTTACTATTCAGTAAACCCACAAGCGTGAAACATTCACTAACATAAACTAACTTCTTATTTACAAACACTAAAAACTTATAACTAAAAAGTTAAAAACTAATATACAATTATTTACACACATTTAATTCATTGCCCTCTATACTATTCTTTCATTCCTCATTACAAATTTCTACCTCATTCATTCACCACACCTGCCATTCCCAACGTAGATTGCCTCTAGCAGCTTTCTACCCGGCCGGGGTCGTCTTCAGGAGGCTCTTAGGTGTTATCAGCCCTGCTATCACAGTGCATATGAGTGAGAGAAGCGATTATCAGCGTCAGCCCATCTCCTACGTCATATTGAAAACTTTGCCACCGTGGCTCTATCTGTTAGGAACATTAGTTAATATTTTCTTTTCTTCTGCAGTATTTTTTTTTTTTGTTCTATTTTTATGAGTTCTTTCCATTTTCCGTTAAGTATATTTGGGTCATTATGATAACATACTCGATCCCTATTTTGTTCAATCAGCACAAAAAAAAAAAAAAAAAAAAAAAAGGGATCGAGTATGTAATCATAATGACCCAAATATACTTAACGGAAAATGGAAAAAACTTATAGAAATAGAACAAAAAAACAAACAAAAATACTGCAGAAGAAAAGAAAATATTAACTAAAGTTCCTAACAGATGGAGCCACGGTGGCAAAGTTTTCAATATGACGTAGGAGATGGGCTGACGCTGATAATCGCTTTTCTCACTCATATGCACTGTGATAGCAGGGCTGATAACACCTAAGAGCCTCCTGAAGACAACCCCGGCAGGGTAGAAAGCTGCTAGAGGCAATCTACATTGGGAATGGCAGAGGTGTGGTGTATGAATGAGGTAGAAATTTGTACTGAGGAATGAAAGAATAGTATAGAGGGCAATGAGATGAATTTGTGTAAATAATTGTATATTAGTTTTTAACTTTTTAGTTAGAAGTTTTTGGTGTTTGTAAATAAGAAGTTAGTTTATGTTAGTGAATGTTTCACACTTGTGGGTTTACTGAATAGTAAGTTTTATATGTCAATTAAACTACCGGTTAGGGTTAGTTATATAAACGTCAGTGAAATAATGGGTTTTTAAGTCAAATAGAGGTTCTTAGACCAAGTATCATTGTCGCAGTACGGATTAAAGAATTACCCATTATGTCAAATAAAGAACGAGCTGAAGACAACATAAGACTGCCGCACCAGAAGCCCAAACCAACTGTAGAACTCAAAATGGGAAAACACGTGCAGAGAAATGTATATTTTTTCAAATTAGAACAGACCTTCTGGTAAAGGTAAGGTTCTTATTACTCTCATTAAAGTAATTCTAGGCACATAAACTTTTGAATGGTTATGGTAACACTGACTTTTCAAACAATGAATTAACATTTTTGATCTGTTATTAAATGCTTTTACAGGGTTCTCACACAATCTGGAAAATAGGAAAAACTTGGAATTTTTAGAGAATTTGAAAATGGTTCAAAAACTCAGGAAAAACTCAGGAAATATTGATTTTTTTTTTTTTTTTTTTTGTAAAAATTAGGGAACTTTTTACCAGGAGATTTTTATTTTGCCAAAAACTCTTCTTTTTCAGCCTGTTTGCAATTGCTACCTGCCTATACAGTTTGATAGATCTTACTTTCAATATATTACGTTATGCCTTTATTCCCTAAAAATTATAAAAACTGAATTTAAAAAATTGCCTGTTAAGTTTTCATTCAGTTTCTGCAGACAGAGTTTGCTTGATTTTATATCTTTTCACTTGGAGCAATTAAGCACAATAGTCTGATATGCTGCTGCTTGGCAAAACGCATCACAAGAAAACCAGCTATTCAATGAATCAAAGCCCTTTGTTGGTTGGTTTTCTTGAGACTTGTTACTCTGAACAGAAGCCCATCTGGTCATTAAGCTTATCTGCATTGTGCTATAGAGAAGAAAAAAAAACTTAAACTAACCAACTGAATTTTTTTCTTCAATATGAACAGTTTCTATAGTAATGTATTAATAAATTCTATGTTGTCAATATACCACTCAGATTCACAGAAATCATGAAATTATACATACATACATACATATCACTAAGCTGTTCTCTAAAATTCAGAGGTTAGCTCCAAAAAGAAATACAAACTACCAGATAGTTTTTACTTACTGTTGCCATATCAAACTTCTCCATTTACAGCGATCTTGACATACAACTCTGGCTTCACTGACATTCATTACACGCCATACACAAGATCTTCTGTACTTCATACTCATAATATGTTTCTCATGCAGAAACACCTGAATCTGATCCTCCCATGACTTCCTTGGCTTTCCTCCGCCTTTCCTTCTTGCCACTTGGGCTAAAAAGATTTTCTTAGTAAGCATCTCATCACTCATTCTTTCAACATGGCCACACCACTGAAGCATATATTAGTCTCCACCTTGCTAACAACATTTTGCTTCACATCACACATCTGTAACACCTCTTTATTCCTTACACAATCAGAACGTGTCTTGCCACAAACCCCCGTAAGTAACGCATTTCTCCAACACACAAACGACTCCTATGTTTCTTCTGCAGTACCAAGGTTTCACTGCCATACATCAGAGTAGGGACAATTACACTCTCATACACAGCCATGCACGACTCTCTTGAGAACCAATCATTCCTGTGAAAACCTCCCAAAGCAGCCACGACTTTCAATGAAGAATTCACTCTCATACTAATTTCACCATCCAATTTGTTCTCTCTGTCAAACATGCTTCCTAAATACACAAACCTCACTCACCTGGTCAATCACTGTGCCATTTATACTTACATTACATTCAGTGCTACCAGTTCCTCTCTTAAACACCATAACTTTAGTTTTTCCCTTATTTATACTCAGTTTGAATTTCATGCAAACTTCATACATCTGGGACAACATACTCTGCAACTCACTTTTGCTCTCTGCCAACAGGACAGTGTCATCAGCATACAGCAATCTGCACACACGGATGTCACCAAGACATAAACCACTATTATCTATTTTGGCATTGTGCATGCTCTCATCCATAAATATATCAAACAGCCATGGAAACATTACACAACCTTGCCTGACTCCTTCACCAATAGAAAACCATTTTGATAAAACACCATTCACTTGTACACAGGCTCTACTGTCAGCATACATGGCTTTTACACTATTAAGTAGATTCCCAGTAACACCATATTCATTCAATACCTTCCACAAAAGTGTCCTATTTACTCGGTCGTAAGCTTTCTCTAAATCTATGAAGGCAGCAAAAACTTTCTTATCAACGGCCAGATACTTTTCAATCATCATGCGTAATGCAAAAATTTGGTTAGTGCAGCCTTTTCCAGGCATGAAACCACTCTGAACATCCCACACTTTCTCTGATGTAAGACCCCGTACTTTTTCAATAACGACCTTACCAAACACTTTCCCTGGCACACTTAATAGGCTAATACCACGATAGTTCTTGCAGTCAGTCTGATCACCTTTTCCCTTATACAAGGGAGCAATGATAGCATCCCTCCATTCCCGAGGGACCATTCCTAACTCCCAGCACAACTGGCAAATTTCAGTTAACCAATGAATTAGAGTCACCACCATATTTGAACATCTCTGCAGTTATGCCATCAACTCCCAGAGCTTTACCATTCTGAAGAAATTTTAGAGCTTTACACACTTCTTCTTCTGAGATCCCTCCTGTGCTTTCATCCTTCACTGGTACATCATCTGTATCTGTCTCAGAATCATCTTTGCTTTCCTGATCTAATAACTCACAGAAATATTCACCCCATCTTTCATTTAACTCATTGGGCTCCCATATAATTTCCCCAACCCTATTCTTCACACAACTTAACACTTTGTTTCCCCTATTTTTCCTGAGTCTCATGTACTTCCAGAAAGACTTCCTATCTTTCCAAAAAGCCAATTCATGCCTTTCCACCTTCTCCTTCCTATCTTTTGCCTTACTCTGGCGAACCAGCTTAGCAGCTTCACGCTTCTTACAGCGATATTCATCCACAGAAACTCTACCTTGCAACATCCCCAAATAGGCTTCTTTCTTTCTCTTTACTACCTCTTCAATCTCACTATTCCACCAAGCATCACCTCTATTGTTACCCACTGTTGTGGTGCCACAGACCTCTTCAGCAGCAGTGACAACACATAGTTCTTAAAACATTCCCACTTCTTTTCTACATCCCTCTCACAAGATTTCAGATCCTTCAGTCGTTCTCTGAGTACATCAGAATAACGCTGATGATTTTCACAGAGCCTTTCAACCTTTATTCTTTCCATCCTGGACCTCTTCCTATTACTTTTCCTCCAACCAACATTCAGTTTCACTCGTGACACTGTCAAGTAATGATCAGAGCCAACATCCGCACCTCTCATCACACGGGTGTCAACAACTAAGTGTTTCAGATGCTGATCATAGACAACAAAATCTATTACACTCTTTTGACCAAGAGTACAATTTTCCCAAGTATATGTGTGGATATACTTGTGGTTGAAAAATGTATTAGATATGTACAAATCATTCTCAATGCAGAGTTCAATTAATCTTTCACCATTATCATTCACACAAGAATCATTAAACTTACTCAGAACATTGTCAGAAATTGCATTCTGCACACCTACTCTAGCATTGAAACCCCCTGCTATTATAACTATCTCTTTAGCACCAAACTGGCTCAAAACAGCTTTTAGGTCATTCCAGAAATCTTCCTTCCTATCAGAGGGTTCAGAGTCACAAGGAGCATACACTACAACAATTACTATTCTCTGAAGTTTCACTTTTAAACGAATCCAAAGAATTCGCTCACTTATGCAACTATAGTGAATCAAGTTGTTCTTTATCTTTTCACTTAAAATCACAACTACACCAGCCTGTCCTTTCACATTATCCAATACTCCAGACCACACACTCACTGTTTCATTCACTTCTTCTATACCAATTTCCTTCTTTTTGGTTTCACTTACACACAGCACATCTAATCTATACTTATTCATTTCTTCAATCACCTCATTCATCTTGCCATTTATACCTCTAGTATTCCATACACCAATTTTACATTCACTCAGCCGAGATCTCTTTCTCATACGCTGTTTTGAAAGTCCAGGTCGATTCAGTGGTGGATCGTCCTTCTCAAGTGTGGTAGGTCCACCATATCCCACACTTGAGTCAAAAATAAATAATAATATGCCTTGTGCATTTAATTGTTATTAATGAAAAGCAGGTAATTGTATGAAGATCAGTTCTTTAAAGCATTTACGAATTTGTGCTTTGGTGAGAAAATGAAAGAACAAGGGGAAATGTAACAATTCATCACAACAAGATTTGGAGTGCCACTTTAGAAAAACTTTTTAAACCACTTGAAAAAGTCAGGGATTTTTTATTTTGAGTGGGAACCCTGTTTTAACTTACTAAGTTTTAAAGTGCTACAATAGTAAAATATGGAGGACTGATGCCTAATCAATAGCTTCAACAACTATAGATCTCCACAGCCAGCTCATGAAGTAAAAAGTAGGAAAAAGGAACTCTCATGCAAATACAGTCAATGAGACTTTACCCAAGCAATAATTTACTTTTAAACGAATTGATGAAGGCCAGCATTGAGAATACAACTTGAAGTTATGAAGCCATCATCGAAGATAAGAGTGACTGAAGTGTTGTAACTGGAAAGTCTACAATCCCATAGTAAACAGTAAAGTACCTAACACATGTATGTCTTCAACATTTTCCTATTTTCTGGATTGGTGTAATATACCATTAGAACTGTATCTGTACTTGGTATACAGATATAAAAAGTTAATGAATGAGTAAGAGCATTTTTTTTTTGTCTGTGTATGTGTTTGCTTTAACATCTGAGCCACAGTTAAATATCTTAATGTTTAAAGTCTATCTGCAGGGCAGATTATTGATGGTCCAGCAAATGGACCAGCTCCTGGTCCATGGGAAGTTGTTGCCAAACCTAAAGAATATTACAAAAATTCGCAGATCAAAATGGAAGTCCCCCACACTGCATGTGTGAAGCCTTGTCATGGTTGTGCTGGCAATGGATATGTCCTCTGTGATACCTGCACAGGGAGTGGAATGGTATGTCAGATTTTCAGTTCTTTGTCTTTGATTATATACATGAACTCTCTAGGATAAATTAGAATAAACTGTGTTTCTTTCACTTTCTTTTTGTCTCATATACATACTCATTTGTAGCCATATCTGTCATGAAGAATTTTACAATTCTTCCAGAATGCTGATGAATACAGTAGAACCCTGATTATACATTTCTCACTTATATGTTTTACTCATTTTTACACAAAATATCGTGGATCCAAAAATTCTGAATCGCCCTTAATGTTAAATTATCCTGTTTCGTTTATACGTTTTTTCAGTTATAGGCTAATTTTACTTGGTCCCCTGAAAAACGTGTAAACAAGGTTTCACTGTATTGATAAAACTCATCAATGCTATATTTGATTCCCCCCTAATCTTTAACCAAACTGAAATTTATGTAAGCATAGAAACTAATTAGTGGTTTATCCCTCCTTTCCATTTTTTTTTAAAAGGAAATAAGATTTTGAGAATTTGATTTTCATACAGCAAGTGCCAATTTGGGTAATGTTTATTTAAAAAATTTATAGTGGCATATTTCTTAAACTAGGTCACAATATCACAGACTTCATCATAAGGTGGTCATTCTCACTAAAGGAAGTGTTTATAGCAGAGCTTACAAATGCAAGTGTTACCACTCTTTTAAAACACCAAAATATTCCCTCTACTTTGTTCTGTGTGCTAGTTTGATGACTTTATGAATATCAAAGGTTAAAAGGAATCATCCATCTGTGCTTTACCTGTTGCCTTTGTGTCACCCATTTACACCATTTCATGTCATATTTGTATACCTTGTGACATACATACATGTTTTGTTTTAATGTAGTTCTCAGTTCTGCTTCCATTCTAAAACATGGTGCTTTGGTGCTCTTTGGCCTGTTGAGGATCTTGTGTCCACCAAATCTGATCAACCAACCATCTGTACTTTAGAGAAATTGATTCCAGAGATTGGAAGGAAAAACATTATACTATGTCTTTCCCAAAAGATGAGCCTGGGCCCCACCATGGGAATTTATCATTATATCTACTTGGCCAGAAGGCAATATAACATGTAAAGATTGACTTCAAAGCAATGATTTGAGCTAATTGATTACAACATGTTCTTTACAAATACTAATATTTTGCTGTCGTTAGACATACATAAGATTGTGTCATTTGTCAACAAGTGCTTGTAGTTTATATTTTTTCAGTTTAAAGTACATGCACTTACCTTTTCTTTTGCATCATTTACTGTTTATTCCAATTTTTTTCTCAGTAATCTCTATGAATGTTGGACATTGGGCATTTACTGAAAAGATAATATCTACATAGGGTTTGTTTGAGTGAGTG
This sequence comes from Macrothele yani, assembly GCA_039090855.1. Taxonomy (NCBI): domain Eukaryota; kingdom Metazoa; phylum Arthropoda; class Arachnida; order Araneae; family Macrothelidae; genus Macrothele; species Macrothele yani. The sequence continues at coordinate 23,786,294 of CM076992.1, forward strand.
GGTGAATTCCAAGTACAAATTCAATCCTACAGCATCCTTGATTTAGAAAAAAGTACTTATAACTAGTATTTAAGTTATTGATCACAGATTAAGGGGGCTCATATGAAGGGCAAAGTAGTGTGTTGGTGATATAAAAAATAAGGCATTTATATTTGTGTAACTGAGGTATTACTTAGAAAACAGCTTTCAAAATGTATAAAAATGTTTTGAAGTTTTGCTAAGCATATAAGAAAAGGTGGAATACCTGTAATCCAGGCTCCACCTGTAAAAGATACATCACAGCAGTTGTTTGGAGGGTATAGTGAATTGATGGAATGAATGTTTTGAAGATTTACTGAATGCCTACTAGAATGAAAGGCTAGTGAAAAACAACTAATGATGACAAAGACTTTAGTGATGTTGATCCAGACAATTGAAAGATCAGAGGTATGCATGAAGTAAAATATGCTATTTTGTTCCTGAAATGTGGCAGAGTTGCAGATTACAATAAAAGTAATCTGAAAATGCTTAAAAATAGCAGAATGATTGGTGCTCTTTGGTTATGTAGAAACTTTAAGATAACATGAGAAACTGGTTTCATTCCTGTGGTGCCAACTTTCAAGGAACAGGAAGCATAGCAGTAACTACAGTGGAGTTTTCGTAATTAGTGTTCCTAACACAGTTTGCTCAGACATGATGAGTAAGATTTTCAGAAAGGCTGTGGAAAAGCATGTGTGAAGGGCAATATGGCTTCTGGAAGAGTAAGGATGAAAGGAAAATATATTTGTATACTCCAGCAACTTTCTGAAACATTTCAGGAGGTAAATAAAAAAAATAATATATATATATATATTATTTTTTTTATTTACCTCCTGAAATGTTTCAGAAAGTTGCTGGAGTATATATATATATATATGATATTTTTTTTATTTACCTCCTGAAATGTTTCAGAAAGTTGCTGGAGTATACAAATATATTTTCCTTTCATCCTTACTCTTCCAGAAGCCATATTGCCCTTCACACATGCTTTTCCACAGCCTTTCTGAGAATCTTACTCATCATGTCTGAGCAAACTGTGTTAGGAACACTAATTACAAAAACTCCACTGTAGTTACTGCTATGCTACCTGTTCCTTGAAAGTTGGCACCACAGGAATGAAACCAGTTTCTCATGTTATCTTAAAGTTTCTACATAACCAAAGAGCACCAGTCATTCTGCTATTTTTATTTTTAAGCAACAGAAACCAGCGTGGAAATACTCTCGTAGAGTTTGCAGAGGCAGAAGGGTTTTTCATCTTGAACTCCTTTTTCAAGAAAAAGCCACACAGGAAATGGACATGGAGACATCCAAATGGGACGACAAGTGAAATTGATTTTAATATGTGTAACAAAAAATTCGACATAGAAGACTGCAGTGTGCTAAACAAGTTCAACACAGGTAGTGACCATAGATTGGTGAGATGTAAGATACACCTCAACACTAAACTCGAACGTAGCAAGCTCATAAGACAAACAAAATGTATTGACATAACCAACCTTAAAAAACACCATAATACCTTCAAGTTGGAACTGAAGAACAGATTCTCTGCTTTAGAAGGCCTAACATCGGAAGAAGTGGACATCTCTGAAGTTAACAGAAAAGTAACCAAAGCTCTTATGGAAACAGCAACAAAATTAGCTGGGTCTAAGAACAAGTTGCATGTGAACAAATTATCAGGAAACACCAAAATGTTGATGCAAAAAAGAAGTGAGATGAGGACAACTAAAGAAGATGTGACTTCCAAAGTGGAATATATAGAGCTATGCAAAACAGTACGAAAAAGTATCGCTGAAGACGTAAGGAAATTCAACTGTGAACTAGTAAGGAAAGCAATTGAAAAAAACCAAAGCCTGAAGAGAGCAAAAGGACATCTCAGTAAAGGAAGAAAACAGATTATGGCTTTGAGAAAAGAAGATGGTTCTGTAACAAGAAATAGAGGCGAAATTTTGACAAGAGTGAAGGATTTCTACTCCAAATTATATGAAAGGGATGATACATGTACTCCAGACATCATGAAAGGTACCAGTACCAGAGTTCTTCCAGTCCTCCCAGCAGAAGTTGCACATGCAATCAAGAACATGAAGCGGGGAAAAGCTCCAGGAGAAGATGGAATTACTGTAGACATCATACAAGAAGCAAGTGGAGAAATCGAAACAGTACTTGCCCAAATTTTCACTCGATGCCTTAATGAAGGGAAGATTCCTGAGGATTGGAACAACGCTACAATGATCTTGCTACATAAAAAAGGTGACATTGAGGATCTCAGGAACTACAGACCTATCAGCCTCCTATCAGTGGTTTATAAAATCTTCACTAAAGATTTTTCACACCGCTTAAAGGTGACACTGGACATGGCTCAACCGAGAGAACAAGCTGAATTCAGGAGTGGCTACAGCACAATAGATCATATCAATGTACTGAGAGAACTAATTGAAAGAGCGAGGGAATATGAACTTCCATTGTGCATGGCTTTTATCGATTATGAAAAAGCCTTTGATTCGGTGAAACCATCAGCAGTTACAATGTCCCTGAAATCCTGCGGTATTGAAGATGCGTACATTAATATTATTAATAACATCTATGAAAATGCAAGTGAAAAGCTTCGGCTGTTTGAAAATACAACACACATAAAAATTGGAAAAGGAGTGAGACAAGGTGACACCATATCTCCGAAGCTCTTTAATGCCACATTGGAAAATGTCTTTCAATCACTGAACTGGGAAAACAAAGGGATAAAGATTAATGGAGATTATCTAACCCACCTTTGTTTTGCTGATGACATAGTCATTTTTGCAACTACCCCATCATAGCTGCAGAGTATGATCCAGGAACTTGCTGACAAGAGTAAAGAAGTGGGATTAAAAATGAACTTTCAGAAGACAAAAGTGATGTTCAATGCTTTTACGAGAAATGAAGATTTACCGATCGATGGAGAAAAGCTGGAGATAACAGACACGTACGTTTATCTTGGACAGCAGATATCAAGTGAGGGTCACATTGATGAAGAAATTAATCGGCGTACAAAGCTTGCCTGGAGAGCTTTTGGAAGAAACAGCATAATTTTCAAGAGCAATATGCCATTATGTCTTAAAAGAAAAGTGTTTGATCAATGCATCCTTCCAGTGCCTACGTATGGTGCAGAGACGTGGACCTTAACTAAAAGAGACATACAAAGGCTGCAGACAACTCAAAGAAGCATGGAGAGGTGCATGCTTGGTGTAACCAGGAGAGATAAGAAGAGGAACTCGTGGATCCGAAAAATGACAAGACTGGAAGACATCATGATCAGAGTTAAATCCCTGAAATGGCAATGGGCTGGACATACTGCCAGAAAGACAGACCATCGATGGACAGCCGAAATTTTAGATTGAATTCCAAGGGACAGGAAAAGACCCAGAAGAAGACCACATGGAAGATGGGTGGATGAAATTCGAAAGTATGCAGGGTTGACATGGAGGAGACTGGCACAAGACAGACCATTGTGCAGGAAACTTGGGGAGACCTTCGTCCAGCAGTGGATTGATAATGGTTGACAGTGATGATGATATATACACCAATGAGCTATTACATTATGACCACCTACCTAATAAGCTGTAGGACCTTCTTTAGCCTGCAAAACAGTGGCCATTTGGCGAAGCATTGATTCGATGAAGTGGCAATAGGTATTCTGGAGTATCTGGTACCATAATGTCAACAGCAGGTCCTCCAGTTCCTGTACATTTCAGGGTAGTGGTGATTTATCGCGAACCCGCCTTTTCCAAGTCAAACCACAAATGTTTGGTTGGGTTCATGTCAGATGAATCTCGAGGCCAGGGCATTAACAGAAAGTCACCAGCATGTTCCTTGAACCACTCCTTGATGATTCTGGCAGTGTGGCATGGTCCTGTTGGTAATGACCATCACCAGCAGGGAACACAGTTGTCATGAATGGGTGAACTTGGTCCTCAGTGATATTCAGATACCTGACAGCTGTCAGGGATTATGCTATTGGGATAATGGGGCCTAAAGTGTCCCAAGAAAACATTGCCCACAGAATAACACCGCCACCGCTGGCCTGTTTCCGCCTAACAGTGCATCCAGGTGTCATAGCCTCCGTTGGTAATCTCCGTATCCGTGCTTGGCCATTTACGTGATGCACCGAGAATCTTCCTTTGTCAGACCAGGCCACTTCCTTTTAATCATCCACTGTCCAATCTCGATTATCTTAGGCCCATTTCATGAATTGTTGGCGATGACGTGCAGTAAGCATGGGTACCCAGCTGGGTCTTTGGCTACACAGGCCCATGCGCAGAGGACTGCGATGAACTATGTGCTGTGGCCTATTGCCCTGATCACCACTGTTGTAGTTGCGGGGGATTTGTTGCACTGTGGCCGTGCGGTTGCTGTGAACAATGCGCAACAGTCTCCGCTCCCCTCTGGCATCAACGAGCTGCGAAAGACAGTTCATCGTTTCTCCATCTGTGCACCACTTTTGATACGTACTCACTACAGTGGCACATGAACAGTCCACAAGCCACGCCATCAGTTCCAAGGCGCCGTGCCATCACAATTTGTCCTTTATCAAACTCCGATAAATCGGCAGCTTTTCCCATTCCGACTCTGAACACTCTAACTGAAAGCCAGTCCTCGGGTTGTATATATACTGCTCTGTGAACTTCACCTGCACCACCAATCGATCTCCAGGCATTTTAATTTTTCTAGGCTGGAAGTGGTCATAATGTAATAACTCATTGGTGTATACTTACAATAAGCAGAAATAACTACAGCAGGAGCCTGTTATTTTTAATTTATTTAAAAAAAAATTCAAGATTTGTTTTCTGTTCATTGCAAAAGTTTTGGTTTAAGTTATATATATAATATGGTGTTTACTGACTTTGAAAAAGCTTCTGATTGGGTACCTAGGAAAAATTAGTTAATTTGGTTAAAAAGTTTTGTATCTGTGTGTTACAAAATCATTAAGTGAAAGGTAAGCTATTGTAGTCAACTTAAAGTCTGTATGTCAAGATTTTGGGTAACATTCAGGGTGGAAGTACTGATAATGTTTGAAATTAACCCTGGAGTAAGATAGGTTTTGTTTGTAGTTTGTATATACATAGTGTCCGAAAAATAACTGTGCACTGAAAGTAACACTTACCGTGTTGAACTGGTTCCTACAGGAGGTGTTAGAAATGGGCCCCACCAACATCCAGACATGTCTGCACACACTTCTGCATGTTGGGGAAAACCTTTCTCAGGGTATGTGGTGTGATTTGTTGGATGTGAATCGTCATTGCAGCCCGTAGCTCTTTGAAGTGTATGTGGATTAACTGCGTACACCTTCTCTTCAGTGCTCCCCACAGAAAAAAGTCAGGTGGTGTCAGATTCATTCGTGCACTTGTTGTCATGGCAAAAAAACATGTTCCACCAAAAACATTCTCTGTTCAAATATCAACACCATTGTACTTGTGCCAAGACCAGTGATCAATTGACACGTCTGCCTCCATCGACAAAGCGCTCGGGAATGATCTTCACTCAGAATGACAGCTGCATGCACCTCAGGGTTGGGATGAAATGAAGGTTACCAAACACATAGCACTTCCATGTGGCCGGTCACTTCTACTGTAATTCCATTCAAAATTTCTTTATTTTTACATTACTGCAATTTGTATATTCAGTGCACAGTCATTATTCAGATACCCTTTAGAAATACAATGCTTAAAAAAAGTAACTCAGTTTTGGACAGTAAAGTATGTGGTTATGATAGCACCTGTTTACTTTATGCTGGTGACTTAGTGCTGATTTGTAAGAGTGTAAAGATAAAGAAGTCACAGTATAATCTCAATTATCATTTTATCAAGAAGCCACATAAAGTACTAAGGTGTACTAGAGTTGAGAAACTGAATAATAATGAAGTCAAACAAGATTTCCAGAAGAGAATTAAAGAAGGTTATGCTAAAATTGAAACCTCAGCATGTGAGGGTATTGAGGTTTGGTGGAACAAGTTTAAAAACTATATAGTTGAGGTTGCAAAGAGAGCATGTGGTATGGTACTATTTAAAGTTAGGAAGGTTAGAACACCTTTGTGGACAGCATGAATGAGTAAAACCATATAAGAAAAGAAAAAGGCATATGGAAAGTTTTTAAGTAGTCACAGAAAAGAACATGTGAAAATAGAAAGTACATGTAAAGAGGCTAGAAAAGATTAAAAAAAATTAATTATCTGAGTGATTACTGATGATGCTGGGAGACTTGATAAGGTACTAGACAACAGAATCAGCAAAGCAAGAAAAGTCTCTTATCAGTTGTACAATAATATTTTCACCAAGAAAAGGTTAGCTATGTAATTAAACTTGCTGTATACAATGTAGTATTTAGATTCACCCACTTTTATGGCAGCAAGATTTGGTTGCAAAGTAAAGGACTGTAAGAGGTTAGAACTTGTAGACATGAAAGTGTAACTTGTTGTAGACATGAAAGTGGTAACATACATAAATTCAGTGGTAAAAGAAAATTAGTGATGTACACATTCAAACTGAGCTGGATACTTCTTCAATAGAAGTCATGGTACATCACATGGGAGATGAAAAGATTGCCCAGACAAGTGTTACATTTTGTGGTAACAGGCCACAGATCAAGAGATAGACATAGGTGGATTGAAGGTGTAGAGAATCATCTATTAGTAATCAAAGGTGCAATATGTTAGAGGCTAAAAATCGTACTGTGAACAAAAGATGAATTGCAAACAGGAATTAATTTTTTGAAGTGGCTTGGGCTCAAAACATCATGGTAAACCGTACTGCTATACAGGTGTGAAATGATAACAATTATTGGGAAGTTGAGCTCCAAAACTTGGCAGATGTGTAGTGCAGGACAATAGGGTACATGGGTAACATTTATTTATTACAATTGTGTAGTTATTTATAAGACAGGAGACCTTTTTAAGTAATAAAACAGCAGAATTAGAAAAGCAGCTATTCTATTGTCAACTGTTTATAAAAATATTTTCATTAAGAAGAAAATTGGGCACCATATAAAACTGGCTATATCAATACTGCATTCAGACCTGCTTTCTTTTGTAGCAAAGAGATTGTAGTGCAAAATAAAAGGCTGATTCGGTGATCAGAAGCTGCTGATGTGAGAATAGTAAGGAGAATATCAGGAAAAATTGGTTGATCCAGTAGCAGAACGCAATTAGTAGTGTGGACATTTGAACTGAATTGGGCACTTCTGCAGAAGGAAAGGATAATGAAAACATATTGAGGAGGTTTGGACATGTGTTATAGCATGGGAGATAAAAGATTACCTAGACAGATATTATACTTTATGATGTCAGACCACAAACCAAGGGGTTGTCAGGCTCCAGACCAAGAGGTTAGATTTGAATGAGGTTGGCTGGATTTACAAACTCGGACACGAGGGCAGTGGATGCTCTAAACGAGCATCTTACAGTGGACTGAAAGAAATAGAAGTTTGTTACAAATTAGGAAAATTTTTCTAAGTAGTTTGTTCATATGGTATTCCTAAATACATGTTGAGATGCAGTTAAGTAATTAGAATGAAGTATAAAATAATTGTAGGATAGAGATTAAAGAATTTTTTCTTGTATTGGAGGGGCATAGCACTAAATAAACTAATAACTATACAAATTGGTGAATAACTTAAAACTATGACAAATTGGTGAATTAACTGGTTTTGATGTATTTGACATTTAGAGAATTGTGATCTGAGTTGACTGACTGACTGTGTATCAGCTTCTGTCACATTGTCCTCCCCAGTGCTCAACAAATCCTGGGTGCCAGGTCACCCAGGCACCTAGAAACCTGACCCTGGCACCCAATTTTCTATTTTTTACTTCACAATTCGTAATTTGCAGTAAATACCATCATTTCTGTTGTGTAATCAAATCTGCGAGGTAATTGTCAGGAGAGGTGGTGTTATTGGGGAAAGTACCAAAAATGAAAAAAGTGAGGTAATTGAAAAATGTAGCGCAACACGGGGATACGAGGACTGCAAAGAGAGATTATAAGGATGTTTTTTTTTTGTTTTTTTGTTTTTTTTTTACTTAGAAGCATTTGATAGAAAATATGAGAAGGAGGTACTCCTTCGTGCACGCGGAAGCCTACGTGCTGTGCGAATCCCTCAGAGCTATTCCATGGCACATAACCATTTTGCACATTGCATTCACAAGTTTTGCTGCGCTAATCGTATTAGCTATGTTTTCCTTTCTGATATTCAGTTGGACATATTCAGAAAAGAGACAAATACAGTCCATTCTGCCTAAAACGGAATCTGTCTGAAGCAGAAATCTACTTAGAACGGAAAAGTTTTCAGGACAGCTGAAATGTCTATTGCATGAATACATTACTGAAGCAGAATCTTTCTAATGCAGAAATGGAAGCCATATTTTAGGATGCAGAGAAAGAAAAACCTGCTTAATGCAGAATCGCTACTAGATACAGTAGGTAAACCAACAGGACCCGAGTCCCAGGAAACCGGTGACACTGACACTAGGAAAGAGGTGGGGGGGTGAAAAAGAGGTGAAAGGAATTTCCAACAAGAAATGAGCGATGGAGTTTGAGAAGCTGATAAGTGGAACCTGCCGGAGGAAGGAGGCGCCACCTGGCCTGGCGTATGGACTCCGAAGTCCGACCTCCAACTCGAACAGTGACGAAGTGCATGTTAGACACGATCATGTTAGCGTGCTTTCTCCATACGTAAGTGTAAAGAAAATTCCAAGCCCTATTAAAATCGTAATAATGGTCAGCAATAGTCGTAAGCCATACAACGTACTGACCCTTGAGCAGAAAATGAAAATTACTGAGCAGCACGACAAAAGTGTTTTGGTTAAAGAACTGTGTGAGCTATTTAAATGTGGTAAAACCCGAATTTACATGACACTAAAAAAGTAAAGTGAAATAAAAGAAGAATGGGCTGAAGACACAAATTATAAAAGAAAAAGAGGAATAGAAAATGAAGATATTGATAACATAGTATGGACATGGCTTGTGGATGCATGTTCAAGAAATTTGCCAATATCAGGTCCGATTTTACAAGCCAAAGCTCAAGTAGCAGAAAAGTTGGGGACGAATTCATTCAAAGCTTCGAATGGTTGGCTGGTAAGTTTTTAAAAAAGCATAGTATTGCCTGTAAAGTTTTTTTGCGGTGAAGCCAAAGATATTGACGATAACGTGGTAAACATATGGAAGGAAAATCTCAAAAATGTAATGTGTGGATACAAACCACAGGATATTCTCAACTGTGATGAGACAGCATTGTTTTTTCATGCACTGCCAACAAAATCATTCTGCATATCAGGAGACAAATGCATCGGCGGAAAACATGCAAAAGAACGTCTCACTGTTTTTTTTTTTTCTGCTGTAATATGGAAGGAGAGTTTAAAATGCCTCTGGTGATAGGAAAAGTGACAAAACCGAGATGTTTTAAAAACGTCAACATCAAAGACCTCCCAGTGATATGAAAGGCAAACAGAAAATCGTTGATGACAGCGAAAATAATGGAGGAGTGGCTTCACATGTTCAACAACAAAATGAAAGAACAAACTAGGAAAGTCATTTTATTTTTAGACAATGCTACTTGTCATCCTCATATTACATTGACAAATGTCAATTTAACATTTTTACCAAGCAACACAACAGCTGTAACACAACCACTTGATCAAGGAGTAATTTACACTGTGAAAATGAAATATGGAAAGCTCCTACTGCAATCTCTCATTGCTAATATGAATAGAAGCAACAGCATTAATGAACTTGCAAAATCCATAAATGTGTTAAATGCTATTAATTGGCTAGCTAAAGCGCACCAAGATGTTTCGACCCTCACAATACAAAAGTGTTTTTGCAAAACAGGGTTCGTAACAGATATTTGTGATGATTCTCTGCATTTCGACGACGAATTTCTGCAACATTTATTGAACAAAGCTACGTCAGAAAACATACAAGCGCATGAATTTGTTAACTCGGACAGTGATGTTTGCACTGAAGCAGGCATTCAGATTATTAATAACTTAATAGATGAGAAAAACGAAGTCGAGGATGAAATGAACATAGAAAATGACATAAAAACTTATAAGGACGCTTTACAAACTATTCTTAAGTTGCAAGACTTCAGTTCGTGCTAATAATGCTAAACTGTTACACATGATTAGCGGTGTTCGATGTGAAGTTTAAAAATGTATTTGCAAAAAAATCAGAAGCAAACAACTATTAAAGATAATTTTAAATAATGAAGAAGCATGGATGTACATAGTATGTATGTATGACGATTATGGGCAAAACACGTAACAATATTAACAAAGAAAGGTGACTTGATCACGCTAGTTACGTTAACTAAAACTTTTACAAAAGTTCGTAAGTTGGAAGCTTTCGACCCTTATCTTAGGTCTTCATCACGCCAATGGAGGACTAAGATTGTTGCCAGATTCTACATTTGAATTTTTCCTATTTTTGTTGCCAAAACTTAGAATTGATCCCCAGATTAACGGAATGTAGAGAGGAGATTCGGAGTTGCAAGTCATTGAGTTGAAAATAATTTCTATGCTTTCACGGTAACGGAGGGCAAAACGATTGTCAAACGAAGCAATTCGTTTTGCTTCGTTCCAGTGGGGAACTGCAGATGTGTCTTCCATTGTCAAAATAGACAAGGCAGTGTTGGGATTGCCTTTCGAAACATCTTTTCTATGTTCTAAAATTCTATGGCTTATGCTCCTGTATGTGCTTCCAATGTATAAGTTATCCCCAGTAGAAGAAAAGATAGAATGCAGTAAACTCCTGGGAGGTTCAGGCTTTCAACTTTGTCCCTATCCCTTTGTAGAAGTTTCAAGATGTTTGGGGTAGATTTAATGGCAAGATGGTAACCAAAACTTCTAAAAGAATCTGTAACTTATAAGCATAGGAAGGATGGTAAGGAACAGAACCACAGAATTTCAGGTCTTCTTTCTTGTGAGAAGGAGGCATTCGATTTTCGAATGGTTTTCATATTTCTTTTACGAGGGAGTTGACTGTAACAGCAGGGAAACATGAGAGAGGGCTATTGTAGAAATTTTGGAGAGTTCTTCTTGAAGAGAGTTGGCTGTTGCAAATGATATGAGCCCTGTGGATGTAGGACTTCAATGCTGCAAGCTTGTAGAGATGCAGGGTGCAAGATTTGTAGGGAATGATGTTAGTGGCTGCAGAAGGTTTTGATAGACGGAACGAGTAATGGAGAGATCAGCGTTTCTGCAGATAGATACATCCAGGAAATCAATTTTGTGATTTACTTCCTTAGATATAGTGAGTTTAATGGAAGGACATTTTTCTGTAATGGAGTTGATCAGTATCTGTAGCTCAGACTCGAATGTGGCTACATGAAAAACGTCGTCTACATATCTTAACCATAGGGAAGGTTGAAAAGGGTGTAGAGGAATTATGGAAACTTCAATATGTTGCATGTAGATTTCAGCAAGCAGAGGGGAAAGAGGTGAGCCCATGGGGAGACCAGATTGTTGCCTATACACAATTTTGTTGAAAACAAAACAACTATGTTGATGAATAGTGTGGAAACAATCATAAGATCTTTGATAAGAGGACCGGGGGTTCAAAATGAAGAATCAATTTCTTCATGAGGAGCATGTAGAAATCAAAATATGGTACAGAGGGAAACAAAGATTCTACATCAGAGTATACAGATTATCACAAGGAGGAAAGGAATTAGGAAGGTTGTGGATGAAGTTTGAAGTAGAGACAACTGTATGAGGATGGTTGGCTGCCAGGGATTTGCATTTGAGGACCAATCTCTTTTCAAGGTTTACTGCTGGAGAAAAAGAATATTCCACTAAAGGTCTGATGGGGTTACCAGCTTTTATGCAGTTTCACTTGCAGGAAGAGCCTGGGAGTTCTAAAGTAAGGAGGGGTGATATATCACCAAGGAAGGATTGAAGAGTTTCTTTCTTAGCTAATCTGTCAACTGAGTTTTTGAGTGAGTTGGTGGTGTCTGACTGTAAAGGGATGCAGTTGGCAGATGTAAGAAAGAAAGCACTTTTTGGTTTAGAGTTTCTTTACAATGATGACTGGGCAACCAACTTTATCTGCTTTGCATACGGCTAGGTCATTTTCTTGAATAAATGACCTGAATTCTTTTAAACAAGAAGAAGAGTACTTGATTGGCACAGAATTTTGCTTGGATAAGATAATAGCAGCGTTGGCACGAAGGATAGGCTGCTGAACAGTCTCAGTTCTGTGGATGGCTGATTCTATAACAGAAACAGTTTGTGGAAGATTGATAGGAAGAGCAGGTGAAAATTTTGGGCCAAATGATAAGAATTTATCCAAGCTAGGAGGAATAGTGACAGAAGAGATTTACATACTTTGGCTTGTCAGTAGAGGCTGATGACGGAGATGTTGCTTGACTTTTGCTTGGAGAGTAGAAAATTGAATTTCTTTGTATGTGAGCATATTCATTTACTTCAATTGTTGAGAGGGTTTGGTTGATGCACCATGAAAATATCAAGCAAAGCAGGATGAGTGGTAGCAGCCAGTGATTGGTAGCTAATGTAGCAGGAAAGTTCAGTTTTAGCAATGGAGGAACGCAGGTCACGGATAGCGGCAGATAGGAGGTTATGGCTGGTTTGCTGTAGTAATGCACGGCACCGTCCTTTGAAGATGGGTTTGCAGATCTGAAAAGCTTGAGGAAGAATGCCAGAAGTCTTGCAGGAAACAAGAAAATCTAGCAGGCTGCAAAGAGAATTAGTGATTCTGAGTCCGAAGTTTCGGAAAGGAAATCCAATCTTTCGTCCAGTCCAAAATAAAATGCCTGAAGTTGCGTAGCTTTTTGAAACATGACGATTATGGGCAAAACACGTAATAATATTAACAAAGAAAGGTGACTTGATCACGCTAGTTACGATTAACTAAAACTTTTACAAAAAGTTCGTAAGTTGGAAGCTTTCGACCTTATCTTAGGTCTTCATCACGCAATGGAGGACTAAGATTGTTGCCAGATTCTACATTTGAATTTTTCCTATTTTTGTTGCCAAAACTTAGAATTGATCTCCAGATTAACGGAATGTAGAGAGGAGATTCGGAGTTGCAAGTCATTGAGTTGAAAATAATTTCTATGCTTTCACGGGTAACGGAGGGCAAAACGATTGTCAAACGAAGCAATTCGTTTTGCTTCGTTCCAGTGGGGAACTGCAGATGTGTCTTTCCATTGTCAAAATAGACAAGGCAGTGTTGGGATTGCCTTTCGAAACATCTTTTCTATGTTCTAAAATTCTATGGCTTATGCTCCTGTATGTGCTTCCAATGTATAAGTTATCCCCAGTAGAAGAACTGGGGATAACTTATACATTCTTCTACTGGGGATAACTTATACATTGGAAGCACATACAGGAGCATAAGCCATAGAATTTTAGAACATAGAAAAGATGTTTCAAAGGCAATCCCAACACTGCCTTGTCTATTTTGACAATGGAAGACACATCTGCAGTTCCCCACTGGAACGAAGCAAAAACGAATTGCTTCGTTTGACAATTGTTTTGCCCTCCGTTACCGTGAAAGCATAGAAATTATTTTCAACTCAATGACTTGCAACTCCGAATCTCCTCTACATTCCGTTAATCTGGAGATCAATTCTAAGTTTTGGCAACAAAAGTAGGAAAAATTCAAATGTAGAATCTGGCAACAATCTTAGTCCTCCATTGGCGTGATGAAGACCTAAGATAAGGTCGAAAGCTTCCAACTTACGAACTTTTTTGTAAAAGTTTTAGTTAACGTAACTAGCGTGATCAAGTCACCTTTCTTTGTTAATATTGTTACGTGTTTTGCCCATAATCGTCATGTTTCAAAGCTACGCAACTTCCGGGCATTTTATTTTGGACTGGACGAAAGATTGATTTCCTTCCGGAAACTTCGGACTCAAGTCACTAATTCTCTTTGCAGCCTTCGTTTTCTTGTTTCCCTGCAAGACTTCTGGCATTCTTCCTCAAGCTTTTCAGATCTGCAAACCCATCTTCAAAGGACGGTGCCGTGCGTTACTACAGCAAACCAGCCATAACCTCCTATCTGCCGCTATCCGTGACCTGCGTTCCTCCATTGCTAAAACTGAACTTTCCTGCTACATTAGCTACCAATCACTGGCTGCTACCACTCATCCTGCTTTGCTTGATATTTTCATGGTTCGCATCAACCAAACCCTCTCAACAATTGAAGTAAATGAATATGCTCGCCATACAAAGAAATTCAATTTTCTACTCTCCAAGCAAAAAAGTCAAGCAACATCTCCGTCATCAGCCTCTACTGACAAGCCAAAGTATGTAAATATTTCTTCTGTCACTATTCCTCCTAGCTTGGATAAATTCTTATCATTAGGCCCAAAATTTTCACCTGCTCTTCCTATCAATCTTCCACAAACTGTTTCTGTTATAGAATCAGCCATCCACAGAACTGAGACTGTTCAGCAGCCTATCCTATCGTGCCAACGCTGCTGTTATCTTATCCAAGCAAAATTCTGTGCCAATCAAGTACTCTTCTTCTTGTTTAAAAGAATTCAGGTCATTTATTCAAGAAAATGACCTAGCCGTATGCAAAGCAGATAAAGTTGGTTGCCCAGTCATCATTGGTAAAGAAACTCTAAACCAAAAAGTGCTTTCTTTTCTTACATCTGCCAACTGCATCCCTTTACAGTCAGACACCACCAACTCACTCAAAAACTCAGTTGACAGATTAGCTAAGAAAGAAACTCTTCAATCCTTCCTTGGTGATATATCACCCCCTCCTTACTTTAGAACTCCCAGGCTCTTCCTGCAAGTGAAACTGCATAAAGCTGGTAACCCCATCAGACCTTTAGTGGAATATTCTTTTTCTCCAGCAGTAAACCTTGAAAAGAGATTGGTCCTCAAATGCAAATCCCTGGCAGCCAACCATCCTCATACAGTTGTCTCTACTTCAAACTTCATCCACAACCTTCCTAATTCCTTTCCTCCTTGTGATAATCTGTATACTCTTGATGTAGAATCTTTGTTTCCCTCTGTACCATATTTTGATTCCTACATGCTCCTCATGAAGAAATTGATTCTTCATTTTGAACCCCCCGGTCCTCTTATCAAAGATCTTTATGATTGTTTCCACACTATTCATCAACATAGTTGTTTTGTTTTCAACAAAATTGTGTATAGGCAACAATCTGGTCTCCCCATGGGCTCACCTCTTTCCCCTCTGCTTGCTGAAATCTACATGCAACATATTGAAGTTTCCATAATTCCTCTACACCCTTTTCAACCTTCCCTATGGTTAAGATATGTAGACGACGTTTTCATTAGCTGGCCACATTCCGAGTCTGAGCTACAGATACTGATCAACTCCATTACAGAAAAATTTCCTTCCATTAAGCTCACTATATCTAAGGAAGTAAATCACAAAATTGATTTCCTGGATGTATCTATCTGCAGAAACGCTGATCTCTCCATTACCTGCGTTCCGTCTATCGAAAACCTTCTGCAGCCACTAACATCATTCCCTACAAATCTTGCACTCCTGCATCTCTACAAGCTTGCAGCATTGAAGTCCTACATCCACAGGGCTCATATCATTTGCAACAGCCAACTCTCTCTTCAAGAAGAACTCTCCAAAATTTCTACAATAGCCCTCTCTCATGGTTTCCCTGCTGTTACAGTCAACTCCCTCGTAAAGAAATATGAAAACCATTCGAAAATCGAATGCCTCCTTCCTCACAAGAAAGAAGACCTGAAATTCTGTGGTTCTGTTCCTTACCATCCTTCCTATGCTTATAAGTTACAGATTCTTTTAGAAGTTTTGGTTACCATCTTGCCATTAAATCTACCCCAAACATCTTGAAACTTCTACAAAGGGATAGGGACAAAGTTGAAAGCCTGAACCTCCCAGAGTTTACTGCATTCCTATCTTTTCTTCTACTGGGGATAACTTATACATTGGAAGCACATACAGGAGCATAAGCCATAGAATTTTAGAACATAGAAAAGATGTTTCGAAGGCAATCCCAACACTGCCTTGTCTATTTTGACAATGGAAGACACATCTGCAGTTCCCCACTGGAATGAAGCAAAACGAATTGCTTCGTTTGACAATCGTTTTGCCCTCCGTTACCGTGAAAGCATAGAAATTATTTTCAACTCAATGACTTGCAACTCCGAATCTCCTCTCTACATTCCGTTAATCTGGAGATCAATTCTAAGTTTTGGCAACAAAAATAGGAAAAATTCAAATGTAGAATCTGGCAACAATCTTAGTCCTCCATTGGCGTGATGAAGATCTAAGATAAGGTCGAAAGCTTCCAACTTACGAACTTTTTGTAAAAGTTTTAGTTAACGTAACTAGCGTGATCAAGTCACCTTTCTTTGAGTATGTATGTACTGTATAAATGGGTAAGTTCTGTTTTCAATTTCTTAATTATGGTATAGACGACAATAATATGTGTGAATTATCACCACTGCCAAGTGGGTGTTTCAAATTACGTGTTATCAATTGTTGATTTTTCAAAATTTTTGTAAAGCGGAAATCTGCCTACAACGGAAAAATTTCTTGGTCCCACCAATTTCCATTTTAGGCAGATTCGACTGTACTATGGGTTGTCCATAATTTCCATGGATTTCTTAGGAATAACTAATGAACTACAGTAATGCTGCAAAAGCTAAGGACTTCAGCTTTTTCCATACCTAAAAGTAACACAAAATTATTTTAAAATGACAGTTACTTTTTGATAAGAAGATTGTTCCTTCTTATACCTTTGGACTTTTGAAGTCAGTCATCTGTGAGTCCCATCTTTTTTTGTTGGAAAATTTTGGTTCACGATTAACATGACCAGTGCGGAATATTTGACGATCTTTCTTTTTCCAAAAGTCATGGTCTGCAACACTCTGCCGCAGATTACGCGAAAAAAGAAAAAGAAAAAAATTGCAGAATTTCAAGATCTACGGATTTTATGCAGCTGCAGATTATACATTTGATTTTTTTTTTTTTACATGGCGTATGAGTTTTACACCACCGCAGATTTTAGGAAGAATTTTTTATTTTCTGAATTTTATGGGCTGCGGATTGTAAAAGAATAAAATACAGTACTTTGAATTAATATTAACAAATTTGACTTCGCAAACAGTGTTTTGATAAAATCAAAATCTAAAATTTTAATTCTTTTAGTATCAGCAACTGTAAGAACAGGAAAAGAAAATTATGAAGCAAATTGGAAGTTTATTTTACAATGTGTGGTTTGCATAAAAAGAATAATATTGGCAACAAATATAATTTATCACTTTTCAATCCAGCATCTTCACCAGACATGTTTTTGTTCATGCATTATTCTTTGAAATTTCACTTAGTTTCACCTGGCTCCTAAATTTTGGGGCTGGGTCATAGATCTGGAGCATATTTGTCGAGCCCTGGTCCTCCCTACGTTTGATTGCAGTGTATATAAGCACACAGTTTCACCTGGCTCCTAAATTTTGGGATCTGGCTCGTAGATCTGGAGCATATTTGTTGAGCCCTGGTCCTCCCTACGTTTGATTGCAGTGTATATAAGCACACCGGACAAAAAATTAGTCACCCCGAACAGAAATGACAGTAGAAAGTTACCGGTTGCACAGAGGGTGCCGTAATAGCATTGTTGGGAGATAAATAGCACTGACGTGGTCTACTGGTTCATTTCTGTCTCTTGCAGTGGTGAAGAGCAACATGTGTATTGAATTTAGTCTGCAATATGAGTCGTAAGATAGATGTGACTGAGTGGCAAAAAGGAGTCATCGTGTTTGGCCGTGCCCATGGACACAAAGTGAGTGAAGTCGCCCAATTTGTTGGTGTGTTGAAGTGAACTGTCCAGTCTACAAACAGTGGTGTAGTTTGCAGTCAACTGAAAATCGGCGACATAACTGTGGCAGGAAAACGATTCTCACCAACAAGGACTGCTGCTATGTTTCACGCCTAGTAACTGCAAATTGGTTTGAAACCAGGCAACAATTGCTCCAAACAGTCAATGAAAGTCCACTTCAGCCAATTTCTGAAAGGACATTGTGACGAGAACTGCATGCGATGGACATCTGGAGCAGAGTACCGCGGAAGAGGCCTCTTTTAACAGCAAGTCACAAAGTCACACGTTATCAATGGGCTCAGAGGCACCAAAACTTTACTGTGAAGGATTGAAAATGAGTAATTTAGTCTGATGAGTCTCGTTTTTGTTTGTACTCCAATGATGGGAGGCGACGAGTGCATCGCAGGCCCAATGAAGCCTTTTTAATCCTGATTGTGTCGAAGGTGTTGTTCAAGCTGGAGGGGGTTCTGTGATGTTTTTCGTACCATAGAATGGGCCCTCTCATTGCAGTGATGATAAATTTGAACCAGCATGCATACCTCCACATTCTGAATGACAAAGTGTTGCTCTTTGCCCTACATATCCATGAGCAGCATCACATTGCCACTCCTGTCTTCCAAGACGACAATTGCTGTGTGCACAGGGCTGAAACTGTATCTGAGTGGCACGGCAAACAATCAGCAATACTGTCTCACCTCGACTGGCCTGCAAAATCTCTAGATTCAAATCCTATTGAAAATCTGTGGGATCATTTGGAACAGAAGGTGAAACGCCGGAATAGACACCCACGTTCTCTTGCGGAACTTTGGGACCAATTGATGCATGAGTGGCTGCAAAACGATGTTCAATACATCCACAACTTTATGAAGTCTCTACCACACCAGATTCATGCTGTTATCAAGGCAGGAGGCGCCAGCACTCATTAGGTAAGTTCTGACATGGGTGACAATTTTTTGTCCGGTGTGTTTACCATTTAGTAGTTTTGACTGTTAGTTGAATACACCAAGTAATTCCTTGGGCTTCAAGGTGACCAGCAATCACCTGGTAATGGGTTACAGTAGGATTCTGTATATATTCTTAGACTAAGATTCTTACGTTATTAGGTTTTTCTCAAGCCCCAAATGCTATCCAGCAGTTGTATTTGTTTGTTCACTTGACTGGTTCAAAGGTACTATAGTTCAGCAAGAAAACTTTTTTGATCAACAGTAGACTGCTGCTAATGTATTTTAGAATGTAGTTCTGCAGATGATACCAAAATACATTGAACACTTGATTCACTAATCAGCAGTTGATTCAAGTTTGATCACCAGCAGACCTCTCCATTCAAAAATAAACAGAATGCTGTTGGACCAGTAGTTGTACTCAGGGACTGGCTTAGACAGTTTAAGGCCCTCTGAGCAAGAGGTTTTTAGGGGACCCTCCTCACATTACAAAGCGACAGTGATTGGTTGTACCCTACATTCTAATGCTGGGACCATTTACATGGTTATTCATGGCAGATTAAGACATTAATTTGCCAATTATATGGTTTTCTATTTATTTGTGGAAATTATAATTGTCATTTCCATCTGTTTCCAATGTACAGTTCTGAAATTACCATTTTAACCTTTTTTCTGTGGATAAGCATTGAGAATCAATACAAATTTGGAAAATGTGAATCCATTTATTGGTGTAAATGTGACATGGATGTTAAGTGATATAATATCCGAAAACTTGAAAATTTCGTCGTCCTGGAGCGGGAATCGAACCTGCATCTCCTGGATAGTGCCCAAGTATGCTAACCACTACACCACCCAGAACAACCAAGTTTCAGATTAATTTGAATATAACCTATCTGATATTCTGCGTCTCTGGGCAATTACGGGAAAAAATTCAAAACCTCCGGATTTGCTATATATGAATGCCGGTTGCATCGAGTAGCAAATCCTATGATGGTTGTATTCAAATTAATCGGAAACTTGAAACTTGGTCATTCTGGGTAGTGTAGTGGTTAGCATACTCGGGCACTATTCGGGAGACGTGGGTTCGATTCCCACTCCAGGATGACAAAATTCTCAAGTTTTCTGATATTATCTGACTTAATATCCATGTCATTTTTACACCAATAAACAGATTCACATCTTCCAAATTTGTATTGTACAATGGTGTAATCCCGTATTTCATTCATTGATATTCTGCAGCTCCGGGAAATCACAGGAATGAATTCAAAACCTCCAGATTATCTGTATATGAATGCCGGTTGCTTCGACTAGCAAATCCTGTGATGGTTATATTCAAATTAATTGGAAACTTGGTCATTCTGGGTGGTGTAGTGGTTAGCATACTCGGGCACTATCTGGGAAACATGAGTCCAATTCCCGCTCCAGGACGACAAAATTTTCAAGTTTGTGAATATTATCTGACTTAATATCCATGTCATTTTTACACCAATAAACGGATTCACATCTTCCAAATTTGTATTGTACAATGGTGTAATCTCATATTTCATTCATTGACATTAAGAATCGGTGTGATGCAAAGCAAGTAATATGTAACTATATTTTGGAACCCCACCCCCCATCCCCCTCAAAGGCTGGGGCCCAGGGCACATGCCCTGAAAGCTCTCCCATAAGTCAGCCGCTGGTTGTATTAGGAAATATTTTCGAACTATTCCTTCTGTTGCTTGATGCTTTTTGCTCATGTTGTGGAGGGCTATGTACCTATAAAATGCAATCTATGAAAATCATGCTGTAAGGCAAATTTGAGGCATGTTATTAATTTTTCAAGATACCTATGCCACTGCAAAATTCGCAAGATATTTTTCATTGTGCTTTTTTCATTGACATTTTTCAGAACACCTCAGCTTTATATGTGTACCTCCCCACTCACAGCGCACTTATGCAAGTATTTGGTAGTGTCGAAATGCTTTTGATAATATAGTGTAGAGCTAATGACTTTAGATGATTCACTGATAGAACCTAATTTTCTGATGACAAAATGTTCCTTTTATAATTTTCATGTTAAGGATAGGTCCATAACTCAAAACCTGAACTCTGTTCCAGATGAGGCTGCATAAACACTGATTCATATAGTTCACAATTGGACTACTCAGATCACCTAAATTTATTTGCTGTAGATGGACTCTTGAAGTGACCATTGATGAGTCGTCTCGCCATCCATTCAGAAACTCAAAATTTTTGCAAGTTAAGCTGAAAGATCTGGCAGAGACTGTCATTATGTTTTCCCATCTTTTAAATTTGTTTTCATAACCCTCAAGACAGGTCTTGATGAACAAATAGAGGCTATTATAATAATGTTTGTTATAATAATTGCAAACAATTGTGAGACTCTTGTTAAGTGTCTTTGGTCCTTTGTATTCAAATACATAGCAGTATTAAACTTTATATTCTACAATCAGTGCTTTAAATTTTCTAGGCATACAACAAATTATATAAAGAGAAATGAGGTCTGTCTCCCAAAGAGAGCAACTTGTTAGGACACATTTAATTATGTCCACGACAAAAACTCTTAAATTGTTCAGTGTCCCCAGAGAAACTTTACAAAGTCATAGCAACATTCATGAAATGTGCGCAATCAGTAATCAAAAACCTTAGCACACTGAAAGAGGCAGAATTATTTGATAAGTGTGTGTGTGTGTGTGTGTGTGTGTGTGTGTGTGTGTGTTTGTGTTTGTGTGTGGAGGGGGGGGGGTACCTTACCACTGTTTCTGCAACGGCCATAGAACTTTATATGCATGAAGCATGGTTTGAGAATGCTGAAAGAAGAATGTAATTGTGACTGTCAACAGTAATATTATAGAGGTGAATCAATACTTATTAGCACATTGATATTGTGGCATTCCTTAGGGACCATCATTTAGTGACTTTTAGGGACCATCATTTAGTAACTTTTACATCACAGCTTCCTCTGATGAAAACTATTTAAACTAATAATTTATTTTAATGGGTGTTAAAAAGAAAGCTAGTTGGTAATTTACCTCAGATTTTCAAATGAGATCCTCATTTGTTATCAGAATTTATTTCCACAGTGTTGGTGATCATGTTGGATAGAAACCCATCCAATGTGGTCATCAACACTGTGGAATCAAATCCTCTTGACAACGAATGAGGATCTCATTTGAAAATTTGAGGTAACTTACCCAACTATCTTTCCCTTAATACTCATTCAAATTAGTTATTAATTTAAATGATTATGAAGTTGAACACTTCCCATGGCCTGTGCAAATCCCTGGTTTAAATATCATCGATCCATCATGGTTAACTTTTGAAAACAGGATGAAGACCAGATTCCATTCACCTTCTTCACTTAAAGAAGCTTGAAGTTTTCTTAAAGAATTGTTGAACAGCCACCCGATAACAATGTGTATTCCTTCCACCCAGAATGCAAGCTGTATTATGAGTTAATGGTTGACCAACATTATATTGGTAATAGCATACATAAAGTTCTTTCAACTGGTGTTTTCATTATTTTGTCCATCCCTTGTATATTACTGGGTAATTATTAGCACCACATAGTAAGTTTATTTTCCAATCAGAACATTAATGTTGTAATGGGTTTGACATTTATGATATTCAAAGCCTTTAGGAAGGCTCATTTTTCATCTGTTATTTCTGAAGAAACAGCTGAACATAGAGTAATATTTTCAGTGAAATATATATGTTTGCCATAAAAGTTTTGTTTTTCATACATTACTCTTTCGTATGACATACCTGCTATGGAAGTGATGATAGCTCATGAAATACCCATTGAGACTCATTAATGCATCAGATTTATTGAGCATTATTTCTACAGTATCAGAACACTTTCTTGAGCATTCAACACTAAACAGCCAAATTAATTCTCTTATCTGAAGAATTGTTGAAATAGCTTGATTACTTCAGTAACTGTTTTTATCTCGCAGCTAAGGACCACATGGCGTTATGTCTGGGATGTTGTACAACAGAAATCAAGAAATAACTATTATCACTGATAACATAATAGTTATTTCTTTATTTCTGTTGCCTGATTTACAGCAGGGCATTCGGGGCACATGCCCAGGGCCCCAACCTTTGAGCTCCCCCCCCTCAAATATGGTTGTATATTGTATTACTTGCTTTGCATCAAACTGATTCGCAATGTTCATCCACTGAAAAAAGTTAAAATGTTAATTTCAGGACTGTACATTGAAACACGGAAATGGCAATTATAATTTTCTCAAATAAATAGAACACCATATTATTGGCAAATTAATGTCTTAATCTGCCAATAATAACTATGTAACTGGTCCTCAATCATACATGCATGCACTTAACATAGACTGCTGGGGGCCCCCAAAAGTCTCTTGCCCACGGCCCCAAATTGTCTTCAGTCTGCTTTTGATTACACACAGAATGAGAATTTCAGTAAGAGCTTTCAGCTGTGCATCAGCCTTGATCACACACTGTGTGAGTGTGCACACAGGTGTATGTGAATTCAAGAACTTGCACTGTACAACTTGTTCTCATAAGAGATGTTCATATTTTAAATAGGATGCTTATATTATAAATATCTTTCAACTATATAGTTATGATATTTCATTATATTGTTTCACACGTTATCAATATTGAAGTGTTCACAAGAAACTCACTGACTTGTCAGACACTGAACTGACGCAGTTGAAAGCTACTGAATATTAAAAAATCTAAGGTTAAGTATATAATACTTGAGAATATAATACTTAACCTTGATATACTCCTGGGGGAAAAGTGACAGAGTTTTTTTGAATAAAGCTCATGTTGAGAAATGGCTTCCTAGTTTAATTGAATTAATAATCTAAAGCAACTTTTATGGGAATTTTACTAGGAAATTTTTTTCTTTAATAGCAAATTTTCGGAGAAAACTCTTCTCCCTCTTCAGGCTGTCTTGTTGTTGTCACTTTTTACTTGTCACTATCACGGTTACGGTTTACCTTGACAGTTACGGTTAACCTTCACTGTTTAGGTTATTTTTCAACAAATCCTGCCAGATGTTAGGCAGGGAAAGTCCTTTGCAGTCATTGATGATGGAATTTTGATTTTTCTCAATCTCTATTCCTTCTTTCGGTTTTCTTTTTTGGAAATTGCTTTGGAAACTGATTACTTTAAGGGAATTCCAATCCATGCTGTGCCCAGTTTCTCTAACATGCCTATCTAATCCAGTCTTGTTGGAGCAATTTTTTATAGCTGCTTTATGCTCAGCTATACGAGTTTCTAGCCTGCGACCTATTTCACCTATGTAAGATAGTCCACAACTACAATTTACTTCATAAACTACTCCTTGCATTTTTAAAATATCTTCTTCTCATTGAACTATTTTAGGGAAATTTTTTTAACTTTGTTCTCTAAACTTGGAGCTAGCCTAATATTGTATTTCTTACTAATTCTCTTTAAAGACTCAAATAAACCTTTGTGATAAGAAATTTTTCTAGTGAATTTTACTTGTTGCTTTTGTGGGTTCTTCGTACCATTAAAATTCAGAAGCTTCTCAATTTCTTCTTTAGGATAGTTATTCTCTGCAAGTATGACTTTTAAGCTCTTCTTTATGGGCTTCTTTTTTATCTGCAGTAGAAACTATTTTATTAATTTTTTCTAAAAACTGACTTGCTACATTTTTCTTAATAGAAACTGGATGATAGGAATTGAAATCCAGTAGTCTTTTAGTATTCATTGGTTTTTTATACCAACTAGTGAGGAATTTTCCATCTTCATAATAGATAGTAATATCTAAGAAGTTTATTCTTCTTTCTTTTTGAAGTTCAATAGTGAACTTAAGGGAATCATCTAATTCATTGAATGAGTCTAGAATTCTATCTGGAACAATTTCTGAGCTATCTATTATAAATAAGATGTCATCCATGTATCTGCTATATAAGCAGAAGTATGTGGGTTGTACTAGTATCTTTTCTTCTAGTTTTCCCACATAATAGTTAGCTAAGAGTGGGGAGAGTGGGGAGCCCATAGCTAGCCCCAATTTTTGAATGAAAAAAGTTTTCCCAAATTGAAAGTAGTTGTTCTGCAAAGAGAAAGTAAGCATTTCAAAAATTCCTACTAATATGTTTTTTTCCTTGTTGTGAAAAACTATTAGGTCTGCCAAGTCTTCCGCTATAAAGTCTATAAGTTGACCTATATTAATGTGAGTATACATAGACACTATATCTAAACTACCCATAATAGGAGAATATAATTTAGGAAGAAGTTCTAGTTTTTCTTTTAGCTGCATTGAGTTTTTAATCAAGTTAGGTGGCTCTTTTAAAAGATTCTGAAGGTGTGACTTTAAAAAATAGTTTATATTTGAAAGAATAGAGTTTTTTTGAGTCTGTTATTGGTCTAATTGGTTGGCTTTTTTGAGCCAACCAATTAGACCAATAAGACCAATAATAGACTAAAAAAAACTCTATTCTTTCAAATCTAAACTATTTTTTAAAGTCACGCCTTCAGAATCTTTTAAAAGAGCCACCTAACTTGATTAAAAACTCAATGCAGCTAAAAGAAAAACTAGAACTTCTTCCTAAATTATATTCTCCTATTATGGGTAGTTTAGATATAGTGTCTATGTATACTCACATTAATATAGGTCAACTTATAGACTTTATAGCGGAAGACTTGGCAGACCTAATAGTTTTTCACAACAAGGAAAAAAACATATTAGTAGGAATTTTTGAAATGCTTACTTTCTCTTTGCAGAACAACTACTTTCAATTTAACTTGTACAAAAATCTAGCGGATAATGCTTACCTTGTTATTCCTTTCTAGCGACGGGAACATTTCACGCACATGTTTTCCGGTCTTTGTTGATGTTATTGTCCTAAAGTCCGTTGTATGCGATGACTGGCTTTACTTCTCACACTTTTCGCTGGGTATACTCATTGGATCTTTGCCTTAGGATTCAAACATCAATTTTTACCGTTCTTTATACTCGAAATTTTCGCCCATACTCTGGGCATCTTCAGGAGCGTGGCGACTTTACCACCGATGTTCGTGGTTAACTTCGCGCTAATGGAGTCCGATACTCCTTGTTGCCATTCGTCGGAAAAACTTTCCTGGATATATTTCGTTATCAGGCCTGGCTGGCACCCTCTATGTTTCGTTAAGAACACTTTTTTTTTTTCCCCCGATTTTTTTTTTTTTTTTTAATTTCCTTCTCCTATCCTGGTATTCTTGTCTTTTTTTTGCCTGTTTTTCTTTTGTTGTTGTTTTTCTTGTCTTATTAGTTCTTTCCACAGGCCCGATAATGTGCTAGGGTCGTTCTGGTTACATACCCTTGCTTTATTTTTGTAGATTAATATTGCTTCTTCCGTCCTCATTTGCCTTTCCGATTTTTTATTCTTTTTTAGCATTTTAATTTCATCGAACTTTGGGAATGTCCGGTTTTCCAAGCAGAATTGCACTAAAGCAGTTTTGGCTTCTTTTTTTTGCCAGTTAGATATGTGTTGTTTAAGTCTTTTTTTAATCTGTTTTTTGTACTTCCAATGTACGATATTGGGGGTAAAGGAATACCAAGGTAAGCATTATCCGCTAGATTTTTGTACAAGTTACTTTGAAATATCGCACGTAAAAGAGAATAGTACAATAATTAGAGCTATATAATAGTCAGAATTAGAACTACTAAGTGGAATTACTTTCAATTTGGGAAAACTTTTTTCATTCAAAAATCGGGGCTAGCTATGGGCTCCCCACTCTCCCCACTCTTAGCTAACTATTATGTGGGAAAACTAGAAGAAAAGATACTAGTACAACCCACATACTTCTGCTTATATAGCAGATACATGGATGACATCTTATTTATAATAGATAGCTCAGAAATTGTTCCAGAAAGAATTCTAGACTCATTCAATGAATTAGATGATTCCCTTAAGTTCACTATTGAACTTCAAAAAGAAAGAAGAATAAACTTCTTAGATATTACTATCTATTATGAAGATGAAAAATTCCTCACTAGTTGGTATAAAAAACCAATGAATACTAAAAGACTACTGGATTTCAGTTCCTATCATCCAGTTTCTATTAAGAAAAATGTAGCAAGTCAGTTTTTAGAAAAAATTAATAAAATAGTTTCTACTGCAGATAAAAAAGAAGCCCATAAAGAAGAGCTTAAAGTCATACTTGCAGAGAATAACTATCCTAAAGAAGGAGTTGAGAAGCTTCTGAATTTTAATGGTACGAAGAACCCACAAAAGCAACAAGTAAAATTCACTAGAAAAATTTCTTATCACAAAGGTTTATTTGAGTCTTTAAAGAGAATTAGTAAGAAATACAATATTAGGCTAGCTCCAAGTTTAGAGAACAAAGTTAAAAAAAATTTCCCTAAAATAGTTCAAAGAGAAGAAGATATTTTAAAAATGCAAGGAGTAGTTTATGAAGTAAATTGTAGTTGTGGACTATCTTACATAGGTGAAATAGGTCGCAGACTAGAAACTCGTATAGCTGAGCATAAAGCAGCTATAAAAAATTGCTCCAACAAGACTGGATTAGAGAGGCATGTTAGAGAAACTGGGCACAGCATGGATTGGAATTCCCTTAAAGTAATCAGTTTCCAAAGCAATTTCCAAAAAGAAAACTGAAAGAAGGAATAGAGATTGAGAAAAATCAAAATTCCATCATCAATGACTGCAAAGGATTTTCCCTGCCTAACATCTGGCAGGATTTGTTGAAAAATAACCTAAACAGTCAAGGTTAACCGTAACCGTCACGGTAAACCGTAACCGTGATAGTGACAAGTAAAAAGTGACAACAACAAGACAGCCTGAAGAAGGAGAAGAGTTTTCTCCGAAAATTTGCTATTAATGAAAAAATTTCCTAGTGACAGAGTTGTATTTGGCTAATATTTTTTATGATTACAGGAAAATTTGATGGCTTTTTTGTACCCCAAATTTTTAATTTTTTTATGAGATTGTAGATGAATGCAGGGCAGTGAACAGATCTTTTGAATTTTGAAATGTGCTGTTAAGAAGGAAATGACAGGAAGTAACCATATTTAGGCAAGTTTTTTTACAATATGAAGGAGCAAAGGTAGTTATTATTTCTTGGATGACTTCATATTCTTTCTTTAAGGGGAAAGGATTACTGCAGATGAAATTTTGTATGGCTGAGGCAGCAACTTTATGGAATAGGCTATATTTGAGGAGTAATGTTTGTGGTTGCTGTTGGTTTTCGATGTGCATAAAGCTTCCCCCCCCCCCCCCATAGTGACCTAGGCATAAAAAAAAATTTCTTTACTGTTGGTTTTTAATTTTTTTTTTTTAATGGAAAATTTGGTGTTACGAATTTGTGCAAAGATTCAGGAGATGAGATCTCTGATGTCATATGAATTAATCACATAGACATCAACATACAGTAGCCAAAGCTGGGTATGAAAAAGGTACAGTTATGCTTGAAAAACAGCATTTTAAGTTCATCATGTGATTTCTGAAAGACAATGGTGATATATAGATACACTTGTAGGTGATAAAAAAAATAGCTTTTTGTAGTGAAACAATATTGTTATGAGGAATAAAGGCAAAATAAATAAAGATCTTTGATGAATTCACCAGGTAAGTGTATGTTTTTTATTAGATTTTTGATGAGAAGCATGGAGGAATTGAGAAATGGACCAAAAGAACTTACAAGATTCAACATTCAAGGTGAGTCAAAGGTCATAATTTTCAAATGAACTGGATAATTTGTGTATAAATTCTTGTGAAAGTAATGATGATTGTTTGACTGGCGATTTGCCATTATGTATAATTAAATATGCAAATATAAGGAAAACCCACTTGCAATAAGTTCATGTGTATGTATTGCTACTTACGCATTCCTGTAGTGAATCACACACAAGTATGGGATGCTGACTTTCACATGCTCATCAACATTTTTGCTTCATATTTTGCTTCTGAAAGAAAACTAAATTACAGTTGCATTTGCTGTATGTGACCTAGGTGTTCCAATCCAGCATGAGTTACTTTCAATTTATGTAGTATGAATGTGTTAAAAACAAAACATTTTGAATCACTGTAGGCTTTCAATAAAGAGTCGTAATATATTTCAAACATTACATTATAACACAAATACCAACATAGTTGATTAACAACTTGAACTATTTGCAATGCACATTCTAAAAATCCAAAGGTCTGTTCACATGGTGAAACCACAGACAGAATCAGTACTTATGGTTAGTATCATATCCATCCTTCCCCTCTCCCCCCAATTCATAGTAATATTTTTTTACACTAAATGCAACTCATAGCAAGCATTTATTCAAAACCAAATACAGCTAATGGTAAGAATTCACCCAAAACTAAACACATCTCATGACAAGCATTCACTCAAAACCAAAAGTTGGATAAAATTAAAGTGGTAGATATTTTCCTCATCTTCATTTCTAGAGTATGATTAGTATGGGGTTTCTGTTCTGTGGATACTTTCTTCACTCTTTCCTGTCTTGTGTAATTTCACTCTTCCGATTTTTCTTCATATCATTGTTGGCACAGTCGTACCATCGTACCTAAGGTCTTCCTCTAGTTTGCTGTCCAAGTAGTTCCATGTCTATAACTCTGAGTCTCAATGCATTCCTCATTCTTTCTCAAAACATGACCATACCAGAGCAATTTTGCTAGATGGGCTTTCTTTGAAACCTCTGTCACTTCAGCTGTTGCCCTAGTTCTCTATTCTAATTCTATGTCTTCTGGTAACACCACACATCTACTTTATAATCTTCATTTCAGTAACATTTTGCTTATTTTCCAAACATCCTGTCATTGGTCAAGTCTCAGTACCATGCAGCATTGCTGGTCTTACTACAACCTCAAAAACCTGACTTTTCAAACTAACTGGCATCTTTCAATCACATAGTACACCTGCTGTTTTTCTCTATTTATTCCATTTGCTTGCAGTCTGCTGTTCACTACTCCCCTCATTTTCCTCCAGTGCTGCTGATACCAGATATTTTAATCTTCTCACTCTTTTCATCATTCCTTCTTGGATATAAACACCCTCAATTTGTTTCCCTCACTGCAGGACACGTACTCCATT
This sequence comes from Macrothele yani, assembly GCA_039090855.1. Taxonomy (NCBI): domain Eukaryota; kingdom Metazoa; phylum Arthropoda; class Arachnida; order Araneae; family Macrothelidae; genus Macrothele; species Macrothele yani. Next base: position 23,816,128 of record CM076992.1, read on the forward strand.
TTGGCTCTACTTGTCTTCTGACCTCCATCTTCTAATGCTGTTCTCCATTTTTCTGCTTTTCTTCTGCTCCCCTTTTACTTTCAGTTAATAACACCATGCCATCTGCAAACAACATGGTCCTACTTCCCTCGTTCCTGCTGTAGCCACATCTGAAACAATATCAAATAAGAATGGGCTTAAATGCTGATCTTTGGTGTGTACTTCAACTCTCAAGAGATTCATATTTTCATCAAATGGACAATATATGCGTACATGTAAAAAAGACAAAGAATGCAATTTAAGTATTGAAGTTTTTATTAAATACATGAAAAGAAAAACAACTAATTTTCTACATAGTGATGACTGTTTGCATGTGAAATATTGATTTCAGATGTTCATGTGTGACATTTCTCTTTTAGCGCCGGTGTAATTCTTGCAATGGTAAGGGTAGAACTAGTGATGGGCCATGTCTTACTTGCCATTCTTCTGGCCAGAAGAGGTAATAATTGGATGTTTTTTTTGTTTTGTTTTTTTCTTTCTTTAGTAGTAAATATTTTAAGATAATTTTGTGTTTTATAAGCTTTAGAAAATTAATTTTTTTTGTAAATGTTCACCTGCTAATATTTGAAATTCTAAATCTCTCTGAACTATATGTTTGTGGAATATTTTTCAACAAAATTCAGAGCAAAATTTAAGCAATAGTGCATGTGGTCAGGGCAAGTAGCCAGTGTTAGTTGGTGCCTAGCTGTTGTTAATTCAAACCAACTCCAGTTTAATGAAATACATAATATTCACTTAGATAGCATGTGAAGTACAATCAACTCCTGTTAGAGTAAAAACTGATATAATGAAAATTCTGACTTAGCAAAAATAAGATCAACCCTCAGTAAAAATTGCATTGAGTTAATGTATTCGTAATTTCAATACAATGAAATTTACTTTTACAAATTTTTGCTACAACAAAAAAAAAAAAAATATATATATATATATATATTTCCAAGGATAATTATCATTTAGAACAAAATTTACAACTCCAGCAGAAATATTGAATTCAGATTCTTGTGTTCCTTTGTTAAAGGGAATGAACACCCTTCCCAGGCAAGTCATTTTGTACCTCTCATTTTGTAAACAGTGACTGGAACCAGGTTGGAGACAAAAGGAGCATTGTAGAGCAAGAACAAACAGACCTATCACTCAGTTTTTTTCTAGACTCATCATTCATGTTCTTGATGTTGTTCCTTGCTCACTTTTTGAAATGAGTTCTTTGGAAAGAAAGTAATTTTCTTAGAAAGAAAATAAAAAATCATAGATGAAATTGATTCAAGAGGGAAAAGGGTGTGCTGTTGTTAAAAAATGTGGCATCACACCATCAAGACATTGACGTTTTTAAAAGACTGAGAAAAAAAAATTCAGCACCAGTTGCAAAAGCAGGTTATTGGGCTACAAAGGTAAAGAATATGACAGGCATAATTTTAAGATGTTGACTCAAGGATTTTTACACGATTCAAAGCCATTTGTTTCTGGAGTGTGCTAGTCAGTGGACTGTTAAAGTTTGTGCTTGAACACTTCATCTTACAGAATGTCATATTGGTACTGATTTTAACACCTTTTGTAACACAGGGTTCCCATGGGTCAGGGAAAATCTGAAATTGTCAGGGAATTTGATTTAGTCCAAAAAAGTCAGGGAAAATTGCTATTTTTCACCAAAACATGGAAAATCCACACAACTTTTATCTGAAAAATGAGCGATCCCTTGTCAGACCTGCCAAGTGCTAAGATTTTGTCATATTTTGTACCCAAGTCCTCCTTCGCTAGCCGGGTTCTGTTCGCTGCTGAACCCAAAAGTCTGAGGGAGAAACAAGAAGGTCACGTGCCGCTCTTGCCGAGGGAGAGCACGATATTCACTCTGAGGCGAAGATTTCCTACACCTCTGCTGTTTCTTCAGGATAGAGGGGAAGGGAATGTCAATGCTAGCGGCACTTCCCTTCCCCCTCCAACTCTTTGTTGACGTGAAGTTGCTCCAATGAATGAGAACGCAACCGTGAGTACGGGTTATCATATTTTAGCGTTATCTTTCAGTTGGAAACACGTGAGCTTTGAGCAGTCTTTGAGTTAAAAGATCTTCACGCTTCTTTTACATTGTTGGACATTAGCATTTTGTTCAAAATGAGCAATAAGAAAACTAATCAATTCACATGACTTAGAAATAGATCGGAAAAGGCTACTATTCAATTTTACGTGCATTATTTAAAAAATACTTTTTAAATATTCTAGTTGGATAATGCATACCTAGGCATTCCGTTTCTAGCGATGATTCACATTTCTCGCATGTTTTCCAGTCTTCATTGAAGTTATTGTCCTATTGTCTGTTGTATGTGAAACAACCATTCACATCAAACACACTATTTACTTTGGGTAGAGTCAGTAGATCTTCACTTTCGGATTCAAAAATATCAATTCTTTACAGTTATTAATGCTCTGAATTTTTTGCCCAGTCTTTGGGCATCTTCAGGAGCGTGGCGACTTTTCCACCGATGTTTGTGGTTTACTTCTCGCCATTGGAGTCCGATACCCCACGTAGCCATTTGTCGGATACGCTGTATTAGATACGTTTCTTGACCCAAAATCCTAGCTGGCGCCATCTATGTTTCACTAATTCTATATTTAAAGAAATAATAATAAATGGAATAAAAAAGTGGAATAAAACAATCGGAGAGACAAATGAGAATGGAGGAATCGATCTTAATTTATAAAAATAAAACAAGGGTATGTAACCAGAATGACCCTAATACATTATCTAGCCTTTGGAAAGAGTTAATAAGACAAGAAAAAGAACAACAAAAGAAAACCCGACAAAAAAGACAAGGGAACAGAGATAAGAAAAGAAAAAAAGAAGAAAACGGAAAGATAACATCAACGACCATTTGAAGGGGAAAAAAATATATAGATAGAATTAGTGAAACATAGATGGCGCCAGCTAGGTTTTTGGGTGAAGAAACATATCTAATACAGCGTATCCGACGAATGGCAATGTGGGGTATCGGACTCCATTGGCGAGAAGTAAACCGCAAGCATCGGTGGGAAAAGTCGCCACGCTCCTGAGGATGCCCAAAGACTGGGTGAAAAATTTAGAGCATTAATAACTGTAAAAAATTTATGTTTTTTAATCCGAAAGTGAAGATCTATTGACTCTACCCAAAGTAAACAGTGTGTTTGATGTGAATGGCTGTTTCACATACAATGGACAATAGGACAATAACTTCAACAAAGACCGGAAAATGTGCAAGAAATGTGAATCATCGCTAGAAACTGAATGCCTAGGTAAGCATTATCCAACTAGAATATTTCCAAATAAGAAAATTCTTTTCAATTTGGAATGGTCTCTTAAAGAATTGAATCCACAATGAGCGAATTGAATCAAAGCAGTACACATGGACCCATATACAGCACGTTGTTGACTTTGCTATAAGACGTTCAACTTAAGCAACATGGGGAGACAAGCTATATTTTGTCACGAGAAAAGTGTTAAGCACCGAAAGTCAATCGAGAGTACAAAGCAAGTATCTATTTTTACTTTATTTGGCAACTTACCATGGCTGACACTTCTGCTACTCCACTTTGGTCTGATACAAAAAAGTTGGCTTCCTTCTAAAATCGTTTTGCCCTGAGGTTTAGAGAAAGTTAAATTTTCCAAAAATTGCAACTCTGAGCTACCCAATTATGTTCCATACATCCAGAAATCTCTCATTACATCACGTCACCCGGAGTTACTGTTACAAAACTTACCTTTCCAATCTGGCAACGAAACAAATCATAGTTGCACTGATGAAGGCTATAGTAATGGCTGAAATATATTTGCCTTAAAAACTTCTATACGTAACTTAGCGTGTTCTAAACTACCATCTACTTAACTTGAGGTGTGTCTAGTGTTGAAAGTGATAAAAAATACAAAGAGAGGGGTCAAATTCGAATTGGCATATTCTTCAGTGGCAATTTATGTTACAAAAGAAACAACTCTTACGTTTGAAATTTTGTGGGCTCTCAAATTAGTGATGACATACTCATCCTACAATGGCTTTAAGGGTGCAGCACAGATACTTCAAGCCATGTTCCCTGATAGTGAGGTAGCGAAGAATATCACCTTGGGGAGCACAAAAATGGTGTACTTCGTTACTTTGGGTTTGGCCCCATATTTTCATTTTCTGCTATTGAAAGAAATTTCACCGTCATATTTTGTACTATGTATTGATAAAGCTCTGAATTCTGTTGCCCAAAAAGGGCAAATGGACTTAATAATTAGATACTGGCCTGAAAATTCTAATGAATTGATGGTTCGTTTTTTTAATTCAGTTTTCTTTGGTCATTCTACTGCCCAGGATTTATATGAAAAATTTTGTGAAGGCTCATCAGATTTAAATTTGGAAAATCTTTTACAAATTTCTATGGATGGGTCACACTTGAATCTTAAATTTTGGAGACATATTTGTGGTGAACTTAAAGAAAACAAAGGTCATTCTTTATTAAATATTGGGACATGTAGTCTCCATGTAATTCACGGAGCATTCCAGAGAGGAAACAGAATAACAACGTGGAAGTTAAATTTCTTATTTCAAGCTATGTATAGATTGTTCAAAGACAGTCCAGCAAGGCATGCAGATTTCATAGCCCTAACAAACACTCATGTCTTTCCAATGAAGTTCTGCAAAATTAGATGGGTGGAAAATGTTAGTATTGCTGAAAGAGCACGTGGAGGTCTTTCCTCATGTTAAAAAATATTTTGAAACAGCAAAGAAAGATTTACCACAAACCGTATCTGTTGGAAACATCGAAGATGCATGTAACGATAAGTTAATTTTGGCAAAAATATCATTTTTTATATCAGTTGTTTCTATTTTGGAGCCATTTCTAAAATCATTTCAAAGTCCTTCACCTATGATTCCTTTTTCTGTACAGCTCCTTGGCGGATCTGTTAAGGCAAATACTGGCAAGATTTATCAAACATGAATTACTAAGGGAAGTTCCTACTCCCTTTAAATTAGTGAAGATGGATGTGTCTTCCATTAAATCCCAAAGAAAAAATGAAGTTGATATTGGAATTGCTGCCAGGAGCTACATGAAAAAAAGTGGTGCCTCTGAATGCAAAAATTTCATGGTTAATATGACCAGCAAGATTATTGAAAATATTAGAATAATTCTTGATGACAACATATCACGCTTCAGTTAAGCGTGGTATGTCGTCATCAAGAATTGTTCTAATGTTTTGTGTGTTACGTGTCTCGCTGCCAATTATTCTCACTATTATTGAAAATAGTCCAATAAATTTTTTGACCATGAGATCTATGTCCTGCTTAGATCCTCATCTACTATGTTCTAATGCTGTACTATGTGAAAAATGAATGGATAACTTGCTGCAACTTCTGCACGATAGTAACATTTTACCAGCATTATCAGTGGATCATGCCAAGCAGCAATTTTCAACATTTAGAAACAAAGTAGAAAAAGAGTGGAAAAAAGATTTCTCTTTATTTTGTGCGAAAAACACCCAATTAGATGTTGTTTTTTGTTTTGTTTTTCAAAATACCTGAATAACGAAGAATTCAAAGAGCTGTGGCAAGTAGTGAGAATCGTTATGATTTTATCCCATGGCAATGCCTCATCAGAGTCAGGTTTTCCAATAAACAAATACATTCTTGTTGAAAATGTACAGGAAAAATCTGTAATTGCTATACGTAGCACATATGATGCAGTGAAATCATATGGTGTTCCACTATATGTGCCAATGACCTCTGAGATGTGACAGAACATGAAGATGTCATGGACTTGATATATCTTGTTCTAGAGGAGAAGAAAGATAGTGGAGAAGAAGAAAAAAAGGGCTGAAAATGCAAAGAAAAGAACTTGGGACCCAGCTAAAGTGCTTCAGCAAAAAAGAGCAAGACTTGAAAAAGACACTCAAAGCAAAAAAATCGAAGAAAAAATTACCGAACGGGGGAAAAAAAAAAAAAAAAAAGATTGTGTACATGTAGGAGTAATTTATTTTCCTAAACAATGTAAGTTAATACAACCAATTTCTTAGGGTCCCAATTTTGCCAAAGTTCCCTCGTTTAATGATACCCCTAATTTAGCAATTATTTTTGCCAGTTCACTGAGTAATAAAATTGGGCTTTAATAGTATTTTAAAATATTTTGATTGCTAATTGCTAGTAAGGTATATAGTTTTATTATTAATCTGTTATGTTAATACACTTAGCATAATCTTTGCATAGGCTCATTTTACTTCATATTGAGTAGAAATTCTAGTTTTTCTACTGTAAAAGTGCCATCAATTGTAGAAGTATGGTCTGGAATTTTGTGGAAATTTTCCTGGAAAAGTCAGGGAATTTCATTTCTGAAATTGAGTGAGAATCCTGATAAGATTATTTTCCATTTGGGAAGCTTTTGCAACAGGTATAAATTCATTTCAGAAGCACCTCCTTTTTCTCCTATACATAAGATGGTTTTTTTACATATATGACGGTATTCAAATGTAATGTTACTTTCATCTGTATGCCTTAGAAGAATGTAGCTAGGCAGCTTCAAATACCTAAATAAACAATTACTAAATATGTGCCAAAATTAATTGCAATAAGTTACGCTAAAGTAAGCACATATACCTCAGTGATGATCATAAATGAGTGGTATGCAATGCACGTAACTAACAAACAAATTAAGAAGAAGGTAGTGTAGAACACGCTAAGTTACGTATAAATACGTATCTTAGTTACGTATAAATACGTATCTTAGCGTGTTCTACACTACCTTCTTCTTAATTTACTTAAGTGATGAAACACATACGGCATGTAACTGACTCTGACGACATTCCCATTCTGTACAATTCTATTCATTGCCAAAGTTTCAAACATTAAAAGTTTTATATTTTAAAACTGAAAATCTTTTAAAACACATTCTTAAAACCCTAATATCTTTGATGCTGTTATAATAACTTGAAAGTACTGTATAAAGTAAAAAGTAGAATTTTATTGGGTTAACTCAGAGGTCATGTGGCTCATGAGAATACAAGTTTTCGAAATTAGTTAAAGATTAAGGATTTAAGAATGTACCGTATATACTCGTGTATAGGTCGACCCCCCCCTCCCCATTTTTATCTGAATATTTGCAGTTTTTGTATATCCCATGTATAAATCCACCCCTGATTTTTATGTGAATATCTGAAGTTTTTGTATACCTACCTATCTTGCGTATAGATAATAATAATAAAAAAAAAAAATTCCGAGGATGCGCCCGCATGCGGACATGTGAACCTACTATTTATTGTTGTAGCTGGCTCTCGCAATGTTGCTTGCGGCAGTTCCCCGCAAAATGTGGGTGGAATTGAGGCACAATTCTGGGAAGATGATGGGGCTCACCACCCTGGTTAGAGAGTTTTTAGGGGAAAGTTACACACTTTAACAATATATGAACCCACTTTTGCATATTGCCCCCCCCCCTCCATCTCCCACTTTTTTTGTGAGCCAGTTTTCTGCAGTTACTTCATTAATGGAAAGTAAAGCATTTGCTCCCACAGCAAACGAATCGTGAAGCATTTACCAAACGTCGTAAGGCACATCGTTACTTAAAAAGAAGAAAAAAAAAAAAACACTTCCTGAAACATATTTGGAAAGCATTAATAGGTCTTGATGTTAACCTGATAGTTTTTTTATCCCATAAAGAATATGTTTGCTGTAAAAAATAAATGTGTAACTTTTGAAGTTTTCAATGGATCTCTTCAAAATTTAAAATGAATCTTTATTTTGATGTATTGTGGACACTGTAAAATTTGCACGCAACTATTTAAAAAATTGAAGAAAATTTGTTCTATAAAATTTTCTCCCACTACCCTGTGCAGTGTAGCAGCTGTCGGTTAACTGCTAAGCTGGACGAGTCTGTGATTGACAGAGAGGTCACTTATCTACTCCCGAGTTTCATTCCCCTCTCCACCGTGTTTGTGACAAACAATCGGCTTTAGTTAGTAACAAAACCAAACATCGCCCCATTCAGTAAAGATGCAATCCTTTTTGCTCGCTCTTAGTCTTCAGAAAAGGTTACTGTTTGTTTGATTTTTAGAGCCGGGCACACTCAATTCAACAATAAACGTAAGTAGGTTGTTAAACTAATGCACTTTTTTACTATCAGTGGCAATGTTATTCTGAGCGATCAGCCAAGTTTAAACACTTTCGCTTTTGGGATGCATTGATCAAGTTACCGCTGTTCTGTAGATTGTCACGCCTCTCTTCTCCGCCGTCGCTAAACAGGGGCAGCGGTCTCCTTTTTCAATAGACTGTTCTTTTCCCTCTTCATCCCCCCGTCGAGAATTTAGCATGGTCGTAGGTCACGGCACGGTGCAACTTAAACTACTGGCTGACACGTTCACCTCTTTCCTCTGGGTGATTTACCACCTGGGCAGTCAAGGCCATATCGGCAGATCTAAAATGGACTTTGAGACATCATTGCGAAATGAGTTTTTCTATTAGTGAATAAAAAACTTGTACATATAAAATCAAAAAAATTCTTAGCAATAACTTTCTTCTGTACCAGTAACACCTGGAAAATGACTAAATATACAAATACAAATGAACTGATGGCGCAAAGGGCTAAGTATGCGCATTTCTATAAGACATCAAAATTTTGGTTTTCAACCTATCAGAAATATTTTCTGTGTATAGTTTGACGCCCTAATTTCGACCTAAATATTTCATTGAAAAAAGTCGACCTATACACGAGTATATACAGTATTTTAAAAGATTTCTGATGTTAAAAAAATGTAACTTTTAATGTTTGGAATTATGATGATGAATGTACAATTGTACAGAGCTGGAATGCTGTCGAAGTTGGTTATGTGCAGTGAATATGTATTTCAGCACTTAAGTCTGTGCACTTACTTTATGTTCACTTTTAAGTAATAACACAAGGAACTGTACACCAACTATATATAAGATAGTACAACTATACTAGTTATCCGAATTTATTGGCGTATATAAAATCAAGGTTTCCAAGCTTTCACACATCAACCAGATGGCTTTCTCAAGAAAGGCATCTGGTTGATGCCTTTCTTGAGAAGGCATCTGGTTGATGCCTTTCTTGAGAGGCATCTGGTTGATGCCTTTCTTTCCAAGCTTTCACACATCAACCAGATGGCTTTCTCTTATACTCGTTGACTCTAATGCAAACTGGATAATAGAACGTTTCAACAATTTGAATGCGGTGAGTTGACTTGACAATAAACAAAGAGATGCGAACGTAATTATTCAATAAAAACATGAGACATCATGTTCGTATTGCACGCGGAATCCTTGGAGGAAATCAAAAGGCATTCATTATTTGAAGAATTGGTTCCAAATTCGTGGTAATTCTAGCGAGACGTTATCATTGCAGGACTCATTGTTGGTAATGATCTCCAATGTTTCCCGAATGGCAATGGATTTAAGAGTAGAGTAGGCAACTAATTTCTTTATGTTATCCCACATAGGATCGGCGGACTTGAACTGGACTTCTCTGGATAGGGCCATGGTTAATTTGCCGTTCTTTATGTCCCTCTTATACTCGTTGACTCTAATTCTAAATGAACATTTAGTCATACCAATTTAGTATCGTTTGGAGCCATCCGGATATTGTAGAGGGACGGCATAAACACCTGCTTCGTTGGAAAGTGGGAGCTCGTCAGTATTTTGCTTAAGCATAGCATATAAAGGTGTCTGATGAGATCTTATGCCGACACCGAGGTTCATCTTTCTGAGCACGTTCTTGAGTTTATAGGAAACATTTGATACGTAAGGAATAGAGTCCAGATAGCGTAGCCGCGGCATAGAAAGATCGGTATGCCTCTTTTTGTTTCTTTCGATATATCTATGTACCATGTTCGGATCGTATCCTGCCTCGGTCACCAAATCGATAACGCTTTTTAATTCGCTTTTAAGATTATGGATGCACATGTGTTATACACTAAGTGTATATTGAAGCACAACTACTCCTACATACCCCTTACTGGTGCAATGAAGAGGAGGGCATGGCTTCAAGGCTAAAGGGATGTATAATGAGAAATTGACAGTTCAGTTGAGAGTTTAGTTATGAATGTGATAGGTAAAACTAAGGATTTATCACAGTTTGTGAAAAGCCAAATTGTGGGTGCATGAAGGGTTGGTGTATCCATTTTGGAAACAGCAGTGCTTGTGGGTTGTTCAAGGGACTTTTTGGGTAAAAGTGCACCAGGAATGGTACCAAAATGGCAAAACAACCAAGCAGCTACACAATAGTAAAGGACAGCAAAAGGTGGATTCCATAGATGAAGGATGGGTGCGATGTGTTGTATGTGGCAATAGTGCAGCACAGTTTCACCATTGATGACCCATTACAATATGTGCCAACCAGGTACATTATCTTGCATGACTATGTGCCACATGTTGGCACAAATGTACTATAAGAGCAGACACCCTATATGCCACTCTCTTCTAACAAAGTTCATTGACATAAATGACTCTCCTGGTGCCAACAGCATGCTGATTAGATGATAGAAAATTGGAAGCAGGCAGGCTGGTCTGATGAATCACACATACTCCATTCTACCAACAGTTGAGACTGTATTTGGCATCAGTAGCATGATGCTGTGGATCCTTCATGCCTTGTATCGACTATCCAGGCCAGCCAGAGGTGGTTGTGTAATGTGATATATGTTTAGCTGTCATGAACTGAGACCTCTGGTGTGTGTGGAGCATCGCATGGATGAACACCAGCTACTACCAGGGACAACCTGTAGACCATGTACACCCCAAACTGTTGTACCTCCACCCAAAGGGAGGATGGGTTCTCATGCTCCATATCATCAGGTCAGCTTCATGCAGGAATGTTTCAACAAACACAGTGCTGATATGAGACATGTTGAATGGTGCTCAAACTTACCAGATCTCAACCCAGCTAAACATCTGTGAGATGTTGTGGAATGTCAGGTTGAGGCAGCTGGATACATCATCCCACTCTATATCAGAACTGTGGACTAGAATACAAAAAGCTTGGTTGCATATCCTCATACAACTAACTGCACCGACATCTCATGGAGTCAGTGCCACATAGGATGTGGCCTGCTGTCTAGGTGAAAAGAGGGCCCACAAAGTATTAGGTAGGTGATCATAATTCAGTGAGCACTCAGTTTACACAGTGCTGATATGAGACATGTTGAATGGCCCTCAAACTCACCAGATGAACATCTGTGACATGTTGCAGAATGCCAGGTGAAGCAGCTGGACATGCCAGCCCACTTGATATCAGAACTGTGTGCTGCAATACAAAAAGCTTGTGTATGTGGTTGCAGATCCCCACACAACTGTACACACACCTGATGGAGTTGATGCCACAACTGTTTTGTTATTGCGCAGTTGTTTAAGGAATGACTGCATTTCATCGTACAGCTATGGAGGTGAGTGATTCAGAGTTAATTGAAAAAGCTTAGAAAGATAAATGTTTGGGTGATTCAGTGATTTTTAGATGGCACCATGATTTCAAAAAAGGACTTTTGTCGGCAGAATTCACTCCTAGGCCTGGTTGACCTGAAAGTGTTGTTTACGGAACGTATTGTTAACACTGTTTGGGCACTCCTGCAAGAAGATCGACGAATGGCATGTGACGACATAATGGCATTAACTAATATTTCAAAAACGTCTACACGACAAATTACTGCTGCATCGTGTGTGTTCCAGATGGGTACCTCATCACCTGATGAGAGAACAATTGTTAGCCAGAGTTCAGGTGTATCCTGAGTGGAAACAAATGGTTGAAAAGGATCTAAACTTTCTAAACACAGTAATAACTGCCAATGAAACGTGGGTCCACTATTTTGACCCCCTCACGAAGCACACAACGAGTGTCTGGAAACACACAGGCTCGCCTCCTCCGAAAAAGTCTGCCAAACCAAATCAGCTGGGAAGATGATGATGATGATTTTCTTAGATCATAAAGGTGTAGTCTACCAGCATGCCATTCCTCCACAAATTATTGTCAATGCTGAGTATTACATTTCAGTCTTGAATCATCTGTGATGACACATATTGATTAAGCGACCGGAACTGGTGGGCAAGTGGACCCTACACCATGATAACGCCCGCACACTGTGTCTGCTTGTGTTCAACTGTTTCTTACGAAATGTGGTATTGAAATCATGCCACAGTCTGCCTACAGTCCTGACCTCGCCCTGTAATTTCTGGTTCTTTCCAACAATGAAGGAGAAGTTCCGTGGCGCAACATTCAACACAGATGCTGACGTTATTCAAGCTGTACAGGGGTCGCTAAAGCAGCTTCCAAAAATGCCTTCGCCACATGCTTTGAAAAGTGGACTGAACAATGGGACCATTGCATGTCATCTGAGGGAAGATACTTTGAGAAAGAATAACATATATTTTGCTATGCCTATATTTCTTCATTTTGTGTGATTTTACTCTCAGTTTTTATGGAACGGCTGCTGTAATTATCTTGATATTTCTGAACTCTTGGTATATGTTTTTATTTTGTGCCTAACCATTCTCAACAGCTTCAGGTACACATAAGTGAGAGAAAATGTATGTATGTATGAATAAATGAATGTATGTATTTAAAGTTTTGTTATGGATGTTATGCCATATTTAAGTAGCTAATGGTAATAAAGCATTTTTATGTAAGTTAGTAATTATCCAAATCAATCTTGCTAATCTTATTAGTTGCCCCTAGAAATGTTTTAGATTTTTTAATTTTTTAGTGTTTAAAATATTCACTTAAAACATTAGCTGTGTTAGTGTTTGTATGACTTGTGCTGTTCAATTGCAGGTGTGTTAAGTGTAATGGAAATGGAAAAGTGAAATGTAAAATATGTGATGGGCATGCAGAGGTAAAAGGATTTGTAGAACTCACTGTTACATGGTAAGTGGATATAGATGTTATTGATACATTCAATAAATACAGTATAATAAAGGTATCTTATATTATCTGGCCTTTATGTACCTGTACAGTGATCATGCTCAGGGCCAGATTAAGAGGGTGTCTATAGGGGCTATAGCCAAAGGGCCCACCATGACCAAGGGCCCAGGATGCATGCCTGCACAAATTACAGATAGATAGATAGATAGATAGATAGAGAGAGAGAGAGAGAGAGAGAGAGAGAGAGAGAGAGAGAGAGAGGGGGGTTTATACAATCTTTTTACTTTTGTCTCGTATGATATCCACTTGGTTAGAAACAAGGGTATAGCAGGGTCGGAAACACAGTTTCAGCTTTTTCACTACCATCCACCCACACCTCCCACTTTGCACTTGGAACCGTTAATGGCTGAAGTGCTCTATGGCTTCATATTGCATAACAAAAAATATGCACTAAGAAAGGTATACAATGCTAAATCATAGAAAATCTAAGACGAAATTAAGGAATCATAAGGTTTTAACTCATTTTCTTACAAGAGCAATGGAAAACGCAATGACTTATTCTGAAAACTGCAGATAATTTGTGGTTACAGTTTCATGCTTTAACGCATTTAAATAATGAAGCTTAGTCATAAGTTCTTTGGGGCTCCACTCAAATGTCTTAACCTTGGGGCCCACTCAAATGTCTTAGCCTAGGGGCCCACTAAGGTCTTAATCCAGCCCTGACCATGCTGCACTTCAAATTTATTATGCTCAACTGGTAACAGAAAATAAACATACAGTAACTTGTAAGAAAAGTTAAGATGTAGAAATTGTCATTCGGTGCTCTGAGGTATCGGTACCTTGAACAGCATGAGCAAGTTCCATCCCCTTTTTCATTTCTCTGGAATTCAATATTTTGGCATTGTTTCATTTGATGTTATGCAAGATCATGATCAACAGCAGAAGTCACACACATATCTAGCTTACTTCTTACAAGTTTACACAATTAAGTGTTCATAAAAATGCTAAAATATTAAAAGCAGCAAATCATGTAATCATAGATGAAATTAGTAGATGAGTGAATTGATCCTTGAAAGTCATAGCTGTCTTAGAAGGATTTCACAGGAATGATGGGTTCTCAAAAAAGACCTGAATGGTTGTGCATAAAAGTATAATTATTCCTACTCTGATGTACGACAGTGAAATTTGGGTACTGCAGAAGAGACATAGGAGTTGTCTGTGTGCAGGAGAGATGCATTACTTATGGGGGGGGGGATTGTAGCAAGACACACTCTGATCATGTGAGGAACGAAGATGTGTTGCAGATATCTAATTGAGGCAAAATGTTGTTAGTAAGGTGGAGACAAATATTCTGAGGTGGTTTGGCCACGTTGAAAGAATGAGTGGTGAGATGCGTACTAAGAGAATTTATTCAGCCCAGGTGGCCAAAAAAAAAAAAAAAAAGGTAGAGGAAGGCCAAAATATCATGGGAGGACCAGATTCAAGAATGTGTGCATGGTTATGAAGTACAAAAGGTATAGTACTATAAGGTACTATATCTTATGAAGGTTCAAACCTTCATATTATGTGGCTTTTTCATATATTTGCAACATGTTAGTAGTCTAACACAGAATTACTGTTTCACTCGTTATATAGTTCATGAATAGACCACGTTACCCCTAAACAATGACGACATGTGGTAGGTAACACTATAGGTAAATTTTGTTAATAATATAATCCTCTGAGATTCAGAAGGTAAGAAATTTTTATACCACTTACGATCGACTATTGACATTTCCTAATTTTCAGCACTGTTGGATAGTGAATCAAGTTGTTCTTCACCTTTTCACTTAAAATCACATCTACACCAGCCTGTCCTCTCACATTATCCAACACTCCAGACCACACACTCAACGTTCCATTCATTTTTCCTATCCCTATTTCTTTCTTTTTAGTTTCACTTACACACAGCACATCCAATCTATACTTATTCATTTCTTGAATCACCTAATTTGTCTTTCCATTTATATGTCTAGTATTCCATACACAAATCTTATACTCACTCAGCTGAGATCTCTTTCTCATATGCCGTGGGTCAGCAGACAAAATCCAGCAACCCAAAGAATTGTTACCAAAGCCATAAATGCGCCAGTTGGCTATTTACATTTTCATTTGAGACATTCTTTACATACAGTACACCTGCAAGTCTTGTGTTCACAAGTTGCTGTCTAATCATTAAAAAAAGGGAAACCAATTACTGTGTATAACCACTCCCCAGTGGGTGACAAATGGGAAAATGTAGCTGTATTGGATGTAGAATTCACCAACCTGGACAACTGTGCCTGGTCACTGCTGACATATCAACTAAACAGCCTATAATATCATACATAATGCAGGAAATGTGAAGGTTTTGTGATCACTGCTGGCTACAGCTGTAATGGGTACTTACAGTTCTGTAGGATAGAAAAGAATGCCAAAGCGAATTTCCTCTACTATCAGACAAATGTCCTGGAGCTAACATACAAGGACAAATTGAATGCTATATGTGGTACAGCAGTTGGCATTTTATGGCTACATAAAGACAAAGTTTGGAGTCATACCTGAGCAATAGGAAGAATGCAATACCCACATAATAAATAAATGTAAGTTGTAGGAAATGCACACTAGTTACATTAAAATATATTTCTTAATGTAACTAGTGTGCTTTTCCTACGACCTACATAACTCAACATATGCACTGAGATAACCCGAGCAGATGGTAGAGAAAGGCATAACCCATGGTGTATCATTTGGGGATGTTCCAGTGAAATCAGTTAATTAGATATGTAGTTCAAAGAAGCAATATTACCTCCGTGAACTAGATTTTATGTGGTATGATGATTATTATCATTACAACATTAGCTGTAGTTATCTTACTGTTACACACGTTCAAAATGTTAATGTAGTGGTCGCCCGATGAGGACTCAATTAGGGTTAAGTATTCAAGGATTTGTCTCAGTCATACTCACCCATTTTTGTTTGACAAAACACTCTGAATCATTAGAATGCAGCACTATATATTGGTAAATCGATCCATCTCCATTTCACCATGACTGTTGGAAAAATATTGCCAAAAAGCACGAGTTTCATTACAAGATATTATATGCACGAAGTTAAACGAAGTGCGTAGTTAAAAATGAATACTTAGAAATAACGTAAAAAATCGAACAAAAGAATCTTAATAAGATAAAATGTACAAACACAGCCATCTAAAAACCTGTGATATCATTAAAATTGGGGTCCAGAGTATTTGAACACAATTGAAGAATCCTCAACATCGTGACCACCACCTTCCATACATGTTTCAACACTTGCTTGTGTCTTTTTCAATGGAAGGTTACGACGTTCTAACTACTCAGTCTATGCAGCTCTAATGTGACTCTGCTTGTACTTGCACACTGCCCGTCATGGCCAGCATCATATACGTCATCGTTGCTGTTGTGCTCGCTTTGGCTCGCTTCATGTTGATCTGTGCCGCCATCAATTGCTATGTTATCAGTCCTATTGTTTTTGTAATTACATTTATTTCTTTTGGTTTTATCTTTCTTATTTTAAAGATCTAGCAAGTATCTCCAAGCAAAAGGAATATCCACTGATGGATTGATATTACAGCATTTGGCTTTAAAATTTTCAATGGTTAATGCTTCTGCATTTAAAATTTATTTACATGTTTTATAAGACGAAAAAATGCTTTTGACTATTACATAAAACGAGCAATAACACATACATCATCAGTTGATCTTGAAGATAAAGAAATACAATGGATTAAGAATGTTGCTGTAAACTTTGGATATAAAACAAGATTAGTAGATTCTATATATAAAAATATAAAAAATCAGCAAGAAAGATCCAGTAAAAAGAACAAAGAACTAAATACATACAAACCATTCCCGTTTATGCCTCCATTAAGTGATGTACTAGGAAGAGAATACAAAAACAACAATATACATCTTGCAGAAACAGTCATGGATATAGGGAAGATGTTAACATGCAACAACAATGTTTCCATATTAGACAGATCTGGCATATATCTAATACCAACTAAGAATAATGGCAACATTCAAGATAAGATATACATAGGAAGTACCAGGAGGTGCTTCCGTACTAGATTAAAAGAACATTTATATAACTGGAAAATTAAGGATAATAAAACATCTTTGATAACAATTTGCAACCAGACTGGGAAAATGCTAAAATTATTTCATCTTATAAAACATATAAAAAAATTTTAAATGCAGAAGCATTAACCATCGAAAAATTTAAAGACAAATGCTGTAATATCAATCCACCAGTGGATATTCCTTTTGCTTGGAGATACTTGCTAGATCCTGAAAATAAGAAAGATAAAACCAAAAGAAATAAACGTAATTACAACAATAAGACTGATAATATAGCAATTGATGGCGGCACAGATCAGCGCGAAGCGAGCACAACAGCGACAATGACATATATGACGCTGGCCATGGCGGGCAGTGTGCAAGTACAAGCAGAGTCTCAATAGAGCAGCAGAGACCGAGTAGTTAGAATGCCGTAACATTCCATTGAAAAAGACACAAGCAAGTGTTGAAACATGTATGGAAGGTGGTGGTCATGATGTTGAGGATTCTTCAATTGTGTTCAAATACGCTGGACCCCAATTTTAATGATATCACAGGTTTTTAGATGGCTGTGTTTGTACATTTCATCTTATTAAGGTTCTTTTGTTCAATTTTTTACATTATTTCTAAGTATTCATTTTTAACTACGCACTTCGTTTAACTTTGTGCATATTACATCTCGTAATGAAACTCGTGCTTTTTGGCAATATTTTTCCAATAGTCATGGTGAAATGGAGATGGATTGATTTACCAATATATAGTGCTGCATTCTACGTATTCAGAGTGTTTTGTCAACCAAGAATGGGTGAGTATGACTGAGACCATATCCTTGAATACTTAACCCTAATTGAGTCCTCATCGGGTGACCACTACATTAACATTTTGAATGTGTGTAACAGTAAGATAACTACAGCTAATGTTGTAATGATAATAGAAATCAGTTAACATATGCTTCTCCTGTGAACTTTTCAATATTTGACTTTTAAAATGGGCTCTGGGTAAATATTGACCATAGACTTTTGATGGATTATATATAAAAGGCTGTAAAGAGAAGTGGGGTGTACTTTATATGGCAGTGCTTAGCAGAAGCCAACTGCAGTGGAAGGTGTGTTGTAGAACAGTTGCAAGGACACCAGACAGAGCAGAATTGATGGTAGTGTAAAGGTATCTGATATTCTACAGGTCTCTGAAAATAGCACCATGTATCATAGGTCTCTAAAATAGCACCATGTATCATAGGTCTCTGAAATAGCACCATGTATCATAGGTCTCTGAAATAGCACCATGTATCATAGGTCTCTGAAATAGCACCATGTATCATAGGTCTCTGAAATAGCACCATGTATCATAGGTCTCTGAAATAGCACCATGTATCATAGGTCTCTGAAATAGCACCATGTATCATAGGTCTCTGAAATAGCACCATGTATCATAGGTCTCTGAAATAGCACCATGTATCATAGGATTTATAATAAACAAGAAACTGAAGGATAAAATTGTAGAAGTTGAAAGTTCCTCTGACAGAGCTGCATGACTCGTTATCCAACTCTCGAGAAGATACCAGGCTCAGATAATTCAAGCTTATGCACCCACCACAAGTCATCCTGAAGAAGAAATTGAAGAATTTTATGAGGAAATTCGTCATCTAAATAATAAAGGTAAGCAGCATTTGAAGATAATCATGGGAGATTTCAATGCAAAAATAGGGCAACGGCAACAGAATGAAATTTCAATAGGTAAATTCGGTCACGGCAACGGAAACCAGCGTGGAAATACTCTCGTTGAGTTTGAAGAGGCAGAAGGGTTTTTCATCTTGAACTCCTTTTTCAAGAAAAAGCCACACAGGAAATGGACATGGAGACATCCAAATGGGACGACAAGTGAAATTGATTTTATTATGTGTAACAAAAAATTCGTCATAGAAGACTGCAGTGTGCTAAACAAGTTCAACACAGGTAGTGACCATAGATTGGTGAGATGTAAGATGCATCTCAACACTAAACTTGAACGTGGCAAGCTCATAAGACAAACAAAATGTATTGACATAACCAACCTTAAAAAACACCATAATACCTTCAAGTTGGAACTGAAGAATAGATTCTCCGCTTTAGAAGGCCTAACATCGGAAGAAGTGGATATTTCTGAAGTTAACAGAAAAGTAACCAAAGCTCTTATGGAAACAGCAACAAAATTAGCTGGGTCTAAGAACAAGTTGCATGTGAACAAATTATCAGGAAAAACCAAAATGTTGATGCAAAAAAGAAGAGAGATGAGGACAACTAAAGAAGATGTGACTTCCAAAGTGGAATATATAGATAGAGCTATGCAAGACAGTACAAAAAAGTATCACTGAAGATGTAAGGAAATTCAACTGTGAACTAGTGAGGAAAGCAATTGAAAACAACCAAAGCCTAAAGGTAACAACCAAAGCCTAAAGGTAGCAAAGGGACATCTCAGTGAGGGAAGAAAACAGATTATGGCACTGAGAAAAGAAGATGGTTCTGTAACAAGAAATAGAGGCGAAATTTTGACAAAGAGTGAAAGATTTCTACTCCAAATTATATGAAAGGGATGATACATGTACTCCAGACATCATGAAAGGTACCAGAGTTATTCCAGTCCTCCCAGCAGAAGTTGCACATGCAATCAAGAACATGAAGCGGGGAAAAGCTCCAGGAGAAGATGGAATTACTGTAGACATCATACAAGAAGCAAGTGGAGAAATCGAAACAGTACTCGCCCAAATTTTCACTCGATGTCTTAATGAAGGGAAGATTCCTGAGGATTGGAACAACGCTACAATGATCCTGTTACATAAAAAAGGTGACATTGAGGATCTCAGGAACTACAGACCTATCAGCCTCCTATCAGTGGTTTATAAAATCTTCACTAAAGTTCTTTCACACCGTTTGAAGATAACACTGGACATGGCTCAACCGAGAGAACAAGCTGGATTCAGGAGTGGCTACAGCACAATAGATCATATCCACGTACTGAGAGAACTAATTGAAAGAGCGAGGGAATATGAACTTCCATTGTGCATGGCTTTTATCGATTATGAAAAAGCCTCTGATTCGGTGAAACCATCAGCAGTTACAATGGCTCTGAAATCCTGTGGTATTGAAGATGCATACATTAATATTATTAATAACATCTATGAAAATGCAAGTGCAAAGATTTGGCTGTTTGAGAATACAGTACACATAAAAGTAGGAAAGGGAGTGAGACAAGGTGACACCATATCTCCAAAGCTTTTTAATGCTACATTGGAGGGTGTCTTTCAGTCGCTGAGCTGGGAAAACAAGGGGATCAAGATTAATGGAGATTATCTAACTCACCTTCGTTTTGCTGATGACGTAGTCATTTTTGCAACTACGCCATCAGAGCTACAGAGTATGATCCAGGAACTTGCTGACAAGAGTAAAGAAGTGGGATTAGAAATGAACTTTTAGAAGACGAAAATGATGTTCAATGTTTTTACAAGAAATGAAGATTTATCGATTGATGGAGAAAAGCTGGAGATAACAGACACGCACGTTTATCTCATACATGAGATTCTTCCGCGAATTCGCGGCAGTCCGCTTTTTTTTCGGCATCATTTTGGTCATTCTCGAGGTCATTGCAAAAATGAAGAGAAAATTTTCAGGATTTTTTTTTGGGGGGGGGGGGGTCGTTCTATAGAAAAAAATTTGAAAAAAAAGCGGAATTCTGCGATTCCGCTTTGTTGTGTAGTAAAAGAACTAAGCGCTTTCTAGCTGAAAGTGTTGTTTTGGGAGCAGATGCGGGGGCAAGAAGAAATGTTGGAGGGTGGAGTCAGGAGCTCAATTCGTTTACTGCTGTCAACAATGGATGGGATGTCAGTCACTTGAGCATCGCAGCGCAAAGGGTGGAAGCTCCGCCTACTTCGTGCGTTAGGTAGTAAAAGAACTAAGCGCTTTCTAGCTTTCTTGTTGTGTAGTAAAAGAACTAAGCGCTTTCTAGCTGAAAGTGTTGTTTTGGGAGCAGATGCGGGGGCAAGAAGAAATGTTGGAGGGTGGAGTCAGGAGCTCAATTCGTTTACTGCTGTCAACAATGGATGGGATGTCAGTCACTTGAGCATCACAGCGCAAAGGGTGGAAGCTCCGCCTACTTCGTGCGTTAGGGAAACTCCCGCATCTCTTTCGGTGTCTTGCGGGAAATCGCCACTCTGCATTCTATCAGGGCCAAACTATCCGCTTGATTCTATCCGTGACGACATCGCCAGAAACTCTCTCTTGTAATTAGCAAATGTACCCGAATGCGTTCCCGCTTTTCTGAGATCGTTCGAGAATCGAAGCTCTCGTGAATCCTCTTCCTACGGAGGATGCCAAAAAATACAGAAATTCCGTAATTAATACGGATTTCCCCTGGGATTACAGGTGACTAACAAAAAAATTATGGATATTCAGATTTTCGCTGTTATTAAAAAAGTTTTACTGATTTTGTAAATAATCGACGTAAAAGCCTCTGAACAAAGTTCGTAACACAGCCCTTTGTCTTTTTTTTTTTTTTTTTTCTCAGGTGGTGGAATTTGTTTTGCTTGTTTCAAAGTGTGAACAAAAAAAAAATGCCCGTCATGCTTCTTTTTTCGCCGTGGCCCGGGATTACGTCGACCTGAAGCATCTAAATAAAGTTCGTGACGCAGCTTTCTTTTCTTAAATTCGTCCTACCCCCCCCCCTCCGAAGAGAAGGAATTTGTTTTGCTTGTTTGAAAGCTACTATGTGGAAAAGAAGCATGGCGCAGCGCCGGGATTATGTAGGCCTGGCGGGCTCCTTTTGCCGTGATCCGGAATCACTTTGGTTCAGACGTGCTTTCGCTGTTGCCCGGAATTGCGTCTGCCCGATGCCTCTGAACCATGTTCGTGACGAACCTTTTTGGTTTTTTTTCTGAGGAGGAGGAATGTGTTCTGCTTCTTTGAAAACTTAGTGGAAAGAAAAAGCACGGCGCCTGGCTAGGATAACGTCGGCCCGAAGCCGCTGAACAAAGTTCGTGACACAACTCTGTTTCTTTTTTTTTTTTCTAAGGAAGAATGTGTTTTGCATGTTTGAAAGCTAAGTGGGGGGGGGAGGCACGGCTTCGGGCCAGTATTACGTCGGGCCGAAGCCTCTAAAGTTCGTGACGCAGCTTTCCGTTTTTTTTTTGTTGTTTTTTTGTTTTTTTTTTTCATTCCTTCTTTCTAAGAAGGAATTTGTTTTGCTTGTTTGAAAGCTAAGTGGAAAGAATGTGTCACGAGAAGCTCAAAAACAGGGTTAAAAACAAGAATTCGGCAGAGAAAATCTCCCCACTTGCTTGACGTTGATGGAGATTCATGTCACCATATTCACAATGCAAGCAAAAAATTTTGCAAGCCATTTTATAAGGTTACATTGAGAAATACTTTATCGACTTCTTCAATGACTAAAAACTAAGCTGTGGATATATGTTTCTAATTCTTGCAAGTTTCTAATTGCTTGACTAAATTCACAAACTTTCCTAGACAAATACTTTTCACCTCAGGATTTAGCTAGTAAAGATTCACATGTAAGTTTTAAATCTGATTTTTTAAAATATTTCATTTTATTTTGTTCTTAAATCCCTACTTTTCTATTGTGAATATAATAATGTGCTTCACTTTAATATTTCCTTACATAATTTACAGAAAATAATTCCATATGGCTAGCGTACTCTTAAATATTGTATATATGCTGTATTTGAATTTGCCCACTGTGTGTTCGCGTGTCCCAATTTTCCACCCAGTTAAAAAGTTCAGCTTTTTTTGTCATCGGCCGGTCTCATGTATGTTATCTTGGACAGCAGATATCAAGTGAGGGTCACATTGATGAAGAAATTAATCGGCGTACAAAACTTGCCTGGAGAGCTTTTGGAAGAAACAGCATAATTTTCAAGAGCAATATGACATTGTGTCTTAAAAGAAAAGTGTTTGATCAATGCATCCTTCCAGTGCTTACGTATGGTGCAGAGACGTGGACCTTAACTAAAAGAGACATACAAAGGCTGCAGACAACTCAAAGGAGAATGGAGAGGTGCATGCTTGGTGTAACCAGGAGAGATAAGAAGAGGAACACGTGGATCCGAAAAATGACAAGAGTGGAAGACATCATGATCAGAGTTAAATCCCTGAAATGGCAATGGGCTGGACATACTGCCAGAAGGATAGACCATCGATGGACAGCCGAAATTTTAGATTGGATTCCAAGGGACAGGAAAAGACCCAGAAGAAGACCACATGGGAGATGGGTGGATGAAATTCGAAAGTGTGTGGGAGTGACATGGAGGAGACTGGCACAAGACAGACCGTTGTGGAGGAAACTTGGGGAGATCTTCGTCCAGCAGTGGATTGATAATAGTTGACAATGATGATGATGATGATCATAATCAACTTCAGTAATGAATCAGACTGCATGTTCTTCAGGTCAAATTTGGGCATAGAGTGAATACTACTTACCTTAGTGCATAACGACAGTTGTGAATTTTGAAGGAAAAAGTGTGATTTTCAGGAATATCATTTAATTATTATAGCAAGATCTATAAACTTATATTGACATTTTCAACAACTCCATGCTACCTGTACTGCAGCAATGCTTTAGAACTAGTCTATATTTTTGTGCAGAGTAATTATGTCTGGTACTATAAGGGCTATAAAAATATAGTCTGAGGAAAATGTTTCAGCACCTATATAGCTTTCTGACATATACAGCTCTGTTTTAAACCTTACCAAACATCTTTAGGATTAGAACACACAGTCGATGATGGACGAGAATGAAAGACCTTGTTACAAGGAAATTTTTTCCTATGAATGCTGGACAACTGGCTCTGTAATCTTTGCAAATAGTAAGCTGTTTGTATGTGTGCAGGTGTTATTTATTTAAAGTGATCAAACGAATGCTTTAAAAGCCAGATTTTGTTTTCCAGTAATGCCAGACCACCTTTTTGTTCTGATGAACAAGTAAACTTCAATATATCACCTATTCAAAGAGGAAAAGAATCATATAACTTCAGTTGTTCATCAGCCAGTTGTCAGAGCAAAAGCAGCTCTGGTATTATAAGAAAGAAGCAAAAATTCACTTTCACAATATTTTGCAACACTGATTCTGCTATTAATATCCCACTCCTTTGGAAATCAACAACACAACTAACAAATGCAGTGCTGTGGATCTAGTAGCAACCTGTAATTCTATTCCTATTCTTGTCAAAACAGTAGAAAGCTTCTAAGCTTCGTGTTTAAATTTTTTATAAGTGAGGGATATGAAACCCTTTTGGTATAGCCTATGGAAAATGCTTGGATTTCAATATACTAATTGGTCACTTTGTTAGGACCACCTTTGGCCTTCAGAACAGCAGTGATTCACCTTATCATTGACTCAACTGTGTTTTGGTAATGTTTCGCTATTTTTGTTGCCAGATCTTAGAATTGATCTCCATATCATCGGGATGTAGAGAGAAGATTTGGAATTGCAAGCCTTTGGGTTGAAAAGAATTTCCAGGCTTTCACAGTAACAGAGGGCGAATCAATTGTCAAAAGAAGCAATACGTTTTGCTTTGTTCCAGCGGGAATTGCAGAACTGAGAAGTGTCTTCCATTGTCAAAGTAGACAAGGCTGTATTTGGGTTGGATTTCAAAACATCTTTCTTTTATGTTCCAAAATTCTGTGGTTAATGCTCCTGTATGTGTTTCCAATGTATAAGTTATCACCTGTTGAAGAAGAGATAGGAATGCAGAAAACTCCTGGGAGATCCAGATATTCAGCTTTGTCCCTATCTTTTTGTAGAAGTTTCAAGATGCTTGAGGGGGGGGGGAGTTAACTGTAAGAGCAGGAAAACCATGAGAGAGGGCTATTGTAGAAATTCTGGAGAATTCTTCTTGAAGAGAAAGTTGGTTGTTGCAAATGATATGAGCCCTGTGGATGTAAGACTTCAATGCTGCGAGCTTGTAGAGATGCAAAGTGAAGGATTCGAAGGGAATGATATTGGTGGCAGCAGAAGGTTTAGGATAGATGGAATGAGTGATGGCGAGCTCAGAGTTTCTGCAGATGGAGACATCCAGGAAATCAATTTTGTTGTTTACTTCCTTAGATTTAGTGAGTTTAATAGATGGAAATTTTTCCGTAATGGAGTTGATCACGATCTTTAATTCAGACTCAGTATGTGGCCAGCTAATAAAAATGTCATCTACATACCTTAACCACAGGGAAGGTTGAAAAAGGTGGTGAGGAATGATGGAAACTTCAATTTGTTGCATGTAGATCTCTGCAAGAAGAGAGCATAGAGGTGAGCCCATGGGGAGACCAGATTGTTGTCTCAGTGGGCTCACCTCTATCCCCTCTTCTTGCAGAGATCCACATGCAACAAATTGAAGTTTCCATCATTCCTCACCACCTTTTTCAACCTTCCCTGTGGTTAAGGTATGTAGATGACATTTTTATTAGCTGGCCACATACTGAGTCTGAATTAAAGATCGTGATCAACTCCATTACGGAAAAATTTCCATCTATTAAACTCACTAAATCTAAGGAAGTAAACAAAAAAATTGATTTCCTTGATGTCTCCATCTGCAGAAACTCTGATCTCTAGACATCACTTGTTCCGTCTATCGTAAACTTTCTGCTGCCACCAATATCATTCCCTTCGAATCCTTCACTTTGCATCTACAAGTTCGCAGCATTGAAGTCTTACATCCACAGGGCTCATATCATTTGCAACAACCAACTTTCTCTTCAAGAAGAATTCTCCAGAATTTCTACAATAGCCCTCTCTCATGGTTTTTCTGCTCTTACAGTCAACTCTCTCATAAAGAAATACGAAAACAAATTGACAATTGAATGCCTCCATCCTCAAAAGAAAGAAACCCTGAAATTCTCCGGTTCTGTTCCTTACCATCCATCCTATGCTTATAATTATAAGTTACAAATTCTTTTCAGAAGTTTTGGTTACCATCTTGCCATTAAATACCCCCCCCTAAGCATCAAGCATCATGAAACTTCTACAAAGTGATAGGGACAAAGTTGAATATCTGGATCTCCCAGGAGTTTACTGCATTTCTATCTCTTCTTCAACAGGTGATAACTTATACATTGAAAGCACATACAGGAGCATTAACCTCAGAATTGTGGAACATAAGAAAGATATTTTGAAAGCCGACCCAAATATTGTCTATTTTGACAATGGAAGACACTTCTGCAATTCCCCGCTGGAACGAAGCAAAACATATTGCTTCTTTTGACAATCGATTTGTCCTCTGTTACCGTGAAAGCCTGGAAATTCTTTTCAACCCAAAGACTTGCAATTCCGAATCTCCTCGCTACATCCCGATGATCTAGAGATCAATTCTAAGATCTGGCAACAAAAATAGCAAAAATTCAAATGTAGAATCTGGAAATAATCTTAGTCCTCCATTGGCGTGATGAAGACCTAAGACAAGGTCGAAAGCTCCCAACTTACGAACTTTCTTGTAAAAGTTCTGTTCTCTTAACGTAACTAGCATGATTGACTTACCTTTATTTGTGACGATTTGGATTGCTCCAATGACTGCAAGACCTTTCATCTTGAATTACAATACTCACAGGGTATTTTTACTTTTATATACATATATACACACTGAGTGACCACTTTATCATGACCACCTGACAGTTTTAAGCAAATGAGCTATGGCTGCATGCTGTTGCCGCCAGAGGGCGAGGCTAGTATAAAAAGGGAAAGCTTAGTGCTTGCGACAGTAGTAGAAGTGATTTTTGGGTGACGAGATGGGTAAAAAATGTGATTTGACGGACTTTCAACGTGGGATGATTGTAGCAGCTCAGAGCCATGGAGCGAGTATCACCGAAACCGCCGCATTCGTGAAACGTTCCAGAGCAGCTGTTGTTAAAGTGTTTAAAGACTGGACTGTCAGCCAAAATACTGGGTCTCTACGTGCAACGTGTGGTCGTTATCGACTAGTGACTGCTCGGGCGGAACGGAGAGTGTCCAGACTGGTAACAGACAACAGAAGGGCAACAGTGCAGCAAATTACAGACCATCTTAATCAAGGATCCCCTCAAATGATCTCTGCATGCACTGTTCGCCGTACACTGCATCGGATGGAATATGGCAGCCGAAGGCCTGTTCGAACACCTTTGCTGTCTGCAGTTAACAAGAGAAAATGTCTCCAGTTCGCACAGGAGCACAAAGATTGGACAGTCGATAATTGGAAACAAATTATATGGTCCGATGAATCATGTTTTCAGTTGCACCATGCCGATGGCAGAGTGAGAGTTTGGCGGAAACAGTACGAAAGCATGGACCCCAAATGCATAGCTACAACCCTTCAAGCTGATGGAGGCAATGTTATGGTTTGGGGAATGTTTTCCTGGCATACTTTGGGCCTTTTAATTCGTGTTGATCAACGTCTGACTGGCACATCATATCTAAACATCGTTGCGGATCAAGTGCATCCTGTCATGTGGATGGTTTATCCCAATGGCGATAGCTACTTTCAACAAGCTAATGTGTCCTGCCATAGTGCTCGTATTGTACAGGATTGGTTTCAGGAACATGCCGGTGAGTTTACTTTGCTTAGGTGGCCCCCACAATCTCCAGATCTCAACCCCATTGAGAATTTGTGGGATGAACTTGAACGAGCCATCAGACTGCTGGATCCACAACCCTGCAATTTCGCACTCCTGGAAAGTGCTATTCATCAAGCATGGTCTCAGATTCCACAAACCACCTATCAATATCTTGTGGAGTCCATGCCACGAAGAATCGACACAGTATTAAAAGCAAAAGGTGGCCCAACGAAGTACTGAGGGGGTGGTCATAATAAAGTGGCCACTCAGTGTATACTCTATAATTTCACAAACAGAAAAGTTCAGCTTAACGCCCGTCTAAATTTGGTGCCCAGAGAGGCTGGCTCTGCCTTCCTTTGAAGAAGCAGCTACAATCCTTTCTTAGAGCTCTTTAATGATAGTTGATATAGATACTCTTAATATTTTATAGGGTCCCATAAGAAAATAATCAGTTGGGATCAAATCTGGGAACCTTGGAGGCTACCCAGTTACTTCTCCTTGACTCATCTAAGCATTTGGGAACTTCAAGTCACTTCTAAAAGGAAGTGAGGTGGTGCTCCATCTTGCTGAAAAATGATATGTGGGGCATACAAATTGGCACCCACAAGGAACTGCTGCATTATGTCTAGGTAAATGATGCCATAGACTGTTTTTTCTGCAAAGAAAAATGGTCCATAAATCGTGTTCTTACACATGGCACAAAATACATTCATTTTGCAGCTGTCATATTCATATTGCATGTCATAGTGTGGGGTTTTCATTCCTGTTATGCACAGCTTGCTTAGCTTTCCACTGAAGTGAAATGTATCCTTGTCATTGAAGACAACTTGCTGGAGAAAGTCCTCTTCCAGCTCAATCTGTTTACTCATGTTGCTGCAGAATTCAAGCCTGCTCTTCTGGTCACTTGTCTGACAGTTTTGGTTGTCTGGTCACTGTCTGAATAAATGTTTGCTGGTTGTTCTCCTTCCACACTCTAAAACTGCACACTGTGCACTTCTGGAGGAACCATTATCTTCATGTTCTTAGCTGCTGCTGTTTATTACTTACATTTACATACAGATGATTTGGACCATTGGTTTCTTTGTGGATGATATTGTCCTTCAGAGCAGCAACTTGGATTTACTTTTATCAACAGTTAGTTCCCTTATCAACAACTAAGCTTTCTCTGAAGCTCAAAAGTTAAAATTTTAATCCTACCAAATCCATGACCAGTCTTTTTACCATAGATAAGCATAACACTGTGCCTGATAATGTGCTTAATGGACAACATCTGAAATGTGTTAGTCACCCTAATTACCTTAGGTATACCTTGGATTTAGAAGTTATATGTTACAGACATATTCAAAATATCAACTAAAAGAGAAAGAGACTCAAAATCCTCAAATATATCTCTTGTTGCCAAATTACGGAAAACCATATACTGTATACTTCCTTAATTCTACCTATACTGGAATAGGATTGCCAAATTTATCAAACCACCTCTTCCTGAACCTACAAAAACTTGAAAGGGTTCAACTTCATGCAGCTAGAATCTTCAAAGACCTATGAAATAGCTATCCAAGTGAAATTGTTCTGTATGAAGCTGGCTTTCAACCCTTGGGCCTCAGGAGAAATTATAAATTTGCAAAGTTCCTGTGTAAAATAAGAAGTTATGGCAGCAAAATAGAACTGCAAGATTCATTTGCCAGTGGAAAAGTAACCAAAGAATCAAAAATGACAGTTCACTGATTTCTGCTGAGAAAAAAAAAATAATAATAAAAAGGGTGGCTTAGCCTCAAGGTGGAGTGTTCTTATTTAGGGCACTATTTAGATCTAATGGATAACCTTTCTGGTGTCTTTTTCCATTCATGCCTTAATATCCCTACAAACAAGAAATCATAACATGATTTTCTTAGACAGCTGACCTTTGAAATTATCAGCGGTATTCCTGAAGATGCGACACAAATCTTTACTGATGGGAGTGAGTTGAAGATTGGCAACACTGGCAGTGATATACTTATTAAATCTGCCAGTAACTTTATTAAAATCAAAAGAAGAAATCAAGACCAGTGCTCTGTGTTTCAGCTCATACTCTTAGTTGTTGATGTAGCTTTAAGTTACTGAGAGTCAACAAATAAACACCATAACATTTGAATATAGACTGATAGCCAGAGTTCTATACAAAACTTAAGCAATTGGTGGAATATTATTGACAAAACTAGCAGCAGTATTAATGATAAGTTAGTGTTTATCTCACCATGGCAAAATGCACTGTCAGTGGGTTCCTTCCCGTCAGTCTTTAAAGACAATGAATGGTACATCTGACTTTTTGGTTACGGAGGGTTGTCAGGTGGTACCATTACCCTCTCACAGTTTAACTTTCAATAAATTTTTCTCACAAATCAGAGGTACTGACAATTTGACTTAGATGAAACCAACCGTGCACAACTGGTATTCTGGACCCCAACCTGGACTAGCCCTTGAATTTGTCAGCAATAGGAAAGCCCAAACTACCATACCACAGACTAAAGAGTGGTCATTTGAGACTAATGAATATTAAGCAGGGTTACAATATCTTTCCCCCTTGTCTCAATTGCAACATGACTCCTGCCTCACCTAGTCACCTACTTTCCTGCATCAGCTGAACCAGAGAAACCATCTTTTACCAACCAGATTTGGTCTTTGATTGACTGAAGATGCTTAGTGTTATGGTCTTGATCTATCTTGAACAGTTCAAGTGAAATTAATAACATCATGAACAGATTCATACTAAAGATCACTGTGATTCATTACTTTGATGTTTGATAACTGCAGTATAATGAAAATCTGTGTCACATTTGTTCTCTTGCAGTTATGTTTTTCATCCTTCAGGATCTTACATATACACTGGTGTGCAAAAATTAAGGATGAAGAGGAGAAATTAGCATAACAACGGAACGAGCAGGCAGAACAGACTGAAAGACCACTCAGGAGATAGACTAGGGTCCGGTACGGTAGGGCATGCGCATATATGCAGCATGATGTGGGGGGAGGAGTGTCGGAAGGGTATAAAGCACACAGGCGGTGTACACTCAGCAATTCGGGTGAAAGCTATTGCACGGTGTACATCGGTTTGAACGAGGTCGAGTTGCTGTCACCGTGTGATATGGCCAACAGGCAATCCAGTAGACGACATCTGGATGACTTTACCCGAGGTCGCATCATTGGGAAGTTGGAAGAAGGTCGAAGTGTGACCAATGTGGCCGAGGAGTTCGGGATCGCTCACAGCATCGTTTCACGAGCTTGGATAGCATTTCAAACGACAGGAGCAGCTGTCCGAGAGTTTAGCAGTGGTCGTCCACGAGCAACCACGGCGGCGGACGACCGGTATATTGTCCTACAGGAGAGAAGAGACAGACGGCAGACAGCAGAAGAAATCGCAAGGTACATGCGACAGGCAACTGGACGTCCGTTGTTGCGTTTTACCGTGGCCAGGAGGCTGCACAAAGGTGGTCTATTTGCATGACGACCAGTACGGTGTGTGCCATTAACGTCTGCTCATCGGATACGGCAGTTTCTGTGGTGCCAGGAACACAAGAACTGGACACATCAGCAATGGGGTCGAGTTCTCTTTACGGACGAGAGCCGATTTAGTCTGACGAGCAATTCTGGGCGTATACACATCTGGAGAGAGCAGAGAACACGCAATAACACCTCCAACATCATCGAAAGGGACCGGTTTGGAGGTGACGGAGTTTTCGGTTGTGGCTGTATCATGCTTGGCAGCCGTACTGACCTCCACATCTTCCAAGGAGGTTCAGTCACTGGCGTCCGCTATTGTACAGAGGTTCTCCTGCCTCACGTGCGTCTGTTTAGAGGTGCTGTGGGTCCTGAGTTCCTCTTCATGGACGACAACGCTACACCTCATCGTACAGTGGCTGTCGCAGAGCTGTTGGAGAGTGAAGATATTCAACGCATGGATTGGCCCGCAAGGTCCCAGGACCTGAATCCAATTGAACACGTGTGGGACCTTCTCGGGAGATGCTTGGCAGCACGTCACCAGCCGCCAGCAACAATTCCGCAGCTGTGATTGGCGCTACAAGAGGAATGGGCCGCGATGCCTCAACAGCTCCTTGACAACCTCGTCCTCAGCATGGATAGACGTTGTAAATCTTGCAACGCAGTCAGGGGTGATCATATCCCCAACTAAAGACTGGATTTTTCTTGGCAGCCGCCTGTTACATGGACGTTTCTGTCTTCTGTCCAGTTGTGCTCGAAGCTACCTTTTCAAAAATAAAGTACCTTTGTATCC
The DNA here is from genome assembly GCA_039090855.1 of Macrothele yani. Lineage (NCBI taxonomy): Eukaryota > Metazoa > Arthropoda > Arachnida > Araneae > Macrothelidae > Macrothele > Macrothele yani. The sequence continues at coordinate 23,847,966 of CM076992.1, forward strand.
TTTGGATTCCTTGTTTGGACGGTTTTGCTCACTTGACCCATATTCTTACATCTTGGGGATCTTATGGTATGATTTGAGTCAATGTGGAGCACTTGTGAACGACGTTACATTCGAAAACCGTCTCGTCCTTAGTTTTTGCACGCCAGTGTATTTAGCTAATACATTTATGAGTATAGTTATGTGTTTTTGTCCAGTGTTTCGAGTTATGTTCACTGAGAAGGCTTTAGACTAGTGGGCCCTGGCAAAAAAAGTCTACAATACCAAAAGCCACTGGTAGTGTTTCAAGTTTTGAAGTTTACAGTAGCTTCAGTTCATCAGTCTTTGATTAGTTTATAATTGGTGCAAATGTACACAAGCATATAATAGTGTAAAGTTATATATTTTAGCTTGCTGTTATTAAGTGTTTTATGGAGTGTTTCACTGTCAACATGTCTCAAAAGTTGAGCAGTAATAAAATGTTGTATCCACATTTTTAGGATAAATCATTTTGATGACTATATATCAGATACATCTGTAATGCCGAAAGAAAAGATTCGTAAAGTATCGGGTGAAGTGATATTTCGGGAGGAAATGCCGAGAGTAAGTTTTAGATCACAGTGTGATATTTGATGTGTTATAAAGTGATGTTTAATGTAATGTCATTTATGTACTTTTAAGTGTCAGGTCATCATTCTAAATTTAATGTGTTTGGACAGGTCAATGGCTGTAATGCGTACTAATAGATTAATGGTCTAAATTTGAATAGGTAGTGCGTCTGTTGTGGTAAGGTGATAGCCAGAACTGGAGAAACATGCTCACCTACCTGCTACTGGCAAGCATTCTTTTTTAACTCAGATTAGTAGTATCATTTGTACTGAGCTCTTTATCCAATACATAATTGTCTGTATAATGTTTGATCTTTTAATGTTACTGCAATTATGTAGTTTCACTGATATAGTATGAAAAATACAGCAGATATTTAATTTTTCCATGCTGTATAGAATGGTGATAAATACTTCAAACAATATAACATGCTTTACTAATAGCACTGAAGCTGAGTTACACAAAACTAACTCATCTCTGCAAGACTGTTTCAAATTGGCATATCTATCTGTGCACATATATCCCAACAATCTCCAAGCTGCATCAACTGCACATTATTCACTAACTTACAGTAATTAAAAAATATGTAATTATTACAAATCCTTATGTGTATAACTAAAAAATATTTTTTTTAATTTTTATTTACCAAAGACAATAGCTTTCTGAACCACATGGTTCTCCGAGCAAATATTTTTCACACACACGTCAGAAATTTAAAACTACCTACTATTTACAAAACATAAAAATTCTAAATCTTAAAATTATGAAATATATATATAAAAAAAACATACAGTCTGGACTTTCATCAGAAGACCTTAACTCTTGCTGATACCTTTCGTCCAAAACCAAAACATCTTTGGAGCAGGTCTCTCCTTTTTAAGGTCACACACACCTCCTGTATTGACACTGAATAGAATGGTGGAAATTCTACTGTGCAAGTCTCAGATACGTATTACTAGTCTTTACCCCAAAAGGCCTTGTGCTGCCCACTTTTGATTTAAAACACAAAAAGACTTTTTTAACTCTTTAACGATGACCCCGTTGTTCATTTTCAATTAATATTTTCCAGGGCTGTGCTAATTATGTAGGATCATGATTGTTGCATACTCATCTTAAGTAAATAAAAATGTAAATACGTATTTTAGTTACATACAGGTTTGTAATAATAACATGTTTTTAAAGCCTTAAATGTTTTAATTACTATAAGTTAGTGTTAATGTGTAGTTGATACAGCCTGGAGGATCGTTGGAATATACAGTAGAACCATGATAACTCAACTCAATGTGGACTGAACAGATGCCGAGTTACGAAAATGCCGAGTTTTCCGGACTCCGGAGTGAATTATGCAATACTCATAGTATACTTTGCTACAAATTAGTATATTATACACATTTAATACATACAGAGCGAAAGAAAATTAATAATTTAACAAAAAATACAGTAATTGTGCTACAAAAGAAACGTGCGTACAAATATTTTTACCTCCAGATGAAGAAACTAGTCTCTTTTGTATAAAAATCTGATGATGCTGGATTGTCTGTCTCACTCATTTCTTCTTCATGCTGCTTCATCACGTAAGTGACAGAGGAATAAAATATCTATTGCAGAACCCACCTTGCTCCTGGAAATAACGCACAGTATCTTCAACTGCCTTCAATCCTTCACTGTGCATAATCTTTTCCTTCATTTTCCACTTCCTCACCTTCCAATTCTTCATCTTTTTCTTTTATCAGTGCAACAATTTCTTCCTCTCCCAGAAGCTGATCATTTTCATCCTGCCTCGTCAACATCACGGTCAGTCATTTCCTCGCAGCCTGGAATCCTCTTTATTAAGTCCACTAGCTTGGAATTTTTGGTCTCCTCTGAATTCTCTTGGAATTTATTTCCTGAATCGTCAAGCAACTTTCTTTAGGAACAAACAAAGCTTATTGGCCGAATCGCATTCCAAGATTCAACAATTTACCCCACTGCATACAACAAGTCAATTTTCTTGAACTTTTCGATCATATTAAGGCCTTCATCGATAGCTAACACTAGTGATGAAAGAAGGTTACACCTGTATGTTTTCTTCAAAGTTTTGAGAATGCCCTGATCCATTGGCTGGCATAAAGAAGTAATATTTGCAGGGAGAAAAATGGCTTTAATGTCTCCATCTTGCAATGTTTCAACATCAGGGTGTGATGGGGTGTTGTCAAGGATGAGAAACACTTTCCATTGCAGACTTTTGGATTTCAGAAACTTTTCCACCAAAGGAACAAACTGTTGCTAAAACCAGTCTCTAAACATTTCTCCATCTATCCATGTACTCTTTTGGCTTCTGTACCAAACAGGCAGGTCAATGAAAGTGCCATTCTTATTTGTGTACCTTTTTATATTTTTAAATGTGCAGGGATTTTTTTACCATACCTATGAGTGTCAATTTCAGTTTGTGTTCTCCTGTTGCATTGCTGCATTCCAGAATAGTAACTCTCTCTTTACTTTTTTTATATCTTGGAGCAGATTTCTCATCTCTAGATGCAAGTGTTTTCGAAGGCAATATCCGAAAATTGAGACCCATACCATCACAGTTGTAAATTTGATCTCTAGAGAAGACCCTCTTTTTCAATCAATTTGTGAAAACAGTCTTTGACTGTACAAACATTGTCAGCAGAAAGTTTCTCTCCACAAATGCCCAGCTGTTTTACTCCATGGCACTTTTTCTACAGTCTGTCGAGCCAGCCAGCGCTAGCAGAAAATCCAGCCTCTCCTTCTTCTCGAAATGTTTCCTAAAATTCAAGGGCTTTTTCCTGCAAAATGGGCCCAGTTGTGGGCATTCCTTGTCCTCTTTGCTGTTGAAACCATAAATACAGTGCCTCACTCATTTTTTCACATTCAACACCTTTCATACTTTTCCTTTCTTTTATAGTTTCACTGCATACTCTTATAACACACCACAACTCTATTTCTGCTCTCTTCCTTTTCCAGCCGAGAATCGTAGTCTGACCAACGCCTAAATCCATTGCAAATTTATTTATACTTTCCACTTAATCTAATCTTTTTTTTTTTTTTTTTTTTTTTTTTTTGAAGGTTTAACGACCACCGTGAGCAACTCAATGAGCTATAAGCAGTCGCCCGTTCCTAATTTAGTAATTTAGGGCCACTGGTTCCAGGGAAAGGAGAGAACCAGTGCCGTAAAAACACAACACCCATGCTTCACCGGGATTTGAACCAGGACCCTTCACGGGCGAATGGTCATAAGCCAACACTTAGACCACTGCACCACCGGGGCCGCTATCTAATCTTTTGATGCATCTAATTTCATCTCTATCGAAACATCATTTTGTTTCCTTCTTTTCTTGTAAGACATTTTTACTATGCACAGATAGCCACACACTACATAAAACAGCCTGTCTTCACACAACACAACGATTCGTAAAAAGAACAAAAATGACCAGACAACTAATACCATTCCAAAAGTATTAAGGAATGTGAACATCTGATTAGCCGTCGAAAATCTCCCACTACCTCCAGGGGTGAGTTGGGGAGTAGAACCAGTTCTTCAAGGTCACTCAGATAATGAAGTATGGAATCGTCCTCCAACTAGATAGCTCACACGGTACAAATAAGAAAAGATAAAACAGGCTAGATTTTCGTGGGGTTTGGGGGGGGGGACGTCGAGTTTTTGGGGTTTTACTGTATGTGCATACATATGTCAATTTGAAACAGTCATGCAGAGGCGAGTTAGTTTCTTGTAACTCAGCTCTGTAGCAGCTCGTTATGTGTCATATAGCCAAAATATTCGATTTGAAATAGCATTTTTTGCTGATGCTGATCAACAGCCATTACACTAAAAATGGGAGTGAACAAGGAGTGAAGGATATGTGTAGACTATCCTCAGTTTTGCCTCATAGAAGAGGATAGTAACAGGAAAAGTACAAATGATTATGTCATTGCAGAAATGTCTCTAAGAAACATGATAAACAGTACACCAAGTTCAGAGTTTTGGAAATAAACAGTACTTCTTAGTAGCAGTGGTGGAAATGGGTTGGAACGCAGAACAACCCTGTTCCTAGAGCAGTGCGACACCAAAAGAAAGGGAGCATTTAAGTTGAATAAAGCTTTTCACAATGCATTATACATTTCAATTAATGACGCCATTTTGTATGACTTGCTTGTTGTTTCAAAAATAAAATTTTTCCTTCTGCTCTCATAAAGCTCTGATAGGGTGTTTGGTGAGAGGGAAGATCACTACAGGAGCTAATCGCTGACTTTGCAGACCCTTTTCTGCACTATGCATAAAATGACCTGAAACTGACAAACGGGGCTTAACTACATATGTTGTCCAGTGTCCTTTTCACTTCAGCACCAGCTCTTGTCATGGTTGGACATGGCCACATGCCATTTTTGTCTGATATTGTAGTCGTTGTTTTAAGTTCCAATTTGTTGTTGCATGAGAAGACTAACAGAAAATAATGTAAAGAATCAGAGTGAGAAGAATTGGCAGGAAAACACGTAACACACAAAACATTAAAATAATTCTTGAAATCGTCATCACACGTTCCAAAAGTGCGAGAATGGTAAGGGACGATATTACGGGTAGCAGAAGGTTTCCTGTAAACAGAGAGGCCAAGTGAGAATAATATTAGTTTTCTGGATGTTAACATCAACCCTGACTTCTCACTTGGCCTCTCTGTTTACAGGAAACCTTCTGCCACCCATAATATCATCCCTTACCATTCTTGTACTTTTGGAAAATACAAACTGTCTGCTCTTAAGTCATATATTCACCGGGCCAACCTTATTTGCAACAGCCATTCTGCTCTTCAACTAGAGAACATCATCAACATTGACAAATTGCATGGCTTTCCACCCATCTTATTACATAGACTAATCAAGAGGTTTGAATCACAGAATAGATATAGTTTACTGCCTAAACTTTCCATCACCCATCAGTTTGTTGGCACTTTGCTCTTTAGCCTGTCCTTCACTCATAAAGTTTGCTCTATTTTCAAGTCTTTTGGCTACAGGATTGCAGTCAAACCACCTCCACATCTTCTCAAACTCATCCTTAAGGACAGAGATCTCAATAAACCCCTAGATTTACAAGGGGTCTACTCTATCCCTATCAATACTTCCACAGGCGTTACCCACTATATTAGTAGTACTTACCATAGCATAAACCGGCGTTTGATGGAGCATATCGCTGATGTTAAGAAAGGTAGCCCTTCCACCTCCCTTTCAATTTTAACCATCAGCGATACGTTCGCGGCTCCCAATTGGCACAATGTTAAATGAATCACCCCGTTCAGCAATCGGCATGCCCTCAGATACCGCGAAAGCATTGAAATCTACCTTACCCCTAACACCTGCAATACTGACGCACCTTATAACATCCCTATTATTTGGAAAGCGATTTTGAAATCTCTGGCATTCCATGGCTGGTGAAGGCAGTAGTCACTACCAAAACTTCCGGCTCATAATTTTTCAACGTAACTTACGCATGTGATGACGATTTCAAGAATTCTTTTAATATAATGTAAAGAACACTAACAGATTTCTTTGGGGGGAAAAACATGAGTCAAGAGGAAAAAAATGACAACTTTGAAATTTGGGAACTTTCCCATGCTCAAGCTCGAACTCATGCGAAGTACCACCAAGAAAATCACCCAAAATGCAGCAGCCAAAAAAAAAAAAAAAATCAACGTATCAGGAGATTCATTAGAAGAATCTGAATTGCTTTCTGTAAATATTTACTCAGGAAATGGCCATGCTCAAGCTCGAACTTCTGTGAAGTATAACATCAGGAAAATCACCCAAAATGCAGCAGCCAAAGGAAATCACTATATCAGAAGGTTCATTAGAAGAATCTGAATCGTTTTCTGTAAATACTTACTCAGGAAATAGTAAACCCCAGTGTTTGGACTGAGAATCAAAGTAAGTATTTTTTGAAAAAGTACTCTTGGCTTGTTTTAAAAAAGTGGGTGTTTAGGATGTGCTGTCTGTGAAACTGCCAGGAATATTTAACATTTCAGAATTTTTAAGTGATGCTAGGCATTCTAAGGAATGGATAGATTGTCAAGTTAGATCTACAGCTGATGATAAGAAGAATCAAAATAGGGCTCTAAGGAAAAAAATAAAAGAGCACAGAGAACGTCACGCTCATAAAGAAGCTTGCAAAATGAAAGAAAAACTGTCTGTCGATGTCTTGGAAAGTATTGTTGATAAAATAAATGAAAAACAAGTGGACAATATGTACAAAATATTCAATACCACATATTACATCACAAACAAGAGCAGACCTTTTGCCAATTTTCCTGGTTTGACTATTCTCCAAAAGAAAAACATCACTGAGATGGGTAGGGTATTGCATTCTAAGAAAACACATACACATGGATATTTGCGATTCTATAGGAAATGGTGTGTGAAGAAATCATTTTCCAAAATTTAAAATTTGTTGTCTTGATTGATGAGTGTACAACTGTAAGCCGACGCTCAGTACTTATAATCTGCCTAAGAACGTCCATAGATCCGGAAGATATAAATGCCCAAATTGTATTTTTTGACTTGGTTGAATTACATGATTTGAAATCAACAGCAGTAATCGAATTGATCATGAACTGCTTGGTGAAATATTTTTCAATTGAGTTTATTAAAAATAATCTGCTATCTTTCACTTCTGATGGCACTGCAAACTGTCATGTTCCATATCTGGTGTGGCTCAACAGCTTAAAAAATACTTCCCAAACTTGTTACATGGCACTGTGCAAATTATAAGTTAGAACTTGCTGTCGGTGACATAATTAAAGAGGTTTCTGCCATACAGAGTTTTAAATCATTTTGCGATAAATTATACTTTTTGTATCACGCTTTACCAAAGAACACCCACGAGTTACATCTATGCTGCAGAAATTGCAGTTCAAGTTTTCTTCAGTCGGGAGAGTTCTTGAAACAAGATGGGTCGCATCTTTTGTCTGGAATCTGGAATATGTTTCCAGCCTTGGCTTTGCATTTTAAAGCTGCATCTGGTGATGCTTCAAGAGATAGTAAAGAGAGAAAGATGTTTTCGGGTTTACTGAAGAAACTTGCGAGCACATGCTTCCTGGAAAATTTGGCACTAATGTAAACCATCGCATGTTCGTTTATTTCCCGTATAGTGAAAGTTTTCCAAGCTTTAGCTGATGGTGGCTTTGATGTGTTTTATTTAGTAGCATCAAATTCCATAAAAAATATGGTGTTCAAACGGGTGGATTTACATTCAATAGGATATAAATCTGATAGGGAAAATAAATCGTGTTCAGTTTTTTCAGAGTATTGCCAACAATTTATCTGCTAGATTACTCAACAGTGAGGACATTGCAAAACAAGTTCAGGTTTTGTATCTGTCTCTTTGACTGACCGACACAAATATTTTATATGGAGAAAGGAGACGTGCTAAGTGTATGCCAAAGATTTGGATTGGAGGAAGAAAGAAAAATAATTGAAGAGTTCAGGAATTTCAAGGAAGCCAAGCAAGTTTCCAATCATTTAAAAGTCATACAGTACCGGTTCCGAAATCCGGAAGGACCCAAAATACGGATTTTTTTCAACCTGGGGTGGGGGGTGGGGTGTTGAATACTGTATTTTTAGACCTTTATTTTACAGTTTTTAGCATTTTTGTTTATTTATATTCACTGTTTTAACAAAACAACAAAATTGCATCCCAAGTCTGTTCACATACAAACCACAAATCCCAGATTACTTTGACATTGGAATACCTACTGTATATTGGAAGTGAAATGCTTTAAAGCAAGTTTGTGTAAATAAAGTATGCATTGTTACCTTAATATGGGAGATTAGCAAGGGTTTTATGTATTCTTTCTAAAGACTGGTGCCAGTGTTAAAAGTCCTCCTAGCTTCCAGCTATGAAGGAACTCAGTAAACTATCATGCTTATTTGAAAGAAAGAAAATGAGCTTAAAAGGGGAGAATCTCCCTCCCACTTATAGCCTGTGTGTCTTTTTGTAGTCAGCAGCAGAGACTGGATCCATCTCAGGTAGGGAAAAGGGGGAACCCCTGCTGTGTTATCTCCCTATCTTTCTTAAAATTCCCTGCCTCTGCTGGAGGAGGGAGGCTGCCACACTGCAAAACCCTTTTCCTGTTTCTCCTGTCCAACTTGTTCTTCCTTCCCCATTAAGATACCTCAAATCAAATTACAGTAACATACATACCTAGCTCTTCCTTCCCACAAGCACCCCTCAGTGAACTTGGTCTCTGAGCAGGGAAAACAAAAAGTCCTGTTTGTTGTCACTTCCAACTTTTCTTTCTTCTGAATCCTGGCAATGACTGGTTAGCTTCTTAAGGTGGTTAGTGCCTGAATGATTGTTTTAACCTTGGTTGTTTATTCAATTTTTCACACATGTAAAAAAGGGCAGCAACTACAACATATACATATGTGCATTTGATGTATGAGGACCCAAAATCCAGAAATCGTTTGGTCCCAAGCTTTCTGGATTTGCGGTCCCATACTGTATTAAAAATCTGTTGCTTCAATTGCTATATCAACAGCTGAGTGTGAAAGACATTTCAGTATACCATGAATTTTATAATAACTGATTTAAGAAACACTTTGAAAATTACACACATCAGCAACCTAATGTTCATAAAAATAAATGGACCTCCTTCAAAGGTCTTCAATCCCGAGCCCTATATACGGAAGTGGTTGCGTTATGGAAGGAGAAATGCAGATTCTTTGACTTGCAGAGAACGTGAAGTAATGATGCAAGAAGACTTGCCAAAACAAAAACTTTGGAAATTATGTTAGGAGATATTTTTTTATATGTTATCAAATCAAAGTTATAATAGATATTTCAGTTAAAATAAATGGATATTTCAGACAGAGCCGAGTTTCTTTATTTTGTCACCCAAGATAATTGCATATCTCCACCCTAAACATGAGCTGACATTTTTTCTCCAGTGTTTATTAATAGCAGACACTTGTAATTTCACTGATATTTGAATAATCTTTTCAATAAGAAATGTGCCTCTGAATAAAAAAAGCAGCTCTGACTTCAGCTGAATGTGAGTATTTCATTTAAAAGTTTAAATAACAAAATTTCCTCATATGGTTTTATATCTACTGTAAATGGGTTTATGTATATTAAATTTTTGTGGCATTCACTTGTACATTGGGTTCCAGCAGCAAATAATTCCCATTTCCACCACTGCTTAGTAGTATGCATGTGTAGAGTTAACTGTCAGGTAAAGAGAGTTGCAAAGGTATTGAAACCACAACAGAATAAAATAGGCTGAATAATGCAGAAGTGAAGCATGATTTTCTAGGCAAGTAGCTTAACATGATGTCAAAATTAAATCTTACGCAGCAGAAACATGCAGATTCCTTTCATTTAGTACAAATGATATGTTACTGAGGCTGTAAGAAAGCATGTGCTGTGGTAGTATGAAAAGTCAAAATGCCATCGTGGACAGTACAGGTGAGTAACACTGTTAAGGAAAAGGAAAAAGTTTATACAAATACCTCAGCTGTATAGCCATAGCTAAGATTTTGGGCACTTATTACCACACATTAAAAACACACCTTAAATGAAAAAAAATGTGTTAATTTAAAACTCAATTATCATAAAATAATAAAAGTTTGACTATGAAAAATAATACAGAATTTTTTTATAATCATAGTTTTCTCTCATGAACAAATATAGGTATAAGCGGTTTATTTTTTAGTTTTTGGTAATGAAAATATTTTACGACCAATTTCAGTGTACCTTACAAAAACAAATAACTACCTACAAATTAAATGACTTTAATTTTACAGATTCATCAGTAACATCCCCAAAATCTGTTTTTATACACAGACCATCCAAACATCGTCCAATCTCTGTCATGTGCATAACTCACACCCTACCCATCGATCATTTAGGCTGACCTCCTGCTCAGAACTTGACCTTCCACCAAACAAGCCTCCCTTTCAAGGAAAAGAAAATACATGCTCACTATTTTTTCCATGGCCTTGTGACCAAAAGACTTGAGGTCAACTTTTGGTGAAATAACATCAGTTGATGTAGCTGCTACAATGCAAAATCAAACACAGTTGCTCACGGTGGTCGTTAAACCTCCAGTCAAAAAAAAAAAAAAAAAATCAAACACATATAAAAGTATTAAATTGTGTGGAAAGTTTCTGACACGGCTGCTGTTTTAAACTTACTATTTACTTAAGTACCATAAACCTCGTATGGCACCTTCAAATAATTGGCACCTATGGCAAGGGCCCCACCCTAGTTACAGCCCTGGTCACAGACTAAGTGATGTTTATAAAATGTTCTTCGTCTATTTGGCTAAAAATGTACCCATTAGAAAAGTTTCTTTGCCATTTAATGTGCAGTTGTAGCAATTATAGAAACACCCATGATGCTGTGCGTTTTCAGATTACTGTTCTGTATTACCACAGTTTTTCATCTTCACCTGTACAAGTCTATTTTTTGTTTTTCTGAGCAAAGCTTAGGAATGTCATTGTTCGCTGTTTCTGTGTGGTTTGCTGTTGACCATTAGTTGAAGCAAGTGCTTTGTTTTAATAAAATTCCTCAGCTTCACTCAAAATACAGCCAAACAAAAACAAAAAAATAGACTCAAACTAGTGAAGACAATAAATTGAGTAAGAGAAGAAAACCACATGGCGTTACCGAATGATCTTTGGAAATAGCACAACATTGCAAGAGTTTCTGTAATTGGTACAACTTTGTAGTAAATGGCAGAGATATTAACTTTGCTACCAGGTATGCTTTCAGTTAAACAGGGTGTGACATTAATTTAACACAATACATATGCTTTAAATCTAATTTGAAGCATTAATGAATTGAAGCATTAATGAAATCTAATTTGAAGCATTAATTTAACACAAATCTGGTTTGGCAGTTAGTCGTATGTGAGTCTGGAGAATTCGAAGCCATAGTGGTAGCATGTCCGGCACGTAACTGGAAGACCCTGGGTTCGATTCCCAGCAGTGGCTGATGAGAATTTTTCTGACTCACTTATAAACGTGGAAAGAGCGATAACTTCTGTTTGATGTTCCTAATCCATGTCAATTGTCTATATTAATTAACTGAGTAAGAAGCTTAGAAATCTGTTGGAAAAACAGCTATGGCAAAGGAAGTGTGGTTTCAGGAGGGGTGCCAACATAAAACACTGTGCTTGGACAGCTTTTTGAAAAGTTTCATGAAATGAACCAGGTTTCTAATTTGTGTTCATAGACAGAAAAGTTGTGAACTGAAATGCAAGATTGTTGGAATTAAACACATGAACCTTCATTTCTGGAGTCTTGTAACAGTCTGGTAAGGAGTTTGAGTTTAACTATAGGATAAGACAAAGGTGCAGGCTGTCTGTCCTCCCTTGTTTTATCTGTATAATAAGTTGCCTAAACAAAGTAACTTAGTATCTACTGTTGAAGTAGATGGTTGCTCAACCATTAGTTTGCAATATGGCGATTTCAAAGAGTTGTTGCACAATTTACTCTATAACCAAAAATAGTTGAAGATTTTTTGAAAAAAGTTGAATGATATAAATTGTGAGAAGTCTGGATCAGTGTTCTTCTGTTGCACGACAACGCATGCCCATGTCTCCTAAAGGACATTCCAACAAATCCACCAGTTGGACTATGAAACACTGCTTTTGCATATTTCTCACACCTTGCTGGCATGTATTATTACCTCTTCCCACATCTGGACCATTTCCTGGTGGAGAAGACTTTCCCAAACAGCCAAGCTATGTGTCAGGTCATTGGCACCTTTTTTGTCTCATAAACTTTGGAGTTTTATCACCATGGGGTCCACAGTCTCAAAACTTATTGGCAGAAGTGTGTCAAAGCAGAGAACTACTTTTACTTTGACTAGGTGGGCAGTTGCTTCCTATTGTAATGAGAGTTTGCAGATTTCACTCACATTTCAGACATTTCATCTGCACTAACCCAATATAAAAGCTTGAAATGGGCTTAGACAACAGAATTAGTAAAAAAAGGGAAGTTTTATGAGCTGTACAAAACTATTTTCATTAATATGTTGATCAGAGAACTAAACTAGCTGTTTATAGTGTAGCATTTGGTCCTAACCTGTTCTATGGCCATGGCAGTTAGGCACAAATTAAAAGGTTCTGTATGGGGTTGGAAGCTGCTGAACGTGAGAGTAGTAAGAGGAATATCACAAGCAAATGAGTGGATTCAGTGTCAGAATAGAATTAGTAATGCAAACACTGTGACTGAGTTTGGTACATGTGCATGCTTAATGTAAAAATGTTGAGGTGGTCTGAATGCGTGTCAAATGGGGAGATGAAAGATTACCTAGAAAGTTGTTACCTCCTGTGGTAAACCCACACATGGCCCCAGGGATAGACATAGTTCTAGGTGAACTGAAGTCACAAAATCAGCTATTAGTGATTAAGGGAGCAATATGTTAAAGGCAGGACATCCTGCAATGGATAGAAAGGAAGATATGGGAAAAATCCATTTAAAGTCAACTTTAATTTTATGGGTTTTTTTTTTTTTTTTTATCTGTGCTGAAAACATAACTTTAACATGGTGTTGATATGTAGTGTGCAACTGTGAGATGACAATGTTTATTGATACAGCATTCTTTGTAACAGATGTTATTTAACTACATCAACTCATGTTAGTGACTACCAGAAGACTGGAATTTGTTTTTTCAATTACTTGTGTATTGATTATTTTGTTTATCTCAAACCTTATTTCTCATTGGTTTTGTTCTTTCCAACCTGATTTTTCGCAGATGAGGCATTAGCAGATAATTAGTAGTTTTACATTAAGCTGCCAGTCCTAGATCTCCTTATAACGCCCTTGACACACTCATTTTTGAGAAATTTAACTGATGGGACATTATATAATTTGCCAAATTTAAGCCATGTTCTTGTTTACGCCAGCTGGGATTTAAGGAGATTAAGATCAGCCCGATCTCTCTTCTACCAAGTTCCATTATCTCCGTGTGAACGGGTCTTCCGGTTTTCGCGTTAATAATCACAGGGTGGTGGCCGGTGGTGATCCAGCGGTGTGGGGTTTCTGGTGCTGTTGTCAGACTTATGGTTGGGGCTGAGTAGATTGCTGTGGCAATCTACCTCCTCTAAACCCTGGCATGCCTATTTGGCAGTACAGGATTGAAATTCTATCAGTATCTTATCTCTCAAAGGTTGATACCAAATGGTTTCTGCAGCTTGAATGTCATGCTTACTAGATGCCTGCAATGCAGTTTTCTTTAATGGTCTACATCATCTTTCTCCACACTTAACAACCAGCTGCTGATAATGTCACATGTAACACAGACTAAGCTCTACTAAGGACTGTATATCACATATCACCCATATTGTGTAAAATTGGCAAGTGAAATTTATTACAGAACTTACGGTAAGACTAGGTATACTCTAAAGATGTTGATTGCTTTCTAGGGATCTTGGCAACAGTTTTTGTGCTTCTATTCAGCAGTGCTTTTTTATGAATGAAGTCTGAAAGTAATAATTACAAATTGCAGACACAAAATTTTGTGTTTCTGGCTGAGAAAATGGCAATAAATTGGTATCTTTGAATAATTACTGTAATGGTCTACCTGTTTTAATCCCGTGTGGTGTATGGAGCAACAATACCTGACTTGTTGGAGCATGTGCTAAAAACTTCATCCCTGAGAGCGATTCATAATGTTTTGCCATACTCTGCTATTATATGTAATTATAATTTATCATGTGTTTTTTGTTTCTGTCCCCCGAAGTTGAACATATTATAATCACATATCATAATTACTACTTTCAGGCATAGTTTTTTTCAAGTTCTATTGCTCATTGATTTCATAGAAAATGTGGACATGCTGGTACCTGTTACTGAATAATTACCCATGCTTTTATTGTCCGGCATAGTTAAAAGACCAATTAATGCATCTGTGCTGAGTAATTAATGTCCATTAGTGAACTTACATTATTAGATTCAGTAAGTGGCTATGTTTTTTTTTCCTCCCCCTGTTGTTGGGTAAATACTATGTACAATAGCAAGAACAGATCGATTAAGCAGATGTTTTTATATTGCTGGAACAAAGACAAAATGTGCAATCTTTGTTTAATAGTGAATTTAGCAGGGCTAACAAAGAATTCACAAGTTAAGTAAAATTACTTAATGTGTTAATATATTCTTCATTGACTTTCCTTCCTTTGAAAGCAGGAAAAAGAAATTTTTAAGGAATAATGGTGCTAGGAACTTACTTGACTAACTGAATTCGAGCACAAGATGGGACTTTGTTTCTTGATATTTTAGATGAGGGATGGTCAACTTCTATGGTCCTAGAGTGCCGAGGACTGAATATTTTGAGTCCTGCACATAAATTTGTGGCCTGTACAAATTAGGAGAGTCTAGTGTGTATTTATCGCAGGTGATCATAGTTTGAGATGGGTTTCCCCCCAAAGGGGTGCTCTTCTGGGTAGCAATGGCACACACAATAGCAACAAGGGCCTCTATTTATCTCAGCAGCTGACACAAAATTAAGCTTTGATTTATAAATATTATTGGGGTATCAGCTAGTTCGATGTGAGATTAGCCAACTCACTGGGTTTTGTTCCAGAACCCTTAGGTGGAATGACCAACTGGAACTGTTGGCTGATCCCCCATGCTGATGTACTTTCATCGTTTTCAAGGCTCAAAGAAAGTATTTGAGGGACTCAAGTGTGGGATACAGCGAATTTAAATCAACCTAAAACTAATAAACAATATATAAGAAAGAGATCTCAGCTGAGTGGGTGTACGATTGGTGTATGGAATACTAGAGGAATAAATGGAAAGATGAATGAGGTGATTGAAGAAATTAATAAGTATAGGTTTGATGTGTTTTATGTAAGTGAAACTAAAAAGAAAACAATTGGGATTGAGGAAGTGAATGGGAATGGTGAATGTGTGGTCTGGAGTATTGAATAATGTACACTGACTGGTGTAGGTGTGATTTTAAGTGAAATGATGACCAAAAACCTGGTTTACCATAGCTGCACAAGTGGTGGAATTCTTTGGATTTGTTTGAAATGGAAACTTCAGAGAATAGTAGTTGTAGTATATGCTCCTTGTAACTCAGAACCTTTTGACAGGAAGGATGATGAGCCAAAAGCTGTTTTGAGCCTGTTTGGTGCTAAAAGAGAAAGTTATAGCAGGATCAGTGAAATGATTCTATAGTAGGTGTTCAGAATGAGATTTCTGATAATGGTGAAAGATTAATTTGAACTCTGCATTGAGAATGGATTGTGCATGCATAATAAGTTGTTCAACCACAAGTATGTGTGGGAGAATCTTACTCTGGGCCAGAAAAGTTCAATAGATTTTGTTGTTTATGATCAACAAATGAAACAGTTGTTGACACTCGTGTATTGAGAGGTGTAGATGTTGACTATGATCATTACCTGTTAGTGTCCTGAGTGTTGGTGGGAGAAAGAGGAATAGGAAGATGCCTGTGATGAAAAGAATAGAGACTTCCTGAAAAACATCAGTTATTGTGAAATGCTCAGTGAATGGCTGATTTAAAGTTATGCAAGAGAGATGTGGAAAAGAAGTTAACATGTTTTAAGAACTGTGTTTTCCCTGTTGCTGAAGAGATTTGTGGTACTGCAACATTGGGTTTGTTGGAATTGGGAAATTAAAGAAGCAGTAAAGAGGAAGAAGGAAACATATTTGGGAAAGTTTCAAGGTAGTTTCTGAGGATGAATATCACTGTAAAAAACATGAACAGAAAGCTGGTTCATCAGAGTAAGGCAAAAGCAAGGAAGTATAAGGTGGAAAGGTATAAATTAGCTTTTTGGAAAGATAGAAAAACATTCTGGAAGTTCACAAGACATAGGAAGAAAAAATAGGGCAAATAAAGCTCTCAGTTGTGTGAAGAATAGGATCAGTGAAATGATATGGGAGACTGAGCTAAGTGGAAGATGGGGTGAATATTTTTGTGAGTTATTAAAATACAAAAGCAAGGTTATATTTTGAGGCAGAAGCAGATGATGCCACAGTGATAGAAGGAACCACATCAGGGATCTCAAGGGAAGAGGTTTATCATCATCATCATCATTGTCAACCATTATCAATCCACTGCTGGACGAAGGTCTCCCCAAGTTTCCTCCACAACGGTCTGTCTTGTGCCAGTCTCCTCCATGTCACTCCCACATATTTACGAATTTCATCCACCCATCTCCCATGTGGTCTTTTTCTGGGTCTTTTCCTGTCCCTTGGAATCCAATCTAAAATTTCGGCTGTCCATCTATGGTCTGTCCTTCTGGCAGTATGTCCAGCCCATTGCCATTTCAGGGATTTAACTCTGATCATGATGTCTTCCACTCTCGTCATTTTTCGGATCCACGAGTTCCTCTTCTTATCTCTCCTGGTTATACCAAGCATGCACCTCTCCATGCTTCTTTGAGTTGTCTGCAGCTTTTGTATGTCTCTTTTAGTTAAGGTCCACGTCTCTGCACCATACGTAAGCACTGGAAGGATGCATTGATCAAACACTTTTCTTTTAAGACATAATGGCATATTGCTCTTGAAAATTATGCTGTTTCTTCCAAAAGCTCTCCAGGCAAGTTTTGTACGCCGATTAATTTCTTCATCAATGTGACCCTCACTTGATATCTGCTGTCCAAGATAAACATACGTATCTGTTATCTCCAGTTTTTCCTCCATCAATCGATAAATCTTCATTTCTTGTAAAAGCATTGAACATCATTTTTGTCTTCTGAAAGTTCATTTTTAATCCCACTTCTTTACTCTTGTCAGCAAGTTCCTGGATCATACTCTGCAGCTCTGATGGGGTAGTTGCAAAAATGACTACGTCATCAGCAAAACGAAGGTGGGTTAGATAATCTCCATTAATCTTTATCCCTTTGTTTTCCCAGTTCAGTGATTGAAAGACATTTTCCAATGTGGCATTAAAGAGCTTCGGAGATATGGTGTCACCTTGTCTCACTCCCTTTCCAATTTTTATGTGTGTTGTATTTTCAAACAGCCGAATCTTTGCACTTGCATTTTCATAGATGTTATTAATAATATTAATGTATGCATCTTCAATACCGCAGGATTTCAGAGCCGTGGTAACTGCTGATGGTTTCACCGAATCAAAGGCTTTTTCATAATCGATAAAAGCCATGCACAATGGAAGTTCATATTCCCTCGCTCTTTCAATCAGTTCTCTCAGTACGTGGATATGATCTATTGTGCTGTAGCCACTCCTGAATCCAGCTTGTTCTCTCGGTTGAGCCATGTCCAGTGTTACCTTCAAGCGGTGTGAAAGAACTTTAGTGAAGATTTTATAAACCACTGATAGGAGGCTGATAGGTCTGTAGTTCCTGAGATCCTCAATGTCACCTTTTTTATGTAGCAGGATCATTGTAGCATTGTTCCAATCCTCAGGAATCTTCCCTTCATTAAGGCATCGAGTGAAAATTTGGGCGAGTACTGTTTCAATTTCTCCACTTGCTTCTTGTATGATGTCTATAGTAATTCCATCTTCTCCTGGAGCTTTCCCTCGCTTCATGTTCTTGATTGCATGAGCAACTTCTGCTGGGAGGACTGGAAGAACTCTGGTACCTTTCATGATGTCTGGAGTACATGTATCATCCCTTTCATATAATTTGGAGTAGAAATCATTCACTCTTGTCAAAATTTCGCCTCTATTTCTTGTTATAGAACCATCTTCTTTTCTCAGAGCCATAATCTGTTTTCTTCCCTTACTGAGATGTCCCTTTGCTATCTTAAGGCTTTGGTTGTTTTCAATTGCTTTCCTCACTAGCTCACAGTTGAATTTCCTTACGTCTTCAGTGATACTTTTTCGTGTTGTCTTGCATAGCTCTATATATTCCACTTTGGAAGTCACATCTACTTTAGTTGTCCTCATCTCTCTTCTTTTTGCATCAACATTTTGGTTTTTCCTGATAATTTGTTCACATGCAACTTGTTCTTAGACCCAGCTAATTTTGTTGCTGTTTCCATTAGAGCTTTGGTTACTTTTCTGTTAACTTCCGAAATATCCACTTCTTCCGATGTTAGGCCTTCTAAAGCAGAGAATCTGTTCTTCAGTTCCAACTTGAAAGTATTATGGTGTTTTTTAAGGTTGGTTATGTCAATACATTTTGTTTGTCTTATGAGCTTGCCACGTTCCAGTTTAGTGTTGAGGTGCATCTTACATCTCACCAATCTATGGTCACTACCTGTGTTGAACTTGTTCAGCACACTGCAGTCTTCGATGACGAATTTTTTGTTACACATAATAAAATCAATTTCACTTGTCGTCCCAATTGGATGTCTCCATGTCCATTTCCTGTGTGGCTTTTTCTTGAAAAAGGAGTTCAAGATGAAAAATCCTTCTGCCTCTGCAAACTCAACGAGAGTATTTCCACGCTGGTTTCTGTTGCTGTGACCGAATTTACCTACTGAAGTTTCATTCTGTTGCCGTTGCCCTATTTTTGCATTGAAATCTCCCATAATTATCTTCAAGTGCTGCTTACCTTTATTATTTAGATGACGAATTTCCTCATAAAATTCTTCAATTTCTTCTTCAGGATGACTTGTGGTGGGTGCATAAGTTTGAATAATCTGAGCCTGGTATCTTCTCGATAGTTGGATAACGAGTCGTGCAGCTCTGTCAGAGGAACTTTCAACTTCTACCACTTTATCCTTCAGTTTCTTGTTTATTATAAATCCAACACCACTAGTTCTGCCAGTATCTGTCCCACGATAATAGAAGAGATGTCCACTTTTCAGTTCAATGAGATCTTCTCCTTTTCTCCTTACCTCACTTAGCCCGACGATGTCCCACTTGATCCTTTGTAGTTCCTCATCCAATTCAAGAAGCCTTGAATCAGAAGATAGGGAGCGTCCGTTATAGGTAGCCAAGGTCAGCATCAAATGGCAGCCTAGTCCGGTCCTCCGGGGATTCTTAGCACCCTCTGCCTTCATGTCGCACTGGCCGCTGCCTTGGCCAGGTACATTCCAGCTGCCGGAGACTGAGGGCCAAGATTTAAGTTGTAGAGTCATTTTGGAGGTGTTTGGCCATAACTCACCACGCTGGCCAAGCGGGTTGGTGAGTGTGGGATAGCATTTCCTCTGATCCCGATGGTATAGTTATACCGCTATTGGCGGTCGTCAGAGCCCCTTTAGTGGGAACAGGATGCACCACGAGAAGGCGGGGTTGACATTTGTCAAGGAGAGGCTGTGATGTTACGCATCACCTGACCTTACATCCCGAAGAGGTTTATAAAGCTATAAAATCTATTCAAAATGGTACGGCATCAGAACTAGATGGCAAAACTGCTGAGATGTTAAATTATGGTGGTGACTCTGTAATTGACTGAGTAACAGAAACTTCCCAGTTGTGCTGGAGTTTGGGAATAATCCCTCATAATTGGAGGGATGCTACCATTGCTTCTTTGTGTAAGAAAAAAGCTGATAGGACTGAATGTAAGAACTACACAAGTGAGAGAATCATCGTATCAGCCTGGTGAGTGTGCCAGGAAGTCTTTGGAAAGGTCATTATTGATAAGGTATGAGGTCTATCTCACACTTATCAATAATGAATCATTATCATATCAGCCTGCTGAATGTGCCAGGTAAAGTGTTTGGAAAGGTTATTATTCGTAAGTTACAAGGTCTTACATCAAGGTGTAGAGATGTACAGAGTGGTTTTATGCCTGGGGTATGGGCGGCACTATTAAATTTTTGCATAACGCAAGATGACTGAAAAGTACACTATATTGACAAAAGTCACCGGACACCTTGAAGAGAAACACAACATAGCATTTATTGACATACATTAGTACGGTGTCCGTCCACCTTTGGCCTTAATGCATGCACTGACCCTTCGAGACATGCTTTCGACAACATTTTGGAACACAGCGATAGGTATGCGCTTCCATTCAGTACATAATGCTGCTGCTAACTGTTGCTTAGTAGTAGGCCTTGGTTCCAAACTTCTTATGTGGCGCTCTAATTCATCGCATAGGTGCTCTATGGGATTACGAACAGGACTCTGTGCTGGCCAGTCCACGCACGATACGGAATTATCGTCAAACCATGCCATAACAGTCCTTGCTTTATGGCTTGGTGCATTATCCTGCTGGTACCAACAAGGCTCGGTTCCGTAGTATTGCCACAGAGTTGGTAGGACATAATTGTCTAGAATATCAAGATAGACGTGCTGGTTAACAGATTTGTCCATGATAACCAATGGGCCGGGACCATACCACACAAAACACCTCCACACAAGTACACTGCCACCTCTAAACTTGACTGTAGGAACAATACACTATAGTAAATAGCGTTCCCCCAGCTGCTGCCATACTGAAACATGGCCATCATCAGACTGATGGATCGTGTATCTAAATTCATCAGTCCATAGGACCCGTTTCCATTGATCTACGGTCCACGATAAATGTTCTTTACACCATGCTAAATGACTAGTAGCATTCCGAATGGAGATGAAAGGCTTATGAGCAGCTGCACGCCAACTGTGGGAGAGAACTGACTTTGAGAAAGAAAAGATTGTTGGGTATTATATTAGTGGGTTGTCCATAAGAGAAACCGAGAGACGTTTAAACATACCCACGTCAACAGTTTTGGATGTACTGAATAAGTGGAAGACACATGGAATGCCTAAAGCAGCAAAACGTACCAGCAGACCAAAGAAAATTAGTGATAGAGGACATCGAAGCCTCAGGAGAGTCGTTACAGCTAATCAACAGAGTACTTGCACAAGACCTCGGTGTACAGGTGAGTAAAAATGCTGGAACCACAGTATGTACATGTACCATTCACAAAGAACTTCATTCCATGGGTTACCTTGGTTGTGCGGCCGAGGTCTTGTGCAGTACTCTGTCGATTAGCTATAATGATTCTCCTGAGGCTTCGACATCTTCTATCACTAATTTGCTTTGGTTTGCCAGTACGTTTTGCTGCTTCAGGTACGCCATGTGTCTTCCACTTATTCAGTACATCCAAAACAGTTCACTTGGGTATGTTTAAACTCCTCTCTGTTTCTCTTATGGACAACCCACTAATATAACACCCAACAATCTTTCCTTTCTCAAAGTCAGTTCTCTCTCGCTGTGACATTTTCACTCAACCTCACAGTGCGATATGATCGCGGTCAGCTGCAGGCTTATTTTTATACCATTTGCATATGTACCGCACATTTTAACAATGCAGCAGATCCGTTCAATTGCTTTTGAAGGGGTGTCCGGTGACTTTTGTCAATATAGTGTTTATGTCTGTTGGTAATTTTGCTGCCTTTATAAATTTAGAGAAAGCTTATGACCAAGTAAGCAGGATACTTGTGTGAAAGATTGTGAATAATTATGGTATAATGGGAATCTGTTTTAAAAGTGGGAACAATTATGTATGCTGGAAGTAGGGCATGCGTATGAGTGAATGGTGTTTTATTAAAATGGGTTTCTTTCTATGAGTGCAGGTGTCAGACAAGGTTGTGTAATATCATGGCCATTTAATATATTTATGGATGCATGCATGTGTGATCCAAAATAGACAATACTGCTTATGTCTTGTTCATATCCTTATGTGCAGATTGCTGTACGCTGATGACACAGTCCTACTAGCTGAGAGCAAAAGTGAATTGCAAAGTATGTTGTCCTGGATGTATGAAATTTTAAGTGAGTGTACATAAGAGGAAAAAACAAAGTTATGTGCATTAATGAAGCCATAGCAAGCTTCCCACTGTTTTAGACTAAAATTCAGAGACAGTGAAAGATTTTGAAGTGCTTGTCAGACTGGAGTTAGTCACAAAGAGTGGTAGATCACTACAGAACCAAAATGTGTGAAAGCTAATTATTCAACATCAGCCTTGGAAGTCACTTTCTTGACCACATGTGAGAAAATTGTGGATGAAAATGTGACTGAAAATTCTCTGTAATGTAGCACAATATATAGGCAAGAATAATAACCATTTTCTGAGATTGGTAAGCTGGGTGTGTAACTAAGAAAGGAGTACAATAATGAAAGGAGTTTGTCACAAATATCTAAGGTGATATGTGAACTAAAGTGTGATGCAAAAAGTGCTAAACATAAAAGTTCAATGCTAGACGGATCCACTGAAAATGGTGTTGAAGAAGTAATTCCACATATAAGATTCGTAAAGGGAAACACAGTACCAGATTTTTTTTGTCAGTTACACCTTTAGAGAAAATACAACTGCAGATCGATACACAGATGCTGCTGAAAAAGCACTTCAGAAACAGACTTCTGAACTGATCAGTATCACTACTGATGGTGCTACTAATGTGATTGGAAGAGAGGGAATTGACTGACGAAGAGAGAGAGAATCAAGCCATGCAATTGGCATTCATTGTATTGCACATAAGCTACATTTAAGTGCAATAAACTGCATGGAATAATATATCAAAGACCCTGATTTTGTGCTGATAATTTATACACACTCTATGAGTATTACACAAACAGTACTTGTATGTGACAGTTGAAGCAACTAGAAGAAAGCTTGTCCACAGCACACAAGTTTCAATATTTACATAATCTAAATTGGGCACTCTTTTAGTAACTGCACTTAAGAGTCCTGGAAATTGTAAAAATACATGTGTTGGGGATCAGCCCACAGCAGATAGTTCCAACTGGTCATTCCACCTAAAAATTCTGAGACAAAACCTAGTGAGTTGAAGACTTTCTGCCAATGCCAATTAGAACTAGTTGATACCTCAACAATATTTACACTGAAGCTCAATTCTAGATTACTGTCTCAGATTCACAGATAAAAGAAAACCAAAGTCAAGGTCTTTGAGTAAAAAACTGTTTGCACTGAATGCAAGATCTGTCTAAATGATACAGAGTTAAACCAGGTGAATGTGGTTGTTCATTTAAGAAGAATGACAGAGAAATCAAATTAGATGGGGAAATCATTAGGTGAGTAAATTTGACTTTGAAAAACAGATGATTTAGGAGGTATTCTGAAAGGGTTGATGGGTTGTCAAAGGTTACAAGTGGCTAGACATAAAAGTATAATTGTTCCCACTCTGAGTACTGTGGAAGACTCAGGAATCATTTGTGTGCTGGAGAGATATGTTACTGGTGGGAGGAGGTATCACAAGACTCTGGAGACATTTATAAATATTTTGAAATGGTTTGCCATGTTGAAAGAGAGAGTGATGAGGTGCTTACTATGAAAAGTTATTCAGTCCAAAGTGACAGGAAAGAAAGGCTGAGGAAATAATGTGAGGACCAGATTTAGGAATGCCTATAAGTAAAAGAAATAATGAGGATGAAGTACACAAGGTCTTGTGTAATGGATCTCAGTGAAGCTTAAGTTGTGTTCCAAGATTGCTCTAAGTGGAGATGTTTGATACACCAGCAATAAATAAACTCTAACACTGTCAGTAACTTTGATTTAGCAGATTATCTTGCTTTGGGAACTAACTTCTGAATCTCAGGAAACAGCCTAATGATATGTGTATGTATGAAAGATCAGTGACGAGCAAAGTGGTGCGCTCTCTGCTTTTGTGAATGATTGAGAAAATATCTCTCTGTATGTCTAGAAAGTATCAGAGATTTGAAAATAACAGTGTTTTCTATGTGGCTGAAGACTTAATAGAAAAACTGATTAACTACAAATTAATTCACATACTCCATTTTCTTCTAGACTACTCAAGAATATTAAAGAATCTCTCACCTCTCTTTCAAAGAGAGAAACTTTTACAGAGCTTTGTTGAATTTTGTGTAAAACACACATTGACATAGCTTGAAAGGCAGAACAAAGATAGATTTGCTACCAACACAAGATAAGAGGAAGTCACTGGAAAATCATTTTTGTTTTTATTTATTGAGATTTTAATACACAGTAGGCATATCTGGAAGTAGTGAAATAGGTACAGACAAAAATTACAAAGGTTGGCTCTGGCTATGGGGTTGCCACCCCACAATCAATTAATTGGTTATGCATTTTTGACACATTGAAAAAAAAAACATTGTTTAATAATAAAAGATTCCCCATTTAGTGCAGTTATTATTTCTAGTGTGTGTGTGTTCACTGTCTCCATTGTGTGTTAGGAAAGGCAATTCAGTTTAATGATTCCAGTTAGAAACAAATTCAGATTATCAATACAATGGGGGAAGTTTATGTGACTTGATGTTTAAAATGAACAGACTGTCAGTTTTGTATTTTTGACTCCTCTAAGACTTGTACACACATTAGTAGTATTTCAGTTCCAGCAACAAGACCGCAAGGCATGTTCGTGGCCACAGAAGCCCAAAGAAAGAAGATTGAAAGGATACAGAGTCTAGCCTATTGGTCCACATCAGAAAGCAACAGTAAATGTTAATAAATGCTTTACTGACATATTTTTTGCTAAGAGGATTTTGCATAAATGTAAATTGTGATTTCTTACACACCGGTTAGTTAATAGACTTCATAGTAAAATACAGATTTGTCATGAGTCATAATGAAAATTATTAATAAAATGAAATTTGGTTGCACTGTGCATTAACTACATACAATGTGCCATGAAATAAGTTATCACACTTTAAATGCACTTTTTCAAAAATGAAGTGTCTCTTTAACTTTCTTTGGTAGTGCATATTAGATGTTTTGTGGTTGTTAACCCTTGAACTTTATAAAGCCTGGAAAAATTCTATGGTATCCATGCTACTGATTCATTACCATATCACAAATGTGTACTTATACAAAAATACAGTTTTTTATGTTTTCAGTAAAAGGAAAAATCAAAACCAGGTAGAATTATAACAGAAATCTTTCAGTCATCATTTTGCACATCACTGACATGGGAACACCCATTTTTAGTATGTTCAGGGTGTGGCAGCATATTTCTTTTTAGCAAATGGCTGGGACAATTTTCTATCAAAATACTCTGCCCAAGGAAATTTGTTGGGATTGATTATGAAAGCATAAAAATGGCAATTTAAAAATATTGAATGTCATGATTAGTGCAGTATTGCCTTTTTTCCTACCAGGCAAAGTCTTTGTGACAGAAATCTTATCGTCAGAGCCAGATTTAGCAAAAAGCCACCTGGGCAAGCCGCAAGAGGAACTGACCGACAAGTGGCACTGAGGCAGCCAGTGAATACATTAAAAATTATTTATTAACTGGGTTCAGTGCACACATTTTTTCTTCTATATTTCCAGGGTACAAAAATATCTTCATGTGGCCATGCTTATCATTCATGAATTAAAAAAATCATTGCATATCTGAGAAAGGATTGAAATTAGATTCATGTTATAGATTCATATAAATTAAAATTGGAACATGTGCTATTTATAGAGCAATCACATATCACATTTTCCAACATAAATATGTGTATGAATATTTTGAAAGTTTTGACCTGCTTTCTAAGTTAAATTCAATAAGAAGTAGATAAGAAACTTAACATATGCAAATTGAAAAGGGTTGTTGGAAAAGTCATGACATATTTTGGCACCCGATGGCGGTTGGGTGGTTTTGGAAGTACTAGATGCATGCGCAGCTCTGTTATCACTATGGCATTCGACAGGTGCCAGTTCTAGCTGCAGTCTAAAAGGAATAGTGAGTGATTTGGTTGATTTGTGGAGATTTGACATCAAGTTGAAGATGGAAGACCAAACTGTGCATTTTCACCATATTTTACTCTTTTACTTCCGTAAAGGGAAGAACGCACATCAAGCTTGTGAAAAGTTGCGTAAAGTGTACGGTGATAATGCTCTACAAGAACGTCAGTGCCAGCGGTGGTTCGCAAAATTCCGTGCTGGAGATTTTGACCTCAACATTGCTCCTCGGTCCGGGAGGCCAACCAAGGTTGATGACGACCAAATCAATGCATTGATCGAGTCAAACCCATGTTACACGACACGAGAGATTGCTGACACATTGCACATCCATCATTCAAACGTTCACGATCACCTGAAGAAGCTAGGATATGTAAGCAAGCTCGATGTGTGGGTTCCTCATGAACTCATAGAAGCTCAATTGACGACGCGTATAAACATCTGCGATATGCTCATTAAACGTGAGGAAAACGATCCTCTTTTAAAGCGACTGATAACTGGTGACGAAAAGTGGATTGTATACAACAATGTGCTTCGCAAACGGTCTTGGTCCCGACGTGCTGCTTCGCCTCAAACGACATCCAAAGCAGACATTCATCAGCGGAAAGTTCTGGTCTCAGTGTGGTGGGGTTTTAAAGGTGTCGTGTTTTTCGAGCTCCTACCATGGAACCAAACAATCAATTCGAATGTGTGTTGTCGGCAATTGGACAGTTTGAACGAATCCATCATCCAGAAATGTCCAGAGCTCGTTCGTCATAAAGGTGTTGTGTTCCATCACGACAACGCGAGACCACACACAAGTTTGATCACCCGCCAAAAATTATTGGAGCTTGGGTGGGATGTCTTGCCACACCCAGCATACTAGTCTGACTTTGTGCCATCAGACTTCCACTTGTTTCGCTCTCTTCAACAGTCCTTGTGTGGTATAACGTTCAATTCAGATGAGGCTGTAAATCAGCACTTTGTACAGTTTTTCGCCATGAAAGACAGGTCCTTCTATGAACAAGGCATTCTGTAGCTTACTGACAGATGGCAAAAGGTTATCGAAAAAAAAAAAAAAAAAACCCGGGCATTATATCATTGATTGATCTTTGTTCTTTCTACCAATAAATGACCTTTGCAAAACATGACTAAAATACGTCATGACTTTTCCGACTACCCAATAGCTCTGCTTTTTTTATTGCTTTCCCAATTACCTCAAAATATATATTTGTTTAGTGCTGATCTTAATTTCTAGTTACAATTTAGTATGACTTATTGATAAATGATTATTAGAAAAGTAGCTTCTCAAAAACTACTTTTATGGAAAAGTAATTTTATTTGTGGTGGACAACTTTTTAGAAATTGTAACAGTAGTTTGACATGAAAAGCAGTTTTCCTGGAATTGGTTACATATTTACCACCAGTCTTTATGCGAGTCATATGTATAAATTTTGTGAAACCTTCATGCTTTTATCATTCATTCTTTTCATTACTAAATATTTGGATTTTGTTTTGATTAATAATGTAATGATCCAAATTTATATCAAGTGCTATCTACAAAGCAATGGATAGCATCACTCAGGAAATTGCTTTAGCTACAACAAGTATTTTTCTATAAAGAAAGTAATGTGAATATATTTCTTTTAAAAGTGAAGAATTGCATTTCAAAACAAAATAATCAGGCTCATTTATTTAGGTGTGGCCCATAACTCATTGTGCAGAACACCATGTTAATAAAGCCTCCAGTGACTTAGTTCAAAAGCACAATACAAGTTATCAAGAGGAGCGAATTTTGGTGCAGGTGAGAACTGTTTAGTTTTTATTGTCATTATATATATATATTGCTGCAGGTGAGAACTGTTTAGTTTTATTGTCATTATCATCATCAGTACTATTGTAAATTTACCTTTGAATGATCTGTCATGTTTATAAAATGATTGTTTTGGGTTTACTGAAGTGGTTATCAAAACAATTTTCCTGTAAGAAATGGCTGTCATGTCATGCAAAGCCTTTTGCAACAAGCTAGCAGAGCCACAAGATATAATTACTGGAGTCATTGCATAGAATGATTGCACTTCAGTGACTGCAATCTATTCATGTTTGGCATTCCCCAAGAATAACCAGAGTTTGTTGATGTGGGAGATAGATGTAAATCTATGTATGCAACACAGCATAGAATTAGGAATGACTTGGACCTTACTTTTGTTCATGAGAAGTTCTTTGGCCAGCTGCTGCAAGTGAATTTTTCAGACTTTGATAGAGGGCTGTGTGGTGCAAATTTTTTCAATATGATGGTGCCCTGAAGACTATATACATTAAAGCCATGACTGTGGAAATGACCGACTTTTGACTTAGTCATTCGCTGTGAAGGTATTGTGGGGTTGATAGTGAGGAAAAACATCTTGTGCCAGAGTTATCTTTCTTGAAGTTTAGGGCATATATTTTGAAGCAATGTATGAAGAAAGAAGCACCCAACTTCTTGTGGATAAAAAGTTATCAAACAGTGTGCAGTCATATGTTATCAACATACATATCACTAAGCTGCTCTCTGAGATTCAGGGGTTAGCTCCACAAAGAAATACAAACTACCAGATAATTTTTACTTACTGTTGCCTTATCAAACTTCTCCATTTACAGCGATCTTGACATACAATACGGGCTTCACTGAGATCCATCACACGCCATACACAAGATCTTCTATACTTCATACTCATAATCTTTTTCTCGTGCAGACACTCCTGAATCTGATCCTCTCATGACTTCCTTGGCCTTCCTTCCTGCCACTTGGGCTAAAAAGATTTTTTTAGTAAGCATCTCATCACTCATTCTTTCAACATGGCCAAGCCACTGAGCATATTAGTCTGCACCTTGCTAACAACATTTTGCTTCACATTACATGACTGCAACACATCTTCATTCCTCACACAAACAGAACATGTCTTGCCACCACCCCCACCCTGTGTAAGTAAAGCATTTTTTTTTATTGATTGGAGGTTTAACGACCACTGTGAGAAACTCAGTGGGCTTTCAGAAGTCTCCCATCCCTAATTTAGGGCAACTGGCTCCAGGGAAGGGAGAGAGCCAGCACCATAAGACAAACACAACATCTATGCCTCACCTGGATTCGAACCCGGACGAATGATCAGAAGCCATCGCTTAGACCACTGCGCCACTGGGGCAGCCACACAATTTCTCCAGCACACAAACAACTTCTATGTTTCTTCTGTAGCACCCAGGTTTCACTGCCATACATCAGAGTAGGAACAATTACACTTTCATACACAGCCATGCGGACTCTTTTGAGAACCCATCATTCCTGTGAAAACCTCCCAAAGCAGCCATGACTTTCAATGAAGAATTCACTCGCTTACTAATTTCACCATACAATTTGTTCTCGTATGTCAAACATGCTTCCTAAATACACAAACTCGTTCATCTGGTCAATCACTGTCATTTAGACTTACATTACATTCAGTGCTACCAGTTTCTCTCTCAAAGACCATAACTTTGGTTTTTCCCTTATTTATACGCAGTTTGAATTTCATGCAAACTTCGTACATCCGGGACAACATACTCTGCAAATCACTTTTGCTCTCTGCCAACAGGACAGTGTCATCAACATACAACAATCTGCACGCACGGATATCACCAAGACATAAACCACTATTATCCATTTTGTCATCATGCATGCATGCATCCATAAAAACAGCCATGGTGACATTACACAACCTTGTCTGACTCCTGCACCAATAGAAAACCATTTTGATAAAACACCATTCACTCGTACACAAGCTCTACTACCAGCATACATGGCTTTTACACTATTAAGTAGATTCCCAGTAACACCATATTCATTCAATACCTTGAATGAACACTGTTAAGTAGATTCCCAGTAACACCATATTCATTCAATACCTTGAATGGACACTATTAAGTAGATTCCCAGTAACACCATATTCATTCAATACCTTGAATGAACACTATTAAGTAGATTCCCAGTAACACCATATTCATTCAATACCTTCCACAAAAGTGTCCTATTTACTCGGCCGTAAGCTTTCTCTAAATCTATGAAGGCAGCAAAATCTTTCTTACCAACAGCCAGATACTTTTCAATCATCACGCGTAATGCACAAATTTGGTTAGTGCAGCCTGTAACCAGGCATAAAACCACTCTGAACATCCCACACTTTCTCTGATGTAAGACCCCATACTTTTTCAATAACAACCTTACCAAACACTTTTCTTGGCACACTTAGTAGGCTAATACCATGATAGTTCTTGCATTCAGTCTGAACACCTTTTCCCTTATACAAGGGAACAATAATAGCATCCTTCGAATCTCAAGGAACCATTCCTAACTCCCAGCACAACTGGCAAATTTCAGTTAACTAGTCAATTACAGAGTCGCCACCATATTTCAACATCTTGGCAGTTATGCAATCAACTCCCGGAGCCTTACCATTCTGAAGAGATTTTAGAGCTTTACACACTTCTTCTCTTGAGATCCCTCCTGTTCTTCCATCCCTCACTGTGACATCATCTGCACCTGTCTCAGAATCATCTTTGCTTTCCTTATCTAATAACTCACAGAACTATTCACCCCATCTTTCACTTAACTCATTGGGCTCCCATATCATTTCCCCGGTCTTATTCTTCACACAACTTACAACTTTACAACTTTGTTTTCCCTATTTTCCCTGAGTCTCGTGCACTTCCAGAAAGACTTTGTATCTTTTGCCTTACTCTGGCGAACCAGCTTAGCAGCTTCACGCTTCTTACAGCGATATTCATCTGCAGAAACTCTACCTTGCAACATCCTCAAATAGGCTTCCTTCTTTCTCTTTACTGCCTCTTCAATCTCACTATTCCACCAAGCATCACCTCTATTGTTACCTACTATTGTGGTGCCACAGACCTCTTTAGCAGCAGTGACAACATAGTTCTTAAAACATTCCCACTTCTTTTCTGCATCCCTCTCACCAGACTTCAGCTCCTGCAGTCATTCTCTGAGTAAGTCAGAATAACACTGATGATCTTCAAGGAGCCTATCAACCTTTATTCTTTCTACCCTGTGCCTATTCCTTTTCCTCTAACCAAGATTCAGTTTTACTCGTGACACTACCAAGTAATGATCAGAACCAACATCCACACCTCTCATCACACGAGTATCAACAACTAAGTGTTTCAGATGCTGATTGTAGTGCTTTAGCAGTACATTTTCAATTCTACTATATGCTTTCTGCAGTACCCATTTTCAATTTTGCTAACTTAATGAAATTAGTTTGGACCAAACAAGCCCCTTTTGTGGACAACTGTGGCATAAATGATTTCTGACTCACAGGTTGAGATGTCAGTGGATGAATCTGCCATCACAGAAATATATTTTGCATTTTTTAAGATATCTATATTTTCCTGACGGATTGACTCAGCAATATAAAATATAAATAAAGCACAAGATTTGTGGTTGATGTAATTATCACCAATGTGCAGTCCATTTTTCTTTAGCAACTGGCATAACCTTTCAAACTGATGGAAAGATAAATTCCCCTCAACCACAAAATAAGCTGTGTTAAAAAGAGCAATCATTTTCATTAATATTTGCTCACTCATATAAAAATGCACTGCCAAAGAGATGAAGTTGCAGGATTTTCTTTAACAATTTTTATCTGGCATGAATCCTTATGAATTCCTGATTTCTCATGTTTAAGTAAATATTCATGCTTGAAGTTGCTACAACCAGCAACAAATAATGTTGTTGCAACAGTTATTTTTCTCGATGTTTCAGCTTTGTTATTTTCCCGGCATGTTGAACAATACATAAACTTCATATTATCTTTGACTCCAATTCTTAGCCATAAGAATTCCTTTCTCCATTTTAGTAATGTCATTTCATCCTTTTGTTTCATTGCCATTTGGTGTTCCTCGGCAGAAGAACTCAGAACAGCTAAATCATCCTGATTACTGTTTGAATTAACATCCTTAAACAGTACTTTTCTTCGTAGATACAAGAAAAATTCACCAATTTTTCTTTTGCTCTTCTTGCAGAGATAATAACAGAAACAAAGGGAAGCAAATTCCAACTATATAAGGCCTGCATGAATAAAACTAAAGAGTGTTTCCTGGTTTATAAATGATCGCAAAGTACTCTACTTTCAGTAAGTGAGGGTTAACCTTTCTTTAATGGCAAGCTTCCCTAATCTTCTGCTTTCCCACCCCACAAGAGCAGTGGGCACGTACAAATGTACCTCTTTTCCCTCCCCCAGCCAGCCCAGCAAGGAACCGGCAGTCGCACACTCCCCGCCTTGTTCGATCATGGAACTAGATTAAAAAAAAAATAGGAAAACTATCTTCACGAATTCTTAATAAAACTGGCTAACATTTTTTATACACAGGATAAATAGCTAATAGAAGCCCACCCTGAAAATTTCATGTAAATCAGTAAAAGTTTCTTAATTAGCCACAAAAATTTTTATTACACACTTCTTTGCACAACAGTGACACTAACTCTTTAACTCTTAATAAAAATGTCCATGCCTAGTTTAAAAAGTATTTAACCAATTCAGGAGCAGTTTGGAGGGCCTATTCATATCAATGATTTATGGGTTTGTAAAAAATTCTACCAATTACGTGAAAAATTCACATAGATAATTTTTTTGTTTTTTTGACCGGCTCTTTAGTCAGAATGGCAGGAAATGCCAAACACCCTATCTCCCATGCTGATACTCCCCCTTAACAGCTTCTCTTCTTGTCCACCCCTCCTCCTCCCACACTCTACTTTCTACTTCTCAAGCTGATTTCCTCCCATCTCTTTCTTTTAAGGCTTGCTCCCCTTCTCCACCCCCAGTAGTGCACCTACATTCCTCACTGGCTTTTACATTCCTCACTGGCTTTTACATACACTCACCTACATGCTAGCGGCAAGGTTAAACTTATTTCTCCCAAACCCAACATACTTTTAACCACACATTACTGGGACTGGGAACTTTTAAAAAAAGAAACATAAATACCACATTTAAAAATTACTATGTACGCATGTTAAAAAAGAAAAATCAATGCAGTCGGAAATTTGCTCCCAGGTGTAAAATATTGGGCGCAAAACATAAAATTATGTATTGTGGGATAACTTTTTACGGGTCTTATAGAGGTTATTTTTCATGAAAGTTGGTTTTCAAATTTTCAAACTAAAGCCTAGTTCGTCATCAGGACTACGTCACTGGAGTAGTTGCTGCCACTCAGTTGGAAGAGTCCAACCACAATTATCGTTAATTGTGGTACTTCTTCTTCTTGCTATTTCAATCCCTTCTTCTAGTTTCCTCTTCACTAAGTTTGACTGGTGGGCGATTATTTTTACTGAGTCCCAATTTATGGAGCGTCCACTTGCTTGTATATGTCTGTCTAGCCCTGTTTTGTTACTAATGTTCCTAATAGCTGCTTGGTGTTCTTTCATTTGGACCTTAATACTCCTCCCTGTTTCTCCTATATAGCTGAGTCCGCAGTTACAGTTGATGCAATAAATTACTCCTTCTTGCAATTGGATGTCCAATTCTTTCTGCTGAAAGTTGGTTGGACATCCAATTGCAAGAAGGAGTAATTTATTGCATCAACTGTAACTGCGGACTCAGCTATATAGGAGAAACAGGGAGGAGTATTAAGGTCCGAATGAAAAACACCAAGCAGCTATTAGGAACATTAGTAACAAAACAGGGCTAGACAGACATATACAAGCAAGTGGACGCTCCATAAATTGGGACTCAGTAAAAATAATCGCCCACCAGTCAAACTTAGTGAAGAGGAAACTAGAAGAAGGGATCGAAATAGCAAGAAGAAGTACCACAATTAACGATAATTGCGGTTGGATTCTTCCAACTGAGTGGCAGCAACTACTCCAGTGACGTAGTCCTGATGATGAACTAGGCTTTAGTTCAAAAATTTGACAACCAACTTTCATGAAAAATAACCTCTATAAGACTCGTAAAAAAGTTATTCCACAATACACTATGAATAGAGGTGCCATAAATTCATTTACAACTAGAATAAAATTATGGTCGCATTTTGCTCCTGGCGACTGCTAATTTCCCACCCTGATGATATGTATGTATGTATGCATGCATGTATGTCCAGTGAAAAAATCTCCACAGTACTGGACTAATATCGGAACTTGACAATGCAACTGTTAAAGAGGACTTATTAGTTGAGTATGGAGAGTTGCAGAATTTCTACAAGTGTCAACAAGGAAGTTGACAGAGTCACCTTGTTGTTTTAGTTGACTGGGAGTTGGCATTTCCATGTGCATCTCTATGTTTTGGCACCCTGGTCCACACTAGAGATGAGCGCAGGCTCTTATGTCAAATCTTTGACTAAAACCCTGGCCCGTACGGGCCTAGGCTCAGTTAATTCAGTTAGCAGTGTTACATAAAATTAATTAAAAAAGTGAAACAGAAAATTAACTTAACGCAATGGAAAACACACAACTGAATGATTAGTCTATAGTCTCTCTTTTGTTTTTTCCTAAAATTCTTAATTATTGTTTATTGCATGTCTTGTTTGCATTTTGTTATCTCAAAAATGTATGCAAGTGCTTTTTAAGTAACAACTACTGTATATGTATTTTTGCCTAGATACGATGAAAACTGATAGTTTCAAATTTAAAGTTCTGCTAGGTACAACATGAAAAATGGAAATGTAATCATTGACATTGATATGCCATATTTTCACTGTTGTCCATGTAGCCACTTTTTCAGAAAATTTGAAAATTACATTGCCCTGGAGCGGGAATTGAACCTGCACCTTCCGATTACCTGTTGAGCATGCTATCCGTTACACCACCTAGAACAAGGAAGTTCCAAGCAACTAAAGCTAAGCAGATATAACTTACTTATAAATCTGAGAAAATTTCAGATTTGAGCTAGTCGAAGCAATGTTGAGCTTTACTGTAGTGTCTCAACGACCTTTTGTCACATCCAGAGTCAGATGTAGGTCTTTTAAGTTCCAGTGCTTCATAGAACATCATACATAAATGGGAAACGAATTTCCCTCAAGAAATAATTCTTCGCAAATACATGGAACGCAATACAACTGTAATCACATTGGCACTGATGTGCCATATTTTCACTGTTTTTATGTAGCCACTCCTGATTACTGGTTGAGCATGTTATCCATTACACTACCCAGGAGAAGAAAGTTCCTAGCAACTGAAGCTAAGCAGATGTAACTTAGAAATCTGAGAACATTTCAGATTTGTGCTAGTCGAAGCAATGATTACATTTGTGTCGCCTTCCGTGTATTTGCGAAGAATTATTTCTTCAAGGAAATTCGTTTCCCATTTACGTATAAAGAAAAATGCAATTTTTTTTAATTTTTTTTTTTTTTTTGTTATTTGGTGAAAACATGAAGGTGAGCTGACTGCAGGTGGCTCAAGGCTGGGCAAAAGCCAATTACCCAGGGCTGCTAGGGAGGGGGAATAAGAAGGGATATCCAGTGCTGACTGAAAATCTCAAATACAACTTTCCCCTGTAGACCTCACCTCTGTTTGCTTCTTCCCAGCAAGATGAATCATTCAAAGAGCAAAGAAGTGCAACACTTTCCAGTGGTTTTGGTTTCAATTATGTGCAAAGGTTAAATCTTATGAGTGCAATAGTAACCGACCTTGAACCAAAAAGAAAAAAATGGAAATTATTAAGTTGGAAACTATTAATTATAAAAAAGTTGAGTGTGTTCAATGTATAAAGTGTAAATGGATATTAAAGTATACATATTCAATGGGATCTAGCAGACTACACTATGCTTCATTTTATCCTTATTCACATAGGAAAAATTTGCACAAATGTTCAAACGTGGGCCGTACTTGGGCTTTAAATGTCTGGGCCCAGGCTGGACCTGAGCCTTAAAAAGGAGCCTGTGCTCATCTCTAGTCCACACATACTCTTGTGTCAGCAGTTCTAAACAAGTAAGACACAGTGCTGTATGATGTTTTCATAGAGCCATATCATAAGACTGCTATCCGCTAAGGTCACATATGATCTTGACTGGAAAACAAGATACGAAACAAAATGTGAGTTCAAAATGAACTGCTCAAAAACTATAGGTATTACATCATGTAAATCAACAGTATGTGCTTAATGCTGGACAACATAGGACACAAAACCAGCATGATATAGTCACACTAAAGGTGTAGAATGATACTTTCAACACTCAAATGAAAGAATACCCAATTGACTTCGAAGGAATAGAAAGCACATGAGGTTTAACATCAGTATGTATGCTGCCACATATCCTCGGTTGTCCACAACCTCTTGGCACCTCTGTGGCATACTGCAGACAAGATAATTCAACAAGATTTTGGGTAGTGCTGCCCACAAACGAGGCCGAAGGTCACAAAGTCCTGAAAGTGTTGTAGGGTCCAAGTTACTCTAACACATTTCATATACACTCAGTGGGATTAAGGTCAGGAGACCTTGGAAGTAAAGATACACATGGAGATCTTTGAGCTTTCAAAGCATGATGTGAGCTTAATGAGGTTGTGCATTTTCATCTGCAATGGCCTATCGCACCACAGAAAAGTATCACAGTACTCTTGTCCTCATGATGTTAGTCAAACATGTGTCCACTACAAACATACAGATCTATGTGGCCATCGAAGCAGACCCCCTCCTCCCACCATGACAAAGCCACCGCTGAACGAATGTACATGATGGCACAAATGCTGACTACCACGTAGGTTCCTAAGGTTCTCCATACATGAGGTCACCGACTGTTGGAATGTAGACTAAATCTGGACTTGTCAAAGAATGGGATGTTTTACCACTCTTCCTACCACAACAGCTGTGGTCACGCCCACATATACTGCTGGACAAATAAGTTCTGAGACTGGTCTATAAAAATTTTAAGTTAAGAGATAAACTTAAAAAAATTTAAATGATTCGTAGTAGTCTCCTTAGAGTTCATCACACTGTGCCCAGTGACTTTCCATTGTTGCAAAAGTCCTGCAAATCACCAAATGAGAGCTGCCATTTAGCAGTGGATGCTGTAGAGACATTTATAGCTGTGGAAGACATTTATAGCTGTGGAAGACATTTATAGCTGTGGAACTTGCAGAGAAGAAAGCATGGCTTGCTTGCAAGAAAAGACGAACTGATGTGCCACCGAGTACAACAACAACAACAACAAAAAAACTGTTTAAAGCAATGTCTTTTAAAACCATTTTATTTTGTTTTGAATTCAGTAATTTTGTATTGTAAATGCATTGATGTGTTCCAGTTTGATATTCACTGAGATGAGTAAAAAGTTCATCCTATTTGTAGCTAAAAAGTTTAATGATGCAAGAAAGCCCTACACACCTCATTTTGCAAAGTACAGGCTGTTGTTTTCTTGCCAACGTTCCACCAAAGTTACGATCCCCAGCAATACCACTCGGCAGGTTTTGAAAACAGAAGCTCCAATGCCAGATCTACATCTGAAGTGAAACACACAAAAATCAGATGAGGAAAGATCTGGACTGTATAGAAGATGTGAGGAGCTCAACGCCTTCCAGTTCCTATAGTTTTCAGCAGACTATTCCAGAGGTTTGACTTGGTGCATTATCCACTTGCAGTTTCCTATGGATGAACACTGGGTAGCGTTGGCACTACCGTGGACCTGCTGCAGTTGTTCAGCATAAAGGTTCCTTTTCAGAGCCTGCCTATCTGGCACAAGTTCCCAGTGCAAGAGACCTTCACAATTCCACCAAATGCACAGCATGGCTTCCCTCTTGAACTGCCTTCTTTGTGCTACTGGCTGTGCTTCCTCGTGTGGCCTCAGCCACTGGTTTCCAGTAGTAGGATGATGTAGGAATATCCACTTTTTATCACCTATGGCAATATGCCAAAACTTATCCTGTGAATTTAACAGCAATCTGCCACAGAGGACACATTGTTCTACCTGCTTAGGTATCAATTCATGGGGAACCATTTGATGTTGCCTGGAGAAGAAACTAAGCTGGTGAAGATGACAAATCATAGTAGATTAGAACTATAGAAAACCCCACCTCAGCTTCTAATTGTTATGTACTGGCATTTGCGGTCACAGCTTTGAGACCAGCGTGTTAGTGTTCGTTGGATGTCCTGGCATCAGCTTGTCTTCGAGACTGGTATCCCTGGCATTGAAACTCCAGAACCATTTTTGTGCAGTGCTGCCGTCCACCATTTCATCACCTTGCTGCACAAATTTCTCTTGTTGCTGCTGTGTTTAAACCTTTTTTTTTTTTTTAATAATGGCATAGGGGCACCCAAACCGTATGTTTATCAGCCTCCATCCTCTGCTGATCTGATAACACATTGTGACTCCATGCTAAATGCATTTATCTAATCAGCCTTGTGTGTTCCAGGTCATTGTGGTACCCAGTCTATGCTGGCACGCATTTTGCACAGAAATGGAGATCCAACATTATGTGTAGCTCAAAATGGGATGAACTTTTTTGCCTCACCCTGGTATGTGAATAATTCCATCTTGCTCATGCTGCATTACATTCACACATTTTGGCAGCATTTCAATTTTTCATCGGTTCAAAATGTCCAGCCTTTTTTTTTCTTAGCCAGTCTCATATGTGTTCAAGAAGTTCAAAAGTCATGACATGAGCCTTGAATGTAAGCTATGATTGGAACATTCAGTAGCAATAGATCACAACATTCTGTGCCTCGCTGTTGAAACTCATCCTTGACAAATACTGCAGTGCTCACAAGCAACTGTACTTTGTCATCTGCAACACATTGGTAATATAGCTAGAAGG
Organism: Macrothele yani; assembly: GCA_039090855.1. Taxonomy (NCBI): domain Eukaryota; kingdom Metazoa; phylum Arthropoda; class Arachnida; order Araneae; family Macrothelidae; genus Macrothele; species Macrothele yani. The sequence goes on from CM076992.1 coordinate 23,886,821, forward strand.
TGAAGTGCATATGAGCTGGCTACCAGAGAAGTCAGCCAACCTGTCAAAATCTGCAGGAAGCTCCTCATGAACATTGTTTCAGTAAGCAAATTGTTATAGTTGATCTATTTCATTAATTGGAACAAAACACAGTTTTGTGATCCTGTCCATCCCACATATCTCATCTCAATGAGAGGGCAATTCAAAATGGAGATGTGTGTTTTGTGGAATTTGGGGAGTGTAGCACACTTCAAGAACTGTTTTCTGAGAGATGGGTCAATCTCTATAGCACAGCTGAAGTGCATGCTCTCTATAATGCTGCATACTGCAATACTTAAACAGGCAGCTGAAATTCTTCAGTAACAACACCTAACTGCTTGCTGTGGCTTGGACCAAAATGAAATTTTAAAACTGGCACACACACATTTGAGTTGCTTTCTCACCCTGCCTATATAGTCCAGACTTTAGCTTCTTCTAACTACAACCTCTTTCATACCGTGACTATTTTCTCTGAGTTAAGGTGGACATCTAGTGATTTTACTTCCTATACTTCCAATAGGCAAATTTCTGTACAAATTTTCTTCACAATTAATGCATTCCCAAGGATGAAATTTTGAATATCGATTAAAATAACTTCATATTATGACTTGGAATACTTAATATTTTCTAAAACATAACCATAATTATGTTAAATATCAATAACTTTTCCTTTGGTGGTGTTGAGACCAGAAAAAAGATGGCATGACATCAGTAGACAAACAAATGTTGGATTGCTTAATTATGGTTATGTTTCAGAAAATATTAAGTATTCCAAGTTATAATATGAAGTTATTTTAATCGATGTTCAAATTTTCGTCCTTGGGAATGCATTAATTGTGAAGAAAATGTGTACAGAAGTTTGCCCATTGGAAGTATAGGAAGCAAAATCACTAGACGTCCACCTTAAAAGTTTTCCACATCTAAGGGCCAAGAATGATATCACAGAAAAATCAACCAAGTGTCTGACGAATGGCTATGAACTATTGAAAATGGTTTGCATTTCAGCGTGGCATTCATTATTGACAAAGATACAGTGTAAGGTTCATTATTGACAATAAAAGATAGACTTATCAGTCACTCTGGTAGTAATTCTACTGTGATAACAGCAAGTGGGTAACCTTTCTTAAAAGTAAGGTAGCACATTTATTTTCTCAATGGGGAAGGAATGAAATGAAATGTTTATATCTGGATATAAAGGAACCATTAATAGTGTGGAAAAAAAGAAAGAAAAGCAGGGTGGTACTACTGTTATTTCATAAAAATTCTAGTTGCAAGATGGAAGCTACTGTGACAGTAAAACAGGCATCTATTGAGTTATTAATTTTTTGCAACTGGTTCCTGTGTGTGGAAAAAAGGTGATGTCAGAAAAGCAGGTGTGCTTTTTGGTGCAACAAATTAAAAAAGGGCAGTGCTGGCAGCAAAGATTAACATCGGGCAGGCAGGCCATCAATGAACATGACAGAAGATATTTCACAAATTTAGGGCATCGTTCTTGACAAGTGAATGAAGCTCTGTGAAATTGCACAAGAGGTCGACTTGTCGAAGTCTCAAGAACCAACTTTCAGGGAGGCACTTTGTGACTGATGAGGAAGTCCTTCAGAAGGTGTGCTGTTGGTTAATGGGTTTGGGAATGGGCTTCTGTAGTGGAACTGAAGTAGTAGAACCTTATTCATAAATTTTTTAAGGGATCAAGTAAAATTACCATATCATTGAAAAAAAATGTAAATGAAACAGAGCAAGTTTAACATTAAGGGCAATTTAGAATTTTTGGATCTGCGACATTTTACATATACCTGAGAAACACATAAACGAGGTTCTACGTGTAAATCTATCAAACATTGGGCCAAGTGCTTCACTAAATTTGGAGATTATGTGGAGAAGTAGCAGTACATGTTCACTTCTTTCTTCACGTGTGATTTCAACTTCCTCTGATTAATCATTATGGAGAACAAAAATGTGTTGCCTAACTTTCTGGAAACCCCTCATATCTAGAAGCGTCTAAATGGAATAGTAGAAGCTTCAACAAGCAAAACTTTTTGTTGCTAGAAATATAACCTTTAACTTGTGGATGTTTGTTTGTTTGTTTTTTCAACCCTTTAACTTCTGTACCTTTTAAGAATAAAGTTTATCATTTTTTTAACAAAGGGCTAATAATGAAGGCAAAAATAATATTGTGATACTTAATATTTGAGCTTTTTTCAAAATATGTTGTAAATATTAATAGCTTGTCTTCAGTATTATCACCAGTTTGAATTGAGTGACAGTTACTGTATAAAAAATGTTTATCTGCACTTATCATTAGCACCAATCTTTTTGGTGGAGAAAAAATGTGTAGATAAATATAGATCTGCAGCTCTGCTTCCCCCTTTCAGAAGGTGCTGTGGTTTTTTTTTCTAATACATAAAAAGCCAAAGTAATCACACAGTTGTATGAAAAAAGTAGCCATTACTTTAGTTGCTGTATTAAACAACAGCAGTAATTAACTTTTGAGTGGAACATTGTTTGTAGTAGTGAAAATTGTGTATAACTATGTACACTTTCGTATCAGAATAATATGACCACCCCCGGAATCACAGTGTATCTGCCCACGTGCGGCACAGAGTGCACATGACAAGGTCGACCACACAGAGATACAAGCGGCCGGCCAGGACAGATGAGCACAATGAGCAGAGGTAGTGATTTGATGGATGTTAAAAAAAGAATTATCATTGGCTACCACACCAAGGGTGGAAGCATCTCAGAAACAGAAGACTCCGTGGTCTGTTCGCGAGATGCTGTAGCAAGGGTGTACTAAGAATGGACTGCTGGCACACCAAATACCTCTCGATGTCATAACTGTGGAGTCCCAAAGGCGTATGCACTTAGGAGATAGTTCACAATGGTAGGGAAGTCTTAATAGTGTTGAAATTCTTAGTGTGTGCTAAATATACTGATACTAATATACAAGGAATTGCAATTAAAAGTTATTTAACGAGGTAACTACATAATATTAAGGAACATTGCTTTGTGAAACTTTTTTGAAATCATCATAATGGATTTTTTGGTAATTTCTGCTACACAGACCTTGCACAAACACAGAAAGTTAAGCTGTTGCCTACAGTTACTACATGTTGTGGTGAAACTCTCATAAACATGACATGTTTTAGTTTTCATTCTTGTGTTTTTAGCTTTTGTTTAGCACTCATACACTTTTCTCCAACCCATTCTGTGTTTAAGGATTCTGTTTTTGAGATACTATATGATTTAAATATGCCCAAAGCAATTAAAAATCAGACTACAGAAGTACTTAATGCAACAGAAACCTTGTCTTTCGGCACTGGCTCTCTCCCTTTCCTGGAACCAGTGACCCTAAATTAGGGACGGGCGACTGCTTATAGCCCATTGAGTTGCTCACGGTGGTCGTTAAACCTTCAATCAAAAAAAAAAAAAAAAACCAGAAACCTAATGGGCTGAAAAATGGAAAATCATCAGCAAAACCTTTGGGTTTTGAGATGAAATGCTTAAGATGGCAAACTGCATCTAAAAGTTTTAATCAGTGCTTTTTTCTAAAATAAAATTTAATGATACTCAATGCAATGTAAACGACAAAAATAATAATAACTACTATTATTAATAAATTTAAATTATTTAATAACAACAACAACAACAACAACAACAAATATGAGTACCTTACAGCAAAGCAGATTCCAAAAAGCCATCAACACATTGTTGCTGCCTTTTTCACATGTCTGTGCCTTGCTCTTAGTGTCAGTTGCTAGATATCTACTTTTCAGGAACTATTAGGGGTATGCAAAAGTTTCCGCCACCCCCGCTAGCGGGCACTTGTAGGGGTCTAACCGGCCAGTGACCCGTACTGTCAGTTCGTACACGAAGCCAAGCATGGCAGTCGATAAAGTTCATTTGCAGCACTGTTTGTTATTCATGTTTAATTTAGGAACAAGTGCAAGTTATGCATACGGTTCAGTACATCAGGCGAATGGCGAAATGGTTATAGGTGAGCTGACGTGTCGAGAATGGTTTGCCAGGTTTAAGAAAGGTGATCTAAGCTTGGAAGACAAGCCACGTGCAGGTAGACTGCAGGAACTCACAGACGAGGAGCAGGAATCGCTGTTGCAAGAAGATGCCACAGAATCGACCATGCAACTGGGGAAACATTTGAAAGTGTCTCAATCGATGGTGGTACAGTATCTACAGGCCTTGGGGAAGATCCAGAAGATTGGTAAGTGGGTTCCATATACTTTGACGGAGCGCAATATTGGTCAACGATTGGGCATTTGCATGCCGTTGCTGAAGAGGTTTCAAGGGAAGAATTTCTTGTGGAAGGTTGTCACCGGGAATGAAAAATGGGTCTATTGCGACAACCCTGTATGCAAGCAATTCTGGGTCGACCCAGGCTAGCCATCAACATCCACTGCAAAACAGGATATCCATGGGGAAAAGGTGCTGTTGTGTGTGTGGTGGGATATGCATGGAGTGCAGTAATTCGAACTGTTGAAACCAGGCGAAACAATCACTGCACAGTTGATGAAACTGAATGCCGCAATCAAGCAAAAACGCTCATGGACAGGTAAAGGATTCCGCTGAATCATCCTGTTACACGATAATGCCACACCACATGTCAGTGCCACCACGAAATCAACCCTTGAACAGTTACACTGGGAGGTTTTACTACACCCAGCTTACTCCCTGGACATCGCACCCTCAGACTTTCATCTGTTTCGTTCTATGCAACATGCCCTAGCCCAACAGTGGTTCACCACAGTTCCAGAGGTGGAAAATTTTGTCACTGCTGTTTTCAGCCCAAAACCTGAGTCCTATCACAAAGGCATTCATTTGTTGCCTGAAAAATGGCAAAAGGTCATTGATGCTAATGGCCAATGTTTCGTTGAATAAATGTGTACTGGTTTCCCGATTGTTCCCGTCTCCTTAAAACGGCAGAAACTTTTGCTTACCCCTAATAGGAATGTATGTAAGGTAAAGGTCAAAACATGCCTAGAGGACCTACCAGCTGGATGAACATCAGTGAATGTACAGTCTTTGGGTGTATTGATGCCCTTGTTGGTGTTACAATCAAATTCATTTGTAGGAAACTACGTTCACACTCCCTGGTTGAAATTGATGTGCTGTTTATTATGTTTATAAGAGACAACAGGGCAGGTCATAATTTCTTGTTGACTAAGTAGTCACAGTAACTTCTTAGGATCTGTCTTTCCGGAAGCCCAAGTCACTTACGTAAATTCGCAACTTCCATCTCACCAAATGTTACATTTTCCTCGATATTTTGTGGGCAACATTTGGAATCTAAGACTTTCATCCATTCGGGTATTTGTGTGTCATTGTTTGACAAACAAATTTTCTGTTGCTTAGAACCATCTTGCTAAATTTTCAGAATTTTTAGTACATACGTACATATCACTAATCTGTTCTCTGAGATTTAGAGGTTAGCTCCACAAATAAATACAAACTACCAGATAAATTTTTAACTGATTACTTACTGTTGCCGTATCATACTTCTCCATTTACAGCGGTCTTGACACACACAACTTGGGCTTCACTGACATATATCACACGATGTACACAAAATCTTTTATACTTCATACTCATAATCTTTTTCTCATGCAGACACTCCTGAATCTGATCCACCCATGTCTTCCTTGGCCTTCCTCTGCCTTTCCTTCCTGCCACTTGGGCTAAAAAGGTTTCTTAGTAAGCATCTCATCACTCATTCTTTCAACATGGCCAAGCATATTAGTCTCCACCTTGCTAACAACATTTTGCTTTTGAACCAACAATTTTTGTAGCGGCTACAGAGTATCTGTAGCAATTGGAATGTCTGGGTCTTTTCTGAAGCAGTGCTGAGGCACACACAAATGAAGTTTTTCCAATCACGTTTGTTGCTCACCCAACCAAGAGAGGACCGAGTTCAGCTGAGAAAGGTGACCTCAAAATTGCTTTCAGTAGATGAAGGGAAATCACAAATTTCAAGGGGGAAAATAGAAAAGTTCACCTATTGCCCACTAAATGAACTATGGGCAACATTGAAAAAGTCTGAAGTACAATTATTTCCTGCAGTTACAATTAAATTTAAGGATTTTTCTAGGAGTTTGATGGGAAATAAGGAGAAAAAGGCCTGTTTAAGGAGTTCTTAAATTCTAGGTGGTGTACGAACCTCGTACACTGAAATCACTTACCAAAGCATCAGAAGCACATAGACTGAACACCAAAATGATTTTAAGATTAGAAACTTCAACACTGCCTTTGCTTCCCTAACTCTTAAAAATACTTCAGCAGATCCCTGTTGGAGAGAAGTCTAAACTAAGGGCTCCATTCTCAAATCATTATGCACTTTGTTACTGTGAAAGTCTACAAATTTATCTTTCTCCCAGTAAATGTAATTTGGACTCCCCTCAAATCATTCCAGTGATCTGGAAATTTGTTCTCAATTTGACAAAACACAATTCTTGTGTTGGTAACCATTTGTCGGAACACAAGGACAGAGATCTGGCAATATAACCAAAAAGTCTCCTTTCTAGAACTTTGGTTGAAAAAGATTGGAGGTACAGATCAAAAGCTCCTACATATTTTTAATTTTACATAACTTAAGCATGAATTTTGCTGCTTTGTTCCTAACAGGTTATGTATCTCTACTCATTTCTCTTAATGCTAGCTTTATTTTTGCAAACTTATAAATTCAGTTGTTTGGTTAATTTTTGTATATTTTCATCAATTCATGAAGTTTTTAAGTACAAGTAAGTAGATGCACATAGAATTTTTTCAGCCAATTATGTATTTATGCACAAACTACATGCTAATTTAATATGGCGCATTGAAATGCGCTTCTTAATCTTGCTATGTCAGTTTCCTTTGCTACTTGCATATTCAAGGATTTGTGTTTTTTTCTTTTCTTATTTTTTACAGCGCCATTCCTTGCAAATCGTTCCCATTGGAAAATGCAGTTATAGCTGGAAGAACAAAACTGGTGATTTTTGTGTTTATGGTTTTGAGCAAAAGGTTTACTTTCCTAATTACCCACAGAATTGTTGTTGCTGCTGTCATTGTAACATTTTGTAGGCAAAATTACAAAAATACGTACATCAGGTACTGGATGAAAATGGACACTGAAGCATTATCATATGAATATGAATATTCATTGTATTATGTTAAGTTTTGCTTGCAACTTGTTTGGCATATAGGATGTGCTATTTTAAAAGATGTTCTTCAGAGATGAATTAAGAATGTCACTTATTTTTCCTGCTATTTGTCAAACATGAGACTTTTTGGACTGAATTTTTTTCCCAATTTGGATGTGTATATGCAGGAAAAAGTAACACGTTGACTTAAGAAATTCCTCTTTCTGTGCAGCTGTATACAATGCCTGTTGCTGGTTTAATTTGTCAAGCAGTAAGAACAACCAGTTTCACACTACGTTTTGTTATGCTGCATTGTATCCACATCTACATTATCTGCACTAGTGAACTGTTATCATCAAATACTCTGCAGTGAAGGAAACAGAAGGAAAAATCATACCATGGCCATAGAAATATTGCCATACCCCATTTTCTCAGGTATTTTTTCCTCCCTTGTGAAAGAACTTGTATGTTAGTAAAGCCAGTTTGAGATTTTTTCATGGCCAAACTTTATGTTTTCTGTGTCTTACAACTGTTTTGTCACACCCTTACAGCCCTGCTTATTGACAGTGGGGTAATGAGATATAGATTTGACAAAACCTCAGTGATCTTAGGAAACAAGAACACTGTTGTACATCTGAGCATGATGATCATTCATCTGGTGTCTGCTATTAGGTTATTGCAGAAGAAATGCCAAAACTTCAAATACTCAAAATATGGTGCAACATAAACTTTATTAATCAAAATAATCAGTAACGCACTTTTGTCTATGAGATTACAAGCTTATATGATCACCCCTGACTGCGTTGCAGGATTTACAACGTCTGTCCAGGCTGAGGACGAGGTTGTTAAGGAGCTTTCTGTATGCAGTCATGAAAAAATGTAAAGCTTCAGGGTGTGAAAAATTCATGAAATATGGTTTCAACTGATGTTCAATTGGAAAAAGATTTACCTGTAGAATTATGTCCAGGTGCTTGAAGAAGTGATAGCCCACAGGGAACAGATCAGGTGCATAAGGCAGATGAGGTAAGGTTTCATACCTCATAACTGGTGGAGCTTCTGGATCATCTGGTGTGCAACATGAGGTCTCGCATTATCATAGAGAACTATGGGCCCATGGCAATTGACGAATGCAGGCTGTTTGGAGGTCAGTTTTCCGTGGATAATGTTGAGTTCTTGACAATACCTGTCCACCCTGTAAGGAGGACAAGTAGATCACACCAGCTGTAGACTACTAAACATTGACCATCATCTTCCTGGGATGGAGTACCAGATTAGGGTTTGTTTTTGGGGTTTGCTGTGATCAAGCCATTGCTTCGAATATTGACAATTGTCATACAGCATCCATTTCTCAGCACACATAACAAGATGCCTTAAAACATCATTCATTTGGTTGCGGATAAGCAGAGACATCAAATCGTGTTTTGTGCTGTCCTGTCAACTCATGTGGAATGCATTTATCATTCTTCTTAACTTTGACATAACCCCTAAATGTTGGGAAATGGCTTCTTACCATTTGACACAGATCAGATTCAATCAACTTGCCATCATCAATAGCTCCTTCTGGTCTACTGTTGGGTTCATTTTTAAAGCTCATATCACCAGACCAGAATTTAGCAAACCAACATTGTTTTGCATTCACTAATGGTGCCTTTCCCAGATACAGTGAGCTGCCTTAAAAGCAGGTGTCCAGCTAAAGCTCATAGTAGAAAATGAAACTAATTTGGCTCTGATTCATTGTCTCCTTCACTGTAGCACAATCCTCTTGGAACTCATTCCACTGACAAAATGACCAGTGCTCTTTACAGGCTGCTTACATATTACAAGTTACATCATGTGATGTGCAGTTGGTAGTTTTAGAAATTAACACAAGTCTGCAAAATCAGACATTTCTTCAGCAACAACCTCATATGCTTGGCAGCCATCATGTGCACAAATATTGCACATTTTTCAGATTGCTGGTCAAAATTACCCAGCACCTGATGCCCGAAATTGTTGGATCACATATCCTACCTCAAATGCGGAATCACTTCTTCAAGCACTTTGTTTTGTTTACAGCTTTTCAGTTGTGTGCAATCAGTCATTTTCTTAATTGTCTGCTAGGTTTTGAGCTGTATGTTCTGTTTACATAGGCACCATGTATATATACATCACTATTTTACGCATTTCTGCTACCATCCAGTATACAGTCATGTAAATTCTGATTTTTGCTAATCATTATCACTGTGACTTAGCACGAACTACTTAGTTGTAGGTCATATACAGCAGTCAGTACTCAAGTACTTACTGTGAAATATAAAGGCACCTGCAACCTCTGAATCATTTAATCTATTTTTGATGCTTTGATAAAACCTTCCCAATGCATTAGAAAGTTTGTCCAGATGAAGTTTTTATTGGAACAAGAAAGACTCCTTGATGATCAAGTGGATCTATTTTATCTTTGTCATTAAGTAATAGCTTTAAAATAGTGGGTCAACATAGCAATAGTCAAGCTTAAAAAGGATGCTCAAAAATTTTGCATACTGGTATTTCTCATGGTTTTCCTCAATCAAAAGTAAAACACCTAATCTCCCAGTATGAATTGAAATCAAAAATAAAAGCTCTTCAAACAGGCAAAGAAAATCCATATTTCACAGGCTCCATTCCTTTCCATCCAAATTCCTATTGAAAGCTGAATTTTTTTTTTTTTTTTTCAAAAAGATCAGTTACCATCTTGCAATCAGTTCCAACTGCACTATTTTAAATATATTACTTAATGACAAAGATGAAATAGACCCACTCTATTTTCCAGTCTATTCTATTCCAATAAATAAAAACTTCACCTGAACAAACTTTCTACAATGGAAGCTCTTATCAAAGCATCAAAAATAGATTAAATGAACACCAAAAAGATGTACAAATGGGGAAATTCTAATACTGCTTTATAGCAATAGTCAAGCTTCTTCACTTTGGGAAACTGGTTGAAGAAGCACTAAAGACATAGTTCAAAAGCTTCCATGTAGCATATAACTTTTACATAACTGAGATTTTTTATTTTTATGTACGTGCTGCTGCTCAATTTGTTCGACCTCAGCAGTGATGTACAATTCTCATCAGTGTTGGTAATGAATCCTAGGTATTGCAGAAAAGATTTCAAGGAATGATTCACATGCAGGAGGATCTACAGATGTGTAACACAAAGCAAAATGTTAGTATGGTTGAGACAAATATTTTGAGATGGTTTGACCATGTTGAATCTTTTAACATGGTCAAACCACAAAGTTCAGCCTAAGTGACAGGAAAAAAAGAAATAGGAAGATCAGGGAAATCATGAGACTATCAAATTTAGGAATGCTTGAAAGTGGAACATATATTGGTATGAAATACAAAAAGTCATGTGTGAGACACATGATGGATGGATGGATGGATGGATGGAAAGCTCAAGTTGTGTGCTAAGACAGGATTCCCCAGTCTTTTGTAAAAAAAAAAAAAAAACCACTTTTCAAGGGCTTAAAAAGCATCCCCAAAAATATTTTTAAGTATCTTACCAACCATATATGATCAACAGTGGCACATGCACAAAGATACTTTCTAGACATGACTTTAATGTGCAAATAAAAGGACTTATGCTCTTGAAGTTTGCAATATTTTTTCATATACTTGAAGTTTCTGAATGACATAAATTAAGACACTGTGATTTCCACAGCTTTTTGGTTGAGATCATCATGCACTAAACTGTATACATACCATAACTACTGGATTTCACACAGCCAGCCAGTGAGAAAAAGGAAGCTTCTGGTAGTTTTGGCAAAAAATTACTTTAGCAGCTTCATAAAGAGAACCCTTTTTAAGGATTGCTAAGGACTGTGGGAACTCAGTAAGACTGATATAAATGGAGATGCTAGATAAATCAACAATAAGTTAAATTTAACTTTAATTCGGTAAGCAATCTTGAGAAGCCAACTACTCGGTGATAGCATGAATAAGTGATGCATTCAAGTTCTTTTCTTCAGTGACATGTCTGCAGTTGAAGTGAGATGAGAGTGGGGGCAGGCTCTTACAGCAACTTCTCTACCAGTTTTGACAACAGGTATTGCCATAGTCTGGATAAAGCCATTTGTGCACTTTTGCTATTATCAAAAAATTAATACACTGCTTTACACATTAGGCTTTCTGAGTGTACATAATTTCATTAGCATTGAAGGTTAGGGCTATTGCATGCTTATGTAATGGCACTGAGCTTCAAAAAGAGAACCCTTTTTAAGGATTCCTAAGGACTGTGGGAACTCAGTAAGACTGATATAAATGGAGATGCTTGATAAATCAACAATAAGTTAAATTTAACTTTAATTCGGTAAGCAATCTTGAGAAGCCAACTACTCAGTGATAGCATGAATAAGTGATGCATTCAAGTTCTTTTCTTCAGTGACATGTCTGCAGTTGAAGTGAGATGAGAGTGGGGGCAGGCTCTTACAGCAACTTCTCTACCAGTTTTGACAACAGGTATTGCCATAGTTTGGATAAAGCCATTTGTGCACTTTTGCTATTATCAAAAAATTAATACACTGCTTTACACAAGTGATGCTTATGATATTAGGCTTTCTGAGTGTACATAATTTCATTAGCATTGAAGGTTAGGGCTATTGCATACTTATGTAATGGCACTGATGCCTCTCTGCTAGTGCTATTACATAAACATTGGAGCCCAAACATTATGACCACCCGCCTACTATGATGCCGGTTCTCCACATGCCACCAAAACAGCTCTTACCCAGCAAGGTATGGATGCTACATGATTTCTAAAGGTCTTGTGGTATCTGGTACCAGCAGATCCATTAACTCTTGTAAGTTATGTGCCAATGCATATCGGATTTGCTGTTCCAACATAAACCACAGATGCTAGATTGGGTTGATGTCTGTGGAATTTGAAGGCCAGGCAATACCTGGAAGTCTTCAGGTTCTGCAAACCATTCTCAGACAATCCGGGCAATGTGGTGTGGTGCATTATGCTGCTAAAAAAAGGCACTATTAGAGGGGAATACCATTGTACACGGTCTACAATTATGTTTAGATAGCTAGAAGTCAGTTTCCCAGCAGAGCATTGTCCAAAGCATTGTACTTCCTCCACTGGCTTGTTTTTATCCCACAGTGAATCCTGGTGCCAGCACCAGGTAAACTATGTACACATAGCTGGCTGTCCATATGGTGCAACAGGAAATAAGGTTCATCAGACCAGACAGTCTTCCAATCATTCAAGGTCCAGTTTTGATGCTTGCACGCCCATTGTAAGTGCTTTCGACTGAACTGAGGTTAGCATGGGCACTCGGAGCAGCCTGTGACTATGTGGCCTCATTTTCAGCAGGGTTTGATGTACTATGTGTTGTGACATTACTTAAGTTACCAGCGAATTGTGCCATAGTATCCCTTTTGTTGGCTCGTACCAATTTTGATAGTCTTCACTCACTTCTAACATCAACGAGCCATGCCCCCCCCCCTCAGATGACCTTTTGAAGGTACTAACCATGGCTTACCATGAGCACCCCATAAGCCTTGTGACTATTACAATTTGGGCTTTATCAAACTTCAGCTGTTTTCCTCATCTGAAGAATAATACTGATTAACAGAGCTCAGTATCAAGTGTTATTTCATGACCTCCACATGCACTGTTGTTTACCTGAAGTTGCTTTGATTTGCATTAAGACTTACTGGTCATAATGTTTTGGCCATTCAGTGTATATGTGTACTGGTTTATATACACTCAGAAATGCCTAATATCATAAGTGTTTTACTTCTTCACAAATCCAGGTAATTATTTTTGTACATTTTTTATTATTTAAATGGCATAGTTAAGGTTGGAAGTACAATTAAAACTACATCATTAAGTAATTGTTTCTCATCACATAAAAAAAAAACCAGGACTGCTCATATACCACACAGCCTTAAAACTTAGCCTCGTGACCAACACTTGATGAAGAGCCAATTGCTTTGAGAGACAAATCAAAAGAAGTTTTAGCTGCTAGATTTCAATATTTGAAATACATGGGGCTGTTAACTATGGAACTTTCCACCACATCAGGAAAAGTGGTACGAGCATCGCAAGAACTTTGATGAATTCTCAAGCCAAGAAACGCACGTAATATACTCTTGCCTGAATGAGATTATTGGTTCCCTTGCTCTTTGATTTTAAATTCTACTTCACATATTCATAAAAAGCATATGTGAAGAAAAATCAATTATGTTACTTCTACAGTAACATATTTGATTGATTCAAAATTTAAATGAAATGTCATACTGTTGACTTCTAATAAAAATGTGTAAAGTTCCTGTAATACTTTTTACATGTCAATGTGAGGATGGGTTGGCATTTAACGTCGTAGTTTTTGAGAGCTGACAGTAAAATGTTTTCTTCAACTGAAATTGTTGACGCCTCTATTTTATAGAATTTCCTGTAATCTCAAATCCTTTGCACATGTAGGCAGCTTGTAAGACTCAAAAGAATGAGCCTTTCTCTGAAGTTGCTATGTTTTGAATCACAAATAAATAATTTGCAAATTACTATCCTATATTTCAGCATCTTCATGAAGAAGAGTATTAAAATCTCTCCACCTATGCTAAAATTTCATTTGTCACAATTTTTTCTGCAGTGTCTTTTATATGGAATTGCTTAGTGATAGTGTGCTGTTTCATGGCATTACAATTTACATTAGGCATTTATGTTTTAGGTTTTGATATTTACTGGGACATTCTGTAAAGAGCATACCCAATTCAGAGAGGCATTAGCAGTTAGTCATAAGGTCAAATATGAATTTGTTAGAATCATATGTCAGCATCGCTTTATTCATAAATAAAGATACAAGGGAAGACAGAAACATCTTAAGCATCTCAAAATAAATGTGCAATGAATATAAGAAAACCATAATATACAAGATGAACTGAAAATGCAAATGTACAGATGAAAAGATGAAATATTTACATGAAGATTGAAACTGTGTGTAGCACAAAGGCGATTCACAATATTATAGTAGAGGCGCATTTCGGAGCAGAACAGTCTTTATAAAAGTTCAAGTGATATAAATTAGCATACAGTGAGAACAGGAGTTCCATCACCTATACCAAGGTTGGTTCGGATTCCATGTTGCATAAAACTTCGGTACACTGGCATGGGAGTGAGCAGACATGTATTTGAGCTGAAGGCGAGAGAGGAGACAAGCTCTAAAGTGCAAGCGAAGAGATTCACTTGCCTGAGAAAGGGTGAGAGGTGAAGTCGCTGTGTGAAGAGACTGATGAAAAGTGTAAATGATAAGCTTAGCAAGAACAAAAACATATGCACGATTGGAGGGAGACGAGCTGGCGTTGACACTGGCATTATAAGAGTCCGATATGCAGTAAAAGAAACATTAACTGCACACACGTGTTAAGCAATTGTAAATGCCAGATGTAAAAGTGGCAGCAGAATTGGGCAATATTGATAAATGTGAGCAACATCAGCAAAAGTATTGCAAAAGGGGCATAGAAGAGAAGTAGCAATAGACATTCGAAAGAGGCGAGAAGGAACAGGAAGACAATTACGTAGAAAAAGCCAGTGAGTATTAAGTTCAAGGGGAACAGATAGATGAGAAACAGCAAATGACAGGAAGTGAGGCAGGTGGAACATCAGTAATAGGTTGAGGAGAAGGGCTAAAAAGGGTGTAGAGAAGCTTAAGTGGATCGTAATAGTGCCTTTCACCAATTTGTGTGGTCACTGGCATTCGTTTAGGTTTTTTGGGATTTTGTTTTACATTTAGTATGAAGTATCTTTCTCAGATATACAAAAGCATCTTTTCTAGTACTATATACAGAATGTCTGTGTGACATTTGTTTCTAATAAAAGCACTCACTTTAATTGTTGCTTTCTCAGCTTCACTGACAATTATCAGATTTTGTTTCCATTTACAAATATTATTACTTAAAAGATAAAGTGAGAAAAACCTCAGTTGTTTTCTTGCAGTATCCAATCGTCTGAATATAAAGATCTGATTTTATCCATTCTTTTGTATGCATGTTATTCCTGATATACATTTTGCTGACTTAACTGCATACTGAGTTCAATAATTATGACATTAAAATAGAAGTACTCATACCTTTCAGTTTTTCTACTTTTTTTTAATAATTCAGTACTTTATAATTTAGAATTTTACATTTACTAACATTAGGCATACTGTATACCATATGAAAATATTAAACAAAAATTTCATGTGTCTGGAGAATGTATTGGAAAAAAATAAAAGCCTGTAAAACTGCCATTACATAATTTTAGCTGACTTGTTAACAGGCTTAAGACATTTATTTTTGTAAGCTTTCCAGATCATAAAATGCATTTTACTGCTTTTTTATATTTCACTAATTAAAACACATTAGTTCTCATTTACGTAACTCGAGATGACCAGTTATTCTTATAAATTCTAAGGTTATATTTTACTTGGGTAAATTGGTGCATCATGAAATAATTTGCATTCACTGCAATATTAATTATTTTAGTGCATCACTATATGTATGCTTTTTCCTTCAAGAATGAAAATATTCAAGTCAACTTGTTGGCCTCAGCATATTTAATTTTAAATAAACTACTGCAGCCATTACTTTAAAACAAATAAAAAATAATGATTGAATGTATCTCAGAGTATTTATACAATGTATGTTAGTTCATAATTTTTTGTTTTACTGTTTTTATAATTTATGTTTCACTTGTGTAATGTTATGTGTCATGAATTTAGGTATGTTAATTAAAGAGTTGTGCAAATATATTTTTTTATTTTTGTATATATAATGTTGATAATCTTATTTGTTAAACCTTTGATCTGACTGGTTGATCTCATAACTATTGTTATGTATTAGAATCTGAGACTTCAGGTTTATTCTTTGCCAGTCTCATGTGTCATAATGTTTCAGTGATGGTTAAGAACTATACTAAGTGTAATTAGATATATATATTCCACATGATGCTTTTATAGCTAAGTATGTTTCTTAGTGTTCTTGTAATGAAGTATTTTGTGACAGTATAGCTCTTCTTCTGCTGCACAGATTTATAATGTGTGTGTGTTGTAAATTTGTTAAAAATATGTAGTAGGTAATTAAAAAAAACAATACAGGCTACATTTTATGAAATTTAACAATTTCTTTTTAAATACCTGCTTCATGGATTCAAAATGGTAAAAACCACATTTTATAGGTATTTGCTAGGTGCTATATTTTCACAAGTAAGCACTATATGATATATATGTATGTAGCCTGACTAGAAGTAAATATGCTCAAGAAACACATGTTCTAATTTATTTCTTTTACAGCAATGCATTCATTGTTAAAGCAAGTATTTTATGTAAAAGCATGCATTTATTGTTAAAGCATGTGTTATGTAAAATCTGTTTCTATGCTAAAGCTTTTTCTAAGCAGTAAAAGCTAAAGCTTTTACCATTTTAAGTGCCTGCTGTAGATTCAAAATAGTACAAACCACATTTTATAGGTGTTTTCTCAAGGAGCTATATTTTCATAAGTAAGCATGACATGATATGATATATATGTAGCCTGACTAGAAGTAATTATGTTCAAGAAGCAAATATTCTAGTTTTCTTTCATTTACACCAACTCATCTATTGTTAAGCCATGTATTATGTAAAAATGTGCATCTGTTTCTAAGACTATCCATTTTTCATCAATGTAATTAACATTCAATATCCAATGTCAGTTTTTCTTTAATGCTAAAGCTGATGTTCTTAGAAAAACCTCAAGTTTATCAGTAAGAAATAATTAATATTACTGTACTGCATGCACCACTAAAGTCATTGTGTGAGTTAATACAAAGCTTAGTCCATATGTTGAATATATAACACATTAAATTGATAATATGCTAGGTTTGAATTTTGTTACAGGTGTAATGATGAAAAAAGGTCCTTTTTATGAAAAAAGGTCCTTTTTATGAAAAAAGGTCCTTTTTGTGTTTTAAGATAAAATTCAGTTGATTTTGTGATTTTTAATTAATTATCTATAATACCTTCCAATGTGAAAGGCAGCTACTGCCATAATTTGAAATATTTCTTGGTTTTGCATAGGATGCACATGCATTTACAAATAAAAATTCTAGGCATGAGGCATATTTACTTGGATGATTTACGTGGAAACTTATTAATAGTCATATTAGTTTAGAAGGCTTTTAACCAAAAAGTTTTCTACAAAAAATAAGGTCATCAGTATAACTTCTTAACACATTTTAAAACTGTTTGTGCTTTTTATGTCACATTACTAATCCAAGTGCCTCCTGCCATACAGTATTATTTAAAACTAGCTCCATCAACTACAGGATATAATATTCCTTTCATTTCATCATAATGTTTCAATATTTTTATGTAGCCTAATTACTGTGAAAATCAGCAGCATAAAACTGTCTTCATAAAGTGCATATGTGTATATTATGTTCTAAATGGTTTCTAGTTTTTTTAAATGTATATTTTTGTACATAAATTATGACTTTCCTTTCTCATTGAAGATCTGAAATATTAAAAAAAAATGCTGTTGAAGTAAGCATCAGTTCACAAATTGCCTTATTTTTCATTACCATTCTGCAACATAGTACAAGGTATATAATTATGTTTCTGCTCTATTTAACTGTGTATTAAGTAAGTTTCTTGTTTTTGTTTTGTGAAAATCATTGATTTGCCACTTTTCCTATTACCGTACCAAAATGACAAAAATTTCTAACTGAGGAAAACTAAATATCTTAATGTTTTGATATATATATTAGACTAATGTAATACATTTCTGTATAAGATATTTTCTATTTATTATAAGTAGAAAAATACACTTGAGATCACTGAGCATTAGCTTAAAAATCACAAAAATTAGTTCAATCAAATACATCATCATGCACATTTATGAAAAATGTAGGTCCTGGGCTAATTCTTACTGATATTTCAGCCTTTTTTGCAGAAATCACTTGACTTTGACATTTTGTCTTATGAAAATAAATGCAAAATGTCATCCATTTGTAAGTGTGTTATGTATATGTCGAATTAGAAGACAAAAATCAGCTTGAGCTCAGAAACTGAAGGTGGTCCATCCTGTGAAGTCCAAAATCCTTTTTGATTATGACCTAATTCAGATATTGCAAATGTGTATCATCAGCACACATACACCCACAGGGCAAGGAAATATGCTCACCAGCTTGCTACTTGTAAACACACTTTTTAATTGTTTAAAGGTGGGTGGTGTATCTGTGGTAGCTCTATATTTATACCTGTTTTCTAGCATGCCTTATTTGAAAGAATACTCTGTGTGAATTTCAGTGATAGCAAAATCTTTGTTGAAATATATACTAAATATGTAAAAGGTGATTGGTGTTTTTATGCAATGGTACGAATGAAATGTCTGGCAAAGAAACAGCACATGTTGATGGCGAGAACAAAATAGTAGGACAACTTACCTAGGCAAAATAATCCCTCTCAGCATCGACACATAGTTGCCATCTGTCTGGCAAGGCCATGATCCCAGAACAAAAAAAGTCATCAACTGCACGTTGAACCTTGTCTGTCGTGAACTGTTTTCCAGACAGGAAGTGATCCAAGTGACGAAACAGATAGTCTGTCGGAGACAAAGTCCGGGAAGTAGGCAGGATGAGGCTGTGCTTCATAACCCAAGGCACCTAGTGTCAGCATCGGGCGTGGTCCTGGAGCAGAACACCACCATGTCTGTTGACCAAAGCCGGTTGTTTCTGCAGCAATTTCTGGTGCATCTGGTGTAATTCAGCAAACAATGTCCTGCAGTGATGGTTTGACCTCTTGCCAAGAAACTCCGATGAATTATCCCGGCTGTGGACCACCAGCTTCTTGGTGTGTAGGGATGGGTGGCTTAGGATGCCATTCAGCAGGCTGTATCTTGCTTAACCATTGTGCAGATGGTTTCCGATTATCATAAAGGACCCACTTCTCGTCACAGGTGATGATTCGATGCAGTAGAGGTTCCTGTATATTCCTGGCAAGCAGCGATGTGTAGACTTCAAAACGCCTAGTCTTGTTGGCAGTTGTCCAACTCGTTCGGCAGCCACATGTCCAGCTTTTTTACCTTACCCAGTGCAGTCAGATGCTTAACAACTACATTGTGGTGGACACCTAACTCTGCCGCTATCTCAAGACACGTTTTTCGGGGGTCTGCTTTAACCACACATAACAGAACATAGTCAGAAACAACAACAGGTCTATGACCACATGCTTTGTTTTGCAGGTCCGTATCTCTGCTTCGAAACTTCACAAACCATTGCCGAATGGTTCGTTCGTTGGCTGTATTCTTCCCAGCTATAATTATTAACGTTTCGAGTGGCAATTCCTGCAGAATAGCCCAGTTAAATTCATACAGGAAGATGACTCTCAAATCCGGCGTCTGCATGTTACGTCCAAACAAACCTTGTTCTTCACACACGCGCATGCCAGCTATTTATAGTAACTCTGTGATGTAATATCTGCAACACTTGTGGGTAGTTCCATTCCTCTGTGGTGGGGGCCTGTCTCCACTACTCGTTTACACCAGACATTTCATTCGCACCAACCCAATAGTAAATACTGTCAAACTAGCTATTTGGTTTGCACTTGCTGAGGTGGCCCAGGCAGCTCTTAACCTTTACTACTGTGTGGGGTGGTGTCTCTGAATCAGGGGTCTGTGAGTTGAGCAAATTCAGCTTAGTACAAACTATCATGAAAACATACTTGGTACCGAAGAAAAGGTGCATATTTTTTTCTGGAATTCCTGACAGAGTTTCTTTTTCTTCTGTACTGAAAGGTTTCACAATATGTTTGACTGCTTTCATACCTGAATTGGAAATTTCACTGTCTAGGTAAATACATAACAGAAATGCTATAACACTTACTTTATTGTTTGTACAGAAACCAGTTAATGTAATTCACACACACAGGTATTTGTCATTTCTTACAAGCTATAATCAAATTTAGCGAAATCATCATGGGTCAAAACAAAAAACACAAATTTTGTTTCTCGACTCCCATAATAGTTGCAGCAGTGGCTTCTAACATAGTCTTATTTATTCTGTCTCTGCTGCAATACACTTTATATTAAGGGGGATTCTCATTTTTTACACTAAAATTACCACTTTTTTTTTTTTTTTAGTGTTTATTGACGAAACTATGCAATCAATTGGTTCCAAAGTAGTTACATTTATTATCGTTTCAGGTAGCTACAAAACAATTTTTAATAAGTTTTATGAAGAATCACGCCTGCAAATCCCCTTCAAACATGACACTGCCCGAAGATCGGCGGTCACTGGTTGGCATGATTCTCCACTCCAGGTGATCTGAAATAAAAAGCTCCAACTGCATTTTACTCTATACACAAGTAGTTATCGTTTGATGAACCAGAAAAAAACACCAACATATATTTGAGGAAATGGTGACTTGTCAAACTCAAATTATAAATGTTTTTCGCTATTAAAAAATATATACATCACGTTTCTGGTTCATCAAACGATAGAAGGATGTTTGCTGAACATGTAGTTTTACATTTGAAGTTGATCGGTCCAATAGTTTTTGAAATATCATACCAACCATTCGCGGGAAAAAAAGCTGTTTCGAGAAAAACGCGTTTCAAGTACAGTTTACAGAGGTATATCAAGTACTTACAGTATTTATCTGCTACACCAGTGTCATACAGTGTATTTTCCTCTGCTACGTAGAACTCGTTTAGAGACATTTGCTTGCATCTACACCTTGTACGAGCCTCTTTTGTAGCCTCGAGGCTGCGTTTCGACGATCTCTGCAGATGCTGTGGGTCCCGCGCGTTGGCAAATATCTTCGTTTGCTCGCCAATAACGATTCCTGTCATTTTCAGAACAGCAGAAAAGCCTTCATTAAAAATGCCTGCTGCTACATAAGCTGCTATTTCGATGGTTTTTGAGCCACAGTGAAGATGTTTGGGCGTGAACCGCCAAACAGTAGAATTGAAACTTTCCGTTGTTGTTTTGAGTGTCATCACCCAAAAACCTTTCTAGCAAATCATTGTAAATCGGCTTTATAGCATTTTCGACATTTTTATGAAGTGGCGGTTCGTGATTGAATCATCGAGTTTTCTCATCTTCGGCTTTGCACCAGTTGCACCAATTCTGTGACCCCGCTGGACAACATCAGATACAATTTCGGTACACATATTCTTAAGAAGTGAAATAACGTAAAAAAAAAAAAGAATCCCCTCTTAAGTAAATGTTTTTTGTTTTGTTTTTTGGATCAAAATTAGCTTAATATAAAGCAATGTAAATTTCATAGCTGGCTGCTGTTTTATGTTGGTTTTTAAAGCCCTTAAAGTACAAATTGTGAAAGCTAATTTTATGTAATATCACAGAAATTAAGGGAGAAGGAATCTTCTCATTTAATAGGGCATTTCTTTGCCCCAAAATAACCATTCATTTTATGTAAGGTGGTCAATATATACCTAGTCTTAACATAAATACTGTTACAAATCATTGACACAGATGGCACACAACCGGTGTGTGACATCACTGACCACCCATGAGACGCAAATAAGCTAGCGAGTCATTGTGTGTTCAGCCAGAGAAGATAACATGTTTCTTGCTATGGAGTGGGGTGACTGCGAGACCTGTGTGGCTGCTTAACGTAGGGAACTTAGCTTTCAAGATTTTCAACATGCTTAAGAAACTGAAAATCGGCTAAATGTTCATCAGATGGTTCCTTGAGACTGGAATTGTTGCTGACAGCCATGCACTATGATTGCATGGTGAACGCAGTGGCAGCTCGTATTTGACGGAATCCTGTCAGAAAACAATTGGCGATGGCTTGTGAGCTGAACCTTTTCCAAGATGTCAATGTCACGTGCACTGCTGAGTGAGAGCTTACCAGCAGCATACAGATTACTTCCTCACCCCACAGCGGCAGAGGGAAACATCTGCTGTAGTGTTACGCAGACAATCACCACAGAGAGATTCTTTTCACTAATGAAAATATCAGGCTTTGAACTGCCAAAGAGTACTGGTCAAGAATGTGAATGACATCCTGCTCAAACACTGCCAGTGGAGCTTCCAGCAGGATTCTGCACCTGCCCACAAGGCCAAGTCAACCCAGGAGTGGCTTCAGACGAAAGTACTAGACTTCATTTCTCCTGCTCATTGGCCTTCTAGCTGCCCTGACCTCAACTCATTGGATTACAAGGCCTGTAGAAAGTGACACCCCAGTATTGACAGTGTGAAACACTCTTTGGTACAGGCAGCAGCAGCTTTCCCTGTGGAGACCTTGAATAATGCTATTGATAAGTGGCCACAGAGACTGAAGGATGACCAAAGAAAGCCATTTTGAAAAGTAACTGCTGCCATGTATTCACACGTCCACTACTTATGTCATACAACAGGTGTATTGAAATATCTTTCAAATTCTTTTGTTATTTCATTGAATAATTTGTAACAGTATTTATGGTAAGACTAGGTATATATAGTTTGTGTCTGCATCTTAAATTTGTATTGGTATGCAGGATAGCTGTCCTAAAACTTTTTGTGTGACCAAAGATTTAGGACAACTATCCTATAGTCTTATCTGGAGTGATCACATAACATTTTTTGTTAATTTTCCTACAGATCATTAAATGTTTCTTTTTGTCACAAATATTTAGTATGTGTATTGCATTAGAAATGTTGATTTATTTTATAAGTGTACTTTTGGGAAATCAATAAAACTAATTAAGTGAAAACCTTAGTTGAGAAATCGTATGAACAATAAGAACTTCCAAAATGCTGGTATTAATGTGTGTGGATTGGTTTTTTATATTTTGTGATGGTTTCATCTTTACTGGGTTTTTTTTAAGTAATGTCTGCTATTGAAACTGTTCTTAGTGACCTGCAGTTTCATAACATATAGTTACAACAAGAGTACCTGTTTCACTTTTCAAAGATCAACACCCATTAATATGCAATATATATATATGTTACCACTAAAGTGCAGAAATCAGTTATTCTACAGATTATCTAGGTAATGTGCAGATTAACTAGGGTGATCCGTTAAAGTGCCAAAAATTGTTTCATTGCTCAAATTACCTAGGTAATCTGCAAATAACCTAGATAATCTGCACATTACCTACTAGGCACTCGTTAAAGTGAAAATAAGATCTTAGTTGTAAATGAATTTATGGCACCTCTATTCATAGTGTATCGTGGAATAACTTTTTACGGGTCTTATAGAGGTTATTTTTCATGAAAGTTGGTTTTCAAATTTTCGAACTAAAGCCTACCAGTGACGTAGTCCTGATGATGAACTAGGCTTTAGTTCAAAAATTTGACAACCAACTTTCATGAAAAATAACCTCTATAAGAACCGTAAAAAAGTTATTCCACAATAAGATCTTTGCTGGAACAACAGCAACATTCCTGTACGCTTAAATTAACATAATGTTATTAATGTTATATATATATATATATATATAACACTTTCTTGCGCATATGACAACGGCTAAATGAGTTTTTCACAGCCTTGTACAGTCAACACATCATACCTTTGAATTATTCGATAATCTCGAGATGATTCTTTCTTCTTGGAAACTTTTATTCGCTTTACATCTTCAATTATGCAATCATACTTTCGTTTTGTCATTAAATTTGAAAACAGAATTAGCTATGCTACGCACTGGCAGCAGACGCCAATTATGAGAAATTAAAACAACCGGCGACGACTAGACGCTGGCGAAACGAAACTAAAAGTGGAGAGAGAGGGGGAAGGTGTAGGGAAAGGAAATGAGAGAAACAAACTTTTGAACTTTAATGATACGGAAGCCGTTAATGTGCACATTACCTAGGTAAAATGCGGAAAACTCTTTATTCCGCACGTTAACGGAGCAAATCAGTTAATCTGCAGATTAGCTAGGTAATGTGCACATTAACGGCTTTCGAGCTTTAGCGGTAACATATATATGTCAACCATTATCAATCCACTGCTGGACGAAGGTCTCCCCAAGTTTATTCCACAACGGTCTGTCTTATGCCAGTCTCCTCCATGTTACTCCCACATACTTTCAAATTCCATCCACCCATCTCCCATGTGATCTTCTTCTGGGTCTTTTCCTGTCTGTCCCTTAGAATTTAGTCTAAAATTTCTGTTGTCCATCGATGGTTTGTCCTTCTGGCAATATAATATGTCTAGCCCATTGCTATTTCAGGGATTTTACTCTGATCATGATGCTTTCCATTCTTGTCATTTTTCTGATCCACAAGTTCCTCTTTTTATCTCTTCTGGTTACACCAAGCATGCACCTCTCCATGCTTTTCTCAGTTGTCTGCCTCTTTTAGTTAAGGTCCACACACTGGAAGGATGCATTGATCAAACACTTTTCTTTTAAGACATAATGCTCTTGAAAATTATACTGTTTCTTCCAAACACTCTCCAGGCAAGTTTTATACGCCGATTAATTTCTTCATCAATGTGACCCTCACTTGATATCTGCAGGTATTGTTTATCTCCAGCTTTTCCCCATCAATTGATAAATCTTCATTTCTTGTAAAAGTTTTATATTATACATCAGGTTTGTCTTCTGAAAGCTCAGTTTTAATCCCACTTCTTTACTCTTGTCAGCAAGTTCCTGGATCATAATCTGCAGCTCTGGGGTAGTTGCAAAAATGACATCAGCAAAACGAAAGTGAGTTAGATAATCTCCATTAATCTTTATCCCTTCGTTTTCCCAGTTCAGTGATTGAAAGACATTTTCCAATGTGGCATTAAAGAGTTTGGGAGGATAAAAGCCATGCATAATGGAAGTTCATATTCCCTCGCTCTTTCAATTAGTTCTCTCAGTACGTGGATATGATCTATAGTGCTGTAGCCACTCCTGAATCCAGATTGTTCTATCAGTTGAGCCATGTCCAGTGTTACCTTCAAGCAGTGTGAAAGAACTTCAGTGAAGATTTTAGAAACCACCGATAGGAGGCTGATAGGTCTGTAGTTCCTGAGATCCACAATCTCACCTTTTTTTATGTAGCAGGAGCATTGTTCCAATCCTCAGGAATCTTCCCTTCATTAAGGCATTGAGTAAAAACTTAGGCAAGTACTGTTTCAATTTCTCCACTTGCTTCTTGTATGATGTCTACGGTAATTCCATCTCCTGGAGCTTTTCCACATTTCATGTGCAACTTCTACTGGGAGGACTGGAAGAACTCTGGTACCTTGCGTAATGTCTGGAGTACATATGTCATTCCATTCATATACTTTTGAGTAGAAATCTTTCCACTTTTGTCAAAATTTTGCCTCTATTTCTTATTACAGAACCATCTTTTCTCAGAGCCATAATCTGTTCTTCCCTTACTGAGATGTCCCGTTGCTCTCTTCAGGCTTATACATATATACACCGAAGAACCGAAACATTATGAAAACCTGACTAATATGATGTTGATCCTCCATGTGCTGCTACAACAGCTCTTACCTGGCAAGGCATGGACACTAATATCTCTAATGGTGTCTTATGGTATTTGGTACCAGCAGATTTTTTAACTCTTGCAATTTACATGCTTAAGCTGCCACAGATCGGATTTGCTGTTCTAACACAAACCAGATACTTGACTGGATCGATCACAAGGAATTTGGAGGCCAGGACAATACCTGGAAGTATTTCTCATGTTTCAGGAACCATTCTTGAACAATCCAGACAGTGTGGCATGGCACATTATTCTGCTGAAAGGAAGTGCTACTAAAAGGGAATACTGTTGCCATGAAAGGATGTACCTGGTCTGCAATTATACTTAAGTAGATGTCTTAGTTTCTTGCACATGAATGACTGGACCCAGGGTTGCCCACCAGAACACTGCCCAAAGTATAACCCTTCTTTTGTCCCACACTTCCTGGTGCCAACACTTTCCTAGGTAGACAATGTACACATACCTGGCTGTACACATGGTGCAACACAAACAAAGAATCATCAGACCAGACAACCTTCTTCCAATCAATCAAGGTCCAGTTTTGATGCTCATGTGCCCATTGTAGGTGCTTTTGATGGTTAACTGAGGTTAGCATGGGCACTTCGAGTGACCTGCAGCTACACAGTCTCATTTTCAGCAGGGTTCGATGCACTGTGTGTTGTGACATATTACTATTGTCACCAGCCAGTTGCAGCACAGTATCCCTTCTGTTGGCTCATACCATACGGGATAGCCTTCGCTCACCTCTAGCATCGATGAACCATATTCGGCCTACACCTTGAAGGTATGGTTCGTGGTTTTTCCCCAGACCACTTTTTGAAAGGATTAACCACGGCTGACAGTGAGCATCCCAAAGTCTCGTAAGTGCTCTGACCTAGTCGTCTGGCTATTACTATTTGACCATTGTCAAACTCGCTTAAGTCCGCTGCCTTTCCCATCCGAAGAACTACACGAAATAACACAGCTTAGTATCAGGTGTTATTTATACCCTTTTGTGAACTTCATGTGCACCGTCATTGACGTGCTGGTCGTAATGCTTTGGCTCTTTGGTGTATATATATATATAATCTGTTAACCATTTTTTACGCTTTCCAACTGTAGGTTGAAGAAGCGTATATGCTCCAGCTTTGTCTGTCCGTCCGTACGATAACTGGCGTAAAAATGGTTCAATTTCGATGAAATTTTAGTATGTGGTAGGGGACCACCCGGGGACGAACCCTATTGAAAATGGGACAAATGGGGTCACAGGTCATGACGTAGGAGCGGGATCCATTCCATTGCACTTATATGTCATAACTTGCGCAAATATGGTTCGATTTCAATGAAATTTGACTATGTGGTAAGGGACCGCCTGGAGACAAACCCTATTCAAAATGGGTGAATTGGGGTCAAAAGTCAGGACATAAGAGCGGGATGCACTCCATTGCCTTTATGCATCATAACGTGTGTAAAAATGGTTCGACTTCGGCGAAATTTCAGTATGTGGTAGGGGACCATCTGGTGACAAACCCTATTGAAAATGAACGAAATGGGGTCAAAGGTCAGGACATAGAATTGCGATCCATTCCATCGCCCTTATCCCATATTATTAAGGTGGACGTCAAGTAATTTTGCTTCCTATACTTCCAATGGAAAAACTTTCCTACACATTTCCTTTACAATTAATGTGTCCCCAAAGTAGAAAATTTAAACATCGATTAAAATAACTTATTATTATCACTTGGAATACTTAATATTTTCTAAAACATAACCATAATTATATTAAAAATCAATAACTTTTCCTTTGGTGGTGTTGAAACCAGAAAAAAAGATGGTGCAACCTGTACTTTGATGACTTCACTAGACAAACAAATGTTGGATTGCATAATTATGGTTATGTTTTAGAAAATATTAGGTATTCCAAGTTATAAAATGAAGCTATTTTAATCGATGCTCAAATTTTCATCCTTGTGAACGCATTAATTGTCCAGAAAAAAGATGGCGCGACCCGTATTTTCATGACGTCAGTAGACAAACAAATGTTGGATTGCATAATTATGGTTATGTTTTAGAAAATATTAAGTATTGCAAGTTATAAAATGAAGATATTTTAATTGATGTTCAAATTTTCATCCTTGGGAACGCATTATTTGGGAAGAAAATGTGTACAGAAATTTTTCCATTCGAACTACAGGAAGCAAAATTACTTGACGTTCACCTTAAAGGAGCAATTCTTGTATGTATGTAAATTTTATTTTGAAAACGGCTCTAAGGATTTTGATGAAAGTCGTTAACCTACGGTTTTCTGGTAATAGAAATCGTTTTAGCTTGATCTCGACTTTAGGAAAATTCGTTTACTGGGTTAATAACCACCCCGAATTACCACGTTTTTAGTGTAATGTCATGGCGTTGTCCGATTAGAAAGATTAGATGTTGGCGCGCGGTCACGCCATCTGTCTCATTACATCACGCGTTGTGTGCGGATCCTATTAAAGTTTTATGACGTCACAGTTTTGCCAGCAGATGATCACGATTCCCATCTGCCTCATTACGTCACGCATTTTGTGCGTATGTTCGTCCGCACGATAACTCGTGTAAAAATAGTTCGATTTCGATGAAATTTTAGTATGTGGTAGGGGAACACCTGGGAAGGAACCCTATTGAAAGTGAACGAAATGGGGTCAAAGGTCAGGACATAGGAGCGGGATCCATTCCACTGCTCGTATGCATCATAACTAACGTAAAAAGGTTCGATTTCGATTAAATTTTAGTATGTGGTAGGGGATCACCTGGGGACAAACCCTATTGAAAATTGGCGAAATGGGGGTCAAAGGTGAGGACATAGGAGCGGAATCACTTCCATCGCCATTATGCGTCATAACTTACGTAAAAATGTTTCGATTTGGATGAAATGTTAGTATGTTGTAAGGACCTGCCTGGGGACGAATCCTATTGAAAATGGGCGAAATGTGTCAAAGGTTAGGACACAGAAGCAGGATCTATTCCATAGCCCTTATGCATCATAACTTACGTAAAATTGCTTCGATTGCGACAAAACTTTATCATGTTATTTTGGAGGTATACTGAACCAGTTCTGTTGAATATCATCGAAATGGGATCAAAGGTCAGGGCACAGGAGTGAGATTTATTCCACAGCCATTTTCCTCATAACTTGAGTAATAACTTGAGTAATGATTTCTAGTATGTTGGAAAGCATATCATAATCAATGCATTGCATGATTTTACTAACTTGTTATAATCTCCATAATATTATTCAGGGAATTCTTTTTTTAAAAAAGCTAAGTTTGATAATGCACAGCAGTATTTTTCTTCTCAGGTTTTAAAAATGCTTCATTCAGAATGATTTCCTTGAATATACTGCATTTTCCAATTAAAACAGCTCAGTGCTAAACTTGATTTCACAAACATGCAGCTCTGAAATATGGCTTATTTATGGCAGATGTTGAATACACTATATTGACAAATGTCACTGGACACCCCTTCAAAAGCACATGAACCAATCTGCTGCGTTGTTAAGATATGCGGTACAGCTGCAAACGGTATAAAAACAAGCCTGCAGCTGACCGTGATCATATCGCACTGTGAGGTTGAGTGAAAATGTCATGGCAGGAAAGAACTGACTTTGAGAAAGGAAAGATTGTTGGGTGTTTTATTAGTGAGTTGTCCATAAGAGAAACCAAGAGGCATTTAAACATATCCAAGTCAACTGTTTTGGATCTACTGAATAAGTGGAAGACACATGGCGTGCCTGAAGCAGCAAAACATGCCGGCAGACCAAAGAAAATCTGTGACAGAGGACGTTGAAGCCTCAGGAGAGTCGTTACAGCTAATCGCCGGAGTACTGCTCAAGACCTCAGTGTACAGGTGAGTGAAAATGCTGGAACCTCAGTATGTACACGTAGCATTCACAGAGAACTTCATTCCATGGGTTACCATGATCGTGCGGCTGCTCATAAGCCTTTTATCTCCACTTGGAATGCTACATTTATCGTAGATCAATTGAAATGGATTCTATGGACTGATGAATCGAGATACACAATCCATCAATCTGGTGGGTGTGTGTGGATATGGCCATACCTGGGGGAACGCTGTTTGCCACAGTGTACTGTTCCTACAGTCAAGTTTGGAGCTGGCAGTGTACTCGTGTGGGGGTGTTTTTCGTGGTATTGTCCCGACCTATAGGTTGTTGTGGACAAATCTGGTAACCAGCATGTCTACCTCAATATCCTAGACAATTATGCCCTACCAACTCTGTGGCAATACTATGGAACCGAGCCTTGTTGGTACCAGCAGGATAATGCACCGAGCCATAAAGCAAGGACTGTTATGGCATGGTTTGACGATAATTCCGTATTGTGTGTGGACTGGCCAGCACAGAGCCCTGTTCGTAATCCCATAGAGCACCTATGTGATGAATTAGAGCACTACATAAGAAGTTTGAAACTAAGGCCTACTACTAAGCAACAGTTAGCGGCAGCATTATGTACTGAATGGAAGCGCATACCTATTGCTGTGTTCCAAAACTTTGTCAAAAGCATGTCTTGAAGGGTCAGTGCGTGCATTAAGGCCAAAGGTGGATCAACACCATACTAATGGAACATGTCAATAAATGCTATGTTGTGTTTCTCTTCTAGGTGTCCGGTGACTTTTGTCAATATAGTGTATAAAGAATCTGGAAGACAGACTCCCTTGATTATTAGCATGGCAGTGTGGCAGTTGCACAAATGAAATCCTGAAACTACATATGATACAGAGAGCCAACCTAAATTTAGTCCCTGAATACAGTGTGTTGTCTCTGATTTCATAGGACTGTTAAAATATCGAGTCATTTTCTCAAAAATTCAGGGAGATACATGTATATAATAATATTTTTCTGCAGTCTTCCAAATTCAAAGACAACCCTCTCTATTATCTGATGAACCATGGTTGGTCCACACACACGATTTCGAGTTCAGAAGGAAAGTTTAACGAGGTTGCTTGGTATAATACATCTGAGGTAATCTCTTTCTCACACACATTCACCTAAGTGTGATCTGTCATGAAATACAAAAGCCACAATACAAGAAATGTTCTTATCACAGGCATTTCAAATATTAGATCTGTGCAAAAGTTCTACCAGTTTTTCATGATGCAAATTCCATGTAAAAAATTTAAAACAGATGGCGTGTGTGATGGCCAAAATGGCACCAACTATGCAGGTGTATCTCATTCATAAACAAGTCGCTCAAGGGTTAATATGTCAAGCAATAAGGATCACATTAGACATTGTTTGCTTTACGAGTTCGACAAGAGTAACAATGCAGCTGTAGCCTAGCACACCATTTATGGCATGTATGGCGAGGATGCTGTAGACGAAAGCACATGTTGCTGTTGGTTTTGGAAATTTGGTGAAAGAGACGGAAGCTGCAGAGATCAACCACAGTCTGGACATCAGTCAGAGGTTTCTGAAGAGGATCTCAACAACAAATGACCAACATCTAACTGTTGAAGAATTATCAGAAAAGTTTTCTGCACGTAGGTTTATCACAAAGTTCGACGAGTGGGTATCTGCAAAACGTCGATCGTACAGAATGACCAGCTGATGGGTTCCATTTCAACTCAGGCAGGGTTGTACCATCATGGTCTCAGATTTCTCTAAAAAAATTAAGGGGTTTTCCTTGACTAAAATAAGGAGACCCATATTTTTTCTTTCGGCAAAAAAAAAAATGTTCCCTTCGAGATAGAGGGTTTCAAATCTTTCACTGTCAAACAAGCTCTAGAAAACGGTTATTTTTCCTATCTTAAGCAAGTCATTGCAGCGGAATTAAAAAATATATCTTGTTCTGGTATTTTTTTAACACATCGTATGATTAAAATTAAAAAAAAATAGCAAACATGAAACAGCCAATTTTGAAAAATCTCTAACTTTGCCAACGATTTTTTCAAAAAGCCATTTTTTAAAATTCTGAAAATTAAATCACTGTTTTATTATCAACAAGAGAATATCTGTGTAAATTTTCACGGACCTAAAAATGCCCGTTTCAGAGTTAGACGCGTTTGAAAGCCTACGATTTCCCGTGTTCTAAAGGCGCCATTTTGGAAAAATCTCTGGCGCAAAGTACATATTATCTTCCCCGAATGAGAGCATTGGATCAGCTTGCCGTGGTTGGATACGTCCACCTGACCCCTTCCCCCAGCGTTGACATGCCTAAAAAACCGTCGGGGGGGGGGGGGGGGTTAAATAAATTTCTTGCTGCTCCAACTAACAACAAAGTTGAGTTGCGAAAGACAGTTGTTTTTTTACGTATATACTTAAACATTGCATAAGAAATTATGAAAGAGTAGAAAACTATTGTTGTGAAATAATTTTAAGAAAAAAAGAATGCGAGCACACATACTGTAAGTAATTTTCGAGAGCTAAACACCCTCGAGTTTTTCTGGGAGCTGCTAACTGTAGGCTACTGTCAGAAGAGCAGTCGTTGTTTTGTTATAGTTGCTAAAATTAACTTCTCAGTTTTTCGTAATAGAAAATATTCGCTCAGGAGAGTTTTGTCCTCTGCGAACGGGGGGAGAGGGGGCAATGCTCTTGAACTAGCTGCTGGGTTGATAGCGCTGGTCGCTACCCAAACTCTGCATACCTCCTCTCCAAAACGTAATGGCAATTGTCTAATCTACTAAATAAATAGCAATTAACACATACGTGTGCACGCTTATTCATAAAATGTAAGTTGAGTATATTTCCTGTTCAAGCAGCTGATTTTATAAGTAAAATACATATACAACTTACGTGCTTATAGGTGTAAAGTTTTTTATCTATTTAAAACATATTCAAAGATTTCAATTTTTGTAGGGGGATTGGGTTTTCAGTGGTTTCCACCTGGGCTACGATAAACCATATACTGCCTATGTCCCCTTAGAAGATAATGCTGGATCGATGGATGACCAGCGGAGTTTTGATTTCCCCCCCCCCGTCACGTGGTTGCTAGGAGTCTCAAAGCTAGGTAGCTTTCAAAAATGTTTCAACTTAGTTGGGTGAGTAACAAGGGTCGAACCCGTCGCAACCCACTCCACTGGCCCGTAAGATGCCTGCGGCCATAGCATACACGCTAACCATGGAATAGATTTTATTTTACCGTTCATGTATCTGACAAATCTTTATATTTAATTTCTTTTTGTATTATCAACCCCAACTGAAAATTATGAGAAAAGCTTTGAAGTTTCCGACTACACTGCTCATATGAATACAGTGATAATTAATTCCTTTCGAGACAAGGCAGGTCAGATGTAAACCCCCTCTCCCACTGTGGGTTTCGGCCCTGCTTTCAACAGAAACAAAGTAGAAGTGTTTCCTGTTTGCTAAAGTACGTAAAACAAATGAACGAAGTCACACGTGCATGGGGGAAAAAAGGGGGGGATCTCCTTACCAAATCTCTCCAACGCAGTTACTTTCCTTTAAAGGAAAAAAAAAATCTGATGCTTTATATATATATATTGATTTGGTTTTGCTGTGTTAACTATTTGCGTGGGGTCAAAGTAACAGCATAATTGAAAGAAAAATTTAAAAGGTAAAGGACCATTATATTACTAAATTTCGGTAACGCACATGCACGTAACTGGGGTGGTGGAAATGAATGAATTATTTTGATTACTAACACTGAGACATCGGAAGCAAAAATATATGCCGGAAATTTTCTTTCTTTGCAGTGTTTACTATGAAACTGAAAATGAATGGGGTGGGGGTGGAGTGGATTTACGACATCCTTTTCTGTGACGGGTTGATGCAGGTTGTGAAATGACTTCGGTGTAATATTTAGCGTTTTAAGATATACATGGTACAGACGAAGGTCGACAGCTGTAACCCTCCCCCCATCCTTTCCCCACATGCGTGCTCACACTCAAGGCTTCGTTAAAGCTATGCCCATCATTCAACCAAATGTTATAGCCTGTTGGGAAAAGCCGTGTTTATTTACACTTCTTCAGACTGCAGTCGGCGAACGTAATGGCTGTCACTGTTCTGCTGATCTGATGACTAGCTGCATCACAAAAACAAATAAAGTGAGATTTTACCTTATATTTCGGCTTCAGAGCAGCAGCCTTCAATTTCTTGTAGAATGCCCCCTCTTTCCCCGTCCCCAATAAACACATCTGGCATGCATCCTCGGATTGGCTGCATCACAAAAATAAATAAATATTAAGGAAATACATGTATATCTTTTACTAAGTTCAGTTGCCTCTTATGGAAACGAAGTAAGAATGCCTTAACACCCTGTGTAGAGAAGTCACCTGAATGCTTGCGGAGCAAAAAAATGTCTCATTTGTTTAGTCCTAGACGTATTAAATGTACCGATTATGGTAACCGCCATAAAAAGGTGATGTATCAACAAAAGAAATGGAAGTTCAAAAAAGTTGGAAAAGAATTATGCCAAAAAATGATTAACAAAATCTGTCTTTTACTCCTTCATCAGATGAGTACTTGTGCCACCATTGTTTAGTACATTTCACGAAGTTAGTTGCTAGTGAAAACTCATCACCATCACCCAGTGAGCCGAATGTGTTGTTACCTTCTTATGCTGAAACAGAATATTTTTCTTTTGAAAAACCAGTTTCGCATATAAATGCTCTTGCAACAACACTTCAAATGGAAGTCCTTTGAAATTACCTTCTTCACTAAAGAGACACCAGCGAACTGCATATATTACTCGGAAACGGAGACAATTGTCATCTGCATTTGAAGAAACAATTTCAAGCCAAATATCTACTATTTATAGAGCACCGGCCGAATTTTACCGTTAACCTCTCACTCAGGAGAAAATACAAGTCCAGTGCCACATAATACCGAATGGATTAAAAGTGTTAATGATGCGCTCCGATCAGATATAAGATATAACGATAAAATTCGTCTGATGACATTAATTCCGCCACACATGTCTAAAACCAGCATTCTTCAAAATTTCCCTTCAATTACGAAACACAGTGTCAAAACCAAATCAATATATATATATAAAACATCAGATTTTTTTTTCTTTAAAGGAAAGTAACTTCCCTTGGAGAGATTTGGTAAGGAGATCTTTTTTTTTTTTTCAGGCATGTGTGACTTCGTTCATTAGTTTTACGTACTTTAGCAAACAGGAAACACTTCAACTTTGTTTCTGTTGAAAGCAGGGCCGAAACCCACAGTGGGAGAGGGGGTTTACATCTGACCTGCCTTGTCTCGAAAGGAATTAATTATCACCGTATTCATATGAGCAGTGTAGTCGGAAACTTCAAAGCTTTTCATAATTTTCAGTTGGGGTTGATAATACAAAAAGAAATTAAATATAAAGATTTGTCAGATACATGAACGGTAAAATAAAATCTATTCCATGGTTAGCGTGTATGCTATGGCCGCAGGCATCTTACGGGCCAGTGGAGTGGGTTGCGACGGGTTCGACCCTTGTTACTCACCCAACTAAGTTGAAACATTTTTGAAAGCTACCTAGCTTTGAGACTCCTCGCCACCACGTGACGGGGGGGGGGTCAAACTCCGCTGGTCACCCATCGATTTAGCATTATCTTTTAAGGGACAGAGGACATGGGCAGCACATGGTTTATCGTGGCCCAGGTGGAAACCACTGAGAACATAATCCCCCCCCTACAAAAATTGAAATCTTTGAGTATGTTTTAAATAGATAAAAATTTTACACCTATAAGCGCGTAAGTTGCATATGTATTTTACTTATAAAATCAGCTGCTTGAACAGGAAATATACTCAACTTACATTTTATGAATAAGCGTGCACACGTATGTGTTAATTGTTATTTATTTAGTAGATTAGACAATTGCCATTACGTTTTGGAGAGGAGGTATGCAGAGTTTGGGTAGCGACCAGCGCTATCAACCCAGCAGTGAGGTCAAGAGCATTGCACCCTCTCCCCCCGTTCGCAGAGGACAAAACTCTCCTGAGCGAATATTTTCTATTACGAAAAACTGAGAAGTTAATTTTAGCAACTATAACAAAACAGCGACTGCTCTTCTTACAGTAGCCGACAGTTAGCAGCTCCCAGAAAAACTCGAGGGTGTTTAGCTCTCGAAAATTACTTACAGTATGTGTGCTCGCATTCTTTTTTTCTTAAAATTATTTCACAACAATAGTTTTTTACTCTTTCATAATTTCTTACGCGATGTTTAAGTATATACGTACACAAACAACTGTCTTTCGCAACTCAACTTTGTTAATTGGAGCAGCAAGAATTTTATTTATTTATTTAACCCCCCCCCCCCCCTCCGACCGTTTTTTAGGCATGTCAACGCTCGGAGAAGGGTGAGGTGGACGTATCCAACCACGGCAAGCTGATCCAATGCTCTCATTCGGGGAAGATAATACGTACTTTGCGCCAGAGATTTTTCCAAAATGGCGCCTTCAAACCAAATTCAAACGCGTCTAACTCGGAAACGGGCATTTTTAGGTCAGTGAAAAAACAGTGATTTAATTTTCAGAATTTTAAAAATGGCTTTTTTGAGAAAATCGTTGGCAAAGTTAAGAGATTTTTCAAAATCGGCTGTTTTTAACGCTGCCGAAACGCGGAAACTAGCAGTCTCACAGACACATAACAAATCGCAAATAAAGTGCACATTTTTATGTCTTTAACAAAAAAACGAGTATAAAAAAAAAAAACTCCATCCGCACCTGTTAAAAAAAATCTTGAAAAATTCAATTTTTTTTAAATCACGAAGTTTACGATTTTTAAAATTTTAATCATACGATATGTAAAAAATATTAGCACCATATATTATTATATATTATACACACAATGTAAAAAAAAATACCAGAACAAGATATCTTTTTTAATTCCGCTGCAATGACTTGCTGAAGTTAGGAAAAATAACCGTTTTCTAGAGAGCTTGTTTTTTGACGGTGCAAGATTTGAAACCCTCTACCTCGAAGGGAATTTTTTTTTTTTTTTTTTTGCCGACAGAAAAACTATGGGTCTCTTTATTTCAGTCAAGGAACACTCCTTAATTTTTTTTAGAGTAATCTGATGAGACCATGATGGTACGACCCTGCCTGAGTTGAAATGGAACCCATCAGCTGTCTTTCTTTGCTTACGCATCACAGAAACGAACCTATCTGGAAGCAATTAGTTATGGATGATGAAAAGTGGGCCCTTTACAGAAATGTAAAGCATGAAAGGACTGTATGCAAAGTTGGAGAGCCTGCTTCATCGACTTCAAGAGGAGGACTTTGCAAGTGTGTGGTGGGATGTCAAGGGGTAATTCACTGGAAGCTGCTTGCACCTAACCTGTACCACCAACAGTTGGAAAGGCTGAAAGAAAAATTGAAATCTAAGTGTATTTCACAACAATAGTTTTTTACTCTTTCATAATTTGGTTAATTGCAAAGGCATCATCTTGCAACATGACAATGCAAGACCCCATACAGCTTTAGCCACTCAGAGAAAATTACTGGACATTGGATGGGAAGTGTTATCTAACCCCTGTATTCCCCAGACATTGCACCTATGGACTACTACCTTTTATAATTTCTTAGAAAGAACTTCGCCTGAAAAACCTGCGATGAATTTGAAGATGTCTAAACTGCATTAAAAGAGTTTTTGACTCCAAAACGGAGGAAAGGGGAAATCAGAAAGATGGCAAGAAGTCATAGATTCAATTCTGTAAAAGAATGTTATTAAAAAAAATTGTTTTTCTTCTGTACTTAAAAAATGGGTAGAACTTTTGCACACCCCTAATATTTCAACAGATACTCACTCAAAAGAAAGATCCCATCTAATTTTGTGAAAAATGTGCATGACTAATGCCCACTGCAACTTTTTATCATTTGTTGCGGGAGAGGAGCACCACATCTATAAACTTATCAGACAAGTGAAATTTGGAGAGTGAGAGCATAGCTACAAATAATTTTCAAATAACCAACTTGTAATAGCAAACATTTGCAATTAAATAACTTGAAACTAAAGGGTTCAACATGACTCCCCACTAAAAAAAAAAAAAGGAAACACCTGCATGACAGCATTGCACGCTGCCAATTTGTTTTACGGAGGGTAAAACATGGATTTCTTTTTGGCTTTGCTCGTTGTACAATTGGTGAGCTCACAATAAGGAAAACCACAAAGTTGTACGTGTTTCCTCTATTGCACACTTCCAGACACATAATATTAGAAAGATGTCACCCTCTTTTCCATACATAAACCATGCTGTAGTTGTGAACCACAATATCTAATGCCCCACTGTGAAACACTTGCGGCCTCTCACACCCCTTCAGTCTCCTGTGAAGGACTTTTTATCGATTAGGAGGAAAAAAAGGTGACGATTCCTATTTTTGTGCACCCCTTTATGAGTATCTACAGGTGCTTTCATGTCCGATTTTATAAGATGTGGGTTAAAGCATATTAAAAAACGTTTTTTCTTAACTACAACCTTCTCCATTGCTTCGTTTATCTCTGAAGAAAGGATAAAACTCCGTTGCTTCACTTATCTCCGTTTAAAACACAACACAGGAATTGCAAGTTCATCTCAATGAATAGCACATAATGGTCTCTTGAAGGTCTTTATAATAATAACTGATTTTATCTACATAATGACAGAGCAGGAGTAGAATGGTCCTCAAATAATTCCTTTGTGATATACACTGCTGGCCACCCAAAATGCAACATCAAGAAGGAAGCATCCGATTGTCTTGAAATTCGCAGCATGCGTCGCCCGCGAGAGGACATGCAAACGATTAGCATTGCAGGGCATATGCAAATCATGTGCGCCCGGCGCTCCCCGAGAAGCACTATAAGAACGGTGCACAGAAGGCGGGGTGTAAGTAGTGGAAGTGTGTTGTGCTGCCGGACTTGTGCGTGGGAAGCTTCCTGATGCCTCGTTGCAGAATACGGCAGTCATTCCAGCACGTTTCGGAGTTCGACAGAGGAAGAATAGTGGCTTATCGCGACAGCAGTTTATCGTACCGAGACATTGGCGCCTGTGTGGGATGACATCCTTCCACAGTGAAGCAAGTATGAATTCGATGGGTGCAGGAGGAACGGACTGACCGATGTGAGCAATTGCCGCAGCCGCGGCACACCACCGAATGAGAGGACCAGCATGTTGTGCGGGGGTCATTGACGGCTTGCACCGCCACATCACGAACGTTAGTGCAGGAATTAGGGTGTGGTGCGCAACAACCCGTGTCAGCACGTACTGCTCGACGTCGTCCGCAGGAGCGGGGACTTGTCGCACGGCGCCCGTTGCTCCGATTACCATTGACTATACACCAACGGCGAATGCGGCAGCAGTGGGCCATTGAACGCCGCACCTGGACTATGGAATAGCACGACATTGCCTTCTCCGACGAATCCTGCTTCTGCCTGCAACACCATGACGGTTGGATCCGCGTGTGGCGGCACAGCGGCGAAAGACTGTATGACGCCTGCATATACCGGTCTGGCATTATGGTTTGGGGCGCAATTGGATATGACACCCACACCCCTCTGGTACGCATCACCGGTACACTCAACAGCCACCGCTACATCTCCGACGTTTTGGAGCCTGTAGTCCTCCCTTACCTGCAGGACCTGCCAGCGGCCATGTTTCAACAGGACAATGCACGCCAGCATGTGACATGCATCATACAACAATTCTTCACGGCCCACCAGGTGTCACTGCTGCCATGGCCCGTCTGTTCTCCCGATATGTCACCCATCAAACATGTCTGTTCGCTGATCGGCAACTGAGTGGCCCGGCAAGCACCACCCGCTACGCCTGATGAACTGTGGCAACGTGTGGAAGCAGCCTAGACCGACATACCCCAAGCCCACATCCAAAGCTTCTTTCGTTCGATGCTGCGGTGTGTAGTGGCCATTATTGCCAGCCACGGGGGCCACACGAACTATTGAAGTCTGTGTGTTCCGCAAGTCACACGGGCCTGTAAGCTCAATCATTTCATCTTTGTATCTGTTGTTATGTGTCCAGTAAATCTGGCTTTGCTATCTCGTGTCCTTCTTGGTGTTGCATTTTGGGTGGCCAGCAGTGTATTTACATGCAGCTTTAAACTCAGTGTGTGGTTATTCTGAGAAAATACAGTATAGTTAGCTTCTCACGAAATTCATTTGGAGAAGTAATGCTTCCTTTATTGGATAGTCAAAAGTACTTAAGGGAAAAATAAAAGCCTGAACCCTATAACAATGTTACCCAGGTGGTTTTGCACTAAACCTAGGGATTACATTGCAGTGTTTCAAGATTACAGCAGAATAGTTTTAAAGCATTTTTGGATTTCATTCGTTTTGATTAAGATATGCATAGATTGCATATCTGAATCTGTCTCTCAGTAACCAGCTAATAAAAAAATTATGATTTTTAGACAAATTACATTTTGCATACAAGAATGAACTGGTTACTGAGAGACAAAGTACTTATTAGATTATTTGAATTGACTAAAAATCAGAAATTTTAGATTGCCTGATTGGATAAAAAATTCGTGGTGGCTGAGAATTTGACAGCAATATAAAGCATGTCTGTACCGCAATATTATTTAAGTCTGTCTGTGCAAGCAGGAAACACAAATATTTATAATGCAAAAGATAACATTTCATCATTACCACAAAAACTGCAGTTTTGAACCTGTTCTGTAAGACAAGATAATTTGGATTCTCTTTTGACCCTTCATGATTTTCTTAAAGAAAATTAATGCAAAGTTGAAGAGAGTTGCAGTGACATTGCAGGTCATCTCTACAATTTATGCTCTGTCCATAAATGGTAACAGCTACTGTTGAATTTGAAATCCACTGACTATAACAGAAAAGCCATTGCATCTTTCACACAAAATATATCAAAAACCTGATTAAAATTGATTCAGGTGGTCGGTTAATGCAAAATCTAAAGAAGTTTCTTTAACCATATTTTGGGGTGGTTTATGTGAAGAATATTTTGATTTGTTAAAAGGAGCAGTTTTGAGGATTGTTGCTTTTGAATTAACTAGCAACAAAATCAACTAAATGTTGCACTGCATATGCAAATCCAAATTTATTATTATTTTGTTTTTGAAT
Organism: Macrothele yani; assembly: GCA_039090855.1. Lineage (NCBI taxonomy): Eukaryota > Metazoa > Arthropoda > Arachnida > Araneae > Macrothelidae > Macrothele > Macrothele yani. The sequence continues at coordinate 23,927,383 of CM076992.1, forward strand.
TGAATGACCACCATAAGCAACTCTTACGGCTGTAAGCAGTTGCCCATCCCTAATTTAGGGTCACTGGTTCGAGGGTAGGGAGTGAACTAGTGCCATAAGACAAACATACCTACCATCTATGCCTCATCTCAGACAAAGTCTGTGCACAGCTCAGCTCAGATGACTAACCAGAAACCAGCATCTCTGACCACCCCAAATCTTGACTGTTAAACCAAATACAAAAAAGAATCCATAAAAAAGAAAACACACAGTTACACTGAAAACTGATGACATAATTAATTTTAGTTTCTGCATTTTATTTTCTGTCCACATAAAAAGAACACAGTTGTGCACTGAAACAAAATGCTGATCTCGTGAACTTTTTAAGCCTTTTTTTATTGTCTTTCTTATCTTTACTTATTTAGCTCCATATGCATGAACACTTTTAGGGAATCTGCAATCCTTTATCAAGTTTGAAAGAGCTCTACATCCAAATTAAATTGAGAAACACTGCTCTACAGTATAAACTGCGGACGTTTGCTTGTGCACCGATCCTTCGTTTTAGTTTACTGCATTCTTTTTTTTCAAATACAATGTGTCAGTTAATGTAATCGTTGGCTATTACGTTACCCACTTTATAGTCACATTTGAAAAAATTGTCAAATTAATAAAATGCGCCGTATTTTAAACATCTATTGAATCATTTTCGTTTAATGTCACAGCAATTTTTGTTTTTAAACAGGGTCAGTATTGGACATTGCACTTTTATATGTATGTTTAAAAAATGAATCAATTTTTTGTGGCAATATAAGACCAAGCTGAGATTTGTACTAAGTTTCACTAGCATTGTCTTGTGTTAAATTGGTACAATCGTGATACTAACAGGCACTCTTTGATTTGACTGAATCCACACCTGAATGGCTACGCATATTTCAACTTAACTGCTGATCAAGTTCAAATACAAAAAGAAATTGCATTCTCCGAGACTGCTTAGAACAAGGTAATATAAAGTAGAATTTATCTTAATGCCTTGTCTCTGACTTAAATGCAATTTTTGCCAGCAATTTATCCTCATCTATCCATTTGCTTTGTTGAGTAGCTCACATCACTATATTCACATTAGTCAGTTTTGAATGTTCATTTCTGTTGAATAAGAACAGATGTGTTTTGCATACAAAAATAATAATAAAAATGACAACGAATAAGAAAACAAACGAGTGTAACAGAAAACCCGTACGTATGAGAATCTGCTACTAAGTTCGGAATACCTCTGTTGCTTTTATCAAAATTATTGAAATCTGGTATATTAAATGATAATACAACTAGGTAGCTTAATGGGAAAATCCATACCACACAAAAGTAGAGTTGATTTTTATGTTAAGTATATAGGCCACTTCATTTAACTCCTATCCAATTATAAATTCTGAGAGTTTTGAAGAAAAAATTACAGTGACTGACAGATAAGGTTGAGAAGTTAAAATCAGATGATGTCAGTGTTTATAGAAACAACTCCACAAGGCAGGATATCCAGCAGTTTGGTAGCTGAAAACTTCTTGGTGTTACAGGATGCTAAGGACTTATGAAAAGTAGACTGAACTACTCTGAGCAGACCATCATTAGGACCATCAACCTAATAATGTATTGGACACCCTCGAGTCTTAAGAAAAGCAGCAGTTTACTTTAGTATTGAATCGACTCAATCCCATCCTCTAGTTCATGCAGATTGAATGACACTATATCCAGATGTCTGATGCTTCATTTGACTTCACCCCACAAGTGCTCCATGAGATTAAGGTCTGGGGAACTGAAGTGAACAATGAAGCATGGAAAAGTCTCAATCGTGTTTGTGAAACTATTTCGAGACAGTGTAGGCATCGTAAGTTTCCTGCTAGAAATATCCATCACCATGAGGATAGAGTGACTAGACTGTAGCTCAATGAACATGATCAGCAATGATGTTTAAATATTCTTAGGCATTCAGGTGCAGGTCTAGTCAAATCAAGGAGCCTGAAGGTCGCCCAGGAAAACATAGTTGACCCAACTGCAATGCTTCTGCCAGCTGGAGGGTTGTGACCATGTTATGTTGTTTCCCATTAGCATGGAGCACGTGAAAATATGATTTGTCAGATTGCATGACCCTTTTCCAATCATTTAGTCTGCCTCTAATGCTCCCATGCCCACAGGAGATGTTTTGCCATGTTCAATGCATACTGCAATGATGTACTTTGTCATTGTAATACAGATGGAACGAGGTATGGCACACCATGCACCGGGATGTTGTTTGGCATTGTCTCCAATTTAAATACTTTGTTATTCGACTCGCTGTTGCTTTTAGACGTAGAAATCTGGTTATCCTACGCTTACCTCGGGAGTCGATTAGCAATTTTCTTATCTTGGGTCATGCCCACTACCATATTTTTGCTGCTTCAACCACTATGTATTATTCTGAATAACGTTGGCATTCCACATACCATAGTTGCAAAGTTCTGCTGCTACTAACAGCATTCCTCCAAGCACCCACTGTCGTCCTACAATCAAAGCTGATTAGATCAAGTCACTGTCCCTTCATACTTTCAGTAAACAATTCTGAGGTACTACCATTTCCCTCACTTGATTACATAGCCACAATGACACTGCTGAAATGGATGAAGTATTAACCTACTTGCATAAAATGGTCTGATCCTAATCAATTGGCCATTCAGTGTATACGACCATCCCAAATCACTGCAGAGTTTCCAAACTTTCTCCTTTTCTGCAGGATCTGTTAACTTGCAATGAAACAGTAATGATCAATTCAAAGCCTTGAATGACACACACAAATAAGTTTCCAATAAGCAAAATGTTTAATCTCTTCAATGATAAGATTCTGAAGTACCTTCCGAGATGGAATAGGCAAGTAAATGGAAAGAGAAAAAAATGATCTAAGGACAACTGCTCGCACACACAGTACACTCGAGAATTTTTTCGTTGTTTAAAACATAAAATTGCTCAACAGAAGTTTAGGGGAAATACTGTCATTATAGGAAATTCCCAAGTCTTGATGTAGCAGGAACAAACAAGTTGGCAAAGTAATTAGTGTGGAATTTACTCAGTTGGATATAAAACAGTTTTTTGATGACTATATTTCTCACATTGTAGTAAAAAAGTGGGTAAGTGCTGACAGCTTATAAGGATGTGTGTGACAATAACACAGAATACACAAGACTGCCACTGTAGTCTTGCGCATGTCTTTCTGAAGAGAAGGGCTGTGAACCAAATTGTTAATTTTTTTACTAGCATAACATCAAAAGTTTTAGGGTTAGTTTTGATGCACTACTCCAGATGTGGAAATTTTCCAGATTTGAGAAAACTTGAAAATTGTAGGGAGTCAAAAACTGTTCACAGGAGGCCAGAGCATATGATAAAGGCTGCAGTCATCACTAAAACACTACATTGGTTTAACTACAATGTAAAGGATATCTCTGTGTAAAATGGAAGAAACATGGCATAACAGACCATTGCAGTATGCTTGTATTAATGAAGAATGCATCAGAATGTTCACTTCGGTGATGTCAGAAAATGAAGTTATAACAGTGTGAAACAACGTAGGATGAATATTGTATGCCCAGAATTTTTAATTTTGCTTCCATACCTTATGAAAAGCTTTTGGAATGCCACAATTTAAGCTTCACCACGATTTTGGACTGTAAAATTCCAAATGCAGTAAGTCAAGCTAGAACATTGCTTGTTGATCAATTTTAATAAAAGCAACACTGTCATTAATAAGTTAAAAGGTTCCAGATAAAAGAGTAGATTTTATTTAATCGCCATTACTTTGGACAGAAATTAAGGTTATAAGAATGATAGTTTGGGGGACAGGATGAGTAACCTTTTGTGTGATATAAATTTCCATTTTGGCAGTGGCGGCTCCTCTATTGGTGCACATGAACCCCCATAACAGAAAACGAAAGAAAGAAATTAAAATATAACAAGTTAAATAAAATAAAACAGTAAACACATTTTCAGGTCTTGGCAATTTTGGGACGACCCCCCCCCCCCCCTCCCTAAATACCCTGGCAAGACGCGACTGTAATGGTATAAAATTCGAAAGTTAGCAGCACAGATCGGCCTGCCTTACGTCGATCGCACATGCGACAGAAGAAACTACTTGAAAACCAGTTTATCCGGTGGGAAGAGGAGGCACGTGTGTGAGGAATAAGTGCCGCTCATAAGCTTTCAATTCACACAATCTTCAGTGTGCGGAAGTGCAGATGGATGGGCAGTTTGTTATTCGTCCGGATTCTCCCTTGGTTTGCGGCAACAAGTGGTTAGTGTAGTTGTTTATCAATTATTAATCTGTTTATTAGTTTTTATAGGTTAGTTTTATTGTTGTATGAAAGAACATGTGTAAACAAAACAGTTAAGATGGCACGAAGCATTATAAAATCAGTGTTTTTGAGCTAAAGCAATTACATTTTTCAACGTTGCTGCTGGAGAGAAAAATTTAAATTAAAATGCTCAGGCCAACACCTAGGCTTAAGCTGATCCAGGTGACAAAATGTAAAACTAGAGATTTCAAAAGGGAATTCAAACCAGACTTATATGAGAAATATCAATGGATCTGTGGATGTGAATTAACTAACAGGCTCTTTTGTTTTCACTGTCTCCTGTTTGTAAAACAAAGTGGTAAGTTACACTGTTGCTGATTTATCACATCTAACTCAAAAAATAAATAAACATCACTGCTCCCAATCACATTTAAACTCCACAATAGAGTTTAGTTTGCTGGGAAAGGTTGATATTCGCCAACATTGTGACAGTGCATTTCGTTCGAATGTTAAAAAACACAATGAGCAAGTAACCAAAAATCGTTGTTCTTTCCAAAATTATTGACTGTATTCTGTTTTTCGGCGCATTTGAGCTCACACTTCGAGGACATGATGAGCGCGATGATTCATTAAATCCAGGCGTTTTCAGAGGTCTTATAAACTTCTCAGCAGAACTTGATGCATCTCTAAAAGACCATCTCACTAATGCCACTGTTTTTAAAGGAACATCAAAAGAAATTCAAAGCGATTTATTAGACTGTATGCTCACTGTTTGCCAGAACCACATAAAAAATGAAATCTCAAAAGCATGTTTTGTAGCAGTGATAGCAGATGAAATTACTGATGTTTCATCTGCTTCCCAATTGGTTGTCGTTTTTCGATACATTTTAGGTAATGGACAACCAGTTGAGAGATTCTGGGAATTCACTAATCCCCCTGGACATGATGCAGAATCTATTGCTGGATGTATTCAAGCTAATTTGGAAAAAGTTGTAGACAAAGCCGAGAAATTGATATCCCATAGCTACGACGGTACAAACGTGATGAGTGGTCACCACACAGGTGTTCAGGCTATTATTAAACGTACCTATAAGAATGCACATTTTGTGCATTGCTACGCACATCAGCTCAATTTGATTGTCGGCCAAGCAACCAGTCAGAATCAACAAGTTTGAGTATTTTTTCCCAACCTAAATGACATTACTAACTTTTTCAGTAACTCTCCACACAGGATTGTTATTCTAGATGAAACTGTTAGAAAAAGGATGCCTCATGGTTCAGCCACCAGGTGGAATTTCAAGAGTCCAACCATCAATACAGTGTATGAATACAGGGAACAGTTAACTGAATGCATGGAAAAAATAGAGTCATCAGCGAAACAAGCTGTAGCAATAAATCAAGCAGGGGCTATTCGGCATATGTTGGAATACTCGGTATTTGTGTTTTGGCTTACAGTTTTTCACAATATTATGCCACATGTGGATGTGTTGTACAACCAGCTTCAGAAAACACTAACTGATGCAGCATTCATTCGAAATCATGTAAACACTTTCCAGCAGTCAATGGAAAAAGAAAGGAAAAGAAGGGTCACAGTGTCCATGAAGATATCAGAAACAGAGGAAACATCAAAGAAAAGGAAGAGAGAAAATATTCACATAAATAAAACTGTGGCAGCTAAAGAGATATGTGATGTTATCACGAATCAAGTAAAAGATAGACTTTCTTTTATAACTCACTACTCTGCTGTTTCTCTCCTCCAAGCTGAAAAATTCCAGGAGTACAAGAAAATGTTTCCAAATCAGCTTGTTAGCAAACAACAGATGTTTATCCCATGTTACAGAAGGATTGCCTGAAAACTGAACTAGGAGTAATTTACAGAAGACCAGATTTCAGAAATATGAATGGTGCCATTAGTCTTCTACAGTTCATTACAGAAAATAACTTGCACACTACGTTATCGGAGACCTACAAACTGTTGCTAATTATTTCTACTATTCCAATAACAACTGCTGAGGCCAAGAGATGCTTCTCAACTTTAAAACGAGTTAAGACATTTGTAAGTAGCATCATGAGTGAGGACAGACTGAACGCTCTAGCCATGCTCTCAATTGGAAAAAAAAAAAAAACCATGATAAATGACATACCTAAATTCAACGAAAATGTTATTGATTTGTTTGCCTCAAAAAGAGACAGGCAGATTGACTTAATTTACAAAAATTGCACTTGAGTAATCAACATTCCCTATGAATGTTTACCTTTGAAGTAAATTGTAAGCACTATTGTAATAGAATGTTACAGTTTTTCTACGTACGAGTGCTTGTTTTTTCCTTTAGTTGCATTGCTTTTTTTTACTTGTAGAAACAGAAATGTATTTTAACTTGCACGTTATGTCGTAACTTAAAATTTAATTTTTACAATTTATGTATTGTGAACCCCCATTTGAATAACCCACAAGCCGCCACTGCATTTAGGTACAACCTATCAGAAAGTAACCTATATATGCAATGGCCACAGGAATGACATAAAAAGTGAGAGTTAACTTCAAGTGAATAAGATTTTAAGAACAAAAGTATGCCATCTAGGCCAAAGGCTTTATTTATAAAGCATGTGTGGAGTATTTCATATATGTATCTTACAGTCACGAAACATACCTAAGACATTGAAATTTGAAAATAGTGTTGTTTATGACAGTTCCCAGAAGCAAGGAGATTCGCCCTTTTCCTTTGAGAAATAAACAGAAAAACCATCTAAATGTGCTGGCTCACACCTGTTTTTATCAAACACCACTATTGTTTGGTCAATCACTTCTATTTGTTTTATGCTTTAGTATAAGCTGAGCTTGATTCATGGGATAGAAAAGTTATCTAATTGCGATACAGCGTTTTTGAGAGCTACATACAGTGGGCAGGTTGTATTGGATCAAGATTTCATGATAATTAACACAGCAATCAGACATATCTGAGTTGACTGTATTTACTATTCTCACGTAATATCAATCACTCAGAAAACTTAAAAATTTCATCGCCCTGTAGTGAGAATCAAACCCACATCTCCCTATTACGGTTCAAGCATGCTACCCATTACACCACCCAGGAAGATAAAGTCGCAAGTAACCGAGTGATCAGAGCATCGGAATATTCTCCGACCGCATTCTTAATCGAAGCAAACTGTGCTGCAATCTAGCGTTGTTAAGCATATCACCAGTCTTTCAGGTATATAGTGTGGAAGAAATATTTTTCTCATAATACATGGAAAATACATCATGGTAATTAACACAGCAATCAGACATATCTGAATTGACTGTATTTACTGTTCTCACGTAATATCAATCACTCAGAAAACTTGAAAATTTCATCACTCTGGAGCGGGAATCGAACTTGCAACTCCTGATTACTGTTCGAGCATGCTAACACTGAGATACTTGGGACTTTATCGTCCTAGGTGGTGTAACGGCGGTTAACATGCTCAAACGGTAATTGGGAAAGGCGGATTCGATTCCCGCTCCAGGGCGATGACATTTTCAAATTTTCGGAGTGATTGATATTGCGTGAGAACAGTGCATACAGTCAATTCAGAGATGTCTGATTGCTGTGTTAATTATCATGACATATTTTCCACGTATTATGAGAAGAATATTTCTTCCACACTATATACTTGAACGACTGGATCAAGATTTGTTCTCAGACTTGTCAGGTAAATCTGAGAAGGAAATGAAAGGATCCAGAAAATATTTGGGTTACTTTCTGGATGCAGGCAATTGATCCATTGAAGAAAAACAAGCTCAGAACAGGAGAAACTTGCATAAAAATTTTGAGGTCATCTTAATGTACAAATTTTAATGGCATATTTTAACACTGGCTGGAAGAATGTGTATTTAAAGCCTTAATTAAGGCATGGTCCAACACATCCAAGAATGAAACAACAAAATTTACATGCATATGTTCTACTATACGGTAGAAAGTGTATTAGTGAGAAAGAGGCCAAGAATTTAAGGATTACGGGAAGTTCCTATGCAAAGCCTTGTTAGTATCAACAAAGCAAGCTAAATTATGATGTATGGCAAAACCTGCTTCTCAGCCTTCTGAATCAATATAAATGAATATTTAGAATTAAGAATGAGGCATTATCAACATTTTATTTAACTATTAGGATACATCCTATGTGAAAAAGTTTGGTTACATGGATGAATAGGGGTTTAATACCTCCTCATCTGGGTCATATTCACACCGATATGACCCAGATGAGGGGTGATAATAGAAACCATGATTTGCCGAAGATCTTAAATAAGTTCCAGTTAGCAAAATGCAAAATTTTGAAGCTGCTGTCACTGTCAGCAAAGATAGGGAAAATGGCAGAGTACAAACTGTTACAAATTATGAAAAATTCTCATGTCAATTAAGCATGCATTAAAATTGTTCATCTTACTTCTCCATAATTAATGAACGCTAATAATGCAAAATTATGCAAGTGATCAGTACAGTGAAAGATCCACACACACACACACGTGTTTATGCAAGAGACAGGACTCAAATATGCTAGTAGTAGCAAGTTATCAGGAGAATTTGGAACTTTAACATGAGGTAGGGTGTTTTGTTAACATGGGATTTAACAGAATTATTGACAACTACCTGACAATGATACAATTGGTAGAAGCTTTCATGCTGTTGGCCATGACATCCAGAAAGCATGTTAACAAGGAAACTCATTTCTTCACAATGGCAGATTGTAGTTCTTACAGCATTCTTCTGGGAGGGAGGGAGAGTATTCGTTCAACTGGCATCTTTCTAGAGAATTCTAGATATACAGTAAAACCTCGAAAATCCGGCAACTTCAGAAATCCGGCACTTTTCTGATTTCGTTTTTGTGAGAACATCCGACGTTTCACCAATAACCATGGAAATCTCCCGATGTACCATCTCAACAACACATAGCGAGATCATCCGATCTCAGCGTACGAATTGCCAATAGCTGCCTATGTGTTTTTCTTAAATTTGTTGTTTCATTGAGCTGCGCTGCAGTGACACGGACCAATGAGGCGACAAATCGGCATGTATGTTTGAAATGCGTGTGATGATGATCTGTGCTTGGTGGTAGCAATATGTGGATTCGACCGTGTAATGACATCTACATCGCCATTCATGATGCATACCGGTAATCGCCTTCGCAATGTATCACAGTTTCGTCAGTTGAAAAACCGTAACGTCGATGTAAAATCCAGCCCTAGCGGTTGCTCTGGCTTTTTTCAAGTTTTTGCCTAACCATTCACCAAATTCAGTTTTTTTCGAGAGAGTTTTATAATAAATAGTACAAAAAGGTTATCGCCAATATTTTCGCCAAAACCTTTTTTCCATCGCCAAAACGATTTTCTTCTTCGCAAATTGTGAAGAATGCGATCGGCAGTGCGACCCCTACATATTTATAAGACATAGTCATGCAAATTTTCATCAAAGTGACCTGTTACGTGTAAGTATGCGATTTACGTAACGCCGTTACGCGATTTTTGGATAGCTTCAGAAATCCGGAATTTTCATAAATGCTGCACTCGTCCGGTCCCATCGATGTGGGATTTTTGAGGTTTTACTGTATTTTGTTGGATTTAGGTCTGGTCTGGAGATTTGGCATAGCTGCTTCATCCACTTTGCAGAATATCATCAATCTACCTAACCTAGTGTGTGTGTGTGTGTGTGTGTGTGTGTGTGTGTTATCATTTGTAAAATCGAACTGTGGGATTATGTCATTCTGGAATCCCTCCCCCCCATCTCCATATGGGATATATAAGGATCTTGTCTCTGTACCTCTGAGCAGCTAGGATACAAAGATACCACCTTCAAACACAGTGTTTGGTGCATGTCCAGCATTGCTTCTCACAGGATGAGATCACCACTACCTTATCAGCTGATTTCCCTAATGTTAATCATATGATAAAGGAACCTAAAAGCATCCAGGACCACTATTCCTTGGTCCTGGAATGGTTTCACCTATACCCATTAAACAAGTGCTCCTGTGGAAGGGGTAAGGGCAAGGATTCAATCAGCAGATTCCTGATACAATTTACAAGTTAGCGATTTTTCCCTGTGGTCCCACTTGCGTACATGCCATTTCCATACAAAAGGATTTTTGTCCCACTTCCATACACATCCAGCTCATTCAGTACCATTTCTGTACACAGATGTGATGATCCGTAAGGTGCTTTTCTTCACTTCTGTCATCGCAATGTCTGTCTAACAGGCATGAGAAGATAAGCTTACGACGATACTGTCTTAACTTTTCAAAGATCCTTTGAAATTATCTGTTTTTTCTTCTATGGATAACCAACCAATGGCATCTTACTTGTTTCTCTTATGCTGCCAGTACTGATACCCTTTGTAAATGGCAACAGGTTTGTTTTTCATCATCCATATCATTTCCATTTAAAATATAAACTGCAAAAAAAAAAAAAAAAAAAATCACATATGAGATCAAACAATCTGCAATGAATTCTATGAAGGTCATGATGATTGCATTAATGGACAGCCTGTTTACCCTTCAGTCCTTATTGCTGTTTGCAACTACTCTACCATGGATGCCTATTGGTTGATGAAAACAATTAATGGTGATTTCTTTGACATCGAGGGAATTTGGAAAGGGGATTAGCATTTACTTTCACCCTTAGCATTCTCCACATCTGATATTAAGCGGTACTACTGTAGGGAAATAGCACTAGCTGATTTGGCTATGCAAGGAAATCAGGCAAGATTTCCTTTGTACGGAAATGACACATATAAAATCTCAATGGACCTCTCACACCTATAAGCTATTTGGGAAATATTTTTCTGTCGTATATTTTAAAGCGAAATAATCCCTTTCAGCAGGCTTAATTTTATACCATGCATTAGTGCACTTCATTTGCGATTGACTGAAATAAGTGAAAGTCGTAAGATGTAGGGAAAATATTTTCTAATGAGGGAAGCTCCGCTGGAGTGCACCTCACTTAAAGGAAAGCTCAACAGAGTAAACCCTCTTGACAAATGACAAGGTTTTGAAGCAGAAGATTTTCAACTGGTGAAAGACACTGGCAATAATAGAATAAAAGTTTCCATAACCTTTTATAATGTTGACTCAATGTTGAAGAATATTTTTTTTTTTTTGGTTGGAGGTTTAACGACCACTATGAACAACTCAATGGGCTATAAGCAGTTGCCCGTCCCTAATTTAGGGTTACTGGTTCCAGGGAAGGGAGAGAGCCAGTGCCGTAAGACAAACACAACATCCATGCCTCACCGGGATTCGAACCCAGACCCCTTTAAGACGAATGATCAGAAGCCATCGCTTAGACCACTGCGCCACGGGGGCGACGAAGAAGAAATTTCCGAATGAATTTCATTCTTTTTGGTGATTTGAGGTATTTCTTGCATTACTGACTTTCTGAAATTAACTTCGCAGTCATTGGAAAAGGGTTTTATTTTGCACTGCCACTCATTCTCAATCTCGTGATGCTATACCACTTTTGCAAAGCAATGCAACTGAATGTCATTTTTTGGAACACAAGCACCATTTTTTGGCTGTTTCCCATATAGCTATCTTTTCAGAAAATTTGAAAATTGCATAACCCTGGAACGGGAATTGAACCCACATCTTCCAATTTCCATTCAAGTATGCTATTGTTATGCCACTCGGGATGAACTTTAAAGCAACTGTAGCTTAGCAACTTATACAACTTTCAGATTTGTGCCAGCAGAAGCAATCCGACGGCTTCCTTATAGTGTTGACAACCCTTTCTCATCCCGTGTAAGTCTAAAACCTCCATGCTTCAGATATCTTCGTAAAAATTGGAAACTATTGAGAAATGAATTTTCATGAACAAATTATTCGTGACATCTCGAATAAATGGCAGCCACATACAAATCTCAATCTTGGCAAAGTGCCATATTCTCACTGCTTCCCACATAGCAATCAATCTCTTTGGAAAACTTTAAAATTACATCACCCTAGAGCAGAAATCAAACAGCATCTGATTCCATTCAAGTAAGCTATTTAATTGTTTCACCACCTAAGATAAACTTCCAAGCAGATCAGAATTGTTTATTTACTTTTCCACAGTTGCCTGGAAGTTTGTTATCCTGGTGGTTAAACAGTGCCATACTTGATTGGAAACTGGGACATGGTATTTTAAGTTTTCTGAAGCAACGGCTACATGGAAAACAGTGAAAATACGGTGCTTCTATGATGAAAATGAGGATTTATATGTGCCTACCATGTGCTGGAGATGCCATGAATAATTTCCTGAAGATTCATTTATTAATAATGAGTGATTTCTATGATGGCAATGCAACTGTTTGATCTTCCATATATCCCCCTCTAGCCTCACAGCTATAATCCTACAGTGAATCCTGTCAAAAGTTGCAGCATTGGTTTAATTCTAACAATTCATACAGGTGATATAAATCCAAAATAGCTCAATTCAAATCTGAAACAGACAACAATGAAGCATTGCTCTGTGGAAGTGTCACATCATCCCAGTATTGGGAATAAATATCAGTATATTAAAAAAAAAAAAAATTCAGAATTATTACAAAGTGATAGTGTATGTAGTCACTAATTTAGGGAACGTCTAAAATCTCCCAGGATCCCAGGAAAAGTGAAATTCATCAGTAAATTTCTTTAAAACAGTGTGTTTGATAAATGTCAAATGTCTAGTGTGTCTAAAAGATCAAACTAGAAGCATTTGATGCTCATCAGCCAATTGCATTCTCTAATGTGGATAAAAGAAATAACGAAATACACAGATGCATTAACATATTTATTTTAAATCAAAACACTACTGTGCTATGGTTGATGAATGGTCCCACTGCTTATTAACATTTGTTAAAATACAATAATAATTTTAACTTAATTAAGTACTTGTAATATGAAACAACCAGTTATAAATTATGTTCTAAATCTTAATGAAAGGCATACATTTAGAAAATTAATACCCACAGTTTGAAGTAATTGTTCACACAAATACATGCAGGGCCAGTTCTGGGGTGTTAGCCGCCTGCGTGCCACAGGTATTTGGCCGCCCATGCCAATCGAGTAGAAGTAAATAAGCTACTAGATTCCTAACCTAACCCACAGCACGGGAGACATTTTTTTCACTGTCCAACACTGAAAAATTGAATTAGAGATACCTGTCTAGTGACGTGTAGCACCACCTTTTGCCCTAATGACGGCGGCGATTCATCTCAGCATGGACTCGACAAGACACCGGAAGCGTTGGGAAGCCATACGGATCCACAACCCCTAAACAAGCTCCCACAGTTCATGAAGATTTGATGGAAGGGGGGTCAGAGCCTCAAACATCTCTCTCGATGGCATCCCAGATGTGCTCTATGGGATTGAGGGCAGGTGACCTAGCTGGCCAAGGAAGCAAGGTCACGTCGGTGGAGTGTTCATCCAACCATTCGGATACAATTCGGAAGCGATGGCACGGTGCATTGTCTTGTTGCAGGATGAGGTCCCCAGTGGGATGTTGAAGATGCACAAACGGGAGCAAATGGTCGTCCAGGATATCCCGGTAACGTTGACCTGTGAGGGATGATGTCACACGTACCAGGGGTCCCATTTCAGTCCACGTAAACAGTCCCCAGACGAGAATGCCACCCCCACCAGCTTGAAGAGTACCCTGCTGGCAAGAAGGATCCATCGCTTCATGTGGTTTGCGCCGTACTCGTATCCTGCCATCCGCATGTACCAACGTGACTCTCCACTCATTAGTCCAGGCAACATTTCCCCACATGTCTAGGATCCAGTGACGATGTTCCCGCGCACATGCTAATCTTTGCACCCTGTGAAGTGCGGTCAGCAGCGGTACCCTCGTGGGACGATGGCTTCTGTACCCCATAGCGAGATGGTTCTAGATGGTGTGGCTGCTTACACATTTTTGTGCACCAGCGTTAAAATTGCAGAGTGATTTCTAGCACTGCGGCCAGTCTATCCGCTGACGATGACCCCGCTCATCCACGGCAGTTGGCCCTTGCAGGGATGGTTTAACCTGATTCGATGTACTCACGGTGCACCCGTGACAGTGACCCATGCATCGGGCCTAGACAATTTGCCCACTATCAAATGCGCTTAGATCCTTCGTCTTACCCATACTGCGTCCGACTCTAACTGATTCCCATCGCATCACTCCTTATATTGTCGGATCGCTGCATACGTCATGTTTCTGTTTACAGGGCCGCCCACAGCGCCACATTTGTATAACGCCAGCTGTCTCTAATTCAATTGCTCTTCTGTGTATATAGCTTGCTAGGGTACAAGCGTACAAATATTCTACACTAATAACACAACACCGTATACACTTTTTTTTTATCTATATTCAAAACAAAACTGTTCAAAAATATCACAATCACACAGACCCTGACAAAGTGACAAATTACACATCAATACCATAACTTAACAAAATGTATGTATGTATGTATTCATGGAGTTACACTCATCGTCAAAAAAATAGTTGCACCCAGGAGGACGTGTCGGATTGCAATGCAATTCAGGTGGAATGTAAAGGTTATCCAGGAACAATAAATGATTAAACATTGAGACTGATATGGGCAATATTTTTTAGCTACACGTCGATAAGTAGTGTCTCTCAGTACGTCGTCGGTCAGCCATGTTTGCTCAAACAGCACGCCAGATGTCTCGGCATGGAATTGTACAGGTTCCTAATGGTGTCCTGCGATAAGCCATCCCATGCAGCTTGAATCTTCTCGCGCAGTACCTGCAGATTGTGCCATAGGGGTGGAGTGTGGATTGCGCGTCCAATAGCATCCCGCACATTTTCAATCGCCGATAGGTATGGCAATGCGGCTGGCCATGGCAGAGTGTCAGTGCCTTGAAGATAAGCTCTCGAAAGAGCAGCAGTATGTGAACCAGTGTTGTCCTGTTGTAAAATTCGCACCGGAGTCAGTGTTCAGAAAAGGTAGGGCCACTAGTTGCAGGACCTCATTAATGTAACGTTAGGCTGTCGAAAGGCCTGTAATAAACACCAAAAGTGATCTGGCATCTTAGGCAATTGCACCCCACACTATGACACCAGGCCTTCTGGACGTGTGATGCTCGACAACAAATCGTTCATCTTGGCACTGACCACAGTGCCTCTACACACTGATTCGATGGTCGCCTCCTTCAAGACAAAAGCAGGACTCGTACTGCTTTTGTCTTGAAGGAGGCACCATCACCTGCTGCCATGGCCATCATGTCATAAGTGGTGGGCCAACAGGGCAGGTGTCCAGGGCCCCAACACCCCAAGAGTCTTATGAGTTTACAAAACGTCAAACTCTTTGACACTCACCAGCAGGTTTTGTTTTGTTTTTTAAAGAAAAGAAGAAACACCAATCCAGAAAGTTGGAAGTTCTTTTGCCTTTTTTTAAAAACTTTGCTCGTAGCTTCGATTTTCCAAGGAGGCAGGAGGAAAGTTAAGTGTTAGAGTGGATCTTTTGTGACAAAATGGGAAACAAAGAAAGCCAACCTCCCTCCCTCCCTCCCGATCCCGAGTGTGGGTGAGGCTTGAATCTCGAGGGCCACGCACAAATCGCATTTTTTTCAAATCATTTTTTCCTTTTTAACAGTCATTTGTGTTGTCCACACGAAGAAGTGCATGTATGTTTATCACTGGGTTTTGCCCACCTGGGCTACTTATTCATAAACTCTTTCAATTGTCGCTGTTTAAACAAATAACAATGACGGGGGCCCCATATCGGCATTTCTGTCCAGTGCGTCATATTGTCTGGAAACAGCGCTGGTTGGTTTATTTCTTTTTTCTGTTATAATTAAATTTTCGTTTAATAATTTGTAGAATGGGGAAGAAACATCTTTCAGCACCAATTTTCTTGTAATTTACTAAGCAACTAAATGTGAATGCATTTGGTACACTTAATAGAGTTCTACTATTTTTGTCATGTACTATTTTTCATTCAAGTGGTATTTAAAAAGTTATTGGATATTGAATATTTCTTCTCATAGGGATAACATGGTGATGGTGTATATAATAATTCTCATACGTTGTATATGTATCCATATGTTGTATATAATGTAATGATGCCATATGTGAATAAAAAAAATAACCACATATTGTAATAATACCATCTGTTGTATATGTTCTGTATATACACTGCTGGACAATTGCTAAGGACGGATCATAAACGGCTGTATAGCGCATAAAAAAGTAAGTGTGGTTGGATGCCAAGTGAAATAAAATAATGTCAGAATGCCAGGACATTACAAGAAAGACAATTTATTGTGCTCTGAAATCCAGAAGGCTTTGGAACGTGTTCAAGGGACAAACAGGCCATTTTGTGCAGAATACGTAAACGTGAAAAAAATGCAATTACCGTTAGCAGGCGTTCCGGCGTAAGATGTCAATACGGGATATGGCCACCATGGAGGGCGATGCAAGATTCCACACGTCGTGTCATGCTTTGCACAACATTATCAAACAGCTGTTAGGCTAATTTATCCCATTCCTCTGTCAGTGCACGGATGAGGGTGTTCTTGTTTATTGGAGGGCATTGGCGACCAGAAAGACTCTTCCCCAAAGCATCCCACACATTTTCAATGGGATTCAGATCTGGAGAACGTGCTGGCCATACGAGGCGTTGAGTATCCTCGCTCTCAAGACAGTCTTGGACAGCGACTGTTCGATGACATGTTGCGTTGTCGTCCATGAAAATGAATCTATCACCGACAGCACCACGGAACATGCGAACATGAGGTAGCACAACATCATTAATGTATCGTTGGCCAGTCATAGTCCCAGTTGGAAGCACATAGAGGGACGTACGGCCATTGATCATGATGCCAGCCCATACCATGACACTACATGTCGGATATCGGTCCCTTTCCTGTATGTTTGCTGGACAATATGCAGTACCACTATCACGCCAGATCAGTTGTCGTCGACAATCAGACGATAGACTGTATCTACTCTCATCTGAGAAGAGGACAGCAGACCAGTTGCTATCAGTCCAATTGCGATGTTGGTGGCACCATCGCAAACGGGCGGTACGGTGACGTCTGGACAATGGGATGCACACAACAGGACGGCGGGCGTATAGTCCCCATTCATGCAAACGTCTGGCGACAGTTTTTTGGGAGATCCGCTTGGCATTAGTAGCCATAAACTGATTTGCTACCTCACTAGCTGTGCTGCGCCGGTGTCTTTTTGTTGATAGCACTATGTACCGATCTTCTGCAGGTGTCGTGCTGCGAGCACGACCTCCCCCGTGACGTTTGCTACACTCTCCATTTGTTTGAAATGATTTCCAAAGCCTTGAAACAACATTGTGGCTGACGTCGAACTCCCTGGCAACATCTGGTATTTTTCGCCCTTCTTCAATCTTGCCAATAATACGGCCACGCGTAAAATTATCTAGGTGATGTCGGGAAGACATACTGAAAATGGCAAGTTCGTCAATTGATTCTTTCCCTTTCAACTTTGCGTTTGAACAACAACGGTCAATACGCGTCAAATCCTTTATATCTCTTATCAGCGCTATGACGTCACGAACAAGTTCGGCAATCCAAAATTTGCATACGCACAACACGTCTTACTGTATCCCGCACTTATGCTAATTTCCACATTATCCTGCCTTCCGTTTTATGGTTGCTATCGTTGCTATTGTCATCCGTCCTTAGCAATTGTCCGGCAGTGTATAAAATCGGGGAACCCGAAAAATATGACGGCCCAGGCCCCCCGAAAGTGTTAAGACGGCACTGCCCACTGCCATTCTGACTGGCTCCATGACAGTCTGGCACGACACTATTGCAGTCTTTGCCGACAATGCAATGGTGTTAAGGGCAGTCGTCGTAACGGTCTATGTGAGCGTAGTCCTAGGTCGTGCAGCAGTCTGCCAATGGTGCTGGCACTAATTGGACGATACATGGAGAGCACCACTGCTTGCTGAATATCCGCAATTGTGGCTGTTGGGTCACTTCGCGCAGGTTTGGCAACGCGTCGGTCCTCTCTATCTCCGTGGTTGTCTAGGTCTCCCAGACTTGGACTGTTGCTGCTGCGTGCCTTGTTCTATCCACTGCCACCAACAACGTGCTATGGTGATATTCACACGACCAGTATGGCGCGTGATGAGGCGATAAGACCATTCCGCTTCCTAGAGCCTGACGATGTGGCTCCTCTCGAACTCTTCCAACTGCTCGAATTGCTTCCGAACTTTTCTCCAAGACATACTTCACTTGCAAAGGATGCAACCAACACAACAACATGAGTCAGAATGAAAAGCATGTGCAACGGGACGACCTTATATAGCCGGTCAGGCACAGTGCTATGACCCCTCCTTGCTTGCATCATATGCGCAGCCGAGCGCGATACTTGAAGCATTTACATGTCTCACGATGTCAAATCAACCCATAAAGTTTCACTCCTGTCGATTGCTTCCTTCCCGGTGCAACTATTTTGTTGACGATGAGTGTAAAAGTACAGTCTTCTTGCTTTCGTACTTGCCAATTCGTCAATTACATCTGATAATTCCAATCTTTCACACAACTTCTTCTCTATAGCAAACAGTCCTAGATCACTAAACCTCTCAAGTCATTGACGTTCTTATATATGTCTTTACAAGTTTGAGTTTCGAAAAACTCCTTTCACTTGGTGCTACACTAACCGATAATGTCAGAAGAATTATCAAATCTATATATAAACAGATTAGGAAATGATGACATTAAGTTATTTTTGGTTATATATGTTAAGTTTTTTAATGGGTCTGCCCCATCTGCAATTCCACTCTTCAAAACTATATGTTATCAGCTCATTGAAGAGCTCAAGACCATCAATATCCGTAAAACTTTTGAATCCTTTGTTAATTAGAAGAGAAACATCTAAACTAAAGCAAGCTTTTTAATTTGCTCTGTAGTCATTTCTCGAAATTCAGAAAGAAATTTAAATACATTACGACATTCCTGTAGATTTTCAAACCTATCCTGAATGGAATTTAAGGCTATATTAACAATCGTTAGATAAAATTGTATTCTTGACAATTCTTTTGGATTTGTGATAGGTTTACTGGGACTTTCATAATCAGAAAGGCGAACTTTAGTCCTACTCCTTACAACTGGAAATTCTGCCTCCACATTTACTTCTGCAGCTAAAGCTTCTGCACCCCTAATATATTTACTAAATGCATCATCAGATCTGGCTGCACTTAAAAATTTAACAAGCTCACTCAAAACATTAAGAAATTCATTTGTGTTGGATTAAAGGCACTAAAACATTTTACTTACAACATCAATTTTTGACAGAAAATTGTTCCATATTATGATTAAGGAGATAAACTTAAAAGACGCAATCCGATCTAACAAACATTGATATGTATGTTTTGTTTTCATGTATCTGGAATTGTCGTCTATGTTATATCATTTAAACTTTTCATGACTTCATCTAATTGCAATCTCAGAGGTCACAACTGCTTTTATTCTACTCTTTCACCTTGTATCACTTACAGATTTCAGTGTTAATCTACTGACATTATGCTTTAGTAAATCCCACCTTTGTAAGGGGATGCAGAAAAAAAATGTGTATAATTCTTCGATAGCGTTAAGAAAAATTAACTGTTTGGAATGTTACTTTGGCAGCATCATTTACAACTAAATTTAATGAATGAGATGCACAAGGTGCAAAAAAGGCTCTAGGATTTATACTCCTAATTTTCTTCGGCAAACCATTATGCTTACCACGCATATTTGCCCCGTTAACGTACCCTTGCCTACATATATCTTGAATATCTAGTTCACAATCTGTTAAGAGTTCCCTTAGAAGATAATTACATAATCCTTCCCTAGTAGTATCTGAAACTGGATAAAACCCAAGAAATAATTCTGTAACTGCAAAATCAGGATTGTCAATATTTACAATTCTAACTACAAATGCTATCTGTTCAATGTGACTGGCATCTGGCGTACAGTCAAGAATTACCATAAAATATTTTGCTTTTTTTACAAATTCCTTGATTTTTGATTTTATCCTAATTGCTAAAACAGATATGATTTCATTTTGAAAAGCAAGGCCTAAGTAATGAGGCATATGACTTTTAGCAGGTTGAGATTTTGTTATGCTATTGACATGCTGTGAGATAACGGGTTCCAATTTTGCTAACATTTCTATAGTCTTTAAAACGTTTCCATTGTTTGCTTCATATAATTTATCATTTTCACCCCTGAAAGATAAACACTGCTCTGCTAGAAACTGGACAATTGCAATGATTCTCTCAATAAGGGCTCCCCATCGTGTTTTTTTTTTTTTTTTTTTAGATTCAAAGTACTGCCATCGTGCTTTTTTTCAGATTAAAAGTTATCAAATGTTACAACTGTTGTCGACGCATGTTTTTAATTCTTTACAGTTTTGCATATGTTCTAAATTTGCTTCATGCCACGATAAATGAGTAGCTAAATGTCGCCAATCTGAAAACCCCTGACAATCTGTTTTGTTTTAAAGCAAACAACTTGCAACAAAAGCAAAACACATCACTGGATTTTGTAGAATAGATTAACTAAGCTCCATGAACTTTTTCACCTTTAGGTAAAACTCGCGTTGCCAACACGAGTCTAAAGTAAAAATTCCGAAAATGGTGGTTCCGCAAATGTACCACTAAAAGAGGCCGCTCCGGCCACCCTTAGAATTTGGCCGCCTGCGTGCATGCACGCACTGCACACCTAACAGAACCGGCCCTGAATACATGTTAGCAGTAAAAGTCAAGATCAGGGTAAGCATTGGCATATGATATTAAGCTTCCACTGCTGAAGCTTTCTATGTACTGGCCAGAGATTACAGTTCTCATAGCCACACAGAGCTCATGAAACAAATAACCTAGATGTCAGCCTATTAAGGTTGTGGTGGCACCCAACAAGGCCAGACAGTGCTTGTCTCTGGCACATCGCTGACCTAGTCTTTGATTATTTCATAGAATGGAAGCATGCTTTACCATAGTAATGATCACAGTATTACATATTTAATGTATTACAGAAAGACCTACATCAGAACACACCATATTTTCTGATTACAATGCTGCGGTGATAAATTCAATTTTACAAACATGCAGCTGTGAGATGCGGCATTTAATTACATGCAGCATATCTTTTTTCTTTTCTTTCTTTTGTCTTTTTTTTTTTTTTTGTAGCAAGATTTCAACCTTAAACTAATCATTAGATGAATTGTTTATGGGAGATACTGAGCTATAAAGACTTTTAGAGTGTCAACTCTTCATTGATTATTAGCACAGCAGCCAAGCCTTCATGCAAATGATCTCAAAACCTGTGTGATTATATGTGAATAGGTAATTTGGGGAACATCAAGGATTCTATCTGGTCTTTCATTTTACATGCAAGTGGTTTGTGATGTGCTGTTTTAAAAATCTTTATTGAGGATTAATAAATCGTGCTCTACCACCACCCCTGTTAAGTCACTTTTTTCTTATTTTGCACTAGGGAGGGTAAAATGTGGGGTTTTGCATGTAGTATAATCAGTGAGCCTGAGGAAGGGAAAACCACAAAATTGTACACGCTTCCTGCTTCCTCACATGTATTGTTAAATAAAGAGTGGTGTCTTCCCCTTTCAAAACACATAAATCACTATAGGTGTCAACCACAGGCTGAACAACATTGACCTCCCGCTACCATGGGCTGATAAAAAAAACTATGACCTGCTGTGAATCTGTTAGTCTTTCACACCCACTCCCTCTCCTATGAACAGTGTGTGAGGGTCTCTTATCCATTAGGAGGAAGAGTTACACAAGTACAACAATGAAGCAGTGGTTATGACTGCCATTTACTGTGTAACTTTCCACTTACCTACATCACTTTCACCTCTGATGCTATTAGATGCGAGTTGTGCATGTGATTAGAAGTCTATTAAAAATAAAGTGTTTTCCTAACACCTTCCTTCATTATGTCATTTATCTTAATGAAAGTCATACCATGTATGTACTCTACTAATACGTATACTGGCCACTGAATTAGAAACCTTTATTCATTTGCACTAAAGGAGGTTGGATCTCCTTTAGTGCAAATTACAGCACATGTGCAGTTTGGCATAGATTCCACAAGGTGTTGGAGTGCATCTACGTCTACAGCATACCAGGTGTTCACCAGATAGTCCTTTAACTGGCTCAAATTTGACAGAAGAGAACTTTACTCCGGGATCTGTTTTTTTAAGAAGTCCCGTACATTCTCAATGGGGTTCAGATCTGGGCTTTGTGGTGGAAGTCACTTGTCATGCTCACTGACCACATTTCCTGCGATGGAAAGTGGCATTTTTATCCATGAAACATTCGACACCTGCTGGATATAAAGTCAAGATTCCAGCATGGATGGAATTGGATGGCAACAATCCTCAGATTATCCTTGGAGGACACCTGAACCTCCAGCAATAACAGGTGACCCATTCTGTACCAATAAAACATGCCCCACATCATACCACCACCTCCAGAACCTTGAGTTGTATTTACAAGGCAAGCTGGGTCCATTGCTTCATGGGGCTCCAGAAAAATTCTCTGCCTACCACTGGAATAAAACAAGTTGTATCACGACTCATTGGACCACTACTTTTTCCCAGTGTCCAGTCACATTGTTCCTGACACCATTATAAACAAACTTTTTGGTTCTTGCAGAAATCAATGGTTTCCATAAAGGCATGCAACTGCCAATACCAATCCTCTTCAATTCTCTGGGCATAGTTTGCTGAGATATGGGTCAGGAATAGCCTTCATTGAATACTTCGGTCAACTTTTGCACACAGGAAGTCCTGTTTCTCCATACAAGTCTTCTCAGACAACGGCATCCAGTTCCTGACAGATTGTCGTCGTGCTACAGTTATGGCTCTTAGGCAAGCAACATGGGTTATTTTTCTACTGATTAAAGACCCAGGATATCTCACCTTTTGAGAAACCAGTCAGCTCTGCTGTTATCAAAATCATCACTCCAGCCAGACGAGCACCCACAATATACCCTCCCTCTACCGAACTATAAAAAATTATTTGTTTTTCCCGTTATGATCAACACTACCAACGATTATTGATGAGCAGCAGTCTTAAATACTTGCCTAGATCATGTTGTTACGCACATGACCAGCTATTTTGCATATATGCTGCATAAGTGCTATTTACGTACATCTGCATAAAGGTTTCTAATTCAGTAGCCAGTGTGTGTACACCGATGAGCCACTGCATTATGACCACCACCAACCTAGAGACCAAACGATGGCTCAGATGAAGTTCACAGAGCAATATATATACAACCCAAGGACCAGTTTCGGTTAGTAGTGTGTTCGGAATCAGAATGGGAAAAGCTGCCAATTTATTGAAATTTGATAAAGGACAAATTGTGATGGCAAGGAGCCTTGGAACTACGATCTTGGAAACAGACTGGCTTGTGGGTTGTTAACGTGCTGCTGTAGCGAGTACGTATCAAAAGTGATGCACAGATGGCCAAACGACAAACTGTCGTCCAGCCGTGTGTCACCTACAGCTCATTGATGCCACTGGGGAGTGTTCAAAGTGACTAGAAGGCCACAGGGCGACAAATCACCTACAGCTACAACAGTGGAGATCAGAGCAATGTGTCACAGCACACAGTTCATCACAACCTTCTGTGTATGGGCCTGCATAGCCAAAGACATAGCTGGGTCCCCATGCTCACTGCACGTCAACGCCAACAAAGCATGGAATGGGCCCAAGATCATCGAGATTGGACTGTGGATGATTGGAAGAAAGTGGCATGGTCTGATGAATTAACATTCCTGGTGCATCACGTAGATGGCCGAGCACGAATACACCGATTACCAACGGAGGCTATGGCATCTGGATGCACCGTTGGGTGGAAACAGGCCAGCGGTGGTGTTATGCTGTGGGCGACGTTTTCTTGGGACACTTTAGGCCCCAATAGCACAATCCCTGACAGCTGTCAGGTATCTAAACACCATTGCAGACCAAGTTCACCCACTCATGGCAACTAACTACACTGCTGGCCACCCAAAATGCAACACCAAGAAGGAAGCATCCGATAGGCCTGAAATTCGCAGCATGCGTCGCCCACGAGAGGACATGCAAACGATTAGCATTGCAAGGCATATGCAAAGCACCCAACACGCCACCGAGAAGCACTATAAGAAGGGTGCACAGAAGGCAGGGTGTAAGTAGTTGAAGGGTGTTGTGCTGCTGGACCTGTGCGTGGGAAGCTTCCTGGTCCCTCGTCGCAGAATACGGCAGTCATTCCAGCACGTTTTGGAGTTCGACAGAGGACAAATAGTGGCTTATCGCGACAGCGGTTTATCTTACTGAGACATCGGCGCCCGTGTGGGACGACATCCAGCCACAGTGAGGAGAGTATGGATTTGGTGGGTGCAGGAGGGACGGACGGACCGACGTGAGCGATTGGCGCAGCCACAGCACACCACCGAACGAAGGGATTGGCATGTTGTGCGGCGAGCATTGACTGCTCGCACCGCCACATCATGAACATTAGCGCAGGAATTAGGATGTGTTGTGCAACAACCTGTGTCAGCATGTACCATTCCACGTCGTCTGCAGGAGCGGGGACTTGTCGCACGGCGCCCATTGCTCTGATTACCATTGAAGTTACACCACCGGCGAGTGCGGCGGCAGTGGGCCGTTGAACGCCGCACCTGGACTACAGAATGGCACGACATTATCTTCTCCGACGAATCCTGCTTCTGCCTGCAACACCACGATGGTTGGATCTGCATGTGGCGGCACCGCAGCGAGCATTATGCATCGCCATACCGGTCCGTCGCCTGACGTTATGGTTTGGGGCGCAATTGGATATGACACCCGCACCCCTCTGGTACGCATCGCCGGTACACTCAACAGCCACCGCTACATCTCCGACGTTTTGGAGCCTGTAGTTCTCCCTTATCTGCAGGACCTTCCGGCGACCACGTTTCACCAGGACAATGTGCGCCTGCACGTGACACGCATCGTGCAACAATTCTTCATGGCCCACCAGGTGTCACTGCTGCCATGGCCCGCCTGTTTTCCCGATATGTCGCCCATCGAACACGTCTGGTCGCTGATCGGCAACCGAGTGGCCCGGCAAGCACCACCCGCGCCTATGCCCGATGAACTGTGGCAACGTGTGGAAGCAGCCTGGACCGACATACCCCAAGCTCACATTCAAAGCCTCTTTCGTTCGATGCCGCGGCGTGTAGTGGCTGTTATTGCTAGCCATGGGGGTCACACGAACTACTGATGTCTGCGTGTTCCGCAAGTCACACGGGCCTGTAAGCTCAATCGTTTCATCTTTGTATCTGTTGTTATGTGTCCAGTAAATCTGGCTTTACTGTCTCGTGTCCTTCTTGGCGTTACATTTTGGGTGGCCAGCACTGTATCTTCTCTGCTGGTGATGGCCATCACCAACAGGTTAATGCGCCATGCCACACTGCCAGAATTGTCAACGAGTGGTTCAAGGAACATGCTGGTGACTTTCTGTTAATGCCCTGGCCTCCAAATTCCCCCGACATGAACCCAATTGAACATTTGTGGTTTGACTTGGAAAAGTGGATTCACGCTAAATCACCACCACCCCAAAATGTACATGAACTGGAGGACCTGCTGTTGACATTATGGTACCAGATACCCCAGGATACCTATCGCCACCTCATTGAATCAATGCCTTACCAAGTGGCTGCTGTTTTGCGGGCTAAATGGGGTCCTACAGCTTATTATGTAGGTGGTCATAATGTAATGGCTCATCGGTGTATATCTGTGGGGGTGGAGTCTGAATGGTAATCAAATAAAAATTCCTTCATGGCATTAACCTGCGTTAAACTGGATGCAGCATTAATTCCAGATCACAAACCAAAAATATAAATGGAACTGTGGTGTGATTCTGAGAAAATACAGGAATATTTCTAAATTTTGCATTCAGGTGTACATTTTAATGTTCTTTTTAAAATGTGCTTTCTAAATTTTGTGAAGAATATTATCTTGATGCTATTAGATTTTTTTCAATGTAAACCAAACACCTAAAAACACTAACAAAGTTTTGAAGTGCAATACAACTTCTTAAGAGAGATGTAGTACATGTAGTTTGCATTGTTAATTATGACAAATTTTACTTTCTCTTGTGAAATATTGGTTGGAATATAACATAATTCATATTGTTTATATTCATCGCAAGCCTCACTTTACAGAAGAAAACAATCAGATCATTACAATTTTACCATTACTATTTATTACTTCTAAAAAAATTCCTTTAAGAAACAACACTGTTATAGACATCTAAAACAATACAATTTCCTTTGTCTAAATGTTTGTCCCACTGTCGTGGGGCAGCGGAAAGTTGTCACCATAGCAACCGAGAAAAATATTTGTGATGTCACGCTTAACTTTCCCTGCAGGTGACGTCATCACCTACACATGTACCACTTTGTTTTGTTGTCACAGCCACAAACACAAAGACCGATTTTTCACAGCTGCTGGTGTGACGTCATCTCATCCAAATCATTCTGATATGACATCAGAGGTGTATTACATTACATGATAGCTGTACTTTGTCATTCATGAACAACAACAAAATTTTTATTTAGAATCCTATTGTATGAAGTTTAATTTTAAGATTCCCCTTACAAACCTAAAATGATTATTTTAGATTGTCATTTTCTTATTTAAGTCTAAAAATTGAGAGTTCCAATACAGTAGGTAACAGTGTGTTATTAATTTCATGCCTATACTGAATATGATTTGGGAACTTTTTTTCCTTAAACCACGGAATTTTCAGAATATATATATATATATTGCGGAATATAACCAGGTATTCTTTTATTTATATTTGTAGAAGAAATGAAAAAGAAAGAAAGAAAAGAAAAATAGCAAAAATACTGTTTGGCTTCTGTGCATGAACTACCATAACATTTTAACATTTGGAACTGCGCAGTTCTAAATTTCCAAAAATGCTTTTACTATTTTAACACTTTTCTTCTGTTTGGCAACAGCAGGAACAAGGGAATGTAGCTGCTGCTTGCCATCTATGTGAATTTTTCTTTTTTACAATAAATGAAATAATGTGCTTTAGGGCCGCTATCCATTTTTTCGAGCAGCTTTCAAGAACAGGAACCACTGGCAAGGCTTGCTTTTTAATGCTTTTTATAAAAAAAAATGTCAAAAATATTGCAACGGGCTGCTATTTTTTTTTTTTTAATTACTTCAGCTGCCTACAGAAACATCAGATGTGCAGTGAATGAACCCTGGAAAAATGCAAGTGCCTGTCTGTTTCAATTGTCAAATCCCCGCCTCAATCAATATACTTTTTTTTCATTGTTGTAATGTTCAAGAAACATACTTTCACATTTGGCCATCAAAAACAAAAAGAATACCTGGTTATTAAAAAATTATTCATCTTATATTCTCCTGTCATTATAGATGGACTTTCACCTAGTTTAAGAAATATTGTATATCACCTCACTAGAGGTACAAAAGCAAGACAAATCCTACTTATTTCTTCCCAAATGAATATGTTGGGATATTGAAACTTAACTGCTGTTTTTGGTGAGCAAAAATTCTATGACGATTGTTGTTTACAACAAAACAAAAATGAATTATGATGTTCCTAATCCTTCATTTTTTCTGGTACATCTAGAATTTTGGATTTTTGAACAGATTCGATGTACCATCATCATAATTTGGCAATACCGAAAATTGAATACTCTATATCTGATGATAAAAAAAAAAAAAAATCAAGAAAACTTAATCATTTTTTATTTTTCAGAATAAAAGGCAATGAGCAATTGTAATAGTGTTCTAATAATTATTATTTGTAGATAATCTCCTTAGGGAAATAAATATCCTTTTTTTTTATTTATTTCATGATAATATGGCTTTGATCCTTTCAGCTACAGTGATAACTGTACTGAATGACGCACTGAAATATTTTTAGATCTTCATTTAGTTACAAAAACAAAAAAAAACAAGATTGCAGCATAAATTTTGCATGATGATTAGGAGCTAATTCCACACAATCACCTAAATTTAAGCACATTATTTTTTGGTGAAGAAGTGTAGTATTTTATTGTTGTCATGCAGCCATCTCTTCAGAAAACTGCATCACCCTTGAGTTTGAATCTTCGGCATGGTACTACTGTATTACACCAAGCAAAGACAACAAAAAATTTAAGTAATTTCACAGCAGGGGAACTTGAACAAACAGATTTGCACTAGTTGAAAAGTCTGATGCCACCTCATAAAAATGGCCATTTAAACTCCAAAACTGACAAATACGTAGGTCATCCAGAAAGTAACACCCATTTGCACATAGAGGGCGTGCAAGGCGGCGAACGCAGCACAGCCAGGGTCGCTCATCCTCAGCCAGACGTTGGCGAAGTTCATGGCAAATTTTGTGTTAATGCAGTGATTAAAACTGTTGCAGTGCTCGTTTAAAATGGCGAAGTCAACTGAAAATCCTGCGGAATACTGTGGTTTGCTTTCTGAATGCTAAAAACGTTTTTCTGAAAGACATTCATCATTGGATTACGGCTGTTTACGGTGAAGGGGTGATGGACGAATCATTGGTACGACGGTGGGTTCAGATGTTTAATGCAGGGAGAACAAACGAGTATGATGACCAGCACTCTGGCTGCCCATCATTCGCTACAGCGGACCTCAAGGAATGTGTTGATGTCATCAAACATGAGCGTTGCATGAAACTATGAATTGCATGCCCGTTTCCCCAGAAGTTTCTTGTGTACTGCTCCATGAAATCATAACAGAACACCTTGGCTACAGGAAAATTTGTGCGAGGTAGGTACCACGAATGCTGACTGATGATCACAAAAGGAACCGTATGGGTGCAGCTTTGAGTTTTTCCACCCGTTACACACATACAGGCAATGATTTTCTTGACCACATAGCAACAGGAGATGAAATGTAGGTCAGTCATTTCATGTTGGAGAACAAACACCTGTCGTTTGAGTGACACCATTCCCCGTCCCCGACAAAACCATGCAAGTGTAAGCAAATGCTTTCGATAAAGAAAGTCATGGCTAGTGTTTTGGGAACACAAGAGGTCTCTTGCTGGTTGAGTCCATGCCCCGAGGGACAAACATCAATGCCCACGCCTATTGTGGAACACTGCAGTGGCTGCATAGTCATCCAAAAAAAGTGGCGTGGCATGCTGTCTAACGGTGTGATGTTTCTCCCTGACAATGCGAGATTTACTGTGGCACGCCAGACCCAACACCTGTTTCAGGGTTTCAAATGGGAGGTTTTGGATCATCCAACCTACAATCAGGACTTGGCTCCCAATGATTACCATTTGTTCAGTCCTTGTGATTACCATTTCATTCAATCTCCTTCAATTTGGAAGGGCATTTTGGGAGGAGGCACTTTGCTAGCAATGATAATTTGAAAGACGGAGTGCAACAGTTGTTGCACGGACTGGCAGAAGATGAAAGTATTCAAAAACTGGTCACACGATATGACAAGTGCCTAAACACCGACAGTGATTGTGTTAAGCAGAAAAATGAGTGATTATTACTATTAATGAAAATACAAAACCTCCGACGTTGGTTTCTTTTGTTTATTTCATAATGGGTATCACTTTCTAGACGACCTTGTATGTTCAAATATAAATTGCTAATGAAACCAAAACTAAAGTTACATACAAAGGAACTAATAAAATTGTAGTATTGGGATGTTTCGGTAGCTATTTCTGCCTTCATCAGCCAAGGGATGAATGGAAGAACACAAGGTGTGGCCATCAAATCTTACAAACACAGCTAAACTTATTTGGAATAGCCCACTTTCATTATAAGAATATACGAACATTTCAAATACAGGTAAATCCCATAACTTTCATCCATTCTTGACCCATAGTTTGATTAAGAAATTTGAGTCATCCTCAAAAAAGGCCACTTGTTTACTACTGGAACTTTCAACCAGCTGTCAATTTGTTGGTATTATTCTTTTCAACCTATCCTTTCTTACAAGCTTTACTCAATCTTCAAATCCTATGGTTACAACGTTGCTCTCTGGTAAGCCTCCTTCACAACTTATTAATCTTGTGTTTAAAGATGGAGATCCAACAAACCCCTCAATTTACTTGGTGATTTTATTCTATTCTGCTCAACACCTCAGCAGGTGTTACCCACTACATTAAAGTATTTACCACAGTATCAGTTGATAACTGGCAAAACATGTCTAATGTTAAGATAGACAGTCTGCCTAATTCTTTCATTAGTAACCATCAGCGATATTTCTGCTGTTCCTGATCGGAAAAACAAAAAAATAAGCATTGCTCCATTCATTAACAGAAAATCTCCTAGGTATCATGAAAGTACAGGAATTTACCTTACTTTCATAATTTTTAAATATACCTTACTAAAGCCCATAATATGGAATAATCTCATCAAATCCCTATTATTTGAAAATATTTTTTTTAAATATGGCAACATCTGATTCACCATGTTAAAACCTCATGGCTGACAAAGGTAGAAGTAGCCACTGAAGTGTACAAATTTTGAAATTTTATTACTTCCTGTTTATGTAATTTTAGCATTGGTTTTATTAGCAATACTTTAATGTATTTATCAACAGTTATTATGTGGATTTCTGCCACTTCTTTTCAGTTTGCTAATCCAGAAACACATCCCCAGTACAGGAATCACCAGTTTTTCAGATATCTTAGACAAGAGGCCTGCACAGGCCTGAAATTTTGACCCAACAACATCCAACTAAGAGTTTGGTTTGGTACGGCCTAAAAACTCCAAGTCAGTGTCTGACTGGACCAAATCCGAAACCACTCAAACTAAATCCGGCCCAACCCCGAAGGAATTTAGGTACAAAGCCCGCTTTTTTGTACCCTTGTTTCTTATTATGATTTGAATGAATGTCCTTATGTGGTCACAAAAGCATTTTCCAAGCAAGTAGATAATCTTTATCTTAACTAAATTATTATTACTATTACTAGGTGAAAACCCGTCAATAATGACTGGGAAAAATAAGATATGCAGAGTAATTTTTTTTGATAACCAGGTATTCTTTTTGTTTGTGATGTTCAAATGTGAAAGTATGTTTCATGAGCATTACAACAATAAAAAAAAAAAGTATATTGGTTGAGGTAGGGATTCTACAATTAAAACAGGCAAGCATTGTTTCCACTGTGCCACAAAGGAGGACAAACATTCAAATGTCCAGACAAAGGAAATTATATTGTGTGTGATTATTATTATTATTTTGCTGAATGCAGCAACAGTTCTTTATCATTTTCCCCCTTGATATGACTCCCTGGGTACTGTGTGAGAAAAGAATGCAGGATGTTGCTCGAGTACCGGAGTTCCTTTTTTTTTTTTTTTTTTTTTTTCCTGTTGTAAATTGATAAACGCATTGTGGTTTCACTTTATTATTGAACATAATTCTGCAGATTTAAAAGAATTGGAAGGAGCAACTCCTGCACTTAAAAGAAAGCATACTTGTTAGTGACTGGATGTTAAAATTAGCATTATTAATGTAAGCAAAGAAATAGTGGTTACACTAAAAGTCCTTCATTTTTAAATCCTATAAATCCACTGCTAAGGGTGTCATTTCCTGTGTTACAGTCCAAGTTAAATCTTAGTTACATTAACTCTCATGGAAATTTGGTCCTTGCTATAAATGGATTCAGTATCAGTAGCCATTTTAGGGTCCTATTTTCCATGTATAATGAGGACACCCTGCCCAACAGAAAAAATACAGTTGACATACCTTCCCTTGTAACATACATAAATTCCACAAGTTAATAGGAAATGCTAGTCTTGAATAACATGAAAAAAAGAATGGATTTGGGAATTATCACATAGAAATACCTAAATTAATGTGAGCATAAAATCACTCTTGTTAAATTATCATAAAGAAACAAAATGCTGTGAACTTTCTGAGATTTCAGATCAGTTCTTTCTTTGAGCATCCACCCAGATGTACCAAAATTCACTTCACTGCTTGCACTTGATGTATGAATTATAATAACATGCTTAGTGACCCTAGCTAACTGTGGACATTGGCTAACATTTAACATCCACCATGACAACAAATCAGTGCGACTTTCATCATATGGTAAATCATGCAATGAGCCAATTCAACGAATCTATTGTCTTGTATACTGATACCCCCAGTCACTGAAATTATACTTTCTTGACGAGCAGTTGCTGAACACATTCTAATTGGTGTACCTTTTTGCAATAAGCCTATCTTCCATGAAGGACTTCAATTTAGTTACACCTCCTCAGGTGATAACATTATCTTAAACTGCTCCAAAGACGTGCGTCGGTAATCAGCTTTGGGACTTGTTTCCAAATTTGTAAAAACGAGCTTCGACAAATAAAAATAGTGATGGAAAAAATCTGGTTTTAAAGCCAGATTTTTACATGAGATGATTAAAATGCTGACCTGATCTAAAGGAGCAACTATGTTGTTGCAAGCAGACATGCCTCTGAAAACTTGAAAATTACATCGTCCTGGAACAGAAAACAAACCTACATCTTCCAATTTATGTTCAACTATGTTACCGTTACACAGCCCAGAACAAGGAACCTCCAAGCAACTGAGGATGTCTTTTTGGGACTCAGATATCGTTTTCCGCAGTGTGAAAAGCAAAGCATATATGATCCTTCATCTTAGCGGCACGCAAAGTCCCTGAAGAAATGAAGGATCATATATGCTTCGATTTCCACATGGTAGAGCATTATATCAGAGTCCCAAAAGACATCCTTAGTTGCTCGGAGGTTTCTCGTTCTGGGTGGTGTAATGGTAACATACTCGAACGTAAATCGGGAGATGCAGGTTCGATTCCTGTTCTAGGACAATGTCATTTTCAAGTTTTCCAAGGAATGTCTACTTGCATCACTAAATTGGCATCCATCTGCCCGTAACATCTATTTGACTAAGCAACTATGTTGCTTCGCCCGAGCCTACCCAAGATCAGCTCGAACCCGGCCCGATATCGAGCCAGGCTCAGGTTTATCCCAATCAGCCCAACCTATGCAAGTCTCTATCTTAGACATTACTGAAGAGCAAATCTTTTTAACTACATAGCAGCATACAAGCATATTTTTTGGCATGGAAGTACCACATTTTACTGTTACACTGCAGCTAAGAACACAAGAAAACTGTATTCCTCTGAAGTGGGAACTGAACCAGCATCTCCCTCCCTCTGTTTAAGAATGTGACAGTGCTACACAACACATATAAATAAATCTCCGGTAATCTCCATATCAATAAATCTGCAATCTCCACGATTTCTCAGGAGTAGCTTACACAGTAACATGAAAACATGGCATCTGTGCCAAAATTCTTCATCAGCATCTATGATACGTATTATATGAAGACTGGATAACTTCCTGGATCAGAATCGCCATCACTAGTGCTATCAAAACCTGGATATTTAAAAATCGGAAGTTCAGATTTTAAAAAATCAGAAATGCTATAAAACCAAACTCCAGATTGAAGCATGAATGTCTGAACATTCAAATATCAGGATTTTGAGTCGGTAAACAAAACTAGATCAGCTAAATATCTAACTTTTTTTTTCTGGCTTATTCTGGGCTATCCTACATTTAATTTCTTTGATGATTTAGCTTTTTTCTTTCCTTCATTTTTTCTTCATTCATTCTTTTTGTTTTCCTTGAGCAATGTTTTGCCATGTTAGCATACTACTCTAAAGATTGTATGCAACTTTACTGGAGCTCCCAGCATCTGCTATGTAAACAGGGAAGTAGTTCTGTTTAGAAGTTGGCCAAACATGCATAACTTCCTTTCCCATGTTCCAATGGGACTTTCACCAGGGACATTGCAACAGTCATCCCTGGCTAAGGTCCCCCAATGATACACTGCCCTATCGCAACTAGCTATGATCTACCCAAGGAACTGCACTTAACAGTATGCACAAGTAAAGACATGGCAGTACACAGTTACACAACAATCCAAATACTGGTCCTAATCTTTTTTAATATCAGGAAGAAGCCAAGTTTCCACACCTATAAATATCCTTTTGCTACAAAAACATACACAAAAACATCCCCAGAAAGAGAAAAGAAGGCATTACCTTGCTTTAGTGCAAAGTTAATGTGCCCATTCGGTAATTCCATAACATTGTCCAAGATGAGAATTATTCTTCAAAACATGGCTATACTTGAGCAGTGATACAGTCCCATTAGGAGTAGACAAATCCAAGACACCCAGTCACCATGGGATTGAAAAGTTTTAACTGGCGTTTTAGTTTTCAAATCCTATTCTGTTTTATTTTTCAAAATTTGGAATTTTATTATGAAGTGTTAATCTCTTTAATAATGCAGCAAGTACAGTATATGGATGTTTTCTAATTATGTCTCTTTTGCACATTACCGTAAAGTCAGAATAATGAAGATGCCAATATCAACTGTTTGGCATTATCTCTAGCAGGGCTATGTATTCTGCTGCAATATTAGTCAGGCTGAAATTCGTTCCACTGTGCACCCCAACAGAGGTACATGCCGGCAAGAACTGACCACTGCTGGACAATTGAAATATCTTGACTGGATTAGGAAAAAACCCAGAAGATCATGTGGAAGATAGGTGGATAAAATTCCTAAGCATGCCAGAGTGACAAGGACAAGACTTGTCCAAGGCAGAAAGCTGTGGAAGAGGCTTGGGGAGATCATCTATCAGTCAATTCAAAATGATTAATGATGATGATGTGGAGTGAGCACAAGAGATATTCATAGTTATGGCATTGTTTTCGTGCAAGGTGCTTATAAAGTGCATTTCTTCGTTACTGTTTTTATTGAATGTTACACACCAGAAGACAAAGCTGAACTTTCTGAAATGAAAACCTATGTTGAAATGCAACTGTTAATACAAAGGCTGTTCCATAAAAACTGAGAGTAATTTTTTTGAGTTGGCAACAGGGTGAAGGAGGAAAATAACCATGCATACCACTAACTGAATTAAGGAAGTATCTATGGCAATAGTTATTAGCCGTGGCAGATGACTCTGGTTTTGTTATTGCACAGTTGTTTAAGGCATGTCTGTATTTCACACCATACAACTGGGGAGGTGAGTGATTCAGAGTTAAGAAGCGAAATGTGTTGTGCGATAATATTATAAAATTGTGCTATCAATTGGGTAAAGTGGCTTCAGAAGCAGTCGATTTAATGAAAAAAGCTTACAAAGATAAATGTTTGAGTGAGTTGATTATTAGATGGCACCATTATTTCAAAAAACAGCATTTGTTGGCAGAACTCGCTCCTAGGCCTGGTCGACCTGAAAGTGTTGTTACGGAGTTTATTGTTCACACTGCTTGTGCAATCCTGCAAGAAGATTGATGAATGACACGTGAAGACATAGCAGCATCAAGTAATATTTCAAAAACATCAGCATCCCGCATTCTATGTAACAAATTACTGCTGCATTGTGTGTTCCAGATGGGTACTTAACAATTATTAGCCAGAGTTCAGGTGTATCATGAGTGAAAACAAATTATTGCAAATGATCCAGACTTTCTAAACAGTAATAACTGCTGATGAAACATGAAGTCCACTATTTCGACCTTCTCACGAAGCATGCAACGAGTGTCTGGAAACACACAGGCTTGCCTCCTCTGAAAAAGTCTACCAAATCAAGTCAGCTGGGAAGGTGATAATTTTCTTTGATCATAAAGGTGTAGTTTATCAGCATGTCGTTCCTCCACAAATTACTACCAATGCTGAGTATTGCATTTCAGTTTTGAAGCGTCTGTGCCGGCACGTATTGATTAAGTGACCGGATCTGGTGGGCAAGTGGACCCCACATCATAACGCACACACGCCCACCCGCATGTGTCTGCTTGTGTTCAACAGCTTCTTACGAAATGCAGTATTGAAATCATGCCACAGCCTGACCTCGCCCAGTGTGATTTCTGGTTATTTCCAACAATGAAGGAGAAGTTCCGTGGCGCAACATTCAACACAGATGCCGACATTATTCAAGCTGTACAGGGATCATTAAAGCAGCTTGCACAAAATGCCTTCGCCACATGCTTTGAAAAGTGGACTGAACGATAGGACCGTTACATATCATCCAAGGGAAGATACTTTGAGAAAGAATAATATTTTGCTGTAGCTACATTTCTTCATTTTGTATGATTTTACTTTCAGTTTTTATGGAACGGCCATTGTATAAGTGTATAACAAGCTTCCTAGTTTTAGTCGTGGGTTTTGCACTGAATTATTGAATATCTAAAAAATTAATACACAATTTTGACTGTTGAAGGTCATAATTCTGTATGTTTAGGTTTTGTTAGGATTGATCGTGATTTTTCTTTCTTTAAACAATGAGCTGGCTCCTGAAAATTTTGAGGTTTCGTCTACGCCCGAATCCAATGGGACAGTAATAGCTTAGTCCAATGGAATCCTGATGTCACTTCTTACCCATTAATGAAGCAACATCCTACAGAGTACCAAGACGAGGCCATCCATCCACAGCCTAAAACTGCTGTGCAATTTCAACCACAGATGTAGGCAGAAACTCTGTACTGTATAGCCAGTGCAGAGTTTCTGCCTACATCTGTGGTTGAAATTGCACAGATGTCTTGGTTAGATGCCACAGACAGCATCTAACCAAGACATGTTGCTGAAATTAAGTACTGAGTTCGTAAACTGTCAAGCTTTACAGACGAACGTACAGGAGTGAGGGAGAAGCCAGGCACAACTTCAAATAGCTGAATAATGGTATACACAGCAACCAGTGATTGCAAGACAGAGTTCCATCAACAATATTATGCAGCACAGCTTCAAACTCTCGACCAGTGAGAGAGTAAGATCAGAGTTAGCAAGCTTTCCTATTACCTTCTTTTTGAAGGCCAGTTCCAAAGAGACAGAATCTTGCGATGTGTAAAAATACACTGAAGAGCAATTGAATTAGAGATACCTATCTAGTAACGTGTAGCATCACCTTTCGCCCTGATGACGGTGGCGATTCGTCTCTGCATAGACTCGACAAGACACCGGAAGCATTGGGAAGCCATACGGATCCACGACCCCTGAACAAGCTCCCACAGTTCACGAAGATTTGATGGAGGGGGTCAGAGCCTCGAACATTTCTCTCGATGGCATCCCAGATGTGCTCTATGGGATTGAGGTCAGGTGACCTAGCTGGCCAAGGAAGTGAGGTCACGTCGGTGGAGAGTTCATCCAACCATTCGGATACAATTCAGGAGCTGCATTGTCTTGTTGCAGGATGAGGTCCCCAGTGGGATGTTGAAGACCCACAAACGGGAGCAAATGGTCGTCCAGGATATCCCGGTAACATTGACCTGTGAGGGACGATGTCACAAGTACCAGGTGTCCCATTTCAGTCCATGTAAACAGTCCCCAGACGAGAATGCCACCCCCACCAGCTTGAAGAGTACCCTCCTGACAAGAAGGATCCATCGCTTCATGTGGTGTGCGCCGTACTCGTATCCTGTCATCCGCATGTAAAAACGTGAATCTCCACTCATCAGTCCAGGCAACATTTTCCCACATGTCTAGGGTCCAGTGGCGATGTTCCCGCGCCCATGCCAATCTTTGCACCCTGTGGTGTGCGGTCAGCAGCTGTACCCTCGTGGGACAATGGCTTCTGTACACCCTCGTGGGACAATGGCTTCTGTACCCCATAGCGAGATGGTTCTGGATGGTGTGGCTGCTTACACGTTTTTGTGCACCAGCGTTAAATTGCCAAGTGATTTCTTGCACTTTGGCCAGTCTATCCGCTGTTACAATGAGAGCTAGCCAATGATGACCCCGTTCATCCACACGCTGTTGTCCACGGCAGTTGGCCCTTGCAGGGATGATTTTACCAGATTCGATGCACACACGGTGCACCCGTGACACAGTGGCTTGTGAAAATCCCAGTGCCTGCACGACTTCGGAGATGGAGTGACCCATTCGTTGGGCCCCGACAATTTGCCCACAATCAAATTCGCTTAAATCCTTCGTCTTACCCATACTGCATCAGACTCTTACTGATTCCTGTCGCATCACTCCTTACGAAAATTGCAATTCATGAGGCAACCTTATGGGTTGTCTTATGTTATAAACATGATTTTGATTAACATATACATAATATCTAAGGTATTTTACCTCATATTGTCGAAGTATTTCGCACGTTGTTTGCTCTGTGAGGCACGTGCGCTCCTGGCCCGAGAGGTCCCTTTGTTACGGACCCTTGGTTAGTTATAAAACTTTTTTTGCAGAAATAAAACAGCCACGCCATATATCCCCAATGTGGAGCTGGGGATATATGGCCTGGCTGTTTTATTTCTGCATATTTTTTAAAACTAACCAAGGGTCCGTAACGAAGGGACCTCTCGGACCAGGAACACGTGCCTCACAGAGCAAACAATGTGCAAAATACTTCGACAATATCAGGTAAAATACCTTAGATATTATGTCTATATCTCTCCTTACATTGGCGGAATGCTGCATATGTCATGTCGTTTCCGTTTGCAGTGCTGCCACAGCGCCACATTTGCATAACGCCAGCTGCCTTTAATTCAATTGCTCTTCAGTGTAGTGTGCCACTGGTTCGTCCCCATTGTGTTCTGAGAGGATTGACATCTCGCAAATCAACTGGCAGCTGTCAACTCCCACCTGTCCTCCCTCTTCCAGACTGTTAAGAATTTTAATCTCAACTAGAGGATGTAACAACATTTATCCTCAATAAATAAATAAACAGCTGAGGTTTATACTAATAATGAACGACCAACTTTTCTTTGGTTTTGTTCTTTCTTTCAAATTCAGTTTTTAATTTTCAGGTACCGGTTCGCTGAACCATCACAAATTTTAATTATCAGGTGCACACATCAGCTCCTTCACACCCCTGATTTAGCTTCTATGGAAGTACAAGAAATTAGTGTATTCGTGCAGCACTGCAATAATGGTGCAACTGTATGTTCTCATGAATAATTAAATATCAGATAATAAACAAAATATTTTTTTGTTTTAAATTTAGCAATCAGTGTCTTCAAATATTTGACTTATCTCTCAAAAAAAGAAAACAAATTTGAATTAATTACTAGGTTTCTAAGCTGCCATGGTAAATCAGAATCACTTTTAAAGCTACCACTTTCAGGAGGGGCGGATTTCCTTTACACAATATATATATATATATAATTTTTATCTTGGGGTTTAACAATCACTGTGTGTCACTCCATGGTCCATAAGCAGTCACCTGTTCCTAATTTAGAGCTATTGGTTCCAAGGAAGGTAGAGTCAGTCAGTGCCACAACATAGAAACACAACCCATGCCTCATCTGGAACTCAAACCTGGGCCCATCTCGGACAAATGATCAGGAGCCAGAGCTAGAACACCATGCCGTAGCCCTATAAATTTGAACTCTATGTTTATTCCTTTAATACAGCTCATAATTCTTTCTGTGATAGGGTAATACATTAAACAATTTTAGAGGGATAGAAAATTGTCTGGGGAACAGAAATGTGTTGATATATCAATTTTTTTTCAAAAACTGGAGCTACACTAGACTTGGCACCAATAGTTTTCCCACATTCAGTCAATTTATTTTATTTATTCTATGGAATTAGTAAGATCTGTGAATGTTGGTCAGTGAATAAAACCTTATGCAACTCTATTTGCTATTCCTTCACTGGCCACAATAAAAATGACACAGAGCACTTCAGTTATTTAATGGGCATCATGCAAAAACAAAGGCAATGTTTGCCCTCCTTTACTTTATTTTTTAATCAGGCTTTCCACAAATGCTGAATTGTCTGTTGCAGTTGATGGCCTGCCACAGCAATGTGCATTAGACAGCTTGGAATGTTCAGCAGAAAACTTAAAACACCATTCTGATGCATGCATGTATGATGCCATTTTCCATTGACACTGTGCTCTTTCACATGACAGACAATTTTTTTCTTCCTTCCACCAGCTAAGAACCACAATCTTCAGGAAGAAGAATGTGGTACATAAGATTTCTTTTACTTTGGAATACATTTTCTTTTTTGGTGCCATCACACTCATAGATCCACACAATTACATATGCATGATGAGCTTGAAAACACTTTTTTCCCCATTCACTATCTACATAACAGCATAACGAATGAATGGGATCAGAGCGTAAGGGTATTAGTAGGTATCTTTTGTTTTTGACATGCAGCACTGAAATAAGAATTTTCAATTTTTGTAATCCAAATTTTGATGTCCGTATTTTGTTCTGAAATCCAGATATCCAAGCTATTTGCATTTAAAAGAACTGAACAGCACTAGTTGTCAGTACAAGGAGGCATGGGACACTTCGATTAACGCAAGTCTGTTTGTTCAGATTTCTATGCTTCCACTGCATCAAGATACATTGTCTCTTAGGTGATGTAATGGTAGTATGTTTTAGTGGAAATCAGGAGATGCAAGTTTGGTTTTTGCTCTATGCAAATACAACTTTCAAGTTTTCTGACAAGTTGGCTACATGGTAAGTAGTAAAATATGGCACTTCTACATTGAAAAATTATATGCTTACATGACTACCACTTCTTTGTGAATATTTAATCTTCAATAACATCTACATTACTTGCACTTAAACATGAGTGTGCGCAATGTACCTGCTGTGATCAGAAAGTATCTAGTAAGTTGAATACATTGCCCCACCCATAAGGAAGGGATAGAATCAACTGTAATTTAGTATAGAGACAGATGATCATACGAATGAAACATTTAATTTTCAGCTCAAGGCAACAACATAATTAAACATAGTGACATCTGTCAATATGTCATGCAGTGACGTATATTCGAGGCTAGCTGCGACGCCCACAGAATGCACAAATTAAAGTCAATTAAATATGCACAAATAAAAGTCAATTATCAATAGTATTAAGATATGTCGATGCTTTCGGTGCGAAAAAAAAAAACACACACACACACACACGAGCGGATTCGCTTCTTTCGATTATGACAATCAGTCTGGCGAGCGATGACCAACAGCATAATGCAAGCAGGTCTTTGCTGTTCTGATGCGAAGAACTTTGATACGATCGCCTGCTAGTGTTTCCATGACAACATGAATGAACGTATGGAGGGGATTGGACCATTGCTTAGCACAATGGTTCGCTTGGAAAAGAGAAGACTTCGACTATTTCAGTTCCTTGTAAGCTTCCACATGTAACAGCACGTGTTTCGTGAGACTTGTTTCAGTTTGTGTGAAGTGTCAATGAATTAAAGTCAGTGATATTATATCTTAAATTCGTGGCTTTGTTGGATTCGAAGTGTTTTGATAAATTTTGTGATTCAAGCTTCCTTGAACATCTACTGTCAGAACTTAAAAACTCTATGCTTCAAATTTTGATACAGTTCGATTAAAAAATGAACTGAAGGTGTTTTATTCCCTTGATGAATACAAAAGAAATCAGTAAGAGACATTACTTGTTACATAAAGTTGAATAAATTGGACATAGTGTTTATTGAGGTGTACACATTAGCAGACCCAATATTAAACTTTTCATCAACAGTTGCAACTGCCGAAAGAAGTTTTTCTGTATTAGAAAGAATCAAGATATATCTTAGAGCCACACAAGGACATCTATATTCGAACAACTCGGCTGGTTTGTCAATAGAGAAAAACATTATTTTTAAATATGAAAAAGTACTCAGAAGAGATATTTTTGTGAAAACGTAGCACTCAAGTTCACACAAAAGGAAAGAAGAACGGAGTTCATGCACAAATGAAGTATTCCAAAGAAGAATGGTGTTCGTGTACAAATAAGTGTTCAAATCCTAATCCTCATAATTATTTGGTATCATGTTAGCAATAGTATGTACCTCCTAAAATTTTGAAAAAAATTGTTACTTCTATTACTTAACAATTATAAATTAAACTTCT
This sequence comes from Macrothele yani, assembly GCA_039090855.1. NCBI lineage: Eukaryota > Metazoa > Arthropoda > Arachnida > Araneae > Macrothelidae > Macrothele > Macrothele yani. The sequence continues at coordinate 23,969,499 of CM076992.1, forward strand.
TAATTAAAAAAAACAGTACTGTGTGTTGGGGGGGGTGAGATAGCCCCGGTCTTAGACTCCAAGATACGCCACTGATGTCATGTAACCACAATTGTTTGCAACACACTTTGCAATGCATTGGTACACTGAGCCATGCAACTGTCTTGTGGGATCTCGATACATTTTGCACTACACAACATTCACTTAGTCTCGTAATCAGTTGTTGCAGGATGGCTTGTGAGAAATGCCCGATTGGCGAGATATCTGGAGTATTTGTAGGCAATGGAATTAGGATGTCTTGTAGACACGCCCTGGTTGTGGCAACACACAGGGAAAGCCATCTTGCTACTAGAAGATGCCATGGCAGATATCTGCCAGACATTAATATACAGGGTGATCCATTTAAACCAGTACCATGCGATTTACTTATAACTTTTTTATAAATAACAACAAAATCATACAGTAAGTTGAGAATTATACATGTGGTATTGGAGAATCATTTTATCAAAGCAAATGTTGGAATTGTCCTCCATTTTCTTGTAAACACAGTTGGACACGCCGCACCATATTCAGTGATGTCTCATGTAGAGTACGAGCAGTAACATTGCCAATTTCAGTCGTGATTGTTTCACGCAATGCATCCAATGTTTTTAGATGGGTTTTGTAAACTCTATCCTTTAAGTAGCCCCATAAAAAAAGTCAGGGGAAGTTAAGTCCGGAGATCGGGGAAGCCATATGTTTCTTGAAATTAATCTGTCATCAAAGAAGCTGGTTATGAGTTCCATTGAGACTTCTGATGTGCGACACATAGCGTCATCCTGCTGAAAGTAGCCCTCTGTCAATTCAATGTCATCAAGTTGTTCCACAAATTCATTGAATATGCGGCAATAAACGTTAATGTTGACAGTCTCTGAGAAAAAAATGGGGCCAATAATTTTCATAGACGAAACCGCACACCATACACCAACCTTTTGTGAATGCATCGGTGTTTCACACATAACGTGTGGGTTTTCGGCAGCCCAGTACCTGCTGCTTTGCGAATTGACATAGCCTGACAGATGAAACCAGGCTTCATCCGTAAACCATGTGATGGAGAGAATATCAGATCGCAAATTAAGAAAATTTTGAAACCATTTGCAGTAACTTGCTCTCTTTCCCTTGTCTGGTTCTTGCAGCTGATGGATTACATGCACTTTAAATGGTTGGATATTCGCTGTTTTTGCTGCCCTATGACAAGTTCCGTATGAATATCCTGTCTGTTGGCTTAATCTGCGCAACGATTTCATCAGAAATTGAAGTAAACATTGCCGAACATCGTCCACACGCGTTTGGGGCATCGGAGGGTGATGTCTACCACTACCGCTGAGAAGAGAACCGGTTTGCTCCAATTTTTTGCCATCGACAGAATTGTTGACTTGCTTGGCCCTTTCGAACTCCAAGCTCTCTTCGAAATGCTCGTTGCGTTTTGATGACAGAATTGGTTACCTAATACGAATTCACTAAAAAAAAAAAAACCCGCTCTGGAACAGAGTACTGCATGTTTGCACATATGCACGCAAGTGAATGACAACGCAACAACAAACAAATCACGAGCTGAGTTACAGTTACGGTTAACAATCTTCTTCACGGTGGCGGTTTTCATTCTCCAGGAGTTGCTGCTTCTATTGAAAAAAAGAAGTTCCTTGTGCGATCCCTTGCAAAAATGTAAGGTTTTCTCAGGGTACTGGTTTAAATGGATCACCCTGTACCACAAACTGTTAGTGTCAGAACTGCTACTGACAATCTGCTGTTGTAACTAATGGCATCCAACCTGCTGACAAATGGTATGGTGCATATGGATGGCCTTTGTCTTCTTCAGGTATGGATGCAACAATCATTCACACCTAAGCGGAACTATAACTCATCACTGTACGTAATATATTCTCATTCTCCTTGTCAAGCAGCTCTAATCCAATACCAGTCCAGCTAAACTAGACAGCAAGACCGTAGCAAGCTTTTCTTATCTAGGAGGGCAAGACTTGAAATTACGCTCCTTCAAGTTCCACTCAAATAATATGACATGTGGTTCTCACTTTCTTACACACCTCCATTATAGGGGAAGTATTATGATTGTTCAAAAATCGCATTTCAGGTTTTTGACATGATTTTATTCAAAATGTGAAAACTAAGTAAATACCCAAGAACCACAGGTTGTAAATACCAAGTAAAGCAAAAACATTGTGAACGCCGACAACACAACAATCCACAGAAACGCAGAAGAAAAAACAAACCAGCGCAGAATGAATGAGTATCGGATAGTGAATGTAACAATAGGAAGAAGTTTTAGGGGTAGGGCTTGGAGAAATTTCGTTCAAGGTTAAATGCTGAGAGAACTTTCTGCGACAGAGCAGAAAGTTCTCTGATGATTAATTAGCTTTTCACCCCAACAAGTTCCGAAAGGTCATGGAGGTTCGACATATCAGCATATTGTTTTCTAAGTCTCTATTCACTGTTTTGGAAGATTCCCTTCATGGATATGAGATATTCAGACCTCACAGTGCATGTTACTCTGTACCCTGGTTAACTGCATAGAATACTGTATGAGACTAACCAAAGTCTTTAAAACGATAATACTAAAGGATGTAACTTTCTTTTTAGTTACAATTTCTATTTTTTACATCCCCCAAAGCATGAATTTACATCCTTGAAATGACCATTCTGGAAGGGCAACTATCCTTCCTGCTCTCCTGGTAGCTATGGCCCTGCTAGACTGTAGTTAGCTGTCAAAGGTAGCTGACGCAGTGAGAACTAAAGACTGCAGCACTTGGCCTGTGTCAGTCTGTTGTCAACTGCCCTCACCATGATGGCCACATGCATAGTAGTGGCCATTCTGGTAGTTGAGTAGTAATAATCTTAGGTGGGTCCATGTTCAAGTCCTGGATGACAAAAGTGTTGTGATTATTCTACAGAGCTGATAATGAAGCTAAATTATGGACAGGTGATTTGTTGTAGATTTTACAGAGCTGATAATGAAGCTACATTATGGACACAGCTTTAGATGTTTGTAGAGATTAATACACCCTGAAACTAAAAAAAAATTATTATAGCAGCCACAATTTGTGAAATGGTTGTTTCCATTGCTCTGAAGCACACAGCCACCTGCATTTGCTACACCCTTTGTCACGTTACAACGGCACGAGAGAAATAGTTATCAGAGAAGGGCTTTTATGAGGCATTGAATGAAATCTAAAGGCCTTAAAGCACTTCTTTTCTTTGGCACCTCTTCAGTACATCGTCTTGGTGTGCATTTGCAAAATCTTGGATGCACGTTCCTTGGAGATTGTTTGAAGTCAGATAAAAGAGCATGTAATGAAGATTTCACTTCTTTGTTTATGAGGAAACAGTCGTAAAAACCTTTAAAGCCGGGAGTCAGTTATTCTAGCTGGCATTATGCTGTTTGAGGAATGGAGTACATGCCAAGCGAGACTGTGTGTGGAATGTGATGTACTAAGTTGAATTGTCATTCTCACTTGTTCCTGCTAATATCGTGTGTGCCAAGGAGTGGCGTACAAGCCGACCATGACTACATATGGAACTATCGTTCTCACTTGTTCCTGCTGATGTCGTGTGTGTTGAGGAGTGGTGTATAGGCTGACCCTGACTACTTATGAAACTGTTGTCCTCGCTTGTTCCTGCTGACATTGTGTGTTCAAAGGAGGGGCTTACAAGGCCCACCATGACTATTGGCTGAACTGTTCTGACTTGTTCCTGCTGAAGAGTGGAATACAGCTTTGTATGACTAACTACCGGCTGAGTGTGATGAGGTGATAACTCGTTTGACACTCTTTCACACCTTATTAGCCATCTACAGTGCCTGCAGCAAATGACTTAGCTGTTCTATATTTTTCCTTTCATCATCATCAAATACCAAGTGCCTAACTTAGGCTTGTACAAGCCTACAATCTCACCATGCCCAAACATGGCAAAGCATTTGCTATACCTCTGGAGCAATATTTCACCCCTGACACTCTCACTCCTTGTTAGATATCTACAGTGCCAGCAGCATATAACTTAGCTGTTCTACATTTTTCCTTTCATCTTCATCAAATACCATGTGCCTAACTTGGTAATAGTCAGATGATTTGCATATCTGAAATTTCTAAATGTGCATGCATGCGCGCACACACACGTTCCAATTAATCCACTCCTGGTTGAACGAATTTCAATGTTGAGCAGTACATTATACACTGGCGGAAAGTAAAAAAAGGACACCAAGAAGGAATTGGCGGACGATCATGAAATTTACATATGTTAATTGGGTCGAGTGTACGTAGGTGTGATGTTAATTTCGGGACCGACCGGTGAGCGCTTACGCCACAGCACAGCATAATATGCAAATTATCGTCGGTGGTATTTAAGGAGTACGGCGAAGTGAATGTAATCAGTCGTCGCCGTACGGACACGTGCAAAGACCCCAAAGAAGCTGCAATGCCTGGACATGGAAGACGTGTACGATTTCAGCAGTTATCAGACTTTGAGCGAGGTCGCCTAGTCGGACTCCGTGAGGCCGGGTGGTCGTATCGCCATATTGCGGAGCGAATTGGACGGGAAGTATCGGTGGTGGTACGGTGGCGTAGATGGTCCGAGGAACATTCCCACACGAGAAGACGTGGAACCGGGAGTCACAGACGGACTGATGAGCGGACCGATCAACGCATAAGAAGAGTGGCATTGTCAAGCAGAACATCCACTGCGACGCAAATCCGAGCTGCCGTTGCACCTGAGGTGACTGTGCGAACAATCTGCAACCGTCTACTGGATGCAGGACTACGTGCACGTGTGCCTTTGGCATGTGTACCTCCAACTCTAGCCCTCCGCCAGTAACGGCTGCAGTGGTGTCGCCAACGTCTGCACTGGAGAACGCAATGGTGATCCGTTGTGTTCAGCGATGAAAGCAGATTCTGCTTGGCAGCCTCCGATGGCCGTATGTGTGTTCGCAGACGCACAGGGGAGCGTCTCCACCCTTCTTGCATCCGCCAATGACCCACAGGGCCTACACCTGGTCTTCTGGTGTGGGGAGCGATTAGCTATCACCCCCGTACACAACTAGTGTTTGTACCGGGTACGTTAAACAGCTCCTCCTACATCAACATCATTCAGCCCGTTGTGCCATTTGTAAGGTCGGTCCATCGTGGTGTTTTCCAGCAAGATAATGCATGCCCACACACGGCACGTGCAATGCAACATGGACTTCAGGGTGTGAGACAACTTCCATGGCCTGCACGTTCACCGGATTTGTCCCCCATTGAGCACGTGTGGGATTTTATGGGACAACGACTTATCCGGTCTCCACGGCCAGCCACGACCATCCCCGATTTACGCGTCCAGGTTGAGGATGCTTGGGACTCAAACTTACATCCAACATCTGTACAACAGACTCCAAGGCAGAATTGCACAGTGTGATGCAGTTCACGGCGGTTCAACCTCGTACTAACCATGTTACATGAAAATGTTATTTTTCAGTTTACCAGCAAATACAGCTGTATTTTGCCATAATGTTTTGATCACGTTATCCTCTGTATTCCGTTATTATGCTGTATAAATTTTGTTGGTATCAGACGTCTCCTTCTTGGTGTTCTTTTTTCACTTTCCGCCGGTGTACATGAACATACATACATGATTTGTGTATAATAGCATTGGCAAACTCACTAGTACAATATAAAATGCAATTTTCTGTCAAATATTTCCATTGCACTGTGTCTGATCTGACATAAAAATCTTATTTGGGGGGGGGGAGGACTTTCTGGCCACTTTTTAAATTAGTCAAGAAGCTAGCTTACTTTATAATACATGTCCTCCCATTTTTGCAGCACTTTAAAGCAAGCAGCCATAATGGTGCCACATTAACTTATTTTCACTGTGAAGCTGAAGAGAGGACAGTAGTTCTGTCTTCTTTAACTGCAAATGCTAAAGCACCAAGGCAACAGAGCCAACATTTTTGACTGGCATATATGAAGAAAACTACTTGAAAGCAATGTTACTATAAGTATGGAAATACAGTATGTTTCCTTGTATATTGAAAAGCAAACTGCACACAATCACTCTTAGGAATCATATGAAGTTCTGTCACCTCTCTCATTTTACAGTGAAAGTAACTTAACAGGGCTCCAAAATAGACATGAAAAGGTATGTATAACTTGAGTAAAAGAGATTTTTAACAAATTGCTGTGTATTAATAAAGTCACGGCAATTTTATTTTTTAGTTTAAAATTATCTGCTGAAATAAAACTTAAATCTTTTTTCCAAAATGTAATGAGCAATGAAAACATTTAGCAGTTTTATTTTATGTTGTCCTAGTGTATCAAACTAATACCTAAATTAGGATTAAATGATCACTTATATTTCCTACCACTTTATTTTGGGAGTAAAAATCTGTTTGAATGCAAATCAGAATAAAATAGATCTGCTAATTAGTGATTATCCATTGACATTCATGGATAAAAACATAACTTAACTAAAGGCAGTATCAAATTGAATCAGAGGATGACTTTATGTCTTTTAACATAATGTGAACTCAATACTTTAAAACAGGGGCATATATAGAATTTTTTTCAGGCAGGGCCAACAAAAAATGTAAGTGTTTAAAATCCACTAGGACCAAACAAAACAAAAATGAAAAATAGAAGAAAAAATTAAAGCATTTTTTTAATGTAAGTCACATTTTAATAAAAAAATATTAAAAAATTACACTTTTGGAGGAGGTGAGGCCCCTCTAAATATTCCTTAGCTTTGAAACCTAAGTTATTAAAATTTGGGAAATAAATGAAATCTGTGATATAATGAACAAAGAAGGACAATATTTTCAAGCTTAAATTGTTCAGATTCAACTTAGGTTGAAGTAAGTGAAACTGGCCCTTTTGATTCCGTCAATATGAAAGACTTTTGAGGCTCCAACAGCTTAAAATCAAAATTTATGATTGGCGTATCTCATGTTCTGCTATGTACATGCTGATATATGTATTCCAATTCATCTACTCTAAACTGCATAGTATGTCATGCTTTCTGCTGTAGTTATAGTAGATAAGTGATTTCATTTATTTTTGTAGCATTTTCCAGATTTTTGGAAACAAAGTCTGAGATGAGGATTTCTTTTACTGTTACTGTCTTGAAAGAAATGCAGGAAGAAATACCAAACCAAAGGTTATTTGAAATTCACTCTCACATTTATTTACATTTTAGCTATAATCAGATGCTGTAAAGTTCTATGATTAGTTTTGCTGTAAAAGCCATAGATCTGCATTTTAAATAATTTTGATAGCAGTTACATTCCATGCTGTCTGGTTTTACTGAACACATGAAAAAATGTTTAATTACAGATTTTATAGAAGTAAATAATACATTTGTTGGCACATGTGTAATTATACTTTAAATAATTTTTGGCATCAGAAGCATTTTGAATAAGTTTTCACCTTAAACTAGTTTAATTGGTATTACAGTAAGGTGGTAATTTTTAAAAAATAAATTTTTACTAGGATGCAGCTGAAATACTGTCTTCAGAATCAAAATTTCTTTTAGGGTGATTATTATTTCCTTCAAAACCAATGTACATATATGGCATAAAAATTAATAAAAGTGCTAGCAGTTTTATTTTTTCTCACCTTTGAAATCAAATAGTTAAATATCTATGCAAAACTTAGTGAATTTCTAGGTTGTCCTCCTCCTGCTGGTTCAGCAAAATGCTAAATGTTTTCAATAGAGGCAATTCTTAGGATGAATTTCTAACTTAAGAAAATAAAGGGGAGGGAGCAAATTATGTCTAAATGTAGAATTTTGATAGTTTATTTTTAAAGTGTAGTGATGTATCATGTTATTCAGCTTGTTTTTTCTTATTGTATGACTGCACAGCAGCTACAAGGTGCTTGTTGTTTGTTAAAATATGCATCATTATATTGTTGTAGCATAAATTGTTACTCCTACATTGCAGTTATGAAATGATATTACTCTACTGTTGTGACTTAAATTGTCAATGCTGCTCTGACGTGTTAATAAAAAGTTTTAATAATTTGTATTTTGACTCAGTACTCCTATCTACGTAGTCTTCACACACAAACAAATATGAGTCGGCATCTGAACAATTTTTCAGTTCCTGTATTTTCAATGTTTCTAAACACCCCTCACTGCACACTGGAAATACGACTCTACTGAGTTTAATTCCCTGAAAAACTGGTTATAAGAATATGACTTACACTAGCATGAGTGACATGGCTATAAACAATGAAAAAAGAGAACTCACTCAGATGTTTCGGATCTTTCAGCTGCCCTAAAGACTATACAAATCTTCCATGCTGTTATGATCTACCACTTGGGTACTGAGTGATTAAAAAAATTTAGGACTTAAACCCCAAAATCAAATTTGTAAATTTAACTCATGACCACTCTAAAAGTAACAAAGCATGACTTGTTTTTCAATAAATTACAATTCAAAGTTGCAATTGTACAGGAAGGGTACATGTAAAATTACTTATTTGATATCTTAATCATTTATATAAGTTGTCAGATACACAATTACAATAATGGTGCAGCTTAACAAACGTCTTGTTTCAAATTAAACATTGTGAAAGGGATTCTGAGGTTTATTTAAAGACCCAAAACACTTCAACAACCAAGCAACTATAAATTTATGGTTAATAATATATTTGCATTCTGTTTAACTTCATTATAATACACATTTTTTCTCTGTAATAATACTGACACATTTGTTTCAAAGAAACCTAATGGTAAGGATCCACAAAGGAGACATATAACCATACCTTGCTGGAGATTTCAATGCAGAAATTTAAAAATACTTGAACTGCACAGTATGATTTTTATATAAAATATGCTATAAATACTGATATAATTGAAGAATAACTTCACTAGTAATCTGAATTTACTGGTGTAGAATAGAAATCCAAGTTTCCAAGCTTTTGCACATCAATCAGATGGCTTTTTCAAGGAAGGTAGACAGCAAACAGTCTTTAATTATACAATACTCTTCAATTAAAATTGATTTCTATTCTATACCAATAAATTCGGATTACTAGTATAAATATACTATTTTAAGTATAGTTGGTGAACAAACAGTTCCTTGTTATTAATTATAATTGAAGGAATTAAATCTTTTGTATTAAACCTGATTTGACAATTGTAATGGTCTCTTGGGTAATTAGCAATTTAAAATGAGCATTGTTTAGTTTCATTATGTCAACTGAAAACTTCTTGGATGGCAGGCTACTTTAAATTAGTGAAATATGTACTGTGCTGTCAGTAGAAAGGTTGTAAAACTGTATTATAAATGCTGTTTAAAAACTACCTAACCAATGATAAAATATTTATGAAATCAATTGCAATCATTTTGCATATAATTTGTAACTTCTATTTTTTTTAATTTCAGAAATATAATTGCAGGATAAGCACTGTGCAGCAATGGAAGTGTTAATTATTATACAACATAATCTCATAACCACTCTTGCTTAATTTCATTTTTTATTCACAAATACTGTGTTTCAAAAACAAAAAGTGGATAATAATTTGTAAGTTTTTGTGGATAAAGAGGTAATACAAATTAGTTTTAGAATTGATAAAAAATTACATACCAAACTTTAGTATATGGAACTGAGATATCCTTGGAAGAAATATGATTTTTAGTATTTTTATCATCTGGCACATTTGTTAAGCTTCACAGCAGAAAATGACAGTTCACATACACACATATGTTGAGGCAAATATTGCCATCATTTTCACAGGTATATTGATGAGAATGCTATATTAATCCTTGTTTTCTGTGAAATTCAATTACATCCTCAAACTGATTTTTTTTTTTTTTAAGAGGTACAACAAACTACAAGCTAAGCAGTTCTGACTAAAAGACTGTTTCAACACTGTTGGAAAATGGTATTTTAAAACACAATATTATCTTTCAGTCAACATAAAAATCTTTCACAAGTTCTTCATGGAGCTTTATATAGAGGCATTAGGGCACTCAGCCACATTCAAATTGACTATGACAGATTGAAGTTCTGAAAACTAAAAAGCTACTTCTTATATTTAGACTGTACATTAATTTGAAAAACTGCACACAACAGACTATATATTAATCAGCTGATTCTTACAAATCTCATGAATCATTGGAGTGTGCTACCAAGGGAAATTCATCCAGTTTCTTTTTATATTTTAGAAAGATTTCTCTTTCACTTTTGAAACACCAAAGTGGTTCACATACTTCAGGTAGAATCACCCAACATATACTTATTTGCATTCATACACTAAAGGAATACTTGAAATAACTAATAGTTTAAATGCACTTGCTCTAAGAACCTGATTATTGGCACTACATCCAGAATATTTTTTTACCACCATAAACATTCTTGCATAGGACTTGACTGAAGTATAGTAATGAGCAAAAGCACATTTAGAATAATTTATTCCATAACATTTACAACACTAAGACTCCACTTTAAGTGATATATTTTTGCATTGTTTTGCACATCTCTTGACTGAATATACTGATTAATAAAAACATTACAAAATCAGCAATTTTTTTGGTTTCTCCGTTTTCCACTTAATTTAAAATCATCTTGAAAATAAGCACTACATCTCGTTGTACCTTTCATGGATTGTAAGGAAGCGAGTTTTTCTGTAATATGGAAGCATTACAAACATGATAAATATATTTTCGGCAATAATCTTAATATCTCTAATCTCCTAAGAAAAAATGGTTTCGGTACACAACTGCTACTCTTAATGTGTGAATCTTGTCTTAATTATTTACAGTGATTGCTTTAAATAAGAGTGAGTTACTGTTTGCCTTCTCTGAGAACATCAATCGAATTTCCCTTGCACAAAACTCACCTTCGGAAAATAGCATGCTGTCATTACCCTAACTTAAAGGCTTGATATTCAACGCGATTCACAGATACTCTGTCGTACTGAAACTAAATTGTGCTGAAATTTTAACCAGGAAAGGGGCTCCTGTGCTTTTGTTATTTGGCTATCAGCATTTAGATCTATTGACATACGAATAATGTTTTGATGTAGCAGTATAATTAATCTCGTATTCCATGTGTACAACTCCTTGCTCTTAACACAAGAAGACAGTCTTATTCGCTTGAACAAAAACTATCTGTAAGGCCACTTATTGCAGAACATCCGATTTGGAGAATATAGTTTGTTAACGGTTTTCATTGTGGGATAGCTCACAATATAAATAAATCACCAACTAATGCATAAAATACTGTCCACGTGTCATTCAAACGCTGAGCTACAGATGGGAGAAAAACATCGATATCACTCAAAGTTCCAGTCGAACTCCTGATCCGCTTAGGATGGGCTGTAACTGTAACTAAAACTAAATATTTGGTTCTGAAAGAAATAGCTACCTTAAAGGATCGATCAGATACTCAGGAGTTCATAGTTTTGAAAAAAATATTTCGATGGAAATGTGCAAATAACAACAACAAATATACATCAATTACGTGAAAATACATGATTTTGAGAACTAACACTTTATTTTCATTGATTCATATCAATACATCGATTTTTTCAGCTATACAGTGAAAGATTATATCGATATATAGTTGAGAGATGTCAGTGCAGCCAAGGAGGTTAGAATATGTGCAGCAGTGGTTTTTACTAACGTCTAACGTAGACATCTCCCCTCTTGATTTTTCTGATAGATTTTTTAAGACAAAAAGTGCTTATAATTTCTCAGCTCCAAGGATCTGTAAATTGCGTCAACAAAGTCCTGTGCATATATATACCATCTGGTTCTTCTCAAACCATGGCTCAATCAATCATTCTCAACACCATACAGGATTGCTTGATAGAATTGGCGATGTTTTGCTGGAAATGTAGGCATGCGGAGAAAACGGATGCAGTTTTTTTGTTGTTGTTGGAGGTTTAACGACCACCGTGAGCAACTTAATGGGCTATAAGCAGTCGCCCGTCCCTAATTTAGGGTCACTGGTTCCAGGGAAGGGAGAGAGCCAGCGCCGTAAGACAAACACAACATCCATGCCTCACCGAGATTCGAACCCGGACCCCGTTCGGACGAATGATCAGAGGCTATCGCGTAGACCACTGCGCCACCGGGGCTGCCCGGATGGAGTTAGAACCTTGATAACTGAAAAATCAGCAAATATAAAGTTTTGTTGCTTATACCTAACAAATCCCTTATTTGGAAATTCTACATGTATCAGAATTATCTGTCTAAAGATAATTCCGCATATTCTACTGAAAGAAGCTGTCATGGTCAAAGGGTTGCTACTGTAATGCCCGAGTAAGAATTTTTTTTTATTGGAGATTTAACGACCACCGTGAGCAACTCAGTGGGCTATAAGCAGTCCCTAATTTAGGGTCACTGGTTCCAGGGAAGGAGAGAGCCAGTGCCGTAAGACAGACACAACATCCATGCCTCACCGGGATTCGAACCCGGACCGCTTTCGGACGAATGGTCAGAGGCCATCGCTTAGACCACTGCGCCACCGGGGCGGCCGAGTAAGATTTAAACTTGCTAAACAACCGCATGCACTTTAAACTGATATTTTATGCAGATCTAAGGAACAGGCATATGGTTTATCATACTATTTAGCGCCGCCCCGGTGGCGCAGTGGTCTAAGGCGCTGGCCTCTGATCATTCATCCGTAAGGGATCCGGGTTCGAATCCCGGCCAGGCATGATGTTGTGTTTGTCTTACGGCACTGGTTCTCTCCCTTCCCTGGAACCAGTGGCCCTAAATTAGGGATGGGCGACTGCTTATAGCCCATTGAGTTCCTCACGGTGGTCGTTAAACCTTCAATCAAAAAAAAAATACTATTTAGCCTGGTCCCGAATCGTAAGTAAGACACAGATGTTGTGTTCGATCTTACGGAACTGCTTTCTTCGTTCTTAGGAGCAGTGGCAATATATCAGAGAAAGATGACTAATTCTAGGCCTAGATACTCCTCATGTGGTTCACTAAAACAAATTGAAAAAAGTTCGAAAAAAGTGGGAGTAAGAAGTTGTGTAGTCTAAAAATTGGCTTCTGATTCTCCCTACTGCTGCCTTTGAGTTCTAGTTCTAAGTATTATTTTTTGTTTGTTTGTTTGGGGGTTCAACGACCACCGCGAGCAACTAGAATGGCTATAAGGACTCGCCCTTCCCTATTTTACTGCCACTAGTTTATGGGAAGGAAAGAACCACTACTGTAAGACAAAAAACATCCATACCTTGCAGGGATTTGAACCCGGACCCATTTCGGACAAATTATCAGAAGCCAGAGCTGAGACCACTTCGCACGTGGGCGGCAATCGTAATCAAGACATGGGTGTAATGTCAGTCCTAACGGCAGCTGTTCTCCCTCTCCCTTGGTTCTCAACGGGGGCTGACAGCTTTTTCGAGCATCAGATTTTTATTGAGGTCTTTCAACCCTGTAAAAAAAGGCAAAGAAATAAAAAATGTTGCCTTGTAGTGTTTTCTTTAAAAAGACTGATTTGATAAGTTCAGTAGAAGAATGTATGTAAACGTTCTTCATTCTTTTAACTTTTTTGCTTCATTCTTTAACTTTTTACCTCTGCTGCAATTAACTTGTGCCATTTTTCGTATCTGAATTTAAAAGGAATTTGGTATATATTTTTTTTAAATTCAGATACGAAAAATGGGACAGGTTGTAGCAGAGGTGATAACACGCAAAAAGTTGAAAGAATTAAGAACGTTTACATGCGCTCTTCTTCTAAACTTATCAAATCTGTATTTATTACGTGCTTGCATTGTCTTATTAATGTAAGAGCAATTTAGTGTAAAGATTTTGATATTCACTTCACATACTGTCAAGAACTTTAATCACAGTGCTATACACCTGAACTTCATGAGAATTTAATTTACTGGTCTCACTGATTTCGACATGAAAGTAGTTTTCAAATCCACATTAAGTTATAGTACTTTGCAGAAAATAAATATCTGGAAGGCGCACGGTTCTAGAATAGATCGTGATTTTTGGAATGTCTTGAGTATCAGTGCTTAATAGGTGACGTTAGATCAAATGTATTTCGGTTTTGAGGATGTGACAGAATTACTTGCCATTTTTTCACAAACGACTTGATTCGGCAAAACAGACTTTGTGGATGCCTTGCACGTATGCATAGTACAAACGATAATGAAGAGAGCAAGGTAAAATATCAGGATGTACTAGTGTCAGATTAACCAACTGGCTAAGAAAGCCAAGCCTTAGGGATTGAAATGTTTAAGATTTTCAGTTTGATTTGTCACAAACACTTGTTTCAGCATACGTATAGCACTGTTTAAATTCAAACGTAGTAATTGCTTTCGTGATAGGCAACGAACAGTGTTGAGACAATCTACAGCCATTTGTTTTCTAGCGGTGAACATAAGAAATGATATGATTCTCTCACTGTGCTCAGTTTATGTAACTCAGTTTATGTTACCGAATATCGTTTCTTGTTACTTATGGTCTCCTTCTCTAAAAGGGCGAAATTTGTTTTGCTGACTTTGCCGATATTAAGATTTGGCCACAAGTGCAAAATTGAGTGATTTCGTGAATCCAACAATGAAAGAAAGGAGGGTAGAAAAAGTGAAGGAGTAAGAAGAAAGACAAGAAAATTAAGAGCACTTTAAAAAAGTTCTATTTCTTTTTAAGCAGTTTTTTTTTTGTCCTGTAACGTAACAGTGAAAACCAAAAATTGCTCAATGCTAACGTATTACTTTAGAAAGTTCGGAGACATTTGTGTTAAGTTTATTCTTTTATTCCAGTTCTTGGTCATACCTTTATCTAGTAATACATTGAAAACGTATAACTCTGGCTTCGATGCAAAACCTTTGCCCAAACACGATTATAAGTCCATGGTCAGTGTTGAATGAAGTCTACTTGCCCAGGTGAGCAAGACATCAATTTCATTATCAGCTTGCCATTTAGTATTGTATAAGAAAAACACGAAGAATTTTTAAAACCACATGTTCGATGGGACGAAGTTAAATATTACAATCAGAATATCATTTCTCTAGTAAAACTGGAATCTGAGAATGAAAAGGGGAGGAAAACGCCACGAATTATTTGCTGTTCAAGAACGAACTGCTTTCTTGTAACCATATGTTTTCTGAAAACAAGCGTGTTCCCACTTTTGTTATACATACACTCTTTACAAAAAAACAAAACAAAAAAAGAACGAGGCACCCAGAAGGAATTATCCAATCGAGATGGCCGCCCCGGTGGCGCAGTGGTCTAAGCGATGGCCTCTGATCATTCGTCCGTAAGGGGTCCGGGTTCGAATCCCGGTGAGGCATGGATGTTGTGCTTGTATTACGGCACTGGCTCTTTCCCTTCCCTGGAACCAGTGACCCTAAATTAGGGACGGGCGACTGCTTGTAGCCCATTGAGTTGCTCACGGTGGTCGTTAAACCTCCAATCAAAAAAAAAATCGATATGAAAATTGTTATGTGCAATGTACATATCATTATCATCATCATCATTGTCAACCATTATCAATCCACTGCTGGACGAAGGTCTCCCCAAGTTTCCTCCACAACGGTCTGTCTTGTGCCAGTCTCCTCCATGTCACTCCTGCATACTTTCGAATTTCATCCACCCATCTCCCATGTGGTCTTCTTCTGGGTCTTTTCCTGTCCCTTGGAATCCAATCTAAAATTTCGGCTGTCCATCGATGGTCTGTCATTCTGGCAGTATGTCCAGCCCATTGCCATTTCAGGCATTTAACTCTGATCATGATGTCTTCCACTCTTGTCATTTTTCGGATCCACGAGTTCCTCTTCTTATCTCTCCTGGTTACACCAAGCATGCACCTGTCCATGCTTCTTTGAGTTGTCTGCAGCCTTTGTATGTCTCTTTCAGTTAAGGTCCACGTCTCTGCACCATACGTAAGCACTGCAAGGATGCATTGATCAAACACTTTTCTTTTAAGACACAATGTCATATTGCTCTTGAAAATTATGCTGTTTCTTCCAAAAGCTCTCCAGGCAAGTTTTGTACGCCTATTAATTTCTTCATCAATGTGACCCTCACTTGATATCTGCTGTCCAAGATAAACGTACGTGTCTGTTATCTCCAGCTTTTCTCCACCAATCGATAAATCTTCATTTCTTGAAAAAGCATTGAACATCACTTTTGTCTTCTAAAGTTCATTTTTAATCCCACTTCTTTACTCTTGTCAGCAAGTTCCTGGATCATACTCTGCAGCTCTGATGGGGTAGTTGCAAAAATGACTACGTCATCAGCAAAACGAAGGTGAGTTAGATAATCTGTACATATATAGGAAATGATAGTTATGTAGATAGTTATGTATGTATATAGGAAACGAAATGGTTGTAATTCCAGAGAAGTTGGGTCATTTATTCGGATAAAACAGCTGCACGAGTGGAACAAGTCAGTACGTTGTAGCATTTCCTCTGGCTTGAATACAAGTGGTTACCTGGTATGGCATAGACGCATACAGTTCACAGATACTCTCCTGAGGTATATAGCATGCCAGATTGTGTCCAAATTGCGGCCATTTCGCTGACATTTCGAGATAGGCGTAGGTGGCGTCCCATCATGTCCCAAACATGTTCGATGGGTGAGAGGTCGGGAGATCGGGCTGGCCATGGAAGGGAGTCAACATTACGGAGACAGGCCAGTGTGTGGCCAGGCATTATCCCGTTGAAATATTGCTCGATGCTGCTGCTACAGGAATAACAACACAACAGGTCGTAGAATGTCGTCGACGTACCGTTGAGCCATGACAGTGGTACAGAGGAATACCAAGTGTTTCTGGCTATCGTAGGAAATGGCTCGTCAGACAGTCACTCCTGGTGTGCGAGCCGTGTGACGTTCCACGATAAAGACAGGATTCGTGCACTGGCAGGGTCGTGTCCAGACATGTATGCACTGGTTATCGGCGCCAAGTGTAAACCGTGACTCATCACTGAAGACAACACTGCACTACTGGACACTATCCCACGTTGATGGGGCCCGACACCATTGCAACCGGTGGGGCGATGCTCGCTGGTCAGTGGTAGGAGGCAGAGTGGCCTCCTCGAATGTAGTCAGCGTGTAGCAAGTCGTCTGACAACGGTCAGGATGGTCACTTCCGTACCTGTAGACGACGCAACATGGCCACGGATGGTTGGGAGCGACGGATACGGTTCTGTTCGTGAGGCTCTTACAATCGTTCGAACCTCGCCCTCAGTCGTTTCCGTCGGCCATCTACTGCCCGCGTGTAGCTGGGTTGTGCCTTCCTCGATCCATTGGCGAAAACGTCGTCCGATTGCCGCGTCGCTCAGACTAAATGCCTGGCAATACGGCGACTTAACCAACCGGCCTCTCTCAGCCCAATTATATATCCTCTCTATCAAACTTGCTCAACTATTCGTATTGTACACGGATCCGACGTCTAGGAATCCTGCCAGTCCGTGGAGGTTAATGCAACAGCAATCCGCTGTCGCAGTTGTTCCTGCGTGCGAGTTTACTCTTGGTGTATCCTCCTCGAAGCGTGGTGCCCATGCGCTGTGGGAGGCCACTATTTCATCATTGGTCGTTATTTTTTAATCATTTGCATGTTCGGCCCTGAGTGAGGTACTTGCATGCAGAGTTTCAACAGGATCGAACTACTTTTTCGGGGTGCTTCGTTTTTTCTTCTTTTGGCAGACAGTGTACATTGTTTTGTGTAGGTTTTGATGAAAGGAAAACTTCTGTAAATATTTTAAAAGAGCCTGTAACATACACAGAATATTACGAAATTTTTGTTTTTGAAAAGAAATCTACAGCAAAACAAATAAACTCTTTCAGAATTGCATCTTTTAGGAACCCAGAAAATATACAGGATTCATTTTTAGAAATGAAATTATGCATGATTTTTAGTATCAGTCATTCTGAGCTATTTTAAGCCTTCTGGTTTTCCATCCGGATCAATGAATTTGCATTGTACTATACATGTTAAACCACTGTGCAACTGGGCGTTTATTGGCCATTTTAATTTTCCAAATTATATAGAGATAGTTTTGCCTCAGCGGTACTTCAGTTTCAAGCTAAATCTACTGTTACTGTTGCGATTTCTTGAAAAAAAAAGTGTGATAAACGTCCAGTAACATAAGCAGCAATAATTCCGAAAAGCAAGTGAAAGTCAAGAAAAGTCGTTCTTGATGCAACTATGCACTAGTCATTCACTTTGGCCAGTCTACAGTGGAATGTTGTGTGAAGCGTCTATTTTATTCATCTGGTTCAACTCACGTATGGATTCTTTCCGGCTAGAAACAGTAGAAGATAATTGCGTACACAGACATCACGCAAGGGGGCGCAGAGTGGAATTTTTTTTGGTTAGTTGGTTGATTGAATTTAAGGGCGCAAAGACCTCAGTGGACCAAAGAACTTCTTTGGGGACTTGTTGGAATATTAATACTGATGCGTCAGTTCGTCGCTGAGAAATTCATTGCTCATGTCAATTCATCACGTTCTCAACTTTTAGTTACATACCGGAAAGCATACGATTTGGCTTCTCTTTCCGTTCGGCTGTCTCCGCGTAAGGAACAGTATTTCCACGTCCAAATGCTGATTTTCTTCTTTCCCAGGGACGGAAAGAAGTGTTCGAGATTCCAGACATCACTCTTTCCATCCTCCGATCGTATGTTGGTCTATCTGTCCGTCCGTCTAAATACACTAACGGCAAAAATAATCCCAACACCACGAAAAAATAGTTGTAGAGGAATGAAATGGCGGCAATATATTTGTATAGGTAACATATTTAATCGATTAAGGTTTCAAGATCACAGCTTATTGTTAGCGCGAGAAGAGCCATTTTAAATGTGAAATGCTGGTACAATAATAACCGGTGTAACCGCCAGAATGTTGAATGCAAGCATGCAAACGTTCATGCATTGTGTCGTACAGGTGCTGGATGTCAGTTTGTGGGATGGAGTTCCATGCCTGTTGCACTTGGTCGGTCAATACAGGGACGGTTAATGCTGGTTGGGGGTGACGCTGGAGTTGTCGTCCAATGATGTCCCATACGTGCTCGATTGGTGAAAGATCTGGTGAACTAGCAGGCCACGGCAACATGTTGACACTCTGTAGAGCATGTTGGGTTACAACAGCGGTATGCGGGTGAGCGTTATCCTGTTAGAAAACACCCCTGGAATGCTGTTCATGAATGGCAGCACAACAGGTTGAATCACCAGACCGACGTACAACTGTGCCGTCAGGGTGCGTGGGATAACCACGAGAGTGCTCCTGCTGTCATAGGAAATTGCTCCCCAGACCATAACTCCAGGTGTAGGTCCAGTGTGTCTCGACCGCAGACAGGTTGTTTGCAGGCACTCACCTGGCCTCCTCCTAACCAACACACGGCCATCACTGGCACCCAGGCAGAACCGGCTTTCATCAGAAAACACAACAGATCTCCACTCCGTCCTCTAATGAGCTCTAGCTTGATACAACTGACTTCGTAAACGGCAGTGGTTTGGAGTAAGTGGAATGCACGCTCCATGGCTTCTGGCTCGGAGCTGTCCTTCAAGTGACCGATTTGTAACAGTTCGTTGTGTCACTGTGGTGGCAACTGAAGCTCGAATTGCTGCCGCAGACGCGGTACGATGCGCCACGGCCATACGCCGTACACGGCGGTCTTCCCTCTCAGTAGTGCCACGTGGCCGGCCGGAACCCGGTCTTCTTGAGGCAGTACCTTCCCTTGACCACCGCTGCCAACAATCATGCACAGTGGCTACATTCCTGCCAAGTCGTTCTGCAATATTGCGGAAAGAAAATCCACCTTCTCGTAGCCCTATTACACGACCTCGTTCAAACTCCGTGAGCTGTTGATAATGGCTTCTTCGTCTTCTTAAAGGCATTCTTGACTAACATCAACACCCTACGTCGAATCTCAACGATAACTAACGCTCACGAACGTTACAGTGCGTATTTATAGCAAACCTGCTTTGCATGTTCCGAGGCGCTACTAGCGCCACACGTATGCGCCGAGCGCGAAATTTGTATAGACGTCATCTTACAGATGTACTCTCACCTCCTACCAACTGTCATTTATCTAACACAACCCGTTCTTGGTGTTGGGAATTTTTTCCGTAAGTGTATAATTAGCGCTTCTAACAGACATATTGAAGAAATTCTGTTTCTGACTGATAGCGAAAAGCATGCACACAAGATTATCGATGACTGTACGAAAAGCATGCACACAAGATTATCGATGACTGTACGAAAAGCATGCGCACAGTATTTCCAACGTCGCACAAGATTATCCGCTGAATATCTGTGTGAAGAAGCGAATTTTCTGCTTCGAAACGTCGGATTATAAAAATTCCTTTTCTGCCTTATAGGGGAAAAGATGAGCATTAGAATTCATAATCTCTCAGTCTCTTCACCTATTAGTTTGTCTATCTGTCAGTCCTACCAGAAAATTTTGTCTCCGTTTCTAAGGGTCCGGTGTCGTTTGTGAAAACTGACAGATAGAAGGATGAAGAAAAGAAAACATTTTGATACTCTGTGCATTCCTTTCTCTATCAGCTTCAGAAAGGATTTCTTCGCTCTAGTAATTAGAAGCAGATATATCGTTCTTCAGACGTACAGGCAGACAAGCAAGCTGACAAATGGATTGATAGATGGAAAGATGTTCGAAATCGTATGCTCATGCTTTCATTTTATAGAGCAGAAAAATAATTCTAACAATCCGATGTTTTGAAACGAAAAAATCGTTTAAGCAAGCGGACAGACAGACAGATGAAAGGAAAGACAGACACTGATAACCTTGTGCGCATGACTGTCTCTATCAGTCATAAAAGAATCTCTTCCATCTGGCCATTAGAAAAGGAGATACAATTCCTGAAAACGGACGGAAGGACAGACGAACTGAAGAAGTGACTGCCGGAAAGAAGAAATTTCATTTATTATGAACCTGTTTTCTTCCATTAATTGGAAAATAATTTTAGCAATCCGACTTTTTTTAGCAGGGATGGAAGTTCTGTGGAAGGGCAGAACGTTGTCTGAAATCTTATGCTTGTGTCTCCTCCTATAGCGCAGAGAAGGAATTTGCATAATCAGACATTTCGAAGCAGAAGTATAGTTTCTGCAGACGGATAGTCAGTCCGATGAACGAAAGAACAGACATTGATAATCTTGTGCGCATACCTTTCGCAATCAGTCACGCAGACAGAATTTTTTCAATCTGGCCGTTAGAAGCGGAAATTACATTTAGTCGGACGGACAGATAGACCCACCAAATGAGGGAATGATGTCTGAAATCTTGAACAGGTCTTTCTGTCCTTGAGAAAGAATACAATTTCAGCAAATCAACATTTGGAAACGGAAGTGCCGTTCTTGCCGGATAGATAGCCGAACGGAAGGACAACCCAAATCTTATGCTTTCCTGCAAACGATCTAACCATGGGTGATAACTTTTGTATAATCGTCCGAGTCAGGCCGGACATGCCCGGTTCGAGTTCCGGAATAAGCATGGACGGTGCACTTGGAGATGAATATTTCTCTTCCCTGGAGTCCCTAATCTAGGTACGGGAGGCTGACTGAAACTGATAGGATCGGTAAGCTCCTCCTGCCCTTTTTAAAAGTCTGATATCTGAACAGGTGCAGAAATTTAGGAGAATCAACGCAACGATTAAGAAAGTGGTACTTCTTGGGATGTCCAAAACTACACTGTTGGCCACCCAAAATGCAACACCAAAAAGGACACGAGATAGCAAAGCCAGATTTACTGGACACATAACAACAGATACAAAGATGAAACGATTGAGCTTACAGGCCCGTGCGACTTGCGAAACACGCAGACATCAATAGTTCGTGTGGCCCCCATGGATGGCAAAAACGAGCGCTACACGCCGCGGCATCGAACGAAAGAGGCTTTGGATGTGGACTCGGGGTATGTCGATCCAGGCTGCTTCCACACGTTGCCACAGTTCATCAGGCGTAGCCGCGGGTAGTGCTTGCTGGGCCACTCGGTTGCCGATCAGTGACCAGACGTGTTCGATGGGCGACATATCGGGAGAACAGGCAATGCACGGCAGCAGTGACACCTGATAGGCCGTGAAGAATTATTGCACGATGCGTGCCACGTGCGGGCACGCATTGTCCTGTTGAAACGTGGCCGCTAGCAGGTCCTGCAGGTAAGGGAGGACTACAGGCTCCAAAACGTCGGAGATGGTGCGGTGGCTGTTGAGTGTACCGGCGATGCGAACCAGAGTGGTTCGGGTGTCATGTCCAATTCCGCCCCAAACCATAACACCAGGCGACGGACCGGTATGGCGATGCATAATGCAGGCGTCATACAGTCTCTCGCCGCGGTGACGCCACACGCGGATCCGACCATCGTGGTGTTGCAGGCAGAAGCGGGATTCATCGGAGAAGTGCCATTCCGTAGTCCAGGTACGGCGTTCAACGGCCCACTGCCGCCGCACTCGCCGGTGGTGTAATGTCAATGGTAATCGGAACAATGGGTGCCGTGCGACAAGTCCCCGCTCCTGCAGACGACGTCGAACGGTACGTGCTGACACAGCTTGTTGCGCAACACACCCTAATTCCTGCGCTAACGTTCGTGATCTGGTGGTGCGAGCCGTCAATGCCCGCCGCACAACATGCCGGTCCTCTCGTTCGGTGGTGTGCCGCGGTTGCGGCAATCATTCACGTCGGTCCGTCCGTCCCTCCTGCACCCACCGAATCCATACTTGCCTCACTGTGACTGGATGTCGTCCCACACGGGTGCCGATGTCTTGGTACGATAAACTGCTGTCGCGATAAGCCACTATTCGTCCTCTGTCGAACTCCGAAACGTGCTGGAATGACTGCCGTATTCTACGACGAGGCATCAGGAAGCTTCCCACGCACAGGTCCGGCAGCACAACACACTTCCACTACTTGCACCCCGCCTTCTGTGCACCCTTCTTATAGTGCTTCTCGGTGGCGTGCCGGGCGCACATGATTTGGATATGCCCTGCAATGCTAATCGTTTGCATGTCCTCTTGCGGGCGACGCATGCTGCGAATTTCAGGCCAATCGGATGCTTCCTTCTTGGTGTTGCATTTTGGGTGGCCAGCAGTGTATATTCTTCAATCGTTTGACAAATGTAATTTTTGTTTGAAGTTGTTAAAATTCTTAGCGCTTCATTAGACTTTTGAATAACCTTCAAACTGTGATAAAACAAACTCGGTTCAATTAAAACTAGGAAAAAGGGACGAATGTCTGGAAATAACACAAGTTTTCCAAACGAAGAAAAAAATCCCAGAAAACTTCCTTTTTTTAGATTGAAGGTCTAACGACCACTGTGAGCAACTCAATGGACTATAAGCAGTTTCCCGTCCCTAATTTAGGGTCACTGGTTGTAGGGAAGGGATAGTGCCAGTGCCGTAAGACAAACACAACATCCATGCCTGACAGGATTCGAACCCGGACCCCTTTTGGACGAAGGATCAGAGGCCATTGCTTAAACCACTGCGCCATCACTGGGGCGTCCCCAGAACAGTTTAACAAACTTTTGTTGCTGTGAACGAATGTAGGAATTTCAAAAATAGGCATAGGCATGCAAGACAGTTTATTGGAACTTCGCATCAGTACCGCGGAAGGTAGACAGAAGATGACATGCTTTATCAAACAGCACTAACGTCAAACAGAAGTCATCACCTGTTCCACGTTGATAAGTGAGTCACAGCAAAATTCTCATCGGCCACCACCGGGAATCGAACCCAGGGTCTTCCAGTTACCCGCGACATGCTACCACTGCACCACAGCGGCCTCGAATTCTCCAGACTCACATGTGATTAACTGCCAAACCACATGGCAGGTTGCTTCATGGAGTCCCGCACAATGCTGGGGATTCACCAAAGATGGAAAGCAGCAACTGAACAAATAACGAGGAGGCGATTGAATAATTAATTCATACACTCGACGTGGATCAGGAACATCAAACAGAAGTCATCGCTCTTTCCACGTTGAGAAGTGAGTCACGTTGATAAGTATATTCCGTGACTCACTTATCAACGTGGAAAGAGCGATGACTTCTGTTTGGTGTTCCTGATCCACGTCGAGTGTATGAATTAAGCACTAAAGTCATTTTTTTTAATTTTTTTTTAAATTGTCGATCTTCAGCTTATGACGGAAACTAGCATCTGAGAATTAAATAAAAATGCAGCAAATGACATGCCACAAAAATTTACAGACGACATTTTATTGTTTTGAATATTTGCAACATTTTGAAATATTGAAAAGAATCCGTTAGCGTGAATGCAGTACGTCCATATTTGATAAATACACAGTTGACGTGGATTAGGAACATCAAACACAGGTCATCGCTCTTTCCACGTTTATAAGTGAGTCACGGAAAAATTCTTATCGGCCGCCACCGGGAATCGAACCCAAGGTCTTCCAGTTACGCACTGGACATGCTTCCACTGCACCACAGCGGCCACGAAATTCTCCAGACTCACATGCTACAAACTGCCAAACCACCTGGCAGGTTGCTTCTTTGGAGCCCCGCTCAGTGCTGGGGATTCACCAAAGATGAACAGCAGCAACTGAACAAATAACTCCAAAGAAGCAACCTGCCAGGTGGTTTGACAGTTTGTCGCATGTGAGTCTGGAGAATTTCGAGGCGGCTAGAGGCTCCTAAGAAAGCAACCTGCTAGGTGGTTTGGCAGTTTGTCGCATGTGAGTCTGGAGAATTTCGAGACCACTGTAGTGCAGTGGAAGTATGTCCGGCGCGTAACTGGAAGGCCCTGGGTTCGATTCCCGGTGGTGGCCGATGAGAATTTTTCCGTGACTCACTTATAAACGTGGAAAGAGCGATGACTTCTATTGATGAAGCACTATTTAATTCGAACTTGACAGAAATTTATCCAAATATCAAAACTATGTTGCGCACACAGCGCATTCATCGAAGAGTCAAAACATTTTAACCTCCTACCTGATATGATGTCGGTCTTGACAATGTCTCAATCATGGAAAAATATGGTGTATTTCCGTGCCACTACAATCTGTTGATGACTCTCTCCCTATGACAGCCTACATCGGATCAACTTGTCGGCCACTCGGGGTGAGAATCTCCGAACATAAATACAATGTTCGCACCCATTCATCCGCAACGGCCTTAGCCCGGACAGTCAACAAAGGCGATTATTTCCCTCTATGGAATAATGCTGAATTACTGTGCTCGGCCAGAACTAAAACTGCACTGCTCTTTTTGGAGAGTTTATATATTTATGATTTTGCCGAACAATGTTGTAATGAAGAAACCCCGCAAATCACACCTGCTCCCAGGGGGTTCCTGTTGGAGAACCCCACTTCTACTGTAAATATGTTTTGATTACTTACTTACTGCCATTTCTATTTCTTTTCATGCATTTGTACATATTTCCATTTGTTACTTTCTGTGTAAAGCATATCCGACCTTGTAGTACGGCGCATGCGTTGTATCTTGCTGTTGCACAAAGGTGCGTATATAAGCCAGCTTGCCCGTGTGAGTTTTCTTGTTGTGCCTGAGGATGGGTCTGTAAAAGACAGACCCGAAAGATCTCTCACATTGTTTTTAATCATTTTAACCTTTTAAACAAGTTTTAATTTTCGTAAGTAAAGATGTTTTTCACAGCTTGCGATGATTCGACCTGGTTTATTTCGTGTTGAAATGGGTTATGTCTTGTTCTTCGTGCTTAAGGCAGCAATATGGTCTACCGGTAAAACAGATAGTGACCATAGATTGGTGAGATGTAAGATGCACCTTAGCACTAAACTCAAACGTAGCAACTCGTAAGACAAACAAAATGTATTGACATAACCAACCTTAAAAAACACCATAATACCTTCAAGTTGGAACTGAAGAACAGATTCTCTGCTATAGAAGGCCTAACATCGGCAGAAGTGGATATTTCTGAAGTTAACAGAAAAGTAACCAACGCTCTTATAGAAACAGTAACAAAATTAGCTGGGTCTAAGAACAAGTTGCATGTGAACAAATTATCAGGAAAAACCAAAATGTTGATGCAAAAAAGAATAATGAGGACAACTAAAGAAGGTGTGACTTCCAAAGTGGAATATATAGAGCTATGCAAGACAGTACGGAGAAGTATCACTGAAGACGTAAGGAAATTCAACTGTGAACTAGTGAGGAAAGCAATTGAAAACAACCAAAGTCTAAAGATAGCAAGGGGACATCTCAGTAAGGGAAGAAAACAGATTAGGGCACTGAGAAAAGAAGATGGTTCTTTAACAAGAAATAGAGGCGAAATTTTGACAAGAGTGAAAGATTTCTACTCCAAATTATATGAAACGGATGATACATGTACTCCAGACATCAAGAAAGGTACCAGTACCAGAGTTCTCCCAGTCCTCCCAGCAGAAGTTGCACATGCAATCAAGAACATGAAGCGGGGAAAAGCTCCAGGAGAAGATGGAATTACTGTAGACATCATACAAGAAGCAAGTGGAGAAATCCAAACAGTACTCGCCCAAATTTTCAGTCGATGCCTCAATGAAGGGAAGATTCCTGAGGATTGGAACAACGATACAATGATCCTGCTACATAAAAAAGGGGACATTGAGGATCTCAGGAACTACAGACCTATCAGCCTTCTATCAGTGATTTATAAAATCTTCATTAAAGTTCTTTCACACCGCTTGAAGGTAACACTGGACATGGCTCAACCACGAGAACAAGCTGGATTCAGGAGTGGCTACAGCACAATAGATCATATCCATGTACTGAGGGAACTAATTCAAAGAGCAAGGGAATATGAACTTCCATTGCGCATGGCTTTTATCGATTATGAAAAAGCCTTTGATTCGGTGAAACCATCAGCAGTTACAATGGCTCTGAAATCCTGCAGTATTGAAGATGCATACATTTTTATTATTAATAACATCTATGAAAATGCAAGTGCAAAGATTCGGCTGTTTGAAAATATAACACACATAAAAATTGGAAAGGGAGTGAGACAAGGTGACACCATATCTCCGAAGCTCTTTAATGCCACTTTGGAAAATGTCTTTCAATCACTGAACTGGGAAAACAAAGGGATAAAGATTAATGGAGGTTATCTAACCCACCTTCGTTTTGCTGATGACGTAGTCATTTTTGCAACTACCCCATCAGAGCTGCAGAGTATGATCCAGGAACTTGCTGACAAGAGTAAAGAAGTGGGATTAAAAATGAACTTTCAGAAGACAAAAGTGATGTTCAATGCTTTTACAAGAAATGAAGATTTATCGATTGATGGAGAAAAGCTGGAGATAACAGACACGTACGTTTATCTTGGACAGCAGATATCAAGTGAGGGTCACATTGATGAAGAAATTAATCAGCGTACAAAACTTGCCTGTAGAGCTTTTGGAAGAAACAGCATAATTTTCAAGAGCAATATGCCATTATGTCTTGAAAGAAAAGTGTTTGATCAATGCATCCTTCCAGTGCTTACGTATGGTGCAGAGACGTGGACCTTAACTGAAAGAGACATACAAAGGCTGCAGACAACTCAAAGAAGCATGGACAGGTGCATGCTTGGTGTAACCAGGAGAGATAAGAAGAGGAACTCGTGGATCCGAAAAATGACAAGAGTGGAAGACATCATGATCAGAGTTAAATCCCTGAAATGGCAATGGGCTGGACATACTGCCAGAAGGACAGACCATCGATGGACAGCCGAAATTTCAGATTGGATTCCAAGGGACAGGAAAAGACCCAGAAGAAGACCACATGGGAGATGGGTGGATGAAATTCGAAAGTATGCGGGAGTAACATGGAGGAGACTGGCACAAGACTGACCGTTGTGGAAGAAACTTGGGGAGACCTTTGTCCAGCAGTGGATTGATAATGGTTGACAATGATGATGATGATGATGATATACATATTTCTGAATGCGAGTACAAACATTTCCTGATCATTTGAGGAAGAAATTCGCATTCTAAGTGTACCAGAAACTGGTAAAAAAGTTCCAGTTCCAATTTTAATCAGATTGTAAGCAGTGAGTTTTGCGTCCTCTCTTGAGCTGCGTCCGGGCAACCCGATCCGTCTGCCCTGCCCTAGTTACGCCTCTGGTTGTAGCATTTTTAGCAGGTAATCAGTCCGAAACGATTAGTGTCAAATGACCATTTTGAATAACAAAGCTATGGGGAAAGCAACGCTTTCTGGTGCACGGGTGCACTCGTTCCAGCCGCGTGATGCCCACTTCTTACGCAGGGAACATATTCATTCGAGCTGATTTCAGCCCATTTTACTAACTCCGAGTAAATTCGTTCCAGCTCGTTAAAGGGTTAAAACATCCTGGGAGTCTTTACTTGACTGTGTGAAACTCAAATTCAAACCCTCACTCTGCCGGTGATGAGACCTGAACCTACATCCGGAGCCGAATGCTTCCCTAATTAAGCAGCGCCGGCAAGGGCTTATCCCTGCTACTTTACCGTGTTGATTTGTGCGTGACCTCTGAGGTAGGTACGTCACGTATGTCCCCCTTGAAAAAGATTGGGGGGGGGGAATTGGAAGATTTCGGATCAGCCAACAACCATACTTGAAGTAGATCGTCGTAGAAGAAGGAATTTCATTAATTTCAGACGATATGTGGAAGAAGCATCACACATTTTTCGAACATCACGGCTAGGAGATTCATTTTTACCTTTGCCGCCCCGGTGGCGCAGTGGTCTAAGGCGCTGGCCTCTGATCATCCGTCCGTAAAGGGTCCGGGTTCGAATCCCAATCAGGCATGGATGTTGTGTTTGTCTTACGGCACTGGGTCTCTCCCTTCCCTGGAACCAGTGACCCTAAATTAGGGACGGGCGACTGCTTATAGCCCATTGAGTTGCTCACGGTGGTCGTTAAACCTCCAATAAAAAAAAAAATTACGTTTGGAAGCCAATGTGAAAACACAACCCTTCTCTCTGCCGGTGGCAAAACTCGAACCCCACATCCTTCTGCTCTGGAGCCGAATGCTTTCCCAATTAAGCTACGCCGGAAAAGGCTTATATCATTAGGATAGCAATTTTATCGCGGAAAAAAAAAAAAGGCAAATTTCGCGGCTTTTCGCCGAATTTCGGGATTAACCCCGAAATTTCGGCTTTCAGGCTCTTTCCCCACTCTTTGGATATACAGGGTGTTCAGTTAATGCTGCGACAAACTCAGAGGGTTGTTAGTAGACATCAAGAGGAACAAAAATTGAAATGGAACATGGTGTTGCAAACGCACGTTTAGTCGGTGAAAATCGCAAAAATACGTATGCAGGCTCTGTCTCCAGAGGAGAGGGAAGGCGGCGGATGTTAGTTGATCGCTGAATGCGTTCGTATGTTTACTCACGATGTCTGACGTAAGCAGCGTCGCGAAACGCATGCGCTGGGGTAGGAGCACGTGCTGCGGTGGTAGGCACGTGTTGCTGTGCCTCCACGTTCGCCGGATCTCAACCCGTTGGACTTCTTCCTCTGAGGTCACCTTAAATCACTCGTTTATGAGACGCCTGTGGACACACCGGAGGATCTCATAGCGCGGATCGTCGTCGCTGCGGCAGACATCGATAGCACACCCGGTATCTTCGAGTGCGTCCGGGAATCGTTTTTACGTCGTTGTAGACTATGCAATGACGTCCACGGCCGCCACTTCGAACAACACCTGTAATAATTTCGTTCACGTCATTCTCATCGTTCCCTTTCCAGCATTGTACTGTGCACAACAATGTAATAATTTCAATGTAATAATTCTTAACACCTGTAATAATTTCGTTCACATCATTCTAATCGTTCCCTTTCCAGTATTGTACTGTGCACCACAAGCTGTGTTGTAAACTTGCTGTCAAATAAATATTTTTGTAGTTATTATTGTACTTTTTGTCGTCCCCGCGTGACGTCAGAACCTGCATACGTATTTTCGCGATTTTCACCGACTAAACATGGTTTGCGACACCATGTTCCATTTCAGTTTTTGTTCCTCTTGATGTCTACTAACAACCCTCGGAATTTGTCGTCGGATTAACTGAACACCCTGTATAAGATGCGTTGTCTGTCACAAAAGTGGTTATATTTGCAAATGGTACTTATTAACGCCCTGAAGTATTGCCTCGCTGACAGCTTTAAAATTTACGGATTCCAAAGTGATGCACTCGAAGAAGATTGCATTCAAAGAGGTTTCAGCATTACAACTTTCAGCATTCGTTTCAGCTGATAGAACAGCAATAATAATCAAAACGCACCTATCTTCTGAATCAGTTGTTTCGTCTGCTACGATGCTTACATCGGATATTGGATTTAAAAAAATCTTCCACTTGTTGCTTGTGAATATCATATGTTTTCGGCAAATAATATTTCCTCATCCAATTTGCATTTGAAATAACACCAATATCTTTCAAAGAATTTTCCAAGTAATGTTTTAAGGTAGGGTTATACAGTTTGGGAAGCGGGATGTTAGCTGCACGAAAGGCACCAGCTAATTTCGAAAGCTCAGTTGAGCGATGCTGTTCTTGTTTAGTTCTTTTCTCGATTAATTGATCAATACATTTCTGCATTATTTTCGGTTGACTGTTCAGACACAAATTTTTTATGCAACTTGCTTGCCAAATGATTTTCACAACTGTCCTTTCTTAAAATATTCACTGGTATGTTGCCACACGAACAGAAAAATAGATTTTTGTTCACATGAAACGTTCCCTTGCTATACTGCTTGCATCTTTGAGATGCACTCTTTTTACTCACGTGGCTCATTCTCAAAATTAACAAACAATATCTAGAAACTTTATAAATTAAATACTCACACGAACGCACAAAATTTTTCTAACCTAAGCGTCTGTGAAGCTCAAACACTCTTTTCTGTGAGCTGCTTTTCCCAGCTAAAACTACTAACACTCGTACAATTGACCACATCCAGTTTTATAGTGCGGAAAGTCGCCAAGGTCAACAGTAGTGGGGTTGAAAATTACGTAAGACCACACGTGCATTCTTCAGCAGAGTGCATGTGACTTGGAATTACTCGTCAAGCATAATTGTTCGATAACAGTCTCTTCGTTCGATAAGAGTCTCTTCGTAACGATCGATCTTGAGGAGTAATTCAAGGTTTAAAGTTCTGGTTTGGACTTAGGAGTAGGATTAATTCGCGGTATATTTTTCACATTAAATTCTAATGAAGGCAGTAATAAAATTATTTAAATATGAAAAATAATCTAAAAATTATAATATAAATTTGGCAAAATTAGGAAAATAAATCAGAAATTCGCTGATATATTTGATATTCGCGAATTTACAGAAAACCCTCTAAAATTCGCGGAAATTCGCACCGGGCAACAACTAACCTATTTGACACTACCATTTGCCGTCTATACATGCGCTTCCCCTTTGAGGTACGTACGTCACAACTGGAAGAGAAAGACACTGAAAATCTGTGTTCCAGGCCTCCTGTAGCATAATCACGTGAAGTATGTGTTCTTAGACAAAAGTTACGGAAATTATCGTTAGTTGTTTCATTAAGAATTTAGCGTTTCTCCGAAACAACAAATTCTAAAATCCTGTATTCAGGAGACAGCTCTCTTCAGTAACTGAATTAATTTAACACGTAACGTTTTTTTTTTTTTTTTCTTCCTCTGATTGTTCCTTTGGTGATGTCTATATTTGGAAATTTCGCAGCTTAAATGTCAATGCTTCACAACGCAGTCAGTGTATTCGCTTTTAAGTGCAAGGGTTGAAACTCGAATACTTAATGTTTTACGTTAAGTCATCGTAACGGAATTCGATGATCCGTTCTTCCAGTTGTTTTTGCTGACGACCTTCAAGGTCAACGGTTTCAATCGTCGCCGTCAACATACCAATTTCAAGCCATTAGTACCAACACTGGAAAACAAAATTACACAACCGGTTTAGTAATGAGATAAGACTTAAAAAAAATAATTTTTTTTTTTTTTTTTTTGCCTTCCATTTTACTTATCCGCTTTCATTTCCAAGAGAATCGCGAAGCTTTTGTTGAAGGGCATGTAATTCTGGTAGCCTAGGTTAGGCGAAGCTACGTTCTAAGAACGAAGAAATAAATGGTGAGAAAAATTTCAAGGCTTTTGAAATCATTTAACAAAGATAGTCACCCTAGTCAAACTCATTTTATCTTCCTGATTTTATTCATTATTTCTTCTAACTCTCCCGAAATCACGACAAGTTCACGGGAAACAGTTTGGGATTATGCAAGCGACTTACCTAACCATTGGACGTTGTTTCTTTTTGAAAAACAAAATACACAAATTTCTCGGAATCATTGATGGAAATAGAAGGGAACGCGAGGGTGGGTACCAGGCCTGTATTCAGGCGGACTGAGGGACCTGGACCGTCCCCTTCCGAAACGTTTTTTTTTTTTTTTTCTTTTTTGATGAGGTTTAACGACCACCGTGAGCAACTCAATGGGCTATAAAGCAGTCGCCCGTCCCTAATTTAGGGTCACTGGCTCCAGGGAAGGAAAAGAGCCAGTGACGTAAGACAAACACAACATCCCTGCCTCACCGGGATTCGAACCAGGACCCCTTACGTACGAAGGATCAGAGGCCATCGCTTAGACCACTGCGCCACCGGGGCGGCGAAGTGCTTTGTTTAAGTCTTCGTAGAAAAGTTATCAAAACATCATCCGCAGGGCCATGAAAATTCAGTTGTTCTTCACTCTTCCAATTCCTTACTTTAGGCCTCTTTGTCAGGTTTGTAGGGCCAGGGATCTAATGAGGACGGTGGATAGGAATTCACTGAGGGTGTCTCGGTACTAATTGCTCTGTTGGTTTTCTTTACAAAATACGGAATTTTTTTTTATTGGAGGTTTAACGCCACCGTGAGCAACTCAATGGGGTATAACAAGTCGCCCGTCCCTAATTTAGGGTCAGTGGTTCCAGGGAAGAGAGAGAGCCAGTGCCGTAAGACAAACACAACATGCATGTCTCACCGGGATTCGAACCCGGACCCCTTACGTACGAATGATCAGAGGCCATTGCTTAGACCACTGCGCCACCGGGGCGGCGAAGTACTTTGTTTAAGTCTTCGTAGAAGAGTTATCAAAACATCATCCGCAGGGCCATTAAAATTCAGTTGTTCTTCACTCTTCTAATTCCTTACTTTAGGCCTCTTTGTCAGGTTTGTAGGGCCAGGGAGCTAATGAGGACGGTGGATAGGAATTCCCTGAGGGTGTTTTTTTTTTTTTTTTTTTTTTTTTGATTGGAGGTTTAACGACCACCGTGAGCAACTCAATGGGCTATAAGCAGTCGCCCGTCCCTAATTTAGGGTCACAGGCTCCAGGGAAGGAAAAGAGCCAGTGACGTAAGACAAACACAACATCCCTGCCTCACCGGGATTCGAACCAGGACCCCTTACGTACGAAGGATCAGAGGCCATCGCTTAGACCACTGCGCCACCGGGGCGGCGAAGTGCTTTGTTTAAGTCTTCGTAGAAAAGTTATCAAAACATCATCCGCAGGGCCATGAAAATTCAGTTGTTCTTCACTCTTCCAATTCCTTACTTTAGGCCTCTTTGTCAGGTTTGTAGGGCCAGGGATCTAATGAGGACGGTGGATAGGAATTCACTGAGGGTGTCTCGGTACTAATTGCTCTGTTGGTTTTCTTTACAAAATAGGGAATTTTTTTTTTATTGGAGGTTTAACGCCACCGTGAGCAACTCAATGGGGTATAACAAGTCGCCCGTCCCTAATTTAGGGTCAGTGGTTCCAGGGAAGAGAGAGAGCCAGTGCCGTAAGACAAACACAACATGCATGTCTCACCGGGATTCGAACCCGGACCCCTTACGTACGAATGATCAGAGGCCATTGCTTAGACCACTGCGCCACCGGGGCGGCGAAGTACTTTGTTTAAGTCTTCGTAGAAGAGTTATCAAAACATCATCCGCAGGGCCATTAAAATTCAGTTGTTCTTCACTCTTCTAATTCCTTACTTTAGGCCTCTTTGTCAGGTTTGTAGGGCCAGGGAGCTAATGAGGACGGTGGATAGGAATTCCCTGAGGGTGTTTTTTTTTTTTTTTTTTTTGATTGGAGGTTTAACGACCACCGTGAGCAACTCAATGGGCTATAAGCAGTCGCCCGTCCCTAATTTAGGGTCACAGGCTCCAGGGAAGGGAAAGAGCCAGTGCCGTAAGACAAACACAACATCCATGCCTCACCGGGATTCGAACCCGGACCCCTTACGTACGAATGATCAGAGGCCATCGCTTAGACCACTGCGCCACTGAGGCGGCCCAAAATGTTTAAATATGCATCTTATACATAGATAGTTCTTTGCAGTAACACAAACATTGCTCTTGAATAATCGCAAAACCAATGCATTTAAACATGAGCTTTTACAAATTATCATTAAATTGATGTACATATTTATGGGCCAGCTTTTTAACTATGTTATGCTAAAAATCGTGTTTTAACAGTTAATTTTTAAAATCTCACTGTGGTGGATTTTTTTTTTTTTCAGTGTCCAAGTATGTTTTTAGTAGCCCTACCCGCGCGATATTGGAGGCGAGTTAGTGATTTGTGTGACCAATTAGCGGTGCATTTCTGGTTACTTGTTCTGCATTTTATGACAGGAGAAGACATCCAGGAAGAGTGAGACTTTTTTATATAGAATCTCTATAGGGAGATAGGAAATGGGGAGGCGAGATGTTTTTGGCGAGGGACTGTCTTACGAAATACCTGCTTTAGTGTCGAAGGGACCATGGCGTCCAGCCAACTCCTGATATCTTACACTTCTCCCATAAGATTTCTAATTATAGTGCTTCACCAGTTGCTCCGCAGGACATCACCGGAAGCTTGAAAACACACCTCTCTCATCCTTGAGTATTGTGCGATCAAAAAGTTCCGAGACTAGGTGCGTAGCGCGCCAACCGATGGCAGTACGCTGATGCGCGAACCGCGGTCGAGGGCAGTGACCTTCATGAGTCATTGTGCCGAGTGGCGTCGTTTTGTGAACATCGAGAGCTGTGCTACACGATGTTTGGTGACCACGTGCAGAACACAGCTGCGATTTCGGTATGGACTGCAAACTAGAGCAGCGAGCGAACATCAAATTCTGCGTCAAACTCGGCTAAACGGGAACGGAGACGCATGAAATGTTGCGGCAGGCTTACGGCAATGAAGCAATGAGTCGTGCGAGGTGTTTTGAGTGGCACTCGCGCTTCAAGAGCAGCAGAACGGCACTGGAAGACGACGAGAGGTCAGGGCGACCGTCCACGAGCAAAACTCCCGAAAATGTGGACAAAATTAGGGAACTGGTGCATGAGGATCGTCGGAGAACCATTCAAGACATTGCTACCATCGTCAATGTGTCATACGGAACAGTGCAAGAAATTCTGACGTCGGTTTGGAACATGCACCGCATTGCTGAAAAGTTTGTGCCAAAAATTCTGAATCCCGAACAGAAGGCGCTCCGTGTCGAACTCTGTCAAGATCTTCGTCAGCAGGTGGTGAATGTACCAACGTTCCTGTCGCGGATTATCACTGGGGACGAGACTTGGGTTTACGGTTACGACCCGGAGACCAAACAACAATCGTTGCAGTGGAAGAGCCCGGCATCTCCACGACCGAAGAAGGCCCGACAGGTCCGGAGCGCAACCAAATGCATGCTTATCGTGTTCTTCGACATTCGTTAGGTTGTGCACCGTGAATTCGTCCCCCGGAGCGAGACCGTCACTGCCCTTTTTACTGCGATGTTCTGCGGCGTCTTAGGGAGGACATTCGCCGCAAACGACCTGAAATCTGGCACAGGGGCGACTTTCTGCTGCATCACGACAATGCAGCAGGTCACAGAGCGTTAGCAACACGCCAGGTTTGCAGCCGCAACAGCATGACTACCCATCCTCACCCGCCTTACTCGCCGGATTTGGCCCCCTGCGACTGCTTTGGGTTTCCGAAGACGAAGCTGAAGCTCAAGGGTCGCAGTTTTGAAACCGTGGACGAGATCCAGCGCGAATCGCAGACGGTGCTTGGCACGATTCGCGAACAGGACTTCCAGGGAGCGTTCCAACAGTGGCAAAACCGCTGGCAGCGGTTTATCGCTGCCTAAGGATACTACTTTGGGGGAGATCATAGCCAAACTTAAGTAACGTAAGTACTTTGTTGTATATCGTCCTAGTCTCGGAACTTTTTGATCGGACTTCGTATATTGTGGTACGGTCGACAAACACCGCGTTGTCAGAAAGAAGAATGTTTGTTCTCTTATAAAATAACGTTGTACAAAATTATTAGCATTAATTGAATTACCTGTTAGTAGATAAGCAGTGCACAGAATTTATGCGTAATGATTGGTTATTAAAAGCAAGAAATCGTTTTATAAAATTTATAACAACTCTTAAAAGGCGTGAAAAGATAGCTCTCCTTCTCTCTATGTAGTCCATAAAAAACCTTGGCAAAACTATCATATAAATGAATTGAAAAGAGACAATCCCAACTGTCAAAAAAGAGATGCCATAAATAAACAGGGTGCATAGGAAAGTCCCTTTAGCCTGAAATAACTTGCGAACGGAGAGAGCAAGTGAGATAACGGTATAGTAAAGCGACTACGCCCGATCGAATGCAACCAATAGCAGCGCCCCTAGTGGCGAAATGCGGAATTTAGCCATTGCAAATCCAAAACGAAAAGAGATAGAGCAAAATTTCCAATTACAAAGCTGTAGAGCATCAATTAATTAGTACAAAACGACATTTGTTTTACACGGATAAGATAAATAGTCGCCTGAAAACCCTAAAATGTCCGAAATCGATGCGCGACTTTTTGTGTGAACGTTTGAAGGGAGCAGGCATAGGTATGAGCAAATACACACAATTTATTGCATAAATGCGTACTTATGTCAATACAGTTTAATGACGTCAGACAAAACAAAAACAAAAAAGGCAAACTGGCGCACAGTGATAAAAAGTTAATGTCGAGTATGTTCGAAGAGTTCGCCATTGCCCACGAGCCGTCTCACTACACTTTCCATGGTAACCGCACTTGGATGTAGCCCAGCTGGAAAACGAACGGCCGCCCCGGTGGCGCAGTGGTCTAAGCGATGGCCTTTGATCATTCGTCCGAACGGGGCCCGGGTTCGAATCCCGGTGAGGCATGGATGGTGTGTTTGTCTTACGGCACTGGCTCTCTCCCTTCCCTGGAGCCAGTGACCCTAAATTAGGGACGGGCGACTGCTTATAGCCCATTGAGTTGCTCACGGTGGTCGTT
Organism: Macrothele yani; assembly: GCA_039090855.1. Classification (NCBI taxonomy): domain Eukaryota; kingdom Metazoa; phylum Arthropoda; class Arachnida; order Araneae; family Macrothelidae; genus Macrothele; species Macrothele yani. The sequence continues at coordinate 24,006,618 of CM076992.1, forward strand.
AAACCTCCAATCAAAAAAAAAAAAAACGAACGGCATATTCCCGTGCAGCTAGCGCCGCGTTTTGTTGGCATTCGCCGTAAATAAGCACCATCTCGCAATATTGGGAGTGAGTGAAGCTCGCCATTCTCACACAGTGTAACGTAGACCTAAACTTCTGATCAGGGTACATCCTGCTACTGGTTTTTATATCGTAGGTACGGTACAACGTCACAATCTGCATTTCCATACGGCTACATTTTGTGAAATGTGAATATGCAAACTCGAATCGTCGCGCATCGATTTCGGACATTTTTGGGTTTTCAGGCGACTATTTATCTTATCCGTGTGAAGCAAATGTCGTTTTGTGCTAACAAATTGATGCTCTACAATTTCGTAATTGGAAATTTTGCTCTATCTCTTTTCGTTTTGCAATGGCTAACTTCCGCATTTCGCCGCTAGGGGCACTGCTATTGGTTGTATTCGATCGGGCGTAGTCACTTTACTATACCGTTATCTCACTTGAATAACTGTACCTCTCTCCGTTTGCAAGTTATTCCAGGCTAAAGGGACTTTCCTATGCACCCTGTACATACTGTTAAAAATTTTGTGGTAGGTTGCACCAAAACGTGGTGCTACACTAGCTGCATCACTGTCGCAGAAAAGCTACACCATTGTGTGCTGCAAACAAAACCCAACAACATGGTGAAACTTTGCACCATAATGTGGCGCAATCTTGTTTCATTGGGTTGAAGGCTAAGTTCATGCCATTTTTTTCACCGCACTACAGAAATGTATTACATCAGAAAGGAAAACGGAATAAATCAACTATGTATCTCCCCCTCCCCTTTGTTTACGATGGTGTCCCAACGTCTGCAATGCCATTCTTGAAAAAACGTGCAGGTTTTGCTGCGAAGAAATCATCAAGGAAATTCTGGAGATTTTTTTTTTTTTTTTTTTTTTATTGGAGGTTTAACGACCACCGTGAGCAACTCAATGGGCTATAAGCAGTCGCCCGTCCCTAATTTAGGGTCACTGGTTCCAGGGAAGGAGAGAACCAGTGCCGTAAGACAAACACAACATCCATGCCTCACCGGGATTCGAACCCGGACCCCTTACGGACGAATGATCAGAGGCCATCGCTTAGACCACTGCGCCACCGGGGCGGCAATTCTGGAGATCAACATCATTGTTGAACGTTCTGCCACGGAATGCATTCGACAGAGATCGGAACAGGTGATAGTCTGAATAGGCCGGATGTGGAAGGATCTCCCATTTCATGTCCTGAATGGCCATTTTGGTCATGTTTGCACTGCGAGGGCGTGCGTTATCATGTTGGAGAAGGACACCATGGCGCAGATGTGGCCGTTTTTTTGTGTTCTTAAATCCCTCCACACGGCGGAGTTGCTCACAATAGAGTGCAGCGGTGATGGTCCGATTCCTCGGCAGCATTTCCCAGTGAATAATGCCTTACATGTCCTACCAGACATACAACATGATCTTCGCAGGAAGAAGGTCATGTTTTGGACGTGGTGTGGGCATCTTGTTTGGGCTTAACCATTCCCTCCGATGCCTGAAATTCACGTACAGGCACCACGTTTTATCCCCAGTAATAATACGTGACAGAAAGGTTCTGTGTTGATGAGAACATTCGAGATAACGGGCGAGCAAGGAACCACATATGGCAACACGCTGATTCTTGCTGTCCTTGGTGAGAGTGTGAGGTACCCAACACCCCAATTTCTGAATCTTTACCATACGTTCCAGGTGTCGCACCACTGTGGCCTGATCACAGTCCATCTCAGGGGCGAGTTCGCGTGTGGTTTGACGCGGATCCAAGTGGATGAGAGGGTTCAAACGATCCTCATCAAACTGAAATGGACGACCTGAGCGTGGAGAGTCGTTGAGGTCAAATTGCCACCTCGGAAGGGCTCAAACCTTCCGAGGTGGCAATTTTCGCTTTACACGCTCAGGGCGTAGAGAACCACTAATGAAAGGCCAGGTACCGGCACAAGAGATGGAGCGCTGAGGCAGGTGACGCAGGGAACCGCTGAAGAAAGACGTAGCTCTGAGAAGGCAAGCAGCACACCGGAGAAGGCAGCGCTGCGGATTACTCACAAAAGGTGGAGGGCTAACGTAGCAGACAAACGCAGGAGGCAGTAACAGAGTAAACAGTCAAGGCAAGTCACGATGGCCGTTATGTAAACATGCTCAAAGTGAAGAAATATGATGGATTATTCGCAAAAACCGCGCTTACCAACCCGGAAACGTTCATGTACGAAGTAATAGCAAACTAACAAGGCTTCACGAGCTGAAGACAGGGAAACAGAGCTCAATTTACGGAGCTCAGAAGGGCGTGGCCAGCAGGCATTTCTCATGGGCTGCTAGACAATCCGAGTGAAGTCGCCATTTGCAATGGCGAGGAAAGGTCGTAGAACGACCAGCTTGGTCGAGAATTAAAACTAAGATAGTGGGAACGAATGAGCACTCACCGACTTGGTAGATATCTCAAATGAAGGACGAGAACTTCATGAACATCACACGCAACAAGGCAGATAACTGGAATCGGCGAATAAGCGCAGAAGAGCATAAAAACACGGAGCAAAGGCACACACGTCCAGAGCACCATAAAACAAGGACTATTACGGGCAGTGATGTTCCGTGCCAGAAACAAAAATTCCATTTTTACCACTGAAATTCCCTACAATTCCAAATTATTATTATTATTATTATTTTGATTGGGGGTTTAACGACCACTATGAGCAACTCAGTGGGTTACGAACAGCCGCTCGTCCCTAATTTAGTGCCACTGGTTCCAGGGAAGGGAGAGAGCCAGTGCCGTAAGACAAACACAACATCCATGCTTCACCGAGATTTGAACCTCAACCCCTTTCGGACGAATGATCAGAAGCCATCTCTTATACCACATCGCCACTGGGGCCGCTCCAAATTAACCAAATGAACAAAAAAAGCCCTTAAAAAAATGTAGCATTGCATATCACACAGATTTATTATTTCCCCGGTTGCTCTAAATTTCACTTTTGTTAAATTTTTTAACTTTAAAAAATACATTTTTACAGCTATTTTTTCTATAGCGGCACAAGTCACTCACGTGATGAGCCTGGGTAAACACAAACTTACCCCATTCCATTGCACGGCGTTTCTGCCGTTTTTAAAACACTATGTGGATCCCTCAGTCTCTTCTGTTTTATTTGTCTGCTTCTTTCTTTTCTTGATCGCTATTTTAAACTCAACGTCAACAGGGAAATGTGCAGACACCACATGATTCCACAGAGCGCGTTTTCTTTAATTTTTACAGGAGAAAAAAAAAGTCAAAAATGATAAATAAATTTATTTATTGTCAGGAATTCTGGAAACCTGAGTTAATATGTTTTTGCGGTATATGGACGAATCAAGATTTTTTTTTTTTTTTTTTTGGATTGGAGGTTTAACGACCACCGTGAGCAACTCAATGGGCTATAAGCAGTCGCCCGTCCCTAATTTCGGGTCACTGGTTCCAGGGAAGGGAGAGAGCCAGTGCCGTAAGACAAACACAACATCCATGCCAGACCGGGATTCGAACCCGGACCCCTTACGGACGAATGACCAGAGGCCAACGCCTTAGACCACTGCGCCACCGGGGCGGCAGAATCAAGATTGGAAACGCCATCTTAGAAAATACCTCGTGGAGAATAAGCTTTTGGCACACTAAATTTATTGAAACAGATCTCCAAGAAATGCCATTAGATAGGGTGAATGCATAAAACTATGAGTGAAATTTGGAGGCAGAAACAAGTCCCCTACCCCCTTAAGCTGCGGACACTGTCTCCTTCTTGGCAAAAGGGTCAATGGAGACTGGAGAGCAAACCACATCAACAAAAACGCATTGTACCCATGCTAAATAAACGACAGGGAAAAGTTCCAAGAATAAAATTAAAAAATAATAATAATAAAAACATGTGATTTATGTGATACCCAGATCCTTGCTCCTAGCAATCTCACACGTCCCCATAGGAAATTACTCGAGCCATTTGTTAATGCTTAGTTGCTCACTACTGGAACAGTTACTGTCAAATTCTCTTCACGCACTTGTTGAGATTATTTCTTGAAATTTGCGTTTACTGACTTTTTCTGCAAAATTCCCTGTTTTTACCTCTAGGATTCCCTTTTTGCAAATTTTGGAGTCAAAAATTCCCTGAAATAGGGAAAAATCCCTGCATGGAACATCACTGCTTACGGCGTGGTTTGACGATAATTCCGTATCGTATGTATACTGGTCAGCACAGAGCCCTGATCTTAATCCCATAAAGCGCCGCCCCGGTGGCGCAGTGGTCTAAGCGATGGCCTCTGATCATTCGTCCGAACGGGGTCCGGGTTCGAATCCCGGTGAGGCATGGATGTTGTGTTTGTCTTACGGCACTGGCTCTCTCCCTTCCCTGGAACCAGTGACCCTAAATTAGGGACGGGCGACTGCTTATAGCCCATTGAGTTGCTCACGGTGGTCGTTGAACCTCTAATCAAAAAAAAAAAAATTCCCATAAAGCACCTATGGGATGAATTAGAGCACCGCTACTACTAAGCAACAGTTAGCGGAAGCATTATGTACTGAATGGAAGCGCATACCTATCGCTGTGTTTCAAAACCTGGTCGAAAGCATGTCTCGAAGGGTCAGTGCATGCATTAAGGCCAAAGGTGGACCGACACCGTACTAATGTATGTCAATAAATGCTATGTTGTCTTTCTCTTATAGGTGTCCGGTGACTTTTGTCAATATTGTGTATGTATATGCTTTTTTTTTTCAGTTAGCGAAAGGCTTACCGGCCCACCGGGATCTCTTCCGGTATCCCAGCTGCCCAGTCCGCGCCTGCGGCTGGGTACGGTGTGCATTTAGTTTCAATGATTAAAGAAGAAGACTAGAAATATAAATTCATCTTTTTGTACAACACAGCTATATCTGTGACTGAGCGATGTTCTGGCGCCTTTTTTTCATTAAATTCGTGGTTTGAGTTTTGGAATAATGAATTACAATAACGTAATACTCATAACATATACACTGAAGAGCAATTGAATTAGAGATACCTATCTAGTAACGTGTAGCACCACCTTTCGCCGTGATGACGGCGGCGATTCGTCTCGGCATGGACTCGACAAGACACCGGAAGCGTTGGGAAGCCATACAGATCCACGACCCCTGAACAAGTTCCCACAGTTCACGAAGATTTGATGGAGGGGGTCAGAGCCTCGAACATCTCTCTCGATGGCATCCCAGATGTGCTCGATGGGACTGAGGTCGGGTGACCTAGCTGGCCAAGGAAGCGAGGTCACGTCGGTGGAGTGTTCATCCAACCCTTCGGATACAATTCGGGAGCGATGGTACGGTGCATCGTCTTGTTGCCGGATGAGATCCCCAGTGGGATGTTGAAGACGCACAAACGGGAGCAAATGGTCGTCCTGGATATCCCGGTAACGTTGACCTGTGAGGGACGATGTCACACGTACCAGGGGTCCCATTTCAATCCATGTAAACAGTCCCCAGACGAGATTGCCACCCCCAGCAGCTTGAAGAGTACCCTGCTGGCAAGATGGACCCATCGCTTCATGTGGTTTGTGCCGTACTCGTATCCTGCCATCCGCAGTTACCAAGGTGAATCTCGACTCATGAGTCCAAGCAACATTTTCCCACATGTCTAGGGTCCAGTGGCGATGTTCCCACGCCCATGCTAATCCTTGCACAATGTGATGTGCGCTCAGCAGCGGTACCCTCGGGGGACAATGGCTTCTGTACCCCATAGCGAAGAGATGGTTCTGGATGGTGTGACTGCTTACACGTTTTTGTGCACCAGCGTTGAATTGCCGAGTGATTTCTTACACTGTGGCCCGTCTATCTGCTGTTACAATGCGAGCTAGCCGAAGATGACCCCGCTCATCCACACGCTGTTGTCCACGACAGTTGGCCCTTGCAGGGATGGTTTTACGGATTCGATGTACTCACGGTGCTCCCGTGACACAGTGGCTCGTGAAAATCCCAGTGTCTGCATGACTTTCGAGATGGAGCGACCCATTCATTGGGCCCTGACAATTTGCCCACAATCAAATACGCTTAGATCCTTCGTCTTACCCATACCGACTCTTACTGATTCCCGTCGCATCACTACTTATATTGTCAGATCGCTGCATATGTCATGTCGTTTCCGTTTACAGGGCCGCCCACAGCGCCACATTTGCATAACGCCAGCTGTCTCTAATTCAATTGCTCTTCAGTGTATATGGAGAAGAAAAAAACAATCAGGAAGTTATCTAAGTGGTTTAAACTCAATGAAAGAGACCTGATTCGTGGTTTTGTAGAATATTTACATCTTCAAGCAGAAGAAACACCTAAGCAAACACAGCTGAAGCGAGCTTTATAGGCCTCCATCAACTCCCCTCGCCCCACCCCCTCTTTTTTTCTTAGAACTTATGTTTAAAAGTTCCAGCACCTTTTTCTCCAGAAAAAGGAAAAAAAAAACACTGCGTATAACTAAATTTTTATCTGCAACTTTTAAATCGAATGAGGCCTACCTGCAGAAGAGATTTAGTACCTAAATGCTACTTTTTTCCGTTTTCTCTCTTTCTTTCTTTTTTTTTTTTTTTTTTTTTATCCAGGACGACCATTTGCTCCCGTCTTTCTTCCGGGGAACGCATTCGATCGTACGCCATTTCGCGCTAGAAACTGAAGTTTTGTAATTCTATTTCCACCATTGCACAGAATGAAGATATAACTAGAAAAGTGGAACAGAGTCTGCACTCAAATGAACAAGTCAGTAAAATTATGCAAAGCATTGATTATGATACGCTTTCCCAACATCAGAAATCATTACTCAAGTAATGAGGATAATGGCTGTGGAATAAATCTCGCTTCTCTGCCCTGACCTTTGACCCCATTTCGATGATATTCAACAGAACCGGTTCAGTATACCTCCGGAACAACATAAAGTTTTGCCGCAATCGAAGCATTTTTACATAAGTTATGACGCATAAGGGCGATGGAATAGATCCCGCTCCTATGCCGTGACCTTTGACCCAATTTCGCCCGTTTTCAGTAGGGTTTGTTTCCAGGTTGTCCCCTACCACATACTAAAATTTCGTCGAAATCGAACCATTTTTACGCGAGTTATCGTGCGGACAGACAGACGGACGGACAAATCTGGAGCATATACGCTTCTTCAACGTACGGCTGCAAAGCGTGAAAAAGTTAGCAGCTGTTCTTTAGCTGCAGGTTCATACACTGATTTAAATACTGTCATTCCTACAGCAACGTCAGCTTGATAGATTTAGCTGCAATCGAAACTCAGTTGCCCGATTTCATCCGAAAATCAACAGGGTTGCAAATATTTTGAAACGAATCGAAAACGCAAATTAAGAGCTTTGAATATTATCAGAGAAATATCAAATTCAGGAGTTTTTATAAATTAACGTTTTGAGAGGCCGAAGTGTACCTGAACCAAATGGTGTCCAATATTTTTTCCCGCAAAACAGAAATGTTCGCATAACTGCCAGATTTTATGAAAGCTACGTAAAACTATTCCTTTCCTCCCCACCATCTCAGCAGTCCCTCCATCCATCTATCTCGTCCGCCCATGGCGGTTTGTGTCCCGCAAAGACGACAGCGCGCCCTTAAGGGTCGCTGGCAAATTAATGCAGGCGGCTTACCATTCCTCTGCTGCATACAGATAAGGGACAAAGTGCGTCTGGGTGGCTTCACAGGGAACCATTTACGCATTGGCGTCCCAAACCACAGGGAGCCTGCGGAAAAACCCGGAAAAACCGGAGACTAGATGACCGGCAGGACCGGGATTCGCACACCCTTCAGAAACGTCCACCTCCCACACAGCGCATAGCGACTTAGCCAACTGCGCCATGCCTGTGGTCATCTCAGCAGTGCCTAGCATAAACCTGTTGATGACGATTAGCGCTCTCTTCTGGTCCTTTATTCTCTGCTCCATGACCCCAGGCATGACGAGGAAGAGCTAGTCCCTCTGACACAGACATCATGCCATTGAGTAGGAACAATTGACTCAAACATCATCTCTATCATTTCTTACACTGAATGCCATTGGATTAGTGATACCTTCCTAGTAATGAGCTGGGCCACCTCTTGTCTTAATGACAGTGGCCAGACAACGAGGAATGGGCTCAATGAGCTTACGAAAAGGTTCTGCAGGTATCTCCAGCCGTGCCTCCTCCAAAGCTGTTCATGATTCACTCAGGTCGATGGGAAGCGTGCCTTAATAGCCTGTTCGACGGTATTCCAAAGATGTTTGATGGAGTTTAAATATGGGCTTCTAAATCGTCTCAAATTCACTACAATGCTCTTGTAATCATGCAGTAGCTAGGTGGAACCTGTCGGACGGGCAATTATCTTGCTGGCGTACGCCATCGCCACTGGAATGCATGCTGGACATGAATGAGTGTAAATGGTCAGCAGGATGTCGACATACTTGGAGGCACTCAAAGTCGACTGTACATATACAAAAGTTCCCGAAGCATTCCAGCTGAAGACACCACAGACCATCAATGAGCCACCACCAGACTGCACTGTTCCAACTTGATATGAAGGTTCCACGGTTACATGAGGTTGACGCCAGATTCTCACTCTCACGTCGGCTATAGATGCAGGTTAAATCTGGATTCATCACTCCAGGTTATCCGCTTCCAGCCCTCTGTGGTCCAGTGTCGGTGTCTTTTCCCCAGGCAAGGCATTGAGCCTGGTGTCGTGCCGTTAACAGTGGGATTCTTGTGGGCCGGCGGCTCCCGAACCCTAGACGTTTAAGAGTACGGTGCACTGTTCTTGCAGTGACGTGGTGATTTCATCTATTGTTCAAAATCGGTGGTGATTTATGATATTGTCTTGCGCCCATCAGTTCGAACAATGCTGCCCAAACGGTGTAGTACACTTCTGCAATTCATTCGGGAGCTTGTTCTTTTGCCAGAATTTTCGTATTCCCGAAACACTTTGGACACTGTAGCACGGGAAAACTCCACTGTGTTGACGACTTCTGAGATGGAGTGACCCTTTCTGCGGGCATCGACAATTTGCCCTCTGTCAAAAGCATCCAAATCACGCGTTGTAGAATTATCAGTATTGGGGAAAGAGTGGGAGATGGCTGTATTTAACCACAGTTTCGGCCGGACATGCGCAAATAATGCGAGAGTAGCAGCCAAGTATTTGTATAATTTCTGCTATCTCTAATTCAGTAGCACTTCAGTGTGCTCTTCACCATTGTTATAGACCTTTTATCAGGTAATCAGTCAGAAAGGATTAGTGCCAATCATTCATCTAAATGACCACTTTGAATAACAAAGCAAAGAGGAAAGCAATGCTTTCCTGTGAGCAGGTTTACTCGTTCTAGCCACGTTCAGCCCACTTCTTAGAAACGAAAATATTCGTTAGAGCTTATTTCAGCCCATTTTGCTAGCACCGAGTTACGCTGTCTGATCAAAATATCCGGACACTTGTCTATCCACAAACTACTTGCAGTAGGAAAAGAATCAATACCGAGTTGGTCCACCCTTTGCTGTTATCACAACTTACACTTTGGTAGGTAGGCTTTCCTCTAGATTTTGGTGCAGTAATTGCTTTCTATTTTACCACAAGAGCATTAGTCAGGTCGGTCACCGATGTCGGGTGGTTCATTCTGGCTCACAATAGGCGTTCCAATTAATCTCAAAGGTGTTCCATGGGGTTGAGATCGGGGCTCTGATGTTCAGACGAGTGAGATTCTTCTATATCCATCTTATTGAACCATTTCTTCTCGGACCTCGTTTTGAGGACAGGGCATTGTCCTGTCGGTACAGGAAAGGAAGATTACCGAATTTTTGCCGTGATGCTGGGAGCATAGAATTGCCGACACTGATATTGCAACGACCGTGGCAAAGCAGTTACTAATTTTTGTCCACGGTTATTCGACGTTGTCCTTGGCACGAAGACTGTAATTTATAGGCACACACTTAAACACCTAGTTAAGACAACATTCATCTGAAAAGAGGTCACAAGACTGCTCTGACTTCACACGCAAACAATTTAATGGACTACACTGAAGAGTAATTGAATTAGAGACAGCTGGCGTTATGCGAATTTGGCGCTGTGGCGGCCATGTAAACGGAAACGACATGACGTATGCAGCGATCCGACAATATAAGGAGTGATGCGACGGGAATCAGTAAGAGTCGGACGCAGTATTTCATCCAAGTGCATTCGATCGTGGGCAAATTGTCGAGGCCCGACGAATGGGTCACTCCATCGCGGAAGTCATGCAGGCACTGGGATTTTCACGACCCACTGTGTCACGGGTGCACCGTGAGTACATCGAATCCGGTAAAACCATCCCTGCAAGGGCCAACTGCCGTGGACAACAACGTGTGGATGAGCGGGGTCATCGTCGGCTAGCTCGCATTGTAACAGCGGATAGACGGGCCACAGTGCAAGAAATCACTCGGCAATTTAACGCTGGTGCGCAAAAACGTGTAAGTAGCCACACCATCCAGAATCATCTCCTCGCTATGGAGTACATAAGCCATCATCCACTAGGGTATCGCTGCTGACCGCACATCACAGGGTGCAAAGATTAGCATGGGCGAGGAAACATCGCCACTGGACTCTAGACATGTGTAAAAATGTAGCCTGGACTGATGAGTTGAGATTCACGTTGGTACATGCGGATGGCAGGATACGAGTAGGGCGCAAACCACATGAAGCGACGGATCCTTCTTGCCCGCAGGGTACTCTTCAAGCTGGTGGGGGTGGCAATCTCGTCTGGGAACTGTTTACGTGGACTGAAATGGGACCCCTGGTACGTGTGACATCGTCCCTCACAGGTCAACGTTACCGGGATATCCTGGACGTCCATTTGCTCCCGTTTGTGCGTCTTCAACATCCCACTGGGGACCTCATCCTGCAACAAGACAATGCACCGTGCCATCGCTCCCGAATTGTATCCGAATAGTTGGATGAACATTCCACCGACGTGACCTCGCTTCCTTGGCTAGCTAGGTCACCAGACCTCAATCCCATCGAGCACATCTGGGATGCCATCGAGAGAGATGTTCGAGGCTCTGACCCCCTCCACGAAATCTTCGTGAACTGTGGGAGCTTGTTCAGGGGTCGTGGATCCGTATGACTTCCCAACGCTTCCGGTGTCTTGTAGAGTCCATGCCGAGACGAATCGCCGCCGTCATCAGGGCGAAAGGTGGTGCTACACGTTACTAGACAGGTATCTCTAATTCAATTGCTCTTCAGTGTATATAATGATATCGAATTCTATGTAAATGTGAATCTATTGTTGGTGGAGTGGTCTTTTCTGACCGAAATTTACTCCCGGTAAAGAGTTTTTGTGTTCTTAAATCTTACAGTTCGGTCCTTTAAAAGAAATCTATCAGTTCAGTTCACTACATGAGGTAATTGCCAATTCACAACTTTGTCTCAGTTCCTTAGATATTTGATTTTTGGTCGTAAATGTAAATAGATAAAAGTACTTACAATTTGCTGGTCACGATGATGTATCCAACAAAAAATATATATATATATGCATACGCTGCCTCACAGGACTGGGGATATCACAGTCACCTGCACTCCAACAAATTTGATTTAAAGTACTTCAATGATTCCGCTCCTCGCAGCGGCGTTGACCAAGCCTTCACACACACACGTAGCTTCACCGGAGAAACTTTCCCTTGCTTGGTACCTGGACCGATCTCGGACGGTCCGGCCGATTTTAACCCGGACCCATCTCGGTCGAATGGTCAGAAGCCATCGCTTAGACCACTGCGCCATCGGGGAGGCTGTGGGGGCTATCAGTACACCTATGGTTGTACCACTATCGTTCTTGTTACTGAGAAGCGAATAGGAAGGACAAAAAGGACGAAATGTTAGCAACAGAAAAACATGCTTTCTATGTCCAACACAGAACTGCTTTTTTGTGTTCTCCCTGCAACATACCAACATGCACTGAGTGTTGCAAAAAGATATGCATCGAGTGCACAAACTCAACTTCCGAAGGCTAACCTTGACGTCAGTTGAACTTCTGCTGTTTTCTAGAAGTTCTGGTTGGAGGTAGGGCCGGATTAAGGGGGAGGAGGGGTCTAAAGCCTTGGGGCCCACCATGACCAAGGGCCCAGGAGGCATACCTGGCCAAATAATAGATTGTTAGATAGAGAGAGAGAGAGAGATGGTTGGTTGGTGGATTTTTATGGCGCAAGCGCCATGTTTGGCCAATCAGCTCCAGAAAGAGAGAGGTTTGTAAAATAGTTTTAGTTTTGTCTCGTATGATTTCCACTTGATCAGAAACAGCGGCTGGTAGACGAACAGATTTCAAGGCAATGATTTACAAAGGGTGAAGGTTTTATGTCGCTGTGTACAGCTGGGTCGGCGAAACAGTTTCAGCATTTTCACTACCATCTACCCACACCTCCCAATTTGCACTTGGAACCGTTAATGGTCGAAGGTCCCTGGGGCTTCACATTGCATACCAAAAAAGATGCACTAAGAAAAGCATACAGTGGTAAACCATTAAAAAATTCAAGACAAAATCTAGGAATCTCAAGCTTTTAACTCGTATTGTTATGAGAACAATAGAAAATAAAGTGACTTATTATGAAAACTCTGCAGATAATCTATTAGTTTGAAGAATGCACTACGTATTAATTATCACAAGCATTTTGCTACACTTTAGTGTTTCAATGGATTTCATATTGATTCCCCGTCATAATTCTTTGAGGGCCCGCTCAGATGTCTTAGCCTTTGGCCCAGTGTTTCTTTCAGGCATACATGCGGCGGGGGGGGGGGGGCTCCCGAAAACGACCATTCACCTTCCCCCCGAGCCAAATGTGAAGTTACAGAGCCAAATGTGAATAAATGCAGGCTATAATGAAAAAGGAAGTTTCGTTTCTTTTGATGCTACCAATTTTTCTCCAATTATATATATTTTTTAATATTTGTTCAAGTATTATAGTTTAATTTGCAAAAAGTGTATTAAGACGCATGCCATTCTACAAAATATAATAAGTAGACCAATCATACCTCATAGTCAGGGAATCGAGATTCAGGATCAGAAGTGTGTTAAATGCGTTTTAATAGATAAAATTTTCAAACCTGCAGAAATAAACACCCACATTGTGACCCCCCTAGTTTAGCTGAAGAAAGTTTGTTCTTGAAATGCTTTATGCTTGAAGAACAAACATTACTATACTATACTATATCTATTACTGTATCTAGAGCGTATACAGAATTTTCTTCGGGTGTGTGTGTGTGTGGCGGAGTGAGGGGGCGGGGCGTCAAAAAATGGAAGCTTTTGAAATCCACCAGAACAAAATTAAGGTTAACGAAAAATAGAAAAAAAATTACAACATTTTTCTAATGTAAGTTGATGCACTTTTATTAAATTAAGGCATATTTTTCTAATATAAGTCGCATTTAAACCAAAAACTAAAAAATGAAACACTTTCGGAGGGGCAAGGCCCCCTCCAAATACTCCCCTGTACTATATATACATATATCAAAAAGAAAACTTGCCCCTCTAATGCTCCATTTACCCCCCGGCCAAAAAATCCTGAAAGAAACACTACTCGGGCCCAGGGACGTCGTCAAGGGTATGCGAGGGTGGGTGCCTACCCTGAAATTTGTCTTGCCCACCCTGCCGCCTTCCTAGTTCAAAATGTGCCGTTTTTCAATATACTTAACTTTAAAATATAATCTGAACTTTGCCAAGAAATAAGTCTTGTGTTTTGTTTCATACAGTCCTACGTATTTTGCAATAGGTAGTGCGTTGTTAATATTTCCAAGAATGGTTATCGAAATAACATCCCCAGGGCCATGCAAATTCAATTGTTCTCCACTCTTCCAATTCCTTAGTTTAAGCCTCTTTTTCGTGTTTGTATAGCCAGGGAAGCTAATGAGAAAGGTAGATAGGAATTCACTGAGAGGATCACTACTCATTGTTCTGTTTGTTTTATTTACAAAATAGAAGATTGCAAACCAAAAAGGGGTCTAAAGCTACACTAGCACTCTTACGACTGCCCCGTGACAGTGAAAGTGGCTGACGACTGCTTTGTAGGAGAGGAGTGCAAGGCAAAGTCGGTAGCTTGAAGGAAGGGAGTTAAGGAGGGAAGAGGTATTGTATCTGCGTGGCACGACGTTAAAATTTGATTTAGATAAACAAAAACGACATTTTCTTTTAAATAAATTGTTCAGGTACGGTACTACTTTCGTAAGCAAAAACGCAAAATTTTGAAAAGCAATGTAAGACAATGCATTCAGAGCAAGCAAAAAGTTGAAGGCAATATTCTACCAACATTTGTATCTTACACCAGTGACATAACTAGTCAGATCCGTGTATGTAGGTATGTCCAGGTGGAGGGGGCGGGAATTGCACGAATTCCTCTGCAGCCGGTAGTGAAAAGCGGATGTAGGCAAAAATACCCCCGGAGAAAATACCCATGAAAACTGAAAAGCGGAAAAAATACCTCCAGAATAAACGGTTCACTGTAAACTTCCACACAGGAACACTGATGTGTGGCAGTGTTCCGGTGTGGTAATTTACCGGCAACCCTACCACAAATCTTTCAGCAACTGGGCTACAAAAGTTTAAGGTAGGGGGGGGGGGGGCTATAATGGTTGCCATTTCTGGGCCTATATTGAGAACTGAATTGGGAACTCCAAACAAATTTCGAGAAAACGTTCCAGGTAAGCCAAGCGAGAATTGTACTTTACTTTGAAGAAATAAATTGCCGAGGATCCGAGGTACACTTGGTTGGGGGAGGGGGGGGGCTCTACACCCAACTTCCGCAATATTATATTCTGGGCTGCTGGAGTCTCTCAGTGTATTCAGGAAGTTCCCACTATAGTGTCCGCGAGGTCTGTGAGCTTTGGGTTGGGGGGTCCCCCAAAATGTTAAAATGGACGTAGAGCTGTAAACATTAGAACCATGATTTATATAATGATTCTGTACACGACCACGAATTTTCAGGAGGGTGAGGTGAATCCTCCCGCAGTTTCTAAGAGCTATTCAGGGGTAACATCGAGGATACACTGACCGACTCTAGATGTCCAGAATATAAAATTACGGAAGTTGGGGGTAGAGCCCTACAAACGAAGCACCTCGTATCCCTCTCACAGGTTTCACCAAATTTCTGGGGGAGGGGGGGGAGGCATACATAGTTTGCCATTAAACACAACATGGAGCATAGAAATTGCGAGCAAATGCCTTACCTTGAACACTTGTCTGCGCTCTCAGAAACTTGGGGGAGGGTGAATTCACCCCACCCTCCTGAAAATTCGTGGTTGTGTACAGAATCATTATATCTCAACGTCGATTTTAACATTTTGGGGAAAAGCCCCCTCCCAAAGCTCACAGACTTCGCGAACACTTCAAGGGGAACTTCGTGGATACACTGACAGACTCCAGCGGCCCAGAATATAATATCACGGAAGTTCGGGGTAGAGCCCCCTCCCCCAAACCAAGCGTACCTCGGATCCTCGGCAATTTATTTCTTCAAATTGAAGTACAATTCTCGCTTGGTTTACATTTAACGTTTTCGCGAAATTCGTTCGGAGTTCCCAATTCAGTTCTCAATATAGGCCCAGAAACGGCAATTTTTATAGCTCCCCCCCCCCTGAACTTTTGTGGCCAAGGTGCTGAAAGATGTGCGGGGCAGGGTTGCAGGTAAATTTCCACACCGGAACACTGCCACACATTAGTGTTCCTGTGTGGCAGTTTACAGTGAACCGTTTGTTCTGGGGGTATTTCCTCCGGGGGTAATTTTCCCGGGGGCATTTTTACCGCTTTTCGTGAAAAGCATTAAGTGATCTAAGCGCCGGCTTATGACCTTTCGTCCGAGAAAGGTCCGGGTTCGAATCCCGTGCTTCATGGATGTTGTGTTTGATTTACGGCACGGGCTATCTCCCTTCCCTGGAACCAGTGACCTTAAATTAGAGATGGGCGACTACTTATAGTACATCGAATTGCTCACTCACGGTGGTTGTTAAACCTCCAATCAAAAAAAAAAAAAAAAAAAACAAAAAAACACGCACACACATTGAAAATTCGTTCTTTCAGGGACTCACCACACAGTGTTTCGTAAAAAAAAAAAGTTGCTATCAAGCTTGCCCCACCCAAAATAATGCTCGCCCACTGGTCGCCCATCCTGATTTCGAAGTCTCGCGACGTCCCTGCTCGGGCCCACTCAAATGTCTTAGCCTAGGGGCCAACTAAGGCCTTAATCCGGCCCTGGCTGGAGGGTCATAATATTTAGTTTTTTTATGAATATTTTACCAACAGCATATAGGCACAGTCTTAGAAGTGCAAGTATTTCATTATTTTTCCAGAAGAATTTAAAACATTATGTCTGATTCAAGATTAAAACTTTTGTGCTCCAATAAAATTTTCGTGATTTTCATCAATAAAATTTGAAAGAAATAAAATTTTCGCCATGTTTGGGTATCAGGGTGTTATGTAAACCCAAAACAATAACAGTTAATATCGTTCTTTCTGCAATAGGTCTTCATCCTATGGTGCAGTAAGTGCAGCTGTCCTCAGAACCGCACGACGCTCTTTACGTACCAAATAGGCACTACGCCACTTACGGGTTAGGAAATATTTATGAGGTCAAGACTGCAAGCACTGCATTTAGAGATTACGGATGCACGCACCTCTAAACGAAAAAAACAAAAACAAAAATGAACATATTAACATTTCATATCCACTCATTCTGGAAATTCAGTTTTCTTTTTTCGTTCGAATTTTTATTCCGTTTTTCGATGGATGCCTGCATGCGTTTAGCGAATGTGTCATTTGTTTGGAATGCTCATCTTTCCCGTTTGTTATTTATTTTTGTCCCCGATGCTTCAGTTCAGAGGACAAAAGGACAACGACATGGTGTGCCTCTGTGTTAGTGTCTCCCTTCTCAAGGTTGGCGAAAATTTTCAAGGTCGTCTCCACGTTCTTTGGTATTCCATGTAGACACCAGTCTGGTATGCAGAAAGCCGAGAGTCTGATTTTGTAAAAAGATAAAGTGTCAGTCGTGTTTATGTCACCGGATTATAGCTTCGCTTTTTATCACTACCGTAAAAAAAAGATCTTTTTTTTCACTTACATTTGCTTTCGGTCGCTAGCCGTGGCATTTAAACATTCCCTGATATTGGGGACCATTATCCTAATTTATCTTTCTCGTGTAGGAATGGTCTTAGAGGATTTTTCTGCTTTTATGTGTGACTCAGCTTTTTTTTTTTTTTTTCCCTCTCTCTTCTGAACTTTAGAAGGCAAGTAACCTCAGGCGCAGGATCGCTTAGTATACATAGGGAATCTCCTCGGTGCAGCAACCTGAGAGGCATACAATACCTATCACTATCTTACGAGAAGATAAGATCTAGAAAGAGCCCACGAAAAAGCCTCTTCCCCTTCGTACGTCTGAGGTTACATAATTTTTGTTGAGTCATACCGTTGAATGCGAGGGCACATCTAGTAGTTTTACTTTCTTTTTTCGGCAAAGGCAAATGAAGTTCCGTTGACACACTTGAAGGGGCGGGGGGGGGATATTCCTTATCTTTCCTTCCCGAAACTAATCGTAGTAGAACTCAGTATTTTTTATTGGTAAAAAGAAACAAAATGTTCACATTCCTACTGGAGAAAAGTTGCCACCTGAACTTCTTCCAACGCCGAAATAAAAAAACAACAACAACTGAATTCAGTAACTCAAAAATTCGTACTCTTTCAAGAAGCAGCTCGCAGAAGTATTTCTACCAACTATACTCAGTGATGTGGGGCTTAGCGCGCCTTATTAGCGGCGCTAAGGTACTTTTCGTGGTTACATAGCAATAGAATGTGGGCATTTTTTAAATGATCATGTATGCAAAAATAGGTAAACCCGTGTTCTGTATGAAAACACACTCAGAGGCGACTTTAGATATTTGGGGGCCCTGGGCGCAAAAAGATTCAGCCCCCAGCCCCTCCACTCCTTATCGCCTCAGAAATTTTCATCCGTCAGATCAAAAATAGTTATAAAGTCAAATAGTTAATAAAAAGTTTATAACTTTTTTATAATCATAAAAAATAATTATAAAAAAGTTTTTTACTTTTTTCAAAATGCCATTCTATCTTTCTATTATCAGAACGTTTTGTAAGAAGCAGTGCTAATGTAATCGCTTTGACGCCCGTGCTTGCTTTTAGAGATATTTAAAAAAAATGTGCGGCTAATAGGAAATCAAAGGACATTAAGTTTGGCACTTTAAATATTCCATATACTTCATGAATTTGCCCCTAAGGGCTGTCAAAGCAAAAAATTCAAGAAATTGGGGTTCTGTTATGAGGAAATTATTCAACTAAAAGGAAGGCTAAATAATTTTAACTGTTCCTTTTAAAGCAAGTACATCGATAAGAACTCAAAAATTTTAAGTATCAACAACACACACACACACACAAAAAAAAAAGAATACAGAATATGTTATGAGAAAGCAAAATATGAATTGATAATACAACTAAAGTTGTCGCTTTAAGGCTTGATATGTTTCGGTCCGTGAAAACCAAAACAAAACTGGCAATCCAATTATACGTTTTCGGGGGCCCTCTAGCTCTGGAAGCCCTAGGCTCGCGCCTGGTGGGAAATCCGCCCCTGAACATACTCGTATCTTAATTGAATGGTCATACTACAAAAATGGCCGCCCCTGTGGTAGAGTGGTCTGAGGCGCTGGTTTCTGATCATTCATCCGAGCTGAGACTGAGTCCCAACCCCGGATGAGTCATGGGTGAAGTGCATGGCCACAAAGGTGCTGGATCTGTCTCTTCCCTGGAACAAGTGACCCGAGATTAGGGACCGGCGATTACTTATAGCCATACGAGTTACCCATGGTAGTTGTTAAACACAGAAACAAACAAACAAAAAACACTGTGTAGATTGATCTACACAGTTGGATAACGCAATGGGGTGTCTCACAAATCATAAGATTCTATCACAAAGAGAATGTGAACTCCTTTGTCTAGACTGCAGTCAAAATAAATTTGTAGGAGATGGCTACTCCGTAGGGTTAAGACTGCAGTGCTCAGAGAGAAAACGGTAGTGACGGACATTTGTATTAAACAACTCACCACTGGTATCGACTACAATAAAAGTAATCTCCTGAGCTGACTCTGACTGTTTACCAGCAATACAAAAATCTTCCACATGTACCGCATAATCTTAGTAAAAACGGCGCCGCATTAGTCATACTGAATTGATGTTACTCTGTTACTTCACAAACATTTCCAATGCATATTTAAAATCGTATAGAACGACCAAAAGCCGTATTTCAACAAACATTTTATAATCTTAGCATGTCTCTAACGTTACATTCTTCCTGTTATTCAAAATTGCTCAGATTACACAGTTTTAAGCAGTTTTAATATATATTTGAGAGAGGAACAGGTAGCACTGAATGTAATGTAAGTATAAATGGCACTGTGATTGACCAGGTGAGTGAGTTTGTGTATTTAGGAAGCATGTTTGACAGAGAGAACAAGTTGGATGGTGAAATCAGTAGGCGAGTGAATTCTTCTTTGAAAGTCATAGCTGCTCTGGGAGGTTTTCACAGGAATGATGGGTTCTCTAGAAAGTCACGCATGGCTGTGTTTGAAAGTGTAATTGTTCCTACTCTGATGTATGGTAGTGAAACCTGGGTACTGCAGAAGAAACATAGGAGTCCGATAAAAACAGTGTTTCGCACGAAAGGAACATGTAAGTCATAAAAGCTGTCTACGTACGATTAAAAAAATTATCCCTGCTAATACTATAAACTACTTTAAAAAACTTTATTCACAAGTAAAAGCAAGTTAAAAGCGAGATCTTTCGGGATCCCTAGATCCCATCTTCAGGCTTAAGGCCATAAAGAACAACAAGTGGTCCAATTATATACGATCAGGTTTGACCCATGATGCAACGCAGTGGGCGTTGACATCGGTCAACATAGCAAATCAAAAACGATCAAAAGTTCGAAGATATGAAAGGTTATACAATATTATCCGTAGTGGTGCCGGGCATATCGATGGGTATTAGTTCTTTCCATATGTGAGGAATGAATGACGGAAGTTCTGAGTTACAGCATAAAGGCCCATATGAATGGATATATAGGCTCTCGGAGAGGAAAACATTTCCCCTTGTTACTTTAGAGTTCAAAACCACGGCGTTCTTCCAGTCAGGTATTTTCCCCTCTTGGTCCACAGTTTCAGTTAGTGCTGTGTTGGTGGAGCCTGACCTCAAGTAATATTGGTGTTCCAATAATCGTACTTTTAAGGACCTGAGAGTCGAACCTATATAATATTTCACATCCTCTGGATTATTAGGGTTGACTAAAGGTATGCGGTATACACCGGGTCTAGATACATCGGGAATCACGTCACGATCAGTTCTCATAAT
Source organism: Macrothele yani (assembly GCA_039090855.1). Lineage (NCBI taxonomy): Eukaryota > Metazoa > Arthropoda > Arachnida > Araneae > Macrothelidae > Macrothele > Macrothele yani. The sequence continues at coordinate 24,027,009 of CM076992.1, forward strand.
AGAAAAGATGTTACGAGTCGAGACTCCAAAACCAAGTCCATATTTCTTGCATGTTTTTCTAAAGATTGTCACAAGTTTTTCTAAGGATTGTCACTTAGGAGTCGTTTGTGTGCTGGAGAAATGCGTTACTTACGTGGGGTTTGTGGCAAGACACGATATGATTGTGTGAGAAATGAAGATGTATTGCAGTTGTGTGATGTGAAGCAAAGTGTTGTTAGCAAGGTGGAGACCAATATGCTTCGGTGGTTTGGCCATGTTGAAAGAATGAGTGATGAAATGCTTACTAAGAAAATCTTTTCAGCCCAAGTGGCAGGAAGGAAAGGCAGAGGAAGGCCAAGGAAGACATGGGTGGATCAGATTCAGGAGTGTCTGCATGAGAAAAAAGTTTATGAGTATGAAGTATAAAAGATCTTGTGTACGGCGTGTAATGGATATTAGTGAAGCACGAGTTAATGAGAAGTTTGATACGACAACAATAAGTAAAAATATCTGGTAGTTTGTATTTCTTTTTGGAGCTAACCTCTGAATCTCAGAGAACAGCTTAGTGATATGTATGTATGTAATGTAATATAAATTGCTATTGGTAATTAGTAATGAAAATTGAAAAATAATAATAAAAACAACGAATCAGATTTTGAAAATTTTGAGGGTATTTTTTTCCTATTCAGTTTACCGCTAAGGCACTTTTTTATGTAGAACTTCATCACTGAGTCAACCAAAGAGTGTACCACTATTTAAGTTACGGAACAGCTACCTCCGCTAAGAAAATTAGTCTTTAGCGTTTAGAGCGAAAACCAGTAGAACTACTGCTCAGAATTCATTTTTGTTTGCTCAAGCATTTTATCGGACAAAATTGCTATCTAAAACGAAGTTTTAAAAAGTCAGAGCGTTTTTAGTAATAAATTTGATATGGGAAGTTACTCAATCAAGAGCCTTGCACTTTCGGCTGCTTTTGTACAGTTGGGAATAACTTGAAGAGGGTGGGAGACCTCTCTCAACATTCACAACACAGAACAATCGGGGAAACTCGAGGAGAAGGTTACTTAAACAGGCAGTAGTGGAAGAAGTTCGGACACCACCACATCCAGTAGCGGATCCAGCGGGGAACGACTGGGGCGATCGCCCCCTCCCCAAAACAAAGTTTTCATTTAATTTATTTTTCATTTTGGTTTTACATTTGACGATGCTACATTTCAAAATCAATGTTATAACATAAAATATTAAGAAGAAAACATATATAATATGTATACTTATGTACAGGGTAACCACAGAACAGGAAATTGAATAAAAGGCTATATACTGTATATATACACTATCTACCAACAAGTACTTGGACACCCCTGCAATCGACGATATCTACGGTCCTGATACACGCCACGGCCGCCGCCGTTAAATATCGTGTGGTAAACAACAACGCAACCAGTCGCATGCAAGATGCCACGCAGTTCGGAGCTCTCTGATTTCGAGAAAGGTGTAATAGTCGGGTATCACAGAAATGGCCGATCCATACGTGACATATCCAGCGAGTTGAAGTACCCAAAATCGACAGTGGCCTACGTGATTGCCAAGTGGAAGATGAGAGGTGATTGTCGGAATGTGCCCCGACCCGGCAGACCCACAAAACTGAAAGTTAGAGACCGACGGGTGCTGGCCAGAGAAATTTGGAAAAACCGCACCAAATCGATGCGCCACATCCGCGAGGAGTTTCAACAGGCATTCGGGAGCGTTCTTTCGACGAATAACATCCTTAAGGAAGCCCATCTGCTCGGTTATCATAGACGTGCTGCCGCCCACAAGCTTTTGATCACCAAGTCCAATAGCGCTGCTCGGCTAACGTGGTGCAAAAAACGTCGACAGTGGGCCGTTGAACAGTGGAAACATGTTCTATGGAGCGACGAATCAAGGTTCACCCTCTACCGTTCGGATGGCAGGGTCTGGGTTTGGCGTCTGCCTGGAGAACGCCTCCTGCCAGAATGTATTGTGCCAACTGTGAAGTTCACGGCGGTGGAATTATGCTATGGGTGTGTTTCTCCTGGTATGGCACGGGACCCTTGGTCGCAATTCCTGGTAGACTCAATGCCAAGACCTACTGCACCATTTTGGATGACCATGCGCTTCCTACATTGTGGCAGTTTTACGGGGTGGACCCATGTTACTTTCAGGATGACAATGCCACCTGTCATGTTGCGAGGTCCACCATGGCTCGGTATGGGGACAATGGGGTTAATCGAATGGACTGGCCTGCGCAGAGCCCGGACCTTAACCCTATCAAGCACCTCTGGGATGAGTTGGAGCCTCGATTTAAGGGGTGCCCCCACCGTCCGAAATCGGTGAAGGAACTGGCCTGTCTTCCCCAAGCCGAGTGGAAGAAAATACCGCTAGCCGTCGTACAACACCTGGTTGAGAGTATGCCCCGGAGGGTCGCAGCCGTGGAGACTCCACCAACTATTGAAGGTGAATAAACTCCGTTTTCCTTTGATATCACAGGTGTCCAAATACTTGTTGGTAGATAGTGTATTTCTTTAACAATGCTGAAAATGTTCACGATCTGTAGAGAAATATTTTCGTCGTTATTTACGACCAGAGTTAAAGTGTGAGCCGCTCAAAGTACATAAAATGCATAAAGGTTTTATGTCGAAAAATTATGTTTTCTGAAGTTCATTATGTTTTTTCTTCATATTGGCCCCACATATCATGAATGCTGAAATCTTAAAGATTGAAACAAATTTTAGAGAAAAGCAAATTTAATTTTTTGTTCAAGGTATCCGTTACTGAACAAAACAACACAAATTATTCTCTGATTTCAAGACGTTTTCTATTGAAATATATAATGAGTTATTTTTACTAAAAAAATAAATGAGCCACGTAGCATTACGATTTTTCACAGTAAAACATTTTCTTAAGTTCTCCCATGTCACTGATATTAATTTATCAACCCTAAAATTTGATTGAGGCGTTCTGCGCCCCCCGAAATCTGGCACCCGGGTGCTTAGCACCCATTGAACTCCCGCTTGGCGCGTCCCTGGATGTAGGAGATCTCAAATACGATGCGTAATTAACATAAATTTGTACGGAAGCACTGTGTACAATAGTCAGGTGATACAACTCCTCATACATTTAACAGCTCGAAAAATGGATCGTACAAGTTATAGGTCACCAGGGGGCGTGCAGGAGTTCTGAGCCGATTGTTTCCCCTAATCATCATAGGAATACATAGCATTTATGATTTCATCAGTGCTAAATGTGTGATTATCACAAGTATTTTTTATTAATTATATTGTGCAGTTATATATCATCATCATCATCATCATTGTCAACCATTATCAATCCACTGCTGGACGAAGGTCTCCCCAAGTTTCCTCCACAACGGCCTGTCTTGTGCCAGTCTCCTCCATGCAGTTATATATATGATACTGAAATTCCAGGAACGTTGAAGTTTCTCTACAGTTAAAGTACGTCAACTCTTTTTAACGCTTCCCAACCGTAGGTTGAAGAAGCGTACAGTATATGCTCCATCTTTGTCCGTCTGTCTGTCTATGAGCACGATAATTCGCGTAAAAATGGTTCGATTTGGATGAAATTTTATTGTGTGGTAGGGGAAAATCTGGGAACGAACCCTATTAAAATGGACGAAATGGGATCAAAGGTCAGGGCATAGGAGCGGAATCCATTCTTATACACTTTATGCCTCATAACTTACGTAAAAATGCTTCGATTGCGACAAAACTTTAGTATGTTGTTCCGGAGGTATACTGAACCAATGCTGTTTAATATCATCGAAATGGGGTTAAAGGTCAGGACACAGGAGCGAGATTTATTCTACAACCATTATCTTCACAAATTGACTAAAATGCTTCTATTGCGACAAAACTTTAGTATGTTAGTACGTTTCAAAGATGTACCTTGAAACGTACTACATGAGAGCTTGTCGATAGGAAATCTCCGATATTGCAACTAATAATGGAGGGGCGTGTCCTGGAAATGGAACAATCATTCGGTTGTTCGAGATGCAACCATTTATCCGAAATAATCATTGCCACTGACACGGACATATACGAAACAAGTTATTATTTATGTATTTTCAACTCCCATATTTCGGGAATCAGCCTGTATCTAATTTGGATGCCCTAAACAGGTTTTTTAACTGCGTAATTCGGTCATTCAAAATTATTTAAAAAATTACTTAACATTAAATTCATCTACGTTTTTTAATTAGTGTTCTGCAGAGAAAAATAAATATGCTGCCATTTTCTACATTTTTATTTCCAGTCAGGTATTAACATTTACCTTTTTATGCGGTTACACGTGATCACAACTCTGTTGAAATATTCACAGGGATCTGTGCCGCGTGAGACATGCGGAATGACCGAAATTTCGATCAATTTCGTGCTCCTTCGGATTCTTTTCGGAAAGGGCAACATGATGCCATCTTCAGCATCTTGATCACCCATGACCTTTTGTTCTGGTTGCCTGTATCTTCAGATGCGGAAGCTGTGGAACTTTGAGTGATCTCTGTCTCCCGATTCTCGCCTCCAGCCACAGGGGATCTTTCGTCCGTGGGCACCGATGGGATCACAGAGGTTGGCTCGAATGAGGCAAGAGGGGCGTCAAAACCAACTCTGTCAAGCAGGAAGATGATTGCATTCTCGCACTCCGGATCAAATAAATCCAAGTTATCCACCAACCGTTCGCATCTATTCTGCTCTGATATGAACTCTCTGTATGCCTGGTCTTCGTCAATCATTTCATCCTCATTAGGGCGAACCACTCTGTTAGCTCGAACAATTCGGGTAGAATCAACATTGTCACCTCTCTGTCCGGGAAACGCTAGTTTTCTCTTCTTCTTCGTCACTAAGCATCCGAAAATCAGTCTCAGCATCTTACAAGATCTTGACTTTCTCCTTTTCTGCGTTGCTTTCTCCATCGAATGAGATTCCTGTTTACGCTCGTCGTCATCCGTAGTAATCTTGACTGTAGCTGCATTAGACCTGCCTCTGCTTGTCGAGCTCCCATCCTTTGCATTCAACATGATTCCTGGAAAAGCATCAAAAAACGCAAGACGGGCTTCTGAATTCACCTTCTCGAGGAGGAAGAGGATTGCTGTCTTTCCCGTGATGTGTGATTCTAAGAGGTCAAATAAGACATTGATCTTCCATTCTTCCAACAAAACGTTTCGGTTCATACTATCTAGATCCTCCTGACTAACCTCTGAGAGTACTAACGCTTTAGGAATCATCTCGTTACTCTGATGTAAGACTAGCTGTGCGGTAAGTTGTACTTCCTCATCTAATCTTGGGAGAGAGAAGGTCTGTACCTCTTCAACGCGTCCACTGATTACGTCATGCACCGGACAGCTGATCGTAGATGTCAGGCTTTTCTCTTCAAGAGGAATTAAATCTTTGTTGAGGTCAATGGACACCACTACTTCCAGAGATGAGTCACTAGATGCATCAAACGACCGTCTGCAGGTACCAGCACCGGAGTCCATAATTTTGGAAATACAGCTCCTATTTTCACTACTGTCGTCCGCATTTATCGTCTCATTCTGACCCGGAGTAGAATAAGAGGACGAGCAACAAGCTCCCGACGATTCTCCCCATTCCACCATCTTCGAATTTTGGGGACTGCCAGACAAAATAGACACTTAATGATCTCCTTGGTGGTCTGGAAAATGCACAAAAATGCGGCGCACATAAGGCAGGAATTTGCTGTGGTGATAAAATTTAGAAAGTTATCTTCAAGATAGCTGACTATGAGAGCAAAATACATGTCTTGCCCCTTCACAAATCTAAACTGCAAAGGATGAGAAATCTGTTTGCTTTGCTTTTACGAAACACATAGGCATTGTTAAAAACAATGGAAACTTCATTCATTATTAACAATGTATGTTAGAGCGTTTACGGTTTGCGTGTGTTCAAAAAATGTGAATAATTTTTTATGAAATAAAATAATTCTTTTGTCGATTGCTCATTTTCCTGCTTCTCTTTAGGCCACGGTGGCCAACCCACGACTCGCCACGTGCCACTTTTGAAGTAGATAATCTTGAACGTGCCACTTTTGAAGTAGATAATCTTGAACATGCCACGTGCCACTTTTGAAGCAGATAATCTAGAACATGCCACGTGCCACTTTTGAAGTAAATAATCTTGAACGTGCCACTTTTGAAGTAGATAATCTTGAACGAGCCACTCCCCCTTAACCCAACCCCTCCCCGGTTGCCAGAAAGCATACAAAACTTATGTATTTCTGTATACTTCAAATAAAATAGTACTGAAGAAAAGAAAAATGTTAAACAAATACTATTGTAACAGAACACCAATAATCATAATTATTCAAGAGCTACACTATCTACAAACAAGTAATTGGACACCCCTGCAATCGACGATATCTGCGGTCCTGACGCACGTCACGGCCGCCGCCGTTAAATATCGTGTGGGAAACAACAACGCAACCAGTCGCATGCAAGATGCCACGCGGTTCGGAGCTTTCTGATTTCGAGAAAGGTGTAATCGTCGGGTATCCTAGAAATGGCCGATCCATACGTGACATATCAAGCGAGTTGAAGTACCCAAAATCCACAGTGGCCTACGTGATTGGCAAGTGGAAGATGAGAGGTGACTGTCGGAATGTGCCCCGACCCGGCGGACCCACAAAACTGGGAGTTAGAGACCGACGGGTGTTGGCCACCCGTCGGTCTCTGAAACGCACAAAATCGATGGGCGACATCCGCGAGGAGTTTCAACAGGCATCCGGGAGTGTTCTTTCGATGAATACCATCCGTAAGGAAGCCCATCTGCTCGGTTATCATGGAGGTGCTGCCGCCCACAAGCCTTTGATCACAAAGTCCAATAGCGCTGCTCGGCTAACGTGGTGCAAAGAACGTCGACAGTGGACAGTTGAACAGTGGAAACAGGTTCTCTGGAGCGACGAATCAAGGTTCATCCTCTACCGTTCGGATGGCAGGGTCTGGGTTTGGCGTCTTCCTGGAGAACGCCTCCCGCCGGAATGTATTGTGCCAACTGTGAAGTTCGGCGGCGGTGGAATTATACTATGGGGGTGTTTCTCCTGGTATGGCACGGGACCCTTGGTCGCGATTCCTGGTAGACTCAACGCCGAGACCTATTGCACCATTTTGGATGATCATATGCTTCCTACGTTGGAGCAATTTTACGGGGTGGACCCATGTTACTTTTCGCAACATGCCACCTGTCATCATGGCTTGGTATGGTGACAATGGGGTTAATCGAATGGACTGGTCTGCGCAGAGCCCGGACCTTAACCCTATCGAGCACCTGTGGGACGAGTTGGAGCGTCGACTTAAAGGGTGCCCCCACTGTCCAAAATCGGTGAAGGAACTGACCTGTGTTCTCCAAGCCGAGTGGAAGAAATTACCGCTAGCCGTCGTATAACGCCTAGTTGAGAGTATGCCCCGGAGGGTCGCACCTGTAATCGCTGCTCGGGGAGGCTCCACCAGCTATTGAAGGTGAATAAACTTCGTTTTCGTTTGCTATCACAGGTGTCCAATTACTTGTTGGTAGATAGTGTATATATATATTTGAAAATAAGAAAAAAACATTAGCATTATTCTTAGATCTCACAAAAGCATTTGATACCATCAATAATGATATTCTCCTTACAAAGTTAAATAATATTGGTATCAGAGGCATCTCTCTAACTTTACTTAAAAATTATTTAACAAATCGAATGCAATACATACAAATTGGTCAAAATAAATCAGCTATGGGAAATATTACCTCAGGAGTTTCTCAGGGCTCAATACTTGGTCCCATGTTATTCAATATCTACACTAATGACATTTTCTCTATTAAAGCCACTTCATCTCTAGCACTATATGCTGATGATACTACTATTATATTTACGGGTGATAATATACACCAGATCATATCCGTTTGCAATAATCAAATACACAAATTTTATGACTGGAAAACCTCTAATGAACTATTAGTCAATACAAATAAATCCAAGGCTGGGATATTTACAAGGCAGCGGATGAATATAGATCAGGACTTATCGATATATTATGATAACAAAAAATTGATATTACTGATAACTATGCCTATTTGGGAATTTACTTACAGAATGATTTAAAATGGAATAAACACGTTGATCAAATCTGCAATAAAATTTCTAGAAATGCTGGAATTGTTAGTCACATATTATTTAACCTTTCTATTAAAACTCTAATTCTATTATATTATGCATTAGTTCAAACGCATTTAATTTATTGCCTTTCGGCATGGGGACAAACAACAAAATCAAATATTAAAAAATTACAAGTTCTACAAAACAAATATATCCGACTAATGGATCTTAAATATAATACTAACATGGAATATCACGCTGATATTCACATTCATACGCACGTTAATCCCAATAAATATGGTATATTAAATGTTAAACAACTAACTAACTATAACCTTGGACTAAATATGCATAAAAGAATAAAGAATATTATCAATTGTGAAATAATTGATATCCATAGTGTTACTCCTAAATATGATACCAGAAACAAGACTCTAATTAAAACATTTAAGCCAAAAACTGAATTGATTAAGCAAAGCATAAAATATCAGGGCTCACACTATTGGAATCATTTACCTTCTGAAATAAGTATAATTAACAATTATAAATTATTTAAAAAGAAACTAAAAAGCTACTTACTTGTACACTAATAATATTATTATAAAAAAATAGGGGGGCAACAAGGCTGAAGGGGTGGGTGAATATCGTAAAACCAGCATTGCCGGTTTCATGTTGATACTTCGGTTTTCTTTTCATGATCTGTCAAATGATGGGCTCTATTTGACTATCTAAGTATGACTTCGGGGTTTCAAGGGTAAGTCAGGTCAATATGCAGACCTTTTCCTTGATTCTCCGAGCTGTTTCAGTGTTCCCATATTGATATGTAAATAATTGAATTAATTGTAGTAATATCTCATGTAACAGCAAAAAAATGGTAAATAAATAAATAAATATAGCCTGAGTGAATCCCAATTCCCCTAAAGTGCGTAGTCAAGCCAAACGTCCTGCACTTATAAAATTTACGCATATGTGTTCTGATTAATAATTTTCTACTATTAAATTTTACATTTTAGTTTGTTAGCAAAAATTTTTTTTTATTTGCTTTCGAAAATAATTATACTTATTAAAATGTGTTAGTTGGCAAGATAAGTTATTCCATAATACCAACCTCTGGTAATTAATAAATCTTTGTTGGATTAAAGTGTTAGGCACTGGTAACAAAAATGCATTTCTTTTTCTTGTTTGATAGTGGTAACCCACAGTGCTCAGCTGAATTAAATGTTGATACCTATTCTCTTTTATGATTTTATACATTAATTCTAATAATCTATGTTGCCATAATTTCTCAATATCTAAAAATCCATAAATATTAATCCGTATCCCCATATTCAAATTAATTCCCCTAAAATTATTTAAAATTTTGACCATCCTATTTTGTAATGAGTTTAATTTATATAAATTAGTCTTAGTAGTTTGTCCCCATACTAATAAACAACAAGTCAAACATGGATAAATCAGTTTGTAATACAGCATTTTTAATGTGTTAATTGTTAAATTATTTGAAATTCTCGTAATTAAACCCAATACCCCTGAAGTTTTATTTACAATATTTTGAATATTAATATTCCATATTAAATTATCATCAATTATTATTCCCAAATATTTAATATTATTGACTATTTTAAGGGTACAATTTTTCACAAAAATAGATGGTGACTCAATATCCTGCCTATCTCCCTTTTTAAAAATCATAATTTTAGTTTTTTTTTCTTTTTAAGTGGCCAACATCTAAATAATTAATGCATTTATTTTTGTAAAATTATAGTAATAAATCCACAGATTTTCATAAAAGTTTTCATAACAACTAAAATTTGCTGTAAATTTGGAGACATAAAATGTTCTGTTCTAGTTTCAGCAGACTCTCCCTCCCCTCCCTATCTTTACCCCAAAAACTAGAGGTTCAGAAACAGAGAAAAATGAATGTGAAAGAGAAAAGAGATGACTTATGAAAAGCTATGTGAGCTTTGTTCTGTTTTTTTAATTATTGTCTGGCATCATTTAGTAATTGGAAGCAGGGAGAGTCACCGTGTGCAGTAGACTTTGAAGTGTGTGTGAGCAGGGCCGGATTAAGGGGGGTACAGGGGCTACAAGCCTTGGGGCCTACCATGACAAAGGGCCCAGGAGACATGGGTGGGCAAATAATAGATATGTTGAGAGAGAGAGAGAGAGAGAGAGAGAGAGAGAGAGAGAGAGAGCTTTGTAAAATATCATAGTTTTGCTTTTGTCTCGTATGATTTCCACTTAGTCAGAAACAGAAGCTGATAGACAAACAGATTTCAAGGCAATGACTTACGAATGGTAAAGGTTTCATGTCTTGTGTACAGCGGGATGGGCCAGACACAGTTTCAGCTTTTTCACTACCATCCACCCACACTTTCCAATTTGCACTTGGAACCGTTAATAGTCGAAGTCCCCTGTGGCTTCACACTGCATAACTTAAAAAAGATGCGCTAAGAAAAATATACAATTCTAAATCATTAGAAAATCCAAAACAAAATCTAAGAATCTTAAGCTTTTACCTCATGTTCTTATGAGATCAATGGAAATTGTAGTGACTTATTATGAAAACTCTGCAGATAATTTATTAGTTTGAAGAATGCACTACACGAATTAATTAGCATAAGCATATTGCTACAGTTTCGTGTTTTAACGGATTTCATAATGATTCCCCGTCATAATTCTTTGAGGACCCACTCAGATATTTTAGCCTTAAAGCCCACTCAAATGTCTTAGTGGGCCGCGGATGGCCTAGTGGGCAACGTTCGTGACTGCCACGGAAAGGACCTCAGGTTTGATCCCAGGCACGTACGAACGCTCGATCCACTAAATATCCGCAGTGCGTCGGACGGGCACGTTAAGCCGCCGGACCCCGGGTACTCCCCCCCCCGGTGATAAATAAGGGCGTCTTCCTCCCCTTTTCTACTTCGCTTCCGTGTCACTTTCCTATCGGGCACTCTAGCCCAAATCTGCTAGCTTCCTATTTCTAAGGGTTGTTTAAGACCTGGGGTCAGACACTCTCTTCCTAAAATTCTCTACATATGATCAAATGTCTTAGCCTAGGGGCCCACTAAGGCCTTAATCCGGCCCTGTGTGTGAGATAGTGTGGGTGACAGAGGGAAGAACGTACCTCGATTGGGCTATAAACAAAGACTAGTAACAAATTTACAAGCTGGAAAATTTTCTATTAAATTAACCCATCTAATAAACAAAGACATCGCTCTTTGTTTATTAGATGGAAATAAACAAAGACATCGCTCTTTCCACGTTTATCAACACATAGCAACCGAAAAATTGTTATCCGGCCATTGCTGGGATCGGACCCCAGATCTTTCGATATCTAGCCGAGTGCGTTCGCCTTACGCTACAACGGCCAACAATCAACGGCGCTATGTGCATTTATCTGATATCGAGAGATCTGGGGTACGATCCCAGCAATGGCCGGATAACAATTTTTCGGTTGATATGTGTTGATAAACGTGGAAAGGCGGATGTCTTTGTTTATTCACTGACGCCACGTTTTTTTTTTCTTTTGATTGGAGGTTTATCGACCCAATGGGCTATAAGCAGTCTCCCGTCCCGAATTTAGGGTCACTGATTCCAGGGAAGGGAGAGAGCCAGTGCCGTAAGACAAACGCAACATCCATGCCTCACCGGGATTCGAACCCGGACCCTTTTTGCACGAATGATCAGAGGCCATCGCTTAGACCACTGCGCCACCGGGGCGGCGCCACGTATTTAGAGGATTTTCACTGAAGAGAAGGGATCAAACTTTATTTTGAAAAATTTAATCCAGACGTGAGATTTAAAAACCATCAACTTGATTTACTCGAAAAGCGGGTAATTGAGCGCGACGAAAATAGTGCTAATTTTTCAGTTCTCGTTTGAAGTTTCTGATTTGAACATTTAGAAAAAATGTTTTAAAGGAAAATTTTAAAGAGCCTTGCGACGCCAGGTAGGGGCAGAGCGCTGCAAGTTTATTGTGTACATGCGCGCGCACGCGTTTGTGTGTGTGTGCACGGCCGAATTAAGACCTTAATGGGATGCTAAGCTAAGATATTTGAATGGGCCTGAGGCTAAGACATTTACATAGGCCCTCAGGCTAAGACATTTGAGTGAGACTCCCAAATAACTTATGACGGAGAATAATTATGAAGTCCGTTAAAACCGAAACTGTAATTATATGCTTGTGGTAAATAATACCCCCCTGCCCCCCAAGATGAGCTTCTATCCTCCAGTTAACCCCTAAGTGTGTACCACTGCGCAAGGTACGGAACAGCTACGTTTGCTACGAAAAACAATCCTTAACGTTTACAGCGAAAAGCATTAGAATTGTTGCTCAGAAGAATTGTCGATTTTTGTTTGCTCAACAGTTTGCCGGACAAAATTGCTACCTAAAACAAATTTTTCGGCTGCTGCTCTCCAGCTGGGATATAACTTTGAGAGGGGGAAGGGGTGGAAGACTTCTTCCAACATCGCAACACAGAGAAAATAAATTGATAATCCGGGAAACTTATGGTGAGGGATTACTTAAGCAGGCAGTAAGGGGAAGAAAATCGGACCCCCCATTCATTAGCTCCTCTGCTTGTGTGGTGTGTAGGTGGGTGGGTGGGCAGTCAGTGCGGGCGTAATGGCTTGAAAGAAAGGAAACAGCAAGAGTGGCTTGTAACGCGGATTGATACAGTTTTTGCGTTCTATGGCAGGTCGTGATCAGGCTCTCCCGCCTTTAACAACAGTACACTCTTAGGGTGACTTGAAGTATAGATCCGCAACCCCATTCATAATCCCTATCAGAGGCGTAGCGCCAAGGGTGGCGGTCTTTGGGTCCGGATCCCTTTGAGTGGGATTTAGTACAAATTTAAAGCGATATACAGTATATGCATATATGCTTATTAAAAAAGCTTTTGTTAGCATTTTTTTTTTTTCAATTTTCCACTTTTAAAGATTTTGGGCTTATTCCCACTTGGAGTATTTTTGACGTGGAAATACGCCTTTCTCTGCGCTGGGTAGCGCTGGGTAGGGGATAACATTAGGAGCACAGATGCAACGAAAACATGTTACACTTTGAACGCTTATGTCTTCGAAACTAATAATCGTAGAGTAATACATAATATATCATGAATAGTTTATACACTAAAGAGCAATTGAATTAGAGACAGCTGGCGTTATGCAAATGTGGCGCTGTGGGCGGCCCTGTAAACGGAAACGACATGACGTATGCAGCGATCCGACAATATAAGGAGTGATGCGACGGGAATCAGTAAGAGTCGGACGCAGTACGGGTGAGATGAAGGATCTAAGCGCATTTGATCGTGGGCAAATTGTCGGGGCCCGACGAATGGGTAACTCCATCTTGGAAGTCATGCATGCACTGGGATTTTCACAAGCCACTGTGTCACGGGTGCACCGTGAGTACATCGAATCCGGTGAAACCATCCCTGCAAGGGCCAACTGCCGTGGACAACAGCGTGTGGATGAGCGGGGTCATCGTTGGCTAGCTCGCGTTGTAACAGCGGGTAGACGGGCCACAGTGCAAGAAATCACTCGGCAATTTAACGCTGGTGCACAAAAACGTGTAAGCAGCCACACCATCCAGAACCATCTCCTCGCTGTGGGGTACAGAAGCCATCGTCCCACGAGAGTACCGCTACTGACCGCACACAACAGGGTGCAAAGATTAGCATGGGCGCCGGAACATCGCCATTGGATCCCAGACATGTGGGGAAATGTTGCCTGGACTGATGAGTCGAGATTCACGTTGGTACATGCGTATGGCAGGATAGGAGCACGGCCGACGGATCCTTCTTGCCAGCAGGGTACTCTTCAAGCTGTTGGGGTGGCAACCTCGTCTAGGGACTGTTTACGTGGACTGAAATGGGACCCTTGGTACGTGTGACATCGTCCCTCACAGGTCAACTTTACCGGGATATCCTGGACGACCATTTGCTCCCGTTTGTGCGTCTTCAACATCCCACTGGGGACCTCATTCTGCAACAAGACAATGCACTGTGCCATCGCTTCCGAATTGTATCCGAATGGTTGGATGAACACTACACCGACGTGACCTCGCTTCCTTGACCAGCTAGGTCCCCTGACATCAGTCCCATCGAGCACATCTGTGATACCATCGAGAGAGATGCCCCCCCCTCCACGAAATCTTTGTGAACTGTGGGAGCTTGTTCAGGGGTCGTGGATCCGTATGGCTTCCCAACGCTTTCAGTGTCTTGTCGAGTCCATGCCGAGACGAATCGCCGCCGTCATCAGGGCGAAAGGTGGTGCTACACGTTACTAGACAGGTATCTCTAATTCAATTGCTCTTCAGTGTAGTATAAGTAGCTTTTAAGTAAACAAAGTAAAACGTTTCTTTTGTTTTTTTTTCTTAAAAATTTTATATCTGAAAAAATCAAAAGGGACCAGTAGCAACTGTGCCGCAACCTACAACGTGGGGCTACGTCAACTGTCCTTCGCTGAATACTTTAAGGACGTAGAACTAGTGAGATAGTATGAAATAGTGACAGTTGACGTAGTTCTACGTTGGAGGTTGCGGCAGAGTTGCTACTGTGCCCCTTTGATTTTTTTTCCGGGAGGCTTTCACCGACCGATGAACCAAATCCATGACCACCCTTAAGAAATTACTGGCTACCCAACTGATCCCCGTTGTTTGTGTGATGTGTGGGTGAGTGGATGGGTGTCAGTGCAAGAGTAATTGCTTGACAGAAAGGAGTTCAAACATCACTTTATTAACCACGAAACAATACATGCACAAAACAAATGGAAAAAAACAACAACATAACGCTGTATAACAACAATAAATAAATAACAAAGTACAACTAACGCCTATTGGCGTGCAGAAATCGAAAAGTTTGATATTACACGAGAGTTCAAACAGTTTTTAAATGAAGCATGAGTTCATGAAGTTCTAAAATTTCGGGAGCTCATAGAATAAAAAATTACAGCTCTAAAGCAAAAGATGATTTTTATAAACAATGTTCTGGTGAGAAAAAAGTTAGAAAACAATAATATTTGGAATGGCCTAAAACCAATGTTCATAAGGTGTCCATTTCATGTAGAAATCGGAGCTTTTGTTTGATGTAAGTGCTTCATTGAGTTCTGTTTGAAGCTCTGAACATATAGATAGTTTATACATTTTATAGAGTTTGCGTCTTGCATTAATGCAGGATACTGGAAGGTTAGCGGTGATATTTATTCTTTAAGTGAAATAGATATATTAAATACTTTGCTTGAATGAAGAAAAATGCACACAGTTTATTGGGCTGACTATAGTTGGAGGCTGGCTATAGAGAAAGAAGTAGTCGTGCATAGTGTGAGACGAATGGCAGACTTTGCTGGAGAGACTGAACATGAGAGAGAAGAGAGGCTGTAATATCAGGCAAGTTGAGTAGATGTGACGGATGTCGGTTGGCGTTGAGCAGTAGAAGCAGTCTGGGCTTGCAAGGCTCCCAAAACGATGTAATGTGATGGGCGTCGGAAGGCGACCACGCAAGTGTAGCCAGTAAACGTCTATCACTTTAGGGGAAGCGACAAAATTGTGAGCTTTCATCCAAGTGACAGCAAGATCTAAGGTTGGGATCTGGGAAATTGGCATCCGAGAATTATAATTCGTGACGAGGTGACGGTAGAGTAATTTCGAGGTTATGGCATGCGGCAGCATTTGGCGATCATTTAAGCTGATAACAAATGGAAGGAGAAGCTGAACTGAAGGTCGATGTACACTGAAGAGCAATTGAATTAGAGATTTTTGCCCTGATGACGGCGGCGATTCGTCTCGGCATGGACTCGACAAGACACCGGAAGCGTTGGGAAGCCATACGGATCCACGACCCCTGAACAAGCTCCCACAGTTCACGAAGATTTGATGGAGGGGGATCAGAGCCTCGAACATCTTTCTCGATGACATCCTAGATGTGCTCGATGGGATCGAGGTCAGGTGACCTAGCTGGCCAAGGAAGCGAGGTCACGTCGGTGGAGTGTTCATCCAACCATTCGGATGCAATTCGGGAGCTGCATTGTCTTGTTGCAGGATGAGGTCCCCAGTGGGATGTTGAAGACGCACAAACGGGAGCAAATGGTCGTCCAGGATATCCCGGTAACGTTGACCTGTGAGGGACGATGTCACTCGTACCAGGGGTCCCATTTCAGTTCACGTAAACAGTCCCCAGACGAGAATGCCACCCCTACCAGCTTGAAGAGTACCCTGCTGGCAAGAAGGATCCATCGCTTCATGTGGTTTGCGCTGTATTCGTATCCTGCCATCCGCATGTACCAACGTGAATCTCGACTCATCAGTCTAGGCAACATTTCCCCACATGTCTAGGGTCCAGTGGCGATGTTCCCGCGCCCATGCCAATCTTTGCACCCTGTGATGTGCGGTCAGCAGCGGTACCCTCGTGGGACGATGGCTTCTCTACCCCATAGCGAGGAAATGGTTCTGGATGGTGTGGCTGCTTACACGTTTTTGTGCACCAGCGTTAAATTGCCGAGTGATTTCTTGCACTGTGGCCAGTCTACCCGCTGTTACAACGCGAGCTAGCCAACGATGACCCCGCTCATCCACACGCTGTTGTCCACGGCAGTTGGCCCTTGCAGGGATGGTTTTACCGGATTCGATGTACTCACGGTGCACCCGTGACACAGTGGCTCGTGAAAATCCCAGTGCCTGCACGACTTCCGAGATGGAGTGACCCATTCGTCAGGCCCCGACAATTTTGCCCACGATCAAATGCGTTTAGATCCTTCATCTTATCCATACTGCGTCCGACTCTTACTGATTTCCGTCGCATCACTCCTTATATTGTCGGATCGCTGCATACGTCATGTCGTTTTCGTTTACAGGGCCCGCCCACAGCGCCACATTTGCATAAAACCAGCTGTCTCTAATTCAATTGCTCTTCAGTGTATAAGTCCAGTTCTGTTCACCAGAGTCGGAAGGAGTCTGCGCATGGAGCATTAGGGGAGCATTAGGTTGGCTCGATTTTCGGGTGTTTGTTGAAGTGGAGGGGACATTTCGGGAAGGGATTTCCATAAATGGGTATGAGAACGGGGATAAAGCAAGGAAGAAAAAAATGAGGTTCGTCGAGAAGATCATTTACTGGAGTGGGGGTGGTGGTGGTGGTATGGATTGGGACAAGAGCTTCCCAGAGAGTGAGAGCTTCGCGGTATAGATCGGGAAGATTGAGAAGAATGAGTGTGTACTGGTCCATTTTCATGAACAGATCGAAGGTGAGAAATGGGTTCCGGGGTGAGATGAGGGAGTTGAGAATGTTGCCACCAGGAGTGGGAAGTCTGAAAAGTTCTTGAAGAAAGAGAGTGAGTCAATAAGTGCGATATTTCAGAAGAATTGACAGAAAGGAAACAGCAGGAGTGCGCTGTAAAGCGGATTGATACTGTTCTTGCTTTCCACGGAGAGGTGGTGATAAGGCTCCCCGCCTTTAACAACAGTACACTGTTAGGGTGACTTGGAGTTTTTCGTATATTACCTAAAAAAAATTATTTCCTGAGTTCCTTCTATTCTTTCTCTATCTTTTACCAATAATAAGTAAATACGTAAATAAATGAAAACGTGAACGTTCCCATGATTCACTACCATACACTCAAATGCAGAACAGAGAAGCTCTGAAAAGCAAAAGATTACACTGTTTAAATTTTTGTCCTGAAAATTGCACATAACTTGAAAAATTAGTGCAGTTTACATCACAATAATTGCTTGGAGTTTCAAAAAGATTGGCACCATAAACGCCGGTAGCTTCCTTTTTTAAGGAGGCGCAGCACAAAAACTAACTGCGAAGGACATACACATAAACCATATGCAAATTTCCACTGTGCCTTCTCATTTTCTAACTGTTTGTACTGCACACACACACACATTTAATTGAAAACCAGGCGATTCAAAAACTACATAAAAGAGATTTCTAAATAAAATTAAACAGCTGTGAAAACACAAGTTTGTCCGTGACTGGCATTGAACTCGTGTCCTCTCACTCCGGAGTAACTCACTCTCCCAACTGAGTTACGCGAACAGAATGTCTCGCTGCAGATTTGTCGTCTTGACATTTGTTTTCACCTCTGAAGTACGTCACAATTCATCTTCCTCTTAATTTTTTTCTTTGTCTTTGAAGCGAAGTAAGAATTTTTCATTAATTCTATACAATGTGTGGAACAAAATAACACATTTTTGGAAGAACCCAACGGCCAGTGGATCCATTTTTGCACAATTGGGTGCCAATGTGAAAACACAAGTTTGTCCGTGACTGGCATTGAACTCGTGTCCTCTCACTCCGGAGTAAGTCGCTCTCCCAACTGAGCTACGCGGACAGGATGTCTCGCTGCAGATTTGTCATCTTGACACATGTTTTCACCTCTGTAGTACATCACACAGCATATTAGGACAATAAGGAAATTTCTTTGCTGTTATTTCGATCCTGTGCCTTTCAACTGCTTGTGTCCTGGGAAAAAAATTCGGAGGTCTTTGTCCAGCGATATATAGCGCAGAAGGACATACTTCCCCGATTTCAATTCTTTGTTTCGGGGTTTAACGATCCTAGTGAGCATTTAAGGCCATAAAAATTTTCACTCCCTAATTCAGGGCCACTGAGAAAGAACCAGGACCGGGGAAAGGAACAAAACATCCATGTGTCATCTGGTATTCCAAACCAGCATATAGGAGGAGCTAGATATCCTAGACCTACACCTCTGTACCACCTGTCCTCATCAATGCTAGAGAGCTGTTGTAGATATCTGAATAATAATATGTCATCCTATGGTACATTCTAAGTCCACTGACTTCGTTAACCCGATTTTAATCCTTTATTTCGGGTTTAGGGATTCTAATGAGCATATAAGGTCATAAAGAGTTGCACTGCCTAATTCAGGATCACTGTGAAAGAACCAGAACGGGCCGATACACTCGTCTCATGTGGAACACAGCATTGTAGGAGGGGGAGTTAGATGCCCTAGACCTACACCACTGTACCACCTGACCTCATCAATGCTAGAGAGCTGTTGTAAAGATCTGGATAATAATATATCATCATATGAGACATTCTAAGTCCATTAACTTCGGTAACAACAAAATTTCCCGAAAAACTGCATTATTGGAGGATTCAAGAACTTCTGTCAAAAGATACAAATTTACCAGAAATAATACATGGTCAAGTCGCGTTATTGTGACCCCCAGCTAATATCCAGAGTAACCGCCGTGTACAGCGCGGACAGCAGCTAGGTGGGCTGGGAGTAACTCAATAAGGTGCTGGAAGGTGTTCACAGGTATGTGGAGCCATGCTGACTGCAGTGCACCTGACAGCTGCTGGAGGATCCACACAGCGAACAACACGATCGAGGTGGTCCCACCGATGCTCAATTTGGTTTAAGTCTGTGAAATTAGGGGTCAGGGAAGTACTTTGAAGTCTTCATCGTGCTTTTCCAACCACTCTCGGACATTTCTAGCTGTGGGGCATGTCGGACTGTCGTACTGAAAGATCCCATCCTTCCCAAGGAAGACAATCAGTATGTATAGGTGTACGTGGTCTGCAAGGATGGATTCATAACAAATTCGGTCCATAGTGCCTTCCACTGGTATGAGTGGACACAGGGAATGCCACGAAAACATTCCCCAGACCATAACGCTGTCCCCACTAGCTTGTGTTCCTCCAGCAATGGTTGAAGAGTGTTTGTTCTCCGGTGTTTCTCGCCTTATACGCCAACGTCCATCTGTTCGATGAAGCACAAAACGTTACTCATCGGAGAAGGTAATCCTTTGCCAATCAGCGGAGGTCCAATTCCGATACTGCCGTGCAAATGTAAGCCTTTTCTGCCGATACACCTTCGTTAGCATAGGTGCAGTGACCATCCGTCTGTGTCGGAGCCCCATGCGCAGCAGTGTTCGCTGAACTGTCGTTTTAGACACACTTCCGGTAGCCCCCTGGTTCAATCGGCCAGTGAGTTGCTCCACTGTAGCGAGTCGATCGGCCCTCACGCACCTTCAAAGCCGACACTCACCTCTCACATCAATGGCACGTGGTGCTCCGCAGTTTTCACGTCGCTTATTCGCAATAGTGCCATTTTTCCAATCACGATACACTTTAACCACAGCAGCACGCGAATAGTTCACAAACGGCTGTTTCAGAAAGAAATACTACCACCCTTGGCCCGAAAGTTGATAATCATACCTTTTTGCAAATCCGATAAATCGCTCCTTTTATCCATGACAGCAACAAGTGATATGTTTTCAGAATGCCTATAGCGCACCTTATCTATCCTCCAATCCGGCTCACGACACATGCCTTCTTTCATTGGCTACGCGCTGTTGCCGTCAAAAGTAGGAGGTGGTCACAATAATGTGACTCGACTGTGTATTTAAAATCAGAGATACGAAAACTTTCTAGATGATTCTACATTGCAAATCTTGATTTAAACCAGGGCCGTAGCTACCGGGAGAGCAGGGAGGGCGGTTGCTCTCCCAGAATGGTCATACATACTGGGAGCGTGAATTCATGCTCTGAGGGACGTAAAAATTTGAAATGCACTAAGTGTGAATGCATTTATTGAAAATCCAACTGAAAAAGGATGTTATACAATTCAGTATTTTTTTAAGACTTTAGTTTACCGCATACAGTATTCTACGCAGATAACCAGGGTACAGAGTAATCTACACTGTGGGGGCGTGAACCCCTCATAAGCATGAAAGGAATTGTCCGAAACAACGGATGGACTCTTATAAAACAAAATACGGATATGCGTAACCTCGGCCACCTTTCTGAACACGCAGTACAGATGGAGGCAATTAGTCATTTGTGCTCTGTCGTAGAAAGCTGCTCTAAAGGTTTAACCTTGAGCAGAGTTTTTTCATGCACGACCCCGAAGCCATCTTAATCTACACTGTGAAGGCGTGAAGCCCTCACAAGCATTTTTTTTTTTTTGATTGGAGGTTTAACGACCACCGTGAGCAACTCAATGGGCTATAAGCAGTCGCCCGTCCCTAATTTAGGGTCACTGGTTCCAGGGAAGGGAGTGAACCAGTGCCGTAAGACAAACACAACATCCATGCCTGGCCGGGATTCGAACCCGGACCCCTTACGGAGGAATGATCAGAGGCCAGCGCCTTAGACCACTGCGCCACCGGGGCGGCCCTCACAAGCATGAAACGAATTGTCCGAATCAGAATGGAAGCTTATAAGCCGCCCTGGTGGCGCAGTGGTCTAAGCGCTGGCTTGTGACAATTCGTCCGTGATAAGTCCGGGCTCGAATCCCGTGAGGCATGGATGTTGTAAAACGTCTTACGGCCATGGCTCTCTCCCTTCCCTGTAACCAGTGTCCCTAAATTAAGGACGGGCGAATGCTTATAGCCCATTGAGTTGCTCACGGTGGTCGTTAAACCTACAACCAAAAAAAAAAAAAAAAAAGAAAAAGAAAAGAAGGTTATAGAACAAAATACGGATATGCCTAACCTCCGCCACCTTTCTGAATACGCAGTACGGGTGGAGACTAATTAGTAGTTTGTATTCTGTCGCAGAAAGCTCCTCTAAACGTTTAACCTTGAGTCGAAGTTTTCCAAGACCTACCTCGAAATCATCTTATCTAATCGTAATTTATTTCAGGACTTGCCCTCCCAGATAAGAAAACCTTGCTCCGACACTGATTTAAACCTGCAAACCAGAGCAGGCTTTAGTTGCCACAAGGAAAACTAAATTTTGGTATCCTAAAAATCTAGACAAATATAGAATCTCAGAAAGTTCATATATTTTAGAAGTGCTTGTTGAGCACCTTTCTTGCATTACCGTGAACAGTGCCGTGATTTTTAAAAGCAGCCTTAAATAAAATGGAAATCTCTCTGTTAAACTCTGTGGAAACCAGGGGCGGATTGGCGCTCGCAAAAGGGCCCGGGAAAATTTTTGCAGATGGGCCCGTTTAGTTGTAGTTCTGCGGTTCTATTGTATCACAACTGAAAATCACTTTTTTTTTATTTATGAAACAAAACAAAAAATACAGTTGCTCTGGAAACAGTGGCAAACATAGTACTGGGGTGGGGGTCAAAAAATACACCCGTCATCCTTAAACTGAAATGGGTGGTTGCGGAAAATTTTTCATCGGCCCATGCCAAAATTTTACTGCAGAAAAATTGTATTGCAATTTTTCTGTTGTGGACAATCACAGTTAGAAATTTCAAGATATTTAAATATCGAGGCAAACTCACCTAATCAACGTGAGAAGAGCGAATAACCAGGTTTAAATCACTAGTTTAGTTAGTTATGTATGTAATTGTTATAACGAAGTAAATTTCTCCGTCATTTTTGGTCTACGCCGGGATTCGAACCCGAGACCGCTTATTCCGGAACAAGTCGCTCTACCAACTGAGCTACGCAGACGTTCATTCTGATTACTATCTGCCTTTATGTCGTGTGCGTCCTGCTGACAGGTACGTCACATCTCCCCCCCCCGAAAGAGGGCCGGGGGCATGGCCCACGGGTCAGCCGTGACCATGAATCGTTGCATAAAGCCATCCACTGTAGAACGTGCACTTGAGAACTCCCAGTCAATCTGGTGTGTGGAATGCAACGTCACACACATTTATTTTTCGAAGCGCTGGAGAAGGGATTCTCTGATTTTTCCTATCTCGCGGTGTGGAAATAACATCACACCATTGCGAGATTTGGAACGGTCGGGTCATCCGGATAGTTCGGGCGCCATTATAACGAATAAAATTCTCCGTCATTTCTGTCCACGCCAGGATTCGAACCCGGATCCCCTCATTCCGGAATAAGTCACTCTACCAATTGAGCTACGCGGACGTTTGTTCTGACTACTATCTGCCTTTATGTCGCGTGCGTCCTGCTGGCAGGTACGTCACATTGTGCTGGAGAAGCTTCTAATTTTGGACACAGTTAATATTTATATTTGTTTAATAAAATTTTCTCTTAAGAACGCTGAAGTAAGAACATTTAAAATTTTAAAATAAATTGCTTATATAGCCTTTTCATGTTTGACAGATCGTAAAATAATCTTGATTTTCATACCTTTGAGCTTCCAGTTCTTTTTGAGAGAGTGAGAGAGAAAACTGCTACTACCAAAATTATGTTGGAGTTGTATTAAAAATCCTTTCGCATAAGACAGGATTTTTAAATTTAAATAAATGAAAAAAAATACAGAACTTTTACACTGCAAAATTTTCTATTTGTACTGCAATTTTTGAAATTTTTCTATTGTGGACAATCACAGTTAGAAATTTAAAGATTTTTAAATATCGTGGCGAACAAATTCTTCATTTAGTGATCATATATTCGTATGTGTTTCAATTACAAAACGTGCTTTTATGCTGCGATTATGTATTGTAAAGACACCTTACTAAATAACGTAAACAAAATATTTTGCAACTTCATGTTGAAATGATATCTCCTAAAATGCCTTCATCTGCAGCATTTCTCAGTTATCACAAGGAGCGTAAGGCTGCGTAGGCAGAACATTTCGGGGGAAAGGGATCATATATGAAAACCCCCGCAAATAATCTTACAGTTATTTCAAAATAAGTTCTTGATATTATTAGCTTTCACTCTGAATTCTGTGTTGTCATATAGTGAATAGTGCATCCCATAATGACCATTATCTAGCATTGTTCTGCAACTTTATCAAACATGGGTGAGCATTTTCACTACTTTAACTAAAGTAGTGAAATTTTTTTTCGCCCTGTTCAGCCCCCTCCCCAATGGTGTTAACCTACGTAGATTGTTGTACTTCCCGATTTTTCCTGATGCCGGGCCCCTCGAAACATTTCAGGATGAAATAAATGGTCACAGAAACTATAGAATTAGATGGACACCTTTCCCCACTCCGCAGTTGAGAAAGACATCGGTTAATTGCACTGGGAGGAAGGAGTGGCAGTTTAGAAGAGGAGATTTTTTTTTAATGCCTAAACAGATTAATCATAGTTTTCGAGCTCGTTCGGGCTCGGGCTGTGTTTTGCAATGTAAAATTCGGGCACGGGCGGGCAAGGGCTGACATACTTCGGGCTCGGGCTCTTAAAATTGAGCCTGAACTCAGCTCTTATGAGCACAGCACTAATGCCTCCTACAACCAACGGAAGTAAAATCAACTACCCCTCCCCCTCCACTTTCCTTGGGGAATATATAGAAAGAACATCTTGCACACACTCCCGCCCTCAAGCAGCGTACGGTACATATATTCTCGTTCCTCAGCTACTAAGTGAACCCAGAAGTTCGCAAACACACATGGCCCATCTATTGTAGTTGGGATTCTAGCAGTTGCCTGGTGAGGTTTTTTTTTTCCGTAATTCAAAATAGAAGTTTTTTTCCCCCGCTTGTTATAATTACATTATGTGTATTTCATTTATAAAAAAAGTGTTGTGGTTCAGTTGTGTGGTTAAAACAACTGAACTGAAAACACTTTTGAGAAAGTAAGAAAGAAAGAGACAAAATATACGGAAGAGGCCCACCGGGAATGTCCCGGTGTCCCGGTGGGCCAATCCTCCCCTGCTGGAAACCATCGTTTTGTGCTTAGAAGGTTTCTTTCAGCCAATTAATTTTTTGCATGAGTTGTTCGACACCATGAGATGAACTCTCATTTAGACGCTTTTGTTCTCTCTTGGTAATTTAACAACCCCCATAAGTATAGAAGTCCATGTTGAGTATCCCCTCTCTAATTTAGAGCTCGTGCTTCCAGAGGCTGGAAAAGAATATGCATATCTCATCAGGGAACCGAACTAAACGTCGTAACTACTCGACCTCTCTCGAGGTATTTGCACCTAATGTGTAGACTCAGTGTTTTGCTGGCTGCCATAAAAACCCAACTTAGATATTCCCACCCATCTATTGTCCTCCCTCACACGCCAATGCCGATCAGAGTCTCAGAGTTGCATCTCCATTGTTTTGAGTTGTGTGCAGGGAGGTGTAATTTGTCTTTTCGTTTAAGAGGGAAACAATCCAAGTGTGACGATGCTTTGACGATAGCATCCGGTACTTGATACACGCTGTTAGTATCGTGCTGTTGGGCAAAGCTATGACTTGTATTAATGGCCTTTCAGGGTTTCGCGCTTGGAAGAATTACTCACATAGGCGGAGACAGAAGGATAAAATCATCAGTAATAGCATACCGGACCGCAGTATTGCTGCAGTTTCAAAAGTCACTTAAGTGCGCCAGTTATTTTTTTAAAAAAATACCTTCTGCGCCACATTAACTCGATTCCAGGAGTCAAATTGCAGGAAGATATAACATGAACTCAGTAATTATGATCTGTCATGACGTTGTGTGTGTGTGTCAAATTTATTGTTGTCAGAAAATAACCGGGATAATGACCTAAACCTGCAGGTTTTCTTTACATACCAAATTTTATTTTTATAATTATTGTGGATGTAGCAGTTTTCATTTTCTTTTTCTTTTGGCAATCCCGATGTTTACTAATGTAACCATTTCGAAGAATGGAATAAAATATTAAAAAAGTACCCACTGAATTAGAATACATATCCACTTTACGTATATGCAGCGCTCCATAGCTGTGGTACTTATTATTTTAATACATCCTTCCACAAGCCAGTTCGGTGTCCGAGTGGGCATATGCGTAGCTTCCCGGCAGGCACGTATCCAGGATTTCTGTTTGGGGGTTCAGACAAATTGCATACATACATGCACACATACATACATGTGTGTGTATACTGAAGTGCCAAAAGCCGTCACGGTGGCGAAGTGGTCTAAGCGATGGCTTCTGATCATTCGTCCAAATGGGGTCCGGGTTCGAATCCCGGTGAGGCATGAAAGTTGTGTTTGTCTTACGGCACTGGCTCTCTCTCTTCACTGGAACCAGTGGCCCTAAATTAGGGACGAGAGACTGCTTACAGCCCATTGAGTTGCTCACGGTGGTCGTTAAAACTCCAATAAAAAAAAAGTGCCAAACAAAACTGGTATACCTCTCTAATATCGTGTTGGTCCTCCTCGCGATCGGATACCGGCAACAACACGACGGGGCATGGACTCCACGAGCTTTTTGTAGTACTGTGGAGACTGCACACCATGCTTCCTGAAAAGCGTACCACAATTCCGTAAGATTCGCCGGTGCAAGATTCCTGGCATTAACGGCATTGAACAGCATTCAAAATGTGTTCGATGACGCTTAAATCCAGTGAACGACGGGGACAAGTCAGAATTCCAAACTCCGTGGAATGTTCCTCCAGCCATAATCGGGCGACTGTGGACATGTGCGGTGGCCATCGTCGTGTTGAAAGAGCTCGCACCCGTCGGAGTGTTTGCATGACATGAACGGGTGCAAATGATCCCAAGGATGGTTACGTTGCCTCCGCCGGTCAGAGCTGTCTACAGACGTATGAAGGGTCCTAATGCGTGCCATCGGAAATCACCCCACACTATAACAGTGCCACAGCCGGCCTGCACTATCCCTTGTAGGCATGCGGGATCCATTGCCTCGTGGGGTTGTCTCCACACCCGGAGTCGGCCATCTGCTCGGACCGGGCTACACGTTTAGTCAGCCTTGTGTCGTCGGGTCAGCAATGACACCCGGGTGGACCGACGGCTCCGGAACCCCATAGAACAAGGGAACGTTGCACTGTTTGAACGCTGATGCTACTATTGGCCCCAGCATTGATTTTTGGCAATGTTGCACGCCGGGTGGATGTTACGATGCGTGCCAGACGCCGCTGTTTATGATCGCCCAGGGCATTTCTACGGCTACACCGTCCCCGGGGGACAGCGAGATTCTTTTGATCTTTTGACTGTGAGCTGAGCGAATAAAGAGCAAACTAAAAGACAGTAGTCGTCGGTCGTTCAACTTCCGCAGGTCAGCCGGAAGTCTAATCGGCGTCTCTGTGCGTACTAGAAGGGTGAGCAGCAGGCGCTCAAATTAAACAAAACAGCTCTTATCAGAGCTTTGATCGAGCTCTCGAGTCAAGGCAATCTCGTATTGCACGTCCCAAGGCTCAGGTGACCTTGTCGTTGTCGGAGGGCTCCTCCCTAAGGGAAAGTCCAACACCGGAGCCAGCCAAGAGCGATTTCGCTCAGATCTTCCTCTCTCAGTGGAAGGAAAAAAGGCAATGACCAGAAGTGCTAGTTACTGATTAAACAGCACACTAGATTGACTGGAAACCAAACCTGAGCCTCTAGCCAGGAAAAGACATTGGAAAAATAGAAAAGAAAAGGGCTGTCACAAGATGGAGACAAAGCAGTAATCGAAGAAATTACAGAGACTGAGACAGTCAACGGATTGTTCTCGGAACTGAATGAAATCCTGGACAGCCAGACCTATAGAGTCACAAACACTGCTACGGCCAATGCTAAGCCGCATCCTAGAAGCCCAAACCAAACAGCTACTGAAAATAAGCTATCTAAAGGGCAGATTAGAAGAAAGGGAAATGAGACCAGAGTCAAACCAGCCAACGCAACGTACATATGCGGAAGCTGCCAAAAATGGGCCAGAAAAGACCACCACAGAAACATACCCTCATAGTCTATCCAAAGGATAGTAAAAAGACCTCTGAAGATGTGAAAAGAACAGTTGAGGTGGAACTATACCCAGGCACTCTGAGTATAAGGGTCAAGAACGTTAAAAAGTAAATAACGGAGGTGTGCTAATTGAATATGTTAAAGCAGATGGTGTGCAGAGCTTGGAACATGCCTAGGAAGAAAGTGAGTATTTGCAAGAGACCATAAAAATTAGGTGACCAGTAACGAAATTATCAAGGTTGATCCTCTATGGACTCAATAATGAAGCAGAAAAAAGCACATTCAATACGACATGAGACGTCAGAACAATTCAAAGGAGCCAGACCATGTATGATCCTTTTCCCAATCAAGGGAAAAGAAAACAAGGTCCACTGGGTGATTGAACTTTCCCCACTGGACATCAGATCTCTACAGAAAAAAAGGTAAGACGAACCTCGCGTGGAAGATCCGTTCCACACGAGAGTTAATTAGACAGACTCGCTGCTTCAAATGCAATGGTTTTGGGCACTATAAGGCTAAGTGCTCAGAAATTTTGGAGACCTGTGGCCGCTGCGACCAGGCAGGGCACAAGCATTTGAAATGGGACAATTAAGGCAACTGCCTTAAAGCCAACACGAAGTTTAAACTCAAACTGGACACCAAACATTCGAGTCTAGCTGGGGGACTGTCCTAGTCTTAGAAGAGAAATAGAGATTCAAAGGAAAGGGTCAACTACGGATGAACATCGCCCGATAGCAAGATGAAGAACGAGTATGAGACTACATTTCCAATGGGACTGTAATATCGCAAAATGTGCGTTTCTGTGTCTGTGAAAATCTCATTTTTAAGAAGTGTGAAAATATTTGTCTATGATTGAACTGTGTATTGTTATTGTACTTTGTAACCTGGATTAAAGGCCTAGTGCCCATAGAAAGAAACGAAAATGTTCGCACGAACAGATCTCCCAGTCGAACCTTGTCCGTCGCGTCTGCCCCCGCTCGTACCACCCGTCGACAGGTCCAAACCTGCGGCTCCCAGAACGGGGATATTACCGTAGTAAACGTGCCAAGAGAGTTTCGTTAAACCCTGTTGAGCCAATACAGGATAATGGTTTTAGCTCCACACCGGTCTCGCACACTGAATGTTTTCCCTGAGTTGGCGTAGTCCAGGTACACCCTTGAAATTGTTGACCGTGTAAATCCAAATTTCGTGGTAATTTCTAAGATTGAGTGACTTGCGTCCCGGGCGCCGGTTATCGTACCACGTTCGATATCGGTTGAGGCCTGATTAGCTGTCATCTGAACTGCGAATGCTATTATACTTGAGCTAGCCAGGCATTTTCATATAGGATTTCCGTCCACAGAGAAGGTTTAGGCCCAAACCACCTACAGCGGGTCCGCTTTTTGGGCAGGGCACAGAAACGGAAGGAGTGAGAGCAATTCTAGCGACTTTGGCAGAACAGTTTGTAAGTAAGAGAGAGCACCCCTTTATGAGCAACATGGCCGTACGATGTTGCTCATAGAGGGGTGAGAGAAAGTCAGAGGGAGTAGGAATGGATACCCAATGTAACCGGAGGGTCCGACCCAATGTAACCGGAGGGTCCGACCCAAGGGCCGTCATTTAACGTACTCGTCTGATGCACGACGGATATTCAGCAAATCATACCATCTCTGGAAGATCAGCCCAGGATTGAACTTGAGGACTCTCCATTGACCGTCTGAATCGCTAACCACTAAACCATCTGCGGTTTACTTGAGCTTGGGGAAATCTCTGCCTCTATATATACGTCGCTTGCGGACGATACCATTTACCGCATGGGTGAGGCTGGCATGAAATGGGAAGAAATGGTAGCGCCCTTCCTAGTTGTTTAGGCACCTCAGTGTACGTGTATACACACACACACACACACAGACACACACACATATATATTGTATATAATTCCATGAACACAGAGAGAAAAAGCTATTTCTTCACGCCTTTTAAGGGTTGTTTAAAATTTTTAAAACGACTTAACTGTAACTAATCATTACATATAAATTTTGTGCTCTGCTTATCTGCTTACAGGTAATTCAACTTATATTAATAATTTTGTATTAGACTATTTTATACGAAAACAAAGGTCGATGAAGTTAAAAAATATTTCGCTTTCACAACAGAGAACCACAGAGAGACTTTAAGAATAACTGTTAAGTCCCGATTTTTGGCATAGCATAGTTAAAAAGGTGGCCCGTTGAACTACTTTTCATCTCCCGCGTCGGTTCATTATGCCTCACTTTCTTCGCACCCGAACCCAGCCCGATCAGTGAAGACCTCTACATGAAACCATAAATATTTACATCAATTTAATAATTTGCAAAAGCTCATGTTTAAATGCACTGGTTTTCAAATAATTCAAGGGTAATAATTGTGCTACTGCAAAAAACTGTCGATCTATAAAAACACATATTTAAACATTGGGAGAGGGTCCACCAGATCGTTCACCCTGGATGTGCCTGGCATATCCCCCGAGTTGGAAACTAGTTCTGTATGAAGCATGAGTGTGTGCTTATCATATAGGCGCCTGTATGAAGCATGAGTGTGTGCTTATCATATAGGCGCTGGGTCTCTCCATTCTCTGCAATCCGGGTTCCTTAATTTTGGGATGGACGACTGATTATAAACAATAGCGTTGCTTGTGGTGATCTCTAAGCCCAGATGAAAAAGATCTACTAGAAATACAACACACCCTGACGATTAAGTTTGCGACCTCATCCAAAATATCCTGATGAAAGATGTTTGCCTCCCCGGTGGCGCAGTGGTATAAGCACGGCTTCTGACCATTCGTCCGTGAAGAGTCCGGGTTCGAATCTCGATGAAGCATGGATGTTGTGTTTGTCTTACGGCGCTGGTTCTCTCCTTTCCCTGGAACCAAGAGACGGGCGACTGCTTATAACCCATTAAATTATTCACGGTGGTCGTTAAATCCCCAATAATTAAAGAAAGATGTTTATTCTAGGTAGTGCACAAAGTACCAGAATTGCCGCCCCGGTGGCGCAGTGGTCTAAGGCGTTGGCCTCTGATCATTCGCCCGAAGGGGTCCGGGTTCGAATCCCGGTCTGGCATGGATGTTGTGTTTGTCTTACGGCACTGGCTCTCTCCCTTCCCTGGAACCAGTGACCCTAAATTAGGGACGGGCGACTGCTTATAGCCCATTGAGTTGCTCACGGTGGTCGTTAAACCTCCAATCAAAAAAAAAAAAAAAAAAAAAAAAAGTACCAGAATTGCCCTAAAAGTATTGTATTTTTGATAATAACCCCTTTAATTCTGGAAATATATTTTTTTAATTGGGTGTTTAGCAACCACCATGAGCAACTCATTCTGCTATAAGCCGTCGCCCGTCCCTAATTTAGGGCCACTGGCTCCAGGGAAGGGAGAGAACCAGTGCCGTAAGACAAACACAACATCCAAGCCACACGGGATTTGAACCCGGACCCATCTCGGACGAATAATCAGAAGCCATCGATTAGATTACTGCGCCACCGAGGAGGCGAAAGTATTTCCATGAAAGTTTGTATTGACCTTCTGAGTACAA
This sequence comes from Macrothele yani, assembly GCA_039090855.1. Lineage (NCBI taxonomy): Eukaryota > Metazoa > Arthropoda > Arachnida > Araneae > Macrothelidae > Macrothele > Macrothele yani. Next base: position 24,058,135 of record CM076992.1, read on the forward strand.
ATGTATTGGCCTTCTGAGTACAAATGTATTGGCCTTCTGAGTACAAATGTACAATTTTTTAGCACGTCTTTTGTAAAAAAAAAAAGATCGTGCTTACGTTACCGGTTTGTCCGTCCGTCTGTACCCACGATATCTCTGCAACTATTAGTCCGATTTGAAAAAACTCTTTTTGCATTGGGGAGCTTGAAATATGCGAATGATGATCCTTCATTTCGTTTTTTTTTACGATGTACAATTTCGCCGCTAGAAAGCGTAAATGCAGGTGATGTCGATTTCAAAAATACTTTTATTCAACATATTTGCTTCTAAACATCCAATTGAAAAAAATATTTTTTCTTTCGATTCCATTTATGTCGTAGAGTATTTTAGATATAGTTACTTTTTCAAATTACGCATAGATTTTCGCTAGGGGGCGTTAAAGTAAATTACATTTTTCCCGATAACTCTTCTTCTAAAACTCCGATTTGAAAAAAATTTTTTTTAGCGGATACAACTCCTGATGGAAAATCTTTTGCATATAATTTCAAATTTTTGGTCAAGAATACTTTGGCTACCAGGGGGCGTAAGTGTTAATTTTTGCTTCTGATGTATTTGACATAAAATCTGAGCTTCTAAAATATCGATTGAAAAAATTCTTTCGTGGACTGATGCCACTCACACCGATACACCTTTTCGCAATATTTTCTTTTTAAAATATTTTACAGTTTCTCCGCCAGGGGGCGTAGACATGTATCTTATTTTTGTCAATACCTCTACTTTTAGAAGTCCGATTTGAAAAATTCCTTCTTTGTTGGATAGTGTTTCCAGTGTGACATGTTTTTCATATAATTTCAAAACTTCCAAGTAATTCATAGACTTTCCGCTAGGGAGCGTAGAGGTAAATTGCGTTTCCCCCTATAGCTCTGCTTCTAAATCTCCGATTTGAAAAATTCTTTCTGCACCGGATACAGCTCCTGATGGGTACTTTTTTTTTGGTTGGAGGTTTAACGACCACCGTGAGCAACTCAATGGGCTATAAGCAGTCGCCCGTCCCTAATTTAGGGTCACTGGTTCCAGGGAAGAGAGAGAGAGAGAGAGAGAGAGAGCCAGTGCCGTAAGACAAACACAACATCCATGCCTCACCGGGATTCGAACCCGGACCCCGTTCGGACGAATGATCAGAGGCCATCGCTTAGACCACTACGCCACCGGGGCGGCCCTGATGGGTACACGCTTCAAAGTAAAGTTCTAGACTGATTCTTATGTTTTTGCACCAAGCAAATATTTGTTCGATGTGGGCTCAAGTCCTTAACGTTTCTTTATTTTCTTCATCCCTTAATAAACTAAAAGAGTGTTCCAATAAAAAGTCTACTTTGTTCACTTTAATTACACGAGCGAACCTAACAGCTGAACTCCACAAACGAAAATCAGCCGCTCACTGTAGGACGACGCGAAAGCAAAATTGTTAATGTTAAACAGTAAGGCAACCAGCACCGAAAGACAGTTTTACGCATGCGCAGTTCAGCACGCATCTGCTCATTCGTTACTGTTCTCTAAAGCTTCGACAAGGCGTCGAGTTGACTGGAGTTGCCACTCCCAGTCACGCGGTATTCAGCTCGCTCTAGTAAATGGATATGGAAGGCTGTAATGTGTTAAACCCAGTTATTCAATTATTGTAATTGCTCAAATTTGCATTCAGAATATCTGTGAATTGGTTACTAATACTGATTTTCTTTCGAAATTTTTTATATTAAAAGAAGAAACAAGTTTCTTCTCATCTTCGTGCAGGGCTTAGCCCCGGATGCCCATAATGACCCGACGTCACTCAAATCTGCATTTCCGTACACCCAATTTCGATGGGTTATAACGAAGTAAACTTCTCCGTCAATTTTGGTCTACCAACTGAGCTACGCAGACGTTCGTTCTTCCTGCCTTTATGTCGTGTGCGCCCTGCGGGGCAGGCACGTCACTTCTCCCCCGAAAGGAGAGCCGGGGGCATGACCCACGGGTCAGCCGTGACCATGAATCGTTGCAGGCAGCCATCCGCTGTAGAACGTGCACTTGAGAACTACCACACAATCTGGTGTGTGGAATGCAACGTCACAACGTCACATTTTTCGAAGCTCTGGAGAAGGGATTCCCTTTTTTTCCTATCTCGCGGTGTGGAAAGAACATCACACCATTGCGAGATCTTTTAACGGCCGGGTCATCCGGGAAGTTCGGGCGCCGTTACAACGAAGTAAATTTCTCCGTCATTTTTGGTCCACGCATTCCAGAACAAGTCGCTCTACCAACTGAGCTACGCAGACGTTCGTTCTTTCTGCCTTTACGTCGTGTGCGTCCTGCGGGGCAGGCAAACCACAGGGTACACAGACCATCTAGTTTCTCCTCGGTCATCATTGATTTCACCAAAGAATTCACTCTACACAGGGTACTGAAAGATCTTTCAATGGTGCATATTATTACAGGGAGTTTGGTTGCGTTTTGCAGTGCCCTTGAAACTCTCAGGGAAAATTTCTCTGCTTACATATTTTCTAAAAAGGAAATCTTTCCTGTTTCCGCTCCCAATTTGCCTTTCAAAAACAGTACCACTACCTTGATTCTTCGTCACAATTATCAGGGTGCACTCCTTACGTAGCTGATATGTCTTTGACACAAATCAGATTTAGCCTCATCAAGTTCGCTAATATTTTTGGAAAGTTAACTAAAAAGAAAAAATGACGGTTCCTCCTCTTTTGTTAAGGAGATTTAATACAAGAATTTTAGGCAACAATATTAAAACTCAATCGCAACATTTCTTTCGCCACGTGATCTCTTTTTCTTTACTCTACAAACCTGGGAAAGTTTCACCTTTTTCCACGTTGTCAGGAAGAAGGGATTCTCAGAGAGCGCCAAGCTGTCGCATCCTCAGATTTTGTTAAGGCCACTTCAAGCCTCGGCTTTGTATTTCGTTGCCGCATTTGCATACAATACAATTAGCACTTTACAGCATTTGTGATCAAAAGTAACCGAAAGGTGGGCGAGGAGCGATTATTCTCAGCTTTGAGGCTTTGTCTTGGGATTCCGCCTTTTAATCAGTGGGAGTGGAATATCGCTGTGTGTGTTGGAAGGGTAGGGTCACTTTTCGAATGGAGGCAAGGTGACGAATGGGAGAAACAGTCAGCTCAGGGAGGTACGAGGGGTGAGTCATGAAGGAAGCCAAGGGGCTTTGATCTCGGGCACGACGTATTAACTACGGGAAAAACAGTAGAAACAAGCAACGGACAACGACGCCAAGTAGATAAGAGAAATAAATCGTTTTTAAAAGGTACAGAAGCATTGCACGAATAGTTAAGCGTCCTACCTATTATTTTTATCATCAAATAGGCAGCACTGTGGTCGTTATTTACAACGTTAGCCTGGAAGTGAAATAAACCAGTTAACTCTCTCGAGAATCTACTTTCTAGAGAAGTTACAGAGGGTGAATCGAAAGTTTTGCAATATTTGGATCACTCTATGTCTTCATATGTACCTTTACGACTAAAGCTGACTAGCATTCAAAGTACAGGCCATCGCGTTGCACCGTCTTTAGTCATCTGTCTGCTAGTTCTTCGATTCCACGGCTGTACTAGTTTTTGTCCTACGAGGCGAAGAACTCCTTCACCTCAGTAGCCACCTCCTACTGGTTGTTGTAGTGCCGCCCGCGATGGAAGTGGGCCTTGGACCGGAACAAGTAATCCGACGGGGCAGAGTCCGGACTATTTGCTGGATGTGGCATCATATTGATGCCCTCAAGTTCCTGGAGTTTTGCCCGGGTCGTTTACGCGGTATGAGGACGAGCGTTATCCTGCTGTAGGAGAGCGCGTTTTCTGTTTACCAGTCCCGGGCATTTATCCTCCAAAACGGCATCAGCTTCAGAGTAGACGTTTGCGTTGATGGTCCGACCTTCAGGAACAAATTTGTAATGGATTATCCCCTCGAAATTCCACCAGACACAGAGCATCACCTTGTGCTCGAAGCGCCCAAGTTTGGCAACAGGTTCAGGAAGTTAGCCCGGGCTCAACCACTGCCGTTGTGTGTTAGGATTACGGAAAACCACCCACTTTTCATCGCACGTAACAATTCTCTTGATGAAACGTATATCGTGCGGGTTTTCCAGGAGTTTCGTGCACACTTCCACTGCGCAGTTTGCTTCAGCTGGCGTCAGTTCGTGAGGGACAATGCGGCAGCTCCTGTAGACCTTGCCGAGGTCCTGAAGGTGACAAACCACGGTGGTCTGTGGTATGCCCAACTCGCCTGATGATCTCCGAGTTCTGGTTGTCGGATTTGCCTCTACGACCTGCCGCACGGCCTCCGAATCCACGGTTACTACTTGACCTTGGCTGATCGTCGAGGTTTCTGTAACCTGGGCGAAATTCCTTGAACCATCTGGTTGCGGTGCTGTGGTCCACGGAACCTTCCCATTTTGCATGACAAATGTTTCGTGTTGCTTGAACAGCGTTATGGACGAATTCGAACTCTATAAGCAAAAGTTCCGTAATTAGCCGGTTGTGGCTGTTCATCTTTTAGGCGTCCCAACCACAGACAGAAGGACGACATGCAATGCTGCTCACAGCAATGACTTCTACTTTACATCTCTTTCGACTGACCGCAGTGCGCGACTTGATCTAGTTTAAACACGTGACATACCCACCGCAGCACATGCGTTTATGCAAATATTGTAAAATTTCCGACTCACTCTCTGTATTTAAAAAAATCCAAATTCGGAGTGTAGATTGATGGACGGTAATATCATTCCTTCGAATTTAATGGTACGTTAGATCTTTGGCCGCTTTGGAGGGTGGTGGTTAGAAAACGGGTTTCGGCAGTTGAGAGTTCCACCACTGGGATGACGGCGAACAAGAAATACAGCTAGCTGTGGTTTGCCAATGAGCCTAGCGTGAAGCCTGTAGTTTAAAAAAAACAGAATCGAAATTCATCCCTTCTCTATTCTGCCTTCATTTTCTTTTTTAAATTCAGATTTTATTTTTCAGGGTGGATTCCAATTTCGAGTGGAAGACACTTGACCCTCTTTGACCCTGTGACGTACTACTGAAGTGAAACACGTGTCAAGACGACAAATCTGCAACGTTATTCCGTCGGTGTAGTTTAGTTGGTTAGAACAACTGGCTCCGGAGCGAGGAGGCGCGTATTGACACCGACAAATTTGAAAATTCCACATTGGCGCCCGAACGTAAAAATAGATCCACTGGCCGCTGGGTTCTTCAAAAAATGCGTGATGTTTGTTCCCCACATCGTCTGGAATTAAAGAAAAATCCGTGTTTCTTTATTTTGTGTCTCATGCCCAGCTATAAGAGCTGACCACGAAGTTTTGATAAAGAATTGTTTAGGATCTACTGACATTTTTTTTTCACATTTATACACACCTGTTACACAATTACACAGCATATATTAAAAACTATTATACGAGAGTTTGTATAGAGTAATGCAAAAGTGGGCATAACTTTTTTACACTGCTGGCCACCCAAAATGCAACACCAAGAAGGAAGCATCCGATTGACCTGAAATTCGCAGCATGCGTCGTCCGGGAGAGGACATGCAAACAATTAGCATTGCAGGGCATATGCAAATCATGTGCGCCCGGCACGCCACCGAGAAGCACTATAAGAAGGGTGCACAGAAGGCGGAGTGTAAGGAGTGGAAGTGTGTTGTGCTGCCGGACCTGTGCTTGGGAAGTTTCCTGATGCCTAGTCGTAGAATACGGCAGTCATTCCAGCACGTTTCGGAGTTCGACAGAGGACAATTAGTGGCTTATCGCGACAGCGCTTTATCGCACCGAGACATCGGCGCCCGTGTGGGACGACATCCAGCCACAGTGAGGCGAGTATGGATTCGGTGGGTGCAGGAGGGACGGACGGACGGACCGACGTGAGTGATTGCCGCAGACGCGGCACACCACCGATCGAGAAGACCGGCATGTTGTGCGGCGGGCATTGACGGCTCGCACCGCCACATCACGAACGTTAGCGCAGGAATTAGGGTGTGTTGCGCAACAACCAGTGTCAGCACGCACCGTTCGACGTCGTCTGCAGGAGCGGGGACTTGTCGTACGGCGCCCATTGCTCCGATTACCATTAACGTTACACGACCGGCAAGGGCGGCAACAGTGGGCCGTTGAACGCCGCACCTGGAGTACGGAATGGCATGACATTGTATTCTCCGACGAATCCCGCTTCTGCCTGCAACACCACGATGGTCGGATCCGCTTGTGGCTGCACCGCGGCGAGAGACTGTACGGCGCCTGCATGACGCATCGCCATACCGGTCCGTCGCCTGGCGTTATGGTTTGGGGCGCAATTGGATATGACACCCGTACCCCTCTGGTACGCATCGCCGGTACACTCAACAGCCACCGCACCATCTCCGACGTTTTGGAGCCTGTAGTCCTCCCTTACCTGCAGGACCTGCCAGTGGCCACGTTTCAACAGGACAATGCGCGTGCAACAATTCTTCACTGCCCACCAGGTGTCACTGCTGCTGTGGCCCGGCAAGCACCACCCGCGGCTACGCCTGATGAACTGTGGAAATGTGTGGAAGCAGCCTGGACCGACATACCCCAAGCCCACACCCAGAGCCTCTTTCGTTCGATGCTGCGGCGTGCAGCGGCCGTTATTGCCAGCCATGGGGGCCACACGAACTATTGATGTCTACGTGTTCCCCAAGTCGCACGGGCCTGTAAGCTCAATCGTTTCATCTTTGTATCTGTTGTTATGTGTCCAGTAAATTTGGCTTTGCTATCTCGTGTCCTTCTTGGTGTTGCATTTTGGTTGGCCAGCAGTGTATTAACTGAAAGAGGTCGTTCAAATTGCACATGTTGGTAAAGTAACTCTACCAACATGTGCAATTTGAACGTTAGATATATATTCTGTTTTTTTTTTTTTTTTTTTTTTGCAGCAAAGGTGCTGTCTTATTATGATGACGTGATCTTTTAGAATCCTGTGATGTGAGGTAATCTTCTTCAAGCAACCTTTCGTCTTCAGGATGAAGGGTCATTTGCATAAGTAGGGATAATAAGATCAGTAGTCACTCTTGTGTACTACAGAGGCGAATCCCGTGTCAAGACGACAAATCTGCAAAGGTACCTTCCGTCCGTGTAGCTTAGTTGGGAGAGCAACTTACTCTGGAGTGAGGGGAGGCGCCGTTTCGATCCTCGTCACGGACAAACTTGTGTTTTCACATTGGCGCCCGAACGTAAAAATGGATCAACTGGTGGGTTCTTCAAAATGTGTGATGTTTGTTCCACACATCGTCTGGAATTAATAAAAAAAATCCTACTTCGTTTCAAAAAAAAAAAAAAAAAGAAAAAAAGAGGGAGATGGTGCGATGGACTACAGAGGTGAATTATGGGTCAAGACGACAAATGTGCAGCGGTATATGCCGTCCGTGTAGCTTAGTTGGGAGTACAACTCACTGCGGAGAGAGATGCAGGTTCGAGCTCCGTCACCGACAAATTTCTGTTTTCACAACACTCGCTGCGGGCACTCATGCACAGAACTCGCATATTTCTGACGAAGAAAATGAACAAATTCTGACAATACGAGACAATCAACCGTGATGATGTTTCCGTACCGCTGACAAAGCCTATCACACGACCTTGAACTTTAATAAATTGTTAAGAAATAATGTGCACGAATGAATGCCTTTGACCTTTGATTTTACTCGCACTGTTTTGTTCGTTAAAAAAGATGATGCATTAAACTTCCCAAATATTCATCGACAGCGTGTATGCAATAATTTAGAAAATATTGTCATTACTGCGTTTCCTACAAATACGGATCAAGCTTTGAAAACAGGAAGCGTGCGGTCATAAAGAAGAAGTGAGTATCAGGATTCTCAGGATCCTTGGACGTCCGTCTAACTACTTGAGATTCTTCGCTTGGGGGCACATCGTGTCGAGAGTTTTTCAGAAACGCCTGTCACAAGTTGCCAGCATGTCGGGCCTCAGCCTCATCTCATATCGTTCCTGAATTAGCAATGGCAGGAAAGATGGCTAATCAACTTCGGCCCCTCATCACGCCTCGAAGGTAAAGAAAGTGAAGACGAAATATGATCACTTGTGGGATACATGCTTCGGGCACGCTCGAGTCAATGACCCCATCACACGCGAAAACCCTTCTACCAAAGGCACGTGTTTGCACGCAACACGTTCAAGGACAGGGGGCCACTAGCCATGGTGAGGTTCGGGGGGCGAATAACTTTCCTTGACCTTTCTACCTGAAGCAGGTTCTCCACAAAAGCTTACCTCGTATGGGTCACCGAATGGGCCACTCAACTTTGGCCCGCCCTCCCTCGTCCCCTTCATCACCCGAGGGAACGCCTACTAAATATGGATTCAGATTCGGTTTGTTTACGACGCTGACGGAGGTGCCCCGCATCCATAATGAAGGTTTTTTCTCTGGAGTGAAAGTATGTGATTTTGGAGACATAGGAGGACTCCGTTCCTTAATAGCGCAGCATAGCAGATCGCTGTAAAACCTTCACAAAAAGATCGTGCCGTGAGGGAACGCCGTTGACCTAAGCAGCTGCGCAAAGACAGAAGTCGGCCCAGCTCTTCTTTTTCTTATCATTATTGTTCTTCGGGTGCAATGAACACTAAAAAAAGTACTAACCGGGAATTAACTCCCTGCCCCCCTTCAATGGTATTCACAGGAACTGGGAGTAACTCTCGAAAGGTAACCAGACAACCTTTGCAATAGGTTGTGTAAGAATGATGTAAGCCGTTTTTTTTTTTTTTTTTTTATCAGAAACGACAATGGTAAAGAGTTTTAGAGCATGCTGTTATGCTAATAATTTTTTCGCACATCTTATGAAACACTGTACTTGCAAGGGATATAATTCACTGTAATTCAAATATCACTTATATCTCATATAAATCAAATATCAGCCGCCCCGGTGGCGCAGTGGTCTAAGGCGCTGGCCTCTGATCATTCGTCCGTAAGGGGTCCGGGTTCGAATCCTGGTCGGGCATGGATGTTGTGTTTGTCTTACGGCACTGGCTCTCTCCCTTCCCTGGAACCAGTGACCCTAAATTAGGGACGGGCGACTGCTTATAGCCCATTGAGTTGCTCACAGTGGTCGTTAAACCTCCAATCAAAAAAATCAAATATCACTGTGCAAGTGATATAATTTGAAATACAGTTTTCATTGCTTTCCATTCTTAATTAAGCGGAAATCAACGCTTAAAAAGGGGGTGAAAAAAACGAAAATTTTAATTTGCGCATTTTAGATTTCTAAAAGCTTTCACAAATCGCGACAAATATTCATAACGCATAAAGTAAAGTGCTAAACTGTTATGTAAATTTTTAGCATTAATATACATATAATATTACAGTGGTTTATAAAATCTTCACTAAGGTTCTTTCACATTGCTTGAAGGTAACACTGGATATGGCTCAACCAAGAGAACAAACTGGATTCGGGGGGGGGGGGAGCTACACCTCCATAGATCATATTCATGTACTGAGAGAACTAATTGAAAGAATGAGGGAATATGAACTCCAATTATGCATGGCTTTTACCGATTATGAAAAGGCCTTTGATTCCGTAAAACCATCAGCAGTTGCAATGGCTTTGAAATCCTGCAGTATTGAAGATGCATACATTAGCATTATTAATAACATCTATGAAAATGCAAGTGCAAAGATTCGGCTATTTGAGGATACAGCACCAATAAAAATTGGAAGGGGAGTGAGACATGGTGACACCATATCTCCCAAACTCTTCAATGCCACATTGCAAAGCGCCTTTCAATCACTGAACTGGGAAAATAAGGGGATAAAGATTAATGGAGATTATTTAACTCACCTTCGTTTTGCTGAGGCGTAATCATTTTCTCCAGACTCACGTACGCCAAACTGTCAAACCACCTGGCAGGTTGCTTCTTTGGAGCCCCGCACAATGCTGGGGATTCACCAAAGATGAACAGCAGCAACTGAACAAATAACTAGACGGCGAATGAATAATAAATACACAGTTGACGTGGATTAGGAACATCAAATAGAAGTCATTGCTCTTTCCACGTTTATAAGTGAGTCACAGGAAAATTCTCATTTCATCCTTGGTGAATCACCAGCATTGTGTGGGGCTCCAAAGAAGCAGCCTGCCTAGGTGGTTTGGCAGTTTGTCGTATGTGAATCTGGAGAATTTCGAGGCCGCTGTGGTACAGTGGAAGGATGTCCGGCGCGTAACTGGAAGGCCCTGGGTTCGACTTCCGGTGGCCGCCCATGATAATTTTTCCGTGACTCACTTATAAACGTGGGAAGAGCGATGACTTCTATTTGATATACTAAGAATTGCGTGTCCACATTATTAACTAGCATCCTTTATGGAGAAAATATTTAATAATTCGTTTTTTCGGAAACTTTAAACAGACTTAAATAAACATGGCTCAAACATATCTATGAAAATAAGTATATTATAAAGAAATTTATAGACTATAAGGGGCTTTAAACCGCAACACGCTCCGCTTGCGCCTTTTTCTAATATTTGTATTCCTTTTCAAGGTGATTAACAGTTAAAAATTCCTACAACCAAGACTTGCTCTTTATCGTCGGATCAGTACCGTACCGAATCAGCATAAACTGGCAATAAATCCCATTTGAAAGTAAATAAGATGTTTATTTATGCAGACTCAATAAATGCAACCATTAAATTTAATTTATATTAACTTAAAGCGTCGATATCACAGCGTTAATATGGGAATGAAAGTCAAATTTATCGTATTAAATCCATAGGCTGAACATTTGGGATTTTGATGTTTTCATAATGCTCATTAAACAGTTATTATCTACTATTATTACAAAATTCTTTAGAAATTTCCATATATTATTAGTTAAGAAAATAATAAATCATAATTTTTATTTGCAATGGTGGACAGCAAAATTTGCAATGCTATAGCAGACACTTCTTTGCAGCCCAGTTGTATTTGGGTGCAGTCCCAAATGTATGAATGAAGACAAGATAGGAAAGGATGTAGTCGATATTACTAAATTTGACCTTTCTAACTTACATGCCTGGATTAGATTTTCTGAATGCCTACTCCACAGCTCGTATAAGCTGGATCTAAAGAAGTGGCAGATTAGAGGAAAAGCTTCAGTGAAAAAAAGAAAAGAACTTATTAGCGAAAATTTCAGATAAGAAATGGGATTGATTGTGGAGCAATTGACTTCCGGAGGAAGTAGAAATTCCAATGACGGCAGCACAGCTCGCCGTTCTTGTCAGAACCCGAAACTTTCAGCAGAAATAATTGGTTTTATAAAATTTTAATACAGAGATTTGGAGCCATTCTCAGAACTCTTTCTTCTGGCTTCTCAGTAAATTAAAATTTTTAGTATCAAATCCTAAAAAAATTGATCTTTACGCACGTGTCACTGTGCATAAGGTGCTTACACGTGGAGCACAGGTTATTGAATATGCAATGCAACCGATTGGCATACTTTTCGAAGAAGCGCAGAAAGTTAGGAATAAGCACTTAAAGCAAATTCCGTGAAAGCCATGCACGAAAAACTTCACGGAACGACAATGCACGAAAAACGTCACGGAAAGACAATGCAAGACGTTCTGAATCTACTGCTGATCACTTCTGATCCCTTCATCTCAAATACACGTACTTTAACCCAGAATAAATCTACTTTATCCCAGGAAGTTCGACAGCTCCTGTTATGGTGGAATTTTGAGAGTCCACTCCTGTTATGAATTGGGCCAAGACATTCTGGTCTCTGAACTCGGCCAAAGCTCCAGCGTTTTCATTGAAGTAGCTAAAGGCTGCCCGTTCTAGCCTAGCTGCAAATTGCCTCACTGTCTCACCCCTTTTCTGTACACATGAATGAAATCTTCCCATCTTAATGAGTTAATGTTAGGCAGTGTAAAAATAAATTCCATGACATTTTCTGTGAGTAGTTAAAATAAAAAAATAAATAAAAAACAACAACAACAACAAAACAAAGAAGTGGAAGTGGACAATTTTCTGGGTCATGTAGTGATAGATGATATAATAAGTATATTAAGATATTTCGGAACGAACTACCTATCAGACCAGTATTTCTCTTAAAAAAAATTTAACTCTTTTTGTGTTCAGTGATTTTTGTACTTGTGAAGTAGAATTTGTATTTATGAGCTTAGTGTAGGTGCCATGTAGTGGAAAATTTTTCTTGTAAGCTGGTTATTATTTTGGTTTAGTGTTTTGGTAAATTTAAGTGAAAAATTACTCTTTAAAATTTAATTTTTGTAGTAGTGAGGGCTAATTTCTAGTTTCAGCCCGTAGATTGGAAAAACAGATTTTTGTAGGGGAAAGAATATAGGAATTGGGCATACAGGCAGATATGAGCATATGTATAGCGCGACTGAAAAGAACCCGAATAGCTGTTGTGTTTCTTTAAGAAGTGATAATTTTTCAGGAAAAGAGTGATTGTGGAAATATGGTGATGTATAGATTTTTCAGGAAATAAAGTGGGGTTTGGTATAGTGTGTCAAGTGTGGTGTTATTGAGCTTTCTGGGAAATGAGTAGTACAGTGTGTTCCTGGGAAATAAAGATAAGTGATTTTCTGGGAAATGGGCGTGTTCCTGGGAAAATAAGGACATGAAGTGTGTTCCTGGGAAAATGAAGATGTGAAGTGTGTTCCTGGGAAAATGAAGATGTGAAGTGTGTTCCTGGGAAAAATAGGATAAGAAGTAATTTTCTGAGATAAAAGGTGATGTATTGAATTTTCTGGAAATAAGGATGGTGAGTTAGCTCTCTGGAAAACAGATGTTGAGATATTTTGGGGACAAGTGAACTCTTGGGGGATACTTTAACCTATGTAGACATGCCTCGGGTCTGAAAGGGTGCACGAAACAAATTGGGGGATTTGTTTTCTGCCCGAGTAAGCTCGTTTGGCCCATAGGAGGTGGTCCCTACGAGGGAGTGATGTGGGTTGTCTCCAAATCAGAGTGAAGGAACAGAAAAGGGTTAGGTCGCACTTTGCTCCACTACACTGTATAGGCTGGGAATGGATTCACGACCCATTCTCGCCTTTAGACTCAAACTTTGTTGTTCCTGCAGTGAAATCGTGTTTTTCGAGGCAAGTGGAATTCGTTGAATGAGATGATTGTTTGGCTTTAATGCCCGAGTTTAGTTCTACATGGGTGCTGGTAGATTTGGAGGACTTATAGTGGGGAATTTTTGAATAGTTGGATTTTAATGATAACTTGTGAGTAAATTGAGTAGGGTATTTAGTGTATTGGGTTTTGTATAGTGTCTAGAATTGGTTCAGTGTCAGGTAATGCTACATGGTTAGGATATGTTGATTTTAAGACAAATGTTGATTGAATGCAAGGTTGTTGATTTTAAGACAAATTTTCCCGGAAGTGTAGAACCTGGTATAAAATAACTTTTCATTATATGTAAAATTTTGGCAGTTGATATGATAGTTTAAAATTAAAATTTGAATTCAGAAGACTGGTCTGAGAAGGTTGGTTCGAGCAATTAGAACAACATAGTGTAAACATATGCATATAATACTTTTTTTTCCGAGAGAGAGAGAGAGAGATTTACCTTCCACATACGTAAGTTGCACACCATGTGAAAGCAAGTGTTTGTGCTGTGCTGTGTAATTCAATGAAATTCTGGTATTTATATTCTGTTTTGGTACTGTGACTGGTGCGATAATTTCATCCAAGACAACTAAGCTGTCAGATGTCTATTATTATTATTTTTTTTTTTTTTTTTTTTTTGGGCCCAGTGGCTGGGTTTGAAATTGTGTCCAAAATTTATCTCACACTTGTTAAGTTTTACAATAAATATAGGCCAAGTGGCCTTTCAAAAACCTAAACCTTAGTGCAGTGAAGTTTTAGATATTTTCAGGATGAATTTCCATCACATGATTCAAGTGCATCCCCCTCAGCAGTGACTGAGGTGGGAAATGAAATCTGAGTTACTTAATTGTGGTGTAAAAACAATGTTTTTTGTCCTAACCATTATATTTGACTTCTTTACCTCCAAAAGTTATTACACGTGTACATTGTATACCATTAAATTTTAGTGTTTACAAATTTGGTACACATGCAAACAATAGTTACCTTTCTTCCACTTTCAGGTGTATCTACTCATCTGACGCAAACAACGCAAACAATACAATAGTAACTTTTGGGAGTTCCAAATTCAGTGGTGCATTTTATTCTTCTATTTTGTTTCATGGCCTTATTCAAAATTTCAGTTTTGTTTCGAAATGCATCCACCCATCTCCCAAATTCGAATTTTCTGTAATTTACTTATAAATTTCAATATTAGCATAAAACTTCTCTTTTGCTAATACCCCAAGTCTTCTTTATAACATTTAATACCGTGACCCCCAAAATTCCACCATAACACTCCTGAAAGAACCACGCTTAATTAAAAGCAATAAAGACGAAGGGGAGGAGAAAAATACAGCACCTGTAGAAGTTGATGAAGAACGAAGAAAAGAAGTTTTCTATTGATGATGATGAGAAAGAAAATTATGAATAAGTTTCTGTTATTGAGGATAGCGATGAGAATATCTGGTAATAATACAGTATAATGTTATGTATGCATTTTTTTTTTTTGATTGGAGGTTTAACGACCACCGTGAGCAACTCAATGGGCTATAAGCAGTCGCCCGTCTCTAATTTAGGGTCACTGGTTCCAGGGAAGGGAGAGAGCCAGTGCCGTAAGACAAACACAACATCCATGCCTCACTGAGATTCGAACCCGGACCCCGTTCGGACGAATGATCAGAGGCCATCGCTTAGACCACTGCGCCACCGGGACGGCTATGTATGCATGTATCTGAAGATAAAGTAATGTTTCAATCAATAATGTATCATTTTTTTTTTTAATTAGAGGTTTAACGACCACCGTGAGCAACTCAATGGGCTATAAGCAGTCGCCAGTCCCTAATTTAGGGTCACTGGTTCCAGGGAAGGGAGAGAGCCAGTGCCGTAAGACAAACACACAACATCCATGCCAGACCAGGATTCGAACCCGGACCCCTTACGGACGAATGATCAGAGGCCTAATGTATCATGATATGTTATGATATATTATTATATTAAAATGCATATATTATATTACTGTATCATTAACATCAACCATTATCAATCCACTGCTGGATGAAGGTCTCCCCAAGTTTCTTCCACAATTGTCTGTTTTGAGCCTGTCTCCTCCATGTACTTTCGAATTATATTACTATATACTATATATTATTTTGTTTTATTCTTTTCCTATGATGTACTACATTTGTTCTTACATTTAATGTACACTACAAACTATGCCCTGCAATTTTTTCAGACTGATCAAATTATTAAAATTTTTTAATCTATCTTCATAACTAACAGTCTTAATGACAAAAATCTACATGCAATTTGATTATTTTGGAGATTTTCTTTGTGTATGCTACAAAATCTATCAGTTTCAAGTCACAAATAATTTTGTCCCGCTGGATTCCCATTTGGAACCACTGTGCAATGGCTTCGAACCCTCACGATTATTCCATAAGTCCATCAGATCATTGTCTTTTACCCATTATTTCTTGCGCAATGCACTTCATTAATCTCTACATGCCTTCAGCGTTCCCTTGTTATACCAATTCAGCCATCTTGGGTCATCAGTATCTGCGGGATAGCAACTCTCCCCGATCTTTCAAAACTGATAAGGCAGACAACCAACGTCGCGTCGGTTCTGATCAGGTAAACACCTTGTTTGTTTTCCTTCCCCTTTCCCTCCTCGTTTCTTTCTTTCAGATACGCACGGTATAAACAGCGTCGTTTGTTGATGTGTTTGTGTAGACCTGTAGACGTCGCAACTGTCAACGATGACCTTGATCTTCATTCGCGCGTGGACGCTTAATACGAAGCCATATGTCGCCGTTAAATACATTCAGTTAATAGTGTGCATTTCGTTTCGCCTAATACGTACTTTTTCATTGCTCTGGGTTAATGTGCATCCCCAATCGACAACAAGTTAGTAAAATCATGCAATGCATTGATTATGATACGCTTTCCAACATACCAGAAATCATTACTCAAGTTATGGGGATAATGGCTGTGGAATAAATCTTGCCCCTGTGTCCCGACCTTTCACCCCATTTCGATGATATTAAACAGATTTGGTTCAGTATACCTCCGGAACACAATGATAAAGTTTTGTCGCAATTGAAACATTTTTACGTAAATTATGACGCATAAGGGCAATGGAATGAATCCCGCTCCTATATCCTGACTTTTGACCCCATTTTGTTCATTTTCAATAGGGTTCGTCCCCAGGTGGTCCCCTTTACTAAAATTTCGTTCAAATCGAACCATTTTAACGTGAGTTATCGTGCGTACGGACAGACAGACGGACAAAGCTAGAGCATATACGCTTCTTCAACACACTGTTGGAAAGCGTAAAAAAAAAGGATCAGTGGCTTAAAAGTGGTTCGCTGAAACATAAAAATAGTGATGAAAATGGAAATGAAAATACCTGAACTCAGAATAACATCATAAATGTAAATAATGAACAAGAGCCACAGCGAATATAGACTGCGAACCTATAGGTATGTGCTAGGTCAAATAAATCTACAAATAACATGATAGTAAAATCATGCAATGCATTGGATATGATACGCTTTCTAACATACCAGAAATTACTCAAGTTACGAGGATAATGGCTGTGGAATAAATCTCGCTCCTGTGTCCTGACCTTTGACCGCATTTCAATGATATTAAACAGAATTGGTTCAGTATAGCTCCGGAACAACATACTAAAGTTTTGTTGCAATAGAAGCATTTTTAGTCAAGTTATGAGGATAAGGGCTGTGGAATAAATCTCGCTGCTGTGTCCTGACCTTTGACCGCATTTCAATGATATTAAACAGAATTGGTTCAGTATAGCTCCGGAACAACATACTAAAGTTTTGTTGCAATAGAAGCATTTTTAGTCAAGTTATGAGGATAAGGGCTGTGGAATAAATCTCGCTGCTGTGTCCTGACCTTTGACCGCATTTCAATTATATTAAACAGAATTGGTTCAGTATAGCTCCGGAACAACATACTAAAGTTTTGTTGCAATAGAAGCATTTTTAGTCAAGTTATGAGGATAATGGCTGTGGAATAAATATCGCTGCTGTGTCCTGACCTTTGACCGCATTTCAATGATATTCAACAGAACCGATTCAGTATACCTCCGGAACAACACGATAAAGCTTTGTCGCCATCGAAGCATTTGTACGTAAGTTATGACGCATAAGGGCAATTGAATGGATCCCGCTCCTATGTCCTCTTTGAATCCATTTCGTCCATTTTCAATAGGGTTCGTCCCCAGGTGGTCCCCTACCACATACTAAAATTTCATCGAAATCGAACCATTTTTACGCGAGTTATCGTGCGGACGGACAGACAGACGGACAAAGCTGGAGCATATACGCTTCTTCAACCTACGGTTGGAAAGCGTAAAAAATAAGGTTATGTCAACGAAAAAGAAAAGTGTGAATATGAAGTACGACGATGAATATCTGAAAAATGGAGTTTAGTGGACCGACGATCCACTTGCGCCAACTCCCCAGTGCGTTATGGGATATGAGACTTGGTCGAATAATGTCATGAAGCCATCGAGGCTCTTGCGCCATTTGCAAATAAAGCACGCGTACCTCTCTGGTAAACATATCGAGTTTTTACAGAAGAAGTTGAAAGTAATGCTTTCCGGTACAGGATTAGTAAACTATGTCTGGATCTGAAAAATCCAAAAAACTTAATGTTCACCGCCTTTTGCCCGGGCAAGTGACTGAGCGCAGAGCACGGTGTAGACTTCCTTATAAAAATCTCTTAGCCAGAAACAGATGGACATTTATAGTGACTATTGATGAAACATGGATCGACCTAAACGACTGTAACAAAAAAAGAGGTCGATTTACTATAGCAAAAGAGCAGAAAAAGACTTACAAACTTGGTTCCAAGACTACAAAGAATGTTTCAGTAAAGGTTTCATGATTATTACTAGTTTCTCGTACAATGGGAAGTTAAAGTTAATAAGTGTTGGAAAGAATGTTACAATCAATTCTACATATTATTAAAATAATGTTTTAACTCCTATATTTAACCCTTTAACGACCATGACCCAAAAATCTTGTATCACTCTTAATAGCATAACGCCCGAAACTGTCTGTTGGTTCCCTTCCTTGTTTTTTTTTTTTTTTTTTTTTTTTATTGGAGGTTTAACGACCACCGTGAGCAACTTAATGGGCTATAAGCAGTCGCCCGTCCCTAATTTAGGGTTACTGGTTCCAGGGAAGGGAGAGAGCCAGTGCCGTAAGACAAACACAACATCCATGCCTCACCGGGATTCGAACCCGGACCCCTTCGGACGAATGATCAGAGGCCAACGCCTTAGACCACTGCGCCACCGGGGCGGCCCTTCCTTGTTTAGCAACAACAATAGTGACTGAGGATGACTGCAGCTGATCCCTCATAGGTCGTAGAAATTTGTTGAACGGGTAAGGTAGGAAATACGACTCACTTTAGACAGGCGTTTCGGGCGGCTATGGTCGTTTCTATGTACGGGCGTTTTGGGCGTTATGGTCGTTAAAGGGTTAAAGAGGAAATGCTGTTCCTTTATCCACAGAGCCTTCAAAATGTAGGATTCCATCAAGATAAGGCTTCCAGTCACATACATACAAATCTACCACTCTATTTCTTGAAAAAAATGAATATACCTTTCGCTCATGTTCCTTCAAAGTCCCCTGATGTGTCATTAATGGGCTACTGTGCCTTTGGACCACTAAAAAGAGTGCTCTGAATCAATGATTGGAGTTTGGAAAGAAGTGGAAGAGGAGTGGAATAAAATACCAATTTTAAGAAATGGCCTGTTATCTTGGAAATCTAGATGTAGTGTGACGTGCCTGCACCGCAGGACGCACACACGAGATAAAGGCAGATAGCAGCGAGAGCACATGTCCGCGTAGCTCAGTTGGGAAAGCGACTTACTGCGGAGTGAGGGGACCCGGTTTCGGTGCCCGGTGTGGACAAACCTGTGTTTTCATAGTCCAGAGAAGGGGGCTATCAAATATATAGAACATTTAAGAAAGAAAGCATTGTATTTTAAACATTAATTATGTTTCTGGACAATCCTCTGCAAATGATATGGATGTACTTTCTTACGATTCAATCTACTCAATGGAAAAAGAGGGTTTTTTCTGCAGCCCCCTTGGAGAGTGGTCAGTGGCACTAGTTTCTTGCTAGTCGACCGGGTTCGTTTCTGGGATGGGGCCTTTGAGTTGTTTTTGTCCTACGGAGTTGCCCTCTCCCTTCCCTCTGGTCCTAAACTAGGGGCAGGCAAGAGTTCCTCATTGTAACCATTAAAGCCCAAAACAAAACAAAATGTTTTTTCAGATCCGACACATCGATGAGGAAATGTGTCCACAGAAGGTCATTTCGACACTCGTAGCACGAATCATGATTTAATTCGGTTGGAAGAGGACGCGACAGAAATAAATCATTGCACTGACAAAGGAAATACGTATCCTTCGAAAACGGCTCATAAGAGTGCAATAAATTGCTAAACAAATGTTGTTCGTAGAATCCATGACGCTTCAATCAAGACTTATATATCTTATCCTGGTATTTTCCAATCTGCCTCATTAAAACATCTTTTTCGTGTTGAGGCACACTGTTATAATACCTTCTGGTTTCCATTCAATGCGGCTGACGTGTATCAAAGAGGAAATCCTCTTTAAATGGTTTCACTATAGTATGTTCTCATTTGAATTTACATCAGTGCGACACATGACCTTGAGTACTCTTGTCGACTGTTTCGAAATAAGCAGTAACTGAAGAATTGACGATTATTAAGAATTTCATCGGCATTTCAAATGGAAAACCACAGCCAATAATAAACCTTCTGAAGATTATAATCAGCTGTGGTTTTTCTGTTAAGCTGCTGCTTTATGTGTTCATCATTATCTGTGATTGAACAGTATTATGGCTGTAAGATAAAAAAATATGACTAACAACTAGACAGGCAACATAGCAGGATGCAACGAAATAAACGAATTTTCATTTTGACATATCTAACTGAAGCAAAAAAAGATGATGCCGAATTCTCGGGGTAATGAGCCCGCCTTTAGAATCCTTTCTGACATGAAACAAACAATATTCCAAAGCAGGTTTTTAGAAAAAAATTCAGCGAAAAAGAGAATGCGTTTTCACCTCCGAGAAAAAAATCTGCGCATAGTTTAAAACGTGGAAGGTAAGAAGTGTTTTTCGGCCACCGTCGTCAAAGCGAACCAGTATCATCTGACTGTTCGTCCGCGGTGATACTGGTTCGAATCCCGGTGAGGCATGGACGTTGTGTTTGTCTTACGGCACTGGATTCTTAGACCATTCGACCGCGATGGGTCCATGTTTGAATCCCGGTGAGGCATGAACGTTTTGCTTGTCTTACGGCACTGGGTTCTAACCATTCGTCCGAGATGGGTCCCGGTTCGAATCCTGATGAGGCTTGGATGTTGTGTTTTTCTTACGCACTGGCTTCTTTCTGACCATTCGTCCGAGATGGATCCGCGTTCAAATCCCGATGAGGCGTGGATGTTGTGTGTGTCTTACGGCACTGGCTGTCGTCTCCCTTCCCTGGAACCATCGTCCCTAAATTAGGGACGGGTGACTGCTTATAGCCCGCTGAGTTTCTCGTGGTGGTCGTTAACCCCCTCATAAAAGTGTTTTTCATAACGTATTGAAGCAGTTACTACAATAAAAATCATCTGGATTTCTACACAGACTATAAAACATCCGAAACAGAAATAGCTACTTTCGTCCACTAGCTGCAGAAATGTGTACTACGAAAAATCATAAATTGGGCACCAAGAAGTTTTAATAACGGAAGATCAAACGGGATTTTTCTTTTTGATTGGGGTTTTAACGACCGCTGTGAGCAACTAAGTAGGATATAAGCAGTCGCCCATCCTTAATTTAGGGTCACTAGTTCCAGGAAAGGGAGAGAGCCAGTGCCGTAAGACAAACACAACATCCATGCCTTACTGGGATCCGAACCCGGACCCATCGCGGACGAATGGTTAGAAGCCAGCGCTTAGACCACTGCGTCACCGGGGCGGCAGGGGATTTTTCAAATCTTAGAAAGGAAGATCCGGTTCCAAGAACGATACAAATAAGAATAAACACTGACACTCCTAGTGGCAAAAGTGTGTGGTGCAAAAACTAGCAAATACCGTGAAAATTCGGTTATACGTTTTTCTAGGAGGATAGCCTTAAAAAACGTATAAATGAAATTTCAAAATGTTAAATATTATTGAAACATGTATGCCTTAAACATACATAAATACACACATATCGCTAAGCTGTTCTCTGAGATTCTGAGGTTAGCTCCACAAAGAAATACAAACTACCAGATAATTTTTACTTACTCTTGCCGTATCAAACTTCTCCATTTACAGCAATCTTGACATATAGCTCGGGCTTCACTGACATCGATCACACGCCGTACACAAGGTCTTCTAATTTATGCAGCAACAAGGGCCTCTGTGAATCTTGAGAGGTGCCAGAAAGGTCTGTGTGACATTGGCGAAAAGACCCCAACTCACTGGGTTTTGTTCCAGAATTGTTAGGTTGAATGACCAACTGGAACCCTCAGCTGTGGGCAAATCTTCCACACTGATGTGCTTTATGCTTTAAAGAAGTACCGTATTTGCTGGAATGTAACGCGCACTACACCCACACCCCCAGGTCCTGTATCAGTAAAACTGTATGTAACTGTATACATACATACTCGAATAAAAAAACGGAAAAAGTGGTATTCTAAAAAATCTCAGGAAATTTCCTTCTTTTGACCCAGAAAAGGCTGTCTTGTCTTTGAGCACATCTTTAGCTGCTATTTCTGTTTTCTCCACAAACGTACATTCACCTCGGGGACTCCAAAGTTTGACATGCAAGCCCGATTGCTGTTTTCTTCCGTGAAAGCGATAAGTATAAATTTGAATTTTGCGGTATAATGCTACCACGCCGCGACATATTTCTGTGGTCGCTGTGGCGGGAAGAATGACGATTAAACAGCTGCCACAAAACGACGAACGTCTAGAGACGGCCAAAATGTATTTCGGTCAATCAAATTATTTTCAGGGATTCCGAGAAAAACGGCGCGCATAGCCTAAAGCATAGACGAGTTCCCATAGCAACGGGGACGAGAACGTTTTGTGCTTACTCATGATCATATGCTTCCGCTCTTTCCGGCTTTCGGGCATCCCTCCTATTCTTATACGTTTTGCACTGCGGAGTTGAAACAACGAAAATGCTAAGCTTCCCTATTTTCAACCCTCCGTACTGGATTCTAACGTGCATCCTGATTTTTATCCCAGTATTCTGAATAAAAAAGTGCGCGTTAGATTCGAGTCAATACGGTATAAAATGTTCCTTAATAATGATTTATTTAAAGTCGAATTGGCGACGACGTAAAAAAAAAAAAAAAAACGTTACAAATTATAATACATTTGTAGCATTGCATAATTCACAAAGCCTATGAAAATCAAACTTCTTTTTTGGCGAATCTCTCTACCAATTTAAATCCTGATTCTAGATTAAGTGACATCCTCACAACTAAGAATCCGAGACCAGTGCTTCAGTATGGAACTCATGAATTAACAGTTTTTTTATTCTGCGGATCCTGAGTGCATCCATTTGAAACTACAATGCTGAATATTGATGCTACATTTAGGATTCTATTCTACCACGCCACAAAATAGGGGAGCCACAAAGTTACGTTCCAGAGATTTGTGTGTATATGTGTGCGAGTCATGAACTGAGAAACCAATTTTTCATCCAAACCGAAAGTAAACAACATACCCTTCTCTGATGGGATTAAAGTTCAACTTTGGCTGTACCAAGAAGGAACACAATAACGCTGTCTCAAAGCTGCAACATGCGGGATTTTATGCATAAAAGAATCACAGAACGGTGCATTTTTGATAAACTGAAATTCAAATTTTTAACGTAAAACGGAGTTAAAAACCCAGTAAAAACTACAGTAGAATATCAAGACTAACGCAGAATTACGTGTAACAGTGAAAACGTATGACCGAGAAGCGTTTTTTTTTTTTTTTTTTTTTTTTATTGGAAATTTAACGACCACCGTGAGCAACTCAATGGGCTATAAGCAGTCGCCCGTCCCTAATTTAGGGTCACTGGTTCCAGGGAAGGGAGAGAGCCAGTGCCGTAAGACAAACACAACAACCATGCCTCACCGGGATTCGAACCCGGACCTCTTACGGACGAATGATCAGAGGCCAGCGCCTTAGACCACTGCGCCACCGGGGCGGCGAGAGAAGCGTTTAACCGAGGTTTCGCTGTATATGAAAAATATTTCTTGCCACAAACGTTATCAGTTGCAAAAAAAGGTTTTTAAATCGGGCTTTTAGAAGTGGAGACATAATCACTACAGAGATTTATATTAACTAGGGGGAAAACTAAACATTATTTTGAGATAAAAGTACACAAGTATTTTCCGCGGTTAGGGGCGTCTGACTGAAAAATATTTTTTTTAGTTAGATTTTTAGAATCGAAGGTACGATTGTAAGGAAGTTAAAAACAGGAATGTACACTTACGCCCCCTAGTGGCAAAGCAGTCTTCCATACAATATTGTAAAATGCATGCGAAATATTCAGCGTCTTCATCCTTATCTAACGGGAAAAGAAATTTTAAATCCGATTTTTAGAAGCAGAGATTTTGCGAAAAATTCACTACAGATTTACGCTGCATTATTTCAAACAGAAACTGTACGTAAAATGGCGTTCACGGCAGGGTCGCACCCAAGATTTTGACAGGAAAGGGGCTCCAGAAAATATAGTCTTTGATTTCAACACACTCACACACATCGCCTGGTAATAGATAGATACTGACGTCAAAATTATTATGGATTAGACATTTATACTTAGTCGGGTAACCTCAGTCGGTGATTCCAAGCGGAGCTTAACACCCCATGCATTTCCAACCATTTGAGATGGAGATTTGAAATTTCCAGGATGACTTTTAGGGACAGCAACCCACTCTCGCACCACATATCACATTAGCACTTTGTTGTCAGTTTGTAAGTTCGGCCACACGTCCACCAGTTTTTAGCACGTTTCTGTAAAAAAGATCGTGCTTATGTTATCGGTTTGTCCGTCCGTCCGCCTGTGGACACCATGTCTCTGCACTTATTAGTCCAATCTGACTGAAAAATTCCTTTGCATTGGGAAGCTTCAAATGTGCGAATGATGATCCCTCATTTCATTAATTTTTTTACGATGCACAATTTCGCCGCTAGAGGGCGTAAATGCAGATGATACCGAATTCAAAATACATTTTATTCCATATATTTGCTTCTAAACGTCCGATTGAAAAAAATTCTTTTACCTTTCGATTCCATTTATGTCGAAGACTATTTTAGGTATAGTCACTTTTTAAAGTTAAACATAGATTTTCCGCTGGAGGGCGTAAAAGTAAATTGCGTTTCCCGGTATCTCTGCTTCTAAAACTCCGATTTGAAAAATTATTTCTGCAGAAGGTACATCTCCTGATGGGGAACCGTTTGCATATAATTTCTAGTTTCTGGTAAAGAACGGTTTGTCCACCAGGGGGCATAAGCGTTAATTTCTGCTTCTGTTGTATTTGCAGCAAAATCTGAGCTTCTAAAATCTCGACTGAAAAAATTCGTTCGTGGACCGATATCACTCACGCCGATAAACCTTTTCGGAATATTGTCTTCTTAAAATAATGCCTGGTTTCTCCGCCAAGGGGATAGATGTGTTTCCTATTTTTATCAATATCTGTTTCTAAGAGTCGGATTTGAAAATTTCCTTCTTTGTTGGATAGAATTTCGTTGCGAAATTTTTTTCATATAATTTCAAAATTTTCAAGTAATTCATAGATTTTCCGCTAGGAGGCGTAAAGGTAAAGTGCGTTTCCCACGATATCTCTGCTTCTAAAACTCCGTTTTGAAAAATTCTTCCTGCATCACATACAGCTCCTGATTGGAGATGTTTTGCATATGGTTTCTAATATTTGGTAAGGAATGGTTTGCCCACCACGGGGCGTAAGTGTTAATTTCTGCTTCTGATGTATTTGCAGCAAAATCTGAGCTCCTGAAAGCTCGATTGAAAAAGTTCTTTCGTGGATCGATACCCCTCACATCGAAAAACGTTTTGAGAATACTGTTTTCTAAAAATGATGCATGGTTTTTCCGTCAGGAAGCGTAAATGCATAGCTTATTTTTGTCGATATCTGTACTTCTAAGAGTCCCATTTGAAAAATTATTTCTTTGTTGGAGAGTGTTTCCGCTGAGAAATGTTTCTCATATAATTTCAAATTTTTCTTAACGCACAAGTCTGCCACCAGACGGTGTAAGTTCACTTTTCAGTTTACAGCAACATCTGCGGGTCTAAAAACTCCATTGAAAAACTTCTTTCTTCGGTCAGATACTACTAACTAAGCAAACTCCGTGTGCCTATTTTCTTCCCAAAATCATTCACAATTTCGCCGCTAGGAGGCGCAATGCTTAATGTTTTTTTAATATCCCCGCTAGGAGGCGCAATGCTTAATATGCTTTTTTTAATATCCCCGCTTCTACATGTGCAATTAAAAACAATTCTTTCAAAACGGGATGTCATTTACCTTGTATAACACTTTCGGCTAGTATATGAGGAATTTTGTAGTTCACAGTTCTGTCGCTAGGTGGTGTTTGTGTACTTCGAATTTGTAGCTGTATCGCCGCTTCTAAAACCACTATTGAGAAATTTCTTTTTTACTGTATGCTATTCGGTACAATAGAGATGTGGAGCATTATCCTCTTTAAATAATGCACAGATTTCCCACTAGGGTGCGTAAGGATCAATACTTTTTTTCCCCCTTGTCTGTGCTTCCGAGAGACGAATTTTGAACATTATTTTTGCTTAGCATAGCTTTTTCCATGAAGAATACTTTTTCGCCTGTTTTCAACTTTTCTACTATGCAAAATTCTTCCTCTAGCGGACGTAGAATTATATCATGCTTCCTTCTATATTTCTTCTTTTAATCGTTCGATTTGAAAATCTCTTTGTCGCTGATACCTTCCTTTTGCTATGAGAAACTTTTTGTACGCCATTTGTGAATTTTCGTAACCTGCTTTTTAGATGCTGGTGGAACTAAGTAGATATTTCTACTTCTGGATGTTTTATCGATTGTAGAAACCGGTTGATTGTTTTCCTAACCGGTTCCATTGACTTTGAATAGCTTTGATAAATTTAATTCGCGCCAGTACTGATTCAAAGGAAGTGCTTATTACATCCGAAAATTCGGTGTCATATTTCTTGTTTTTTTACTTTTTTTACAGCGCAAAGTCTTGGGCTTTTTTAGCACGTTTTTTGTAAATAAGATCGTGCTTATGTTATCGGTTTGTCCGTCCGTCAGTCTGTGGAAACCATATCTCTGCAACTAATAGTCCAATTTGAAAAAAAAAAAAATTGCATTGGGAAGCTCGAAATGCGCGAATGATCCTTGCCTTTATCGTTTTTTTCGCGATGCCAAATTTGCCGCTAGAGGGCGTAAATGCAGATGATATCGAATGCAAAACACATTTTACTGCATATATTTGCTTCTAGACATCTGATTGAAAACAATCTTTCTTCCACTTGATACTATTTTAGGCACAGTTTCTTTTTCAAGTAATGCATAGGTTTTCCGCTAGGGGCGTAAAAGTAAATCACGTTTTTCTCAATATCTCAGCATCTAAGTGTCCGATTTGAAAATTCTTCCTGTATCATGGGAAATGCTTTGCATATAATTTCTAATTATTGGAAAGGAATGGTTTGGCCACCATGGTTTTACTTCTGCTTCTGATGTATTTGCAGAAAAATTTAGCTTTCTGAAAACTCGATTCAAAAAAATTTTCGTGGACTGACACAGCTCACTTCGACAAACTTAAGAATGCCTCCTGTTAAAGCAGCTCATAGTTTTCTCACCAGGGGGCGTAGATGTATATCACATTTTCGTCGATATTTCTTCTTCTAAGAGTCCAATTTGCAAAATATTTCACTTGTTGGAGAGTGTTTCCGGCGCGAAATGTTTCTCATACAGTTTTAAAATTTTCAAGTAAAGCACAGATTTTCCGCTAGGGGGCGTAAAGGTAAATTGCGTTTTCCACGATATCTCTACTTCTAAAACTTCGATTCGAAAAATCTTTCCTGCATCTGATACAGCTCCTGGTGGGAAATGTTTTGCATAAAATTTCTAATTTTTGGTAGAAAAATGGTTGGGACGCCAGGATGAGTAAGTGTTTATTTCTGCTTCTGATACATTTGCAGCAAAATCTAAGCTTCTGAAAATTCTTCGTGGATCGGTACCCCTCACATCGAAAAACGTTTTGAGAATACTGTTTACTAAAAATAATGCATAGTTTTTCCGCCAGGAGGCGTAAGGTGATAAATCTGTTAACCTGTACCGTCCAAATGTGGACTTCACGGGACTCAACGGATCTCACTAATCATGTTTACTCCGCGGTAAACATTGCGATATATATCGCGAAAAGAGACGCAGACCCGGACACCAGGACGGGTGGCGCGAATGGGAGTGTACCCAGATGGACTGAAATCCTGATAAGACCGATTTGTGTGCGGGAAATATGCTTTCCAAAGCACTAGTAAACATGTCTAAAAATGGTACATAAATTGACATCCTGTAATAGTCTCCTGGGTTTTCTGTGTTTATGTTACGGCGTTGATTTTGTTTTGATGTGATTCTTCGTATTTTAATGAAAACTCCTTGCTTTTCAGCGTGCTTTAGAGTAATCTGAAATAAGTCATGGAACTCAAATTTGGCATTGCCCTTCCCACATAAACTTTTAATATATTGGCTTTTCATTTTGCAAAGGGACATCCTGGTCCTTGGCTCCTTGCTGCTTCCGCATGTTCATGGAAAAAAACAACACGTTCAGTTGTTGCCATGAGACAAAAATACAATTTCAAATACTAACAAAACTTTGTATTTTAAAGTCACGTTTTTGAAATATCGAAAGCTTCCAAATTCCTTTGGGGTGGGGGTGGGGTGGGGTGTTAATACCCAGCCCCCCTCCTCCTCCCTTGGGCACACCACTATTCCTGGCGTACGAAAAATCAGGTTTTTTCCAATGGTTTCACGGAAAAGGTTTTACCAAAAATATGCTTCGTTAATTCCCGAAAGGAATCACGGGAAATGGAGATGAATTTAGGATATTTTTTTTTTTTTTTTTTACAGAATTGGTGCGTCTGTTCTTGTGGAGGATCGGAAGATTACAATTCCCGCCCTGGTTTTTCATCACAATCCGCCCCTGCTATAAAAGAGAAACTATAATCTATCACGTGCGATTTCTTTTAACAAACAAGCAGGCTATCTTGTTTAAAAATGTATTCCAGACGAAAAAAAGATAAAAAAAAAAACCAAAAAACGATTTCACATGCTTTAAGAAGGTTTATGAACTCAAAGATTAAATAAACAAAGAAATAATGTACATTTTCTAACTTCTTTAAAGCCGTTGACTCGAATCTGAGCACGACAAGCGTATAAAATGGAAATCAATGGAACTGATTTTTGCAGCAGACGTTTTTGATTACGATCGACAGGCGCCAAATGTTTTGAGTCTTTAGTGGTGTTTCACGTCAGCTCGGTTTCTGCGAGGCATGACGGATTCCTTATACTCTTTCACGCAATCTTGTTTGTCTGGAGAGTCCACCAGATGAAACTAATTATCGGCGTAGAGAACGTTACTTCAAAAATCATGTTCCAAACAACAACAATTGCAACAGCAATAACAATATGGCTTGGGGGCAACCATTCGACGACGGAAGAATGGAAGTAAAAACGATGATGATAGTGATGGTGGCGATGTTTATGCCATAGGGGCCTTTTAGCACTCAAGTTTAAGAGGAGCGGTTGGCGCCGAGGTTCGTCAGATAAACATCGGGAGAATGTCAGAGATTTCTTTTCCATCGCACACTACACACGTCTCTTTAATAGCATTTTTTTTTCCTGCGTTTGTTTTTCTAATTATGTATTTTTTTTTAAAGGTGCAAGGGACCAGAGGGGACTGATAGAGAGGTTAAAGGAGGTCACCGGCCATGAAACTCGGCAGAAATTTGCGGTTGAGAAGAAATAGTCACGTGATCATACGACCGAAGGATTGCTTAGGAATCTGGTTCGAACGGAAATTCCGAAAAGGCTATTTGTTTTTTAGTCAAAGGTCAGGGATCAGAAAAACTAGTTTTGGTTTTTAAATGCTGCCAGGTAGGCAGACGGAAAATATTTATTACTGATATTGGAAAATTAGAGGGCAACGTAACTGCAAAACCGGGATTGA
The DNA here is from genome assembly GCA_039090855.1 of Macrothele yani. Taxonomy (NCBI): domain Eukaryota; kingdom Metazoa; phylum Arthropoda; class Arachnida; order Araneae; family Macrothelidae; genus Macrothele; species Macrothele yani. The sequence continues at coordinate 24,087,472 of CM076992.1, forward strand.
ACAACTGTAACAAAATGAATATTCAACACTGACAACTGTTTTCACCGTGACAATAAAATGAATCCGACTAAGCTTTTTACGCTTTCCAACCGTAGGTTGAAGAAGCGTATATGCTCCAGCTTTGTCCGTCCGTCTGTCCGTCCGTCCGTCCGTCCGCACGATAACTCACGTGAAAATGGTCCGATTTCGACGAAATTCTAGTATGTGGTAGGGAACCACCTGGGGACAAACCCTATTGAAAATGGGTGAAATAGGGTCAAAGGTCTGGACATAGGAGCTGGATCCATTCCATTGCCTTTATGCGTCATAACTTGCGTAAAAATTGTTCGATTTCGATGAAATTCTAGTATGTGGTAAGGAACCACTTGGGAACGAACCCTATTGAAAATGGGCGGAATGAGGTCAAAGGTCAGGACATAAAAGCGGAATTCATTCCATTGCCTTTATGCGTCATAACATGCGTAAATATGGTTCGGTTTCGATGAAATTTTAGTATGTGGTAGGGAACCACCTGGGCACGAACCCTATTGAAAATGGGCGAAATGGGGTTAAAGGTCAGGCAGGGCATAAGAGCGGGATATATTCCATTGCCCTTATGCGTCATAACTTGCGTAAAAATGGTTCGATTTCGATGAAATTTTAGTATGTGGTAGGGAGCCACTGGGTACGAACCCTATTGAAAATGGGCGAAATGGGGTCAAAGGTCAGGACACTGGAGTGGGATTAAATCCATTGCCCTTGTTCATCATAACTTACCTAAAAATGCTTCTATTGCGACAAAACTTTATCATGTTGTTCCGGAGGTATAGTGAACTGGTTCTGTTGAATATCAACGAAATGGGGTCAACGTTCATTGCACAAAAGCAAGATTTATTCCACAGCTATTATTCTCATAACTTGCGTAAAAGTGCTTCTATTGCGACAAAACTTTATCATGTTGTTCCGGAGGTATAGTGAACTGGTTCTGTTGAATATCAACGAAATGGGGTCAACGTTCATTGCACAAAAGCAAGATTTATTCCACAGCTATTATTCTCATAACTTGCGTAAAACTGCTTCTGTTGCGACAAAACTTTAGTATGCTATTCCTGAGGTATACTGAACAGGTTCTGTTGAATATCATCGAAATGGGGTCAAAGGTCAGGACACAGGAGCGAGATTTATTCCACAGCCATTATCCACATAACTTGAGTAATAATTTCTGGTATGTTGGAAAGCGTATCATAATCAATGCTTTGCATGATTTTACTAACTTGTTTTGCTTTCAATCAGTTGAGTATAGTAAATTATAATCGTTTATTCGTAAACATAATTGAATTAACTTATATTAGATATCATCTAGAATAATGCTCCCTTTAGAAGAGGAATATTTATTTGTGCTTACCGTGGAGTGTATGAGCTGCTGTGGCCCGATTAGACTTTTTCTTGATGCTGACAAAAGCTTATCAAAGAAGCAGCGGTCTGACTACACTGTTAAACATTTTGTGGTACATTGTACCAAAAAAGGCCACTACACAAGCTGTATCACATTTTGAGAAAAGGTACACCAGTAAGTGGTGCACGGAAAATTCAACAACGTGGTGCAGATTTGCACCAGTCATGTTCGAAAGTAGTGCAAAGTTTCATGGTACAAAGTTACTCTGCATTATGGTGCAGGATTGAACCACTTTTTAACATTTCTAGTGCAAAGTTACACCTTGGGTTCCTATGCACCACACACTGGTGTACCCAAGGGCGCAGCCAGGATGCTTCGTGGGCGGAAGGCTAGTGGGTTACATGGGGCGCTCGACTACAATCGAAGCAGAGAACAAAACAATAGGCCGCCCCGGTGGCGCAGTGGTCTAAGCCAGTTTTCCGCAACCTTTATCTACTCGCGGCACACCATAAATTATCCATGACTCAGCACGGCACATTAAAATGTTAATCCCCTCAAAAACGTATGATATGACACTATTAATATAAATACGTTATAATGAATAAAGTTCTTCGCTGGACGTGTAGTGCAGGGAAGCTTACGTTAAGTCACGTTAGGGTTATTGGAAGGTTACTTGACGTAGCTAAAGTGTGCCTAATCTTCAAAGTGCTAGAGTTTTTTTAGGTTAGACACGCACGTGCAATAAGTTCATTGAATATGGAACTTCTTTTTACTCAGCGTTCCTCATTATCTTGAATATCAGTACTATAACTTCGGTTTTAGTACATTAGTACCTTGAAGGCTCCTTATTAGAGCGGTAAACACAATATACCCTGGACTTAACGTAGAAACTCCATGAAATAAACTTAACGGCCAGACAGAGGTCTGACAATAAAATGAACTAAGAAAACGTACTCACTTTTAACCTTTTATTGGGGAACTCCTGGTATTACTCAAACACACTCCAACAAAACACAACTACTGATATTCAGAACTTTCGTACTATCGTAGATGACAATAATAATGGAAGAACCTATCACAAATAAAATGAAGCTACTTGGTATAGTTGAACGCGCCTATATATACTGCATACCACCACGTCATGACTTACACTCGTTGCCACATATAATTCAGCGGGAGAAATAACATCTCGTTAAGTGAGAAGATAATTTGCATAGGAAAATAAAATAACAAGAAATAGTAAAATCAAAAGGAAACTGAATCTAGAGTATACGTTACAACGTAATGTAATCAACCTATTAATATTAGGACGGAACACTCCGTACAAGGAACTTTTCCATCTTGAAAAATAAAATAGTTTAATAGTAATAGAAAATAGCAAGACTGACTAGCAATCACAGTTTTTGAACTACTTCAGAGCACAGCTGTCATATAACTGAAATATATGTAAGACGCGGGACCTATACTCTTCAAAGGGACACTATTTTTTTTTTTTTTTTTTTTTTTTTTGGATATTTAACGACCACCGTGAGCAACTCAATGGGCTATAAGCAGTCGCCCGTCCCTAATTTAGGGTCACTGGTTCCAGGGAAGGGAGAGAGCCAATGCCGTAAGACAAACACAACATCCATGCCTGACCGGGATTCGAACCCGGACCCCTTACGGACGAATGATCATATGCCTGCGCCACCGGGGCGGCCAAAGGGACACTATACCGGCTTATTTAAAATAAAGTCTAACAATGGGTGGGTGCATGGTACAAGAAAAAAGTAATAAATTTAAAGAAGCACTAGCAAACAGGGACAAATACCAAAACAACGTAATAAAATAATAAAAGACAGGGAAAGTTTTGCTAATCCCCACACTTTTATGGTAAAGCGCACATAGAACATGCGGCAAGTGTAACAAAGAAGCCGAATAGCGCAGAAGTATAGGCAAGAAATACAAGTGTATCAATAAGCAAAACTACGACATGACAACAACTGTGAGCAAATAATTTACATTTAATTTCTTAGAATACATAACAATTCGCGGCATGTAATAAAAGAATAAACAAGCATCATCTTATTTAATCAGTGAAGCGGCAGAGAATGAAATACAAGCATATGAAACTAGGATAAAATTAAAAAATAAAACTCGACAATTAATTTCTTACAATAGAATAATAGGTAAAAGTTAGCGTCACACCTTTCATCTTGTGGGGGCACACCGGTTGCTGAACACTGGTCTAAGCGATGGCTTCTGATCGTTCGTCCGAAAGGAGTCCGGGTTCGAATCCCGGTGGGGCATGGATGTTGTGTTTGTCTTACGTCACTGGCTCTCTCCCTTCCCTGGAACCAGTGACCTTAAATTAGGGACGGGCGACTGCTTATAGCCCATTGAGTAGTCCACGGTGGTCGTTAAACCTTCATTAAAAAACAAAAACAAAAAAACAATAGCATATTAATATTATTATTACAATTAACCCGTAAGTGGTGTCGTGCATATTTAGTACGTAAAGAGCGTCGTGCGGTCCAGGGGACCACTATCTGTACTGCACCATAAATAAAGACCTGTTGCAGAAAGAACAATATTAATTACTGTTTTGCACTTTAACACTGTGAGTCCCAAATGTGACAAACAAAATTTAATATTTTAAAATTTTGTTTCTGAAAATTTACGCCATTTTGTTGGAACACAGAAATTTTAATCTGAATCCTATATAATGTTTTAAATTCTCTTAAAAAATAATAAAATACGTACACTTCTAAGATTGTGCGCATCTGCTGTTCATGAAATATTCTTCATAAAGAAAAAACTAAGTATTAGGTCTCTCCAGCGAGAATTTCTAGAAAACTGCAAGCGTTTAACTGACATCATGTTCAGCTATCGGAATCAGAGTTTGCCCACTCGAGGCATATTTTTAGGCAGCACTCAAGGCATGTTGGTCTATTGTAGGAAGAACGCAAATAGGCAGTTTTGCGCTTCTTTGTCGCTGGACATAGAACGCACGCTTTTATATTTTTCTCTTGCTAACTTTTCATCCTTTTTTTCTTTCCTAATCTGCTAGTCTTTCCTGATTCCAAGAATGCGTTCCATGGACAAACGCAATTCCCTTGAAAATCTTGTGTTATCCAATCTCTCTTTTAGATATGGATCTATAAGATCCTTAGCAAGAGATTCCATAAAATCGAACCGTGATAGGGATCCGGATTATTATGAGACTGATACAGAATAAATGCATTCACTGTACTCCTATCTAATATTCGAAAAAATACAGCCATCCGTCAGCGTCCGGTGCAATAACTAAAGCTATAAATACTGTATTTTTCATCTAATGCATCCATTCGTCCTTTTGTGCAGTTATAAAAACCAATTGTTTCCGGTTTCCCAGCCTCTTTATCGACTTCTTCAGAGTGATGCATTGAGGACACAAGAATAACAGCCTTTTTTTTTTTTCCTTTTTTAGGAAAGTAAGAAACAATCACAGAACAACCAGCTCACAGAGTAACCTAACAACGATCTGAAACGTCATACGATTTTTCCCAAACCCAACCACTAAAACTTGGACGAAAGCCAAGATTCTTTCTATGCATCAGTGACATCGTACCCTTTCTTGGACCACACGACGCAACTTACGGGACAGCTATGAACGAAACGTTTTGCGATGCGTAAGTTGCATCGTGCGGTTCATTTATCCGCTGCATCAATAAGAAATATACAACCAATGGTGATCCCAACAAAGCATGCCTGGAGATTGCTTAATCAATAAGATATTGGAAGGTACAAGCCTATTGCATATGTGAATAAAACATACATTAATAACTGATGCGGTCCGTGGGATCGCACGACGCCATTTAAGGGTTCAGAGAAAATTTAAGACTAAAACTGGAAGCGAAGATTAAATCTTAAAGTTCTTGAAATATTTTGTTATTTCATTTTAGATATACTAAACCACATAATATTATAATTTATTTTTACCCCCTTTACATTCTATTATGCATTTTTATGTCAAAAATCACTGAGGGCGCGTACAGTAAAATATTTTTCTTGTGAGAGTATGGTGTAATGTCATTTGAGATTTACCTTTTTATTGCACAGGACGAAAAAAATATGGAACTGAAAAAGAAATAGTTTCGTTTGGAAAGCAGCACGAGAAATAATTTACAACAGCCTTATACTCCCCCTGCGAGTGCTCCTAGCGTGACTACGGGCATCTGGACGAAATAACCCAAACTTCCAAAGTTGCCATAAGCTTTTGACTTGTCCATGCACATCAAGGAGGATAGAAGGAGAGTGTGCATGCGCTGTTTTACCTGTGAAGCCAGCTGAGTTGCGTGGCCGCCATATTACGTCACCTACAGTTGTTCGTTTGTGCATTCTGAGTTGCGTGGCCGCCATATTACGTCACCTACAGTTGCTCGTTTGTGCATTCTAAGTTTTGGAAGCGAACGCTAGCGTAGTTGCAGATCAGTGTTTTACTTTTTTTTTTCTGATTTTCATTTTTGTTTGTGTTGTTATTGAATATAACACTAGATACAGGGGTTGTCCAAAATAATCGAAACACCTCGCTGAAAACAGTGACTTTGGTATGTGCTGCTTTTTGAGTAAAACGAACATGTAGCTACAATTTGTTTTGTAAAAAGGTGTTGCTTATAGTCTCAAGGATCTGTGTGATTGCATTGTAAATCGGTGTTTGCATAATTTCTTTCCAGGCGAAGGCAGAATGAATGACCAGTCGGAATTCCAAATAGGGCAGATTGTAGGAGCCCGTCTGGTTGGTGCGTCGGTAACAACAGGGGCACAGGTATTAGGGGTATCGAGAGGTACCGTGTCGAAGGGTCATGACAGCATACAATGTTCACGGCACAACATCATCTGCGAGGCCCAACTGTGGAAGGAAAACCAAACTCACTGCGATAGACAGGAGGACATTAAAGAGGATTGTGACCGCAAGGAGGAAGACCACGGCGACGGAAGTGACCGCTGAGCTTAATGCACATCTCCAAAACTCAGTGTCGACCCATACCGTGCAAAGGTAATTGAATAAGCACAATATTTATGGCAGAGCTGCGATTGCAAACCCCCTGGTGTCACAGGTGAATATGAAACAGAGACTACAGTAGTGCCAGGAACATAAAACGTGGACTGCGGATCAATAGAAACATGTTTTGTTTTCCGATGAATCAAGTTTCTCACTATTCCCCACCACAGGACGGGTTTACGTGTGGAAAAAGCACGCAGAAGCCTACAACCCAGACTGTATCCTTCCTACAGGGAAGGTTCCGTAATGGTTTGGGCCATGATCTCGTGGTTTGCAGCACGTCTCATTATCACCTTACACGGACGGATCACTAGCGGTGACTATGTCACTCTTTTCGCCGACCATGTGCATTCAATGGCGCAGACATTGTTTCTGTCAGGGGATTGCACCTTTCAAGATTATAATGCCCCGATTCACAGAAGTCGAACTATTCAATCACGGTTTGAGGAACATGAGGATGAAGTTGCATACCTTGCCTGGCCTGCACAATCACCGGACTTAAACATGATTGAGCCCCTGTGGTCTGTGTTGGAAAACAGAGTGCGATCCAGTTATCCTCCTCCTGCGTCTCTCAAGGAATTGGAGCAGTTTCTGCAGGAAGAATGGTACAACATACCACTTACCACCATCCAGGACTTGTATGAGTCCATTCCAGGAGGATTCAAGCAGTTTTAAATGCCAAGGATGCTCCCACACCATATTCGGTGCGTAACACCTATTGTTCAAGGTGTTTATATTATTTTGGACAACCCTGTATCTAGTTTAGTTAACATGTCGCATTTTAGATCTGCTACTCTTTATTATTTTTTCTCTCTTGACCTTGCTGCTGATATTATGTGAATGCTCTTGGCTTGACTTATACGTAGGGATATCGAGGCCGAGTCAGGTCTTTGCAAGGCCCTTTCAATGATCTTCCCTGCTGTTTTTATTTGGCTTATATGTAACTGTTTCGAATTATTACTTTATTATGTAACAGCGAGATCAATAAATTGAGTGAATTGAATTTTGCGCGAAAGAAATTTTTTAAAAATGCCAAAGTGTGCATCCAGGGGCTACACCAAATAAGGCAGATAAAAAAACTGCCTAGAATTTAAGTTTCACTAATATTCTATTTTGAAGTTTAAAAACTTATGACGGAATAGGTAAAAATATTTCCATTATAAACTAGAAAATTGTCCTATTTTCTGTAACTTCAGGTAAAAAACTACATTTTTGAAAACGTTCAATTAAAATTTTGAAAAATCAAAATCGTTTTCAGCGCAAAATAAAATCCAATTTTTCTTATTTTTAAATTATCGCGTTTATTATTGGTTTATAGTAATCAGCCTACTAACGCCAATAATAGGATTTTACTGAGAGCTACAAACGCTTTTCAATTTTGTATATTTCGTGCACTCTTCGTTCAAGTTTTGTAAATTATCAAGTTTAGCACTTATCGGTTTTTTAAGGTAATATCTCGTTGCGTTTTCAATAAGATTCACTGAATCACTTCAAGTAATTCACTATGTATTATTTTTTTACTACAGAGTTTGTTAACTGCTTCATGCATTACTTTAAACAGCATGCACTTTTCGTATGGTAATTTAAAACGATTTTTGTCGTACGCACGGTAAAACGTGGCCCAGCATTTCTTTGGAAGAAAAGAAAGCAGTGCCAATATTGTAGAGTAGATTCACAAATTTAAATGATATTTTTTCTTTTCTCAAGAGGCTTTAAAAGTGCTAACCAGTCTAACGTAGCCTAGGTACGTATTAGGTGTACAAATGCGTTTTAAAGCGTTTCTTGTGTGACGTATACCGTCAATTTACATATTCGACATTCTCCCGCGTTGTTGTCATGTGACCATAACTGGTCCAGAGTATAAAATGTGACACAGAAGTTTGCCCAACAGTCAAACGCACTTGCACATCGGTAGGTGAAAGATGGCAAGCGATACTGCATTTATTCGACACTGCATTCGTTACGAATTTCATGAAGGAAAAAGTGCTGCAAAAGCATGTGCATCGATCTGTTCTGTTTTGGGAGGAGAATATTGTATCGAAAAGCACGTGTGAGTTTTGGTTTAGACGGTTTAAAGCAGGTAATTTTCATGTTAGCGATCGAGAAACTAGCGGCGCCCCGCAGAAGGTTGCACTTGAGGAACTGCAAGCATTGCTGGATGAAAATTCGTCTGAAACGCAAAAAGAACTAGCTGAATAACTAGGGGTAACCCAACTAGCCATTTCCAATCGCGCAATGGGAAAGATTCAGAAGGAAGGACAATGGGTGCCACATAACCTGAGCCAGAGGAACAATGATGAGCGTGTCATGAAGTCTTTGAACCTGTTGAATAAACAACACAGAAAGTCTTTCCTGTGGAAAATCGTTACGGGTGATGAAAAGTGGATATGGAGCGACAATCCCAAACGGAAAAAACACTGGGTATGTTGTACCTCCGGAACAACATACTAAAGTTTTGTCGCAATAGAAGCATTTTTAGTCAAGTTATGAGGATAATGGCTGTGGAATAAATCTTGCTCCTGTGCTCTGATCTTTGACCCCATTTTGGTGATATTCAAAAGAACCGGTTCAGTATACCTCCGAAACAACACGATAAAGTTTTGTCGCAATCGAGGCATTTTTACGTAAGTTATGAAGCATAAGGGCGATGGAAGGGATCCCGCTCCTATGTTCGGGCCTTTGACCCCATTTCGTCCATTTACAATAGGGTTCCTCCCCAGGTTGTCCCCTACCACATGCTAAAATTTTATCGAAATCGAACCATTTTTACGCCAGTTATCGTGCGTGCGAACGGACGGACAGACAGACAGACGGACAAAGCTGGAGCATATACGCTTCTTCAATCTACGGTTGGAAAGCGTAAAAAAAGGGTTGTAGCAGTAGCTTGCTACTGCTAAAACTACTTTTTTTCTAAAAAGTAGCAAGCTACACTACTTTTTTTTGAAAAGTAGCAAGTTTTGCTACTTTTTAGCATTTAGATTTAAATTAAAAGTGAAAATTCTGAGGATGACATTTACATCTACATTATTACATATGGCATCCAGAGTTAAAAACTAAGTTAAATTACACAGGTGATTTATCTTTGCATATGCAAGGCTGAACTGGATCCTATCACGCTGTAACATTACCGTTGAAGACAATAGACTTTTGGTGATTGGCCAGTGGGCGTTAGGGACGATTTCAGCCGTTAGATGGCACTGCGTCCCAAGGTATAAACACCTCAGTTTCTGCGTTGTTTGAATTGCGGGATTGTGTATGTTCGTCGTTTTTTCTTGTTTCTTTTAAAAAAACCCTTCTAGTTTTAAAACCAAACTGTTGTTTTCACAACAAAATCCAACCCATTTTCAAAATGGTTTACTGCTGTGTGCCGATGTGCACATCTTCTAAGAAGAAAAACGTGGGATTTTCATTCCATGAGTTTCCCTCAAATCAGAACCTAAAGCAACTGTTGCTGAAAGAAATATCTTGTCAGGATTTTGCTCCAAATGACAAGTTACCTTCAACTGTTGTTTGTGGTAAGCATTTTCATTCTGATAATTACGTACCTAATTCAATTTTAGAAAAAAACCTCAGCTATATTAACTCATATTAAGTAAAATAGTAAGTAAATGTGTAGATTTGCGTTTTAAATTATTTCGTCGGAAAAATATTAGTATTTCGGAAAAGTCCGACATACAGGTTTTAGATTGTGAAAATTAATGGCAAATGGTGCAGAAATTTTCTGTTTCAAATGTCTTTTAAAGATTTTTATCGTAACATTTACCTGTACGTTCGATACGTTAGGCCTACGGCAGCGTCTCTTCACAGCATCGAACTTGCAGGTAAATGTTACGATAAAAACCTTTAAAAGACATTTAAAATACGAAATTTCTGCACCATTTGCCATTAATTTCCATACTCTAAAATCTGTACGTCGCACTTTTTCCAGGTTCTAACATTTTTCCGACGAAATAATTTAAGACGCTAATCTACACATTTCGCAAAATCTCGGCCCTAGATCGTTGAAGAATAAAGGAGGAATGAGATTTACACATGAATTACACCAGTTCCTACAGAAAAATTCTCTTGCCCAAGTACTACGAATTCAGAATACAAATATCCATCTGTTAATGTGAAAGTGAATATAAATAAAATCTTAAATCTAAATAATGATACGGAATCAGTTTGTTAATGCGAACAACGTCAATAGATGGCGTTGCGTCCCAACTCATCTTTTCTATCCTCGCTGTTTTTGCTTAATGTTACAGCCTGATAGGATCGAGTTCAGCCTTGGATATGTAACACATTTTCACACATTCAGTGATGCATATTTTAAGCTAGACAGACTAGCTGAGATGCGCAGAAGATTCAATTAAAAGCAATTAATCATTCTAATATATCTGCGAATTCATTTCCTTTGACTAAAAGAATCGAATCTCGCAATCAAAGAACGGTCTTCAATAAAAAACACTAGTGGCATACCCTGTGGGCAGTGGTCTAAGCGTTGATTCCTGATCATTCGTCCGAGATGGGTCCGGGTTCGGATCCCGGTGAAGCATGGATGTCGTGTTTGTCTTACGGCACTGGTTCTCCCCCTTTGCCTGAAACCAGTGACCCTAAATTAGGAACGGATGACTGCTCATAGGCCATCGAGTTGCTCAGTGTGGTCGTTAACGCCGCAACCAACAAAAAACAAAAACAAAAAAACGCTAGCGTGATTGCCGCGTACTCGCTGTCTTCATTGGTTAATTGAGATTTACCAGTTAACAATTTGGCGAGCTTTCACAGTGTAAGTTAAGTCATACGTTATTGCAGGCAGGGTACACTCGGAATTCCTTTTTTACAGCCAATTGTACTTCAGGGAGTCTGGAAATAACACGTCATTTGAAGAATACATTATTTACCGAATTTATGTAAATACACTGCTGGCCACCCAAAATGCAACACCAAGAAGGAAGCATCCGATTGGCCTGAAATTCGCAGCATGCGTCGCCCGCGAGAGGACATGTAAACGATTAGAATTGCAGGGCATATGCAAATCATGTGCGCCTGGCACGCCACCGAGAAGCACTATAAGAAGGGTGCACAGAAGGCATGGTGTAAGTAGTGGAAGTGTGTTGTGCTGCCGGACCTGATGCCTTGTCGCAGAATACGGCAGTCATTCCAGCACGTTTCGGAGTTCGACAGAGGACGAATAGTGGCTTATCACGGCAGCAGTTTATCGTACCGAGACATTGGCACCCGTGTGGGACGACATCCAGCCACAGTGAGGAGAGTGTGGATTCGGTGGGTGCAGGAGGGACGGACGGACAGACGTGAGCGATTGCCGCAGCCCACCACCGATCGAGAGGGCCGGCATGTTGTGCGGCGGGCATTGACGGCTCGCACCGCCACATCACGAACGTTAGCGAAGGAATTAGGGTGTGTTGCGCAACAACCTGTGTCATTTTTTTTTTTTTGATTGGAGGTTTAACGACCACCGTGAGCAACTCAATGGGCTATAAGCAGTCGCCCGTCCCTAATTTAGGGTCACTGGTTCCAGGGAAGGGAGAGACCCAGTGCCGTAAGACAAACACAACATCCATGCCTGACCGGGATTCAAACCCGGACCCCTTACGGACGAATGATCAGAGGCCAGCGCCTTAGACCACTGCGCCACCGGGGCGGCCAACCTGTGTCAGCACGTACCATTCGACTTCGTCTGCAGGAGCGGGGACTTGTCGCACGGCGCCCATTGCCCCGATTACCATTGACGTTACACCACCAGCGAGTGCGGCGGCAGTGGGCCGTTGAACGCCGCACCTGGACTACGGAATGGCACGAGATTGTCTTCTCCGACGAGTCCCGCTTCTGCCTGCAACACCACGATGGTCGGATCCGCGTGTGGCGGCACCGCGGCGAGAGACTGTATGCCTCCTGCATTATGCATTGCCATACCGGTCCGTCGCCTGGCGTTATGGTTTGGGGCGCAATTGGATATGACACCCGCACCATTCTGGTACACATCGCAGGTACACTCAACAGCCACCGCTACATCTCCGACGTTTTTGAGACTGTAATCCTCCCTTACATGCAGGACCTGCCAGCGGCCACGTTTCAACAGGACAATGCGCGCCCGCACGTGGCACGCATCGTGCAACAATTCTTCACGGCCCACCAGGTGTCACTACTGCCGTGGCCCGCCTGCTCTCCAGATTTGTCGCCCATCGAACACGTCTGGTCGCTGATCGGCAACCGAGTGGCCCGGCAAGCACCACCCGTGATGAACTGTGGCAACGAGTGGAAGCAGCATGGACCGACATACCCCAAGCCCACATCCAAAGCCTCTTTCGTTCGATGCCGCGGCGTGTAGCGGCCGTTATTGTCAGCCATGGAGGGCCACACGAACTATTGATGTCTGCGCGTTCCACAAGTTCCACAAGCTTGTAAGCTCAATCGTTTCATCTTTGTATCTGTTGTTATGTGTCCAGTAAATCTGGCTTTGCTATCTCGTGTCCTTCTTGGTGTTGCATTTTGGGTGGCCAGCAGTGTAAAATCGCTAGCGCCCCCTTTTAGATCCTTATGTTCTCCCTTAGGAAGTCACGCCTCTTCCAGTTTTCTTTTGTTTCTTTGTTCGGGGGTTTAACGACCACTGTGAGCAACTCGATGAGCTTATAAGCAGTCGTCCGTCCCTAATTTACAGCCACTAATTCCAGGGAAGGGATAGAGCCAGCGCCGTAAGAGAAACACAACTTCATGCCTCATCGGGAGACGAACTCTGACCCATCTCGGACGAGCGGAAATAAGCTAGCCGTTAGATTACTGCGCCATCGGGGCGGCGCAGCACTGATTATCTCACTTCCCTGGAATCATGGTCCTTAATAAGGAACGGACGATTGCCTTAAGAGTTGTTCGAGGCGGTCCCAAAAAAAGCTTAATGCTGTAGAAACAGAAATTTTGGATTACCCATTTATTTCCAAGACGAACAACCATTTTAATTTTGAAGATAGCGTAACAAACTTATAATTTAAAGTTATGTCGGATAAATGGATAGCGATTTAAAGCCAAGTCATTCAAGACTGCGTTAGGCGTAGTTTGTTCTGCTTTGTTTGAGCTTAAAATTGAAATTTGAGGTTGCGACGTGGTACAATGCTTAACCCGGCTTGATTGATTGATTACTGAGATACCTCGAACTAACATTTACTGGTGGCGGAAGAGCGCTAGGCTCATGATGAGGAAGAAATTAAACAAAACTGATACGGAATCTCTCTTCCGAAGACAATCTTTCAGCTAGTTGCATCACTGTGATTGATGCACCGAAACACGTTTTGTGAAGCACTGCTTCAGTTGATTGATCGAGATTAAACTACGCCTTGATTTCAGCCTTTTTTTTTTAATCGGGTTCCATTTTATAATTATTCAGCCATTTTTCGGTTTTTACTTTCCTTATTATGAAAGGTAAACTGTTACCTCTTTGGGGAAGGGGAGGATGATTGTTTCCTTCTGGCTAGACGATAAGGATTAAATGACTATGATTTCTTCGGTGCTTTTTTTTCCCTCAGTTATTTATCTCAAAATGATGCAACTATTTATCAGCTCGAACAGTTCAGACATAAATTTTCCTTTATGTTTACCAGAAACGATATTAAAAATCGCAAAGGTTCAGTAATGATGTTTTAATGAGAATGCTACTCAGAAAAAAAATTAAAAGTTCTAAAATTAGACGGATTATTTCTGTGAAATTATAAGAACGAAAAAAGTTAAAATGTTTCGAACTATTTGTTCTGGTGAAACGATGAGGATCATAAATATGTTTATACCTCAAATAACCATTAGGTACATATTTCCAGTGTTGAATAAATGAATTTAAATCATGATTTTTCTATAACACACACACACACACACACGGTAAATTGGATAAAGTATACTCATGATAGTGAAGTAACTTAATATCTTTAAGCTGCAGCATTCTCGTACAATTGGTAAAATCACTGACGCAGATGGACTTTATATAATTTTTTTTTATAAGGTTTCTATCCAAAGTAAAAATTCAGGAAATATCACAGCTTACATACACTACTGGACATAGAAAATGCAATACCAGGGAATATATGTCAGATATCATTGGCGCACTCATGGAGGGGGCTTTGGGGGCTTAAGCCTCCTCCAAGGAGATTAAAAACGACGTACGTCACAAATCAAACATTCAAAAATATTATTTTACATGTTCAAAGAATTACATAGTGTCTTCTATTACATGGTGTCTTCTTTACAAAGCCCCAAAGAGATTAAGAGCGACGTACATCACAAATTAAACATCCAAAAATATTATTTCACATGTTCAAAAAATTACATAGTGTCTTCTTCCCAAAGTCCCAAAGAGATTAAGAGCGACGTACGTCACAACCGTATATAAACTACATGCGTACACTATATATATGTATACACATTGTGTACGTATACTATATATATACAGCTCCCTCCAACAAGAATTCCTGGGTGCACCACTGTCAGAGATCCATGAAATTCGGTGGATATGTGTCAACATTTGGGTTAATTTTTTTATGTACACGAGAGAGTCAAATGAAAACTTTAAATAATTTGTTTCTCACAATTTATTGAACAAAGGTGGTACACACGTGTATCATTTTTCAATGTAATTTCCATTTTGTACAATACAAGTCCTACAGCGCTTACAAAGAGCATACGTTCCTGAAGAAAAAAATTATTTCGGTCGCGTGTGCAGCCACTCATGCACCACCTGATGCACCGCTTCATCGGACCTGAAAATCTTTACCTCCCATCGTACCTTTGAGTGATCTGAAGATGTGGTAATCACTTAGGGCACGATCTGGTGAATACGGCGGATATGGATGACACTCGAAGTGCTGGTCTTATAGGGTTGCAACCGCTGCACGGACAGTATGGGGTCGAGCACTGTCATGTTGCAACAAGACACCAGTGCTCAGACATCCACGTCATTTGGCTTTAATGACAGGTCGAAGATGATTCCTGATAAGATCTGCATACGTGCCACTGGTTACAATGTTCCCCCTGGGCATGTAGTTCTCCAAAATTACGCCTCGTGCATCCCAAAAGAAAGTCAACATAACTTTCCCTGCAGTTGGCTGCGAGCGGAAATTCTGTTTTGGTGAGGAGGGATGGCCTCATTACTTGCTCACTCTCTTGGTTCATGGCTGATGATAGTGAACCCAGGCTTCATCTCCAGTAACAATTATCTGTAGGAAGCCATCACCTTCTGCCTCAAGGCGCCTCAAAAGTTCTTAACAGGCATTAACACGTCGTTGTTTTAATTCTGGAGTCAGCTGGCGTGGCACCCATCTTGCAGACACCGTTGTTTGCACATCATGGATGATATGGTGCGCTAAACCACGACTGGTGTTCAAAAGTGCGGCTATTTCATCCACCGTCGCTCGGCGATTTCCCATCACAATGCCTTCAACTGCTGTAATGGACTCCAGTATCACTGCTCTGTGAGTCTGATTCGGTCCAGGAGAATTTGTCACAGAACTGACGTCATTCCAGAACTTCCTAGTTCATTAGTACACTTGCTGCAGTGACAGACATTCATCACCATACTGCAACTTCATTCAACGATGAATTTCAATAGGTTTCACGCCTTCACTACTCAAAAAACTGATGGCAGAACGTTGCTCCTCTTTGGTGCATGTCTCAAGTGGGGCGGCAATTTTTTTACACTGCTACTGTGACGTCATAAAGCTTGTCTGAACCGTGCTGCTACCTGTAAGAAAAGATTGTAGTCACCGGTAACAATATTGCCACGTTACAGGACAATGGCACTGTATTTTGAATTTGTTTATCGCACTTTTAAGGTTTTTGTTTGACTGTTGTATGAATTGTAACGTTCGTGGAATATAGCGCTGTCGGAACCCTAACAAGTCAGTTCTTGATAACTTCACTCTTAAACGAACCAGGAATCACTCAAATAACTTCAGGAAAGGTTACTTACGGTTAGTCTTTATTCAGCTAAACATCCTTTAGCACTTAAACAAGGTGTTTGTTTGTTTGTTTGTTTGGAGGTTTAACGACCACCGTGAGCAACTCAATGGGCTATAAGCAGTCGCCCGTCCCTAATTTAGGGTCACTGGTTCCAGGGAAGGGAGAGAGCCAGTGCCGTAAGACAAACACAACATCCATGCCTGACCGGGATTCGAACCCGGACCCCTTACGGACGAATGATCAGAGGCCAACGCCTTAGACCACTGCGCCACCTGGCGGCTTAAACAAGGTGAAGAACGTGAGTTAATATCAACAATAACACTTGACTAAGAAACAACACTGACATTAACGTTGAACACACAGCCTTCAAATCACTCAAACGGCAATTAAACAATATCGTACCCACAATTAGCATGAGTTTCCACCATCAATCTCTACACACTACTGCTTCTCAAAACATTATACACAGTCGAGTCACATTATTGTGACCACCTACTTTGACGTCAACACAATGAAAGAAGGCACGTGTCGTGAGCTGGCTTGGAGGGTATATAAGGTGTGCAGTAGGCATTCTGAAAACATATCACTCGCTGCTGTCGTGGATAAAAGGAGCGATTTATCAGATTTGCAAAAAGGGATGATTATCGGCTTTCGGGCCCAGGGTGGCAGTGTTTCTGAAACAGCGCAGTTTGTGAACTGTTCGCGTGCTGCTGTGGTTAAAGTGTATCGTGGTTGGATAAATGGCTTCACTGCGAATAAGCGACGTTGAAACTGCAGAGCACCACGTGTCATTGATGTGATAGGTGAACGTCGGCTTCGAAGATGCGCCGTGAGGACCGATCGACACGCTACAGTGGAGCAACTCACTGGCCGAATGAACCAGGGGGCTACCGGAAGTGTGTCTAAAACGACAGTTTAGCGAACACTGCTGCGCATGGGGCTCCGATGCAGACGGATGGTCACTGCACCTATGCTAACGAAGGTGCATCGGCAGAAAAGGCTTACATTTGCACTGCAGTATCGGAATTGGACCTCCGTTGACTGCCTGCTCCGATGAGGCACGTTTTCTGCTTCATCGAACGGATGGACGTTGGCGTATAAGACAAGAAACATCTGAGAACAAACATTTCAACCATTGCTGGAAGAACACAAGCTGGTGGGGAAAGCGTTATGGTCTGGAGAATGTTTTCGTGGCATTCTCTGGGTCCACTCATACCAGTGGAAGGCACTATGAACCGAATTCGTTATGAATCCATCCTTGTAGATCACGTACACCCATACATGCTGATAGTCTTCCCTGAGGCGGTTGGGATGTCCCATCACAGTAATGCGACGTGTCACACAGCTAGAAATGTTTGAGAGTGGTTGGAAGAGCACGATGAAGACTTCAAAGTACTTCCCTGATCCTCTAATGCCCCAGACTTAAACCCAATTGAGCATCCTTGGGACCACCTCGATCGTGTTGTTCGCTCTAAGGATCCTCCACCACGCACCCTCCAGCAGCTGTCATATGCATTGCAGTCAGCATGGCTCCACATGCCTGTGAACACCTTCCAGCACATTGCTGAGTCACTCCCAGCCCGTCTAGCTGCTGTCCGCACTGCACACGGCGGTTACTCTGGATATTAGCTGGTGGTCATAATAATGTGACTCGACCGTGTATATGGTTGAGTTATCTCAGACATGCACGTCATTTGTTCTGACCTCAGCGTGTTGCCAACCATACTCTTGCGAGAGAGAAGATATCACGGTAAGTTTGAAAAATGGTAAGGCGGACGAACTCAAATTTACATAGAGGAAGGAACTAAAAATATAATTTAAATTAGCGTATACGTCACAGAATGCAATTGCGAATTAATTATTTGATAGATGAGGTACGTATAATGGCAGAACCGCTTGGTTTAGCCGCCCTCATCTGGGCTTGTGGACCAATGCATCAGAGTTATCTCGGTGGCTAAAGCACGTGTAAAAAAGCGAGAATGGCTGGCCGACGCCCTAGGGAAACCTACCATATCACGTACATTTTTATCCGAGGCTTCACTGGGCTACTTACGGTTGTTTGGTCCCTACGTCGCATCAAGATGAAACAACTGTCAGGCGAGTGCGGCGACAATGATTAGAGGAACGTAACATGCTTCGCCGTAGTGGGAATGATGCAGGTAGGCGGACGTACTAACGCCTCGATCGCCGCATTCGATGGTAAGACGTAGCTGTCCCACAATCCAAGGCGTACGACTTGGACGAGATGCAGAGGTTGCTATAGATTGATTCCTGTGTCGACACTGATGGTGAATCATAGATTGGCTGAGGGAGGGTTGCGTTCTCACTAGCCATTGCGATTACTTCTACTCATCGCAGCACATCGTCACGCAAGGTCGCAGTGCTTGCCCATATTGTATACACAGACGAGTCTCACTTCTGTCTCAGCTCCAATGATCACGAATTGAGAGTCTTCTCTTCTGCCTGGTGTCAGGATTTGGCACCCTCTTAGTATCAACAGCTGTTCCCCGCTCGTGCGCAGACTGGGCACACGACAATACATTGATGAGGGGCTGCAGCCCGTTTTGTTGCCGTATCTCCGTGGTATACCTGATGCCCAATTTCAACAAGATAACTCCCACCCGCACACTGCCAACATTAGCAGACACTGCGTACAAGGTATCCAGGCTGCCCAGCGTGTTTCGCATACTTTTTCCAAATACAGAACGTGTGGAAAGTCATTAGCAAACGACCTAGCACTTCTTCCTGTTCCCCAGGATACAACGGGCACTAAAAGGACGGTATCATGCTGACATTACATCTATCCCCGCAGCTGTGACAAAACAATTTGAGGACATCCCGGAAAATGCCTTCCAGAACTGGTTTCAGGGTCTTCAGAAATGCTGGAAACTGGGTGTTCATTCAGAAGGGAGGGATTTTTTTTTAGGTGACCAGCATTCATTGTTAATATGGTACTTTTTTATATTCTTTATTTCGTCTGTCCCGGAACTATCCGCATGCAGGGCCGGGGCTAGGGTGTTTGGCGCCTTAAGCAGGCCATCAGCCTTGCGCCTGCAAAACATTTTTATTCTTTGTGTGGCCAAACATATTGCATTTATTTAATAATTATTTCAAGATGAAAAAATACAATGTGAACTAAATAGAAATAAACTAATGGAAGCTACATTCATTTATTTACTGGTCCAATGAAAATAAAATTAAAATTTCATTTTGCGTGATCTATTTTTCGCAAAATTGCCAACAAGTGTCTTCAACGGGCAATTTTTTATTCAATCGATCATACATATAACCCAATAACACAACAAGATTATTTCCTCCTGCATTCTCAGTTGGAGAGAGGAAGAAAAGAGAAAAGAATTCTAGCGAAATGAATCTACAGTAGTAGCAGAGCCTCTCTTGCTCTTTCCCCTGTTCTTACTAGAAAATACACTGCCTGACAATTGCTAAGGACGGATGACAATAGCAACGATAGCAACCATAAAATGGAAGGCAGGAAAATGTGGAAATTAGCATAAGTGCGGGATACAGTAAGTCGTGTTGTGCGTATGCAAATTTTGGATTGCCGAACTTGTTCGTGACGTCATAGCGCTGATAAGAGATATAAAGGATTTGACGCGTATTGACCGTTGTTGTTCAAACGCAAAGTTGAAGGGGAAATAATCAATTGACGAACTTGCAATTTTCAGTATGTCTTCCCGACATCACCTAGATGATTTTACGCGTGGCCGTATTATTGGCAAGATTGAAGAAGGGCGAAAAATAACAAATGTTGCCAGGCAGTTCGACGTCAGCCACAGTGTTGTTTCAAGGCTTTGGAAATCATTTCAAACAAATGGAGAGTGTAGCAAAAGTCACGGGGGAGGTCGTGTTCGCAGTACGACACCTGCAGAAGATCGGTACATAGTGCTATCAACAAAAAGACACCGGCGCAGCACAGCTAGTGAGGTAGCAAATCAGTTTATGGCTGCTACTGGCAAGCGGATCTCCCGAAAAACTGTCGTCAGACGTTTGCATGAAGGAGGACTATACGCCCGCCATCCTGTTGTGTGCATCCCATTGTCCAGACGTCACCGTACCGCCCATTTGCAATGGTGCCATCAACATCGCAATTGGACTGATAACGACTGGTCTGCTGTCCTCTTCTCAGATGAGAGTAGATACAGTCTATCGTCTGATTGTCGACGACAACTGATCTGGCGTGATAGTGGTACTGCATATTGTCCAGCAAACATACAGGAAAGGGACCGATATCCGACATGTAGTGTCATGGTATGGGCTGGCATCATGATCAATGGCCGTACGTCCCTCTATGTGCTTCCAACTGGGACTATGACTGGCCAACGATACATTAATGATGTTCTGCTACCTCATGTTCGCATGTTCCGTGGTGCTGTCGGTGATAGATTCATTTTCATGGACGACAACGCAACATGTCATCGAACAGTCGCTGTACAGGATTGTCTTGAGAGCGAGGATATTCAACGCCTCGTATGGCCAGCACGTTCTCCAGATCTGAATCACATTGAAAATGTGTGGGATGCTTTGGGGAGGAGTCTTGCTGGTCGCCAATGCCCTCCAATAAACAAGGACACCCTCATCCGTGCACTGACAGAGGAATGGGATAAATTACCCCAACAGCTGCTTGATAATGTTGTGCAAAGCATGACACGACATGTGGAATCTTGCATCGCCCTCCATGGTGGCCATATCCCGTATTGACATATTCTGCACAAAATGGCCTGTTTGTCCCTTGAACACGTTCCAAAGCCTTCTGGATTTCAGAGCACAATAAATTGTCTTTCTTGTAATGTCCTGGCATTCTGACATTATTTTATTTCACTTGGCATCCAACCACACTTACTTTTTTATGCGCTATATAGCCGTTTATGATCCGTCCTTAGCAATTGTCCAGCAGTGTAGTTTGAGTGAGACAATTACTAACCTTTAGGCAAGCCGCTCCGGTAACGTAGTTTTCTAAGCGCTGGATTTTGACAATTTGTCCTAGTGGGTCTGGGTTCGAACCCGACGAGGCGTGTACGTTGTGTTTGTCTTACCGCACTGGCTCTCCCTCTTCCGTGGAACAAGTAGTCCTAAATTAGGGATGGGAGACTGCTTATAGCGATCGAGTTGCTCACGGTGGTCGTTAATCCTCCCCTTCCGCTCCCAAAGAACTTTAGACTTTGACTACTATTAGACTTAATAGTAGTCAAAGTAAACTTTTCTACTATTAATAGTAGTCAAAGTAGACTTTTCTACTAAGTAGACTATAGTAGTCAAATAGACTTTTATACTATTAATAGTAGTAGAAAAGTCTATTTGACTACTATAGTAGTCAAAGTAGACTTTTCTACTAAGTAGACTACAGTAGTCAAATAGACTTTTAATAGTAGTCAAAGTAGACTTTTCTACTAAGTAGACTATAGTAGTCAAATAGACTTTTAATAGTAGTCAAAGTAGACTTTTCTACTAAGTAGACTATAGTAGTCAAATACATTTTGCTACTATTAATAGTAGTAGAAAAGTCTATTTGACTACTATTGTAGTCAAAGTAGACTTTTCTACTAAGTAGACTATAGTAGTCAAATAGACTTTTAATAGTAGTCAAAGTAGACTTTTCCACTAAGTAGACTATTGTAGTCAAATAGACTTTTCTACTATTTGTGATAGAAGAAGTGGACAGTTTAGATATTTCCATTGAAAGCCGGATAATACAGTATCCATTTTCTTAAGAAAAATCTTGTGCCGCCCTCAGGCATCGCCTGACTTACCTGCTGCATGGAGACGAGGGTTTTTAATTTTTGTTTCTCATTTATCAACCCATTTGATTTCATCAATTCTAAATCTTAGTGCCCCTCAAATTTTGGCGGCTCCGTAGGCAGCTGCCTAGTTCGCCTGTAATGGTTGAACCGGCCCTGTTCGCACGTAAGTTGCATATATCAGTACAAATATGAATGGTACGTAGCCCCTCTTATATGAAAAAAGTTAAATACTTGTCAATACCTGCAAGAGATACAAAAGGAAAGGATTTTGGTATCTCTGAACATGTTTATGTGGAAGAAATGCATAAATTGTTACCTTTACACACATCAAATGTTAATGAAAATAAGCTACATAAATTCATTTTAAGACAAGAAAATCAAAGTCGTAATCATATTTCATACTCAATCTAGGATAAATCGACATTTTTTTAAAGAAAAGCACGCGTAAAGTCATTTAATGCCTACAGGGAAAATGTTCTATGTATTTATTGCAAATAAGCACAAGTTGTTTACACACAAACACCGAAAAGCAAAATTTTATCCATAAATAAGAGTTGACCAGAAGTACAACAGCTCGAAAGAACGGAAAAAATCTTACGGAGCAGGTGAATTGTCCTTACAAACGGGTGACCTCTCTTTCAGGGCAGGTACACTTTCCCCGTTTGATAGCTGCAATATCAGGCAGAATGGGTTAAGGCAAATAGGGAACTAGAATTCCCATTGAATTTTTTAACTGAGGGTTTAGCGACCACCGTGAACAACTGAACGGGCTACAAGCAGTCGCCCTTCCCAAATTTTGGCCCACTGACTCCAGGGAAAGAAGAGAACCAGTACCGTAAGACAAACACAACATTCATGCCTCACCGGGATTCGAACCCGCACCCCTTTCGGACGAATGATCAGAAGCCATCGCTTAGACCACTGCGCCAACCAGGGTGCCATTGAAATTTCGTACCCTTATTTTTCAGTCACTAATGGCTCTCAATATTAAGGAATACAGAATTTGAGAGAATGATTAGGAAAAATGGGAGGACGCGCTTTAAAAGTTCGCTCTTGTACACATAACTGAACAATGTATGAACACTTGTCCGAGGCGCTGGCTTTTGACCTTTCGTCCGAGAGGAAACCGGGTTCGAGTCCCGATGAGAAATGTGTGAGGAGTTTGTCTGACAGCCCTGAATCTATCCCTGCTCTGGAATCAATAGCTCCAAAACAGGAACGGGTGATTGCTTATATAATAGCATGGTGACCGCTTATCCCCAAAATAAGAAAGGGAATGAAAATTTTGCTGCTTTAAACTAGATTTTATATTACGCATTCATGTTTCGTAGATTACATCTCGAACAGTCTTCTTCACAATTGTGCTGTAGCAAGATAAATTCTACTATAGTTATAATAGAAGTGGAAAACTGTAGCTGCATTTCTTTTCGTGTTCTGATCTAACGAAATAAACTCTGGGAGTTTATGAGAAGCCAGCGAAACCGAAGAACCAAGAAAAATTTCTTTCATCTTTGGCAGAGACTTTCAGATAAGGCCAGACAATCATACCGGTTTATCAAGACCTTCCCTTCATGAAAAGACTTCAAGGGTGAAGCAAAAAGCGAATACGATTCTGGCAGAAATCTTTCGATGTCTCTGTATTCCGAAATGTTTTTTGTTCGCTTTTGTTGAGACAAAGGCTATTGGGTGTTTCTTGAACGGCTTAACTTTTATTTTTGGATAGTTTGGTTTTCATGTAAGAAAAGAGTGATGACCCTGCAAAGAATAATGTGAATGTACCTTAGAGAAAGGAAAAGGGCATTAATAAAGAAGAGGAATAAACTCTACACACGGAAAAAACGCAATCGTTTATAAATTTTGTTTCTCCTCGAGCCGAAAGAACACTTATTATTTGAGATAAAACGGTTTTTATAACTCACCTACTGAGGTTTTTACCTGAAAAGGGTCTTTTTCTAATAAATAAACAAGTGGGATTCCGCATAACTTTTGGGTGCAATGACCACGTCTCTTGACTAAACAAAAACTGTGATAACTTAAATTATCACAATGGTAAAACATTTATTGGCGTAAGAAAACTTACAACGAAAGGTTTGTGGATTGAGAATGCAGCCCGATACAGAGAGAATTTTACTTTTCTTTCGGTGTTTGACCTTTTAACAGAGTGGAACGAATTAACTCGGGGTTAGTTAAGTGGGTTGAAAACAGCTCGAACGAAAATATTTGCTGTCTAAGAAGTGGGCCGAATGCTGCTCGGGCTAGTGAACCAGTTGCTTTCCCTAGCTTAGCTCAGGGCCGGATTAAGGGAGGGAGTCTGTAGGGGCCCCCGTGACCAAGGGCTCAGGAGACATATCTGGGCAAATAATAGACAGATTTATGAAATAATTTTTCTTTTGTCTCATATGATTTCTAGTTGGTCTGAAACGGAGGCTGGAAGACGAACAGATTTCAAGGCAGTGACTCACGAAGGGTAAAGGTTCACTTAATATACATACACATTCTTATGAAACAATGAATAGATTACAATTAAAACCTATTTTTCCAAAAACGGAATCAATGAAACTTACTTTAAATTACAGAGGTCCTCAATACTGGAATTCTTTACCCAGCGACCTAACGAATTTGAACAATTTCAATTCATTTAAAAAAAAAGTCAAATTGTTTCTTCTCTATAATTCAAATAAAAAAAAAAACAAGTTAGTAAAATTATGCAATGCATTGATTATGGTACGCTTTCCAACATACCAGAAATCATTACTCAAGTTATTACTCAAGTTATGAGGATAATGGCTGTGGAATAAATCTCGCTCCTGTGCCCTGACCTTTGACTCCATTTCAATGATATTTAACCGAACCGGTTCAGTATACCTCCGGAACAACATGATAAAAGTTTTGTCGCAATCGAAGCATTTTTACCTAAGTTATGACGCATAAGGGCAATGGAATGGATCCTGCTCTTATGTCCTACCTTTGACCCCCATTTCGCCCATTTTCAATAGAGTTCGTCCCCAGGTAGTTCCCTACCACATACTAAAATTTTCATCGAAATCGAACCATTTTTACGCGAGTTATCATGCGGACGGACAAAGCTGGAGCATATACGCTTCTTCAACCTACGGTTGGAAAGCGTAAAAAAGTGGTAAAACCCCTTCTCATTGTCTGACTTGATGTGTCTATTTGTTGTTTCATTTGTTTCTTTTTTGGGGAGTCAGGCTATTTTTGGCCTTTTCCCTTGTCTTCCGTGTTGTTTCAGCACATGTTCGCCTTTCATGAATTGTCAAAAATTTTCTTTATCTTTTTTTCTTTGAACATGTAGCAACAAAAATAAATAAATAAATGAAATGTTCATCGAATGAAAGATGACAGAGCAGCAAAAAGGTCTTCATGTATGGACTCTGTGGATCTAGGTTCAGAGGCCAACCAAAAATGAGATGGAGGATGATTTAAAGAAAATAAGAATAAAAAACTGGAGGAACAAAGCACAGAATCGTGAAGAATGGAGGGCTATCCTGAGGCAGGCTCAGATCCTAGATGAACTAAAATGCCAGGAAGTAGTAATATTTGGTTCAGGTATATGGGCCGCATAAAGGGTTAAAGGCCAGTACCTGCGCAAATCCGATTGTAAACAGTCGGCCGTCCCTATTTTGGATTCATTTATTCCAGGGAGGGGAGACGGCCAGCACCATGAGACAAGAACTATGCCTTATCCGGGGATCGGGCCTATCTCTGGCGAATGGTTTAAGGCCAGCGATTCAGACCGCGTGTGACGTACTACAGAAATGACGCACATATCAAGACGGTAAGTAGCAATTATAAGCCCTTGCCGGCGTATCTTTACTGAGAAAGCATTTGGCTCCGGAGCAGAAGAATATGGGTTCGAGTCAGACACCGGCAAATTTGGGTTTCACATTGGGGTCCAAACAAAAAAATGGAAATACTGACCGTTAGGTTCAAAAAATGTGTGATGTTAATTCCATACGTAGTCTGGAATTAATTAGAATTCCTCCTTCGCTTCGAAAAATGTGTGATGTTCGTTCCATACGTAGTCTGGAATTAATTAGAATTCCTTCTTCGCTTCGAACAATGTGTGATGTTCGTTCCATACGTAGTCTGGAATTAATTAGAATTCCTTCTTCGCTTCGAACAATGTGTGATGTTCCTTCCATACGTAGTCTGAAATTAATTAAAATTCCTTCTACGCTTCGAAAAATGTGTGAAGCTTCTTCCACACATCGTTTGAAATCAGCGGGAATTCCTTCTTCTACAGAGAGCAGTGTGACCTAAAATTATCTGGGCTAAATATTAAAAAATTGATCTCAACTTTCATCTGTACTGTAAAATATGATTTCAGTGCATTGTGAGGTTTCACAACGCCACCTGCTGAAATTATACTTAAGCACATAGAATGAGGTAGAAATTTTATTTGCATAAATGCTGTGCTGTATAACATAAAATAAAAGTTCAGATTTTAGCCTTACTTCACTTACAAAGGAACTGAGCTCTGTTCTTTTGCTCGGGGAACTTCTGGATAACTTTCGTTTTAAAATCGTCAATTTCTGAAATGAACTTTCCCTCAACAGAAAAAAACAGTTAAGGCATTTAACCCCTTCTTGCCCCATTGTATTACGTAAGCAAGTTTTTACACGCTTCAAAGTAGAGTTCTAGACTGATTCCTATGTTTTCGCACCAAGCAAATATTTGGTCGATGTGGGCCCAAGTCTTTAACGTTTTTTTCTTCATCCCTTAATAAACTAAAAGAGTGTTCCAATAAAAAATCCACTTTGTTCATTTTCCCTACACGAACGAACCTAACAGCTCAACTCCAGAAATGAATATCAGCCGCTCACTGTGAGACGACGCGAAAGCAAAATTGCTAATGTTAAACAGAAAGGCGACCAGCCCCGAAAAGATAGTTTTGCGCACGCGCAGTTCAGCGCGCATCTGCTCATTCGTTACTGTTCTCTGAAGCTTCGACAAGGCGTCGAGTTCACTGGAGGCGCCACTCCCACTCACGCGGTGTTCAGCGCGCTTTAGTAAATGGATATAGAAGGCTGTAATGTGTTACACCCAGTTATTCAACTATTGTAATGGCTCACATTTGCATTCAGAAAATCTAGGGACTGGTTAATAATACGGATTTTCTTTCGGAATGTTTTCCAATTAAAAGAAGAAACGATTTTCTTCTATTTTCATGGGGATCTTAGCCCCGGATGTCCACAATGACCCGACGCCACTGACAAAGAGTCACTTCAAGCATGGTTTGCAGCGAACCCGAAACTTGCGATTTCGTGTCCCCGCCTTTTTCAATGGTTTGGGGATATTCTTACGTATGTGACATACTACAGAGGTGATCACATCTCAAGACAGCAAGTAGCAGTGATAAGCTCTTGCCGGCGTAGCTTAACAGGGAAAGCATTCGGCTCTGGAGCAGAAGGATGTTGGTTCGACTTCAGCCACCGGCAAATTTGGGTTTCATGCGCTCCACCACCCGGGCCATATGCTACTGCTAAAGTATGGTTAGCGCGCTCATGCTCTTCTTTTGTTCAGTTTCCTCACCAGAACAGTTTAGGTGTGACGTACCTGCCAGCAGGACGCACATGACATAAAGGCAGATAGGAATCAGAACAAATGTCTGCGTAGCTCAGTTGGTAGAGCTGCTTGTTCCGGAATAAGCGTACTCGGGTTCGAATCCCGGCGTAGACCAAAAATGACGGAGAAATTTACTTCGTTATAATGGCGCCCGAACTACCCGGATGACCCGACCGTTCAAAATCTCGCATTGGTGTGATGTTATTTCCACACCGCGAGATAGGAAAAATCAGAGAATCCCTTCTCCAGTGCTTCGAAAAATAAATGTGTGTGACGTTGCATTCCACACACCAGATTGACTGGGAGTTCTCAAGTGCACGTTCTACAGTGGTTGTCTGCCTGCAGCAATTCATGGTCACGGCTGACCCGTGGGCCATGCCCCCGGCCCTCTTTCGGGGGGAGATGTGACGTACCTGCCAGCAGGACGCACATGACATAAAGGCAGATAGGAATCAGAACAAATGTCTGCGTAGCTCAGTTGGTAGAGCTGCTTGTTCCGGAATAAGCGTACTCGGGTTCGAATCCCGGCGTAGACCAAAAATGACGGAGAAATTTACTTCGTTATATAGGCCTTTAGGATCTGTTCTTGAATAAAGAGGCGCGAGAGAGAGAGAGAGAGAGAGAGTATCTTTCCCCCCTCTCACTGTAAATAAATAAACCAACAAACCCCCCAAGAAACTTGGGCTATTTTGCACATGATTCCAAAGTTCAATTTCTCAAAGACAAATGAAGATCACAAAAGGCACAGACATCAGACCGAAGCAAGCCAGCGCTTAGCGCTGTGGTTTAAGCGCTGGCTTCTGACCATTCCCCCGAGATGGGTCCGGGTTCAAAGTTCGAATCCCGGTGAGGCATGGATGTTGTGTTTGTCTTATAGCACTGGTTCTATCCCTTCCCCAGAACCGGGCCGCGGATGGCCTAGTGGTCAACGTTCGTGACTGCCACGGAGAAACCTCAGATTCGATCCCAGGCAAGTACTAACGCTCGAACCACTAAATATTCACCTTGTCGGATGGGCACGTTAAGCCGTCGAACCCCCTCCCGGCAATAAAGGCGTCTTCCTACCCCTTTCTACCTCGCTTCCGTGTCACTTTCCTATCGGGCACTCTAGCCCAAATCTCCTAGCTTCCTACTTCTAAGGGTTGTTTAAGACCTGGGGTCAGACACTCCCTTCCTAAAATTCTCTACATATGATCTGATCTTCCCTAGAACCAGAGGACCTAAATTAGGGACGGATGACTGCTTATAAGCCCATCGAGATGTTCATGGTAGTCGCTAACCTGCCCTCCCCCCCCCCAACAACATAAAAAAGCGTAGTGTTCTTGTCAAAGATGCTAATATAATTATCTGCGAATACATCAATATTATTTTCGTTTATGTTTCGGGGTTTAACGACTACCATGAGCAACCCTTAAGGCTATCTCCAGTCCCTAATTTGGGGCCACTGGTTCCAGGAAAGGAGGAGAGCCAGCGCCGAAAACGACCCATGCCTCAACCAAGACTCGAGCCTAGGCCTATCCCGCACAAATGGCCAGAAGCCGGCGTCTCATACTACTCGGTTATAGGGGGTGGAGAGGGAGAAAGAGTATGTTTTCAGTGAATGGAGACATTGCAGCGATAGAAACACGTGCTTGTGCCCACTAGTAGAAAACTGGGCTTTGCTGGAAACGCGAAATTCATGGAAAGTGTTCATCAGAAAGAAAACAATCTGACTCAAAAAAATAATTTTTTCAAACTGACTTAAAAAGCAGAGCTGAATCATAAATAGAAATACATACAAGTAGAAAATGCACCTAAATGTTTGTCATATATAACGAATGGTACGAACGAAGTACAAGAATTCTACCTTAGATGAACGATTAGAACTTGCAGAAGAAAATAAAGTGTTTATTAAAAGTTAAAAAGTTAAAAACACCATGAGACCTTTCGTGGCTGCTACAGCCACATCTTCAGATGGAAAGACCCAAGTACTCGGAATCCGACAGTTAAATACAGGAGCAAAAAACAGGTCGTTGCCACTAAATCTGAAGAAATACCCGATAACAGAGGAAAAACACAATCATATTAAGGCTACATATATACATAACTTAAAGTTCATGACTTCTATTGCTAAACAATAATCTCCACGGTTGATGTAAGATGGTGAAAGTTGATCATTACAACAAATATTAAAGTTTCGAAATATATACATACCTTCAGTAAGTAGTATTGAGGTTCTGGAGGGTGGAACCGCAAGTATGGTAGTCTCGCTCCAAGTGGGAGAGTGGGAGCCTTTATTGACCAAGCGAGAGAGGGCTGTAGATGTTTTTAACTGTTTTAACTTTTAATAAACACTATTTTCTTCTGCAAGTTCTAACGTGCATCTAAGGCAGAATTCTTGTACTTCGTTTGATTTACAGCACGAACATTTTACTGCATTGAATGGTTCGAGATGTAAAAGGAATTTCTCTCAGTCGGTATCTTTCTTTTTTTATTTCGTGGTATAACGAGCACCACGAGCAACTCTTAGGGTTATAAGCGGTCGTCCGTCCCTAATTTGGGGGCACATATTCCAGGTAGGGGGGGGGGGGCTCGAACCCAGCGCCATCTCGGTGGAATGGTTTCCAGCACTTCAGACCACTCGGGCACCGGCACGGCTGATGCGCGGTTTGCATTTCGACCTCTCCAGCTGCAGAACTAGCATTATGAATTAGTTGGAGATGCACTCGGAATGATTCTTGCACTGGGTACTAGACGAATTAAAAAGAATTTTTGAAATCGGATTTATAACTGCTGGATGGTGAGGAAAAACATGTGCGATCGGACTGAAACTCTCAGGATGGGTAGGTCACGCGAGAAGATGCAAATATTACAATCGCAGTGCACATGCAAATGATGTCTGCTATCCACGCCCTCGTAGCTGTCCCGCAGCAGGCATAAAAGCAGGACGCACAGGGCAAGTTGTCATAGGGGGCTGCGGGTGGCCTAGTGGGTAACGTTCGTGACTGCCGCGGAAAGGACCTCAGGTTCGATCCCAGGCAGGTACGAACGCTCGATCCACTAAATATCCGCCGTGCGTCGGATGGGCACGTTAAGCCGTCGGACCCCGGGTACTGGCCCCCCGGCAATAAATAAGGGCGTCTTCCTCCCCCTTTCTACTTCGCTTCCGTGTCACTTTCCTATCGGGCACTCTAGCCCAAATCTCCTAGCTTCCTATTTCTAAGGGTTGTTTAAAACCTGGGATCAGACACTCCCTTCCTAAAAATCCTCTACATATGAAAACACGAAAACACAAGTTGTCATAGCCGATTTGTGGTTTGTCTGTTTAGGAGTTTAACGACCACAGTGAGAAACTCTGCAGACTATAAACAGTCACCCGTCCCTAGATTAGTGCCACTGGCTCCAGGAAAGGGAGGGCGCCAGAGCCGCAAGAAAAACACAACATCCATGCCTTACTAAGATTCGAACTCAGACCAATATCAGACGTATGACCAGAAGCCATCGCTTAAACCACTGCTCCACCAGGGCGGCTCGATTCGCGGTAAGCATGGAAGGAAGATAGTGGTAGTAGCTGACTACGCCCAGCCACGGCATAGGAGACCCGTACATACAGCTGACGTGGACTTTGAGGGAGGCGCAGGGGTTGGACTGCGAGAAGGCGAACTTTCCTTCCGCGACATCGCTCCTAGTGTTGAACGAAACGCGAGCGCAGTGATGCTCACGTTTCGACCAACATTGGGAAGAGGAAGGTCTGACTCACCGACGTGAGGGGTCTGGAATCCAGCGACGGACGGACGCACGGGAAGACCATCGTCTCCACTGTATGGCATTGTTTTTTGTTTTTTTTCACTGAAGGTTTAACGACCACCGAGAGCAACTCAGTTGGCTATAAGAAGTCGCCCGTCCCTAATTTAGGACCGCTGGTTCCAGGAAAGGGAGAGAGCCAGGGCCGCACGACAAACACAATATCCATGCCTCACCGGGATTCAAACCCGGACCCATCTTGGGCGAATGATCAGAAGCCATCGCTTAGACCACTGCGCCACCGGGACCGCAGGCATTGTCTCACCGCACAGCAGCGCCTCGAGAATTAGCACAGCAGCAGAGATGTTTATCACATCAAGGGTTGTCTGCAAGCTCTGTCAGACGTAGTTTGCTTCGGTGAGGCTTCGTCGCTCGTTGCTTCGACTTCCCTTGACCTTAAACCACAGACGTCAGCTGCTGCAATGAGGTCAAGAAAAGCAGACACTGGGGTGATGAATGACAGCGCATAGTGTTCTCCGGCGAGTCACGGTTCAAGACCCATGTTGGAGGGTGACACCGTGGTGAACGGTTGATGGAGGCATAGATTACGCAGCGTCATACGGGCTCGACACCGGGAGTTCTGGTGTGGGTTGCTCTTGCTTTCCAGTCACATTCCTGGCTCTTACGCATCGCAGTAACCATGACCAGCCAACGGTTCATCGCGGAAGTTGTGGAGGCAAAAATGCTGACGTATCTGCAAATGGTCACCGGTACCATCTCTCAAAAGGACAATGCCCGACCACATGTGGCGTAGAATGTCTTACAGCCCATGGATGCCCGACAGCGCGTTCATCTTATTTGGCCAGATTCTAAATGAAAAATATGAAACGGCTGTTTTTGTGCCTCAAGGTATAATTTTTGGTTATAGAAAAATCTTAGAGCTTAAACTATGACTTTAGATCATGTTTCCAGAACATATATTTCAGACATTTGACGTGGACTAGGAACATAAAACAAAGGAAAGACCCGGGGTTCGATTCCCGGTGGCGGCCAATGAGAATTTTTCCGTGACTCACTTATAAACGTGGAAAGAGCGAATACTTTTGTTTGACATATATTTCGCTGATGGTGATTTAACTTGACGTATTAGTAAATCCTAGAAAACGTCCGCTGAATTCTTTGTTTGTTCTAGATTTTCACAAATTTAATTTTGTTTCCTATCTATTTCAATTGCTTGTCCAAAAATCTGTTTTAATTCTGGCTTCACTTTGACATCAATATAAATTTTATGTATTTATAACTGATATAAATGTGAAGATATGATGCCATTGCACTTGAATCTGCACACACACTCATACATTTTCAACAAACGCGCAAATACTTATATATTTTAAATATTGCGCAATTGCATGTATTTGCATATTTAAAATATGTACAGTCCTCACCCGTTTATAATGAAGTCTAAGCCAGCTGATACAAATTTCTTTACAAAAAAACTAATGATTAAAAGCAGTAGCACTACGTAATACGAGTGGAAGTCAGTAAATAAGTCACAAACAGGTATGGAACAGCTGGTAATGGTAGTTACTAGTTTCTAAAGGTGTCATTAGGTGGTAGCACAGTCCAGCTTACTCGTAATTCAACACAGCAGACACAAGGTATCGCATGCGCATGCTCATCTCAGATTCCAAATGGTGGCAGTGCTCGAGCAGTGTACGACCGAAGAGCAGCGTGCTATTGTGCGTTTTCTATCGGCAAATGGATTTCCTGCAAAGGATATTCATACGGAAATGTTTCGGGTGTTGACGATGAGAGAAATGTTTGTCGTGTAAGGGATTGATAAGTTCTCTCAAGGATGCTCAAAAGTTGTTGATGAAGACTACCTGGTCATCCTGTTTTGTGACAGAGGCAACTGTGAGACGGGTGGAGGAGATGATTCGAGCTGACAGGCGAGTAACGCCTACAGTATAATAGCCTACAGTATAATGCATGATTGTTTGAATATCCGGAAAGTGTGAGCACGTGAGGTGCCCAGAGAATTTTATCAGGGACACAAAATGAACCAAATGGTCCTGTCCTTGAAACATCTCTCTCCGTACGCACATGAAGTAGAAGACATACTTAACAGGATTGTTACTGTGGACGAATTATGGGTGCAATCACTACTTTCAAAAAGCCTGCTTTAATGCAATGGAAACATACCTTTTCACCTTCAACCAAGAAATCCCGAAATTTCGTCACCAGCAGCGAAGGTTATGCTTACAATGTTTTGGGATTCTCAAGGAATGCTGTTAGTCCATTTCTAGAAGCAAGGTGAGAATGTGAATGCAGCACCGTACTGTGAAATTCTGTCGATGCTTCGGGATGCAATTCTAAAAAAAAAACGTCCAGGCCTACTGACTAGAGGAGTACTGCTCCATCACGACAACGCCAGACATTATACGACTCGATTTGTCCAGCAAAAAATTGAACTAGTCTGGAAACTTTTTGAACATCCGCATTACAGCCCAGATCTAGCCCCGAGAGATTTTCACCTGTTTGGTCCGCTAAAAACTCACCTTGGCGGCAAACGTTTCGCTAATGACGAAGAGGTTGAACGTGAAGAGAGAATGTGGCTGAGACAGCAGACTAAGATTTCTATGCTGCAGGTTTCGACGCACTGATAAAGCGATGGGATAAGTGTATCAATATTGGTGGAAATTATGTTGAGAAATAAGGAGAAATACAAGGTGATAAATGTTTCTCAAGTCCGTACCTCACTTAGTGGTTTAAAAAAACTGTTTATGACTTATTTACTGACTTACTCTCATACGTACATCAATGAGCCGTTGCATTATGCTGGAGAAATGAGCGCGCCTGGAGACCGAACGAAACAATCTCCACTTCTGAACTTTACAGAGTACTCATGACAAGTCCTTGCACCTACAAACTTACTCGCCGTATGCTGAATAAATCCACTCTCCTGCTTCTGCAGCGATTTTCCGGAGGTAAAACATGAACAACAGGGAGTGACGAATATGTTACCTTGTCCGTCACTATGTTCGTAAAACACGCCGACAGCAAGGTCATCGTGTCTTACCGAATTTCACACACACGTTTAACACAAACTAGAGAAAGATTTATCGACACGCAAAAAATTGTCAATAACTTCGCAATTTGGGAGCCTCAGAACTTGCTTACTCTGACAGAAAGGGATATTTTAAAGTATGCCGACAATTTTCAACATTGCGGACAATTTTCAATTTTTAAGTATACAGACAATTTTCAATTTTTAAGTATACAGACAATTTTCAACGTAGACAATTTTTAATTTTCAACGCAGACAATTTTTAATTTTCAACGTAGACAATTTTTAATTTTCAACGTTGACAATTTTTTTAACACTGGAACCTCTGCTATACATTTTCCTAGCGCATGGCATTAAAATCGTTTTTGGCCTTAGAATCATTTTTTCCAAGCCTTAAAATGTAAAAAAAGTTATAAAAGAAATTTCAAATTTTTCAATACTAGCGAAACATTTT
Organism: Macrothele yani; assembly: GCA_039090855.1. Classification (NCBI taxonomy): domain Eukaryota; kingdom Metazoa; phylum Arthropoda; class Arachnida; order Araneae; family Macrothelidae; genus Macrothele; species Macrothele yani. The sequence goes on from CM076992.1 coordinate 24,122,398, forward strand.
GAATGCCCCCCCAAAAGAAAAAATCTTGGCTTGCTTCAAATTTCTTGAATTCAAAGTGCAAAAGAAAACTGAACGTTATTTCATCATTTCATGGTTGAAAAAAAAAAAAGCGCTCTCTATTGTCCCAAAGCTGTAAAACATCGGGATACGCATAAAAATAATCAAAGAACCGTGTATTTTGGAAAAATGTATAAATTTATTATGGCCTTAAAATCACTTTTCCAAAGCATAGCCTTAAAATCATTTTTTCAGGGCATGGCCTTAAAATCATTTTTTCAGGGCATGGCCTTAAAATCATTTTTGGCCTTAAAATAATTTTTTCAGGGCATGGCCTTAAAATCATTTTTGGCTTTAAAATCATTTTTGGCCTTAAAATCATTTTTTCAGGGCATGGCCTTAAAATCATTTTTGGCCTTAAAATCATTTTTCCAGGGCATTCGTTAACATGTAAAAAAGTTATAAAAGAAATTTCAAAATTTAAATTTTTCAATACTAGCGAAACATTTTGAATGCCCCCCAAAAGAAAAAAATCTTGGCTTGCTGCAAATTTCTTGAATTCAGAGTACAAAAGAAAACTGAACGTTATTTCATCATTTCACGGATTTCATGGCTGAAAAAAAAAACCGCTCTCTATTCTCCCAAAGCTGTAACACACCGGGTAACGTATAAAAATAATCAAAGAACCGTGTATTTTTGATAATCTAAAATTCTAAATTTAACGTGTAAGTGCAAAAACGTATAAATTAATTATTGCCTTAAAATCATTTTTTCAGGACATGGCCTTAAAATCATTTTTCAGGTCATGGCCTTAAAATCATTTTTGGCCTTAAAATCATTTTTCCATGGTCTTAAAATGTAAAAACGTTATAAAAGAAATTTCAAAATTTTGAATTTTTCAATACTAGTGAACAATTTTGAAAGCCCTCAGAAAGAAAAAAATCTTGGCTTGCTTCAAATTTTTTGAATTCAGAGTACAAAGGAAAACTGAACGTTATTTTATCATTTCATGGATTTCATGGCTGAAAAAGAAAGCGCTCTCTATTCTCCCAAAACTGTAACCTGCCGGGTTACGTATAAAAATAATTAAAGAACCGTGTATTTTTGATAATCTAAAATTCTGAATTTAACGTGTAAGTGCAAAAAATGTATAAATGAATTACGAGTAATCGAATCGAAAAAGCGATAGAAACACAGTAAAATACCGAGACTAACGCAGAATTCCGTATAAAAGTAAAAAAGGTGTAACCGATGTTTCACTGTATATGATAAAGATCGAAGTAAAAATTCCTCTATTCAGCTGTTGCAAATACAGTAAACCTCGGTTAAATGTTTTTCTAAGGGACGGCATTAAGAAACATAAATGTAAAAAAAAAAGAAAAAAAAACCCCAAAAAAACCGCATGAATGAAATTTCAAAATGTTAAGTATTACTAACATTTTGAAAGACTCCAAAGAGAAAAGCAAGGTGACACCGATTTTCGGTTGTAATGAGGACGTTATTTGAATCCGTTCCGACGCGAATAAAATTTATCAAAGTTATTCAAAGTCAATGGAATCCATTAGAAAAAAATCAACCACGTTTTTACAATCGATAAAAAACATCCAGAAATGGAAACAGCTATTTACTTTCACCAGCGGCTAAAAAGAATGTTACGAAAACTAACAAATGGCGCACAAAAAGTTTCTCATAGCAAAAAGGTATGAGACAGATTTTCTAATCGAACAGTTAAAAGAAGAAACATAGAAAGAAACATGATATAACTCCACGCCTTCTAGCGGAAGAATTGAGCGAAATGGTAAAGTTCAGATTGGCGAACGTATTTTTCAAGGCAAAAGATATGCTACGGAAAAGGAACTTTTCAAATACATCTCGCGGAAGCAGAGATAGCGAGAAAAAGGTTTTGACTTTTACGCCCCCTAGCGGGAAAGCTGTGCATTATTTAAAGAGGATGATACTCCACGTGTTCTGCAAGGTAAATGGCATCCGGTGTTGAAATAATTTTTTAAATCGCACATGCAGATATTTTGAGAAAGAGTAATTGAAAAATTACGACGCACAAGAATTAAGGTGTTTTTTTTTAATCCATCTCACACATGAAATGTTTTACTACTAAAAACCCAGCGCAAAATGTGCGGGGCATTAAGACCACTACATAATGCCATTAAAATATTCAAAATTTCGACTTCTAGAGCCCTAACGGGTAATTTGCGAACTACACAGAAAATTTAGATTCGACAAATTTACTAAATCATAAACCTTTGGTGCTTTCTGTCAGGTGCAAGAAGAATACTGAGAATCTCAAACTAGAGAAGATTTCGATGCACGTTGGCCGACCAATGGACTAATTGGCAGGAAAAGCACTTGTAACTTATACCTCTAAAAAACGTTACATTTGAATTTCTGTATTTTTATGTAAATTCAGTTACTTCTTAGTAACGTTTTCACGCTGAACGATACATTACTTCCCCGAAGAGCTTTTACGATTTGGCAACGCTGACAGTAGGACACAGCAAGATGAAACGAAAACATTGAATGTAGCAAAGAGCAGATATTAAGTGGGGATTCTAAGAGAAGATTGTAAAGAGTGCAGACTGATTAAAGAGCAGAATCTAAAGCCTGCAGAGACTGATTAAAGAGCAGAATCTAAAGCCTGCAGAGACTGATTAAAGAGCAGAATCTAAAGCCTGCAGAGACTGACTAAAGATCACATTGTATGCAGACTGATTAAAGAGCCGATTGGAAAGAGAAGATTGCAAAGGGCCGATTGGAAAGAGAAGATTGCAAAGAGCCGATTGGAAAGAGAGATTGGAAAGAGCAAACTGCAAAAAGAGCAGACTGCAAAGAGAGCAGACTGCAAGAGCAGAAAACCCTGTTCGAAGGAGAGCAGACTGTAAAGATTGCAGACTGACTAAAGAGAAGATTGTAAGGAGGGTAGACTGATTAAAGAGCAATTATAAGGAGGGTAGACTGATTAAAGAGTGGACAGCAGATTGCAAAGAATAGAGAGCATATTGGAAAGTGAAGATTACAAAGAGAGCAGACTGATGAAACAGCAGAGAGCATATTAGAAAGAGTGCACACTGATTAAAGAGCAGATTGGAAAGAGTGCAGACTGATTAAAGAGCAGAGAAAAGATTGGAAAGAGTGCAGGCTAATCAAAGAGCAGAGAGCAGATTGGAAAGAGCAGATAGAAAAGAGTAGACTGATTAAATAGCAGAGAGCAGATTGGAAAGTGAGTAGACTGATTAAAGAGCATAGAGCAGATTGCAAAGTGAGTAGACTGATTAAAGAGCAGGAGCAGATTGCAAAGTGAGTAGACTGATTAAAGATCAGAAATCATATTTGAAGGAGAGCAGGCTGATTAAAGAGCAGAAATCATATTTGACGGAGAGCAGGCTGATTAAAGAGCAGATTGTAAAGTGTGCAGACTGACTAAAGAGCAGATTACAGAGTGCAGACTGATTAAAGAGCTGATTAGAAAGAGTGCAGACTGATTAAAGAGCGGATTAGAAAGAGTGCAGACTGATTAAAGAGCGGATTGGAAAGAGTGCAGACTCATTAAAGAGCGGATCGGAAAGAGTGCAGGCTGTTTAAAATCAGATTGGAAAGAGTGCAGAGACAGATTTAAGAGCACAGTGCAGACTGAAAGAGTGCAGAGACTGAGAGGGTAAAGAGCAGAGTGCAGACTGATTAAAGAGCGGAGAGTAAAGATGGTAGATTGTTAAATGTGGAGATTACAAAACGTTGATATAAAGCTTGTTGATATTCATGTTACGGACTATTGTTATCGTTGGATCAATTTCAGTGGAAAGACCCGAGAGTCATGATATATTAGTGGGTTTGAATTTCCAGCTTTCATTGAAGGAAGGAATGAAACTGTTGGATCAAAATACTGAGTCTATTTTCTCATGCTGCTTCTTTTCTCTGACCGTTTCGCTAATTGTTTAGGAAGTGTAATTTATGTGCAATGACGACTACGAACATTAACTAGCAGCGACACAAAATTAAGCACTAATCTTACAGCTATCAAAAGCTTAATCGGCACACACATTTTACCAAAATGCGCAAAAAAGTGAGCTAAGCATACTTAATATTGAATTATCCAGACATCTTTTTGCAAGGGGACGAATCGGAAAAACAACTACTAAGAAAGGCTACATCATAATCTTTGCTTAAAGGCGTCGAAAAAACAAATTCCTCTCTGAAAACACGCACGACAATGTTTCGTACATTGATCAATAGGATTTAAAGAGTTTACTCCTTAGAAGAAGCTCTTTGGTGGCAGACAGGTCAGCGACGCGGGCTTCGGGTCCTAGCCCAGTCCTAATCTCGCACGAGACATGGGCGGTGTGTTTGTGTTTCGCACCTGACCCTGCTCCCTCCCCGAAATTTTGGGCGGGTCACTACCTATAGCCTTATATGCTCGTGAGGAACGTCAACCCCTGGGAAAAAAATTAGATGCTTTTATTGACTGAAAGGGAAAAGTCCTGTTTAATCTCGGAGGCAGTTTAGAAAAAAGTGCATCTGGAAATTCAACTGTCGTTCGTAATGCTTGGACAGGTATTTAAAATCTAATAATATGTCATTCTTTTTGTTTAACAAAAGTGCAGTGTCTGATGAAAATTTCTCTGGGTTTTCCGAGGTGAAAGGTACGTAGGACAATGGATATATTCCACCAAAGGATGTTACTCCCTTCAATTTGATGTTAGTTTTTGATCTAGGCAGTTTCGTCCTGGTTGGTCCATGACTTTGAGTACCAGTTACCCAAACATTCGTCACGAGCTGCTGAGTTCACAGCTAAAACCGCCAATGACGGTCTTCGACGTTTAACTCAAACGTGTTGAAAAAAAAAAAAAAAAAAGAAAAGAAAAGAAAAAAGAACAAACACTACCTTTCTGTATTCTTTATGTGGGTGTGAAATAATTCTCTATTCCGAAAATCTTTTTGATGTTGCTATACTTCCGCAAAAAGGTATTTACCGTGACTTTTTACCACCTCTGTCTGAAGCTTTTTCAGAAGGTCATCAACCGTTGGTGGATGAAAGGGCAGACAAAACTCCAGCAAAACAACCCATGTCGGCTACACAAAAATAAAACTGGGATCCGGAAATCCCCTGATTCCCCTGAGAATTTTGACAGCCTGATTACGAGCGAAGGTCAGAATCAAAGTCCCGAACTAACTTTTTGAAACTCGTTGTGGCACTCAGATTTTTACGTATTTTTATTTTCACTGCCACTGGTGTCAGCTTAAGTTGGAAAGGCATGAGGTTCGGCAACAAGTAGTACTATGAATCATGAAGTTCCAACGACAAACTTTGCTCCGTCTAGGTCAAAGACCCAAGGGATTTCAAGCTCATTGTCAGGAGTTTTAGATTAATGCTTGGGAAAAGAAAGAGTCGATTTTTAAAGTGTCTGGTACCAAAAGACGATAAAAAAATTCATAATCATAGTATACAATAGAATAAGTACCTGCCAACCAATAGGGGGCATAACAGAAACGACTGAGCCTTCGTTGGGAAACATTGCCTTCCAGTCATTTATCTTTTCTTTATTTCCATGGGCAATGCTGACGCGCAAGAGAGATGCCATATCAGCGAACCACCTCAAGCATCTGAGGGAGAGCACATTAACAAATAAAAGCGTCTGGAATCATATGCTTATAAAAAAGAGCCAATTAAGCAAACCAAATATATTCACAGGTTGAATAAAAACTTGAAATACACATACCGGCCATTTAATCAGACACATTTATTCAGTACAGGGTTGGACCTCCTTTAGTCTGAATTACAAAACGTACGCGGTTTGGCATAGATACCACAAGGAGTTTGAGTGCATCAACGTCTACAGCATAGCAAGCGTTCACCAGACAGTCTTTGGCTCCGATTTGATGAAAGAGGACTTTGCTCCCGATTTGTTTTTCTAACATATCCCATACATTCTCAATGGGGTTCAGATACGGGTTGTCCATGAAAAAACCTTCTGGATAAAAACCCAACAATGCAGAATCGATTTGATCGGCCGCAATATTCAGATAATCCCTTGCAACCGACCGTCCAATATTAGGGACCAGTTCCGTCTCAGAAGAATGTGCCCCACACCATGACCCCACCTCCAGAACATTAAGTTATGTTTAAAAGGCAAGCTGGACCCACTGCTTCATGGGGCTCTCGCCGAACTCTCTGCCTACACTGTAAAACATTTTCTGAAATTCACGGACAACTGTCCGTCATTTCTTTCGTAATTAACGAAGCATGTTTCTGACGTTACCTTTCCGTGAAATGACGGGAAAAAACCTGAATTTAACGGACTTTTCATGTCACGGAAAAATTCTGAATTTTCAGAAACCTTTCCGCAGTTTCTTTCTTATATTAACGGTAAATTATCGTTTTAGAGATCTGTTAACGGAAAATTCCGAATTTTCAGAAACCTTTCCGCAGTTTCTTTCTTACAGTAACGGTAAATTACCGTTTTAGATATCTGTTAACGGAAAATTCTGAATTTTCAGAAACCTTTCCGCAATTCCTTTCGCATATTAACGGAAAATCTCCGTTCTCACTTTTTCCGTATCCGCATGACGAGAAATTTCCTCTAATAGTAGCGATTCGTGGAAATACTTGAAGTTTGATTAACTTTCAAATGTCTGTCGAATTTTGAAGTTCCGTAGCGAGATCGGATATTGTGGATAGCATATCACATAGATTTTGTTTGTTTTTTGTGGCCCAAGATATTTCCTCCTTTCTCCTATTTCGTGCACCAGCTACTTATTATATATTGTGTTACTATAAGAAACCGGGTACTTATTGTACAGATGATTATACGATATCAGTCTTTGGACAACTTAAGACAAAAGCTATTAGAGCTATCGAGAGTAAATTTCATATTTAGTTTTTTTGTGTGCGTGAAATAATACTATAAAAAGTACATTTCACCTTTTTCAAAGATAAATGAGTCATTGTCAGTTTAAAAAATCATGTTGCAAAGCAATTTGTTGCTTCGAAAAACCACGATGAAAAATGCTTAATATCTGAAAAGTCCTCCTATAGGAAAAAAAATAAATTACAAACCTATTCAGAAAAATAATAAGCTCCAACAGAAAATAAAATGACTAAATCACTCACATTAATGACAAAAAACAAAATTTCTTTGTCGTGCGATTCGTTTTATAACATACGTGAGATTAGTTCACGAGTGTTTGTGGCTCAGTTGGTAAAGGTACAAGTTGCCTGTACGGCGAGTTATACCGTCGGTTGTTCTATCCTGACCGCTGCGGATAAGTGCTGTGCAGGTTTGTTGATTTTGCGGAATTTCAATTTAAGTACGAAAAAACCAGAAATGGATTTTTCTGAAATAAACGGAATTTCTGTCTACGGAAATATCTGTGAAAATACGGAAGCTAAAATGAACGGGCACTTTTACAAACGGAAATTTCTGAAAAACACGGTTACCTACCGGCAATTTTTGCTGCACGTTATTTTAAGAAATTTTCCGTGAATTCACACCACTTATTTTTTTACAGTGCACCGCGACTCGTCGGACCACATGACTTTTTCCCAGTCTTCCAGTGTCCAGTCACGGCGCTCCTAACACCACTGTAGACGAACTAACGCAATTCTTTCCAGAAATCAGTGGCTTTCGTATAGCCATGTGATGGCCAATATGGATCTTTAATTCCCTGAGATACGGGTCGGGAGCCGCCTTCATTGAATGCTTGGATCAACTGTTGCACACAGAAAGTCCTGTTTCCCCGTACAAGCTTTCTCAGACGACGGCGATCTCGTTCATCACAGATTGACGTCGCTCCACATTTACGTCTCTTAGACAAGCAATGTTGGTTATTTTTTCACTAACTAAAAACCCTGGAAATCTCATCTTTTGAGAAACCAGTCAGCTCTACTGTTTGCAAAATCGTCGCTCCAGCCAGATGGGCACTCACAATAAGCCCTTTATCGAACTCCGTAAGATCCTCTGTTTTATCCATTGTGATCACTACTACTGATGAGCAGCAGCCTTAAATAGTAGCCTAGATCACGTGGTGACCACGTGTTTTTCATGTAGGCTGAGTAAGTGACGTTTTCACAGTCGTATCAGAATAATATGACCACCCCCGGAATAACAGTGTACCAGCTCAGGCTCGTCACATAGTGCACGTGACAAGGTCGACCACACGGATATATAAGCGGCTGGCCAGGCAGGACAGATGAGCCTTAGTGCATGACGTGAACACAATGGCCAGAGGTAGTGATTTGAAGGACGTTCCAAAAGGAATGATCATCGGTTACCGCGTCAAGGGTGGAAGCATTTAAGAAACAGGAGACTTCGCGAGGTGCTGTAGTAAGGGTGTACGAAGAATGGACCGCTGGCACACCGAGTACCTCCCGACGCCATAACTGTGGAGCCCCAAAGGCCATCGATCCTAGGGCGACAGGTAAAGGGCAATCGACGCGCAACAGTGCAGCAATTGACCAGGCAAATGAACGCTGGGGCATCCAGGTACATGTCCCTGATAACAGTTGAGCGAATCCTGTTACGCATGGGTGTCCGGAGTCGACGCTGCGTCAAGGCGCCCATGTTAACCCAGGTCCACCGGCAACGACGCCTGCAGTTCGCAAGGGACTACTGTCATTGGATAGTGGATGAGTAGGAAAAGGTTGCCTTCTCCGACGAATCGAGGTTTCTACTCCGCAGAAGTGACGGGTGGTGATTGATACGGAGTGAGACACACGAGAACCAACACCCGGACACACATTTCGGTCAAGTACAGGTCGGCGGTGGTGGCAGTGTGCATGTCTGGGGGATACTTTCCTGGTATGACCTGGGACCGCTAATACCCCTGGATGGGGTCCCTGAACGCCAATGGCTACCTGTCCATCCTCGATGACCACATGCATCCCTTCATGTTGGACGTTTATCCTGGTGGTGATTGTGTCTACCAACAGGACAATACGCCGTGCCACCATGCTAAAGGGATGCGTGACTGGTTCCAGGAACACGACAGCGATGTCTCCGTTCTCTCTTGGCCAGCGAAATCGCCCGACCTCAATACCATAGAGCACTTGTGGGACTATTTGGATCGACATGTTCGACATACCGACCCACAACCACGTCATCTCCGGGACCTCCGTGCTCTGCTGCAGTCAGAATGGGCACGTGTACCTCGGGCAACCATCCAGGGCCTCATTGCGTCCATGCCACGCCGTCTTGTCGCTGCCATCCGGACCAATAGTGCTTATTCCCATTATTAGGTAGGTGATCTTATTCTGATATGACCCTGTATATACATCTGCATAAAAGTTTCTAATTCAGTGGCTGGTGTGCTTACACCCATGAACAACAACAGTTAACTGGAGTGTAGCGAGAATTTTTGATTCGTAAGAATTTATGATATTATCATCAAGCATTCGCAAATCGCTGCTAGAAGAAGATCTCCCCAAGTTTCTTTCACAACAGTGTCTTGAGGAATTTTCTTCCATGTAACTCCCGCATAAGTTCAAATTCAATTTCATGAACCCATCTCCCACGTGAACTTCTCTTTGGTCTTTTCCTCTCTATTAGTAACGAGTCTAACATTTCAGATGTCCCCAATGGTGTTCAGTTCTTCTCGCAAATAATCACTGCTGCACAGGTCCACGAGTTCCTTTTTCTATTTTTCGTAGTCACGCCAAGCATGCATCTTAAGACCCATATCTAATACATAAGTAAGAAGTAGAAGGATGCATTGTTTAAGCCCTTTTCATTTCAAATACACTGGCGGAAAGTGAAAAAAGAACACCAAGAAGGAATTGGCGGACGATCATGAAATTTACATATGTTAATGGGGTCGAGTTTGCGTAGGTGTGATGTTAATTTCGAGACCAACCGGGGAGTGCTTACACCACAGCACGGCATAATATGCAAATTATCGTCGGTGGTATTTAAAGAGTACGGCGAAGTGAATGTAATCAGTCGTCGGCGTACGGACACGTGCGAAGACCCTGAAGAAGCTGCAATGCCTGGACATGGAAGACGTGTACGATTTCAGCAGTTATCGGACTTTGAGCGAGGTCGTCTAGTGGGACTCCGCGAGGCCGGGTGGTCGTATCGTCGTATTGCGGAGCGAATTGGACGGGAAGTATCGGTGGTGGTACGATGGTGGCGTAGATGGTCCGAGGAACATTCCCAAACGAGAAGACGTGGAACTGGGAGTCACAGACGGACTGATGAGCGGACCGATCGACGCATAAGAAGAGCAGCGTTGTCAAGCAGAACATCCACTGCGACGCAAATCCGAGCTGCCGTTGCACCTGAGGTGACTGTGCGAACAATCCCCAACCGTCTACTGGATGCAGGACTACGTGCACGTGTGCCTCTGGCATGTGTACCTCTGACTCCAGCCCACCGTCAGGAACGGCTGCAGTGGTGTCGCCAACGTCTGACCTGGAGAACGCAATGGCGATCTGTCATGTTCAGCGATGAAAGCAGATTCTTCTTGGGAGACTCCGATGGCCGTATGCGTGTTCGAAGACGCACAGGGGAGCGTCTCCACCCTTCTTGCATCCGCCAGCAACACACAGGGCTTACATCTGGTCTCCTGGTGTGGGGAGCGATCAGCTATCACTCCCGTACACAACTAGTGTTTGTACCGGGTACGTTAAAAAGCACTTCCTACATCAACAACATCATTCAGCCCGTTGTTGTGCCATTTGTAAAGGTCGGTCCATCGTGGTGCTTTCCAGCAAGATAACGCACGCCCACACATGGCACTTGCAACACAACATGCACTTCAGGGTGTGAGACAATTTCCATGGCCTGCACGTTCACCGGATTTGAGCACGTGTGGGATTTTATGGGACAACGACTTATCAGGTCTCCACGGCCATCCCCGATTTACGCGTCCAGGTTGAGGATGCTTGGAACTCAATACCCCAAACTTACATCCAACATCTGTACGACAGACTCCATGCCAGAATTGCACAGTGTGACGCAGTTCATGGCGGTTCAACCTCGTACTAACCATGTTACATGGAAATGTTATTTTTCGGTTTACCAGCAAATACAGCTGTATTTTGCCATAATGTTTTGATCACGTTATCGTCTGTATTCCGTTATTATACTGTATAAATTTCGTTGGTATCAGACGTCTCCTTCTTGGTGTTCTTTTTCACTTTCCGCCAGTGCATGTTAAACTAGGTGAAAGCCTGTCAATAATGCATTGGGTAAATAAGATGACTAACATTTTAATAATCAGGTATTCTTTTTGTTTGTCTTGTCCCAATGTGAAAGTATGTTTCATGAACAAGACAACAATAAAAAAAACGCATATTGATTGAGGCAGGGATTCGCAGATAAAACAGGCAAGCGCTTGCATTTTCCCAGTGTTCGTTCGCCGCACATCAGATGTTTCTACAGGCAGTTGATGAAAGATCGAAAACAAATAACAACAGCCAGTCACAATAGTTCCGAAATTGAGTGTCTTTTTTATGAAATCGTTAGAAAGCAAGCCTTCTCGGTGGTTCCTGTCCTTCAAAACCCCTCAAAATATGCATAGTGGCCCTAAAACGCGTTGTTTCATTTATTGTAAAAAAACAATTCACGCAGATCGCAAGCAACTACGTTCACTTGCTTGTTCCTGCTGTTGCCAGATAGCAAAAAAGTGTTAAAAATGTAAAAGCATTTTCGGAAACTTAGAATTGCGCAGTTGTAACTGTTAAAATATTATGGTAGTTCATGCGCAGAAGTACAGACAGTACTTTTTTCCTTCTTCTACAAATATAAAAGAATACCAGGTTATATTCTGCGAAAAAGATTCAGTTATATTTCGTTGTTTAAGGAAAGGAAAGTTCCAAAATCATATTTCTTCAGCATACGCATGAAATAATAACAGTGTTTCCTATTGTATTGGAACTCTCAAATTTTAGACTTGAATGAGAAAAGAAACTGGCTTGAGAATCTAAAATAATCATTTCTGTTTTTTTTTTTATTTTATTGGAGGTTTAACGACCACCGTGAGCAACTCAATGGGCTACAAGCAGTCGCCCGTCCCTAATTTAGGGTCACTGGTTCCAGGGAAGGGAGAGAGCCAGTGCCGTAAGACAAACACAACATCCATGCCTCACCGGGATTCGAACCCGGACCCCTTTTGGGCGAATGATCAGAGGCCATCGCTTAGACCACTGCTCCACCGGGGCGGCCATTTCTGGTTTGCAAGGGGAATCTTAAAATTAAATTTCATGCGATAGGAGTCTAAATGAAATATTCTGTATGTCGTTTATGAACAACAAAGTAGAACCAAAATTCCTGACGTAACGTGTTCCTGTTTGTTAGGGTTGATCGTGGGACGTAACGCATCTCTGGCGTCATATCAGAATGATCTGGATGAGATGTCACACCAGCAGCTGGGAAAAATCGGTCTTTGTTGCTATGGCAACAAAACAAAGTGTTACAACTGTGCGCGTGTAGGTGATGACGTCACCTGCACGAAAACACGATAAACTAAGCGTGATGTCACAAATATTTCTTTCAAGGTTGTTGCTATGGTGACGACTTTCCGATGCGCCACAACAGTAGGACAAACGTTCATACGTTCAGGCAAAGGAAATTATATTGTTTTAGATTGCTCTGGAAAATTGCCCTATTCTTTCCCGATGCACTTCAGCCAAGTTTTATACGCCTTTTAATTTCTTCTTTGATGTGACCCTCCTTTGAAATTTGTTGTTCACGGTATAGTTGCTTCTAAATTTCCCCGATCAACCTCTAAATCTTCAATTCCAGTAAGAGCATTGTACATCTATTTTATATTCTGTAAGTTCATCTTCAGTCATATCTCTTTACTCTTGTCAGCAAGTTCCTGGATCGTCCTTCGCAGCTGTGAGGTGGTACTTGAAAAAATGGTTGTGTCGTGAGCAAAACGAAGGTGGGCTAAACTCTCTCCCTTAATCATTATTTCCAGTTTAATGATTCAAAGACTTTCTGCATTGTGGAATTGAAAAGCTTTGGAGATAGGGTGTCCGCTGGTTTTATAGATGTCAATAATAATATTAAAGTACGAATCTTCAATACCTCAAGATTTCAAATACACAACAGCTGATATGATATTAAAACGACCGTTCCGTAAAAACTGCGAGTAAAATCACGCAAAATGAAGAAATATAGGTACAGCAAAATATATGTCATTCTTTCTCAAAGTATCTTTCCTCGGATGACATGCAACGGTCCTATCGTTCAGTCCACTTTTCAAAGCATGTGGCAAAGGCATTTTGTGGAAGCTGCTCTACAGCTTGAATAACGTGGGATTTTGTGGAACCCCTCTACAGCTTGAATAACGTCAGCATGTGTTGAATGTTGCGCCACGGAACTTCTCCTTCGTTGTTCGAAATAACCAGAAATCGCACGAGGTGAGGTCAGGACTGTAGGTAGGCTGTGGCATGATTTTAATACTGCATTTCGTAAGAAATTGTTGAACACAAGCAGCCACATGTGGTGGGGCGTTATCAAGGTGTAGGGTCCACTTGCCCACCAGTTCCGGTCGCTTAATCGATATGTGTCGTCGTAGATGCTTCAAAACTGAAATGTAATACTCAACATTGACAGCAATTTGTGGAGGAACGGCATACTGGTAGACTACACCTTCATGATAAAAGAAAATCATCATCATCACCTTCCCAGCTGATTTTGTCTGGCGGATTTTTTTTTTGCAGGAGGCGAGGTTGTGTGTTTTCACACACTCGTTGCGCGCTTCGTGAAGGGGTCGAAATAGCGGATCCATGTTTCATCGGCAGTTATTACTGTGTTTAGAAAGTTTGGATACTTCGCAATCATTTGCTTCCACTCATGACGCACCTGAACTCTGGCTAACAATTGCTCTCTCGTCAGGTGATGAGGTACCCATCTGGAACACACACGATGCAGCAGTAATTTGTCGCGTAGAATGCGGAATGCCGAAGGTTTTTGAAATATTAGTTGACGCCGCTATGTCTTCACACGTCATTCATCGATCGTCTTGAAGGATTGCCTGAAGAGTGTTAACAATACGCTCCGTAACAACAGTTTCAGGTGGACCAGGACTAGGAGCGAGTTGTACCAACAAACGCCCTTTTTTGAATTCATCGTGCCATCTAAAAATCGTTCACTCACCCAAACATTTATATTTTAAAGCTTTTTTTGTTTAGGCAACTGTTTCTGGAGCCGTTTTATCTAAACGATAGCAAAATGCTTTCGCACACCGCATTTCACTTCTTAGCTCTGAATCACTCACCTCCATAGCTGTATGGCGAAATGCAGACGTACCTTAAACTGCGCAATAACAAAAGCAGAATCGTCTGCCACGGCCAATAACTGTTGCCATAAATACTTCCTTAATTCAGTTAGTTATCTGCGTGGTTATTTCTTCCCCTTCGCACTGTTGCCAACTGGAAAAAAATACTCAGTTTTAATGGAACGGCCTTTGTATAATGTGTCATCGAACATTTAATGGCGCATGAAATATGATAACCAAGAGTCATCTATGAAAACTATCAATGCAGAGAATTAGTAAGGCGGCAAACATAATACACTGCCGGACAATTGCTAAGGACGGATGACAATAGCAACGATAGCAACCATAAAATGGAAGGCAGGAAAATGTGGAAATTAGCATAAGTGCGGGATACAGTAAGACGTGTTGTGCGTATGCAAATTTTGGATTGCCGAACTTGTTCGTGACGTCTTAGCGCTGATAAGAGATATAAAGGATTTGCCGCGTATTGACCGTTGTTGTTCAAACGCAAAGTTGAAAGGGAAAGAATCAATTGACGAACTTGCAATTTTCAGCATGTCTTCCCGACATCACCTAGATGATTTTATGCGTGGCCGTATTATTGGCAAGATTGAAGAAGGGCGAAAAATAACAGTTATGTTGCCAGGGAGTTCGACGTCAGCCACAGTGTTGTTTCAAGGCTTTGGAAATCATTTCAAACAAATGGAGAGTGTAGCAAACGTCACGGGGGAGGTCGTGTTCGCAGTACGACACCTGCAGAAGATCGGTACATAGTGCTATCAACAAAAAGACACCGGCTCAGCACAGCTAGTAAGGTAGCAAATCAGTTTATGGCTGCTACTGGCAAGCGGATCTCCCGAAAAACTGTCGCCAGACGTTTGCATGAAGGAGGACTATACGCCCGCCGTCCTGTTGTGTGCATCCCATTGTCAAGACGTCACCGTACCGCCCGTTTGCAATGGTGCCATCAACATCGCAATTGGACTGATAACGACTGGTCTGCTGTCCTCTTCTCAGATGAGAGTAGATACAGTCTATCGTCTGATTGTCGACGACAACTGATCTGGCGTGATAGTGGTACTGCATATTGTCCAGTAAACATACAGGAAAGGGACCGATATCCGACATGTAGTGACATGGTATGGGCTGGCATCATGATCAATGGCCGTACGTCCCTCTATGTGCTTCCAACTGGGACTATGACTGGCCAACGATACATTAATGATGTTCTGCTACCTCATGTTCACATGTTCCGTGGTGCTGTCGGTGATAGATTCATTTTCATGGACGACAACGCAACATGTCATCGAACAGTCGCTGTCCAGGAGTGTCTTGAGAGCGAGGATATTTAACGCCTCGTATGGCCAGCACGTTCTCTAGATCTGAATCCCATTGAAAATGTGTGAGATGCTTTGGGGAGGAGTCTTGCTGGTCGCCAATGCCCTCCAATAAACAAGGACACCCTCATCCGTGCACTGACAGAGGAATGGGATAAATTACCCCAACAGCTGCTTGATAATGTTGTGCAAAGCATGACACGACATGTGGAATCTTGCATCGCCCTCCATGGTGGCC
This sequence comes from Macrothele yani, assembly GCA_039090855.1. Classification (NCBI taxonomy): domain Eukaryota; kingdom Metazoa; phylum Arthropoda; class Arachnida; order Araneae; family Macrothelidae; genus Macrothele; species Macrothele yani. The sequence goes on from CM076992.1 coordinate 24,138,202, forward strand.
ATATCCCGTATTGACATCTTACGCCGGAACACCTGCGGATGGTAATTGCATTTTTTTTCACGTTTACGTATTCTGCACAAAATGGCCTGTTTGTCCCTTGAACACGTTCCAAAGCCTTCTGGATTTCAGAGCACAATAAATTGTCTTTCTTGTAATGTCCTGGCATTCTGACATTATTTTATTTCACTTGGCATCCAACCACACTTACTTTTTTATGCGCTATATAGCCGTTTATGATCCGTGCTTAGCAATTGTCCAGCAGTGTAGCTATTGCCTAGCTTACTGTTCAACATTGTAACATTACATCAGAAAACTTGAAAATTACATCTCCCTTGAGCGGGAATGGAACCCGCATCTCATGATTTCCGTTTGAGTCCGTTACACTGCCCAGGACAACGAAGTTGTAAGTATCTGATGATAAAAAAACCTTCAAAATTTACGCCAGTACAAGCAATCAGATGTTTTATAGGGTTTTAGTGTAAAATGGACTGTAGATGTTGTCATTTGCCTATGCTACAAATAAAACCCTAACATACTTCGTTGTAAAGCTTATTATTATTACTGAAATGTTCCGTAAAGTTTAAGTCGTGTTCCGAATAGCTTAAATACGAGGTGATTCATAAAGTCTGGAACCACCCAAATATTTTCTAGACATTTAACAGCACATGAAAGTAACCATGTGCAATACATGTGCACATTGGACCAAGTATTGCACCTCTGACACATGTTGCCCCACCCATCCGCCATCTTGGAATCCCACATATTGGATTGAACTTCAATTTTTGAAATGGCAATAGGGTCATGTTACCACTCAGTTATGTGAAATGTTCTCAGAGAAACAGTGGTGCCATTATTTCTTACATATCTTTATTAGTTTTTGAGTTATTGCACGTTTATTAATCAATGTTTGGTGTTTTTTTGCATGTTACGCAAGCAGGTTTCGACTTTGTTTTGCAGTCAAATGTAATGAAATTAACCAAAGAGGAGCGTATTGACACAATCCTGCATTATGGTGGATGGAGTTCAAGGGAGGTTGCAGCTGTCTTTTTTTTTTTTTTTTTTTTTTGATTGGAGGTTTAACGACCACCGTGAGCAACTCAATGGGCTATAAGCAGTCGCCCGTCCCTAATTTAGGGTCACTGGTTCCAGGGAAGGGAGGGAGCCAGTGCCGTAAGACAAACACAACATCCATGCCTGACCGGGATTCGAACCCGGACCCCTCACGGACGAATGATCAGAGGCCAGCGCTTTAGACCACTGCGCCACCGGGGCGGCGCAGCTGTCTTCAATCGCAGACACCTAGAAAGACTGCCAATCACGCATAGCGCAGTGGCGAAGCTAATCCAGAAATTTAGGCAAACTGGCAGAAGCCAAAAAGCTGTCGGCCCAAAATAACGAATGAGGAGTCAACATCTATGATTTTGGCAACTCTTGCCAAAAGCCCAAAGGAGAACACGCGACGTTTAGCAGACGAATGTGGCACCAGTCAAAATTATTGTGGGTGTCCTTTCAAAAAACAAATGGCATCCTTATAAACTACAACACCATTTGAGTGAGGATGATCCTGATCGTCGTCTTCAATTTTGCGAGTGGGCACTGCAGCAACTTCAGTCTGACCGAACATTTGCATCAGAGATTCTTTTCAGTGATGAGGCCAATTTCTACCTCAATGGAGAGGTCAATCGCCATAATACCCGGCATTGGTCGGACACCAATCCACATTGGATGGTCCACATCTGTCCATCATAATGCAGGATTATGTCAATACGCTCCTCCTTTAGTCAATTCCATCACATTTCACTGCCAAATAAAATCGAAACATTCAGAAAAACACCAAACATCGTTTAATAACATGCAATAACTCAAAAACTAATAAAGATATGTAAAAAATGATGGTACCACTGGTTTTCTGGGAACATTTCACATAACTGAGTGGTCACATGACCCTATTGCCATTTGTAAAATTGATGTTGAATCCAATATGGCGGATCCCAAGATGGCGGATGGGTGCGGTAACATGTGTCAGAGGTGCAATACTTGTTCCAATGTATATTGTACATGGTTCCTTTCATGTGCTGTTAAATGTCTAGAAAATATTTGGGTGGTTCTAGACTTACGAATCATCCTGCATATAATTCAGAACTGACTAAGCACTGAATAGAATTTACGTCAAGATGAAAGTAAAAGTCTACTTCTGTTTATTGGTCTGTAGGCACATCAAAGTAAGGGTCGCATCGAAGACGAAATTAATAGGTCTATGAAACTTGGTTGGAGAGCATTTGAAAGAAAGCGGACAATTTTAAAGAGCGATTTACCACTGTGTCTTAAAAGTAAAGTGTTTAATTAATGCATCGTTCCAGTCCTTACTTATGGACAGAGACATGGACCTTAACTAACAAGTTAGTAAAATCATGCAATGCAATGATTATGATATGCTTTCCAACATACCAGAAATCAATACTCAAGTTATGAGGATAATGGCTGTGGAATAAATCTCACTCCTGTGCCCTGACCTTTGACCCCATTTCGATGATATTCAACAGAACCGGTTCAGTGTATCTCTGAAACAACACACTAAAGTTTTGTCGCAATAGAAGCATTTTTAATCAAGTTATGAGGACAATGGCGGTGGAATAAATCTCCCTCCTGTGCAATGACCTTTGACCCCATTTCGATGTTGTTCAATAGAACCGGTTCAGTATACTTCCGAAACAACATAAAGTTTTGTCGCAATAGAAGCATTTTTAGTCAAGTTATGAGAATAATGGCTGTGGAATAAATCTCGTTCCTGTGCCCTGACCTTAGACCCCATTTTCAATAGGTTTCGTTCCCAGTTGTCCCCTACCACACACTAAAATTGCATCGAAACTGAACAATTTTTACGCGAGTTATCGTGCGGACAGACAGACGGACATAGTTGGAGCATATACGCTTCTTCAACCTACGGTTGGAAAGCGTAAAAAAGTGGAAAGAAATTGTTGATAGTTTTATAGAAAAGTATAAAAAGAAAAATTACAAGAATGGACTTTTTAAAATGCGTCTCTTACTATTACAAAATGCAAAAATGACTACTGTACTGCATGTTTATACTTTGTACTATGTGTTATCTTACAGAACTTACTGTATGTTTATGATCAATCTTCTTGCAGAATGTGTTACAGGAAATTTTGTAGAAAATTATAAAATAAGTAAAAATATGCAAAAGAAAGAAAAAAAAAACATTATGGGGGACGTAGAGTCCACCTCCTCGTGGTGTCCCCTGGGTAAAACTAAGAGGCTCTGAAAGGTGTGCAGTTCGGACTATTTCTGATTCCGCCTTTTTTTACCTTTCCCGTGCAGTTGGCCTATGTTTGCATTTCTTGCCGTGCAGTTCACCAACACCGGTTTTCCGCCTTGGCTTTGTTATTCAAAGTGGTCATTTAGGGGGAGGATTGACCCTAATCCTTTCTGACTACCTGCTAAAAGGGCTCTGACAATGTCGACGAACCTAAGAAAGGAGAAAGATGTTTGTTGTTTCTGCCCAGTGGCATGGTGTACGTGTCAGAGTCCTCGAGTATCATCATGGAGAAGAGTCCATCAGGGTAGGTAGCGCAATGGTCTAAGCGCTGGCTTTTGACATTCGTTCTAGATCGGTCAGGGTTTGAATCTCGGTAAGGCATGAATGATGTCTTTGTCTTACGACACTGAATCTCACCCTTCCCTGGAACCAGTGGCCGTAAATTAGGTACGGGCGGCTGCTTGTAGCCATTAAATCCCCAAACAAACAAATCAGGGAGAAGATAATAAAGGACTAGCGGGGAGCTCTTATTACCAATGATAGATTTATGATTGGTACTACTCAGATGAGAGGGTAAAAATTAATTACTTTGCCGTAGTTTTCGTAAAACCCGGACGCTTTGTGAACATTTCTATTTGCGAAGCGCAGGAAAATTTCGGCACCATATTGTTCAGGCACATCAGCTGATTAAATGGTTAACATTAATAAATGTGATCAACGTATCGTTACTGTTTAGTAAAGAAACTTTCCGCACTGCTAGATCACTGTATTTTAACGCCGTCTAGCGGGAGTGTACGTTGACACAATACAGAGGTCTTTCTAAGCCCTGAGCGCTCAGGAGCGGTGTCTAATTTGTCAATTGCCTGTGACCCCCGGTAGAATGACCGGTCAGGAAAAGCCAAGGTAAACTCCCCAACTTTTGGGTGTTTCGGATTCACAATGCACTAAAGATTTCCATTTACCGTTTTTGTTTTTTTATCATTTTGAATGCTGACATTTATGTGTTCCCTTTTAGAGAATAACACTTTCACTAAAAATCGGTGAGTCAATGCGTTTGGTTAAGAAGTCCTTAACCTGAGTGAAACCATTTGATTTTTTTCCGTAGCTGTGAAAGGTGTTTTTGTTCAGCGTTTTGAATTAAAGCTACGGCAGGTTAAATAGAAACCCGAATTGGCTGGTGCGCGAAGCCTTTCTCACGTCCAGAAAGGCCATTTTGTGTGAACACAAAGCTCAGAAGAGGAAGTAGAAAGGATTGTTGTCGACTGAATTTTCACCAGGTCGATTGTTGACCAGGCTATTCTTCTTGCGAAAGATTCACAACTATTCAGGCGGCAGGTTGGCAGGTAAATCACGTGACTTTTTAATAAGGATTTGAAGGACTCATAGGGCACGAGGTCATCCCAGTTTTAGAGCTGGATTCGGTCATTGTTCGGCGAAGCTAAGGCCATTCAAAGGGTGAACCACGACGTTTTTCGAAGACAATCATTAAATTAACTGTCATGTTAGCTGAAACACTGGCATCTGTTCCCTGCTTTTTAATTTCATTCGTTGAATTTCCTTTGTTGTGCAAAGATTGTTATTCCATTCAGTAAGACGGGAAACTTTTGGATATTCAGGGTAGATAAAATTCATCAGTTTTGAACGAAACGAACAGACAGTTAACATAGTAAATAAATGAGCACATTATTGTTCTTAACCAAATTTGATACGTTTCAAATGGGGATGGACGATCTGATTGATTGCTTGATTAGAAAACCTTACGGTACGAGGACATCACATGAACTAAGAGCAGCCCGCATGGTCTGAGGTGCAGGCTTCTGAACATTCGTCCGACATGGGCCAGGTGTTTATCGGATGGTGCTGACTGGTCCTGTCTTCTACCTGGAACCTACAAACATACACACACACACATGCATATCACTAAGCTGTTCTTTGAGATTCAGAGGTTAGCTCCACAAAGAAATACAAACTACCAGATAATTTTTACTTACTGTTGCCGTATCAAACTTCTCCATTTACAGCTAACTTGACATGCAACTCGGACTTCACTGATCCATCACACGCCGTACACAAGATCTTCTATACTTCATACTAATAATCTTTTTCTCATGCAGACACTCCTGAATCGATCCTCCTATGATTTCCTTGGCCTTCCTCTGCCTTTCCTTCCTGCCACTTGGGCTAAAAAGATTTTCTTAGTAAGCATCTCAACACCCATTCTATCAACATGGCCAAACCACCAAAGCATATTAGACTACACCTTGCTAACAACATTTTGCTTCACATTACACAACTGCAATACATTTTCATTCCTCACACAATCAGAACGTGTCTTGCCACAACACTCCCCCCCCTTTAGTAACGCATTTCTCCAGCACACAAACGACACTTCTATGTTTCTTTTTAGTACCCAGGTTTCACTGCCATATATCAGAGTAGGAACAATTACACTTTCATACACAGCCATGAGGTACTCTCTTGAGAACCCATTATTCCTGTGAAACCCTCCCAAAGCAGCCATGACTTTCAATGAAGAATTCACTCGCCTACTAATTTCACCATCCAATTTGTTCTCTCTGTCAAACATGATTCCTAAATACACAAACTCATTCACCTGGTCAATCACTGTGCCGTTTAGACGTACACTATCTACCAACAAGTAGTTGGACACCTGTAATAGTAAAGGAAATCGAAGTTTATTCACCTTCAATAGTTGGTGGAGCCTCCACGAGCGGCGATTACAGCTGCAACCCTCCGGGGAATACTCTCAACCAGGCGTTGTAGGAAGACTACTGGTATTTCCTTGCACTCGGCTTGGAGAAGACAGGTCAGTTCCTTCACCGATTTCGGACGGTGGGGGCACCCCTTAAGTCAACGCTCCAACTTGTTCCAGAGGTGCTCGATAGGATTAAGGTCCGAGCTCTGCGCAGGCCAGTCCATTCGATTAACCCCATTGTCACCATACCTAGCCATGGTGGACCACGCAACACGACAGGTGGCATTGACATCCTGAAAGTAACATGGGTCCACCCCGTAAACCTGCCACACCGTAGGAAGCGCATGGTCATCCAAAATGGTGCAGTAGGCCTCGGCGTTGAATCTACCAGGAATTGCGACCAAGCGTCCAGTGCCATACCAGGAGAAACACCCCCATAGCATAATTCCACCGCCGCTGAACTTCACAGTTAGCACAATACATTCCGGCAGGAGGCGTTCTCCAGACAGACCCTGCCATCTGAAAGGTAGAGGGTGAACCTTGATTCGTCGCTCCAGAGAGAACCTGTTTCCACTGTTCAACGGTCCACTGTCGACGTTCTTTACACCACGTTAGCCGAACAGCGCTATTGGACTTGGTGACCAAAGGCTTGTGGGCGCCAGCACGTCCATGATAACTATGCTTCCTTACGGATGGTATTAATCGAAAGAACACTCCCGGATGCCTGTTGAAACTCCTCGCGGATGTGGCCCATTCATTTGGTGCGGTTCTTCCGAATTTCTCTGGCCGGCACCCGTCGGTCTCTAACTCCCAGTTTTGTTTGTCTGCCGGGTCGGGGCCCATTCCGACAGTAATCTCTCATCTTCCACTTGCCATTCACGTAGGCCACTGTCGATTTTGGGTTCTTCAACTCGCTGGATATGTCACGTATGGATCGGCCATTTCTGTGATACCCGACGATTACACCTTTCTCGAAATCAGAGAGCTCCGAACTGCGTGGCATCTTGCATGCGACTGGTTGCGTTGTTGTTTCCCACACGGTATTTAACGGCGGCGGCCGTGACGTGTATCCGAACCGCAGATATCGTCGATTGCAGGAGTGTCCAATTACTTGTTGGTAGATAGTGTATATTACATTCAGTACTACCAGTTCCTCTCTCAAAAACCATAACTTTGGTTTTCCCTTATTTATACTCAATTTGAATTTCATGCAAACTTCGTACATCCGAGACAATATACTCTGCAACTCACTTTTGCTCTCTGCCAACAGGACAGTGTCATCAGCATACAACAATCTGCACACACTGATATCACCAAGACATAAACCAGTATTATCTATTCTGGCATCACGCATGCACGCATCCATAAATATATTATTGTCTGACTCCTGCACCAATAGAAAACCATTTTGATAAAACACCATTCACTCGTACACAAGCTCTACTGCGTTAAACCTCCACCTCCAAGCTCTACTGCCAGCATATATGGCTTTTACACTGTGAAGTAGATTCCCAGTAACACCATATTCATTCAATACCTTCCACAAAAGTGTCCTATTTACTCGGTCGTATCTGTAACCGGCGACCTCAAATTAAAAACAGGCGACTGTTTATAACCTTAGGAGTTGCTTATGGTGGTAGTTGAACCCTTGAAACCCTTGATCAAACAACAACATAAAACAAGTTAGTAAAATCATGCAATGCATTGGTTATGATACGCTTTCCAACATACCAGAAATCATTACTCAAGTTATGAGGATAATGGCTATGGAATAAATCTCTCTCCTGTGCCTTGACCTTTGACCCCATTTCGATGATATTCAACAGAACCGGTTCGCTATACCTCCGGAACAACATGATAACCTTTTGTCGCAATCGAAACAATTTTTAGGTAAGTTATGATTCACAAGGGCAATGGAATGGATCCCACTCCAGTCTCCTGACCTTTGACCCCATTTTGCCCATTTTCAATAGGGTTCGTCCCCAGTGGTTCCCTACCACATACTAAAATTTCATCGAAATTGAACCATTTTTACGCAAGTTATGACGCATAAGGGCAATGGAACAAATCCCGCTTTTATGCCCTGACCTTTGACCCCATTTGGCCCATTTTCAATAGGGTTCGTCCCCAGTGGCTCCCTACCACATACTAAAATTTCATCGAAATCGAACCATATTTACGCCTGTTATGACGCATAAAGGCAATGAAATTGATCCCTCTTTTATGCCCTGACCTTTGACCCCATTCCACCCATTTTCAATATGTTTCGTTCCCAGGTGGTTCCTTACCAAATACCAAAATTTCATCGAAATCGAACCATTTTTACGCAAGTTATGACGCATAAGGGCAATGAAATAAATCCCGCTCTTATGCCCTGCCTGACCTTTGACCCCATTCCGCCCATTTTCAACAGGGTTCGCTCCCAGTGGTTCCTTACCACATACTAAAATTTCATTGAAATCGAGCCATTTTTTTTGTTTGGAGGTTTAACGACCACCGTGAGCAACTCAATGGGCTATAAGCAGTCGCCCGTCCCTAATTTAGGGTCACTGGTTCCAGGGAAGGGAGAGAGCCAGTGCCGTAAGACAAACACAACATCCATGCCTCACCGGGATTCGAACCCGAACCCCGTTCGGACGAATGATCAGAGGCCATCGCTTAGACCACTGCGCCACCGGGGCGGCCGAGCCATTTTTACGCAAGTTATGATGCATAAAGGCAATGGAATTGATCCCGCTCCTATGTCCTGACCTTTGACCTCATTTCATTTATTTTCAATAGGGGTCGTTCCCAGGTGGTTTCCTACAACATACTAAAATTCCGTCGAAATCGAACCATTTTTACGCAAGTTATAACGCATAAGAGCAATGGAATGGATCCCGCTCCTATGTCATGACCTTTGACCCTGTTTCGCCCATTTTCAATAGGGTTCGTCCCCAGGTGGTCCCTTACCACATACTAAAATGTCGTCGAAATCGAACCATTTTCACGTGAGTTATCGTGCGGACGGACGGTCGGACGGACAAAGCTGGAGCATATACGCTTCTTCAACCAACGGTTGGAAAGCGTGAAAAGCTAAAAGCGCCACGATCTGGATGAGTCGTTACATTAGAACAAAACACAAATGGAAATTTGCCTAGACTGTCAGAGCCGAGGACTTCTGGTAAAATCGTACGAACTGAGTCTAGTTTCAAGGATAGGTGTTGTGTTTGTGTTACGGCGCCGGCTGGCTCAGCCTCTTCTTTGGAATCAATGGCCAAAATTAGTGGCTGGTGAATCTCCTGACAGATTTAGATGCTGCAGAAGGTTGGAACCCCTATAATGATTCTACTTTGAAAATCACACTAAAGTAAAACTGAGTGACTAAATCAGGTCTTGAGTCACGGATTTTCAGTTGGGAAACAGCTCAGTCGAAGAATTAATACCACGACAACTAGCCTTATAAGACTTAACAGTCACAAAATCACTAGCAAAGACATAACACCGTTATAATTAGAATTTTACTTAAATATTTCTGTGTTATATAATAAAATATGTGCTGTTTCTTTTTACAGGCAAAATTTTAAGCTGCAATTAAAAAAAAATTAAAAACAGTGAGTTGAAAGGCTGATGTAAATGACCGGCAAAAAGGTGTCACAGCTTTTGGCCGGCCAAAAGAACACAGCATCAAGTAAGTTGCTAAATTTGCAGGTGTTAGCAAAAAAACAATTCTACGTGTTTATAAAGTTTGGGGTAATTCAAACTCGACTGAATATAAAAGGAAAAAAAATGTCATAAAAAGGAAAATCTGTGCTATTTTGACAAGTCGTGACCGGAGTAGAACTTCTCGCCTGGTCAACGAAAACAGAGTTCAAACTAGACAAGAACTCCAGTCTGCTAATAATGGACCTCACACGTCTATATCTTAGCGAACATTGCTCAGGGAACTTCATCGAATGGATATCTGGAGTAGAGTTGCAAGATGGTGTAATGAATCTAAATTTTGCATATACTCAAATGGCGCAACGCGTAGGGTCAACAGAAGGTCTAAACAACCATTCAGTCCTGAGTGTGTTGAAAGAGTTCTTGCCAAAGGAAGTGGGTTTGTGTTGTGGGGTTGCTTTAATCCTTGTGAATTAAGCCAAATAATAGAGGTGAAGAATACGATGAATCAGTAAGCCTACAGAAAAATTTTAGACAATCATTTGTTTCCTTTTGCACAACATTTGTAGGATTCTCATCAAATGACTTATCCAGTTTACCAGGATGAAAACTGTAGGATTCACGGAGCTATATACATTATGGATTGGTGTGAAGAGCATGATACAACTTTGGGACACATGGACTGGCCAGCTAAATCTCCAGATTTAAATCCCATTGAGAATTTATGGGACCACCTTGAACGAAGTGTAAAAACCAAATTTCAGCATGCCGGAAATCTCAATGAATTGCGAGACAAACTGTTCTTAGAATGGTCAAAAATTGATCCATGTTATTTAAATCATCTTGTTGAATCTCTTTCAGCAAGGATTAGTGCTGTGATTACTGCACGTGGTGATGTAACTAAGTATAAAAAGTTAATTTCTGGACAGGGCCGGATGGAGCTTTTGCGGGACCCTGGGCGAAATTTCATTGCGGGGCCCAGAGCAAAATTTCATTGTGGGCACTAAAAAATAAATCTCATATTTTAATAAAGTCGTTTCTGAAAATTATCGTTCGTGAGGAAGACACACGAACACTACCGTAAAGACAAAACGATTTTCTCAAAGAAGTATTTGCTTTAAGCTTAAGAAAAAGACCATAATACGGGTTGAAAGTTCAGAGAGAGAGAGAGAGAGAGAGAGAGAGAGAAGAGAAAGAGAGAGAAATAGAGAGAGGAGGGAAGAGAGAGAGAGAGAGGGAAAGAGATAGAAAAAAAAGAGAGAGATAGGGAAAGAGAGAAAATGAGAGGGAGAAAGAAAAAGAGAGAGAGAAAAGAGAGAGAGAGAGAGAGGAGGGAAGAGAGAGATAAAGAAAGAGAGAGAGATAGGGAAAGAGAGAAAATGAGAGGGAGAAAGAAAAAGAGAGAGAGAAAAGAGAGAGAGAGGAGGGAAGAGAGAGATAGAGAAAGAAAGAGAGAGAGAGAGACAGGGAAAGAGAGAAAATGAGAGGGAGAGAAAGAAAAAGAGAGAGAAAAAGTTAAAGTGTTAAAATCTACGATTTTCTTTCCCGGGAGAAGAGGTTTAGGTTGCATTGTGACTTATAACAGCTTATTCACAAAATGATAAAAATATGCCTGCTTAGCGAATATTTTTGTATAGGAAATATAATAAGGATCCCCCTAAAATAAATTGGTATAAACAGTTTTTTCCCTGATACATGTTTAGTGATTGATTTTTAATGCACAGTGTAGTAACTGACAAATTAGTGACATTCTAAACTTTTATACGCGTTCATACATGAAAGTAGCCCTTTTTTTTTTCAATTTCTTGTAATGTTGGAAAAATGGCCTCCATATGTAGTCCGAAAGTAACTTGGATATTGTTCTTTTTATTTCCTTAAATTTAAGTATCAGGTTTTCACACAAATTGTTGGATATATAAAAGTAGGGCACCACAAAATGATGAAATTTAATTTGCCATTTCATGAATGCGGAAAAGATTAAGGTGGTTGCAAAAATCATTTCGAATCTGCAAATCTCAGTGTCTGTACGACGAACAGGGGGGATAATGTATTCAAAAATGGGGAGATTGGAAACAAACAAAAAACTTCAAAAATATATTTTTAAGGGCCTTGCGCCCCAAAAGTGCAAAAAAAAATGTAGTAACATTTTTTTTACCGAAAATTATTTTGTTTTCTAAACTGCGGGGCCCCATAAAGGCGCGGGGCCCGGGTCGACCGCCCCGGTTGCCCTTATGGTCCAGCCGGCCCTGTTTCTGGAAGTGACTAATTTTTTGTCCAGTGTCTGCATAAATCACTACTATCGAAGTCGTAACATCCTACAGTACATCACATTCACTGACGTGTACAGGGAGCCTAATCAGTCTCACATTTTAATTACAATGTGACTGTATTAACATCAATCTGCATGGCTGACTGCCAATCCTATCCCAAAAAGGAGAAAGACTTGAGAATTCAGACGTAGCGTTTTGGTAACGAAAGCATAACGAGAAGCAACCAAAATTTACGTAGGTTAAAGGTCAGCAAAATTAGAAATTTAAAAGGCAGTGCATGTGACATCATCCAACACACCTCCGTAATTAAAAAAAGAAAAAGAAATGTAGAAGCTGGCAGTCAGTCTAACAAACAAGAATACAAGGAATCGCACTCGTAACCATTTCAGTCATCTTTTGAGCACGATCGATGTAGTAATTCAGTAGCATGATGAAATTTGTCCACCTAATACAAGTCTTCAGACTTTTGATTTGATTGGAGGTTTAACGACCACCGTGAGCAACTCAATGGGCTATAAGCAGTCGCCCGTCCCTAATTTAGGGTCACTGGTTCCAGGGAAGGGAGAGAGCCAGAGCCGTAAGACAAACACAACATCCATGCCTCACCGGGATTCGAACCCGGACCCCGTTCGGACGAATGATCAGAGGCCATCGCTTAGACCACTGCGCCACCGGGGCGGCGTCTTTGGACTTCATAAATGGTGTGAAGTTAAAGAAGCGTATTCGCTTTTAGAAATTGTCCGTTTACATCGTAACCCTGAGCACATTAAGTTCAGCGAAAGTTAACATTAGTAACTATTTTTAATAACATACAGTATATTGACAAAAGTCACCGGGCACCCCTACAAAAGCAAATGAAAGGATCCGCTGCGTTGTTAAGATGCGCGGTACAGCTGCAAACGGTGTGAAAACAAGCCTGCAGCTGACCGCGATCGTATCGCACAGTGAGGTCGAGGAAAATGTCGGGGCGGGAAAGAACTGACTTTGAGAAAGGAACGATTGTTGGTGTCATATTAGTGGGTTGTCCATAAGAGAAACCGAGAGGCGTTTAAACATACCCAAGTCAACTGTTTAGGATGTACTGAATAAGTGGAAGACATATGGCATGCCTCAAGCAGCAAAACGTACCGGCAGACCAAAGAAAATCAGTGATAGAGGACGTCGAAGCCCCAGGAGAGTCGTTACAGCTAATCGGCGGAGTACTACTGCACACGACCTCAGTGTACAGTTGAGTAAAAATGCTGGAACATCGGTATGTACACGTACCATTCGCAGAGAACTTCATTCCATATGTTACCGTGGTCGTGCGGCTGCTCATAAGCCTTTCATCTCCACTTGGAATGCTACTCGTCGTTTAGCATGGTGTAAAGAACATTTATCATAGACCATAGATCAATGGAAACGGGTCCTATGGACTGATGAATCCAGATACACGATCCATCAGTCTGATGGCCGTGTGTGGGTATGGCGGCAGCCAGGGGAACGCTATTTACCACAGTTTAGTGTTCCTACGGTCAAGTTTGGAGCTGGCAGTGTACTCGTGTGGGGGTGGTTTTCGTGGTATTGTCCCGACCTATAGGTTGTTGTGGACAAATCTGTTAACCAGCATGTCTACCTCAATATCCTAGACAATTATGCCCTACCAACTCTGTGGCAATACTATGGAACCGAGCCTTGTTGGTACCAGGAAGGTAATGCACCGAGCCATAAAGCAAGGACTGTTATGGCGTGGTTTGACGATAATTCCGTACCGTGTGTGGACTGGCCAGCACACAGCCCTGATCTTAATCCCACAGAGCACCTATGGGATGAATAAGAGCGCCGCATTAAAAGTTTGGAACCAAGGCCTACTACTAAGCATCAGTTAGCGGCAGCATTATGTACTGAATGGAAGCGCATACCTATCGCTGTGTTCCAAAACCTTGTCGAAAGCCTGTCTCGAAGGTTCAGTGCATGCATTAAGGCCAAAGGTGGACCGACACCGTACTAATGAATGCCAATAAATGCTATGTCGTGTTTCTCTTCTAGGTGCCCGGTGACTTTTGTCAATATAGTGTATTATAAGTTAAAATCATTCGTTAGTGTTCTTAGGAAGGCAATGATTTGGTTCCCCTTACACTACTTTTCGCTCGTCCATGTTAATGAGAAAACGGAAGACCACTTCCTTTAGACTTCCGTAGTCCAGAAAAATTAATATTATACTGGTCGTTCGACCTGCGATCTACTCTTGATGAGATTCAGTTTATATTACTTTATTGCCCTGAAAATGATTTTACGACATGTCGTTCACTTAGGGAGAGTATACAAGCCCATGGCTTTTTCTTACAACTTTAGGCATTTAATGAGGGATTTCTCACGATGGATCAAAGTGTAGATGATGGGCATTCAGAAAATTGGGAGGATGGTCCAAAAGAGGAGGACACGCGAAGTGGTCAAACAGCAGTAGCTGGCGCTTTTCTCAGGGAAGAAAAAAAGCAGGGGATTTTGATCTACGACTTGAACAAGGAAGTTCGGGTGAAGATTTAGAATGTCCGATGCTGAGATGGAAGATTGAAGCAGAAATGAAGTAGGGAAAGAGAAACGTAGCACCGGGGAAGTACGTAAATATTCGTCATAGTGAAATGATTTGGACGAAAAAGATTTTTTTTTCCAATTGAACATTTCATAAGCACTAACACGGAACAAAGTAAATACCAAGGTAAATATTATGTGTATTTACGTCTTCTAGCTTCAGGATAGTAAAATAGAAATGGAACAAAACAAAAAAGGTATGGGTCATCGTTCTCACAGATCAGCAGGCTACCCAACGGGAGAAGAATTTTTCCAACCCTGAATGATGCATGTAGAGATGTGATGCACACAGAAGGACTGACGGACGTTTCGATACTGATATCACAAATTTTTGCATGCTTGGAAAGGACATTCTAAGACGAAACCTATTTTTAGCATAAAATAACCATCACCTTATAGGGTTTATGGTTCAACACTTAAGAAAAGTTATCGCAATAATTTACTTACAGTCAGACACTTGGGAAAAGCCTTGTCTATTCTCCTTAACGCTTGCACACCATAGAACTCGTAAGATGAACGAAACTTAAGATTTCAAGCAGGCATTATATCAACTATTTGCAAATCAATTACACTGGTCAACACAATTTTCTGGCATAAGGTATTCCAACGGTTTTAAAGTAATTTTGGGGTGCTGATTCCAAATCTGGCATCAGTTTTTGTCTATCACATTAGGTTTTTGAGATATCAAATATTGCATTTTAAATAAAAACAGCAATTTTATGCTCATATACGAATAGCTAAACAGACATACACAGTACGTCAAATAATTTTTAAGACTGGCCCTAGATTTCAGCCTACGGTGGCGCTACCAGTGTAATCGCGAATGCGTTATAAACCGTGACCATCTGCTTGCTTTCTGTCAAAAGTACTGCGCAGTTGTTAAAGTAACTCAAACGAAACGGCCGTTCATTAGAGAAGTAAAATTTTTTTCATGTTGAATTATTAAGATGCAACAAAGGGCGGTTATTAAATTTAACGCAAAACTTGGTAAAAGTGCCTCGGAAACGTACCAAATGATGAAACAAGTTTACGGTGAGTTTTGTTTAAGTAGATCAAATGTTTTCCTGTGGCACAAACGTTTTTTTGGACGGAAGAGATACGCTAGAAGATGATAAGCATACCGGAAGACCAAGTTCATCTAGGGCACCTGAGATTATTGAAAAAGTGCGTGCTTTCGTGGCAGACAATCGATGTGCGTCACTAAGAATGATGGAAGAGTCTTTAAACATCAACAAAGAAACGATTCGAACCATCCTTCATGAAGATTTGGGCAAAACAAAAGTCTGTGCTAAATTTGTTCCACACACGTTAACCAATGAACAAAAATCAAGGAGAAGTGCACATTGCAGAGACATCATTTCAGCCGCTGAAAATGATTCAAACTTCTTAAAATCGATTGTTACAGGTAATGAAACATGGTGTTTTCAATATGATCCTAAAACAAAGCGACAAAGTGCGGAATGGAAGTCAAAAAACTCACCACAAGCCAAAAAAAAAAACAAGAAAAGTTCCATCAAAATTCAAAACAATGCTCATTACATTCTTCGATAGTAAGGGTGTAATGAGCATTCAAATCCACAAAGAATTTGTTCCAAGTGGACAAACAATTACTGGTGAGTTTTATTTAAATGTTTTGAGGCATTTGATGGGCAGAATTCGTCGCATTCGTCCAGAATATCGGGATGAAAACAGTTGGCGTTTGTTGCACGATAATGCACCCAGTCACACCTGTTCGTAGATTTTTGGCAAAAAATAACGTCTGTGTGTTGAATCATCCACCGTATTCGCCTGATTTAGCACCCTGCGACTTTTCTTTATTCCCAAAACTTAAAATGACTTTAAAAGGGTGTTATTTTGATGATATTTTGACCATACAAACAGCTTCGACGCATGCTTTGTAGGCAATTCCGCAAAGTGAACTGGAACAGGCATTCGAATCATTATTAAATCGCTGTAACAAGTGTATTGAAGCCAGAGGGACTTATTTTGAATAACAAACCAAAACAAATAATAATTTCTTGTTTCTATTTCATTTTACAGACCCAGTCTTAAAAATTCTTTGCCACACTGTGTACATACAAGAATGAGATAAGATACAATATACAATAATAATGAAACAAACATTTAATGAGCCATAGCACAAAGTTGTGAGAGTGACTGCATATCAATGTGAGTGAATGCATATTACCATGTAAGAATTGAATTGTGAAGATATGAAAAATATGTACAAAAAGGTTATTAACAATAGTGATGTTACATCTGCATAAACGACCTCTTCTTTGACGATCTCCGATGTACAGCCTGTGGAATGTCTCTCATCAAGGATCAGCAGTAATCTGCCATCATGTTTGAGTCCCATCGGCCTTGGTAACGTTCTTCCATAACTTTAATGTCTTGATGAAAGCGTTCACCTTGCTCTTCGCTCAAATGACCCATGTTCTCTGGAAACTGGGCCAAGTGACTATGTAAGTAGTGACCTTAATGCTCATTCTACATCCAAGTGCTTGGAAACTCAAGAGCAGCTGCTCCACAATCTGTCGATAGTTGTTCGCTTTCATGTTCCCAAGGAAATTCCGCACCACATCAGAGAATGCATCCCAAGCTCTAGCCTCTGCCACAGTCATTGTTGTAACAAAGTGTGGATCCCTCTGATGAGTGTTCTTATTTGAGGGCCATAAAATATTCCTGTCTTTTTCTTCTCGGCACTGAGACTTGAAAAGGTAGAACATATATAGCTGAAGCAGTCTCCAGTGTGATCAAGAGCTTTGACGAATTGCTTCATTAACCCAAGTTTTATGTGCAGTGGGGGAAATACAATTTTATTCCTATCAACCAGAGGCTCATTCTTGATGTTCTTGTCACTAGGCGTCAAACTGATTCTTGGTGGCCAGTTCTTTTTAACCCAGTGTTCTAATGTAGCCCTACTGTCCCATGCAGTAGCACAGGAAACAAGAGTATTTGGTGTGACCTCCTTGCTGACCCAGCAGAAAATTAACCATTTTCAAATAAACACAAATTGCCCGTCCATGAACATGGTATTCGAATCTATCCAGAACAATCTTGATATTGGCATACTCTTCTTTCATTTTTACAGAGTGTCCTATTGGGATTGAACCATATATATTTCTGTTGTGAAGTAACACACATTTCAAACTCCTTTTACTACTGTCAATAAAAAGTCTCCATTCACTTGAATCATATGCGGGCAGTCTCATATTGAGAAGAAGCCCTTCAACATCATTAAAATAAACAAGTTGACCATCTGAATGGGAGTACTTTCTCAGTGCTGCTTCTCTGTTACGATAAAAGGAGACACTAGTACCAGGTCTGAGTAGTCCTTTCTCTTGCAGCCTGGAAGCCAACAATTCAGCAGACTGCTTCGGCAAATACAAATCTCTTAAAAGATCATTCAATTCAGGCTGACTAAACAGAGAAATTTTTATCACAATCTGCATCAGATGGCGTTATTCGATCTGAGCATCATCATCAACTGTAGAATAAGGTAAACTGAGGGATTCAACATCAGTCTCTGGTAGCTCAGTAAATACAGGCACAGGTATTTCCTCACAGTGCTCAACTGGTCGTCTGGCAGATGGGATATCTGGGTATTGTAAGTGTTGTTTGTTTTTCTTATTGAAACCTTTTACATTGACAAGGCAGAAGTAGCAGTTATCCAAGATTGGGATTGGAGGTTTAACGACCACCGTGAGCAACTCAATGGGCTATAAGCAGTCGCCCGTCCCTAATTTAGGGTCACTGGTTCCAGGGAAGGGAGAGAGACAGTGCCGTAAGACAAACACAACATCCATGCCTGACCGGGATTCGAACCCGGACCCCTTACGGACGAATGATCAGAGGCCAGCGCCTTAGACCACTGCGCCACCGGGGCGGCGGTTTGTAGGTTCTCTCCAAACCATTGGCACACCAAACTTCAGCTTAGCATTCTTTCCTTTAGACCAGTTGTTTAAACCCCCTAAAAAACAAAACACTGTTTTTTAGCACATCTTTTCTAAAAAAGATCGTGCTTATGTTACCGGTTTGTCCGTCTGTACCCACGATATCTCTGCAACTATTAGTCCGATTTGAAAAATTCTTTTTGCATTGAGAAGCTTAAAATATCGAATGATGATCCTTTATTTCGTTTTTTTACGATGCACAATTTCGCCGCTAGAGGGCGTAAATGCAGATAATGTCGAATTCAAAAAACGTTTTATTCATCCGATTGAAAAAAAAAATCTTTTATCTTTCGATTCCATTTATGTCGAAGAGTATTTTAGATATAGTTACTTTTGCAAATTATGCATAGATTTTCCGCTAGGGGGCGGAAAAATAAATTACATTTTTCACGATAACTCTTCTTCTGAAACTCCGATTTGAAAAAAATTCCTCAGCGGATGCAACTCCTGATGAAAATCTTTTGCACATAATTTCAAATTTTTGGTAAAGAATACTTTGGCCACCAGGGGGCGTAAGAGTTAATTTTTGTTTCTGATGTATTTGCCATGAAATCTGAGCTTCTAAAATATCGATTGAAAATTTTTTTTCGTGGACTGATGCCACTCACATCGATAAACCTTTTCGCAATATATTGTTTTTAATATTACACAGTTTTTCCGCCAGGGGGCGTAGATGTATATCATATTTTTGTCAATATCTCTGCTTCTAGGAGTCCGATTTGAAAAATTCCTTCTTTGTTGGATAGTGTTTTCAGTGTAATATGTTTTTCATATAATTTCAAAATTTTCAAGTAATTCATAGAGTTTCCGCTAGGGGGCGTAGAGGCAAATTGCTTTCCCCCTATATCTCTGCTTATAAATCTCCGATTTGAAAAATTCTTTCTGCACTGGATAGAGCTCCTGAAGGGAAATCCTTTGGACGCAATTTCTAATTTTTGTAAAAAAATGGTTTGGCTACCAGGTGGAGTAAGTCTTAATGTCCGCTTCTGATGTATTTGCAGCAAAATATGAGCTTCTGCAAAAAAGTCATTTGTTGACTGATACTACTCATGTCGACAAACCTTTTGGGAACATTTTCTTCTTGAAATAGTGCATGGTTTCTACGCCAGGGGGGCGTAGATGTATATCGTATTTTTGTCAATCTCTCTACTTCTAAGAGTCCGATTTGAAAAATTCCTTCTTGTTGGATTTGAAAAATTCCTTCTTTGTTGGATTCCGCTAGGGGGCACAAAGGTAAATTTCGTTTTCTGCGTTATTTCTGCTTCTAAAACTCCGATTTGAAAAATTCTTCCTGTATCGCACACAAGACCCGGTGGAAAATATTTTTCACATAATTTCTAATGTTTGGTAAAGAATGGTTTGGCCACCAGTGGATATAAGTGTTAATTTCTGCTTCTGATGTATTTGTAGCAAAATCTGGGCTCTTGTAAACTCGACTACTAAATTTCTTTTTCTTGGATCGATACCGCTCATATAGAAGAACCTTTTGAGAATACTTTCTTCTTAAAATAATGCATGGTTTTCCCACCAGGGGACGAAAAGTCACATCTTATTTCTGTCGATATCTCTGTTTCTAAGAGTCCGATTTGAAAAATTAATTCGGTGTTGGAGAGCGTTTCCGGTGCGAAATGTTTTTCATATAAATTCATGTTTTTCTTAACGCACAAGTCTGCAACCAGAGAGCGCAAGCTCACGATTCCGTTTACAGCAATATCTGAGAGATTGAAAACCCTATTGAAAAACTTCTTTCTTCCGTCAGATATTATTGTTTTCCATACCGGTTCCATTGACTTTGAATAGCTTTGATAAATTTAATTTGCGTCAGAACAGATTCAAAAGACATGCTTATTACACCCGAAAATTCGGTGTCATCTTTCTTGTTTAATTTTCATTCGGAGTTTATCGACCACCGTAAACAACTCAGAGGGCTACGAAGCAGTCGCCCCTCCCTAATTTAGGGTCACTGGTTTAAAGGAGGGGATAGCGCCAGTGCCGTAAGACAAACACAACATCTATGCCTCACCGGGATTCGAATGTGGACCCATCTCAGACGAATGATCAGAAGGCAGCGCATAGATCGCTGTGATCCCACATTTGGGGCCACTGGTTCCAGGAAAGAGGGCTTGCGCACCCACGTCTCATCCACGACTTGAACATGGGCCCATTTCGGACAAATGCTTAGAAGCCAGCTCCTCAGAACACTCTGCCACCCGGGTGACTTGGGCGGTTATTTTTTTTTTTTTTTTTTTTTTATTGGGGGTTTAACGACCACCGTGATCAACTCAATGGGCTATAAGCAGTCGCCCGTCCCTAATTTAGGGTCACTGGTTCGAGGGAACGGAGAAAACCAGTGCCGTAAGACAAACACAACATCCATGTTTCACGGGATTCGAACCCGGACCGCTTTCGTAGGAATGATCAGAGGCCATCGCTTAGACCACTGCGCCATCAAGGCGCCGACTTGCGAGTTTAGACGTAGCGTTCAAAATAAAAAGCATAACGAGAGGTAAACAAATTTTGCACAACAAAATGTAAACAGAAATGAATGTAATTGAAAAAGGTAGTAGCGCCCCTGTGTCGCAGTGGTCTGAGCGCTGGCTTTCGTCTGACTTTGGTCCGGGTTCGAATTCTGGTGAGGCATGAATGTTGTATTAGTCTTTCGGCACTGGTTCTCTGCCTTCCCTGGAACCAATGGCCCTAAATTAGGGACAGGTGACTGCTTGTATCCCAATGAGTTGCTCACGGTGGTCGTGAAACTCCCAATAAAAAAAAATAGGAAAAGGTAGCATAAGTCGCTCTTTCTTTATATGTTATTTTGCTTATTTCGTTACTCGCAAAATTTATAGTGCATATGAGATTATTTCGAAAAGTTGCTGCTAATCATTCTTTCGAGATAGGTTCGAGTCTCTATGAGGCAATGGAGATGTACACTGTACTTGTCTTACGTCTCTAGCTATAGCCCTTCTCTGGAACTAGTGGGCCCTAAATTAGGGATGGGTGACTACTTCTAACCTAACGAGTTGCTCATGTCGGACGTTAAACCTCAATATATATACACTGACTGAAAAAAAAAATCCCAACACCAAGAAGGGGTTGTGTTAGATAAACGACAGTTGGTAGGCGGTGAGAGTACATCTGTAAGATGACGTCTATGCAAATTTCGCGCTCGGCGCATACGTGTGGTGCTAGTAGCGCCCCTCGGAACATGCAAAGCAGGTTTGCTGTAAATACGCGCTGTAACGTTCGTGAGCGTTAGTTATCGTTGAGATTCGACGTAGTGTGTTGATGTTAGTCAAGAATGCCTTTAAGAAGACAAAGAAGCCATTATCAACAGCTCACGGAGTTTGAACGAGGTTGTGTAATTGGGCTACGAGAAGGTGGATTTTCTTTCCGCAATATTGCAGAACGACTTGGCAGGAATGTAGCCCCTGCGCATGATTGTTGGCAGCGGTAGTCAAGGGAAGGTACTGCCTCAAGAAGACCGGGTTCCGGCCGGCCACGTGGCACTACTGAGAGGGAAGACCGCCGTGTACGGCGTATGGCCGTGGCGCATCGTACCGCGTCTGCGGCATCAATTCGAGCTGCAGTTGCCACTACAGTGACACAACGAACTGTTACAAATCAGTTACTTGAAGGACAGCTCCGAGCCAGACGCCCTGTAGCGTCCATTCCACTTACTCCAAACCACTGCCGTTTGCGACGTCAGTGGTGTCAAGCTAGAGCTCATTGGAGGACGGAGTGAAGATCTGTTGTGTTTTCCGATGAAAGCCGGTTCTGCCTGGGTGCCAGTGATGGCCGTGTGTTGGTTAGAATGAGGCCAGGTGAGCGTCTGCAACCAACCTGTCTGCGGCCGAGACACACTGGACCTACACCTGGAGTTATGGTCTGGGGAGCAATTTCCTATGACAGCAGGAGCACTCTTGTGGTTATCCCACGCACCCTGACGGCACAGTTGTACGTCGGTCTGGTGATTCAACCTGTTGTGCTGCCATTCATGAACAGCATTCCAGGGGGTGTTTTCTAACAGGATAACGCTCGCCCGCATACCGCTGTTGTTACCCAACATGCTCTACAGAGTGTCGACATGTTGCCGTGGCCTGCTAGATCACCAGATCTTTCACCAATCGAGCACGTATGGGACATCATTGGACGACAACTCCAGCGTCACCCCCAACCAGCATTAACCGTCCCTGTATTGACCGACCAAGTGCAACAGGCATGGAACTCCATCCCACAAACTGACATCCAGCACCTGTACGACACAATGCATGAACGTTTGCATGCTTGCATTCAACATTCTGGCGGTTACACCGGTTATTAATGTACCAGCATTTCACATTTAAAATGGCTCTTCTCGCGCTTACAATAAGCTGTGATCTTGAAACCTTAATCGATTAAATATGTTACCTATACAAATGTATTGCCGCCGTTTCATTCCTCTACAACTATTTTTTCGTGGTGTTGGGATTTTTTTTCGTCAGTGTATGTATATATATATACGCTATCTACCAACAAGTAATTGAACACCTGTGATAGCAAAGGAAAACGAAGTTTATTCACCTTCAATAGTTGGTGGAGCCTCCACGAGCGGCGATTACAGCTGCGACCCTCCGGGGCATACTCTCAACCAGGCGTATTTTCTTCCACTCGGCTTGGAGAACATAGGTCAGTTCCTTCACCGATTTCGGACGGTGGGGGCACCCCTTAAGTCGACGCTCCTACTTATCCCAAAGGTGCTCGATATTGTTAAGGTCCAGGCTATGCGCAGGCCAGTCCATTCTATTAACCCCATTGTCACCATACCAAGCCATGGTGGACCTCGCAACATGACAGGTGGCATTGTCATCCTGAAAGTAACATGGGTCCACCCCGTAAAACTGCCACAACGTAGGAAGCGCATGTTCATCCAAAATGGTGCAGTAGGTCTCGGCGTTGAGTCTACCAGGAATTGCGACCAAGGGTCTCGTGCCACACCAGGAGAAACACCCCCATAGCCTAATTTCACAACCGCCGAACTTTACAGTTGGCACAATACATTCTGGCAGGAGGCGTTCTCCAGGCAGATGCCAAACTCAGACCCTGCCATCCGAATGGTAGAGGATGAACCTGGATTCGTCGCTCCAGAGAACCTGTTTCCACTTTTCAACGGTCCACTGTCTACGTTCTTTGCACCACGTTAACCAAGCAGCGCTATTGGACTTGGTGATCAAAGGCTTGTGGGCGGCAGCTCATCCATGATAACTGAGCAGATGGGCTTCCTTACGGATGGTATTAATCTAAAGAACACTCCCGGATGCCTGTTGAAACTCCTCGCGGATGTGGCCCATTGATTTGGTGCGGTTCTTCCGAATTTCGCTGGCCAGCACCCGTCGGTCTCTAACTCCCAGTTTTTGTGGGTGTGCCCGGTCGGGGCACATTCCGACAGTCACCTCTCATCTTCCACTTGCCAATCACGTAGGCCACTGTCAATTTTGGGTACTTCAACTCGCTGGATATGTCACGTATGGATCGGCCATTTCTGTGATACCCGACGATTACAAATTTCTCGAAATCCAAGAGCTCCGAACTGCGTGGCATCTTGCATGCGACTGGTTGCGTTGTTGTTTCCCACACGATATTTAACGGCGGCGGCGGCCGTGAAGTGTACCAGGACCTCAGATATCGTCGATTGTAGGGGTGTCCAATTACTTGTTGGTAGATAGTGTATATATACATCAAAAGTGAACTATTTTCATCAGTTTTTGTTGTTAAGGGCCTTGCAATGGCCAATAAAAGAATTCAGTCGCAGGGAAATATGTAAAAATAAACAATAAAAAGATGCAGCAGTTTGAAGTTCTCTTATCTTGGATTCCTCTTTCACGAACTTGTGAAATTCCGTAGAAAAAGCATTATTAGGTTCGATATACATGGAAGACAAAAAAGGGGATGCAGAGAATAGATGTCTTATCGTTTCAAGATAATGGATTTCTAGGTTCTGAGCTTCAACATTCGTGAAGTGTCGAAGAGTCCTTAGAGATTTCAGGCTATTACGTTTTTTGGAAAACAAAACTCAACCAATGGAACGGACAGGAGGTACCCAAAGTAACTGCGATTCTTGAAAAGAGATAGGATTGTTTAATATTGATCCTGGATATAAAGTGCAGCTTTATTTTATTTATACTTCAAGAACTAACATACGCCTGCACTCTCACGGAAAATTCGCCTAAAACTTGAGCAGCTGGAAACGAATCCTAAGATTTACACAGAAACACGCACGCCCTCACCTTACTTAGTAGAGAATTCAATGCTATTGGTACAGTGAAAAATTGCATATCACCTAAATTTCAGAGCGCAATGACTTACTTTCTAAGATGAGAAATCGCTCAAAAATAATTCCTTGCTTCGGAAGCGAAATATGAGAAATGTGTGCACAGGGGAAACATTCTTGGTAAAGAAACACAGGATATTGATGTAAGAGGAATGTGTGCTCAGGGGAAACATTCTTGGTAAAGAAACACAGGATATTGATGTAAGAGGAATGTGTGCTCAGGGGCAAACATTCTTGGTAAAGAAACACAGGATATTGATGTAAGAGGAATGTGTGCTCAGGGGAAACATTCTTGGTAAAGAAACACAGGATATTGATGTAAGAGGAATGTGTGCTCAGGGGAAACATTCTTGGTAAAGAAACACAGGATATTGATGTAAGAGGAATGTGTGCTCAAGGGAAACATTCTTGGTAAAGAAACACAGGATATTGATGTAAGAGGAATGTGTGCTCAGGGGAAACATTCTTGGTAAAGAAACACAGGATATTGATGTAAGAGGAATGTGTGCTCAGGGGAAACATTCTTGGTAAAGAAACACAGGATATCGATGTAAGAGGAATGTGTGCTCAGGGGAAACATTCTTGGTAAAGAAACACAGGATATTGATGTAAGAGGAATGTGTGCTCAGGGGAAACATTCTTGGTAAAGAAACACAGGATATTGATGTAAGAGGAATGTGTGCTCAGGGGAAACATTCTTGGTAAAGAAACACAGGATATTGATGTAAGAGGAATGTGTGCTCAGGGGAAACATTCCTGGTAGAGAAATACAGAATACTGATGTAAGAGGTACATCATAAAGCAAAGGCAATTTTGTTTGTTTCGATGTTTAGCTACCACAGCAAGCAACTTTATGGGCTATAAGCAGTCGCTCGTCCCTAATTTGGGACCAATATTGATCCTGGATATAAAGTGCAGTGAAACATTTAAGGGCAGGTTGCACCGAAAAGTGGTACTGCTGCATTATTTTCTGAGAAAAGGTACACCATTATGGGGTGAAAACAAAACCCAACAACATGGTTCAACTTTGCACCACGTTATGGCACAATGTTGCACCACATTACGGTACAAGGTTGCACTATGTGGTTGGTTTCGTTTGAATTACACAATGGTGTATTTTTTCGCAGAAAGTGGTACAGCTGGTGTACGTTTCAGTGCAATTTATCAAAAAATGTTAGTAGTTATGAAGCTATTCTTTTTACATCATTTTATGATGGTTTTTAAACTGAGTTATTGTACTATACACTGAAGTGCCAAAAGTCATGGGATGCGTACCTAGTGTCGTGTAGGAACACCTCTAGCCCAGCGAAGTGCAGCAACTCGAAATGGCATCGATTCCATAAATGGCCGGAAGACTTCTGGAGAGATGTTGAGCCATGCCGTCTGAATAGATCAGATTAATACACTGAAGTGCCAAAAGTCATGGGATACGTACCTAGTATCGAGTAGGACCTCCTCTAGCCCGGCGAAGTGCAGCAACTCGACGTGGCATCGATTGCACAAATGGTCGAACGACTTCTGTAGAGATGTTGAGCCATGCCGTCTGAATAGATCAGATTAATACACTGAAGTGCCAAAAGTCACGTGATACGTACCTAGTATCGTGTAGGACATCCTCTAGCCCGGCGAAGTGTAGCAACTCGAAGTGGCATTGATTGCACAAATGGTCGAACGACTTCTGGAGAATTGTTGAGCCATGCCGTCTGAATAGCTGCCCACCGTTCTGTGGTATTTGTAGATGCAGGATCTTGGGTGCGAATGGACCTTTCCACCACGTCCCATAAGTGCTCTATTGGGTTCATGTTGAGCGAACGAGGTGGCCACACCATCCGTTGGAACTGTCCAGAATGCTCCTCGAACCAATTTGGACAACTTGGGCCCGATGACAGGGTGCATTGTCAGCCTGGAGAATGCCATCGTTGTTGGGGTATATCAAGTCCATGAAGGGCTGCAAATGGTCACCCAGCAGAGCAACAAAGCGATTACCGGTTAATGACGTGTTTACGAGGACCAGAGTACTCAAACCATGCCACGAAAACACACCCCATACGTGTATGGAACCACCACCAGCTTGCACAGGGCCTTCTTAACAGCTTGGGTCCATGGGCTCATGAGGTCTGCGCTACACCCGAACCATACCATCAGCTCGTAACGAAAAGAATAGTATTTTCTTATTACCTATACTTTTATCACCCCAGGCGGCGGAACCTAATAATTTCCGATGGAGTCCAACTTCTTTGAGAGCTAAAATAATAATAAAAAGAAAGCCATCGAGAGAGAGAGAGACCTCGTATTATCTATGTGTATGCAATCGTACATATCATAATTCATTATCAATACACTACTGGATCGTCACCTCAAGTGCCTTCCACAGCTTTCTGCCTAAAGCGTGTCACTCCAGCATTCTTTTGAAATTTCATTCACCCATCTCCCACGTGGTCGTCTTCTGGGTCCTTTCCTGCCTCTTAGTATCCAACCTAAAAATCAGTTGTTCAACGGTGATCAGTTCTTGCAATATGTTCAGCGCATTGCCATTTGAGGGTCATCACTTTAATCATGATGCCATCAATTCTTGTCATTTTCTTGATCCATCAGTTCATCATCAACCATTATCAATCCACTGCTGGATGAAGGTCTCCCCAAATTTCTTCCACAATTGTCTGTCTTGGGCCTATCTCCTCCACGTCACTCCAGCATACTTTCAAATTTCATCCTTCCA
Source organism: Macrothele yani (assembly GCA_039090855.1). NCBI lineage: Eukaryota > Metazoa > Arthropoda > Arachnida > Araneae > Macrothelidae > Macrothele > Macrothele yani. The sequence goes on from CM076992.1 coordinate 24,165,660, forward strand.
TCTCTCATGGGGTCTTCTTCTGGGTCTTTTCTTGTCCCTCGGAATCCAGTCCAAAATTTCGGTTGTCCATCGGTGGTCCATTCTTCTGGCAAAATGTTCATCCCATTGCCATTTCAGTGATTTCACTCTGGTCATGATGTTGTCCGCTCCTGTCATTTTCCTTATCCACAAGTTCCTCTTCTTATCTTTCCTGATTACACCAATCATGCATCTCTCCATGCTGCTTTGAGTTGTCTGCAGTCTTTGTATGTCTTATTTAGTTAAGGCCCATGTTTCGGCTCCATACGTAAGCACTGGCATGATGCATTGATTTAAACACTTTTCTTTTGAGACATACTGGCATACTGCTCTTAAAAATTGTATTGTTTCTTCCAAAAGCTCTCCATCCAAGTTTTATACGCCGATTAATTTCTTCATCAATGTGACCCTCACTCGATATCTGCTACCCAAGATAAATGTAGGAATCGGTTGTCTCAAGCTTTTCTCCATCAATCGATAAATCTCCGTTTCTTGTAAAAGCATTGTACATCAGTCTTCTGAAAGTTCATTTTTAATCCCACTTCTTTACTCTTGTCAGCAAGTTCTTGGATCTCTTCCTTATTTCGGCAACAGTTGTTTTCCCAGCAAAAACAAACACAAATCTTCTATGTGATAAAACCCCAAGAAAGGCCCGTGTAGAAAAAGCAGTTGTATACTTATCGCTTAATTTGAATTGGAGTTATTTCTTGTTCAGTTATTTATTTGGAAAATGCATTGGGTTTTCTGACCTCCAGTACGACACATTCGGACATGGATAAAAAAGAGAAAGAAAACTCAAACTGGAAGGAAGCGAGAAAAGGAACCTCTGGTTGTTGCCTTTAAGTAATTTAAAGAAATTTTTAATGATCTTTTTTAAAGAGAAAACAAAACACAATGCTGAGTTAACTGTTCAACTCGTTTGTGCAAAATCAATTTTTAGCACGTTTTTTGTAAAAAAAGATCGTGCTTATGTTACCGGTTTGTCCGTCCGTCTGTCCCCACGCTATCGCTGCAACTATTAGTCCGATTTGAAAAATTCTTTTGGCGTTGGGAAGCTTGAAATATGCGAATGATGATCCTTCATTTCGTTTATTTTTACGATGTACAATTTCGCCGCTAGAGGGCGTAAATGCAGATGATGTCGAATTCAAAAATACGTTTTATTCCACATATTTGCTTCTAAACATCCAATTGAAAAAATTCTTTTATCTTTCGATTCCATTTATGTCGAAGAGTATTTTAGATATAGTTACTTTTTTCAAATTACGTATACATTTTCCGCTAGGGGGCATAAAAGTACATTACATTTTTCCCCAATAACTCTTCTTCTAAAACTCCGATTTGAAAAATGTTTTCTTCAACGGATGCACCTCTTCATGGAAAATCTTTTGCAAGTAATTTTAAATTTTTGGTAAAGAATACTTTAGCCACCAGGGAGCGTAAGTGTTAATTTTTGCTTCTGATGTATTTGCCATAAAATCTGAGCTTCTAAAACATCGATTGAAAAGAGCTTCTAAAACATCGATTGAAAAAAGTCTTTCGTGGATTGATGCCACTCACATCGATAAACCGTTTCGGAATATTTTCGTTTTAAAATATTGCATGTTTTCTCCACCAGGGGCGTAGATGTATATTTTATTTTTGTCAATATATCTACTTCTAGGAGTCCGATTTGAAAAATTCCTTCTTTGTTGGATAGTGTTTTCAGTGTGACACGTTTTTCGTATAATTTCAAAATTTTCAAGTATATCATGGACTTTACGCTAGGGGGCGTAGAGGTAAATTGCGTTTCTCCCTATATCTCTGCTTCTAAATCTCCGATTTGGAAAATTCTTTCTGCATGGGATACAGTTCCTGATGGGAAATCGTTTGCACATAATTTCTAATTTTTGTAAAAAAATGTTTTGGCCGCCAGGGGGCGTAAAAATTAATTTCCGCTTCTGATATATTTGCGGCAAAGAGCTTCTTAAGTTCTCGATTGAAAAAAACCTCGTTTGTAGACCGATGGTACTCATGTCGACAAGTATTTTAGAAACAATTTCTTCTTAAAATAATGCATGGTTTCTCTCCTAGGGGCGTAGATATATATCTTATTTTGTCAATATCTTTACTTCTAGGAGTCTGATTTGAAAGATTCCTTCTTTATTGGATAGTGTTTCTAATGCGAAATGTTTTCCCTATACATTCAAAATTTTCAAGTAAATCATATACTTTCCGCTAGGGGCACAAAGGTAAATTGCGTTTTCAGCGTTATTTCTGCTTCTAAAACTCCGATTTGAAAAATTCTTCCTGTATCGCATACAAAACCTGAGGGAAACTATTTTTCACATAATTTCTAATGTTTGGTAAAGAATGGTTTGGCCACCAGGGGTCATAAGTGTTAATTTCTGCTACTGATGTATTTGCAGCAAAATCTGGGCTCCTGAAAACTCGGCTAAATATTTTTCTTGGACCGATACCGCTCATATGGAAAAACCTTTTGGAAAACTTTCTTCCTAAAATAATGCATTGTTTTCTCACCAGGGGACGTAAAGTCATCTTTTTTTTGTCGATATCGCTGTTTCTAAGATTCCGATTTGAAAAATTATTTCTGTGTTGGAGAGAGTTTCCGGTGCGAAATGTTTCTCATATATTATGAATTAATGTGTTTTTTAACGCACAAGTCTGTAACCAGAGGGCGTAAGTTCACGATTCCGTTTACAGCAATATCCGAGGGATTAAAAACCCGATTGAAAAAACTTCTTTCTTTCGTCAGATCTATTGTTTTCCATACCGGTTCCATTGACTTTGAATAGCTTTGATAAATTTAATTTGCGTCAGAACGGATTCAAGAGACGTGCTTATTACACCCGAAAATTCGGTGTCATCTTTCTTGGTTTTTTTTTCTTACTGGTTTGAATTGTACTTGAAGCGTTTTCCGCGAAACCGTAAAGCGTGGTGGCGGTCTCCAGAAAATCTCCCTAAAAAAGCAATCAATCATATGTGAACCAGCAATCTTTCGTAGGAAGACCCTCAGTGAGGGGAACCATGAAATTCCAAGGGATGTCCGGAATCCAGTGTCACCTACCTACCTCCGCCCGTGCTTATCACCACATAATGGTTGACTACTTATATTTTACAGTTTATCTGTGCAGAAAACAAGAATACTACATTACTTACTGTTGAATGGTTAAAAAATACAAGTAATTCTAGAACGAAATAAAAATTTACTTTCTAGTAAAACATTCTTCATTTCTATAATGGCTCTTTTTTTCACTGTACAGTAAGACTAAGAATCCCTGACGTTGACGATAATCATTTCGACAAATATTGTTTTACTTGATTGAACTCTTATGTTACTTTTACTTACTATTACTATTCGTCTGCCCGTTTTATTGCCGTATCTTTGTGGTATCCCCGATGCCCAGTTTCAGCAAGATAACTCCCGTCCACACACTGCCAACATCAACAGACAATGCTTACAAGGTGTGCAGGTACTGCCCTGGCCAGCGCGATCCCCAGACTTTCTCCCAATAGAGACCGTGTGAGACATCGTCATTTCTATAATGGCTCTTTTTTTCACTGTACAGTAAGACTAAGAATCCGTGACGTTGACGATAGTCATTTCGACAAATATTGTTTTACTTGATTGAACTCTTATGTTACTTTTACTTACTATTACTATTCGTCTGCCCGTTTTATTGCCGTATCTTTGTGGTATCCCCGATGCCCAGTTTCAGCAAGATAACTCCCGTCCACACACTGCCAACATCAACAGACAATGCTTACAAGGTGTGCAGGTACTGCCCTGGCCAGCGCGATCCCCAGACTTTCTCCCAATAGAGACCGTGTGAGACATCGTCATTTCTATAATGGCTGTTTTTTTCACTGTACAGCAAGACTAAGAATCCCTGACGTTGACGATAGTCATTTCAACAAATATTGTTTTACTTGATTGAACTCTTATGTTACTTTTACTTACTATTACTATTCGTCTGCCAATGACGTCTCACACGGTCTCTATTGGGAGGAAGTCTGGGGATCGCGCTGGCCAGTACCTGCACACCTTGTAAGCATTGTCTGTTGATGTTGGCAGTGTGTGGACGGGAGTTATCTTGCTGAAACTGGGCATCGGGGATACCACAAAGGTACGGCAATAAAACGGGCTCGAGTATCTATCGGCATGTCGTCGCGCTGTCATTGTACCCACTCTGCGTAAGAGCGGTGAACGGCTGTTGAAACTGATGGCACATCAAACCACGACACTAGGCTGAGGAGCCGTACGAGGCTCACGGATAGCAGCAAGATCAGCCTAGTAACCACATCGTTTCGAACCTTCTAATCGGTGATCGTCAGCGCGGAGACAGAAGCAAGACTCGTCCCTGAATACGACGTAGTTCCATTTAACCCGCCATACATGCCTGGTACGGCACAACTGCAACCTTGCGTGACCATGTTCTGTGGTGAGTGGCAGTCGTCACAATGGTTAGCGTGAGCACAAATCTGGACTGTGAATCTGCGATTCACAGTCCGTGTCAATACGGGATGTTCGTAGCTGCCTGCACTCCTCGTCCAATGTAGTTCGCTGTGAATTATTGGGCTGTTACGGCTTGCCGTCGAATGGGCGATGGAGGCTTTCGGACGTCCGCCTACATGCACCAGTCCCACTACGGCAACGCAAGTTACCTTCTTCCAACCAATATCACCAAATTCGGCCAACATTTGTTGCATTAAGATGCGTTTCCGTTGCGATGCACGTTGGGACCAACCGGGCGTATGTTTTTTTTTTTGATTGGAGGTTTAACGACCACCGTGAGCAACCCAATGGGCTATAAGCAGTCGCCCGTCCCTAATTTAGGGCCACTGGTTCCAGGGAAAGGAAAGAGCCCGGGCCGTAAGACAAACACAGCATACATGCAGCACGGGATTCGAACCCGGACCCCTTTCGGACAAACGATCAGAAGCCATCGCTTGGACCACTACGCCACAGGGGCGGCCCGGACGTATGTAGCAATGTTCATTTAAATATCAGTTTGGTCATCAAACTGGTCGTCTTACTCCATGATTAGTTTGACGGCGACGACTGTACATAAATACACGGTGTGTCAATAAATTTCGATGAATGCTGTTGTAACGCTTGAAAGGAAAGGTCGTGAAAGGTGCGGTAACTTGAACGACGCAGTCAAGTATGTGACTGACTACAGAGGTAAAGCACGTGTCAAAACGACAAATTCGCAGCGATACATTCTATCCGTGTAGCTTAGTTGGGAGATTAACTTAGTCCGGAGTGAGGGGGAGCTGATTCGATCTCCGCCATAGATAAATTTGCGTCACAAGTACATGAGCGAACATATCATTAACAAATTTTGAAGATGACAATCCGATTTTTGACGTAAATGTCACAAGGATGGTAAGTCAGATAATATGAGAAAACTTGAAAATTTTCATCGTCCTGGAGCGGGACTCGAACCCGCGTCTCCCAGAAAACGCCCGGGTATGCTAACCACTGCACCACCCAGAACGACCAAGTTTCAAGTTTCCGATCAATTTGAATCTAACCATCACAGGATTCGCTAGTCGAAGCAACCGGCATTCATGTTTAGCGAATCTGGAGGTTAAGAATCTTATCCCGTGTTTGCCCGGAGAAGCAGATAAATCATGAAAGAAATACGGGATTACGCCATATAATACAAATTTTGAAGATGACAATCCGATTTTTGACGTAAATGTCACAAGGATGGTAAGTCAGATAATATCAGAAAACTTGAAAATTTTCATCGTCCTGGAGCGGGACTCGAACCCGCGTCTCCCAGAAAAACGCCCGGGTTAGCAGGTTCGAGTCCCGCTCCAGGACGATGAAAATTTTCAAGTTTTCTGATATTATCTGACTTACCATCCTTGTGACATTTACGTCAAAACTCGGATTGTCATCTTCAAAATTAGTATTATATGGCGTAATCCCGTATTTCTTTCATGAGATATCAGTAACAGTCACGGAGCTGTGAGAAAGGGTATGGCAACAGAGATTGTGTCCGGGGGCAGATGATGTAGGTGCACGTTGTCAGGGGGCAAAAACGGGACAATGAACCAATATAAAATTCTGGTTCAAACTGGGAAAATCCGCATCGGAAATGCATGTAATCCTAAAAAATGTTCACGGGGATGAAGCAGTAGTCTTGAAGTATGTTTTCGACTGGTTCAAGCGTTTTCGCGAAAGAAGGGACTTCGTTGAGAAGACCTCCAAAAACCCTGAGAACTTTGAAAAAATTGCGTGAGCTCTTAGCGAATGATCGTCGACTGAACGAGTGATTGATACATTTTAAAAATTTTTATGGTAGGTTGCACTAAAAAGTGGTGTTACACCAGCTGCACCGATTTCTGTGAAAAAACACGCCACGGTGTTGTGCAAACAAAACCCACCAACATGGTGCACCTTTGCACCACGTTATGGTACAAGGTTTCACCATGTCGTTGGGTTTCATTTGCGCCACACTGTCGTGTGTCTTTTCTCAGAAATTGGTGCAGCTGGAGTAGCACCACTTTTTGGTGCAACCTATCACAAAATGTTTAAGAGTGTAGCTGAGGAACTGGGTATTAATCAAGCAATAGTCCGTGCAATTTTAGAAGAGGATTTGGGGAAACACAATATCTGTTCAAGATTTGTCACACACCTGCTAACCATGATCCGTTGCTGCGTTGAATCACCCACAGTATTCGCGTTATCTAGCACCGGGCTGACTACATTTTATTTCCCCGACTGAAATTAGCGCTGGAAGGAAAGAGATTTGTGGACCTTTCGTACATTCAAGCGCATGTGACGTATCAGTTGCAGACGATAACAAAGGAAGACTTTTTCCTTAGCTTTCAACAGTTATACTAACGATGCTAAAAGTGTATTGCATTCGGGAGGAATTATTTTGAAGTCCTATAAAGTAAGTTTTCTTAATAGTACCTGTTGTTCATCATCACCGTGCCTTCACCGAACTGCATTGACACTCCTTATAAATAGCACTAACTCATTAAATTAATCTTGCTTGATTGATGCGAAAATGGGATGATAAGTATCAAATTATTACGATCCATAAAGCTGCAAAAAGAAATGTCGCATAATATAAAGAAAACACGTCGAAATTTTTTTTTCACGCTCGGCTTTAACTCTAACAAAAGCTCACACGATAAACGTAACAGAACTTATTGGCACCTTTTGATAAACGAGCCTGAATTAGATTTCGGAACGGACTGACAAACAGCATATGCATTTCATAACGGGACTTTAAAAGTTTTGTCTTCATTTTCTTTTTCAATCCAACATTAATGCGATTACGCACTGAAAGAGAAATGGGACATTCTGGCATATTAGTAAAAAACGAAAATGGCAAGTAGACCGTAAAACGCATTGATGTGTGTGTGTGGCACGGGCAATGATGGCATCCAGGTTGTGAACAAGAGCAAAAAAACAGAAGCAAAACAAATGTACTTAGTCTCAAAATGGATAAGAGTTACCAGCATTTTGGGGAGTGATTAGAAGGAACAAAATGTTTAATAAAGACAAAAATGTACGTGAAGTAACTTACAAATGTCTCAAATGTCTTTTTGTTGCAATTTACTTATTTATTTATTACATGAGCTGAAAATGAAAGTTCTATATTCGTGATATCTTTTGAAACCAATGAGATCAGATTTTGGTATTTCGCTTCCTGTTCAAAAAGTTAATATTCCATGTGACATACGTAAGTACACTCAAACGACAAATCATTAGATATACATACCTAATAGCATGTTGGTCCCCTTCTAGCCTATACATGCCGTTGCATCGACTCCACCAGATGTCGGAAGGTTTCCGGAGTCAATGCCGGCCATGCCTGTTGCAGTATTGTCCACAACCCCACCCGGGACGTCGGTCCAAGATCCATGGATCTGATGTTCCGATCCACGACATCACAGAAAGCTTCCACAGGGTTCGAATCGGGGGACCTTGGGGCGCCACTGGGTGGTTCCAAACTCAGATGAGTGTTCCTCGAGCCATGTCTAGTTAGTCACGGCCCCGTGGGGTAGTTCATTGTGCTGCTGAAATAGATCATCGGCCGCCGGATGCAAGAAGGTCATGAAAGCGCGCAGTGGGCTATAAGCAGTCGCCCGTCCCTAATTTAGGGTCACTGGTTCCAGGGAAGGGAGAGAGCCGGTGCCGTAAGACAAACACAACATCCATGCCTCACCGGGATTCGAACCCGGACCCCTTACGGACGAATGATCAGAGGCCATCGCTTAGACCACTGCGCCACCGGGGCGGCGGGTGACGGTGGTACCTGGTAAGAAAGCAGCGTATTGGGTGGGTGGCGGGAGGGGTGATGGAAGTAGTTTCGCGCGCGGAATCCTATCAAGGTCTGGTTTTGGAGAGTGTGAAATTGAAAGTCTTTGCCGGAGATTCAGACAAAATGTCTCAAAAACAAAAAAATGCATATCGCGATTACTTGGAGGATAGTTCACGTGTTCCAAAAGACTTAAACAATTTGCTCAATTGCACAAAACTTAATCCTTGTAGTTGATCTGAGCGTGAGAGGGGATTCAGCCAGATGAACCTCATAATATCTCCGACAAGAACAAGATTAACAACGGCACACGTTTCATCACTTATGTTTGTAAAACTCCAATGACCCGACCTGAGAGATTGGAATACAGATCCCATACGTCAAAACCTCGTTAAGAAAACATCGTTCTGCTCATGACACAAGAACACGTGAAAGATTTTGTAAGTAACATTTCAATTTACAAACATTTCAATGTATTTTATGTTTTGATTCTGAAAACCCATGACATTTTCTATCTGTGAAGTGATCCCCTGCTGACCCTCCCTATCCCGGCTCCAGTCTGTAACTCAGCCCCTCCCAACAATACCACCAAGGTCAGAGCGTTCCGACACTGCTTAATTTACGACTACACCCCTGGTCAGAAACACTTTGACCCAACCCGTTTGACCCACAAGAAATTGTCGACCCGTTGGCTCGCTGACCCGTGACACGTTTCCATCACTGGTGGGTATTTAATAGAAATTTTACATTTGGCGGAGTAGTTTTGCACTTGATTGGTGTGACCTTACGTGACAGCCTTTGGAAGTGCCATTAAGGTGGCGCAGTGGTCTAAACGATGGCCTTTGATCATTCGTCCGGGTTCGAATCCCGTGAGGCATGGATGTTGTGTTTGTCTTACGGCACTGACTCTCCCTCTTCCCTGGAACCATTGACCCTAAATTAGGGACGGGCGACTGCTTATAGCTCATTGAGTTGCTCACGGTGGTCGTTAAATCTCCAATCAGAAAAAAAAAAGTGCCATTAAAAGTCTGTGTACTTAACATCAAACTCAAGGCCTTTCCAACTCAGGCAAGAAAAATCAATTGAGTTCTGACTCTTTAACCAGCAGTATTATGACAGCACTTTCAATTTATCTTGCTTAAAGTATAATTTGGGCACAGGTATGTTTAAATAACGTAAAGCAGGTGTGACGTATATTCTAAATTAACTTTCCTTTTTAGTTTCTTTCCCTATGTAAATCTTGATTTTGTTCTCAGTTATACTTCACACTTAAGGTGATATTTTCTCTCTCAAACGAATACTGCTGGCAATACAATTGAGGCAGAATGAACGTGACGTGACGTATGCCTGTTATGAGATAAGAACCAGAGATATAAACTACGAGACAACAGTTGCTCGTGTGGAGTGTGGAGCGTTGAATGTGGTTGACACTGATTTGCTATGTAAAATGTGAAGTGCTATGATGTATTAGTGAAAACATCTGGAATAAAGCCAATTTCCGTAAGTTTGACTTCTGTTTTAAATGTTTCGTCTGGCCGTTAAGGTTTAATTTAGGAACTATTTCATCGTATGGTTATGTTTTTAAAATAACGTAAGAAGAGCGACAAAGAATCAGTACGAAAAGATATTACGTTATACAATGGGTTATCAAACTGTAGATCTAGACCTTTCTGGTGAATCTCGAGCAGGGTAGGAGTTACTAATATTTTCTTTTATTTTGTCTCAAGTATTGAAGTCCATCTTAGAGTTGTTTAAAAATTGGACACCTGCCAGCTTGACAAAAGTGAAACAACTGATTAATGATAATTGTGCGCCTGTTTCTCTGGTCCAAAGGGAAAGCGCAGATTGAGGAGGTCTCATCTAATGAAAGTTTACCCTTTCATCTTAATCCATTTTACTAGGGGTGTTCAAATGAAAAGGTACGAAACGTCATAAGAACGTAACCGTTAACATATTTGCCTATGCCGCTATGGGAGAACGTAGCGACACATCTAGGGATGCGATTGGAATCGCCGGCGTGGAACGGAGCATGCGCGGGCGCCCGCATGCGCAGGAGAGAGCAGAGGCTCTTATAAAGAGCGCCGTCCAATTGACTACTTGTTGAATTCCTCCAGCACAGACGAACCATTAACTCCGATGTGTTCTGTGAGACACTCCGAAGCCTACGCAGGTCCATCAAGAACAAAACACCGGGGCTGCTCACTGAGGGTGTGGTTCTGCTCATGATAATGCGCGTCCACACGTCTCCAGGGTCACACACGCGGAACTGGCCAAGTTCCAGTGGGAGCAGCTTGACCATCCGCTCTACAGCCCGGACATGTTGCCCTGCGATTTCCATGTGTTTGGTCCCCTGAAAAAACATCTGAAAGGGAAGCGCTTCCACTCGGACGACGAACTCAAGGACGCTGTGCAGGACTGGGTCTCGTCACGGCCACAGGAATTCTGGGAACAAGGAATCCTTCGGCTCGTTAATCAATGGGATCGTTGTGCTACGGCATATGGTGTATACTTTGAATAAAGTCTTCATTTATACCCACAGTGTCGTTTCGTACCTTTTCATTTGAACACCCCTAGTATGTTCTCCATCTTGCAAGTAAGATCAAATGAAATGCTCCTCCTGATTGTGGTTAGTGATTCTTCAGCGAGAGGATCAATTCTTGTCATTCCAGAAATTATCAGCAACAAGAAAGATGACACCGAATTTTCGGGTGTAATGAGCACGTCTTTTGAATCCGTTCTGACGCGAATTAAATTTAGCAAACCAATTCAAAGTCAATGGAACCGGTATTTTTTTTTTTTTTTTTTTTTTTTTTGATTGGAGGTTTTACGACCACCGTGAGCAACACAGTGGGCTATAAGCAGTCTCCCGTCCCTAATTTAGGGCCACTGGTTCTAGGGAAGGGAGACAGCCAGAGCCGTAATACAAACACAACATCCATGCCTCACTGGGATTCGAACCCAGACCCCTTTTCGAACGAATGATCAGAAGCCATCGCTTAGACCACTGCGCCACTGGGGCGGCGAACCGGTATAGAAAACAGTAGCATCTGACCGAAGAAAGAAGTTTTTAAATCAGGTTTTCCCGCAGATATTGCTACAAACGGAATCGTAACCTTACGCCCTCTGGTTGCAGACTTGTGCGTTAAGAAAAATTTGAAATTATATGAGAAACATTTCACAGCGGAAAAGCTCTCCAACAAAGAAAGAATTTTTCAAACCGGACTCTTAGAAACAGAGATGTCGACAAATATAAGATATGCATCTACGCCCCCTGGTGGCCAAACCAATTCGTACCAAAAATTAGAAATTGTAAGTAAAAGATTTCCCATCAAGAGTTGATCCGCTTAAGCACACAAAAAAAAAAAAAAAAAAAATGGAAATCTGAGTTTTAGAAGTAGAAATTTCGGGTAAAACGTAATTTAATTTTACGCCCCTAGCGGAAAATGTATGCGTAACTTGAAAAAGTGACTATACTTAAAATACTCTTCGACATAAATGGAATCGAAAGGTAAAAGAATTTTTCCAATCGGATGTTTAGGAGCAAATATATGGAATAAAATGTATTTTGAATTCGATTTCATCTGAATTCACAATCTCTGACGACGAAATTGTACATCGTAAAAAAGGAGTGAAATAAAGGATCATCATTCGTATTTTTCAAGCTTCCTAGTGCGAAAAGAATTTTTCAAATCGGACTAATAGTTTCAGAGATATGGTGTCCACAGACAGACGGACAAACCGATAATATAAGCGCGATCTTTTTTTACAAAAGACGTGCTAAAAAGGGGGACAATGGGGAAGTGGCGTCGCTTTCTGATTTTGCAATTATAATTAACAGCCTGGAGAGACGAGCAAAAATGTTTCGGATGTAGTTAGTGATAGTTTAATGCCTATTTCTCAGGTCTAAAGGGAAAGCGCAAAATGAGTCCTCCAAAGGAAGTTTCCTCTTTCACTTTAAACCACTCTGTTTGTGTTTTAATGCCTCTTATTTTTCATCTCAAAAGAAACGGAGTATTTTTCCTGATGTTGGATATGGATCCAAAATGAGAACGTGTCATTCCAGCAATTATGAAAAAAGGGGTTCAGAGAAGGTGGGGTTGCTCTCTGATATTACCATTATTATGAAGAGTCTAAAGCGACAAAACCGTTTTTGGATGTAGATAGTGTTTGAACTTATTGACATGTGTGATATATCGTGATGTTAAGTAAGTGGCATATTTTTTCTGGCCCAAAAGTAGTCCCAATAAAATAATTAATTTTATTCATAGAAGCTCACGTTTTCGCAAAGTTTGAGAACCCCTGACTTGAAGCTTACTCACGCTGCAAAACGTTTGATTTTAGAAGCGAATAATCTGTTTAGAGATGCACTGGTCACAAAAAAATTCGGAATATTGCGGTTTCGAAGAGAAAATGTGGTGATGTGCAAATCTAGCCACTACTTGAGATCGGTTATCAGCGTGGGTAGCTACGTCATATGTAAATTAGCATTACGCAACACAGCACGACACGTGCGAGCTCTGATAAAAGTACCCTCCCAGAAGTGGAAAACGGGTTATATCACCGCTTGGTCTAGAAGTTTTATCAATGTATTGCCTTCAATGTGGGATTAGCCTGAAATGATGTTCAGATGGCGTTTAAGCATTGACAACAGTAATAAGGCTGTTGGCATGTTACAAGCAGGTGTACGCCATGGCTTCTGATCATTCGTCCGAAAGGGGTTCGCTTCGGCTTCGAATCCCGATGAGTCATGGATGTTGTGTTTGTCTTACGGCACTGGCTCTTGAGTTGCTTACGGTGGTCGTTAAACCTCCAATAAAAAAAAAAACAGGTGTACGATGTGGCTGCTGCTTTAGATGTTTCGCAAAGTGTAGTAAGTCGGCTACTTGCAAGATTTCTACGGAATGGAAATGTTGCAGATCGACCCAGGAGTGGTCACCTGAGGATAAGCACCACTAGGAAGCAAGCTCGCTACCTGACAGTAAGTGCTTGAAGAAGGCCTAGCATTACCAGTAGCCAACTCCGGGAATTACTTCGAGCCGCTTCTGGTGTCACAGTATGTACTCAAACCGTACATAACCGTCTTCACGAGAATGGACTCAGAGCAAGGAGACTGCTGAGAGGTATAGCATTGTCATCAGTTCACCGTTGTGAAAGATGTACCTGGGTCCAACAGTACATGTCATGAAATACAGAGTGGCACCATGTACTTTTCACAGACGAATTCCGTTTCGCTTTTTATCCTGTTAGTCGACAAGGACATGTGTGGAGGTGATCCGGCACACGAATTCAATCACACTATGTACAGTCCATCCAGCCTTAGGAGGGGCAGTCAGTTCTGGTCCGGATAGGAGTGTGTTTGTATGTTTGTCAAGGCAACATGAATGCCTCAGGGCACCGAAACGAGATCATTGTGACATTGTTTCACGCTGGTATTGGACATGCATTCCGTTGTCTCTCGATCACAATGCAACCAATCACAGTGCCTGGAGCGTGCTTCACAGCTCGAAAATCATGGGATTAAATCGTTACAGCTGCCTCCGAAGTCTCCTGACCTTAACCGTATTGAGTGCAATTGGGACGCTCTACAGCGACGCCTGGATAACCAAGTTCCATACCCCAGTACATTGGCAGACCTCCGTAACGTGTTGCAGCTCGTCCCATATGGGACGAGCTGCCCAAGTCTCTCATCAATAAGGTCATTGCAAGTAAGCCTCGTAGTTGTCAAGACGTTCTTCGACACAGAGGTGGTGTTACCGGGTACTGAAATCCAGAGGTATGGACATTCTCCGAATTTATCCTTTTGTCTATATTGCAGTGCTACTTTGTTGTGGGCAGAAACTGCACAATAAATTGCTTTTATAAATGCACCCTTTATCGTTTATGTTACGTAGCCTCCCTGATGTTGTTTCAATGCGTGTTACTTGAGTCACATACATACGTCCTTTATTCCATGCAATATCCCTAACTTTTTGTGACCGGTGTATTTAGCAAATTCATCAAATGAAAGCAATTTGTTTGCTCTGTGAATTTTAAATATTTGCATTTAATAATCTAAATCCATACAATGATTTAAAAAAACAACCAACCCAGCTCTGTTCGTTTTTCGCGAATAACTTGTCTAAAGATGGTCTCAAACGAAATCCTTAGCATACAGCACTCTGCTTTCGCAACCCGTCAGAACAATAAACTAACCTTGTAGTCAGGACAGGTGGTCACGCAATTACTTTTCATTAATGACATTCGCATGAATTTTATGGCGGAAATTAGAACAAAGGATGGACCTTCCATCTTTATCAGGACAATTTCGTCCAATAGCGTAACACGAAAATCCATTATTTTTAGCAAACTTTGTTTCCCCTTCGCTCCCAGTGTTTCTTTGTTATTTTTATTTTTTGCATGGGACACGATTTGAGGAAACAAAATACGCTGCCGATCTTCTATTGTGCTCAACGCATAATTGAAACAAGACCGGAAAGAATTAAAGAGTTTTTTTTTTTTATTCTCCAACGTTTTCATCACAAATATCAGCTGAAAGAGTTCTAAAGAAGCGATTATTTGTCAGCGAAACAAAACATGTTGTGAGTATCGTAGGCAATCCAAGGTCTCTTTTTTGAGAAATACGAAGTGGCGAGCTTTATCCGCGTTTCAAGACAAAGGATCCACGGAATCCTCGAGATTAGATCGACTCCGAGTACTCAAGGACCATAGCTTTTTGCCTGAGCATTTCCATGCTGTTTATGTTTTCCTGTATGTAAAGAAAGAGGACCTATCTTTCCAACACATCTGGCTATTATTTTTGTTTTTTAACGAACACAAGGTGTGGGCGTGAATCATTTTCGAAGAATTGGCGGGCGTATCAAAAGTGCGCGAAGTATCTGATTTGCATGTGAGCCTTGAACTATGCTGGTTATTACAGGTCCTTTCTAGAAAAAAAAAAGCCCCAACATATTCAGTTATGAGTGAAGCGCAAAAATGAAGACTTAGAATTCTCACTGGCAATACTGTGCTGGCTTAACATTGGCTAAAAAAATGCGTCTGCACGACGGGGTAAAAAATCTAGCTGCATTTTACTTTTGGAAGAAAAAAATTTATTAAAACATTCGCTGAATAACAATAGCTACATTCTTAGAAGTATCCAATAATAAGTTATTTTTTTGACTGGAAGCTTAAAGAGACGCCCCCGGTGGCTCAATGATCTAAGCGATGGCCTCTGAACATTCGCCCGTAAGGGGTTCGGGTTCGAATCCCGGCGAGGCATGGATGTTGTGTTTGTCTTACGGCACCGGCTCTCTCCCTTCCCTGGAACCAGTGACCCTTAATTAGGGACGGGCGACTGCTTATAGCCCATTGAGTTGCTCACGGTGGTCGTTAAACCTCCAATCAAAAAAAAAATAAAAAAAATAATTCAAGCAGGTGCTTGAAAATCTAGCAAGCCAGGAATTTTCCGCTTTCTGGAAATATTTTCTCTCCCTCTCAGTTTCCGGCACTAAGAGACATGGCTCTGCGATATTGTTGCAGCTTCGGGTCTTCATGTATATGTGAAAATCCTTTTTCTAGTATGATCTTGGTGAAAAATAAGTACCGTTCAGCACTCGCTGATCAGCAACTCAAAAATCTACGGGTTCTTGCGAGTTCATCTCTGAATCCCAACATTGAAGAACTAGTGAAAAGGAAAGACACCCTAAGAACTAAACCGGGTTTGTTTCATGTGAACGGAAATGTAATCATACAACATTGGAATATGTTTCTTTGCAAGCAATTTATGTTTTCAATATACACTGCTGGCTACCCAAAATGCACCACCAAGAAGGACACGAGATAGCAAAGCCAGATTTACTGGACACATAACAACAGATACAAAGATGAAACGATTGAGCATACAGGCCCGTGCGACTTGCAGAACACGCAGACATCAATAGTTGGTGTGGCCCCCATGACTGGCAATAACGGCCGCTACACGCCGCGGCATCGAACGAAAGAGGCTTCAGATGTGGGCTTGGGGTATGTCGGTCCAGGCTGCTTCCACACGTTGCCACAGTTCATCAGGCGTAACCACGGGTGGTGCTTGCCGGGCCACTCGGTTGCCGATCAGCGATCAGACGTGTTCGATGGGCGACATATCGGGAGAACAGGCGGGCCACGGCAGCAGTGACGCCTGGTGGGCCGTGAAGAATTGTTGCAAGATGCGTGCCACGTGCGGGCGCGCATTGTCCTGTTGAAACGTGGCCGCTCGCAGGTCCTGTAGCTAAGGGAGGATTACAGGCTCCAAAACGTCGGAGATGTAGCGGTGGCTGTTGAGTGTACCGGGGATGCGTACCAGAGGGGTGCGGGTGTCATATCCAATTGCGCCCCAAACCATAACGCCAGGCGACGGACCGGTATTGCGATGCATAATGCAGGCGTCATACAGTCTCTCGCCGCGGTGTCGCCTCACGCGGATCCGACCATTGTGGTGTTGCAGGCAGAAGCGGGATTCGTTGGAGAAGACAATGTCGTGCCATTCCGTAGTCCAGGTGCGGCGTTCAACTGCCCACTGCCGCCGTACTCGCCAGTCGTGTAACGTCAATGGTAATCGGAGCAATGGGCGCCGGACGACAAGTCACCGCTCCTGCAGACAACGTCGAACGGTACTTGCTCTCACAGGTTGTTGCGCAACACACTCTGATTCCTGCGCTATCGTTCGTGATGTGGCGGTGCGAGCCGTCAATACCCGCTTCACAATATGCCGGTCCTCTCGTTCGGTGGTGTGCCGCGTCTGCGGCAATCGCTCACGTCGGTCCGTCCGTCCCTCCTGCACCCACCGAATCCATACTCGCCTCAATCTGGCTGGATGTCGTCCCAAATGCGTGCCGATGTCTCGGTACGATAAACCGCTGTTGCGATAAGCCACTATTCGTCCTTTGTAGAACTCCGAAACTTGCTGGAATGACTGCCGTATTCTGCGACGAGGCATCAGGAAGTTTCACACGCACAGGTCGTGCAGCGCAACACACTTCCACTGCCTACACCCCGCCTTCTCTGTACTCTTCTTATCGTTCTTCTCGGTGGCGTGCCGGGCGCACATGATTTGCATATGCCCTGCAATGTTTATCGTTTGCATGTCCTCTCGCGGGCGACGCATGCTGCGAATTTCAGGCCAATCGGATGCTTCCTTCTTGGTGTTGCATTTTGGGCGGCCAGCCGTGTACTAGTAAACTACACTATCTAACAACAAGTAATTGGACAACCTGTGATAGCAAAGGAAAACGAAATTTATTCACCTTCAATAGTTGGTGGAGCCTCCACGAGCGGCAATTACAGCTGCGACCGTCCGGGGCATACTCTCAACTAGGCGTTGTACGACGGCTAGCGGTAATTTCTTCCACTCGGCTTGGAGAACACAGGTCAGTTCCTTCACCGATTTCGGACGGTGGGGGCACCCTTTAAGTCGACGCTCCAACTAGTCCCGGAGGTGCTCGATAGGGTTAAAGTCCGGGCTCTGGGCAGGCCAGTCCATTCGATTAACCCCATTGTCACCATACCAAGCCATGGTGGACCTCGCAACATGACAGATGGCATGTTGGGAAAAGTAACATGGGTCCACCCCTTAAAATTGCCCCAACGTAGGAAGCGCATGTTCATCCAAAATGGTGCAATAGGTCTCGGCGTTGAGTCTACCAGGAATTGCGACCAAGGGTCCCGTGCCATACCAGGAGAAGCACCCCCATAGCATAATTTCACCGCCGCCGAACTTCACAGTTGGCACAATACATTCCGGCAGGAGGCGTTCTCCAGGCAGACGCCAAACTCAGACCCTACCATCCGAACGGTAGAGGGTGAACCTTGATTCGTCGCTCCGGAGAACCTGTTTCCACTGTTCAACTGTCCACTGTCGACGTTCTTTGCACCACGTTGTCCGAGCAGCGCTATTGGACTTGGTGATCAAAGGCTTGTGGGCGGCAGCACCTCCATGATAACCGAGCAGATGGGCTTCCTTACGGATGGTATTCATCGAAAGAACACACCCGGATGCCTATTGAAACTCCTCGCGGATGTCGCCCATCGATTTTGTGCGGTTCATCCGAATTTTTCTGGCCAGCACCCGTCGGTCTGTAACTCCCAGTTTTGTGGGTCTGCCGGGTCGGGACACATTCCGACAGTCACCTCTCATCTTCCACTTGCCAACCACGTAGGCCACTGTCGATTTTGGGTACTTCAACTCGCTGGATATGTCACGTATGGATCGGCCATTTCTGTTATACCCGACGATTACACCTTTCTCGAAATCAGAAAGCTCCGAACTGCGTGGCATCTTGCATGCGACTGGTTGCGTTGTTGTTTCCCACAAGATATTTAACGGTGGCGGCCGTGACGTGTATCAGGACCGCAGATATCGTCGATTGCAGGGTTGTCCAATTACTTGTCTGTAGATAGTGTTAATGTCTCTTTGTTTGCATTACCTTACCGTTGGCAAATATTTTAAAGAAAGAGTTTCCAGCGTTGACCGTAAAACCGTGCTCGGAAACAAGGTGGGAAAAAAAGGATCTATAAAAAAGGGTAACATCATCGTCAACCATTATCGATCCTCTACTGGATGAAAATCTCCTTAAGGATGAAGATCTCCTCGGTCCTGATACACGTAACGGCCGCCGCCGTTAAATATCGCGTGGGAAACAACAACGCAACCAATCGCATGCCAGATGCCACGCAGTTCGGAGCTCTCCGATTTCGAGAAAGGTGTAATCGTCGGGTATCACAGAAATGGCCGATCCATACGTGACATATCCAGTGAGTTGAAGTACCCAAAATCGACAGTGGTCTACGTGATTGGCAAGTGGAAGATGAGAGGTGACTGTCGGAATGTGCCCCGACCCGGCAGACCCACAAAACTGGGAGTTAGAGACCGACGGGTGCTAGCCAGAGAAATTCGGGAGAACCGCACCAAATCGATGGGCCACATCCGCGAGGAGTTTCAACAGGCATCCGGGAGCGTTCTTTCGATGAATACCATCCGTAAGGAAGCCCATCTGCTCGGTTATCATGGACGTGCTGCCGCCCACAAGCCTTTGATCAACAAGTCCTAAGCTCAGCTAACGT
The DNA here is from genome assembly GCA_039090855.1 of Macrothele yani. Lineage (NCBI taxonomy): Eukaryota > Metazoa > Arthropoda > Arachnida > Araneae > Macrothelidae > Macrothele > Macrothele yani. The sequence goes on from CM076992.1 coordinate 24,185,042, forward strand.
GTGCAAAGAACGTCGACAGTGGACCGTTGAACAGTGGAAACAGGTTCTCTGGAGCGACGAATCAAGGCTCACCCTCTACCGTTCAGATGGCAGGGTCTGGGTTTGGCGTCTGCCTGGAGAACGCCTCCTGCCGGAATGTATTGTGCCAACTGTGAAGTTCGGCGGCGGTGGAATTATGCTATGGAGGTGTTTCTCCTGGTATGGCACGGGACCCTTGGTCGCAATTCCTGATAGACTCAACGCCGAGACCTACTGCAGCATTTTGGATGACCATGCGCTTCCTACATTGTGGCAATTTTACGGGGTGGACCCATGTTACTTTCAGGATGACAATGCCACTTGTCATGTTACGAGGTCCACCATGGCTTGGTATGGTGGCAATGGGGTTAATCGAATGGACTGGCCTGCGCAGAGCCCGGACCTTAACCCTATCGAGCACCTCTGGGACGAGTTGGAGCGTCAACCTAAGGGCTGCCCCCACCGTCCAAAATCGGTGAAGAAACTGACCTGTCTTCTCCAAGCCGAGTGGAAGAAAATATCGCAAGCCGTCGTACAATGCCTAGTTGAGAGTATGCCCCGGAGGGTCGCAGCTGTTATCGCCGCTCGTGGAGGCTCCACCAACTATTGAAGGTGAATAAACTCCGTTTTCCTTTGCTATCACAGGTGTCCACTTACTTGTTGGTAGATAGTGTATGTATCTATATATATTTTCCCTTCAGTTTTGCATGAGGCAATTGTGTTTTATAAAAACTATTAATTTACGGGAAATAGAAAATAATTTTGCTAAAGATATTTATTTCATGTAAAACTGAAAAATATTCTTATAATCGGGCGGAAAATTTCGGCTTGCACCCAGGCGGCAGATGCCACAGGCGGGTCCCTGCCTACATCCCAACCGTTTTTGTGTCATTTTGCGTACAAAAAGGAATTTAACTCCGTCGTACCCAGAAGATGGCTGTGGGTCCTCTTTGACCTTGCTCCCTTCATTTGAACTTAAAGCATGGGCTCTATTTCAATTCGAAAACAGTTAGTTTTCTACGAAATAACCCGAATTACAATATTTAAAATATCGTTAATTCCTACCGGACATAAATCAATTTTGGCTCAGACATAGTATATTTATCAACATAAATAAATAACACTATAATTTTTTACGCTTTCCAACCGTAGGCTGAAGAAGCGTATATGCTCTAGCTTTGTCCGTCTGTCTGTCTGTCGGCACGATAACTCGCGTAAAAATGGCTCGATTTCGATGAAAGTTTAATATGTGGTATGGAACAACCTGGGGACGAAACCTATTGAAAATAGACTAAATGGACTCTAAGGTCAGGATATAGGAGAGGGATCCATTCCGTCGCCCTTATGCGTCATAACTTACGTAAAAATGCTTCGATTGAGACAAAACTTCGTCATGTTGTTCCGGAGGTATACTTAGTTCTGTTGATTATCATCGAAATGGGGTCAAAGGTCAGAGCACAGGAGCTGGATTTTTTTTACAGCCATTATCCTCATAACTTAACTAAAAATGCTTCTATTGCGACAAAACTTTAGTATGTTGTTCTGGAGGTATACTAAACCAATTCTGTTTAATATCATTGAAATGTGATCAGAGGTCAAGGCACAGGAGCGAGATTTATTCCACAGCTATTATCCTTATAGCTTGAGTAATAACTTGAGTAATGATTTCTGGTATGTTGGAAAGCGTATCATAATCGATGCATTGCATGATTTTTCTAACTTGTTATATGATTTCAATTTCACATCATCGACAATTTTCTATTATGTCTTAATAGAATGAGTTCATAATCTAACAACTTTCTTTCACTCTTTTTCCAGGCTTAGGACTGGAAGTTAAAAAACAAAACAAAAAAACTACGAGTGCCGCCCAGGTGTCGCAGTGGTCTAAGTGATGTAAACTGACTATTCGTTCGAGATGGGTCCGGGTTTTAATCTCGGTGGGGCATAGATGTTGTGTTTGTCTTACATCACTGGCTCTCTCCCTTCCCTGGAACCAGTGGTCCTAAATTGGGGACGGGAGACTGCTTATAGCCCATCAAGTCGCTCACGGTGGTGTGTACCCCTCCCCATCCCCCGAAAAAAAAACTGGCGTGTTTAAAAATGGTGAGCAGAACTTCTTTTCTTGTACGAGTCCAAAAATCATTGAAGAAAGCACAAGGCTTCCCTTTTCAAGTTTCAAACAACGCAGTAAGATCCATTTTGTTTAAATGAAATCTCCAGGTGCAACAAGAGCTCTGTGCGACAGAATTTTAAGAGAGCAAACTAACAAAGTAATGACTCTCACCCTTTTAACGGAAGTAACACGCGCTATCAGTTTGCCTCCCTCTTCATTTACGAAATAATTTAGGGGACGCAGTTGAGGAATGCTTGCTTGTTCGGATCTGACCCAAAATTTTCATGTACGGAAGTGATGTGCCATGATAACTCGTCCGAGAGGGATCTGGGTTCGAATCCCGGTGAGGCATGGATGTTGTGTTTGCCTTACGGCACTGACTCTCTCTCTTCCCTGGAGCCAATGGCCCTAAATTAGGGACGGGCGACTGCTTATAGCCCATTGAGTTACCCACGGTGGTCGTTAAACCTCCAATCAAAAAAAAAAAAAAAAAAAAAAAAGAAGAAGCTGAAAGACAGTGGCGTATAAACATTGCCCTGTTTGGGGTCTGCGACTCAGCGTTCTTAGATATTAAAAAAAAAAAGAAAGTTTTGATTGAAAGGAAAAAATAAATTTCAAAAACGCTTTACTGTTTGGTTGAAATGCGAAGTTCACACAAACTTTCACAAACGCAACTCAGTTTAAGCTAAAGTGAAAAATGTAAAAAAGAATTCAGTTTGATTGTGAAAACACAAGTTTTTTCGTGACGAGGATACAGTTTGATTGTGAAAACACAAGTCAGCTTCTTTTTTTTTTTTTTTGGATACAATCCGGGCACCTTTCACTCCGGAGTAAGTTGTTCTCCCAACTGAGCTACACAAACGAAGTGTATCGCTGCAGATTTGTCGTCTTGACACGTACTTTACCTCTGTAGTACGTCACATCACCTCCCTCTTAATTTTTAGTACGCCTTTTGTAAAAAAAGATCGTGCTTATGTTATCGGTTTGTCCGTCCGCCTGTACCCACGGTATCTCTGCAACTATTAGTCAGATTTGAAAAATTCTTTTTGCATTCCAAAGTTTGAAATATGCAAATTATGATCCTTCATTTCGTTTTTTTTTTTTTACGATGTACAATTTTGCCGGTAGAGGGCGTAAATGCAAATGATGTCGAATTCAAAAATACGTTTTATTCCACATATTTGCTTCTAAACATCCGATTGAAAAAAATCTTTTATCTTTCGATTCCATTTGTGTCGAAGAGTATTTTGGATATAGTTTCTTTTTCAAATTACGCATAGATTTTCCGCTAGGGGGCGTAAAAGTATATTGCATTTTTTCCGATAACTCTTCTTCTAAAACTCCGATTTGAATTTTTTTTTTCAGCGGATACATCTCTTCATGCACAATCTTTTGCATATAATTTCGAATTTTTGGTAAAGAATACTTTGGCCACCAGGGGGCGTAAGGGTTAATTTTCGCTTCTGATGTATTTGCCATAAAATCTGAGCTTCTAAAATATAGATTGAAAAAATTCTTTCGTGGACTGATGCCACTTACATCGATAAACCTTTTCGGAATATTTTCTTCCTAAAATATTCCACAGTTTCTCCGCCATGGGGCGTAGATGTATATCTTTTTTTTGTCAATATCTCTACTTCTAGGAGTCCGATTTGAAAAATTCCTTCTTTGTTGGATAGTGTTATCCGTGTGACATGTTTTTCATATAATTTTAAAATTTTCAAGTAATTCATAGACTTTCCGCTAGGGGGCGTAAAGGTAAATTGCGTTTCTCCCTATATCTCTGCTTCTAAATCTCCGATCTAAAAAATTCTTTCTGTACCGGATACAGCTCCTGATGGGAAATCGTTTACACGTAATTTCTAATTTTTTAAAAAAAATGGTTTGGCCACCAGGGGGCGTAAACCTTAATTTCCGCTTCTGATGTATTTGCAGCAAAACATGAGCTTCTAAATTCTCGACTAAAAATAACATCGTTTGTATACCGATACTACTCATGTCGACAAACGTTTTAGGAACATTTTCTTCTTGAAATAATGCATGGTTTCTACGCCAGGGGCGTAGATGTATATCTTATTTTTGTCAATATCTCTACTTCTTAAAGTCCGATTTGAAAAATTACTTCTTTGTTGGATAGTGTTTAAGATGCGAAATGTTTTTCCTATAAATTCAAAATTTTCAAGTAAATCATAGAGTTTCCTCTAGGGCGCACAATGGTAAATTGCGTTTTCTGTTCCTAAAATTCAGATTTGAAAAAGTTCTTCCTGTATCGCATACAAGACCTGACGGAAAATATTTTTCACGTAATTTCTAATGTTTGGTAAAGAATGGTTTGGCCACCAGGGGTCATAAGTGTTAATTTCTACTTCTGATGTATTTGTAGCAAAATCTGTGCTCCTGAAAACTCGACTAAAATTTTTTTCTTGGACCGATACCGCTCATATGGAAAAACCTTTTGAGAATACTTTCTTCCTAAAATTATGCATGGTTTTCCCACCAGGGGATGTAAAGTCACATCTTGTTTTTGTCGATATCTCGTTTCTAAGAGTCCGATTTGAAAATTATTTCTGTGTTGTAGAGCGTTTCCGGTGCGAAATGTTTCTCATATAAGTTCATGTTTTTTTTAACGCACAAGTATGCAACCAGAGGGCGTAAGTTCACGATTCCGTTTACAGCAATATCTGAGGGATTAAAGACCCAATTAAAAAAACTTCTTTCTTCCGTCAGATACTATTGTTTTCCATACCGGTTCCAATGACTTTGAATAGCTTTGATTAATATTAATTTGCGTCAGAACGGATTCAAAAGACGTGCTTATTACACCCGAAAATTCGGTGTCATATTTCTTGTTTTTTAATTTGAAGCAAAGTAGGAATTTTTTCATCAATTCCAGACGATATGTAAAACAAACATCACACATTTTTCGAAAAACTCAATGACCAGTACAACCATTTTTACGTTCGGGCGCCAATATGGAAACACAAGTTTGTCCTTGACGGGATCGAACCATCGCCACCTCACTCCGGAGTAAGTTGCTCTCCCAACTAAGCTACACGGACGGAATATATGGCTGCAGATTTGTCGTATTTATTTTTTATTGGAGGTTCAACGACCACCGTGAGCAACTCAATGGGCTATAAGCAGTCACCCGTCCCTAATTTAGAGTCACTGGTTCCAGGGAAGGAAGAGAGCCAGTGCCGTAAGACAAACAACATCCATGCCTAACTGGGATTCGAACCCGGACCCCTTTCGGACGAGTGATCAGAGGCCATCGCTTAGACCACTGCGCCACCTTTGTCGTCTTGACACGTGCTTTACTTTTGTAGTACGTCACATGATATTTTTTTAATTGGTGGAGTACCGGGACAGTGGGTGATCTACCAGGAGATCGCGTGGAGGATGACAACACATCATACTGTCACAAACCAAATTCACGGCCGACTACTCAAGCACAAAAAGTTTTTGCAAAGTTTTATGTTTCTTTTGCCAAATAAGACAGGTTATTATACCATAACGCAGAAAAACAGCGCCAAAAATCTTATCGAAAAATACAGGCATATCATTAGTTGTAGTACACAGGAAGCTATCGGAGAACTAAAGCTGTGGTACAGGCATAATCTCAATATTGAAAATATTCTGAGAAATGGTTGCGACGCATTACTCATATGTGATGAAAATGTATTTTCGACAGTAAGAAAACTTCTACAAATATTTGCAACATAGCCAGTAACTACCGCAGGAAGTGAACTATCATTCTCAAAGTACGACGACTCAAAACGTATTTTCGAAACACAATCAGTGAAAATCGATTAAATGGATTAGTAGTATTAAATCATCATAATCATTGACAACCATTATCAATCCACTGCTGGACGAAGATCTCCCCAAGTTTCTTCCACAACGGTTTGTCTTGGGCCAGTCTCCTCCATGTTACTCCCACATACTTTCGAATTTCATCCACCCATCTCACATGTGGTCTGCTTCTGGGTCTTTTCCTGTTCCTTGGAATCCAGTCTAAAATTTCAGCTGTCCATCGATGGTTTGTCCTACTGGCAATATGTCCAGTCTATTGCCATTTCAGGGATTTTACTCTGATCACGATGTCTTCCACTCTTGTCATTTTTCTGATCAACGAGTTCCTCTTCTTAACTCTCCTGGTTACACCAAGCATGCACCTCTCCATGCTTCTTTGAGTTGTTTGCAGCCTTTGTATGTCTCTTTTAGCTAAGGTCCACGTCTCTGCACCATATGTAAGCACTGGAAGGATGCATTGATCAAACACTTTTCTTTTAAGACATAATGGCATATTGCTCTTGAAAATTATACAGTTTCTTCCAAATGCTCTCCAGGCAAGTTTTATACGCCGATTAATTTCTTCATCAATGTGACCTTCACTTTATATCTGTTGTCCAAGATAAATGTAGGTATTGGTAATCTCCAGCTTTTCCCCATCAATCGATAAATCTTCATTTCTTGTAAAAGCATTGAACATCACTTTTGTCTTCTGAAAGTTCATTTTTAATCCCACTTCTTTACTCTTGTCAGCAAGTTCCTGGATCATACTCTGCAGCTTGTGACGTATATTCTAAATTAACTTTCCTCTTCAGTTTATTTCCCTATGTAAATCTTGAGTTTGTTCTCAGTTATACTTGACACTTAACGTGATATCTTCTCTCTCAAACAAATACTGTTGGCAACACAATTGAGGTTGAATGAACGTGACGTATGCCTGTTATGAGATAAGAACCAGAGATATAAACTACGAGGCAACGGTTGCTCGTGTGGAATGTGGAGCGTGGAGCGTTTAATATGGGGTGTTGATTTGTGTGAGAGAAGTGGTTTGTGATTTCTATGCTATCCTGAAATGCTATAATCTGTGCTGGAGAAATGAAGCCAATTTCCGTAAGTTTGACTTCTGTTTAAATGTTTCGTCTGGCCGTTAAGGTTTAATTTAGGAACCCTTTCATCGTGTGGTGATGTTTTAAAATAACGTAAGAAGAGCGATGAAAGCTCAGTACGAAAGACATTTACGTTATAAGCTCTGATGGGGTAGTTGCAAAAATGACTATGTCATCAGCAAAACGAAGGTGAGTTAGATAATCTATATCGCATAGAAATATCGCGATTACAACCGATGCAGTACTTGATGAACTATTTAAAACAGCACGTTGAATTGAATTACGTTTGAAGTAAGTCAGAAAATAAATATTTCATACTGCAATGGGAGCATTACTTATTTTTAACGTTTAAAATTGCGTATACCGTGCATCAGGTCCGTAGCTACCGGGAGAGCAGAGAGGAGGGCGGTTGCCCTACAAGTATGGTCATTCCAGGGGCGTAAATTCATGCTCTAGGGGGATGCAAAAATAGAAATTGTGACTATAAAACGGAAGTTACACCCTTTCAGTATTTTCCTTTTAAAGACTGTAGTTAGTCTCATACAGTATTCCATGCAGTTAGGGTATACCGTATTAGGCAGGGCTCAGAATAACATACACTATGAGGTGTGAACATCTCATTTCCATGAAGGGGATTTTTCCAAAACAGTGAATGGAGGCATAGAAAACCATATGCTCATATGCCTAACCTCCATGACCTTTCCGAACACGTCGTTGGGATTAGATGTCAGCACGGGCCTAATTTGGTGATCCCGGCCCGTGGTATTATTGTCTTTCGTGGTATAATATCAGACACTCGGGCAGGCCCTATTTGGTATTATTTTGTCTTTCTATTGTATTTTATTAAAATGTGAAAATTAAATAATTGGATGAGATATTATTGAAAATATTGAGTTGAAGGTAAGCCTAATAATAGTAACTAAACTTTGACAATTATCGAAAAATATAATCTTTAAATAGAGAGAAAAAGGAAGACTAAGCGCGTTCAGAATCTCCCTTTCTCTGAACTAGTAAGAGGTAACACTACAAAAGTCAATCCCTAAACAGATTAGGGATAGAAAAAAAATCGTGTCGCCCCACTCTCTCATACAAACACACACACTGTAACGTACCAGGAGATGTGACGTACCTGCCAGAAGGACGCACACGACATAAAGGCAGATAGGAATCAGAATAAAACGTCCGCGTAGCTCAATTGGTAGAGTGACTTATTCCGGAATGAGGGGATCCGGGTTCGAATCCTGGCGTGGACAGAAATGACGGAGAAATTTACTTCGTTATAACACACACACATACACTCACCCCACTGCAGACGCCCTCCGCCCACCACTCTACACAACACTCATAGAATAAAAAGATTGTTATTTTAATCGTGCATGGAACGGCAAAGTTAAAAGAACTGAAGTTCCTGTACACACCAAATGTGGTGAAAATGATCTAAATGACAGATTAAAACAACATAAGATCGTTCGATCCCTCTTGGGATCATCCTCAGATGGGCTCACGAATTGGTGATTCCGACCTTAAATAACAGAAGGGCAGGTGTCAGGATTCAATCTGAGCGTTCACTGCGCATGCCTGGGATTATTCACGGGAGGGTCCGGGTCGCCGAGTGGGTGGCTATGTCATCTGGTGTTAAGGTATTCAAAGGTGTTGTCATTCTGAGTACTATTTGATTCGTTTGGCAGGATATTTTTCCAAGGATTGGGGATGTTCATTGGTAGATAGTCGTTGCAACATTGATTACCCTTGATGAATATCATCAAACTCTCAGCAAAAAACCAACGAGGTTTTGTTCCATGGTGTTGTAACGATGGTAGCTTCCTGCCAAGCTGCATTATCACGCCTTACCAACAAAGGTTCTTATTATCCAGCTTGGCAGCAAGCTTCCATCGCTACAACACCAATGAACAAAATCTCGTTGCTTTTTGCTGAGAGTTTGATGATATTCATCAAGGGTAATCAATGTTGCAACGACTATCTACCAATGAACATCACCAATCCTTGGAAGAATATCCTGCCAAAGGAATCAAATAATACTTAGAATGACAACACCTTGAATACCTTAACACCAGATGACATAGCCACCCTCTCGGCGACCCGGATCCTCCCGTGAATAATCCCAGGTGTGCGCAGTGAACGCACAGATTGAATCCTGACACCGGCCTTTCTGTTATTTAAGATCGGAATCACCACTTCGTGAGCACATCTGAGGATGATCCCAAGAGGGATCGAAAGATCTTATGTTGTTTTAATCTGTCATTTAGATCATTTTCACCACATTTGGTGTGTACAGGAACTTCAGTTCTTTTAACTTTTACGTTATTTTAATCGTGCATAGGACGGCAATATTTTATTCTATGACTAACTAAGCACGAACTTTCATCTATTCTAACACATACACTCGCTCGGGGTTGAATCTGTTTTGTTGTCAACAAGCCCCAAAATGGTTTTACCATCTTAATACCTACAGATTGGTAAAAACACCGTGAGTGCCTCTAGGAACAGTTGAACACACCAGAAAATCGGGGAACACGAATTTTTTCTTTCTTTACCATTGCGTTTAAAAGAATGGGTCGACTTGGCCTGACCCGTTGCTTTGTTCTCTAAACTAAAAAAAGGTCGGACAGGGCTCGGGGGTCAGCCCGGCTCGTGCAGACCTCTAGTTGAAATGAAGAGCTGACCCCTAAAGCTTCTTCCTATTGTTATGTTTTTATCCGATACTCATTCGTTCTGCGCTGGTTTGTTTTTCGTTCTGCATGTCAGTGGAATGTTGTGCTGTTGGCGTTCACATAACGTTTACGCTTTACTTTGTATTTGCAACCTGTGGTTCTTGGGTATTTACCTAGGTTTTACATTTTTAATAAAACTATGTCAAAAACCTGAAGGGCGTTTTTTGAACGATTATAATACTTTTCTAAAATAACGGTAGTGTGTAAGAAAGTAAAAACCATGTATTATTTGAGTGGAACTCGAAGGGGCGTAATTTGAAGTGGTGCCCTCCCAGATCAGATAAGCTTCCTACGGTCCTGCCGTGGATTGTTGGGGTGTGAATCGACTAAAATTACCAACTGATTAATCAAAATTCGTTAGTCGATTGATCGGCTGGTTAATTACCCCCCGCCCCCCCCCCCTTTTTTTAGGAATCGCCTGTAACACTATTCCTGGGGCCACTTTTTTCGCTAAACTCTCCCTATACCAGCACTGTGTGCATGTAACTGCTGAAAGGTAATAAATTTATTTTACGGGCCACTAGAAAACTGGATACAAAAAAGAAAACTTATTATTTCCATGGTGAATGTACAGGGTGTCCGAGAATTATTAGACACATTACAAAATTATATAAAACAAAACGTTAAACAGATAGAAAGAAACTTTCTGTACTAACTTACAATGAAACTACACAAGTTAATAAATTTCGATGTGAGATACCTTGGTTGCTCGTAGTACGTCCAAGCGATACTCGATTTCATGCCATGTATTAGCAAGCATCTGAGGAGTTATGGAATTAATAGCAGCTGTGATACGCTGCTTCAGTTCCTGCAAATCAGTACAAGGCGTCTGATAGACACGATCCTTCACATAACCCCACATGAAATAATCCAATGGAGTTAGATCTGGAGAGCGAGGAGGCCACGGAATGGGACCACCACTCCCAATCCATCTGTTGGGGAAATGCTCATTTAGGCACTTACGTACACACGTTGACCAATGCGGAGGCATTGGTCACAGTACTCAGCTTGCTATACAAAAGGATTTCATAAGGCTTCGTCGGAAACTTACACACTTGGTCAACCGTCTCACCGTTGACGCTAGCCTACCGGCTCCTCCACGATGTTCCACATTGCCAGTTTCTATAAACTGTTTCATCCACCGCTTAATTGAATTCGTTGACGGAGGATTACAACCATACTCTAAATGGTACCGTCTTTTAACTTTAATACTTAGTTTTTCAGTTAAATGAAAACCGTTATAGAGTTTTCTTTAATCCTCACGATTTAATCGGAGACGATACTTTTAACTCTCAGTTTTTAGCACGTCTTTTGTAAAAAAAGATCGTGCTTATGTTATCGGTTTGTCCGTCCGTCCGTCCGGCTGTACCCACGATATCTTTGCAACTATTAGTGCGATTTGAAAAATTCGTTTTGCATTGGGAAGCTTGAAATATGCGAATGATGATCCTTTATTTCTTTTTTTAACGATGTACAATTTCGCCGCTAGAGGGCGTACATGCAGATGATGTACAATTCAATAATGCGTTTTATTCCACATATTTGCTTCTAAACATCCGATTGAAAAAAGTCTTTTATCTTTCGATTCCATTTATGTCGAAGAGTATTTTAGATATAGTTCCTTTTTCAAATTACTCATAGATTTTCCGCTAGGGGCGTAAAAGTAAATTACATTTTCCCCGATAACTCTTCTTCTAAAACTCCGATTTGAAAATTTTTTTCTTCAGAGGATACACCTCCTGATGAAAAATCTTTTGCACATAATTTCAAATTTTTGGTAAAGAATACTTTGGCCACCAGGGGGCGTAAGTGTTAATTTTTGCTAATCATGTAATTGCCATAAAATCTGAGCTTCTAAAATATCGATTGAAAAAATTCATTCGTGGACTGATGCCACTCACATAGATAAACCTTTTCGGAATATTTTCTTTTTAAAAGTATTCCACAGTTTCTCCGCCAGGGGGCGTAGTGTATATCTGATTTTTGTCAGTATCTCTACTTCTAGGAGACCGATTTGAAAAATTCCTTCTTTGTTGGATAGTGTTTCCAGTGCGATTTGAAAAATTCGTTTATGTTTTTCATATAATTTCAAAATTTTCAAGTCATTGATAGACTTTCCGCTAGGGGGCGTCGGGGTCAACTGCCAGTCCCCCCATATCTTTGCTTCTAAATCTCCGATTTGAAAAATTCTTTCTGCACCGGATACAGCTCTTGATGGGAAATCGTTTGCATATAATTTCTAACTTTTGTAAAAAATATGGTTTCGCCACCAGGGGCGTAAATCTTAATTTCCGCTTCTGATGTATTTGCAGCAAAATATGATCTTCTAAATTCTCGATTGAAAAAAAAACGTCGTTTATAGACCGATACTACTCATGTCGAAAAACCTTTTAGAAACATTTTCTTCTTGAAATAATGCATGGTTTCTACGCCAGGGGGCGTAGATGCATATCTTATTTTTGTCAATATCTCTACTTCTAGGAGACCGATTTGAAAAATTCCTTCTTTGTTGGATAGTGTTTCCAGTGTGCCATGTTTTTCATATAATTTCAAAATTTTCAAGTAATTCGTAGACTTTCCACTCGGGGGCGTAAAGGTAAATTACGCCCCCTAGGGCAGCAGTAAATTAGTTTCTTAAACAGTTTTAGTGCAAGTTTAACAACGGCATTTTTCTTTCCCTGGATTTTTGGGGGAGGAGATTACCGACCACCGTGAGAATCTCTTGGGACAATAAGCAGTCGCCATTCACTAACTTAGGGCCTCTGCTTCCAGAGAAGAGGTAGAACCAGCTCTACAAGACATACGCACCACCCATATCGCTCGCTGGACTTGAATCCCAGCACACCTTGGGGGTATGGTCAGAAGCCAGAACTTTACACCACTTGGTCACCGCGGCAGCTTTCTGTCTGTTAAGGAATACTTTGGTAGGCAGAAGGAATTTTTTTTTTCTGGTTTTTTGTTTGTTTGTTTCGGTTTCGTATCGGGGTTTAAAGACCCCAATAAGTATTTGAAACTATGAGGAATAGCCGGTCTTTTAATTTAGAGTCATAGGTTTCAGTTGTGGAGAATTTATAGTTATCAGGGCACAGCGCACACAGCATTGCTTTTAGGGGCTCCTTCACTTTGTTCTCAATCCGTCTCCCGCCCACTTCCGTAAATGGTCAAAATGATCATATGTAGAGGATTTTAGGAAGGGAGTGTCTGACCCCAGGTCTTAAACAACCCTTAGAAATAGGAAACTAGGAGATTTGGGCTAGATAGCCCGATAGGAAAGTGGCACGGAAGCGAAGTAGAAAGGGGGAGGAAGACGCCCTTATTTATTACCGGGAGGCCAGTAGCCAGGGTCCGACGGCTTAACGTGCCCATCCGACGCACATGGGATATTTAGTGGATCGAGCGTTCGTACCTGCCTGGGATCGAACCTGAGGTCCTTTCCGTCGCAGTCACGAACGCTACCCACTAGGCCACCCGCGGCCTTCCGTAAATGATCTTCTCGACGAACCTATATATTTCTCCTTTCTGCTTCATCCCCGTTCTCATACCCACTTTTACTACCCTTCCTGGCTTGCCAGAGGAGTGGTGAAAGTCTCTCAACTCCTTCATCCCAATCTAACATGGAAATTCCTTCCCGAAATTTCCCCTCCACTTCAACAAACACCAGAAACCCGAGCCAACCTTATGCTCCTCAATACTCCATGCGCTGACTCTTTTCGACCCTGGTGAACAGAACTGGGCTTATACACTGAGTGGCCACTTTATTATGACCACCCCTCACTACTTCGTCGGGCCACCTTTTGCCTTTAATACTGCGTCGATTCTTCGTGGCATGGACTCCACAAGATGTTGATAGGTGGTTTGTGGAATCTGAGACCATGCTTGATGAATAACACTTTCCAGGAGTGTGAGATTGCAGGGTTGTATATCCAGGTGTCTGATGGCTCGTTCAACTTCATCCCACAAATTCCCAATGTGGTTGAGATCTGGAGATTGCGGGGACCACCTAAGCAAAGTAAACTCACCGGCATGCTCCTGAAACCAATCTTGTACAATACGAGCACTATGGCAGAACGCATTATCTTGTTGAAAGTAGCCATTGCCATTGGGATAAACCATCCACATGACAGGATGCACTTGGTCCGCAACGATATTAAGATATGATGTGCCAATCAGACGTTGATCAACACGAATTAAAAGGCCCAAAGTATGCCAGGAAAACATTCCCCAAACCATAATGTTGCCTCCTTCAGCTTGAAGGGTTGTAGCAATGCATTTGGGGTCAATGCTTTCGTGCTGTTTCCGCCAAATTCTCACTCGGCCATCGGCATGGTGCAACTGTAAACGTGATTCATCGGACCGCATAATTTGTTTCCAATTATCGATTGTCCAATCCTTGTGCTCCTGTGCGAACTGGAGACGTTTTCCCTTTTTAACTGCAGGCAGCAAAGGTGTTCGAACAGGCCTTCGGCTGTCATATCCCATCCGATGCAGTGTACGGCGAACAGTGCGTGCAGAGATCATTTGAGGGGATCCTTGATTAAGATGGTCTGTAATTTGCTGCACTGTTGCCCTTCTGTTGTGTGTTACCGGGTCTGGACACTCTCCGCTCCGCCCGAGCAGTCACTAGTCGATAACGACCACACGTTGCACGTAGAGACCCAGTTTTTTGGCTACAGTCCAGTCTTTAAACACTTTAACAACAGCTGCTCTATAACGTTTCACGAATGCGGCGGTTTCGGTGATACTCGCTCCATGGCTCCGAGCTCCTACAATCATCCCACGTTGAAAATCCGTCAAATTGCATATTTTACCCATCTCGTCACCCAAAAATCACTTCTACTACTATCGCAAGTACTAACATTTCCTTTTTTATACTAGATTCGCCCTCTGGCGGCAACAGCGTGCAGCCATAGCTCATTTGCTTAAAACTGTCAGGTGGTCGTAATAAAGTGGCCACTCAGTGTACATCGACTTTCGGCTCAGCTTCTCCTACCATTTGTTATCTCCTTGAATGATCGTCAAATGCTGCCGCATGCCATATCCTCGAAATTACTCTACCGTCACCTTGTCACGAGTTATAATTCTCCGATGTGATTTTCTCAGATCCCAACCTGAGATCTTGCTGTCACCTGGGTGAAAACTCACAATTCTATCGCCTCCCTAAGACAATAAATGTTCACTGGCTACACTTTCATGGACGCATTCCAACGCCCATCACATTACATCGTTTTGGGAACCTTACAAGCCCAGACTGCTTCTACTACTCAACGCCAGCCGACATCCGTCACACCTTCTCAACTTGCCTGATATTACAGCCTTTCTACTCTCTCATGATCAGTCTCTCCAGCAAAGTCTGCCAATTTTCTCACATTATGCATGACTACTTCTTTCTCCATAGTCAGCCTCCAACTACAGCCAGCCACAATAAGGTGTGTGCTTTTTTCTTCATTCAAGCAAAGTATTCAATATATCTACTGTATTTCACCTAAAGAATCTCACTGCAAACCCTCCAGCATCCTACATTAATGCAAGACGCAAATTCTGTAAAATGTAAAAACTATCTATATGTTCAGTGCTTCAAACAGAATCCAATCAAGCACCTACTTCAGGCAAAATCGTCGATTACTAAAAGAAATGGACACCTGGTTTCAAGTCATTCTAAACAGGATTGTTTACTAATTTTTTTCTCACCAGAAAATTATATGTACAAATCATCTTTTGCTTTACTGCTGTAAATTTTTTTATTCGATGAACTCCCAAATTTTTAGAACTTCACGGACTCATGCTTCATTTAAAAACTGTTTGAACTCTCGTATAATATCAAATTCGAACTTTTCGACTTCAGCACGCAGACAGGCGTTTTTTGTACACTGTCTACCAACAAGTAATTGGACACATCTGAAATCGACTATATCTACGGTCTTGATACACGTCATGGCCGCCGCCGTTAAATATCGCGTGGGAAACAACAACGCAACCAGTCGCATGCAAGATGCCACGCAGTTCGGAGCAGTCTGATTTCGAGAAAGGTGTAATCGTCGGGTATCACAGAAATGGCCGATCCATACGTGACATATCCAGCAAGTTGAAGTACCCAAAATCGACAGTGGCCTACGTGATTGGAAAGTGGAAGATGACAGGTGACTGACGGAATGTACCCCGACCCGGCAGACCTACAAAACTGGGAGTTAGAGACCGACGGGTGCTGGCCAGAGAAATTCGGAAGAACCGCACCAAATCGATGGGCTACATCCGCGAGGAGTTTCAACAGGCATCCAGGAGTGTTCTTTCGATGAATACCATCCGTAAGGAAGCCCATCTGCTCGGTTATCATGGAGGTGCTGCCGCCCACAAGCCTTTGATCACCAAGTCCAATAGCGCTGCTCGGCTAACGTGGTGCAAAGAACGTCGACAGTGGACCGTTGAACAGTGGAAACAGGTTCTCTGGAGCGACGAATCAAGGCTCACCCTCTACCGTTCGGATGGCGGGTTCTGGGTTTGGCGTCTACCTGGAGAACGCCTCCTGCCGGAATGTATTGTGCCAACTGTGAAGTTCGGCGGCGGTGGAATTATGCTATGGGGGTGTTTCTCCTGGTATGGCACGGGACCCTTGGTCGTAATTCCTGGTAGACTCAACGCCGAGACCTACTGCACCATTTTGGATGACCATGCGTTTCCTACGTTGTGGAAGTTCTACGGGGTGAACCCATGTTACTTTCAGGATGACAATGCCACCTGTCATGTTGCGAGGTCCACCATGGCTTGGTATGGTGACAATGGGGTTAATCGAATGGACTGACCTGCGCAGAGCCCGGACCTTAAACCTATCAAGCACCTCTGGGACGAGTTGGAGCGTCGACTTAAGGGGTGCCGCCCCCCACCGTCGAAATCGGTGAAGGAACGGACCTGTCTTTTCCAAGCCGAGTGGAAGAAAATACCGCTAGCCGTCGTACAACACCTGGTTGAGAGTATGCGCCGGAGGGTTGCAGCTGTAATCGCCGCTCGTGGATGCTTCACCAACTATTGAAGGTGAATAAACTTCGTTTTCCTTTGTTATCACAGGTGTCCAATTACTTGTTGGTAGATAGTGTATTTAGTTATTTGTTTATTGTTGTTTTAGTCGATGAAACTAATTCGTGTTAAAATCCAATAGTAGAATACAATGACGACTGAACACGATAAAAACAAATGCTGTGCACAACGTACCACATGTTACTAATAAAAACACATCATACGATTCATTAGATCTTTCGAAGACACATCGTCTTCGTCATCAGGTGATACAGTGTAATATCACGAGATGGACATTGACTTAAATACTGTTGGGCGACGTCACAAACACATAAACCACGCCATCTATGAGAGAACAATGATGAAAACAAAGAATTTCAAATACCACCTCAACATGAAGACTTACTAACACATTTGTCCATGGTTTGGCTATCATTTTTGGTACAAAATCATTACAACACCTGTGTTCAAATAAGGTAATATACAAACTTTCCATAAAAAGCATGAGTGATTGTTTACCTGGAGTATTCAGGATAGTAGCCTCATCCCACTAAGGGAAGTGGGATCCGGACGCCACCAAACGAGACAGAGCAGTTGATAGGCTTCCAGTTTGTTTTGAGGTTATACTTATGCTCTTTTATTCTAGTGCTTAAACACCTTTTAGTGGAGCCGATGCAAACCGTATCCTGTGCCTCCGGATCGACAGGCTGTAGAGAAACTGAGTATATTCCAGACCTATGTTCCAATGCAGCAGGGTCCCGGTCCTTTCTAATCAAACTAAAAATGTTTCGAGTTTTGAGACCAATATTGATATTTAGTGGTTTACACTTGTTTTTCAAAATGTTAGTGACTCTTGGAACGTACGGCAATGAACTTACATATTGAGGTCTGCGGATCTGTTGACTGAGTGTCGAAACTTTAGAGCTTTTAATCTGTGGATATAGTCTGTCTACCACAGAGACTTCATAACCATGGTGTACAGCAATCTGTTTAATTTTATCCACTTCAAGATACCACAACCTGGGGTTGGACGGATGAGTAATGGCTCTGCGTAGTAAAAACCTAATAGCGGATAAGTTTATAACTTAGTGGGATAATATCAATGCTGGAAGACGGCTTACGATAAACGGAATATTGAGTGTGATTAGAGGAGGTCCTTTGTAACAAAAAATCCAAGAAAGGAAGACAATTATTTTCTTCTATCTCAAGAGTGAAATTAATGGATTCATATTGAGAAGAGATCAGAAAATGTACCCAGGTGAGCTGCAGAATACGTCCAAAACATCATCCACATACCTTATAAATAAAAGCGGTGGCTTAGGATATTTGGTAAGGATGTCGTTTTCAAGAGATTGGAAAAAAATTGAGCGAGAGTGGGGGATAGTGGGGAACCCATGGGTGCACCATTATGTTATTTTATTTCTTCCTTTGTTTTGTGCATGTTTTGGTTTTTGGTTAATAAAGTAATGTTTGAACTCCTTCACTTTTTCCGCCATGCTTGGAAAATAGCGTTTTCCGTTGCCGCATAACCTCCCCCACCTTTCTTTTCCATGTACGAGGAAACAAAAAATGAAGCACAATATGCAGTTACATGAAGTAAACGTGAAAGTTGCAATCGGATTTTTCTTTATTTACAGCTTGAGAGTGTGTTTGAGTATGTGGTTTGTTGCCGCCATAACTCAAAATGAATTATAACTATTCAAACGAGATTTAATATTTAGGGGTTCTGCGATATCTTGGGGAAGAAAAAGTGGAAATTACAAGTGAGACAGCCTTTGTTGAGGAAGGAAATTCTGAACTTTTGTCAGAATAGTCACTGAAGCACAGTACTAGCATTTAACATGTTACATACGGTTCGTTTATACAATGTAGACTAAAAATCGTGCTGTAAGAACATTAGAAGTTCAGCTTTTGCCTTATTTACACGATATTTCAGAAATGATTACAACAACATTTAAATTCTGAAATTTAATTATAGTTAAAATCACGAGATCTTTCAAAACGCTTTGCGTTTCATCATCAGGTAAAATGACATACAAGCACAACAGGGAACACGGTTTTATACTCATGAGCCATGACGTTCAAAACACGCATGCGCATAATCAAGATCTGATCTCTTCAAATCGATTTTGTGCAAATTAGTACACCTACACAATACACACATCATCAGTTATGTAAATTAATCATAAGAATATACAAATATATACATAACATATAATATATATATATCATCCCTTTCATATAATTTCCAAATTATATGAAAGGGATGATACATGTACTCCAGACATCATGAAAGGTACCAGTACCAGAGTTCTTCCAGTCCTCTAAGCAGAAGTTGCATATGCAATCAAGAACATGAAGCGGGGAAAAGCTCCAGGAGAAGACGGAATTACTGTAGACATCATACAAGAAGCAAGTGGAGAAATCGAAACAGTACTCGCCCAAATTTTCACTCGATGCCTCAATGAAGGGAAGATTCCTGAGGATTGGAACAACGCTACAATGATCCTGCTACATAAAAAAGGTGACATTGAGGATCTCAGGAACTACAGACCTATCAGCCTCCTATCAGTGGTTTATAAAATCTTTATTAAAGTTCTTTCACACCGTTTGAAGGTAACACTGGACATGGCTCAACCGAGAGAACAAGCTGGATTCAGGAGTGGCTACAGCACAATAGATCATATCCACGTACTGAGAGAACTAATTGAAACAGCGAGGGAATATGAACTTCTATTGTGCATGGCTTTTATCGATTATGAAAAAGCCTTTGATTCGGTGAAACCATCAGCAGTTACAATGGCTCTGAAATCCAGCGGTATTGAAGATACATACATTAATATTATTAATAGCATCTATGAAAATGCAAGTGCAAAGATTCGGCTGTTTGAGAATACAACACATAAAAGTTGGAAAGGGAGTGAGACAAGGTGACATCATATCTCCGAAGCTCTTTAATGCTACATTGGAGGGTGTCTTTCAGTCGCTGAGCTGGGAAAACAAGGGGATAAAGATTAATGGAGATTATCTAACTCACCCTCGTTTTGCTGAAGACATAGTCATTTTTGCAATTACCCCATCAGAGCTACAGAGTATGATCCAGGAACTTGCTGACAAGAGTAAAGAAGTGGGATTAAAAATGAACTTTCAGAAGACAAAAGTGATGTTCAATGCTTTAACAAGAAATGAAGATTTTTCGATTGATGGAGAAAAGCTGGAGATAACAGACACGTACGTTTATCTTGGACAGCAGATATCAAGTGAAGGTCACATTGGTGAAGAAATTAATCGGCGTACAAAACTTGCCTGGAGAGCTTTTGGAAGAAACAGCATAATTTTCAAGAGCAATATGCCATTATGTCTTAAAAGAAAAGTGTTTGATCAATGCATCCTTCCAGTGCTTACGTATGGTGCAGAGACGTGGACCTTAACTAAAAGAGACATACAAAGGCTGCAGACAACTCAAAGCAGCATGGAGAGGTACATGCTTGGTGTAACCAGGAGAGATAAGAAGAGGAACTCGTGGATCCGAAAAATGACAAGAGTGGAAGACTTCATGATCAGAGTTAAATCCCTGAAATGGCAATGGGCTGGACATACTGCCAGTAGGACAGACCATCGATGGACAGCCGAAATTTTAGATTGGATTCCAAGGGACAGGAAAACACCCAGAAGAAGATCACATGGGAGATGGGTGGATGGAATTCGAAAGTATGCGGGTGTGGCATGGAGGAGACTGGCACAAGACAGACCGTTGTGGAGGAAACTTGGGGAGACCTTCGTCCAGCAGTGGATTGATAATGGTTGACAGTGATGATGATGATGACATAACATACATAATTCACTACCCTCCCCCTCTCCCTCCCCGCCTTACTTGCCACAGATTCCTTTACTCCTCAAGTGATGAGTGGGGGCCGTGAAGGAGTCTGCTGAGAGTAGGGTGAGGGGGACGGGTGTAGTGAATTATGTATGTTATGTATATATGTTCTTATGACTAATTTATATAATTGACGATTTGTATATTGTGTAGGTGTATTAATTTCCACAAAATCGATTTGAACAGATCAGGTCTTGATTGTGCGCATGCGTTTTTTGAACCTCATGGCTCATGTCTGTAAAACCGTGTTCCCTGTTGCACAACAGGGAATGTCATTTTACCTGATGATTTACCTGATGTATGTCATTTTACCTGATGATGAAACGCAAGGCGTTTTGAAAGATCTCGTGATTTTTAACTATCATTAAATTTTAAAATTCAAATGTTGGTGTAATCATTACTGAAATATCGTGAAAAGACGGAGGAAGTTTAACTTTTAATGTCACTGTTCGTTTATGGCACTGCTTCGTATTTATGCTACATGCAGTGTGGAATCTGCTGTTACGTATTAGCAGACTCCATCCTAATGACAATTCCATTAAATAGTCCGATAGTGGATGAAATAAACTGACATTGGATAAGTGGCGTAACTACCACCCCCGCAGCTGTCGGGGGGGGGGCAGGTAACAAAGGAGCGTGCTGCAGCTGCCAGTTATAGTTTTATGAAAAAATTCGGATACGCACAATAATTAACTCAAGGATTGATATTTTGCTTTAAGATATATTTAGCTTTGCCTAAATAAATTCCTAGTTTCACTTTTAAAACATTGAATGTCCTCCAGATTGAAAGTGTTTGGCGGCTCTTTGACTTCAGGTTGTAATACGATTGCTCTGCAATGGGTTGTAAATAATACGACCGCTCTCCAATCGCCCTCTCTCTGCACTGCTGAGGAAAAGCGCAAGGCCACAGTGGGATTTCCCGTGGAGGATGTGGGAAGAAAACAGTTACCAAGGATTACGTGCACGACAGGCGTCAACATTTATTCACAGCTGCCACAGTTCTGCCATGTGTAAGAGAGTGATTTCTTCAAGTGATTTATTTTAGTTTTGGCAAAGCAATTACACGTATTGTCATATCTATTACTTAAAAAGTTAAAACTACAGATTGAAATCATCGCTCTTTCCACGTTTATAAATGAGTCACGGAAAAATTGTCATCGGCCGCCACCGAGAATCGAACCCAGGGTCTTCCAGTTACGCGCCGGACATGCTTCTACTGCACCACAGCAGCCTCGAAATTCTCCAGACGCACAACATACGACAAACTACCAAACCACATGGCAGGTTGCTTCTTTGGAGCGCCGCACAATGCTGGGAATTCACTAAAGATGAACAGCAACAACTGAACAAATAACTAGAAGAGAGGATTCAGAATTTTTCCGTGACTCACTTATAAACGTGGAAAGAGCGATGACTTCTGTTTGATGTTCCTAATCCACGTCAACTGTGTATTTGTAAAACTACAGAGCTCTAAGTACCACCATTACTTTTTTTTTTTTTTTTTATTGGAGGTTTAACGACCACCGTGAGCAACTCAATGGGCTATAAGCAGTCGCCCGTCCCTAATTTAGAGTCACTGGTTCCAGGGAAGGGAGAGAACCAGTGCCGTAAGACAAACACAACATCCATGCCTGACCGGGATTCGAACCCGGACCCCGTTTGGACGAATGATCAGAGGCCATCGCTTAGACCACTGCGCCACCGGGGCGGCCCATTACTTTTGCAGACACTCTCCCTGACTTCCTAACACCCACCCCCAACCATCACACGCACACACTGCGAAAAATTCCCCATTCCTCGTGTTCGAAATCCTGAGAAAATTTCTGTGCTTAAGGGTGCTGAAGTAAATTTTGCGAGGGGGGGGGCGCACGCTGTGCTAGTTACACCACTGCATTGGATGTCTCGTTAAATTAGCTTTTCCGGTGGCGCAGTGGTCTGAGCGATGGCCTCTGATCATTCGTCCCAAAGGGGTCCGGGTTCGAATCCCGGTGAGGTATGGATGTTGTGTTTGTCTTTCGACACTGGCTCTCTCCCTTCCCTGGAACAAGTGGCCCTAAATTAGGGACGGGTGACTGCTTATAGCCCATTGAGTTGCTCACGGTGGTCGTTAAACCCCCAATCAAAAAAATAAAATAAAATAAATAAATAAATAAATTAGCTTTTCTAATGCCATTTTACTCGTATGATCTTTGTGATTGTATCTTAAACTAGCATGTATGAGGAAAAGAAATTTTAATGGAAAGATGGACGGTCATGTTAACTACCGAATTAAAGAACAAAATGCTGATTAAATTCTAAGCAAATCCGCCAGAAATAACACTCCAACCTCTGGGCCCAGTTGTAGTGGAGTATTAAGTAACACTATTCTTAAAAATATTTTTAGTCAGCTTGAGTTCAAGCTACACTGCTGGCCACCCAAAATGCAACACCAAGAAGGACACGAGATAGCAAAGCCAGATTTACTGGACACATAACAACAGATACAAAGATGAAACGATTGAGCTTACAGGCCCGTGCGACTTGCGGAACACGCAGACATCAATAGTTCGTGTGGCCCCCATGGCTGGCAATAACGGCCGCTACACGCCGCGGCATCGAACGAAAAAGACTTTGGATGTGGGCTTGGGGTATGTCGGTCCAGGCTGCTTCCACACGTTGCCACAGTTCACCAGGCGTAGCCGCGGGTGGTGCTTGCCGGGCCACTCGGTTGCCGTTCAGCGACCCGACGTGTTCGATGGGCGACGAATCGGGAGAACAGGCGGGCCATGCGGTGCGAGCTGTCAATGCCCGCCGCACAACATGCCAGTCCTCTCGTTCGGTGGCGTGCCGCGGCTGCGGCAATCACTCCCGTCGGTCCGTCCGTCCCTCCTGCACCCATCGAATCCATACTCGCCTCACTGTGGCTGGATGTCGTCCCACACGGGAGCCCATGTCTCGGAACGATAAACCGCTGTCGCGATAAGCCACTATTCGTCCTCGATCGAACTCCGAAACGTGCTGGAATGACTGCCGTATTCTGCGACGAGGCATCAGGAAGCTTCCCACACACAGGTCCGGCAGCACAACACACTTCCACTACTTACACCCCGCCTTCTGTGCACCCTTATTATAGTGCTTCTTGGTGGCGTGCCGGGAGCACATGATTTACATATGCCCTGCAATGCTAATCGTTTGCATGTCCTCTCGCGGGCGACGCATGCTGAGAATTTCAAGCCAATCGGATGCTTCCTTTTTGGTGTTGCATTTTGGGTGGCCAGCAGTGTATTTAAAACTTCTTTTAATTCTTCAAGTTCGGGCAAAATCATGCTCCTATAACCCAGAACAGCAAATTTATCCCTCACTCCGTACCTTCTTTTTTAACAGCAAAACGAACAATGAAAAAATAAAGAGAAAAGGGCTTTACTTTGGAGGGCCCTGCAGCAACCCGGGGCACCAGGCTTAGTCGTCGTGGGTTTCAGGGAATGGACTGAATCATCACCATGTCACCCCGGTGGCGCAGTGGTCTAAGCGATGGCCTCTGATCATTCGTCCGAACGGGGTCCGGGTTCGAATCCCGGTGAGGCATGGATGTTGTGTTTGTCTTACGGCACTGGCTCTCTCCCTTCCCTGGAACCAGTGACCCTAAATTAGGGACGGGCGACTGCTTATAGCCCATTGAGTTGCTCACGGCGGTCGTTAAAATTTCAATCCCAAAAAAAAAATTCGCCCGAGATGGGTCCGGGTTGGAATCCCGGTGAGGTATGGATGTTGTGTTTGTCTTACGGCGCTGGCTCTCTCCCTTCCCTGGAACCAGTGACCCTAAATTAGGGACGGGAGACTGCTTATAGACCATTGAGTTGCTCACGGCGGTCGTTAAACCTCCAATAAAAAAAAAAAAAAAAAAAAATTCGCCCGAGATGGGTCCGGGTTCGAATCCCGGTGAGGCATGGATGTTGTGTTTGTCTTACGGCACTGGCTCTCTCCCTTCCCTGGAACCAGTGACCCTAAATTAGGGACGGGCGACTGCTTATAGCCCATTGAGTTGCTCACGGTGGTCGTTAAACCTCCAATAAAAAAAAAAAAAAAAAATTCGCCCGAGATGGGTCCGGGTTGGAATCCCGGTGAGGTATGGATGTTGTGTTTGTCTTACGGCGCTGGCTCTCTCCCTTCCCTGGAACCAGGGGGCACTAAATTAGGGGCGGGTGACTGTTTATAGCCCATTATGTTGCTCACGGTGGTCGTTAAACCTTCAATTAAAAAAAAAGAAGAAAGTAATCTGTTCACCTTGACTCTAAATGGAAGAAAACTCAATGCCGTTTATCCAGAGGCTCTTCGGGGATGAACTTGCACATCGAAAGAATTGTAAACTAAAATACATTAAAAAAATACAAATGTTTCAAATTTCCTATATTCAGAGTCAATAAAGGCTGATAAATTTAGTCAATTGTGAGAACACATGTGTAGGTTTTTTCATTAGTTTCTTTGGGATTACTGGAATAAACAGTAGATTTCGGTTAATTGGGCCATCGGTTAATCAAGGCAGCCGTTTATTTGGGTAGTTCTCGAAGAGCATCCCGAATCAGCTTCCCATAATTGATGCAGCCGCTTAATTGGGCCAAAGCATACTAGCCGCGATGTGTCCCAATTAACCTGTATTTCAATGAAATCTTTCCGTGCAATATGTCCTATTCATAATTTCAGGAAAATTTCGACAACGCTGTCTCAAAAGCCGGTTCATATGTTGTTAAACCCTGGCAAGGCAGGGCCCCTTTCTAGTACCTACATAAAGCTCACGGATTTTTTTTTTTTTTTTTTGAGGGGGAGGGGTTAGCTACCACTGTGAGAATAAGCGGTCTTCCGTCCCTAATTTGAGGCCACTGGCTCTAGGGAAGGGAGCGGATCTGTGGGCCAGGTGCCCCACCCATGATATGGGATATGGGAATCGAGCTCGGTTCCACTTCGGATGAATAGCCGGAGGCTCGCGGCTCTCCCCACTCCGCTACGGAGGAAGCATCTTGGAAACGGCATAGGTATATCAATATGGTATGATGGCCTGAGCAAGCTTTTCCCTATCTTGGGGAAGGTGCGATACTTTAAATTACGTCCCTTCGAATTCAAAAGTTATCTACTTCCACGCAAAGAATACTCGGTTTCTGCTTCTCATACCTCCGCCATAGGAGAAAGTATTGTGATCCTTCAAAAATTAAACTTCCGGTTTTTGACAATGATTTTAGTAAAAATGCGAGAACTAAGTAAGACACAACGGTTGTAAATATCAAATAAACGTAAAAGTTATGTGAACGCAGACAACACAGCACTTCGCTGAAATGCAAAATGGGAAACGGAGCCGCACAAAACGAAGTAGTATCAGACAGTGAAAGTAACAATAGGAAAAATCTTTCGGTGTAGGGCTTGGAAAAATTCCGTTCAAGGTTAAATGCTCCAAGAAACCTTCTGCTACAGAGCACATAGATGACTAATTATAGCTCTTAATCTCTATGGCGTGATTGGAAAGGCCACTGAGGTTAGACATATTCGCATATTGTTTTATATGCTCTCTTCACTGTTTAGGAAAACTCCTTTCATGCATATGTGGGGTCCACAGCACACAGAATACGTTACTGCGTACCCTGATTGGCCGCGAGGAATAACTCTATGCGGCTAATTACAGTCTTCAAAAAAATTGTGTGATACAGTATAACTTTCTTTATGAGTTACCAGTTTCAGTAAATTTGTTTACACGGTGTGCAATTCTACCTTTTACGCCCCTCAGAGCATGAATTTATGCCCCTGAGAGGGTAACCACCACTCAGGGGCGTAAAAACGGTACGTCACTCCGGTGGCGCAGTGGTCCAAGCGCTGGCTTCTGAACATTCGTCCGAGATGGGTCTGGGTTTGAATCTCGGTGAGGCATGGATGTCATACTCGTGTTACGGCACCGGCTCTCTCCCCTTCCTCTAACCAGTGGCCCTAAATTAGGGACTGGCGACTCCTTATAGCCCATTGAGTTGCTCACGGTGGTCGTTAAATTCCCAATCAATAAAATAAATAAATAAAATTAAAAAATTAATAAATCTAGTAAATAATTCCGTTTATTGCCATAAAGAAGCAAAGGAATACACTTCCGGCAAGCTTTCGCCGCCTTTGGACGGCTTCATCAGGAGGATAATATGCTATAAGGAGAAAATAAAATCATTAATACAGACAATTGACGTAGACTAGGAACATCAAACAGGAGCCATCGCTCTCTCAACGTTCATAACTGAGCCACGGAAAAATTCTCATTGGCCGCCATTGTCTGTATTAATTATTCATTCGCCTCCTAGTTATTTGCTCAGTTGCTGCCTACCATCTTTGGTGAAGCAACCTACCAAATGGCTAGGCAGTTAGTCGTGTGTTAGTCTGGAGGAATTCGAGGCGGCTGTGGTGCAGTGGTAGCATGTTCGGCGCGTAACTGTAAGACCCTGGGTTCGATTTTCGGTGGCGGCCAATGAGAACTTTTCCGTGGCTCACTTATGAACGTGGAGAGAGCGATGGCTTCTGTTTGATGTTCCTAGTCAACGTCAATTGTCTGTATTAATTATTCTATTCTCTCCTTATAGTATATTATCCTCCTGATGAAGCCGTCCGAAGGCGGCGAAAGCTTGCGGGAAGTGTATTCCTTTGCCTTTTTATGTCAATAAACGGAATTATGTACTAGATTTATTCTCTTTTGTTGTTTAGCAACCCATATAATACAGCTATTAAAAATAAAAATAAAAACGGTACACAGAGTTCCAGAAAGGCAGTGGGAAGAGAGGGATGACTAGCTAGACGTATTCCAACGTTTGATCGTGCTCGGATGGTGACTTTGCGACAAGGTCAGTCGTTGCGCGCAACTGCACGGCAGGTGGTGTGCTGCCGTACTTATGTCCTGCGCATGTAACGACGTTACCAGGAGTGTGAAAATATGGACGATAGTAACCGCACCGCCGAGAAGGAACGAAGATACCGATCATCCCTCAAGTAACCACACCGAGAGATGATCGGTATCTTCGTCTTATGGCGCTCAGGAAACGTACAACGAGAGCACCCGAGCGCCGCAATGACCTGGCATCAGCAACCGGAACTATCACGTCGACGCAGACCGTGTGAAATATTCGGTGTGATGTACATCCTGTTTCCAAAGCGCCCTTGGCGGGGTCCCCACTGACAGCTGGCCAAAGGGAGAGCAGGGCGCCGGTGGGTAAATGCCCACCTGACATTAACGCCAGCAGACCGGCACAACGTGGTGTATACAGATGAAATCCGGATCTGTCTGAACCTAGTACAGCGTCACGAAATCGACACGCCATTCCTAGTGTGCACCACGTTTTTGACCGGGATCATTCACCGCCGCAGAACGCCCTTGTTTGCATCGACGGCGTGATGACTGAACCTTCTTACAGGGACATCATCCTGGCACCCGGTTTTCAACCTGTACATGTCGCAGCGGATATCTTTCTCGAAGATGATAACACCCGAAGACACTAGGCATGTCTGGCCAACCAGTACCTGCAAAAAGTTGGTATCACTCGGATGGACTTGCCAGCCCTTTCGCCGGATATGAACCTTATCGAGCACGCGTGGGGATGTATGAAAGACGTTCTGCGACGGAGGAAACCCCAACCAAGGACCTTAACACAGCTCCGACAAGCAGTTGTTCAAGAATGAGTTTTACTGGCCAAGGAGCTGCTGGATAACCTTATCGATAGCACGTCTCAGCGGATCCGACCTTGTTACACTGCTCGTGGGTCTCTCTCACATTATACTGACAGCGTGCTGGTTGCGTTTTACAATGCATATTCTGTCATCGACAGCCTGTGTCCACTGTTTTGGTTCTTTGTTAAATGTTTCCTGTTTGTTGCAATGGATACCTGCTCAAATCACTGTTCTGTGTTCTTTGCAGGCTGTGCACTTCACATCTGTATGCTAAGCCCACCGGACAAAAAATTTGTCACCCCTGGCAGAACTTACCTAATAACGGGCGATGGCACCTCTTGCCTTGATAACAGCATGAATCCTGTGTTGTAGAGACTCCACGAGGTTGTGGATGTATTGAACATTGATTTGCAGCCGTCAATTGGTCCCGAAGTTCCGCCAGAGTACGTGGGTGTCTATTCCTGTGTTTCACCTTCTGTTCCAAATCATCACACAGATTTTCAATAGGATTTAAATCTGGGGATTTGGCGGGCCGGTCGAGGTGAGACAGTGTTGCTGATTGTTCGTCGTGTGACTCAGACACAGTTTTAGCCCTGTGCACACGGAAATTGTCGTCTTCGAAGACAGGAGTGGCAATGTGATGCAGCTCCTGGAGATGTAGGGCAAAAGGCAACACTTCGTCCTTCAGAATGCGAAGGTACGCATGTCGGTTCAAATTCATCGTCCCTGCAAAGAGAGGGCCCATTTCGTGGTACGAAAAACATCCCTCAAACACCGCAGAAGTCCCTCGAGCTTGAACAACACCTTCGACACAATCAGGATTTAAGGCTTCACTAGGCCTGCGATGCAGATGTATGTCTCTTCCCATCATTGGAGTACAAACAAAAACTAGACTCATAAAACCAAAGCACTCATTACCAATTATCCACAGTAAAGTTTTGGTGCCTCTGAGCCCATTGATGACGTGCGACTTTGTAACTTGCTGTTAAAAGAGGCCTCTTCAGTGGTACTCTGCTCCAGATGTCCATCGCATGCAGTTCTCGTCGCAATGTCCTTTCGGAAATTGGTTGAAGTGGACTTTCATTGAGTGTTTGGAGCAATTGTTGCCTGGTTTGAAACCGATTGCAGTTACTAGGCGTGAGACATGGCAGCGGTCCATGTTGGTGAGAATCGTTTTCCGGCCACGGCTACGTCGCCGATTTTCAGTTGACTGCGAACTACACCACTGTTTGTAGACCCGCTGGACAGTACGCTTCGACACACCAGCAAATTGGGCGATTTCATTCACTTTGTGTCCATGGGCATGGCCAAACACAATGGCTCCTTTTTGCCACTCAGTAGCATCTGTCTTACGAGCCATATTGCAGACTAAATTCAACACACACGTTGCTCTTCACCACTGCACGAGACAGAAATGGTCCTGCAGACCACGTCAGGGCTATTTATCTCCCAACAATGGCATCACGGCGCCCTCTGTGCAACCGGTAATTTCCTACTACCATTTCTGTTAGAGGTGACTAATTTTTTGTCCGGTGTGCTTATATCGCCTCCCTTTTCCGACATGTAAAACTTTTTTGGGTGTGTGTATTTTCCTTGATGTCTTAAATATTTGAATTCTAATCAAGTTAAAACAACTTTTCCAGTTTTAAATTGTTTATATTTTCAACTTTTTGCCACTTTTTGCCATGTGTTGTAGAGACTCCACGAGGTTGTGGATGTATTGAACATTGATTTGCAGAATCAATGTTCAATACATCATGAATCTCGGTGTTTGTAGCCTTACACCAGTAACGCATTTTCTCGATTTGACTGGGAATACATAATTTTGTGTATTTTACGCTGTATTAACGTTGATGGCAGGACTTCGAAACATGGTGAAACAGAATGAGTTGCAAATTCTGAGAATGAATTATTCATAAGGAAATTCCTTACATAAAGGAAAACGTTTGCTTGAAATAGTAGCAGCAGTAGACACAACACATCGTTTGCTTGTAATGTCTGAAGCATCCATCGAAACTTATGACAAAAGAACAAAACTGTAAGTTTGATGAGAGGAATAGTTCCAAGCAGGCAGTACATTTAACGATGAGTTCCGACAAAGAAACTGATGTAAGAAAACCAGCTTTGTTATTAGAGATATTTATGGAAGTACCATCTGAACAGATAAGAGACGGAAGAAAGAGGAACAAAAATATCCTCCAGAACCAGCGGCGAGAGATCGAATTGAAAGAATAACATTTGGACAAGGCAAAAGCTCGTCATATTTCATGTTATCATTTGATGAATGTTTGCTTGTGTTTTATCAATCACCTGTTTGTACAAAGGCCGTTCCATAAAAACTGAGAGTATTTTTTTGAGTTGACAACAGTGCGAAGGGGAAAAATAACCACGCAGACGACTAACTGAGTTAAGGAAGTACACTGCTGGACAATTGCTAAGGACGGATCATAAACGGCTATATAGCGCATAAAAAAGTAAGTGTAGTTGGATGCCAAGTGAAATAAAATAATGTCAGAATGCCAGGACATTACAAGAAAGACAATTTATTGTGCTCTGAAATCTAGAAGGCTTTGGAACGTGTTCAAGGGACAAACAGGCCATTTTGTGCAGAATACGTAAACGTGAAAAAAATGCAATTACCGTCCGCAGGCGTTCCGGCGTAAGATGTCAATACGGGATATGGCCACCATGGAGGGCGATGCAAGATTCCACACGTCGTCTCATGCTTTGCACAACATTATCAAGCAGCTGTTGGGGTAATTTATAATTTATCCCATTCCTCTGTCAGTGCACGGATGAGGGTGTCCTTGTTTATTGGAGGGCATTGGCGACCAGCAAGACTCCTCCACAAAGCATCCTACACATTTTCAATGGGATTCAGATCTGGAGAATGTGCTGGCCATACGAGGCGTTGAATATCCTCGCTCTCAAGACACTCCTGGACAACGACTGTTCAATGACATGTTGCGTTGTCGTCCATGAAAATGAATCTATCACCGACAGCACCACGGAACATGCGAACATGAGGTAGCAGAACATCATTAATGTATCGTTGGCCAGTCATAGTTCCAGTTGGAAGCACATAGAGGGACGTACGGCCATTGATCATGATGCCAGCCCATACCATGACACTACATGTCGGATATCGGTCCAATATATCGGTACAATATGCAGTACCACTATCACGCCAGATCAGTTGTCGTCGACAATCAGACGATACACTGTATCTACTTTCATCTGAGAAGAGGACAGCAGATCAGTCGTTATCAGTCCAATTGCGATGCTGATGGCACCATTGCAAACGGGCGGTACGGTGACATCTGGACAATGGGATGCACACAACAGGACGGCGGGCGTATAGTCCTCCTTCATGCAAACGTCTGGCGATAGTTTTTCGGGAGATCCGCTTGACAGTAGCAGCCATAAACTGATTTGCTACTTCACTAGCTGTGCTGCGCCGGTGTCCTTTTGTTGATAGCACTATGTACCGATCTTCTGCAGGTGTCGTACTGCGAACACGACCTCCCCCGTGACGTTTGCTACACTCTCCATTTGTT
This sequence comes from Macrothele yani, assembly GCA_039090855.1. Classification (NCBI taxonomy): domain Eukaryota; kingdom Metazoa; phylum Arthropoda; class Arachnida; order Araneae; family Macrothelidae; genus Macrothele; species Macrothele yani. The sequence continues at coordinate 24,216,904 of CM076992.1, forward strand.
TGAAATGATTTCCAAAGCCTTGAAACAACACTGTGGCTGACGTCGAACTCCCTGGAAACATCTGTTATTTTTCGCCCTTCTTCAATCTTGCCCAATAATACGGCCACGCGTAAAATCATCTAGGTGTTGTCGGGAAGACATACTGAAAATTGCAAGTTCGTCAATTGATTCTTTCCCTTTCAACTTTGCATTTGAACAACAACGGTCAATACGCGTCAAATCCTTTATATCTCTTATCAGCGCTATGACGTCACGAACAAGTTCGGCAATCCAAAATTTGCATACGCACAACACGTCTTACTGTATCCCGCACTTATGCTAATTTCCACATTTTCCTGCCATCCATTTTATGGTTGCTATCGTTGCTATTGTCATCTGTCCTTAGCAATTGTTCGGCAGTATATCTGTGGCAACAGTTATTAACCGTGGCAGACGATTCTGCTTTTGTTAATGCGCAGTTGTTTAAGGTACGTCTGCATTTCGTCATACAGCTATGGAGGTGAGTGAAATGCGTTGTGCGAGAAAATTTTCCTATCGTTTGGGTAAAACGGCTCTAGAAACAGTTGATTTAATGAAAAAAGCTTACAAAGATAAATGTTTTGGTGAGTCAACGATTTTTAGATGGTACCATGATTTCAAAAAAGGGCGTTTGTCGGCAGAACTCGCTCCTAGGCCTGGTCGACCTGAAAGTGTTGTTACGGAGCGTGTTGTTGACACCGTTTGAGCAATCCTGCAAGAAGATTGACGAATGACGTGTGAAAACATAGCGGCGTCAACTAATATTTCAAAAACGTCGGCATTCCGCATTCTACGCGACAAATTACTGCTGCGTCGTGTTTGTTACAGATGAGTACCTTATCACCTGACGAGAGAACAATTGTTAGCCAGAGTTCAGGCTTGTCATGAGTGGAAACAAATGTTTGCAAAGAATCCAAACTTTCTAAACACAGAAATAACAGCCGATAAAACATGGGTCCACTATTTCGACCCCCTCATGAAGCACGCAACGGGTCTCTGGAAACACACAGGCTCGCCTCCTCCGAAAAAAGTCCGCCAAACCAAATCAGTTGGGAAGGTGATGATGATAATTTTCTTTGATAATAAAGGTGTAGTCTACCAGCATGCCGTTCCTCCACAAATTATTGTCAATGCTGAGTATTACATTTCAGTCTTGAAGCGTCTGCGACGACACATATCGATTAAGCGACTGGAACTGGTGGACAATTGGACCCTAATTGGACCCTATACCATGATAAAACCCGCCGCACTTGTGGCTGCTTGTGTTCAACAGTTTCGTACAAAATGCAGGACTGAAATGCTGCCACAGCCTGCCTGCAGTCCTGACCTCGCCTCGTGCGATTTCTGGTGGTTTCCAACAAAATGTCTTCCCCACATGCTTTGAAAAGTGGACTGAACGATGGGACAGTTGCATATCATCTGAGGGAAGATACTTTGAGAAAGAATGACATACATTTTGCTGTATCTATATTTCTTCATTTTGTGTGATTTTACTCTCAGTTTTTGTGGAACGGCCGTTGTACCTCTTTCGCGCTAACAAAAAGCCTTGAAAATGATAGTTTTCTAATCAACGTAGCTTTTTGTATGCACACCGAAGAGCCAAAACATTAGGACCAGCGCATTTTCATGCATATCGAAGCAACTGCAGGTAAACGACAGCGCGTGTGAAAGTCATGAAACGGTATGAGTAACACCTGAGCTCTCTTAATCAGTGTTATTCTCGTTCTGTAGACGTGAAAGTCAGTGAGTTTGACGAAGGCCAAATTGCAACGGCTAAAACACTGGGTCATAAAGTTTCCGAGACGGCAAGGCTTGTGGAGTGCTTACGGTGAGCCGTGGTTAGTACCTTCAAAAAGTGGTTCGAGGAGAGGCCAGACGACTAGGTCAGAACACTTCCGAGACGGCAAGACTTATTGTGGTGCTCGTGGTCAGGCGTGGTTAGTACCTTCAAAAAGTGGTCCGAGGAGAGGCCAGACGACTGGGTCAGAGCACTTCCGAGACGGCAAGACTTATTGTGGTGATCATGGTCAGCCGTGGTAAGTACCTTCAAAAAGTGGTCCGAAGGAGAGGCCAGACGACTGGGTCAGAGCACTTCCAAGACTGCCAGACTTATTGTGGTGCTCATGGCCAGCCGTGGTTAGTACCTTCAAAAAATGGTCCAAGGAAAACCACGAACCGCGTACAAGATGTGGGCCAACCACGGTTCATTGGTACTAGAAGCGAGCAAAAGTCATACCTTATGGTACGAGCCAACAGAAGAGAAACTGTGGCCCAACTCGCCGGTTATTTGAAAGCTGGTCACGGAAGTAATGTGTCACAAAGCAGAGTACATCGAACCCAGCTCAAAATGGGGCTACTTAGCCTCAGACCGCACCAAGTGCCTATGCTAACCTTGGTTCACTTTCGAAAGTGCTCACAACGGGCGCGTGATCAATAAAACTGGACTGATTAGAAGAAGATTGTCTGGTCCGATGAATCTGGTTTTCTGTTGCACCATGTGGACTGCCGGGTGCGTGTACATCGTTTACCTGGGTAAATGTCGGTACCAGGATACACCTTGGGACGGAAACAAGCTAGGGGAAGAAGTGCAATGAATTGGGCAAGATTTTGCTGGGAAAGTCTGGGCCTAGTCATTCATGTGCAGAAAACTACACTAAAGAGCAACTGAATTAGAGATACCTGTCTAGTAACGTGTAGCACCACCTTTCGCCCTGATGACGGCGGCGATTCGTCTCGGCATGGACTCAACAAAACACCAGAAGCGTTGGACCCACGACCCCGGAACAAGCTCCCACAGTTCACGAAGATTTCATGGAGGGAAGGGGGTCATCTCTCTCTATGGCAACACAGATGTGACCTAGCTAGCCAAGGAAGCGAGGCCACGTCGGTGAAGCGTTCATCCAAGCATTCGGATACAATTCGGGCAACTGCATTGTCTTGTTGCAGGATCAGGTCCCCAGTGGGATGTTGAAGACGCACAAACGGCAGCAAATGGTCGTCCAGGATATCCCGGTAACGTTGACATGTGAGGGACGGTGTCACACGTACCAGGGGTCCTATTTCAGTCCACGTAAGCAGTCCCCAGACGAGAATGCCACCCCCACCAGCTTGAAGAGTACCCTGCTGGCAAGAAGGATCCATCGCTTCATGTGGTTTGCGCCGCACTCGTATCCTGCCATCCGCATGTACCAACGTGAATCTCGACTCATCAGTCCAGGCAACATTTTTCCACATGTCTAGGGTACAGTGGCGATGTTCCTGCTGCCATGCTAATCTTTGCACCCTGTGATATGCGGTCAGCAGCGGTACCCTCGTGGGACGATGGCTTCTGTACCCCATAGAGAGGAGATGGTTCTGGATGGTGTGGCTGCTGACACGTTTTTGTGCACCAGCATTAAATTGCCGAGTGATTTCTTGCACTGTGGCCCGTCTATCCGCTGCTACAATGCGAGCTAGCTCACGATGACCCCGCTCGTCCACACGCTGTTGTCCACGGCAGTTGGCCCTTGCAGGGATGGTTATACCGGATTCGATGTACTCACGGTGCACCCGTGACACAGTGGCTCGTGAAAATCCCAGCGCCTGCACGACTTCCCAGATAGAGTGACCCATTCGTCGAGCCCCGACAATTTGCCCACGATCAAATGCACTCAGATCCTTCGTCTTACCCATACTGCGTCCGACTCTTACTAATTCCCGTCACATCACTCCTTATATTGTCAGATCGCTGCATACGTCATGTCGTTTCCGTTTACAGGGCCGCCCACAGCGCCTCTAATTCAATTGCTGTTCAGTGTATAACGTCTACCACCTGCCTAAACATCATTGCGGACCAGGTATATTCTTTGATGGAAACGGTATTCCTCTCTAGCAGCGCCTTCTTTCAGCAGGATAATGCGCCCTCCCATACTGCATAGATTGTTTGGAAATGGTTCGCAGAACATGAGGAAGACTTTCAGGTATGTATACTGATCTCCAAGTTCCACAGACCTCAATCTAATCGAGCATCTGTGGTTTGTGTTGGTAGAGCAAATCCGATCTGCGGCGGTACAACCACATAACTAACATTCTGCTGGTAACGTGTTGGTACCAGTTACCACAAGACACCTTTAGGAATTTTGTAGCGTATATGCCTCGCCGGGTAAGATCTGTTTTCGCCGTACGTGGAGCACCACTATCATACACTGCTGGCCACCCAAAATGCAACACCAAGAAGGAAGCATCCGGTTGGCCTGAAATTCGCAGCATGCGTCGCTCGCGAGAGGACATGCAAACGATTAGCATTGCAGGGCATATGCAAATCATGTACGCCCGGCACGCCACCGAGAAGCACTATAAGAAGGGTGCACAGAAGGCGGGGTGTAAGTAGTGGAAGTGTGTTGTACTGCCGGACCTGTGCGTGAAAAGCTTCCTGATGCCTCTTCATAGAATATGGCAGTCATTCCAGCACGTTTCGGCGTTCGACAGAGGACGAATAGTGGCTAATCGCGACAGCGGTTTATCATACCGAAACATCGGCTCCCGTGTGGGACGACATCCATCCACATTGAGGCGAGTATGGATTCGGTGGGTGCAGAAGAGACGGACGGACCGACGGGAGTGATTGCCGTCGCCTGGCGTTATGGTTTCGAACGCAATTGGATATTACACCCGCACCTATCTGGTACGCATTGCCGGTACACTCAACTGTCACTGCTACATCTCCGACGTTTTGGAGCCTGTAGTCCTCCCTTACCTGCAGGACCTGCTAGCGGCCACGTTTCAATAAGACAATGCGCGCCCGCACGTGGCACGCATCGCGCAACAATTCTGCACGGCCCACCAGGTGTCACTGCTGCCGTGGCCAGCCTGTTCTCCCGATATGTCGCCCATCGAACACGTCTGGTCGCTGATCGGCAACCGAGTGACCCGGCAAGCACCACCCGTGATGAACTGTGGCAACGTTTGGAAGCAGCCTGGACCGACATACCCCAAGCCCACATCCAAAGCCTCTTCCGTTCGATGCCGCGGCGTGTAGCAGCCGTTATTGCCAGCCATGGGGGCCACACGAACTATTGATGTCTGCGTGTTTCGCAAGTCGCACGGTCCTGTAAGCTCAATCGTTTCATCTTTGTATCTGTTGTTGTGTCCAGTAAATCTGGCTGTGCTATCTAATATCTCGTGTCCTTTTTAGTGTTGCATTTTGGGGCGCCAGCAGTGTATTAGGCAGGTCGTCATAACGTTTTTTGTTCTTCGGTATGTATGTCTCATCGGGTGAGAGCTATTTTTGCAGTAAGTGGGGGACCTACAGCTTATGAGGTAGGTGGTTTTAATGTTTTTGCTGATAGGTGTATGATTGACTTAGCATGGATTAAAATATATCGGGACAGATGTCAGAGTGACAGTTAGTTTGAGAGTTATAGGGAAGGATGAACACGTAATCGCGGATGGTACGTGAAGTATGACAAGTTGTATGAGTGATACGAAGCATAAATTGTACTACGGTGGTAAGAGTTTGTACTACGGTGGTAAGAGTTTGACAAGAGTTTGACAAAACTCTTACCACCGAATCAGATCGCCATTAGTGTGACAGTAAACCATGCATCAGATCGCCATGAGTGTAACAGAAAACCATGAATCAGCTCGCCATGTGTGTGACAGTAACGACAATTCGGAGAGCAAATAATATTGAAACGGCGCGGAGTGATGGAGGTAAGAATACGCTGATGTCGGAAAACCCATGAATATCTCTTTACCTTTCCGAGGGGGGAATAAAATGCAGTAAAGTATTGCGCTGATGTGGTCGCCTGTAGGAGATGATAGAGGAACTTATACATTTTTTATTATGACTGATGATTTAGCGATTGATGGTGCAATTCTAGAAGTAACCGATGCCTACATTTAATTTGGACAACAGATATCAAGCGAGAGCCACATTAAAGAGGAAATTAAAAGACGTATGAAACTTGGTTGGAGAACATACGGAAGAAATAGTGCAATTCTCAAGAGCAAGTTTCCAATATGTCTTAAAAGAAAAGTGTCTAGTCAATGCGTACTTCCAGTTCTTACTCATGGATCTGAGACATGGATCTTAAAATGACACATACATAGGCTTCAAATAACACAAAGAAGCCTGGATAAATGCATGCTGGAAAGCTAGGAATAGGACCGTATGGTTCAGAAAAATGATGGAATTTGATGACATCATCAGGGGTGGACAACAAAACTGAAACACTTGCGCAAATAGCACCCTACGTGTCACGCCGTTGTAAGCGCTATCTGGTGGCCAGCCTGCATCTATTTCGCAGTCGATCAACGAGAGCTGAGTGCAAGGTTGCATTAGCAGAGCAGTAGCAGAGCTGGACGTCAAAAAGTGCGATCCACACAACCTAACGGGAGACATATCCGAGTTTCAAAGAGAACAGATTGTTGGTGCGCGTTTCGCCGGTGCATCTGTGTCCAAGACAGCAAGTCTTTGTGGTGTATTGCGAACCACTTTGTCCAAGATCATGCTGGCATACCAGCAAGAGGAAGAACCACATCCAATAGGAGTAACTGTCGGGGTAAGAGGAAACCGTCTCTGACATGACGTGTGGGAGCTCATACGGATGGTAGCCAAAAAAAACCATAAAACCACAGCTGCCCAACTCACCGCAGAGTTGAATACACACCGCGACTCACCTGTTTCCATCAAAATTGTTCGTCGGGAGCTTCATCGGGTCAACATTCACGGTTGTGTTGCTATCGCCAAACCCTGGATCATCAGTGTGAGGGCCAAACATCGGTTGCAATGATGCCAGGAGCGCAAATCGTGGACGTTGGACAACTTGAAACGTGTATTGTTCTCCAGTGAATCGTCTTTCACTGTCTTTCCCACAACCGGGAGAGTTTACGTGTAGAGACATCCCTCACAGGTTTACCACCCGGACTGTTTATTGCCCACAGTGAAGCACTGAGGTAGATCGATGGTGGTTTGGGCCTCAATATCGTGGCAGTCTGTCAGCCCGCCGATTGTTCTTGACGGGCAGATCACTGCCAAGGACTATCGGGCAATTCTGGAGGACTAGGTGTACCCAATGGTTCAAACATTGTACCCTGACGGTGGTACCGTGCAGCAGGGTGATAACGGACCGATACATAGAGCCAAACTGGTAGAAGAGTGGTTTACTGAGCATGAAAGTGAGGTTGAATTTCTGTCATGGCCTGCACAGCCACCCGACTTGAACATTATCGAGCCACACGGGGCTGTTCTGGAGGAGCTAGTCAGGAAACGTTTTCCACCACCAGCATCATGTCGTAAACTAGCCACTTTTCTGCAAGAAGAATGGCTTCAAATCCTTCTGGCCACTGTACAGGTCTTGTATCGGTCATTCTCACGAATAATTGCAGCTGTATTGATCTCCAAAGGAGGTCCTACACCGTACTAATAAATTGTTTTATCCTAAACTCATGTGTTTCAGTTTCATTGTCCACCCCCTGATGATCAAGGTAAAATCCCTGAAATGACGATGGGCTGGACATATTGCTAGAACTGACCACCATTGGATAACTCAAATACTAGTTTCGATACCAACGGGCAGGAAAAGACTCAGAAGAAGACCACATGTCAGATGGATAAATGGAATTCTAAAGCATATACACTATCTACCAACAAGTAATTGGACACCTGTGATATCAAAGGAAAACGCAGTTTATTCACCTTCAATAGTTGGTGGAGCCTCCACGAGCGGATATTACAGCTGCGACCCTCCGGGTCATACTCTCAACCAGGCGCTGTACGACGGCTAGCGGTATTTTCTTCCTCTCGACTTGGAGAAGACAGGTCAGTTCCTTCACCGATTTCGGACGGTGGGGGCACCCCTTAGGTCGACGCTCCAACTCGTCCCAGAGGTGCTAGATAGGGTTAAGGTCCGTGCTCTGCGCAGGCCAGTCCATTCGATTAACCCCATTGTCACCATACCAAGCAATGGTGGACCTCGCAACACGACAGGTGGCATTGTCATCCTGAAAGTAACATGGGTCCACCCCGTAAAACTGCCACAACGCAGGAAGCGCATGGTCACCAAAAATGGTGCAGTAGGTCTCGGCGTTGAGTCTACCAGGAATTGCGACCAAGGGTCCCATGCCATACCAGGAGAAACACCCCCACAGCATAATTTCACCGCCGCCGAACTTCACAGTTGGCACAATACATTCCGACAGGAGACGTTCTTCTCCAGGCAGACGCCAAACCCAGACCCTGCCATCCGAACGGTAAAGGGTGAGCCTTGATTCGTCGCTCCAGAGAACCTGTTTCCGCTGTTCAACGGTCCACTGTCGACGTTCTTTGCACCACGTTAGCCGAGCAGCGCTATAGGACTTGGTGATCAAAGGCTTGTGGGCGGCAGCACGTCCATGATAACCGAGCAGATGGGCTTCCATGATAACCGAGCAGATGGTATTCATCGAAAGAACACTCCCGGATGCCTGTTGAAACTCCTCGCGGATGTGGCCCATCGATTTGTTGCGGTTCTTCCGAATTTCTCTGGCCAGCACCCGTCGGTCTCTAACTCCCAGTTTTGTGGGTCTGCCGGGTCGGGGCACATTCCGACAGTCACCTCTCATCTTCCACCTGCCAATCACGTAGGCCACTGTCGATTTTGGGTACTTCAACTCGCTGGATATGTCACGTATGGATCGGCCATTTCTGTGATACCCGACGATTACACCTTTCTCGAAATCAGAGAGCTCCGAACTGCGTGGCATCTTGCATGCGACTGGTGCCGTTTTTGTTTCCCACACTATATTTAACAGCGGCGGCCGTGACGTGTATCAGGACCGCAGATATCGTCGATTGCAGGGGTGTCCAATTACTTGTTGGTAGATAGTGTGTATAGGAGTGACGTGGAGGAGACTGGTTCGAAAAAGAAAGTTGTGGAAGAGACTTGGGAAGACTTTCATCCAGCAGTGGATTGGTAATAGATGATGAGGAGGCAAGAGCTTCCTCCATTTACATTTTGTCTTTTCCTTCTTATGTGACCAATAATATCACTTTTATTTAATTTTAATCTGTATTGTGCGTTCAACAAACAATGTTTTCAAAGCAATACGCTATCCACTCTTGGCTGAATAACTTCCTGAGCTGTCATTTTGGAGCAAGTCATTTACCGTTTGCATGTTGTTAGAAATAATGTAATAAGATTAAAGTATGCTGCATTTCGTTATGCATGATTTCATTTCACGCAAGGGCACTCAACGAAATGTCAGCTAGACGAGGGAGATAAAATATTTATTCGGATCAAGTGACCTAACAAATCTCAGCAGTCAACCAGGAGGAATGGATGTTCGTGACGAAAATACTTCCAGAGTTTGTTGGAGGCTGCTGGAATTAAACGATTCGTACACAGTGCGAAACTATCTGAAATGACATATTCCGGTTGCACGACGTTACACCGTGATTCGGTTACTTTCTAATTCTGTGTTTAATGGATTTGAAAATTCCATTAAAATACCACGGACCTTAAACCAGGAAGGCTTCGTATGAATTCACAGAAAGTATAATTAAGTAAAATATCATTACACTTCTTAATGACCAGTATGAGCAAATCTAAGGGCTATAGGTTTGGGACTTTGGCTCCAAGGAAGTGTAAGAACCAGATCCATAGATCTCACTAGTAGTCCTAGCTGGGTCCGGGTTACTAGTCACAAACCCACGCCTCTTGACATTCTCAACTGGGGAAGGTAATACAGTACCTGTGAAAACGCAAATTTGTCTGCTACGGAGATCGAAGGCGTGCTCCTCACTCCGGAGTAAGTTGTTCTCCCAACTAAGCTACACGGACAGAATGTATCGCTACAGATTTGTCGTCTTCACACGTTCTTTACCTCTATTGTACGTCGCATATCATCAACACAAGTTTAGCGGTTTTATATGTTTTTTATTAGTGTATTTAATGACCATCGAGAGCAACTCGATGGGCTATGAGTAGTCGTTCGTCCCATATAGGACCACTGGTTCCAGAAAAGGGAGAGAACCAATGCCGTAAGACAAAAAACATCCATGCCTCACCTAGATTTGAACCCGGACCCATCTCGGACGAATGGCCAGAAGCCAGCATTTAGACCACTGTGTCACCGAGGTGGATTAGCAGTTTTAACCCTTAAAGCGTCCGATGTGTGTGAACCAAAGGCTCCCCCAAATTTTCTGTGCGCACTCCAGAACAAATGTTCACATTGCGACCCGGTACAAAAGCTACGACAAAACAATTCCTTTCTGTCTCAGCACAGTAGTACTATACATAAACCTGCTTTTTTTATTGAATGCTTAACGACCACCGTCCTTAATTTAGGGCCACTGGTTCCAGAGAAGGGAGAGAACCAGCGCCGTAAGACAAACACAACATCCATGCCTCAACGGGAACCGAACCCATCTCGGACGAATGATCAGAAGCCATCGCTTAGACCATTGCGCTAACGGGGCGGCACATAAACCTGTCACGGGTGATATGCGTTTCCTTCGAGTCTACATGATAAGGAATGGCTAGTTCCCCTGACATGGACATCATTCCACTGGGTAGAAACAAGTGACTCAAGCATCTCTCTCCATTCTTTGGCTTTTCGTCACTGTTACAGCCCTTTAAAAAGATAATCAGTCAGAAAGGATTAGTGTTTATCATCCCCTTAAGTGACCATTTTGAATAACAAAGCTGTGAGGCAAACACATTCCCATGCGCAGGTTCACTCGCTCCAGCCACGTTCAGCCCACTTCTTAGGCAGCGAATATGTTCGTTCGAGCTGATTTCAACCCATGTTGCTAACTCCGAGCTAATTCGTTCCAGCTGGTAAAAGGTTAAGAAGGCTCGACTCATGATTTGGCCGAAAACTTTCACCGGTGCATGTCTAAGCGCTGGCTTCTGACCATTCGTCCGAGATGAGTCGGCGTTCGAATCCCAGTGAAGCATGGATGTTGCGTTTGTCTTACGTCGCTGATTCTCTCCCTTCCCTTTAGCCAGTAGCCCTTAATTAGGGACGGGTGACTGCTGATAGTACATCGAGTTGCTCACGGTGGTAGTTAAACCTGCGTAAACACAAATTTGTCGGTGACGAAGATCAAATCGCCCCTCCTCGCTCCGCCGCCAGTTGTTCTAACCGACTAATTTAGGGCCACTGGTTCCTGGGAATGAAATATATTGTTGCAGATCTGTTGTCTTGACACGAGTTTCACCTCTGTAGTACGTCACAAACCCCTAGACAATATTTCCTTATCGTCATATAGTGAGCACAAAGGAATTTTGGGCGACAGATTTGCTTCAAAGAATTTTAAATTCACGTATGGTACATTCGTACACGGCCGACCCGGTGGTGCGGTAGTCTAAGCGATGGCTTACGACAGTTCGTGCCAGATGAATTCGGGCTCGAAGTCCGGTCAGACATGGGTATTGTATCTGTCTTACGGCACTGGCTCTCTCCATTCCCTGGAACCAGTGGCCCTGAATTAAGGACAGGCGACTGCTTATAGCCCTTTGAGTTGCTCACGGTGGTTGTTAAATACCCAATCCAAAAGTACATTCATACATCCATGCAAGAGGACTTTCTGTAGATGTTTAGAACCGGGTGGTTTTCCTGTGCGGATACACTGATTTTCTCGTACTTTCACACCTCATTGCTATAGTGTGCCCATTTTAGGGATTCGTACCAGGCCTTTTCTTTTCTTTTCGAACTACTTCTGCACGTCTAGTTAGCACTTTCATCGCATTTGTTTCTTGCATCCTAAATTCCAGCCACTCGTTGTTGCATGAAACAACAACTACGCCAATCTCTAAAGAAGTCAAACACGCAGTTATTTCCAATTTGGTTTCGTTGGGAAAAAACATCCGAAAATATTAGGCAAAGAAATATTCACGAACTTGAGTTTGGGGCCAATATTCTCTTTAAGTGGCTATGGGTAATGCCCGCCTAACCCAATAAGCTAGGCAGGCATCAAAACCACTTGGGAATTTTTTTCTTATTTTCTCAGCTTCTCTTATTAATGCAGTAGAAGCTGAAACTTGGATTGGGACACTCATCTTTTTTTATAATCTCCCCATTTTTGTCACCGTTCTTTCCGCCATTGATTTTAAATAAAAAAAATATTAAAAAACATTTCATTAATTGAAACTTTTATTTTATAAAAAGTGAGAAGCTCAAACTTACTTCTGGAATAAAAACACTGGAAATTAGGGAAAGCATGTTTACGCATAATACACAGTTTCTTTGAACTTGGTTACGGTCTGCTGTGATTGGTTGGCGCTGATGTGTGTTGTTTTGAGAAAAGACTCAACATCTGCCTCTTTCTCGGCATGGGAAAATCACTAATCCGCATTCTCACGTTCACTATCTGCTCGAACGAGGCTACTTTGCAAGAAGCCTTTCAGAATGAAGAGGACGACCTTAGAAGGAGGCGAACGGCATTAAAAAAAATGTGTTGTTTTGACTTCTGAGGGGCCGAATTTTATTTATTTATTATTATTTCTTCAGGTAATTGATTTTCGATTTATGAAAATCAATTAGTGATTTGGGAATTTTAATCTAAAATGCTTACTGCGCGGAGGAAGGTAAGTCGCCAAGCCGCCACGCGAGCGCGGCTTAGAGGTAACATTGTTTGGGACATCAAAATCTTGACAAAGAAACTGTACCCTATTTCTTAACATGTTCTCGTGTGCCCATACGCGTATGAACAGCAAGCTTATAGAAAAGTTTCGCGGCGGGTTCTTACTTAGCAAACTCCGCTTCTCCGCCCCGGTGGCGCAGTGGTCTAAGCGATGGCTTCTGACCATTCGTCCGTGAAGGGTCCGGGTTCGAATCCCAGTGAGGCATGGATGTTGTGTTTGTCTTACGGCACGGGCTCTTTCCCTTCCCTGGAACCAGTGGCCATAAATTACTATACGATACGATATTTAAAGAAGTTTTAGGAAGGAAGTGTCTGACCCCAGGTCTAAAACTACCCTTAGAAATAGGAAGTTAGGAGATTTGAGTAAGTGAACTCAATAGGAAAGACAAACAGAAAAATTGAGTGAAAGGAGAAGGTGATATAATAAATTTTTCAAACTGTGAACCGTGACACCAGTCCGGGGGGAAGGGGGGCAAGGGGAACCAAGCACCGCACAACATCACAGAGAACCACAACACCACCCGGCCGCCGACACACCAGGGGGTCACTGCAACTCAAAGGGACCAAATCCAAATGCCCGAGCAGAATCCATTTTCAACGTCTCGATGCCAATCTGTAAAAGAAGGGGGTGGTGTTCGGTCTAAATTCCACCAGTGTTCGCATACTTACTCTCTCCGTCAAGGGGTTCAACGATCGCCGCCTTAGTTCTGGGATACCTAAGGAATTCGCTGAGACTGTAGTCAACCGCGCCCCTAACAAGTTCATTAGGGTGGGTTTCCGCTTTCTTGAAGAACTTCTTGGCGAGTCTGGTGGAAAACTCATGTACCTTCTCGATTATAAGTCTGTTTCTCAGGTTACAAATTGGGGTCCAAGGGGGAGCCTCAGTTGTAATTCGAAGTGCTCGGCTCTGCACTCTCTCGATTCTCTCTCGCTGATTCCTACTAATACCAATCCAGATGGAGGAGGAGTAGGTTAACACCGGCCTGACGACCGTCTTATACAGCAATACTTTGTGCCGTGTTGTAAGGAAACTTCTCCGGTGGAGTAGTGGAGCTAGCTGTCCAAAACATTGTCTAGCTTTATTCGTGTGGTAGCTGGTGTTCGTCACCCACGAAAGTCGACAATCGAGTTGGAGCCCTAGGTACTTAGTGGAGGTAGCCCAGGGGATTGTCTCTTGAAACATAACGAGTTTCGGTACTCCTTGGGAAGATCCAAAAAACAACAGCGCACTGCTCTTAGACGGATTGATCTTGATCCGCCAGTCAGTGTAGTAAGTTTCCAGCTGAGAAAGAAAGTCCTGGAGGAGCTTCACTGCTCTGCTTTTGTTCAGGAACCTGATGACAACAGCTTTATCATCTGCGTACATCATGACCTGCCCTTGTTGGTTGGGTTTGGGTAAGTGTGTAGATAAATGGAGAACAGCGTTGGTCCAAGAACCAAACCCTGAGGAACGCCAGACCGAATACCGCCCTAAATTAGGGACGGGCGACTGCTTATATAGCCCACTGAGTTGCTCACGATGGTTGTTACTCCTTCAATCAAAAAAAAATCCGCTTCTGTACAGATGCTAACTTTTAAACTGCTTTCAAGGCATTTTAGAACTAAAGCGTACTGATTACGTTTAGGAGTTATAGTTTAGTTGCGTTTCTGATATTTTAATAACTCTTCAAAAGCTCTGAGGCACAGAGAAGTTGGCCAATAATTTCGGGGGTGAAAGAGTGAGTATTGTAAGGAGGAAAATACAGCTCACCCGTAAACTAGAGCAATTCAGAGTCATATTTCGATTGTTGCGTGTGTAATTGTATTATCCTATGAATTTATGAGGTATATTTTTTCCTGGGTTTCTATACTCGCACCCAAACAGATAGGGAAAATGGCCCCAGGTGGTGCAGTGTTCTAATCGCTGCACTGTAAAAAAAATTCTGAAATTCACGAGCCACTTTCCGCAATTCCTTTCGTGAATTAACGAAGCATATTTCTGATACAACTTTTCCGTGAAATAACGGAAAGAAACGTCAATTTCACGGATTTTTCGTACGCCAGGAAACAATCTGAGATTTTCAGAAACCTTTCCGCAATTCCTTTGTTATATTGACGGTAAATTTCCGTTTTGGGAATGTGTTAACTGAGAATTCTGAATTTTCAGGTACCTTCCAGCAATTCCTTTCGTTTATTAACGGAAAAACTCCGTTCTCAATTTTTTGGTATCCATATGACGAAAACATTCGTGTAATAGGCTTTCATAGTCTGTCTAAGAATCTGATTTTGAAGTCCTGTAGCGAGGTCGGAAATTACGCATGAATTTTGGTTGCTGTGGGGCAGAATATTTCTTCTCCTCTCCCCAGTGGTCGAAATGGGCCAGCATTCGCTGGTATGGCATATCGGCACTTCTTGTTTTTTCTAGTATTTCACACCGGCACTTTTCCTACCCGGAATTTACATACCTGCACTAATTTTAGTCGTGGGAACTTTTTTTCTTTTTTTGTCCCTGGCTTACGAGCGCGCATTCTGTAACATAGAAACCTTATGTGCCTCGTGCACTTGAGAACACATGAGGTCACGGTGGTAGTTTAACCTTCAATCAAAAAAAAAAAAAAAAAGCCCCCCCCAAAAAAAAAAAAAAAAGTCTAAGCAGGGGTCGGTAAACTACGGCCCGCGGGCCAAATCCGGCCCTCCGCCTCTTTTTGTACGGCCCGCGAGCTCTAAGACTGGCTTTTACATGTTCAAATACTTTAAAATTTCAAAGCCTTTAAAATGTCAAAGCACGTGCTGTAACTGAACGGCTGACTAACCGCCGAGTTGAGAGATACGACTGTATGTGGCTTTCCTATAGCTTCGCATTCGGTGGCCTCTGCTGTGACGCTACGCAGTTATAATTTGGAGCGTTTCCAATGCCACGTGTATCGCTGTTCTCATTTGATTACCCTTGCATATCTATCATGTCACTGTCAAAACCACGCAGTTATAATTTGGAGCGTTTCCAGTGCCACGTGTATCGCTGTTCTCATTTGATTACCCTTGCATATCTATCATGTCACTGTCAAAACCAGAAAAGAAGAGAAAAGTGGATATCTGTATTTGGCACCTGTGTGGAAAAACATTTTCAAAGATGAAATACGTAAAAACTCAATACTGGTCAGCATTAACAGATGAACATTTGCAATCAATTTTGATGATAGGGAGTACTGACTTTGAACACCAATTTGGTGAAATGATATCACCCCCCCCCCCCGAAAAAAATAAACAATTCCATTCTTCTCATTGTAGAACTGTATTTCAAACAATTGTAGCCTTCTTTTAGTCTACTTATTATTATTACGTTACATTTTGTTCAATAAATTTGTAAAAACGTTTTTTTTGTTTTTGTTATTTGTACGCAGCAGGGTTCGCTGAACGGTCGTTTTAGACACACTTCCGGTAGCCCCATGGTTCATTCGGCCAGTGAGTTACTCCACTGTAGCGTGTCGATCGGCCCTCACGCACCTTCGAAGCCAACGTTCACCTCTCACATCAATGACACGTGGTGCTCCGCAATTTCCACATCGCTTATTCGTAATGGTGCCATTTCTCCAATCACGATACACTTTAACCACAGCAGCACGCGAACAGTTCACAAACTGCGCTGTTTCAGAAATACTTGCACCCTTGGCCCGAAAGCCGATAATCATCCCTTTCTGCAAATCTGATAAATTGCTCCTTCTATGCATGAGAGCAACGAGTGATATGTTTTCAGAATGCCCACAACACACCTTATATACCCTCTAAGCCAGCTCACGACACGTACCATCTTTCATTGGCTACACGCTGTTGACGTCAAAAGTAGTAGGAGGTCACAATGTGACTCGACTATGTATAAAAGTAATAAAAATAAATATTGTTTTTGAAAAATTAGCAGTCGAAATAGTTGCTATTTCCGCCGCCATAGTTTAATAAATATTTACTTTTATGACTCAGATATCTTCTTTCATTAGTTTTATGACAAAAACATTCATTAATTCACCTACCTAAGTACCGCTCAATGTCATGAATTAGTAAACCTTATTGTTTGTTCTTATGATTTAATTCCGCTTAGTACGGACTGTGTCTCGGTGCGGTTGTGAGGGACGCGAATGTGCTGTACATAAATAAATATATACTCTAGAATCACTCGTTTTATTTACGCTTTCCAACCGTAGGTTGAAGAAGAGTATATGCTCCAGCTTTTTCCGTCTGTCTGTCTGTTCGTCCGTCCGCACGATAACTCGCGTAAAAATGGTTCGAATTCGAAGAAATTTTAGTATTTCGTAGGGGACCACCTGGGGACGAACCCTATTGAAAATGGGTGAAATGGGATAAAAGATCAAGACATAGAAGCGGGATCCATTCCATTGCCCTTATGCATCATAACTTACTTAAAAATGCTTCGATTGCAACAAAACGTTAACATGTTGTTCCGGAGGTATACTGAACAGGTTCCGTTGAATATAATCGAAATGGGGTCAAAGGTCAGGGCACAGGAGCGAGATTTGGTTAACAGCCGTTGTCCTCATAACTTGACTAAAATGCTTCTATTGCGACAAAACTTTAGTATGTTGTTCCGGAAGTATACTGAACCAATTCTTTTTAACATAATCGAAAGGGGGTCAAAGGTCAGGACACACAAGCGATATTTATTCCGCAGCCATTATCCTCACAACTGGACTAAAAACACTTCTATTGCGACAAAACTTCAGTATGTTGTTCCGGAGGTACACTGAACTGGTTCTGTTTAACATCATCGAAATAGAATCAAAGGTCATGTCACAGGAGCGAAATTTATTCCACAGCCATTATCCTCATAACCGGACTAAAAGTACTTCTATTGCGACAAAACTTCAGTATGTTGTTCCGGAGGTATACTGAACCAATTATTTTTAACATCATCGAAATGGGGTCAAAGGTCAGGACACACAAGCGAGATTTATTCCGCAGCCATTATCCTTACAACTGGACTAAAAACACTTCTATTGCGACAAAACTTGAGTATGTTGTTCCGAAGGTATACTGAACCGGTTGTGTTTAATATCATCAAAATGGGGTCAAAGGTCAAGGCACAGGAGCGAGATTTATTCCAGAGCCATTATCCTCATAACTTGAGTAATGATTCCTGGTATGTTGGAAAGGGTATCATAATCAATGCATTGCATGAATTTAATAGTTTTATTTCACACCTACAAAGATCTTGGCACGCAAAACATGCATAGCACAAATTACCTACAAAGAATGCCAGGGTAATCTTGATTTTTTTTTTTTCATTTTCTACGTCGTTTTCTAACGATATCTTCTAGCAAATCAACTTAGCGGCACAGATAATTTCTTGTAATTCTCTTTTTACTTGTAAGGTGACAGTAGAAGCGCTTGTGTGCTGTTAAATGCACTTTTAATACACACGAGGAAGCTTATTATGCACTTATCAGCAACTATAACTTCGAAAGCCTCCCACATCTATTTTGTTACTGTTTAGACTTGGGCGTAAAAGAATTCGTGCAGTTGTTAAATTCATTTTCTGGTCGATTATCCTCTAGGTCGAATACCTTTTACAGAACCATTTGACTTGATATATAGCTGACTCCTGAACATTTAACGATGAAGGTAAACAAAAATAAGGTTTCTGCGTAAAAGCAACAACAATCAAAACAAAAAAGTAATCGAGACTGTTTTAAAGTTTCATTTGCGTGCAATTGAGAGGCTTAGGAAAGGGCGTGTTGTCCAAAAGTGGGTAGCTAGCCATTCCTGTTTTTTTTTACCCCACGTACTATGACAGACCCCACCCCACCTGACGAACGTATTTGATAGAACGCCCTTGACCAAACGTCGTGCGTTGTTACATCATGCAACAAGTTTTACCAATTAATCATCTCAACGTGTTGATCAAGATAGTTCTTCGGGACATGGATCGTTTATCGACAAAGAAACCCAGCAGCAAGCAAATGTCAAAAAAGTCAGTTACGGAACACTCGAAATAGCACGTAAGAATTCTGAAAAAAAAAAGAAGAAAAAAAAAAGCCCTTAAGGATCTGATGGTGCAACTTAGTTTCATCATGCAGCTGACTCAGAGTTTCCTGAAGAATGTTCTGACTGATGTCACAAGAATCCCACGGTCACATTGCGTGATTCCGATACTTGAGATCACTTCCCGTAAGTATCGAAACGAAGAAAATTACATGAATTACCGGAGCCAAAATACTTAGATTTCACTGCCTTTTCTTCTTTTTGCTTTTATTATCCTTTTTGTTTTTGCAAGCCTAAAACCGAAAGTTGGGCCACTCCCGTGGACGAGACGTGCTGGCTACTGACAATTCGTTCGAGGTGACCCAGGCTCGGGTCACGGGATGAGGCATGGGTTCGATTCCCTCAATTTTGTTTCTGCAGTCCTGTCTGATAGGACTATCTCCCCCCCGCGCACGCACACACACACAGCAGCTGGTGGTCCCAAATTACGGACAGGCGACTGCTTAAGCTTGCCGGGCATTACGTCGGAACGGAAGCGAAATGTCTAACCAGAAGAGAAATGTCTAAACAAAAGAGAAATAAATGGCGGAACAGAAACCACTGGAAAAAAAAAATGGTTAACATTATTTCCAATGAAAACCCGCACATTACGCCGGAATCGCATCGGAATTCTTGCTTCGGAAATAAACCATCGGAATCTGAAATTTCGATATCGCTCCTTCGCAATATTTTTATTCCGAATGCGTTAAATCAAAAACATCTGCCTCAACTGTTCACTTTATCACATCGACAGATGTGCAAGCCCTTGCCTCGATATGATATGTCTGCGTTTAGTTGTTCTAGAAGCCTTTTTGGAAGTTGTTTTATTATTATTTGATTTAATCAACACTGTGCAAAAAGAAGAAAAAGCAATTTAGTACGAAATTGATCGTAAACGTTTTTTACGCTTTCCAACCGTAGGTTGAAGAAACGTATATGCTCCAGCTTTGTTCGTCTGTTTGTCTGTCCGCACGATAACTCGCGTAAAAATGATTCCATTTCGATGAAATTTTAGTATGTGGTAGAGAACAAAAGGTTCGTCCACTGGGGACGAACCCTATTGAAAATGGGGTTAACGGGGTCAAAGGTCATGACATAGGAGCGAGATTCATTGCCATTGCCCTTATGCGTCATAACTTGCGTAAATATGGTTCGATTTCAATGAAATTTTAGTATGCAGTAGAGGACCCCCTGGGGACGAACCCTATCGAAAATAGGCTAAGTGGGGTTAAAGGTCAGGACAAAGGAGTGGAATCCATTTCGTCGTACTTATGCGTCATAACTTGCGTAAAAATGCTTCGATCACGACAAAACTTCATCATGTTCTTCCGGAAATATACTGAACCGGTTCTGCTGAATATCATCGAAATGGGGTCAAAGGTCAGGTCATAGGAGCGAGATTTATTCTACAGCCATTATCCTCATAACTTGAGTAATAATTGGGGTAATGATTTCTGGTATGTTGGAAAGCGTATCACAATCAATGCATTGCATGATTTTACTAACTTGTTTGTAATAGTGTGATGAAACAAAACGTGTGGGACGAAATATCCAAAAATTTCACTAAACCTGCTAAGTATTATTCTTTTCTCATTTGGTATTTAATTTAAAAAAATACATTCACAAGAAAAATAGGGTCCGTAGGTTATAGGATATTGCTGCTAGGATCATCTTATTATAACCGTGTTATTTTTGTTTGTTTGTTTATGTAGAATATGATTATCAGTGCCATTTTATTTTGCACTCATTCGGGTATAATATTTTTTAAGTCCGCAGTTATTTTTACCAACAGCAGGTGTTGCTTCATTATTCACTTAATTCTGATTTTTTAACCTAATTCTGTTTTTCACCTTCCTTTCTTCATCATCTCATCTTGCCGAGCGGTACGAAGCGCTGTCTTCTAACAATTTCTCCATTGATTGTTCCGGGTGCGAATCCCGGTCGGATATGGATAGTGAGTTTGTATTACTGCTCTGGCTCTCACCCCTTGCCTGTAACTTATGGCTGCAAATTCAAAATGAGAACCTGCATTTATAGCGTTTTGAGATGCTCACGGTAATTTGATTTGATTTGATTGAAGGTTTAACGACTACCGTGAGCAACCTTTAGCAGTCTCCCGTCCCTAATTTAGGGACACTGGTTCCAGGGAAGGGATAGAGAGCCAGTACCATAAGACAACACAGCCTCACCGGGATTCGAACCCGGAGCCGTCTCGGACGAGTGATCAGAAATTCAGAAGGTCTTTATTGCTCATAAAATTATGTACAATAAAAAACGTCGCCGGAAAAAGACACTTCCGGCGTCACAATCAACAACCATAAATAATAAAACATTAAAAAAAAACACTACCAATAGACAGTATGTAACTTTCAGCATATAGTCACTTGCAGTATTAAAAAATTGTGCCTGGGGGGAAAACACATTGTAATAGAACAAAAAAAAACAATAAAAAAGACCAAGTCATAACACCTAAAGAAAAAAAAATACAAAAACCACTAAAGAAGAAAGGAAACACGGTCTTGATCAATATCGCACCACGTCCCATCAATTTTCCAGGTTTGAAAAAAGGACGACACACGATCAGCTGCTTTGGCAATATCAAACTCAGTTTGAACGATAGAGATGATTGATGAGCGAAATTGTCTGCAGAGAAAACGGCGAGCAACATGATAGCGACGCAATGCTGGATCATCAACAGAAGATTGATACAAGTGATAGCTAGTAAGTTTAGCCTGAAGGAAAAAATGCACACAGTTGATTATGATGAATTGCAGATTGATGATGACGGCGAAGGTAGAGAAAGTGCATCATGGTGTGAAGTGAGGTGCAAACTTTTTCGGTAAGTGAAAACATCAAGGAAAATAAAGGCTGTAAAACCAAACAAAGAGAGTAGGAATGATGGACATCACCAACAGTGGAACAACAAAAACCAATCCGGAGACAGAAGATGACGAAATCGATGAAGAGTGCGTGGAGTAAGAAGACGTTGATGAAGATGGAGCCAATGAATATCTTTCGCACGTGGTGCAGCAAGAGAAATATTGGTATCCATCAAGGTAGTATTTAATTCATCAGCAGGAATGGTACCAATCGAGATTGGAGCAGTGAAGTATGTCAAGAAATGATAGCAAAGTGGCTTCATAGATATTTTGTGCAAAAGATAGGGGACATCATTCAAATAAACAAGAAAGGGCAAACAGTAAGCAGCTGAAGGGGTGAAAATCAATCCATTTTGATCTGCAAGGGAAGGGTAAAGAGTTTGGATGCACTTTTGAGTAAAACGGAGTTGAGAACGTGAAGCTGATGTGTCAGGCAACGGAGGAGATATAGACTGAAACGATTTCCAACGGAATGCAGAATCAACGAGCTGAGAAACCTTCACCACTCCACAAGCAAACCAAGTGGAGAAGTGAAGGTAGGGGGTGGTAGAAGAATGGATAGCAGAGGAAAAGAAGAGAAGTTCTGCCAATAAATCATTAGTAGTGGAGGGAGGGAGCCGGACTGGACATAAGGAGCGCCAAAAGGAAAGCACAGAAATGTAAGTATCGGGGAAATGTCTGGGAACAAAAGGAAAAAGGTCCATCTGCAGAAAAGTCGAGACAGTAAGAAATGGGCTACGAGGGAAAAGCAGAGTATCGATAATGGTGTGTGAAGAAGACAGAGGAAGGGAGAATTCACGAATAAAATTGAACAGATGAAAGGATTGGAATTTCAAAGACACATCAGCAAGACCAAGGCCGCCAAACGACAGAGGAAGAGTTGACGTAGATCGGTGAACCCAGTGAATGGTACTCCAGATGAAATTTGTAAACACGCGTTGAACATTCTTCAAAAAAATCTTCGGTGGAGATTTGGCAATCCAGGTATGAAAAAACATCGGTAAAATAAAAGTATTTATTAAGCAAGCTCGATTGAAGAAGGAAAGTTTAGTTTTAAGGTAACGGAATGGAACAAGACTTCTATTAATTTTCTGAATAAGCGGTGTCCAGGTTGCCGCTGTAACCGCTACCGGAGAGCCCACGTAGATACCAAGCACTTTGATTATCGAAGAAGACCATTGAGCTCCCCATGGGCAGTCTCCTTGGGAGGTCCACGTACCGGCCCAGAGTCCTGAGCATTTTGAGACATTCAAAGCAGAGCCAGAAATGGCGGCATATTCTTGGTAGGTTGAACGTAGTACTTGAAAAGAATCAGTGGAACGGAGAAACATCGTGAGGTCATCTGCATAAGCTGTTAAAACAATATGATGGTGTCGCTTGGTGGATATATTTCGTGGAATGGTGGAAGAAATGAGGAAACGAAGAGCAATCAACAATGGTTCAAAAACAAGAGAAAAAAGTTGACCAGACAGGGGGCAACCCTGCTTGATCCCGTTAGTAAACGGAATGGGGGAAGTAGAAAAATTGGCGGTACGAACACGAAAGGAAGCGTCAGTATAGAGATTAGAAATAGCAGTAATGAAAGTAGGAGGAAAGCCAAAGTGGCGTAGAACAGTGAATAGATAAGAATGGTTAATTGAGTCAAAAGCCTGTTTTTGGTAAAGGTAGAAAATTGCCAGGGGTTCCGAAAACCTGGACGCCAGTGAGTAAAGGTCACGTATAGTGAGGATATTAGAGGAGATACAGCGGGACGGAACCGTGTAAGTTTGGCCTGGGCGTATAATGTCAGAAAGGACAGGATAAAGGCGGAGGGCAAGAATTTTAGCAAAGATTTTGTAATCAGTATTAAGAACCGAGATGGGCCGCCAATTAGTTAGAAAGCTGAGATTACCGGATTTGGGTATAAGACGGAGAGTTGCAAAAGAAAAATTGAAAGAATCAAAGTGTGGAGTAGAAAAAATAAAATTATAAGCAGCAACCAACAAAGGAAGATGGATTGGAAGAAAGAATTAAAAAAAAAAGGAAGGGGGAGACCATCTTCTCCCGGGGCAGATCTGTCATTAAGGCTGTAAATGGAATTTCGAATCTCGGCTGGAGAAATCGGAGAGGAAAGTTGAGTAGTGAAATGATCAGGAATTTGCATAAGATGTTGAATGAGTGGCGAACTGACTGCACAAGAAGTCAAATTAGGGCTGAAGCGTTGTCTGTAGAAATCAAGGGTAGCTTCACAAATTTTGAATTGGTCATTTGATTCGGATCCATCGGGAAGAGTAAGAAAAGTAATGGTTTTATTTTTAACAGCAGAGCGTTCCAACTGGCGAAGATTATCAGTGGGGTTATCATCAAAACGAAGGGTAGCATACTCGAGTCGGGTAAGGGCAGATGAAGCAGAAGAATTATGAAAAAGACGAAGTTTAGCCTTGAGTATCTCATGATTTGGCGACGTTAACGGGGTTTGAAGTAGTTCTTGATTCAAAGAAGCAAGTTCCATGGACTGAATCGTGCGACGCTGAAAAGAGTAATCCCGATAAAATAAAACAATTTGATTTTTCGTGGCAAGCCACAGAGCAGCTGGGGCCATCGATGGAGGACAGAACAGAAACGGCATTCGAAATAATAGTCTTAACTGCTGGAACAAAAACTGGGTCTTTAAGCAGGGAATTATCAAAAGTCCAAATATGAGGATGCGGGGTGACGAAAATATTAGGAGAAAAGACAAGAACAACCGGCTGATGATCTGAAGAAAAGCTGGGAATATGGGAAACAGAACTAATAGCAGAATGGAAAAAATAAGAAACATAAAACCGATCTAATTTAGTAGGAACACAAAAAGCAGCAGCGGGAAGGCTGGGGGGGCAAGTAAATTCTTTTGCTGTAGGATAAAGTAATCTGAAAGCATCCTGAAGGTTGAAATTAGAAATAACTTAAGTAAGCTGTGAAACGAGTAAATGACGTAATTCCGTGGAACCAACTCTGTCAGATGTAGGATTAAAAGTGCAGTTGAAATCACCGGCAAAAAGAATACTATCAACAGGCGGAATAACCGTAAGAATAGAAGCAACATGAGTAATAAGAGATTCAGCTTCAGTAGAATTTTGGGGAACATGAATATTGGAAAAATGAAAATAAACTGATTGGAGACAAAAGGAAATATATTGAAAAATACCCAGCCTGCTCTGTGACTCATGAATAACAGATATTAAGGAAAGGAAACGAGTATGAAAGCCAATAGATGTACCAGATCCAATATGAGAACGGAAATTATGAAAGAACTGATATGGCCAACGCCGCCAACAGGCTGGTTGATTGGTGGTAGAAGAGACGTTTGTCTCTTACAACATGATTATATTGGCCTTCAAGTGTCTGACATCCTCAAAAACCAGAGCATTCGCTGCCGAAATAGCGAGACCCCGGCAATTGAAGGTAATTTTTGTTTTTTATGATTGGAGGTTTAACGACCACCGTGAGCAACTCAACGGGCTATAAGCAGTCGCCCGTCCCTAATTTAGGGTCACCGGTTCCAGGGAAGGGCGAGAACCAGTGCCGTAAGACAAACATAACAACCATACCTCACCGGGATTCGAACCCGGACCCCTTTCGGACGAATGATCAGAGGCCATCGCTTAGACCACTGCGCCACCGGGGCGACCAATTGAAGGTAACAACAGCAATGTTGTTCGTCATTACGGTGGCTGTAAGTGACTATCAACATACTGGTTGAGCACTTTTAAAACATATTTGGTGCGACGACCATACTGAACCGACCAATCTAGCAGTTCAGTATTGTCAAACAATTCATCAACAAAAGATAATTGATGAATGACTTCTGGCAAATTACTTAGATGCTTTCTAATGCATGTGGATTTAATTAGAGAGCATTTTTTTGGACAATTATATAAATACATCAATTCAGCAAGATTTAATGATGAGATAGGAATTGTGGAACTTTCCAAATATGTAGGAAGTTCGAGGATCTCGTGCGGGGGAATACATTCCCCAGTGTCTTCCTCTGGCACACTCGTTGTAAGTTCAGTATCAGAAATAACAGAAGTAATGTCTATACAGTCATCAGCATCACAAAGTAGGGTAAATCTGTTTGAAGTAGTTAAGTTTGAAGAATCGCTGTCAGCTATGGAAGAAACAGAAGAACTGCGTGAAGAAGAATTAACTTTGTTGCGCCTTTTTTTACCTCTGGTTCGGGACCGGGTTTGTGGAGGTGAAACTGGCTGGACAGAGCGTTGAGCTGGAATAACAAAAGTAGAGGTATCTTTTAGTGGAAGGAGTGGAAAGTCAGTGCTGCATTTCCGACGTTGGAGATAATGGTTTCGGACCCCGTTGAGGCTTTTCAAAGAAAACTTCAGTGGTGGTCGCGACCTCCGTGGGCAAAGCAGTTAAAACAGGTCTGGCATCATGAGCTGGTGGGGTGAAATTCTGTAGATTAGAAACTGGCTGGTCAGGTAAAAAAGTTTTAGGAGCAGGGGTGCTGGCTTGACGATTTTCAAAACTATTAGTTGCTGGAGAGGAACGTCGTGGGCATTCTCGTACTACATGCCATTCAGCTTTGCAGCTGAAACATTGGACTCCTGCAAATAAATTGATTGTAAGCTTATGGGAGCCAAAATCAAACAAAAGCGACGATGGTCTCCGTAAAAAAAGATCTTCGCTGGGAAACACTACTCGGTATTGTCGTCTCCCCCCTGCACGTTCGCATAGGGGGAGTCTTTCCCAACTGCTGACAAAATCTTGGTATGGCCAACAATACGGCCCAGTGACCCCAAAGCAGTGATTAGGATTGAGTCCGGGACAGCAGTAGGAACTGGTGAAAGCGTGACCGTAATCGGTCGCTGTATGTAAGGAATAGCTGAAAGATGAATTGGTCCAAGGTCAATGCCCAACAGTAAAATGTTTTCAGCAGCGGGTCGAACCTTGAAGGGAGCAATCACTCCCCTCCCATACGTATCACAAAAACAATACTTTCGGATGTAACATGTTGGCAAATAGCATCAAGGTATAATGGGAGGGGGTGTCACGCAATGTAGGAAAGTATACGCTCAAAAGTAAAGCATTAGAATAGCTCTTACCTTCTTCAGACATCTCTGGAACTTTGACGTGAAGCACAGCAGCATCACGAGAAATCGTCACAGATGTAGAACCAGCCTTCATAGAATGCACATTAGAAGCACTATTATTACCAGCAGCTGCAGCATATGAAGAAACAGGGGGTGGGAGGGGAGTGTTTACACCATCCCTAACACCTAGAACTTGCGGCACAGCACTATACACAAGATTAGTAGAAGGACGAACAGTAGACATATCCACAAGCCTGACGTTGGTGGGAGCAATAGAAACAGAAGCACTTAATGATCCACATGTAGCAGAAACACTAGACGAAGAGGAAGCTGGGCTAAAGCCATCTCAGCCTCTAGCCCTAACGAAGTTCAGTGTAGCGATTCGCAACAGCCACAAAAGCAAACAAATGAACCACGTAATTGTAGTGATCCACTAACACAACTAATGAACTACAAGGGCCGCCCCGGTGGCGCAGTGGTCTAAGGCGTTGGCCTCTGATCATTCGTCGGAAGGGGTCCGGGTTCGAATCCCGGTGAGGCATGGATGTTGTGTTTGTCTTACGGCACTGGCTCTCTCCCTTCCCTGGAACCGGTGACCCTAAATTAGGGACGGGCGACTGCTTATAGCCCATTGAGTTGCTCACGGTGGTCGTTAAACCTCAAAAAAAAAAAAAAAAAAAAAAGAACTACAAGGTAAGTAAACAAACTCAAGAACACGAAGCAATTAGTATAAAACTTTCAAAAAACACGAAATCCCAAAATAATCTCGGGAGCTCCGAAACGTGCGACTGCTCAGTTATCAGAAGCCAGCGCTTAGACCACTGCGCCACCATGCTGAGTGTAGTCACGGCATGCTCATAGTAATCACGAAGCCCCTCCTAAAAATTTTGCCTGGCTACCCTGCTTTCTGGTGAATTGAAGTGATTTGAATTCTTTGAAATTTTCCTTTATGTTGAAATCAACAAGTGCAGCATTATCTCCTATCCTAGGCAAGCATCGCAAAATGTTTTGCATTTCTAGTTCTCCGGGCTGGCACAAGTGTTCATTGTCTTTTCGTAGGAAATTATGCAAGCAGGCTGTTGCTAAGATCAGGTTGTTTGCTAAATAAACAACCTAAAATTATGTCAATAATACTAAAAAGATAACACAGGATGTTTCAATGGGAGAATCAGTCATATTTTGCAAGACATTCTGCTTAGAAACGTGACATCTGGTTTACAATGTACCTTAGTTCATGGGAATGTAGCACCGTTCACAATAAATGCTGGAAAAGTCCTCCACCACTGGCAGCGGAAGGTAGGGGAATAGGGTGTCTGATCCCCCCCTCCTTGAAATTCCATGGTCTTCCTACGAAAGATTTCTGGTTCACATATGATTACTTTTTTTTAGAAAGATTTTCTGGAAACCACCATCACGCTTTACAATTTCACGGAGAACGCTTAAAGTACAATTTAAAAAATTGATTTTGCACAAACGAGTTGAACAGTTAACTCAGCATTGTGTTTTATTTTTCTTCTTTAAAAAAGATCATTGAAGACTTCTTTAAAATATTTAAAAGCAACAACCAGGGCGGTTTCTTTTCTCCCTTCCTCCCTATTTGTGTTTTCTTTCCATTTTTTATCCAAGGCCGAATGTGTCGTGCTGGACATTAGAAAACCCAATGCACCTGCCAAATAAATAACTGAACAAAAAATATCTCCAACTCAAATTAAGCGATAAGTGTACTACTGCTTGTTGTACACAGGCCTTGGAGTTTTCTCATATACACTGACGGAAAAAAATCCCAACACCACGAAAAAATAGTTGTAGAGGAATGAAATGGCGGCAATACATTTGTATAGGTAACATATTTAATCGATTAAGGTTTCAAGATCACAGCTTAATGTAAGCGCGAGAAGAGCCATTTTAAATGTTAATTGCTGGTACATTAATAACCGGTGCAACCGCCAGAATGTTGAATGCAAGCACCCAAACGTTTTTTTTTTTTTTTTTTTTGATTGGAGGTTTAACGACCACCGTGAGCAACTCAAATGGGCTATAAGCAGTCGCCCGTCCCTAATTTTGGGTCACTGGTTCCAGGGAAGGGAAAGAGCCAGTGTCGTAAGACAAACACAACATCCATGCCTGACCGGGATTCGAACCCGGACCCCTTACGGACGAATGATCAGAGGCCAGTGCCTTAGTCCACTGCGCCACCGGGGCGGCGCACCCAAACGTTCATGCATTGTGGCGTACAGGTGCTGGATGTCAGTTTGTGGGGTGGAGTTCCATGCCTGTTGCACTTGGTCGGTCAATACAGGGACGGTTAATGTTGGTTGGGGGTGACGCTGGAGTTGTCGTCAAATGATGTCCCATACGTGCTCGATTGGTGAAAGATCTAGTGATCTAGCAGGCCACGGCAACATGTCGACACTCTGTTGAGCATGTTGGGTTACAACAGCGGTATGCGGGCAAGCGTTATCCTGTTGGAAAACACCCCCTGGAATGCTGTTCATGAATGGCAGCACAACAGGATGAATTACCAGACCGACGTACAACTGTGCCGTCAGGGTGCGTGGGATAACCACGAGAGTGCTCCTGCTGTCATAGGAAATTGTTCCCCAGACCATAACTCCAGGTGTAGGTCCAGTGTGTCTCGGCCGCAGACAGGTTGGTTGCAGGCGCTCACCTGGCCTCCTTCTAACCAACACACGACCATCACTGGCACCCAGGCAGAACCGGCTTTCATCAGAAAACACAACAGATCTCCACTCCGTCCTCCAATGAGCTCTAGCTTGATACCACTGACGTCTCAAACGGCAGTGGTTTGGGGTAAGTGGAATGCACGCTACAGGACGTCTGGCTCGGAGCTGTCCTTCAAGTAACCGATTTGTAACAGTTCGTTGTGTCACTGTGGTGGCAACTGCAGCACAAATTGCTGCCACAGACGCGGTACGATGCGCCAAGGCCCTACGCCGTACACGGCGGTTTTCCCTCTCAGTAGTGCCACGTGGCCGGCCGGAACCCGGTCTTCTTGAGGCAGTACCTTCCCTTGACCACCGCTGCCAACAATCATGCACAGTGGCTACATTCCAGCCAAGTCGTTCTGCAATATTGAGGAAAGAAAATCCACCTTCTCGTAGCCCTATTACACGACCTCGCTCAAACTCCGTGAGCTGTTGATAATGGCTTCTTCGTCTTCTTAAAGGCATTCTTGACTAACATCCACACCCTACGTCGAATCTCAACGATAACTAACGCTCACGAACGTTACAGCGCGTATTTACAGCAAACCTGCTTTGCATGTTCCGAGGGGCGCTACTAGAGCCACACGTATGCGCCGAGCGCGAAATTTGCATAGACGTCATCTTACAGATGTACTCTCACGGCCTACCACCTGTCGTTTATCTAACACAACCCCTTCTTGGTGTTGGGATTTTTTTCCGTCAGTGTAGAAGATATACTAGCCTGGAAGAATTTATGTCTATTTTGGCTGCAAGAGCAACTATCGTCGAAATAAGGAACTCATGGATTAGGAAAGTGAGAAGAGGTGATGACCTCATCATCAAAGTGAAGACCTTCAAGTGGCAATGTGCTGGACATATTGCTATAACTGACCAGTGTTGAACAGCTGATTTTCAGATTGGATACCAAGAGTCAGGAAAGGACCCAAAAGAAGATCACGTGGGAGATGGGTGGATGAAATTCGAAAGAATGCTGGAGTGACACGTTCCAGACAGAAAGCTGTGGATGGCACTTGAGTATATCTAGTAGTGAACTGATAATGATATGTACGTTTATATACATATATACGTGTATCCTATGGGTTTTTTTTTCTCTCTCGGTCAGTTTCTGTTTTTATTGTTTTAGCTTTCGAAGAAATTGGACCCCCTCTGAAATTATTAGGTTCCGTTGCCCTCGTCCTCCACTGACATCCAAACACACTTGAACGCGACGCTGCATATTATCAAATGTCCACCACAGCATGTCTATGGAACAACGCTTTCTTTGCGGCAGGTGGAAACAAAATACCCAGTTTTATTTTTGTGAAAAACGTCGTAGTAACTTCTTCGGTGATGCCAGCAGCTTGTGCTTCACCTCTTCGATATTTTCTTTCGCTATAGGAGAACGTCCGCTGCTGTTTTGGTTCATAACACTGCCCGTGGTTTCAAATTTCTTCGCCAACCTGGCGATGTGACGTTTGTCTGGTGCTTTTTTCCCCCTAACTTCTCCAGGAATCACTTTCCACGATAAACACCCGCTCTCCTACGTTATGCACAGCCATCCTGAATGACGACGTTTAACGACGCAGTAAAACACGGAAATTGCCTCCGGTCAGAATTAGTGTCCCCATCGATCTAGTGGGATGAAGTCACAATGAGTCATCGCCTTTCAGGAAAATCACTCCCGCGCATTTTTCAAGGATCAAAGTCACTTGTCAACCAAACATCGTGTTTCTATGTAGAGTGGGAAGAAAACAATGCTTGGTTTTCGGAGGGAGGGGGGACTACCTACTGAAATAGCTGTATAATACTTGTAATTTTAGTAACGCAATATGCTACTTCCAACGTGGTCGACATCTTTTGTTTTTACTTGGGGTTTAACGACCCCCGTGAGCGACTCAGTGGGCTATAAGCAGTCGCTCTTCCCTAATTTAGGGTCACTGGTTCCAGGGAAGAGAGAGAGCTAGTGCCGTAAGACAAACACAACATCCATGCCTCAACGGGATTCGAACCCGGACCCATCGTGGACAAATGGAGCGCAGCCATCGCTTAGGCCACTGCGCCACCGGGGCGGCGGTCGAGATCTTCCAAATGAATGATTCCGATTCCATCTGCGTAGCTCGAGCCAAGTGTGTGGACAAACTTCGTTTCCGTTCCGAAGTATTCCAATTCGAAAAGTTTGTTTGCTTCCATTTAGAAACCTTCTGTTTCGAACTAGTGTGTGACGACTCACACACTAGGTCGGAACATAGAAAAAATTATGTATTACTATGGACACGAAATGCACACAAAATGATTTCGTAGTTAGTTGCACCTGATCGAAAAAGGATTTTTTGGATCGGGTGTTGAGACGCGCAAATATTGCTCTAAACAGAAACGTTAACTTATGACCTCTAGTGGCAAGCTTGTGCGTTAAAGAAATTGGATATTACATGCAAAGCATTTCCGACCAAAATCACTCTCTGTCAGAGAAAGATGTTTTCAAATCGGACTAATCGAAGCAAAGATATTTAGAAAAGTATGATGTACGACTACGCCCCCTGGCGAAAAAACTATGTGTTACTTTAAACAAAAGGTATTCCCCAAAAGTTTTTTCGCGGTGAGCGGCATCTCATCATAAAAGATTTGTTTTAATCGAATTTTCACACGCGATGTTCTTGCAAATGCATCAGAAATAGAAACATATATTTACGCTGTGATATACTACAGAGGTAACGCACGTGTCACGACGACAAATCTGCAGCGATACATTCCGTCCGCGTAGCTTAGATGGGAGAGCAATTTACTCCAGAGTGAGGAGTCGCGGATCTGATATCGTCACGGACAAATTTGTGTTTTCATAACGCTTCCTAGCGGCAACACGATTCGTCCCAAAAATCAGAAATTATATTAATATGTAGAACCTTTCCTACCGGGAGCTCTATCCGATACAAAAGTAATTTTTCCAATCGCACATTTAGAAGCAGAGATATCGGAGAAACAGCAATTTTCCTTTACTACCCTTAGCAGAAAAACTGTGCGCTACCTGAAAAAGAAACTGTACCCATAATACACTAAAGAGCAATTGAATTAGAGATACCTGTCTAGTAACGTGTAGCACCACCTTTCGCTGTGATGACGAAGGCGATTCGTCTCGGCCTGGACTCGACAAGACACCGGAAGCGTTGGGAACCCATACGGATCCACGACCCCGGAACAAGCTCCCACAGTTCACGAAGATTTGATGGAGGGGTGTCAGAGCCTCGAACATCTCTCTCGATTGCATCCCAGATGTGCTCATTGGGATTGAGGTCAGGTGACTCAGCTGGCAAAGAAAGCGAGGTCACGTCGGTGGAGTGTTCATCCAACCATTCGGATACAATTCGGGAGCGATGGCACGGTGCATTGTCTTGTTGCAGGATGAGGTCCCCAGTGGGATGTTGAAGACGCACAAACGGGAGCAAATGGTCGCCCAGGATATCCCGGGAACGTTGACCTGTGAGGGACGATGTCACACGTACCAGGGGTCCGATTTCAGTCCACGTAAACAGTCCCCAGACGAGAATGCCACCCCCACCTGCCTGAAGATTACCCTGCTGGCAAGAAGGATCCATCGCTTCATGTGGTTTGCGCCGTACTCGTATCCTGCCATCCGCATGTACCAACGTGAATCTCGACTCATCAGTGCAGGCAACATTTTTCCACATGTCTAGGGTCCAGTGGCGATGTTTCCACGGCCATGCTAATCTTTGCACCCTGTGAGGTGCGGTCAGCAGCGGTACCCTCGTGGGACGATGGCTTCTGTACCCCATAGCGAGGAGATGGTTCTGGATGGTGTGGCTGCTTACACGTTTTTGTGCACCAGCGTTAAATTGCCGAGCGACTTCTTGCACTGTGTACCGTCTATCCGCTGTTACAATGCGAGTTAGCCGACGATGACCCCGTTCATGCACACGCAATTTTCCACGGCAGTTGGCTCTGGCAGGGATGGTTTTACCGGATTCGATGTACTCACGGTGCACCCGTGACACAGTGGCTCGTGAAAATCCTAGTGCCTGCACGACTCCGAGATGGAGTGACCCATTCGTCGGGCCGCGACAATTTTCTCACGATTAAATGCTCTTAGATCCTTCGTCTTACCCATACTGCTTCCGACTCTTACTGATTCCCGTCGCATCACTCCTTATATTGACGGATCGCTGCATACGTCATGTCATTTCCGTTTATAGGGCCGCCCACAGCGCCACATTTGCATAACGCCAGCTGTCTCTAACTCTAATTCATTTGCTCTTCAGTGTAGTCTTCGTTATAAATGGTATCGAATGGAAGAAATTTTTTTCAATGGGATATTTAAAAGCAATGATGTGGAATAAAATGTACTTTGAATTCGACAGCATCTACATTTACACCCTCTGATGACAAAGTTATGCATCAGAAAAAAACAAAAACAAACGGAAAGCAAGGATCATCCTACCCACATTTCAAGCTTTCTAAGCGAAAGGAATTTTTCAAATCAGTCTGATAGTTGCAGACATAGGCGGTGGAGCCCGATAATTTCAGGAGGGGGGGGCAACTTCTCCGAGAGTTAAAATAATAAACAGAGAGAGAGAGAGAGGGAGAAAGAAACCGCAGGTCATATATGCAAGTACTTTAACAAATCATCGTCAACTATTATTTATCAGTCCACTGCTGGATAGTCTCTTCCATAAAATTTTGTTTTGAACATATCTCTTCCAAGTCACTCCAGCATACCTTCGAATTCCATCCACCCATCTTTCAGGTGGTCTGCTTCTGGGTCTTCTCCTGTTCCTTGGCCAAATCCAGTCTAATATCTGAGTTGTTTAACGATGGTCAAATCAGTTCATATAGCAATACATCCAGCCCATGGCCATTTGAGAATTATTTAACGATCTTCTTTAAAGTGAAAAACACAACGGGGAGTTAACTTTTCAACTTATTTGGGCAAAAACACTTTACCAAATTTGTACTCGAAGCGTTTTCCAGAAAACTGCGAAACGTGCTGACGGTCTCCAGGAAATTTTTATAAAAAAATTATACCATATGTGAACCAGAAGTTTTTACGATGTTTCCCCCTACTCCAGTGAGGGGATCATGAAATTTCAGGGAGGTCCAGACTCCCGTGTCCCCTATCTTTCGCCGCCCATGGTTGCAGAGATATGGTGGTTACAGATGAACAGACAGGCGCACGGATAAAGCACTCATTTCTTTTTTTTTTTTTTTTTTACAAAAGACACTAAAAACGCTTGTGCTGAAAACTGAAGATCCCATGGTTTGCTTAATTCGGACAAAACAAAATTAAGCATCATTCATATACTACACTGGTGTTCAAAACCTAAGAGCGACTGCATTTTTACCTGTATAAAAAAAACAACACTTGACCGCAGCCAAATGGGAAAATAATGATAATGCGAGCATACGAACACATGAAAAGACACAAAAAATTGTTTTTAATGATGAACAAATTACTTTGTAAACAGTGTTTCCGCAAAAGTTACAAATTTCCGAAAAACATAGCTGAGAATGGATGTTTATGACCATTTGTCCCAGAAAGGGTCCGGGCTAGAACCGCGGTGAGGCATGGATGTTGTGTTTGTCTTACGGCACTGGCTCTCTCCCTTCCCTGGAACCAGATGGCCCTAAATTAGGGATGGGTGACTGCTTATAGCCCATTGAGTTGATCACGGTGGTCGTTAAACTTTCAATCAAAAAAAAAAAAAAAAAAAAAAGAATGGATGTAGAGTGCTTACCGACATCCAAGCCGAAAGACATTTCAGTATGGAATATGTCAAACCCCGAACGAACTGAGATGGAGCTCTCAAAACATCGTGGCATGGCGAGAAACAAGCGACCCAGGAGATCCTGTAACCAATGGGCCCACTCGTTCCTCAGAGCATGGACGAGGCCCTGTTTGTTTTCTGGAGGGTGTTTCGAGCACCACTGCGTTTCCCCATTGCGTCCCAGACGTGTTCGATGGGGTTGAGGTCTGGTGAGCGTTCTGGCCAGTCGATGCAATGAATATTCTCAGTCTCCAGAAGTGTCTGATCGTCGCTCGTACGATGAGGTGTCGCGTTGCCTTCCATGAACAGAAAATCTTCTCCTACAGCGCCACGGAATAATTGAACATGACGTCTTCTCCTATAGCACCACGGAATAATCGAACAGTGTTCTTCTTCTATAGCACCACGGAATAATTGAAAGTCTTCTCCTATAGCACCACGGGATAATCGAACATAGAATAATCAACATAACTTTATTGCAATATCGTTTGCCCCTCATAGCCACATTTTCTAACACCTGTAGCTCGGTGCGTCCATTAATCATGATGCCGCTCTGCACCATGATCCCTGCACCGCTGTATCTGTCCAAAGTACCACTTTCACGTCAGACCAACTGACGTCTAAAATCCGAGGACAGACTGAAACGACTCTCATCTGTGAAGAGCACATTGGCTCATTGATAACGTGTCCAATTTCTGTGGATACCACACTATTGAAAACGTGCGCTACATTGAGCTCTGGATAGAGGGACGCAGAATACAGGCCTTCGGGCATATAGCCCTATGTGTCGCAGACGTCTTGCAATAGTTTGTCGGGATATCCGCATTTCTTTGTTGGAATGGAGGCGCCTCGCAAGATGACCAGCCGTGGTGCGGAGATTACGTTTTGCTGTTACAACTAAAAATATGTCTTCATGCGTCGTAGTAAGGCAAGGGTGACCTCCTTGCATGCGTCTGGAATACATTCCATTGGTTTGAAACGCTGCCCAGAGCCCGGATACCACACTACGAGCGATTCTGAACTCTCTGGCAACATCACTCACTCTGCGGCCTTCTTCCAGCTTCCCTATAATTCTTCCCCGCGTGATATCATCTAGATGATGTCTTTGAGACATAATGTAAATTACACGTTCGTACCTTTATGCCTTCACGTTCATATTTTCTTTCAAACACATATCGCCTACCGCGCCCTTTTCTCTTTTATCCGTTTAAGTGATACCATGTGACCCATGTGAGCACGATTCGACATTTTGCATGTGCACTGAACATCCCCAGTTATGCAAATTGACACAAACTGTTGCGTCTGGTTTTGTGGTGGCAACCTTTTGAAATAGTGCCCGTCCTGCGGTTTTGGACACCAGTTTTGTACAAAGTGCTGTTAAGCTATGCTTAACCCTTTAACGACCATAGCAGCCCGAAACGCCTGTCTACAGTGAGTCAGGTTTTCTACCCTTACCTGCTCTTCAATATGAACGACCTATGAGGGATCAGCAAGTGTCACGCTCAGTCACTATTGTTGTTATTAAGCAAGAAAGGAACCAACGGACGGTTTCGAGCATTATGGTATTTAGAGCGATATAAGATTTTTGGTCATGGTCGTTAAAGGGTTAAGGGCTCGCAAAGTTAAGGGGGGGGGCGGACCAACAGTGGCGTACCGGAAAAACTAGCTCCCCCGCCAAAATATATTAGAGGCCCTTTTGCAAAAATCTGTTAGCTTTCAATTACTGAAATTTTAAATTTCATGGTATTAACTAGGTTTTATGGGCGTTTTATTAAATCAAATTCTTTGGGACCTTTAGGTATTTCTCGTATACTCAAATTATTGCACTTTACTGCACGTGGTAATTAAAATGATTGCTCAAGTTTTTAACCGATACAAAGTAATACAAAACACTTACGCTAAAATTAATCATATCATGTAAATCTGCCTCTTTGAAATGCCTCAGGATCACACACACAAAACATGGAACTGCCGTGAGACCGTGCCTAATGACTTTTCTCGATTTATACGAAAATCTAAAAATATATAATTTCATTTGTCTGAACGTTTGAACATTTGTCCCATTTTGTTGGCGCCTCCTGGTACTTGCCTGTTTTAATTATTGAATCTTTGCTTCGAACAATATACTTTTTTTATTGTTGTAATGTTTATGTTCATTTTTGTAATATTCCTTGTTTCACATTTGGAACACATCTGTTTCACTTTGACGAAACATTGTTTCGTGTATTTTTGTGACACTCCATACCAAGGTAAGATTCCTACAACATTAAAATATAGCCAATCAATACAGCTCACGCGTGCACCGCTTTGCTTTGTTGTCATAGCAACAAAAACCGAATTTTCACAGCTGCTGGTGTGACGTCATCTCATCCAAATCATTCTGACATGACGTTAGAGATGCATTACGTCACACGATTAAAATCCTTTTAGTAACTCTTTAGAAACAGGAAAACGTTATGTCAAGAATTTTGGTTCTACCTTGCCGTTCATAAACGACATACATAATTCTTCATTTAGAAACCTATCCTATGAAATTTAATTTTAAGATTTGCCTTGCAAACCTAAAATGACTATTTTAAATTGTTAAACCAGTTTCTTTTTTCATTTAAGTCTAACAATTGAGATTTCCAATACAGTAGGTAACAGTGTCTTATTATTTCACGCTGCTGAAGAAATATGATTTGTGGGAACTTTCTTTTTCCTTAAACCACGAAATTCTCAGAAAATAACTAAAGATTCTTCGCAGAATATATCCAGGTATTCTTTTATTTATATGTATTTGTAGAAGAAATAAAAATTAAAGAAAAACAAAGAAAAGAAAAAAAATACTGATCGTGCTTTTGCGCATGAACTACAATAACATTTGTAACTGCGCACTTCTAAGTTCACAAAAAGAAAATACCTGGTTATTAAAAAATTACTCTACATGTCTTATTCCCCCCGTCCTTGTTGGCGGACTTTCACCTAGTACAGGACATAAGTACAAAAGCAATTAAGGCACAAAAAAGTGAAACTCCTTTATTTAAACTTGAATATATATAAAAAAAGAAAACTCTCAACATAACGCCACGATGTGTTGCACATAGTAAAAAAATTCTCTGGACGTTGTTATAAAAAAATAACACGTCTGTGTTTCTTCGTCCCCGCGAAGAACACCTTTTAGTTCATTATATTCTGAAGGATGCGTAGTTTTGTGCAAATAATATGAAATACATAATACCTTATCCTCATTGGTACAAAACTTTTAACCATCGAACTGATATTTCTTTCACATTTTCTTGTTAATATTCACTGTATTGACAAAAGTCATCGGACACTTAGAAGAGAAACACAACATAGCATTTATTGACATACATTAGTACGGTGTCGGTCCACCTTTGGCCTTAATGCATGCATTGACCCTTCGAGACTTGCTTTCGACAAGGTTTTGGAACACAGCGATAGGTATACGCTTCCATTCAGTACATAACGCTGCCGCTAACTGTTGCTTAGTAGTAGGCCTTGGTTCCAAACTTCGTATGCGGCACTCTAATTCATCCCTTAGGTGCTGTATGGGATAAAGATCAGGGCTCTGTACTGGCCAGTCCACACACGATACGGAATTATCGTCAAACCACGCCGTAACAGTCCTTGCTTTATGGGACGTAAGTCGTGTCTGTTTTGAGCTCCGTGTTTCGCCGTCTACTGAGTGTGTTTTGTGTGCTCTGTCGTTTAATTTTTGTGCGTGCCTTCAAGACGAAGGTTGTATCTTTCATTTAAGACATCTCCCGAGTCGGTGAGTACTATTTTCAATTAGCTATCAGCACTTTATTTTTCTCGACCAGTTGGTCGTTTTTACTAAATTAGGCCTCGCCTTCGGCGATGGCGACTGCTGATAAGAGCAGAATTCCCGCCTCGTCACAGCTTCTCCTACTACGTCGATCCTTATCTCTGACGGAGCAAACCAATCAGCGTCCGTCCTTGATGATAGGGAATATCGTCCTCCTCCTGATGCCTATTGCTCTTCTTCTTCTACGCTTCAACTCTCTGACTCCACCACCCCTCCTGGTGGTGAGGCTATGACGTTCGTTCCTGATGCTACCGATGACGTAATGGATATCTCTGAGGGCGTTGCTTCTCTGCCCTCGGTAGCCTTGCCAAGCGTTGTGTCAGCTCCTTCATCCAGCGCTGCACCTCTGCCTTCCAATGGAGGATTGCCTTCCCGCTCTTATTCTAGCGTTACCTCAGGTGCGTCCCTACCGACGCAATCGACTCGCCTTCCCTTGCAGATGCCCATGTCCAGATACATGGTGACTCACTTCAATTGGACGTTCCGCACTTCTCACCCGCTGCGCAGGAACTTCACTCCACCCGCGAGTTGGGAGTGTGCCTAGATGCTCTTCCGAATACACCGCTGAAAGTCTATTGTGATACGCTCCTTGCTTTTCTTCCAGCCGGAGCCATTACTCACCTCACCCGCCGGCCGCGGACGGTGATTGTTTATTTCACATCCAAAGAGCATGCAGACACGCTTCTAAACTTTGGTCTTGACCTGGGAGACCACCACCTGGAAGCTGAACCGATTTCCAGGCGCCCTGTTCAGGTCTCCTTGCATCCGGTGCCCCCCGAAATCTCGGATGCGATGATATGTACTGCACTTAGTAAGTGTGGTAAGATTGTTGGTCCTGTTATCACACATTCAGCT
The DNA here is from genome assembly GCA_039090855.1 of Macrothele yani. Lineage (NCBI taxonomy): Eukaryota > Metazoa > Arthropoda > Arachnida > Araneae > Macrothelidae > Macrothele > Macrothele yani. The sequence goes on from CM076992.1 coordinate 24,256,649, forward strand.
GCGCCCAAGGATCCTGCAAATAAGAATGTTCGTAGTTTTCGCAGGAGTGTTCGACTCATCTTTCCATCAGAGGAGCATCTCCGTAAGTTCCCACGGATCCTAAACGTCCGATGTGGGCAGCTCTCCTACAGAATTGACATGCTAACATCAGAACACTGTGCTAATTGCAGAAGAACTTGGGCATCAGCGTGCTCGATGCCCCAACAACCAGTATCCAGCTCCCACGGCTTCTACAGTGCCTACCGCCTCTAAGCAGCTTCCTGCTACATCTCGCTCTCGACCTGCACCGTCTTCAAATGTGCCAACTGCCCCAGGGCCGAGTTACACAAAAAGTACATCTACAGCCTCTCGTCCACGAGCGTCTTTTGATGCTGATCTCACCTCCCACCTTCATTTTCCAGTGCTCACCTCACCTATTACTCCTCATCCCGTGGCAACATCGGGAGACTTCGCCGCTGGTTTCCCACCAGTCTTCACTGTTGGTGTCTCCGAGTGTGACGGCGGTGCCGATAACTCCTCTGACTCTGCGTCAGCTTCCCGAGCATCGTCGCTCCCTGGAAAACGAATTTCTGGCACTCGTACAGGTACCCGACGTAAGAGGAAGAAGAAGAAATCTTCCTCTGCGGATGGGCAACCGTTCCGTACTACCAAATCTTCAGGAGATATCTCTCCCTCTCCTGCGCCAACAGAAATTGAAAGGGACACTGATGATGATGGGTCTCCGCCTTCGTTTGAGGTCTTTTCAAGTGTTCTCTCCAAATGTGGTGCTCCTTCAGAACCTCTCAATCTTGGAGATTACTATCAGTTTTGCACCCACACCACGAACCTGGAGTCGACGTATGACTACCTCCGAGAGCGCGAAGACATTCTTCCCGCGCTGCTCCTGCAAGCCGGATGCATTGCTAAGTACCTTCGTGGGTTTGTTCATGACCCCTGCACCACTCATGGACCATTGGCTGCGTAAACCGATTACAACAACTCCTGAAAGTTGCTCCGCGACTCCTCCAACCAACGACTGACCAGTCCATTCAAGGTCACGACCCTTAATTGCAGAGGGTTCGCTAGCCCCCTAGCGAATGCTCTTGTAATGGAAGACCTCTCGCCCCTCGGGGCCGATCTGTTACTACTACAAGAAACAAACTGCCATTCCTCCACTTTGTTTACTCGCTGGCGTGCTAGCGATTATGTGTTCCATCATGCTTTCCGCTACTCATCTCATGGTGGACTTGCTATCGGAATACATCAACATTTCCGATCCACCCTCACTGCACTCTCAGTGCAGAACTTATGCCGAGATTTACTCCAGCAAGTCTCCTTCACAGTTGGCGGAGCTCGATTTCACATCTTTAATGTGTATATTCCATGCACCTCTATTCATTTATCCATCTTGTTCACCAAACTCCGTAAAGCTCTCTCGAAAGTCTCACCTTCGAATCGTGTGCTCTTGGGTGGAGACTTCAATTGCACCCTTGACCCGGCTCTGGATCGCTCTCCTTCGTCACGAGAGCGTCGGACGGATCTCGTCGCACTACTCCATGACCTTGTTGCTGATTTCTCCTTCACCGATGCTTATAGGCGCCTTCATCCACAAGAGACCTCACACACGTGGCGCTCGCCTGGGAGTCAGCTTCCATCAACTGCACGCTTGGATCGGGTTTACGTTTCCACACCGCTTCTTGCGTCTATTACCGAGTTGCAACATCAACCTACTGCTTCCTCAGACCACTGCACGGTCACCCTCACAGTGTTTGTTGCGGCGTCACTCCCTCGGACTGTTCGTCCGTGGACATTTGACTCCAATCTTCTCACTGATCCTGAATTTTGTGCCTCTGTCCGTTCTTTTCTCGCTGCTCGTCGCGCAGGGTTGCATTCCGCGCCCTGTACCTTGACGTATTGGCTTCGTGTCAAGCGTCAGCTCCTCTTACATATCAAGCAACTTTCCTTCACCATGAAGACTTCTAGTCAGATGCGCCTCGATCACGCCAGGCAGATGCTCACAATGATTGGGTTATCAGATCCGCTTTTTCCAGCATATCAGGCGGAGCTCCAGGCTTTGCTGAAACCTCTTGCGCAGCAAGCACTTTTACGTCTGCGCATTAAACATCTCAATCCGGAGGAATGCACCTATGATTTTCTAACATCAATGGAATCTGCACATAAGTCTTCTACCTCGCTTCGTCATCTTCGCCTCCTCTGGCGAAATCACATCCGATTCGGCAGCGATTTGCTCTCACGTTCGTCAGTTCTATACCACCAAGTTCAGTGAAACTCCTCCCCCTTCTCCCTCTGCTCTCCCCCATCTTCTCAATAACCTACCTCAAGTTCCGTCTCATCTTGCTCACACCCTGTCTCTTGCACCCACATCCACGGAGGTGTCCGACACCTTCTCTTCCCTTAACCCCCATGCCGCTCCGGGTCCGGACGGCCTCTCTTTTCCTTTTTACCGTGCCTTCTTGCCTCTTTTGTTGCCTTTTCTCCTCTCCGCTTTTTCTGCTGCATTTAACTGCTCCCCCCTCCCGAGGAGTTTCACGGACGCACATGTGGTCCTATTTCCCAAGAAGGGTGACCCTCTTGACTTGGGAAATTGGCGCCCCATTTCTCTTCTCAATCAAGATTATAAACTCTATACTAAGCTTCTTTCCCCGTCGACTAAACTCTATCCTCCCTCACATCCTTGCTGACTCTCAAACCTATACTGTTCCTGGCCGTTCTCTTTCCTCCAATGTTCAACTTCTTCGCGATCTCATTCATCTTGCCAAGACTCATTCTGAACCTCTTGCTCTCCTTTCCTTAGACCTCCGTTCCGCTTTCGATAATATCTCACACGCCTATTTAACACAAACCCTGCTACACTTTGGCCTTCCTCCACAATTTGTCTCCGTTCTTCTCTCCCTCTACCGGGACGCCGTTTTCCATGTTAAGACGGCATCTTTTCTCACAGCACATGTTCCCTTCAAGCGGGGAGTTCGTCAGGGCTGCCCGCTTTCTGGTCAACTGTTTGCGATTGCCGTCGAGCCTTTTCTACGCTCTCTGCAAACATCTCTTCTAGCACAACTTCCACCACCAGTTGCCAGCTCACGGCATCACTCAGTCATTTACTCTGCTTATGCAGATGACATCACCGTCTGCATTCGTAGTGACTCACAGTTCCAACTGCTTCGTCGTTTGTTCTCCGCATATGCTTCATGTTCTGCAGCTGAACTGAATACGTCTAAGAGCACTGGATTGTGGTGCGGGTCGTGGTCCAATCGCTTGGATGCTCCATGGGGGGCCTCATGGTCATCCACTACCCAACGCTTCCTGGGTGTGCACTTAGGTGCACCACAAGCTACATCCAGTGCAACTCGCTCGGAACTCCATCCTCGCCTCCTCCGCACAGCTGCATTCTGGTGTCGTGCGCAGTTCTGTACGTCCTACTACCAGCGTGCAAATCTCACCAGGACATACCTTCTGTCCATCTGCAAGCATTCTTGGATTGCATCTACGACCCCGCTTTTCTGTCTCCAGGAGGTTACACGCTGCCTTACTCGAGTAATGTGGGCGGGTCATCACTGGATTAACGTCCACAAGCTCTGTGCTCCTCCCTCCTATGGTGGTGCTGGCCTACCTGATGTCCCGCTGTGCTACAAAGCAAGCCGAGTGATCAACTTCATTCACCTTTTCACGGCTCCAGTGGCTTCCGCAGTTCAGGTACGTGACGTTCTTGCCTCCTTGCGTAACCCACATTTCTCCTTTCTTTCTTTAGTTCTCATGGATTGCTGTCCTTTCCCCTCCAAACTCCCACCTGCATATTCTGAAGCCCTCATTCACCTTCGCTCTCTCCCTCATTCGCTCCCCTCCCTCTTCAACTCTAGAGCTTCTTTCTGAACCCCTCTTCTTCAACTCCCTTGTTCATCCCCCCATCTCCCCTGTTTTTCATTCCCCTCTTGGCTCCGAGCAGGTGTAGTAACTGTACAAGATCTCACTAACTCGGATCTATCCTGGCGCCCTTTCTCTGGCCTCCCCCTGCTATTCTCTCATCCCCATCCGCCCATTTGGTCTATGACTCTCTGCTAACTGCACTTCTTTCGCTTTTCCCTGATCTTGTCTCCCCCACCGGTCTCGTCTCTGTCTTTTCTGCCCCGCTTCCGCTGCCGTTTTTCCTCCGACTCACAAACTCGGTTCTTCCTCTCTCCTCTCTCTCCTCTAAATCTCTTTATCGTTTTCTAGTGCACCTTGCCACCCTTCACCGCTTTCTATTCTGGAGGTTCCCCCTGCTTCTCTTCCTCTTGTCTGGGCCGCTGCCCGCTCACCCTTATCTGCCCCTCTTGAAATTAATACCCACTGGCTCTTTTTGCATAATCGCCTCCCTGTTCCGTATTTTCTCTTTCGCATGTCTCTTCTCTCCTCCCCTCTCTGCTCCTTCTGCGCACAGGAGGCAGACGTTTCTCACGTCTACCTTTACTGTCCCATCCTGATGCCTCTCCTCCACCAGGCTTTCCGGATTGCCAGTCGCTCTTGTTCTCAAGATCTTCCGTTCACTGCCTACAGACATCTTCTTCTGCGGGCTCATCCACCTACAACTCTTCCTTCAGTATGTGCCTATCTTTTCGTGCTGGTTAAACACGTTATTTACGTATACCTTCAACAACTCCGCAGCATTTCCTCGCCGGTCTCTTTACACCAGGCCAGCGCAGCACTTTTGTGCCATTTTCAAGATCGATTGCTTTCTCGACTCCGCCTGGAGTACCAGTCGGCTTCTTCCAGTCGTCGAGAAGCCACCTTCTATGCTACCTGGGCGCCGGCCGCTCCATGGTTTGCGATTGATTCTGGACTGCTACACCTATCAGTACCCTAGGACTTTCTACACCTCCTTTGCTGAGTTCCGTGGCACCCTGGTGGCCCTCCTCCACTCTACGACTCGTGCAATCCACGCTACCGTTGAATTGTGAATGCTAATGCCATCTCAGTGTATTTTCATGCTTACTCGTGTACATTACTTACTTTCACCCCGCCTGTATTATGTTGCTTTGGTGCCCTCGTTAAATAACTTGCACAATTGTGCACGCTGTGTTTTTATCTCATGTATGTAATGTTTTACCTTCACGGCGGTGTTTGTGCTGTTCTTTTTCTAATTGTGTACTATTGTTTCGCCTGTGTTATCCCGTAAATCATGCCCAGCCAATGTCATGTGACACGGTGTGTTTCTCTTTGTCACTTCTGCAATTTTTATTCAATAAGCTTTGCTTGCAGCATTTGTTATTCATCCCCATTGTCATTGCAGTGTATATACCATCATGTTTTTAACAGTTTTGTATTATTTCCCAGTGAGACGCCCAATACTGTACGTCTCCCTCTTATGTTTTCTTATGATAAATTAGAATAAAGCGATTTTGAAACCTTGCTTTATGGCTCGGTGCACTATCCTGCTGGTACCAACAAGGATCGGTTCCATAGTATTGGCACACAGTTGGTAGGGCATAATTGTCCAGAATATCGAGGTAGACGTGCTGGTTAACAGGTTTGTCCACGATTACCGGGACAATACCACGAAAACCACCCCAACACGAGTACACTGTCAGCTCCCAACTTAACCGTAGGAACAGTAAGTACACTGTGGTGAATAGCGTTCCCCCGGCTGCCGCCATACCCACACACGGCCATCAAACTGATGGATCGTATATCTGGATTCATCAGTCCATAGGGCCCATTTCCATTGATCTACGGTCCACGATAAATGTTCTTCACACCATGCTAAACGATTAGTAGCATTCCGAGTGGAGATGAAAGGCTTATGAGCAGCCGCACGACCACGGTAACCCATGGAATGAAGTTATCTGCGAATGGTACGTGTACATACCGGGGTTCCAGCATTTTTACTCACCTGTACACTGACGTCTTGTTCAGTATTCCGTCGATTAGCTGTAACGATACTCCTGAGGTTTCGACGTCTTCTATCACTGATTTTCTTTGGTCTGCCGGTAGGTTTTCCTGCTTCAGGCACGCCATGTGTCTCCCACTTATTCAGTACATCCGAAACAGTTGACTTGGGTATGTTTACGCCTCTCGGTTTCTCTTATGGACAACCCACTAATATAACAACACCCAACAATCTTTCCTTTCTCAAAGTCAGTTCTTTCCCGCCGCGACATTTTCACTCAACCTCACAGTGCGATATGATCGCGGTCAGCTGCAAGCTTGTTTTTATACCGTTTGCAGCTGTTCCGCGCATATTAACAACGCAGCGGATGCGTTCATTTGCTTTTGAAAGGGTGTCCGGTGACTATTGTCAATATAGTGTATATGTATAGGAACAATTTCTGTGACTGTTAAAAGGGGTCCCAAGTCCTCTGGAATAGCTACTTTAAATCATCAAGTTTTTATTAACTAAGTTCGCGGAAATGATTTCCAAAAATTTTACTTATTGATTGGAAAAACAATGCTTTTCTTTATTCAAAGCAGCACCCAAGAATTCCTGAGTGTTTCTTTAACGAGTTTCATCTGAAGTTTCTGTAGAAAAATTTGGAAAACATTTCTGCGGAGGCTAGAGGACCTCTTAGCCGTGCCCCCCAGGGCCGTAGCTAGGAGGGGGTTAAGAGGGGGCTCTGCTCCCCCTGGAAAACTCAAGTTGTAAATCCTTTGAACTTTTATGTGGTTTATGAAAATGACTCTTGTGTTTCATTATAAGCATACATACTTATCTTATTTTGTCGGGCATTTTATTTTTTTAAAGCAAAAAGAAAAATCGAAGTGATACAGCACGAACGATGTGTAACTAGAAAGAAATTACTTTTCGAGGTGAATAAGTAGGAGCAGTTGTGCCAATGATTCGCTGCCATATAGTGACAGGTCTTGCTGGTGTTAGGGGCTAAGGAAGAGAGAAATATAATTTTGTAACTTTGTTTCCGGAGAAACGTGAAATTTTAAAGAATATTACCAAAAGAAAAAAAAAAAAAGAGTGACGGAAGTGGAGGAGTTGTCGTGCAGAAGACTAAAACCTTGTTCATCATTTGAGAAGTGTCTATGGATGTTAAGATACGGTTTAAAAACTCAAAGAAGTTCTGTGAAGAAATTCTGTGGTGGTCCTTCAAAGAAGTTCTGTTTTGGGAGTATTTTAACTAAATGTATCCCTCTACGCGTTGGAAAATAGTGCTAAAGAGCCCCACAGCAGAATCGCGGCGACGGGCGACGTGCGTCGCAAACTTTGTTTTAGTCCAAGTTTTCCGTCTTTTAAAAACAAACTTTGTTTTGGGTGCAAGTTTTCCGTCTTTTAAAACTTTGCGAAAACGGAAGTTAGACGGCCTGAGGATTTCTCCCGTAATCATATTTTTTTCTCGCTGTGTTTCCTCTGCCCGGTATTGTTGCTCAACATCATTTTATTGTATAAATGTTTGTGTTTCAGATTTTTCACGGAGGTAACAATTTCCGAAAAGGGAAGTTAGGCGCAGCTTCGGAATCTTAAATTCTTTTTCTCGGGATGTTCCCTCTGCCCCGCATGGTTGTTAAGTATAGTTTCATTATATAAATATTTGTATTTAAGATCAAAATGGAGGATAATTTTCCGAAAACTTCTATTATCGTAAAATTGAGGTAAAAAAAATTAGACAACGGAAGCTAAGGGCAGTGAATGATTTTCCCGAATTCATTTTTTCTCGCGGTGTTTTCCCTTCACTGTATGACGGATTAAACATCATTTAATTACATGAATATTTGTATTTAAGATCGAAAATTCCCCGACAACGGAAGTGAGACGGGGTGATTTCTCTCCTAATCGTATTTTTTTTTTTTTACTAGGAATGCTCCGTTTGTCTCGTATTGTTGCTAAAAATAATTTTATTCCATAAATATTTTTTCTCTGCTTGAAAATGGTAAACTTTTAGGTACGGAGGGCAGAATGTTCTTGATTCTAGTCATCATTGCAATTGTTGTAGTATTTAGGGAAGGCTTTCTTTTCTTTTTTTTTTTTTTTTTTTTTGGTAGAAGCAACATAAGGTGGTCAGTTGTTTTCTCTCTTTTGTTTTCAAGTTTCTACTTGGGCAAATTTCTATTGTTTTTCGCATCTAGTAGTTATCTTGATATCCGCAGATTATTTTATGGCACGATGATGTCTGTCGCAGACTGATCAGGAACTTTCTGCTATGGGGCTAAAGGGAAATCCTTGCGCGCGCACGAGAGAGAAAGAGCTTCCAATAGCTTGCGTCCACTGATTTTAGTCCAGTAGGAGTGGTTTAATCATGCCTGGGTTGGAGAAAAGTTTTTTTTTTTTTTGGGGGGGGGGGGGGTTCTGGTGCTCTTGGTTTTTGATAGGGAAAGGTGGTTTGGCTATCGACCACGGTACGACGAGGTTACCACCGAGCACCAGCGAAGGAGAATACGTGATTAAAGATGGAGAAAAAGAAAGTGGGAGACTTCTGTTTCCCTTCCCATCAAACAAAGATCTTCGCTCTTTCCACGTTTATAAGTGAGTCACGGAAAAATTCTCATTGGCCGCCACCGGGAGTCGAACCCAGGGTCTTCCAGTTACGCGCCGGATATGCTTCCGCTTTCCATCTTTTGTAGCTCCAAGAAGCAACCTGCCAAATTGACTTGGCAGTTAGCGTGTGTGAGTCTGGAGAAATTCGAGGCCGCTGTGGTGTAGCGGAAGCATATCCGGCGCGTAACTGGAATACCCTCGGTTCGACTCCCGGTGGCGAACAATGAGAATTTTTCCGTGACCCACTTTTAAACGTAGAAAGAGCGAAGATCTTTGTTTGATGTTCCTGGTCCATGTTAAATGTCTGTATTAATTATTCATTCGCCTTCTAATTATTTCTTCAGTTGCTGCTTACCATCTTTGGTGAATCCCCAGCATTGTGCGGGGCTCCAAGAAGCAACCTGCCAACTTGGCTTGGCAGTTAGCGTGTGTGAGTCTGGAGGAATTCGAGGCCGCTGTGGTGTAGCGGAAGCATATCCGGCGCGTAACTGGAAAACCCTGGGTTCGACTCACGGTGGCGGCCAATGAGAATGTTTCCGTGACTCACTTATAAACGTGGAAAGAGCGAAGATTTTTGTTTGATGTTCCTGGTCCACGTTAAATGTCTGTATTGATCATTCATTCGCCTTCTAATTATTTCTTCAGTTGCTGCTTACCATCTTTGGTGAATCCCTAGCATTGTGCGGGGCTCCAAAAAGCAACCTGCCAACTTGGCTTGGCAGTTAGTTGTGGTGTAGCGGAAGCATATCCGGCGTGTAACTGGAAGATCCTGGGTTCGACTCCCGGTGGCGGCCAATGAGAATTTTTTCCGTGACTCACTTATAAACGTGGAAAGAGCGAAGATATTGTTCGATGTTCCTGGTCCGCGTTGAATGTCTGTATTAATTATTCATTCGCTTTCTAATTATTTCTTCAGTTGCTGCTTACCATCTTTGGTGAATCCCTAGCATTGTGCGGGGCTCCAAGAAGCAACCTGCCAAATTGGTTTGGCAGTTAGCGTGTGTGAGTCTGGAGGAAAACGAGGCCGCTGTGGTGTAGCGGAAGCATATCCGGCGCGTAACTGGTTGTTTGATGTTCCTGATCCGCGTTAAATGTCTGTATTAAAGTTTTCCTTCCCCATCTCCCATTTTTATATGCTATTTTGTATCTTATCTAATCGTTTTTACTTTGTGGCATAATTATTCGCTGAAGAAGTAAAATAACAAGAGGAATTAAAACAAAGCAAAATTTGCGTCTTTATTCGAGGGAAAATGCAGCTTATAGTTGAACACAGAGCCCCCCAGATGTTCCTTCAGCCCTCTCAGATGGGTCTTCAGCCCCCCTGGTTCTGGGATCTAGGTACGGCTCGGCCCACCCCCTCCGCAATGCTGAGGTTAGGGGGGAGACCTCAGTACGCCCTTGGATCATAAAGAGGATTAAGAGAGCAAAAGTTTTAATTCAAATCCACCGACAAAAAAGGAAGATGAAAGAATCTGGGCGGCTCGGTGGCGCATTGGTCTAAGCGCTAGCTTATGACTGTTCGTCCAAGTGGGTCCGGGTTCGAATCCCGGTGAGGAATGGATGTTGTATTTGTCTTACGGAACAGGCTCTCTCTCCCTTCCCTGGAAGCTGTGGCCCTAAATTGGGGACGGGCCACTGCTTTTAACCCATTGAGTTGCTCACGGTGGTCGTTAAACCCTCAACCAACCAAACAACCAACAAAAAAAAAAAAAAAAAAAAAAAGCAGATTCTGGGAGGGTTGAGGGGAGGGGAGGGGGGGGATAACTCGAAACATCAAAGCTGTGAGAAGATATCTTTTGAGTTCGCTCGTCTGCTAGGGCGTCTGCAGCGAAGGGGACGGCTTTGGCATGATGCCAAACTTTGGATTATACATTTAAGAGAGCTGAAGACGTATTTAAGGGAAATGTGTGTTTTATAATCGTTGAGTCATGTGTATAGCACAAATTAGAGAGAGATTTATCGGTATACAAATTTAAAATAAGTTGATAATCTGCAAAAAAATATGTGATAAAGATCTAAGTTAAAATTTCTCTATTCGGCTCTTGAAAAAGTTTCAAATAGCTTTGTAAAAGAAGAAATTAAACCAATAAATTCAATAAAAGATATTCTAAAATTGTTAATAAGAAAACTGAACAAATTGTCATGTAATTTCCACGTTGTACCTACGGCACTTATTATTATTATTTTGTATCTAACACTACCTGTTACAGTAACTATTTCTGAAAGACATTCAGCAAGCTGAAAACAGCCAAAACATATGAAATTCAGTGTATCAAAACATATGAAATTTAGAAATTCAGTGTATAAACAGCCAAAACATATGAAATTTAGAAATTCAGTGTATCAGGAACGACTGAAATATCTTTCACTAATTGCCACTGAAGCCCAAGAAGCAGATAAGTTAAATGCTAACAATTTAATTAGAGACTTTGCCAATGTAAAAAGTAGGAAAAACGTTTTTTTATTTGAGCATCTACAATCCATATATCTATCTATAAAAATATAAGAATTTTTCTTATGAAATAAATTATTTCCTAAGTTAATACGTACTGTTTTTTTTTATTTATTAGTTTTGCAAATAGAGGAGAAGCGGTTTTTTTTATAGTATTCTGCGTTTTGAGATATTATTATCTTGCAGATTAATTGAGAACAAGAATACTGAAATAATATAACACGACGATTTCTGATTTTTGTTCATTTTGTATATTGCGTAATGGAATATGTGGTTTTGTATTTTCTCGACGGCAGTGCATGAATGCTATATCGATGAGCGAGCGGACAGAGGCGCGGTCTCTTGTCAGGCATAGGCTACGCGCTTATTCCACTGCCTTGGTTCAGCTCCTTTACGTTCAGTGGCCTTAAAATAGAAATGGGAAACGTTTTAGATGCTGGCGGTGGTTTTCAAGCCCCCGCAACCTTCTCTTCTAAAATATTTATTGTCTAAGCATGAAACAAAAATCGTTTCACCAGATTAGGTACATTAGGTTCTGTTACGAAAAGGAATGAATATCTGTGTGTATTGAAAAAGCATTTATTTTAGGGAAGCTTCTGTCACGTTCAATGCGGTATGTGAAGCCAAAACGAATTTATTTTTCTCGAAAACTGTCAAGATCCAGTCGAAAGTAACCTCCCAAACTGAAAGACATTTTTCATACGTGTTTTTTAGCTTCTGAATTCCTACTCGCTGTCGAATTGATCATTTCTTAACTGCAGGCTGACGTCAAAGTTATATATCTTATTCTATTTACGGCGTTTTGGGAACGTAAGACGAAAAGGTACGTCTGTGATCATCGAGGAATCAGAAAACACAGGTGACCCTTTTTAACGATTGGTGACGAACGATGACGTCTTTCAGTGACCAGCCGCCGGTATCGAATTTCGCAGATCTACGATTGTGCAAGTGATGGGGCGCTTCAAGCTGCTAATGCCATCTCTCGTTAGAGTTCGTAACTTTTTCGAATTTGCTATCCGAAGTGATGGAGGCATTTTTCGAAATGGCTGAATGTCACTCTAAGAAAGTAGAGACAGAGCCTGATGGAGCTTTTGCGGGGTCCCGGAGCAAAATTTCATTGCTGGCACTAGGAAATAAATCTTATATTTTAATAAAGACGTTACGTGAAAAATGTTCGTAAAGAACACACACACGATGTCAGGGGCGCCGACTTCACCAAATTATTGAGGGGGCAAACGTGAAGAGATCAGATGTGGGAGGAACACGTCTGTTCCGTTGTCAGGAGGGAAGTAAAAATAAAATAAAAGGGGGGACAGCAAAAAGATAAACAACAAGATTCGACTTATGTTTTAGAACACAATTGCAATTGCTCATCAGCAAATAAACAAGAAAATAGAAATATTCTTTTGCTGAATATTAATATTTTCAAAATTGAAATTCAGCCTGCGATTTTAAAATAAAAATATCCCGAGATATTTTTTTCCAAACGTTTATCAAAATTATGAGAAATTAGCGCTGTTATTCAAACAAAGAACGAAGAGAGCAAAAAATAAACAGATACATAAAGGCGCTAGAAATTATACGTTTCTGTATTTTTTTCTTTTTTATAATTGTTATAAACATCAGGAGATCATGCCGAACAAAATACTGGGCTGGCAATCAAGTTTCTTATCAAATGAGCAATGCTGAATATGGTAAAAAGTTTACTTATTTTGCTATTTATTAATTTTTTGGAAGGAAATCGCTTTGGCCTTTTAAGGTGGAGCTTGGTCCATTTTATGAGGCTAAAGCGATTATTTAATTAAACAGGACAAAAAATATTGGGTGGGCACTGCCCCCTTAGTAAAATAATTAGGGGGCAAGTTTCACCTTGCCCCCTATAGTCGGCGCCTATGCACGATGTGAAATTAACAAATTTGATGGTGGCGACGACGAAACCTCATCCCTCTACTTCGGAGTCAAATGCTTTACCAATTAAGCTACACCGACAGAATTTATCGCTGCAACTTTTCCGTCTTGCCATGTGCTACACCTGTGTAGTACGTCATAACGAAAACTATCATAAAGACAAAATGATTATCTCAACGAAATATTTGCTTTAAGCTTAAAAAAAAAGACCATAATGTGGATTGTAAGTTCAGAGAGAGAGAGAGACAAAGAGAGAGTTAAAATCTACGATTTTCTTTCCGGGGAGATGGGATTGAGGTTGTATTATGACTCTTACAAAAACTTCTTTACAAAATGATAAAATGATACCTGTGTAACGAACATTTTTGGATTGTGAATATTTTAATGTAGGAAATAATAAGGATGCCTCTTAAATAAATTCGTATAAATAGTTTTTTCCCCTGATACATGTTTTACTGATTTATTTTTAATGCAAAGTGAAGTAAGTGATAAATTAGTGACATTTTAAACTTTTATACGCGCTCATATATGATCTTTTTTTATTTCTCGTAATGTTTTTAAAGTCACTGAATAAAATGGTCTCCATATGCAGCCCGAAACCAACCTTGATATTGTTCTTTTTATTTCTTTAAATTTAAGTATCTAGTTTGCACCTATATTGTTAAATTTATAAAAATAAGGGTCACAAAATGATGAAATTTAATTTGCTATTTGGTGAATGCGGAAAATAGTAAGGTAGCTACAATACTCACTTGAAATCCGCAAATTTCAGTATTTGTAAGGCGATGGGTAGTGGCGTAAAGGAAAAACTCGCCCCCCCCCCGCAAAAAATATTTTTGAGGCCATTTTGAGAAAATCCACCAGCTTCCAATTACTCAACATTTTAACTTCCATATTATTAACTAGGCTTTACGGGTGTCTTAATAAATCAAATTCTTTGGAACGTACGAGTATTTTTCGTAAAAAATCAAAATTATTTCACTTTATTGCGTGAAACACAAGTGTGAAATTTATAATTAAAATGACTGCCCTGGTTACCGATACAAATTACTACACAAAATGCTTACGTCAAAGTTAATCATATCATGCAAAATGTTTTATTTCAAAGAACTAAGGCTGCTTTTTGAAATGTCTCACGAATGCACACACAAAAACATGAAACTCCCGTGTGATAATATCCAATGACTTTTCCGATTTATACGAAATGTCACAACATAAGTAAGCAAATAACTGAGTAATGATTAAAAACTGTAGCACAGAAAACGGAAAACTACTTAAATTATTTACTCTGGAATATAAGAAACACACTTAACATAATGCCACAATGTTTTGCACATAGAAAAAAAAAAATCTTTTGACTCTGTTATAAAAAAAAATGACCCAGGTCTCTGTTTTTTCGCTCCCGAGAAGGACACCTTTTAGTTCATTATATTCCGAAGGATGCGTAGTTATCTGCAAACAACTGTAATGCCTAACATCTTATCCTCATTGGTATAAAAATTCCGCTCATTGACTGATATTTTTTTCACATTCTCTTGTTAACACACCTGCATAGAAACTATTTCACCAGTTGAGTAAGTTCTGTTTAAGGGGAAACTTTTGTAGTTAGTAATTTGCAATGAGTAACAACGTGAAGGAAACCAAGTCTCAGAGATACAAATTGTATCAAGATTTAAATTTGTTAGTTGAATTAGTGATTCCAATGAGGTAATTTTGTTAATTAGTGATCTATCATTGATATGGATTAATTTTAGGCTGTTGAGGGAATAAATCGTTAATAGGTGATTGAAAGTTCGCAATGAGTAATATTCACACTGCATTCAATTACTGATAGAGAAAAAATAAATAAATGAACAAGTAGGGGAAAAAAATATGAAGAATTAGTAGGAATCACGAATCGATATAAACACCGGGCACATCACATCAACCGAATAAAAAATATTGAAATGAACTAGGTTAATCATCAGGTAGTAAAATGTACTAGCAATAGCAACGAAGGATATTAGAATGCAAATGAAGTCCCAGCAGAAATAAAAAAAATAATAAATAATAATCCACATGCTGATTCTATGACACATCAATCCCAGAACTATGTTATGCGACCATCAAAGCACCGCAGGAGCAGCAGTCATCAGTGATGACATATCATCACACCATGTCATTACCAGTTTGCGATGTGCCACCAGCCGACGAACCCCCCCCCCCCCCAAAACCCCGCAGTTTTCAATCCTGATCCATTGAGTCCCCATCAGTGCCAACCACCGCACTGCCTTAGCATAAAAATATGAAAACATCAAAACTTTACAAAGTGTGAAATGCAAGTGAATTAATGTAATTTCACCATAAAAACAAAAACTAAAAAATTAATAACCTGCCATTCACGAAAAAAAAAACCTCAGCACTTCTCTAAAGAGACTAAAAGTAACCAAAACAATGCAATAACCAGCACCGATGAAGACCTAAAACCTAAACAATGACACCGCTCGTGTCCAGAATGACATAGTCAATAAAATTAGGTAAAACATGTGTATGAAAGACAAGACACACGGCAATAGAGCATCACAGTTTAGAGCGTCGTAACCTTAACATTTGAAACACACAAGCACCTAGTCCAAAGAATGCAAGAGGCATAGTTGTCTTCAAGGTGCTGAAAGATAAAAAACTACAAAGGAATATCAGGTCATAAAATCATGACAACGTAGACAAAATTTCCGCTTTGAAGTTACAGAATATGCAATATCGCTTACCCTAAATAATGCAGCTAGTTATGTATAAGTAATTAAAAGAAGCCAGAAAACTGTTTTCATCCCCAAAACGTAACCCTAAGGTTTCAAACAAGCAGTGGAAGTCCAAATAACTACTAGACAAACATGCACCAATATCCAAAATAAGAAACTACAAAGAAGGAACCCTAACAAATAATACATGGTCTATTGATTCATATCATGCGCAAAACGCTGTACTAGAACCTCTAGCGAATAACAGACCATACAAACATAATGCAGTACGCCAAAGTTTACGCATAGAATAAGTAATGTAGAAATGTACAGAATACATTAATAAAGCATCTGTATAATGAAGAATCAGAAGAAATCAAGAATTATACCAAAAATTACATTGCCCTCAACTGATTCGCACACATATGAAGAATAATTAAGAAAATTTGCCATAGAAACAGAAATAAACAATATCTAACTTAATTGTCCATATGCCAACTATTTAATACCTTTATCAGCGAAATCACAAATATCCGTTACTGTCCAGAAAATTTTAGCCTGGCCAACCTCTTCAGCAAAAAGATCCTCATGTACTCGGTTCGATATCGGAATCCACCAACACACAATTTGTTACAGAGGAACCCACTGGCCAATACCAAACACTTAGCAATAACAATCCTAGATCCTTTGGGTGAACAACCATATTTGGAATATTAATCACGCCGCAGCACACGGAGAAACAGAACAAAAATCGGTCCCGAACCAGAAATAATTTCACAACCGAAGTGATGAGAAGTAACAGTGTCTATTACAAACAAAGTGTCTATTTTTGAAAAAAAGACAAAAAAAAAAAACAACAACAACAAAAAACAACAACAGAAAGAATCAAGTCAACCAGGCCCCCCACTCTCTGGCCTCGCTCAGACAGCGCGATGCCCAGTTAACTGCAAAATGCTATATTTGTACCCCAAACGAGTATCAGGCCACGAAATTATGACAAACTATAATCAGGTGAAATACTCAGAGCAGAAACCCGAACATTTTAACATATACCAAACCACAGAAAGCATTAGGTTATATTCTCAAAAGAATGACGCACAAGGACCCAAGTAACATTATAATAAAAAAAAAAACATCCTGATACAATACACCTAAATTTACGTACAGAAATGCTAACATATGAGGTACCGCATACTATAAGTAATACAGATATGCATTCAAATAATCAAAAGAAACCACGAAGGTGTGCCAAATTTCCGGGAAACACTACATCCCACGTTCGCAGAACCGTAAAATGTAAACCCATTGCCTCAAACGAGCAGTTAAATTGCAAATAACTACCCAATAAACAAGCCAATAGGCCGTGAAAGAATGAAACCCATATCCAGAAAGAGAATTCACTAAACAGTAACCCCAACAGTTGTAACATACTACTGTATAACACTCCTCTTGGAGTGGGTGGAACAACGGATAGCACCCGTGAGGCGTGAGGGAGCAGGAAAAATAAGGAAAAAGAAAGAAGACCTAAAGAGACCATCTGGGAGGAAGCGGTGGGGACATTTTTACGAATTTTATTTATGACCCAATTAAGATACGTACGTAGATCAGATTGTTATTCACAGTTTCTCCCACCTACTCTGATTTCAGTACCATGCTCTGCCTTACCCTGTTTCGAGACGTTAGACAATATGACAATAGCAAAGAACTAACAAAGAATATCCCCATGTTTTTTTACCCCCGCTGTCCCTGTTTTCCCTTTATCTTTTACACACACACACACACTCCTCCCCCCTCTCTTTATTTCATTCCCTTCTCTTTCTTTTTATACTGAATCTAAATCAATGTAACAAGTACTTTAAATCCTCCGTACTAAGTTTAATTGTTAATTTTTTTTAGAAAAACTGAAAACAAAATAGGCATAGTTAATCATTTACGATCTTCGCTACTTTAAACGTAAAAACTTCGTTAGGGTTTAGGGGGGGCGATCGCCGCAATAGCCTCCCACTGGATCCACCACTGTTTCCTATCATCCAGTTTTTATGAACTAAAGCAACGAAAATGATTTCTAAATATTTTACGTATTTACTGAGAAAAAATGCTTTTCTTCTTAATACTTCATTCAAAGCTACCTTAATTCTTGGCTATTTCTTTAAATTGTTTTATACGAAGTTCCCGCAAAAACATTTTTCGAATCTTTTTACTCAGGCTAGAGGCCCTTTTAGCCATGGGCCCCCCACCCGCACTGCTAGGGTTGCGGGGGGGGGCTATCTATCAGTACGCCCTTGGCGATGGGCGATAATCTATTCGAAAATGGGGGGATTGGAAACATAAAAAAAAAAAACTGTTAAAATACATAGTTAATATAAAATACATCTTTTTAAGGGCCTCGCATCCCAAAACTTACACACGTAAATTAATAACTGTAAAAAATTCTACCGAAAACGACTTTTTTCCCTAAACTGCGGGGTTCTTTAGGGGCGCGGGGTGACTGCTCCTGTGGTCCAGACAGCCATGAGTAGAGAATTTATTGTCAGATAAATAACTGGGAGAGTCTAGTGAATGTACAAAGATAAATCGTGTTTCTGCTGAGAGGGGCATTCCAGCTAATGCTAGAGGATGGAAACCATCATGTTGTTTTGCCGTTGTAGGAGAATCTATGACTACAGGATGCATACATTGACGATCATGGGCTCTAATATAATATTTTCCAGAGGTTTTCGAAGCAAAGTTGGAGCACACAAGACTTCTCTAAGCTTTAAGTTAAATGAGAAAAATACAGTCTCAATCTCACTGCGTAAAGGGAAATGCATTTCTTTCTTAAGACAAAGAGAAGAAAACAATGTTATAGGATATTGAGTGACAATCTAAGTAAAAAAATAATCAAATAAATGTTCTGAAACTTATTTAGCTAGCAAAGAACAATTTCCTTATCATAATTAAGCTGCATTATGATTGTGTCACTCCTGTGGTTGAAAGAAAACAAGTTAGTAAAATCATGCAATCCATTGATTATGATACGCGTTCCAACATACCAGAAATCATTACTCAAGTTATGAGGGTAATGGCTGTGGAATAAATCTCGCTCCTGTGCCCTGACCTTTGACTAACTTTCTATGATATTAAACAGAATTGGTTCAGTGTACCTCCGGAACAACATAATAAAGTTTTGTCGCAATGGAAGCATTTTTAATCAAGTTATGAGGATAATGGCTGTGGAATAAATCTCGTTCCTGTGCCCTCACCTCTGACCCCGTTTCAATGATATTCAATAGAACCAGTTCAGTATACTTCCGGAAGGACATACTAAAGTTTTGTCGCAATAGAAGCATTTTTAGTCAAGTTATGAGGAAAATGGCTGTGGAATAAATCTCGCTCCTGTGCCCTGACCTTTGATCCCATTTCAATTATATTAAACAAAATTGGTTCAGTATACCTCCATAACAACATGATAAAGTTTTGTCGCAAACGAAGCATTTTTACGTAAGTTATGACGCATAAGGGTGATGGAATGGATCCCGCTCCTATGTCCTGACCTTTGACCTCATTTCGCCGATTTTCAATAGGGTTCATTCCCAGGTTGTACCCTACCACATACTAAAATTTCATCGAAATCGAATCATTTTTACGCTATAGTTACCGTTCGGACAGACAGACAGACAAAGCTGGAGCATATACGCTTCTTCAGCCTACGGTTGGAAAGCGTAAATAAAAACTGCGGTCTCCTATTGCTTTTCCCGAATCGGTTGACAACTTTTCTTATCAAATCTGCATTTTCGTACACCCAGTTTACACTCATTATACACATACCACTTAGTCTCTTCTTGGTCATGGTTGATCTTATCCAAATCTTCATTCATCCAGCGCAGAGTACTAAACAAGAAAGATGACACCGAATTTTCGGGTGTAATAAGCACGTCTTTTGAATCCGTTCTGATGCAAATTAAATTTATCAAAGCTATTCAAAGTCAGTGGAACCGGTATGGAAAACAATAGTATCTGACGAAAGAAAGGAAATTTTCAGTCGGGTTTTTAATCCCTCAGATATTGCTGTAAACGGAATCGTGAGCGTACGAACTCTTAGAAACAGAGATATCGACAAAAATAAGATGTGACTTTACGTCCCCTGGTGGGAAAACCATGCATTATTTTAGGAAGAAAGTATTCTCAAAAGGTTTATCCACATAAGCGGTAACGGTTTAAGAAAAAAAAAATTAGTCGAGTTTTCAGGAGCCCAGATTTTGCAACAAATACTTCAGAAGCAGAAATTAACGCTTATGACCCCTGGTGGCTAAACTATTCTTTACCGAACATTATAAATTATGTGAAAAATATTTTCCATCAAGTTTTGTATGCGATACAGGAAGAATTTTTCAAATCAGAGCTTTAGGAGCAGAAATAACGCAGAAAACGCAATTTACCTTTGTGCCCCCTAGCGGAAAGTCTATGATTCACTTGAAAATTTTGAATTTATAGGAAAAACATTTCGCATCGGAAACACTATCCAACAAAGAAGGGATTTTTCAAATCGTACTCTTAGAAGTAGAGATATTGACAAAAATAAGATATACATCTACGCCCCCTGGCGTAGAAACCATGCACTATTTTAAGAAGAAAATGTTTCTAA
Source organism: Macrothele yani (assembly GCA_039090855.1). Classification (NCBI taxonomy): domain Eukaryota; kingdom Metazoa; phylum Arthropoda; class Arachnida; order Araneae; family Macrothelidae; genus Macrothele; species Macrothele yani. The sequence continues at coordinate 24,276,802 of CM076992.1, forward strand.
AAGGTTTGTCGACATGACTAGTATCGGTCAACAAACGACGTTTTTTTCAATCGAGAATTTAGAAGCTCATATTTTGCTCCAAATACAAGAGAAGCGGAAATTAAGATTTACGCCCCCTGGGGGCCAAACTATTTTTTACAAAAATCAGAAATTATGTGCAAACGATTTCCCACCAGGAGCTGTATCCCGTGCAGAAAGAATTTTTCAAATCGGAGATTTAGAAGCAGAGATATGGGGGGAAACGCAATTTACCGCTACGCCCCCTAGCGGAAAGTCTATGAATTACTTGAAAGTTTTGAAGTTATATGAAAAACATGTCACACAGAAAACACTATCCAACAAAGGAATTTTTCAAATCGGACTCCTAGAAGTAGATATATTGACAAAAATAAGATGTGCATCTACGCCCCCTGGCGGAGAAACTGTGCAATATTTTAAGAAGAAAATATTCCGAAAAGGTTTCTCAATGTGAGTGGCATTATTAGTCCACGAAATAATTTTTTCAATCGATATTTTAGAAGCTCCGATTTTATGGCAAATTCATCAGAAGGAAAAATTGACACTTACGCCCCCTGGTGGCCAAAGTATTCTTTACCAAAAATTTGAAATTATATGCAAAAGATTTTCCATCAGGAGATGTATTCGCTGAAGAAAATGTTTTTCAAATCGGAGTGTTAGAAGAAGAGTTATCGGGAAAAATAAAATTTACTTTTACGTCCCCTAGCGGAAAATCTATGCATAATTTGAAGAAAGTAACTATATCTAAAATACTCTTCGACATAAAGGAAATCGAAAAATAAAAAAAAATTTCAATCGGTTGTTTAGCAGCAAATATGTGGAATAAAACGTATTTTTGAATTCGACATCATCTGCATTTACGCCGTCTACCGGCGAAATTGTACATCGTAAAAAAAAACGAAATAAAGGATCAGCATTTGCATATTTATAGCTTCCCAATGCAAAAAGAACTTTTCAAATTGGACTAATAGTTGCAGAAATATCGTGGGTACAGAAGGACGGACAAACCGATAACAGATGCACGATCTTTTTTTTTTTTTTGATTGGAGGTTTAACGACCACCGTGAGCAACTCAATGGGCTATAAGCAGTCGCCCGTCCTTAATTTAGGGTCACTGGTTCCAGGGAAGGGAGAGAGCCAGTGCCGAAAGACAAACACAACATCCATGCCTTACCGGGATTCGAACCCGGACCCCTTCGGACGAATGATCAGAGGCCATCGCTTAGACCACTGCGCCACCGGGGCGGCGATCTTTTTTTTTTTTTTTTTTACAAAAGACGTGCTAAAAATCCTTCAATGGTACGTGATGTTGCGGGAAGTGTGTTTGCGTTTTGTAGTGGACTTGAAACAGTGTCGTAGCGGAAAATCTTGCCCCCCCTCCCCCCGCAAAGTTTCTTCGAGGTCCTTTTGCGAAAATATATTAGCACTCAATTACTTATATTTTTAATTCCATATTCATTAACTAGGTTTTACAGGCGTTTTAATAATTAAAATTCTTTGGAACGTACAGGTCCTGTCGCCCCGGTGGCGCAGTGGTCTAAGCGATGGCCTCTGATCATTCGTCCGAAAGGGGTCCGGGTTCGAATCCCGGTGAGGTATGGATGTTGTGTATGTCTTACGGCACTGGCTCTCTCCCTTCCCTGTAACCAGTGACCCTAAATTAGGGACGGGCGACTGCTTATAGCTCATTGAGTTGCTCACGGTGATCTTTAAACCTCCAATCAAAAAAAAAAAAAAAAAAGAAAAAGAACCTACAGGTATTTTTTGTAAAACTAAAGTTATTGCACTTTACTGCGTTTAACACAAATGTGCACGTTGTAATTGAAATAGTTTCCCTAATTTTATACCAACAGACAGCACTACAAAACAGTTACGTCAAAGTAGAATTAATGAAGCAAATGTTGTTCTTTTAGAGAATTAAATCCAGCCTCTTTGAAATGCCTCACGATCACACATACAAATCAGGTAACTTTCATGTGACAGTTGTGACGTACTACAGAGGTGAAAACATGTGTCAAGATGACAAATCTGCAGCGAGACATTCCGTCCGCGTATTTCAGTTATGAGAGCAATTTACTCCGGAGTGCGGGGACATGGTTTTGATGTCCGTCACGGACAAACTTGTGTTTTCACATTGACGCCCGAATAGAGCCTCTAATCCGTGTCCCCTTCACTCCGGGGTAAGTTGCTCTCCCAATTGAACCACGCGGACGGAATGTCTCGCTGCAAATTTGTCGTCTTCACACATTTTTTCACCTCTGTAGTACGTCACATCATCTCCCTCTTAATTATTTTTTTCTTTGAAGCGAAGTAGGAATTTTTGATTAATTTCAAACAACGTGTGAAACAAACATCACACATTTTTCGAAGAACTCAACGGCCAGTGGATCCATTTTCCACAATCGGGCGCAACTCCTACATGTTCGTCCGCGCCGAGCATGGATTCCGGGCCTCCCTCACTCCGGAATAAGTCGCTCTCCCAACTGAGCTACACTGACATGTGATCTCACTGCTATCTGCCTTTATCTCGTGTGCGTCCTCAGGCACGTCGCACACTGTCTAATGATCTTTTCCGATTTATACGAAAATACAGAACATAAGTAAGCAAATAAATAACTAACAATTAAGAATTGTAGCACACACACACACACACACACACAACTCCTTAAATTATTTGCTCGTGAATATAAAAACACACTTAACATAATGCTACATGATTTTGCACATAGCACACATTTTTCTCTTGACTCTGTTATATATATATATATATATATATGCAGAAACCAGCGTGGAAATACTCTCGTTGAGTTTGCAGAGGCAGAAGGATTTTTCATCTTGAATTCCTTTTTTCAAGAAAAAGCCACACAGGAAATGGACATGGAGACATCCAATTGGGACGACAAGTGAAATTGATTTTATTATGTGTAACAAAAAATTCGTCATCGAAGACTGCAGTGTGCTAAACAAGTTCAACACAGGTAGTGACCATAGATTGGTGAGATGTAAGATGCACCTCAACACTAAACTGGAACGTGGCAAGCTCATAAGACAAACAAAATGTATTGACATAACCAACCTTAAAAAACACCATAATACTTTCAAGTTGGAACTGAAGAACAGATTCTCTGCTTTAGAAGGCCTAACATCGGAAGAAGTGGATATTTCGGAAGTTAACAGAAAAGTAACCAAAGCTCTTATGGAAACAGCAACAAAATTAGCTGGGTCTAAGAACAAGTTGCATGTAAACAAATTATCAGGAAAAACCAAAATGTTGATGCAAAAAAGAAGAGAGATGAGGACAACTAAAGAAGATGTGACTTCCAAAGTGGAATATATAGAGCTATGCAAGACAGCACGAAAAAGTATCACTGAAGACGTAAGGAAATCCAACTGTGAGCTAGTGAGGAAAGCAATTGAAAACAACCAAAGCCTAAAGATAGCAAAGGGACATCTCAGTAAAGGAAGAAAACAGATTATGGCTCTGAGAAAAGAAGATGGTTCTACAACAAGAAATAGAGGCGAAATTTTGACAAGAGTGAAAGATTTCTACTCCAAATTATATGAAAGGGATGATACATGTACTCCAGACATCATGAAAGGTACCAGAGTTCTTCCAGTCCTCCCAGCAGAAGTTGCTCATGCAATCAAGAACATGAAGCGGGGGAAAGCTCCAGGAGAAGATGGAATTACTATAGACATCATACAAGAAGCAAGTGGAGAAATTGAAACAGTACTCGCCCAAATTTTCACTCGATGCCTTAATGAAGGGAAGATTCCTGAGGATTGGAACACCGCTACAATGATCCTGCTACATAAAAAAGGTGACATTGAGGATCTCAGGAACTACAGACCTATCAGCCTCCTATCAGTGGTTTATAAAATCTTCACTAAAGTTCTTTCACACCGCTTGAAGGTAACACTGGACATGGCTCAACCGAGAGAACAAGCTGGATTCAGGAGTGGCTACAGCACAATAGATCATATCCACGTACTGAGAGAACTAATTGAAAGAGCGAGGGAATATGAACTTCCATTGTGCATGGCTTTTATCGATTATGAAAAAGCCTTTGATTCGGTGAAACCATCAGCAGTTACCACGGCTCTGAAATCCTGCGGTATTGAAGATGCATACATTAATATTATTAATAACATCTATGAAAATGCAAGTGCAAAGATTCGGCTGTTTGAAAATACAACACACATAAAAATTGGAAAGGGAGTGAGACAAGGTGACACCATATCTCCGAAGCTCTTTAATGCCACATTGGAAAATGTCTTTCAATCACTGAACTGGGAAAACAAAGGGATAAAGATTAATGGAGATTATCTAACCCACCTTCGTTTTGCTGATGACGTAGTCATTTTTGCAACTACCCCATCAGAGCTGCAGAGTATGATCCAGGAACTTGCTGACAAGAGTAAAGAAGTGGGATTAAAAATGAACTTTCAGAAGACAAAAGTGATGTTCAATGCTTTTACAAGAAATGAAGATTTATCGATTGATGGAGAAAAACTGGAGATAACAGATACGTATGTTTATCTTGGACAGCAGATATCAAGTGAGGGTCACATTGATGAAGAAATTAATCGGCGCACAAAACTTGCCTGGAGAGCTTTTGGAAGAAACAGCATAATTTTCAAGAGCAATATGCCATTATGTCTTAAAAGAAAAGTGTTTGATCAATGCATCCTTCCAGTGCTTACGTATGGTGCAGAGACGTGGACCTTAACTAAAAGAGACATACAAAGGCTGCAGACAACTCAAAGGAAGCATGGAGAGGTGCATGCTTGGTATAACCAGGAGAGATAAGAAGAGGAACTCGTGGATCCGAAAAATGACGAGAGTGGAAGACATCATGATCAGAGTTAAATCCCTGAAATGGCAATGGGCTGGACATACTGCCAGAAGGACAGACCATAGATGGACAGCCGAAATTTTAGATTGGATTCCAAGGGACAGGAAAAGACCCAGAAAAAGACCACATGGGAGATGGGTGGATGAAATTCGTAAATATGCGGGAGTGACATGGAGGAGACTGGCACAAGACAGACCGTTGTGGAGGAAACTTGGGGAGACCTTCGTCCAGCAGTGGATTGATAATGGTTGACAATGATGATGATGATGATATATATATATATATATAAAAAGACACAGGTTTCTGCTTCTCCCCGCGAATAACACCTTTCAGTTTATTATATTTTGAAGCATGCTTAGTTATGTGCAAACAATTTAATACATAACACCTTATTCTCATTCGTAAAAACTTTTCATTCTTTGAACTGATATTTCTTTCACATTCTCTTGATAATGTGCATGTTTAGGAATTATTGCTATTACTATGAAAAGGGGCCTCAGGTCCTCGTAACAACTGCATTCTCGTCATCCAATTTTTAGCACGTCTTTTGTAAAAAAAGATCGTGCTTCTGTTATCGGTTTGTCCGTCCGCCCGTCCTTCTGTACCCACGATATCTCTGCAACTATTAGTCCGATTTGAAAAGTTCTTTTTGCATTGGGAAGCTTGAAATATGCAAATGATGATCCTTCATATGGTTTTTTTTTTAAGATGTACAATTTCGCCGGTAGAGGGCGTAAATGCAGATGATGTCGAATTCAAAAATACGTTTTATTCCACATATTTGCTTCTAAACGTCCGATTGAAATTATTTTTTATCTTTCGATTCCATTTATGTCGAAGAGTATTTTAGATATAGTTACTTTTTCAAATTACTCATAGATTTTCCGCTAGGGGACGTAGAAGTAAATTACATTTTTCCCGATAACTCTTCTTCTAAAACTCCGATTTGAATTTTTTTCTTCAGCGGATACATCTCCTGATGAAAACTCTTTTGCATATAATTTCAAATTTTTGGTACAGAATGCTTTGGCCACCAGGGAGCGTAAGTGTTAATTTTTCCTTCTGATGTATTTGCCATAAAATCGGAGCTTCTAAAATATCGATTGAAAAAATTCTTTCGTGGACTGATGCCACTCACATTGAGAAACCTTTTCGGAATATTTTCTTCTTAAAATATTGCACAGTTTCTCCGCCAGGGGCGTAGATGTACATCTTATTTTTGTCAATATCTCTAATTCTAGGAGTCCGATTTGAAAAATTCCTTCTTTGTTGGATAGTTCTTTCCGTGTGACATGTTTTTCACATAATTTCAAAATTTTCAAGTAATTCATAGACTTTCCGCTAGGGGGCGTAGTGGTAAATTGCGTTTCCCCGATATCTCTGCTTCTAAATCTCCGATTTGAAAAATTCTTTCTGCACCGGATACAGCTCCTGATGGGAAATCGTACGCACATAATTTCTAATTTTTGTAAAATAAATAGTTTGGCCACCAGGGGGCGTAAATCTTTATTTCAGCTTCTGTTATATTTGCAGCAAAATATGAGCTTCTAAATTCACGATTGAAAAAAACGTCGTTTGTTGACCGATACTACTCATGTCGACAAACCTTTTAGAAATATTTTCTTCTTAAAATAGTGCATGATTTCTACGCCAGGGGGCATAGATGTATATCTTATTTTTGTCAATATCTCTACTTCTAGGAGTCCGATTTGAAAAATTCCTATTTTGTTGAATAGTGTTTCTAGTGTGACATGTGGTTCATATAACTTCAAAATTTTCAAGTAATTCATAGACTTTCCGCTACGGGGCGTAAATGTATATTACGTTTCCCCCTATATCTCTCTGCTTCTAAATCTCCGATTTGAAAAATTATTTCTGCACCGCATACAGCTCCTGATGGGAAATCGTTTGCACATAATTTCTAATTTTTGTAAAAAATGGTTTGGCCACCAGGTGGCGTAAGTCTTAATTTCCGCTTCTGTTGTATTTGCAGCAAAATATGAGCTTCTAAAATCTCGATTGAAAACAAAGTCGTTTGTTGACCGATACTACTCATGTCAACAAACCTTTTAGGAAAATTTTCTTCTTGAAAAAATGCATGGTTTCTACGCCAGGGGGCGCAGATGTATATCTTATTTTTGTCAATATCTCTACTTCTAATAGTACGATTTGAAAAATTCCTTCTTTGTTGGATAGTGTTTCCGATGCGAAATGTTTTTCCTATAAATTCAAAATTTTCAAGTAAATCATAGACTTTCCGCTAGGGGGCACAAAGGTAAATTGCGTTTTCTGCGTTATTTTTGCTCCTAAGCTCCGATTTGAAAAATTCTTCCTGTATCGCATGCAAAACCTGATGGAAAATATTTTTCACATAATTTCTAATGTTTGGCTACCAGAGGTCATAAGTGTTAATTTCTGCTTCTGATTTGTAGCAAAATCTGGGCTCCTGAAAACTCAACTAATTTTTTTTCTTGGACCGATACCGCTTATATGGATAAACCTTTTGAGAATACTTTCTTCCTAAAATAATGCATGGTTTTCCCACCAGGGGACGTAAAGTCACATCTTATTTTTGTCGATATCTCTGTTTCTAAGAGTTCGTAAGCTCACGATTCCGTTTACAGCAATATCTGAGGGATTAAAAACCCGATTGAAAATCTCCTTTCTTTCGTCAGATCTATTGTTTACCATGCCGGTTCCATTGACTTTGAATAGCTTTGATAAATTTAATTTGCGTCAGAACGGATTCAAAAAGACGTGCTTATTACACCCGAAAATTCGGTGTCATTTTTCTTGTTATAAATTTTAACCGCGAGAAAGACAGCAACCAAAAATACCTTTTCCTTTTAAGTCTCCCTTCAAAGCTGCCGTAAAAGTTTGCTGGTTATTTCTTTATTCAAAGATTCTGAAATGATTTTACTGAAGCTAGAGGCCCTCTTAGCCGTGAAGCCCCCCTCCATGCAAGAGTTGCGGAGACTATCACAACGCGCCTGCCTTGAAATTTCCGGGTAAAATTTATCTGCTGCTCGCATACTTTCTGAAAGGGAAATCCTTTCTGTTTCTTCTGCCGACTTGACTCCCTAAAAGTAGTACTACGACCTTGTTGCTGCGTATAAATTATTAAGATAGACGCCCCTTTGGTGAAATGTCTTTGGCCGCCTCCCCGGTGGCGCAGTGGTCTAAGCGATGGCTTCTGATCATTCGTCCGGGTTCGAATCCCGGTGAGGCATGGATGTTGTGTTTGTCTTACGTCACTGGCTCTCTCCCTTCCCTGGAGTCAGCGGCCCTAAATTAGGGACGGGCGACTGCTTATCGCCCATTGAATTGCTCACGGTAGTTGTTAAACACGCGCAATCAAAAGAAAAAAAAATTGATGTTTTTTACCAACAAATTCAATTTAGCCTCATCAAGTTTACTAATATTTTGGGGGAAGATGAAGGTTTCTTCGAGTATCTACTTTCCGGAGAAGTTATCAAAGAATTCGAATACGGAATGCGGATAAATGGAAGGTAATTTTGTTCCGCCGAATTTGATAGCACATTAGGCCTATTTCACACACAGCGGCTGCTGCCCTCGCAGGAATTTTTAACTGATGGTTCTAGTGCAAGGCTTTCGTGCTAAGAGAGTGCTAGTGCGAACGGGCACGGAAAGCGAACGTCGATGTCAAAACTTTGCTGCTGACACGCACGCACTTGTTTTATTTCATTGAACAGAATGCAGGTCTTCATACGACGCGGAGGGGGACTGCCTCTGATTGCAACTTCTTCTTCTTCTTCTTTTTTTTTTTTGATTGAAGCAGATGCGTAACTAGGGAGAGTCAGACGGGGCCGCTTGCCCCGTCTGCAGCTCAAGAAAGGGCGCGAAAACCACTGCTTACAGAATAATTAAAGTTGGAATTGAAACACTTTAACGAAATGGAAACACTTTGATTGCACTTAAAATCCAAATTTCTTCCTTAAAATGCTCAGGAGATGCTAGTTGCTCACATTCAAAAATGAAGGAGTTCTATAGTTCGTTCAACTAAAGAAGAACCCAGGCCTTTGTCGACAACAATGGAGTCCGTGCTGTTCCTTTAATTCGATGGATAAGGATGTCGTTTTTACGCTTTCCAACCTTAGGTTGAAGAAGCGAATATGCTATACAGCTTTGTTTGTCTGTCTCTCTGTCTGTTTGTCTGCCTGTCCGCACGATAACTCGCGTAAAAATGGTTCGATTTCGATGAAAATTTACTATGTGGTAGAGGACAACCTGCGGACGAACCCTATAAAAATGGATGAAATGGGGTCAAAGCTCAGAACATAGGAGCGGGATCCATTCCATCGCCCTTATACGTCATAACTTACGTAAAAATGCTTCGATTGTGAGAAAACGTTATCATGTTATTCCGGAGGTATACTGAACCGGTTCAGTTGAATATCATCGAAATGGGGTCAAAGGTCAGGGCGCAGGAGCGAGATTTATTCCACAGCCATTATCCTCATAATTTGAGTAATGATTTCTGGTATGTTGGAAAGCGTATCATAATCAATGCATTGCATGATTTTACTAACTTGTCGTTAGTTGTACACAGTGCGTCAAAGAATTTTTAAGACTCGGTCTGTAAAATAAAATAGAAACAAGAAATTATAATTTGTTTTGGTTTGTTATTCAAAATAAGTCCCTCCGGCTTCAATACACTTGCTACAGCGATTTCATAATGATTCGAATGCCTGTTCCAGTTCACTTTGCGGAATTGCCTCCTAAGCACGTGTCGAAGCTGTTTGTATGGTCGAAATATCATCAAAATAACACCCTTTTAAAGTCATTGTAAGTTTTGGGAACAAAGAAAAGTCGCAGGGTGCTAAATCAGGCGAATACGGTGGATGATTCAACACACAGACGTTATTTTTCGCCAAAAATCTACGAACAAGAAGTGAGGTGTGACTGGGTGCATTATCGTGCAACAAACACCAACTGTTTTCATCCCGATATTCTGGACAAATGCGACGAAGTCTGCCCATCAAACGCCTCAAAACATTTAAATAAAACTCACCAGTAATTGTTTGTCCACTTGGAACAAATTCTTTGTGGATAATACCCTTACTATCGAAGAATGTAATGAGCATTGTTTTGATTTTCGATGAAACTTTTCTTGTTTTTTTGGCTTGTGGCGAGTTTTTTTACTTCCATTCCGCACTTTGTCGCTTTGTTTTAGGATCATATTGAAAACACCATGTTTCATCACCTGTAACAATCGATTTTAAGAAGTTTGGATTATTTTCAGTGGCTGAAATGATGTCTCTGCAATGTGCACTTCTCCTTGATTTTTGTTCATTGGTTAACGTGTGTGGAACAAATTTAGCACAGACTTTTGTTTTGCCCAAATCTTCATGCAGGATGGTTCGAATCGTTTCTTTGTTGATGTTTAAAAACTCTTCCATCATTCTAAGTGACGCACATCGATTGTTTGCCACGAAATCACGCACTTTTTCAATAATCTCAGGTGCCCTAGATGAACTTGGTCTTCCGGCATGTTTATCATCTTCTATCGTCTCTCTTCCGTCCAAAAAAGGTTGGGCCACATGAAAACATTTGATCTACTTAAACAAAACTCACCGTAAACTTGTTTCATCATTTGATACGTTTCCGAGGCACTTTTACCAAGTTTTGCGTTAAATTTAATAACAGCCCTTTGTTCCATCTTAATAATTCAACATGGAAACAATTTTACTTCTCTAATGAACGGCCGTTTCGTTTGAGTTACTTTAACAACTGCGCAGTACTTTTGGCAGAAAGCAAGCTGATGGTCACTGTTTATAACGCATTCGCGATTACACTGGTGGCGCCACCGTAGGCTGAAATCTAGCGCCAGTCTTAAAAATTCTTTGGCGCACTGTGTATGGATGAGATGAGAATGTCGTTAAGATTGTTCGAGGTTCTGTGAGGGCTATTCGATCATTACTGTGACGGTGAGCCACGACTGCCAGCTGCATGCGGTTCGTTTGATGTGGTACCGAAGGTCCGAATTCCGAAGCAGTTACGAAAGGCTGTATAGATATTATTAATTCAATATAATAATTATACAGCATATAGATATGACTAACCCAATATAGTAATTATATATAGATATTATTAATTTAATACAATATAAGGGTCGCCGAAATGAAAGTGAGACTCGTGTAATACCGCCGTTGTGTAATTACACAGTGCCGTTTATTTGCACTGGTAGATGGCGTGTCAAGTCAGGACGCACGCTGTTATCAACGACATGTGTCAGTGGGCTGTTTGCACGTGCGGCGGCAAGTTGACTTCGTAGGGTCGTGACGTGAATTCGTCCGAACATGCCCAGCGGGCAGTTATGCAATTTTTGACGGTAGAAGGTGTTAATGGAGCCGAAATTTATCGTCGTATGACAGATGTGTATGGGAATGAGTGTCACTCACGGTGTACAGTGTTCCGCTGGTGTAGTGAATTTGAATGTATTTGAATTTGAATTTATTGAATATTCTGCCATTCATCATAGCAATACCATACATGACAGAGTTCAACACAACAGTACATTATTACAGTAAATCTGTGCTAAGCAGTTAAACAAAACAAAATACAGTTTCAGTAATGTATAACTCAATTACAATAAACATACCATTAATTACAATTAAAGAATTTGCACAATTAAACCAAAATTTATTAAGTAGATGTTAAGAAATGTAAAAGAATAATCTATGTCTACATATAGCACTGTACACTGAAGAGCAATTGAATTAGAGATACCTGTCTAGTAACGTGTAGCACCACCTTTTGCCCTGATGACGGCGGTGATTCTTCTAGGCATGGACTCGACAAGACACCGGAAGCGTTGGGAAGCCATACGGATCCACGACCCCTGAACAAGCTCCCACAGTTCACGAAGATTTGATGGAGGGGGGTTCAGAGTCTCGAACATCTCTCTCGATGGCATCCCAGATGTGCTCGATGGGATTGAGGTCAGGTGACATAGCTGGCCAAGGAAGCGAGGTCACGTCGGTGGAGTGTTCATCCAACCATTCGGATACAATTTGGGAGCAATGGCACGGCGCATTGTCTTGTTGCAGGATGAGGTCCCCAGTGGGATGTTGAAGATGCACAAATGGGAACAAATAGTCGTCCAGGATATCCCAGTAACGTTGACCTGTGAGGGACGATGTCACACGTACCAGGGGTCCCATTTCAGTCCACGTAAACAGTCCCCAGGCGAGAATGCCACACCCACCAGCTTGAAGAGTACCCTGCTGGCAAGAAGGATCCATCGCTTCATGTGGTTTGCGCCGTACTCGTATCCTGCCATCCGCATGTACCAACGTGAATCTCGACACATCAGTCCAGGCAACATTTCCCCACATGTCTAGGGTCCAGTGGCGATGTTTCTGCGGCCATGCTAATCTTTGCACCCTGTGATGTGCGGTCAGCAGCGGTACCCTCGTGGGACGATGGTTTTTGTACCCCATAGCGAGGAGATGGTTCTTTATGGTGTGGCTGCTTACACGTTTTTGTGCACCAGCGTTAAATTGCCGAGTGATTTCTTGCGCTGTGGCCCGTCTATCCGCTGTTACAATGCGAGCTAGTCGACCATGACCCCGCTCATCCACACGCTGTTGTCCACGGCAGTTGGCGATTGCAGGGATGGTTTTACCGTATTCGATGTACTCACGGTGCACCCGTGGCACAGTGGCTCGTGAAAATACCAGTGCCTGCACGACTTCCGATATGGAGTGACCCATTCGTCGGACCGCGACAATTTGCCCACGAACAAATGCGCTTAGATCCTTCGTCTTACCCATACTGCGTCCGAGTCTTACTGATTCCCGTCGCATCACTCCTCATATTGTCGGATCACTGCATACGTCATGTCGTTTCCGTTTAGAGGGCCGCACACAACGCCACATTTGCATAACGCCTGCTGTCTGTCTTTAATTCAATTGCTTTTCAGTGTATGTGGATGACATGGAGCCAGGGTAAAAGGCTTTAATGAAAAAGTCTGACGAGCCCCCGGTTCCCAAGAAGTGTGTGACAGGCCAAGAACGCAGTGCACAGAAAATCACAGTGAGACACGAATCATCATAATAGTACAGGCAAGTTAAGGATACATGATGATAATCAACTGTAATAAAAAATTAGGTGGCATATAGACAGTACAGTTACAGTACGCAGAAATCTTAACACATACCAACATAACCACTGATAAGCAAAGTAAAATAAAATAATGAATGATTTAGCTAGGACATTTATATATATATACCAAACCAATGCAACCGGAAAATACACATCCCAAGAATTGTGACGTGCCTGCCCCGCAGGACGCACACGACATAAAGGCAGATAGCAGCGAGAACGAACGTCTGCGTAGCTCAGTTGGCAGAGCGACTCGTTCCGGAATAAGTGGACTCGGGTTCGATCCCCGGCGTGGACCAAAAACTTTGTTATAGAATCCAGTCATTCATGAGCTAGAAACTATGACGTCTACCACCTACCTAAACATCATCGCACATCATTTTATGGCAACGGTATTTTCCTGTAATAGTTGTGACGTACTACAGAGGTAAAGCACGTTCCAAGACAATAAATCTGCAGCGATACTTTTCGTCCGTGTAGCTTAGTTGGGAGAGCAACTTATACCACAGTGAGGGGCCGCGGATTCTATATCCGTCCCGGACAAATTGGTATTTTCACATAGTGTTTTCTTTCAGAAGGAAAATGCGCCATGCCACATTGCCCGGATTGTTCCACAATGGTTTACGGAACATAAGAAAGACTTCCAAATGTTGCCCTGGTCTCTAAATTCCCCGGACATCAATCCAATCGAGCTTCTGCGGTTTGTGTTGGAACAGTAAATCCGATCTGTGGCGGGTCAACCTCCTAACTTTCAAGAGTTAAATAATCTGCTGGTAACTTGTTGGTACCAACTGCACTGAAGAGCAATTAAATTAGAGACAGCTAGCGTTATGCAAATGTGGCGCTGTGGGCGGCCCTGTAAACGGAAACGACATGACGTATGCAGCGATCCGACAATATAAGGAGTGATGCGACGGGAATCAGTAAGAGTCGGACGCAGTATGGGTAAGAATAAGTGCATTTGATCGTGGGCAAACGACATGACGTATGCAGCGATCCGACAATATAAGGAGTGATGCGACGGGAATCAGTAAGAGTCGGACGCAGTATGGGTAAGACTAAGTGCATTTGATCGTGGGCAAACGACATGACGTATGCAGCGATCCGACAATATAAGGAGTGATGCGACGGGAATCAGTAAGAGTCGGACGCAGTATGGGTAAGACTAAGTGCATTTGATCGTGGGCAAATTGTCGGGGCCCGACGAATGGGCCACTCCATCTCTGAAGTCGTGCAGGCACTGGGATTTTCACGAGCCAGCCACTGTGTCACGGGTGCACCGTGAGTACATCGAATCCGGTAAAACCATCCTTGCAAGGGCCAACTGCCGTGGGCAACAGCGTGTGGATGAGCGGGGTCATCGTCGGCTAGCTCGCATTGTAACAGCGGATAGACGGGCCACAGTGCAAGAAATCACTCGGCCATTTAACGCTGGTGCACAAAAACGTGTAAGCAGCCACACCATCCAGAACCATCTCCTCGCTATGGGGTAACACAGAAGCCATCGTCCCACGAATGTACCGCTGCTGAACGCACATCACAGGGTGCAAAGATTAGCATGGGCGCGGGTACATCGCCACTGGACCCTAGAAATGTGGAAAAATGTTGCCTGGACTGATGAGTCGAGTTTCCCGTTAGTATATGCGGATTGTGGGATACGAGTACGGCGAAATCTACATGAAGCGATGGATCCTTCTTGCCAGCAGGGTACTCGTCAAGCCGGTGGGGGTGGCATTCTCGTCTGGGGACTGTTTACGTGGACTGAAATGGGACCCCTGGTACGTGCGACATCGTCCCTCACAGGTCAACGTTACCGGGATATCCTGGACGACCATTTGCTCCCGTTTGTGCGTCTTCAACATCCCACTGGGGACCTCATCCTGCAACAAGACAATGCAGCTCCCGAATTGTATCGGAATGGTTGGATGAACACTCCACCGACGTGACCTCGCTTCCTTGGCCAGCTAGGTCACCTGACCTCAATCCCATCGAGCACATCTGGGATGCCATCGAGAGAGATGTTCGAGGCTCTGAGACCCTCCATCAAATCTTCGTGAACTGTGGGAGCTAGTTCAGGGGTCGTGGATGCAACGCTTCCGGTGTCTTGTCGAGTCCATGCCGAGACGAATCGCCGCCGTCATCAGGGCGAAAGGTGGTGCTACACGTTACTAGACAGGTATTTCTAATTCAATTGCTCTTCAGTGTATAACAAGACACCTACTGAAATCTTGTGGCTCCTATGCCTCGCCAGATAAGTGCTATTCCGGCGGCAGGTAGAGGGCCAACATCATATTAGGCAGGTGGTCATTATATTTTCAGTGATGAGTTCTAATTAGGAAAGTAACTTAGCGGTAAACTGATTAGGTAAAAAATATTTTGAAATACAACTCAAAGGTTTTAAAAACATCGTGAATTCTGATTTGCTATTTTTATTTTCCAGAATAATTTATTAAACTGTTATTACTAATTACTTTTATTTAAATCGCTTAATTTGAGCAATTCTTAACGAAGGAAAGAAACTTCGTTTTTTAGTCACAACCTGAAGATATGCAGTGTTTTTTTAAATTACGCTCGGTCATTTCACTCGCTTTGAAATGTTCAATGTGATTATTATTTGAGTCACACTAAATAGATGTAACCATGTAATATAGTCACTTTAATTAATTCACACTATTGACGTGGATTAGGAACATCAAACAGAAGTCATCGCTCTTTCCACGTTTATTAGTGAGTCACGGAAAAATTCTCATTGGCCGCCACCGGGAATCGTGGAAAGAACGATGACTTGTGTTTGATGTTCCTAGTCCACGTCAAATGTCGGTATTAATTATTCATTCGTCTTCTAGTTATTTGTTCAGTTGCTGCTTATCATCTTTGGTGAATCCCCAGCATGTGCGGGACTCCAAGAAGCAACCTGCCAAGTGGCTTGGCAGTTAGTCGTATGTGAGTCCGGAGGAATTCGAGGCCGCTGTGGTGGAGTGGAAGCATGTCCGGCGCGTAACTGGAAGACCCTGTGTTCGATTCCCGGTGGCGGCCAATGAGAATTTTTCCGTGACTCACTTGTAAACGTGGAAAGAGCAATGACTTCTGTTTGATGATCTTAGTCCACGTCAAATGTCGGTATTTTGTATAATTTCATCATTGCAATACGAATATTTCGGTTATGATTGCATATAAAACATAGTATTCGCTGTTTTAGAATACATGATCATCTAAAAAATTTCTTTACCCCATCTTCTGCAACCACCTAGCTACAAAAAGTACCTTAGCACCGCTAAGCCTAGAAAAATAGTGCCTTAGCGTCTCTAAGCCACGCTAAGTCTCTTCTACATCCCTGAATGTTTTGGCTCTTTGGTGTATGCGTATTAGAGTAATCATCCGCTGACAACTATGGTAAAAGCATTTTCCAACTTGACCTCCCTGAGGTTACTCACGGTCCCGGTGTCATTGCTCCTAGAAGTACATATAATGTATGCATATTGTGCATGGCACAGTACGGTCAATGACGCGGAGATTACCATGCATTCTTCGTTAATACAAACGTAGAACTTAATATCAGAAAACGAGCAGGAAATTTTACCTGTTACGTTCAATAAATTGACAGCATTTTATTTATGTTGCCGACGATATCGCTGAGAGGTCAATGTTTCAGACATCACACCCTCGAAATCAATGCGTGCACGAGAAGTGCTAAGGAAAATGAACTTGGAAATGGAAGAGGGAAAAGTATCACTTGTAATTTAGTGTTTAATCATCTCGAGAACTGGAGCATCACGAGAGGATCACTTAGGAAAGGCTGCTGGGAATGTCACAAAGAAATAAGGAGACAGCTCCGATAAGAAGCAAAAAAAAAAAAAAAAAAAAAAAAAAAGGCTGTTTTTTGAAGCAGTCTAACACATCGTATGATTCGAAAGAAAATAAAGGAGAAAGAAAAAACAGACATCAGCGGCAAAGAAAGAAATTAAAGGAGTGGTGTTCGGAAACTTCCAATAACAACACACAAATGCTCCGTGGCCAGTAAATTACTTCGTCTCAGGTGCTCAACAAAAAAGACAGATTTCAGGAATGTTTTAGTACATGAATATTGTGGGATACGAAATGCACAAGACGTACCGAGGGTGTTCAGGAAGTAATGCTTCCCCATCAGGGGCGGATTGGGCCGACAAAACCAGGCCGGGAATTTTAGTCTGTAACGTACCAGGAGATGTGACGTACCTGCCAGAAGGACGCACACGACATAAAGGCAGATAGGAATCAGAATAAAACGTCCGCGTAGCTCAATTGGTAGAGTGACTTATTCCGGAGTGAGGGGATCCGGGTTCGAATCCTGGCGTGGATAGAAATGACGGAGAAATTTACTTCGTTATAAGTCTTGTGGTCCACTATAGAAGCACACGAGAGAACACCTCCTAAATTCCCTCATGAAAAAAGTTCTGTTAATTCCTGGATGAAATAACAATTGTTGAAATACGCATCGTAAAACTAATTCAGTAGTGAAAAATTTATGAGCGAAAGGATTTTGAAAATCGACCCTTGATTGAATGTAGCATATCAAACCATGCTCAGAAACAGGGTTTTGTGCCACATAATTTATTCATTTGGTCACTCATCGTCTACTGCACAACGGTATTCGTACTAGAGATGAGCTCGGACCCGAGCTCGCCTTCGGAGCCCGGGCCCGGATGGGCCCAGAATTCATAAACTACCGAAAAAACCCGAGCCCGCGCTTGGAATTCCACGTCTTGAATTTCATTACTGTAATTAGTTCAACACGTGTAATTCCGAGCCCGGTTGAATTCCACGTGTTGAATTTCATTACTGTAATTAGTTCAACACGTGTAATTCCGAGCCCGGTTGAATTCCACGTGTTGAATTTCATTACTGTAATTAGTTCAACACGTGTAATTCCGAGCCCGGTTGAATTCCACGTGTTGAATTTCATTACTGTAATTAGTTCAACACGTGTAATTCCGAGCCCGGTTGAATTCCACGTCTTGAATTTCATTACTGTAATTAGTTCAACACGTGTAATTCCGAGCCCGGTTGAATTCCACGTCTTGAATTTCATTACTGTAATTAGTTTAACACGTGTAATTCCGAGCCCGGTTGAATTCCACGTCTTGAATTTCATTACTGTAATTAGTTCAACACGTGTAATTCCGAGCCCGGTTGAATTACACGTGTTGAATTTCATTGTGGATTTGTTACCATGGTGGAAGGATTTTCAATTTTCTAAGCTAGCTGCCATTGCAAGACAAATTTTGCTTAGCAAGACTTGCATTGTGCATTGTCCAAAGCTATGGCCCAAGCAAGGATTAGTTTAAGGAGGTCTGGTATCGAAAAACTGGGAAAAAATCACATTCCCATTTTTGGCATTTTATTAAAAATCAAGAATCTTATCTTTAAAATGATGTATTAATTTCCAAAATTGTGCAGTTAGAAGTATTGTTATTTATTTTTTAAAATTTCCTCACTCCCGCGATTTTTGGGGTGACGTTGGTTTTTAGTGCAGCAGGTCGAGTTTTAGAGAAAAGAAGATCAAGTTGAAGCGCTGAGGCATTAGATGCAATTCTCTCTCTCTCTCTCTCTCTCCTTTTTCATGATGAACTTGATCTTGAAACTGCACACGCATATGATAATATTGTGATTATTATACTATTAAGTGCAAAGCTTTGTTAATGTTACAAAATGCAGAATAATCTGGTCTGGAATGCTTTTACGTTCTTTTTTTTTTTTAATTTTGGAAATTTCCTACATGCTTTTTTTTATATTCTACTACATCACTCTAAACTACCTTTACCAATTAGCATATATGTAAATTATATTGCAAAGATTAGTTTTCTAGAGTCAAAATTTCAAACACTTGCAACTGTCTGTACGGCGTTGTACGTTTTATAATGCAATTTATTCAAAATAAAAGTAAATTCAGAAATCAAAAAGAAATAACGAATGGAATTTTTTGTTTCTAAACGATTTTCTTTTCTTCAGCTTTTACCAAAATTACTGATACCCCTGATACGGTCGAAGGGCACGTTGATTATTTATTTATTTTCAAATCCACATTTTAGAACATTTGGCTTTATGCGTAGTATTTCTAAAAACATATTATTATTGTGAAGTGGATTAACTGAACTAAACTTTTTAAACTAATGATTTTTAAACTAATCCTTGCTCGGGCCATATCTTTGGCCAGTATATAATGCATAAATGCAAGCCTTGATAAGCAAAGTTTTCTAAGAATCCGGGCCCGGGCTCAGCAAACACATGTAATCAAAGAAAGCGGGCCGGGCCCAGGCTCCTAAAATTGAGCCCTAACTCATCTCTAATTCGTACCACCTCCTTGAATAGACGCCTTTTTTAAGTATACCCATTATTTTGCCTCATGAGCTACCATTTTGAGCCATGAACCAATACCGATAAATCGTTGTTTCTTTTAAGATAAATGGGGGTGAGACACAGATTTCGGAACATCTTTGCCGAAGAATCGTTTTGTGCTTGTGAAAACACAAATTTGTCCCTGACGGAAATCAAACCCGCGTACCCTCACGCCGGAGTAAGGTGCTCTCCCGATTAAGCTACACGAACGGAATGTATTACGGCAGATTTGTTGTCTTGACACGTACTTTATCTCTATAGTACGTCACATCAACTCCCTCTTAATTTTTTTTTCTTTTGTAAGCAAAGAACGAACTTTCATTAATTCTAGACGATGTGTGGAACAAACATAAGAAATTTTTCGAAGAACCCACGTTCGGGCGCCAATGTGAGAACACAAATTTGTCCCTGACGAATATCGAAAACGCGCCCCCTAACTCTGTAGTAAGGTGCTTTCCAAAGAAAGCTACACGGACGGAATTTATCGATGCAGATTTTGTCGTCTTGACACGTGCTTTACCTCTGTTGTATGTCACATGCTCTGTACGTAGATAAGGGTGTGGAGATCATGAGCCATCAAAACAATTGTTACTTCTGCCTCCTTCAAAATAACAATTACAAAAGGAGAATAGGGCCTACCGGTGTGCCTTTGGCTCCAAGTCCAACGACATACTCTTAACCATAGCTTAATTTGTTTATAACAGCCTTGGTCCGGAGACAAATTTTTCACCGCAGTAGAGAGAATTTTGCTTTGTCATTTTAGAGAGAACGCCCAAATTATACACTGAAGAGCAATTGAATTAGAGACAGCTGGCGTTATGCAAATGTGGCGCTGTGGGTGGCCCTGTAAACGGAAACGACATGACGTATGTAGCGATCCGACAATATAAGGAGTGATGCGACGGGAATCAGTAAGAGTCGGACGCAGTATGGGTAAGACGAAGGATCTAAGCGCATTTGATCGTGGTCAAATTATCGAGGCCCGACGAATGGGTCATTCCATCTCGGAAGTCACTGGGATTTTCAAGAGCCACTGTGTCACGGGTGCACCGTTAGTACATCGAATCCAGTAAAACCATCCCTGCAAGGGACAACTGTCGTGGACAACAGCGTGTGGATGAGCGGGGTCGTCGTCGGCTAGCTTGCATTGTAACAGCGGATAGACGGGCCACAGTGCAAGAAATCACTCGGCAATTTAACGCTGGTGAACAAAAACGTGCAAGCAGCCACACCATCCAGAACCATCTCCTCGCTATGGGGTACAGAAGCCTTCGTCCCACGAGGGTTCCGCTGCTGACCGCACATCACAGGGTGCAAAGATTAGTATGGGCGCGGGAACATCGCCACTGGACCCTAGACATGTGGAAAAATGTTGCCTAGACTGATGAGTCGAGATTCACGTTGGTACATGTGGATGGCAGGATATGAGTACGGCGCAAACCACATGAAGCGATGGATCCTTCTTGACAGCAGGGTACTACTCTTCAAGGTGTTGGAGGTGGCATTCTCGTCTGGGGACTGTTTGCGTGGACTGAAATGGGACCCCTGGTACGAGTGACATTGTCCCTCACAGGTCAACGTTACCGGGATATCCTGGACGACCATTTGCTCCCGTTTGTGCGTCTTCAACATCCCACTGGGGACCTCATCCTGCAACAAGACAATGCACCGTGCCATCGCTTCCGAATTGTATCCGAATGGTTGGATGAACACTCCACCAACGTGACCTCGCTTCCTTGGCCAGCTAGGTAACCTGACCTCAATCCCATTGAACACATCTGGGATGCCATCGAGAGATATGTTTGAGGCTCTGACCCCCTCCATCAAATCTTCGTGAACTGTGGGAGCTTGTTCAGGGGACGTGGATCCAACGCTTCCGGTGTCTTGTCGAGTCCATGCTGAGACGAATCGCCGCCGTCATCAGGGCGGAAGGTGGTGCTACACGATACTAGACAGGTATCTCTAATTCAATTGCTCTTCAGTGTACGTGTATAAAGACAGAAGAAATCGCCATTTTTTTAAAAGACAACAACGTTCTTAGACAGATAATATACTGATGGCCACCTAAAATGAAACACCAAGAAAGAAGCATCCGATTGGCCCGAAATTTGCAGCATGCGTCGCCCGTGAGAGGACATGCAAACGATTAGCATTGAAGGGCATATGCAAATCATGTGCGCCCGGCACGCCACCGAGAAGCACTATAAGAAGGGTGCACAGAAGGCGGGGTGTAAGTAGTGGAAGTGTGTTGTGCTGCCGAACCTGTGCGTGAGAAGCTTCCTGATGCCTTGTCGCAGAATACGGCAGTCATTCCAGCACGTTTCGGCGTTCGACAGAGGACGAATAGTGGCTTATCGCGACAGCGGTTTATCGTACCGAGACATCGGCTACCGTGTGGGACGACATCCAGCCACAGTGAGGCGAGTATGGATTCGGTAGGTGCAAGAGGGACGGACGGACCGACGTGAGGGATTGCCGCAGCCGCGGCAACCCACCGAACGAGAGGACCGGCATGTTGTTCGGCGGGCATTGACGGCTCGCATCGCCACATCACGAACGTTAGCGCAGGAATTAGGGTGTGTTGCGCAACAACCTGTGTCAGCACGTACCATTCGACGTCTTCTTCAGGAGCGGGGACTTGTCGCACGGCACCCGTTGCTCCGATTACCATTGACGCTACACCACCGGCGATTGCGGCGGCAGAGGGCCGTTGAACGCTGCACTTGGATTACGGAATGGCACGACGTTGTCTTTTCCGACGAATTCCGCTTCTGCTTGCAACACCACGATGGTCGGATCTGCGTGTGGTGGCACCGTGGCGAGAGACTGTATGACGCCTGCATTATGCATCGCCATACCGGTCCGTCGCCTGGCGTTATGGTTTGGGGCGCAATTGGATATATAACACGCGCACCCCTCTGGTATGCATCGCCGGTACACTCAACAGCCACCACTACATCTCCGACGTTTTGGAGCCTATAGTCCTCCCTAACTTGCAGGACTTGCCAACGACCACGTTTCAACAGGACAATGCGCGCCCGCACGTGGCTCATTGCAACAATTTTTCAAGGCCCACCAGGTGTCACTGTTACCGTGGCTCGCCTGTTCTCCCGATATGCCGCCCTTGGAACACGTCTGGTCGCTGATCGGCAACCGAGTGGCCCGGCAAGCACCACTCGCGGCTACGCCTGATGAACTGTGGCAACGCGTGGAAGCAGCCTGGACCGACATACCGCAAGCCCACATCCAAAGCCTCTTTCGGTCGATGCCGCGGCGTGTAGCGGCCGTTATTGCCAGCCATGGGGGCCACACGAACTATTGGTGTCTGCGTGCTCCGCAAGTCGCACGGGCATGTAAGCTCAATCGTTTCATCTTTGTATCTGTTGTTATGTGTCCAGTAAATCTGTCTTTGCTATCTCGTGTCCTTCTTGGTGTTGCATTTTGGGTGGCCAGCAGGGTAGATCGGTAAGTCGCGTGTTAACTTCTACGTTCTTTCCCCAAAAAGCGGAACATATCTATAAGTTTTCTTTTTTTTTAATGTTACGCATTCATTAAATTTTTAACCAGATTGCTTAGCGGGTGACAAATTGGAAGTTTTTAGTTGTTGTTTTTTAATCGCAGTTTGTTTCCATATAACCTATCTGTCTGGGCTTCTAAATATTTCGCTTTGCAAAAAAGAATTCCATGTTTATGTTTCAGAAGTTTTGCCATTGTCTGAGAAGAAGAACGTAAAATTTAATATACTGTGTCTGAGAAATGCTTCAATAAAACTTTCGCCATGACTAATGGTGATGTTGTCCTGCATCATTTGAAATAAAAATCGAACACAAAATTGTCGTGGTATGTTTTTGCAACCTTGGTTTGTTCTTTTAAGAAATTAGTTTCATGATCTTCATCCTGTAGCTCTGTTACTTCGTTGGCATACTCCAAGAAGTTAAAAATTTTAAAAATTGGCCAACAGTAAGGGGTTTAATCTAATAGCGACAACATTGAATCATCAGCCATGTTGGTCCGCAGAAATCCACTTCTGACGTCACATGAATAAGGCCATAGCCCACTGGAAACAAGAGGCCCTGAAACGAACGGCTGCCACTGAGGTCATGTGATCAACTTAGTCCCAGCTCTTAGTCTCCCTACCGCGTGTGTGCGTCGTCTCAGCTTTCAGTAATGTGCTGATGGGCTGACAGAATAGCGGGAGAATTTCATAAAACGCGAGCTGATGGAAACTTCGAAGATTGTGTTGCAATATGTACATAAAATGTGCTAATTTTCAGTTCACAAATTACTTTCAAAGTTTTACACAACATGAAAGAAATGCTAATGTTTTAACGAAACTGACAAAGTATTTGCGAAGTTTTCGCTTAGAATTCCAGCTGATGGGAACTTTGAAATTTGCCGCACAAAATAAATGAAACCTGCTGTTGTTTTGTTGACTAGTTACTTAAAAGTTGTGGCACGAAATGCGAATATTTTAATGTTTTTGATGGCATATGTCTGCATCGATTCCGAAATGGCGGCTTGTTTACAATTTGTGTTTCGCTCCTGGTGAACTCCCTGCTGGATTTTCGCGGAACGTTTTTCAGTTTCCTTCTATTTTTATTAAAGGACTTTGCTCCACCGCCATTGCCGAAGTTCCTGCGTCAGTATGTTTGGTTTCGGCCTATGCCTGTAATGTTAATATTACCGGTGTGCGGTGTCAGTGTGTTCCTTATTCATGGATTACTCAAGGAAGAAAACTTAAGTACTTTTTGTATTTCTTTTGCTTGAAGAGAACATATCTTCAGAATTTTTTTTTCACTGTCGTTATTTTTTGGAAAGGTGGACTTTTGTCGTTTGAACTTATAGCACATAGTAAATCTACCACTAAGGAAAACAAAAGCAGTGAAAAAAACGTTCCTGTAAGATGTATAATCTTACCGAAATGCTAAACCGTTATAGCTTTACCAACAAAACATATGAGTAACAAATCCTTTTTTCAGTGTATATATAAATAGCTAAGCTTTGCACGTTATATTACTTAAGACAGAAAAGGAATCTTACTTGACATATTGTGACGTACCTGCCAGCAGGACGCACATGACATAAAGGCAGATAGCAGTCAGAATGAACGTCTGCGTAGCTCAGTTTGTAGAGCGACTTGTTCCGGAATAAGCGGACTCAGGTTTGATTCCCGGCGTAGACTAAAAATGACGGAGAAATTTACTTCGTTATAATGGCGCCCAAACTATCCGGATGACCCGACCGTTCAAAATCTCGCAATGGTGTGATGTTATTTCCACACCGCGAGATAGGAAAACTAAGACAATCCCTTCTTCAGCGCTTCGAAAAATAAATGTGTCTGATGTTGCATTCCACACACCAGATTGACTGGGAGTTCTCAAGTGCACGTTCTACAATGGATGGCTGCCTGCAACGATTCATGGTCACGGCTGACCCGTGGGCCATGCCCCCGGCCCTCTTTTTTTGGGGGGAGACGTGACGTACCTGCCAGCAGGACGCACACGACAAAAAAGCAGATAGCAGTCAGAATGAACGTCTGCGTAGCTCAGTTGGTAGAGTGACTTGTTCCAGAATAAGCGGACTCGGGTTCGATTCCCGGCGTAGACCAAAAATGACGGAGAAATTTACTTCGTTATAATATCAGTAACAGAAAGAACCAGACAAAAAAATATCAGTAACAAAAGGAACCAGAAAGAAATTTACGCTAGATTATAACGAAGTGAATTTCTCCGTCATTTTTATCCGCGCCGGGGTTCGAACCCGGGTCCACTCATTCCGGAATAAGTTGCTCTACCAATTAAGCTACGCGGACATTGATTCTAATTGCTATCTGCCTTTATGTCGTGTGCGTCCTTCTGGCAGGTACGTCACATCTCCTGGTACGTTACATCATCTCCCCTTATTTTTTTTTTTTTTTTTTTTTTTTTTTCGAAGTGCTGCTCATATTTTTCCTATCTCGCGGTGTGGAAATAACATCACACCAATGCGAGATTTTGAACGGTCGGGTCATCCGGATAGTTCGGGCGCCATTATAACGAAGTGAATTTCTCCGTCATTTTTATCCGCGCCGGGGTTCGAACCCGGGTCCACTCATTCCGGAATAAGTTGCTCTACCAATTAAGCTACGCGGACATTGATTCTAATTGCTATCTGCGTTTATGTCGTGTGCGTCCTTCTGGCAGGTACGTCACATCTCCTGGTACGTTACAAGATAAGTGGCCGTTTATGGTTCTAGAACTTTGGCCATAAGCACCGTTCATCGTTGGGTGAGTAAAACAAAGGACAGTAGATGAATGTTGGCCGTAGAAGATCAGCCGCAGAGCGCGAGGCCCGTAATAGCAACCTGCGATTTGAACAATCAAAACATCAATGGACCTTATTCATAGCCAACTGGAAAGAAGAAGCCCTGAAACGATTTAGACATGTGACCAAGAAGGTCTCAACTTCCATGCTCTGAACTGCAGGTGAAGTCCATTAGTATGTTGCTGTGAAGCTGTTTATATTTTATTATTTTGATTTATTATTGTGATTTTCTTTCCAAAGAAAAACAAATTAACACTCGTAATAGCATATAACGTTCATTTACCACTACAACAGAAGAAAATGTTAGAGCGTGTTTAAAAAAATATGAATTTTTTTATTTCTGGTTCCTTCTGTTACTGATATTTTTTTTTTCTGGTTCCTTCTGTTACTGATATTATAACGAAGTAAATTCCTGCGTCATTTTTGGTCTACGCCGGGAATCGAACCCGAGTCCGCTTATTCCGGAACAAGTCGCTCTACCAACTGAGCTACGCAGACGTTCATTCTGACTGCTATCTGCCTTTATGTCGTGTGCGTCCTACTGGTACATTTTCATGAGTCAAAAACTTTATAATTCATCGTTGTTTGACACCCGTCGACACACTTGAAAAAGAATCATCCATTTTAAACACAAGTAAATACGAACAAACAAATGTACAGAGTTTCATTACGCAGTGAAATGAAGCTAATGGCACAAAGACTCGCTTGCCGTTTGACTGGTTGCTAGGCAACAAGTCATGCGCGAGACACTTGCGCGGAGACATTACTTTCTGAATACGCCTTGTAGTTTTATAAAATGCCTTACGAAAACATGGGTTCATGGGTACACTTTCTTCATTAAAATTGTAGCGTCGCAATTTCAGTTCGTTGAAGCAGTGGCGCATTATTCTAAGCGCTGGGTTCTGTTCTGTTCTGTTGGAAGGTCTTAAACAGCCCTTAGAAGTAGGAAGCTGGGAGATTTGGGCTACAAGGCCCGACAGAAAAGTCATACGGAAGCGAGGTAGAAAGGGGGAAGAACAGATGCCCTTAATTTTGTTACCCGATGTTGAGGGGGGGGGGAGAAGTACCCAAGGTCCGTCGGCTTAACGTTCTCGTCGGAGGCCCTGCGGATATTCAGTTGTTCGAACGTTTCTACCTGCCCAGGATCGAACTGAAGTGCTTTCCGTGACAGCCAGAAGCGCTAACCGCTATCCGCGGAAGGTAACCCAAAATTAAGGACGGGTGATTGCATATATAGACCAATGAAGTGCTGCCGGTGGTCGTTAAACTCTCATAAAACATAAATACATTAATTGAGTTGCGCATGTCATATACGCCTTAAAAATGGCATTGCTTGATTTTCATGCTCAGTCATTTAAGAGACCCGAATTGGAAGACAAAGAAAAGCAAATCACTTGCAATGCTTTCTCTTCGGAAAATTGTTGTACGAAAAAGGTAAAGCATTCTATCATAAGCGATTTTTTAAGCATCACGACCACAGTGAGCAACTCTAAGGGTTGTAAGCCTCCCGTCCCTAATTTAGGGTCACTAGTTCCAGGGAAGGTAGGAAGCCAGTGCCATTAGACAAGCACAGAACCCATGCCGTTCAGATGAACAGTGAGTGAGGAGTTCGAGCTCGGGCCCGTTCAGACGAACGGTCAGATGCCAGCGCTGCGCCATCAGGACGGCCAAGTGCATTTACAGCGCAAATTGGCCAAATTCATCATAATGTTTCGCCGTATGGCTTTGCCATATCCTCACATTGATAGATAAATGCAAGAAATAATAGATACCGTCTTGCACAATATGTTTATATTATGAGAAATGCCGTTACTCAATCAAATCAGATTTCATTCACAAATCAGTGAGGCACCACAGTATTGCTACACTTTACATAAGAACTACACTATATAGAGAAAAGTGATTGGACACCCCCACTCACGCGCAATGGTGTGCTCCCGCAGCAGACATGTGGTCGATAAGGTATGAAAACAACTCGAGTACGCTCAGATGAATCGCGAGCCGCGGATGGCTTAGTGGTTAGCGAGTCAGACTATCGATGCAAGGTCCTCAGGTTCGAACCTGGGCTGATCTTTCAGAGATGGTGTGATTTACTAACAATCGCTGAATATCGGACGAGCACGTTAAGTGACGGCCCCCAGGCTGGACCCACTGGTTAAATGGGTATCCTTTCCTATGCCCCCCCTGAAATTCTCTCACCCCTCTGTGTGCAATATCGTACTTATACAGTGGCGCCATCTACTGTACTCTAATCTAACTACAAACTGTTCTGTCAAAGTCGCTAGACTTGCTCTCATTCCTTCCGTTTCTGTGTCCTGCCCAAAAGGCGATCTCGCTGTAGGTGGCTGGGACCTAAACTCTACTCACTGTGGACGGAAGTCCTACAAGAAAATGACAAAAAAAAATATCAGATGAATCGCTGATAAAATGGCGCGAAGGAAAGAGCTCTCCGAGTTTGAAAAGAGCGTTTTAATAGGCTGCTTAATTGGAGGTATGAGTATACGAAGCGCTGCTGATGTCAGAAAGGTCGCTAGATCGACTGTGACCTCTGTCATGAACAAGTGGAAGAAGACGGGACATTGCAGGAATTAACCTCGTAGTGGAAAACCCAAGAAATTGCAACTGAGGGGACCAGAGGGTTCTGCAGAGGGAGATCGGGAAAACCAGGTCCCGATCAATGCACGCCATGGAACATGAATTCCAGATGGCCACAGATGTTATGGTCTCCACCAAGACACTTTGAAGAGAAGCCTATGCACTCGGGTGTCATGGCCGATCATCCGCCCATAAACCTCTCATCACAAAGACCAATACAGCCACGCGGCTATGATGGTGTCAATAGAACAAAAATTGGGTATAGGAGCAATGGCGGCAGGTGTTATGGAGCGACGAATCCCGCTTCAAATTATTCCGATCGGATGGACGTGTCTGGGTTTGGAGGTTACCCGGAGAACGTCTGTATCCGGCGTGTACAGTGACGACTATGAAGCACGGAGACGGCGGAGTTGTGGTATGGGGCTGTTTCAGGTGGTATGGTGTGGGTCCACTGGTTGTTATTCATGGCAACATGAACTCTGTGCTATATAGAGATATCCTGGATAACTCAGTGCTCCCAACGTTGCGGCAGCTCTGTGGACACGATGATTGCTTCTTCCTGGACGACAATGCCACTTGTCATGCTTCTAGGGCTACGATGCAGTGCTATGAGGAAAATCAGGTCTCGTGAATGGACTCGCCTGCTCAGAGCCCAGACCACATTCCCACTGAACACCTTTGAGATGAACTGGAACAACGGGTGAGGTCTAGACCAGCACGACCTTCTTCACTGACGTAGTTGGTCGTTGTACTCAAGGCGGAATGGAGGAACATCCCGCTCTCCATATTTCATGGACATGTGGTCAATTTGTCTCAACGGGTGGCAGCTATAATCTCTGCAAATGAAGGATCTACCTGCTACTGATATAAATGCAATACTGTTTTTCTATTTACTTATAGTGTCCAATCACTTTTGTCCCACATAGTGTATTGATCACACACGTAAGAATGCAAACACAAAGATAACCTCAAAGGGTAGAAAGGGGAAAAAATACGCTGGAAAAAGGAATAATGAAAAGAAACCCCATCCCTTCACTATAGTTATCAAACACAGCCCCAGTGGCCGAGTAGTCAGATTTGTGAATTTATGGCTAATCATGAAAGCTGATCCTAAGCTCGAGTCCCGAATAAGGTATGGAAATTAATGGCTCTGTCTGGTTCACTGGAAACACTGTCTCTAAGTTAGAGACACACTCTCTCACTCCCTCACTCTCTCTCTCTCTCTCTCTCTCTCTCTCTCTCTCTCTCTCTCTCTCTCTTACGACACCTTAAACGGTCAAGGAGGTCTTTACTCCCCGCCCTCTCCCTCCAAAAGAAAGGAGTTGACGAAGATGTCTGTCAAAACAACATCCCTCAAAATGTGCTGCCGACGTTATCCTCATCTGAAAGGAGACGAGAAGTCTAATTAAATGCTAAGTAAAATACGTGAGAAAAACAGAATACAGGTCTGCAAATAAGTAAAGAAAAAGCAAAGGCATTGAGAACAAGTTAGTAAAATCATGCAATGCATTGACTATGATACACTTTCCAACATACCAGAAATCATTACGCAAGTTATTACTTTACTCAAGTTATGAGGATAATGGCTGTGGAATAAATCTCGCTCCTGTGCCCTGACCTTTGACTCCATTTCCAGGATATCAAACAGAATTAGTTCAGTACACCTCTGGAACAACATACTAAAGTTTCGTCGCAACACGAAGCATTTTTAGTCAAGTTATGAGGATAATGGCTGTGGAATAAATCTCGCTCCTGTGCTCTGACCTTTGGCCCCATTTCGATGATATTCAACAGAACCGGCTCAGTATACATCCGGAACAACATGATAAAGGTTTGTCGCAATCGAAGCATTTTTACGTAAGTTATGACGCATAAGGGAGATGGAATGGATTCCGCTCCTATGTCCTGAGCTTTGATCCCATTTCGCCCATTTTCAACAGGGTTCGTCCCCAGGTTGTCCCCTATCACATAGTAAAATTTCATCGAAATCGAACCGTTTTTCTGCGAGTTATCGTGCGGACGGACAGACAGACGGACAAAGCTAGAGCATATACGCTTCTTCAACCAACGGTTGGAAAGTGTAAAAAACTACAACTAATACCCCGAAGGAAAAAAAAATAAAGAAAAAAATTATCGAACTTTTTGTTCGAAAACGGGTTTGAAATTTGAAGTTGTGTCTCGGGCAATTAAACGCTTTCAGAAAGCTTGATCAATTTTTGAAAAAGTATTTTTTTGAATATGTGGGGGTCGGGCTGGTAGTGGGAAGGGATTGTTAACTAGCATCGTGAGCAACAGATGAGCTATAAGCAGTCACCCGTCCCTAATTTAGGGAAAATTGTTTCAGTGAAGTTAGAGACACAATGCCATAGGACAAACATAGCATCCATGCCTTACCAGCTTTCGAACATTGATCCATCTGGGACAAATGGTCAGAAGCCAGTTCTTAGACCGCTACGGCCGTTGAAAAAGTTTTCAGCTATTTCTTGAACAATGTATCATAATAACGCGACGTAAATTCTAAAGCATGCCGGAATGCCGGAGTACATGGAGGAGACAGGCTCAAGACAGACAGTTGTGGAAGAAACTTGGGGAAGCCTTCATCCAGCAGTGGATTGATAATGTTGATGATGATATAAGATAGATTGAAATTTACTATTTCGATCTATTTTGAGCAATATATCAATAATAGCGACGTACATATATAAAACTAGCTAAATACCCGTTTTTCGAACGTGGTATTAAAATACAGTTGAAGTACAGTTGATATCAAGGGCGCCCATGGGGGTTGGGGGTGGTGAGGGGGGCTCGAGCGCCCCACTAGCCGTTGGTATAGCCAAATATTTGATAAATTTAAAACACTAAAGTAGATGAAACCTTTTTTAAAGCATTTTTAAAAATAATAAGATATTAATAATTAATTGTATCAATTATTTTTGTTGTATTTTAGTATCTTTTACATTTACTAAAATGTTTGACAGCCTTGAAGGAGGTAAGGATTTTTCTTAGCCTTCCCTCCCCCTAAAATTACTTATATGGGCGCCACTGGATGATATATATGATATACAATTGAAATGGCCATACACTCCATATTTCTTCGCTCTTTTGGGAAACACATACCTGCCTGATTTTATTCTGCCAGACGACACATAAGCAATTTCGTTCATAACTGTAAATTTAAAACTTCAAGCTTACATGAAACAAATCAAAATACGTCGTTACTCTTCACTTTCATCGTTAAAATATTAATAGACAACAGAACAGAATAATAATAGAAAACAGAACAAAATACGTTGTTACTTTCAGCATAGATGTAAAAAGAACCTTACTTATAAACAATTTCGTAAACAATTTCGTTCGAAACTGTACATTTAAAAGCTAGCAAGTCAAATGTTTTTGGAAGCGTGAGCAAAATTGTGTTGCCATCGCTAATATCTTAAGGGGGAAACGTTTTTTTTTAATTTCAATTACTATGAAAATTTACCCGCGTATTTATATTTATTGCAGTCACCGTATATGACGTCACCGTTGCTTCGGTGAAAACGAATGTTGGCAATTTGATTTTGACTCAAAAAAACTTAACATTCGATATGTCAAACGGTAATATAAATGTTTAAATGCAAAGCATATTATGATGTAGCGCTTCTTACGTGATTTCTAAGGTTTTTTGTTAAATAAATTTAGAACAAAATATATACTGAGCAGGTCAACTCAAGTCATTCAAAATTTAGGGCGGGGCTTCAGTGTGGGCAACAATGACTCGATCATTGCAAAACGTTCTAGCGTTATCAAAGCTGGGTTATTTAAAAAACCATTTCGACCCACTTAAAGTTATCGTAGGAAAAAATCCTTTCTTAGTGCGCCTCTATGTTGTAAAAGGAACATTCCTGCCACATATGAAAGTTATAAGTTCAGTAGTTTCTGAGATACGGTGATGAGTCAGTGAGGGCTTCCAGTTTTATATGTACAGATTGATTAAAATTAAATATTTCGACCGCGTACATATTCGTTGAACATAATGTTTTGTTTTAATTTCTCCGTTTCAAGAAGAGTCCTCTAAATTGCTATAAATATCTGTTATTAACTTGCTATGCGTATATTTTGATTATCATGGGGCCAAAACTGCCAAAATGAAATGAATGATCGAAATGTGCAAGAGGGGAATAAATCTGGCAATAAGGAATATAATAAAAAAAATGGTGCTGCTCAAACTGTGTGCACGTGACATGAGACACACAGAGAAGAAATAAATGTCAACAAGAAAGCAAATAATTTGATGTCTCAAATTAAAATAAAAAACATAACGAGAGAAAGTTTAACAAAAGGCAGTTCTCTAACGACAAGCAGTTAGACCAGTCTGCCAATTTTCTGGGTCGGCCCACCTAGAACTTTCTTCAACTACCGCCCAGTAACGATACAGACTTACGGAACCTCGGCGTTTCTGAGTATTCTCCTCCCCCCCCTACATTCGAACTGAGTTGATTTCATGTTCTCATGTTTTTGGATAAAGCGTCAGCAGTGATTCTGGCCATTGTTACGAATCTACGGACTCCACCCAAGGCATATGAATACAATGGGTATTCCCCGTCCAGGCGTTAATATCTCCACAACCCCTTCCCCGACATTTTTAGGACAAATCAAATTCAAATAATTAGCTTGGAAGATTTGAAACAAATATTTCTTCCCTTATAAATCATATGCTTTTAAAAGAACAGTTTAGCCACATTAAGAAGAGCAGGGGCGTAGCAACTGTGGGGGCGGAGAGGAGATGTTGACCGCGGGTGCCAGATTGTGGGGGCGCCGAAAAGTTTGGAATGATGCTGCTGCTAAAACTGGGAATGCGCCACTGCAAGACATTTTCTAATATGGAAACATATGCACTGGTGCTCAAAATTAAAAGATAATATACACATGCCGGCCACTGAATTGGAAACTTATATTCAACTCAGGGTTGAACTCTTGTAGCCTGAATTATGGCAATCATACGGTTTGGCATAGATTCCACAAGGTGTTGTACAGCAGGCGTAGAACACCGGCTCACTAAGTTCTGATTGAGCCGTCAGTTTGAAACGTAGGACTACGACTTGCAGATCGGAGAGTTGAAATGAGCTAGCCGAGTATGGTTTCAAAGTGTTTATTTAATTCGTTATAGCCAACACAGATCTATGATATGAAAAGTAGCTTACATAATTTTTACAAATAATGCTGGATACATTGCGAACACAAAGCAGATCGATACACGAATTACCCAACATGGTGTTCTGTCTTCTTGGGCTTCTTACATTCTTGCTCTTGCCTCTCGTTTTGATTATCTCCACTTTTGCTTGAGCTAGTCGAGTATGGTTTTGAAATGAGCTAGTCGAGTATGGTTTCAAAGTGTTTATTTAATTTGTTATAGCCAACACAGATCTATGATATGAAAAGTAGCTTACATAATTTTTACAAATAATGCTGGATACATTGCGAACACAAAGCAGATCGATACACGAATTACCCAACATGGTGTTCTGTCTTCTTGGGCTTCTTACATTCTTGCTCTTGCCTCTCGTTTTGATTATCTCCACTTTTGCTTGAGCTAGTCGAGTATGGTTTTGAAATGAGCTAGTCGAGTATGGTTTCAAAGTGTTTATTTAATTTGTTATAGCCAACACAGATCTATGATATGAAAAGTAGCTTACATAATTTTTACAAATAATGCTGGATACATTGCGAACACAAAGCAGATCGATACACGAATTACCCAACATGGTGTTCTGTCTTCTTGGGCTTCTTACATTCTTGCTCTTGCCTCTCGTTTTGATTATCTCCACTTTTGCTTGAGCTAGTCGAGTATGGTTTTGAAATGAGCTAGTCGAGTATGGTTTCAAAGTGTTTATTTAATTTGTTATAGCCAACACAGATCTATGATATGAAAAGTAGCTTACATAATTTTTACAAATAATGCTGGATACATTGCGAACACAAAGCAGATCGATACACGAATTACCCAACATGGTGTTCTGTCTTCTTGGGCTTCTTACATTCTTGCTCTTGCCTCTCGTTTTGATTATCTCCACTTTTGCTTGAGCTAGTCGAGTATGGTTTTGAAATGAGCTAGTCGAGTATGGTTTCAAAGTGTATATTTAATTTGTTATAGCCAACACAGATCTATGATATGAAAAGTAGCTTACATAATTTTTACAAATAATGCTGGATACATTGCGAACACAAAGCAGATCGATACACGAATTACCCAACATGATGTTCTGTCTTCTTGGGCTTCTTACATTCTTGCTCTTGCCTCTCGTTTTGATTATCTTTACTTTTGCTTGAGCTAGTCGAGTATGGTTTTGAAATGAGCTAGTCGAGTATGGTTTCAAAGTGTTTATTTAATTTGTTATAGCCAACACAGATCTATGATATGAAAAGTAGCTTACATAATTTTTACAAATAATGCTGGATACATTGCGAACACAAAGCAGATCGATACACGAATTACCCAACATGATGTTCTGTCTTCTTGGGCTTCTTACATTCTTGCTCTTGCCTCTCGTTTTGATTATCTTTACTTTTGCTTGAGCTAGTCGAGTATGGTTTTGAAATGAGCTAGTCGAGTATGGTTTCAAAGTGTTTATTTAATTTGTTATAGCCAACACAGATCTATGATATGAAAAGTAGCTTACATAATTTTTACAAATAATGCTGGATACATTGCGAACACAAAGCAGATCGATACACGAATTACCCAACATGATGTTCTGTCTTCTTGGGCTTCTTACATTCTTGCTCTTGCCTCTCGTTTTGATTATCTCCACTTTTGCTTGAGCTAGTCGAGTATGGTTTTGAAATGAGCTAGTCGAGTATGGTTTTGAAATGAGCTAGTCGAGTATGGTTTCAAAGTGTTTATTTAATTTGTTATAGCCAACACAGATCTATGATATGAAAAGTAGCTTACATAATTTTTACAAATAATGCTGGATACATTGCGAACACAAAGCAGATCGATACACGAATTACCCAACATGGCGTTTTGTCTTCTTGGGCTTCTTACATTCTTGCTCTTGCCTCTCGTTTTGATTTTCTCCATTTTAACTTGCGTTCATTCTGCGAATTCCGCGGCATTCTCGAAAATTTTAACCCGTTCACACGAAAACATTTTTTATTTTTTTTGT
Source organism: Macrothele yani (assembly GCA_039090855.1). Taxonomy (NCBI): domain Eukaryota; kingdom Metazoa; phylum Arthropoda; class Arachnida; order Araneae; family Macrothelidae; genus Macrothele; species Macrothele yani. The sequence goes on from CM076992.1 coordinate 24,312,224, forward strand.
TTAAACCACTGTGATATGTTCCTTATATATTTGAATAGATCTCGTCGAGAGCTTTATAAGGACACCACTCACAGTCGTTTTGTACTAACGGTTGTCCAGATAAACCACGATATTGTTAAAAGTGTTCACCTTCACAAGAAAACAATTTTTGTTAAATGTTCCGTTCAAACCACTGCGGAATGTCCTTCTTATATTTGAATAGATCTCGTCGAGAGCTTTATAAGGACACCACTCACAGTCGTTTTGTACTAACGGTTGTCCAGATAAACCACGATATTGTTAAAAGTGTTCACCTTCACAAGAAAACAATTTTTGTTAAATGTTCCGTTCAAACCACTGCGGAATGTTCTTCTTATATTTGAATAGATCTCGTCGAGAGCTTTATAAGGACACCAATCACAGTCGTTTGGTACTAACGGTTGTCCAGATAAAACCCGATATTGTTAAAAGTGTTCACCTTCACAAGAAAACAATTTTTGTTAAATGTTCCGTTCAAACCACTGCGGAATGTTCTTTTTATATTTGCGTAGATCTCGTCGAGAGCTTTATAAGGACACCACTCACAGTCGTTTTGTACTAACGGTTGTCCAGATAAACCACGATATTGTTAAAAGTGTTCACCTTCACAAGAAAACCATTTTTGTTAAATGTTCCGTTCAAACCACTGCGGAATGTTCTTCTTATATTTGAATAGATCTCGTCGAGAGCTTTATAAGGACACCACTCACAGTCGTTTTGTACTAACGGTTGTCCAGATAAACCACGATATTGTTAAAAGTGTTCACCTTCACAAGAAAACAATTTTTGTTAAATGTTCCGTTCAAACCACTGCGGAATGTTCTTCTTATATTTGAATAGATCTCGTCGAGAGCTTTATAAGGACAGCACTCACAGTCGTTTTGTACTAACGGTTGTCCAGATAAACCAGGATATTGTTAAAAGTGTTCACCTTCACAAGAAAACAATTTTTGTTAAATGTTCCGTTCAAACCACTGCGGAATGTTCTTCCTATATTTGAATAGATCTCGTTGAGAGCTTTATGAGGACACCACTCACAGTCGTTTTGTACTAACGGTTTTCCAGATAAAATACGATATTGTTAAAAGTGTTCACCTTCACAAGAAAACCATTTTTCTTAAATGTTCCGTTCAAACCACTGGGAAATGTTCTTATTATATTTGAATAGATCTCGTCGAGAGCTTTAAAACGATACCACGCACAGTCGTGTTGCGCTCACGGTTGCCGAGGTAGACCGAGTCAAACGCGGCGGTACACCCAAAAATATTTCATCATCTTTCCCGCGCCACAGGGAACGAGGGGAGCGTTGTGCTCACGATGTATTGCGCAGTACGCGAATTGGACTCCATGATGTTTACGAATATGCTAACTCGATTAATGTGCAGCACGTATTTTTAACGCTATAAGGATTTCAATTGGGACCTATTTTTGCAACACGCAATCGGTCGTAAGTCGTCCTGTACTATCTGCGGATTTAGACGTAGTCCTAAATCAAAATTCTATATATGTCCCTGATCGAGAGCTTTGATTTTTTCCGAGAGTGAACTAGGGATTTTAAAAAGACAATTATGTTCATTTTGACTATGAAACACAGATTGGAAATCCATGGTTACTTTAAATTCATAATTTAACTAAGTGGGAAAAGTATTTGGTGAAACATGATTTACAAGACAAAATGTAGTTGAAAGATGGGGTCGGTTGTGATCTCTTTTCCAAGACCTGGATACTCTACTACCGGGCTTCACGGATGTCAGCTGGAATATATGAATATTGAATACCTACACTTGAAGGTAACTGCACCTCGACATTTCATAATGCATGCATCACTTCACAGAACAAGCCAAAATAGCGTTATTTACTTCCCTCGCATGGTCTAGCAGTCCTCTACTTCTTCAGCTCAAAACAATGGGGTCACTGATCATATGTAGCTAAACGCCAAAATCTGATATTCATCACCGGAAGATATGCTTACCACTATACGCATCATCAATGATACACGGACGATTAAGTGTATCATAATGCATCAGTCTTTTGTTGCCTGGATACAACGCGACATTCATCATAATTGAAATAGGCAAAATTCCACAAATGTCCTGCTTTCGCCTATTACTTTGATTTTTATATGTTTCAGAAGCATACTCGCGGTAAATAGTTTGCTTACCGTGTAGTGCCCTTTCTCTTCGTTTTTTAAATTTAAATACCTGATAGAAACATGACTTTCTCGTGATGTATTGATGCTTTTTGTGTTTCGAATTGTTATTTCAATATGAAGACTTGGGGATATTCTTCTTGATAAAATTTTGTTATTCGAAACGTTTGTTTCATACGCGACTGTTTAAATAATAATTTTGTTTTGTTCTCGGGTTTAACGACTTCCGCGTGAATCATAGGAGTCCACTGGTTCCAGGGAAGGGACAGAACCAGGGTATACCACTCATTAGGGTATGGAACACGCGCTTCACTTGGATGATTAGTTAGAAGTTGGTTGAAGTGTTACCAAGGCTTCCCCAGTTGCGCTGTGGCCTTGTGAAATTCACAAATTTGTCGGTGACAGGAGTCGAACTCCCGCAGTCTCGCTCCAGAGCCATTTGCTCTAACCGACTAAATTACACCGACAAAATTTATCGCTGAAGATTTGTCCTCTTCACACGAGCTTCATCTCTGTAGAACGTCACATCATCACTGTAATAGCTTACCAGATATACACCAATGACCCATTACATTACGACCACCTACCTGATAAGCTGTAAGACAACATTTAGCCCGTAAAACAGCGGCCACTCGCCAAGGCATCGATTCGATGAGGTGGCGATAGGTATCCTGGGGTATCTGGCACCATAATGTCAACAGTAAGTTCTCCAGTTCTCGTAAATTTCGGGGTGGTGGCGATTTAGCGCGAACCCGCTTTACCAAGTCGAAGCACAAATGCTCGATTGGGTACATGTTAAGTGAATTTGGAGGCCAGAACAGGAAGCCGCCACCATGTTCCTGGTACCACCCACGAACGATTTTTGCAAGGCGCATTGTCTTGTTGTTAATGGCCATCACCAGCAGGCAACACAGTTGCCATGAATGGGTGAACTTGGTCCGAAACGATGTCTGAGAGCTGTCAGAGATTGTGCTATTGGGATAATGGTGCCTAAAGTGTCCCAAGAAAACATCGCCCATAGCATCCAGGTGCCATAGCCACCGTTTGTAATCGGGGTATCAGCGTTCAGTCGTCTACGTGATGCACCAGGAATCTTGATTCGTCAGACCAAGCCACTTTCTTCCAATCATCCACGGACCAATCTCGATGATCTTGGGCCCATTTCATGCGTTGTTGGCGATGCCATGCAGTGAGGATGGGGATTCGCGGGTCATCGGCTACGCAGGCCCAGCGCAGAAGGCTGCGATGAACTGTGTGCTGTGTCACATTGCCCTGATAACCACTGTTGTTGCTGGGGGTGATTTGTGACACTGTGGCCCTGTGGTTGCTGTATACAATGCGCGAGTCTCCGCTCCCCTCTAGCATCAATGAGCTGCGGACGATACACGGCAGAACAACGTTTCGTCGTTTGACCATCTGTGCACCACTTTTTATACGTACTCACAGCGGCACGTGAACAACCCACAAGCCGCGACGTTTTCGAGATCGTAGTTCCGAGACGCCGTGCTATCACAATTTATGTTTTATCAAACTCCGGTAAATCGGTAGCTTTTCCCATTCTGTTTCCGAACACTCTACTAACCGAAAGCCTGTCCTCGGGTTGTATATATACTGCGCCACCGTTAGGTCTCCGGGCGCGCTCATTTCTCTATGCTAGGGGTAGTCATGATGCAATGGCTCATCAGTGAAACCCCAAATTTATTACTTACACATTTCTTTCGAATCGGTTTGTTCAGTAAAAGCCCACCTCTCTCGAAAGAAACTGCAAACATGATTTGTGATTTATTGATAGAACATGATCTAGGAATGACCGTAGCCAATGAAAAAAGCCTCGTGTCGTAAATTGTCTTGGAGGGTATATAAGGTGTGCTGTAGGTAATCTGAAAACATATCACTCGTTGCTGTCATGGATAAAAGATGAGATTTATCAGATTTCCAAAAAGGGATGGTTCACGGCTTTCGGCCCAAGGGTGGCAGTATTTTTGAAACAGCGCAGTTTGTGAACCGTTCACGTGCTGCTGTGGTTAAAGTGTATCGTGATGGTAGAAATGGTACCATTGCGAATAAGCGACGTGAAAACTGCGGAGAACCACGTGCCATTGATGTAAGAGGTGAACGTTGGCTTCGAAGCTGCGTGAGGGCCGTTTGACAAACTACAGTGGAACAACTCACTGGCCGAATGAACCAGGGGCCACCGGAAGTGTGTCTAAAACGACAGTTCAGTGAACCCAGCTGCGTATTTGGCTCCGATGCAGACGGATGGTCACTGCAACTAGGCTAACGATGGTGTATCTGCAGAAAAGGCTTACATTTGCACTGCAGTATTGGAATTGGACCTCCGCTGATTTTCAAAGGATTGCCTTCTCCGGTGAGTCACGCTTTCTGCTTCATCGAACGGATGGACGTTGGAGTATATGCGACAAACATCGGAGAACAAACACTCTTCACCCATTGGTGGAAGAACACAAGCTGTTGGAGGCAGCGTTATAATCTGGGGAATGTGTTCATGGCATTCTCTTGGTCCACTCATATACACTATCTACCAACAAGTAATTGGACACCCCTGCAATCGACGATATCTGCGGTCCTGATACACGTCACGGCCGCCGCCGTTAAATATCGTGTGGGAAACAACAATGCAACCAGTCTCATGCAAGATGCCACGCAGTTCGGAGCTCTCTGATTTCGAGAAAGGTGTAATCGTCGGGTATCCCAGAAATGGCCGATCCATACGTGACATATCCAGCGAGTTGAAGTACCCAAAATCGACAGTGGCCTACGTAATTGGCAAGTGGAAGATGAGAAGTGACTGTCGGAATGTGCCCCGACCCGGCAGACCCACAAACTGGGAGTTAGAGACCGACGGGTGCTGGCCAGAGAAATTCGGAAGAACCGCACCAAATCGATGGGCCACATCCGCGAGGAGTTTCAACAGGCATCCGGGAGTGTTCTTTCGATGAATACCATCCGCAAGGAAGCCCATCTGCTCGGTTATCATGGACGTGCTGCCGCCCACAAGCCTTTGATCACCAAGTCCAATAGCGCTGCTCGGCTAAAGTGGTGCAAAGAACGTTGACAGTGGACCCTTGAACAGTGGAAACAGGTTCTCTGGAGCGACGAATCAAGGATCACCCTCTACCGTTCGGATGGCAGGGTCTGGGTTTGGCGTCTGCCTAGAGGGGAGAACGCCTCCTGCCGGAATGTATTGTGCCAACTGTGAAGTTCGGCGGCGGTGGAATTATGCTATGGGGGTGTTTCTCCTGGTATGGCATGGGACCCTTAATCACAATTCCTGGTAGACTTAACGCCGAGACCTACTGCACCATTTTGGATGACCATGCGTTTCCTACGTTGTGGCAGTTTTACAGGGTGGACCCATGTTACTTTCAGGATGACAATGCCACCTGTTCTGTTGCGAGGTCCACCATGGCTTGGTATGGTGACAATGGGGTTAATCGAATGGACTGGCCTGCGCAGAACACGGACCTTAACCCTATCGAGCACCTCTGGGACGAGTTGGAGCGTCGACTTCAAGGATGCCCCCACCGTCCGAAATCGGTGAAGGAACTGACCTGTCTTCTCCAAGCCGAGTGGAAGAAAATACCGCTAGCCGTCGTATAACGCCTGGTTGAGAGTATGCCCGGCGGGTCGCAGCTGTAATCGCCGCTCGTGGAGCTCGGCGATTACAGCAAAGGAAAACTTCGTTTTCCTTTGCTATCACAGGTGTCCAATTACTTGTTGGTAGATAGTGTATGTGGAAAGCACTATGGACCGAATTCCTTATGGATCCATCTTTGCAGACACATACTCCCATACATGCTAATTGTCTTCCCTGGGGCGGATGGGATATTCCAGAACGACAATGTGACGTGTCACACAGCTAGAAATGTCCGAAAGTGGTTGGAAGAGCACGATGAAGACTTTAAAGTAATTCCCTGGCCCCCTAATTTCCCGGATTTAAACCGAATTGAGCATCTGTGGGACCACCTCGATTGTGTTGTTCACTCTATGGATCCTTCACCAAGCATACTACAGCAGCTGTCAGATGCACTGCAGTCAGCATGATTTCACATACCAGTGAAAACCTTCCAGCACCTTATTGAGTCACTCCCAGCCCGTCTAGCTGCTGTCCGCGGTGCACACGGCGGTTACTCTGGGTATCAGCTGGTGGTCGCAATAATGTGACTCGACCGTGTATATTGCTTTGTTTAACTCTGCCACATCTGCTAATGTACTTTTTCGTTCGTCTTAATAAAGCCACTTGAATGGGTTTAATTTGATCACGGCTAATATACCTAATGAATTTAACAGCTGTGGTAATACCAGTGAGAAAACAAAAACAAAGTTTGGTTACAATGTGAAGAAAATATTTAAAGAAGAGAATCTGCCAATGGACAGGTCTAGTCAAATAAAAGGCATCAATAAAACTTTCAGTAATGCACAAAAACCAACTGAAAAGCATTACAGAGAACTAAATATTTATGCTGTGGAAACATCACCTGTTTTTCCAGATTTACATTTGGGGAGGTATTTCTTTGCTCAGGCCATGTTTGACTATAATCCTGCACAAGTGATACAGATGGAGAAAACATCCGTGTTCAGCCGCCAATGTGAAATCACAAATTTGTCGGTGATGGGATCGAAACGCGCCTCCTTGCTCTGGAACCAGTTGTTCTAACCGGCTAAACTACACCGACGGAACGTATCGCTGTAGGTTTGTCGTTTTGACACGTGCTTCACCTCTGTAGTACGTCACAGGCTAAGCGCTGGCTTCTGACCCTTCGCCCCTAATTTGGGGCTATTGGTTCAGGGAATGGGAAGGCCAATGTCTCCCACCCGTCATCCGTGGCTCTATCCCTGAACCCTCTCGAGTGATTGTCCAAAGCCCGCGCCTGTGATTACTAAACCACAGGTGATATGACCTCAGTTTTCAAATCTTTTGTTGAAGTTGTATTTTGCCGCACCGGGGAAGCATTGGTCTAAGCAATAGCATCTGATCATTCGTCCGAGATGGGTCCGGGTTCGAATCCCGGTGAGGCATGGTTGTTGTGCCTTTCTTACGTTGCTGGCTCTAAATTAGGGACGGGCGACTGCTTATAGCCCATTGAGTAGCTCACAATGGTCGTTAAACCTCCAATAAAAAAAAAGTTGTATTTATTTGAGTTTTCAAAACTATAGTTATTTTCATTGAAGCACTTTGTAAATAAAAATGCTTAATTTTCACTAATCAAATTTAAATTATAGTTATTCAATAAAATTATCAGAACAAAACTGTTTATATCATTCTCGGCTGCCCCGGTGGCGCAACGGTCTAAGCGCCAGCTTATGACTATTCGTCCGAGAAAGGCTTTATGGATCGTATCCCAGCGAGACATGGATGTTTTCTTGTCTTACGGCAGACTCTTTCGCTTCCCTGGAACCAGTGACCCAAAATTAGAGAGGGCGACTGCTTATAGCCCATTGAATTGCTGATGGTTGTCGTTAAACCTTCAATCAAAAAAAAAAAAAAAAAAAGATCATTCACCCAATGGTTATGGTTAACATGAAATCTCTAAGCCAGTGCAAGTGAGAATTATGACGCACAAATTCTACTGACCGATTTTGATAAAAATAGAACCCCAGCTGCACATCAGTTCTGTTCTTTTGTCTCAGATCGTGAACACCTAGTCTTAAGCCTCTAAACACGCAAACCATCCTTGCGTGTACATACGTGTACACAGATTTTCCGATCCTTAGAGAACGGAATGAGTTCAGATATTATTTCCACACTGCAAGAGCTTTGAGCGTTAGGCGGTATTAAGAAGCACTGTTTTCGAAAAGAATGATTCTATGTGGGGAAGCTGCTGTATTCCGTCTGTCTGTGACAAAATGCCTGGGTATGTAATTCAACAGCAAAATTGGAAAAAAGCATTTTGCTTTGAGATGATCAGTAATGTAGCTCTAAGAAAAAAAAAATGCCTTAGCGGGGAAATGGTAAACAAACCCAGAAAGAAAGAAATTTAGAAACCTTATGTGCTGTTTTCTCCTTTAGTTTTTTGATGCTATGCATCTTTCCGGGCAGCAGTAAAGCAAATCTCACGCATAAAATTTCGATGTAACGGAAATGGGTAGCGGAAGTAGTCAAAACCATTGTTGAAATCTGATATATTTTATAAACTATTGCCTAACATGATTTCATCACGTTTTACATAAACGTAATACCAATATCTCACTGCAATTAGGAGAACCTGATGCTAAATATGACGAAAACCATTACCAAAATGCATTTTTGATTATATGGAAACGGTGGGTCGTATCAAAATCTGGCTCCCTGTAGACCTTCCCAGGTTAGGGGGGTTGGAGTGGATGGTGTTACCTGCTATTGACGAGAGCTTTAAAATGATATATAATACGATACGGTGTAACCTGTACGTATCCTATACCAAAAGTTACCAATACCCCTCTCCAACACACTTGCAATTTAGCTTTTCTATCCATCCCAAGGTCAGATTTTAGCTTGAGCATGAGCAGATGGACGTTCGTAGCTACACCACATTTTATTGATATCAGGGTCATTCCTTACATTCGTCTAAATGTGAGTAGTGTATAGTAGTAAAAATAAATATTTTTTTTCAAAGGCTAAACAGTCGAAATATTTACCATCGCCGACGCCATAGTTCAGTAAATATTTACTTTTATGACTCACATATTTCCTTCATTTTTTTTTTTTTTTTTTTTTTTTTTTTTGATTGGAGGTTTAACGACCACCGTGAGCAACTCAATGGGCTATAAGCAGTCGCCCGTCCCTAATTTAGGGTCACTGGTTCCAGGGAAGGGAGAGAGCCAGTGCCGTAAGACAGACACAACATCCATGCCTCACCGGGATTCGAACCCGGACCCCTTCGGACGAATGATCAAGGGCCAACGCCTTAGACCACTGCGCCACCGGGGCGGCTATTTCCTTCATTGATTTTACGTCAATAACATTCATTAATCCACTTATCCAACCACTGCGTAATGTCAGTAATTAGTAAACCTTATTGTTTGTAGTTATGATTTAATTCCACTAAGTATGTGCCGGACTATGGATCGGTGTGGCTGTGAATGCGATGTGTCTGTATGTAAATAAATGTGTACTCTCGTTTTATTTCACACCCACAAATACTTTGGCATTCGAAAGATTCACACTATAAATCATTTTCATCTACAAAGACAACCAGGGTACTTTCTTAATATTTTTTTTATAAAATGTTCGTTACTAATTACTTCTAACAATTTTCCTCGAAGTTACTTAATTTGGGCAATTTAAAATGGAAAAAAAGAACGTTGCGTAGGAGTCAGATGCTAAGAACATTAGGTTTTTTAAATACTGCTCTGCCATCATGATTATAAATATTCAATGTGGATAATACACGGAGCAAACAAAACATTGGAAGTAGGGGAGATGGGTAGTTGACATGGTCATCCCCCGTGTAGAATGGAACAGACCTAAACCGAACGCAGGCGATAAATAGGCGGACAACAGGGCTTTTCTAAAGTGTATCGAACGTGGGTGTACGTGGTGATCTGAGCGACTTTGATCGTGAACGCTTTGGCGGCGCAAGAGAGATGGGCCTTTCTATCGCCCAAGTGGTAAAAACCCTAGGGTTCTCGAGGGCAACCCCACCAAGGGTGTACCGTGAGTATGCCATCGACGGACGTACCAACGCCCAGAGAGCAAGAGGAGGCCGACGTAGACAATCCAGACTCGTACAGACCTACCGCTTAGCTACGGCGACCCAAATTACATCCAGGTTAAAGGTCGGAGGCCCAAGCAGCTTCAGCGGGTGAAAGGTATGGCGCTCAGTGCATACCCTGGGTTATGGGAGCTGACGCCCTACTCGTGTGCCACTGCTGACTGCTCGTCATCGGACATTATGCCTCGCCTGGTGCCGGGAACAACAAAACTGGACCTCTTCAGAGTGGCGCCGCGTCGTATGGTCAGATGAATCCCGTTTTCAGGTTACCGAGTTGACTGGAGGGTTCGGCTGAGTGGCGTCGAGAGCCTGTGTGGCTATGGCCTCGTCGTGCCAGGTCGTCTCTGTTCAAGGAGGGGATGACTCTGTGATGGTTGGGGGAGTCTTTTCATGGGACACATTAGGTCCCTTATTGTGCCTGGAGAGGTCTTTAACCGTTGTCCGCTATCAGAATGTGCTGGCTGATCACCTACACGCTTTTATGTCCAACGCGCATCCTGCGGCCGATGGCCTGTTTCAACAGAACAACGCTGTTTCCCACTGGGCCGTAACCACCCAGGAATGGCTCCAGGAAGACTCGTATGTGTTTGGAACCATCCAGAGGACCCCAGGTTTCCCGGGATTTAAACCCTGTGGAAGCTCTCTGGGATGCCGTAGAGCGAAACATCAGATCCATGGATCCTGGACCGACATCTCGGGCAGAGTTGTGGACAATGCTGCGACAGGCTGGGCTGGCATTACCTCCGGAAAACCTCCGGCATCTGTTGGAGTTGATTCCTCGGCATGTAGACGCTGCTCTGCCATCATGATTATAAATATTCGCGCAGAGGAGGACCAACACGCTATTAGGTAAGTATCTCTAATGTTTTGTCCAATGGGTATACAAAGCCGTCACACTGAATGCATTGGACTTACGCGTTACTTTCGCTAAGGTTATGGGTTGGTAGTAGAGGATATCTTTAGTGTTGTTTTTTGTTTCTTTCGAGATGTATAACGATCACCGTGGGTATCCAGAGCCATGGGAAGTCTCCCATCCCTAATTTGGGGCCACTGTTTCGGAGAAGGGGGAACAGACACCGCCGTGAGACATAGATAGATTACCTCAATCTGTTCCTCGTCCGGGGCTCGGGCCCACTTCGAGTGATTAATGAGAAGCCAAAGGATCAGAGATTAAGATAAAGGGATTTCTTTCATTAGAGCAGGTAGCGAGTGTACTTGAAATGTCTTTCTAAACCATAAAACACTTGTCAATCTGCTTACATTTCTGTTTAATATTTTTGTGTTTACTTTCCTATTTTTGTGTTTACTAGTCTCAACATAAGAAGCCATCTCTTTTAACTCTTCTTTTTAGAACTGCCATCTTGATAAAGGGGTTTCCATTCCCCTTACGTCACAACCCTATTGTTGGTGAATACCCTATTGCAGTGTTTCTCAACTTTTTCGTGTTTGTGGCCCTCTTTTCCATATCAATTTTTATTACGTCCCCCACCAATCCTTTTACCGGGACGCTGCCAAAACACCACTCTTGTTACTTGGGTTAGTTAGCTACTGCTATTTGAACACTGTAATTGCGTAATTGCAGTGCAATTTTTACATTACACAACTTCTTTAGTATTGATCTGTTTAAAATATTTCTTCAAAGCTATTGTATGCATAGATCGTCCTCCGCGTCATAAAATATGCATTCTTGCAAATTTCTGATCGTCATCACCCACCTCCCATATCATGAATTCTCAACGGAGCAACTTCTGACAACAGCTGGGTGCGTGTAAATTTATTGCCTCCGAGTTTTGAGAAGAGTAATGCTTCCAGGAATATCTCGAGATACCTGTTGCAGTTCTTTTTTCTTTTTGATTGGAGGTTTAACGACCACCGTGAGCAACACAGTGGGCTATAAGCAGTTGCCCGTCCCTAATTTACGGCCACTCGCTCCAGGGATCGGTGAGAACCAGCGCCGTAAGAAAAACAACATCCATGTCTCACCGGAATTCGAACCCGGACCCATCTCGGACGAATGATCAGAAGCCATCGCTTAGATCACTGCGCCACCGGGGCGGCATTACAGTTTTTGTACCGATTTTTGTTGTAAACCATAGCTCAAGTTGAGTATTTTGTTTATTAAACAGGTTTCCTTACAAACGCAGACGAGTCCGGTTTTCTTACTACACTGCTGGCCACCCAAAATGCAACACCAAGAAGCACACGAGACAGCAAAGCCAGATTTACTGGACACATAACAACAGATACAAAGATGAAACGAATGAGCTTACAGGCCCGTGCGACTTGCTGAACACGCAGACATCAATAGTTCGTGTGACCCCCATGGCTGGCAATAACGGCCGCTACACGCCGCGGCATCGAACGAAAGTGGCTTTGGATGTGGGCTTGGGGTATGTCGGTCCAGGCTGCTTCCACACGTTGCCACAGTTCATCAGGCGTAGCCACGGGTGGTGCTTGCCGGGTCACTCGGTTGCCGATCAGCGACCATACGTGTTCGATGGGCAACATATCGAGAGAACAGGCGTGCCACAGCAACAGTGACACCTAGTGGGCCGTGAAGAATTACTGCACGATGCGTGCCACGTGCGGGCGCGCATTGTCCTGTTGAAACGTGGCCACTGGCAGGTCCTGCAGGTAAGGGAGGACTACAGGCTCCAAAACGTCGGAGATGTAGCGGTCGCTGTTGAGTGTACCGGCGATGCGTACCAGAGGAGTGCGGGTGTCAAATCCAATTGCGCCCTAAACCATAATGCCAGGCGACGGACCGGTATTGCTATGCATAATGCAGGCGTCATACAGTTTTTCGCCGCGGTGCCGCCACACGCGGTTCCGACCATCGTGGTGTTGCAGGCAGAAGTGGGATTCGTCGGAGAAGACAAAGTCGTGCCATTCCGTAGCCCACGTGAGGCGTTCAACGGCCCACTGCCGCCGCACCCGCCGGTGGTGTGACGTCAATGGTAATCGGAGCAATGGGCGCCGTGCAACAAGTCCCCGCTCCTGCAGACGACGTCGAACGGTACGTGCTGACACAGGTTGTTATGCAACACACCCTAATTCCTGCGCTAACGTTCGTGATGTGGCGGTGAGTGCCGTCAATGTCCGCCGCACAACATGCCGGTCCTCTCATTCGGTGGTGTGCCGCGGCTGCGGCAATCGCTCACGTCGGTCCGTCCGTCCCTCCTACACCCACCGAATCCATACTCGTCTCACTGTGGCTGGATATCGTCCCACACGGGTGCCGATGTCTCGGTACGATGACTGCCGTATTCTGCGACGAGGCATCAGGAAGCTTCCCACGCACATGTCCGGCAGCACAACACACTTCCACTACTTACACCCCGCCTTCTGTGCACCCTTCTTATAGTGCTTCTCGGTGGCGTGCCGGGCGCACATGATTTGCATGCTAATCGTTTGCATGTCCTTTCGCGGGTGACGCATGCTGCGAATTTCAGGCCAATCGGATGCTTCCTTCTCGGTGTTGCATTTTGAGTGGCCAGCAGTGTATTTATAGCAACCCGCTTGGGGTGCGCATACATTTTTTTTTGCCACGGGGAAGGTGTTATTTTATTTATAGAATGTATTTCTTGTTGTTGTTCCAATAAATAGTTTTTCCTTCGATTTCCGCTTTTCTTCGCGCCCCGAATTAAATAGGCCTATTTCGCGCCCCCTTAGAGGGTCGCGCCACACAGGTTCAGACTCACCGCCCTATTGCGTGTGATCATACTGTTTAGTCTAATCTTCGGAGTACGGTAAACATACAAGCATGCTTGAATACACATCATAGTATTCTCTATTTTTGTTTACACGATAATCCCAAAACATTCCTTTCCCCGCTTTTCGTTCCAGCTAACCACGAAAAGTGCCTTAGCGCCCCTGAGCTTAGACAAAAGTTCTTTAGCGGCGCTAAGACTCTTCTACACCATTGGAGATGATTGCTTGAAACACTTAGCTTGGAATCGAATGTTTGGCTTATAAACGGATCATTTCAGTCTACTTTTCACGTTTTGGAGTAATTACAGGCCAATAATATATTCTTTCAATATCTCAAAGTTCGGCTGTAGTGCTGTATATTTTTTGCTATAGTTGGACTGTACGTTGATCGTTGTCTATACACATACACTATATTGACAAAAGTCACCGGACACCCTTTCAAAAGCAAATGAACGGATCCGCTGCGTTGTTAAGATACGCGGTACAGCTGCAAACGGTATAAAAACTAGTCTGCAGCTGATCGCGATCATATCGCACTGTGAGGTTGAGTGAAACTGTCGCGGCGGGAGAGAACTGACTTTCAGAAAGGAAAGATTGTTGGGTGTTATATTCGTTAGTTGTCCATAAAAGAAACCGAGAGGCGTTTAAATATACCCAAGTCAACTGTTTTGGATTTACTGAATAAGTGAAAGACACATGGCGTGCTGTGACGTACATTCTAGATTAACTTTCCTTTTTTAGTTTCTTTCCCTATGTAAATCTTGAGTTTATTCTGTTATTCTTCAATCTTAACGTAATATCTTTTCTCTCAAACGAATACGTTTGGCAACACCATTGAGGTTGAATGCACATGACGTATGCCTGAGATTGATAAGAACAAGAGATAAAAGCGACGACTAAATTGTTACTTGGCGAGCGTTGTAAACTGATTATGGATTGTAAACTGATTTTTCAAAGGAGCATTGTGTGGTGTGTGGAGAGTTTAGTGCAACATGCTATGTTACGATGTGTTTGCTACATCCTGAATAAAGCATCTTTTTTCCGTAAGTTTGACTTCTGTTGTTTAAATGTCTCGTCTGGCCGTTAGGTTTCTTTCATGTAGGAACTAGTTCTTTATATGTTGCTGTTTTAAAATAACGTAGAAGTAAGACAAGACTTCTACGTCATAGTGCCTGAAGCAGCAAAACGTACCGGCAGACCAAAGAAAATAAGTGATAGAGGACGTCGAAGCCTCAGGAGAGACGTTACAGCTAATCGACGGGGTACTGCACTAGACCTCAGTGTATAGGTGAGTAAAAATGCTGGAACCTCGGTATGTACACGCACCATTCGCCGAGAACTTCATTCCATGTGTTGCCGTGGTCGTGCGGCTGCTCATAAGCCTTTCATCTCCACTCGGAATGCTACTCGTCGTTTAGCATGGTGTAAAGAACATTTATACTGAACTGTAGATCAATGGAAACGGGTCCTATGGACTGATGAATCCAGATACATGATCCATCAGTCTGATGGCCGTGTGTGGGTATGGCGGCAGCCCGGGGAACGCTATTTATCACAGTGAACTGTTCCTACGGTCAAGTTTGGAGCTGGTAGTCTCGTGTGGGGGTGTTTTTTATGGTATGGTCCCGGCCCATTGGTTATCGTGGGCAAATCTTTTAACTAGCACGTCTACCTCGATATTCTGGACAATTATGCCCTACTAACTCTGTGGCAATACTATTGAACCGAGCCTTGTTGGTACCAGCAGGATAATGCGCCGAGCCATAAAGCAAGGACTGTTACGGCGTGGTTTGACTGGCCAGCACAGAGCCCTGGTCTTAATCCTATAGAGCACCTATGGGATGAATTAGAGTGCCGCATAAGAAGTTTGGAACCAAGGCCTACTACTAGGCAACAGTTAGCGGCAGCATTATGTACTGAATGGAAACGCATACCTATCGCTGTGTTCCAAAACCTTGTCGAAAGCCTGTCTCGAAGGGTCAGTGCATGCATTAAGGCCAAAGGTGGACCGACACCGTACTAATGTACGTCAATAAATAATACGTTGCGTTTCTCTTCTAGGTGTCCGGTGATGTTCGTCAATATAGTGTATGTTCAGCAGTTCGATAATTATTTTAATGAGTGAATAGATGTCCTAGTGCAGTTTCTCCCATAATTATTTTACCTCACTTTCAGCGCCAATCCTTAGTCCTTTTCTTGTATGCGTGGAGCGACATGGCTTAATCCCTCTTTTCCAAAAGTGCAACATCAGGTATTTAACATTTTCCTGCAGGCATGCCGTTGCAGTCCTTAGGCCCTTCCCTGAGAATGCATTCAGTTGCAGAATTTAGTTCCTTTCCGGCCCAATACAATATGAGTCAACCAGAAACAATATCCCGCGTGACTATACGTCCTTTTCACGAATGGAATACAAGAGCAGACTCAGTGTATGCCACTGTCTCCTAACAGTAGTCCATCAAAGTAAAGGCCGCTCCTGGTGCCAACAGCATGTAGATTAGAAGATAAAAGACTGAAAGCAGGTGTTCTGGTCCGATGAATCACGATATGTACTCCATTCTGCGGTTGGTCGAGTTCGTATTTATTTAGTGTCAGCAGCATGAAGATATGGATCTCTCATGCATGGCGTCGACTATTCAGACGGCGAAGGCGGTGGTATGATATGGGGCGTGTTCAGCTAGGATCTCTGGTGAGTGTGGATCGACGTATGGACATTACACTATATGGTATAACGAAGTAAATTTATCCGTCATTTTTGTCCACGCCGGGGTTCGGACCCGGGTCCCTTCATTCCGGAATAAGTCGCTCTACCAATTGAGCTACACGGAAGTTCGTTCTGACTGCTATCTGCCTTTATGTCGTGTGCGTCCTGCTGGGCAGGCAAGTCACATTCCCTCCCCTCCGAAAGAGGGCCGGGGACATGGCCCACGGGTCAGCCATGACCATGAGTTGTTGCAGGCAGCCATCCGCTGTAGAACGTGCACTTGAGAACTCCCAGTCAATCTGGTGTGAGGAATGCAACGTTTTCGAAGCGCTGGAGAAGGGATTTTCTTATTTTTCCTATCTCGCGGTGTGGAAAGAACATCACACCATTGCGAGATTTCGAACGGCCGGGTCATACGGAAAGTTCGAGCTCATTTATAACGAAGTAAATTTCTCCGTCATTTTTGTCCACGCCGGGGCTCGAACTCGGGTCCCCTCATTCCGGAATAAGTCGCTCTACCAATTGAGCGGACGTTCGTTCTGACTGCTATCTGCCTTTATGTCGTGTGCGTCCTGCTGGGCAGGCACGACACAATGGACAAAGTGATTGAACATCCCCACGCAGGCACAATGATGGGCTCCTGCAGCAAACACGTTGCCCTTAAGGTATAAAAACGGCAACGGGAATACGCTCAGAGCAATCGCTGATAAAATGGATAGCAGAAGAGAGCTCTCCGAGTTTGAAAAGGGCATTATAATAGTCTGTTCAAACTGAAGGTATGGGCATAAGAGGTATTGCTATGTCATACAGGTCGCTACATTGACTGTGGCTTTTGTCATCGACAAGTGGAAGAAGATGGGACATTGCAGAAATTCACCTCGCTCAGGAAGACCTACGAAACTGCAACCAAGGGAGATCCGGAAAATCAGGTCCCTATCAATGTACGCCATAGCACGAGTTCTAGATGGCCACAGCTATGGTCTCCATCAAGACACTTCGAAGAGAGGCCCATGAACTCTGGTATCATGGCAGAGCAGCAGCCCTTAAACCTCTCATCACAAAGACCAATAAAGCTACGCGGCTGTGATGGTATCAACAGCACAAAAATTGGGCATTGGAGCAATGGTGGCAAGTGTTACGGAGCGGCGAATGCCGCTTCACACTATTCGGATCTAATCGACGTGTCTGGGTTTGGAGGTTACCCAAAGAACTTCTGCTCCAGAGTGTACAGTGCAGACTGTGAAGCACGGAGGCGGTGGAGGTACCGTATGGAGCTGTTTCAGCTAGTACGGTGTGGGTACACTGTTTGTTATTCATTGCAACATTAACTCTGTGCTGTTCAGAAATATCTTGGACGATTCAATGCTCTCTACGTTGTGGCAGTTCTACGGACACGACGATTGTTTCTTCCAGGACGACAATGCCACTTTTCATGTTTCCAGGGCTACGATGCAGTTCTATGAGGAAAATCAGGTCTCGCAGATGGAATGGTCTGCTCAGAACCCGGACCTCAATCCCATTGAACACCTATGGGAGAAACTTGAACGACGGGTGAAGTCGAGACCAACACGACCTTCTTTACTGACAGAGCTGGTCGACGTACTCAAAGCGGAATATCCCGCTCTCCGTATTCAGACGTGTGGGCAGTTTACCTCGACAAATGGCTGCTGTAATCTATGCAAATGGAGGAACTACCCACTACTGATGTAAATGTAACACTGTTTTTATATTTGTTTACAGTGACCAATCACTTTTTCCCACATAGTGTACTGAGGACTGCTTACAAAGCATGTGCACCTCACAGTATTGCATCTCCCTTCAGAGGAGGATGGATTCTTCCAGGATGATAATGCCCCATTTAATCGGGCTCGCCTCGTGCAAGAATAGCTCAATAAACACAGTGCTGGTATGAAACATCTTGAATGGGCGCCAGAACTTGCCTGATCTCAACCCAATTGAACATCTGTGGGATATTGTGTAACGCCTGGTGCAATCGCGGACCTAGAAGCCTTAGAGGGTGATTGTTCCTGTCTAAAAACAAAGAGAGGATTGTGAACGGAACACACCCACACTCTTAACTATAAATTTGAAGAAAAGGTGAAAATCTTCCAAATACGTGGAGACAATGTAAATAGATAAAGTCTATTTACATTGTCTCCGCGTATCCACGTTTTTCTTTAATTAACACACAGCAACCGAAAAATTGCATTTCGACACAGCTTAGATCGAACCGCAGATATCTCGATAGCTAGCAGAGTGCGTTCCCCTTTCGCTACGGTGCCAACAATACACGGCGCTATGTGTGTTTATGTGTCAGCTTCTGACTTCACAAATCCTTAGGGATGGGCTCAGCAACTGAGACGTCTCCATCTGGTGGGGCTTAACGGCATGAGTTATTTAATTGACTTGTTTATGTTTTTTTTTAAATTTTTTTAATTTTCATGAAAATTTTGATGCTTTGGGAGAAGAGGGCACGTCAGGCCTATAAGGCATTTTCCCTCCTCATTCCCTGTTGTTACAAAAAATAATGTGTGCTATATATTTATAATTACGTAATACCATGTCTGTAACAACTAAAATGCAATAAATGAAATAATTATAGCTAATAGATCCAAAGGGCGAGAGAAATGGTGGAAATCTTCCAAATACGTGGAGAGAACGAAAATAGACAAAGACAAAGTCATCGCTCTTTCCACGTTTTTCTGTAACACACAGCAACCGAAAATTGGAGATATGCACCTCCCCGGCATCGCAAGGCTTTTTTAAATTTTTTCCACTAAAAAAAGTTTTAAATTTTTATATCACAAAGTGCGAACGAGAACCGAAATATCAGTATTATTTTCACGGCGTTCAGATGCCCGCTTTTTGAGGAAACCTACTTGATGCTTTTTAAATCTCACGTCTGGACAAAACCTTTCAAAAACAGAATTTGGTCTCTTCTATTCAGATAGGTTAATTTAATAGAAAAATTTCCAGCTTGGAAATTTATTACTAGTTTTTGTTTACGTCCCAATCGATGCACGTACTTCGCGCTGTCACCCACACCCGCGTCAAAGTCTACTCCACACGGTAACTTTCCCTTCCCCCAACTACTAATGATGCGAGACACTACTAATAAATCAGACTTCCTCTCTCATCTTTCTCTGTTTCTGAAACACTTAACTTTTCGTTGTTGTTTTTTCTGCTGCAACTTGAACAGAACATTTCATCTCCAAATTTTAGTTATGAAAACTTTTGCGAAAACCTAGGGATTGTGGACCTTAATACAAGCATTTCGGACTAAACACAACTGTACAGACATCTCATGAGGTCGATGTTACACGGGGTGGTTGCCATTCTCAGGGCGAAAGGAGGACCTACGAAGAAATATAATGAATAAAATTCTCCGCTGGACGTGTAGTGCAGGAAAGCTTACGTTAAGTCACGTTAGGGTTATTGAAAGGTTACTTGACGTAGCTAAAGTGTGCTTAATCTTCAAAGTGCTAGAGTTTGCTTAGGTAAGACACGCACGTGCAATAAATTCCAAGAATATGGAATTTATTTTTTACTCAGCGTTCCTCATTATCTTGAATATCAGTACTATAACTTCGGTTTTAGTACATTAGTACCTTGAAGGCTCCTTATTAGAGCGGTAAACACAATATACCCTGAACTTAACGTAAACACTCAATGAAATAGACTTAACGGCCAGACAGAGGTCTGACAATAAAATGAACTAAGAAAACGTACTCACTTTTAACCTTTTTTTGGGGGAGCTCCTGGTATTACTCAAATACACACTCCAAAATAACACAACTACTGTTAGACCGAACTTTCGTACTATCGTAGAATCGCATAACAATAATTAGGAAGAACCTATCACATATAAAACGAAGCTCCTTGGTATACTTGAGCGCGCCTATATATACTGCATACCACCACGTCATGACTTACACTCGTTGCCACATATCATTCAGCGGGAGAAACAACATCTCGTTAAGTGAGAAGATAATTTGCATAGGAAAATAAAATAACAAGAGATAGTAAAATCAAAAAGAAACTGAATCTAGAGTATACGTTACAGAAATAGGTAGGTATTCATAATTCAGTGAGTATTCAACGTATGTTCCAATAGCAGGAGAAAAATCTTTGTACTACGAATCCGGAAGGTTATTTATTGTGAATAAATGCTTATGGAAGAGAAATCAAGACACATTAGTACAAAAAATACTATTTATTTTATTTCAAACAATACAATGGAGTACAACTCCATCCCATTCTCTATATTCATCACAACAAAAGCTTGTGGTGCTCCATTGCCCCTTCTGATCCCACACCTACTTTAAATTTCCAGGGAAGGTAAAATGATTAATCTGATTAAAATTTAGACTTGTGTCTGTTGATTGGAGACAATATATTTTTCATTAAAAACAGGAGAACCAGCCTCGATGATTACAAAATGTGTATGGCATTACCAGTTCAAATGGGTATCAAAAGATGAACAGAACATTTGATTTTAACCATGACGTATCATCCCCCAGATATTGACGTATAAAGAATAATGTTGAAACAGTCTCCGTCAACGAAGCCCAGCTCCCACAAAAAATTTTCGGTGGTTACGTCAAATGTAGCCATCGATCTTTCATTGGGAATTTAATTCTTTTTTCAACTTCCAGAAGGCGACGCCGAGGTTTGTGATGCGTAAGCGTTGATAAATAGAAGTATCACCATGATTTTAACCTCTGAAGATTAATATGTCGTTTGGATGAAGTGAAACAGTCTCCAGTGTCACATGAGACACCACACTACTCGAAGCATGGTGCCACAATCCCAGATTTAGCAACGAAAGCGCCAATTTTTATTCCTGGATCTGACCTTTATCTGCGTCAACTTCTTGGGGAACATCTACCTGCTGCTGAGGCTTGAGCTCCCCGACAACTTCCTGAAGTGGAACTTCTTGCTCTTCGACTAAAACTGGAGATAGTACCTCTGGGACAAGAACTACGTCCTGTGCAGGGCCTGGAATCACAACATGCTCTTGATGAGGAAAGAGCGCACTTTCTTCTTCAATGATTACTGGGACTACTGGTTGTCTGTCGGGAACCGATTGTTGTTGTTCTTGGGGAACTTGTGGTTGCTGTTCCGGAAATGCTTCTTGTTGTTCCTGTGGAGCAACTTCAGGTTCAGCTGGAAGAACTTCCTGGTCTTCGCGAACGCTCTGAGCATCTTCTTGAGGAACAACCTGTTCTTGTTCTTCGGGAAGGGACTGGGGTAAATCGGCAATAACAGCAGGTTGTTGAGGAACTTCAGCTTGTTCTGGAAGTACTTCACTTAAAACCAGAGGCTTCTCGGGAACTTGTTGTTCAGCTTGTTCTTGAGGAATTTCTTGAACAGCATCTTGTTCCTGTTGAGGTTGCTTCTCGAGTAATTCTTGGGCCTGTTCCTGTTGTTGCTCTGCTTCGGGACTGCTGGGTTCTTGAGGTAGTTCTTCTTGTGCATCGGGTAGAGAAACCTTAATTTGTTCATCACTTCTGCCTTCAAGCCCTTCTTTTTGAATGTCTCCACCTTCCTCTAATGGGGCGGCTGCTTCATCATCAAAAGAATCCTTTTGAGCAGGAGCGACTTCTGGAACAGGATCTTCAACTTTGGCTGGAGAGGATTCTTCAAGCTTCTGCTCTTCTGCAGGTTCTTTTTCAGGTTCTCCAGACTTTGCTTCCTGAGGTTCAGAATATTCCCGTCCAACTTCTGGTACTTCATCGAAAGAGACTTTGGAGAATTCATCTGAATCTAATTTCAAGTTTTCTGAGGAAGAGAAAAAGAAAACAAAGCTAAGTATGAAGGCATGTTTTAAATACTCTTTGTTAACAAAACTGTTCACGTGAATACAACTGTACACAATAATAATGTTAGCATTGTTCAACAGTAAAATGGCAGCCACAAAATTCTAAGAAACTCGATAGTTTTAATGAATATTATTGAATAGGGATTTGTTTTGTTCTCCAGGTTTTCCCAATGTCACTTTGAGAAGACTTATCTACGAGTGCAATTGTTCTGCTCTTTATGGTCTTTAAACAAACTTTTGAGAACTTCATTACTTTAGAAATTTTGATCAGCGATGTAGCTCAACTTGAGGTCAATGTTACTCTATGATTCCTAGTCGTAAAAATCGAAAAGAAAATTAGGAAAAGCGTTTCAGCGTCGCTTTTTTTCTTCTGAGAAATAGAGGGAATGAACAGACCGTCAGTTCCGGGAGAGTCAAAACCCGTGCAAGAAAGAATCAAATGAATATGTATTCTTGTCACTGTCAATCCACCCACTATCAAGAAAAGAAGGCTGCATAGCTGACCTCAGAAAAGCTAACATGTAGTACTTTATTGCACCCGAATATGTACTACTCGGCACTGAAATTGCCCCACACAGAAATAGTGAGCCAAATCAGCCGAATATTATCAGAGATACAGAACATGAATAATACATGGTTCGATTTCCAAGACAGCAGTCAATATATTGTGTGACCACCATGTTGTGCAATGCAGTCAAGACACACTGCAAAGCACGGAGTGATACATCTCTATTATGGTGTCCAGGGTATCTAGGGTGACACAACGTTTACCTGGTCCCATAATTCAGGGGCATTCTGAGACAGAGGAAAGGCTTGCGAAAGTCGTCCAATGAAGTCCCATACATAATCGATGGGTGATAGGTCCTGAGATCTCGCTGACCATGGGAACTTATGGACCTCCCAGACACGCTCGGTAGATGCTAAAGGTGTGAGGCCGAGCGTTATCCTTGCTGGAAAAACGGCATACGGTATATGGCATAGAAATGGCAGCAACGCGGGTTGCAAAACATCTTCCAGGTACCGCCATGTGTCTGTTATGAGTAACAGAGGCGACCGGCTATCGTAATCAATGGCACCCCATACGAAGATGCCCGTTTGGACAACAGTGCGCTGCTAGCGGACAACAGCTGTATCCTCTCTGCGGGCACGTCACGGACACGACGATCATCACTACCGACCCAGAATCGAGACTCATCTATGAACACGACATGGTACCATTTCTGTCGCCACACAGCTTTACTACGACACCACTCCAAAAGACCTTGGCGATATCCTACGGTGAAGAGCGGTCGACACAATGGCTGACTGGAGCGCAGACCTGCTTTTTTAAATCTTTGGTTCACCGTATGGGTCATGGCGTTATTCGGCCTATCGACACCCTTGCGCAAAGAAACTCCAATCTGAGTCGTTACATCCATAGTCGCCGCTACAGCCCGTAGACTTCCCTCTTCACTAAGTCGTGGCTCTTCAATAGAGACAAATACGCCGATCGATGTGTGCTGACGTCCGTCTGACTGCAGCAGTCCCACAACGACGGCTGGCGATGTCTTCTGGCAACTACTTTCGCCCTCAGCGTCCAACTGTTCTTTCATCTCGATGCACATGCGCCACGATTGGGTGGATAGGCCAACCCACTTCACGGAGTCCTACGTTCCTGTCTCTTTCAAATGCGTCCAGCTGGCGATAGAGTAGGCGACGAGGTCTACGAGGCATCTTTAGTCCTTGGATATGCTCTAGCAGCCCCCAAAACTCCCTTGCTTTGTTCTGTACGACCTCGGACACGGGATATGACATGGCTTCGGCCCTTTTATCTCTCGCACATCTAGCGCGATTTGTTGCATACTCGAATGATTTGCATATCCCATCTGCCTGCGTACATATACACATTTTCATGCCGATAGACCGAATCCTTCTGGGTGGGGCAATTTTATTGCCGAGCAGTTTATTTCAAGCAGTTCAATACCCTAAAAGCAACACAGCTTGCAACTGAATAACCTGTCGTGTTTGCTATGAAAACTCAAGCTTTGTTTTATTTCCCAGTGTGTATATAAATTGCAGGTTATTAAGTGATACAGTAATTAAGTAGTATATAGTTGGCCAATATTATACTTATCGTCTTTGCTTGGTTAGCAGCAGTAAGATATTTGTGTTAGTATAGGATATACAAATATTATCTGACTTACCATCCTTGTCACATTTACGCCAAAAATCGGATTGTCATCTTCAAAATTTGTATTATATGGCGTAATCCCGTATTTCTTTCATGATTAAAATAAAATCGCCGAAAAACAGACAATATTCAGAGAAACATAGATATGATTCAGAATAGGACTTATAATATGCGGGCAGTCAAATCAGAGTGTATAAACTTCCATTGTCCGATATGAGTAAAATAAATAAGCGTATATATACAGTAAATATAGTGCTGGTGTAATATTGAATGCTGTTGAAGTGTTCTGCAACACTTTAGATGAGAGCAAGGTACGATTTCAAGAGACACAAAAGACAGTGCATTGATAATTCGCGCTCAGCCGATATAAAAAGTGTGAAAGATATTCCCATTAACGTCATTGGCAAAGTTATCGGTTACATATCGATACTAGATGTAACTGGTTTTTACGTAGTTGTGGTTAAAATAACATTTTGATTTTTAAAAGATAGATTTATTAATAAGAGATTTTTGTAAGCATATCCAGTTGTCAATTTCTAAGTCTCTTTTTATTTCTGGCACTGCCTTAAAAATCTGGCTTAGGTAAATAATGGCATATTTTATTTCAAGCTGAAGAAGCCCATTTATTGGGGATTGTTCTCAAAATGAATGATGAATTTGAATCTAATAAAAGAAGATAGATTTTAGAAAAAGTTCCGTGTTTCAGAGAGTGGAATTCATGTCATTACATATTTCTCTTTTCGGCTTGCCTTCTCATTCCTTTGTGTTTAGTCTTTGATTTCTTTCTCCTGCCGTTTCATGTTTGATCAGGTTTATTAGTTGGGTTTCTTTCTCTCTCCCGATGTCTTGTGTACTTACTGTTGTGCATAACTCCACTAGATATTTGGGCCATTCATTATGACCTAGTAAAGATCCATGAAGAATATGTGGATTGTAACACATCAAAAAATGAAATCACGTACCTAAGCTAAAAGCAAAGTCCGAAGTATGACTTTCATGCCTGTTCGGAAGCATCATTACCATGTTGCGAAGGCTAGTTAGTGAATATCATGACTGTTGCAAAACACCAAAAGAAATGCACGCACCTGAATTGAAAGGAAAGCCATTCCGATGTTCCTGTTTCGAATCATCATTATAACTTTTCAGACTCGTGAACATCAGGCTGGATGTAAAACAGTAAAAGAAAAATTACATACCCTGGTTGAGACTCCTAAGTGCGACTGCGCAGATAATTTGAAAACATTATTATTACTTTACGAAGGTTCATAAAAGTATAGTCCAGCTGTAAAACAGCAAAAGGGAAAAGACGTACCTGAGCTGATAGAGAAGTCTTTTGGGGCATCTGTTTCAAAGTAGCAGGATTACCTTGTGAAGGTCCACAAAGAACAAGCGGTTGTAAAACATCAAAATGAAATCAGGTGACTGAGTTGAAAGGACAGGGTCGCCAATTAGGAAATGTCACCATTGCTTTCCGAAGGTCCACACAAAATAAGCGGTTGGAGAAACAAAGGGAGGAATCACATACCTGATTTGAAAAAGTCCAAATTACGACTGCGGTAATAGTTTGGAAGCAGCATTAACACTTCCCTGAAGCTCATGAGGTATTGACCCCTTGTTAAATGACAATAGAAAAATCACGTACCTGTGTTGAAAGGAAAGTCCCAAGAACGACTGTCTGGAAACATCGGCATAACTTCGCCGGTTGTAAAATATCAAAGTTAGAGATTTTGTAAGATGTCAAAGTCTCTATAGAAAAGTCTGAAACACACTGCTGCATAAGCAGATGTTTTGAGGAGAAAGCGCAGAGCCGTGGCGTTATATACAACTACTAGTTACACGCCACGTGTGTTTCAAATTTTCATTGAAAGTCCGAAGTAGAGCAGCTATGGACAATTTGGGAAACTTACCGAAGTTCAGTAACATCAGTGAGTACACAAAGCTAACAGAAAATTACCCATTCTTCATTTTGTTACAAACTCCGGGAAAGGAAGCGGGAAAAAAAAGTATCACCTCTCTCACGGAGCGAGAAGCCTGCCTCATACTATCTCAACAACAAAGCAACTTCTTTCTTTCTTCCACAGGAATTGGCTTCTTAAAAAAATAAATACATAATATAGTACTTAGGTGACAAATGAAATCGGAAATAGAAAATAATATTCCGTACACTTTTTCATTTTACAGAAATAGTATTTTGAGTTTGTTTTTCTACTCACTGCCGAGAATTGGATTTTTGAACATTTTTCATTATAATGAGATGAGTTCTATATATTTTCCAAACTGTATTTTGTATACTGTAAAGAATGTTGCTATTTTGCTTCAGACAATTAGTTAAAATATTCGACTGCATTTTAAAATATCTAAGGCAATTGTTTTTAGTTATTGCTGGGTAGGTTATCGTTTTAATTATAATCCTTTGTTCATCTGGCATCCATATTAACATTAATTCCCATTGAAGTTTTATTTCTTTTTCGAGATTTATAATAACTTCAAATCATTTGTTGCTCAGGTTATTTTTTTTGTTTTACGTTTTTACTTTTTTTATTTATTTTGTTTTATGACATTTGATATGATGATACTTTTGAGAATGTTAACTTTAACTTCTGTTTCTGTATAATGTGCGTTTACTTTCACTACTGCTTTGTCATTTTCGTACGGCTGCCTATTAAATTAATCTTGCACTCTTTCACCCCCGCCCCTCCCATTTTTAATAGTCAAAGCTAACTTGAAATTTGTGAAAACCTCAAGAAGAGGAATATGTAAGGGGAACGAAATAGCGCCCTGCTTGTGTGTGTGTAACTGTTCTATTGAAATTTTCTATAAATCCGGACTGGCTAGGCGCTGGCTTGTAACCATTCGTCTGAGATGGGTCTGAGTTCAAATCCCAAGCAAAGCACGGATGGTTGTTTGTCTTACGGCACTAAATTAGGGAATGGCGAACTGCTTATAGTGAGGGACGGGCAATTGGTTAAAGCCCACTGAGTTGCTCACGATGTTTGTTAAACCTCCAATAATAATAATAATAATAATAATAAAAAAGAAAAACGGGTAGGAAGTGTTTCTCCTGTTCCACAACGAAGCAGTAAAGAATATATAGTGAAAGCCATTTGCCGGTGGCAAAAATCGGACCCCTCATCCATTTGCTCCAGGGCCTAATGCTTTCACAAGTAAGCTACACCGACGAAGTTTATCGCTGCAACTTTGCCCGCCTTGATATGTGCGTCCCCTCTGAGATAGGTACGTCACATATATCATCTGAAGGGACAATGTGACGTACAGGTGCTATATATCTGTACGTCACATATATCCTTGAGAAAGGGATGGGACGTAATCGTAGGTTTCCGGGTCAGCCGGCAAACCACGTTTGACGTAGCTCTCCGGAAAAGAAAGAATTCTCACTAATTTCAGACGATGTGTGGAACGAACATCACACATTTTCCGAAGAACCCAACTGCCAGGAGATCCATTTTACATTCGGACGCCAATATAGCGTAAAAGCCATTTGCCGGTGCCAAGAATTCAATCCCACATTTTTCTGCTCCGGAGCCGAATGATTTCCCAATTAAGCTACACCGACGGAGTTTGTCGCTGCCACTTGGCCGTCTTGACATGTGCGTCACAAGACATTCACGGTAAAAGAGTAAAGACTGAAACTCTGACGAATTCGATTTCTCGGGTTTTAACTGCGATGCATTTAATTCAAGGAAACTGCTGAAAATAAGCGATTTTACACAAAAAATCTATCTAAAGAGAATCATGTTATGCAGAAAATTTAAATCCGAGTCAAAGCAAAAGAGGCAGCAATCAAGAAATAACATTAACTGCAGCTGGCGATAACATTTCTTTTGAATTTCTGTCGGCTACATGGACAATAATTTGTTCAGCTATTAAAAATTTGGGGTATAATCGCATAGGGCACGATTATAAAACGCCTTGATAAACGCGAAGAAAAAAGTTCCTCGTACAAGTGAATACTTTGAAAATCGTTCACCGAAATTTAAAAAGTGAAATGCCTTTTAAATCTTAACGGGGCTTGTACCTGGCCCACCACTGACGACTGGCCAGAAGCCCGCGCCCCCGACCACTCGGTCACTACGGAAGCTACTGGAAAACAGTGTAACAAATTAATTTATAAAACCCGTCATTCATAATATGCAGCATTTATTCCATGCACATTAATTGATCTGAAGTGTACGTATTAATTGTTTTGGAACGGAAAGGAAGAATGAAAACAAGATATCCACAATTTCCAATGAAAGGCATTCAGAATATATTCGACGTCTTGGTTTGGAACGGAATGGTACAAAACCAGAGAAAAAAATTAAACTGCAGTTAGGAAATAAACATTTAAGCCAGATGATTCCAATAACTCATTCCACCAGTGGGCAGTGGTTGCGCTATTTTTTATTATTTAAAAAAATGGAATGGAGACACCCACACATCTTTCATTCTCAATATTTTTCAAAGCAGGTCAAGTTAAGATTTTATTTAAGCACTTTCAGCAGATTTTACGCTGTAACTCACGGCTGTTAAGCAGAGTTTACGCATAGCACTGTTATTCCGGAATCTGAGATTATTTCATTCCAAATTAGGCAAGAGCTTCTGCATATTTTTGTTACTTCATTTCTTGATAATGGCGAATGGAAAACACATTTACCTGCACTTGCAATATTGTGACACGCAAGGGCAAACGGGTGACAAAATAGTTTAACGTGTTTTGTCTGTTCTTAAGTAACTTAAAAAAGACTACTGATTTAACTAACCCATTACAAAAAATTAATCTTCAGAAAGTTTTAATTTAACACCTCGGTGTTTTGTATACTCGAAATAGTCCATTTAAGCATGAAAAATGGAAGACTGTAAATCGACCGCGAGACACTTACACCGTAGAACTCTGGTGAAAACATATTCTACACTAAACACACGAGAACTCACAGTTCATTCAGATGTCTCCAGAAACTGATTCCTTTCTAAAGGTTTGTGATTACCCTTGTTTTTGAATGTAGCCGCAGATGCCTTTCGTACAGATCCTTGGTCTAACCGTTTTGGTCCTTGATAATAACCGACTTTATGATGTATAACGTAATATCTTTTTCGTGAGCAAGATTGACGTTACGCTAAGTCTAAATACGATGCAATAGTTTACGGCCAGACGAAACGTAAGCAGAAGTCAACTTACGATAACTTTTTTATTGGTACAGCACTAATTCTGTAGAACTCCACAATATGGCACTACAGTTGTTAATTTCACATTTAACTTAACAATCAAACGTCTACACACACACATCCACCTGATCAACTGTTGTATCGTCCTTTTTATCCATCGTTCTTATCACATTCATACGTCACTTTCTCTCTGACCTCAAATGTGTTGGCCAACCTCATTCTTGTTTGAGAGGAAAAACATAACGTCAAGTTTGAAAGTATAAAGGAGAACAAACTCAAATTTACATAGGAAAAGGAGCTAAATATGAAAGTTAACTGAGAATATACGTCACAGATATCACGTAACCCATGCCTCTGTGTCTCTTCTTTGTTGTCTTTGGGTTTAACTACCATATGGTGTTTTAATGTTTTGAATAGCGTATGTCAAAGCATATTACTTGTTGACAAATTAGGTCTAACAAACTAAATAACGGTCAACGTTGATATGAATAAGAACAGTTTGCATTAAAGTCCAAGTGATTTATTCTTCCCAAATGCACACATGTCTGCCAATAAATTAGAAACTTTTATTCAATACGGGGTTGGACTTCCTTTGGTCTCAATTACAGCACGTATGCGGTTTGGCATATATTCCACAAGGTCTTGGAGTGCATCTACGTCTACAGCATACCATGTGTTCACCAGACAGTCCTTTACCTGGCTCAGATTTGACGGAAGAGGACTTTGCTCCCGGATCTGGTTTTCTAACATGTCCCATGCATTCCCAATGGGGCTCAGATCTGGGCTTTGGGAGATTGTGGAAGTCGCTGTCATGCTCGCTGAACCACTGCTGAACACATCTTGCGCGCCAGACAGTATAATTATTGTCCATGAAACAGCTGTCACCTTCTGGACAAAAAGTCAACATTACAGGATGGGCTTGATCAGCAGCAATGTTCAGATAATACTTGGAAGACACCCGACCTTCTAGTAGTATCATATGACCCGTTCCGTATCAACAGAACATGCCTCACACCATGAAACAACCCCCAGAACCTTGAGTTGTGTTTACAGGGCAAGCTGGGATCACTGCTTCATAGGGCTCCAGCCAAATTATCTGCCTACCGTCGGTATAGAACAAGGTGTACCACGACTCGTCGGACCATATGAATTTTTTCCAGTGTCCAGTCACGGTGTTTCTGACAGCATCACTGTAGACGAACTTTCCGGTTCTTCGCAGAAATCAGGGGTTTCTGTATAAGACTTGTCAGCCCACATGACTTTTTTCCAGTTTTCAGTCGCGGTGTTCCTGGCATCACTGTAGATGAACGTTCCTGTTCTTCGCAGAAATCGGTTGTTTCCGTATAGGCCTCGTCGGACAACATGACTTTTTTCCAGTGTCCAGTCACGGTGTTCCTAACAGCATCACTGTAGACGAACTTTCCGGTTCTTCGCAGAAATCAGGGGTTTCCGTATAGGACTCGTCATGCCACATGACTTTTTTCCCGTGTTCAGTCACGGTGTTCCTGACACCACTGTAGACGAACTTTCCGGTTCTTCGCAGAAATCGGTTGTTTCCGTATAGGACTCGTCGGACCATATAACTTTTTTCCAGTGTCCACTCACGGTGTTCCTGACACCATCACTGTAGACGAACTTTCCGGTTCTTCGCAGGAATCAGGTTTCCGTATACGCATGCGAGTGAAAATACCGTTACCCTTCAATCTTCTGAGCATACTTCGCTGAGATATGGTCAGAAACATCCTTCATTGAATTCAATTGATGCACACAGGTAGTTCTGTTTCTCCGTACAAGCATCCTCAACCAAGATCGATCTCGTGCCTGACAGATTGTCGTTGAGCCACAATTATGCTTCTTAAACAAGCAGTGTGGGTTATTTTTCCACTCGTTAAAGATCCGTGATATCTCACCTTTTGAGAAATCAGGCGTTTACAAAATCGTCGCTCCAGCCAGACGATTACCGCACAATAAGGCCTTTATCGAACTCTGAAAGATCCTTTGTTTTTCCCATTGTGATTAACACCACTGATAATGTCTGCCGAGCAACAGTCTTAAATAGTTGCCTAGATCACGTGGTGACGCACGTGACCACGTATTTTGCATATACGCTGCGTAAGTGACGTTTACGGACATCTGCATAAAGTTTTGAATTTAGTGGCCGGCTGTGTACGGAAGTCACAGGATTGTGGAAACTTCGCTGTAACATCAATAATATGCAGCAGCAGAAATCACATACACGCTTTAAACTGACAATCGGAAAATCCCCTGACGATCGTATCAACACGCTCACTACAATTAAAAATCTCTACACTCTCCTCACACGTAGTATTTATTTATTGTCTGACCACTCTAAATGTTGCCGAACGTATAAAAAATTCGAGGAAGTTATAAGCCATGCAGAACAAACATGAGGCAGAGAAGTAACAAAATTTAAGGGGGAATAGAGAAGCTGAACAGGAAGGTAAAGTTAGAGATATACATCACAACTACCATGAGCAAATCTGAGGAATATTGCCAGTCCCTAATTTGGGGCCACTGGTTACAAGAAAATGATAGAGCATAAGACAAGCACAGCATCCATGCCTCATCCGGGACCTGCTCAGACAAGACAGAAAACTAAGCCTTCTGACCACTCGACCATTGGGGTAGCTCCCAGACGATGGAGAGGTCGAGGGTCATATAGGATGGCTCAGAATCTTCATAGAGACTATGCACTCTCCTTAATTGTTTATTCTTTCATTATGGATTCAATCAGTTCTCGAAGCTTTACACTTACAATTCCTCCCTCCACTATTCACAGACGTGACGCTACAAACTTGCTCAACTCCATAACTGATGTTAGCCACTGGTTGCTTCCGAATCTTTTAGATGATGCAATACGAATAACCGCTGTCACAATTTAAACGTTATTGAATCGTACTCGAGATTTGAAGTAATATGTTGAACGTGGTCTATAGTTCTTGTGCGTTTACTCAGGGGCTCCATCCAGCTTATTTCTATTGTACCGAAAGTAATGGAAAAGTGGGCGTACTTTTTTATTAACTGACAGAGGTCATTCAAATTGCACATGTTGGTAGAGTAAACTTTCCCCTATAGTAACCATTCTTCTTCATTGTAGGTAAATAATGGATTCCAAGCAGAAGCAGCGTCCCGTCATTAAGTTCTTGACGAAAGAAGGGCGCAGGCTCTCCGACATCCACAAAAGGCTACAGAATGCTTACAGAGATGACACCATTGACAAGAGCAATGTGCACAGATGGATGACGAAGTTTAAAGTAGGGGAAACCAGCACTGAAGACAAACCACGCAGTGGGAGACCATCATCTGCGACCACCGACACAAATCGTCAGCGAGTGGATGAATTGATTCGCTCGGAGAGACGAGTCACAATCTGTGAGCTTGTAGCACAACTGGACTGTGGTAACAATGTCATACAGAAGATGGTGAAAGACATAGGGTATCGGAAAGCGTGTGCAAAGTTGGTACCTCGGAAGTTGACACCCAATTTGAAGGAGAGACGGGTGGACATCTGCTCTGATTTGCCTGGAAGCGTTTGAAGCCAATGAAAATACGTTTTTTTCTCGATCTGGTGACAGGGGATTAAACGTGGGCGTATCTTTACGATCCGGAAACGATGAATCAATCCACGGAATGGCATCACACCTCTTCACCAAGGCCTAAGAAGTTCAAGAGCCAGCGACCAGCACAGAAAGTCATAGTGACTGTTTTTGGGATGACAGGGGTGTCATTCTTCTTGATTTTCTGGAACGTGGCCGTACCGTGACCAGCGAGCGGTACATAGAGACACTTAAGAAGCTTAGAGAAGCCATAAGGAGGAAGAGATCGAACAAGAATATGAAAAGGATCCACATTCACCATGACAATGCGAGACCACACACATATTCGGCACAAATCAGGCGATCAGAAAATTAGGCTGGTGGGTGGTCCGCCATCTATTGTACAGCCCAGATCTGGCGACCTACGAATTCCACCTGTTCGGTCCAAAGAAGGACAGTCTCCGGGGACAACGATTTGATGACACAGACGAGGCGAAAGGGGCTGTGAAAAAGTGGGTACAACAGTCTACACCTGAGTTTTTTCAAAGGGGATTCGAGAGTTGGGTTCAACGATGGCGCAAATGCATCGCTTTTGATGGAGACTATGTTGAGTAGTACCTTTGTATAGAGAAAGAGTTACTCTACCAACATGTGCAATTTGAACGACCTCTGTCAGTTAATAAGAAAGTTATGCCCACTTTTGCATTACTTTCGGTACAATTCTCGAATTATTAGACTTACTATAGGAATATGTTGGTTTCATAATATTTAAAAATTCTGCATATGTGTGATTTTCATTTTTTAGTACACAAAGAGGATATAATTTGCACTGAAGTGATGCATAAAAAGTTTGTTGAATATAGTTATCGAGATGCCATAGCCTTATGTTATTTGTTTCGCTTTAATGCAATTTTCAGAAGCTAAAATATGTGGAACAAAAACAAATAAATAAATAACACTAGCTGCTCCGGGGCCTAAGTGGACAAATGCGCGGGTCTCCGGCTGATCGCACGAATTACTCCAAGGCTCAAATCCACGATGAGGTAAGGTTGGTGCGCTCGTCTTACGGCTCTGCTTTCTCTCTGGGGACATTGACCCAAAATCAGGGAAGGGAAATCCCCGGAGGGCTCAAAATCGGGGGACGGACGATCCTTTAAACTGCAATAGAAATTGCAACAGGGGGTAATAATAGTTTAATTCAAAAAATGTGACTGCATAGTTGGTAAATAATGATGCTTCCAAGGAAATGTAAAAAACAAACCTGGCAGTCAAACTCATAGACCAATAAATTTGCCTAGAAAAAAGATTATTACTCCTTAACTTTTCTAAACAGCGCAATTTTAACACTTCCATGATACAATAATTCGCTGTTCCCTTTTTTGTTTAAATGTAATATAAAATCCAATTATGTGTCTTTTCAGTATGTATTCGTAAACTGAAATGTTCTCAGCGTCATTTGTTGGTACACTGCCACGCTATGCGTGTCTCCGAAATTTTAAACCAGTGTTCACGTAGCAGTTGAATTAATTCGCAGAGGAAGGAAAGGAATCTGAATCACCCAAACGATTTGAAGCTAAGCGGATGTCAGAATGATTCAAAATCAAGGACTAGCTGGTTTTAAGGTTCAGGATCCAGATCCTGAAAGGTTCGCGAAAGTGTTTTAAGCAGTGCATGACGCTTTTGCTTGCCACTAAGTGATTTACGGGAAAAGGAAGGTACAGATGTCCTTGGACAAGTATTTAAAAGCGTCCTCGACATCGGTGGAGCCGGGAGCACATTAATACATAGCTTGTAAGAGCGTAATGTTCAAATGCATATGTTGTAGTACAGAGGTGAGGAACCTTTTCAGGCTGGAAGGCCGCATTAAGTTAGCTATAATCTAATAAGGCCGCATTCAAGAAACCTCAATTTGATATACAGTAGACTTTCGCTAATCCGGCCCTCGATAATCCGGCATCCTTCTCCTTGCGTGGTGTTTGGTTGCAGAAATCGTGTTAATAACAGACCGGAATAAATTATACTTCATACACGAGTGAAGTTTTCAATTTTAACGTCATGTTTTGTTTTGAACTGGCACTAACGTTCATGTGATTCAATTTAAAATAAAAGTAGGAAGGATCCTCAAAATAATTAAGAATGTTACAAAAAACATCTTCATTAAAGCAGACAAAAATCTGTGACATGTTTCGAAGTGGCCACACTGAGTAGAAAATTCAAAATTTCATCTGTGCTGTATTGCAATTGTACGTTTCTTTTACTGTGTATAGTACGTACACATACATATTGTGCATTACTGTACTGATAATATGCAAAGATCACTTCACTGTTGTAAATGAGACAGTATAGTACGTACTGATCGTGTTCTTTTACTATTATCATATGCTTGTCTCTCATTTATGTTTTTTTTAAATGCATATGTACTACACATAGTAAACTTGTAATTATAACATTAAATTTAATGAAGAATTAAACTGAATTTTTATGTTCTCTCAGTAATCCAGCACTCTCGCTAATCCGGCACCACCCTGTGCAAGGAATGACCGGATTAGAGAGAGAGAGAGAGTCTACTTTACTTCGAAATGTACGTTATTTTATAAAACTCTAACTGCTACGTATTAACTAACTTCAAAATATGAAAAAAATATAATTAATTCTAAAGTTAACTAGCCTTTTAATGACTTTGTTATGACTGCTATTTGTTAGAAAGCATTTGAATATTTGGTTGCAATATGGAGGTCCGCAATTTCAACTGATCTTCTAGATGGGTATCCGTCATTTGTGACCTTAAGCACGTCTTGATTTGGGTTAAGTAGGAAGATGTACACTTAGGAGCAATTGAATTACAGGTATCTGTCTAGTAACGTGTAGCACCACCTTTCGCCCTGATGACGGCGGCGATTCGTCTCGGCATGGACTCGACAAGACACCGGAAGCGTTGGGAAGCCATACGGATCCACGACCCCAGAACAAGCTCCCACAGTTCACGAAGATTTGATGGAGGGCGGTCAGAGCCTCGAACATCTCTCTCGATGGCATCCCAGATGTGCTCGATGGGATTGTGGTCAGGTGACCTAGCTGGCCAAGAAAGCGAAGTCACGTCGGTGGAGTGTTCATCCAACCATTCGGATACAATTCGGGAGCGATGGCAAGGTTCATTCTCTTGTTGCAGGATGAGGTCCCCAGTGGGATGTTGAAGATGCACAAATGGGAACAAATAGTCGTCCAGGATATCCCGGTAACGTTGACCTGTGAGGGACGAAGTCACACGTACCAGGGGTTCCATTTCAGTCCACGTAAACAGTCCCCAGACGAGAATGCCACCCCCACCAGCTTGAAGAGTACCCTGCTGGCAAGATGGACCCATCGCTTCATGTGGTTTGTGCCGTACTCGTATCCTGCCATCCGCATGTACCAACGTGAATCTCGACTTATCAGTCCAGGCAACATTTTCCCACATGTCTAGAGCCCAGTGGCGATGTTCCCGCGCTCATGCTAATCTTTGCACCCTGTGATGTGCGGTCAGCAGCGGTACCCTCGTGGGACGATGGCTTCTGTACGCCATAGCGAGGAGATGGTTCTGGATGGTGTGGCTGCTTACACGTTTTTGTGCACCAGCGTTAAATTGCCGAGTGATTTCTTGCACTGTGGCCCGTCTATTCGCTGTTACAATGCGAGCTAGCCGACGATGATCCCGCTCATCCACACGCTGTCGTCCACGGCAGTTGTCCCTTGCAGGGATGGTTTTACTGGATTCGATGTAATCAAAGTGCACCCGTGACACAGTGGCTCGTGTCACGGGTGCACTTCCGAGATGGAGTGACCCATTCGTCGGGCTCCGACAATTTTCCCACAATCAAATGCGCTTAGATCCTTCGTCTTACCCATACCGTGTCCGACTCTTACTGATTCCCGTCGCATCACTCCTTATATTGTCGGATCGCTGCATACGTCATGTCGTTTCCGTTTACAGGGACGCCCACAACGCCACATTTGCATAACGCCAGCTGTCTCTAATTCAATTGCTCTTCAGTGCATATCACTGTAAGCATGCGAGTTTTCTTTCAGTTACATGTACTCTTATATTTCAGGATTAATGTGCGCTTTTTTGCTGATCTTTTCATATACTATAGTAACAGTTTAGCTTTAATGGTCTCTTGAAACAAACGTACATGTCGGCGATTAGCCGTAATTAGCACCTTTCGACAACTGCGTAAGTCTGGGACGTACTATATACAGTATATATCAGTGGCGTACCTTGGGTCCGAGACCTGGGCTATCTCCTACGCCCTCCCCACCACAGTACTGTTTTTTAAAAATTGCGAAGTTTATTTTTTAATTGTTAAGTAATTGAAGTAACATTTTTTTTTCTAAATTTTAGGTACATGCTATTGCTAACATGACACCAAATAATTATGAGGATTAGGATTTCAACACTTATTTGTACACAAACTCCATTCTTCTTTCCTTTTGTGTTAACTTGAGTGTTACGTTTCCCCAAAAAATGTTTCTTTCGAGTACTTTTTCATATTTAAAAATAATGTTTTTGCTATTAACAAACCAGCCAAGTTGCTAGAATGTACACTGCCGGACAATTGCTAAGGATGGATGACAATAGCAACGATAGCAACCATAAAATGGAAGGCAGGAAAATGTGGAAATTAGCATAAGTGCGGGATACAGTAAGACGTGTTGTGTGTATGCAAATTTTGGATTGCCGAACTTGTTCGTGACGTCAAAGCGCTGATAAGAGATATAAAGGATTTGACGCGTATTGACCGTTGTTGTTCAAACGCAAAGTTGAAAGGGAAAGAATCAATTGACGAACTTGCAATTTTCAGTATGTCTTCCCGACATCACCTAGATGATTTTACGCGTGGCCGTATTATTGGCAAGATTGAAGAAGGGCGAAAAATAACAGATGTTGCCAGGGAGTTCGACGTCAGCCACAGTGTTGTTTCAAGGCTTTGAAAATCATTTCAAACAAATGGAGAGTGTAGCAAACGTCACGGGAGAGGTCGTGTTCGCAGTACGACACCTGCAGAAGATCGGTACATAGTGCTATCAACAAAAAGACACCGGCGCAGCACAGCTAGTGAGGTAGCAAATCAGTTTATGGCTGCTACTGTCAAGCGGATCTCCCGAAAAACTGTCGCCAGACGTTTGCATGAAGGAGGACTATACGCCCACCGTCCTGTTGTGTGCATCCCATTGTCCAGACGTCACCGTACCGCCCGTTTGCAATGGTGCCATCAACATCGCACTTGGACTGATAACGACTGGTCTGCTGTCCTCTTCTCAGATGAGAGTAGATACAGTCTATCGTCTGACTGTCGACGACAACTGATCTGGCGTGATAGTGGTACTGCATATTGCCCAGCAAACATACAGGAAAGGGACCGATATCCGACATGTAGTGTCATGGTATGGGCTGGCATCATGATCAATGGCCTATGTGCTTCCAACTGGGACTATGACTGGGCAACGATACATTAATGATGTTCTGCTACCTCATGTTCGCATGTTCCGTGGTGCTGTCGGTGATAGATTCTCATTTTCATGGACGACAACGCAACATGTCATCGAACAGTCGCTGTCCAGGAGTGTCTTGAGAGCGAGGATATTCAACGCCTAGTATGGCCAGCACGTTCTCCAGATCTGAATCCCATTGAAAATGTCAATAAACAAGGACACCCTCATCCGTGCACTGACAGAGGAATGGGATAAATTACCCCAACAGCTGCTTGATAATGTTGTGCAAAGCATGACACGACGTGTGGAATCTTGCATCGCCCTCCATGGTGGCCATATCCCGTATTGACATCTTACGCCGGAACGCCTGCGGACGGTAATTGCATTTTTTTTCACGTTTACGTATTCTGCACAAAATGGCCTGTTTGTCCCTTGAACACGTTCCAAAGCCTTCTGGATTTCAGAGAACAATAAATTGTCTTTCTTGTAATGTCCTGGCATTCTGACATTATTTTATTTCACTTGGCATCCAACCACACTTACTTTTTTTATGCGCTATATAGCCGTTTATGATCCGTCCTTAGCAATTGTCCAGCAGTGTATATCTTGAGTCCTTTTAATACGGAAAAACCTCTTTCTGCAGTTGTTGATGGAAAGTTTAATATTAGATCTGCTAATTTGTACACCTCAATAAACACTACGTACAATTATTCAACTTTTTGTAACAAGTAATATCTCTAACTTATTTGTTTTGTGCTCATCAAGGGAATAAAACACCTTCAGTTCATTTTTTAATCGAGCTGTATCAATATTTGAAGCATAGAATTCTTTAAGCTCTGATAGTAGATGTTCAGGGAAGCTTTCACAAAATTTATCAAAACAGTTCGAATCCAACAAAGCCACGAATTTAAGATATAATACCACTGATTTTAATTCATTCACACAAACTGAAACAACTCTCGCGAAACACGCGCTAGAAGCATGGAGGGGCTGAGGTAGTCTGAAGTCTTCTTTTTTCTCAGCGAACCTTGGCGCAAAGCAATGGTCCACTCACCTCCGTAGCTGATTCATGTTGCCATGGAAACGCTAGCAGGCGATAGTATTGAAGCTCCTCGCATCAGAACAGCGAAGGCTCTCGAAGACGTACTTGCGTTATGCCATTGATCATCGCTCGCCAGACTGATTCTCATAATGGAAAGAAGCGAATCCGTTCGTGTATTTTTCGCACCGAAAGCATCGACATATCTTAATACCGTTTATAATTGACTTTTATTTGTGCATTCTCTGGGCTTTGCAGCTAGCCTCGAATATACGCCACTGATATATATATATATATATATAATAATCAAATCAATTGCTGTCGTAGGTCAAAGGACAAAGACGGGGATCCGTGTTTTCCGCGGAGCTGTTAGGAAAGTTCTAAAATATTGAAGCATTCTTGGATCATCTCCTCTAGAGGGAGAAAACTGAGTTTGGTTATTATACAATGGTTAATCGTTTAAATTGTGTTAGCCATAAAATATTATTCGAAAGATGTGAATAAATTTTTAACAAATCAAACTTTAAAACATGAAACAAAATCGATTATTCAGCTGGCGAGCGAGATATTTGCCTGACGGGTGAACCAGCATGAAAATTTTCAAGCCCTGTATATATATATATATATATATATAGGAAAGATAAGGAGAGGAAGAGGAACTTGTGGATAACGAAAATGACAGGAGTGGACGACATCATGACCAGAGTGAAATCACTGAAATGGCAATGGGCTGGACATGTTGCCAGAAGAATGGACCACCGATGGACAACCGAAATTTTCGACTGGATTCCGAGGGACAGGAAAAGACCCAGAAGAAGACCCAATGGGAGATAAACGGATGAAATTCGAAAGTATGCTGGAGTGACGTGGAGGAGACAGGCCCAAGACAGACAATCGTGGAAGAAATTTGAGGAGACCTTCATCCAGCAGTGGATTGATAATGGTTGATGATATATATATATATATATTTATAGTGGAAGTTATACTTTGCCGTCCTTAAACATTCACATCGAAGGATCAATATAATTTCAACGCGTGAGATTCTCTCTCGCTGCGTCTTTTCTGCTGAATATAAAAATATAAAAAAGTCTAATTCTTTTGCAAAGACTGTGACTGGAGGCAGAACTCACTCTACTTTCCTTCCCAGTGTTTTCTCTCCGGTCCCCCCTCTTTATATATACACACGGTCGAGTCACATTATTGTAACCACCAGCTAATATCAAGAGTAACCGCTGTGTTCAGCGCGGACAGCAGCTAGCGACTCAATAAGGTGCTGGAAGGTGTTCACAGGTAAGTGGAACCATGCTGACTGCAGTGCATCTGACAGCTGCTGGAGGATCCACACAGCGAACAACACGATCGAGGTGGTCCCACGGATGCTCAATTGGGTTTACGTGTGGGGAATTAGGGGGCCAGGGAAGCACTTTGAAGTCGTCACCGTGCTCTTTTAACCACTCTCGGACATTTCTAGCTGTGTGACACGTCGAATTGTCGTGATGAAAGATCCCAACCGCCCCAGGGAAGACAATCAGTATCTATGGGTTTACATGGTCTGCAGAGGTGGATTCATAACAAATTCGGTCCATAGTGCCTTTCACAGGTATGAGTGGACCCAGGAAATGCCACGAAAACATCCCCCAAACCATAACGCTGTCTCCACCAGCTTGTGTTCTGCCAGAAATGGTTGAAGAGTGTTTGCTCTCCGATGTTCCTCG
This sequence comes from Macrothele yani, assembly GCA_039090855.1. Taxonomy (NCBI): domain Eukaryota; kingdom Metazoa; phylum Arthropoda; class Arachnida; order Araneae; family Macrothelidae; genus Macrothele; species Macrothele yani. The sequence continues at coordinate 24,353,452 of CM076992.1, forward strand.
CCTTATACGCCAACGTTCATCTGTTCGATGAAGCAGAAAACGTGACTCATCGGAGAAGCCAATCCTTTGCCAATCAGTGGAGGTTCAATTCCGATACTGCCGTGCAAATATAAACATTTTCTACCGATGCACCTTCGTTCACATAGGTGCATTGACCATCCGTCTGCATCGGAGCCCCATACGCAGCAGGGTTTTCTGAACTGTCGTTTTTTTAGACACACTTCCGGTGGCCCCTGGTTCATTTGGCCAGTGAATTGCTCCACTGTAGCGTGTCAATTGGCCCTCACGCATCTTCGAAGCCGACGCTCACCTCTCACATAAATGGCACGTGGTGCTCCGCAGTTTCCACGTCACTTATTCGCAATGGTGCCATTTCTCCAATCAGGATAAACTTTAACCACAGCAGCACGCGAACAGTTCACAAACTGCGCTGTTTCTGAAATAGTGCCACCCTTGGACCGAAAGCCAATAATCATCCCTTTTTGCAAATCTGATAAATCGCTCCTTCTATCAATGACAACGACGAGTGATATGTTTTCAGAATGCCTGCAGCACACCTTATGTAGCCTCTAATCCAGCTCACGACACGTGCCTTCATTTATTGGCTACGCGCTGTTGACGTCAAAAGTAGTAGGTGGTTACAATAATGTGACTCGACTGTGTGTATATATATTTTTGCAACCTTCGTTTTAAATTCTAAAGTTTTTCCTTAGTCTTCAGTTTTGCTCTTAAGTATATATATATATATATATATATATATTATTATTTCGTTTTATTCGTTTAGATTTGGTTTAGTTATGAGAATAAAAGTCTGGTAGTGTTTCCGTGTATGTATATATATGTATATGGACGACATACAGATAAAATTAACCAATGCTTTGAATACTTGAATATTTTGGATTCTATATTACAGGAAAATTCCAGGTATTAAATGTTTAGGATGTTTAGTTACAGTTTGCTGTTTCTATAAGATTACTGAATTGGTAGAAAAGAAGTGCCTCTGAACACCCGGCTTCCGTGACGGCACATCAATTTTCGTGTGAATTCCAAACATATTTTCTTTTAATTAGGATACACTTTAAAGCACTATTTATGCCTCAAAAGTAGCTTTGATTAATGCAAACCGAGTTAAGGAATTTTCAGTAAGTTTAAAGATTTTTATCTATCTCCCCAGAACGGGTGTTGCATTATTAAACAAAATTTAATTTGATCCAGTCTTGCGCCACTAATTAGGAATAATAATAATAATAATAATAATAAAAGACATTATGCCCACTACCTTAAATCTATCTCACGAACGTTATACTTATAAAATGGTTTTTCCACCATTTTGAGAAAGCTTTCCCAAATGGGGTAGTAACCAAATACAAAACCAACAATTCAGACACAACTGGAGGTAATCAGACGGTATCTAATAAATCCTTTAAAGGCGAATGTGGCCATAAAAAATGTAAAAAAGCACTCTCAGAGCAACGAATGGAGTATAAAATAAAAACAAGTGTACTCTCAACCTACGTTAACTAATGGGTGTGAGTCATGCACCTGCGGCGGCTTGATTGGTCCAGCAGGTGGCTGGCTGGCCAATGCAAAATGCATAATCAAAATCTCCCTGGGGAAGAGGGTAAGGTCGTCAACAACACGACTTCGATGCATGAGGTTCAAGACGATAAAAGAGAGAGAGAGAGAGAAAAAAAGACAAAAAAAAAAAAAAAAAAAAAGAGAGAGAGAGAGAGAAGCAGCAACGGCAGCGAAAGAATGACGATACCCATCTTTTTTTTTTTTTTTCGATGCTTGGCCTCTACCCATGTTAGCGGCTAGCCGTCGCAGCCGTGACTGCGTACGCCCAGAGAATCACATTCATTGCGTTTCCCAGTCACGTTGGAAGGTTGATTGCTTCCGCCATTCTAAGAAACTTTTGCTTCGAGTTATTTTATTTCACAATCATTACTCTTATGGTCAAAGCAGACTTTACGGATGCAACGACTATGTAACGACTGAACCGTTTAAACGAAAAAATAAAAGGACTCTATTTTAATTGGGCACCTGTAGATTAATTGTTTTTGTAAGGACGCAAAGTGTTTATACGGGGCACTTTTTTCATTCTGTACGCGTACCGGGAAACTTTTAAAACAAGTCACTCTTGATAGTATGTATATTTTGGCTGATATCCCAAGCTTATAGTTTTAATTGCTATAAATATATTTAAAATATTTTAATATAACTCTATGCTCCTAAAAATACGTACATTTTATATTAGTGATTGTTTTCAGAAAGGTAGAAACCCAGAATTACAGCACAATCTGTTTTTCTCGCTAAAAATAAGCGGTGAAACGGCCAATTAAGATGTAAAAATGTGGCTTCTCGGCAGACCCCATAACGGGAGTTCAAACCGGTCACCGAGACCCAGGAGTTAAAAGAATACTAATATCTCTTTATAATCCCCCATTCCCAATTTGTCATTGACGGAAGTTGTGTTTTTAGAGCTCATCGGAAGAATTTTTCAGGTAAAAAGTCACTGTATATATGAGCGCAAGAGGTGTTTAACATGTATATATATATATAACTGGGAAAAAAATCAAATCACATCTGAAAAACGTTTCTCGTTGAAAACAGTTAGATTTTATTGACGGTTTTCCTACTTAATCCTAAATAATAATTATCATAGTGCTCTATAAAAGATTTCTGTATTATCAAGATGCCCTTTCCCTTTCGGTATTATCTGAGGTGCTTTATAGTTTTACGCGCTTCTAAGCGAATTCAAAGCATGGACCCCAAATTAATTTTCTTAAGGTGGACCGTCAAGTAATTTTGCTTCCTAGACTTCCAATGGAAAAACTTTTGTACACATTTTCTTCACAATTAGTGTGTTCCCAAGGATGAAAATTTGAACATCGATTAAAATAACTTCATATTATAACTTGGAATACTTAATATTTTCTAAAACATAACCATAATTATATTAAAAATCAATAACTTTTCCTTTGGTGGTGTTGAAACCAGAAAAAAGATGGCGCGACCTGTACTTTGATGACATCAGTAGACAAACAAATGTTGGATTGCAAAATTATGGTTATGTTTTAGAAAATATTAAGTAATCCAAGTTATACAATAAAGCTATTTTAATCGATGTTCAAATTGCCATCCTTGGGAACGCATTAATTGTGAAGAAAATGTGTACAGAAGTTTTTCCATTGGAAGTACAGGAAGCAAAATTACTTGACGTCCACCTTAAATGTTAATAGTTATACCTAAAACAAATCTTGGAAAAAAACAAAATATTTTTTATTGAAGATCAAATGCATTTCAGTTCGAAGAATTATCACGCTATATTTACATTATTTCTAAAAGAAGGAACGCTGTCACGAGCATTTACACTTTCATCGTCTAATGCATGTGCCATGCTTGCTTCGCTCAGTATTGTTGTTAGTAGATAATACTTGACTTTTTTAACGTTAAAAATTACCGCAAACTAATGTAATTGGACACAACAGTAGATAAGATAGGAGGGAGAATCAATCAACAGCTGGAAATTTATTCTGCCGTGAATGGTTGTACATAACTTTCCTTTTATTTTGGGGTTTAGCGACCACTATGAGCAACTCTTGCGGCTATAAGAAGTCACCCGTTCCTAATTTAGGGCCACTGGCTCCAGGGAAAGGAAAGAACCAGGGCCACCAGACAAAATGCACCATCCATGCCTCACCTGGAACTCGAGCACGGCGCTATCCCGGAGGTCAGAAGCTACCGCATCAGACCACTCGGCCACCGTGCCGGTGTACATAAATTCCTGCAATAAATAGGAAAATAATTTACGGTAGCTGTTACCTAGTTTCTGCTTGAACAGAAGAAGAAAGTACTTCTCTAAAGTGGACGCCCTCATCTGGAAAAGAATCACCTAAATTGTTGCAATACTGCTCTGCTGTCTTGAGCAGGTCCTCAAACACTGCTCTGTTGTCCTTGAGCGGGTATCCTCAAATACTGCATTGTTGTCCTTGAGCGGGTATCCTCAAGTACTGTTCTGCTGTGCTTGAGCGGGTATCTTCGATTTCGGTTAATTTCTTCAATATATACTGATCTTTTTTGTTTGGGGGTTTAACAACAGTTGTGAGCAACTCAATGGGCTGTAAGCAGTCGCCGTCCCTAATTTAGGGTCACTGATTCCGGGAGAGGGAGAGAGCCAGTGCAGTAAAAAAACCCTAACTAGGAATGTCTCACATAGCCCATCTCGGACGAATGATTCGAAGTCAACTCCTGTACCACTTAGAGCGGCACAAAAACTGATTCAAGAAAAATGAGCAATAAATGTTAGTTGAGTTTATTACTTATTTTACTTGCTTCAAAAATTTGCTTTATAAATTATACATCTTAGGGAGCCTTAAGTGACCACCTGATACGCCTTATGGTTAAGACTTCACTGGGGGTAACGTAGGGAATCACACGAAAAGCGAAACCGTAAAGTGCAAGCATCACCTGCAGTGACGAGCAAATTTCATTGTTGCAGTGCGATAGCTGATATGCAAAGTCGCATATTTTTGGTGCTATGCATCTCTCCCGACAGCAGTAAAATAAATCCCATGCAAAAATATTTCATTGTAACGGAAATGGGTAACGGAAGTAGTCAAAACCATTGCTGATCTTTGAATGCGACATGACGCAAGAATAATTAATTTCATTGCTACTCAACAATATATTTTACTAAACAATAGCCAAACATTATTCCCTCAAGTTTTACATAAACCTAATAATATCTCATTGCAATCTGCGTAAATTACGAGAACCTGATGCTAAATGTGATAAAAAGCCATTACAAAAATGCATTTTTGATGCTATGAAAACGGTGCGTCGTAGCGAAATTTGGCATCCTCTCGACCGGGTTTGCCTGATATTGACGAGAGCTTTAAAACGATGTATAACGTGATGGGGTGTGTGACCTGTAGATATCGTAGACCAAAAGTTAGCCATCCTCCTCACTAACACACTTGCAATTCAGCTTTTCTTGCTATCTTGAGACCAGACTTTAGCTTGCGCATGCGCACAAGGACTTTCGTAGCTACATCACATTTAATCGATGTCAGGGTCGTTTCTTACATTCGTCTACATCTGAATACTATAGTAAAATAAATATTGTTTTTGTTTTGAAAAACTAAGCAGTAGAAAGACTCACTATTGCCGACACCATAATTCAGTAAATATTTTTTTTTATCACTCACATATCTATTTTCATTGATTTTACTACAATACGATTCATTAATCCACCTATCCAAGCACTGCTCAGTATCAGGAATTAGTAAACTTTATCGTTTGTTGTTATGATTTAATTCCAATTAGTATGTACCGGATTTGTGGCTTGGTGTGGCCGTGAGTGACGCGAATAAATGCTTTGTGTCGTACGTAAATCAATGCATACTCTGGATTCACTCATTTTATTTCACACCCACAAAGATCTTCGCGTGCGAAAGATTGATTAATAGCATAAATTATGTACAAAGAGTACCAGAGTACTTATTCTCTTGAATTTTTTCTTAATTTCTAGGCACATTTCTTCGCAATGTCTTTATTCAGGAAGCGCCGTTCACTTTTCTTAAGGTACTCCACCGCTTTTGATCGCTTTCGCCGTCGTTAAATCCATCGGGAGGCCCTGGTCCGGATGGTGTTCACCTTAAGGTGATTAAATCTGTCTCTTCGCGCCTAATTGTTCCGTTAACTCACATTTTTGATAATATTGTATTAACTGGGATTGTTCCGCCACCATTGATTCTTAGCCGAATTACTGTAATTCATAAAAAGTGTTCGAAAACAGATACGGCAAACTATCGGCCGATTGCAAATATTTCGGTATTTGCAAAGATTTGGAAGAGACTAAACGGATTGAATTCATTCTTGGATAGAAACGGGATTTCTATCCAAGAATGAAACGGGATTCCCAACCAGCACGGATTTGTAAGGGTTTCTTGACAGAGACTGCTGTTTTGGATGTTTTGAACTAACTACATGCTAGTTTAAATTCTGGGGTCTCTGTTGTCGGACTTTCCTTTGATATTTCAAGAGCATTTGATACTGTCTGTCATAATATCCTATTGATTAAGCTAGAGAGGATCGAGATTAGGGGTGCTATGTTGAAGGTATTTCGGAATTACTTGATGGGTAGGAGACAGTTTGATCACATCAACGGATATTCCTCTGAAGTAAGACCCGTTTCTTGTGGAATCCCTCATGGCTCGGCATTGGGTCCTGTTTTGTTCCTTATCTATATAAACGATATATTTCAGGTCCCTTCTAGAGCTCATATGGTATCGTTTGCTGATGATGTTAGTCTTTTTTTTTTAGGGGAGACTCCTTGGATGATATGATTCCTCGAGTAAATCTTGAAATTTTGAATTTTTTTGCGGATAATTATCTTACATTAAATATTGCTAAGACGGGTTGCTAAGACGGGTTGCGTGCTGTTTTGCTGTACTAGGCACGGTAATAGTGAATTGAGTCCGGTTTATTTGTACGATATGGCATTGGAATATCGGCCCTCAATAAGGTTCTTGGGAGATGTTTTGCATGAATCTCTGAGGTGGGATGGCCAGGCGGATTAGTTGGCGTCTTGCCTTAGAACAAGGGTTGGCATGATTGTGAGAGTCTCAGGATTCCTTCCAGTTAGAGTAATGTTGATTTTGTACTACTCATTTGCATGTCCCGTGCTGTCGTACTGCATCTTGATCTGGGGTGTAACTACAAAACGAAACCTCATTCGTCTGTCTGTTTTGCAGAAAAGGTACGTGCGATTGTTAAACTCTTCGCTTCATTCAGAGGTTCTTTTTCGTTATTACCGTATATTGACTGTAAAACAGTTGTGCAGGTATAGATTAATGCTAATGATTCATGAACGTATTAATTCAGGAAGATATTCAGGCCTCCTAGTGTTGTCGAGAACAAATCATTCATATGATACTCGACGAGGGACGAAATTCACTGTCCCTTGGGCACGTACGGGCATGATGTTTAACAACATCGGTATATTGGGCCTGCGAGAATGGAATGCATTGCCATTGGCCATTAGATCTGAGACTCGATACCCTGTTTTCAGATGACTGTTAAGGTGTTTTTTAATTGGAAATTGTACATAACTAGGGGTCGGTTGGGGGAGTGAAAAAGATTTCTATTGTTTTAAGCTTTCTCGATGTCATTTAGTGTACACAGAAGACCAATTGAATTAGAGATACCTATCTAGTAACGTGTAGCACCACCTTTCGTCCTGATGTCGGCGGCGATTCGTCTCAGCATGGACTCGACAAGACACCGGAAGCGATGGGAAGCCATACGGATCCACGACCCCTGAACAAGCTACCACAGTTCACGAAGATTTTATAGAGGGAGGTCATCTCTCTCGATGGCATCACAGAGAGGGCACGGTGCATTGTCTTGTTGCAGGATGAGGTCCCCAGTGGGATGTTGAAGACCCACAAACGGGAGCAAATGGTCGTCCAGGATAACCCGGTAACGTTGACCTGTGAGGGACGATGTCATACGTACCACGGGTCCCATTTCAGTCCACGTAAACAGTCCCCAGACGATAATGCCACCCCCACCAGCCTGAAGAGTACCCTGCTGGCAAGAAGGATCCATCACTTCATGTGGTTTGCGACGCACTCGTATCCTGCCATCCGCATGTACCAACGTAAATCTCGACTCATCAGTCCAGGCAACGTTTTCCCCACATGTCTAAGGCCCAGTGGCGATGTTCCCGCGCCTATGCTAATCTTTGCACCCTGTGATGTGCGGTCAGCAGCGATACCCTCGTGGGATGATGGCTTATGTACTCCATAGCGAGGAGATGGTTCTGGATGGTGTGGCTGCTTACACGTTTTTGTGCACCAGCGTTTAATTGCCGAGTGATTTCTTGCACTGTGGCCCGTCTATCCGCTGTTACAATGCGAGCTACCCAACGATCACCCCGCTCATCCACACGCTGTTGTTCACGGCAGTTGGCCCTTGCAGGGATGGTTTTACCGTATTCGATGTACTCACTGTGCACCCGTGACACAATGGCTCGTGAAAATCCCAGTGCGTGCACGACTTCCGAGATGGAGTAACCTATGCGTCGGGCCCCGACAATTTGCCCACGATCAAATGCGCTTAGATCCTTTGTCTTACCCATACTGTATCCGACTCTTACTAATTCCCGTTGCATCACTCCTTATATTGTTGGATCGCTGCATACGTCATGTCGTTTCCGTTTACAGGGCCGCCCACAGCGCCACATTTGCATAACGCCAGCTGTCTCTAATTCAATTGCTCTTCAGTGTATACTATAATATCATATTCGTTGTCTTGACTGGACTAAAATTATTTTTTTCTTTTTTGAAAATTTTAGAGGGGATCAGAAGCTTGTCAGGCTAAAATTTTAGCCTTTTTTCCCTGGCCCCTTGCTGTACTTTTTAAATTGATGTTGAAGGTGTTTTAGTTATATTGACATCATTTAAGTGTGTATTATTGTTGAATTTTATATTCTAAAGCATTTATCCTTGTTGCATGGTGATTGTATGGTTAAAAATGGACAAATTGTATTACGTATGTTGGTTAACTGGTGTACTATATATACTTTTGTAATTAATCTTAGATTATGTGATATATTGTCCGTTCTTTTCGGTGTTGTATTGTGATATTGTGCAGCAAAAGAGTTCTAATAGATAAATAAATAAGTGCATTCCTTTTCTTTTCAGCAGCCAAGAGAAATGCTATAACGGAAAGAAAACACTATAAATTGGAGATTTCTCCTACTGTTACTGACAGCTGGTGTTAATAAGAAAACACGATGAATGCAGCGCAATGTGATTCTTCCCATTTTTTGTTTCATGTTCTTTTGGACAAAATCTTCCAGAGTAAATACCGTTGACATTATTGCGTTGTGCTCGAAGGATTACTCAAACTAAAAATGATTACAGCCACTACTCTGTCAGCAGTAGTGAGAGAAAATAGTTAACCCCGACGGCGTTGTGATGACAGTTATCAAGGGTTATAGAAAAGCATAAAGGTTGGAAACTCACAGCTAACTTAACCCTTTAAGCAGCCAATGCATCTGGACCAAATTGTTTCCAAACTTTTTCTGCGTTTTCGAAACCGAAATGTTCTTATAGTGGCCTGGATTTACGAAAGCTGTGCCAAAACGGTTCCTTCCTTCATCTGAGAAGTACCAACCACAAACCTGTCACTTGTGATAAGCTCTCCCTCTCTCTCTCGTCTAGTACTTTATTCTCTGCTCCATGACCCAAGTCACGATGCGGAATGGCTAGTTTCCCTGACGCCGGCATCATGACAATGTGTAGAAACCAGGCCGTCTAGAAAATACAAGGCCATAACATTAGATAGATGAGTTCCCTCTTGTAGTGACGTCACGCGGAAACCAAGACTCCCGATTAGTTTCCAACGCTGTCGTGTATGACGGAAAACACAACACCGACGTATCAGGCAGTGTAACATGAGAGTGACGTCACAAATGGAGGGAACTCATCTCTCTAATGTCACTTACTTGTACTTTCTAGACAGCCCTGGTAGAAACCAGTAACTCAAACATTTTGCTCCTTTCTTAGCTTTGTTGCCATAGTTATAGTCCTTTTAGCAGGTAATCAGTCAAAATGGTTTAGTGTAAATCATCCCTATAAATGAACACTTTGAATAAAAAAGCTGCGAGGAAAGCAAATTTTGATGCGCAGGTTCACTCGTTCCAGCCGGGCTCGGCCCACATCTCAGACAACGAATTCATTCGTTCGAGCTGACTTCAGCCCACTTTGCTAACCCTGAGTTAATTCATTCCAGCATGTTAAAGGGTTACACTTTATACTGATCTTATTATTTAGACGATATCTCACCACCGGTTGGCTACCCTACTTTTTTTTTTTTTTTTTTATGAACATGAACGGGAATGAGAGATCGTCTAAATTAGATTCAAAGATATTAGATCCAAAGCCCAGGTGGCGCAGTGAACCAATCGCTGGCCTTGGGTCGATCACCAGAGACGGGCTCCAGCCCCGGATGAGGTGCGGGGCTCGGCCGGCGCCGAAGCTATGCGCCCCCCTCATCGCGGAAACAGCGGCCCCAAACAGGGACGGGCTACTGCTCATGGTCCATGGAGCCGCTTACGGTGGTGGCTAACCCCACCCCCAAGAAATATAACAACAGTTGATTAATTTGTAAATCAGCCCGTTTTGCATTCCCCCCTCTCTGGGATAAAACTCATGGTTATGTTACTTTAGTCAAACAAATAAAAGAAAATAATTCTTCAGCTGTTCCTTTCGTATGGGTTCGAAAAAGCCTTTTGCAACCGGTGGAAAAACCGGTGAAACTGCAACGATCTAGGTGGACTGCTATAGATTTTTGTGAAAAATAATGAAAAGTGCTAATGTTATATATTCAGAAACCTTTCTTCGTAAGTAGTGAAGTATGCGTGACTCTTTTCTTGAAAGTAATTTCATTTATCTTAGTAGCGCTTTTCTTTCGAGGTATCCAATAATTTCTACCATATTTATGAACACACTATATTTCTCAAATCCTGCACTGACCGCTTTTTCATTCTTAGCGACGAACCCCCAAAAATAAGAAACCTAAGATGTATGATTGCAGGAGAAGACAAGATGTCCAATGTTCTAGATTCATTAGACATAAATCCAGGATCCACTGTCCTCAGTATCGAAAACTTGAAGTAGGATGATAATGTAGTTAAATGTTTTTGCTCCAACTTTGTGAGAAAGATGCGAAATTGATTACTTAGAAAATCGTTTACTTCGGAATGAAGTTTCGATCCCTAAATCCATTAAGTTCGCCTTCGGAAAACACCATTAATTCCACGTTATGGAAACGAAAACTGTCTTCGCGAATCAACGGATGCTGCTAAAAAAATAACGTTTATGATTATTTTTTTGCAGAAATCTCTAACCAGGACAGAAGCTTTCTTTTCAAAGCTCGACTACTACTGGTTTAGTTATTACCACCACTCTTTTTTGGTGCGTTAACTTTCTGAATCCACTTTTATAAGATACTGAACTTTTATTTGCTTCATCATATGTAAAAAGAACTTATACCCTTACCCTTCAGAGTATAGTGCCATTGGTTTGATCCTACATCCTCTGTGCATTGCTACAATCCCCTAGCACCTCATGTTTGATACACAAAATTTTGTGTTTCTAGAAAAAATGAAGTTTGAATACAAAAGAAAACGCATTTCCAAATAGTTACAGCTAAACAGAACGAAACACGTCAAACTAAGATGATTTACATTGAGGGCTAGTTGCTATAAGCTTTATAAAGTATTCTGTAAAAACATAAGAGATCCGTGTAAAATCAGCGTAGGAATTTGACAAGATAAAATGGTTCAAGCAACAAGTTGCAAAACCTACTAATTGCAAATCTCTTGTTTTCATGCTAATTGCAAACCTCTCGTTTCAGCGTAGCAGTAGTTTTATTCTTATGTTACAAAATCTCTTTAATCTCCAAAATCCATGGGTTTCTTCAAAACAGAAATTCAACTAGTATTTCAACATTACACCAAAGCCTGTTCACTTTCGGTTTATCTTAGGAAAGATCTAAGCTTTTACAGTACTGGAAACGAATGTATACGATTCTGAAAGTATACTGAATCAGTTATGGTAATGAGTTACCTAACAGGCGACAGAAGGAATTGCTTAACCCTTTGAGTGTCAGCGACGCGTCTAGCGTGTGCAAACGTTTCTACAACTCAGTGTCATGGACAAGGTTCTTGACACTGAGTTGAAGAAACGTTTGCACGTGCTACACGCGTCACTGACACTGGGTAAAGAAAAGTTTCTAGACGCGTCGTTGATACTGGGTAAAGGAAAGTTTCTAGACGCGTCGTTGATACTGGGTAAAGGAAAGTTTCTAAACGCGTCGTTGATACTGGGTAAAGGAAAGTTTCTAGACGCGTCGTTGATACTGGGTAAAGGAAAGCTTTGCACGCGCTAGACGCGTCGCTGACACTGGGTAAAGAAAAGTTTTTACACGTGCTAGACGCATCGCTAACACTGGGTAAGGGCAAGCTTTCCACGAGCTAGACGCGTCGCTGACACTGGGTAAAGAAAAGTTTTTACACGCGCTAGACGCATCGCTAACACTGGGCAAGGGCAAGTTTTGCATGCGCTAGACGCGTCGCTGACTTTGGATACAGGCAACCCTTGCACGCGCAAAACGTGTCGCTGACACTCAGAGTGTTAATGAAATAGTACATATTACAAAAGACTAATTCATCCCACACTCATTGTGGCATTTTATGGTTTACGTGGAAATAGAGTAACACTTATGTTACAGATATATAAGCCTTCTCAGAAATGAAAAAACTCAGATCAAGATCAGCCAAAGCTTGTAAGAAAGGTTCGAATCCTAACTACCGCAAATTCGGTAGAAACCTTGTTATTTGTTTTTGTTTTGTCTCTCTCTCTCTCTCTCGGAGCTTACGACTACTAAGAGCAACTCTCAGGGATATAATCAGTCGCCCGTCCCTAATTTAGGGCCAGTATTTGGGGGAAAGGGACAGAGCCAGAGCGCCATCAGACAAACGCACTACCATGCTTTTTCACCCTAGCCCATCTCCACCACCGGAGAAGTGTCGTAAACTTTATGGGCAGTGACACTTTATTTTTACATTTTAGTAGGTAACTGAGGAATGATTTTTCATTGATTTTATTCCATCCCTCATGTCCACGTTATTTTATAAACATAAATTCCTAATCAAATATATTGGTATGACTAGCAAATAACATAGAAATGGGATCTTTCCAAAATTTTGGGAAATAGCAACCAGTGTATTCGTTAGAAATAATATCAGTTTTAAATTATGAGCTCTATGTACTTGAGCAAAATATAGTAGGTGCTACCGGGTTACAGTGGATTATGTCATTTGCGTTAGACATATGGTGTCAAGGGAACCTTTGTTTGTACTCTTAAAAACACAAGAGAAGCCACACTGAAACCCACATTACGGAATTATTAAAAAAATAATTCCATCGCCTTACTTCAAATTCAGCAATTTCTTTAGAGTTATTTTATATTCAAAATGTTTATTACTCCTTCTTAAAGAGCTCCATCTTGCTCTGTTCGGGAATGACACAACTATGCCTAGCTTCCGTGAAGGCAGGTATTTCATAAAATAACCTTCCACGTCTGAGAGTCTGAATACCAAAACGACGTGGGAATCAAATTCTTCAAAAGTAATAATTTCCGCTCACGAAATTAAAGATTCGTAATGGCATCAAATCTTTTGATGCTTGACATTACAAAAATCAAATGCTATTGTTGAAGTTGTTAAAATTACGTCTCCTGTGTCGAAACAATTCATGCAGACGGTACCGCGGCATTACTGTACAAGAAAACAACTTTAGCACACTGTAGTTCCTTTCTGCAGTGTAAACAATTTTAGCGCACTGTAGTTCTGCCCAGCAGTGTAAACAATTTCCTTAATTTCACGAGCTATTTTCCTTGATTCTTTGTGTGAATTAATGAAGCATATTCCTGATTCAACATTTTCTGTGAAATGACGGGAAAAATCAGAAAATCATGGATTTTTTACTGACAGAAATGCTTCTATTAATTTTTCTCCTGTTAATAACGGAAAATTGCCGTTTTTAAGAGGTGCTAAAGGAAAACCTTTAATTTTCAAGGAGCCTTTCTGTAATTCCTCCCGTATATTAACGGGAAAATTCTGCTCTTACTTTCTCCATGTCCATATGACAGAAAATTTCCGATGGTATGAGCGGTTCGTGGGAATACCTGAGGTTTGATTAACTATGTATTAAATTTCAATCGTCTGCTGACGGATCGGATTTTCACAGACCGAATACTGTAGATAGCATATTGAACGATATTGAGGTTGTCGCCTAGATGACGCAATGATCTAAGCGCTGGCTTCTGACCATTCGTCCGAGATGGGTCAGGGTTCGAATCCCGATGAGGATATTGTGGATATTGTGTTTGTCTTACTGCACTGACTCTTTCCCTTCCCTGGTACCAGTGGCCCTAAATTAGGGACAGGCAACTGCGTACAGACCATCGAGTTGCTCACGGTGGTCGTTAAACCTTCAACAACGACAAAAAAAAAAAAAAAAAAGATATCGAGGCTTTTGTGGCAACGGTTATTCCGAAATCCCCAGCTGGTGCACCTGAACCAGCTGGGGATTTTTAAGAAACCGGATACTTGGAGTGTCGTACGGGTGTTTGTATGATGTCTATGTATCACCTCTTAATACAAAATCTATTATAGCTATCAAGAGTAAAATTTCTATTTAGGGTTTTTGTGAAATTATACTGTGAAGAGGTATATTTCACCTTTTCTTAAACATAATTGAAAGTTACTGTCAGTTTAAAAAAATCTCAAGTTCCAAAACATTCTGTTGCTTCAAAAAATGATGAAAAAAAATGCAATTTGTGATAAGTCCTCTTATAGGAAAGTAAAATTATTATAAACCTATTCAGAAAAATAATAAGCTCATCTAGAAAATAAAATTGTTATTAACCCGCATTCATGGCGAAAAACATTTAATCTTCACGCGATTCCAGTCCTCTTCGTTTCTACCTTAAACGTGAATCTGGTGGTATTTTTCCAGCTCAGTCGGTAGCGTTCCTTACTGGGGTCGAAACCATTGTGGGCTCGGGCAAGGGAATTCAAACCACTTATCTTCTACAGTGTGTGCAGTGTTTTTAATTGACATCTGTTCAAAAGAAATCAGCTTTCAAATTTTTTTGTAAGAACCACCACAAATTCATTCTAGTTGATCACTTTGCATCACACCATTATCACAAATACCTGCTTATCGTGACCAATATGCACTAATTATAAGTTTTTATTTCAACCACGGAATATTCTTCATCATTATTAATCCTTACTTCCTCTTGAAATAATGGTATCATGCCGTCCCGGTGGCGCAGTGGTCTAAGCACTGGCTTCTGACCATTCTTCCGAGATGTCTGGGTTCGAATCGTGGTAAGGCATGGATGGTGGCCCTCTCTCTCTACCTTGGAACCAGTGGCCCTAAATTAGGGAAGGACGACTGCTTATAACTCATTGAGTAGCTCACAGTAGTCGTTAAACTCCCCCCCCCCCAAAAAAAAAATGGCATCTTCCCTCAGAAACAATCACTTACTGATGGAGCTATTTCTAAACATATCATCTCTTCGTTATCAGCCAGCGCTGATATCATACCTTCGTTATAAGCAAGCGGCAAAGGGGTCTATTAACCATTTCAGTTACGTTTTTTGAGCGATTTCACAAAGGCAAACTTTATACGACTACATTCTTATGAAAACTGACCTAGATGCATTCTCCTGTAGTGAGCCATGGTATGATAAAGGTGGAGAAGGAATCACACCTAAGTGCCAAAGGAAAAATGTATGTAACATATTTCCGGGTTCTTGCCTAAAAACTGGGGGTGTACTATTTTAGAAAGAGAAAAAGAGAGAGAGAGAGAGAGAGAGAGAGAGAGAGAGAGAGAGAGAGAGAGAGATGGCTGTCCACAAAAAATATTCTACTGTGTTTCTTGTCACCCAGCGACTAACAATATCTGCCATTTCATCATCAGGAAAATTTGCAATCCAGGGTTTTGTCCTCTTTGGAAAATTGTTGTTTTAATAATGTTTTTTAAAAACCAGCGTAACTTGAGAAATTTTTAAAAGGAAAAAGTGCCATAGATTTTTGCCAAATAGCTGAACTTCTGGTTATCATCATCAACCGTTCTCAATCCTTTGCTGGATGAAGGCCTCCATTTTCCACAACTTTGTGTCTTTAGGAATTCTCTTCCATCTCCCACGTGGCCTTCTTCTGGGTCGTTTCCTGTCTCCTGGTATCCAGCCTAGTATTTCAGTTATCCAACAGTGGTCATTTGTGCTAGCAATATGTCCACCCCATTGCTACTTGTGGGTCCTTAGGGTGGTCATGATGTCATCCATTCTTGTCATTTTCCTGATCTGTGAGTTCCTTTTCTTATCTTTCTTGGTTACACCAAGCATGCAACTCTCCATGCTGCTTTGATTTGTCTGTAGCCTCTGAATGTCTTTTCAAATTAAGGTCCGTGCTTTACTGGAAGGATGCATTGATTAAACACTTTTCTTTTAAGACAATAATGGTAAATTCCTCTTGAAAATCGTACTATCTCTTCCAAATGCACTGTAAACAAGTTACATACGCCTATTAATTTCTTCTTCGATGTGGCACTCATCAGATATCAAGCGACGGCCACACCGAAGAAGAAATTACACTCAAAATTTTACAAATTTTCTTCCCATCCGTGAGATATTTTGCCAGTTGTTTGGGAACGAGAAGCCTTGCACCCTGTGGTACAGCTGATTATGTTTTATTCATTACGAGGCTTACCTAATTATTTGGTACGCCCTTTCCGCAGTGCCGTTTCTGCTGGTTACGTGATGACGTTGAAACAATTGGTAACACACGCCAAATGCCTACCTGTAATTGAATTTCTGAATTTATTGACCAGAACTTTGAACGAATGAGACACTATATTGTCTTGCTGTTTCTAGGATGAAAGTTTCTGGTTCAACAAATGATCTGCGCTCTCTTTTTTCTTTCGGCAATGGTACACTTATTTCCTTGATCAATAAGCAGACGCATCAGCAAAAGAACAACTGAAACACACTTAATGATGCAGCTGGCAGCATGAAGAGTTCCCCTCCAGAAACACTCAAAATGCACACGTGTAAAACCTAACAAAACACAAATAAACGAGATTTCCGCAACCAGTGGTGCGAGAAACACCAAGTGGATTTCGAACTCCACGGATCAATGATTCCGTCGAGACAAAAAGCTGGAATTCAACCGAAACTAATTCGAAACAATTTTAATGAGATTAAACTTGATGCTGTCAATCATGCGTATGAAAGCCAAGCTAGGAAGTCTCTTTGAATTTAGGAACTCTCCGAAGTACCCAGGCGAAAATGGCATTTCCGGAGATTACCAGGCTGTCTCGGATAACAATACAATAAAGAAGAAAAAGTGCCGAAAGTGTGTTTCTTCAATCTCTCCACCCTCTATTATGCGCAAGGGCGTTAGTTCCCGTCTAACAAAGGGGTTACGAAAGAAAATATTATCCCCTAATGCCCAATGGTCAGTTATTGAATTTGTTCAGAGTACATGCAACTCCATATCTGGGATGCTTACACGCCTTTTTACTCAGGAACGGTGTGACCTCTTGATCATCTGCCGCCAAAGACATGGAACATTCGCACTGCTGCACGATCAGGTTGTGGTGGGTTCACTGTGTCACAAACTGAGAGTTGAGAGTTTTCAATAAGCATTTTGAGGTTTTGCAAATTATTTTCCTTAACAAAAAGGCAGAATATGTAATTTATAATCGAATCTTTCCACCGCTCTGGGAAAAGAGTCACGATTCTAGAAATTGAGTTCGTTTTGCTTCATGCTAGTGTGAGCACGGTGCCGGTCTTTCTAACGTAATAAAAAAGAATCGTTTCCGCAATAAAATCGTTCGAAATTTATTTTAAAAATCGAGTCGGGTATCGAAGAAAATCAACAGACCTTCTTGATAGTTACATTTCTTTTACTAGGAGACAATACATAAATCTCAAAATGTCCCCCACGTGACCGAGTGTTACGAGGCGTTGCATTCTAATCATTCTGCCGAGATGGGTCCGGGACAGAATCCCGAGTGAAACATGGAAGAAGCGATCCCCATTCATGGAACCAGTGACCCTAAATTAGGGTCGGGCGACGGTCTATAGCCACGAGAGTTGCTCATGGCGATCGTTAAACATCTAAACAAAGTAAAAAAATGCTCCCAAGAATGACTCTAGAAACAATATATTTGTGCACTCGCTAATTTCTGTGAACTCTTGGTGTAGTTGTGCACCCAAACCTTCTCTTTCGTCAAATTATGTAAGCTTACGTTTATATTTTCCTGAATAATTCAAACACCTATCAGCGGAACATTCAGACCAACTTCTGCATGTATTTGCGACTTATACGTCTTTGCAGTGGTTAAATTAATGTCCAGTACAAATGATTTGAGGTTTAAAAATGTAAAATGCGCTCATCACCGATACTCGTGGAGTAGGTACTTTCTTGTACAGATTTTGTTTAGCTAAATTTCGAAAAATAATTATGGACCAAATAATCTGTAACCAGGGTTAGATCTTACGTTTTCCTAAAATCTGATTAAATACTGATGCTGACTTACTGGACGATGTTGTCGAACCGTTTCTCCAAATTCGGTCCGCTGATGAATTCAATATCAAAGAGACCTGTGTAAGCTGCTCATAAGCTATTTCATAAAAGTTTGCACCAGTTCTGAAAGCTTATAGTTTAAATACGAGTATATCGATCGATTGCCAAATTAAACCGCCGTACTGCTTTCACTCAGGTGGAAATATGAAATCCCCAGACTGAGTTAAGTGCATTCGATAAATCTAAAAACAGAGCTTGCGCGCAGATCGATGTAGCCCAGACTTCTACAAAAATAAAACAAAAATTTGCGTTATTATGACAAAATTATGAAGCAAAAAGAAATGTGACAATGATCTGAGAATGTTCATCCGAAAATGGGAAATGAAGTTAATTTTACGAGCCGAGAATAAATCCTACATCTGCTAAAAGATAAATGAAAGAGAAAGATTTTATATTCTTGCAACATACTGTATATTAATAAGTGAGACAGGATTTTCTAAAAGCAATATTCCACCTACTTTTCCTGACCTGGAGTTTGAAATTCTGTACTTTGCTGTGGATGAAGTTCAGCACTGAAAATATGTTCGCCTGAAAAACAAACAATCCATCTAGGCTCAATTTGGGGAATCACAGCGGTAAATTTACGAACGTAAATGAAGTTCAGAAAACATGCTGTGGATGATGACCACTGTCGTCATATGGACACGTCAGATGCTAATCTACAATAGGATCAGATTCTGATCTACACTGTTAGGTATCAAGCGTTACAACTTCTAAACTAGCTAAACCACTATGCCATTCATTTGCGTGAGAGCCTCCTTCGGGATAAACTGTCTAGTTTCTCATTAGATTCTGCTACAAGGAATTTCACGGGTCCGTAGGAGCTTCTCTAAGTAGAAACGCAGTTCGCTGTCATAGAGCTGGGAATCCACACATATGGAAATCTTGAGTTTTTTTTTTTTTACTAGATAACGAAGGTAGCTTCAATGGATGTCCATAATGTTGATGTCAACGTTGAAAAGTTTATCTTTTAAAGTTTACGTTGAAAAGCGGGTTCAATCCCCGTCATGGACAAATTTATGTTTTCACATTGGCGCCCGAACGTAAACATGGATCTACTGGCCGTTGGATAAATGTGTGATGTTTGTTCCATACACTGTCTGGAATTAATAATAAATTCCTACTTCGCTTCAAAAAAAAAAAAAAATAAAAAAAAAATTGAAAGGGAGATGATGTGACGTACTACAGAGGTGAATCACGTTTCAAGACGACAAATCTGCAGCGGTAAAATCCGTCAGTGTAGCTTAGTTGGGATAGCAACTTACTCCGGAGGGAGGGGGCACACGAGTTCGATATTCGTCTCGGACAGATTTGTGTTTTCACAACGAGGGACCCCTTCTGTAGCCTTTGATGCTCCTTGGGGCCTATATACTACAATAAAAAAATAAAATGAGGGTTACATATATTTCTGCATGCAATTTTTTTACTGACCGCGATGAATCACTTACTGAGCGGGAAATTTAAGCAAGCAAGTGAAGAGTTGTCATATAGAACTGAAAAAGCATACCTACACATTCGTTACAATCGTAATCATCATCTCTAACAGCAAAGAACACGCAAATAAAAATTGCAGCATGGTTTGCGAGCCCGTGTCAACCAAGAAACACAAAACACAAGAGAGACGAGAGGGCAAAAAATATTATGCGCGAGCAAGTAGCATGGCCTGTAGTTATTCGCAGTAAAACGCCAATCTACCGGAGGTGGAAGTGCTCACAAATGGAACTGTCAACTGTTATCGAAAGGTCTACGTAGCGGCCCACTGTCGAGCAGAAAGTTGTCATTAGTATGTATAATAACAACCTCTTTCGAACTCCGAAGAATCATCTAGAGTTTGCTAAGCGACACAAAGCCGACAGTTTACCATTTTTTTATGCCTGGGAGGAATGGAGTTGAATTTTAGCAAAGCTCTCGTTTTGCATCAACTTACAAAGTCTCAGCACCGCTTTGAAGCAGAGCCGTAACTAGGGCGGGGCAGCCGCCCCGTCCGCTCCGGGCGCAGCTCAAGAGAGGGCGCAGAAATCACTGTTTGGAATGCGATTGCAATTGGAACTGAAACTTTTACACCAGTTTTTGGCAGAATTAAAATTAGAATTTCCTCCTCAAAATGTTCAGGAGTTGTTAGTTTCTCACATTCAGTAATGAAGGCGTGGTTGTATAGTCCGTCCAACTGAAGAAGAACCATGGCCCCCCTTCGACAACAACGGAACCCAAAGTACTTCTTTAGTTGGATGGACTATATGTGAGTTGCAAGATAAGGATGTTGTTCACATTTTTGAAGATTCTCTGGAGGCTATTCAGTCTTCATTGTGGCTGCATGCCACGAATGTCAGCTACATTCGGTCCGCTTGATGCGGTGCTGAAGGTCCGAACTCCGAAGCAGTTGAGAAAAGCTGTAAAACCAGTCACATTTTGATTGTGCCTTTTTTACGCCTAGTTTCGTTAGAAAGTCTTTGTAGTACTGTTATATTTTTGAAATTGTATTTGCTTTTTGCTGTCTTTAATTTAAAGCTATTTTTTTTTTAATTCTTCTCTGTAGCTTGTACTCGCTTAGATTTTCAATGCTGTTTTTTGTTCTTTTGGTGAGTGTGTGTGTGAGAGAGAGAGAGAGAGAGAGAGAGAGAGAGAGAGAGAGAGAGAGAGGAAAGAGAGATACAGTGAAAGAAAAAGAGAAAGATAGATAGAGAGAGAGGCAGATTGGGGCGCATTATTTTGCAGTTCGCCCCGAGCGCAGAAATTCCTATTTTGTTTTAAATTCTTCTCGGTAGCTTGTGCTCGCTTAGATTTTCAATGCTGTTTTTTGTTCTTTTAGTGTGTGTGTGTGTGTGAGAGAGAGAGAGATGCAGAGAGATATAAAGAGAGAGAAATAGAGGGTGAAAGAAAAAGAGAGAGGGGGGGGAGGGAGGGAAAGAGAGATAGACAGAAAGAAAAATAGAGAGAGAGAGATGGAAAGGTCACCCCGGTGGCGCAGTGTAGTCTAAGCGATGGCCTCTGATCATTCGTCCGAAAGGGGTTCGGGTTCGAATCCCGTTAGGCATGGATGTTGTGTTTGCCTTACGGCACTGGCTCTCTCCCTTTCCTAGAACCAATGACCCTAAATTAGGGGGACGGGCGACTGCTTATAGCCCATTGAGTTGCTCACGGTGGTCGTTAAACCTCCAACCAAAAAAAAAAAAAAAAAAAAAGAGAGATGGATAGAAAGAAAAAGATAGAGATAGAGAGAGAGTGAAAGACAGTGAAAGAAAGAGAAAGATAGACAGATAGAGAGAGAGAGAGGCATATTGGTGCGCATTATTTTGCAGTTTGCCCCGGGCGCAGAAATGCCTAGTTACGCCCCTGTTTGAAGTTAGGAAATTAATTCAGTCTTTCCTTATGGATTAAAACTAAAACAGTTGCCTTAGACTGAAAATGGTATTTCGTGATAAATGCTAGGAAGACTTTACAGAACGTGAAAAGCTGTCGAGTTTCAATAAATATGTTAATTTTTCAGAAAAGAAACCTGGTCGTTAGCAGTGAACTTCGTAATGTTTTTCTGGCGCGTAAGTAAGTACACATGATCCCAAAAGCGCGGGAATTTTATATCGTATAATGGTTTTCGTTAGCGTTGAGCGAGTGCCAGGAAGAACGAATGACCTGTCAGTCGAGTTCATCGGTTCCCAAGATGCATTTGATCATAGTTATCCGAGCGCAGCGAACTTTGAGAAAATCGATCTTTCATGCGGACGAAAGTGGTAATTAGTTACGAAACGCATTTCCCACAGTGCAAGACGACTCTGGTGTTCAAGGGCAGCTCAGTGCAACGAGTTTTTGCTTTTTGTTTCTTACACTGGCGGTTCAAAGCGCTCGTTTGATTGCTTCGTTGGGTTCTCATCCGGTGCAAGGAAAAATTGTTCAGTCAGTGAGACTCACGTGATTAAATTGTTTCATAAATTTAATCATTAAAATCATGGCAAAAGAATGTTTACTAAGTATAAAATCTCGAAGAATCTTTCAGCAATTGATTTGAGATATGGAAACGATGTTTCTCATAAGATTAGCGTCATAAGAAGACTTGTCTACGGCTCACAATCTGTAGTAATTCAAATAATGAAATCTCCTCTGATTCCTAAAGTGCCAAAAAAAGTGGAAGAATTTTTGCTCTGTAGGGTAAAGTTTCGATTAAACATACCTGTTTAAGCTAGCTGATTTAGCACCCTAGTGGAAGAATTTTTGCTCTGTATAGGGTAAGTTTCGAACATATCTTTTTAAGCTAGCTGATTTAGCACCCCTTGTTACGACTGGAAAAAGCCTAAGCCTGAACGCAAATACACCAGTGCTGAGACGGGTCGAGTCCGAAATCGAGGGCTGCATAATACTTACTGGAGCTCGGACTCTGGGAGAGGGAGAGAATTTTCTTCCTTTTTCTTTTAATGTGATTTTGTATGATTTAGCACACGAGACCTTTTTACACTTTTGAGTTGTTAAAGCGAATTCTTCGGCAACTGGGTCTAGATGGGGAGTAGGAATTCGGCAGGGCTATTCATTCCGTGTTTGGGTAGCAAATACCATAGATTACTGCGAAGGAAAAGTTTCTTTTTTTTTATTGAAGGTGTAACCGACCGCCGTGTAAGCAACTCAGTGGGCTATAAGCAGTCGCCCGTCCCTAATTAAGGGCCACTGACTCCAGGGAAGGGAGAGAGCCAGTACCGTAAAACAAATACAACATCCATGCCTCACCGGGATTCGAACCCGGATCTTTCACGGACGAATGGTCACAAGCCAGCGCTCAGACCACTGCACCATTGGGGCGGCGAAAAGTTTCTTTAAGAACTATAGATAGTAGATAGCAGGTTGACGAAATTTTGCTCCCTACCTCAAAGGGGCAGCTCCCTGCTAATTCTATTGAGTAACGTACGACGTAGATTGTTGTGCCTCCTGAGTTTTCCTGATGCCCGGCCGCCAGAAACATTAAATGGTCAAAAAATAGAAATAAAAAACACTATAGAAAATTGTCAAACTATAGAAATGAATAGAAGCTATAGAAATAGATAGATATCTCTTCCCCACTCCGCAGTTGAGAAAGACATCGGTTTACTGCACGGGGAAGAAAGAGTGGAAGTCTGGAAGAGGAGATTTTTTTAGTACCTAAACAGGTTAATCATAGTTTTCGGGGTCGTTCGGGTACGGGCTTTATCTTACAATATAAAATTCGGGCTCGGGCTGACATACTTCCGACTCGGACGGGCTCGGGCGCTTAAAATTGAGCCACAACTCAGCTCTAAAATATACATTGAGCGAATCATTTATGGTGGCTGCCCAATAAGGTGGTACATTAAGGCCTAGTCTCTCTTAAAAGCGAAAGCTGCTTTCACGCGAAAATTACAGCTAAGAATATTTCAGCTTTTCTAAGTCTATTCAAAATCAGATTACACGAAGTAAGTAATATAAAACCAGCTAATTTCTTCAGAAGAAGGACTTACTACTGAATTTGAATTAAACCCAGTCCATTCGCGTTTGAGGATCAAACGAGTACACTGGACAATATAGTCACGCTGTTTCTTTCCTGTTTCGGCCGAATTCGCAAACGCAGTTTAGGAAATGGAAAACAGATGTCGTATTGTTAAGCCCCTTAATCTTTTTCCATAAGCGACGTTTTTCCACGAGACTATTTTTTAAAGGTTGCCCAGCTTTGTTCCGTTCCCAAACATAACATTAATCAAGGGCTATCCTAACAACTTTAACCACCGGTTAAGTGGCTGCTCTTGGTGTGTAGTGGAACAAGGCAAAGTGAAGCGACCATACGTCCGTAGTGACTAGTACCGACTGTGCCTAACAGTGGTCATTTTACCAGGTGCTACTGCAGTATTTAACACACCTCCTTTTCGTTCTAACAATAACTGCTATATATACAAACAACCCTTCAGAACTGAAAATTGTGATACAGGACCTTGAAGATTGAGATAAGTCAAATAAGAGGGTTCTTATTAAAGATGAATATATAAAAGACAAAACTCACAATCTGTCGGCGGATGAACTGAAATCTAAAGTGACTGCTATCAGAAACGCCACTTTACGGAATTATAGGCTCTCTCGAACTTCTGTTTAGTATGCTCTTTGACGTATCGATGCGCTCAATTTTATAATTGTACAGATTTTTATAGCATTTTCAAATGATACCAATTCCAACTTCAGATGGCATTAGAGAACGCCATTTGAAGATGCTATTGCAAATATTTTAAGGGAAAATTTTCGAAGTCTTTAGGGTTGATTTCTTTTACCTTATGGAAGTAAATTTAAAGAGAAGATTGATGTTGACATCACTATCTCTTTGTATACGCACTGTGAGGATCTCTGCGAACGACAGTCCTCTATAAAACTTTAAACATGATTTAAATATCCAATTGATGCATTATTCGAATTTGCTGTACAATGATGAATATGATTTTTTGTGTGTATCTATTCAAGTGTCGGCAGTGTAAGATATCTTGTATGAGAACGGACAATTTATTCTTACAAACCCACTGCTGGACATTTTGTGAAATTTCTCCTAAGAGACGCCATGTTGCTCAAACTGGTAAGATAGTCGTCGGTTATTCTGTATGCCTTCTTACATGTTGGAAGGCGGAACCAAAGGGACATTCGTTACGAGGTGTCAAGAATGAGACCCCCAAAAACGTGGAGGGTTTCGCGTGGAGAGAGAGAGAGACGAGGACATTCGAAGTTGCTATGAGGAGGAGAAAGACGCGGTTTTTTTTATTGTTTGAAGGATGGAAAACCGCACGAACGACAAAATGTAAATACGTATATAGAATTGTTTCCCAAAATTCAATAAATGTTTGCAATCTCTGCTAATATATTTCATAAGAGCTGGCTTCATGCATTATATGGTAAAAGACGAAACAAACCGAACCAAAACAGCGGCCTGGAACCCACAGACCCTTACTAGCACGTCACACGCACTATACTAAATCTTTATTTATTCGGGACAGCTGCTATCACACTTGTAAAAATGTTGCTTGAATAAATAAGTATTCAATAACAATAAAATAATAACTGGGTCCTAAACACAGTTACTGCTTTACCTTCGTGGTAAAACTGTACTCGTCAGTGACTACTTTGTCAACGTCAGTGACTACAACGTCAATAAAACTGTACTCGTCAGTGACTACTTTGTACTCGTCAGTGACTACTTTGTACTCGTCAGTGACTACTTTGTTTGAGTCAAGTATCAGGTAAAATATCGACAAACATACGCTACAGAGCATTGGGAATGAACAATTTAGATTTTAAAAATATTAACATTTCGCCTCTACAGAGCAATTAAGGAAAGACTACCTATCCTATGTGGATGTGTAAGATGAACAGTAACTAAAATAGAAGTACAAATACGTAGGCTTCAAGGAAGCATTCAAAAGGCACGGTATGAGAAAACGAGTGGACTAAAATAGAAGCCAGTATACAAGGGAAAACTCAGGTGTAGGAAACATGATCACCGTATTAAAGAATTTCAGACTTCGCGGTTCGAGTTCCGAATGAGGCATAGGTGGTGTGGTGTGCTTATCTCATGGATGCTGGTTCTGTAGCTTCCCTAGAATCAGTGGCCTTAAAGTTGGATGGGTGACTGCTTATAATTCTAAGAGTTGTTTATTGTGGTCACTAAAACCCTAAAAAAAAAAAAAAAAAAAAAAAAAAAAAAGAGAATTTCAAGTTAATTGGGCTGGAAATTTTCCTAAACAAAAGAACCAGCACTTGCTATCGGAAGTGCCTGTTTGAAGAGACCGAAGAACTTCTTGCGACAGAGAGTTGCAAACGTGACTTGTGAAGACCTTCATGCAAAACTTAATTAAGGATAATTGATGATGATCACGCACAAAACGAGTAACCATTTCACTAAGAGCTCTTCCGTTAGGATTGCTATGGTTAAAAACTCAGGGATCTTCAGAAAACAAACACATCAGCAAAATGGGAGCTATGGAAACAGTACCGCCGTCCCGATGGCCATGCAGAGGGGTAAGTTTCTGCTAGTCGTTTAATTTCCGGATAAAGCATCAGTGGTAGTGTGCTTGTCTTATAATATGGTGCTGGCTCTCTTTCTTCCCTGGAACCAGTTGCCCTAAATTAGGAACGGGCAACTGTTTATGGCCTTTTGAGTTGCTCGTGG
Organism: Macrothele yani; assembly: GCA_039090855.1. Taxonomy (NCBI): domain Eukaryota; kingdom Metazoa; phylum Arthropoda; class Arachnida; order Araneae; family Macrothelidae; genus Macrothele; species Macrothele yani. The sequence continues at coordinate 24,379,830 of CM076992.1, forward strand.
AGGTCATTGAACCCTGAAAAAAACTTTATCGAATGCTACGTATTGTACGAATCTTGAAAATATTCATAATACGAGATAAGTACATAATAGTATCTGTTACGTGATGTAATAGTATAAATATCTTGAAAATAGTAATGCATTTTCATAAAGTTCTTCATGTATTGTTTAGGCATTAAAAAGCTTGCGAATCTAGACTAAAGCGTCTGGGATAACAATTTATAATATCTACAGCCCAGTACAAAAATTTAGAATTCTTCTTCTGACCACCGCTTCGGCCTATGGAAGTTGTTTCATGGCAGTTCTTTTCCTACTAAAAGGTAACAACTGGCATAAAACAGTTTTCCATATGAAAGGGAAACAACTGCCGAAAGAATTATTAGACGAACGACCGTGAGGCTGAAGCGATGGTGAAAAGGATACCTGCTAAATTCTTGTACTGCACTGTAGTTAATATAAATTATTATCGCAAACACACTAAATAAGACTCGTCAAGCTTTGTATTACCTAAACAGTACGTGAAGAACAGATTAACCTCATAAAAATACATTACCATTTCCAAGATTCTACTATCAACTATTTGTACAAGGCTTTGCTTCCACATGCAAATTTCTTGAAATCCGAAAAATTTTGCGCTAAGTACCGTGCGGAATAAGAAGCGGACCGACCAACGGCTAATTTTACAACAAGCTTTAAAGTGCTGTAACCCAGCAAAATTTGTGATTGGAGGTTTAAAGACCATCGTGAGCAACTAAGCAGTCGGTCGTCCGTCCTTAATTTAGAACCACGGACTCCAGGGACGGGAGAGAGACAGCGCTGTAAGACAAACACAACGTTCATGCCTCACCGGGATTCTAACATGGACCCAACTCGGACGAGTGGTCAAAAGCCATCGCTCAGACCACTACGCCACCGGGTCGGCCAAAGCAAAATTTAGTATGCAGGCTTTCTGTGTAAGAGTAACAGAAGGATATAAAGTGTTTTGAAACGTTTCATGAACTGAATAGTAAAGACTAATGCTAATTACGCCGATACCATCTCGTTGGTGAATTGCATTATGCTGATCATTGCTGCAATCATTGCTATAGAAAGTAATTCAACATATTTATTTTTGCGATCTAAAGACATGCAAGAGCATCCTCTTTCATTCTAAATACAGTCCTTTTAAAATAATTCTGAGTAAAATAAAGCGCAGGTTCGGAAATGTATGACGTAAGACAAAGTGAAAAAGATCAGTTTTATCAGGGGAGTATTTAGAGGGGGGCAAGGGGCCTTGCTTTCCCCGAAAGTGTTTCATTTATTTGTTAAAATGCGACTTACATTAGAAAAAAAGTGCTTTAATTTAATAAAATTGCAGAAACTTACATTAGAAAATCATGCTTTAATTTTTTTCTATTTTTCATTAACTTTTATTTTGTCTTGGTGGATTTCAGAAATTTCCCTGTTCTGTCGGCCCCCCCCCCCAGAAAAAAATCTATATACGTCCCTGAGTTTCATTGAACACTTCGCAAATCTCTCAACTACAGAACGATAATATGGCATCATTCAAAATACGCAGTGAGTTAAAAATGTTGCATTTTTCTGACGAAAGTATTTCAACACAAATTTGGAAGTTGTGAATCCGTTTATTGGTGTAAATATGACATAATGGTAAGTCAGATAATATCCGAAAGCTTGAAAATTTCGTCCGGGAGCGGAAATCGAACTCGCGTCTCCCGGCTAGCACCCGACTATGCTAACCAATACACCACCCAGAACGACCAAGTCTCAAGTATAGCATACTCGGGCGTTAGCCGGGAGACGCGGGTTCGATTCCCGCTCCCGGACGAAATTTTCAAGTTTTCGGATATGTACTACCTGACTTACCATTCATGTCATATTTACACCAATAAACGTATTCACAACTTCAAAATTTGTATTGTACATTGGTGTAATCCCGTATTTCATTCATTGAAAATATTTCAGTTGTCGGCTTGTGCATGACTTTCCAAATGGCTGTAGCAGAAATTTTCAAAGGACTCAGCACATCAGAAAATGATTTAGCTTTTGCAATAGCAACATGACGATTTCCCAACGATATATTACAATGTTGAATGGTTTAATTATTTTACGCGTTAAGTTTTATGTAACTGGTTACTAGGAAGTGCTTCGGATCTTTTTACGCCCAGTTCCGCTACCTGGCCGTATGTTAGATTAAGAAAATTAATGGAAGTACTTAATAGCAGACTACAGCTCATATTAATCTTGATACAAAAACTGACCTCTTGAATGAACTCTTGAAAATAGAAAATTCTCGCACAAAGTTAACGATCTACCAAAAAATTTAGAATAAATTTGCATAAAAAGAAGCAAATATAAGCAGAAAATGTAATAAAGTGAATATTCATTGAAAGCTTCTGGCGAAAAGCATTACTATACTAAATTCAAGTTTACACAAACGAGTATTTTATCCTGGAGTTCAATTCTTCCTTAATATTATGATCGAATAGCAGAATATCTACATATGTTTCACACCTTCGTCTATTCCAAAGAACCTTTTGTTTCCATTAGTTCGATGACCAAACGTACTAGTATGAACACTTCTTTTGATGACCGCGTCTTACAACTTTAAGCAAGTTTTAGGCAGTAATGAAGAGGATTATATGACTTTCCAAAGATGCCCAAATAATTTGCCACAAATGGAAACTATATATTTCCGATCTATTTACCTGCTGGTTAAAATTATCTTTACTTTAGCAGCGAGTTTTTTATTCTTTTGTTAGTACCATCGAATTCCACGTGAATTACATACAAGCTGATGTAGTTTCGTCCACATATCGTTTTTATAACTTTCCGAAAAATGCCAGATGCTTCCAGGTGTATTTTGTGTTCTTTGGGGAATAACCACATTGGAAAGTTAACGGTTTAAAATGAAATAATTAGTTGACAGCTGAAAAAAATCCCGCATTTTACCAATTAAAGCCAACGCGCTATAACAATACTAATTGCAATTTTAAAGCTGGCACAATTTCGCAAAGGGCATTCGTGAATTAACTGAACTACGTATATACTACAGATTAATTCATTTTTAATGGATTTCAAAATTTGGAGATAACATTACAGCGGTCGATAATAAGATGGCAAAAATTTAATTCAAAATTCAATTGCATATAATGCGAATATTAGCTCGCATTAATGAGAAGATAAAGATGTATTACTATGATGTAATGTTCGAGACAGTGAGAGAGAGAGAGAGAGATGAGGAACATTAGAAAATGATTTCTTTATCGCAGATTTCCAGTCCTAACCACTCTTCGCCGCCTCCTCTCCGAACTGTCTATACCGCAATTCAACTGGGGATGATCCTCGTAATATTTACATTAACTTCCTCTTATTGTTCCAACTTCTCTTCAACCTCCTCTCTAAGACCTGTTCTACTCCACACACCATCAAAGGTTATCAGTTTCTAGCAATCTAGGTTCAGAGTTGGGAAATAACTTGGAAATAACTTTATCAATATTTTGAAAGAATGTGGAATTCAAAACATTTTTAAGAGTCTTCCATCTTGAAGTACTTTGCTTGGTCGGATACATTCACTTATCATAACGAGAAAATGTCAGAAATTCATGCAATAGTTTAATGCAGATCAATAACAAATTTCTGTGTTGAAAGGTGAAAGACACATATCTGTTGTGACAATCTGAAATGATGTGTTGTGTAATTAATTATATTAGAGGCAGGACTTTGTTATGAAAACATTTAAGATGATTTAGGAAATCGAAAAACAGTGCTTTTCATATAAACTTTCTCAATCTTTTTTTTTATTTGTTTCGAGGTTTAATCACCACCATGAGCAACGCTTTGGGCTATATGCGGGCGCTTGTCCCTAATTTAGGTGCCACTGGTTATGAGGAAGAGAAAGGGTCAGCAAAATAAGACAGACACATCATCCATGTCATGTCCAGAGCTCGAGTCTAGGCCCAACACGGACGAATGAATCGAAATCAACGCATCAGATCACTTGGCCACTATGGCGGAAAAAATCTTTTTGAATGATTTCATACATAATGATAACTATTTTTTGGGAGACGGCACAAAAAGAGTGTCATCCTTTATAAGGACTAATTGGTTTTTGCATGAAACTGCTACGCATAACCACACAACATAAACAAGAATGATTTTGCAAGTAGCTATAGCATATAGTCTGGTAAAAATAATACTTCGCCTCACATTATACAATATTTTGGCAAAAAGAAGACTCGTTTTTATTTGGAGGATTAACGACCACCGTGAGCAATTTGATGGGCTATGAGCAATCACCCGTCCCTAATTTAGGGCCATAGGTTCCAGGTAAGGCAGACAGCCAGTGCCGTAAGACAAATACAACATCCATATCTCACCGGTATGCTAGCCCGGACGAAAGCTCAGAAGCCAGCGCTTAGACCACTGCACCACCGGGGAGACATCAAGAAGACACTGATGACCATCAATTCCTTTTATATTCATTTTAAAATTTCATTTGTGGTAAATTTTAAAATAAAATCATTGGCTTCACCCTAGATAAAATAAAGTCAAATTTTAGATATTGCCGCCTAGCAGTCAGAAGAGCAGGTTTTGGGCAATGCGCACAAGCTGGCACTGTCGGAAAAGTGCAAGGGTGTCTTTATGAGGTAAAATAAATAAAAAAACGAAAGGTGACTTCATGATTAGGGCTACCGCTCTCCTACCCTACCTGTGATGTAAAACATTAATATAGTCGAGTTGTGATTTGTCTTAACTACATTGAAATTGGGTCGTAATTTAGCTACGTTAATCATTATTCCACCATGAACCTAACAGAGATAGATATAACCCAAATTTCTACGTTGTGGTAGAGATAAGAGGAGCATTTAACATGCCTTGTCCTGCTGAATGATTCCTTGTATTTCTACTGCGCAATGTTTTTTACAGCTTCAATTTTTACTAATTTATTGCTTTTATAATTGCCATACTATATCACCCGCCCCTAAACTTTTTTTCTCCTTTACAGAGCATTTCAGCCCCAAAGTTCCTTGTATTTCAAGCCTATCTCAGCATAATAGCTCCAACCCTCATTTTCTCAGCTCCTGGTTTTGGCAAAACTCCGGCTTTATTACTTCTTAATTTTTTTACTAATCTTTAATTTTTGTTTGGTTTAATTCTCCTCTGCGCGTTCAGGTTTTCTAACTAATAGTTTACATATATGAGCAAAACTGAGAAATCATTATCAGCGAATAGTTATCTTAAAAATCACGGCGCCATTGCTAGAATTTCGGCAACAAACGCTTTGAATTCTTTCTTCCGTGAAAATTTGATATTTCACACGACAGAAATACTGAGTTAGGTAATATGTATTCTTCTACTGCTTCTTCTACTGATGTTCACAGTTATCACACAGATTATGAGTTACCTTTACAATATTCTGTTGCGATGCGTCATAAAAGCGAAAAAGTTACTTTGTACCTCAATAAACGATAAAGCTATTAAATTTATTTTTTTTGGAATAAGTCGATCCTGGAGTATTAGTCCATCCAAATTTTGATTTTTATCAATAGATATCAGCTGATTACTTGAGACCGGACAAAACTAATTTTCCTGGAAGACGGCCTTTTAAAATTTATCCACTAAACGGGATAGAGAATTTTCATTTCGACTATAAAACGCTCAAAGCTATGGTGAAGCATACATTCAACAGTGAAGTTTTAAAAGGTAAAACGACGCTGAACAAGACTCACCATCTGCGTCAGCTCCTGCAAATGCTTTGCTGAGAACATCGTCGGGAAATTGGTAGGCATTTCGAAACTCCCCTTGATCAATGAAACCGTCCAGGTCTTGATCGTGTTTGTGAAAAGGGCTCTGAGTTTCTTGTTGTTGCTGCTGTTCCTGTTCCGGAGCTTTCTGCTCAACTTCGGAAACTTTTTCTTTTTGCGCTTCCTCTTGAGGAGCTTGCTTTTTCTCTTCAACCTGAGGTTGCTGCTCATCCTCGTCATCATCTGCTCCCTTCGCTTCTGCGGCAAGATCTTCCTTTTTCTCTTCCACCTCAGAGGATTTCTTTTGGTCTGCGTCTGGGATGTCCTTTCGATCCTCTAAGACGGGCTCTTTCTGATCCACTGCTACCGAAGTTTTGTCATCTTGGGTCGCCTTCTCCAGTTCGTCCTCAACAGGGTAAGCGTAAACCACCGCCACTAAAGCGAGAGCAACTAAGAGAGTGCAAGTCTTCATGACTGTTCCTTACGAAGCAGAATGGAGTAGTGACGATTCGGTCGTCTGCTCCGCAGATATGTACCTGCCGCCGGTAGTCCAAACTGGGAGGGACGACATACCTGTTTCCATTGGAACACGACGCCAACGCGCTCGTCGCGCCATCTGTTGACACGCAGTGAACTTTGAAAGCTGTTTCGTCACGGGCCTTCAACTGGCTGTTGAGCACAGAAAACACCTAGCTCATTTCTTTGCAGAAATACGGCAGGAGAACAACCCTCCCGGATTAAGTAAACTGCCCAGAATATTGCTCATTTTTTTGTTAATCTGAATCTTTTCGGACAAATGGAAAGAGCAGAGATACTATGTTTCGATTAGGAAAGGCTATGAAAGAAAAAAACAAACTTTTAATGATTTTTTGAGGTACGGCAATTTTAGCAACGCGTTCTCATTTTGTCCCGCTTGTAAAACAGACGCTAGATTATGGAGCAAAAATGATTTTATTTGTCGCTTTATGTTTTATTAAATGGCAGTCGCCCTTTTTAGTAGAAGATTTCGGACAAAAGGTAAGTCAATGAGAGCTCTCTCTGCCTTTGGAAGGTGAAACTACACGGAGGCCTTGTGGTTAGGATCCTAGATTCTCGTGTCGAAAGCGTAAGTTCGAATCCCGGTTGCTATATTTGAGTATTTCTATTCCGTCATTCTTCTTTCCTTTGTTCGGAGGAAATATCTCTAAATGGTAGGTTTCCACTATTCTATGCCAATGAAAGCTTCAAATTAAAAAGTCAGTAAGGTTACAAATGAAACGATATGTAGAAGTACTTAGAAAACATCCATACTTCCGCTGCCTGTTTACTCGTGAAAGGTATGTATAGACGTTATGAGCAAAGTATGGCTGTTTTCTCAGGCTTGCTAACAAATTTCATTGCCAAAGTTAACATAATTAGAATGTAAAAGATCATGGAAGTCATATCTTTCTACCAGCTCTTCATAGAAGAGTCGCAAACAGTCTCGAAGTGTCGTTTGGGTTTTGGTATTTCAATCCGTTCCCGAAGGCCTCTGCTCTAGTTTCGAGAGGGGTATGTATTTTGGGTTTGCTCTTTTGTTGTGGTTCTCTCACTTCCCTAGAGCCAGGAATCTTAAACTAAAGGTGAGTCACTCGTTTCTCTCTCTCTCTACGCACGCACATATGTGTCCAGATGAGATGTAACCAAATTACAAAAACGGATAAAAATTATTAGATTGTTTTTTTCTGTGATTGAGCATATCAGTACTTTCACATATATTACATACAGTCGCTCTGGTATATGAGATGTTTCAGATGCTGGGTTTTTACCAGGCATCCAAAATGGGTATGATTTCGAGTTCCAAATGATCCATGGGAGATGTGTTTGTCTTATGGTTCTGGCTCTTTCCTTTCCCTGCAATAACGCTGTTAAATTAGAGACGAGAGACTGTTTACAGCCCTCAAATTTGCTCGTGAGTGGTCGTTAACCCCCGTTCTCCGCCAAAAAAAGCGTTTGGGGTGCTCAAATCCATTCCCGAAAGGCACGGTGAGGTATGGATTTTGAATTTCTCACTTCCCTAGAGCCTGTAATCTTAAATTAAAGGTAAGTTAGTTGTCTTTCTCTCTCCCTCCTCTCTCTCTCTCTCTCTCTCTCTCTCTTCACACACACACACGCACACGCGCGCGGGCGTGCGTGCATATGTGTTTGGACAGGACATAACCATACTACAAAAATGGATAAAAATGACTAGAATTTTTCTTCTGTGATTGAGCATAACGGTACTTTCACATGCAGAGAAACCTCGGCTGTACATTTTCCTAAAGGATGGCTTTAAAAACGTATGAATGTAAAAGAACGTATAAACAAAATTTCAAAATGTTAAATACTGCTGTAAAATTTATGCTTTAAGGAGTATAAGGTGTCCTCAATAATGATTTATTTAAAGTACTTTAAATGATCTATTTAAGTACGTTAATGATTCATTCATGATTTATTTAATTTTATTAATGATTTATTTAAGTAATGAGTACTTTAAAATGATTTATTTAAGTAATAAGTACTTTAAAAGGATTTATTTAAGTACATTAATGTACAAGTACTTTTCTACCTTAAACAATATGATTTACAAATTTTGAAGATGACAACCCGTCTTTTGGTGTAAATATGACAAGGATGGTAAGTCAGATAATATCTGAAAACTTGAAAATTTTGTCGTCCTGGAGCGGGAATCAAACCCGCGTCTCCCAGATAGCGCCCGGGTATGCTATTTTTATTAATGATTTATTTAAGTAATAGGTACCTTAAAATGATTTATCTAAATACTTTTCTACTTTAAATAATATGATTTACAAATTTTGAAGATGACAATCCGTGTTTTGGTGTAAATATGACAAGGATGATAAATCAGAGAATATCCGAAAACTTGAAAATTTCGTCGTCCTGGAGTGGGATAGAACCCGCGTCTCCCAGATAGCGTCCGGGTATGATCTTTTTATTAATGATTTATTTAAGTAATATAAGTACTTTTCTACTTTAAATATTATGATTTACAAATTTTGAAGATAACAATCTGATTTTTGGTGTAACTATGACAATGATGGTAAGTTAGATGATATCCAAAAACTTGAAAATTTCGTAGTCTGGAATCAAACCCGCGTCGCCCAGATAGCGTCCGGGTTTGCTAACCACTACACTACCCAGAACGACCACGTATCAAGTTTCCGATTAATTGGAACATAACCATCACAGGACGACGAAATTTTCAAGTTTTCGATTAATATCTGACTTACAATCCTTGTCATATTTACTCCAAAAAACGGATTGCCATCTTCAAAATTTGTATTGGTTGGTGTAATCCCGTATTCCATTCATGATAATATGATTTATTTAAAGTAGAACTCCGGGCGAAACAAAAAAAGGCGTTAAAAATTATAAATAAGATAATAAGATAAGTTTGAGCCTATGAAAAATCAAACTTATCTTATTATCTGTCTGTAAAAATCTAGATCCTATATTAAGCGTCACAACTAAGGATCTAAGACTAGTGTTTCAATATGGAACTCATGAATTTATAGCTTTTTTTTTTTTTTTTTCGGATCCTCAGTGCATTCATTTGAAACTGGAATGTTGAATATTGAGGATACATTTAGGATTCTGTTCTACTACGTCAGAGATTTATCAATTTCAAATAGCGCATATGTGTATGTGAGTCATGAAATGCGAAACCAATTTTTTTTCCATCCAAACCGAAAGTAAACAACATACGCTTCTCTGATGCGATTCAACTTTTGCTGCATCAAGAAGGAACACTCTGTCTCAGTTCCCTAAAAGCTGTAACATTCCGGAATGTGTATAAAAGGATAAAGGATCTCTGTATTTTTGATAATATGAAATTCAAATTGTAAAGTATAATCGTTAAAAGCGTGTAAATGAATTACGTATAACTGATTTAGAAAAGCGTTAGAAACTACAGCAACATATTGTGTCAAACGCAGAATTACGTATGAAAGTGAGAAATGTGTAATTGAGAAACACATAACCGAGGTTTCACTGTATCTTGAATACAGCCGTCATGGTATCCGAATGGTTTCAGGCGCTGGCTAGTGAGCAGGTGTCCGAAATGGGACCGATTTTTAGTCCCAGATGAGATATGGGTGGGGTTTTTGTCTTTCCCAGCGCTCTCTCCCTCTTTTTCTTGGGCCGACGTCTCTAAATTAGGGACGTGTTCTTAGAGTTACGCATGGTGGTCTCGTTAAACCCCGAAAAAAATTATCGGGCACACTCTTGTGGAACAAAATTCTACTTCGGCGTCTCGGTTGAGATTTAGAGTTTATCGGTGCACTCGTAGTTATCAGTCATACCCAGATTGGAATGGAAGAGAAGAACATTTAGCGAATCGGAATTTTTTTGCACCCAACAATCTCGAACATGTTACGGATAGTCCGACTCTGAAATTCATTCATTTTCTAAATCCTCTTTCCTCGAAATCTCAAGTTTAAGATAACCTTCATTTGTGCGTCTCTACAAGACTGTGGTCTCCACAAGTAATCGAAATAGGCAGTGCTTCTTATGTTAAGTTGTGACGTACTACAGAAGTGAAAACATGTGTCAAGATGACAAATATGCAGCGAAACATTCTGTCCGCGTAGCTCAGTTGGGAGAGCGACTTACTCTGGAGTGAGGGGACAAACTTGTGTTTTCACATTGGCGCCCGATTGGGGAAAATGGATTCACTGGCAGTTGGGTTTCGAAAAATGTGTGATATTTGTTCCACACATTGTTTGGAATTAATAAAAAAATTCCTACTTCGCTTCAAAGAAAAAAAAAATGAAGAGGGAGATGATGTGACGTACTACAGAGGTGAAAACATGTGTCAAGACGACAAATCTGCAGCGAGACATTCTGTCCGCGTAGCTCAGTTGGGAGAGCGACTTACTCCGGAGTGAAGGGACATGGCTCCGATGCCCGTCGCGGACAAACTTGTGTTTTCACAAAGTCTGAGGACGGGTTTCCTTGTTTTCAAAGTATGAGAGCAGATCTCCCTTTTAAGGTGACTATTTCAAGATTTCAGTCACATCGATTAGTCAGTTAGGACTGCGATGTGCTAGAACTCAATGAAATTTGTCTTGCGTTAGAGATTTCAAAACCCGAGTGAAATATTTTCACTATGTTGCTCAAGTACAAGGGGAGGATGTAAAAGCGTAAGATACATATTTGAGAAACCTACGACATAAAAATAATCTCAATATCGAGGGTGAATTTTGTTACTGCAAAAATAATCTGTCAATCTTACACCAATAAAGATCTACTTAAATTAAAAAGAATGTTTTTTTAGAAATACATGCGCAAAGGTTATTTTTGTTGCTTCGAGGTATAACGACCGCCTGTGAGCTATTAACGCTGTCGGCAGTTGCCAGTACCTAAGTTAGGAACGCAAATTCTACGGAAGGGATAGAGTAATAGCTGTACGACACGCACACCACTCATGCTTCGTACGGGACACAAGCCCTGGCCTAACTCGGACGATTTACCGGAATCTCACGCCTCTGACCACTAGTCAAAAGAGGGTGAACTTTTATTTGATAGTAGGAAATTGTGAATACCGAATTTCGTCTTCCTAACATGTCATTAAAGTACGACTACACGAATTAAAAATTAAAAAAAAAGAGAAAGAAACCCTGTTAGGCAATTTAGATTTAGGTCGTAGCTGGTGAACCAATTTCTTTAAAAGACAGCAAATTTCTGCTCACTGTGTTTACAGATTCGCATGCACAGACAAATGGACCGCGTAAGAAACTGATTTTAATCTTGAAGAGACCTAAATAAAATCGGCATTATCATATTTTGAATATCCTTGTGATTTTTCAGGCTTTTAAGTACTGTATATGCTTTCTGAAGTAACAAACGCAGTTTTTGAAAACTGAATTAGCCTTCTTGTAAATAAATATTAGCTGTTTCTAACCTTTCTGAGTATAAATAAATTCCTTTTTTTAAATAAGTCTTTTGTACTGAAGTCAAAGACGGGCTCTAAGCCAAGAAGCCATTCGTAAATCTTCAGACACCGCTGGAAGTTGAATCCAAAACAGAGTAATTCATAAAGTTTGCCTTTAAAGACATGTAATTTCTTAGGTGGCAAAACTTTCTGTATTTCTAATTAGTGCAACTGAAACATTTGCAAGTTTTAACGATATGGGGATTCAACTTTGTTACTTTCTCTACGATTTTTCAGTCATCTGTATTTCCATTCGCATGTATTACAGTCCTAAAAACCCTCTTGATTGATTGATTGATTGATTGGAGGTTTAATGACCATCGTCAGCAACTTAATGGGCTACAAGCAGTCGCCCGTCCCTAATTTAGGGCCACTGGCTCCAGGGAAGGGAGAGAGCCAGTGCGGCAAGACAAACACAACATCCATGCCTCACCGGGATTCGAACCCGGACACCTTCCGGACGAATGATCAGAATTCATCGCTTAGAACACGGCGCCACCGGGGCGGCAAAACCCTCTTGATGTTGCGTGGAAAAGAGCAGTTTGTCTCATTAACAAACTACACTGTACAATTTTTTTTGAAATTCACAAACCACTTTTCATGATTTCTTTCGTGAATTCACGAAGCATATTTCTGATACAACTTTTTCCCTGAAATGTCAGAAAACATTCTCAATTTCACGGACTTTTCGTAACCCAGAAAAATTCTGAATTTTCAGAAACCTTTCCGCAATACCTTTCTTATATTGACGATAAATTACCATTTTCAAGAGGTGTTAACCGAAAATTCTGAATTTTCAGAAACCTTTCCGTAATGCTTTTCTTATATTGACGATAAATTACCATCTTCAAGAGGTGTTAACGAAAAATTCTGAATTTTAAGAAACCTTTCCGTAATGCCTTTCTTATATTGACGATAAATTACGATCTTCAAGAGGTGTTAACGGAAAATTCTGAATTTTCAGAAACCTTTTCGCAATGCCTTCCTTATATTGACGATAAATTACCATCTTCAAGAGGTGTTAACGGAAAATTCTGAATTCTCAGAAACCTTTTCGCAATGTCTTCCTTATACTGACGATAAATTACCATCTTCAAGAGGTGTTAACCGAAAATTCTGATTTCTCGGAAACCTTTCCGCAATGCCTTTCTTATATTGACGATAAATTACCATCTCCAAGAGGTGTTAACGGAAAATTCTGAATTTTCCGAAACCTTTCCGCAATGCCTTTCTTATAACGATAAATTACGATATTCAAGAGGTGTTAACGGAAAATTCTGAATTCTCAGAAACCTTTTCGCAATGTCTTCCTTATACTGACGATAAATTACCATCTTCAAGAGGTGTTAACCGAAAATTCTGAATTTTCAGAAACCTTTCCGTAATGCTTTTCTTATATTGACGATAAATTACCAGCTTTAAGAGGTGTTAACGAAAAATTCTGAATTTTAAGAAACCTTTCCGCAATGCCTTTCTTATATTGACGATAAATTACGATCTTCAAGAGGTGTTAACGGAAAATTCTGAATTTTCAGAAACCTTTTCGCAATGCCTTCCTTATATTGACGATAAATTACCATCTTCAAGAGGTGTTAACGGAAAATTCTGAATTCTCAGAAACCTTTTCGCAATGTCTTCCTTATACTGACGATAAATTACCATCTTCAAGAGGTGTTAACCGAAAATTCTGAATTCTCGGAAACCTTTCCGCAATGCCTTTCTTATATTGACGATAAATTACCATCTCCAAGAGGTGTTAACAGAAAATTCTGAATTTTCCGAAACCTTTCTGCAATGCCTTTCTTATAACGATAAATTACGATATTCAAGAGGTGTTAACGGAAAATTCAGAATTTTAAGAAACCTTTCCGCAATGCCTTTCTTATATTGACGATAAACATTTTCAAGAGGTGTTAACGGAAAATTCTGAATTTTCCGAAACCTTTCCGCAATGCCTTTGTTATATTGACGATAAATTACCATTTTCAAGAGGTGTTAACGGAAAATTCTGAATTTTCCGAAACCTTTCCGCAATGCCTTTCTTATAACGATAAATTACGATATTCAAGAGGTGTTAACGGAAAATTCTGAATTTTCAGAAACCTTTCCGCAATGCGTTTCTTATATTGACGATAAACATTTTCAAGAGGTGTTAACGGAAAATTCTGAATTTTCCGAAACCTTTCCGCAATGCCTTTCTTATATTGACGATAAATTACCATTTTCAAGAGGTGTTAACGGAAAATTCTGAATTTTCAGAAACTTTTCCCCTGTTCTTTCTAATATTAACGGAGAAATACTTTCTCACTTTTTCCGCATACATATGACGAAAAATAGGAGAGATTCACGGGAATACTTAGGGGTTTAATTAACTGTTAAATTTCAATAGTCTGTCGAAATATTTGGTTTCCAAGTTCTGTAGCGAGATCGGATAATGTGGATAGAATGTCGCATGAACTTCGGTAACTGTGGCACGGGATATTTCTTCTCCTCTTCTCCATTTTGTGCACCAGCTATTATATATTGTGTAACGGTAAGAAACCGGGCACTTAATTTATGGTACAGGTGATTGTACGATGTCTATGTAACAGTCTGTGGAGTCCTTAAGACAAAAACTACATAGCTATCAAGAGTAACTTTTATATTTAGAAGTTTTGTGAAATAATATTATAAAACAGTACATTTCACTATTTCTTAAAGGTACAGGAAAGTTACTGTCAGCTAAAAAAAGATCTCAAGTTCCAAAGCATTCTGTTGCTTCGAAAAATCATGATGAAAAAATACGTAATTTGTAATAAGACCTCCTACAGAAAAAAATAAAATTATTGCAAACGCATTAAAAAAAATAATAAGCTCCAAAAGGAAATAAAATGACTAAATCACTCGCATTAATAAAGAAAAAACCAACATCGCCCAATTAGTTTTGCCCCGAACGTGAGTCTGATTCTTGAGACTTTCTGGCTCAGTGGTTAAGACGTGCGGCTTCAACCCAAACGACCTGGGCTCGATCTCCTGCGGAAAAAGGATTCTCTCGCGTAAGGGCTGAAATATTCAGCGAGTTAGATTTTGCGAAATTTATGTCTAAATGCGGGAAAACTTGAAACGGACTTTCCTGAAATAAACGGAATTACCGACAACGGAATATCTGTGAAAATACGGTAGTTAATAAATAAACAAAAACGGGCGCTTTTAAAAACGGAAATTTCGTTAAAAGCCGGACACTTACCGGCAACTTTGCTGCACGTTATTTTCAGAAATTTTCCGTGAATTCACACCACTTATTTTTTACAGTGTAGAAACTTCGTGATTCTTTTCGTTCCCCTTTTCATAAGCGGGGAATGAGAGCTCAATGTATCATATTCTGATACTACAGTGGACATTGCTCTTAAGAACTGTCTGCTCTTGTCTCATCTCCCAGAGCTTTCTGCGGCACTTCAAGAAGCATAGCGACTATAAGCGACAAGAAGCTCAGCACTTCAAGAAGCTCAGCGACAAGAGTTCAGCTGATTAAGTATTCAAAAAAATAAGGCCAAGTAATTCATTATTTCTACACTGAATTATTTAATTCCCGTGTTTTTTTCTAAACATTGTACATAACAGCTAAAATGAATGAGCTAACAAACTTCTCAGCAGTTTCGCATTGTTGAACCGGATACAAGCTTTTTCAGTATTCCAGTTTGGGCTATAAAACTCCGAAATTACTTTACGTAGTTATATTCTAGGGCTGGTAAATTTCTTTTGAAACATTCCTTGATTTATAATAGGAAAATAAAATTAACTATGCTCAGTGGCGTAACCATGTTTCAAAATCTGGGGGAGGGGAGGTCCAAGCATTATATTCCCGGAAATTTTTTTTTTTTGGGGGGGGGGGGGTTACATTGGGGATCCCCGACTCAGAAAATCTGGGGAGTTCTTGACTCCCGACTCTCCAGTGGTTACGCCTATGACTATGCTGTTTCAGACTACAAGTTTCGACTGAATAAAATTAAGGTTTTTTTAGCTGGGTGAATCGTTATTAAGTTTAACATGCGGATCCCTCCCAAAATTTCTAATTCAGAATTAGAGATTTCACTACAGTTTTTTATAGTTAAATGACACTAGAGAAGACAATGAAGCGGCGAAACCTTGATATAATGCAGCCATTTTCATTTCGGTTTGGGCAAGAACTCAGTGGCGTACCGCAAAATCTCCGACCCCCCCCCTCCCCTCCCCCGCAAAAATTTCTTCGAGGCCCTTTTACGAAAATATATTAGCACTGAATTATTAAAATTTTTAATTCCATATTAATAACTAGGTTTTACAGGCGTTTTAATAATTAAAATTATTTATAAGCTTTAGGTATTTTTTGCAAAACCAAAATTATTACACTTTACTGCATTTAACACAAATGTGCACGTTGTAATTGAAATATTTGCCCCAATTTTGTTCCAACAGAAAGCACTACAAAACACTTACGCGAAAGCTGAATAAATCATGCAAATTTTATTCTTTTAGAGAACTAAAGCCAGCCTCTTTGAAATGCCTCACGATCACACATACAAAACACCTAACTTTCATGGGACAGTGTCTAATGATCTTTTCTGATTTATACAAAAATACAGAACTTAAGTAAGCAAATACAAATTGGTGTTTTCAAAAAGTTTGAATTTCCGTGAAAATTGAGTTACATGAACACTCCAGGAGATTACAAACATAAAATGCCACTTTTCAATTATCTGTGTCAAGTAGATACTTCGGAAAAGCGATTCGGTGGTCTTTTG
Source organism: Macrothele yani (assembly GCA_039090855.1). Classification (NCBI taxonomy): domain Eukaryota; kingdom Metazoa; phylum Arthropoda; class Arachnida; order Araneae; family Macrothelidae; genus Macrothele; species Macrothele yani. The sequence goes on from CM076992.1 coordinate 24,396,284, forward strand.
AAAAAAATCAAAATAAAAAAAAATCATTGATTCCATATTCTGAGCCCTGCTCTGCTCTAACATTTGAAACTTATACGCTGTAAAAAGATATAATAATGACAAAAATATATTTTTTTCTGTTAATAGCGTGTGAATTTATTTCAAAGCTTTCTGTGACTAGTTTTGAAAAGTCAATATATTCTTTCCGTTTTGCTATTGTTACGGTGCTGCTGCAAGAAGTTTCCGATCATCTTTTGTTCTTGCGTACTTTAAGAGTGTGAGGTCATAGCAATGTTTACATCTGTATCGAAATCTCTTCTGCGATGCGGGGTACTCACTAATATTTTTATTACAGTGAAACTCTTTTAAACCGCCAAAGTTTGTTTCATACGCTTTTCTGGTGATCAGCGAGAGTGAATGATGATGGCTGCGATCCTTAAAAAAATTTGGGTGGCGATCTGTTTTTTTTATAAGTAACATTCATCTTTATATCGAATGGATAAGGATTATTTTTGCTATAATTAGCGGAAATTCGGAGAAACAAGGAAGGTAGGAATTTTCGGAATATTTCGACTGGGGTGCGTAACCAGCCAAATGCGAGAGATAATATTAATAATGATAACTTAAAAATTCATTTTCAGTGATAATTTCCAATTTTACTCCACTTAAAATCTCATATTAGTGATAATATCCAGTTGAACTCCAAATTGCTGAGTCCGAATAATATCATCTGTAATGATACCACGTTTAGCGTTTGTTTTATCCATAATAATATAGCTTATCACGTTCGCCATTTTTTTTATTGAGCGTAATGATTTTTTGTAGCTCATCCACTAGCGTTTTTCAAATATCTCCTGCTGTCAATTTGCTAATAGTACGTTTTTCAAATAAATTTGAAAAATGATTCAAATCAAATCGCTGGTTTGAAGAACGATTTTTCTCTTTGTACTAAAAATTTAGAATTTTTTCTTAGACATTCAAGACTCTTTTTCCCGCGGGCGCAGAATTCGGTCGAAAACAATACTGAGATAATTTTCTACGCATGCAGTAAACCATGTTGGTGCAATAAATGCACTAAACGGTAAAAAGATGTTGTCAACTTATGTCGTATATTCGATTTCAACTTTCATTTCTCTCTCTCTCTCTCTCTGGTGTCTTTCCCTATATACACTATATTGACAAACGTCACCGGAAAACAAGAAGATAAACACAACATGGCCTTTATTGGCATACATTAGTGCAGTGTCGGTCCACCTTTACCCTTAATTCATGCACTGACCCTTCGAGACATGCTTTCGACAAGGTTTTGGAACACAGCGATAGGTATGCGCTTCCATTTAGTACATAATGCTGTTGCTAACTGTTGCTTAGTAGTAGGCCTTGGTTCCAAACTTTTAATGCGGCGCTCTTATTCATCCCATAGGTGCTCTGTGGGATTAAGATCAGGGCTGTGTGCTGGCCAGTCCACACACGGTACGGAATTATCGTCAAACCACGCCATAACAGTCCTTGCTTTATGGCTCAGTGCATTACCTTCCTGGTACCAACAAGGCTCGGTTCCATAGTATTGCCACAGAGTTGTAGGGCATAATTGTCCAGAATACCGAGACAGACGTGCTGGTTAACAGGTTTGTGCATGATAACCAATCGCCAGGACCATACCACGAAAACCACCCCCACACGAGTACACTGCCAGCTCCAAACTTGACCGTAGGAATGGTACAATGTGATAAATATCGTTCCCCCGGCTGCCACAATACCCACACACGGCCATCAGACTGATGGATCGTGTATCTGGATTTATCAGTCCATAGGACTCGTTTCCATTGACCTACGGTCCACGATAAATGTTCTTTACAGCATGCTAAACAAGGAGTAGCGTTCCGAGTGGAGAGGAAAGGCTTATGAGCAGCCACACGACCACGGTAACTCATGGAATGAAGTTCTGTGAGAGTGGTACGTGTAAATACCGAGGTTCCAGCATTTTTACTCACCTGCACATTGAGGTGTTGTGCAGTAGTACTCCGTCGATTAGCTGTAACCGCTCTCCTGAGGCTTCGGGGTCCTCTGTCACTGATTTTCTTTGGTCTGCCGGTACGTTTTGCTGCTTCAGGCATGCCATGCGTCTTCCACTTATTCAGTACATCCAAAACAGTTGACTTCGGTATGTTTAAACGCCTCTCGATTTCTTTTATGGACAACCCACTAATATAACACCCAACAATCATTCCTTTCTCAAAGTCAGTTCTCTCCCGCAGCGACATTTTCACTCAACCTCACAGTGCGATATGATCGCGGTCAGCTGTAGGCTTGTTGCAGGCTTGTTTTTATACCGTTTGATATATATATATATATATATAGCCTCATGTTAGAGAGGTTCCTGCAGTTGAAGTCATTTAAAGTGTGGTGCTGCGGAATATTCTAAAGTAAACCCGTTGATTGCTGATTATTAACATCGACGTGACATTCGAATGATGTGCCTAAGAGACCAATAAAGACTCCTTTTGTTTCTGTAAGTAAACTACTCTCTTCTGGCCATTAGAAAGCCTAATACTGCTCATTGTGAAATTAAGGGTTGTGACGTACCTGCCAGCAGGACGCACACGACATAACGGCAGATAGCAGTCAGAGCGAACGTCTGCGTAGCTCAATTGGTAGAGTGACTTATTCCGGAGTGAGGGGATCCGGATTCGAGCTCCGGCGTGGATAAATATGACGGAGAAATTTACTTCGTTATAGGGTATTGTGCTTTATCCGAAGCATAGCGTTAAGAAGCTCCAGTGTTACAAGTATCGCAGATGCACTATAAGTAATGTTTTAAGGATATAGACTTTCAACCCGTAGCATAAGTATAAATATATACATTTAAAAGGATTATACGCTTGGAAAACGCGAAAGGGGGATGGCTTTGCACTTTTATGCAGAAGATGAATTCGTTGGACAACTCGTTTCCATCCCATCACTTTCAAAGCACTAATGGGTCATGATGAACCATTAAACGCACACACACACACACTCACTCATTTGTTTAAAGTCATGCAACCTCGAATAATCCGTGTTTCAAATACAGAAATGTACTCTTGCAGGCGAAGTGAGAAACGAACCAATTGAGGTGTGGCTTGAGAAGGGCAGGCAAAGAAATATGTGGGGTCGAGTTTCGTAAAAACTTCTGTAAACTAGTAAGAATAAGATTTGACTCTTTTAATGGCAAACTATAAGTACATGCGATAAGCTTCTTTAATTATTTTCTGTGCAGATTGCGATTTAAAAAGGGTGTTTAACACGATTTAAAAACATTTTGTGCTTTTTGAGTGTGGGCGTTTGGCAGATAGCGAGATGGCGGCTCATCGAGAAAATTTTCAGTGTGCAGATATTTTGGTAAATCCGTTCCAGGGTTACAGCAGAGCAAAAGCGAGGGTGGCGGATTCTAAAGAGGTCCGATACCTTCAAGACACGAGTGAAATTATGGCTGAAAGTTATTTCAAGTAACATTGTCGTCGCTTTAATAACATTCTCATTATGTTATAACAAAGAGTTACCTATTTCCAGAGATAACAGCGTTTTTTAAAAGCAGAACATTAACCTTTTGTTACCCAAAAACTTCATATAATTTTCTTCATTTATGTCGGAGACTTATTAACACCGTCTCTATACATTGAAAACAAAAGCTTGCTCAGTTCAAAAATCATAGCCACCTTCCAGAAGATACCATAAAAAGAATCCTACCCTCAGGTAGAGTCAAAGCTTTACCAAATATTTGGCAAATAAAAGCGTACAAAAGAAATAAACCAATCAGACCAATTGCGTCAAAAATCAAAGCTCCAACAATAAGTCTTGAAATAGCTCTATATAACTTCTTGTTTCACATTTGGAAAGATCATAAGGATACTGTCAAAAGCTCCACAGATTTCATTAAATTCATCAAACAATAACAGGGCCCAACTGAGTTCTACTCTTGGCAAGCCTCGATATAATCTCTTTATTCTTATTTAATCTCTTCATTTTTAAGGGAGCAATAGGATTGATTAAAACAAAATTAACATCTAACCACTTAAAAGGAAAAGAATGAAAGCATTGTTCCAGCTGTAAAATTTATAGTCTTCAAAAGTATTTCTTCTGCAAAAACAATTTTTAAACAAAAAAAAAAAAAAAAAAAAAAAAAACAAGTGTATCTATGGGATCACCGATTTCAAGTCCGTTGGCTAAGGTTGTGCAAGAAACAGAAAATAAAATCTTTGATGACTCTGACCAAAACTCAACGTTCTGTGCCTACGTCAGGTTGAAAATCTCATCTTCTACATGCGCCCAAAGCATCTGTGCCGTATGCACAATATTAAAAAACAGTTTCAACAGAAACTCATAATAACTTAACTTTACTACTTTTCAAACAGGAAGGTTTTATTTTAATGAAATATATAGGAAAAGCACATACATCCCATCCCAGGTAGAACATCCTTGCAATTTAATGTAGGCCCAACTCTGAGCCACCCTCTTCTATTCCTAAAAGACGGGGGCTCAGTGTTGGGCCTTCGTTAAGTTGCAAGGCTGTGTTACTTAGGATCCACTTTTCCGCCCGACTTTCGCCATTTTTTCAAGCATAAAACGTCATAAAGAATTAAAATGGATCAAGTAATTAGCAGCTGAAAATGAGTATAGTAAGAAATGCTTAATGAACTAATCAAAAGCACACAACATTCAATGAACAAAATTTGAAACATATTGTGGATCGATGGCATATTTTAAAAGCATCTCCATAACCCTAGAACTGCCGCCCCGGTGGCACAGTGGTCTAAGCGATGGGGTCCGGGTTCGAATCCCGGTGAGGCATGGATGTTTGTGTTGGTCTTTCGGCTCTGGCTCTTAATGTGTTACTTGTCCAACACTGGCTCTCTGTGTACGTTGGTCATTTAGCCTACTGTAAAAACCATGTTTGGTTTGTCCTTGTTCACAATGTGTAATTTGATCAACACTGGCTATATCTGTGTAAATCGATCATTTGGCATGCTGTAAACCTACTGTATGTCTCTGTCAACCAAGTCCAAGAAATAGGTTTTTTAAACCTTCAATCAATCAAAAAAGAAAAAAACAAAAAAAAAAACACTAGAAAATGTTTGTTCCAAATACAACTTGAATTTCGATGAAATTTAATTAATAAAGAGTACCTTGCAACCGATGCTCATGAAAACTCCAGATGTTCCCTCAAAATCTGGTGTATGCAAATTAATTAACAAATACTAACCAAATAACTTCGCTCAATATCAGTAATGCGAAACATATTTTCAATTTCGGAATTCAAGAACACATGAAAAACTGGAACCAGGAATAAAATTAAACTGCTTTAGTATTATGTTGAATTAAAAATCAAGCCCAACGCTGTTGGGACAAAACTGCACATGTAGTTGTACATAATTAAATTAATACAGTACCTAATACTCAGAGGACATAACCGTAGAAAAAATAACCCGCAGAAAAAGGAATAACAGCGCACCTCTACACGTCTCTTATGCCTGGAAACTTTTTTTAAATCTAGAATTATGTAAAAACACGTATTTAAAAAAGAATTACAAGAATGCTTATCAATAGAACGCAGCGCTAAACTACGGCACATGCAACGGTGCAAATTCAAATTCCCATTTGAGGTAGGACAAGTTTGATAACTATACTGAAGATGGCCATAAATTATGAGACTGAAATTATGCATGCTTTCTCTTCTTATTTTCAAGATAAAGAAAATATTATGAGATATCCTGATTTACAAAGAAATTTATGTGAAGTTGTTGAGCATGTAAAAAGGCTAATTTTCCGCTATTACGAGACGCTAGTATGTCCGGCAACAATGAAATCCTTGGCAACATGGTAAAAGAAAAGAAGCAATAAGAATGTGTGCGTTCTTCAAGATTGGGAATTATGTTAATGCGATCGTAATATTACTGGAAATAACTTTCAGCCATCTTTTAATTCGTATTTTAAAGGTAAGAAACTTAATAGCGTATCCCAGAAGAAATTTTGATAGAGATGCAAACATTCCAGAGAGTCACAGACCAACCCTTACAATTACAATTATTTTATTGCACACATTTAAAACTTACAGTCATATGAAAATGCAATACACCAGGAGGAATCTGAACATATTGGTTGTAAGGCGATTCTTTTTTTTTTTTTTTTTGATTGAAGGTTTAACGACCACCATGAGCAACTCAATGGGCTATAAGAAGTCGCCCGTCCCTAATTTAGGGTCACTGGTTCCAGGGAAGGGAGAGAGCCAGTGCCGTAAAACAAACACAACATCCATGCCTCAACGGGATTCGAACCCGGACCCCTTTCGGACGAATGATCAGAGGCCATCGCTTAGACCACTGCGCCACCGGGTAGGCGTAAAGCGATTCCCTCTATCAGATGTAAGAAAAGGAATAAAATATATAAAAGCAAGTAAGATGGTATAACGTAATTTGTCTTTCCGCTGTAACTTAGTCCTTACGTCAGTAATTACGTTACGTATGCTCAGGTCAATGTAATATAAGAAGGTACCCATACGCATTACAAGAAAGAGGTCAATTGTAGTACTTACAAATACGTTTATTTTGCTTGTATGGTTTGTACTCCATAATCACATCCGGTTTATTGGCGTACTCAATACAGTATCAGTGATTTAACATCCAATCACAGTAACAGCACGTCTATCATCAGGTTTCCAGCCAGTTCTACCGCTCTTGTATAACAGCATGTCTATCATCATGTTTCCAGCCAGTTCTACCGCTCTTGTAGTTATAACATCACCAGCCTCAGTAATTTATTAAAATAAACGTTCACACACACACACACACACACACACACACACACACATCGAACAAAAGATATGAAAAAGAAATTACCTATATTAAACAAAGCTAAGTTATGGGTGCAAAATAAAGCGTTTAATTAATAAATTAATTTATGATTTCGAACAAAACAGTAAAAATAAAAAGATTTCCAAAAAGGCCACCTAAACTTTGTTGAGAGTTTTCCTTATAAAAAAATATATACTTGCAAACTTTTCGGTTTTGACTTTGGCCAAATTGTGTGACTCCACGGAGTTTAATTTAAAAAAGAAGATATGATGGAGATTATGTTGAAAATGTTTTGAGCATACGAAATTCCCATTGAACTTAAAGATGGAGTTAGAGAAACGAAATACATTGGCAGTGCAAAAATTGCTTGAAACGTAGACTAAAACATCATAAAACAAATCGGAAAGATAAAACAGGAAAACATGTCTTAGTTCAGTTTTGCAAAAGAAGGGGAGCAAAGCTCATGTTTGAAAAACAGGCCAAAGTAAATCTGAAAAAGAAATTCGGTTGGCAGAATCATTTGTAAAGGAATAAACTAAATCATACAACTGTAATAAAAACAGTGGACCTGATTTACCAAGTCCATGGGTAATCATGGTCACAGAGGGGATGCAATTGAGAAAGCTGAAAAATAGATAGCACCACTATGCAGATAAATTTCTGGCGGTGTGTGAAGAGGCGTTGTTCAAGAAACACGGCGAAGGATTTGAACTTTCCTGTGCAAACTTGTGTGGGCTGCACGTGAAACACGCGTGAGAATTGAAACGTTTTCTCATGTCTAATGTTGTGGGGCTGTTATGTCACTCAAGGTGGACTTCTATTAAAAATGAACTCAATCAGGGACTGTTTTCAAATTTGGGATACACTCTGAAATTTCGAACCTTGCATCAACCAAAGATGTCAGGAAAGAATACGCTAAATTGAGGCAATGGAACTGCATTACCTCAAAGCGATTTCCGGGAAAGGGAAAGAGCAAGCGGTTCTGGGAAAGGAAGAGAGCCAGTGCAGTAACACAAACAAACATCCATTCCTCACCGGAATTCGAACCCCGACCTATCTCAGCCAAATTATACGAAGCTAAGGCTTCGTACCTCTGTGCCACCGGGACGACACACCAGTCTTAGCTCTTGGATTAGAAAACAATGCAACTAACGTGAGCATAACAAACAATGGTTACCCAATATTTAACTTTGATAATAGTAATTTGGCCGCCCTGGTAACGCGGTGGTCTAATCGCTGGCTAATGACCATTTGTCAGTACTGAAGTTGAGAGCTGAAAAGTGTGTATAGAACGGAGATCACGATTGCTATGATGGAGATCGTTATGTACCACCAGCTCTCAACTGGTACTACCCCACAGCAGCAGATAACCTGATGATTTACGAATTCGTGGCAGATAACCTGATGATTTACGAATTCGTGGTTTTTACAAATCGTTTTTGTGGCAACTATTTCATGTTTAAAGAATAAACCAGTTACAGTTCTATGTAAGTTGCTGATTATTTTGACCCTGGTCTGACTAATTTCAATTAGTCAGATTTAGTTGATTATGTTAGGTATTCAACAAGTTTAGCTAAGGACATTAATTAATTACCAAAACAACATAAAAACACGAAAAACATTACAACTTCATTGACTAGAGGTTGGCTTATTGGTGATTTTCCTGTCTTAGTGACAACGGTGAATAAACTGACAAAATTGCTGCTTACGACAGGGCTGAAAGAGCTGTAAAGTTGGAACGGCAAGTCACGGTCTTACTTCTAAAAAGCCTCCGTTTGTGATGTATACGATACGAAACAGTAAAAAAGCGGAGAATTACTGTGACATGTAATCCTCTTGTTTTCGCCATTCATTTTCCCTCAGCACATCAATTTACTGAAAGGGGACAATTTTTGTTTTTGTTTTGCTTCTCGTGTGGCGCTTTCACCACCATGTGACGTACCACTAAGGTGACGTAAGAATCAAAACAGCAAGTTGCAGCGATAAGCCAAAGTCGGTGTTTTTTTTTTTTTTTTTTTTTTTTTGATTGGAGGTTTAACGACCACCGTGAGCAACTCAATGGGCTATAAGCAGTCGCCCGTCCCTAATTTTGGGTCACTGGTTCCAGGGAAGGGAGAGAGCCAGTGCCGTAAGACAAACACAACCCATGCCTGACCGGGATTCGAACCCGGACCCCTTACGGACGAATGATCAGAGGCCAACGCCTTAGACCACTGCGCCACCGGGGCGGCCCAAAGTCGGTGTAGTGCAGTCCGAAGAATAACTGGCTCCAGAGCAAGGAGACGTGGTTTCGAAATCTACCACCAGCAAAAAGGGCTTTATTTCACTTTGGCGCCCTAACGTAAAAATGAATCTCGAGGTAGTGAGGTTCAAAAATAATGTGTGATGCTTCTTCCACACATCGTCTGAAAGTTATCAGAATTCCGTTCTCTATACAGTGATCTTCTTCAAGCACGGTTCGCCGGCTGGCCCGGAAATCTAAGATTCCGTCCCAGCCCTTTCTCAAGGGGGGAGATATTCGCTGAGTAGCCAAATTATCATGACTACCTAGTTAACACGTTGTTAGACCATCTCTTGCACTTAATGCTGCTTGAATTCGCCTTGGTATGGACTCTATTAGGGTAACGGATCCTGCTGTCTGATGCCCCTTTCGACTTTAACCCACAAATGCTCCATTGAAAAGAGATCCGGTGACTGAAGAGGCCAATGTAACAAGGAAAAGTTACCGTGATGCTTCTCAAACCATTCGCGTACAGTGTGAGCACTGTGACACGGAGCATTGTCCTTCTGGAAGTATCCATCTCCATTGGGATAAACCATCAACATAACTGGATGGACTTGGTCGGCAACATTTTTACATATCTTTGGGCGGTCAGACGTTGTTACACACGAATCAAAGGGCCCAAAAACTCCCACGAAAACATGCCCCAGGACATAACGTTGCCAGCTTGAAGAGTAGTAACGATGCAAGATGGGTCCATGCTTTCGTGCTGCTGTCTGCATATCATCACTCTTCCATCTGCGTGGTGTAGTTGAAAACGTGATCCGTGGGACCACATTGCCCCTTTTCATTCATTTACTGTCCAATTCTTGTGCTCCTGAGCGAACTGGAGAAGTTTCTTCTTGTTCGCTGCAGATAGGAATGGCTTACGGACAGGCCATCTTCTTCTGTAGCCCATACGATGTAATGTGCGGCGAACTGTACGTTAAAGGCCATCGGACTTGGTTCCTGATTCAAATTATCTGTAATCTGACGAAGTTTTGAACGTCTGTTGGACTGAACAAGTCTGCCTACTCTCCGCTCAGCTCGAGCATCCAGTAGCTGTTGACGACCACACGCCTTGTGCTCAGACCCGGTTTTTTTGACTGGTAGTCTATTCTGTAAACTTTAACAACAGCTGCCCTCGAACATTTCACAAGTGCAACCATTTTGCTAATGCTCGCACCAATGCTTCGAGCACCGACGATAATCCAACGTTCAAAGTCCGTCAGATAGCGTCTTTTACCATTGTTTTTTTGCAGTGTACTTCATTAGTCTATGCATGCCTTCAGCGTTCCCTTTTGATACCGATTCAGCCATCTTGCGTCAGCAGCATCTGCGGGATAGACAATCTGCATAACGTAGTCTGGTGGTTATAATAATTTTAGCCATTCAGTGTATGTGACTGAGGGAATGCAAGAGTCAAAATGGCAAGTTGCAACGCAGCCAAAGCCAGTGTAGTTCAAATGGGAGAATAAACCGGTTCCAGAGTTAGGAGACGTGGATTTGAAATCCTCACCGGAAGAAAGGGCCTTATTTTCACAAACCCCACATTCCCATTATTTACCCCGACGGAATTAAGGTGACAATGATCTCGTTCAGCTCATCTTGAGCATTCTATATCCCTAAAGGTAAAAGTCTGCGATGGGGAGATTTGTTTTAGAACGTGGTGAAGATACAAAGACCGAAACTCTAACAGGATAACAGTAATTTTGGATTCATTTATTGCCAAGCATTGCGTTGATCGTGACACAACTCTGATACCCTAACAGTGATTTTTCGTTAATAGTGATGTGATTTCTGACCTATCTCAGTCACTGACCGACAGTGAGTTCATACCGCAATACAAGGTGTGATCAAAAAGTACACAGACTGGTTGCATAAGCTCCAAATCGTGCGACATAGCAGGAAGCGGTTTGGTACAGTTGGAACCTACTATACGCATGTGCCGTCCTCTCATTTGTCATGTCGGAAAAAATTAAGGTGGATCCACCTAAAATCTTTGCCTTGCATTTCCAATGGGCAAACTTCTGTAGCCATTTTCTTCACAATCAATGCGTTTTCAAGGATGAAAATTTGAACATCGATAAAAATAACTTCATATTAAACACTATCTACCAACAAGTAATTGGACACCTGTGATAGCAAAGGAAAACGAAGTTTATTCACCTTCAATAGTTGGTGGAGCCTTCACAAGCGGCGACCACAGCTGCGACCCTCCGGGGCATACACTCAACCAGGCGATGTACGACGGCTAGCGGTATATTCTTCCACTCGGCTTGGAGAAGACAGGTCAGGTCCTTCACCGATTTCGGACAGTAGGGGCACCCGTTAAGTCGACGCTCCAACTCGTCCCAGAGGTGCTCGATAGGGCTAAGGTCCGGGCTCTGCACAGGCCAGTCCATTCGATTAACCCCATTGTCACCATACCAAGCCATGGTGGACCACGCAACATGACAGGTGGCATTGCCATCCTGAAAGTAACATGGGTCCACCCCGTAAAACTGCCACAACGTAGGAAGCGCATGCTCATCCAAAATGGTGCAGTAGGTCTCGGCGTTGAGTCTACCAGGAATTGTGACCAAGGGTCCCGTGCAATACCAGGAGAAACACCCCCATAGCATAAATCCACTGCCGCGGAACTTCACAGTTGGCACAATATATTCCGACAGGAGACGTTCTCCAGGCAGACGCCAAAACCAGACCCTGCCATCCGAATGGTAGAGGGTGAACCCTGATTCGTCGCTCCAGAGAACCTGTTTCTACTGTTCAGCGGTCCACTGTCGACGTTCTTTGCACCACGTTAGCCGAGCAGTGCTATTGGACTTGGTGATCAAAGGCTTGTGGGCGACAGCACGTCCATGATAACCGAGGAGATGGGATTCCTTACGGATGGTATTCATCGAAAGAACACTCCCGGATGCCTGTTGAAACTCCTCGCGGATGTGGTCCATCGATTTGGTGTGGTTCTTCCGAATTTCTCTGGCCACCACCCGTCGGTCTCTAACTCCCAGTTTTGTGGGTCTACCGGGTCGGGGCATATCCCGACAGTCACCTCCCATCTTTCACTTGCCAATCACGTAGGCTACTGTCGATTTTGGGTACTTCAACTCGCTGGTTATGTCACGTATGGATCGGCCATTTCTGTGATACCCGACAATTACACCTTTCTCGAAATCAGAGAGCTCCGAACTGCGTGGCATCTTGCATGCGACTGGTTGCGTTGTTGTTTCCCACACGATATTTAACGGCGGCGGCCGTGACGTGTATCAGGACCGCATATATCGTCGATTGCAGGGGTGTCCAATTACTTGTTGGTAGATAGTGTAGCTTAGAATACTTAATATTTTCTGAAACGTAACCATAATTATATTAAAAATCAGTAACTTTTCCTTTGGTGGTGTTGAGACCAGAAACTAGATGGCGTGATCTGTACATTTATGACGTCAAAAGACACACAAATGTTGGATTGCTTAATTATGGTTAAATCTTAGAAAATATTAAGTATATGAAGTTATTTTTATCGATGTTCAAATTTTCATTCTTGGAAACGCATTAATTGTGAAGAAAATGGCTACAGAAGTTTGACCATTGTAAATACAAGGCAAAGATTTTAGATGGATCCATCTTCATCAACGGATTTGCATCAGATTTTGTTAAAAACGTGTCGAAACTTGCAAGGACACATACGTAAAGTCAAAGAGGGATGATTGCATGAGTCGTGCACAAATATTTCTTAAGAGTGGTATAAACATTTTTAAAGATGGTCGTAAAAGTGTTGCAAGTGATGAACGGTCTGGGAGGCCATAATCAGAAAAAGTGAAAACAATGTCGAACATGTGCGCACAGCTGTGTGGGAAAATCGCCGAATCACTATTCGTGAGTTATTTCAATATTTCAACATTAGTTTCAGTTCAGTTCAATCGATTCTTACAGACGATTTGGATATGCGACGCGTCTCAGCTAAATTTGTGCCGAAATTGCTCTCAGCTGAGCAAAAACAGTCCCGAGTTTCAGTTGCTAGTGTCCTGCTTGAGTGCGTCAACGACGAAAACTTTTAAAAGCTGATGAACCATGGATTTATGAGCATGACCTCGAAACTAAGGCCCAATCTTCACAGTGGAAGACCTCAAACTCTCCCAGACCCCCCCCCCCAAAAAAAAACCCCACCACAGAGCAACCAAAATGTCAAGACGATGCTGAATATTTTCCAATAATGAGGAAATCGTGCATCATGAATACGCTCCATCAGGCCAGACAATCAACAAGGAGTACTACTGTCAAGTTTTGCTGCGTTTGAGGGACGCAGTTCCCCGCAAAAGGCCGGCATTGCAGGAGAGTGTCGAGCGGCAACTCCACCAGGACAACGCGCATGCCCATGCATCGCAACTTGTGCAGTAGTTTCTTGCTAAGCACAGCACTGCATATGTCCTACAGCCACCCTATTCGCCAGACCTCTCTCTCTCTGCGACTTTTTTTTTATCTTCCCAAAATCGAATACCATTTGAACGGAATTTTTTTCGAGATATTGAGGAAATACAACAGAATTCGGCGAACCAGCTGTTCGCCATTTCAGAAGATGACTTCTAAAAATGCTTCCAACAGTGGAAACACCACTGGGGTAAGTGTGTGGCTACGCAAAGAAAGTACTTTGAAAGCGATTAAGGTATCCCACTACGTTGAAAAAGTAGTTTTGGGCCAAATTTCACATTTTGTAAAAATGCATTCATTTTAAAGCCCCATTATTTAGGATTCCAAAACTGCCTTTGTTTCTTGTCTACGATGAATAGATACAGAGTTATAGCAATCGGAATGTCTAAACCCAGGTGTCAAACGAACGGGAAGTGACACTTGAAACGCGTTTTTTTTTGCAGGATGAGATTTTCGTCCCGAACTCTGTACGGAAAACCTGATAACTGCAAAAGGTATGTAAATAAATTGATGAAACTTGCTATACATCTTTCTTACAATGTTGTGCATACAATGAACTAAAAGTTTTGCTGTTTGTCAGTTCAAAGTTAGGTTATAGTTATTTACATTCAACATAGTGAAGAAATTGGTCGAAAATTCTCACTAATGCATGTACAGGGTGTTCACAATGTCTTGTTACCCCCATGTAATAAGAAATGTAAGTGAGCTATGTATCTGTTGTATGATGTATATGCTGAGTTATGGGCTGTATTGTGTTTATTTCATTTCATTTCATTTCATTTCATTTATTTCGTTATGGGGTTACATTTGACTATATTACATTTCAAAATTAATTTTATAACATGTAGTATTAAGAAAAACAACATATATAATGTGAATACTTATGTACAGGGTAACCACAGAACAGGAAATTGAGTAAAAGGCTATATATGTATAGACTGAGTGAATCCCAATTCCCCTAAAGTACGTAGTCAAGTCAAACGTCCTGCACATATAAAATTTTCTCATATGTGGTCTGATTAATAAATTTTACCATAGAATTTTATATTTTAATTTGTTAGCAAATATTTTTTTAGTTGCTTTCGAAAATAAATATAATTATTAATATGTGTTAATTGACAAGGTAGGTTATTCCATTACATCAATCCCTGGTAATCAATAAATCATTTTTAGGTTAAAGTGTTTGGAATTGGTAATAAAAATGCATTTCTACCTCTTGTTTGATAGTCGTAACTTACAGTGTTCAGTTGAATTAAATGTTGATACCTATTATCTTTTATCCTTTTGTACATGAATCCTAATAATCTAAATTGCCATAAATTCTCAATATCTAAAAATCCATATGAATTTATCCGTACCCCCATATTCAAGTTAATTCCCCTAAAGCTATTTAAAATTCTGACCATCCTATTTTGTAATGATTTTAATCTATATAAATTAGTCTTAGTAGTTTGCCCCCCATACTAATAAACAATAAGTCAAACACGGATAAATCAGACTGTAGTACAAGATTTTTAAGGTTTTGATTGTTAAATTATTTGAAATTCTCGTAATTAAACCCAATACCCCCGAAACTTTGTTTACAATATTTTGAATATTTATATTCCATTTTAAATTATCCTTGATTATTATTTCCAAATATTTAATATTATTTACTATTTCAAAGGTATACTTCCTCACAGATTAGGTACCGGAACCATGTGTGATACCAGTGAATACACCCTGGAACAGCGGATTGTTGTCAGTGTCTGGGTACACGAACGTCCGCACACAGGGAAGACAATGCGTGACGTGCGTGCCGATTTCCGAAAACGATTCGACAAAGAAGCCCTCCAAAACAGACTCTTCTGCGGTGGGAACATAAACTCTTCGAAGCATGCAACATCAAGGATAAACCACGAACGGGAAGACCATCAACCAGAGTGCAACAGTGTCAAGCAGTCGAGGAATCAGTTATCAGGTCACCGACGAAGTCGCTCCGCAAACGATCAGCGGAGCTTGGAATACCACGATCGACACTGCATGAGCACATGAAGAATGATCTGAATTTGCACGCATATCGCCCGATGTCCGTTCAGGAGTTATCAGACATCGATTTAAACCGCAGACGGGATGCATGTGCAATGATGCTTCAGACATTTGCCACAATCCCAAAACGTAGAAAGGTCATTTTCAGCGATGAATGTGCGATATACCGCAGCTGTCGATCACGGAATGCTGTCTGTGTTCTGGTCCAAGGAAAACCCACATTATGTCGAAGAATTGGAACATCATCCTCCGCATGTCATGCAACGAATAGTCGACATCTGTTTGGACCGTATTTCTTTGATGGTTCAGTGAATCAGACAACTTATCTGGAGATGCTGCAAACCTGGTTTGTGTCACAACTTGGAAATCTTGGCATTCTGAATGACGTATGGTTCCAACACGATGGGGCACCCGCCCATTACGCAATCGCTGTTCGGGAATACCTTGGTGAGGTCTTTCGGGATCGTTGGATCGGCCGAGGTTCGACAGTGCTGCCCGCTCCACTTGAATGGCCATCTCGAAGCCCAGATCTCTCAACGTGTGATAATGCTCTTTGGTGTTTCAAAAAGGAGGTTGTTGCACAGCAATGCTGCCAAACCACTGATGAACTTAAACAAGCAGTGAGACGTGCTTTCTCTCGTATCACCTCGCAACTGCTCCGGGAAATGTCCCACAGAACATGGCGTAAAATTATTCTCTGTCACGAGAATGACGGAGCCCACACGGATCCACTGTATGTTTAAGGATGCCTCAACGTATACATCATACAACAGATACATAGCTCACTTACATTTCTTATTACAGGGGGGGTAACAAGATATTGTGGACACCCTGTAAGAATGATGTATCTCAGCAGTGTTTAGGAACATCACTTACTTTTAATTCACTTCATAGATAATAATCACGCGCATATACTGATGCAAAAAATGCCATCATATATCTGTAACGTTTTTATTTTGAACGTTTATCGTAAGCGACATATTTCCTTAAATTCTTTCACAAATGTCCCAATTTCTATTTCTTGAAAATTTATATTGATATCATTTTTTTCAACGTTTATGTGTTTTGTGTGTGTGTTAGCCTTCCTAAAAACAAAATACCCATTCTTGCATTTTTTCTAAAAAAAGTGCCCCTAATGTAGTGGGATACCTTAAGTTTCAAATCTGTAAGTCGTATACTTTTTTTTAATAAATCCAATCTGGAAACCTTTGATCTTTTTTTTAATAATCCAATCTGGAAACCATGTAATCTTTAGGGAGAACAGAAATTATAACGAAAGATAGCCAAAAATTTACATCAGAGACAATAATCAAAAGCAAAAGGTTTGGTAGGCAATATACGTCACAGATCTTATTCCAGAGTGTCACACACTTCTCAGCGGGCCTTACTCACTTCTGGTGTCAACTTAATAGGGGAAGCAATTTGCAAAATTCCGTTTTCTTATGAACAGTTCTTAGAATCTTCTTTCTCGAAGTACCTTCTGTTTTCAGATTTCCTTTTTGGTGAAAAAAAAGAAATTTTAGCAACGAAATAAATAATTAATTTATGCTAAAATTTCCATGTGAAAAAGAAAATGTTTTCCTCATTGAGTTGAGAAAATACACAGCTCGAGCGACAAACTTATTGGACAGCAACAACATATACAAATTTTGAAGATGACAATCCGATTTTTGGTGTAAATGTGACAAGGATGGTAGGTCAGATAATATCCGAAAACTTGGAAATTTCATCGTCCTGGAGCGGGACTTGAACCCGCGTCTCCCAGATAGCGCCCGGGTATGCTAACCACTACACCACCCAAAACGACCAAGTCTCAAGTTTCCGATTAATTTGAATATAACTATCACTGGATTCGCTAGTCGAAGCAACCGGCATTCATGTTTAGAGAATCTGGAGGTTAAGAATACTATCCTGTGATTGCCCGGAGGAGCAGATAAATCATGAAAGAAATACGTGATTTCACCATATAATACAAATTTTTTTGAAGATGACAATCCGATTTTTGGTGTAAATTTACACCAAAAATCGGATTGTCTACTTTGAAAATATTTGTATTATATGGTGTAATCCTGTATTTCTTTCATGAACAACATATATGCTATCGAAATAAAATATTTAATCATAGGTAATTTTTCTTTCTCCTGTGATAGTCAGCTGAGAACTTAAACATTCATAGAAATGGTATGATTATGTGCACCGTCTTTTCTGATATTCTGACTGTAAACGATCTGCGTCAGTCAAGTAGTCTAGAACTTTCTACATGCTACCGGGAAACTAAACCAGGTACCCGGCTGGGGATTGTTTTCGTTTGGAACGACAGCAGAAAGAAATAAACCGCGCGCCAAAATTGGCAACACAGAAATGATTAATTTTCTTGAAAGAGAGTATGGCATTACATCATTAATAATTTTCTCTGAAGCTAAAAACCAATAAGCTTACTTACCATCGGTAATTGGTTTTGTATCCTAATGCACCGACACACATGGGAGAGAATAAAATATTTAGAATAAAAAGTTCCACGAAAATCAATTCTTTCAGGCTCGTTCATAATTACAACTCTAACGCTAATCGATATCGTCCAAGTCAAGAGCACATCATGAAATGCTGATTCACATAATAGCTCATAAAGGAGAGAATTTGATGGACGAGAGAGAGAGAGAGAGAGAGAGAGAGAGAGAGAGAGACCCAAATACAGGGCTGGGAAGATCTGTGAATAAAAGTAAGCATGAGTCTGATATGAGAAAACAGCATCATAAATTTCCTAGTACCCGTAGTCCAAGAATATCACATCAAATTTCTCAAATTATATATAATAATCTAAAAAGCCATGATGCAAAACTGTCATTTAAAAATTTCGAACCGTCAGGGGATGCTGAAACGTACTGTATTTAAAATTCCCTGATTGTAAATAACACCCTCTAGGCTCCATCCACGGATGACGAGAGAGAGAGAGAGAGAGAGAGAGAGAGAGAGAGAGAGAGGGAGAGAGAGAGAGACCCAAATACAGGACTTGGAACATCTGTGAATAAAAGTAAGCATAAGTTTGATATGAGAAAACAGCATCATAAATTTCCTAGTACCCGTAGTTCAAAACAGTGGTAGTCCAAGAATATCACATCAAATTTCTCAAAGTATATATAATAATTTAAAAAGCCATGATGCAAAACTGTCATTTAAAAATTTCGAACCGTCAGGGGATGCTGAAAATTACTGTATTTAAAATTCCCTGATTGTAAATATCACACTGTAGGCTCCATCCACGGATGACGTCAGAGAGAGAGAAAGAGCGAGAGAGAGAGAGAGCGAGACCAAATACAGGGCTAGGAAGATCTGTGAATAAAAGTAAGCATACGTCTGATATGAGAAAACAGCATCATAAATTTCCTAGTACCCGTAGTTCAAAACAGTCGTAGCCCAAAAATATCACATCAAATTTCTCAAATTATACACTATCTACCAACAAGTAACTGGACACCTGTGATAGCAAAGGAAAATGAAGTTTATTCACCTTCAATAGTTGGTGGAGCCTCCACGAGCGGCGATTACAGCTGCGACCCTCCGGGGCATACTCCCAACCAGGCGTTGCACGACGACTAGCAGTATTTTCTTCCACTCGGCTTGGAGAAGACAAGTCAGTTCTTTCACCGATTTCGGACGGTGGGGGCACCCCTTAAGTCGACGCTCCAACTCGTTCCACAGGTGCTCGATAGGGTTAAGGTCCGGGCTCTGCGCAGGCTAGTCCATTCGATTAACCCTATTATCACCATACCAAGCCATGGTGGACCTCGCAACATGACAGGTGGCACTGTCATGCTGAAAGTAACATGGGTCTACTCCGTAAAACTGCCACAACGTAGGAAGCGCATGGTCATCCAAAATGATGCAGTAGGTCTCGGCGTTGAGTCTACCAGGAATTGCGACCAAGAGTCCCGTGCCATACCAGGAGAAATACCCCCATAGCACAATTCCACCGCCGCCGAACTTCATAGTTGGCACAATATATTCCGGCAAAAGGCGTTCTCCAGGCAGACACCAAATCCAGACCCTGCCATCCGAACGGTAGAGGGTGAACCTTGATTCTTTGCTCCAGAGAACCTGTTTCCACTGTTCAACGGTCCACTGTCGACGTTCTTTGCCCCACGTTAGCAAAGCAGCGCTATTGGACTTGGTGATCAAAGGCTTGTGGGCGGCAGCACGTCCATGATAACCGAGCAGATGGGATTCCTTACGGATGGTATTCATCGAAAGAATACTCCCGGATGCCTGTTGAAACTCCTCGCGGATGTGGCCCATCGATTTGGTGTGGTACTTCCGAATTTCTCTGGCCTGCACCCGTCGGTCTCTAACTCCCAGTTTTGTGGGTCTGCCGGGTCGGGGCACATTCTGACAGTCACCTCTCATCTTCCACTTGCCAAGCACGTAGGCCACTGTCGATTTTGGGTACTTCAACTCCCTGGTTATGTCACGTATGGATCGGCCATTTTCTGTGATGCCCAACGATTGTACCTTTCTCGAAATCAGAGAGCTCCGGACTGCGTGGCATCTTGCGTGCGACTGGTTGCGTTGTTGTTTCCCACACGATATTTAACGGCGGCGGCCGTGACTTGTATTAGGACCGCAGATATCGTCGATTGCAGGGGTGTCAAATTACTTGTTGGTAGATAGTGTATATATAACATAGTATCCAAGGGGGTGGTCCTGTACCTAGGACCATCCCTTTGGATACGACTCTGCACACACGTACCATTTCGCACTCCGATACGCCGCCTTCTTCTGAGTGGAGCAATTTACATGTCGAGCAGCGTATTTACCTTCGTTCTTTGATGCTCCTTATGCTCATGTTTTGTATCACTGCATCACAATGAAACAATATATAGGATTCTGATAAGACACTAATTATGATACTTTGTGGGGAGACTTAAGAAATCGCTTATCTACCGATAGAGAGACTGAACCACATAAAGTGTACACCATTTTAATGTTCTTCAGATGTTCCATAAAATTTCAGAAAGGCCCAGTTACGGTCTATAGGAAACTTGAGGTAATACCAAGCGTCTAGAAAACACAAGACCATGCCATTAGAGAGATAAGTTCCCTCTTTTAGTGACGTCACACTGAAATCAAGGCTTCCGATTGGTTTCTAACGCTGTCGTGTGTGACGTCAAACAGGACACTCATGTATCAGGCCGTGTAACTTGAGAGTGACGTCCCCAACGGAAGGAACTCATGTTACTAATGTCATGGCCTTGTGCTTTCTAGATGGCCTTGAGTAGTACTGACCGCCTGAAAGGAGCAACTTTCCTGACAATGTAATGGGGGCATGCGGTCTTTTATTATCATGATGAGCTGCCATGTTTGTCTAGGATCTTTTTTCCTCGGAATTATTTTATTTTAATTTGTTAAGAGTCTTACAGAAAGTTTTGCTTTGTATACTCTCACCCTCCAAAAGAAAAGCAACCAACAATGGATTTTTGGTCTTAAAAGTCATTGGTCGAAATATTTTCCGTTGATTTGGTCAGTCTCGGTGTTTGAGAGACTTTATGATGTCTTTCCAAAGAAGTTCTCTTTTCTTCTGGGTCGTAATGTTACACCTAGATGTGACGTACCTGCCAGCAGGACGCACACGACATAAAGGCAGATAGTAGTCAGAACAAACGTCCGCGTAGCTCAATTGGTAGAGTGACTTATTCCGGAATGAGGGGATCCGGGTTCGAATCCTGGCGTGGACAGAAATGACGGAGAAATTCACTTCGTTATAATGGCGCCCGAACTATCCGGATGACCCGGCCGTTGAAAATCTCGCATTGGTGTGATGTTCTTTCCACACCGCGAGATAGGAAAAATCAGAGAATCCCTTCTCCAGCGCTTCGAAAAATAAAAAAATGTGTGATGTTGCATTCCACACACTAGATTGACTGGGAGTTCTCAAGTGCACGTTCTACAGTGGATGGCTGCCTGCAACGATTCATGGTCACGGCTGACCCGTGGGCCATGCCCCCGGCCCTCTTTCGGGGGGGGGAGATGTGACGTACCTGCCAGCAGGACGCACACGACATAAAGGCAGATAGTAGTCAGAACAAACGTCCGCGTAGCTCAATTGGTAGCTCAATTGGTACTCACGTAGGGACATCTGTCTGTATTCAAAAACATTAATACACTTCTCATAGAGCATCTCAGGTTAACCAAAGTCCTTTTCACTCTTCTCTCAGACCATCTAAAGTTATTCTTATTCTTCTCCTAGAGGTTCTCAGGTTTTCCAAAGTCATTTTTACCCTTCTATCCGAACCCATTTGCACCGATGAACCGTTACATTATGACCATATACCTAAAAAGCTGTAAGGCCCCTCTTTAGCCTTCAAACAGCGGTCACTCGGGGAGGCATCGATTCGATGAGGTAGCGATAGATATCCTGAGGTATCTGGTACTATAATGCCAACAGCAGGTCAACCAGTTACCGCACGTTTCGAGGTGGTGGTGATTAGCGCGAACTCGCTTTTCCAAGTCGAACCACAAGTGTTCGATTGGGTTTATGTCAGGTGAATTTGGAGGCCAGTACATTAACAGAAAGTCACCAGCATGTTCCTCGAACCACTCCTTGACGATTCTGGCAGTGTGGCATGGCGCATTATCCTGTTGGTATTGGCCATCACCAGCAGGGAACACAATTGCCATGAGTGGGTGAACTTGGTCCGCAACGATGTTCTGATACTTGACAACTGCCAGGGATTGTGCTATTGGGATAATGGGGCCTAAAGTGTCCCACGAAAACATCGCCCACAGCATAACACCGCAGCCGACGGCCTGTTTCCACCCAACAGTGCATCCAGCTGCCATAGCCTTCGTTGGTAATTGGCATATCCGGGTTTGGCAGTCTACGTGATGCACCAGGATTCGTCAGACCAGGACACTTTCTTCCAATCATCCACGGTCCGGTCTCGATAATCTTGGGCCCATGCCATGCGTTGTTGGCGATGATGGTGCAGTGAGCATGGCTGGGTCTTCGGCTACGCAGGCCCATGCGCAGAAGGCTGCGGTGAACTCTGTGTCGTGACACATTGTACCGATGATGACACACGACTGAGCGACGGTTTCGTCGTTTGGCCATCTGTGCACCACTTTTGATACGTACTCACTACAGCGGCACATGAACAACCCACAAGCCCCGCCGTGCCATTACAATTTGTCCTGTATCGAACTCCGATGAATCGACAGCTTTTCTCATTCTGAATCCGAACACTCTACTAACCAAAAGCCGGTCCTCGGGTTGTATATATATACTTCTCTGTGAACTTCGCCTGCGCCAGCGTTCGATCTCCAGGCGCGTTCATTTCTCTAGGCTGGGGCTGGTCACAATGTAATGGCTCATCGGTATATATCCTTCTGTTAGAGCATCTTATATTAGTTTTCATTATTTCTATTGTTATCTGCAGTCTGTCTGTTATTTCTTGCAGACTTTTTTTTTTTTTTTTTGATTGAAGGTTTAACGACTACCGTGAGCAACTCAATGGGCTATAAGCTGTCGCCCGTCCCTAATTTAGGGTCATTGGTTCCAGGGAAGGGAGCGAGCCAGTGCCGTAAGACAAACACAACATCCATGCCTGACCGGGATTCGAACCCTGACCCCTTACGGACGAATGATCAGAGGCCAGCGCCTTAGACCACTGCGCCACCGGGGCGGCCTTGCAGACTCCATCGACTTTCTTTAAATTAAATGGCATTATTAGGTCTTCCTCTCTGGATTTATATCTTACATTCGCATTTTTGTTTTTTTTTTTACTATGAAATCCCGTTACCAGATGTTACAAATTTCTAGTGTGCTAACTTGACATAACAGTTCTGAGTTTTCATGAAATTTTGCATCGTTTTCGTTCCCGGAAAAATACTTATAGGTCTTTAACCAGGACCTCTTGCCTGCTTAAGAGCATTGCTCAAAACTTTGCCCATTTGCAATAAAACCTAAAACAAAGGCATTTCACTTGATGTGCATTTGTGGTGCACACACAGGCCACTGAATTAGAAACTATAACGAAGTAAATTTCTCCGTCATTTTTATCCACGTCCAGGATTTGAACCCGGATCCCCTCATTCCGGAATAAGTCACTCTACCAATTGAGCTACGCGAACGTTTTATTCTGATTCCTATCTGCCTCTATGTCGTGTGCGTCCTTCTGGCAGGTACGTCACATCTCCTGGTACGTTACATCATCTCCCACTTATTATTTTTTTTTTTTCGAAGTGCTGGAGAAAGGATTCTCTTATTTTTCCTATCTCGCGGTGTGGAAATAACATCACACCATTGCGAGATTTTGAACGGTCGGGTCATCCGGATAGTTCGGGCGCCATTATAACGAAGTAAATTTCTCCGTCATTTCTGTCCACGCCAGGATTCGAACCCGGATCCCCTTCATTTCGGAATAAGTCACTCTACCAATTGAGCTACGCGGACGTTTTATTCTGATTCCTATCTGCCTTTATGTCGTGTGCGTCCTTCTGGCAGGTACGTCACATCTCCTGGTACGTTACAAAATCTCTGCGTAGATGTACGTAAATGTCACATACGCAGCATACACTATATTGACAAAAGTTACCGGACACCTAGAAGAGAAACACAACATAACATTTATTGACATACATTAGTACGGTGTCGGTCTACCTTTGGCCTTAATGCATGCACTGACCCTTCGAGACATGCTTTCGACAAGGTTTTGGAACACAGCGATAGGTATACGCTTCCATTCAGTACACAATGCTGCCGCTAACTGCTGCTTAGTAGTAGGCCTTGGTTTCAAACTTCTTATGCGGCGTTCTGATTCATCCCATAGGTACTCTATGGGATTAAGATCAGGGCTCTGTACTGGCCAGTCCACACACGATACGCAATTATCGTCAAACCACGACGTAATAGTCCTTGCTTTATGGCTCGGTGCATTATCCTACTGGTACCAACAAGGCTCGGTTCCATAGTATTGCCACAGAGTTAGTAGGGCATAATTGTCCAGAATATCGAGGTAGACGTGCTGGTTAAAAGATTTGCCCACGATAACCAATGGGCCGGGACCATACCATGAAAAACACCCCCACACGAGACTACCAGCTCCAAACTTGACCGTAGGAACAGTACACTGTGGTAAATAGCGTACCCCGGCTGCCGCCATACCCACACACGGCCATCAGACTGATGGATCGTGTATCTGGATTCATCAGTCCATAGGACCCGTTTCCGTTGATCTACAGTTCAGTATAAATGTTCTTTACACCATGCTAAACGACGAGTAGCATTCCGAGTGGAGATGAAAGACTTATGAGCAGCCGCATGACCACAGTAAAACATGGAATAAAGTTCTCGGTGAATGGTACGTGTACATACCGATGTTCCAGCATTTTTATTCACCTGTACACTGAGGTCTTGTGCAGTACTCCGTCGATTAGCTGTAACGACTCTCCTGAGGCTTCGACGTCCTCTATCACTGATGTTCTTTGGTCTTCCGATATGTTGTGCCACTTCAGGCATGCCATGCGACTTCCACTTATTCAGTACATCCAAAACAGTTGACTTGGGTATGTTTAAATGCCTCTGGGTTTCTCTTATGAACAACCCACTAATATAACTCCCAACAGTCTTTCCAATCTCAATGCCAGATCTCCCCCGCCGCGACATTTTCACTTAACCTCACAGTAAGATATGATCGAGGTCAGCTGCAGGCTTGTTTTTATACCATTTTCAGCTGTACCGCGCATCTTAACGACGCAGTGGATCCGTTCATTTTCTTTTGAAGGGGTGTCCGGTGACTTCTGTCAATATAATATACAAAGCAAAATACGTGCTCATCACGTGATCTAGGCAACTGTTTAAGACTGCTACTCATCGGAAGTGTTGCTCACAATGGGAAAAATAAAGTATCTTTCAGAGTTCTATAAAGGGCTTATTGTAATATGTGCCGGTCTGGCTGGAGCGACGATTTTGAAAACAGCAGAGCTGATTGGTTTCTCAAATGGTCAGATATCGTGGGTCTTTAATCAGTGGAAAAATAACCCACAATGCTTGTCTAAGATGCGAAAGTGCGGTGCGACGGCAATCTCTCAGGTACGAGATCGTCGTTGTCTCAGAAGGCTTGTACGGAGAAACAGGATTTCCTGCACAATCTGGTGCACTTTTAACTAGCACGACTTCCTGTGTGCAACAATTAACCGAAGTATTCAATGAAGGTTATTTTCGACCCGTATCTAAGCAAACTACTGGCAGGGAATTCTACTGGATCGGTATTGGTTGTTGCATATCTTTAGTGAAACGACTGATATTTGCGAAGACCAGGAAGTTCATCCACAGTGGTATCAGGAACACCGTGACACTAGAGGATTGGAAACAAGTCATGTGGTCCGACGAGTCGTGGTACACATTGCTCTGCACCGACGGTAAGCAGAGAGTTTGGCTGGAGCTTTTTGAAGCAATGGACCCAACTTTCCTTGTAAACACAATTCAGGGTGAAAATCCTCTTAATATGTGGCGTCAGCGAATAAACAAAGACATCGCTCTTTCCACGTTTATCAACACATAGAAACCGAAAACTTGTTATACGGCCACTGTACCCCAGATATCTCGGTATTTAGCCTAGTGCGTTCGCCTTACGCTACGGTGGCCAACGATCAACGGCGCTATGTGCGTTTATCTGTTAGCTTCTGACATCAAAAATCCGTAGGATGGGCTCAACAACAGAGACGTTTCCATCTGGTGGGCATTAACGGCACAAGCTATATAATAATTATAGCAAATAAATCCAAAGCGCGAGAACAATAGAGAAAATCTTCTAAATACGTGGCGTCAGTGAATAAACAAAGCAACGAGATAGAAATACGTAGAGCGCTTACGTCGGGGAACGGGTGAAGCCACCGGAAACAAGTGGCAGCCATGTTTGATGAGGTACAGAACGATTTCCGTTCCGTGTTAAGCAAGGAGTTTTCGTAATATATGGTTTGATGTTAAATAAGGATATAACTCAGAAATGTTGTTATAAACACCTAGGGGATGAGACTAAAACTTTAACTTATCAAATAACGCTTTTCATTGTTAGTTGACGGCAATAGTGTTTTTAAAAAAAATGATATTTTAATGGATGCAGCTTGCTGTCGTTGAATAAAATCTCATGCCGTAATTTTTTTGACATTTAACAAATTTTTTTTGGAGCAAATTTTCAGAGAAATATAAGTCAGCGGTAATAGAGTAAATGAAAAAAAAAAAGAAACACAAAAATAAAAATACAGTTGCACTCAATCCGCAATTTCGGTAAAAATTTTAGATATTCGTGGGTCATCACCATGAGAATGCTGAATCATCCCACAGCTTATCACTCCAAATACATAGACGCCAAATATTTTATGAGAGTTTTAAATGAAAAAAAAAAAAAGTTCGAAGAAAAACGGAAAGCAAAACAATGAGTTTACACAGCCAAGAGGTACCAATATTAAAATACTTTTACCAACTGCCCCTATCTTATATAATCAGAAGAAAACTACTACTTACCTGGTTTTTATTTAATAAAAATTAAAAGTCCTTAGCACTGGGCATGTTTCTAATCTGTTTGTTAGTCTTGACATTCAACAACACAAATCTGTAAGCCTTATTCGTGGGTACGCAAGGCAATTGTGGTAACTTGACCATAATAAAGGTATCTCCAGCACATACACTAAATACTTAACACAATATAATTCTCTTCTCTCTCTCTCTCTGTATATATAAGACCCAGAAGAATACCCCATGGGAGATGAATGGATGAAATTCGAAATCATGCAGGGAGTGACACGAAGGAGACAGGCTCAAGACAGACAGCTGTGGAAGAAACTTGGGGAAGCCTTCATCCAGCAGTGGGTTGATAATGGTTGATGTTATACATTTATCAGTAAAAAGAAGTAAAAAAGCACACTCATGTAGTAATTAGACCACGTCAACACTGCACCTTGCTGCAGGAATCAGACGTAGTAGAAATAAACATAGAATTAACCAGAAGTAACCCACTTTCATGGTTCTAAACAAAAATGACATGGAATAAAACAACTCAGGAACCCCAAACCACTCTTCAGGGAAAGACATCTGGAGCCCTGAAGTTAAATCATAGCTTAGGTGTTACCGAAAAAACTCTAGAAGATCCCATGGGAGATGGGTGGATGAAATTCGAAAGCATGTCGGAGTAACATGGAGGAGATAGGCTCAAGACATACGATTGCGGAAGAAACTTGGGGAGACTTTCATCCAGTAGTGGATTGATAATGGTTGACAATGATGATAATGATATATATATTGATTATATACAGTATACATATATTGTAATCGATAATAGTTGTCAATGATCATCATTGTCAACCATATATATATATATAGCATAATCATTGTCAACCTATATATATATATGGTTGACAATGATGATATATATATAGCATTATCAATCCACTGCTGAATGAAGGTCTCCCAAGTTTTCTTCCACAATTGTCTGTCTTGAGCCTGTCTCCTCCATATTACTCCGGCATGCTTTCGAATTCCATCCACCCATCTCCCATGAGTCTTCTGTCCCCCGAAAACCAGTTCAAAATTTCAGTCGTCCATCGGTGGTCTGTTCTTCTGGCAACATGTCCAGCCCATTGCCATTTCAGTGATGTCACTCTATCTCTCTCTGTATATATATTCTTTGAGTTGTCTGCATTCTTTGCATGTCTTTTTTGGTATCAAAAGAAAATATTTCTATATATCCTGCTTCTTTCTTTTTAGTTAAGGTTATACATACAGTATACATGTATATATATATATATCATCATCATCATTGTCAACCATTATCAATCCACTGCTGGACGAAGGTCTCCCAAGTTTCCTCCACAACGGTCTGTCTTGTGCCAGTCCTCCTCCATGTCACTCCTGCATACTTTTCGAATTTCATCCACCCATCTTCCATGGGTGGATGAAACTGCACATAGTTTTTTTTTTTTTTTGTTTCAATTTTAAGGGCACAACCTCTTATTAATATGAAGTGAGAAATTAACAACTACTGATTTGCATTCATGATGTGCAAAAAGTTTGGCGAGCAAATGTTTATGTTTTGTGTTGTTATTTTGTGGGTTCCTTCAGCAGTCTTGCTGGAAATACAAGTGCGTCTGATTTGTATTTTAGGGAAATACAGGCACAACTTGTTCAATTCAAAGAAAGATTGATTTACGTGAGTGATATTTGTTCAATACTAACCTCTCATATATATGGTTGATGCAAAAGGAATAACTGGCAATTTATACATGGACATACTGACTGTACATTCATCATGAATCAGAGGTCACATTCTTCAAAAAAAAAAAACCATTACCTATCACGCAAAAATCAAATGCAAGTAGTTATTACAAAATGTTGCTAGTCCCTTTTCTTTTGTATTATTCCATAATTTTTTTTTCAATTGTCATTTCATAATCGTTTGTGCCAGTTTTCATAAATATTTTATGTTGTTTGCATTTTGAGGTACCATTGTACTCCCTGTTTCCTATTTTCAGTTTTAAATCAATATTGCCTGTATTTTTGCTACCCAAAAACCACACATGCGTTGACTAACACATTCACAAATAAAGAGTATTCTGTCAAGAAATTTTCAAGCTTCCACTCTCACTTTGTTGAAGTAATACTACAGATTAATCAGTAATCAGAGACAAATGCCTAGAACACAAGCTGGGTGACCCTGTGCTTTCAGATAAAATACTAGATTGTTTCCTGACAGGTGTCAGCAAGCAATAAATTTATATTACCAATCACAATTATTACTTCTGCAATTTAAGTAACCATAAATTGATTGCTTTACCAGTATTTGCTGTCTAATGGGCATTAGCCATGGGTACATGATCTTTATCACATAAAAAGTAATTGCTGCTTCCTAAGATTTTGAAATATTTGTTGTCTTGTCAGACAAGTTGCATGTACACTGTACAGATTCTAGAATATATATGCAAATGCCATTTGCAAGACATCCTCAGTATATTGAAAAAACAAAACATTTACATAGGTAGAAATTGTACCCAAAAAGCCTCAAAGTTGGTAACGCACAGTTAACCTCAGCTTCCAGAGTAAAACATCATTCAGTTTTCACATTGAGTACGACTGTTTACAAAATATAAGAAATAAAATGTCTTAAGATAACACAGATATTGAAATGGCTTATCTGCTGGTTTAATCACCAGCTACACGGATTAGATGTTTTATTTTTTGTGTTTGATTAACTGAGCATTTACAGCTCAACCTTATTTTAAAATGCTTACTTGTGAAATGTAGTTCCACAATCCTTGTTCCTTTTATTCTTACAATCAAAGCTGCGCAGTACTATGGCATTTTTAATATCAACAATGTGCTGATAATTGTGATTATTCACGAAACTGTAACACTAAATTTGTAATGAAGCATAACACGATCGCCGAACAGCTGAAAGAACCGAGGTGACTCCTTGACACACGCAGAATTTGTACCTCATCAAAGATGGCAGGGCTCTCCCCGCGTTGGCTTCAGCTGCCTCGGCAGAGAACCAATCACAGAAGCACTCTATGTATTTCTATCTCGTTGAAACAAAGACATTGCTTACAATAATGGAACTTAAACCTTAGTATTATACAACGCGAAGTATTTATTCCGTATTAAATGGTGTAACAATTTATAAAACACACAACGACTGAATGCCGAGCTTTCACACTCCGAACGGGAGGCTTTCTCAAAGCCAGTGAACACAAGAATAATTTCGGTAACGACGATAATTTGAAATCTTGGAGCGCGTATCTATTACGTGTCTAGGTGATAATGCGTCTCGCGGGAAGTTGGTGTCTCGTGACCCGCCTTTCAAACATTCTGTCTCATTTCTCCCTTAATGTCCCATGTCAGTAGGATCTTCCACGCAGCCGAGAGTTCGAGGGAAGGGCTCTCGTTGCAAGGATATTTCGATGCTTTCTCTAGTCAGTGTTCCTTTGTAGTCAGTGTATATAGCGACCCCCTTCCTGTTTTTTCACACCCGTGGCGTCATATTGGGCTACTTCTTTGCATAGCGCTGTTTCTGTTTTTCCTGCTTTAATCTCCCTTATGTTTCAAATTATCGTCGTTCCCGAAATTATTCTTGTGTTCACTGGCCTTGAAAAAGCCTCCCGTTCGGAGTGTGAAAGCTCGGCATTTAGTCGTTGTGTGTTTTATAAATTATTACACCATTTAATACGGAATAAATACTTCAAGTTGTTTAAAGATATTGCTCTTTCCACATTTTATAAACACATAGCAACCGAACAATTGCTATCCGGCCACTGCTGAGATCGTACCCCAGATCTATCGGTATCTGGGGTACGATTCCAGTAGTGGCCGGATAACAATTGTTCGGTTGCTATGTGTTGATAAACGTGAACACAGCGATGTCTTTGCTTATTCAATTCAAGGTTCTAAAGGTGGTGTCACGGCACGTTCTGTTGGTACGGAACGTGTCCCTTGATATTGCTGGTTGGCCGGGTGTCCTCCAAGGATTGTCTGAGAATTTTTGCCGACCAAGTTCATCTTGCAATGTTGACTTTTTATCCAGCAGGTGACGGCTGTTTCAAGGACGACAATGCTACTGTCCAACGCGCAAGATGTGGTGATCGAGCATGACAGCTACTTCCACCATCTTCCCTACCACCACAAACCCCGCAATTGAGAATGTAGGGGATTTGTTAGAAAAACAGATCCGGGAGCAAAGTCGTCTTCCGTCAAATCTGAGCCAGTTCCAGGACTGTCTGGTGATCTCCTGGTATGCTGTAGACGTAGATGCACTACGACACCTTGTGCAATCTATGCCAAATCTTTCTTTCTTTTCTTTGATTAAAGGTTTAACGACCGCCGTGAGCAACTCAATGGGCTATAAGCAGTCGCCCGTCCCTAATTTAGGGTCACTAGTTCCAGGGAAGTGAGAGAGAGCCAGGGCCGCAAGACAAATACAACATCCATGCCTCACCGGGATTCGAACCCAGACCCCTTCACGAACGAATGATCGTAAGCGCTTAGACCACCGCGGGCGCGGCTATGCCAAATCTCAGCAGTAATTCGGGGTAAAGAAAGTTCAACCCGGTACTGAATAAAAGTTTCTAATTCAGTGGCCGGCATGT
Source organism: Macrothele yani (assembly GCA_039090855.1). NCBI lineage: Eukaryota > Metazoa > Arthropoda > Arachnida > Araneae > Macrothelidae > Macrothele > Macrothele yani. The sequence goes on from CM076992.1 coordinate 24,427,937, forward strand.
GTAGACAGTTTAACCATTAATGCCATTTAAAATATTTTCTCTAGCGATGTTTTATAAATCACTTATCTTCGGTGTAACATTAGCTCGTTATCATGACAAAGACGTTATACAGGGGTTATGAGCTTCACTCGAAAATTACTTGTGCAGGATTTTCAGACAAGGAAAACGCATTTCACAATTTGTCGCAATTTGAGTATCCTGTCTCGTGGAGGCAACACGCTAAATCAGTTTTTCCTTTTCCTTTTCATTCCGTAACGGCTCTTTAATTCATGGTCAAGATTAACATTCTCAGTCAACTACACTGCTGGACAATTGCTAAGGACGGATCATAAACGGCTATATAGCGCATAAAAAAGTAAGTGTGGTTGGATACCAAGTGAAATAAAATAATGTCAGAATGCCAGGACATTACAAGAAAGACAATTTATTGTGCTCTGTAATCCAGATGGCATTGGAACTTGTTCAAGGGACAAACAGGCCATTTTGTGCAGAATACGTAAACGTGAAAAAATGCAATTACCGTCCGCAGGCGTTCCGGCGTAAGATGTCAATACGGGATATGGCCACCATGGTGGGCGATGCAAGATTCCACACGTCGTGTCATGCTTTGCACAACATTATCAAGCTGCTGTTGGGGTAATTTATCCCATTCCTCTGTCAGTGCACGGATGAGGGTGTCCTTGTTTATTGGAGGGCATTGGTGACCAGCAAGACTCCTCTCCAAAGCATCATACACATTTTCAATGGGATTCAGATCTGGAGAACGTGCTGGCCATACGAGGCGTTGAATATCCTCGCTCTCAAGACACTCCTGGACGGCGACTGTTCGATGATATGTTGCGCTGTCGTCCATGAAAATGAATCTATCACCGACAGCACCACGGAACATGCGAACATGAGGTAGCAGAACATCATTAATGTATCGTTGGCCAGTCATAGTCCCAGTTGGAAGCACATAGAGGGACGTACGGCCATTGATCATGATGCCAGCCCATACCATGACACTACATGTCGGTTATCGGTCCCTTTCCTGTATGTTTGCTGGACAATATGCAGTACCACTATCACGCCAGATAAGTTGTCGTCGACAATCAGACGATAGACTGTATCTACTCTCATCTGAGAAGAGGACAGCAGACCAGTCGTTATCAGTCCAATTGCGATGTTGATTGCACCATTGCAAACGGGCGGTACGGTGACGTCTGGACAACGGGATGCACACAACAGGATGGCGGGCGTATAGTCCTCCTTCATGCAAACGTCTGGCGACAGTTTTTCGGGAGATCCTCTTGCCAGTAGCAGCCATAAACTGATTTGCTACCTCACTAGCTGTACTGCGTCGGTGTCTTTTTGTTGATAGCACTATGTACCGATCTTCTGCAGGTGTCGTACTGCGAACACGACCTCCCCCGTGACGTTTGCTACACTCTCCATTTGTTTGAAATGATTTCCAAAGCCTTGAAACAACACTGTGGCTGACGTCGAACTCCCTGGCAACATCTGTTATTTTTCGCCCTTCTCCAATCTTGCCAATAATACGGCCACGCGTAAAATCATCTAGGTGATGTCGGGAAGACATACTGAAAATTGCAAGTTCGTCAATTGATTCTTTCCCTTTCAACTTTGCGTTTGAACAACAACGGTGAATACGCGTCAAATCCTTTATATCTCTTATGAGCGCTATGACGTCACGAACAAGTTCGGCAATCCAAAATTTGCATACGCACAACACGTCTTACTGTATCCCACACTTATGCTAATTTCCACATTTTCCTGCCTTCCATTTTATGGTTGCTATCGTTGCTATTGTCATCCGTCCTTAGCAATTGTCCGGCAGTGTATAACTAAAATTATGAAATGTAAGGAACTGCTTGTGTGATGACTAAACAGTAAGGGAGAAATATGTTATTTAGTAAATATTCAGATGAATAGTGCAAAATATCACTGGTATTATTTACGGCTTGATGTGCTGTTTTAGTAAGGTATTATCTCTCAGATTTCCAGTGTTCATAACTTTTGCTGTTGTAAAACCAGTATTTGCACAACAGGGCATTCTGATTGTTTACGGTGAATTATCACTAAGAACGCAGCGCACTCATAAGCGTATCTACTAAAATATACAAATGTTTAGCAAAATCCGTTGATGTATGGATTGGAATTTTTGTCTACTAAGTTTGGTGGAAAATCCTCTTAAGGAGGCAGAAAGCAGCAATGTCAGACGTAATTCTGATGGGATTATTCTTTCATTGTGTTTGCTGTCTGAAGATAAATACATGTTTTCTTTAAATATCATAAGAGCACTTTCCGAGAAAAACCGCAGACAGTTGTCTCAGCCTGCGGGTTCTAACACGGTATCTTAGCATTCACAGGTTAAAGAGAAATGCTTCCTCAGCCATGACCAAGGTCGTCAAATTCCTGGAAATAAAATCATTCCTCTCTCGACGCAATATCTACAAGAAACGGACGTGTTTTCCGACGCAGGAATTTTTAGCAACGTAATCAACTACACTGATTCAATTGAGAGACAATTTGTTGTACTATTCTCAACTGTGACTTATGTGCGTTTTGACACCTCTTTTATGCAAATGAAATCTTATTAGCCCTTTAATCGGCTAGAACAAATTAACTCGTGGTTAATAAAATTAACTGAAATCAGCTGCAACGAATATATTCGCTGTCTAAGACATGCGCTGAACGCATATATTCGCTGTCTAAGAAATGCGCTGAATGCGGCTAGGACGAATATATTCGCTGTCTAAGAAATGCGCTGAATGTGGCTAGGACGAATATATTCGCTGTCTAAGAAATGCGCTGAATGCGGCTAGGACGAATATATTCGCTGTCTAAGAAATGCGCTGAATGCGGCTAGGACGAATATATTCGCTGTCTAAGAAATGCGCTGAATGCGGCTAGCACGAATATATTCGCTGTCTAAGAAATGCGCTGAATGCGGCTAGGACGAATATATTCGCTGTCTAAGAAATGCACTGAACGCGATTAGGGCATTAGAAAAAGTTGCTTTCTCCTTAGCTTTCTTATTCAAAGTGTTCATTTAGGGGAATGATTGACCCTAATCCTTTTTGACTGATTACTTTGTGACGTACTACAGAGGTGACGCACATGTCAAGACGGCAAAAAGCAGTGATAAGCCCTTGCCAGCGGCGCTTAATGGGAAAAGCATTCGCCTCCGGTGCAGAATGATGTGGGCTGACTTCGCCGCCTGCAGAGAGAGAGAGAGAGAGAGATCTGCTGGCCATTATGTTCTTCAAATAACGTGTGATGTTTCTTTCACACAGACTTTGGAATTAGTGAGAACACCTTCTTCTACAAAGAGTTACTTCAAGGGCATGGTTTGCGGCGCACCCGAAACCTGCGATTTCGTGCCCCTGCCTTTCGCAAGGGTGGATGATATCACTGAAGTGCCAAAAGTCATGGGATAGCAGTATGCAAATTTTTAACTGGCGCTGGCGTCGTATAAAGGTTTCGACGCACGCTACGATTTTTATCAGTTACAAGGTGTAATCTCATGAGTCGCCGCCCCGGTGGCGCAGTGGTCTAAGCGATGGCCTCTGATGATTCGTCCGAAAGGGGTCCGGGTTCGAATCCCGTGAGGCATGGATGTTGTGTTTGTCTTACGGCACTGGTTCTCCCCTTCCCTGGAACCAGTGACCCTAAATTAGGGACGGGCGACTGCTTATAGCCCATTGAGCCATTGAGTTGCTCACGGTGGTCGTTAAACCTTCAATCAAAAAAAAAAATCTCGTGAGTCAGGATGAACAACCGCTAGTAGGATTATGGCAAGCTGACGTGAATTATCGGAGCTTGAACGAGGCATGGTAGTGTGAGCCAGACGGGTGGGACATTCAGTTTCCGAAGTTGTGCGAACATTCAACATTCCTCGATCCACAGTGTCACGTGTGTACCGAGAATATCTCATGGAAGGCATTACCACCCACGGTGGACAGCGCAGTTGTCGACCACGGGTGCTGATGACCGTGACCAGCGGCGTCTCACCGGGATTGTCCATGCTGACTGGGACACTGGCTCAAATAACATCCACATTCAATGCAGGAGGTACGAGAGACATATTCATTTGGTCAGTGCAGCACAGTTTAGCGTCCATGGGGGTATGGGAGCATAAGACCCATCAGTGTGCCTTTGTTAACACCACGACATCGGACACAACGCCTCACCTGGGCTCGTGAACACGGAAAGTGGACCCTGGGAGACTAACAACATGTGGCATGGTCCGATGAGTCACGCTACCAGTTGTTACGAACTGATGGTAGGGTTCAGGTGTGGTGCAGACCCCATGCGGCCATGGACCTAAACTGTCAACAAGGACTTGTGGAAGCTGGTGGTGGTTCCATACATGTGTGAGTGTCTTTACGTGTCACGGTTTGCGTCCTCTGGTCCTCGTAAACACGTCATTAACCGGTAATCTCTTTGTTGCTCTGCAGAGATACCATTTGAAGCCCTTCATGGACTTCATGCACTCCAACAACGATGGAATTTTCCAGGCGAACAATGCACCATGTCATCGGGCCCAAGTTGTCCAAAATTGGTTCGAGGGGCATTCTGAACAGTTCCGACGGATGGCGTGGCCCCGACGTTCGCCCGACATAAGCCCAATAGAGCACTTATAGGACGTGGTAGAAAGGTCCATTCGCACCCAAGATCCTGCACCTACAAATACCAGGGAACAGTGGCCGCCTATCTAGACGGCATGGCTCAACATCTCTCCAGAAGTCTTCCGGTCACTTCTGTAATCAATGCCACGTCGAGTTGCTGCCCTCTGCCGGGCTAGAGGAGGTCCTACACGATACTAGGTGCGTATCCCATTACTTTTGGCACTTCAGTGTACGTAACGTACAACAGAGGTAACACATATGTCAAGACGGCAAGTAGCAGTGACAAGCCCTTCCCAGCGTAGCTTAATTGGGAAAGCATTTGGTTCCGGAGCAGACGGATGTGTGTTTGAAGACCAACAGAGACAGTGTAAGAATTTCACAACCTGCCAGAAGGGGTATAACAATGGCGAATAATCTAAGAAAGGAGAGAGATGTTTGAGTCACTTGTTTCTACCCAGTGGCACGATGTCCATGTCAGGAAGACTAGCCTTCCCATCATTCCTTAAATCATAGAGCACAGAATGAAGGAAGTGCTTATCACTCGTAACAGGTTTATGGTCAGTAATGAGCATATGAGAGGGGGGACAAGAATTGTTAAGTCGTAGCTTTCGTAAAACCCGGCCACTATGTGAATATTTCTGTTTGGGGAGAGCAGGAATTTTGGAGCGCCATTAGGTTCAGATGCATCGGCCGCTTAAAGGGTTAAACTAGAATAACGTTACCAATGTTTCACAAATGATAAATCTATCAGTTGCAAAAATCATGAGAACTGTGGAGAATAGACAGGAATGGCGAACCTTGATTGTAGACAGGATGTGAATTGGCTCACGACGCTTGAACCAAGCAACGAAGGAAGAGAGAGAGAGAGAGAGAGAGAGAGAGAGAGTTTAAAAATACAATTTGCTAATAATACATATGAATAGTGTCTCCAACAATTGTCCAAGCAAACAGAGAAAAATAGACGCATCTCATCTGCACTGCTGGCCACCCAAAATGCAACACCAAGAAGAACACGAGATAGCAAAGCCAGATTTACTGGACACATAACAACAGATACAAAGATGAAACGATTGAGCTTACAGGCCCGTGCGACTAGCGGAACACGCAGACATCAACAGTTCGTGTGGCCCCCATGGCTGGCAATAACGGTCGCTACACGCCGCGGAATCGAACGAAAGAGGCTTTGGATGTGGGCTTGGGGTAGGCCGGTCCAGGCTGCTTCCACACGTTGCCACAATTCATCAGGTGCAGCCGCGGGTGGTGCTTGCCGGGCCACTCGGTTACCGATCAGAGACCAGACGTGTTCGATGGGCGACCTATCGGGAGAACAGGCAGTCCACGGCAGCAGTGACACCTGGTGGGCCGTGAAGAATTGTTGCACGGTGCGTGCCACGTGCGGGCGCGCAATGTCCTGTTTAAACGTGGCCTCTGGCATGTCCTGCAGGTAAGGGAGGACTACAGGCATCTCCAAAACGTCGGAGATGTAGTGGTGGCTATTGAGTGTACCGGCGATGCGTGCCAAAGGGGTGCGGGTGTCATATCCGATTGCGCCTCAAACCATAACGCCAGGCGACGGACCGGTATGGTGATGCATAATGCAGGCGTCATACAGTCTCTCGCCGCGGTGCCGCCACACGCGGATCCGACCAACGTGGTGTTGTAGGCAGAAGCGGGATTCGTCGGAGAAGACAATGTCGTGCCATTCCGTAGTCCACGTGCGGCGTTCAACGGCCCACTGCCGCCGCACAACATGCCGGTCCTCTTTATCGGTGGTGTGCCGCTGCTGCGGCAATCGTTCACGTCGGTCCGTCCGGCCCTCCTGCACCCACCGAATCGATAATCGCCTCACTGTGGCTGGATGTCGTCCCACACGGGCGCCGATGTCTTGGTACGATAAACCGCTGTCGTGATAGGCCACTATTCGTCCTCTGTCGAACTCCGAGACGTGCTGGAATGACTGCCGTATTCTGCGACGAGGCATCAGGAAGCTTCCCACGCACAAGTCCGGCAGCAAAACACACTTCCACTACTTACACCCCGCCTTCTGTGCACCCTTCTTATAGTGCTTCTCGGTGGCGTGCCGGGCGCACATGATTTGCATATGCCCTGCAATGCTAATCGTTTGCATGTCCTCTCACGGGCGACACATGCTGCGAATTTCAGGCCAATCGGATGCTTCCTTCTTGGTGTTGCGTTTTGGGTGGCCAGCAGTGTATATAGTGTATATTTAAAGTTTTCCATATGAAGGTACTCTGTTCAAATGTACGTTATGCTTCACTGTACTAAACAAATTTCATGTCATGTAAAGTTTACATAGAACAGATCCCTGCATTTTCATGCAGAAATAATGAAACAAAGCACACGCATGTTCATTCCAAAAGTGATTTTATTTTAAAGGAAAATTCTTTAAATGCGCTTCACAGCCGAAATAATTAAGCAACTACAGTACTTCATTTCTTTAATTGAAAAATATTTGGCTGAAACACTTCAAGGTAAAAGCCGTTGAGTTATATTCGTATAATAATTTTAATGGTTGCCAATGGAGCGCTTGCCACTTAAATCACAGATCACAGACGACTTTCCCGCGAAGTGAAGGTGATTAGAAGAAGGAATTCTCTTTCAAACAGGTAACTTACTTAGGAAAGTAGGCAATCCTCTAATGAAATAGAAGCGCACTAGTGACGCTACGGAACAGGAAATGAAACTGCAATCTCATTGGCTCACTCCTTGTCGCTCAGTTCGCCCGTGAGTATTGATGGTCGGATTTGGTACCTTTCCCGATACGTTCCTTAATATGAAGTCAGTAAATCGACCCTTCAACAAATGAAACACAGGTTGATGCGGTGCTTGGTTATGCGGTGCTCAAGCCTTCTCGTAAAAATATTTTGTGTAAATGTTGATGCGGTGCTTTCGTTCAGTTTGTCGAGAGGTGTTCTAGAATGAAACGTTCGTGAATGATTCACTTTTTTTTCAAGAGATATGACGGAAATACACCGTTGAGCAAAAATATTATGACCAGCGCGTCTTTATGCAAATCGAAGCAACTGCAGGTAAACGAAGGTGCGTGTGCAGCACACGAGACGGTATAAATAACACCTGGTACTGAGTTCTCTTAAATAGTGTTATTCTTGTTATTCAGATGGGAAACGCAGTAAGTTTGAAAGGCCAAATTGTAATGGTCAGACGAATGGGTCAGAGCATTTCCCAGGCAGGAAGTTTTGTGGGATGCTCACGATTAGCCGTAGTTTGTAGTTTAAGAAAGTGGCCAGAGGAGTAAAAACCCAAGAACCACCTGCAAGGTATGGAACGACCACGGCTCATCAATTTTTGAGGTGAGCAAAAGCTATCCAGTATGGTAAGAGCGAACAGAAGGGAAACTGTGGCGCACCTCGGCAGTAATTTGTATGCTGGTGACGGTACTAGTGTGTCACAGCACACAGTACACCGAACACTGCTGAAAATGGGGCTGCGTGAAGTAGGCCACTGCGAGTGCTCATACTAACCTGGATTCACCGTCGAAAGCGCTTACAATAGACATGCGATCATCAAAATTGGACTTTGAATGATTGGAAGAAAGTCGTCTGGCCAGATGAATCTTGTTTCCTGTTGCACTATATGGACGGCCGGGTTCGTGTGCATCGTTTACCTGGGGAAGGGTTGGCACAAGGATGGAAACAGTGAATGTTTCCACTGCTTCAGAGTTCACTGGTGTCGAGCTTTACCTACACCAACCAACGCTTGGCGTTCATCTTGCTGATAATAGGCTTGCATGCAGCTGCTTGCTTGATCACCTACAATTGATTAGTGAAGCTGTATAACTGCAAAAATTTCCCGAACTGACTTGTTGCTAAGATGGCATCCCATGAACTTGCCATGTTGAAAGTTACTGAGCTATGCTGTACTGCCCATTCTACTGTTCATGCTTGTGTATGATGTTTACCAAGCCATATGCGTTATTTTATACCTGTATGGGCCATGACTGGGATGCATATAGTCAAATTCACTAAACAAAAGAAGTGTCCGGATACTTTTGATCATATAGTGTACATCCCCAGGTCACTGTAAACATTACGAAAGATAGAGCTCTAAATGGCAATGTAACAATCGGGCATTCAGTTCGTGACGAGTTCTTCAATAGGTAAGGACTTACAGGAAAGCCCGTTAAAACCGGGATCATGGCCTAGCGGTGCTTCAGGGCCCCCAAAATAATCCTTTTCATTTTCTCCGTTTTTCTTTAAAAAATGAAACCATATGTACAATGAGGGATAAATTACCTGTTTTGGATTTTGGGAGCATGATTCCGGCCTAACTTGAGGTAATCTGATGGCTTAACTTGCATCGCCATGCGTTTGACTCAACAGGGATTAATGGGACTCTTTTTGGATTTTGATTGCGTTGCTAGGGCAATCCTGTCTTGAGACGCTGAGCTGGACACTCTGCCGAGAGCTCGGTAGCGAGACCAGCCAGGGAGGCCACCTCTGCTGGACCACCACCAAACGCATCCAAGTCAAAGTCACGATGTGTGACGTGCGTCGACTTTGTGTAATTTGCGACGCGACTGGGAGAGTTGCTGTCCCCTCGAACAATGTTGTTTTTCGTTTGGGACTTATTGACAGAAACACAAGTACACTTTCATGACAAAACACGTTGACACTATCCCAATACGTGATTCACACAATCTAGGATAATATAGGTGATAAATAACAATGATTATCTACACTGAACTATGAAAGTTTTACAGTGATTGCAATTAAGGCTTCCTCATTCCGAGTCTTCAGACTCCAAGGGCATGTCCTCTTCATATGTAGCTTGGTCACTTGGTCCTGTGAAGAGATCCTCTTTATGCGCTACTATCTCTTTGACGAGGAAACTTGAGGTAATCCTAGATGACTTTTGCGCCGTAAACTGTGCTGGCTCTGCAGGGATTAATGGGGGTCTTTTAACGGAACAGTTATATGGTGAAAGCGTTGAGAAGCAATCTGGCCACGATCCGCTTGGTACTTCTCCTCGGACAGGATCGGTCGAGGGACCGACCGGCACCAGCTATCTCCACGGACCACTACCACTCGCCTCAACTGAGGGCCCGTTGGTGCGAAGTACCAATGGGCTGCAAGTTTGTTGGCGACTGGGAAATTCATTCGGCAACACTTTTTTGTTTGTGTTTCTCTGCACCTTTATTGAAACCTTGAAACCTAAGTACATTTCTCCTTTATTACACTGAAGAGTCATTTTCTTTTGGGTATTGTTACATTTATTGTTCGAAATATGAGTATTTTAACATAGGCTAGAGTAGAGTTCTCAACGTGGGGTACGCCATGAGAGCTGCACAAGGGAAAGAGAGAGACAGCGAGATTTCTTTTTCTCAGTTCCACGTGAATGAATTGTGCAAGCGTAAAAAAGCGCAACCATCTCACTGATTTTCCAGTAAATTGTTTATAATTTTATAAGATTTGTTAAATTGCTTATATCATTCTTTGCGTTTATCGATATACAGTATGTAATTTATGAATATAAAATTTAATGTTCTGTATATATATTTATATATAGTACAATATACACTGAAGAGCAATTGACAGCTGGCGTTATGCAAATGTGGCGCTGTGGGCGGCCCTGTAAACGGAAATGACATGGCGTATGCAGCGATCCGACAATATAAGGAGTGATGCGACGGAATCAGTACGAGTCGGACGCAGTATGGGTAAGACGAAGGATCTGAGCGCATTTGATCGTGGGAAAATTGCCGGAGCCCGACGAATGGGTCACTTCATCTCGGAAGTCGTGCAGGCATTGGGATTTTCACGAGCCACTGTGTCACGGGTGCACCGTGAGTACATCGGATCCGGTAAAACCATCCCTGCAAGGGCCAACTGCCGTGGACAAAAGCTTGTGGATTAACGGTGGTGCACAGAAACGTTTAAGCAGCCACACCATCCAGAACCATCTCCTCGCTATGGGGTACAGAAGCCATCCTCCCACGAGGCTACCGCTGCTGACCACACATCACAGGGTGCAAAGATTGGCATGGGCGCGGGAACATCGCCACTGGACCATAGACATGTGGAAAAATGTTTCCTGGACTGATGAGTCGAGATTCACTTTGGTACATGCGGATGGAAGGATACGAGTCCGGCGCAAACCACATGAAGCGATGGATCCTTCTTTCCAGTAGGGTACTCTTCAAGCCGGTGGGGGTGGCATTCTCATCTGGGGACTGCTTACGTGGACTGAAATGGGACCCCTGGTACGTGTGACATCGTCCGTCACAGGTCAACGTTACCGGGATATCCTGGACGACCATTTGCTCCCGGTTGTGCGTCTTCAACATCCCACTGGGGACCTCACCGTGCAACAAGACAATGTAGCTCCCGAATTGTATCCGAGTGGTTGGATGAACACTCCACCGACGTGACCTTGCTTCCTTGACCAGCTAGGGTCATCTGACCTCAGCACATCTGTGATGCCATCGAGAGAGATTACCCCCTCCATGAAATCTTCGTGAACTGTGGGAGCTTGTTCAGGGGTCGTGGATCCGTATGGCTTCCCAACGCTTCCGGTGTATTGTCGAGTCCATGCCGAGACGAATGGCCGCCGTCATCAGGACGAAAGATGGTGCTACACGTTACTAGACAGGTATCTCTAATTCAATTGCTCTTCAGTGTGTGTGTGTGTATATATATACAGGTTTTATTTTATTCCTATTCTTATACTAACACCGATGAACCATTATATTATGTTCACTTACGTAATAAGCTGTAGCACCCCCTTTAGCAAACAAAACAGCGATCACTCGGCGAGGCATTATTTCGGTGAGGTGGCGATAGCCTGCAGTATCTGGTACCATAATGTCAACAGCAGGGTCTCCAGTTCCCGTGCATTTCGGGGTGATGGCGATTTAGCGGGAACCTGCTTTTCCAAGTCGAACCACAGAAGTTTGATTGGGTTCATTTCAGGTGAATTTGGAGGCACAGAAAGTCAACAACATGTTTCTCCAGCCTCTCCTGGACGATTCTGGCAGTGTGGCATGGCGCATTATTCTGTTGGTAATGGCCATCACCAGCAGGGAACACAGTTGTCATGAATGGGTGAACTTGACCCGTAACGATGTTCTGATACATGACAGCTGCCAGGGATTGTGCTATTGGGATAATGGGGCCTAAAGTGTCCCACGGAGACCTCGCTCACACAGCATAACACCACCGCCACCGGCGTGCTTCCGTCCAACGGTGCATCCAGGTGCCATAGCCTCCGTTGGTAATCAGCGTATCCGCGCTCGGCCGTGTACGTGAGGCATCAGGAATCGTGATTCGTCAGAACAGGCCACTTTCTTCCAATTATCCACGGCCATGGGTCCATTTCATGCATTGTTGGTGATGACATGTAGTGATCATTTGGACCCGGCTGGGTCTTCGGCTACGCAGAAGACCCAGCCGGGTCCAAATGCGCTGAAGGCTGCGATGAACTCTGTGCTGTGACACATTGTCCTGATCACCACTTTTGTAGCTGCGGGTGATTTGCTGCACTGTGGCCCTGTGGTCGCTGTGAATAATGTGCGACAGTCTCCGCTGCCGTCTGGCATCAAGGAGATGCGGAAGACTCACGGCTGGACGACGGTTCGACGTTTGGTCATCTGTGCACCACTTTTGATACGTACTCACTACAGCGGCACGTGAACAACCCACAATCTGCGCCGTTTCCGAGATCGCAGTTCCGCCGTGACCTCGCTTCCTTGGCCAGCTAGGTCACCTGACCTCTATCCCATCGAGCACATCTGTGATGCCATTGAGAGAGATGACCCCCCCCACCCCTCCATCAAATCTTCGTGAATTGTGGGAGCTTGTTCAGGGGTCATGGATCCGTATGACTTCCCAACGCTTCCGGTGTTTTGTCGAGTCCGTGCCGAGACGAATCGCCGCCGTCATCAGGACGAAAGGTGGTACTATACGTTACTAGACAGGCATCTCTAATTCAATTGCTCTTCAGTGTATATATACTGCTCTGTGAACTTCACCTACGTCACCGTTCGGTCTCCAAGTACGCTTATTTCTCTAGGCCTGGGGTGGTCATAATGTAACGTCTCGTCGGTGTATAACTATAGTTTTATCTGTACAAGGGGTACGCCAGTTATGTATATATTTCCAGGAGGTACGTGAAGCGTAAAAGCTTTACGAAATCACGAAACACAACTATCTGCACTTTTCCTTCGCGATGGCGGTTGCTCAGTCTTCTAACCATGGACTCGAGGTAAGTCATCTACAAGTATTAATTTACTAGCTTAAACGCAGGCTGACTAAATTTCATTTTGAGAATAATACTTAATGCTACACTACAAATGCGCTCAGGGATTGGGTGTAATTTGTGGCCAATTTGTTTAGAATATAATAATTATTTGCCCCTTTAATTTAGAATTCAATATGGCAGCCCACCTTTCTCATAAAATGTATTTTCCCTCATTAAATCTAGTTCAAGAGACAATGATAAGACTGTTACCATATGAGCAAAATGGCATTGGAAAAACTGGTTTTCCGAGACACGCCGTCTGATTTCTTCCATGTTCGGACTCTTTACTGTCAGTGGGTTGGAATCTGATGATATGCGAGAGCAGATTCCACACCACATGTAGCATAAATATCAATTAAAGCAGTACCATAAACTAACCGTATGTAGCACGTTAAACGCTAGTACTGTGCATCAATGTGACCGTCCATATAAAAGTTCCGATTTTTCTTCCTGAAAAAAAAACTTTCTCAATTGCAATTTCTGCTTTTTTTTTCCATACCATGGTATCTCAGAACACCTAAATATTACATTCCGTCTTTAAATTAACTAAGAGTTCTGTTATTTGCAGGGCCCTATTTATGCCTCGACCCTCTAGGCCCTGCATTTTTGGGGCCCCAGAATCGCAATACAAAAAAACCAGTTTTATGCTTTTTTATTAACTAATTATTTTGAATGAAAAAAAAAACATTTTGGGGAAAAAAAGTCTTTGTTTTTCCTTAAATGAAGATTAACACTTGTGTTTTTACTATTTTTGCTAGGCTCTTTCACTACCACCTCTTTTCAACTACAGCTCAGTGACGTCATGTCGTGTCGGAACAAGAGTAGCCCACAGATCAGAACCTAGCAAACTTGTAAAAAATGATTTATATTGAGTCTATTTAATTTCAAATGTGAGTAATGAATAAAGCAGGAAAATTGCGGTGGTTTTTATATGAAACTTGCACATGAAATGTGCTATATTCCTATATTCACAGTGGGTCTGGTTCATTTGTCCGACGTTTACTTCACCGAAGGGTCACTTGACCGAAAATCACTTCCCCGAAAAAGATTGTTTCACCGAAAGATCACTTCATCGAAACGTTCATTTTACCGAAAAGTCACTTGATCGAAAAGTGCATTTCACCGAAGGGTCACTTGATCGAAAGGTGCATTTCATCGAAGGGTCACTTCATCGAAAGGTGCATTTCACTGAAAGATCTCTTTACCTAAAAGTTCATTTCATCGAAAGGTCATTTCACCGAAGGGTCAGTTTATCGAAAACTTTGGATTTCATTACAGGATCTGTTGAAGCATGGTAAAAGTTCGGCAGACAGACCACCGAAACGTTAGGGGATCATACTAAAATTGCACTTTTGATTTTTTCTCCGTGTCACAGAGAGCGCCAAGATTTAGTTTTAAAACAAAAATAATTAATTTTAAGTCCCTAGGCCTCAGCTTAGGCCTTTTTAGCAAATTTTAATCATGCTCATAAGGTTTACATAAAAGTCATGTTCAGTGCTCATGTTCATAAGTAAAGCCCGGAAGTTGAGGCAAAATGCCTTAAAATGCTTTTTTTTGCCTTTTTCGGCTCATATTTGAAGAAAATGCCTTTTTTTGCCTATACTCAACAAATGCACTATTAAAAAATGATTTCTTCTTAAGAATGCGATAAAATCAAAATTTTTATAACAATCTAGCATGCAGTAAGTACGAAGTGTTTCCGATTAAACACGTAATTTTTTTTAAGTTATTCATTTCTTTTAAAAACTCTTTTTTAGGGTAGGTGTACAAACCATAAGGTAGGTGGCATTTTCTCTAAAACGAAATCACAGTCGGCAGACATCTGAAAGTAAACATGAGTACAATCGGTAAATTCAAAACGAGGTGCTCCAATTTAAGCAGCGGTGGCAGACGCATGCGCAGAGTCTGCGATGGTCAGCATCTCATTTTATGTTTTGCTCTCCCTAGAATCCTAGATGATAGTTTCTGCACATGGCGGAAGTAGCCGAATCCAGTCAGATAACATTGTAACCAATCAAGCTAGAGTGTGCCAAGAATGTACGTACACACATAAGACCTTGAACGTAAGTGCAAAACAAGGGAGAAAGATTCTGTTGGTTCGCTACCCCTAATAGATCTCGCCTTGCGTCCAAGTGAAACAATAATGCCGAAAACTGCTTCTTCAACCAGTGCTAAGTTAAGTCGGTATGTTCAAGAGTATGGAAGTGATATCTTGTCCACTGATGGAATGGCGTTGTTTTGTAAAATATGCGATACGAAACTGAATTACAAAAAGAAATTCTTCATTTGGCAACAGCTAAACATAAAGCTGCTGTTATTCGGAAGATTGGTGAAAAAAAGACATGTTTGATTTCGTCATTCGCTTCTACTTCGAGCAAGCAGTCACAGTTAGCAAGTGATTTGTGCCATGCTTTTATAGATGCTGGAATACCTTTGTGGAAGCTGGAAAATAATTCACTGAAGAATTTTTTGGAGAAATATACAAAGGAAAATATTCCGCGCGAAGCAACTTTGCGGAAAACATACTTAGATTCCTGCTACGTCGGTATAATGAAAGAAATACGAGAAGATGTCGGGGATAAAAAATATCTCGATCAGTATCGATGAGACAACAGACGCCACGGGAAGGTATGTGGCAAATGTTGTTATAGGTACAATGGAACCTGCTCAGCCCTTAACTATCTACATTCTTACATCAGAACAACTTCCAAAAGCAAATAGTAGCACAATTTCTCAGCTTTTTGCCTCTTCATTAGCTCTTCTTTGGCCTGGCGGAATAAAGTATGAAAATGTACTATTGTTTTTAACAGACGCAGCGCTCCTTATATGAAAAAGGCTGCACACAGCCTGAAAGTTCTCTTTCCAAAAATACTTCATTTAACTTGTTTGGTTCTATGCTCTCCACAGAGTAGCGGAGGAAGTACGTGGGTTATTTCCGGATATTGATGCGTTAGTGAGTAATGTGAAGAAAATTTTCCTTAAAGCTCCTCATCGAGTTCACTTATTCAAAGAGATGGAACCAAATCTTGCTTTACCGCCTAAACCGATTTTGACAAGATGGGGAACATGGATATCAGCCGCTGTATATTACGCAAATAATTTGAACAAGATTGCTGAAATTGTTAACAGTTTTCAAGAGGATGAATCCTGCGCAATACGCAATGCTCAACAGATACTAGCTAAAGATTCCATTCGTAACGATTTAACTTCTATTCAAGTACACTTTTCACAGTTGCCCGATATGATTGCTTTGCTGGAAAAAAGGAACGAAACGTTAGTGAATGCCTTGAAAATATTAAATGATGTAGTTAGTACAATTAAATGTGTTCCCGGGAGAAAGGGTCAAATCGTGAGTGAAAAATGTCAACGAGTTATTTCAGCAAATAATGACTTGGAGAAAATCAAAGTCATCGCTGAAATACTCCAAGGTGAAAGTTCAACTTCTATTGAAATGGATCCTACAACTGCCTCAAGTTTCAAATACGCTCCCATTACCTCCGTAGAAGTTGAAAGATCATTTTCGCTTCTAAAACATATCCTAAGTGACAGAAGGCAGAGTTTCACGTTCGAACATTTAAAAAAAACAACCTAATACTTATGTGTAACCGAAAAATAAGTAAGTGATAATCTGATAAATGCTTTTGCCAATTCAGCTTAACACCTGTGTATGATTCAGAATTTTTCGACCACTTCTATAAATGCCTATTTTTGATGCCTATTTTGACGCTTTATTTCGCTTATTTACCTGCCTATTTTTAGCAGTTTTACTGCCTCAACTTCTGGGCTTTATTCATAAGGTTTACACAAAAAGTAAAATTAATAATGTTGTACAATTTTTCAGGCACAAAGGATCAATTTTAGGTCCCTAGGCATTACCTTAGGCCTTTTTACCCAATTTTAAACATACAAACTCATGTTCATAATGTTTACATAAAAAGTCAAATTAATAATGTTGCACATTTTTTCAGGCAAAAAGAATCAAGTTTAGGACCCTATGTCTCGGCTTAGTCCTTTTTAGCAAATTTTAACCGTGCGTGCTCATGTTCATAAGTTTTACATAAAAAGCTACTTTACATTTTATGCGATGCTTATGAATATGAGTAGGGTTAAAATCTGCTAAAATGGTCTGTATCTAGGCCTACGGTCAAAATATTAATGTTTTGTGGTTGAGTAAAAGTGGAACATTACTTGATTTACTATGTAACCCTTATGAATATGAGCTCGGAGGATTAAAATCTGACAAAAAGGCATAGATCTAGGCCTTATAATTAATGTTATATTTCGAAAAACCTACTCATGTGGAGGTGTTTCATAGAAATTAAAAGTGTATTTTTTTTACAATCCGATAATGTTTAGGTGGCCAGTTTTTCAAAAACCCGCACAATACTCCAACACATCTCTAACAACAAAATTCTAAGTTTTCGATTACCTTACCATTCGGTGAAATGATTTTTCGATATAAAGAACTTTTAGGTAAAGTAATCTTTCGGTGAAATTAACTTTTCGATCAAACGTCCTTTCGATGAAATGAACTTTTAGGTGAAGTGACCTTTCGGTGAAATGAACTTTTCGGTCAAGTGACCCTTCGGGAGAAATGCACCTTTCGATCAAGTGATTTTCGGTTAAGTGAACGATACCCATTCACAGTCGAGTCACATTATTGTGACCACCTCCTACTTTTGACGTCAACAGCGCGTAGCCAAAGAAAGAAGGCCCGTGTCGTGATCTGGTTTGGAGGGTACATAAGGTGAAAACATATCACTCGTTGCTGTCATGGATAAAAGGAGCAATTATCTGATTTGCAGAAAGGGATGATTATCGGCTTTCGGGCCAAGGGTGGCAGTATTTCTGAAACAGCGCAGTTTGTGAACTGTTGGCGAGCTGCTGTTGTTAAAGTGTATCGTGATTGGAGAAATGGCACCATTGCGAATAAGCGACGTGGAAACTGCGGAGCACCACGTGCCATTGATGCGAGAGGTAAACGTCGGTTTCGAAGGTGCGTGAGGGTCGATCGGCACGCTACAGTGCAGCTACTCACCGACCGAATGAACCAGGGGGCTACCGGAAGTGTGTCTAAAACGACAGTTTAGCGAACCCTGCTACGTATGGGGCTTCGATGCAGACGGATGGTCACTGCACCTATGCTAACGAAGGTGCATCGGCAGAAAAGGCTTACATTTGCACGGCAGTATTGGAATCGGACAACCGCTGAGTGGCAAAAGATTGCCTTCTCCAATGAGTCACGTTTTCTTTTGCTTCACCGAACGGATGGACGTTGGCGTATAAGGCGAGAAACACCGGAGAACAAACACTCTTCAACCATTGCTGGAAGAACACAAGCTGGTGGCGGCAGCGTTATGGTCTGGAGAATGCTTTTGTGGCATTCCCTAGGTCCACTCATACCTGTGGAAGGCACTACGGACCGAATTCGTTACGAATCCATCCTTGCAGACCACGTACACCCATAGATGCTGATTGTCTTTCCTGGGGCGGATGGGATCTTCCAGAACGGCAATGCGACGTGTCACACAGATAGAAATGTCCGAGAGTGGTTGGAAGAGCACGATGAAGACTTCAAAGTACTTCGATGGTCCCCTAATTCCCCAGACTTAAACCCAATTGAGCATGTGTGGGACCACTTCGATCGTGCTGTTCGCTCTATGGATCCTCCACCACGTACCCTCCAGCAGCTGTCAGATATACTGCAGTCAGCATGGCTCCACATACCTGTGAACACCTTCCAGCACCTTATTGAGTCACTCCCAGTCAGTCTAGCTGCTGTTTGTGCTACACACGCAGTTTCTCTGAATAATAAATAGCTGGTGCTCACGATAATAAGATTCGACCGTGTATATTATACACCTCTTGAGAGAGGTTTTGCTTTGCTAAGACACTTTGCAGAAGCTTTGAGTATTTCATATTGTAAAGTATGAGATTTTAAAATTGCTTGGGTATAAATAAAGTGAATTCATGGCAGAATAATACGCTTTTATGAGAGTGAGAATTATCTAGGTATGCATGTTTGCTCAAATCTAACTACCGTTCCTCTGTTAATGTAATTATTCTACTATAATATTGAACACATCACAGATGATTAATCAGCTACATGGAAGTGCACCTTGGACATAAAAAATCTATCTATACCAAGTCTAAATAATTTTCATCGGTTAAAAACAAAATTAATAGGGGATGAATAACTTAGCATCTGTGGATAATTAATACAGACATCTAACGTGGATCAGGAAATTCAAACAAAGGTCTTCGCTCTTTCCACGTTCATAAGTGAGTCATGGAAAAATTCCCGGTGGCGGCCAATGAGAATTTTTCCATGACTCACTTATGAACGTGGAAAGAGCGAAGACCTTTGTTTGAATTTCCTGGTCCACGTTAGATGTCTGTATTAATTATTCATTCGCCTTCTAATTATTTCTTCAGTTGCTGCTTACCATCTTTGGTGAATTTCCAGCATTGTGCGGGGCTCCAAGAAGCAACCTGCCAACTTGGCTTGGCAGTTAGCGTGTGTGAGTCTGGAGGAATTCGAGGCCGCTGTGGTGTAGCGGAAGCATATCCGGCGCGTAACTGGAAGACCCTGAGTTCGACTCCCGGTGGCGGCCAATGAGAATTTTTCCATGACTCACTTATGAACGTGGAAAGAGCGAAGACCTTTGTTTGAATCTGTGAATATTTAAATTATTACATAATTAAATGCAAAAACAGCAATACTAAGCTATTAAATGGTGTATTACTTACCGGTCTATATTTTTGAGTGCAAATTTCCTTGCTAATATTCAGATTTAATAAAAGTGCAATGGAATTAAGAAATAGAATTGCACACGGAAGAAAAGCTGTTTAACGCCTGAATGGAATCTGGTAGAGTAAAGAAATAACCAGAAGAAGGAAATGGGGTATTTATGATTGTATTGTTAAGAGCATTTTACTATATGAGGCTGAGGAATGGCAATTAACAGAAGCGTTATAGAAGAAAAATAACATAATTCGAGATGGATGCTTTAAGAAGATCACATAGAGTATCAAAAAGACGGAAAATAACGGATTAAAGAATTGATGGAAATGAAAGAAACAATTTTAGAAGACATACAGAAGAGACGATTGCGTTGGTTTGGTCATTAAGAAAGAATGACCAATGAAAGACTGCCCAAAATTACCATGGAATTTAAATTAAACAAAAAAAAAAAAATAGAAGCCCACCTAGAAGAACATGGTCTGATGGAATAAAGTGAGCACTTAGTCAAAATGGCCTAATGGAAGAATGGTACTTAGAGATTGATGGAAAAAAACTCTTGGAGATCGAAAGGTAACGTCAGACGCCATAAACCGATTATGTATATACAGGGTGCATAGGAAAGTCCCTTTAGCATGAAATAACTTGCGAACGGAGAGAGGTACAGTTATGCAAGTGAGATAACGCTATAGTAAAGCGACTACTATAACGAAGTAAATTTCTCCGTCATTTTTATCCGCGCCGGGGTTCAAACCCGGGTCCCCTCATTCCGGAATAAGTTGCTCTACCAATTAAGCTACGCGGACTTTTATTCTAATTCCTATCTGCCTTTATGTCGTGTGCGTCCTTCTGGCAGGTACGTCACATCTCCTGGTACGTTACATCATTTCCCCCTTTATTTTTTTTTTTTTTTTTCGAAGTGCTGGAGAAGGGATTCTCTTATTTTTCCTATCTCGCGGTGTGGAAAGAACATCACACCAATGCGAAATTTTTGAACGGCCGGGTCATCCGGATAGTTCGGGCGCCATTATAACGAAGTAAATTTCTCCGTCATTTTTATCTGCGCCGGGGTTCGAACCCGGGTCCCCTCATTCCGGAATAAGTTGCTCTACCAATTAAGCTACGCGGTCTTTTATTCTAATTCCTATCTGCCTTTATGTCGTGTGCGTCCTTCTGGCAGGTACGTCACATCTCCTGGTACGTTACACTACGCCCGATCGAATGCAACCAATAGCAGCACCCCTAGTAGCGAAATGCGGAAGTTAGCTATTGCAAATCGAAAACGAACAGGGATAGAGCAAAATTTCTAATTACAAAGTTGTAGAGCATCAATTAATCAATACAAAACGACATTTATTTCACACGGATAAGATAAATTGTTGCCTGAATACCCTAAAATGTCCGAAATCGATGCGCGACGATTCAAACCTGCATATTCACATTTCGCAAATGTAGCCGTACGCAAATGCAGATTGTGACGTTGTACCGTACTTACGATATAAAAACCAGTAGCAGGATGTACCCTGATCAGAAGTTTAGGTCTACGTACGCTGTGTGAGAATGGCGAGCTTCACTCACTCCCAAAAATCAGGTGTATGCAACAGCGCGTACAAGTCTGCTGGACCTACGTCGTCGTGTTATACAGATGCTTGCAATAGTGTGACACCTTCCATGCTGAGAAATGTGCATGCAGAGTTACTTTCACGAATACAAATGTGCATCGTGGGCAATGGCGAACTCTTTGAACATACTCGACATTAACCTTTTATCACTGTACGCCAGTTTGCGTTTTTTGTTTTTGTTTTGTCTGACGTCATCAAACTGTATTGCCATAAATAAGTACGCATTTATGCAATAAATTGTGTGTATTTGCTCATACCTATCCCTGTTCCCTTCAAACGTTCACACAAAAGGACGCGCATCGATTTCGGACATTTTAGGGTATTCAGGCGACAATTTATCTTATCCGTGTGAAACAAATGTTGTTTTGTACTAATTAATTGTTGCTCTACAACTTGGTAATTGGAAATTTTGCTCTATCTTTTTTTCGTTTTCGATTTGCAATGGCTAACTTCCACATTTCCCCACTAGGAGCGCTGCTATTGGTTGCATTCGATCGGGCGTAGTCGCTTTACTATACCGCTATCTCACTTGCATAACTGTACCTCTCTTCGTTCGCAAGTTATTCCAGGCTAAAGGGGACTTTCCTATGCACCCTGTATATACCATTTCCTATCCCCCCACAGTTCCCCATTTATTAAATTAAAAATTAACTTTTAAATTAATTGATAATATTTAGTGGCCACAAATGTACTTACTATTTCAAGAATGTAGACGGGTGAAGGGCCTCATCTTGTGTTGTGCCTAGGGCTCGATTCTGTGTAAATCGGGCCCTGGCTATTGGTGACTGTTTCGTGCTTTCAGCGTGGGAATAACTTTTAAGAGTAATTAATGCCACTGAGAAAATCGAGGTAGGAATTTAGGATATAGTAACACATTAAAAATGTCCTTTAATGTCCTGCCAATGCCGCACTATGTGGTTCGTTATTAATTTCTATGGATACGAAAGTTCGTTAAACTAAATTAGTGCTCGTCGTTGGTAGAAATCACGATGCGTGTTTTCTTGCACGGCGTAGTCAGAAATAAAAAATATATCTTTCTATTTCCAATCTCTGTTTGACCCATAACGAGTTGTTTGATGAACGAGTATGGTCTAGATTTGTCAGATATTGCAGCGTGTTCTCTCTCTCTTTGGCCTTCACAGTTGCGTGAAGGCTGCAAGCAGGTCATCGTAGCAACACGACAAAGGAAAAACCCTCTCCACCCACGCCCTATCCTAAAGTTCAATGAAGGACGTTCTAAATGACGATGTTCGCCGAAAGTTTGTAAATTATGACGTAATTCACCCACTTTTTAACTAGTCTGCCTATATAGACATCTACAATACAGAAACAAATCCTTTTCGCGAGAGAGGTACGCACTAAATTCCCTCTTAACGTTGAAAATAGAATGCAGGAATATGTGACATGTAGTTTACGATAGGCATCAAACAGTAGCTGAATTTTTTTTTTGATTGGAGGTTTAACGACCACCGTGAGCAACTCAATGGGCTATAAGCAGTCGCCCGTCCCTAATTTAGGGTCACTGGTTCCAGGGAAGGCAGAGAGCCAGTGCCGTAAGACAAACACAACATCCATGCCTCACCGGGATTCGAACCCGGACCCCGTTCGGACGAATGATCAGAGGCCATCGCTTAGACCACTGCGCCACCGGGGCGGCGTAGCTGAATTTACAGAAGAGAATGGGTTACGCAAGGCCACAATTCGAATGTTTTCGTAAACAAGTCAATATTAACAACGAACCCTCTTTAAAGACACGGAACATTAAATTAAGTCTTCGAGCCTAGCATACTTTTGCACCCTCAAATAATGTACCCTCATGTTCATAAAAAGCAAAGCACCTGAAGGGAGTCGAACTACGACTTTGATTTTTACAAGATATGCTTATCAGGCAATATAAAAAATGATTAGCAATTCAGCGTGATAGGTGCATACGTACCGCGTCTCGGTAAATCAGATCGCGCAACGTCACAGCCCGGAAACTGACCGTTTTTCTTTTATAAGCGCCGGGTGGCTTGATCGGCATGTCAGTGCTTCGTCAGCAGAGAGTAAGGATGCCTCGTCGTCGTGTAAGACAGTCGTACAGTCACATCAGCGAGTCGACAGAGGTCACATTATCGTCATGAGAGACTGCCATACTTCCCTCCGGGAGATTGCCGGTAGTGTAGGGCGCAGTGAGTCCGTCGTGGCAAGAGTGTGCAGGGAATGGAACGAAGAAGAAGGGCGTAGGACACGAAGAGAAGGTTACGGAAATCGTACACAGTAATGTTGAGGGACAATCATCATCTCATGAGGATGTTTTTGAATGACCGTTCTGCATCATCAACGGCGTTGGCGCAGAGCGGCGACCTGTGACGCATTCTTCCATGTGAGCTGTAACAGTACGTCGCCGGTTATTAGAGTTCGGACTACAGGCTCGTCGACCCTTTCTCGTGCTACCTTTGACACCACTGCAATGGACTTCCATGCTATGGTGCATCGAACGAAGGGAGTGGCGTGACGAATGTAGTACAATATCCTGAAAATCCTCTAAATACGTGGCGTCAGTGAATAAACAAAGATATAGCTCTTTCCACGTTTATCAACACATAGCGACCGAAAAATTGTTATCCGGCCACTGCTGGGATCGTACCCCAGATATCTCGATATCTAGCCGAGTGCGTTCACCTTACGCTACGGTGGCCAACAACCAACAGCGCTATGTGTGTTTATCTATCAGCTTCTGGCATCACAATCCGTAGAATAGGCTCAGCAATTTTTCGGTTGCTATGTGTTGATAAATTTTTTATTCGCAACAGACATACTGCATCAGTACGAGGCATTATGGCCAGGGGTGCTATCGGGTACAAAAGCAGATCACCTGTCGTGAGACGTACAACTATAACGAGTGTCGATTCCGTCAATGACATTCTATGGCCTGTAGCACTTCCGTACCTGCAGGACGTATTCGGGGCCATATTTCTTCAGGACAACATCACCCCACGACAACGTTTCACTTCAGCCGTTGCGGGCTAGATCGCCGGACTTACCACCCATGGGAGATCTCTGGCACGTGCTCATACGACAAGATACGACCGTCCACCAGCAACTCATGATGAACTTTCGACGATGGTCAATACAGTCTGGATGGCTATTCTACAGGACGCTATTCACACATTATTTGATTCGATACCTCAGCGCGTACCTGTACGTATGTCATCAAGATGCTAATCATTTCTTCTGTATTGCCTAATGAACATATACAGCAGATGATACAAGCCAGAGGTGGCCACACCGATTATTAGCTACATTGACGCACCCGGTACCTATGACACCGAGATGCTAATCATTTGTTCTGTATTGCCTAATGAACATATACAGCAGGTGATACAAGCCAGAGGTAGCCAAACCGATTACTAGCTATATCGACGCACCTGGTACGTATGACACCGAGATGCTAATCATTTGTTCTGTATTGCCTAATGAACATATACAGCAGGTGATACAAGCCAGAGGTGGCCACACCGATTACTAGCTACATCGACGCACCTGGTACGTATGACACCGAGATGCTAATCATTTGTTCTGTATTGCCTAATGAACATATACAGCAGGTGATACAAGCCAGAGGTGGCCACGCCGATTATTAGCTACATCGACGCACCTGTCCGTATGACATCGAGATGATAATCATTCGTTCTGTATTGTCTAATGAACATATCCTGTAAAAATCAAAGTCATAGCTCCCCTCCTTTCAGGTGTTCTGTTTTTTATGGACACGAGTGTATTTCTTGAAGCTTTAAGCGGCCGATGTATCTGAACCAGATGGCACCTAAAAGTTTCTTTGATCGACAAACAGAAATGTTCAGGTAGCGGAAGGGTTTTACGAAAGCTACGGTAAAAACAATTCCTATAGCAGGAAAACTGCATTTTTCGAAAGAGAAAACGGAAACAAAGTCTTCATTAAAGCGATAGATATCCGAAAATGCCGCAGTTATTTTTCAGTGAATGAAATACGAGATTACACCATTGTGCAATACAAATTTTGAAGTTGTGAATCCGTTTATTGGTGTAAATATGACATGAACGGTAAGTCAGATAATATTTGAAAACTTGAAAATTTCGTCGTCTTGGAGAGGAAATCGAAACCGCGTCTCTCGGTTTGCGCCCGAGTATGCAAACCACTACACCACCCATAACGATCAAGTCTCAAGTCGCCGATTAATTTGAATATAACCATCACAGGATTCGCTAGTCGAAGCAACCGGCATTCATATACTCTATATTGACAAAAGTCACCGGACACCTAGAAGAGAAACAGAACATAGAATTTACTGCCATACATTAGTAAGGTGTCGGTCCACCTTTGGCCTTAATAATGCATGCACTGACTCTTCGAGACATGCTTTCGACAAGGTTTTGGAACACAGCGATAGGTATGCGCTTCCATTCAGTACATAATGCTGCCGCTAACTGTTGCTTAGTAATAGGCCTTGGTTCCAAACTTCTTATGCAACGCTCTAATTCATCCCATAGGTGCTCTATGGGATTGAGATCAGGCTCTATGCTGGCCAGTCCACTCACGATACGGAATGATCGTCAAACCACGCCGTAACAGTCCTTGCTTTATGGCTCGGTGCATTATCCTGCTGGTACCAACAAGGCTCGGTTCTATAGTATTGCCACAGGCATAATTGTCCAGAATATCGAGGTAGACGTGTTGGTTAACAGGTTTGTCCACGCTAACCAATGGGCCGGTATCATACCACGAAAACGGCCCCACACGAGTACACTGCCAGCTCCACACTTGACCGTAGGAACAGTACACTGTGGTAAATAGCGTTCCCCCGGCTGCCGCCATACCCACACACGGTCATGAGACTGATGGATCGTGTTTCTGGATTCATCAGCCCATAAGACCCGTTTCCATTAATCTACGGTCCAGGATAAATGTTCTTTACACCATGCTAAACGACGAGTAGCATTCCAAGTGGAGATGAAATGCTTATGAGCAGCCGCACGACCACGGTAACCCATGGAATGAAGTTCTTTGCGAATGGTACGTGTACATACCGATGTTCCAGCATTTTTACTCACCTGTACACTGAGGTCTTGTGCAGTACTCCGTTTATTAGCTGTAGCGACTCTCCTGAGGCTTCGACGTACTCTATCACTGATTTTCTTTGGTCTGCCGGTACGATTTGCTGCTTCAGGCAGCAAATCGCACTTATTTAGTACATCCAAAACAGCTGACTTGGGTATGTTTAAACGCCTCTCTGTTTCTCTTGTGGACAACCCACTAACATAACACCCAACAATCTTTCCTTTCTCAAAGGCAGTTGTCTTCCGCCGCAACATTTTCACTGAACCTCACAGTGCGATAGGATCGCGGTCAGTCGCAGGCTTGTTTTTAAACCGCGTGCAGCCATACCGCGCATCTTAACAACGCAGCGGATCCGTTCATTTTCTTTTGAAGCGTGTCCGGTGACTTTTGTCAGTCGCCGCTTTGCCTATCGCTTGTAATGAGTATCTGGAGCATCTCTCTCTGCTAGCATTGCTGCATTCCATTTCATTTGGTACAATTTTTCCTGGGTAGGAATTTCCTGATGAAACCGTTCCCATGCTCGTCAGGGCTAGCATGACAGTTAGCCGGGAAGAAATGCAGATGAGAGTATAAAAAGTGTAAATTCATTGACGTGTTGCACCCTAGTCTCTCGTAGCGCTGCAAGAGGGTTTCTACGAGCTCCTCGTAATTGTCAGTTTTATTCTTCTCTAGAAAGTTTGTGGCCATTTGCTAGAAAGCATTCCAAGCTAACTTTTCATCACCTATGAGGATATCACCAAAACGCTTATCTCGGCAGAGCTGACGTATCTGTGGACCGACAAATACACCATTCTTGATTTTGGCCTTACTAAGTCTTGGATATTTATCACGAAGATACAGAAATTCTGCGTCGTTCCGTTTGATCCATGGCCTTTAAAAAATTCTTCATTAATCCAAGTTTGATGTGGAGAGGAGGGAGCAAGATCTTGTTGGATACCACAAGTCGTTCTTTAAGTACATTCTTTTATCCCGGTTCAAGTGATTGTCGTTGGGGCCAATCCTTTTTCTTGTAATTGGAAGTTCTGGCACGGCTGACCCAGAGACAGAGGAAACAGCAAAACTTCGTGTAACACTGCTGTGGTCCTGTGAACATGGCAATAACCGTTAGGTCAACAAACTCTGCCTCTTACAGTAGTACACTTGTCATAGCTTATGGTTTGTAACAGTTGTGTCATGTTGTTGTACGTTTCTTTTATGCGGACTGCATAACAGAGTGGAAGAGATGGTAAAGCTTTACCATTATGGAGTATCACAGCTTTTAAGCTCAACTTGGAAAAATCAATGAATAGCCTCCAATTGTCGCCTTTGTAGTGCTGCCATAAGACCCACTATATCAACATAAGCAATGAGGCTATTTGTCATTTCGAAAAATGGAAGCAGATCTTTTTACCATGTACGACACACAGACACATTCACATTCTATTCTGTAACGTATACTCTAGATTCAGTTTCCTTTTGATTTTACAATCTCTCGTTTTTTGTTTTTTTTTATTTTGTTTTTTCGAAGTGCTGGAGAAGGGATTCCCTTATTTTTCCTATCTCGCGGTGTGGAAATAACATCACACCATTGTGAGATTTTGAACGGTCGGGTCATCCGGATAGTTCGGGCGCCATTATAACGAAGTAAATTTCTCCGTCATTTCTGTCCACGCCAGGATTCGAACCCGGATTCCTCTCATTCCGGAATAAGTTGCTCTACCAATTGAGCTACGCGGACGTTTTATTCTGATTCCTATCTGCCTTTATGTCGCGTGCGTCCTTCGGGCAGGTACGTCACATCTCCTGGTACGTTAAAATTCTAGAAGATTCCATTGCTGCAGTTTGAACCCTAACAGCTCTGCTTTACTTTTTAACAATTCCAGATCTCTTACTAGACCATTCAATTCACTCTGGGGAATTTTATGCCGCTGTGTAGACTTTTTCAATAGGCACGAAATCAGGATTTCTTGATGTAGATGCTTTCACAGATGACGGATGTTCTCACTGGCCTTTGTTCTTCATCATCCACAGTATAAGAATGTAGTTGGTTTGGAACAGGAAGTCCTTTCCCGTGAGGTACTAGGTGTACAGCAAAGGAAACATTCAGATAGATCAAAGGCCGCTTTTTTCTTCTTAGAAATACCATGTCCAATTGGAGGAGTCATGCAAAAGTAACGAGCATTAAGATGGTTTGTCGGTTCCCTCCACACCATTGGAACTAAACACGCATCGATCGTCCTTTTCGGTTCAACTAGCAGCTCAGATTTGCTGCACAGGACTGACAATATACACTGACGGAAAAAAATCCCAACACCACGAAAAAATAGTTGTAGAGGAATGAAATGGCGGCAATACATTTGTATAGGTAACATATTTAATCGATTAAGGTTTCAAGATCACAGCTTAATGTAAGTGCGAGAAGAGCCATTTTAAATGTGAAATGCTGGTACATTAATAACCGGTGTGACCGCCAGAATGTTCATGCATTGTGTCGTACAGGTGCTGGATGTCAGTTTGTGGGATGGAGTTCCATGCCTGTTGCACTTGGTCGGTCAATACAGGGACGGTTAATGCTGGTTGGGGGTGACGCTGGAGTTGTCCTCCAAGGATGTCCCATACGTGCTCGATTGGTGACAGATCTGGTGATCTAGCAGGCCACGGCAACATGTCGACACTCTGTAGAGCATGTTGGGTTACAACAGCGGTATGCGGGCGAGCGTTATCCTGTTGGAAAACACCCCTGGAATGCTGTTCATGAATGGCAGCACAACAGGTTGAATCACCAGACCGACGTACAACTGTGCCGTCAGGGTGCGTGGGATAACCACGAGAGTGCTCCTGCTGTCATAGGAAATTGCTCCCCAGACCATAACTCCAGGTGTTGGTCCAGTGTGTCTCGGTCGCAGACAGGTTGGTTGCAGGCGCTCACCTGGCCTCCTTCTAACCAACACACGGCCATCACTGGCACCCAGGCAGAACCGGCTTTCATCAGAAAACACAACAGATATCCACTCCGTCCTCCAATGAGCTCTAGCTTGACACCACTGACGTCGCAAACGGCAGTGGTTTGGAGTAAGTGGAATGCACGCTACAGGGCGTCTGGCTCGGAGCTGTCCTACAAGTAACCGATTTGTAACAGTTCGTTGTGTCACTGTGGTGGCAACTGCAGCTCGAATTGCTGCCGCAGACGCGGTGCGATGCGCCATGGCCATACGCCGTACACGGCGGTCTTCCTCTCAGTAGTGCAACGTGGCCGGCCGGAACCCGGTCTTCTCGAGGCGGTACCTTCCCTTGACCACCGCTGCCAACAATCATGCACAGTGGCTACATTCCTGCCAAGTCGTTCTGCAATATTGCGGAAAGAAAATCCACCTTCTCGTAGCCCTATTACACGACCTCGTTCAAACTCCGTGAGCTGTTGATAATGGCTTCTTCGTCTTCTTAAAGGCATTCTTGACTAACATCAACACACTACGTCGAATCTCAACGATAACTAACGCTCACGAACGTTACAGCGCGTATTTACAGCAAACCTGCTTTGCATGTTCCGAGGGGCGCTACTAGCGCCACACGTATGCACCGAGCGCGAAATTTGCATAGACGTCCTCTTACAGATGTACTCTCACCGCCTACCAACTGTCGTTTATCTAACACAACCCTTTCTTGGTGTTGGGATTTTTCTTTCCGTCAGTGTATGTGTGGGGTGGGCAATACCGGCCCTGGTCACCGATCTCACAAAAGCTTTCTTTATCATGGGTGTAATGGGTCGGCTTTGTGACAGCAATGTAATTTGTTTGGCCATCAATATAACAAAAATTATCTACACTGTTCACACATTCACGAGGCATTTTGAACGACACGTCTGCACTCTACAACGCAAATGATGAAAAAAAGGAAACGTGGTAGCAACCCCCCCTCCCGTATCTTTACAACCAGAAACAATTTGCAGGTTTTAAGTTATATTCGTGACGAGCACGTCCAAATTACGTGTAGTTACAAATAGCTACTTTTATCTCAGATACATTTCGGCTGTTGTTCAGTGTAATGAATTAGTTCCGTAACTAATCAAACGGAGGGAAAAAAACCCCTCTGACATGCGGGTGAATGAGCGTTTGTGGATGTTTTTTAAGTTTTGCTTAAATTATTTTCATACTTAATGGACGTCAAGTAATTTTGCTTCCTATACTTCCAATGGAAAAACTTCTGTACACATTTTCTTCACAATTAATGCGTTCCCAAGGATGAAAATTTGAACATCGATTATCATAGCTTCATTTTATTACTTGGAATACTTAATATTTTATAAAACATAACCATAATTATGCAATCCAATTTTTTTTGTCTACTGACGTCATCAAAGTACAGGTCGCGCCATCTTTTTTTCTGGTTTCAACACCACCAATGGAAAAGTTATGGATTTTTAATATAATTATGGTTATGTTTTAGAAAATATTAAGTATTCCAAGTTATAATATGAGATTATTTTAATCGATGTTCAAATTTTCATCCTTTTTTTTTTTTTTTTGTTTGGAGGTTTAACGACCACCGTGAGCAACTCAATGGGCTATAAGCAGTCGCCCGTCCCTAATTTAGGGTCACTGGTTCCAGGGAAGGGAGAGAGCCAGTGCCGTAAGACAAACACAACATCCATGCCTCACCGGGATTCGAACCCGGACCCCTTTTGGACGAATGATCAGAGGCCATCGCTTAGACCACTGCGCCACGGGGGCGGCTTTTCATCCTTGGGAACACACTAATTGTGAAGGAAATGTGTACAAAAGTTTTTCCATTGGAAGTATAGGAAGCGAAATTAATTGACGTCCACCTTAAGTGCAGTTTCCTTCCATAATGTTGTTCCTTCCCTTTTATAAGAGCTGGATGAACGGATATGCCTGTTTTCTCTGGTATGTACCAGAGATGGAAACGGGTCACCGGTCAACCGATTTCGACCAGGTTTTATTTCCGTTTTATTTTCGAAAACAAAAAAGAAACATTTCAAAGAAAAATGCATACTGTGGAATTTTGTGCTCCATGCTGGTGCCAGTGGAGTAAAAAATGGTTTGTCATACAAAAATGTTGCCGTCTCTTTCTTAAAGCAAATATTTTCATCGACCGACGATACCATACCGCAAAACGATACTTCCTTTGCGTTTGTTTTCAGTGCGATTGCCCGGAGCAAGATACAGGCAAACGCCTGTCGCCTGCTTCTCTGGTGATTCACTCTCTCACACCCCGCGTGTCACGTTGCAAGACTGAGAGTTACTTTTCACATCACATCTTTTGCATTGAGCATTAAGAGGTTCTCATTTGACGTACTAACATTACGTTCATAGCACATCGTGTCGGAACTAATGCCTTATTTGTTAATATGGATGAATTTAATATTAAGGAGATTGAAAAACGCGTCGAGGCCAACAAATTCGTGCTTGTTGAAAACAAAAAGGGGAAGAGTGAATGCTGGAAGTTGTTTCGTCTTGTTAAGAAACCAGAATATGTTTCACAGCAACACCAATTTTCATAAGCTTGTGATGAAAGTTTCCAAAATGTGAATGTTGATTTCATGAGTGTTCCATCTAAGGGGCAATGATGAAATCAACATTCGCATTTTGGAAACCTTCAACACATCAGAAGCCGGTGAAAATTGGTGTTGCTGTGAAACACATTCTGAAGCTAGATAAGTTATCAAGAAAACAACAACTATTGAAATTAAACATACAACAAGTTACTTAATTCAAAAATTTGACTGTAGCACCTATTTTAGTCTCGCAGATGTGTTTGAAAACATCAGTAAAACAGTTAAGTTATGCGAAGAACGACAGTTTCAACAATTTATGTAAATGAGTAAATTATACGTTTCCGTAATTCATTTACACAGTCGTATCAGAATAATATGACCACCCCCGGAATCACAGTGTATCCGCCCAGACAAGTCACAGAGTGCAGGTGATAAGGTTGAGCACACGGAGATATAAGCGGCCAGCCAGGACAGATGAGCCATAGTGCGTAATGTTAACACAAGGGCAGAGGTAGTGATTTGACGGACTTTCGAAAGGGAATGATCATCGGCTACTGCGCCTAGGGTAGAAGCATCTCAGATACAGCAGGTTTCCTGGGCTGTACGCGAGGTGCTGTAGTAAGGCTGTACCAAGAACGGACCGCTTGCACACCGAGTACCTCCCGATGCCATAACTGTGGAGCCCCAAAGGCTATCGACCCCAGAGGAGAACGTCACCTCCGTTGAATGATAAAGGGCAATCGACGCGCAACAGTACAGCAACTGACAGCGCAAATGAACGCTGGAGCTTCCAGGTACGTGACCCCGATAACAGTACAGCGAACCCTGTTACGCATGGGTCTCCAGAGTCGACGCTGCGTCAAGGCGCCCGTGTTAACCCAGGTCCATCAACAACGACGCCTGCAGTTCGCATGGAACTACTGTCATTGGACAGCGGAAGAGTGGAAACATATTACCTTCTCCGACAAATCGAGGCTTCCACTCCACAGAAATGACGGGCAGTGGCGAATACGGTATCAGGCACACGAAAACCAACACCCGGACTAGCCTGTCGATCAAGTACAGGCCGGCGGTGGCAGTGTGCATGTCTGGAGGATGTTTTCCTGGTATGACCTGGGACCGCTGGTACCACTGAATGGGTCCCTGAACGGCAACGGCTCCCTGTCCATCCTCACTGACCACATGCATCCCTTCATTTTGGACGTTTACCCTGGTGGTCGTGATGTCTATCAACAAGACAATGCGCCCTGCCATATCGCTAAGGGGATGCGTGATTGGTTCCAGGAACACGACAGCGATGTCTCCGTCCTACCTTGGCCAGCGAAATCGCCCGACCTCAATCCCATTGAGTACTTGTGTGACTATTTATATCGACAGGTTCGACGTGCTAACCCACAACCACGTCATCTCCGGGACCTCCGTGCTGTGCTGGGTCCAAATAGACACATGTGCCTTGGGCAACCTTCCAGGGCCTCACTGCATCCATGCTACGCCGTTTCGCCACTGTCATCCGGGTCAAAGGTGGTTATTCCCATTATTAGTAGGTGGCCATATTAGTCTGATACAACCGTGTGTATGATTTCCATATAACTTACTATACCCACAGCGGACAGACGTTTTGAACGCCCTGTTAATATCTGTATATGATTATGTATAATTATAAACTGGGTTTCGAATTTATAGTTCAAAGCAGGCTTATCTTGGTTAGGTCCGGGTTCAAACTTTTGGCCCGTTTCCAACTCTGGTATGTACCACGACACCGAAGACTTCAGTGTTCTCTGCTATGTCTAAAGTGTTCTCTAATGGATATGTACAACGGCAGTACGACAGGTGATCAAAATACTCTGCTCGATATTGGAATAGCCCCACCCAGAAGTAGTCTGCGTATTCTTCATGCACATTGGTAGATGTGTGCAAGCAGGTGGGATATACAAATCATTCGAGCATGCAACCAATCGCCTGAGCTGTGCGAGAGATAAAAGGGCAAACACAGGTGCCAGAAGTCATGCCGTGTCGTGATCCAGGAAGTACAGAACAAGAGCAAAGGAGTTTTGAGAGCAACTAGATAACATCCAAGGACCGATTATGTTTCATAGACCTCGTCGCTAACCCTATCATTAGCTGGACGGGTTTGAGAGACGCAGGAGTGTAGGCTACCATGATACTAGTTGGGCGATTCGCCGAATTAGTTGTTGGCAACAG
Organism: Macrothele yani; assembly: GCA_039090855.1. Lineage (NCBI taxonomy): Eukaryota > Metazoa > Arthropoda > Arachnida > Araneae > Macrothelidae > Macrothele > Macrothele yani. The sequence continues at coordinate 24,461,985 of CM076992.1, forward strand.
TGGTTGCAAGAACCCATCGCCAGTCGTCGTAGCGGGAGCCGTGCAGTCAGGTGGACGTCGACACGCATCTACAAGAGTATTAGTCTCCAGGCTATTGTGGAGTTCCTAGCTACTGCAGAAAACATTCCTCGAGTTGTAGCGGCAACTATTGACATCCCCGTCAGGACTCGGACGGTGAACCCAAGATTGGCAGAGGAAGGTCTGCGCTGCCGGCAGCCATTGCGTTGACTGGCATTGACCGTAAAGTATCGACGAGCTCAGCTGCAGCGGTGTTGTAGTAGAGCTGCGTGGCGAGGGGAATGGCACCATATCGTGCTCAGTAGTGAGTCCCAATTCTGCCATATCCGTTCATAAGATCGTCAAGCAGACATATGGCAACGACTTATCCCCAGTCGCTGTCCACTGCTCGCCAACCGAGCGTTCTTGTGTGGTGCGCCATTAGTAAAACCCGGATGTTCAAGCATTGTAAACCCCCAAAAAACGCAAGCATTTCTGCTCTGAAAAAACAAGTAATATGCATTCAAAATTCCTGAAAGTTTTACTGCAAGATTCATATGTACCATCTGATCAAAAGTATCCGGACACTTGCCTATCCATAGATATCCCCTGCGGTAGGAAAGGAAATATTAACGAGTTGGCCCATTCTTTGTTACTATCATAGCCTTCACTTTGCTGGGAAGGTTTTCCACTACATTTTGGTACGTTGCTGCAGGAGTTGCCTTCCATTCTGACACAAAAACATTTGTAAGGTCGGTCACTGATGTCGGATTGTTCCTCCTGGCTGACATTCCATTTCATCCTAAATGTGTTTCATTGTTCATCAAATGAGTTGGCGTTCCAGTTCATGCTAAATGTGTTTCATTGGGTTGATATCGGGGCTCTGTGTGGGGCAGTCAAGCTCTTGCACACACATTTTATCAACCCATTCCTGCACGGACTTCACTTTGTAGGAGGGTGCATTGTCTTGTTGGTAAAGGAAAAGGCCTTCACACAGACCTGAGCCAGACAAAGACGTTGGGAGGGGCCGACTGATGATGAAGGTCGGCAAAAGATAAGAAAGAGGTCGGGCACTGGACTGTAGTGTGAATCGTTAGGACGGGCAAGAAAGAAACGCACGTCGGGCGCTGCCATGCCCGGGCATTTCCGGGCTTGTCTTCACCGAACTGTTGTCATAACTTTGGGAGCACAGAATTGTTGAAAATGTCATTACAGGACGCAGCGATGAGATTCCCGTGAACTAAAACCATAGTAGTTCCAACCCAATCCCTGAAAAACAGCCCTAAAGCATGATGCCTTCTCCTTGTTTGGTGGAAAGTAGCCTAAACATTTCTCTTTTGATTGGAAGAGCCTACGTTTTTATGGGTCATAAAAACGTCGGCACTTACAACGTTTTGTGACCCATACGAGGCGTTATTTGCGATGACTGGACGTCATTATGGGTACCCTCGTTGGTCTCCGGTTGTGGAACTCCAGGCGAAGCAAGCTACGGTGCATGGTGCATGAGGGAAGAAGTCGAACTGCACCGCTGTTGTACTGGTGGGTAAGCTGGGGGACTGTCGCACGTATCGTTGCTGAGATACCAGAGTCATGACACCCAACGTTCACCTATAGGATCAACGGCGTGTGGCTGACCAATGTGTGCCCTTCTGCTGGATGTCTGTGCATGGTTAATCCAGTCCTGGTACACCCTTGATACAGAAGTACGGGAACAACCAACAAACGCGACTGTTCCCGGAATACTAGCACCTGCCTTCCGGGCCTCAACTATCTGGCCGCGATCAAAGTGGCGTATAGAGGATAGCTGGGAACAATTTACAACAGCCGCACAAGACGTTGATATCACGTGGTATTTCGTTATCGCTCCGAATATGTAAAACGGAGAGGTGTTCCTAATGCAAAGTTAACTCAGTGTATTAAATAATATACCGATGAGGCATTACATTATGACCACCTACCTAATAAGATGTAGGACCCCCTTTAGCCAGCAAAACAGCGGCCACTCAGCGAGGCATTGATGCGATGAGGTATCTGGTACCATAATGTCAACAGCAGGTCCTCCAGTTCCCGTACATTTCGGGGTGGTGATTTATCGCGAACCCGCTATTCCAAGTCGAACTCTAAATGCTCGATTGGGTTCATGTCAGTTGAATTTCGAGGCCATTAACAGAAATTCACCAGCATGTTCCTCAAACCACTCCTTCATGGTTCTGGCAGTATATCCTATTCATAATGGTCATCACCAGCAGGGAACACAGTTGCCATGAATGGATGAACTTGGTCCGCAATGATGATCTGATACCTGACAGTTGTTAGGGATTGTGCTATTGGGATAATGGGGCCTAAAGTGCCCTAAGAAAACATCGCCTACAGCTTAACACCGCCGCCACGGGCCTGTTTTCTCCCAACAGTGCATCCAGGTGCCATAGCCTCCGTTGGTAATCAGCGTATCCGCGCTCGGCCGTCTACGTGATGCACCAGGAATCTTGTTTCTTCCAATCATCCACAGTCCAATCTCAATGATCTTGGGCACATTTCATGCGTTGTTGGCGATGACGTGCAGCGAACATGGGGACTGGGCTGGGTCTTCGGCGGCTACGCAGGCCCATGCGCAGAAGACAGCGATGAACTGTGTGCTGTGACACATCGCCCTGATCACCACTATTGTATCCGCGGGTGATTTGTCGCACTGTGGCCTTGCGGTCGCTGTGAACAATGTGCTACAGTCTCCGCTCTAATCTGGCATCAATAAGCTGCCGACGACAGACGGTTGGACGCCTGTTCGTCGTTTGGCCATCTGTGCCCCACTTTTGATACATACTCACTACAGCGGCACGTGAATAACCCACAAGCCCCACAGTTTCCGAAATCGTAGTTCCGAGGCACCGTACCATCACAATTTGTCCTTTATCAAACTCCGATGAATCGGAAGCTTTTCCAATTCTGACTCCGAATACCCTACTTACCGGAAGCCGGTTTTCGGGTTGTATAGATACTGCTCTGTGAGCTTCACCTGCGCCACCGTTCGGCCTCCAGGAGCGCTCATCTCTCTCAGCGGGGGTGGTCATTATGTAATGGCTCTTCGGTGTATACCTTACCGCATAAAATCGACAAGCGGATTATCCGAAGGAAATGATCAAAAGTTTGAGTCTTTTTTTTTTTTTTTTATTGGAGGTTTAACGACCACCGTGAGCAACTCAATGGGCTATAAGCAGTCGCCCGTCCCTACTTTAGGGTCACTGGTTCCAGGGAAGGGAGAGAGCCAGTGCCGTAAGACAAACACAACATCCATGCCTGACCGGGATTCGAACCCGGACCCCCGTACGGACGAATGATCAGAGGCCAACGCCTTAGACCACTGCCGCACCGGGGCGGCAGTTTGAGTCTTCTTGAATGCATCTTGATCTTTCGCAACATAACTTCAGAAACGTGGGGCAATCCGGATGAAAACGCAGATCTTTCCGCAAGCGCAAGTTCAGGGTAGATTTCGATACTCCCACCTATAAAGAGTTTTCGTTTTTTGAGTGCATCAGTGATTATTTAAGCGCAGTGAGTATTTAATGTTTCTATTTCATCATTCGAGAATTAGGAGAGCCATTATGACCCCCCCCTAGCAGCTGTAAAAGAGCTGTCTCCTCCATTTCCATTATTATAATTTTTTCCTAACATAACACAGAAACACCACACATCAGTTGCGATAAGTCAATAATAAACAGAAAAAAAAATGTGTAAATAACCTACGATGCTTATTTACAGTACCGGGTTTTCAAAACAGCATATACCATCATTGGAAACTCTAACATGGCAGAACACTGGATTTTTACATACACTGACGGAAAAAAATCCCAGCACCAAGAAGGGGTTGTGTTAGATAAACGACAGTTGTTAGGCGGTGAGAGCACATCTGTAAGATGACGTCTATGCAAATTTCGCGCTCAGCGCATACGTGTGGCGCTAGTAGCGCCCCTCGGAACATGCAAAGCAGGTTTGCTGTAAATACGCGCTGTAACGTTCGTGAGCGTTAGTTATCGTTGAGATTCGACGTAGGGTGTTGATGTTAGTCAAGAATGCCTTTCAGAAGACGAAGAAGCCATTATCAACAGCTCACGGAGTTTGAACGAGGTCGTGTAATAGGGCTACGAGAAGGTGGATTTTCTTTCCGCAATATTGCAGAATGACTTGGCAGGAATGTAGCCACTGTGCATGATTGTTGGCAGCGGTAGTCAAGGGAAGGTACTGCCTCAAGAAGACCGGGTTCCGGCCGGCCACGTGGCACTACTGAGAGGGAAGACCGCCGTGTACGGCGTATGGCCGTGGTGCATCGTACCGCGTCTGCGGCAGCAATTCGAGCTGCAATTGCCACCACAGTGACACAACGAACTGTTACAAATCGGTTACTTGAAGGACAGCTCCAAGCCAGACGCCCTGTAGCGTGCATTCCACTTACTTCCAAACCACTGCCGTTTGCGACGTCAGTGGTGTCAAGCTAGAGCTCATTAGAGGACGGAGTGGATAACTGTTGTGTTTTCTGATGAAAGCCGGTTCTGCCTGGGTGCCAGTGATGGCCGTGTGTTGGTTAGAAGGAGGCCAGGTGAGCGGCTGCAACCAACCTGTCTGCCGCCGAGACACACTGGACCTACACCTGGAGTTATGGTCTGGGGAGCAATTTCCTATGACAGCAGGAGCACTCTCGTGGATATCCCACGCACCCTGACGGCACAGTTGTACGTCGGTCTGGTGATTCAACCTGTTGTGCTGCCATTCATGAACAGCATTCCAGGGGGTGTTTTCCAACAGGATAACGCTCGCCCGCATACCGCTGTTGTAACCCAACATGCTCTACAGAGTGTCGACATGTTGCCGCGGCCTGCTAGATCACCAGATCTTTCACCAATCGAGCACGTATGAGACATCATTGGGCGACAACTCCAGCTTCACCCCCAACCAGCATTAGCCGTCCCTGTATTGACCGACCAAGTGCAACAGGCATGGAACCCCATCCCACAAACTGATATCCAGCACCTGTACGACACAACGCATGAACGTTTGCGTGCTTGCATTCAACATTCTGTCGGTTACACCGGTTATTAATGTACCAGCAGTTCACATTTAAAATTGCTGTTCTCGCGCTTACAATAAGCTGTGATCTTGAAACATTAATCGATTAAATATGTTACCTATACAAATGTATTGCCGCCATTTCATTCCTCTACAACTATTTTTTCGTGGTGTTGGGATTTTCTTTTCCGTCAGTGTATTTTCGAAGGTGTGAAAACACAAGTTTGTCCGCGTCCCCTCACTTCGGAGTAAGTTGCTCTCCCAACTAAGCTACACAGACGGAATGTAGCACTGCAGATTTGTCGTCTTAGCACGTGTTTTCACCTCTGTAGTACGTCACATCATCTCCTTCTTAATTTTTTTTCTTTCCTTTTTTTTGAAGCGAAGAACGAATTTTTATTAATTCTAGACGGTGTGTGGAACAAACATCACACATTTTTCGAAGAACCCAACGGCCACTAGATCTATTTTTAAGTTCGGGCGCCAATGTGAAAACACAAATTCCGCGACGGAGATCGATCTGCGCCCCCTCACTCCGGAGTGTACCACTGGAGATATATAGTCTTGACACGTGCTTTACCCCTGCAGCCCGTCGCAAAGGCAATGAGATTTTTACATTTTTTGGAGGTTTAACGACCACCGTGGGCAACTCAATGGGCTATAAGCAGTCTCCCGTCCCTAATTTAGGGTCACTGGTTCCAGGGAAGGGAGAGAACCAGCGCCGTAAGACAAACACAACATCCATGCCTCACCGGGATTCGAACACGGACCCATTTCGAACGAATGATCAGAGGCCATCGCATAGGCACAAATTTTCGGCAAAATATTAGGCTTACTATTTTGACGAATAAATGGTTATGAATGAAACCTCTAAAAAGACGATAAATGTAATTACTGACGCTAAAAATGTGAAAAAATTATTAATATTTCATATATAATTACGGAAAACATCTGGAGTTGCCGTATTCGTTTTGTTAATCCGTGTGTAAAGAACATCACATCATTGCGAGAAACTTAACAGCCTGGTCATCCTGGAAGTTCGGGGGCTAATATAACGTGCAAGTTTTTCCGCACTGGGCATCGAAATCGGGTCCCGTCGCTCCGGAGTAAGTCGCTCTCCCAACTGAGCTACGCTGACATGCGCTCTCACTGCTATCTGGCTTTATATCATGTGCGTCCTGCGGCGCAGGCACGTTACAGAACATACTCCTAAAGTGCTTATTAACAGAAAGTAATTTTCGATCAGAGTTATAAATATTTTGTGTTTCTCTGATGGCAAACTGATTGTTTTGGGATCAGTTTGTGTAGATGTAATTCGTTAAACCATCGCAGATGAAGTACGGTAAGAAATTTTCTTCCTGAGTTCACTTGGTATTACGAAATGGCGCTTTACATTGCTTCCTCTTTGAAATTGCGCTCGTTTATTTTTTTAACAATAGGGCTCTCGGAAGAGATAAACGGTTGTAAAAAAGCCCAACGGAAAGTGAAACCGACTACAATAAGAAAGAAAATCGACCTGCCGATAGATAATTCAGAAATAGCAAACGGTCATCCTTTTCTTTCCGTCGAAAAAAAAAGAACATTTCAAAATGGCTTTCTATTGTTTACCCTTCCTCTCTAACAGCTTTCGAAATTGATGAGATTCTTAAACACTAACTAGGTCATGCTTGTTATCGAAAACATGAACTATTCAGAAGGAATAATATACGAATGCGTTCAAAAAATCGCTGGTGTTTGAAAATCACTTATGAAAGTATGAAGACATAACAGTTCTTGGTTGGTCTTCAAAATAAAAAAAAAAAAAAATGAAAGAAAAAAAAAAAGGTTTTGTTTGATGGATTCGGATGAAATACATCCAAAGGATGGTATTCTGTTTTTCTCTTTTTAGTTTTTTAGAGAGGATCAGCGATTAAAAACTCAGTCTTCCAGAGAAATGGCGATTTTTTTTATCACACAAGGTAGTTTTTGAAAAACCAAAGGCGATTTAGATGAGTGTCAAAATTCTGACCGGTATCACTTATTACCTAAAATGGGAAACAGGAATATAACAGATTACACAGGTCTGAGATGGAAAAATTGTCAGAAAAATGTTTTGACTTTTTTATTGATTTCTGGGTGCTGATTGTTAAAAAAATTCTATCACATACCACTTTTCCACAAAATAAAAATTTAAATTCGTTATCTATTAATTCGTCTGTTCTTACGTACTGCTGTTTTTACTGAATTTATCGTTTGACAAATCTACTGTAAAAGGATTATGTTTGCAACAAAAAGGAGACATTAGGGTTGGTAAAACCTAGTTCGCACCGAAGAAAGTTAATTTAAGCAAAGAAAGTTATGAAAATGCAGCCTTAGTTCTCACGAAGCTCAATTACAACGATCACAGATGGATGATAGATGTGAAAACACAAGTTTGTTCGTGACGGGGATTGAACCCCCTCACTGCCGAGTAAGTTGCTCTCCCAACTAATGTACACAGACGGAATGTATCGCTGCAGATTTGTCGTCTTGACATGGGCTTTACCTCTGCAGTACGTCACATCATCTCCCTCTTAATTTTTTTTTCTTTTTTTTTTTTTGAAACGAAGAACGAATTTTCATTAATTTTAGACGATGTATGAAAAAAAAAAGTTTTTCGAAGAACCCAACGGCCATTAGATCTATTTTTACGTTCAGGCGCCAATGTGAAAACACAAGTTTGTTCGCGCCTCCTCACTCCGGAGTAAGTTGCTCTTCCAGCTAAGCTACACGGACGGAATGTACTGCTGCAGATTTGTCGTCTTAACACGTGATTTACCTCTGTAGTACGTCACATATGTGGTGATCTCAAAGTACTATCTATGATACTTAAACAGCAAGAAGGATACACATAACACCCGTGCTTTTTGTACGAATGGGAAACCCGAGTAAGGTGACAACACTATCAAAAAACGATGGGTGAGCAGGGACGTTTTAAAAGGAGGAAACAAAAATGTTATTCGAGAAAGTTTAGTTGATCCCAAAAATGTCCTTTTACTTCCTCTTTATATCAAACGTGGACTTACGAATTAGTTTATAAAAGCTTTGCCAAGAGAAGGAGAGTGCTTTAAGTACTCGCGCAAAACGTTTCTGGGATTATCAGATGTGAAATTGAGAAACGGCCTTTTTGTCGGACCAAACATTCGAAAACTCTTGAAAGACAATGAGTTGAAAACAAAAATCGAAACTGTTGAAAGAGAGGCTTGGAATGCTTTCAAGGAAGTTTTAAGGTGGAGATAACGGCATATCCAATTCATCCTTCTACTCATACATGACGCTGAACGTCGGGCTGTTTTTGCGAGCCCTTCTTGTGGAGGTCTTAGTTTTGTGAGTGAATTACATGAAGCCTTTCCCTTGTCAGACGGTGATTTCTGAAAAAAGCTTCTGTCAGCATCTTAGATTACCAGGATCTGATTTAGATAATTTCACGGGTATAAAAGCCAATAAACTGTAATGTAAGTTCTTTAAATTATTACTGACAATTATTACTAAAGAATTTAATAATGCATGTCCGGCGCGTAACTGGAAGATCCTGGGTTCGATTCCCCGTGGCGACCAATGAGAATTTTTCCGTGATTCACTTATAAACGTTGACAGAGCGATGACTTCTGTTTGATGTTCCTAGTCCACGTCAAACGTCTATATTGATTATTCTTTCGCCTTCTAGTTATTTGTTCAGTTGCTGCTTACCATCTTTGGTGAGTCCCCAGCATTGTGCGGGGCTCCAAGAAGCAACCTGCAAAGTGTCTTGGCAGTAAGTGTATGTGAGTCTGGAGGAATTCGAGGCCGCTGTGGTGCAGTGGAAGCATGTCCGGCGCATAACGGGAAGACCCAGGGTTAGATTCCCGGCGGCGGCCAATGCGAATTTTCCCGTGACTCACTTATAAACGTGGAAAGAGCGATGACTTTTGTTTAATTACTGACATCCTAAAAAAAAGCCTATAACTGCTCAATTATTATTCACGAGTCAGGAAGCATTTCTTGTACGTGAACTTATGTAACTCAATTTTCACCATTGCAAGTATAGCGGCGCATTTTCACTTGGCATCCACCTTAAAGAAGTTCTTGGGGAACTACAAAGATCCCAACTGCAAATAAATAAATAAATAAATAAATAAAAAGGCACTAGAAAACATGCTAGGAAAATTCAAAGCATTATGTTGTTCAATGCGCTTAAAAAAGTGCTTGCTGAAAGCTCACTTGAATTAATTTCCTGAAAACCTCGAAACTGTTAGTGAGTTACAAGGATTAAAATCCTAAGACATAAATGTCATAGAATACCAGGGAAGATAGAACGTCAACACGATGGCAGACTACTGTTGGATGCTGGACAGAGAAGACTCGAAAACTGGGCGTTGAAGAAAAAGTACCAAATGAAGCCTTGAAGTCGAAAGAAGATAATATTGGGATTATAAATAACATTCTTTCTTCCTTTTTTTTTTTTTTTGAGGTTTAAGCACTGTCGTGAGAAACAGGACGGGCGCCGCTCAGGTGGCTCAGTGGTCTAAGCGCTGTCTTGTGACCATTCGTCAACGAAAGTGGCTGGCTTCTCGAATCCTAATGGGGGCATGGATGTGCTGTTTGTTTTACAGCACTGGCTGTAAAACAAACAACACATCCATTCCTTACCGGAAGAAATATACACAAAATACCCCCTCCTGTTGCCGCCCCGGTGGCGCAGTTGTCTAAGCGCTGTCTTGTGACCATTCGTCAACGAAAGTGGCTGGCTTCTCGAATCCTAATGGGGGCATGGATGTGCTGTTTGTTTTACAGCACTGGCTGTAAGACAAACAGCACATCCATTCCTTACCGGAAGAAATATACACAAAATACCCCTCCTGTTGCCGCCCCGGTGGCGCAGTTGTCTAAGCGCTGTCTTGTGACCATTCGTCAACGAAAGTGGCTGGCTTCTCGAATCCTAATGGGGGCATGGATGTGCTGTTTGTTTTACAGCACTGGCTGTAAGACAAACAGCACATCCATTCCTTACCGGAAGAAATATACACAAAATACCCTCCTGTTGCCGCCCCGGTGGCGCAGTTGTCTAAGCGCTGTCTTGTGACCATTCGTCAACGAAAGTGGCTGGGTTCTCGAATCCTAATGGGGGCATGGATGTGCTGTTTGTTTTACAGCACTGGCTGTAAGACAAATAGCACATCCAGTCCTTACCGGAAGAAATATACACAAAATACCCCCTCCTGTTGCCGCTCCGGTGGCGCAGTTGTCTAAGCGATGGCTTCTAATCATTCGTCTGAGATTGGTCCAGGTTCGAATCCCGGTGAGGCATGGATGTTGTGTTTGTCTTTTGGGGCTTATCCGCTGTACTCCTTGTTCACCTGGAATTCAGTATTCAATGTTCAGTACATTTGTACATTGCTGACATCGAAACGCAAAATATCCGTACTGTATATGTCTGCCTGTATATATACAGTACGGATCTGTCAACCAAGTCCAATAAGTGATTTAATTTAAACCTTCAATCACACACACAAAAGGAAACCCAACTCGATGGGCAATAAGCAGTGGCCGTCCCTAATTTAGTGTCACTGGTTTCAGTGAAAGGACTCATCTCCGACGTATGGTCAGAAGCTAGCGCTCAGACCAAATAATGTTGCAAGAGCCATTGTTTTTTCAAAATGGTTGTTTGTAGCGGTTTTTTGTACATAAAAATATTTTTTTACATTTTGTAATAAAAAATAAACTTTTCATCAGAATACATGGGAATACGCTATTTTCCTGTATCTTAACATCCATTTTGTAAAAAAATCCTTACGTCTTAGAGAAAAATCACCGTAGTCAGTTTTGAAATCAGTACACCACAATACCTTTAGAATCAGCCAAAATCTTCAAGGCAATTTCCAGTGACTCGAATTTCGCATGCCTGTGTTATTACAATTTGTCAAAAAATTCGCACAGAGCTTCAAACTGAATGAGATATATATAATTACTTAGAGTTTTAAGCAGGTTACATGTTGTGACGTACCTGCCAGCAGGACGCACACGACATAAAGGCAGATAGCAGTCAGAACAAACGTCTGCGTAGCTCAGTTGGTAGAGCGACTTGTTCCGGAGTAAGCGGACTCCGGTTCGAATCCCGGCGTAGACCAAAAATGACGGAGAAGTTTACTTCGTTATAATGGCGCCCGAACAATCCGGATGACCCGGCCGTTCAAAATCTCGCATTGGTGAGATGTTATTTCCACACCGCGAGATAGGAAAAACCAGAGAATCCCTTCTTCAGCGCTTCGAAAAATAAATGTGTGTGACGTTGCATTCCACACACCAGATGGACTGGGAGTTCTCAAGTGCACGTTCTACAGTGGATGGCTGCCTGCAACGATTCATGGTCACGGCTGACCCGTGGGCCATACCCCCGGCCTTCTTTCAAGGGGGGGGAGATGTGACGTACCTGCCAGCAGGACGCACACGACATAAATACAGATAGGAGTCAGAATGAACGTCTGCGTAGCTCAGTTGGTAGAGCGACTTGTTCCGGAATAAGCGGACTGGGGTTCGAATCCCGGCGTAGACCTAAAATGACGGAGAAATTTACTTCGTTATAATGTATAATAATGGAAATTATAACAGTTCGTCAAACGCGCTCGCACAAAATTTCATGCGTTTTAAATGAAAAATGAAATAAGGAATTTTAGCAGAAAATAAGCCGCATAATATAAAGCATATTATTGCAGTTTATCAAATACCTTACCACAAAACAATGTACATTGAAAATGGAATGAGATCGACAATTTTGATCTAAAATAGGCGCCCAGCACAAAACTGCGTGTATGGTAGATAACAAAATTCTGAAGAGAGGTTGTTGTCTACTTGTACCATGTTTTTGAAGTTGTTCGTGGTGATGCATTAATACACTGAAGAACGATTGAATTAGAGATACCTGTCTAGTAACGTGTAGCACCACCTTTCGCCCTGATAACGGCGGCGATTCGTCTCGGCATGGACTCCAAAAGACACCGGAAGCGTTGGGAAGCCATACGGATCCACGACCCCTGAACAAGCTCCCACAGTTCACGAAGATTTGATGGAGGGGAGGGGGGGGGCAGAACCTCGAACATCTGTCTCGATGGCATCCCAGATGTTCTCGATGGGATTGAAGTCAAGTGACCTAGCTGGCGAAGGAAGTGAGGTCACGTCGGTGGAGTGTTCATCCAACCATTCGGATACAATTCAGGAGCGATGGCGCGGTGCATTGTCTTGTTGTAAGATGAGGTCCCCAGTGGGATGTTGAAGACGCACAAACGGAAGCAAATGATCGTCCAGGATATCCCGGTAACGTTGACCTGTGAGGGACGATATCACACGTACCAGGGGTCCCATTTCAGTCCACGTAAACAGTCCCCAGACGAGAATGCCACCCCCCACCAGCTTGAAGAGTACCCTGCTGGCAAGGAGGATCCATCGCTTCATGTGGTTTGCGCCGTACTCGTATCCTGCCATCCGCATGTACCAACGTGAATCTCGACTCATCAGTTAAGGCAACATTTGTCCACATATCTAGGGTCCAGTGGCGATGTTCCTGCGCCCATGCTAATCTTTGCACCCTGTGATGTGCGGTCAGCAGCGGTACCCTTGTGGGACGATGACTTTTGTACCCGAGGAGATGGTTCTGGATGATGTGGCTGCTTATATGTTTTTGTGCACCAGCGTTAAATTGCAGTGTGATTTCTTGCATTGTGGCCCGTCTATCCGCTGTTACAATACGAGGTAGCCGACGATGACCCCGCTCATCCACACGCTGGTGTCCATGACAGTTGGCCCTTGCAGGGATGGTTTTACCGGATTCGATGTACTCACGGTGCACCCGTGACACAGTGGCTTGTGAAAATCCCAGTGCCTACATGACTTCCGAGATGGAGTGACCCATTCGTCGGGCCCCGACAATTTTCCCCACGATCAAATGCGCTTAGATCCTTCGTCTTACCCATACTGCGTCCGACTCTTATTGATTCCCGTCGCATCACTCCTTATATTGTCGGATCGCTGCATACGTCATGGCGTTTCCGTTTACAGGGCTGCCCACAGCACCACATTTGCATAACGCCAGCTGCCTCTAATTCAATTGCTGTTCACTGTACATTGAGTGATTACTGAATTATGACCACTCTTCCATCCAAATTGGATGCGGCGAGTTGACCACGTGATTTCCGAGAGGACGCGATTAGTCGACCGAAGTAGCATACATAAGGTGTCAGTGGAGCAGTAAGTAGTAAAATTCGGAGCGTAATGGGCAAACGGAAGGATTTTTAGAAAGATAAAGATTTGGGTGCTCCGAGAACGAGTGCCTCGATTTCACAAATTGCTGAGCTGGTGAGTTCTTCTCATGCCGCCGTAGTTAAAGTTTATCAGGACTGGCGTGGAAATTGTCAAACAAAGACCCGAATGCAAAACCGAGCAGGACAGAGAAAGGTTGATGTGAGAGGTGAGCGTCGGGTCCGACGACTAGCACAGGCCAACATATCCAGCACTGTTCAAAAGTTGACTACCCAATACAACAGAGGTCAATCCTGAACAGTACCTGTTATGACCATGAGTCAAACGCCCGAACCCGAAGACATGCTCTCGACCCCGAAGACATCCTTCCCTAACCACAGTTCATCGGCACAAAATACTTACCTGGTGCAAAGATCATGCAAGTTGGACGTCGGATGACTGGAAAAAAGTGTGCTGGTTTGACGAGTCGCGTTGTTTACTCCACTGTGTGGATGGTCGTGAACATATTTGGCCCAAACAACACGAGACACTCGATTCCTCCTTCATGGTCTCCACGGTGAAAGCCAGTTGAGGCGGTTGTATGGTGTGGGGTATGTTTATCTGGAAAGAACTTGGATCCCTGATGCACGAGAAACATCGTATTAGTGGTGCCCACTATCGTGAATTGCTTGGTGACTCTGTGCACCCAACAATGTTGCACATTTTCCGAATGGCGACGGTGTCTTTCAAGGTGACAAAGCGCAAAGCCACATGTGCATTGTTGTGCAGGAATGGTTTGAGGAACACAGTTCGGACTTCCAGCATATCGACGGGTATCCGAACTCCCCCGATATCAATCCCATAGAGCACTTTTGGAACACTATGGAACGGTATATCAGGCATCTAGATACAGCAATTACTTCCATAATTGCAATGAAGGCCGGATTACCCACAGCTTGGTTGGCCATACCTCCCAACTGGTTATGGCATCTTATTGAATCCATGTCACGTGGGATAGCTGCTGTACTGAGCGTGAAAGGAGGACCTAAGAAGTATTAGGTTTGTGGTCATAATTCAGCGATCACTCAGTGTGGGTTGAATCGATGCCACGTCAGATAGCTGCTGTACTGAGTGCGAAAGGAGGACCTACGAAGTATTAGGTACACAAATCACCTCCATACCTGGATTGAAGGCAGCATTACACACAGCTTGGTTGACCATACCTCCCAACTCGTTATGGCATCTTATTGAATCTATGTCACGTGGAATAGCTTCTGTACTGAGCGTGAAAGGAGGACCTAAGAAGTATTATGTTTGTGGTCATAATTCAGCGATCACTCAGTGTGGGTTGAATCGATGCCACGTCAGATAGCTGCTGTACTGAGTGCGAAAGGAGGACCTACGAAGTATTAGGTATACACCAATCACCTCCATACCTGCATTGAAGGCCGCATTACACACAGCTTAGTTAGCCATACCTCCCAACTGCTTCCAGCATCTTATTGAATCGATGCCACGTTGGATAGCTGGTGTACTGAGAGCTAAAGGAGGACCTACGAAATATTAGGTAGGTGGTCACAATTCTGTGACCACTCAGTGTGTGTTGAATCGATGCCACGTCAGATAGCTGCTGTACTGAGTGCGAAAGGAGGACCTACGAAGTACTGGGTATACATCAATCACCTCTATACCTGCATTGAAGGCTGCATTACACACAGCGTAGTTGGCCATACCTCCCAACTGCTTCCAGCATCTTATTAAATCGATGCCACGTCGGATACCTGGTGTACTGAGGACTAAAGGAGGACCTACGAAGTATTAGGTAGGAGGTCACAATTCTGTGACCACTCAGTGTGTGTTGAATCGATGCCACGTCAGATAGCTGCTGTACTGAGTGCGAAAGGAGGACCTACGAAGTATTAGGTATACACCAATCACCTCCATACCTGGATTGAAGGCCGCATACACACAGCTGAGTTGGCCTTACCTCTCAACTGCTTCCAGCATCTTATTGAATCGATGCCACGTCGGATAGCTGGTGTACTGAGGGCTAAAGGAGGACCTACGAAGTATTAGGTAGGTGGTCACAATTCTGTGACCACTCAGTGTGTGTTGAATCGATGCCACGTCAGATAGCTGCTGTACTGAGTGCGAAAGGAGGACCTACGAAGTACTGGGTATACACCAATCACCTCCATACCTGCATTGAAGGCCGCATTACACACAGCTTAGTTGGCCATACCTCCCAACTGCTTCCAGCATCTTATTGAATCGATGCCACGTCGGATACCTGGTGTACTGAGGGCTAAAGGAGGACCTACGAAGTATTAGGTAGGTGGTCACAATTCTGTGACCACTCAGTGTGTGTTGAATCGATGCCACGTCAGATAGCTGCTGTACTGAGTGCGAAAGGAGGACCTACGAAGTATTAGGTATACACCAATCACCTCCATACCTGGATTGAAGACCGCATACACACAGCTTAGTTGGCCTTACCTCTCAACTGCTTCCAGCATCTTATTGAATCGATGCCACGTCGGATAGTTGCTGTACTGAGGGCTAAAGGAGGACCTACGAAGTATTAGGTAGGTGGCCATAACTCAGTGATCATCCAGTGTATGTGGAATCGATGCCACGTCGGATAGCTGCTGTACTGAGGGCTAAAGGAGGACCTACGAAGTATTAGGTATACACCAATCACCTCCATACCTGTATTGAAGGCCGCATTACACACAGCTTGGTTGGCCATACCTCCCAACTGGTTATGACATCTTATTGAATCAATGTCACGTGGAATATCTGCTGCACTAAGCGTGAAAGGAGGACCTAAGAAGTATTAGGTATGTGGTCATAATTCAGCGATCACTCAGTGTATATGCAGAGAACTGAAATGGAATTTCTTTCTACGCATGAAAAAGTGAGATACAGCTATTTTTAATTTACATACCAAGAAGAGCAAGCAATTTAAAAGCAGTGGTCATTTAGTTGCAATCAAGCAGTTGCGTTCGGGAACTGGTCAAAGAACCAAAGGGGTATATAGTAATACAGGGTGGTCCAAAAATCTTGCATTCTTTTTAGAAAATTATTGAAAAATAACTGCAGAACTTTCATTCATAAGATTTGCTGCAGTTGAAAGGTAAACACTTAAAGTTTTTTCATGACACAAACTAATATACTTTTACATGTGCGCCCTTAGTTGCACAGCGGATGTCCAACCTGCACTCAATTCAACACCACGTATGTTGCAATAAATCCATATCAACAGCAACAATGGCATTCACGATCCATTCCTTTAGGTCCTTTAAATCACTCACTTTTGTTCTGTATACTCTGGCTTTGACAAATCCCCAGAAAAAAAAATCAGTGACGTTATCAGGTGAATGGGCTGTCCACGGAATCAGGACAATCCGGCGTCCTGGAAACACAGTATCCAAGTAGTCGCGAGCACTTGTTCCTTAGCTGGGAGAAGCTCCGTCTTGTTGTAAGAAGACATCTGGTTGAAGGTCTTCGACTTGTGGCACAGCAAAATTTTTGCAGTATGTCTAAGTAGACATTCGCGCTGGTAGATTTGCCCAACGAAGAAAAAAGACCAATAATGTAGGGTTCTGCATAAACCCACACAAACATTAACTTTAGGGCTATCACGAATGTGAGTTGCAAAACATGTGGGTTTTCCGAACCTCATATGCGCACGTTATGTCTGTTAACTGCTCCTGATACGCGAAATGTCGACTCATCGCTAAAAAAGCACATGCTGAAGGAAGGGTTCGTCATTATCTAGGCGATCCATTAAGATCCATACAAATTCAAAACGACGTGGCTTATCGGTTTCCTCCAAATGATGAAACATCTTGACTTTACATGCATACTGTATATCCACAGTCTTTTATGCAAAGTTCGCATCATTGTTATGCGTGGTAATCCCAATTGTGCAGGAGATTGCCGGGTTGACTTCCTCGGGCTCCGGGAAAATGCTTTCTGTACCCGTTGTCTTCAGAAATAATGGGACGTCCACTTCTCGGACGTCTCAGTTTCTAGAAATTCGTCTTTCTAATGCGTAATTCAAAATTTTAGCTTCAGGAGGATTCCTCCAAAACATGTGCGAAAATTTCTTTGCACTTGAATTGCCGATTTCGTTTCAAAGACCCTCCACACAAATATATTTTCCCTGCAGATTCGCAATTGTAGCTTGTACCTATAAACAGTAAACACAAGTAGCGCCATTTGCACGCAATGAAAGATTACAGAACTTCAGAATATTTGCTTTTCAAACGCGGCAAATCTCATTTCTGTTAGTCGCGTAGTTAGTTTTTGTTAATTTTCTAAAAATAGAGCAAGATTTTTGTTACATCCTGTGTAACTGATTAATGAACTAAGTATATGAATGGGACAACTCTTCAAATAGTAAATTTTATCGCAGGAGAATTTAAGTTAATTGAAGGAATAGGTAGGGTTAGATGTCTATTAAGCTAATACCAAATTCAGCCTTAATAAAATATATACAGATATACATGTGGAAGCTTAGATATTTTGCTTGCAGTGAAAGGAGATGAATATTCTTCATCCAGGACATGCGTTCTCTGCTGACTGACTGCAGACACCAAGTGAAGAAGGACCGCGAGTTCTAAACTCTTTTTAGGAAATGATAATTAAATTTGCCTTTGGGCTACGCAAGACGAGATCGCAGAATGTCGCTGTGAGAGCGGGCGCATTATTTATGCCCAAGAAAATATTGAACCGAACATTATGCCTATTATATTAGGAAAACATACATTAATAGACTAATGTGAAGAATATTACGTTTATTCAATTTCGTGCTAATGTGTGTTCAGACGGGCTTAGGATGAAGTATCCATATACAATTGTTTAATGAACTCAAAATGGTTCAAATGTATAACAGAACAATGGATTGTTCCAGAACATTTTTACAAAGTATTGGTGTATGAAAAAGAGATTCTGAGATTCTCACACTCTGGGAAGTGGATGCCGTTCCCAAGTAGATAGGCATCAGCAATTAAGCAGGCGACATCCGCTGGTATTGTCAAACAGAGATCAGACGCCTGAATTGTATCCACGTAGCAGGATGCATTATATTCGATGTATGTTGTACTTTGCGGAAAGTTAAGTCTGTCAAAGAGAATACCGCTAATGGAAACATCAGAAGTACCGGTCACCTACTGCAGAAAGCGAGTTATTCGTAGACAGGAAGGGCGAGGCCTGTTAACGAGGAAAGAGATGCGCTGCCATCGTGACGTCGACGCCAGCAGAGAGGGAGCAAGAGGGGAGTGGGACGCCTGAGGGCAGGAACGCGCACGGGGATGCGCAGCACCGACAAAGTCGGGAGAGGTAGGCGCATGAGAAGACTGAGTGCGTTAGTCTGTTTTCGGAAATTACAGGAGCAGATTCGCTGGGAGACAGAGCTCGAAGGTTTTCGGGTTGTCGGACACCTAGCGTTATGGGTCCGAGGGTTCAGTCGATATACTGAAAGGGGACGGAGTACCTTTGAAAAGATAAGTTTCCCAGTCGTGATATAGGCCCCTGACTTAGGGAACCTCACGTACTTTATTTAATTATCCAGGAAGGGATAATTCTACTGAAACCGCGAGGACTAAGTGCAGAGCGGAGTTAGATAGGATTCGGAGATAAGAATCTTTATCGGAAGATACAGTTCGCTTCTCGGACGAGAAGGACTCTCTCCCAAGCATAGGAACGTGTTATCGTGATAGAGACGTCAAGTTTACTTTGACTATTTACTAGGTCTGCATTAGTTGAGGGACGTCTGATCGACATCCAAAAAGCGGTATTCTTACGGACAGACTGACTTTCCAACTTCAGTTTTTATCCATATTAAACTTGTTTAAGTTTGAAACCAATCCTCCTGTGTCATTTTATAACATGAGTAATTTATGCTTGGAGTTTCAGCCGTCTCAATCCACCTCCCTGATTCGCAGATAATCAATTATGGAAAAGCGGGGAGGTTTCGTCTGTTCACCCAATCAGAGTTTGGGTAAGTTCTGAGGAACGAACCTTTGAAATATTTCCATTGACTGTGAGATGAGCCTAAAGCGTGGACGCCATAGAAGTATAATTATTTGGGGCGGGTCCACATAGGAGATAAGCACGTTCGCTCTCACAGTCGCATTGTGTTTAGTTTCCGTTTATGGACCGCTGAATTTAATACGTTGCTCGCAAAAAAAAAAAAAAAAAAAAGAGGATATTTCAATGTCAGTCTGAAGTGATAGAAACATAGACGAGCGCCAAGTCTATGCTGAAAGATCAAGCTTTGAGCTATAAATTTCAATAACAGGAAGAGAATCAGAACGTGCAAATAAGCAGGACTGATGCATTTGTGCACTTTACCGAAAATCAAAGCAAACCGACTATAAGTATCGCTCTCGCCGAGTCTCTCATTCAGTAGGAACTTGCAACTTAAGTTGTGTTTCAGTTGATCAATGTCTCAGCAACGTGATTTACGTATGGGGATCAACAGCCTGTATAGCAGTTGCAACGGTTGAAGTTGGCCAGATACTGGAAATAGCAATAGAAGCGGTTGCAAGATTAGAAGCTACAGGTCTCAACGCGTCACAGTGGAGACACCTCCCCAGGTCATAACCCAGTTGAACACTTGTGGGACGAGACTGAGGGAACCATTTGTAACAAAGACCCTCCTCCAGCCAACATTTGGCAATTGACGGACTACATCGCATCCACTTGACTGAACATTCCATAGCAGAATGTTACTGATCGGTTTGCGACAGATGTCATGGTGCCATTAAGTAATCTGAGGGTGTCAAGAGAAGTACTAGATACGAAAAACAATAAAAATTTGCACAGGAGAAACTTAAAAAGAAAAGACAGAAAAGAACTGACCGCTTTATATTTCTTCCACCTAAAAAAAAAAAAAATGTCTAACATAATGATTAGAATCAAGAAAACTTTGCCTCTGTACGTACGATTTTACCACCATTTTCATGCTGAACACGAATATTTATCGTATAAAATTACATTTGACAACAATGTAGCACAAACGGAACATTGCTAGTAAAAAAAAAACGATTACGGGAGAAATCTTTACTCCGTCCCATTTCCGTAACTTTCTCTGTGTTCGATCTGAAATACAAACATTTATGCAATTAAATGATGCTGTCCAGTGAAAACACTGCGAGAGAAAGAAAAATTAAGAAAAAAAAAACGATTACGGGAGAAATCTTTACTCCGTCCCATTTCCGTAACTTTCTCTGTGTTCGATCTGAAATACAAACATTTATGCAATTAAATGATGCTGTCCAGTGAAAACACTGCGAGAGAAAGAAAAATTAAGAAAAAAAAAAAAAAAACGAATTCGGGAAAATCTTCACTGCCTTTAGCGAAATTTTATTTCCCCCAATTTTACGATTATGGAAGACATTTTTGCTTCGCCCAACTTCCGTTTCGGAAAATTATTCTTCATTTTGAATCTTAAATACAAATATTTATGTAATAAAAAATCTGCTTAAAAACCATACGGGGCAGAGGAAACATCGTGAGAAAAAGAATCTAAGATTCAGATTGCTGTGTCTAACTTCCCTTTTCGGAAATTGTTGTCTCCGTGAAAAATCTGAAACACAAACATTTATGCAATAAAATGATATTGAACAACAATACTGGACAGAGGAAACACAGCAAGAAAAATAAAATACCATTACGGAAGAAATCATCACTCCGTCTAACTTCCGTTTTCGGAAAGTTTTGAAAGACGGAAAGCTTGCATCCGTGATCGGGAGTTTGTAAGAGAGTAGTTATTTAAAAAGGTTCTGGGGATACGGTTTTTGTCTCTGCAAGACCAAAATAAAGTCTGCGAAGCACGTCGCCCATCGCAGCGATTCTGCTACGGGGGTTGAACATACCTGTAGAATTTTAACTTCTACATTTAAAAAACATTCTTCTACATTAAAAATAAAAAATTAACGTTCTTCTACATAAAAATAACATTTAACTTCTACATTAAATAACATTTAACTTCTACATTAAATAACATTTAACTTCTACATTAAATAACATTTAACTTCTACATTAAATAACATTTAACTTCTACATTAAAAAACATTCTTTTACATTTAAAAAAAAAGTGTGCTGTTTTTTCGGAAGCCAAGTACATGCTAAATATTAATAAAAAAAAATAAGGAACTGCTTTTTATTTGTTACATGAACAGCAGAGCAGCGGCGTCGGAACCGCTGGGAAAAAGGGGGCAACTACCCCCGCGCTCATTTCCGCGCAGGGGCGAAACATCACATTTGCCCCCCTCACTTTTCTTAGTCAGAAATCGGATTAATGCTAGTTTTTTAATTTTTTTTTGTTTCCCGCCATTTAAAATTCTTTTCGATAAAACAAAATATTATTTTCTACTTTAAATAATAATTAGACCTCTGAATTCCCCGAGACGTCGAGAACCCTGAATTCTCTGAATTCCGTCGAGAACTCTGAATTCCTGAGACACAAAACGCGGTTTAAACCCTCTCCCCTTGTCCAATATGATTCCTAAGAAGCAGATTATTCTCTTCCCTTGTCCAGTATGGGCAAAAAAAGTTATTAAAAACAGCTATCCTAAAATTCCTGAAAATTATTGTGTTTTTATAAAGAAAAAAAAAGCACCAGCGTTTTTTATATTTTAAGTATAATAAAATCGGTATTTCTTTAAGAAAGAAAATGGAAGATGGAGAAAGGAATGAGATATATTCTTACGTTCTTTGAAGAACAACACAAAAGGGCTACTGTTCTTGTAGAATTTGTACCTTACATCACTTATAATACATATCAATATATATAATTTGTTTTACATCACTTATAATACATATCGGTAAAACGCTTTACATCAAAATACAATGTAATGTAGATGTAAACTTCAAAGTTTATATCAATTAAACTTTTATCGATATAATCGTTTTATCTGCAGTACGTTCAAATGACGTCATCACGTCTTGTTTTACAACAGCGAAATAAGTTTTACGATTTAATCAAAATGCTGCATATGCTGATATCTTGCCCCCGTGGGCGAAAAACAGCTCCGACGCCCATGCCGCAGAGTATGGTCCCTTAATTAACAACTGGAGAACAATTTATTTTAGCTCTGATGTTGCAGAATTTTATATTAAATATGACTACTAGATGGCAGCACTTTCTTGTTAGAGTTTAAGCAAACGAAAGATCATCGTTAATCGTTTTTGTTTATTTCTCGGGTTTCAAGCAATAAATTTTTAGACGATTAGAGAGGTTTCACGTCTCAAATATTACGAGCAGCCCAACAACGCCATGCGCATTGTTTAGAAATTTGCAACTGAAAGATTCTCAACTCAGAAATAAATACTTAGCGTTTTAGGATCAGTCCCTCTGAAATAAATGTAACGCGAGTTAATTTTTCAACAGCATCAGGCAGGGACTCCGTTAATAACTTTGTATATATATATTCCCATACGAAATCAATGGACACCGAGTCTATGCAGGAATTTCGAATTGGCGGGTTCTGGACGCAAATTTTTTGAAAGCTGAATTTTTGTGATGAGATACTTAGACTTTAAAACTGGGTTTAAAAAGTGCGGAAACTTCAAAAATGGGGAACTGTTGAATATTTTATAATTAAGAATGGTTGAAACTGGAAATATTTTCCCCCAAACTACGACACGGTTTTCCCCAAAAAATGTTTGTGTGGTTTTTATATTTTTGATGCTATGCATCTTTCCCGAGAGTAGTAAAGGAAATCCGAAGTTAAAAACTTCGATGTAACGAAAACGGGTAACTGAAGTAATCAAAAGTATTGTTGACTTGAACGTGCCTCATGCTGTGCCATTAAATGACGCAACAATAGTTAATTTTTTTGTTTCTCAATAATATATTTTACTAAACTATCATACATACATATCACTAAGCTGTTCTCTGAGATTCAGAGGTTAGCTCCAAAAAGAAATACAAACAGCCAGATATTTTTACTTATTGTTGTCGTATCAAACTTCGCCATTTACAGCGATCTTGACACACAACTCGTGCTTCACTGATATCCATTACACGCCGTACACAAGATCTTTTATATTTCATACTCATAATCTTTTTCTCATGCAGACACTCCTGAATCTGATCCCCCCATGTCTTCCTTGGCCTTCCTGTGCCTTTCCTTCCTGCCACTTGGGCTGAAAAGATTTTCTTAGTAAGCATTTCATCACTCATTCTTTCAACATGGCCAAACCACCGAAGCATATTGGTCTCCACCTTGCTAACAACACTTTGCTTCACATCACACAACTGCAATACATCTTCATTTCTCACACAATCATATCGTGTCTTGCCACAAACCCCACGTAAGTAACGCATTTCTCCAGCACACAAACGACTCCTATGTTTCTTTCTTCTGCAGTACCCAGGTTTCACTACCTTACATCAGAGTAGGAACAATTACACTTTCAAACACAGCCATGCGGGACTCTCTAGAGAACCCATCATTCCTGTGAAAACCTCCCAGAGCAGCTATGACTTTCAAAGAAGGATTCACTCGCCTACTGATTTCACCATCCTACTTGTTCTCTCTGTCAAACATGCTTCCTAAATACACAAACTCACTCACCTGGTCAATCACAGTGCCATTTATACTTACATTACATTCAGTGCTACCCATTCCTCTCTCAAACACCATAACTTTGGTTTTTCCCCTTATTTATACTCAGTTTGAATTTCATGCAAACTTCGTGCATCCGAGTCAACATACTCTGCAACTCACTTTTGCTCTCTGCTAACAGGACAGTGTCATCACTATAGCCCAACATTATTTCATCACGTTTTACACAAAACTAACAATATCTCATTGCAATCTACATAAATTACTAGGGCCTAATGCTAAATGTGATAAAAGCCATTACAAACATGCATGTTTAAAGCTATGTGTCGTAAAGGAATATCGCTTTTTTTCTTCTTGATTCAAGGTTTAACGACCACCGTGAGCAACTCAAAGGGCTATAAGCAGTCGCCCGTCCTTAATATATTATCACTGGTTCCAGGGAAGAGAGAGAGAGAGAGAGAGAGAGAGAGAGAGAGAGAGAGAAGGCCTGTGCCGTAAAACAAACACAACATCCATGCCTCACGGGATTTGAACCCAGATCCCTTCACGGACGAATGATCAGAAGCCAGCGCTTAGACCACGGCACCACCAGGGCTTCTTCTCGACCCCCCCTGCCAATGAGGGGGGCGTACCTGCTATTGACGAGAGCTTTAAAATGTTCTATAACACGATGTAGTATAACCTGTTCATATCCCCTACACCAAAAGTTACCAATACCCCTCCCTAACGTGCTTGCGATTCAGCGTGTCTTTTTATCTTGAGGTCAGATTTTAAGCTTGCGCATGTGCAGATCAGTGCTGAGACGGGCCGAGCCCGTCTCAGCACTGATCTGCACATGCGTGTCTTTTTATCTTGAGGTCAGGGCTCTGAGAGAGGGAGAGAATTTTCTTCCTTTTTCCTTTAATGTGATTTTACATGATTTATCATATATACATATATACAGTGTAACTTGTCTAATTCCAACGTTTTTAATTCGAATTCTGGGTTAATTCGAATTATTCATTTGGTCCCTTGAATTTTCTATATATATAATGTTAAAAAAAAACCCTTTAATTGAACTTTTCTTGTTTAATTCGAAGAAAACCCCAATTTCGTAATCTGGGTTTTTCAACAATTACCTTTTAAAATAGGTACGTACTGTTCTGGATAAAGTTCCGAGTTCTGGATGAAGCAACAAGTTAAACCTGAAACTATAGCCAACTGCTTCGAAAAAGCAGGCTTCCAATACCCCGATGATGAGTCTCAACTACACTGAAGAGCAATTGAATTAGAGATACCTGTCTAGTAACGTGTAGCACCACCTTTCGCCCTGATGACGGCGGCGATTCGTCTCGGCATGGACTCGACAAGACACCGGAAGCGTTGGGAAGCCATACGGATCCACGATCCCTGAACAAGCTCCCACAGTTCACGAAGATTTGATGGAGGTAGGTCAGAGCCTCAAACATCTCTCTCGATGGCATCCCAGATGTGCTCTATGGGATTGAGGTCAGGTGACCTAGCTGGGCAAGGAAGCGAGGTCACGTCGGTGGAGTGTTCATCCAACCATTCGGATACAATTCGGGAGCGATGGCACGGTGCATGGTCTTGTCGTAAGATGAGGTCCCCAGTGGGATGTTGAAGACGCACAAACGGGAGAAAATGGTCGTCCAGGATATCCCGGTAACGTTGACTTGTGAGGAACGATGTCACACGTACCAGGGGTCCCATTTTAGTCCACGTAAACAGTCCCCAAACGAGAATGCCACCCCCACCAGCTTGAAGAGAACCCTGCTGGCAAGAAGGATCCATCGCTTCATGTGGTTTGCGCCGTACTCGTATCCTGCCATCCGCATGTACCCTGAATCTCGACTTGTCAGTGCAGGCAACATTTTCCTACAGGTCTAGGGTCCAGTGGCAATGTTCCCGCGCCCATGCTAATCTTTGCACCCTGTGATGTGCGGTCAGCAGCGGTACCCTCGTGGGACGATGGCTTCTGTACCCCATAGCGAGGAGATGGTTCTGGATGGTGTGGCTGCTTACACGTTTTTGTGCACCAGCGTTAAATTGCCAAATGATTTCTTTCACTGTGGCCCGTCTATCAGCTGTTACAATGCGAGCTAGCCGACGATGACCCCACTCATCCACACGCTGTTGTCCACGGCAGTTGGCCCTTGCAGGGATGGTTTTACCGGATTTGATGTACTCACGGTGCACCCGTGACACGGTGGCTCGTGAAAATCCCACTACCTGCACGACTTCCGATATGGAGTGACCCATTCGTCGGGCCCCGACAATTTTCCCACGTTCAAATGCGTTTAGATTCTTCGTCTTACCCGTACTGCGTCCGACTCTTACCTATGCCCGTCGCATCACTCCTTATATTATCGGATCACTGCATAAGTTATGTCATTTCCGTTGACAGCGCCACATTTGCATAACGGCAGCTGTCTCTAATTCAATTGCTCTTCAGTGTACATCAAGGTAATGGTGGCGAGGAGATCATACCCACTGTGGAGTATTGGAAGACTTAGCCCGTCATGTACCGTATGAGGCTTTTGTGAGAGCTGATGACAATTTAGCTGTTTGTGGTGAGCTCACAGATGATGAGATCTTGGCTGATGCTATGAATAAGAACTGCTGTGTATCTTCAGATGAAAAACTGGAACGGCCAGAATTTCCTGAAGAGCGCCTTTCAAATTCAGCAGAGGCCTTGGTTCATCTCCCAACAGTTAAAGAAATTTGTTGAGGGACAGCAGAATGTAAGTGACTCTCTATTTCATTGACTCGATAAACTTGAGGAATTTACACTTACCCATAACATAAATTCTAAGAAGCAAGCCAAAATTTCACGGTTGCTGTTTTTACAAAAAATTCGTAAATTTACCGTACTGCACTTTTTTTGTGTATGTTATGAATAAATATGTTGTTTTTTACAGTACTTGAATGTGCCCATATTCAAACTTGCCTAATTCGAATTTGTCGATAATTCGAATTCTTTTTGTGGTCCCTTCAGCTTCGAATTATCCAAGTTACACTGTACTATGTGCGTATACACACATACCTAAATCTAGCCTGATACCAGGATTGTGCTATTGGGATAGTGGGGCCTAAA
This sequence comes from Macrothele yani, assembly GCA_039090855.1. Lineage (NCBI taxonomy): Eukaryota > Metazoa > Arthropoda > Arachnida > Araneae > Macrothelidae > Macrothele > Macrothele yani. The sequence goes on from CM076992.1 coordinate 24,488,946, forward strand.
GTTTCCCCCCAAAAAAACATCGCTTACAGCATAACTCCACCACTGCAGGCCTGTTTCCGTCCAACAGTGCGTCCAGGTGCCATAGCCTCCGTTGGTAATCGGCGTATCCGCGCTCAGCCGTCTACGTGATGCACCAGGAATCTTGATTCGTCAGACTAGGACACTTTCTTCCAATCATCCACGGTCCAATCTCGATGATCTTGGGCCCATTTCATGCTTTGTTCGCGACGACGTGCAGGGATCGTGGGGGCCGGCTATGTCTTCGGCTACGCAATCCCATGAGGCACAAGGCTGCGATGAACTGTGTGCTGTAACACATTGCCTGGATCACCACTTTTGTAACTGCGGGCGATTTGTCGCACTGCGGCCGTGCGGTCGCTTTGAACAATGCGCAGCAGTGTCCGCTCCGCTCTGTCATCAATGAGCTGCGGACGACACACGGCTGGACGATGGTTCGTCGTTTGGCCATATGTGCACCACTTTTGAAGCTTACTCACTACAGTGGCACGTGAACAAACAAGCCGCGCCGTTTCCGAGACCGTAGTTCCGAGGAGCCATGCCATCACAATTTGTTCTTTTATCCAACTCACAAATCGGTAGCTTTCCCCATTCTGACTACGAACACTCTAATGTCCGAAAGCCCGTCCTCGGGTTGTATATATTCTGCTCTGTGAACTTCACCTGCGCCACCGTTCGGTCTCCAGGCGCGCTCATTTCTCTAGGCTGGGGGTGGTCATAATGGAAGGGCTCATTGGTGTATATACATATTGATTATTTTTATTTTGTTTTCAATGTAGATATCTTCTTTGCAGGACAAACATATCTATTTTTTTCTTGCAGATGAAGGCATGCATAACCAAGATTTTCTGACTTTCTTAGTCTTCAATATTTCTTTTAGATATGATTTCTCTGTCGCGAATGTTTCTTTCATCTAAGAGCTTTCTGTTTTTTTAACTCTTGGACTCCCTTGAGCATTTCTTTAATAAGGCTTCTGCACTATATATGGCTTCTAATTCACTTTCTGTTGGCCATTATCAAGCGTGGTGTTACAAGTCTGTCCAGTATTGTGGCTTTAATAAACGAAGACTTTTGTCTTCGAGTATGCGCTTCATCCTATGAACCAAGATCAACATTTTCTGAATCTCACAAAGAATGCAATCAAGCGATAGACAAAACAAAAGCGAAACACTGTAAACGGAAATGCCAGCAGCAAATACGAGGTATTCCGTCTCAAACGCGGTCCCTCCAAAGTCGCAGTGCCCACAAATTTTTTTGTTCATCTTCGATTCTCCCAACCACCCGGAGTAACTCAATGAGATACAAGTAGTCGCCCGTCTTTAATTTGGAGTTATTTGTTCCAAATGACACAGCCGGTGTCGTAAAACAAGCTCACCACCCATGCCTCACTCCGGATTCAAACCCAGACCATGTCAGAACAACGATTTTTTTTTTTTAATTTTTGATTGGAGGTTTAACGACCACCGTGAGCAACTCAATGGGCTATAAGCAGTCGCCCGTCCCTAATTTAGGGTCACTGGTTCCAGGGAAGGGAGAGAGCCAGTGCCGTAAGACAAACACAACATCCATGCCTCACCGGGATTCGAACCCGGACCCCTTTCGGACGAATGATCAGAGGCCATCGCTTAGACCACTGCGCCACCGGGGCGGCGAACAACGATTGGAAGCCAACTATTCATACCTCTAAGGCACTAGTCCAGCTAACTGATCCAAGACCGGTTCCTTTAATGGTACGGGAGCTCCAGTGTCACTTCGTCCAATTTTATCACCCGACCAACGTCCAATTTTATCATTCGACCAACGTCCAATTTTATCATTCGACCAACGTCCAATTTTATGATTCGACCAACGTCCAATTTTATCACCCGACCAACGTCCAATTTTATCATTCGACCAACGTTCAATTTTATCACCCGACCAACGTCCAATTTTATCACCCGACCAACGTCCAATTTTATCATTCAACCAACGTCCAATTTTATCATTCGACCAACGTCCAATTTTATCACCCGACCAACGTCCAATTTTATCACCCGACCAACGTCCAACGTCCAATTTTATCATTCGACCAACGTCCAATTTTATCATCCGACCAACGTTTTCCGATTTCTAAGAAAATTATCAAAAGTTATGTTACTCTCCTCCTAATGGTGTTTCGAGAAATGATTCCCATTCACAGAATTTATATTTTAACCACACACAATTTACGGTTTGCTGCACATAAATTAATTTTGTAAATATTCAAGATTTGAAGCCTAACATCTTATAATTATTTTTAATAATTAAGCAGTTCAAATTACCAATACTTGAACAATATAATAAATTTTGCAAAATATTAAAACGTCATTCAAGAAAAAAAAGTAATTACCAAATGAGAAAGCACCCTCAGCAGATAAAACATTAGAGATAGGGGTGATGGGTTGTTGAAATCGCATCACCCGCGCAGAGTGGAACACACCCAAATCGATCGCAGGCGATAAATAGGCAGACAGAAGGGCTTCCTAACAGTTAAGCCGCGAATGGCTGAGTGGTTAGCAGTTCAGATTACCAATGCAAGGTCCTCAGGTTCGATCCTGGGCTGATCTTGAGGAGGTGGTGTGATTTGCTGACAATCACTGAATATTCGCCCTGCATCGGACGAGCACGTTAAGTGACGGCCTTCAGGCTGGACCCACTGGTTAAATGGGTATCCTTTCCTATGCCCCCTTGAAATTCTCTCACCCCTCTACGTGCAACATCGTACTTGTACGGTGGCGCCATCTACTGTACTCTAATCTCACTACAAACTGTTCTGTCAAAGTCACTAGGCTTGCTCTCATTCCTTCCGTTTCTGTGTCCTGCCCAAAAGGCGAACTCGCCATGGCCTCGTCGTGCCAGGTCGGCTCTGTTTAAGGCAGTGGTGGACGCATTGTAGACGCAAGACAGGTGGGTCATTCTACCGCCGAAGTGGTAAGAAGTAAGAAACCTATTCGAGGGTAACCGTATAAAGGGTGTAACCGCGAGCATACCATCGACGGACGTACCAGCGCATAGAGAGCAAGCGGTGGCCTACCACACGCCATTGATGACCAGGGTCGCCATAAACTATCCAGGCTCGTACAACCGACCGCTTGGCAACGGCGGTGCAAAGCACATCCAGGTTAAATGTCGGAGGCCCAAGCAGCGTCAGCGAGTGAACGGTATGGCGCACGCTGAATACTCTGGGCTACAGGAGCAGACGCCTTACTCGTGTGCCAATGTTGACCGTTCGTCATCGGAAATTACGCTTTGCCTGGTGCCGGGAGCATCAAAACTGGACCTCTGCATAGTATCGCCACGTCGTGTGTTCAGATGAATCCCGTTTCCAGCTGTACCGAGCTGACGGGAGGGTGCGGGTGTGGCGTCGACAGCCTGAGGCCATGGCCTCGTCGTGCCAGGTCGGCTCTGTTTAAGGCCGAGGTGGCTCTGTGATAGTTTGGGCAGTCTTCTCATGAAACGCATTAGTTTCTTCAGTGTCTCTGAAGAGGTCTTTAACAGCTACGCGCTACCAGCGTGTGCTGGTTGATCCCCTACACGCTTTCATGACCTTCCGCCCATCCTGCGGCCGATGGTCTATTTCAGAAGGACAATGAGCCACCTCACCGTGCCGCAGCTATCCAGACATGGCTTAAAGAACACTCATCTGAGTTTGGAACCATCTACTGGCCCTCAAGGCCCAGGAACTTAAACCATGTGGAAGCTCTCTGCGGTGCCGTGGAACGGAACATCAGATCCACGGGTCTTGGACCGACGTCTTGTGTGGAGTTGTGGACAATGCTAATACAACAAGCATGACTGGCATTACCTTTCGAAACCCTCCGGCATCGGGTCGAGTCGAGGCTGTTATTCGCGCTAGAGGAGGATCAACACGCTATTAGGTAGGTATCTCTAATGTTTTGTCCATTGAGTATACATAAAAAAATACAGGTAGGCTCAATTCTGATTGACATGTCAGTTTGGAACGTAGGATTACGATTTGCAGATCGGAGAGTTGAAATGAGCTAGTCCAGTATGGTTTCAAAACGCTTATTTAATAAAAACAAATACCACCGTCTATGTACGATATTTAATTAAAAGATGAAATCTATTTACAAATTAAAACCTCCACTAGCACATTCGGGGTAACACTTACCCCATCATCAGGTGGAACAGAGAGGTTAATGCAGTACTCGCGTGCACTTATATAGGAGCGCAGCAATGCACCATGGTATAGTTCTCAAGTGTCACAAGGTTAAGGTGTTGCCATCGCAACCGAGCAATAGATACAGTTTCCGACTTTAGTTACACATAATATAGATTGTGTTGCACAGTTAAAATTGTCAAATTTACATGTTATTATTTTTACTAAATCTATTTAATAATTATAATTTAAAGTTCAAAACGGCGACGTGGTTTTTTCAAACTTTTGGTAAGTCCACTGGCGTGTTATCATTACAGCACCAGTCCCCTAAGGCTTCAATGTACAGGCTTCCAGTAAGGTGTAGTGAGTGTACGTACGCAGGGGCGTTCAGCAATCTAATGTTCGCCCAGTCTGGTTGCAAAGTTCCATTTACGACGTTCCTAGATAGTGCCGTATTTTTGCGGAAAGTTCGAATAACATACTTATGTTCCTGAACACGAATACCCAAACTTCTCCGTGTCGAGCCAATATACACTGACGGAAAAAAATCCCAACACCAAGAAGGGGTTGTGTTAGATAAACGACAGTTGGTAGGCGGTGAGAGTATAGCTGTAAGATGACGTCTATGAAAATTTCGCGCTCGGCGCATACGTGTAGCGCTAGTAGTGCTCCTCGGAACATGCAAAGCAGGTTTGCTGTAAATACGCGCTGTAACGTTTGTGAGCGTTAGTTATCGTTGAGATTCGACGTAGGGTGTTGATGTTAGTCAAGAATGCCTTTAAGAAGACGAAGAAGCCATTATCAACAGCTCACGGAGTTTGAACGAGGTCGTGTAATAGGGCTACGAGAAGGTGGATTTTCTTTCCGCAATATTGCAGAACGACTTGGCAGGAATGCATCCACTGTGCATGATTGTTGGCAGCGGTGGTCAAGGGAAGGTACTGCCTCAAGAAGACCGGGTTCCGGCCGGCCACGTGGCACTACTGAGAGGGAAGACCGCCGTGTACGGCGTATGGCCGTGGCGCATCGTACCGCGTCTGCGGCAGCAATTCGAGCTGCAGTGTTAACCACAGTGACACAACGAACTGTTATAAATCGGTTACTTGAAGGACAGCTCCGAGCCAGACGCCCTGTAGCGTGCATTCCACTTACTCCAAACCACTGCCGTTTGCGACGTCAGTGGTGTCAAGCTAGAGCTCATTGGAGGACGGAGTGGAGATCAGTGGTGTTTTCTGATGAAAGCCGGTTCTGCCTGGGTGCCAGTGATGGTCGTGTGTTGGTTAGAAGGAGGCCAGGTGAGCGCCTGGAACCAACCTGTCTGCGGCCGAGACACACTGGACCTACACCTGGAGTTATGGTCTGGGGAGCAATTTCCTATGACAGCAGGAGCACTCTCGTGGTTATCCCACGCACCCTGACGGCACAGTTGTACGTCGGTCTGGTGATTCAACCTGTTGTGCTGCCATTCATGAACAGCATTCCAGTGGGTGTTTTCCAACAGGATAACGCTCGCCCGCATACCGCTGTTGTAACCCAACATACTCTACAGGGTGTCGACATGTTGCCGCGGCCTGCTAGATCACCAGATCTTTCACCAATCGAGCACGTATGGGACATCATTGGACGACAACTCCAGCTTCACCCCCCCAACCAGCATTAACCGTCCCTCTGTTGACCGACCAAGTGCAACAGGCATGGAACTCCATCGCACAAACGGACATCCAGCACCTGTACGACACAATGTATGAACGTTTGTGTGCTTGCATTCAACATTCTGGCGGTTACACCGGTTATTAATGTACCAGCATTTCACATTTAAAATGACTCTTCTCGCGCTTACAATAAGCTGTGATCTTGAAACCTTTCTCGATTAAACATATTACCTATACAAATGTATTGCAGCCCATTTCATTCCTCTACAACTATTTTTTCGTGGTGTTGGGATTTTTTTTCCCGTCAGTGTAGTTACTAACGTGTTCTCCTGTTGATGTGTCTAACATTGGTATGTTGTACACACCCCATCTGCTCAAAATATCGGTTGCTGCCAGATCTTTTCTAACAGATGATATGATATTCTTTGATAGGGTACCGAATTGTATGTTATGCTTTGAGCATATGCGTGACAATGCGTTAGTCATGTGTGAGTGCTGGTCCAATGCTCCCACAAACCGTTTGCTAGGCTTTGGGTCTTGTTCTAGACTTGTGGTTCTTTCGTTGCTAATTCTGCAGAATAATCTATTAACCAATGTACTTGAATATCCGTGTTTATCCGCCAATTTAAAAATAAACTTTATTTCAGACTGTAGAAGACTCTCGCTTGAAGAATGCGTGTAGGCTCTTCTTATTAGAAAGTTAATAGCAGATAGTTTTTGTGGGGTTGGATGTGATGAATTGAATGGAATAAGCCTATTGCAATCAGTTGGCTTACGATAAACTGAAAAAGACAGTGAATTAGTATCCGGGTCACGAAATATGCGAAAATCCAAAAAAGGGAGTGAAAAATCAGATTCAAGTTCTGTCGTGAGCCTTTGATAGTAGGGAATACTGACGAACGTGCGTCGGCGAATTGAAATAAATCATTCCTGGAGTGAGGCCAAAGCACAAGGATGTCGTCGACGTACCTAAGGTATAAACTGGGGACCAAAGTGGATTCATTGAGAACTTTGTTTTCAATGTATTGTAGCAGAATTTCTGCTAACACAGCAGATAGTGGGGAGTCCATGGGCGAGCCTTCAGTTTGCAAGTAAATTTTGTCAAGAAATTTGAAATATGATCGCCGTTTAACTAAACGAAGTGCGTTCATAATGGCGGTGATTTCGGGGGTGGGGACGTGAATTTCAGCAAGTTTAGCCTCAATAATACGATGAGTGGCGTCCACATGTACATTAGGGTACAGTGAAACCTCATCCAGAGAGGCTATTATGAAAGGCCCAGCATGTGGCTGAATCATTCTGATCCTTTCTATTGCCCTAGTGGAGCTTTTGATAGATAAAGGTGAGCTCTCTGCTAACTTAGCCAAATATAGGGCAAGGGCTTTTTCGAGTGGTCGAGTGGGACTAACGTAGCCCGCGATCAAAGGCCTAATAGGCATCCCCTCTTTATGCAGTTTGATACGCCCAAAGATTTCGGGCACATGACAACCAGGTGTGGGGGTAAATGCTTTGGAAAAACTTTCAGGGAAGTTGTGAGCATTCTTCAATCTGGTCAACGCTGTACTTTAGTTGGGTCACTCTGTGCTTTAGTTGGGTCACTCTCTACTACCTTGTGTGGAATAGAAGCTATAGCCTCAATAATTTTTTTCCCTGTAGTTTGAGGTATCCAACAAGACAGTTTGATGTGTCTTATCTGCAGCCAATAGATATTTCATCATTGTTTCTAACTGCAGTAAGCTGCTGCCTTTCTTCATTATACATTGGAATTTGTTTGGACGGTTGCTGCGCTTTGCCCCTTCTTAGCAGGCTATGAATTTGTACGCGCGCAACATCATGTTCAGCTTGAGGTAAGTTTCTGATGATGCATTCTAATTGTGGGACAGTCTGAAAGATATTGGCCTTGTTCGTCGGGTATGCGAATTTGGTTCCTCTTTCTAGAGCTCTACGTTGCACTTCGTTCAACTCATAATTAGTAAGGTTGAGAACATTCAAGTTTGTAATTATACTACCATGATTTCCATGATAGTGTCAACTAGGAGACAAAGTTTGCCAATATGGGTATCGGTTAATGATTTGACCGAGTTTTCTATTAAAATCGAGGTGACAGTAAACACACGGTCCATGATAATAAGGTGTTCGCGATTCGACAGATCCTCATAAGCAGTATAACACTTTCTACTAAGAAAATCAATAAATTATCTCTTACTTCTATAATTGCACTTATTAATCTTTTCTTCTCCGCATTTCGAGGTATACAGTTGTCACGCAACGAGAAAGGAGCCATACGAATACGAAGGTGGCTCGGAATGATATTCAGGTCTTTACAGCTAGTCAGGAATCGCAGATGAGCACACTCCTTGGTGAGCTTGATTCGTGTTGTCTGGAACATTTGTAAAGCTGCACTCCACATTATAGTGTCTCAAGATACGCAATAGAATACGATTTGGCGCGGTGAGCAATCGAGTAGAAAAATCACAATTCGTACAATATGTCATAAAAACAAAATCTATTTACAAATTAAAATTTCCACTAGCACTTTCGGGGTAACACTTACCCCATCATCAGGTGGAACAGAAAGGTTTTGGTATTCGTGTTCAGGAACATAAGTATGATATTCGAACTTTCCGCAATAATACGGCACTCTCTAGAAACGTCGTAAATGGAATTTTGCAACCAGACAGGGCGGACATTAGACTGCTGAACACCCCTGCGTACGTACACTCACTACACCTTGCTGAAAGCCTGTACATTGAAGCCTTAGGGGGACAGGTGCTGTAAAGATAACACGCCAGTGGACATACCAAAAGTTTGGAAAAACCACGTCGCCGTTTGCAAAGCAAGACAGAGAACCCAATGTGCCGCCCCGGTGGCGCAGTGGTCTAAGGCGTTGGCCTCTGCTCATTCGTCCGTAAGGGGTCCGGGTTCGAATCCCGGTCAGGCATGGATGTTGTGTTTGTCTTACGGCACTGGCTCTCTCCCTTCCCTGGAACCAGTGACCCTAAATTAGGGACGGGCGACTGCTTATAGCCCATTGAGTTGCTCACGGTGGTCGTTAAACCTCCAATCAAAAAAAAAAAAAAAAAAAAAAGAAAACAATGTGTGGTGTCGGCGTGTCGTTGGAAAGGAAAGAAGAAATGAAAAACGTAATATGGAGATCTCGTTTGATTTGCCGCAGGTAACCCACGCACGTGTTGCAGTTAGCCTGGGAACTCGAGTAACATTGCAATACTCCGTTTTTTTTTATTGTATTTAAAGCAAGTTTTGAATTTATTACATTTTTTACATTTATGACATAAATTACGCATTTTTACGCATATTTTAAGCGTCACGTAGAAAATATTTTTTTACGCGTAACTTCCCAACCCTGGTGACGGTATAGCTTGAGAAATATTCGGTCACCATAAAATAATAATTAGAAATAAATTACTTTAGAAACGGGCTCTGGGCCCCCTGAGGGCCCAGGTGCTACAGCATCGCCTCCCCTCCTTTCTCGTCACTCCTGTGTACCTGGTTTACAGTGATGTTTAGATAGATGATAGACATCATAGTTTCCTGGACATGAATGACTAGACCCAGGGCTTCCCAGCAGAACATTGCACAAAGCATTACACTTCTTACACTGGCTTATTTTCGTTCCATGGTGTATCCTGGTGCCAACACTTCCCCAGGTAAACGACGTATACAATGTACGTGGTGCAACAGGAAACGAGATTCGTCGGACCAGACGACTTTCTTTTAATGATTCAAGGTCCAGTGGACCCAAGGCTTCCCAGTAGAACATTGCCCAAAACAGTACACTTCCTCCACCGGCTTGTATCCTGATGCCAACACTTCCCCAGGTGAACGACGCATACAATGTTTCCGACCGTCCACGTGGTGCAACAGGAAACGAGACTCATCGGACCAGACGACTTTCTTTCAATTATTCAAGGTCCAGTTTTGATGCTCGCGTGCCCATTGTTAGCGCTTTCGACGGCGAACCAAGGTTAGCATGGGAACTTGGAACGGCCTGCGACTGCGCAGTCCCATTTTCAGCAGGGTTCGACGTATTGTGTGTTGTGACATCAGCATTCAAATTACGAGCGGGCTCTAGTCCTGTCATCAGCATTCTAATTACGAGCGAGTTGCGCTACAGTATCTCATCTGTTGGCTCGTACCATAGAGGATATTCTTCGCTCACTTCTAGTATTGATAAGCCGTAGTCGGCATACACCTTGCCTACGTTTCGTGGTTTCGGGTCACTTTTTGAAGGTTCCAACAAAGGCTGACCGTGAGCACCCCACAAGCCACGCCGTCTAGGAAATGCTCTGACCCAGTTGTCTGGACATTGCAATTTGGCCTTTGTCAAACTCGTTTAAGTCCTCTGCCTTTCCCATCTGAGGAACAAGAATAGCACTGATTAACAGAGCTCAGTATCAGGTGTTATTTACACTTTTTATAACCTTTGCACGTCCGTTGTTTACCTACAGTTGCTTCGATTTGCATAAAGACGGGCTGGTCATAATGTTTTAACTCTTCGGCGTACCCCTCAAAATTTTTTGTCTTAAAATACACTATCTACCAACAAGTAATTGGACACCTGTGATAGCAAAGGAAAGCGAAGTTTATTCACCTTCAATAGTTGGTGGAGCCTCCACGAGCGGCGATTACAGCTGCGACCCTCCGGGGCATACTCTCAAACAGGCGTTGTACGACGGCTAGCAGTATTTTCTTCCACTCGGCTTGGAGAAGACAGGTCAGTTCCTTCACCGATTTCGGACGGTGGGGGCATCCCTTAAGTCGACGCTCCAACTCGTCCCAGAGGTGCTCGATAGGATTAAGGTCCGGGCTCTGCTCATGCCAGCCCGCATTCGATTAATCCATACCAAGTCATGGTGGACCTCGCAACATGACAGGTGGCATTGTCATCCTGAAAGTAAGAGGGGTCCACCCCGTCGTAAAACTGCCACAACGTAGGAAGCGCATGGTCATCCAAAATTCTGCAGTAGGTCTCGGCGTTGAGTCTACCAGGAATTGTGACCAAAGGTCCCGTGCCATACCAAGAGAAACACCCCCATAGCATAATTCCACCGCCGTCGAACTTCACAGTTGGCACAATACATTCCGGCAGGAGGCGTTCTCCAGGCACCCTGCCATCCGAACGGTAGAGGGCGAACCTTGATTCGTCGCTCCAGAGAACCTGTTTCCATTGTTCAACGGTCCACTGTCGACGTTCTTTGCACCACGTTAGCCAAGCAGCGCTATTGGACTTGGTGATCAAAGGCTTGTGGGTGGCAGCACGTCCATGATAACCGAGCAGATGGGCTTCCTTACGGATAGTATTCATCGAAAGAACACTCCGGATGCCTGTTGAAACTCCTCGCGGATGTGGCCCATCCATTTGGTGCGGTTCTTCCGAATTTTTCTGGCCAGAACCCGTCGGTCTCTAACTCCCAGTTTTGTGGATCTGCCAGGTCGGGGCACATTCCGACAGTCACCTCTCATCTTCCACTTGCCAATCACGTAGGTCACTGTCGATTTTGGGTACTTCAACTCGCTGGATATGTCACGTATGGATCGGCCATTTCTGTGATACCCGACGATTACACCTTTCTCGAAATCAGAGAGCTCCGAAATGCGTGACATCTTGCATGCGACTGGTTGCGTTGTTGTTTCCCAAACGATATTTAACGGCGATGGCCGTGACGTGTATCAGGACCGCAGATATCGTTGATTGCAGGGGTGTACAATTACTTGTTGGTAGATAGTGTATGACTTTATAACGAACAAGTTTCTCCGCGCCGGGCATCGAATCCGGGTCCCCCTTACTCCGGAGTAAGTCGCTCTCCCAACTGAGCTACGCGGACATGTGCTCTCAATGCTATCGGCCCTTATCTCATGTGCGTCCTGCGGTGCAAGCACGTCACATCTCCACCCCCCATTCCTGTAAGAGGGCCGGGAGCATGGCCCACGGATCAACCAGGATCATGTATCGCTGAAGGCAGTCATCCTATGAAGAACGTACATTTGAAAAACCCCAGACAATTTTTTTGTGTGTGGAACGTAACATCACATTGATTTATTGTTTCGAAGCACTGACGAAGGGATTCACGTTTTTTTCCGTTTCGCCGTGTGAAAAAAACATCACATCGTTGCGAGAAACTTAACAGCCGGGTCATTCTGGAAGTTCGGGCTCCAATGTAACGTACAAGTTTGTCCGCGCCGGGCATGTAATCCGGGTCCCCCTCACTCCAGAGTAAGTCGTTCTCCCAACTGAGCTACGCTGACATGTGCTCTCATTACTATCTGCCTTTATCATCTCGTGTGCGTCCTGCGGAGCAGGTACGTCAAAACTTTCACTACAGCTGAAAATATATGCAAGTTTTTCGCCGTAGTTAATTAATTGTATTTGATACAAAATATAATTTTTTCAATAGGTTAAGAATATCAGACCTATTTTCTGTATTTAATGTATAAAAAAATAAAGATACGAAAACACTCGAGAAAGATTATTTTGCAGTGGAACTGTTGCTACTCTTACGAATAAAAGAATGGTGACGTAACGCGTACTTTTTCCAAGTGAACTTCAAAACGTATTTTGCCTCGGTATAACTTAAGGGAGAAAACCTTAAACAAAGAAATGCAAATAATCACAAATACATTCGAGAAACCATATTAATCGTAACATACTCTCCTTTCTTTGTGGACACAGCGAAAAGCAATATCTTGTAACATATGAATAAATACTACGTGTTTTTTTTTGTATCTATTCTGTTGCGTGCATTCTTCAGTTCATTCATTTCTCATATTTGTTTTGGAACGAATGTTCAAAAGTTTGTTATTTGCGTTATACTGAAATATCCCATTGCAATAAATTTTGAATAAACCTTTTGAGGAAATGGAAACAAAGTCTTTTTTTATTTTTTTTAATTGGGAGCTTGATGACCACCATGGGCAACTCAGTGGGCTATAAGCAGTAACTTTTCCCTGATTTAGGACCACTGGTTCCAGAGAAGGGAGAGAGGTAGTGCCGTAAGGCAAACAGATGGGTCCGGATTCGAATCCCGGTGAAACACGGGATTCGAACCCGGACCCATCTCGGACGAATAATCAGAAGCCAGCGTTTAGACAACTGCGACACCCGGGCGAAACAAAATATCAAAAAAAAAAAAAAAAAACAAAAAAAAAAACATGGAGGGGTAGAGAGATGGAAAGAGAAAAAACGCTCGCTTTCCAAGACGAATGAAAAGCCCCTCTCCCTTTTTCTAGTATTTTACTCCAAATTATCCTAACTGAAACACAACGGCTTCTTTATGTGGAATCTCAATTGCCCCTTATTTCCCGAGCTCAGGAATTCAAGATATGGAAAAACCAGACCCCTTTCCTCAATTCTATGTAAAAGTCACAAAAGAAATGTTTTCATTAGCTCCAACGACACTGCATGCATAGACCAACGGAAAAGGAAAACGCGTCTTTTTCCATTATCTAATTGAAAAAAAAACCCATCGAAGATGTCTGAATGGTTCATACATCATTATTTCATATGACACAGGGAGAATATGAGCATGTTTCTTCTTGAAAAAAAAACATAACAAAAGAACGAATCCGGAAAAAAATGTATAAACAGAATATTGCGTATGGATTCCAACACTATTTTACATTATTTGGGCTACTGATATTTTTATACGACAGCGAAGACCGCATCAGAACAGATGAGCTTTTTTTTTTCACGATTAGACCTTCGGACAAATCGGTACTGGACTAATCGTACCATTGGACCAGTCATACTATTGGACGAATCGGCATTGGACCAATCGTACCATTTGGCGAATCGTAACTTTGAACCACTTGTCATCTTTGAACGAATCGGTACTGGAACGATCGCATCATTGAACGAATCGTACCTTTGAACGAATCGGCATTCGATCAATCGTGCCATTGGGCGAATCGTACCTTTGAACCAACTGTCCCCTTCGGACGTATCGGCATTGGACCAATCGTACCGAACTGTCCCCTTTAGATGAACCGGTATTGGACCAATCGCACTGAATTGTCCACTTTAGATGAACCGGCATTGGACCAGTCGTACCATTAGATGAATTGTACCTGTGAACCAAATGTCTATTAGATGAACTGTCCTGACAAATCGGCTCTGGACCAGTCATCGTTGGACAAATCGTACGAGGGCCCTTCTTCTGGTCTTTGAACCTTCTACTGCCCTCATCCCTATCATTCAGAAGCATACACGGTCGTATCAGAATAATATTACCACCTACCTAATAATGGAAATAACCACTCTTGACCCAGATGACAGCGGCAAGACGGCGTGGCACGGACTCAGTGAGGCCCTCGAAGGTTGCCCGAGGCACATGTGCACATTCGGACTGCAACAGAGCACGGTATCCGAGGAGATGACGTGGTTGTGGATCGGCACATCGACCCTGTCAATCCAAATAGTCCCAGAAGTGCTCTATGAGATTGAAGTCAGGTGATTTTGCCGGCCAAAGGAAAACGGAAACCTAACTGTCGTGTTCCTGGAACCAGTCGCGCATCCCCTTAGCGACATGGCAAAGCGTTTTGTCCGGTTGGTAGACACCGTCACCACCAGGATAAACGTCAAACATGAAGGGATGCATGTTGTCATCGAGGATGGAAAGGTAGCTATCGGCTTTCAGGGACCCATCCAGTGGTACCAGCGGTCCCAGGTCATAGCAGGACAACATCCCTCAGACATGCACAAGGACACCGCCGGTCTGCACTTGACCGACAAGCGTGTCCGGGTGCTGATTATCGTGTGTTTGACGCCGTATCTGTCACCACTCGTCACTTCGGTGGAGTAGAAAACTCGATTCCTTGGAAAAGGCAACCGTTTCCCACTCCTCCACTGTCCAATGACGGCAGTCCCATGCGAACTGCAGGCGTCGTTGCCGATGGACATGGGTTAACAAGGGTTCTTTGATGCAGCGTTGACTCTGGAGACCCATGCGTAATAGGGTTCGCTCTACTGTTATCGGGGACAAGTACCTGGGTGCTACAGCGTTCATTTGCGTGGTCAATTGCTGCACTCGTGCCCTTCGATTGCCCTTTACCAGTCGACGGAAGCGATCTTCTCTTCTGGGGTTTGATGGTCTTTGGAGAACCACAGTTATGACGTCGGGAGTACTAGGTGCGCCAGCGGTCCATTCTTGGAACACCCTTACTACAGCACCTCGCGAACAGCCCACGAAGTCTGCTGTTTCTGAGATACTTCAGCACTTGGAGAGGTAGCGATGATCGTTCCTTTTTGAACGTTCGTCAAATCCCTACCTCTGCCTATTGTGCTCACGTGAAGCACTATGGCTCCTCTGTCCAGCCGATCTCTTATATCACCGTGTGATCGACTTTGTCACGTGCCCTCTGTGACGCGTCTGGGCGGGTTCACTGTGATTCCGGAGCTGGTCGTATTATTTTGATATGACTGTGTATAGCTCCCGAGTCCGTGATAATGGCGGATACACGGGCTAGGATACATCGTCCGCTGCAACGCACCTTACGTCAATTAACTTCATGTGTTGTGTCGATCTTCAAATTGAATCGCACGCCTAAATTATTGTGGGGTCGTAGCGTCTCCTTAAACACCGCTTCGGCATCTGAGGCTCAAAAGATTCTAACCTACAAGGAAAAATTAGCTGGCCAGGGGTAGTCATTGAGATCGATGAAGCCGTGTATTCATCATTTCCTTATCTGGGAGGTAAAGATTCTCTTCATTATCCATCAGAGAGGTTATCATATTGTGTTTGTAAGAAACGAAATGTGCTTTTTCTTTAGAAGAAATGCTCTCTATTCGCTCCTAAAACTGACAAAGTGTCTTTTTAACAGCCATTTCAAAGCAAGAAACAAAGGAAATAATGTTTCTCAAGCATAATAGCAGCAACAGGACGTGGCGACATCTAGTGTCGTTTCTCGCAGACGCAAGTAACAGGGTCGATTCTGTAAATGAGCCGAAATATCGCCTCAATATGTGTCTCTGAATAATATGTTTCGGAATTTTATGCTTTCTTGATTGCTTATGAGTGTGTGATTAAAATTCGTAGCGTATATTTTTAGGCATCGCTCTCAGGAAACTCTTTTATTTGTAAACTGTTGTCTTTTCCGTATTTAGCTGGTGAATCGATACTGCTTAGTACTCAATGCAATTTTCAGCGAGAACGTTCTTCATCCATTATGGGTACACTATAAGTGTAGTGTATATTATAATCAAGTTAAATTTTTCTCATTCAGTCAATCACGCTAAAGTGAGAACATTTCTTTATTTTAGTCATTCGTTTCCTAGACGGACCTGCAATCGAGAGTTGGAGAATCCCCGTCAATAAGGCGAGCGAACCTCTCCAGAAAAACAGATGTTATAAATAACTTAACTTGCATTTTTTATGGTTTATGAACATTATTTCCTTGATGTTCATAATTCATGTCAGACGCGTAATTTTTCGTATCCAGAGTTATTTATATAATCCAAAATAAAAACAATTTTCTTCGCCCTAGATTGGAAAAATTCTTTTTTGTGACTTTATTGTTTTGGATGGAGAAATCGCACAGTAGCAGAACAAATTAATATTACCAAAAAGCCAGGGAGAAATAATATTACTAGATATACATATTTGCGCAAAAATATCATAGTTCACAATTATACACAGTAGAGCTGCGTCATGATCAATAAAGCTACAGCTTTTCCTGAGGGACGGATCTGAACAACCAATCTGCGTCATCAGCAATAAAGCTATAGCTTTTCCACAGGGACGCATCGAAAAAATCAATGTACGTCATCATCAATAAAGCTGTAGTTTTTCCTCAGGGACCGATCGAAACAACCAATCTGCGTCATCACCGATAAACCTATAGCTTTTCCTCAGGGACGGATCGAAATGACCAGACCAGGCTGGGATTTTAGTGTTACGGCCCATTAAAAAAAATATACATATCTACAGTGCAATACCTCATAAATTCCCCCATGAAAACATTCTGTTGCGTGCTGGATGAAAGAGAACTATTGAAATATGTATCGTAAGACGAATTCGGTTGTCAACAATCTTTTTAATAATTTAGTTTCTTGAACATTTCCAGCTAAATCCCTATGAAAATCATTCCGAAAGTTCAAATGTTTACTTTCAACACAACAATTTTCCAACGCAATTAACTTTCATATTTATTTGGTCAAACTCATCGACTACTGCGCAATGTTATTTGTATCTCCGCCTTTTTTTTTTTTTTTGATTGGAGGTTTAACGACCACCGTGAGCAACTGAGTGGGTTATAAGCAGTCGGTCGTTCGTCCCTAACTTAAAGCCATTCCAGGTAAGAAGCAGAGCCAGCGCCATAAGACAAACACAACATTCATGCCTCTCCGGGATTCGAATCTGGACCCATCACGGTATATGTTTTTTTGTTTTGACGTAGGACTACGTCTAACTCCGCGGATAGTACACTGGTGTGCAAAAATTAAAGACGAAGAGGAGAAATTAGCATACCAGCGAAACGAGCAGGCAGAACGGACCCAAAGACCACTCAGGAGACAGACTAGGGTCCGGTACGGTACGGCATGCGCATATATGCAGCATGACCTGGGTCGGGGGGAGGAGTGTCGGAAGGGTATTAAGCACACGGGCGGTGTACGCTCAGCAATTCGGTGAAAGCTATTGCACGGTGTACATCGGTTTGAACAACGTGGAATTGTTGCCACCGTGTGTATGGCCAACAGGCAATCCAGTAGACGACATCTGGATGACTTTACCCGAGGTCGCGTCATTGGGAAGTTGGAAGAAGCTCGAAGTGTGACTAGTGTGGAGGAGGAGGAACAGCCGTCAGAGAGTTTAGCAGTGGTCGTCCACGAGCAATAACGGCGGCGGACGACCGGTATATTGTCCTACAGGCGAGAAGAGACAGACGGCAGACAGCGAGAGAAATCTCAAGCCACATGCAACAGACAACTGGACATCCGTTATCGCGTTTTACCGTGGCCAGGAGGCTGCACAAAGGCGGTCTATTTGCACGACGACCAGTACGGCGTGTGCCATTAACGCCTGCTCATCGGAGACAGCGGTTTCTGTGGTGCCAGGAACACAAGAACTGGACACATCAGCAATGGGGTCGAGTTTTCTTTACGGATGAGAGCAGATTTAGTCTGGCGAGCGATTCTGGACGTATACACATCTGGAGAGAGCAGGGAACACGCAATCACACCTCCAACATAATCGAAAGTGACCGGTTTCGAGGTGGCGGAGTTCTCGTTTGGGGCGGTATCATGCTTGGTAGCCGTACTGACCTCCACATCTTCCAAGGAGGTTCAGTCACTGGTGTCCGCTATTGTACCGAGGTTCTCCTGCCTTACGTGCGTCTGTTAAGAGGTGCTGTGGGTCCTGAGTTCCTCTTCATGGACGACAACGCTACACCTCATCGTACAGTGGCTGTCGCAGAGCTGTTGGAGAGTGAAGATATTCAACGCATGGATTGGCCGCAAGATCCCCGGACCTAAATTCAATCGAACACGCTCCCCGTGCACGGGGGAAATGATGCAATATTTCTGGGTGTGCCGCCGCGATTGACTCAGTCTATTCCGGCAACGGTGAGCGCAACACAACTGCGCGTGGCATCGTTTTAAAGCTCTCGACGAGATCTTGTCAAATGTACGAAGAACATTTCTTAGTGGTTTGAACTGAATATTTCAAAAATTGTTTTCTTGTGAACCAGTGAATACTTTTGACAATATCGCGGTTTACCTGGACAACCATGAGTGTAAAACGACTGTGCGTGGCATCGTTTTAAAGCTCTCGACGAGATCTATTCAAATATATAAAGAACATGTGGCAGTGGTTTAAACTAAAATTTTTAAAAACATTTTTGGCGTGAACTGGTAAACATTTTCGACAATGCCGCGGAATTCGCAGAATGAACGCAAGCAAAAGTGGAGAAAATCAAAACGAGAGGTATGAGCAAGTGATGAGGAATGTAAGCAGCCCAAGAAGACAGAGCACCACGTTGGTTAATTCATGTATCGATCTACTTTGTGTTCGAAATGTATCCAGCATTATTTATACAAGCTACTTTTCATATCATAGACCTGTGTTGGCTATAACAAATTAAATAAACGCTTTGAAACCATAATCAACTAGCTCATTTCAACTCTCCGATCTGCAAGTCGTAGTCCTACGTTCCAAACTGACGGCTCAATCAGAACTGAGCCTAACTGTATTTTTTTATTGAAAGTTTAACGACCACCGTGAGCAAAAGAACGGGCTATAAGCAGTCGCTATTCTCTAATTTAGGGCCACAGGCTCCAGGGAAGGGATAAAGTCAGCGCCGGAAGACAAACACAACATCCAGGCCTCTCGGGATTCGAACCCGGACCCATCTCGGACGAATGATCAGAAGACAGACCACAGCGTCACCGGGGCGGCGTCGCCTTCGTGAGTAGATTCCTTTTTTAAGTCTACCCATTATTTTGACGCATGAACCAGTACCGATAAATCGTTATTTCTTCTAAGATAAATGGGGTAGGACACAGAATTCGGTATATATCTGCTGGAAGAAAATCTCTTTGCGCCCTGTGTCGGTCAGTAGATAAGGGCGTGGGAATGATGAGCCAGTGCAATGGGTACTAGCTTCGCCTTAAACACTGTTGTACATTTTTGGTAATTCTCAATCTTTTTACATACAATTTTGATTAACAGATGGCGCCAGATGCGCACTGCACTGCTGACACTTTGTGTATGACGTAACAGCGTGACTCCTGGATTAGCCTCTGTAGAGAGAGAGGTTGTGGTAAAAATGTTTAGCGAAGAGCTCATCATGTCTTCATGTTATGTCATAAATAAATTATTGTGTTTTCTAATGTGATTGTAATAAGTATTTCAAGGGGAGTAGTTCTTTGGTTATACCACAGCAATAAGAAATAATACAATTTAATCAATCGAACCATCCCTCCAACATACCACTGCTCAACCAAACAACCATCAAATATTACAAAAAGAAAGTAGGACATACCAATGTCTCTGGGCTCCAGATCCAACTACTTACATCTAAGTGTAATTAGTTTCAGCTTAATTAATTTATAATAACGTACTTGGTCCAGCTGCACTTTTATTTTGCAAGTACAGAGAATTTTGCTGTTTCATTTCAGACAGAATCAATGCCCAACACAAACAGTGGGCTAACTTTTTTAACGAAATAGCTTTCAGACAGAAATAAAGCTCAAGTGAAATTAACGAATATCGTATTCATAAGCATCAAATAATTATTTGTTTCAATTCAAAAAAATCAAAATAAAAATAACATAAGAAAGTGGGCCATTTCTCGAGTAGTCTACAAGTAAATATCCGGGTGATACAATCCGCCTGAGCTTTCCTATTGCATTACGAAGCTAATTTGTCTAAAACAGCGCGAATTGTTTTGCCATTTTTTTACTCGAAAATCCTAGCCAGTCAGTTCCGAAACGAAACCACATTCGAAGTCTATGATATCTGATGTTTCTCAACAGAGAGGTGCAATCATCCGGTGCTCTGAAAGCACCGGATGAAGGAAGTCGCATGACTCCTGAAGAATGATTTAAAATGCGAATTTACAGCGTTTTCGACCCTGTATTGTCCTGGATAGATTGGCGTTAAGAGCAACTGGGAACTGTCTGTGACGGTTTTGCAAAACACATTTAAGGAGACAGGGGGCCCGGGGACTGGACAGTATTTTAGGGCCCCATTATTAGTAACACATCTAGGATTTCATCATGAGTGAATGAATAAAAATAACCAGGAGAAAACATTCCCCAAATATGAGGAAGCCATAAAAATATCTCCTCCGTATTGAAGTGTGTATCCCATGATTCATGAACGAATCAGAGGTAGCAAAGAAAATGTAAAAATGCATGGTTGAAAAGGTGTCGTGCGCGAAGCTACCATGTTATATTTCACCGTGGACGAAGCGACCCTGCTAATCGTAGTCACTTACATCTTACTTTGTAGAAAAACAGACCGATGTTTTTCTCTTCAACTGCGTTGTTCGTTACTTGTAAATCTTTCATCTTACTTTGCAACATAGCTTAATGCTTTTTTTTTTTTAAATACTGCGTTGTTGGTTACTTGTAAATCTTTCATCTTACTTTGTAACATAGTTTAATGCTTTTTTTTTTTTTTTTTTTTTGAAATACTGCATTGTTGGTTACTTGTAAGTCTTACATCTTACTTTGTAACATAGTTTAACGCTCTTTTTAGAAATACAAGTTTTTAACATCATTTTTCTTATATATATATATACAAATCGTAATCAAATTACAAGTTTTTAATATCATTTTACTTATATATATATATATATATATATATATATATACTAAAGAGCAAAACTGAAGACTAAGGAAAAAATTTTAGAATTTAAAACGACAGGTAGATACATAACCTTTTCTATGTTGTACTAGGTGTGAGTCAAAATTATATATGTATTTTTTTTGCTTAGGTATCTTCTTTATAGAATATATATATATATTGTTTTATTTTATTTTTTTTCTTTTCTCCTTTTACTCACACAGGTAGATACATAACCTTTTCTATGTTGTACTAGGTGTGAGTCCAAATTATATATGTATTTTTTTGCTTAGGTATCTTCTTTATAGAATATATATATATATATATATATATATATATATATATATATATATATATATATATATATATATATATAAATCGTAGTCAAATAATTTTCATGCAATTAATTAATTACTTACATCTTCTGAATTTTATAGCTTTGGTCCTTAGTCCAACTTTGTAACATGGCTTAATGCTTTCAAGCATTTTTTAAGGTCTTTAGAATTTCCAAATTGCACCATGATGTTGCGAATGCGTTCGTCTACTTGTATATACATTTTCTTCCATTTTGGACCAAGTTCTCGTAATTCTTTTAATTGTTGTTTGTGCATCACACGCTTTGATTCTTCCTTTAGGCATTTAATAAGTTCATATATATTTGGCTGTTTTTTTCCTAGCACACTATTTAATTTTGAGTTCCATCCTTCGACGGCGTTGTTGGTTCTATGGCGCTGGCCATGTATTCCACATTTGCATTGGAACATTAGGATTTTCCATCCACTGGTTAACAAAATAGTGAAGAAATAAATCTAACCTTTCATTCTGTGGAACGTCCTCCATAATAAGCAGCCATGCGTCTTCAACATTTTCTGCAGGTAGGTGGGCCAAAGCAGCGCACATTTTACATATGCTTCTTATTCCTTCGTTGGTTTTATACAGTTGTGTAAGTCCCAGATCTTGGATATTCCGCCATAGACTTTGACTGAAGTGAAAATTGCAACCGGAGACAGTTGCATCAGGGAATACTTCTTTAAATAAATAAGTACATAGCTCTTTCCACGTTTCAGAGACACATGGCAATCGAAAAATTGTTTTCAGCCGCCGCCGTGGAATTCAGCCAATAACTCTCGATATCTAGCCGAGCGCGTTTACTTTACACCACGGTGGCCACCGTGGTGTAAAGTTACTTCTGCTTCATTCGGAATACAAACATGACCTGTTTTGCTTATTATATTATTCTGAAAATCCGTTTTAACACTTCCTTTACAATTTTCTTTTTTCTCTTTCAAGCACAGCCATCTGATAGTTAATTTACTTTTCTTCTGAAGGCGATATTGGTAGCCACCCAATACTAAACAAGGCTTGCCTTTTCTTGTAGAAAGTAACTCCATAACGAAGAACAAGCTTTTCAAAACGTATCTCACAATACCGAATGCCAAAATGGAATGTACTGGTAGGCTCGCACACAAGCATTTTTATTGGCTGGAACGTTGGTTTCTTTGCAGAGTGACCCTCAGGAGTGACCTTGGGAATAGCAGGGTCGCTTCGTCCACGGTGAAATATAACAAGGTCGCTTCGCGCGCGATTTTCCACAGGGTCGCTTGGCGCACGATCGTTTTCCGCACGCAATCGTTGAAAAATGGATAACCAGTTCAGTCCTGCTCTAATGCTCCCACCCTCCCAACTCCCGGGTTCAGCTTGTTGAAATTATATCGAAGTGGTGGGCAAAATAATATGATCCAAATTCAAATGAACTCTTAATGTATGAAATTTTCCCCCAATTACAGATGTTTACAAAAACACATCTATAATGCTTTCGAAAAATTTGAAGATGGACTGGGAGCGACTATACTTTTTGCGGACTCCTAAATAGGCAGAAAGAAATACAAAATAAATACATTTTTTTTCACAAGGCAGTTTCTTACAGTTTTTGCTGTGTTATCTGAAAAAAAAAAAAGCAAAAATTAAAAAATACTGTAGAACGCTGTCAGTTCTTCAAGCATCCTGCATAATTCTGGGGTCCTTTAAAATTGCGGGCCCTTTGGTTGCAACTCCTCTAGCCAGAGGTGTAACTAGCACGACGTGCGCCAACCCCCACCCCCGCAATATTTCCTTCAGCACCCCTAAGCACAGTAGTTTTCCCAGGATTTCGAACACGAGGGGGGATGCGTTTTTCACGGTGTGTGTGTGTGTGGTGGTTGGGGGGGGGGGTGTTAGGAAGTCAGAGACAGTGTCTCCAAATGTAATAGTGGTACCTAGAGCCCTGTAGTTTCAACTTTTTAAGTAATAGATTTAACAATTCGTGTAATTTCTCTGTCCAAAACTAAAATGAATCACTTGAAGAAATCACCCTCTTACAAATAGCAGATCTGCGGCTGCTGTAAATAAATGTTGACGCCTGTCGTGCACGTAATCCTAGGTAACTGACTGTTTTCCCCACATCCTCCACGGGAATCCCGCTGTGGCCTCGTACTTTTCCTCAGCAGCGCAGCGAGAGGGCGATTGGAGAGCGATCGTATTATTTACAACCCATTGCAGAGCAATCGTATTACAACCCGAAGTCAAAGAGCCCAACACTTTCAATCTGTAGGACATTCAGTGTCTTAAAAGTGAAACTAGGAATTTATTTAGGCAAAGCTAAATATATCTTAAAGTAAACTATGAATCTTTGGGTTAATTATTGTGCTTGTTCGAATTTTTTCATAAGATTATAACTGGCAGCTGCAGTACGCCCCTTTGTTACCTGCGCCCCCTGCAGCTGCGGGGGTGGTAGTTACGCCAATGCCTCTATCCCCCCTGTTAAAAGGCTCTGCGATTTTGCTTTCCGACGAGTTTCGCTTTAAGTTTGAAGCCTTGAGTTGACACTAATACAAAACATTAAAACTGCAACTCCGCTTGACATTCTGCAGTTCTCTCATGGCTTTGGATTGAGTCATATTCGAATACCAGTGCTGGTTTCTGAATATTTCTCACTCTTCCCGTTCCTACTGCTTCGCGTGAGAGAAGTTTTAGTAAGCAAAAATAAATTAAGAATGATTTCAGATCGACTGTCGGACAAGAACGATTATCCAATCTTTCCATAATTTATGTTGAATATAATATCGTTAAAGATCTTAATTA
Organism: Macrothele yani; assembly: GCA_039090855.1. Classification (NCBI taxonomy): domain Eukaryota; kingdom Metazoa; phylum Arthropoda; class Arachnida; order Araneae; family Macrothelidae; genus Macrothele; species Macrothele yani. The sequence continues at coordinate 24,513,176 of CM076992.1, forward strand.
TGATGATGTAATCAATGGATTTGCTGAAATGAAAGCCCAAACACTGCAATTAAATAATTATTTGTATTTATAAATACATATAAATGATCTTGTATATTTCTTGTGTACACAAAACTTATTTATAAACAATTTTTATATCATATTTGTTTTATTATAATTTTTTTCTCAAAAAAAAAAAAAAATGAAATTATAGGGCCCAAAAATAAAACCTTGCACAGGGCATAGGAAAAACTAGCTACGGCTAGTTAGCTACATACTGCGTTTAACTTTCCATTGCATCGTGCGCACAAGTCATTTACATGACTTTTAGCGAACATATTTTCAAAGCAGTGGAATTAGCAGCGGTCTTGCTGTTCGCTCAGATGTTCATATTAAAACAGGTCGTAATTCTTTCATAATTAAATAACGAGTGTATTCTCCAATTCCGATTGGTGTTTGCAAAATCTTCCAAAAGATGGCAGAACATCCTATAACAATTCGAACTCCATTCGAACTTTAAAGTTGTAATCTGGGATAGGGTGCAGTTGCCTTGTGAATTCGTTTCTTATTATACTCATTCAACCAAATAAATTGTGATTAAAGACATTTGTAAAAGATGTTTTTTGATCGAGAGAGAATAAAAATTCTATCGTATTTCTGATAACATTCAGAGTTTCAGTAACGTTAATTTTCGAATGACAAGTACAGACAAAAAAAGAAATCGGTCCGTGAATTCTAAAACCATTTTCTATTATATTTTTTATATTTATTCGAACAATTTTGAGTTTAAGAAATATTTTTTTATTTATTCGAACAATTTTGAGGAACTGCTAGAAATTCTTTATCCTTTAATTTCAGCGCAAGAATTTTGTAAGAATAAAACTACACAAAACGGCAGTCCTGCTTCTCTAATGCTGAAGGCAGAGGGCAGCACTATCTGAGTAGAAACATATTAGTGACAAATCGTCCATAATTAGGGGAGATATAGAGAAATTATATTGAGACACGGGGGTATGTAGAATTTTTTTTTTGTGGGTGGGTGGGGGTGGGGGTGGGGACACGAAAAGTGGAAATTTTGAAATCCGCCAGAGCAAAAAAATAGAAAAATTAAAGCATTTTTTCTTATGAAATTTGATGTATTTTTTTTAAATTAAAACTTTTTTTTCCTAATGTAGGTCGCATTTTAACCAAAAACATTAAAAAAAAAACACTTTCGGTGGAAAGGGAGGAAGATGCAAGGACGCCCTTGCATTTGAAAACGAATTGAAATTACTACACAATGTGAACTCACTTAAAAATCATTAGATTTCGATTTCCATTTGTGAACGCAGTTTATTCCCTTTGCTTACAGGGACTAAACAAAAAAGGTATGTATGTACATGGTTATTATATAAATTTATTTACAACGAACAATGCAATGATGACATCGGTAGTTTCCATGCTAATCCAAAAATAAAATGGTTAGAATTTCTTTGTACTTCGTCATGCTTATAAAAAACCAAGTTATGCTGAAGAGACAAAATATTTTGCTACCAACGGCTTCCAAACAGAACCCCCCCCCCCCAAAAAAAAAAAAAACTTATGCTGCCAGTGATCAGGAAAAGTCCAATACTGGTTTTCTCCCATGTAAAGCTTCTTAATAAATTTTACTAAGGATACTAACACCGCAGTCCATAAAAACGAGTAACATGTTATTAACTGATCATTACTTCAACACCAACGCTGCGTAATTCGCAGAATTCTGGGCAAAAATCGTTTAAACACGAAGTTTAAACGATTGGGCCTCCGATGGGCCTCCGCGGTAGCGCACTGGTCTACGCGCTGGCTTCTGACTCTTCGTCTGAGTGGGCCCGGGCTAGAACCCCACTTGAGGCATGGCTGATGCGTCTGTCTCAGAGTACCGGCCCTCCCTGTTCCCCGAAACCAGCGACCCAAATAACGGACGGGCGACTTCACATAGCCCTTAAACTTGTTCAAGTTACTCACGGAGGTCGTTTAATGCTAAAGTTTCAGTTTTTTTTAAATTATTGTACATCAGCTTTGTTTCTAAAAGTTCATAAATACATATAAAAACACCGGACAAAAATATTTGTCACCTACAGCAATATATGCAGTTGTTTAATATGATATATTTCTGAGGTTATAAGTAGAAATTAATTTAAATATTCCTGGGTTATATAATAATTACATAATAATAAAACGTGTGTTATTTTTTTCCACAGGCAAAATTTTAACGGGATGCCCTGACAACCTATGACGTGTTACTCTAAATTATCTTTGCCGCCCCGGTGGCGCAGTGGTCTAAGCGATGGCCTCTGATCATTCGTCCGAACGGGGTCCGGGTTCGAATCCCAGTGAGGCATGGATGTTGTGTTTGTCTTACGGCACTGGCTCTCTCCCTTCCCTGGAACCAGTGACCCTAAATTACTGTTACAAGGCACTAGCAGTGTTCCTGCCGAGTCGGCCGGTAACGGTGCTTGAGACCCTGAAGTACAATTTAGTTGGCGCGGCACCAGGTGAGAATCTCAGGTGCACTGCTGCACTCAAAGATTCACACCAGAACATAAAAAATGAAAAGTTGAAGAATGACCCGAAGCACAAGGCTTGTGTGAATCCACCGTGTGAACAAAATAACAACAACAAATAAAAAATAAAATAAACTAAAAAAACGATACTTTGGGATCAGAGTTGTGATGAGGTTCACCCGCAATCACCAATTCGTGACTGAGTGTAGTGGTCCGGATCTTACTCCGGTACATTCAATCCCCAACCAGTCAGTACAACACTCACTTTCGCAAATAACACATGATTCTCAAATACACAACACAACATTTAATAACGTTCTGCGAGATTTAAACAGATACGGCGCTCTCTAGGCGCATAGACAATTGCCCCTCATATGTGGGCAGCATACGGTGTCACACTTTACTGTCGGAAGACGCAGCCGACTGAGTCTCCACCGGACTATCTGAACAAGAGATACTACTCGTTTACACACTAAATAGAGCTGCAGGTGATATTCATATACAATTGCTTAGAGAATGAAAAACAAATTATATGCAAACGATCACATTAAAAATACTCGCGACACAAAATACACAAGCACGTTAATTTGCGGTATAAGATTATAGGTGCGAAATACTGCCAAAGTTAATTAACTAAATCTAATAAGCATGCACATGCAGAACCCTGCCCCGCTGACGTTGGTCCTGAACCAAAGTTAAAAGAAACTGTCCCGCCCAGCGGAATTTGTAGCCACACCCTCTCTCCCTTATTCATGTAAAAAAAAATAATCAGGAAATGGGCCCTGTAAGAAATAAATCTGTATGTGCAGGTATTTCCTCTGAGGTTCAGTCACTCAGCATTACTGCATCTATGTCCATGCAGCTTTGGGTGTCGGGATGGCACAAGTTCGCAGATGTGCGAAGAAAGAAAAAGGAAATATTCATCTACTTACAGTTTCGTGACTTTGCTGTGCAAATCCATTGTGCATCACATAATATCACACGACAAAAAAAAAAAAACACGCACACACACACAGACACTTGCACCATGTGGCAGCACCGATGATTTAACACTTCACTTTGACGCTTGATGTAAATGAAGCACACAATTAAAATGGTGATATCACGCCGCACTTTGTTGCGCTGATGCGAGTATACACGGATCCACTCTTGTGAAGATTTAAAGGTGGCCGTTAAACAAAATAGCCCCTCTCACATCTGCTGTTGCAGTTTCCGAGACTGATTTTCTGTGTTCCTGAGAAATGATTTTTGTTGTCGTGAAGAAATAATTGTGAACATCAACTGCTTGGAGAGTGGAACACATTCAATTCCGCTGCTGCTATAGTAGATTCCGTCCGTCGCTACCTTCCGTCCTTTTTGACCGTTCATTCCCAATTCGGTCAGTTCCTTTCCGTTAGCATAACATCTACCCTGCCTGAGTACGCAGTTCAAATATGAACCTCGCAGGTTTTGTTTCCATTTTTTTTTTATCGAGTTGCGACCGCCAGCCCTGAGATTAATTTTCTCGGCCGAGCGAAATCATACGTGCTTTTACCTTAAGCGTATATCGGCAACTGCCGACCGAAAACAACGCTCGAATCCACCCCTATTCTTTTCGGCGATTCTATACTCTTAATTGCCCATTGTCCCTAGCGGACGTCAGAGTATCTTTCTTGCTGACAGAGTTATGTGTCTGCTGAGGGTCTCTTGGCCCACCCACTGAAGTAAACATACGGACCACAGCGTTAAGCTACAAGCGGAAAGAAGAAAAAAGAAAAGTGAAAAACCACTTCGAACAATGCTGCTTCCATCCGCATTCGAAAGCACATTTCCCTCGTTCGTTTTGCAGCCCCTCTAAGACACTTGAGATAGGAATTTTTATGTTTCACTTCAGGGCTATGTGTGAGGTCTAGCAATTCAAAATGGCAAAAATATTGCGTTTCTTGCCTTCAAAAGCATTGGAGCGAATTCCCAATTATCCCGCAATTTTGTTAATTAATTTAGAGAACAGCCGAAAGAAAAAAAACGTAAATGAGAAATAAATAAAAAAAACTGAACTGTAAAAGAACATGTGAGCCTGCCGAACTGTGATTCCTAGCTGCCTCATACCATACGCGACATGGCGGACAAATTTTAGAGTTTTCTTCAGGTTTTAGGATGGGGGGGGGGGGGGTGTCCACTGTAACATTACGGACGGGCGACTGCTTATAGCCCATTGAGTTGCTCACGGTGGTCGTTAAACCTCCAATCAAAAAAAAAAAAAATTATCTTTCATTTTTAGTTGCTTTCTCTATGTAAATTTGAGTTCATTCTCTTTCAGCGGTTTCAACTCCAACGTTATATCTTCTCGCTTGCGGAACGAGGTTGGCAACAATTTTGAGGTCAGAGAGCGGGACGTATGAATATTGATAGATAGTAACTAGAGATATACACCGGTGAGCCATTGCATTATGACCTCCTACCTAATAAGCTGTAGGACGCCCCCCTTTAGCCCGCAAAACAGCGGCCACTCGGCCAGGCATCGATTCGATGGGGTGGTGATAGGTATCCTGGGGTATCTGGTACCATACAGTAATGTCGGCAGCTGTTTCTCCAGTTTACGCGCATTTCGGAGTGGTGCTGATTTAGCGCGAACCTGCTTTTCTAAGTCGAACAACAAATGTTCGATTGGGTTCATGTCAAGTGAATCTGGAGGCCAGGGCATTAACAGAAAGTCACCAGCATGTTCCTCGAACCACTCATTGACGATTCTGTCAGTGTGGCATGGCGCAATATCCTGTTGGTAATGGCCATCACCAGCAGGGAACACAACTTGGTCCGCAACGAAGTTCAGATACCTGACAGCCGTCAGGGATTGTACTATTGGGATAATGGGGCCTAAAGTGTCCCAAGAAAACGTCGTCCAGAGCATAACACCGTTGCAGCCGGCCTGTTTCCGCCCAACAGTGCATTTAGGTGCCATAGCCTCCATTGGTAATCGGCGTATCCGCATTCTGCCGTCTACTTGATGCACCAGGAATCTTGATTCGTCAGACTAGGCCACTTTCTTCCAATCATCCACGGTCCAATCTCGATGATCATGGGCCCATTTCATGCGTTGCTGGGGATGACGTGCTGTGAGCATGGGGACCGGGCTTGGTCTTCGGCTACACAGGCCCATGCGCAGAAGCCTGCGATGAACTGTGTGCTGTGATACATTGCCCTGATCACCACAGTTGTAACTGCGGGTGATTTGTCGCACTTTGGCCCTGCGGCCGCTGTGAACAATGCGCGACAGTCTCTGCTCCCCTCTGGCATCAGTGAGCTGCGGACGACAGTTCGTCGTTTGGCCATCTGTGCACCAGTTTTGATACGTACTCACTACAAGTTTCACGTGAACAACCCACAAGCCACGCTGTTTCCGAGATCGTAGTTCCGAGGCTCCGTGTCATCACAATTTGTCCTTTATCAAACTCCGATACATCGGCAGCTTTTCCATTCTGACTCCGAACACTCTACTAACCGAAAGCCTGTCCTCGGGTTGTATATATATATAATGCTCTGTGAACTTCACCTACGCCACCGTTCAGTCTCCAGACGCGCTCATTTTTCCAGGCTGGGGGTGGTCATAATGGAAGGGCTCGTCGGTGTATAATGTTGAAGCAGCAGCCGAAGGATGGGATGTTATACTTGGAGAAGCTGCGTTTCGCTGAAGTTGTATTTACTTGAAGGCCGCGAGTTGAATTGTGTTGATATATATTGAGTGTTGGGAGTTCAAGTTTTCTGTTTACTGACGTACATTAATTAGCTTCAAAATATTGGTGCTGTTATAAGCCAAGTTCTGCATGAATAGTGCTTACGAGATGTTGACAAAATAAAGGAATGCACTGTAAGTAACTATCTCATGAACTTTATTTGAGTGACTTTAGTTTCACTTACAACTGACGGTATATACACTGCCGGCCACCCAAAATGCAACACCAAGAAGGAAGCATCCGATTGGCCTGAAATTCGCAGCATGCGTCGCCCGCGAGAGGACATGCAAACGATTAGCATTGCAGGGCATATGCAAATTATGTGCGCCCGGCACGCCACCGAGAAGCATTATAAGAAGGGTGCACAGGAGGCGGGGTGTAAGTAGTGGAAGTGTGTTGTGCTGCCGGACCTGTGCGTGGGAAGCTTCCTGATGCCTCGTCGCAGAATACGGCAGTCATTCCAGCACGCTTCGGAGTTCGACAGAGGACGAATAGTGGCTTATCGCGACAGCGGTTTATCGTACCGAGACATCGACGCCCGTGTGGGACAACATCCAGCCACAGTGAGGCGAGTATGGATTCGGTGGGTGCAAGAGGGACGGGCGCACAGACGTGAGGGATTGCCGCAGCCGCGGCAACCCACCGAACGAGAGGACCGGTATGTCGTTCGGCGGGCATTGACGGCTCGCATCGCCACATCACGAACGTTAGCGCAGAAATTAGGGTGTGTTGCGCAACAACCTGTGTCAGCACGTACCGTTCGACGTCGTCTGCGGGAGCGGGGACTTGTCGCACGGCGCCCATTGCTCCGATTATCATTGATGTTACACCACCGGCGAGTGCGGCGGCAGTGGGCCGTTGAACGCCGCCCCTGGACTACGGGATGACACGACATTGTCTTCTCCGACGAATCCCGCTTCTGCCTGCAACACCACGATGGTCGGATCCGCGTGTGGCGGCACCGCGGCGAGAGACTGTATGGCGCATGCGTTATGCATTGCCCTACCGGTCCGTCGCCTGACGTTATTGTTAGGGGCGCAATTGGATATGACACCCGCACCCCTCTGATACGCATCACCGGTACACTCAACAGCCACCGCACCATCTCCGACGTTTTGCAGCCCGTAGTCCTCCCTTACCTGTAGGACCGGCCAGCGGCCACGTTTCAACAGGACAATGCGCGCCCACACGTGGCACGCATCGTGCAACAAATTCTTCACGGCCCACCAGGTGTCACTGCTGCCGTGGCCCGCCTGTTCTCCCGATATGTCGCCCATCGAACACGTCTGGTCGCTGATCGGCAACCGAGTGGCCCGGCAAGCACCACCCGTGGCTACGCCTGATGAACTGTGGTAACGTGTGGGAGCAGCCTGGACAGACATACCCCAAGCCCACATCCAAAGCCTCTTTCGTTCGATGCTGCGGCGTGTAGCGGCCGTTATTGCCAGCCATGGGGGCCACACGAGCTATTTATATCTGCGTGTTCCGTAAGTCGCACGGGACTGTAAGTTCAATCATTTCGTCTTTGTATCTGTTGTTATGTGTCCAGTAAATCTGGCTTTGCTATCTCGTGTCCTTTTTGGTGTTGCATTTTGGGTGGCCAGCAGTGTAGTAAGAACGATACAAACTACGTACTTTTCTGAATATAGTAAGCAGGGACCTGCTGCGTGAAGGAAGGGCAAAATTTCGTCGGCGTACTGTCCGGTATCTGCAGTTCTTGAAGACCTTTTCTTTTTGCGCAGAAACCAACTAACACGTGGCATATGGCATTTTTCTATCCATGCCCGGAACAAAGAGCTCTCCCGAGTCCCTACTTCTCGCCAAGACCCCGTTGCCGAAGATCTCTCTTTGTCAACTAGAAAGTGTAAGAAAAGACTGGTACGCTAAAATACACGGTTGTATCAGAATAATATGACCACCTACCAAATAACGGGAATAACCACCCTTGACCCGGATGACAGCGGCGAGAGGGTGTGGCATGGACGCAATTAGGCCCTGGAAGGTTGCCCAAGAAGGCACAAGTGCCCATTCGGACTGCAGCAGTGCACGGAGGTCCCGGAAATTACCTGGTTGTGATTCGGCAAATAGAACCTGTTGATCCGAGGAGTTCCACAATTATTAATGTCGGGCGATTTCACCGACCAAGGAAGAACGGTGACATCTCTGTCGTGTTCCTGGAACCAGTCACGCACCCCCTTAGCGACATGGCAGTGCGCATTGTTCTGTTGATAGACACTATCACCACCAGGGTAAACGTCCAACATTAAGGGATGCATGTGGTCAGCGAGGATGGACAGGTAGCCATTGGCGTTCAGAGACCCATCCAGTGGTACCAGCGGTCCCTGGTCATACCAGGAAAACTCCCCCAGACATGCACACTGCCACCGCCGGCCTGTACTTGACCGACAACCGCGTCTCGGTGTTGGTTCTGGTTTGTCTGACGGCGTATCCGCCGCCGCCCGTCCCTTTTGTGGAGTAGAAACCTCGATTCGTCGAAGAAGACAACCTTTTCCCACTGTCCAACGACTGTAGTCCAATGCAAACTGCAGGCGTCGTTGGCTTTGAACCTGGGCTAATACGGACGCCTTGGCGCAGCGTAGACTCCGGAGACCCATGCGTAACAGGGTTCGCTCTATAGTGTTATCGGAGATACGTACCTGGGTGCCAACAGCGTTCATTTGCGTGATCAATTGCTGCACTTCTTCGCGTCGATTGCCCTTTACCAGTCGACAGAAGAAACCTTTTCCTCTTTAGTAGATGGGTTTTGGGGCTCCACAGTTGTGACGTCGGGAGGTACTCGGTGTGCCTGTGGTCCATTTTTGGTACACCCTTACTACAGCACCTCGCGAACAGCCCACGAAGTCTGCTGCTTCTGAGATGCTTTCACCCCTGACGCGATACTCGATGATCATTCCTTTTTGAACGTCCGTCATTGTGCTTACATGACGCACTATGGTTCATCTGTCCTGGCCGGCCGCTTACATCTACGTGTGGTCGACCTTATCACGTGCACTCTGTGGCACGCGTGGGCGGGTACACTCTTATTGCGGGGGCGGTCATGTTATTTTGATAGGGTTGTGTATACAAAATTACATTTAAGAAAAACAGAAGAAGAAAATTCTCTATCTCTCTCCCTGTCTCAGAGCCCGAACCGTAGTAAATATTATGCAGGCCGAGGCCAGTTCGGGCCCGGACTCCGCTCGTCTTTCCACTGGTGCTCAGCCGGTGCTGATGTCCGAATAATAACGAGTGTGTAATCCGTTATTCAAACTTTTCCTTCCAAAACGCACTGTCCGTCTTGGGTGTTGTTGGACCTCGGGAAAATGCTTTGACACTTCTCGGTGTTCCATCAGATTTGAGGCGGAGGTGAGAGACATCCTGTAATTACTTGCTCGGTTGATTTTCTACAGTTGGAAGTTTCTTGCTGAGGAGTTACAGCGATGCTATTTTAGACACGGTCTGATCTTCTCCGTTTCGGTAGTGTCTGTCGACCTGAAGGATCCGAGAAGCAAACAAAAGGCAGCTCATTTGGCGCTTCATTACTCACGGAAAATGCACTTAACGTACATTTAGAATCCAACACGTTTTTTCTCTGTCTTCTATTCTGTGTGTTTTCTATTTCTCGGGTATTAGGAGAAACAATAGGCAGCAAATCAGTGTTTCCAACTCTTTCTGTTACTGAGTGGGGTTTTTCTACTCAAAGAACGCACACACGCATGTGTGTGCATACAAATTTTCTTTTTGCTTCGACAGGTTTAATGGTTTCCATGAAACTGATACAGCAATTCAACTTCATTCCTTTGGTCTCCCACGCAACCTTCAGATCTACTTTGCTGGATCGATACAAAACTACAATATTACAAAACAATTACAAAAATACAAATATACGATACAAAATTATATGTTGAGAACTCTGCCGTACTACAGAGGTAAAGCACGTGTCAAGACGACAAATCTGCAGCGATACATTCTGTCCGTGTAGCTTAGTTGGGAGAGCAACTGACTCCGGAGTGAAGGGGCGCGCCTTCGATCCCCATCACGGACCAACTTGTGTGTTCACATTGGCGCTCGAACGTAAAAATCGAAGTACTGGCCGTTGGGTTGTTCGAAAAATGTGTGATGTTTGTTCCACACATCGCATAGAAATAATGAAAATTCCGTTCTTCGCTTCAAAAAAAAAACAAAAAAAAACAGTGAGGTGATGTGATGTACTACAGAGGTAAAGTTAGGGTCAAGACGACAAATCTGCACCGATACATTCTGTCCGTGTAGCTTAGTTGGAAGAGCAACTGACTCCGGAGTGAAGGGGCGCGCCTTCGATCCCCGTCACGGACCAACTTGTGTGTTCACATTGGCGCTCGAACGTAAAAATCGAAGTACTGGCCGTTGGGTTGTTCGAAAAATGTGTGATGTTTGTTCCACACATCGCATAGAAATAATGAAAATTCCGTTCTTCGCTTCAAAAAAAAAAAAAAAAAAAAAAAAGAGTGAGGTGATGTGATGTACTACAGAGGTAAAGTTAGGTTCAAGACGACAAATCTGCACCGATACATTCTGTCCGTGTAGCTTAGTTGGAAGAGCAACTGACTCCGGAGTGAAGGGGCGCACCTTCGATCCCCGTCACAGACCAACTTGTGTGTTCACATTGGCGCTCGAACGTAAAAATCGAAGTACTGGCCGTTGGGTTGTTCGAAAAATGTGTGATGTTTGTTCCACACATCGCATAGAATTAATGAAAATTCCGTTCTTCGCTTCAAAAAAAAAAAAAAAAAAAAAAAAAAAAGAGTGAGGTGATGTGATGTACTACAGAGGTAAAGTTAGGGTCAAGACGACAAATCTGCACCGATACATTCTGTCCGTGTAGCTTAGTTGGGAGAGCAACTGACTCCGGAGTGAAGGGGCACGCCTTCGATCCCCGTCACGGACCAACTTCTGTGTTCAGATTGGCGCTTGAACGTAAAAATCGAAGTACTGGCCGTTGGGTTGTTCGAAAAATGTGTGATGTTTGTTCCACACATGGCATAGAATTAATGAAAATTCCGTTTTTCGCTTCAAAAAAAAAAAAAAAAAAGAAGAGTGAGGTGATGTGATGTACTACAGAGGTAAAGTTAGGGTCAAGTCGACAAATCTGCACCGATACATTCTGTCCGTGTAGCTTAGTTGGGAGAGCAACTGACTCCGGAGTGAAGGGGCACGCCTTCGATCCCCGTCACGGACCAACTTGTGTTTTCACATTGGCGCTCGAACGTAAAAATCGAAGTACTGGCCGTTGGGTTGTTCGAAAAATGTGTGATGTTTGTTCCACACATCGCATAGAATTAATGAAAATTCCGTTCTTCGCTTCAAAAAAAAAAAAAAAAAAAAAAAAGAGTGAGGTGATGTGATGTACTACAGAGGTAAAGTTAGGGTCAAGACGACAAATCTGCACCGATACATTCTGTCCGTGTAGCTTAGTTGGGAGAGCAACTGACTCCGGAGTGAAAGGGCGCGCCTTCGATCTCCGTCACGGACGAACTTGTGTGTTCACATTGGCGCTCGAACGTAAAAATCGAAGTACTAACCGTTCGGTTGTTCGAAAAATGTGTGATGTTTGTTCCACGCATCGCATAGAATTAATGCAAATTCCGTTCTTCGCTTCAAAAAAAAAAAAAAAAAAAAAAAGAGTGAGGTGATGTGATGTACTACAGAGGTAAAGCTCGGGTCAAGACGACAAATCTGCACCGATACATTCTGTCCGTGTAGCTTAGTTGGGAGAGCAACTGACTCCGGAGTGAAAGGGCGCGCCTTCGATCTCCGTCACGGACCAACTTGTGTGTTCACATTGGCACTCGAACGTAAAAATCGAAGTACTAACCGTTCGGTTGTTCGAAAAATGTGTGATGTTTGTTCCACGCATCGCATAGAATTAATGCAAATTCCGTTCTTCGCTTCAAAAAAAAAAAAAAAAAAAAAAGAGTGAGGTGATGTGATGTTCTACAGAGGTAAAGCTCGGGTCAAGACGACAAATCTGCACCGATACATTCTGTCCGTGTATCTTAGTTGGGAGAGCAACTGACTCTGGAGTGAAGGGGAGCGCCTTCGATCCCCGCCACGGACCAACTTGTGTGTTCACATTGGCGCTCGAACGTAAAAATCGAAGTACTGGCCGTTGGGTTGTTCGAAAAATGTGTGATGTTTGTTCCACACATCGCATAGAATTAATGAAAATTCCGTTCTTCGCTTCAAAAAAATGAAAAAAAAAAGAGTGAGGTGATGTGATGTACTACAGAGGTAAAGTTAGGGTCAAGACGACAAATCTGCACCGATACATTCTGTCCGTGTAGCTTAGTTGGGAGAGCAACTGACTCCGGAGTGAAAGGGCGCGCCTTCGATCTCCGTCACGGACCAACTTGTGTGTTCAGATTGGCGCTCGAACGTAAAAATCGAAGTACTAACCGTTGGGTTGTTCGAAAAATGTGTGATGTTTGTTCCACGCATCGCATAGAATTAATGCAAATTCCGTTCTTCGCTTCAAAAAAAAAAAAAAAAAAAAAAAAGAGTGAGGTGATGTGATGTACTACAGAGGTAAAGCTCGGGTCAAGACGACAAATCTGCACCGATACATTCTGTCCGTGTATCTTAGTTGGGAGAGCAACTGACTCCGGAGTGAAGGGGCGCGCCTTCGATCCCCGTCACGGACCAACTTGTGTGTTCACATTGGCGCTCGAACGTAAAAATCGAAGTACTGGCCGTTGGGTTGTTCGAAAAATGTGTGATGTTTGTTCCACACATCGCATAGAAATAATGAAAATTCCGTTCTTCGCTTCAAAAAAAAAAAAAAAAAAGAGTGAGGTGATGTGATGTACTACAGAGGTAAAGGTAGGGTCAAGATGACAAATCTGCACCGATACATTCTGTCCGTGTAGCTAAGTTGGGAGAACAACCGACTCTGGAGTGATGGGGCGCTGCTTCGATCCCAGTCACGGACAAACTTGTTTGTCCACAGAACGTCTAATACAAAATTACCCACTCCAACAGGCTCTGAAGTTCTCATTCTTGTTTTTTAAAGCGCTGACACAACGGCACGAGCAGAAAATTCCACTGAGTGACATTTTGAAAATACCTGAAGTGCTCCTGAATAAGGGTGAAAATCAGGGCCGGCTGGACCATAGGGGCAACCGGGGCGGTCGCCCCGGGCCCCGCAGTTTAAAAAACAAAATAATTTTCGGCAAAAAAAAATTAACTACATTTTTTTTTTGGTAACTTTTGGGGCTCAAGACCCTTAAAAATATATTTTTGAAGTTTTTTGTTTGTTTCCAATCTCCCTATTTTTGAATACCCTATCCCCCTGTTCGTCGTACTGACACTGAAATTTGCAGATTCGGAATGATTTTTGCAACCACCCCAATCTTTTCCGCATTCGTGAAATAGCAAATTAAATTTCATCATTTGTGGTCCCCTACTTTTATATATCCAACAATTTGTGTGAAAACCTGATACTTAAATTTAAGGAAATAAAAAGAACAATATCCAAGTTACTTTCGGACTACATATGGGGGCCACTTTTCCAACATTACAAGAAATTGAGAAAAAAAAAAGAAAAAAGGCAACTTTCATATATATGAACGCGTATAAAAGTTTAGAATGTCACTAATTTGTCAGTTACTACACTGTGCATTAAAAATCAATCACTAAACATGTATCAGGGGAAAAACTGTTTATACCAATTTATTTTAGAGGGATCCTTATTATATTTCCTATACAAAAATATTCGCTAAGCAGGCATATTTTTATCGTTTTGTGAATAAGCTGCTATAAGAGTCACAATGCAACCTAAACCTCTTCTCCCGGGAAAGCAATTCTTAGAGTTTGACACTTTTTACACTCTCACTCTCTCTCTTTTCTCTCTCTCTTTTTCTTTCTATCTTTCTCTCTCTCTTCTCTCTCTCTTTATATATCTCTCTTCCTCTCTCTCTCTCTCTCTCTCTCTCTCTCTCTCTCTCTCTCTCTCTCTCTTTTTCTCTCTCTTTTTCTTTCTATCTTTCTCTCTCTCTTTATATATATATATCTCTCTCGGTCTCTCTCTCTCTCTCTCTCTCTCTCTCTCTCTCTTTTTTTCTCTCTCTTTTTCTTTCTATCTTTCTCTCTCTCTTCTCTCTCTCTTTCTATATCTCTCTTCCTCCCTCTCTCTCTCTCTCGGTCTCTCTCGCTCTCTTTCTCTCTCTTTTTCTTTCTATCTTTCTCTCTCTCTTCTCTCTCTCTCTTTCTATATCTCTCTTCCTCTCTCTCTCTGAACTTTCAGTCCGTTTTAAGGTCTTTTTTCTTAAGCTTAAAGCAAATACTTCTTTGAGATAATCGTTTTGTCTTTACGGTAGTGTTCGTGTGTCTTCCTCACGAACGATTATTTTCAGAAACGACTTTATTAAAATATAAGTTTTTTTTTTAGTGCCCACAATGAAATTTTGCTCTGGGCCCCGCAATGAAATTTCGCACAGGGCCCCGCAAGAGCTCCATCCGGCCCTGAGGGTGATCATGATGATGTCAGTGAAGATGATGTTGTTCACAGTGCAAGTGGAAACAAAAAGATTCTCTGGTGAATCAGCATGTCTTTTGAATCTTTTCCAACACACACAAACACACACACGCAAGAACGCACGCACACACGAACACACAGAGCCTTCCCAAGTACACTGCTCCGCCTAGAATATCCAACACCAGGAAATATTAGTCCGAGGGTTATGCAAATTGGTTGGGCCGCCCCGGTGGCGCAGTGGTCTAAGCGATGGCCTCTGATCATTCGTCCAAAGGGGTTTTGGGTCCGAATCCCGTGAGGCATGGATGTTGTGTTTTTCTTACGGCACTAACTCTCTCCCTTCCCTGGAACCAGTGGCCCTAAATTAGGGACGGGCGACTGTTTATAGTCCATTGAGTTGCTCACGGTGGTCGTTAAACCTCCACTCAGAAAAAAAAAATATTGGTGGGTATGTCTCAACAGCTGGGTTATGTAAATGACTGCAGTTCCGACCCAATCACGTGATAGGTGAGGGAGATAAAAGGGCAAAGCGGCCTGCCGTAGCTACGTTTTCTCGCCTGAACCTGGTCGTGTGGACCATTGTACCGGAGTGATTTTCGTGGCGAAAGCACGTGTAAGGGGTGTAAATAATCAGAATAGCTACGTTTAGTCGCCCTCACCTGGGCGTATGGACCACTATAGCGGAGTGATCTCGGTGGCGAAAGAACGTGTAAAAAGTGTAAATAATAATTGTAACTAATTACGGTCGTCCCCACCTGGGCGTATGGACCACTACATCAGAGTGATCTCGGTGGTGAAAGCACGTGTAAGGAGTGTAAATAATCAGCGTAGCTAAGTTTGGTCTTCCTCACCTGACTATGTGGACCACTGCATCGGAGTTATCTCGGTGGCAAAAGCACGTGTAGGGAGTGTAAATAATCAGCATAGCTAAGTTAGGTCGTCCTCACTTGGGTGTGTGGACAACTGCATAGGAGTGATCTCGTTGGCGAAAGCACGTGTAACGAGTGAGATTGCCCGGGCGACGTCATGTTGAATCCTATCATCACACGTACATCTTTACCACGGGCTTCGTAATAGGGGTACGTGTTTTTGGTTGGCTCCAGCCTCGCATCGCGGAGGAAATGCATCTGTATGCCCCAGCATTTGAACGAATATGGCGACAGTTGAAAGGAAAGGTAACGTGCGCTGTCATTGTAAGACTGGTGTACGTAGGCCGATTTTGGAACAACTCGACCGTTGCACTCGACGGCAAGACGTAGCAGTCTCACAATTCACAGACGATGACATTCGAAGAGGTGTACATGCAGCCACTGACATCCCCGTGTGAACAAGGACTGGGAATCGCAGATTGTATTAGGCAGATCTGCGCTTTCTGCAGCCATTCCTACGACTTCCGCTCACCGCAGCCATTCCTACGACTTCCGCTCACCGCAGCACATCGCCGCGCAAAATTGCAGTGGTGCTGTACCAGACATGCCTGGCGTGACGAATGAAACAATGTCTCAATAAGCGACGATCGGCGCTTGAGAATCTGGAGACGGCGTGGTGACCGGAATGAGCTTGCTCTTATTGATGTTCGTCATACGGCTCCTCGGCCTGATGTTATGGTTTGGTGGCACAAACAGTTTCAACAGTCACTTACCGCTCGAACGTACCGTGGGAATAACGACATTACGACGATACACCGATGAGGTGCTGCACCCCGTTTTGTTGCAGTATCTGCGTGGTATATCTAATGCCGAATTTCAACAAGATAATGCTCCCTCGCACACTGCCATAATCAGCTAATTGTGCCTACAAGGTGTCCAGCACAGACCCCAGACGTTTTCCCAATAGAGAACTTGTGGAAGATGACTTAATGTCTTACCGAGAGCGAGCTTTTATTGACGTCGTTTGCTGGAGACTGTAGTCGTAGCGTGCCGTCACTTACTGAGACTTCCTTTGACATCAACATCGGTTGGAAGGACAATGTGTTTTCCAGTGAGTCCGCATCTTTATGACCGGATCTCCGTGCCGCGACGGTGTGGTAAACGGCTGTAGTTGGCATACGCTTCGGAACGTCATACGGCCCTGAGTCATTCGGAGCGTCATACGGCGTTATGGTGTAGGGTGCTATTTGGTTCTGTTCACGCCCCAGCTTAAAACGCATTGCTGGAATCTTGAGCAACCAGTGGTACATCGATGTTGTTTTACAAGCTGAAGAGCTACCTTCCTCCCCGGTGGTACAGTAGCCTAAGCCCTAGCTTTTGACAGCTTGTCTGCGTAGGAAAGGGTTCGAGTCCCGGATGAGGCATGGGTGGTGTGTCTGTCTTACGGTATTGGCACTCTGCCTTCCTTGGGAGCTAAATTAGGAACGGGCGACAACTTATAGACCTTGGAGTTGCTCACGATGGTCGTTAAACCTCGAAGCCAAAAAAGAAACACTTCCTTTCCTGCGCACGGTTCCCGGTGGCACCTTTCAACAGGACAATACCCAACCACATGTGGCACTGTGCGACAGTATTTTAGTGCCAGCGGAGTTTCAATTCTTCCCTGGCCTGCACGATCACCAGATCTTTCGCCGATTGAACATGTATGGCACATGATAGCACGACGACTTTCTGTCAGGCTCATCCTTTAGCTACCGTAGATTACCTATCAGAATGGAGAGATGCAGTACGGCGTGATATTCCTCAGATGACCATCCAGGAACTGCTCTGTTCAGTACCATATCACGTAAAAGCCGCCATTACAGTTCCTGGAGATCATACTCCCTTGTAATTATGGCGTGAACCTCTTCAACATCATATCTGAAAGTGTTGTGGCGAAAATCAAGAACGGTTATGAATATTTATAAAATTTAAGACCAATATAAAAATAGAAGGTAAATATTGAATTTAGACTAAAATTAAAGTTTGGGAGATGGGTGGATGCATTTCGAAACCAAAGTGTTTGTGTGGTGGCTATATTCTTGTTACTTTGAATTGACAATTGTGTATGAGGTTTTCACTTGTAGGTGAGCTTGTGTGTACACAGATACAATTTTGTTTTCACCTCCTGTACTACTGTATTTATATATGTTACGACATCACACTGTATTCGTGTTACATGTGTATAAATGTGTCAACTCTGTAAAAATCAGTAATTTTGGAACTCGTGTATATAATCATGAAAGGAGATTACTAGACTGCAGTTATTTTGATTGTTTGGACATTAACATTATTTAAGCAACAACCCACGTGTATCCTAGCCAACGTCAAAGCGTTGGTTGATGAGTGCGATGGCTCAGAAATCGAATGCCAACTTATGCCAAAATTTGGTTTTTGAAAGGCTAATGCCAGTATTTATTTTGGTACAACACAACATGCATAACTAAGAAAGATATTAATATTGCAATGAAAGATTTAATACATTTACAATTTAGCACTTCACTAAGCCTTCACTGGCCCACTCATCAAGTCTACCCCAGTCTTACCTCACCAACTTCATAATTTCAAAGTTAAAATATAAATACACAGTGCGTCAAATAATTTTTAAGACTGGCGCTAGATTTCAGCCTACGGTGGCGCCACCAGTGTAATCGCGAATGCGTTATAAATTATGACCATCTGCTTGCTTTCTGCCAAAAGTACTGCAGTTGTTAAAGTAACTCAAACGAAACGGGCGTTCATAAGAGAAGTAAAATTTTTTTCATTTTGAATTATTGAGATGGAACAAAGGGCTGTTATTAAATTTAACGCAAAACTTGGTAAAAGTGCCTCGGAAACGTACCAAATGATGAAACAAGTTTACATTGAGTTTTGTTAAAGTAGATCAAATGTTTTCCTGTGGCACAAACGTTTTTGGACGGAAGAGAGACGCTAGAAGATGATAAGCATACCGGAAGACCAAGTTCATCTAGGACGCCTGAGATTATTGAAAAAAGTGCGTGATTTCGTGGCAAACAATCGATGTGCGTCTCTAAGAATGATGGAAGAGTCTTTAAACATCAACAAAGAAACGATTCGAACCATCCTGCATGAAGATTTGGGCAAAACAAAAGTCTGTGCTAAATTTGTTCCACACACGTTAACCAATGAACAAAAATCAAGGAGAAGTGCACATTGCAGAGACATCCTTTCAGCCACTGAAAATGATCCAAACTTCTCAAAATCGATTGTTACAGGTGATGAAACATGGTGTTTCTAATATGATCCTAAAACAAAGCGACAAAGTGCGGAATGGAAGTCAAAAAACTCGCCACAAGCCAAAAAAACAAGAAAAATTCCATCAAAATCAAAACAATGCTCATTACATTCTTCGATAGTAAGGGTATTATCCACAAAGAAATTGTTCCAAGTGGACAAACAATTACTGGTGAGTTTTATTTAAATGTTTTGAGGCGTTTGATGGGCAGAATTCGTTGCATTCGTCCAGAATATCGAGATGAAAACAGTTTGTGTTTGTTGCACGATAATGCACCCAGTCACACCTCACTTCTTGTTCGTAGATTTTTGGCGTAAAATAACGTCTGCGTGTTGAATCATCCACCGTATTCGCCTGATTTAGCACCCTGCGACTTTTCTATGTTTCCAAAACTTAAAATGACGTTAAAAATGTGTTTTTTTTATGATATTTCGATCATACAAACAGCTTCGACGTGTGCTTTGGAGGCAATTCCGGAAAGTGAACTGGAACAGGCATTCGAATCGTTATTAAATCGCTGTAACAAGTGTATTGAAGCCGGAGGGACTTATTTTGAATAACAAACCAAAACAAATTATAATTTCTTGTTTTTATTTCATTTTACAGACCGAGTCTTAAAAATTCTTTGACGCACCGTGTACATCTTATTAACTTCTGAATCGTCCTACTCATAGCTTAGATAAGGAATAATAAAAATGCTACATTATGTTCAAACACATCGAGAGAAAAAATTATTTATACTGCTCTTACTTTAATTCTGCTGAGTATGTTTTTCTTTTTAAATAAAGCGAACACCTTTCTCGCACGCCCCACAGAATAAAAAAGAGAAAAAAAAATGAGAAACAGAATTTCATTGACTCTTTCTTGGCTTTTTTTCTGGACCTAAAGATCGAAAAACCCCATGGGAGGCAAAACCTGAGTTTCGAAAAATTAATCAGAAAACCAATCCAGAGAAGAATCGTCACCCCTCCCTGAACTGATATTCACCATTACTTTTTCGATTTTTTTTTCTTTCAAGAAAAACGTGGATAATGTTGATGAAAATCTGAAAACATTGATCAGGTGACCACAGATTTTCAGCAACATATCAAAAGTGTAATAATTTATTTCCTGTGTCATTACTTATCGACCTCATAAATCTCAGAACACGGTCTTTTTTGGGGTTGCATTTTCAAACATCTAAACATCTATAGTGTACGTTGGCTTAGCGCAGAACGAAGACAATACAAATACATTTTTGAAAGTACTTTACCTTTATTCACATAATTTTTTCTTGACTAAGGGTTCAACGACCACCGTGAGCAACTCGATGGGCTGTAAGCAGTCGGTCGTCCGTGATTTAGGGCCACTGGTTCCAGGGAAGGGAGCGAGCCAGTGCCGTAAGACAAACACAACATCCATGCCTCACCGGGATTCGAACCCGGACCCCTTATAACGAAGTAAATTTCTCCGTCATTTTTGGTCTACGCCGGGATTCGAACCCGAGGCCGCTTATTCCGGAACAAGTCGCTCTACCAACTGAGCTACGCAGACATTTGTTCTGATTGCTATGTGCCTTTATGTCGTGTGCGTCCTGCTGGCAGGTACGTCACACCTCCCCCCGAAAGAGGGCCGGGGGCATGGCCCACGGGTCAGCCGTGACCATGAATCGTTGCAGGCAGCCATCTACTGTAGAACGTGCACTTGAGAACTCCCAGTCAATCTGCTGTGTGGAATGCAACATCACACACTGTTATTTTTCGAAGCGCTGGAGAAGGAATTCTCTGATTTTTCCTGTCTCGCGGTGTGGAAATAACATCACACCAATGCGAGATTTTGAACGGCCGGGTCATCCGGATAGTTCGGGCGCCATTATAACGAAGTAAATTTCTCCGTCATTTTTGGTCTACGCCGGGATTCGAACCCGAGGCCGCTTATTCCGGAACAAGTCGCTCTACCAACTGAGCTACGCAGACATTTGTTCTGATTGCTATGTGCCTTTATGTCGTGTGCGTCCTGCTGGCAGGTACGTCACACCCTTACGGACGAATGATCAGAGGCCAGCGCCTTAGACCACTG
Source organism: Macrothele yani (assembly GCA_039090855.1). Lineage (NCBI taxonomy): Eukaryota > Metazoa > Arthropoda > Arachnida > Araneae > Macrothelidae > Macrothele > Macrothele yani. The sequence goes on from CM076992.1 coordinate 24,534,127, forward strand.
TGCCACCGGGGCTGCTCATCGGATTCGAAATTAGGCCCATTTCGGAAGAAGGATGAGAAGCCAGTGCCGCAAGACAAACGCAATATCTATGCCTGACGGGATTCGAACCCGGACTCATTTAGGACGATCATCATCATTCAGGACGAATGATCGGAAGCCTGCGTCATCATTTAGGCCCACGGTTCTTCCGTTTTAGTGTTATCGTACGCGGTATTTCCATGCTTTTACTCCGAAAAATCATTTCACGCAGCAGCTTCACGATATCGTAACACGTTTCGGAAAAGTGGACTTTATAAAATTTTTGTAAATCGGTACAAAATTAACACCAATTTTTTTTTCGCGTATTCTTGCACCTACAGTTGGCTGGTTCCGCTGCTTCATTTTTCTGGTTGGAAGAATGGTGACTGACAGCCTGAATGCTGTTATTCTATTACATGGTCTGTACAAGGTCACTTTACTATCTTGGAAGCAACTACGACCTCTTTCCTCTCTGTGCACATCAACAAGTGAAAGAAATAGAAAAAAAAAATGAAAGTGTTCTTGTCTAGCAAAAGGAAAAGGATTACAATCTCGTGATGCCTTGTGGTGATTCACTAATGTCAAGCAAGGAGGGAAAAACGCAAAAACTGGAAAGAGAACTAAAAAAAAAAAAAAATAACTTCCTTTCCTACAACTGTCTTCTGTTGTTACCGACTCACCGTCTATTGAATGTAACAATTACCCTCTTTTGAAATTGCTCAAGGACCCGTGATTGGTCCACAACTCAGGTGAAAAGCAACGACAGGCATTCGGCGATTGTTAGGAGATGAACTTCGACTTACGTGATGTGAACTTAATGTTATTTATATGGACAGTAGTCCAGGGGAACTACACAAACGCACACACACAGCATGTTACAGGTTTCACACACTGCGGAATGAAAACAGATTGGCAAAATTTCAAACAGCAGTGGTCGTCGGATTTTTTTTTTTTTTTAATTCTGGAAAAGTTTAACGACCACTTGGAACAACTCTAACGGCTATAAGCATTCGTTCGTCTCAGATTGGGAGGCACTGGTTCCACAGAAGGAAGAAAACCAGTGACGTAGAACAAAACCACGACCCATGCCCCAATCGGTGCGCGAAACCGGACCAGGTCCGATTTACACAAAATCGCGCCCACAGCGTAAACTGAGCACCCTCCCCCCCCCCACCCGTCCACATTCTTGAAAGATTAAGTACATTTGTTGCCAATAAATAATATTAATACTACTTAAATGACTACCGTCTGTGCACGATTAAATATAAGGTTAAAAATCTGCAAAACCTTTAATGGATCTAAATAAAACCTTACATAAGATTTCGGATCGTAAAATACCATCCAACATCAGATGTTACAAGTACTGGTAACACACAATATATATACACTGACGGAAAAAAATCCCAACACCAAGAAGGGGTTGTGTTAGATAAACGACAGTTGGTAGGCTGTGAGAGTACATCTGTAAGATGACGTCTATGCAAATTTCGCGCTCGGCGCATACGTGTTGCGCTATTAGCGCCCCTCGGAACATGCAAAGCAGGTTTGCGCTGTAAATACGCGCTGTAACGTTCGTGAGCGTTAGTTATCCTTGAGATTCGACGTAGTGTGTTGATGTTAGTCAAGAATACCTTTAAGAAGACGAAGAAGCCATTATCAACAGCTCACGGAGTTTCAACGAGGTCGTGTAATAGGGCTACGAGAAGGTGGATTTTCTTTCCGCAATATTGCAGAACGACTTGGCGGAAATGTAGCCACTGTGCATGATTGTTGGCAGCGGTGGTCAAGGGAAGGTACTGCCTCAAGAAGACCGGGTTCCGGCCGGCCACGTAGCACTACTGAGAGTACGGCCACGGCCATACGCCGTGTACGGCGTATGGCCGTGGCGCATCGTACTGCGTCTGCGGCAGCAATTCGAGCTGCAGTTGCCACCACAGTGACACAACGAACTGTTACAAATCGGTTACTTGAAGGACAGCTCCGAGCCAGACGCCCTGTAGCGTGCATTCTACTTACTCCAAACCACTGCCGTTTGCGACGTCAGTGGTGTCAAGCTAGAGCTCATTGGAGGACGGAGTGGAGATCTGTTGTGTTTTCTGGTGAAAGCCGGTTTTGCCTGGGTGCCAGTGATGGCCGTGTGTTGGTTAGAAGGAGGCCAGGTGAGCGCCTGCAACCAACCTGTCTGCGGCCGAGACACACTGGACCTACACCTGGAGTTATGGTCTGGGGAGCAATTTCCTATGACAGCAGGAGCACTCTCGTGGATATCCCACGCACCCTGACGGCACAGTTGTACGTCGGTCTGGTGATTCAACCTGTTGTGCTGCCATTCATGAACAGCATTCCAGTGGGTGTTTTCCAACAGGATAACGCTCGCCCGCATACCGCTGTTGTAACCCAACATGCTCTACAGAGTGTCGACATGTTGCCGTGGCCTGTTAGATCATGAGATCTTTCACCAATCGAGCACGTATGGGACTTTTTTTTTTTTTTTTTTTGATTGGAAGTTTAACGACCACTGTGAGCAACTCAATGGGTTATAAGCAGTCGCCCGTCCCTAATTTAGGGTCACTGGTTCCAGGGAAGGGAGAGAGCCAGTGCCGTAAGACAAACACTACATCCATGCCTGACCGGGATTCGAACCCGGACCCCTTACGGACGAATGATCAGAGGCCAGCGCCTTAGACCACTGCGCCACCGGGGCGGCACACGTATGGGACATCATTGGACGACAACTCTAGCGTCACCCCAACCAGCATTAACCGTCCCTGTATTGACCGACCAAGTGCAACAGGCATGGAATTCCATCCCACAAACTGACATCCAGCACCTGTACGACACAATGCATGAACGTTTGCGTGCTTGCATTCAACATTCTGGCGGTTACACTCGTTATTAATGTACCAGCATTTCACATTTAAAATGGCTCTTTTCGCGATTACAATAAGCTGTGATCTTGAAACCTTAATCGATTAAATATGTTACCTATACAAATGTATTGCCGCCATTTCATTCCTCTACAACTATTTTTTCGTGGTGTTGGGATTTTTTTCCGTCAGTGTATATATACACAGTCAAGTCACATTATTGTGGCCACCTCCTACTTTTGACGTCAACAGCGCGTAGCTGGTTTGGAGAGTATATAAAGTGCGCTGTAGGAAATCTGAAAACATATCACTCGTTGCTGTCATGGAAAAAAAGAGCGATTTATCAGATTTACAAAAAGGAATGATTATCGACTTTCGGGCCAAGGGGGCAGTATTTTTGAAACAGCGCAGTTTGTGAATTGTTGGCGTGCTACTGTGGTTAAAGTGTATTGTGATTGGAGAAATGGCCCCATTGCGAATAAGCGACGTGGAAACTGCGGAGCACCACGTGCCATTGATGTGAGAGGTGAACGTCGGCTTCGAAGTTGCGTGAGGGCCGATCGACACGCTACAGTGGAGCAACTCACTGGCCGAATGAACCAGGGGGCTACCGGAAATGTGTCTAAAACGACAGTTCACCGAACCCTGCTGCATATGGGGTTCCGATGCAGACGGACGGTCCTATGCTAACGGAGGTGCATCGGCAGAAAAGACTTACATTTGCACGATAATATCGGAATTGGACCTCCACTGATTGGCAAAGGATTGCCTTCCCCTATAAGCAACATTTTCTGCTTCATCGAACAGATGGACGTTTGCGTATAAGCCGAGAAACATCGGAGAACAAACATTCTTCAACCATTGCTGAAAGAACACACGATGGTGCGGACAGCGTTGTGGTCTGGGAAATGGGTTCGTGGCATTCTCTGAGTCCACTCATATCCGTGGAAGGCATTATGGACCGAATTCGTTATGAATCCATCCTTACAGACCACATACACTCATAGATGCTGATTGTCTTCCCTGGGGTGGATGGGATCCTCCAGAGCGACAATGCGACGTGGCACACAGCTAGAAATGCGCGAGAGTGGGTGGAAGAGCACGATGAAGTCTTTAAAGTACGTCCCTGGCATCCTCATTCCCCAGACTTTAACCCAATTGAGCATCTGTAGGACCACCTTGATCGTGTTTTTCGCTTTATGGATTATCCACCACGCACCGTTCAGCAGCTGTCAGATGCACTGCAGTTAGCATTGCTCCACATACCTGTGAACATCTTCCAGCACTTTACTGAATCAGTCCCAGCCCATCTAGCTGCTGTCCGCGCTGTACAAAACGGTTACTCTGAATATTAGCTGGTGGTCACAAAAATGTGACTCGACGGTTTGTGTGTGTGTGTGTGTGTGTGTGTGTGTGTGTGTGTGTGTGTGTGTGTGTGTGTGTGTGTGTACTGCATATATACAACAGGAGCCGCCATCGACATAATTGGTGTGATCACTAGGAGGAATCAACGTAAATCCGAATTTTGATTGGATAGTGTTGTTGTTGGCGTCAAAGAGTTGTTTGTGTCAAAATTCCTCCAGGAACAATGGTGGGTAGAATCGGGAAGTACCGGTTTCCAAGGAAGCGGTATTATTTCCGGTGTATTATCGTTACACACTCTATCCCCGAAAGAATGAATGACAATGCTCTCTGTGAACCTGAGGCATGATCTGGACATTGAAACGTTCAGTAGAGAAACATGATCCCAAACGGGAGTATGGCAACCCTCGCTGACTAAACGTGACATCTCAGTCGAATTTGCTTTCATTTTTATGTCAAACTTATGTTCAGCCTACTTAGTCCTAAGAATCCCAAAAGTAGATCCTATGTAGATTTTTCCTGATTCCGTGAGCGGCCACTTTATTATGACCACCTGACAGTTTTAAGCAAATGAGCAATGGCTGCACGCTGTTGCCGCCAGAAGGTGAGGCTTTTATAAAAAGGGAAAGCTTAGTGCTTGCGACAGTAGTAGGGTGATTTTTGGGTGACGAGATGGGTAAAAAATGCGATTTGACGAACTTTCAACGTGGAATGATTATAGGAGCTCAGAGCCATGGAGCGAGTAACACCGAAACCGCCGCATTCGTGAAATGTTCCAGAGCAGCTGTTGTTAAAGTGTTTAAAGACTGGACTATCTGCCAAAAAACTGGGTCTCTACGTGCAACGTGTGGTCGTTATCGACTAGTGACTGCTCGGGCGGAACGGAGAGTGTCCAGACTGGTAACAGACAACAGAAAGGCTACAGTGCAGCAAATTACAGACCATCTTAATCAAGGATTCCCTCAAATGATCTGTGCACACACCGTTTGCCGTACACTGCATCGGATGGGATATGGCAGCCGAAGGCCTGTTGGAACACCTTTGCTGTCTGCAGTTAACAAAAGAAAACTCTTAAGTTCGCACAGGAGCACAAGGATTGGACAATGGATAATTGGAAACAAATTATGTGGTCCGATGAATCACGTTTTCAGTTGCACAATGCCAATGCCCGAGTGAGAATTTGGCGGAAACAGCACGAAAGCATGGATCCTAAATGCATTGTTACAACCCTTCTAGCTGGTGAAGGCCACGTTATGGTTTGGGGAATGTTTTCCTGGCATGCTTTGGGCCCTTTAATTCGTGTTGATCAACATCTGACTGGCACATCATATCTAAACATCGTTGCGGACCAATGCATCCTGTCATGCGGATGGTTTATCCCAATGGCGATGGCTACTTTCAACAAGATAATGCGTCCTGCCATAGTGCTCGTATTGTACAGGATTGGTTTCAGGAACATGCCGGTGAGTTTACTTTGCTTAGGTGGCCCCCACAATTTCCAGATCTTAACCCCATTGATAATTTGTGGGATGAAGTTGAACGAGCCATCAGACAGCTGGATCCACAACCCTGAAATCTCACACTCCTGGAAAGTGCTATTCATCAAGCATGGGCTCAGATCCCACAAACCACCTATCAACATCTCGTGGAGTCCATGACACGAAGAATCGACGCAGTAATAAGGGCAAAAGGTGGCCCAACGAAGTACTGAGGGGGTGGTCATAATAAAGTGGACACTCGGCGTATAACACCATGCTTATACGTACGTTTTATCGACTGAATCACGACCGCTTTTAATGGAAGAGAACAAATTAATTGTTCCCGGAGGAATTTTGACACAAACAACTCTTTGACGTCAACAACAACAGTATCCAATGAAAATTCGGATTTACGTTGACTCCTCCCAATGATCACACCAATTATGTCGAGGGCGGCTGCTGTTGTATATATACACTGGTGTTCAAAATTAAGAGAATTTGCACATTTTGTCGATTTTCACACAAAGTACGGAAGCAAAGGTACAAATTATGCCGCCGAGTAAGAATGCAAATTTGCAGTGTCGAATACGTAAGCGTGCACGTGCGTATGGGTGAAGCTGTTACAGCGGAGGGCATGGAAAACACACGTGGATTTTTCTGCGATTAGTTCACTCGTACTCCTCGGCGATATTCGCTGTGTTTCTTGCAGGAGTTGATTCAATTTCATAAGCAGTCAGGTAAAATGAGTTACCACGAACGTATTGATGACGGAATGAGGTGGAGAAACGTCGGTAGATTGGAAGCAGGGCAATCGCGAATGCAGGTTACTATAGAGCTCAATGTAACGCCCAGTGTCGTCTGCAATTTGTGGAAACAGTTTAAGGACACCGGATCCATATCCAGAAGACCTGGGCAAGGTCGTCCAAGAGCCACGACGACCAATGAAGATCGTTATTTGGCACTTTCAGCGAGGCGCCACTGGACTGCTACAGCTGCTATCTCGTGAGCTACATGCCGCCACTGGAACCCGAGTTTCAAGGGTTACTGTTTCCCGAAGGCTTCATGAGAGACGGATTTTTGCCAGAAGACCCGCTATTTGCGTCCCGCATACTTCAGCACACAAGAGAGCGCGTTTAGCATGGTGCAGACAACATCAGCCTCAGGCCAGACTTCGGTAAGGTAACGTTCTCTTCACAGACGAGTCGCGATTCAGCCTGGACACTGATTCTCGAGAGAACCTGGGACCCAATACCTTCCTCCAACATCCGAGAAATAGACTGCTATGGCAGCGGAGGTGTCTTGGTCTGTGCAGGAGTAATGTGGGACGACCGCACACCTCTCCATGTGCTTGACAGAGGTTCCTTGACTGCTGAGAGATATAGGGATGAGATCTTACAGCCCTATGTTCGACGTTTCAGGGGCGCAGTAGGCCCTCGGTTCCTTTTTTTATGGACGACAACGCTCGTCCACATAGGGCTCACCTGGTCGACGATTATCTTGAAAGTGAGGATATTTGCCGGACGTATTAGCCAGTCAGATCGCCAGACTTAAACCCCATCGAACATGTCTGGGACGCTCTTGGGAGGGCAATTGCAGCTCGCCATCCCCCTCCGAGAACCATTCAGGAGCTGGAAACCGCGTTGCTGTCAGGAGTGGGACCGACCGCTACGGGGACTCATCAATTGCCACGTTTCCAGTATGACGTCACGCTGTGAGAGCTGAATGACTGTGAGAGGGGACCATACCCCATATTAGAGTCATTTTATGTTCGATCTTGCAACGTGGATTTTTGACATTCCTGCTCTGATGAGCCTTACTGACGATCATGAGTGCGTACCATGACTGTTGTATGGTATAAATGTTTCTCTTATACACTGCCGGACAATTGCTAAGGACGGATGACAATAGCACCGATAGCAACCATAAAATGAAAGGCAGGAAAATGTGAAAATTAGCATAAGTGCGGGATACAGTAAAGCGTGTTGTGCGTATGCAAATTTTGGATTGCCGAACTTGTTCGTGACGTCATAGCGCTGATAAGAGATATAAAGGATTTGACGCGTACTGACCGTTGTTGTTCAAACGCAAAGTTGAAACGGAAAGAATCAATTGACGAACTTGCAATTTTCAGTATGTCTTCCCGACATCACCTAGATGATTTTACGCGTGGCCGTATTATTGGCAAGATTGAAGAAGAGCGAAAAATAACAGATGTTGCCAGGGAGTTCGACATCAGCCACAGTGTTGTTTCAAGGCTTTGGAAATCATTTCAAACAAATGGAGATTGTAGAAAACGTCACGGGGAGGTCGTGTTCGCAGTACGACACCTGCAGAACATCGGTACATAGTGCTATCAACAAAAAGACACCGGCGCAGCACAGCTAGTGAGGTAGCAAATCAGTTTATGGCTGCTACTGGCAAGCGGATCTCCCGAAAAACTGTCGCCAGACGTTTACATGAAGGAGGACTATACGCCCGCCGTCCTGTTGTGTGCATCCCATTGTCCAGACGTCACCGTACCGCCCGTTTGCAATGGTGCCATCAACATCGCAATTGGACTGATAACGACTGGTCTGCTGTCCTCTTCTCAGATGAGAGTAGATACAGTCTATAGGGACCGATATCCGACATGTAGTGTCATGGTATGGGCTGGCATCATGATCTATAGCCGTACGTCCCTCTATGTGCTTCCAACTGGGACTATGACTGGGCAACGATACATTAATGATGTTCTGCTACCTCATGTTCGCATGTTCCGTGGTGCTATCGGTGATAGATTCATTTTCATGGACGACAACGCAACATGTCATCGAACAGTCGCTGTCCAGGATTGTCTTGAGAGCGAGGATATTCAACGCCTCGCATGGCCAGCACGTTCTCCAGATCTGAATCCCATTGAAAATGTGTGGGATGCTTTGGGGAGGAGTCTTGCTGATCGCCAATGCCCTCCAATAAACAAGGACACCCTCATCCGTGCAATGACAGAGGAATGGGATAAATTACCCCAACAGCTGCTTGACACGACGTGTGGAATCTTGCATCGCCCTCCATGGTGGCCATATCCCGTATTGACATCTTACGCCGGAACGCCTGCGGACGGTAATTGCATTTTTTTCACGTTTACGTATTCTGCACAAAATGGCCTGTTTGTCCCTTGAACACGTTCCAAAGCCTTCTGGATTTCAGAGCACAATGAATTGTCTTTCTTGTAATGTCCTGGCATTCTGAAATTATTTTATTTCACTTGGCATCCAACCACACTTACTTTTTATGCGCTATATAGCCGTTTATGATCCGTCCTTAGCAATTGTCCAGCAGTGTATAACTGTGTATCCATACCAAATTTTATTAAAATGTGTCCATTAGTTTTTCAGAAATTCGACAAAATGTGCAAATTCTCTTAATTTTGAACATCAGTGTATATATACACTATCTACCAACAAGTAATTGGACACATGTGATAGCAGAGGAAAGCGACGTTTATTCACCTTCAATAGTTGGTGGAGCCTCCACGAGCGACGATTACAGCTGCGATCCTCCGAGGCATACTCTCAACCAGGCGTTGTACGACGGCTAGCGGTATTTTCTTCCACTCGGCTTGGAGAAGACAGGTCAGTTCCTTCACCGATTTCGGACGGTGGGGGCACTCCTTAAGTCGACGCTCCAACTCGTCCCAGAGGGGCTCGATAGGGATAAGGTCCGGGCTCTGCGCAGGCCAGTCCATTCGATTAACCCTATTGTCACCATACCAATCCATGGTGGACCTCGCAACATGACAGGTGGCATTGTCATCCTGAAAGTGACATGGGTCCACCCCGTAGTACTGCCGCAACGTAGGAAGCGCATGGTCATCCAAAATGGTGCAGTAGGTCTCGGCGTTGAGTCTACCAGGAATTGCGACCAAGGGTCCCGTGCCGTACCAGGAGAAACACCCCCACAGCATAATTCCACCGCCGAACTTCACAGTTGGGACAATACATTCCGGCAAGAGGCGTTCTCCAGGAAGACTTCAAATTCAGACCCTGCCATCCGAACGGTAGAGGGTGAACCTTGATTCGTCGCTCCAGAGAACCTGTTTCCACTGTTCAACGGTCCACTGTCGACGTTCTTTGCACCACGTTAGCCGAACAGCGCTATTGGACTTGGTGACCAAAGGCTTGTGGGCGGCAGCACGTCCATGATAACCGAGCAGATGGGCTTCCTTACGAATGGTATTCATCGAAATAACACTACCGGTTGCCTGTTGAAACTCCTCGTGGATGTGGCCCATCGATTTGGTGCGGTTCTTCCGAATTTCTCTGGCCAGCACCCGTCGGTCTGTAACTCCCAGTTTTGTGGGTCTGCCGGGTCGGGGCACATTCCGACAGTCACCTCTCATCTTCCACTTGCCAATCACGTAGGCCACTGTCGATTTTGGGTACTTCAACTAGCTGGATATGTCACGTATGGATCGACCATTTCTGTGATACCCGACGATTACATCTTTCTCGAAATCAGAGACCTCCGAACTGCGTGACATCTTGCATGCGACTGGTTGCGTTGTTGTTTACCACACGATATTTAACGGCGGCGGCCGTGACGTGTATCAGGACCGCAGATATCGTCGATTGCAGGGGTGTCGAATTACGTGTTGGTAGATAGTGTATATATGTATATTGTGTATTACAAGCGCTTGTAACATCTGATGATGTATCGTATTTTACAATCCCAAAGGTCTTATGTAAGGTTTTATTTAGATCCTTTAAAGGTTTTTCAGGTTTTTACCCTTATATTTAATCGTGCACAGACGATAGTCATTTGAGAAGTATTGATTGAATGCACGAATAGTTTTTTAGACAAATATTATCAATTAATTTAATTGATTTAATAAATGGGACACTGTGGGGAAAAATAGGAAATATTATATACTTTTATTAAATCTTAATATTAGCAAGGGATTAAATGGACTCCATATAAATAAGTTTTTACAAGTTCCCTAGTTCTGATTTTTCCAAACAATCAATATGTTTGTCATTTCGAGGACTAAAAGTAAGTTGCGTTATGGTTTGACACACACACACACGCACACACTCATTATACACTGCTGGACAATTGCTAAGGACGGATCATAAACGGCTATATAGCGCATAAAAAAGTAAGTGTGGTTGGATGCCAAGTGAATTAAAATAATGTCAGAATGCCAAGACATTACAAGAAAGACAATTTATTGTGCTCTGAAATCCAGAAGGCTTTGGAATGTGTTCAAAGGACAAACAGGCCATTTTGTGCAGAATACGTAAACGTGAAAAATGCAATTACCGTCCGCAGGCGTTCCGGCGTAAGATGTCAATACGGAATATGGCCACCATGGAGGGCGATGCAAGATTCCACACGTCGTGTCATGCTTTGTACAACATTATCAAGCAGCTGTTGGGGTAATTTATCCCATTCCTCTTTCAGTGCGTGCACGGATGAGGGTGTCCCTGAAGGGCATTGGCGACCAGCAAGACTCCTCCCCAAAGCATCCCACATATTTTCAACGGGATTCAGATCTGGAGAACGTGCTGGCCATACGAGGCTTTGAATATCCTCGCTCTCAAGATACTCCTGGACAGCGACTGTTCGTTGGCATGTTGCGTTGTCGTCGATGAAAATTAATCTATCACCGACAGCACCACGGAACATGCGAACATGAGGTCGCAGAACATCATTAATGTATCGTTGGCCAGTCATAGTCCCAGTTGGAAGCACATAGAGGGACGTACGGCCATCGATCATGATGCCAGCCCATACCATGACACTACATGTCGGATATCGGTCCCTTTCCTGTATGTTTGCTGTACAATATGCAGTACCACTATCACGCCAGATCAGTTGTCGTCGACAATCAGACGATAGACTGTATCTACTCTCATCTGGGAAAAGGACAGCAGACCAGTCGTTATCAGTCCAATTGCGATGTTGATGGCACCATTGAAAACGGGCCGTACGGTGACGTCTGGACAATGGGATGCACACAACAGGACGGCGGGCGTATAGTCCTCCTTCAAGCAAACGTCTGGCGACAGTTTTTCGGGAGATCCGCTTGCCAGTAGCAGCCATAAACTGATTTGCTACCTCACTAGCTGTGCTGCGCGGGTGTCTTTTTGTTGATAGCACTATGTACCGATCTTCTGCAGATGTCGTACTGCGAACACGACCTCCCCGTGACGTTTGCTACAGTCTCCATTTGTTTGAAATGATTTCCAAGGCCTTGAAACAACTAACACTTTGGCTGACGTCGAACTCCCTGGCAACATCTGTTATTTTTCGCCCTTCTTCAATCTTGCCAATAATACGACCACGCGTAAAATCATCTAGGTGATGTCGGGAAGACATACTGAAAATTGCAAGTTCGTTAATTGATTCTTTCCCTTTCAACTTTGCGTTTGAACAACAACGGTCAATGACGCAACGAACAAGTTCGGCAATCCAAAATTTGCATACGCACAACACGTCTTACTGTATCCCGCACTTATGCTAATTTCCACATTTTCCTGCCTTCCATTTTATGGTTGCTATCGTTGCTATTGTCATCCGTCCTTAGCAACTGTCCGGCAGTGCATAACAAGAAAGATGACACCGAATTTTCGGATGTAATAAGCACGTCTTTTGAATCCGTTCTGACACAAATTAAGTTTATCAAAGCTTTTCAAAATCAATGGAACCAGTTCGGAAAATAATCAACTGGTTTCAACAATCGATAAAACATCCAGAAATAGAAACACCTGCTTAGTTCCACCAGCGGCTAAAAAGCATGTTACGAAAATAAACAAATGGCGAACAAAAAGTTTCTCATACTACAAGGAAGGTACCAGAGACAAAGAGATTTTCAAATCAAACAGTTAAAAGAAGAAATATAAAAAAGGAAACATGATATAAGTTTACACGTCTGCTAGCGGAAGAATTTTGCATAGCGGAAAAGTTGAAAATAGGCAAAATTATTCTTCATGGAAAAAGCGTTCGAACTTTACGCAGCTAGTGAGAAATCTTTGCGTTACTTAAAGAGGATAATGTTCCACATCTCTGTTTTAAGCGAATGGCATACAGTGAAGAAGAAATTTCTCAATAGCGTTTTTTTTTTTTTTTTTTGATTGGAAGTTTAACGACCACCGTGAGCAACTCAATGGGCTATAAGTAGTCGCCCGTCCCTAATTTAGGGTCACTGGTTCCAGGGAAGGGAGAGAGCCAGTGCCGTAAGACAAACACAACATCCATGCCTCACCGGGATTCGAACCCGGACCCCAGACGGACGAATGATCAGAGGCCAGCGCCTTAGACCACTGCGCCCCGGGGCGGCCAATAGCGTTTTTAGAAGCAGCGATATAACTGCAAACTGAAGTACACAAACACCACCTACCGCCAGAACTATGAACTACACATTTTTTCACATACTAGCCTTAAGTGTTCTACAAGGTAAATGGCATCCGGTGTTGAAAGAATTTTTTAAATCGCACATGTGAACGCAGTGATATTGAGAAAAACAGAACATGCATATGCGCCCCTAGCGGCGAAATTGTGCACTATTTTGGAAAGAAAATACACACACAGTTTGCATAGTTAGTAGTATCTGACCGAAGAAAAGTTTTTCAATCGGGTTTTTAGTCCCGCAGTTATTGCTGTAAACGGAAACGTGAGGTTACGCCCTCTGGTGGCAGACTTGTGCGCCACGAGAAATTCGAAATCATATGAGAAACATTTCCGCACGGAAACGCTCTCCAACAAAGAAATAATTTTTCAAATCGGACTCTTAGAAGCAGAGATATCGACAAAAATAAGATATGCCTTTACGGCCCTGGCGGAAAATCCATGCATTACTTTAAGAAGAAAGTATTCTCAAAAGGTATTTCGATGTGAGTGGTATCGATCAACGAAATAATTTTTTCAATCGAGTTTTCAGGAGCTCAGATTTTGCTACAAATGCATCAGACGCAGAAATTAACGCTTACGTCCCCTGGTGGCTAAACCGTTCGTTATCAAATATTAGAAATTATAGGCAACGCATTTCCTATCAGCAGCTGTATCCGGTGCAGAAAGAAGTTTTGCAATCGGAATTTTAGAAGCAGAGATATCGGGGAAAATGCAATTTACCTTAACGCCCCCTAGCGGAAAGTCTATGTATTCCAGAAATTTTTTTAAATTATATGACAGCATTTTACACCAGAAACGCTATCTAACAAAAAAGGAACTTTTTAAATCTGACTCTTAGAAGCAGGGATATTGACAGAAATATAATGTACATCTACGCCCCTGGCGGAGAAACCATACATGATTTTAAGAAGAAAATATTCTCAGATGTTTATGGACATGAGCGGTACCGGTCCACGAAATGTTTTTCTCAATCGAGATTTCAGAAGCTCAGATTTTGATGGAAATACCTACGAAGCAGAAATTGACGCTTACGCCCCCTGGTGGCCAAACCATATTTTATAAAAACTTAGAAATTACGATCGAAACATTTCCTACCGGGTGCTGTATCCGGTGCAGGAAGAATTTTTTAAATCGGAGTTTTAGAAGCAGAGATATCGGGGAAAGCACAATTTACCTTTCTTTACTTCCCCTAGCGGAAAGCCAATGAATTACTTGAAATTTTTTTTTTCTTTTTTTTTTTGATTGGAGGTTTAACGACCGCCGTGAGCAACTCAATGGGCTATAAGCAGTCGCCCGTTCATAATTTAGGGTCACTGGCTCCAGGGAAGGGAGAGAGCCAGTGCCGTAAGACAAACACAATATCCATGCCTGACGGGATTCGAACCCGGTCCCTTTACGGACGAATGATCAGAGGCCAACGCCTTAGACCACTGCGCCACCGGGGCGGCTTGAAAATTTTGAAATTATATGAAAAACATGTCGCATCGGAAACTCTATCCAACAAAGAATAATTTTTTTTTCAAATTGGTCTATTAGATGCAGAGATATTGACAAAAATAAGATATACATCTACGCCCCCTGGCGGAAAAACCATGCAATATTTTAAAGGAAAGATTCCGAAAAGGTTTGTCGACGTGAGTAGTATCGGTCCACGAAAGAATTTTTCAATCGAGATTTTAGAAGCTCAGATTTTGTTGCAAATACATCGGAAGCAGAAATTAACCCTTCCGCCGCCCCCTGGTGGCCAAACCGTTTTATACCAAAAATCAGAAATTATATGCGAAAGATTTACCATCCGCAGCTGTATTCGCTGCAGAAATAATTTTTCAAATCGGAGTTGTAGGAGCAGAGATATTGGGGGAAACGCAGTTTGCTATTACGCCCCCTAGAGGAGAACCTATGCGTAACTTGAAAAGTGACTATACCTAAAATAATCTTCGCCATGAGTAGAATCGAAAGGCAAAAGAATTTTTTGAATTGGTTGTTCAGAAGCAAATGTATGGAATAAAATGTGTTTTGAATTCGATATCATCTGCATTTACGCCCTCTAGCGGCGAAATTGTGCATCGTAAAAAAAAATCAAAATAAAGGGTCATCATTCGCACATTTCAAGCTTCCTAATGCAAAAAGAATTTTTCAAATCGGACTATTAGTGGCAGAGATCGTGTTTAAAGACGGACAAACCGATAACATAAGCACGATCTTTTTTTACAAAAGACGTGGTAAAAAAAAAGGAACAATCATCAGAGTTAAGTGGTTAAGATCAAGTTAGTTAATCAGACCCTTACCACAGCGTTGCTTTTTCTTTTTCTTTTGTCACTCTACATCTTTGTCTTCCCGCACACAAATTAAAGGCATTGTAGTATCAATAAACAAACAATTCTTTTTATACTATACGAATGTGCAAAGAGAGAACCGCTCTACAATATTTCGAAAACTTACCAAACTTTAAAGCAGTTCTACATCTAAATCAGATGTCCAAAGTAGAAATTTAACAAATAAAAAAAGAAAGTATAACACCTAATTATTTCAGAGGTTTTTTTCTGGCCTTTACTGCAGCAAACTGTGAAATTACGTCCTCAAAGTCAAGCTGTGAGGTTATGTCATGCTCAACTGCCAACAAAATTGACAGTCGGCCTTTCTTGAGTCAAACAAGACCTCCCATAGCTTTTAATTGGCTTTAAATAAGGAAATCAGCGCTCATTGCTTGCGTTTGATATTGGCATACTAAGCAGAATCCTACGAGCAGTGTCAGCATTGGGAAAAGTGTGTCCAATACGCAGTTCCTTTAAGGATTTCAGCTATTTTTCTGGGTCAGAAACTCCTTTAAGAAAATGTCTGAACTCTAATAGTGCTCCTGGAAATTCATCATCAATATCAGCCTGAGCTGCAGTTGAAATGAGGTGGTACTGAAAGAGCCTAGTAGAAACACCAGTGTTAACCTTCATTTCAGGAATAAAAAAACTTTCCCTCCCCAAATGTTTTTCCCCATTCATATTAATTAATTAAAAAAAAAATAAAAATAAAATGTTTTGCATTGTGATTCTGTGGCCTAGGCCGGGACCTTGCCGACCTAGGCGTAAATCAGGCCCTGCATAAACCAGCGGCTCGGAACAGGGCCATAACTAGACTTTAGTTTCTGAGGGAGGGAGGGAGGGGGGTAAAATATACCACAGCAAAAATGTAATCTATCTATCTATGAATCAGAGCCGTGACTAGACTTGTGTTTCGGGTTTTTTTTTTAAACTGTTCCATAGCAAAAATCTATCTATCTATCTAATCACTTAACGAAAAATTAACTCTTTAGTTTTTAGTACATTAGTATTAATTAGCGAGTAACGACACATACTAAGTATTAACAGAAAAACAAACTGAACCATATGAGACAGAGATCACATGAAAACAACAAGATTACACAGGCGACAGGATGAATGCAAGTACAGTCTGAAAAAAGTAAATTGTAAAAAAAAAAATTGAAATCTCCTTCAGAAAGTGTATTTTAAAAATTCCGATAATGATAGATGAAGCCAACGTCGTCTGAATGGACTAGCCTTGATGTCTGTTCGGCCGCCCCGGTGGCGCAGTGGTCTAAGGCGATGGCCTCTGATCATTAGTCCGAAAGGGGTCTGGCTGGGTTCGAATCCCGGTGAGGCATGGATGTTGTGTTTGTCTTACGGCACTGGCTCTCTCCCTTCCCTGGAACCAGTGACCCTAAATTAGGGACGGGCGACTGCTTATAGCCCATTGAGTTGCTCACGGTGGTCGTTAAACCTCTAATCCAAAAAAAAAAAAGAAAAAAATGTCTGTTTCATCGAAATATTGAGATAAATTCAGATTATGTTATCTAGCGATTCGGAAAGTGTGAAAAATCGTCACATTATTTTGTAACGACAGATATCAACAATTTTGTGGTTCCTTTATATTTAATTTTTTTAATTTTTATTGTTTCAGCCTTTTTTTTAATAAATGCAATCCCATTTTGTTCCACAAGTTAATATTTTATGGTAACATTTTCTTATTAGATTTCGACCAGCATAGTAAACTCTGTGTTATCCACCATCGACGCGGGAAATGGTTGTTGATACCAAGGAAAGACTGGCCCCTGAAAAACGGTCATTTCCTCGAGAAAGAAAAAAGTTTGGAACGACAGTACAGTAGGTTTATTGGCCGTCATAAACCTGTCATTACTCATGAAGTGACGGTTAATTTCATTTTCTCCCTCCCTCCATCCCTACGCACGTTGCAAGAGCCAAACTAACCTCCACCAAGTACGAGGAAATAAGTAAGAACAGGCTCAACCTAAACATTTGCTTCATGCCTTCATTTCGCAATTCGAACCCCCATTTCCTTCTCAAATGACAACACGCTAATTGAAGTTCGCAAATCTCACTCGTAACCCTTGTCAACAGGCCATCACATACTAGGATGAAGGATTTAATTGTAATTCATCTTCTACCGACGCCACTTCCTCTCCTTTTCCCCTCCGGCTATTTAGACCGAAAGCGAAACCAGTGCAGTATTTACCTGGGCTCTCGATCTCCGGCTCTCCTGGCGCCGCTTTGGACCCTGTGATCTGTAGAGTTTCAAATTCGGGATGCAATCACTCACTGCGCTCTCAAATTTCTAAACACAACCCATACCAGTCTGGCATCTTGATGTTATAGAGAAACAAACTAAGATTCGAACTGCCATTTTTTTATCGTCTCTCTTAACACGATAAATAAATAAATAAGCGATCTCAAAAATACCTAATAATAGAACAATTCTGATTAATAAAGTGCCAGACACAGAGTCTCCTGGAATTCTATAAATTTTTTACTGTTGACCAGTGGGTATAGGAAGAAAAAGATGTCTTTCTGAAGTAAAGTTTATCGAAGGAAAGAACAGAAACAATTTGTAAAAATAATGAAAAGAAGAAAATGGCGACTCCTGTTGATTTAATAACTTACGATAAACAAGCAAAAAAAAATTTGCCCAAAGAAATTTCTGGGACCCTAAAACGATTAGCCACAAACCAGCGCCACTGTTGTAAAACTTTAAGGGTTGTTAATTGTAGAACTTCAAGTTTTAAATGCCACATACAGACACTGTAAAAAAATAAGTGGTGTGGATCCACGGAGCCGCCCCGATGGCACAGTGGTTTAACCCTTTAACGACCATAAAGCCCGTACATAGAAACGGCCATAGCCGCCTGAAACGTCTGTCTAGAGTGAGTCAGATTTCCTACCCTTATCTGTGCTTCAAATTTTCTCGACCTATGAGGTATCAGCAGGTGTCAGTCACCCTCAGTCACTATTGTTGTTACTAAACAAAGAAGTGAACAGACAGGCAGTTTCGGGCGCTATGGTATTTGGAGTGATAAACAATTTTCGGGTCATGGTCGTAAAAGGGTTAAGCGCTGGCTTATGACTATTCGTCCGAGAAAGGGTCCAGATTCGAATCCCAGTGAGGCATAGATGTTGTGTTTGTGTTACGGCACTGCCTATCTTCCTTCCCTGGAACCATCAACCCTAAATTACGGGCGGGCGACTGCTTATTGCGAATTGAGCCGCTCACAGCGGCCGTTAAACCTTTAACCAAAAAAAAAAAAAACCACTTAAGCTGAGTTCTGATTGAGCGGTCTGTTTGGAACGTAGGACTACGATTTGCAGATCGGAGAGTTGACATGTGTTAGTCGAGTATGGTTTCAAAGCGTTTATTTAATTTGTTATAGCCAACACAGGTCTATGATATGAAAAGTAACTCCCATGATTTTTACAAATAATGCTGGATACATTGCGAACACAAAGCAGAAAGACACACGAATTACCCAACGTTGTACTCTGTCTTCTTGGGCTTCGTGCAATCCTCATCACTTGCTCTTTCCTCCCGTTTTGATTTTCTCCACTTTTGCTTGCGTTCATTCTGCGAATTCCGCTGCGTTGTCAAAAATGTTAACCCGTTCACACGAAAACAATTTTTAAAATGTTCAGTTCAAACCACTGCGCAATGTTCTTCGTAGATTTGAATAGATCTTGTCGAGAGCTTTAAAACGATACCACGCACAGTCGTTTTACACTCACGGTTGTCCCGATAAACCGCGATATTATCAAAAGTGTTCACCGGTTCACAAGAAAACAATTTTTAAAATGTTCAGTTCAAACAAAACACTGCGAAATGTTGTTCGTGTATTTGAATAGATCTCGTCGAGAGCTTTAAAACGATACTACGGACAGTCGTGTTGCGCTCACGGTTGCCGAGATAGACTGAGTCAAACGAGGCGTCACACCCAGAAATTTTTTTTTTTTTTTTTTTTATTGGAGGTTTAACGACCACCGTGAGCAACTCAATGGGCTATAAGCAGTCGCCCGTCCCTAATTTAGGGTCACTGGTTCCAGGGAAGGGAGAGAGCCAGTGCCGTAAGACAAACACAACATCCATGCCTCACCCCAGAAATATTGAATCATCTACCCCGCGCACAGGGAGCGTCGCGCGCACGATGTATTGCGCAGTACGCGAATTGGACTCCATGCTGTTTATGAATATGTTAACACGATTAGTGTACGGCACGAATTTTTAACGCTATAATGATTTCAATTGGGACCTATTTCCTTCACAGGCAGTCTGCCGTAAGTCTCCCCATACTATCCGCGGAGTTAAACGTAGTCCTACGTAAAAGAAAAAAACAACAACAGTAATTTAAATTCCAACGACTCGTTTGCAATCAGATTTAAAAGAATCCCCGGGAAATAACGAGCAGCTAACTTGCCGGCAAGTGACACACTTTTAATGAAATTTCAGTTTTAAAAAGTTCCCGTTTCTAAATTCAGTGTTTTGACAGATATTCCGCGGCCAATAATTCAGTTTTGTTTTTTTCGGAAAACTAACACACAATTTCGGGTTTTTCAGTTTTAATACAAAAATTCCTACTTTCTTCGTTGAGATTCTTTCCGGTTATACGAAGTAGAAGCACCCCTTCACTTGGTTCCCGGAGGGGTTCGAATCGGCTACAGTTTTAACGACTACGAAGCGCGCTACCGGCTGACCTTGAAAGTCATTTAGCACTTGAGCACGTATAAAAGGAGAAAGTCAAGAGGACTCGAATCGCGCAGGCCGCGGGTGGCCTAGTGGGCAACGTTCGTGACTGCCACGGGAAGAGCCTCAGGTTCGATCCCAGACAGGTACGAAAGCTCGATCCACTAAATACCTGCCGTGCATCGGATTGGCACGTTAATCCGTCGGACCTCGGGTACTGCCCCCCCCCGGTAATGAATAAGGGCGTCTTCTTCCCCCTTTCTACTTCGCTTCCGTGTCACTTTCCTATCAGGCGCTGTAGCCCAAGCCTCCTAGTTTCCTATTTCTAAGGGTTGTTTAAGACCTGGGGTCAGACACTCCCTTCCTAAAATCCTCAACATATGATCATGATCATGACTCGAATCGTGGGCCGCGGGTGGCCTAGTGGGCAACGTTCGTGACTGCCACGGGAAGGGCCTCAGGTTCGATCCTAGGCAGGTACGAACGCTCGATCCACTAAATACCTGCCGTGCATCGGATGGGCACGTTAAGCCGTCGGACCCCGGGCACTGGCCTCCCGGTAATAAATAAGGGCGTCTTCCTCCCCCTTTCTACTTCGCTTCCGTGTCACTTTCCTATCGGGCGCTCTAGCCCAAGCCTCCTAGTTTCCTATTTCTAAGGGTTGTTTAAGACCTGGGGTCAGACACTCCCTTCCTAAAATCATCAACATATGATCATCATGACTCGAATCGCGCCAGGATGATAACGCTTTTCGCAGTCTGTGGAGGTTTTTGCATAAACTTAATATTTTTCTAAATAAGTTAACAATACTTTTAATTTTTCTATATGAGGACTTTTCACAAATGACTTTTTTTTTCATCGTAATTTTTCGAAGAGCACAATGTTTTGTACAAATTACGTCCGAAAAGTTCCAGGACTGACCGCACAACTGATGTAACAGTAGTGGGATAAAAATATCACGTGTATATCAGAAGACAGCAATCCTTGGCCAATCAGCGAATAGCTGGAAACCGGTTTATACCGGTACCGACAGGCGGCAGACGGACATTAAGGGAGTTATAGCAAGCGTTCTCGTCCCATTTCATTTTATCCATGGAAGAGCAGAGAGTAAGCATCCGTTTAGTTGGAAACTTGGTAAATCAGCAACTGAAACTTACAGAATGTTAAAAGAAACGTACGGTGACACAGCATTATCCTGCAGCAGAGTTTTCG
This sequence comes from Macrothele yani, assembly GCA_039090855.1. NCBI lineage: Eukaryota > Metazoa > Arthropoda > Arachnida > Araneae > Macrothelidae > Macrothele > Macrothele yani. The sequence goes on from CM076992.1 coordinate 24,555,467, forward strand.
AATGGTATGCAGGGTTTAGTGATGGGCGGGAATCATTTGATGATGATCCGAGACCTGGGCATTCCTCCAGTGTGCGAACCAGTGGCGTAACTACCACCCCCGCAGCTGGGGGATGGGGGCGCAGGTAACGAAGGGGCGCACTGCAGCTGCAAGTTATTGTATTTTCATGAAAAAAAAATCGAACACACACAACAACTAACCCAAAGTTTCATATTTTGCTTTAAGATGTATTTAGCTTTGCCTAAATAAATGCCTAGTTTGACTTCTAAAACACTGAATTGCCGCCCCGGTGGCGCAGTGGTCTAAGCGATGGCCTCTGATCATTCGTCCGAACGGGGTCCGGGTTCGAATCCCGGTGAGGCATGGATGTTGTGTTTGTCTTATGGCACTGGCTCTCTCCCTTCCCTGGAACCAGTGACCCTAAATTAGGGACGGGCGACTGCTTATAGCCCATTGAGTTGCTCACGGTGGTCGTTAAACCTCCAATCACACACACACATACACACTCACAGTAGTCTAAACGATGGCTTCTGATCATTCGTCTGAAAGGGGTCCGGCTTCGAATCCCGGTGACGCATGGACGTTGTGTTTGTCTTACGGCACTGGCTCTCTCCCTTCCCTGGAACCAGTGACCCTAAATTAGGGACGGGCGACTGCTTATAGCCCATTAAGTAGCGCACGGTGGTCGTTAAACCTTCAATAAAAAACAAAAACAAAAAAAAAAAAACCTGAATGTCCTACAGATCGAAAGTGTTCAGCTCTTTGACTTCAGGTTTTAATACGATTACTATGCAACGGGTTGTAAATACGATCGCTCTCCAATCACCCTCTGCCGCCCCGGTGGCGCAGTGGTCTAATGCGTTGGCCTATGATCATTCGTCCGAAGGGGTCCGGGTTCGAATCCCGGTGAGGCATGGATGTTGTGTTTGTCTTACGGCACTGGCTCTCTCCCTTCCCTGGAACCAGTGACCCTAAATTAGGGACGGGCGACTGCTTATAGCCCATTGAGTTGCTCACGGTGGTCGTTAAACCTCCAATCAAAAAAAAAAAAAAAAAATCACCCTCTCTCTGCAATGTTGAGGAAAAGCGCGAAGCCACGGTGGGATTCCCCGTGGTTGATGTGAAAAAACAATCAGTGCCGCCCCGGTGGCGCAGTAGTCTAAGCGATGGCCTCTGATCATTCGTCCGAAAGGGGTCCGGGTTCGAACCCCGGTAAGGCATGGATGTTGTGTTTGTCTTACAGCACTGTCTCTCTCTCTCTCTCTCTCTCTCTCTCTTCCCTGGAACCAGTTAGCCTAAAATGGGACGGGCGACTGCTTATAGCCCATTGAGTTGCTCATGGTGGTCGTTAAACCTTTAATAAAAAAAAAACAGTTACCTAGGATTACGGGCGCGTCAGGCGTCAACATTTATTCACAGCAGCCGCAGATCTGCTATGTGCAAGAGGGTGATTTCTTCAAGTACTTTATCTTAGTTTTGGTCAAAGCAACTACACGTATGGTCCAATTTATCACTTTAGAAGTTAAAACTACAGGGCTTTAGGTACCACCATTACTTTTGCAGAAACCCTCCCTGACTTCCCAACCCTTCTCCTCCCCCAGTCACCACACACACACACACACCGCGAGGCCGCCCGGTGGCGCAGTGGTCTAAGGCGATGGCCTCTGATCATTCGTCCAAAAGGGGTCAGGGTTCGAATCCCGGCGAGGCATGGATGCTGTGTTTGTCTTACGGCACTGGCTCTTTGCCTTCCCTGGAACCAGTGAACCTAAATTAGGGACGGGCGACTGCTTATAGCCGATTGAGTTGCTCACGGTGGTCGTTAAACCTCCAATCAAAAAAAAAAAAAAAACACCCCGCCAGAAATGCATCCTCCCTCGTGTTCAAAATCCTGGGAAAATTACGTTGTTTAGGGGTGCTAAAGTAAATCTTGCGGGGGAGGGGGTTACGCCACTGGTGAGGACAGCGTAACCCACTGTTACCCCACTGGTGAGGACAGCGGAAAAATCGCAAAACAAATAACTCGAATCAGTTAAAGAAAGACCACCGAATTACATTAATATTTTTGTCTGAGTCGGTGGGCATCAGTAAGACTATCTGTTATGAGATTCTACATGAGGTTCTGGGAAAACGAAAGCTTAATGCCAGGATGGTACCCCGCTTTCTGAACGATGACCAAAAGGAGGCTCGTTCAGCGATCTGTTCCGATCTGCTGGGCACTGCAGCTGAGGATCCTGATTTTTGCTCCAGAATTATTGCAGGAGATGAAACATGGTATCTATAATATGATCCACAAACTAAGCAACAAAGCACTGAATGGAGAGGTACCCACTCACCATCAACCAAGAAAGCCCGCATGCAACCATCAAATACACTGGCGGAAAGTGAAAAAAGAACACCAAAAAGGAGAAGTCTGATACCAACAAAATTTATACAGCATAATAACGGAATACAGAGGATAACGTGTACAAAACATTATGACAAAATATAGCTGTATTTTCTGGTAAACTAAAAAATAACATTTCCATATAACATGGTTAGTACGAGGTTGAACCGCCATGAACTGCGTCACACTGTGCAATTATGGCATGGAGTCTGTCGTACAGATGTTGGACGTAAGTTTGGGGTGTTGAGTTCCAAGCATCCTCAACCTGGACGCGGATATCGGGGATGGTCGTGGCTAGCCGTGGAGACCGGATAAGTCGTTGTCCCATAAAATCCCACACGTGCTCAATGGGGGACATATTCGGTGAACGTGCAGGCCATGGAAGTTGTCTCACACCCTGAAGTATGTTGCGTTGCACGTGCCGTGTGTGGGCGTGCGTTATCTTGCTGGAAAACACCACGATGGACAGACCTGAATTGTGTTGTTGATGTAGGAGGCGCTGTTTAACGTACCCGGTACAAACACTAGTTGTGTACGGGAGTGATAGCTGATCGCTCCCCACACCAGGAGAACAGGTGTAGGCCCTGTGTGTCGCTGGCGGATGCAAGAAGGGTGGAGACGCTCCCCTGTGCGTCTGTGAACACGCATACGGCCATCGGAGGCTCCCAAGCAGAATCTGCTTTCACTGCTGAACACGACATATCGCCATTGCGTTCTCCAGTGCAGACGTTGGCGACACCACTGCAGCCGTTCCTGACGGTGGGCTAAAGTCAGAGGTACACATGCCAGAGGCACGCGTGCACGTAGTCCTGCATCCAGTAGACGGTTGCGGATTGTTCGCACAGTCACCTCAGGTGCAACGGCAGCTCGGATTTGCGTCGCAGTGGATGTTCTGCTTGATAACGCCGCTCTTCTTATGCGTCGATCGGTCCGCTCATCAGTACGTTTGTGACTCCCGGTTCCACGTCTTCTCGTGTGGGAATGTTCTTCGGACCATCTACGCCACCAGCGATACTTCCCGTCCAATTCGCTCCGCAATACGACGATACGACCACCCGGCCTCGCGGAGTCCTACTAGACGACCTCGCTCAAAGTCCGATAACTGCTGAAATCGTACACGTCTTCCATGTCCAGGCATTGCAGCTTCTTCAGGGTCTTCGCACGTGTCCGTACGCCGACGACTGATTACATTCACTTCGCCGTGCTCCTTAAATACCACCGACGATAATTTGCATATTATGCCGTGCTGTGGCGTAAGCGCTCACCGGTTGGTCCCGAAATTAACATCACACCCACGTAAACTCGACCCCATTAACATATGTAAATTTCATGATCGTCCGCAAATTCCTTCTTGGTGTTCTTTTTTCACTTTCCGCCAGTGTACAAGGATGATGTTAATAGCCTTTCTCGATTCGAAAGGTATAGCCCACAAGGAATTCGTACCAGGGGGTCAAACGGTAAATCAAGAATTTTACAAGCAAGTTTTACGACGTTTACGCAGCAGTATTAGTCGCCGTCGTCCACAGTTATGGGAATCCAGAAATTGATTCTTGCTCCTTGATATAGTGCAAGACTACATACCGTGTTGTCAGTCCAACAGTTCTTGGCTGACCATCAAATCACTGTGTCGCCACATGCGCCGTATTCTCCTGATTTATCGTCCTGTGACTTCTTCCTGCTCCCCAGAATAAAACACGCAATAAAAGGACAGTAGCTTGCAGACATTACTCCTATCCAAGCAGCCATGGCAATACAACTTGCGAACGTCTCGGAAAATGCCTTCCAGAACTGTTTCCAAGATCTTCAGGAACGCTGGAAACTGTGTGTTGATTCAGGAGGGCGGTACTTTGAAAGTGACCAGCATTTATTGTGAGTGTTTTACTTTTTTATATTCTGTTTGCGTCAGTCCTGGACCATTTCGGACGTCGGTTTTATTTTTGCGTTAAATAGGGATCACGGGGGTGAAAGCATTTTACAATATTTGCGACAAAATGCTTTGCCACTAAAGTGCGAATTCCTGGTTTTAGCATTTTCGTAATCCCATTTCGCTACTAAAAACCAAACTGGAAAAAAATCTTTTACAGTAAGACGCCAGTCACCATGGAAAACATTTACCCGTACTTTTTTCCTCAAAATAATGTCAATGATCTGTAAGTAAAAACTCACATATTTTGGACATCTGATGCGTGCCGATAATGGGTTTGAGAAAATGTTCATGATTGGAGGAAGCAGAAGTGGAATACAGATAAGAAGATGGTGGATGTAATCAAAGATGCTTGCGGAATGACCATAGAAGAGATGTGAGATCTTGCTGCGAACAGATCAAGATGGCAAGCTTTAGTTCATACAATCACCAAAATTCGAGCGTTACTCGATGGAACCTAATAACAACAAGCATTAATGGATGTATGTACACCGAAGAGCAATTGAATTAGAGATACCTGTCTAGTAACGTGTAGCACCACCTTTCGACCTGATGACGGCGGCGATTCGTCTCGGCATGGACTCAACAAGACACCGGAAGTATTGGGAAGCAATACGGATCCACGACCCCTGAACAAGCTCCCACAGTTCACGAAGATTCGATGGAGGGGGTCAGAGCCTCGAACATCTCTCTCGATGGCACCCCAGATGTGCTCGATGGGATTGAGGTCAGGTAACCTAGCTGGCCAAGGAAGCTAGGTCAAGTCGGTAGAGTGTTCATCTAACCATTCGGATACAATTTGGGAGTGATGGCACGGTGCATTGTCTTGTTGCAGGATAAGGTCTCCAGGTGGATGTTGAAGACCAAACGGGAGCAAATAGTCGTCCAGGATATCCCGGTAACGTTGACCTGTGAGGGACGATGTCACACGTACCAGGGGTCCCATTTCAGTCCACGTAAACAGTCCCCAGACGAGAATGCCACCCCCACCAGCTTGAAGAGTACGCTGCTGGCAAGAAGGATCCATCGCTTCATGTGGTTTGCGCCGTACTCGTCTCCTGCCATCCGCATGTACCAACGTGAATCTCGACTCATCAGTCCAAGCAACATTTCCCCACGTGTCTAGGGTCCAGTGGCGATGTTTCCGCTCCCATGCTAATCTTTGCACCCTGTGATGTGCGGTCAGCAGCGGTACTCTCGTGGGACGATGGCTTCTGTACCCCATAGCGAGGAGATGGTTCTGGATGGTGTGGCTGCTTACACGTTTTTTTGCACCAGCGTTAAATTTCCGAGTGATGTCTTGCACTGTGGCCCGTCTATCCGCTGTTACAATGCGAGCTAGCCGACGATGACCCCGCTCTTCCCCACGCTGTTGTCTACGGCAGTTGGCCCTTGCAGGGATGGTTTTACCGGATTCGATGTACTCACGGTGCACCCGTGACACAGTGGCTCGTGAAAATCCCAGTGCCTGCACGACTTCCGAGATGGAGTGACCCATTCGTCGGGCTTCGACAATTTGCCCTCGATCAAATGCGCTTAGATCCTTCGTCTTGCCCATACTGCGTCTGACTCTTACGGATTCCCGTCGCATCACTCCTTATATTGTCGGATCGCTGCATACTTCATGTCGTTTCCGTTTACAGGGCCGCCCACAGCACCACATTTGCATAACGCCAGCTGTCTCTAATTCAATTGCTTTTCAGTGTGTGTGTGTGTGTGTCGAACACTCAACTGTCCACTGGACTTTATGGTAACAGCTCGAACACCAAATAGACTTCATGTCTAAAGCTCGAGTACCCACACGTCGATTTTGTGAAAAAAATTAACTGCCAGTGTAATCGCTTTGTGTGCCAGTGTGCAACTCAGTCTGTCGTATAAGCGGTATTTTTTCTTTTTTTTTTCAGATTTTCAAAAATTCCTTTTGTTCCTGAAACGAATGATCTATAGAGAATTTCAATGTTTTTCACAAATTTTCCGATTGGGGAGCCAAAATGTAGTGCTTTTGAATTCTTTGAAGCACCGTTGTCAAGCTATCAAAAGGCTATTTCAATCAAAAAAACAAAAACAAAAACAAGATAGGTAACTCCGAACTTTTGGTTGTAATGCGCACATACTTTGAATCGCTTCCGACACAAGAAATTTCCAAAGTAAACATTTAAGAAAAGTAGAAAACAGCGAAAAATATGATGCATTTGCGTCCCCTAGTGGAAAAACTGCGCATTATTTAAAATGCCCAACTTGAGCAGTGCTATTTGTGGTGAATGGAACCAGTCACAGAAAAAAAACCAAAAAAAAAAAAAAAACAGTTCAGCCTGATTACTGCAACTGGTAAAACACTCACAAGTATAAATAGGGCCGCCCCGGTGGCGCAGTGGTCTAAGCGTTGACTTCTGATCATTCGTCCGAGATGGGTCCGGGTTCGAATACCGTGAGGCATGGATGTTGTGTTTGTCTTACGGCACTGGCTCTCTCCCTTCCCTGGAATCAGCAACCCTAGATTAGGGACAGGCGACTGCTTATAGCCCATTGAGTTGTTCACGGTGGTCGTTAAACCTCCAATCAAAAAACAAAATAAATAAATAATAATAATGAATAGAAATGGCTCTCTGGCCGCCCCGGTGGCGCAGTGGTCTAAGCGATGGCCTCTGATCATTCGTCCAAAAGGGGTCCGGGTTCGAATCCCGGTGAGGCATGGATGTTGTGTTTGTCTTACGGCACTGGCTCTCTCCCTTCCCTGGAACCAGTGACCCTAAATTAGCGACGGGCGACTGCTTATAGCCCATTGAGTTGCTCACGGTGGTCGTTAAACCTCCAACCAAAAAAAAAAAAAAAAATGGCTCTCTACTTACACCCACTAAAAACAAATGTGCACTGCAAAAAATCACAAATCGTGCACTAAGTGTTCCTTAAAACGAAAGATATCCGAAGTTTTCAAGCCGAATAATTAAAAGAAGAGATATAAAAGAAAAAGTGATAACTTTACGCCCCTTGAGGAAAAGTTACGAGTTTTTTGGAGGAGAAAATGGTACAAAATATTATTCATAGTGAAGGGTATCTTAGGAAAAGGGAATTTTTAGCATCGAACATACTCTTCCACAAATATTTTTTTTTTTTTTGATTGGAGGTTTAACGACCGCCGTGAGCAACTCAATGGGCTATAAGCAGTCGCCCGTCCCTAATTTAGGGTCACTGGTTCCAGCGAAGGGAAAGAGCCAGTGCCGTAAGACAAACACAACATCCATGCCTGGCCGGGATTCGAACCCGGACCCCTTACGGACGAATGATCAGAGGCCAACGCCTTAGACCACTGCGCCACCGGGGCGGCCTTCCACAAATATAAAAGTACACTAACGTCCCCTAGCGGCAGAATTGTGAATAACAAACAATAAATAAATAGAAAATATGCGCAAAGTGCGCTTTACAGTGGGAGCTGAACGATGGAAAAGGAATTTTTTCGAACATCACTTCTACAAGCAGAGACGGCGTGAAAAACGTTTTTGCATATGCGCCCCCTTAAAACTGTGCGTTATACACTGCTGGCCACACAAAATGCAACACCAAGAAGGAAGCATCCGATTGGCCTCAAATTCGCAGCATGCGTCGCCCGCGAGAGGAAATGCAAACGATTAGCATTGCAGGGCATATGCAAATCATGTGCGCCCGGCACGCCACCGAGAAGCACTATAAGAAGGGTGCACAGAAGGCGGGGTGTAAGTAGTGGAAGTGTGTTGTGCTGCAGGACCTGTGCGTGGGAAACTTCCTGATGCCTCGTCGCATAACACGGCAGTCATTCCAGCACGTTTCGGAGTTCGACAGAGGACGAATAGTGGCTTATCGCGACAGCGGTTTATAGTACAGAGACATCAGCGCCCGTTTGGGACAACATCCAGCCACAGTGAGGCGAGTATAGATTCGGTGTGTGCAGGAGGGACAGACGGACCTACGTGAGCGATTGCCGCAGCCGCGGCACACCACCGAACGAGAGGACCGGCATGTTGTGCGGCGGGCTTTGACGGCTCGCACCGCCACATCACGAACGTTAGCGCAGGAATTAGGGTGTGTTGCGCAACAACCTGTGTCAGCACGTACCGTTCGACGTAGTGTGCAGGAGCGGGGACTTGTCGCACGGCGCCCATTGCTCCGATTACCATTGACGTTACAGCACCGGCGAGTGCGGCGGCAGTGGGCCGTTGAACGCCGCACCTGGACTACGGAATGGCACGACATTGTCTTCTCCGACGAATCCCGCATCTGCTTGCAACACCATAATGGTCGGATTCGCGTGTGGCGGCACCGCGGCGAGAGACTGTATGACGCCTGCATTATACATCGCCATACCGGTCCGTCGCCTGGCGTTATGGTTTGGAGCGAAAGTGGATATGACACCCGCACCCCTCTGGTACGCATCGCCGGTACACTCAACAGTCATTGCTACATCTCCGACGTTTTGGAGCCTGTAGTCCTCCCTTACGTGCAGGACCTGCCAGCAGCCACGTTTCAACAGGACAATGCGCGCCCGCACGTGGCACGCATCGTGCAACAATTCTTCACGGCTCACCAGGTGTCACTGCTGCCGTGGCCCGCCTGTTCTCCCGATATGTCGCCCATCGAACACGTTTGGTCTCTGATCGGCAACCGAGTGGCCCGGCAAGCACCATCCGCGGCTACGCCTGATCAACTGTGGCAACGTGTGGAAGCAGCCTGGACCGACATACCGAAAACCGACATCCAAAGCCTCTTTCGTTCGATGCCGCGGGCGTGTAGCGGCCGTTATTGCCAGCCATGGGGGCCACACGAACTATTGATGTCTGCGTGTTCCGCAAGTCGCACGGGCCTGTAAGCTCAATCGTTTCATCTTTGTATCTGTTGTTATGTGTCCAGTAAATCTGGCTTTGCAATCTCGTGTCCTTATTGGTGTTGCATTTTGGGTGGCCAGCAGTGTATTACTGAAGATGCGAGATGTGAAAAAGAAATTAGAATGAGACTGGGGATGGCAAAAACGGCTTTTAGAGAGAATTTTTTTTTTTTTTTTTTTGGATTGGAGGGTTAACGACCACCATAAGCAACTCAATGGGCTATAAGCAGTCGCCCGTCCCTAATTTAGGGTCACTGGTTCCAGGGAAGGGAGAGAGCCAGTGGCGTAAGACAAACACAACATCCATGCCTGACCGGGATTCGAACCCGGACCCCTTACCGACGAATGATCAGAGGCCAGCGCCTTAGACCACTGCACCACCGGGGCGGCTTTAGAGAGAATCAAAGACTACTAACAGCCAAAACTTTAGATCTAAAACCGAGGAAGAGAATGTTAAAGGAATATGTTTGGCCAGTAGCTCTGTATGGTTCTGAGACACGGGCATTGACCAAGAGGGAAGTGAAAAGCCTGGCGGCATTTGAGATGTGGAGCTATAGAAGAATGCAGAGAATAAGTTGGCTCGATAGAAAGACTAATGAGGAGGTCCTGGGGAGAAAGGGGGAACCCAGGAATCTGATCAACATGTTAAAGAGAAGAAGAATGTTATGGATAAGACACACATTGCGCCATGGAGGCCCGATTCTGAAAGTTTTGGAAGGGAAAATTGAAGGCAAGAGAGGAAGAGGACGGCCAATGAATAGTTTTGTGGCACAGTTACTCCAAGATACTAATGCTAGGATATATTATGTCTTAAAGAGAACGGCGGAGAACAGAGAAGAATGGAGAGACAGTAATTCTACTGAACAACCAGTTCTTGGACTGAGTAACAAAGAAAAAGTAGAAGATGCAGTAATACAGTGAAACCGCGGTTATGCGTACGTTTTCTAGGGGATGGCCTTAAAAAAGTATAAATGTAAAAAAAACGTATAAACGAAATTTCAAAATGTTAAATACTGTGGTAAAATAACTTATGTTTTAAAGGAATGTAAGATGTTATTTAATAATGATTTATTTAAAGTCGAATTGGCGGCGAAAGAAAATAAAAAGTTACAATTTATAATATAAATACACCAGACGAAAATTTTTTTTTTTTTTTTTTTTTTTTTGTTTGGAGGTTTAACGACCACCGTGAGCAACTCAATGGGCTATAAGCAGTCGCCCGTCCCTAATTTAGGGTCACTGGTTCCAGGGAAGGGAGAGAGCCAGTGGCGTGAGACAAATACAACATCCATGCCTCAGCGGGATTCGAACCCGGACCCCTTACGGACGAATGATCAGAGGCCAGCGCCTTAGACCACTGCGCCACCGGGGCGGCAACGAAAAAATTAGTCACGTGCAGCAGTAATATGTAATTGTTTAATATGATATATTTCTGAGGCTATATTAGAATTTTGTTTGAATATTTCTGGGTTATTTAATAAAAAAATATGCATTATTTCTTTCTAGAGGCCAAATTTTAAACTGAAATTTTTGAAAAATTACACTGTTAAAAAATCTGTGGTAGGTGGCACCAAAAGGTGGTGCTACACCAGCTGCACCCCTCTCTGAGAAAAGATACACCATTCTGTGGTGCAAAATAAACCCAACAACGTGGTTCAACCTTTCACCACGTTATGATACAAGGCTGCACGGAAGGTTGCACCATGTTGTTGGATTTATTTTGCACCACAAAATGGTGTATCTCTTCTAATAAAGTGGTGCAGCTAGCACAACATTTTGGTGCAACCTACCACAAAATCTTTTAACAGTGCTAATCAATAGGTCGAAAGGCAGGTGCAAGTGACTGGCGAAAAGGTCTCATAGCTTTTGGCTTGCCAAAAGGACAAAGCATCAAGTAAGTTGCTGAATTTGCATGTCTTGGCAAAAGAGCAGTTCTACGTGTTTGTAAAGATTGGTGTAAGTCAAACTCGACTGAAAATAAAAGGAAAAACTGTGGACAAAACACATTTTGAAAAGTCGTGATCTACGCAGAATTTCTCGCCTAGTCAACGAAAACAGATTTCAGACAAAGCAAGAACTCCTCCAATCTGTTAATAATGGACCTCACACGTCTATATCTGAGTGAACATTGCGTAGGAAACTTCATCGAATGGATATCTGAAGTAGAGTTGCAAGACTGAAACAAATGTCAACTTCTGCTCACAAAAAAGCTTGATTAGCTTGGGTCAAAGCTCACAGGACATAGACTGTTGATCAGTGGGAGGCTGTTATATGATCTGATGAATCCAACTTTTTTACGCTCAAATTACGCAAGGCATAGTAGGTCTAAAGGAACGTTCAATCCTGAGTGTGTTCAAAGAGTTCTAAAGGAGGTGGGTCTGTAATGCTGTGGGATGATTTTAATGGTTGTGAATTCTGCTCACTAGTAGAGGTGAAGAATACGATGAATCAGCATGCTTACATAGAAATTCTAGACAATCGTATGTTTCCTCTTGCACAACATTTTCAGGATTTTCATCGAGTAACTTATCCGATTTACATGGATGACAACTGTAGGATTCATACAGCTAAAACTATTATGGATTGGTGTGAAGAGCATGATACAACTTTGGGACACATGAACTGGCCAGCTAAATCGCCAGATCTGAATCCCATCGAGAACGTATGGACCAACTTGAACGAAGTGCTTCAGCATCCCAAGAATCTCAATGAATTGAGAGACAAACCTTTTAGAATGGTCAAAAATTGATCCATGTTATTTAAATCCCGTTGTTGAATCTCTTGCAGCAAGAATTAATGCTGTGATTTCTGCACGTGGTGATGTAACTAAGTATTAAAATAAAATTTCTGGAGGTGACTAATTTTTTCTCCGATGCCTGTGTTTTATCACATTGCAAAAATCATAGAGATTAGGACAATCAAACTTCTCTTTTGACGACTCTATCTGACAATAAAAATCGTGATTCTAGGTGAAGTGAAGTCCTCACAATTAAGAAGCTTAGACCAGTGTTTCAGTGTGAACTAATGAATCAGCAGCTTTTCTTGTTCTTTGCGAATCCTAACTGCATCTCTTTGAAACCAGAATGCTGAATATCGATGATACGTTTAGAATTCTATCATAGCACGAAATAGTGGAGTCACAAAGTCACGTCACAGAGTGCATATGTTTGGGAGTCATGAAATACGAAACCAATGTTTCGCCCAACCCGAAGGTATACAACATACCTTTTACTGTTGGGATCAAAGTTCAACTTTGGCTGCACCAAGAAGGAACACAACATCACTCTCAATTCTCTCAAAGTTGTGTCGGGTTACGTATAAAAGAATCATAGAATCGCGAATTCTGAAATTCAAATTATAACGTATAAATGAATTACGTATAACCGAGGTAACAAGAAAGATGACACCAAATTTTCGGATGTAATGGGCACGTCTTTTAAATCCTCTCGGACACGAATTAAATTTATCAATAGTTATTTCGAAATCAATGGAACCGGTTAGGAAAACACTTAACCGTGATTCTACAATCGACAAAACATCCAGAAATAGAAACAGCTACTTACTTCCACCAGCGGCTATAACGTACGTTACGAAGATTAACAAATGGCGCACAAAAAGTTTCTCATAGCACAAGAATGGTAGCAGAGACAAAAAGATTTTTCCAAATCGAACAGTTGAAAGAAGAAATATATGAGAGAAGGAAACATTATACAACTCTAGGCCTTCTAGCGGAAGAATTTTGCATAATGGAAAAGTTGGATATATGCAAAAAATATTCTTCATGGAAAAAGCTTTGCTTCGGAAAAATAACTTTTCAAATATGTCACCCGGAAGGAGAGATCGCGAGAAAAAGGTTTGGACCTTTACGTCCCCTAGTGGGAAATAAACATTATTTAAAGAGGATAATGCTCCATATTTGTATTGTAACGAATGGCATACAGTAAAGAAAAACTTTCTCAGTAGGGGTTTTAGAAACGGAGATACAGCGGTAAACTGAAGTACGAACAATACCCAGGGACAGAACTGCGGACTATAAAACTCCTCATATACTAACCTAAATTTTTTTTTCGATAAGGACATGATACCAATCGAAAATCGACACGGAGTGTCAATTTTTGAGAGCTACGGAAGACAACGACAAGTTAGTAAAATCATGCAATGCATTAAATATAATACGCTTTCCAACATACCAGAAACCATTACTCAAGTTATCACTCAAGTTATGAGGATAATGGCTGTGGAATAAATCTCAGTTCTGTGCCCTGACCTTTGATCCCATTTCAATGATATTCAACAGAACCGGTTCAGTATACCTCCGAAATAACATGATAAAGTTTTGTCGCAATGGAAGCATTTTTACGTAAGTTATGATGCATAAGGGCAATGGAATGCATCCCGTTCCTATGTCCTGACATTTGATCCCACTTCACCCATTTTCCACAGGGTTTATTCCCAGGTGGTGCCCTTCAATATGCTAAAATTTCATGGACATCGAGCTATATTTACGCAAGTTATGACGCAATAGAGCAATGGAATGGATCCCGCTCCTATGCCGTGACCTTTGACCCCATTTCGTCCACTTTCAATAGGGTTCGTCCCCAATTGGTCCCCTACCACACATCAAAATTTCATCGAAATCGAACCATTTTTACGCGAGTTATTGTGCCGACAGACGGACGGAACTTTTTCAACCTACGGTTGGAAAGCGTAAAAAAGACACAAAGACTGCAGACAACTCAAAGTAACAATGAGAGATGCATGCTTGGTGTAACCAAGAAAAATAAAAAAAGGAACTCGTGGATAAGAAAAATGACAAGAGTAGGAAACAACATGATTAGAGTAAATTCCCTGAAATGGCAATGGGCTGGTCATATTACCAAAAAGGACGAACCACCGATGCACACGAAATTGTCGACTGGATTCCAAGGAACAGGAAAAGACCCAGAAGAAAACCACGTGGGGGATGGGTGGATGGAGGAGACGGGCCCAAAACAGCCCGTTGTTGAAGAAACTTGGAAAGACCTTCATCCAGCAGTGGAATGATAATGACTGACAATCATGATGATGGTATATTCGAATTTATATTTCAAAGCTGATTTTCAGGGTGCGGGTCCAAAATGTTTGACCTGTTTCCAACTCTGGTGCGGTGATAATGAATATTTGGAATTTGATAAAAAAAAAAAAAAAAAAAAATCCCGGAAAAATCCTTCCTATATACAGAAAAAATTATCTAAAATGTTGTTTCACCTCAAATTTTTTTTGAGCTTGCTATTAAGTGATAGTGAATTTGGGTATTCATGAATACATTAGACCAAGTTCTACAGGTTTACTGATGCGCCAAAGGTCTTCGTACTCGCATGTTTTCAGTCAAGAAACAAGCAGGTGTTCGGGTACCTCCTTTTCTTCGAGAGAGAGAGAGAGAGTGCTATTCGGACGAAAACAGGCGTGGTCATGTAACTATCGGTTATTTAGGTATTATTAAAAGCCCAAATTACGAACGTTTTCTTCTTAATATGTTTTCATTGAAGAGTCCACGTACGTTGAGGTGAAATAAAAAACGGGAAACTTCAGTGACACACGCTGTTACCGAATGTTAAAGTATCGGGACAGCGATTTCAAGCTTTGATGTGAGTAATAATGAGGGTAGCCATAACATAAAAGACCATTTGTGCCTCTCTTGTGTTTTGCGTTAATATTGTTTTCTTTTCTTTTCTGTTTTTTTTTTTTTTTGGTCACATTGCGCGCTCAGTGTGTACAATAGCATGCGAGAAAAAAAAATGGCTTCGAACAATTGCCCTAGAGACACCCACGGTTAGTGATTATCTTTTCCTTTTCTTCGGGTCGACTCAACCAAAACTGGTCAGAACCCTTGAAACGGAAACAATAAGTCTGACCGAACAAAGAATTATGAAAATCTTTCGAGCCTGAAGGAAAATAAACGAGACTTCATCACCGTTCTTTTGTCCACCATGATCTCTGCCACAGAGATATGCCGAATTTTCTAAGAAACTCGTCTACTTGTTGAGATCAGAGACATTTTGAATTAACCGCTATTATAGTTCTACCTGCAAAGTAAAATGTTTTCTAGGTTATAAAAGATATAATTTGGTCGTGGCGGTCTAAATGCTAAAAGATTCATTTTAAAAAAGTTGAAAAAAAAATAAAGAAAATTCGAATCCTACTTTTTCTAATCTATTTTATCTAAATAAAAACACGAATTACGCTACATGGAAAACTAACTATTGTTTCTACTAGAGAAATATTCAACATTGGTTATTAAATCGGCATCTTGATGTGATGAATACATGTACTTTCGGTTGAAAATGTTTCAAAATGTAAAGGCCTACGATAAATTAAAAGACAGAAATTCTTCTTTTGAACAGCATTTGTTGCAGCCGTAATTAACGCATCATTCAACAGTTATTTCATTCAAAAAATGTCCATCCCGTTTGGCAATTTCAACACCGGTTTTTCGGTATTCCAAATACCGCGCAATTTCTCCGTACGGTGTGACGTACAAGAGAGGCGTCAAGACGACAAATCTGCAGCGATACATTCCGCCCGTGTAGCTTAGTTGGGAGAGCAACTTACTCCGGAGTGAGGGGGCGCGAAAAAATTTGTGTTTTCTCACAACGGAAGTACCGGTATTTTCTTTGATAAAATACCAGTATTTTAACATTCAGTGAAAATCTGATTTAGGTGTGGGCCGTGGGTGGCCTAGTGGGCAGCGTTCGTGACTGCCACGGAAAGGACCTCAGGTTCGATCCCAGGCAGGTACGAACGCTCGATCCACTAAATATCTGCCGTGCGTCGGATGGGCACGTTAAACCGTCGGACCCCGGGTACTGCCCCCCCCCCGGGTGATAAATAAGGGCGTCTTCCTCTCCCGTTCTACTTCGCTTTCGTGTGACTTTCCTATCGGGCACTCTAGCCCAAATCTCATTAGCTTCCTATTTCTAAAGGTTGTTTAAGGCCTGGGGTCAGACATTCCCTTCCTAAGATCCTCTACATATTATCTGATTTAGATGCCCAGGTTGCAGAGTCTTTTGAGGCGAGGGTTTCCGATCAGTTGTGCGAGATGGGCTCAGGTTCGAGTCCCATTAAACCATGGGTGGTGTGCTTGTTGATGATGCTGGCTCTCTCTCTTACCTGGAATCTAATGGCCCTAAATTAAGGACGGGCGACTGCTTTTAGCCATTAAGAAATACTGACCGTTTTCCATCTAAAAGTCTTCAGTGACTGCTGTTATAACGCACCTGAGCAGAGATGAAAACGGGTAAGCGGGTCTACGGGTCACGGGCTGACAATTTCTTGCAGGTCAAATAGGTCGGATCAAGGTGTTCCTGACCTGATTTCGACCCGGGTTTTATTTCCTTTTTATTTCTGAAAAAAAAAAAAACACTATCCACCAACAAGCAATTGGACACCCCTGCAATCGACGATATATGCGGTCCTGATACACGTCACTGCCGCCGCCGTTAAATATCGTGTGGAAAACAACAGCGCAACCAGTCGCATGCAAGATGCCACGTAGTTCGGAGCTCTCCGATTTCGAGAAAGGTGTAATCGTCGGGTATCACAGAAATGGCCGATCCATACGTGATATATCCAGCGAGTTGAAGTACCCAAAATCAACAGTGGCCTACGTGATTGGCAAGTGGAAGATGAGAGGTGACTGTCGGAATGTGCCCCGACCAGGCAGACCCACAAAACTGGCAGTTAGAGACCGACGGGTGCTGGCCAGAGAAATTCGGAAGAACCGCACCAAATCGATGGGCCACATCCACGAGGAGATTCAACAGGCATCCGGGAGTGTTCTTTCGATGAATATCATTCGTAAGGAAGCCCATCTGCTCGGTTATCATGGACGTGCTGCCGCCCACAAGCCTTTGATCACCAAGTCCAATAGCGCTGCTCGGCTAACGTGGTGCAAAGAACGTCGACAGTGGACCGTTGAACAGTGGAAACAGGTTCTCTGGAGCGACGAATCAAGATTCACCCTCTACCGTTCGGATGGCAGGGTCTGGGTTTGGCGTCTACCTGGAGAACGCCTCCTGCCGGAATGTATTGTGCCAACTGTGAAGTTCGGCGGCGGTGGAATTATGCTATGGGGGTGTTTCTCCTGGTATGGCACGGGACCCTTGGTCGCAATTCCTGGTAGACTCAACGCCTAGACCTACTGCACCATTTTGGATGACCGTGCGCTTCCTACGTTGTAGCAGTTTTACGGGGTGGACACATGTTACTTTCAGGATGACAATGCCACCTGTCATGTTGCGAGGTCCACCATGGCTTGGTATGATGACAATGGGGTTAATCGAATGGACTGGCCTGCGCAGAGCCCGGACCTTAACCCTATCGAGCCCCTCTGGGACGAGTTGGAGCGTCGACTTAAGGGGTGCCCCCACCGTCCAAAATCGGTGAAGGAACTGACCTGTCTTCTCCAAGCCGAGTGGAAGAAAATACCGCTAGCCGTCGTACAACGCCTGGTTGAGAGTATGCCCCGGAGGGTCGCAGCTGTAATCGCCGCTCGTGGAGGCTCCACCAACTATTGAAGGTGAATAAACTTCGTTTTCCTTTGCTATCACAGGTGTCCAATTACTTGTTGGTAGATAGTGTATTTCAAAGAAAAATGCGCACTATGGGATTTTGTTCACGATGCTGGTGCCAGCGGAGTGAAAAATTATTATTTGTCATATAAAAATATTGCCGTCTTTTTCTTAAAGGAAAGAAGATTTCCAGCGACTGACGATACCATATCGCAGAACGATACTTTTTTTGAGTTTGTTATCAGTGCGATTGCCCGGAGCAAGATACAGGCAAACGTCCGACCTGCTTCTTTGGTGATTCATTCTTCCACACCTCGCGTGTCACATTGCAAGACTGAGAGGTACTTTTCACATCGCATGTTTTGCATTGAGCATTCAGAGGTTTTCCTTTGACGTGCTAGCATCCCGTTCCATTGCATGTCGTCCCAGAATCAATGCCTTATTTGCTAATATGGAGGAATTTAATATTAAGGAAATCGAAAATGTCGTCGAGACCAACAAATATGTTCTTGTTGAAAACAAAATATGGAAAGAGTGAATGCTGGAAGTTGTTTCGTCTCATTAAGAAACCAGAATATGTTTAACATCAACACAAAGTTTTACAAGTTTGTGATGAGTTGAAAGTTTTCAAAATGTGAACGTTGATTTCATCAGTGTTCTTTTTTCTGAATGGTAATGATGAAATCCACACTTTGGAAACTTTCAACTCATCAGAAGGTAGTGAAAAGTGTTATTGCCGTGAAACATATTCTGAAGCTTGATATCTTATCAATAAAACAGCAAAAACTGAAATAAAACATACAACAAGTTATTTAAAATTCAAAATTGTGCTACAGCACCATCAAAATTAAGTGGAACAGCCTTAATATTACTGCGGTGGGACTTTTTGACTCTCGCAGATTTGTTTGAAAATATATGTAAAATAGTTGTGAAGAACGACAGTTTTAACACTTTCTGTTAGTGAGTGAATTATACGTTTCCGTAGTACATTTATATGATTTCTACACAGCTGGCCACCCAAAATGCAACACCAAGAAGGACACGAGACAGCAAAGCCAGATATACAAAGATGAAACGATTGAGCTTACAAGCCCGTGCGACTTGCGGAACACGCAGACATCAAAAGTTCGTGAGACCCCCATGGCTGGCAAAACGGCAGCTACACGCCGCGGCATCGAACGAAAGAGGCTTTGGATGTGGGCTTGGGGTATGTTGATCCAGGCTGCTTCCACACGTTGCCACAATTCATCAGGCGTAGCCGCGGGTGGTGCTTGCCGAGCCACTCGGTTGCCAATCAGCAATCATACGTGTTCGATGAGCGACATATCGGGAGAACAGGCGGGCCACGGCAGCAGTGACACCTAGTGGGCCGTGAAGAATTGTTGCACTATGCGTGCCACGTGCGGGCGCGCATTGTCCTGTTGAAACGTGGCCGCTGGCAGGTCCTGCAGGTAAGGTAGGACTACAGGCTCCAAAACGTCGGAGATGCAGCGGTGGCTGTTGAGTGTACCGGCGATGCGTACCAGAGGGGTGCGAGTGTCATATCCAATTGCGCCCCAAACCCTAACGCCAAGCGACGGACCGGTATGGCGATGCATAATGCAGGCGTCATACAGTCTCTCGCCGCGGTGCCACCACGCGCGGATCTGAACATCGTGGTGTTTGCACGCAGAAGCTGGAATCGTCGGGAAACAATGTCGTGCCATTCCGTAGTCCAGGTGCGGCGTTCAACGGTCCACTGCCGCCGCACTCGCCGGTGGTGTAACGTCAATGGTAATCGGAGCAATGGGCGCCCTGCGACAAGTCCCCGCTCCTGCAGACGACGTCGAACGGTACGTGCTGACACAACGTTCGTTAACGTTCGTGATGTGGCGGTGCGAGCCGTCAATGCCCGCCGCACAACATGCCGGTCCTCTCGTTCGGGTGGTGTGCCGCGGCTGCGGCAATCGTTCACGTCGGTTCGTCCGTCCTTCCTGCACCCACCGAATCCATACTCGCCTCACTGTGGCTGGATGTCGTCCCACACGGGCTCCGATGTCTCGGTAGGATAAACCGCTGTCGCGATAAGCCACTATTCGTCCTCTGTCGATCTCCGAAACGTGCTGGAATGACCGCCGTATTCTGCGACGAGGCATCAGGATGCTTCCCACGCACAGGTCCGGCAGCACAACACACTTCCACTACTTATACCCCGCCTTCTGTGCACCCTTCTTACAGTGCTTCTCGGTGACGTGCCGGACGCACAGGATTTGCATATGCCCTGCAATGCTAATCGTTTGCATGTCCTCTCGCGGGCGACGCATGCTGCGAATTTCAGGCCAATCGGATGCTTCCTTCTTGGTGTTGCATTTTGGGTAGCCAGTAGTGTATATAATCTACGATACCCACTGCGGAGAGACCTTTTTGAACGTCCGGTGTTGTGTGTGTATGTCCGGGTCGGGTCTAATTGTGTGACGTCCAGCTCTAAAATGTTTGACCCGTTTCCAACTCTGCACCTGAGATCGCCTATCGCATCAATTAATTTCTCCAACGGATACTTTTGGGTTTATTACCACGATCCCGGTAAGTTGCGTGGGTCCAGGAATACATTACATCGTCTAGATAGATAAACAGTGAGGTTGCGGCTCCGTAAATTTAGGGCACCCAAGCTCAAGTTTTATGGATTCGCGTTGTGATTTCATTTGAATTCTTTACGAGGCATTCGCAAAGAAAACCCATATGCCAAATATTGTGACACAGAAAATTATGCACAACGTAGAAAAGTGTGCTACACAGATTTACGGAGTCGTTCAATAAATTAGAAGCCTAACATATAAAGAAAAAAATCAAAAGCTCACATTTATTGTTCCAAATAGTCTCCTCTGACTTGGATACACTTGTACGGATCATAGAGTCCGCGAATCCATGCTACGAAAAACGTTTTACCTTTGTCCTCAAACCAACGTTTTGTTGCCTCCTACAGCTCAGAATCATCCTTAAAATGCCTACCCCGCGGATCTTTTTTTCAGATTTTTGAAGAGGAAGTCATTAGAGGTGAGATCAGGTAAGTACGGTGGGTGGGGAAGTAGCGGAAGCTACATTCTGTCACAGCTTGCATGGAAACACCTGCGATGTGGATTGGAGCATTGTCGAAGAGAAGGAGAACACCCCGTCCCAATTTTTCTAGCCGTTTACCCTTGATGACTTCCCGCAATTATGGCAATAGTGCGGCATCATAGGCAGCATTCATAGTCATCTTATGAGGCAAGTAATCAATTAACAGTAATCCTTCTGAGCCCTAAACAAGTTAGTAAAATCATGCAATGCATTGATTATGATACGCTTTCCAACATACCAGTAAGCATTACTCAAGTTATTACTCAAGTTAAGAGGATAATGGCTGTGGAATAAGTCTCGCTCCTGTGCCCTGACCTTTGACCCCATTTCGACGATATTAAACAAAATTGGTTCAGTATACCTCCGGAATAACATACTAAAGTTTTGTCTCAATAGAAACATTTTTAGTCAAGTTATGAGGATATTGGCTGTGGAATAAATCTCGCTCCTGTGCCCTGATCTTTAACCCCATTTCGATGGTATTCAACAGAACCGGTTCAGTATACCTCCGAAGCAACATGATACAGTTTTGTCGCAATCGAAGCATTTTTACGTAAGTTATGACACATAAGGGCGATGGAATGCATCAGCTCCCATGTCGTGATCTTTGACCCCATTTCTCCATTTTCAATAGGATTCGTCTGCAGGTTGACCCCTACCACAAGCTACAATTTCATCGAAATCGAACCATTTTTACGTGAGCTATCTTGCGGAAAGATAGACAGACGGACAAAGCTGGAGCATATACGCTTCTTCAACTTACGGTTGGAAAGCGTGCAAAAATGGTGTCCATAAGCTTCTATGCAGATGGTTGTATTTTGAATTTTTGGTGGTGGTAATCGGTGATATTTCCACTGCATGCTTTCTTGTTCGGTATCAGGGTCCCAATAGTGAAGCAACGTCTCATCACCAGTCACAATCATCAGGCACAGATATTTGACATCCCTAACCTCTCATGTAAAATGGTCAAAATACTGTCACTACTTAACTTCAGTTCCTTAGCAATCTCTACGTCACGGATTTACCAGTTTGGCCTCACCAGGTCCTCCACTTTCTGGCACATTTCATCTGTGGTCACCTCCACCGAATGTCTCTCGCGAGGGTCGTCTTCATGAGTCTTTTCCCCGTTTAAAGAGAGCAGCCGACCTTTTGACTGTGGAATATGAAGGTGCACCATCGACGTACACACGAACCATCCTTTCATGAATTTTGTGTGACGTTTCACCTTCCTTCTTCAATAATTCAATCACCGCGCTGTTCCACAGTTTCATCTGCCACTCATCCATCTTCACTTTATAGACTTCAATGCACTGTGGCGCCGTCTCGAGTGCTGACATAGCGACCTGGCGAGGCTGTTGTATAACTGAAGGACGATGCAACACTTGCGTCAGCCGCCAACCCCTACTTTCAAGGTTTGGATTAGAACATTTTTTTTTTTGATCGGAGGTTTAACGACCACCGTGAGCAACTCAATGGGCTGTAAGCAGTCGCTCGTCCCTAATTTAGGGTCACTGCTTCCAGGGAAGGGAGAGAGCCAGTGCCATAAGACAAACACGACATCTATGCCTCATCGGTATTCGAACTCGGACCCCTTTCGGACGAATGATCAGAGGCCATCGCTTAGGCCACTGCGCCACCGGGGCGGCTAGAACATTTTGAGCGCCCCTCTTAAGTAATCAATATGTTCATTATAAAAACATAAACTGAATAAGTTACAGCTTTTTGGTGAAAACCAAATTAAAGTCAACGTTAAAGTGAATGATCAAAATCAGCCATGTTTATTTGCCCATGCTATTTAGTTCTGTTACGCCTCTCAGCTTAAAGTTAAAATAAATTCTGAAATTTCCGTATGAGGAAGAATAGCGACCGTGCATATGTATATAAAAATATAACAACTTTGAAAATGTATGCGGGGGAAAAATATCATTCCATCTGATGTCCGGTGAAGTCCCCAGTCGTGATGAGTCGTCCCTCTGAAATCCTCTGCTACTGTTCTGCGGCGACGAGGCTCATCTCTGTACTTGAGATACAGAGCCGACTATAAGCGCCCACTTAAAATTCACCGAGATATGGGCTCAAAATTTGTTGTCTATCTCACGATGTGCTTCACTATATCGAATATCAGCTTTTATCTAGCTATCCGTAACTATAATATCATTACTGAGTATCTACACTATATAGGCAAAAGTCACCGGGCACCCCCTCAAAAGCAAATGAACGGATCCGATGTGTTGCTTAAATGCGCGGTACAGTTGCAAACGGTATAAAAACAAGCCTGCAGCTGACCGCGATCACACTGCACTTTGAGGTTGAGTGAAAATGTCGCGGCGGGAGAGAACTGACTTTGAGAAAGGAAAGATTGTTGGGTGTTATATTAGTGGGCTGTTCATAAGAGAAACCGAGAGGCGTTTAAACATACGCAAGTCAACCATTTTGGATGTACTGAATAAGTGGAAGACCCATGGCGTGCTTGAAGCAGAAATACGTACCGGCAGACAAAAGAAAATCGGTGATAGAGGACGTCGAAGCCTCAGGAGAGTCTGTAACATCGGTATGTACACGTACCATTCGTAGAGAACTTTATTCCATGCTTTACCGTGGTCGTCCTGCTGCTCATGAGCCTTTCATCTCCACTCCGAATGCTACTCGTCGTTTAACATGGTGTAAAGAACATTTAGCGTGGACCGTAAATCAATGGAAACCGGTCCTATGGACTGATGGATCCAGAAACACGATCCATCAGTCTGATGGCCGTGGGTGGGTATGGCGGCAGCCGGGGTAACGCTATTTACCACAGTGTACTGTTCCTACGGTCAAGTTTGGAGCTGGCAGTGTACTCGTGTGGGGGTGTTTTTCGTGGTATGGTCCCGGCCCATTGGTTACCGTGGACAAACCTGTTAACCAGCACGTCTACCTCGATATTCTGGACAATTATGCCCTACCAACTCTGTGGCAATACTATGGAACCGAGCCTTGTTGGTACCAGCAGGATAATGCACCGAGCCATAAAGCAAGGACTGTCATGGCGTGGTTTGACGATAATTCCGTATAGTGTGTGGACTGACCAGCAGAGAGCCCTGATCGTAATCCCATAGAGCACCTATGGGATGAATTAGAGCGCCGTATAGGAAGTTTGGAACCAAGACCTACTACTAAGCAACAGTTAGCGGCAGCATTATGTACTGAATGGAAGTGCATACCTATCACTGTGTTCCAGAACCTTGTCGAAAGCATGTCTCGAAGGGTCAGGGCATGCATTAAGAGCATAGGTGGACCGACACCGTACTGATGTATATCAGTAAATGCTATGTTGTGGTTCTCATCTAGGTGTCCGGTGACTTTTGTCAATATAGTGAATATGCCAGGAACGTGGTGACAAGAGTAACAAAGTGGTATTAAAAATGAACTTTCAGAAGACAAAACTGATGCAGAATGCTTTTAAAAGAAATGAAGATTTTGCCATTGATAGAGAAAATCTGGAGGTAACTGATACCTACATTTACCTTGGACAACAGATATCAAGCAAGGGTCACATTCATGAAGAAATTAAGCGGCGTACAAAACTTGGCTGGAGAGAGAATTTGGAAGAAACAGTACAATTTTCAAGAGAAATATGCCGTTATGTCTTAAAAGAAAAGTGTTTAATCAATGCATCCTTCCAGTTCTTACATATGGAGAAGATACATGGATTTTAACTAAAAAATAAATACAAATAAATGCTGCAGACAACGGAAGGAAGCCTGGAGAGATGCATGCTTGGTGTAACCAGGAAAGATAAGAAGAGTAAGTCGCGGATGAATGAAATGACAAGAGCGGAAGACATCATGACCACAGTAAAATCCCTGAAATGGCAATGAACTGGACATGTTACCAGAAGAACAGGCCATCGATGGACAACTGAAAATTTAGGCTGGATACCACGAGACAGAAAAAAACCCAGAAGAAGACCAGATGGGAGATGGATGGGTGAAATTCGAATGCATGCCGGTGTAACAGGTAACAGGAAGGAGACTGGCTCAAGACAGACAGTTGTCGAAGAAACGTGGGGAGACCTTCATCCAGCTGTGGATTTATAATGGTTGACAATGATGATGAATATACTGTATTTGCAATAATGTGGGGAAGTATAATGAACTTCTCGAGAAAACAAAATTAACGTCATACCACAATGCTATCTCTACGCGGTAGTGACTGTTTGTGTACTTTTTCGCAACTGCTTAGGAGTTCGGACGTTCAGTGCCACATTAAATGGACCAAATTTAGCTGGTAGTAGTGTCTCGTAGCCACAGAAATGGTCGAATAGCCCCCAGAGAATCTTCAACAATGTGAACAACATCCTTATCTTTGCAATGTACGTATGTTCCGTCCAACTGTTCCCATTGTTGTCGACGAAGGTCGTAGTTCTTTAGCTGGACGGACCATATAACCGTTCCTTCATTCTTGAATTTAAACAATTGGAATCCTCTAAACATTTTGAGGAAGAAATTCGATTTTTAAGTGCACCAGAAACTGGTGTAAACGTTACAATTCCAATTTTGATTGAACTGCAAGCAGTGATTTTTGTGTTCTCTCTTGAGCTACGCCCGGGGTAACCAGTTACACCTACAGTAGAGAACAAAGTATTTGGCGAAATACTTTTTCGACCATAATATTTTTCTCCTGGACCAAATCGGGTCATTTTGGGATATGATATGTGTTATTCAGTTGTAAACATGACCCATATGCAGATGGATCGGAAACCTTAACACAGATCAGGTACAGAGCTTAATCGCAAACATCATACAAATTGACCAACAAAGTAGGTGTGTATCACATTTATTTAATGCAACGATAACGACAAAACAATAACTAATACTTAGTGGGATAACCACGAGACTTAATAACAGCTGCACAACGGGCCGGCATCGAATCCACTAGCTTCTCGACGGTGACCTGCGGAATTCGCGCCCATTCTGCAGACAGCTGGTCGAACTTCTGGGCCCTATTTCGGCAGGTTTTCTTCGCACATCGTCTCTCCAGCTCTTCCCACATGTGCTCGATGGGTTTGAGGTCTGGAGATTGGCTTGGCCAGTCTAGAAGTGTGACCTGTTGCTGCTGGAAGGCTGCCTTCGCTACTCTGGAGGTATGCTTCGGGTCGCTGTCTTGCTGCATGATCTATCCGGGTGGCATGTTCCGGTTTGCCCATGGGAAGATATCGTTGATGAGCATGTTCGTGTAGCTCTGGCCGGTCATTATTCCGTCAATCTTGATGATGGGGCCCATTCCATTGCGAGAGAAGGCGCTGTAAACCATGAGCGATCCTCCTCCGTGCTTGACAGTCGGCTGAATGAACTGGGGGTTGAATCTCTGGCCACACGGACGTCGTACGTATCGGATGCCATCACTTCCGAACAAGTTGAACTTGCTCTCGTCGGTAAAAAGCACCTTACTCCAGGCCGCCGCGGTCCAGTGTCGATGACGGCGCGCGAACGCGACTCTGGCTCGTCGATTCTTGACTCCGATGAGTGGCTTCTTGGAGGGGCCGTCTTCCATTCAATTCACCAGCAATGAGACGACGGGAGATGGTCATTCGGCTGACGTTCAGGTCGTCGCTGTCGCGGAATTCGGTGGCGATGTCCACAGCAGTCAAGGTGGGATCAGCACGAGATCGACGGAGGATGCGTCTATCCTGACGCCACGTAGTGGAACGAGGCCTACCACATCGCGTACTGTTCTCGACGGTCTCAGTCTTCTTATAACGTTGCAGGATAGCTGAAATGAACTGGTGTCGGATCTTC
Source organism: Macrothele yani (assembly GCA_039090855.1). NCBI lineage: Eukaryota > Metazoa > Arthropoda > Arachnida > Araneae > Macrothelidae > Macrothele > Macrothele yani. The sequence goes on from CM076992.1 coordinate 24,582,054, forward strand.
TGGGCCCTCGCAATGTCGGTGACGCGCATTCCGTATTCCATCATGTTCACGGCCGGCTGGCGAGCTCCAACAGGGATCTCCGCCTTTTTACCCATTTCTGAAAACCTAAGATTGACTTATTTTCACACTACACATCACAAAACCCACAAAAAATCGCAAGAAAAACATTAATACATGCAACAAACAAATGGGTATTAATTGGCGACTCTTGAATATGGCCCATTTCGAACGACAAATTCGCTCCGAGCGGAATACAAACTATGCGGCATTGTAACCCGGTTCGGTCCAGCAGAAAAAAAATTATGGTCAAAAAAGTATTTCGCCAAATACTTTTGTTCGCTACTGTATGCCCGTAAATTTTAGATTTCCTTACAAAGGACAAACCTACACGACAGGGCAAGGAATGTAATCTAATGTAAAGCCCTGTAACAGTAATTCTAGGAATTTCTATCATATCTGATCCTTTATCTTTTAATGCAAGAGCTGGTTCATGTCGTATAGCCGAAAACATTTATTTGTTAACCGTTAAACATGCCGTGATCTTCTGCGTCACCAGGAGTAAAAAAATCTGCGCAGAGGAATTCTCATTTCATGTATCTGCTTGTATTTATACTCACTTTACTTACGCATGCTTTGCCGTAATGCTGATAGTCAGACAGACATTTCGTGCGTGGACTTTTCGTGAAAACTCCTTGTGCCGGGAATTAGAAAAAAATACAAATAAAATCAGAGACAAAAGTGCAAAAAAGCGACAAAGAAGATACCTTCGTGAGGAAGAGTCACCATGGAATCGAACTCACGCCCACCCACGCCAGCCGGAATCGTTTAAAGGTCGTCACGAGCACTGACCGCAGGCTGCTCAGGTGGCAAGTGACGTCACAAGGTCGGCCACGAGAGGGTGGTTACGTCACTTTCACTTTTAACCTCCTCGTGAAGTAGACCCATTACAGGTGCGCTTCTTCCTGAGAAAGTCTCGCGGCAGAGATCGTGAAGGCAGCTATTCTTCGTTGCCATGGTTACCATGTTCCCTACTGTTTTACTTTCGCTGCTTTTGGTCTTCATCTTTCCATCAACAGCTGAATATGATAACATGAAAATATCTCCATCGAGGATGAGGAACGTTAGAAGAGAAAGTAAGAAATTATTTTATCTCAACATAAAGTTTTTCCAGTTGTCAATTTGCTATGAAACGTTTGTTAACCTAACATAAAATAGGTTTTTTGAGCGGGAAATTGTAGCTCAAATTGTGTGATTTAGAGAAGTGCCTGACATTTCAAATCTGTCAAATTTATTTCGAAATTTAAGAGGGGTTTTCTATCATTTTATATCTTATTTTGAAAATCAGCCGATGAAATTGTTCATTCATGATTAAAAACCAAAAGGGAATTCCTCTCGAGCAGCAGGGATATTCAGAACACTAATTTCCAAGACAAAATCCCATTCAAGCAACTTTTGAATCTTTTTCTCACATTCGTCGTAAAATAAAATGCTTAATCTTTGTCTTGAGGTATTCGTTCAAAGATAAATTGTGAGATTATAATAAAATAATAATAATGAAACCCCTTTCCTCTATTAAAATACTCCAGTCAGTGGTATATCTAAAAATTGTCGGTCCTTCAGCGAAATTATAAAGAAAGGCCCTGTTCAATTTGCTAAATTAACAAAGGAAATAAAAATATATACATTTTATCTCGTGAAATACTTTTCTAAGAAATTCTTATATTTTTTCTGGATGCATTGTTTATAGATTTTCAAACAACTTCCTACTTTTTGCATTGGCAAAGTCTAATCAGATCTTTGGTATTTAATTTACCTGCTACTGGAGATGAGTGGTAATTAGTGAAATGTATCTAAAAAAAATATAGGAATTTTTAGTCGTTCCTGACGCGTTGTATTTTGCAAATGATTTTTGACAATTTTCATCTTTCTGAATGATCATTCGGAAGTAGCTACTGTAATAATAATAATCATCATCATCATCATTGTCAACCATTATCAATCCACTGCTGGACGAAGGTCTCCCCAAGTTTCCTCCACAACGGTCTGTCTTGTGCCAGTCTCCTCCATGTCACTCCCGCATACTTACGAATTTCATCCACCCATCTTCCATGTGGTCTTCTTCTGGGTCTTTTCCTGTCCCTTGGAATCCAATCTAAAATTTCGGTTGTCCATCGATGGTCTGTCCTACTGGCAGTATGTCCAGCCCATTGCCATTTCAGGGATTTTACTCTGATCATGATGTCTTCCACTCTTGTCATTTTTCGGATCCACGAGTTCCTCTTCTTATCTCTCCTGGTTACACCAAGCATGCACCTCTGTAATAGAGAGTGTTAAATATAAAATAAGTGCTGTACGGTCCGGGTAACTACATAGCAAATTCTTAAAATTTATTATTAACAATTACGCGAGTTCTAATATTGTTTTAATTTTTTATTTTATAAAGCTATTTGAAACTATTTGCAACAGTTTCTTGGAAACTTTTTTTTTTTTTTTTTTTTTTGATTGGAGGTTTAACGACCACCGTGAGCAACTCAATGGGCAATAAGCAGTCGCCCGTCCCTAATTTAGGGTCACTGGTTCCAGGGAAGGGAGAGAGCCAGTGCCGTAAGACAAACACAACATCCATGCCTCACCGGGATTCGAACCCGGACCCCTTCGGACGAATGATCAGAAGCCAACGCCTTAGACCACTGCGCCACCGGGGCGGCGGAAACCTTTTTTACTTAGATCTTTATGGTACATTATTTGCAAATTGTGGGGCCGCGGGCCTAGTGGGCAACGTTCGTGACTGCCGCGGAAAGCACCTCAGGTTCGATCCCAGGCAGGTACGAACGCTCGATCCCAGGCAGGTACGAACGCTCGATCCACTAAATATCCGCCGTGCGTCGGATGGGCACGTTAAGCCGTCGGTCCCCGGATACTGCCCCCCCCGGTAATAAATAAGGGCGTCTTCCTCCCCCTTTCTACTTCGCTTCCGTGTCACTTTCTTATCAGACACTCTAGCCAAAATCTCCTAGCTTCCTATTTCTAAGGGTTGTTTAAGACCTGGGGTAAGACACTCCCTAAAATCCTCTAGATCTGATCTGATCTGATGTGATTTGCAAATTGTCTGCATATTTTAAAATATCATTTTCGGTTAATGCAAGCAAGTTCTGAGGCTCCAAAAATGCGAAATTATTGACAATTTTTGGCAAACCGATAAATCGTTTTGTAATATATGTTATACATACACCGAAGAGCCAAAACATTATGACCAGCGCATCCTTATGCAAATCGAAGCAACTGCAGGTAAACGACTGCTCGCGTGAAGGGCATGAAACGGTTTAAATAACAGCTGATACTGAGCTCTGTTAATCAGTGTTATTCTTGTTCTTCAGGTGGGAAAGACAGAGGACAAAGGCCAAATCGTTATTGGCCAAACAACAAACGGCAAGGCTCGTGGGGTGCTCATGATCAGCCGTGGTTAATTAATACCTTCGAAAAGTGGTTCGAGGAGGAAAAAACAACAACACACGAACCGCCGGCAAATGGTACAAGCCAACGGAAGCGATACTGTGGCACAACTCGTCAGTAATTTACGCTTTCCAACCGTAGGTTGAGAAAGCGTATATGCTCCAGCTTTGTACGTCTGTCTGCTTGTCCGAACGATAACTCGCGTAAAAATTGTTCGATTTCGATGAAATTTTAGTATGTGGTAGGGGACAACCTGGGGACGAACCCTATTGGAAATGGACGAAATGGGGTCAAAGGTCAGGACATGAGAGAGGGATCCATTCCATTGCCCTTATGCACCATAACTTACATAAAAAATACTTGGATTGCGACAAAACTTTAACATGTTGTTCCGGAGGTACACTGAACCGGTTCTGTTGAATATCATTGAAATGGTGTCAAAGGTCAGGACATAGTAGCGGGATCCATTCCATTGCCCTTATGCATCATAACTTACATAAAAATGCTTGGATTGCGACAAAACCTTAACATGCTGTTCCGGAGGTACACTGAACCAATTCTGTTAAATACCATCGAAATGGGGTCAAAGATCAGGGCACAGAAGCCAGATTTATTCCACAGCCATTATCCTCATAACTTGAGTAATGATTTCTGGTATGTTGGAAAGCGTATCATAATCAATGCATTGCATGATTTTACTAACTATTTTAATTCTGGTGACAGTAGTAATGTGTCACAACGCACATTACATTGAACACTGCTGAAAATGCGGGTGGGTAGCCACAGGCCACCCCGAGTGCTTATGCTAAACTCTGTTCAGCGTCAAAAGAGCCTACAATGGGCACAGCAGAAGTATTGGAAGAATGTCGTCTGGTCCGATGAATCTCGTTTCGTGTTGCAGCATGTGGACGGCCGGGTGCGTGTGCGTCGTTGACCATGATGCACCATGGGATGGAAACAAGCCGACGGCAGTTTAAAGTTCTGGGCAATGTTCTTTGGGTAACCATATGTCTAGTTTTTAATGTGCAGGAAACTATGACGTATACCACTTACTTAAACATCATTGTAGACCAGGTACATCCTTTCATGGTAACGGTGTTCCCGTCTAATATGCCTTACGCCAGCAGATAATACGTCATGCCACAATGCCCGGATTGTTCGAGAACGGTTCTCGGAACACGAGAAAGACTTCTAGGTATTGCCCTGGCCACCAAATTTCCTGGACATCAATCCAATCAGGTCACCGTGGTTTGTGTTGGAACAGCAAATCCGATCTGCGGCGGCTGAACCACGTATTTTACAAGAATTAAAGGATGTGCTGGTAACATGTTAGTACCAGATAGCACAATGCACCTTTAGAAATCATGTAGTGTCTATCTCTCGCCGGGTAAGAGCTGCTTTGGTGGCACGTGCAGGACCAACGCCAAATTAGACAGGTGGTCATAATATTTTGGATCTTTGGTGTATGTCTAAAATTGTGTATGCCGAGTTTACTTTGAATGGTTCATGAAGTTTTTTAAGTCCTTAATCCAAAGTTTGGCAAGCGATGGCTTCAGATCGTCCGTCCGAAAGGGTCTGAGTTCGAATACGGTGAGGCATTGATGTGTTTTGTCTTACGGCACTGGCTCTCTCCCTTCCCTGGGACCAGTGACCCTAAATTAGGGACGGGAGACTGCTTGTATCCCATTGAGTTGCTCACGGTGGTCGTTAAACCACCAACCAAACAATCAATCAAAAAAAAAAAAAAAAGTTTGGCATTATGCCAACGACGTCTCCTGGACTGCTGACATATCAGCACACGAGCAAACCGAAAAGAGCTCTTTTCTCCCACTAAATTGCAGTTATTTTTCTTTTCCCTTCATCTTTCCTTTTTTTGTCGGTGGATTTGAGTTAAAAAAATTATTTTCATAACTTTCTTTGGCCCCACCTACCTTCGCGGGCCCTTAAGCATCACCTATCCTCTCTTAATAGCAGTTACCCTACTGATACCAGTTGCATGAATGAAACACTGTTACATTCTAAAGCGTAATAACTTATCGGCGTTCAGGTATTGTGCTTTTGATAGGTATCGATTAGTGTTGCCTCTGTTTCTCAAGAAAATATTATTTCCTGTTCGAAGGTTTCCCATGAATTTTTTCCTTGTCTGAAGTTTTAAAAATTCATCGTACCACCAGTTTTGACAGCGACATTGGGTAAATTACTGGCGTTGACTAAAGTACAAATAAGTGCGGCAAATGCAAGAAGGTTGTGGCACATAAAATGACGATGATTAAATTTCAGCTTTAGAAAATTCCTTAGTCACTCCAGTGGCGCAATGGTCTAAGTGCTGGCTTCTGACCGGTCGTCCGTGATGGGTCCGGGTTCGAGACCCGGTGTGGCATGGATGTTGTGTTTGTTTTACGGCACTGCCTCTCTCCCTTCCCTGGAGTAAGTGGCCCTACATTAGGGACGGGTGATGCCTTTAGCCCACAGAGTTGGTCACGGTGGTCGTTAACCCCCCCATAAAAATCTCAAATAAAAGTGAATATTCATCTCTATAAATCAAACAAAATTCATCCGAAGAAAATTTTTCAAAATCTTCTTTTAAGTCAGAGGGTCACACTAGTATTCAAGTAATACCTCTACGTCTGATGCACACAGTTGTAGCACTTCTTCACGCCCACTGTAAACTGATTCTTTATATTTTATTTGTTTGGTAGTTTAACGACCACCGTGAGGAACTTGATGGGCTATAAGCAGTCGGCCGTCCCTAATCTATGGCCACTAGTTCCAGAGAATGGATAGAGCCAATGCTGTAAGATAAAGCCGCCACGGTGGCGGAGTGGTCTAAGCTCTGGCTTCTGACCATTCGTCCGAAAAGTGTCCCGGTTCGCAGCCTGGTGAGGCATGGGTGGTATGTTTGTCTTACGGCACTGGTTCTCTCTACTCCCTGGAACACGTTACCTTACATTAGGGACGGGCGACTGCTTATAACCCACCGAGCTGCTCACGGTGGTGGTTAAACCTCCAATTAAAAGAAAAAAAAAGCAAACACAAAATCTATGCCTCACCGAGATTCGAACCTGGACGAATGGTCAGAAGCCAGCACTTTGACCACTGCACCACCGGGGGCGGCTATCTACACTAGTGACATCCGATGGAGGAAAATATTGATTTAAGCCTGATGTTAGACACCAGACCATATGGTACAAATCGCATCTGAGATAACACTTACCTAGTTGTTCGTGGAATTCAGTCAAAGCCTAAATCCTTTCTATTAGCACGCTGTTTTGGTAATTTTTTCTAAACATTAATGGAACACTGAGAATATTTATGTTTTCTAATAGTCTATCAACTAAACAAAACTAACCTAAACCAGGTCTAGGGCGCGACCCACAGATCTAGCTTAGGAGATAGACTTTTTTTTAATTATTTGAGTGTTTAGCGACCACCGTGAGCAAAGCAAGGCTATAAGCAGTCACTTGTCCCTTATTTAGGGTCATTAGTTCCAGGGAAGCGTGACAGGCAGGGCTATATAGCAAACACGACATCCATGCTTCACCGGGATCCGGACCCATCTCGGGCAAATGGTCAGAAGCCAGCGGTTAGACCACTGCGCCACCGGGGCGGAGATTTCGCTTACTGCATTCAGTGTTGTCATTTTATCTTGTTTTGACTCACTGTTGACCTTGCCAATATGTAAAATCTGTTCTGGAAAGTAATCCGTCGTTAAGTGAGAAAATGTTTAACCAAGAAGTAACATAATGTAACTAAGGAAACAAAAATCAAAAAGAAGGTTATTTAGAGACATACGTCCCAGCCGCATTTAGATTTTTCGTTTTTCTTTCCTTTGTTTCGGGGTTTAACGACCACTGTGAGCAAATCTTAGAGCTACTAAAGCACTTACTCGTCTCTATTTTGAGACCACCGGCTTTAGGGAAGGAAGATAGCTAAGTACATCAACAATGCCTCTTCCGGAAATCTAACCCGAGACCAACTGGGGCCACTAGCAATAAATCTACGCTTCTGACCACCGGGGACGTCTTTTCCAGTCTTCTCTTCTTTCGGGCAGAATTTAATCTCAAAGTCTGTGAACGGTGAAAATCTTACAAACACGGGAAGACAATATAAATAAACAAATTCATCGCTCATTCTACACTGACGGAAAAAGAAAATCCCAACAACACGAAAATATAGTTGTAGAGGAATGAAATGGCGGCAATACATTTGTATAGGTAACATATTTAATCGATTAAGGTTTCAAGATCACAGCTTAATGCAAACGCGAGAAGAGCCATTATAAATGTGAAATGCTGGTACATTAATAACCGGTGTAACCGACAGACTGTTGAATGCAAGCACGCAAACGTTCATGCATTGTGTCGTACAGGTGCAGGATGTCAGTTTGTGGGATGGAGTTCCATGCCTGTTGCACTTGGTCGGTCAATACCGGAACGGTTAATGCTGGTTGGGGGTGACGCTGGAGTTGTCGTCCAATGATGTCCCATACGTGCTCGATTGGGGAAAGATCTGGTAGGCCACGGCAACATGTCGACACTCTGTAGAGCATGTTGAGTTACAACAGCGGTATGCGGGCGAGCGTTATCCTGTTGGAAAACACCCCCTGGAATGCTGTTCATGAATGGCAGCACAACAGATTGAATCACCAGACCGACGTACAACTGTGCTGTCAGGGTGCTTGGGATAACCACGAGAGTGCTCCTGCTGTCATAGGAAATTGCTCTCCAGACCATATCTCCAGGTGTAGGTCCAGTGTGTCTCGGCCGCAGACAGGTTGGTTGCAGGCGCTCACCTGGCCTCCTTCGAACCAACACACGGCCATCACTGGCACCCAGGCAGAACCGGCTTTCATCAGAAAACGCAACAGATCTCCACTCCGTCCTCCAATGAGCTCTAGCTTGACACCACTGACGTCGCAAACGGCAGTGGTTTGGAGTAAGTAGAATGCACGCTACAGGGCGTCTGGCTCGGAGCTGTCCTTCAAGTAACCGATTTGTAACAGTTCGTTGTGTCACTGTGGTGGCAACTTCAGCTCGAATTGCTGCCACAGACGCGGTACGATGCGCCAAGGCCATACGCCGTACACGGCGGTCTTCCCTCTCAGTAGTGCCACGTGGCCGGCAGAAACGTGGTCTTCTTGAGGCAGTACCTTCCCTTGACCACCGCTGCCAACAATCATGCACAGTGGCTACATTCCTACCAAGTCGTTCTGCAATATTTCGAAAAGAAGATCCACCTTCTCGTAGCCCTATTACACGACCTCGTTCAAACTCCGTGAGCTGTTGATAATGGCTTCTTCGTCTTCTTAAAGGCATTCTTCACTAACATCAACACACTACGTCGAATCTCAACGATAACTAACGCTCACGAACGTTACAGCGCGTATTTACAGCAAACCTGCTTTGCATGTTCCGAGGGGCGCTACTAGCGCCACACGTATGCGCCGAGTGCGAAATTTGCATAGACGTCATCTTACAGATGTACTCTCACCACCTACCAACTGTCGTTTATCTAACACAACCCCTTCTTGGTGTTGGGATTTTTTTTCCGTCAGTGTATGTTTTCCTTTAACCAACACACAGCAGCCGAACAGTTGTTATTCGGCACCGTTGGGAACGAACCCCAGATCTTTCGATGACTAGCCGAGTGCGTTCGCTTTAAGCTACTGTGCCAACAATCCACGGCGCTATGTGTTTTTAAAGAAAAATGTTGAAAGAGCGATGACTTTGTCTATTCACGTTGTCTCCACGTATTTGGAAGATGTTCACAATTTCTCTCGCCCTTTGGATTTGTTGGCTATAATTAAATATCTTGTGGGGTTAAGCCCCACCAGATGGAGACGTCTCTGTTGCTGAGCCCGCCGCAACGGATTTGGGAAGTCAGATGCTGGCAGATAAACACACATAGCGCTGTGAATTGTTGGCACCGTAGCGTGAAGCGGACGCACTCCCCTAGTCATCGAGAGATCTTGGGTTTGTTCCCAGCGGCGTCGAATAACAATTTTTCGGCTGCTGTGTGTTAGTTAAAGAGAAACGTGGAAAGAGCGATGGCTTTGTTTATTTAAGTTTGTGAACGTTGAAATTTGACCAACAGTTTCGTTAGTATCTGTGAATCAAGTAAATTGTATTAAAATTCGTGACACATGAAAGACAGGAAAAGCAAATAATTTCATTCAAAATGCCAAGCAACTTATGTAGTTAGTTGATAAACGCGTTGCAGAAAGGAAAGTACGATTTTGACGGAGCTGATAGCTTTCTAACATTATCTTAAATCAAGAAAAGTGTACGTAGTTTCCATTGCTCTGAAAATTTAAGAAAAAGACTTACCTAAAAATAAAGTTTGCAACTTTGCTTATCGGAGCGAAATAATCTCTTGCGCTATTTGTTCACGGTCGTTAAGTTTACAAAACGAGACTTCGCACTGAAACTACGGCAGTATTTCATCCCAAACCAAATTGTAGTCCGCCGTTGTATGTCCTCTGTATCACAGTTAACATTAAAAAGTAGTCAGCATATCAGAAGATAAAAAGCGTGTTAAGGATCATTAGTCGTTAAGATGAGTCTTTATCTCTCAATCTTACATCAGCAAACGAGTCTTTATGGCGAAGAAGACTTTTTTTTCTCAGTTAAATAGGGGCACGTTGACCTTTGTAATGGATGTATCGTTTAGTTATTATTCCGGGAAATTTACCATTAGATGGGAGATAAGTAGAAATCTAAGTTTTTGCGGAAATAGCTTTCATTGCATGACCAGAACAGTCGACTAGAGGAAAGTTGTTACTTTATGGAAATTCGCGCGCGTGTGTGTGTGTGTGTGTGTTCTGCCCCTAGCTGACAAGGTCATGCGAAGCGGAAGCAGTCAGAACGGGGATAAATAATTTTATTTTTCATGTGAAAAACGAATCGGGAGCTTGACGAGTCAGTTTTCTCAGCAGTTGCTAGACATAGCGATTTTTACTTTCAATTCTTGATACTTTTTTCTGACAGTCACTGGAATCTTATAACTTTAACCAATTCCTGATTCTCTTCCCTACCAGTTACTCGACCCTCCTGATCTTTTATTTCTAAACTTTGTTTCATTTTCTGACAGCCACTGCACTCTAGCCATCTTTTACTTTTAATCTGTGATTCCTTCAATATCAGTTTTCCATCCGTTAATCGAGATTACGGACGAATGATCAGAGGACCACTACTGATGAGTCGCACAAACTATATCTCACGAGTAAAAGCAGTCTTTGTGCGGATAATTGAAAGTAAAATAAAACTCGGCTTAGCTTAAATCAAATTAACTCATATCATGAGACATCAATTTAATAAAACCAAACACAGTGCGTCAAAGAATTTTTAAGACTGGCGCTAGATTTCAGCCTACGGTGGCGCCACCAGTGTAATCGCGAATGCGTTGTAAACCGTGACCATCTGCTTGCTTTCTGCCAAAAGTACTGCGCAGTTGTTAAAGTAACTCAAACGAAGCGGCCGTTCATTAGAGAAGTAACATTTTTTTCATGTAGAATTATTAAGATGGAACAGAGGACTGTTATTAAATTTAACGCAAAACTTGGTAAAAGTGCCTCGGACACGTACCAAATGATGAAACAAGTTTACGGTGAGTTTTGTTTAAGTAGATCAAATGTTTTCCTGTGGCACAAACGTTTTTTGGACGAAAGAGATACGCTAGAAGATGATAAGCATACCGGAAGACCAAGTTCATCTAGGACACCTGAGATTATTAAAAAAGTGCGTGATTTCGTGGCAAACAATCGATGTGCGTCACTAAGAATGATGGAAGAGTCTTTAAAAATCAACAAAGAAACGATTCGAACCATTCTGCATGAAGATTTGGGCAAAACAAAAGTCAGTGCTAAATTTGTTCCACACGGGTTAACCAATGAACAAAAATCAAGGAGAAGTGCACATTGCACAGACATCATTTCAGCCGCTGAAAATGATCCAAACTTCGTAAAATCAATTGTTACAGGTGATGAAACATGGTGTTTTCAATATGATCCTAAAACAACGCGACAAAGTGCAGAATGTAAGTCAAAAACTCACCACAAGCCAAACAAACAAGAAAACTTCCATCAAAAATGAAAACAATGCTCATTACATTCTTCGATAGTAAGGGTATTATTATCCACAAAGAATTTGTTCCAAGTGGACAAACAATTACTGGTGAGTTTTATTTAAAAGTTTTGAGGCGTTTGATGGGCAGAATTCGTCGCATTCGTCCAGAATATCGGGATGAAAACAGTGTTTGTTGCACGATAATGCACCCAGTCACACCTCACTTCTTGTTCGTAGATTTTTGGCGAAAAATAACGTCTGTGTGTGTGTGTGTGTGTGTGTGTGTGTGTGTGTGTGTGTGTGTGTGTGTGTGTGTGTGTGTTGAATCATCCACCGTATTCGCCTGATTTAGCACCCTGCGACTTTTCTTTATTCCCAAAAATTAAAATGACGTTAAAAGGGCGTTATTTTGATGATATTTCGACCATACAAACAGCTTCGACGCGTGCTTTGGAGGCAATTCCGCAAAGGGAACTGGAACAGGCTTTGGAATCATTATGAAATCGCTGTAACAAGTGTATTGAAGCCGGAGGGACGTATTTTCAATAACAAACCCAAACAAATTGTAATTGCTTGTTTTTGTATCATTTTACAGACCCAGTCTTAAAAATTCTTTGCCACACGGTGTATGATATTTTAAAAACAGATTATGAGTACTTTCGGGCCATCGCATGGCCCATCTTCAGATGGAACAGCTAAATTGACAGGATCCGCATAATATATACACACACATGGACGCAGTCAAAATCGGTTGTTGTACATTTATATGCAAAGAAGGAAGACATTCCTCCCGGCACATTATCCCACGGTTACGGGTAATTCAAATCCCCTAGTATTAGAGTTAATTAATACCTTATAGGCATTGGGGAGCTCATAAGGCATATAGTCATTACAACAAATATTTTGTGAGTGAAAAATGAACATGCTCTGGGTAAGAAGCAGCGTGCTACGATTTTTTAGGGGTAACCAGAATTTTTAAATTTTCCCAGTCCGGATATAAAATCCCTTCTGTAACTTTTTTTTTTTTTCTTTAATTGGAGGTTTAACGACCACCGTGAGCAACTCAATGGGCTATAAGCAGTCGCCCGTCCCTAATTTAGGGTCACTGGTTCCAGGGAAGGGAGAGAGCCAGTGCCGTAAGACAAACACAACATCCATGCCTCACCAGGATTCGAACCCGGACCCCTTTTGGACGAATGATCAGAGGCCATTGCCTTAGACCACTGCGCCACCGGGGCGGCTCTGTAACTTTCCTAGCAAGAGCTGTGTTGGTACCTCCTGTCTGGATATTACTAGGGGTGTTCAAATGAAAAGGCACGAAACGTCATAAGAACGTAACCGTTAACATATTTGCCTATGCCGCTATGGGAGAACGTAGCTACACATCTAGGGATGCGATTGTAGTCGCCGGCGTGGATCAGAGCATGCGCCCGCATGCGCAGGAGAGAGCAGAGGCTCTTATAAAGAGCGCCGTCCAATTGACGCGGCAGTGCGTGTGAGGACAGGATGGCGTTCACATTGCAAAATTCGACGATTGAGGAGCAGTGAGGTGTTATCCGATTTCTGACAGCGGAAGGTGTTAAACCGGCCGCTATTCATCGCGGAGGGTGTGGTTTTGCTCCATGATAACGCGCGTCTACACGTCTCCAGGGTCACACACGCGGAACTGGCCAAGTTCCAGTGGGAGCAGCTTGACCATCCGCCCTACAGCCCGGACATGTCGCCCTGCGATTTCCATGTGTTTGGTCCCCTGAAAAAACATCTGAAAGGGAAGCGCTTCCACTCGGACGACGAACTCAAGGACGCGGTGCAGGACTGGGTCTCGTCACGGCCACAGGAATTCTGGGAACAAGGAATCCTTCGGCTCGTTAATCAATGGGATCGTTGTGCTACGGCCTATGGTGTATACCTTGAATAAAGTCTTCATTTATACCCACAGTGTCGTTTCGTACCTTTTCATTTGAACACTCCTTGTATATTTATGTTCCTTTACCCTGCAAGACAAATTCCGTCCGGTCGATCCTATATAGACAGATTGAGTAGTTCCAAAAACATCTTTTAATGGAACACAATAGATCTTTGTAAAATATCCGTCGGGGTCCTGTCCTTTCTAACAAGTGGTAGGATATTAAGGGAGCGAGTGCCGAAATCCAATCCATATTTCCGGCAAATGTTAAGAAGAGGTTGAGTAATTGAAGGGATGTAATCGATGGAAGCAATGAAACGAAATGGTGTGGACAAAAATGGTTGTAATGTAGTAGCAAGTTTACTTTTAACTCGGGAATGGATCGGGCTAAAAACGTAATCAGGATATCCAAATTGGGAGGCAAACGACGAGACCCATTGTAGTTCTGCAACGCGTGCAGTGCGAGTTGAAGAATGGGTGTAGGCTCTACGAATGAAAAAGTGAAGAGACGTTAACTTTTGGTTTTGCGTATGATTAGAGGAGTATGAAATCATAGTTGGGGTACAGGGACGGTTTTCTATAAACAGCAAAGTGCAATGGTAAAACCTGGTTTGGATGACGGGAAATCATGTTATCAAGAAACGGGAGTTTTAGGTCTTGTTCGATTTCTAGGGTAAATTGAATTGACGGAAATTGTGAAGAGAAAGAATTCGTGAATGCTTGTAAATCAGGTAACGAGTGGGGCCAGAGTAATAAGATATAGTCTACATACCTGAGAAATAACAGAGGTTGGTGGGGATAAGAAGTCAAAAATGTATTTTCAAGGTACTGCATGAAAATTTCGGCTAAAATGCCAGAAAGTGGTGATCCCATGGCCGCGCCATCGGTTTGGTGATAAATTTTATCTTGGAATTGGACATCGGACTGTTTTTTAACAAACCGAAGCGCATTCATTTTGGCTGAAATCTCAGTAAGTGGGTGCCCTAAGGAATGAAGTTGATTTTCAATAATCTGATGTGTGAATTCAACAGGTACATTGGGGTAGAGTGACACCACGTCGAGAGAAGCCAGAATGAATGGTTTAGCCTGGGTTGGAAGATTTGAAAGTTTTGAAACAACTTGGGTAGAATTCTTTATAGAGTAATGGGAGTCCTGAACCAGATGTGAGGTATTTAGAAAAGGTGGCTTCGAGGGTTCTTGTAAGACTAGACCTTCCAGAGACAAGTGGCCGGAGCGGATGGTTAGGTTTATGCAGTTTAATTTTACCAAATACGTTGGGAACGCAGGGTCCTGGTGGGGGCTTAAAGGAGCACCGGAAACTAGGGGGGAAACAAAGTCCTTACCTAGTTTTGACAAAGCTGAAATGGTAGAGTTTATAGGATTATGCCATTCAAGGCATTCCTGACCCAGTTTTATTTCACTTTCATCTTTGAAAAAAAAATATTTCAAAGAAAAATGAATAATGTGGAATTTTGTGCTAGATACTGGTTCCAGCGGAGTGAAAAATGATTTGTCATACAAAAATATTGCCGTCTTTTTCTTAAAGCAACGAAGATTTCCACCGACAGAAGATACGACGCCCACGCTAGACTTATCGATACCAAATCGTAAAACATTACTTCCTTTAAGTTTGTCTTCAGTGCCATTGTCCGGAGCAAGACACAGGCAAACGCCTGTCGCTTGCGTCGCTGGTGATTCACCCTCTCACACGTTACATGCCGTGATTGTAAGACATAGTTACTTTTCCCATCGTATCTTTTGCATTGAGCATTCAGAGGTTTTCGTCTGACGTGTTAGCATCCCGTTCCATTGCATGTCGTGTCGGAATTAATGCCTTGTTTGTTAATATGGTTGAATTTAATATTAAGGTGATTCAAAAAGGCGTCGAGGCCAATAAATACGTGCTTGCTGAAAACAAAAAGAGGAGGAGAGAATATTGAAAGTTGTTTCATCTCATTAAGAAACCAGAATATGTTTCACAGCAACACCAATTTTTGCAAGTTTATGATGAGTAAAAGGTTTATAAAATGCGAATGTTGATTTTATGAGTGCTCCTTACTTGAGAGGGACAACGATGGAATCAACATCCACATTTTGGAAGCTTTGAACTCATCAGAAGCTGGTGAAACTTGGTGTTGATGCGAAACATATTCTGAAGCTTGATACGTTTTCAAGAAAACAGCAGAAACTGAAATTAAACATATTTACAAGTCACTTATTCTAAATTTTGACTGTAGCACCATTAAAATTAAGTGGAGCAGCTGTAATATTACTGTGGGGGGACTATTTGACTCTCGCAGATGTCTTTGGAAACATATGTAAAACAGTTAGGATATGTGAAGGACAACAGTTTCAACACTTTATGTAAGTAATATACGTATACATATACAGTCCAGTCACATTATTGTGACCACTTCCTACTATTGACGTCAACAGCGCGTACCCAATGAAAGAAGGCACGTGTCGTGAGCTGGCTTGGAGGGTATATAAGGAGTGCTGTAGGCATTCTGAAAACATATCACTCGTAGCTGTCATGGATAAAAGGAGCGACTTATCAGATTTGCAAAAAGGAATGACTATCGGCTTTCGTTCCAAGGGTGGCAGTATTCCTGAAATAGCGCAGTTTGTGAACTGTTCGCGTGCTGCTGTGGTTAAAGTGTATTGTCATTGGAGAAATGGCACCATTGGGAATAAGCGACGTGGAAACTGCGGAGCACCACGTGCCACTGATGTGGAAGGTGAACGTCAGCTGCGAAGGTGCGCGAGGGTCGATCGAATGACCACAGTGGAGCAACTCACTGGCGGGATGAACCAGGGGGCTACCGGAAGTGTATCTAAAACGACAGTTCAGCGTATCCTGCTGCGTATGGGGCTCCGATGCAAACGGATGGTCACTGTACCTATGCTAACGAAGGTGCATCGGCAAAAAAGGCTTACATTTGCACGGCAGTATCGGAATCGGACCTCCGCTGATTGGCAAAAGATTGCCTTCTCCGACGAGTCACGTTTTCTGCTTCATCGAAAGGATGGACGTTGGCGTATAAGGTGAGAAACATCGGAGCACAAACACTCTTCATCCATTGCTGGCAAAACACAAGCTGGTGGGGGCAGCGTTATGGTCTGGGGAATGTTTTCGTGGCATTCTCTGGGTCCACTCATACCTGTGAAAGGCACTATGGACCGAATTCCTTATGAATCCATCCTTGCAAACCACGTACACCCATACATGCTGACTGTCTTCTCTGGGGCGGATGGAATCTATCAGCACGACAGTGTGACGTGTCACACAGCTAAAAATGTCCGAGAGTGGTTGGAAGAGCACGATGAAGACTTCAAAGTACTTCCCTGGCCCCCTAATTCCCCAGACGTAAACCCAATTGAACATCTGTATGACCAGCTCGATCGTGTCGTTCGCTCTGTGGATCCTCCACCACGCACCCTCCATCAGCTGACAGATGCACTACAGTCAGCATGGCTCAACATACCTGTGAACACCTTCCAGCATCTTATTGAGTCACTCCCAGCCCGTCTAGCTGTTGTCTGCGCTGCACACGGCGGCTACTCTGGATATTAGCTGGTGCTCACAATAATGTGACTCGACCGTGTATGTATATGATTTTGTATAATTATAAATTGAGTTTCGAATTAATGGTCCAAAGCAGATTTGTCCAGGTCAAATCCGGGGCGTCCGGGTCTGGTACAATTATGTGACGTCCGGGTCGGGTTTGGGTCCCAAATTTTTGACCCGTTTCCAACTCTGCTTCTTTCTCACTTAAGTACATATAAACAAGGTAGATTCGATCCCCAAATATCTAAACAGGTATTTCGAAATTCCTCATCTTCGTTGTAGTTTTAATCGCTAACTCTGAGTATACAAACATCGCTCGGAAATGAAGGTTAGGGCTTGTAAAAATCGAAAGACCCAAACTAATGTATAACTAGACTAAACCCGTCGGAAACGGCGGTAAGTTTTTTTGTTTTTTTTTTTTGAAAATAATAAACTGTTATGAAACAACAAATGTAAACTTTATTTGATTGACAAATTCATTCAACCACTTCAGTAAAGACAATAGTCCAGGTTCGTGATTTTTTTCTTGTGACTGAAGATTTAACGACCACCGTGAGCAACTCAATGGACTATAAGCAGTCGCCCGTCCCTAATTTAGGGTCAGTGGTTCCAGGAAGGGAGAGAGCCAGTGGCGTAAGAGAAACAACATCCATGCCTCACCGGGATTAGAACCCGGACCCTTCACGAACGAAAGATCATAAGCTAACGCTTGGGCTATAAGTAGTCGCCCGTCCCTAATGTAGGGTCAGTGGTTTCAGGGAAGGGAAAGAGCCAGTGCCGTAAGACAAACAACATCCATGCCTCACCGAAATTCAAACCGGGAAAACGAAACCCGTCGGAATCGACAAATAGTTTTTTTTTTTTTTTTTTTTTGAAAAGAATAAACTCATATGAAACGTTTATTAACATCTTTACATAATGGGAAACGTCTTACCTACGTGAATAAACTGGATCGAATGAATGTTAAATTGTATATATGCATCACGCAGTGCAATGACACAACGCAATAAGGTCTTCGAGTGTTCACTGTTCCGATAAGAACTTGCAAACAAATTCCTGCTAGCGTTGTTTTGCACAACGCTTCGCTGAGAAGAGAGACTTCGGACTATCTGAGTCCCTCCATACTTCCGCCTGCAACAGCGCGTGAGTACATAGCAGGCGATCGGATGTGAACCGCACGCTTCTCCCATTGACTTTACATGGGAACTTTGCCGCCCCAGAACGCCCGAACCGTTGCGCCATTCTCATTTTCTCTTCGACTGGCACATCTAAATGGTAAGACCTTTATTTTGATGCCTCAACCATATGTTTACGTTCTGCCGTTCTCTCACAACTGGTCTTACAGTAAAAATCCTTATAGAATTAATATATAGATTTCCGGTATAATTATTTATTTATTTATTTTGCCAAGTTACACGCAGTTAACTCCATAGCAATATAGCAGGGGACCAGGGAGACACGCTAATGTTAGCCTGACTAGCCGCTGGCCCCTAAAAATAAGAAAAGTGTCCAGTCAAGTAATTACATATTTTCCAACTTATATGCACACATTTGCAACACGATATAACTGAAATTAATCAAATTTAACGATTAACATAATATTCCTTAAGTGCTTTTTTAAACGATACAAAACTGGAAAGTGATTTCATATGAATCGGCAACCCGTTCCAGAGCCGGGGGCAATGCGCATTATTACTGAAATACAGCGCATTAATACGAGCCCTTGGAATTAAAAAGTTGTCATACCCACGAGTTCGATAAGCATGTGCAGGATAATATAAATTTATTAAATTGAGATGTTTTTTGGCATACACAGTGCGTCAAAGAATTTTTAAGACTGGCGCTAGATTTCAGCCTACGGTGGCGCCACCAGTGTAATCGCGAATGCGTTGTAAACCGTGACCATCTGCTTGCTTTCTGCCAAAAGTACTGCGCAGTTGTTAAAGTAACTCAAACGAAACGGCCGTTCATTAGAGAAGTAAAAATTTTTTTCATGTTGAATTATTAAGATGGAACAAAGGGTTCTTATTAAATTTAACGCAAAACTTAGTAAAACTGCCTCGGGAACGTACCAAATGATGAAACAAGTTTATGGTGAGTTTGTTTAAGTAGATCAAATGTTTTCCTGTGGCACAAACGTTTTTGGACGAAAGAAATACGCTAGAAAATGATAAGCATACCGGAAGACCAAGTTCATCCAGGACACCTGAGATTTATTGAAAAAGTGCGTGATTTCGTGGCAAACAATGGATGTGCGTCACTAAGAATGATGGAAGAGTCTTTAAACATCAACAAAGAAACGATTCGAACCATCCTGCATGAAGATTTGGGCAAAACAAAAGTCTGTGCTAAATTTGTTCCACACACGTTAACCAATGAACAAAAATCAAGGAGAAGTGCACATTGCAGAGACATCATTTCAGCCGCTGAAAATGATCCAAACTTCTTCAAATCGATTGTCACTGGTGATGAAATATTGTGTTTTCAATATGATCTTTAAACAAAGCGACAAAGTGCGGAATGGAAGTCAAAAAACTCGCCACAAGCCAAAAAAAAAAAAAAAAAAAAAAAGTTCCATCGAAAATCAAAACAGTGCTAATTACATTTTTCGATAGTAAGGGTATTATCCACAAAGAATTTATTCCAAGTAGACAAACAATTGCTGGCTAGTTTTATTTAAATGTTTTGAGGCGTTTAATGGGCAGAATTCGTCGCATTTGTACAGAATATCGAGAGGAAAACAGTTGGTGTTTGTTGCAAGATAATGCACCCAGTCACACCTCACTTCTTGTTTGTAGATTTTGGGCGAAAAATAACGTCTCTGTGTGTGTGTGTGTGTGTGTGTGTGTGTGTTTTGAATCATCCACCGTATTCGCCTGATTTAGCACCCTGTGACTTTGCTCCCAAAACTTAAAATGACGTTAAAAGGGTGTTATTTTGATGATATTTCGACCATACAAACAGCTTCGACGCTTGCTTTGGAGGCAATACCGCAAAGTGAACTGGAACAGGCATTCGAATCATTATTAAATCGCTGTAACAAGTGTATTGAAGCCGGAGGGACGTATTTTGAATAACAAACCAAACCAAATTATAATTTCTTGTTTCTATTTCATTTTACAGACCCAGTCTTAAAAATTCTTTGACGCACTGTGTATACTCGCTCATGCAGTAACAACGTCAATCGATAACTGTATAATCTCTCAAAGATCAATAATGTATAACGACTGAACAGGATTTCAACATTTTCCAGTGGATTCAACAAAAGAACGAATTTTTTGGGTAAAGAAGGAATTCTATTAATGTTACATTCAGTTGCCCAACCCCAGGAGAGCAGACAATAGGATAGGTAGGGATGAATAAAAGAGTAATAGATTGTAAATTTAATATTTAATGGCAATAGACTGGAGACTCTACATAAAACTCCTATTCGAGACCAGAGTTGGGAACGGGTTAAAAATTTTGGACCTAGACCAGGACGTCACATAATTGGACCCAACTCGGGCATATCTGCTTTGAACTAGAAAATACATACAAGGCAGTGCTTTTTTTCTGAAAAAAAATGGATCCGGTATTCACCATGAAGATGTTATTACAGCAACTTCCACACTTTTAACATATCCTCCGATATACCCTCGTTGTCTCTGGATCGCTTCTTGCTTTTGGTATCAACTGCAGAATGACGACCTCGGAGCAGCCATGAGTCCACATATTTGCTAGGGGTTGAACTGAGTGAGAGGAGGTCCTACTATCTTGAAGAACATCAGTGCATAAGTTGTCCATACAAAGAGAGATGACCTAGATGAAGTTACTATAAGATTCATCTGAGAGAAACACCCCTTTCACATTCATTGGAAGATATTGCAATTATGCTCAAAGTGTGCTTTAGATGAAATAGTATGTCCGGGACTTTATTGACTTGAAGATATTCACGGAAACGACGAACTTCTTCTCTTTCATTTAATCAGAATTTGCGTGCTAACTTTCTAATTTCAGCTTCACCAAATGTCAGATGCTTCCCAGGATTTTCTGGCCAATACTTAGAATCTAAAATCTTGGCACATTCAAGCAAATCAGAATCATCTTCTTCAAGCAAACGCTTTCCAACAGACTCTTTCAGACTTTTATAAAAAGCAGATGAACTTATTGCAGGACTGTGTCTTTCATTTGTGTGGAGCTCAATCCCTTTGAACTTCATGCTCTTCTGACTTTGAAGAGACATACTTGACCAGGATTTTCAATTCTTTCCTCAAAAGTTGAACTGTATTCTTTATCTTCCTGTCTGCTTTGTACAAGTCAATATTTCTCTCTTGTAAATCTAGACTTAGTTTGCCAAGTTCTTGGAGAGCATCACAAATCAAGAACAAACTCGCATGACGTTAGTTTTCTTAAAAGGCCCTCATAAAGACAGCGATCTGTTTTGCTTTTTCTGCTGTCTTCTTTTGCCTTCTGAAAGTAATGGACGAGGTCTTCAAAGTCTTGACACAGTGCAGAAACAGTGCAAAAGCTAGATGCAACCCAGCGATAGTGATTAAAATTCTGCCAATTTTAAGAAGTTGAAGTTCTAGAGTCGCTGCACATTCCTGTATTCTTAGGTGAAGCATGATAAGTCACAAAGTTTGTCCATGAAACTCTTAAAGCGATTCAATCCAGCCACATTGTTCACTGTGTCACTAACAGAGAATTCAACGCGTTGGCTAGCACAATGCCAGAAAATAACACTAGGTAACTTGTCTTGCATTAGCCTCAATTCGTGAACACAGTATCACCTGCCGGAATATTTATAACACATTTTGCTGCCCATAAACCGCAATTTTTTTAAAAACTTAAGAAAAAAGGTGCCGGTACTACGTACCGTTGCGTACCGCCAGAAAAAAGCACTGCATACAGGGCTTTCAAAAAGTATCTCCGCAGTGGGTACCTTAGGTTATATGGAAATCAAATAACTGAATTATAGCAACGTATAATTTGCTCAGTTACTTACAGGAAGTATTGAAACTGTAGTCTTTCATTTGCATGATATAACTTAACTGACTGTTTTACACCTGCTTTCAAACACATCTGCGAGAGTCAAAAGGCCCTCCGCAGTAATGTTATGGCTGTTGTACCTAATTTTGATAGCCCTACAGTCAAAAGTTTTGAATTAAGCATCTTGCTGTATGTTTAATTTCAGTTTGTGCGGTTTTCTTGATAACATATCAAGCTTCAGAATATGTTTCACAGCAAAAGCAATTTTTACAAGTTTATGATGAGTTGAAAGTTTCCAAAATGTGGATGTTTCTTTCATCCTTGCCCCTCAGAAGGAAGGGACACTTTCCCTTTTGAGGATACTCTTCCTTCATATTGCATGACAAATAATTCTTCAGTCCGCGGGCACCAGTATCGAGCACAAAATTCCACAGTGCGTATTTCTCTTTGAAAAATAATTTTTTGTTTTTCTTTTTCGGTTTCGAAAATAAAACGGAAATAAAACCGGGTCGAAATCGGGTCTGGAGCACCTCGACCCGACCCGTTTGAACCGCTGAGCCGTTGACCCGTTTCCATCTCTGTTCTACACCTCAAAGTCCCTCGAATTACTTCAACATGGGTATCCCACTTTAAATTCTCCTGAAACAAAGCCCCTGAAAAGTTGACTCTATCTTGAAAAAAACAAAGGAATATCACTCAAAATCACTTTCAACTCGAGCAATGCGACCAGAAAAAACATACATTTAGTTTTTGTAATATTAAGAATTAAACTGCAAGGGAATCAAGCCTGATATTCCTGTAAAGTGTGGTTGACACTGGTCAGACACCGCATGACCAAATAAAAAAAAAATACTTGTGTCATCTGTGACGTACTACAGAGGCGAAAACATGTGTCAAGAAGATAAATCTGCAGAGAGACATTCTGACTGCGTAGCTCAGTTGGGAGAGTGACTTACTCCGGAGTGAGGGGACCCGATTTCGATACCCAGCGCGGACAAACTTGTACGTTATATTGGCGCCCGAACTTCCAGGATGACCCGGCTGTTAAGTTTCTCGCAATGATGTGATGTTCTTTCCACACGGTGAGACAGGAAAAATGAGAATCCCTTCTTCAGTTCTTCGAAAAATAAATGTGTGTGATGTTACGTTCCACACACCAAATTGTCTGGGATTTCTCAAATGCACGTTCTTCATGGGATAACTCCCTACAGCAACACATGGTCTCGGCTGACCCGTGGGTCATGCACTCTGCCCTCTTTCGGAGGGGGTAGACGTGCCAGCCCCGGCGAACGCACATGAGATAATGGCAGATAGCAGTGAGAGCACATGTCCGCGTACCTCAGTTGGGAGAGCGACTTACACCGCAGTGAGGGGACCCGGTTCCGATGTCTACCGCGAAAAAGCTTGTACATTATACATCAGCAAAACGGAGCAAGTGAACACAGAAACGAACATTAAAAATATCATTAACGCAAATTAAAAATAGTAATGACCCTAGTACCGAGCCATGTGGAACTCCATAAAGAACAGTTTTAATTACTAGAACGAACATTTCGAAGTTGAACAAACTGCCTCCTTCCAATAAGATAATTTTCAAAAAGAGTCCTTGCGACTTCCTTAATGCCAATGTGTTCGATCTTAGAAATAAGGATGTTACGACTAACAATACCGAAGGCACGAGATAAGTCACAAAAAACTCCCACTACACCCAAGGCTTTATCAATATCAGTTTGTAAATAATTCAGGACATCAAGAGTTGCTGTCTCCGTAGAACTACCAGGACGGAATCCATATTGCTTTTAACTTAGCAAATTATTTATTAGTTTCAAAGTAAAATAATAACCGACAATGAATCAACTTCTCAAACACTTTTGCAAATACAGAAATGACAGTACGATAATTTGAAACATCACTCCTGGATCCCTTTTTGTGAATTACGTTACATAAAATTTTTGTTGCAGTCAAACTGACCGCCGCTTCCGTAATTCTAGTTTAAAGTGATCATGATTCAGTTTCCTTTCCAAATATGAATTTCAAAAGCTCACACAAGCAACTGCATCCTGTGTAGAAATCGTGCTTAGGGTTGTTACTGAAATCCAGACACCGCAAAAAAATACTTGTGTCATTTGTGACGTACTACAGAGGTGAAAACATGTGTCTCTAGCGTTAAATCAAATAAAAGCCAAGAAGTCAAAACGGAATTTGATTTCATCATGAAAGAAATATGGGATTACGCCAAATAATACAAATTTTAAAGATGACAATCCGATTTTTGGCGTGAATGTGACAAGGATGGTAAGTCAGTTAATATCCGAAAACTTGAAAATGTTCATCGTCCTGGAGCGGGACTCGAACCCGCGTTTCCCAGTAAGCGCCCGGGTATGCTAACCACTACACCACCCAGAACAACCAAGTTTCAAGTTTCCGATCAATTTGAATATAACCATCACAGGGATAGAAATACGGGATTACGCCATCCTGTGATGGTTATATTCAAATTGATCGGAAACTTGAAACTTGGTTGTTCTGGGTGGTGTAGTGGTTAGCATACCCGGGCGCTTACTGGGAGACGCGGGTTCGAGTCCCGCTCCAGGACGATGAACATTTTCAAGTTTTCGGATATTATCTGACTTACCATCCTTGTCACATTTACGCCAAAAATCGGATTGTCATCATTAAAATTTGTATGTTTGATTTCATCTTTTAAAGAAATAACCCGGCCTATTTCAGACCCTCATCTTACAGCCCGGTTATTCGATTTCAGCTGTAATTAATCAACGTATATGGTGGAGGAAGTACTTCCTTGTGTTTCGTTTCACTTGATGATCTTCGCCAACTGATTACTTAACAATTCAGTTTCCGTTTTTGTGAGTCGAAACCTTTTTCTTTGATTGAGGAGCAAACTGCTGAACTTTACAATACTGGCCCGGTCCGACCTAAGCCCGGAATTTTTCACTCAACTGCTGCTAAAAAAAAACCTTTCCTCGATAGAACCCGAACCGTGCAGACCTCTGGTACGCGATATGCTCGTAAGTACACCACAGTGCCAAAATATTGTGACCACTTGCCTAATGCGATGTTGGTCCTCTAAGTGCTACCAAAAACAACTCTTACTCGGTGAGGCTACAAGATTTCTAAAGTCGTCTTGTGGTATCTTGTACCAACACGTTGCCAGCAGATTTTTAACTCTTGCAAGTTACGTGGTTGAGCCGGCGCAGATCGGATTTGCTGTTCTAACGCAAACAACAGATGTTCGATTGGATTGACATATGGGGGACTTCGAGGCTAAGGCAATAATAGCTGGAAATCTTCCTCGTGCTCCGCGAAGTATTCTCTAATAATCCAGGTAGTGTAGCATAACGCATTATCTTGCTGAAAGAAGGTACTCCTAGAAGGGAATGAAGTTGCCATGAAAGGATGTACCTGGTCTACAGTGAAGTTTGGGTAGGAGGTATATGTCAAAATTTCCTGACTTGACCCAAGGTTTCCTAGCAGAACAGTACCCAAAGCATCACACTTCGTCCACCGGCTTGTTTTCGTCCCACGGTGCATCCTGTTTCCAGCACTTCCTCAGGTAAACGAAGCACACGTACCCGGCCGTCCATATGGTGCAGCGCGAAACGAGATTCATCAGCCAGACGACCTGCTTCCAATAATTAGGGCCAGTTTTTATGATCGCGTGCATGGGGTCGACCGAGGTTAACATGGGTACTCGGGGCGGCTACGCGACCTCCTTTTCATCAGGGTTCGATGTACTGTGCGCTGTGACACATTACTCTCGTCACCAGCATTGAAATTAGTGGCAAGTTGCGCCATTGTATCCCTTCTGTAGGCATATAATACCATACTGGGATAGCCTTCGCCCACCCCTAGCATCGATGAGTTTTGATGCCTGCGATTCTTGGTATCCCTCCTCGGACCGCTTCTTGAAGGTACTAAACCACGGCTGACCACAAGCACCCAACAAGGGCCAAATTGTAATGGCCAGACGACTGTGCCAGAGAATTTCCGAGACGGCAAGTCTCGGAAATGCTCTGTCACAGTCGTCTGGCCATTACAATTTGGCCTTTGTCAAACTCGCTGCCTTTACCATCTGAAGGACAAGAATAACAATGATTAACAGAGCGCAGTATCCGGTGTTATTTATGAACTTCACATGCGCCGCCGATTACCTGCTCTCTTGCTTCGACTTGCATAAGTCGCGCTAGTAATAATATTTTTTTATTGGAGGTTTAACGACCACCGTGAGCAACTCAATGGACTCGTAAGCAGTCGCCCGTCCCTTATGTTGACCACTGGTTCAATGAAGTGCAACATCCATGCCTCACCGGGATTCGAACCCGGACGCATCACGGACGAATGGTCATAAATCAGCGCTTAATCCACTGCGCCACCAGGACTGCCATAATATTTTAGCTCCTCAATGTATATGTTATCGTTAAAGTATGAAATCCGTTATTTCATAGAATACCTAGTTATTTCACGAAATAACTGATCAAGTCAGTTAAAGCGTAAAACTCACTTGTATTCTATGGTTTAACTAGTTATTTCATAGAATAACGATCTACACCCCGTTAAAGTGTAAAATAACCGAGTAAATAAATCCCAAATTCAAAAGGCTGTAAAGTGAGAACCACTGGTCAGAAATAGCACACCATTTTCAACCCACTATAAAGTGTTATATAATAATAATGACATTAACTTTTATGTTTCGTTTTGTTATTTATACATTTTTCGGAAATAAGTTGTACAGAAGATCTGCAAATTGTGTTTTAATGAACTGAATGTTCAGAGGGAAAGAGAAAACTCTAAAGAATGTTTGGAAATTCAAGCTAAGAAGATGAAATTAATGTCAGATAAATCTCATTCTGAAGCCTCTGTGGGGCTTACAGTCCGTATCCCAGTACCTGAAGTTGACAGAGGAAGGGGTGACGCCAGATCTATTTTAGCTGTTATCATGAAAATAACCGAAGAAGGATTTTTTCAATTGGGAACAAGAAACGGCCGCATAAAACAGCTATATTCCCGATCCCAGTTCAGCGTCTGTGAACAAAAACTAATTCAGATCGAAGAAGTGCCGGCTGTAGAGAAATCGCTCCGGTCGGTTGCTACAGCTCAAAGTTTAGGTACCGGTCGGAGATTTAAAAAATGTTCATGTAAAACGCAGTGTGTCAACAAAAAATGTATTTGTTTTAGAAATAATGTTCTATGCAATTCCAAATGCCATTTTAGTAATCCCTGTTGTTGTAACAAATGATTTTATTGTGTCTTTATATAAGTAACATTTTGTATGCGGTATAATTCAGTCAAATTGTTTATTTTACACTTTAACTGTCTATCAGTTAATTTATAGAATAACTAGTTAAAGTGTGGAATTATTAATTTGCCACCCCGGTGGCCTCTGATCATTCGTCCGGAAGGGGTCCGGGTTCGAATCCCGGTCAGGCATGGATGTTGTGTTTGTCTTACGGCACTGGCTCTCTCCCTCTCCTGGAACCAGTGACCCTAAATTAAGGACGGGCGACTGCTTATAGCCCATTGAGTTGCTCACGGTGGTCGTTAAACTTGCAATCAAAAAAAAAAAAAACATTATTAATTTATTACACGCTTTAACTAACTTGATCAGTTATTTCATGAAATAACTAGGTATTCTATGAAATAACTGAATTATACACTTTAACGGTAACATAGCCGCCCCGGTGGCGCAGGCCTCTGATCATTCGTCCGGAAGGGGCCCGGGTTCGAATCCCGGTCAGGCATGGATGTTGTGTTTGTCTTACGGCACTGGTTCTCTCCCTTCCCTGGAACCAGTGACCCTAAATTAGGGACGGGCGACTGCTTATATCCCATTGAGTTGCTCACGGTGGTCGTTAAACCTCCAATAAAAAAAAATTAACTAACTTGATCAGTTATTTCATGAAATAACTAGGTATTCTATGAAATAACTGAATTATACACTTTAACGGTAACATAGCCGCCCCGGTGGCGCAGTGGTCTAAGGCGCTGGCCTCTGATCATTCGTCCGGAAGGGGTTCGGGTTCGAATCCCGTGAGGCATGGATGTTGTGTTTGTCTTACGGCACTGGCTCTCTCCCTTCCCTGGAACCAGTGATCCTAAATTAGGGACGGGCGACTGCTTATATCCCATTGAGTTGCTCACGGTGGTCGTTAAACCTCCAATAAAAAAAAATTAACTAACTTGATCAGTTATTTCATGAAATAACTAGGTATTCTATGAAATAACTGAATTATACACTTTAACGGTAACATAGCCGCCCCGGTGGCGCAGTGGTCTAAGGCGCTGGCCTCTGATCATTCGTCCGGAAGGGGTTCGGGTTCGAATCCCGTGAGGCATGGATGTTGTGTTTGTCTTACGGCACTGGATCTCTCCCTTCCCTGGAACCAGTGATCCTAAATTAGGGACGGGCGACTGCTTATAGCCCATTGAGTTGCTCACGGTGGTCGTTAAACCTCGGATAAAAAAAAAACAAACGGTAACATATACACTTATATGCCAAAATTCATGGGATAGCAGTATGCACATTTTTAACTAGCGCTGCCGTCGTACAAAGGCTTTGACGCACGCCACGATTTTTATCAGTTGCGAGGTGTAATCTCGTGAGTCAAATTAAACAACCGCCAGTAGGATTATGGCAAGCCGACGCGAATTAGCGGAGTTTAAACGAGGCATGGTAATGGGCGCCAGACGGATGGAACATTGAATTTCTGAAGTTGTGCGATTATTCTTCGATCCACAGTGTCACGTGTCTACCGAGAATACCTCATGGAAACCATTATCACCCACCGTGGGCAGCGCAGTGGCCGACAACTGGTGCTCAATAACCGTAACGGGCAGCGTCTGACCAGGATTGTCCATGATAACAGACAAACGACACTGGCACAAATAACATACACATTCAATGTAGGAGATACCAGAGATATATCCATCAGGTCAGAGCAGCGTAATTTAGCGTCCATGGGGTATGAAAGCTTAGAAGACCCACCAGAGTACCTTTGTTAACACCACGATATCGGACACAGCGCCTCACCTGGGCTCGTGAACACCGAAACTGGACCTTGGAAGACTCGCAACGTGTGGGGTAGTCCGATAAGTCACTCTACTAGTTGTTACAAGCTGATGGTAGGGTTCGGGTATGGCGCAGACCCCATGAGGCCATCGACCCAAACTGTCGAAAAGCACTGTGTAAGATGGATTTGGTTCCATACATGTGTGGGGTGTCTTTACGTGGCACGGTTTGAGTCCTCTGGTCCTCGTAAACACGCCATCAACCGGTAATCGCTATGTTACTCTGCTGGGTGACCATTTACGGTCTTTCATGGACTTCATGTAGCCCAGCGACGATGGGATTTTCCAGGCGGACAGTTCCAAAATTGGTTCGAGGAGCATTCTGGATAGTTCCAAAGGATGGTGTGGCCACCACGTTTGCCCGACATAAACCCAATAGAGCACTTGTGGGACGTGGTGGAAAGGTCCACTCGCACCCAAGATCTTTCTCCTACAAACACCAGGGAACTGTGAACGGCTGTTCAGACGGCACGGCTCAAAACCTGTCCAGAAGTCTTCCGGCTACTTGTGGAATCGATGCCACGCCAAACTGCTGCACTTCGCTGGGCTAGAGGAGGTCCTACACGATGTCACATGAATTTTGGCACTTCAGTGTATAGAGGGCACAGCTGTTTTTTTGTTATGGCTTTGTTAATAGCGCTCATGTTTTTTTGAATTTGTTAAGATAACATAAGGGATTTCTATGGCTAGAGAGGTTGATAACAGGAACAGAAAGTTTTGAAAACCGGCAGACGAAAATTATATTGGCCATGGTCTTAGCTCAAAATAAAGCCCGTCGTTTATACTGACCGCGCTTCGTAGAAAGATGACGTTTGCCAGCTATTGGGCCCCACCCGAGTTCAGTCACCTCATATAAAACAGCCGCATATCCTTTGGGAAGGGCCAAATGATAGTTTTAGTGCACTCTGTGGGTGAGCAAAGTTCAAGTAGAGTCATAAAGTCAATAGAAGACAGTTCAAGGCCAGAGGTCGAGTTCGTGATCCCGGTGCCTTATGAAATTGTGATCTGCGTTTAGTGGTTAATAAAGGTGTGGCCTTGCATTTCCAGGATTTTGCGTTTTTTTGTTTACTAAGTTGTGTGTGTGTCTGTTTGATGGATATTTTGATAATGCCGCACCAGATCAGGTGTTGTTAATATTCCATGCAAGTATTTCCCATTTCGTAGGTGGAGGACCTGGTCGCGTTAAATTATTATCGTTTCCTGGAAGCTGCTTTGTGTTAAATTATTATCTTTTCCTTCCATGCTGCTTTCTCATGGGTTATACCACATTTTGAAGAACTACCTAGTGATTTTGGAATTCATTGAAATCCATTATTTCTCTGCTATGTTTTCGGTGTTGAATATATTATATTATATTTTAGAGTAGACACCCAGATGGAGTTAAAATTAGGTGCTTGTTCGAATCTAAAGCCCGAGTATGCAGCTACAATTCTATGAAAGACTATAAATAATTTTTTTTATTGTGGGTTTAACGACCACCGTGAGCAAATCCATGGGCTATAAGTAGTCGTCCGTCCCTAATTTAGGGCCACTGGCTCCAGGGAAGGGAAAGGGCCAGTGCCGTAAAGCAAACACAAAACCCATGCCTTACCTGGATTTGAATCCGGACCCATCTCAGACGAATGGTAGCGCCACCAGGGCGGCATATAAATAATTCTAAGACAAGAGTTGTACTGATTATTAAGTTTTCTGTTGTATTTTAGAGTATTCGTGGTCTGGTATCAATTTTTCGTTTCCCCGCCCCGAAAAAAATTCTATATACACCCCTACTGCAAGTGCATTTTGTTTCGTCTAATGGTTTAACGAACACAATTAGCTACTGTAAGGACTATAAGCCGTCGCCTGGCCGCCCCGGTGGCGCAGTGGTCTAAGCGCTGGCTTCTGATCATTCGTCCAGAATGTGTCCGGGTTCAAATCCCGTGAGGCATGGACGTTGTGTTTGTCTTACGGCACTGGTTCTCTTCCTTCCCTGGAACTAGTGACCGTAAATTAGGGACGGGCGACTTCTTATAGTCCATTGAGTTGCTCTCGGTGGTCGTTAAGCACCCAGTAAAAAAATAAGCCGTTGCCTGCCTCTAATTTAGGGTCACTGGTTCCAGGGAAGGCAGAGAGCCAGTGCCGTAAGACAAACACATCACCAACTCCTCACTGGACTTGAACCCAGACCCGTTTGGGACGTATAGTCAAAGGCCAGCGCCATCTAGCCACCAGGAAGGCCTTTTTTTTTTGCTTGTTTATCCCAAGGTTCAGGGTTTCATGCTCCAAGTAAGAATGCGAGTCCATGGAGAGTCTGAGAACTCTGATTCTGGTTCACTAGCTCCAGCGTGGGGACGCAACTAGGGCCGTAGAACAAGCGTACTTCACATGCCTAATCCTGGGCTCGAGCTAAGGCCCAAGTTGCAATCCGCGCCTCTGACCACTCGGCCACCGTAGGGGTCATTGCATTTTGGAGGACAAAGTGCGCTGAACGAAAATGTGTGAAAGACAAAGAACTGAAAAGTATATCATCCCCAGCAACCATTCTAGCTGCAGTCTATGATGAATGAGGATCTCTATGAATCTCTTCCAACGCACTGTTTTGAGCTTATTTGTTTTGAATAATCAAATTAGTAAATATCACGACTGGCTAACCTCGAATGAATTTATTCGAAATACAGTTAAAACTAAAGCTATGTTTTTTACAAGACAGAATCCAAACCAATACCAAGATATAACTATTTTCTATAATAATAATAATAATAACAATAAAATTGTCTTAATGAACTATTTTACCTATTTAGGAGTAACACTACAACATAACCTAAAACGGGATAAAAACATAGAAAAAACTATTAATAAAATCACTAGAAACATAGGATTGGTTAGCCGAATACTTAATAATGTTACTAATAAAACCATTAAACTGTTGTACTATACTTTTGTGCATACACACTTTAACTATTGTCTATCCCGTTGGGAACAGACGACACAAACTAACATTAAGAAACTCCAAGTACTCCAGAAATTTTTTCTTAGATTACTAGACCTTAAATTAAATATTAATACTAAAAAAATAATACATCGCATCTTAATATTTGCAATTATAAGCGAGCAGTTGTTAACAAACACAACATTCTAAATATAAAACAATTATATAATATGCTTTGGGATTAAAGATGTTTAAAAGAATTAAACAGAATATGGATGCCATAGATATAAATTCTGATGTTCATAATTATGAAACTAGAAATAAATTTCAGATAAATCCATGCCTGCCTAAAACACAACAAATTAAACAAAGTATCAACTATCAGGGACAAACTTTTTGGAATCTTTTACCTGATGAACAAAAACACATTAATGAATACGACTTGTTTAAAAAACGATTAAAAATATATTTGTTTAATTTATAAAAGAAACTACTCAAATTATTATATAACATTATATAACATTTTAATCCCCTTCTAATTGCCACTAATATCTACTAACAACTGCTGATCTACTGCATGGCCTACCTACTTGTTTACTTTAATTCTATAGTAACTTTTAGACTTGTATTTATCATGTAAGGAGATCAGGGCTTAGTCAGGCCATTAAAGACCTTTTCGCCCCCCCCGGTGGCGCAGTGGTCTAAGCGATGGCTTCTGATCATTCGTCCGAGTTGGGTCAGGGTTCGAATCCCGGTGAGGCATAGATGTTGTGTTTGTCTTACAGCACTGGCTCTCTTCTTTCCCTGGAGCCAGTGGCCCTAAATTAGGGGCGGGCGACTGCTTATAGCCCATTGAGTTGCTCACGGTGGTCGTTAAACCTCCTCTATAAAAAATAAAATAAAGACCTTTTCCCTGATTTCCTTGGCTGTTATAACAAATATTCGTTGTTGCATTAAACTGTAAATACATATATAACTGGATGTAAGGTATGACGTAACAATAAAAATTAAATTAAGTTGTCTTTAACCGATTGACTGACCTCTGGGATTTTGCGAAAGAAGAGACAGTAGTGACCAAAGGGAGCAAAACCCAGACAAAAAGCACGTACAGGTAAATTTCCGACGTGCAAAAATTATTTACACATTCTTTTTGTAATTTCTAGGATTTCTCGTTTTCATATGAATCTTTTTGGTGTGTTGGGGGGGGGATGATGGTAAGAATGATTGGATAAAATTTTTATGTCGTTTTGTTTTCATTTCTCAATTCTTTTGCTGCAAAGGGTTAGGCTTTCCGCGTAGATGTGTTTTCTAAGACAGCTGAGCACACACTAAATTCATGTTTCGTGGTGTTCATCATTAGCAGTCTTACGAGGAGTGCGCTTAATCGAATGAAAATGAATGAAACAGAACCTTCGTCAAAGCTTTGGGATAACGAAACGATACTCTCTCAGGCCAATAACTGCAATTGCTGCAGTAATAATTATGTAACTGAATGCATAGTTCCATTATTCTGTCTTTGCCTATGGCACAAATGCTTACTCGCAGTTAACTCGTGACCTATACAAGGCTTCAAGATACAAACTCAAAATCGAAGAAAAAAAAAAAAAAAAAAAACACTCCATCACCACCACCAGAAACTGATACAAAACAAAGGCAAGAACAGATACCACCCTTTTTTTCGGGTGCAAGGTTTTTGAACCAAAAGAAAATTTAGTGATAGTCAAACGTTTGTTGACATATGAAAAGAAATCTTGTCACTGTTTATTTACAACTAGCAGATTATTTTTTGTAGAACATTGTGACATACCTACCTCAGAGAGCTAACGCATATGTCAAAACGGCAAAGCTTCAGCGACAAACTTCGTCGGTGTAGCTTAATTGGGAAAGCATTCAGCCACAGAGCGATAGGATGCGGAGTCCAAGCTTCGCCACAGGCAAAGGGCTTTTACACTATATTGGCACCCAAACGTAAAATAAATCTCCTGGCATTTGGGTTCTTCTGAAAATGTGTGACGTTCTTTCCACACAACGACTGGAATTAGTCAGAATTCCTTCTTCTACAATAAGCTTTATTTCAAGCGTGGTTGTTTGCCGGCTGATCCCGGAAACCTGCGTTTCCGTCCAAGCCCTTTCTCAATGGGGGAGATATGTAACGTACATACCTCAGAGGTCACGCACTTGTCAAGACGGAAAAAGTTGCAACGATAAACTCCATCGGTGTAGCTTAATCGGGAAAGCATTGGCTCCGGAGCAGAAGGATGTGGGTTCGAATTCTTGAGATCGGCAAATGGCTTTTACACTATAAAACTCATCCGCTGCCAAACGAATTTTCATAACAACACTTTTCAGGGCTGAGATATGGTTCTACATGGAAAAACCGGGTGTTTCGCAAATTTGGTGCAAAAGTAAAATTCTATTACAATAGAACTATACACTGAAGAGCAATTGAATTAGAGACAGCTGGCGTTATGCAAATCTGGCGCTCTGGGCGGCCCTGTAAACGAAAACGACATGACGTATGCAGCGATCCGACAATATAAGGAGTGATGCGACGGGAATCAGTAAGAGTCTGTCGCAGTATGGGTAAGACGAAGGATCTAAGCGCATTTGATCGTGGGAAAATTGTCGGGACCCGTCGAATGCGTCACTCCATCTCGGAAGTCGTGCAGGCACTGGAATTGTCATGGGTGCACCGTGAGTACATCGAATCCGGTAAAACCATCCCTGCAAGTGCCAACTGCCGTGGACAACAGCGTGTGGATGAGCGGGGTCATCGTCGGCTAGCTCGCATTGTAACAGCGGATAGACGGGCCACAGTGCAAGAAATCACTCGTTAACGCTGGTGCACAAAAACGTGTAAACAGCAACACCATCCAGAACCATCTCCTCACTATGGGGTGCAGAAGCCATCGTCCCACGAGGGTACCGCTGCTGACCGCACATCACAGGGTGCAAAAATAAGCATGGGCGCGGAACATCGCCACTGGACCCTAGACATGTGGAAAAATGTTGCCTGGACTGATGAGTCCAGATTCACGTTGGTACTTGCCAGCAGGGTACTCTTCAAGCTGGTGGGGGTGGCATTCTCGTCTGGGGACTGTTTACGTGGACTGAAATGGGACCCCTGGTACGTGTGACATCGTCCCTCACAGGTCAACGTTACCGGGATATCCTGGACGACCATTTGCTCCCGTTTGTGCGTCTTCAACATCCCACTGGGGACCTCATCCTGCAACAAGACAATGCACCGTGCCATCGCTCCCGAATTGTATCCGAATGGTTGGATGAATACTCCACCGACGTGACCTCGCTTCCTTGGCCAGCTAGGTCACCTGACCTCAATCCCATCGAGCACATCTGGGATGCCATCGAGAGAGATGTTCGTGGCTCTGACCCCACTCCATCAAATCTTCGTGAACTGTGGGAGTTTGTTCAGGGGTCGTGGATCCGTATGGCTTCCCAACGCTTCCGGTGTCTTGTCGAGTCCATGCCGAGACTAATCGCCGCCTTCATCAGGGCGAAAGGTGGTGCTACACGTTACTAGACAGGTATCTCTAATTCAATTGCTCCTGAATGTAGATAGTAGTCATTCTTCCATATTATTGATCTAGTGGCTGCACTTCATTATGTAGTTTTTTTAATAGGTTGATATTATTTAATTATGTTAATTCCGTTGCAAGTGAGTTACAGTAAGAAGGGCCAATGTAGTTTAGACTTTAGAGTTTGTTTCATGGTTTCCGTCTTTGGATGAATTGGTCGGATGTGCGATTTTGTGCGTGTGTCGTGTGCGTGCGTCTTTGTTACAATTTGTATGATATTAGCATGCAAGTTGTTTTTAATACGCCTAAACATAATTTTTCCAATGCTAAAGTAGTATAATTGGTTAACTGTAAGAATGTTAAATTTGTTAGGGAAAACTCTTGCGTTATTGTATAATGAGAGTTGAGTATACGAGTTGGATTTTAGATCAATTAGTCTAATAAATTTGTTTTGAAGGATTTGAAGTTTAGTAAAATTATATTTGGTGGTTTGTCCCCAATATAGGATTGCGTAGTTGACATGTGTCTGAAACATAGTATAGTATAATTGAATGAGTGATTTGAATGAAAGGTTGGTGAGTACCAAGCTAATGACACCAATGCTATTAGTGAGTTTTAGTAACAGATTATCTATATGTTTGTTCTATCTGAGGTCATTATGCAATGTAACCCCTAGGTACGATAGGGAACTAACCTCTTTTATAGTTGTACCGTTTATGGATAGCGTGGGGAAGAGTGGTCGAGGAGACTTGTTTAGAGAATATGGTGAATCTTGTTTTGATAGTATTAATTATTAGTTCGTTGGAGATTAGCCGTTTAGAAATGGTATTAAGTTAAGTATTTACGTTCATATTGTTATTATTAGTAGCGTTAAACGAGGTAAGAATAGGGATATCATCGGCATATAAGAGAAGATCAATGTTTGTATTTGAAGTGAAGATATCATTAATGTATAAGTTGAATAGTAGCTGACCCAGGATGCAACCCTGTGGTACACTGGACGGCATAAGCTGAAGAGAGGATTGATATTGGTTAATTTGTGTGTATTGTTGTCTTCCTGTCAGATAACGTTTAAGTAACGAGTATGCATTATTCCTAATTCCTATAGTATGAAGTTTATATAGTAGTATACTATGGTTAAGGGTGTCAAAAGCTTTAGATAGATCCAGTAATAGAGAAATAGTATTTAGGTTTAATTCAAAATTATTTTGGACTGTTTGCTGTAGGTACAACAGAGCTGATTCTGTCCATTTACCAGCTTGGAATCCATGTTGATTTGGGTGAATAATATTGAATTTGTGAATAAAAGATTAGTCTATTATAGATTAATCTTTCTAAGATTTTAGCAAAAATTGACAAGTTTGCTATCGGACGGTAGTTATTTGCCTCATTTTTTGATCCGGATTTTTATTTTGGAATAATTTTTACTATTTTAAGGAGATCGGAAAATTCGCCAGATAGGAATACATAATTAAATATTAGTAGTAATGGGTCCGTGATTAAATACGTAACATCTTTTATGATAGATTGTTGAAGGTCATCATATCCAGGACCGGAATTGGTATTTATTTAGTTAAAAGCCTCGGATATCTGTTTCAGAAATTTCAGTAAGGTGGATATTATTAGATATCTGTGAGTTTCTTAGGTAGTCTGTAAACGGAATATTTTGGATAGGAAAGTTGTTCTTTAGTGTGAGTGGAGATAAGGTGAAATGTTCGTTGAGTGCATTTGTAATGTCGTTTATATCTGTAAGTTTATTGCCGTTGGCGTCAATGAAGAACTTTGGTGTTGTTGTATGTTTGGTTTACCCATTAGTGAAAATAAGTGTTTCCATGTTAATTTGGGAGAGTTTTGTGAGAATATGCTAAAGTAGTAGTCATGCTTGCAACGTCGAATATCGCTATTGAGGTTATTGCGATAATTTTTGAAATTTTGTAAATCATGCGGTAGTTTTCTTTTTATACATTTCGAGAAAAGAATATTTTTTTTATTTATTCGACGCAGCAAGTAATCCAAGGCTTACTCAGTTTTTTTGGGGGGGGGGAGGGTTATGATGTTTTAGGAGTTTTGGAAAGGATTGATTATAAATTTGTGTTAATTTTGTGATGAACAAACATAATATTAGTAGATCCATGAGTTAATATAATGCTCCAGTTGATGCTTGCTAATAGCGTTCTGAAATTTTCCAAGTTCGTTTTGTTAATTTGTCTGTAAATGTAGTGGTCAACAGGCGCACTTATATGTTGTTGAAGAGGGTGAATTATAAAAATGGGTAGGTGATCGTTAAAGTCATATTCCAATGCCCCGGAAATAGTGACCTTAAGTAAAACATTAGTGATGGACAGGTCAATTAGAATCTGTGAGGTGGAGTTAGACGCGTTGGTACAGAAATAGTGTTATTATGTCCAGACGCGTTTAGTGTTTTAATAAGCTGAGCATATTGGCTAATGATTTGAAGTAAGTCAATATTTCCCAAAATAAAAGTTTTTTTGTTTAGTAGATTTGAGTAGGTAAGTAGCTCAGTCAGCAGAGACAGGGAGACTGAAAGGTTTGAGCTAGGAGGCCTATAACAGAAGGCAATTAGATAAAATTGATTCTCAATAGTGAGAATGTCAGCATTGGGATTAGATAATGTGAAGTTTGACGTGATCGAGAAGTCGCTGTGTGTCTCCTTAACCAAAATAGCAACCTCTCCACCACTGGAGTAAGTTCTGTTTAAAAGAAAATTATTGTAGTTTGAAATTTGTAAAGAGTAATCTTTGGTTGGAAACCATGTCTCAGAAATCCAAATAATGTCTAGATTTAGATTTGTCAATTGGATAAGTGATTCTAATAATGTAATTTTTTTTTATTGGAGGTTTAACGACCACTGTGAGCAACTCAATGGGCTATAAGCAGTCGCCCGTCCCTAAATTAGGGTCACTGGTTCCAGGGAAGGGAGAGAGCCAGTGCCGTAAGACAAACACAATATCCATGCCTGACCGGGATTCGAACCCGGACCCCTTACGGACGAATGATCAGAGGCCAGCGCCTTAGACCACTGCGCCACCGGGGCGTCATAATTTTATTGATGAGTGATCTAGCATTAATGTGAAGTAATGTTAAGCTGTTTGGTGAATAGGTTTTTAAGAAGTAGTTAAAAGTTTGCAGTTAGTAGTATTCGAACTGTATCCAATTGGTAGCAATTTTTTAAGAAAAGAAAAAGTTGATAATAAACAAAGATTATTATACAAATACAATACAGGCACCGGAGCTATTGCACAAGTAAGCGGCAGAATTCAGAGTGAGCAGTGTCAATCGTTTACGTCCAGCAAGCCCATTGTAGTAAGTATAATATGAAGAATGTTGATAGTTATTAGACTGGCCATTGCAGCTGTTCATATGCCCGTGGCAAGCAGCGAGACTGATATAGTGCAATTTTCCTGGAATCCGTGGGGAAATTTGGTTCCAATGTCGGTGTAAGTTCATTTAGGATGCCACCCCAGCTGTTCAAATAACTGGGGGTTTAAATAGCGACTAGTTACCCGAACTGGCAAAACGTTCTCAATAGAATAACCGGCATACTCGAATCAACGCCAAGAAGGTAAAATGCTATGCACTTGTGGCACGTCGAAGCTGTAAATGCTCAGGTGACAATATCATGGGCCGTGATATAAGAAAGCCTTTGGATGTAATTTGTGTACCATTAGACCGAGTCACCAAGTAGTGAACTGTACTGGTAAAATGTGCAAGTAAAAAGAGGAGAGATCTCCAGCTAATGCGAGATACTCCAGTCCACGAGGAATAGATTTAGATAGGTAGGAAGATACCAGCCCAGAGCAAATACAAATGTTCTCAGCTAATGGATTTAGTAGGTCTGAAGTGGCTGGTAAATATAATAGGTATCCCGGTCGGATACATATGGCTACAAGTACCATAACTCAGTCGAAGTAGTGCAGCAATATCCCAGCGTTTCTCCAAAGACATCATGCGATTGAGAGGTCTCTTGGCATATAAGTAGCCCCCCCCATGATCATAAGCATATGTGTGAGTGTAATATTTATTGGACGATTAAGTGCTTGCATTAGACATGCGTATTAGTCAAAAGCATAGAGACTTGGGTCGATTCAGTGTAAAGAAGCAAGTTGACACAGTATATGAACTTGCCGGAGGGTCTAAGGTGCTAGTAGTGGTAGATAGGAGATGGGATAGCCCCGGTTGACAATAATGGAAATGCACTTTTAGTAATAAATTACATGGATTAACACTTGTTATGACACAGTACCAGAACAGCATAAGGCTGCACTCCAGACCCAACGTGACCAATAGTGGTGATACAACAAAAGATTAATAACCAAAATATCGGTCGGAATATATTAGCATGTGAGGGAGCCTGCAATGCAATGTAGATATATGTGAGGCCAGCGTAGGCGGGAAACGAGCATCACATTCATAATGCAAGACAAATATTTAATGTTCAAATCACAACAGGACAGACGATAGCCGTGACCTTTCAGAGAAACCCCATACTCATGATGCATTGGTTTAGTCATCAGTCAGTGGAAACAATTGAGGGTTATTACTGGTCAAAGGTACTAGCAGGAGCCCAAAGAGTCCTCCACACATGAATAGCTATAAGTGAGGGTGAGCAAATGCTGGGTGACCAATTGTCCATACTGAACGTATTAGACAGGCAAAGGACTAGGGCAGGAAATTGGGTTAAATGTTAGAAGACGGAGGTGATATCCCCAGCTGTCCCGATTCTCCCAAGCCATACAAGGGGGTCAACGTAGTAATTAGCTGGGTACAGGTCGAATCATATATAGCTTGGCGCACAGAAAAACTATAGAAGACAGTATAATTGTAGCGCAGCATAGGGCGCTTCACACAGGAAAGTTAATTTGTAAGACCGATAAATATAGTTGGCAGTAAGTCACTCGTTCCAAAGCAAAGCATTACCAGCTCCGTTGCACGGGGGAAAGGCAGGAATCCAACCACATGGCATGTGCAAATATAAAGGGGGAACAAGGTTAGCAAGCAGTAGTTGAGTAACCAATGTACAAACAGAAGGCATAATGTATTACCAAGACGAAACTAAGTTAAATGTTAGTATACAGCCCAATTGTTCTCCCATACTTGGAAGTCAACATGTGAGTATAAGCATAGATGGAGTGGTTGTTTGTTAACACCAACAAACTATGAGCATAAGAGTATAGGGCAAACAGTGAGATTAATTACGTATAAATGGTTGGAAGCCGATGAAGCAGGGAGCCTGAAACCAAGATGATATGTAATAGCGAGAATAACCCCAACATGCTTATTGACTGGAGTGAAAATGACACATAAAATAGCAGGAAGCTGGTTGGAAATACAACAGAGCGTGAAACAAGTTTTGAGTCAACAGCCCTAAAATAAAAATGCCATGCAGTTGAAACCCAGATGCATTGCAGCCAGAGTAAAAATAGACTCGTGCCATCTTGCAAAAGAGCCTTAGATGTAATTAGAAGGAAATTTATTCTAACAGCGGCAGACAGAGAGTCATATGTTTATAGCGAATGCTGAACAAATCAGGTTTGTGCCGCAATATAGCAAATGCAAGAGCCGCTATAGTCACCATGACTGTCACAAGCTCACGAGGTATCAAATTAGTCAGCAACACAGCACAGACATAAATTATGTGTTAGAGGTCACGCTTAAGCAGTATCAGATACAATATCAGCAACTGAGCATACTCTATTTACACAAGAAGTAATTATGGGCAAGAAAAATAAATACAGTTGGTAACTCATTATTCGTATAAAACTTAAGCATGTATAGCCAGGCTGTCAAAGTGGATGAGAAAAGGAGCAAAGTAAATGGGTTGGCGAATGAAATGCAGCTGAAAAGCACACTGTCAGCACTTAGCCAATGTACAGCATCAGTGCAAGGTGCAGATAAAGGCCCCTGAACCAGCGGGGAAAATAGAATCTGAAATACAAGTTTACATACCATGTCATTTCCCATCATCGATAGCATGAAAAGAGGCGTCTTTCAGAATTTTAACAATCCTGGTCCGGCCAGCCGCATCGAGGAAAAAGATCATACCGTATTGGGTCCAGTAGCGATATCCACTCGCCCTGAGTTTGCCGCAGAAGATCTTCCTGGCAGCCGCGAGACTCTCAGCAATCACAACACCCGATCCCTTAAGGAAGCTCTTGTTCCTGTAAATGAAATCGCGCTGTGACATGCGCAAGAATTTCACCACGAGCGGTCTCAAACCGGTAGGAGACTTCCTGCCCAGTCGGTGGGCTATTATTAAATCTGTAGCAAGTAGATTGCATTTGATGTTTTCATTGAGGATATCAACAGCCTCATTAGTTGAGTTGTCCGAAGACTCAGGCAGATTGTAAACCATGAGGCAAGGACGCCTTCCGTATTGTTCGAGGTCGTCGAGCAAATTCTCAAGGGCCCCCACCGAAGACTGCAGAGTATACAGTTTGGATTCAAGTTCGTCGATACGTCTGGTCCAGCGGCTTCCGATTTCCCCGATAGTAGCTGTTAAACTCGCAAGCAGCTCCTGCCTGACCGTCGAGACCTCACTATTCTCAATCTTGTGAGGAGCCACACCAGTTATATTCCAGACACATTCCTAAGTGTGGCGCCACTGAAGAGCAGTCCGACATTCTCAAAATTCTCGCATTTGGGCTAGTGAAAATCCCAATGCGATACATGAAGAAACCCTTCATTCACAGAAAATTGGCGTTTGGTGTGGGATGTCCCGGCGCCGCATAATTGGCTCCATCTTTTTCGATACAACCATCACAACAGCTGCATATATGGAAATCTTCAACACCTTTGTAAATCAATTGGACAACGAAGAACTCTCCATTGGACATTACCAGCATGACGGAGCGACATCACACACCAGTATGGCCCAAATTCAATCCTTTTTTGGAGACCGCGTCACTTCGAAGGGTCTATGGCCACCGCGCTCGCCCGATCTGACGCCTCCTGATTAATTCTTATGGAGATATCTGAAAGGAAGAGTTTACCAAAAGAAACCGCGAACCATAGATGCCTTGAAAGCAAACATCACCGAAGAAATTCAGGCAGTGACGGCGGACGTACTGGCAAGGACTTTCCATAATATGGTACGCCGGGTTCAATGCTGTCTGGACGCAAATGGTGGCCTCTTCCAGCACAAGTTGTGATGTTATCACATGTCGCACGAAATGAGGTAAGTCCACTTTAAATTTCGTTGCGATATCTTCATTGGTGTTAATATTATTAAAGAAATGCCGGGTTCAGTAGCAAGTGGGACACCCTGTATTTGTTTATTGTCCAGTCAGTGCCCTCTCGAAATCTTTCAGCCGTAATCACTGCATTCCTAGAACGTCATCTCTTTCAATGTTAGCCATGGTCTCTCTAGGGTTTTCTATAATAGCCATGACCACGGATGTCTTCCATAGCGCTGGACAATGAAACACGAGTCGAAATGTAAGGCTTGTTTTCGGAAACTGAAGACTTGTAGATTTCATTGGCAGCAAGCCTTATTGCAATGTGAGACTAACGCAGTGATCTGAAATATGCGGATGTTAAACACTGAAACGATGAAAGATTTCCGTCTTAGCACGATGTAATGATTAAAAGATGAAAAATATATACAATTAAAACCATGAGCACTTTCGAGGCAGCGGCTGCCTCTTCTTCAGATGTAATAAATAAATACACATTTAGTCTATATATAATATAGATCATTGCATTGTGGGAAGCATGGTAAGTTATTAGCCAATAGTAATCTACATGCGCCAAAATGTTGCGTATATTGTTGGCCCAATGGTCTGAAGAAAACTTGGAAATATATTATAGAAATAAATGGTGTAGGGTGGGGTGAACATTCAATTTCAAGTTTATATTACAATTTAAAATTTACTGTTTTAATAAGGGTTTTAATAAGGGAAATCCCTTATTAAAACAGTAAATTATAAATTGTAATATAAACTTGAAATTGAATGTTCACCCCACCCTACACCATTTATTTCTATAATATATTTCCATGTTTTCTTCAGACCATTGGGCCAACAGTATACGCAACATTTTGGCGCATGTAGATTACTATTGGCTAATAACTTACCATGCTTCCCACAATGCAATGATCTATATTATATATAGACTAAATGTGTATTTATTTATTACATCTGAAGAAGAGGCAGCCGCTGCCTCGAAAGTGCTCATGGTTTTAATTGTATATATATTTTCATCT
The DNA here is from genome assembly GCA_039090855.1 of Macrothele yani. Taxonomy (NCBI): domain Eukaryota; kingdom Metazoa; phylum Arthropoda; class Arachnida; order Araneae; family Macrothelidae; genus Macrothele; species Macrothele yani. The sequence goes on from CM076992.1 coordinate 24,625,766, forward strand.
TTTAATCATTAAATCGTGTTAAAGACGGAAATCTTTCATCTTTTCAGTGATTAATGTCGCACGAGTCTTCAATATTTGTTGCGGATGTTAAAGTTGAAATCCGGATTACAAAACAGTCTTTCGTTTACATAAAAGATTGCATATGTTTTGGTGTACAAGGGTTGTCCCAAAACAACTGAAAATGTTTTTATAAAATAATATGCGTATCTTAATTATCAAGGAAGTGGTCATCTTTTTCGAAATACTGTCCATTGCATCGAATACAGGTGTCCCAACGTTCCTCCCACTTTTTGAAAATGCTCACCTTAATTATCGAGGAAGTGATCATCTTTTTCGAAATACTGTCCATTGCATCGAATACAGGTGTCCCAACGTTCCTCCCACTTTTTTTTAATCCTCACCTTAATTATAAAGGAAGTGGTCATCTTTTTTCGAAATACTGTCCATTGCATCGAATACAGGTGTCCCAACGTTCCTCCCACTTTTTGAAAATGCTCACCTTAATTATCAAGGAAGTGATCATCTTTTTCGAAATACTGTCCATTGCATCGAATACAGGTGTCTCAACGTTCCTCCCACTTTTTGAAAATGCTCACCTTAATTATCAAGGAAGTGGTCATCTTTATCGTAATACTGTCGATTGCATCGAATACAGGTGTCCCAACGTTCCTCCCACTTCTTTTAAATCCTCACCTTAATTATAAAGGAAGTGGTCATCTTTTTCGAAATACTGTCCATTGCATCGAATACAGGTGTCCCAACGTTCCTCCCACTTTTTGAAAATGCTCACCTTAATTATCAAGGAAGTGGTCATCTTTTTCGAAATACTGTCCATTGCATCGAATACAGGTGTCTCAACGTTCCTCCCACTTTTTGAAAATGCTCACCTTAATTATCAAGGAAGTGGTCATCTTTATCGTAATACTGTCGATTGCATCGAATACAGGTGTCCCAACGTTCCTCCTACTTCTTTTAAATCCTCACCTTAATTATAAAGGAAGTGGTCATCTTTTTCGAAATACTGTCCATTGCATCGAATACAGGTGTCCCAACGTTCCTCCCACTTTTTGAAAATGCTCACCTTAATTATCAAGGAAGTGGTCATCTTTTTCGAAATACTGTCCATTGCATCGAATACAGGTGTCCCAACGTTTCTCCCACTTCTTTTAAATCCTCACCTTAATTATAAAGGAAGTGGTCATCTTTTTCGAAATACTGTCCATTGCATCGAATACAGGTGTCTCAACGTTCCTCCCACTTTTTGAAAATGCTCACCTTAATTATCAAGGAAGTGGTCATCTTTATCGTAATACTGTCGATTGCATCGAATACAGGTGTCCCAACGTTCCTCACACTTCTTTTAAATCCTCACCTTAATTATCAAGGAAGTGGTCACCTTTTTCAAAATACTATCCATTGCATCGAATACAGGTGTCCCAACGTTCCTCCCACTTTTTGAAAATGCTCACCTTAATTATCAAGGAAGTGGTCACCTTTTTCAAAACACTGTCCATTGCATCGAATACAGGTGTCCCAACGTTCCTCCCACTTTTTGAAAATGCTCACCTTAATTATCAAGGAAGTGGTCATCTTTTTCGAAATACTGTCCATTGCATCGAATACAGCTGTCCCAACGTTCCTCCCACTTTTTAAAACGCTCACCTTAATTATCAAGGAAGTGGTCATCTTTTTCGAAATACTGTCCATTGCATCGAATACAGGTGTCCCAACGTTCCTCCCACTTTTTGAATGTCTTCTGGAATTCTTCTTCTAAAATGCTGTCGAAACACCCCTGCGCAGCTGTAATAAGTTATTGATCAGTCTCAAATTGTCTCCGTAATGTATTTTAAAATGGGGAACAACCAGATGTCACATGGTGACAAGGCTTGACTGCATGCAGGTTGGGACATCAACTTAATATTCATTTTATCCAAATAAGAAACGACAGAACTGGCCCTGTGCGGCCTTGCATTGGGCCGCACATGAAAAGAGACGGCGAACCTAAGTTGAACAAACTCGTTTCATGCCCAAATGCTCGGTTAAAATTTTGTGAATTGATGATTTTGAAAAGTGAACCATATCTTCGATATCTCTAATTAATAGGTGTCTGTCTTCCCGTATAAAAACACCTACTGTATTGTTGTTTACCTCTGTAACACTCGTTGAAAATCTTCCTCCATGCGCGAATGCAGCCGCCGACTCAGACGACCAGGCCTAAATTCTTAATGCCATCTGTAAATTGTTGATTTTCTTAGACATTCATCTTTATAAGCCTCTTGCATAAGACGGAAAGTCTCTCCGACAGATTTCTTAAGTTGACAGCAAAATTTAACGGTCCATCTTTGTTCCTCTTTCACATCCATTTTTTCAAAAAATCGCAGTGCGAAAACACTTGTTAGGGGTTTACAAAACAACACTTATTAAATAAATAAATACATCGCTTTTCCCACGTTCCAGAAACACATAGCAACCGAAAAATTGTTTTCCAGCACCCGCCGTGGAATTGAACCACTGAATTCTCGATAACTAGCTGAGCGCGTTAACTTTACACCACGGTGGCCAACAATCCACGGTGCTATGTGTATTTTTAAGTCAGCTTCTGACATCATAAATCCGTAAGATGGGCTCAGCTACTGAGGCGTCTCCATCTTGTGGGCATTAACGGCACTGGCTATATATTATAGCAGTTAAATCCAAAGGGCGAGATCCAAGGTGAAAATCCTCCAAATACGTGGCGTCAATAAATAAATAAATACATCGCTCTTTCCACTTTCCAGAAACACATAGCAACCGAAAAATTGTTTTTCAGCCGCCGCCGTGGAATTGAACCACGGAACTCTCGATAACTAGTCGAGCGCGTTAACTTTACATCAAGGTGACCAACAATCCACGGTGCTATGTGTATTTTTAAGTCAGCTTCTGACACCACATCCACTTATTTGGAGGATTTTCACCTTGGATCTCGCCCTTTGGATTTAACTGCTATAATATATATAGCCAGTGCCGTTAATGCCCACCAGATGGAGACTTCTCAGTAACTGAGCCCATCTTACGGATTTATGATGTCAGAAGCTGACTTAAAAATACACATAGCACCGTGGATTGTTGGCCACCGTGGTGTAAAGTTAACGCGCTCGGCTAGTTATCGAGAGTTCCGTGGTTCAGTTCCACGGCGGCGGCCGAAAAACAATTTTTCGGTTGCTATGGGTTTCTGGAACGTGGAAAGAGCGATGTGTTTATTTACTTACTGACGCCACGTATTTGGAGGATTTTCAACACCTTTTAAACTGGGCGCTACCTACGGCGCATTCGTGATAAACAGGTGTGGCCGGTTGCTATGGTTACTACAACGACTACCGTTTTTACGAGACTCCTGCCAAGGTCGAACGCAGTATTGCACATTTTTTATAAAAAAATTCTCAATTGTTTTGGGACAAGCCATGTACTAATCATTGACCAGCGAACATAAGTGTAAAATAACATGGAAAATTTATAAATGAGCAAACATTTATTCTAGAATGTTTTTTTGTTTTCATTCCAGCACAATCGTTAAATATGTTGTTACAATCCAGACTTTTGTATAATGTATGTTCTGTTGACAATAATGCAAAGTTAGATAAGCAGTCTTGAGTCACTGTAATTTTAAGATAGCTTTTCATTAATTTCAATGAAAAGAACTTCGCGCGTTCTGCTGATTCAGTGGTAACTGGAATTGTCAATGCAATTTTTAAAGCAGGGCTGAAATTCGGAAATGAATCAGTACAAAAAGTATATACGGGGATCCGGGAGTAAAGGAATCTGGAACTATTCCGTCCAATCCTGGACAGTTGGCTGGCTTAATTCAGGTGTATTCAGATGGTCTCATATATCAAACAATATATCCCGTACAAAGAAAGTAACATTCGCTTGGTTGGACTGACTATTCATAATTATTTTGTTTTATTCTGCAAATGTCATTTCTATCTTAATATTTTTGTGCCTATGATGAGCGGGATCCTCTAAAGCGTGGACTCCAGGGGGCGCGGGGTAGGTGCCCCACTTGCCCTGGTGTAAGGGTTTTCCTGCCAGCCACATAGCAAGAAAACACGCGAAGCTACTGGGTTGTCGGAAAAATCATGACGTAGTTTGGCACCCGATGGCGGGTGGGCAGTTTTGGAAGTACTAGAGGCATGCGCATCTTTGTTATCGCTATGGTATTCAACAGGCGCCAGTTCTAGCTGCAGACTAAAAGGAATAGTGAGCGATTTGGTTGATTTGCGGAGATTTGACATTAAGTTGAAGATGGAAGACCAAACTGTGCATTTTCGCCATATTTTACTGTTTTGCTTCCGTAAAAGGAAGAAGAACGCGTGTCAAGCTTGTGCAAAGTTGCGTAAAGTGTACGGTGATAAGGCTCTACAAGAGCGTCAGTGCCAGCGGTGGTTTGCAAAATTCCGTGCTGGAGATTTTGACCTGAACGATGATCCTCGGTCCGGGAGGCCCAGCGAGGTTGATGAGGACCAAAGCAAAACATTGATCGAGTCAAATCCACGTAACACGACACGAGAGATTGCAGACACATTGCAAATCCATCATTCAAGCGTTCTCGACCACCTGAAGAAGCTGGGATACGTAAGCAAGCTCGATTTGTGGGTTCCTCATGAATTCAAAGAAGCTCAATTGACGGCTCGTATAAACATCTGCAATATGCTCATTAAACGAGAGGAAAAACGATCCTTTTTTGAAGCGAATGATAACTAGTGACGAAAAGTGGATTGTGTACAACAATGTGCTGCGCAAACGGTCTTGGTCCCGACGTGCTGTTTCGCCTCAAATGACATCCAAAGCAGACATTCATCAGCGGAAGGTTCTGGTCTCAGTGTGGTGGGGTTTTAAAGGGGACGTGTTCTTTGAGCTCCTACCACGGAACCAGACAATCAATTCGAATGTGTACTGTCAGCAGTTGGACAGTTTGAACGCATCCATCATCCAGAAACGTCCAGAGCTTGTTCATCGTAAAGGTGTTGTGTTCCATCACGACAACGCGAGACCACACACAAGTTTGATCGCCCGCCAAAAATTTTTGGAGCTTGGGTGGGATGTGTTGCCACACCCAGCATAATCGTCTGACCTTGCGCCGTCAGACTTCCACTTGTTTCGCTCTCTTCAACAGTCCTTGCGTGGTATAACGTTCAATTCAGATGAGGCTGTAAATCAGCACCTTGTACAGTTTTTCGCTACGAAAGACAGGTTCTTCTATGAACGAGGCATTCTGCAGCTCACTGAAAGATGACAAAAGGTTATCGGACAAAACAGGAATTATATCATCGATTGATCTTTGTTCTTTCTATCAATAAATGACCTTTACAAAATATGGCTAAAATACGTCGTGACTTTTCCGACAACCCAATAAAACAGTGCGAAAGTGAAGATTTTTTTAATGGTTCGCGGATTTCTCTGCATGTCAGCCAATGAAAGAGTACCGTAACGAAAACAGTTTTGCTGTAATATAAACTGCGTATTTTTATTTCCTCTATTGCGTGGTTATATACATAAGTCCCAAAAAGTTAGGGATATTGCACGAAATGAAGGGTGTATGTAACTGACTCAAGTAACACGCACTAAAATAACATAAGGGAAGTTACGTAACACAAACGATAACGAGTGCGTTTTTGGATACTTTATTGCGCAATCCTGCACTCAACAAAGCAGCACTGCAATGTAGACAAAATGGTAAATTTAGGGAATGTCCTAAACACTGGATTTCAGCACCCCGTAACACCACCTCTGTGTAAAAAAACGTCTCGACACTTACGAGGCATTCTTGCAATGACATTATTGATGAGTGTACAACGAATAAGTTTTTCCGCGCCGGACATCGAACTCCGGTCCTCTCACTCCGGAGGAAGCCGCTTTTCCAGCTGAGCTACGCGGGCATGTGCGTCCTGCGGTGCAGGCCCGTCACATCTCCACCCCCTGAAAGAGTGCCGGGGCATGGCCCATGGGTCAGCCGGGACCATGTGTCGCTGTTAGGCAGTCATCCCACGAAGAACGTGCATTTGAGAAATCCCAGACAATTTGGTGTGTGGAACATAACATCACACACATTTATTTTTTTCGAAGCACTGAAGAAGGGATTCTCATTTTTCGTGTCTCGCTGTGTGGAAAAGAACATCACACTATTGCAAGAAACTTAACAGCCGGGTCATCCTGGAAGTTCGGGCGCCAATATAACGTACATGTTTGTCCGCGCCCGAGTGGGAATTCCCTCACTCCGGAGTAAGTCGCTCTCCCAACTGAGCTACGTAGACATGTGCTCTCACTGCTATCTTCCTTTATCTCATGTGCGTCCTGCGGGGCAGGCACGTCACAAGTGTTTTGGGCAGCTCGTCCCATATTACTGGGAACACGTTACGGAGATCTGCAAGTGTACTGGGGTATGGACTGTGGATATCCAGACGTCACTGTACAGCGTCCCAACTGATCTCAATAGCATTAAGGTCAGAGGTCAGGAGACCTCGGAGACAGCTGTAACGGCCGCCCGGTGGCGCAGTGGTCTAAGCGATGGCCTCTGATCATTCGTCCGAAAGGGGTCCGGGTTCGGATCCCGGTGAGGCATGGATGTTGTGTTTGTCTTACGGCACTGGCTCTCTCCCTTCCCTGGAATCAGTGACCCTAAATTAGGGACGGGCGACTGCTTATAGCCCATTGAGTTGCTCACGGTGGTCGTTAGACCTCCAATCAAAAAAAAAAAAAACAGCTGTAACGATTCCGTCCCATGAATTTCCAGCTTCTGAAGCAGTATCCAGGCGGAGTGACTGGTTGCAATATCATCGAGAAAAAGTAATACATGTCCAGTAGCAGCGTGAAACAATTCCAATGGGCACAATTATCTCGTTTCTGTGCACTGAGACATTCATGTTGTCTTTACAAACATACAAGGAAATACGGTCATTAAAACGCACCCCTGCCCAGACCAGAACTGACTGCCGCTGGTAAGGGTGGACGGACTGCATATAGTGTGGTTGCATTCGTGTGTCGGTTATCCAAAACACGTGTCACCGTCGAGTGTCATGATAAAGAGCGAAACGGGATTCGTCTGTGAAAAGTACATGGTGTCACTCTGCATTCCATGAGATGCACTGTCGGTACATCTATGGCGACGGTGAACATGATCTTAATGCTATACCTTTCAGCTGCCTACCTGCTCTGAGTCCGTACTCGTGAAGAATATTTCGTACCGTTTGAGTACATACAGTGACATCAGAAGCAGCTGAAAGTGATTCCCGGAGCTTGCTGCTGGTGATTCTAGGCCTTCTCCGAGCACTTACTGTCAGGTAGCGAGCTTGCCTCCTGGTGGTTATCATCGGGTGATCACTCCTGGATCGATCTGCAACATTTTCATACCGTGGAACTTTTGTGTGTAGACTACTTATTACATTTTGCGAAACTCTTAAAGTAGCAGCTATATCGATCTGTCGTACACTTGCCTGTAACATGCCAACAGCCCAATTTCTGTTGTCAATACTTAAACACCTTCTGGACATAATTTCAGATTAATCCCACACTGAGGACAATACATTAAGCAAACTTGTAGACCAAGTGGTGAAACGACCGGTTTTCCACTTCCCGCAGGGCACTCGCACGTTACGTGCGGTGTTGTCACCTCCAGTAGTGGCTAAATTTGCATATCCCCACGTTTTCCCTCCTAAACTGCTGTATCTTTAACTTTTGTGACCAGTGTATAAAAAAGTTGAATGAACCACTATCATTCTCTGTAGGGCCGCGGGTGGCCTAGTGGGCGACGTTCGTGACTGCCACGGAAGGGACCTCAGGTTCGATCCCAGGCAGGTACGAACGCTCGATTCACTGAATATCCGCCGTGCGTCGGATGGGCACATTAAGCCGTCGGACTCCGAGTACTGGCCTTTCGGTAGTAAATAAGGGCGTCTTCTACCTCGCTTCCGTGTGACTTTCTTATCGGGCACTCTAGCCCAAATCTCCTAGCTTCCAATTTCTAAGGGTTGTTTAAGACCTGGGGTCAGACACTCCCTTCCTAAAATCCTCTACATATGATCATGATCATCATGATCTTGCATACCCATTGATATCATTCTGTGTAAGTCTATTACAGATTTTATAACGTTTAAAAAATAATGAGCAGTTTTCCGAAATTAATGATGCCGAAATATTGAATACTCTGGTTCCGTCATGTACAAATGTTTGTACCAACTGAAATTTTATTTTTCAATCTTATTATCTTATTATTCAGGAAAAGAAGGTGGGGTCACATACTTAGCTTCGTTACTGTAGCATAACATGAAGTTTACTGCTGCTGCTATTTGCTGCCGGAAGAAAGGAATGCTGTGTTTTTTACCGCGTTCGTGACTGGAATTACCTTTCCAAAAACATTAAATGACACTCAGTGTTCCTTTCACATTTCCTATTGCGTGATATGCGGTCAGTGGAATGCCAATAAAATACTCAGAGGAGGAAAAAGAACCTTTTAAGGAAGAAATAAGTTACTAGCGAGAGCTTTGAATCGTGATGTAAACATTCCTTTAAATGCTGGCTATATGAAGCCTGAGGCTTAGAGTAAACAATGGAAGTCTTCACAGTAAAACCAAGGTTGCTTTTTTGTTAGGGACTACCTGTTTTTCAAAGTATGTGTAGGGTTTTTAGTGTCTTGTAATTATTTTAGATGTTGAACTTTGTTGAATTAACTAGTGTCTTTAGCTAACTCGTTGGACGTGTATTACATTAGGTGCTTAACTGGAAATAAATCTCCAGGGTGAAAAGCATTAGCAACTGGAAACTGGTGTTTACTTTTCACGAAGTGGTAACGCACATCAAGCTTCAGTCACCAAGCAAAGGGAGAGAATACACTGAGTAGACAGAAATCATGGGAAATGTAACGGGTAGGCCCACCTTTTGCCCGGATGAGACAGTCATGCGGCGAGGAATTGAGACCACTAGGTCACGAAAGCGTTCCACAGGTTTCTCTCTCCATGCTTGCTGTTTCACCTCTGTCCATAATTCCGTCGCATTCGTCTGTGGGAGTTCCAAAGCTCGAGCGGACCTTTCCACAGCGTTCCAAAGATTTTACTCAGAGTTCATATCGCGAGAACGGGGAGTCTTCCAGGGTAGAAACTTCTGCTGAATGCGCTTCTAACCATGTTCTTGTCACCACGGCTCTGTGAGGAGGCGCATAGTCCTTCAGGAAGAGTCCATTGCTTTGTGGGTGCATGATGGCCCTCAAGGATGGACACGTAACGTGGACCGTTCAGAAGTGCATCTAGACGTACCAGAAACCCTCAATGTGTGCCGGTTGAACACGCCCCAGTCCATAACTAAGCCTTCACCAGCTTGAACATTTCCATTTTGACATGTCGGGTCCATCGCGTTGTGCGGTTTCTGCTTTTGTGGGTACATGATGACTATGAACGGATGCAGATGTCGGGTCCATAGCTTTGTGCGGATTCTGCCTTTGTGGGTGCATGATGACCATGAACGGATGCAGATGGTCCTCAAGGATGGACACGTAACGTGAACCGTTCAGAGGTGCATCTAGACGTACCAGAGACCCTCAATGTGTGCCAGTTGAACACGCCCCAGTCCATAACTAAGCCTTCACCAGCTTGAACATTTCCATTTCGACATGTCGGGTTCATCGCTTTGTGCGGCTTCTGCCAGATTCGCACTCTCCGGTCTCTGAGAAATAACTAGAAACGGGATTCATCGGAACAGGAGACCCGTATCCTATCATTCAAGGTCCAGTACTGATGACCGTTCGCCCTGTTGAGATGTACAGTCCGGTGATGTGGCGTTAGTAATGGGACACTGGTGGGTCGGAGGATTCAATAACATATTACGGCTCATGATATCCTGATGGTCCTGGTGGAGACGTTTCTGGCACCTCCCACGTTGAAATCTGCTGTGTTTGTGCCACCGTCGCTCTCAGGTTGGTTGCAAATATGCGAGACAGACGTCAGGATGGACACGGCCACTTTCAGCCACCACCTTTCTTTGTTCAGAGCCTTGTCGACAGTTCGATGTTAATTCCGAAGTGTAGTATTCCTGATCCACTCTCGATACTGGAGAACGGGGATACTGTAATTCCTGTACCACCTCCACTATAGAGTGGCCCATGTGTCAGCACCCATTCTCATCCGTCTTTCAGAATCTGTTAACTCACGATGTTTGCCCATTCTGACATAGAATTACGGTCTACGTTAATGCAGTGATGTTCTCCTACCTATGTATCTGCCAATCGGTGTGTTTGTACACTACTGAGAGGTGTGCAAGCGCCGCGTTGCACAGCGTATTATACACACACACATAATCTAGATAGATTGGCCTCCATCTTGGTTTGCATGACATGTTTGACAACTGAAGAGAACAGACTGAGTTCAGTTTTTAGTTTTATAGAAGTGATTTGTTGACTTATATGTACAAATGAAATTGGACAACTTCAGAAAAAAGGTTGACTGAATCAGTCTCTATTATGTTGTATGGGTAAATTAATCCGTGGAACATTTATCCGATCTCGCAGTTGCTAGATCGGCCAATTAGCGCTGCCATAACTATAGCTGTTTACAGGTATTGATGACATGCTAAATTTAACGTCTGACTGAAAACTACGCTACGAAGATCTCAGTAATAAAGAAGTCTGCAAAATGGAAGTACATGTGTAACATTAGGACCAGGGACATTAAGAGAATGTGAGATTTCTGCATGAAATTGATTTTCTAAACATGATTATCTTATTTGAAACAGTTTTGGTTCATGTGGTTTACGATAAATTACAAGTAAATTTAATATATTTTTACTGCGTTGTTATTATTTTTGGTACACTAACAAGACTCATGAGCATCACTAATGGACATTAAGAGGTTCACTTATCCTGTGAAAACAAGAATTTGTCGGTGACAAGGATCGAACCTGCGTCTCCTCGCTCTGGAGTGAGATGCTCTAACCGACTAAACTACACCCACGGAATGTATCGTTGCAGGTTTGTCGTCTTGTCACGTGCTTCACCTCTGTCGTACGTCACAATCCCCAGTATAGGGTTCGTGGCTTCAAGAAAGACAGAAAAAGAGAACTTAATACGAAGCATGATGTTCGTATTTCACTTGAGATTCAAATCCAGTATCTTGGTAGCGAAATTCAGCATTCGAACTATTGAATTATAGGACTACTTCTACGAATCATACTTTATTCCTTTCTTTGATAATCTGGCATTTTCAGTTCGATTGTTTGTATTTAATTTGGCTATAACCTCTTTCTTTAAAGGAGCCAGCCCAGTTAATATGTACTTGTCGTTACAGAAAATTTTCTTCCATCCATTTGGAATACTGATGTGAAACTTTTATTTGTTAAACATGATTGGGCATTCTACAAAATTTATAACTGGCATTTCTCTGCTTTTTTACGCTTTCCAACCGTAGGTTGAAAAAGCGTATATGCTCCAGCTTTGTCTGTCTGTCCGCCCGATAACTCGCGTAAAAATTGTTCGATTTCGATGAAATTTTAGTATGTGGTAGGGGACCACATACTAAAATTGGGGACGAAAATGGGATTAATGGATCAAAGGTCACCTGGGGACGAAAATGGGATTAATGGATCAAAGGTCATGACATAGGAGCGGGATCCATTCTATTGCCCTTATGCGTCATAACTTACGTAAAACGCTTCAATTGTGACAAAACTTTATCATGTTCTTCTGGAAGTATACTTTACCGGTTCTGTTGAATATCATCGAAATGGGGTCAAAGGTCAGGTCATAGGAGCGAGATTTATTCTACAGCCATTATCCTCATAACTTTAGTAATAACTTTAGTAATGGTTTCTGGTATGTTGGAAAGCGTATCATATTCAATGCATTGCATGATTTTACTAACTTGTTAAATTTCAGAATAATATTTTATCTCTATATCTTTGCAAAGAACAAAAATACACAAACCTTCGTCATTTAAGCGAAATTCTGTGACCTTCGAACACCACAAGAATAAACTTCCATTACGATGTACACGGTCGTATCAGAATAATATGACCACCTACCTACTGTAATAATGGGAATAACCACCCTTGGCCCGGATGACAGCGGCGAGACGGCGTGACATGGACGCAATGCGGCCCTGGAAGGTTGCCCAAGACACACGTGCCCATTCGGAGAAGCCTATTTAACGAGAAGCTTCGTAATGCCACAGCGACCATTCACACCCAATCTCCACCCCGTCCAATCATTGTTTCCTTAGCGCTCTGCTCAAACAGTTAGAAGATCTCTGTCGGTTGATAATGTTTTTTTTTTTTTTTTTTTTGTTGTTGTTGTTGATTTTTAGAACAGTTGTGGAGGATCAGTTTTCTGTCTGATAATGTGAACCTCCTCTAAAACTGGTCTAACCATTCTCCTCAACTGCCAGGAAATAACGTGAGACTTCTACACATTACATTCACTTTCAATTGTTGAAGCATCCCGCATATTCATCGGATTTGACACCGGCTGATTATTATTTGTTCCCCGAATTGAAATAACATTTGAAGGGAATAAAATTTCAGTCCATTTCCGATGCCATATAAGCTGCTAACACGTGATTTCCGGCACAACCATTATTATTATTATTATTTTGAGGCTACAGCATTGGTGTAAGAGTTTTGTTGATTTCGGAGGGGAGCATGTAGAAAAGGGGTTCTTATCCTGTTTTGACCAACTTCTCGACCCATGGGTCTCTTTTGAAATTAAAAATACTAATGTGAAAATATAAATAAGTGTAGTAATTATTCATTATTACACAGAGTGTAACAAGAGTTTTGGTTTTTGAAGTTACAGCCAAACCAATGGTGGTGTGTGTGGGGGGGGGTAAGGTTATCTATATAGTGGGAAGGTATGAATAATAACATATCGTTGAACAAATAGTATGAATAATTGGAAATTAAAACCTTTTATAAAATAAATCTCATTTCTCCAATTTTTTTTTAAATAACCGAATGCAATTTTTACAGTAACCAAGACACGTCAAAATAAACTCCGCCGCCCCGGTGGCGCAGTGGTCTAAGCGATGGCCTCTGATCATTCGTCCGAACGGGGTACGGGTTCGAATCCCGGTGAGGCATGGATGTTGTGTTTGTCTTACGGCACTGGTTCTCTCCCTTCCCTGGAACCAGTGACCCTAAATTAGGGACGGGCGACTGCTTATAGCCCATTGAGTTGCTCACGGTGGTCGTTAAACCTCCAATCAAAAAAAAAAAATATAAAAAAATAAACTCCCGTTTGAAATTTCGTCAAACTCCGATAAAAACTTTAGTAGTTAGGCATTTTCCTTTTATTATTATTTTTAACGAATATTCGCTGAAAGTCTCCATAGTCCATACTTTCTTTCTCTCTCTGCGGTCTCCCTTCCATGTCGCATTTGTTGATCGTTTGTCATAGGATTCTGGAGGCAAGCCAGTGTTGCCAAGTTGGGGGTTTTCCCGTTAAATTCAGCGGGAAATTTTAGGTTTAGGGGGAAATTTGCCATGCTATGACGTCCTAAAAATTCTCACGTTCCCAGTGACCGGAAGAAGCAACGCAGATGGTCCCAGTGATGCCATATCCAGAAACCCCGGGGCCTTTACACGTGTTAGACACGAAGAAGGTTTAAAATAAAAATAAAAATAACACTTTACTTTTTTTTCTGCGCCCCAAGTTTGGGTCGCGACATATAGGTTAAGAACCCCTGATGTAGAACAATGCCTTAAAACTATTTTCCTGACTCCATTCTTTTTATGAAACGTCAAGCACTTATCAAATCCCTTTCGTATGTTACGTTAGAACATTATACACTGACGGAAAAAAATCCCAACACCAAGAAGGGGTTGTGTTAGATAAACGACAGTTGGTAGGCGGTGAGAGTACATCTGTAAGATGACGTCTATGCAAATTTCGCGCTCGGCGCATACGTGTGGCGCTAGTAGCGCCCCTCGGAACATGCAAAGCAAGTTTGCTGTAAATACGCGCTGTAACGTTCGTGAGCGTTAGTTATCGTTGAGATTCGACGTAGTGTGTTGATGTTAGTCAAGAATGCCTTTAAGAAGACGAAGAAGCTATTATCAACAGCTCACGGAGTTTGAACGAGGTCGTATAATAGGGCTACGAGAAAGTAGATTTTCTTTCCGCAATATTGCAGAACGACTTGGCAGGAACGTAGCCACTGAGCATGACCACTGTGCATGATTGTTGGCAGCGGTGGTCAAGGGAAGGTACTGCCTCAAGAAGACCGGGTTCCGGCCGGCCACGTGGCACTATTGAGAGGGAAGACAGCCGTGTACGGCGTATGGCCGTGGCGCATCGTACCGCGTCTGCGGCAGCAATTCGAGCTGCAGTTGCCACCACAGTGACAGAACGAACTGTTACAAATCGGTAACTTGAAGGACAGCTCCGAGCCAGACGCCCTGTAGCGTACATTCCACTTACTCCAAACCACTGCCGTTTGCGACGTCAGTGGTGTCAAGCTAGAGCTCATTGGAGGACGGAGTGGAGATCTGTTGTGTTTTCTGATGAAAGCCGGTTCTGTCTGGGTGCCAGTGATGGCCGTGTGTTGGTTAGAAGGAGGCCAGGTGAGAGCCTGCAACCAACCTGTCTGCGGCCGAAACATACTGGACCTACACCTAGAGTTATGGTCTGGGGAGCAATTTCCTATGACAGCATGAGCACTCACGTGGTTATCCCACGCACTCTGACGGCACAGTTGTACGTCGGTCTGGTGATTCAACCTGTTGTGCTGCCATTCATGAACAGCATTCCAGGGGGTGTTTTCCACCAGGATAACGCTCGCCCGCATACCGCTGTTGTAACCCAACAAGCTCTACAGAGTGTCGATATGTTGCCGTGGCCTGCTAGATCACCAGATCTTTCACCAATCGAGTACGTATAGGACATCATTGGACGACAGTTCCAGCGTCACCCCCAAACAGCATTAACCGTCCCTGTATTGACCGATCAAGTGCAACAGGCATGGAAGTCCATCCCACAAACTGACATCCAGCACCTGTACGACACAATGCATGAACGTTTGGTGCTTGCATTCAACATTCTGGCGGTTACACCGGTTATTAATGTACCAGTATTTCACATTTAAAATGGCTCTTCTCGCGCTTACAATAAGCTGTGTTCTTGAAACTTTAATCGATTAAATATGTTACCTGTACAAATGTATTGCAGCCATTTTATTCCTCTACAACTGTTTTTTCGTGGTGTTGGGATTTTTTTTTCCGTCAATGTATTTAAAATTTTCAATTGGAACAACTTTTAGGGTTATTTAAAATGTGAAGATAAATTCATTGTTATAGAAAAAACTGAATTAGCAACGATGAATAAATTTAAGATGTATGATAAACTTTTATAGCACTTTAGTGTCTTTTTTATGACTGAAAATTCCTTGTTTCTTCCCAGTGCTAAATGTTTAAGGTCTACTTTTGACTGCTTTGAATCAATCATTCAAAGACTGGGAGCATTGATACCTAATGAATCTTCCGGTCATTTTTCCTGTGTCACATTACAGGTGAGTTTCTTCCTGAACGCCGTGTGTCAGAGCTCGTTATGCTCCACCAATTCCACGAACATGCAAGGCTTATTATGGAGAAAACAAGGTAATACATATGCAAAGGTTATTATTCTTGCGAGCTAACTTGATAGAGCATTCTCAACGCACGCAAACAGTCTGTCATTGTCAGCGTGTCTGGCTGGAATCGTGTCGGTGAAGAAGGAAGAGTTACGTCCTTGATGTGTGAATAATAGCGAAAGGGACTATGAAGATAAGAAAAGACATTAGAAGAAGTAAACAAGAATGGTACCGAATTCTGGAGGGAAATGAGCTCGTCTTTTCACGAAAAGTTTCAAACATAGTAAGCTTAAGGTGCTTCAAGGTGTTTCCTTTTTTAACTTCAAACCGCGAAGTAAAAAAGAAGCAATTCAAAATTTATGCCACATCACTGAAAATTTAAATGCAGCATGGTTTTCATTATCAGTAGGGTATCGAATTTCATTTCGAAATCATATAAATCACTTCAAATTACTTAAATGAATTTAAGTATGCATTATATTAAACATTCAATATTTTTTACAGTTTATTGTTTTTTTTTTTTGATTGGAGGTTTAACGATCACCGTGAGCAACTCAATGGGCTATAAGCAGTCGCCCGTCCCTAATTTAGGGTCACTGGTTCCAGGGAAGAGAGAGAGCCAGTGCCGTAAGACAAACACAACATCCATGCCTGACCGGGATTCGAACCCGGACCCCTTACGGACGAATGATCAGAGGCCAACGCCTTAGACCACTGCGCCACCGGGGCGGCACAGTTTATTGTACTCTGCTCGATATAGAAAATGTCACACCGGGAAGTATTTGTCGGAGCTCCCTGCATATTGGTGGGTATGTGTCGATCATTGAGTTATGTAAATAAATGCAGGGTTTTTTTTTCTTCTGATTGTAGTTTTAAGGTGGTTCCACTTAAAATCTCTGCCTTATGTTTCCAATGGTAAAATTTCGTTACATATTTTCTTCGCAATTAGTGTATTCCTAAGGATGAAAATTCGCACATCGATTAAACTAACTTTAAGTTATGGCACGGGATGCTTAATACTTGCTAAAACATAACCATAATTATATTAAAAATCAATCATTGAGAGCAGCGAAGCCGAAGGCCGAGCGGAGCTCTCTATACGAGACTCGAGACAATTCGGTGTTCGGGGCATAGGTACGAGATGACACATCCGATCACCGTGATTTTTTGCTTGCGTCCATGGTCAGGTTTTGACGCCTTCCGATCCCCGAAATTCCGCGTCATTGAGGAATAATCGTCCAAAAACTTGCATTTTTAGGGGGTTTGGGGTTTTGAGAAGGGGTCGTTAGTTACCTATCAGAAAGGGGTCGTTTGTTACCTATCTTCTTCGAAGATCTTTAGGAGGTCGCAGTGGCACTTGTCACGGAGAAAGGGAAGGACATGGTGAGTGACATGGGGTTGGTAACATGGTGATTCGTCGTGTCGTATGAAAATAATGACCATTAAAAAACTACCAATTTTAATAAAAATTGAAAAAAATCCTCTATGTTGCGAGTGACGTCATTGTATTTTGAACTCAAGTGAACTGAACTGTATATGTGGATTCAACTCAAGTAAACTGTATAGCAGAGAATCGAAAAGTTCGTAACGGTTTCCCGAAATATTTAGCGTTTTGGTTCTGGTTGGATTGTGTGTGTGTGTCCTGTAATGTGGACAGTTGTAAATAAATTATTTCTTATCTAGCTGCATCTCGTTCATTGCACGAAAGCTGACTAGCCGAGGATATTATTTTGCCTTAATGCTTTCAAACTGAACCCGAAACTCTGTACAAGATTCGGGACAATTAGTTGTTCGGGCATAGGTACGACATGACACATCCGATCACCGTGATGTTTGGCATGCGATTGGGCATCGTCCACGGTCAGGTTTTGAAGCCTTCCGATTCCCGAAATTCCGTGTCATTGAGGAAAATCAATTAAAATTAGATGGCCTTTTACTTGAACCGTCTGACGAAAATCGGCTCACTAGCATTAATTTAGAAAAATCGTTTGAATTGAAAAACGAAGAAATGGAAATACTCCGTCTGTTAGCTCAACACTTGCTTAATCTATAATAATTAAAGCAAGTCTGTGTATGTTTCTGTGTGTGTGTGTCTGTCTTTCGCGATACAAAATGAAAAACGTGGTTCCCGATCTGAGTGTGACTTTCCGCTTTGTTTACATGCAACCAGATCACAACCAACGTGAATGCGTGAAGGAAAGTAGCTCATGATAAATTTTAGGCACTTCTTTTTAGAATATTTCGTACTTTTGTTCTGGAAGTCATAAATTTTACGCATTCCTTTTTTAGAATTTGTTGAGCGAAGCGAGGCCGAAAGCGGAGCGGACCTCTCTTTACGAGACTCGAGACAATTAGTTGTTCGGGCATAGGTACGAGACGACACATCCGATCAACGTGATTTTTTTGCATGCGATTGGACATCGTCCATGGTCAGTTTTTGACGCCTTCCGATTCCCGAAATTACGTGTCATTGAGGAAAAATCGTCCAAAAACCTGCATTTTTGAGCGAAGCTAGGCCAAAGGCCAAGCGGAGCTCTCTTTACGAGATTCTAGACAATTAGTTGCTCGGGCATAGTTACCAGATGACACATCCTATCACAGTGATTTTTTGCATGAGATTGGACATCGTCCATGGTCAGGTTTTAGCGGTTTCCGCTTCCCGAAATTATGTTTCATTGGGGAATAATCGTCCAAAAACTTGCATTTTCAGGGGTTTTTTTTTTCCGGGTTTTGAGAAGGGGTCTTTTGTTACCTATCTCCTCCAAAGGTCTTCAACTGATCGCGGTGACACTTGCCACAGAGAAAGGAAGGGACATGATGATTGGTCATGTCTACAAAAAATAATAACCATTAAAAAACTGACCAATTTTAACGATAAGTGAAAAAATCCGCTCTCTTATACGAGACTCAGGACAATTAGTTGTTCGGGCATAGCTACGACATGACACATTCGATCACCGGGATTTCTGGCATGCTACTGGTCAGTGTCCATGGTCAGGTTTTGACGCCTTTCGATTCCCGAAATTCCGTGTCATTGAGGAATTTCAATTAGAATTATTAAAATTGGTCCGTTTAGTAATGGTTATTATTCCTATAGGAAAGTGGAAGATATCATCATCAGAGTAGAATCCCTGAAATGGCAATGGACTGGACATATTGCCAGAAGGACAGACCATCGATGGACAGCCGAACATTTAGACTGGATTCCAAGGGACAGGAAAAGACCCAGAAGAAGACCACATGGGAGATGGGAGGATGAAATTCGAAAGTATGCGGGAGTAACATGGAGGAGACTGGCACAAGACAAACTGTTGTGAAAGTAACTTGGGAAGACCTTCGTCCAGCAGTGGATTGATAATGGTTGACAATGATGATGATCATGATTCCTTTAGAACACAACCAATCATCATGACACCAACTCCATGCCACTAATCATTGATTTTTTCGATTAAAAAACACGTACAAACATTCCATTATATTTGTTTACATTCCATAGTCCCAATTTTTCACGACGCAATTTGCTCGAGTTTTGTAATTCTTTTGCTGTCAGTTTGAAATTATTTTCGTTCAAACTGATAAAAAAGGAATCGGAGCACATTGTAGACACAAGAAAAACGTTAGAATTGGCATCGGAAAGCTTTTTTCTTTTTTTTTTCCTCTTTTTTTTTTTTTGCTTTTGTTTCTTTTCTAACTGTAACTTCTGAAATCGTGGTCGAGACCAGCAATATGGCATCAATGACGTCACTTGTCGGTTCGGTAAGTCTTGATGAAAAACGTGATTCCCGATCTGAGTGTGCCTTTCCGCTTTGTTTACATTCAACCTGATCACAACCAACGTGAAGGCGTGGAGGAAAGTAGTTCATGATAAATTTTAGGCATTTCATTTTTAGAATGTTTTGTACTTTTGTTCTGGAAGTCCATAAATTTTACGCGCCTTAATGAGCTTATATTTTGCAATAGCTTCGCTCAAAATTTGCTGACTGTACCCGAGTTATCGGTTAGTGTTGGCGGCTTGTCCTAGTTTTTCCTTCAGTAATGTTGAGACCTGTTAAAAGATGGCGCGACCTGTACGTCGACGATGTCAATAGACAAACAAATATTGGATGGCTTAATTATGTTTATGTTTTAGCAAGTATTAAATATCCCATGCTATAACTTAAAGTTAGTTTTATTGATGTTCAAATTTTCCTCCTTGGGAATGCATTAATTGTAAAGAAAATATGTAAAGAAGTTTTACCATTGGAAACGTAAGGCAGAGAGTTTAGGTGGGACCCCCTTAATGGTTCTCTGGTACAGAGACAGTGACAGGGCAAACAGGCATTGTCCTACAGTATGGACAGGCAGACATATACAGTATATGCAGATTTTTCTTACATCAACAAGTACATATTAAACATGGTACACAGTATGCCAAATGATCAATTTACACAGACAGAGCCAGTGTTTATCATTAACGCATTGAGAGGCAATTCCGAAAGACAAACACAACATACATGCCTCACTGGGATTCAAACTCGGACTCATCTCAGACAAATAATCAGAAGCCATCACTTAGACCACTGCGCCACCGGGGCGACGAATGTAGTTTCTGACCAATCACGTAATAGATGAGGGAGATAAAATGGAAAAACGTCTCAAACAGCTAAGTTTGGTCGTCCTCACCTGGGCGTGTGAACCAGTGCATCGGAGTGATCTCGGTGGCGAAATTACGTGTACGGAATGTAAATAAGCGGCGTAACTAAATTTGGTTGTCCTCACCTGGGCATGTGGACCACTGCATCGGAGTGATCTCGGGGGCGAAAGCACGTGTAGGGAGTGAAAATAATCAGCGTGGTTAAGTTTGGTCGTCCTCACCTGGGCGTGTGGACCACTGCATCGGAGTGATGTCGGTGGCGAAAGCACGTGTAAGGAGTGTAAATAACCAGCGTGGCTAAGTTTGGTCGTTCTCACCTGGGCGTGTGGACCACTGCATCAGAGTGATCTCGGTGGCGAAAGCACGTGTAAGGGGTGTAAATAATCGGCGTAGCTAAGTTTGGTCATCCTCATCTGGGCGTGTGGGCCACTGCATCGGGGTGATCTCAGTGGAGAAAGCATGTGCAAGCAGCAAGATTGCCTGGGCGACGTCTTCGGAAATTCTAGCATCACACGGACACCTTTGCCAGAGGCTTCAGCATAGGGCTAAATACGGTTGGTGTATCCCTGCGCTGCATTGCGGTGGAAACGCATCGGGATGCAATAACTGTCGGCCGAATATGGTGGAGTGGTTGGAAGGAGGTAATTAGCGTTTTTGTAGGAGGACTAATGCACGTAGGCGGACGTCCATGCACCTCTATCGTCGCATTCTACTGTAGGCCGTAGCAGCCTTTCAATCCACAGCAGAAGACATTCAACGAGGGGTACAGGCAGCTATGGGCATCCCCGCATCGCCACGGATTTTGAATCGCAGTTTGCCCGAAGCAGATTTGCATTCCCGCCAGCCATTCCGATTATTGCCATTCACCACAGCACATCCTTGCACAAAGTTGTGTGATGGAATGAATGGAGCCATGTCGTATTCAGCGATGAGTCTCGCTTCTGTTTCTGTGCCGACGATCGCCGATTGAGAGTTTCGCGACAATGTGGTTACTGGGCTGATGTTGCTGCCATCCGTGGGCCTCATATGGTTACTCAGCCTGCTGTCATGGTTTGGAGTGCTATCAGTTTCAGCAGCTGTTCACCGCTCGTACGCAGAATAGGTACAATGACAGCACGACGATATGTAGATGAGGTGTTACAGACTGCTTTTCTTTTCCTTCGAATCTCCGTGGTGTCCCTGATGCCCAGTTTCAACATACTGTCAACACCAGCAGATAGTGCCGCCTACAAGGTGTTCAGCTGCTTCCCAGGCCAGCGCAATCCCCACATTTCGTCCCAATAGAAAACGTATGTGACGTCAGTGGGAAACGACGTAACGTCTCTACACTATTCCATCATAGTGTCGAAGAATTGTGGACACAGGTCTGAACGCACCGTCAGCGATACTTCAGGACACCATCCGGGGACGTTTCCACACGGTGCCACGCTATATGGCTGAACGTAACCCATGGTGGTCATACTAGAGGTCTGCACGGGCCGGGCCGCAGTGCCAAAGGCTGAGCCCGAGCCCAGCTCGCGTGCCGGGTCCGGCTTTTTTAGTTAACGAGAACAAAGCAACGGGCCGGGCCAAATCGAATCATTATTTTTATCGCAATGGCAGCAAAAGAAAAAGTCGTATTTACCGATTTCCTTGTCTGCTTAACTGTTTTTCTGGCTTTACTTACTTCCAGGACATAGCCCTGGACGTGATCACAGAGGCGAGGGAAAGGTACTCACAGTGTTTTTATTATCTGTATGTATTAAGATTGTTGACAACAAAAAGATTCAACCCCGAGCGCCTGTGTGTGTTGTGTAGGATAGGGTACGAGAGTGTCTGCAGTGGGGTGGGGTGTATGTGCGGTGTATGTGCGGTGTATGTGGGTGTATGTGTATGAGAAAGTGGAACGCCATCGATTGTTTCTCCTATCCCTAATCCCTCTAGGGATTGACTTTTGTAGTGTTACCGCTTGCCAGTTCAGAGAAAGGAAAATTTTGAACGAGCTTAATCTTCTTTTTTCTCTCTTTAAAGGTTATATTCTTCAATCATTGCCAAAGTTTAGTTAATATTTTTATGCTTACATTCAACTAAATATTTTCAATAATATCTCATTTCATTATTTAATTTCACAATTTAATAAAATACAATAGAAAGACAAAATAATACTAAACGGCACATCACATTACATGCCGTGCCGTGCCGTGCCTAAACGCACGGGCTTGAGCAGGGAATGCGTCAGTGTAAGTTCGGTCGTCTCGCAGACTGATGAACTGACACTGACTGGTTTTTCCCGCGTCTTCTCTCTCTCTCTCTCTCTCTCTCTCTCTCTCTCTCTCTCTCTCTCTCTCAGCGGGAATGCTTAGTTCTCCGTAGAGGTGGGAGGCGCAATTTGGTGTTTTTATGCTTTCTGGTCTCAAAGGAGTAAGATCCACGCTCGATATCGCTACATTAGAAAGAAATATTCATTCATCAGAGCGACAGAGACATGAAAGTTAGTCACAACGTTTTTCTTATCGGATAAGAACGGATAATTACGACTTCATTTCACCGAAATTTAAAGTCCCATAGAGTCAATCTTTCAAGCTCACCGTAATAGGAATAAAAAATTTTATATTTGAAATTTTTGTATATATATACACCCACAATGCACTCAGAAATAAGCTTTTAAACCGAATTCTGTTTATCAAAAACTGTTGTTTAGTTTCAACACACCGCACCAAAACAAGGAAAATATGCCTGAAGTTGTCTCTGTTCTAAGTATTATGCAAAAATGTATGTTAAGCTAAACACTAGCAAAACAAGAAAGAGGACATTTTAATATTATGTACATTTGCTCCCCATAGTGGCGAGGTTATGGATCGAAAAAAAGGACCAAAAACGATGAAACTGTCTTTCTCACAATCCAGACTTTCAACTGCTGAAATAATTTTTTAAATAGGACTAATAGTTGCAGAGATATCGTGTCCGTCGGCGGAAGGATACAGTGATATCGTTTGAAAGACGTGCTGAAAAAGGAAATTGACAGAAGAAAATAGTTCAACGAACTGTGCTCTTGAGGTACAGTTTAAATCCCAAATTTGTATCATGATCAACTATTCTCAATCCACTGCTGAATGAAGGTCTCCAGAAGTATCTTCCACAATTCTCTACGTTCAAAAATACCATTCCGTACCACTACAGCATGTTTTCAAATTTCATTCGCCCATCTCACGCGTGGTCTTCTGGGTCTTTTCCTATTCCTTGGTATTCAGTCTAGTATTCCAACTGTCCAATGGTGGTGACTTCTAATAGTAAAACTAATGCCGTATTGTACACTATTAAAATAGTTTAATGTTAAAACACTAGTTAAAATACATTTACATAAGACCTTTCGAGTTAGCTTCTAACTCATCTTCAGAAAGTGAGAACAATGCACATAAACCGGACAAGAACATATATTATATACTGGTGTACGTTAGATGTTATAAAGTGACGTAACTATATGGTGAAGCTCGTGTCCGCCGCCCCGGTGGCGCAGTGGTCTAAGGCGCTGGCCTCTGATCGTTCGTCTGTAAGGGGTCCGGGTTCGAATCCCGGTGAGGCATGGATGTTGTGTTTGTCTTCCGGCACTGGCTCTCTCCCTTCCCTGGAACCAGTGACGCTAAATTAGGGACGGGCGACTGCTTATAGTCCATTGAGTTGCTCACGGTGGTCGTTAAACCTCCAATCAAAAAAAAAAAAAAAAGTGCGTGTCCAACGAAGGTCATGAAATCGTCAATGGGACGATGGAATAAGTTCAGTCTCATTTTGTCTGTCCTTGTCGACTAAGAGTTTCCACGGTAGAGGAATTACAAATGGGTAATCCTCGTTACAACATCTCTGGTTCATTTTGTACATTACCAAACTTTCAGTTAAAAGCAGATAGGATCGTAATTTTTGGGGTGCTAAGTATCGTTGCCTCGGTCGGTTGATGATGAGCATGTTTTGGTGTTATATTAATGCTCCGATATTCGACATTTAAGTGTACGACAGGTGGAACTCACATAGATCCTGTTGTATTTTACGCTTTCCAACCGTAGGTTCAAGAAACGTATATGCTCCAGCTTCGTCGGTCTGTCTGCCTGTCCGCACGATAACTCGCGTAAAAATGGTTCGATTTCGATGAAAGTTTAATATGTGGTAGGGAACCACCTTGGGACAAACCCTATTGAAAATGGGCTAAATGGGGTCAAAGGTCAGGACATAGGAGCGGGATCCCTTCCATTCCCTTTATGCGTCATAACTTACGTAAAATGCTTCGATTGCGGCAAAACTTTATGATGTTGTTCCGGAGGTATACTGAACCGGTTCTGTTGAATATCATCGAAATGGGGTCAAAGGTTAGGCCACAGGAGCGAGATTTATTCCACAACCATAATCCTCATAACTTGAGTAATAAGTTGAGTAATGATTTCTGGTATGTTGGAAAGCGTATCATAATCAGTGCATTACATGATAATACTAACTTGTCGTTGTCTTCCGTATCTCTCAAAGTAATAGCATACACTCCGTGTCGATTTTCGGTTGATATCATGTCCTTATCGCTTTTGATTGAAGATAAAATATTATCGGACTTGAAACCGAAACCTATGTTGTATTTCTTACAAAAATGTGGCGTACAAAAACTGTGGTGACTTCTCCTAGCAACATATTCAGCTCATTGCCACTTGAGGGTCTTTACTTTTATCATGATATCACCAAGTCTTGTCATTTTCCTGATTATGATTCAAATAGACAATGAAGCAGACAAGCCTGCCGGCGTAGTTCTGCTGGGAGAGCATCAGCTTCGGAATAGGTAGATGTAGGTTTGCCGCCTCGGTGGTGCAGTGTTCTAAGCGCTGGCTTATCGAAGCTCGTCCGAGATGGGTCCGTGTTCAAGTCTCGGTGAGGCATGGATGTTGTGTCTGTCTTACTGCACCTATTCTCTGCCTTCCCTGGAACCGGTGACCCTAAATTAGGGACAAGCGACTATTTATACCGCATCGAATTGCTCACAGTAGGGATTAAACCCCGAATGAAAAATAATGTGGGTTTGAATCTGACTGTAGGCAAGAGAAATGTCATATTGGCGCCCAAACGAAGAAAGATTTTCTAGCTGTGGAAATTGAAAAAAACCTGTGTGATGTTCCTTCTGCACAACATACGTATAATAAATAAACATTTGTGCAATGAAATGGTCGCCGAGTGCTTCTGTCGGTTGTCTTAAACCCTTCTGAGCGATTTCGTTCCCTCGTTTTTTCTTGGGGGGGGGGGGGGGTGACGTGTGAATCAAATGGACAATGAAGCAGAGAAAACCTGCGTGCCTAGCTTAGTTGGGAGAACGGCCGTTCCGGAGTAGGAAGACGTGCGTTCGAAATCCACTGTTGGTAAAAAGAAAGGTTATATTATCCATAAGTTCCTTTTCGTATCTGCCTCGGTTACATCAAGCATGCATCTCTCCATGCTTAATTGAGATGTCCGCAACTTCCGTATGTCTTTTTTACGCTTTCCAACCGTAGGTTGAAGAAGCGTATATGCTCCAGCTTTGTCCGTCCGTCCTCACATACTAAACTTTCATCGAAATCGATGAAATTTTATATGTGAGGTGGTCCCCTCTCACACATAAAATTTCATCGATTTCGATGAAATTTTAGTATGTGAGAGGGGACCACCTGGGGACAAAACCTATCGAAAATGGATGAGATGAGGTCAAAAGTCAGGACATAGGAGAGGAATCCATTCCATTGCCCTTATGCCTCATAACTCACGTAAAAATGGTTCGATTTCGATGAAATTTTAGTATGTGGTAGAGGACCACCTGGGCACGAAATCTGTTGAAAATGGGCGAAATGCGGTCAAAGGCCAAGACATAGGAGCCGGATCCGTTCCATTGCACTTATGCGTCATAACGTATGTAAAAATGCTTCGATTGCGACAAAACTTTAGTATGTTGTTCCGGAGGTACACTGAACCAATTCTGTTTAATATAATCGAAATGGGGTCAAAGGTCAGATCACAGGAGCTAGATTTATTCCACAGCCATTATCCTCATAACTTAATAATAGTTTGAGTAATGGTTTCTGGTATGTTGGAAAGCGTATCATAATTAATGCATTGCATGATTTTACCAACTTCTTAGTTAATATCCATGCCTCTGGTCCATAAGCAAGATATGGAAGGGGACATTCCATATCTTGAAAACATGATATGAAGGGGACATTCCATATCATTAAACACATTTGTTATAAGACATAATTGTAAATTGCTCTTGAAAATTCTCCCAAATTCCTTCAGAATCTATTTCTTCAAAACGCACTCCAAGCAAGTTGACCATTGGTCAGAGGTCCACGCCTATGACAACTCAGCCAACGTGACTCCGGAAATGCCTTTTCATGGTATGAATGTTTATAGAACATAACCGTTCAATAAAACCAATTATTCGATATTAATGGGGTAGGTGAAATGGACAATTCGATAAAATGATCATTTCGATGAAACGGTCTTTCGATGAAGTGATTTTTGGTGAAAAGGTCGTCGGAAAGAGAAATGTGAGATGCACTTTTAATTTACTGTTTCATAGCAGTACTACTTCTCCTTTAATGCTTCACAAAGTTTCCGATGCACATTTGAACAGAAATAATTTTATCTCTGTAGAACAGTACGTAACGGGTGATCCAAACGTCTTGCACATTTTAAAACGTAATAACTCGCGAAGTCTTGAGAGTACGGCAACGCGGTTTGCGTAGAAATGATCAGAATGACATCCTTTTTTTTTATGAAATCACATACATTTTTACTCATTTTACTTACATTTTTCATCGCCATATGGCGCAGCAACCACAGGTTGGAAGTGTCGAGAAAAAGAGACACCTGATTCTACCAGGTTAGACACCTCATTGTACCAGGTGTTCAATGCGATGGCCGTCCTGTTCCAGCACTGCCTGCAGACGAGAGAAAACACCATGGACGGCATTAAAGAGCATGTCCGGTGGTATAGCTGCCACATGGTGTCGAATGGCATCTTTCAGCATGGCCAATGAAGTGGGGCGACATCTGTACACTTGGGATTTTAGGTAAGCCCAGAGCCAGAAATCGCAGGGTATCAGGTCTAGTGACCGAGGAGGCCAGGCCTTCGGAAAGTGTCGGCTCAACACACAATTTGCGCCAAACGTCTCTTGCAGCAGTTGCTTAACGGAACGTGCGATGTGGGGTGGTGTTCCATCCTGCATAAATGTGCACAAATTCACTGCATCCCGCTCTTGCAAGCTAAGGATAACGTACGTTCGTAACATGTTCGCATAACGTGCACCTGTCAATGAAACGGTTTCGAAAGAGGTGCCGCGGACCTCTTAAAAAAAAAGGACCGATAATGAAGGAAACCGTGAATCCACACCACACTGTTACTTTCGGCTGATGAAGTGGCGCTTCAACGACTGCTCGGGGATGTTCCGTGGCCCAGATGCGGCAGTTGTGCTTGTTTACTGCTCCGTTTAGGGAAAAATGTGCCTCATCAGTCCATAAAACGTTCATCAGCAAGTTCTCGTCGACATCCATTTGTCGAAAAAAACCATGCTTCAACCTCCTGACGCTGCACGTAATCGCCAGATTGCAGTTTGTGATGCCGTTGCAGTTTGTACGGGTATCTGTGCAGAATCCGTCGTAGTGTTCGCCATACAGTCCCATATGGAATGCCTCTTTGCCGAGAAACATGGCGAGCACTGGAGTCGCCATGGGCGGATGACATTGCAATCACATCCATTTCCTGCGTAATCGTCTTTGCTGCAGCAGCACGTGTTCGTGGTCTACGGCTTTGTGGGCGTGCTGCTAAAGATCCCGTTTTCTCGAATGTTTACCCCATTCGCCGCAGCGCAGCACTTTCCAACGGTCCTTTCTCACTGCGATCACCTTTCAGTGACCGGCAGGCTCTCAACGCAGCACTCGCACATTCAGCGTTGCAATAGAACAATTTCACCAAGAGCGGTTTGTCCGGTAATGACAGCATACTGACACGGACCGCTGTGACTTGTGGTTGCTTCCCAGCTGCTGCTTTTATACCCACTATCCCAGACCTGTTCGCCTATGGCGCCATCTGGCGCTGAAAAATGTAATTAAAATGAGTAAAAATTTATGTGATTTCATAAAAAACCCGATGTCATTCTGATCGTTTCTACGCAAACCGCGTTGTCCTACTCTCAAAACTCCGCGAGTTATTACGTTTTCAAAATGTGCAAGACTTTTGGATCACCTGGTATTTTGAGAAAGAAAGAAAACAGCATTAACGGAAAGTCTTAGTAATTTATGCCAAAATTGCACATATTTTTAAAACTACTGCTTAAAATATCTGGAAAAATGTTTTACCTGTTTCGTTTTTCAGGGCTGTCAGTTTTTAACATGGCGTAGCCTGTTGAAGAACTTGTTGAGGTGCAGGTTTTTTTAACCACGTTTAAATGAAATTCCCGATTAGTCATGTTCTTCAGATGTATTCGACTGAGTCATTAGAGCTTATTTGATTCCTTCTTCCTCTTTCCTAAGTAGTGGGAAAAGGAGTTGTCTGCGGCAACTCCTTTTCCCACTACTTAGGAAAGATGACATGGCGCAGACCACTCATTCCCACACTACTTTCGTATTTAGTGAAATGAGCCAAAGGAGGTGCGCGCGCTTGGTGTTGTGGCCATTTCTACTTTTTATAAACTGAGCGGTTGGACTTACCATTTTATTAAGAAATAGAAAGTTTTCGACTCAAATATTTAGTAATACATTGGAAAATTCCTGTTTAGGCTATAGTTATATCGTCGCGCATTAAGTGACAATTCTAAGTTAGTTCCTTACTTTGCTTTTTGCAACTAAAGTGTCATTCAAAACTTTTCGATGTTTTGAATGACGCAAGAATTTCAAGTTGTTCAGAATTTCGCAAGAATTTCAAGTTATTTATCAAACTACATATCAGATATGATTATTTTTACCCATGATGTTAGTCCAAATGAGCTAAAACTGATTATTTTCAGTTAATAAAAATGAAAGCAAGATTACAGCTCTCTTCCAGGAAAAAATATACCCCTAGATTTCCATAGTTTCTCCACAGCTTAGAATTGTCATTTATACCTTCTGCAGTATAATCAGTTTTATGAGTCGTCACATTTATTTGTTTTTCAACTGACACTTTGGTAAGATCCAGCGTTGAACTACACTGACGGAAAACAAAATCCCAACACCACGAAAAAATAGTTGTAGAGGAATGAAATGGCGGCAATACATTTGTATAGGTAACATACTTAATCGCTTAAGGTTTCAAGAACACAGCTTATTGTAAGCGCGAGAAGAGCCATTTTAAATGTGAAATGCTGGTACATTAATAACCGGTGTAACCGCCAGAATGTTGAATGCAAGCACGCAAACGTTCATGCATTGTGTCGTACAGGTGCTGGATGTCAGTTTGTTGGATGGAGTTCCATGCCTGTTGCACTTGGTCGGTCAATACCGGGACGGTTAATGCTGGTTGGGGGTGACGCTGGAGTTGTCGTCCAATGATGTCCCATACGTGCTCGATTGGTGAAAGATCTGGTGATCTAACAGGCCACGGCAACATATCGACACTCTGTGGAGCATGTTGGGTTACAACAGCAGTATCCGGGCGAGCGTTATCCTGTTGGAAAACACCCCCTGGAATGCTGTTCATGAATGGCAGCACAACAGGTTGAATCACCAGACCGACGTACAACTGTGCCTTCAGGGTGCGTGGGATAACCACGAGAGTGCTCCTGCTGTCATAGGAAATTGCTCTTCCCAGACCATAACTCCAGGTGTAGGTCCAGTATGTCTCGGCCGCAGACAGGTTGGTTGCAGGCGCTCTCCTGGCCTCCTTCTAACCAACACACGGCCATCACTGGCACCCAGACAGAACCGGCTTTCATCAGAAAACACAACAGATCTCCACTCCGTCCTCCAATGAGCTCTAGCTTGACACCACTGACGTCGCAAACGGCAGTGGTTTGGAGTAAGTAGAATGCACGCTACAGGGCGTCTGACTCGGAGCTGTCCTTCAAGTTACCGATTTGTAACAGTTCGTTGTGTCACTGTGGTGGTAACTGCAGCTCGAATTGCTGCCGCAGACGCGGTACGATGCGCCACGGCCATACGCCGTACACGGAGGTCTTCCCTCTAAGTAGTGCCACGTGGCCGGCCTGCCGGAACCCGGTCTTCTTGAGGCAGTACCTTCCCTTGACCACCGCTGCCAACAATCATGCACAGTGGCGACATTTCTGCCAAGTCGTTCTGCAATATTGCGGAACGAAAATCCACATTCTCCTAGTTCTATTAGACGACCTCGTTCAAACTCCGTGAGCTGTTGATAATGGCTTCTTCGTCTTCTTAAAGGCATTTTGACTAACATCAAAACCCAACGTCGAATCTCAACGATAACTAACGCTCACGAACGTTACAGCGCGTATTTACAGCAAACCTGCTTTGCATGTTCCGAGGGCGCTACTAGCGCCACACGTATGCGCCGAGTGCGAAATTTGCATGGACGTCATCTTACAGACGTACTCTCACCGCCTACCAACTGTCGTTTATCTAACACAACCCCTTCTTGGTGTTGGGATTTTTTTCCGTCAGTGTATATGTGGCGTATACGACCGATTTGACTTTCCACTTTTGTTTATTTTCTCCATCGTGTTATATATTTACTACACTGAACGTCACGTCGGATCTCCCAAGAGTTTATTTCTTTGGGAATTCACTGGCAGTCAATGAAATCGGGGAAATTGAGTGTGTTATACGACCTTGCTGCGTTGAATAGGGATGGTAGAATAATTTGTTGTCATCGAATGAATGGATGTCTTTGAGTTACCTTCTAGTGAAATTGTTAACAAGCTATCCTAGTGCTAAGCTTTTGTTTCAAGTTGAGTCTTTGTGTTAAATTTGTTGGACGTTTGATATTCGATGTTTTCCACTAATCAATTGTTAAATGTCAATTACGTGCATTCCCAAACTCTTTTTGATAGCTGACAACTAGTGTGGCTACATTTTAGTGTGAAGAACGCTGTCTTCCTTCTCGATAAGAATTTAATGCGCAAGTAATTGTTAGCAATAATCTTGCACTAATAATCGTTTATTGTATCCCGTGAAACCTACAATTGCATGGTTGTTATTTGGCCTTTCTAAATGAGAACCTCACTTCGATGTACAACCAAAGTTTAACATCTAGAAGACCGCAGTTACGGGCGCTCATGTGTTATACCATCAAAGATTTTTGTCGATGCTAAATCATAGTTCGACCTCCCGTTGAACGCAGTTTGACTTAGCTTCGTGATTTCTTCATTCCATTCTTCTTCGCCCAGTAAGTCATAGCAACTTACCAGGTAGAGAAAACAAGAAAAATGAATTAGCGAAGGAAAAAGAAATTTAGATTGAGAAACAGCCATGTAGTACCAGGAACCTTGTTGCGTGTGTTCAGTGCTCCAAGGCATTAGATACAAGACAGGCAGGTTTAAGTAAAGGGAATATTTCATTATCTCTGCGGTGGTCTACAAATTCAAGTATGAATAAAACAAATGTTTAAAAAATGACTTAAAGCGCACGGCACACATAACAAAAGATAATGCTGTGATCTTTCTGCCTACCCATTCATCTTATTACAAAAAGAATAACTTTTCACATGCTGTTATCAGGATGCAAGAGAGGACGTACAAGGTAACGACATTGTAATGAAAAAATAAGAGTTAAGTACTAGCATGTTTTATCAGCATCAGCATCAATTCATACTATAACAAGAGACAGAAATTACTGCCAGAAGAAAGTCTTATGGGGAGAACATCATACGAGAAAACTTATAACCTCAAAATTCATTTATTTGTTATAACTGTCAGCGGCGGCTCATGACCAGAGAAATCGGTGAAGTTTTTATAAAATGAAAATCCATGAAAAAATGCATATATTTCTTATAAAGAAGATCACTCTTCTGTCCTTCAAGAGAGCATAGCAGTCAATGATGTCATTGTAAAACCTTTGTTTAACTACAAGTTCGGGGAGAAGCTCTTTTTGTATCGCGATATTAGATAATGATGTAAATGACACCAAATGCCTTAAAATGATATCGAAACCTATCATTAAAAAGTTGTGCAAAATGCATACATAGAATATTTTTAACTTAAAAAGCGATGGTAAAACAAACAAGAATCTAAGGCACAGATATCATTTTAGCCGCCCTGGTGGCGCAGTGGTCTAAGCGCCGGCTTATGACCATTCGTTCGAGAAGAGTTCGGGTTCGAATCCTGTGGAGGCATGGATGCGGCGTTTGTCTTACCGCACAGGCTCTATCCGTTCCCTGGAACCAGTGGCCTTGAATTATGGACGGGAGACTGCTAATAGCCCATTGAGTTGCTCACGGTGGTCGTTAAACCTTAAAAAATATCATTGTTAAAAACAATCAAGAAAGGAGGAAATTTTCGTAAGTCATTTGAAATTCACTCTAAAGTAAGGCAGGGATGTAAATTGTTTCTGTTTTTGTTCGTCATCTATATAGATAAACTGCTTAAAGAGAGAAAGTAACTTTCGCCGAAAGCGTAACTTATTATTCACACAGCAGCCATCTACAAGCCAGTATAACCCCCATCACAATAAAGCTACCAGTCGAAGCCTACTGCAGGCAGTTAATAGGTTAGATTCCTACCAGCTGCATAGCACCTACCAATGAAGATTTGTTGCTATCCATCATTGAGGAAGAAGATATTATAATGAAACCGGCTCTTGAGCAGGATGTATTAGCTTCTCCAACTTCAAAGCAAACAGCTTCTAAAGATTAAAACAGTCACATGTGACTGATTCTACAGCTACTGGTAGTCAAGGACATGTTTCCCTTGGCTATTGTCTCGAGTCAATCATTATTTTGGTTTTACTCCTTCGGAGATGAAATAATGGGCCTCAACGAGCAGATCGAGGCTGCAACATCTTTGGAGCAGATGTTTTCCTTTTCCATAGGCAAGTAGCCAGCCAGAGAGCTATTCTTAGATCTGTAGTCAACCCTATTCAAGTAACGTTAGAGTGCCGGCAGGGTTTAGAGAATGACAAGAAATCTCTATGGTCCCCTTCCAGCCTTCCATGGATATCAGTCTACAAGATGGTTTCAAACCCTTCAGGAAGCCACTTCATCTTCTGTCTCCTCTATCAAGAAAACATCCTAGGAAACCCTTTCCTTTTTTACCGAAACCCAAGCTTTTGAGGACCTAGAAGCAGTAGATCTCCGCCTCCAACGCAAATGATAAACACCCCTGATTCTGTCACGGACATGAAACCTCTTACCCTGAAATTCTCAATGGATATCAGGATCTTAAGTACTATCTGCTGCCGCTACTGGTAATTTGGTTTCTCCAAATGAACCCTCCAAGCCTGCCTTATCTTATGCTACGGTTCGTGATAAAAAAAAGACTTCTTCAGCTTCTGTCTCTTAGTCTTATAAGTCATAGGTGGAAAGAAGACTCCACTTTTACCTCTAATTCCGGCTCTTCGGAGCCTTCAAATGGATCAGCTAAAAATATTTCTTCTGGATCTCGGCCCGAGAGATTCTTCAAGTATTTGCTGAGAGGGCTTACTCCATTAGTCTCTGACGAGGAATGCCTTCTCTCAGAGCGCACAAGGTATCCTACACCAAAACGCTTCACATGAGAGACCCAGTCAGTTGAGGGATCAGGAGCGACTGTAGATATCTCGTAGGATTTGAACCCACAGGAAGCTTTAGGCGCAACTACCTATATCCTATGGGACCTTTGCGCTGCATATTAGAACCGAAATTACGTTGGATTGAACCCAGAGGCTCAGATACGACAGACGGTAGATAAGACAGAGAAGTAGCGGTGCCAGATTGAAAGTGCGAGTCGACGAAGTTGGAAGTTCCAGACTATACCATCACAATGAGCGGTTTCGGGAGAGAGAACAAGAGCGGAGGTAAGGAACAAACAACATTATTTTTAACGGAGGGTCCAATATCCCGGGACCGATAGCTTAACTTACTGATCTGAATTACTGCAAGTATTCAGTGATTCACAACAATTCACAGTACCTGGAATCGATCCCGCGACCATTTGGTTGGAAGGCATTTGCTCTAATTACTAAGTCACTCGCCGCCTGCGGGGTCTCGCAGGAATTTTCATAATTTATAATTTTACTTCTGGGATCTCTCCTAGCTGCCGGGGTACTCTGTAGTATTTCAGGGGTTGGTCAAATCTGTCTTGGCGAAAACGTTCTCAGCAAAAACTTCAAATGCTCGATCTTCCTCTGTGACGTGCCTGCCCCGTAGGACGCAAATGAGATAAAGGCAGATAGCTGCGATAACATAAGTCTACGTAGCTCAGTTGGTAGAGCGACTTATTCCGGAATAAGGGGACTCGGGTTCGATGCCCAGCGTGGCTAAGAATAACGGAGAAATTTACTTCGTTATACCACATCATCTTCTAGACGTTTTGGAATGTAATCTTCTAGAAAGACTAGGAATCGCACTCCTTCCTTCTCAGATGAGGAAGATACAGATGAAAGTATTCATAAGCTGTATCCTCTTTTAGTGGCCTGTGTTTGATGTTTCTCCGTTTTTTAGTTGTTGTTAGATCAAAACCGATTAAATCTTAGTTTTTGTTTCCGTTATGTGTTAGCCGTTCTACTTTTATTTTATGTATTTGTTTATTTACCTTTTTTTGAGACCTTATCTCAAATTCTCTTTTGTCTATTTCTGGTGCAAAGCGTCTGTCATGAGTCCGCTTTTTTAATCTTTATTCATTTCAATTTTTTTAGAATCTGTGAGGATTTTTTCTTACGAATGGATGGCAGTTAGACTATGAAATAAAATAGGGAAATTCTCCTATCATTTAAGAGTTTGGCTGCTGTATAGCAAATCCCTGACTGTGATGTTGAGAAAATCCTGCTTCGAGTCCTGGATGATGCAGGAGTGGTGCGCTTGTGTGTTGTCTCTGTCCCTTTCGTAGAACCAGTGGCTCCAAGTCAGGGACGGGTGACTTCTTACATCCAAAGAGTTGCTCATGGTGGTCGTTAAAGCTCACCGTCTACAAAAAAATATTTATCTGATGAGGTGTATTTCTCAAATACAGTTCTCATTATCTTAAACTCTGTGCACATTCCTTCATGTGAGTAGTTTAGTTTCACTTCGATGCATGCACTAAAAAGCTGTAGCAATCTGGATACTGCAGTACAATATGCATTAAAAACAAGAGGCTCCAGGGTCTAATTAGTTCAAAAGACTATTAGTCTTACTGTTCAGAACATTTCACTAAGAAATATTTATTACCATTACTACACAAATTCTCAAATGCTCGCTGCATAATGCTAACTTTATACAATTAAAATCTCAAGGAAACATCAAGGACAAAATACTATGTTAAAAACATCGGAAAGCCAACACTACCACGACACTTTCACCTCTATATGATCTTTGGAATTCAATTCTTTTTTTTTTTAATTGGAGGTTTAGCGACCACCGTGAGCAACTCAATGGGCTATACGCAGCCTCCCGTCCCTAATTTAGGGTCACTGGTTCCAGGGAAGGGAGAGAGCCAGTGCCGTAAGACAAACACAACATCCATGCCTCACCGGGATTCGAACCCGGACCCCTTTTGGATGATTGATCAGAGCCCATCGCTTAGACCACTGCGCCACCGGGGCGGCACAATGGATTTCTATACCCACTTCAGTATCATTTTCAAGCTGTTATGTGGAGTCTTCCAAAGCAACTTAGGTAAATATACACTGAAGTGCCAGAAAAACTGGTACACCAGCCTAATACCTGGTAGGTCCCCCACGGGAGCGCAGGACTGCAAAAATACGACGAGGCATGGACTCCACTAGCTTCTGGAAATATGCTGTAGGCAATACACAACATACTTCCTGCAGAGCGTTCCACAATTCGGGTGTATTCCGAGGTCTCGAATTCTTGCGTTCGATAGCGCGTTGCATGGCATCCCAAATGTGTTCTAGCACGTTCAGACCTGGGGACGTGGGTGGGAATGGCAACACCCCAAACTCAGATGAATGCTCCTCTAACCATAATGCGACGTCCCGACACTTGTGTGGAGGTGCATTGTCTTGTTGGAACAGGCCCAACCCATCAGCATGAATGCAGGACATGAACGGGTGTACCTCGTCAGAAAGGATGCGCACATAGAGTTGGCCGGTCACATACGTTTGTAGACGTACCAGGTGTCCCAGTGAAGTCCAGCAAAACACACCCCCATACGATCGGACCCCCCACCAGCCCATACAGTCCTCTCTTGACAGGCGGGATCCATGGCTTCATGTTGTTTGCGCCACACACGAATCCTTCCATCTGCCGGATACAGTTGGAAACGCGACTCGTCACACCAAGCTACTTATTTCCAGTCATCAAGTGTCCAGTGACGGTGTCACCGTGCCCAAGCGAGGCGCATAGCTCTGTGTCGTGCACCCATCAAGGGGACTCTAGTTCGGCGTTGGCTCCCAAAGCCCACATCGTGCAGGGTACTTTGCACAGTCCAGACGCTGATGCTTGTTGAGGCTCCAGCATTGAATTCCAATTATACCTGCGAGAGTGTTGCACGCCTATCGCGTGAAAGGATTCTTGACAGCCGACGATTGTCACGTTCACCCAATGTCTTTTTACGGCCACACTGGTATCATAGGTTGGAGGTTTTGCCGGAATTCTTGTAGTCACGGTACACCCTTGCAATGGTCGACCGTGAAAATCCGAACTTCGTTTCTTCCTCCGAAATACTATGGCGCATCTCACGAGCGCCAACTATGACACCGCGTTGAAAATCACTTAAATCGTTATTACTGGTCATTCTCATGCCAAAAACACCTCTGACAGCTGACAAGGATGTCTATCACTTTATATATATATGTATAGGTGACGTTGCGCAACCGAGTACGCGCAACGTCACCTATGCGCGTACTCGGTTGCGTCCGCCAGTAGGTATATAAAGTGATAGACATCCTTGCCGACTGTCAGAGCTGTTTTCGGCATGAGAATTACAAATAATAACGATTTAAGCGATTTTCAACGCGGTGTCATAGTTGGCGCTCGTGAGATGGGCCATAGTATTTCGGAGGTAGAAACGAAGTTCGTATTTTCACGGACGACCATTGCAAGGGACTACAAGAATTCCGGCGAAACCTCCAACCTACGATACGAGTGTGGCCATAAAAAGACATTGGGTGAACGTGACCATCGTCGGATGTCAAGAATCGTTTCACGCGACACTCTCGCAGGTAGCATCGGAATTCAATGCTGGAGCCTCAACAAGCATCAGCGTCCTGACTGTGCAATGTACCCTGCACGATATGGGATTTTGGAGCCGACGCCAACTCAAGTCCCCTTGATGGGTGCACGACAAAGAGCTATGTGCCTCGCTTGGGCACGGTAACACCGCCACTGGACACTGGATGGCTGGAAACAAGTAGCCTGGTGTGACGAGTCGCGTTTCTAACTGCATCGGGAAGATGGAAGGATTCGTGTGGGGCGCAAACCCCATGAAGCCATGGATTCCACCTGTCAACGGGGAACTGTACCGGCTGGTGGGGAGTCCGTAATGGTATGGGTTGTGTTTAGCTGGACTTCACTGAGAACCCTTGTACGTCTACAAACGTCTGTGACCGGCCAACGCTATGTGCGCATCCTTTCTGACGAAGTACACCCATTCATGTCCTGCATTCATGCTGATGGGTTGGGCCTGTTCCAACAGGCCAAATGCACCTCCACACAAGTATCGGGACGCCACATCTGAGTTTGGGGTGTTGTCATTCCCACCCACGCACCACATCTAAACGTGATAGAACACATTTGGGATGCCATGCAACGCGCTATCGAATACAGGAATCCGAGACCTTGGAATACACCCGAATTGTGGAACGCTCTGCAGGAAGTATGGTGTGCATTGCCTACAGGATATTTCCAGAACCTAGTGGAGCCCATGCTCCGTCGTATTTTTGCAGTCCTATGCTCCCGTGGGGGCCCTACCAAGTATTAGACTGGTGTACCAGTTTTTCTGGCACTTCAGTGTACGTTGTCGGGGATGCCAAGAATGTCATTTCTCCGTGTTGTAACTCAACAGGATTTAGTATTCCCAGTTCTAGTGTTGTGCTGGATGCTAAATTGCAGGTTTCGAGT
Source organism: Macrothele yani (assembly GCA_039090855.1). Lineage (NCBI taxonomy): Eukaryota > Metazoa > Arthropoda > Arachnida > Araneae > Macrothelidae > Macrothele > Macrothele yani. The sequence continues at coordinate 24,664,098 of CM076992.1, forward strand.
TCCAAAACACAGTGTAGGAGATTTTATTATCAACGTTGTATCGGTAGATTTTATCGTTTACTCTCGAACTGAGATAATTACTTTTCTCAGTGGGTCTTTGTTAACTTCATGCCTAAACTCCTGTGAGTTTCCAAAACTGAAAATTGCACGTCTGGGATTTAGTTTTCAGTTTCATTCCTCCCGTTCTCATTTTGTATTATTACTGTGTGACGAAATGCTGCAAATTCGTTTGGTCAAAACTGCTTATAATTGCACTGGTACGGGCAGTTAGAAATTAATAGCACGTAGGACTCATTCATATACACTGAGTGATCACTGAAATATGACCACCTACTTAATATTTCGCAGGTCGTCTCTTCACCCTCAGTACACAGGCTATCCGACGTGGCATCGATTCAATAAAATGCCGCAAGCAGTTGGGAGGTATGGCCAACCAAGCTGTGTGTAATGTTGTCTTCAATGCAGGCATGGATGTGATTGGTTTATACCTAATACTTCTTAGGTCCTCCTTTCGCCCTTAGTACAGTAGCTATCCGACGTGCAATCGATTCAACATACACTGGGTGATCACTGAAAATATGACCACCTACCTAATACTTCGTAGGTCATCCTTTCGCCCTCAGTACAGCAGCTATCCGACGTGGCATCGATTCAACATACACTGAGTGATCACTGAATTATGACAACCTACCTAATACTTCGTAGGTCCTCCTCTAGCCCTCAGTACAGCAGCTATCCGACGTGGCATCGATTCAACATACACTGAGTGATCACTGAAAATATGACCACCTACCTAATACTTCGTAGGTCATCCTTTCGCCCTCAGTACAGCAGCTATCCGACGTGGCATCGATTCAACATACACTGAGTGATCACTGAAAATTATGACAACCTACCTAATACTTCGTAGGTCCTCCTCTAGCCCTCAGTACAGCAGCTATCCGACGTGGCATCGATTCAACATACACTGAGTGATCACTGAAAATATGACCACCTACCTAATACTTCGTAGGTGCTCCTTTCGCCCTCAGTACAGCAGCTATCCGACGTGGCATCGATTCAACATACACTGAGTGATCACTGAAAATATGAACACCTACCTAATACTTCGTAGGTGCTCCTTTCGCCCTCAGTACAGCAGCTATCCGACGTGACATCGATTCAACATACCCTGAGTGATCACTGAATTATGACCACCTACCTAATACTTCGTAGGTCTGTGACGTACCTGCCAGCAGAACGCACACGACATAAAGGCAGATAGTAGTCAGAACAAACGTCCGCGTAGCTCAATTGGTAGAGCAACTTATTCCGGAATGAGGGGACCCGGGTTTGAATCCTGGCGCGGATAAAAATGACGGAGAAATTTACTTCGTTATAATGGCGCCCGAACTATCCGGATGACCCGACCGTTCAAAATCTCGCATTGGTGTGATGTTATTTCCACACCGCGAGATAGGAAAAATAAGAGAATCCTTTCTCCAGCACTTCGAAAAAAAAAAAAATAAGGGGGAGATGATGTAACGCACCAGGAGATGTGACGTACCTGCCAGAAGGACGCACACGACCTAAAGGCAGATAGTAGTCAGAACAAACGTCCGCGTAGCTCAATTGGTAGAAGCAACTTATTCTGGAATGAGGATATCCGGGTTCGAATCCCGGCGCAGACCAAAAATGACGGAGAAATTTACTTCGTTATAATGGCGCCCGAACTATCCGGATGACCCGACCGTTCAAAATCTCGCATTGGTGTGATGTTATTTCCACACCGCGAGATAGGAAAAAATAAGAGAATCCTTTCTCCAGCACTTCGAAAAAATAAAATAAAATAAGGGGGAGATGATGTAACGTACCAGGAGATGTGACGTACCTGCCCGAAGGACGCACACGACATAAAGGCAGATAGGAATCAGAATAAAACGTCCGCGTAGCTCAATTGGTAGAGTGACTTATTCCGGAATGAGGGGATCCGGGTTCGAATCCCGGCGCAGACCAAAAATGACGGAGAAATTTACTTCGTTATAGGTCTTCCTTTCGCCCTCAGTACAGCAGCTATCCTACTACGTATTGATTTAATAAGATGCCGGAAGCAGTTGGGAGGTATGACCAACCAAGCGGTATGTAATGCGGCCGAAAAGTCAGGTATGGAGGAGATTCATGTATCCAGACGCCTGATATGCTGTTCCATAATGTCCCGCAAGTGCTCTATGAGATTGATATCGGGGAGTTCGGAGACTAATCGATATGTTGGAAATCTGAACTGTGTTCCTTAAGCCATTTCTACACAACATTGGACTTATGGCTCAGCGCATTGTCATCTTGAAAGACACCGTCGCCATTAGGGAAAAATGGAACACTGCTGGGTGTACAGAGTCCGGAAGCATTTCACGACGATTGTGGTCACCGGTCATACGTTGTTCCTTATGCACCAGGGGTCCACGTTCCTGCAAGGTAAAAATGTCCTACACCATACAACCGCCTCCACCACCGGCTTGTACTATGGAGACCATGAAGGAAAGATGGAGTGCCTCACGTTGTTTGCGCCAAATACGTACACGACCATCCATGGAGTGGAGTAAAAAACGCGACTCGTCAGACTAGCAGACTTTTTCTAGTCATCTGACGTCCAACCTTGCTTGATCTTTGCACCAGGAGAGTCTTTTGGGCCGATGAACCATGTTTAGGAGAGTATGTCGTCGGGTCGTCTGCTGTTAGAGCCCATACGTGCGAGAGTGTGACGCATGGTCATGACAGATACTGTTCCGGGTTGACCTCTGTTGTATTGGGTAGTCAACTGTTGAACAGTACTGCGTCTGTTGGTCTGTACGAGTCGTCGGACCCTACGCCTGCCTCCAACATTAACCTTGTGCTGTTCTGTGCCGTTTGCCTCCGGGTAACTGTTAGACCATTTCCCTGCCAGTCCTGATGCACTTTAACTACGGCGGCTCGCAAAGAGTCCACCAGTTCAGGCATTTGGGAAATCGAGGCACCCGCTCAACGGGCTCCCACAATCTGTCCTTTCGCAAAGTCTGATAAATCCTTTCGTTTACCCATCACGCTCCGAATTTTACTTCCTACTACATTTACACCTTATATATGCAACTCGGTCGACTGGTCGTGCCCTCTCGGAAATCACGTGGTCTATGGGCCGCATCCACTTATGATAAGGGTGGTCATAATTCAGTGATCACTCGGTATATAAAATAATCCTAGATGTGCGAAGAATTTCTAAAAGTAGAATACCAATAAATACACAGTTGACGTGGACCAGGAACATCAAATAGAAGTCATCGATCTTTCCACGTTTATAAGTGAGTCACGGAATAATTTCTCATCGGCCGCCACCGGGAATCAAACACGGGGTCTTCCAGTTACGCGCCGGATATGTGTTAACAAGTTCGTTCTTATCTTTTAATTCTTGTTGTTAACTTCATAAACGTTGCGTGGTTGAGTTGCTAAGTCTTATATAGTTGAAGATGATAGTAAAATTATATGCAAATAATTCTTGCGATTCGTAAATATGTCTAAAAAAACTTGTATTCTTTTCTTCATTTAATTGCCTGCAAAGTTTATCCGTTAGCCGTGCTGTTTCCTAACTCTCCCGCTTTCGATCATCTCCCCCGCTCTCGTGAATTCCCCTGACCTGGCGGTCCACCTAAGACCTACCCTGGGGGCAATCACCACGTCGTACTTTCGTGACCGCTTGCTACCTAAACCTAGAGACAACTCTCTTTCGCCCCCTTCCCTTGTCTCCAAGAAATGCCCTTAAGCATATCCTAATGTTCCCCGAGAGAAAGAACCACACCGCTTTCGGTAAATCTTAAGCCTCAAAGTGAAATGTGAGGGACAGGTCATTCGTCGGCCTCATTGAGATTGAAACCTGTAAAACATCAAAAGAGGCGCGATAGAGTTAATCTGCATTCAACAAACAATGTGCATACACTAATCTAAGACAGAATGTCGTCTTAGTAAATAACCGTGCATCCAGTGTCTAATGGGGAACTGACTCTGAGAAACTTCTCTCACGCTTTGTGGGGACAAAGGAAAGTGGAGCACGAGATGGAATAAAAAGTTACATTTTGAGATTTTGTACGAAATCCTAAAACCCCGTATAAAATCTCTGTAATATATGCTTCCAATGCACCATAGCGGCCTCAAAATTTTCCAGACTCACAAACGACAAACTACATGGCAGGGTTGCTTCTTTGGAGCCCCGCACAATGCTGGGGATTCACCAAAGATGAACAGCAGCAACTGAACAAATAGCTAGAAGGCGAACGAATGATAAATACACAGATGACGTGGATCAAATAGAAGTCATCACTCTTTCCACGTTTATAGTTATTTGTTCAGTTGTTCATCTGTGGTTAATCCCCAGAATTGTGCGGCGCTGTCATGTGGTATGACAGTTTGTCGTTTGTGAGTCTGGGGAATTTCGAGGGCCGCTGTGGTGCAGTGGAAGCATATCCGGCGCGTAACTGGAAGACCCTGGGTTCGATTCCCGGTGGCGGCCGATGAGAAATTTTTCCGTGACTCACTTATAAACGTGGAAAGAGCGGTGACTTCTATTTGAAGTAGAATACCATTTGAAATCGTCAGATTTCTAGACGTGCATTCCTTTCCGCTGTTCCTCGTCTGCCATACAGTCATCTAAACACAATGTCTACGACAGAAGTTTGATTTTGTGTGAGCATCTAACGCTCATTGAAGAGGAAATGTTTTTTTCTATTATTACATACTCGTTCGTGAAACGAAAGCTGCTTAAATATCGCTTTTAAAGTTCCGGCGTTTTGATTACAGCCCTTGCATTATATTTGCGAAGCAATCCTTCGCAGGTCATTAAATGTTCAGAAATTGCTTTTCTCTACTTTTCTTCTTCCTTCAACGTGGATTATCAGGAACAACGTAGTTTATGGAAACTCATTCTGTGAAAAGTAATCACGAGTGTTTATTCCAACCCTTTTAATCTGCCTCACCGGAGTTAAGATGGGAAATAAATGGCTCGTTGATACCACCTGAACACCAAGGCCATGATTATAGAATCACGATGATCCTCGAACAGCACGCTTCCAAACACTTAGTTTGATGGGAATGACCCCGGAGGTCAATCTCGATAGTCCTTCTGCTGTTCATGATTCTCTGAAAGTTACCTTTTATTCATTTCTTCCCTTATCTGCTTTTCCAAAACCATCATTGGACTATTTACACTGACCGGCAAAAAAAGATATTCATAAACTATTTCCTCTGCGTTTATTTGAGTGGCTTCTTTACCCGAAGCACCATTTATCTTACTGATTTATCTATTTTACATCAAATGTCCTTTGACGAAAGGGCTGTTATTTTGCTTCATATTTCTGTTGTCTTCTTCTATAAAGGTTTATTTTACATTTTGTTACCACTTCTTGCCTTAATGTTATACCGGGATTTCGAAGAGATTACCTTTAGAAAGTGACGTACTTCAGAGGTGAAGCACATGTCAAGACGGCAAAGTTGCAGCGACACATTCAATCGGTTAAGCTTAATTGGGAAAACATTCAGCTCCGGAGCAGAAGAATGCGGCAAATTTGTGTTTTCTCATTGGAGCCCGGTTGTGGAAATAGATATACTGACCGTTGGGTTATTCGAAAGATGTATGATGTTCGTTCCACACATCATCCGTAATTAATGAGAATTCCTTCTTCCTTCAACGCTTGAAAAATCTGTGATTCTTCTTCAACACACTGTCTGGAATTAATCAGAATTCCTTCTTCTTTAGTGAGCTACCTCAGACCTGGTTTGCCGGCTGACTCGGAAACTGACTCCGTCCTAGCCATTTCCCAAGTGTTGGGATATACACTGGCGTGCAAAAATTAAGGACGAGACGCTTTTTCGAATGTAACGTCTTGCAGAAGTGCTAAATATCGACTCAAATCATACAATAAGATCCCCAAGATGTAAGAATATGGGACAAGTGAGCAAAACCGTCCAAACAAGGAATCCAAAGGATACAAAGGCACTTTATTGAAAAGGTAGCTTCGAGCACAACTGGACAGAAGACAGAAACGTCCATATGACAGGCGGCTGCCAAGAAAAATCCAGTCTTTAGTAGGGGATATGATCACCCCTGACTGCGTTGCAGGATTTACAATGTCTGTCCACGCTGAGGACGAGATTGTCAAGGAGCTGTTGAGGCATCGCGGCCCATTCCTCTTGTAGCGCCAATCGCAGCTGCGGAATCGTTGCTGGTGGTTGGTGACGTGCTGCCAAGTGTCTCCCGAGAAGGTCCCACAAGTGTTCGATTGGATTTAGGTCTGAGGACACTGCGGGCCAATCCATGCGTTGAATGTCTTCACTCTCCAACAGCTCTGCGACAGCCGCTGTACGATGAGCTGTAGCGTTGTCGTCCATGAAGAGGAACTCAGGACCCACAGCACCTCTAAGCAGACGCACGCGGGGCAGGAGAACCTCGGTACAATAGCGGACACCAGTGACTGAAACTCCTTGGAAGATGTGGAGGTCAGTAAGGCTACCAAGCATGATACCGCCCCAAACTAGAACTCCGCCACATCCAAACCTGTCCCTTTCGATGATGTTGCAGGTGTGATTGCGTGTTCCCTGCTCTCTCCAGATGTGTATACGACCAGAAAAGCTCTTCAGACTAAATCGGCTCTCATCCGTAAATAGAACTCGACCCCATTGCTGATGTGTCCAGTTCTTGTGTTCCTGGCCCCACAGAAACCGCCGTCTCCGTTGAGCAGGCGTTAATGCCACACACCGTACTCGTCGCCGTGCAAATAGACCACCTTTGTCCAGCCCCCTGTTCACGGTAAAACGCGCTAACGGACGTCCAGTTGTGTGTTGCATGTGCCTTGCGATTTCTCCCGCTGTCTCTTCTCGCCTGTAGGACAATATACCGGTCGTCCGCCGCCGTAGCTGCTCGTGGACGACCACTGCTAAACTCTCGGACAGCTGTTCCTGTCGTTTGAAATGCTCTCAAAGCTCGTGAAACGATGCTGTGAGCGATCCCGAAAGCCTCGGCCACACTAATCACACTTCGACCTTCTTCCAACTTCCCAATGACGCGACCTCGGGTAAAATCATCCTGATGTCGTCTACTGGATTGCTTGTTGGCCATATCACACGGTGGCAGCAACTCGATGTCGTTCAAACCGATGTACACCGTGCAATAACTTTCACCGAATTGCTGAGCGTACACCGCCCGTGTGCTTTATACCCCTTCGCCCCCCCAATTACGTCATGCTGCATATATGCGCATGCCCTAACGTACCGGACCCTAGTCTATCTCCTGAGTGGTCTTTCGGTCCGTTCTGCCTGCTCGTTCCGCTGTTATGCTAATTTTTCCTCTTCGTCCTTAATTTTTGCACACCAGTGTAGTTTAGAGTGATGTAGTAGAATATAAAAAAAAGCATGTTGGGACATTTTCAGAATTAAAAAAAAGAAGAACGTAATAGCATTCCAGACCAGATTATTCTACATTTTGTAACATTAACAAAGCTTTGCGCTTAATAGTATAATAATCACAATATTATCATATGTGTGTACAGTTTCTAGATCAAGTTCATCATGAATTGAGAGAGAGAGAGAGAGAGAGAGAATTGCATCTAATGCCTCAACGCTTCTACTTGATCTTCTTTTCTCTAAAACTCGACCCGCTGCACTAAAAACCAACGTCACCATAAAAATCGCGGGAGTGACGAAATTTTAAAAAATAAATAACAATACTTCTAACTGCACAATTTTAGAAATTAATACATCATTTTAAAGATAAGATTCTTGATTTTTAATAAAATACAAAAAATGGGAATGTGATTTTTTCCCCAGTTTTTCGATACCAGACCTCCTTAAACTAATCCTTGCTTGGGCCATAGCTTTGGACAATGCATAATGCAAGTCTTGCTAAGCAAAATTTGTCGTGCAATGGCAGCTAGTTTAGGAAATTGAAAATCCTTCCACCATGGTAACAAATCCAAAATGAAATTTAACGCGTGAAATTCCGAGCCCGGGCCCGAGTTTTTCGGTAGTTAATGACTTCTGAATTAGTCCGAGCCCTGGCTGCGGCCGAGCTCATCTGTACTACAAAAGTCAATTTCTATACATATTAGGGATAGGAGAAAAAATCGATGTCGTCCCACTCTCTCATACAAACATACACACTCTACTCCACTGCAGACATTTCCCGTTACCCACTCTACATAATACATGCACTCGCTCGGGGGTCGAATCTTTTTGTTGTCAATAAGCCTCAAAGTGGTTTTACCATCTTAATACCAACAGATTGGTAAGAACACTGTGAGTGCCTCTTCTGTTTTTTCTGATTACGTCTTGGGCTGTGTCATGGAAGTAAGTAAAGCCAACAAAACAGTTAAACAGACCAGGAAATCGGGGAACACGACTTTTTTTCTTTCTTTACCATTGCGATAAAAAGAATGGGTCGACTTGGCCCAGCCCGGTCGTATGTGTCTGTGAAAATCCCGGCCCGTTGCTTTGTTCTTTAAACTAAAAAAAGGCCCGTCCCGTCCCGTTCAGACCTCTAAGCTAAGCGACTGTCCTATTAAGCGCCTCCAGCAGTCTCCACAAATGAACTCTGGTCTTGCATAGAAGCACCTTGGCAGGCGATATCCAGAATGGTATTGAAAGCCTCTTCCATTCAATGCTACGCCTTGTAGAGGCTGTTTTGTGGCTTCACACGAGTTTTGAAGCGGGGAAACTCTTGTACAGCTCTACAAGTGTAATCAGTTATCTCCTGTAACATGAGGAATCTGTGATACAAATTTCATTTGAAAAGTGCGATTCTTTCCTGGTATTGCAATTTTCACAAGCAGCAGCGTATTTGTGGGGAGTTGGGGTTAGCGAGCACCACGAGAGAGAAAATCTGAGGTCTATAAGCATCCATCGTCTCTAATTTGGGGCCGCTGGTTCCAGGGAAGGGACAGAGCCAGCTCTGCCACGCATGCCTCATCGAACCCTGGTTCGTCTCAGAAGAATAGTCAGAGGCCGTCGTCTCAGACCCTCCAGCCATTGGGCCGGCCAAGCGTTATTCACTGAAGAGAATTAAAAACATTATGACCTATGTTCGTAAGTATTTTTGATTCAATAGTTTGATAAAGTCTCAATAAACTGCACCTTCATATGACTTAATGTGACAAAACAAAACTGAAAGAATCGAAGATAAAGTGAGAGAGAGTGGGAGACCGACTAACCACGTGAGAAAGAATTAGTTTTGTCCAAAAAAAAAAAAAAATAGGAAAAGTTTACGGCCTCTGATGTCACTTCAACACATTAATGAATGCATAAATAACTTTCAAATGGTAAAAAAAAGTTTGGTCCATTCAAAAGCATAAAAATGCCATTCCCGCCGTCGCCATTTTATTCGTCTGCTTTACTCTTTCCTTAATTCTACTGGGCGGGAATTTTTCGTGATTCACTGTTTCCGCTCGAAGACTGTCATTACCAAATGCCTCACTTTAGAATCTCGATTTAGGGTCCACAAGTGAAAGATTGCTTTCGTGAGGATATGGACTTTTTCTTGTTACTGGACCTTGCACTACTCGTACCCTTCTGGACGTCGAACTGTGGTTTAGGTTGAAAGGCTTTTGACTGTTGTGAAGGGCTCCTCATAATAACAGGAATTTAACCACTGCAAGCCGCCATGTCTGTCAGGTGTATGTTCGTCAGAAATTCCTTGTTTACTTATTTCTTTTAAGTAAAGTGGCTGTTGGACGAAAGTAGGCTTCAAAACTGGAGAAGGGTTCGAAATATGATTCTTTTTTTCGACCAAATATGTTTTTGTCTAAGAATGTGGTTCACATTTTCCGTTCTTTAAATAGCTTACCCTGATATATTTTTGATTTGTTTTTTTAGTGCTTAGGGTGCATTAAATTTCTGCATGCAATAAAAGGTCTCCTGGGAGGTCAAGTGGTCGGACCGGGTTCGAATCACGGGTATGAAAAAGATGGCGTGTTTCTTCCGTCCCTCTGGTCTATAAATGCAGTGGGTGTAAAAGTATTTGTCCACCCAAACTTTTCAAGATATTGTTGACAGAAAAGAAGGAGAAATAAAGCGAACAGTGTGCAGACATCGTAATATTGACAATAAACAATACTGAAACAAGAAATGGGAAAATTTGTTTTGTACAAAGCAGCAAGTTTTAGAAAATAAAAAGTACATAGCTTGTCCCAAAACAACTAGGAATATTTTCATAAAAAAAAATCTGCGTTCGACCTTGGCACGCATATGGAAAAACCGGTAGTCATTGTAGTAACAATAGCAACCGGCTACATCTATTTAATATGCATTTATCGTTGGTAGTGCGCAGTTTAATAAGCGTTGTTTCGTGAACCCCTAACAAGTGTTTTCGCGCAGTGATGTTTCGAAAAAATGGATATGAAAAGGGAACAAACAGCCATTATTTTTTGCTGTCGACTTAAGAAGTCTATCGGAGAGATTTTTTGTCTTATGCAAAGGGCTTATAAAGGTAAATGTCTAGGAAAATCAACAATTTACAGATGGCATAAATAATTTCTATATGGTCGTAAGTCGGCGACTTTACTCGCGCATAGAGGAAGACCTTGAACTAGTCTTACAGAGGTAAACATCAATACAATATGTGTTATTTTATGGGAAGATAGACATCTATCAATTAGAAATATCAAAGATATGGTTCACATTTCAAAATCATCAATTCACAGAATTTTAACCGAGCATTTGGGCATGAAACGAGTTTGTTCAACTTAGGTTCGCCGTCTCTTTTCATGTGCGGCCCAATGCAAGGCCGCCCAGGGCCACAGTTGGAAACGGGTTAAAACTTTTGGACCCGGACCCGACCCGGACGCGGCCGTTCACATAATCAGACCCGATCCGGATCAGACCCGGGCAAATCTGCTTTGCATTATAAATTCTAATATATCATCATCATCATCATTCAATCAATCACTATCAATCCACTGATGGATGAAGGTCTCCCCAAGTTACTTCAACAACGCACTGTCGTGAGAGTCTCCACCATCCACCCATCTCCCACGTGGTCTTCTGGATCATTTCCTATCCCTTGGAATCCAGTCTAAAATTACGGTTGTCCATCGGTGGTCCGTCTTTCTGACAATATGTCAAGCCCATTGCCATTTCAGGGATTTTACTGTGATCATGATGTCTTCCACTCTTGTCGTTTTCCTTATCCACTAGTCCCTCTTTTTATCTTTCCTGGTTGCACCAAGCATGCATCTCTCTATGCCTCTTTCAGTTGCCGGGAGTCTTTGTATGTCTTTTTTTAGTGAAGGTCCACGTCTCTGCTCCGTACGTAAGCACTGAAAGGATGCATCGATTAAACATTTTTCTTTTAAGACATAATGGCTCGTTGCTCTTAACATTTGTACTGTTTCTTTCAAAAGCTCTGCAACCAAGTTTTTTACGCCAATTAATTTCTTCATCAATGTGACCCTCGCTTGATATCTGCTGCCCAAGGTAAATGTAGGAATTGGTTTTCTCCAGATTTTCCCCATCAATAGATAAATCTTTGTTTCTTGTAAAAGCATTGTACTTCAGTTTTGTCTTCTGAAAGTTCATTTTTAATCCCATTTCTTCACTCTTGTCAGAAAGTTCCTGGATCATACTCTGCATTTGTAAAGTATTCTTTTGAAGACTTCAGAAGTGTTCTTTGAAATATTTTTATTTTATTTTCAAAAATAAAACAGAATTAAAACTAGGTCGAAATCGGGTCAGGAACACCTTGACCCGACCCGTTTGACCAGCAAGATATTGTCGACCCCGTGACCCGTAGCCCGTTTCCATCTCTGCACAGGGCTAGTTCTGTCGTTTCTTATTTAGAGAAAATGAATATCAAGTTGATGACCCAATCTGCATGCAGTCAAGATTTGTCACCATGTGACATCTGGTTGTTCCCCATTTTAAAATACATTACGGATACAATTTGAGACTGATCAACAACTTATTACAGCTGCGCAGGGGTGTTTCGACAGCATTTTAGAAGAAGAATTCCAGAAGACATTCAAAAAGTGGGAGGAACTTTGGGATACCTGCATTCGATGCAATGGACAGTATTTCGAAAAAGATGACCACTTTCTTGATAATTAAGGTAGCCATATTTTTTTTTATAAAAACATTCGCTGTTGTTTTCGGACAACCCTTGTATTTTGTCGCACGATCGGAAGGATGAAATATGCAAATTAGACCACGTAATCCAAACGGAAATGTCGCCTTATCGTTCACAGATGTCTTCAGCTATAAAACAATCACCCCGAGCTAAAGCATTCAGAAGTTATAGACTTGCAGTTCCGACAGTGCCCCTTAAGATGGTTCCACCTAAAATCTCTGCCTTATGTTTCCAGTGGTAAAACATCTTTACATATTTTCTTCGCAATTAATGATGAAAATTTGCACATCGATAAAACAAACTTTAAGATATAGCATGGGATACTTAATACTTGCTCAAACATAACCATAATTAAGCAATCCCACATTTGCTTGTCTACTGACGTAATCAATGTACAGGTCGCGCCATCTATTAACAGGTCTGAAAATTACTCAAAGAGAAATGATTAATTTTTAATATAATTATGGTTATGTTTTAGCAAGTATTAAGTATCCCATGCTATATCTTAAAGTTAGTTTTATCGATGTGCAAATTTTCATCCTTGGGAATACATTAATTGCGAAGAAAACAAGTAAAGACCTTTTACGATTGGAAACATAAGGCAGAGATTTTAGGTGGAACCACCTTAAACTACTGGAATTGTAGAAATCTAAGCATGAGTGTATAATTGTGCTGCATTTACAAGATAAATGTTGTTGCTCAATTAGTGTAAAAGTCGGCAAATGTTTTTCAACGGTTCGCTGCGCAATTGAAAGTTACGATGAACAATGATTGTTATAAAGTCTCGTTCGTGTCGCCCATAGATTTTGCTTGACAGAAATCTCCCCAGAATCATTAAACAAGTGTGAAGGCAGTCATCCATCAGTGACTGTCTTCACACTTCATCATCAGTGCTCTATCATGCGCCGAAAGCATCTCCAAAACAACAGTCGGAGTCAAAAGTGAACGCACAGGCTTCCTGATATACACTGACGGAAAAAAAATCCCAACACCACGAAAAAATCGTTGTAGAGGAATGAAATGGCGGCAATACATTTGTATAGGTAACATATTTAATCGATTAAGGTTTCAAGATCACAGCTTATTGTAAGCGCGAGAAGAGCCATCTTAAATGTGAAATGCTGGTACATTAATAACCGGTGTAACCGCCAGAATGTTGAATGCAAGCACGCAAACGTTCATGCATTGTGTCGTACAGGTGCTGGATGTCAGTTTGTGGGATGGAGTTCCATGCCTGTTGCACTTGGTCGGTCAATACAGGGACGGTTAATGCTGGTTGGGGGTGACGTTGGAGTTGTCGTCCAATGATGTCCCATACGTGCTCGATTGGTGAAAGATCTGGTGATCTAGCAGGCCACGGCAACATGTCGACACTCTGTAGAGCATGTTGGGTTTTACAACAGCGGTATGCGGGCGAGTGATATCCTGTTGGAAAACACCCCCTTGAATGCTGTTCATGAATGGCAGCACAACAGGTTGAATCACCAGACCGACGTACAACTGTGCCGTCAGGGTGCGTGGGATAACCAAGAGAGTGCTCCTGCTGTCATAGGAAATTGTTCCCCAGACCATAACTCCAGGTGTAGGTCCAGTGTATCCCGGCCGCAGACAGGTTGGTTGTAGGCGCTCACCTGGCCTCCTTCTAACCAACACACGGCCATCACTGGCACCCAGGCAGAACCGGCTTTCATCAGAAAACACAACAGATCTCTACTCCGTCCTCCAATGAGCTCTAGCTTGACACCAATGACGTCGCAAACGGCAGTGGTTTAGGAGTAAGTGGAATGCACGCTACAGGGCGTCTGGCTCGGAGCTGTCCTTAAAGTAACCGATTTGTAACAGTTCGTTGTGTCACTGTGGTGGCAACTGCAGCTCGAATTGCTGCCACAGACGCGGTAGGATGCGCCACGGCCATAAGCCATACACGGCGGTCTTCCCTCTGAGTAGTGCCACGTGGCCGGCCGGCACCCGGTCTTCTTGAGGCAGTACCTTCCCTTGACCACCGCTGCCAACAATCATGCACAGTGGCTGCATTCCTGCCAAGTCGTTCTGCAATATTGCGGAAAGAAAATCCACCTTCTCGTAGCCCTATTACACGACCTTGTTCAAACTCCGTGAGCTGTTGATAATGGCTTCTTCGTCTTCTTAAAGGCATTCTTGACTAACATCAACACCCTAAGTCGAATCTCAACGATAACTTACGCTCACGAACGTTACAGCGCGTATTTACAGCAAAATTGCTTTGCATGTTCCGAGGGGCGCTACTAGCGCCACACGTGTGCGCCGAGCGCGAAAGGTGCATAGACGTCATCTTACAGATGTACTCTCACCGCCTACCAACTGTCGTTTATCTAACACAACCCCTTCTTGGTGTTGGGATTTTTTTCTTCCGTCAGTGTAAGTTAATCCTTGAATTCACAGCGGGATACTACAGCACCCCAGTACTAGTTCTTCGTTTGCTCACAGATCGCTTAGTGTTTGCTAAGGAAGGCTGTTGTTCCGTGTATTCTCAGTCTATAGACTGAACTGTGTTCATGTACGGAGGTGTCGCTGCGGCAGCTTTGTTCTATGTATCAGTCAGTTTTGTTCTGATAAATTGAATGATTTTCGCCTGAGGTTCCCTAGTTCCCCCGTCTGTGTATTAGGAGGTGAGAAAATAGTCTGTAATCCTACGTGTCAAATTATGACTTGGAATTTTCATTCTAAATAATTGTAGAAATCAAGTTTCTTAAAAGTCCCTATCAGTAAAAATTGAAGGTCACAATATGAAAAAGTGTTGCTTGCGTATTTGTGAGGAAAGGCAGAAATTTACCAGTCAAAAGTGGCTATACAGTGTGCACATGTTTGCTGATTTAATTTGAAAATTGCAATGTTGCTAACAGATCGATGTTTTTGTTGAAGGTAGTGAAAAAACAAACAAACCTGTGACGTATATTCTAAATTAACTTTCCTTTTTAGTTTCTTTCCCTATGTAAATCTTGAGTTTGTTCACAGTTGTACTTCACACTTAACGTGATATCTTCTCTCTCAAACGAATACTGTTGGCAACACAATTGAGGTTGAATGAACGTGACGTATGCCTGTTATGAGATAAGAACCAGAGATATAAACTACGAGACAACAGTTGCTCGTGGGGAGCGTGGAGTGTTGATTTGTGTTAGAGATGTGTTATGTGATTTCTATACTATCCTGAAGTGCTATAATCTATGCTGGAGAAATAAAGCCAATTTCCGTAAGTTTGAGTTTTGTTTAAATGTTTTGTCTGGCCGTTAAGGTTTAATTTAGGAACTCTTTCATCGTATGGTGATGTTTTTAAAATAACGTAAAAAGAGCGACAAAGAATCGGTACGAAAAGACATTTACGTTATAAACCTCGCGGTTAAAATAATGAATTATCAATTAATCCAGATACGCGTCGTAAATAAACATCTGAAGAAACTCGAAAACTGATTATACAGTTTAACAAATGAAGGTAAATCGCTGAGAGAAATTGGGAGAATTGTCAAGAAAAGTCATACGACAGTTCAACATATTTTCCTTCTGGGAGTGTTAAAATGCGTTGTCGTTCAACATATTTTCCTTCTGTACTAACGGCTACAGCGCCATATTGTCGACAGTCCAGAAACTTTTTGAACGCACTCTGTATATGTCTAACTATTTTGAAAACTAAGAAAAAGCAATGCTTGGAGTGCTTAAAAATATGTTTTTTGATTACGCGCTTTTCCCGGAAATTTGTCATTGTCTTCCAGAAATTTTCATCTGGTTTCAGATATGTTCTTCCAAACTTACGCATGATAATGTGCATACAAAAGCCTTCAATTCCGTCGAAATTTTAGTTTGTTCTTAGGGACACCGAGGTGGCCAATTTTAACTTAAAAACTCGATGGGGAAAATGGTTCATATCGAAGGTATGTGTTAAAAATGGCTGAAATCGTATTAATAGCGAATGAGCGGGATCAGTTCTTCCACTGATTTGCACGCCGCTAACTGCTATGAAAGAAACCAGATGAATTCCCCTTAAGAGATGTATACTGTTTTTCCTAGAAGGTAAAGTTTCCCTCGTTTTATGGCCGCAATATAAAGCCGTATGGGAATAAAGTTCGATTAGGAACAGCTACTCTGACTTAAATTTCCCCTCCCCGCTTGACAGCCGCTAATGACCCCAATATAAACGAGAAGGAAAGTAAAGCATAATGGGAAAAAGCAGTATCGGAAGACACGATTAAACAGAATTCCACCACCAGCGCTGTTAAACTTGCGCATGAAATTTCTGATTTGAGAGGATCATCAAATAAGTGCAAAGTCACTCAGGAGAACATTGAATTCTCAAGGATTTCATGGCAGAGTGCCAAGAAAACAGCCTGCAATAAGTCAAATAAATAATCGAAAGCGCTTGCGATTTGCAAGAAGATTAAAAGGCGCTCCTTTAGACTATTGGGAAAATGTACTATTTACTGATGAATGTAAATTTGAGCTATTCACTCCTTAGAAACGTTCAAACATTTGGAGAACTACAAATTCTGAACTTCAACCGAAGAATCTAGTGTCTATTGTAAAGCATGACGGAGGATCCCAAATGGTTTGGGGGTGTATGGGAGCCTTAGGTGTAGGAGAACTTGCTTTTATAGACTCCAAAATGGATCGTTTTGGCTATTTAAACATACTGAAAGCAAATTTGAGCAAAAACGTAACGAAATTAGGCATACGAAACTCCTAAATCGTTCAGCAAAACAATGACTCGAAGCATACAGCTCAAATTGTGAAGCAATGGCTCCTCTTCCATACGTCAAAACAATTGCATCCGTCACCACAATCACCGGATTTAAATCCAGCATGTATGGGGAATAACTCCCTGAGAAGCCGAACAAATACACTGTGATGCGAGTTTATGAGGTACACCTGCCCTCGTCAAATAAATGGCTCACGGCAAAGCGTAAGATGACATGTTAGCGTAGTGTAAATCAGGCAGCCCAGCTCATCGAACATCAGTTGGCTTTCGATTAAGAATCGGTACGGCCGCCTAACGATATGCCTACCCACACCAGAATACTACCACCACCATAGGTGTCCCTTTCCTTGATATTTGAGGGAAGACAGCGAGTACCGGCCTCTCTCCAGATGTAAACTCGGCGAGAATCACTCTGTAAATAGTATCGCGACTCATCAGTGAAGAGAACGGACCTCCACTGATTTTGAGTCCAGTTCACATGCATTCGTACCCAATTGAAACGTTCCCTTCGGTGGTTGGTAGTGAGGGGCACGCATAATACCGATCGCCGAGCATACAGGCCTCCTGCATGTAACCTTCGTACCGTCGAAGCTGATACCGTCCGTCCGATGACTGCCGCAAGCACAGATATGAGATGAGTCGGTGTTGCCGTCCTGGTCCGCCGTGCCGGAAGCCGCAGATAACGGTCATCCGCGGAAGTCATCGCCATAGGCATACATTCGCTGTACCTTCGGGAAGCTGTACTCGTGGCTTGGAACTACCGGCACATCCTGCTGACCACAGAACGATCGACGTTGAGCCATCTTGCGATGTCCGCCGGCCGTTGCCCTGCTTCGAGTTGACCTATTGCTCTGTAGCGTAACTCCGCTGGCAAATGACGTCCCGAAGCCATGTTAACAAAATCGCTATGTCGAAAACGTATCGCCGCACATGAATTGGCGACTCCTCCGAAACAACTGGTTGTAAGCTCTTGCGTATTTGCATAAAGCGCTTAAAGCGCCACTCATTTGCCTTCCGTACATCGATGCCGTATGCCTTTGCCCGTAACATATGCAAATTCCGTGCAATTTTAACTACATTGCACCCAATTATCGCAATTTTTCGGTTTGTTGCTTAATTTATGGAAACCAGTGTAGATTCATTCCCACCCTTGCACGTTAATGTTTTCCATAGTTACAAATGTTCAGTATTGATACACACTCACAAGCTCACAGCTTAAGATATGTTGACATTTCGGCTAGACAATCTCACAGCTTACAGTTAAAGCTGCAGTCATAAACCTACGATTAGAGTGAAAGCAACTGCTAGAAACAGTTAAACCTAAACCTAAGACTTCGCAGGTAACTACAAGTCTTCATAGCTGTTATGCTTCAAAGCATTTAACCCGGAAACTAATAGAATTGCGCGCATCAGAGATCTATTTTTCAACACCCTAGAATTTCTACATGGCATCACGTATATCATCTGATGCAGTCATGATTGCTAGCTTCTGATTAAAAGCATCAGAGTTCGTTCGAAGGATTGTGACACTTTTTTTTTATTGAACCCTTCTGGAATTTGATGGGCAGGGCACTCACCGATGAATAACCCTGAGGTTTGAACTTGCTTCAGAAGTCGCCAGATCCGGATGCCCAGTGATCAAAAATGGCGTGGCCATCACTGAAGCTCTTTCCTCCTAGCCCTGAGTCATTTTCTTTCTGTTGTCAATTAGTCTCACTCATTTTCTCTTTACGGCCTTTTTTTTTTTTTTGAGCTCTGATTTAAGGCTGCCAAACCCATCTGCGAAAATTCCAGTGTGTTATTTGAAGAGTGCTGGTCATTTCCAAGGGCATGTGTGGAAGGATTTCATCCCGTTTTATTTCTCGACTCCACTTTTCCGGCACTTCATAGCCCTTTGGTTATCGATAATAACGTGCAACAGAAATGGAAAGAAAGAAGGAAGTTTCCATATCAAAATAGGAAGTGAATCCCAACTTTATGCTAATGAAACGACTAGATCGTGTGTTATTCCCGAGGGTAAAACAGACCGCGCTGTCTAGGCCGGTTGATTGCCTAATGGCTTTGAATGTAGGAAGGTCGAAGACCCAGATCAGCTTATCATCAATTTTATAACGATGGTTTCCATGGAAATCGCCGACGGGGAAAGAATGCTCTTGAAGCAAGAAGGTGAAAAAAAAAAAAAAAAAAAAAGTGAGCACATAGGAAACATGCGAGCACGATGTTTCAAGGTTATTTCATAAAACTAATTACTAGTGAAAAATATTTAAAAAGATGTTCAGCGTATAAGACCTGCATTGCTTCATGCTTTACAAACAAGACATTTATCACGTCGTCCGTGGTAATAAGATTATGTCAAATCTGGATCTAGGGTTTCTAGATAGGTCAATAATCTAGTAGAATACTTTGACCCTAAGTTAAAGAAAGACATACACACACATACGAACTTTTATATTCTAAAAACTCACAGTTATGGATTTATTTAAAATTAATTAGCTGGTTATTATTATTTCGCTGTACTGGGGTTTTTTTTTTTTTTGATTGGAGGGTTAACGACCACCGTGAGCAACTCAATGGGCTATAAGCAGTCGCCCGTCCCTAATTTAGGGTCACTGGTTCCAGGGAAGGGAGACAGCCAGTGCCGTAAGACAAACACAACATCCATGCCTGACCGGGATTCGAACCCGGACCCCTTACGGACGAATGATCAGAGGCCAACGCCTTAGACCACTGCGCCACCGGGGCGGCGTACTGGGTTTATCAATTTCTTTTCACTTCGAGTTTAACGACCACCGCAAGCAGCTAGATTTTTTTTCTTTTGATTGAGTGTTTTTTTTTACGCTTTCCAACCGTAGGTTGAAGAAGCGTATATGCTCCAGCTTTGTCCGTCCGTCCGTCCGTCCTCCCGTCCGCACGATAACTGGCGTAAAAATGGTTCGATTTCGATGAAATTTTAGTATGTGATAGGGGACCACCTGTTGACGAACCCTATTGAAAATGGGACAAATGGGGTCAAAGGTCACGACGTAGCAGCGGGATCCATTCCATTGCACTTATACGTCATAACTTGCGTAAATATGGTTCGATTTCAATGAAATTTTACAATGTGGTAGGGGACCACCTGGAGACGAACCCTATTCAAAATGGGTGAATTGGGGTCAAAGGTCAGGACATGAGAACGGGATGCATTCCATTGCCTTTATGCGCCATTACGTGCGTTAAAATGGTTCGATTTCGATGAAATTTCAGTATGTGGTAGGGGACCACCTGGGGACGAACCCTACTGAAAATAGATGAAATGGGGTCAAAGGTCAGAATATAGGATTGCGATCCATTCCATCGCCCTTATCCCATATTATTAAAGTGGACGTCAAGTAATTTTTCTTCCTATACTTCCAATGGAAAAACTTTTGTACACATTTCCTTCACAATTAATGTGTTCCCAAGGATGAAAATTTGAACATCGATTAAAATAACTTCTTAAAATAACTTGGAATACTTAATATTTTCTAAAACATAACCATAATTATATTAAAAATCAATAACTTTTCCTTTGGTGGTGTTGAAACCAGAAAAAGAATGGCGCGACCTGTACTTTGATGACGTCAGTAGACAAACAAATGTTGGATTGCATAATTATGGTTATGTTTTAGAAAAAATTAGGTGTTCCAAGTTATAAAATGAAGCTATTTTAATCAATGTTCAAATTTTCATCCTTGGGAACGCATTATTTGGGAAGAAAAAGATGGCGCGACCTGTATTTTCATGACGTCAGCAGTCAAACAAATGTGCGGATCCTATTAAAAGTTTTATGACGTCAGACTTTTGCTAACAGATGGCCGCGATTCCCATCTGCCTCATTACGTCACGCGTTGTGTGCGTATGTTCGCCTGCACGATAACTCGCGTAAAAATCGTTCGACTTCGATGAAATTTTTGTATGTGGAAGGGAATCACCTGGGAAGGAACCCTATTGAAAGTGAACGAAATGGGGTCAAAGGTGAGGACATAGAAGCGGGATCCATTCCACTGTTCTTATGCGTCATAACTAACGTAAAAAAAGGTTCGATTTTGATTAAATATTAGTATGTGGTAGGGGATTACCTGGGGACAAACCCTATTAAAAATTGGCGAAATGAGAGTCAAAGGTCAGGACATAGGAGCGGAATCACTTCCATCGCCATTATGCATCATAACTTACGTAAAAATGTTTCGATTTGGATGAAATGTTAGTACGTTGTAGGGGCCTGCGCCTGGGGACGAATCCTATTGAAAATGGGCGAAATGGGTCAAAGGTTAGGACACAGAAGCGGGGTCTATTCCATTGCCCTTATACATCATAACTTACGTAAAATTGCTTCGATTGCGACAAAACTTTATCATGTTATTTCGGAGGTATACTAAACCAGTTCTGTTGAATATAATCAAAATGGGATCAAAGGTCAGGGCGTAGGAGTGAGATTTATTCCACAGCCATTTTATGATTTCTAGTATGTTGAAAAGCATATCATAATCAATGCATTGCATGATTTTGCTAACTTGTTTTTAATTATTTATTGGTTCCAGGTAATACATACAACTTATATTCATACATTGGTCGTGGTTAACACATACATCTCGAATTCAGACAAATACAGTATTGCGCGTCACAGGACACGAATATTATACAGTGTTATTCAGAAAGAATCATCCGATTTCAAAAATTTATATTTCGAAAAATTAGCAACACAGAATGATAAGTAATACATCGATGTAAAGGAAAAATGTAAGTGTTTTTTACAAATGTTCGATATGACTTCCTTTAGTCACACGAATAATGTCAACGCGCTGTGAAAATTTCCTGCCAAACACGGTCTAATGTGTCATTGGTAACTGTTTCTAAAGCAGCAGAAAAGCGTTATTTAAGTTCGCATAGAATTGTGGGCAAAGGAGGAACAAACACCTGATCTTTTACATACCCCCAAAGGAAGAAGTCGCATGGGGTCATATCAGGTGACCGAGGAGACCAGCTGTGTAACACCAAGTCATCTGATCCACTCCGACCAATCAAACTGTGGGGTAGCTCTGTGTTAAGAAAACGACGAACCTCTGTATGTCAGTAGGGCGGTGCCCCATCTTGTTGAAAAATGAAGTTGGGGAGCTGGAATATAGGGTGAGGAATCCCCATTTCTCGACTAGCACGAATGGTCTATTTCTTCGGGCTGCGTTCAAAAGTCTATCTCACTCTTTCAACATTCTCTCTAGATACGCCTGGTTGCCCAGGACTTTTTCCTTTACAAAGACATCCAGTGTCCTCGAACTGATGATACCACCTGCAAATACTCTGAGCCGTCGGTGGATTAATTTGGTACTTTCTACGAAATTCACGCTGAGCGGAGATTACCGACTGACATCGTGAAAACGACAGCACACAAAAAGCTTTCGGCAGACTAGACGCCATTTTTACTTCTTTGCCAAAAGAGCTTCATGAACGACACTAGCGCCATCTATTGTGCAGAATCTAAAACTTAGACATTTTTCCTTTACGTTGATGTACACTGAAGAGCAATTGAATTAGAGATACCTGTCTAGTAACGTGTAGCACCACCTTTCGCCCTGATGACGGCGGCGATTCGTCTCGGCATGGACTCGACAAGACACCGGAACCGTTGAGAAGCCATACAGACCCACGACCCCTGAACAAGCTCCCACAGTTCACGAAGATTTGATGGAGGGAGGTCAGAGCCTCGAACATCTCTCTCGATGGCATCCCAGATGTGCTCGATGGGAGGATTGAGGTCAGGTGACCTAGCCGGCCAAGGAAGCGAGGTCACGTCGGTGGAGTGTTCATCCAACCATTCGGATACAATTCGGGAGCTGCATTGTCTTGTTGCTGGATGAGGTCCCCAATGGGATGTTGAAGACGCACAAACGGGAGAAAATGGTCGTCCAGGATATCCCAAGAACGTTGACATGTGAGGAACGAAGTCACACGTACCAGGGGTCCCATTTCAGTCCACGTAAACAGTCCCCAGACTAAAACGCCACCCCCACCTGCTTAAAGAGTACCCTGCTGGCAAGAAGGATCCATCGCTTCATGTGGTTTGCGCTGTACTCGTACCCTGCCATCCGCATGTACCAACGTGAATCTCGACTCATCAGTCCAGGCAACATTTTCCCACATGTCTAGGGTCCAGTGGCGATGTTCCTGCGCCCATGCTAATCTTTGCACCTTGTGATGTGCGGTCGGCAGCGGTACCCTCGTGGGACGATGGCTTCTGTACCCCATAGCGAGGAGATGGTTCTGGATGGTGTGGCTGCTTACACGTTTTTGTGCACCAGCGTTATATTGCCCAGTGATTTCTTGCACTGTGGCCCGTCTATCCGCTATTACAATGGGGCTAGCCGACGAGGACCCCGCTCATCCACACGCTGTTGTCCACGGCAGTTGGCCCTTGCAGAGATGGTTTTACCGGATTCGATGTACTCACGGTGCACCCGTGACACAGTGGCTCGTGAAAATCCCAGTGCCTGCACGACTTCCGAGATGGAGTGACCCATTCGTCAATTTGCCCACGATCAAATGCGCTTAGATCAAATACTGCGTCCGACTCTTACTGATTCCCGTCGCATCACTCCTTATATTGTCGGATCGCTGCATACGTCATGTCGTTTCTGTTTACAGGGCCTCCCACAGCGCCACATTTGCATAACGCCAGCTGTCTCTAATTCAATTGCTCTTCAGTGTAGTGTTGTGCTATTCAGTGAAATGGCGGGATTTCTCTGAGTGAATGTGTGTGAGGGTAGTAGGAAGACACTATTTTTGTGATTTTAGTTTAAAAAGGTGAGGTGTTCCTTGTCCGATTACAATATAAAATTCATAAGCAGAAAATAAAAAATAAGCTAAAATCGCGAAAAAATAATAGTAACTTGGTAAAGGCCTGTGACGTACTACAGAGGTAAAGCACACGTCAAGACGACAAACTTGCAGCGATACATTCTGTTCGTGTAGCTTAGCTGGGAGACCAACTTACTCCGGAGTGAGGAGTCACAGATTCGATCCCATTCACGGACTAACCTGTGTTTTCACATAGGTGATTAAACGTAAAAATGGTTGTACTGTCCGTTGGGTTCTTCGAAAAATGTGTGATGTTTGTTCCACAAATCGTCTAGAATTAATGAAAATTCGTTCTTTGCTTCAAAAAAAAAAAAAAAAAAAGAAAGAAGAGGGAGATGAAGTGACGTAGTATAGAGGTAAAGCATGTGTAAAGACGGCAACTCTGCAGCCACCATCAGTGTGGCTTAGTTAGTAGAGCAACTTACTCTGGAGTAAGTGGGAGTGGAATCGATCTTCATCACGGACAAACTTGTGTTTTCACAGGGCACGTACCCATGGCTCCCAGTGCTACATGCGCTGAATCAGTACTAAACATAGTACGTACCTGAAAGCTTTTTGTACTAGGAATAGCAACAGGGAAAAGTTAAATTTAGATGAAACGGAATATTTTGGTAAAATTTCTGCCAAGCACTTTAAAATATTTTTGTCTTCTCTACGATTCTTAGCCCCCTAATAGCCACCCCTAAAATTCTGGCGTCGTGTTTAGAAAGCTGCGCCTCTGACCACTCGGCCACCGAGAGGACTCGTCGATTCGGAGTAGCTGCATCTCTTAGAAGAATGCTTTTATTCTTCAGTGTTAGAAGTGATTTGTCTGCTACTCTGTGCTGAATTTTGGAATAAGCCCGTGAACTTCAGCCAATCAAGGAGATATGTAAGATTCAAAGCATACATAATGAGATACGATTTCTTATGTAAACATTTTGTTATGAAGCGTGCGAAACAAGCAACGGGCGTATTGCAACAGCAGTAAATAGCAGATTACTGGTAAAAAAGTGGAAATCTGCTAGAGGAAGGAAACTATACTAGCGAGCACTGCTAGTGTTTATCTCTCAGAGGTGCAGTTTTGTTTATTGTGAAGGTGCTTTTCCTTCAATTTAACAATAATTTTCTTTTAGTTATTTTTTCCCCTGGAGATTTGCAATTTTGTATCACAAAAAAAAGGGGGCCAGCGGCATTATTCGCATTTTTGACAAGCCAGAGGTTGGACGCTCTCTCTATCTGGATATCCACACTGTTCCTCCCTGACACTAGATAAATAAAAATTATCAGAAAATTGATGCTGCCCATTTGGTCCCAGTTTTATTAGATAAGAAAGATGACACCGAATTTTCGATTGCAATGAGCATGTGTTTTGAATAATTTCCGACGCGAATAAAATTTAACAAATTTATTCAAAGTCAATGGAATGGACCTGTTAGAAAAAAAAACCGGATTTCTACAATCGATAAGACATCCAGAATTTTATTTTAACTTTTTGAGGTTTAGCGACCATCGTGAGGAAATCAAGGGGTTATAAGCAGTCGCCTGTCCCTAATTTAGGGTCACTGTTTCCAGGGAAGGGAGAGAGTCAGTGCCGTAAGACAAACACAACATCCATGCCTCACCGGGATTCGAACCCGGACCCCTTTCGGAAAGAAGAACTTTTCAAACACGTCTCCCGGAAGGGGAGATAGTGAGAAAAAAGGTTTTGATCTTTATGACCCCTACCTGAAAGCTGCGCATTATTTAAAGAGATTAATGCTCTTCATCTTCATTTACGGTTTTCAACCGTGGGTTGAAGAAGTCTATATGCTCCAGCTTTGTCCGTCTGTCTGTCTTTCTGCACGATAACTCGCGTAAAAATGGTTTGATTGCGATGACATTTTAGTATGTGGTAGGGGACAACCTGGGGACAAACCCTGTTGAAAATGAGCGAAATGGGGTCAAAGGTTAGGACATAGGAGCGGGATCCACTCCATCGCCATTATGCGTCATAACTTACGTAAACATGCTCCGATTGCAAAAAAACGTCATCATGCTGTTCCGGAGGTACACTGAGCCAATTACGTTAAACATGATCGAAATGGGGTCAAAGGTCAGGGCACAGGAGCGAGATTTATTCCACAGCCATTATCCTCATAACTTGACTAAAAAGTCTTCTATTGCGACAAAACGTTTGTATGTTGTTCCGGAGGTATACTGAACCAATTCTGTTTAATATAATTGAAATGGGGTCAAAGGTCAGGGCACAGGAGTGAGATTTATTCCACAGCCTTGTAACTTGAGTAATAGTTTCTGGTATGTTGGAAAGTGTATCATAATCAATGCATTGCATGATTTTACTAACTTGTAGCGAATGGCATGTAGTAAAAAAAGAAATTTCTCAAAGGGTTCCCAAAAGTGGAGATACAGCTGCCACAAACTGAAGTACACAAACGCCATCTAGCGACAGAACTGTGAACTACAAAACTCCTCAAAAACAAACCCAATGTGTTCCACAAATTGAATGGTATCCGGTGGTAAAAGAATTTTTAAATCGCCCATTTGGAAGATGCGATATTGAGAAAAACGTATTAAACATTTACACCCCCTAACGGTAAAATTGTGCGTTATTTTGGGAAGAAAAAACATACAAAGAGTTTTCATAGTAAGTAGTTTCTAACCGAAAAGGGATTTTTTCAGTTGGGTGTTTAGTCCCGCAGTTATTACTATAAACGGAAACGTGAACTTACGCCCTTTAGTGGCAGACTTCTGCGTTAAGAAAATTTTGAAATTATGTGAAAAACATTTCGCACCGGAAACTTTCCCCAAAAAAAAGAAAGAATTTTCAAATCGGACTTTTAGAAGCAGAGATAACGACAAAAATAAGATACATATCTACGACCCTGGCGGAAAAACTGTGCATTATTTTGAGTAGGAGGTATTGTCAATCTGAAAAGGTTTTCCGAGATGGGCGGTATCGGTCCACGAGAAAAAATTTCAGTCAAATGTTCAGAAGGTCAGATTTTGCTGCTAATACACCAGAAGCAGAAATAAACACTTACGCCACCTGGTTGCCAAACAATACTTAACCAAAAATTAGAAATTACGTCGTATATGCAAAACATTTTTCATCAGGAGCTGCATCCCATGCAGGAAGAAGTTTTCCAAATTGGACTTTTAGAAGCAGAGATATTTCCAATTGGACTTTTAGAAGCAGAGATATCTCTTGAGTGAGAGATTCGTAAACACAATTCATAATCTGAATGTCGCACCATATATCCTCCATCAGTTCAAGCTCTTCTTGGAGAAAATCTTAATCAGTAGCTTTTCACAATGTTGCTGATGTATATAGCATGCCATCACAACTTAAATTCCTATCCAGAACTCCATAAGAGGGGTAGCATTTAACTGAACAAGTGGTGAAGAAGGAAATCTACTATAACTACCTGTTACGTATACCTCTATAATTTTTTTTGTTGAAGCTTTAACGACCACCGTGAGCAACTCAATGGGCTATAAGTAGTAGCCCGTCCCTAATTTAGGGCCACTGGTTCCAGGGAAAGGGGAGAGCCAGTGTCGTAAGACAAACACAACATTCAGGCGTCACCGGAATTCTAACTAGGAACTTCCTCGGACGAAAGATTAAAAGCCGTCCGAGGCCACACGGATGGCTTTTAAACTTTCTTTTGAGTTTCTTACCTCTCGGTTAAAGATTTCTTACTGAATGGCACTTTACTTCCTCGAATAGCTTGTACGTTTTGGCAATGCTGACAGTGAGTTAGCAGCAAATAAAAAGCCTACGTCGGATGTGATGTGTGTGCAATATAGTGGAGTCGTGAAGATTTATGGATAGATGAATAACTTGTTGTATCTACACTGGCGTTCAAAATTAATGTGCAGAAGGCAATAGCAGGCAAGTATCCCAAAGGACTCAATTAAATGTTACGACGTTCACAGGACATGCAAAATGGACACGAAAAAACAAATTCACGCCGTGAGATTTGCAGATCAGTGAGCAAAATGCTGTGCAATATGTAAATGGAGTTGCATACTTAAAGCCAACGGGGAACGGCATTTCTCGTTGGCAGCACGTGTAAAAAGCGTGGCTGCAAATGTTTTTATTATGTCTCATACACGTGTCTCTGAAGCTGTATAATGGAGAACTATAGGACGACTAGAAGAAAGACAGTCTCACGCCCACGTCGCAAGAGACTTAAATATCCACCCCAGAGAGGTTTCATGGTTATTCCAGCAATTTAACAACACCAGTGGAGTGGATATTCAAGTCCCTTGGCCTGGCCAAGGTCGTCTAAGGCGCACGACACCTCGTGAGGACTGTTATGTCGCTTGAATCGCAAGGCGTCAAAGGACTTATACAGCCAGGCAATTGCCTTCGGGGCTCTCCACTGCAGCTAGAACTACGGTATCAAGGAAAGCAATACATCGAAGGGTTAATGAAATTGGTCTTTATGCCAGGAGACTCATTGTTTGTGTCCTGCTAACCACATCTCACAGGACAGCTTGCTATAAGTGGTGCAGGCAACATCATTCCTGAAGCCCAGACGAGTGGGCCGGCGTTCTTTTTACAGATGAGTTGAGATTCCGTCTACAAACATATTCTCGTCAGCATTTCATCTGGAGGGAACTGGGAACCCGTAATGATCCTGCAAACGCCCGCGAACGAGACTCTTTCGGAGGCGGTGGTCTGCTGGTGTGGAGTGGCATTATATTCAACGGCCATTTCCCAATCCATATGTTCGCAGGAGGCAATGTGAATGCTGAGAGCTATGTCAGACTTTTTCGGGGAGCTGTTGGCCCTAAGTTCCTTTTAAGGGACGATAACGCTCGTCCGCACATGGCTCAGCTTCTCGATTAATAGCCACAGAGCAGGGATATTCGCCGTATGGACGCTCCATCCAGGTCTCCAGATCTGTACTCTATAGAGCACGCCTGGGATGCTCTGGAACGACACGTAGCAGCTTGTTATCCCCCTTCCAGAATTCTTCCCGCGATACGCACCGCCCTCATCGAGGAATGGAATTCTTTGGCTCCAGAGTTCATCAGTAACCTGATGATTAGTATGCATCGTCGTTGAGAGAGTTGTCTGTCGGTATGAGGTGGTCACATAGGCGTATTTGGGTTACATTCTTGCATCTCACATTGGTGACATTTGCGAATGTGACCCTGTATACGCACAATGTGTATATATTTGCGTTTTGTTATAAAATGTTTATTACCCGTATGATTGCTTCTCTTTACATGACGGAAGTCTCTACCTGTTATTTCATGTTTTCCTTTTTGACAATGCGAATGCACTTCGGACTTTTAATTTGGACACCAGTGTACATTGAAAAGAGTTGACCAACGTGTAGAGAGATTGTAGATATTACGAATATTGCTATGTTGTTACGATAACCTGATCATGTACGCTTGCTGATTGTCAAATGGAGCAACGCAGAGATCAAGTGTTTTGGGAAATAATACTTCATGTTCGTTAGACCACTACCTTTTATAGGAATAAAGACAGTGGAGTCGTTACGTAAGGTTGCTGATTCTTTTCACCCTGGCCGATTATTTATAATGTGATATACATATATTTAACAAGTTTATCAAAGGACAGTTATTAATTACTCAATCAAGCAACAACGTTCAAAAATATTAAAAACGCTATACACCTACATAGACTTTCTTGAAAAGTAGTGCGCGCGCACACACACACACACACACGTTGGAGCTCAATTTCCAATCCCTGGCTTTTATTGTGCGAGAAAGAGAAATGTTTTCGTAGAATCGTCTGTTATGAAACTTGGAAAAGTTTTTCAAAACGGCGTACTGTTGTTTTTATATGATTTCTGATACTGTATCTAAATATTCTATTTTTTTTAATTTTAGGTCCTATCAAGACCCCTGAGCACATTACTATCACGCGACGGATTTCACCGAAAAACACTCGCAGGATAGATGTCATCCTTGGTGGTAAAGATTCAAGAATAATTCGTGTAAAGGTAACACTATATTTTCCTCTTAATAAATTTTTAAGAACAAGCGCAGAAATTGTAAAAAGTGTGGCCAAAGAAGTAATGTAGAAATAGTGTTTGGTAACAGAAGATCAAATGTCTAAAACTCTTACTCAACCACTAAGAAGCTTACACACATACATATCACTAAGCTGTTCTGTAAAATTCAGAGGTTAGCTCCACAAAGAAATACAAACTACCAGATAATTTTTACTTACTTTGCCGTATCAAACTTCTCCATTTACAGCGATCTTGATATACAACTCGGGCTTCACTGAGATCCATCACACGCCGTACAAAAGATATTCTATACTTCATACTCATAATCTTTTTCTCATGCAGACACTCCTGAATCTGATGCTTCCG
Organism: Macrothele yani; assembly: GCA_039090855.1. Lineage (NCBI taxonomy): Eukaryota > Metazoa > Arthropoda > Arachnida > Araneae > Macrothelidae > Macrothele > Macrothele yani. Next base: position 24,694,153 of record CM076992.1, read on the forward strand.
TGGTGGACCGTCTTTCTCAAGTGTGGTAGGTCGACCATATCCCACACTTGAGTCCGGTTTTACAATTCTTTGTGTCTTCTAAATCAGGTAAGTACACCAGTGTGGGGGATTAGCCCAGAACTGAGGGTTACAGGTGAAGAAGCTTACAAAAAGGAAAATTCTGAATCTGCAAATTCTAAAGCTCCCACAGCTGACGGACGTTTGAAGGAGCTTACAAAAATGTTAATTCTAAAGCTGGAGATAAAAGACTTTGTCCAGGGTTGGTTGCGGGATAAGCAGCTCTAATTCTGGGTAGGCTGGTATGGTATTGTTACGTTGGTCTAATAGAGCATGCTTTGGAGAGACGGGTATCTGAGATGACACCGCCACCAGGAACGATTCATGAGTTCCAAAGAGCACCGACGAAGGATTGATAACCTCTGCCGCAGAAACTGCTCAACAATATTGTTTTGAGTATTCCACACTGGTGTCAAACGTGCATATCTATTTGCGGAGGGAACCCCGTATTGATTTACTTATAGGTGTTTTTGGACAGTACATCTCTGCGTTACTCTGGACTCAGCGTAACAGGCAGTTTGTAACGTACCAGGAGATGTGACGTACCTGCCAGAAGGACGCACACGACATAAAGGCAGATAGGAATCAGAATACATGTCTGCGTAGCTCAGTTGGTAGAGCTGCTTGTTCCGGAATAAGCGTCCTCGGGTTCGAATCCCGGCGTAGACCGAAAATGACGGAGAAATTTACTTCGTTATAATGGCGCCCGAACTACCCGGATGACCCGACCGTTCACAATCTCGCAATGGTGTGATGTTATTTCCACACCGCGAGATAGGAAAAATAAAAGCAGCACTTCGAAAAAATAATAAAAAAAAAAAAAAAAAAAAAAAATAAGGGGGAGATGATGTAACGTACCAGGAGATGTGACGTACCTGCCAGAAGGACGCACACGACATAAAGGCAGATAGGAATCAGAATAAAATGTCCGCGTAGCTTAATTGGTAGAGCAACTTATTCCGGAATGAGTGGACCCGGGTTCGAACCCCGGCGCGGATAAAAATGACGGAGAAATTCACTTCGTTATAATGGCGCCCGAACTATCCGGATGACCCGACCGTTCACAATCTCGCAATGGTGTGATGTTATTTCCACACCGCGAGATAGGAAAAATATGAGCAGCACTTCGAAAGAAAAAAAGAAAAATAAGGGGAGATGATGTAACGTACCAGGAGATGTGACGTACCTGCCAGAAGGACGCACACGACATAAAGGCAGATAGGAATCAGAATACATGTCTGCGTAGCTCAGTTGGTAGAGCTGCTTGTTCCGGAATAAGCGTACTCGGGTTCGAATCCCGGCGTAGACCGAAAATGACGGAGAAATTTACTTCGTTATAAGTTGTACCAGCTTCGAATACTCAGGATGTCGGGCACTCTCTATGAGTAGTGTCAGATGAATGGTAACTATGTGATCTGTTGTGTTCTTAAATGACATGTATGTAAACATCAGTGATCAAATTACGTACGTATGAGAAACCCGTGAAAATGTTGTTGGAGCTTAGGTTTTGAACATGTGTGTCTTTCTTAGACTTGGGAATAACAAGATGTACGTTAGGTCGCGTGATAGGTGTTATCCTTAGTGGTACGCTCGCAGGCTCTGTGAGAGAGTGGAATTTAGAATAGCTGTCTTCGGAAATTAGTTAAAACTACAGTCATCTGCAAAGTTTTAAGACCACCTGTCAATTTATTGAAAATTAAAATTTTCAAAGAAACAACTAATTACTAGTCAGAGATATTTGAAAAAATGACACAACAGTTGAATACTTACATTCTATAAAACACAAGAAGACTGAAATCAGTACCTTGTGTGTCCACCTTTGTTTTTTATAACCGACAGAGTACAATGTGACATACTCTCAATGAGGGATTTGCAGTAGTCACTTAAAATGCCTTTGCACCACACGTGCTTCATCGCATCAATCAAGGCTTGGTAATTTGATGGCTTTTTTTCTGCAACCTTTTCTTTTAAAATGGTCCACAAATGTTCGAAGGGGTTAAGGTCGGGACTGTTACTGCACCAGTCAAGCACAGTTATATTTTTCCTGTGCAGGTAGTCCTTTACTGTCTTTTATCTGTGGCATGGTGCACCAGCATGCATAAAGATTGTGCATCTGCGCACTTGCATATGAGTTTACAGCTTCTCACGTAGCCTTTCCACATAAAAAGGACCAGTCATGATGCTAGTGCCTGTCCGCAAAAAGGATAATGAAGCACCACCGGATGCTGACATAGCACCCCATATCATCTGCCTAAGCAGATGTCTCACGGTACTAACGGTGTATTTTTCATCAAACCTTTTGCTTTTTGGTCGTCGAACATGTGCTTCACGTGATTCAAATTGACGCACAGTTGATTCATCGGAAAAAAGAACTTGGCTCCAGTTTAAAGCACCTCACGATTCGTGACGCTTCGCAAACTGGAGTCTCATCTTTTTCATGACAGAAGTTAGTCTAGGTTTATGTGCTTGTTTATAAGACTTTAATCCAAAATCCTTTCTAAGACGTCGGGAAATAGTGCTGATATTAATATCAGACCCTTTTGAATGTAGAAAGGACTTGATTTTCTTGCACGAACTCCTCAGAGAATGCATAACTATTCGCCTTATGGTAATTTCATCACGTGAGGTTGTTTTGCTTGGACGTCCACTTCTCTTTCGGTCCCTAAAATTACCTGCATCTTCATACTTCATGATTGCATTATGAATAGCAGACTTGCTCACATTCACCGTTCTGCTTATGTCACGTTCGGAGTATCCTTCATGATATAAAGTCACTATTTGTGCCCTCTCAGTAACACGTAATGACGTTTTTTTGCCCATTTTTCGCAATACAGAAAATACGTACACAACCTCTCAGCTTGAAAACCAGAAACAAACTGACACTCGCACGCTTCCCCCAACTCTATCAACATCTGCCGCTGTAGGATTATGCAACATCGACAGGACGTTGAGTAATACAGACAGTAGCTGACGCAATCGGCAGAAAGCTCCTAATACTAAAATGGTCTTAAAGTTTTGCAAATGACTGTACTGTCCACAGAAAACTGTGGACGAAGAGCGGGCGGAAGAGCCATTATCGGGATTCGATTCCACCGTATTCTTTGCCCGTAGTCGAAGTTAGCACTCTGTTTTAGTGTTATCGTGGTTCTGAAAAATGCAGTAGCATCAGAAATTCTATACAGTTTCATTCTCGACTCCTCTATTCTACGGATGCGGATTATCCGTGAGGATTTGTTTTCATTCTTGACTCACAAAGCGACACATAGAGAGGCAGCACCTTCTCAAATTGATCAAATTTCCTTGGGTACCCAGGGTATCTTACCTTTTCCGTGTGACACATAACTGGATTCTACACAGGGTGCTTTTAACCCTTTAACGACCATGACCCAAAAATCTTGTATCACTCTAAATACCATAACGCCCGAAACTGTCTGTTGGTTCACTTCTTTGTTTAATAACAACAATAGTGACTGAGGGTGACTCCAGCTGATTCCTCATATGTTGTGCAATAAAAGGGTAAGAAATCCGACTCACTCTAGACAGGCGTTTCGGGAGGCTATTGTCGTTTCTATGCTCGGGTGTTATGGTCGTTAAAGGATTAAAGACCTAACCAAATATTATGATGTTCTACTGGGATAGTTATGAAAAAAATTCTCACGTGCGCTTAGCTCGGCCGATCTGTTGGCCGAGGAGTCTGAGGTTCAGGCGCCGTCCAAAATGAGCCCACGTTAAAGTCTGGATGAGGCATGGGTGGTGTGCTTGTATGATAGCTCTGGTTCTGCCCTTTCCCTGGAAACAAAGGCCCTAACTTATGGACGGGCAACTGCATATAATCTGTAGACATTCTCGTGGTGCTCGTTAAAACCCGAAACAAGCAAACAAAGAAGAAATATTGAGCTGGAAAAGCCCTCCTTCCAAGTTATATAGCACATTTTGAGAGTGCAATTACGAAAGCTACTGCATAAAGTTAATCAGCTTTTTATTTAAGTTATTACAGCGCACTGTAAGTGATCGATACGAAAAATTATGCAAATATACATCGTAGTAGGTGTTCGAAATGGCCTTCCTGAGCAGCAATGTACACATCACAGCATCATCGCATCGACTGTCGAACATCTTGAAAAGTTTTGCGGAGAGCTGTGTATTAGGAACCTGCACACAGCAAACATCAGCTACAAAGTTTCCTCATAAGAAGAAATTTAAATATGGAAAGCATGCGGACCATGCAGTTGGTCTCAATCGTACGTACACCCTAATGGGCAGGGTTCGTACACACCTTTATATGTAGCCCCATCACGCATGAACTACTTCAACGGTGTAATTCATGCATGATGAACCACGCAAATGACATAAGTTTACCTAGAATCAAACCTTTTGAAGCATTTTTAGTCTCAAAATGTGCTGTGGCTAGGATGCGAAGAGTTTTGGGTTCACAGGTTTCATAGAAAGGTTTTGTCTTCCCTATGAACAACAGTAGAATATACTATCAACGACAGTCGAATTGGCCAATGAAGCAGGATATTCATTGAATCCGATACATAGCTTTACCCAAAAAGCCAAAGTTAAACGTTCTAATCTTCCTATGCAGCAGTTTCGCTACCTGGGCTTAATACCCTACATACCAAATGTGTCTTACAAACTCAAGATCGCTCTCAAGAAGATGAACTGCGGTGTAGGCATAAGGTCTCCTTAATCTTTATATACTATGCTAAAGAGAAATACTGATATACCCCCTCTTTTCAGCGAGGCAGGTGTTTATGCGATCCCTCTACAATATCCGGAGGGCTCCAGACGATACTACATGGGAATAACCAAGCGTTCTTTTCGAATCAGAGTCAACGAGCATAAAAGGGATACAAAATGAGGTAAAGCAACCACAGTCTTATCTAGGGAAGTCAAATTCAAGTCTGCTACTCCTGTGTAGGATGACAAAGAAATTAGCTACCTACTCTGTCCCTAAATCTACGACCATTCCAGAAACCTTGGAGATCATTACCAACAGTGTCACTTGCAATAATAGCGTCTCCCTGGAGTTGCTACGAATTTGGAACCAGTTCTTCAAGTCGCGTCTTTTTCCTATTAGGATACCTCGAGCACAACCAACGTGATGCCTCCGGTCTTTAAATGGATATTCTTTCGTATCTATTTATTGACAAGACAAGTCATCGCGTTCAAATTGTTGAAGCGTTCTATTATTCAGATTGCAGTTTCTGTCAATCTTCCTTGAAAAGGTCATCGGCGCTCCGGTGGAGCAGTGCTTTAAGCAATGGCCTCTGATCATTCGTCCGAAAGGAGAAGGGGGGGTCCGGGTTCGAATCCCGGTGAGGCATGGATGTTGTGTCTGTCTGATGCCACTAGCTCTCCCACTTCCCTGGAACCAGTGACCCAAAATTAGGGACGGGCGACGGCTTATAGCCCATTGAGTTGCTCACGGTGGTCGTTAAACTCCCAATCAAAAAAAAAAAAAAAAAAGGTCATCTGGTCGATATGAGAAAGCCTGGAAAACCGATTTTTATCCTACGCAAATAAATTCGGATTACTAGTATAGTTATACTATTTTCTAGTAGAATATGTTCTTAAATTCTGAAATAAACTTTTCAGGAACACCCTATATGCGGTGTGTTTCAACCGTGATCCAATGCTAAAATATTAAATCGCAGACCTCGATTATGGAGGAAAATTCTAATAGTAGAAGACTATTTACCAAGCTTTGACTGAGAAAATATTAGATTTCAAGAATAGCAAGGTTTTTTATAATGCCGAAAAGGAAAGCCTTGATAAGTGGTTGCAAGTAATTCACCTGGACCAATATTACAATACAACGCGAGTGATGCAGATACAGTTATCTCTGCTGCGAATCAACCCGAACGGGAAGAGATCTAAGAAAAGGAAATAAACAAGGGCATCAATCACAGCACAGCATTGTCCTGCGTTGACACTTTGTTAAAGTGCCTGTACCAATGAGACTTTCATCATAACGATATGATTCACTGAGGAAAATTCGAACACAATAGAAAGCATCACAGGATCCCTGCCCCATCAAAGAAAAAGAAAAACTTGTAGATTATCTTGTGACGTACGTACCTCAGAGGGGACGCACAAGTCAAAACAGCAAGGTCCAGAGATAAGCCTTCGTCGGTGTAGTTCAGGCGGAAGACTATCCTACCCGGCAGGACGAAGATGTGGGTTTGAATACCATCACCGGTAAATTTGGGCTTTTACGCTATCATCTAGTTAAATTATGGAAACTTTGTTATTATTATTTGCACAACCATATACACAGTTGAGTCACATTATTGTGACCACCTCCGGCCTTTGAAGTCAACAGCGCGTAGCCAATGAAAGAAGGCACGCGTCGTGAGCTGGCCTGGAGGGTATATAAGGTGTGATGTAGGCAATCTGAAAACAAATCACTCGTTGCTGTCATGGATAAATTTATCAGATTTGCAAAAAGGGATTATTATCGGCTTTCGGGCCAAGGGTGGCAATATTTCTGAAACAGCGCAGTTTGTGAATTGTTCGCGTGCTACTGTGGTTAAACTGTATTGTGATTGGAGAAATGGCACCATTGCGAATAAGCGACGTGGAAATGCAAAGCACCACGTGCCACTGATGTGAGAGGTGAACGTCGGCTTCGAAGGTGCGTGAGGGCCGATCGACAAGCTACAGTGGAGCAACTCACTGGCCGAATTAACCAGGAGGCTACCGGAAGTGTGTCTAAAACGACAGTTCAGCGAACCGTGCTGCGTATGGGGGAATCCGATGCAGACGGATGGTCACTGCACCTATGCTAACGAAGGTGCATCGGCAGAAAAGGCTTACATTTGCACGGCAGTATCGGATTTGGACCTCCCCTGATTGGCAAAGGATTGTCTTCTCCGATGGATTGCCTTCTACGTTTTCTGCTCCGCGTCTTGTCGCTCCGGAGTGAGTTGTTCTAATCGACTCAGCTACACCGACGGAATGTGTCGTTGCAGATTTGTCGTCTTGACACATGCTTGAACCTCTTTAGTAAGAAAATAAATACATCCATCTTACCACGTTCCAGAAACACATAGCAACCGAATTTAACTGCTATAATATATATAGCCAGTGCCGTTAATGCCCACCAGATGGAGACGTCTCAGTAGCTGAGCCCATCTTACGGATTTATGATGTCAGAAGCTGACTTAAAAATACACATAGCACCGTGGATTGTTGGCCACCGTGGTGTAAAGCTAACGCGCTCGGCTAGATATCGAGAGACCTGTGGATTCATTTCCCCGGCGGCGGCTTTTTCGGTTGCCACGTGTTTCTGGAACGTCGAAAGAGCGATGTATTTATTTATTTACTGACGCCACGTATTTGGAAGATTTTCACCTTGGATCTCGCCCTTTGGATTTAACTGCTATAAGTGAGGGGGGGGGCGCACGGAGGAGCGCATAGATAGAAGCAGTGGAAAAAGAAGAAATGGGAGCAACAGAGTCCCGAAAGGGAAGGAAGAATGGAAGAGAGAGGCTCGGCCCAGAGACAGAAACAAAGCCAGTGTCAGAAACCAGAAATAGGAAGAGGGTACGGAGAGCGGAGCGAAGAAGGTTATACTCCTCTTCCAAGGTGGAAGAAGGGTCAGGGAAAAGAGAAGAGAAGGGTTTCCAGGTCAAATCCGAAGTAAATAAAGCTTCGACTGTGAGAATTCCTGAGCGGAACCAGGGTGGGGGAAGAAAGTATGATTGATCGGGTGGATGAATCTGAGTGGAAAAGAAAAGAGGTTCTATAAGCAATTCCAGGATGGTAGAGGGAGGAGCGCAGAGTAGCGGGAGGGAATGAAAAATGAAATACCGCTAGACCGTCGATAAGAAGTGGTGGAAGGCGTTTAGAAGTAGAAGGAGATGAATCCATCCTAAGAAAAAGGAGGAAAGTGAAGGATGGATCATGAAGAGAAATAAGAGTATTCAGGGTAGAAGAAAGTGCAGGGGAGGGCGAAAGGTGAAGACGAATGAAGGAGACTATTCGGTGAGCTCGATAATATGTTCTGACATCCGGGAAATGAAGACCACCAAATGATGTTGGCAGAGAAAGCGTGGCAGCAGGAATCCAATGTCGAGATGACCATATCACTGAAGTGAAAATACTATTGATGGCAGAGAAATCATACGATTTAAACACACAGGAATCTCAGGGATAGAAGCATTGTGAGAGAAGATATCGATAAACAATTTGAGCACGTTGAAAGTAAGAGGAAAAGGAAAACGTAAGTCGCCAAAAACCAGCCGTGCGATGAAGTCGTGGGAGGAGAGCTTGCCAGGTGATGTTGCCCGCGGTTAATGAGTGTCCAAAATGTGCTCCAAGAAATTTTTGGGTCGAGGAGGACCACACTGCTCCCCACCCCACGGTGAGTCAGTGCGGCCCCTCCAAGAACCACACCACAGGCCAGCACTCTTCTGAATATTCAGGGCAGCAGCAGAGAGAGCAGCATACTGTTCATAAGTGGCAAGAAGAGTATCAAATTGGTCATCGCGGAGAAGACAAAAGGTAACATCATCTGCATGAGCAGAGACAAGAAAACGGTGGTGCCGAGTACTAGAGACAATCGGTCCTACCGCAGGTAAGAGAGACGCCCGACTTGCAGTCAAAAAGGGCTCAAAGGCGAGAGCAAAGAGCTGTCCTGATAATGGACAACCTTGTCTGATGCCAGATCGAAAAGGAATCGGGGCCGTCAAAAATGTGGCCGTCCGAACGTGCAAATGGGCGCCCCGGTAAAGGCTAAGGATGAGAGAAACAAAAGCGGGAGGAAAACCAAAGTGAGTTAATACGGCAGAAAGGTAAGTGTGAGAAACGTTATCAAAAGCGGATTTCTTGTCAAGATTAAACAAAGCTAGGGGTTCGGAATGTTGTATATATAGCCAGTGCCGTTAATGCCCACCAGATGGAGACGTCTCAGTAGCTGAGCCCATCTTACGGATTTATAATGTCAGAAGCTGACTTAAAAATACACATAGCACCGTGGATTGTTGGCCACCGTGGTGTAAAGCTAACGCGCTCGGCTAGATATCGAGAGATCTGTGGATTCATTTCCCCGGCGGCGGCTGAAAACAATTTTTCGGTTGCCATGTGTTTCTGGAACGTGGAAAGAACTATGTATTTATTTATTTACTGGCGCCACGTATTTGGAGGATTTTCAACTCTTTAGTAAGGTCACATCATCTCCCTCTTAATTCTATTTTATTTTTTGAAGCAGAGACGGGACTGTTTATTAATTCCAGACGATATCTCGAACGAACATCACACATTTTTCAAAGAACCCAACGGCTGGTAGAATTTTTATGTGCAGGTGCCAATGTAAAAACATGACTTTGTCGGTGACGAGGATCGAACCCGCGTCTCCTCGATCCGGAGTTCGTTGTTTTAACCTACTAAGCTACACCGACAGAATGTGTGACTGCAGATTTGTCGTCTTGACACATGCTTTACCTCTGTAGTACGTCACATTTGTTGAGGTAATCAAAGGCATTATGCTTCTGTGAAGTGTGTTTGAAACAAATGGACGTATTTTTGTCGTACAAACATCACTGATTGGTCGCAGCATTACGAGGGCAAGTTCCAGCCTCTCTCGTGTTTCAGTTTCTTGAAGCACATTGAATAAAATTAACTTCGTCTTTTTTATGGAATGAATAAATGAACTAGAATATCGCGAAATTGAGTGTTTCATGGAAAACTGCAGGTCGTGACATGTGTCAATATTTCAAAAATATATAGAAAATCAGGTTTTTTGGGTTGTAGAAAGAGAAAAGCACATCACTTATCTAACTAACTGCGACAAACTGATTTCGCTTCATATAAAAATTGTTTCAGCTTTTGAAAGTGTCCTTGAACTGACTTGACCTTCTGAAATGAATACGCCGAAGAAAAATGGCTCACTACGCCATCCTTTACAGCGTGCAGTATAACTCCAAGGTCAACAATTAACCTTTTCACCCGGACGGGTGTCCACAGCATTTTTCTTTCTCCTCTATGGTTAATATAAATTGATCGTTCGCACTGCTATTCTGTAATGCACATGGTGAAACTACTGTTTTCCGTATTTTTCTGACTGGGAAGCAGGGGGTCGGGGATGAAGTGATGCAAAAAGGATATACACTATCTACCAACAAGTAATTGGACACATGTGATAGCAAAGGAAAACGAAGTTTATTCACCTTCAATAGTTGGTGGAGCTTCCACGAGTGGCGATTTCAGCTGCGACCCTCCGGGGCATACTCTCAACCAGGCGTTTTACGACGGCTAGCGGTATTTTCTTCCACTCGGCTTGGAAAAGACAGGTCAGTTCCTTCACCGATTTCGCACGGTGGGGGCACCCCTTAAGTCGACGCTCCAATTCGTCCCAGAGGTGCTCGATAGGGTTAAGGTCCGCGCTCTGCGCAGGCCAGTCCATTCGATGAACCCCATTGTCACCATACCAAGCCATGGTGGACCTCGCAACATGACAGGTGGCATTGTCATCCTGAAAGTAACATGGGTCCACCCCGTAAAACTGCCACAACGTAGGAAGCGCATGGTCATCCAAAATGGTGCAGTAGGTCTCGGCGTTGAGTCTACCAGGAATTGCGACCAAGGGTCCCGTGCCATACTAGGAGAAACACCCCCACAGCATAATTCCACCGCCGCCGAACTTCACAGTTGGCACAATACATTCCGGCAGAAGGAGTTCTCCAGGCAGACACCGAACCCAAACTCTGCCATCCGAACGGTAGAGGGTGAACCTTGATTCGTCGCTCCAGAGAACCTGTGTCCACTGTTAAACGGTCCACTGTCGACGTTCTTTGCACCACGTTAGCCGAGCAGCGCTATTGGACTTAGTGATCAAAGGCTTGTGGGCGGCAGCACGTCCATGATAACCGAGCAGATGGGCTTCCTTACGAATGGCATTCATCGAAAGAACACTCCCGGATGCCTGTTGAAACTCCTCGCGGATGTGGTCCATCGATTTGGTGCGGTTCTTCCGAATTTCTCTGGCTAGCACCCGTCGGTCTCTAACTCCCATTTTTGTGGGTCTGCCAGGTCGGAGCACATTCCGACAGTCACCTCTCATCTTCCACTTTCCAATCATGTAGGCCACCGTCGATTTTGGGTGCTTCAACCTGCTGGATATGTCAAGTATGGATTGGCCATTTCTGTGATACCCGACGATTACACCTTTCTCGAAATCAGAGAGCTCCGAACTGCGTGGCATTTTGCATGCGACTGGTTGCGTTGTTGTTTCCCACACGATATTTAACGGCGGCGGCCGTGACGTGTATCAGGACCGCAGATATCGTCGATTGCAGGGGTGTCCAATTACTTGTTGGTAGATAGTGTAGAAAAAGAACGGCTCGTAAAATATCTGTAGCATGCGTTAGGTCGAAAGCTTAAAACACAAGAATAGTATAGAAAACCCTCTTGTGCAAAATTCGTAAATATAATTTCACCTCGTAGCCTTTTTAAACAAAACGAGTTTTGTGGACTTTCGCCAGAGATTTCCTTGTCTTTCTTTCAATGGGTGAAAATTTCCATTCAGTTCTGTATCGTGCGCAGAGACGCATGGCAAAATTTCCTAAACATTTATTTAGTCGTGAGCAATTTTGCGGGTATCTGATGTTATACGTACTAGCGGATTTTCTTTGATACATTCATTGTCTTCCTGTCTGTCCTCCTCAATTTTAATGACCGGCACTTTAAATACACACTGAAAAACCTCCGTGAGAATGAGGCCTAATTAGAAGAATATGCCAGTTGTTACATAATAAACAGCTCGCGTAAAAGGCTGTGACGTGCCTGCCAGCAGGATGCACACACGACATAAAGGCAGATAGCAGTCAGAACGAACGTCCGCGTAGCTCAATTGGTAGAGTGACTTATTCCGGAATGAGGGGACCCTAGTTCGAGCCCCGGCGTGGATAAAGATGACGGAGGAATTTACTTCATTATAATGCATTTAAGAGTACGGAGATGTTAATGACTGAACTGCAAATAAATGGAAGTTACAGTGGTGTGCAAAAGTGTTGCGTCACGTGCTAAAACCGTGAAATTTTAAGTTTAACTAATTATAAATAAATACATCGCTCTTTACACGTTCCAGAAACACACAGCAACCGAAAAATTGTTTTTCAGCCGCCGCTGTGAAATTGAACCACATAACTCTCGATATCTAGCCGAGTGCGTTACATTTACACCACGGTGGCCAACAATCCACTGTGCTATGTGTATTTTTAAGTCAGCTTCTGACATCATAAATCCGTAAGATGGGCTCAGCTACTGAGACGTCTCTATCAGGTGGGCATTAACGGCACTGGCTATATATTAATTATAGCAGTTAAATCCAAAGGGCGAGATCCAAGGTGAAAATCCTCCAAATACCATCTTACGGATTTATGATGTCAGAAGCTGACTTAAAAATACACATAGCACCGTGGATTGTTGGCCGTAAATGTAACGCACTCGAGAGTTCTGTGATTCAATTCCACAGCGGTGGCTGAAAAACAATTTTTCGGTTGCTGTGTGTTTCTGGAACGTAGAAAGAACGATGTATTTATTTATTTACTGTCGCCACGTATTTGGAGGATTTTCACCTTGGATCTCGCCTTTAAGTTTAACTCTTTTTTTAACTAGTTAATTTTCACAGCTATTTTATCATTTATAAGATGCGAAATTTAATGGATATTTCAAAAATGTCTTAGTTTTTTCCTGTGGCTACTTCTGTTCTTAAGATAATTTACAAAAATCATGACCAAGTCGAAATTATTATGAAAAGGATTATTTACCCAATACTTAGCTTTACAGCAATAAATCGTTTTTGTAATTCATAAGGAATGAAATAACACTTAAATACAGAAATATAATGAAGCAAAATTATAAAATGTACCTAATATTTTGCTGCCGAGCTTTTAGCTGTAATCACAGCTTTGCATCTTGATGGCATACTGTGAATAAGGTTTTGTAAAAGATTGGGTTGAACAATACGATTCCAAATTTGAAATACATCTTCAATGAGTTCAATGTCGGTTGTTGGCTTCTTTTTTGACAGTTCATACGACACTTTGAACCACAAAATTTTCGATCGTGATTAAGTCTGGTTACTGTGGTGGCCAATCAAAATGCTGAACATTTTTTTGCTCAAACTACTTTTTCATATTTTGGTACGATGATAAGGAGCATTGTCATCTCGAAAAATAAAATTGCTGTCATAAAGTCTTCTAGATGATGGTAGCATCTTGTTTTCTAATATCCAGATGTATTTCTGCGCATTTACCGTACCATCGATAATATGGAGGTTTCCCACGCCATGTGCACACATGCAGCTCCAAACCATGACCTTCACCGGATGCTTAACAGTAGTCGCTAAACCACTTGGATGGAATTCTTCATGCTTGAATCTCCTTACATAGGCACTACTCTGATTCCCATTAAGACAAAATTCTGATTCATCACGGAAAATAACATTTTCCCATTGCTTGGTTGTCCATGAGACATGCTGTTTTGCCCACTGAAGTCCTAGCTGTCTTTCTTACGTCTGCCTTTGCAGCCACGTAAGTCATAGTGAAGCAGCCTCCTCCTAACAGTAGATGTACTAACAGTAACATCAGTCACTTCAGACGATCTTAGAAGCAATTCAGGTGAATTGAGCCTCCTGTCTGCTAAGATTAGCTTTCTGCGCACTCTGACCTGCCTGGTTGTAGTGGACCTGGGCCTTCCACTGCGACGCATACTTTTAATATCACCAGTGTCTTCTACGTTCTTTCAGTAGCCTAATAACTGTAGATTGATTACAGCTCCTCTTTCAGCGATTTGCCTTGAAGAATATCCTTGTTCATGCAGAACAACTATTTTTACTCTGTCCGCTGTGGACAATTCCGCAGTTTTAACCATTATTGAGAATGTACACAAATTATACCCCAATAACAACAAGAAGCGACCACTACAATGCTCTAGTAGCTCTGTGTCAACCCTTATAAAAGCTGGAGTATGATTAGGATAGCATTAGGAATCAGCCAATCAGGTAAAAGAATGTCTATGATTGGCTATAACAACTGATACGCAGCTAACGTGAATTTCAATGAGTTTGCTAAACCTCAAATTTTATGTCATATCTTTAAGAACAGAAGTAGCAACAGGAAAAAGTAAAACATTTTTGAAATCTCCATTAAAATTTTGCATCTAATGGCATATAAACAATGAAACAACTATGAAAATTAGTTAGTTAAAAGAAGAGTTAACCTTTATAATTCACGTTTTTGCAGATGATGCAATACTTTTGCAGACCATTGTAGATATTATTTAAATGCACTTTCATGACTTCCACATTCGCTATCGTTTACCTACCGTTGCTTCGATTTGCGTAAAGACGCGCTGGTCACAATGTTTTGGATCTTCGGAGTAAGTTTAAAAAAAACAGTAATAAAAGTAATTAAATTAAAAACATATCAGTTTTTATGAAATTATATGCGATAGTAAATTAAAAAAAACAGTAGTAAAATAATTAAATTAACTTCCCCTCACTGCCCATTAAAGCTAGATGGGTAGCGAAAAGTTTGTTGTTCTAAAAATTGGATCGCAGTTCTAAAACGTTTGGAAAGCATTGATCCATCAGATGAAATGATATGTCTTGTGGCAGTTTCTTTATAACAAATTGTGATCCAATTCAACTGCAGTTCTGCTTACATTACTCTGATACCTATTAAGTCTTTCTGCTGGATTGAAAGTGGAAGTTTCAATGAGATATCGTGGCCAACAAAACAGATTACAAAATACATTTGCGTTCGTGAACGCACATCCGTCTAATAATTGCTTTTCCAATTCAGCTGGGACTACCAGTTTGGAGTTCCTTCTTGTGTCATGGCAAAGGTATTTTTCTGCGGAAGATCTAAATTAGTGAACTACAAGTGTGCAGTCATCGGAAGTTCGTTTGAAAACCCACGAACTTCTAAAAGCACGAATACTAAGAATTCAAGGCGAAGATCGAGGGGGATTGAGATTTGTCGCTCTTCAGAAAACCCATGAAACGAAAAAAGGAAATTCAAGATCATCGACCTCTCCAACCGCAATTTACATGCGGCAGAAATTTCTGGAAAAGATGCAAGAGCGGCAGTACTGAAAAACCGCAAAGTCTCAGGAGGTAGTAACAGCAGTCAGGTCTCAAAATAATTCTGAATGTATTAAAGCGAGATGATTGGTTCGCGAAATGAGTCATTTTCAACTCCGTATCGTGCAAAATCTAAATTTTAAAAAGTACATTGAGAATGGTGTAGCGTTCTTCAAGGTTGTACAGCGTGTGTATCTAGTTTTGGGATACACTACGTGAGATTTATTCTTACTCCCTCACTTTAAAAGTGAAAAAGAGTCACTCCAATAAAGATCAAGAAAGATTTACTTACAGTTCGCCTTTTATTCGGCCCTTCACTAATGAAGAAACTTTAAAATCATAGCTCCGATAACAACAATAAATATTCATTCGAATTAACGTGAATTAGTAAACACAACAATAGTTTGAAAAGACTAACACGAAATATATACACTGAAGAGCAATTGAATTAGAGACAGCTGGCGTTATGTAAATGTGGAGCTGTGGGCGGCCCTGTAAATGGAAACGACATGACGTATGCAGCGATCCGACAATATAAGGAGTGATGCGACAGGAATCAGTAAGAGTCGGACGCCGTATGGGTAAGACGAAGGATCTAAACGAATTTGATCGTGTCGGGGCCCGAAGAATGGGGCATTCCATCTCGGAAGACGTGCAGGCACTGGGATTTTCACGAGCCACTGTGTCACTTGTGCACCGTGAGTACATCGAATCCGGTAAAACCATCTCTGCAAGGGCCAACTGCCGTGGACAACAGCGTGTGGATGAGCGGAGTTCTCGTCGGCTAGCTCGCATTGTAACAGCGGATAGACGGGCCACGGTGCAAGAAATCACTCGGCAATTTAACGATGGTGCACAAAAACGTGTAAGCAGCCATACCATCCAGAACCATCTCCTCGCTATGGCGTACAGAAGCCATCGTCCCACGAGGGTACCGCTGCTGAGCACACATCACAGGGTGCAAAGATTAGCATGGGCGCGGGAACATCGCCACTGGACCCCAGACATGTGGGGAAATGTTGCCGGGACTGATGAGTCGAGATTCACGTTGGTACATGCGGATGGCAGGATACGAGTACGGCGCAAACTACATGAAGCGATAGATCCTTCTTGCCAGCAGGGTACTCTTCAAGCTGGTGGGGGTGACATTCTCTTCTGGGGACTGTTTACGTGGAGTGAAATGGGACCCCTGGTACGTGTGACATCGTCCCTCACAGGTCAACGTTACCGGGATATCCTGGATGACCATTTGCTCCCGTTTGTGCGTCTTCAACCAGCTAGGTCACTTGAACTCAATCCCATCGAGCACATCTGGGATGCCATCGAGAGAGATGTTCGAGGCTCTGACCCCCCCCTCCATCAAATCTTCGTGAACTGTGGGAGTTTGTTCAGGGGTCGTGGATCCGCATGGCTTCCCAAGGTTTCCGGTGTCTTGTCGAGTCCATGCCGAGACGAATCGCCGCCGTCATCAGGGCGAAAGGTGGTGCTACACGTTACTAGACAGGTATTTCTAATTCAATTGATCTTCAGTGTATACACCACAGATCTAGAGACACTGTCGCTTACAGATTAGAACAGCTTCCACGACTATACCACTAACTCACCGCACCACAATTTTCGCTGCTTGCTCCAACATTATACACGGTCGAGTCACATTACTGTGATCATCAGCTAATATCCAGAGTAGCCACCATGTGCAGCGCGGACAGCAGCTAGACGGACTGAGAGTGACAAAATAAGGTGCTGGAAGGTGTTCACAGGTATGTGGAGCCATGTTGACTGCAGTGTATCTGAGAGCTGTTGGCGGGTGCGCGGTGGAAGGATCCATAGTGCGAACAACACGATCGAGGTAGTCCCACAGATGCTCAATTGGGTTTAAGTCTAGAGAATTAGCGGCTAAAGAAGTACTTTGAAGTCTTCATCGTGCTCTTCCAACCACTCTCGGACATTTCTAGCTGTGTAACACGTCGCATTGTCGTACTGGAAGATCGCATCTGCCCCAGGGAAGACAATCAGCATGTATGGGTGTACGTGGTCTGCAAGGATGGATTCATAACGAATTAGGTCCATAGTGCCTTCTACAGGTATGAGTGGACCCAGCGAATGCCACGAAAACATTCCTCCAGATCATACCGCTGCCCCCACCAGCTTGTGTTCTTCCAGCAATGGTTGAAAATTGTTTTTTCTCCAGTGTTTCTCGCCACATACGCCAACGTCCATCCGTTCGATGAGGCAGAAAGCGTGACTCATCGGAGAAGGCAATCCTTTGCTAATCAGCGGAGGTCTAATTCCGATACTGCCAGGCAAATGTAAGCCTTTTCTTCTGATGTATCTTAGTTAGCATAAGTGCAGTGAGAATCCGTCTGCATCGGAGCCCCATACGCAGCAGGGTTCGCTGAACTGTCGTTTTAGACACTCTTCTGGTAGACTCCCGGTTCATTCGGCCGTGGAGTTGCTCCACTGTAGCTTGTAGATCGGCCCTTACGCACCTCCGAAGCCGACGTTCACCTCTCATATCAATGGCACGTGGTGCTCCACAGTTTTCACATCGCTTATTCGCAATGGTGTCATTTCTCCAAACACGATACACTTTATCCACAGCAGCACGCGAACAGTTCACAAACTGCGCTGTTCCAGAAATACTGCTACCCTTGGCCCGAAAGCCGATAATCATCCCTTCTTGCAAATCTGATAAATCGCTGCTTTTAACCATGACAGCAACGAGTGATATGTTTTCAGATTGCCAACAGCACACCTTATATACCTTTCAAGGCAGCTCACCATACGTGCCTTCTTTCATTGGCTACGCGCTGTTGACGTTAAAAGTAGGAGGTAGTCACAATAATGTGATTCTACTGTGTATAACTCGTTCTTATCATGTCCACACACACGCGCCACGCACCCTGACCTCAAGACTGCTGCCAACATAATATTCAGTGAGTGAGAAAATATAGCGTTAAAGTTGAAACGTTAATAGGGGACGAACACAGAATTTACATAGAAAAAGAAAACTGAATATGAAAGTTAAATTCGAGTATAGTGAGTTTTGTACATACCATTGTGTTATCTGATAGGTGCTCATTTTATTGCTAGTTATATCCCTGGTGTTATTAGGAATCTACAGACAAAGATAAAGGAAAATCACTGCTCCAGTCAAAATTATGTGTATCCAGATGCACGAAAAATTATAACAAATATGTTACATAAAGGGATTAATAGCCCAAGGATAGTATGCGATTGAAGACTACGGCCTCCTTTTTGTTTGAAGTAAGGGGTTTAGCGACCCCTGTTGTACATGAACCTAATACTGCCCAACATTTTCAGCACTCCACAAATAGATAAAATTCAAGTAGCAGCCGCGTTTTACGAAACCACTGGCAATTTCCCTCTCTAATCTTAGCAGAACCAACCGTAAGCCTGTCACAGCAGGTGATACGAGTGAACGGTAGCTTGTTTCGCTGCATAGCTTTGTAGCACTCAAAGCGAGTAAGGGAAGAGCTCTCACGCGTGCAGGAAATTGTGGCTCCAGACGATACATTTTTTACAATTTTCATCGCGAATATCTCCGCGAGTTTTGCAAGGAGAACACAATGAGGTTTTTTTAGACTAATTAAGACATTGCGCATTTTTTTTTAAATTGAACCTTTTTTCCTCCGAAGGCTGTTATAAAAGTTTCAATTTTTTTATTTTTATGCAAATGCCATACACAGGGGGCAACTGCCATGTCGTAAGCCTTTGCGTCATTTTGAGTATTTTTCTAATTAAAAGTATGTATCTACGATCAACCATTGAAGAGATAAAAGCTTCTTTCAATCATTTTTGAAACACCCGTATACTGATGGCAGCAAACAAATGGACAGACGCACTGCCAGCCGGTTCTTGTATATACCAACTGTAACGTACCAGGAGATGTGACGTACCTGCCAGAAGGACGCACACGACATAAAGGCAGATAGGAATCAGAACAAATGTCCGCGTAGCTTAATTGGTAGAGCAACTTATTCCGGAATGAGTGGACCTGGGTTCGAATCCGGGCGCAGATAAAAATGACATTCACTTCGTTATAATGGCGCCCGAACTACCCGGATGACCCGACCGTTCAAAATCTCGCATTGGTGTGATGTTATTTCCACACCGCGAGATAGGAAAAATATGGGCAGCACTTCGAAAGAAAAAAAAAAAAGAAAAATAAGGGGGAGATGATGTAACGTACCAGGAGATGTGACGTACCTGCCAGAAGGACACACACGACATAAAGGCAGATAGGAATCAGAACAAATGTCCGCGTAGCTTAATTGGTAGAGCAACTTATTCCGGAATGAGTGGACCCGGGTTCGAATCCGGGCGCGGATAAAAATGACGGAGAAATTCACTTCGTTATAATGGCGCCCGAACTACCCGGATGACCCGACCGTTCAAAATCTCGCATTGGTGTGATGTTATTTCCACACCGCGAGATAGGAAAAATATGGGCAGCACTTCGAAAGAAAAAAAAAGAAAAATAAGGGGGAGATGATGTAACGTACCAGGAGATGTGACGTACCTGCCAGAAGGACGCACACGACATAAAGGCAGATAGGAATCAGAACAAATGTCCGCGTAGCTTAATTGGTAGAGCAACTTATTCCGGAATGAGTGGACCCGGGTTCGAATCCGGGCGCGGATAAAAATGACGGAGAAATTCACTTCGTTATACAACAAAGTTGCGCAAATGAAAAAAAGAATACCAAATAGTTCTTCCAATTTTAGGTCTGAACAAACTGATGGAGATTTCAGAACCACCATTTCATCTTCTCACGAAATAATGGTTTTTACAGACACATGTTTCATTTTAAACTTGTCTACAAACCACAACAAATTAGATTAGACGACCTACTCAATTTTCCATAACTTATTATGCAAATTCATAACAGTTAACTTT
This sequence comes from Macrothele yani, assembly GCA_039090855.1. Lineage (NCBI taxonomy): Eukaryota > Metazoa > Arthropoda > Arachnida > Araneae > Macrothelidae > Macrothele > Macrothele yani. The sequence goes on from CM076992.1 coordinate 24,714,225, forward strand.
CAATGGAACCTTTTCATTTACGCTCTAAGGAAAATGAAGCATCTCACAATCTAGTACAAATAGGAGCTTCCGTTGGAGAAACAAATTCTGGTTCCACCAGCCTGCTGAAACAAAAGGAAATGAAGGATAACACAGGTCTACAACACTTTGATTGTTTTAGATTCGATTTGTTGCTTGTTTCTTGTTAATTTCGATGTGCCGATTTCTAAAAGGATACTCAAACTTGGCAATCGCTTATAGTCATCGGGTTAAGGAACAACAACATACATATTTCATAAGTTACTGATTCTTTCCGAATGCCTATAAGATGATGTTGCCGCTCAAATTTGTTGTGCACCAAACTGGATTCGGTCGCACCTGAGTAGAGCAGGAAGAAGTACTCAGTAGTGTATATATATTTATTTATAGTATATATTTATTTATAATAAATATTCGGAGGGACAGGAAAAGACCCAGAAGAAGACTCCATGGGAGATGGAAGAATGAAATTCGAAAGTATGCTGGAGTGACATGGAGGAGACAGGCCCAAGACAGACAATTGTGGAAGAAATTTGGGGAGACCTTCATCCAGCAGTGGATTTATAATGGTTGTTGTTGATGATGATGATGATATATTTATAATTAAATTATAAATATATTTATTAAATCAATATAATCAGAATAAATCTTCACCGTGAATGGTGAATTGGTCACTTTCACCGCTGTAATTGATCATTGATTCCTCCATTACTGCAACACACCGAAGTCGCAGATCGTTTAACTTTCTTCCGTCCTCATGAGTTCGAAACCAAATTCCCAGTAAGAAAAGTAATGTCTAGAATAAATAAGTGTCAATCGACATATGAATGAGCGATAAGCGGTCAGCCCTAATATGATGAAACTTAAGAATGGGAAATTTGAATGGTGCGCCCAAAACGTTCGGCTCATATACAAGTAAAGATATATATAATCATCACCATCATTGTCAACCATTATCAGTCCACTGATGGATGAAGGTCTCCCCAAGTTTCTTCCACAATGGTCTGTCTTGTGGCAGTCTCCTCCATGTTAGTCCCGCATACTCTCGAATTTCATCCACCCATCTCCCACGTGGTCTTCTTCTGGGTCGTTTCCTGTCCCTTGGAATCCAATCTAAAATTTCGGCTGTCCATCGATGGTATGTCCTTCTGGCAACATGTCCAGCCCATTGCCATTTCAGGGATTTTACTCTGATAATGATGTCTTCCACTCTTGTCATTTTTCTGATTCACGAGTTCCTCTTCTTATCTCTTTCTCTCTCCCTCTCTCTCTCTCTCTCTCTCTCTCTCTATATATATATATATAGAAAATAAAGGCAGGAAGTTGAGAGGGAAGGAAAAAAATTACTGTGGAGAGAAAGAAACAAGAAAACAAAATTTGGTAAACCTGGACGCGCGCAAAAAATTGCTGCAGAGGATGATTTAGCCAAACACATAAATAAACAAGAGAGATGACACCGAATTTTCGGTTGTAATGAGCACGTCTTTTGAATCCTTTCTGATGAGAATGAAATTTATCAAAGTTATTCCAAGTCAATGAAACCGGTTAGAAAAACAATCGATTGGGTTTCTACAATCGATAAAACATCCAGAAATAGAAACAGCTACTTCCACCAGCAGCTGAAAGTACCGGTATGCTACGACACAGCACAAAAATGGCACCAGAGACAAAGAGATTTTCAAATCGAACAATTAAAAGAAAAAGGAAAAAAATATATATATATATATATATGTAGAAGTAAACATATTATAACTTTACGCCTTCTGTCGGGAGAATTTTGCATAAAGGAAAATTTGAAAATAGGCGAAAAAGATTCTTCATGGGAAACGCTATGCTACGGAAAATGAACTTTTCAAATACGTCTTCGGGAAGCAGAGAACTGGAAAAAGGTTTCGACCTTTACGCCCCCTTGGGGGAAATTTGTACATCATTTAAAGAGGATACTGGTCCACATCTCTATTGTAGCCAATGACACGCCGTAAAGAAGGCCGCCCCGTTGGCGCAGTGGTCTAAGCGCTGGCTTGATTCGTCCGAGTTGGGTCCGGGTTCCAATCCCGTTGAGGCATGGATGTTGTGTTTGTCTTACGGCTCGGACCCCCCTTTCCTGGAACCAGTGGCCCTAAATTACGGACAGACGACTGCTTATAGCCAATTGAGTTGCTCACCGTGGGCGTTGAAACTTCATTAAAGAGCACAAACAGTAAGGAAGAAATTTCTCAATAGTGGTTTTAGAAGCGGAGATAAAGCCTGCAAAGTGAGGTACACAAATACCACCTGAAGACGTACTGTAAATGATAAAACTCCTTATACACTAACTTAAAGTGTTCTTCAAGGTAAATGGCATCTGGTGCCGAAAGATTTTTCAAATTGTACGTGTAGAAGCAGAGATATTGAGCAAAACAGATTAAGCCTTTCCGCCACCTAGCGGGGACATTTTGCATTATTTGGGAGGAATATACACACATAGAGTTTGCATAGTTGGTTGTATCTGACCGAAAAAAATATTTTCAATCGGGTTTTTAGTCCCGCAGATATTGCTGTAAATGGAAATTTGAACTTACGCCATCTGGTGGCAGACTTGTGCGTTAAGAAAAACTTGAAATTATATGAGAAATATTTCGCACCGGAAACGTTCTCCAACAAAGAAAGAGTTTTTCAGATCGGACTCGTACAAGCAAAGATATCGGCAAAAATATAATATACATATACGTCCCGTCGTGGAAAAACTATGCATTATTTTAAGCAGAAATTATCTCAAACGGTTTTCCTAGGTGAGCAGTATCGGCCCACGAAAGAATGTTTTCAAGCGAGTTTTCAGAAGCTAAGAGTTTGCTGTAAATACATGAAAAGCAGAAATAAATACTTACGCTCCTTGTGGCCAAACCATTCTTTACCAAAATTAGAAATTACACGCAAAACATTTCTCATCAGAAGCTGTATCCGATACAGGAAGAGTTTTTCAAATGGGAGTTACAACAAGAAAATATTCTGAAAAGTTTTATCGGCATGAACGGTATTGGTCCACGAAAGAATTTTTTCAGTCGAGCTTTTAGAAGCTCAGATTTTGCTGCAAATAAATCCGAAGAAGAAATTAACCCTTACGCCCCCTGGTAGCCAAACGATTCTTTACCAAAAATTAGTAGTTTTATAGAAAACATTTCCCATCAGGAACTGTATCCTTTGCAGGAAGAAGTTTTCAAATCGGAGTTATAGAAACAAAGATCTCGCGGAAAACGCAATTTACTTTTACGCTCCCTAGAGGAAAATAATTTACGCCTAACTTGAAAAAGTGACTGTATCTATAATAGTTTTCGATATAAATGAAATCGAAAGGTAAAATATTTTTTTTCAGTCGGATATTTAGAAGCAAAAGTATGGAATAAAATGCATTTTGAATTCGATATCATCTGCATTTACTCCCTCTAGCGGCTAAATTGTGGATCGTAAGGAATACAAGGATCGCCATTCTCACATTTTAATCTTCCCAATGCAAAAACAATTTTTCAAATGGGACTAATAGTTGCAGAGACAAACCGGTAACACAAGCACGATATTTTTTACAAAAGTCGTGATAGAAAGAACAGGGATAAGGGAGGTACGAAAACGGTTTGTTCGGTAAAATTACTTTGAGGCTCTAAGACACGTACTGTAGTAAACGCACCAATTACTTTCAGAAATTATGTATGCAAACTGTTACTATTAATATTGAAAGATCGCTTATAAAAATAACATTGGAATAAATTCTGACCATACTGAACTGTTAAAATAATATGTCTGATACACATTTCTTCACGTTGAAGAAACAAACATTTTTCTTCTTTTCCTTAAGGACAACTGATATTCTGAAATAGAAGTGCTGAAAAGGTTACTTTATTAGCGAAAAAAAAGTTATTTCTGGTTATGATAGATTTTGTTTTTCTCTTTGTCATTGTCGAGTTGACGTCAAGCTTTTAATAGTAGTTTGGCAGCACACTTCGTCACCGCCGTACTGAGAAGTTTGTCAACGGCAGCCGACATCCTTTGACCTTTCACTGAAGCGTCATCAAAGAAATAGCCCAAAATGTCGTCATTTGAATGAAAAGTGAAAATGGCCTTTGGCAGGTTGCCAAACACGTTGCAAGGTCCAATGCTTGCTTGGCAAAGGACCACAGGGAAAGTGAGTTGAAAGGATAGGTCACGGACGAGGTCATCAACAAACCACAACACTCAGTAAGATATCTTGGAAGTCATGACCTATTCTTGAAGATATATTCTGAGTAGGACCGAAGATGCTACTAGCCTAAGGTGAAATTATTTTGGAGTTGCTCACTAACACAATGACTTGTAACCGTTCAATAAAAAAATGGCCAGTAAAGAGAGGAAAGTTATTTAATTATTTCAAAGAAGGAACATATTTCGGCGCAAAGAAAAGGCAATTGCAGCGGAAGAATAAAACTGAAGAGCAATCTCTATCATCAGCCTTGTTAAATAAAAGACTGCTTTACGATTTCGTAGGTTACTTTAATGCGGTTTAGCATATGTAAATATCTCCCATCGAAACTTTAATGGACAAATTAATTGACTTTATCGACCACTGAAGCATTTGAACGTTTATCTGAGAATATATGTCATTTTTTTCCATTCCTAAGCACTTGGGACCAGGGAAGGGAAGAATGAAAAATATGCATGTATAGTTAGAATAAGTGGAAAGGAAAAACTTGTAGCCCAAATAATTAATAAGAAACGTTCTTGAAACTTTTGCTTTTTAGTGTATTTTTTTTTTTAATTTTTCAAACCCTAATGCTATTCTGTCTTGCTCCTTTGTAAAGCACTTCTTTTTCGGTGGGGGGGGGGGGGGGTTAACGTCCATCGTCAGCAACTCGATGGGCAATAAGCAATCGCCCGTCTTTAATTTAGGGCCACTGATTCCAGCACAAAGAGAGAGAGAGAGAGAGAGACAGCATGTGCTGTAAGACAAATTTGAAAACTTTTTGCTTCAACGGATGCACCTCGTGATGGAAAATCTTTTGCATATAATTTTAAATTTTTGGTAAAGAATACTTTAGCCACCAGGCGGCGTAAGTGTTAAATTTTGCTTCTGATATATTTACCATAAAATCTGAGCTTCTAAAATATTGATTGACGAAATTCTTTCGTGGACTGTTGCCACTCACATCGATAAACCTTTTTGGAATATTTTCTTCTTTAAATATTCCACAGTTTCTCCGCCAGGGGGCGTAGATGTATATTTTATTTTTGTCAATATCTCTACTTCTAGGAGTCCGATTTGAAAAATTCCTTCTTTGTTGGATAGTGTTTCCAGTGTGACAGGCTTTTCATATAATTTCAAATATTTCAAGTAATTCATAGACTTTCCGCTAGGGGGCGTAGAGGTAAATTGGGTTTCCCCCTATATTTTTGCTTCTAAATCTCCGATTTGAAAAAAGTCTTTCTGATCCGGATACAGCTCCTGATGGGAAATCGTTTGCACATAATTTATAATTTTTGTAAAAAAAATAGTTTGGCCGCCAGGGGGCGTAAATCTTAATATCCGCTTCTGATGTATTTGCAGCAAAATATGAGCTTCCAAGATCTCGATTGAAAAAAGTCGTCTGTTGACCGATACTACTCATGTCGACAAACGTTTTAGGAACATTTTCTTATTGAAATAATGCAGGGTTTTTATGCCAGGGGGCGTTGATGCATATCTTATTTGTGTCAATATCTCTACTTCTAGGAGACCTATTTGAAAAATTCCTTCTTTGTTGGATGGTGATTCCAATGCGAAATGTTTTTCATATAAATTCAAAATTTACAAGTAAATCATAGACTTTCCGCTTGGGAGCACAAAGGTAAATTCCGTTTTCTGCGTTATTTCTGCTTCTGAAACTCCGATTTGAAAAATTCTTCCTGTATCGCATACATGACCTGGTGGAAAATATTTTTCACAGAATTTCTAGGGTTTGGTAAAGAATGGTTTGGCCACCAGGGGGCATAAATGTTCATTTGTGCTTCTGATGTATTTGTAGCAAAATCTGGGATCCTGAAAACTCGACTAATTTTTTTCTTGGACCGATACCGCTCATGTGGAAAAACGTTTTGAGAATACTTTTTTCCTAAAATAATGCATGGTTTTCCCACCAGGGGACGTAAAGTCACATCTTATTTTTGTCGATATCTCTGTTTCTAAGGGTCCGATTTGAAAAAATATTTCTGTATTGGAGAGCGTTTCCGGTGCGAAATGTTTCTCATATAAATTCATGTTTTTCTTAACGCAACCAGAGGGCGCAAGATCACGCAACCAGAGGGCGCAAGATCACGATTCCGTTTACAGCAATATCTGAGGGATTAAAAACCCTATTGAAAAACTTCTTTCTTCTGTCAGATACTATTGTTTTCCACACCGGTTCAAATGACTTTGAATAGCTTTGATAAATTTTATTTGCGTCAGAACGGATTCAAAAGACGTGCTTATTACACCCGAAAATTCGGTGTCATCTTTCTTGTTTTCTCTTTGAAGCGAAGTAGGAATTGTTCATTAATTCCAAACAATGTGTGGAACAAACATCACACATTTTTTCGAAAAACCCAACGGCCAGTGGATCCATTTTCCACAATCGGGCGCTCATGTGAAAACACAAGTTTGTCCGCGACGGACATCGAACTCGTGTTCCCTCACTCCGGAGTAAGTGGCTTTCCCAACTGAACTACGAGGACAGAATGTCTCGCAGCAGATTTGTCATTTAGACACATGTTTTCACTTCTGTAGTACGTCACATTTCCTTCTCAGAATAAATGGAATACCGTCGAAATTTTGTGTTTTGGTGGAATATTTGTTACTAGGCAGAAAAACCCGTGAGCGGACATTGCTTACATGCGATTTGCTTTCCTGTTTAAGTTTTTCGATTGAAAAATTATGATTTTAAATATTATGTAAAGTTAAAAGAGTAACTGAAATTTGAAAAGTATTTTAACTCTTATGTGTGGTACAATGTCCATCACTATGACATAAATCAAAGTTTACTCCAATGGATGTAAATGTGTTGAATTGAAGAGGAAACTTTCATACTCTCTTTCTCATTTAGGTGAAAAAATTCTATTTTCCTTCTCTCACACCGCAAATTCATCGTAAAGATCAACGTAAACTTTTTTATCATCAAACTTTTAAGGATTTTTTTCTCAGGTTAAATAGCTATGACACACATGGAGAACATTATAGTTTATTTGCATGAAAATTAGTAATATGGAGATTATAAACAATTAATAATACCAATAAAAATACTGAGAAGCTAAGAACTATATGTAAACGATATACAGGATGTTATTACAAAACATTAAAGGGTTTTTGTAAAACTTAGATTTATGCCATAGTGATTGGCATCGTACCACACGAAAGAGTTAAAAAGCTCTTCAAAGTTCATTTTCTCGTTTTAATTTAAATAACATTTGAAGTCTTTACATTTTAATCGAAAATTTTAAACAGGAAAAAATAGCATCAATTGGATAGAGTTTACGGTGCGACATGTTTTTCATATAATTTCAAAATTTACAAGTAATTCGTAGACTTTCCGCTAGGGGACGTGATTGTAAATTGCGTTTCCTCCGATATCTCTGCTTCTGAAACTACTATTTGAAAAAAATATTTCTGCACCGGATACAGCTCCTGATGCGAAATCTTTTGTATATAATTTTCAATATTTGGTAAAAAATTGTTTGGTCACCAGGGGCGTAAGTCTTAATTTACGCTTCTGATGCAGAATCTTAGCTTATAAAAATCTCGATTGAAAAAAATTCGTTTGTGGACCGATACTACTCACGTCGAGAAAACTTTTCGGAATACTTTCTTCTTAAAATAATGCATGATTTCTCCGCCAGGGGCCGTAGACGAATATCTTATTTTTGTAAATATCTATGCTTCTAAGAGTCCGATTTCAAAAATTATTTCTTTGTTGGAGAGCATTTCCGCTGCGAAATGTTTCTCATATAATTTCAAATTTTTCTTAACGCACAAGTCTGCAGCCAGCCGACGTAAGTTCACGATTCCGTTTACAGCAATATCTGTGGGATTAAAGTCCCGATTGAAAAACTTCTTTCTTCGGTCAGATGGTACTGTTTTCCATACCGGTTCAATTGCCTTTGGATAGCTTTGATAAATTTATTTCGCGTCAGAACGGATTCAAAATACGTGCTCATTACACCCGAAAATTCGGTGTCATCTTTCTTGTTTTTAACTGACAATAACTTCCAGTTATCTTTAAGAAAAGGTTAAATATATTGTTTTATTGTATTATTTCACAAAACTTCTAAATATAAAATTTACGGTTGATAGCTATAATAGCTTTCGTTTTAAGGATTCCACAGATTGATATATAAACATCGTACAATCACCTGCACAATAATTTAAATACCTTGTTTTTTACGGTGACACAGTATATATAGCCGATGCACAAAATGCGGGAGAGGAAAAATATCCCGTGCCACAATAACCAAATTTTATGCGATATGCTACCCACAATATGCGATCTCACTACAGAATTACAAAATCAGTTCCTTTTACAGACGATTGGAATTTAACAGTTAATCAAACCTCAAGTATTCCCGCGAATCTCTCCTATTACCGGAATATTTTCGTTATATGGATAGAGGAAAAGTGAGAACAGAGTTTTTCCGTTAATATACGAAAAGAATTGCAGAAAGGTTTCTGAAAATTCAGAATTTTCCGTTAACGTATCTTAAAAACCGCAATTTACCGTTAATATAGGAAATGAGTTGCGTTAAGGTTTCTGAAAATTCAGAATTTTCCGTTAACGCATCTTAAAAACCGCAATTTACCGTTAATATAGGAAATGAGTTGCGTTAAGGTTTCTGAAAATTCAGAATTTTCCGTTAACGCATCTTAAAAACGGCAATTTATCGTCAATATAAGAAAGGAATTGCGGAAAGATTTCTGAAATTCAGAATTTTCCTGTCGTAGGCAAAAATCCGTGAATTTCAGGTTGTCATTTCACGGAAAAGGTTGTATGAGAAACATGCTTCGTTAATTCACGAAAGAAATCACGGAAAGTGGCTCGTGAATTTCAGAAATTTCTTTACAATGTATCACGGACTGCACAGAACGTCAAACGTAACCTATAGTGAGAACTTGTATGAATTTCTTAAATCAGAATCCTGAATGTGCCTGTCAGATCATAGAAATTTTCTGTACTTCCATTGATTTTAGGTATTACACAAAAATGTTAACACATTTTCATCGAGAAAGCAGATATCTACGAGAATTTTTTATTTTTCGAATGCGTGACAGCTTATTAATTCCTGAGCTAGCTACTTCGGAGTTCCGTTAAAAGTGCTTGCTTGAGGCTCCTGTTGACAGGTATGATGTCACTGGCTTTTCCCTGATTTCCTTGGACGCCGATGCGAGTACGAAGGTGACTGTACATCAGAAATTAGCCCAACTGTCTTACCTTGCATCCATGTTCTACGAATCTGATGTCACAGCCTGTTTCCGGGAGATTAACTTTGTGGAGGACACATGTTATGAAATCAGATAGATGGAGAATTATTTACTTAGGAGTCTAGCCAGTAATATCTTCGTGTGCAAATAAAACAAAATTGTTTTTTCTGGATTTCGTAACAGCCCTTAATGCGCAGGAAAATAAAATTATATTTCACTGAAAATATCGTCGTTAACGTAACGAGTTTCTCTAGCTTTTCAATTGCCTGTACATTACCAGTACTATGCGACGCGTTTTTAAAATTCTGAATTTTGTCTCTGGATTACCTCAGACATTAAGTTACCTGATAAAAAGAACCGTAGGGCAGAAAATTTTGATAAATTATTATTTGCTAACCCGGTGGCGCAGTGCTCTAAGCGCTGGCTTTTGACTATTCCTCCAAGATGGGTCCGGGTTCGAATCCTGGTTAGGCATGGACGTTGTGTTTCTCTTACGGCACTGCCGTGTAACTGGTGTTCCTAAATTAGGGAAGGAAGACTGCTTATATCTCAATGAGTTGCTCACGGTGGTCGTTAAACCAAAAAAAAAAAAAATATTATTAAGTTATTACAGATAAAATGATGGAGCATTAATGGAAACTTCAATCATTCAAATGAAGGGAAAAATAATCTTTATTAATCAAACTAATCAGCGCCAGCAGCAGCACAATTTTGGCACGGACAAAGAATTTCCTGTTCGCCGTTATGAGAAAATGACTAGCTTCGGGATGCGACAAACGCAAGAAATCTTCTTCCTTTTCTTTTTAGAGGTCTAACTACCACCGTGAGCAACTCGATGGGCCACAAGCAGTTACCCGACCCTAATTTAGGGCCATTGGTTCTAGGAAAGGGAGGAGAGAGCCAGTGCCGTAAGACAAACACAACAGCCGTGCCTAACCGGGATTCGAACCTATCTCAGACAAGTGGTCAGAAGCCAGCATTTAGACCACTGGGCCATCAGAACGGCGATGTGATTACAGCTGATATTTGATTGAGAAACGATTTACCCTATGACAGATGTCCAGGTACTTGAAGAAGAGATAATCCGTAGGGGAGAGATCAAGGGAATAAGTTGGATGAGGTACTGTTTCCTACCTTATTCATATATGTTTAAAACTGTTTCGTACCTTATTCACATAACTAAAAAGTAAAGTTAAATTAGAGTGTACGTCACAATGTAACTATTTTCTTAGTCACATTTGTGTTCTGTGCTATGGAACATTTATGTCGTTTAGTACATTTTGAGTTTTTTTGCGAAAGTAAGCAGTAACAATATATACCTACGACTTTTCGAAGATTTAACATTGATTTTGTTTTTGCGTGTTTTCAGCCTGCAACTCGGTATCCCATAGGGGATCCTAGTGCAACAACCCCTCCGATATCTTCTGAACAACTATACGATTCATTGAAAACCATGGGCCTCCACAAAAGTAGTGACTTGATAAGAAGAGCAGATCTTGGAAGCACTCTTATAAACAAAGGTATGTAACTAATTTTTTTGCAGCAATGAACTCATCATACTGAAAGTCATATGCTGAGCTCCTGAAGGCGTTTGGTTAATATCATTAAAAGATACACTAAAGAAACAAATTGTTAGGGACATCCAATCGAAGTCAGACACGTGCCAACATTAATTACTTACGTACGCAATTATGACGTTCAGATGGCTTAATGCCAGTAACAGCTCTCTGCATTCGAACGTGTACGAAGCATAGATAACCGCAATGTGGAAAAGAATCGTGACTTAAGTGACTTAGGAAGAGGAATGTTCCTGCTATGCAAGAACAGCTGCATTGAGGGTATACAAAGAGTGGTGTACAAACGACAAAACAAGCAGTCAGAGGTGTTGTAACGTACCAGGAGATGTGACGTACCTGCCAGAAGGACGCACACGACATAAAGGCAGATAGGAATCAGAATAAAACGTCCGCGTAGCTTAATTGGTAGAGCAACTTATTCCGGAATGAGTGGACCCGGGTTCGAACCCCGGTGTAGACCAAAAATGACGGAGAAATTTACTTCGTTATAATGGCGCCCGAACTACCCGGATGACCTGACCGTTCAAAATCTCGCATTGGTGTGATGTTATTTCCACACCGCGAGATAGGAAAAATATGAGCAGCACTTCGAAAGAAAAAAAGAAAAATAAGGGGGAGATGATGTAACGTACCAGGAGATGTGACGTACCTGCCAGAAGGACGCACACGACATAAAGGCAGATAGGAATCAGAATAAAACGTCCGCGTAGCTTAATTGGTAGAGCAACTTATTCCGGAATGAGTGGACCCGGGTTCGAATCCTGGCGCGGATAAAAATGACGGAGAAATTCACTTCGTTATAGTGTTTCTGGGGGCAGAAATAACTGATCAATGTAATATGGAAACTCCAGATGGAGAGACAGTACGATGTAAAAGACCAGTTTAAATGTTTTTTTATTCTACAATGCAAAAGCATTAATAAAATATCTACGTATGATTTATAATGAATATTTACATTATGATTATATTATAGGTAAGATGAAGAAAAAAAAGGAACAAAACAGGTTCTTTGATACATTATCTCGATGAGGTTGCAATTTTAGTTTTGTTGGTATATTTCATCAACAGTAGAACCCTTGACTTTGATATATGTTAGTCCAATGCGTAGGGAGGTTCTGAAAATCAAAAACTGCTCAAGGTAAAAGAGAAGATCAGAAGCTTCTACAGTAAATTAAAATTGGAAGGGGAGTTTTCGGTTCGTTTTAGAATTTAGGTGCTCAGTCGTACACGATGGTTGGTAATGTACCACCGTTCAAGTGGAGTCCAGTCTCGATTAAATTTAAGTTATCACCAAGTTCCTACGTAAAAACTCGGTGTATTCTGCTTGCAATCTGGCAGTTAGACGACCGCGAAAAAAACATCAAGAGGTGCAGTTGAACGGATTGTATTGTAGCAGTTGAACGGATTGTATTGTAGCAGTTGAACGGATTGTATTGTAGCAGTTGAACGGATTGTATTGTAGCAGTTGAGCGGGTCGAGCCGTAATATGTATAAGCGGAACGAGTAAATGACAAACTTAAGTAACACAAAAAGGTAGGCACATGTACCTGGCGGGTATCGTTCAGTTTAATGAAAAATCACTTTACCGAAAATCACTTGAACGAAAAGTTCATTTTACCGAAAAATCTCTTTACCTAAAAGTTCATTTCATCAAAAAGTCATTTGATCTGAAGGTACATTTCACAGAATTATTACTTCACCTAAAAGTTCATTTGATCGAAAGATCGTTTCATCAAAGGTCAGTTTATCGAAAATTTAGGATTTTGATTTTTTTATTGAAGGTTTAATGACCACCGTGAACAACTCAGTGGGCTATAAGCAGCCGCCCGCCCCTAATTTAGGGCCACTGGTTCCACGGAAGAGATCTGTCTCTTCCCTAGAACCAGATGTTCATAAGCCAAAGCTTAGACCACTGCCGCACTGGGATTAGAACCCGGATCCCTTCTGGGACGAATGTTCATAATAAGCCAGAGGTTAGACCACTGCGTTATCGGGATTAAAACCAGGACCCTTTCTGGGACGAATGTTCATAAGCCAAAGCTTAGACCACTGCGCCATCAGGATTAGAACCAGGACCCTTTCTGGGACGAATGCTCATAAGCCAAAGCTTAGACCACTGCGCCATCAGGATTAGAACCAGGACCCTTTCTGGGACGAATGTTCATAAGCCAAAGCTTAGACCACTGCGCCATCAGGATTAGAACCAGGACCCTTTCTGGGACGAATGTTCATAAGCCAAAGCTTAGACCACTGCGCCATCAGGATTAGAACCAGGACCCTTTCTGGGACGAATGTTCATAAGCCAAAGCTTAGACCACTGCGCCATCAGGATTAGAACCAGGACCCTTTCTGGGACGAATGTTCATAAGCCAAAGCTTAGAGCACTGCGCCATCAGGATTAGAACCAGGACCCTTTCTGGGACGAATGCTCATAAGCCAAAGCTTAGACCACTGCGCCATCAGGATTAGAACCAGGACCCTTTCTGGGACGAATGTTCATAAGCCAAAGCTTAGACCACTGCGCCATCAGGATTAGAACCAGGACCCTTTCTGGGACGAATGTTCATAAGCCAAAGCTTAGACCACTGCGCCTCCGGGGCGGCCTTAGGATTTTGTTAGAGATCAGTTGAAGTGTGGTGCGGGTTTGAAAAACTGACCACCGAAACGATAGGGGATTGTATAGAAAACTGCACTTCTGATTTCTACGAAACCTCTCCGCAGGTAGGTCTTTTGAAATATAACAATTATAAAAAGGCCTAGATCTGGGCCTTTTTTAACCCTCCGAGCTCGCAATCATAAGGTTTACATAGTAAATCAAGTTATTTATGTTCCGCTTTTACTAAACCACAAAACATAATTTTTCTTTACCCTAGGCCTAGATGTGAGCTTTTTTAACAGATTTTAACCATTGGGGCTCATGTTCATAAGATTTACATAAAATTTCAGGTAAAATATGTTGCCCTTTTACTCAAGCCCAAAATGTTAATTTTAAGGCCCTAGGCCTAGATCTGGGTATTTTTATCAAATTTTAATACTCCGCACTCATTCATAAGATTTACATAACAAATTATGTTTAAAATGTTGAATTTTTACTGAGACCGAAAATACTTATTCTAAGGCTCTAGGCCTTTTTAGCAAAATTTATCCTTTGTGCTCATATTCATACAGTTTACATAAGAAGTCAAATTAAAAATGTTTCACAATATATTACTCAACCACAAAGCGTTACCTTTTAGGCCGTAGGCACTGAATTACGCCTTTTTATCGGATTTGTTTACCGCCCTAAAATTACTTCTTTGGGTCTGAGTAAATGTGCAACATTACTCACTCGACTTGTTATATGTATAAACCCTATTAATATGAGCACAGCAAATTAAAATTTGCCAAAATGGTCCATGGCTGGGACCTTTTGATTAATATTTTGGGTCTGGGTAAAAGTGCAAAATTATTCACTTGATTTCTTATGTAAACCTGAACACGGATGATTAAAATTTTCTAAGAGGCTTAAATCGAGGCCGATGGATTTAAAATTGATTCTTTGTATCTGAGTAAAAGTGCAACATCGTTAACCTGACTTGGTATTAACAATTATGAAAACGGAATGGATGATTACAACATGCCAAACCCAAGCTTAATGTCTTAAAATTAATTATTTGTGTTCTTTGTGACACGGAGAAATCAAAAGTGCAATTTGAATACACAGTCGTATCAGAACAACATGACCACTTATCTAATAATGGGAATAACAACCCTTGGCCGGGGTGATAACGGCGAGACGACGTGGCATGGACGCAATGAGGCCCTTGAAGGTTGCCCGAGGCACACGTGCCTATTCGGACTGCAGCAGAGCACGGAGGTCCCGGAGATAACATGGTTGTGAGTCGGCACGTCGAACCTGTCGATCCAAATAGTCCCACAAGTGCTCTATGGATTAAGGTCGAGCGATTTCGCCGGCCAAAGGAGAACGGAGACATCGCTGTTGTGTTCCGGGAACCAGTCACGCACCCCTTACCGACGTGGCATGGCGCATCGTCCTGTTGGTAGACACCATTACCACCAGGCTAAACGTCTAACATGAAGGGATGTATGTGGTGAGCGGGGCTGGACAGGTGGGCATTGGCGCTCAGGAACCCATCCAGTGGTACCAGAGGTCCCAGGTGATACCAGGAAAACGTACCCCAGACATGCACACTGCCACCCCCCGTCACTTCTGTGGAGTAGAAATCTCGATTCATCGGAGAAGACAACCTTTTCCCACTCTTCCACTGTCCAATGACGGTAGTCCCATACGAACTGCAGGCGTTGTTGCAGATGAACCTGGGCCAACATGGGGGGGGGGGGTAGTTTCGACTCCGGAGACCCATGCGTAAGAGGGTTCGCTCTATTGTTATCAGGGACACGTACCTGGGTGCCCCACCGTTCATTTGCACGGTCAATTGCTGCACAGCTGCGTGTCTATTGACCTTTACCAGTCGACGGAGGCGACGTTCTCCTCTGGGGTCGATGGCCTTTGGGACTCCCCACTTATGACGTCGGGAGGTACTCGGTGTGCCAGCGGTCCGACACACTTACTACAGCACCTCGCGAACAGTCGACGAAGTCTGCTATTTCTGAGATGCTTCCAACCATGGCGCGGTAGCCGATGACCTTAGTTTTTAAACGTCCGTCAAATCACTACCTCTGCCCATTGTGCTCACGTAACGCACTATGGCTCATCTGTCCTGGCCGGCAGCTGATATCTCCGTGTGATCAATAACGAAGTAAATTTCGCAGTCATTTTTGTCCACGCCGGGGCTCGAACCCGGTCCCCTCATTCCGGAATAAGTCGCTCTACCAATTGAGCTACGCGGACGTTCGTTATCGCTGCTATCTGCCTTTATGTCGTGTGCGTCCTGCTGGGCAGGCACGTCACAGATCATATTATTATGATACAACCGTGTATGATCACCGAAAGTTTCGGTAATCGCTCTTCCGAAATGACACCACACTTCAACAGGACATGTAATATAAATCCAAAGTTTTCGATAAACTGAAGTTTCGGTGAAATGACCTTTCGAAGAAATGAATTTTTAGGTGAAGATACCTTTTGGTGAATGAAGCTTTCGATCAATTGACCTTTCAGTGAAATGTACCTTTCGATCAAGTGACTCTTCGGTGAAATGAACGTTTCGATCAAATGACCTTTCGGTGAAACAAACTTTCCGGGGAAGTGATTTTCGGTCAAGTGATCGTTTGGTGAAGTAATCGTCGGACAAATGAACTAGACCGATATTTGGCATATGAAGAGTGGTATAGTTGGGAGGTAAGAGGTAAAGTTATTCGTGGTGAGTGTGACGGCTAGTACAGATCTTGGAAAAAATCGTCTGATCGAAGGAATCATGATTTCAGTTAATATACGCCGATGGAAGAGCCACAATATGGCGTCAACACCACGAATCAATGGATCCCAGGTGCTTAGGGCTAATAATGGTCTGGGATCTGATGGATCCTAGGTGCCTAGCGTTAATAATGGTCTGAGGGTCTGATGGATCCCACTTACCTAACGTTAATAATGGTCTGGGGGTCTGATGGATCCTAGGTGCCTACGTTAATAATGGTCTGGAGGTCTGATGGATCCCAGGTTAATAATGGTCTGGGGGTCTGATGGATTCTAGGTGCCTAGCGTTAATAATAGTCTGGGGGTCTGATGGATTCTAGGTGCCTAGCGTTAATAATGGTCTAGGGGTGTGATGGATCCCTGGTTAACAATGGTCTGGGGGTCTGATGGATCCCAGGTTAATAATGGTCTGGGGTCTGATGAATCCCACTTACCTAGCGTTAATAATGTTCTGGGTGTCTGATGGATTCTAGGTGCCTAGCGTTAATAATGGTCTGGGGGTCTGATGGATCCCAGGTTAATAATGGTCTGGGGGTCTGATGGATCCCAGGTTAATAATGGTCTGGGGGTCTGATGGATCCTAGGTGCCTAGCGTTAATAATGGTCTGCGGGTCTGATGGATCCCAGGTTAATAATGGTCTGGGGGTCTGATGGATCCCAGGTTAATAATGGTCTGGGGGTCTGATGGATCTCAGGTTAATAATGGTCTGGGGGTCTGATGGATCCTAGGTGCCTAGCGTTAATAATGGTCTGGGGGTCTGATGGATCCCACTTTCCTAGCGTTAATAATAATGGTCTGGGGTCTGATGGATCTCAGGTGACTAGCGCTAGTAAGACGGTGTAATGATCTGGGGTCTTCATAGCTGTAATTGGGTTCCCTAATACCTGTGGAACAGCATTTGGATGCCAGGTGGCATATCAATATTATTGCTGACCAGGCGCATTTGCGCATGTGCGTAGTGTTTCCTGATGACGACAGCTACTTCCAACATGATCATACGCCATGCCACAAGGCTCAGAACGTCACAAAATGGTTCCAGGAGCACGACAGTGACTTTAAAGTCCTAAGGTCACATCACAGTTTCCCAGATCTTAACCCAACTGAACATATGCTGGATTAGATTGAGGGAGCCATTGTAACATAGATCCTCCTCCAGCAAACTTTTGAAATTGACTGACGTCATCACATGCTCTTAGTTGAACGTACCTGCGAAAGGAATTCAGCACCTCATTGTATCCGTGTCACTCCGAATCGAGGCTGCTTTGAAGGGAAAGGGTGGTCGAACACATTATTATGTAGGCATTCCTAATGATTTGCTACTTCAGTGCATTCGATAGCAGCCAAGAGTGATGCAAGCGTCCCTGAATCAAGTAGTCAGACAAAAAGAATTTATAATTTTGTTTATAATATTGTCCTTGTACAAAAATAAAGTGAACCCCTTTATTTCGTGAAATACCAAGAATATCCATCATTACGTAAAATCTTGCTGTTTCTAAAGTGTAAAAGGAAAATAATTAAAAATAAATATATTTTTACCAACACTGCGTTTTATATGAAGTAAAATTTTGTCATGTTATAAGTATTCTATTACAGATTTTTAGAGAACTTTTCTACTTACGAATCTCTAAGTTAGTGATTGACTTCGAACATGCATGAAAAATTGAAAAACAAAAATTAACTGATATAAATTCCAGATGTTCGGTTTTTGTTTTATATTTGAACTTTTTGTTTGTTTGCTTACCTGCATGCTTATCTCGTATATAAACATTTGCATGTTACAATTTTTTCTGAATTACATGTAGGAACCTTATCTGCCTTTACATATTATTTTGGAGTCTTGTAGGATTGTTAAAACACACAAGGTGCAATATTCTCTGTTATGAAAAAAAAAACTTTTGAAGGAAGATAAACGGGATCAAAACTAATAATTGTGATGTTACGAAGCAGAGGACTGAGATGAAATACTAGTTTTGCAGCACGAATTTAAGATCGGTAGTATTTTAATATTTTTTCCTGGCAAACTAAATTTCCGTGAAACCGAAAAGACGGAAAAATTGATTTACTAACCAAAAATTCAGAGCAGGTTCTAAGTGCCAAGTTGTCTGTGCTATGATTTTTTGTGTCTGAGATACACATTAAAAATTTCATTTATATATAAGATGATTTTGGCGATTTTCTACAGTCCCATAAAGATCTTGCGGCAAATCCCCAGTAAGTAACGCATTTCTCCAGCACACAAACGACTTCTATGTTTTTTTCTGTAGTACCCAGGTTTCACTGCCATACATCAGGGTAGGGACAATTACACTTTCATACACAGCCATGCGGTACTCTCTTGAGAATCCATCATTCCTGTGAAAACCTCCGAAAAGCAGCCATGACTTTCAATGAAGAATTCACTCGCCTACTAATTTCACCATCCAATTTGTTCTCTCTGTCAAACATGCGTCCTAAATACATAAACTCACTCACCTGGTCAATCACTGTGCTATTTAGACTTATATTACATTCAGTGCTACCAGTTCTTCTCTCAAGAACCACAACTTTGATTTTCCCTTATTTACACTCAGTCTGAGTTTCATGCAAACTTCGTACATCCGGGACAACATACTCTGCAACTCACTTTTGCTCTCTGCCAACAGGACAGTGTCATCAGCATACAGCAATCTGCACACACGGATATCACCAAGACATAAACCAGTATTATCTATTTTGGAATCACTCATGCACGCATCCATAAATATATTAAACAGACATGGTGACATTACACAACCTTGTCTGACTCCTGATCCAATAGAGAACCGTTTTGATAAAACACCATTCACTCGTACACAAGCCCTACTGCCAGCATACATGGCCTTTACACTATTAAGTAGATTCCCAGTAACACCATATTCATTTAATACCTTCCACAAAAGGTATTGAATGCATATGGTGTTACTGGGAATCTACTTAATAATGTGAAAGCCATGTATGCTAGCAGTAGAGCTGGTGTACTGCACAGTACAAATCACATAAAATACACTGGTGTGCAGAAATTAAGAACGAAGAGGAGAAATTAGCATAACAGCGGAACGAGCAGGCAGAACGGACCGAAAGACCACTCAGGAGATAGACTAGGGTCCGGTACGGTAGGGCATGCGCATATATGCAGCATGACGTAAGGGGGTGGTGGAGAGAGTGTCGGAAATGTATAAAGCACACGGGCGGTGTACGCTCAGCAATTCGGTGAAAGCTATTGCACGGTGTACATCGGTTTGAACGACGTCGAATTGCTGCCACCGTGTGATATGGCCAACAGGCAATCCAGTAGACGACATCTGGATGACTTTACCCGAGGTCGCGTCATTGGTAAGCTGGAAGAAGTTCGAAGTGTGACTAGTGTGGCCGAGGAGTTCGGGATCGCTCACAGCATCGTTTCACCAGCTTGGAGAGTATTTCAAACGACAGGAACGAGAGTTTAGCAGTGGTCGTCCACGAGCAACCACGACGGCGGACGATCGGTGTATTGTCCCACAGGCAAGAAGAGACAGACGGCAGACAGCGGGATAAAATCGCAAGGCACATGCAACAGACAACTGGACGTTATCGCGTTTTACCGTGGCCAGGAGGCTGCACAAGGGTGGTCTATTTGCACGACGACCAGTACGGTGTGTTCCATTAACGGCTGCTCATCGGAGACGGCGGTTTCTGTGGTGCCAGGAACACAAGAACAGGACACATCAGCAATGGGGTCGAGTTCTCTTTAAGGATGAAAGCCGATTTAGTCTGACGAGCGATTTTGGACGTATACACTTCTGGAGATAGCAGGGAACCCGCAATCACACCTCCAACATCATCGAAAGGGACCGGTTTGGAGGTGGCGGAGTTCTCGTTTGGGGCGGTATCATGCTTGGTAGCCGTACTGACCTCCACATCTTCCAAGGAGGTTCAGTCACTAGTGTCCGCTATTGTACCGAGGTTTTCCTGCCTAACGTGAGTCTGTTTAGAGGTGCTGTGGGTCCTGAGTTGCTCTTCATGGACGACAACGCTACACCTCATCGTACAGTGGCTGTCACAGAGCTGTTGGAGAGTGAAATATTCAACGCATGGATTGGCTCGCAAGGTCCCTGGACCTAAATCCAATCGAACACGTGTGGGACCTTCTCGGGAGACGCTTGGTAGCATATCACCAGCCGCCAGGAACGATTACGCCGCTGCGATTGGCGCTACAAGAGGAATGGGCCACGATGCCTCAACAGCTCCTTGACAACCTCGTCCTTAACATGGACAGACGTTGTAAATCCTGCAACGCTGTCAGGGGTGAATATATCCCCTACTAATGACTGCATATTTCTTGGCAGCCGCCTGTCACATGGACGTTTCTGTCTTCTGTCCAGTTTTGCTCGAAGCTACCTTTTGAATGAAGTGCCTTTGTATCCTTTGGATTCCTTGTTTGGACGGGTTTGCTCACTTGTCCCATATTCGTACATCTTGGGGATCTTATGGTATGATTTGAGTCGATGTGGATCACTTTTGCACGACGTTACATTCGAAAAACCGTCTCGTCCTTAATTTTTGCACGCCAGTGCATGATGAACCTGAAAAACGTACTAATAATACAAAATGGTGAAAACAGAAGGAATTTTCCGGATGCATTTCTGTTTTGTACAACGGTCTGGTAAGGCGTATGATGACCTCTTACAGAGATACAAGAGTCACACCGATGTCTCGTGCTACTGAGGAAGGGAAACAAGTAGGCTCTGAGGCATCAAATCCTAGTCCTGAGTAAGAGCAAATCAGAGTTCCTCAATAGCTCTGTCACGAGGTTTACGACCTGCGATGCGTCTCCCAACTGCATATGTTTTATTGGATTGAGGCCTGGCTATGGCATACGGTGGGTGTCTTCACTTTCCAGAGAATCATCAACAATACCATTTGTATGAGGTCTCGCGTTATCATCCATGAACAGGAAATCTAGGCCAACAGCACCCAAAAAATCCTCAGGTAGGGATAATTTATTTCGTCTCTTATCTCCAACCTGTTGAAGTTCCGCCAGAATAGACATGGAGCTAAGTGCGCCCCTTGGACATAATGCCACTTCAGACAAATACATCACCATCTCTATAATGGTGCATTTCTAAGATGTTTGTGTGGGGAATATCGGGCTCCAAGTTTTCTCGACGGCTGTCCTTTTCGAGACTAAACCTGGATGCGTCGGAGAAGAGGACATTGGCCCATTGATTTTCACCCCAATCTCAATGTTGTCTACATCACACTACCGTGGCATTTCTTGCTGAGTGAGTCAGTGGGAAGAAAACTGAAGGTCTTCTCACTTATAGTCCTTGTTCGTTGAGCCCTCTGTATGCTGTTTGCTTTGAAACAGCTAATCCACCAGCCTCAGACAGCTCTAAAGCAAGCGCTCTCGATGTTATCGACCTGTCACGTCTCGCTGTTAGTGTAGCATACCTATCATCCTGAGCTGTTGTAATCCGTGGACGACCTGTCACAAGTTGACCATTAACATCTCCGGCATCCTGGTACCTTCTACAAAGTCTGCACAAAAGATTGATTCACGCCAGTGACTCTGGCAACATTACTCTGCGTCTGGCCGGATTCCAACTCTGATAATCCGATCATGTGTAAAAATATCCACTTGCCGTCTTTCTGACACACTTTTTTAATAAAAAATAAATTCTACTACTAGCAGGGCACGATGACGGCAAGAAATGTCACTTTTATAGCTCTTTCTCAACTCCACAAATGTGCTGCTTCGCTTTTTGTACAAATTATCGTTCGTCACATGGTATTGCGTCGTGATTTCCTCATTTCCATATTTTTTCGCCCTTTATTCCTTTTTTCTTCCCTTTCTTTTTTTCTAAAATGTCTTTTATTAACTATGCTTAACTTTTGGATACCAATGTACTTTCCTGGATTGCACATGTTGTCTTTTGTTTATATTTTGTACATTCTGGGGTGTACTTTGCGCAAGGACTAATGCTTACAACAGGTAAGTTCTCTTAATAATTAGTACAGTCGCCGTGTTCCACATTCGTTAGAAAAATAAAGGTAGGGTTCCATATCTTTTCTTCGTGTAAGCAATGTCATTTTTGAGCTACAAAAGATTTTTCAAACAAAAAGCATTTTAAATTTTCTTATCAAGCTTCATTGAGTTACAAATTCGTAAAAAGCATTTTGTCGTTATACAAAATACACTCCGGAGTCATCAAATTATGACCACCTAAGTAATAGCATGTTGCGTTATCTCGCCGCGATAACCGCATGCATCCGGCGTGGCATTGACTACACTAGACCGCGGAAGCCCTCCTCAGTTATTCTGATCCAGCTGCACAGAATGACGTCTCGGAGTTCGAGAATGTAGCGAGGCATTGTGGTGTACCAGAGGATGCTGCGTTTCAGTGCATCCAACAAATGTTCTATGGGATTCTGGTCGGAAAAATTTGGCGGCCAGAAGAGCACACGAAATGTTTGGACGTGATCCTAGTACCATTCTTGCAGAACGCTAGCTTTTTCACACGGGGTATTGCCATGCTGAAAGAGTCCAATGCCATTCGGGTTCGCTGTCACTAAGTATGGAAACACCTAGTCCGAAATAATGCCTACATAGGATCTGGTGGTGAGAGTGTGTTCAACGGAAATGAGAGAACCCAGAGATGTCCTAAAGAATAATCACCATATCTTTATCTCCTTATCCGTCCAACACTACAGTCTGGTTTTAGTTGTTCAAGAATACGAACCCGTTCATCGGCATATTGCAGCTGGAACCTGGACTCATCGGAGTAAGTGACTGTTTTCTAACCGCCGCATGGCCTGCCACGGAGATCCCGTGCCCATTCAGGAATAACACGTTCCAACAGGCTTTCACCTCGACTCTTACCTAGTGGTGGACAGCTTTTACAATTTGGCAAAACTTTGAGTGAGTCAGAGCAACATATGATGATTAGATTGAATGTATGGAAGTGGAGATTTGTCGAGAGATTACGAGTAGAATATTAAGTGTCTATATGGAACCTGTTGAGATGCATTACTGTTTGTGAATATTGCAGCTCCATGAAGTACTACTGGTATTAGCTTGAAACTTGAAGTCCTACTGGACGGCAAATCTGGACTCATCAATAAACAAAACAGAGCTCGACTGATCGTCAGTCATGCTGAGATGACTGGGAGAATTGAGACGTACTCTTTTATGACGAGAGGTGAGAGAGATGGGCATAATTGTTCTTCTAGCGTAAAGGGAATACTGACTAAGACTCCGGAACACCGTGGAACTAGATACCATATTTCCTGTTGCTGCGGTAAACCCTAACGCATTTGAGTAGGTGTGGCAGTCTTTCGTCTTCGAGCACTTGGCTGCAGAAAAACGGTCATATCTTGAGGCTGTTACCCGAAGTCTTTCATTACTAAGTCTTTTAGATGCCGAATTTTTCTTTTTGGAATACGACCCTAAGCAGGTGGACTGCGGAACAACTCACAGTGAACCATATGGCTACATCGGCTTGACACTGGCCTGCTTCATGTCTTCCAATGGATCTCCATCTGAATTCTTTTCCTAAATGGGGTATAGAGAATGTATCAATAACTGCAAAGCACAAACTTTCAAAGCAACGTGTTCTTCTTACAATCTATAAGAGAAATGACAAGACACTCTCAACTGCCTCCTTTCAACCTTAACCTGATTTGCATGCTTCGACACACTTTATGTGAATTTGCTTATCATATTTGACATCACCAGGTTAAAATACCTTTAATATTCGGTTGATGCATAAGTTTATTCCGTTTTTCCCCTCGCATTTCAGTAATGTATTACATCAGGAGGTAAAACGGAATCAATTAACTATGTATTACCCCCCCATTGATTACGATGGTGTTACAATGTCTGGATAGGTCTGCGAAGCCATTCTTGAAAAACCGTGCAGGTTTTGCTGCGAAGAAATCATCAAGGAAATTCTGGAGATCAACATCATTGTTGAACGTTCTGCCACGGAGTGCATTCGACAGAGATCGAAACAGGTGATAGTCTGAAGGGGCAACATCTGGGGAATCGGCCGGATGTGGAAGGATCTTCCATTTCATGTGTTGAATGGCCATTTTGATCATGTTTCCACTGTGAGTACGTGCGTTATCATGTTGGAGAAGAACACCGTGGCGCCGATGTGGCCGTTTCTGCTGAATTGCTCCCTCCACACGGCGAAGTTACTCACAATAGAGTTCAGCGTTGATGGTCCGATTCCTCGGTAGCATTTCCTAGTGAATGATGCCTTCCATGTCCCACCAGACACACAACATGATCTTCGTAGGATGAAGGTCATGTTTTGGACGTGGTGTGGGCGTCTTGTTTGGCTTAACCATTCCCTCCGATGCCTGAAATTTACGTACAGACAACTTTTCATCTCCAGTAACAATACGTGACAGAAAGGGTTTGTGTTGCTGAGAACATTCGCGATAACGGGCGAGCAAGGAACCACATATGGCAACACGCTGATTCTTGTTGTCCTCGGTGAGAGTGTAAGGCACACAAGATCCCAATTTCTGGACCTTTCCCATACGTTCCAGGTGTCACACCACTGTGGCCTGAACACAGTCCATCTCAGTAGTCAATTCGCGTGTGGTTTAACGCCGCTCCAAGGGAATGAGATGGTTCAAAAGATTCTCATCGAAGTGAGATTGACGACCTGAGCATAGAGAGTCGTTGATGTCAAAATTGCCACCTCGGAAACAATCAAATCATTTGCGAGCTGTTCTCGGAGCAGTAGCATTCTCCCCAAACACAGCACAAATTTGTCGAGTGGCCTCGGCGGCTGTGGATCCCTTGTTAAACTCGTAGAGGAGCAGATGTCGGAAATGTTCATTCCTTTCTACTTGAAACTCCATACTTCCGGACCTGAAAACCAAAACCCATTAGCCACAATCACACAACGCAGTATGATTTCGATACACGATATTACTGGCTACAGTTTGATATACAACTGGCCATCTGCACTGTCTCTAAGGACCTGGGAAACACTCATGAAATAAAACAGTATGAAATTATGCATCAACCCAATATATTAGGTTCATCCACTTTCACCGAAGAGTTTTTTACAAAAACTCCGAATTTCATGTTGTTCCAGCATTTATGGAAACCACTATGGAATAATCACACCTTTAATTTTGCTCCCTTTGTCAAAAGAATAGGAACATCCGCCCAGTAATATTCAGCTCACCGCCAGTACAAAAAGGGACGTTTTATTATACTGTTATTAGAAGAAAGTTTATAGAACTTTAAGGTAATCCACATTAAAACTGGGGTGATTTGAGGTAACTGCCGTCTGCTTAATTTGGAACACAGCAGGTGTGTTCGGAAAAACAGGACTGCAGATATAGTTATTGTGCTGAGTGAGCGACACAGGAGATCTATTTATAGATATGACTGCTTCGGATTGCTCAAGGCCATGCAGTGTTTCAGGTGTGAAACTTCGTTCACTCTCTCCTATTGCTCTGTTGAGTGCTGTGGCGGTTTAATGGTTTGGCTGATTTTACAGTGGCCAATATAAAAGAGGAAGCAGACGACTTAATCGCCCACATGAATGAAATAATCTGAAGCGACCGAACTGTTTGGGAGGTGTCTAGCGAAACTGCTAGCTCAGTTGGGTCGTGTCATGCGAGTTTGACGTAGGATTTGGTGATGAGAAGAGTGACAACTGAGTTTGTGTCTAAGCTTCTTACCCATAATGAAAGGAGCACTGTGTTGCACCTTCTGAGTACCTTAAATTTTTTACAGCAATGGACCAATACTATATAGAAAATGTTACACAGATGGCGATTCCTGGGTCATTGGCTGTGACACTGAAACACAATCACAATCATTCTAACCGAAGGCAAGAACCTCTCCTCGACCCTCCCAAAAAAGCCTATTAAGTGAAATTAAATCATTGGTGTAGGGGGAAGACATAGGCTTTCGTGCTAAGTCCCGCCTTCTTTCCGATAGGCGTCCGTGAGTTATTTTAAGAACTCCCCACTGACAGCAAATTATCTGAGGTTCTCATTCTCGTAATTTATTTATTATGAATTTATTATCCAGGCCCCTCTTCCTCCACCTTTTTGTTTAATTATCCGCGAATCAAGGAAGGGAGAGAATGGCTACTGTAAAGCACTTCATCAACTTCAATAGATACTTCGTGAATAAGAAAGACAATAAATTTAATGAAGCAAAAGTATTAGTAAGAGTCTGGTTCCGGTGCCAAAGTCCACGTCGACGAATTTGTTTCGCATGCGACGTCCGTCACGAATTGTTCAATCGAAAATCAGTAGTCTTATCGCCACTCTAATATCAGAGTCGTCCCGACTCCACGCTTTCTCTCGAAGCACTCGGCTTCACGCTAAAAACCAGGAACTGCGTTCCTTGGAGCCTAAACTCCACACGTCTATACGCCTTCCAAGCTCACTTCTCAATACCCTTCTCTTT
Source organism: Macrothele yani (assembly GCA_039090855.1). Classification (NCBI taxonomy): domain Eukaryota; kingdom Metazoa; phylum Arthropoda; class Arachnida; order Araneae; family Macrothelidae; genus Macrothele; species Macrothele yani. The sequence continues at coordinate 24,741,072 of CM076992.1, forward strand.
CTCTCGAAGCATCCGCCTTCACGCTAAAAAAACAGGAACCGCGTTCCTCGGAGCCTAAACTCCCCACGTCTAACCGCCTTCCAAGCTCACTTCGCAATGCCCTACTCCTCTGTCAGAAGCTATCTCTTCTCACCCTCGCTCCTGAGGACCCCTCCTTTTCTCTGCCCCCCTACCGCGAGGCACTGACCTCTGACCTTGTCAGATCCCGGAGCGAACCTGACCTTTGCCCGCTAGCCAACTTGCTTCGTATCAGTTCCTGCTTCTTGGAACTGCCTGCCCCCTCCCCCTTATTGTCTTCGTGTCTGATGACCGCATGTTTGACATTCCTTCTAACGGACTTCTGCGCGTGGAAACCAGACTCTATACAGACAGAACAAAACATACAACAATACTGACATTCTTTCACATACAACACGTATTCAGACCTCCCAGACAAACTGGCGCCCTTCTACCATAGGGCATTGTCTGGGTTTGTGCACGTATTCTTTCGGACCTGAATTTCTATGTCCGGCAATGTATTACGAAACAATGTCTTTCCGCAACTTTGGATTAGTTACCTACCTCCTGACGTCGTCAACGTACGCCAGGCATTTTGCATTGTATATGCACACAGTTAATGAAATAAAGTTATTTCCTGAGTAAAAGAAACATTTTTCTCGGGCGACATTTCGTCGTCCCTCTGCACGTGACATAGCCCCTTTTTCTTCTTGTTTTTATATATTCGTACATAGATTCACGCTTGATCATATCTTAATTGATATTCATCTCATTATTATTTTTCGCCCTTACAATTAGTGTTAAAGGTGTGGCGCATTTTGAATTTACTCCGATTGAGCGGACTGTGAAATTACGAAGAAGTTTTGAATGTACTAAGGGAAAATTCCGGTGCAACCAGCCACAAAAATGGAAGTCAATCCTGGTTTTTGCAAAGTGATAATGCACCTGCACGTTCAGCGCTGTCAGTCCGTGATTTCCGGAACAAACACCAAATCTCAGTGATGCCACACCAGCTTTATTTGCCTGACTTGCCAACCTGCAACTTTTTTTCTCTTTTCTAAATTTAAAAAAATCTCGGAAAAGAGAAAGATTTGAGATTGCAGGCAGTGTCTGAGAGAATGCGGCACAGGAGCTGCACATGCTCCGAAAAAAAAACTAATTTTTGTTGTTTTCGCTTAGAGGTTTAACGACACCGTGAGTAACTCAGTGGGTTATAAGCTCTCACCCATTCCTAATATGGGGCTACTGGTTCCAGGGAAGAAAGAGAGCCAGTGTCCAGGTCAAAAAACACACCATCTATTCCTCACCAGGGATTTGAATCCGGAGAAACCTCGCATGAATGATTAGAGGCAAACGGGAAGGAAAAGAAGACCTCCAAACCTTCTTTATGAAGTGGAAGAAGGCGTGCTGCGTTAGGTCAAAAGGATAGTATCGGAGATAAATTCGATTAGGTCCCAGGTGTTCTGTATTTTGAATAGTAAATTCAGTCCAGGTGCTTTATGAACACAGCTCGTATTTATTTTGTTTGTATGTTTCTGACTTATACGTGGTAGTATAATTGGAACTTCCCTAATTTAAAGTTAACAGCCGTCAGGGGAAAGGGAAGGACCAGAACCGTGTATTAAGAAGGGAAAAGATGACAAAATATCCTGCTACAATCCGAAAAGTCAAGGCGTAATATGTCCCACACATAAGCATGAAGTATGTAGTGCGATGCGACACATATTTCTCAGTGCATGAAATAAAGAACTATTCCACTCACACATTGATTCAAGTAATGTGCTTTCGACTTCCTTTCAGGGCCCATTACGTTTTTTGCGCCCACAGACGAAGCCTTTTCGCTCATGCCGAAAAACGAATTGGAAGAGCTTTACAACGACCCGAAAAAGCTCAGAGAATTCCTCCTGTATCACATGACTAAAGGTCACATACGACCTCAAGATGTTAGGAATGACGTCACCATGGCCAGTCTAGAAAGCTCACTTCTTCGTTTCAACATCTATAATCAAGGACAGGTGAGTAAAATTCTTAGGACAGTTTAACTTAAACATTCTGTCTGCATGATACCTTAGCGAACGTAATTTATGCGTTTTCTTTTTATTTTGTGTAAAATAAAAAAAAAATTGTGTTATAAACCCTACGTGGTGGAGCATTCGTGATATTCATCAGGACACTAGTGAATCTTGCTACAGACAAGGAAATATTATCTTATCGGCGTGGCATGGATATCGCTCTCGTCGAAAAAATAAAATTCAGTCTCGTTTATCTTCAATCAAATCAACTCCATGGTTGAATTTATATATTAATGGCGTTGTGTCCGTTTCAACAAAAAGAAAGTCGTGCATACTGAATCAAAACATTGCACAATCACTTTTAATGGAAACCTTTTTTATATTAGCATGTAACTGCGTGTCAGTGCAGCAGTGTTAAGTCGTAAACAGGATTTGTAACGGCACCAGCGATAGTAGTAGCGGAAAATCCTCGATTTGAAGGTTAGATGTTTTTTCCACATTTCCTGGTGTTTTATAATGACTTCAATGAATAATGAAAATCACCACATGTCTGTGGAAAACCAGTGATTATTGGCGGTTGTACCAGAGGAGGAATGGTTTTCAAGGAGGAGGGTCAAATATTAGGGTGGACCAAAAAAACGTTCTTTTCTAACTTCGGCTTGAAATACTTCCAAAGAATTGTCAATTGGAATAAAATTAAGCGTGGAAACCTGTTCCCACTGTGCGATAAAAGATGTAGAGAAATATCTGAGTAGAACGAAATGGCAAATCCTCAAAAACATTGGGATCAAAATGTAGCCTATAAAAGTTACCTTGAGAAATCGGGAACACGTTGGTTTAAGTTGTGATATTATTGTTTCAATTAGCTGAAATGAAAACAAGAATAAAAATACCCTGCGAAATCTTAGGACAGCACATATGGCAGAAATTGCCTTCCAACGGCATAAGATGTTTTAAAATTCTGTTTGTTAAAAATAATGTAAAGAAAGAAATGAATAAACTTCAAGAACTGTTAAGAAGAAATCCCTAACTTTGAGAACTGTAGCAAAAGAAATCCAAAAAAAAGTGGTCAAAAGCATCAATCCCAAGTGTCAACGAAATCGGAATTATATAAATGTCAAAAGATTAATACAGAAATTTAACGTGGACCAGGAACATCAAACAAAGATATTCGCTCTTTCCACGTTTATAAGTGAGTCACGAAAAAATTCTCATTGGCTCCCGATGGCGGCCAATGAGAATTTTTTCGTGACTCACTTATAAACGTGGAAAGAGCGAATATCTTTATTTGATGTCAAAAGATTGTCACAGAGAATACAGACATTCTCTGAAATCATCCGAGGATTCAAAACAATCAAGTTTTCTAGTAAAGCTTCCCCGTTACGACAAAATATGTGAAGCATTAATTGATGTAGCTCTTTGCTAGTGTTTGGACATCAGCAAATATTCATGTACAATGAACAGAAAAGTACCCACAACAGAATATACATTTCTCCTCGACCAGAGAACATTCATAAGATGTACATCGAAGGGGTCAACATTCGAATCACTGTGAAACTGTAAAAACGAGAGATAAAGCAAAAGAATGCCACCTACCAGAATTTCAACTATTGCAGTTGCTGTCACTTTGGAATCTTCCTTTTCAGCATAATATGAGACTGAGAATAATGATACAGACTTGTTGTGCCCCATCCACTTCAATTATATTGCTCATGAGCAATTAAAACATACTGCTCTTGCGACAGCACGTGACAGAACTTGGGTGTCCGACAAGAGCATTGATTGCTTAAGCTGAATTGAATGATTGATGAGACTAACACAATTGACTGATCAAAATTTCGCACAGAAAGAAAATCAAGACCACGATATGTACAACACAAAATCGTAGTTGAGAAACTTACAGCTTTGTACTTCGATAGTGGTTGAAAAGACAAAACGAAAGTAATTGAAAACGTGGGAAAGAGAAACTACACGAAGTTTATTCGGGAAGAGGAGATATCCCTCATTTGGGAACTGGGATTAAAATCCATGAGTCATGTTGGTCCTAATAGTTCTTCGTGCAAAGTTAGCCCTATGCTATTTTATCTTATTTGAATGAGAGGTCATAAAACTTCAACCATTTCAAACCTATCGGATAAGACGGTACAGCTGTTAACATTGGAAAAAGAGAGCGTGGTACGACTCCTTGAACAACTGCTAAACTGGACATTTAGGTAGCTAGAAGTTATCTTTTATTTTTCATTTAAGTAGCTGATTTGTCAATTGCATTTCAATCATCTGCCCTTTCGCCACCTTTTACAAAGGTTAGGTAACCATACAACGGGACCTTACTCGTATTACTCGTACTCCCGCCCAATAAGGAAAATGCTTGAGGAATGTGAAAATTTTCCAGTGGTTAGTTTTCTGCCTATATTAGGATGCATGGCAACTACCATCCGTAAGTGTGACCTCAGCAAAATCTAGATTATTTGTGGTGTATAGTGAAGCAGTCATACGTGGACACTGCTCTGAAGTCCTTGCATACAAGAATCCAGGAAAATTGTCGCACGCGAGGTTGACAACCTCGACAACAGGATCTTACTATTTTACATTTCTATCGTAAATATTGATAGAAAATTAAAGCCTTTGGTGCAATTTGTCGTAAAGAACTATGCGTTAATATGATTTTTGATACGCTCCCAACCATTATGCGGATCCGCCCTAAAAATATTATGAAAATAATTCGTCTGTTACGCTACTCCAAGGAAGTGACTGAAATGATTATTTGAATTATACAACAGAATAGTTCCTTAGCTTATTCCGAAAGCATCCTGATTGCAATGCTTCTAGATGAATGGCCATACATTAAGCAACTCTCTCTAAAAATAATAATAAAAATGCGAAATTGAGCTTCAACAAGTATCAGGAAATTTAGGATACTTGTAGCGTAAACGTCTTTTCGACTTCTACGCTGTTTTAACACATCAATATAATAAGAAAATGGTTCCTAAATGAAAGAAAACCTTAACGGCCAGACGAAACAACAGAAGTCAACTTACGGAAAAGCTTTATTCAGGCTGTAGAAAACACTTCTATAACTGAACGATAACATCACAATGTACTCCACACACCACACATGATCACAAATGGAAATGGACGATGTAATCACTCTTTCCACGTTAACCACGCATTGCGCTGAGAATTGTTGGCGCTGTAGCGTAAATTCGAACGCACTCGACTAGTTATCGAGAGTTCTGGGGTTCGATCCCAGCAGTGCCGAAATACAATTTTTCAGTCGCTATGCGTTGTTTAAAAAAAAAATAACGTGGAAAGAGTGATTACATCGTCCATTTACATTATCTCCACGTATTTGATATATATTAAACACATGATCACAACAATCTTTTCAATAATCATCAGTTTACAATACAGCGCTCTCGTACAACGCTCTTAATAATCGCTCTCTTCAACGCCCTTAATACAACGGCTTTTAGCAATCGATCAGTCGTCGTTTTTATCTCTTGCTCTTATCACAATCAGGCATACGTCACGTGCATTCAACCTCAATTGTGTTGCCAAACGTATTCGTTTGAGGGAAAAGATATTTCGTTAAGCGTGGAGAATACTGCGAATAAACTCAAGATTTACATAGGGAAAGAAACTAAAAAAGGAAAGTTAATCTAGAATATACGTCACATACTGTTATTAAACTTTGGTGTAGATAATTACACAGTCGAGTCACATTATTGTGACCACCTCCTACTTTTGACGTCAACAGCGCGTAGCCAACGAAAGAAAGCACGTGTCGTGAGCTGGCTTGGAAGGTATATAAGGTGTGCTGTTGTCAATCTGAAAACATATCACTCGTTTCTGTCATGGATAAAAGCAGCGATTTATTAGATTTGACAAAAGGGATGATTATCAACTTTCAGGCTAAGGGTGGCAATATTTCTGAAACAACGCAGTTTTTTAATTGTTCGCGTGCAGCTGTTGTTAAAGAGTATCGTGATTGGAGAATGGCACTATTGCGAATAAGCGACGTGGAAACTGCTGAGTACCGCGCGTCATTGACGTCAAAGGTGAACTTCGGTTTCAAAGGTGCGTGAGGGCCGATCGACACGCTACAGTGGAGCAATTCACTAGCCGAATGAACCATGGGGTCTACCGGAAATGTGTCTAAAACGACGGTTCAGCGAACCCTGTTGCGTATGGGGCTCCGATGCAGACGGATGGTCACTGCACATATGCTAACGAAGGGGCATCGGCAGAAAAGACTTACATTTGCACCGCAGTATCGGAATTGGACCTCCGCTGATTGGCAAAGGATTGCCTTCTCCGATAAGTCACCTTTTCTGCTTCATCGAACGGATGGACGTTGGCGTATAAGGCGAGAAACATCGGAGAACAAACAACCTTCAACCATTGCTGCAAAACCAAGCTGGTGGTGACAGCGTTATGGTCTGGGGAATGTTTTCGTGGCATTCCCTGGGTCTACTCATACCAGTGGAAGACACGATGGACCGAATTCGTTATGAATCCATCCTTGCAGACCACGTGCACTCATAGACGCTGATTGTCCTTCCTGGGACGGATGAGATCTTCCAGTATGACAATGCGACGTGTCACACAGCTAGAAATGCCGGAGAGTGGTTTTAAGAGCACGATGAAGACTTCAAAGTACTTCTCTGGCCCCCTAATTCCCAAGACTTAAATCCAATTGAGCATCTGTGGGACCACCTCGATCGTGTTGTTCGCTCTATGGATCCTCCACCACGCACCTTCCAGTAGCTGTCAGACGCACTGCAGTTTGCATGGCTCCACATACCTGTGAACACCTTCCAGAACCTTATTGAGTCGTCACTCCCAGCCCGTCCAGCTGTTGTCCGCGCTGCACACGGCGGTTACTCTGGATATTAGCTGGTGGTAACAATAATGTGACTCGACCGTGTATATTGATCTGGTATCCTGGCAAGATTGTGATCTAATAGAAACTAGTTTGACCAAAAGTCTGTGTAACAACTAAGGAATTGCAAAATATAGTAAATGTTGTTTACTTAGAGATTTCTTTTCGTATCCCACTCACGCTAAAGCACTGGAGAAAACAGTTCATATTTCTGCCGAAGTATCTCTAAAGGTAAGTGGATTTGGTGCTCAACATATGATGGCACTGGAAAAACTCCATTCTCGTAAGATAATGAAGAAAGTCCACTCAAAACCGGATTACCAAGCGAACAGGCAGTTGCACATTTGTGACTTTATTTATCAGTCTCATTTCAGTGTTCCTGTAATATGTTTTGTATTTGAATCACTCCATGTCACACTATGAGGTTGGCAAAACAGGAGATTTTTTGCTTACAGTTTCTCTTTTAGCTCAAATTGAATGCTGTGTGAGTACCCGAAGACGACCTTTGAAACCCCTATACTAATAAAATACACTAGCCCCCCCCCTTATCTGCGGAGGATCCGTTCAAAGACCCCCAGTGGAGGCCTAAAATCGCGAATAGTACCGAGCCCCATATAAACTATGCTTTTTCCTGTACATATAGGAGTTGGACAAAATAATGTGAACACCTAGGAAAAGAAGGTTTTACGTACCTATAGAGTGTGGGACCACCTTTGGCATTTCATAACCAATGGGCTCATACAAATCCTGGATGGTGGTTAGTAGGATATTACACCATTCTTCATGCACAAACTGCTCCATATCCTTGAGAGATGTAGGAGAAGGATAACGGGATATTATTCTGTTTTCCAACACAGACCACAGTGGCTCAATGATGTTTAAGTCTGGTGATTGGGGAGGCCAAGGAAGGTGTGAAAGTTCGTCCTCATGTTTCTCAAACTATTATTGGACATTCCGAGCTCTGTGAACTGGGGCGTTATCATCTTGATGGATGGCACCCCCTGTAGGAAACAATGCCTGAGCCATTGGATGGACTTGGTCGGCCAAAATGGTTTCATACGCCCTGCCAGTACCCGTCCTTTCAAGGTGATCGGGGGACCTGCTGAAAACCACGATATGACCGCCCAAAGCGTGACAAACCACCACAATGCAGCACTGTTGGGAGCAGACAGTCTGGGTTGTACACTTCTGACGGTGTTCTCCATCACATGTAAACATGTCCTGTGGTGGGGAATAATGTGAATATGGATTCATCTGACCATATTACACGCTCCCATGCATCGGCAGTATACGTTGTATGTTCCTGGAACCAGTGCCGTCGCCGTTGTGCATTTACCCGGGTCACCAGAGGTTTTGCAATAGCAGCTATGCCATGTATGTCGTGTTTATGACGTTCCCTGCGCACTGTTTTCGTTGATACTGGGGTCTGGAGATGCAGATTGAGCTCCGCACTAATTTTGAGCGTCGTGGTCTTCTTATTACGGGTAACAATCATCTTTAATGCTCTCCTGTCTCTATCAGTCAGGGTTGTTTTCCGACCGCTCTTGGGTTTCGCGGACGAGGTTTTGCCACAAACACAGTATGCTGTCATGACACTAGCCACAGTGGCTCTCGATACTCCCACTACCCCGGCGATTGTTGCCACGGAAGAACCAACTAGCCGCCCACTAACAATTTGCCGTTAAGTCGCTCATTTAGTCGTCACCTTAAAAGAAATTTTACAACAAGACACTTTAAATGCACTTAAATAGGATCTTAAAGTTCTAAACAAAGCTATTACAACCAAAAAGTGGTGGATACCTTTGCGTATTGCGACATACCCAGCTGCATTGAAAGTCACGTCTCTGAGCGTGGTGTTCACATTATTCTGTCCAATACCTGTACATGCCTATGGTAAAATTTAATTTATAAATTAGGCGCACTAAGAGATAAACAACAATAACTAATAACACAATAGTACAATTAAAACAATATACTGTAGTAAAAGCTATGTTGAAATGTTTTCTCTCTTTCTCAAAATATCTTACTGCACTGTACTCCTCATCTTGTGATGATGTGAGATTATAAAATGCCTACGTATACAACCTCAGCCAACGATTATTTATAAATACAACCTCAGCATAGGATCTTTCTTCTTTCCTTTTTAAATAGAGAACTTTCACCTTTTTACTTAAAGGAACCGCTTTGCGGCTTCCTTTTGGCATATCCGAACTGCCAGTATCACTACTCTTGCGCTTTGGGGCCATTATTAAGTCAAATAAGGGTTACTTGAACACAAACACTGTGATACCGTTACAGTCGATCTGATAACGGAGACGGCTACTAAGTGACTAAAGGGCGGGTAACGTAATAGCGTGGATACGCTGGACAGAAGGATGATTCACGTCATGAGTGGGACTGCGTGATATTTCATCACGCTACTCAGAACGGCGTTCAATTTAAAATGTATGATTTGTTTATTTCTGGAATTTTCCCATTAATATATTTGGACCGCGGTCGGGTTACTGAAACCGCGGAAAAAGAGGGACTACTGTATAACTCCCCACAACAATGAATTTAAAAGTACACTGCCGGACAATTGCTAAGGACGGATGACAATAGCAACGATAGCAACCATAAAATGGAAGGCAGGAAAATGTGGAAATTAGCATAAGTGCGGGATACAGTAAGACGTGTTGTGCGTATGCAAATTTTGGATTGCTGAACTTGTTCGTGACGTCATAGCGCTGATAAGAGATATAAAGGATTTGACGCGTATTGACCGTTGTTGTTCAAACGCAAAGTTGAAAGGGAAAGAATCAATTGACGAACTTGCAATTTTCAGTATGTCTTCCCGACATCACCTAGATGATTTTACGCGTGGCCGTATTATTGGCAAGATTGAAGAAGGACGAAAAATAACAGATGTTGCCAGGGAGTTCGACGTCAGCCACAGTGTTGTTTCAAGGCTTTGGAAATCATTTTAAACAAATGGAGAGTGTAGCAAACGTCACGGGGGATGTCGTGTTCGCAGTACGACACCTGCAGAAGATCGGTACATAGTGCTATCAACAAAAAGACACCGGCGCAGCACAGCTAGTGAGGTAGCAAATCAGTTTATGGCTGCTACTGGCAAGCGGATCTCCCGAAAAACTGTCGCCAGACGTTTGCATGAAGTTGGACTATACGCCCGCCGTCTTGTTGTGTGCATCCCATTGTCCAGACGTCATCGTACCGCCCGTTTGCAATGGTGCCATCAACATCGTAATTGGACTTATAACGACTGGTCTGCTGTCCTCTTCTCAGATGAGAGTAGATACAGTCTATCGTCTGATTGTCGACGACAACTGATCTGGCGTGATAGTGGTACAGCATATTGTCCAGCAAACATACAGGAAAGGGACCGATATCCGACATGTAGTGTCATGGTATGGGCTGGCATCATGATCAATGGCAGTACGTCCCTCTATGTGCTTCCAACTGGGACTATGACTGGCCAACGATACATTAATGATGTTCTGCTACCTCATGTTTGCATGTTCCGTGGTGCTGTCGGTGATAGATTCATTTTCATGGACGACAACGCAACATGTCATCGAACAGTCTCCATCCAGGAGTGTCTTGAGAGCGAGGATATTTAACGCCTCGTATGGCCAGCACGTTCTCCAGATCTGAATCCCATTGAAAATGTGTGGGATGCTTTGGGGAGGAGTCTTGCTGGTCGCCAATGCCCTCCAATAAACAAGGACACCCTCATCCGTGCAATGACAGAGGAATGGGATAAATTACCCCAACAGCTGCTTGATAATGTTGTGCAAAGCATGACACGACGTGTGGAATCTTGCATCGCCCTTCATGGTGGCCATATCCCGTATTGACATCTTACGCCGGAACGCCTGCGGACGGTAATTGCATTTTTTTCACGTTTACGTATTCTGCACAAAATGGCCTGTTTGTCCCTTGAACACGTTCCAAAGCCTTCTGGATTTCAGAGCACAATAAATTGTCTTTCTTGTAATGTCCTGGCATTCTGAAATTATTTTATTTCACTTGGCATCCAACCACACTTACTTTTTTATGCGCTATATAGCCGTTTATGATCCGTCTATAGCAATTGTCCAGCAGTGTATAACAAAATATTTGCAATCACCCAGCAGCTTTAAAAAAATTCCCTGGGGAAAGCCAAGTACTTAGAGCTAATATTTAGACCTTAGTTGACACCTCGAAATTGTGGCCTACCGATCCTGACTTTTTCCACTCTTATTTTTCTTCCAATTGACAAGTTTCTATAATAGCGCTTTTCTGGTGGAAGTGTGACTTGGTGAGATCTTTTTTTATTGTTTGGCCACTCCACCTTCCGTGTTCTTTTTTCCTAAGTTCATGTGACTTTCGTAAAGTTAAGGGCTGAGATTAAAAATTCCCATGTAAAGTGGTAAATTCCCATGTAAAGTTGACCGCATGTTTGTTTATACCAAATACCCACCCTATTTTGAAATTATATATATATGTGCCTCTATGGCGTCACAATTGTAAAGCATATACACTGAAGAGCAATTGAATTAGAGATACCTATCTAGTAACGTGTAGCACCACCTTTCGCCCAAATGACGGCGGCGATTCGTCTCGGCATGGACTCTACAAGACACCGGATGCGTTGGGAAGCCATATGGATCCACGACCTCTGAACAAGCTCCCACAGTTTACGCGAAGATTTGATGGAGGGGATCAGAGCCTCGAACATCTCTCTCGATGACATCCCAGATGGGCTCGATGGGATTGAGGTCAGGTACCTAGCTGGCCAAGGAAGCGAGGTCACGTCGGTGGAGTGTTCATCCAACCATTCGGATATAATTCGGGAGCGATGGCACGGTGCATTGTCTTGTTGCACGATGAGGTCCCCAGTGGGATGTTGAAGACGCACAAACGGGAATAAATGGTCGTCCAGGATATCCCGGTAACGCTGACCTGTGAGAGACGATGTCCCACGTTCCAGGGGTCCCATTTCATTCCACATAAACAGTCTTCAGACGAGAATGTCACCCACACCAGCTTGAAGAGTACCCTGCTGGCAAGAAGGATCCATCGCTTCATGTGGTTTGCGCTGTACTCGTATCCTGCCATCCACATGTACCAACGTGAATCTCGACTCATCAGTCCAGGCAAAATTTGTCCTCATGTCTAGGGTCCAGTGGCGATGTTCGCGCGCCCATGCTAATCTTTGCACCCTGTGATGTGCGGTCAGCAGCGGTACCCTCGTGGGACGATGGCTTCTGTACCCCATAGCGAGGAGATGGTTCTGGATGGTGTGGCTGATTATACGTTTCTGTGCACCAGCGTTAAATTGCAGAGTGATTTCTGGCACTGTGGCCCGTCTATCCGCTGTTACAATGCGAGCTAGCAGACGATGACCTCGCTCATCCACACGCTGTTGTCCACAGCAATCGGCCCTTGCAGGGATGGTTTTACCGGATTCGATGTACTCACGGTGCACCCGTGACACAGTGGCTCGTAAAAATCCCAGTGCCTGCACGACTTCCGAGATGGAGTGACATATTCGTCGAGCCCCGACAATTTTCCCACGATCAAATGCGCTTAGCTCCTTCGTCTTACCCATACTGCATCCGAATCTTTCTGATCCCTGTTGCATCATTCCTTATATTGTCGGATCGCTGCATACGTCATGTCGTTTCCGTTTACAGGGCCGCCAAAACCGCCACATTTGCATAACGCCGGCTGTCTCTAATTCAATTGCTCTTCAGTGTACATCACTGTATCATGCTATGAAGGTTGAGATAAAGTGGTTAATGTTTGAAGCTTATAAGCTGTGTGTGAACATTTTATTGCCTCTCAAACTATAGCTTTCATATTTGTTACTTGACGGCACGTCTGTTGTAACTTTAGAGTCAACTGTCGCCTCTCAGAAAAGTCTTGAAGTTTGTCCTCACTGTTTCCCCGCTGGAGTTCGATTCAAATCTTTTCAAGAGTTAGACACATTAATGAAAGCTATTTCCACCATCTATGCGTTCAAAAATAATACTCAGAATGCATTTAGTAATTTTTATTTCATCTAACAAAAGGCACTTTTTAATGACGCCTCTTCAAGAACATTTTTGGCAGCTTTAAGCCTGATGCGTAGGCAAATATGCTGAAAAGAGCAGGGGGTATGTTCTTTGAGTTGCTGATGTGGTACGGCAAGTCACTGTGCATGCATTTATGCCTAGTATCACCAGCAGCCGAATGTATTGCTTTCTCGAAGAAGGCCTAGTATCACCAACAGCTAACTCCTTGCTGAATGTATTTCTTACTCGAAGAAGGCCTAGTATCACCAGCAGCTAACTCCTTGCTGAATGTATTGCTTTCTCGAAGAAAGTCTAGTATCACCAGCAGCGAACTCTTTGCTGAATGTATTGCTTACTTGAAGGAGGCCAAGTATCACCAGCAGCCAACTCCTTGCTGAATGTATTACTTTCTCTAAGAAGGCCTAGTATCACCAACAGCTAACTCCTTGCTGAATATATTTCTTACTCGAAGAAGGCCTAGTATCACCAGCAGCTAACTCCTTGCTGAATGTATTGCTTTCTCGAAGAAGGTCTAGTATCACCAGCAGCCAACTCCTTGCTGAATGTATTGCTTACTTGAAGGAGGCCAAGTATCACCAGCAGCCAACTCCTTGCTGAATGTATTGCTTTCTCGAAGAAGGCCTAATATCACCAGCAGCCAACGCTAAATGTTCAAATGTTCTTGAAGAGAAATCTCCGGGAATCACTCCGAGCTGCTTCTGGTGACACAGTATACATTCGAACGGCACGAAATCATCTTCACGAGTACGGACTCATAGGAAGGAGGCCGCTGAGATGTATAGCGTTGACATCAGCTCACCGTCGCCAAAGATGTGCTTGGGTCCGACAGAACATATCATGGAATACTATTGACACCATGTACTTGTCACAGACGAATCCTGTTACGCTTTTTATCCTGATATTCGACGAGGATACGTGTGGAGGAGATCCGGCACACGAATGCAAGCACACTATGTGCAGTCCGTCCACCCTTACAAGCGGCAGTCAGTTATGGTCTGGGCAGAAGTGTGTTTTAATAGCCATACTTCTTTGTATGTTTGTCAAGGCAACATGAATGCCTCAGTGTACCGAAACCTATCATTGTGACATTGTTTCACGCTGTATATGCATTCCGTTTTCTCGATGACAATGCAATCAGTCACCGTGCCTGGAGCATGCTTCAGGAGTTCAAAAATCATGGGATTGAACCGTTACAACTGTTTCCAAAATTTCCTGACCTTTATCCTACTGAGAACATTTGGAACGCTGTACAGCAACGTCTACGTTCCATAACCCTAGTACGCTGGCAGACCTCAGTAACGTGTTGCCTGTAATATGGGATGAGCTGCCTCCGACGCTCATCAGTAATGCCATTACAAGTATGCCTCGTAGGTGTCAAGACGTTATTCGACACAGAGGTGGTATTACCGGGTACTGAAATCCAGAGGTGTAGTCATTCTCCGAATTTAGCATTTTGTTTACAATCCAGTGCTGCTTTGTTGTGTGCAGAAATTGCACAGTAAATTGTTTTTTTTTAAACATAGTCTTTATCGTTTGTGTTACATAGCTTCACTGATTTTATTTCAATGCCTGTTGCTTGAGTCAGGTACATACACTGAAGAGCAATTGAATTAGAGATAGCTGGCGTTATGCAAATGTGGCGCTGTGGGCGGCCCTGTAAACGAAAACGGCATGACGTATGCAGCGATCCGACAATATAAAAAGTGATGCGACGGGAATCAGTAAGAGTCGGACGCAGTATGGGTAAGACGAAGGATCTAAGCGCATTTGATAGTGGGCAAGTTGTCAGGGCCCGACGAATGGGTCACTCCATCTAGAAAGTCGTGCAGGCACTGGGATTTTCACGAGCCACTGTGTCGCGGGTGCACCGTGAGTACATCGAATCCGGTAAAACCATCCCTGCAAGAGCCAACTGCCGTGGACAACATTGTGTGGATGAGCGGGGTCATCGTCGGCTAGCTTGCATTGTAACAGCGGATAGACAGGCCCCAGTGCAAGAAATCACTCGCCAATTTAACGCTGGTGCCCAAAAATGTGTAAGCAGCCATACCATCCAGAACCATCTCCTCGCTATGGGGTACAGAAGCCATCGTCCCACGAGGGTACCGCTGCTGACCGCACATCACAGGGTCCAAAGATTAGCATGGGTGCGAAAACATCGCCACTGGACCCTAGACATGTGGAAAAATGTTGCCTGGACTAATAAGTCGAGATTCACGTTGGTACATGCGGATGGCAGGACCACATGAACGATGGCTCCTTCTTGCCAGCAGGGTACTGTTCAAGCTGGTAGGGGTGGCATTCTGGTCTGGGGACTGTTTACGTGAACTGAAATGGGACCCCTGGTACGTGTGACATCGTTCCTCACAGGTCAACGTTACCGGGATATCCTGGACGACCATTTGCTCCCGTTTGTGCGTCTTCAACATCCCACTGGGGACCTCATCCTGCAACAAGACATTGCAGCTCCCGAATTGTATCCGAATGGTTAGATGAACACTCCACCGACGTGACCTCGCTTCCTTGGCCATCTAGGTCTCATCGAGCACATCTGTGATGCCATCGAGAGAGATGACCCCCTCCATGTAATCTTCGTGAACTGTGGGAGCTTGTTCAGGGGTCGTGGATCCGTATGGCTTCCCAACGCATCCGGTGTTTTGTCGAGTCCATGCCGAGACGAGTCGCCGCCGTCATCAGGGCGAAAGGTGGTGCTACACGTTACTAGACAGGTATCTCTAATTCAATTGCTCTTCAGTGTATATCCTTCATTCCATTCAATATATCACATTTTGTGACGAGTGCATTACATCATATACAATGAAATATTAACTTATTAGGAACACCTAATGACAGTAAGACATGTGCCATTCTCACTTGCGTCCGGAACTGTAACGCCGAGATTGTTTCATAAACAGCTCATTGCAAAGAAATCAGACGTGTACAAAGCTTAGATAGAAGCAATACGGGAAAGATTCCTGATTTAAGAGACTTTGAAACATACATAATAGTGAGCGGTAGGCAAGAAGATGCAGCGGCTCATAAAAGGCAAACCTTCTCGGTTGTGTCGAGGATGTACAATGAGTGGTGCAAAAACAACAAAATAAGCAGTCAGATGTCTTCCTATGGACGGTACCGACTGTCGATATTTCAGGGAAACTGCGGGGCAGAGTATGACGTCAACAGCACGAATCAATAAATCCAAGCTAGCTAGCTTTAACTGTACAAGCTAGTGGATGACGTGTAATGGTCTGAGGTAAATTTTCATCGTAGGCGTCGGCTTCCTTAATACCTCTGGAATAGCATTTGGATGCTACGAAGTATCTTAACATCAGAGCGGACCAAGTACACCTGTACATGATTAAGTATCCTACTGTCAGCCGTTTTAAAGAATAAGGTAAAATAACAACAGCAGCGTATACAAATTTTCTAGCAACAGATGATTAGCGTACACTAAACGAAAATATCCAAATGTAGTCAGTGAAGATTGTTTTGGTTTTTAGATATGGCATCTTGGTCTTGATCGAAGCAGATCAGTGTTCGCCTCTCTAAAAACCAAAATAATCTTCATTGACACCGTTTAGATCCTTCTCTTAGTGTAGGATGAGAACAATATCTTAACTGTATTGCGCCTAGAGTCAGTGTCTCCATTAAAAGCAATTTCACAAGGTGTATAACATTTCTTTGCCGACATTGGAATTCGATCTAACAACATCCAACTCCGGCGCAGCTATCCTCCCAGTTGAACTACGTCGGCAGGCTTTTTGCTGCTTTATTGTCGATTTGACCCATATGTCACATTAATAACCACCCTTTAGAAAGACGGGGTCACGAAATCGCTCAGCAAGTTTTGGGTCAACCAACAGAAACACTTGGCGACGATTTCATTGCAGAAGTATTTACTTATTATTTACGTACGTTATGCATTAGAACCACCAAACAATTTTTTTCAATCCTCTCCTCCAGGTAATCCTTTTTCGCTTGGGTGATGATATAACCCTCCTTTTGCTGACACTGTGCTTCGTACCCACATTTACCAACACTGGAGCGGCTGTTCTCCCAATTGAACTACCCCGGCAGGCTTTTTGCTGCTTGATTATCCATTTGACTCGTCCTTCACAGATGTTTACGGAACGCAGTGTTTGTTTCCTAACGCGGACACGATTTTATTTTTTATTTTTTTATATGAGGGTTTAACGACCGCTATGAGCAACTCCGTGTGCTACAAGCAGTCACCCATTCCTAATTTAGGGCCACTGGTTCCAGGGAAGGGATAGAGCCAGCACCGTAAGACAAACACAACATCCATGCCTCAGCGGGATTTGAACCCATCTCGGACGAATGATCCCAACCATCACGTAGACCACTGTGCCACGGAGTAGGTATACAATTTTCAAACCAAATAAGTTCGTAATCTTAGGTTCCTAATATTGATAAAAAATATAGAATATATTTGAAGTGTTAATTATTAATTAAAGCACTTTGTCCGTTCCTAATGCATCCCACATTATACTTTTATCGGGTGCTACAAAGAATTTTTTTCTTTAAGTTTCTCTTTCTACTTCCCTATTCTTTCTTGATGGTATTGCCACACATAAGTCATTTAAACAGTGTATAACAATTTGTTCGTCGCAGGTTTGTAAGTAATAATTTTTGAAATACTGTTAGTGGAGTGCATGAAATTACAAACACGTATTCCGCTTTACATCCTGTTTTCTGGGAAAGCTACGTAACCTAAAGTTTTCCAACAGCTTTTACTCCCTTAAGGTATCCTACTACGTTAGGGGGCAATTTTTTTTGAAAAAAAAAAATGCAAGAATGGGTAATTTGTTTAAGGAAGGCTAATACACAAACGTTGAAAAAAATGATATCAATGTAAATTTTCGAGAAATTGGGAAATTTTTGAAAGAATTTAAGAAAATATGTTGTTTACGGTAAACACTACAAATAAAAAAGTTACAGATATATGATGGCATTTTTTGCATCGGCATAGGCGCATGACTATTATCTATGCAGTGAACTAAAAGGTAAGTGATGTTCCTAAACACCGCTGAGATACACTCATTGCTACATGCATTAGTGTGAAATTTCGACAAATTTCTTCACTATGTTGAATGTAAATAGCTATAACCTAACTTTGAACAAACAAACAGCAAACCTTTTAGTTCATTGCATGCACAACATTGTAAGAAAGATGTGTACCAAGTTTCATCAATTTATTTACATACATTTTGCAGTTATCAGGTTTTCCGTAAAGAGTTCGGGAAGAAAATCTCATCTTGCAAAACACGGGATTAAAGTTTAAAAGACGCAGTTTTGATGAGATGAAAAGTATGTTTATGTTTGCCACCCTCGCAAACATAAATTGCATCACATATTTGTATCCAAAGTATTGCCAGATCCGTAAAACCTTGTACAAAATATTTTCTACTACAATTTTATGCACAAATAGTAAGATTAACATAATTATTTCCCAGCTTCCAGCCTTTCAAGTGTCACTTCCCGTTCGTTTGACACCTGGGTTTAGACATTCCGATTGCTATAACTCTGTATCTGTTCATCGTAGACAAGAAACAAAGGCAGTTTTGGAATCTTAAGGCTCTACGAGACCCGCCATCTTGTATTGTGCTTTCTCTTGTTAACCAACGGGCAAGCGTATTTCACAAATTGTTCGGGCAGTTTTGGACATTTTGGAACACCGTTTGTGACTAACGCAAGATATATGATAAATGAAGAGTTCCTTGGTTTCAGATTTTCATTTTGGACTCTTTAAGTATTTTTTATTAATTAATAAAACTATGGAAGACGCCTTGGTACGACTTTCGCTGCAGATAAAAAGTGAAGGGAAAGGTCAATAAAAATTTCTGAAACCAGGGAACTCTTTATTTATCATATATCTTGCGTTAGCCACAAACAGTGTTTCAAAATGTGCAAAATTGCCCGAGTAGTTTGTGAAATACCGTTGGTTAACAAGAGAAGGCAGCAATACAAGATGGCGAGTCTCTTAGAGCCTTAAAGAATGGGGCTTTAAAAGGAACGCATTTTCACAAAATGTGAAATTTGGCCCAAAACGACCTTTTGAACGTAGTGGGGTACCTTAAGTGAACTATGATACATGACGAAATAAAAAATACATTAGCGGAAAACATGAGCTGCATTGAAAAGGCTACGTTGTTTGGTTTTAATTAATTATTCCTGAGGTATAATTTCACTTGTCGAGATTAATAGCTTATGAAAAATGTTTTTAAAAATTATACCAGACTTACGTTCGTGTTAGATCTCCTTTTTTTACTACCCTTAGGATGACGTGTTTTCCACTGCATCGCCGTTTTGACACATTAAGACGTGTGCGACTTGAACCTCAATTTAACATTCCTTTTGAGTTTCTGTTCTATTATTTTTCTGAGCTCCCCAAAAAAACATGTTCACACAGAAACCTAGTTTTATGTAAACTACGGCAAATTAATTCCTTTTCGTACTCGTACCTCAGCAGGGCCGACCATAAACCTGCCACCGATGATAAGCGCCTCCATGTAGTACTTCATTCTCTGCTCCATGACCCATGAGGAAAGTTAGTCCCTCTGACACCGACATCGTGCTACTGACTGAATACATGTGTCACAAATATCTACTCTCTGCTTTGTTATGTCCGTTGCCTTTGTCATAGCCCTTTCAGCAGGTAATCAGTCCATAAGGATTAATGTCAGTAATCCCCTAAATGTCCACTTTGATTATCAAAGCTAAGGGGAAAGCAGCACTTTCTGATGCGCAGGTTCACTCGTTCCAGCAGCGTACGAAAGGATGCTGATAAGTTTTCCACCTCAGCAAAAAGGAAATAGGTAAGAGCCATGAAACTTACAGAATATTCCACATATTCACCCGGAAGTGCAACACACTTGGCACAGCGTTTCTGGAGTTTCTCTAACTCTTCCAAAAAACATTCAGAAGCCTGATCACTTAAATGATGCTCTGCTGCGGATATCACATCTGAATCATTCGAAAAATACTTCCCTTTCAAACCTTTGCTTAAGGTTTGGGAACAGGAAATAGTCCGATAGAGCAAGTTCTGGTGAGTAGGGTGGATGGTCTATGCACTTAAATCCCTCCAAACATCCATTGCCTTGCCAGCCTTGTGAGCCAGCGTATTGCCCTGCAAAAAAGAGAACACCTTTACGTAGTTTCGCTCGCTTTTTACCTTCAACGCCTCCTTTAATCGGCACAGCAAGTTGGAATAGTATCCAGCATTTATTGTTTGGCCGTTCGGGAGATAGTCAGTTAGTAAACCGCTTTCCGAATCCCCAAAAATCCGTTGCCATTACCTTTCCTAAAGAACTTTGAGTCTTGAATTTCTTTCGCTGTGGAGGACCTGATTACCGCCACTGCAGGGACTGTTGTTCCGTCTCTGGAACGCAGTGATGTAACCACTTTTCGTCAACAGTGACAAGTAGCTGCAAAAAATTATCACCAGAGCGCTCAAAAGGATGTACAACCGATTAGTGCCTACTCGTTTTCGTTTCGCATCGGCGTTCAAACATTTGAGCACCCACTTCGCTGACATCTGCAGATCCAAGTGCTCATGAATTATGAGCCCAACATGTTCCCTGGATAACTCCAGTGTCTCAGCTATTGCTTTAGCCGAGATTCGCCGATACGACAAAATCACGTCACGAACACGACCAACAATTTCGGGTATTGTCCCTGTTGAAGGCCTCGCAGATCTTGCTGCATCTTCGGTCTCAAAGTCTCCATGCTGAAAGTTGACACACCATTTCTTCACAGTGGAATATGAAGAGCACATGTCACTTTGCGTCATACACTCAAAGATTTCCTTTGCAGGTTTCTTCTGCAGGAACAGAAATTTCACGACAGCCCGGAGTTCGACATTCGAAAATTCAACACTTTGCACTGACATGATTCAGTTCAGAACGTCAAACATCTGCAAACAAAGAGCTATTAGTCTGAAAATTGGCACTTTACAAAACTAAAAAAACATTCTTTCGAGCTGCTCTGACAAAATAATGCTACAAGTACAGGGAATGGGTTAGGCCGAGGACTTTTCAGCACTCCCTCGTACAATATCATAAATTACAATTCGAAAACCATGGAGTTGAAAATTTAAACTGATGCTGCCGAAGACTTGGAATAATACGAATGAAATGTATTCATGTTTTTTGAACATCTACACTGGCGGAAAGTGAAAAAAGAACACCAAGAAGGAGACGTCTGATATCAACGAAATTTATACAGCATAATAACGGAATACAGAGGATAACGTGATCAAAACATTATGGCAAAATACAGCTGTATTTGCTGGTAAACTGAAAAATAACATTTCCATTTAACATGGTTAGTACGAGGTTGAACTGCGTCACACTGTGCAATTCTGGCATGGAGTCTGTCGCACAGATGTTGGATGTAAGTTTGGGGTATTGAGTTCCAAGCATCCTCAACCTGGACGCGTAAATCGGGGATGGTCGTGGCTGGCCGTGGAGACCGGATAAGTCGTTGTCCCATAAAATCCCACACGTGTTCAATGTGGGACAAACCCGGTGAACGTGCAGGCCATGGAAGTTGTCTCACACCCTGAAGTGCATGTTGCGTTGCACGTGCCGTGTGTGGGCGTGCGTTATCTTGCTGGAAAACATCACGATGGACCGACCTTACAAATGGCACAACAACGGGCTGAATGATGCTGTTGATGTAGGAGGTGCTGTTTAACGTACCCGGTACAATCACTAGTTGTGTACGGGAGTGATAGCTGATCGCTCCCCACACCAGGAGACCAGGTGTAGACCCTGTGTGTCACTGGCAGATGCAAGAAGGGTGGAGACACTCCCCTGTGCGTCTGCGAACACACATACGGCCATCGGAGGCTCCCAAGCAGAATCTGCTTTCATCGCTGAACACGACAGATCGCCATTGCGTTCTGCAGTGCAGACGTTGGCGACACCACTGCAGCCGTTCTTCACAGTGGGATGGAGTCAGAGGTACACATGCCAGAGGCACACGTGAACGTAGTCCTGCATCCAGTAGACGGTTGCGGATTGTTCGCACAGTCAACTCAGGTGCAACGGCAGCTCGGATTTGCGTCGCAGTGGATGTTCTGCTTGACAACGCCGCTCTTCTTATGCGTCGATCGGTCCGCTAATCAGTCCGTCTGTGACTCTCAGTTCCACGTCTCCTCGTGTGGGAATGTTCCTCGGACCATCTACGCCACCATCGTGCCACCACCGATACTTCCCGTCCAATTCGCTCCGCAATACGACGATACGACCACCCGGCCTCGCGGAGTCCGATAACTGCTGAAATCGTACACGTCTTCCATGTCCAGGCATTGCAGCTTCTTCAGGGTCTTTGCACGTGTCCGTACGCAGACGACTGATTACATTCACTTCGCCGTACTCCTTAAATACCACCAACGATGATTTGCATATTATGCCATGCTGTGGCGTAAGCGCTCACTGGTTGGTCCCGAAATTAACATCACACCTACGTAAACTCGACCCCATTAACATATGTAAATGCCATGATCGTCCGCCAATTCCTTCTTGGTGTTATTTTTTCATTTTCCGGCAGTGTATTTTCCAGGTTAAAAATGTGTAAATGTGCACCTGCATCTCCGTGGAAATTCTATGCAATAATATAAGGTTTAGTACGATCAGCTAGGATTTCAAGCGTTTAATCTTCTGCTTCATAAGGGCATCATAACACTGGCGACAACGTGCTTCTTGTATCACCATCGGAAGAAAGGTACAGCACAAATGATACATACATTCTTCACGAAGCAGTATTCTGCTGACAAGCCCACAGTGAATCTCAAACAAATATTAGGTTCATGTTTTCGACGTTTGTTCGGGTGGGACTCACTTTTCCAGTTTTTGAATCTCTCCCATGGCATTCAAACGTCGTACCATGGGCGACTCATTCACACCTATACGCAAGGAACGCTTATAGCGTAGTAAATCCGTTTATTTTCGTGGTGTAAAATTGTATAAAGATTCGCCAAGCTTTCACACTCCACTGCAAGGCTTTCTCAAGGCAATGTGGACATAAAATGCAGGGAATTAGAACACGTGGGAAATGTAGATAATTTTTTGAAAATAACGTGGGTGACATCATGGGCAGTATTACGTGAGTATTTATCACGTAATTATGCGGTGTGCCGCGATGTGTTTCTATCTTTTAACAACGCATGCCAAACCATTGGTAGTTCCTTATAGACCATGTCATTGCATGCCAGTTGGCTGGAAAGGATTTCGACTGTTTCCCTGATGGAATTTTCTTTAAAGTTCCTGTAAAGGGCATAGTGTCTTTATATCCTTATATACAAATACCAGAGGTTGTTAGAAACCTTGAAGAAATAATCGTCTGTTCTCATGAATTCATGCCAACCTAAACTAAGAAAATCATCGGCGCCTTAAATCTATACTGACGTGCAAAAATTAAGGACGCGTCGGTTTTTCGAATGTAACATCGTGCAGAAGTGCTCCACATCGACACAAATCATACCATAAGATCCCCAAGATGTAAGAATATGGGACAAGTGAGTAAAACGCCGCCCCGGTGGCGCAGTGGTCTAAGGCTCTGGCCTATGATCATTCGTCCGTAAGGGGTCCGGGTTCGAATCCCGGTCAGGCATGGATGTTGTGTTTGTCTTACGGCACTGGCTCTCTCCCTTCCCTTGAACCAGTGACCCTAAATTAGGGACGGGCGACTGCTTATAGCCCATTGAGTTGCTCACGGTGGTCGTTAAACCTCCAATCAAAAAAAAAAAAAAAAAAAAAAAAAAAAAAAGTGAGTAAAACCGTCCAAACAAGGAACCCGAAGGATACAAAGGCACTTTATTGAAAAGGTAGCTTCAAGCACAACTGTACAGAGGACAGAAACGTCCAAGTGACAGGCGGCTGCCAAGAAAAATCCAGTCTTTAGTAGAAGATATGATCTCTCCTGACTGCGTTGCAGGATTTACAACGTCTGTCCATGCTGAGGACATGGTTGTCAAGGAGCTGTTGAGGCATTGAGGCCCATTCCTCTCGTAGCGCCAATCGCAGCTGCGGAATCGTTGCTGGCGGCTGGTGACGTGCTGCCAAGTATCTCCCGAGAAGGTCCCACACGTGTTCGATTGGATTTAGGTCCGGGGACCTTGCGGGCCAATCCATGCGTTGAATATCTTCACTCTCCAACAGCTCTGCGACAGCCACTTTACGATGAAGTGTAGTGTTGTCGTCCATGAAGAGGAACTCAGGACCCACAGCACCACTAAACAGACGCGCGTGAGGCAGGAGAACCTCGGTACAATAGCGGACACCAGTGACTGAACCTCCTTGGAAGATGTGGTCAGTACGGCTGCCAAGCATGATACCGCCCCAAACGAGAACTCTGCCACCTCCAAACTGGTCGCTTTTGATGATATTGGAGGTGTGATTGCGTGTTCCCTGCTCTCTCCAGATGTGTATACGTCCAGAATCGCTCGTCAGACTAAATCGGCTCTCATCCGTAAAAAGAAGTCGACCCCATTGCTGATGTGTCCAGTTCTTGTATTCTTGGCACCACAGAAACCGCCGTCTCCGATTAACAGGCGTTAATGGCACACACCGTTCTGGTCGTCGTGCAAATAGACCACCTTTCTGCAGTCTCCTAGCCACGGTAAAACGCAATAACGGATGTCCAGTTGTCTGTTGCATGTGCCTTGAGATTTCTCCCGCTGTTTAGCGTCTGTCCCTTCTCGCCTGTTAGACAATATACCGGTCGTCCGCCGCCGTGATTGCTCGTGGACGACCACTGCTAAACGCTCGGACAGCTGTTCCTGTCGTTTGAAATGCTCTCCAAGCTTGTGAAACGATGCTGTGAGTGATCCCGAACTCCTCGGCCACACTAGTAACACTTCGACCTTCTTCCAACTTCCCAATGGCGCGACCTCCCCTAAAGTCATCCAGATGTCGTCTACTGGATTTCATGTTGATCATATCACACAGTGGCAGCAACTCGACGTCGTTCAAACTGATGTACACCGTGCAATAGCTTTCACCGAATTGCTGAGCGTACATTACCCGTGTGCTTTTAACTCTTCCGACAACCCCCCCCACATCATGCGGCATATATGCGCATGCCATACCGTACCGGACCCTAGTCTATCTCCTGAGTGGTCTTTCGGCCCGTTCTGCCTGCTCGTTCCGCTGTTATGCTAATTTCTCCTCTTATTCCTTAATTTTTGCACACCAGTGTAGTTGCTAATCACAACAATTTCAAGCAGAATATAGCCGTCGCCAGAGAAGTTATGCCGTGCTCGGCCGCTCCTGTATGGAATAGTATTAGAAGAATTGCCCCTTACACGAACTTTAAAAAAACTGCCATTCGAGAAACAGTCGAAATCCTTTCCAGCCAGCTGGTATGCAATGACATGAGTTTTTGTCATGTAATACTGCTCGTGATGTCACTCACGTTATTTTCAAAAATCATCGTTATTTCCTACGTGTTCTAATTCCCTGCATTTTGTGTTTTCATTTCCTCCCAGTTTTGTCCAGTGACTTTGTCTCTTCAAAGCCTCCCAGTGGAGTGTGAAAGCTTGGCGAATCTTTATACAAATGTACACCACACAAATTATCGGATTTACTACGCTAAAAGCGTTCTTTGTGTATTCGCGACCTGGTGTATTTAAAATAAGAGTACTGATTTGTTCACGCCTAACTGTACTGACAGTTCTGTGATCGACTGGGCAGCATCTCTGCCCTAAAGAGTTTGAAAATCTGCGGTTTGCATCTCCTTCGACCGTCCGCTACGCTGCTTCTCCTCCACACTGCAATAACCACATCTGAACTTCACAAACCACTCATGTCACGTGCGTACAGTCGCGGCTGTCTCGCCACATGCCGAACAAATCCACTATCGTGCTTCTGCAGCGGCTTTCCTGAGATTAAATATTAATAACAGACTGTGTCGAAATACACCTCATCGGTCGCTATGTCTTAGCTCATCTAACCGCCCGTGTGGGAAGTCCGCCAACACGTGCCCTTCGACGCAGTGTTGCCACGTTTCTCCCACAGCGCGGAATTCTAAAAAAAAATTCAACCGTTTCGTTTTTACAGCCGCTAAGTAGGGCGCTGGAAACTTATGCATAAGCCTAATATCTTAACACCTTAGGAACAAGATGCAGATATTCGCACTGTACCATTACTCTATAAACCGTTGCCATGTAGAGTTTCTACTACATAGTCGCAGTTTGAAATAACATACACTGAAGAGCAATGGAATTCGAGGCAGCTGGCGTTATGCAAATGCGGCGCTGTGGGCGGCCCTGTAAACGGAAACGACATGACGTATGCAGCGATCCGACAATATAAGGAGTCATCCGACAATATAAGGAATCAGTAAGAGTTGGATGCAGTATGGGAAAGACGAAGGATCTAAGCGCATTTGATAGTGGGCAAATTGTCGGGGCCCGGCGAATGGGTCACTCCATCTCGGAAGTCGTGCAGGCACTGGGATTTTCACGAGCCACTGTGTCACGGGTGCATCGTGAGTACATCGAATCCAGTAAAACCATCCCTGCAAAGGCCAACTGCCGTGGACAACAGCGTGTGGATGAGCAGGGTCATCGGCGTCTAGCTCGCATTGTAACAGCGGATAGACGAGCCACAGTGCAAGAAATCTCTCGCCAATTTAACGCTGGTGCACAAAAAACGTGTAAGCAGCCACACTATCCAGAACCATCTCCTCGCTATGGGGTACAGAAGCCATCGTCCCACGTGGGTTCCCCTGCTGACCGCACATCACAGGGTGTAAAGATTAGCATAAGCGCGGAATCTTTGTGGGAAAATGTTGCCTGGACTGATGAGTCGTGATTTACGTTGGTACATGCGGATGGCAGGATACGAATACAGCGCAAACCACATGAAGCGATGGATCCTTCTTGCCAGCAGGGTACTCTTCAAGCTGATGGGGGTGGCATTCTCGTGTGGGGACTGTTTACGTGGACTGAAATGGGACCCATGGTACGTGTGACATCGTCCCTCACAGGTCAACGTTACCGGGATATCCTGGACGACAATTCGCTCTCGTTTGTGCGTCTTCAACATCCCACTGGAGACCTCATCCTGCAACAAGACCATGCACCGTGCCATCGCTCCTGAATTGTATCCGAATGGTTGGATGAACACTCCACCGACGTGACCTCGCTTCTTTTCCCAGCTAGGTCACCTGACCTCAATCCCATCGAGCACATCTGGGATGCCATCGAGAGAGATGTTCGAGGCTCTGACCCCCTCCATCAAATCTTCATGAACTGTGGAAGCTTGTTCAGGGGTCGTGGATCCGTATTGCTTCCCAACGCTTCCGGTGTCTTGTCGAGTCCATGCCGAGACGAATCGCCGCCGTCATCAGGGCGAAAGGTGGTACTATACGTTACTAGACAGGTATCTCTAACTCAATTGCTCTTCAGTGTAGTATGCTCATGTTTTTCATGTTACTGAAGTGAAACACTGTGTTGTGGATATGTGAATATATTTAGTGTGTGCTTCCTGAAATCTCTTAAATTTAACCTTGCGAAATGTTCTTTTATTTATATGTGATTATATTTGTTTTTTATCTTTAGATGATAACGGTATCTGGGGCAAAGTTCTTGGATTCTGGGCAAGTAACTGGTTGGACTTTGGTACAGCCAATAGATAGGGTACTACACCCGATATCAAGAATTAATTTAGTCGACAAGTCAAAGATGACTTACCCTAAAATGTATTCATATCTTGTCCAGTGTGGCCTTACAGAACAGATTGCAAGTAAGTATTAACATCATGAGTTTTATAACACTGCTCACCAATCATGATAATAGAGCAGACTTTTGTTTGATATCTCTGTCGTTCAGTGTTGCAAGCAAAGTACAGTTTGTAGCTCATTTAAACATCTGCGAATCCAGAAAATATTAAGTACAGCCTAACACACTAAAGAGCAATTGAATTAGAGATACCTGTCTAGTAATGTGTAGCACCATCTTTCGCCCTGTTGACGGCGGCAATTTGTCTCGACATGGACTCGACAAGACACCGGAAACGATGGGAAGCCATACGGATCCACGACCTCTGAACAAGCTCCCACAGTTCCCGAAGATTTGATGGACGGGGGTCAGAGCCACGAATATCTCTCTCGATGGCATCCCAGATGTGCTCGATGGGATTGAGATCAGGTGACCTTAATTGGCCAAGGAAGCGAGGTCACGTCGGTGGAGTGTTCATCCAACCATTCGGATAAAATTCGGGAGCGATGGCACGGTGCATTGTCTTGTTGCAGGATGAGGTCCCCAGTGGGATGTTGAAGACACACAAACGGGAGCAAATGGTCGTCAAGGATATCGCGGTAACGTTGACCTGTGAGGGATGATGTCACACGTACCAGGGGTCCCATTTCAGTCCACGTAAAGAGTCCCCAGACGAGAATGCCACTCCCCACCAGCTTGAAGAGTACCCTGCTGGCAAGAAGGAACCATCGCTTCATGTGGTTTACGCCGTACTCGTACCCTGCCATCCGCATGTACCAACGTGAATCTCGACTCATCAGTCCAGGCAACATTTTTCCACATGTCTAGGGTCATGTGGCGATGTTCCCGCGCCCATGCTAATCTTTGCACCCTGTGATGTGCGGTCAGCAGAGGTACCCTCGTGGGACGATGGCTTCTGTACCCCATAGCGAGGAGATGGTTCTGGATGGTGTGGCTGCTTACACGTTTTTGTGCTCCAGCGTTAAATTGCCGAGTGATTTCTTGCGCCGTTATAATGCGAGCTAGCCGACGATGACCCCGCTCACGCTGTTGTCCACGGCAGTTGGCCCTTGCAGGGATGGTTTTACCGGATTCGATGTACTTACGGTGCACCCGTGACACAGTGGCTCTTGAAAATCCCAGTGCCTGCACGACTTCCGAGATGGAGTGACCCATTCGTCGGGCCCACACAATTTGCCCACGATCAAATGCACTTAGTCTTACCCATACTGCGTCTGACTCTTACTGACAATTTTCCCACGATCAAATGCACTTAGTCTTACCCATACTGCGTCCGACTCTTACTGATTCCCGTCGCATCACTCCTTATATTGTCGGATCGCTGCATACGTCATGTCGTTTCCGTTTACAATTTGCCCACGATCAAATGCACTTAGTCTTACCCATACTGCGTCCGACTCTTACTGATTCCCGTCGCATCACTCCTTATATTGTCGGATCGCTGCATACGTCATGTCGTTTGCCCACGATCAAATGCACTTAGTCTCACCCATACTGCGTCCGACTCTTACTGATTCCCGTCGCATCACTCCTTATATTATCGGATCGCTGCATACGTCATGTCGTTTCCGTTTACAATTTGCCCACGATCAAATGCACTTAGTCTTACCCATACTGCGTCCGACTCTTACTGATTCCCGTCGCATCACTCCTTATATTGTCGGATCGCTGCATACGTCATGTCGTTTGCCCACGATCAAATGCACTTAGTCTTACCCATACTGCGTCCGACTCTTACTGATTCCCGTCACATCACTCCTTATATTGTCGGATCGCTGCATACGTCATGTCGTTTGCCCACGATCAAATGCACTTAGTCTTACCCATACTGCGTCCGACTCTTACTGATTCCCGTCGCATCACTCCTTATATTGTCGGATCGCTGCATACGTCATGTGGTTTTCGTTTACAGGGCCGCCCACAGCGCCACATTTGCATAACGCCAGCTGTCTCTAATTCAATTGCTCTTCAGTGTATAATAGACTTAGGTTTGCTCGGCATAAATTCTTATTAGGGCTTCTTCCACCAGGAGCTAAGTCATCCACAGAGGAGCACTTGGGACACATAGTCGTCATGCAAAAAATCAATGTCTAGGTAACTCTTAGAGATCAACCCGTCCCAATAAATCTCATGCTGTCACGGCACAGGGTGTGTGACGACCGTGTGTCTCGAGTGCTCCTTTGAAGAAGACTTAAACCCTGGTGGTAGAAGCACTAATAAGAAATTATCCCAAGTAAAGCTCAGTTTACGCCATTCAGCAATACTTAGTATTCTCTTGTTTCCCCCATTTTTCAATGGGATAGCAGAAGCTTCTCTGCTCTGGAATTTCGACTGTTCTCTAACGAATTAATACGCAGATAAATAAACAAATAGAGGAAACTGTCAGGTCGCCGTACATGAGTTCACTTCCAAGAATGCAGTTTCGGAGTGAGTCTATTTTACTTGCTAAGTAGCATTATAAAAACACAAGTGTAATGCAACTCTGCACATTTATTCGCTCCACTTACATGTGTGCACAGCTACAGAAGGAATAAAGGAGGCTCTTTCATTTATTAATAATTTTTTTTTTCACATCAAAGCTGAAGAGCCGTGACGTCACGATTTCCTTTCCATATTTCTAAGCAGGAGTTAGAATGACGCACTTCAGAATGCCAGGATGAGATTGCATTGAACGTGAGACGTAACATAATCGACATTAAATGTAAGCTTACACGTAAACAAATCGTTTCGTTACTATGGATACATCAATTGCAACGGGCCGCCCCGGTGGCGCAGTGGTCTAAGGCGCTGGCCTCTGATCATTCGTCCGTAAGGGGTCCGGGTTCGAATCCCGGTCAGGCATGGATGTTGTGTTTGTCTTACGGCACTGGCTCTCTCCCTTCCCTGGAACCAGTGACCCTACATTAGGGACGGGCGACTGCTTATAGCCCATTGAGTTGCTCACGGTGGTCGTTAAACCTCCAATCAAAAAAAAAAAAAAATTGCAACGGAAATTATTATGTGAGAAGTAGCCAACACCAGACAAATATTTCCCACAGAAGAGTAACGTAAAAAGTGAGGGTAATTTTTTTTTTGAGTTGGCAACAATGCAAAGGGAGAAAAAATAACCACGCAGACAACTAACTGAATTAAGGAAATATCTATGGCAACAATTATTAGCCGTGGCAGACGATTCTGGTTTTGTTATTGCGCACTGTTTAAGGTACGTCTGCATTTCGTCATACAGCTATGGAGGTGAGTGATTCAGAGCGTTGCGCGATAAAATGTTGCTATCGTTTGGGTAAAACGGCTCCAGGAAAAGTTGATTTCATGAAAAAAGCTTACGAAGATAAATGTTTGGGTGAGTCAACGATTTTTAGATGGCACCATGATTTCATAAAAAGAGCGTTTGTCGGCAGAACTCGCTCCTAGGCCTGGTAGACCTGAGAGTGTTGTTACGGAACGCATTGTTAACACTGTTTGGACAACCCTGCAAAAAGATCGACGAATGACGTATGGAGACATAGCGGCGTGAACTAATATTTCAAAAACGTCGTCATTTCGCATTCTACGCGACAAATCACTGCTGCACCGTGTGTGTTCCAGATGGGTACCTGATCACCTGACGAGAGAACAATTGTTAGCCAGAGTTCAGGTGTGTCATGAGTGGAAACAGATGATTGCAAAGGATCCAAACTTTCTAAACACAGTAATAACTGCCGATGAAACATAGGTCTACTATTTCCACCCCCTCACGAAGCGCGCAATGAGTTTCTAGGAGCACACAGGCTTGCTTCCTCAGATAAAAGTCCGCCAAACCAAATCAGCTGGGAAGGTGATGATGATAATTTTCTTTGATCGTAAAGGTGTAGTCTACCAACATGCCGCTCCTCCACAAATTACTGTCAATGCTGAGTATTGCATTTCAGTCTTGAAGCGTCTGCGACGATACATATCGATTAAGCAACCGGAACTGGTGGGAAAGGGGACCCTACACCATGATAACGCGCCCGCCTACATGTGGCTGCTTGTGTTCAACATTTTCTTACGAAATGAATTATTCAAATCATGGCAGAGCCTGCCTACAATCTTGACGTCGCCCCGTGCAGTTTCTAGATGTTTCCAACAATGAAGGAGAAGTTCCGTCGCGCAACATTCAAGACAGACGCTAACATTATTCAAGCTGTACAGGGGTCGCTAAAATAGCTTCTACAAAATGCCTTCGCTGCAGGCTTTGAAAAGTGGGCTAAACAATGGGGTAGTTGCACATCATCCGAGAGGAGATACTTTGAGAAAGAATAGCATATATTTTGCTGTACCTATATTCCTTCATTTTGTGTGATTTTACTCTCAGGTTTTATGCAACGACCGTTGTATACAGGGTGTCCCGGAACTTCGTGTACAAACTTGGAAGGGAGGTAGAGAACACCGTTAGGAACCAGAATTAAATAGGAAAGCATGGGCTGAAACATCACCCTCACGTGAGAAAGAGACACAAAGACACAGTAAGGCCACAATACAGAAAGCAGTGTAAAACGCTTTATTACACCACAAAAGAGTACAATGTAGGACTTACAAGCATCACAGGAAGTGTTCGAAATTGCGCCCATTGGCCTGGAATGCACGCATGACACCTACGCGACATGGATTGGCGAACATTGTCGAAGATACCTGGCG
This sequence comes from Macrothele yani, assembly GCA_039090855.1. Lineage (NCBI taxonomy): Eukaryota > Metazoa > Arthropoda > Arachnida > Araneae > Macrothelidae > Macrothele > Macrothele yani. Next base: position 24,773,445 of record CM076992.1, read on the forward strand.
TTTCGCGGATCGTAGCAGTAGCGATGGAGATTCGTGCCTCCAGGTCCATTTCAGAATTTACTGGCGTGTCGTACACAATGCTCTTCATGGCACCCCAGAGATAATAATCAAGAGGAGATAAATCAGGTGATCTGGGGGCCATTCGACGGGACCGCCACGCCCAATCCACTTGGTTCCAAATGTCCGGTCCAAATGGTCACGCACGCACCTTGCGTAATGAGATGGCGCCCCATCATGTTGCAACCACATTCCGCGTCGAACATGTGCGGGGACATTGTGCAGCATTTCCGGAAGAACCTCCTGAAGAAAGACGAGATACTTGCGAGCGTCCAGTCGAGGTGGTAAGACGTATGGCCCGACTAAACTGTCCGCCCCGATACCCTCCAACACATTAAGAGTGAAGCGTTGTTGTGCGGCTCGTGGTCGGCCCACATGTGCGCGTTGTGCGTATTGAACACCCCGTCACGTGAAAAGGTTGCTTCATCACTGCTTTCTGTATTGTGGCCTTACTGAGTCTTTGTATCTCTTTCTCGCGTGAGGATGACGTTTCCGCCCATGCTTTCCTATTTAATTTTGGTTCCTAACGCTGTTGTCTACCTCCCCTCCAAGTTTGCACACGAAGTTCCGGGACACCCTGTGCATCTCAAAACGCACGTGAACATTTCAAATGACAATTTGCATACTTGCTTAATCCTACGCTTTGAAACAAACTTTGAAGTTGATTATCCTCCTGTTCCAGACACATTAAAGCTGAAAGTTTACTGTTTTGTATTGTTATAACGCAGCGAATTTGGAAGCGTTTGACCTACGATTTCACCTAATGTCGACAACCATCAGGCTAAATTTGATTTGAATCGGACAATTAGTTACTGAAAAAAAATCGTAAAATTCTAAAATTGCCTTTTTTATGGGCCACAGCATCCCCAATTTGAAAACAAAGCAACTTTTCAGTGAAAGGTTCCAATAATTGGATCAAGACCTTTCCAATGAACCACCAACGAAGTATGCATCTTTTCAAGTTGCTGCTCACGTCTTGTCTTCCTTTACAGAAAAGGGACAAAATATGATATCTCTGTCTCAAAACTCACTAAAGCGTTTTGAATGAAATTTCCCTCACTTGCTACGGGCGAGTAGGATACCTCGTACACAAAATTTGAAGTTAATGGTCACCAGCTCTGGGGTTACAGAAGGCGAAATTTCAGTGTTTAACATCATTGGTCCTGTTGGGCTCTACTAATACGATTCAAAACTGGAAAGGTCCTACTGGGCTCTACATATAGCCTCAAAACTGGAAGCCTATCAACTGCTCTGTCTCGTTTCGTGGCGTCCGGATCCCACTTCCCTAAGTGGGATGAGGTTACTATCCTGAACACTCCAGGTAAACAATCACTCATGCTTTTTATGGAAAGTTTGTATATTACCTCATTTGGCCACAGGTGTTGTAATGATTATGTACCAAAATAATAGCCAAACCATGGACAAATGTGTTAGTTGATAGGTCTTCATGTTGAGGTGGTATTTGAAATGCTTTGTTTTCAGCATTGTTCTCTCATAGATGGCGTGGTATATGTGTTTGTGACGTCGCCCAACAGTATTTAAGTCAAAGTCCATCTCGTGATATTACACTGTATCACCTGATGATGAAGACGATGTGTCTTCGAAAGATCTAATGTGTTATTATTAGTAAAGTATTTTAACATGTGGTACGTTGTGCACTGCATTTGTTTTTATCGTGTTCAGTCGACATTTTAATCTACCATTATGATTACCTGCCGAATATGATGTTCGTCCTCCACGTGCCACCAAAGTCCCTCTTACCGGGCGAGGCATATAGGCTACAATATTTCTAAAGGTGTTTTGTAGCATCTAGGTCAAACTCGTTACCAGAAGATTCTGTAACTCTTGTAAGTAACGCGGTTGAGCTGCCTCAGATCGGATTTGCTGTTGCAACACAAACCACAGATGCTCGATTGGGTTGATGTCTGGAGACTGTGGAGGCCAGGACAATACCTGGAAGTCTTCCTGATGTTCCGCAAACCATTCTCGAACAATCGTTACCAGAAGATTCTGAACAATTCTCGAACAATCGTTACCAGAAGATTCTGAACCATTCTCGAACAATCGTTACCAAACTCGTTACCAGAAGATTCTGTAACTCTTGTAAGTAACGCGGTTGAGCTGCCTCAGATCGGATTTGCTGTTGCAACACAAACCACAGATGCTCGATTGGGTTGATGTCTGGAGACTGTGGAGGCCAGGACAATACCTGGAAGTCTTCCTGATGTTCTGCAAACCATTCTCGAACAATCCGGGAACAATGGCATGGCGCATTATGCTTCTGAAAAAAGAATCTACTAGAGAGGAATACCGTTGCCATGAAAGGATGTATGACAGACGTGGACATATTGAATCCTCATTCGTGGCGACGTGGACATAATGAATCCTCATTCGTGGCGACGTGGACATGTTGAATCCTCATTCGCGGCGACGTGCCAGTGGATAGTGGTTTGCAGGCAAGGGTTCACACTACTTATAACATGATCCTTTCACAACATAAGATTTAAGTAAAAAACAAAGGACACACATACACACAATTGAGTGTTAGAGGAGTGGACATGTTGAATCCTAATTTATTCTGTTGTTCTGTTTCGGGGTTTAATTATCTTCCATAAGGATCACCCATCTCTAGTTTAGGACCACTGCTTTTAGGAAGTGACGCAGACAGCTCCGTAAGGTAAACACACCGCTCATGACTCAACCGGTTCTCAGATCTTGGCCTAACTTGGGCCATTATCTATAGACCCGCGCCTCCGACAACTCATCCATTGGCCCGGTATTAATTCGTGTCGTTGCCGCCCTGATGGTGCAGTGATCTGAGCGCTGGCTTCCGACCACTTGTCCGAGATGGGTCCAGATTCGAATCCTGGTGAGGCATGGATGTTTTGTTTGTCTTACGGCAGTAGCTCTCTCCCTTCCTCGAACCAGTGGCCCTAAATTAGGGACGGGGGCTGCTTATAGCCCATCGAGTTGCTCACGGTGGTCTTTATCCCCCCCAAACAAAAAAATGCTTTCGTCCTTGCACATCTCCTTTCATTGGGTGTTTTATTTAGAATTTAGATGGCATAACTAGAAGGCGCTGCCCCGGTGGCGCAGTGGTCAAAGCGATGAATTCTGATCATTCGTCCGAAAGGGGGTCCGGGTTCGAATCCCATGCGGCATGGATGTTGTGTTTGTCTTACGGCACTGGCTCTTTCCCTTCCCTGGAACCAGTGGCCCTAAATTAGGGACGTGCGACTGCTTATATCCCATTGAGTTCCTCACGGTGGTCGTTAAAACTCCAGTCAAATAAAAATAATAACTAGAAGGCTTTGATAAGTAAGTGAACTCAAGTCGAAAAAGTTATGTGACAGCAAATGGTAATCCTTAAGCTGTGACCGCTTAGAGAAAATAGGAAGACCTGTAGGTGTCGCGTTCACCAGCTCATAAACGAGCTTACACCTCTCGATGCGCCAAAAAATCGATCTAACTGGTCTTTAGTTGACTGCGATTCCTCTTAGTAGACACCATGCCTGTGACGTTACAGTCATTAGCAAAAGTTTAAGACCCTCTGTCAATTTATTGAAAATTAAGATTTTCCAAGAAACAACTAATTACTGGTCAGAGATACATTCTTTAGACCACAAAATAACCGAAATGAGTACTTTGTGTGGATACCTTCGTTTTTCATAACAAACAGAATACGATGTGGCATACTCTCAATGAGGGATTTGCCATAGTCACTTGAAATGTCTTTGCACCACACGTATTTTATCGTGCCAATCAAAGCTTGGGAATTAAATGGCTGTTTTTCTGCTACCTTGTCTTTTAAAATGATCCCCAAATTTTCGATACGGTTAAAGTCGGGACTATTACCGGGCCAGTCAAACAGAGTTATGCTTTATTTTTCTGCAGGTAATCCTTTATTGTCTTTGATCTGCGCAATGGAACACCATCATGCATAAAAATTGTGCGTCTGCGCACTTTCATATGAGTTAACAGCATCTCACGTAACATTTCCGCATAAAAAGGACCAGTCATGGTAGTGCCTGTCGGCACAAAGGTTAATGAAGCAATACCGGATGCTGACATAGCACCCCATATTATCTGACTAGGCGGATGACTCACGGTTCTAACGGTGTATTTTTTTATCAGACCTTTTGCCTTTTGGTCGTCGAACATGTGCTTCACGTGATTCAAATTGACGCACAGTTGATTCACCGGAAAAAAGAACTTGAATCCAATTTTCAGCAGTCCACGATTGGTGACGCTTTGCAAACTGGAGTCTCTTCTTTTTCATGGCAGAGATTAGTCTAAATTTATGAGCAGGTTTATAAGACTTTAATCCAAAATCTTTGCTAAGACGTCTGGACCAGAGCTGAGTTCGGGCCCAATTTTCGGAGCTCGAGCCCGTGGTATAACCGCCCGAGTCCACCCGAATCGAAATTTTACATTGCAAGATAGAGCCCGGGGGGGGGGCGAACGAGCCCGAAATCTGGCTAACCTGTTCAACCGTTAATAAAACAAATATCCTTTCCCACATTTCTACTCTCTCTCCTCCTCCTCCTGCAATGAATCAATGTATTTCTCAAAAGGGGAGTGGGGAAGGAACCTCTATCTATTTTTATAGTAGTAACTGTACGATTTTCTTTGACCGATCGTTTCCATCTGAAGTGCTTCGGGCGGCCGGGCATCCAAAATGATGGAGCGGTGTTGCAATTGTATGTTGCTCAAATAATGCTAATATTATCGCGCCATAGTGCACTGCAATATGTACGTTGCTAAATAGAATTAGCAAGGAGCTACTGCGTGGCGATAGGGGTAAGTTATCGTCGGCATGCTATCAAATATCCAATATCTATAGTTCTTCAAAAAGCTTTTTTACTCTTTCCAACCGTAGGTTGAAGAAGCGCATATGCTCCAGATTTGTCCTTCTGTCTGTCTGTATGTCCGTCCGTATGATAACTCGCGTAAAAATAGCTCGATTTAAATGAAATTTTAGTATGTGGTAGGGGACCACATGAGGACAAATCCTATTGAAAATAGACGAAATGGGGTCAAAGGTTAGGACATAGGAGCGGAATCCATTCCGTTGCCCTCATGCGTCATAACGTGCGTGAAAATGGTTCGATTTCGATGAAAATTTAGTGACTACCTGGGGACGAATCCTGTTGAAAATGGACGAAATGGGGTCATAGGTCAGGACATAGGAGCGGGATCGATTCTATAGCCCTTATGCATCAAAACGCACGTAAAAATGCTTCGATTGCAACAAACTGTTATCACGTGGTTCCGGAGATATACTGAACCAATTCTGTTGAATATCATTGAAATCGGATCAAAGGTCTGGGCACAGGAGAGAGATTTATTCCACAGCCATTATCTCATAACTTGACTAAAAATGCTTCTATTGTGACAAAACTTTAGTATGTTGTTTCGGAGATATACTAAACCAATTCTGTTTAATATAATCGAAATGGAATCAAAGATCAGGACACAGGAGTGACATTTATTCCACAGCCATTATCCTCATAACTTGAGTAAGGATTTCTGGTATGTTGGAAAGCGTATAGTAATCAATGCATTGCATGTTTTTACTAACTTGTTCTTCTCTGCAGAAACATACTAATGCGCTGCCTATGGCATTTTCTACCCAAGCCGGGAATAAATAGTCATCTCGAATGCCCGGTCCCCAACTAGAACCAGTTGCCGAAGAATTCCCTTTACCAACTATTTGCTAAATCATATAAAATCAGGTTTATATTTAAAAAAATTCTCTAACTCTCTCTCTCTCTCTAAGAGCCCGAGCACGGCTGAGCCCGAACCGCAGTAAATATTCTACAGCCCTAGCCCGATTCGGGCCCGGGCTCTACTTTGGCCTTTCGAGCTCGGGATCAGCCCACCTCAGCCATAGTCCGGGCACGGTGCTGGTAGTAATATCAGACCAATTTGAATGTAGAAAGGCCTTGATTTTCTTGCACGAACTCCTCGAAGAACGCACAACTATTTGCGTTATGTTGTTGTCAACAGTTGGAGTAGTTTTCCTTAGACGTCAACTCCTCTTTCGGTCGCTAAATTTACCTGTATCTCGATATTTCGTGAAAGTATTTAGCAGTCTTGCTCACATTCACTTTTTTGCTTATGTCACGTTCGGAGTATCCTTCATGATATAAAGTAACTATTTGTGACATCTGAGTAACACTTAAACGACGGTTTTTTTGCCAATTTTTTGCTATATATTGTAGAAAATATATACAAAACCTCTCAGCATGAAAACCAGAAGCAAACTAACGCTCGCATGCTTCTCCCAACTCTATCAACAGCTCCCGCTGTAGGATGGTGCAACATCGACAGGAAGTTCAGTAATACAGACAGTAGCAAAAGGCAGAAATCTGCTAGTACCAATAGGTGGCTTTAAACTTTTGCAAATGACTGTACATCACACTCAAGAACAGAGTTTATTTAAAGAAAGCACTTTTGCAGAATGTCGTTTTATTCACACAGTCGCACTGATTCGAATACAGTATTAAGTAAATAAACAAAACGCGAATTGTTTAAATTCTTCAAAAGTAACCCTCAGCCGGGTTTTCGTGGTGCACAGGCAACTCAGTTTTTCCTTTAACACACGGAATGTTATTTTAAATCAGTGGCACAACGAGGAATTTCTGTTGGGGGTGGGTGGGTGGGTGGGTGGGGCTAGATGTATATTGAGGTATGTGTGCATACGCACATAGCATATATATATATATATATATATATATATATAAAGTTGAAAGTTCCTCTGACAGAGCTGCACGACTCGTTATCCAACTATCGAGAAGATACCAGGCTCAGATTATTCAAACTTATGCACCCACCACAAGTCACCCTGAAGAAGAAATTGAAGAATTTTATGAGGAAATTCGTCATCTAAATAATAAAGGTAAGCAGCACTTGAAGATAATTATGGGAGATTTCAATGCAAAAATAGGGCAACGGCAACAGAATGAAACTTCAGTAGGTAAATTTGGTCACGGCAACAGAAACCAGCGTGGAAATACTCTCGTTGAGTTTGCAGAGGCAGAAGGGTTTTTCATCTTGAACTCCTTTTTCAAGAAAAAGCCACACAGGAAATGGACATGGAGACATCCAAATGGGACGACAAGTGAAATTGATTTTATTATGTGTAACAAAAAATTCGTCATCGAAGACTGCAGTGTGCTGAACAAGTTCAACACAGGTAGTGACCATAGATTGGTGAGATGTAAGATGCACCTCAACACTAAACTGGAACGTGGCAAGCTCATAAGACAAACAAAATCTATTGACATAACCAACCTTAAAAAACACCATAATACCTTCAAGTTGGAACTGAAGAACAGATTCTCTGCTTTAGAAGGCCTAACATCGGAAGAAGTGGATATTTCGGAAGTTAACAGAAAAGTAACTAAAGCTCTTATGGAAACAGCAACAAAATTAGCTGGGTCTAAGAACAAGTTGCATGTGAACAAATTATCAGGAAAAACCAAAATGTTGATGCAAAAAGAAGAGAGATGAGGACAACTAAAGAAGATGTGACTTCCAAAGTGGAATATATAGAGCTATGCAAGACAACACGAAAAAGTATCACTGAAGACGTAAGGAAATTCAACTGTGAGCTAGTGAGGAAAGCAATTGAAAACAACCAAAGCCTTAAGATAGCAAAGGGACATCTCAGTAAGGGAAGAAAACAGATTATGGCTCTGAGAAAAGAAGATGGTTCTATAACAAGAAATAGAGGCGAAATTTTGACAAGAGTGAAAGATTTCTACTCCAAATTATATGAAAGGGATGATACATGTACTCCAGACATCATGAAAGGTACCAGAGTTCTTCCAGTCCTCCCAGCAGAAGTTGCTCATGCAATCAAGAACATGAAGCGGGGGAAAGCTCCAGGAGAAGATGGAATTACTATAGACATCATACAAGAAGCAAGTGGAGAAATTGAAACAGTACTCGCCCAAATTTTCACTCGATGCCTTAATGAAGGGAAGATTCCTGAGGATTGGAACAATGCTACAATGATCCTGCTACATAAAAAGGGTGACATTGAGGATCTCAGGAACTACAGACCTATCAGCCTCCTATCAGTGGTTTATAAAATCTTCACTAAAGTTCTTTCACACCGCTTGAAGGTAACACTGGACATGGCTCAACCGAGAGAACAAGCTGGATTCAGGAGTGGCTACAGCACAATAGATCATATCCACGTGCTGAGAGAACTAATTGAAAGAGCGAGGGAATATGAACTTCCATTGTGCATGGCTTTTATCGATTATGAAAAAGCCTTTGATTCGGTGAAACCATCAGCAGTTACCACGGCTCTGAAATCCTGCGGTATTGAAGATGCATACATTAATATTATTAATAACATCTATGAAAATGCAAGTGCAAAGATTCGGCTGTTTGAAAATACAACACACATAAAAATTGGAAAGGGAGTGAGACAAGGTGACACCATATCTCCGAAGCTCTTTAATGCCACATTGGAAAATGTCTTTCAATCACTGAACTGGGAAAACAAAGGGATAAAGATTAATGGAGATTATCTAACCCACCTTCGTTTTGCTGATGACGTAGTCATTTTTGCAACTACCCCATCAGAGCTGCAGAGTATGATCCAGGAACTTGCTGACAAGAGTAAAGAAGTGGGATTAAAAATGAACTTTCAGAAGACAAAAGTGATGTTCAATGCTTTTACAAGAAATGAAGATTTATCGATTGATGGAGAAAAACTGGAGATAACAGATACGTATGTTTATCTTGGACAGCAGATATCAAGTGAGGGTCACATTGATGAAGAAATTAATCGGCGTACAAAACTTGCCTGGAGAGCTTTTGGAAGAAACAGCATAATTTTCAAGAGCAATATGCCATTATGTCTTAAAAGAAAAGTGTTTGATCAATGCATCCTTCCAGTGCTTACGTATGGTGCAGAGACGTGGACCTTAACTAAAAGAGACATACAAAGGCTGCAGACAACTCAAAGAAGCATGGAGAGGTGCATGCTTGGTATAACCAGGAGAGATAAGAAGAGGAACTCGTGGATCCGAAAAATGACGAGAGTGGAAGACATCATGATCAGAGTTAAATCCCTGAAATGGCAATGGGCTGGACATACTGCCAGAAGGACAGACCATAGATGGACAGCCGAAATTTTAGATTGGATTCCAAGGGACAGGAAAAGACCCAGAAAAAGACCACATGGGAGATGGGTGGATGAAATTCGTAAATATGCAGGAGTGACATGGAGGAGACTGGCACAAGACAGACCGTTGTGGAGGAAACTTGGGGAGACCTTCGTCCAGCAGTGGATTGATAATGGTTGACAATGATGATGATGATGATATATATGTGTGTGTGTGTATCGTCATCACCAATGCTTTTACAAGAAATGAAGATTTATCGATTGATGGAGAAAAGCTGGAGATAACCGACACGTACGTTTATCTTGGACAGCAGATATCAAGTGAGGGTCACATTGATGAAGAAATTAATCGGCGTACAAAACTTGCCTGGAGAGCTTTTGGAAGAAACAGCATAATTTTCAAGAGCAATATGCCATTATGTCTTAAAAGAAAAGTGTTTGATCAATGCATCCTTCCAGTGCTTACGTATGGTGCAGAGACGTGGACCTTAACTAAAAGAGACATACAAAGGCTGCAGACAACTCAAAGCAGCATGGAGAGGTGCATGCTTGGTGTAACCAGGAGAGATAAGAAGAGGAACACGTGGATCCGAAAAATGACAAGAGTGGAAGACATCATGATCAGAGTTAAATCTCTGAAATGGCAATGGGCTGGACATACTGCCAGAAGAACAGACCATCGATGGACAGCCGAAATTTTAGATTGGATTCCAAGGGACAGGAAAAGACCCAGAAGAAGACCACATGGAAGATGGGTGGATGAAATTCGAAAGTATGCGGGAGTGACATGGAGGAGACTGGCACAAGACAGACCGTTGTGGAGGAAACTTGGGGAGACCTTCATCCAGCAGTGGATTGATAATGGTTGACAATGATGATTATGATGATGATGATGATGTGTGTGTGTGTGCATCATCATCACCACCATCATCATCATCATTATTTTCAACCATTGTCAATCCACTGCTGGACGAAGGTCTCCCCGAGTTTCTTCCACAACGGTCTGTCTTGTGCCAGTCATCTTCATGTTACTCCCGCATACTTCCGAATTTCATCCACCCATCTCCCATGTGGTCTTCTTCTGGGTCTTTTCCTGTCCCTTGGAATCCAGACTAAAATTTCAGCTGTCCATCGATGGTCTGTCCTTCTGGCAATATGCCCAACCCATTGCCATTTCAAGGATTTTACTCTGATCATGATGTCTTCCACTTTTGTCATTTTTCTGATCCACGAGTTGCTCTTCTTATCTCTCCTGGTTACACCAAGCATGCACCTCTTCATGCTTCTTCGAGTTGTCTGCAGTCTTTGTATGTCTCTTTTAGTTAAGGTCCACGTCTCTGCACCATATGTACGCACTGGAAGGATGCGTTGATCAAACACTTTTCTTTTAAGACATAATGGCGTATTGCTCTTGAAAATTATACTGTTTCTTCCAAAAGCTCTCCAGGTAAGTTTTATACACCGATTAATTTCTTCATCAATGTGACCCTCACTTGATATCTGCTGTCTAAGAGAAATGTAGGTATTGATTTTCTACAGCTCTTCCCCACCACTTGATAAATCTTCATTTTTTGTAAATGCATTGTACACCACTTTGGTCTTCTGAAAGTTCATTTTTAATCCCACTTCTTTACTCTTGTCAGTAAGTTCCCCTGGATGATACTCTGCAGCTCTGATGGGGTAGTTGCAAAAATGACTACGTCATCAGCAAAACGAAAGTGAGTTAGATAATCTCCATTAATCTTTATCCCTTTGCTTCCCCAATTCAGTGATTGAAAGACATTTTCCAATGCGGCATTAAGGAGTTTGGGGGATATAGTGTCACCTGGTCTCACTCCCTTTCCAATTTTTACAGGTGCTGTATTCTCAAGTAGCTGAATATTTGCACTTACATTTTCATAGATATTATTAATAATATTAATGTATGCATCTTCAATACCGCAGGACTTCAAAGCCATTGTAACTGCTGATGGTTTCACCGAATCAAAGGCCTTTTCATAATCCCTAAAAGCCATGCATAATGGAAGTTCATATTCCCTCGCTCTTACAGTTAGTTCTCTCAGTACGTGGATATGATCTATAGTGCTGTAGCCACTCCTGAATCCAGCTTGTTTTCTCGGTTGAGTCATGTCCAGTGTCACCTTCAAGCGGTGTGAAAGAACTTTAGTGAATATTTTATAAACCACTGATAGGAGGTTTATAGGTCTGTAGTTCCTGAGATCCTCAATGTCACCTTTTTTATGTAGCAGGATCATTGTAGCGTTGTTCCAATCCTCAAGAATCTTCCCTTCATTAAGGCATCGAGTGAAAACTTGGGCAAGTAACTGTTTTATGTATATGTATATATATATATATATATATATATATATATATATATATATATATACAATATGTGTAGATATAGTACATAAGATAGATAGATAAAAGAGTTCGCGTATGGGGCTTGGGGGGGTTAAGCACGAAAGCGCGCCCCCCCTGAGTGCGCCACTTTTTTAAATCTAACTTTTAGGGAATTAAACTTCCCAGTCATAGGTTTTATGCTCGTGTCCATGCAGGCTTCAAATGATATTGTAGACTGTGATCAGAAAAAGTTTTCGCCGATCTTTAAAATTCGAAGTTTATAGATATTAGTATTCGTAAATATAGCAAAAGGATCGAACGAGAGGTACATATATTTTCTGATAAACTTCTGTATGTTGCATTTAAGTTTCTAGGATTATTGCTCACCTTTTACCGTATATTTATATATTTTTTTTTGCCTTTTTTAGGTGGAACCTTTACCCTTTTTGCACCAACAGACGAAGCTTTCCAAAATCTACCAGAAAAAGCTCAGGATATGCTTTTGTCGAACCGGACACTTCTCAGAAGTAAGATTGTTTTTAACTGTCGTGTGTGTTTTCAGTTAGCGTGATCCTAAATTTAACCTTCTTTTTAGAATCCTGGTTAATTTCACGTCAAATGTTAAATCTCTCTGAGTTTTTGCAATTGTTTGTATGTTACTAATACGGCAAACAAGCAAGTATTTTGTAACCTGAAAAGTGAATTTCAATTAAATCATGGCTGTAGTAATTTAATAACTTTGCTACTCGAACACATTTAAACAGGTAGTCAACGTGTGTGCTGCGCTACTCAAACATTAAAAGCCGAATTTGAAGATGTACATTTATTTAGATTATTGCTCCATAGTTAAATTAACCTATCTTTACAATAACTTGTATCTAAAACATTTACGTATTCTGCATCGATTGAAATATCTCTCCTAACAAAAATTCGGCTAGCGAAATTTTAAAGTGGAGCATATGTATGTCGTGTTTTTGTGTTATATTTCCGTTCAAACAAAGGATATTTGGTATAAATGTGACAAGGATGGTAAGTCATATAATATCCGAAAACTTGAAAATTTCAAGGTCCTGGAGCGGGACATGAATCCGCGTCTCCCAGATAGCTCCCGGGTATGCTATATACTCACATTAATCGGAAACTTGAGACTTGGTCGTTCTGGTTGCTGTAGTGGGTAGCATACCCGGGCGCTATCTGGGAGACGCGGGTTCGAGTCCCGCTCCACGATGATAAAATTTTCAAGTTTTCGGATATTACCTGACTTACCATCCTTGTCACATTTACACAAAAATCGGATTGTGATCTTCAAAATGTGTATTATATGGTGTAATCCCGTATTTCTTTCATGACAAAGGATATTTTTTATGCCAGTAAATTATTTCATTGCATGTTGGACTATGATTTGTATTCAGATATGGTGTTTTCTTTTAGATTTTTATTGAAAATATTGGCTAACAATTCGTTTTTTTATAATACCGAAACTAATGACAACATATTTAACCACTTCTATATATATACAGTATACAGGGGTTGGAGAGACCAATGTGAACATCACACTCAGAGATGTGACTTTTAATGCAGCTGGGTACGTCGCAATACGCAAAGGTATCCACCATTATTTGGTTGTAATAGCTTTGTTTAGAGCCTCAAGGTCCTGTTTAAGCGCATTTAAAGTGTCTTGTTGCAAATTGTCTTTCAGGGTGACGACGAAATGACCGACCTAACGGTCTTCAAAAGAGGGCCAATTGTTGGTGACAGGCTAGTTGGTGCCTCCGTTACAACAGTCGCCAGGGTAGTAAGGGTATCGAGAGCTACTGTCTCTAGCGTCATGACAGTACACCGTGCTCGTGGCAAAACCTCGTCTGCGAAACCCAAGACGATCCTGACTGATAGAGACAGGAGAGCATTGAAGAGGATTGTTACCCGTAATAAGAAGACCACAGTGCCGAAAATTAGTGCGGAGCTCAATCTGCATCTTCAGACCCCAGTATCAATGAAAACAGTTCGCACGATACTGCATAAACAAGATTTTTCTGGCAGAGTTGCTATTGCAAAACCTCTGGTGACCCAGGTGAATGCACAACGGCGACGGCAGTGGTGGTGCCAGGAACATACAACGTGGACTGCTGATACATGGGAGCGTTTAATGTGGTTGGATGAATCCACATTCACACTATTCCCCACCGCAGGACGTGTTTACATGTGGAAGACACCGTCAGAAGCGTACAACCCAGACTATCTGCTCCCAACAGTGCAGCATGCTGGTGGTTTTGTCATGCTCTGGGCAATCACATCGTGGTTTTTAGCAGGTCACCTGATCACCTTGAAAGAACAGATGACTGGCAGAGCGTAAGAAACAATTTTGGCCGATCAAGCCCATCCAATGGCTCAGTCATTGTTTCATGCAGGGGATGCCTTCTATCAATATGATAACGCCCCATTTCACAGAGCTCGGAATGTCCAGTCATGGTTTGAGAAACATGAGGACGAACTTACACGCCTTCTTTAACCTCCCCAATCACCAGACTTAAACATAATCGAGCCACTGTGGTCTGTGTTGGAAATCAGAGTAAGATCCTGTTACCCTCCTCTGGCATCTCTCAAGGACCTGGAGAAGTTTCTGCATGAGGAATGGTGTAACATCCCAGTAACCACCATCTAGGTTTTCAAAATTGTTTATTGAGAAAACCAGGAAGGAGGATACAGAAGGCCTGTATTTACATTGCCAACAGAAACATAATTGACGACATATGTACAGTGAAGATTAAAAATGTACAGATGCAGATGTACTATATACAATGGCAATAAAACTTAATAGATGAGTGTCATCACAGACATAAGTTGAGCTACAGAAATGACCAGCAACAATGGTGCATGAGTAATGCACGAGAGATACACAGTGAAAGAATCAATATGAGCAGTTCCAGTATAAGGGTGTAACAGAGATAAATATAATTATAATACTATGTACATTGTAGTGATGCACTGGGTAGGTGCCTATGAGAGGCTAATATCAAATAACCAAGTAAGATTAAGAATATGTACAACATGTGCGGCAACAGAATGATTGATATCATATAAAAAGTGCAAAAGACAACGTGAAGACATGAATAAGTATAGTACAACGGTAAAATTTTGTGGCGAATGCCACAGGTAGGAACTTTACAATGTGCGGGTGATACAAGTAAATTACAAACAGCAAAGTAAAGAAGGTATTTCTATATACATGTATTGTATAGGGATGACAGCTATTGCAGTGTACTATAGCACGACAGAAAGACGTCAAATGTCAATCAGAAGTGTTCTACGTATAAAGAAAATAACACAGTAACATAAGATGCGAACAAAGCAAATATTAGAAAATCAGGTAAGAAATGAAGTATAATGCAAAGAACTAATGTAATCACAAAACCAGAGTACAGTCGTGAGAAAATCAACTATAAATCTGCTCCCAAATATGGGGCATAAGCTACAAAAACTGACATGAATAAGGTTAAATAAGAAAAGATGTAGCGCAAATATTAATAAAAGAAATATGTACAATGTGTACACAAAGGCAATAACAATAAATACATAAACGGGTAAACACTCTACACATATAGCAGGTGTGTAGATCATGGCAAGTCACAAAAACATGAATGATAGAACCTGGAGAAACACGGTAACCGACGAACTTTCTGTTAGGTACAGAAAGCTAGAGCAGGCAATCAGTAGAGTCGTATGCTAAAGAACAGTTCTCAAGGAAGGAGTTGTAGATGAACTGAGGGATCAGTAAACCAGGTTCGATGTGGTGACCATATCCGGAAAAAAGCGACGTTTCTGGGAATCAGTTGAGGCAGACGCATATGCGAGGCGCAATCGCGACAGAATCCTGTTGCGAAAGATACAACACATTGCATCCCCCGGCTGGAAGAAGGTGGGTGTTAGTGGAGCAGATCGTAGCTGTTGATGGTAAAGATATGTGACATGGCGGGCTAGGATGAACACATATGCGCTTGCTGCTGGTAACTGAGTAGGGGGTTGATACGAGCTATACAGGGTACTGTAAGCTCCAAACGAAAGGTTGAGGGCGCACAGATGTTGCACCACGATGAATGCAAGATGATGGAGTGTGGTAGAAGCACCGTACAGAAGAGATAAACAACCACCATCTAGGATTTGTATGCGCACATTCCAAGGAGGATTCAGGCGATTTTGAATGCCAAAGGTGTCCAACTCCTGTATATTGTCACATTTAAGGTTAAAAACTGAAGAAAAGTGACGCCTAATTTAACTAAGACAGAAAATGTAGTAATCAAATCTAGAATGTTAGGAACACTGAGCTTTCCAAGACAGAATATGCAATCTTCTTTATACCAGCCGGGGATCTTAATGATGCTGATTTAATAAGGACAGGAAATGCAATCTTCTGACGGCCCAGAATGTTATGGGCGGTGCTGTAGCCAAAACACAAAATGCGATCTACTGTCCAGAACTAATATATAAGTACATTAATCCAAAGAACAACAAAAAAGGACTGATTTCGACTGCAGGCGTAAGAGTTTTGTCGTCGAAACTTGCCTTCAGCTAAAATGAATACTACAAGAATTCAAAACAGGTTGATAAGAAAAAGCACTGTAGAAATATTAAATGTTAAACAAAGGGCAATGATCACGATTAACGTCTCGTTTATTCTTTTAATTCGCAATCCAGATTGTTTAATTTTTAGTCTTAACTATGGCAAAAAAATCTGAACAAAAGGAACGGTTCTATAAAATTTTTAAATATTACACTCCAGTGTTCTTGATTTGCGTAAAAAAAAAATTAATGAACAGATGAGTGCGACTGTCAACATCATCATTGTCAACAATTATCAATCCACTGCTGGACGAAAATCTCCCCAAGTTTCTACCCCAGCGGTCTGTCTTGTGCCAGTCTCCTCCATGTTACTCCCGCATAGTTTCGAATTTCATCCACCCATCTCCCATGTGGTCTTCTTTTGAGTCTTTTCCTGTCTTTTGGAATCCAGTCTAAAATTCCAGCTGTCCATCGATGGCCTGTCCTTCTGGCAATATGTCCAGTCCATTGCCATTTCAGGGATTTTACTCTGATCATGATGTCTTCCACTCTTGTCATTTTTCTGATCCACTAGTTCCTCTTCTTATCTCTCCAGGTTACACCAAGCATGCACCTCTCCATTGCTGCTTTGAGTTATCTGCAGTATTTGTATGTCTCTTTTAGTTAAGGTCCACGTCTCTGCACCATACGTAAGCACTGGAAGAATGCATTGATCAAACACTTTTCTTTTAAGACATAATGGCATATTGCACTTGAAAATTATGCTGTTTCTTCCAAAAGCTCTCCAGTCAAGTTTTGTACGCCAATTAATTTCTTCATCAATGTGACCCTCACTTGATATCTGCTGTCGAAGATACATGTAGGTATTGATAATCTCCAGCTTTTCCCCAGCAATCGATAAATTTTCATTTCTTGTAAAAGCATTGTACATCACTTTTGTCTTCTGAAAGTTCATTTTTAATCCCACTTCTTTACTCTTGTCAGCAAGTTCCTGGATCATACTCTGCAGCTCTGATGGGGTAGTTGGAAAAATGACTACGTCGTCAGCAAAACGAAGGTCAGTTAAATAATCTCCATTAATCTTTATCTCTTTGTTTCCCCAATTCAGTGATTGAAAGACATTTTCCAATGTGGCATTAAAGAGTTTGGGAGATATAGTGTCACCTTGTCTCGCTTCGTTCTAATTTTTATGAGTGCTGTGTTCTCAAACAGCCGAATCTTTGCACTTGCATTTTCATAAATGTTATTAATAATATTAATGTATGGATCTTCAATACTGCAGGATTTCAAAGCCATTGTAACTACTGTCAACATAATGTTCTTTATTTCCACATTTTCTTTCGAATCTCAGAACTAACTGATATCTTTAAAAATATGATTGACTAAAGTAATGAGACCTTGATATGTCATTTTCAAGTAATAGAAAATTTAAGATGTGTTGCGTTTTTATATATTTATTTTTATTCCATTTTTTTTCTATTCGCAGAAGTGATTTTGAATCACGTTGTGCCAGGAGCGTTTTTCAGTACGATGTTCACAAATGGCTTTGGCTTGAAGTCTCTCGGCGGTGAACCATTGACCTTCACTACTAGCAGAGGTAAGCTTTTAAAATTGATTATATTTTCCCGATACGCCACGCACATACAACAAAGGCTAAGCTAGTTCAACGAAAAACTTGTTTTGTGAGTTCTAAGGTTCTAATGTCATTCCACGTCTTGTCATTGAGCTAGAACATACACCGATTATTTCAAAGGTACGTAGATTGATCTAAACCAGTGGTCCTCGAAGTGGGGTACGCGAAACAAATACCTGGGGCACGTGATTAGTTGGCAACCATACTGAGTCGCATAGTGAACCAATTTTTATGTCAACAACATGTAGCGTAGAAGTCTTTTGTACTTCTACGTTGTTTTAACACATCAATATACTAAGAAATAGTTCCTAAATGAAAGAAAACCTTAACGGCCAGACGAAACAACAGAAGTCAACTTAGGGAAAAGCTTTATTCAGGCTGTAGAAAACACTTCCATAACTGAACGATAACATCACAATGTACTCCACACACCACACATGATCACAACACTCCTTTCAATATTAATCAGTTTACAATACAACGCTCTCAATTACGCAACGCTCTCCTTACAACGCCTCTTTACAACAGATCTCTCTAAGCAATCGATCAGTCGTCGTTTTTATCTCTTGCTCTTATCACAAACAGGCATACGTCACGTGCACATTCAACCTCAATTGGGTTGCCAAACGTATTCGTTTGAGAGAAAAGATATTACGTTAAGTTTGAAGAATAACAGAATAAACTCAAGATTTACATAGGGAAAGAAATCAAAAAAGGAAAGTTAATCTAGAATGTATATTTATATTAATTTATATTAATCTAGAATATACGTCACAAACATTAACAATCTGAATTTCGGCTAGTGTTCGTAGGGCGAGTGGTGAACTTAGTATATAGAGGGGTGGCACATACATACCAGAGTTGGAAACGGGTCAAATATATAGACCCAGACCCGGACGTCACATAATTGGACCCTACCCGGACCTGACCCGGACAAATCTACTTTGAACTATAATATATATATATATATATACAGGGCGTTCAAAAAGTCTTTCCGCAGTGATATATAAAAATCGAACAAATGTATTATGGGAACGTATAATTTACGCAAAGGAAATATTGAAACTGTCGTTTGCAAGACATAACCTAACTGTTTTACACATGTTTTCAAACACGTCTGCTAGAGTCAAAAAGTCCCGCTGCATTAATGGCTGTTCCACCTAATTTTGATGGCGCTACAGTCAAAGGTTTTTGAATTAAGTAAATTCTTGTATGTCTAATTTCAGTTTTTGCTGTTTTCTTGATAACATATCAAGCTTCGGAAAATGTTTCACAGCAACACCAATTTTCACAAGCTTATGATGAGTTGAAAGTTTCCGAAATGTGGACGTTGCTTTGATCACTGCCCCTCAGAACGAAGGGACACTTTTCCTTCTAAGGACACTCTTCCTTCATATTGCATGACAAATCAATTTTCAGTGGGCCCTTGTATCGAGCACGAAATTCCAGTGTACATTTTTCTTCGAAATTTTTTTTTTGTTTTTGTTTAAAAAAAAAATTAAACGGAAATAAAACCGGGTCGGAACACCTTGACCAGACCCGTTTGACCTGCAAGAAACTGTTGACCCTTGACCCGTTTCCATCTCTGATATATACATCTCATTGATTACTAAACGAATATGACTTTACCAATTTTATTAGATATTTCTAATCATTCATACAACTTCTGTGACATCAGTATATGTAATTTTTGTAAATAAATATGTATGTGTGTATTTCTATGTATATATATGTTTTTATACCCACATACATACACTGAAGAGTAATTGAATTGGAGACAGCTGGCGTTATGCAAATGTGCGCTGTGGGCGGCCCTGTAAACGGAAACGACATGACGTATGCAGCGATCCGACAATATAAGGAGTGATGCGACGGGAATCAGTATGAGACGGACGCAGTATGGGCAAGACGAAGGATTTAAGCGCATTTGATCGTGGGCAAATTGTCGGGGCCCGACGAATGGGTCACTCCATCTCGAAAATCGTGCAGGCACTGGGATTTTCACGAGCCACTATGTCACGGGTGCACCGTAAGTACATCGAATCCGGTAAAACCATCCCTGCAAGGGCCAACTACCGTGGACAACAGCGTGTGGATGAGCGGAGTCATCGTCGGCTAGCTCGCCTTGTAACAGCGGATAGACGGGCCACAGTGCGAGAAATCACTCGGCAATTTAACGCTGGTGCACAAAAACATGTACATCCAGAACCATCTCCTCGCTATGGGGTACAGAAGCCATCGTCCCACGAGGTTACCGCTGCTGACCGCACATCACAGGGTGCAAAGATTAGCATGGGGGCGGGAACATCGCCACTGGACCCTAGACATGTAGAAAAATGTTGCCTGGACTGATTAGTCGAGATTCACGATGGTACATGCGGACGGCAGGATACGAGTACAGCGCAAACCACATGAAGCGATGGATCCTTCTTGCCAGCAGGGTACTCTTCAAGCTGGTGGGTTGGCATTCTCGTCTGGGGACTGTTTACATGGACTGAAATGGGACCCCTGGTACGTGTGACATCGTCCCTCACAGGTCAACGTTACCGGGATATCCTGGACGACAATTCGCTCTCGTTTGTGCGTCTCCAACATCCCACTGGAGACCTCATCCTGCAACAAGACAATGCACCGTGCCATCGCTCCCGAATTGTATCCGAATGGTTGGATGAACACTCCACCGACGTGAGCTCGCTTCCTTGGACAGCTAGGTCACCTGACCTCAATCCCATCGAGCACATCTGGGATGCAATCGAGAGAGATGTTTGAGGCTCTGACTCCCCTCCATCAAATCTTCGTGAACTGTGGGAGCTTGTTCAGGTGTCGTGGATCCGTATGGCTTCCCAACGCTTCCGGCGTTTTGTCGAGTCCATGCCAAGACGAATCGCCGCCGTCATCAGGGCGAAAGGTGGTGCTACGCGTTACTAGACAGGTATCTCTAATTCAATTGCTCTTCAGTGTATACAAAGCAGTATGATTCCAACAAAAATTTAAGCTCCTGTAACTTTTTGATGAACTGCTGAAAAGTCTGGAATTTATTTTCTGTAAATTGTACGTACCCTGGACTGATTACGCGATAAAAGGGCTATAGCAGTTGTGACGATCCTAAGACAGGAGAGAGATGATGTTTGGGTGACTTGTTTCTACTCAGTAGCATGGTGCCTGGGGGATCAACCTTTCCCATCATGCCTTGGGTCATGGAGCAGAGAATAAAGGACTAGAAGGGAGCGCTTAGCATCTGTGAAAGGTTTATGATCAGTACTGCTGAGATAAAGGGAGAAAGGATTTATTTTACCATAGCTTTCTTAAAACCCGACCGCTCTATGGACATTTCTATTCGAGGAACTCATAAATTTTGGGGCAATCGTTCAGGTGTATCTGACACTTAAACCCTGAGTAATTTTGCAAATCATTTGTTGTCGTCAACAAAAAAAAATCTCATTTTTCTTTTCTGCTTTTTTACGCTTTCCAACCGTAGGTTGAAGTAGCGTATATGCTCCAGCTTTGTCCGTCTGTCTGTGTGTCCGTCCGCCTGTCCGCACGATAACTCACGTAAAAATGGTTCGATTTCGATGAAATTTAGTATGTGGTAGGGGCCCACCTGGGGACGAACCCTATTGAAAATGGACGAAATGGGGTCAAAGGTCAGGACATAGGAGCGGGATCCATTCCATTGCCTTTATGCGTCATAACTTGCGCAAAAATGGTTCGATTTCGATGGAATTTAGTATGTGGTAGGGGACCACCTGGGGACAACCCGTATTGAAAATGGGTGGAATGGAGTCAAACGTCAGGACATAGGAGCGGGATCCATTCCATTGCACTGATGCGCCATAACTTACGTAAAAATGCTTCGATTGCGAAAACACTTGATCATGTTGTTCCGGAGGTATACTGAACTGGTCCTGTTGAATATCATCGAAATGGGGTCAAAGATCAGGGCACAGGAGTGATATTTATTCCACAGTTATTAATTATCCCCATAACTTGAATAATAGTAATGATTTCTGGTGTGTTGGAAAGCGTATCATAATCAATGCATTGCATGATTTTACTAACTTGTCTATTTATTTTTTAGGTCTCATCCTTCTGAATGGAATTCCAATACTGAAACCCGACGTGGCAGTTACCAACGGTGTTATACACGAGATAAACAGGGTCGCCATTCCTCAGGAAGTAATTGATACGTGTCAATGTCTACCAATGTATACAACGTCTCCCGCTACTGTTCAACCGTGGCCAACGTATCCGGTCCCACGTCAGGAAGAAATCCCGTTTGGAACTAGGATCAAGATACCATTCCATCGTCCCGGAAGTCATCACAGACCTCCTACAAAAAGCCTGCCAGGTAAATAATAAACATTTCAAAGTCAAAGCACTCGAAATCATTTGTGAATTATATTAATATAAAAAATAGGCGATTTTTAGGGAGTGGAATTATAAAAGAACTTTATAACGAAGTAAATTTCTCCGTCATTTTTGTCCACGTCGGGGATCGAACCCGAGTCCACTTATTCCGGAACAGGTCGCTCTATCAACTGAGCTACGCAGACGCTCGTTCTTGCTGCTGTCTTCCTTTATGTCGTGTGCGTCCTGCGGGGCAGGCACGTCACATCTCCCCCCCGAAAGAGAGCCGGGGGCCAGGCCCACGGGTCAGTCGTGACCATGAATCGTTGAAGGCAGCCATCCGCTGTTGAACGTGCACCGGAGAACTCCTAGTCAATCTGGTGTGTGGAATGCAACGTCACACACATTTATTTTTTGAAGCGCTGGAGAAGGGATTCTCTTATTTTTCTTCTCTCGCGGTGTGGAAAGAACATCATACCATTGCGAGATTTTGAACGGCCGGGTCATCCGGAAAGTTCGGGCGCCATTATAACGAAGTAAATTTCTCCGTCATTTTTGTCCACGCCGGGGCTCGAAGCCGGCCCCCTCACTCAGGAACAAGTCGTTCTACCAATTGACGTTCGTTCTGACTTCTATCTGCCTTTATTTCGTGTGCGTCCTGCTGGGCAGGCACGTCACAACTTATTGAAGAGATAAGTTTTTTTAAAGTCTAACACCAAATCGCTGAGAATCCGTTAAACACCATAATCCCACTACCACTGTAACTTAAACACCGTTTCACTCTGCCGTTACTTAAGCTGATCAGTTAAGTAACTCCCGATGACAGCTGTAACGTATACTCTAATTTAACTTTCCTTTTTATTTTCCTGTCTCTACGTAAATTTGGTTCATTCTCCTTAAGCAAATTCCACATTTGACGTTTACATTTTCTCTCTCGGCTGAAAGTTTGTGGCAACGGCATTGATGTTGGGAGTTGAATGACGTATGTGGTAAAGCAGAGGTAAGAACGAGGTTCACGATGTACGTTCAGTCTGACTTTCGTTAGGTTGTATTACGAACTGATTTGGAATGGTTAGTTTGATGTTGCTGTTTAGTTGTTTCACACTGATTATCACGTTTGTCTGATTGTCAAGGATCTAATTTATTTTCACGTTAATGTGATTTGGAAATTATTGGATGTTACGACCATTGTGTTGTTTAGTTATTGAAATATTTAGCTACTGGAGTTCTAGATCAACTGACATGCTTCACGTTTATTTAAGTCATTGAAACCAAAGAGCTGGCTGCAGATTAGGAATATATAAACCGGTGTCTTCCAACGTCATTGCACTCTCCTAACTACATGTCGTTGTTTAGCACAGGAGTTTGAATAAAAATGCAGCGTGCTGGAGAAGAGATGCAAGTGAAAATGAGACTCGCTTCAAAACATTGTCTTACTCGGAGGTGTGCGAGGTGATTAAGTTGAATAATGAGATGGGAGGTGCTGAAAGAAACATTTGCAGCAATCTAAGACAAAGTCACTCGCCGTCTGTCTTGAACCAGAGCATCCACACACGTCACGTTGCTGTCTGTTGTTGAAGTCGACGACCTACCACTGCGTTCCTCATCCGGCAACGTATTGCGCTCCTGTGCAAATGTCGAGCAACATTTTGCCATGTTCCGAACGCTCGTGTTTTGGGTTTTCAATGGATCCAGGGAAATTTACTCACCATGGATATCTCCCAGTGCGTTCCTAGCTGAGCTGTCGTTTTTACTTGAATATTTTCTCAAGCGCGGTGCCTTTTTATTCAGACTCCTGTGCCAAACAACACTCCTTAGTCAGAAGAAAGAAATGAGGTTGAGAGACAGAAATTTATGCATCCCAAAAATGCCACCAAATTAAGACCAACCAAGAATGACTTTGGTATATTTCAACTACGCACCAAAAAGGCCATAAGGTGAGGATAATTACCGTCGAGGCACGTTGACACATTTATTCATTAAAGGCATTAAAACATACAAGTACTTTTGGGAAACTCAACTTGTTTCCATCATCAGGTGTAAAAATAAGGTGGTTAAAAGCTACATGATATTTCTAAGTTAAAACCACACGACATGTAAGAGACAGATGACATGTCCACTTGAAAGATAACATAACATACACAGACATCATAACAAACTTACAGTTAAGGTTGAAAAAAGAACAGGTACGGATCACAAGCTGGACGTCAGGTGATCTCATGAAATTAAATGCTGTGATAATGACGTCAGATTACACTGGCGATGTTCAATAGAGTTTTCAACTGTAACCAAGGTCTGTGTAGGTTAACAGGGTAATCATCGTTGTAGCAAGAATTTGACAATTTGTGAATAACGACAGTTTCCCCGCATCTCAACAACCATTCGTTTCCATAACCCGAAATAAGTTTAACATCAGACCAGATGGGTGTTAGATTCTTGTCGAGGAATGTTCTCGTGAGTGTTGTGGTACGAACTTGATTTCACAAAGAGCGTTGGTGTTCAGAGAGTCTGTTTGAGTCGTCTTTTAGTACTACCTACATATGTAGTAGGTTATATGTGATACAGGGGAACCAGAGTCAGAGTTATTACTCAAAGGAATGAGGTAGACCCCGGCCAAAGTTAAAATATTGTTACATTCTTTGTCACTCCTAATAAGAGCAACAAATATGCCACCAAATGCCATCGGTTGTTAATTATTGACCATATTTCGTGTAGAGGGAATTTCTGTTGTTGTTGGAAGCGTGAATCCGTTATAATTACTACCAGGAACGAAGCATGTGAATGCACCTTGCTATTACCAGTGTTGTTAAAATCATTGGATACAGTTCACTAACATGTAGCGAGAATGTAATGATGTCGGGA
Organism: Macrothele yani; assembly: GCA_039090855.1. NCBI lineage: Eukaryota > Metazoa > Arthropoda > Arachnida > Araneae > Macrothelidae > Macrothele > Macrothele yani. The sequence goes on from CM076992.1 coordinate 24,798,386, forward strand.
GACATAGATTTAAGCATCCCAAATCTGCCACCAGATGTCATCGGTTGTTAATTATTGCCTACCTCTCGTGCAAACGGAATTTCTGTTGTTGCTGGAAGCGTGAATCCGTTATAATTACTGCCAGGAACGAAGCATGTGAATGCATCTTGACATTACTAATATTATTAGAATTATTGGATAAAGTCCACCAACAGGTAGCGGAGTTTGAATTGTTTAGAGAAACATGCAGCAGAGACATGGTAGTACGTTCATCATGGTCCTATGCAGCACTTTGCCTGATTAAGTCTCAAGATCCTGAGTATTGTTTTTAAGTTCAGTGTTTATGAAAACGAAAACAAGTATCTTTATAAATTAAATGTGCTAAATGTTCTGCAACAGATTTTGTATTACGTATTTGGCAGCAGCTACGACGTCCATGATAATGACGCATACTTTGGAATTTCTGCAACAGTGTTACCCCTGTGCTTTAGGTAACTGCAAAAGCACCTCCGGTGCTTATAACTTTACTCAATGTCATTTTCCTAGGCTCTATTCCCAAAGCACGTGACTCTGTGGCCTGACTTTGGACCATCCTTTCAAATTAGCCACGTGATTTTTCTTCTGAAGGTTTACAGCAGACCGGTTCTTCAAGGACAAAAAAGTGTTATACTTAGAGATAAAGCGAGTCATTGAAGGAAAGATACCAACGAAACGTTATTTTAAATACAGCAGACTGTGAATACTCAAGAAACGCATATAGCTTATTAAATCCGTTTGTTTTTGCAGTGTAATATGCACAAAGATTCGCCAAGCTTTCGCGGTCCACTGGGAGGCATTTTCAAGGCAATGGTAGACATAAAATGCAGAGAATTAGAACACGTAAGAAGCAAAGATGATTTTTTGAAAAATAACGCGTGGTAGTACGTGAATTTTCATCATGACGAGTAGTATTACGTGAATTTTCATCACGCAATTAGACGGTGTATTGCGATGCGTGTCCATCTTTCAATAACGCATACCAAACCATTGGTAGTTCAGTAGAGACCATATCATTGCATGCTAGTTTGCTGGAGAGGATTTCAACTGTTTCCCTGATGGCAGTCTCTTTGAAGTTCATGTGAGGGGCAATTTTTCTAATACTATTCCATACAGGAGCGGTCGATGAATGCATGACTTCTCTGGCGAGGGCTGTATTCTGCATGTCCTGGTTGACATCGCCAAACGCTCTGCGAAACTGCAGTCCATGTATAATAAACCTTTTATTGTGGTAAACGTTGGTATTTTCATTCTATCTCAACACCACAAGTTTGTAGTCACAAATTATGTATGGGGGATTACTAAAATTGCTAATGTAGTCGCATCATATTCGGTCGCTTCCGAAATTGTAGAACGCATATTGGACACCTCGTACAGGAAGTGTGCAATATACCGGACGCCATGCGTGTTGGTGCAGTTCGTTCGATGAAATAGAAGAAGATGGGCTAGTTTTCTGGGAAAAGCAGGTACGTTTCACATCATTTGATTTTTCGTTTCGGGGTTTAACGACCATCCGGAACAACTTCAAGGGCTATAAGCAGTCTCCCGACCCTAATTTGGGGCCACTGATTTCAGGGAAGCAACAGAGGTAGTGCCATTCGACAAACACCTCACATATGCATCATCTGGTACTCAAACCCGAGCTCATCTCGGACAAGGTCCGCGCCTCAGACTATTCTGCCACCGCGACAGTCATCATCTTTCATGCATAGTAAGTTCCTTGTTGCCGTCGCCAATGAATCTGGCGTTTTTGCTCTTGCCTCGTCTAATGGTGGTTCGGCGCTATGGCGCTTGTATTAGTCTTTTCCGGTTTCCAGGGCGCAACGTTTTTCCGTCTGACTTTAACTTTACTATATTTTTTACATCACGGGCGCAACATATGCGGCACCATTTTGTTGCTAGGGTGTCACGTGTGGTAAAGAGTATAAAAAATGGAACCCTTGATCCGACATAATATCTCCTCATACACTGACGGAAAAAAAATCCCAACACCACGAAAAAATAGTTGTAGAGGAATGAAATGGCGGCAATACATTTGTATAGGTAACATATTTATTCGATTAAGGTTTCAAGATCACAGCTTATTGTAGGCGCGAGAAGAGCCATTTTAAATGTGAAATGCTGGTACATTAATAACCGGTGTAACCGCCAGAATGTTGAATGCAAGCACGCAAACGTTCATGCATTGTGTCGTACAGGTGCTGGATGTCAGTTTATGGGATGGAGTTCCATGCCTGTTGCACGTGGTCGGTCAATACAGGGACGGTTAATACTGGTTGGGCGTGACGCTGGAGTTGTCGTCCAATGATGTCCCATACGTGCTCGATTGGTGAAAGATCTGGTGATCTAGCAGGCCACGGCAACATGTCGACACTCTGTAGAGCATGTTGGGTTAGAACAGCGGTATGCGGGCGAGCGTTATCCTGTTGGAAAACACCCCCTGGAATGCTGTTCATGAGTGGCAGCACAACAGGTTGAATCACCAGACCGACGTACAACTGTGCCGTCAGGGTGCGCGGGATAACCACGAGAGTGCTCCTGCTGTCAAGGGAAATTGCTCTCCAGACCATAACTCCAGGTGTAGGTCCAGTGTGTCTCGGCCGCAGACAGGTTGGTTGCAAGCGCTCACCTGGCCTCCTTCTAACCAACACACGGCCATCACTGGTAACCAGGCAGAACCGGCTTTCATCAGAAAACACGACAGATCTCCACTTCGTCCTCCAATGAGCTCTAGCTTGACACCACTGACGTCGCAAACGGCAGTGGTTTGGAGTAAGTGGAATGCACGCTACAGGGCGTCTGGCTCGGAGCTGTCCTTCAAGTAACCGATTTGTAACAGTTCGTTGTGTCACTGTGGTGGCAACTGCAGCTAGAATTGCTGCCACAGACGCGGTGCGATGTGCCACGGCCATGCGCCGTACACTGCGGTCTTCCCTCTCAGTAGTGCCACGGCCATGCGCCGTACACTGCGGTCTTCCCTCTCAGTAGTGCCACGTGGCCGGCCGGAACCCGGTCTTCTTGAGGCAGTACCTTCCCTTGACCACCGCTGCCAACAGTCGTGCACAGTGGCTACATTCCTGCCAAGTCGTTCTGCAATATTGCGGAAAGAAAATCCACCTTCTCGTAGCCCTATTACACGACCTCGTTCAAACTCCGTGAGCTGTTGATAATGGCTTCTTCGTCTTCTTAAAGGCATTCTTGACTAACATCAACACCCTACGTCGAATCTGAACGATAACTAACGCTAACGAACGTTACAGCGCGTATTTACAGCAAACCTGCTTTGCATGTTCCGAGGGCGCTACTAGCGCCACACGTATGCGCCGAGCGCGAAATTTGCATAGACGTTTTCTTACAGATGTACTCTCACCGCCTACCAACTGTCGTTTATCTAACACAACTCCTTCTTGGTGTTGGGATTTTTTTCCGTCAGTGTATAATCTCTCTCTATACTCGTCATGTACGTGGTATTTGACATCCACATCTAGTCCTTTTGCGGTTGAGCGATAGCGTTCACTCATTCAATGAAGAGACTGTCGTGAGATTTATGCTCATGGTACGCTGCCCTGGCTACACAAAAAGTCGCGGTTTGAATGGAAACATGCAAATACCAAAGTGGGCATGACTGGTGAAGCATTTCGAATATTTGCATAATGCTGCGGCCAATACAATCGTTAAATGGAACGGGATGAGCGTGCAGCTAATCAGTTCTAAGCGATCATGGTGGAAGACAGTATACGCGGTCGCCGAAAAGATGTGACAGAGTTCACAAAGGACCAAATTATTGGCCTGTGGCAAGGACAGAAGACTTGCAAGGAGATTGGATTGCTGAAATCACTTGTACTGGATTACGAACTGTCCAACGCATTATCAAATCGTGGAATGATGGCAGTGAAGCATCAACTTCGCGTAACATATGTGGTCAGAAAACAGTCCTGAATAATCGTGACCGAAGATCATTAAAACACTTAGTGAAATCGCATCGCAAAATAACGACACTAGAACTCACAACCATGTTCAATAGTGGAAGCAAGACCACTTCAACTCGCATGATGAGACGTGAACTTAAAGAACTGGGAATAAACAGCTGTGTTTCAAAATGGAAACCACTGGTTAGTGAGAGTAATCGAAAAAAAAGACTCTAATTCACCACGGATCATAAAGATTGGACTGCTGAGCAATGGGGGAGAGTCGTGTGGTCTGATGAGTCGAGGTATACTGTGTTCCAACATGATGGACATATCAGGGTTCGAAGGCAACCGCATGAAGTATTGGACCCTTCCTGTACTGTACCCACTATAACACTTCCTCCTGGGGCATGAAATACGTCGTATTTCATGTCCCAGGAGGAAGTGGTATGAACTGGGGTTGCTTCTGTTCAGCTGCCTCGGCGCAGCAACACTATGCAGCAATAAAAGGAAGTCACCCAACTATCTAAGCATACAAATGACCACCTTATTCCATCAATGGAATTTTTTTCCCTGAAGGCAATGGCCTATTCCAGGATGACCCTGCCGCGATTCATCGCGCTAAAATTGTAAAAGATTGGTTCGAGGAGTACGAGGCATCATTCGTACACTTGAATTGACAACCACAAAGGCCTGATCTCAACCCCATTGAGGGTCTGTGGGATATACTGGAGAGGAATTAAATGAGTAATTCCACTCCTCCGTCATCAACCGAAGATCTTGACGAAATGTTACTGCAAAGCTGGCCACAAATCAGTGAGGAGACAGTGCCTAAGCTTATAGACACCATGTCACACCTAATGCGTGCTGCAATTCGTGCTAAAAGTGGTCCCACGAAGTATTAACATGTACTACTTTTAATTTGGCCAGGCAGTATAGATGCGTGTATTTATAAAATGTCTGCAAACTAATTCAACTGTCTAAGTGAATGATCTGATATGGTAAATACGTCGTATTTCATGCAAAAGTAAAGTTAGGAGGTAATTTACTTTTAGTTAATTTCCATAATTCATTTGCGTTTTGTGTTTGATTAACTGAAACCACGCATTGTGTTAAATGACTGTGAAATTAGTTTATTGAAACATTTTTTCGTATTTCCTAGGTATTCCTCCTTTTGGCCCCAAAGAACCCGATGATTTTACTTCTCCAAGACCTGCACTGTCAACTGAAGGAGAGCCTCCTGTTTCACCAATCTCAAGGAAAGAAGTACCAGTACCGATTACGCAAGTATTAACTGAGCCTATGATCCTACCAGATGGAACACGTGTCACTTTCAACAAAGCTGATCATCTAATTAGGAAGTCTTTGCTTATCAACAGGCTTAGGAGTGGTAAGGATGCAACTGCCTTTATTAACTTAAAAGAACACCCTGTGATACCGAGATTGCAAAATGAACTTTCCCGGGGGCTTGCAAAAGCAAGATAACACACACACATACCTCTCATTGCATAACTTTCCAATGACCCCAAACATCATCAACTGCATCTGGAGTGGTGCCGAACTAAAAAAACTGGAGATACCGAATGGCGTCGTGTCACTTTTAGAAACGAAATAGAGTTTTGTCTAGACACCTATGATCATTACAATGCATGCGCGGAGACTACCCACGTAACGCTTTGATTCAGCTGCCATCTTTAAATGAAACAGTGTCCATACAGATGGCATTATGACCTGTTATGTAATGAGTTACAATTTCCTCCCTATATCTCAGACACTTTGACAGCCTGTCCTTGTACCTGTAATACTTAATCGGAGAAGGACAGGTATCCTACTTTTGCAAAATAACGCCAGATTATATGTCCAAATCACCACCTAATAATGTCTACACTTTGGTGACACTCTTCCATGGCCAGTCAGGTTCTCAGATTTACTCCCCATTGAACATGAACTGGATTGAGACTTTGTAGGGTGTCATCTGTAGACTCCTCTGCAACAGTCGTTGGATATTGGAGATAGAACGGAGCAGATGCAACAGGCATGGCTGACCGTACTTCACGACACTTTTCGATGTTATAAGCTGTGACTTGGAGCTGTGTGTCGCAGACCATGGGGAATTTATAAGGGTTTGACTGATGACATGTAGTTTGCTCTGTGAAGAGGTACAGAACATGGGCACAAAGTGAATTTGTACCATTGTTTTGTAACCGTATTAATGTGTTACTGTTCTACTATCCTGTGTTGTCTGTAGTTTTCCTCTGATTCTAACGACTTTCTCTAAGTGGTGCAATTTCAGTCTCACTGTGTGTCCTTCTGACACCTGCTCACACACTCGCAAACCAAATGTTGTAGTCTTTTAGAAATGTTTTAGCATTTCTACAACATGGAAACTCGCTATCTTTCGTGGTGCGATGGTAGAGTTCTTTAAGACCTAGAGTTCCCGTACTGCTGCTTTCAATTCTCAGAGAAAATGTGGATATGCATTTTTCCGTCTGACCTTGATGCTTTTCTTTCCCAGGAATCCGGAGTTCAAAATAAGAAACTGCCAAACCGTTCAAACCTTAGATGCTCATGAGGTTCGTTATACATTACACGAGAAAAGAAGGAAGTCGAACGCTTTATGTTACTTTCCTAAAGCATCATTTCTCCGTACTTAGTCACACTGAAATGATTCATTACATTTGAATACTGAAGTGCCACTTAAGACCACTATACCACTATAGTTAGTTCCTGATGTTTCTCGATACACTGCTTATAAAGAATCGTGTTCTTTCTGTTTTACTAATAATCTAACTGGAGAGAGAAAGCATTTAAACGAGAAATTTTGTACCTTTTTAGCTATCGTATTGCTTTTCAAGCAAACAAACTGATCCTAGTGTTCGTCAGAAAGTGATTAGAATGAAATTATGAGTTTAAAATGATATTTTTTTGAAAAAATAGACAGAGGGAAAGTCCGCCATAGCACTCTATCAATATGCCTTTCTTCTTTACATTTCAACACAAACAGAACCTGGCTAATCGCTAAAAATGCAACCAACTTAGTCGAAATCAGTGTAGATCTTTGCAGATTAACACTGCTTTCGAGAGCAGTCAGCAATTATAGCTCTGTGTAGCTACAAGCTCCAATGGAAACATTAAGAAACTGCAGTTTACTCTCTGAATAAGAACTGCTTGTGTTGTTACTACTGGTAAGAGTTGTGCTAAGTACAATACCGTTGAAATTCCGTCTTTTATTGACATACGATGTGTGAACAACGACCCTTTCTGACACTGTAGTTGGTTAGGTACACAGTTGTTGACTGTCAGGATATCCATCTTGAAAAAACTGGCTCCATACACGTTATGCGTTGTTAAGATTGCGGGTCATAATCCTTTTCAAGGTATTCGTACTCCGGTGCAATCACTGTCCATTGTTGAAGCTGCAAAATTGCAGATTTTCGTTGTCTTGTAGAAAAAAGATGAAATGGATTTTGTCAGCCAACTTAGAGTTTAACGTTACCCTACAAATAGTTGAGGATAGAAGGAATCACCAGTCTTTAATCGATGGTTATTAGCTCCATCCAGCACCGTAAAAACAAAACGGAACCTATGATTTTGTTGGAAAATGGAGCTCAGACCCTGTTGTAGGAAGAAAGAGAAGCCCTCTCCCAGTATCTCTCTGCCACTGAGAGTTGACTCCCTTTCTTGTGCTACTCATGTATTCCTATGCTATCTGTGAGTATGCCTCTACTATGTTGCGAACGCATAACCTGTGCTTTTTCTTCCGGGTGAAAATTCGTTTTTTCTTTCGACTAGACGATTAGGTACGACGTAAACTATGATGTATTCTTATAGGTGAGGACGCAAAAATAACTCAGAAGATATTAGAAACAACACCACAGTTTCTGATCTTTAGACAATTTCTGGATACAGCATTCTGCTTAATCCGGTCTCTAAATGGTTCTGAAAAGCTGGAATAGCAAATTCGTGTATACGAATTTCAGCGTGTGAGTCGTGTTTCGCTTGTTTGATCTTTGTTAAATGAAAGGAGAATGTGTAATGTTCTTAATATTTAAAACGTGTATTTATACATGGCTTACTGAACACTACATGCAGTTAGTTCTTCTTATCCACTCATTTTAAGTGAAACTGGATTCACTCAAATAAAGTTCAAGAAACAGTTATTTACAGTTCTTCCCTTTTATTCCGTTAATATCGTATAAGCACTATTCATGAAGAACGAATTCATAACAGCACAAATATTTTGAAGCCAATTGACGCAAGTTAGTAAGCAGAAAACTTGATTAACAAACTCCAATACTAAATATAGAACAGCAACAACTCGAACACGCAGACTTCAAGTAAGCACTGCTTTAGGGTAATGCAGCTTCCACGATTGCGACATCACACTACACTTTTCTGCTTGCTCCAGAATTATAACTCGTTATTATGAAGTCCACACACCCTCATCACGAACCTTAACTTTAAGACTGCTGCCAACATACATTCCGTGAGCGAGAAAAATACACTATCTACCAACAAGTAATTGAACACCGGTGATAGCAAAGGAAAACGAAGTTTATTCACCTTCAACAGTTGGTGGAGCCTCCACGAGCGGCGATTACAGCTGCGACCCTCCAGGGTATACTCTCAACCAGGCGTTGTACGACGGCTAGCGGTATTTTCTTCCACTCGGCTTGGAGAAGACAGGTCAGTTCCTTCACCGATTTCGGACGGTGGGGACGCTCCAACTCGTCCCAGAGGTGCTCGATAGCGTTACGTTCTGGGCCCTGCGCAGGCCAGTCCATTCGATTAACCCCATTGTCACCATACCAAGCCATGGTGGACCTCGTAACATGACCGGTGGCATTGTCATCCTGAAAGTAACATGGGTCCGCCCCGTAAAACTGCCACAACGTAGGAAGCGCACGGTCATCCAAAATGGTGCAGTAGGTCTCGCCGTTGAGTCTACCAGGAATTGCGACCAAGGGTCCCGTGCCATACCAGGAGAAACACCCCCATAGCATAATTTCACCGCCGCCGGACTTCACAGTTGGCACAATACATTCCGGCAGGAGGCGTTCTCCATGCAGACGCCAAACCCAGACCCTGCCATCAGAATGGTAGAGGGTGAATCTTGATTCGTCGCTCCAGATAACCTGTTTCCACTGTTCAACGGTCCACTGTCGACGTTCTGTGCACCACGTTAGCCGAGCAGCGCTATTGGACTTGGTGATCAAATGCTTGTAGGCACGTCCATGATAACCGAGCAGATGGGCTTCCTTACGGATGGTATTCATCGAAAGAACACTCCCGGATGCCTGTTGAAACTCCTCGCGGATGTTGCTCATCGATTTGGTGCGGTTCTTCCGAATTTCTCTGGCCAGCACCCGTCGGTCTCTAACTCCCAGTTTTGTGGGTCTGCCGGCTCGGGGCGCATTCCGACAGTCACCTCTCATCTTCCACTTGCCAATCACGTAGGCCAATGTCGATTTTGGGTACTTCAACTCGCTGTACATGTCACGTATGGATCGGCCATTTCTGTGATACCCGACGATTACACCTTTCTCGAAATCAGAGAGCTCCGAACTGCGTGGCATCTTGCATGCGACTGGTGGCGTTGTTGTTTCCCACACGATATTTAACAGCGGCGGGCGTGACGTGTATCAGTACTGCAGATATAGTAGGTTGCAGGGGTGTCCAATTACTTGTTGGTAGATAGTGTATAACATTAAGGTTGAAACGCTTAAAGAGAATTAACTCAAAATTTACGTAGAGAAAGACAACTAAAAATGAAAGTTAAATTAGAGTATACGTCATATATGTTGCACGAATATTTCGCATTCCTAAATCACTTTCCTAAATTGTGTGCCTAAATCGTAAACTATAAATTTAGGAACTGATTCTCACAAACGAAACTCGTTTGTATATGTTACCGTAAAAACCCGAAATCCGTTATTTCTCCAAATTACTAGTAAGAATGCGAAGTGCACACGAGCATTGTTAACTTCGGGTTTTCACTAGTAACATCCAGAAATGACTAACGTCATCAGTAAAATGCAGAATAAAAAGTTTACATCGGTTATTTATTTAACTTTTTAGTCAAAATCCGTTCTCGCTAGATGCGGAACAGTAAAAATCCGAAATGGTTACACTAGCTGTGAACTCGTATGGTAAAAATAAAGTACACTGAATAAAATACAGAAAATTGTTTATTTGAAAATCACAAAATAAGATCACTCAACAAAATACAGAAAAATTATTTGTTGGAAAATCATGATATAATAACATTACAATTTACTTGTTATTACATGGCCCACTATTGTTGCATTTGGAGTTACACAAAACATTATTCTCTTTACATTTGCACAACTTTGTTGTGCATTTCTTTGTGCACTTGCACATTAAAAACCTTGGCTGGAAACTGTTACAGAAAAAAAAAAAAAAAAAGCTGCGTGACACAAAGACAATTGCCTATCTCTTTTCACTTCAGTGGTAATAATAAATTTTTGTTTACAAATATCAAATTCTGATCTAGCACACAAATTATTTATGACATCTTCTTTAGTACCTAACTGATGCATGTTGTCGTCAGTTTTCATCAAAACAACATGTGACGTACCTGCCAGCAGGACGCACACGACATAAAGGCACATAGCAATCAGAATAAGCGTCTGCGTAGCTCAGTTGGTAGAGCGACTTGTTCCGGAATAAGCGGCCTCGGGTTCGAATCCCGGCATAGACCAAAAATGACGGAGAAATTTACTTCGTTATAATGGCGCCCGAACTATCCGGATGACCCGGCCGTTCAAAATCTCGCATTGGTGTGAGGTTATTTCCACACCGCGAGACAGGAAAAATCAGAGAATCCCTTCTCCAGCGCTTCGAAAAATAAAAATGTGTGATGTTGCATTCCACACAGCAGATTGACTTGGAGTTCTCAAGTGCACGTTCTACAGTGGATGGCTGCCTGCAACGATTCATGGTCACGGCTGACCCGTGGGCTATGCCCCCGGCCCTCTTTCGGGGGGGGGGAGATGTGACGTACCTGCCAGCAGGACGCACACGACATAAAGGCACATAGCAATCAGAACAAATGTCTGCGTAGCTCAGTTGGTAGAGCGACTTGTTCCGGAATAAGCGGCCTCGGGTTCGAATCCCGGCGTAGACCAAAAATGACGGAGAAATTTACTTCGTTATAATGGCGCCCGAACTATCCGGATGACCCGGCCGTTCAAAATCTCGCATTGGTGTGATGTTATTTCCACACCGCGAGACAGGAAAAATCAGAGAATTCCTTCTCCAGCGCTTCGAAAAATAAAAATGTGTGATGTTGCATTCCACACAGCAGATTGACTTGGAGTTCTCAAGTGCACGTTCTACAGTGGATGGCTGCCTGCAACGATTCATGGTCACGGCTGACCCGTGGGCTATGCCCCCGGTCCTCTTTCGGGGGGGGAGATGTGACGTACCTGCCAGCAGGACGCACACGACATAAAGGCACATAGCAATCAGAACAAATGTCTGCGTAGCTCAGTTGGTAGAGCGACTTGTTCCGGAATAAGCGGCCTCGGGTTCGAATCCCGGCGTAGACCAAAAATGACGGAGAAATTTACTTCGTTATAAACAGCTATAATATTTCGTACACTGTTAAAAATTTTGTGGTAGGTTGCACCAAAAAATGGTGTTCTCTTAGAAAAGATGCACCATTCTGTGGTGCAAAATAAATGCAACAACAGGATGAAAACCTTGCGTGCAACCTTGTTCCATAACGTGATGAAAAGTTGAACCACGTTGTTGGGTTTTGTTTGCAAAACATGAGGGTGTAACTTTTCTTGGAAAGTGGTGCAGCGGGTGTAACCATTTTTTGGTGCAATCTACCACAAAAGTTTTAACAGTGTAATGAACCTTTTGGTTTACCGACGTCATGAATAGGTACAGTTACGTTATCTCCGACACTGGCTGAAGGGTGTATTTTTGATCAGATATAGATTTAATCTTTTTAGTTTGGTTAATTAGAGTATGATCGATGACACATGATCGCAATAAGCAATTGGAACGCGCCTTTTGTATAGAACACAATAGTTCGGATTTTTACTGTTCCGCGTCTATAGTGAGAACGGGTTTTGACTGAAAAATTAAGTAAATAACTGATGTAAACTTTTTATTCTGCATTTTACTGAGAATGTTAGTCATTTGTAGATGTTACTAGTAAAAACTCGAAGTTTACAATGCTCGTGGACACTTCGCGTTCGACAGTAATTTCGTGAAATAACGGATTTCGGGTTTTTACGGTAACATATACAACAAGGATCCATAAATGCAACACTAAACTTTGATAAATCGGAAGGTATTTGACTGTAGGGCTAACGAGATATCTCTCTAGATTTTGTAACGTACCTACGTCAAAAATGACGCACATGTGAAGACGGTAAATTGCAGGGATAAGCTCCTCCGGCGTAGCTTAATTAGGAAAACCTTTGTCTCCGGAGCAGAAGGGTTCGAATTCCCCCACCAGCAAATTACTTTTACGATATATTGGCACCCGAACGTAAAGGAATTTCCTGGCCATTGGGATCTTTAAATTATGTGCGATGTTTTTTTTTTTTTTTTTTATTTATTGAAGGTTTAACGACCACCGTGAGCAACTCAATGGGCTATAAGCAGTCGCCCGTCCTTAATTTAGGGTCACTGGTTCCAGGGAAGGGAGAGAGCCAGTGCCGTAAGACAAACACAACATCCATGCCTCACCGGGATTCGAACCCGGACCCCGTTCGGAGGAATGATCAGAGGCCATCGCTTAGACCACTGCGCCACCGGGGCGGCTGTGCAATGTTCATTCGTCTGGCTTTAGTCAGAATTCCTTCTCCTACAGTGAGCCCTCCTTCTTTTTTTTTTTTTTTTTTTGATTGAAGGTTTAACGACCACCGTGAGCAACTCAATGGGCTATAAACAGTCGCCCGTCCCTAATTTAGGGCCACTGGTTCCAGGGAAAGGAGAGAGCCAGTTCCATAAGACAAACACAACATCCATGCCTCACCGGGATTCGAACTCGGACCCCTTTCGGACGAATGATCAGAGGCCATCGCTTAGACCACTGCGCCACCGGGGCGGCTGAGCTCTCCTTCAAGCGTGGTTTGACGGCTGATTCGTAAACCTTCTGTTCCGTCGCATCCCTTTCTCAAGAGGGGATATATGTGACGCACCTACCTCCGAGGTGACGCATATGTCAATACGGCAAAGTTGCAGCGACAAACTCTTTCGATGTAGCTTGATTGTAACAGCACTCGGCTCCGGAGCAGAAGGATTCGATTTTCGCCACCGGCAAATGGCTTTTACGCTATAATTTGAACTATGATAAACTTTTTCTGTTAGGTCTTTATGTAATAAAGTCATTCATATTTATGAATGACTTTATTACTTGTGAAGTACGTAACTAAACAGCCTTGCTTCTTCTTCACGTTCATATTTAAGGTGGTTCCACCTAAAATCTCTGCCTTATGTTTCCAATGGTAAAAATTCTTTACATATTTTCTTCGCAATTCATGTATTCCGAAGGATGAAAATTTGCACATCGATAAAACTCACTTTAAGTTATAGCATTGGATACTTAATACTTTTAAAACATAGCCGTAAATATATAAAAAAACAATCATTTTTCTTTGAGTAATGTTAAGACCTGTTAATAGATAGCGCGACCTGTACAATGATGACGTCAGTAGACAAACAAATATTGGATAAGTTAATTATGGTTATGTTTTAGCAAGTATTAGGTATCCCATGCTATAACGTAAAGTTTGTTTTATCGATGTGAGAATTTTTATCCTTGGGAATAGATTAATTACGAAGAAAATACACTGCCGGACAATTGCTAAGGACGGATGACAATAGCAACCATAAAATCGAAGGCAGGAAAATGTGGAAATTAGCATAAGTGCGGGATACAGTAAGACGTGTTGTGCGTATGCAAATTTTGGATTGCCGAACTTGTTCGTGACGTCATAGCGCTGATAAGAGATATAAAGGATTTGACGCGTATTGACCGTTGTTGTTCAAACGCAAAGTTTAAAGGGAAAGAATCAATTGACGAACTTGCAATTTTCAGTATGTCTTCCCGACATCACCTAGATGATTTTACGCGTGGCCGTATTATTGGCAAGATTGAAGAAGGGCGAAAAATAACAGATGTTGCCAGGGAGTTCGACGTCAGCCACAGTGTTGTTTCAAGGCTTTGGAAATCATTTCAAACAAATGGAGAGTGTAGCAAACGTCACGGGGGAGGTCGTGTTCGCAGTACGACACCTGCAGAATAGTGCTATCAACAAAAAGACACCGGCGCAGCACAGCTACACTGTAAAAAAAATTCTGTAGATTTTACGGTTTTAAACCGTTTTCCAGGGTGCCAACACAAAACCGTAAAATCTACAGTTTTATGCCGTGTTGGAGCAAAGCTACAGCTTTGCTCCAACACAATCAACACATTCATTCCTGCCAAATTTTTGTGTTTTCGTGATTATTTGGACTGTGACTCGCTCCAGCCAAATTCTGTGCTGTTTTCTTCGTTAAATGCGGTGTTGGAGCAAAGCTATAGCTTTGCTCCAACACGGCATAAAACTGTAGATTTTACGGTTTTGTGTTGGCACCCTGGAAAACGGTTTAAAACCATAAAATCTACAAATTTTTTTCACAGTGTAGTGAGGTAGCAAATCAGTTTATGACTGCTACTGGCAAGCGGATCTCCCGAAAAACTGTCGCCAGACGTTTGCATGAAGGAGGACTATACGCCCGCCGTCCTGTTGTGTGCATCCAATTGTCCAGACGTCACCGTACCGCCCGTTTGCAATGGTGCCATCAGCATCGCAATTGGACTGATAACGACTGGTCTGCTGTCCTCTTCTCAGATCAGAGTAGATACAGTCTATCGTCTGATTGTCGACGACAACTGATCTGGCGTGATAGTGGTACTGCATATTGTCCAGCAAACATACAGGAAAGGGACCGATATCCGACATGTAGTGTCATGGTATGGGCTGGCATCATGATCAATGGCCGTACGTCCCTCTATGAGCTTCCAACTGGGATTATGACTGGCCAACGATACATTAATGATGTTCTGCTACCTCATGTTCGCATGTTCCGTGGTGCTGTCGGTGATAGATTCATTTTCATGGACGACAACGTAACATGTCATCGAATAGTCGCTGTCCAGGAGTGTCTTGAGAGCGAGGATATTCAACGCCTCGTATGTCCAGCACGTTCTCCAGATCTGAATCCCATTGAAAATGTGTGGGATGCTTTGGGGAGGAGTCTTGCTGGTCGCCAATGCCATCCAATAAACAAGGACACCCTCATCCGTGCACTGACAGAGGAATGGGATAAATTACCCCAACAGCTGCTTGATAATGTTGTGCAAAGCATGACACGACGTGTAGAATCTTGCATCGCCCTCCATGGTGGCCATATCCCGTATTGACATCTTACGCCGGAACGCCTGCGGACGGTAATTGCATTTTTTTCACGTTTACGTATTCTGCACAAAATGGCCTGTTTGTCCCTTGAACACGTTCCAAAGCCTTCTGGATTTCAGAGCACAATGAATTGTCTTTCTTGTAATGTCCTGGCATTCTGACATTATTTTATTTCACTTGGCATCCAACCACACTTACTTTTTTATGCGCTATATAGCCGTTTATGATCCGTCCTTAGCAATTGTCCAGCAGTGTATGTAAAGAAGTTTTACCATTGGAAACATAAGGCAGAGATATTAGGTGGAACCACCTTAAAGAGTCTTTGTATAATTGATTTTGACGTGCTCACCAAAGAATCTTAGGCAGGATTCCTGAATTCAGCCTTGGGATCCTGTTTATATTTTCTTTACCCGTGTTTTGTCCTTTTGTATCTAAAGAATTCATCAGAAAATACCGTCCCTTGATTTTCATTGAATTTCTTGCTTCAGACTGTATTTACAAAACCCATGCTACCCAAACTTTATTTGTGAAGTTATGAAGGTGTAAACTTGCCACATTTATAGTAATCAGTTGTGAAAACCATGTGTTTAACAATTATCATTCTTTTTCGCTTCAGGTCCGTACACTCTACTTCTTCCAACAGACGAAGCATTTTCAAAATTGTCACGCAGCACTCTGGGAAGGCTGGAAGACGACAAGAAACTTCTTCTCCGTGTTCTGCGTTGTCATGTGATTGATTCCAGAATTTCTCCCGAAACCTTAGAAAACAACGGACGCGTGCGGACTCTTGGAGGAAATCTTGTAGTAAATGTTCAGAAAGGACGCCAGGTAAGCCGTCTATTTAAAGTTTTAGAATAAAGAGCAATGCAAATTGCACGAAGTTTTCCACCCGCTTGATTCTAGTAAGAACTGAATAAAAGTCAAATAGCAAAGTATTGAGTTGGTGCAAATGAAATGTCCGCCGCGAACGAGCAGTGGAGACAGACGCCCACCACAGCGGAATGGAACCACCCACAGGTGTTGCGGGTATTACGTCACAGAGTTACTATAAATGCCTAGCACGAGTGTGAAGAACAAGGTTCAGGCGTGGTTTATTTGGAAGTAACGTGACTTGCAAAGGAAACATGCAGACGCCGGATTTGAGAGTCATTTTCCTGTATGGATTTAAACTGGGCCATTCTGCAGGAATTACTGCTCGAAACGTTTACAAAGCATTTGGGAGGAATACAGCCAACGAACGAACCATTCGGCGATGGCTTGTGAAGTTTCGAAGCGGAGATACGTCCCTACAAAACGAAGTACGTGTTCACCGACCTGTTGCTGTTTCTGACGATGATCGGTTAAGTGTGGTTGAAGCGGACCCCCGAAAAACGTGTCGTGAGATAGCGGCAGAGGTAGGTGTCCACCACACGACAGTTGTTCGGCGTCTGGCTGCGTTGGGTGAGGTCAAAAATCTGGACGTGTGGCTTTCGCGTGAGTTCACAACTGCCAGCAAGACCAGGTGTTTGGAAGTCTGCACGTCGCTGTTTGCCACGAATGAACAGGGGACTCTACTGCATCGAATCGTCACCTGCGACGAGAAGTTGGTCCTTTATGATAATCGGAAACGATCTGCACAATGGTAAAGCAAAGGCACGGCCTGCTGGACCGCATCATAAGTCACTCCTACACACCAAGAAGATGATGCTCCTTGTCTGGTGGTTCATTAGAGTTTCTTGGCATGAGGCCAAACCATCACTGTAGAACGTTATTGTTCTCAATTACACCAGATGCACCGGAAATTGCTGTAGAATCAACTGGCTTTGGTCAACAGCCATGGTGTTCTTCTGCTGCAGGACAACGCTCGCCCTCATGGCGCACAACGAACGATGCTGACACTAAGTGCCTTGGTCTATGAAGCACTACTTCATCCTGCCTATTCTCCGGACTTGTCTCTGACAGACTATCATCTGTTTCGTCGCCTGGATCACTTCCTGTCTGGGAAACAGTTCACGACAGACAACGAGGTTCAACGTGCAGTTGATGAGTTCTTCCTGTCCCAGCCACCAATGTTTTTTTCGTTTCGGGTTCATGGCCTTGCCGGACAGATAGCAACTATGTGTCGATGCCGAGGGGGATTATTTTGCCTAGGTAAGTTGTCCTGCTTTTCCCTTCCCGCCATCCACGCTTGCTGGTCCTTTGCCGGGCATTTCATTCGCACCAACCCAACAATAGAAGTTTCAGTAGGAGAATGTAAAATCCATACAAAATTAAAATTATAACTAATAAATAAATTGTGTTAAAATACTAGCTGTGATGAATAGGTATCAAGACAGGTTGCATCGGCGACACAGCAGGAAGGGGTTTGGTACAGGTGGATTTTGGAATCTACAACGCATGTGCACTGAGTCACGTCTCCCCCTCTGCTCGTCCGTTTTTGTTTTTTTTTTCCAGTAGTGCTGTGTTCTTAACTGTGTGAAGCTCTTCGTCGCATTTGCCATGTCGGAAAAAAATTTATCAACAAGTTTGGCATCAGATTTTGCGACAAATTCCCGAAACTTGCAAACACGCATACTTAAAGTTACAGAAAGTCTATGGGGAGAACTGTATAAGCCGCGTGCACAAGTTTATGAGTATATAACGAAGTAAATTTCTCCGTCATTTTTGGTCCACGCCGGGGATCGAACCCGAGTCCACTTATTCCGGAACAATTCGCTCTACCAACTGAGCTACGTTCGTTCTTGCTGCTATCTGCTTTTATGTGGTGTACGTTCTGTGGGGTAGGCACGTCAAACTTCCTCCTCCCCCCCCCGAAAGAGGGCCGGGGCATGGCCCACGGGTCAGCCGTGACCATGAATCGTTGTAGGCAGCCATCCGCTGTAGAACGTACACTTGAGAACTCCCAGTCAATCTGGTGTGTGGAATGCAACGTCACACAGATTCATTTTTCGAAGCGCTGAAGAAGGGATTCTCTTATTTTCTTGTCTCGCGGTGTGGAAAGAACATCACACCATTGCGAGATCTTTTACGGCCGGGTCATACGGGAAGTTCGGGAGCCATTATAACGAAGTAAATTTCTCCGTCATTTTGGGTCCACGCCGGGAATCGAACCCGAGTCCACTTATTCCGTAACAAGTGGACTCGGATTCGATCCCGGGGTGAACCAAAATGACGGAGAAATTTACTTCGTTATAATGGCGCCCGAACAGGGACTCGAACCCACGACCCCGAGATTAAGAGTCTCGTGCTCTATCGACTGAGCTAGCCGGGTCCCAGTATAACGAAGTAAATTTTTGGTCTACGCCGGGATCGAACCCGAGTCTACTTATTCCGGAACAAGTCGCTCTACCGACTGAGGTACGCAGACTTACGTTCTTGCTGCTATCTGCGTTTATGTCGTGTGCGTCCTGCGGGGCAAGCACGTCACAAGTGGTATAAACATTTTAAGATGGTCGTAAAAATATTGAGGGTGATAAACCGTCCGCACGGCCGTGCGGACCAGTTCGACGGAACATTATCGTGAGTTATTTGAAGACTTCAAATTAGTTTCGGTTCAATTCAGTTGATTCATACGGAAGATTTAGGTGTGAGACGCGACTCAGCCAAATTTGTGACGAAATTGCTCTCAGCTGAGCATAAACAAGCCTGTGTTTCAGCTGCTTGTGACCTACTTGGGTGCGTCGAAAACGACGAAAACTTTATAAAAAGTATCGTGACGTACCTGCCAGCAGGACGCACACGACATAAAGGCAGATAGGAGTCAGAATGAACGTCTGCGTAGCTCAGTTGGTAGAGCGACTTGTTCCGGAATAAGCGAACTCGGGTTCGAATCACGGCGTAGACCAAAAATGACGGAGAAATTTACTTCGTTATAATGGCGCCCGAACTATCCGGATGACCCGACCGTTCAAAATCTCGCAATGATGTGATGTTATTTCTACACCGCGAGACAGGAAAAATCAGAGAATCCCTTCTCCAGCGCTTCGAAAAATAAATGTGTGTGATGTTGCATTCCACACACCGGATTGACTGCGAGTTCTCAAGTGCACGTTCTACAGTCGATGGCTGCCTGCAACGATTCATGGTCACGGCTGACCCGTGGGCCATGCCCCCGGCCCTCTTTCGGGGGGGGGAGATTAACGTACCTGCCAGCAGGACGCACACGACATAAAGGCAGATAGGAGTCAGAATGAACGTCTGCGTAGCTCAGTTGGTAGAGCGACTTGTTCCGAAATAAGCGGACTCGGGTTCGATTCCCGGCGTAGACCAAAAATGACGGAGAAATTTACTTCGTTATAGTATCCAAACTGGTGATGAATCGTGGGTTTATGGGTATGACCCTGAAACTAAAGCTCCGTATTCACAGTGGAAAACTCTAAAATCTCCGAGACCCAAAAAAGCACGACAGAGCCGCAGCAATGTTAACCCTTTAACGCCCGAAACGCCCAAAACGCCCATAGCCGCCCGAAACACCTAGAGGGAGTCAGATTTCCTCCCTTTACCGGTTTCTCAAATTCTGTCGACCTATGAGAGATCAGCAGGAGTTACCCTCAGACGCTATTGTTGTTATTAAACAAAGAAGTGAACCAACAGACAGTTTCAGGCGTTATGGGATTTAGAGTGATACAAGATTTTGGAGTCATGTCGTTAAAGGATTAAAACAATGCTGACTGGTTTTTTTTTTGTTTTTTTTTCAGTCATGAGGGAATTATGCATCATGAATGCGCTCCATCAGGCCAGACAAAAAGCAAAAAGGACGGGGGGGAACGAAAAGTAATGTCGTTTTTAGAAAAAGAAGAGAAACACTGTTTATAACAGAATAAATTTATTTCCTTATATTATACACCCTGATTCGTAAAGAAGTATACAGTTTCCAGATGCTGTAAAACAGTCACAGTTGAAGACACGGACCACAACTGCGAACCGTTAGGTAGATGTACTCATAAAGTTTGTGTCCCGCTACTGAGGGAAGTGACGTAAGCGATAGCGCGCGCGGCACGTGCCTAGTCAGTCAAAATGGCAGCGTCTGCAGTGGAGAAGGCGTTTTGTGTTCCTAAATTGAGCTAAGCGGAATCTGTAACTGTTGCGCAACGGCATTTTCGATCACGATTCGGAAGAGAATCACCAACCAGAAAATCTATCTACGATTGGCATTAAAAAAAATTGAAACTACGGGCTGTTTGTGCAAACTTAAAAGTCCTGGACGACCGCGTGTATCGGAAAAAGTCGTCGATAGTGTTTGCACCGCCATTCAACGAAGCTCGGGAAAATCAACGCGGAGGGCGAGTCCTGAAGTGCAGATTTCACAGCACACTGTCTGGAGAATTTTAAGAAAGAAGCTGAAAATGTTTCCATACAAAGTGCAGATGTTGAAAAATCTCACTGACATTGACAAGACAAAGCGCTTTGAATTTTGTGCCGAAATGCAGCACCGTTTGAAAATGACGATTTTACCAATCACTTAGTTTCACCGATGAAGCTACATTTCACGTGAGTGGTCAGGTAAACAAGCACAATGTTCGCTTTTCGGGAACGGAGCATCCCAGATTTACAGTGCAACACGTGCGAGATTCCCCTAAGGTAAATGTGTTCTGTGCTGTGTCCAAAAATAAAGTGTACGGCCCCCTTCTTTTTTTCACGAGAAAACTGTCAAGGGAGGCTCTTTTCTGGATATGTTAAATATTTGGTTGATGAAACAGTTGCAGGACGATAGTGACAACTTTATTTTCGAATTGGATGGTGCACCACCGCACTGGTTAGGCGACGTGCGAGATTATCTCGATGAACATCTTCCTCACCGATGGATTGGACGAGCCGCGGACTACAACATGCCACTGACCCAATGGCCACCTAGAAGTCCTGATTTAACACCTTGTGACTTTTTCCTGTGGGAGTACGTAAAGGAGAAGGTATTGGCCCCTCTACTTCCTGTTGATCTAGCGGATCTGAAACAGCGTATCACAGCCACTATCACTGCACTTGATTCAGATATCTTATCTCGCGTTTGGGCGGAAATGGATTACCGGCTCGATGTGTGTCGTGTGACTAAAGGTGCACACATAGAACATCTGTGACTGGGTCTAAAAAACTTGAAACATTCCCCTACAATTCTGTTACAGGTAACATAAAATATCTTACGTTGTTCTTGTTCTATAGTGCGTTGAAACTGTATACTTCTGTATGAATCACCCTGTATAATCGCCATCATTATCGATCATACTTGTCCATCGTAAAACCAAACATTCAATGTCGTTTTTATAAAAAGACGTTGGCAGTGATGCAAAGAAGTCCGAGAGCCCAGTTTAGACATCATCAATATTGTAGAATCTTTTTCCATTAAGAAAGTACTGCAGAGATATGAACAAATGGTAATCAGATGGTGCAATATCAGGGGAATAAATGGGATGGGGCAGGACTTTCCGGCAAAAATCTCTGATCGTCTGCTGGGTCCGTCTCGCCGTGTGAGATCTCGCGTTGTCATTCCGGAGGATGACACCTTTTCTGTAGACCAGTGCTGGATGTTTTACCGTAAGAGTCAGGTTGTTGAAAATAGAGGTCTGCCGCTACGGCCTGTTCGGGTGCCAAGAGCTCAAAGTGAGCTATGCCAGCGGTAGTCCATCAAACACAGAGCAAAACCTTTTGGGGTGTACGCCTGGTTTTGGCATAGGAACTGGTGTGTGACCTGGAGAAAGCCACTGGTTTTTGCGTTTGTTGTTGACGTAAAGAACCCACTTTTCATCTCCAGTGACAATTCCATGAAGAAATGGACCTTTTTCCTGTCGGTTGAGTAAAGAATTGTAGATGGTGGAACGCTGGGCTTTGTTGTCAGGTGAAAGTTCGTGTGGGACCCAATCTCCTTGTCTATATGCCTTCCCTATCTGTTACAGGTGCTCTTGAACAGTAGAGCATGATGCATTAAGATGTTGGGATAATTCATCAATGGTTTGACGAGGATCTGCCTCAACAGCTGCACGCAGCAGACCATTGTCCATCTCCATGAGCCTTCCTGCGCGAGGAGCATCAGAGAGGTCAAAATTTGCCGACAGGAATCGGGCGAACCAACGCAGGCACTTGCGGGCATTCAACGCATTCGGATAAACAGCGCAAATGTTATTGCTGGGCACGGTTGCATTGTTACCCTTGTGAAATTCATACAGCATACAATGACGAACATGGCTCTCCTCGTGTTTTATGGCACTCATTTTGTTCTGCAAATCTGGAAGACAAAAACATCTACATAAGTTGAAGGCGAATAATTTATTCACTTGTACATACACTTACTTTTCGTGGAACGTACATAAACACCTCACAACTGCTCCCCAAACTTAGCCCCCCCCAAAAAAAGACATTACTTTCCGGTTCCCTATACTACTGTCAAGGTTTGCGGTGTTTGAGGGACGCAGTTCGTCGCAAAAGGCCGGCACTGCACGAGAGTGGCAACTCCATAATGAAAACGCGCCTGCCCATGTATTGCAACATATGCAGAAGTTTCTTGCGAACACTGCATTGCACTGGTCCAACAACCACCCTATTGGCCATATCTATAACTCTTTTCTCTTCACAAAAATCAAATACCACTTAAAAGGGAAAATATTTCAAGATATTAAGGAGATACAACATGATGCAATAAAGCAGCTGTTCCCTATTTCAGAAGATGACTTCAAACAGTTCTTCCAGCAGTGAAAACAGCGCTGGACTAAGTGTGTGGCTTCGGAAGGGGACAACGCCAAACGCGATTAAGTTTCAAATCTGTGAGTCTTGTACGTTTTAGCACGTCTTTTGTAAAAAAAGATCGTGCGTATGTTATCGGTTTGTCCGTCCGTCCGCTTGTGGACACCATATCTCTGCAACTATTATTCCGATTTGAAAAATTCTTTTTGCATTGGGAAGCTTGAAGTATGCGAATGATGATCCTTAATTTCGTTTTCTTTATGATGTAATATTTCGCCGCTAGAGGGCGTAAATGCAGATGATGTCGAATTAAAAAATACGTTTTATTCCACATATTTGCTTCTAAACATCCGATTGAAAAATATATTTTACCTTTCGATTCCATTTACGTCGAAGAGTATTTTAGATATAGTTACTTTTTCAAATTACTCATAGAATTTCCGCTAGGGGGCGTAAAAGTAAATTACATTTTTCCCGATAACTCTTCTTCTAAAACTCCGATTTGAAATTTTTTTTCTTCAGCTGATACACCTCCTTATGGAAAATCTTTTGCATATAATTTCAAATTTTTCGTAAATAATACTTTGGCCACCAGGGGGCGTAAGTGTTAATTTTTGCTTCTGATGCATTTGCCATAAAGTCTGAGCTTCTAAAATATCAATTGAAAAAAAATATTTCGTGGACTGATGCCACTCACATCGATAAACCTTTTTGGAATATTTTCTTCTTAAAATATTCCACAGTTTCTCCGCTAGGGGGCGTAGATGTATATCTTATTTTTGTCAATATCTCTACTTCTAGGAGTCCGATTTGAAAAATTCATTCTTTGTGGATAGTGTTTTCAGTGTGACATGTTTTTCATATAATTTCAAAATTTGCAAGTAATTCATAGACTTTCCGCTAGGGGGCGTAAAAGTAAATTGCTTTCCCCCTATATCTCTGCTTCTAAATCTCCGATTTGAAAAATTCTTTCTGCACCGGATACAGCTCCTGATGGTAAATCCTTTGCACATAATTTCTAATTTCTGTAAAAAATGGTTTGGCCACCAGGTGGCGTAATTCTTAATTTCCGCTTCTGATGTATTTGCAGCAAAATATGAGCTTCTAAAATCTCGATTGAAATAAACGTCGTTCGTTGACCGTTACTACTAATGTCGACAAACCTTTTAGAAACATTTTCTTCTTAAAAAAGTGCATGGTTTATACGCCAGGGGAGTAGATGTATATCTTATTTTTGTCAATATATCTACTTCTAACAGTCCGATTTGAAAAATTCCTTCTTTGTTGGATAGTGTTTCCGATGCGAAATGTGTTTCCTATAAATTCAAATTTTTCAAGTAAATCACAGACTTTCCGCTAGTGAGTACAAAGGTAAATTGCGTTTTCTCCGTTATTTCTGCTCCTAAAACATCCGATTTGAAAAATTCTTCCTGTATCGCATACAAAATCCAAAACCTGATGGAAATTATTTTTCACATAATTGCTACTGTTTGGTAAAGAATGGTTTGGCCACCAGGGGGCATACGTGTTCATTTGTGCTTCTGATGTATTTGTAGCAAAATCTGGGTTCCTGAAAACTCTACTAAATTTTTTTGTCTTGGACCGATACCGCTCGTATGGATAAACCTTTTGAGAATACTTTCTTCCTAAAATAATGCATGGTTTTTCCACCAGGGGAGGTAAAGTCACATCCTATTTTTGTCGATATCTCTGTTTCTAAGAGTCCGATTTGAAAAATTCTTTCTGTGTTGGAGAGCGTTTCCGGTGCGAAACGTTTCTCATATAAATTCATGTTTTTCTTAACGCACAAGTCTGCAACCAGAGGGCGTAATCTCTGGATTCCGTTTACAACAATATCTGAGGGATTAAAGACCCGATTGAAAAACTTCTTTCTTCCGTCAGATACTATTGTTTTCCATACCGGTTCCATTGACTTTGAATAGCTTTGATAAATTTAATTTGCGTCAGAACGGATACACCCGAAAATTCACAAAAAAATGAACACCCGAAAATTCCGTGTCGTCTTTCTTGTTTTTAATAAATCCGGTCTGGAAGTTTTTTGACCACACCTTGTATAAAAGCAATACATTTCCGAAAATTCTTTAAACAATAACTTAAATATAGAGTTATTTGTTCATTTCAAAATATGCATCATTTCAATGATTATTGTGAAAAATATTATTGTAATGGAAAACTGTGTAACACTTTTTTCACGGAAATGATTTAAGCGACGCCGTTGATAAATATTTCGGGTAATACCTTTGTTTATAGGTTCATAAAAGCGTTATAACTGTAAACTTGATGATTTGGAAATGGTAAATATTTAAATATTATGCACTAATGATTTTTTTCTCTTTCTCAAAGTTGACTATAGGAGGTGGTCGCATACTTTCAGTACGGCCCGTAAATAATGGCATTGTATATGTGACAAATAGAGTTACATATCCACTTCCCCAGCCAGCAGTACAACATGTCCTGCATGACCCAACACTTGCTAATGACGTCAGTATCTGGTCAAAAATAATCTCCAACTCAGGAATGCAGTCAACACTCAAAGGTGAGGAAACATTGCAATTTAATTTTTAGTCAAATGCCCCTGTTAGCAATAAAAGTACTTTTTCATTCCAAAAATTTTGAATGTTTGTACTATATAATTTTTTTCACCTCGCTTGAAGGTAACACTAGACACGGTTCAACGGAGATAACAAGCTGCATTTAGTAGTGGCTGCAGCACTATTGATCATTTCCATGTACTGAGAGAACTAATTGAAAGAACGGGGAATGGTTTTTATTTAATACAAATGAATGGTTTTTATTTAATACAGACTCTTATGAATGGTTTTATTTAATACAGGCATTTGACGTGGATTAGGAACATCAAACAGAGGTCATCGCTCTTTCCACCTTTATAAGTGAGTCACGGAAAAACTCCCATTGGCCGCCACCGGGAACGGTCAATGAGGAATTTTTCCGTGACTCACTTATACATTGGCCGGTGGCGACCAATGGGAATTTTTCCGTGACTCACTTATAAACGTGGAAAGAACGATGAGTTCTGTTTGGTTTTTATTTGTTACGAAAAGGCCTTTGATTCCGTGAAAACATGGCAGTTATAATGTCTTTGAAATCCTGCGGTGTTGAAGAAGTGTACATTAACGTTATAAATAATTTGTTTTGAAAATGCAAGTGCAAACGTTAGCTTAGACTACAACCAACAGAAACTGGAAAGGGAGAGAGACCAGGTGATATCATACCTCCTAAACTCTTCAAGGCCACATTTCGGATAGTCTTTCAATTATTGAACTTGGAAAGCAGGGGGATAAAGATAAATGGAGATTATTTAACTCACCTTTGTTTTGCTGATGACATAGCAATTTTTTCAGCTATCCCTATAGAGCTGCAGAGTGTGATTGCGGACAAGGATAAAGGAGTGGGATTAAAAATGAACTTTCAGAAAACAAAACTGATGTACAATACTTTTTTACAAGAAATGAAGATTTAGTGATTGATAGGGAAAATCTAGAGGTAATTGATACCTACATTTACCTTAGGCAACAGATATCAAGCGATGGTCACATTTGTGAAAAAATTAATCTGCTCATAAAACTTGGTTGGAAAGCATTTAGAAGAAACAGTACGATTTTCAAGTGCAATTCACTTCTAAGTCTTAAAAGAAAAGTGTTTAATCAATGCGTCTTCCAGTTCTTACGTATGGAGCACAGACATGGACCTTAACTGGCTCAAGACAGGCAGTTGTCGAAACCTTCATCCCGCAGTGGACTGATATGGTTGACAATGATTATATACATATACTGTGTATATATATATAGTGTATATATATGTATATACATGTACACCCACTACAAGAAGAAGCAATTTCAACAGGAGCCAAGAAAAAAAAAGGGGGGGGGAGACACCAATACCAACGAGCAGGGAAAAATAAGCAAGCATGCAGAAAGTATTGAAAATGCTGAGTTTCGGCTTTATCAAGGACCAGCAAAATACAGCATTGACTCATTTCTACATAGACCTAGTTGAATATGTGTTTCTGCTATGCCATAAATGTATTTCGGGAAAATGACCCCACAAATAAAAAAAACTTCGAAGCCACAGAAAGGCAAAAATTAAGAATTTAGCGATACATTTATGGCATAAATGGCCCAACCCACACGACTCATCGTCCACAAATCCAGAAAAACCTAGTACAGAGCCCAAGAGCAAAAAAAAAAAAAACTTTCGCCAGACACGCGGAGAATTTAGACCGTTGAAACGTAATACAAAAACCTGGAAAAAACTTAAAAGAAAGGAAAATGTTTTATACACTAGTGGGCAAAAATTAAGGACGAAGACGAGAAATTAGCATAACAGCGGAACGAGCAGGCAGAACGGACCGAAAGACCACTCAGGAGATAGACTAGGGTCCGGTACGGTAGGGCATGCGCGTATATGCAGCATGACGTAGGGGGGAGTGTCGGAAGGGTATAAAGCACACGGGCGGTGTACGCTCAGCAATTCGGTGAAAGCTATTGCACGGTGTACATCGGTTTGAACGACGTCGAGTTGCTGCCACCGTGTGATATGGCCAACAGGCAATCCAGTAGACGACATCTGGATGACTCTACCCGAGGTCGCGTCATTGGGAAGTTGGAAGCAGGTCGAAGTGCGACTAGTGTGACCGAGGAGTTTGGGATCGCTCACAGCATCGTTTCACGAGCTTTGAGAGCATTTCAAACGACAGGAACAGCTGTCCGAGAGTTTAGCAGTGGTCGTCCACGAGCAGCTACGGCGGCGGACGACCGGTATATGGTCCTACAGGCGAGAAGAGACAGACGGCAGACAGCGGGAGAAATCGCAAGGCACATGCAACAGACAACTGGACGTCCGTTATCGCGTTTTACCGTGGCCAGGAGGCTGCACCCAGGTAGTCTATTTGCACGACGACCAGTACGGTGTGTGCCATTAGCGCCTGCTCATCGGAGAGGGCGGTTTCTGCGTTGCCAGGAACGCAAGAACTGGACACATCAGCAATAGGGTCGAGTTCTCTTTACGGATGAGAGTCTAGTTAGTCTGACGAGCGATTCTGGACGGATACACATGTGGAGAGAGCAGGGAACACGCAATCACACCTCTAACATCATCGAAAGGGACCGGTTTGGAGATGGAGGAGTTCTCGTTTGGGGCGGTATCATGCTTGGTAGCCGTACTGACCTCCACATCTTCCAAGGAGGTTCAGTCATTGGTGTCCGCTATTGTACCGAGGTTCTCCTGCCTCACGTGCGTCTGTTTAGAGGTGCCGTAGGTCCTGAGTTCCTCTTCATGGACGACAACGCTACAATTCATCGTACAGTGGCTGTCGCAGAGCTGTTGGAGAGTAAAGATATTCAACGCATGGATTGTCCCGCAAGGTCCCCGGACCTGAATCCAATCGAACATGTGTGGGACCTTCTCGGGAGACGCTTGGCAGCACGTTACGAGCTGCCAGCAACGATTCCGCAGCTGCGATTGGCGTTACATGAGGAATGGGCCGCGATGCCTCAACAGCTCCTTGACAACCTCGTCCTCAGCATGGACAGACGTTGTAAATCTTGCAACGCAGTCAGGGGTGATCATATCCCCTACTAAAGACTGGATTTTTTTGGCAGCCGCCTGTCACGTGGACGTTTCTGTCTTCTGTCCAGTTGTGCTCGAAGCTACCTTTTCAATAAAGTGCCTTTGTATCCTTTTGATTTCTTGTTTGGACGGTTTTGCTCACTTGTTCCATATTCTTACATCTTGGGGATCTTATGGTATGATTTGAGTTGATATGGAGCACTTCTGCACGACGTTACATTCGAAAAAACATCTCGTCCTTAATTTTAGGACGCCAGTGTATGGACATAAAAGAGTAAAAAAATGCTCTACTTGGTAAAATACTAAAATATTTTTTTTTTAATATGAACACTGCAATGTAAAAATGCTTTATTTGAAGGCACAAGATCCATAAAATGAGACATCAGAGCCACGTGTCTCGAAACACTAAGCAGGCAACTGAAGCAAAACTTCAACAACGATGCAAAGCCAAAAAAAAAAAAAAAAAAAGAAAAAAAAAACACAGTGCAAACACACGTCCACCTTAAATCCAGGAAAACTAACACAGAGACCAGGACCGAAAAAGAAAAATTATTTTACAGACACTTGCCGCAAGACTTTAGACGAATGTAACGTAATATAAAAGAAAAGTTGCAATATGTACACAATATTATAAAAATGCATTACAAGAAGGTACAAACACAGAAAATGTGCCTCCGTACACAAACGAAAGAGAAGCAGAGCGACGAGGCCCGTAACCACTTAGCATGCATTCTGAACAAAGTGTTACGAGAAAGCATGGCCAACATTTAAAATCAAAGCCAGAGGCAAGAGAATAACTACGCCAGTTTTTGAGAAGACACAATAGAACGCAAACAAACGCCAGCAAATTTTTAATTTTTTTTTTTTTTTAATTTTGTTCGTTCCTGAGTTTGGTTAAAATTATATATATATATATATCATCATCATCATCATCATTGTCAACCATTATCAATCCACTGCTGGACGAAGGTCTCCCCAAGTTTCCTCCACAATGGTCTGTCTTGTGCCAGTCTCCTCCATGTCACCCCTGCATACTTTCGAATTTCATCCACCCATCTCCCATGTGGTCTTCTTCTGGGTCTTTTCCTGTCCCTTGGAATCCAATCTAAAATTTCGGCTGTCCATCGATGATCTGTCCTTCTGGCAGTATGTCCAGCCCATTGCCATTTCAGGGATTTAACTCTGATCATGATGTCTTCCACTCTTGTCATTTTTCGGATCCACGAGTTCCTCTTCTTATCTCTCCTGGTTACACCAAGTATGCACCTCTCCATGCTACTTTGAGTTGTCTGCAGCCTTTGTATGTCTCTTTTAGTTAAGGTCCACGTCTCTGCACCATACGTAAGCACTGGAAGGATGCATTGATCAAACACTTTTCTTTTAAGACATAATGGCATATTGCTCTTGAAAATTATGCTGTTTCTTCCAAAAGCTCTCCAGGCAAGTTTTGTACGCCGATTAATTTCTTCATCAATGTGACCCTCACTTGATATCTGCTGTCCAAGATAAACGTACGTGTCTGTAATCTCCAGCTTTTCTCCATCAATCGATAAATCTTCATTTCTTGTAAAAGCATTGAACATCACTTTTGTCTTCTGAAAGTTCATTTTTAATCCCACTTCTTTACTCTTGTCAGCAAGTTCCTGGATCATACTCTGCAGCTCTGATGGGGTAGTTGCAAAAATGACTACGTCATCAGCAAAACGAAGGTGGGTTAGATAATCTCCATTAATCTTTATCCCTTTGTTTTCCCAGTTCAGTGATTGAAAGACATTTTCCAATGTGGCATTAAAGAGCTTCGGAGATATGGTGTCACCTTGTCTCACTCCTTTTCCAATTTTTATGTGTGTTGTATTTTCAAACAGCCGAATCTTTGCACTTGCATTTTCATAGATGTTATTAATAATATTAATGTATGTATCTTCAATACCGCAGGATTTCAGAGCCATTGTAACTGCTGATGGTTTCACCGAATCAAAGGCTTTTTCATAATCGATAAAAGCCATGCACAATGGAAGTTCATATTCCCTCGCTCTTTCAATTAGTTCTCTCAGTACGTGGAT
Source organism: Macrothele yani (assembly GCA_039090855.1). Taxonomy (NCBI): domain Eukaryota; kingdom Metazoa; phylum Arthropoda; class Arachnida; order Araneae; family Macrothelidae; genus Macrothele; species Macrothele yani. Next base: position 24,829,076 of record CM076992.1, read on the forward strand.
ATGATCTATTGTGCTGTAGCCACTCCTGAATCCAGCTTGTTCTCTCGGTTGAGCCATGTCCAGTGTTACCTTCAAGCGGTGTGAAAGAACTTTAGTGAAGATTTTATAAACTACTGATAGGAGGCTGATAGGTCTGTAGTTTCCGAGATCCTCAATGTCACCTTTCTTATGTAGCAGGATCATTGTAGCGGTGTTCCAATATATATATATATATATATATATATATATATATATATACTGCTGGCCACCCAAAATGCAACACCAAGAAGGACACGAGATAGCAAAGCCAGATTTACTGGACACATAACAACAGATACAAAGATGAAACGATTGAGCTTACAGGCCCGTGCGACTTGCGGAACACGCAGACATCAATAGTTCGTGTGGCCCCCTTGGCTGGTAATAACGGCCGCTACACGCCGCAGCATCGAACAAAAGAGGCTTTGGATGTGAGCTTGGGGTATGTCGGTCCAAGCTGCTTCCACACGTTGCCACAGTTCATCAGGAGTAGCCGCGGGTGGTGCTTGCCGTGCCCCTCGGTTGCCGATCAGCGACCAGACGTGTTCGATGGGCGACATATCGTTAGAACAGGCGGGCCACGGCAACAGTGACACCTGGTTGGCCGTGAAGAACTGTTGCACGATGCGTGCCACGTGCGAGCGCTTATTGTCCTATTGAAACGTGGCCGCTGGCAGGTCCTGCAGGTAAGGGAGGACTACAGGCTCCAAAACATCGGAGATGTAGCAGTGGCTGTTGAGTGTACCGGCGATGCGTACCAGAGGGGTGCGGGTGTCATATCCAATTGCGCCCCAAACCATAACGCCAGCCAGGCGACGGACCGGTATGGCAATGCATAATGCAGGCGTCATACAGTTTCTCGCCACGGTTCCGTCACACGCGGATCCGACCATCGTGGTGTTGCAGGCAGAAGCGGAATTCGTCGTAGAAGACAATGTCTTGCTATTCCGTAGTCTAGGTGCGGCGTTCAACAGCTCACTGCCGCCGCACTCGCCGGTGGTGTAACGTCAATGGTAATCGGAGCAATGTGCGCCATACGACAAGTCCCCGCTCCTGCAGACGACGTCGAACGGTACGTGCTGACACAGGATGTTTCGCAACACAACCTAATTCATGCGCTAACGTTCGTGATGTGGCGCTGCGAGCCGTCAATGCCCGGCGCACAACATGCCGGTTCTCTCGTTCGGTGGTGTGCCGCGGCTGCGGTAATCGCTCACGTCGGTCCGTCCGTCCCTCCTGCACCCACCGAATCCGTGCCCGCCTCACTGTGGCTGGGTGTCGTCCCACACGGGCGCCGATGTCTCGGTACGATAAACCGCTGTCGCGATAAGCCACTATTCGTTCTCTGTCGAACTCCGAAACGTGCTGGAATGACTGCCGTATTCAGCGACGAAGCATCAAGAAGCTTCCCACGCACAGTTTCGGCAGCACAACACACTTCCACTACTTACACCCCGCCTTCTGTGCATCCTTCTATTAGTGCTTCTCGGCGGCGTGCCGGGCGCACATGATTTGCATATGCCCTGCAATGCTAATCGTCTGCATGTCCTCTCGCGCGCGACGCATGCTGCGAATTTCAGGCCAATCGGATGCTTCCTTCTTGGTCTTGCATTTTGGGTGGCCAGCAGTGTAAAATCAGGTAATCCCCAAAATACTGTCGTTTTTTCAACTTTTAAGGAAAAGAAAGAAAAACGTACCTGAAACAGATGTTTTATTCCATATAATAAGTGCCCCCGATAGTTACAAACTTCTCCCAACGATCGACAAGGTGGAAATCCCCCAAATACGTGGTGTCAGTGAATAAACAAATACATCGCTCTTTCCACGTTTTACCAACACACAGCAACCGAAAAATTGTTATTCGGTCACCGTCGGGGAAATGAATCCAGAATCTCTCGATATCTAACAGAGCGCTTTAGCCTTACACAACGGTGACGGAATAAAACATTTTCGGTTGCTTTGTGTTGGTAAACAGTGGAAAGAGCTATGTATTTGTTTATTTATTGATCGACAAGGTTTTGAATCCCAGACTTGTAGAATTCCAGGGGTTTCGATGCAAAAAGGGCATAAAGGGTTCGCCGTACCTCCTCCACATTTCGAAGTGTAGTCCCAGCAAGATGGTTTTGCACTTCCGCAGGCACATTCCCTTTGGGAATCCACTGCCGTTTACGATTAATGTTGTGATAAACAATCCATTTTTCATCGCCCGTGACAATTCTGTGCAAAAACGGCTCCCTTTTTTTCACGGAAGAGCAAAGAAGTGCAAATGTCCACCACACGCTGTTGCAGCTGTCGTGGAGTGAGATCATGGGGTACCTACTTATCCAGTTTCGACATATAACCGAGGTCCTGCAGATGCCGTTGAACAGTGGAATGGATTGAATGAACAAGTGTGGCCAATTCCTCGACTGTTGCCTGCGGATTTCCCTCAACAGAAGCCTTCAGCACGTCGTTATCCAGCTCCAGAGGCCGTTCGGGACCAGCGTTGACATTTTCTGGCCTCCAGGGTACTCGGCCCATATACGGAATTAATGTTTCGTGTTGCCACCGACGCTGGATGTCGATGGTGGAACTCATACAGCATAATGTGCCTAATGTGGTCTTCTGACACTTCCATTTCCTATGCGGTTTAAGTGCACAACGACTGCAGCTAGAACTCCCGTTTGTGGTCTCAAGTAACTTGAAGGTCTGCTCGCGTGATGTTCCGATGGTCTACGGAACATCTCACAGTGAGCCACCTGGCAACATCGACTTGAGACAGGTCCGCTTCGAGCCTTTCAATAGCTCTGCATTTTAATTCTTCTACTAAATGTTGTCTGGATAATAGCGTTATATCAATAGAACGCAAACTTTCAAATCAACATGTTCTCCTAGCAAGCTAAAAGCGAAAGAACTTTCAACTGCTTCCTTTTAACATAAATTTGATTTGCATATTTAGACGCACTTTATGTTAATTTGCTTATCATATTAGGCATCGTCGGGTTAAAGTACCTTTGTTATGTTAGTTTAATCCTTTTTAACTTGATTTTTTAGAAAAAGTCCAAATTTCATGTTGTTCTTTAACCTATGGAAACCAGTTTATCTGTTGGAATCTATGCGTTGAAAACTACACTGAAGGGCAATTGAATTAGAGATACCTGTCTAGTACCGTGTAGCACCACCTTTCGCCCTGATGACGGCGGCGATTCGTCTCGGCATGCACTCGACAAGACACCGGAAGCGTTGGGAAGCCATACGGATCCACGACCCGTGAACAAGCTCCCACAGTTCCCGAAGATTTGATGGAGAGGGGTCATCTCTCTCGATGGCATCACAGATGTGACCTAGCTAGCCAAGGAAGCGAGGTCACGTCGATGGAGTGTTCATCCAACCATTCGGATACAATTCGGGAGCTGTATTATCTTGTTGCAGATGAGGTCCCCAGTGGGATGTTGAAGACGCACAAACGGGAGCAAATGGTCGTCCAGGATATCCCGGTAACGTTGACCTGTAAGGGACGATGTCACGCGTACCAGGGGTCCCATTTGAGTCCACGTAAACAGTCCCCAGACGAGAATGCCACCCCCACCAACTTAAAGAGTACCCTGCTGGCAAGAAGGATCCATCGCTTCATGTGGTTTGCGCCGTACTCGTATCCTGCCATCCGCATGCACCAACGTGAATCTCGACTCATCAGTCCAGGCAACATTTTCCCACATGTCTACGGTCCAGTGGCGATGTTCCCGCGCACATGCTAATCTTTGCACCCTGTGATGTGCGGTCAGCGGCGGTACCCACGTGGGACGATGGCTTCTGTGCCCCATAGCGAGGAGATGGTTCTGGATGGTGTGCCTGCTTACACGTTTTTGTGCACCAGCGTTAAATTGCCGAGTGATTTCTTACACTGTGGCCCGTCTATCCGCTGTTACAATGCGCGCTAGTCGACGATGATCCCCCTCATCCACACGCTGTTGTCCACGGCAGTTGGCCCTTGCAGGGATAGTTTTACCGGATTCGATGTACTCACGGTGCACCCGTGCACAGTTACTCGTGAAAATCGCAGTGTCTGCACGACTTCCGAGATGGACTGACACTTTCGTCGGGCCCGTCAATTTTCCCACGATCAAATGCGCTTAGATCCTTCGTCTTACCCATATTGCACCCGACTCTTACTGGTTCCCGTCGCACCACTCTTTAATTGTCGGATCGTTTCATACGTCATGTCAGCATAACGCCAGCTGTCTCTAATTCAATTGCTCTTCAGTGTATATAGAAGCCAAAATACCCATCGAATGCTTTTAGGATTGAAGTGTCTCTTTAGTATCATTGTGTTGTGTTTTATTTCTTTACACACATGTTAAGATTGAATTCTTTTGAAAATTATGTTGCAGGGCCAAAGGTGTACACAATGTTTGTTCCCAGTAATGCAGCGTTTTCAAGATTTCCTCATCACATATTGGAACAGCTTTATGAAAACAAGAATCTTCTTCAAGGTAAGAGAGCCAATAGTGCATACATATTTGCCTACATTTGAAACTGACAGTTCCTAAGTAGATACTTTTTACTTAGGAGTATTCTAAGATAGAATGGTGTTGTAAAATGTTTTTGCAGTGTACACGTATGAAGCAGGTTATTATATGTTCTAGACTATTTTCCTCTCACCGGTTTGTAATCATGAAGTACCGTATTAAGGATAGCACTGTCTTATTGGAAAGGAGATTGCCAGCGATTTGCGCTCTAGGCCGTAGTCAATGAGGTTAAACTGAAGCGTGCCTGAGACAAATCCTTTGGAGCAAGGTCACAGCCAGTCAGGTTAAACCGAGGCGTGCCTGCGACAAATTCTTTGAGGTGTGGCCGCACCCAGTCAGGATAAACCAAGACTTGTCTATTTTTCGTTCGAAACTTCTCTTTTTTCTTATTCTGACCTTCCTGATTGTACATCTAGTTGATGTTTCCAGAAAGGTATCATATTTGCCCCCACACGCGGGAATGCTATGCTTCAATAACTCCTGTCTGGAGCCGAATTGTCCTGTGCGAGGGTTTGCAGGTAAAAAAATTACACATCATCAATATTTTGAATTGTCAACTACTAAGGGTAATTATTTATCTTTCATAACGGAGGTTCGGTCGTATCTCAAGTTACAAAAAAGGAAAGAGAACAAATGAACTAATTCGCACTTGCAGTACCTTTCTTTATTATCTTTGCCAAAATCCAATGCAACGTAAACACAAATACAAACGGATGGCATCGTCATCTGTTTGTATTTGCAGACACAAACAGATGAGCTCAATGAAAAACTGCAAGTAGTTAAACCAAGGAAAATATAAATTACGAACATTTTGGCAATCACCAACAACTCAGGTTCGTAGACATTATAACCTACTTACACAACAGCGACAAGTCACAAGCTCACTAGCTGAATACTTCATGCTGCAACCCATTGCTCAATCAATGACATTTTATCTACATGTTACTGACTTGCCTGCCTGTCAGGAGTTTCCAAAAAAGTAAATTATTGAGAGCTACGTCATTAAATAAGAAGAGGTAAGGAGAAGTAACATCATCTAAATAAGAACAGAGAACCGGAATGGAAATTTAAATTAGAGCATTAACGTTACAAACTCTCTATCGGTCAGAAATGTTTACACTGGGTATTCGCTAAAAGAACGCTGAAAATGTTCCATAAATGATTAACTTACCGATAGAGGAAATCATTTTTTTACACAGTACTGTTCAGAACATATAACACATAAGGTGAAGAACCTCCCTTGTGAGATATGCTTGTTAGTATCAGTGTAATCATTGTGTACAACATGACGTTAATGGGAGAGTGACATAATTCTGCTTGGCCAGTTTCAGACTGAAATTCCGCAAAAAGAATTTGCTAACGGTAAAAATATTTACCATGCGATGCTATTTCTAGTGGAACCATGAAGTCAAGAACGAGACAGCTGAAAACGCGTATGTGACCTGCAAATCGCCGTGGTGTGTGAACTACGATTGGCACAGGAATGAATCTGTTCTTCTCACGTGTGTATCAGGAGCAGCAAAACAACTTGCTTTCTTTGGGCATTGCTATTCTAGCTGTGTTCACAATGTGCAGTGGTGACAAATCTACGCCACTCTTCCGATGTACTGCTACGCTACCGATCTTTCACACATTTTTGTTTGTTTGTGTGTTTGAGGATATTACGACCACAGTGCGCAACACTATGTGATATAAGTAGTCGCTCGTCTATAATTTAAGGTTCTAGGGAAGGGGAGAGCCAGTGCTGTAAGACAGACACAACAACCATGCCTTATCGGGATTCGAAGCCCGACCCATCTCGAATGGTCAGAAGCTAGCGCTTAGACCACTGCCCCACCGGGGCGGCACACGTTTCCCTGAATTGAGTTATTTGTTTTACCTACAGTTCATAAAGGATTACACAGGATGAGATTATCAGCAAATTTTCTGTTTTGATTTACAGCTGCAAAGGCAAACACCATTTAAACTGAGTCCATTACTACAGAGTCAAAGAACACAATCAAACTGCAGTAAAAATTAGATTATAGAGATTGCATCTTAATTTAGACCCGGACATTCCGGGTATATTTCAGCTGGTACACCGAAAAGCCAAAACATTATGACCTGGGAGTCTTTATGCAAATCGAATCGAAGCAACTGCAGCTAAACGATGGCGCTAGTGAAGGTCATGAAACGGTATAAATAACATCTGATACTGAGCTCTGTTTATCAGGATTATTCTTGTTCTTCAGATTGGAAAGGCAGCGGACTTATGCGAGTTTGACAAAGGCCAAATTGTGATGGCCATATGACAGGGTCAGAGCATTTCCGAGACTTCAAGGCTTATTGGAAAGGACTGAAGCGAATTTTACCAAGGCCAAATTGTAATGGCCAGATGACAGGGTCAGAGCATTTCCGAGACTTCAAGGGTTATTGGAAAGGACTGAAGCGAATTTTACCAAGGCCAAATTGTAATGCCCAGATGACAGGGTCAGAGCTTTTCCGAGACTTCAAGGCTTATTGGAAAGGACTGAAGCGAATTTTACCAAGGCCAAATTGTAATGGCGAGATGACTGGGCCAGAGCATTTCCGAGAGGTCAAGGCTTGTGGGGTGCTCACGGTAAGCCGAGGTTAGCACCTCCAAAAAATCCGCAGGCAAGGTTTGGATGACCACGTCTAATTGATGCGAGAGGTAAGCGAAGGCTATCCTATATGGTACGACCCAACAGAAGGGATACTGTGCCGCAACTCGCCGGTAATTTTAATGTTGAGGATGGGAGTAATGTGTCAAAACACACAGTACATCGAACCCTGATGAAAATGGGGCTTGTTCGAATCGGTGTCATGCTGAGCCCCAAGTGGTTTAGGAGATCTTCGGGTAAATTTTTCCACTCCTCCTGGAAAACCTTGATAAGTGCTGGAATGCTTTCTCAGGGAGGATTTCTTTGTGCAACATGTCTCACCACAGCGTCAGATGCATGTTCTATTGGATTGAGATGTAGGAAGCGCACTGGTCACTCTGTCCGACGGATATCCTTACTGGCCGATACCTCATGTACAGCTGCTGTGCGGTAAGAATGGGCGTCATCATTCATAAAAATGAGATTGGAGCCCACAGCACCAAGGAAAAGGAGAACGTGGCGAAAAATTGTATCACTGCAGTATCGCTGCCTTGTTTCTCCCTTCATCCACCACCTGCAGTTCGGTGCGTCCATTGACTATGATACCAGCCCATAATGCCGCGACGGTCATATGTGTCCAGTTCAACGATGTTCCCGGCAATATATGCAGTCCCATGTTCCCTGTACGTCAGTTGTTGCTTGAAATTCGACGAAACACTAAAGCAGCTTGCATCTATGAACATTTATACGGTCCCATTGATCTGAAGACCAGTCAACGTGAGACATATGCCACTGATGGCGACTTATACGATGCTTACTGGAATATGGTTGACAGTGTACGGGTGTCCGGGCATACGAGTATAATCCTGCTGCATTTGACATGGTTTGACGCGAAATTCGAACATCTGTGCTTGCTTGAAGACGATTAGCCAACTAGTTTCTGCTTCTGTTTTGCCATTATAACACGGTAATGGCCATCCCGTTGGTTTGTACAGCACACACGACCTCCAGCAAAACACGTGGCAGCGTTTCTGTTTCTTTTGAACGCTGCCCAAAGCCGTGACACTATGCTGCGTGCTACTCCAAACTTTTTGGCAACATCGGTTACAGTCCGAACCTCTTCAAACTTGCCGATAATTCAGGCTCAGGTGAAATCCTCCACAGGATATCTGCGAGACATCCATTTGTTACCTCAGACATACATTTTCTTGCTCCACCACTGAAACACAAGAAAAAAGAAATGAACTCACATGAGACACGATTTTGCTTTCTACCTATATCCAAAGCTTATAAAAAATAATCTGAACACCATGATCGCAGGGGTTAACGTAATTCGTATAGGCAACACTGAAAAAAGGAAAGGTTGTGATTATCTTTTGTTTATTTTTTTTTTGCACTATCGCTGCCTTGTTTCTCCCTTCATCCATCACCTGCAGTTAGGTATGTCCATTGATTATGATACCAGCCCATAACGCCGCTACGGTTGTATGCGAGTGTAGTACAAGATGTGCTCAGCAGAGGTTCATACGAGCGATAGATGAAATTGGTATGCTGTCGAACTTCCAAAGAACACAAATCGTGGATTCCCGTTTAGCAAGAGCATCTGCAACCGTAACAGCCATATTGTTTGGTGTTTCAAGAGCAACAGTCTCTACGGTTACGACTGCGTACAGAAAACATGGCCAGACTCCATTGGCGGAGAAGAATATTGGTCGAAAACCGAGATTGAATGAGAGGGACCGTCGAACATTAAACAAGGATTGTGCCCAAACAACAAAGAACTACTGCAGCAAAAGTGACATCAGAACTCAATATCCACCTGGAAGACCCCGTTTCTACAAAGTTTTCTGTTTTTGCAGAGAACTGCAAGTGGTAAACCTTATAACGTAAATGTCTTTCATACTGAGCTTTTATCGCTGTTTTTACGTTATTTTAAAACATCACCATACGATGAAAGAGTTCCTAAATTAAACCTTAACGGCCAGACGAAACTGTGACGTACCTGCCAGCAGGACGCACACGACATAAAGGCAGATAGCAATCAGAATGAACGTCTGCGTAGCTCAGTTGGTAGAGCGACTTGTTCCGGAATAAGCGGACTCGGGTTCGATTCCCGGCGTAGACCAGAAATGACGGAGAAATTTACTTCGTTATAAAACATTTAAAACATAAGTCAAACTTACGAAAATTGGCTTTATTTCTCCCGCACAGATTATAGCACTTCAGGATAGTATAGAAATCACAAAACACATCTCTAACACAAATCAACACTCCACACTCCACACAACCAACTGTTGTATCGTAGTTTATATCTCTCGTTCTTATCTCATAACGTTCTTATCTTATTCAACCTCAATTGTGTTGCCAACAGTATTCGTTTGAGAGAGAAGATATCACGTTAAGTGTGAGGTATACCTGAGAACAAACTCAAGATTTACATAGGGAAAGAAACTAAAAAGGAAAGTTAATTTAGAATATACGTCACAACCTTTAATCGCAGAAACCAAAACTACAATGCAAACAACGTGGTGTCAGAATCATAAAATCTGGACACCGGATAACCGAAAACGTGTGATATAGTCCGATGAGTTCTCATTTACATTATTCTTAACAGTAAGTCGGGTGTATATATGGAAAATTTCCAAGGAAGTGTACAATTCGGAATGCGTGGTTCATCAAACGTGGAGGTGAACCTGTTATGATTTCGGCGTTCGTGTTCGGTTGTTCCTATCATTACCTCACATGGGCTAGTTACTGCCAGCGGATATTTGGACGTTCCAGGTAATCAGGTGTATCCTATAGTCCAAATGTTGTTTCCCAACAATAATGTCATTTTTCAAGATGATAATGCGCACATACACACAGCCAGAACAGTTCAGCCTTGGTTTGAGAAACACCAAGATGAATTTCAACATCTGTCCTGGCAAGCTCAATCACCTGACTTAAATATCATTGAACCATGGTGGGCAGTTTTGGAGAGCAGAGTGAGAATCAGATTCACTCCTCCAACATCTCCGAAGCAATTGGCTAATGTTCTGATGGAGGAATGATAAAACATTCCCCTGGAGACTATTCAAAATTTGTATAAATCTATTCCAAGAAAGTTGGAAACTGTATTAAAGGCAAATGGTGGTCCAACATTTTATTAGTAATGACATGTAACCTGAACTGAGTTTAATCCTTGTAACAAGCAGTAACTGAAGTAATTGACGTAGGCCGTATTTGCACGATCTACACAGTAGATGAAAGGTACCGATGACCATAAAATCACTAAATTTATTACAATCACAGGTTAAAAAACATATTTACAAATAACAATCATGAGCTCTTTCGGCCTTACTATAAGGCCATCATCAGAACAGGAGCACTATCAAAGAATTGTATGTAAGTATAAAATTCTTCATAGTATACTTGCATACAATTCTTTGATAGTGCTCCCATCTGATGATGGCCTTATAGTAAGACCGAAAGATCTCATGGTTTTCACCTGTAAATATGTTTTTGAACCTATGATTTTAATAAATTTAGTGATTTTATGGTTATCGGCACCTTTCATCTACTGTGTAGATCGTGCCGATATGGCCTACTTCAATTACTTCAGTGACATGTAACCTATTTCCCAGACGTTCACATTATTTTGCGCAACCCCTGTACACCCTCGGTAGCTGTTACGTACTCACAGCAAATTTGCATATAGGCTACGCATCATGGGGTGTCCTCATACGTCAGATTTCTCTCGTGAGCGCATATTAGTTAGCCGTTTTAACCCCGTGACGCTCTGTAATCGTCAGGTTTCATGTTCGTTGGTAAGTTTTGTACAGTGGAGTATGATAAGTATCTTCATTTATTTGCATGGGCATTCCTGACCGAAAAGCTCATCCCAAAATGAACCACTCCTTTATTACACTGCCGGACAATTGCTAAGGACGGATGACAATAGCAACGATAGCAACCATAAAATGGAAGGCAGGAAAATGTGGAAATTAGCATAAGTGCGGGATACAGTAAGACGTGTTGTGCGTATGCAAATTTTGGATTGCCGAACTTGTTCGTGACGTCATAGCGCTGATAAGAGATATGAAGGATTTGACGCGTATTGACCGTTGTTGTTCAAACGCAAAGTTGAAAGGGAAAGAATCAATTGACGAACTTGCAATTTTCAGTATGTCTTCCCGACATCACCTAGATGATTTTACGCGTGGCCGTATTATTGGCAAGATTGAAGAAGGGCGAAAAATAACAGATGTTGCCAGGGAGTTCGACGTCAGCCACAGTGTTGTTTCAAGGCTTTGGAAATCATTTCAAACAAATGGAGAGTGTAGCAAACGTCACGGGGGAGGTCGTGTTCGCAGTACGACACCTGCAGAAGATCGGTACATAGTGCTATCAACAAAAAGACACCGGCGCAGCACAGCTAGTGAGGTAGCAAATCAGTTTATGGCTGCTACTGGCAAGCGGATCTCCCGAAAAACTGTCGCTAGACGTTTGCATGAAGTTGGACTATACGCACGCCGTTTTGTTGTGTGCATCCCATTGTCCAGACGTCACCGTACCGTCCGTTTGCAATGGTGCCATCAACATCGCAATTAGACTGATAACGACTGGTCTGCTGTCCTCTTCTCAGATCAGAGTAGATACAGTCTATCGTCTGATTGTCGACGACAACTGATCTGGCGTGATAGTGGTACTGCATATTGTCCAGCAAACATACAGGAAAGGGACCGATATCCGACATGTAGTGTCATGGTATGGGCTGGCATCATGATCAATGGCCGTACGTCCCTCTATGTGCTTCCAACTGGGACTATGACTGGCCAACGATACATTAATGATGTTCTGCTACCTCATGTTCGCATGTTCCGTGGTGCTGTCGGTGATAGATTCATTTTCATGGACGACAACGCAATATGTCATCGAACAGTCGCTGTCCAGGAGTGTCTTGAGAGCGAGGATATTCAACGCCTCGTATGTCCAGCACGTTCTCCAGATCTGAATCTCATTGAAAATGTGTGGGATGCTTTGGGGAAGAGTCTTGCTGGTCGCCAATGCCCTCCAATAAACAAGGACACCCTCATCCGTGCACTGACAGAGGAATGGGATAAATTACCCCAACAGCTGCTTGATAATGTTGTGCAAAGCATGACACGACGTGTGGAATCTTGCATCGCCCTCCTTGGTGGCCATATCCCGTATTGACATCTAACGCCGGAACGCCTGCGGACGGTAATTGCATTTTTTTCACGTTTACGTATTCTGCACAAAATTGTTTGTCCCTTGAATACGTTTACGTATTCTGCACAAAATTGTTTGTCCCTTGAATACGTTTACGTATTCTGCACAAAATTGTTTGTCCCTTGAATACGTTTACGTATTCTGCACAAAATTGTTTGTCCCTTGAATACGTTTACGTATTCTGCACAAAATGGTTTGTCCCTTGAACACGTTCCAAAGCCTTCTGGATTTCAGAGAACAATAAATTGTCTTTCTTGTAATGTCCTGGCATTTTGACATTATTTTATTTCACTTGGCATCCAACCACACTTACTTTTTTATGCGCTATATAGCCGTTTATGATCCGTCCTTAGCAATTGTCCAGCAGTGTAGTATGAAACGGAGTAACTGAATAGAAGCCATTCGTTACAAATCAACAATTTTGATCTTTTAAGATTAAAAGAAAGATCACTTTAATTTTGTAAGAATTTTTATTAAGATTTCCGGACGCCATTGTGAAACCTTTCAAAGAGTTTTTCAGGGTGTTTCTGAGTAAATGCAGTGCATCTTCTGCTTACTTTTAATTTTTACGTTCAGCACATATAATAAAAAAATCAATTATAACCAGTTCTGATGTAAAGGTAATTTGATACATGCGTGACGCCACTTTATATTTTATTGTGCGTTGAATGTTCTGTTCGAAACCGTTTAATATTGTCTTCTACAGAAGCTAATATTATTCTGTGGAGCTTAAAAATTTCCCCGAATGTAAAATTACAATATTTATGTTTTATGTTCTTCTCATAGAATTGGTATCAAGCCATGTCGTAGAAGGTGCCTATTATAAAAGCATGATTAGTCCAGATCTTGAGTTGTCAACAATCAATGGAAACCCACTAAGGTTCGGCTTAATTCCAAGTAAGTGTTATCTGTCAGATGTGTGTGATATCACATTAGCAGTGAAGAACATGATGCTTGTTTAAGAAATGCCTTGTTTTGTGTATATAATGTCTACTTATTTCAAACCCCTTTGTCTGAATATTATCTTTTCATTAGCTAAACGAATTTCTGCTGCCCCTATGGCCAAGAGGTCAGTGGCGCAGTTTTCTGACCAATCGTTCAGGCTAGATTCCGAGCCCCGTATGGGACATAGGTAGACTACTTGTCCTATGGCGTTGACTCTGTCCCTTTTCCCGAACCAATGGCCACAAATTGAGGACAGTCAACTTTCCATTGTCCTAGATTAGTGACGGCGAACTTTCGACACGCGTGCCGCCTTTGGCACGCGAGACGACTTCTTCTGCTGGCACGCTACGGAAATGTAAAAAGAAATAAATGTCTATGGCGTGCTCTGACGTGCCTGCCCCGCTGGACGCACACGACATAAAGGCAGATAGCAGCTAGAATGAACGTCTGCGTAGCTCAGTTGGTAGAGCGACTTGTTCCGGAATAAGTGGACTCGAGTTCGATTCCCGGCGTGAACCCAAAATGACGGAGAAATTTACTTCGTTATAATGGCGCCCAAACTTCCCGGATGACCCGGCCGTTCAAGATCTCGCAGTGGTGTGATGTTCTTTCCACACCGCGAGATAGGAAAAATAAGAGAATCCCTTCTTCAGCGCTTCGAAAAATAAATGTGTGTGACGTTGCATTCCACACACCAGATTGGCTGGGAGTTCTCAAGTGCACGTTCTACAGCGGATGGCTGCCTGCAACGATTCATGGTCACGGTTGACCCGTGGGCCATGCCCCCGGCCCTCTTTTGGGGGAGGGGGAGATGTGACGTGCCTGGCCCGCAGGACGCACACGATATAAAGGCAGATAGCAGCGAGAACGAACGTCTGCGTAGCTCAGTTGGTAGAGCGACTTGTTCCAGAATAAATGGAATCGGGTTCGATCCCCGGCGTGGACCAAAAATGACGGAGAAATTTACTTCGTTATAATGCCTAGAGACATAAAGAATAATATCCAGCAATTCAGTACATGGTGTTGCGAGCTAGTTCTTATGTTCATGTCTCCCATCCTGTCCACACAATACAGGAGCAACAGCACACAACAATAAGAAGGACGAGATATGTTAGTTTAGGTTTAGTTTCCTTTCTTGTCGGGAGTGGGTCATGTTACTTCACTTTACGTCGCGAGAGAGAGAGAGAGAGAGAGAGAGAGATCAGCTGTGCTGATCTTTGAACTTCGGCGGATGAGTTCACGTGTGTGATTTACTCAAGGTATAAACCAGACAGCAAGGTGGATCGGAGATTTTGTTGGTTTTACAAGACCTCCAGAGCTTTGCCTGTGTGGAATCAGAACAGTTTCTGCATTACCAGTATCATTTTTCTTCTCAAAACTGCGGTGCGGTTTTCCACGTTCATTCTGCCAGTACATCATGGTTGATTTGTACGTCAAGTTTAAAACCCACAGTGATAGGAATAGATAATTCGATGCCGTCTAATCGAATGATATTCGTTATGATTAACTATTGTGTTTATTTCCTTTAATTCTCTCCTCGCATAATGGCAGAATCTGAAATTAAAAAAAGCAAAGCTTTCAATTGAAGGAAGCATTGGGAGATTTAAATGTTTGGTGGACTGAAAAAAATTAGGCGTGATTACAAGAACTGTGACGTGCTACAGAGGTGAAAACATGTGTCAAGACGACAAATGTGCAGCGAGACATTCTGTCAGCGTAGCTCAGTTGGGAGAGCGACTTACTACGGCGTGAGGGGACACGATTCGATTCCCGTCGCGGACAAACTTATGTTTTCACAGAACGATGAAGATTTATGTGTTTTGTGCAGTGAAAGCGTCGTGTGCACAACTTGGTGTGTGAAGTGGCACCGTAAGATTAATCTCCTATGTTTTTCTACAGAAGAGGAAAGAGGAATATTAGCACACACTCAAAAAAATGAACAGTACTCAGTCAGGTAACCTAGTAACACTCCTTACCAGTCGTTAACCTTTGTCTTTTGCAAGTTTCTTTCTGTCGCGAGCTATTATTGGTCAGCATGGTGAACAAGAAGCAGATTGACTAATGATATTAGTGCTGCTTGTGTAAATTGTGTAGCGTTGAAACGGACAAACTGCACATCTATCGAAGAACGATCTTCTACAATAGAGCAGCACATATCACACTATGTAATAGGTAAAATTAATTTATATTTTTATGGATTTTGTCATTGTATTTAATTTGTAAATAATCTTAGGTAAGATGCTTTGTAATGTTTGCACCTAAATGTATCCAGAAGTTCAAAAGTACCAGAAATAATCATGATCGAGGCACGAATATGATGATGTGTGAATACCATAGGATTTAAAATGTCGTAAACCCAGTGAAACACTATTACAAATTTCTTTATTGTAAAACAAATAATTCAAAAGAAATGCATGTTTCTCGTTATAGCTAGGAAAACATTGGTGGCTCCCACGTCTCCTCCAGTGGTCAGGCTCACGCTTATGGAACACACGTGAGCTAGAAAATGATTTTAAAGGTTCGCTGTCCCTGTCTTAATGAAAACAAAAAACCACTGGCAAGGGCCAAAAAAGTTAGAAAGGCAAAAGTGAAGAAGAGATTATTTAATATTTAAAAATACACTCTTTGCCAAAAGAGACCCCCCAAAAAACGAAACACCCAGAATGAATCATCCAATCGAGATGAAAATTGGTATCTGAAATGCACATGCACACTGAAGAGCAATTGAATTAGAGATACCTGCCTAATAACGTGTGGCACCACCTTTCGCCCTGATGACGGCGGCGATTCGTCTCCGCATGGACTCGACAAGACACCGGAAGCGTTGGGAAGCCATACGGATCCACGACCCCTGAACAAGCTCCCACAGTTCACGAAGATTTGATGGAGGGGGTCAGAGCCTCGAACATCTCTCTCGATGGCATTCCAGATGTGTTCGATGGGATTGAGATCAGGTGACCTAGCTCGCCAAGGAAGCGAGGTCACGTCGGTGGAGTGTTCATCCAACCATTCGGATACAATTCGGGAGCTGCATTGTCTTGTTGCAGGACGAGGTCTCCAGTGGGATGTTGAAGACGCACAAACGGGAGCAAATGGTCGTCCAGGATATCGTGGTAACGTTGACATGTGAGGGACGATGTCACACCTACCGGGGATCACATTTCAGTCCACGTAAACAGTTCCCAGACGAGAATGATCCCCCCACCAGCTTGAAGAGCACCCTTCTGGCAAGAAGGATCCATCGCTTCATGTGGATTTGCGCCGTACTCGTATCATGCCATCCGGATGTACCAACGTGAATCTCGACTCATCAGTCCAGGTAACATTTTTTCACATGTCTAGGGTTCAGTGGCGATGTTCCCGCGTCCATGCTAATCTTTGCACCCTGTGATGTGCGGTCAGCAGCGGTACCCTCGTGGGATGATGGCTTCTGTACCCCATAGCGAGGAGATGGTTCTGGATGGTGTGGTTGCTTACACGTTTTTGTGCACCAGCGTTAAATTGCCGAGTGATTTCTTGCACTGTGGCCCGTCTATCCGCTGTTACAATGCGAGCTAGCCGACGATGACCCCGCTCATCCACACGCTGTTGTCCACGGCAGTTGGCCCTTGCAGGGATGGTTTTACCGGATTCGATGTACTCACGGTGCACCCGTGACACAGTGGCTCGTGAAAATCCCAGTGCCTGCACGACTTCCGAGATGGAGTGACCCATTCGTCGGGCCCCGACATTTTTCCCACGGTCAAATGCGCTTAGATCCTTCGTCTTACCTATACTGCGTCCGACTCTTACTGATTCCCGTCGCATCACTCCTTACATTGTCGGATCGCTGCATACGTCATGTCGTTTCCGTTTGCCCACAGCACCACATTTGCATAACGCCAGCTGTCTCTAATTAAATTGCTCTTCAGTGTATGACTGGTTCAAAATAACATTCAAATGGAATAATCCTCTCTGCTATTTAACAATCAGCAGTATGCAGCCCTTCTTTTACTTTTAAGCAACCGTAAATTTCATCAAGGCGCATATATACGTACTTTGTCTCAGAATATCGAACATAGAACTCGAAACATTGCCACAAACAATGAACGTTGATAACATTGAGTCTAGAAAAACGTAGCGTGTTTACGTTGAAAAACAGCAACTCTCATCTCATGTTTCTCAAAAAGGTCATTGCCTTCTGATCTGATATCAGGTTGTTGCCAAAATTAAATTCATCGAGAGAGAAAATGTGGCGTTAAGCTTTGTAAAACGTTTACCGAGAAGAAATTAAATTTGCATAAGAATACGAGAAACCAAAGGTAGGTTAACCCTTTAACGACCAAGTTCCTGAAATATTGGGTCAACGCCTGCTTTATACCAACGATTGCTTTACTTGTTTGTTTAGCGACAGCAACTCTAATTATTTTTTATTAACAATGGTGACTGAATGTTACTTCTGCGAAACCCCTAGAGGCCGTGCAAATTCAAAGAACAGGTGGGAATAGGAAACCCTGCTCACTCTAGACGGGCGTTTTGGGCGGTCGTGGTAGTTTAGGTCTAAGGGCGTTTCTGGCGTTATGGGCGTTAAGGGGTTAAATAAGAGTATTTGTCACTACCTGGTTGACAAGGATAACGCATTCTTGCTACGTGTCTGTTTTCCACACAAGACTACATTCCACCCTGGGGGTACAGCCAGCAAACAGAATGTACGTATTTGGGTATCACGAAACTTTCATTAAATTTATAATTGTCATCAGATTCACTAGAATAATATGATGACGCACGGAAGCATACATTTTCGGAGAAGTCAGTGTCTGGTGTGGGCTAAAGCATGATCGGATAACTGGTCTTTTCTTCGTCGCTGAGAAAAGGGTTTCAGAAAAGGCGCACCTGGATATGTTCATCAATTACGACATTCCCCAGCTGCGGGACAGGCAGCTGACTGCCATCTTCCAACAAGGTAGAGCACCCCCTCGTTGGGCACATGTGATACGCTCGGTACAATATTTCCGAATCTATGGATGGGCTGGCAGGGTCGGACCAATCCCATAGCTCTGTGGGGTTATGTTAAATATGCGGTTTATGCAGCAGTTGTTTCATATACACAGTCGTATCAGAATAATATGATCACCTACCTAATAATGGGAATAACCACCCTTGTCCCGGACGACAGCGGAGAGACGGCGTAGCATGGACGCAATGAGGGCTTGGAAGGTTGCCTGAGACACATGTGCCCATTCAGACTGCAGCAGGACACGGAGGTCCAGAAGATGACGTGGGTGTGGGCCGGCACGTCGAACCTATCGATCCAAATAGTACCACAAGTGCTCTATGGGACTGAGGTCTGGCTATTTCGCCGGCCAAGGGAGAACGGAGAAATTGCTGTCGTGTTCTTGGAACCAGTCATGCGCCCCCTTAGCGACGTGGCACGGCGCATTGTCCAGTTGGTAGACACCATCCCACCAGGGTAAACGTTCAACATGAAGCGTGCATGTAGTCAGAGAGGATGGACAGGTAACCATTGGCGTTCAGGGACCCATCCAGTGGTACCAGCGGTCCCACGTCTTACCAGGAAAACATACCCCAGACATGCGCAATGCCACCCCCAGCCTGTACTTGACCGACAAGCGTGTCCGGGTGTTGGTTCTCATGTGTCTGACGCCGTATCCGCCACCGTCCGTCACTTCTGTGGAGTAGAAACCTCGATTCGTCGGAGAAGGCAACTTTTCCCCACTCTTCCACTGTCCAATGACGGTAGTCCCATGAGAACTGCAGGCGTCGTTGCCGATGGACGTTGGTTAACATTTGCGCCCTGACGCACCGTCGACTCCGGAGACCCATGCATAACAGGGCTCGCTCTGCTGCTATCGAGGACACGTACCTGGGTGTCCCAGCGTTCATATGCATGGTCAATTGCTGCACAGCTGCGTGTCGATCGCCCTTTACCAGTCGACGGAGGCGACGTTCTCCTCTGGGGTCGATGGCCTTTGGTACTCCACATTGATGACGTGGGTAGGTACTCAGTGCGCCAGCGGTCTATTCTTGGTACACCCTTACTACAGCACCTCGCGAACAGTCCACGAAGTCTGCTGTTTCTGGGATGCTTCCACACTTGGCGCGGTAGCCGATGATCATTCCTTTTTGAACGTCTGTCAAATCACTACTTTTCCATATTGTGCTCACGAAACGCACTATGTCTCATCTGTGCTGGCCTGCCGCTTATATCTCCGTGTGGTCGCCCTTGTCACGTGCACTCCGGGGCGCGCATGGGCGGGTGCCTGTGATTCCGGGTTGGTCATAGTATTCTGATACGACCGTGTATACAGACTTCGCGAGAAAGCATTATAGGTTGTGACGTACCTGCCAGTAAGACGCACACGACATAAAGACAGATAGCAGTCAGAACAAACGTCTGCGTAGCTCAGTTGGTAGAGCGACTTGTTCCGGAATAAGCGGACTCGGGTTCGATTCCCGGCGTAGACCAAAAATGACGTAGAAATTTACTTTGTTACAAAGGCGCCCAAACTTTCCGGATGACCCGGCCGTTCAAAATCTCGCATTGGTGTGATGTTCTTTCCACACCGCGAGATAGGAAAAATCAGAGAATCCCTTCTCCAGCGCTTCGAAAAATAAAAATGTGTGATGTTGCATTCCACACATTAGATTGACTGGGAGTTCTCAGGTGCACGTTCTACAGCGGATGGCTGCCTGCAACGACTCATGGTCGCGGCTGACCCGTGGGCCATGCCCCCGGCCCTCTTTGGGGGGGAGATGTGACGTACCTGCCAGCAGGACGCACGCGACATAAAGGCAGATAGCAGTCAGAACAAACGTCCGCGTAGCTTAATTGGTAGAGTGACTTATTCCGGAATGAGGGGATCCGGGTTCGAGCCCCGGCGTGGACTAAAAATGACGGAGAAATTTACTTCGTTTCAAGGTGCAATACCAACAGTTACCCCTCAAATATTAGACATTTTACGTGGCAATGGGGGTGCACATTTAGAAGTTTATTAAGTTCATTTGCTATATATGCATCAAAACTTTGTCCTTTTCTACTTTATTTATACGTGTGTTTAATTACCACTTTTCATTTAGAAATTATAACATGCTTAAATCAAGGAAATAATTTATGACGTACCTCTCAATATAAGCTCATTTGTGTTTGAGTATTAGCAGACTATTGTACCTCATCATTCATGCTTGTAATTTCTTCTGTCTGTTGCAGATGGTTTTGCTGTAAACGAAGCTCTGGTTCTGAAACCTGGAATTATTACTGGCAATGGTGTTGTATATGTGATCTCAAGCCTTCTATACGAACCAAATTCTTATCGCTCGCTGAAGCCGCAGCCATCAGATGGTAAGTCTTTGCTGTGCTTCATCATAAACGCATTCTTGTACACAAACACGGCAATTCAGAAAGGTAACAAGAATGGGAAAAAGAATCCTGGGGGTAAGTGAAATAGATCACAACACAAACACAACTATCAGAAATTTAACTAGAGTAAAAGAAGTAGTGAAAACTATATATGACAACAAGGTACGATGGGCAGGTTAATCTACTGTGTCACAAACTGGTATCCAATATCAACCAAGAGAAAACCTGATAGACCTCCGCCTAGATTGGAAAACCCTTTAACCAGAGCAATAGGAAACAACCGGAGAGGACTGGTTTAGGTTCTCCTTCGCTAGAAATTTACAGGCCCATCTAGGTCCATCTATTACGGGTCTATCTTAGACCTCTATAAACAGGTCCATCTATTATGGGTCTATCTTAGAGCTCTATAAGCAGGTCCATCTATTATGGGTCTATCTTAGACCTCTATAAACAGGTCCATTTATTACGGTCTATCTTAGACCTCTATAAACAGGTCCATCTATTATGGGTCTATCTTAGACCTCTATAAACAGGTCCATCTATTATGGGTCTATCTTAGACCCATAATAGATGGACCTGGGGTAGTCCTCCCTTATCTGCAGGACCTGTGGATGAGAGGGGTAGTCCTCCCTTATCTGCAGGACCTGCAGATAAGGGAGGACTACCCCTCTCATCCACACGCTGTTGTCCACCGAAGTTGGCCCTTGCAGGTGGTTTACCGGATTCAATGTACTCACGGTGCACCCGTGACACATTGGCTCGTGAAAATCCCAGTGCCTGCACGACTTCCGAGATGGAGTGACCCATTCGTCGGGCCCCGACAATTTGCCCACGATCAAATGCGCTTAGATCCTTCGTTTTACCCATACTGCGTCCGACTCTTACTGATTCCCGTCGCATCACTCCTTATATTGTCGGATCGCTGCATACATCATGTCGTTTCCGTTTACAGGGCCGCCCACAGCCCAGCGCCACATTTGCATAACGCCAGCTGTTTCTAATTCAATTGCTCTTCAGTGTATATACGTCATTTGCAGACGATTCCACTTACCGCATGGGTGTGGTGGTATGTAATGGAAATGGTAGCACCCTTCCCAGTTTTTTGGAACTTCAGTGCAAGCTCGTTGGCTTATACAGACATCAATCTCATAACAATGACATTTTTACATATACATGTTATACAGGGTGTTCGTAAACTGTTTTGACAAAAGGAGAGGGGTGATAGTTCCCATCAAGACGAACAATATTTACAATGGAACCTAGGGTCGCATTCCACTCTGAGTGTCAGGAAAGAGTAACTTCGAAATACGTCCAACAAGCACAAGTCGTCACCTCAGACGTCATTTCTTTCGTGCCGGAGAAGTAGCACATCGCCAGAACATCACCGTCAAGCATTTATCGTATGCAAATTGCCAGAAAAAAGACGCAGCATCGACAGTTGCAGCTGATTGGCTTATCAAGGTGCAGTAGACACTTCCTGAATGCCACATATCCCGCACGATGGATTGGACGTGGCGGACCTGTGGCATGGCCTTCACGCTCACCAAAACCCACTGGACTTCTTCTTCTGGAGGCACATGAAATCATTGGCGTACGAGACGCCTGTTGACTCCATGGAAGATCTCGTCGCGAGAATCGTTGTTGCAGCGGACAGGACAAACACGACACCGGGAGTCTTCGAGAGGGTGCGCCAGTCTTTCATTCGCCGGTGTGAATTGAGCAACGGCACCCGTAGCCGTCACTTTGAGCACCTACTTTGAGTCTGTCCCTGATCTCCATAAATGGGATTGCACAACTTATGATGTCGTTAATTCTCTTTCTTTGCACTGTTGAAAGTTCAACTTGGACATCTAACATTACTCTTTTCTGACACTGGAGTGCGACCCTAGCTTGCATTGTAAATATTTTTCGTCTTGATGGGTACTATCACCCCTCTTCTTTTGTCAAAACAGTTTACGAACACTCTGTATATAGCAATCTACTTTTCACCAACTCTCTCACTCTCTCTCTACACACACACTCTCTCCCTCTCTCTCTCTCTATCTACACACACTCTCTCTCTACACACACTCTCTCTCTTTCTCCCTCTCTATCTGTCTCTCTCCCTCTCTCTCTATCTACACACACTCTCTCTCTTTCTCCCTCTCTATCTGTCTCTCTCCCTCTCTCTCTATCTACACACACTCTCTCTCTACACACACTCTCTCTCTTTCTCCCTCTCTATCTGTCTCTCTCCCTCTCTCACCATTCATTTTTATGTTGTTCTAACACACTGTCAGTGCTACCAAAATGTCAAAGATCTCCGGAAAAGTCATGTGACATGTGACCTTCAGTTACGAAATGTTTAACCAAGAAGTAACTATAGCTTTACATAAGAAAATATAAACTCAAGAAGAAGGTTATTTAGAGGTATGTCACAAGTTTATGAAGATTCTACCCTTTCCTATGCCCTTCTGAATTTCTTCATGAGAGTATCTGTAACCGTGGTATTCGTTTGAGAGACGATTCAGAGCTCCACGAAACCGTGGTCATGGAGAAAACGTTCATTACGGAAGACAGCTGGAACGATATTGTGCTAGGTGTACTGAAACTACTACGTTGGAACAGAACCAGGCAACAGAATACAAGACGTACGGGTATTTCTCTTAGAAGTTATTGGATGGTCCTCTTGCAGTATAGTTTGGAATGTTTTGACATTTTTGCTCTATCTTGTTTTAAATCAATAACATTTCTTCCAGGAGGAGGCTGATGTTTGGAATAGACTTTTTTTTAATGTGTCTCAGTATAAGAAAAGTTAAAACATATTTAATTTAAGGAAAGCTTTTTCCAATTGTTCAAACTTAGTTCTCCAAAAGCTACATGAAAACGGGTTATGTGAAAATTGATATTAAATATGCATGCTTCAGTCAGTACCAATAAAAGTAGTGACGGGCAATTTAATTTCCCGGGTATGCGTTCAGCAATCACATACATTGATTTAAATCATCCAGTGATTTCTTTTCCTCACAGGTGCTTAGGTATGATTTTAAGTAGCGCTCCTTGAAAAAGCTTGTTAAAAGTATTTCAGCACTACATACATACATGACAAAACATCATACATCCCTCTTAGTGGATATTTTAGGCATTCTGAATGTTCCATGGCAAGTTGATAAATTAATGGAAATTTTGTTTGAAGAAATATCAAACGAGAAAGTTTTTTCTTACGCTTAGCTCGAGTGATTCAAAGCGGATTTGGGTAATTAAACAATTCCTTGAAATGCATAGCACTTTAAATTTATTTCTCATGAACTGAAACATCGTTCCCATTGTTACTGATGAGATTTATCAGGAAAATTTGAACTGAATGGTATTTCATAACTAAATTTCACAAAAATAAAACTTTTTTTAATTTACCTTTTTGTTCTGCTCATATCATTCCTGTTCCCTGTGGTCTGGGACGTAACTAGTTATGAATTTTGTTAAAAAAGAAATAAATTTTGATTTTTCTTCAAAGGGTTTTTGACGAATGAGCTGTGTCGTCACAAAGATCTCTGAGGGAATTATTACAAATGTCACTTGTCCACCATATTTTGCATCTATTATCTGATTTAGCTCATTACATTTCTTCAGAGATTTGTCATTAAATGAATTCTAATGCAAGATTTTCTTTTATGGTTAAAAAAGACTCGAAGTTAATTTAGCAGGATTTCTTTATCACTAAAGCAAGGTTAAACTATTGAAAAATTAAACATTATATCATATTACTGAAACAAAAATGTGGGAAATTAAGCATGTGTCTGAATGAATAGCTTTGCATTCCCTTTACAAATGTTGATTTAGCTGCGTTTACTGAATTTTAAAACCATCATTTAGGAAATTTTAAGTGGTTTTTAATGATTTTCTTTCCTTTATAATGCTTTAGATACAAGTAGCGTGGTAGGACCGGTAAGCAGAGGTGACCTAATGGAAGTGGGACGCCAATACAATGCAACCACGTTTTTGAACTTAATGGAGCCATCTGGTTTTTCGTCCATCATACAAGCTGGCGGTAAGTTTTAAAAGTTCTTAAGTTCTTTCTTTCATTTGGCCATCTTCACTGCTAATTAATGAAGTGCTACAAATAGTGATAAAATTAGATCATAACTGCTTGAAAAACAAATCAAGTTAATAAGCGAGGTTTTAGACAAGAACCAGGTGCAGCCAAATGAAACAGGACATCTCAGTTTACACTCACGATAAACGTCTTATTAAGAAATATTTTTCAGCTGAAATGGCTGGAAAGAAAAGTAGAGAAAGGCAAAGAAAGTCATGGAAGGATCAGATTCAGGAGTGTCTGCATGAGAAAAAGATTATGAGTATGAAGTATAGAAGGTCTTGTGATGGATGTCAGTGAAGCCCGAATTGTGTGACAAGATCGCTGTAAATGAAGAACTTTGATACGGTAACAGTAAGTAAATAATCAGTTAAAAATTTACCTGGTATTTTTTTTATTGGAGTTTTAACGACCACCGTGAGCAACTCAATGGGTTATAAGTAGTCGCCCGTCCCTAATTTAGGGTCACTGGTTCCAGGGAAGGGAGAGAGCCAGTGCCGTAAGACAAATACAACATCCATGCCTCACCCAGATTCGAACCCGGACCCGTTTCGGACGAATGATCAGAGGCCATCGCTTAGACCACTGCGCCACCGGGGCGAATGTTTGGTGCTTGGAGGAGAGGTTTATTTAGGAATGAGGGGGAGTGGCGTTGATATTTAAGGATATTTGTTCTCCTCATTATCTAGGTCTGGTGTATTTTAGAGTGGGATTGTTTGTTTTTGTTTGTATTAATAACGCCATAGGAATCATTTTCTGCTATTTAAACAGCCGAAAAGAGCAAGCAGTTTTCCTTCTGCTTACTAAAAAATTGAACGGCCCTGGTCGTTTGTATTTCTTTGTGGAACTAACCTCTGAATCTCCGAGAACAGCTTAATGATATGTATGTACGTATGATGAACGTCTTGCGATGCCTCCCGCACTGTAAGCACTTGTGGGGGAAATGAATCCCAATACTGCATATAAATTTTAGCTTAAATGGGGCCCCTTTGTTACCTAACCACCGGACAGCAATTTCTGTGCCATGAATTCGATAACTGGACCCGCATATACCTGGAAACAAATTAGAGCACGCAGTACACCAGGGAAAACCTCAGGTAAATAGTACACAACAGAAACTGCTTAATTGAGAACTTGCTATTTATACATATACACAGTCGAGTCACATTATTGTGACCACCTCCTTCTTTTAACGTCAACAGCGCGCAGCCAATGAAAGAAGGCACGTGTCGTGAGCTGACTTGGACGGTATATAAGGCGTGCTGTAGGCAATCTGAAAACATATCACTCGTTGCTGCCATGGATAAAAGGAGTGATTTATCAGATTTGCACAAACGGATGATTATCGGCTTTCTGGCCAAGGGTGGCAGTATTTCTGAAACAGCGCAGTTTGTGAACTGTTCGCGTGCTGCTGTGGTTAAAGTGTACCGTGATTGGAGAAATGGCACCATTGCGAATACGCGACGTGGAAAAACGTATTGCGAATATGATACCGGAACTCTTCACAATTTGTCAACGATATGACGTCTACGCCATTTCTTTCAAGCGCGTGGAAACAATTCATCAAAATCCGTGACCATCAGAACTCTGATGATGTCACAATGATTTGAATATTTACTATCCATTCGTCCTGATGATGCCGAGCCAAACGCTCTGGGAAACTATTGTCGATGTTAATAAAACATTTAATTGTGAATAAGCGTTGATAACTTATTCTGAAGCTGTATAATCAAACGAGTAACGAATTTATTATACTCCTTTAAAATTGCTTCATGTTTTGTATCCATAAAATGCAAATCCGTTGAAATTTGTATTTTTTGTAATTTGCCCCAAAAACCTCTTTCTAGTTTGATCCTGAAAACACGATGGTCCATGTTGAACATCATAGGCATCTGGAAATTTTGGAATAGAGGCTAAAACTTAAGATAAGATATTGGACCATGGCAATTCAAAAATGGTAGATGTCTTTCGCATTCCACAAAAGGGATGCTACATCTTTTGAAGACACAAGTTTTGAATACTGTATTAAAGATGATTAACGCTTTAGCTTTTAGCTGATCTAGTTCGGAAAATACCCCTTTACGTTGAATAAAGATATTTATGTGAGAAATGAACTATTCCGTAATATTTTCTACACTATCTACCAACAAGTAATTGGACACCCCTGCAATCGACGATATCTGCGATCCTGATAAACGTCACGGCCGTCGCCGTTACATATCGTGTAGGAAACAACAACGCAACCAGTCGCATGCAAGATGCCACGCAGTTCGGAGCTCTCTGATTTCGAGAAAGGTGTAATCGTCGGGTATCCCAGAAACGGCCGATCCATACGTGACATATCCAGCGAGTTGAAGTACCCAAAATCGATAGTGGCCTACGTGATTGGAAAGTGGAAGATGAGAGGTGACTGTCGGAATGTGCCCCGACCCGGCAGACCCACAAAACTGGGAGTTAGAGACCGACGGGTGCTGGCCAGAGAAATTCGGAAGAACCGCACCAAATCGATGGGCCACATCCGCGAGGAGTTTCAACAGGCATCCGGAAGTATTCTTTCGATGAATACCTCCGTAAGGAAGCCCATCTGCTCGGTTATCATGGACGTGCTGCCACCCACAAGCCTTTGATCACCAAGTCCAATAGCGCTGCTCGGCTAACGTGGTGCACAGAACGTCGGCAGTGGACCTTTGAACAGTGGGAACAGGTTCTCTGGAGCGACGAATCAAGGTTCACCCTCTACTGTTCGGATTGGAGGTTCTGGGTTTGGCGTTTGCCTAGAGAACGCCTCCTGCCGGAATGTATTGTGCCTACTGTGAAGTACGGCGGCGGTGGAATTATGCTATGGGGGTGTTTCTCCTGGTATGGCACGGGACTCTTGGTCGCAATTCCTGGTAGACTCAACGCCGAGACCTACTGCACCATTTTGGATGACCATGCGCTTCCTACGTTGTGGCAGCTTTACGGGGGGGGGGGGACCCATGTTACTTTCAGGATGATAATGCCACCTGTCATGTTGCGAGGTCCACCATGGCTTGGTATGGTGACAATAGGGTTAATCGAATGGACTGGCCTGCGCAGAGCCCGGACCTTAACCCTATCGAGCACCTCTGGGACGAGTTGGAGCGTCGACTTAAGGGTCCGAAATCGGTGAAGAAACTGACCTGTCTTCTCCAAGCCGAGTGGAAGAAAATACCGCTAGCCGTCGTACAACGCCTGGTTGAGAGTATGCCCCGGAGGGTCGCAGCTGTAATCGCCGCTCGTGGAGGCTCCACCAACTATTGAAGGTGAATAAACTTGGTTTTCCTTTGCTATCACAGGTGTCCAATTACTTGTTGGTTGATAGTGTATATAGTTATTGGCATAAAATCGATGCGAATTGGCTACGGCTAGGGCCATAACGTGCCACATGTTTTCATCTTTTTCTCTGTATTTTTTACCTTGATGAATAGAACTCTATTTTGTTTTTGCAGGAAGGTATACATTATTTCTACCAACAAATGCGGCCATGGGTTCCATGTCGCCTACCCTTCGCTACTCAGTGTTTCATGACATTCGCCAACGGCGGCGTTTCATACAATACCACATCAGTCCAACATCTGTGATCAGCTTGGAACTTGACAATGAGTCCTTACTCCCAACTCTTCTGCCCACCATACCCGTCCGATGCAACGTATATCACATGGGAAACGTAAGTATGGATTTTGCGTGTAGCTACTGAAAAAATATACATATTCAATAATTATAAAGGTGGCAGACGGCGTTTGCAAATGAAAACTGATTTTGAGATTTGTGGGATTAAATGAACAGTGCTCGTTTAATATAATAAGTTGTTATGGTGGATTTGCAATTGTTAGATATCCGTGTGCCTCCTTTCATTCAATGAATATTGTACACCCTTTTAATTCTGAAGGAACTTACTTCTCTAAACTTTGAAAGAGGTAATTATACCTCTTAAAAACCTCACTTCCTTCCAGAAATAGAATACCAGGGTCCTTGAAAAAAATCATATACATAGACATACAGGAAAGTATAACGTAAAAGTCTTTTCGTACTGCTACGTTATTTTAAAACATCACTATACGATGAAAGAGTTCCTAAATTAAATCTTAACGACCACACGAAACATTTAAAAACAGAAGTCAAACTTACGGAAATGATGCTTTATTCAAGATCTTTTCTCCAACACATCGTAACATAACATATCGGTATCAACACTCCACATTAAACACACCACACACCAACAACGCTACGTTCCACAGCTCTCTACATTAATCGCTCCACAAGCAACTGTTTTATCGTAGTTAATATCTCTGGTTCTTATCTAATAACAGGCATACGTCACGTTCATTCAACCTCAATTATGTTGCCAACAGTATTCGTTTGAGAGAAAAGATGTCACGTCAAGTGTGAAGTATGACTGAGAACAAACACAAGATTTACACAGGGAAAGAAACTAAAAAGGAAATTTAATTTAGAATATACGTCACAAAAGCTGTGCCATTATGGTTTCTTTTTTCGTTTTTGACTCAATGCCGTGTTTCCGTGATGTACTTCTTCCACTGATGTCTTGATTACAGTAAGTAAAAGTTCTGTATCGTGGTCTTCCAAACATGCACCCACAGCTACAACAACCTCAGAGTCGGAGACATATGTATTTCCACGGATGTCTTCCTATAGCTTGGGGGAAAATAAAATTCACAAGGAGCTATGTATACAGACTATAGATGGTGCCAAAGCAACTGAAATCCTGCAGCTTACAGGACGGTCTTCTCAGTCTGGGATTTGTTACTTTGTGCATTGTCTTTAAAGAGGAAGACACCTATTCAGAATTTTCCACGCCTCTTTTCCTTGGTGGCTGCACGAAGTTGACACACGAGGTCTACCAATAGTGGTGCTCTTTTCGACATATTTAGCCATGGTAATCCCTTCTATACTCCAAAAAAACTAATGTCATCCCTCTGCCGACTGACGAAGCAACACTGAACCTCTTCAAAAGGGTAGAAGGTGAATGTTTCCACATTAGACTTCGTTTCTAGTCTCTCAGTTAAAATGATGTGAGTACATATTTCATCCAATAACAAAAATCGATATGCTCGAAGCACCTTGAGCTTGGTGTGGCACATTCGTTATTGACATGCCCTTTGATCATTGGTCAGCACTCGTGAAATTCATCACGAACACAACTTTTTTATCTTCAAAGAATTAATTGAATCGACACTGTCGATTGCAATACATGCAGACTTGGCTGTTCCCCGAACAGTCACTTCTCTGTCTTACATCTCTAGGACATGCATGAAGTTAAAGATTTATTCAGTGGTTAATGTGGAAGTTAGTCATACAGAATGATCTGCATAATTGCAAGTTTTCCTGCCATGACAAAATTCACAGAGCCACTTGTCAGCTGTGGAATGCGCCTGGGGTCTTAACTCCCAATGTTTCTGAGTAACTCAAGTAGCGCTATGACTAACAGTAAAGTTTATAAGCAATCTTCCTCCGGTAATTTGCAGCCACCAATTCCAGGTAAGGGCGAGAGCGAGCGCCACAAGACAAGCACACAGGCCGTGCCTCATCAACGATACAAACCCAGACCGAGATGTGACATCCAGTCAGAAGCCTACTCGGCCACTGAAGCGGCTATTCTCCAATGTCAGCACCATGTAATTATGAACCTCCTATGAGGACATGTCTCAAAGATAGGCATTTTATTACTGTCCGTAGTTCTTGTTTCTCAAATTCACAAAGCCTCAACGGTTAAGTTTGAAATACTACCTGACAACAAAGAGCTCATGGATGTACAAGACTGAAAATTGCTGCCGTGCCATACACTGAAGCATCAAATTATTAGGAGCACCCAATAGCAACCAAGTAAGTGCCATCTTCTCTCTCATACGCAACCATGACGTTGAGAAGGCCTTATAAACAGCTCATTGCTGAGAATTAAGACGTGCATGAAACGTAGGTAGCGTATAGTGTTTTCTATGAGGTAATGGACGAGCCCTATTTCGTCAAGTACCCGCGCAGTACAACAATGGTATCAAGAAGTGAATATCTGCGTACACGGCACGCCATACATTGGGGCGAATGAGATATATACACTGAGTGGCCACTTAATTATGACCACCTGACAGTTTTAAGCAAATGAGCCATGGCTGCACGCTGTTGCCGCCAGAGGACGAGGCTAGTATAAAAAGGGAAAGCTGAGTGCTTGCGACAGTAGTAGAAGTGATTATTGGGTGACGAGATGGGTTAAAAATGCGATTTGACGGGCGTTCAACGCGGGTTGATTGTAGGAGCTCGGAGCCATGGAGCGAGTATAACCGAAACCGCCGCATTCGTGAAATGTTCCAGAGCAGCTGTTGTTAAAGTGTTTAAAGACTGGACTGTCAGCCAAAAAACTGGGTCTCTACGTGCAACGTGTGGTCGTCATCGACTAGTGACTGCTCGGGCGGAACGGAGAGTGTCCAGACTGGTAACAGACAACAGAAGGGCAACAGTGCAGCAAATTACAGACCATCTTAATCAAGGATCCCCTCAAATGATCTCTGCGCGCACTGTTCGCCATACACTGCATCGGATGTGATATGGCAGCCGAAGGCCTGTTCTAACACCTTTTCTGTCTGCAGTTAACAAGAGAAAACGTCTCCAGTTCGCACAGGAGCACAAGGATTGGACAGTCAATAATTGGAAACAAATTATGTGGTCCGATGAATCACGTTTTCAGTTGCACCATGCCGATGGCCGAGTGAGAATTTGGGTGACACAGCACGAAAGCATGGACCCCAAATGCATTGCTACAACCCTTGAAGCTGGTGGAGGCAACGTTATGGTTTGGGGAATGTTTTCATGGCATGCTTTGGGCCCTTTAATTTGTGTTGATCAACGTCTGACTGGTACATCATATCTAAACATCGTTGCGGACCAAGTGCATCCTGTCATATGGATGGTTTGTCCCAATGGCGATGGCTGCTTTCAACAGGTTAATGCGTCTTGCCATAGAGCTTGTACTGTACAAGATTGATTTCAGGAACATGCCGGTGAGTTTACTTTGCTTAGGTGGCCCCCACAATCTCCAGATCTCAACGCCATTGAGAATTTGTGGGATGAAGTTGAACGAGCCATCAGACAGCTGGATACACAACCCTGCAATCTCACAGTCCTGGAAAGTGCTATTCAACAAGCATGGTCTCAGATTCTACAAACCACCTATCAACATCTCGTGGAGTCCATGTGACGAAGAATCGACGCAGTATTAAAGGTAAAAGGTGGCCCAAAGAAGTACTGAGGGGGTGGTCATAATAAAGTGGCCACTTAGTGTATAACAGCAGAAGTCCCCTTCGTATACCACTCGTCTCTGCTTCGTCCGCAGTGGGCACAGGAGCACCAAAATTGGACCCCTGAGGAGAGGAAAAGGGTCGCTTGGTCCGATGAGTCGCTTTTTAAGTTAATACACGCCAATGGATGGCCAAGAATATTGCGTCAATAACATGAATCAGTGGATACCAGCTGCCTAGCGTTGACTCTGCAAACAGGTGGAGCTAGTGTAATAGTCTGGAATCTCTTTTCATGGTGGTATTGGATTCCTAAATACCTCTAAAACAGCATTCGGATACCACGAGGTATCTTAATATCACTGAAAGACTAGGCATACCCGTACATGTGTATGGCGTTTCTTGATGAAGTTGACAACTTCCAGTGGGATAAAGCGCCATGGATCGGCACACATTGGTTCCAGGCTCGGATCGACACTCAATGGCGCTAGGTTCAGATTGTCACACACTGATTCTAGGCTCGGATCGTCACACAGTGATTCCAGCAGCACGACAGTGACTTCAGAGTGCTAAAATTCCACCCACATTATCCAGGTCTTAACCCAGCAGAACACCTGTGGGATGAGATTGAGGGAGACATTCGTGACAGAGATTCTCCTCCAGCGAACATTTGGTAACTGACGGACGCCATCACATGCGCTTAGCTGAATATACCTGTAGAATGATATCAGTACCTCGTTGAATGAATGCATAATAAAAACGAATCGAATCTATTTCGAAAGCCAAGGACGGTGATGCATCTTTCCGTCTGCTCCCATCCTTCACCGTGAAACACTACAGAGATCGCACGAAGCCCAAAGGGATATGCCCGCGGAGGCAATCAAAGGTGCCGTAAACCTGAAATTTTCGTTTGCTTATGTAATTGTTACATATAAAGAATATCATTCATGTTTACATTAATATACACATCATTGTGTTGAAATGGGATAAATAACGATACATATGATTAATTTTTGGTTTGTATTTTGTGTTTTTTTTTATTTAAAAGGAAAGTGGCAGAATCAAATAAATGTTCGCTTACAAAAAAAGCAACTTCGAACATTTTTCTAAATTGCTAGGGAATATTTTCTATTTATAAACATTGCGTCTCCAAACGCACTCGAGAACATACCTGTAGTTGCAACAAACGCATTTATTTCAAAATATTTGTACATAGATGGACAACTTGTGACTTCAGTGGCAACATCAGTCCTTCTGGGCATGCTTTCTACTAAATTCCGGCAAGTCTTGACCAGAATATCCTTTCCTCCTTCTGCAAAGCTACCCTCAAAGCGAATTTGAAGGAATATTGCAGTGTTTGAGATCTGATTCGACGTCCCAGTGGGTTCCACACTTGTTGTATTGGATTGAAGTCCGGACTTTCAGCTGGCCAGTCCAACATTTTAACGTTGTTCTCCACAAACTAATCTTCTACGGGTTGTGTAGAGTGGAATAGAGTGCAGCAGTAGTGAAACAAACAACGGTTCGCATAGAAGCACTGCCACTGTTTAGAAAGCACGAAATGTCCAGAGCATTGAGGTAGAGGTTGGACTTCATCGTTCAAGGTAGAAAAACAGTATCAAGTCCATTCAGCTGAAATAGTCCCAAATAGTCCCAACATTACAGAGCCGGTACCTAACCTGACAACTGGGAGTCTTGAGATAACCATTCGCTTAAAGGTCTTTAGACGCAAACTGGAATTGCGAGCAAGACACCAATACCAGCGTTGTTGAAAATTTGCAGGAGTGACGTTAGGCTTGTTGACAGCTGTCCTACTATCGAAATGGGAACTTAACTCTCTGAAGATAGTTCTAGTGCTGACAAATGTTCCTACAGAATTATCAAACTCTTCCGACAGCTCTGCTGCAGTCAACGAGCGTGACTGTCGGAATCTCCTTAACAGGATTCTTGGAGCCCTTGAATTTGCGCGGTCTCTCAGTGAGATGAATTTTTCTGTAGTAGAACCGTCGATCTTTGATCTTCGAATTACAGAACATCAGATGTAGTAGATGTTTTATATACTAGTTTCCAAGAACTGGGGAACAACATAAAATTTGGAGTGTTTCTAAAACATCCGCGGTGAAAGTGGATGAACCTAACATAATAGGAGTACTTTAACACGCCAATATCAAGCATGAGAAGCAAATTAACATAAAGTGAGTCTAAATATGCAAATCAGCTGTAGAGTAAAAGGAGACAGTTGAGAGAGTCTTGTCATTTCGCTTCGGAATTCCAAGCAGAACACGTTGCTTTGAAACTTCGCTTTTTACTGTTACGGCGACATTGTCTAGACACCATTTTGGAAAAAGGATTAGGATGAAGAGCCATTGGAATATTTGATGCCAGCCAATCTCAAGCCGAATTTTCCTGGTGGATCAGTGTGAGTAGTTCCGTGGTCCATCGGTTTTAGACCACATTCGGAAGGACAAACACGGTATTGAGAAGGTTTCGTAATGGAAGACATCGGGGAATTCAAGAAATGACCGTTATCTGCATATAAGTGCTCGAAGAAGAAAGACTGCCACACGTACCCAACTGCTTTAGGATCTTATAGAAGGAACAGAAACAGTTGTACTTTGTTCCAAGGTGCGCAGAAGGCTTCACTAAAATGTTCTTCATACTAGGAGCCCAACGTTTTGCCTCCCCTTTATCTCTGTGAAAAAGAGAAAATCTCAATTGGTGTCTCGGTCATATAATCTGGATTGATTATGGAGCTCTGTTCTCTTTACGGATGAGTCTAGATTTGCTCTCCAGAGCACCTCCAAACGAAGACTGATCTAGAGAGAGCCAGAACGATGACATCATCCTTTAAACGCCTAAGAGAGGGACACTTATTGTGAGTGTAATGGTGCGGGCAGGAAAAGCTTTGTTGGCCTTACAAATATCTACGTGCTTCAAATCGGCTTTATGAATGCTTACGTTTATAGAGAAGATATCCTAGCATGCTGTATTAGGCCTTATGCAGAAGCAATTGGCGACAATTTTATTTTATAGGACGATAATGTATACCTAAAACTGTTGATCGATATGTTGAGGAGAACACCATCAACCGCATGGAGTGGCCACCTCATTTCCTTGTCCTGAACTTTATTGGATATGCTTGGGATGTTTTAGGCAGATGTTTTGTAGTCCTTCAATCCCCTCTCAAAGTCTTTAAGTGCTTCTAAACGCCTTGGGTAACCAATGGTCGTTATTGCCAGCAAGTATTGCAGTGGCCAACTTTATACTGACTTTCTTTGGATAGTTCGCTTTAAGCATGCCATGTGAATAGATACGCTTACTTGCTATTTGTTCTTAATTAGTTTTCTTATTTTGTATATATAATATGAAATAATATATGCGCTTTCCTGAAAATTCATATGAATACTCCTTATAATTCTTCATACTAATTTATTATTTAATAATATTAACTTGACCTGCCCTAGGTCCTGGAATGGGTTGCCGCTTCGATTCAAGACGCACTTCTCGGTATTCAAAAAACAACTGAAGACCTTCAAAATTAATAGTTGATTAACGTTTGGTTATATATTACGCATTATTACTTTAATTTACTGCATAATGGTTAAATTGTTCTTTGGCTTGACTATTTAGATTCTTTTGGGGGGAGGGAGACTAGGGGCCCGTCAGGCTACTGTTAGCCTTTTTCCCTGGTTCCCTTGCCACAATCACAGTGCACCGCACTGATTTGTTTAAGAACCTGTAGTGGTGCTTCAATTTACTTTAACTAAAACTAAAAACAAATTTATTCATGTTATCATACGTGTTTCTGTAGTTCCTATTTCTTCATTTATACTTTTCAATATTGTACAATATTTGTATTTGCATGTTTTTTTGTTGTTGTTGTTTTTGGCACAGAAGTTGTATTTGTGATGTCATTGTGTGGTGAATGGTGTAGTGTGGCAAAGAAAAAATTAAAATACATAAATAATACATTTCAAAAATCCATTTTGTTCCTTAATTTATGAAAATCAGTGTATATTAAGACAGCTTGCAAAGCTTCTGATAGAAAGTCAAGTAATGTGGCATCCAACCACATATGGCGGTTGAAGTCTCCAGAAAATCCACGCTTTTAAAACAGAACTCCCACAGACATAACGCAAGCACATGCAAACCGTGAATCTAGAATTTGCATAATCAATCATGTTTCCGAACACTTTTGGCCACGTAATGTATGTGTTGTATTTTTAAAATTTTCATGTGAGTGTAATGCAGTTTGGTTCCTTTTTAGGTTATAACATTGAACGGCGGCCCTATTGTGAATATGCTTCCTAAAGACAATCTTACCGTTGTCATACTAAACAGAACCCTCTCTCCGCCAGTAGGAGACCTGCAGCTCACAGTTTCAAAATCGCCATTACTCTCGAATTTTTCAAAGATAATTAAGGTGGCAGAAATGGAGGAACTCAAAAGTAAGATTTAATATTGATTACTCATTCTTGCAGTTTGTTTCAGCATTATTTAACAAAAGCTTCTATTCTGATATGCCTTTCCTAAGGACAGTCAACTTCGTGGAGGTAAACTGGATTTACCAAATATCTGAGACAACAAAGTTTAACAGAAAAAAGTAAGGCTTAATATTGATTACTCATTCTTGCAGTTTGTTTCAAACTGCCAGAATTTAATAAAGGACTAAAACCATTTAATAAAGGACTAACAACAATACATCTGTTTCTACAAATAAATAACAATAGTTCAAAAATATCTACACAAAAAAAGAAAAGAAAAAATTGTACTTACCACTGATATACCTGCCAACTCATCCAATAGATGGCGACACATGAGAAGCAATCACCTAACACATACAAACCGCAAAACTTTCCCTTCATTTTCCCGACAAGCAACTCCAGCGGCTACACACACGCGAAGAAACCCTCCTGTAGATGTAGAATTCCCGACGATGACACACCGACCGTGTCGAAAGCGCTCGCCGTAACGTGGTGACGACGAACCCCTTGTGAGTCGTCTCCTGACCCGATAAGTATATAACTCTTTCTACTAGAATCTTTTAATTAATGTAAATTTAAAACGTTTGATCGTGAGAATGAATGAATGTAGAACTGAAAATATATAACCTAATTGTTTTATTTCTAAAAAATAATTATATTTTTATAACTAACCAAAAACCCGTAACAAAAAGACCTCTCGGGTCTTGAGCACGTGCCTCATAGAGCAAAAACGTGCAAAATACTTTAGATATTATGTATTTTTAATCAAAAGCACGTTTATAGCATAAGACAACCCTTAAGGGTTGCCTCATGAATTGAATATTTCGTAAAGTTTAACAGTATTGATTAATCCAGTCACATGAAATAGGGAACAAACACTTACACTGTTCGACATTAAAATTGTCCCACCCAGAAGGATTCGGAGTAACGGCATGCAAATTGGTAGGTGTTTTTTTTTTTTTTTTTTTTGATTGGAGGTTTAACGACCACCGTGAGCAACTCAATGGGCTATAAGCAGTCGCCCGTCCCTAATTTAGGGTCACTGGTTTCAGGGAAGGGAGAGAGCCAGTGCCGTAAGACAAACACAACATCCATGCCTCACCGGGATTCGAACCCGGACCCCTTACGGACGAATGATCAGAGGCCATCGCTTAGACCACTGCGCCACCGGGGCGGCAATTGGTAGGTGTGTGCAGACAGGTGGAATGTTCCAATCATTCGAGCATATACTCAATCATGTTAGATGTGCCAACTGATAAAAAGACAAACACAGACCACCAAAGCCGCGCCATGTCCCGTGTTCCAGGTAGTATGGACAAAAGCGACGGAGTGTTGAGGCAACGCCGCCGTCTAGAATTTACAAGGCTATGGCATTAGATAGATGAGTTCCCTCTTTAATAATCTCACGAAGAAACCAAGGCTTCCGATTAGGTTTCAAATGTATCGTGTATGACGTCAAACACGACATCAACATATCAGGCCGTGTAACATGAGAGTGACGTTGTGACAGCGCCCAGACTCGAGCGCTGCACAACTAGGTCGAAAATCCATTCCCTAGCTTATTTATTTATTTAATTATTATTTTATTTATTAATTTATTTATTAATTTATTCATTTTTATTAATTCATGTATTTTTCGAAGAAAGAGTACGTTTTATTTTGCCCTATACTTTCGGGTGAATCTTTTTTTTTTTTTTCTCCGTCCCCCTCTCCCAGCACAAGGCGTAAGACTAGCTAGACAGCACAAGGCGTCACAGGACAGACCGACACTGCAAGGAGACCACGCTGGCGACATCCATCGGCGAGCTGGCTTTGTAGTATGTTTTATTGGGGCAATAGAAGTGTCCACCGTCTCTAGCTTTCACAATGCGTGTTGGGCAGAACGTAGACTTGTTGGAACCGTAGCTAACAGTTTAATTGGGGTAAGGATTTATGGCCGGTGGTAGTATCACGGGGGAAACGTAACTCGAGGGGTTCTCAGAATTTTCACTGGAACGGGTAGGAATTTTGACCCCCTAACGAATGGATGATCAAAATGTTAATTATCTGACCAGTAAGATTTACACTGGGGATTTTATTCAGGGAGGCTTGCGTTTGCCAGCAAGTGATTGGATGATGGGATGTTTTGAGGTAGTCTGGGTCTTCTTGGGGGTCGTCGAAAGATTTTACAAGGGAAGAGAAGAACTTCGTCACTTCACGTTTACAGTTTTTACACGAAACTTTACTTTGGTGTTTTTCGCGGCGTGCATCTCGTGCACTGTCCTCCATGACTGTCACCTAGGAAGCTGCAGACAATTTTCCAAGCTGCCGATGTAAGATCGAAACCGAGGTTTCCGGATGAACGGACCCCCCACTAAGGACCATTAGGGCCCACACGACGGTCGGAGCTGCGGATGGAAGTTAATACCCACCGGACGAGAATTCTTCCGGATCAGGAGTGGTCAGCAGTGCGATATCTAGGCCAGATTCGGATGTTAAGGTAGGAAATCCATCCTATTCTTTCTTTGGTGTCCCCTCATAAAATCTTTATCGGAGCAGTCCACACATAGAGTTAATATTTTTTATAAGCAAATAGTTAATTGAGTACAGGTTCCTGTCCGAGAGTCGTAAATCATCATTTTTTGCTAGTATCATGAGCGTATATTTATTATTATGCCAAATCATAACCAATAAATTGTTTTTGTTT
The DNA here is from genome assembly GCA_039090855.1 of Macrothele yani. Taxonomy (NCBI): domain Eukaryota; kingdom Metazoa; phylum Arthropoda; class Arachnida; order Araneae; family Macrothelidae; genus Macrothele; species Macrothele yani. The sequence continues at coordinate 24,868,246 of CM076992.1, forward strand.
GTCAATTTTGTCTAAGTTCTATGATGAGTGTGTCGTTAACTACAATGTGTGTGCTCAACCCTAGATTATTTGGAGAACATATATAACTTTCGGAACCGGAACTAAGCAAATCTATTCATTTATGCTTTTTATTTTAAATCTAGACGTTCACAAAAATATTGCGGCACACAGCGGAACCTTTGACTCCCAAAGGAAAAATCTGCTGTGTGAAACACAACGCCCCGTCAGTGGATCCTGAAGCTGCGTCAGCCCTAAATCAGGGAATCGCAGAATCACAATCCACTCGACACCCCCTTGGCTCCCAATATTACGCCGGGTGAACCCAATTAGGAACCCGAGCGATAATAACGTCACAAATGGGAGGAATTCCTCTCTCTAATATCACGGCCTTGTATTTTCTAGACGGACTTGGTTGAGGGCTGCCACAGCATATCCAAGAACCGAAGATGCCTCGTATATCCGGTCCTTAATTCAATAACCGGTTGAACACATTTGAGAGACGCAGGAGTGCAGGTCTCCATGAAACTGGTTGGTCAAAACCCCCGAATCACAGCTCATATGCATCGGGATGCCAAAACTGCTGCACGTTGTTGACAGCAGTGACGGCAAGGAGACGCCACCAGTCGGTTTAAGGTCAACCTGTGCAGTCAAACGGACGTCAACATGCATCGATCGGTGTATTCATCGCCAGACAACTGCAGGGACACAAGCTACTGCGGAGGACATTCTACGGGTTGTTATGGTGGCTATGGACATTATCATCGCTACTCGACGATTGGTGGAGTCAGGATTGAATTACCAGCAGTCATTGCGTCGACTACGATGTTCCGCAGGACATCGTCGAGCTCGCCCCGCATTACTGTTGCAGGATATTAGCGTGTTCAACGATGAATGCTGATTCTGCGTCGATGTCCAGGCCGGTTTTACCTTGATGTCCACGATCGTCCAGCCCCACATCTCGTGCGTCAGAGGAACATCCTGCTGTTACCCTCTAGTAGCACGCTGCTCCCAACAAGGAATACTCTTATGGGCTGCCATTAGATGCGATAACTTGTCACCACTGATGAGCATAACGGGCCTAGTGACAACCTGCTGGTACGTGAACGACGTTTTACAGACCATACTGTTGCCGTTTCTGAGTTTTACAGGTTGCGCTTGTGGGTCTTACGAGTTGAGCTTTATGTGACGAGGGCAGGTGCATTTAATAAATTAGCATATCAATGTATATTATCACAATCTTTAGTACTATTTTATTTTTGCAGCGTATTCTTTGAACGGTTTGTTTTCAGAGGTACGAATGTTTCTCGTGCTTTCGATAAAACAGAAACCATCAGTCATCTTTACTTATCTTTTGTCTCATCTTGCAGTTCAGCACTGGCATAGAAACTGAAATATAATTTTTTTTTTTTTGGTTTCCCATAAAGTGAAAATCTCAGTAACAATTCTTTTAAACAAGTGTTTCTCACCAAATCCATGTTTAATGTAAACTCGAGTCCAGAATTGAAGTGTTGAATGTTTCCAGGCGTTGGCTTTCATTTATTCGTCCGAGATAGAGCTGGGTTCGAATTCTGAGCAGGGCATGATTTGTCCTACGGCATTGGTTGTGTCCCTTCCCTGGAACTTGTGCCCCAAATTAGAGGCGGGCAACAGCTTATAGTCTACTCTCAATGTGGTTCTAAAACCACAAACCAAAATAAAAAAACAAATTATAGTCCGACAGGTACTTGTTGAGGGAAAATAAATTTCACTGAATGAAATGCAGTAACAGCCGCCCCCGGTGGCGCAGTGGTCTAAGCGATGGCCTCTGATCATTCGTCCGAACGGGGTCCGGGTTCGAATCCCGGTGAGGCATGGATGTTGTGCTTGTCTTACGGCACTGGTTCTCTCCCTTCCTTGGAACCAGTGACCCTAAATTAGGGACGGGCGACTGCTTATAGCCCATTGAGTTGCTCACGGTGGTCGTTAAACATCCAATCAAAAAAAAAAAAAAAAAAAAAAGAAATGCAGTAACAATCACGTAACCTATCAGATGCAACATGAGTAGTCAATTTCAGCATCCAAATTTGCATATCGTAGATAAAAAAAGCTACTTAAATCTATCTGGGGTGAGAAACCGTCAACTTTCTGAACCTTACTGTGTTAACAGAAATGCAATATTTCGATTAACATAGTACGATAAACCCTTTTATTGGTATACCTTAACAAAAACATACAAGGACCAAGCTTTCTCTCACCAACGCACGGCTTTCTCAAAGAAGACATCTTAACAATATGGCACAAATAGCTGATAATAACTGGTATGTTTTGTTTTTCAATCAAATCAAGTAATTTTAAAAATCTGCTGTTTGAATCATGATACGTTATAAAGGCATTCAGCATTGCTCATTGTTCTGTTGTGTGCCTACGAGAAAGTCTCCCATTCGTGAGTGAAAGCTTGGTCTCTGTATATTGCTGTTGATGTACGCCTGCATAAAACGTATTGTAGTAATATTTCCACATACCTTAAAGACTATCACTTAACGATTGAGCAATAAGAAAACAACGCTGCTCACAAAAAAACTGAATAACGTGTTGTTTAAATACTGTCACGAAAAGATTAAGATCGAAATTCTCGTATCAAAATTGCAAACAAGAATAAAGGATACTTTTGATAATATAAAGCTATCGAAACAAAACTGGGCAGATCACATTGACACACACTATCAAAAATAAAAAAATATAAGTAGGCACAGTTCTGATTGAGCCGTCAGTTTGGAACGTAGGACTACGACTTGCAAATCGGAGAGTTGGAATCAGCTAGTCTAGTATGGTTTCGAAGCGTTTATTTAATTTGTTATAGCTAACATAGGTCTATGATATGAAAAGTAGCTTGCATAATTTTTAAAAATAATGCTGGATACATTGCGAACACAAAGCAGAGTTTGAGATGGGCTGGGTACGAGTACGATTGGTGTGTCGGATTTTTGTTTGGCGGCGGCTGCTTTCAGGCGTTCTCGATACTCTCTAGTTCGTAAGGCTGCAGTCTTTTTGGCTTCTTACTTTCCTCATCACTTGTTCTTGCCTCTCGTTTTGATTTTCTCCACTTCTGCTTGCGTTCATTCGCAGAATGAACACGATGATGTTAACCCCTTCACAGGAAAACAATTTTTAAAATTTTTATTTTAAACCACTGCTACACTATCTACCAACAAGTAATTGGACACCTGTGATAGCAAAGGAAAACGAAGTTTATTCACCTTCAATAGTTGGTAGAGCCTCCTCGAACGGCGATTACAGTTGCGACCCTCCGGTTCATACTCTCAACCAGGCGTTGTACGACGGCTAGCGGTATTTTCTTCCACTCGGCTTGGAGAAGACAGGTCAGTTCCTTCACCGATTTCGGACGGTGGGGGCACCCCTTAAGTCGACGTTCCGCCGCCCCGGTGGCGCAGTGGTCTAAGGCGCTGGCCTCTGATAATTCGTCCGTAAGGGGTCCGGGTTCGAATCCCGGTCAGGCATGGATGTTGTGTTTGTCTTACGGCACTGGCTCTCTCCCTTCCCTGGAACCAGTGACCCTAAATTAGGGACGGGCGACTGCTTATAGCCCATTGAGTTGCTCACGAAGGTCGTTAAACCTCCAATCAAAAAAAAAAAAAAAAAAAAAAAATAAGTCGACGCTCCAACTCGTCCCAGAGATGTTCGATAGGGTTAAGGTCCGGGCTCTGCGCAGGCCACTGCATTCGATTAACCCCATTGTCACCATACCAAGCCAGGGTGGACCTCGCAACATGACAGGTGGCATTGTCATCCTGAAAGTAACATGGGTCCACCCCGTAAAACTGCCACAACGTAGGAAGCGCATGGTCATCCAAAATGGTGCAGTAGGTCTCGGCGTTGAGTCTACCAGGAATTGCGACCAAGGGTCCCGTGCCATACCAGGAGAAACACCCCCATAGCATAATTCCACCGCCGCCGAACTTCACAGTTGGCACAATACATTCCGGCAGGAAGTGCTCTCCAGGAAGACGCCAAACCCAGACCCTGCCATCCGAACGGTAGAGGGTGAACCTTGATTCGTCGCTCCAGAGAACCTGTTTCCACTGTTCAACGGTTCACTGTCGACGTTCTTTGCACCACGTTAGCCGAGCAGCGCTATTGGACTTGGTGATAAAAGGCTTGTGGGCGGCAGCACGTCCATGATAACCGAGCAGATGGGGTTCCTTACGGATAGTATTCATCGAAAGAACACTCCCGGATGGCTGTTAAAACTCCTCGCGGATGTGGCCCATCGATTTGGTGCGGTTCTTCCGAATTTCTCTGGCCAGCACCCGTCGGTCTCTAACTCCCAGTTTTGTGGGTCTGCCGGGTCGGGGCACATTCCGACAGTAACCTCTCATCTTCCACTTTCCAATCACGTAGGCCACTGTCGATTTTGGGTACTTCAACTCGCTGGATATGTCACGTATGGATCGGCCATTTCTGTGATACCCGACGATTACACCTTTCTCGAAATCAGAGAGCTCCGAACTGCGTGGCATCTTGCATGCGACTGGTTGCGTTGTTGTTTCCCACACGATATTTAACGGCGGCGGCCGTGACGAGTATCAGGATCGCAGATATCGTCGATTGCAGTGGTGTCCAATTACTTGTTGGTAGATAGTGTATATGTTCTTTATATATTTAAATAGATCTCGTCGAGAGCTTTAAAACGATACCACTCACAGTCGTTTGCACTCACGGTTGTTCAGATAAACCGCGATAATCTCAAAAGTGTTCACCGGTTCACAAGAAAACAATTTTTTAAAAGTTCCGTTCAAACCACTGCGAAATGTTCTTCATATATTTGAATAGATATCGTCGAGAGCTTTAAAAAGATACCACGCACAGTTGTGTTGCGCTGACGGTTGCCGAGATAGACTGAGTCAAGCACCGCGGCACACCCAGAAATGTTACATCATCTCCCCCGCGGGCAGGGAGCGTCGCTCGCCCGATGTATTGCACAGTACGCGAATTAGACTCCATGCCGTTTACGAATATGCTAAGACGATTAGTGAGCGGCATGTATTTTTAACGTTATAAGGATTTCAATTGGGACCTATTTTTGTCACAGGCTGTCGGCCGTAAGTCGCCTCATACTATCCGCGGAGTTAGATGTAGTCCAACGTCAAAACAATTTGGTTTGTGTCACTGATCGAAGATTTTGACAAAGCACTAGAATATTAAGAAGACTTAAACTGAGATGGAAAGGGGTCATTTCATATGAAATGCACACTGTGTCAACGCCGCGGAGTTGATGATAGAATCTCAACGATGTTTGCATCAGCTGCAGTGTGGGATTTGAGGAAGTAGCACGTGACCTCATTACTCCTGCAGTGCATGCCGTTATGGATTGACGAGAGTTAGAAATGGCCCATGTTGATGCCTCAGGTGCTGTGACGCGTGAAGATCAACGGTCCTACATCAAGACTGAAATTTTACATGGCAAAAATCCAAAAGGCATTCATAGTGCTTTGCGCGAGGTTTCTGGTGGTAAAACGGAAGACCGGAGTATAGTTTCCCGCTGGGCTACAAGCTTTCGTGGTGGACGTTCAAGCATGAACAACGACCCTAAGTCAGGAAGGCCAAAAACGGCAACAGATTAGCCAAGTGTGAAACTTGCCCCGAACTGCGTCGAATAACACAGTCGAGCAACATGCGAGAAAATTGCAGAAGCTACAGGGATTTTAGCAACATCAGTATTCCGTATTTTGACGAACGATTTGCAGAAACAAAACTTCTGCCAGACGGGTCCCTCATGACTTGACTCCTCCACAAAAACAGACTCGCGTGGGCAATGCAGCATTGCTGAGGCAAAGGTTTGTCGCTAAAGGAGACTCCTTCCTGTTAAGAATCGTTGCTATTGATGAAACATGAGTCAGGGACTTCGAACCTGAGCTGAAATCTCAGTCGAGTGAGTGGAGAAGTCCATGCTCCCCGCGATCCACAAAAATCAACCGGGCACAATCCAAAGTCAAACAAATGATCATCTTCGCGTACGATCAGTTTGGAGTCATCATGTCGGATAGAGTACCAAGCGAAACAAGTGTCACAGCAGCCTATTACCATGACTTTCTGCAAACCTTGCCCCGAAAAAGCAACTGACTTCACTTTCTCGGAGATGGACCTCTCATTTTGCACGACAATGTAAGACCACACATGTGGAAGGTTGTGACTGCTTTGCTGGAGAAGTACAGGTGAGAAGTGTTACCTCCGCGCCCTTTTTTACGCTTTCCAAGCGTAGGTTGAAGAAGCGTATATGCTCCAGCTTTGTCCGTCCGTCTGTCTGCCTGTCCGCACGATAACTCGCGTAAAAAATGGTTCGATTTCGATGAAATTTTAGTATGTGGTAGGGGACAACCTAGGGACGCACCCTATTAAAAATGGACGAAATGGGGTCAAAGTTCAGGACAGAAGAGCGGGATCCATTCCATCGCCCTTATGCGTCATAACGTACGTAAAAATGCTTCGATTGCGTCAAAACTTTATCATGTTGTTTCAGAGGTATATAGAACTGGTTCTGTTTAATATAATCGAAATGGGGTCAAAGGTCAGGACACAGGAGCAAGATTTATTCCACAGCCATTATTCCCATAACTTGAGTAGTGATTTCTGGAATGTTGAGAAACGTATCATGATCAATGCATTGCATGATTTTAACAACTTGTTTTTGTTTTATTTTTTGATTGGGAGTTTAACGACCACCGTGAGCAACTCAATGGGTATAAGCAGTCGCCCGTCCCTAATTTAGGGCCAGTGCTTCCAGTGAAGGGACAGAACGAGTGCCGTAAGACAAACACAACATCCATGCCTAACGGGATTCGAACCCGGACCGATCTCGGGCGAGTGAGCAGAAGCGATCTCTTAGACCACTGCCGCACCTTATAGCCTAGACATTCTGTTTTCTACAATACTCATGGTGTCCCTAAATTGCATTAAATCAGAACAGTCTGAATATGTTAGTTCAATACTCGTTAGTGTGTTCATGGCATTATGGTAATTTCCACCGGACTTTGACTTATTCCGCAAGCTCAAGCAACCTATGCGTGGACAGCGATTTTTCTCCCTGGAGGATCTTCCTGCAGAAGTTACCCAGCGCGTCCGACAGCTGAACGAATTAGCTGTCGGACCTTCCGAAATTTCAGGACGCCGTCATTCAGAAGCAGGGAAACTACATGGAAGGACTGTAGAGAGACATAGTCTAAGACACTTTCGGCATGTATTAAAAAAAATGTGTGCATTACATATGAAATGACCTATGTAAATGCAGCACCTTAAAAAAATTCAATGAAAAACAAAAGCGGAATATAAAAATAAATGGAAACAAACTTCGAGAGCGTTAGTCCTGAAATGGTAAAATATGGCCAAAAAAGAACGAGAAGATGGCAGAAGTTACAAAGAAATTTTTAGACTCTTGATCATAGAACTCAACGTTCTTGATATACACTGAGTGGCCACTTTATTATGACCACCTGACAGTTTTAAGCAAATGAGCCATGGCTGCACGCTGTTGCCGCCAGAGGGCGAGGCTAGTACAAAAAGGGAAAGCTGAGTGCTTGCTACAGTAGTAGAAGTGATTTTTGGGTGACAAGATGGGTAAAAAATGCGATTTGACGGACTTTCAACGTGGGATGATTGTAGGAGCTCGGAGCCATGGAGCGAGTATAACCGAAACCGCTGCATTCGTGAAATGTTCCAGAGCAGCTGTTGTTAAAGTGTTTAAAGACTGGACTGTCAGCCAAAAAACTGGGTCTCTACGTGCAACGTGTGGTCGTCATCGACTAGTGACTGCTCGGGCGCAACGGAGAGTGTCCAGACTGGTAACAGACAACAGAAGGGCAACAGTGCAGCAAATTACAGACCATCTTAATCAAGGATCCCCTCAAATGATCTGTGCACGCACTGTTCGCCGTACACTGCATCGGATGGGATATGGCAGCCGAAGGCCTGTTCGAACACCTTTGCTGTCTGCAGTTAACACGAGAAAACGTCTCCAGTTCACACAGAAGCACAAGGATTGGACAGTCGATAATTGGAAACAAATAATGTGGTCCGATGAATCACGTTTTCAGTTGTACCATGCCGATGGCCGAGTGAGAATTTGGCGGAAACAGCACGAAAGCATGGACCCCAAATGCATTGCTACAACCCTTCAAGCTGGTAGAGGCAACGTTATGGTTTGGGGAATGTTTTCCTGGCGTGCTTTGGGCCCTTTAATTCGTATTGATCAACGTCTGACTGGCACATCATATCTAAACATTGTTGCAGACCAAGTGCATCCTGTCATGTGGATGGTTTATCCCAATGACTTTCAACAAGATAATGCGTCCTGCCATAGTGCTCGTACTGTACAGGATTGGTTTCAGGAACATGCCGGTGAGTTTACTTTGCTTTGGCGGCCCCCACAATCTCCAGATCTCAACCCCATTGAGAATTTGTGTGATGAAGTTGAACGAGCCATCAGACAGCTGGATCCACAACCCTGCAATCTCACACTCCTGGAAAGTGCTATTCCTCAAGAATGGTCTCAGATTCCACAAACCACCTATCAACATCTCGTGGAGTCCATGTGACGAAGAATCAACGCAGTATTAAAGGCAAAAGGTAGCCCAACGAAGTACTGAGGGGGTGGTCATAATAAAGTGGACACTCAGTGTATAAGATTCAATAACTGGTGTAATGTTTATTCCAATGCTCTCCAAGCCAGTTTCAGATGCAAGAAGAAATAAACGGGCTTATAAAATTTCGGTAGAGGGCATTTGGAAGCAATAGTACAATTTTCAAGAGCAATTTACTATTATATCGTAAAATAAAGTGCTTAATCAAGGCAACCAGTTTTTACTTATGGAGAAGAGTCGTGAACCTCAACTAAAAAAACGTACAGAGGCTGCGCACTACCCAAAGAAGAAGGCTTGTTGCAACCAAGAAAGATAAGAAAATGAACTCGTGGACCAGCAAAATGACTGGTGCGGGTGACATTGTGATCAAAGTAAAGACCCTGAAGTGGGAGTGGGCCGCATATATCGCTGGAAGAACTGACGAACATTAGACAACTGAAATATTAGACTCGATACCAAGAAACACGAAAATACCCAGAAGCCTACGAATGAAAGCATGCCGAACAGCCGCTGTAACGTACCTACCTCAGCGGTGACACACATGTCAAGAAGGCAAAGTTGAAGCGACAAACTTCGTCGGTATTGCCTAATTGGGAAAGCATTCGGCTCCGGAGCAGATGATGCAAGTTCCATTCACGCCACTGGCAAATGGCTTTTACGCTATAACGTGGAAGAGAATTTCTCACAATAAGAAAATGCTATTCTATGATTGCGGTTGCACTTATCAATGTTTTACGCTTTCTTATTTCTTTCAGGTGGTGATCCTTACACGCTATTTGCCCCTAGCAAATGTGCTTTTAGTCGGCTTCCACCTGAAGAATATGAACACCTAATTAAAGATCGCCAAGCAGCTAGGGGTTAGTTTTGTTCCATTTTTTAACATGTATCATGATTCTTTCGCTGTATTTGTGAAAGTATGATTTTGCTTTCATTCGTGGCATGATATACACTGGTTTTCGTAAATTAAAGAATAGTTGAAGGTCGTTTTAAGCATACCTTGCGACCAGGTATATTTACTTGCTATTTTGTTCTTTAATTATTAATCAGTTTTATTTTGTACCGTAACATGAAAAGGTGTATTAAATTTGCCATTTTCTTCAAATTTCATATGAAAATTCTTTATAGATATTTCAAAATTTTATTTCGTTCCTTAATTTACAGAAACCAGCGTATTTTATCCTTTTTGCTGAATATTTCTGTATGCGAATGTTATTTAGTTTTACTCTATTTTGTTATACGTTTGGAGTGATTATCTGTATAAACGCACTGGTTCGTATAGATATTGTACCAACTAGGTACAAATTGATGGATTTTTCAGCATTTCAAAATGGTAAGTTAGATACGAAGTGATGCCAGATACAGCGTGAGAAAGATGACAGCAAATTCTCGGGTGATGAGTAAGTCTTTTGAATCCTTTCGGGCACAAAATATTTTCAAAGTTGAGTGAAAAAAACGATCAGTGAAAAGCAAATGCATTTACACCCTCTAGCGGGAAAACCCCGTATTATTTTAAATATACAACGTGCGCAGTATTCTTCAGAGTGAAAGGAATTTATCAACCGGATTTAAAAAATCGGTAAGGCATTTGCAAGTACAAATGGGTAGCAATTTACCCCCACTACAGCGGAAATGTGAGTTACGAAAAATCACAAACTGAACTCAAAACGTTTCTCACAGAGAAGGCTTTCCAAAGCAAAAGAAGTCTTTCAAATCGAGCAATCAAAAGCAGAGATATGAACAAAAAGGTAATGCGACTTTAGGACCCCTAGCGAAAAAATTCTGCACTATTCGAAGAAGAAAATAGGCGCTAAATGTTTTTCACAGTAAAGGGATCCTATAAAGAAAGGACATTTCAATAGAATTTTATGAGGTATACTCTAATTTAACCTTTATTTTTAATTGTCTTTCTCTATGTGAATTTTGGGTTCATTCTCTTTAAGCGTCTCAACCTTAACGTTATATTTTTCTAGCTGACAGAATGATGTTGGCAACAGTCTTGAGGTCAGCGTGCGAGATGTGTGCGTGCTGACAGAGAAGAACGAGATGTATAATGTTAAATTGTAATGTTTTTCGCTTAAAATGTCACTACATACATCTATTGGGTGTGTGCATACATTCTACCCGTTTTTGTAGGCTACAAAGAAAGGAGACGAACACAACAGATAACGTACCTAGGATTTCACATAATTGCCATCATTCTATATGACCTCTTGCCGTCTGTGTATGAGTAGGTGAATCCCACGCTGGAAAAACTCCTGTGTTTTAGAGTCAAAAAAGTCGTGTAATGCCGTTTTCACATCGTCAAAGGTTTGGAGACCGAAGGCGTTCTACGTATAACGATCGAAAAAGGTGGTAGTCCGTAGGTGCCAGGTCACGGGCATACGCCGGGTGAGGTAACATTCCAACCAAAATCCAGTAATTTTTGCCTAGTGATTAAAGCAGCACGAGGTCTGGCGTTATCATGTGAAGGATCACGCCTTTGCGATTGACGAATGCTGGCAGCTTCGATGTCAGTTGTTCTCGCAATCTGTTCAACTGTTGGCAGTAGAGGTCAGCATTTATCACTCGGTTAGGTGCCAACACCTCCCAGTGGATTATTCCCAGGACATACCACCAAACACTCAACAAACCCTTTTCGGGATGCAGTACTCGTTTTGAGATCGATGGACCAGGCTCCGCACCTTGGCACACAGTCCGTCGACGCTTTACATTACGGTACAGTACCCATTTCTCATCACCCGTTACCATTCGTCCCAACAACGGTTCATTTCTGCGACGAGAAAGCAAAGAAACACAGGTACGGATTCTCTCCTCTCGTTGCTTTGTAGAAAGCTGGTGCGGAACCCAGTTATCGAACTTGGCGATGAACCCAAGCGCATGCATCCGTCTTTCGACTGTTGTTCTGTGCACCGACGACGTATCCGCTAATTCCTGAACGGCTGGATGTGGGTCATTTGTTATGGCTTTGTCCACATCCTCGTCAGAAACCATGGATGGACGTCCAGGACGTGGTTGATCTTTATAGCTTCTGTCCGGAATTTCCGAAATCAACAGCGACGCGTACTATCATCCACTGCATCCTCCCCATACACTTGACAGATGTTGCGGCAAGCAGCGGCTGCAGTACTGCCTTTATCGAACTCGTACAGTAAACAATGTCTCATGTGCTCCTTATTTCATGCCATGTTACACCGTCCGTGATTTCCATTAGGAATGACTTACTCGGACAAACCTAGTGCCTCCATATGCTCTATTGCTCCACGCCTTATTGGCCGAAAATTCGGCATCGCAGCGTCATCTGTGACAACGACTTATCCGTTCTCCACAGCCAGCCACGACCATCCCCGATTTACGTGTCCAGGTTGAGGATGCTTGGAACTCAATACCCCAAACTTACATCCAACATCTGTACGACAGACTCCATGCCGGAATTGCACAGTGTGACGCAGTTCATGGCGGTTCAACCTCGTACTAACCATGTTACATGGAAATGTTATTTTTTAGTTTACCAGCAAATACAGCTGTATTTTGCCATAATGTTTTGATCACGTTATCCTCTGTATTCCGTTATTATGCTGTATAAATTTCGTTAGTATCAGCCGTCTCCTTTTTGGTGTTTTTTTTTTCACTTTCCGCCTGTGTATATGGCTGACTGAACACTGCATAAATCATTTCTTAAATACTTCAGCTACAGTGAAATAAGAGAAATCAAAGAACGTTAAGAAAAGGTTACTTATGGTTAGTCTTTATTCAGCCAAAACTCTTTTGGCACTTCAACAAGGCACAACTACATCTCACTTTTCAATAGTATTTACTTAATCCAACTAATATGAGCTAGTAATCAGAACCCTTTGTTAAGGGAAAATGCCAACGCTAAAGCTATAACGTGCAGCCTTCAAATGGATCAAACTTCAATTAAACAACTCCACTTCCACGATTATAGCGTTATAACACTCACCATCTCCAACTCTTTCCTGCTGCTTAAAACATTATAGCGATTTGCAGTTCTCTTGATGAAAAATTTTGCTTGTCTTTTTTTTTCATATGCAAGCCTGACAAGTAACGACTAGACATTTTCAATAGGGTTTAAATCTGGGCTTCGAGACGACCAGTTCATAATATCTATTTTTAGCACGTCTTTTGTGAAAAAAGATTGTGCTTATGTTATCGGTTTGTCCGTCCGTCCGCTTGTGGACACCATATCTCTGCAACTATTAGTCCGATTTGAAAAATTATTTTTACATTGGGAAGCTTGAAATATGCGAATGATGATCCTTCATTACGTTTTTTTTACGAAGTACAGTTTCCCCGCTACAGGGTGTAAATGCAGATGATACGAATTCAAAATACATTTTATTCCATGTATATGCTTCCAAACATCCGATTGAAAAAATTATTTTACGTTTCAATTCCATTTATGTCGAAGAGTATTTTATGTATAGTCACTTTTTCAAGTTGCGCATAGATTTTCCGCTAGGGGGCGTAAAACTAAAGAGCGTTTTTCCCAGTATCGTTACTTATAAAACTCCGATTTGAATTTTTTTTTCTTTAGCGGATACAGCTCCTGATTGGAAATCTTTTCCATGTAATTTCTAATTTTTGATAACGAAAAATTTGGCCAAGAACATAAGTGTTACTTTCTGCTACTGATGTATTTACCACAAAATCTGAGCTTCTGAAATCTCGACTGAAAACATTCGTTCATAGACCGATGCCACTCACGTCGATAAAGCTTTTCGGAATATTTTCTTCTTAAAGCATTCTATGGTTTCTCCGCCAGGGGCGTAGATGTATATCTTTTTTTCAATATCTCTGCTTCTAATGGTCCGATTTGAAAAATTCCTTCTTTATTGGATACAGTTTCCAGTGTGACATGTTTTTCATGTAACTTCAAAAATTTCAAGCAATTCATAGACTTTCCGCTAGGGGTCGTAAAGGTAAATAGCATTTTCACCGGTATCTCTGCTTCTAAAACTCGGATTTGAAACTTTTTTCTGCACTGGATACAGCTCCTGATCGGAAATCGTTTGCATATAATTTCCAATTTGTTAAAAATGGTTTGGCCACCAGGGGCGTAAGAGTTAATTTCTGCTTCTGATGCATCTGCAGCAATATTTGAGCCTCTAAAAATCTCGATTGAAAAACATTCGTTTGTAGACCGATCCTACTCACGTCGATAAATCTTTCTAAATATTTTATTCTTAAAATAATGCATGGTTTCTCCACCAGGGAGCGTAGATGTATATCCTATTTTTGTCAATATCTCTGCTTCTAAGAGTCCTGTTTGAAAAATTCCTTCTTTGTTGGATAGCGTTTCCGGTCCGAAATGTTTTGCATATAATTTCAAACATTCCAAGTAGTTTTTGAAATTAATTCTTGCGTAGAGATAAATTGCGTTTCCCCCGACATCTCTGCTTCTAAAATTCCGATTTCAAAAATCCGTTCTTTATCGGACACAGCTCCTGATGGGGAAATATTTTGAATATAATTTCGAATAGTTGGTAAAAAATGGTTTGACCACCAGGGGTCATAAGTGCTTATTTCTGTTTCAAACGCATTTGTAGCAAAATCTGAGCTCCTGAAAGCTCAATTGAAAAAATCCTTTCCTACCCTGATACCGGTCACATGGAAAAACCTTTTGAGAATACTTTCTTTCTAAAATAATCCATGTTTTTTCCGTCTGGGGGCGTGGATGCACAGCTTGTTTTTGTTCATAGCTTTGCTTCTAAGAGTCCTATTAGTAAAATTCTTTCTTTGTTGGAGAGCGTTTCCGCTGAAAAATGTTTCGCACATACTTTCAAATTTTTCTTAAGGCACAAGTCTGCCACCAGAGATCGTAAGCACGTTTTCGTTTACAGCAATATCTTCGGAACTAAAAACCCGATTGAAAAACTTCCTTATCAGTGAGATACTACTAACTATACAAACTCTGTGCGCGTATTTTCTTCCCGAAATAGTGCGCACTTTCGCCGCTAGTGGAGCAAACGCTTAATCTTTTTTGCTCAATATTTATGCTCCTACATGCCCGATTTAAAAAACTCTTTCTACACCGGATGCCATTTACCTTGTAGAACACTTTAGGCTAGTATATGAGGAATTTTGTAGTTTACATTTTTGTCGGTAGGTAACGTTTGTGTACTCCAGTTTGCAGCTGTATCGCAGTTTCTAAAAACACTATTGAGACATTTTTTTTTTACTCTATGCCATTCGCTACAACAGAGATGTGGAACATTATCCTCTTTAAATGATGCGAAGATTTCCCGGTAGGTGCGTAAAGATCGAAACTTTTTTTCGCTATCTCTGTTTCCGGGGGGCGTATTTGAAAATTTATTTTTCCTTAACATAACTTTTTCCATGAGGAATATTTTTCGCCTATTTTCGACTTTTCCGTTATGCAAATTTCTTCCGCTAGCGTACGTAGACTTATATCACACAGTATAAAAGTCTATATTCTCTATATTTCTTCTTTTAACTGTTCGATTTGAAAAACTCTTTGTATCTGATACCTTTCTTGTGCTATAAGAAGCTTTGTGTGTGCCATTTGTTAATTTTCGTAACGTGCTTTTTAGGCGCTGGTGGAACTAAGTAGATGTTTCTTTTTGTGGATGTTTTATCGATTGTAAAAACCGGTTGATCGTTTTCCTAACCAGTTCCATTGACTTTGAATAGCTCTAAAATATTTAATTCGCGTGATATCGGATTCGAAAGACGTGCTCATTACAACCAAAAATTCGGTGTCATATTTCTTGTTTGTTCTACTAACGATCTTGTATTCGCCGATCGAAAAACGTCATTGTATTCATAATTCTTTTATGCAGTGTATTTTTTCTCATTAGAGTTTCTATCTCTAAATCAAGATTGAAAATCTCTTCTTCGCTTTTGATGTGGATAGGTTCTTTATCCCCTTATCGTCATAAAAGGAGAAAAACTCGCCTAATATTTGCCTCACAAATACTTAACAAACCTCTAAATAATAATTTGAGCCTTTAAATAAGCTGACAATTGATTACTGCGGTTTGCAGTAATCAATTGAAATACACTCACTTTATGAATAAATAAAAAAATAAATGTCTTGTAATTCAATGATGTCATGGAATTAAATACACTGCTGGCCATTAAAAGTACAACACCATGATTCGCATCCCAGGGGCTCGAAAGTTGGCAGAAGAACAAATAAGGAAGATGACACCGAATTTTCGGGTGTAATAAGCACGTCTTTTGAATCCGTTCTGCCTTAAATTAAATTTATCAAAGCTATTCAAAGTCAATGGAACCGGTATGGAAAACAATAGTATCTGACAGAAGAAGGAAGTTTTTCAATCGAGTTTTTAATCTCTCAGATATTTCTGTAAACGGAATCGTGAGCTTACGCCCTCTGGTTGCAGACTTGTGTGTTAAGAAAAACATTAATTTATATGAGAAACATTTCGGACCGGAAATGCTCTCCAATTCAGAAATAATTTTTCAAATCGGACTCTTAGAAACAGAGATATCGACAAAAATAAGATGTGACTTTTCGTCCCCTGGTGGGGAAACCATGCATTATTTTAAGAAGAAAGTATTCTCAAAAGGTTTTTCCATGTGAGCGGTATAGGTCCAAGAAAAAAAAAATTAGTCGAGTTTTCAGGAGCCCAGACTTTGCTACAAATACATCAGAAGCAGAAATTAACACTTATGCCCCTTGGTAGCCAAACCATTCTTTACCAAACATTAGAAATTATGTGAAAAATATTTTCCACCAGGTCTTGTATGCGATACAGGAAGAATTTTCAAATTGGAGTTTTAGGAGCAGAAATAACGCAGAAAACGCAATTTACCTTTGTGCCCCCTAGCGGAAAGTCTATGATTTACTTGAAAATTTTAATTTATTGGGAAAACATTTCGCATCGGAAACACTATCCAACAAAAAAGGAATTTTTCAAATCGGACTCCTAGAAGTAGAGATATTGACAAAAATAAGATTTACACTGACGGAAAAAAATCCCAACACCACGAAAAAATAGTTGTAGAGGAATGAAATGGCGGCAATACATTTGTATAGGTAACATATTTAATCGATTAAGATTTCAAGATCACAGATTATTGTAAGCGCGAGAAGAGACATATTAAATGTGAAATGCTGGTACATTAATAACCGGTGTAACCGCCAGAATGTTGAATGCAAGCACGCAAACGTTCATGCATTGTGTCGTACAGGTGCAGGATGTCAGTTTGTGGGATGGAGTTCCATGCCTGTTGCACTTGGTCGGTCAATACAGGGACGGTTAATGCTGGTTGGGGGTGACGCTGGAGTTGTCGTCCAATGATGTCCCATACGTGCTCGATTGGTGAAAGATCTGGTGATCTAGCAGGCCACGGCAACATGTCGACACTCTGTAGAGCATGTTGGGTTAGAACAGCGGTATGCGGGCGAGCGTTATCCTGTTGGAAAACATCCCCTGGAATGCTGTTCATGAGTGGCAGCACAACAGGTTGAATCACCAGACCGACGTACAACTGTGCCGTCAGGGTGCGTGGGATAACCACGAGAGTGCTCCTGCTGTCATAGGAAATTGCTCCCCAGACCATAACTCCAGGTGTAGGTCCAGTGTGTCTCGGCCGCAGACAGGTTGGTTGCAGGCACTCACCTGGCCTCCTTCTAACCAACACACGGCCATCACTGGCACCCAGGCAGAACCGGCTTTCATCAGAAAACACAACAGATCTCCACTCCGTCCTCCAATGAGCTCTAGCTTGACACCACTGACGTCGCAAACGGCAGTGGTTTGGAGTAAGTGGAATGCACACTACAGGGCATCTGACTCGGAGCTGTCCTTCAAGTAACCGATTTGTAACAGTTCGTTGTGTCACTGTGGTGGCAACTGCAGCTCGAATTGCTGCCGCAGACGCGGTACGATGCGCCACGGCCATACGCCGTACACGGCGGCCTTCCCTCTCAGTAGTGCCACGTGGCCGGCCGGAACCCGGTCTTCTTGAGGCAGTACCTTCCCTTGACCACCGCTGCCAACAATCATGCACAGTGGCTACATTCCTGCCAAGTCGTTCTGCAATATTGCGGAAACAAATCCCACCTTCTCGTAGCCCTATTACACGACCTCGTTCAAACTCCGTGAGCTGTTGATAATGGCTTCTTCGTCTTCTTAAAGGCATTCTTGACTAACATCAACACCCTACGTCGAATCTCAACGATAACTAACGCTCACGAACGTTACAGCGCGTATTTACAGCAAACCTGCTTTGCATGTTCCGAGGGGCGCTACTAACGCCACACGTATGCGCCGAGCGCAAAATTTGCATAGACGTCATCTTACAGATGTACTCTCACCGCCTACCAACTGTCGTTTATCTAACACAATTCCTTCTTGGTGTTGCGATTTTCTTTTCCTTGAGTGTATATCTACGCCCCCTGGCGTAGAAACCATGCATTATTTCAAGAAGAAAATGTTCCTAAAGGTTTGTCGACATGAGTAGTATCGGTCAACAAACGACTTTTTTTCAATCAAGATTTTAAAAGCTCATGTATTGCTGCAAATACATCAGAAGCGGAAATTAAGATTTACGCCCCCTGGTGGCCAAATCATATTTTTACAAAAATTAGAAATTATGTGCAAACGATTTCCCATCAGAAGCTGTATCCGGAGCAGAATTTTTTTTCAAATCGGAGATTTAAAAGCAGAAATATATAGGGGAAACGCAATTTACCTATACGCCCCCTGGCGGGAAGTCTATGAATTACTTGAAAAATTTTGAAATTATATGAAAAACATGGCATACTGGAAACACTATCCAACAAAGAAGGAATTTTTCAAATCGGACGCCTAGAAGTAGAGATATTGACAAAAATAAGATATACATCTACGCCCCGTGGCGGAGAAACGGGAATATTTTAGGAAGAAAATATTACGAAAAGGTTTTCCGATGTGAGTGGCATCAGTCCACGAAAGAATTATTTCAATCGATATTTTAGAAGCTCAGATTTTATGAGCAAATACATCAGAAGCAAAAAGCAACACTTACGGTCCCTGGTGGCCAAAGTATTCTTTACCAAAAATGTGAAATTATATGGAAAAGATTTTCCATCGGGAAGTGTATCCGCTGAAAAAAACATTTTTCAAATCAGAGTTTTAGAAGAAGAGTTATCGGGAAAAATATAATTTACTTTTACGCTCCCGAGCGGAAAATCTATGCGTAATTTGAAAAAGTAACTATATCTAAAATACTCTTCGACATAAATGGAATCGAAAGATAAAAGAATTTTTTCAATCGGATGTTTAGAAGCAAATATGTGGAATAAAACGTATTTTTGAATTCGACATCATCTGCATTTACGCCCTCTAGCGGCGAAATTGTACATCGTAAAAACAAAACGAAATAAAGGATCATCATTCGCATATTTCAAGCTTCCCAATGCAAAAAAAATTTTTCAAATCAGACTAATAGTTGTAGAGATATCGTGGGTACAGACGGACGGACGGCCAAACCGGTAACATAAGCGCTATCTTTTTTTACAAAAGACGTGCTAAAAACGGGCGCACATGTAAATGATTAACCGGGCAGCACATATGGAAATTATGTGGGACAGTAACGCCCTCTGGAACAAGGAGCCAGTGTTAAGCACTCGAAGTGCGTTTCTTCGCCGTTCCTGGCAATGGACAACTGCAGCATGCCCCGTAGAAAACAACGGCAGCCCTACCATCAGGTTTCCGACTTCGATCGTGGGAGAATTGTGGCATATGGGGATTGCGGATTATCACTCCGAGACATCGGTGCTCTCGTGTGGGACGGCATGCGGCCACGGTGGGGAAATTATGGTGTCAGTGGGTAGCGGAGGAACAAACACGCCGATGTGCGGGATTCCAACGGCCCCGCCACACCACAGAACGAGGGGACCAACATCTGATTCGCATGGCTCTGGCGGATCGCACAGATTCATCGACCACCGTAGCTCAACAGTTCGTCTCAGCACGGACGGTTCGACGTCGTGTTCAGCAGCGGGGCATTTTTGCACTGTTCCCATTGCTTCGGTTACCTTTGACTGTACAACACCGCCGTCTGTGAATGCAATTTTTTTTTTTGATTGTAGGTTTAACGACCACCGTGAGCAACTCAAATAGGCTATAAGCAGTCGCCCGTCCCTAATTTTGGGTCACTGGTTCCAGGGAAGGGAAAGAGCCAGTGCCGTAAGACAAACACAACATCCATGCCTGACCGGGATTCGAACCCGGACCCCTTACGGACGAATGATCAGAGGCCAGCGCCTTAGACCACTGCGCCACCGGGGCAGCATGAAGTGAATGCAATGTTGCCAAGAACGTCGGGCATGGTGGAGCAAATGGCAAGGCATCGTGTTTTCTGACGAATCCCACTTCAGTTTGCAGTACCATGATGGAAAAATCCGTGTCTGGCGGTACCGCGGCGACCGACTGAGTGAGTCGTGCACTATGCTGGGCCATACCGGCTCGGCATCGGCGTCATGGTATGGGGTCGCACTGGATTCCACTCCCGCACGCGCCTGTTCCGCATTACCGGTACGTTGAACAGTCATCGTTACATCACTGAGGTGTTGGAGTCCGTTGTTGTACAATACCTTCAGGGGGTGTCTGGTGCCATTTACGAACAGAATAATGCGCGACCGCATATGGCACGCGACCTCTAATACTTCCTGGATCGCCACTATGTGCCACGTCTTCCTTGGACAGCGCTGTCGCTGGACATGTCGCCTATTGAACACGTGTGGTCTATGATCGCCGGACGACTGATACGCCATCCACCATCCTAGCTACAACGGAGAAACTGGGGCATCGTAGCTGCGTGGACGGACATTTCCCAAACACGCATCCAACGTCGCTTCCTCTTGATGCCGGGCCGTGTGGCAGCTGTAGTTGCAGCCCAGCACCAGATACTGGTTGTTATGTGTTCCCCTCGTCTCACGGTGCTGTATTTGTGATCGATTCACCCCTGTATCATCTGCTTTGTGTACAATAAATATGGCTTTGGTATCTTGTGTCTTTCGCAGTGTAGCACTATTAAAGGCCAGCAGTGTATTTAATGGTTGAAAATCCTTCAAATTCGAATATGCGTGTTTCTTGTGACGTGGTTTTATGGATTTATCTAAAATGTTTACTTCTGCGTTTTTCAGAATTCGTGCTGCGGCATATGGTGAAAGGAACTATCTATACAAGTGGAGTCAAGGATGGAATGAGGTTTACATCGGAATATCCGTCGGAAATGAAGGTCAAAATTTTGCCAAGTAAGTAATGCGAATTCTTCTCTTCAATGTACCGTGGAAAGAATCCGACTTTCAAAAGTTGAATATATTCAGAAACCTTTTCATCATGGCTGACGATTTGATACTTATTAACTCTACGTATTCAATCATTAATCTGAAAGGGCATTCGCTGTAATATTGATGCGACACCGCAGGGGCGTTTTCATTCAAATTAAACGGTAGCACGTATGGACTCGAGCAGCACTCCCCAGGGCGCCACAAACAACAGAAATTAATTTTTAGTCAATCAAAGTAGGCGGGTTCTAACTGCTGTAAATTTGAGAGCGAGCATCCATTTAAACCAAATTTTACAATGACAAAGGCGAGGGAATTCTTCATTGAAAGTCATAGCTGCTTTGGGAGGTTTTCCCACGAATGATCGGTTCTCGAGAGAGTCCCGCGTGGATGTGAATGAAAGTGTTACTACTCTGATATTAGGTAGTGAACCCCGGTTACTACAAAAGAAACATAGGAGTCGTTTGTGTGCTGGAGAAATGCGTTACTTACAGGGGGGTTGGGGCAAGACACGTTCTGATCGTGTGAGGAATGAAGATGTGTTGCAGTTGTGTAAAATGAAGCAAAATGTTGTCAGCAAGCTGGACACTAATATTCATCGGTGGTTTGGCTATGTTGAAAGAATGAGTGATGAGATGCTTACCAAGAGAATTTTGAAGCCCAAGAGACAGGAAGGTAAGGCAGATACAGGCCACGGAAGGATCAGATTCGGGAGTGTCCGCATGAGAAAAAGTTTATAAGTATGAAATATACACTGAAGAGCAATTGAATTAGAGATGCCTGTCTAGTAAGGTGTAGCACAACCTTTCGCCCTGATGACGGCGGCGATTCGTCTTGGCATGGACTCGACAAGACACCGGAAGCGTTGGGAAGCCATACGGATCCACGACCCCTGAACAAGCTCCCACAGTTCACGAAGATTTGATGGAGGGGGTCACCTCTCTCGATGGCATCACAGATGTGCTGAGGTCAGGTGACCTAGCTGGCCAAGGAAGCTAGGTCACGTCGGTGGAGTGTTCATCCAACCTTTCGGATACAATTCGGGGGCGATGGCACGGTGCATTGTGTTGTTGCAGGATGAGGTCCCCAGTGAGATGTTGAAGACGCACAATCGAGAGCAAATGGTCGTCTAGGATATCCCGGTAACGTTGACCTGTGAGGGACGATGTCACACGTACCAGGGGTCCCATTTCAGTCCACGTAAACAGTCCCCAGACGAGAATGCCACATCCACCAGCTTAAAGAGCACCCTGCTGGCAAGAAGGATCCATCGCTTCATGTGATTTGCGCCGTATTCGTATCCTGCCATCCGTATGTACCAACGTGAAACTCAACTCATCAGTCCAGGCAACATTTCCCCAAATGTCCAGGGTCCAGTGGCGATGTTCCCGTGCCCATGCTAATCTTTGCACCCTGTAATGTGCTGTCAGCAGCGGTACCCTCGTGGGACGATGGCTTCTGTACCCCATAGCCAGGAGATGGTTCTGGATGGTGGGGACACGTTTTTGTGCACCAGCGTTAAATTGCCGAGTGATTTCTTGCACTGTGGCCCGTCTATCCGCTGTTACAATGCGGGCTAGCCGACGATGACCCCGCTCACCCACACGCTGTTGTCCACGGTAGTTGGCCCTTGCAGGGATGGTTTTACCGGATTCGATGTACTCACGGTGCACCCGTGACACAGTGGCTCGTGAAATGTCGGATCGCTGCATACGTCATGTCGTTTCCATTTACAGGGCCGCCCACAGCGCCACATTTACATAACGCCAGTTGTCTCTAATGCAATTGCTCTTCAGTGTAAAAGGTTTTCGATACGTCGTGTGATGGATGTCAGTGAAGCCCAAGTTGTGATTCAAGATCGCTGTAAATGGAGAAGTTTGATACGGCAACAGTAAGTAAATAATCAGTTAAAATTTTATCTGGTAGTTGTATTTCTTGTTGAGCTAACCTCTGAATATCAGAGAACAGCTTAGTGTTAGTGACATAGTATTCAGAAATGGACTGCGAGCATTGCCGGCACATAAAATATACTTTAAGTTTAAAACTGCTATTTTACATAATTGATTAAGTTGCATTATGGCTTTATACAAGTCACTGCGATAAACTTGGTAATTTTTAACAACAGATCGGGCCGCCCAATCATTAATTTAGTAGTTTTTTTTACTCAGTAACAGATAAGTTTAGCAATCGTCTGGATTAGTTCAGACACCAAACATAAGCAAAATAAAGAAGGCAAATTTAAAGGTTTTTCCATGTTATTTTAGAATTTACACACCTTTAATCACAACACATAACGCCCATTTCAGGACGCCGTTCATTGAAATGCAAGCAATTAATTAATCGAGATGATTGGTTCTTCCCATTGTATCTAAAAATAATGAGGAAAAATTCGTATAAAGATTTATGTAACTTTGTGGCCAATTTACTCTTAATGCTGGGTGCCTACGGACAGGACCGCCCTTAGATCCCAGCAAGCGGGGCACCTGACCATCACCCCCTAATAGCTACTAGGGGGTGATGACCTGACTCGGGGCCCGCGTCACAGGAAGCCCCACGCTTTGGCTGACACCGATCAACGAAGACACAAAGAGTTAAGATAAAACTGTAATATGCAGAATAAAACTGTGATGTACTACAGATGACATACACTATATTGACAAAAATCACCGGACATTCCTTCAAAAGTAAATGAACGGATTTGCTGCGTTGTTAAAATGCCCGGTACACCTGCAAACGGTATAAAAACAAGCCTGCAGCTGACCGCGATCATATCGTACTGTAAGGTTGAGTGAAAATGTCCCCTGCGGGACAGAACTGACTTTGAGAAAGGAAAGATTGTTGGGTATTATATTAGTGGGTTGTCCATAAGAGAAACCGAGATGTGTTTAAACATACCGAATTCAACTGTTTTGGATGTACTGAACAGGTGGAAGACACATGCCGTGCTTGAAGCAGCAAAACGTACCGGCAGACCAAAGACAATCAGTGACAGAGAACGTCGAAGTCTCAGGAGAGTCGTTACAGCTAATCGATGGAGTACTGCACAAGACCTCAGTGTACAGGTGAGTAAAAATGCTGGAACCCCGGTATGTACACGTACCATGCGCAGACAACTTCTTTCCATGGATTACCGTGGTCGTGCGGCTGCTCATAAGCCTTTCATCTCTACTCGTCGTTTAGCATGGTGTAAAGAAAATTTATCGTGGACCGTAGATCAATGGAAACGGGTCTTATGGACTGATGAATCCAGATACACGATCCATCAGTCTGATGGCCGTGTGTGGGTATGGCGGCAGCCGGGAGAATGCTATTTACCACAGTGTACTGTTCCTACGGTCAAGTTTGGAGCTGGCAGTATACTCTTGTTTGGTTTTTTTTTCGTGGTATGGTCCCGGCCCGTTGGTTATCGTGGACAAACCTGTTAACCAGCACGTCTACCTCGATATTCTGGACAATTATGCCCTACCAACTCTGTGGCAATACTATGGAACGGAGACTTGTTGGTACCAGCAGGATAATGCACGGAGCCATAAAACCAGGACAATTACGACGTGGTTTGACGATAATTCCGTATCTTGTGTGGACTGGCCAGCACAAAGCTCTGATCTAAATCCCAAAAAGCACCTATGGGATGAGTTAGAGTGCCGCATAAGAAGTTTGGAACCAAGGCCTACTAAGCAGCAGTTAGCGTCAGCATTATGTACTGAATGGAAGAGCATACCTATCGCTGTGTTCCAAAACCTTGTCGAAAGCATGTCTCGACGGGTCAGTACATCCATTAAGGACAAAGGTGGTTTCAAAATCGCTTTAATGTAACAAAGCAGAGGAGACGAGCAACATGGAATCGTCTCAAAGAAAACAAAAAAGAACAGGAATGATACAAACTGATGAAAGCGATGATATGGACATTGAATGAGTAATGACAAATACAACGTGATGCAAACAGAGCAATGCTTGAGGGAGAACAAAATGATCACAGGCGGGGCATCGCAGTGCGAAAGAACAACAAAAAGTTAATGCAGAGTCTTAACTCACCGTAAGATGTAATAGACTTGGTGTAACAGCGAACCACGGGGTCACTGGTGACCACGTAGCATAGAAGGAGCTTTCACGGCATGCGGAGATGGCAGACTGAAACGCCTGCTGTACCTACGTGCATAGAGAAACGGAAAGCATGGTGAAAGGTGAAGTTCCAAGTGCGTCATCTATGCAAAAGTGTCGAGAATTGGCAGTTCATCTCTTGCAGAAGGAGTAAGTCGGCCCCAAGAGGTGACAGATCTTCCAGAACGAGAGCGTTAGAGAGGAGGTTAGTAAACCCCCTACAATTCAGAGTGGTGACCTGGAATGGGTAAGTCCGACGTCGGACGAAGGGCAGCTTTCTGAAATGTGTCGAGGCGATTGATAATACCATGACACCACAAGATGTAGTCGGGTTTCTTGGCATTATGCCGGAGGAATTTGAGGATGGAGTGTGCTTGGCATTATGCCGGAGGAATTTAAGGATGGAGGTTGCTTGGTCAAAAACCTCGAGAAGAACTGCTTCAAACTGCTGTAAAAAGATGAGAGAAGCCTCCCGATTTGTTTTTTGAGTGAGAAACTCGTAAAGATCTTCAAAGAAGACAGGTTCTGAAGGAAGAGAGGCATTGGTAAGCAGAGTCGAGAAATCTTCATACGTCGGCAGAGGACCCTTGGTTTTTGAAGAGGAAGAGCTAGAACGTGACAGAGGAGACTTGGATCTTGCTAGACGGGTGGAACGATGTGGGCGGCCAGTCGGAGGTGACTTCTTTTTCCTCCGGGTATCGGTAATGGTAGTAAAGCGACGTTTGCCGTGCATCGATGACACACGAGATGTGGAATCAGAGGAAAGGTCCACCTCATCGCCGGGAGCAAAAGTACCGACAGTGAATGAAGCTTGAAGATCTGCCGTGTTGTTCTCTGATGGAGAAAGAACACGGGAAGGCAAGGAGCAGTCAAGCGGAGGAAAATCCGACAGAGTGGAGAAAGCAACATCGGAAGACGCGTGTTGATCGAAGGCTTTAATCAGAATTTCGGCAGAACTGGGTCCAGGAGGTGCAGACGCAGGAGGAGGCATGGCAGCAGAAACGGAGGAAGAGGTAGAATACTGCCTTGATCCTCCAGGATTCAGTGGCTCTGCATGGGGGCAAAGAGCCTGCTGATGGCCGTAAGCCTTGCAGCGTGAGCAATGAGCAGAGGTGAGGATCTCAACCCGGCGGCGCTCGTTACCGCTATGAACATCGAGGAACCGTGGAAACTTTACGAGATGCTCTTCCGACGGAAAGATGATGCGAGCTGTTCTACGGAAGCCACAGATATGTTTATCATCGGGGTCAGAGGAGAGAGAGAGAGAGTCTTCACTGGGCCGACTACTCTGCCGCATCGACTAAGTGCAGCACACAGCATATCATCAGAGATCTCCGGGGGTACCGGATGTAGAGAGACCAGAACAGGACTCTGGGCAATGGATTCAGCTAAGAGGTGACGATCGCCAATTGCTAGGCCCCGAGACAAGAAAAGCTCGGCATATTCTTTCTTCGAAAAATAAACAATCCCAGTTCGTGGCTTTCAGGTGAGGTGGGTGATGGCACCATAAGGAAGCATCTTCCTGAGAGCAGAGCTGTACTGCTTCAAAGGAGTGTTGGGCAGCGCGTCAAAACAAACCCCCAACTCGAGGGTCGAATGAAGATATTAACCAGCCGGTGAGTTCTCGGGAATGTCTAATACGATGGTGTCACCGTTGAGAGAAACGTAAGAATCCATAGGGGGCAGACGAGACGAGGAGGAAACCGGTGGAATACCAGAGGCAGCCGCATAATACATGCGTGCAGAAGCGCCTCCTCTGGAAGGCATTGACGCAGCATGAGACAATGTACTGGAAGCAGAGGTAGTAGAAACTGTAGAGGGCAGATTAGCGACGACATCAGAGACGTCCATGAATTCATCATCGCCAGCAGAGGCCAGGGACGTCACATCCACGTTCTCAATGGCAGCGTCGGAGACCTGGGCAGGAGAAGACGTGGAAATGACAGGAGGAAAATTATGAGGCTCTCCACTAACAAGCGAAGATGATTGATCGGCTGCGTCTGTCGTTGAAGAGGCGACGCGAGGAGATGCAGCGATGCGGGCGGAAACAGCGCTCTCATCGGCAGATGCCATAAACAATGACAAGGGTTAACGAAGAAAACGAGCAGCTCGGCGTGGAAATTAAAACACTGATCATGAAAAAAAAATTAGCACTCATCAACTCGTGAGGGACCTTAAACGAAAGCACAGACCTTTAACTTCGGCGTACACATAGAAGAACAATGATGGGACACACAAAACACGTACGTGAAGCACTCGAACACGAAGCTCGTGAAGACACGTGTATGCCAAAGGTGGACCGACACCGTACTAATGTATGTCAAGAACTGCTATGTTGTGTTTCTCTTCTAGGTGTCCGGTAACTTTTGTCAATATAGTGTATATGTCAGGAAGGCAAAGTTGCAGCGGTAAATTTCGTCGATGTAGCTTAATGGGGAAAGCATTCGGCTCCAGAGCAAAAGAATGCGAGATCAAGCCCCACCACTGGCGAATTTGTGTTTTAACGTTGGCGTTCGAACGTAAAAGTGGATCTACTGGCCCTTAGGTTCTTCGAGAAATGTGTGATCTCCTTAAGAAAAAGCAATCCCCAAATTTTAGGTTTAGATTTTCTCTCTCGCCCGAACGCCTTTTTGGAAACGACAAATGCGGTGGGAGGTTATGTGACGTATGTATAATAGAAAGGTGAGATAAGAAGGTTGGTTCACACACACACACACACACACACAAATGTACACCGATGAGCCAGTACATTATGACCTCCATTTAGCCCGCAAAATAGCGGCCACTCGGCGAGGCATCGATTCGATGAGGTGGCGATAGGAACCCCGGGATATCTGGTACCACAATGTCGACAGCAGGTCCTCCAGTTCCCGTACATTTCGGGATGGTAGTGATTTAGTGCGAACCCGCTTCTCCAAGTCGAACCACAAATGTTCGATTGGGTTCATGTCTGGCGAATGTGGAGGCCAGGGCATTAACAGAAAGTCTCCAGCATGTTCCTCGAACCACACCTTGACGATTCTGGCAGTGTGGCATGGCGCATTGTCCTATTGGTAATGGCCATCACCAGCAGGGAACACAGTTGCCATGAATGGGTGCTTGTTCCGCAACGATGTGCATATACATGACAGCTCTCGGGGATTGTGCTATTGGGATAATGGGGGCTAAAGTGCCCCATAAAAACATTGCCCACAGCATAACACCGCCGCCGCTGGCCTGTTTCAGCCCAACAGAGCATCCAGGTGCCATAGCCTCCTTTGGTAATCGGTGTATCTGCGCTCGGGCGTCTACGTGATGCACTAGGACTCTTGATTCGTCAGACCAGGCCACTTTCTTCCAATCATCCACAGTCCAAGCTTGATGATCTTGGGCCCATTTCATACGTTGTTGGCGATGATGTGCAGTGAGCACGGGGACCCAACTGTGTCTTGGGCTACGGAGGCCCATGAACAGAAGGCTGCGATGACCTATGTGCTGTGACACATTGCCCTGATCACCACTGTTGTAGCTCCGGATGATTTGTTACACAGTGGCTCTGCGGTCGCTGTGAACAATAGGCGACAGTCTCCGCTTCCCTCTGTCATCAATGAGCTGCGGACGACACGTGGCTGGACGACGGTTCATTGTTTTGGAATCTGTGCACCACTTTTGATACGTACTCAATACAGCGGCACGTGAAAAACCCATAAGCCGCCCCGCTTCCGAGATTGTAGTTCCGAGGCGCCATGCCATCACAATTTTTACTTTATGAAACTCCGATCAATCGGCAGCTTTTTCCCGTTCTGACTCCAAACACTCTACTAACTGAAAGCTGGTCCTAGGGTTGTATATATACTGCTTTGTAAACTTTACCTACCCACGTTCGGTCTCCAGGCGCATTCATTTTTCTAGGCTAGGGATGGTCATAATGTAGTGACTCATCGGTGTATGCTCTCTGGCTGACTGGCTTATGAACTGTGAGGACTGTTTTCTGTCTTTCGTTAATCTAATTTGCGTCAGGTTGACTTGTGTTAGTATGTAGTTCAGTTAAGAAGTTTTGCTAAGCTAAATTTGTATTATGAAACTCACGTTAAATTGAAATTCAAGATCTTGTTAATATTGTTATGAAATAGCTGATGTTCAACATCTGAATAGATTCTAAAGCGATTATTGAAAGCTGTTTCATTATTGTGGAAGTGATATCCGTTATCAACTTGATGTGAATATTGACTACTGATTGTCTGACTCAAATAAGGGTTGAAAAGCTGTTAGTAAAACTATTGACTTTTACTTGAAATACAATTCTGATGCTTAATTAAGGATATTGAAGTTATGCTATCCCGGGTTCCTATTAATTCGAACCAGCAACGATAGTTAAAAACGAGCTTCATGTAAGGGGACGTTCCAGTTAAACCGACATTGCACGTACAACCTAAGCCCAATAAGTTTCAGGATTGACCACAAAACTGAGGTAACAGTAGTGGGATAAAAATATTCCGTATATTTCAGAAGACATTCTGAAATATGACCAAAAGGAGGCTCGTTCATAGATCTGTTCCGATATGTTGGACACTGCAGCTGAGGATCCTGATCTTTGCTCCAGAATTATTGCAGGAGATGAGACATGGTGCCTGGGCAATGATCCACAAACAAAGCTACAAAGCGCTGAATGGAGAGGTAAACACACACCACTAACCAAGAAAGCCCGCATGAAACCATCCAAGACGATGTTGAAAGCCTTTTTAATTCGAAAGGTGTAGTCCACAAGGAATTCGTACCAGTAGATCAAAAGATAAATCAAGAATTCTACAAGCAAGTCTTACAACGTTTACGTAGCAGTATTTGTCGCCGTCGACCCCAGTTATGCAAATCCGGAAATCGGTTCTTGCTCCATGATAATGCAAGACCACATTCCGCGTTGTCGGTCCAACACTTCCGGGCTCAAAATCACGGTTGGCACATGCGCCGTATTCCTCTGATTTACCACCCTGTGACTTCTTGTTCCCCAGGATAAAATGGGCACTGAAAGGACATTATCATGCAGACATTACACCTATCCAAGCAGCAGTGACAAAACAACTTGCAGACATCCCGGAAAGTGTCTTCCAAAACTGTTTTCAGAATCGCTGAACACTTTGTGTTGATTCAGAAGGGCGGTATTGTGAGTGTGGTGATGTTTTATATTCTTTACGGCGACATTTTTGGAACTTTTCGGTCGTAGGTTGTATACAGGGTGTATAGGAAAGTCCCTTTAGCCTCAAATAACTTGTGAACGGGGAGAGGTAAAGTTATGAAAGTGGGATAACGGTACAGTAAAGAAACTACGCCCGATCGAATGCAACCGATAGCAGCGCCCCTAGTGGCGAAATGCGGAAGTTAGCCATTGCAAATCGAAAACGAAAAGAGATAGAGCAAAATTTCCAATTACAAACATGTAGAACATCAATTAATTAGTACAAAACAACATTTGTTTCACACGGATAAGATAAATTGTCGCCTGAAATACCCTAAAATGTCCGAAATCGATGCGCGACCTTTTGTGTGAACGTTTGAAGGGGACAGGGAAATCCACACAATTATTGCATAAATGAGCAAATCCACACAATTTATTGCATAAATGTGTACTTATGTCAATACAGTTTGATGACGACAGACAAAACAAAAGCAAAAAAGGCAAACTGGCGCACAGTGATAAAAAGTTAATGTCGAGTATGATCGAAGAGTTCGCCATTGCCCACGATACACATTTGTATTCGTGAAAGTAACTCTGCATGCACATTCCTCCGCATGGAAGGTGTCACACTATTGCAGGCATCTGTAACACGACGATGTAGATCCAGCAGACTTGTAGGCGCTGTTGCATAAACCTGATTTTTTACGTAACCCCAGAAATCCAAGCTCGCCATTCCCACACAGCGTACGTAGACCTAAATTTCTGATCAGGGTAAATCCTGCTACTGGTTTGTATATCGTAGGCACGGTACAACGTCACAATTTGCATTTGCATACGGCTACATTTGCGAAATGTGGATATGCAGATTCGAATCGTCGCACATCGATTTCGGACATTGTAGGGTATTCAGGCTACAATTTATCTTATCCGTGTGAAAAAAATGTCGTTTTTTACTAATTAATTGATGCTCCACAACTTTGTAGTTGAAAATGTTGCTCTATCTCTTTTCGTTTTCGATTTGCAATGGCCAACTTCCGCATTTCGCCACAAGGGGCGCTGCTATTGGTTGCATTCGATCGGGCGTAGTCACTTTACTATACCGTTATCTCACTTGCATAACTGTACCTCCCTTTGTTCGCAAGTTATTCCAGGCTAAAGGGACTTTCCTATGCACCCTGTACAGTGTACATTGAAGAGCAATTGAATTAAAGACAGCTGGCGTTATGCAAATGTGGCGCTGTGGGCGTCCCTGTAAATGGAAACGACATGACGTATGCAGCGATCCGACAACATAAGGAGTGATGAGACGGGAATCAGTAAGAGTCGGACGCAGTATGTGTAAGACGAAGGATCTAAGCGCATTTGATCGTGGGCAAATTGTCGGGGCCCGACGAATGGGTCACTTAATCCCGGAAGTCGTGCAGGCACTGGGATTTTCACGAGCCACTGTGTCACGGGTGCACCGTGAGTACATCGAATCCGGTAAAACCATCACTGCAAGGGCCAACTTCAGTGGACAACAGCGTGTGAATGAGCGGGTTCATCGGCAGCTAGCTCGCATTGTAACAGCGGATAGACGGGCCACAGTGCAGGAAATCACTCGGCAATTTATCGCTGGTGCACAGAAACGTGTAAGCAGCCACACCATCCAGAACCATCTCCTCGCTATGGGATACAGAAGCCATCGTCCCACGAGGGTACCGCTGCTGACCGCACATCACAGGGTGCAAAGATTGTCATGGGCGCGGGAACATCGCCACTGGACCCTAGGCATGTGGAAAAATGTTGCCTGGACTGATGAGTCGAGATTCATGTTGGTACATGCGGATGGCAGGATACGAGTACGGCGCAAACCACATGAAGCGATGGATCCTTCTTGCCAGCAGGGTAATCTTCAAGCTCGTGGGGGTGGCATTCTCGTCCGGGGAGTGTTCACGTGGACTGAAATGTGACCCCTGGTACGTGTGACATCATTCCTCACAGGTCAACGTTACCGGGATATCCTGGACGACCATTTGCACCCGTTTGTGCGTCTTCAACATCCCACTGGGGACCTCATCCTGCAACAAGACAATGCACCGTGTCATCGCTCTTGAATTGTATCCGAATGGTTGGATGAACACTCCACCGACGTGACCTCGGTTCCTTGGCCAGCTAGGTCACCTGCCCTCAGCACATCTGGGATGCCATCAAATCTTCGTGAACTATGTGAGCTTGTTCAGGGGTCGTGGATCCGTATGGCGTCACAACGCTTCCGGTGTCTTGTCGAGTCCATGCCAAGACGAATCGCCGCCGTCATCAGGGCGAAAGGTGGTGCTACACGTTACTAGACAGGTATCTCTAATTCAATTGCTTTTCAGTGTATATCCGTACGCTTAAAACCTAAGAACATTATAATTTCCAAAAGATAAATTCGTTCTCGATATACTCATACACGAGACTGACTAAGGGGAAAAAAAGCTGAACTTTTTAACCGCATGGGTGAAAAATAAGAACGTGCTGCAAACCAGTGTGAATATAACGCGGCGTGAGGAAGACAAAATTGTTCACTGAAATTTATTATGTAAATATTAAGCTGGAGCACATCACTGTATTCAATATATATACATATTGTACATTTAACAGCAACACAGGATAAATGTAACATCGCGGAGAAAAAAATTACGACTACCGGTGCAATGTACTCTCTGTCCGACTTCCGTTTTAGGAAAGTTTTCCTCCAATTTGAAGCTGCAAAACAAGTATTTATGGAATAAAATTATATTTAACAACACTACACTGGGTAGAAGAGACATTGCACGAAAAAAGGATTATGATTACGGGAGAAACCTTCACTAAGCCTAACTTCCGTTTCCGAAAGTTTTGAAAGTCGGAATTCCGCTCACTGACGGAAAGCAACCAACCACCATCACTACCACCACCAATCCCTCCCAAATTTCTGTTCAGTTCTGCATCGATCTCGAAAACCATCGAAATGACGACGAAGGAAAAGGCGGAATTCTTCGAATCCACTGAAGAATCTCGTGCCTGAATATCACAGGGAAATTTTCGCACAAACTTCCGTTTTCGGAATTTTTCTTCCATTTTCAAGCTAAAATGCAAATATTTATGGAATAAAATTACAGTTAACAATAATACTGCGCAGAAGAAACATCGCGAGAAAAAGAAATCACGATTACGGGGAAAATTTTCATTTCTTTAACTTCTGTTTTCGAAAGTTTTGAAAAACAAAATACCATCCCCCAGACTAAAAAACGACCGCCCCCCAACTAATTGTTCAAAATGTCTCTTTAGTTTTGCATCGATCTCGAGAATAACTCAAATGATGACAAAAATAGCGGAATTCCGCGAATCCGCGGAAGAATCTCATGCATGTATACTAAGGCTGCTGCTACAAGCCGTGCATTTATGTGAAAGATAATTACATTTTTATGAATGACTTTTTAAACGTTTATTTTTTGTACAGAATTACGCATGTTCACAGTTTTGCATTTTTAATCCACAGATTGTATTACTGTCAACGATGTGAAGATAAAATATGGTGATATAAGTGCCACAAATGGCGTCGTCCACATTGTCGCAGAAGTTCTCTGAGTTACTGCTGCTGTCGAGATGCTTCCGATTGCTCATGTGAATTGATACGCAGATAAGAACCTCGAACATCATATTTGAATGGTTTACCCATAAGTGCAAACCTACATACCTTTGTACATAGTTTCTCATTATTGGTGCTATTCATTTTCTCACTGTACAAACTTTTATTTATATGTGTGCTTTCGGGGGTGTAGCGTTTTTTTAGAACTTGCTGGAATTTGTACTAAGAATGAATAAAGAACCATGAATTAGAATCTGTTTTGCTTTTCTGTTTCCTTTTTTTAGTATTATATTCTGATAGACGATATTTTTTATACTCTGAAGCAGCAAGTCACTGGGGACACTGTGACGTGCCTGCACCGCAGGACGCACACGAGATAAAGTCACATAGCAGTGAGAGCACATGTCCGCGTAGCTCAGTTGGTAGAGCGACTTACTTCGGAGTGAGGGAACCTGGGTTCGATGCCCGGCGCGGACCAACTTGTACGTTATAACACCCAGTAGTAATCAGACACGTGCCATCCTCACGTACGATCTGAAACTACACTTATGCTCATAAAAAAACAGAACACCAGAATGGAGTCGAGATACGACTTTGATTTTTATAGGATATGCAAATCAGGAAATATCGAAGAAATGATTAGCATTTCGTCGTCATAGGTCTGCGTGATACGGACATCGCTGCATTTACGTAGACGGCAATTCAATGTCCATATGGATAAACGTCGTGAGTTAACAGACTCTGAAAGAGGGACGCTTGACGCATGGCTCACTCCATTGAGGAGGTGATTCAGGAATTGTAGCATGCCCATTCGACATTATCAAGAATATGTCGGGAATACACCATTTCTGGAATCTCATCACGTCGTTGACGGCGCTATGGGCAGGCAAAGGTTGAGGACGAATGAGCCCGTCGACAACTGTCTGGCATATTTGAAACCAACTGGAGAGCAACAGTGGCACAAATCATTGCCGACTTCAACGAGCGAGATGTCAGAGATGTCTCCACTAAGAGCATCGAGTTATTATTATTATTTTTTTAATTTTGTTGATTGGAGGTTTAACGACCACCGTGAGCAACTCAATGGGATATAAGCAGTCACCCGTCCCTAATTTAGGGTCACTGGTTCCAGGAAAGGGAGAGAGGCAGTACCTTAAGACACACACAACATCCATGCCTCACCGGGATTCGAACCCGGACCCGTTTTGGACGAATGATCAGAGACCATAGCTTAGAGACCACTGTGCCACCAGGGCGGCATCCAGTTAGTAGCCGCAATGGGTTATGGAAGCCGCCGACCTACCAGAGTCCCATTGCTAACACCACATCACCAAAACGCATGCCTCAACTGGGCGAAAAATCATCTGCAATGGACCTTGGATGATTGGACACAGTCCTCCTGGTCCAGTGAGTCCCGTTTCCAATAATTTCGCGTAGACAAGAGAGTGCGGATCTGGAAGAAATAGCGTGAAACGATGGACCCGCCAAGTCAACAGGGAAAGGTTCAGGCTCGTGGGCGCGTTCAACTGGCACAAGTTGGGGCTTCTGTTATGCCTAGATGCATCTCTGGAAGGCTCATGCTACGTGTCCATCCTTGCAAACCAACTGCATCCGTTCACGGTTATCCTGCACTCACAGGGCAATGGACTCTTCCATCAGGACAATGGGTCTGCCCAAAACGCACTGGTGACTAGAACACAGTTAGAAGAGCATTCCCCATAAGTTCGCACCTTCGAATGGCCTCCCTTTTCACCTGACATCTGCGGAAAATCTTTGGAATGCTCGAGAAAAGTCCGTTCGAGGTTTCGATCCTCCACCCAGGAATGTGACGGAATTATGTATGGACAGCGGTGCGGTAAGCATGGATGGAGTTACCTGTGGAATACTTTCGTAACCTAGTGGATTCAATGCCTTGCCACGTGACTTTCCATATCCTGGCAAAAGGTGGGTCTATCCGGAACTAAATAGGTATGCCATGATTTTTGGCCACTCAGTGAACAATGAGGGTGGACAGGTTTTTTGCAAGACAGTGTTTTACGTTAGCTCTTAAACAACTCTTACAATTAGGAAGCTAGGAGGTTTGGGCTTGTGTGCCTAGTAGGAAAGGCACGTGGAAGTGAGGTAGGAAAGCTAAGTGTTTTTCAACATCGAGTGTGTTTCACACTCATAAGATCTGTCGTTTCGCTTCAAAGCTATGCTTTTCACACTTCTGTTTATGAGTCTCTTGGACGCCTTTGTGTGCAAACTCCAGAAGCAGTCACTCTTCGCCACTTTTAGTGCTGTATCCCTGTACATTACAAGAGCAAAAGTAGCAATCATTGTGATTTTTGGTTCCCTCCATATCATTGGTACACCAAAACGGATAGATTTTGCCTTACCTTTTGTCTTCTTCAACACAAACAGCATAGACTTTATGTGGAGACTATGATGTGTCCAGGACCCCAAGTTTTACTCCAGAGTATGCATAGTAAGCTTTTTTGCAGTCTTTAACACTCTTCTGTTGTTTTTCATGGCAAACTCCCCACAAACATAATAGAAACTGTTTAGGCAGATAACATAGCCCCGTACAGCTATTGTTATACAACCTACAAGGCACTACGTTAAAACCAGACACAAATACAACAGCTAACTGTTGAGTGCAGAGACAACTTCAATTGGAGGTTTGAGCTGTAGAAAGGTGAGGATGTGTTTAACTGCAAGTCCAGAAGTGTTTGCACCCTGTTTCTGAATGAGATTCATCATATTCATGTTAGGTCCTGTAACACAAGTTGCAATATTATTTTTGATGGTGTAAGTTTGAGCTAAGAAAAGATTTGCAACGGTAACTACACTGCTGGCCACCCAAAATGCAACACCAAGAAGGAAGCATCCAATTGGCCTGAAATTCGCAGCATGCGTCGCCCGCAAGAGGATATGCAAACTATTAGCATTGAAGGGCATATGAAAATCATGTGCGCCCGGCACGCCACCGAGAAGCACTATAAGAAGGGTGCACAGAAGGCGGGGTGTAAGTAGTGGAAGTGTGTTGTGTTGCCGGACCTGTGCGTGGGAAGCTTCCTGATGCCTCGTCGCAAAATACGGCAATCATTCCAGCACGTTTTGGAGTTCGATAGAGGACGAATAGTGGCTTATCGCGACAGCGGTTTATCGCACCGAGACATCGGCACCCGTGTGGGACGACATCCAGCCACAGTGAGGCAAGTATGCATTCGGTGGGTGCAGGACGCACAGGCGGACCGACGTGAGCTTTGCCGAAGCCGCGGCACACCACCAAACGAGAGGACCGGCATGCTGTGTGGTAGGCATTGACGGCTCGCACCGCCACATCACAACAGTTAGCGCAGGAATTAAGGTGTGTTGCGCAACAACCTGTGTCAGCACGTACCGTTCGACGTCGTCTTCAGGAGCGGGGACTTGTCGCACGGCGCCCATTGCTCCGATTACCATTGACGTTACACCACCAGCGAGTGCGGCGGCAGTGGGCCGTTTAACGCCACACCTGGACTACGGAATGACATGACATTGTCTTCTCCGACGAATCCCGCTTCTGCCTGCAACACCACGATGGTTGGACCCGCGTGTGGCGGCACCGCGGCGAGATACTGTATGACGCCTGCATTATGCATCGCCACACCGGTCCGTCGCCTGGCGTTATGGTTTGGGGCGAAATTGGATATGACACCCGCACCCCCTGGTACGCATCGCCGGTACACTCAACTGCCACTGCTACATCTCCGACGTTTTGGAGCCTGTAGTCCTCCCTTACCTGCAGGACCTGCCAGCGACCACATTTCAACAGGACAATGCGCGCCCGCACGTAGCACGCATCGTGCAACAATTCTTCACGGCCCACTAGGTGTCACTGCTGCCGTGGCCCGCCTGTTCTCCCGATATGTCGCCCATCGAACACGTCTGGTCGCTGATCGGCAACCGAGTGGCCCGGCAAGCACACAACCCGCGGCTACGCCTGATGAACTAAGGCAACGTGTGGAAGCAGCCTGGACCGACATACCCCAAGCCCATATCCAAAGCTTCTTTCGTTCGATGCCGCGGCGTGTAGCGGCCATTATTGCCAGCCATGGGGACCCCACGAACTATTGATGTCTGCGTGTTCCGCAAGTCGCACAGACCTGTAACCTCAATCGTTTCATCTTTGTATCTGTTATGTGTCCAGTAAATCTGGCTTTGCTATCTCGTGTCCTTCTTGGTGTTGCATTTTGGGTGGCCAGCAGTGTATTTTCATAATCGACAGACTCCTAAAATGAAAATTTATCGTTATTTATTCTTGACTAAACACACAACTAAAACGCTAATGAAAGTTCACTGATATATAATACTAAACATAGAATGAATGAGCTATTAATCAACTACGTTTCCTGACTTTACGGTTATTTCGTACTTTGCTTTCTATTTAGTCTGTTTTAAACAGTCTTACCATAAATTTGATATCCCTTTGGCTTTTAACACAAAAACAGTTTATTCCAGCGGGAATCCTTTTAGGTGATCATAATACATGTACTCTTTTAGAGCACTTTTGTAAGAACAACAAACACAGCGTGTTCACACACATCGAAGCGACGCCATCTCCTCTGTCCAGGGTCGTGATCCCATAATTCTCTGCAGCGAACCGCTGGCTGGCTGTTCGATATCCACACAACTGAAACTCACAAACGTAAACTTGCAGCAGGTGTTTGACGAAAATAAAAGAAACTAGTAAAGGACGCTAACATCCAACAATTTTGTAGGTGATCGAAAAGAATTAGTAACTTCTAAACCCTTTAATGTTTTTTTTTTACATATCGACTTTTTAAAGCATTTCATTAAACAAGATGATTACTGGGAAAAAATATGAATTCCGCTTCGGCAAGTACGATTGATAAGTAGGATTTATTTTCTAAGATCAGTTACACAATGAAGGTTCCAACAATACCAAAATATCACACTCAAGGTAGAAGTAACAATGAAATATCAAAGTCCAGGTAACAGTAGCAATGAAGTATCACAGTAAAGGTAAGAATGTCTTTGAAGTGAAGCTTGAACTTAACGCTCTTCCTTGCAATTTCCAAATTTGTCGCTCCATGCGACCATTTTTATTTCAACCAGCGGCTTATCGGGATATATCACTAGGTACTGTAAAATAAAAGGCATTGCAAAAATGCTTCCGTGAATAGCGCATAAAAATTAACAAAACGAAAACTTTCAAGAGATCAGTAATTTATAAACATTCTATTAAAAAGTGAAAGAAATATATTTATGAAACTAGCTGGGCATGACATTTAACAAATAAACTACCAGGGTGACTCAAAAGGCATTGACGTTTTCTGACAGTTGATGGAAACGTGTATAAATGCGTAAACGTAGAAGTTTGATCTCCGAAATAGAGTCCATTATGCTCGATGGTCCAACACCATGGTGATGCCATGTCTTTCATCATACAAAGCGCTAAAAATTATGAACAGGGAGAAATCTTCACTCCCTTTAACTTCCGTTGTTGGAAATTTTTACCTCCATTGTTAAGCTAAAACACAAACATTCCTGCAAAAAAAAAAAAAAAAAATTGATATTTAGCAACAATATTTGCACCGAGGGAACAAACATCACGTAAGAACAAATCGCCGGGAGAAATCTTCGTTCCATTCAACTTCCGTTTTCGATTTTTTTTTTTTTCACTTTTCGAGCTGAAATGCAAATGTTTACGGAACAAATCATTTTACAATAATATAGGACAGAGAATGCATGGCGAGAAAAAGTATTTAAGATCACAGCGTTCCGTCTAACTTCCAGTTTCGAAAATTGTTACCACCGTTTACAATTGAAACATAAAAAATTATGCAATAAAATTGTATTTAACAATAACGTGGATAGGACGAACATCGCGTGAAAAGAAGCAGCTACGATTACGGGAGATATGTTCACTTCTTCAAACTTACGTTTTCGGAAAAATTTTGGAAGACGGAATTCGTTCCCACATGGAATACCTACATTGCGCCCATGATCAGTATTCTGCAAAATAGTATAAAACAGAGTTTTGGGGATGTCGTTTTTACGCTTTCCAACCGTAGGTTGAAGAAGCGTATATGCTCCAGCTTTTTCCGTCCGTCTGTCCGTCCGTCCGTCGGCACGATAACACGTAAAAATGGTTCGATTTTGGTGAAATTTTAGTGTGTGGTAGGGGACGAACCCTATTGAAAATGAAAGAAATGGGGTCAAAGGTCACGGCATAGGAGCGGAATTCATTCCATTGCGTCATAACTTGCGTACATATGGTTCGATGTCAATGAAATTTTAGTATATTGAAGGGGAACACCTGGGAATGAACTCTCTTGAAAATGGGTGAAGTGGGGACAAAGGTCAGGACATAGCAGCGGGATGCAGTCCATTGCCTTTATGCGTCATAACGTACGTACAAATGGTTTGCTTTCCATGAAATTTTAGTATGTGGTAGGAGACCACCTGGGGACGAATCCTATTGAAAATGGACGAAATGGGATCAAAGCTCAGGACATAGGATAGGGATCCATTCCATCGCCCTTATCCTATACTATTAAAGGAGCAATTCTTGTATGTATGTATATTTTATTTTGAAAACGGCTCTAAGGATTTTGATAAAAGTCGTCAACCTACCGTTTTCTGGTACTAGAAATCGATTTAGCTTGATCTCGACTTTAGGAAAATTTGTTTAGTGCGTTAAATAACCACCCCGAATTACCACGTTTTAGTGTCATGGCGTCCTATTAATGTTATCCATGCTTAGAAATCTTATGACGTCACAATCTCGCAATTCAAATGCTGGCGCGCGGTCACGCCATTTGTCTCATTACGTCACATGTTGTGTGTGGATCCTATTAAAGTTTTATGACGTCATACTCTTTCGAGCAGATGGTCGCGATTCCCATCTGCCTCATTACGTCACGCGTTGTGTGCGTATGTCCATCCGCACGATAACTCGCGTAAAAATCGTTCGATTTCGATTAAATTTTAGTACGTGGAAGGGGAACACCTGAAAAGGAACCCTATTGAAAGTGAACGAAATGGGGTCAAAAGGTCAGGACAATGGAGCGAAATCACTTCCATCGCCATTATGCGTCATAACGTACGTAAAAATTCTTCGATTTGGATAAAATGTTAGTATGTCGTAGGGGCCTGCCTGGGGACGAATCCTGTTGAAAATGGCCGAAATGGGGTCAAAGGTTAGGACATGGGAGCGGGATCTATTCCATAGCCCTTATGCATCATAACTTACGTAAAAATGCTTCCATTGCGATAAAACTTTATCATGTTATTTCGGAGGTATACTGAACCGGTTCTGTTGAATATCATCGAAATGGGATCAAAGGTCAGGGCACAGGACTGAGATTTTCTCCACAGCCATTATCCTCATAACTTGAGTAATGGTTTTTGGTATGTTGGAAAGCGTATTATAATCAATGCATTGCATGATTTTACTAACTTGTTTTTTTCTGCTGCAGGACCAAAAGAAAAGTTCTGGGGATATCGTTTCTGCCTGCAGAACCAATGTAAAATCTGCTGGATACGTCACCCGTCGTCATGATCCTGCTGCGGGGCTGGAACATGGCCGAATTTTGGAGCGGTCCGGATACCGGGACGCCGGATCAAATATTGCACACACTGTGAAAAATAAATGGTGCGAATTCACGGAAAATTTCTGAAAATAACCTGCAGCAGAGTTACCAGTAGGTATCCGTCTTTTTCGGAAATTTCCGTTGCTAAAAGTGCCCTTTTATTTTAACTTCCGTATTTTCACAGATTTTCCGTAGACAGAAATTCCGTTTATTTCAGGAAAATCCATTTCACGTTTTTCCGTATTTAAACTGAAATCCCGCCGCTCCTGTACTTCTCAGCCTTCACCCACATAATCCTTCCGCTGAGGCCAAGATCGAACCCCCGACGTTTGAGCCGGCTAAACAGGTAACTCGCGCCTTTAACCATTGAGTCACAAACGCTCGGCAATCCGACTCACGTACATCGTAAAACGAATTCCGTGACGATGAAAATTTTTGTTTTTTGTCATTATGTGAGTGATTTAGTCATTTTATTTTCTGCTGGAGCTTATTATTTTTCTGAATAGGTTTGTAATATATCATCATCATCATTGTCAACCATTATCAATCCACTGCTGGACGAAGGTCTCCCCAAGTTTCCTCCACAACGGTCTGTCTTGTGCCAGTCTCCTCCATGTTACCCCTGCATACTTTCGAATTTCATCCACCCATCTCCCATGTGGTCTTCTTCTGGGTCTTTTCCTGTCCCTTGGAATCCAATCTAAAATTTCGGCTGTCCATCGATGATCTGTCCTTCTGGCAGTATGTCCAGCCCATTGCCATTTCAGGGATTTAACTCTGATCATGATGTCTTCCACTCTTGTCATTTTTCGGATCCACGAGTTCCTCTTCTTATCTCTCCTGGTTACACCAAGTATGCACCTCTCCATGCTTCTTTGAGTTGTCTGCAGCCTTTGTATGTCTCTTTTAGTTAAGGTCCACGTCTCTGCACCATACGTAAGCACTGGAAGGATGCATTGATCAAACACTTTTCTTTTAAGACATAATGGCATATTGCTCTTGAAAATTATGCTGTTTCTTCCAAAAGCTCTCCAGGCAAGTTTTGTAAGCCAATTAATTTCTTCATCAATGTGACCCTCACTTGATATCTGCTGTCCAAGATAAACGTACGTGTCTGTTATCTCCAGCTTTTCTCCATCAATCGATAAATCTTCATTTCTTGTAAAAGCATTGAACATCACTTTTGTCTTCTGAAAGTTCATTTTTAATCCCACTTCTTTACTCTTGTCAGCAAGTTCCTGGATCATACTCTGCAGCTCTGATGGGGTAGTTGCAAAAATGACTACATCATCAGCAAAACAAAGGTGGGTTAGATAATCTCCATTAATCTTTATCCCCTTGTTTTCCCAGCTCAGCGACTGAAAAACACCCTCCAATGTGGCATTAAAGAGCTTTGGAGATATGGTGTCACCTTGTCTCACTCCCTTTCCAATTTTTACGTGTGTTGTATTTTCAAACAGCCTAATCTTTGCACTTGCATTTTCATAGATGTTATTAATAATATTAATGTATGCATCTTCAATACCGCAGGTTTTCAGAGCCATTGTAACTGCTGATGGTTTCACCGAATCAAAGGCTTTTTCATAATCGATAAAAGCCATGCACAATGGAAGTTCATATTCCCTCGCTCTTTCAATTAGTTCTCTCAGCACGTGGATATGATCTATTGTGCTGTAGCCACTCCTGAATCCAGCTTGTTCTCTCGGTTGAGCCATGTCCAGCTCAACCGAGAGAACAAGCTGGATTCAGGAGTGGCTACAGCACAATAGATCATATCCACGTGCTATATATATTTCTTTTCTGTAGGAGAACTTTTCAGAAACTAAGTATTTTTCTTCCTGATTTTTCGAAGCAAAAAAATGCTTTGGAACTTTATTTTTTTAAACTGACAATGACTTTCAGTAACTTTTAAAAACGGTGAAATGTACTTTTGTTATAGTATTATTTCACAAAAATGAAAAAAAAAAAAACTAAATATAAAATTTACTCTTGATAGCTATAATAGCTTTTCTCTTAAGTAGTCCGAAGACTGATACAAAGACATTGTATAATCA
Source organism: Macrothele yani (assembly GCA_039090855.1). Classification (NCBI taxonomy): domain Eukaryota; kingdom Metazoa; phylum Arthropoda; class Arachnida; order Araneae; family Macrothelidae; genus Macrothele; species Macrothele yani. The sequence continues at coordinate 24,911,647 of CM076992.1, forward strand.
TGAATAAGTACCCGGTTTTCTTATAGCAACACAATATACACGGTCGAGTCACATTATTGTGACCACCAGCTAATATCCAGAGTAACCGCCGTGTGCAGCGCGGACAGCAGCTGGACGGGCTGGGAGTGACTACATAAGGTGCTGGACGGTGTTCATAGTCATGTGAAGCCATGCTGACTGCAGTGCGTCGGACAGCTGCTGGAGGGTGTGTGGTAGAGGATACATAGAGCGAACAACACGATCAAGGTGGTCCCACAGATGCTCAATTGGGTTTAAGTCTGGGGAATTGGGGGCCTTGGAATTACTTTGAAGTCTTCATCGTGCTGTTCCAACCACTCTCGGACATTTCTAGCTGTGTGACACGTCGCATTGTCGTTCTGGAAGATCCCATCCGCCCCAGGGTAGACAATCAGCATGTATGGGTGTACGTGGTCTGCAAAGATGGATTCATAACGAATTCGGTCCATAGTGCCTTCCACAGGTATGAGTGGACCCAGAGAGCCACAAAAACAATCCTCAGACAATAACGCTGCCCCCACCAGCTTGTGTTCTTCCAGCAATGGTTGAAGAGTGTTTGTTCTCCGATGTTTCTCGCCTTATATGCCAACGTCCATCTGTTCGATGAAGCAGAAAACGTGACTCATAGGAGAAGGCAATCCTTTGCCAATCAGCGGAGGTCTTTCATCAGTGGAGAACGCCTTTTCTGCCGATGCACATTCGTCAGCATAGGTGCAGTTGACCATCCGTCTGCATCGGAGCCCCATATGCGGCAGGGTTCGCCGAACTCTCGTTTTAGACACACTTCCGGTAGCCCCCTGGTTCATTCATTCGGCCAGTGAGTTGCTCCACTGTAGCGTGTTGATCGGCCCTTACGCAATTTCGAAGCTGACATTCACCTCTCACATCAATGGCACGCGGTGCTCCGCAGTTTCCACTTTGCTTATTCGCAGTGGTGCCATTCCTCCAATCATGATACACTTTAACCACAGCAGCACTCGAACAGTCAGAAATACTGTCACCCTTGGCCCGAAAGTCAATAATCATCGCTTTCTGCAAATCTGATAAATCGCTCCTTTTATCCATGACAACAACGAGCGATATGTTTTCAGATCATCATAGATCATATGTAGAGTATTTTTAGGAAGGGAGTATCTGACCCCACGTCTTAAACAACCCTTAGAAATAGGAAGCTAGGATATTTGGGCTAGAGTGCCTGATAGGAAAGTCACATGGAAGCGAGGTAGAAGACGCCCTTATTTACTACAGGAGACCAGTACCCGGGGTTCGACGGCTTAACGTGCCCATCAGATCAGATCAGATCATATGTAGAGGATTTTATAGGAAGGGAGTGTCTGACCCCAGGTCTTAAACAACCCTTAGAAATAGGAAGCTAGGAGATTTGGGCTACAGTGCCTGATAGGAAAGTCACACGGAAGCGAGGTAGAAAGGGGGAGGAAGATGGCTTTATTTATTACCAGGGGGCCAGTACCCGAGGTCCGACGGCTTAACGTGCCCATCCGACGCACGGCGGGTATTTAGTGGTTCGAACGTTCATACCTGCTCAGGATCGAACCTGAGGTCATCTCCATGGCAGTCACGAACGCTGACCATTGGGTCACCCACGGCCCCATGTTTTCAGAACGATTTATTTGTCATTTTCTTGTAGGACTTCTGTCCACAGTGAGTAGAGTTTAGGTCCCAGTTACCTACAGCGATATCGCCTTTTGGGCAGGACACAGAAACGGAAGGAATGAGAGCAAGTCTAGAGACTTTGACAGAACAGTTTGTAGTGAGATTAGAGTACTGTAGATGGCGCCACCATACAAGTACGATATTGCACATAGAGGGGTGAGAGAATTTCAGGGGGGACATAGGAAAGGATACCCATTTAACCAGTGGGTCCAGTCTGGGGGCTGTCACTTTATGTGCTCGTCCGATGCACGGCGGAGATATTCAGCGATTGTTAGTAAATCACACCATCTCCGAAAGATCAGCTCAGGCTTGAACCTGGGGACCTTGCATCGATAGTCTAAATCACTAACCACTAAGCCATCCGCGGCTCCATGTTTTCAGAATGCCTACAGCACACCTTACGTACCCTCCTAGCCAGCTTACGACGCGTGCCTTCTTTCATTGGCTACGCGCTGTTGACGTCAAAAGTAGGAGTTGGTCACAATAGTGTGACACGACTGTGTATAATAAGTAGGTGGTGCACCAGATAGAGGAGAGGAGAAGAAATATCCTGTGCCACAATAAACAAAATCCATGCGATATGCTATCCACAATATCCGATCTCGCTACGGAACTTCAAAATTCGACAAACGATTGAAATCTAAAAGTAAATCAAACCTCAGGTATTCTCACGAATTGCTTTTATTGTCATACGGATTTTAATTTCTCGTCATACGGACACGGAAAGAGTGAGAATGGAGATTTTCCGTTAGTATACAAAAAGAATCGCTGAAAGGTCTTTGAAAATTCAGAATTTTCCGTTAACATGTCTATAAACGGTAATTTACCGTGAATATAAGAAAGAAACTGCGGAAAGGTTTCTGAAAATTCAGAATTTTCCCGTGGTACGAAAAATCCGTGAAATTCAGGTTTCTTTCTGTCCAAACAGAAATCATCGCTCTTTCCACGTTGATAACTGAGTCTCGGAAAAATTCTCATCGGCCGCCACCGGGAATCGAACCCACGGTCTTCCGGTTACCCGCCGGACATGCTACCACTGCACCACAGCGGCCTCGGAATTCGGGTAACTGGAAGACCGTGGGTTCGATTCCCGGTGGCGGCCGATGAGAATTTTTCCGAGACTCACATGTTATCAACGTGGAAAGAGCGATGGCATTTCTGTTTGGTGTTCCTGAACCACGTCGAGTGTTTGAATTATTTTTTCTCTTTGTCATTTCACGGAAAAGGTATCAGAAATATACTTCGTTAATTCACAAAAGAAATGGGGGAAAGTTGCCCGTGAATTTCAGAAATTTTTTACAGTGTTCAGTATTATTAGATTTTTTATCAGGAGGCTGCACTAACAACACAACTTTTGATTTCATTCTGGAAAAATCCTCTACTATTGTACAAAGCTTTCACAAAATTGCTGTCGACAATGCCAGTTCTGTAAAAGAAGTCTTTCTAAAATGGTGAGGTAAATTGTTTTGCTTTTCTTAATTGTGTATTTATTAGGGTGATTCAAAAGTTATTGCCGTTTTGGAGACTCGTACTGTGTCAGGCAATTACTAGGTGCACATGCGTTATGCAGATAAGAACAACGCATGACAGGAAAATCAGTATCGTCTAGTTAATATAAATAGGAGCACACGCGGCCGTAATTTATTGGAACATTTTCTGCTGTCAAAAGCTATGGAAGAGAAATGCACAATCCGAGTGATGTTACAGGTTTTCTTTTTTAAAAAAAGTTGACCGCTGCAGCTGCAGTGAGGAAAATGTATGCTGCGAAAGGTGAAGGAGCGGTGTCTAGGTGAAAGAAATGGTGAAAAAATTCCAAATACGTTGAGATAATGTAAATAGACAAACTCATCGCTCTTTCCACGTTTTTCTTTAATTAACTTTCCTTTCTCGGCCTTTGTATTATCAGCTATAATTAAATAGCTTGTGCCGTTATGTCCCACCAGATGGAGACGTCTCAGTTGCTGAGCCCATCCCTACGGATTTCTGAAGTCAGATGCTGACAGATAAACACACATAGCACCATGGATTGTTGGCACTGTAGCGTAAGGCGAACGCACTCGGCTAGTTATAGAGAGATCTGGGATTCGATCCCAGCGGTGCCGAAATACAATTTTTCGGTTGCTGTTTGTTAATTAAAGAAAAACGCGGAAAGAGCGATGCCTTTGTCTATGTACTTTGATTTTCCTACACAACGAGGAAGAGTGCTCACGTCCAAAGTTCCAGAACGATAAACTGCCACTAATCTAGTGTGAATTTCTTTGGAAGGTACATTTTCATGAGCTGAAATCTCTATAACTGATCGTTGTTGGACACCCGTCGAAAAAAAATCATTTCTTTTAAGCTCAATTAAATATGAACAAATAGATGTGCGGAGTTCTATTACACAATAAAATGAAACTAACGGCACAAGGAACTGTTTGCCGTGTAACTGGTTGCAAGGTAACAAGTCATGAGCCAAATACTTGCGTGGAGGCATTACTTATTCAACACACCTCGTATTTATACATATAAAAAGTTTCTAATCATACATTTTCTTATACACTGAGTTGCCACTTTATTATGACCACCCCCTCAGTACTTCGTTGGGCCACCTTTTGCCTTTAATACTGCGTCGATTCTTCGTGGCACGGACTCCACGAGATGTTGATAGGTGGTTTGTGGAATCTGAGACCATGCTTGATGAATAGCACTTTCCAGGAGTGTCAGATTGCAGGGTTGTGGATCCAGCTGTCTGATGGCTCGTTCAAATTCATCACACAAATTCTCAATGGGGTTGAGATCTGGAGATTGTGGGAGCCACCTAAGCAAAGTAAACTCACCGGCATGTTCCTGAAACCAATCATGTACAATACGAGCACTATGGCAGGACACATTATCTTGTTGAAAGTCATTGGGATAAACCATCCACATGACAGGATGCACTTGGTCCGCAACGATGTTCAGATATGATGTGCCAGTCAGACACGAATTAAAGGGCACAAAGCATGCCAGGAAAACATTCCCCAAACCATAATGTTGCCTCCACCAGCTTGAAGGGTTGTAGCAATGCATTTGAGGTCCATGCTTTCGTGCTGTTTCTGCCAAATTCTCACTCGGCCATCGGCATGGTGAAACTGAAAACGTGATTCATCGGACCACATTATTTGTTTCCAATTATCGACTGTCCAATCCTTGTGCTCCTGTGCGAACTGGAGACGTTTTCTCTTGTTAACTGCAGGCAGCAAAGGTGTTCGAACAGGCCTTCGGCTGCCATATCCCATCCGATGCAGTGTACGGCGAACAGTGCGTGCAGAGATCATTTGAGGGGGTCCTTGATTAAGATGGTCTGTAATTTGCTGCACTGTTGCCCTTCTGTTGTCTGTTACCAGTCTGGACACACTCCGTTCCGCCCGAGCAGTCACTAGTCGATGACCACCACACGTTGCACGTAGAGACCCAGTTTTTTGGCTGACAGTCCAGTCTTTAAACACTTTAACAACAGCTGCTCTGGAACATTTCACGAATGTGGCGGTTTCGGTTATACTCGCTCCATGGCTCCGAGCTCCTACAATCATCCCACGTTGAAAGTCCGTCAAATCGCATTTTTTGCCCATCTCGTCACCCAAAAATCACTCCTACTACTGTCGCAAGCACTGAGCTTTCCCTTTTTATACTAGCCTCGCCCTCTGGCGGCAACAACGTGCAGCCATAGCTCATTTGCTTAAAACTGTCAGGTGGTTATAATAAAGTGGCCACTCAGTGTATAAGTCCACACGACGTGCTTTCATGGCAGCTACGCCTTTAACGATATTTAAAAAATTAAGTTCTTTTACATGTTCAGCATTTGAAACAAAATTAGCTAAACTGGAGAGTCTGAGGTCAGTGTATCAGTTAGTTCTCCCTTAGCTCTTTTAAGAAAATTAAAAGACCTTTTACCAAATGCATTAGAAGTTATCATGATCATGAAAATTCTTAACCTAGTGTCCATGTTATCAAAAGAGTGACGTTAATTGCTTCCGACAAAGTTCTTCCGGGAATTAGCGAGCCATGCGGCCTCAGACCATGGCCTAGGTTGTCGTGGTCGTAAATCCTGTCTTCCGCATTCGCCTATTCCTGCTACGTCGAAAGTTAATGGGTTCCGCCATTTTAGGCGAGGAAAGAATTCTTGATTCACCTATTCCTGTCTCGCCTAAAACTTTCACCTGCTAGAGGGGAGGGATTCACCTGGAGCAAACTTCCTCTTTTTCGCCTAATCTTGTTTTGCCTATTCCTGCTACATTGAAAGTTAATGAGGCGAGAAAATGGTATTACATTATTTCTCTTCAGCTTTGACGGAGTTATTTTGAAAAAGATACATCTTTACCTCCCGTGATTTTTTTTTTTTTAATCGAAACATTAAATATTTCGCGTGTTAAAAAAAAAGGACAATTTTCTCCTTGAGAAGAACAGCTAGTTTTATCCCTAGGGTTTGAAACTAGTTTTATTTCTTTAATTGAAAAAAAAAAAAAAACCCAAGTAGAAAACAAAGTTGTGCAAAACATTTATAATTTAAAAAAAAAAAAGGGGGGGGGGGCGCTATTACATTATTTCGCATAAGCTTTGATGAAGTGATTTTAAAAAATGATATATTTTTACCTCCCGTGATTTTTTTTTTATCGGAACACTAAATCTTTAGTGAGTTAATGTAGGAGACATCAAATGCTGAGTAAAAAACAGAAGGTAGTCGTCAGCGTGATTAGGGTATTAAATGTGTCGTCCAATCAAAATCGTGAGAGACTACAGTGAGGGGTGTGGGAGGGGTTATGTGGATGTTAAGCAGAATTCAAGAAAGCGTTGATAATAAAAAGGTAAAGAAGAGTAAAGGCTAGAGGGATGTTGATGCGGGGTCTGGACTAAAGCCCACCGGACACTTGCCCACTATGGATGATTTGTAGATAATACATAACGTCGGACGAAGTTTCCGGTCTAGTCTAGGAAAACTGATCACATAAATATTTATAGACCGTATAAAAATTGCACTTTGTTTTAGAAATGTTGAAATTTAAGGGGGTTACCGCAAAACCTAAACTAATATATATTACCTTTGTTATGGGCTCAAAAAGCTCAAACTTAAATCACAAGACAACGCTATAAATAGACGAACAACGCATTTGAAAATTTGGAGAAGTTTAAATTTAGGGGGTGTTAACTCCCCCAAATGTAAACTAACACATGTATAATCTTTTTCATGGGCTTTAAAAAGCTCAAACTTATATCATTAGACAACGCTATCAGCAGACGAGCAGCACACTTAAAAATTAAGAAAAGTTTAAATTTAGGGGCGTTAAACCCCCCCCAATGTAAACTAACATATGTATAATCTTTTTCATGGGCTCCAAAAAGCTCAAACTTAAATCATTAGACAACGCTATCAGCAGACGAGCAGCACACTTAAAAATTAGAAAAAGTTTAAATTTAGGGGCGTTACCCCCAAATGTAAACTAATATATGTATAATCTTTTTCATGGGCTCTAAAAAGCTCAAACTTAAACCATTAGACAACGCTATCAGCAGACGAGCAGCACACTTAAAAGTTAGAAAAAGATTAAATTTAGGGGGCATTAACGCATTAACCCCCCCTCCCCAATGTAAACTAACATATATAATCTTTTTAATGGGATTCTTTGTGTTCACTCTTGTTGTTTGCTTAACTTCAAAACCGTAGAAACAGATTTGTTATAATGGTAAAGGATAAGCTTCTTACATTACGGACAAAAACATATTGTAATATATCAAAAGCGTCTTAAAAAAATTAAACAGGATGTGCATTAGTAATCAAATACGCATTTTTATTCGCCATCATGTCCTAGCTCGAACTTTTCGGCCAAAAACGAAGAGAGTACATGACCCCATCAGACCAGGGGGTCCGGACACGAGCCCAACTTCATTGACCCACTACGACATGACCCCACCGGACATCAGCCACTTCCGAAAATGGTCTAATTTTATTTCTATTGAACGCTCACATGTGTAAATCCGAGTAGCAGAAATTTCCAGTCATAAAAATTCACCGTCTTGGAAAGATCCTCATCCGTTTGTAAGAAAACAAAATTGTTTCAAACGAAAGTAGGATATGGAGGAACTCTCCACTCGGTACCATTTTCCAGCCGTAACACTGGGAATGCATTTTTGAAACCACAGATGAAAATAAAAGGCAGCACGTTATGCCCTAATGCTTACAAGGCACATAGGCTAAAGAGCACTTTTGCAAACTAGAAGTTATAAATTTCAAGTTAGGCACATTCAGTATGTATATAATTTAAAAATAAAATGAGACAATTAAAAATAAAATGAGACTAAAAAATAAAATGAGACTTAAAAGTAAAATGAGACAGAATTAGACACAACATATTGATTATGAGCAGCTTACAAAGGACATAAGCTTAGGTCTTATTTGTAGGTTTCAAGTGGCAAGCATAATATTTGTTATGTGCACATAGGAAATAATATTTGTAAGAATCTGAGGATATATCAGTTGCATTATTATTATTCTCAGGTTACTGAGAACCTACTAGCATCATAATAGTAAAAAAAAACTCGTTAGCGTTGGACTCCCCTTTGTACATTGTGCGGCTCTTTTGACTCAGAATGAAGTGGTAAAGCGCATTTAAGTCGCCATAAATTAAACTGTGGTTGCCATATTCTGCCGCGGGTGGCCTAGTGGGCAACGTTCGTGACTGTCACGGAAAGGACCTCAGGTTCGATGCACTAAATATCCGCCGTGCGTTGGATGGGCACGTTAAGCCATTGGGCCCCGGGTACTGCCCCCCTCCTCGGTAATAAATAAGGGCGTCTTCCTCCCCCTTTCTACTTCGCTTCCGTGTCACTTTCCTATCAGACACCCTGGCCCGAATCTCCTAGCTTCTTATTTCTAAGGGTTGTTTAAGACCTGGGCTCAGACACTCTCTTCCTAAAATCCTCTACATATGATATGATATGATCTGTGGCTGCCACACATCAGCATTTTTAGTGACTTCTGAAGTCTGTTGTGATTGTCACAGAAATTTTAGATATCCACCCACCCTCCGAACGAGAGCTGAACAAGTAGCTGGCACACTAGGCTCAGATAATATTAAATATGTAGAGCCACAACTTCACTAGCTTCTTTCCCAGATAGTTCTGTACTCTTGTCCTTTGAACCAAAGAGGTAAACAATTATGTCATGGTCTCTTCCGATTTTTACTTTTTACACAGCATTTGATGTCTCCTATATTAACGCACAAAAGATTTAATGTTTTGATATAAAAAAAAAAACACAGGAGCTAAAGATGTATCTTTTTTTTAAATCACTCCGTCAAAGCTTATGTAAAATAATGTAATAGCATCCCCGCCCCCTTTTTTAAATTATAAATGTTTTGCACAACTTTGTTTTCTACTTGGCTTTTTTTTCCCGATTAAAGAAATAAAACTATTTTCATACCCTAGGGATAAAACTAGTTGTTTTTTTTTCACGGGAAAAATTGACGTTTTTTTTTTTTTAACACGCGAAAGATGTTGTGTTTCAATAAATAAATTAAAAAAAAATCACAGGAGCTGAAGATGCATCTTTTTTTAAAATCACTCCGTCACAGCTTGAGCGAAATAATGTAATAGCATTTTCTCGCCCCATTAACTTTCGACGTAAAAGGAATAGGCGAAACAAGATTAGACGAAAATGGAAGTTTGCTCCAGGTGAATCCCTTCCCTCCAGCAAGTGAAAAATTTTGGCGAATCAGGCACAGGCAAATCAAGAATTCTTTGCTCGCCTCAAATGGCGGAACCCATTCACTTTCGACGTAGCAGGAATAGGCGAAAAAGGAAGTTTGCTCCAAGTGAATCCCTCTCGTTTGCTCCAAGTGAATCCCTCTCCTCTAGCAGGTGAAAGTTATAGGCGAGACAGGAATAGGCGAAGCAAGAACTCTTTCCTCGCCTAAAATGGCGGAACCCATTAACTTTCGATGTATCAAGAATAGCCGAAACAACCGTCGTAAATGCGCGCCTGGTAGGTATACAGAACTAAATTGTGTTAAGAAAGAATTACAAGCAGAATTTAAAAAAAAAATCAGCTCTTGGAAAACTTGCGAACTTTTTGGGGGCGGGGGAAGGGTGTTTTCTGAATGAGAATTTCATTGCTTGGAAACTTAGAAGCTCTCTCTAAAAAGTGTAGATATATTGTTAGCAGTAAGTAGCGAATAGGTAGACATACATAAGCAGTAAGGATAAAACAGAAATATTGTAATAAGCAAAAATAGGGATACCGCAAATACACTGGCGGAAAGTGAAAAAAGAACACCAAGAAGGAATTGGCGGACGATCATGAAATTTACATATATTAATGGGGTCAAGTTTACGTAGGTGTGATGTTAATTTCGGGACCAACCGGTGAGCGCTTACGCCACAGCACGGCATAATATGCAAATTATCGTCGGTGGTATTTAAGAAGTACGGCGAAGTGAATGTAATCAGTCGTCGGCGTACGGACATGTGCGAAGACCCTGAAAAAGCTGCAATGCCTGGACATGGAAGACGTGTACGATTTCAGCAGTTATCGGACTTTGAGCGAGGTCGTCTAGACGGACTCCGGGAGGCCAGGTGGTCGTATCGTCGTATTGCGGAGCGAATTGGATGGGAAGTATCGGTGGTGGTACGCTGGTGGCGTAGATGGTTCGAGGAACATTCCCACACGAGAAGACGTGGAACCGGGAGTCGCAGACGGACTGATGAGCGGATTGATCGACGCATAAGAAGAGCGGCGTTGTCAAGCAGAACATCCACTGCGACGCAAATCCGAGCTGCCGTTGCACCTGAGGTGACTGTGCGAACAATCCGCAACCGTCTATTGGATGCAGGACTACGTGCACCTCTGACTCCAGCCCACCGTCAGGAACGGTTGCAGTGGTGTCGCCAACGTCTGCACTGGAGAACGCAATGGCGATCTGTCGTGTTCAGCGATGAAAGCAGATTCTGCTTGGGAGCCTCTGATGGCTGTATGCGTGTTCGCAGAAGCACAGGGGAGCGTCTCCACCCTTTTTGCATCCGCCAGCGACACACATGGCCTACACCTGGTCTCCTGGTGTGCGGAGCGATCAGCTATCACTCCCGTACACAACTAGTGTTTGTACCGGGTACGTTAAACAGCACCTCCTACATCAACAACATCATTCAGCCCGTTGTTGTGCCATTTGTAAGGTCGGTCCATCGTGGCGTTTTCCAGCAAGATAACGCACGCCCACACACGGCACGTGCAACGCAACATGCACTTTAGGGCGTGATACAACTTCCATGGCCTGCACGTTCACCGGATTTGTCCCCCATTGAGCACGCGCGGGATTTTATGGGACAACGACTTATCCGGTCTCTATGGCCAGCCACGACCATCCCCGATTTATGCGTCCAGTTTGAGGATGCTTAAAACTCAATACCCCAAACTTACATCCAACATCTGTACGACAGACTCCATGCCAGAATTGCACAGTGTGACGCAGTTCATGGCGGTTCAACCTCGTGCTAACCATGTTACATGGAAATGTTATTTTTCAGTTTACCAGCAAATACAGCTGTATTTTGCCATAATGTTTTGATCACGTTATCCTCTGCATTCCATTATTATGCTGTATAAATTTCGTTGGTATCAGACGTCTCCTTCTTGGTGTTCTTTTTTCACTTTCCGCCAGAGTAATAAGCACAAAATAAACGCATATGACATAAGCAGTAAGCAAATAAATACGTATAGAATCGTAAGCGGCTTACTTTTATGGGTTCGTGAAACCGGAAACTCTTGTGTTCTACATAATTCACATAGACAACGTCAACGTTCTCAGCATTGTGGATGCAAATTTTATGTACAAGTGGACTTGGCTGCTTTTCATAGCCTTTGAACTCATGTTGAAATGTCAAGAGGCACTGCAAGCATAAAATGTTTTGTCATGACTGCATACAGAATTTTGTCATAACTTAGAAAAATTTAATGAAAAGTTCAACACATTTTTATTACTTTATACACAGAGCGCAATTAAGTAATGGGACTGATTTTTTTTTTTAAACTCCCGGTAAAATACACCGGTCGAGAAGACATGGTTACTTAATGAGTCATTTATCGGCTATGAGGTGGCAACAGCGTTTAGGTGAGATATGCGCAGATAATTACCCTGGTTCGGTAAATTAAGCAAGAAATGGAAAAATCGTGATAACTCAAAATGTACAAGCAACCGATGGGGATGAAATTTGGTGGTAAGCTTTATCACACTAAATGCAACAAAGTAATGTAAGAGAACATGTGATGCAAAGCATTTACATTTTGTATGAGTGATGCTAATATGAAAATACAGAAATATAGGTATCAAAATGAAATAGGAAAAGGTACTTCAATTAGGAGTGTGGGTACCCCGAACAGCAATAAACTCTCTGGTTTCAATTTCTTAATTTGTCGTGCCTTTTCACATTCCTCCACCTATGAGCTTCGGAGAACTGAATTGGATATCATTCGTAATTTGGCGGAGTCTTTTGGTTACTCAAAATCTTTGATCGACAGATTGACTAGCAGATTCCTTCGCTCTGCTTCTACCACCTTGATTGGTAATCGTCCCATTTGCAAGTTTGTTGGTTCTTTTTCCTTTTGATCCTTCAATTGTCAGACCTTTAAAGACTATTTGCCATCACCATGATTTGAGTTTTGGGATCAGAGTTTCTAACTTATTTTCATCTATTAAAAAAGACCGTGACCAACCTACTGACCTGCAGAGACATGGAATATATCTCGTTCCTCTTAAATCTCTCACACCGGATTCCACTGATAAATGTTACATCGGTTCCACTGCCCGGACCCTTAAAACCCGCCTCAAAGAACACCAATATGACCATCGTAGTGGCTCAACTTCCACTGCCTTATCCCGACTTTTAACCAAGGGGACTTACACTCCCATTTGGGATGATTCTAAAATTCTAACTGCTCCTCATACAAAATCTCAGCTGTTATTCGCTGAAAGCCTGTACATCGATAAATTATCTGAAACTTGCCGTAATGATGAATTGCCAAGAAACATCCCTCGACGTTGGAAATATCTGCTTACAGATTTATCAACATCATTTCTACTAGCTAATGACTATGTTTTGCTGTTAATGACTGGACATGCGCAAAATATACCTCATGACGACTGATTGTACGTCATCTGTTCATTCATGTATCTATTTATAAGCTGTCTCTTCCACTATATGTGTTTCATTGCGTCTGAGGATGGGTGCCTGTTGGCACGACCCGAAAGGTCTCGCGCTTTTAAATTTTTAACTATCATTAAAGTTTTTATTCCATCATAAAACTCTTTTATATATCGTGTGAAGACGGTTTGTCGTTTATAGTATGGTTTTTTAGCACGAGTTACCTCTGCTTTGTAATACAGGCCCGACAGCAATGTTCCATGCTGTTAATTATGGCGTCGAGCAGTTCCGTGGGTAGTTGCGTACATTGCTAGAGTAAAGCAGTGCGGAGCTTCTGCAGGGTTCGAGAAGATGGCTGGAAGCCAGCAACACGCCTCCCGAGAGCATCCCACACATGCTCAATGAGATTCAGATCGGGAGAGCGCGCTGGCCACTCCATACGTACTATAGTCTCCTGTTCCAGGTACTGGTGCACGAGGCGAGCTGTGCGAGGGGGAGGGGGTTATCCACCTGCAGTACAAATGTATCGCCAATTGCGGTCGCATACGGACGAACAATAGGGTTCAGGATGTCGTCTCTATATCTCTGAGCAATGAGGTTTCCATGTGTCAACACATAGAGGCTTGTACGGCCTCCTAACGATATGCCTACCCACACCAGAACACTACCACTACCGTAGGTGTCTCTTTCCTGGATATTAGAGGGAAGATAGCAAATACTGGCCTCTCTTCAGAAGTAAACTCTACGAGAATCACTCGGTAAACAGCATCGCGACTCATCAGTGAACAGAACGGACCTCCACTGATTTTGAATCCAGTTGACATGCATTCGTGCCCAATTTAAACGTTTCTTCCGGTGGCGGGAGTTGAGGAGCACGCATAATAGTGATCGCCGAGCACACAGTCCTCCTGCATGTAACCTGCGTACTGTCGAAGCTGATACCGTCCGACCGGCGGCTGCCGCAAGCACAGATCTGAGATGAGTCGATGTAGCCGTCCTGTTCCGCCGTGCCGAAAGCCGCAAATACCGGTCATCCGCGGAGGTCGTCGCCCTTGGTCTATCTTCAGGAAGATGCACCCGTGGCTTGGAACTACTGCCACATCCTGCTGACCACAGAACGATCGATGACGTTGAGCTATCTTGCGCCGTCCGCCTGCCGTTGCCCTGTTTCGAGTCGGCCTATCGCTCTGTAGCGAAACTTCGCTGGTAAATGACGTCTTGAAAGCATGTTAACAAAATCGCTATCTCGAAATCTTGTCATTCACCGTCACACATGAATTGGTGACTCCCTCCGAAACAGCTGGTTTTAAGCACTTGCGCATCTGCATAAAGCGCTGCCAGCGCCAATAATTTGCCTTCCGTACATCGATGCCTATATGCCTTCACCCGTAACATACGCAAATTTCGTGCAATTTGAACTATATTTCACCCCATTATCGCGGTTTTCGTTTTGTTGCTTAGTTTATGGAAACTAGTATATTTACGTTATGCATGACGTCATTCGGTGGAAGAACATTGTCACTGCTCTGTTATGGAGCAGAGAGCAAATATCCGATTCTGTTTGAAAATCAGAAAAACTGCATCCGAGATTGTTGAATTGTTGCGTGATGTGTATGCGGTTAATTTCCTATCTCGTACACAAATACCCCTATGGTATGCTAGTTTTAAGAACGGACGTGAAGATTTGGAAAATGACGAAAGCCCCGAAAGCCCGATTTCAGTGCGCACCTCTGAACTCATTGTAGAAGTGCACGAAATGATAAAAAGGGATCGTTGTGTGACCTTCCGAGTGATGGATACAAGCTCGGTGTTAATAATCCGACGATTCGTCAAATTTTCGCGCAAGATTGGGGGGGGGGATCATTTTGTTCCGCATGCTTTGTCAGACGACCAGAAACATGCACTAGTGGAGTACGCAAAATACATTCAGGAGACTTCAGAAACAATGAAAAATACGAGGGGATGCTAATAAGTTCTCGGCTTCACCAAGACGGAAGTGGGATAGAGCCATGAAACTTACAGACATAGTCACCGCGGATTTGAACACATTTGGCACAGCGCTTCTGGAGTTTCTCTACCCCTTCCGAAAAACATTCTGAAGCCTGATCACTTAAATACTGCTCTACTGCGGATATCACCTCTAAATCATTAGAAAATGCTTCCCTTTCAAAGGTCTGGGAATAGGAAATAGTCCGATGGAGCAAGGTCTGGTGAGTAGGGTGGATGGTCTATGTACTTAAATCCCTCAAAACATTCATTGCCTTGCCAGCCTTGTGAGCCAGCGTATTGCCCTGCAAAAAAGAGAACACCTTTACGTAGTTTCGCTCGCTTTTTTACCTTCAACGCCTCCTTTAATCGGCACAGCAAGTTGGAATAGTATCCAGCATTTATTGTTTGGCCGTTCGGGAGATAGTCAGTTAGTAAACCGCTTTCCGAATCCCAAAAATCCGTTGCCATTACCTTTCCTAAAGAACTTTGAGTCTTGAATTTCTTTCGCTGTGGAGGACCTGATTACCGCCACTGCAGGGACTGTTGTTCCGTCTCTGGAACGCAGTGATGTAACCACTTTTCGTCAACAGTGACAAGTAGCTGCAAAAAATTATCACCAGAGCGCTCAAAAGGCTGTACAACCGATTAGTGCCTACTCGTTTTCGTTTCGCATCGGCGTTCAAACATTTGAGCACCCACTTCGCTGACATCTGCAGATCCAAGTGCTCATGAATTATGAGCCCAACATGTTCCCTGGATAACTCCAGTGTCTCAGCTATTGCTTTAGCCGAGATTCGCCGATACGACAAAATCACGTCACGAACACGACCAACAATTTCGGGTATTGTCCCTGTTGAAGGCCTCGCAGATCTTGCTGCATCTTCGGTCTCAAAGTCTCCATGCTGAAAGTTGACACACCATTTCTTCACAGTGGAATATGAAGAGCACATGTCACTTTGCGTCATACACTCAAAGATTTCCTTTGCAGGTTTCTTCTGCAGGAACAGAAATTTCACGACAGCCCGGAGTTCGACATTCGAAAATTCAACACTTTGCACTGACATGATTCAGTTCAGAACGTCAAACATCTGAAAACAAAGAGCTATTAGTCTGAAAATTGGCACTTTATAATAAAATTGGCACCTTAAATTTATAATACAAAATAACACTCTTTCAAGAACTTTTCAGCACCCCCTCGTATTCTCCAAAGCACTGTGTCACATGACGAGACATGGTTGTTTCGTTGCGATCCTGAAACAAAGCGTCAGAGTGTTCAAGGGAAGTTGCCACGGTCACCCAAAGGAAAGATCAGTTTACAGAACTCCAACATCAAGATATTGGTTGTGCGCTTTTATGACAGTAAGGGAATTTTGTAACATGAGTTCATTACTCAAGGTACAACTGTAAGTGGCAATGGTTAAACATCCATTTTGGAACTATTGTGGAAGAAGATTATACGCGTCAGACCTGATTACAAAAACGGGAAATGGTTCGTTCTTCACGATAACGCACCCGTACACAGTCAATGTACAGCAATTTCTGGCACGAAAGCAAGTATGTGTAGCCATCTATTCTGCAGATTTGTCACCGTGTGACTACTTTCTATTCCCTAAATTGAAGCTGCCTTTAAAAGGAAATGTTTTTGAAGGCATAGAAGACATACGATGAACTGTGACATCAGATCTTCACCCCATACCAAAAGATGACCTCTGCAATTCCTTCCTTTCGTTAGCTAATTGTATCCATAAAGTCTTTCCCACATTAAAAAAATTAATATAAACAAATCTATGTAAGTTAAAACAAAATAGTTTGCAACATAATATAGCAGCACTCAAAGTTTTTTTTTTTTTTCTGTTTTTTTGGTGAGCGCTACTGCTGCACAAGAAGGGCATGGAAGAAAAAGCGACTTGCGTGTTGTGGTTCCATGAGACCAAATCCAGCGTCATTTCAGAAAGGAGTCCACTGGACCAAAAAAGCATAAAAGCTTGGTATAAAAAGTTTAAAGGGACGCGTAGTATTGGCGATCTCCCCCGAGCAGTTCGACCACCGGTTACTCAAGAGACAGCTGCCGCTGTTCAGGAGACATTTCTGCGAAGCCCCAGGAAATCCATTCGTCGTGCTTCACTAGAAACTGGGATTCCCAGTGCCAGGATTCACAAAAATTTACACACACGTATGCTTATAAGATACAGATCGCTCAATCTGTTCAGCCTGATGACCAGCCTCGCCGTGCTGCATTTGCAACGGGGATGTTTGTTGCAGCTCATGATAGTGATATCTGCATCTTGTCTGTTTCTCAGATGAAGCCACATTCCACGTCTCTGGTGCAGTATATAGGCACAATGTGCGAATCTGGGGATCAGAAAATCCCCATTATGTCATTGAACAACAGAGGGCTAGCCCGAAAGTGCACGTATGGAGCGACCTGATGCACGACAGAATCATCGGACCCTTCTTTTCTTACAAAGCCCACGGTAACATGTAACGTGTACCTCAGGGGCGCGACAAGGGCATTTGCCGCCCAGGTGTGAGCCCAGATTTGCCGCCCCCTTGTACGAGAATATATTTTTCAATTTTTATTCATTTTTACATGAAATAAATATCTTTAGCAACATTATTTTCTATTTCCTGTAAATTGAGATTTTCCACAAAACAACTACTATCTCATATAAAACTGAAGAAAAAAATCTGTAAAACTCTAGTTCAGATGACGCTACGAATAATTCAAGAAGTCAGCTTCTCCTCTCTCTCTCTCTCTCTCTCTCTGTCAATTTACACAGAAGTCTGCATTACCGGTAAAAAAAATTTTGTCATGTACGATGATAAACATATTACAGCTTCTCGATGGACACACACACACACACACACACACACACACACATACTGTATATACAGTATATATAACTAAGCAAAATAAGATGAGGAACCCGTGGGTAAGGAAAATGACAAGAGTGGAAGACATTATGATCAGAGTAAAATCCCTGAAATGGTAATGGGCTGGACATATTGCCAAGAGAACGGACCATCGATGGACAACCGAAATTTTAGACTGGATTCCAAGGGACAGGAAAAGACACAACAGAAGACCACGTGGGAGATGGGTGGATGAAATTCGAAAGCATGCGGGAGTGAGATGGAGGAGACTGGTCCAAGACAGACCGTTGTAAAAGAAACTTGGGGAGACCTTCATCCAGCAGAAAATTGATAATGGTTGAGGAAGAGGATGATATAAATACATGTAATATTAAACATGACGGGCGTCTCTTTAACTATTCGAACCAAAATATCTAATATCGTGGAATACATCGAAATTGTACCCCAGTGCTCGTTACCTGTATTGCATCGATCCTGTAATATTTTTCCACCCTGTTTTATGGTCAACGCTGGAAGCTCTTTCTTGAAAATTTGCCAACAATAAGGTAATTCAGAAAGGTAAGCATATATTTCTTGAACAATGCTGAAAATGTTCACAATCTGTAGGGAAATTTTTCGTCGTCATTTACGACCAGATTAAGTATGAGCCGCTCAAAGTACTACATAAAATGCTAAAGGGTCTTAAGTCGACAAATTATGCTTTTTAAAGTCCATTGTGTTTTTCCTACATATTGCGCTGGGGCCACGCATTTATGAATGCCAAAATCTCCAAGATTTAAAAAAAAAAAAAATTAGAAAAAGAATTTTCAGTCTTTTGCCCGCGGTATCTGTTACTGAACAAAACATTAAAAATTATTCTCTGATTTCAAGACGTTTTCTGTTGAATTATAAACGAGTTATTTTTACTAAAAAAGTAAACGTTCCTCTTAGCATTACGATTTCTCACAGTATAACAATTTCATAGCTTCTCCCACGTCACTGATATTAATTTATCAACCGAAAAAAGTGATTGTGGGTCTTTCCGCCCCGGAATCTGATGCCCGGGTGCACCCGTTGAACCCGTTGAACCCCCGCTTGGCGCGTCCCTGGTGTACCTGGACATGCTGGAACTTTTTGTAGCACCTCAGTTGCATGCACTCCAATCTTCGGTTATTTTCTTGAGTTCCTGAATGCCACATTTCCGGACAGATGGTTTGGCCGCGATGGTTCCATGACGTGGCCACCTCGATCGCTCGACATAACTCCTCTACACTTTTTCCTGTGTGGTTACGTGAAAGACCAAGTTTACTCTAGCAGTGTTTCGGATGTCTGACGTTGAAGAGCAGAATAACGGACGTCATTGGTTCTGTCTCTGCTGTGATGTAAAACAAATCATGGCGTGAAATCGAATATAGCTTAGTCGTTCTTCGTGCCACAGATGGCGATCATGTGGAGGTGTACTGACACTGGGAGAAAAACTTTACTTGTGCACCATCATTATTGTGCAGTGCCTTTCTCTTACCTGTAATACATTTTTTTATAATAACTTTTGTAATGTGGTAAATACTTTAGGGACACCCTGTACTTCGAATAAAATACATTCACTTCCGGCTTTTCCTTTAAAGGCAACTTTTATATTAAAAAAAAAAAAAAGATTCTCCTTACTTAATTGCCTCACTGTGTATACATCAACGTGGACGAAAGAAAACACTAGAAAAATATGCATTTACGACAGAGATGCTAGGAATTCAAAGAGAAAAGATTTGACGCAGAGAAAATATACAACTAAATGCCAGTACATCTGTGGAAGGCCTCATTTATGAATTGATACTTTGCTGACAATTAAGATACTCACACATAAACCCTCATTAAAAAAAGATACATTCAATATTGTTGGGAAAATAGTTTTTTTTTTTTAATTTTTACTGATATGATTTTGAAAGGAAAGTTAAATAAAGGGAAAGTTGATTTTTTTTATTTTGACTAGAGGTTTAACGACCATCGTGAACAACGCAAGCAGTTGCCCGTCCCTAATTTAGGGCCACTGGTTCTAGGGAAAGGAAAGAGCCAGGACCGTAAGACAAACACAGCATCCGTGCCTCACCGGGATTCGAACCCGGACCCATCTCGGACGAATGATCAGAAGCCACTGCTTAGACCACTGCGCCACCGGAACGGCATTGGTTTTTGGTGGGGAGGGAGATATGCAATGAACACTGTGAGCAACTTTTTGGGCAATAAGCTGCCACCCAACCCTAATTTAGGGCTCCTGGCTAGCAGGGACGTCGCTAGACTTCGAAAACAGGGTGAGCGACGGGTTTTGCTGGGGCAACTTTGAGAGCCACTTTATTTACAAAAACGCTGAAAGGAACAAATTGTTTTCATTTTTCTACCAAAGATATTTGTGCAATATCCTCTGCTCCTCTTGGATGCATACTCATTAATTTTGGAAGTGTCTTGAAGTTTTTGCACTTTTTGGAATACAAAAGAATCAAAAGTTTGAAGTCATTTTTTGCTAATGTTCCGTCCATCCATTTTTAACAAAATTAGTAAAACCTAAAGAGTTGCATACCCGTATAATAACCATGACACACTGTCACAAATACCAGTACACGTCCCGATTAAAAGAAAATGTCATACCTAGGAGAAAAGCCCTAAAATTAAATCTTTTCGTGGATTAGGGTTGAGGAGAAATAAGTCCACGCAAACAATACCTTTCCCCTCCTTAATTTCTTTCCTTCAACCCGGCGACCTTGTCTTGCACTCATCTCTTCCGAAGCAGTCGTCAGCCACGTCCTACTCTTTAATTGCCCTAAGGCAGGCTTATGAGCGCTGGTATAACTTTAGACTCCACATTCCGTGTTGGAATTCCCTACTTAATAGCCCAAACATACAGCAGATCACCTCAGTGAATTCCTATTCACCCTCTTCATTCGCCCCCTGATGATACTAACTTGAAAAAAGGCTTAAATTCAGGACTTAGACGAGTGGAGAACAACTGAATTTTCATGGTCTTGTGGATGTTACTTTGATAACTTTTCTACGGAGAAGGAAAACCGCACTTCCTAAGAGGGGGGGGGAGAGGTCTGCACGCTGAAAAACACAGGAGTCATTATTCCTTAGCAAATTTCATATTATATTTTAAAGTTTACGAAATTAAAATATTCCATATCCTGAAATAGGTGTGCGGCAGAGTGGGTAAGACAAGTTTTAGGGTGGGCCTACCCTCGCATCTCCTTGGCGACGTCCGTGTTAGCTAGGGACAGAACCAAAAACAATGAAAAATTATTTAACTTATTATTTCCCGCTGCAGGAAGACACACCGCCCGTGTCTCATACCCGATGTATTACATTTTATTACAAACTGACTCATTGCCTTTTCAAACTACAGACATTTTATTGTTTTTTGGTTAACCTTTGACGGGGAGAGTATAACAAACCTTTGACGCGGGGAGCAGGGCCGGATTAAGGGGGGTCTATAGAGGCTATATATAGCCTTGGGGCCCACCATGATAAAAGGCTCAGGGCAAATATTAGATAGACAGATGGAGAGAGAGAAATTTATAAAATAGTTTTATTTTTGTCTCGTATGATTTCCACTTGGTCAAGAGCAGCAGTTGGAAGACGAACAGGTTTCAAGGCAGTTACTCACCAAGGGTAAAGGTTTCATTTCGCTGTGTACGAGAGTTTCAACTAAAAAAAGTTGAAACTCTCGCGGGGTCTGCAAGAGTTTCAACTTTTTCACGTAACCCACCCCACCTCCCAATTTGCACTTGGAACTATTAATCGAAGTCCCCTGTGGCTTCACCTTGCATGACAAAATAGATGCACTAAGAAAAGTATACAGTGCTAAATCATTAAAAAATCCAAGACAGAATCTAAGCTTTTAACGCATGTTCTTATGAGAACAATGAAAAATTCTGTGACTTATTATGACAGGACAAGACCCAGAAAAAGACCACATGGGAGATGGGTGGATGAAATTCGTAAATATGCGGGAGTGACATGGAGGAGACTGGCACAAGACAGACCGTTGTGGAGGAAACTTGGGGAGACCTTCGTCCAGCAGTGGATTGATAATGGTTGACAATGATGATGATGATGATTACTACAGTTTCCTGTTTTAAGAGACTTTATAATGGTTCTCCGACGTCATTCTTTGAGGGCACACTCAGATAGCTTAGCCTAGGGGCCCACTCAGATATCTTAGCCTACGAGTCCACTACGGCCTTAATCCGGGCCTGGCGGGGAGTAGAGATGCGTTAGGGCTCAATTAAGGAGCCCGGCCCAGCCCGCTTTCTTTGATTACATGTGTTTCTCAAGCCCGTGCCTGGGTTCTCAGAAATGTTTCTTAGCATTACGCACAAGCCAAAGCTATGGCCCAATCAAGGATTAGTTTAAAAAGTTTACTTCAGTTAATCCACTTAATAATATTAATACGTTCTTCGAAACACTATGCATAAAAGTAAATGTTCTAAAATGTGGACTAGAAAATAAATAAATAATCGATGCAAATGCCGTTCACCGCAGATGGCTTAGTGGTTAGCGATTCAGACCATCATTGTAAGGTCCTCAGGTTCGAACCTGGCCTGATCTTTCAGAGATGGTGTGATTTACTAACAATCGCTGAATATCGGACGAGCACGTTAAGTGACGGCCCCCAGGCTGGACCCACTGGTTAAATGGGTATCCTTTCCTATGCCCCCCCTGTGCGCAACATCGTACTTGTACGGTGGCGCCATCTACTATACTCTAATCTCACTACAAACTGTTCTGCCAAAGTCGCTAGACTTGCTCTCATTCCTTCCGTTTCTGGGTCCTGCCCAAAAGGCGATCTCGCTGTAGGTGGCTGGGACCTAAACTCTACTCACTGTGGACGGAAGTCCTACAAGAAAATGACAAATACTGAGTCTCAGTCTGCACATGCCGTTCGACTATACCAGGGGAATCAGTGATTTTGCCAAAAACTGAAGATAAGAAAATCTTTTAGAAACACAAAATATTCCATTCGTTATTTCTTTTGGATTAAGATGAAAATTTTTAAACTGCACAAAAATAAAATCTCAATCACTTAATGTCAACTGTAAGGGGACATTACAGAAAACTGATAAACAGGAAAGAACAGAGGTCATCATAGGAAGAGATATATACTTACGTTACGGTATGTGAATTGGGAATGTTGATACTTCTCATTGACTTTAAAATCGGCACTTACAGTACCTATAAATAAAAAAAAAACAATGATTAGATTATTTCATGTACAAGATTTCGGTTGTACAAGATTTCGGTTGCTGGTGGATAAAACCAACACTGAAGTAAGAAAACTAGAAATGCATAAGAACACAATAGGAAAATTTCAATGTTGAGTATTGCAGGAATTTTCAAATTGTTTAAAAAAGATTTATTTGGTATACCAATGAAAACCTATCGAAGTTTACAATAATCCCCACACACGTGAATATAAGTATTGAATCTGTCAGGTATTGGTTTCAGAGTTGCCTGGTTATATTTACATAATGTTATCGTATTCCATCTTTGTTGGGCTTTAGTTCTTACATGTAATATTTCAGGTGAGGAGTCTTTCAAAGATGTTTTCGAAGTATTCGATAGAGGGCAGATCTAGTGATTTCACTTGACATTTATGTTTTGAAGAGTCAATTCGCAAATGTTTGCTGTATGAGAACTGTCATATCAACGGTAGCACAGTAATGTTGAATCGACGTCGATTTTTGGTTACCAGGTCGATATTATGTCGAGGCATAATTTTCGACGTAAAAGCGATGAGACGGAATGGGAAGAAAAATCATTACATTGAATTTCAGTATACATGTAGACGGTTTTACGCAGTTTCCCTTTAGTTCCATTAGGTCGAATAATCGATGTTTTTTATGCGATCTGTAAGCATCGCGCGCATGCGCCTTTGCAACCATTACGCTAAACAACCTTTTAGGATACTGGGGTGTTGATTGGTTGTATCATTTCTGTTGTAAGACGAGTTTCTTACCCGTTTCCTTTTTTGCCGGTAAGTTAAAAGTTATTTATTTATTTTTTTGCTTAAGTATGTTATAAGAAGTTGAGTCTCGTTCCTTTAAGTAGAATTACTTTTTAAGATATATAATTTGTACGTATGCATATCCCAGTTAGGGATAGGCCTAGCGCGATGCTGACAGATCACCAAAAATTCTGTGAAATTTTTGAGAATTATGTATCTTTTCGAATGCGTTCGAAAACACTTGGATGTTGAAACAATGAAAAAAATTATATGATTTTTTAATCGTAGACAGTGTCGTAGAATCGTACGGCAAATACGAATACATTCTACGTTTCATGGCACGATTAAGAGTTTAGAATTTCATGTTTCAACATCTAAACTGTAGAGTAGACGTAGATTCGGCTTTACAACAGTACTAGAATCGATGAGTCACCCCGCTGGCACAGTGGTCTAAGCGATGGCTTCCGATCACTCGTTCGAAATTGGTCCGGGTTCGAATCCCGGTGGGGCATGGATGTTGTGTTAGTCTTACGGCACTGGCTCCCTCCCTTACCTGGAACCAGTTACCCTAAGGCCCTAAATTAGGGACGGGAGACTGCTTATAGCCCAATGAGTTGTTCACGGTGAGAATTAAACCTCCAATAATAATAAAAAAAGGAATAGATGACTAAACTGCGTAACATCAACTTAGAATCCACGTGTAGTGTACACTACGTATCATCGGTGTATATGTTTCTCTCGAAAGGTCGAATCTTCATCTACCGTTGACTTGATATCGACTTAATAGGTTAAAATTCAACGTCGAAAAGACGTAACAAAAGTGGATATGGATACCTATATTCGACGTTTCATATCGACCAAAATCGATCAAAAATTCGACGTCGAATCGATGTAATGTGCTACCAAGGATCATGTTATGACATCATATTATCTACCCTCAGTGCCAAATTTTTTAGAGCCAGTACACCACGTTTATGCAAAAAGGTGATTCCTCCATCTGTTGTCGCACCTCACAATGGCTACATAATCGAACGCACTGGGGTAACTACCACCCCGCAACTGCGGGGGCGCAGGTAACGAAGGGGTGTACTGCAGCTGCCAATTATAGTTCTATGAAAAAATTTGAACACGCACAATAATTAATCCAAAGATTCATATTTTGCTTTAAGATATATTCAGCTTCGCCTAAACAAATGCATAGTTTCACTTTTAAAACACTGAATGTCCTACAGATTGAAAGTGTTCGGCTCTTGGATTTCAAGTTGTAATACGATCGCTCTCCAATCGCCCTCTCGCTGCTCTGCTGAGGAAAAGCGCGAGGCAACAGTGGGATTCCCAGTTTAGGATGTGGGAAAACCGTCGGTCACCTAGGATTACGTGCACGACGGGCGTCAACATTTATTCACAGCAGCCACAGATCCGCATGTGTAAGAGGGGGGATTTCTTCAAGTGTGATTAATTTTAGTTTTGGAAAAAGCAATTACACGTATTGGCAAATCCATTACTTAAAAAGTTAAAACTACAGGGTTCTAGGTACCACCATGACTTTTGCAGACATTCTCCCTGATTTCCTAACCTAACCCCCCAACCTCCCGCCCCCAACCACCGCACACACACACAGCGCGAAAAACGCATCCTCCCTTGTGTTCGAAATCCTGAGAAAATTACTGTGCTTAGAGTTGCTGAAGTAAATCTTGCGAAGGGGGGGGGGCGCACGTTGTGCTAGTTACGCCACTGATCAAACGAACACTTCCAGCAGTCGTAGGAAATATTTTACTGAAGTTGTAATGGGAAAGCGATGTGATACAACGGTCATTAATTCAACGTGGAAAGAGCGATGATTTCTGTTTGGTGTTCCTGATCCACGTCGAGTGTTTGAATTAATTATCCATTCGCTTCCTAGTTATTTGTTCAGTTGCTGCTTTCCATCTTCGGTGAATCCTCAGCATTGTGCGGAGCTCCATGAATCAACCTGCCATGTAGTTTGGCAGTTAATCACATGTGAGTCTGGAGAATTCGAGACCGCTGTGGTGCAGTGGTAGCATGTCCAGCGCGTAACTGGAAGACCCTGGGTTTGATTCCCGGTGGCGGCCGATGAAAATTTTTCCGAGACTCACTTATTAACGTGGAAAGAGCGATGATTTCTGTTTGGTGATACAACGGTCTTTGATTAGTGGATGACAACGGCTAGCGCGAGTATAAAAAAATCCGCTGCAATTGTGGGATATGGAAGGGCAACAGTAGCAAGGATATACAGAGAGTGGTTGACTCAGCAAAAGACTGGTAGTGAGCCTATGCCTTTTGGATGACTGCCAGATTGGTTCAGCCCAACTAACAAGCAACCGTCAGTCAAATAACATATTATTTGAATTAATAATCTAAAGCAACTTTTATGGGAATTTTACTAGGAAATTTTTTCATTAATAGCAAATTTTCGGAGAAAACTCTTCTCCTTCTTCAGGCTGTCTTGTTGTTGTCACTTTTTACTTGTCACTATCACGGTTACGGTTTACCTTGACGGTTACGGTTAACCTTGACGGTTTAGGTTATTTTTCAACAAATCCTGCCAGATGTTAGGCAGGGAAAATCCTTTGCAGTCATTGATGATGGAATTTTGATTTTTCTCAATCTCTATTCCTTCCTTCAGTTTTCTTTTTTGGAAATTGCCTTGGAAACTGATTACTTTAAGGGAATTCCAATCCATGATGTGCCCAGTTTCTCTAACATGCCTATCTAATCCAGTCTTGTTGGAGCAATTTTTTATAGCTGCTTTATGCTCAGCTATACGAGTTTCTAGTCTGCGACCTGTTTCACCTATGAAAGATAGTCCACAACTACAATTTACTTCATAAACTACTCCTTGCATTTTTAAAATATCTTCTTCTCTTTGAACTATTTTAGGGAAAATTTTTTTAACTTTGTTCTCTAAACTTGGAGCTAGCCTGATATTGTATTTCTTACTAATTCTCTTTAAAGACTCAAATAAACCTTTGTGATAAGAAATTTTTCTAGTGAATTTTACTTGTTGCTTTTGTTAATTTTACTTGTTGCTTTTGCTCAAATATTATTTGAATCGGAGACGATGTCAAACGCCATGCAACCTTTTGACATCAACACAACCTTTTCTCACATCCAGGTATGGATGTAGCTTAAAAGTTCAGTGTTTCAGAGAGAGTCTTACATATCAGTGGGAAACAAATCTCCCTGAAGAAATGATTCTTCACGTATACATGGAAGGCAATACAAATGTCAAAACTGGCACTAATGTAACCAATGACATGCACATCCGTACCTGGATATGAGAAGAGAACGTGTTGACGAGGAAGCGCCGGATTACTTCTATTAATACAAGTACAAATCTGAAGAGTATTCAGATTTCTCAGGTACATCTGCTTAGCTTCATTTGCTTGGAGCTGCATTGTTCTGCGTGGTGTAATGGACAGCATGCTTGAATGGAAATATTGAGATGGGGTTTCGATTACCGCTCCAGGGTGATGTAATTTCCCAGTTCTCTGCAAGGCTGGCTGTAGTGAAAATACGGCACATTTCTGCCAATAATGATATTTGTACACATGAAGAATTATTTCTTCAGAGAAATTCCTTTCTCACTGATATTTGTTCTTTTGCTAAAAAGTTGTGAAATTTAAACGGACTTCTGAGCCAACAGAGGTATTTCTGTTTATTGTCTATGACTATTTTATAATAAAAGTTGGCAATGTTCTAGCCAATGTGACACCTATTTGTATTCACCGACGAGCCATTACATTATGACCTAATAAGTTGTTGGACCCCGTTTAGGCCGCAAAACACCTGCTACTCGGCGACGCATTGATTCAACGAGGTGGCGATAGCTTTCCTGGGGTATCTGGTACCATAATGTCAACAGAAGGTCCTCCAGTTTCCCTTACATTTCGGGGTGGTGGTGATTCAGTGCGAACCCGCTTTTCCAAATCGAACCACAAGTGTCTGATTGGGTTCATGTGGGGTAAATTTGGGAGGCCAGGGCATTAACAGAAAGTCACCAGCATGTTCCTCGAACAACTCCTTGATGATTCTGGCAGTGTGGTATGGCGCATTATCCTGTTGGTAATGGCCAGCACCAGCAGGGAACACAGTTGCCACGAATTGGTCCTCAGCAATGTTCAGATACCTGACAGCTGTCAGGAATTGTGCTATCGGGATAATGGGGCCTAAAGTGTCCCGAGATAACATAGCCATCGCCGCCGGCCTGTTTCCGCCCAACAATGCATCCAGGGGCCATCACCTCTTTTAGTATTCGGCGTATCCGCGCCCCTCCGTCTACGTGATGCACGAGGAATCTTGATTCGTCAGACCAGGTCACATTCTTCCAATCATCCGCTGTCCAATCTCGATTATCTTGTGCCCATTTCGTGCGTTGTTGGCGATGATGTGCAGTGAGCATGGGGACCCTGATGGGTCTTCGGCTACGCAGGCCCATGCGCAGAAGGCTGCGATGAACTGTGTGCTGTGACACATCGCCCTGATCCCCACTGTTTTAGCTGCGGGTGATTTGTCGCACTGTGGCCCTGCGGTCGCTGTGAACAATGCGCGACAGTCTCCGCTCTCCTCTGGCATCATTGAGCTGCGGACGACCCACGGCTGAACGACGGTTCGTCGTTTGGCCATCTCTGCACCACTTTTGATATGTACTCACTACAGCGGCACGTGAACAACCCACAAGCCGCGACGTTTCCGAGATCGTAGTTCCGAGGCTCCGTGCCATCACAATCTGTCCTTTATCAAACTCCGATAAATCGGCAGCTTCTCCCATTCTGAATCTGAACACTATTAACCGAAAGCCAATCCTGGGGTTGTATATTACTGTTCTGTAAACTTCACCAGCGCCACCGTTCGGTCTCCAGACGCGCTCATTTCTCTAGGCTGGGGGTGGTCATAATGGAATGGGTCATCGGTGTACGTGTAGTGTTAAGTAAAGGAATAGTATTCACTGCAGGCAAATGTCAGAATCCTTTTAAACACGCGACAAGTACGTGCATTTGTGGCCTGAATCCGCGTTTTGCTTTCTCGTATGGGAAATTCGTATTTGGTAGAAATTTTTACGTAATACGAGTACAATGATTTCAACTGAACCATGAGACATGTTTGGCCACAGAAACTGTGAACATGCTTTCCTTAAAATTGGGGCGAAAGGAATGCTGGATGTGAATGACTGTTTCTCTCTTTTTGAAAATAATTAAAAAGTATCAGGTTCTTCCCTTTCAGAGCTACGCATAATGTCTGGTCTCCACTCCTGTGCGAAACACGGGCGAATTTTGATTAGGTACCAGGATGAAGTGCAAGAAACGAGGATGATAACGTACAATGGCCACGCCGCATGCATCATCAGAACGTCGATAAACGTGCCGTTCTGGGGCTCCTACGCCGTGACTGGAAAATAGATCATACGCCGTAGCAGCACCAAGAGACATTTGTGCAGTTAAAGGGGAGGAAATAGTGAGCAAAAGCACTGTACTAAAATGGTTCTGCGTTAGAAAGCTGGGGACATCAGTCTCAAAAACAAACTGAGATCTGGACGTCCAACAACCACCAACACTAGCATCGTGGTCAAAGCTGTGTTAGCGAAGTCCGGTACCGGTACATGGCAATTAGCGGCTGAGGTGGGATCTTCTCTATCCACCAGCTTGGTTTCACCTCCAGGAGACATCCAGTTGTTCCCAATGAACTGACACCCCAGAAGGCAGAAAAATATGTCTCTCTGTCCCATACTGCTGTCAAATCCACAAGACGATAGGTTTTGACGTCATATTTTCACAGGTGGTGAAAAGGGGATATTCCATGTCATCGTGCCACCGGGAACCACAGCCAGTGGTGTAAAGAGGGTGGTTTGAGAGGAAAGCCATGCTGTGCCTTTTGGTAGAATTGCAAGGGTCCTGTACACTGTGAACTCGTTCCAGATGGTCAGTCTGTAGACGGGAACCTCTATGGCGAACAACTGCAGCGAGTTCATGATGGTCTAAGCCAAAGCTACCCAGCGCTCATTAACAGAGTGCGGGCGATTCTGTAAGTGGATAATGAATGTTCCAAATCACTTCTCCAGAGTGGGCAAACCAAAAGTACAGGAATTTTTGAAGATGACAATCCGATTTTTGGCGTAAATATGACAAGGATGGTAAGTCAGATAATATCTGAAAACTTGAAAATTTTCATCGTCCTGGAGCGGGACTCGAACCCGCGTCTCCCAGAAAACGCCTAGGTATGCTAACCACTACACCACCCAGAACGACCAAGTTTCCGATCAATTTGAATTTAACCATCACAGGATTCGCTAGTCGAAGCAACCGGCATTCATGTTTAGCGAATCTGGAGGTTAATAATCCTATCCCGTGATTGCCCGGAGAAGCAGATAAATCATGAAAGAAATACGAGATTACGCCATATAATACAAATTTTGAAGATGACAATCCGATTTTTGGCGTAAATATGACAAGGATGGTAAGTCAGATAATATCTGAAAACTTGAAATTTTTTTTTTATTTTTTTTTTTTTTTTTCATCGTCCTGGAGCGGGACTCGAACCCGCATCTCCCAGAAAACGCTTAGGTATGCTAACCACTACACCACCCAGAACGACCAAGTACGACCAGATTCGCTAAACATGAATGCCGGTTGCTTCGACTAGCGAATCCTGTGATGGTTAAATTCAAATTGATCGGAAACTTGAAACTTGGTCGTTCTGGGTGGTGTAGTGGTTAGCATACCTAGGCTTTTTCTGGGAGACGCGGGTTCGAGTCCCGCTCCAGGACGATGAAAATTTTCAAGTTTTCAGATATTATCTGACTTACCATCCTTGTCATATTTACGCCAAAAATCGGATTGTCATCTTCAAAATTTGTATTATATGGCGTAATCCCGTATTTCTTTCACAAAAGTACAGGAATTGGAAGGGACCGTGAACCTACTCCATTGTCCATATAGTCTGGAGCTTGCCCAATCCGATTACCACCTGATTTGCTCCATGACCCATTTCCTACGAGGACGACACTTCTCTTCAGTGGTGGATGTGAAATCTGGCATGAATCTGTCCTTGAAACCTGCCGACTGGTACCGCTGTGGAAGCGTGGCTCTGGTGGAACGTTGGCAAAGGACTATAGAAATCAACGGTCTATACTTTGTTGAATGAGGTGAATATCTACGGCTTTCTTCCGTCACTAAACTTTGTAGCCGCAAAAGTGACGATCTTTTGACACATCCTGGTACTATCACTGAGGTGACTCATGGGTATATAACTGAGGATTTGAAGGCGAGGAAGAGCTTGTAAGTCTTGCGCAGAAGCAGTGCTGTTAGAATACGGGGGGGGGGGATATTCTTGTTGTTAGCACCTCGAAAGTAAAAGCTTTTATTAGAGTGCATGATCTTAGGTATGTTTAAAAATAAATCAGTCTTGTTACTTTGTAGTACAAATATTTTTCTGGTTCCGGCAAAAAATAAAATTGTGCATAGGAAGAAAGTAAAGATTACCTTTATTTAAATTATCCAGATATAGTTCTCCATGAGCTTCATTGTTTTTGGGGAAAACAAGAAGGCTAATCCCTACATGGGAACTGAAAGTAAACAAACTTGTTAGAAGGACATAAATCTCAGATACTCAAAATGTAGTTCATACAGGGTTATTACAAATAAAATAAACAGTTTACCTTTTATAAAACCAAAACTATTTAAGATATTGACAATCACGTTTCACCATTTGGTACGGAAACTTTTGAAGTTTGTTACAGTAACTTACAGATGTTTGATGTGTACACCCTTAGTCATATGGCATATTTCAACGCGGGAGTCGAGCATTCGTTAACATATCTTCAACTCCAGCAATAGCTGTTGTGATACGTTGTTTCAGATCAGCTAAATTAACAGGAAGGGGAGGGACGAAGGCCTTGTCTTTTACATAGCCCCATAAAATAGTCGGAGGGTGTTAGATCCGGATTTCGCGGTGGCCAACATGTAAGTGACACGTTGTCGCCAGTTGCGTGGCCAACCCAGCGCTGTGGAATATTTTCATTGAGGTAATTTCTTTCTTCTCGATGGGTGTGGGATTAAGCTCCATCTTGTTGAAAAATGAAGTTGTGGCTGTCTACGTACAGTTGAGGCATCAACCCAATAATTAGCATATAAAGCTAAGAAATTCCCATTACAGTGCTTTCGTGGAAAAAGAAGGGGCCATGCATTTTTTACGGGATGTAGCACAGAACACATTAACCTCTGGGGAACCAAGCACATGCTTCACTGTTTCTCTAGGAGAGTCAGTGCCCCATATGCAAGTGCTATTTTTGTTAACTTTTCCACATATGTGGGATGTCGATTCGTCGCTAAAAATTAGACACTCACTAAGATGTCGATTTGATGTCGCACTTAAATTAGATGTCGATGCGTCGTTGAAAATTAGACGATCAAACCGGGTGGTGTGTATAACCGTGTGTCCATGTGTGTTTTGCTCCGTGTAAGCATTCGGATTTCGGAGGATTCCTCGAGCATTTCGTCATTATCGTGTTCTTCCCATTTCCACGAAGGTTAATGCTTTGAGTTGAGCTCATCTGCAGCCCCGGTGAATGTTTCCTTTTCAATTATGACTTTATTGCTTTTTCATGTTTAAGCCAATTTTTCGGTTGCTTTGTGTTTCTGGAACGTGGAAAGAGCGATGTATTTATTTATTTACTGACGCCACGTATTTGGAGGATTTTCACCTTGGATCTCGCCCTTTGGATTTAATTGCTATAATATATATAGGCAGTGCCGTTGTTAATGCCCACCAGATGGAGACGTCTCAGTAGCTGAGCCCATCTTACGGATTTATGATGTCAGAAGCTGACTTAAAAATACACATAGCACCGTGGATTGTTGGCCACCGTGGTGTAAATGTAACGCGCTCTGCTAGATATCGACAGATCCGTGGTTCGATTCAACGGCGGCGGCTGAAAACAATTTTTCGGTTGCTGTGTGTTTCTGGAACGTGGAAAGAGCGATGTATTTATTTATTTATGTTTAAGCCTGTTTGTGGGTGACCACGAAATTTCAACAGCCATGTTATCGTCTGCAGCCTTGTTATCGGCTAGAACCTGGAGTGCAAGCTCCAAACTTTGCGTTCGTCCAGGCTCTTTCAGTGGCCGATTCTGATCTTGCATCACGTGTGGCTCAAGACTTTTCGCGCATCTTCCCTGATTCTTCTTCTAGTGTTTCTTTTGTGCTTCTGTGACAGTGATTTAAGTCACTGCTGTGCTACGACTCAGTGCCTCATTATCTACTAACCTCGGCCACATAATATATCAGCTGTGGCTTGCACACACTGCCCTATTTATTGCGTCCTTTCCCCCTATGCTATTGGATTGGTTTGAGGACAGAAGGGAAGAGGTATTGCCATTTCTCCGGTCTCCTGGACATGTTGGTACATTTTGTTCTTACTGTTGAATATCATTTCTGCCAGTACAGGATCTTCGTGTTTTACGGCGGAATACATCGGAACCCGATCCTCAATTTTGGAGATGTCTGTGTCTACCAATGGTGTTGCTGCGGAATTTGATTGTTTGGATGATAATACTGATTATGAGTTCATATTGCGTGATATGAAATTCCAAATGGAAGAGATTTTAGAGAGTAAAAATAATAAGTTTAATAATGCATGTAGGCTAATTTTTGATGAACTTCAGTCAGCTTATATTTCACAACTTCGCTCGGTTAGTAGACTGTCTGGTTGACTGGAAGAAAGAATTGAATCATTCCAGATTGTGCCGCAACAGCCTTCATCCTCACACGCTGCTGCGGTGGGAAGGAGAGTGTCATCGGATTTCGGTATATCTGGGGAGAAGAAAATTGAGAAAAAACATGTTCTCCTGTATTATCCGAAGGGAAAGTCCTCCTCTGAGGAGGTGAAGACCAAGATTCAAGATAATGTTGATCCAACTAGAATTAAGATAGGTGTCAGAAATATCAAGAAAGTGAATAAGGGAGGTATTTTGATAGAATTTGGAGGGTTGGGTGATATTGAAAAAAATTGAAAAGGAGATTATGAATAATCCATTGGTAAATGATCAGTTTGGATATTAAGCTTCAATAAAAACGAATCCTAGAGTAATAATTTATAATATTGATGGTGATATATCAGGAGAAGTTTTACAGACAGCTCTGAGTGAACAGAATCCAGAGCTGGGGGTGGAATTAAAGTTTTGTTCCCTATTCCTGTAAGAAGTGAAAAGATGCATTGGATCCTTGAGGTTTAGTCACATGGTTTTGCGCACATGATGAAGAAAGGGAAGGTGAATTTTCAGTGGTTCATTTTTCATATTAGAAAATATTTACGCAAGGTTTGCTGTTTACGTTGTAATGGTTTTGGGCACTATAAATTAAAATGTCCGTTGAAAGAAGATGCATGTGCAAATTGTGGGGTATTTGGCCATAGACACTTTGAGTGTGCTTCTAATTCTAAATGCACGAATTGTATTAGAGCACGTGATACTTACAAACAGAAATGAAAGTAGATCACTCAGCTCTTGATAGATCTTGTCCTTCGTTGATAAGAGAGTTATCTTTACTTCGTAAGAGAATGAATTATGAATAGTTTTCACTCACGATTTTTGAAAGTAGTTCAATTTAATGCCTGGCATGCTCGAGCAGCTACTGCTCAGATTTTAAACGTTGCTGAGGAGAGGCATGTCGATATTCTGTTAATATAGGAAGGAGCCTTGTGTGTATTTGGAAAGTCATTGGATTTCCGCCTGAAGCAAAGATTTTTTCACTGATTGATGATACGCCTAGGGTGTGCATATTTGTTCGAAATAGAGTTGTGAGTGTTGTGGAACTGTTTTCATCTAGAAGATTAGTTGCACTTCAGTTCTCCTGTGAAGTTGAAACCTACACGCTTCTGAATGCTTATGGGGCTATATTCTGATCTCTGAGACTGAGATTATATTAGAGAGATCCCCCCCTCCTTTGAATATATATTGGTTGGGGATTTTGATGCTGAAAGCTCCCTTTGGGGTCAACAAGATGAGGACCACAGGGGGACGAAAATATTGAATTTTGCATTCTTTCGAGGTTTTACAACTTGTAATGATGAATACAGTCACCCCACATATCAGTGTTCTGGGTACATCGTGGATTGACATCACGATAATTAAGTATTCCGGACTTTCTCCATTGCAGAATCGGATGATTACGCAGCGAGTGACCCTCAATTCATATGTTTTGAACTTCATATTGATCATGTGGTTAATAGGAGAGATGAGACACGTTACTCATTGGGGTCATTGAATTAGATTCAATTTAAGGACCATATTGCCAAATTGCTGGACTCTGTGAAAGACGAAGAGATGAGTTCGTCTGCGTTTTTGGATAACTACACCAGCTATTTGATACATCCATCCATATGATTTGTGAGAAAACGATGGTTAATAGGCCATCTTATCGTAAAAAGGGAATAACTTGGTGGAACGATGATCTTAAGAGAATTAGAACCAGAATTCGTAGAAGACATTAGAGAGCTAGGATAAATGCGATGGATCGACAGGTTCTTGAGACAGAATACAAAAGGTTCTCGGCTTCTTATAAGAAAGAAATTATTTTATCGAAAAAAGATTTTGGAATTATTTGTGTGGGAACATTGGACCTAATAATGCTTTTGGTAAAACCTATGCCATAGCACGAGATAGAGTACTACAGAAAGTTGAAATATCTTCAGTCTTGAGACAAAATGGCACATATACTGAAACAATGGATGAGGCTTTGAACGAATTACTGGAGTATCATTTCCCATTGGACTCTGCTTCGGAGGATTCGTTGGATCAAGATCACATTCGTGGGATTTGCAGGGTTGCTCCAGACAGTGAGAATGACCCATTGTTTACTGTTGAAGAAACTGAATACGCCTTGGGATGTTGTAATCAAAATACTGAGCCGGGCTTCGATGGTATTGAGATGATTATTATTACTGAGCTTTTCCATATAAATCCTGAGAAATTTCTTTGTATTATGAACAGCTGTTTGAGATAGGCATTTTTCCTGAAATTTGGAAACGGGCAAAAGGGATATTTTTCAATAAGCCTAGCAGAGATAAAATGAATCCGGCATCATATCGACCATTTGTTTATTGCCTGTTTGAGGAAAGCTGTTGGACAATATTATAACCAATCATATGCTTCATTTCCTGGATGAGAGGAAGTGGTTTAGTGAACTTCAGTATGGATTTCTGCCGGGACGTGATTCCGCACAGGTTATATCTAATATTAAAAGAATAGTTGAGACTAACAGAATGGCTGGAATGCATACAGTTTTAATTTCATTGGACGTAGCATATGCATTTAATAATGTGTGGTGGCAACATATTCTGTACACATTAAAAGAGTTAAAATGTCCGAGAAATATATTTTGTGTTATCAGGGATTTCTTATCATCGCGCTTGGTGGAATATGATTCCCCAGAGAGAGTTCTTATTCGAGAATATGATAAAGGTTGCCCACAGGGCTCAGTGTCTGGGACAGTTTATTGGAATATACACGGTCAAGTCACTTTATTGTGACCACCAGCTAATATCCAGAGTAACCGCCGTGTGCAGCACGGACAGCAGCTAGACGGGCTGGGAGTGACTCAATAAGGTGCTGGAAGGTGTTCACAGGTATGTGGAAACATGCTGACTGCAATGCTTCTGACAGATGCTGGAGGATGCGTGGTGGAGGATCCACACAGCAAACAAAACGATCGAGGTGGTACCACAGATGCTCAGTTGGGTTTAAGTCGGGGAATTAGAGGACCAGGAAAGTACTTTGAATTCTTCATCGTGATCTTCCAACCACTGTCGGACATTTGTAGCTGTGTGACACGTCGCACTGTTGGCCTGGAAGATCCCATCCGCCCCAGGGAAGGCAATCGGCATGTATAGGTGTACGTGGTCTGCAAGTATGGATTCATAATGAATTCTATCCATAGTGCCTTCCACAGGTATGAGTGGATCCAGAGAATGACACGAAAACATTCCCTAGACCATAACGCTGCCCCCACCAGCTTGTGTTTTGCCAGCAGTGGTTGAAGAGTGTTTTTTCTCTGATGTATCTCGCCTTATACGCCAACGTCCATCCGTTCGATGAAGCAAAAACGTGACTCATCAGAGAAGGCAATCCCATGCCAATCAGCGGATGTCCAATTCCGATACTGCCGTGCAAATGTAAGCCTCTTCTGCCGATGCACCTTTGTTAGCATAGGTGCCGTGACCATTCGTCTGAATCGGAGCCCCATTTGCAGCAGGGTTCTCTGAACTGTCGTTTTAGACACACTTCCGGAAGCCCTCCGGTTCATTTGGCCAGTGAGTTGCTCCATTAGCCCTATCGCAAGCCAACGTTCACCTCTCACATCAATGGCACGTGGTGCTCCGCAGTTTCCACATCACGTCAATGGTGCCATTTCTCTAATCACGATACACTTTAACCATAGCAGCACGCGAACAGTTCACAAACAGCGCTGTTTCAGAAACATTGCCACCCTTGGGCCGAAAGCCGGTAATCATCCCTTTTTGTAAATCTGATAAATCGCTCCTTTTATCCATGACAGGAACGAGTGACATGTTGTCAGAATGCCTACAGCACACCTTATATTCCCTCCAAGTGAGCTCACGACATGTCATGTGCCTTCTTTCACTTGCTACGCGCCGTTGACGTCAAAAGTAGGAGGTGGTCACAATTAGGTGACTCTACTGCGTAATTGCGAATTACGCATTGGCTCATATATTTGAAGATGAAGTTCATGTTCAAGCATACGCCGATGATTCATCATTCTCGTTTCGGCTCCGGAACGTCCAGCTATTGAAGAAAAGTCCAGCGGATCTTTGGTCTGCTTTCTATCATGGGGTCGAGATTTGAAATTGAGTTTTTCCATTGAAAAAACTAGAATGTTGGTATTTCCTAAACAAGGTGTAATGAAAAGAAAACCTATGTGTCATTTCGGGAGGTGTTTCTATTGGAAGAGTGGAAACCCTTAATTACCTTGGAGTCATTTTACATCGAAATGTTTCTGGACTGGCACATGTAAAATTTTGATCCAAAATTACTCCAAGAAGTAAGGTGATGGGGGTTTGGTGAATCGAATCATCTCCATGAGATTTAGTGAAATTACTCAAAAAATGATGTATAAAAAAGCAGTTGAAATTATTAATGTTTATGCTGCAGGTGCCTTGTGGCTGGATACGGTTCGACTTCCGTCAGAAGCTGATTCAAATACAACGAATGGCCTTATTAAATTTTCTGGATGTTTTCGGACTTCTTCCAGCGCTGATCTTCAAGTAATAATGAGGTGTGAGCCCATGGATCTGGTGCTGGAGAGAGCGGCAGGATTGTTTCATGTGCGAGACAATGTTGAGCTGGTGAGGATTTTTGGAATGACTTTCGAGATGAGTTCGTACGAGAATTAATTGCGACGAACTAAGATTAATCCGGCTTCGGAATTTTGTTTAAAATGGGATTGTGTGGCCCCGACAGGATACGGATCTGAAATTTTTACTGACGGCTCCAAGTTGAATGATTATGTGGGAGCTCGATTTTGTGCCTTTTGGGGTGGAAGACATGTTACATCGATGTGCTTTCATTTAACAGATATGTCCACGGTTTTTCAAGCAGGATTATTGTCAATTTTAATGGCTCCGGAATGGATCAATGCAAAGGTGGATGGTCAGCTGTTGACATTTGTGTGGACAGTCAAGAAACCCTGAAGTCTTTGGCTAAATTTAATAATTGTGATAACATGGTACAGAGGACGAAGCAGTTGATCCATGATAATAACATGCTGAATGTGTGTTTTTTTTATGCTGGAAATCGTAGCAATGAGTTTGCTGATGATCTTTCTAAAAGTGGAACTAGGAAACCAGTTGTGGACATGGAAATTCCGCAAAGTTTTAGAATTATTAGAGCACGTGTTTATGATATGATGATATTGGAATGACAGGAACGATGGACACATGGTGACACTGGTCGAGTGAATTATGGGTATCTCCCGGTGGTTAAAACCAAACGATGGTTTCTGACAGACTCCTAAATCAGTTTTTGACTGAGCATGGCATGACTCCAGCCTATTTTAATCGTTTTAGCATTAAGCACTGGACTTGTTTTTGTGGATCTGTTAACGCATCTGTGTTCCATCCTGTGAAGCAATGCGGGGGATTAAGTGTCCATCGTGCTGCGGTGCAGTTACCATGTGTGAATCAGCCTTTTCATACCTGGATGAACAGACACCAAGCTGCAGTTTCCTACATGATAGGGAGACTTGTGGAGGAGGATGGCACCCTGTTGAATATTTTCTGCAGAGTTTCATCTATTGGTCTTGATGCTACAGAGAAGTCGGAGGAGTGGGAATCTTCATTTTCAGTTTTTTTTTTTTTTTTGTGTGTGTGTGTGTTATTTGAAATCTATTGTTTAAAATTATGTTGTAATTTTCAATGAATTATGTTGTAAATTTTAGTGAAATGGATTACTTAATATGATTCGGTAATTCAATGGTCTGCATAAGCTTGGATTTAATGGTATACATAAGTTAGGTTTAATTTATCCATGATTTTATAATATCATTGATTCTACAATCGTGGCCAAACGTTCTGCACCAGTAGACTGAAAGTCAAAGTCAGCGTAATGCAGGAATACACATTATACACTGAAGAGCAATTGAATTAGAGATACCTGTCTAGTAACGTGTAGCACCACCTTTCGCCCTGATGACGGCGGCGATTCGTCTCGGCATGGACTCGACAAGACACCAGAAGCGTTGGATCCACGATCCCTGAACAAGCTCCCACAGTTCACGAAGATTTGATGGAGGGGGGTCATCTCTCTCGATGGCATCACAGATGTGTCCTAGCTGGCCAAGGAAGCGAGGTCACGACGGTGGAGTGTTCATCCAACCATTCGGATACAATTTGGGAGCTGCATTGTCTTGTTGCAGGATGAGGTCCCCAGTGGGATGTTGAAGACGCACAAACGGGAGCAAATGGGCGTCCAGGATATCCCGGTAACGTTGACCTGTGAGGGACGATGTCACACGTACCAGGGGTCCCATTTCAGTCCACGTAAACAGTCCCCAAAACGAGAATGCCACCCCCACCAGCTTGAAGAGTACCCTCCTGGCAAGAAGGATCCATCGCTTCATGTGGTTTGCGCCGTACTCGTATCCTTCCATCCACATGTACCAACGTGAATCACAACTCATCAGTCCAGACAACATTTTCCCACATGTCTAGAGTCCAGTGGCGATGTTCCCACACCCATGCGAATCTTTGCACCCTGTGATGTGCGGTCAGCAGCGGTACTCTCGTGGGACGATGGCTTCTGTACCCCATAGTGAAAAGATGGTTCTGGATGGTGTGGCTCTTACACGTTTTTGTGCACCAGTGTTAAA
The DNA here is from genome assembly GCA_039090855.1 of Macrothele yani. NCBI lineage: Eukaryota > Metazoa > Arthropoda > Arachnida > Araneae > Macrothelidae > Macrothele > Macrothele yani. The sequence continues at coordinate 24,951,721 of CM076992.1, forward strand.
TTGCCGAGTGATTTCTTGCACTGTGGCCCGTCTATCTGCTGTTACAATGCGAGCTAGCCGACGATGACCCCGCTCATCCACACGCTGTTGTCCACGGCAGTTGGCCCTTGCAGGGATGGTTTTACCAGATTCGATGTACTCACGGTGCACCCGTGACACAGTGACTCGCGAAAATCCCAGTGCCTGCACAACTTTTGAGATGGAGTGACCCACTTGTCGGGTTCCGACAATTTGCCCACGATCAAATGCGCTTAGATCTTTCGTCTTACCCATACTGCGTCCGATTCTTACTGATTCCCGTCGCATCACTCCTTATATTGTCGGATCGCTGCATATGTCATGTCGTTTCCGCGTACAGGGCCGTCCACAGCGCCACATTTGCATAACGTCAGCTGTCTCTAATTCAATTGCTCTTCAGTGTGCATCATTTTAAAGGACATTTTATGCTGAATTTCAATATTTTTTACAAAATGTTATTACCAGTAATAGAAGTGAAGTTACAAGCAAAAGTACAGCGTCTAGTCATAAAAGGCAACAAATAGTGGAATTTGTGAAATTAGTGTACAATGCATTTAATGTAAATTTACTGTACGGTATATTATTGACACCTGCAGGACACTTGAAATAACTGACCAACAAGCAAAATACGCTTTAATATTTAATTGGATAACCACGGTTACTTAGTAACAAAGTGCACCTTCTTGGCATGGAACTAATGAGATTCTCTAGTTGTCGATTGGTGATAACACGGTGCCATACGACCCTTACAGACTCAATTAAAGTTTTTAATTGAGTCTGTTTGTTGCTTTTTATGACTAGATGCTATACTTTTGCTTGTAACTTCACTTCTATTACTGGTAATAACAGTCTGTAAAACTATTTGATATCAGCATAAAATTTCGTTTAAAATGATATATAATATGTATTCTTGACTTTACCATTACGCTGCATAAGTTGACTTCAAACATCAAAAATTTGACTTTCGGTCAACTTGTGTAGGACCACGATTGTATAATATTTTGGGTTTGACTTTTAACTTCAGTTGTAACATTTGTTATTAGTTATTTCTTTTTTTTTTTTATGTGATGTCAGTTTATTTGGGAATTGGAAAATATTGATGTTCAATTATTGGTGTGATTATATGGAGTTTAGTTTTGCGTTGTTGAATATTTTTTTTGTTTAACATCTTTCTTTTGGAGGATTGTATTTCTCTGTGTATTTGGATTAGCGGGGCTTTTTCCCCCACATGTAATTGGTTCTGTTAATCCCTGTGAAGCCAACTGGCAGTACAGGTTTTATAATAAACTACTACACTGGTGTGCAAAAATTAACGACAAAGAGGAGAAATTAGCATAACAGCGGAACGAGCAGGCAGAACGGACCGAAAGACCACTCAGGAGATAGACTAGGGTCCGGTACACAGTAGGGCATGCGCATATACGCATCATGACGTAGGGGGGAGTGTCGGAATGGTATAAAGCACACGGGAGGTGTACTCTCAGTAATTTGGTGAAAGTTATTGCACGGTGTACATCGGTTTGAACGGCGTCGAGTTGCTGCCACCGTGTGATATGGCCAACAGGCAATCCAGTAGACGACATCTGGATGACTTTACCCGAGGTCGCGTCATTGGGAAGTTGGAAGTAGGTCAAAGTGTGACTAGTGTGGCCGAGGAGTTCGGGATCGCTCACAGCATCGTTTCACGAGCTTGGAGAGTGCTTCAAATGACAGGAACAGCTGTCCGAGAGTTCAGCAGTGGTCGTCCACGAACAACCATGGCGGCGTACGACTGGTATATTGTCCTACAGGCGAGAAGAGACAGACGGCAGACAGCGAGAAAATCGCAAGGCACATGCAACAGACAACTGGACGTCCGTTATCGCGTTTTACCGGGGTCAGAAAGCTGCCCAAAGTTGATCTATTTGCACGACCACTAGTACGGTGTGTGTCATTAACGCCTGCTCATCAGAGACGGTGGTTTCTGTGGTGCCAGGAACACAAGAACTGGACACATCAGCAATGGGGTCGAGTTCTCTTTACGGATGAGAGCCGATTTAGTCTGACGAGCAATTCTGGACGTATACACATCTGGAGAGAGCAGGCAACACGCAATCACACCTCCAACATCATTGAAAGGGACCGGTTTGGAGGTGGCGGAGTTCTTGTTAGGGGCGGTATCATGCTTGGTAGCCATACTGACCTCGACACCTTCCAAGGAGGTTCAGTCACTGGTGTCCGCTATTGTACCGAGGTTCTCCTGCCTCACGTGCGTCTGTTTAGAGGTGCTGTGGGTCCTGAATTCCTCTTCACGGATGACAACGCTACACCTCATCGTACAGTGGCTGTCGCAGAGCTGTTGGAGAGTGAAGATATTCAACGCATGGAAGGTCCCCGGACCTAAATACAATCGAACATGTGTGGGACCTTCTCGGGAGACGCTTGGCAGCACGTCCCCAGCCGTCAACAACGATTCCGGAGCTGCGATTGGCGCTACAAGAGGAATGGGCCGCGATGCCTCAATAGCTCCTTGACAACCTCGTCCTCAGCATGGACAGACGTTGCAAATCCAGCAACGCAGTCAGGGGTGATCATATCCCCTACTAAAGACTGGATTTTTCTTGGTAGCCGCCTGTCACATGGACGTTTCTGTCTTCTGTTCGGTTGTGCTCGAAGCTATCTTTTCAATAAAGTGACTTTGTATCCTTTGGATTCCTTGTTTGGACGGTTTTGCTCACTTGTCCCATATTCTTACATCTTGCGGATCTAATGGTATGATTTGAGTCGATGTGGAGCACTTCTGCACGACGTTACATTCGAAAAACCGTCTCGTCCTTAATATTTGCACGCCAGTGTATTACTAGACGCTCACTAAGACCATTTTCTTCGAAATGCACCTGCATTTCTGTACAGAAATTGCGACGTGACGCTAAATCCTTGTCACTTTGTCTTTACAATAACTGCAGTCCGTAGGGAGTCATTTTTAGCCGCTACCTCAAAAATTTCCAAACAATCGGTTGTGAAATTTCGCAACTCCCGACCCGCTCTCTTTGTGGATTTCTTCCTTGGGCCACGTTGGTAAATGGCAGGAACAGGATTCACTTGCTCATCAGATACAATCGCGTTGGTAAATGTCTCCTGGATTTTTACCTTTACACAAACATCCCGTTTTTTCAAATTTCTTGTGCTAGTCGTAGATAGATTTAATCTATTCGGCGGTTATTTCTTGAAACGTGTTCTAAAACGCAGTTGAACAACAGTAACAGCATTCGTTTTGGTAATTCTAACACACAGAACGTATTCTGCATAGTATTTCCTCTCATCTTGCCTTACTGGTCATGTGACGATGAAAACGTACAATCTTTTAGCGACGGCATCAGTATAATTAAATCATATTATCCACAGACGGTGAATCGAAAGTTTTGCAATATTTGCATAAACGCATGTACTGCGGTGGATATGTCACGTGTTTAAACTAGTTCAAATCGTGCACTGCAGTCAGTCGAAAGGGATATAAAGTGGCAGTCGTTGTTGTGTACAGCATTGCATGTCGTCTTTCTGTCAGTGGTTGGGACACCTAAAAGATGAACAGCCACAACCGGCTAATTACGGAACTTTTGCGTTACGAGTTTGAACTCGGCCATAACGCCTCTCAAGCAACACGAAATATTTGTCATGCGAAAGGGGAAGGTTCCGTGGACCACAGCACCGCAAACAGATGGTTCAAGAAATTTCGCTCAGGTGGCAGAAACCTCGACGATCAGCCAAGGTCAGGTGGGCCGATCACCGTGGATTCTGAGGCCGTGCGCCCGACCGTAGAGGCAAATCCGACAACCTGCACTCGGAGATTATCAGGCGAGCTGAGCATATCCCAGACCATTGTCATTCGGCACTTTCAGGACCTCGACAACGTCTACAGGAACTGGCGCATTGTCCCTCACGAACTGACAAAAGCTGAAGCAAACCGCCGAGTGGAAGTGCGCACGAAACTCCCAAGAAACCTGCGCGATGTATGTTTCATCAAGAGTATATTTACGTGCGATGCAAAATGGGTCTATTCCCGTAATTCTGACGCATAACCAGGGCCAGCTTCCTGAACTTGTTGCTAAACGTGGGCGCTTTGAGCACAATGTGATGCGCTCCGTCTGGTGGAATTTCAAGGAGATCACCCATTACGAATTTGTTCCAGACTGTCGGACCATCAACGCCAGCCTCTACTCTGAACAGCTGGAGCGGATTTATGCAGTTTTGGAGGAGACGTACCCGGCATTGATGAAAAGAAATGCGCTCTCCTACAGCAAGACAATGTTCGGTGTCATACTGCTCGAACGACCCGGGTAAAACTCTGGGAACTTGAGGGCATCGAACTGATGCCACACACAGCATATAGTCCGGACCTCGCCCCGTCGGATTATTACATGTTCCGGTCCATGGCCCACTTCGTTCGTGGGCGGCACTTCAACAAAAAGGAGGCGGTGGCTGCTGGGGTGAAGGAGTTCTTCCCCTCGAAGAACAAGAGCTGGTACCACCGCGCAATCCAAGAACTGGCAGACAGCTTACTAAAGACGGTGCAACACGATGGCCTATACTTTGAATGCTAGTGAGATTTCGTCGTAAAGGTACCTATGAAGACATAAAGTGATCCAAATATTGCAAAACCTTAGACTTACCCTCTGTAGGTTGTCATAATATTATTATGCAGGTGACTATAACCTTACTGGAAATGGCCTGCCACTGCGCAGCTCATTTGTAGCGAGGTTCAATGTACAATGTGTTGTAACACATTACACCTGTCACCAGCATTCAAATTACCGGCGAGTCGCGCAACAGTATCCCTTCTGTCGGCTTGTACCATTCGGGGTAGCCTTCTCTCACTTGTAGCATAGATGAGTTGTAGTCGGTCACACTTTGACGTCGGTTCGTGGTTTTCTCCTCCTCGGATCACTTTTTGAAGATACTAACCATGGCTGACCGTGAGCACTCTGCAAGCCTTGCCGTCTTGGAAATGCTCTAAATCCTGTCGTCGGGCCATTACAATTTGGCCTCTGTCAATCTCGGTTAAGTCCACTTCCTTTCCCATCTAAAGAGCAAAAATAGCACTGATTAACACAGCTGAGTATGAGCTGTTATTTCTGCGATTTCATTTCCTTCACACGCACCATCGGTTACCTGCAGTTATTTTGATTTACATAAAGACGCACTGGTCATAATTACTTGACTCTTCAGGTGTACACCGAAGTGTCAAAACGCATGGGATACACAACTACTGTAGTACCGTGTACGACCTCCTCTAGCCCGGCGAAGTGTAGCAGTTCGAATTGGCATCGATCCCACAACTGGCCGGAAGACTTCTGGAGAGATGTTGAGCCAATGCCGTCTGAACAGCTGCCCACGTGTTTGTAGATGCAGGATCTTGGGTGCGAATGGACCTTTCCAGCACGACCCATAAGTGCTATATTAGGTTTATGTCGGGCGAACGTGGTGGCCACACCATCCGTCGGAACTGTCCAAAATGCTCCTCGGACCAATTTTAGATAACCTGGGCCCGATGATATGGTGCATTGTTTGCCTGGAAAATCCCGTCGTTGTTGAGGTACATGAACTCCATGAAGGGCTGCAAATGGCCACCCATCAGAGCAACAAAGCCAGTACCGGTTAATAATGTGTTTACGAGAACTAGAGGACCCAAACTGTGCCACATAGACACCCCACACATGTATGGAACCACCAGCTTGCAGAGTGCGCAGTTAGCTTGGGTCCATATCCTCATGGGGTCTGTACCACACCGGATCTGTACCATCAGCTCGTAACAACTGGTAGTGTGACTCATAGGACCACGCCACATGCTGCCCGTCTTCCAGGGATCCAATCACCATGTTCACGAGCCCAGGTGAGGCGCTGTGTTCGATGTCGTGGTGTTAACAAAGGCACTCTGGTGGGTCTTCTGCTCTCGTACCCCACGAACGCTAAATTACGCTGCACTGACCTGATGGATATGTCTCTGGTACCTCCTGCATTGAATGTGGATGTTATTTGAGCCAGCGTCGCGTGTCTGTTAGAATGGACAATCCTGGTCGGCCACTGCGCTGTCCACGGCGAGAGGTAATGCCTTCCATGAGGTATTCTCGGTACACACGTGACGCCGTGGATCCAGGAATGCTGAGTGTTTGCATAACTCCAGAAATTGAATGTCCCATTTGTTTGGCTCCCACTACCATGCCTCGTTCAAACTCCGGTAATTCACGTCGGCTTGTCATAATCCCACTGATGGTTGTTCAACTTGGCTCACGAGATTACATCTCGCAACTTATAAAAATTGTGGCGTGTGTCGAAGCCTTTATACAACGGCAGCGCCAGTTAAAAATTTGCATACTGCTATCCCATGACCTTTGGCACTTCAGTGTACATACAGATGACGGGAAAATTTGTAGTCATAGCTTTTCCACTCGTGCATGGCAAGAGCAGCCTATCGCCTAGTTAAATTAGCAATAAATTTCAAATTTCAAGCCAGTTTAGTTTTTTGAATTGCATGTCAAAGTATAACAACAAATTCACATTTAATCAAGCGCCTTACCTCGTCTTAACGGAACCTTGATATACCTGCGTGGGAATGATTGAACCTCCACGAATGTGGACAGGTATTTCTTCCAGATTTTGTACATAAATAAACTGTCCTACTTCTGTTTCTTCTTCACTCTGTAATATAAAAGAAAGATAATGAAGGTTAAGTAGCATTACTTGTTTATTACAGCTGAATGTTAAGACACTAACTAATACACAAACACTTCAGGAATAATTTTCTCAAAATATTTCGGTAGAGCAAAACAGATTGACGCTTGGGTTTGGTATTAGAGTGTAAAACCCACTTGACGGTGGCAGAAATCGAAACCGCATCCTTCTGCTCCGGAGCCGAATGCTTCCCCAAGTAAGTTAGGCAGATGAAGTTTGTCGCTGCAACTTTGCCGTCTTGACATGCGCGTCACCTCTGTTGTGCGTCATATATATCTTCCACTTCCCTTGAGAAAGGGCTGGGACGGAATCGTAGGTTACCGGGTCAACCGACAAACGACGTTTGAAGAAGAACTCACTGTAGAAGAAATTCAGACTAATTCCAGACGATGTGTGGAAGAAGCATCACACGTTTTCGAAGAACCCAACGGCCCGGAGATTCATTTTATGTTCGGGGCCAATATAAAATTCCAATCCACTTTTGCCGGTGATGGATTCGTAGCCTCATCCGTGTGCTCCGGAGCCGAATGCTTTCTCGATTTAGCTACACCGACAAGGGTCTATCACTGCTACTTTCCGTCTTGACACGTGCGTCACCTCTATAGTAGGTCACATATACACTGAAAAGTCAGAAAAACTGGTGCAGACGAGCTTACGCAAAATACACAGCAACGTCACCTATGCGCTTACTCGGTTGCATCCGCCAGTGTGTATATAAAGCGATAGATATCCTTGCCAGCTGTCAGAGCTGTTTACCGCATGAGAATGACAAGTAATAACGATTAAAGCGATTTTCAACGCGATGTCATAGTTGGCGCTCGTGAGATGGGCCATAGTACTTCGGAAGTAGAAACGAAGTTCGGATTTTCACGGACGACCATTGCAAGGGTGTACCGTGACTACATGAATTCCGGCAAAACCTCCAACCTACGATACCAGTGTGGCAGTAAAAACACATTGGATGAACGTGACCATCGTCGGCTGTCAAGAATTGTTTCACGCAACACTCTCGCAGGTAGCATCGGAATTCAATCCTGGAGCCTCAACAAGCATCAGCGTCCGGACTGTGCAACGTACCCTGCACGATATGGGCTTTGGGAGCCGACTCCCAACTCGAGTTCGCTTGATGAGTGCACGCCACAGAGCTATGCGCCTCGCTTGGTCACGGCAATACTGCCACTGGACACTTGATGACTGGAAACAAGTAGCCTGGTCTGACGAGTCGCGTTTCCAACTGTATCGGGCAGATGGAAGGATTCGTGTGTGGCGCAAACCTCATGAAGCCATGGATCCCGCCAGTCAACAGGGAACTGTACCGGCTGGTGGGGGTTCCGTAATGGTATGGGCTATGTTTAGCTGGACTTCACTGGGCCCCTGGTACGTCTACAAACGTCTGTGACCTGCCAACGCTATGTGCGTATCCTTTCTGACGAGGTATACCCATTCATGTCCTGCATTCATGCTGATGGGTTGGGCCTGTTCCAACAGGACAACGCACCTCCACAAAAGTGTCGGGACGCCACATTATGGTTAGAGGAGCATTCATCTGAGTTTGGGGTGTTGCCATGTCCCCAGATCTGAACGTGATAGAACACATTTGGGATGCCATGCAACGCGCTATCGAGCACAGGAATCCGAGACCTCGGAATACACCCGAATTGTGGAACGCTCTGCAGGAAGTATGGTATGCATTGCCTGCAGCATATTTCCAGAAGCTGGTGGAGTCCATGCCCGTCGTATTTCTGCAGTCCTGTGCTCCCGTGGGGGACTTACCGAGTATTAGACTGGTGTACCAGCTTTTCTGGCACTTCAGTGCATATCCCCCCTCGAGGAAGGCGGGAGTACGATGATGTGTGGAACGAAATCACACATTTTTCGACGTAACTAACGGCCAGTTGATATGTTCGGGCGCTATTGTGAAAACACAAATTTGCCGGTGGGACGTTTAAATCCGAATCGTTCAACTCTGGAACCGAATGCTTTCCCAATTGAGTTACACCGACAACGTTTGTCGCCGCTACTTGCCATCTTGACACGCGCGTCACTTCTGTAGTACGTCACATATACATCGTCTTTGAGAAAGGCGTGGGTACGAAATCGGAAGTTTCTGTGTCATGCGGCAAACCACAATTGAAGGAGCTCACTGCAGAAGAAGGGATTCTCATTAATTCCAGATGATGTGTGTGGAACGGACGTCGCACATTTTTCGAAGAACATAACGGCTGGTAGATTCCCAGGTAGCACAGTAACGTAGGCCCAACACTGAGCCACCGTCTCCTATTCTTAACAGATCGCTGCTCAATTTTGGGCCTACGTTAATGTGCAAGGCTGTGTTACCTGGGTACGTTCGAGCGCCAATGTGAAAACACAAATTCGCCAGTGGCGGTACTAGAATCCGCAGCTGAAAGCTTTCCCAATTCAGCTACACCGGCAAAGTTTGTCACTGCAACTTTAGCGCCTTACTACGTGAGCCTACTCTGAGGAAGGTACGCCACAGTATACAACATGCATTGTTTTAACACTTTAAAAGGCCGATGTACCTAAACCACATGGTGCCCAACATTTTCTGTGCTCTCCAAATGAAAAATGCTCACTTAGCGGCCAGATTTTACGAAAGTTACTGACAAAAAAATTCCTCTTTACTCCTCTCTTCTCAGCCGTACCGAAAATAAACCTACACAGCTGGCAACCCAAAATGCAACAACACCAAGAAGGAAGCATCCGATTGGCCTGAAATTCTCAGCATGCGTCGCCCGCGAGAGGACATGCAAACGATTAGCATTGCAGGGCATATGCAAATCATGTGCGCCCGGCACGGCACCGAGAAGCACTATAAGAAGGGTGCACAGAAGGCGGAATGTAAGTACTGGAAGTGTGTTGTGCAGCCTGACATGTACGTGGGAAGCTTCTTGATGTCTCGTCGCAGAACACGGCAGTCATTCCAGCACGTTTCGGAGTTCGACAGAGGACGAATAGTGGTTTATCGCGCCAGCGGTTTATCGTACCGAGACATCGGCTCCCGTGTGGGAAGACATCCAGCCACAGTGAGGCGAGTATGTATTCGGTAGGTGCAGGAGGGACGGACGGACCGACGTGAGCGGTTGCCGTAGCCGCGGCACACCACCGGACGAGAGGACCGGCATGTTGTCCGGCGCGCGTTGATGGCTCGCACCGCCACATCACAAACGTTAGCGCAGGAATCAGGGTGTGTTGCGCAACAACCTGTGTCAGCACATACCGTTCGACGTCGTCTGCAGGAGCGGAGACTTGTCGCACGGCGCCCGTTGCTCCATTACCATTGACGTTACACCACCGGCGAGTGCGGCTGCAGTGGGCCGTTGAACGCCGCACCTGGACTACGGAATGGCACGACATTGTCTTCTCCGACGAATCCTGCTTCTGCCTGCAACACCACGATGGTCGGATCCGCGTGTGGTGGCACTGCGGGGATAAGACTGTATGATGCCTGCATTATGCATCGCCATGCCGGTCCATCGCCTGGCGTTATGGTTTGGAGTGCAATTGGATATGACACCCACACCCCTCTGGTACGCATCGCCGGTACACTCAACAGCCACCGCTACATCTCTGACGTTTTGGAGCCTGTAGTCCTCCCTTATCTGCAGGACCCGCCAGCGGCCACGTTTCAACAGGACAATGCGCGCCCGCACGTAGCACGCATCGTGCAACATTTCTTCACGGCCCACCAGGTGTCACTACTGCCATGGTCCACCTGTTCTCCCGATATTTCGCCCATCGAACACGTCTGGTCGCTGATCGGCAACAGAGTGGCCCGGCAAGAATCACCCGCGGCTACGCCTGATGAACTGTGGCAACGTGTGGAAGCAGCCTGGACCGACATACCCCAAGCCCACATCCAAAGCCTCTTTCGTTCGATGCCGCGGCGTATAGCGGCCGTTATTGCCAGCCATGGGGGCCACACGAGCTATTGATATCTGCGTGTTCCACAAGTAGCACGGGCCTGTGAGCTCAATCGTTTCATCTTGGTATTTGTTGTTATGCGTCCAGTAAATCTGGCTTTGCTATCTCGTGTCCTTCTTGGTGTTGCATTTTGGGTGGCCAGCAGTGTATCACATGTGGTAGGCGCTCATCTTCTAGAGTTCTTTATTCTCTGCTCCATGACCCAAATCAAAACGGGGAAAGGCTGATCACTCTGACAAGAACATCATGCCACTTAGTTGAAACAAGTAACTCAAACCTTTTTTCCTTCCTGTTTAGTAGGTAATCTGTCAGAAAGGATTAGTGTGAATCGTACCCCTAAATAACCACTTTGAGTAACAAATCTAAGGGGGAAGCAACGATTTCTGATGCGCAGGTTTTCATTCTAGCAGCACTTTGCCCATTTTTTCGACAGCAAATGTATTAGTTCGATCTGATTTCAATCCGTTTTGCTAACCTAGAGTTAATTCGTATCAGCCGGTTGAAGAGTTAAAGTACATGGTGTGCAAAACGTCCTTCATACATTTAAAACATCTGTTAAAACAATAATGGTAGAGACATTTGGTTTGCTGCAACTGCTAGGTTAACTGAAGAAGTTATTTTTCTACATTATCAATACACTTCAATGTGTGTATCTTTTGTGCACATCAAAGTAGGATATTCAATTTTGCACCATGTGCATCCTAAAACAGATTTGCCACCCCGATGGTGCAGTGGCCTAAGTGTTGGCTTCTGACAATTTGTCTCAGATGGCTCTGGGTTCGAATCTTGGGTGAGGAATGGATGGGGTGCTTGTCTTCACGGCGCTGGCTCTTTCCCTTCCCTGGAGCCAGTGGCCCTAAATTAATTAGGGTCCAGTGACTGTTCATAGTCCACTGAGTTGCTCACAGTGGTTGTTAAACCCCAAATTAAACAAGAAATACACTGCCGGACAATTGCTAAGGATGGATAACGATAGCAACCATAAAATGGAAGGCCGGAAAATGTGGAAATTAGCATGAGTGCGGGATACAGTAAGACGTGTTGTGCGTATGCAAATTTTGGATTGCCGAACTTGTTCGTGACGTCATAGCGCTGATAAGAGATATAAAGGATTTGACGCATATTGACCGTTGTTGTTCAAACGCAAAGTTGAAAGGGAAAGAATCAATTGACGAACTTGCAATTTTCAGTATGTCTTCCCGACATCACCTAGATGATTTTACGCGTGGCCGTATTATTGGCAAGATTAAAGAAGGGCGAAAAATAACAGATGTTGCCAGGGAGTTTGACGTCAGCCACAGTGTTGTTTCAAGGCTTTGGAAATCATTTCAAACAAATGGAGAGTGTAGCAAACGTCACGGGGAGGTCGTGTTCGCAGTACGACACCTGCAGAAGATCGGTACATAGTGCTATCAACAAAAAGACACCGACGCAGCACAGCTAGTGAGGTAGCAAATGAGTTTATGGCTGCTACTGGCAAGCGGATCTCCCGAAAAACTGTCGACAGACGTTTGCATGAAGGAGGACTATATGCCCGCCGTCCTGTTGTGTGCATCGCATTGTCCAGACGTCACCGTACCGCCCGTTTGCAATGGTGCCATCAGCAACGCAATTGGACTGATAACGACTGGTCTGCTGTTCCCTTCTCAGATGAAAGTAGATACAGTCTATCGTCTGATTGTCGACGACAACTGATCTGGCGTGATAGTGGTACTGCATATTGTCCAGCAAACATACAGGAAAGGGACCGATATCCGACATGTAGTGTCATGGTATGGGCTGGCATCATGATCAATGGCCGTACGTCCCTCTATGTGCTTCCAACTGGGACTATGACTGGCCAACGATACATAAATGATGTTCTGCTACCTCATGTTCGCATGTTCCGTGGTGCTGTCGGTAATAGATTCATTTTCATGGACGACAGCGCAACATGTCATCGAACAGTCGCTGTCCAGGAGTGTCTTGAGAGCGAGGATATTCAACGCCTCATATGTCCAGCACGTTCTCCAGATCTGAATCCCATTGAAAATGTGTGGGATGCTTTGGGGAGGAGTCTTGCTGGTCGCCAATGCTCTCCAATAAACAAGGACACCCTCATCCGTGCACTGACAAAGGAATGGGATAAATTACCCCAACAGCTGCTTGATAATGTTGTGCAAAGCATGACACGACGTGTGGAATCTTGCATCGCCCTCCATGGTGGCCATATCCCGTATTGATATCTTACGCCGGAACGCCTGCGGACGGTAATTGCATTTTTTTCACGTTTACGTATTCTGCACAAAATGGCCTGTTTGTCCCTTGAACATGTTCCAAAGCCTTCTGGATTTCAGAGCACAATAAATTGTCTTTCTTGTAATGCCCTGGCATTCTGAAATTATTTTATTTCACTTGGCATCCAACTACACTTACTTTTTTATGCGCTATATAGCCGTTTATGATCCGTCCTTAGCAATTGTCCAGCAGTGTATGACAACGAATTTCCGGTTCTCATATTTCTCAACTCTTTAACTGGCTGAACGGTCTTTTGAATCCGTTCTGAAGCACAATAAATTTATGAGAGCTATTCAAAGTCAATGGAACCAGTTAGGAAAACGATCAACCAGTTTTTACAATCGAACAAACACCCACAAGTAGAAACATCTGCTTAGTTCCACCAGCGGCTAAAAAGCATGTTACGAAAATTAACAAACGGCGAACAAAACGTTTTTTATAGCAAAAGGAAGGTATCAGAGAAGACATTTTCAAATCTAACACTGAAAAGAAAATAAAAAATATAGAAAAACAAACATAGTGTAAGTCTGCGCCTGCTAGCGGAAAACGTTTGCATAATGGAAAAGTTGAAAATAAGCGAAAAATGTTCTTCATGGAAAAAAGCTATACTAAGGAAAAAGAACTTTTCAAATACGTCTCCCGAAAGCAGAGATGGGGGGGATTACAATCTTTACGCATCTACCGGGAAATCTTTGCATTATTTAAACAAGATGCTCCTCCACATCTCTGTTGTAGCGAATGGCATACAGTAAAAAAGAAATTTCTCAATGATGTTTTCAGAAGCTGCGATACAGCTGCAAACTGAAGTACACAACCACCACCTACCGACAGAAATGTGAACTAAAAATTCCTCCTATACTAGCCCAAAGTGTTCTACAAGGTAAATGTCATCCGCTTTTGAAAGATTTTTTTTTTAATCGGGCATGTAGAATCAGAGATATTAAGAAAAAGAGATTAAGAATTTGCGCCCCCTAGCGGCGAAATTGTGCCTTATTTTGGGAAGAAAATAGCCACACAGAGTTTGCTGAGTTAGCAGTATCTAACCGAAGAAGAAGTTTTTCAATCGGGTTTTTAGTCCCGAAGATATTACTGTAAACGAAAATCTGAACTTACGTCCTCTGGCGGTGGAATTGTGTGTTAAGAAAATTTTTTAATTATATGAGAAACATTTTCAAGCGGACAAACTTTCCAACAAAGGAAGATTTTTTCAAATCGGACTCTTGGAAGCAGAGCTATGGATAAAAAGAAGCTATGCATCTACGTCCCTTGGCGGAAAAACCATGCATTATTTCTTTTTTTTAATTGAAGGTTTAACGACCACCGTGAGCAACTCAATGGGCTATAAGCAGTCGCTTGTCCCTAATTTAGGGTCATTGGTTCCTGGGAAAGGAGAGAGCCAGTGTCGTAAGACAAACACAACATCCATGCCTCACCGGGATTCGAACCCGGGCCCCTTTCGGACGAATGATCAGAGGCCATCGCTTAGACCACTGCGCCACCGGGGCGGCGCATTATGTTAAGAAGAAAGTATTCTCTAAAGGTTTTTCGATGTTAGCGGAATCGGTCCACAAAAAAAATAGAATATGCCCATCTCGTCTAATCTATCTCTTAGTAGTTCTTCGTTTACGTAATGCAGCATAGTTTTATCCCAATCTGGCAGTGCGTCATCTTGCTGCGAAATGATATTCAGATGCATATGAGAAAAGAGGAGTCTCAAAATTATTTAGCATGTCTAAATAAACTTCTTGTGTAACGCTGGATTCAGAAAAGGAAAAATGGCCCAGTAACACGGTCAACCATTAATCAACACCACACATTCATTTTCGGGCTTTCTCGTATGTACTTTACAACATGATGTTAGTTTTCAGATCCTCATATTCTGACTTCGTAGGCAGTCAATTTTTTTTTTTTTTAATTGGAGGTTTAACGATAACCGTGAGCAATTCAATGGGCTATAAGTAGTCGCCCGTCCCTAATTTAGGGTCACCGGCTCCAGGGTAGGGAGAGGCCCAGCACCGTAAGACAAAGCACAGCATCCATGCCTCAGCGAGATTTGAACCTGGACCCATCTCGGACGAACGATCAGTAGCCATCGCTTAGACCACTACGCTACCGGGACGGCCTTTATAGGCAGTGACGTAGTTTTACGGGAAAAAAGAAAGTGCCCTAGCGATGAGAGAATTAAGTAAAAACAAGACGGAAGAAAGATCCACAAAATTTTCAAAAGCAATTTAAAATTTTGCTTGAGTTTACAACTTAGTATTTTTATTAAATTTTATTACTAATTGTTTTCAAAAATTTAAATCTTAATTGCTTACTTTGGGCAATATCAAATGAAAGAAAAAATGTTACGTGGGAGTCACAAATGCTGAAAATATTAAATCTACCCAAGAAGTGTATGCCAGTGCCTTAAGACAAATACAACAACATGCCTCACCGGGATTCGAACCCGGACTCATCTCAGACGAATGACCAGAAGCCATTGCTTAGACCACTGCGCCACCAGGGCGACCTACTCTGCCATTCTGCACGACTTTATATATAGAGTCGGAACAAATTAGTAAAATCATGCAATGCATTGATTATGATACGCTTTCCAACATACCAGAAAGCATTACTCAAGTTATTACTCAAATTATGAGGATAATAAATCTGGAATATATATCGCTCCTGTGCACTGACCTTTGACTCCATTTCGATGATATTAAACCGAATTGGTTCAGTGTACTTCCGGAACAGCATACTAAAGTTTTGTCGCAATAGAAACATTTTTAGTCAAATTATGAGGATAATGGCTGTGGAATAAATCTCGCTCTTGTGCCTTGACCTTTGACCCCATTTTGATGATATTCAACGGAACCGGTTCAGTATACCCGCGGAACAATATAAAGTTTTGTCGCAATCGAAACACTGTTACGTAAGTTCATAAGGGCGACAGAATGGATCCCGTTCGTATGTCCTGACCTATGACCCAATTTCGCCCATTTCCAATAGGGTTCGTCCCCTACCATATACGAAAATTTCATTGAAATCGAATCATTTTTACGCGAGTTATCGTCCTGACAGACAGACGGACATAAGTTGGAGCATATGCGCTTCTTCAACCTACGGTTGGAAAGCGTAAATAACACAAACCAATCACATTGAATACATGCGACTTATCCTCCGCTTTTACTAAGATTATGGAGTGGAAGTACAAAATGTGTTATTTTTTGTTTGTGACAGGGTGTTTTAACGACAACCGTAAGCATCTATGGCCATGGTCAGTCGTCCGTCCGTGATTTAGGGCCACTAGTTCCAGGAAGGATTGAGGTGGCACACTGCCAGTGCGTCATCCTGGCCACGGACCTAAGCCCAGCTTGATCGATTAGCAGAAAAGCCAGCACCTCTGAACAATTGGTCACCTGAAAGTCCTTTGGTGTTACCAATAAGGAATCAGAGAATGTGCTCAGCAGGGTTGGCAAGGTAATTTACTCGTTACTTATTTTACGTAAATTACGCGTAATATACAGGTAATTTACTTGGCATAGAAAACCAGTTTTTTACGCAGACATAAAAAAATAATTTTTTATCACGTGTGTGTATAAATATTATAATATAAAAACCACTTTAATTATATTACATTTTAAACTTGAAATTTCTTGTACATTTCATTACGAAATCATTATTCTCTTGAGATTGTTCATGCAGCTCAGCCACCTATTAACAGATTTCTTTTTAGAAATTATAATGTATCTGTTCTTTCCTGTATATTAAAAATCACAATGTATATTGAATAGAATTCAAGATAATGAAGAGGTCGACCGCCGCGATTCATAGTGGGAAGAGTCTTCAATTAGAATGTTGAGCGAGCCTCCTTCAACGACTAGTGAGGATGGAAAAAAACGGTGTTTATTAAGAACGCTTTCAGCTTTGAACAGACGCCAACACTAAAACCTCCAGCATTTAAATAACAGAAAAAATTTGTAGTTCGCATAGTTATAGTTTTACCGCCGAGTCAACGAGAAGTTGCCGACGTTGTTGAACTTCTGCGTCTGCCTAGCAGCGAATCCCTGTGGAGACAGGAGCCACCAGCCGGCAGCACGCGCATGGATATCAAAGGCGAGGCAACGTCTCATTTTGATTGTTCCTATGGCCTCGTTTCACTTTAAACTACACCACGGCGTGGCTTCTGACTTCCATTGCCAAACATAATATTTTAAAGTGGGCCCCACACCAATTATCATAAAGAAAAGGATTTCCCCGTGTGAATATGAAGGCTAGGAAAAAAACAAAAAATATGACGTGATACTGATGTGTATGTGGTATCCTGGTGGTATGTCACGTGGACGTAGCAGTTTGCACTGTTCCAATAACATCATATAAAAATACCGGAGGGTATGTTGGTTTTTGAAGGATCTCCGTTTTTTGTGGTATTCGTACATAGCAAGTTAATTAGCAGCACAAAGCCATGTTTTTTATATTTTTTTTTACGTACTTTACGCGTTATTTACGTGTAACGTAGAAAACCTTTTTTTACACGTAATTGCACAACCCTGGTGCTCAGGGAATTACTTATGTTGGAGCCGGTGGCGAGCTTAGCATAAATGTCCTTCTCAGCCATACAACAGCTGTTACTATACCTATATTCCTGCTTACTACTTCTGTGTTGATTTCTCTCCTAGCAGAGTCTTAACCCAAAGAGAAGCTATCCCGCATAACTTTTTTTTTGAGAGAGAACAGATATGTCTTTTCGAAAGATTCCCCATTTCCTTTACACTACAGCCCTTGTGTTCTAATGTAAAAACTTCCTACTAGTGATCCGACAGTTTTGTCTCATCCATGCAGTATGAACTGTGACGTCCTACAGAGGTAAGACACATGGCAAGTAGCAGTGAAAAGTCCTTGCCGGCGTGGCTTAAATGTAAAAAGCATTCTGCTGCGGAGCAGAAGAACGTGTGGTGGAGTTCCTCCACTGGAACTCAACACGCCCGTATGTAAAAATGGTTATACTGGTAGCAAGGTTCTCGAAAAATATTTGATCTTTCTCAAGAAGGAGGGGGGGGGCATAGGTGACGTGCTACAGAGGTGACGCGCGTGCTAAGACGGCAACTAGCAGTGTTAAGCTAGCGTAGCATAATTGGGAAAGCATTCGGCTCCGGAGCAGAAGAATGTGGGTTCGAATACCGCCACTGGGAAATTTGTGTTTCACTGAACATTCGGTTAAGATACGAGTATGTTTGAGTATAAACAAAGTATTTCCCTTTACATGATCATCTAAAATAATCCTTGACCAACTTTTCTGGCCAGCTAACTGTAAAAAAAGATTTAGCGCCGCTAATCCTAGGCAAAAGGTGCCTTAGCGCCACTAATGTGCGCTAAAGCACCTTTTAACAAATACCTATGATTAATGATGGCTCGGAAATCACGTAATGGTTACTTTTCCACTTTTATTGAAAACCCACTGTGCCCAGTGACAAAAAGCAATACCGTGGAAGCCTGTTATAATGCGGGTACGCGGGGGCAAGCCGATAACTGTGTTATAGAGGTACCCGAGGTATATAAGAATCTGAGTATGTATTTTGTTTGGGGGACACTATCAGACCCAGATTACATCCGATTCTGTGGTATAGCCGATTGCGTTATATCCGGCTTCCACTGTAGCTCCAAATTCACTAATAAGAATGTCACCGTTAGCCGTGTCCAAGCAATGGTTATGGTCCAAAATCACTGTTACGTCATCGTTTCGGTTGCCATGTCACCATATCTAAACAATTTGTCTCCTCTTGTGTTAAAACATCATAAAGGTTCCTAGTAACGTGTGCTTTCTTTCAGCCTCCCCCTTTTTCCCACGCTTAATATAAGTTTCATTTTGTCTTTCGCTGTGAGTTCGCGCATAAACTTAAAATGCAAAGCGAGCCAATCGCAACAGTGATTTTTTTCCGCTGTTACAAGCGAGACGGTGACTCGTAGTTTCGGCTTCTTTCCAGGTCCGTCACCACTGTCGTAAACGCTGATTTTGTCGCCGCTAAAAGACACTGTTACTTCCGCGGAACTGTCAGGCTTGTCACTGCAACAGGAAAACCACTGTTAAGCCTATTTCTACTTGTGATGGATAAGTAGCGCCATCTGTTCGTCTGCAATCAAAATTTCTTAAAACATAATAGAAGCCCTGTAAATCACACGCCTCTACTGCTGTTAGTTTCATTTTCACGAATTTTATCACGTCTTTTGTAAAAAAAGATCATGCTTATGTTATCGGTTTGTCCGTCCGTCTGTAGACACGATATCTCTGCAACTATCAGTCCGATTTGAAACATTCTTTTTGCATTGGGAAGCTTGAAATATGCGAATGATGATCCTTTATTTCGTTTTTTCTTACGATGTACAATTTTGCCGCTAGAGGGCGTAAATGCAGATGATGTCGAATTCAAAAATAAGTTTTTTTCCACATATTTGCTTTTAAACATCCGATTGAAAAAATTCTTTTATCTTTAGATTCTGTTTATGTTGAAGAGTATTTTAGATATAGTTACTTTTTTTAAATTACGCATAGATTTTCCGCTAGGGGGCATAAAAGTAAATTATGTTTTCCCCGATATCTCTTCTTCTAAAACTCCGATTTTAATTTTTTTTTCAGCGGATACTGATCCTGATCGAAAATCTTTTGCTTATAATTTCTAATTTTTGGTAAATAATACGCTGGCCACCAAGGCGCGTAAATGTTAATTTTTGCTTCTGATGTATTTGCCATAAAATCTGAGCTTCTAAAATCTCGATTGAAAAAATTCTTTCGTGGACCGTTGCCACTCATGTCGATAAACCTTTTCGGAATATTTTCTTCTTAAAATAGTGCCTGGTTTCTCCGCCAGAGGGCGTAGATGTATTTACTATTTTTGTCAATATCTCTACTTCTGGGAGTTCCATTTGAAAAATTCCTTCTTTGTTGCACAGTGTTTTCAGTGTGACATGTTTTTCATATAATTTTAAAATTTTCAAGTAGTTCATAGACTTTCCGCTAGGGGGCGTAAAGGTAAATTGCTTCCCCCCCCCCCCCATATATCTGCTTTTAAATCTCCGTTTTGAAAAATTCTTCCTGCACTTGATGGGAAAGCCTTTGCACATAATTTCTAATTTTCGTAAAAAAAAATAAAAATGGTTTGGCCACCAGGGGGTGTAAACCTTAATTTCCGCTTCTGATGTATTTGCAGCAAAATATGAGCTTCTAAATTCTCGATTGAAAAAAAGTCCTTTGTAGACCGATACTACTCATGTCGACAAACTTTTTAGGAACATTTTCTTCTTAAAATAATGCATGGTTTCTACGCCAGGGGCGTAGATGTATATCTTATTTTTGTCAATATCTCTACTTCTAAGAGTCCGATTTGAAAAATTCCTTCTTTGTTGGATAGTGTTTCTGATGCGAAATATTTTTCATATAAATCCAAAATTTTCAAGTAAATCATAGACTTTCCACTAGGGGGTGCAAAGGTAAATTGCGTTTTCTGCGTTATTTCCGCTTCTAAAACTCCGATTTGAAAAATTATTCCTGTATCGAATACAACACCTGATGGAAAATATTTTTCTTATATTTTCTAATGTTTGGTAAAGAATGGTTTGGCCACCAGGGGGTATAAGTGTTAATTTCTGCTTCTGATGTATTTGTAGCAAAATCTGTGCTCCTGAAAACGCGACTAAAATTTTTTTGTTTCTTGGACCGATACCGCTCATATTGAAAAACCTTTTGAGAATACTTTCTTCCTAAAATAATGCATGGTTTTCCCACCTGGGGACGTAAAGTCACATCTTATTTTTATCGATATCTCTGTTTCTAAGAGTCCGATTTGAAAAAATCTTTCTGTGTTGGAGAGCGTTTCCGGTGCAAAATGTTTCTCATATAAATTCTTTACGAACAAGTCTTCAGCCAGAGGGCGTAAGCACACGATTCCGTTTAAAGCAATATCTGAGGGATTAAAAACCCGATAACAAAACTTCTTTCTTCCGTCAGATACTACTGTTTTCCATACCGTTTCCATCGATTTTGAATAGCTTCGATAAATTTAATTTGCATTAGAACGGATTCAAAAGACGTGCTTATTACACCTGTAAATTCGGTGCCATCTTCCATGTTGAAGTGTGTTAAGGATGTTTGGTCCACCCTGTAAAATTTATGTGAGCATAACGCTTCCCTCGCTGACAGCACTTCACTATCAGAGGTGAACAAACTTTCGCCAAGTTTGCAAAAGCCAATTTGTTTCCCACAAATTTTAGGTTTCGTAACATGTCTGAAAGAATATTTTTTGAAATGCGTTCCACAAATGTAGGTTTCATTTCAAACTTCATGGAAATTTTGTTCTGGTAACGTGACCCAATGGTCTACATTGGATTAATGAATATGAAGACTTAGTGTCTTTAGAAGTAGCCTGCCAGGTTGTTTTTATGTGAACAGCGAGACCGAAGTCAGGGTTCCCACACAAAAGTAATAAAAAAATTCCCTGACTTTCCCAAGTTCTCCAGGTGGTTTTTCAAGTTTTCCAGAGTGGCATGTGCAAAGAATTGTTACATTTCATTCCATTCCATTCATTTTTCTCACCAAAGCACACACTTGTAAATTTTTTACAAAATTTGTCTTTATAAAATTACCTGCTTTTCATTAATAACAACTAACTGTGCACATTTTCTGTACCAAAGTTCCATGAACTTTTGTGAATACTACCCACACGGAATTTGTAAATACATTCCCATAGAAACAGGTCATATGTAAGAAAAAATCTGTCAGTTGAATAGTTTCAGTTTCAGTTTTTCTATAACACAATGCAGCTAAGCTTAATGATCGAATGGCTCTGTTCAAAGAAACATGTTTCAAGAGAACCATCAGACAAAGGACTTTGATCCATCATTTGGTTGGTTCTCTTGTGAAGTGTTTCTTCAAGCAGGAGCCATTGTGCCTAATTATTCCGTGTTATAACAGCTGCCTGCAGAAATTGAACAAAAGCTTAATAACTGGCAATTTTAAAAATTCAATTTTGTACCTTTTTTTTTTAGAGAATAAAGGAAATACTTAATATAACTGAAAGTAAGATCTACCAAATTCTAGGCAGGCAGTAATTGCAAGCAAAAGTTTGAAATCTTGAAAAAATAAGTTTTTTTGGCAAAATAAAGTATCCATTGATTTTTACAAAAAAAAGAGGTAATTTTCCCTGAGTTTTCCCTGATTTTTGGAACCATTTTCAAATTCCCTGAGAATTCCAGATTTTCCCTGTTTTCCAGGTTGAGTGGGAACCCTGGAAGTTCATGTGTGGTGACTGCCGGAGGCACTTAACGGGCCAGTAGCATAGCTACCATGTCCCAGACATGATCGATCTGGGACATATCTAGCGAACGTGAAAGCCAAGGTAGAAGCTGCAACACCGTGGACGTCGCTGTGCGATCGGTCAGTGTTATGCGGTAGCGGCGTCTGTCACCCCATACAGTCGTCCAATTTTTCGGTCCATTTCCCGGATTTGTGTGGATCCGAGCGTCCTCTTTCCAGTGACGCCACGGCCGCATAACTGTACTGTCGTGTTGTCCCGTACGAGTACCAATTTCGGGGAAAGGAAAATCCGGTTTCTCTCATCCCAGCAATCTTTCCTCGCTCAAAGTCCGTCAGGTGTTCATAATGTGACCTTCTTTGGCGACAGGGCATAATGAGACACAGGAAACACCCTTTCGACTCAATGTCGGCTCATCACTGATTGCCGCACCTCGTTTGTGCCAGCTCTTTATACCTAAGACCATACAGTTCAGAGGGCTCTGTGTAAACCACCCAAAACCACCTGCGCATTTTCACTGACATATTAATCATTTGAATGACCCGACGTGGTCCTGTTATACAGTATGGCACAGAAGTCCCGAAAAACTCCATTTAAATTTTCATTGGTTGCTTTTCCAGAAAATCCAAGATAGCTATTTCTCTTTATGGCAAAGGGGACGCTTTTGGGGCATAGAACTGGAGGGTCTGTTGACCCCGTAGGAGGCGGGGCTGGGGATTACTCGAAATTTTCGAATGGAAAGAGGGGTCATGTGAATATCTTTGGAAAGATCTCCAAAAATGTAGTAAGTTGGTTTTAAAATTTTTGATTTATCTTTATTAGGTACAAAGTTAATGCCCACAATAACGACACAAAAGTGCACTATATACACTGCTGTCCACCCAAAATGCAACAAAAAGAAGAAAGCATCCGATTGGCCCGCGAGAGAACATGCAAACGATTAGCATTGCAGGGCATATGCAAATCATGTGGGCCCTGTACGCCACCGAGAAGCACTATAAGAAGGGTGCAGAGAAGGCAGGGTGTAAGGTGTGAAAGTGTGTTCTGCTGCCGGACCTATGCGTGGGAAGCTTCCTGATGCCTCGTCGCAGAATACGGCAGTCATTCCAACACGTTCCGGAGCTCTACAGAAGACGAATAGTGGCTTATCGCGACAGCAGTTTATCGTACCGAGACACCGGCGCCCGTGTGTGACGACATCCAGCCACAGTGAGGCGAGTATGGATTCGGTGGGTGCAGGAGGGACGGACGGACGGACCGACGTGAGCGATTGTCGCTGCCGCGGCACACCACCGAACGAGAGGACCGGCATGTTGTCCGGCGGGCATTGACGGCTCGCACCGCCACGTCACGAACGTTAGTGCAGGAATTAGGGTGTATTGTGCAACAACTTGTGTCAGCACGTACCGTTCGACGTCGTCTGCAGGAGCAGGGACTTGTCGCACGGCGCCCATTGCTCTGATTGCCATTGATGTTATACCATCGCCGAGTGCGGCGGCAGTGGGATGTTGAACGTCGCACCTGGACTACGGAATGGCACGACATTGTCTTCTCCGACAAATCCCGCTTCTGCCTGCAACACCGCGATAGTCGGATCCGCGTGTGGCGACACCGCGGTGAGAGACTGTATTACGCCTGCATTATGCATCGCCATACCGGTCCGTCGCCTGGCGTTATGGTTTGGGGCGCTATTGGATATGACACCCGCACCCCTCTGGTAGGCATCACCGGTACACTCAACAGCCACCGCTACATCTCTGACGTTTAGGAGCCTGTAGTCCTCCCTTACCTGCAGGACCTGCCAGCGGCCACGTTTCAACAGGACAATGCGCGCCCACATGTGGCACGCATCGTGCAACAATTCTTCACGACCCACCAGGTGTCACGTGGATTGTTGGCACCGTAGCGTATGGTGACGTCTCAGTTGCTGAGCCCATCCCAGCGGATTTGTGAAGTCAGATGCTGACAGATAAACACACATAGCGCCGTGGATTGTTGGCACCTTAGCGTATGGTGACATCTCAGTTGCTGAGCCCATCCCTACAGATTTGTGAAGTCAGATGCTGACAGATAAACACACATAGCGCCGTGGATTGTTGGCACCGTAGCGTATGGTGACGTCTCAGTTGCTGAGCCCATCACTACGGATTTGTGAAGTCAGATGCTGACAGATAAACACACATAACGCCGTGGATTGTTGGCACCGTAGCGTATGGTGACGTCTCAGTTGCCGAGCCCATCCCTACGGATTTGTGAAGTCAGATGCTGACAGATAAACACAGATAGCGCCGTGGATTGTTGGCCCCGTAGCGTATGGTGACGTCTCAGTTGCCGAGCCCATCCCTACGGATTTGTGAAGTCAGATGCTGACAGATAAACACAGATAGCGCCGTGGATTGTTGGCCCCGTAGCGTATGGTGACGTCTCAGTTGCTGAGCCCATCCTTACAGATTTGTGAAGTCAGATGCTGACAGATAAACACAGATAGCGCCGTGGATTGTTGGCCCCGTAGCGTATGGTGACGTCTCAGTTGCTGAGCCCATCCCTACAGATTTGTGAAGTCAGATGCTGACGGATAAACACACATAACGCCGTGGATTGTTGGCACCGTAGCGTATGGTGACGTCTCAGTTGCCGAGCCCATCCCTACGGATTTGTGAAGTCAGATGCTGACAGATAAACACAGATAGCGCCGTGGATTGTTGGCCCTGTAGCGTATGGTGACGTCTCAGTTGCTGAGCCCATCCCTACAGATTTGTGAAGTCAGATGCTGACAGATAAACACACATAGCGCCGTGCATTGTTGGCACTTTAGCGTATGGTGACGTCTCAGTTGCTGAGCCCATCCCTACCGATTTGTGAAGTCAGATGCTGACAGATAAACACACATTGCGCCGTGGATTGTTGGCACCGTAGCGTATGGTGACATCTCAGTTGCTGAGCCCATCCCTACGGATTTGTGAAGTCAGATGCTGACAGATAAACACACATAGCGCCGTGGATTGTTGGCACCGTGGCGTATGGTGACGTCTCAGTTGCTGAGCCCATCTCTACAGATTTGTGAAGTCAGATGCTGACAGATAAACACACATAGCGCCGTGGATTGTTGGCACCGTACGTATGGTGACGTCTCAGTTGCTGAGCCCATCCCTACGGATTTATGAAGTCAGATGCTGATAGATAAACACACATAGCGCCGTGCATTGTTGGCACTTTAGCGTATGGTGACGTCTCAGTTGCTGAGCCCATCCCTACGGATTTGTGAAGTCAGATGCTGACAGATAAACACACGTAGCGCCGCGGATTGTTGGCACCGTAGCGTAAGGCGAACGCACGCGGCTAGTTATCAAGAGATCTGGTATTCAATCCCAGCGGAGTCGAAATACAATTTTTCTGTTGCTGTGTGTTAATTAAAGAAAAACGTGGAAAGAGCGATGACTTTGTTTGTTACATTTCCATACTTTCTAAATAATGACAATTCTCGTTAAATATGGGTAGAACAGTGAAGAGAAACTCAGAAAAGAGAAACCGTCAACAGCAAGGAATACTAAATTACAAATCCCTTAGCTACGAATTTGTCATTAAAACTGAAGCAAAATAAAAAAGTGATATTCATTTTTTGAAAATGCTCTTACCTGTCTCAAGATATCAAATCTGTACCATGTATCATTGGGAAGATAAATTTTCATCGACTTTATTCCCTTGAAAAGAGATTCAAAATTTTGATTTTTTAACAATTTCGAAACAAAAGAAAAAAAAGGCACAATCAGAGTATGAAGAAATGAAATATTTTTTGGCATATGCGAAAAATAAAACAATGTGCTTTGAATTGAAATTTCTTAGAAATTTACACTGAGGAGCAATTGAATTAGAGACAGCTGGCGTTATGCAAATGTGGCGATGTGGGCGGTCCTGTAAACGGAAACGACATGACGTATGCAGCGATCCGACAGTATAAGGAGTGATGCAACGGGAATAAGTAAGAGTCGAACGCAATATAAGTAAGACGAAGAACCTAAGCGCATTTGATCGTGGGAAAATTGTTGGGGGCTGACGAATGGGTCACTCCATCTCGGAAGTCGTGCAGGCACTGGGATTTTCACGAGCCACTGTGTCACGGGTGCATCGTGAGTACATCGAATCCGATAAAACCATCCCTGCCAACTGCCGTGGACAACAGCGTGTGGAACGGCGGGGTCATCGTCGGCTAGCTCACATTGTAACAGCGGATAGACGGGCCACAATGCAAGAAATCACTCAGCAATTTAACGCTGGTGCACAAAAACGTGTAAGCAGCCACACCATTTAGAACCATTTCCTCGCTATGGGGTAAAAGAAGCCATCGTCCTACGAGACTGATGAGTCTGAGATTCACGTCGATACATGCGGATGGCAGGATAGGACTACGGCGCAAACCACATGAAGCGATGGATTCTTCTTGCCAGCAGGGCAATCTTCAAGCTGGTGGGGGTGGCATTCTCGTCTGGGTACTGTTTACGTGAACTGAAATGGGACCCATGGCACGTCCCTCACAGGTCAATGTTACTGGGATATCCTGGACGACCATTTGCTCCTGTTTGTTCGTCTTCAACATCCCACTGGGGACCTCATCCTGCAACAAGACGATGCACTGTGTCATTGCTCCCGAATTGTATCCGAATGGTTGGATGAACACTCCAGCGACGTGGCCTCGCTTCCTTGGCCAGCTAGGTCACCTGACCTCAATCCCATCGAGCACATCTGGGATGCTATGGAGAGAGATGTTCGAGGCTCTGACCCCCTCCATCAAATCTTCGTGAGCTGTGGGAGCTTGTTAAGGGGACGTGGATCCATATGGCTTCCCAACGCTTCCGGTGTGTTGTCGAGTCCATGCCGAGACGAATCGCCACCGTCATCAGGGCGAAAGGTGGTGCTACACGTTACCAGAAAGGTATTTCTAATTCAATTGCTCTTCAGTGTACATATCCATTTTGAATCATGTGAGTTGCAGTTACTTTTTGATTCTTTTATCCAACATCATGAAATCAACATGCAATTATAACTTGCAAAACTTAAAGCATAGGACATTTCTATCCAACATCATGAAATCAACATGCAATTATAACTTGCAAAACTTAAAGCATAGGACATTTCATTTCAAAAGAATTTTGGCACGAAATTTTACAAATGAGAAAGAACATTGAGAGTTAACTAAATGCTAACAATTTCACTTCATTTCATTTCATTTTTTTTTATGGGGTTATATTTGACCATATGACATTTCAATATTAATTTTATAACATATAGCATTAAGAAGAAAACATACGTAATTCACGCTATATTGACTAAAGTCATCGGACACCCCTTCAATAACAAATGAACGGATTCGCTGCGTTGATAAGATGCACGGTACAGCTGCAAACGGTATACAAAAAAGCCTGCAGCTAACCGCAATCACATTGTTCTGTGAGATTGAGTGAAAATGTCGCGGCGAGAGAGAACTGACTTTGAGAAAGGAAAGTTTGTTGGGTGTTATATTAGTGGGTTGTCCATAAGAGAAACCGAGAGGCGTTTAAACATACCCAAGTCAACTGTTTTGGATGTGCTGAATATGTGGAAGGCATAAGGCGTGCCGGAAGCAGCAAAACGTACCGGGAGACTAAAGAAATTTAGTGATAGAAGATGTCGAAGCCTCAAGAAAGTCGTTACAGCTTATCGACGGAGTAATGCAAAAAAAACCTCAGTGTACAGGTGAGTAAAAATGCTGGAACCTCGATATGTACATGTACCATTCACAGAAAACTTCATTCCATGGGTTACCATGGTCGTGCGGCTGCTCATAAGGCTTTCATCTCCACTCGGAATGCTACTCTTCGTTTAGCATGGTGTAAAGAACATTTAACGTGGACCGTAGCTCAATGGAAACGGGTCCTATGGACTGATAAATCCAGATATACGATCCATCATGTGTGGGTATGGCAGCAGCCGGGGGGACACTATTTATCACAGTGTACTGTTCCTACGGTCAAGTTTGGAGCTGGCAGTGTACTCGTGTGGGGGTGTTTTTCGTGGTATGGTCCCGGCCCATTGGTTATGGTGGACAAACCTGTTAACCAGCACGTCTACCTCGATATTCTGGACAATTATGCCCTACCAACTCTGTGGCAATACTATGGAACCGAGCCTTGTTGGTACCAGCAGGATAATGCACCGAGCCATAAAGCAAGGACTGTTACTGCTTGGTTTGACGATAATTCCGTATCGCGTGTGGACTGGCCAGCACAGAGCCCTGATCTTAGTCCCATAGAGCACCTATGGGATGAATTAGAGCGCTGGATAAGAAGTTTGGAACGATGGCCTACAACTAAGCAACAGTTAGCGGCAGCATTATGTACTGAATGGAAGCGCATACCTATCGCTGTGTTCCAAAACCTTGTCGAAAGCATGTCTCGAAGGGTCAGTGCATGCATTAAGGCCAAAGGTGGGCCGACACCGTACTAATATATGTCAATAAATGCTATGTTGTGTTTCTCTTCTAGGTGTTCGGTGACTTTTGTGTATATACTTATGTATGCCATAACCACAGAACAGGAAATTGAGGCATATAGCCTAAATGAATCCTAATTCTCTTAAAGTGCGCAGTCAAACCAAACGTCCTGCACATATAAAATGTACACATATATGGTCTGATTAATAATTTTCTACAATAAAATTTTAAATTTTACTTTGTTAGCAAATAGGTTTTTTAATTTCTTTCGAAAATAATTATAATTATTTAGATGCGTTAGTTGACAATGTAAATTATTCCATAACACCAATCCCTGGTAATCAATAAATCGGTGTTGGGTTAAAGTGTTAGGCATTGGTAACAAAAATGCATTTCTGTTTCGATAGTCATGACTCACAGTGTTTAGCTCGATTAAATGTTCATACGCATTATCCTTTATTCTTTTATACATAAATCCTAATAATCTGTATTGCAATAATTTTCCAATATCTAAAAAATCAGATATTAATTCGTACCCCCGTATCCAAATTAATTCCCCTAAAATTATTTAATATTTTGACCATTCTATTTTGTAATGATTTTAATTTATATGAATCAGTTTTAGTAGTTTGACCCCATACTAATATACGAGAAGTCAAACATGGATAAAGCAGACTGTAATATAGCATTTTTAATGTTTTAATTGTTAAATTATTTGAAATTTTCGTAATAAAACCCAATACCCCTGAAATTTCATTTACAATATTAATTTGTATATTAAAAATCCATTTTAAGTTATCCTCAATTATTATGGATTTTTTTCTTTATAAGCGGGTATTAGGTGTTTCATCCCAAGAAGAAAGAGAACTTACCGCTTGCAGAATTGGAGAGATGATCATGTTGGATCCCCACATAAACTGCGTATCAATACTCCACGTATTTTTGTCGGTGGGAAACCTGAAATAAATTTTTAATCAAGCAAATTAAGATTGGCAAGTGAATTCGCTAGAGCTGATGAGCTTGTATATGCCTAATTTCAATTGCATTTATTTAACCATTTTAGGAAAGATTCTGGTGAAATTCATTTACACATTTTAAACTGCGATGTTTTTACACTACTGTTTGTAAAAATTGCAAACATGAATGACTGCTGGTATTCGCTGGAAGCTTACACGATATGTACAAAAGGTTGGGACATACAAATGAATAAAATGTCAGTGAAAACGTGCATGCAGTTTCGGAGCAGCGCTTCTGAACTGTTTGGTCTTGGGTATAAAGAGCTGTCTCAAACGAGATATTGCAATCAGTGAAGAGCCGACATTGAGTCTAAACATTTGTGTGAAGATCCGACATTGAGTCCAAACATTTGAGTGAAGAGCCGACCTTGAGTCCAAACATTTGAGTGAAGAGCCTTCATTGAGTCTAAACATTTGAGTGAAGAGCCGAACTTGAGTCCAAACATTTGAGTGAAGAGCCTTCATTGAGTCTAAACATTTGAGTGAAGAGCCAACATTGAGTCTAAACATAGTGAGACACAAGAAACTGTGTTTCTTGTGTCTCACTATGCCCCGTCGCGGAAGGAGATCGCATAATGAACACCTGACGGAATTTGAGCAAGGAATGATTGCTGTGACGAGAGAAGCTGGATTTTTCTACCTAGAAATTGCAACTCGTATAGGACGAAACGTCAGTACGGTGATGCGGACGTGACATCAGTGGACAGATGCAGCTCGGACGCACAGGAATCCGGGAAATAAACCGCACGGAATGACAGGACACCTTAACGATATAGCAGTGACCGATCACACAGCGACATCCACGGTGTTCGCGCAGCAGTGGAACATTGTCACGAGTCAAGCTTTGTTCTCAAACACAGTTCGACGCTGTCTGCTTGACACACGATTGGTCATTTCTGCGCATTCCAAGGCCCAACATTGAGCCAACGTCTTCTATTTCTAAAAAAACTGTGGTCTCAATGTTAGGCCTACGCTAAATTGCAAGGCTGTGCTACCTGGGATGTGTTCCACGAAAAGGCACCCCAAACCATTACAGAATCGCCACCGCCTTGAACAGACCCGATCTGGCACGATAGGGCCACCAATTTATGCTGTAAACGACACACACGCATCTGACCTCACGACGCGGCGCTACTGCAGAGGTCCAGTTTTGATGTTCCCTGCAGCAGGCGACGCGTGATTTCCGATGACTAGCAGTCAAGAGTGGCACACGAGTAGGACGTCTGCTCCCGTAGCCCAGGGTCTGCAGCTTGCGTCGTACCGTACATCTTGCTGACGCTTCTTGGGCCTCCGACATTTAACCTCGATGTGATACGGTCGGGCTGTACGAGCCTGGATAGTCTATGTGAAGCCTCGGTCATCAGTGGCGTGTGGTTGGCCGCCGCATGCTCTCTGGGCTCTGGTATGTTCGTCGATGGTATACTCACGGTACACCCTTAATACCATTGCCCTCGGGAACCCTATGGTTCTTACCCCTTGGGCGATAGAATGACTCATCTGTCTTGCGCCGACAATGCGTCCACGATCAAAGTCAGTCTGTTCATTACGTTCTTAGAGTGGTATGTACTGTTGGGAAACCCTGCTGTTCGCCTATTTATCGCCTGCGTTCGGCAGTTTGGGTCTGTTCCACTGTGCATGGGGGATGCCCATGTCAACTGCCCATCGCCCCTATCTCTAATGTTTTGTCTACTGAGTGTATAGTGGATGTTGATTTGAGTCTCTTGCACGTTGTATATGAAGCGCCGAGGTGACACAATACCAGAGAGTTATCACACGTACTATGACGCACATTCAACAACGCCCTTGGAGATTTAACACCATATAGAAATAGCTAAACTCCCTTAGTTAGGGTTAAAGAGCCATAGGGTAAATGCTGCATTGATGTCTTATCTGACACTCTAGTCAGCGCCTCTTATTGTTTGTCCACCCAGGTAGCATGCATATTTTCGGCACTTTCTGGTTCATGCAATGAAACCGAAACAATATAATACCCTAAAGTTCATCCAAAGCTAAATGTACATATGGTCCCACAACTGGAATTCTTATTGGAAACAATTGGGAAACAGCTTATTCCATGGGACAGAATGTAGTGTACGAGTAAAGTTTTTGGAGTGCATGAATTTCCAATTTCATCCTCAAGCACGAGAACTGCTGAAATGAAGGGCGGAGCTTCCGGTGAACGAAACGTACTTACAAAGTGATAAGAGCCCAAGAGAATTTCTTTTGTTATCTACAGTGACGTCTTACTTTGCGGCAGTTGATAGCACGTCTTTCGTAAAAAAAATTGTTCTTATGTTACCGGTTTGACCGTCCGTCCGTCAGTCTGTACCCACGCTATCTCTGCAACTATTAGTCCGATTTGAAAAATTCTTTTTGCATTAGGAAGCTGAAAATATGCGAATGATGATCCTTTATTTCGTTTTTTCTTACGATGTACGATTTGGACGCTAGAGGGCGTAAATGAAGATGATGTCGAATTAAAAAATATGTTTTGTTCCACATATTTGCTTCTAAACATCCGATTGAAAAAATTGTTTTACCTTTCGATTCCATTTATGTCGATGAGTATTTTAGGTATAGTTACTTTTTCAAATTACGCATAGATTTTCCGCTAGGGGGCATAAAAGTAAATTACATTTTCCCAGATAACTCTTCTTCTAAAACTCCGATTTGAAAAATGTCTTCTTCAGTGGATATACCTCCTGATGGAAAATCTTTTGCATATAATTTCAATTTTTTGGTAAATATTGCTTTGGCCACCAGGGGCGTAAGTGTTAATTTTTGCTTCTGATGTATTTGCCATAAAATCTCAGCTTCTAAAATATCGATTGAAAAAATTCTTTCGTGGACTGATGCCACTCACATTCATAAACCTTTCCGGAATATTTTCTTCTTAAAATATTCCAGTTTCTCCGCCAGAGGGCGTAGCCTTATATCTTATTTTTGTCAATATCTCTACTTCTAGGAGTCCGATTTGAAAAATTCCTTCTTTGTTGGATAGTGTTTTCAGTGTGACATATTTTTCATATAATTTCCAAATTTTCAAGTAATTCATAGTTTGCTTTCCCCCTATATCTCTGCTTCTAAATCTCCGGTTTGAAAAATCTTTCTACACCGGATACAGCTCCTGATGGGAAATCCTTTGCATATAATTTCTAATTTTTGTAAAAAAAATGGTTTGGCCACCAGGGGGCGTAAATCTTCATTTCCACTTCTGATGTACTTGCAGCAAAATATGAACTTCTAAATTCTCGATTGCAAAAAAAGTCATTTGTTGACCGATACTACTCATGTCGACAAACCTATTAGGAACATTTTTTTCTTGAAATAATGCATGGTCTCTATGCCAGGGGGCGTAGATGTATATTTTATTTTTGTGAATATCTGTACTTCTAGTAGTCCGATTTGGAAAATTCTTTCTTTGTTGGATAGTGTTTCCGATGCGAAATGTTTTTCTTATAAATTCAAAATTTACAAGTAAATCATAGACTTTCCCCTAGGGGGCGCAAAGGTACATTGCGTTTTCTGTGTTATTTCTGCTTCTAAAACTCCGATTTGAAAAATTCTTCCTGTATCGCATACAAGACCTGATGGAAAATATTTTTCACATAATTTCTAATCTTTGGTAAATAATGGTTTGGCCACCAGGGGGAATAAGTGTTAATTTCTGCTTCTGATGTATTTGCAGCAAAATCTGGGCTCCTGAAAACTCGACAAATTTTTTTTTTTTCTCGGACCGATACTGTTCATATGGAAAAACCTTTTGAGAATACTTTCTTCCTAAAATAATGCATGGTTTTCCCACCAGGGGACGTAAAGTCACATCTTATTTTTGTCGATATCTCTATCTCTAAGAGTCTGATTTGAAAAATTATTTCGGTGTTGGAGAGCGTTTCCGATGCGAAATGTTTCTCATATATATTCATGTTTTTCTTAACGCACAAGTCTGCAACCAGAGGGCGTAAAGCTCACGATTCCGTTTACAGCAATATCAGAGGGATTGAAGACCCGATTGAAAATCTTCTTTCTTCCGTCAGATACTATTGTTTTCCATACCGGTTCCATTGACTTTGAATAGCTTTGATAAATTTAATTTGCGTCAGAACAGATTCAAAAGACGTGCTTATTACACCCGGAAATTCGGTGTCATCTTTCTTGTTTTAAATAGAATGTCTCTTTCCAAAGGCTAGAAGGGAAAACCGCTGGGTTATATCTGAATGACTCTTCCGGACAGATCAGCTTGGATGTGCCACCAACCAATCGTTTGGTGAACCTTTCTTATCAAATATAGAGGGTGAGACGAAAGTTTTGCAATATTTGTATCACTTCATGTTTTCATACGTACCTTTACGACGAAAGATTACTACCATTCAAAGTATAGGCCATCGTGTTGCACTGTCTTTAGCCATCTGTTTGCCCGTTTATGGATTCCACGGCAGTACCCATTCTTTTTCTTCTAGGCGAAGTACTCCTTCACTCCAGCTGCCACCTCCTCTTGGTTATTGAAGTGCCGCCCGCGAAGAAAGTGGGCCATGGACCGGAGCAGGTAATAATCCGACGGGGCAAGGTCCGGACTATATGCCGGGTGTAGCATCAGATCGATGCCCTCAAGTTCCTGAAGGTTTTCCCGAGTCGTTCGCGCCGTAGCGTTTTCCTGCTGTAGGGGGAGCGCGCTTTCCGTTCATCAATGCTGGGTTCCTCTCCTCCAAAACGGCACACATCCGCTCCAGCTGTTTAGAGTAGAGGCTGGCGTTGATGGTCCGACCGTCTGCAATAAATTTGTAATGGATTATCCCTCGAAATTCCAACAGACGCAGAGCATCACCTTGTGCTTGAAGCGCCCACGCTTGGCAACAGTTTCTGGAAGCTGTCCCGGGCTCAACCACTGCCGTTGTGTGCTAGGATTACGGATATAGACCCAGGTTTCATCGCACGTAACAGTTCTCTTGATGAAACACGTACATCGCGCGGGTTTTCTAGAAGTTTCGTGCACACTTCCACCCGGCGTCAGTTCGTGATGCAGCTCCTGTAGACCTTACCGAGGTCTTGAAGGTGGCGAACTACGGTGGTCTGTGCTATGCCCAGCTCGCCTGATAATCTCCGAGTGCTGGTTGTTGGGTTTGCGTCTACGGACTGGTGCACGGCCTCCGATTCCACGGTTCGCGGCCTACCTGACCTTGGCTGATCGTCGAGGTTTCTGTCACCTGAGCAAAATGTTTTGAACCATCACGTTACGGTGCTGTAGTCCACGGAACCTTCCCCTTTCGCATGACAAATGTTTCGTGTTGCTTGAGCTGCTTTATGGCCGAGTTCAAACTCGCAAAGCAAAAGTTACCTAATTAGCTGGTTGTGGCTGTTCATCTTTTAGGCGTCGCATCCACAGACAGAACGACGACATGCAATGATGTTCACAGCAACGACTACCACTTTATATCCCTTTCGACTGATTGAAGTGTGCGAATTGAACTAGTTTAAACGCGTGGCATACCCGCCGCAGCACACGGGTTTATGCAAATATTGCAAAACTTTCGGCTCACCCTATGTAGTTATTACGCATTGCATTTGCATGCGTATATCCCGAACATGAAATTGCTAATGAGTTAAATTTGCTATAGTTAAAACTGGTGAAATTGTACATATGCGAGGCTGAAAAACAAACTTACTCGTGAAATAACGGTCGCACGACAGTACTACCCGTCGTATGGGCCTTGTAAAAGAGAGTGTACAGGTGAGGCAGCAGTTTGCTCCTTTGTACTCCTGGTGCATACGCTGCTTTTGAAATGTTGTAAATGAAAGATGCACGTCCTCGAAGCTGAAAAAAAAAAAAAAAAAATTATTTATGTACATACGTTTTCGCTTAACGTTATGCATTCAAACATTGACATGATAAATACGTACTCATAAGAGCCATTATACAACAATCACCCATAGAAGGCGTTATTTGTTTTACAAAAAGGACCAATAGTGAAGCTAAAAAAGGAAATGTTTTCAATCGAAATAGTTAACGTTTTCGGTAACCTGTGTTTCCATACAACATTGAAAGTGTACAAAATTTATCCTACTTATGAATTGCATAAAATACATAAGTAGGGCAAGTACTTTATCAAGAGTGGTTTTGTAAGTCGAAACATTTAGAAGTCCAAATTCACTAATTGCTAATTGCGGAGACCAAATACGCACAAATCATCGCTGTATGTGTCAACGCAAGTAGAAACTGGGGCACAATATCAATACAAACATGCTAATATGAGAAAATGTAAAACAATTCTTACTACTTGTTTTATTTTTTGATAATATTTTGTTGGTTTCAGAGGCATAGATCCTTCAATAGATTCGCCAATCTACTGCTTTTCCCTTAGTTATATTTAGGATGCATGCACATTCCACGTACACGATCTTATCTCCAGCTTCGACCCGTTTTATTATCTCCATTTTCGTCTACGTCTCTACCAATGTAACATCATCTCTACCAATATTCTTGCACTTTTCAAACATGATTTAGGAGTGATACAGTAAAAGAAAAATCAAAGTATCATGAAAAGTATATGTAACTAGATCGGCATTGAAAACAAAAGGAAGTTGACCACAACTGTAGCAACTATTTACGTGCCAGCACGCCATCTTTTGGCTTATCGATGAAGCTTTAACAACCTGATTGCAGAAAAAGTTCGTAAGTGTCGAAAGAATTGCATTTGTACAACATATTGTTACGAATTAGGGCCCATTATTTTTTGGTCTAATGAGCGTGGCCAGTCAGGGCGCTTAATTAATAGCTTAATTAAGTTACTACAGCCCATGAGGTTTTAGGGCAAGAAAAGATGTTCCCAAAGTGAAAAAAAGATCGCCCAAAAAAGGTTTTGTCATTGTGTGGGCCGAACGTGACGGCAATTATCGTAAATTCTGTCTCGAGCGTGACCAGCTGTAGTCCAAACAAGAACTGTTCCGAAATCTCCAGCAGTGGCGTATATTCGAGGCTAGCTGCGAAGCCCAGAGAAAGCACAAATAAAACTGAATTAAATATTCTCAAATAAAAGTAAATTATCAACGGTATTAAAATATGTCGATGCTTTCGCTGCGAAAAATAACGCGTGCGGATTCGCTTTTTTGACTCAGTCTGGCGAGCGAAAACCAAAGGCATAACGCAAGCAGCTCTTCCAGAGTTTTCGTAGTTCTGATGCGAAAACCTTCCGTGCAATCGCCTGCTAGCGTTTCCATGACAACATGAATCAGCTGGTAGAGGGGAATGGGCCATTACTTTGGGAAACGGTTCGCTCAGAAAAAAGAAGAGTTAGACTATCTCAGTCACGCCCATACTCCCGCCCATAAGAGTATTTCGCGAAAGTTGTTTCAGTTTTTGTGAAGTGTCAATGAATTAAAATCAGAGATCATCATCATCATCATCATTGTCAACCATTATCAATCCACTGCTGGACGAAGGTCTCCCCAAGTTTCCTCCACAACGGTCTGTCTTGTGCCAGTCTCCTCCATGTCACTCCCGCATATTTACGAATTTCATCCACCCATCTCCCATGTGGTCTTTTTCTGGGTCTTTTCCTGTCCCTTGGAATCCAATCTAAAATTTCGGCTGTCCATCTATGGTCTGTCCTTCTGGCAGTATGTCCAGCCCATTGCCATTTCAGGGATTTAACTCTGATCATGATGTCTTCCACTCTCGTCATTTTTCGGATCCACGAGTTCCTCTTCTTATCTCTCCTGGTTATACCAAGCATGCACCCCTCCATGCTTCTTTGAGTTGTCTGCAGCCTTTGTATGTCTCTTTTAGTTAAGGTCCACGTCTCTGCACCATACGTAAGCACTGGAAGGATGCATTGATCAAACACTTTTCTTTTAAGACATAATGGCATATTGCTCTTGAAAATTATGCTGTTTCTTCCAAAAGCTCTCCAGGCAAGTTTTGTACGCCGATTAATTTCTTCATCAATGTGACCCTCACTTGATATCTGCTGTCCAAGATAAACATACGTATCTGTTATCTCCAGTTTTTCTCCATCAATCGATAAATCTTCATTTCTTGTAAAAGCACTGAACATCACTTTTGTCTTCTGAAAGTTCATTTTTAATCCCACTTCTTTACTCTTGTCAGCAAGTTCCTGGATCATACTCTGCAGTTCTGATGGGGTAGTTGCAAAAATGACTACGTCATCAGCAAAACGAAGGTGGGTTAGATAATCTCCATTAATCTTTATCCCTTTGTTTTCCCAGTTCAGTGATTGAAAGACATTTTCCAATGTGGCATTAAAGAGCTTCGGAGATATGGTGTCACCTTGTCTCACTCCCTTTCCAATTTTTATGTGTGTTGTATTTTCAAACAGCCGAATCTTTGCACTTGCATTTTCATAGATGTTATTAATAATATTAATGTATGCATCTTCAATACCGCAGGATTTCAGAGCCGTGGTAACTGCTGATGGTTTCACCGAATCAAAGGCTTTTTCCTAATCGATAAAAGCCATGCACAATGGAAGTTCATATTCCCTCGCTCTTTCAATTAGTTCTCTCAGTACGTGGATATGATCTATTGTGCTGTAGCCACTCCTGAATCCAGCTTGTTCTCTCGGTTGAGCCATGTCCAGTGTTACCTTCAAGCGGTGTGAAAGAACTTTAGTGAAGATTTTATAAACCACTGATAGGAGGCTGATAGGTCTGTAGTTCCTGAGATCCTCAATGTCACCTTTTTTATGTAGCAGGATCATTGCAGCATTGTTCCAATCCTCAGGAATCTTCCCTTCATTAAGGCATCGAGTGAAAATTTGGGCGAGTACTGTTTCTATTTCTCCACTTGCTTCTTGTATGATGTCTATAGAGAGATATTATATTATCAGAGATATTATATCTTAAATTCATGGCTTTGTTGGATTCGAACTGTTTTGATAAATTTTGTGAAAGCTTCCCTGAGCATCAACTGTCAGAACTTAATTCAAATTACGTGTTACATAAAGTTGAATAAATTGGACATAATGTTTAGTGAGGTGTACAAATTAGCAGACCTCATATTAAACTTTCCAACTGCAACTGCCGAAATAAGTTTTTCAGCATTAAAAAGAATCAAGATATATCTTAGAGCCACACAAGGACATGCACATTTGAAAAACTTGGCTGTTTTGTCAATAGAGTAAAACATTCTTTTTAAATATGAAAAAGTACTCAGAAGAAACATTTTATGAAAACGTTCACACAGAAGGAAAGAAGAATGGAGTTCATGTACAAATAAGTGTTCAAATCCTAATCCTCATAATTATTTGGTATCATGTTAGCAATGGCATGTACCTAAAATTTAGAAAAAATTACTTCCGTTAGTTAAAAATTAAACTTCGCAATTAAAAATAAAACAGTACGGGGGGGGATAGATAGCCCAGGTTTCGGACCCAAGATACGCCACTGTCAAAGAGGGATGTAGAGGCATGCAGGTGGGTTTGAAGTGCATCAGAGAGAGAGACAGATTTATAGGAAACGAGCGCAGTTTAGGCCAAAGAAGCTCGTAATTTGTTATACTTAAATAGAGGATAATGCACCTAAAGACCTTGTATGCACGGGTGGGGGGGGGGTGAAATGCACCTCAGGACTTTGTGTCTGCTGAAATGAACAAAAGAGAAGGAATCAGTTGTCTTTCCGACTCTCGACAGAAAGAGAGTAACAGCACGCTGCGCCCTGATGAAGAGCTCGAAGTATTCAGCGAAATTTGCAGTGAATGGAATTCCACTTGGCTTGGTCTGATCCGGAATTTGGACAAGATAGCAATTCTCGCGTGCAACGAGAGGCCAGCGCCGATGAATCTGTTGCCGCGATGTGTCACCAAGGTGTCGAGGTCATTTCCTTTAGTATCTGCAATGTTCCCAGCAGAAGAACAAAAGTAAATTTCAGCGAGATGTCCATCCCGACTGCGCAAAATGTTAATGTGTGTGTGAAGACTGTCGCTTCTTCAAAAGAATTCAAAAGTGCCAACGGATTTATCGGACAATGGAGGTTTTGGCGGGAATATGAGGTTCATTTCAAAAGTTTCGCACACTGTGGGTTATCTCTTGAAAAAGGAATTTACTGTATTTCACAACATGGACAGGCCTTCGAAGTAATCTCCATATTTCTTTATGACAGCGGTCCAACCAACGTTTGGGCCATTTGTATGACAGTCATAAAAAAAGTTTTGTACACGTTAACCTAAAATGGAAGCGGACGATGCAATCGGAAAAATGATTGCGTCATGTCAAGGTCAGAGTCTCAGCTACGCAGTGGTGTCAGAACGAGGCGCTATCATTTGCTGTGTGGAAGTGAGCGCGTTTGGAAATGGTCCAACCAACGTTTGGGCCATTTGTACGACAGTCATAAAAAGTTTTGTACACGTTAACCTAAAATGGAAGCGGACGATGCAATCGGAAAAATGATTGTGTCATGTCAAGGTCAGAGTCTCAGCTACGCAGTGGTGTCAGAACGAGGCGCTATCATTTGCTGTGCGGACATGAGCGTGTTTGGAAATGGAAACGTGCAGCTCCTCAGGTTGAGTCACAGCGTTTGACTGGTGCTCGAACGTGAAAACAGAAACTCTGGGGGAAAACACTCTGACACAGATCCACACTGACTTGCAAGAAGTTTGTAGGGAAGGAACTCTTGATCGAAGCACAATTTCTCGCTGGGCATCACAGCATCGAAGAAGACCTCCGCTCAGGTAGATCTCAAACTGCGACAGACAAAACATTTATCACAATTTGTTAAAGCTTCTCGAAGAGAATCGCCGTTTGACAGTCGAGGAGACTGCTCATCAGGAAAATTTGTCCACCATGTCCGTTCACCGGATTTTGACCGACTCACTGGGAAAAGGAAAAATCGCCGCGCTCTGGATGTTCCATCAGCTCACCTCCGAGCAGAAGGCAGCCAGAGTGAGCATCGCACAGGATCACCTTGTGACGTGCCTGCCCCACAGGACGCACATGACATAAAGGCAGATAGTAGCGAGAACGAACGTCTGCGTAGCTCAGTTGGTAGAGCCACTTGTGCCGGAATAAGTGGACTCGGGTTCGATTCCCGGCGTGGACCAAAAATGACGGAGAAATTTACTTCGTTATAATGGCGCCCAAACTTCCCGGATGACCCGGCCGTTAATGATCTCGTAATGGTGTGATGTTCTTTCCACACGGCGAGAAAGGAAAAATAAGGGAATCCCTTCTCCAGCGCTTCGAAAAATAAATGTGTGTGACGTTGCATTCCACACACCAGATTGACTGGGAGTTCTCAAGTGCACGTTCCACAGCGGATGGCTGCCTGCAACGATTCATGGTCACGGCTGACCCGTGGGCCATGCCCCCGGCCCTCTTTCAGGGGGGAGATGTGACGTAACTGCCAGTAGGACGCACACGACATAAAGGCAGATAGTAACGAGAACGAACGTCTACGTAGCTCAGTTGGTAGCGCGACTTGTTCCGCAATAAGTGGACTCGGGTTCGATTCCCGGCTTGGACCAAAAATGACGGAGAAATTTACTTTGTTATAACCTCTACAAGTTTGAAGGGGAGGGCGACACCTTCCTTAACAGAATTGTCGCAATTGATGATACTTTGACCATGATTTTGAACCAGAACTGAAGTCACAATCAGCGAAATGGAGGCATCCAAGTTCCCCACGCCCATCAAAAGTGTCGTAGCAAACAATCCAAAGTGAAGCAAATGATGACTTTTGCGTACGATGCGCATGGTGTTGCGGTCTCTGATCGAGTGCTGGTAGGGAAAATATCAACGCACAATATTATCGTAATTTCCTGAGGGCAAAGTTGAGACCGGAAATTCGTCAAAATAACCCCAACTTGTTTTAAGCGGGAGCGATCTTGCTGCATGATTACGCATTGTGTCGTGGTACAGCGTCGGTACGAGAACTTTTGTCGAAATATAGGTGGGAAACTTTATCCTACCCAGCATATAGCCCTGATCTCAGTCTACCTGATTTTGATCTCTTCCCAAAGTTAAAAAATCGGCTTCATGGCATCCGATACAAATTGCTGGACAAACTGTCATGGGACGTGAGCTGAGTAATACTACAGCTGAACAAAGATGGCATACTACGAGACATCCATGACTTACCTCACCGCTGGCAAGCTGTCATTGGCAGCGGAGGGGAGTGCATTGAACGGCAATAAGGTACGTTTCATCCGGTACTTTACACTTTTCTCAAAAATGGACAGTGTGCAGAACTTTTGTTAGAACCCACGTATTCTAGTCAGGACACCTCCATTGTTGAGGCGTTGGATTAGTCAGGTCAACTCATTAAAAACATCTTGAATCGCACTGAATCTTTTCCCGCTGAGTGGCTTCTTCAGTTTTGGATACAAGTCATTGTCTGGTGGGCTCGTGTCAGGACTGTATGGCACGTGGGGAAGCAATTCCCATCCATACTTTTCCAGAATGTTTCTTACTATACGGGCGACATGCTGCCTCGCGTTGTTGTGCAAAATGATGACACCAGCTTCGAGCATCTCGGGCCTTCTTTGGCGTATCCTTAGGTGCAAAACATTTTGCAGAAACCTTATGTAGTATTCCGC
Source organism: Macrothele yani (assembly GCA_039090855.1). Taxonomy (NCBI): domain Eukaryota; kingdom Metazoa; phylum Arthropoda; class Arachnida; order Araneae; family Macrothelidae; genus Macrothele; species Macrothele yani. Next base: position 24,993,982 of record CM076992.1, read on the forward strand.
TGTTACAATGGTCTCCTCGGGCACTCTGTCTTTTGCTATCACTCCAACCTTGTCCTAGGCAACAATCATCATCAGCTTATCCTTCGATTGTTGGCGGCATAATTTTTTCTGGCGAGGTGATTCTGGTTATTTACACTGAATGGACTGAGATTTCAGTTCTAGTTCAAAATCTTGTATCCGGGTTTAGTCTATAGCAACAATTCTGTCCCCAAACTGCTCGCCTTCTTCCTCTAACCGCTGAAGCAATTCTTCTGCTATCCCTTTTTCATTTCATTTCATTTTATTTCGTTATGGGGTTACATTTGACTATGTTACATTTCAAAAATAATTTTAGAACATAAAGTATTAAGAAAAACAACATATATAATGTGAATATTTATGTACAGGGTAACCACAGAACAAGAAATTGAGTAAAAGGCTATATATACACTATCTACCAACAAGTAATTGGACACCCCTGCAATCGACGATATTTGCGGTCTTGATACACGTTACGGCTGCCGCCGTTAAATATTGTGTGGGAAACAACAACACAACCAGTCGAATGCAAGATGTCACGCAGTTCGGAGCTCTCTGATTTCGAGAAAGGTGTAATCGTCGGGTATCACAGAAATGGCCGATCCATATGTGACATATCCAGCGAGTTGAAGTACCCAAAATCGACAGTGGCCTACAGGATTGGCAAGTGGAAGATGAGAGGTGACTGTCGGAATGATCCCCGACCCGGCAGACCCACAAAACTGGGAGTTAGAGACCGACGGGTGCTGGACAGAAAAATTCGGAAGAACCGCACCAAATCGATGGGCCACATCCACGAGGAGTTTCAACAGGCATCCTGGAGTGTTCTTTCGATGAATGCCATCCGTCAGGAAGCCTATCTGCTCGGTTATCATGGACGTGCTGCCGCCCACAAGCCTTTGATCACCAAGTCCAATAGCGCTGCTCTGCTAACGTGGTGCAAAGAACGTCGACAGTGGACCGTTGAACAGTGGAAACAGGTTATCTGGAGCGACGAATCAAGGTTCACCCTCTACCGTTCGGATGGCAGGGTCTGGGTTTGGCGTCTGCCTGGAGAACGCCTCCTGCCGGAATGTATTGTGCCAACTGTGAAGTTCGACGGCGGTGGAATTATGCTATGGGTGTGTTTCTCCTGGTATTGCACGAGACCCTTGGTCGCAATTCCTGGTGACTCAACGCCGAGACCTACAACACCATTTTGGATGACCATGCGCTTCCTACGTTGTGGCAGTTTTACGGGGTGGACCCATGTTACTTTCAGGATGACAATGCCACCTGTCATGTTGTGAGGTTCACCATGGCTTGGTATGGTGACAATGGGGTTAATCGAATGGACTGGCCTGCGCAGAGCCCGGACCTTAACCCTATCAAGCACCTCTGGGACGAGTTAGAGCGTCGACATAAGGGGTGCCCCACCGTCCGAAATTGGTGAAGGAACTGACCTGTCTTCTCCGAGCCGAGTGGAAGAAAATACCGCTAGCCGTCGTACAACGTCTGGTTGAGAGTATGCCCCGGAGGGTCACAGCTGTATGAGTGAATCCTAATTTGCCGCCCCGATGGCGCAGTGGTCTAAGCGATGGCCTCTGATCATTCGTCCGAACGGGGTCCGGGTTCGACTCCCGGTGAGGCATGGATGTTGTGTTTGTCTTACGGCACTGGCTCTCTCCCTTCTCTGGAACCAGTGACCCTAAATTAGGGACGGGCGACTGCTTATAGCCCATTGAGTTGCTCACGGTGGTTGTTAAACCTCCAATCCAATCCAATCCCAATTCCCCTAAAGTACGTAGTAAATTCAGACGTCCTGCACATATAAAATGTATTCTTATGTGGTCTGATTAATAAATTTTACCACAGAATTTTATATTTTAATTTTTTAGCAAATATTTTCTTAGTTGTTTTCGAAAATAATTATAATTATTAATACGTGTTAATCAACAAGGTAGGTTATTCCATAGCATCAATCCCAGGTAATCAATAAATCTTTTTTGGGTTAAAGTGTTAGGCATTGGTAACAAAAATGCATTTCTATCTCTTGTTTGATAGTCGTGACCTACAGTGTTCAGTTGAATTAAATGTTGATACCTGTTCTCTTTTATTTTTTTTATACATGAATCCTAATAATCTAAATTGCCATAATTTCTCAATATCTAAAAACCCATAAGAATTTATCCGTACTCCCATATTCAAGTTAATTCCTCTAAAGTTATTTAAAATTCTGACCATCCTATTTTGTAATGATTGTTTTTTATATAAATTAGTCTTAGTAGTTTGCCCCCATATTAATAAACAATAAGTCAGACATGGATAAATCAGACTGTAGTACAACATTTTTAATGTTTTAATTGTTAAATTATTTGAAATTCTCGTAATTAAACCCAATACCCCCGAAATTTTGTTTACAATATTTTGAATATTTATATTTTATTTTAGATTATCCTCGATTATTATTCCCAAATATTTAATATTTATTACTATTTTAAGGGTACACTTCTCCACACAAATAGATGGTGGCTCAACAATCTATCTCCCTGTTTAAAAATCATAATTTTAGTTTTTTCAATATTTAAACACAGAACATTTGTGTCCAGCCATGCCATCAATTTTTCAATAAATTTATTACATTTTATTTTTGCCTCATTTATATCTGCAATTCTTCTGCTATCTCTTTGCGAATTGCTTGCTGTTCTTCACTCAGATTATGCGGAACCCATTTGGCAGGCACTTTTCTCTTCTGTAATTTTTCAGTCAGGATTCTGAAAACCGAAGCAGTAGACATGTTTGCTTCATATGCAATCTCTTCACATGTTTTTCGTCGATCTTCTTCCAAAATGCTGTTGACGATAACCACAGAACTGTCGTTTGTTGCATCTGATGGCCGGCCGTTGGGTCGTCTTGGAAGCTTTCCCGACCTTGGCGGAAACGAGAAGTCCTCCGTAACACCATGCTACGATCCACTACACTAACCCCACAAACTTCACACAAAGTTTTATGAATTTCGGTAGGGGATTGTCCTCGCAAAGTTTCAATTTTAATGTAGGATCGCTGGTCGCTACGTGAGATATGACCTGACTCACTTTTTTCCTCCATTTCTAGGCAGAAGTTTTCGGAACAGAAACAAGTTAGCCAGCAAACATAAACACAACTTTGTATCAGGGCTTTACAGAGGAAAGGGCTAGTCCGTCCCTTTGAGAAACCGAATGCCGACCCGTGTCTGAAAGGGTGGGTGGAAAACGGGTTGGCCACTTGTTTCTATGTCATCGCGCTGGCCTGCTCCCTGAGCTTCGTTTGTCAACTTCCCTACAAATCCAAATTTTCCTCTGTTATGGTTTTGCCCGCCCACGCCTTTTCTTGGTTTATATACACTGAGTGGCCACTTTATTATGACCACCCCCTCAGTACTTCGATGGGCCACCTTTTGCCTTTAATACTGCTCGATTCTTCGTGCAATGGACTCCACGAGATGTTGATAGGTGGTTTGTGGAATCTGAGACCATGTGTGATGAATAGCACTTTTCAGGAGTGTGAGATTGCAGGGTTGTGGATTCAGCTGTCTGATGGCTCCTTCAACTTCATCCCCCAAATTCTCAATGGGGATTATGGGGGCCACCTAAGCAAAGTAAACTCACCTGCATGTTCCTGAAATCAGTCCTGTACAATACGAGCACTATGGCAGGACGCATTATCTTGTTGAAAGTCATTGGGATAAACCATCCAGATGACAGGATGCACTTGGTCCGCAACGATGTTTAGATATGATGTGCCAGTCAGACACGAATTAAAGGTCACAAAGCATGCCAGGAAAACATTTCCCAAACCATAACGTTGCCTCCACCAGCTTGATGGGTTGTAGCAATGCATTTGGGGTCCATGCTTTCGTGCTGTTTCCGCCAAATTCTCACTCGGCCATCGGCATGGTGCAACTGAAAACGTGATTCATCGGACCACATAATTTGTTTCCAATTATCGACTGCCCAATCCTTGCGCTCCTGTGCGAACTGGAGACGTTTTCTCGTGTTAACTGCAGACAGCAAAGGTGTTCGAACAGGCCTTCGGCTGCCATATCCCATCTGATGCAGTGCACGGCGACCAGTGCGTACAGAGATCATTTGAAGGGATCCTTGATTAAGATGGTCTGTAATTTGCTGCACTGTTGCCCTTCTGTTGTCTGTTACCAGTCTGAGCACTCTCAGTCCCGCCCGACCAGTCACTAGTCGATGACGACCACACGTTGCACGTAGAGACCCAGTTTTTTGGCTGACAGTTCAGTCTTTAAACACTTTAACAACAACTGCTCTGGAACATTTCACGAATGCGGCGGTTTCGGTGATACTCGCTCCATGGCTCCAAACTCCTACAATCATCTCACGTTGAAAGTCCGTCATATCGTATTTTTTATGCATCTCGTCACCCAAAAATCACCTCTACTACTTTTGCAAGCACTAAAGCTTTTCCTTTTTATACTAGCCTCGCCCTCTGGCGGCAACAGCGTGCAGCCATAGCTGATTGGCTTAAAACCGTCAGGTGGCCATAATAAAGTGGCCACTCAGTGTATAGTATAACCAGTGTTCAGCTCTGTACTCTACAAGTAATCTTTTCCTTCACCATGCCTCTGAGGAGCAACACAACAGCGTAAGTTGACTGGGACAGAGATAACCTGGTCTGGTGGCAGCTAATTACCATACCGGAGTCATTTAATCAAACTCAAATCTACTAGTGGAAAATATAAAGAACGAGTGGTAAGCAAGTATAAATATATATATATATATATATATAGAGAGAGAGAGAGAGAGAGAGAGAGAGAGAGAGAGAGAGAGCGAGGGAATATGAACTTCCATTGTGCATGGCTTTTATCGATTATGAAAAAACCTTTGATTCGGTGAAACCATCAGCAGTTACAATGGCTCTGAAATCCTGCGGTATTGAAGATGCATACATTAATATTATTAATAACATCTATGAAAATGCAAGTGCAAAGATTCGGCTGTTTGAAAATACATCACACATAAAAATTGGAAAGGGAGTGAGACAAGGTGACACCATATCTCCAAAGCTCTTTAATGTCACATTGGAGGGTGTCTTTCAGTCGCTGAGCTGGGAAAACAAGGGGATAAAAATTAATGGAGATTATCTAACCCACCTTCGTTTTGCTGATGACATAGTCATTTTTGCAACTACCCCATCAGAGCTGCAGAGTATGATACAGGAACTTGCTGACAAGAGTAAAGAAGTGGGATTAAAAATGAACTTTCAGAAGACAAAAGTGATGTTCAATGCTTTTACAAGAAATGAAGATTTATCGATTGATGGAGAAAAGCTGGAGATAACAGGCAGGTACGTTTATCTTGGACAGCAGATATCAAGTGAGGGTCACATTGATGAAGAAATTAATTGGCGTACAAAACTTGCCTGGAGAGCTTTTGGAAGAAACAGCATAATTTTCAAGAGCAATATGCCATTATGTCTTAAAAGAAAAGCGTTTGATCAATGCATCCTTCCAGTGCTTACGTATGGTGCAGAGACGTGGACTTTAACTAAAAGAGACATACAAAAGCTGCAGACAACTCAAAGCAGCATGGAGAGGTGCATGCTTGGTGTAACCAGGAGGAGATAAGAAGAGGAACTCGTGGATCCGAAGAGTGGAAGACATCATGATCAGAGTTTAATACCTGAAATGGCAATGGGCTGGATATACTACCAGAAGGACAGATCATCGATGGACAGCCGAAATTTTAGATTGGATTCCGAGGGACAGGAAAAGACCCAGAAGAAGACCACATGGGAGATGGGTGGATGAAATTCGAAAGTATGCAAGAGTGACATGGAGGAGACTCAGACGGGCACAAGACAGACCGTTGTGGAGGAAACTTGGGGAGACCTTCGTCCAGCAGTGGATTGATAATGGTTGACAATGATGATGATATATAAGCACGACAGCCCACACGAATATGACAGCCGTAACTACTTTTTTTCTCCCCTACAAAACTTTTGCACGACGGCCCGGCGGTGGGTAAACTTTATCAAGAGGTCCTGGAAAACCCCCGTTTGGATTTGGCTGAAAACGAACCAACGATATTCTACTTGTGAAGTGAGCACTCTGCCTATCAGACTGGTTTGACACGCACCAGTCTTTTCTAGAAGCTGAGCCTCTTTTCAGCCTGATTTGAAACGACGGATTCTCGTTTTTTATTTTGCAATATTGCGAGTTATTTTTTTAATAAATGTCAGTTTCATATACTTCATAATTTTTTTCCCAACGTAACAATTGTTGTTATTTGCCTTAAGGAAACTTCACTCATTTTAAATGAGTGTACCAACTTAAAGGTGTTTTTTGCTGGCCTAGTAGTCTAAGCGATGGCCTCTGATCATTCCTCCGAAAGGGGTTCTGGGTTCGAATCCCGGTGAGGCATAGATGTTGTGTTTGCCTTACGGCACTGGCTCTCTCCCTTCACTGGAACCAGTGACCCTAAATTATAAACGGGCGACTGCTTATAGCCCATTGAATTGCTCACGGTGGTCGCTAAACCTCCGATTAAAAAAAAAAAGAAGGTGTTTTCCCAATTTTATACTGTCCTTGTGGTTTTGAAAAGCGATTGTTTAATTAATATATTTACCCGTTCACGTCACATTTTGTTGCATTTTTCACGTTGTACCTTTCCTTTCCGCGGTCCGAAGCTGTATTTGTTGTAAAGAGGAAAGATATTTTATTTTACTTGTCGTTATTTTAGCAGCTAACTCCTCCAATCTCGTGTATTCAACCTATGGATGAGTATATTATATCCACATAGTGTTGCTTTTTTTTTCAAATAATTGATAAATTTTGTGCTCATATAATTCTTATTTTTTTCCCAACATAACGATTTTTAACATTTTTCCGGGGCTTTTGTTTGTAGTGGTTTAGTGTATGTTAAAACGAAAGATTACACAGCAATTATTTATTGTTATTCATGGGAATGGAGTGGGTGTATTTAATGGTTGTCTGTATTGTCGATTTTTTGTGTGTTAGTGCGGGAATTTTGCTACAAAATGAGTTTCTATAAATACATAATTGACTATTTCTTACACTTCATTAATAATTATTTATATAACTCTCTTCCGAAGGTAATCTTCGTTGACGTGGCATTTCATTAGGAAATTAACTAGCCTCTCTACATGTAGCTTTGTTTTCTTACATCCACTAAAATAACACGATGGCGATAGCGTCGTCTTCAAATAACTAGCACCACGAAAGACTGTGCATGTGTTGCTTCAGCGCATGCGCAGTCCGTTGCTTCCTCCTTGTTGCTTCAGTTGCCAGCTACGGGGCCACTAGTGGCACTTGTTTGGAGGCCCGCAATTCACGGCGATGCTGCAGGGCCATCAATGGCTGCCAACTGATGGCTTTGCCACCAACGGGCCGCTACCGTGCCGTGAGCGGCAGATTTCAGCCAGCAGTTACCCATCACTGCCAGTTGGTGGCCAGCAGTTTCCCAACACTTGTGTTTTTGCTGGGGGCAGTTCAAACACACATTTATGGATGGCAGTCATGCTAACTGTTGATCTGTTGTTTGGAACATTTCCTTGATGAAGCAACACCGCTTTGGTTAGCTTTCAACGGAGCTTATCCTTCAAATGCTGTCGACAGTTTTCTTAGTAGGTTAGTGTACTATGCTCCGGTGGTGGTTTGGCCATTCGTAAATCCACCATCACAACCTCCTCCGTATCTCTGATAGCTGTAGGCATCACGCATTTTTTTTTTTTTTTTTTTTGATTGAAGGTTTTTAACGACAAACGTGAACAACTCAATGAGCTGTTTCCCGTCCCTAATTTGGTGCCACTGGTTCCAGGAAACAGAGAGAACTAGTGCAGTAAGAAAAATACAGCATCCATGCCTCACCGGGATTTCGAACATGAACCCTTCTCGGACAAACGATCATAAGCCAGCGCTTAGACCACTAAGCCACCGGGGTGGTCCATCACCTTTCCAATAGAAGAGAAGACTTCGTCGTCGCTGGAGTGAGTGAGCCATCATGCCTCCGTTGTTTTGATTCTGGAATATAGCAGTGTGCTTACCCACCTTTCATCCATTTTTACAAATCGATACGGAAATTCTTCTGGATTAGCTTCAAACAGTGCAAGTTTGTCTTGTCACATATTCAGATTGATCAGCTTTTACAGAGGTGTCAAGAGTTTTGGCACCAATGGACAATAACCTTTGTCTTTGGTAGATGTTCTGTCCGAATGCGATCAAATGTTGTTTTTGATATGTGTTCAGTGTCTCAATAATCTACCTGACTATCTTGCAGCACTGTCTCATGCATCTTGTGGGCATTTTCTTGAGTGGCGGCTTCAGAGGGTCTGCCAGACCTAGTGTCATCTTCTACACGCGTTTGTCTACGTTTGAATTTCGCTGCCCACTTCTTTACAGTACTGTACAAAGAAAAGGGCATCCTGTCCTAGTCTTGCCACCATACCTTCATGGATGTTTTTGGGGATTCCAACCCTTTTTTTATGCATATACTTTATCATATCTCTGAACCCTTGCTTCTATATTTTTCCTTCCTTGGCTCATCTAGTCATCTTCTAGGACCTACAAAAAATGGTGAACTTAACTGTGAAGTTAAAACTGGTCTGCAGGCATGCGAGGACTTGTATTGCTACTTCAAACAAACTGGAACACATGACTATTGACTATTTCCTTCATGATTGGGCCTAGAACATTTGGGACACCCTGCATAGATGCAGAGATAAGGTGTACACAATTGTACGGACATAGGGATAACTTAAATCATTAACAGGCTTGACGATTATGGGCAAAACACGTAACAATATTAACACCTTTCTTTATTAACAGGCTGGAACGAATTGACTTAGGGTTAGCGAAATGAGCTGAAATCGGCTCGAACGGATGCATTCACTTCCTAAGAAGTGGGCCCAATGTGGCTGGCATGAGAGACCCCCTGCATTGGAAAGCGTTGCTTTCCCTCAATGCTTTGTTATTCAAAATAGTCATTTAAGGGGATTATTGACAATAATCCTTTCTGACTGATTACGTGCTGAAGGGGCTGCAACAACGTCGAAGTGCCTAAGAAAGGAGAGATAAATACACAGTTGATGCGGATTAGGAACATCAAATAGAAGTCATCGCTCTTTCCACGTTTATAAGTGAGTCACGGAAAAATTCTCATCGGCCGCCACCGGGAGTCGAACCCAGGGTCTTCCAGTTAAGCGCTGGACATGCTTCCACTACACCACAGTGGCCCCACGAAATTCTCCAGACTCACATACGACAAACTGCCAAACCACTTGGCAAGTTGCTTTCTTTGGAGCCCCGCACAATGATGGAGATTCGCCGAAGATGAAGAGTAGCAACTGAACAAATAGCTAAAGGCGGATGAATAATAAATGCACAGTTGATGTGGATTAGGGACATCAAATATAAACATGGAAAGAGCGATGACTTCTATTTGATGTTCCTAATGCACGTCAACTGTGTATTTATTATTCATTCGCCTTCTAGTTATTTGTTTAGTTGCTACTCTTCATCTTTGGTGAATCACCATCATTGTGCTGGGCTCCAGAGAAAGTAACTTGTCAGGTGATTTGGCAATTTGTCGTATGTGAGTCTGGAGACTTTCGAGGCCGCTGTGGTGCAGTGGAAGCATGTCTGGCGCGTAACTGGAAGACCCTGGGTTCGATTCCCGGTGGCAGCCGATGGTAATTTTTCTGTGACTCACTTATAAACGTGGAAAAAGCGATGACTTCTATTTGAAAGGAGAGAGATATTAGAGTCACTTGCTCCTGCTCAGTGGCATGATGTCCGCGTCAGAGTGAATGGCCCTTCCCCGTCATGGAGCAAACAATGCAAGACCAGAAGATCTCTCTCTCTCTTATAATCAGTGACAGGCTTAATATGTCTGTACTGTTGAGGTGTATATTCTACACTAAAAGAGAGCTTTCATTACAGCTGAGACGAGAGGTAGAAAGTAATTTTACCCAGCTGAGACGAGAGGTAGAAAGGAATTCTTTTGCAGTAGCTTTCGTAAAACCCAGCCGCTATGTGAGCATTTCCGTATGTGGTGCCGAGAACATTTGGAGCATCATTTGGTCCAGGTACTTCGGTCGCTTAAAAGGTTAAGAACAGACTGGCTAAATAACAGGGTTAAGCACACTTTACAAATCTTACCTTATGTCCTGGGAAATACCTGTTCCTGTAAAACGGAAGATATGCGCCAAGCTGTAGTGACCTCTTGCAGAGCTCGTTAGTTCCCTTGTTGTTGTGGAAATCACAAACATCGGCTCCCACCTGTTTGAATAAACAATAAAATACATTTAATAAACGCACATACGCGAATTAAATAAAGAAAGCAACGCACACAGAAATTCAGGACATGATAAGAAAATACATGGTCGAGTCACAATATTGAGACCACCAGCTAATACGCAGAGTAACCGTCGTGTGCAGCGCGGACAGTAGCTAGACGGGTTGGGAGTGACCCAATAAGATTCTGGAAGGTGTTCACAGGTATGTGGAGCCATGCTAACTGCAGTGCGTCTGACAGCTGCTGTAGGGTGCGTGGTGGAGGATCCATAGAGCAAACAGCACGATCAAGGTAGTACAGCAGATGCTCGATTTGGTTTAGGTCTGGGGAATTAGGGGGCCAGGGAAGCACTTTGGAGTCCTAATCGTGCTCTTCCAACCACTCTCGGACATTTCTAGCTGTGTGACACATCACATTTTCGTGCTAGAAGATCCCATCCGCCCCAGGGAAGACAATCAGCATGTATGGGTGTACGTAGTCTGCAAGGATGGATTCATAACGAATTCGGTCCATAGAGCCTTCCACAGGTGAGTGGACCCAAAGAATCCCATGAAAACATTCCCCAGACCATAACGCTGCGCCTACCAATTTGTGTTCTTCCAAGTTGAAGAGTGTTTGTTCTCCGACGTTTCTCGCCTTATACGTCAACGTCCATCAGTTCGATGAAGCAGAAAACGTGGCTCATTGGAGAAAGCAATCCTTTGCAAATCAGCGGAGGTACAAATCCGATATTGCCGTGCAAAGGTAAGCCTTTTCGGCACCACCTTCGTTAGCATAGGTGCTGTGACCATCGGTCTCCATCGAGGCCCCATATGCAGCACGGTTCGGGAAATTGTCGTTTTAGACACACTTCCGGTAGCCCCCTGGTTCATTCGGCCAGTGAGTTGCTCCACTGTAGGGTGTCGATCGGCCCTAACGTGCCTTCGAAGCCGACGTTCACCTCTCACATCAATGGCACGTGGATCTCCGCAATTTCCACATCGCTTATTTGAAATGGTGACATTTCTCCAATCACGATATACTTTAACCACAGGAGCACGCGAAGAGTTCACAAACTGCTCTGTTTCAGAAATACTGCCACCCTGGGCTCGAACCCGATAATCATTCCTTTTTGCAAATCTGATAAATCGTTCCTTTTATCGATGACAGGAACGAGCAATATGTTTTCAGATTGCCTATAGCACTTTATATACACTCTAAGCCAGCTCACGACACGTGCCTTCTTTCACTGGCTACGAGCTGTTGAGGTCAAAAGTAGGAGGTGGTCATAATAATGTGACTCGACTGTGTAAATGTTTTAGTAGAGTATTTAGGCTTCTCTATTTGTTTAGTTTTATTTTCTCACTCTTCTGGTTGAATACCAGACTACATGAGAATAATAAAATGATTTACTTTTTGCGAAAGTGTTCTTTCTTTAAGACAACGAGAAAGGGCTTTAGGGGTATTATACCCTCAGTGATCACTGAATTATGACCATCCCTTTCAAAAGCGGATGAGGCCCATTGACCATGTTATTTCCGAGAGGGCGCGACCAGTCGACCGATGTAGCATATATGAGGTGTGAGTGGAGCATTAAATAGTAAAATTCGAAGCGTGATGGGTATATGGAAGGATTTATCGGACTTTAAAAAAGGACAGATTGTGGGAGCTCGGAGGTCGGGTGCAACGATTTCCCAAACGGCTGAACTGGTGGGTTGTGTAACCAGGACATCATAGGTTCAGCAAGATTAAGCTATAATAATCATTTTGAACACAGTGAGTTCAAATCATTTCCCCTTTCCTTAGCGCTTATTTTGAGACGGTCCCTTTTTGCCCATTTCCGTGAAACTGCGTTAATGGGCGGAACACTGGCCGACGATTCTTAGCCGTCCCAATCGAGGGAAAGTTCGATTTTACGACTTCATTTTTCAGCGAGGGGGTAACAGCAGGGTTGTGAAAAAGACGGAGGGCACACACTGGCCGAATGGGGAAATGAACAAAGGCAAAGGATTTGGGTTGAGGCAGAGAGAGAGAGAGAGAGAGAGAGAGAGAAAAGGGTCTCTTCTCAAGCTCGGAGGCTAAAAAATTCCGGGCAGAGGAACGACGGCTATAGTCAGACCCGAATGAAAAGAAAAGTGGGAAGCAAAACCTTAGAGCCTAATTGTGTAGCAGAAAGCAAAGGCGGATCCACCAGTGAATGTTATGACTGGAATCACAGGGCAAGGCTTGAAAGACCATCCCCTTAACTTCACAGAATAAACATATTCATCACAGCAAAAAAAAAAAAAAAGAATTTTAATTTTAGTATATGTTTTAAAGGGGGTATTTGTTTCATCATCGGGGAAAATACAGGTTAAACCCCGAATCTTAGAAACTCTCTGCAAGCGAAGGCCCAACGAACCCATAATTCAGTGAACAGCCCTGTAACAGTTGTTCGCGAGCCGCCGCAGTTAAATGGTATTAGGACTAGCGTGAAAATTGTCAAACACTGACCCGGAGGCTAAACTGCAGAGGGCAGTAAACGGTTGATGGGAGTAGTGAGCGCCGAATCCGAAGCACCGTGCAGTCCAACAGACGCAGCACAGTTCAACAGCTGACTACCCAATACAACAGAGGTCAACCCGGAACAGTATCGGTCATGATCATGCGTCGCACTCTCGCACGTATGGGCTATAACAGCAGACGCCCCTACGGCATCGTCTCTTAACTACGGTTCATCGGGGAAAAGATTCGCCAGCTGCAAAGCAAAGACAATGCAAGTTGGACGTGGGATGATTTAAAGAAAATGTATGCTGGTCTGTGTGACTGGTGCTCACTATCGTGAACTGCTTGCTGACTCTGTACTCAGAGCAGTGTTCCGCTTTCTTCGCGAATGGCAACAGTGTCTTCCAAAATGACAATGCACTGAGCCAAAGGTCCAAATTTGTGCAGGAATGGTTTGAAGAACACAGTTCGGTCTTCCGGCATATCTATTGGCCTCCGAACTCTCCCGATATTAATCTCATAGAGTACTTGTGGGACACTATGGAATGACATATCAGGGGTCTAGATGTACCAATCACTTGCATACCTACACTGAAAGCCGCATTATACACAGATCGGTTGGTCATACCTCCCAACTGCTTCCGGCATCTTATTGAATCGACGCCACATCGGATAGTTGCTGTACTGAAGGCGAAAGGAGGACCGACGAAGTAATAGATAGGTGGTCATAATTCAGTGATCACTCAGTGTATGTTGAATCGATGCCACGTCGGATAGCTGCTGTACTGAGGGCGAAAGGAGGACCTACGAAGTATTAGGTAGGTGGTCATAATTCAGTGATCACTCAGTGTATGTTGAATCAATGCCACGTCGGATAGCTGTTGTACTGAGGGCGAAAGGAGGACCTACGAAGTATTAGATAGGTGGTCATAATTCAGTGATCACTCAGTGTATGTTGAATCGATGCCACGTCGGATAGCTGTTGTACTGAGGGCGAAAGGAGGACCTACGAAGTATTAGATAGGTGGTCATAATTCAGTGATCACTCAGTGTATGTTGAATCGATGCCACGTAGGATAGCTGCTGTACTGAGGGCGAAAGGAGGACCAACGATGCATTAGGTAGGTGATCATAATTCAGTGATCACTCAGTGTATGTTGAATCGATGCCACGTCGGATAGCTGCTGTACTGAAGGCGAAAGGAGGACCAACGATGCATTAGGTAGGTGGTCATAATTCAGTGATCACTCAGAGTATGTTGAATCGATGCCACGTCGGATAGCTGCTGTACTGAGGACGAAAGGAGGACCTATGAAGTATTAGATAGGTGGTCATAATTCAGTGATCACTCAGTGTATGTTGAATCGATGCCACGTCGGATAGCTGCTGTACTGAGGGCGAAAGGAGGACCAACGATGCATTAGGTAGGTGGTCATAATTCAGTGATCACTCAGTGTATGTTGAATCGATGCCACGTCGGATAGCTGTTGTACTGAGGGCGAAAGGAGGACCTACGAAGTATTAGATAGGTGGTCATAATTCAGTGATCACTCAGTGTATGTTGAATCGATGCCACGTCGGATAGCTGTTGTACTGAGGGCGAAAGGAGGACCTACGAAGTATTAGATAGGTGGTCATAATTCAGTGATCACTCAGTGTATGTTGAATCGATGCCACGTAGGATAGCTGCTGTACTGAGGGCGAAAGGAGGACCAACGATGCATTAGGTAGGTGATCATAATTCAGTGATCACTCAGTGTATGTTGAATCGATGCCACGTCGGATAGCTGCTGTACTGAAGGCGAAAGGAGGACCAACGATGCATTAGGTAGGTGGTCATAATTCAGTGATCACTCAGAGTATGTTGAATCGATGCCACGTCGGATAGCTGCTGTACTGAGGACGAAAGGAGGACCTATGAAGTATTAGATAGGTGGTCATAATTCAGTGATCACTCAGTGTATGTTGAATCGATGCCACGTCGGATAGCTGCTGTACTGAGGGCGAAAGGAGGACCAACGATGCATTAGGTAGGTGGTCATAATTCAGTGATCACTCAGTGTATGTTGAATCGATGCCACGTCGGATAGCTGCTGTACTGAGGGCGAAAGGAGGACCAACGATGCATTAGGTAGGTGGTCATAATTCAGTGATCACTCAGTGTATGTTGATTCGATGCCACGTCGGATAGCTGCTGTACTGAGGGTGAAAGGAGGATCAACGATGCATTAGGTAGGTGGTCATAATTCAGTGATCACTCAGTGTATGTTGATTCGATGCCACGTCGGATAGCTGCTGTACTGAGGGTGAAAGGAGGACCAACGATGCATTAGGTAGGTGGTCATAATTCAGTGATCACTCAGTGTTTGTTGATTCGATGCCACGTCGGATAGCTGCTGTACTGAAGGGGAAAGGAGGACCAACGATGCATTAGGTAGGTGGTCATAATTCAGTGATCACTCAGTGTATGTTGAATCGATGCCACGTCGGATAGCTGCTGTACTGAGGGCGAAAGGAGGACCTACGAAGTATTAGGTAGGTGGTCATAATTCAGTGATCACTCAGTGTATGTTGAATCGATGCCACGTCGGATAGCTGCTGTACTGAGGACGAAAGGAGGACCTACGAAGTATTAGATAGATGGTCATAATTCAGTGATCACTCAGTGTTTGTTGAATCGATGCCACGTCGGATAGCTGCTGTACTGAGGACGAAAGGAGGACCTACGAAGTATTAGATAGGTGGTCATAATTCAGTGATCACTCAGTGTTTGTTGAATCGATGCCACGTCGGATAGCTGTTGTACTGAGGGCGAAAGGAGGACCTACGAAGTATTAGATAGGTGGTTAATTCAGTGATCACTCAGTGTATGTTGAATCGATGCCACGTCGGATAGCTGCTGTACTGAGGGCGAAAGGAGGACCAACGATGAATTAGGTAGGTTGTCATAATTCAGTGATCACTCAGTGTATATCTCTATAGGCTTTGTGGTCTAAACGTTCTAGGACAGGGATGGCGAACCTATGGCACACGAACACTATTTGGGTGGCACACTGATATGAAAACATTAACATTAAGAAAAAATTTAGTTTTTTGAAAAGAAAAATTTATATTTAGATATTTTTGGTTAGATATTTTGATTTTACAGGTTAGATATTTTTGTTAGATTTCCTTGTGGAAATGTCATGAGGGAGGAATTAATTAAATTGCTGAGTTTGCCAACTATGATCACAGCGAAATATATAATGGGTCAAGTGAAGTAGAAATTTGTAGTAAAAAATGGGGATTGACTTAAATAAAATAGTGTCTGTGACTGATGATGGTGCCCATAACATTGAAAACGATAGGTTACGAACTGAGCATGAGCGAGTAGCATTCAACAACAAGTTTCACACCAATGTGATTATATGTAAGAATGATTTTTTAAATTATCTTCTTACAAATTAAATCAGGTTCAAATTGAAATTGTCTTAGTCTTAAAATTCATCTACTTACCTATTCTGTTAATGTCATTTTTATGTTATTCGCAAAAATGTTTAATGACGAAAAAAAAAATTAGAAAACAAAAACAAAAAAAAATGCAAGAGAGGTGGCACCCTAGACACTTGAAAGCAGTAAAGTAAACTTTAAGTGGCACACTAGTCAGAAAAGGTTTGCCAGCCCTGTCCTAGTACCTTTTGGTGCGTCGGTACATAAGTCTCTGTTTTGTCCTGTTTCACAAAAATACCTGCGTCCATTTTGACGAGATTTCAGTTCTAGGTTTAGTGCGATGTAGACACGCTGAAAGGTACTTACCTCACCCATTCATAAACCTGCCCATGATTTCTGGTATGTTGGAGAGCGTATTATAATCAATGCATTGAATAATTTTACTCACTTGTTTTCTTTTTTTTTTCAGATTCAAATCTTTATTTATTACCTTGTTCACAGTTGGTACAGAGATTTCAAACTATTGGGTTGTCGGAAAAGTCATGACGTATTTTAGCCATGTTTTGCAAAGGTCATTTATTGATAGAAAGAACAAAGATCAATCAATGATATAATGCCTGTTTTGTTCCATAACCTTTTGCCATCTTTCAGTGAGCTGCAGAATGCCTCGTTCATAGAAGGACCTGTCTTTCGTGGCGAAAAACTGTACAAGGTGCTGTTTTCCTTCCACTTGTTTCGCTCTTTTCAACGCAAGGACTGTTGAAAAGAGCAAAACAAGTGGAAGTCTGACGGCGCAAGGTCAGGCGATTATGCTGGGTGTGGCAACACATCCCACCCAAGCTCCAATAATTTTTGGCGGGTGATCAAATTTGTGTGTGGTGTTGTGTTGTCGTGATGGAACACAACACTTTTGCGATGAACAAGCTCTGGACGTTTCTGGATGATGGATTCATTCAAACTGTCCAATTGCCGACAGTACACATTCGAATTGATTGCTTGGTTCCATGGTAGGAGCTCGAAAAACACGACACCTTTAAAATCCCACAACACTGAGACCAGAACCTTCCGCTGACGAATGTCTGCTTTGGATGTCGTTTGAGGCGAAGCAGCACGTCGGGACCAAGACCGTTTGTGCAGCACATTGTTGTACACAATCCACTTTTCGTCACCAGTTATCAGTAGCTTTAAAACAGGATCGTTTTCCTCACGTTTAATGAGCATATCGCAGATGTTTATAAGCGACGTCAATTGAGCTTCTTTGAGTTCATGAGGAACCCACACATCGAGGTTGCTTACGTATCCCAGCTTCTTCAGGTGGTCGTGAACGCTTGAATGATGGATTTGCAATGTGTCTGCAATCTCTCGTGTCGTGTAAGGTGGGTTTGACACGATCAATGCCTTGAGTTGGTCGTCATCAACCTCGGTGGGCCTCCCGGATGGAGGAGCATCGTTGAGGTCAAAATCACCAGCACGGAATTTTGCGAACCACCGCTGGCACTGACGTTCTTGTAGAGCATTATCACCGTACACCTTATGCAACTTTTTACAAGCTTGACGCGCGTTTTTCCCTTTACGGAAGTAAAACAGTAAAATATGGCGGAAATGCACAGTTTTGTCTTCCATCTTCAACTTAATGTCAAATTTCCGCAAATCAACCAAATCGCTCACTATTCCTTTTAGACTGCAGCTAGAACTGGCACCTGTTGAATGCCATAGCGATAACAGAGCTGCCATGCCTCTAGTACTTCCAAAAACCGCCCAACAGCCATCGGGTGCCAAAATACGTCATGACGTTTCCGACAACCCAATACTAAGCGATTGCTTTTTGTGTCAGTGGACTTTCTTTCAAGACCAGAGACCTTATATTTGAAACAGTCGTAAAAGTACTTAACTTCTCTGGATGTTCGCTTGGTGTTCTTTTTTCTGTTAAAATCAATTATTCTTTATTATTTCTCTCTATTATTAATAATATTACTTAGTTTGCATTTAGAAAGCTAATTCCATGATTTTGCAGCGTTTTTCAATTACAAAATGCGAATATTTCTGTTCGTAAAGAGCAAAAACATAACCTTCTATCCCCAGCTTGTTTACGTGCGCCATTTTCTTAGCAGACGATATTTAACTGCAGCAGATGTTTCTTTTGTCTTCATCTAACATGCTGTTGCCAGTTTCAATTCTTCGAACGCCTTTTCTTTTATGCAATTTCTTATCAAAAACGTTCTAAAAATGTGTGAACATTTCCTGTGAAAGGTAGAAGAGTTAGTAACAAATGAACATAACTGCAGCCTGTCTAGTGCAGTGGATACAGGGAGATGCGGAAGGCTCGTAGTCAGAAAGCATATTAAGACGGTTCCACTTAAGGTGGATGTCTACTGATTTTGCTTCCTATATTTGCTATGGAAAAAATTTCCACCCTATTTCCTCAGCGAAGAAATATTCCCCATACATCAAAATTGACCCGCTGATAAAAAAAACCCATCCTAACTTAGATAGCACAACCGGTGTGTTTTGCAAAAACTTTCCTGAATTGTATTAAAATTCAAAAACCTTATTTCGATTTAGTAATGATACTTGCTTACAGGTGGAGCCACTCTTTCTTACCACTACAGCGAAGCAAAGTTATTAATTTTGAATATACTTCCGGAATTTTTTTTGCCAAAAACATCGACTGTGCATTCTAAGTTAGGATGTTTCTTATAAGTAGTGTGACGTATATTCTAAATTAACTTTCCTTTTTAGTTTCCTTCCCTATGTAAATCTTGAGTTTGTTCTCAGTTATACTTGACACTTAACGTGATATCTTCTCTCTCAAACAAATACTGTTGGCAACACAATTGAGGTGGAATGAATGTGACGTATGCCTGCTATGTGATAAGAACCAGAGATAAACTACGAGACAACAGTTGCTCGTGTGGAGCGTGGAGTGCGGAGTGTGGTTCATACTGATTTCTTATGTGAAGTGCTATATCTGTGCTGGAAAAATAAAGCCAATTCCCATAAGTTTGGCTTCTGTTTTAAATGTTTCGTCTGGCCGTTAAGGTTTAATTTAGGAACTCTTTCATCGTATGGTGATGTTTTTAAAATAACGTAAGAAGAGCGACAAAGAATCAGTACAGAAAGACTTTACGTTATATTAGGCCAATTTCGATGTATGGGAAATCTTTCTTCGTTAAGGAAATTGGGTCGAATTTTTTTACAGTGGAAGTATAGGGAGCAAAATCACTAGACATCCACCTAATGCCTTGGTCTATTTATGGCTCTCAAGACCTGTCACGTTATGGCTGGATCCAGTTTTGTTTTCAGACATCCTTTCATGATGTTCCAGATGTGTTCAATGAGAAATAGATTCGAGAAACTGGTGGCCATGGTAGCAAGAAAATGTCAAAGTGGCATGACGACACTGTAGATAGCAAAGCGTGCCATAATGTGGTCTGGAATATTCGTGCTGGAATATGACGTTTAGTATGCTATGAAGGAAAGATAAAATAACAGAGCGAAGAATGATCTCCACGTATCGCTTGGTCGTTAGATTACCCTCAATGACTATGACAGATGATCAGCGGTTAGACTTCAGCTGTGTGCGCTGTATGGAGCACAACAATACACATTATGGATGCTCCTTCGATGGTACGTCCCCGCTTGTGTATGCTCCCATCATTCTGTCCCAGACAGGCGCGGTCTCACCTCTAGAGACGCTATTTGGGCCTTTGTCACGCCGCTCATCTCGTTTATTGAGCCATTGCTCTCTGGTACGTCTCTGTGGCTCTGAGTCAGAGGTCAGAAGACGAGTGGGCACCTTGCTCACACACCAGCATGAAACTGAAAAATTACTGTTTGTGAAAATTGAAACACCCAGACAGAATTGTGCAATTCAAATGGAATTTATACAACCAATTCCTCATGTTACGGAGATAGCTGATTACATTTATAGAGCTATACAAGAATTTCTCAATTCAATACCCAGTATTCTGTGAAGCCATCTTGAGCAACAATAGCAGCCTCTACGTGGCGTGGCATTGAAGAGAAGATGTTTTTGATATCGTTCCAGGGAATAGCCAGCCAAGCTGCTTCTATGCGAAACCAGAGTTCATTTGTGGTTACTGACGGAGGCGCTTGACGGACCAGTCGCTTAGTTGCCATGTCCCAGACATGTTCGATCGGGGAGATATCTGGCGAACGTGCAGCCCAGGAAAGAAGGGGTATCTGCCGTTCATGGAAGAGGTCTCGGATATTTCGGGGTACATGTGACAGAGCATTGTTCTGCTGGAATATAGCGCCAGGATAACTCTGAAGGAAGAGCATCTCCTCTATCTCTAAAACATCCCTGATGTATCGCTGGCTGTTCCCTCAATTCTTATCAGGCGAGATAGCGAAAATGCCGCTCCAAGCCACAACACTTTTCGTTGGGCCGCTATGACGCAGCAAGATGCCATTCACCACGATGTCTCCGAAAACGTATGCGACCATCATGGTGCATCAAATGGAATCGTGACTCGTCAGAAAACACGACCTGTTTGCCAAACAGCGTGCCAACGGCTGTGTTCGAGAACCCATTGCAGCCTGAAGCGTCTGTGGTTGTAGGCCAGAGTACTGCGCAGCAATGGTCTGCCAGCGCCCAGTCCTGTGTTAACCAGACGACGTCGAATTGTGGAGGACAAAGCCTAACCTTTGACAGTACTCCATTGCTGCGCTAACACTGTGGATGTCGCTGTGTCATTGGTCACTGCCATACGGTAGATATGTCTGTCCTCGAGCAGTCGTGAAATCTTGTGGTCCATTTCCCAGATTTCTGTGCGCTCGAGCCTCGTCTATCCACTGACTCCCCGTTCCCATCACTGAACTGGCGTTTCATTTCGTACAACGGCAATTTAGCGGCAGGGAAATCCAGCTTCTCTTATCCCAACATTCCTCCCTCGCTCAAAGTCCGTCATATGTTCATAATGCGACTTTCTGCGGCGATTGGGACAAAGTGAGACGCAAGAGGCACCCTTTCGACTCAATGTCGGCTTCTCACTGGTTGCAACATCTCGTTTAAGCCAGTCCTTTATACCCAAGACTCGACAGTTCAGAGCCGCTGCTCCGAGGCACTGACATTATAATCATTTGCATGTCTCAACTTGTTGTACATATTGTGATGTGCATGCCGCGCAGGGCGCACACGAGATAAAGGCAGATAGCAGCGAGAGCATACGTCTGCGTAGCTCAGTTGGGAGAGCAACTTATTCCGGAATGAGGGGACCCGGGTTCAATGCCCGGCGTGGACAAAAATGATGGAAAAATTTACTTCGTTATAATATCCTGTAAGATTCAAGTTAGTGCCATCAGCCTTTCATGGTGTTGCAATTTTCACAGACAGTGCTATAGATACCCGCTATGCCCATCATTCCTTGTGTCACTGGATATCTGATGAAAAACAGCGTTTCCTGTACTAGCATCCATCCGGCCAATCGTCCTAATCCTGAGTACCTAGAAAATGACCTGATGCTCAGAGACGACGTGAAACATTTTTTTTTTGCGCCTGCTTCCAGTGACGGCCAATTGTTCGCGTACCACGTTCCAAGTGAGCTCAGCGTAATATGTATAACGCCAACTGTGAAAACACAACTTTGTTCGTGAATCGAAGCAGAGCCCCCTCACTCCGGAGTAAGTTGCTCTCCCAACTAAACTACACGGACGGAATGTGCCCCTGCAGGTTTGTCGTCTTGACACGCGTTTTACCTCAGTGGTACGTCACATCAACTCCCTCTTAATTTTTCTCTTGTTTTCTTTTTGAATCGAAGAATAAATTTCCATTAATTCTAGACGATGCGTGGAACAAACATCGCACATTTTTCGAAGAACCCAACGGCCAATGCATCCATTTGTATGTTCGGGCGCCAGTGTGAAAACATAAGTTTGTCAGTGACGGGGATAGAACTCGAGCCCCCTTCACTCCGGAGTAAGTTGCTCTCCCAACTAAGATACACGGACGGAATGTACCGCTGCAGATTTGCCGTCTTGACACGTGCTATACCTCTGTACGCACCCTGAATGACTTACCTGTTTAGAAAAATAAAACCATCTCCGAAATATTAATGAACATTCCCGAAATACTTTAGTACAAGCTCCGCAGTGTGACGTTCCGTCACAACTATCGGGAAATGCACATGTCTTAACAGAAATATTTATTCAAACTTTTTTCAGCGAAGCATGGACCAAAATAACATACACTGCTGGCCACCCAAAATGCAACACAAAGAAGGACACGAGATAGCAAAGCCAGATTTACTGGACAGATAACAACAGATACAGAGATGAAACAACTGAGCTTACAGGCCCGTGCGATTTGCGGAACACGCAGACATCAATAGTTCGTGTGGCCCCCATGGCTGGCAATAACGGCCGCTACACGCCGCGGCATCAAACGAAAGAGGCTTTGGATGTGGTCTTGGGGTATGTCGGTCCAGGCTGCTTCCACATGTTGCCACAGTTCATCAGGCGTAGCCGCAAGTGGTTCTTGCCGGGCCACTCGGTTGCCGATCAGCGACCAGACGTGTTCGATGGGCGACATATCGGGAGAACAGGCGGGCCACAGTAGCAGTGACACCTGGCGGGCCGTGAAGAATTGTTGCACGATGCGTGCCACGTGCGTGCGCGCATTGTCCTGTTGAAATGTGGCCGCTGGCAGGTCCTGCAGGTAAGGGAGGACTACAGGCTCCAAAACGTTGGAGATGTAGTGGTGGCTGTTGAGTGTACCGACGATGCGTACCAGAGGGGTGCGAGTGTCATATCCAATTGAGCTCCAAACCATAACGCCAGGCATAATGCAGGTGTCATACAGTATCTCGCCGCGGTGCCGCCACACGCGGATCCGACCATCGTGGTGTTGCAGGCAGAAGCGGGATTCGTCGGAGAAGACAATTTCGTGGCATTCCGTAGTCCAGGTGCGGCGTTCAACAGCCCACTGCCGCCGCACTCGCCGGTGGTGTAACGACAATGGTAATCGGAGCAATGGGCGCCGTGCGACAAGTCCCCGCTCCTGCAGACGACGTTGAACGGTACGTGCTGACACAGGTTGTTGCGCAACACACCCTAATTCCTGCGCTAACGTTCGTGATGTGGCGGTACGAGCCGTCAATGCCCACCGCACAACATGTCGGTCCTCTCGTTCGGTGGTGTGCCACGGCTGCGGCAATTGCCCACGTCGGTTCGTCCGTCCCTCTGGCACCCACCGGATTCGTGCTCGCCTCACATTGGCTGGATGTCGTCCCACACGGGCGCCGATGTCTCGGTACGATAAACCGCTGTCGCGATAAGCCACTATTCGTCCTCTGTCGAACTGCGAAACGTGCTGGAATGACTGCCGTATTCTGCGACGAGGCATCAGGACGTTTCCCACGCACAGGTCTGGCAGCACAACGCACTTCCATCCCTTACACCCTGCCTTCTGTGCACCCTTCTTATAGTGCTTCTCGGTGGCGTGCCGGGCGCACATGATTTGCAATGCTAATCGTTTGCATGTCCTCTCGCGGGCGACGTATGCTGCGAATTTCAGGCCAATCGGATGCTTCCTTCTTGGTGTTGCAGTTTGGGTGGCCAGCAGTGTATTTCCAATTTAACTAATAAACATTTCAGAATAGTATGTGAGAATAACTACAGCCAAACTTACTAGTGGGATCCCAAAGAGGTTGAATTCCAGAACGCCTGTTTAAAGAAAGTGATGAAATGTATTAGGAAGCGTCTAAAATAAATTTTGATTTTACATTTATTCAATTCTACAATATGAAAAGAAATTATGCCTTTAAAATAAATTAATAATAAATCAATAAATCACATGACACTAATGGAATGACGCAGACACACTTTGCTCCCGGATTTCTGTGAAAGCAGACAAACATAACTATGAGAATACCCGATAAAGTCGTAAATAATCTCAGAATGCTCTCCATATAGTTGAGTATGTAGGTCAAAAAGCACCTTAGAATTCTTGACAACTAGTTCCGAAACAACGTCCAAGGTGAAACAGAAAATCAGTTAGTATAACCAAGTACAGTGCCACTAAAGAAGACTTTAGCACTTAAATGATTGCTCAGTTTCTACCACATGAACGCGATCTGTTTAATTTATTATAATCATCAATGCACCACTTTGCAAAACACACCTTCTTAATTTTTTTTTTTTTTTTTTGCATAAGGCAAAGTCACTTAATTGAACACAGCACACATAGAAACTAATTCATATTGTAAGAGTCGCCCAAATGAAACTGAGACTGTGGGTTTTTTGCCGTAAGGGTTTATAGGTTGGAATATGTGAACATACAGGAAGTAAGAGTGATACATGGGCTACATACCCGCTGCATATAGATTGTCGGTTCAAGCAAGTGCTCCAGCGCGGCACGAGATCGTGGATACCCTGAGCGAAGAACGTCCGAGGAACAGGTCCCGGACGATTCGTCCAACGACGATTGGTCCAATGCCGATTCGTCCAATGGTACGATTGGTCCAACGCCGTATCGTCCAATGGAATCATCTTACCAACGGTAAACTTTATTTTCCAGAAATGAATAATAATTTAAATTATTCTCCTCTTTATATCCTTTTGAGAGATAATTTCCGTATATTTGGTAATTGCAAACATTTTACATAAACCTGGTAAAAGGCACTCAATGGAGCATTTCTCAGCTGTTTGCAAAGCACCTAGGCAACGGTCATTTTTAGAAGATTATGAGTTACAACCTAGATATTTGGTATTTGTAAACATTCTATAAAACCTTATAAAAGGCACTCATCGAATCATTTCCCAGGTCTTTACAAGGCAACTAGGCCGCTGGCCTTTCTAGAAGATTTTAAGTTACAACCTAGATATTTGGTATTTGTAAACATTTTATAAAACTTCATAAAAGTATCATAATCGTAACATTTCTGAGGTCTTTGCAAGGCACTTAGGCCGCAGGCCTATGAATTAATATTTCGTGCTTAAGTGAAAGCGCAATATTATTAACTTGATTTAATATGTAAACGTTATGAATATGACATCGGTAGAATAAAAAGTCCTAAAAAGGCCTAGGCCTAGAGCCTATAAATTAATATTTCGTGCCTAAGTAAAAGCTCAATATTATTAACTTGATTTGATATGTAAACGTTATGAATATGACATCGCTGGAATAAAAACTGTTGAAAAGGCCTAGGCCTAGGGCCTATGAATTAATATTTCGTGCTTAAGTAAAAGCGCAATATTATTAACTTGATTTGATATGTAAATGTTATGAATATGACATCGGTAGAATATAAACTGTTAAAAAGGCCTAGGCCTATTGCCTATGAATTAATATTTCGTGTTTAAGTAAAAGCGCAATATTATTAACTTGATTTGATATGTAAACGTTATGAATATGACATCGCTGGAATAAAAACTGTTGAAAAGGCCTCTGTCCAAACCCCGACCAGTTGTTTCCATTGGGCAGTTGGCGGAACCCCAGTGCATTCTAGAAACAGAAACGGAAAACTAGTATTTTTTATTATTTCAGGCAAAAGAGAAACATTGAAGTTGATTGAACAACTCGTACATCAGTAACTTCGTGCGGCAGGAAGGACAGTATAACAAAAAAAAAACGCGAACCCAAAAAAAAAAAAAAAAAAAAAGAAATCTGTAAACACAATATTACGTATGAAATGTAACATTATTTTACATTCTTTGGACTACCAGTACTTTTGTATAACATCGGAGATAGAATCAGAACAGATGAGACTTTTATAGCACGAGTAGCACTTCGGACACATAGGACGGAATTGGACCAATCGTCAATTGGACGAATCGGCATTGGACCAATCATCCCATTAGACGAATCGGCATTGGACCAATCGTGCCTTTGGATGAATCGGCATTGGACGAATCGTACCAGACCCCCGAGGAACAAGTTTTCAACTGCGTCGCTAGCAAACCTGCGGCCTTTGAGAGCTTTTTCCAGTGGCCCGAAGATGTGGTAGTAGCAGGGTGACAGATTGGGGCTATAGGGAGGATGGTGGAGGACCTTCCGGCGGAAGCTGTGAAGTAAATATGCATCCTGTCGCCAAATGCGGGCTTACGTTGTCGTGCAGCAGAATAACCCCGTTTGACAACATACCGGGTGGCTTACGCTTCATGGCCGTTTTGAGGTTGCGTAATGCATCGCAGTATGTGGTTGCGTTGATCGTACTGCCTACGTCTAGCCAATCCAACAGCAATGGGCTATTCTCATCGAAGAAAACCATGAGCATCACTATTCCAGCTCTTAAGGAGGACTGAGCTTTTCTTAGGCGTGAAGAGTTGGTATGCCGCCATTCCATACTCATCCGTTTTGTGGCCGGATCGAAGTGGTGGCACCAAGTTTCATTTGAGGCCACAGTCTTGGAAAGAAACTGTTCCCCCTTTGCGTGGTAACAATGCAAATGCTCCAGGCAAGCACCCATTTGACGAGTCGTCTGCTTATCCTAGAGATGCTTGGGGACCCATTGTGTGCAAACCTTGCTGCATCCCAATCGGCAATGGAGAATGAAGTTAACAGTTCCCTTGCTCACGGATAATGTTTGCGCAAGATCATGGGTGGTGATTCTCATTCACAGGGTTGTCCATGGCAGCAGTCGATTCCATGGTGATGGCCACGCGTGCTTGCCCAGGTCTCGTCATGTCCTCCGTGCCCACACGTCCTTTACGAAATTCACTACACCAACGGAACACTGTACACCGTGACTGACACTCATTCCCATACACATCCTGCATACGACGATAAATTTCGGCTCTACTACCACCTTCTGCCGTCAAAAAATTGCATAACTGCCCGCTAGGACTGTTTGGACGAAATCATGTCACGACCCTACGTAGTCCACTTACCGCAGCACGTGCAAACAGCACACTGACACGTGCCGCCGATAACAGCGTGCTTCCTCACATGGCACGCCATTTATTGGCGCAAATGCTCGGCTCTGTGTAATTACACAACGACGCTATTACCCGAGTCTCACTCTCATTTGGACGACCCTTATAATATCACCAAATGCTTCTTTGCATAAGTTATCTACACACATACTATGGAAAAATTAAAAGTCCAGAAAAAATGATTAAATAAAGGAATAATTCCAGCGCATCTATCATTTTGTGAAAGGAATAACAAAATAACGGTTGTCACAATAATTTTCCAGACACTGGCATTAAACGCATCGATATCCAGAAGGTTAGCCAAAACTTCAATTCATCCTAGCAATAATGTATTCTTTAAAAGAGAAGCTTCATCACACAGTGGCATTTCCAGAGTTCCTAATCCACTGCAAAGAAATATATCCGGAAGCTGGAAATTGGGGGTAAATGTAAAAAGTAAAACACGCACGAGCGAGCACACACTCACTGTGTAACCTAGTAAGTAAAAATTAGTCGTAATTCACAGTCTGTTTTGTCTCGGGGTTAACGACCGCCGTGAGTAATTCAACGGGCTATGAGCAGTCAACCTTCATTAATTTGAGGCTACTGGTTCCAGGGAAGTGAAAGAGCCAATGACATAATACAAGCACACCGTCCATGCCTTATCGGAATTCGTACCCAGACCCATCTCGGACAAATTATTAGAAGCCAACACTTCACACTAATCGGCCACCGGGATGTCAATCAACACTTTAAGCAGTGCTCCAAGGATGGCACTGCTTGACAGCTGACAAATTGCTCCGAAAATGAAATGGTCATGCCTCTTCAAAAAGCACCTACTCACTTCTACCTTCCGTAACAACCCTCCTTGCTATTTTTGGTCCTAAAAATCGTTAGTATTGAAGATAAAAAAAATAATGTTGCACGTCTGCAGAATTAGTCATAAGCTCTTTTTGACTGTGTTAAAAAAGATAAAAACACATGCAGTCAATAATACTGTTTTATACTTTGTGTCAGTTGTGATCACCCACTGTTCTATATTTTGGATTTTTGATGGGGGATGAATATTTTAACACTACTTTTCCGGACAGATACTTTGTCAGAATTTTTATCTTAATTCAGATCCAACGAACATTCGTAAAATGAAAAATAGCTGCCACCAGTCCAGCTTGAAGTTAAGGCCTGGACAACCTTGTTCAGATTTCCTTCACGAGGAGTGGTGAAGGATTCACGCTGTTGTGGAACAGAACTAATCCTATTAGTCAGGGGTCACGCTGGCTCTTTTAAAGTTTTCGCCAATTTATTTGGCAAATTCAATTTTTAATCGCCAAAGTGTTATAACAGTATAAAACGTTAATCGCCAAAGCTCTTTTTCCATCGCTAAAACGATTTTTTTCGCAAATTGCGACGATGGCAATCGGCGGCGTGACCAGTAAACAAAACAAGAAACAAGTTTATTACCTGTTACAGGATATGATGCTGGATGAAGAATTATTCTGATGGTGTATAGCCGGTGCACACATGATCGTTGGCACCTAACATTTAGAGTTCTCAGTTGATGTTGTTTTTCAACATAAGAAGATGCACACAAAGTTCGCTTACAGCGTCAGAAACATAGTCGTTCCATTAAATAGACGATAGAGCTACAGATGGTAAAACTGGATTTGTGCATGGTACTCGTCAGCTATCTACTTTCAGGTCTTCTAGACCGCAGCCTGAACCAATAATAATGATCAAAGTTAAATACTAAAGACAGTTAGTATAAATCTACCTACCAAAGTTACTCAGCCGCAGCCGAGAGCTAGATATAATTCCCCAATTCCATCTTCTGGTGACCTGAAATCCGCTCGGACTATCCGATAGACCAGAAATGCCTACCAAATATCTCCTCTTCCCGCGTCCACGTAACTTTGTTCGCGTCTGGACTTTTCACAGCCAATGAGAAGCTTGCATTCTACAACCGTCATTCTGGGCCTCTCTCTCCCTCTGTGTGTGTGTGTGTGTGTTTCCTATAGTCCTTCCACATCATTACGCCAGTTACCATGCCCTTACTGTTGCTACGGCCTCTGTACATTCTACATTCCAAGTTCTAAGAAACTCGATGCCTCTCCCTGTTTTTGTGGCATTGTCACAAAATGGCCGTCTGCTTCCTCCTTTCAACAATGGCACCCCCTATTCATTTTAAGACTTTTTCCCATTTTTTGGAATTCAGCATTTCAAATGATATCTTACACTTCTGGCATTTTTCAGCTTTTTTCCCTTATAACTCCACATCATCACAAATACACTATCTACCAACAAGTAATTGGACACCCCTGCAATCGACGGTATCTGCGGTCCTGATACACGTCACGGCCACGGCCGTTAAATATCGTGTGGGAAACAACACGACCAGTCGCATGCAAGAGGCCACGCAGTTCGGAGCTCTCTGATTTCGAGAAAGGTGTAATCGTCGGGTATCACAGAAATGCCCGATACATACATGACATATCAAGCGAGTTGAAGTACCCAAAATCAACAGCGGCCTATGTGATTGGCAAGTGGAAGATGAGAGGTGACTGTCGGAATGTGCCCCGACCCTGCAGACCCACAAAACTGGAAGTTAGAGACCGACGGGTGCTGGCCAGAGAAATTCGGAAGAACCGCACCAAATCGATGGGCCACATCCGCAAGGAGTTTCAACAGGCATCCGGGAGTGTTCTTTTGATGAATACCATCTGTAAGGAAGCCCATCTGCTCGGTTATCATGGACGTGCTGCTGCCCACAAGCCTTTGATCAGCAAGTTCAATAGCGCTTCTCGGCTAACGTGGTGCAAAGAACGTCGACAGTGGACCGTTGAACAGTGGAAACAGGTTCTCTGGAGCGACGAATCAAGGTTCACCCTCTACCGTTCGGATGGCAGGGTCTGGGTTTGGCGTCTGCCTGGAGAACTGCTCCTGCCGGAATGTATTGTGCCAACTGTGAAGTTCGGCGGCGGTGGAATTATGCTATTGGGATGTTTCTCCTGGTATGGCACTGGACCCTTGGTCGCAATTCCTGGTAGACTCAACGCCGTGACCTACTGCACCATTTTGGATGACCATGCGCTTCCTACGTTGTGGCAGTTTTACATGGACCCATGTTACTTTCAGGATGACAATGCCACCTGTCATGTTGCGAGGTCTACCATGGCTTGGTATGGTGACAATGGGGTTAATCGAATGGACTGGCCTGCGCAGAGCGCGGACCTTAACCCTATCGAGCACCTCTGAGACGAATTGGAGCGTCGACTTAAGGGGTGCCCCCACCGTCCGAAATCGGTGAAGGAACTGACCTGTCTTCTCCAAGCCGAGTGGAAGAAAATACCGCTAGCCGTCGTACAACGCCTGGTTGAGAGTATGCCCCGGAGGGTCGCAGCTGTAATCGCCGCTCGTGGAGGCTCCATCAACTATTAAAGGTGAATAAACTTCGTTTTCCTTTTCTATCACAGGTGTCCAATTACTTGTTGGTAGATAGTGTACAACACGAGATCTATTTATTTATTTATTTTACTACATACTTTTATCTCTGCAAGCAACGTATTTTTTTGGTTCACGGCATTTTTGGATCTAACCATCATAAACACCTTTCAGTATTTTCCCTATTCCCAGAAAAAGAATTTGCCAAAGAGAAATTCATAAACATTTGTAACAATATACGAGTGTAATTCAAAAAATAAAGTTCCCAAATTTTAATTAAATAAAAAAAAATCATACCAAGTAACGCATCATGGCAATATATAGTGTTCTATTATCTTTACGTTTCTACGTAGTCACCATATCTATTAAGAAACTTATCATAGCCATAAATCAGCTTGTCAAGTCCTTCCTGGAAAAAACAATGCATGGTCACATAACCATTTCTTAACTTCATTTTGTACATCTTCATTCAAATGAAAGTGCTGACTTCTGAGGTGTTTTTCCAGCTTTGAGAAGAAAAAGTAGTCCGACAGTGCCAAATCAGGGCTTTACGGTCTACGTGAAAGGATTTCCGAGCCTCAGAGTTTCAAGAGATTCACGGTTGTGGCAGCACTGTGAGCTCAAGCATTGTCAAACTGTCTTCCCCATTTGTACAAGTATTGTACTGTCATCACATTAACACCCATTCACTGTCACTAGCTCACGAAGAATTTCGACCGATGGGACGTCCATGAAATACGAATTACAGAACGAACTCCTTGAAATGTCCAGTCTTTCAGTGCAGACATCATTTGGAAACTGTTTCTGAGTCAGTTAAAGTCATCTAACGTGCGGATTACTTCTGACATCTGGTGACGGTTATACACCGATGAGGCATTACATCATGACCACCCCCAGCCTAGAGAAATGAGCGCGCCTGGAGACCGAACGCTGGCGCACGTGAAGTTCACAGAGTAGTATATATACAACCTGAGGACCGGCTTTCGGTTAGTAGAGCGTTCGGAGTCAGAATGGGAAAAGCTGCCGATTTATCGATGTTTGATAAAGGACAAATTGTGGTAGCACGGAAAATACGATCTGGGAAACGGCGCGGTTTGTGGGTTATTCACGTGCTGCTGTAGTGAGTACGTATCAAAAGTGGTGCACAGATGGCCAAACGATGACCCGTCGTCCAGTAGTGTGTCGTCTGCAACTCATTGATGCCAGAGGGGAGCGGAGACTGTCGCGCATTGTTCACAGCGACCGCAAGGCCGCAGTGCAACACATCACCCGCAGCTATAACAGTGGTAATCAGGGCAATGTGTCACAGCACATAGTTCATCACAGCATTCTACGCATGGTCCCCATTCTCCCTGCACGTCATCACCAACAACGCATGGAATGGGCCCAAGAACATCGAGATTGGATCGTGGATGAATGGAAGAAAGCGGCCTGGTCTGACGAATCAATGAATCCTGGTGCATCGCGTAGACGGCCGAACGCGAATACGCCGATTACCAACGGAGGCTATGGCACCTGGATGCACTGTTGAACGGAAACAGGCCGGCGGCGGTGTTATACTGTGGGCGATGTTTTCTTGGGACACTTTAGGCCCCATTATCCCAATAGCACAATTCCTGACAGATGTCAGGTATCTGAACATCGTTGTGGACCAAGTTCACCTATTCATGGCAACTGTGTTCCCTGCTGGTGATGGCCATTACCAACAGGATAATGCGCCATGCCACACTGCCAGAATCGTCAAGGAGTGGTTCGAGGAACATGCTGGTGACTTTCTGTTAATGTACTGGCCTCCAAATTCACCTGACATAAACCCAATCGAACACTTGTGGTTCGACTTGGAAAAGCGAGTTCGCGCTATATCACCACCACCTCGAAACGTGCGGGCCAGATACTCCAGGATACCTATCGCCACCTCATCGAATCAATGCCTCGCCGAGTGGCCACTGTTTTGCGGGCTAAAGGGGGTTCTACGGCTTATTAGGTAGACGGTCATAATGTAATGGGTCATCGGTGTATGTATTAACTGAACCCATGCTTGTCAACTCAATGCATAAATTCTTTTGTGAGGAATAAAATAGCAAACGTTACTTTGTGAATGGCCCTCGTAAAAGGCAATGAAGGTGTGAGAAATTCCTGAGAATCATGATCATTCATTTGTGATAAAATAAATCCACTGTGAAGGAGAGCAAAGTTTTCGGCTAATTACTACAAAACTCTCAGGGAAACGTTTTTCTGAAAATCTAAGCTGAAGAATTTGTACACAAGTCCTTCACTTGAACCAGGAGTATATTCTGAACAGTGTGGATGTTTGTTTATTTCGGTAATTTACAAGGTTTTTTTTTTTGCAGTTTCATAATAATAGCTTTTCCCATTTTAAAAAAAAATATTGTGACACCCGTTATCAACCACTGAAGCTCGATCTCCAAGCATTTTGAGAGGGCAGTTTTAATGATAAAATGCAGTTCAACCCTTTGTAAAGCAATATCGAGCGCTTGATACAACTAAAATATAAATCACTTTTCACATATTTATTTACTTATTTATTGTACTAGCTCCACATACCAATCACTGTTCGCCGAAGATCTTCCCATTCATCGTTTTTGTTTCCCTAATATGTGTCCAGAACATGTTCCACTTGTGACGTATGTGGACTGAGACATCACCAAGGATTTCCTCCCGAGCAGTTGATTGTAAAACCTGTAAAAAATGGGAACAAAGTTACTGCCGTATGTATGAATTTCATCCTCTGCGCATGTAGGCAAAACAATGAATTTATAACCATAAAAGATTAAAATGCTTACACAAAAGTGCCAATATGTTTAGCACGGAACAGATGTGTGACTGAATAATTCACGGAATGTTATTTATGAATACTCATAACAAGTCCTTGGTGAAGTCATAAGGGAAGAATGTATGATCTCAGATATTGCTCTGACAGTTGGATATATGGTCTCTAACAGCTAAAAAATTGGTCAAGCTGTGGTAATATATGCTGCTAATGTGGTTCTCAAATGATTCGAGTGAAATAGTACCCACTTTCACGCAAGATTATTTCTGGAACCAGTGGCCCTAAATTTGGGACCAACTGGATGTAAGTCCATCCAGTTGTTCACAGTGGTCGGTAAACTCCCAAACAAAAAAGAGTAGTACTTCTGTTATTATATCAAATATTTACATTAATTATATTACTATGCCCACTATTTAATTTAGTTCTATAACTTGCATACTTAATTCGGACTGACACTCGTTCATTAAATCGAAAAGTTCAGAAGTTTAAACTCTCTTATTCCGGAGTCCAAACCTGTACATATAAAACTGAAAACCCTCACTGACTCACCACCGAATCTCAGAAACTACTGAACTTTCATATTTGGCAGGAATGTTCCTTTTACAACATAGAGGCGCATTAAGAAAGGATTTTTTTCCTACGATACCTTTAAGTGGGTTGAAATGGGTGTTTTAAATAACCCAGCGTTGACAACACTAGGACGTTTTGCAATGATCGAGCCATTGTTGCCAAGCAACTGAAGCCCCGCCCTAAGTTTTGAATTACTTCAGTTGACATGTTCAGTATATATTTTGTTCTAAATTTATGTGTACTACATTTATTTGTTCTAAATTTATTTAACAAAAAACCTTAAAAATCACATAAAAAGCGCTATATCATAATATGCTTTGCATTTAAACATTTATATTATCGTTTGGCATATCGAATGTCAAGGTCTTTTGAGTCAAAATCAAATTACCAACATTCATTTTCACTGAACCAACGGTGGCTTCATATAAGAGGTAAGGTGACTGCAATAAATACAAATATTTTGTTCTGAATTTATTTGTTCTGAATTTATTTGTTCTGAATTTATTTAACACAAAACCTTAAAATCGCGTAAAAAACGATATATCATAATATGCTTTGCATTTAAACATTTATTATCGTTTGACATATCGAATGTCAAATTAACTGGGTCTAAGAACAAGTTGCATGTGAAAAAAGTTATCAGGATAAACTAAAATGTTGATGCAAAAAAGAAGAGAGATGAGGACAACTAAAGAAGATGTGACTTCCAAAGTGGAATATATAGAGCTATGCAAGACAGTACGAAAAAGTATCTCTGAAGACGTAAGGAAATTCAACTGTGAACTAGTGAGGAAAGCAAATGAAAACAACCAAAGCCTAAAGATAGCAAAGGGACATCTCAGTAAGGGAAGAAAACAGATTATGGCACTGAGAAAAGAAGATGGTTCTGTAACAAGAACTAGAGGCGAAATTTTGACAAGAGTGAAAGATTTCTACTCCAAATTATATGAAAGGGATGATACATGTACTCCAGACATCATGAAAGGTACCAGTACCAGAGTTCTTCTAGTCCTCCCAGCAGAAGTTGCACATGCAATCAAGAACATGAAGCGGGGAAAAGCTCCAGTAGAAGACGGAATTACTGTAGACATCATACAAGCAGCAAGTGGAGAAACCAAAACAGTACTCGCCCAAATTTTCACTTGATGCCTTAATGAAGGGCAGATTCCTGAGGATTGGAACAATGCTACAATGATCCTGCTACATAAAAAAGGTGACATTGAGGATCTCAGGAACTACAGACGTATCAGCCTTCTATCAGTGGTTTATAAAATCTTCACTAAAGTTCTTTCACACCGTTTGAAGGTAACAGTGGACATGGCTCAACCGAGAGAACAAGCTGGATTCAGGAGTGGCTACAGCACAATAGATCATATCCATGTACTGAGAGAACTAATTGAAAGAGCGAGGGAATATGAACTTCCATTGTGCATGGCTTTTATCGATTATGAAAAAACCTTTGATTCGGTGAAACCATCAGCAGTTACAATGGCTCTGAAATCCTGCGGTATTGAAGATGCATACATTAATATAATTAATAACATCTATGAAAATGCAAGTGCAAAGATTCGGCTGTTTGAAAATACAACACACATAAAAATTGGAAAGGGAGTGAGACAAGGTGACCCCATATCTCCGAAGCTCTTTAATGCCACATTGGAAAATGTCTTTCAATCACTGAACTGGGAAAACAAGGGGATAAAGATTAATGGAGATTATCTAACCCACCTTCGTTTTGCTGATGACGTATGCATTTTTGCAACTACACCATCAGAGCTGCAGAGTATGATCCAGGAACTTGCTGACAAGAGTAAAGAAGTGGGATTAAAAATGAACTTTCAGAAGACAAAAGTGTTGTTCAATGCTTTTACAAGAAATGAAGATTTATCGATTGATGGAGAAAAGCTGGAGATAACAGACACGTACGTTTATCTTGGACAGCAGATATCAAGTGAGGGTCACATTGATGAAGAAATTAATCGGCGTACAAAACTTGCGTGGAGAGTTTTTGATAGAAACAGCATAATTTTCAAGAGCAATATGCCATTATGTCTTAAAAGAAAAGTGTTTGATCAATGCATCCTTCCAATGCTTACGTATGGTGCAGAGACGTGGACCTTAACTAAAAGAGACATACAAAGGCTGCAGACAACTCAAAGCAGCATGGAGAGGTGCATGCTTGGTGTAACCAGGAAAGATAAGAAGAGGAACTTGTGGATCCGAAAAATGACAAGAGTGGAAGACATCATGATCAGAGTTAAATCCCTGAAATGGCAATGGGCTGGACATACTGCCAGAAGGACAGCCCATCGATGGACAGCCGAAATTTTACATTGGATTCCAAGAGACAAAAAAAAAGACCCAGAAGAAGACCACATGGGAGATGGGTGGATGAAATTCAAAAGTATGCGGGAGTGACATGAAGGAGACTGGCACAAGACAGACCGTTGTGGAGGAAACTTGGGGAGACCTTCGTCCAGCAGTGGATTGATAATGGTTGACAATGATGATGATTATCGTTTGACATATCGAATGTCAAGGTTTTTTGTGTCAAAGTCAAATTACCAACATCCGTTTCACCGAAGCAACGGGGGCGTCATATAAGTGGTAAGGTGACTAGAATAAATAAAAATAAGCGGGTAGATTTTCACAGTAATTGAAGTTTGAAAAAAAAAAGTTTTACCCCTTGAGATATTAGCGATGGCAATACAATTTTGCTCACGCTTCCAAAAACATCTGACTTGGTAGCTTTTAAATGTACAGTTTCGAACGAAATTGTTTACAAAATTGTTTATAAGTAAGGTTCTTTTTATATCTATGCTGAAAGTAGCAACGTATTTTGTTCTGTTTTCTATTATTATTTTGTTCTGTTGTCTATTAATATTTTAACGATGAAAGTGAAGAGTAATGACGTATTTGGATTTGTTTCGTGTAGGCTTGAAGTGTTAAATTTACAGTTACAAACGAAATTGTTTATGTGTCGTCTAGCAGAATAAGTCAGGCAGACGTGTTTCCCAAAAGAGCGAAGAAATATGCAGTGTATGGCCATTTCAACTGTACATCATATATATCATATGTTTTTCAACTGTATTTTAATATCATCACGTTAGAAGAACGGGTATTTAGCTAGTGTACATATACACTGCTGGACAATTGCTTAGGACGGATCATGAACGGCTATATAGCGCATAAAAAAGTAAGTGTGGTTGGATGCCAAGTGAAATAAAATAATGTCAGAATGCCAGGACATTACAAGAAAGACTATTTATTGTGCTCTGAAATCCAGAAAGCTTTGGAACGTGTTCAAGGGACAAACAGGACATTTTGTGCAGAATACGTAACAGTGAAAAAAATGCAATTACCGTCCGCAGGCGTTCCTGTGTGAGATGTCAATACGGGATATGGCCACCATGGAGGGCGATGCAAGATTCCACACGTCGTGTCATGCTTTGCACAACATTATCAAGCAGCTGTTGGGGTAATTTATCCCATTCCTCTGTCAGTGCACGGATGAGGGTGTCCTTGTTTATTGCAGGGCATTGGCGACCAGCAAGACTCCTCCCCAAAGCATCCCACACATTTTCAATGGGATTCAGATCTGGAGAACGTGCTGGCCATACGAGGCATTGAATATCCTCGCTCTCAAGACACGCCTTGGACAGCGACGGCTTGATGACATGTTGTGTTGTCGTCCATGAAAATGAATATATCACCGACAGAACCACGGAACATGCGAACATGAGGTAGCAGAACATCATTAATGTATCGTTAGCCAGTCATAGTCCCAGTTGGAAGCACATAGAAGGGACGTACGGCCATTGATCATGATGCCAGCCCATACCATGACACTACATGTCGGATATCAGTCCCTTTCCTGTATGTTTGCTGGACAATATGCAGTACCACTATCACGCCACATCAGTTGTCGTCGACAATCAGACGATAGACTGTATCTACTCTCATCTGAGAAGAGGACAGCAGACCAGTCGTTATCAGTCCAATTGCGATGTTGATGGCACCATTGCAAACGGGTGGTACGGTGACGTCTGGACAATGGGATGCACACAACAGGACGGCGGGCGTATAGTCCTCCTTCATGCAAACGTCTGGTGACAGTTTTTCGGGAGATCCGCTTGCCAGTAGCAGCCATAAACTGATTTGCTACCTCACTAGCTGTGCTGCGCCGGTGTCTTTTTGTTGATAGCACTATGTACCGATCTTCTGCAGGTGTCGTACTGCGAACACGACCTCCCCTGTGACGTTTGCTACACTCTCGATTTGTTTGAAATGATTTCCAAAGCCTTGAAACAACACTGTGGCTGACGTCGAACTCCCTGGCAACATCTGTTATTTTTCGCCCTTTTTCAATCTTGCCAATAATACGGCCACGCGTAAAATCATCTAGGTGATGTCGGGAAGACATAATGAAACTTGCAAGTTCGTCAATTGATTCTTTCCCTTTCAACTTTGCGTTTGAACAACAACAGTCAATAAGCGTCAAATCCTTTATATCTCTTATCAGCGCTATGACGTCACGAACAAGTTCGGCAATCCAAAATTTGCCGCACAACACGTTTTATTGTATCCCGGCACTTATGCTAATTTCCACATTTTCCTGCCTTCTATTTTATGGTTGCTATCGTTGCTATTGTCATCCGTCCTTAGCAATTGTCCGGCAGTGTATAAATCATTTGTGAATGTACGAACACAAATGTAAATTGTAGCAGAAATATCAGTACATGCATAACAACAATAAGGAAAGAAAAACGTTTATAAATTGGTAATGTATTTTTTTTAGAATAAAACAACGGATTTTTAGCACTCTCGACTTTTTTTTTCTTTCCAATGCTGTCAGAAAGACGGGTTTATTTTCTCTTGTATGAGCCTGAAGTTACAGCTAAACGTTGAGCCATAAGCAAAGAAGCTTCTCTGTCTCTTCAGCACTCTTTCTTTGTTTCTTGTTAAATAGTTTATGCTTTCATAGGCACAGAGGTGGAAATGGGAATTATTCGCTGCCGGAACCCAATGTACAAGTGAATGCCATAACAATTTAATGACCACAAACCCATTCGCAGTAGATATAAAAGCATATAAAGAAATTTCGTTATTAAACTTCAAAATGAAATACATTCAGCTGAAGTCAGAGCTGGGGTTTTTTTTTTGGACGAATAATTCATACAAAATGATGCCATTAATTGAAATATGTAATGCATCGCGAAATGGTTTATTCGAATTAAATGCTCCCTTTCTTTTGGTGTCGCAGTGCTCCCGGAACGAGATTCCGTTGAGTTCCGACCCGTTTCTACCACAGTATAGGCACACAGGTGTTGGAGAGAATAATGTGAACACCACACTCAGAGAAGTGACTTTTAATGCAAGTGCGTACGTCGCAATACGCAAAGGTACCCACCACGTTTTAGCTGTAATAGCTTTGTTTCGAACCTTAAGGTCCTGTTTAAGTGCATTTAAAGTGTCTTGTTGCAAAATTTCTCTCAGGGTGACGACGGAATCAGCGACCTAACGATCTTCGAA
Source organism: Macrothele yani (assembly GCA_039090855.1). Lineage (NCBI taxonomy): Eukaryota > Metazoa > Arthropoda > Arachnida > Araneae > Macrothelidae > Macrothele > Macrothele yani. The sequence goes on from CM076992.1 coordinate 25,033,393, forward strand.
AGGGGGCTAATTGTTGGTGGCCGGCTAGTTGGTACCTCCGTGACAACAGTCACCAGGGTACTGGAGGTATCGAGAGCTACTTTGTCTAGCATATAGCAGCATACCGTGTTCGTGGCAAAACCTCGCCTGCGAAACACAAGAGTGGCCTGAAAACGACTCTGGCTGATAGAGACAGGAGAGCATTAAAGAGGATTGTCACCCGTAATAAGGCCACGTCGCCGAAAATTAGTGCGGAGCTCAATCTGCATCTTCAGACTCCAGTATCAAAGACAACAGTGTGCGGGGAACTGCATAAACAAGATATTCATGGCAGAGCTGCTATGGCAAAACCTCTGGTGACCCGGGTGAATGAACAACTGCGACGGCAGTGATGCCAGGAAAATACAATGTGGACTGCCGATGCATGGGAGCGTGTAATGTAGTTGGATGAATCCACATTCACACTATTCCCGACCACATGACGTGTTTACGTGTGGAGAACACCGTCAGAAGCGTACAACCTAGACTGTCCTCTCCCAACAATTCAGCATGGTGGTGGTTCTGTCATGTTCTGGGCGGTCACATCGTGGTTTTCAGCAGGTCCTCTGATCACCTTGAAAGGACGGATGACTGGTAGGGCGTATGAAACAACAGAGCTTAGAATGTTTAATCACGGTTTGAGTAACATGAGAACGAACTTTCACACCTTCCTTGGACTCCCCAATCGCCAGACTTAAACATCATCGAACCACTATGGTCTGTGTTGGACAACAGAGTAAGATCCCGTTATCTTCCTCCTTCTGCATCTCTCAAGGACCTGGAGTAGTTTCGGCATGAAGAATGGTGTAACATCCTAGTAACCACCATCCAAGATTTGTATGCGTCCATTCCAAGGAGTATTCAGGTGGTTTTGAATGCTAAAGGTGGTCCTATGCGCTATTAGGTACGTACAACCTTGTTTTCCTAGGCGTTCACATTATTCTGTCCAACCCTTGAATATCCTTTAACGTGTTCCATAATGCAATGTTTGCCCTTTACAACTGTATGATTTGTCGATTTATTACTGTTGTATGCACTTGCCTCGTTCACGAACACCTCTCCAATTATGTAGTATTTAACGAATTCTTATTCTCGTAACCATTGTGATGCTTTGCTTCTTTTTTGCACTCCCATCTTCATCACACACTTGGGCTTCTCGAACGTGATTTGGAGATGAGACAGTCCCAAAGTAAACACAATCATCACACGATGATAGTTGGACGTACCAAAATCCAAAGGACAAACAAGACCAGAGAGATCACACTCGTAGCTACTGTTTGTGTGAATTCAACGCCCTAGATGACGAAGCTCTGGCTCGTAGTTTGGAAAAAGTTCGTATATTTAAAAGTTCGCACACAAGCACAAGGTGAAGGTGTGTACCTGAGAAATTTCAGAAGTTCAAAGTTTTCGGCAACCAAGATTTAGAGTTTTCGCTAAAAACGCTATCTACCATTTATCAGTTTCGTAGAATATAAAAACATCGCATAGCTTTAGTGCATTTATATTACACTGAAGTGCCAAAAGTCATGGGATACGTACCTAATATCATATAGGATCTCCTCTAACTCTGCAAAGTGCAGCAACTCGACGTGGCATTGATTCCACAAGTTGCCGGAAGACTTCTGGAGGGATGTTGAGCCATGCTGCCTGAATAGCCACACGTAGCTCCCTGGTATTTGTAAGTGCAGGATCTTGGGTGCGAATGGACCTTTCCACCATGTCCCATAAGTGCTCTATTCGGTTCACGTCGGGCGAACGTGGTGGCCACACCATCTGTCGGACCTGTCCAGAATGCTCCTGGAACCACTTATGGGCAACTTGGGTCCGATGACAAGGTGCATTGTCCGCCTGAAAAATCCCGTCGTTGTTGGGGTACATGAAGTCCATGAAGGGCTGCAAATGATCACCCAGCAGAGCAACAAAGCAATTATCGATTAATGACGCGTTTACGAGAACCAGAAGACCCAAACCGTGCCACGTGAAGACACCCCACACATGTGGAACGAAACCCCACCAGCTTTCACAGTGCCTTTTTGACAGCTTGGGTCCATGGCCTCATGGGGTCTGCGCCACACACGAACCATACCATCAGCTCGTAACAACTGATAGCGTGACTCATAGGTCCACGCCACACATTGCCAGTCTTCCAGGGTCCAGTTACCGTGTTCATGAGCCCAGGTGAGGCGCTGTGTCCGATGTTGTGGTGATAGCAAAGGCATTCTGGTGGGTCTTCTGCTCTTATACCCCATGGTCACTGAATTACGCTGTACTGAACTGATGGATATGTCTCTGGTATTTCCTGCATTGAATGTGGATGTTGTTTGAGCCAGCAAAAGCATTCTGGTGGGTCTTCTGCTCCCATACCACATGGTCGCTGAAATACGCTGTACTGAACTGATAGATATGTCTCTGGTATCTCCTGTATTGAATGTGGATGTTGTTTGAGCCAGCAAAGGCATTCTGGTGGGTCTTCTGCTCCCATACCCCATGGTCGCTGAATTACGCTGTACTGAACTGATGGATATGTCTCTGGTATCTCCTGCATTGAATGTGGATGTTATTTGAGCCAGCAAAGGCATTCTGGTGGGTCTTCTGCTCCCATACCCCATGGTCGCTGAATTACGCTGTACTGAACTGATGGATATGTCTCTGGCATCTCCAGCATCGAATGTGGATGTTGTTTGAGCCAGCAAAGGCATTTTGGTGGGTCTTCTGCTCCCACACCCCATGGTCGCTGAATTACGCTGTACTGAACTGATGGATATGTCTCTGGTATCTCCTGCATTGAATGTGGATGTTGTTTGAGCCAGCAAAGGCATTCTGGTGGGTCTTCTGCTCCCATACCCCATGGTTGCTGAATTATGCTCCACTGAACTGATGGATATGTCTCTGGTATCTCCAGCATTGCATGTGGATGTTGTTTGAGCCAGCAAAGGCATTCTAGTGGGTCTTCTGCTCCCATACCCCATGGTCGCTGAATTACGCTGTACTGAACTGATGGATATGTCTCTGGCATCTCCAGCATCGAATGTGGATGTTGTTTGAGCCAGCAAAGGCATTCTGGTGGGTCTTCTGCTCCCACACCCCATGGTCGCTGAATTACGCTGTACTGAACTGATGGATATGTCTCTGGTATCTCCTGCATTGAATGTGGATGTTGTTTGAGCCAGCAAAGGCATTCTGGTGGGTCTTCTGCTCCCATACCCCATGGTTGCTGAATTATGCTCTACTGAACTGATGGATATGTCTCTGGTATCTCCAGCATTGCATGTGGATGTTGTTTGAGCCAGCAAAGGCATTCTAGTGGGTCTTCTGCTCCCACACCCCATGGTCGCTGAATTACGCTGTACTGAACTGATGGATATGTCTCTGGTATCTCCTGCATTGAATGTGGATGTTGTTTGAGCCAGCAAAGGCATTCTGGTGGGACTTCTGCTCCCATACCCCATGGTTGCTTAATTACGCTGTACTGAACTGATGGATATGTATCTGGTATCTCCTGCATTGAATGTGGATGTTGTTTGAGCCAGCAAAGGCATTCTGGTGGGACTTCTGCTCCCATACCCCATGGTCGCTGAATTACGCTGTACTGAACTGATGGATATGTCTCTGGTATCTCCTGCATTGAATGTGGATGTTGTTTGAGCCAGCAAAGGCATTCTGGTGGGACTTCTGCTCCCATACCCCATGGTCGCTGAATTACGCTGTATTGAACTGATGGATATGTCTCTGGTATCTCCTGCATTGAATGTGGATGTTGTTTGAGCCAGCAAAGGCATTCTGGTGGGACTTCTGCTCCCATACCCCATGGTCGCTGAATTACGCTGTACTGAACTGATGGATATGTCTCTGGTATCTCCTGCATTGAATGTGGATGTTGTTTGAGCCAGCAAAGGCATTCTGGTGGGACTTCTGCTCCCATACCCCATGGTCGCTGAATTACGCTGTACTGAACTGATGGATATGTATCTGGTATCTCCTGCATTGAATGTGGATGTTGTTTGAGCCAGCGTCGCTTGTCTGTTAGTATGGATAATCCTGGTCAGACGCAGCTGGTCACGGTCAGTCAGCACGTGAGGTCGGTCGGTCGGTCGGTCACTACGCTGTCCACGATGGGTAGAAACGCCTTCCATAGGTATTCTAGGTACACACGTGACACCATGGATCGAGGAATTTTAAAAGTTCGCACAACTTCAAAAATTGAATGTCGCATCCGTCCGTTCGTCTGACTCCTACTACCATGCCTTATTCGTACTCCGATAATTCACGTTTGCTTGCCATAATTATACTAGAGGTTGTTCAACCTGACTCACGAGATTATACCTCGCAACTGATAACCATCGTGGCGTGCATTCAAGCCTTTGTACGACGACTGCGCCAGTTTAAAATTTGCATACCGCTACCCCATTACTTTTAGCACTTCAATGTATAATCCCAAGCATAGCAGAAGTTGACCACATGAAACCAGAATTAAAAACGGGTCAAACATTTTGGACCGGGATCTGACCGGGACGTATATGTTACACAATTGGACCCAAACCGGACAAATCTGCTTTGAACTATAAATTCGAAACTCAATTTGTATGTACACTATATTGACAAAAGTCACCGGACACCTAGAAGAGAAACAAAACATAGCATTTATTGACATACATTAGTACGGTGTTGCTTCACCTTTGGTCTTAATGCATGCACTGACCCCTCGAGACATGCTTTCGACAAAGTTCTGGAACACAGTGATAGGTGTACGCTTCCATTCAATACATGATGCTACCGCTATCTGTTCCTTAGTAGTAGGCCTTGGTTCCAAACTTCTCATGCGGCGCTCTAATTCATCACATACGTGCTCTATGGGATTAAGATCAGGGCTCTGTGCTGGCCAGTCCACACACAATACGGAATTATCCTCAAACCAGGCCGTAACAGGCCTTGCTTTATGGCTCGGTGCGTTATCTTACTGGTACCAACTAGGCTCGGTTTCATAGTATTGCCACAGAGTTGGTAGGGCATAATTGTCCAGAATATCAAGGTAGACGTGCTGGTTAACAGGTTTGTCCACGATAAACAATGGGCCGGGACCATACCACGAAAAACACTCCCACACGAGTACAGTGCCAGCTCCAAACTTGAACGTATTAACAGTACACTATGGTAAATAGCGTTCCCCCGACTGCCGCCATACCCAAACACGGCCATCAGACTGATGGATCGTGGATCCGGATTCATCAGTCCATAGGATCCATTTCCATTGATCTACGGCCCATGATAAATGTTCTTTACACCATGCTAAACGACGAGTAGCATTCTGGGTACAGACGAAAGGCTTATGAGCAGCCGTACGACCACGGTAATCCATAGAATGAAGTTCTCTGCGAATCTACATACCAACGTTCTAGCATTTTTACTCGCCTGTACACCTGAGGTCTTGTGCAGTACTCAGTCGATTAGCTGTAACGACTCTCCTGAGGCTTCGACGTCCTCTATCACTGATTTTCTTTGGTCTGCCGGTACAGTTTGCTACTTCAGAAACGCCATGTGTCTTCCACTTCTTCAGTACATCCGAAAAAGTTGACTTTGGTAGGTTTAAACGCCTCTCGGTTTCTCTTATGGACAACCCACTAATATAACACCCAACAATCTTTCCTTTCTCAAAGTCAGTTCTCTCCCGTCGCGACATTTTCACTCAACCTCACAGTGCGGTATGATCGCGGTCAGCTGCAGGCTTGTTTTTACACCGTTTGCAACTGTACCGTGGATCTTAACAACACAGGGGATCCGTTCATTTGCTTTTGAAGGGGTGTCCGGTGACTTGTCATAATAGTGTAAGTCGAGGCCTGAATTTGTGAAGAAAAAGTCTACCCCGAAAAAATATGCTATATTTACATGCATGCAATACTGCAGCAAAAGCATTCACTGCCGTGTAATAATGAATTTCTCCTTATAGTAAAAGCTCTAAAACAAAAGAAACAACAACAAAAATACATAGATCTTGTAAAAGGTAGAGTGCTAGAATAAATTATACTAACCTTTGTGTAGTCTTGCTTTGGATTAGTCCATGAATATTGTGAACATCATAGTGGTAATACCCTAATTTGTGAAAGTGCTGAGACGCCATGCAGAGAGTCTTAAATGACAGGCTTTGTCCTCCATGCTCCAGCACTATGGGTGAACAGAAAAGAAATAATGATCATATGTTACTCTTTGGAAATGTAATTTAAGAAATGAAAATAAATTATACATTGCACCAGCTAACGAACCATGGAACATTTTCGCTGAATAAACATACAGGACAAAAAATTAGTCACTCCTGACAGTACTTACCTACTAACCGGTGACGGCTCCTCTTGCCTTGATAACAGCATGAATCCGGTGTGGTAGAGACTCCACGAGGTTGTGGATGTATTGAACATTGATTTGCAGCCACTCGTGCGCCAATTGGCCCCGATGTTCCGCTATAGTCCGTGGGCTCCTATTCCGGAGTTTCACCTTCTGTTCCTAATGATATGATCCCACAGATTTTCAATAGGCTTTAAATCAGGGGATTTAGCGGGTCAGTCGAGATGAGACAGTGCTGCTGATTGTTCGTCGTGCCACTCTGACACAGTTTTAGCCCTCTGCACACGGCAATAGTCATCTTGGAGAACAGGAGTGTCAATGTGATGCTTCTCGTGGAGATGTAGGGCAACACTTCGCCATTCAGAATGCCGAGGTACGCATACTGGTTCAAATTCATCGTCACTGCAACAAGAGGGCTAATTTTGTGGTACGAAAAACATCTCCAAAACATCACAGAACCTTGAACAAAACCTTCGACACAATGAGGATTAAAGGCTTCCTTGGGCCTGCGATGCATTCGTCACCTCCCATCATTGGAGTACAAACAAAAACGACTGTCGCATCGTTTTTAGCTCCTGTGTTCCGGTAAAACCTCTTTCCGTGTCCTCGAGTTCATAGAGACGTGACGCCTCAGCGCCATTTCTGGGTAACAGTATTTCCGGAGTTCGAGAATTTGAGCTTGTGACTTAAGTTAAGGTATTTGTTCATGTGGTTATAGTTTTTTGCTTGGAACGTTAGTTTAGTTTTTTGGACTTCCTTCATCAGTGTACAAGTTGCACATTTTTTGAGTTATTTTACTTCTAAGCTTAGCCGACCCAGCGAGTGTCGGTAATTTGGCTGCCATGGATTATACTTCTTCAAATTCTTCTACAATGGCTTCCGCTCAAGTTACATCGACCTCAACTATGTCTACTGCATCTGTGCACGCTACCTGTACCTTCCAACCAGGATTTTCCACCATTATCAAACACTTCAGTCAGCAATCCTATACCATCCACGTCTACAATGTCATATGCCGGGAAGGTTTCCGGTGCTTCATCTGCCTCAGCTTCTTTTACTCCTAGCTCATCTGCTCACATCAACTTCATGGATATCATACGGGTGGTTTCCGACCTCCGACTGAAATTCTATGACGAATCAATTTACAGTAAGCAGCTTGTTGACAAGCTTAAACTTGGCCTTTTCTTTCCTGCTTTACAAGACATTCACATCGATCACCATACTGCAGGACTTCAAAAAGTGTTACCGTCAATCTCAGGAACTGATTTTTCCCATTTTCAAAGCGTATTGGTTTTTATTTTGCTACCCAAGAAATGGTAGATACAGTTCTTGCAACTGGTATTGACGTGAAGTCATCCCACTTGATTCCAATACCTTTGACTAAATGGCCCCTTACGGTCACCTGTGCCACCGGAATTTCCAGGCTAATTTTTCGTTAACCTTCTTTCTTCCCATGGGCAAAGTCGTCGGTCAGACGAAACGTTTACCAGCAGCTCCAGCTACTGCTGCTGCTCGGAGTTTCAGACGGCAGTATAGAGTCATCTTTCTATCTGATGCAACCATTCAGAACCATCCTGCAACATTGACAGTGTTCTCCAATTCTCACCGTCACACATGTGATTTATTTGTTGGCGTCCAATGCTTTGGGTGCAACCTCGTGGGTCACTTAATCTCAGCTTTCCCCCACCGTAAAACTTCTGCTACACCTCTTTGTACTGATGTTCATAATTTCCCTCAATCTGCTCCCCCTACCACGACTTCCAACATCTCAACCACTACCCAACCTTCAAAGTCGTCCGTTGACCAAGAGCTGCCGGCTGCCGGAACTCAAAGTCCTCTGAACCTCTCGCTTTCAAGTCCACAACCAGTGACTCTTGCTTCGTTTATTCCTCCTACTACGACTTACTCAACCACCCTTGCTACCACAAATAGTTTTGCTGCTCTACAAGATGATACCGACTTTCTTGGACTTACTCAACCACCCTTGCTACCACAAATACACTGAAGAGCAATTGAATTAGAGACAGCTGGCATTATGCAAATGTGGCGCTGTGGACAGCCCTATAAACGGAAACGACATGACGTATGCAGCGATCCGACAATATAAGGAGTGATACGACGGGAATCAGTAAGAAGCGGACGCAGGATGGGTAAGATGAAGGATCTAAGCGCATTTGATCGTGGGTCACTCCATCTGCGAAGAAGTCGTGCAGGCACTGGGATTTTCACAGGCCACTGTGTCACGGGTGCACCGGGAGTACATCGAATCCGGTAAAACCATCCCTGCAAGGGCCAACTAAGGTGGACAACAGCATGTGGATGAGCGATGTCATCGTCGGCTAGCTCACATTGTAACAGCGGATGGACGGGCCACAGTGCAAGCAGCCACACCATCCAGAACCATTTCCTCGCTATGGGGTACAGTAGCCATCGTCCCACGAGGGTACCGCTGCTGACTCTACATCACAGGGTGCAAAGATTAGCATGGGAGCGGGAACATCACCACTGGACCCTAGACATGTGGAAAAATGTTGCCTGGACTGATGAGTCGAGATTCACGTTGGTACATGGGGATGGCAGGATACGAGTAAGGCGCAAACCACATGAAGCGATGGATCCTTCTTGCCAGCTGAGTACTCTTCAAGCTGGTGGGGGTGGTATTCTCATCTGGGGACTGTTTACGTGGACTGAAATGGGACCCCTGGTACGTGTGACATCGTCTCTGACAGGTCAACATTACCGGGATATCCTGAACGACCATTTGCAACCGTTTGTGCGTCTTCAACATCCCACTGAGGACTTCATCCTGCAACAAGACAATGCAGCTCCCGAATTGTATCCGAATGGTTGGATGAACACTCCACTGACGTGACCTTGCTTCCTTGGCCAGCTAGGTCACATCTGGGATGCCATCGAGAGAGATGACCCCCCTCCATGAAATCTTTGTGAACTGTGGGAGCTTCTTCAGGGGTCGTGGGTCCAACGCTTCCGGTGTCTTGTCGAATGCATGCCGAGACGAATCGCCGCCGTCATCAGGGTGAAAGTTGGTGCTACACGTTACTAGACAGGTATTTCTAATTTAATTGCTCTTCAGTGTATATTGCTCATTTGGACAAAGTATTGCTTCCGCGAGGACGGCTGAAAGGGATGATTCCATCGGAGCGCCATTTATCTGTTTGTAAATTTGTCCTTGCAAACTGAAGTAGCTGGAATTTGAGACCAAGTCCATTAATTTGAAGACACTAAAAAATTTGGATCTGTGGCTCGGCGCGTTGTCATCTTGGAAGACACCGTCGCTATTCCAGAAGAAGTGCAACATTGCTGGGTGTACAGAGTCAGCAAGCAATTTACGATAGTGGGCATCAGTCATCCGTTGTTCCAGATGCACCAGAGGTCCAAGTTCCTACCAGGTAAACATTATCTGCTTCATACAAGTACCTCCACCGGCTTGCTCGGTGGAGACCATGTAGGATGAATCGAGTGCCTCATGTTTGCGCCAAATACGTACACGACCATCCACGGAGTGGAGTAAAGACCGCGACTTGTCAGACCAGCACATTTTTCCCCACTCATCTGACATCCGACTTGCATGATCTTTGCATCAGGCGAGTCTTTATGCCGATGGACCGTGGTTAGGAGAGGCTGTCGTCAGGGTCGTTTGCTGTTACAGACAAAAGGTACTGCAAGCGCGCGTCGCACGGTCGTGACAGATACTGTTCCGGGTTGACCTCTGTTGTGTTGGGTAGTCAAATGTTGAACAGTGCTGCGTCTGTTGGACTGTACGAATCGTCGGATCCGGCGCTCATCTCTCACACCAACCTTTCGCTGTCCCGTGCAGTTTTGCCTCCGGGTCATCGTTTGACCATCTTCACTCCAGTTCTGATACACTTTAACTACGGCGGCTTGAGAGCAACCCACCAGTTCAGGCGCTCGGGGAATCGAGCCACCCGCTCTCCGAGCTCCCACAATCATTCCTTTCTCGAAGTCCGATATATCCTTCACTGTATCCATACGAATTTTACTACCAATTGCTCCACTCACGCCTTATATATGCTACGTCGGTCAACTAATCGCGCCCTCTCGGGAGTCACGTGGTCAACAGGACGCATCCACTTTTGATAGGGGTGGTCATAATTCATTGGTCACTCGGTGTATGCAAAGGACGTTCTATAAAAACTAAGAGTAAGTTTTTTGGGGGTTGGCAACATTGCAAAGTGGGAAAACAACCACACAGACGACTAACTGAATTTTGAAAGTATCTATGGCAACAATTATTAGCCGTGGCAGACGACAGGGGAGCAGAAAATTTTCAGGGCCCAATATTTCCCCAGAACGCAATTTTTTTCTGTCCGAAATTTCCCCCAAAACTATAGCGGACTTTCATACCAGTTTAAGCAAGTATTAAATCTATATGTTGATGATTAAGAACTAATCCTTAAAGCCTATTACTTAAAAATTTGAAGAAAAAAAACAAATATTTATTTTAGATTCAAAATGTCTGAAACATTTTTGGGTCTAGGTGAAAACAGTGGTGGGGCAGAGAGGCTGAAAAATAAACAGCTAAAAAAAATTCTGCAATTAACTATAATTTATTTCATTCTAGCATTTCAGGCGTATAATTGTGCCAGATAATTTTACTGAATGAAATTTAAATTAGACTTAAATCCTTTGAAAAATGCATGGGTCATTCGCTTTAAAATGTGCAGAACCCCTAATAACTTTTCAGATCGGTGCCTATGACACATAAGCTGCCATTAGTTTCGGAAATTTTTTATTAGTATGACTATTACTCGTGCCATGCTGTCTGTGCCTTGATATTAGTAAAGTCGTTTGGGCTCGGTGAATCATATGCCAGTGGCAGTCTGCAGTACGTCACTGTGCTCATAACCTCTTACATTTATAATGACATGACATTTTTCAAAATGATTACTCTTATCTTTCGCGTTGTACTCGTTATTAATAAGTCAATTTTTCGTTTTATTATTATTACTACTACTATTATTATTATTTTACCCGCGGGCAAAAATTTCCCCAGAGCTGCCTTAACTTCCTCCGAACCTCGTTCGTGAGTTCGGACAAATTCTGCACCCCTGACTGACGATTCTGGTTTTGTTATTGCGCAGTTGTTTAAGGTACGTCTGCATTTCGACATACAGCTATGGAGGTGAGTGATTCAGAGTTAAGAAGTGAAATGCGTTTTGCAATAAAATTTTGCTATCGTTTGGGTAAAATGGCTCCAGAGACAGTTGACTTAATGAAAAAAGCTTACAAAGATAAATGTTTGAGTGAGTGAACAATTTTTAGATGGCACCATGATTTCTAAAAACGGGGGTTGTCGGCAGAACTCGCTCTTAGGCCTTGTCCGCCTGAGAGTGTTGTTACGGAGAGTATTGGTAACACTGTTTAGGTGCAAGAAGATCGATGAATGACGTGTGGAGACATAGCGGCGTCAACTGATATTTCAAAAATGTCGTCATTCTGCATTCTACGCGACAATCACTGCTGCATCGGGTGTGTTCCAGATGGGTACCTTATTACCTGACAAGAGAACAATTGTTAGCCAGAGTTCAGGTGTGTCACGAGTGGAAATAGATTATTGCTAAGGATTAAAACTTTCTAAACACAGTAATAACTACCGATGAAACATGGATCCACTATTTCGATACCTCACGAAGCGCCCAACGAGTGTCTGGAAACAAACAGGCTCGCCTCTTCCAAAAAAAAAAAAAAAAAATCCTCTGAACCAAATCAGCTGGGAAGGTGATGATGATAATTTTCTTTGATCATAAAGGTGTAGTCTACCAGCATGCCGTTCCTCCACAAATTACTGTCAATGCTGAGGATTACATTTCAGTCTTGAAGCGTCTGCGACGACACATATCGATTAAGCGACCGGGACTGGTGGGCAAGTGGACCCTACACCATGATAACGCACGCCCACATGTGGCTGCTCGTGTTCAACAGCTTCTTACGAAATGCAGTATTGAAATCATGCCACAGCCTGCCTACGGTCCTGACTTCGCCCCGCGCCATTTCTGGTTGTTTCCAAAAATGAAGGAGAAGTTCCGTGGCGCAGCATTCAACACAGATGCTGATGTTATTCAAGCTGTACAAGGGTCGCTAAAGCATCTTTCACAAAATGCTTTGAAAAGTGGACTGAACGATGGGACCGTTGCATATCATCCGAGGAAAGATAGTTCGACAAAGAATAACATTTGCATTTTTGAACTTCCCTTTTTGTTGGTAAAGTTCGATGAACACTTACCGCACGTGGGGCTTGGCTTTCAATTATTATTTCCGTTATGTGGATGCGGCATGGGGGTTTTTCATTTAGTCATGGGTCCACTTCATTTTTTTTCCCATCACTAAATGAGTTTTTTTCCTTTGCTGCCTCTTCATTTACTTCAATAATTTTTCATAACCCTAGTACTTTCGGTAATACTCCATTACCGTCATCGAGGGGACGTTTTGCTACGACTAGCATATAACCTCCAATATCGGAAGTAAATTGAAAAAGAATAACATATATTTTGCTGTACCTATATTTCTTCATTTTGTGTTATTTTACTATCAGTTTTTCTGGAACGACCGTTGTACACTATCTACCAACAGGTAATTGGACACCTGTAATAGCAAAGGAAAACAAAGTTTATTCACCTTCAATAGTTGGTGGAGCCTCCACGAGCGGCGATTACAGCTGCGACCCTCCGGGGCATACTCTCAACCAGGCGTTGTACGACGGATAGCGGTATTTTCTTCCACTCGGCTTGGAGAAGACAGGTCAGTTCCTTCACCGATTTCGGGCGGTGGGGGCACCCCTTAAGTCGACGCTCCAACTCGTCTCAGAGGTGCTCTATAGGGTTAAGGTCCCGGCTCTGCGCAGGCCAGTCCATTCGATTAACCCCATTTTCACCATACCAAGCCATGGTGGACCTCACAACATGACAGGTGGCATTGTCATCCTGAAAGTAACATGGGTCCACCCCGTAAAACTGCCACAACGTAGGAAGATCATGGTCATCCAAAATGGTGCAGTAGGTCTCGGCGTTGAGTCTACCAGGAATTGCGACCAAGGGCCCCGTGTCATACCAGGAGAAACACTTCCATAGCATAATTCCACCGCCGCCGAACTTCACAGTTGGCACAATACATTCCGGCAGGAGGCGTTCTCCAGGAAGATGCCAAACCCAGACCCTGCCATCCGAGCGGTAGAGGGTGAACCTTGATTTGTCGCTCCAGAGAACCTGTTTCCACTGTTCAACGGTCCACTGTCGACGCTCTTTGCACCACGTTAGCCGAGCAGCGCTATTGGACTTGGTGATCAAAGGCTTGTGGGCGGCAGCACGTCCATGATAACCAAGCAGATGGGCTTCCTTACGGATGGTATTCATCGAAAGAACACTATCGGATGCCTGTTGAAACTCCTCGCGGATGTGGCCCATCGATTCGGTGCGGTTCTTCCGAATTTCTCTGGCCAGCACCCGTTGGTCTCTAACTCCCAGTTTTGTGGGTCTGCCGGGTCGGGGCACATTCCGACAGTCACCTTTCATCTTCCACTTGCCAATCACATAGGCCACTGTCGATTTTGGGTACTTCAACTTGCTGGATATGTCACGTATGGATCGGCCATTTCTTTGATACCCGACGATTCCACCTTTCTCGAAATCAGAGAGCTCCGAAATGAATTAAATAAATTGCAGTTACCGGCAGCTTTAGGAACTATATAATTTGTGCATAATAGTTATGGCACAAATTGGGCATTATGAACATTACTCAATTCTTTGCCTTCCTAAGAATGGGCAATTAAGGACACCTACTTAATTCTTTACCTTCCTAAAAATGGACACTAAGGACATCTATGCAATTCTTTGCCTTCCAATGATATTTACGATCCTAAGAATGGGAACACTGTATAGACTTCCATTTCATAACATCAGTGTGTGTGAGAGGCACAATATTTCAGCGCAGTATGAACTGTGTCAATGATTTATGTGGGATGTGCTGTTACGCGTGTCATATTATTTTTTTTTACACTACAATACTCTGTCCAAATGGAGAATTGAAACTTGGGAATAGTGGTTCTTCAGAAAATTTGGGGAATGGTAGACAGCAGATAATTTTCAGTTTGTATTCCTCTTTTCATAATAAATCGTACTTTATGTCTGAAGATGAGAATCACGTGCTTACCTGGATTGTATGGAGGATTTTCATATCGACTATTCGTGCAATCTTCGCTCCAATGTTGATGTGGACCATACTCTTCAGAATTCTCCGGCAAAAAAGTGGGTTCATTCAATTCCTAAAAAAAATGCTGTCTTAGTAAAACAATATGAGTCCAGCAAATGAAGTTGCTACATGCATACTCTTAAAAAGGTAAACACACACAGAAGGAGAAAGACATTCTATTCTGACTCTTATCTGAAGTCGGCATTGTTTCCAACACGGCGGTGTACACGTGTGAAAGTCAAGAGCACACGAGGCTTTGAAATAACGAGATTATGCACATGGCTTACGAAATGTGGTGCAAGTCGAAAGTGAGTTGGAAGCCACTGACCTTCAACTGGCTATAACTGGAAATAAAAAGAACTGGAATACTCTCTGATTTACGTGTCAATGAAAGCAGACATATTGTTTTGTTCCAGGTCGGGAAAACGCAGAGTTAAAGAATTGAGCAACGGGTACATGTGAAATACAGAGGGTGAATCAGAAGTTTTGCAATATTTAAAAACGTATGTGATGCGGTGGATATGTCACGTGTTTAAATTACTTCAAGTCACGCATTGTAGTCAGTCGAAAGAGATATAAAGTCGCAGTCGTTGCTGTGAACAGCACTGCATGTCGTCTTTCTGTCTGTGATTGGGACGCCTAAAAGATGAACAGCCACAACCGGCTAATTAAGGAACTTCTGTTTCAGGAGTTTGCACGCGGCCATAAAGCTACTCAAGCAACATAAAACATTTGTCATGCGAAAGGGGAAGGCTTCGTGGGCCGAAGCACCCCTCCTAGATGGTACAAGAAATTTCGCTCAGGTGACAGAAATCTCGACAATCAGCAAAGGTCAGGTAGGCTGCGAACCATAGATTCGGAGGCCGTGCGGCAGGTCGCAGAGGCAAATCCGACAACCAGATCTCGGAGATCATCAGGCGAGTTGGGCATACCACATACCATCGTGGCTCATCCCCTTCAGGACCTCGGCAAGGTCTACAGGACCTGCCGCATTGTCCCTCACGAACTGATGCCAGCTGAAGCAAACCGCCGAGTGAAAGTGTGTACGAAACTCCGGGAAAACCCACGCGATGTACATTTCATGAAGAGAATTGTTATGTGCGATGAAAAGTGGGTCTGTTTCAGTAATCCTAACACACAACAAGAGTTGCTGAGCTCGGGCCAGCTTCCTGAACCTGTTGCCAAACATGGGCGCTTCGAGCATGAGGTGATGCCCTGTGTCTGGTGGAATTTTGAGGGAATAATCCATTACGAATTTGTTCCAGACGGTCGGACTATCAACGCCAACTTCTACTCTGAACAGCTGGAGCGGGTGTATGCCGTTTTGGAGGAGAGGAACCCGGCATTGATGAATGGAAAGTGCGCTCCCCTACACAGCAGGAAAACGCTACGCCTCATATCGCGAGAACGACCCACGCATAACTTTAGGAACTTGAGGGAATCGAACTGATGACACACCCAGCATATAGTCCGGACTTTCTCTGTCAGATTAACACTAGTTCCGGTCTATGGCCCTCTTCCTTCGCGGGTGGCACTTCAACAATCAGGAGGAGGTGGCAGCTGGGTGAAGGAGTTCTTCACTTCGAAGGAAAAGAACTGGTATCGCTGCGGAATCAAAGAACTGGCAGACAGATGGCCAAAGACGGTGCAACACGATGGCCTATACTTTGAATGCTATAGTCAACGTTCGTCGTAAAGCTACGTATGAAGACATAAAGTGATCCAAATATTGCAAAACTTTCGACTCCCCCTCTGTAGAATCGAAGAACCAGCAGACAGATAGCTAAAGACGGTGCAACACGATGGCCTATACCTTGAATGCTAGTCAACGTTCGTCGTAAAGGTACGTATGAAGACATAAAGTGATCCAAATATTGCAAAACTTTCGACTCCCCCTCTGTAGAATCGAAGAACTGGCAGACAGATGGCTAAACGGTGCAACACGATGGCCTATACCTTGAATGCTAGTCAACGTTCGTCGTAAAGGTACGTATGAAGACATAAAGTGATCCAAATATTGCAAAACTTTCGACTCACCCTCTGTAGAATCGAAGAACTGGCAGACAGATGGCTAAAGACGGTGCAACACGATGGCCTATACTTTGAATGCTAGTCAACGTTTGTCGTAAAGATACGTATGAAGACACAACGTGATCCAAATATTGCGAAACTTTCGATTCACCCTCTGTATCTGGTGAAATGAATGAAAACGCGTACTGAATCTTTTCGTATGTTATGTGGGCATACCGGGAAGAATGCATGTCACGTGCACGTGTTTTTGCGTGGCATAAGGGGTTAATTTTTATTTATTTTTTAATTGGGGGGTTTATCGACCACCATAAGCAACTCAATGGGAAATCGCCCATACTTCATTTAGGGCCAATGGTTCCTGGGAAGGGAGGGAGCCAAGGCCATAAAACAAACACAACATGTATTCCGCACCGGAATCTGAACCCGGACTCATTTCGGACGAATGATAATTAACCAGCGCTTAGACCATTGCGCCACCCGTGGCGGCAGAGGTTAGTTGCAGGTAGGGCGATCATTCAAGTCGAAGAACGTCTGGGGCCCCCAAGCCTTCCAATACAAAGAAGAAAATGCACACATGTGAGGACCTCAGTGGAGATGCTTCAGTTGAAATTCATACAGCATTTGTGTATTTCTTTTAGTTTAACTATTATTCAAATTTGCATTATAGTGATGAATAGGTATTTTTTGTGTGTATATGTTTAAACCACAGTAGTAATGCACCTTGTATGTGAAAGCACAATTAAGTCCAGTGGTGGGGATCATATGATCATATGTAGAGGATTTTAGGAAAGGAGTGTCTGACCCCAGGTCTTAAACAACCCTTAGAAATAGGAAGCTAGGAAATTGGGGCTAGAGTGCCTGATAGGAAAGTCACACGGATGCGAGGTAGAAGACGCCCTTATTTACTACCGGGGGGGGCAGTACCCGGAGTCCGACGGCTTAATGTGCCCATCAGATCATATGTAGAGGATTTTAGGAAGGGAGTGTCTGACCCTAGGTCTTAAATAACCCTTAGAAATAGGAAGCTAGGAAATTGGGGCTAGAGTGCCTGATAGGAAAGTCACACGGATGCGAGGTAGAAGACGCCCTTATTTACTACCGGGGGGACAGTACCCGGAGTCCGACGGCTTAATGTGCCCATCAGATCATATGTAGAGGATTTTAGGAAGGGAGTGTCTGACCCTAGGTCTTAAACAACCCTTAGAAATAGGAAGCTAGGAGATTTAGGCTAGAATGCCCGATAGGAAAGTCACACGGATGCGAGGTAGAAGACGCCCTTATTTACTACCGGGGGGACAGTACCCGGAGTCCGACGGCTTAATGTGCCCATCAGATCATATGTAGAGGATTTTAGGAAGGGAGTGTCTGACCCTAGGTCTTAAACAACCCTTAGAAATAGGAAGCTAGGAGATTTAGGCTAGAATGCCCGATAGGAAAGTCACACGGATGCGAGGTAGAAGACGCCCTTATTTACTACCGGGGGGGACAGTACCCGGAGTCCGACGGCTTAATGTGCCCATCAGATCATATGTAGAGAATTTTAGGAAGGGAGTGTCTGACCCTAGGTCTTAAACAACCCTTAGAAATAGGAAGCTAGGAGATTTAGGCTAGAATGCCCGATAGGAAAGTCACACGGATGCGAGGTAGAAGACGCCCTTATTTACTACCGGGGGGACAGTACCCGGAGTCCGATGGCTTAATGTGCCCATCAGATCAGATCATATGTAGAGGATTTTAGGAAGGGAGTGTCTGACCCCCAGGTCTTAAACAACCCTTAGAAATAGGAAGCTAGGAGATTTGGGCTAGAGTGCCCCATAGGAAAGTCACACGGAAGCGAGGTAGAAGACGCCCTTATTTACTACCAGGGGGGCCAGTACCCGGAGTCCGACGGCTTAATGTGCCCATCAGATCAGATCAGATCAGATCATATGTAGAGGATTTTAGGAAGGGAGTGTCTGACCCTAGGTCTTAAATAACCCTTAGAAATAGGAAGCTAGGAAATTGGGGCTAGAGTGCCTGATAGGAAAGTCACACGGATGCGAGGTAGAAGACGCCCTTATTTACTACCGGGGGCCAGTACCCGGAGTCCGACGGCTTAATGTGCCCATCAGATCATATGTAGAGGATTTTAGGAAGGGAGTGTCTGACCCTAGGTCTTAAACAACCCTTAGAAATAGGAAGCTAGGAGATTTAGGCTAGAATGCCCGATAGGAAAGTCACACGGATGTGAGGTAGAAGACGCCCTTATTTACTACCGGGGGGACAGTACCCGGAGTCCGACGGCTTAATGTGCCCATCAGATCAGATCAGATCATATGTAGAGGATTTTAGGAAGGGAGTGTCTGACCCCCAGGTCTTAAACAACCCTTAGAAATAGGAAGCTAGGAGATTTGGGCTAGAGTGCCCCATAGGAAAGTCACACGGAAGCGAGGTAGAAGACGCCCTTATTTACTACCAGGGGGGCCAGTACCCGGAGTCCGACGGCTTAATGTGCCCATCAGATCAGATCAGATCAGATCATATGTAGAGGATTTTAGGAAGGGAGTGTCTGACCCTAGGTCTTAAATAACCCTTAGAAATAGGAAGCTAGGAAATTGGGGCTAGAGTGCCTGATAGGAAAGTCACACGGATGCGAGGTAGAAGACGCCCTTATTTACTACCGGGGGGACAGTACCCGGAGTCCGACGGCTTAATGTGCCCATCAGATCATATGTAGAGGATTTTAGGAAGGGAGTGTCTGACCCTAGGTCTTAAACAACCCTTAGAAATAGGAAGCTAGGAGATTTAGGCTAGAATGCCCGATAGGAAAGTCACACGGATGCGAGGTAGAAGACGCCCTTATTTACTACCGGGGGACAGTACCCGGAGTCCGACGGCTTAATGTGCCCATCAGATCATATGTAGAGGATTTTAGGAAGGGAGTGTCTGACCCTAGGTCTTAAACAATCCTTAGAAATAGGAAGCTAGGAGATTTAGGCTAGAATGCCCGATAGGAAAGTCACACGGATGCGAGGTAGAAGACGCCCTTATTTACTACCGGGGGGACAGTACCCGGAGTCCGATGGCTTAATGTGCCCATCAGATCAGATCATATGTAGAGGATTTTAGGAAGGGAGTGTCTGACCCCCAGGTCTTAAACAACCCTTAGAAATAGGAAGCTAGGAGATTTGGGCTAGAGTACCCGATAAGAAAGTCACACGGAAGCGAGGTAGAAGACGCCCTTATTTACTACCGGGGGCCAGTATGTTTGGCTAAACGTGCCCATCCAACGCACAGCGGATATTTAGTGGATCGAGCGTTCGTACCTGCCTGGGATCGAACCTGAGGTCCTTTCCATGGCAGTCACGAACGTTGCCCACTAGGCCACCCGCGGCCAGTGGCGTGGAACCTGCGCTGTGGCCTTTTGAGTGAATTCAAATTTTGCAGAACAAATCCTTTTATTTTTATTAATACGTTTTTGTTTTTATCTTTTTTTTTTTTATTTTCATCTTAGAATGACCGTATTTAAGATACCAAAATGCAAAAGAAGATTCAACGAAATAATGCTTCCCGGCTGACGGCCCATTGAAGTCATAAGGGCTGCTTTGACACCTGCTGGCTATGAGTGATATGTTTTCAGATTGCCTACAGCACACCTTATATACCCTCTGAGCCAGCTCACGACACGTGCCTTCTTTCATTGGCTATGCGCTGTTGACGTCAAAAGTAGGAGGTGGTCACAATAATGTGACTCAACTGTGTATATTACAAAATTAATGGGCCCATATAAGGTGTACTGATCTATCAGTGAAGAGTTCGAAGAAATCATCTAATGTATAGCACAAGGCTGCATTTGTTGCTTCAGAGATGTGAATTTGTGATGCGAATAATTTTCTATTTCGTTCTCATCTACACTCAATAGACAAAACATTATACATACCTACCTAATAGGTGTGGATCCTCCTCTAGGGCGAATAACAGCCTGTACATGACAAAGCATGGACTCCACCAGATGCCGTAGGGCTTCCGGAGGTAATGCCAGCGATTCCTGTAGCAGCATTCTCCACAACTCCGCCCGACACATTGGTCCAGAATCCACGGATCTGATGTTCTTCTCCACGGTATCCCAGAGAGCTACCATAGGGTTAAAATTCGGGAAACGTGGAGAGCTACTGAATGGTTTCAAACTTGAGCGTTCCTATAGCCATGCCTGGGTGGTTGCGGACCCAGTGGGGCGGCTCATTGTCTTTCTGGAGCATACCATAGGACGCAGGATACGCGAAGTCCATGAAAGTATGTAGGTGATCAGCCAGCACGTGCTGGTTGCGCACAGCTGTTAAGGACCTCTCCAGACACACTAAAAAACCTCATGTGTCCCATGAAAAGGCTCCCTAAACATCACAAAGCCACTACCGTCCTGAACGGAGCCATCCTGGCACGACGTAGCCAGGGTCTCATGATGAAAATACACCCGCACCCTCTCGTCAGTTCGGTACAGCTGGAAACGGGATTCATCTGACAACACGACACGGCACGAGTTTGCTCAGGTCCAGTTTTGATGTTTCGGGCACGAGGCGTCAAGTCCGATGACGAGCAGTCAACAATAGCACACGAGTAGGCCGTCGGCTCCCGTAGCCCAAGGTATGAAATATGTGCTGTATCGTTCGCTCGCTGACGCTATTTGGACCTCCGATGTGATTTGCGTAGCCTTTGCCAAGCAATCGGTCTGTACAAGCCTGCATAGTCTATGTTGACCCCGGTCATTAATGAAGTGTGATAGACCACCGTTTGCTCTCTGGGCGCTGGTACGTCCATCGATGGTATACTCGCGGTACACGGTTGTCCTCGGGAACCCTAGGGTTCTTACCACCTGGGCTATAGAATGATCCGTCTTATGCCGACAATGTGTCCACGATCAAAGTCTCTCAGATCACCACGTTTACCCATGTTCGTTGCTTGCGATACACTTTTGGCAAGCCCTGCTGTTCCATTTATCGCCTGCGTTCGGTTTTGCTCTGTTCCACTCTGCGCGGAGGGATGTCAATGTCAACTGCCCTTATCTCTAATGTTTTGTCTACTGAGTGAATAATTAAATTTTCCTTTGCTAAAGAACACGAAGTTGCAGTAATTTCATTTGAGCAATTCAAACACTGGATACGATGAAAATAAGCTTTATCTTCATTTTTATCCTTGTGATATGTTACTTTTTTTTTTTTTAAAGATTAATGGAGATTATCTAACCCACCTTCGTTTTGCTGATGACGTAGTGATTTTTGCAACCACCCCATCAGAGCTGCAGAGTATGATCCAGGAACTTGCTGACAAGAGTAAAGAAGTGGGATTAAAAATGAACTTTCAGAAGACAAAAGTGTTGTTCAATGCTTTTACAAGAAATGAAGATTTATCGATTGATGGAGAAAAGCTGGAGATAACAGACACGTACGTTTATCTTGAACAGCAGATATCAAGTGAGGGTCACATTGATGAAGAAATTAATCGGCGTACAAAACTTGCCTGGAGAGCTTTTGGAAGAAACGGCATAATTTTCAAGAGCAATATGCCATTATGTCTTAAAAGAAAAGTGTTTGATCAATGCATCCTTCCAGTGCTTACGTATGGTGCAGAGACGTGGACCTTAACTAAAAGAGACATACAAAGGCTGCAGACAACTCAAAGCAGCATGGAGAGGTGCATGCTTGGTGTAACCAGGAGAGATAAGAAGAGGAACTCGTGGATCCGAAAAATGACAAGAGTGGAAGACATCATGATCAGAGTTAAATCCCTGAAATGGCAATGGGCTGGACATACTACCAGAAGGACAGACCAACGATGGACAGCCGAAATTTTAGATTGGATTCCAAGAGACAGGAAAAGACCCAGAAGAAGACCACATGGGAGATGGGTGGATGAAATTCGAGAGTATGCGGGAGTAACATGGAGGAGACTGGCACAAGACAGACCGTTGTGGAGGAAACTTGGGGAGACCTTCGTCCAGCAGTGGATTGATAATGGTTGTCAATTATGATGATGATGATATGTAACTAAGTTCTCATTAACTATAGAATTTGTTTCATGCTGAACAGGAGTCGGCTGGCTTTAATTGTTTGTCAATTTTTAAACATTTTGCAGACATTTTCTTTGCTAATTGCACCATACGCTATTTGCATCTCGATCTCGTACTAATTATCAGTACCTTCTTCTTTTTCAGTCAGTGATGTAGAAGGGGCTTAGCGCGCCTTAGCGGCGCTTAGGCACTATTTTTTTAACGCTTAACGGCGCTAAGCCACTTCTCCTGGTTAGATGGTAAGAGAAGTGATAACGATAATGAATAAAACAAAGGCAGAAACGGAATTATTAACACAAAGACAATAAATAACGATGATGAATCAAACAAGGGAAGAAACAGAATTATTAACACAGAAGACAATAAATAATGATGATGAATTAAACAAGGGAAGAAACAGAATTATTAACACAGAAGACAATAAATAATGATGATGAATCAAACAAGGGAAGAAACAGAATTATTAACACAGAAGACAATAAATAATGATGATGAATCAAACAAGGGAAGAAACAGAATTATTAACACAGAAGACAATAAATAATGATGATGAATTAAACAAGGGAAGAAACAGAATTATTAATACAGTAGACAGTAAATAATGACAATGAATAAAACAAGGGCAGAAACAGAATTATTAACACAGCAGACAGTAAATAATGATGAATAAAACAAGGGAAGAAACGGAATTATTAACACAGCAGACAGTAAATAATGATGAATAAAACAAGGTTACGAACAGAATTATTAAAACAGTAGACAGTAAATAACGATGATGAATTAAACAAGGGAAGAAACAGAATTATTAACACAGTAGACAGTAAATAATGATGAATAAAACAAGGGCAGAAACGGAATTATTAACACAGCAGACAGTAAATAATGATGAATAAAACAAGGGCAGAAACAGAATTATTACACACAGCAAACAGTAAAGAATGACGATGAATAAAACAAGGGCAGAAACAGAATTATTAACACATCAGACAGCAAATAATGTAATGAATAAAACTAGGGCAAAAACAGAATTATTAACACAGCAGACAGTAAATAATGATGATGCATAAAACAAAAGAAGAAATAGAATTATTAACACAGCAGACAGTAAGTAATGACGATGAATAAAACAAGGAAAGAAACAGAATTATTAACGCATTAACAGTAAATACTGGCAATTCAGATATATCTGAATTGCTGTATTTACTGCTTATCACGTAATATTAATCACATCATTAAACCTGAAAATTACATCGTCCTGGAGCGGGAATCGAACCCGTCCAAAGCGATGTAACCGGACGGGTGGTGTAACACCGCAATCAGACATCTCTGAATTTTTGTGTTAATAATTCCGATGTACAGAGGGTGAGTCGAAAGTTTTGCAATCTTTGGATCACTTCATGTCTTCAGACGTAACTTTACGACAAAAGCTGACTAAAATTCAAAGCATAGGTCATCGTATTGCACCGTCTTTGGCCATCTGTCTGCCAGTTCTTCAATTCTGTAGCGATACCAGTTCTTGTCCTTAGAAGCGAAGAACTCCTTCACCCAAGCTGCCACCTCCTCCTGATTGTTGAAGTGCCACACGCGAAGGAAGTGGGCCATGGACCGGAACAGGTAATAATCCGATGGGGCAAGGTCCGGACTATATGCTCGGTGTGGCATCAGTTCGATGCCCTCAAGTTCCTGAAGTTTTCAAGGGTCTTTTGCGCGGTATGAGGCGTAGCGTTTTCCTGCTGTAGGGGAGCGCGCTTTCCGTTCATCAATGCCGGGTTCCTCTCCTCCAAAACGGCATATATCCGCTCCAGCTGTTCAGAGTAGAAGTTGGCGTTGATGGTCCGACCGTCTGAAACAAATTTGTAATGGATTATCCTCTCGAAATTCCACCAGACACAGAGCATCACCTCGTGCTCGAAGCGTCCATGTTTGGCAACAGGTTCAGGAAGCTGGCCCGAGCTCAGCAACTCTTGTTGTGTGTTAGGATTACGGAAACAGACCCACTTTTCATCGCACGTAACAATTCTCTTGATGAAACGTACATCGCGTGGGTTTTCCCGGAGTTTCGTACACACTTCCACTCGGCGGTTTGCTTCAGCTGGCATCAGTTCATGAGGGACAATGCGGCAGCTGCTGTAGACTTTGCCGAGGTCCTGAAGGTGACCAGTCATGGTGGTCTGCGATATGCTTAGCTCGCCTGATAATCTCCGAGTGCTGGTTGTCAGATATGCCTCTACGGCCTGGCGCACGGCCTCCGAATCCACGGTTCGCGGCCTACCAGGCCTTGGCTGATCTTCGACGTTTATGTCACCTGAGCGAAATTTCTTGAACTATCTGCTTGCAGCGCTGTGGTCCACGGAACCTTCCCCTTTAGCATGACAAATGTTTCGTGTTGCTTGAGCAGCGTTATGGCCGAGTTCACACTCGTAAAGCAAAAGTTACCTAATTAGCCGGTTCTGGTTGTTCATCTTTTAGGCGTCCCAGCCATATGCAGAACGATGACATGCAATGCTGTTCACAGCAATGACTACCATTTTATATCCCTTTCGACTGACTGCAGTGTTCGACTTGAACTAGTTTAAAGACGTGGCATACCCGCCGCAGCACATGCGTTTATGCAAATATTGCAAAACTTACGACTCACCCTCTGTATCTCCACGTATTATGAGAAGAATCTTTCTTCCACAGAAGTTACCAGAAACTGATGAGTTACTTAAATACGATACGAGAAAGCAGAACTTGCTTCCACTGGCGAAAAATCTCAGAATTTTCTGATTCTTAACACTCAGATACTTCGGACTTCATTGTCTTGGATGGTGTAATGGATGGTTCCCTCGAACGGAAATCGGGTGATACGGTTTCAATTGCCTCTCCCGAGCGATGTAATTTTCATGTTTCTTGATGTAAATGATTTTACTGATAAACAGTAAATACGGACAACTCAGAAATGTCTAATTGCTGTGTAACAATTCTGGCGTATTATAAAGAAAATATTCCTGCCACAGAATTTAAAGGCATAAGCTGCCCTGGTTGAAGAAGAATGCAGGGTTTTTATCATCACTTATGTTTCAGGTCATTCCACAAGGGGAAAAAATCCTCCATTTTGATCCAACATAAACCAAGAAACAAAAAAAAAAAGTTGTCAGCCTTTTAAATATTTTTACTCTCTTAAATACCTCTGCTTATATTCATAAGAATGCCAACAACAAAAACAAAGAATGATTTGCGAAGGAATTTAGCTTAATTCATATTAGACAAATAGTAGCAGGCATGTAAGTAAAAGTGACTATTAAAATACATTTTTTCTTAACGTTGTCTTTGAATGAGTGTAACAGAAATTCTGTCATGTATCTGTAATGAAAATTCTTTTGTACACAGTTTCTCGAAAACTATTACTTTAAAGAGTTTGCAATTTTGAGCACAAATAAAAACGACCCATAGCCAATATGTGTCGCAGTTATTTTTCGGAAAAAATGGTTAGAATTTTTTAAATTCAATTTATCTGACTCGAAAGTATTCCAATTTGGCGCTAGATGGCGCCAGAAGTTAGCTTGGCAGTGGTTCTGTGTGGAAGAAACGAAATCTCTCATTTCTGTCAGATTTTTGTAATAATCTAGGCCAAATAGAAATCAAAGACTGGGCACTGAAGTGAGATTGGAATCTTGTCTTCTATAGATCATCTTAAATTCTACTGTACTTTAATTTTTTGAAGAGAAAATGTGTACATTAGCAGAAAACACTTGAATTTGAGACAGAAACCACGCCTACCTCCAAACAATATCATTGGTTAAAACGTAACAGCGTGCGTTTTGTCTTTTCATTGTGGAGGCAAAGAGAGACCGCTTCCCTTCTGAATATGGTAAGGTCTTCAGTCATTCGCTGACGCCAACTTCTGTGAGAATCCCTCAAGACGTAAAAGCCACGCCCAAGGAGCAATATTTTGCGCCATCTATCGCAGAAGATGAAGCCTAAAACTCATTCAAAGACAGCCTCAATAGAGTTGTAAAACTAACATAGGTAATTGGAGACATACTTACCAAATAAATGCCGTTTGCATGTGTTACCTCCAGGACGTCCTTCAGTGTTTTCTCCCACCATTGCTGTGCCTTAACATCGAAGAAGTTTGGGTAATTAAACCAAGGGGTGGAATTTGCTGAAAAATAAATTATTTTGCAACTTTAGACTAAAGAATTAAAATAATTTTTCTTCTTTTTCTGAGATTCTTGGTGTAAGTTCTATATTGTATAAGAATTTGTAATAATAAAACAAATTACTGCTCGTATGAGATGTAATAGCGCTGTTATTAAAAACATTGTAAAAAACTAACAGGAATGTCTCACGACAGCTGAGAGCAAATTTATTAACAGGCTTTTGGGAGCGATATTTTCATTGGATAAATGGTAGCACTGTCTTCATTGATATAATTCGACATATGCATCCGTCTGTCCGAAGTTACTGTAGCCCTGTGTGCTGCAGAAGGAAGGATTCAGGAGCAACTTCTGTTAAGAGGGCAATTTACGGAGCTGAATTGAAACGCAACGTTGCGCTGCTAGTTTTTGTTTACGGTCACTCAGAACTGGTACAGAATCTGTCACACTGCTTAAAATGTGTTCAAAGAAGAGCTTTTTGGGCGAATGAGCGAATTTTCGATATTACAAGGGCCGGATTAAGGCCTTAGTGGGCCCCGACACTAAGACATCTGAGTGGGCCCCCGAAGAACTTATGACAGACAATCATCATTAAAGTCTGTTAAAACACGAAATTCTAGCAATATGCTTGTGATAATTATTGCGTAGTGCATTCTTCATACTAATAAATTTCCTGAAGAATTTCCATAACGAGTCCCTGTATTTTAAAATGTTCTCATAAGAACGCACGTTAAAAGCTTAAAATTCCTAGATTTTGTCTTGGAATTTTTAATAATTTAGCATTGTATACTTTTCTTGGTGCATCTTTCTTGTTATGTAATGTGAAGTCACAGTGAATTTTGCCCATTAACGGTTCCAAGTGCAAAGAGCGAGGTGTGGGTGGATGGTAGTGAAAAAGCTGAAACTGTCTCGCCGGATTTGCTGTACACAGCGACATAAAACGTTTACCCTTAGTGAGCTATCACTGCCTTGAAATCTGCGCATCTTCTAGCCACTGTTTCTGATCGAGTGGAAATCATACGAGACAAAATTAAAACTATTCTCTTCTACTATCGTGGGACAGATACTGGCAGAACTAGTGGTGTTGGATTTATAATAAACAAGAAACTGAAGGATAAAGTTGTAGAAGTGGAAAGTTCCTCTGACAGAGCTGCACGACTTGTTATCCAACTCTCAAAAAGATACCAGGCTCAGATTATTCAAACTTATGCACCCACCACAAGTCATCCTGAAGAAGAAATTGAAGAATTTTATGAGGAAATTTGTCATCTAAATAATAAAGGTAAGCAGCACTTGAAAATAATTATGGGAGATTTCAATGCAAAAATAGGGCAACGGCAACAGAATGAAACTTCAGTAGGCAAATTCGGTCACGGCAACAGAAACCAGCGTGGAAATACTCTCGTTGAGTTTGCAGAGGCAGAAGGGTTTTTCATCTTGAACTCCTTCTTCAAGAAAAAGCCACACAGGAAATGGACATGGAGACATCCAAATGGAATGACAAGTGAAATTGATTTTATTATGTGTAACAAAAAATTCGTCATAGAAGACTGCAGTGTGCTAAACAAGTTCAACACAGGTAGTGACCATAGATTGGTGAGATGTAAGATGCACCTCAACACTAAACTTGAACGTGGCAAGCTCATAAGACAAACAAAATCTATTGACATAACCAACCTTAAAAAACACCATAATACCTTCAAATTGGAACTGAAGAACAGGTTCTCTGCTTTAGAAGGCCTAACATCGGAAGAAGTGGATATTTCTGAAGTTAACAGAAAAGTAACCAAAGCTCTTATGGAAACAGCAACAAAATTAGCTGGGTCTAAGAACAAGTTGCATGTAAATAAATTATCAGGAAAAACGAAAATGTTGATGCAAAAAAGAAGAGAGATGAGGACAACTAAAGAAGATGTGACTTCCAAAGTGGAATATATAGAGCTATGCAAGACAGTAAGAAAAAGTATCACTGAAGACGTAAGAAAATTCAACTGTGAACTAGTGAGGAAAGCAATTCAAAACAACCAAAGCCTAAAGATAGCAAAGGGACATCTCAGTAAGGGAAGAAAACAGATTATGGCACTGAGAAAAGAAAATGGTTCTGTAACAAGAAATAGAGGCGAAATTTTGACAAGAGTGAAAGATTTCTACTCCAAATTATATGAAAGGGATGATACATGCACTCCAGACATCATGAAAGATACAACTACCAGAGTTCCTCCAGTCCTTCCAGCAGAAGTTGCACATGCAATCAAGAACATGAAGCGGGGAAAAGCTCCAGGAGAAGATGGAATTACTGTAGACATCATACAAGAAGCAAGTGGAGAAATCGAAACAGTACTCGCCCAAATTTTCACTCGATGCCTTAATGAAGGAAAGATTCCTGAGGATTGGAACACCGCTACAATGATCCTGCTACATAAGAAAGGTGACATTGAGGATCTTGGAAACTACAGACCTATCAGCCTCCTATCAGTAGTTTATAAAATCTTCACTAAAGTTCTTTCACACCGCTTGAAGGTAACACTGGACATGGCTCAACCGAGAGAACAAGCTGGATTCAGGAGTGGCTACAGCACAATAGATCATATCCACGTGCTGAGAGAACTAATTGAAAGAGCGAGGGAATATGAACTTCCATTGTGCATGGCTTTTATCGATTATGAAAAAGCCTTTGATTCGGTGAAACCATCAGCAGTTACAATGGCTCTGAAAACCTGCGGTATTGAAGATGCATACATTAATATTATTAATAACATCTATGAAAATGCAAGTGCAAAGATTCGGCTGTTTGAAAATACAACACACGTAAAAATTGGAAAGGGAGTGAGACAAGGTGACACCATATCTCCGAAGCTCTTTAATGCCACATTGGAGGGTGTTTTTCAGTCGCTGAGCTGGGAAAACAAGGGGATAAAGATTAATGGAGATTATCTAACCCACCTTCGTTTTGCTGATGACGTAGTCATTTTTGCAACTACCCCATCAGAGCTGCAGAGTATGGTCCAGGAACTTGCTGACAAGAGTAAAGAAGTGGGATTAAAAATGAACTTTCAGAAGACAAAAGTGATGTTCAATGCTTTTACAAGAAATGAAGATTTATCGATTGATGGAGAAAAGCTGGAGATGACAGACACGTACGTTTATCTTGGACAGCAGATATCAAGTGAGGGTCACATTGATGAAGAAATTAATCGGCGTACAAAACTTGCCTGGAGAGCTTTTGGAAGAAACAGCATAATTTTCAAGAGCAATATGCCATTATGTCTTAAAAGAAAAGTGTTTGATCAATGCATCCTTCCAGTGCTTACGTATGGTGCAGAGACGTGGACCTTAACTAAAAGAGACATACAAAGGCTGCAGACAACTCAAAGAAGCATGGAGAGGTGCATACTTGGTGTAACCAGGAGAGATAAGAAGAGGAACTCGTGGATCCGAAAAATGACAAGAGTGGTAGACATCATGATCAGAGTTAAATCCCTGAAATGGCAATGGGCTGGACATACTGCGAGAAGGACAGATCATCGATGGACAGCCGAAATTTTAGATTGGATTCCAAGGGACAGGAAAAGACCCAGAGAAGACCACATGGGAGATGGGTGGATGAAATTCGAAAGTATGCAGGGGTGACATGGAGGAGACTGGCACAAGACAGACCGTTGTGGAGGAAACTTGGGAGACCTTCGTCCAGCAGTGGATTGATAATGGTTGACAATGATGATGATGATGATGATGATATAAAAATACGTATATAAGTTGGGTATTATTAAGTGTGCAACTTAATTCTCGACCACAGGCACGACACGTTGACAGCAAATCGAATACGTAATAATAATCCCCGTCTTGTGGAGCTGCAGAATGCAAATGCGGAAAAAAAGAGGGCTGTTTCGAGTTGATAAAGTCATCAATACTTGTGTGGATCTCCTCGACAGAAGTGAAGTGCGTATCACTCAGGTGATGTTGCTGGGAGCGAAAGAGGTGATAATCCGACGGGGCGAAGTCTGAAGAACACACAGGGCGAGACAAAATCTCCCATCCCAGGTCGGTGATCGTGTTTAAAGTCGTTTTCGCGGTGTGAGGACGTGCGTTAATCTGAAGTAACAGGACCGACCTTCTGCCCTTGCCAGTGTATGGCTTTTCGCCTCCATTGCGTCACTCACACGAAGGAGTTGTGGACAATAACGGTCAGCATTGACCGTTTCACCAGGTTTCAGCAACTCATAGTGTATGACACCGCGCTGATCCCACCATATGCACAGCAACAACTTCCTGGCATGGATATTCAGTTTGGCGATGCTGGTGGTAGGCGGGCCTGGATAAACCCACGATTTGCGCCGCTTATTATCGTAGAGGATCCACTTCTTATCACAGGTCAAAATCTTGTGGAGTAAATCCTTCTTCTTGAAGCTGGAGAGCAAGGACACAGCAACATTGTAGCACCTAGACTTGTTCTCAGCTGTGAGTTGGTGGGGCACCCAACGGCCCTCCTTGTGAATTCGTCCTAGCTTGTGCAGGCGCTTTGCGATGGCTTGCCGTGTTACTCCGAGTTCCTGGGCGGGCTCTGACTCTGTGCGACAGGGATCCGCGTCCAACAGTTGTTCCAGTTCCTCATTGTCTAATTTCTGTGGCTGTCCCGGACGTTCTGCACCACGGAGATCGAAATTTCTCTGTTTAAACCGCTGGAACCACTTCTTACACCTACTGTAAGACACAGCTGCCTCACCCAAAGCAGCACAGATCATTGGCTGGTGTCAGAATCGTACTATCACGATTTTTGTAGTTGTATTTTTCTGTTTATTTCTGGGTGTGGGATAGTGGGAGGTATTGCATGGTGAATGTTATTGCACTTTATTTCACTGCGATACTCTTACCATCCAGATGCACTTACTTTTTTCTTGCTGCCACCAGTCTAGATGTCGAGATTGGGGAAAGGTCTAAACGCCTTATGTAGATCCACTTTATTCGAAACAGAGGCGTGGTTGAAGATTTCCAAGCTGGTGTAGAAATGAGCCGAAGATATTTAACAAATAACAACTAACTTTATTCGCCACCACTTAGGGTAGGATGAAGGTTGGTTTTACACCTTGCACTAGAACATACAGAAGATGATGCTCATATGAATTTGAAGTGACAATAGAGCTTGAGAGCTGAGCTAATAGAAATATGGTGCTTCCTTGTTAGCACCGTTCAAGTTGGTTCACTGTAAACCGCCACACAGGAAAACTGCCACACGCTTTTCATTAAGGGGTAGGGTACAAAT
The DNA here is from genome assembly GCA_039090855.1 of Macrothele yani. NCBI lineage: Eukaryota > Metazoa > Arthropoda > Arachnida > Araneae > Macrothelidae > Macrothele > Macrothele yani. Next base: position 25,065,449 of record CM076992.1, read on the forward strand.
TGCTATTCCTCCAAGGAACACTTTGAATGTGTGGCAGTTTTCTGGTGTGGCAGTTTTCAAAGTTTCCGAATTATGTGTGGCAGTTTCCCAAAGTGCCTAACGATGGGAAAAGAATTCATGGGATCGTTGTGACTTTGTGAACTGGTCACCAAGATGGCTGTCCTTCTCCCTTCCTTGCTTTTCACTTCGAAATGGCGTTCCATTGCCCATTTCTGATTTTTTTCCCACGTTTACTTTATTAAAATTCAGCAGTTCCCATTTTCCTGTGCACCACTGGCATTTTCCAACACTTTTTTCTAACGGTTTTCACATCTTCACAGCTGGCCTTCCGCAGCACTTTTTCTCAGCTGAAACGCGAACAGGAGGCAGTGCCTGAAATGTTGCTTCTCGAACAACATTGCTTTCACCGTCAACTTCCGTCCCTTCTGTCACTACAGTTGTGAACGGTTACGGTTGCCTGGAAAGCTGTTGGATGGCGCTGCAATCAGCCTGCAAATAGTTGCACACAAATAGTTGCACACAACTATATGCATTTGCCAACATTTTATGATCGCTTGCGGTTAGGGGCCGAGAACTAAGTTGCACACCTAATATTTGCTGTGTAGTGGCATGGCTGCCTCCTGAGCCCTTGATAATGATGGAGCTCCTAGGAAATAGTCCAGCTAGACCCCCCCCTTAATCTGGCCCTCATTACAAAGAAGAACAAGAAAAATGACACCGAATTTTTGGTTGTAATGGGAATGTCTTCTGAATCTTTTCTGACACAAAAAATAACATTTCAAAGCAGATTTTTATACAAACAAAAAATTCAGCCAAAAAGAGATTGCACTTACAGCACCTAACTATGCGCAATATGAGCAGCAGTGCTGTGCTCAAAAAACGTGCACCCCCCCCCCCTACCGCGCCTCGCAAATATATCTTCCAGGCCCTTCTGCAAAAATCTATTTGCTTTCAGTTACAAAAATTTTTTAATTCCATATTATTAACTAGGTTTTACGGGAGTTTTAGTAATTCAAATTCGTTGGAACCCCATAGGTATTTTTCGCTACACAATTTTTTTTTTTTTTTTTTTTTTATTGGAGGTTTAATGACCATCGTGAGCAACTCAATGGGCTATAAGCAGTTGCCCGTCCCTAATTTAGGGTCACTGGTTCCAGGGAAGGGAGAGAGCCAGTGCCGTAAGACAAACACAACACCCATGCCTGACCGGGATTCGAACCCGGACCCCTTACGGACGAATGATCAGAGGCCAGCGCCTTAGACCACTGCGCCACCGGGGCAGCACACCAAAACTCTCACACTTCATTGCGTGTAACACAAATATACACATTGTAATTAAAATGGTTACCCCTGCTATATACCAGTATAAAGTATTACAAAACACTTAAGCCAAAGTTAATCATATCATGTAAATCTTATTCTTTTAGAGAACTAAGGCTAGCTTCTTTGAAATGCCTCACGATCACACTCAACTCTTAACTGCCGTGTAACACTGTTGTAACGAAGTAAATTTCTCCGTCAGAGAGGGCCGGAGGCATGGCAAAAGGATCAGCCGGGACCATGTATCGCTATAGGCAGCCATCCTCTGAAGAACATACATTGGAGAAATCCCAGTCAATTTTGGTGTGTGGAACGTAACATCACACACATTTATTTTTCGAAGCGCTGAAGAAGGGATTCTCTTATTTTTCCTGTCTCGCGGTGTGGAAAGAACATCACACCATTGCGAGAACTTTAACGGCCAGGTCATTCTTGAAGTTCGGGCGTCAATATAACGAAGTAAATTTCTCCATCATTCTTGTCCACGCCGGACATCGAATCCGGATCCCCTCACTCCGGAATAAATCGCTTTCCCAACTGAGCTACGTGGACGTATGCTCTCACTGCTATCTGCCTTTACCGCATGCGCGTCCTGCGTGGCAGGCACGTCACAGTGTCGTTGATGACCTTTTCCGATTTATACGAAAATACAGGACATAAGTAAACAAACGGAAAGTAGCAATCAAGAATTGTCGCAGAAAAAGAGAGTAAAATTATTTACTCTTGAATATAAAAAATACACTTAGCATAATATTACAATGTTTTGCATATAGTAGAAATATTTTCTTTTGACTCGGCTATAAAAAATAACGACACAGGTCTCTGACTTTTTTTCTTTTTTTTTGTTCCAACGAAGAACACCTTTTAGCTAATTACACTCCGGAGGATGCGTAGTTGCGTGCAAACAAATGCAATACATAACGCTATATCCTCATTGGTAAAAAAACATTCATTTACTCAACTGATATTTCTTTCACATTCTCTTGTTAATATACACTGACGGAAAAAAAAATCCCAACACCACGAAAAAATAGTTGTAGAGGAATGAAATGGCGGCAATACATTTGTATAGGTAACATATTTAATCCATTAAGGTTTCAAGATCACAGCTTAATGTAAGCGCGAGAAGAGCCATTTTAAATGTGAAATGCTGGTACATTAATAACCGGTGTAACCGCCAGAATGTTAAATGCAAGCACGCAAACGTTCATGCATTGTGTCGTACAGGTACTGGATGTCAGTTTGTGGGATGGAGTTTCATGCCTGTTGCACTTCGTCGGTCAATACAGGGACGGTTAATGCTGGTTGGGGGTGACGCTGGAGTTGTCGTCCAATGATGTCCCATACGTGCTCGATTGGTGAAAGATCTGGTGATCTAGCAGGCCACGGCAACATGTCAACACTCTGTAGAGCATGTTGGGTTACAACAGTGGTATGCGGGCGAGCGTTATACTGTTGGAAAACACCACCTGGAATGCTGTTCATGAATGGCAGCACAACAGGTTGAATCACCAGACCGACGTACAACTGTGCCATCAGGGTGCGTGGGATAACCACGAGAGTGCTCCTGCTGTCATAGGAAATTGCTCCCCAGACCATAACTCCAGGTGTAGGTCCAGTGTGTCTCGGCCGCAGACAGGTTGGTTGCAGGCGCTTACCTGGCCTCCTTCTAACCAACACACGGCCATCACTGGCACCCAGGCAGAACCGGCTTTCATCAGAAAACACAACAGATCTCCACTCCGTCCTCCAATGAGCTCTAGCTTGACACCACTGACGTCGCAAACGGCAGTGGTTTAGAGTAAGTGGAATGCACACTACAGGGCGTCTGGCTCGGAGCTGTCCTTCAAGTAACCGATTTGTAACAGTTCGTTGTGTCACTGTGCTGGCAAGTGCAGCTCAAATTGCAGACGCGGTACGATGCGCCAAGGCCATACGCCGTTCACGGCGGTCTTCCCTTTTAGTAGTGCCACGTGGCTGGCCGGAACCCGGTCTTTTTGAGGCATTACCTTCCCTTGACCACCGCTGCCAACAATCATGCACAGTGGCTACATTCCTGCCAAGTGGTTCTGCAATATTGCGGAAAGAAAATCCACCTTCTCGTAGCCCTATTACATGACCTCGTTCAAACTCCGTGAGCTGTTGATAATGGCTTCGTCGTCTTCTTAAAAGCATTCTTGACTAATATCAACACACTATGTCGAATTTCAATGATAACTAACGCTTACGAACGTTACAGCGCATATTTACAGCAAACCTGCTTTGCATGTTCCGAGGGGTGCTACTAGCGCCACACGTATGCGCCGAGCGCGAAATTTGCATAGACGTCATCTTACAGATGTACTCTCACCACCTACCAAACTGTCGTTTATCTAACACAACCCCTTCTTGGTGTTATGATTTTTTTTCCGTCAGTGTACATGCATAAGGAACTATAGCTATGGCTATGAAAAGAAGCCTTAAATCCTCTAGAATAGCTGTTTTTCCATCACCTAATTTTTATAAACTAAAGACAAATAATTTCTTGAAGATTTTGCTTAATTATTGAAAAAAAAAACTGCTTTTCTTTTCAATACTTCATTCAAAGCTGCCGTAAAATTATCTTGTGAAATCCTTTTGCTGAGATAAGAGGCCCCCTTAGCAGTGAGCCCCCCCCCTCTCACACGCAGGAGTTGCGGAAGTTACCAGTGCACCCATGGTGAGCATTGTTACTCACAGTGAATGAAAAAAAAAAACCTACCAAATTCCTACAATCGACAGATCATCCACACAAAAAAATGCCACTTACTACTACTAGCGCGTGAAAAGTATGTTAAAAAATTAACAAACTGCGCGCACATAACGTTTCTCATAGAGAAAGATATCGACTAATTAGAACAAGACATATTGAGAAGTAAATGCCATGCGTTACTTAAAAAAAAAAAAAAAAAATGAGTGCAAAATACTCTCCGTGATGAAGAGTGTCTTACCAAAAATGGATTTTCCAAGGGATGTTTAGAATGGAATAAACTCTTTAAAATATAGAAATATACGTTGACACCCTGCGGCGGAAGAATTTTGAATAATGGAAAAGTAGAAAATATGGAGAAGGTATTCTTCATAGCAAAAGCTATGCTGAGGAAAAGAAGTTTTCAAATATGTCTCCTGGAAGCAGAGATAGCAATAAAACTTTTTTGGCATTTATGAACCCATAGGGGATAAACTGTGCTATGTTCAAAGAGAATAACGTGTTCCCCATCTACACTCAGAAGTTATTGTGAAGGTGAACAAAAATCAGGAACAAGCAAAGAAAAATCAGGAAATATACGAAGCGTTGAGCTCCAATTAAAAAATGTAGCTATTTAAAATTGTATAAATTATATTGGGTTGTCGGAAAAGTCATGACGTATTTTAGCCATGTATTGCAAAGGTCATTTATTGATAGAAAGAACAAAGATCAATCAATGATATAATGCCTGTTTTGTTCGATAACCTTTTGCCATCTTTCAGTGAGCTGCAGAATGCCTCGTACATAGAAGGACCTGTCTTTCGTGGCGAAAAACTGTACAAGGTGCTGATTTACAGCCTCATCTGAATTGAACGTTATACCACGCCAAGGACTGTTGAAGAGAGTAAAACAAGTGGAAGTCTGACGGCGCAAGGTCAGGCAAGTATGATGGGTGTGGCAACACATCCCATCCAAGCTCCAATAATTTTTGGCGGGTGATCAAACTTGTGTGTGGTCTCGCGTTGTCGTGATGGAACATAACACCTTTACGATGCACGAGCTCTGGACGTTTCTGGATGATGGATTCGTTCAAACTGTCCAATTGCCGACAGTACACTTTCGAATTGATTGTTTGGTTCCGTAGTAGGAGCTCGAAAAACACGACACCTTTAAAATCCCACCACACTGAGACCAGAACCTTCCGCTGATTAATGTCTGCTTTGGATGTCGTTTGAGGCGAAGCAGCACGTCGGGACCAAACCCGTTTGCGCAGCACAGTGTTGTACACAATCCACTTTTCGTCACCAGTTATCAGTCGCAGGGATCATAGCATACTTCTGGAAAATTTTAGGTAGGAATTTTAGGAATTTTTAGAAAAATTTTAGGAAAATTTTAGGAGTGTATTTCAATAAAAACTAGATGTATATTTGTATACATCTAGTAAAACAACTTTGTATACATTGTAAAGAGTTTGCTTCACACCCTTCAACCATATATACTGATAGACTGCGCATGACATCAAAATTTCTGGCTCCAACATAAAATCACATGACAACAGTCAAAAAGATGGGTTACACCTGCTGTGCTTATGGTTGCTCTGAGAGATATAGTAAAGAAAGTTCTATGATTTTTCATGGGTAAGAAACGAATTAAATACCTAAGTCAATAAAGTTCAATTACTTAACCAGAAACTTGCAGCTATTGATATAAAAATATAGTAACTTAAGAAAAAAAAATGGAATGCATGTTCCAAATTCTTCGCAAATGTTCATCACATTATAAATCACAAAATGTAAACAACCCGATCATGCATGTATATAGCTCATAAGTAAACTTACCTGAAGAGTTTTCATTATATATGAGGCGCATTCACATAATACACCGAAAACACTGAAGTTCTGCAGCGTAAATTAGTAATCATAACAGCATTTTTACACGAAATTTGGAGTCTGATGATGACGTGCCCAATGTTTGAGCCATGGCGGCTTTGATGCAGCTATTGCCAATGTGCAGTCCATTAGTATATATGGTCGAAGTTAACACCCAAATTTTTTGCATAACGTCTAATGTCTAAAGTTTAAGTATGATTTACTTCTAATGTTCAGTTCTTATCTTTTCACGTGTTATTATCATATTCAAGTATATTTACCACATTCAAGTTTCACTTTGATCATTAATATGCTGTTGAACCAGAAGCAATTCACGATTTTCACAGTAAAGTTTTCAGGTTTCACATTAAATTATAATATCCTAAAAAGGTAATTGAAAACCAAGAACTATGTACAATTGTTCACTGAATTACTTTTTTCATATTATTGTTTTAACCTTTTCCTGATTAGCCTATCTTTTTCTGCTTCTACCACAACTAATTTACTTTCAGTTTTCTTTATTTCAGCTGAACCTTGTATGATCAAGTTAGAGGCAACTGCTATTTCAACAGTATTTTGTTTTTCTACAGCTTTTCTCATTCTTTCTGTTCCCTCTTGAATTATTGCTAGGGAGGCTTCTTTATCGTTTTTAAGTCTATTTATTTCTGCATCATTTTCTTTTATTTTGTCATCAAACTCAGCTTTTCTTTTTTCTCTAGCTGCTTTTCCTTATTTTCCCTCTCTTTCTGCTTCCTTTCTTTTACCTTTTTTGATTCTTCTTCCTTCAGCTTATCAACATACTCTTTATAAAATTTATGTGAATCACAAACACTATTTAACAAATTTCTTGTTATGGGAACTTTACTTACACATCCATAGTGTTTAATGGCCCCTTTAACTATTCTTAATGATGTTATAGTTGAGTCTTTTAAGTTAGCCTTGTCCTTCCTTAACAGAGCAGTGTTAACCGAAAATCCCCTTTCTGCATCAGCATTACCATGAGGTAAAACTAAAATTGACTTTATGAGTTTAGCAAGATTTGAGTATTTTTCTTTTCCGCTAGAGTCTTTAATACTAAATATATTACGCCAGTAATGATCAATCCGCACTGGAATATGCCCTTCCTCTGAAAATTTCACTAGTTCATCTAGAGTTGGCTTATCGCAATTTAAAAGTTTCCACTCTTCTCTTACTCTATCAATTTGTTCCTCAGAAAGATGCAAAACACTTGAAATTCTGGTTATTTCCGAAAGTCCTTCAGTGACTGAAAGTTGAGTTGACTCTTTCTTTGGTTCTTTTACCTTTAAAACTTCTATGTCTCTTAGCTTTTGATTGCAGAATGGCAAATTTGACTTTAAATATTTTGTGGTTGCAATTAGTGATGATCTTACATCTAAGAGAAATAATTTCTGCCTGGTCTCCAGAACATTCCTGAGGAGATTTTTTGTCTTCATACCAACTTCTAACTCCCCTAGTTTTTTCCATGAATTTTTGTTTTCAAAATCTACATTCTTTAGGTCTTCTCAAAATTTCCCTGCTATAACATCATCTTGGATAAACTGAGCCATAACATTCCTCATTAAAGTATTTAAATCAGAATATAACTGGTGTATTTTTGGTTCTTCACTCTGATAACATAATGAAAACTTTTCAAAATTTTGGTGTGAAAATGAAATTAATGCTAAATAGCAAGGAGTAAGCTCATTTTTCAGGAAACAGTGAATTCTTTTATACCTTGCTGAATTGCGCAGTTGTTTTTCAAATATTTTTTGAGATGGCAAGAAGTTTAAAAAATATTCTGTAATATTTAGCCATTGATCCAAGAGCCTCTGGGCTACAGAACCAACGGTTAACCATCTGTTGCTGACATGACGCAAAAGAAATTTGGCAGTGACCAATGTTATATCCTCGACAGATTTATAATCCTCTCGTCTTGCAGCACTACTCTTTAAAAAGTAATGCATATCAGTAGCAAATTCGTCAAAATCTATATTTAAGCTTGTCAAAAAATTTTTAAATGCATTACTAACAACATGCAGGTTGCAAAAACCTAGTTCCAAAGATTTCTGGCCTGTTTCTTGTTTTACAACTTCATTGAATTTGCGTAAAAAGCACTTATTTACATTTGGGCTGTCCATGGATACACAAATAATTCTGTTCAACGAAATATTGAAGGATGATAACACATCAAGAATTTCTTTTAGCAAAATATCTGCTGTAGCATGACCCAGAAAAACGCTTGTTAGGTATCGGCAAGAAACTGAATTTATTTCTGAAGACCAGTACCTGAGATACACATCCAACTGCCGTTTCACTTGTGTATTTGTAGTTTCATCAAATGCTATAGTAACCTTTCCTGGGGTACTAGATGCAATGTCTTTTTTCAAATCCTCTTCAAAATATTTTGACAATCCATGTGATATCACATAAGCAACTTTTTTTTCTTTAAGTTGCATTTTGGCTGCAATAGCAGAATCAGGAAACATTTCTTTGAAAAGTTCAACTGTTTCAGTGCATGAAACAAAAGACATATTGTCCTTAACAACTTTCATGGCCCATAATGCTTCGGCTTTAGCCAACTGTAAATCATGACTCAGTACTTCACTAATATTTGTTTTGGGCTGAAGATCCCGTCCTCCAAAGGCTTTCAGGATGGACTTATTTTGAAATTTACTTTGAAATTTCTGCAAATGTTTTTTTCCTTTATGATGCGCTTTTACTTGTGAAAAGCCACTATTAGAAATGTTGAAAATTTCTGAACACAATTCTTTCAACTTCACTCCGTCCAATTCTTTGGCGAGCCACGCATCTTGAAATTTCGTTTTGGATTTAGGCATCTTAAACACTTGTATTACTAACCAGAAAATGAAAGGGAAGTACAAAAACACGTTCCAATATTGCAAAACCAGACAACTTCCCGAAATTTGGCTGCGTGGATGTCAGAAGATATGAAAAAAAAAAAAAAAAAAAAAGCAGGTCACCACTAGAGAACTGAACCTGCACACAGCACAGAGAACACCATAAAAGACGTAAAACCAGAAACTATCATACGCATCTCACGCAAGTTCAGTCAAAGCGAGTCGGAGACGAGATATATTGCGCATCGAAGGTCGCTGTCGCCGACGCATGATCGAAGGTCAATGATCACGTGCTCTACTGCCTGCCAAGATAATACTCAGCTACCATCCCATCGTCATTACCGGAGGTTACGGAAGGAGACCACATGTTTCCTCTTTGCTTCCACCCACCTGCGGTTTACAATAACAAAACATCAGCAGAAAGAGGAGGTTCCACAAGGCATGTACAAAAATAAAGTACGATCTTCTGCGTGCCACGGAGTTCGTCTGCAAAGCGCAAACCAGGGGTGAAAATGACCCCTCCCCTTTTCCCTTAGATCTCTTGTTACTCTCGAAAACTGTTCGAAGGCAAAAAAATGGAACGCCCGCCCCGAAGCAAGTGCATCTCGATGGCGTCATTTTTTCCTCCCTTCAGCAGCACAGCATATAGGCTGTGTTTCTACAATAACAGGTCTTTTTACCTTACCGTAATGGTAAATTTATTGGCGTTAATAACGGTTGTGTTTTTAATAAAAATAAGCTTACGAAAATTTTAGGATGAATAGCAAATTTTAGGTCTAATTTTAGGAATTTAAGGAGGGTCACAAAATATTAGGAATTTTAGGAGGAATGCGATCCCTGCAGTCGCTTCAAAAAAGGATCGTTTTCCTCACGTTTAATGAGCATAACACATATGTTTATAAGCGCCGTCAATTGAGCTTGTTCGAGTTCATGAGGAACTCACACATCGAGCTTGCTTACGTATCTCAGCTTCTTCAGGTGGTCATGAATGCTTGAATGATGGATGTGCAATGTGTCTGCAATCTCTCGTGTCGTGTAAGGCGGGTTTGACTCGATCAATGCCTTGATTTGGTCATCATCAACCTCGGTTGGCCTCCCGGACCGAGGAGCATCGTTGAGGTCAAAATCACCAGCACGAAATTTTGCGAACCACAGCTGGCACTGACGTTCTTGTAGAGCATTATCACCGTACACTTTACAAAACTTTTCACAAGCTTGACGTGCGTTCTTCTCTTTACGGAAGTAAAATATGGCGAAAATGCACAGTTTGGTCTTCCATCTTCAACTTGATGTCGAATCTCCGCAAATCAACCAAATAGCTCACTATTCCTTTTAGACTGCAGCTAAAACTGGCACCTGTTGAATGCCATAGCGATAACAGAGCTGCGCACACCTCTAGTACTTCCAAAACCGCCCAACCGCCATCGGGTGCCAAAATACATCATGCCTTTTCCGACAACACATTAAATTACTACATAAATTATACGAAGGGCAGCTGACAGTATGTTCCAATCTGCACGGGTATCCCCCGCGCAGATTGGAACATACTCAAACCGATCGCAGGCGATAAATAGGCGGGAAGTAGGGCCTTGCAACACTGTGTCGCAATCGACAAACATGGGTAAACATGGCGATCTGAGCGACTTTGATCATGGATGCATTGTCGGCGTAAGACAGATGGGTCAATCTATCACCCAAGAGGTAAAAATTCTAGGGTTCCCGATGGTAATCAACGGTGTATCGCGAGTATACCATCGACGAACGTACCAGCGCCAAGAGAGCAAGCGGTGATCGACAACACATCATTGATGATCGGGATAGATAGACTATCCACTAGCGTCTCTAGACAGGAATGCCCTACGGGAGTCTTACTGCGCATGATCTTGGGGACTTCAGTTTCGGGGGTCGTACACATATTGCATTAATGAAGGGGGCAGCCCGACTTATTGTCTCGAACGCAGGTGTTATTTAAATACATTTCGTCAGCTGAGCGTCCGACTTCTACTCTGCAAATTGATAAGTGACAACAATTTCAGTAGCATTATTGACTTGCTGAACACGAGCAACAATGCTGGAAGGACGATTTATTTCTCTTCAATTCGTACATGCCACTCCGATGAGAAGAAAAATATATTGCTGTGCCACCATCCGCCAATTTTTTATTATTATTATATCCTGTCTGTTTTACAAAATAGGACTGAGTCTCGCGTTCCATCTTTGCCTTTCAAAGATGGAACGCGAGACTTGGTCCTATTTGTAATTGTAATTTGTTCAGTTCATACTGCAATTCTTTTTTTTTTTTTTTTTTTTTTTGATTGAAGGTTTAACGGCTACCGTGAGCAACTCAGTGGGCTATAAGCAGTCGCTCGTCCCAAATTTAGGGCCACTGGTTCCAGAGTAGGGAAACAAACACAACAGCCATGCCTCTCGGGATTCGAACCCTGACCCATCTGGGACGAATGACCAGAAGCCATGGCTTAGACCACTGTGCCACCGGGGCAGCCATATTGTAATTCAATGTCCGTATACAATTTTAATGTGCTGTTGCAAGTTGACCAAACGACTGAAACTCTGATTACAAAGACAACAGTGGAAATTGGCTAAGGTTCCAGGTATTTCTGTAGGATGACAATGAAACATTTTCACGTGCCTCGATAAATTACTTTTATTACTTTTCCCAGAAAACTCAAGCTTACAATAAGCACAAGAAACAGTTCTGGCGTTCGACATAGTTCAAGTTTTTATGAACTACTTATCTTCTGCGCACAAGAGTAGATGCCTACCGAACTGAAAGCAATATAAACAACGCCTGCTTTCGAGAGTAGAAGTCGGGCTGCCACCTCCATTAATACAATATGTGTACGACCCCCGAAACTGAAGTTTCCGAGATCATCAAGCGTCCATGTCTATGAGCATGCGCAGTAAGACTTCCATAGGGAATCATTCCTGTCTAGAGACGCTAGTCAGACTATCCAGGCTCGCACAGACCGACGGCTTAGCAGCGGTGTCGCAAATCACATGCAAGTTAAATGCCGGAAGCCCAAGAAGCGTCAGCGAGCGAATGGTAAGGCGCACGCTGGAAAGCCTGGACTATGGGAGCCGACGCCCTACTCTCGCGCCGCTGTTGATTGCTCGTCATCGGACATTACGCCTCGAACATCAAAACTTGATCTCTGCAGAGTGGCGCCGCGTCGTGCGGTCCGACGAATCCCGTTTTCAGGTGTAGCGAGCCGACGGAAGGGTGCGGGTGTGGCGTCGACAGCATGAGGCCATTGCCTCGTCATGTCAGGTTGGGTCTGTTCATGACGATGGTGGTTCTCTGATGGTTTGGGGAGCCTTCTCACGTGACACATGAGTACCCTTATTATTGTGCATGTTGAGATCCTTAACCACTACACGCTATTAGCATGTGTTATCTGAACACCTACATGCTCTCATGGCCATCACGCATCCTGCAACCGATGGTCTGTTCCAGAATGACAATGAGCCGCCCCGGCGGGGAGCAATAGTCTGAGTTTGGAACCATCCAGTGGTCCGCATAGTTCCCGAATTAAAACCCTGTTGAAACTCTCTGGGATGCCATGGAGTAGAACATCAGATCCATGGATTCTGGACCGACGCCTTGGGCAGAGTTGTGGACAATGGTACTCCAGGTATGTGTGTTATTATCTCCGGAAACCTTCGGCACCTAGTGGTGTCAATGCCTCCGAGTGTTACAGGCTGTTGACAATGGTACTCCAGGTATGTGTGTTATTATCTCCGGAAACCTTCGGCACCTAGTGGTGTCAATGCCTCCGAGTGTTACAGGCTGTTATTTGCACTGGAGGAGGACCAACACAGTATTAGGTAGGTGTCTCTAATATTCTGCCCATTGAGTGTATATAATCAACCATTATCAATCCAATTTTATGTTGTTGCTTAAATATGACACATCTCTCCGGGTTTTTTTTTAATTAATTAAGTTTTCTGAATTGCCTATAAGTAACAGTGATTTTTCAAAACCATTTACGAACACTGATTTTCTTTATGATTTTGTTGAGAACCAATATGGTGGCCCCGAAAGATCTAATGTACATTTATCACTCATGTGCTGTTTTTAACTGTGATTAAAGTTTTAAATATCATACGGTTTTAGATTTCAAAAATCGTGCTTCGATGGCTACTTACTTTTGATGTTCTTCCTCAGTACAGAAACCTGCTTTATTTTTGCAGCCAATATAGTTGCAGATTTAGGCTTTTTTGACAAGGTATCACTGTAGTTTTATGAAACTTTCATATTTGATTTAACGTAGAAAACGGCACTATCACTTCTTACAGTACAATTTCTCTGAAAATAAATGGTTTCTCATTCCTTAGCGAACTTCTTGCTACATAAATGGGAAACGAATTTCCCTGAAGAAATAATTCTTCATAAATACATGGAAGGCAATAAGAATTGTAATCGTTGGCACAAATGTGCGGTATTTTGTTGGTTGGCAGTGGTAGGTTGGAGGGTTGATTCGGTTAATTAAATTGCATTATTTTTGATTTCCTGTTTTCATCTTGACTGCTACGATATATCCAAAAATCACTACTCCACCCTAAATGACTTATCACATTAACATTTTAAAACACAACAATTTATTACATAAAAAATAACATGTAGAGACCATGAGCTCTTCGCTACAAAACTCATGACAACATCTCTCTACGGAGGCGAGTCTAGAAGTGACGCTCTTACGTCACACACAGTCTCTGCAGTACGAGGTGCACCTGGCGCCATCTATTAATCAAAATTGTATGTAAAAGATTGAGAATTAAAAAAATGTACAACATATTTTTACTGTTTCCATGTAGCCACTCCTTCAGGAAATTTGAAAATTACATTGCCCTGGTGCGAGAATCGAAGCTGCACCTCCCGATTATTGGTCGAGCATGCTATCCGTTACACCACATAGGACAAGGAAATTCCAAGCAACTGAAGCAAAGCAGATGTAGCTTAGAAATCAGAGAACCGTTCAGATTTGCCCTAGTCGAAGCTATTCCGTGCTTCCTCGTGGCCACACTACGACCTTTTCTCACATCCGGGTTCGGATATAGGTCACAAGTTCCAGTGTTTATGAGAACATCGCCATCTTCTTAGCTTCAGTTGCTTGGAACGTTGTTGTCCTGGGTGGTGTAACGGATAGTATGCTTGAACGGGAATCGGCAGATGCGGGTTCGATTTCCGCAGCGTAATTTTCAAGCTTTCTGAAGGAGTGGCTTCATAAAAGCAGTTAAAATATGGCACATTCGTGCCGACTATCAAAAATGAACTTCTTGCTATGTCAATAGAAAAAGGGAGAAAGCATTTTTCCTTTCGTTTCCAAAAAATTTGAAGTTCAAACTCGGAATTTCGTCGCCATCTTCCGTTTCCTGTAAAGTCCTTTTCTCCCCATGTTTGCAAACAGTAGCGTTTTTGAAAATTAATTTCGCTTTAAAATTATTTTTTTTTGAGGTTTAACGACCACCGTGAGCAACTCAATGGGCTATAAGCAGTCGCCCGTCCCTAATTTAGAGTCACTGGTTCCAGGGAAGGGAGAGAGCCAGTGCCGTAAGACAAACACAACATCCATGCCTCACCGGGATCCGAACCCGGACCCCTTCGGACGAATGATCAGAGGCCAACGCCTTAAACCACTGCGCCACCGGGGCGGCACTTTAAAAAAAAAAAAAAAAAAAAAATATCCCACTACGTTGAAAAGGTAGTTTTGGGTTAAATTTCACATTTTGTAAAAATGCGTTCATTTTAAATCCCCATTCTTTAGGATTCCAAAACTGCCTTTGTTTCTTGTCTAAGATAAATATATACAGAGTTATAGCAATCGGAATATCTAAACCCAGATGTCAAACGAACGGGAAGTGACATTTGAAACGCGTTTTTTTGCGGGATGAGATCTTCGTCCCAAACTATTTGCGGAAAACCTGATAACTGCAAAAGGTATGTAAATAAATTGATGAAACTTGGTATACATCTTTCTTACAATGTTGTGCATGCAATGAACTAAAAGTTTTGCTGTTTGTCAGTTCAAAGTTAGGTTATAGCTATTTACATTCAACATAGTGAAGAAATTTGTCGAAAATTCACACTAATCCAAGTAGGAATGAGTGTTTCTCAGCAGTGTTTAGGAACATCACTTACCTTTTAGTTCACTGCATCGACAATAGTCATGCACATATACCGATGCAAAAAATGCCATCATATATCTGTAAATTTTTTATTTAGAGCGTTTACCATAAACAACATATTTCCTTAAATTCTTTTACAAATTTTCCAATTTCTTGAAAATTTATATTGATATAATTTTTTTTTTCAATTTTATGTGTTTTTGTGTGCTAGCCTTCCTAAAAAAAATTACCCATTCCTGCATTTTTCAAAAAAAGTGCCCCCAACGTAGTGGGATACCTTAAACAAAAGAAGAAATGCTTGCTCTGTCCTTTGATATAGCCAGAAGTAACTGGAGACGCTCAGCAATCTCATAAGTGTGTAATAAATGTTAGAATCTTGAAAATATGAAAACAGTCTTTACACAAATATCGAATAGCATTAGAGTATTTCAGAGATTTTTGATTTCCGTATAATAATTCGATATTTCCCGTACACCGTAGCGAACCAAAGATTCCCGTTGTGACTACGAAGAATCCGTAGGAGGGTTTGTAATGGCATTATATGTAGGAGGCGTAATGCAGTAGATAACAAAAGTTACAAATTATAAAATTTCAACAAAACTAGATGTTTTCTCAAAAACAACCAGATTTCAGACAATGGGATCAAAAACCGGATACAATAGGAATAAATCTGGACGCTTGGCAGCTATAATATATACACTCACGGACAATAAAATTGCGCACCAAGAAGGAAGCATCAGACTGAACTGAAATTTTATGGAGGTAATGATACAGATGAATGATACACATGATGGCAAAAACAGAGCTGCAGGATAATTACAGAGATATCTATGGAAAGCAGTCTGGTCAACTTCAATAGCATATCGCACCGCCACGTGAGGCGATACATGCTGCAATATGGTCCGGCATGGAGGCGAACAGACGCCTGATTCTTCCCGCAGGAGGACTGGCCCACACTGTTCAATACGTGTGGGCTAGTCCTTCTGCGAAAGACTGGCCCACACGTGTTGCACGGTGTGATCCAAATCCCGTATAGTGGGGCACAGCTACAGCTAGCGTTTCAACTGGTCCCACACATGTTCGATAGGGGACATGTCCGGGGAGCGGGCAGGCCATGGAAGTGCCTGAACATGAAGTAGGCAGTCCCCGGCAACCTGACTAGTGTGCGGGCGGGCATTATCCTGCTGGTACAGCGCACCTCGAATCCCCGCCGGGAATGGGAACACATGGGGCCGTAGGATCTCATTCACATACCACTGGTCCGTAAATGATCCATGTACCAGTGCTAGAGCTGATCGGCTACCGTAGGCTATGGCTCCCCAGACCATAATGCCTGCAGTGGGGGAGGTGTGGCGCTCGATAGCGAGGTTGGGATTGTGCCGTTGACCCGGGGACCTTCACACCAGGACGCGGTGATCATCTGTCCCCAAAACGAAGCGGCACTCATCGCTAAACACCACGCGTCACCAGTCTGTGGCATTCCACGTCGCTCTGGCCTGGCACCATTGCACACGGAGCCGGCGATGTTCCGGTGTTAAAAGCAGCACACGTAAGGGGGCTGGGATCGTAGATTCGCTTCCAAGAGGCGTCGGGAAATGGTTCGTAGGCACACAGTAGCTGTTACATCTGCCTGTATAGTGGACGGGGTCCCCGTGGGATCCATTCGTGCCTGGCACACGATCCGTCAATCCTCTGTACCGGTTGTCCTCCTGGTCCGTCCAGAGCCGCTCCGCCGTGTGGCAGTGCCTTCACGTGTCGACTGCTCCCAATACAGTTGGACGGTATGGTCAGAGCGATCCACGTGGCGGTCTATACGGCGCGCCGACCACCCTGCAGTTTTCAGCCCAATGATCATGCCTCTCTCAAAGTCCGTAAGTTGCGTAGATCGGTGTCTCTAGCATCTACCCGGCATTCTTGTCCCTCTGTACTTTTGCTTGCGTCGGACGGTGCTTTTCGCTTGCATGGGGCATCGACTACACGCCGGTTCATAAGGCTGCCGGTTCGTCCTTGCAGCGACCCCACGGGGTGTGCGACCATGCGCAAGCGCACCAAACGTGGATCATTTGCATACCAGCATGCACTCTAGCTATTTGCAAAAGTTTGCGGTTGTAGCATATTTTCTTCTAGGTGCGCAAATTTCATTGTCCGCGAGTGTATTTTTCAGTCAGTTCTAGAAATTAGAAATCTGCATATCTCTTCGAAATTCGCAATGAGCAAAACTCCAGAAGGACACGGCTCAAAAATCCGTAAAATCAGAACCACAATCAGGTCTGTTTACTGTAGTGAATAGTAAACAGTAAAAAGAGAAACCCGAAAGCAGATATGGCGAAAAAAGATTACGACTGTAACCCCCCCCCCCCCAGCGGGAAAGCTGTGCATTATTTAAAGAGGATAATGCTCCCCATCTTTATTGCGTCAAATGGAATACAGTAAAAAATTCTCAATGGATTTTTAGAGGTGAAGATACAGCTGCAAGCAGAAGAGCACAACGACCACTAGTGACAGAACTACGAGCCACAAAAGTAAAAGCTCTTCAAGTACAAACCTAATGTGTTCCACAAAATAAACGGTATCCGGTGTGATAAAACTGTTTTAAACCGGATATTATAGAAGCAGACATATTGAAAAAAAACAACTGATTAAACATTTGTGCACCTAGCGGAGAAATAGCGCAGTATTTTGAGAAGGAAATACTTACAATATGTTTTCATAGTTCCTAGTATCTGCCCGAAAAAGACTTTTTTCAATCGTGTTTTCAGTCCCGCAAGTATTGCTGCAGACATTCTGTAAACGGGATCGTGAACTTACGCCCCCCTCCTCCCAAAGGCACACTTGTGCATTCAGAAAAAAATTAAAATTATATGACACACATTTCGCACTGGAAACACTCTCTGACCAATTAAGGATTTTCCAAATCGGACGCTTCGAAGCAGAGGTATGCACAAAAATACGACATATATCCACACCTCGTGATGGCAAACCTATGCAATATTTTAAGCAGATGGTATTTTCAAAATAGTTTTCTGAGATGAGTGGTATCGGTCCACGAAAAAAAATTAAAAAAATCAGTCGAGTTTTCAGAAGCTCAGATATTGTTGCAAATACATCAGCAACAGAAATCGTTTACGCCCGTTGGTGGCCAAATTATTATTTACCAAAAATTAGAAACTATATGTAATAAATTTCGCACCAAGAGCTGTATCCGATGCAGACAGAATTTTCCCAATAGAACTTTTAGAAGCAGAGATATTGGGGAAATGACAATTTAACTTTACGCCGCCTAGCAGAAAATCTACGCATTACCTGAAAAAGAAACTGTACCCAAACTGGTCTCCGTTATAAATGGCATCGAAAGGAAGAAGAAAATGTTTCAATCGGATATTTAGAAACAAATATGTGGAATAAAATATATTTTGAATTCGATATCATCTACATTTACGCCTTCTAGCGGATAAGTTATGCAACGGGGAAAAACCGGAATGCTAGGATCATCGTTTTCACAGACAATGGAAAAAATATTTTTTCAAAACGATCTAATAGTTTTACAACGAAAAAGAATTTTCCAAAACGGTCTAACAGTTGCAAAGATATGGTGCCCACAGATGAACGGACGGACAGAGTACTATAAGCACGTACCTTTTTTTACAAAAGACGTGCGAACAACTGAATTTTTATAAAATGTGTGCAATAAAAATTGCAACTGAATTTTTATTGCATTCTACTCGTTTTTGTAGGCTACAAAGAAAGGAGGAGAACACACCAAATAACGTACCTAGGATTTCACAATATTGCCATCATTCTATATGACCTCTTGCCATCTGTCTATGAGTAGGTGGATCCCACGCCTGAAAAACTCCTGTGTTTTAGAGTAAAAAAAGTCATGAAATGCCGTTTTCACATCGTCTACATCATCGAAGGTTTGGAGAGAGAAGGCGTTCTGTAACGAACAAAAAAGGTGGTAGACTGTAGGTGCTAGGTCAGGGGAATACGCCGGGTGAGGTAACACTTCCCAACCAAAGTCCAGTAATATTTACCGAGTGATTAAAGCAGCAGTAGGTCTGGCATTATCATGCTGAAGGATCACATGCCTTTGCGATTGACGAGTGCTGGCTGCTTCGATGTCAGTTGTTCCCCCAATCTGTTCAACTGTTGGCAATAGACGTCAGCATTTATCGTTTGGTTAGATGTCAACACCTCCCAGTGGAATATTCCCTGGACATCCCACCAAACACTCAACAAAACCTTTTGGGATGCAGTCCTCCTTTTCAGGTCGATGGAGCAGGCTTCGCGCCTTGGCACACAGTCTGTCGGCGCTTTACATTACAGTACAGTACCCATTTCTCATCACCCGTTACAATTCGTCTCAAAAACGGTTCATTTCTGTGCCGAGAAAGCAAAGAAACACAGGTACGGATGCTCACCTCTCGTTGGTTTGAAGAAAGCTGGTGCGGAACCCAGTTATCGAACTTGGTAATTAACCCAAGAATCCGTCTTTCGACTGTTGTTCTGTGTACCGACAACGTTTCCGCTAATTCCTGAACGGTTGGATGTAGGTCATTTGTTATGGTTTGGTCCAGATCCTCGTCAGAATCCACGGATGGATGCTCAGGACGTGGTTGATCTTTATGGCTTCTGTCTCAGTCCCGGAACTTCCGAAACCAACGGCGACACGTGCTATCATCAAGTGCATCCTCCCTATACACTTCACAGATGTTGCGGCAAGCCGCTCCTACAGTGCTGCTTTTATTGAACTCGTAAAGCAAACAATGTCTAATGTGCTCCTTATTGCATGCCATGTTACACCCCCGTGATTTCCGTTACCAATGACTTACTCGGACAAACCTAGTGTCTCTATATGCTCTCCTGCTCCATGCTTTATTGGCCGAAAATTCGGCATAGCAGCGTCCTCTGTGACGTAACTACTCCGATCGCAATTTGCATCTATTACAAAAACGGGTAGAACTTTTGCACACACTCAATACAATCGATAAAACATCCAAAAATATAAGCAGCTACTTATTTCTACCCGCGACTAAAAATTATGTTGGGGAAATTAACAAGTGGTGTTTAAAAAGTTTCTCAAAGCAGAAGGAAGGTACCAGAGAGATAAAGGGATTTTCAAATCCAACAGTTAAAAGAAAAATATAGAAGGAAACATAATACACGGTGTCCGAAAAGTCTTTCCCTGATTACAAACGTCATTCATGTCCGCTGCATGTATGTAACAGATGTGAGACAGGTGCCAAAATGTTGAAAAACTAACCAGGGTTTTTTGTTGCAGGTTTCCGCAACGTGGCTGCAGTGTAGCAGTGTCAGTGTCCAGGAAACCGGAAATGTTCACAAATCATGAACATAACTTTTCATCATGAACAGAACTTTTTGGCATCTGTAATTCACGTGAGGCCCTACGCACTGATTTCTTTGGACTTCGCACAAAAGACTGTCTCACTGCTTCCACCCTTTCAGCTGAGGTTGATGGACGGTCAGTTCTCGGTAAGTCAGCAACAGATCCTGTGGTCTTCAACTTGTCATACCACGACTTAATGCTCTTGACATCGGGCGGCTTCTTTCCATACGTTGTTTGAAAGTTCCTCTGCACTGTTATTGGTGACCGGGTGTCGTGGTACCAGACGACACACTGAGCTTTTTCCTGATTTGTGAACATTTCCGGTTTCCTGGACACTGACACTGCTACACTACAGCCACGTTGTGGAAACATGCAACAAAAAAACTTGGTTCGTTTCCCAACATTTTGGCACCAGTTTCACATCTGTAACATACATACAGCGGATATCAATGACGTTTGTAATCAGGGAAATACTTTTCGGACACCCTGTATAACTCTACGTCTCCCTAGCGCTGAGGAAAAGGATTTTATTTATTTATTTATTATTATTATTTTTTTTTTTTTGGATTGGGAGTTTAACGAAAACTGCGCCCCCTGGGCGGCAAGAGATTTTTCGAATACGTCTCCCAGAAGCAGAGATAGCAAGAAAATGTTTTTACCTGCACGTCCCTAGCGGGAAAGTTGTGTTTTACTAAGCGATCTGTATAGGTGGTGCCACCTATACAGATCGCTTAGTATCGTAATCATGTTGCATCTTAATAATTTTATTAATTTTTCGGAATGGAATCAACCCTTGGGTCCAACCATGGGATAGTCTGGAAAGTTTAGTACGATTTCAGACATTTAGATTAAATATTCTGGCAAAAATTTAGCTGAAATGTCGCAGCTGCTGATTTATTTCGGAATATAAAATCAGCAGTACCTACAGTTCTATTAGCATTTGCTGCTAAATTATTGTCAGAAAATTTAATCTAAGCAGCTCAAATAACTCTAAACATTCGAGGCTATGTTATGGTTAGACTCTAGTGTTGATTCCATTCCAAAAATTAATGAAATTATTGAAAAAAAAAAATGCGACATGATTACGATACTAAGCGATCTGTACAGGTGGCGGCATCTATTAGCGAATCTAAAACACTGCACAAGGAAAACTTATTAATTTTTAATACAATTATGGTTAAGTTTTAGCAAATATTAAGTACACTAAGCTATAGTTTAAAGTTATTTTCATTGTTGTGCAAATTTTCATCCTTGGGAATCCATTAATTGTTAAAACATCATCCTAAAACACCCCTCTCAGCACATGTCTCCCACCATCAACTTCCAAACTCTCACCGCTGCAAAGTCTTTTTCCCAGCGAGCACAAATATTCTCTTCCATCAGATTCAACCCTCGCAGGAAAACTCTAGCGAGGGTTGAATCCAGCAAATCTCTGAAAATAATTAGTGAACGGAAATACTGGCTCTAAAAAAGCATCTTCTTTTGTAAATACAGGCGCCGGATATCGGCTGAAATACATTTCTAAAGGACGTTAGCCGACATACTAATTATTTTCGGAGATGTGCTGGCTCCACCAAATACTGTACAACTAGATATTTCTCGAAAGGTTACCACGATTTCCACATTTAAAACATTCTTAAAATGCAAGGTTCTTAATCATTTATACATTATAATGAAGCATTAACAACTAAAAGTTTCTAATTATTTACAAGATATGACATTATAATCCATTAAAAGTTATATAAACATTATTTGCAATTACCACTACATCATTTCTAGGAAGATCAATGCACATTGCAGGATGTGTTACAAAAGCATCAAATCATTCCATTTCTAAGTGTTACTAAGGAATTTCCTCACCTTTATATGCTTTTCGCAGGCGTTGGTTGACTTATCTGGATCGATAAAATGTCTAGAATCGGCAACGAAAATAGAATCTTTTTCTTCGGTTTCAGTCAGGAAAGGAGCAAAGGAATCCTGAAAACGAAGTAAGGTATGAATGAGTATAGTATGGTACCAAAAAATCTAAATATCATTGTTCTTTATTTATTACAACATTCAAAAGATGAAGTCTATTTTCATCGAGTGAGTGGTTAAACACGTAAATTAATGAGTATTTAAATCCCAGGGGAAAGGCAAATGCTTTTCCAGTTCTGTGTGATGGTATAGCTATTAGAGGCTCCTTAATTTAGGGTCACGGGTTCAAAGCAGGGGACAGAACAGGAATTGTAGGACGAACACGTGAGACTCAAACATGGGTCAAGCTCTTACGGCTGGCCAGAAACATGCAACTCGGACATAATGTCTCATGGAGCGGCTTACAGAGCTCTAATGCATCCTTGTACAACCTCATTCATTGCAAAACATAACAGCATACCAGCCTAACTTTTGTAAGCATAAAGTTAAATAGTACGTCTACTCTTTCTGCGGCTCTAAATTTCTATAGATGATTTCACGCTTTTATGCCATTCATTGAGGTTAGGGTAAGTGGATTTCTGTACGTATACATCTTAACAGTCTAAAAAAAAAACAATTCCCAATTCAGCTATTCTAAATAATATGTGAACTTATTTCTATTTTCCCAGAAAATATGGAATATTGTTACAGAGCTATTCTCACTGAGTTTGTTTCAGTGCCCTGTTCCAAGGGTTTGTTAGACCTTCCTGAAGCGAAGACTCGTTCCTTCGCAATAAAGAATAGGCTCATTCAGTGACTTAGCGGGTAGGGTTTTGTGTCCTGCTTTCTTTATCATAATTTGTATTTTTAACTCGATGATCCAAAATCACCTAGTAAGATAATGAAGTACGCAGGATCCATCTCATATATCCCAGGCTTTGCATATTGGTTAAAGAATTTGTTACGTAAATACAAAATATTAATAGCAATGACGTCCCCGACCCCATTATCACACATAGTATCAAGCTGCAAGGAGAGACAGTGTGAAAAAAAAAAAAAAAAAAGGCAGGTGTGTAAGCTATACCGTTGGTATACCCTGACAACACGGAAAAGATATATATCGGAATGACAAAGCGATCCTTGGACACTAGATGTAAAGAACACGTGCGAAGTGTCAACCAGGACATGCAGAATACAGCCCTCGCCAGAGAAGTCATGCATTCATCGGCCACTCCAGTATGGAATAATATAAGAAGAATTGCCCCTTACACTAACTTTAAAGAGACTGTCATCAGGGAAACTGTCGAAATCCTCTCCAACAAAGTAGCATGCAATGACAGGATCTCTACTGAACTACCAATGGTTTGGCATACCTTATTAAAAGATGGAAACACGTTGCCGCGCACTGTGTTATTACGTGCTAAAAACATTTCACGAAATACGCTGGTGATATCACCCACGTTACTTTCAAAAATCATCTTTGTTCCTTATCTGTTGCAATTCCCTGCATTTTTATGTCTACCGTTGCCTTGAAAAAGCCTCCCAGTGGAGTGCGAAAGCTTGGCGAATATCTGTGATTCCTACACCATAAGGAATAAACGAATTTAATACGCTATATGCGTTTCTTGAATATTCCATGATCCTTTTAAGCTTATTATTCTATCAGGCTTCTTTCTCAGTCATGTCACCGCTAAATTTACTTTTTCCAACTTTGTTTTACATTCTGCTTTCACGACAGTGGACATTCCTTCTCCCGCCATTTTCCCGACCCCGAAGAAAATCTTCCAAACTGCTCTATCGTGAGCTATATGTTCTTTGTTTTGTTTATCCTCTCTCGGACCACTCTGTGACAGGCCCTTCTCCATCTGTCCCCTTGTCCAGCTCCTCTATCACTCATTATCTCCCTTTCGTCAAATGGCTTCGCCTTACCCTAAGAATATGCTCAACTGAGACCTGAAGATGTTGGAATAGCTGTATGCATTAAACTCTCCCTACAAAGATCATTGTCCACTCATTTCCTTGCGGGGCAATAAAGCCATAAGACTGAACTCCGCGATTCCTTCGGATCGGACAGTAATAGCGTTAAGGAATGAAAGAGAGTGCCTTACCTCATTAACGTAGCTAGCAGAAAACTGATAAAAAAGGGGGATCGTCTCCAAATAATCCCTAAGAAACAGGGAGATGAACTTAACTAACAATATTCAGAATGGTTATTAAAGTTTACCGTTGTTAAAATCTATGATTCCCTCGTTACAATATCTCCCCCTCAATAAGAAAAATGAGGTTGGCATTAGACAGGATCATTTTTACCTAATCTATCTATCAGGTAACCACAAAAGTATTTGTCGTTTTTTGAGGGAGCCAAAGAAACACCTTGTAATGATTGAATTTGTGGAGAGATGGCGCTTCGCTCGCGGTATATCGTCAGCTGAAATCGCAAGATGCCTGCGCATGTGAATCAGATGAGAAAGCAGTTTGGTAGTGTAAAGACGTGCAATTACAATGGCGTATCAGCGGAGGCAATTCGTGGGTGTTTGTTATATGAATTTAAACTCGGTTCATCTACTGCAGAAACAACTCGTCGGATTGCTTAGCATTCAGGGTAGGTGCTGTGAAGGAAAGCGTAACTCAGAATCGGTTTTCAAATTTCAGAGACGGAGATGAATCCCTTCAAGGAAAGTTCCAGAGTGGTCGCCCTGTTAGCCTTGACACAGAAGCCCTGAAAGTTGCTATTGAGCAGGACAGTAACCTAACATGCCAGGAACTAGCCCAGTAATTTGGTGTTAGTAATGAAACCGTCTGAAGACATCTGCATACTATAGGTAAGGCATGCAAATTGTTTAAGTGGTTCCCTTACGAATTGTCTGTAGTGAACAAACAACAACGTGTCTCAGCTTGTCTTGCATTGTTGTCTCGCAATGTAAGACAAGCTGAGCACAAAGAACCATTTTTGGATAGGGTACTTATATGTGATGAGAAGTGGGTCCAGTACAGCACCCCAAACGTTCCAGACATTGGTTGTCCACCAGTGACTCAATTCCTCATATATAAAAGCCAGCATTGAATCCACGTAAAGTTATGGTGTGTGTATGGTGGACAGAACGTGGCGTTGTTCATTATGAACTCTTGCAACTCGGCCAAACGATCACCGCAGCAGTGTAGTGTGAACAACTGAAACGTGTGCATGAGGACCTGAAAAAGACGGAAGCAGCACTGGCCAACAGAAAGGGAGTTCTGCTCCTTTAAGATAACGCTCGTGCCCTCTCCTCTTCATTGACCAGAAACACTATCAAAGAACTTGGGTGGGAGCTTTTATGTCACCCAGCGTATTAATCAGATATTTCTCCTTCAGACTATCACTTGTTTCATTCACTTGACGATAATTTGAGTGGACACGACTTCTCTAACTTTGACGAGTTGCATGCTGCTCTCCAAAACGTTTTCGCTTCCCACGACCCGGCATTTTATCGTTGGGATATACAGTATACCTATAAGTACTTAACACGTTGGAAGAACACTTTTGATGCCCATGGTAATTATTTTGATGAATAAATTGCTTTTCTACTACGTATGTGTTACCCCTTGTCTCTGATAATACACTGCCGGACAATTGCTAAGGACGGATGACAATAGCAACGATAGCAACCATAAAATGGAAGGCAGGAAAATGCAGAAATTAGCATAAGTGCGGGATACAGTAAGACGTGTTGTGCGCATGCAAACTTTGGATTGCCGAACTTGTTCGTGACGTCATAGCGCTGATAAGAGATATAAAGGATTTGACGCGTATTGACCGTTGTTGTTCAAACGCAAAGTTGAAAGGGAAAGAATCAATTGACGAACTTGCAATTTTCAGTATGTCTTCCCGACATCACCTAGATGATTTTACGCGTGGCCGTATTATTGGCAAGATTGAAGAAAAGGGCGAAAAATAACAGATGTTCCCAGGGAGTTCGACGTCAGCCACAGTGTTGTTTCAAGGCTTTGGAAATCATTTCAAACAAATGGAGAGTGTAGCAAACGTCACGGGGGAGGTCGTGTTTGCAGTACGACACCTGCAGAAGATCGTTACATAGTGCTATCAACAAAAAGACACCGGCGCAGCACAGCTAGTGAGGTAGCAAATCAGTTTATGGCTGCTACTGGCAAGCAGATCTCCCGAAAAACTGTCGCCAGACGTTTGCATGAAGGAGGACTATACGCCCGCCATCCTGTTGTGTGCATCCCATTGTCCAGACGTCACCGTACCGCCCGTTTGCAATGGTGCCATCAACATCGCAATTGGACTGATAACGACTGGTCTGCTATCATCTTCTCAGATGAGAGTAGATACAGTCTATCGTCTGATTGTCGACGACAACTGATCTGGCGTGATAGTGGTACTGCATATTGTCCAGCAAACATACAGGAAAGGGACCCATATCCAACATGTAGTGTCATGGTATGGGCTGGCATCATGATCAATGGCCGTACGTCCCTCTATGTGCTTCCAACTGGGACTATGACTGGCCAACGATACATAAATGATGTTCTGCTACCTCATGTTCGCATGTTCCGTGGTGCTGTCGGTAATAGATTCATTTTCATGGACGACAGCGCAACATGTCATCGAACAGTCGCTGTCCAGGAGTGTCTTGAGAGCGAGGATATTCAACGCCTCGTATGGCCAGCACGTTCTCCAGATCTGAATCCCATTGAAAATGTGTGGGATGCTTTGGGGAGGAGTCTTGCTGGTCGCCAATGCCCTCCAATAAACAAGGACATCCTCATCCGTGCACTGACAGAAGAATGGGATAAATTACCCCAACAGCTGCTTGATAATGTTGTGCAAAGCATGACACGACGTGTGGAATCTTGCATCGCCCTCCATGGTGGCCATATCCCTGTATTGACATCTTACGCCGGAACGCCTGCGGACGGTAATAGCATTTTTTTCACGTTTACGTATTCTGCACAAAATGGCCTGTTTGTCCCTTGAACATGTTCCAAAGCCTTCTGGATTTCAGAGCACAATAAATTGTCTTTCTTGTAATGTCCTAGCACTCTGACATTATTTTATTTCACTTGGCATCCAACCACACTTACATTTTTATGCGCTATATAGCCGTTTATGATCCGTCCTTAGCAATTGTTCAGCAGTGTATGATTTAAATGAACCAAGACAAGCTTGTGACCATGCAATAATGGCGTGCAATTTTACATAATGTTGAAGCAACTACCTGCATGCTAAGGTGTGCGTAAGGTTCTTCTCATGTAATTCCAGTAGTAAACATATTTTCATACACGTTGCGATGGTGATTTGATGATAATTTGATGACAGAATATATTGAAATACAATTAGTAATAAAATTAACGAAAGGTTTCCTGTGCATAGATTGACATTTATATCTATCAGGGTTTTAAGAAGGCGTCCGTCCATCATTTAGTGAAGGAACCGAGCCAGCACTTTTTGACAAGCACACCACTCATGTCTCACTGGATTCCAACCAGGACCCATCTCGAAAGAATAGTCAAAAGCCGTCTCCTCAAGTCGCTCTGTTACCGGGGCGCCAATCCTGCGATTAGGAATGGGTGTGGTGCGGTTGTACTTCGGAGTCAGTTTTGTCTCTTCCCCGGAATCAGAGATCCTAATGGGCGACAGCTTATACCGTACGTTCAGATGGCTTTAACCCTTTAACGACCATAACGCCCAAAACGCCCGTACATAACAAACTACCATAGCCGCCCGAAACGCTTGTTTAGAGTGATTCAGATTTCCTAGCCTTACCTGCTCTTCAAATTTGCACGACCTAACGGGTCAGCAGATGTAACCCTCGGTCACCACTGTTGTTACTAAACAAAGAAGTGAACCAACAGACAGTTTCGGGCGTTATGGTATTTAGAGTGATATAAGATTTTGGGGTCATGGTCGTTAAAGGGTTAAAGCTAATTAAACCCTGAAACTTCAAAATAAAATAATTCAGCTGCCTTATTCGTCTATAACTTGCAACGATTCAGAGGTGTGATTCGTATGCAACTCGACATGATTCAGCTTCTTGATTCGTCTGAAACTACATAAGATTCAGTTGCTGACTCGTCTGTAGCTCTCTATGATCCAGTTCCTTGACCCGTCTACAACTCGATAAGATTCACTTGATTCATATGTAAACTTACACGATTCAGTTGTTTCAACCTCTACAGCCAAATGATGGCATAAATGCACTCCAGTTGGTTGACATTAGAAAATGGCGAAACATTTCTGAATCACACTATTTTTTTAAATGAATCTACGTTTTACACAAAAGGCATTGGGAATTGGCGTAATAGTCATGTTTAATACAGTCCTTGGCCATAAGACCCGTCGGAATTTTGAGCTGGACGAGTTTTCTGTTCGCATCCTGTTACGGCATGCCCAAAGGAAGGATAAAATCTTGAGTAGACATCTGGCAACCGGGGCATACATTTTATTGGACACCATTTGTTTTGGGCATATACGCGCAGTAGTTAGTATTGAATCTCGTGATTTTCTGTTCTTTCCAGTATACTTATACGAAATACGACATGTTTTTTGGATTTCTCATAAAATTTTCTATAAGATAAGACTATTTTTACTCCTCTGGGATCCTTAGCTGTGAATATTGAAGGAGGAAAAAAAGAAAAAAAACCATACCAGATAGGAATAGATAATAATGTATTGAAGTATCACTATTAAATTACGATACATAAAGAATCACAAATTATACATAGTGTTAAATGGTCATTTTAAGTATTTTCTACATGTTTATGAATGTCACAAGACATGTTGCATTTGCAAAAGGGCGTGCAAGTAACATTGTTTCTGCGGCAGCTGCATCGTTTTGTATGACGGCTTTTGCAATTACAGGTAAAAATCACATCTTCAGGTAGTTCACTAATGCAAGGGTCTGGCGAGAATGGTGAGTCATTAGCATTGATTGTCCATCTAAAACCAATTGCGGATAACGGGTCGTCCATTATTAACACTGCAGAGCATGAGTATACTATGTAAAATTATCTTTTCAGGTGACCTTGTAATGAATAGCTTGTGCAAGGGAAACCTTGTAAGTTTGGAATGCCAGCTTTGGTCATTATTTCAAATCGAAGTGCATCAAATGTCTTGCACATGGATCCTGGTTTTAAAACCTTCAACAAGTACTCCCCTTGGCCAGCTTAAAGGATTGAGTACTTAGAGGATAACGCTTACCAAAGTTGTGGAGATATTTTTCTGGTTCAGCCTTTAGTGATGACAATTTCATGCCTATCTTACTGGTCACATCAGAGCCTGTAAGAAAATGGGTAGCAAGAAGGACGTCTGTGATAGTACCTATCTTGTCCACAAGAGTATGGAACTGATATGATATCTGATGGTGACTTTCTCATCCATAGTTCAGAGAGTCCATTTTCATTAAGAAACTAGTAGAGACGAGTGAATATCTAAAAAATCTGTGTCACTTCAAAGCACGACGATACCCTGTAAACCTTCTTTAACAGCGTGGAAAACATGAGGAATAATACGTAAAACGACATCCTCAACAGTTACTAGAAGAGTATCCTTGATTTGTGTGAAGTTTCCATCTCTTATTGCTAAGGTGAGAGTAGGTCTACTTTCAAGCAACGTGCCGCTGAGGATAGTTTTCCATTGTCGATTAGCTGATACTGTCTTCAGAAACTTGCTCAGGGCATCTTGAATCAGAATTTTGTTGTCAGCTGATGCTCAAGATCTTTCCATCAGTACAGGAAGCTTCGCAGTGGTAGCAATGGATGTCAATGGTAGTGGTTGCACAGAAGACCTTCTTTCTCTCTATGACGAAGTACAATTCTCCATCATTGTTATGCCAGGGGCAGGATTTGAACCCACAACTCTCGGCGGCTTCGAAGCTCCGAATGCTACCCTTTATACTACACTGGCACGTACCCTCACTGCTATCTGCCTTTATCTCGTGTGCGTCCTGTGGGGCAGGCACATCACATCTCTCAGTATTTTTGATTGACGATTGAAGGTGGCTATCAAAAGCAGTGTTTCTAGATGATGTTGCGATCAACTCTTGGAACTTGAGGTGTGCTCCTTCCGTTGTTGAGTGTTGCATAGAGTTGAGCACATCACCAACTTGTGTAGCTAATTCGTCATCATCCTCGATGGTACTCAAAAATGCTTTCTATTTAAGCCCCGCAACCACTTCTGCCAGCATAAACATCCATTTTACTGACCTTACGTAATTGCTACCTTTGAGGACACTACTACTTTTGAACCAAACACATGGTTTTCAATGAGGACGTTTTCTAACCCTTTATGTATTTCCAATACCCTTATGTATACCCTTTATGTATTTTCCAATACATGCAAGTAGAATTTTAGCCATATGGAAGGATCCTAGGAGTAGCACAAGGTCTGGAAGTTCACTTGCAATCAACTGATTTTCTGCAGCAATATGGGAAACGCTTTCATCACATACAACTGGCAGTACGTGTTGATCGATACGTGAAAGTAAGCTTTAAAAAGTCTTCATATATGAATACACACTATCATGTGTTGTCACACTATCACGTGCTGGCATATTGGGAGAAAACTGACATGTTGTAACGGAACATTTGCCTTTGAGATGATAGCATGAATGCCAGACCATATCAATGTACTTTGGTTTGTTAATCCTCCAACATTTTTCAAAATATCATTGTCTCTTCCTTCTTGATCTCGTCACATGGTGAAATGTTAACCTCTTCAATGATTTTGAAATCTGGTGGAATATTCACTGGTGTAGATGGCTTGCTAAAATTTCTAACCTGCTGAAAAGGAAGTACAGCAATGGACCTTTTTCCAAGTTTATTATGACCCACTGCTAACAGCTTTGGCTTACTGGGAATCCTGAAGTAAGACCATAACAGTATCATGGG
Source organism: Macrothele yani (assembly GCA_039090855.1). Lineage (NCBI taxonomy): Eukaryota > Metazoa > Arthropoda > Arachnida > Araneae > Macrothelidae > Macrothele > Macrothele yani. Next base: position 25,096,481 of record CM076992.1, read on the forward strand.
TTCCCCGAAGACCTGAAAGGCTTGCCTCTTTATGGTCAAAATTATCCATCGCACCTATGGTGAAGTTGCTTCTGATAAAATGACTTGGAAGTGCAGGGCTCACTGAACATGACTTCATTGTGTACTGTGGAAAGCTACGACGAGATTCCATAATCTCATTGTAGCTTACTGACAATCCAGCTCTGTTGAATAAAGTGATAAGCTGCTTGCTCTTACACTTCTCATGAATTGAATGGCCAGTCATCAGATACAGAGGATTCTTCTTTCTTTCTTTCCTTATGAACATTGTACAACAATATCTGAAAAAGGGCTTTGATTCTGCGTGTTATAGCCATTTCTGTTTTCTCACTGACCTCTCCAATTTCATCATTATCTGTTTCTCCTTTTTCTACTTCCCCTGAAGTCGTATATGGTTGAATGTTATCATTAATGTGGGAAAGGATAGTTAGTTTATCAACATTAATTACGCGAGACAAGAAATCAATTAGTGGATGTGGGATTGGCGTTTTTACCCAAGATATTTCTAGCTGGTTTGCATCCTCAAACTCATCGTCAAGGCTGAAATCTCTTTCCAGAAGCGATTGTCTAATAATTTTGCCAGCTTTCCTAACACTCTCTATAGTTCGTAGCTTCTTTGCTACTTGATCAACAATGAGCTTTGATGAATAAACAAGCTGGGATTGATTTTTTTGTGGTGGTTTGCTAAACTTAATGTTATACCCAAATATTTTCATCATGTACACTTTTTCCTCTGTATTTGCAATCGACTGTTCTCCAGGCTGTTTGTTGCCATAATCACGAATCTCACTAAGTGTTAGACCATAGCCGCGATCCAGAATGTCTTGAAGTAGTGGTTCAATATCCTCTGTTATTTGGCCTTTGGTTTGCGTTTGTTGTTTATTCTTTGACTGATTTTGTTTTCTATATCTTTGGAGACACGCTTCAAGACAGAGCTTGTGGTAGTATAAATCTGCTCCAAACAAAGCCCATTGATCTTCACTAAACGTTTAACTCCACGTATGCGAGGTGCAACATCTGAGCCTAACTCTGACAGAATGACAAACTTTCAGCAGGTGTTTCCTTTCCAGCCTTACCCCAGCCTCAAAGATAAGGCGATTGTGATACACAAACGGCAGACGCAGAAGAAGTGGGGGAGGGAGTAAACATGACCCCCTGCGTTGACCGTGGGAAGCCGGCAGGGGGCTTTGCTTGCTACATGTACGACGGGGAAACGTTTCCTCCCAACTCCTTCGACATGTACTTATCTGCTGGGCGAGTTCCAAAATCGTTGGTTCTTACTTAGAAACTTGTGACACTTGCAACTTCTTAAGCGGGAAAACTTGAAACATCGTTACTTCTTAAGTGGGAAAAATTAACATTAGCACTATGGGGAAAAAATCGGGACTCTAAAAATAAAACTTCTTAAACGGGAAAACTTCTAAAGCGGGAACTTCTTAAGTGGGATCCACTGTATTTATATTTATTGACGCTGTTATTTGTAAGTATGTATATTTACTTATATTCGAGCATGCCATGTACTCATTTACGATACGATTGTACTTAAAAAAAGCGAGTAGGTTCAGGTTCTAACTTTTAAGTAGATTTTTTTTAACAATGAAGGCATCCAAGTTCCCCACGCCCTCAAGGTGTTGTCGGCAACAATCCAAAGTTAAGCAAATGATGAATTTTGTGTACGATGCCCAGGGTGATTCCCCTGATCGAGTGCAGGTAGGGCAAAATGTCAACGCACAATAATATCATGACTTTCTAAGGATATGGTTGAGACCGGAAATTCGTCGAAATCGCCCAAACTTGTTGGAAGTGGGAGCGTTCTTGCTGTATGACAACGCATCGTGCCATGGTGCAGCGTCGGTACCGGGACCAGTGGCGGATCCAGCGGGGCGATCGCCTCCCCCACCCCACCCCTAAACCCTAACAATTTTTTTACGTTTAAAGAAGTGAAGATCGTAAATGATTATCTTTCCATATTTTGTTTTCAGTTTTCATAAAAGGAAAATTAACAATTAAACTTAGAGCGGAGGATTTAAAATATTTATTACATTGATTTAGGTTCAGTAAAAAAAGAAGGAAAAGGGAATAGAAGAGAGAGAGAGAGAGAGAGAGAGAGTGTGCAAAAGATAAAGGGAAAACAGGGACAGCGGTGTGAAAACATGGGGATATTCTTTGTTAGTTATTTGCTATTTTAATATTGTCTAGCATCTGTAACGTCTCAAAACAGGGTAAGGCAGAGCTTGGTAGTGAAATCAGAGTAGGTGGGAGAAACTGTGAAGAGCAATCTAATTTACGTACATATCTTAATTGGGTCGTAAAAATGTCCCCACCGCTTTCTCCCAGATGCTCTTTTCAGGACTTCTTTCTTTTTTCTTATTTTCCCCAACTCCCTCACGCTTCACGGCCGCTTCCCGTTGTTCCACCCACTCCGAAGTCAATCCCCGCTTGGATGTTGGCAGTGTGACTAATACGGGGCAATTTTTGGCATCTCCTGCTACTAACATTATGTATATACTGTATATATATAGAGAGATTAAACTTTTGGATCCGCCGCTGACCGGGACCTTTGTCCAAATATAGCTGGGAAGCTTTATCCCAGGCATCATACAGCCCTGATCTCAGTCCACCAGACTTTGATCTTTCCCCACAGTTAAAACATCTGCTCCGTGGCACCAGCTACGAATCGATGGACGAACTGTCATTGGACATGACACGAGTAATACGACAGCTGAACAAAGATGGCATTCTACGGGGCATCCAGGACTTACCTCACCGACGGCAAGCTGTCATTAGCAGCGGAAAGGAATTCATTGAATGACAATAAGTTAAGTTTTCTTTGTTACTTCACACTTTTTTTCAAAAATGGACAGTGGGCAGAACTTTAGTTAGGACCCCCGTAACATATGTTTCGCCCCAAGGACCATTTCCTACAAGGACGACACTTCGCGTCAGTGGTAGATGTGGAGCCGCGGATGGCTTAGTGCTTAGCGAGTCAGACTATCGATGCAGGGTCCTCAGGTTCGAACCTGGGCTGATCTTTCAGAGATGGTGTGATTTACTAGCAATCGCTGAATATCCGCCGAGCATCGGACGAGCACGTTAAGTGACGGCCCCCAGGCTGGACCCACTGGTTAAATGGGTATCCTTTCCTATGTCCCCCCTGAAATTCTCTCACCCCTCTGTGTGCAATATCGTACTTATACGGTGGCGCCATCTACTGTACTCTAATCTCACTACAAACTGTTCTGTCAAAGTTGCTAGACTTGCTCTCATTCCTTCCGTTTCTGTGTCCTGTCCAAAAGGCAATCTCGCTGTAGGTGGCTGAGACCTAAACTCTACTCACTGTGGACGGAAGTCCTACAAGAAAATGACAAATAGTGGTAGGTATGGAATCAGCGAGTTTCTGCCCACGAAATCCCAGCCATGTGGTACTGCCGTGGGATCGGGGCTTTGGTGGAACTTCGGCAAAGGACTGCAGAAATCGCCGACCTGCAGTGCGCACAATGAGGTGAGCGTGTATGACTTTCTTGCATCCTTAACGTTTTAGCGGTAAACAGAATGAACTTTTGATTCACCATATACAGTAGGAAATTAAGTTAGGGTATTTACTCAAGGTTTTGATTACACAGAAAGATATAGGTACCAATAATTATACTTACTATAGTCACGATCTTGTGCCTTGGAACATAACCTGTTAGTTGAGGGCCTGTTTTTGGATTTTTGTCGTCTCCTTTTTTTGTTTCATGCATCCATTTCAGCTTGTGCCAGGTTTTGATGTTTATTCTTGTGTAATGTACTTCCTAAAAGAAATAACAAAATGCTTGTACAAGGACACAGGGATATGCGGGAGTTTACAATAGGCTGATAAATTGTATTATAATAAGATTATAGCGGCCTCTCCAAGAAAGTACATTACAGTCATTTGCAAAAATTTAAGACCACCTGCCAATTTATTGAAAATTTATATTTTCAAAGAAACAACTTATTAGTAGTCAGAGATATTTGAAAAAATGACACCACAGATGAATACTTACAGCCTTTGGAACACAAAAAGACCTAAATCAGTACTTTGTGTGGTCACCTTTGTTTTTTATAACGATGTGGCATACCCTCAATGAGGGATTTGTATTAGGTGTGCAACTTAATTCTTGGCCCCTAACCGCAAGCGATCATAGAACATCGGCAAATGCAAAAAGCTGTGTGCGATAATGGCCGATTGCAGCGCCATCCAACAGCTTTCCAGGCAACCGTAACCGCTCACAGCTGTAGTGACAGAAGGGACGAAAGTTGACGGTGAAAGCAATGTCGTGCGAGAAGCAATATTTGAGGCACTGCCTCCTGTTCACATTTCAGCTGAAAAATAGTGCCGTGCAAGCCCAGAAAATGATCTGCGCTGCTTTGGGTGAGGCTGCTGTGTCCTTCGGTACGTGTAAGAAGTGGTTTAAGCAGAGAAATTTCGATCTCCGTGCTGCATAACGCCCGGGACAGCCACAAAAAGTTGCCGACGAGGAACTGGAACAACTGTTGGACGCGGATCCCTGCGGTACACAGTTAGAGCTCGCCCAGAAACTCGGAGTAACACGGCAAGCCATTGCAAGGCGCCTGCACAAGCTTGGAGGGATTCACAAAGGAGGGCCGTTGGGTGCCCCATCAACTCACAGCTGCGAACAAGTCTAGGCGCTACGATGTTGTTGTGTTCTTGCTCTTCAGATTCAAGAAGAAGGATTTCCTTCACAAGATTTTGATCTGTGATGAGAAGTGGATCCTCTACCATAATCTTAAGCGGTGCAAATCGTGGGCTTATCCTGGTCAGCCTACCACCAGTACTGCCAAACCGAATCTCCATGCCCGGAAGTTGTTGCTGTGCATATGGTGGGATCAGCGCGGTGTCGTACAATATGAGTTGCTCAAACCTGGTGAAACGGTCAATGCTGAGCGTTATTGTCAGCAACTCGTTTGTGTGAGTGACGCAGTGGAGGCGAAAAGGCCATACACCGGCAAGGGCAGAAGGTCGGTCCCGTTGCTTCAGGATAGCGCGCGTCCTCACACCGCGAAAACGACTTTAAACACGATCACTGACCTGGGATGGGAGATTTTGTCCCACCCGGCGTATTCTCCAGATTTCGCCCTGTTGGATTATCACCTCTTTCGCTCCCTGCAGCATCACCTGAGTGATACGCACTTCACTTCTGTCGAGGAGGTCTAACAGCCCTCTTTTTTCCGCAGTGGCATTCGGCAGCTCCCTGACCGAGGACTCCAATGTATCCAACACGACGGGGATTATTTCCCTCATTAGGTACGTATTCGATTTGCTATAATTTGCTGTCAACGTGTCGCGCCTGTGGCCGAGAATTAAGTTGCACTCCTAATAGTAGTCACTTGAAATGTCTTTGCACCACACGTACTTTATCGCGTCAATCAAAGCTTGGGAATTTGATGGCTGTTTTTCTGCAGCCTTGTCGTTTAAAATGGTCCGCAAATTTTCGATAGGGTTAAGGTCGGGACTATTACTGGGGCAGTCAAGCACAGTTATGTTTTTCCTCTGCAGGTAGTCCTTTACTGTCTTTGATCTGTGGCATGGAGCACCATCATGCATAAAGATTTTGCATCTGTGCACTGGCATATGAGTTAACAGCTTCTCACTTAACCTTTCCACATAAAAAGGACCAGTCGTGGTAGTGCCTGCCGGCCAAAAGGATAATAAAGCAGTTGCGGCATCCCGTATCATATGACTAGGCGGATGTCTCACGATGCTAACGGTGCATTTTTCGTCAAACCTTTTGCCCTTTGGTCGTCGAACATGTGCTTCACGTGATTCAAATTGACACACAGTTGACTCATCAGAAAAAAGAATATGGCTCCAATTTTCAGCAGTCCAAGATGGATGACGCTTCAAAACCTGGAGTCTCTTGTTTTTCATGACAGAGGTTAGTCTAGGTTTATGTGCAGGTTTTTAAGACTGTAATCCAAAATCGTTACTAAGACGTCAGGAAACAATGCTGATACCGATATCAGACCCTTTTGAATCTAGAAAGGCATTGGTTTTCTTGCACGAACTCTTCGGAGAAAGCATAACTATTCGCTTTATGGTACTGTCATCACATGGGGTTGTTTTCCTTGGACGTTCACTTCTCTTTCGGGTGCTAAATCCACCTGTATCTCAATATTTCATGATCGTACACTCACGGACAATGAAATTTGCGTACCAAGAAGGAAGCATTGGATTGAACTGAAATTTTATGGACATAATGATACAGATAAATGATACACATGATGGCTAAAACAGATCTGAAGGACAATTACAGAAGGATCTGTGGCACGCAGTCCCGTCATCTTCAATAGCGCATCGCATCACCTCGTGCAGTGATACATACTGCAATACGGTCTGGCGTGGAGGTGAAGAAATGCCTGATGTTGTCCTGAGGCAGACTAGCCCACACGTGTTGGATGGTGTGCTCCAAATCCCGGATAATGCGGTACGGCGGCAGCCGGCGTTTGAACTGGCCATACAAATGCTCAATAAGGGATATGTCCGGGAAGTATGCAGGCCATGAAAGTGTCTGGACATAACATAGGCAGTTCTGAGAAGCCTGAGCCGTGTGCGGTTGGGCATTATCCTGCTGGTATAGCGCACCTGGGATCCCGGCCAGGAATGGGAGCACATGGGGCCGTAGGATCTCATCCACATACCGCTAGCCCGTCAATAGATCCACAGACTATAATGCCTGCAGTGGGGGATGTGTGGGGCTCTATATCAAGGTTGGGATTGTGCAGTTGACCCGGGAACATCCACACCCGGACACGATCATCTGTCCCCAAAACGAAGCGGCACTAATCGCTAAACACCACACGTCGCTCTGGCCAGGAACCACTGCACACGGAGCCGGCGATGTTCCGGTGTTAATGGCATCATTGAGGTGTCGGGAAATGGTTCGATCGCAGATTCGGTTCCGCGAGGGGGGCGGGGGCGGGAAAGGATTCGTGGGTACACAAGAGCCGCTACATCTGCCTGTATAGTGGATCGGGTTCCCGTGGGTTCTGTTCGTGCCTGGCGCACGATCCGTCGATCTTCTCTACCGGTTCCTCCTGGTCCATCCGGAGCCATTCAGTCGTGTGGTTGTGCCATCACGTGTCCACAGCTCCCACCACAGTCGAACGGTATGGTCAGAACGATCCACGTGGCTGGCTGTACGGCGCGCCGACCACCCTGAGGTTTTCAGCCCAATGATCAGGCCTCTCTCAAAGTCCGTAAGTTGCGTAAATCGACGTTTCTGGCGTCTACCCGGCATTCTTGTTACTCTGGGCTTTTGCTTGCATCGGCCAGTGCTTTTCACTTGCATGGGGCATCGAATGCACAGCGGTTTATAGGGCTGCGGGTTCGTGCTTGCAGCGCCACTACAAGGTGTGCCGTCATGCGCACTCGCACCAAACGTGGATCATTTGCATAACAACACGCACTCTAGATATTTGCAAAGTTTCGTGGTTGCAGCATGTTTTCTTCTAGGTGCTCAGATTTCATTGTCCGTCAGTGTACAAGTATTATGAATAAGAGTGTTGCTCACATTCACCTTTCAGCTTATGTCACGTTCGGGGTATCCTTCGTGATATAAAGTCACTATTTGTGCCCTTTGAGTAACTCTTAATGACGCTTTTTTGCCTATTTTTCGCTAAATAGGAAACACATACAAAACTACTCAGCATGAAAACCAGATGCAAACTGACGCTCCCACGCTTTCCCCAACTCTGTCAACAGCTGCTGCTGTAGGATGATGCAACACCAGTATTTATTTTGGGCTTGGGGACCAAATGCCATAGGCCACGCATTAGTGGATTTCTACAGCGAAGGAAAAACTTCTTCAAATAATGTAGATACTAGATACCTCGCCTTCAAAATTTCACCCGTCCCTCCTCGCAGCCATAAATGAGTGTCCTTCTCCCCCTTCTCTCCACCTTCTCCCCCTTCTCTCCACTCAGTTCCCTGCTAATTTTATTGAGCAACTTACTTAGTTTGCAGTATTACCCGATTTTGTCAGACGACCGGCCGCAGAAAACGTTTCAGAAGGAAACGAAAGGTCACACACAAAGAAACTCCTAAGGCTGAACTATGGAACCAGATAGATGTCTCTTCCCCACTCCCTAGTTGAGAAATGCATTGATTTATTAAAGGAGGAGAGAATGGAAGTCTGTAAGAAGAGATTTTTTCGATAATGCCAAAACGGGTTAATCATAATGGGTCGTTGCATAATTATTGGCCGATGCCGGCAAGGCGAATTTGCATAGCCGGTTAGAAGGGGCGCCTCGTAGGAGGAACTACCGAACGTCCCTGCAGAGTGAATCGGTTCAGTCCATGTGTATAAAACGGTATTTCAGACAGATATCAGCAGTTGGGGACGTGATGGAGCAACGCGACGTGAGATTAGTGATTTTGCACGAATTCAAACTCGGCCAGAATGTGTCCGAAACGGTCGCAAATGTCAACAGAGCATGGGTTGTCGGCATGACGAGTGATAGAACTGTCCATAGACTGTTTTCCAAGTTCAGTGCCGGTGATGTTGCCATCGACCATAAGCCAAGACCGGTCATCCGGTTGTGTGCGACACTATACAGTTAAGGCAGAAAGTGGAAGGAAAACAAACGTTTATAGTACGTGAGCTCAGTGCCGAGCTTGCTGTATCATCAGCGACAGTTTCCTGGCACCTAGCAGCTATGGGCAATATTAAAAAACTAGATACCTGGGTTCCACGTGAACTCACTGAACAGCAGCGGATACGTCGTCTGGAAACATGCATTGCCCTACAAAAACGTCAGGCTAGAGCTCCCTTTCTGAATGGGATCTTTACGGTTGACGAAAATTGGATGCTTTATGACAACAGGAAGCGATCAGCGCAGTGGTTCGATAAAGGGGAACCACCCAAACACATGTCCAAACCCGAGTTGCACCCACAGAAGGTTCTGATCTCTATGTGGTGGACTGCCGAGACTGTGGTTCATTATGAGTTTTTGCTGCGAGGTTAAACAATCACAATGGACGTGTACTGCTGTCAGTTGGACGAATGCCACCAGAAATTATGCAACAAATAACCATCGTTCGTCAATCGTTTGGGTCCCATACTGCTTCAGCATGGCGAACGACCATGTGTCTATTGAAAACATGCGAAAAATCAACGTCTTGGGGTATGAGGTCCTCTCTCACCTTGCTTATTCACCTGACTTGGCCCCCTCAGACTTTCACATGTTTCGTCATTTGGACCACTTCTTGAGGGGCAAATGGTTCGCTAACAAGGATGCTGTGATTCATGCAGTTAGCGATTTCGTGGACCACTGTGATGCCAGTTTCTGCCACCATGGCAGGTTTGCGCTGAAAACACTTTGGGCTGCTGCCAAAGGCGGATATTTTTCGGAATAAAATGCATTTCGTCGTCTGCTATTGCTGTTTGTTTCTTTGTGTCTGAATCGGCCAATAATTATGAGACAACCCAATAGTTTTCGGGACAGTTCGGGCTTGGGCTCTCAAAATTGAGCCCAAATTCAGCACTGGTAGGTATCGCTGTGATGAAGACTCTGGTAAAAGTGTCGGTATGAGGTTCGATGACATCGCCCAGGCATTCTCACACCTTACACGTGTTTTCGACACCAAGATCACTCTGATGCAGTGCTTCACGTGCACAGGTGAGAACGATCAAACCTAGCTACGCCAAACCATTTTGCTTTATTATTTACCTCAGATATCACTTGATTTGTTTGCAACTCATTTATCAAATGTCGATACATAACCACCAATTTGCATGGCGCTTCGATACAGATTTCCTAGTTTTCTATGTCGAGCAATGTATTTATCATGATGTCACCTACAAGCCACATGAGACTCAACACATTATTAAACTAAATTACTCAGATGAATGGAGTGTCAGTAATTTGGGTGCTACAAGCTCAAATACCAAATAACTGGTAATAAACAGAGTACAGAACAAAGTTATTTGATGCTTTTAGACTTATGCATTTGAGAAATAGTTTTGAAGTAACCAAGAGAAATGTAAAAAAAGTGTATTCTTTAGACACATTTTGAAGAACTTAACACTTCTGTTGGAAAAAAGAAATTGCTTAATATTGTTTGATGACTTGATTCTTGCTTTTCGAAGTATTGCAATGGATTTTCCTGATATTTGAATATCTGGAGGATATAGTAATATGATGCTCAACCGCTAAAACTGTGTTTTGTTTTATTATTCGATTTTTGATATACACTGACGGAAAAAAAAATCCCAACACCAAGAAGGGTTTGTGTTAGATAAACGACAGTTGGTAGGCGGTGAGAGTACATCTGTAAGATGACGTCTATGCAAATTTCGTGCTCGGCACATACGTGTGGCGCTAGTAGCGCCCCTCAGAATATGCAAAGCAGGTTTGCTGTAAATAAGCGCTGTAACGTTCGTGAGCATTAGTTATCGTTGAGATTCGACGTAGTGTGTTGATGTTAGTCAAGAATGCCTTTAAGAAGACGAAGAAGCCATTATCAACAGCTCACGGAGTTTGAACGAGGACGTGTAATAGGGCTATGAGAAGGTGGATTTTCTTTCCGCAATATTGCAGAACCACTTGGCAGGAATGTAGCCATTATGCATGATTGTTGGCAGCGGTGGTCAAGGGAAGGTACTGCCTCAAGAAGACCGGGTTCCGGCCGGCCACGTGGCACTACTGAGAGGGAAGACCGCCGTGTACGGCGTTTGGCCGTGGCGCATCGTACCGCGTCTGCGGCAGCAATTCGAGCTGCAGTTGCCACCACAATGACACAACGAACTATTACAAATCAGTTACTTGAAGAACAGCTCCGAGCCAGACGCCCTGTAGCGTGCATTCTACTTACTCCAAACCACTGCCGTTTGCGACGTCAGTGGTGTCAAGCTAGTGCTCATTGGAGGATGGAGTGGAGATCTGTTGTGTTTTCTGATGAAAGCCAGTTTTGCCTGGGTGCCAGTGATGGCCGTGTGTTGGTTAGAAGGAGGCCAGGTGAGCGCCTGCAACCAACCTGTCTGCGGCCGAGACACACTGGACCTACGGTCTGGGGAGCAATTTCCTATGACAGCAGGAGCACTCTCGTGGTTATCCCACGCACCCTGACGGCACAGTTGTATGTCGGTCTGGTGATTCAACCTGTTGTGCTGCCATTCATGAACAGCGTTCCAGGGAGTGTTTTCCAACAGGATAACGCTCGCCCGCGTACCGCTGTTGTAATCCAACATGCTCTACAGGGTGTCAACATGTTGCCGTGGCCTGCTAGATCACCAGATCTTTCTCCAATCGAGCACGTATGGGACATCATTGGACGACAACTTCAGCTTCACCCCCAACCAGCATTAACCATCCCTGAATTGACCGACCAAGTGCAACAGGCATGGAACTCCATCCCACAAACTGACATCCAGCACCTGTACGACACAATGCATGAACGTTTGCATGCTTGCATTCAACATTCTGGCGGTTACACCGGTTATTAATGTACCAGCATTTGACATTTAAAATGGCTCTTCTCGCGCTTACATTAAGCTGTGATCTTGAAACCTTAATCGATTAAATATGTTATCTATACAAATGTATTGCCGCCATTTCATTCCTCTACAACTATTTTTTCGTGGTGTTGGGATTTTTTTCCCCGTCAGTATATTTTCTTATGGGTCACAGGTTCTATGACCTGAACAGTTGAATAGATAAACGGAGAACTATTAACCCCCTCCTCCCAAATTTCTAGTTATTAGATGAGAAATATTTCCTCGCGAGTATTCAGTGAAATATTGACTGCACAACGTGAAGTTTTTTCAACATACTTACACTTGGGATTAACATCAACACTTCATTTTCAGTCAACGTGTCGTTTAGCTCCTCATACTTCTCCTCAGTATCGACTAACTCTCCCAAATCAAAGTGGAATCCTAATGACCAATATGGAGGAAGCATGGGTCTACCAATAACCTGCGAAAGAAAATATAGGCAATTACAAAACAAGTATTAACACTCATATTTATGTGTATAAAAGCAGGCATAATGTTCCAGGAATTACAATATAGGGTGCCTTATGGAAAGGTTATTAGCATGCAATGTAACTAAAATTGCTTCTTCAAAATTCGCTTCTTCAAGCCTTCTTGTTGCAACTCAAACCGGCTAAATTACACTGAAGAGCAATTGCATTAGAGACAGCTGACGTTTTGCAACTGTTGCGTTGTGGGCGGCCCTGAAAACAGAAACAACATGAGGTATGCAGCGATCCGACAATATAAGGAGTGATGCGACGGGAATCAGTAAGAGTCGGACGCAGTACGGGTAAGACGAAGGATCTAAGCGCATTTGATGGTGGGCAAATTGTCAGGGCCCGACGAATGGTTCACTCCATCTCGGAGGTCGTGCAGGCACTGGGATTTTTAAGAGCCCATGTCATGGGTGCAACATGAGTACATCGAATCCGGTAAAACCATCCCGGCAAGGGCCAACTGCCGTGGACAACAGCTTGTGGATGAGCGGGGTCATCGTCAGCTAGCTCGAATGGCAACAGTGGATATAGGGGCCACAGTGCAAGAAATCACTCGGCAATTTGACGCTGGTGCACAAAAACGTGTAAGCAGTCACACCATCCAGAACCATCTCTTTGCTTTGGTGTACAGAAGCCTTCGTCCCACGAGGGTACCGCTTCTGATCGCACATCACAGGGTGCAAAGATTAGCTTTCTGGGCGCGGGAACATCGCCACTGAATCCTAGACATGTGGGAAAATGTTGCCTGGACTGATGAGTCGAGATTCACGTTGCTACATGCGGATGGCAGGATACGAGTACGGCGCAAACCACATGAAGCGATGGATGCTTCTTGCCAGCAGGGTACTCTTCAAGCTGGTGGGTGTGGCATTCTCGTCTGGGGACTGCTTACGTGGACTGAAATGGGACCCCTGGTACGTGTGACATCGTACCTCACAGGTCAACGTTACCGGGATATCCTGGACGACCATTTGCTCCCGTTTGTGCATCTTCAATATCCCAATGGGGACCTCAGCCTGCAACAAGACAATGCACCGTGCCATCGCTCCCGAATTGTATCCGAACGGTTGGATGAACACTCCACCGACGTGACCTCGCTTCCTTGGCCAGCTAGGTCACCTGACCTCAATCCCATTGAGCACATCTGGGATGCCATCGAGAGAGATGTTCGAGGCTCTGACCCCATCCATCAAATCTTCGTGAACTGTGGGAGCTTGTTCAGAGGTCGTGGATCCGTATGGCTTCCCAACACTTCCGGTGTCTTGTCGAGGGCATGCCGAGACGAATCGCCGCCGTCATCCGGGCGAAAGGTAGTGCTACACGTTACTAGACAGGTATATCTAATTCAATTGCTCTTCAGTGTACGTTGGTGTAGTTTAGTCGGTTTGAGTTATTCTAGCCGACTAAACTCCACCGACTGAATGTGTCGCTGCAGATTTGCCATCTTGACACCTACTTCACCCCTGTAGTATGTCACATCCTCTCCCTCTTATTTATTTATTTATATATTTTTTGAAGAGAAGCAGACATTTTTCACTAATTCCAGACGATGTGTGGAACAAACATCACCCAGTTTTCGAAGAACCGAACGGTCAGTAGATCCCTTTTTATGTTCGGGCTCCAATGTGAAAACGAATTTGTCGAATCCATGTCCCCTTCCTCCGGAGTGAGTTGTTCTAACAGACCAAACTACACCGACGGAATGTATCGATGCAGATTTTTCCTCTTGATATGTGCTTCACCTCTGTAGTATGTCACATTCTTAGTGTGTAGATTGTAGCAGACCATCTTCTGCTAAGTTTCATAGCAATATTGATAACGTTTTTTTTTTTTAGAGGGAATGGCAAAAAAGGTGTCTGAAAGTCACTTTCCACCTGAAATAACTTCAATAAAATACTTTCAAATTTTTGGGAAGCCGTAGTGAAACCAACTTAACGGCCCCAAATGTCCATGTTCGTATTTTTGCTTCCAACGAAAAAAGCCATCCAGTAACTATTTAAATGACTCAACCACACGCTCACAAGCGACATCTAAGGCAAGGGGGACGCTATTAGGAGAATTTGGACCACTTTCAAGGCTTCTAACAATGGTCTTTAAAAGAAACTGGTATTAATCGCACACACAAGTTACCTTGTCTTCTTCAACTAATTTAGCGTTTGATGATAAGACATGTAAGCCAGAATCTGATTTACCAATACAAAAATTGCTTTCCCCCTTAGCCTGTAAGCCGTTTAAGGGCAGCGAGTGCTCTACGTTGCTGTCATTAGCAGCTGACAAAATTTTGCTTTGGTTCAACTTAACTGAGTACGTGATTTGGGTTTGAGAGCCACGTAACGTCTTTGAACAGATTTCTTATTAAAACCAATAGCCATCAATGCCGCAAGTACACATTCACTCTGGAAATGCAAACAAATCAAACTTTTCCATCTTTAGATGTTGCAATTCTGACAGGACAGCCGGGGCAATTATTCCGAATTTATCCAAAACACGCTGATGTCTAAAATTAATGCCCAGAGGGCAATAGCCCGCAAATAATCCAAGCCCTACAATAAAATAATATGGTGTTCACTGGGGCATACGGATACGAGAAACAAATGCCCGCAGCGAAATTTGCATAACAGTGAGAAAAATGTCCAATATGTAAATTAGTTTACATATTTAAAGCCAATGTGGAATGGAAGTGGCAGCCGTCCCAGTGGCGCAGTGGTCTAAGCGATGGCTTCTGACCATTCGTCCTAAAGGGGTCCGGGTTCGAATCCCGGAGAGGCACGGATATTGTGTTTGTCTTACGGCCCTGGCTCTCTCCCCTCCCTGGAACCAGTGGACCTAAATTAGGGACGGGCGACTGCTTATAGCCCATTGAGTTGCTCACGGTGGTCGTTAAACCTCCAATCAAACAAACAAATGGCAGTGGCATTTCTCGTTGGCAGCGCGTGTAAGAAGCAACCGGTGACTGCAAATGCTTCCCTTATGTCTCATACATGTGTACCAGATGCTGTGCAGTGGCCAGCGATAGGGTGACTGGAAGTAGACCAGTCTCAAGCCCTGGTCTCAAGGGACTTGAATACTCACCTCAAAGGGGTTTCACAGCTATGGCAGAAAATCAAAAGCAGCAGTGCAGTGTCACGAACGACTGGCCAAAGTCGTCCAAGGCTTACGACACCTCGTGAGGACTGTGGTGCCGCTTTAACCACACATTGCCATTTGTAGGGTGTTCAATAAGTTCTAAACCTAACACAGAAAGATAATTCCTTTTTAAAAAAGGTACCTTTATTTTCCCGCATAGTCTTCCTTGATTTGGATACACTTGTTGTATCGATCACAGAGTTGGCGAATCCCCGCTGCGAAACACGTTTTATCTTTCTCCTCAAACCAACACTACGACACCTCCTTCAATACAGAATCATCCGGAATAAGCCTACCTCGCAGACCTTTTTCAGATTTTTGAAGTCACCAAGGGCGAGTATGGTGAGTACGGAAGCAATTCGAAACCATATTCTCTCATAGCTTGCATGGAAACACTGGCGGTGGGGATTGGAGCATTGTCCTGCAGAAGCAGAGCACCCCCGTCCCAATTTTCTCGCCGTTTACTCTTGATGGCTCCAGACAATTCTCGCTATAGCATGGCACAATTATCAGCTGCTAATGGCAGCATTCACAGTCCTTTTATGAGATGAGGCAAGTAATCAATTAACAGCAACCCTTCTGAGTTACGAAAAATGGTGCCCATGATCTTCCCTGCAGATGTCTGTATTTTAAAACTTTTTGGTGGTGGTGATCCATGATGTTTCCACTGCATGCTCTCTTATAAAGAAAATAATTCGTGCACCAAAGCTATTAAATTGAAAACACATGACGTCTCTAGCACGATACACTTAAATGATAAAAACTATGTACAATTAAAATAAATATAAGTTTAAGACCTTTCAACACCACAATGATATCATCCTCAGAAACAATGCAGCAGTGGACATAGAAGTGAGAGACCTATATACTTTAATGAAACAAGTAGCGGTTAATGCGCATGTGTAGTATCGGCAAACTCCAAATCAAGTTTCGTGGGTAAAAACATAGTTGGTGGGCGTGACCTCGCTCAGAAGTCTTTTCCAAGGCAGGGGGACAAACATGGGGATTCATCGCTGCAACATCTTTCGCGATTGACAAATATGCGAATACTTTCGGAGAAAAATGTTGATCGACGATTCCTGGGAGAATCCAGGATAATGGTATCATTCCAATATGGTAGGTAAAAACCATTTGAACAAAGTCTTGACAAAGATGTAACCAGAATGCGTTCTAAGATTATAAGATTAACCTAAGGTCTTATCTTATTCTGATTGGAAAAGAATTGCCTTCTTCGATGAGTCACGTTTTCTGCTTCATCAAACGGATGGACGTTGGCGTATAAAACCAGAAACTTCAGAGAACAAACACTCTTCAGCCATTGCTGGAAGAACAGAATGTGTTCTAAGATTATATTGATATAGTCTTAGAACGTTGTGGTGTTGAAAGGTCTTATATTTATTTTAATTGTACATAGTTTTTATCATTAAAGTGTATCGTGCAAGATACGGCATTTGTTTTCAATTTAATAGCATGCTCTCTAGTTTAGTATTCTTAGTCCTTTTATGACATGAGGCAGATAATCAATTAACAGCAGCCTTCTGAGTTGCAAAAATGGTGCCCATAATCTTCCCTGCAGATGTTTGTATTTTAAACTTTTCTGGTGGTGGTGATCCATGATGTTTCCACTGCATGCTCTCTTGTCTAGTATCAGGTTCCCAATGGTGAAGCCACGTCTCATCACCAGTCACAATGGAGGAATAGATTTGCAAAAAAGGATGATTATCGGCTTTCGGGCCCAAGGGTGGCAGTATTTCTGAAACAGCGCAGTTTGTGAATTGCTCGCGTGCTGCTGTGGTTAAAGTGTATGGTCATTGGAGAAATGGCACCATTGCAAATAAACGAAGTGGTAACTGCGGGGCTCCATGCGCCACTGATGTGATGTAAGGGCCGATCGATATGCTACAGTGGAGCAACTCACTGGCCGAATGAAACAGGGGGCTAACGGAAGTCTGTCTAAAACGACAGCCCAGCAAACCCTGCTACATATGGAGCTCCGATGCAGACGGATGGTCACTGCACCCATGCTAATGAAGGTGCATAGGCAGAAAAGGCTTACATTTGCACGGCAGTATTGGAATTGGATATCCTCTGGTTGGAAAAGAATTGCCTTCTTCGATGAGTCACATGTTCTGCTTCATCAAACGGATGGACGTTGGCGTATAAAACGAGAAACATCAGAGAACAAACACTTTTAAGCCATGGCTGGAAGAACACAAGCTGGTGGGGGCGGCGTTATGGTCTAAGGTATGTTTTAGTGTCATTCTATGGGTCCACTCATACCTGTGGACGGCACTATGGACCGAATTCGTTATGAAGCCATACTTGCAGACCACGTACACCCATACATGATTGTCTTCCCTAAGGCAGATGGGGTCTTCTGGCAAAAACAATGCCACGTGGCAGACACCTAGAAGTGTCCGAGAGTGGTTGGAAGAGCAGGATGAAGACTTCAAAGTACTTCTCCCTGGCCCCCTAATTCCCCAGACTTAAACCCAATTGAGCATCTGTGGGACCACCTCGATCGTGTTGTTCGCTCTGTGGATCATCCACCACGCACCCTCCAGCAGCTGACAGATGCACTGCAGTCATCATAACTCCACGTATCTGTGAGCACCTTGCAGCACCTTATTGATTCACTCCCAGCCCGTCTAGCTGCTGTCCGCGCTGCACACGGTGGTTACTCTGGATTTCAGCTGGTGGTTACAATAATGTGATTCGACCGTGTATATCTACAACATATCTCGATACCCCACTTGATCAGGACACGACTTGACATCGACCCCCGTAAGTAACGCATTTCTCCACCGCAAAAGAGTTTCATTGCCGTACATCAGAGTATAGCACTTTACAACGCATAGCCATCCCGGCCTTTTTCGCAAATCCATCAATCCTGTGAAATCCGCTAAGAGCTGCTATGACTTTCAAAGCTGAAAGCAGTTACCTACTGATTTTACAATCCAATCTGTTTCGTTCTGTCAGACATGCTTCCTAACGACACAAACTTATTCCCGTGGTCTAGATCTGTACCATTTAGAATCATCTTCCATTCAGTAACAGCAGTTCCTCGCTCAAAAATCATAACTTAGGTTTTCGGTTTGTTTACGTTCAGTTTGAATTTCATACCAACTTCACACATCCGAGGGAGCACACTCTAAAATTCATTTCTGCTCTCCGTCAACATGGCTGTGTCGTTAGCATACAACAACATGAACACACGGGTATTACCAAGATACACTATCTACCAACAAGTAAATGGACACCCCTGCAATTGATGATATCTGCGGTCCTGATACACGTCACGGCCGCCGCCGTTAAATATCGTGTGGGAAACAACAACGCAACCAGTCGCATGCAAGATGACCACGCAGTTCGGAGCTCTCTGATTTCGAGAAAGGTGTAATCATCGGGTATAACAGAAATGGCCGATTCATACGTGACATATCCAGCGAGTTGAAGTACCCAAAATCGACAGTGGCCTACGTGATTGCCAAGTGGAAGATGAGAGGTGACTGTCGGAATGTGCCCCGACCCTGCAGACCCACAAAACTGGAAGTTAGAGACCGACGGGTGCTGTCCAGAGAAATTCGGAAGAACCGCAACAAATCGATGGGCCACATCCGCGAGGAGTTTCAACAGGCATCCGGGAGTGTTATTTTGATGAATATCATCCGTAAGGAAGCCTATCTGCTCAGTTATCATGGACGTGCTGCCACCCACAAGCCTTTGATCACCAAGTCCAATAGCGCTACTCGGCTAACGTGGTGCAAAAAATGTCGACAGCGGACCGTTGAACAGTGGAAACAGGTTCTCTGGAGCGACGAATCAAGGTTCACCCTTTTCCGTTCAGGTGGCAGGGTCTGGGGTTGGTGTCTGCCTGGAGAATGCCTCCTGCCGGAATGTATTGTGCCAACTGTGAAGTTCGGCGGCGGTGGAATTATACTATGGAAGTGTTTCTCCTGGTATGACACGGGGCCCTTGGTCGCAATTCCTGGTAGACTCTACGCCGAGACCTACTGCACCATTTTGGATGACCATGCGCTTCCTACGTTGTGGCAGTTTTACGAGGTGGACCCATGTTACTTTCAGGATGACAATGCCACCTGTCATGTTGCGAGGTCCACTATGGCTTGGTATGGTGACAATGGGGTTAATCAAATGGACTGGCCTGCGCAGAGCCCGGACCTTAACCCTATCGAGCACCTCTGGGACGAGCTGGAGCGTCGACTTAAGGGGTATCCCCACCGTCCAAAATCGGTGAAGGAATTGGCCTGTCTTCTCCAAGCCGAGTGGAAGAAAATACCGCTAGCCGTCATACAAGGCCTGGTTGAGAGTTATGCCCCGGAGGGTCGCAGCTGTAATCGCCGCTCGTGGAGGTTCCACCAACTATTGAAGGTGAATAAACTTAGTTTTCCTTTGCTATCACAGGTGTCCAATTACTTGTTGGTAGATAGTGTATAACCCAGCCATAACCCAGTGTCTACATTGGCATTACGTATGCATGCATCCATAATATATGTATTGAACAGCCGTGATGGCATTACACAAGTTTGTGTGACTCCTATACAAATACAAAACCATTTCAACAAAACACCATTGACGTGTACAGTACAGCATATGAACCTATGTACATACAGTAGAGCATGTGTATATGTGTATATCACATGTGTACTACAGTAGAGCACGTGCCCATGTGTACTACAGTAGAGCACGTGCCCATGTGTACTACCCATGTGTACTACAGTACAGCATGTGTACACGTGAACATCAGTAGAGCTTGTGTACATTGTACACATACTGTACTGCCAGTACACATAGCTTTCACACAATCACATTGGTTGCCAGTTATACCATAATTGTTCAAAATGTTACACAGATGCTCCCTGTTCATTCGGCCATACGCTTTCTACAAATCCACAGTGGAAGCAACAGCTTTCTTACCAACAGGCAGATATTTTTCAATCATCATATGTAATGCAAGAATTTCATTAAAGCAGCACTACCAGAGATATATAACTACTCAGTATACCCCACACCATTCCTGTCAAGCCCATACCGTATCAATAATAGGTCTTCCAAACACTTATTAGCATACTTGGCAAGCTGATACCACAATAGTTCTTACATTCAGCGTGACTTAAATATGTAGAAATGACGCTGTCACTGCACGATTAAAAAATATGTTCACACACGATCTATAAGTTAAGAAATTTAATATTCCTTAAATACACTGGCGGAAAGTGAAAAAGAACACCAAGAAGGAGACGTCTGATACCAACGAAATTTATACAGCATAATAACAGAATACAGAGGACAACATGATCAAAACATTATGGCAAAATACAGCTGTATTTGCTAGTAAACTGAAAAATAACATTTCCTGGTAACATGGTTAGTACGAGGTTGAACCGCCATGAACTGCGTCACACTGTGCAATTCTGGCATGGAGTCTGCCGTACAGATGTTGGATGTAAGTTTGGGGTATTGAGTTCCAAGCATCGTCAACCTGGACGCGTAAATCGGGGATGGTCGTGGCTGGCCGCGGAGACCGGATAGGTCGTTGTACCATACAATCCCACACATGCTCAATGGGGGACAGATCCGGTGAACGTGCAGGCCATGGAATTTGTCTCACACCCTGAAATGCATGTTGCGTTACACGTGCCGTGTGTGGGCGTGCGTTATCTTGCTGGAAAACACCACGATGGACCGACCTTGCAAATGGCACAACAACGGGCTGAATGATGTTGTTGATGTAGGAGATGCTGTTTAACGTACCCGGTACAAACACTAGTTGGGTACAGGGGTGACAGCTGATCGCTCCCCGCACCAGGAGACCAGGTGTAGGCCCTGTGTGTTGCTGGCGGATGCAAGTAGGGTGGAGACGCTCCCCTGTGCGTCTGCGAACACGCACACGGCCATCGGAGGCTCCCAAGCAGAATCTGCTTTCATCGCTGAACACGACAGATCGCCATTGCGTTCTCCAGTGCAGACGTTGGCGACACCACTGCAGCCGTTCCTGAAGGTAGGCTGGAATCAGAGGTACATGTGCACGTAGTCCTGCATCCAGTAGACGGTTGCGGATTTTTCGCACAGTCACCTCAGGTGCAACGGCAGCTCGGATTTGCGTCGCAGTGGATGTTCTGCTTGACAACGCAGCTCTTCTTATGCGTCGATCGGTCCGCTCATCAGTCCGTCTGTGACTCCCGGTTCCACGTCTTCCCGTGTGGGAATGTTCCACGGACCATCTACACCACCAGTGTAGCACCACCGATACTTCCTGTCCAATTCGCTCCGCAATACGACGATACGACCACCAGGCCTCGTGGAGTCCGACTAGACGACCTCGCTCAAAGTCCGATAACTGCTGAAATCGTACACGTCTTCCATGTCCAGGCATTGCAGCTTCTTCGGGGTCTTCACACGTGTCCGTACGCCGACGACTGGTTACATTCACTTCGCCGTACTCCTTAAATACCACCGACGATAATTTGCATATTATGCAGTGCTGTGGCGTAAGCGCTCACCGGTTGGTCCCGAAATTAACATCACACCTATGTAAACTCGACCCCATTAACATATTTAAATTTCATGATCGTCCGCCAATTCCTTCTTGGTGTTCATTTTTCACTTTCCGCCAGTGTATACATGCTAAAGAATTACACTAGATCTTTCGTGTAGGCTGCCCAACCCATCTTCAGGTGTAACACTGAGAACGGACGCAAGACATCGGGACATTTTCAGGTGTAACACTGAAGGTGAAAGGATGGCGTAAGCAAACAAGTATAGCGCAAGACATCGGGACATCTTCAGGTGTAATATACATGAAGGTGAAAGGATGGCGTAAGCAAACAAGTATAGCTCATGCTCATGGACTCGGAAGAGATTCAGAATAGTTCACTTACCAATATTATGGCATGGATTGTATAAAATTGTTAGCAGATCCGTATATCCATCACAAGTAATCTCCAAGGCAGGAATTGGTAAGTGGGCAGATTTTCATTACAACACTTATCTCCAAAACGGGAAATGACCAAGCTTTCAGCCAGGTGTATTAATCTTTTAGACCTCAAACTCAGTAACACATATGCATCTTCTCAAATTGGAGTAAATTTTCCACTTCCCACAAGCCGCGAAAGTGCGGTAGTAGAGGAGTGGCATCTGATGATATACTTGTGTTCAGACAGACGGACTTCCAGCGTACGCATAGTGGATCCAATGTACGATTTAATTGTGTGGTGCACGAATTCTGTATTGGATTTATTCAGCCTGACTATCTTTTACCCTTTATGAAGGGAAAAGATAGTCATAAATCAATTTTTCGATTGCTGTGTGTTAATTAAAGAAAAACGTGGAAAGAGCAATGGCTGTCTATTTACACCTAACTAATAGCGAGTTCTGCCGCCCTTTGCCTTCAAAACAGCATCAGTTCTATGTGGCATCGATTTAAAGGGGCGTTGCTATTGATTTACAGCCAAGCGAATGGGATGCTGCTGTTACAGGGCTGTTCATTGAGTTATGTTTCAGTGCGCGGTGCCAAGGTTTCGTCAGACCTTCGCTTATAAAGAATTTCGAAGTTCCCGGGTTTTACCAGTATTTTTCCCCGATGGTGAAACAAATAAATAAAATGTCTGCTAAAATTGTAAGCCGTTCTTCGCAATGAAGAATAGGCTTTTTCGGTTAATTACGGAAAGGGTCTTCATAGCTTTGACCTGCTGTCTAACTCGATATTCCGTTTCTGCTCATTATTCAGTCGTGCTTCTTTATCAGTTATCTCGCTGCTAAATTTATGTTTTTCCCAATTAGTTTTTCATTCTGCACTGTTAAAAGTTGTGTGGTAGGTTGCACCGAAAAGTGGTGTTACACGAGCTGCACCGCTTTCTGAGAAAAGATACATCATTGTGTGTTGTAAACAAAACCCAACAGCATGATTCAACTGTACACCACGTTATAATACATGATTGCACCACATTATGGTGCGAGGTTTCACCATGTTATTTGGTTTTATATGCACCATTTAACGGTGTATCTTTTCTCAGAAAGTGGTGTAGCTGCTGTAGAAACACTTTTTGGCGCAACCTACGAAACATTTTTAACAGTGTGCCTCGACAACAGCGAACATTCCTTCCCCCGACGCACAGTGGTCCGGATAGGAAAAAGGCGGACAAAAATATTTGTACGTCTTAAATGAAAGAAACTGTAGTGGGATAACTAAATATTTGCTTATTTAAGTGTTTTAATGAATTATAATTGCTCACAGTACTGCAAGAAGGGTCCAGATATCCAGTCGGTCATTCGTCTTCTGAAGCAGATGTTTCACATTCGTCATCTTCTTCCCCTTCCTCCTCTTCATCGGATATTACCAATAGACCTAGCACTTCCAAAGGTAGTTTTATTTGCTTTTTCTTTGGTAGTTCTCCCAAGCTGGAAATTAATGGGTCAGAAGTCAACATTAACATGTGAAAGAGGTCCAAATTGCTGTCTTGTCGTGAAAATTTTCGGGTAAAGCTTTCTCGAAATTTTCTCACATATTTGTTTCTACACTCAATGGCTTCTTCTGAAAGCTCTCCAATCGATAAAATCGCTGCCTGCACAATTACGGATCCATGAACAAGAATTTTATGTACCGTGGGTGGCATATAGTACCAGGGATACAATCTCACGAATAACTGTGCTGTTTCCATGCAGTACATATTGAATTTCGTTGCATTTATTTCGAGGCCGCACGAAATTGCTATCAAAATATTTCCAAAACGAGAAATCAAATTTTGGTCTACTCCAGTCACTTCGGAACTTATTTCGGGATTTGTAAAGAATCTTCTGGCAGTATTGCAGTCATTCCTGTTTCCATAGCCTGGTTTTGGGACATCTACAATAAGTCCTAGTCTATTCCTGAAGAAATCTTGGACAATTCTTTTCCTTTTTCCAGAAGCTCACGGGTTTCATCTTTCTTACTCGCTTTCCATTTCTTAAAATCTAAGCGGTAAGAGATATGCAGAATACACTCAAAAAAGCGTATATGGGCATGAAGAATAGACAGTACAAACTCAAAGGAAGAGGTAACCTCTGGCACTTGTGTAACATAATCTAACTTGCTCAGGTCCGACACTTTCGCGCCACATATGTAACATTTCATGCTTGATGACTGGGTCAGAGCATTACATATTTTCCCATCAATCATTGACAATATGAGAGAATACTGTACTGTAACGTTGTCACTTCTTAATGGCTGTAAATTTTTAATTTGTTCGTTCATGTATTCTCTTTCTGCTTGGGCAACTGCAGGGGTTTCATGAAGCCACTGGAGACGAATAGGCCTACAAAAACGGGTTGATGATGGTCGTTCATTTTTCCATACGGAATCTTCTGTTTCACTATCAACCATTCGTAAGAGAACGATAGGTGTCATAAATAAATATTCATCACTACTGCCGCTTTGAACCCATTTCTGCTTGTATTGAGAATGACCAGCGCTACCGTCGAAACCCCATTTACAAAGTAAAATATAAGATTTTTCGTTGTTAGACTGCTCACTTTCAGGTAGAAATGACAAAATTCGGGTAGCTGTATGGTCCAATAAATTCTGAACTTTCACTTCACATGCACTCTCACTAACACTTATATTGTGCGGATAAGTTGCGTCTTTTGCTTTCAGAATTGCATAATAACTTGGATATAAGTCATGATTGTGATTAATTGCCATTTTTCTAATAGACATATATTGATGTTTTGATAAATGTGTACTTACTATCATAGATAACGCTTCTTCTTCTGAGAGCTTCGTGGCTTGTTTTCTTTTCTTCAAACATGAGTCACGAATTTATTTACCTCCGGTAGGTGTTGTTGTGGTCACTTCTTTTAATAATTTTGCTGCATTTTCGTCACCTTCAGCCCTCAAATTCATTACTGTGGCATATGAAAGCTTCTCAGCACCCACATTCTCCCTTAAATTTTGAATTTTCCGCCTCTTACTTCTTTCACTTAATTGCTGAAATACTTTCGAAGGACGTCCACGCTTTTCCGAAGAAGTGGAAGGAAAGTCTGTATATGGTAATTCAATTTCTTGCTGTAACCAGTCTGAATATTTACGAAGAAACATGCTTTCGGTTCGGTGACATTTCTTCCAACGCTGATAGTATTTAAGAAAAAAGCTCATTCTTATTACTCTGGGTAGAGATTTTGTGTACTCTGACTGTCCAAATTTAATTCAAATTTGTTCTTCACATATTCCGCAACATGTTCTTCTTGTAGCACACTGGTCTCATTATTCTTTTCTTTCATTTTCAAGTTCTCGACGACTAACATGTAAATTCATTTTTCACACACTATATTGTCACACGCTATTCACTGACCTGATACAAACAACAGCCCTCTGGAAACTGAAGAAATCAAGGGCCTGTGGTTTACCACCGACAAGCCACCCCTTGAGTAAACAAACATAAATTTCAGGAAGTGCTCAGCGCCCGTGAGTTGTATAGCGGGAGAACACCTTCCCGATGTCAGCAGCTGGCTGCTCATAAATAACAGGGAAGCTTCACAAACAAAAGGTCATAGTTCACAGCATTGCAAGGTGTTGCAGATGAAACCTTCAGTGATAGACTTATAATTATCTACCAATATACATTTGTAAGTTTCGCGGTGGACATGTTTGGCCATTTTTTTAAAACTCTAAAAACATTTTTTTTTTCGCAAAATATGGGCATTCAAATTTGTATTTTTTCTCAGTACTTAGAAACAAAAAACACTAAAAATTGTAATTGTGCCCTATATATAAGACCATAACAGATTCACAAAAAATACACTTAGTATTTTATTTTGCATTGTTCAGTCAGAAACAATGTTAACAAAATCACCTACAGAATTGCAAAATTAATCAGGAAAGAGTTACAGCACTTTTGAACTTAAGTATTGACCAGAACCATTGGAGTATACTTTCAAAAACACTTAGTCCTATCAGAATGACTACTGAGGATTATTATTAAGCGAATTAATTGTGTGTTTAAAATATGAAGTTCGAAAAATTATTTTTGTCCGGGTTTTTAGCGATTCGGACCACTGTGCGACGTTTTCGCGACACGGAGGAAAATCTTACCAACCGCTCTCTTCCAGAGCCCCGATCAGAAGTCCCTTTCTGCTTTGTTCTGTTTTCTTGGACAACTCCGCGAACCCCACTTTTACACCTTTACTTTAACACTTTATTTCCGGTGCATACTTTGCTGCTAACCCCCTGACCTATGAACTGTTCTTCGGCTCACCGGGAAAACAGCCTCCATTTACTTCAAGATATGAGAATTTCTTAATACGCCCCAACAAAGATCATTGTCCACTTCTCCCCTCGACGAAAAGTGAAGTCGCAAACTCCAACTCGACGATTCCCGCGGATCAGACGACAGTAAAGAAATGAAAGAGTGTCCTGCATCATTAACCCTTTAACGACCATAGCAACCCAAATTCCTTAACATCTAAACTACCACAACAGCCCGAAAATGCCTGTCTAGAGTGAGTAGAATTTCCTACCTTCACATGTTCTTTGAATTTTCATGGCCTCTACGGGATGGGCAGAAGTCACACTCAGTCAACATTGCTGTCGTTAAACAAACACAAGTAAAGAAAGCGTTGGTATCTCCCGGGGCGATATTATTTACTGTCATGACATCGCATAGCTTCTCCATGGAAGAATACACTGATCGCCCCCGGTAAACGTCTGAAGGTCAATGCACATCGAAAGTTTTGTGTGGTGACCGAGCATTAATCATTCATTCGTTAACTTGAAAAGTGGAGATGAGAAATTTTAAAATTACAAATATGAAAGACAATTTACTCACATTTAGTAATACACTGCTGGACAATTGCTAAGGACGGATCATAAACGGCTGTATAGCGCATAAAAAAGTAAGTCTGGTTGGATGCCAAGTGAAATAAAATAATGTCAGAATGCCAGGACATTACAAGAAAGACAATTTATTGTGCTCTGAAATCCAGAAGGCTTTGGAACGTGTTCAAGTGACAAACAGGCCATTTTGTGCAGAATACGTAAGCGTGAAAAAAATGCAATTACCGTCCACAGGCGTTCCGGCGTAAGATGTCAATACGGGATATGGCCACCATGGAGGGCGATGCAAGATTCCACACGTCGCGTCATGCTTTGCACAACATTATCAAGCAGCTGTTGGGGTAATTTATCCCATTCCTCTGTCAGTGCATGGATGAGGATGTCCTTGTTTATTGGAGGGCATTGGCGACCAGCAAGACTCCTCCCCAAAGCATCCCACACATTTTCAATGGGATTCAGATCTGGAGAACGTGCTGGCCTTACGAGGCGTTGAATATCCTCGCTCTCAAGACACTCCTGGACAGCGACTGTTCGAGGACATGTTGCGTTGTCGTCCATGAAAATGAATCTATCACCGACAGCACCACGGAACATGGAAACATGAGGTAGCAGAACATCATTAATGTATCGTTGGCCAGTCATAGTCCCAGTTGGAAGCACAGAGAGGGACGTACGGCCATTGATCATGATGCCAGCCCATACCATGACACTACATGTCACATATCGGTCCCTTTCCTGTAAGTTTGCTGGACAATATGCAGTACCACTATCACGGCAGATCAATTGTCGTCGACAATCAGACGATAGAACGTATCTACTCTCATCTGAGAAGAGGACAGCAGATCAGTTGTTATCAGTCCAATTGCGATGTTGATGGCACCATTGCAAACGGGCGGTACGGTGACGTCTGGACAATGGGATGCACACAACAGGACGGCGGGCGTATAGTCCTCCTTCATGCAAACGTCTGGCGACAGTTTTTCGGGAGATCCACTTGCCAGTAGCAGCCATAAACTGATTTGCTACCTCACCAGCTGTGCTGTGCCGGTGTCTTTTTGTTGATAGCACTATGTACCGATCTTCTGCAGGTGTCGTACTGCGAACACGGCCTCCCCCGTGACGTTTGCTACACTCTCCATTTGTTTGAAATGATTTCCAAAGCCTTGAAACAACACTGTGGCTGACGTCGAACTCCCTGGCAACATCTGTTATTTTTCGCCCTTCTTCAATCTTGCCAATAATACGGCCACGCGTAAAATCATCTAGGTGATGTTGGGAAGACATAACGAAAATTGCAAGTTCGTCAATTGATTATTTCCCTTTCAATTTTGCCTTTGAACAACAACGGTGAATACGCGTCAAATTCTTTATATCTCTTATCAGCGCTATGACGTCACGAACAAGTTCGGCAATCCAAAATTTGCATACGCACAACACGTCTTACTGTATCCCGCACTTATGCTAATTTCCACATTTTCCTGCCTTTCATTTTATGGTTGCTATCGTTGCTATTGTCATCCGTCCTTAGCAATTGTCCGGCAGTGTATTTACATTTAGTTTAGCTTTATATTGGATTGGTGCGAATGAAATGTCCAGCAGAAGACCAGCACACGTGGACGGCGATAACGGATAAATTGGACAACTTACCTAAGCAAAAGAATCCCCCTCGGCATCGACACATAGTAGCCATCTGTCCAGCAAGGCCATGATCCCGGAACGGAAAACGTCTTGTGGCTGCAACCCGAAGAAGTCATCAACTGCACGTTGTACCTCGTTGTCTGTCGTGAACTGTTTCCCGGACAGGAAGTGATCCAGGCGACGAAACAGATGATAGTCTGTCGGAGACAGGACGGGGAAATAGGCAGGATGAGACAGTGCTACATAGCCCAAGGCACTCAGTGTCTTGGGCTATGTAGCACTCCCTGGCAACATCTGGCACTCAGTGTCTTGGGCTATGTAGCAGTGTGGTTGAATAGCACTCCCAA
Source organism: Macrothele yani (assembly GCA_039090855.1). Taxonomy (NCBI): domain Eukaryota; kingdom Metazoa; phylum Arthropoda; class Arachnida; order Araneae; family Macrothelidae; genus Macrothele; species Macrothele yani. The sequence goes on from CM076992.1 coordinate 25,125,456, forward strand.
AAAACGTGTCGTGAAATAGCGGCAGAAGTAGGTGTCCACCACTCAACAGTAGTTCGGAGTCTGGCTGCGCTGGGTAAGGTAAAGAACTGGACATGTGGCTTCCGCATGAGTTGACAACTGTCAACTAGACTAGGCGTTTGATAGTCTGCGCATCTCTGCTTGCCAGGAATAAACAAGAACTTCTACTGTATCGCATCGTCACCCGAGACAAGAAGTGGGTCCTCTATGATAATCGGAAACGATCTGCCCAATGGTTAAGCAAGTCCTGGACGGCATCCTAAGCCACCCCTACACACTAAGATGATGATGCTCCTTGTCTGGTGGTCCACCACCGAGATAATTCATCAGAGTTTCTTGGCAAGAGGTCAAAGCATCACTGCAGAACGTTATTCTGTTGAATTGCAGCAGATGCACCGGAAATTGCTGCAGAAACAACTGGCTTTGGTCAACAGACATGGCATTCTTCTGCTCCAAGACAACGCTCGCCCTCATGTCGCACAACGAACGATGCTGACACTGATGCTTTGACCTCTTGCCAAGAAACTCTGATGAATTATCTCGGTGGTGGACCACCAGACAAGGAGCATCATCATCTTAGTGTGTAGGGGTGGCTTAGGATGCCGTCCAGGACTTGCTTAACCATTGTGCAGATCGTTTCCGATTATCATAGAGGACCCACTTCTTGCCTCGGGTGACGATGCGATACAGTAGAAGTTCCTGTTTATTCCTGGCAAGCAGAGATGCGCAGACTATCAAACGCCTAGTCTAGTTGACAGTTGTCAACTCATGCGGGAGCCACATGTCCAGTTATTTTTTACCTTACCCAGCGCAGCCAGACGCCGAACTACTGTTGAGTGGTGGACACCTACTTCTGCCGCTATATCACGACACGTTTTTTGGGAGTGCGATTCAACCACACGTAATATAACATTGTCAGAAACAGCAACAGGTCGGTGATCACGCGCTTCGTTTTGCAGGTCCGTATCTCCGCTTCGAAACTTCACAAACCACCGCCGGATGGTTCGTTCTTTGGCTGCATTCTCCCTAAACGCTTTGTTAACGTTTCGAGAGGCAATTCCTGCAGAATGGCCCAGTTTAAATTCATACAGGAAGACGACTCTCAAATCCGGCATCCGCATGTTTCCTTTGCAAGAGAGGTTACGTTCAAACAAACCACGCCTGAACCTTGTTCTTCATACACATGCTAGAGGTATTTATAGTAACTCTGTGACGTAATACCCGCAACACCAGTGGGTGGTTCCATTCCACTGTGGTGGGGGAACCACCCACTGGTGTTGCCCCCACATTTTATAGTTACGCTACAAGATCTTTTGGAGCTGTATACATGCATTTGAATGTCTGATTATAAGTTTATACAAACATGAGTATGATAAAATGATTCTATGGGTCCGTACGAATGAACTGTGTTCCGGACATTTCATTCGTACGGACCCATAGAATCATTTTATCATACTCATGTTTCGTATGAACTTATAATCAGACATTCAAATTCATGTATACAGCTCCAAAAGATCTTGTAGCGCGTAACTATAGTTATCAGTCATTAACAAGTGGGAACATAAAAGTGCATCTACTATTTAAACGATTCCGTTACCGCATGTAAGCATTCATTACCAAAACAATAGATTTTTTACATAACTTACAGATGTATAAAGTTGAATAACATGTTCTGGATTGTCTCCTACGAAGATGAAAAAATCAAGAATTCCCCCAACTGTTCTGAAGGTAATTCCTGGTGCTGGCATAAGAGTAACTTCTGTTAAAAAGAAAAGAAGACATTGATCATGTTTAAAATATTCCTAAAAATGTGCTGTTTGAAAACATATCAAAATGAAATATTTGAACAATTTCACTTAATTTATTCGTGATTAATCGGATAACACAAACTTTGCATGGGAAAGACTTTGAGATTTAGTGAACTACCCATGCTCTTGATTCACTACATCTCAAAACACTTTCCATGAAAGATATAAGAAGGTATGATATGTATCTCTAATTTAACCGTTCCTTTGAGCTATTAAATTTGGGTTTTCCTCGTTAATATTTTTGTACTTAATGCCACATAATTTCTCCCGACGGGCTTGTAAAGGTTGGCAGCCTGAAGTTGATTAAAGTGCAAGCCAAGATAAACAAAAAAAGTTCTGAGATAAGAGCTAAGTGCAGACATGGGAAGATCCAAAAGCTTACCACGGTATAACAAAGTAAATTTCTCCGCCATTTTGATCCACGCCGGGGATCGAACCAGAGTCCACTTATTCCGGAACAAGTCACTCTACCAACTGAGCTACGCAGACGTTCGTTCTCGCTGCTATCTGCCTTTATGTCGTGTGCGCCCTGAGAGCCAGGCATGTCACATCCCCTCCCCCCCCCCGAAAGAGGGCCGGGGGCATGGCCCACGGGTCAGCCGTGACCATGAATTGCCATAGGCAATCATCCGCTGAAGAACGTGCACTTGAGAGCTCCCAGTCAATCTGCTGTGTGGAATGCAACGTCACACACATTTATTTCTAGAAGCGCTGAAGAAGGGATTATCTTATTTTTCTTGTCTCGCGGTGTGGAAAGAACATCACACCATTGCGAGATCTTTAACGGCCGGGTCATCCGGGAAGTTCGGGCGCCATTATAACGAAGTAAATTTCTCCGTCATTTTGGTCCGCGCCGGGAATCGAGCCCGAGACCACTTATTCCGGAACAAGTCGCTCTACCAACTGAGCTATCCGGGCGTTCGTTCTCGCTGCTATCTGCCTTTATGTCGTGTGTCACAATGGGGAAAAGGCAGTTGCTGTGGACAGACACACTCATATACATAGTTTGTCCAAACACAAGTGAGAATATTTTTATAAAAAATGTGCAATACTGCGTTCGATCCTGGCACGAGTCTCGAAAAAGCGGTAGCCGTTGTAGTAACCATATCAACCGGCCACACCTCTTTATCACGCATGCGCCGTCGGTAGTGCCCAGTGTAATAAGTATTGTTCGTAAACCCCTAACAAGTGTTTTCGTGCTGTGATTTTTCGAAAAAATTGTTGTGAAAGAGGAGCAAACATGCCTAATTAAATTCCGCTGTCGACTTAAGGAGGCTGTCGGACAGACTTTCTGTCTTATGCAAGGGGCTTATAAAAATGAATATCTAGAAGAATCAACAATTTACAGATGGCATAAAGAATTTATCGATGGCCGTGAGTCGGCGGCTTTAATTGTGCATGGAGGAAGATCTTCAACAAGTGTTACAGAGGTAATCATCAATACAATAGGTGTTATTATACGGGAAGACAAACACCTATCAATTGGAGATATCGTAGATATGTTTCAAATTTCAAAATCATCAATTCACAGAATTTTAACCGAGTATTTGTTTAACTTGGGTTCTCCATTTCTTTTCATGTGCGGTCCAATGCAAGACCGCACATGGCCAGCTCTGTGTTGTTTCTTAATTGGAGAAAATGAATCTTAAGTTGATGATCTAACCTGCATATAGTCCAGACTTGTCACCATGTGACTTCTGGTTGTTCCCCATTTTAAAAAAGACATTGCAAGGATCACAATTTGTGACTGATCAACTTATCACAGCTGCATATGGTTTCAGAAGAATTCCAAAATACATTCAAAAGTGGGAGGAACGTTGGGACACTTGTATTCGACGCAATGGATAGTATTTCGAAAAAGATGAACACTTCCTTGATAATTAAGGTGAGCATTTTCAAAAAGTGGGAGGAACGTTGGGATACCTGAATTCGATGCAATGGAAAGTATTTCGAAAAGATGATCACTTCCTTGATAATTAAGGTGAGCATTTTCAAAAAGTGGAAGGAATGTTGGGACACCTGTTCTCGATGCAATGGACAGTATTTCGAAAAGATGACCACTTTCCTTGATAATTAAGGTGAGCAGTTTCAAAAAGTGGGAAGGAACGTTGGGACACTTGTACTCGATGCAATGGACAGTATTTCGAAAAAGATGACCACTTTCTTGATAATTAAGGTGAGCAGTTTCAAAAAGTGGAAGGAACGTTGGGACACCTGTATTCAATGCAATGGACAGTATTTCGAAAAAGATGACCACTTCCTTGATAATTAAGGTGAGCATTTTCAAAAAGTGGGAGGAACGTTGATACACCTGTACTCGATGCAATGGACAGTATTTCGAAAAAAGATGACCACTTCCTTGATAATTAAGGTGAGCAGTTTCAAAAAGTGGGAGGAACGTTAGGACACCTATATTCGATGCAATGGACAGTATTTCGAAAAGATGATCACTTCCTTGATAATTAAGGTGAGCATTTTCAAAAATTGGGAGGAACGTTGGGACACCTGTATTGGATGCAATGGACAGTATTTCGAAAAATATTACCACTTCCTTGATAATTAAGGTGAGGTTTTTCAAAAAGTGGGAGGAACGTTGGAACACCTGTATTCGATGCAATAGACAGTATTTCGGAAAAGATGACCACTTCCTTGATAATTAAGGTGAGCATTTTCAAAAAGTGGGAGGAACGGTGGGACACCTTTAATCGATGAAATGGACAGTATTTTGAAAAAGATGACCACTTCCTTGATAATTAAGTTGCGCATAATGGTTTATAAAAACATTCTCAGTTGTTTTGGGACAACCCTAGTACAAACTAGCAGAGCCTGTCCCTTCCTGGCATTGCATGACTTTTTAGCAACATTTCCCATACAAAAAAAAAAAAATGTGCTAAATTTTAAAATCACAAAGTGAGAACAACAACTGAAAAATCAGCACTATTTTCCTGCTATGCAAATGCCTGCTTTGCGAGGAAACGAGTTCCTTGCTTTATAAATATCAAATCTAGGTACAAAATACAGAGCGCTTCCCCTAAATCTCGTTTCCCATAATGTCGTTTCCCCTAATTCATGTTTGCCCTAAACACATTTACCCCAATCGCGTTTCCCCGAAATTGCTTTTACCCGAATTTCCATTTCCCCTAATTTTGTTTGCCCTGATCTTGTTTCCCCTAATTCATGTTTGCCCTAAACAGGTTTACCCTAATCGCATTTCCCCGAAATCGCCTTTACCAAAATTCCCATTTTCTCTAATTTCATTTGCGCTTAATCTCGTTTCCTCTAATTCAAGTTTCCGCTAAACATGTTTGTCCGTATCAAAGTTTACCCTAGAAACGTTTCCTATGTCAAGTTTGCTCTAATTCTTCTTTGCCTTGATTTGCGTTTTCCTAAATTTATGTTTTCCCTAATTCATGTTTGTCCAGATTCTCATTAAGCGAAATAAAATGTTTCTTTTATCGTCAAATTCAGGAAAATATATGTATATTTAATCATCATCATCAACCATTATCAATCCACTGCTGGATGAAGATCTCACCAAGTTTCTTCCACAACGGTGTGTCTTGACCCAGTCTCTTCCATATCAGTCCCGCATGCTTTCGAATTTCATCCACCCATCTCCCTTGTGGTCTTCTACGTCTTTTTCTGTCCCTTGGAATCCAGTCTAGAATTTTGGTTGTCCATCGGTGGTGTTCCTCTGGCAACATGTCCATCCGACTGCCGTTTTAGGGATTTCACTCTGATCCTGATATCCTCCACTCTTGTCAATTTCGTTATCCACGAGTTTCTCTTCCCACCTTTCCTGGTTACACCAAGCATGCATCTCTCCATGATTCTTTCAGCTATCTGCAGTCTTTGTATGTCTTTTTTAGTTAAGGTCCACGTCTCTGCTTCGTACGTAATCACTGGAAGAATGAATTGATTAAACACTTTTCTTTTTGAGACATAATGGCATATTGCTCTTGAAAATTGTATTGTTTTTTCCAAAAGTTCTCCATCCAAACATGGGCGCACCAAGGGCATTTGCCGTCCATTGTATGAGAATATTTTTCAGTTTTTATTCATTTTTAAATGAAATAAATACCTTTAGCAACATCATTTTCTCTTTCCCGTAAATTAAAATTTTCATAAAACAGAAGTCTCATATAAAACTAAAAAAAAAAAAATCTGTAAAGCACTAGTTCAGGTGACGCTTTGAATAATCCAAGAAGTCAGCTTCCTCTCTGTCAATTTACACAAGTCCGCTTTACCGGTAAAAAAAGGTTTTGTCATGTACGATTATAGACATATTACAACTTCTTTCTTGGAGGGGGCAATTGTTACATATATATGCTAGCTGTGCCCACGGCTTCGCTCGTGCTGAAGATATCACTGAAAAACAGGTGCCCCCGGTGGCGCAGTGGTCTAAGCGATGGCCTCTGATCATTCGTCTGAACGGGGTCCGGGTCCGAATCCCGGTGAAGTGACCCTAAATTAGAGACGAGCGACTGCTTATAGCCCATTGAGTTGCTCACTGTGGTCGTTAAACCTCCAATAAAAAAAACCAAAAAAAAACCAGGTCTATGAAAACACGTGTAATCCGATCCATCCATAAGAACTGTAGTTGAATTTCATAGCAACCGAAGGAGGAAATTGGCCGAAATATTAAATGGTCGGCAGTTAGTTTTTCACGTAAAAGAAAACTATAATTAAATGCGCATATACACTATCTACCAACAATTAATTGGACACCCCTGCAGTCGACGATATCTGCGGTCCTGATACACGTCACGGCCGCCACCGTTAAATATCGTGTGGGAAATAACAACGCAACCAGTCGCATGCAAGATGCCATGCAGTTCGGAGCTCTCTGATTTCGAAAAATGTGTAATCGTCGGGTATCACAGAAATGGCCGATCCATACGAGACATATCCAGCGTGTTCAAGTACCCAAAATCGACAGTGGCCTACGTGATTGGCAAGTGAAAGATGAGAGGTGACTGTCGGAATATGCCCCGACCCGGCAGGCCCACAAAACTGGGAGTTGGAGACCGACGGGTGCTGGCCAGAGAAATTCAGAAGAACCGCAACAAATCGATGGGCCACATCCGCGAGGAGTTTCAACAGGCATCCTGGATGTTCTTTCGATGAATACCATCCGTAAGGAAGCTCATCTGCTAGGTTATCATGGACGTGCTGCCGCCCACAAGCCTTTGATCACCAACTCCAATAGCGCTGCTCGGCTAACGTGGTGCAAAGAACGTCAACAGTGGACCGTTGAACAGTGGAAACAGGTTCTCTGGAGCGACGAATCAAGGTTCACCCTCTACCGTTCAGATGGCAGGGTCTGGTTTTGTAGTCTGCCTGGAGAACGCCTCCTGCCAGAATGTATTGTGCCAACTGTGAAGTTCGGCGGCGGTGGAATTATACTATGGGGGTGTTTCTCCTGGTATGGCACGGGACCCTTAGTTGCAATTCCTGGTAGACTCAATGCCGAGACCTACTGCACCATTTTGGATGACCATGCGCTTCCTACGTTGTGGTAGTTTTACGGGGTGGACCCATGTTACTTTCAGGATGACAATGCCACCTGTCATGTTGCGAGGTCCACCATGGCTTGGTTTGGTGACAATAGGGTTAATCGAATGCACTGGACTGCGCAGAGACTGGACCTTAACCCTATCAAGCACCTCTGGGACGAGTTGGAGCACCGACTTAAGGGGTAACCACACCGTCCGAAATCGGTGAAGGAACTGACCTGTCTTCTCCAAGCCGAGTGGAAGAAAATACCGCTAGCCGTCGTACAACGCTTGGTTGCGGAGGGTCACAGCTGTAATCGCCGCTCGTGGAGGCTCCACCAACTATTGAAGGTGAATAAACTTCGTGTTCCTTTGCTATCACAGGTGTCCAATTACTTGTTGGTAGATAGTGTATAACATTCTTTGTCCCGTTTCCAGTCGTTATCAAACTAAATTGATTGTCTGAAACTGCCGGTTCTCGATAAACCGTCGTACACCTGTCCGTGCGAGAAACGTTCTGCGGCCATATGCTAACGCAGGAAAACTGTCGTGGGGGGGGGTGCCGAAAATATAAAATATAAAGAATTCTGGGTCTAATTCGGAGATTTCCAGCGTTTACGAACTACCACCCTACAAAATTCTGCGGGCTTCTGCTACAGCAGGAAATCTGCCTGTCAGGGGGGGGTAATGCTGAATACATAAAATATAAAAAAATTCCGTTCCGATCGGGAGATTTTCAGCGTATACACTTCAGCTCAACATATTATCTGAAGGCACGTGCAAAGGCAAGAATCCTGCCGGTGGGGGTTACCCCCGTTTCAATTATCACATGCTCGGAGAGAATTTGTTGAGCTGTACTGTGTAAACACCGAAAATCTCCCAATTGGGCTACAAATTTTTTATATTTTATATTTTTGGTATTAAGCACCCCCCCCTTACCCCCGCCCTCTAGGTTTCTTGCGTTAGCACATGCCCGCTGATAATTTGTTGACTTGTAGTGTGTAAAGGCCGAAAATCTCCGGATTGGGCTACAAACTCTTCACATTTCATTTGTTCGGTACTAAGCCCCCCCCCTCCTCCACCAATAGGTCTCCTGCGTTTGCACGTGTCCTCAGATAATTTGTAGAGTCGTAGTTTGCAAAAGTTGAAAATCTCCGGATCGGACCAGAATTTTTTTATATTTTATGTTATTGGTATGACCCTCTGCAATATATATTCTCTGCAAACGCAGAAGTCTGCGTTTGCAGATAATATATTGAGCTGTAGTTTTTTAAACCGTGCAACTCTTCTGTTGAGTTCTAGATTATAAACATTTTTTATAACAAATTACATTAAATATCGCAGTTAAGAAAATATGATATTACGGAAACTTTATGTGATTCAGATAACCAACCTCTGGGGACATGGCCCCGAAGCGGTCGAAAACGCAGTTTTCATACGGCCCCTTAAAATTTTTGTTTTGTGGCCAGTTCTCCTACACCCAATCAGTGGTGATGGTAAGTGAGAAAACATTCAAGCGGGACCGACTGACCACTACTATTAAGGTGGAACTGAATTACCAAAAGTCCACGGCTCAAGTTTAGTCTCGTACAGAGGAGGGGGGGTCAGGTAGGCCAAGAACGCTTAAAATGTGGGCCCTCTGCGCTCACAATTCTAGCGAATGCATTACAATACTATTTCTTGCTCTAATAAAAGTTAAGCGGGATGTGGTACTTTACGTGGGGGGGACGAATACAATGGTTATGTTATGGACTATCCGAATAAGGTAACTAGACGAAACCCGTCAGAATCGACGGTAAGTTTTTTTTTTTAATAATAAACTCATATGAAACAACAAATGTAAACTTTATTTGATTGACAAATTCATTCAACCACTTCAGTAAAGACAATAGTCCAGGTTCGGGATTTTTTTTTTTTGTGTGTGTGTGACTGAAGATTTAACGACCACCGTGAGCAACTCAATGGGCTATAAGCAGTCGCCCGTCCCTAATTTAAGGTCACTGATTCCAGGGAAGGGAGAGAGCCAGTGGCGTAAGACAAACACAACATCCATGCCTCACCGGGATTCGAACCCTGACCCTTCACGAACCATTGATCATAAGCCAACACTTGGGCTATAAGCAGTCGCCCGTCCCTAATTTAGGGGCACTGGTTTCAGGGAAGGGAGAGAGCCAGTGCCGTAAGACAAACTCAACATCCATGTCTCACCGGGTTTCGAACCCGGTGGACGAAACCCGTTGGAATCGACAATTAGTATTTTTTTTTCTTTGAAAAGTGTTTTCCGACATTTGGAAATAACTCTCTGCGGATATTTTTATAAAATCACAGGCTGAATTTTATTTGTAAAGATATTAATATTCATCAAAAGAATATTTCTGTTTCCTAGTTCATTTGCTGAATGGAAATAACAATTCCGTTTTAAAATATACTTCGAATCTTGTAGTTTATCTTTTTACCCGGTTTTTCAGCACGTCGTTTGTAAAAAAAGATTGCGCTTATGTTACTGCGAAGTCCACAATGAACGATGTAGGTAGAAGTCCTCAGATTACCGGTTTGTCCGTCCGTCCGTCCGTCCGTCAGTACCCACGATAACTCTGCAACTATTAGTCCGATATGAAAAATTCTTTTCGCATTGGGAAGCTTGAAATATGCGAATGATGATCCTTTATTTAGTTTTTCTTTTTTTCACGATGTACAATTTCGCCGCTAAGGGGCGTAAATGCAGATGATGTCGAATTAAAGAATACGTTTTATTCCACATATTTGCTTCTAAACATCCGATTGAAAAAATTATTTTATCTTTTCGATTCCATTTATTTCGAAGAGTATTTTAGATATAGTTACTTTTTCAAATTACGCATAGATTTTCCGCTCGGGAGCATAAAAGTAAATTACATTTTCCCCGATAACTCTTCTTCTAAAACTCCGATTGAAAAAACTTTTTCTTCAGGGATACACCTCCCGATGGAAAATCGTTTGCCTATAACTTCAAATTTTTGGTAAACAATACTTTCGCCACCAGGGGCGTAACTGTTGATTTTTGGTTCTGATGTAATTGCCATAAAATCTGAGCTTCTAAAATATTGATTGAAAAAATATTTTGTGTACTGATGCCACTCACATCGGTAAACATTTTCAGAATATTTTCTTCTTAAAATATTCCAGTTTCTTCGCCAGGGGGCGTAGATGTATATCTTATTTTTGTCAATATCTCTACTTCTAGGAGTCCGATTTGAAAAATTCCTTCTTTGTTGGATAGTGTTTCCAGTGTGACATGTGTTTCATATAATTTCAAAATTTTCAATTAATTTATAGACTTTCCGCTAAGGGGCGTAAATTGCTTTCCCCATGTGTAAAAGGGGGCGTAAATTGCTTTCCCCCATGTGTAAAAGGGGGCGTAAATTGCTTTCCCCCTAAGTGTAAAAGATGAAGAATTTCTCTGTCTGATCGGGAAATTTTCAACATTTACAAGCGACAACACGGCAAATTTTCTGAGGGCTTGTGCTGCCTCAGGAAATTTGTCTCTGGGAGGACAGAACCCGGGAGGGGGGGGGCGCTTAATGCCAAAAATATAAAATACACTGGCCACCCAAAATGCAACACCAAGAAGGAAGTATCCGATTGGCCTGAAATTCGCAGCATGCGTCGCCTGCAAGAGGACATGCAAACGATTAGCATTGCAGGGCATATGCAAATCCTGCGATCCCGGCACACCACCAAGAAGCACTATAAGAAGGGTGCACAGAAGGCAGGGTGTAAGTAGTGGAAGTGTGTTGTGCTGCCGGACCTGTGCGTGGGAAGCTTCCGGATGCCTCGCCGCAGAATACGGCAGTCATTCCAGCACGTTTCGGAGTTCGACAGAGGACGAATAGTGGCTTATCGCGACAGCGGTTTATCGTACCGAGACATCGGCGCCCGTGTGGGACGACATCCAGCCACAGTGAGGCGAGTATTGTATCGGTGGGTGCAGGAGGGACGGACGGGCCGACGTGAGCGATTGCCGCAGCCGCGGCACACCATCAAACGAGAAGACCTGCATGTTGTGCGGCGGGGATTGACGGCTTGCACCGCCACATCACGAACGTTAGCGCAGGAATTAGGGTGTGTTGCTCAACAACCTGTGTCAGTACGTACCGTTCGACATCGTCTGAAGGAGCGGGGACTTGTCGCACGACGGCCATTGCTCCGATCACCATTGACGTTACACCACCGGCGAGTGCGGCGGCATTGGGCCGTTGAACGCCGCACCTGGACTACGGAATGGCACGACATTGTCTTCTCCGACAAATCCCTCTTCACCCTGCAACACCACGATGGTCGGATCCGCGTGTGGCAGCACCGCGGCGAGAGACTGACGCCTGCATTATGCATCGCCATACCGGTCCGTCGCCTGGCGTTATGGTTTGGGGCGCAATTGGATATGACATCCGCACCCCTCTTGTGCGTATCGCCAGTACACTCAACAGCCAGCGCTACATCTCCGACGTTTTGGAGCTTGTAGTCCTCTCTTACCTGCAGGACTTGCCAGCGGCCACGTTTCAACAGGACAATGCGCGCCCGCACGTGGCACGCATCGTGCAACAATTCTTTACGGCCCACCAGGTTTCACTGCTTCCGTGGCCCGCCTGTTCTCCCGATATGTCGCCCATCGAACACGTCTGGTCGCTGATCGGCAACCGAGTGGCCCAGGAAGCACCCCCGCGGCTACGCCTGATGAACTGTGGCAACGTGTGGAAGCAGCGTGGACCGACATACCCCAAGCCCACATCCAAAGCCTCTTTCGTTCGATCCCGCGGCGTGTAGCGGCCGTTATTGCCAGCCATGGGGGCCACACGAACTATTGATGTCTGTGTGTTCCACAAGCCGCACGGGCCTGTAAGCTCAATCGTTTCATCTTTGTATCTGTTGTTATATTACCACGGCTCCGGTAGTATGGTGGTCGCGGAATACTTATTACTCGTCTAATTGGATAAACAGTGAGGGTGCGTTCCCATAACTGTAAGGAACCCAATCTCAAAGTTTACGGACGTCGCGTTGTGTTTCATATGGGCTCGGTACGAGGTATTCGTAAAAAACACATATGCCGCAAATTGTGAGTTTAGAGAAATATACACCCTATAAAGTTAGCTACACCAGGTTATCATGAAAGAAATAAGGGATTACGCCACATAATACAAATTTTGAAGTAATTAACAATGGTTAATACCAGAAAAAGTATATATAAGCAATTACATCCTTTAGGTGGAGGCCAAATAAAAGTTACGTTAAATTAAAAGATATTGGAATTCGCCATGTTTACTGGTCCCTGCTGGGTACGCCTGTCACACCCTTGAGCTAAACTTTAAATTAACTCCCTCAATCTATTTCGAGGAGGCATAGCGACCATGCATATGTATATAACTAGTTAAACTGGGAACTGGAATTGGGGAAAATAACGTCATCTTACCTTCCTTTAAGATTACGTGGTCGCTCGTTGAAGCCCTACGCTGGTAGATGAAAACTTGCGTGGATGTTGACTCTGGATCTCTCCCTCTCGACTAATCTTCCTCTCTATCCTCTCATTCTCGACTATCTTCTAAAACTTGTCTTCCGACTATATGCATCTCCGATACGAAATTATTTTCTAACTCTCATCTTCTCATCATCTGTGACTATATCTTTTTCTTCCTACCTCTGTCTGTGTATATATTTCCGTCTCTTTAATTTTTCACGTGGTAGGGGCGTGCCTACAACCTTCTACGTACTCTTCGCCTGGGGTCCGGATTGGTCAGCTGAGCTGACCAGTACTCGGGCTTAGTGGCTATTGGTTGGGCTTCTGGTCCAGTTGGCTACCTTTCTGCGGCAGTTGGCCTGTTGTGCAGGTGGTGCCTTTTGCGAATTCAATAAAGCCTATTTTAACGCTCACATGAATAGCGAAGAATATAAAGGGGCTTTCCTCTGCCAGAGTTACGACTTTTCTGTGACACCGCGATGTACTTTACGACTTTCGCTGGTGCCTCCCTCATAGAGGAGATGGTCGTAAACCGCAACTCGCGTATTCATCTGACCGTGTTTCGGACTCTTGCCTGTGCCTTTTGAAATACCGGAATGTATTGTCCCATCAGCAACGCTAGCACTGGGGCCATTTCGTAAATTTTGTGAATGCCGTGCTTCTTGAAAAGAAGGTGAATTCCTTGGGCATTCTCCACGGGTGTCCGACAAACCGTTTTGACCACCTGGGTTTTCTGCTTCAGTGGGGAAAAGCGGGTTTATGAGACGGGAAGGGAGCAAATGAAATATATTTAAATTAAGTAAAAAAAAAAAAATATTTAGGTAAATTACTCTTGGTTTTTAAATTTAATTAGGCCGCAAACAATGTGACCCGAACTACGAAGTAGTTCCGCGGCAACAGTTATGTGTCCAGTAAATCTGGCTTTGCTATCTCGTGTCCTTGTTGGTGTCGCATTTTGGGTGGCCAGCAGTGTATAAAGAACTGTAACACAATCGGAAGTAGATTTTTAGTGTTTACACACTACACTACAACTCTAGAAATTCTCTGCAGGCATCTGCTACTGCAGGAAACCCGTCTGTCGGGGGCATGACCCACCCCCGACAGGTTTCCTGAGTTTGCACGTAGTATCCGAAGAGAATTTAAGTTGTAGTTTGTAAACGCTGAAAATCTCTCGGCTGGGCTACAAATTCTTTATATTACAGTATTAAGCCCCACCCCCACAGGTTTGTTGCATTAGCACCTGTCGGGAGAGAAGTTGTTGAGCTGTAATCTATAAAAGCTGAAAATCTCCCGATCGGACCAGAAATTCTTTATATTTTATATTTTTGGCGTTAACCCCCCCCCTCCCCCTCCCCGCTTTCTCACAGAAAGGTTTCCTGCAGTAGCAGATATCCACAGATATTATGTTGAGTTGTAGATTGTAAACTCTTCGGATTGGACCAGAAATGTTTTATTTTTTGTTTTTTGGTATTATCCCCGACAGGTTTCCTGAGAAGGCCTCAGATATGTGTTGAGTTGTAGCTTGTAAATGCTGAAAATCTCCCGATCGGACGAGAAACACTTTTGTCCCCCCACCCCCACCCCACACCCCGACAGTTTTTCTGAGTAGGCACAAGCCCTCAAATAATGTGTCGAGTTGTACGTAGCATGTATTGCTGAAAATCTTCCAATCGGAACAGAAATGCTTTATATTTTACACTTTTGCTATCCCCCTCCACCCCCGACAGATTTCCTGAGTCAACACATGCGCTCAGATAATTTGCATACTTGTAGTTTGAAAACCCTGAAATCTTCTGTTGAGATGTCGATCATAAACATTTAAAAAATTACATTAATTATCGCAATTAAGAAAAGACGAAATTACGGAAACTTTATATGACTCACATAACCAACCTCTGGGGGTCGTGGGCACGAAGCGGTCAATAACGAAATTTTTATACGACCCCTTAAAATTTGTGTGGCCAGTTCTCCGGGTGGCCACTTCTCTGGTGGCCAGTTGAGTTTAGGACATTTGGGCACCCGGACATTTGGGCACAAATCTTGAGGGGCCGTACAAAAATTGCGGTTTTTTTTTTTTTTTCGCTGTGAGGGAAATTGAATGGAGAAAACGTTTCCAGTAAGACAAACGACAATTATAATTGAATTTAAAAAAATATTACAATGCACAAATTTTGAAGATGACAATACGTTTTTTTGGTTTTTTGGGTGTAAATATGACAAGCATAATATCCGAAAACTTGACAATTTCGTCGTCCTGGATCGGGATTACATAGCTCATAATCATGAATATGGATTACATCATATTCATGATTACATAGCACCAAGGGTGTCCATGGAGGAGCCAAATTTTTTATAAATTTAAAACACTAAAATAGACGAAACCTTTTTTTAAATGTTTGACAGCCTTGAAGGAGGTAAGGATTATTCTTAGCACCCCCCCAAGCACACATAAAATGTCCGTAATTTCGTATTTTCTTATTTTTCTATAAACTATAACTAAACAAATTCTCTGCGAGTATGAGCAAACCCAGGAAACTTGTCGGGGGGGGGGCTTAAAACCTAAAATATGAAATATAAAGAATTTCTGTTCCTATCGGGAGATTTTCAGCCATTACAAGCTACAAGTCATCGAATTGTCTGAGGGCATCTGCTGCCTCAGGAAACTAGTGCGGGGGGGGGGGATACCAAAAGCGTAAAATATCAAGAATTTCTCATCACTCTTCCGATCGGGAGATCTTCAGCATTTACAAGCTGCAACTCGACAAATTTTCTCATTTTCTCAGCGCATGTGCACTCTGTGGAAATCTGTGGGCGGTGTGTGTGGGGGGGGGGTAATACCAAAAGTGTAAAATATGAAAAATTCCTCGTCCGATAGGGAGATTTTTGGCATTTACAAGCTACAACTTGACACATTATTTGAAGGCATGTGACTACTCAGCAATCCTGTGTATGTGAGAGGGGTGGGGGGGGGGGGGGGGTTACCAAAAGTGTAAAATATGAAGACTTTCTCGTCCGATCGGGAGAATTTCAGTATTTACAAGCTGCAGGTATTAACCCCCCTCCCGGACAGTTTTGCTCAGTAGGTTCATGCCCTGAGATAATGTTTCCAGTTGTAGTTTGTAAATGCTGAAAATCTCCCGATCGGACGAGAATTCTTCATATTTTACACTTTTGATTTATCCCCCCCTCCCCATTGGTTTGCTGAGTAGGCACGTGCCCGTAAATATTTAGTGCCTAAGTAACTTTCGGCGAACAGTTTCTCGGTCAAACTCTTACTATTGGGCCAAGAAACGGCAATTGTTATACGGCCCCTTAAACATTTGAGCCCAAATGTCCGCCTCGTCTTTCAGACAGAAAATCGTAAATATGTCTTAATTTCTTAATGATTATGAGATATAAGTGAAAAATTTTTTGTGCACACCACTTGCTCAAGTAGGGAGAAATATAGGAACACTATAATTTTTAACGCAGCACAATTTCATTGCTTTAAAAGGGAATATGCCCAATAGTCCGGGTGCCCAAATGTCTGAACCCCGGCCAGTTCTCCTACACCCGTTCGCTTTCGCGCTAGTCTTTTTTCACGTGGCCTTATTCGTGTGTTGAACATTTTTCATAGTCTAAATATGGGTAAGTGGTTAGGAATAAGTTCCAAACAAAAAAACCAATATTCAAAATGTTACTACTACACAACTGCCAGCTAAAAATCCTAAGGTATCCAAATCTTTATTATAAGTGGGCCAAATGTATCCAAATCTTTCACTTTATAAGTGGGCCAAAGTAAGATTGCATGACGGTAAACCTTACATTTCGTGTGAGCTATGCCAGAAATCCAAAAAGTTTACATCCTGAAGGTAAGTTTTTTCCTCTTTATTTATTTTTTTTTTCTCTTGGCTAAATTAATTTTTTTCTTTGTCACACTTAATCGGCGTTCAAAAACAGCGTGTCCAAGATGAGGAATCGCGTTAAACAATCAATCGCGTAAGCAATCAATCTACAAAGACGAATTTCGAAACATCGCCATGTTTACAAATTTCGGAATAAATTCCACAAATTTAGTTTCAAATCTGAATTACTTTTTTTTGTTTTGTTTACATAGGGTAAATGTGTAGTTTAGTGTCCTAAATTGTTTCGCCGCAAATGTTCAAGGATTTCGAAAAAGTGAGACGTACAAATTTTTAAGTATGTAACATGACAAATTTTACGGATTTCTGCTTAATTTTACTGATTTACGGTTAGAGGTCTTTTTTTTTTTACGGAATTTTTAATATTTCGATTGCTCAATCAAAATATTTCAACCTCTCTATGAGCGCTGTGCGTACTTATTTTCCCGCTGTCTTAACGAAATATTTGTCGGTTCTCATGGCTGATATACAGTATACACAGTATGTCTTCTTTTCTTTCAGTTAAAGGCACAGAGTAGTGACTTCCTTTCTTTTTTGTACTGTTTTGTTTGCAAAGATTGGCGAAGAACACCTGCGTGTGTTCTCACGTTTACCTCCTGCTTGTCATTACTGCGCTTGCGCGCCAGCTGTAATGATACATTTTCTCATGCTCCGTAACATAAACAAACACCTCTAAGCGGGGGCTCGTGGTGAGTTGTTTATGTTACTTCGAAAGATCCGCGACGAAGTACTTTTTCACATTTTTTTTTTTTGTTGTTGTTGTTGTTTGTTTGCTGCTCATTTGAGCGAAGATGAGAATTTTATGTTTGACATCTACAGAACGGGTCAAGCTTTTGGTTTTCGTTGTTTGTGTGATTTTATTTTATTTATTTTTCTTTTGTTTCGTCTTTACATTTCCGTTGTTTTTTGTACGGAATTTTCTTATTAGAAATCGTTTATCAACAGAAAATGTAAAGCACATATTAAGCATTAAAACATAGAAGGGCCAGGTTACGAGCAATTGGATTTTAGAATTGCATATGAAAAATGGTTAAATAAAAAACATCGTCGCATTGTAAATTAATGAAAACATTTCAATATTTTTTTAAACTCGAGTGTTTTTACAGGTCTCTAAATAAATATTTCTAAATAAATGCTAAATTGTTCATAAAAAATGCTAAAAGAAATTTCAAAATGCTAAAATGTTTCTGGAGATTTTTGCTAAAATGCTAAAGGTTTTCAAAAGCCAGTTCATACCCTGCACTAAATATTAATTCATAGGCCCTAGGCCTAGCCCCTTTTACCAGTTCTATTGTTGCCATATTCATAAAGTTTACATACCATGAATACGTTATGAATACGGCATTCGTAGAATAAAAACTACTAATAAGGCCTAGGCCTATGGCCTCTGAATTTATATTTAGTGCCTAAGTAAAAGCACAATACTCTTAACCTGACTTGGTACGTAAACTTTGTGAATATGGCATCGGTAGAATAAAAACTTGGAAAAAGGCCTAAGCCTAAGGCCTATGAATTAATATTTAGTGCCTAATAAAAAGCGCAATGTTATTACCTTGATTTAATACGTAAACGTTATGAATGTGACATGCGTAGAATGAAAACTGTTAAAAAGGCCTAGGCCTAGGGCCCATGAATTAATACACTGACGGAAAAAAAAATCCCAACACCAAGAAGCGGTTGTGTTAGATAAACGACAGTTGGTAGGCGGTGAGAGTACATCTGTAAGATGACGTCTATGCAAATTTCGCGCTCGGCGCATACGTGTGACGCTAATAGCGCCCCTTGGAACATGCAAAGCAGGTTTGCTGTAAATACGCGCTGTAACGTTCGTGAGCGTTAGTTATCGTTGAGATTCGACGTAGGGTGTTGATGTTAGTCAAGAATGCCTTTAAGAAGACGAAGAAGCCATTATCAACAGCTCATGGAGTTTGAACGAGGTCGTGTAATAGGGCTACGAGAAGGTGGATTTTCGTTCCGCAATATTGCAGAACGACTTGGCAGGAATGTAGCCACTGTGCATGATTGTTGGCAGCGGTGGTCAAGGGAAGGTACTGCCTCAAGAAGACCGGGTTCCGGCCGGCCACGTGGCACTACTGAGAGGGAAGACCGCCGTGTATGGCGTATGGCCGTGGCACATCGTACCGCGTCTGCGGCAGCAATTCGAGCTGCAGTTGCCACCACAGTGACACAACGAACTGTTACAAATCGGTTACTTGAAGGACAGCTCCGAGCCAGACGCCCTGTAGCGTGCATTCCACTTACTCCAAACCACTGCCGTTTGCAACGTCAGTGGTGTCAAGCTAGAGCTCATTGGAGGACGTAGTGGAGATCTGTTGTGTTTTCTGATGAAAGCCGCGGTTCTGCCTGGGTGCCAGTGATGGCCGTGTGTTGGTTAGAAGGAGGCCAGGTGAGCGCCTGCAACCAACCTGTCTGCGGCCGAGATACACTGGACCTACACCTGGAGTTATGGTCTGGGAAGCAATTTCCTATGACAGCAGGAGCACTCTCGTGGTTATCCCACGCACCCTGATGGCACAGTTGTACGTCGGTCTGGTGATTCAACCTATTGTGCTGCCATTCATGAACAGCATTCCAGGGAGTGTTTTCCAACAGGATAACGCTCGCCCGCATACCGCTGTTGTAACCCAACATGCTCTACAGAGTGTCGACATGTTGCCGTGGCCTGCTAGATCACCAGATCTTTCACCAATCGAGCACGTATGGGACATCATTGGACGACAACTCCAGCGTCACCCCCAACCAGCATTAACCGTCCCTGTATTGACCGACCAAGTGCAACAGGCATGAAACTCCATCCCACAAACTGACATCCAGCACCTGTACGACACAATGCATGAACGTTTACGTGCTTGCATTCAACATTCTGGCGGTTACACCGGTTATTAATGTACCAGCATTTCACATTTAAAATGGCTCTTCTCGCGCTAACGATAAGCTGTGATCTTGAAACCTTAATCGATTAAATATGTTACCTATACAAATGTATTGCCGCCATTTCATTCCTCTACAACTATTTTTCGTGGTGTTGGGATTTTTTTTTCCGTCAGTGTATTTAGTGCCTAAGTAAAAGAGCAATATTATTGCCTTGATTTAATACGTAAACGTTATGAATATGGCATCGCTTGAATAAAACCTGTTAAAAAGGCTTTGGCCTAGGGCGTGTGGAATATTAAGTGCCCAAATAAAAGCGCGATTTGATATATAAACGTTGGGAATATTACATCATTAGAATAAAAACTGAGGCATAGTAATTAATATTTATTGATAAATATTCCTACGCATTAGACATAGTAATTAATGTTAATATATCTACGCATGATGCATAGTAATTAGTATTTAGTGCCCGAAGTAATCAAAAGAGAAATAATAATAACTTGGCATGTTATGTAAATATTTAGTGCGCAAATAAAAAAAGTGCAACATTATTCAAGAAATCCCACGTTGTCGTCCTTTTTCGAAACATAGTATGAGTTCTGCTGTAATTCCTTTGTTTCGTTAAAACCCGGAGGTTTAAGAAATGTGCTTTGTAATTTTTTTAGTATTCACTGGAATGCACTTTTGTTTCACCAAATTCAAGTACAATTGTCGCTTGTCTTACTGGAAACGTTCTCCCGATTTGTGCCCGGCCCCTTAATGAAAAGCGTGTGGCAGTTTTCCTGTGTGGCAGTTTTCTAAGTTGCTGAAAGATGTGTGGCAGTTTCCCTGTGTGGCAGTCTTCCGCCAACCGTTGTGGTTCTATTTAATATGTAATCGATTTGTAACTTTTGGTCAGTCGTCGTGCGAACTACACCAGAAATTCGCGTTCAGTTAAAAAAGGCATTCAGGCAATTTCTCGGAAGGAACCCAACTTCTTCAGTTATCTGGGCCACCCAAGAGCAGAGGGACATCACCCCCTCTCCAACCCTCCTGTTCCCCCATCACTGGAGGACACTTGCTTAGGAAACGCTCGCAAGGGAAAATATTCGACCTCATGCAATTAGAGTACATGTGGGAGGAGCATGTCTCTTCCAACGGAGGAAAATTAAAAAATCGGGCAAAAAGATAAACTACAAGATTTGAAGTATATTTTAAAACGCAATTGTTATTTCTCATCAGCAAATGAACTAGGAAACAGAAATATTCTTTTGATGAATATTAATATCTTTACAAAAATATTCAGCCTGAGAATTTATAAAAACATCCGCACAGATTTATTTCCAAATGTCGGAAAACTCCCCACCGGAAAATAAGGTGGGGGAATTTACAGGTCGGAAAACTCCCCATCGGGAAATTCCCCCACCTTTTTGAGTAAAATTTATTTGTGCACGGTCCATGACTGAAAAAGGTGGGAGAATTTACCAGTGGGGGAATTTTCCGATGGGGGAGTTTTCTGACCGGTAAATTCCTCCACCATTTTGAGTCGTATTTTAAGTAAAATTCATTTGTGCACAGTCCCCGACTGAAAAAGGTGGGAGAATTTACCGGTGGGGGAATTTTCCGATGGGGAGTTTACCATTAGCAATACATTAATTTTTGCCATCAGCATGCATTTCGACGAGGTGCGGGAATTATATTTTGTCGCTTCAATTCAATCAACTTCAATTTGATCTGGCAATGTTAATTAATATAGCATAATTTTAAAATGTCTTTATTTTTTCATTAGTAATAATAACAGCTTATTATAACTCATGAATAAATAATAATATTCCTTAGTACCACCATGCATTATTAAGCAACATGAGAAAATGAAAAAATGTGGCTTCTCTACTCTACCTGACCCCGCCTTTCTTTCAAAAACGTTCCAACGTCCAAGCCCATTTAGTAGATGTAGAACTCGCTGGGAAAAGGGCCCCGCATTTTCGTTTTGCACTGGGCCCCGCAAATTAGGCAGCCGGCCCTAGGAGTAGTTCATTTATATGGTAGCATGCTCACTTCATATAGTCACTGTTCAGAACCTTCTGGCATCAACCTGCACACACCATACTTCAGAATGATTGAAATCCCAATACCCAAGGAATTGTTTTCAAATGGAAGCTGTATGCTTCAATTTTCATTCAGTGAGTGTACTGCTGCTATTACTGATTGTTAGAGGGCAACAACAATCAGTAATAGAAGCAGTACAAGTCAGGCTCACATACAGGGCCGGATTGAACTTTTGAGGGGCCCAGGGCGAAATTTCATATATAGAGGGCCCTAGGAAATGAATCTCATAGTTTAATGAAATCATTATATGAAAAATGAAAATAGACAAAAATTTTCATAAAGGAAAATGATTATCTCAAATTATTGTGAGCTTAAGAAAAGAACCATCATATGGATTGACAATTCAGAGAGAGAGAGTGTGTAAACAGTTTCTTTATGATAATTTTCGTGTATTTTCAGTTTACAGAGACAGACAGACAGACAGACAGGTAGAGTGTGAGAGAGGGAGACTGACAGAGAGAGAGAGAGAGACCGAGGGATATTGAGTGGGAGAGACAGACAGACATTGAGTGAGAGAGAGAGACAGACAGACAGACATTGAATGAGAGAGACAGATACACAGAGTGAGAGACAGACAGACAGAGAGTGAGAGACAGACAGACAGAGAGTGAGAGACAGACAAACAGAGAGACGGGCGGACAGACAGACAAAGAGAGAGGAAGAGAATAAAAAGTGCTGAAATCTACGACTTTCTTTCTGGAGAGGAGGAAGTTTAGGTTGCTTTATTATCTTAATAAAAACTTTCCTACAAAATGATAAAAAAGATAGCTTTAACTAATCTGCGTAGCGTATATTTTTCCATAGCAAACATTTTTGCGCATTGGATAATAACGATCCCTCTTAAATAAATTCGTATATATATATTTTTTTTTTCTGGTACTTTTTTAGTGATTGATTTTTGATGGAAAGTGGAATAACAGGTAAATTAATGACTTTATTCACCTCTTATAAGCACTCATGTATAAAAATTGCTTTATTTATTTATTTTATTATTTCCAACACTGTTTTTAAAGTCACTGAACGATTGGCCTCCATAACATAGCCCAGATACAACTTTGATATTGTTCTTTTTATTTTTTTAAATTTCAGTACCAGGTTTACACACAAATTGTTGAGTATATAATAGGGAGCCACAAAATGTGATGAAATTTAATTTCTTATTTCATGAATATGGAAAAGTTTAAGATTTAAATAAGTTGAAGGGGGGGGTTATAAACTGAAAAAAAAACATTACAAGTTAGTAAAATCATGCAATGCATTGATTATGATACGCTTTCCAACATACCAGAAATCGCGCGCAGACAAACTCTCCTCCCACCCGACTATTGATTCCAGTTCAGTATACCACCGGAACAACATACTAAAGTTTTGCCACAATAGAAGCATTTTTACTTAAGTTATGATGATAATGGCTGTGAAATAAATCTCGCTCATGTGCCATGACCTTCGATCCCATTTTGATGATATTAAAAATATTTGGTTCAGTATACCTCTGGACCAATGTTGCCGCGACAATTATTCTAATTTCGGGCCCATTGCTTTCAGTATAGAATTGCTCAAATTTGGGATTTAAATTTCAAATTAATTGTTTTAATTATGTTAATTAATTAACATAATTAATTATGTAACTGCTTAATCGGAGTAATTCGTAATTAGGTGCACGTACTATCATCCCAGCCCAGGACGCACAGCGATTCGCTGGGTTCTTTTCTTTTCTTTTCCCCACTTTCCCTTCCGCAGGGGAAAGGAGATCTAAATTGAAAACGCCAGGCCAGGTGCAAAATTTCGTAAACAAGTCAAAAGGTATTTTCTTCTATTCCCGGCAGGCGAGAAGCAACAGCATTGCGAATTGCATAATGCTTCCGTAACAACAATGAACGCAGCGGTGGCTACACGACGAAAATTTAAGAAAGAAATCTTAAAGCGGAAAGAAGCTAAGGCTAGGCAATAAATGTCACCCAAGAGCGTTGTCGGAGAACATATGTTTTAGTCGAGCATACGTGACTTCGAGCAGTTTTCAAGTTTTAAAAAGGGTTTGCTCGGAGTCTACTATAATAGAACCCAACAACGGGGTGACAGTTACGGCCAAATAAATTTTTAAAGGGCTTAGCTCAGCAGATGGTCAGCAGGCCCAGGGAACATCTGCCCCAAAGTAGCCACTGGCCAGCCGCAACTGGACAAGCGGTCCACTTGCGTACGAGGGGGGAATCCAGAACCAATGGTGGTGCAAGGGACGTTTTCTCGAGGTAAGGACACGCCTCGCCGCAGGGCGATAAGGGAAAGCGAAAACTAAAATAAAAGGAGAAACTTGAAATTTCAGAGGAAAAAGAAAAGATACGAGCGAAAAACGGACGGAGAGAGAGAGAGAGAGAGAGAGAGAGAGAGAGAGAGAGAGAGAGAGAGAGAGAGAGAGAGAGAGAAGTTGTTTTTGCGAACATGGGGCAGACAGTAATTTTGGTTGGAAGAGTCAGCGGTAGGCAAAGAAATGCCTAACTATGCGGAGTTCCAGAAGTCCGTCGACGTGAAGCCAAGAACTGTAGAACAGTAAAGTTCTGAGATAACTATCGGCTGTGTTTTTATCCACGGAGGATAAAAACACAGCCCAAAACAACCCACGGCCACCAGACCACCAGCGCTTTCCTCAACCGCCGGATCGATTAGCCCAGCAGAAGTTCTATATAGGGTAAGACATCATCCAATTATTTCAATCCCTTGCATGCTGAGTATTCAGTTAAGTTTTAGAAATGAAACATTATTGCTCACCCCGTACTGGTTGGATGGTTAGGGATATTGGTGTTTTTACATTTTCCCAAGTAAACCATAACTTCCTTTTGTAGAGATGTGTTATAAATTAAACCGGTCCCACCATTTAAATTGTTCTAAAATTAAGCATTATACAGCAAATAAATTTTATATTTGTTTTCTTAAATCAAGGTGTTTTTCTTCACGCTGCTCTGCAAATGGGTACGAGTGTCTGTGCATTAGTTTAAAATAAGCCATAGTTTTCTTCCTTCACAGATACCCCTATTCAAGCATATAACCGAAATGTCAGTTCTTCTTTAAATTTAATTTCTTTGCGGCATATGAGTTCTTGCGACAACCTCGTACGCGCTCATATGAAACACAACGCTTTTAAGTCCCAACGATGAGACTGGGTCGCCTATACTAGGAAACCCAATGTCATTGTTGCCAATCTAGATGATCGAAAATCGCTAACAAAATCTATGCCCCTCAAGTTCCCACCGGGACTTGGCGTGGTGACACCAACATACTAAAGTTTTGTCGCGATAGAAGCATTTTTACTCAAGTTATGAGAATAATGGCTGTGGAATAAAAATCTCGCTCCTGTGCCCTGACCTTTGATCCCATTTCGATGACATTCAGCATAACTTGTTCAGTTTACTTCCGGAAAAACATGATACAGTTTAGTAGCAATCAAAGTATTTTTACATAAGTTATGATGCATAAGGGCGATGGAATGGATCCCGCTCCTATGTCCTGACCTTTAACCCCATTTCGCTTATTTTTAATAGGGTTCGTCCCCAGGTTGTCCCCTACCATATTCCAAAATTTAATTGAAATTGAATAATTTTTACGCGAGTTATCGGGTGGATAGACAGACGGACAAAGCTGGACAAAGCTGGGGAGCTTCAACCCACGGTTGGAAAACGTAAACATATATTTTTGAGGGCCTTGCGTCCCAAAACTTAAAAAAAAATAACAATAAATATTGAGAATTCCAGCAAAAACAATTTTGTTTTTGTTTGTAAAGTGCGGGGCCCCGTGGAGACGCGGGGCCCGGGGCGACTACCCCGGTTGTCCCTATGGTCCAGCCGGCCCTGCTCACTTATATCATAACACATTCATAATAGCAGTGTGTGTGTGTGTGAAAGAAATTTGTACTTGAGTCATCTGGGGTGTAGCTGAATGGCATGAACTGTATGTTCCTTCTTCACACACATATTACACAGTGTATGAAGGAAATTTCGATTCGAATAATCTGTGAAGCAGTTGAATGGCATGAACACTACTTTAAACAAGATGGTGGTAGAGCCCACTTCATTTTCAATTAAACTGGTGGGATCAGTGTTTGATGATACGGTGACTTCTAACTGGCAGTGGCCATCATACTTTACTTTTACTTCGGACTTACCTTTAAATCGTACTATAATGTCGTTCTCGAAACCCCAGTTGTTCAGTCGATCTCGTATATCAGACATTTCCATGCACGTATGAAGTCGTCGGTTTCTTCCAAATTATTCTTTCAAATTTCTTTAAAGAGCATGACATACACACTACACCACCACCAGTTAGATATTCTTTGCCACAACAACAGACCAGACCGCCCATGAGACCGCCATCTTGCTGGAATTCATGAATGTTTATTAGTACATTTAGCCAAACTTTCTTCATGGTACTAGCGTTTTCAGCTGTTACCATCATCTTGAATTTTGCTGAATATTACAGACACATTTGCTGCAGTTACTCAATTTTTTTAAGACAGCTGGTGTGGCAGACATAGCAAAAGCATTTGGTTGTTTCAGCAAAGTGATTAGTAC
The DNA here is from genome assembly GCA_039090855.1 of Macrothele yani. NCBI lineage: Eukaryota > Metazoa > Arthropoda > Arachnida > Araneae > Macrothelidae > Macrothele > Macrothele yani. The sequence continues at coordinate 25,151,712 of CM076992.1, forward strand.
GGCCAACAAACTTTCTGCTGTAGTAAGTAAATTTCTGTCAGCAAACAAAATTTGCTCAAGTATCTAAATAGGCATTGCTATAAAAACCAAAAATCTATTGTTGTTTGCTAGAGCAACAAATATTTTGGCATTTCGAGCAACACTCAATGCAGCAAAATTGATTTTGCTGCTCCAGCGTAGTTTGTTTTTTCAGTGCATATCTGCACTTCGTCCCACAGACGCGTCGTTGGGTTTTGGAGAATGAGAGGGCCATTAAACAGTTGCGAGCTCACGTGAAAGCTCCGCAAACAAGCCTCTCCCTAAATTTTAGTGGTGAAAAGGAGCGTTGTATTGCTGAAAGAAGGCATCCCGTTGCGGAAAACGGATTTCATTGAACTGACGTAGGTGGTCTGTGAGTATGTCTACATGTTTTTGTGCGGTGGTGGTACCAGTAGGGCTCCAAAATGGCCCACGAAAAAATCTTTCCAGAACATTACACCACCTTCCACTGGCCTGTAACAAACCGATTTGGGAGTTGGGGTCCATGACCTTATGTGGCCTGCGTGACAAATGCGCCCTCTTGTTGGCTTGTTGCAGTTAGAATCTCGATTCTTCCGACCAAGATATCCATTTCCAGACTTCTACAGTCCAGAGACAATGATCTTCTTTCGTCCACTGCAGCCTCATGTTCCGATGACATGCGGTTAACAAGGGTTATCGATATGGGCATCAGATGCTATAGCGTAACAGTATCTTCATATATCAACTGGTTTAGGCACAAAGTTTCGACGATATCTTCTGAACTGTGACCATCCGCTACAATATGGAAGAGGAGACGCTCAACTCGAAACATGAAAGGCCTGTTTACTGCAAAATTTTCATCAGAGCCTGGAAGTTTTTCAGGTTTTCTTGTAGTTGTTGTAAGCATGTGCAACCATCTCCTGCACAAATCCCAGACGGGGATAGGAAGCACAGCATATTCCTCACAGCGACTATTTCCCCACAGTCGAATTTGCCCAGGCTGTCGTGTTTACACATCATCACAGACGTAAATACGACGTACAATATCTGATCGATTTAAACCCCACAGGGGGTATTTTTTAGCCACATCATTGTGGCGGGGTAAGAAACTTCTGTAGATGTGTATGGTATGTAGTAAACTGTGATTTCAGTGGATACAGGTGCAAAATGCATATTATTTCAAGTACAGATGATCTTCATGATATTCCGTCCGGCAAAAATACACTGGTCACGAAAAGTTGTGGATATTGCATGAAATGAAGGATGTACGTATCTGACTCAAGTAACACGCGTTGAAATACCATCAGTGAGGCTACGTAACAAAAACGATAATGATGCGTTTACAAAAATAATTAATTTCTGCACACAACAAAGTAGCACTGCAATATAGACAAAATGGGAAATTCAGAGAGTGTTCATACCGCTGGAATTTAGTACTGGTAACAAACACCGCCTCTGTGTCGAAGAACGTCTTGCCACATGCGAGGTATACTTGCAATGACATTATTGATGAGCATCTGGGTTAGCTCGTCCCATATTACAGGCAAAACACTACGGAGGTCTGACATAGTACTGGGGTATGGAACATGGTTAACCAGACGTCGCTGTACAGGTCCCAAATGTTCTTAAAAGAATTAAGGTCCAGAGATGGAGTCAACTGTAACGATTCAATCCCATCCAGCTCCTAAAGCAAGCTCCAAGAACGATGACTGGTTGCATAGTCATCGAAAAAACGGAATGCATGTCCATTAGCAACATAAAAGAGTCAGAATGGACACAATGATCTCGTTTCGGTACACTGACACACTTATGTTGCTTTGACAAACATAGAATGAAGTACGGCCATTAAAACACACTCCTGCTCAGACCAGAGCTGACTGCGCCTGGTAAGGGTGGACGGACTGCACACAGTGTGGTTGCATTCGAGTGCCAGATCTCCTCCACACGTGTCCTCGTCGAGTATCAGAATAAAGAGCGAAACGGGATTTGTCTGTGAAAAGTATATGGTGCCACTCTGTATTCCATAATATGTACTGTTGGACCCAGGTAAATCTTTGACGATGGTGAGCTGATGCCGATGTTATACATATCAACGGCTTCCCTGCACTGAGTCCGTATTCGTGAAGACGGTTTCGTACAGTTTGATTCAATACTGTTACGCCAAAAAAAAAAAAGCTCGAAGTGATTCCCCAAGTTAGTTACTGGTGATACTAAGCCCTCTCCAAGCACTTACTCTCAGGTAGCGATCTTGCCTCCTGGTGGTTATCCTCGGGCGACCACACCCAGGTCGCTCTGTAACACGTCCATGCCGTAGAAATCTTGTGTGTAGCCGATTTACTACACTTTCAGAAACTTCTAAAACCGAAGCCACGTCGATCTGTCGTACACTTTCGTATAACATACCAACAGCCCTATTTCTGTTGCCAATGCTTAAACGTCGTCTGGACATCATTTCAGGTTTACCCCCCACTGAAGACAATTAATTCAGCACACATTTAGATCAAACCCTGAAAAGACCAGTTTTCCACTTCTGGGAAGGTTATCGGAGCTTGCACGCCCCGTGCTCTGTTATCATGATGCTAATTTACATATGACGTAGCTACCCACACTGATAACCGTTATCTCCAGTAGTCGCTAAATTTGCACATCATGTTTTTCCTTCGAAACTGCATATCCCTAACTTTTAATGACCCCTGTATGTTACACTGACTAGGAATGTTCTTTTCAGAAAGCTACATGTGATATCAGGTGCACCAAATGAAGCAGGCACAGATTGGACACTAAATTTCATTTTACAATAAAGCCAGCGAAATGGAGTTTTAAGGAATTAATTTTGTTGAGCGATCACATATTTTATGAATGAAGTTAAAAAGGAAAAATATCTTACCCATGGCGTTGCTGTTGAGGAATAAAACTCCGTGACTTTTGCCATCTTCTTCTAAGCATGTGTAAAACGGGTGTACTCCATAGAGATTCTTCTGGCCCTGCACAGAAGAAAGGTAATTCAGAAAAGAAGAAAATCACTGCAAAATTTAGACTTGTAATGGCAGACACATACAGTAGCTGCCACGGAAAGTGCATCGCATATGAAATATATCAAAAGTCAATCAATAGATACACAAAGTGGTATATTTAAGCCATGATCTCAATTTCTACTGATATCATACAGTATGTAGTACATACTGTACTTCTTCCTACGAAGAACTAAACAATTTTGCCGAATGTATATCTGTTAAATATCCTAGTTATGAATTCACGGGTGAATTTGAAGATAATCTGACACTGCCATTTTTAGACTTTCTCTTACAACGTGCTCCGGATTCGTCCAAAATCCCCTATTCAGTTTATAAGAAACCGACTTCTTCTCTAGCTCTAATACCAACTACCTCGGCACACCATTTATATCATAAAGTTTCATCCATTTATAATATTATCAGGTTCGAAGAGCCTTTACTCATTCATCAAGCCTGAAACTACGCAGAACAGAACTTCAACAGATTAAGGACATAGCTAAAAACTGTGGGTTCTCACTTCCCTTCAACTGTTGACAACATTATTAAAAAAGTGAAGAGATAGACATCCACCACTACGTTATCGAGAAACCATACTTCTCCAAGATATGTGGGATCCATGGACTTTATTCCTAGACTCTCTCGTTCTCTTAAAAACATTTGTCAGCGTCATAACCTGAGCTTTGGACTAAAGACAAAAAACATCCTCTCCATTATTAAAAAAGACCGTGATCGTGTGGAGGAGCACAATAAACACATAATTTACTGTATTCCCCTAAAAGCAGTACATCCGGAGCATACAAACCTATGTTATAATGGTTCCACAACTCAGACATTAAAAACTAGATTGACTGAACATAAACAAAATGTTAAAACTGGTGCTATGACTACTGCTCTGTCTTATCTAGTTCGCAGAGGTACCACTTCCTTATATGGGAAGAAGCAACAATTCTTGCTACTCATCCTTCAAAATAACGATTGTTATTATCAGAAAGTATTTTCATCCACAAATTTGCACATATATGTCGTAATGAAGATAGCCAATTAAGCATCCCTCAACCTTGGAAGGTATTACTTACTAATGACTTATCTATATAAATCCAAATTAACTTCATTATTTGTTGTTCATTCAACATTTCACTCAACCCTGAAGAAATTGTAAACTTACTTTGAAAAACCGTGAGCGCGTGCATTAACACGTTGTATGTCATTACAGTTACCATGTTTTTGTTTAAAATGTAACATTTTCTATTTGCAATCAGTGTTTTTCTGAAGATGAATCCATTGTGTATCCGAAAGATCTTAAAATTTATTTTCTTCTAATTTGTCGTTGTTTTTCTTGACTTTGGGATATTTATCGCAAGTTTAAATCGTGCAAAGACGGTTTGATGTCAGTGTATTTATGTAGTACAAAGAAATGCAATTTAATAAGTGTAATTTCCCACCACCAGCTCATTAATACTGCTAAGGAGCATTACAGTAAACCACAAGGCAGCTCATCTTGGTGCGTGATACGTCAATAAAAAGAATCAATGGTTTAAACGCCAAGATGAATCATAACTTTTATTATGGTCAAAATGCAAGTTAAAACCTGATGATAATTAAAACACTTTATAAGAACTTTCGGTTCCACCCTGGATCCCGTCTTCAGATGAAAAAATATACAAATGCGAACATAAGACAGAGAAACACAGCAATTTATAGGTCCCGACAACTGACTTTATTTGTGTAGTGGTCCCCTAGCGGTCACCATGATATAGCAATATCAGTTAGCTGAAAAAAAATATAAGTTAGCTGTCGCAAGAATGTGCTTTACACAGTTCTGGATGAAAAAAAAGAGGTTCGTAGCGTACTTAGGCCAACAAAACATAACATGAACAGTTATTCCTCATTTCGTGGGATCTTAATGCTCTGTAGGACCACCTCGAGCCTTACAACAGCTTTGCAGCTCTCTAGCTTGGATTGGATGAGTTTTTTCAAATATTTTGTGCCAAACTCTTGTAATATACTCCTGCAGTTGTTGTTTATTGTCAGGCCTCTGCTCTGCAACTGTTTTTGGAAATAATGTACCAGCAGTACTCAATAGGGTTTAGGTCAGGGCTGTTACCTGCCCAATTTAGTCACCTGACCTTGGCCTCTTGAACGAACTTTTTGATCTAAACATAAATATTGGGTATCAGGTTAGGTGACAATAATGCTAACAAACTGCACAGACATTACACGCAAAAATTTACTCACCTTCCTGGTGCGGTGACATGGCACAGAGTCGTTCTGGAAGACGCAGGATTCAGTGCCACCAAATTGTTCCTGGATTGCTGGGATTAGTGGACAGACAAGATGTTTTTGTAGCACTCTGCCTTCACAGACCCATCTATAAAGTGTAGTCTGCCGACACTTTACTATGCATCTCCACACCCTTTGACTCACCGGAAACTTTACTGTCTACACCAAGCAATCCCTGTTAACGGCCTCGCCTTTTCTACGCCTAACATAGGGTTTGCCGTCGGACCCGTACAAGTTAAATTTCAATTCAATTCATCCGAAAACACAACAGAATCCCACATGCTCTTTAGTCCAAATAAGCGGTTGTCTACGCATTTCACTCATCAGCAATGGTTTCTTACATGGACGGCAGGCTTTGAAACTCATGTCGCCCAGACGACGTAGCCCAATTTGTGCACTCGGTTTTATGCATATCTGCTGTTTCCACTGTACCTTCAGTTCGGACGCACTAGCTATACGTTCTTGCATGCTGAGACGCTTCAGAATCGTATCCTGGCACTGCCTGCATACTCACTTGTTGAGTCAGCAAACAAAGCATGATAGTGGGCACCAGTCATACGTTCGTTGTTCCACGTGCACCAGGGGTCCAAGTTCCTGGCAGGTAAACATGTCCTACAGCATACAACCGCTTCCACCATCTTGCACTATGGAGACCATGTAGTATGGATCAAATGCCTCATGTTGTTTGCTCCAAATACGTAGACGACCACCCATGGAGTGGAATAAGAAACGCGACTCGTCAGACCAGCACACTTTTTCCCAGTCATACGACGTCCAGCTTGCATGACCTTTACACCAGGTGATGAAACGTAGTTGCGAGAAGATGTCGTCGGACTCGTCTGCTGTTACAGTCCAGACGCGCAAACGTGCCACGCATGATCATGACAGACTGTTCCGGGTTGACCTCTGTTGTATTGGATAGTCAACTATAAACGACAAACCGTCTTCACACAATATATAAAAGAGTTTTATGATGGAATAAAAACTTTAATGATAGTTAAAAATTTAAAAGCGTGAGACCTTTCGGGTCGTGCCAACAGGCACCCATCCTCAGACACAATGAACATATACAGTGGAAGAGGCAGCTTATAAGTAGATACATTTTCGGTCGTGCCAACATCCTCAGACGCAATGAACACATACAGTGGAAGAGGCAGCTTATAAGTAGATACATGAATGAACAGATGACGTACAGTCAGTCATCATGAGGTGTATTGCGCATGTCCCGTCATTAACAGCAAAATCATAGTCATTAGCTAGTAGACTATGTTAATAAATCTGTAAGCAGATATTTCCAAGGCCGAGGGATGTTTTTTGGCAATTCATCATTACAGCAAGTTTCAGATAATTTATCGATGTACAGGCTTTTAGTGAATAACAGCTGAGATTTTGTATGAGGAGTAGTTAGAATTCTAGAATCGTTCCGAATGAGAATGTAAGTCCCCTTGGTTAAAAGTCGGGATAAAGCAGTGGAAGTTGAACCATTACAATGGTTATACTGGTGTTCTTTGAGACTTGTTTTGGTCATATGGGTGTTCTTTGAGACGGGTTTGTATCACTCCATCAAGTTTTCAGTTGAGTTGGAGGTTGATAATTGCTTAGCATTTCTGGATTTTAAACTTCAGCGCTCTTCCTCTTGTTCTTTGTCATTCGGTGTATACAGAAAACCTAGTTCATGTCCCATTATTATTCCCGCCACTTCATCTCACCCCTTGTCTTATAAACTCTCTGGTTTCAATTTCTGAATCCGTCGTGTTTTTTCACATTCCTCCACCTATGAACTTCGGAGGACTGAATTGGATATCATTCGTAATTTGGCGGAGTCTTTTGGTTACTCAAAATCTTTGATCGACAGATTGACTAGCAAATTCCTTCGCTCTGCTTCTACCACCTTGATTGGTAATTGTCCCATTCGCAAGTTTGTTGGTTCTTTTCCCTTTGTTCCATCAATTGTCAGACCTGTAAAGACTATTCCATCACCATGATTTGAGTTTTGGGATCATGGTTTCTAACTTATTTTCATCTATTAAACAAGAAAGATGACACCAAATTTCCGGGTGTAATAAGCACATCTTTTAAATCCGTTCTGACATAAATTAAATTTATCAAAGCTATTCAAAGGCAATGAAACCGGTTTGGGAAACAATAGTATCTGATGGAAGAAAGAAGTTTTTCAATCGGGTCTTTAATCCCTCAGATATTGGTGTAAACGGAATCTTGAGCTTACGAACTCTTAGAAACAGAGTTATGGACAAAAATAAGATGTGACTTTACGTCCCCTGGTGGGAAAACCATGCATTATTTTAGGAAGAAAGTATTCTCAAAAGGTTTATCCACATGAGCGGTATCAGTCCAAGAAAAAAAAATTTTAGTAGAGTTTTCAGGAGCCCAGATTTTGCTACAAATACATCAGAAGCAGAAATTAACACTTATGACCCCTGGTAGCCAAACCATTCTTTACAAAACATTAGAAATTATGTGAAAAATATTTTCCATCAGGTCTTGTATGTGATACAGGAAGAATTTTTCAAATCGTAGTTTTAGGAGCAGAAAACGCAATTTACCTTTACGCCCCGTAGCGGAAAGTCTATGAATTACTTGAAAATTTGGAATTTTTAGGAAAAACATGTCACACTAGAAACAGTATCCAACAAAGAAGGAATTTTTTAAATCGGACTCCTAGAAGTCGAGATATTGACAAAAATAAGATATACGTCTACGCCCCCTGGCGCAGAAACCATGCACTATTTTAAGAAGAAAATGTTTCTAAAAGGTTTGTCGACACGAGTACTTCGGTCTACAAACGACGTTTTTTTCAATCGAGAATTTAGAAGCTCATATTTTGCTGCAAATACATCAGAAGCGGAAATTAAGGTTTACGCCCCTGGTGGCCAAACCATTTTTTTTTTTTTTACAAAAATTAGAAATTATGTGCAAACGATTTTCCATCAGGAGCTGTATCCGGTGCAGAAAGAATTTTTTAAATCGGAGATTTAGAAGCAGCGATATAGGGCGAAACACAATTTACCATTACGCCCCCTAGCGGAAAGTCTATGAATTACTTGAAAATTTAAATTTTGAAATTATATGAAAAACATGTCACACGGAAAACACTATCCAACAATGAAGGAATTTTCAAATCGGACTCCTAGAAGTAGAGATATTGACAAAAATATGTTTTACATCACGCCCCCTGGATTATTATTGGAAAGTATTCCGAAAAGGTTTATCGATGTGAGTGCATCAGTCCACGAAAGAATTTTTTCAATCGAATTTTAGAAGCTCAGATTTTATGGCAAATACATCAGAAGCAAAAATTAACACTTACGCGCCCTGGTGGCCAAAGTATTCTTTACCAAAAATTCAAAATTACATGCAAAAGATTTTCCATTAGGAGATGTATCCGCTGAAAAAGATTTTTCAAATCGGAGTTTTAGGAGAAGAGTTATCGGAAAAACTGTAATTTAATTTTACGCCCCCTGGCGGAAAATCTATGCGTAATTTGAAAATGAAACTATATCTAAAACACTCTTCGACATAAATGGAATCGAAAGATAAAAAAAAAAAAAATTTTAATCGGATGTTTAGAAGCAAATATGGGGATTAAAACGTAATTTTGAATTCGACATTATCTGCATTTACGCCCCCTAGCGGCAAAATTGTGCATCGTAAAAAAAAAAAAACGAAATAAAGGATCATCATTTGCATATTTCAAGCTTCCGAATGCAAGAAGAATTTTTCAAATCGGACTAATAGTTGCAGAGATTCTGTGGGTACAGAAGGACGGACGGACGGACAAACCGATAACAGAAGCAAGATCTTTTAAAAGACGTGCTAAAGACCGTGACCGACCTACTGACCTGCAGAGACATGGAATATATCTCGTTCCTCTTAAATCTCTAACACTGGATTTCACTGACAAATGTTACATCGGTTCCACTGCCCGGACCCTTAAAACCCGTCTCAAAGAACACCAATATGACCATCGTAATGGTTCAACTTCCACTGCTTTATCCTGATTTTTAACCAAGGGGACTTACATTCCCATATGGGATGATTCTAGAATTCTAACTGCTCTCATACAAAATATCAGCTGTTATTCACTGAAAGCCTGTACATCAATAAATTATCTGAAACTTGCTGTAATGATGAATTGCCAAGAAACATCCCTCGATCTTGGAAATATCTGCTTACAGATTTATCAACATAGTATCTACTAGCTAATGACTGGACATGCGCAATATACCTTATGACGACTGATTGTACGTCATTTGTTCATTCATGTATCTATTTATAAGCTGCCTCTTCCACTGTATGGGTTCACTGCGTCTGAGAATGGGTGCCTGTTGGCTGGACCCGAAAGGTCTCACGCTTTTAAATTTTTAACTATCATTAAAGTTTTTATTCCATCATAAAACTCTTTTATATATCGTGTGAAAACGGTTTGTCGTGTATAGTATGACATTTTAGCACGAGTTACCTCTGCTTTGGATAGTCAATTGTTGAACAGTGCTACGTCTGTTGACCTATACGAGTCATCTGACCCGGCGCCCACTCACCACATCAACCTATTGCTGTCCTCTGCAGTTTTGCCTCCCGGTCATTGATTGACCATTTTCACACCAGTCCCGATACACTTTAACTACGGCGGCTCGCGAACAACGCACCAGTTCAGCCGTTTGGGAAATCGAGGAACCCGCTCTCCGAGCTCCCACAATCTGTCCTTTCTCAAAGTGCGATAAATCATTCCATTTACTCATCACGCTCCGAATTTAACTACCTATTGTTCCACTCACACCTTATACATGCTACGTACGTCGGTCGACTAATCGCACAATTCGGAAATCACGTGGTCAACGAACGGGCCGTATCCACTTTTGATAGGGGTGGTCATAATTCAGTGATCACTTGGTATAAATATACACTTATACCTTCTAGTGGTAAATAAGTTCTTCACCAAAATTAAAAATTATGTGCACAACGTTTCTCACCAGAAACTATCCGACGCAAAAAAAAAAAAAAAAAAATTCAAAAAGGACGATATTTTCACTTGATTTGAAAAATCTGGACCGAAATATCGTCTGATTTGACAAAGTATATTCAAGCAGAGAATTCCCTTTTTTCCTCTTTGTCCACTAGCGGAAGACTGAATTACTTGAAAAAGAAACTCTATCCAAAATAGTATTCGTTATGTATCAAAGGAAAGAACGATTTTTTCAGTTGGATATTTAATAACTATCTACCAACAAGTAATTGGACACCTGTGATAGCAAAGGAAAACGAAGTGTATTCACCTTCAATAGTTGGTGGAGCCTCCACTAGCGGTGATTACAGCTGCGACCCTCCGGGGCATACTCTCAACCAGGCGTTGTATGACGGCTGGCGGTATTTTCTTCCACTCGGCTTGGAGAAGACAGGTCACTTCCTTCAACGATTTCGGACGGTGGAGGAACCCCTTAAGTCGAAGCTCCAACTCGTCCCAGAGGTGCTCGATAGGGTTAAGGTGAGGGCTCTGCGCAGGTCAGTCCATTCGATTAACCCCATTGTCACCATACCAAGCCATGGTGGACCTCACAACATGACAGGTGGCATTGTCATCCTGAAAGTAACATGGGTCCACCCCGTAAAACTACCACAACGTAGGAAGCGCATGGTCATCCAAAATGGTGCAGTAGGTCTCAGCGTAGAGTATACCAGGAATTGCGACCAAGGGTCCCGTGCCATACCAGGAGAAACACCCCATAGCATAATTCCACCGCCGCCGAACTTCACAGTTGGCACTATACATTCCGGCAGGAGACGTTCTCCAGGCAGACGACAAACCCAGACCCTGCCATCCGAACGGTAGAGGGTGAACCTTGATTCGTCATCCAAGAGAACCTGTTTCCACTGTTCAACGGTCCACTGTCGACGTTCTTTGCACCACGTTAGCCGAGCAGCGCTATTGGACTTGGTGATCAAAGGCTTGTGGGCGGCAGCACATCCATGATAACCGAGCAGATGGGCTTCCTTACGGATGGTATTCATAGAAAGAAAACTCCCGGATGCCTGTTGAAACTCCTCGCGGATGTGGCCTATCGATTTGGTGCGGTTCTTCCGAATTTCTCGGGCCAGCACCCGTCGGTCTCTAGCTCCCAGTTTTGTGGGTCTGCCAGGTCGGGGCACATTCCGACAGTCACCTCTCATCTTCCACTTGCCAATCACATAGGCCACTGTCGATTTTGGGTACTTCAACTGGCTGGATATGTCATCGGTCATTTCTGTGATACCCGACGATTACACCTTTCTCGAAATCAGAGAGCTCCGAACTGTGTGGCATCTTGCATGTGACTGGTTGTGTTGTTGTTTCCCACACAATATTTAACAGCGGCGGCCGTGACGTGTATCAGGACCGCAGATATCGTCGATTGCAGGGGTGTCCAATTACTTGTTGGTAGATAGTGTAGCTAAGATATGGTATAAAATGCATTTTGAATTCAATAGCATCTGCATTGAAGCCCTCTAGTGGTGACGTTATTCACCGGAAGAGGACCCGAAACCACAGATCATCGTTCTCATATTTCGGGCATCTCAATGCCCAAAGAATTTTTCAGAGATATGGTGTCCACAGACGAACGGGGGAAATGGTACTAGTACGTACTTTTTTTTGGCAAAAGACGTGCTAAAAACTTTGCTTCAGTTCAATGAATACAACTAATAATTCGAAAGTAAACTTACCTTTGTAGAATACTGGTTCTTTGCAAAAATGGGCCACGACTTGAATTGAAGGTCATGTCTAAACTGGGCATGATTGTTTTCACCCAAACCATATATATTTGATGATGGAAGGTGGGATGCTATTTGAAGAAACTGGTCTGCCATTATTAGTCCTCCAATACTTGTGTTGAACCTAAAATAAATACAAATTTTACGTTATGTATCAAGTAGCTTTGTACACAAACAAGTGATTTAAGAATATTAAAATATCCGTTGACCAACATAAACAAGAAAAATGACACCGATTTCTTTTGAATAAAAATAATGCGTGATAATATCAAATGAAAGTGTCATAGAACATTTGTTGACTTATGGAATCTAATAACTAATGGTTTATGATTAACCCTTTGTTGTCCAGACATCTCCCATGGGGTGTTTTTCTGGGTCTTTTTCTGTCCGTTGGTATTCAGGCTAATATTTCAGTTGCCCAAGAATGGCCAGCTCTAACAACACGTGCAGCCGACTGCCATTAAAGAATTTTTACTTTGATCATCATCTTCTCATTTTTCTGATCCATGAGTTCCTTTTCCTATCTTTCCTGATAACCGCAAGCATGCACCGTTCTCTGCTTCTTTCAGTTATCTGCAACCTCTGCATGTTTTTTAAGCTGAGGTCTATGTTTCTGATCATTAAGGAAGAACTGATAGGATGTATTGATTAAGTAATTTTCTTTTAAGGCATAATAGTAAAGTTCTCTTGTAAACTGTACTGGTTCTTCCAAATGCATTACAGACAAGTATTCTATATCAATTAACTTCATCTTTGATATAACCCTTGATTGATATCTGTTGTCCAAGGAAAATTAAACCATCATTTATTTCTAGATTTGCCCCATCAACTGTTGAATCTTCAGTCCTTGAAAAAGCATAGTACATAATTTTTTTGTTTATTTTAACCAGGGTTGTGCAATTACGTGCAAAAAAGGTTTCCTACGTGTCAGGTAAATTACACATTAAAAACCCGTAAAATACGTAAAAAAATTGAAAAAAAACATGGGTAAAATTATGATTTTTGAAGTGTTCACCCGGATAATATGTTAAACACAAATATTATTAAATGAAAATATACACTATTTTGCATTATAGACATGCCATAGACATTCATGTCAAAATATTATCTTTGGTGAACAAACTGAACATAAAATTGTTTATTTTATAGAATTACATACATATGAAAATACACTCGACGAATTTGAAGTTGTTAATAAAATCTTGAATTCTATTCAATATACATTGTGATTTTTATCGATGCTAGTGCAAGAGATAGATTATTTTCTCGATTTTTAATATACAAGAAAGAACAGATACATTATAATTTCTAAAAAGAAATCTGTTAATAGGTGGCTGAGCTGTATGAACAATCTCAAGAGAATAATGATTTCGTAAGGAAATATACAAGAAATTTTAAGTTTAAAATGTAATATAATTAAAGTGGTTTTTATATTATATTATTTATACACACACATGAAAGAAAATAAATTAGTTTTTTATGTCTGCGTAAAAAACTGGTTTTCTACGCCAAGTAAATTACCTGTAAATTACGCGTAATTTACGTAAAATACGTAACGAGTAAATTACCTTGCCAACCCTGATTTTAACCCACTTCTTTACTTTCATCAGCAAGTTCCTGGACCATAATCTCAGGGGGTTGTGCTTGCAAAAATGACTGTGTCATCAGCCAAACAATGGTGAGTTGATTAATCTCCATCAACCGTTATCTCATGTATTCCCAGTTCAATGATTGAAAGGTATGCAATGTGGCATTAAGAAGACTGAGAAATATGGTGTAATAATATTTTTGTCCCTTTCTAAATTTTATAAGGGTATTTTTCTTGAACAGCCGAACGTTTGCACTTGTATTATCTCACAGATGTTTCTAATAATATTAGTTCATGCATCTTCAGTACCGCAGGATTTCAAAAACATAACTAGTGATGGTTTCAGGGAATGAAAAGCCTTTTCATAATCAATAGATGCTGTACATAAATGGGAGTTCATATTCACTCACTCTTTCAATTAGTGCTCACACTACAGATTATACGTTAAAGTGCCAAAAATCATGGAATACGTACCTAGTATCGTGACCTCCTCAAGCCCGGCGAATCGCAACAACTCGACGCGGCATCGATTTCACAAGTGGCCGGAAGACTTCTGTACAGGTGCTGAGCAATGCCGTCTGAATAGCCTCCCAGAGTTCCCTGGCATTTGTAGGTGCAGAATCTTGGGTGCGAATGGACTTTTCCACTACGTCCAATAAGTTCTCTATTGGGTTCGTGTAGGGCGAACATTGCGGCCACACCATCCGTCGGAATTGTCCAGAATGCTCCTCTAACTAATTTTGGACAACTTAGGCCCGATGCCCTGGTACACTGTTCGCCTGGAAAATTCCATCGTCGTTGGGGTATATGGAGTTCATGAAGAGCTGCAAATGGTCACCCAGCAGAGCAACCAAGCGATTACCAGTTAATGACGTGTTTACGAGGATCAGAGAACCCAAACCGTGCCTCAGAAATGCAGCCTACACATGTATGAAACCACCTCCAGTGTGCGCAGTGCCGTGTTAGCAGCTTGGGTCCATGGCCACATGGGGTCTGTGCCACACCTGAACCCTACTATCAGATCCTAACAACTGGTAGTGTGATTCATCGGACCGTTATACAGTATGTTGCCAGTCTTCCAGGGTCCAATTACCGTGTCTACGAGCCCAGGTGAGGCGATGGTGTTAACAAAGGCACTCTGGTGGTTCTTCTGCTCAAATACCCCATGGAAGCTAAATTACCGGCACTGACCTGATGGATGTGTCTCTGGTACCTCCTGCATTGAAAGAGGATGTTATTTGAGCTAGTGTTGCTTGTCTTTTAGCATGGACTATCCTGGTCAGAAGCCGCTGGTCACGGTCATTCAGAACCTGTGGTCGGCCACTGCGCTGTCCATGGTGGGTGGTGGTAGTGCCTTCCATGAGGTATCTCGATACACGCATGACACCATAGTTCGAGGAATGTTGAATGTTTGCACAACTTCGGAAATTGAATATCCCATTCATCCGGCTACCACTGCCATGCCTGGTTCAAACTCCAATATTTTACGTCGGCTTACCATAATCCTACTGGCGGTTGTTCAACCTGACTCACATGATTACACACCTCGCAACTGATAAAAAAACGTGGTGTGCGTTGAAGCCTTTATAAGGCGGCAGTGCCAGTGAAAAATTTGCATACTGCTATCCCATGACGTTTTGCACTTATACGCTGTAGCCACTCTTGAATCCAAGTTGTTCTCTTGGTTGTGCCATGTCCAGTGTTTTCTTTAAGCAATTGGACAATACTTTAGTGAAGATTTTGGAAACGACTGATAGGAGGCTGATGGATCTGTTGTACCTGAGATCCCCTCAAAGTTCCCTCTTCTCTGTATGATGATCACTGCAGCATTATTCAAATTATCAGGAATATCCACTTCATTGAGGCATCTAGTGAAGACTTGACAGAGTGTAGTTTATATTTCTGCACTGGCTTCTTGTACAATGTCCAGTAATTCCACCTTTCTCTGGAGCTTCAGTATTCTTAATTTCATGGGCACCTTCTACGAGATTACAGTTTTTGCTTTATGCTACCTCGCTCTCGGAACCGCTCTCGCATCATCCAATCCGGTGGTTTAGTGGTCTGAGGCAGTGGCTTCTGACCATTATTCCATTATAAGCGGCGGTTAAAGTTTCCAAAGAGGCATGATGCATAGGCGCCGACTTCTTGGGTTCGAGACACTTTATGAACCCCCAATGATTTTATTGTGGGTTACTCGAACCACACATATTTTTGCGCGTATTTCATGGAGAAAATACACGTACGAATATATGCATAAATTTTGTTTTTCGTTATCAATTCTTCAAGTTTTTTTTATTATTCATTCCCCGTTTACTACCTATATATATACACTGCTGCCCACCCAAAATGCAACACCAAGAAGGAAGCATCCGATTGGCCTGAAATTTGCAGCATGCGTCACCCGCAAGAGGACATTCAAACGATTAGCATTGCAGGGCATATGCAAATCATGTGTGCCCGGCACGCCACCGAGAAGTACTATAAGAAGGGTGCACAGAAGGCGGGGTGTAAGTAGTGGAAGTGTGTTGTGCTGCCGGACCTGTGCGTGGAAAGCTTCTGGATGCCTCGTATCAGAATACGGCAATCATTCCAGCACATTTCGGAGTTTGACAGAGGACGAATAGTGGCTTATCGTGACATCAGTTTATCGTACCGAGACATCGGCGCCCGTGTAGGACGACATCCAGCCACAGTGAGACGAGTATGGATTCGGTGGGTGCAGGAGGGATGGACGGACCGACGTGGGCGATTGCCGAAGCCGCGGCAAACCACCGAACGTAAGGACCAGCATGTTGTGTGGCGGGCATTGACGGCTTGCACCGCCACATCACGAATGTTAGCGCAGGAATTAGGGTGTGTTGCGCAACAACCTGTGTCAGCACTTACCGTTCGACGTCGTCTGCAGTAACGGGGACTTGTCGCACGGCGCCCATTGCTCCGATTACCATTGACGTTACACCACCGGCTAGTGCGGCGGCAGCGGACCGCTGAACGCCGCACCTGGACTACGGAATGGCACGACACTGTCTTCTCCAACAAATCCCGCTTCTGCCTGCAACACCACGATGGTCGGATCCGCGGTGAGAGACTGTATGACGCCTGCATTATGCATCGCTATACCAGTCCGTCGCCTGCATTATGCATCGCTATACCGGTCCGTCGCCCGGCGTTATGGTTTGGGGCGTAATTGGATATGACATTCGCTTCCCTCTTGTGCGTATCGCCGGTACACTCAACAGCCACCGCTACATCTCCGACGTTTTGGAGCCTGTATTCCTCCCTTACCTGCAGGACCTGCCAGCGGCCACATTTCAACAGGACAATGCGCGCCCGCACGTGGCACGCATCGTGCAACAATTCTTCACGGCCCACCAAATGTCACTGCTGCCGTGCCCCGCCTTTTCTCCCGATATGTCGCCCATCGAACACATCTGGTCGCTGATCGGCAACCGAGTGGCCCGGCAAGCACCACCCGCGGCTACGCCTGATGAACTGTGTCAGCGGCATACTCCAAGGCCACTACCAAAGCCTCTTTCGTTCGATGCTGCGCCGTGTAGCGGCCATTATTGCCAGCCATGGGGCCACACGAACTATTGATGTTTGCGTGTTCCTCAAGTCTCACGGGCCAGTAAGCTCAATCGTTTCATCTTTGTATCTGTTGTTATGTGTCCAGTAAATCTGGCTTTGCTATCTCGTGTCCTTCTTGATGTTGCATTTTGGGTGGCCAGCAGTGTATATAATGTGTGTATAGAAATTTGCCCGTCAGACTGTTTATTGTGCTTAAAAAAAGAGTTAGTGTTTGTTCGCGCTCGTCAAATTTGACACGACAGAAACCTCTAGTACCGTTGTTTAAGAGCATTTAAAACTATCTCCTTTATAAAAGAAAATTCTTCGGTTTGTCTGGGTTCCTACAAAATACAAAAGTCTAGCTCTGCATACGGACACGAGAACCTATTCGAAGTCATAGTGATAAAAGAGGAAATATATTGTACAGTCAGTTGACCCTGCCCATCTTCGGACAGTTGGGGACCAAGGAGGTTAGAAGAGAGAGGAGATGGCATCAGCCGCCGATGGTGAAGCCAAATCTGATCATCTGGTTTCTTGCGCCCTCCGGGTGGGGAGATTCAGTGATGTGACGTCATTTCCTGAAGACCTGTGCTATAGCACAGGTTGATAGCGGCCGTCTCTTAGTCTTTTCAGCAGGCCCTGAAGGTCAACGAGGCTCCCACAGCTTCAGCAAGGCCGTGGTTGGCTGATGCGCAATATGCACTTCCGCTTTACGAAGCATTTTTTTTTTAAATTTTTTTTTAGAGAATACTAAACAGTATTTTTGTAATTTTTTTGCAAATTTTTATTTATGTGCACGTATATTTATTTATGTGCATGTAAGGTCAGGTGATGCGTAACATCACAGCCTCTCCTTGACAAATGTCAACCCCGCCTTCTCGTGGTGCATCCTGTTCCTACTAAAGGGGCTCTGACGACCGCCAATAGCGGTATAACTATACCATCGGGATTAGAGGAAATTCTATCCCACACTCACCAACCCGCTTGGCCAGCGTGGTGAGTTATGGCCAAACCCCTCCAAAATGACTCCACAACTTAAATCTTGGCCCTCAGTCTCCGGCAGCTGGAATGTACCTGGCCAAGGCAGCGGCCAGTGCAACATGAAGGCAGAGGGTGCTAAGAATCCCCGGAGGACCGGACTAGGCTGCCATCTGATGCTGACCTTGGCAACGTACAATGGACGCTCCCTATCTTCTGATTCAAGGCTTCTTGAATAGGAAGAGGAACTACAAAGGATCAAGTGGGACATCGTGGGGCTAAGTGAGGTAAGGAGAAAAGGAGAAGATCTCATCGAACTGAAAAGTGGACATCTCTTCTACTATCGTGGGACAGATACTGGCAGAACTAGTGGTGTTGGATTTATAATAAACAAGAAACTGAAGGATAAAGTTGTAGAAGTTGAAAGTTCCTCTGACAGAGCTGCACGGCTTGTTATCCAACTCTCGAAAAGATACCAGGCTCAGATTATTCAAACTTATGCACCCACCACAAGTCATCCTGAAGAAGAAATTGAAGAATTTTATGAGGAAATTTGTCATCTAAATAATAAAGGTAAGCAGCACTTGAAAATAATTATGGGAGATTTCAATGCAAAAATAGGGCAACGGCAACAGAATGAAACTTCAGTAGGTAAATTCGGTCACAGCAACAGAAACCAGCGTGGAAATACTCTCGTTGAGTTTGCAGAGGCAGAAGGGTTTTTCATCTTGAACTCCTTCTTCAAGAAAAAGCCACACAGGAAATGGACATGGAGACATCCAAATGGGACAACAAGTGAAATTGATTTTATTATGTGTAACAAAAAATTCGTCATAGAAGACTGCAGTGTGCTAAACAAGTTCAACACAGGTAGTGACCATAGATTGGTGAGATGTAAGATGCACCTCAACACTAAACTTGAACGTGGCAAGCTCATAAGGCAAACAAAATCTATTGACATAACCAACCTTAAAAAACACCATAATACCTTCAAGTTGGAACTGAAGAACAGGTTCTCTGCTTTAGAAGGCCTAACATCGGAAGAAGTGGACATCTCTGAAGTTAACAGAAAAGTAACCAAAGCTCTTATGGAAACAGCAACAAAATTAGCTGGGTCTAAGAACAAGTTGCATGTAAATAAATTATCAGGAAAAACGAAAATGTTGATGCAAAAAAGAAGAGAGATGAGGACAACTAAAGAAGATGTGACTTCCAAAGTGGAATATATAGAGCTATGCAAGACAGTACGAAAAAGTATCACTGAAGACGTAAGAAAATTCAACTGTGAACTAGTGAGGAAAGCAATTGAAAACAACCAAAGCCTAAAGATAGCAAAGGGACATCTCAGTAAGGGAAGAAAACAGATTATGGCACTGAGAAAAGAAGATGGTTCTGTAACAAGAAATAGAGGTGAAATTTTGACAAGAGTGAAAGATTTCTACTCCAAATTATATGAAAGGGATGATACATGCACTCCAGACATCATGAAAGATACCAGTACCAGAGTTCCTCCAGTCCTTCCAGCAGAAGTTGCACATGCAATCAAGAACATGAAGCGGGGAAAAGCTCCAGGAGAAGATGGAATTACTGTAGACATCATACAAGAAGCAAGTGGAGAAATCGAAACAGTACTCGCCCAAATTTTCACTCGATGCCTTAATGAAGGAAAGATTCCTGAGGATTGGAACACCGCTACAATGATCCTGCTACATAAGAAAGGTGACATTGAGGATCTCGGAAACTACAGACCTATCAGCCTCCTATCAGTAGTTTATAAAATCTTCACTAAAGTTCTTTCACACCGCTTGAAGGTAACAATGGACATGGCTCAACCGAGAGAACAAGCTGGATTCAGGAGTGGCTACAGCACAATAGATCATATCCATGTGCTGAGAGAACTAATTGAAAGAGCGAGGGAATATGAACTTTCATTGTGCATGGCTTTTATCGATTATGAAAAAGCCTTTGATTCGGTGAAACCATCAGCAGTTACAATGGCTCTGAAAACCTGCGGTATTGAAGATGCATACATTAATATTATTAATAACATCTATGAAAATGCAAGTGCAAAGATTAGGCTGTTTGAAAATACAACACACATAAAAATTGGAAAGGGAGTGAGACAAGGTGACACCATATCTCCGAAGCTCTTTAATGCCACATTGGAGGGTGTTTTTCAGTCACTGAGCTGGGAAAACAAGGGGTTAAAGATTAATGGAGATTATCTAACCCACCTTCGTTTTGCTGATGACGTAGTCATTTTTGCAACTAGCCCATCAGAGCTGCAGAGTATGATCCAGGAACTTGCTGACAAGAGTAAAGAAGTGGGATTAAAAATGAACTTTCAGAAGACAAAGGTGATGTTCAATGCTTTTACACGAAATGAAGATTTATCGATTGATGGAGAAAAGCTGGAGATAACAGACACGTACGTTTATCTTGGACAGCAGATATCAAGTGAGGGTCACATTGATGAAGAAATTAATCGGCGTACAAAACTTGCCTGGAGAGCTTTTGGAAGAAACAGCATAATTTTCAAGAGCAATATGCCATTATGTCTTAAAAGAAAAGTGTTTGATCAATGCATCCTTCCAGTGCTTACGTATGGTGCAGAGACGTGGACCTTAACTAAAAGAGACATACAAAGGCTACAGACAACTCAAAGAAGCATGGAGAGGTACATACTTGGTGTAACCAGGAGAGATAAGAAGAGGAACTTGTGGATCCAAAAAATGACAAGAGTGGAAGACATCATAATCAGAGTTAAATCCCTGAAATGGCAATGGGCTGGACATACTGCTAGAAGGACAGATCATCGATGGACAGCCGAAATTTTAGATTGGATTCCAAGGGACAGAAAAAGACCCAGAAGAAGACCACATGGGAGATGGGTGGATGAAATTCGAAAGTATGCAGGGGTGACATGGAGGAGACTGGCACAAGACAGACCGTTGTGGAGGAAACTTGGGGAGACCTTCGTCCAGCAGTGGATTGATAATGGTTGACAATGATGATGATGATGATATTTCAGTCTCATTTTTTCCTGACTGTACATCCTGCACAAGTGCCTCTAAAACCTCTTCACAGTCGACGATGATTTTTCCGTAGAAAGTACAGAAGCAGCCCAAGTTGGGCGTACAGTACTGGGCATACACAGCTGATGCGAAGTAGAGCCCATGGAAAACGCAGGGCGTGAGGCAGATGCCACGTCCTCTCTCTTCTAACCTCCTAATTTAACTCAGAAATCATTTGAAGAAAACATTTGTTGGCATTTTTAAAATTGGTAAAAACACCTAAAAATAAATTTTACATGTTTTTGTTGCTTTTATGAAGACAATTGAGCTGGAAATTCACACAGTATATGTGTATCGCATATAATAATGTCGCGCCCACAAAAGCAAAATAAATGAAATAAGTAATTATCTATAGAAAAAAATATTTTTCTGTAATTAACTATAAGTTGCTTCATTTTAGCATTGCAGGCGTCATATTGTGCTGAATGAAATTTAAATTAGACTTAAATCCTTTGAAAAATGCATGGGTAATTTGATTAAAAATTTCTGGAACCCCCAATAATTTTTCAAGTCGGTGATTATGGCCTGGTGTGTTGTGTTTGTCTGAAGGAGCTCGCTCTAGCTCATCCCTGGAAACAGTGGTCCTACATTAGGGATGGGAGAATGCTTACAGCTGTAAGATTCGCTCATGGTGGTCATTAAACTATGAAACAAAAAAAGAATGGGTGGACCTTGTCTCGGTTTGTGTTGCGGGTGGACCTTGTCTAGGTCTCTGTTGCGGGTGTACCTTGTCTAGGTCTCCGTTGCGGGTGGACCTTGTCTCGGTCTCCGTTGTGGGTGGACCTTGTCTCGGTTTGTGTTGCGGGTGGACCTTGTCTAGGTCTCCGTTGCGGGTGGACCTTGTCTAGGTCTCCGTTGCGGGTGGACCTTGTCTCGGTCTCTATTGCGGTGGACCTTGTCTCGGTCCTTGCTCTGTTGCCCAAGGATCAAGACAAGGTCCACCCACTACACACACACGGTATTTATAACATTCCACTCGTGTCTAATACACCGGACTCTGAGGATACCTCTTTCATAGGCTCTACTCTACGTTCAGTGAAAGTGCGTGTTGCGGAGCACAAATACGCAGTACGAATCGGTTCAACCTCTTCTGCCTTAGGCAGCACAGTTGCACATGGTGAACATTTCCCAGACTGGAGTCGTACCACACTATTAGCTTCTGCACCTCATAAACATTCTCTGTTACTTGCAGAAAGTCTTTGTATAACACGCTTTTCCTCCAGCTGTTGAAATGACGACTTGCGTGTGACCATATCTCGCCCTTGGACCCTGCTGTTGAATCAGCTGAATGTAACACCTGGTAATTCTCCAGGTGTGTTGTAGTGCGCCATTTTCAGTTTGGCAACACTAGTCATTTGTATAGTTTTATGACTGTACCCGTCCTTTCGTGCATTTGGCCCGATGATGAAGCTAAGGTAGCTTTGAAAGTGCTTGCCATTATGGGTGATTTTATCTGTACTTTTAACTTGTAAATAAATGTCAGTTTTAAATGCAAGTTCTTCTTCAACTTTTTAATCGTGCATCCGGCAGCTCTGGATTCTTGACTATATCATTTAGCACGAAATTTTTACTTTACTTTACTTAAAAAAATAATCATTGTACCATGTGGATTTTGGTATTTATTACTTTCCAAATTACGTTCATGTACTTGTTTAGTACTTACTTTATGACCGGCAGCGTGAAAATTCATTCTTTGTCTTTGAAAATCAGTGCAATAACTCTACAAACCAAATAGAAAGTGAATTGTTTACTTGATAAAACTGAATGCATACTTACAGAATTGCATTACTCTCTTTGCGTTTCACGTAAAATTCAAAAGCTGACCCAGGATTTTTGTTGACTACAAGTACTTCATAAGCGTTAGGCGTATGTTGCGTATTTGAATACCAGAACTGCGTTTTCAAGTAGTTTTCAATGGGAACGGAGTACCTGCGACTGATACGATCATAAATCTGAAATAATACCAGAGGAAACAAAAATGTATAATAAATCCAGTATTAAATGATATTTTACGTACAATATCTTTTATGAAATGAAGTATAGCACTTGATAACAAGGAAAATTGTGTGGCATATACTCTCTATTTGAGTTTCCTTTTTTGTTTAGTTTTTCTCTTGTGTAAATTTTAGGTACTTCTTGTTTTATAACATAGACAGGCAGTCGAGTCAAGGAGACGTATTTAAAAACAGGAACGTTGATCTGGGTGGTGCGTTAGGTGGGTGAGTGATCTCCCGGCGGCCAACCAATTCTTCTCGTTGAGCTAACTTGTTGACTCAAATTATCTACGATTCATCTTAGTGCTGAGATGTTTCTCTCAAGTTAAATTTTATGTAGT
This sequence comes from Macrothele yani, assembly GCA_039090855.1. Lineage (NCBI taxonomy): Eukaryota > Metazoa > Arthropoda > Arachnida > Araneae > Macrothelidae > Macrothele > Macrothele yani. Next base: position 25,175,313 of record CM076992.1, read on the forward strand.
TAGCGTTGTTTAGTGAGTTGACGTACATATTTGCTTCCCTAATTTCCTGATAAAACATCATTCACCTACATCATATTTCTGGTGTCTACTGTGTAAAGTTTTATCTGTTCTTGAAGATGTAAATCCATTTTTTTGGTGTAAATATGACATAGATGGTAAGTCAGATACTATCCAAAAACTTGAAAATTTCATCGTCGTGGAGCGTGAAGCGAACCCGCGTCTCCCGAATAGCGCCCGAGTATGCTAAGCACCACACCACCCAGAACGACCAAGTTTCAAGTTTACGATTAATTTGAATATAACCATCACAGGATTCTCTAGTCGAAGCAACCGGCATTCGTGATTAGCGAATCTGGAGATTAAGAATTCGATCCCGTGATTGCCCGGAGGAGCAGATAAATCATGAATGGAATACGGTATTACACCATACAATACAAATGCCAGCACACCTATATTTCAAATTAATCGGATTACATGCAAGCACACCTATGTGGTAAATGGTATCTCCTGCAAACGGCACATATATGGAGGCAGATATCTCCGCAAGCTCTAGTAGCAGCAGCATTCGCAGTTCAGATAGCAGCTTATCACGATTTAAGTGATTTCAAACGTGGCGTGATAGTCGGCGCCAGGGAGATAGGTCACTCCATCTCAGGACTTGCCACAAAATTTGGATATAAACGGTCAACAGTTTCAAGGGTGTACTTGGACTACACCAATTCTGGGAAAATATCCAGAATGTGAGACCAGTGTGACCGTAGAAAAGCCCTGGACGATCGTGGAGAGCGGCGTCTGGCACGCATCGTAGCATTCGCCCGGCATGCGACATTGCCGCAAGTCACAGCGTAATTCACTGCTGGGGCAAGTAAATAGCATCAGTGTTCGGACAGTGCACCGTTCCCTGTGAATCCGACGACACAAGGGTGCGTGCCTCGCTTGGGTTCGGGAACACCGATACTGGACACGAGATGACTGGAAACGTGTAGCCCGGTCCGATGAGCAGCGGTTCGAACTGCTTCGGGCAGATGGCCGACCCCGGGTGTGCCGAAAACCCCACGGGGCAAAGGATCCCGCATGCTTACAAGGGACAGTTCAGGCCAGGTAGCATGCATTAGGACACCTCATGCACCTGCAGATCGCTCTGACCGGTGGAGGCTACGTAACCACCCTTGGGGATCGTTTACACATGTTTGT